>CM057349.1:370288294-380288294 GCA_030015575.1 Agapanthus africanus
ATGAAGCAAATCACCGTGAAAGAACAAGTGATCCAAGACAGGTCCGCGATTCGACGTGATAAGGCGACGTGAGATTCGACGGAGTATCTACTTCCTACAAGGCAGAGATCGGAAGCAATTTCTTCTTCCTCTTGTAATCTAAACTTGAAGGCATTGTACTTGTGAAGTTGATTAATAAAAGCAGATCATTAGATTAATTAGTTTGCATTTATTTACATTATGATCTCATTCTCTATCTGTTCTTCTTCTATCTCCATCATGCATGAGTAATTCTCCGCTTGATAGGGTTCGTAGGATTATGGTAGAACAATGGATGAGAAAATACTTTTAACTTTTTTTAAGTCTTATGAAGTTTATAAATTTTAGCAAAAGAATTGTTAACATCCTAATCGGGCACGCTATCAATTTATTGATAGTCTTGACCGCGATTTGAGATCAGATTAACAATTGTTTTGTTAAGGGCTAGACATGAATAAAGATAAATGAAAGGACAAGGGTCAATAGAGTGGAAACCCTAGTTTTTTCCAAGAACCCTAATTTTCATTCATCACTATCAATCTAGTTTTAAATCTATCAATAGATAAAAGGAGTAATCTTTATTAGTTATCCATGACTACTAAATCCTAACGAACCCTACAAGCTTTCTTCTTATAAAATCTACATCCGTCTTTAAACTAGATCTATATTATACATCCGTATTTAACGTAGATCTAGAAACTATTATCTACTATTCTTTATTCCTCTATTCTTCCTCTTTTTCAACACGTCTAAAGTAAGATTGAAAGATTCCACATATCCCTAAGGACGACCCGTACTCATCTCAGTCTAGCTACACGCGACACCGTTATTGATTGCGGTTACTGCAAACACTTCTTTAAAACAGATCAATCTAATGGCGCCGTTGCCGGGGATACGCGCGTAATTTTTTATTCTTACTATTTGTGTTAAATTATTATTCGATCTATATCATAAAAATAAAACAAAACTGTATCTTGCATATTTAACGATCAGTGTACGATTTTTGTGAGGGAATCTGGAGTCATTTTAGCGAGGAGATAATGATTCAGAGACATTCATCAAGACCCAGAGGAGCAAAGGAAGCCACAGTGAAAAAATTAAACAAAGAACCCCCTAAAGCGCGGCGGAACCGCGGCTATTGTGTGTAAACGGCGACGGAACCGCGGCGGTCTTGAGGAGTTGTGCCCTCAAACTTTTCTGGTATCTTTTCTATCTCTTTCTCTCTCCTCTGAAAAATCCAATAATATATTTTCTGCAAGTTTCTTTGCAAAATATCACCGCTCAAAAATCTTTTTGCGTGTTTTGTTTTGCGGGTTGTTTTTGCATATTTTAATACGGACTTTAAGCGGCAAGACCACAATTCAGATTAGGTGGGGATTTCATCACCATTCCTAAGCCCCACAATCACAAAATGAGTATCCGCATAACCCTATATTAATTTAAAAATATCCAGATCAAGACCCTAAGGACCGTCATGCTCAAATAGGACAGAGGAAGGTTGTGGGTAATCTATCGCTTATCCGCATTTCTTTTGTGGTGTCTAGGAAAGTGTGTCTAAGGCAAGTGGTTACTTAATTAGGCCCGCTATTTTTGGTGATTCGTATAGCGGATACCTCCCACTTACCTGACACTCACCTGGTCACAAGAGTTATAAAGAGGTGGTAGAGGATTGATCCTGCGGCTTGTCCTTTGGAAGTCTAGGAGCTGTCTAGTGCTTGACCTAGGTAACCTTAGTTCTAGGATTTGCTTGTGAATTTTGTGATTTATTGAGTCAACCCTCAAGTCGCACTTTCAAAGCAAAACAATCCAAATAGAGCTTAAATCTTTTCACCCTCCTCCCTCTTTTCACCTTCTTATAATGGGTAACCCAAATAAAAGAACTCTTGCCGAGTTTTGCTATCCAGAACCAGATATTTCTTGTTATCGTAATCGCTTCGATATACCATCCAACTCTACAATGTCTTTAAGAGATCGGATAGAGCAAGCAGAAAGAAACAGTTGGCCCCCATACTCCAGGTCCTATCAACCGCATCAAAATTCTACATTTTCTTTTGTTGATACTCCATCTAAAGCGTGTGAGGGAACTCCTAAACGCATGTCCATCGCTGAGTATATAGCAAGGACTAATGGCCAAAGTTTCAATCCGGTCAAACCGTTAGGACAACAAACGCCACCACCTTCCTAAAGAAGATTTTACTACTCATTTTGTGGCGTATATGACATCTGTTGACAGTCGCCAACCACACAACCAATATCAATATTCTTCTTATCACAATATTGATCCTACTCCTGCCCAATTTTCACAAGCTTTCGATTCTTATCAATCCTACCCGACTTTTACACCTTCTCGAGACATTCCTTCTAATCAGTCATTTTGAAGTTTTACTTATTCACAAAAATTTCAATCTTATGTTGAAACCTCTTACCGACCCATGTCTAGTCTTGAACGGACTGTGGAAGAATATATGGTAGCGTCGCGCCACGCCAGAGAGGAATTGAAAGAGTGCATGGCCATTCTCAATAAACAAAATGAATGAGCAATTAGTTTCAAACCAGCTCAAAATTTTCCAACGTATGATACGATCATAGGACAAATTAAGAATTTAGGTAGTGAGAGAGAGCGGTACACCCTTCCAAATCAAACCTCCCCATCTCAAATTGAAATCCACACCTCCAGTTTCATAGATCTATCGAGTACACCAAATGATTCACCAATTGAAGATAGAATGTCAGATAAATTGTGTGACTTTGTAGTGTTTGATTTACCCGATTGTGAAGGGTCCATTTCAAGTGAAGCCATACCCAACCCTTGTGATCTCTACACCTCCACTCTATAACCACAATTGATTGAAAACCCTGCTTTTGATGAGGTGTCTGAAACTTGTAACCTTCACTTGATTGAGGATATTGACGTTGGGGATATATTGGATGATGAACCCGAAATTTTGGATGATGAACCTGAAATTTTGGATGAGTTTGTCCCACCAATTCATTAGGTCCTTTCACTCCCGTGTGGTCATCATATCGAACCTTTAACTATTCTTCCCGAACACCATATGCGTCTTGAAGTTGATGATAAATGTATACCGAAAGGCAGAACGAACTTCAGCATTCATTTCCCACATCTGGTTCAGCAATACTCGACACACCAATTTGTTTACCCATTTCATCTCCCACTTTCTCTGGTTCTTCTTCTAATCTTTCTTTAATGATAGCGAGTGTTGATGAATCACAATCCGATATTTCGAGTTCGATAATTCTAGAAAGACAACTTGATTTAGACTCCTTTGAGAATGAGGTAGATGAGCTTTTACGAGTCTCCTACCTCCATAATTTTGATAAATCAAGTATGTTGAATTCTGGTGCGACACTTATTGACATTGAAACGTTCAATCGGACGATCGATAAAAGTTTCGAAGATATTTTCGCCAACGAAATCGCATTCCTAAACGACACGGATTTTGTGATCAATCAACCTCCACCTGAAGAAGTTGAACCACCACCATTTCTTCTTATCCCATACGAGAATGTGACCATTCTTCTCATTCCTAATCATCTACATTCTCGTTTCCGTTCACCATTATTGTTTCGTCTCTGTCAACCGAGACGTAAACCATACCGCCTCCTATCTCCCCACTTCTTGAAATCTCTGATTTTTCACCAACCAGTGCGTTACATCGATAAAATTTTTGAATTGTTGGTGTTGACTTTTGGTCTTTGTAAGGTTTTACTTTGACCAATAATTTTAACCCTCCATAATTTTAAATGCTTAATACTATTTTACTCAAGTTTCGGGAGGGGGGGGAATATTTTGACTCTTGAAAGAAATTTTTTATAAAATTGTGAGACAAAAATAAGTTGGGGGAGAATTTTACTTTCACTATTTCATGTCCCTGTTACTAACTTTTCCTTCCAAGTCTACAGTTTTTTTTAAGATTAACAGATGATATCAGTGAGGACACTGCTGTAAACAGGTTTGGGGGAGATCTGTGCTTATTCACGCATTACATTGCATTATACTATATATAAACACAAAAAAAATTTTGATAATGAAAGTTTGAAAGCGAAAAATTTACATATGAAAAATATGAATAGTTTAAGAAAAGTAAGAAATTTAGATGTTTTCTTAAATGAAACTAGTAATAAATAGTTATGAGCCATTTTCCCAAGGGTTAGTAAGATGAAGAAAATTATTAATCTGAGAATAAAAATAAGTTTGAAAAATAGTCCATATTCTTGAGGCCAAACATTTGAACGTTGATACCCTACTATACACATTTACACACATCTTGAAACTTGGGATAGTAGAGAATACCTTGAAATGCTCTTGTCTAAAAGTCTTAGTATGAAGGAAAATAAAATAAAATAAAAAATAAGTGGTGAAGAAAAAAATGAACACTGGTTTTGTAATTACTTAAGCGAGCATAAAAAAAAATATGGCGAGGGTGCTTTATCACCTAGTGTCTTGACCAACTGGTTTGGGAGCCACTGCTAAGCCATAGGTGTTGCAAGACGAGGAATTACGTCTAAATGCGTGAGCACATTTAGTAATCGGTTGGTTAGTAGCTGAAGAAATATTAATGGTTGCATGAAGGATGTATGAGCAATTTCATCAAAAAAATTCACCGACTAAAAAGTACTATTGAAGATGGACAAGAGTATGATAGCTTGAATTGAATTCTCTAAGTGTAAGGATGTCTTTTACACACACGTAGGGGTATATGATCGATATTTGGAAGAAAGATAGGGAGGAAGACTAAAAACGATATTTTATTGAGGGGTGATGTGATTTCTAATATCTTTTCATGACCATTAAGATAAGGCTCATGGCAACTAAAAAGCTGGTGTAGTTGGAAACTCTTCTATGCAAGTTCTTTCTTTTGTAGTTCTTATCTTTGTATGTAACTTTCACTATCTTTCTTTTATTATAAGATTTTGTGGGTGTAATCCACTGAAAACCCTCAGGAGACAACACTCATCCTACTAGGGACACCTAGAGATTTAACGGCTTATTGCACATACTTAGTGCAATCGTGTTGCCTACGAAAGTGTGCCACTTAGGTTTTTCTTTTTCTCCCTTTCTTGAATAAATAAGTTTGCTCTGGACGATCAAAATTAAGTTTGGGGGTATTTGTTAAGTCGAAAATATCGCACATTTGATATAACATTTATATGCATATTTTGATAATTTAAATATGCATATAATATTTATATAATATTTTGATAATTTAAATATGCATATCATATCAAACATCCTTAATCAATATTCTTAAAATATAATATCATATCAAATTGGTTAGAATAATACTCAAAAATACCAAATATTACTTACATTATTCTTTGAGATATGGTGCAAGTTTTGACTCAGGTCAGGAGATCGAGATGTTGAGATGTCGGAAATAAAAAATCTGCCGAAATATTAAAGAAAATCGAAGAATCAATACCGGCAGAGACTCAGGAAATATTTTCAGGTTCCAGACATCAACTAAATCTCCATGTGTCACAAGAATAAAGCCCCAGAAATTTGCACACAAGATCTCACCAACAAACCGCGGATCCGTGGCCAAACCATGCAATATACGGCGGATCCGCGGCCGATTCACCGAATCAGGAGTTAGGATTTTCAAGTTGGATTTGCTACAACTAACCCTAATTCTGGGGATTTTTGGTTTCTGGTTTTGGGGCTATATAAAGGACCGAGGGCTAAATATAGAAATTATCAACCTTTTACATGAAGCAAATCACTGTCAAAGAACAAGTGATCCAAGACAGGTCCGCGATTCAACGTGATAAGGCGACGTGGGATTCGACGGAGTATCTACTTCCTATAAGGCAGAGATCAGGAGCAACTTTTTCTTCCTCTTGTAATCTAAACTTGAAGGCATTGTACTTGTGAAGTTGATTAATAAAGTAGATCATTAGATTAATTAGTTTGCATTTATTTACATTATGATCTCATTCTCTATCCGTTCTTCTTCTATCTCCATCATGCGCGAGTAATTCTCCGCTTGATAGGGTTCGTAGGATTAGGGTAGAACAATGGATGAGAAAATACTTTTAACTTCTTTTAAGTCTTATGAAGTTTATAAACTTTAGCAAAAGAATTGTTAACATCCTAATCGGGCGCACTATCAATTTATTGATAGTCTTGACCGCGATTTGAGATCAGATTAATAATTGTTTTGTTAAGAGCTAGACATGAATAGAGATCAATGAAAGGACATGGGTCAATAGAGTGGAAACCCTAGTTTCTTCCAAGAACCCTAATCCTCATTCATCACTATCAATCTAGTTTTAAATCTATCAATAGATAAAAGGAGCAATCTTTATAAGTCATCCATGACTACTAAATCCTAACGAACCCTACAAGCCTTCTTCTTATAAAATCTACATCCGTCTTTAAATTAGATTTATATTCTACATCCGTATTTAGCGTAGATCTAGAAACTATTATCCACTATTCTTTATTTCTCTATTCTTCTTCTTTTTCAACACGTCTAAAGTAAGATTGAAAGATTCCACATATCCCTGAGGACGACACGTACTCATCTCGGTCTAGCTACACGCGACACTGTTATTGATTGCGGTTACTACAAACATTTCTTTAAAACAGATCAATCAAAAGGTATTAACCTAATATGGCTAGACTTGTTGTAAATATTCTCATCAAATACCCGTTGTGGATTGTGATGAGGCTTTTACTTCAGTGTCTAAGCTAAAGTCCAAAAGGATATGACTTCCCACTGTTGCTATTCATGACTGTGATATCTGGTAGGTGGATGACTATAATGCCTATCCAAATGTGAATTTGGAAGTGCATGTATATATGACTCTGCCAGAGGGTTATCATAGTCAGTGGTAGCAACGAAAAGTGTGCAAGTTGATTATGTCTATTCGTAAACTAAAGCATACATAGCGGAAATAGATCATCTGTTTTGATATTGCTGGGAACTTAGGCACGCTAGCAAGCTAATTTTCGAAGATGGCAACATGGATTTCAAAAATTTCTAGTTTGCTAAAGTTCCGAAGCCATGAATTGAACTAAAGAGTTAGGACTTATATACAAAACCTTGTGAGCTAAACTAATCTACTATGTGTAGAATACTCACATCCTCAAGCTTTCTTCAAATGCTCCGGATCGCGTTTGTAAGCCGGTCCTCCTTTGCCGATGATGATCCACCTGAGAAAAACGATCCAAGCTCTAGCTTCGCCTAGCGAAGCAACCGACATTCCAAGGTCGCTAGCAATGGAGAGTGGGGATGTAGGAATTTTCCACTATCTTTTTCTCTCATTTCTTTAGCTCAAGTGAGCAACTAAAGAAGAAGGAAGAGGAGGTGAAGAAACCATTGGCATGAGCAAAATAAGCTAGTGTTCTAAGTATGAGAGAAAATGAGTCAAGAAGAATATAGAGTGGAATGCCTTGATCATTTTACAACCATGCAAAAAATATCTCACAACATTTTACAATAAACTAATAAAAGCCATACCTTTCTACATACCTCCAACCATGCTCATGCCACCTTACCCTCTACCTCATTTGCAAATGATTTTCTAAAAAGAAAATCATATAATGAGGTATCCATCTTCTAGAAGATATTCCGTATAAATACGGAATACAACCTGGTATACGTATCGAAATACATATACCCATATTCGTATAAAAATACGAATAGCCATGAGAGAAAATGAATAGTGAACAATAATATTTTTAGTTATATATATGCCCTAGAGGCCATTGTTGTACATATGATGTATATTATAGTGGATGCTTGGATATATATAGAGAAGACTTTCTTGCTTGACATGATAGTATGCTATTTGGTTTCACTTTGTCTTAACATGTTGACTTGTATTAGTTTACTGTCTTGCACTCACATGTTGATAAAGCCCTTGGGATATGTACTCGACTACTGGGACTATGATGAGATCATACTAGTGGGGACAGGGTAGTCAATGAGTACATCCTATAATTGTTCCTAGTCGAGGGTGTATCGAGACAGGGCATCGATACACCAGAGTAGACTAGCGTATACGCATCTTGACCCATATGATGGGCGATGGATAATCCCATATCCATCGGTGTTTGACATCAAAGATGGTGTACGGGTGCTCAGTGGAGACTGGGTACACTGAACGGACTCGCCGAGAACTCCTAGATGGTAATGTACCTATCGTCAGATAGCAGTTCTCTGGTGACACTGGTACAGGTTAGTCTGTAGACCCGAGATCGTCATAGAGTCTTGTTTGATTCCCACTGTGCTTTGATTTCCACCTTACCACGTCCAAGAGGGTATGCAAAACGGTGGCTTTTGGGTACAATCCCGAATCACATGGAGGCAATGAGCGATAGGAGAGGTTTCGTCTTTCCCGGTATAGGGAGTTGATGTTGTGCTGTGTTCGATTGGCTATAACTGGAAGTCCCTGGCCAGGGCTGATATAGAGTGCTACTGGTAAGTGTTATCAGTAGTTTCTCGACTGGTTATGAGCCTCACATCGACATGACTTATCGGTTACTGGGGTCTGACGTTTACCACCCCTAGACTAGATATGCGACATATCAGACGAAGAGACCGGACTGTACGGTAGTGTTACTGATTGGATTCACAGGAGAATGTACAGGCTTGCTTGTTGATCTTCTGATCGATCAATACCTGGGTGGCTGTTACGTTTAGCTGACCGTTTACAGCTTGTGCGTGTTTGATATGATCATCACCTACTGCCGGCGTGTTGACGATTCTTTAGAGTCCTACACAGAGGTTTCCTGGCTCAGGCAAAACGGAGTAGGAGCACATATGTGATATGTGCGGGACCGAGAATATTACGATATGAGATATCGTATTCTATTCTCGCGATATTAGATATCGGCCGGGTATATGTGATATAGTCGGGTCATCGGATCAAGTGTTGATTCGATGAACTGATACAGATTATTTTAGTCGGTTATTTGAGAAATAGCCGGATTGTCGGATCAAGTGTTGATTCAATAATTTAATGTATAATTATATATGTGATATATTACATTATATTAACTGATATAAGCTTGCTTTATTGATTCATTTTCTCACCGGATAATACATTGATATATAAGCGATATATGTTAATTGTATTATTTTCTTTTGTTACAAAAATATATTATATATGTGATATATAATATTGTAACAAGTTATGATTACAAATGCAATATGATTTGTGGAGGTTAAATATAGTTAGGGTTTGAATTGGGTTAGCTTTTTCATGAAGCTTCTAAAAGCTTTATTTTTGTTTTAAGCTTAGATATTTTGTATGGATATTTTCTAACCCAACCCAAACCCTTTACCATGGTTGATTCTCTACAAAGGTTAAGCCCTTCATACTTAACCAAAGGTTGCAATTATAACCATAGCAATAATTCATTATTCATCACAAATACTTTTCTTCTTCTTCTTCCTCCTTGAAAATCTTACTAGCTTTTTACATGTGATGATTTTGTGTGAGAAATTGATAATAAAAGAGAGCATTATTCCTACTTCATCATCCTTATCTATTCTATCCACTTAGATCGGGGTGTTCACTTCATTAATACTTGATTAGAGAAGTGAGAGCTTGAGTTAAAGATTCTTCAAGGTAGATCATCTTCGAAAAGGAAGACTTCAAGCAAGTATAGATCATTCGGCTTGTGGAGCCTCTCTAGAGTCCGGAGGTTCATGGATCGCGGCAAAGGGACTACTATTTGGAGCTTATGAAGTGAAGGAGCGGACTACAAAGTTTGTAATCCCTCTCTCTTAGATATAAAGATGTTTACTTGCTTTGTTAACCCTAAAACTCTAGCAAAGATCCTCGCTTTAGGTTGTTCGGCACTTGAAAATTTTAAATACGGTATGGTTGATGCCTTATAGACCCTTGTGACAGTGCCTAGTAATCCTACAGTGGTATCAGAGCCTAACTAGAGCATTAGGCGACGTGTAGACGAAGTTAAAAGTCCGATCGAACCCCGAAATATCATTTTGGACCCCCTCTCTGGAAATTTTTTAAAAAGATGATTTTTTCCCTATTAAAAATACTCAGAAAATTAAGCAAGTAATTTTCTGGATAACTGTGAAAGACGAACCCCTAATTCCTTTAAGTCGCCACGGAACCGCGGCCATACCGGGCTTTTAGCGGAGGTTCTGCGGCCGTACTTGGGTATCAGGGGTAGATGTTTCTGGGTAACATCCTTAGGTATTACTACATGCTTCTGGGAATTTTTAATATTACTCAAGTGTTGAGTTTTCTGGAGATCTTTGGAATTCGTTGATTCAATCGGAAAGTTTAACATCGTTTAGTTTTTCGGATAATTTAGAACGTGTTAAAAGGTTCGAACGGATATCAATAACTCAATTTTTCCCCTGTCGGAAAACTTTCAAGTGTTGGATTTTTCCTGAGTTTAAAACTTTCGGGAAATCATGCTAGCGTATCTGTAGACCCTCTAGAAGAACGTAACCTTAACTCGATTATGTGACCGCCAAAACTGCCACTGAACCCTAGGGTTTGTGGTAGTTTAGTGTTGCCACATGTGAGGCGTTGGTTTGACCCTTCTACGGCTGGTTCATTGGGGCTGTGACACATTCTGGGATTTTTGAACTCCTCTCAAGTGTTGAGCTATTTGGGAAATCTTGGGTATTTGATTATTCGATCGGAAAGTTTAACATTGTCTATTTATCTGGAATGTGATACAATATGTGGAATGCATATAGTTAGGCATGAAATGCGAAGTATGTGATATTTCGGATTTAAGATGTCTAAAGTGATTGTGGATTCCAAATGTTGTAGTTTTACACTTTCTTTTCTGTGACCGTAAGCGTAGTATGTGGTGTATCGTCGGCTTCGTTGCTGTATATCAACGATAATCGGGATACGCATACTTGCTTACGTTGATGATATGAGACATTATGTGTTGCTGTGATATGTTATATTGGATCGTCGTGTTCTGAATAGCCGGGGGTTTTATGTGAGATGAGGGATTTTTAATTTTCATTCATATAAAATTCATTTGTATGTAATATTCTTTTATTGGGGCACTTCCGGGTGAGGATGATGTCACCATTGTATATTATTTACTTTTCCGCATTAGGTAGACCCAAGGAGGGGAGCACTAGTAACCGGGTTTTAGGGTCCAGAGGGAGGCCATCTCGAGGAGTCGAGACCGGGTCTCTTAACCCTAGAATTGGCAGTGTTACTTGCCGCTCTCGTAGGGGTCTAGGGATGTGGGTTTTGCTATTCATCGCGACCGTGGAATCCGTGTTTTATAGAGGCTCGATATAAAATACGGACATCCTAGTATATCCAATATTTCATATGTTATCTTCTGCTGCAATGTTCTGTGATGAGATCATATTACTGCCTGAGACGAATGCTTATACTATATATATATGATGATATATAAATATTACTGCTTTCGTTTCTTCTGTGATACTTAGGAAGCATAACTGATGGGATTTATTAATGAGATTAATAAAAGAAAAGAAACCTAAAAGATGTTGTAGAATCAAAACTTTATAAAAAGGGTAGCTACAGTTTTGCTTTGCACAGCGGTATATATGATATACCCTGCACCTAATTCGATGAGGAAAGAGCCGAGATCCCTTCACCGGGTGTGATCTCTTTAGCAAAACTGACAGATTCTACAAACTCATGGTTTAGTTTTTGATTGCTTCTATAGATCTTGCTTTGCACAGTGGTATTTGTGAAATATCCTGCACCTTATTCGATAAGGAAAGAGCCGAGATCCCTTCACCGGGAGTGACCTCTTTAGCGAAACTAGAAAAGCCTCAAAAACACTCCTTTTCAAAATCACTTGTTTCTACAACGATATCAAGTACATTACGCTCATGGTTTTCTGAAAAACCTGCGTAACCCTCCGTCATTTTACGAAATAGAGTACTTAGTATTCGTGCTGAGTTTGTTGACCATAGTTAAGACGCAGTGTACGGTAGCTGAGTGATATTTGAAAGGTTCCTAGGCACCCTAGTGGGTTCTCACAAGGCATCGAACATGCCAAATTAAAATTTTTTGTGCCGAGAAACCCTAGACTACAGATCTTTAACTAGATGTTTAGGCGAAATAGAAAGCTAGTTAACTCTTAACTAATGAGAAAACGGAAATACAACCTTTGTAGATCCGGTGCTCCACCTCCATAGCTCCGCAACGAAGTCCTCTCCACTGTCCAAGTCAAATCCGGGCTCTAGGATCGGCTTCGTCGGAGAATGGGCAAGCTAGGTCGTCGATGTCCATGCCGAAGATGATCTACGTCGAGGCATCGCTAAATCAAGCTCCGACTTCACCAAGTCAAGAAACTTGTGAAGTAAACACCCTCTACTACTTGGCAAGAGGTAGAGGATGAAGAAATAGGAATTGGGTTAACTTTAGAATTGGATTTCTCACTCTAATTCATCAATCACCATTGATGAGGTAAGCTTTCTTCTTCAAGTTCAAGGAAGAAGAAGAAGGAAATAGTTATGATAAGTTCAATTAAAAATGAAAAGAAAATGAAACTTATCATAATGAAAACCATGGTCAAGTGTAGAGATTAAACTAGGGTTAAATAAAAATGGTTAGGTTAAGCATGAGATAAGAATGATGGACAAAGTCAAAGCTTCATGAATCTTCAACTTAAAACAAAAATAGCCACCATTCTTTTCTCTTGCCTTTTATTTTCCAAAAATCAATAAATAAATAAATAAGTAAATAAAACAAAACCCTAACCATAATCATGTAACCATGGTTTGATCTTCACACAAAAACCCTAGCAAAAACATGTATCATCAAACATGATACAATCAAGTGCACAAAAGTATATCACATATACAATGTGTACAATCCGAGTGAGAAAATCCATTATAAAGTGAACCGATACTAGTTAATGCAAAGTAATATATCAAATATATAATTATACATTAAATCATTAAATCAACACTTGATTCAATGATCCGGTCATGTCGCACACAACCGACTAGTATACAATGTATCGGCTTATCGAATCAACGCTTGAATCGATAACTAGGTTATATCGCATACAACCATTCGATACATTCATCGCGAGAATGGAATACGGTATCACATACTCGCATTATTCTCGGTCCCGCACATATCTCATATGCGCTCCTATTTCGTTTCGCTTGAGCCAGGAAACCTCTGTGTAGGACTCTAAAGACTCGTCAATACGCCGGCAGCGGATGATGATCATATCAAACATCCACAAGCCGCAAGCGGTCTGCTAAACGTAACGGCCACCCGGGTATTGAGCGATCTGAAGATCGACGAGCAAGCCCGCTCACACTCCAGTGAATCCGACTAGTAACACTACCGTACAGTCCGGTCTGATCGTTTGATATGTCGCATATCTCGCCTAGGGGTGGTAAACGTCAGACCCCAATAGCTCAATAAGTCGTGTCGATATGAGGTCTATAACTATTCGAGAAACTACTGGTAACACTTACCAGTAAATCTCAGCAACCCTGGCCAGGGATTTCCTGTTATAGCCAATCGAACACAGCGCAACATCAACCCCCTATACCGGGAGAGACGAATCCCCTCCTATCGCTCATTGCCTCCATGTGACTCGGGACTGTACCCAAAAACCACCGTTTTGCACGCCCTCTTGGACGTGGTAAGATGGAAATCAAAGCACAGTGGGAACCACACAAGACTCTATGACGATCTCGGGTCAACAGACTACTCTGTACCAGTGTCACCAGAGAACTGCCATCTGACGTGAGGTATAATACCATCTGGGAGTTCTCGGCGAGTCCGTCCAGTGTACCCAGTCTCTACTGAGCACCCGTATATCTCCTCTGATGTCAAACACCGATGGATATGGGATCATCCATCGCCCATCTGTATGGGTCGAGAAGGTATACGCTAGTCTACTCTGGTATATCGATGCCCCGTCTCGATACACCCACGACTAGGGACTGTGAAGGATGTACTTATGGACTACCATGTCCCCACTAGTATGATCCGCATCATAGTCCAGGTAGTCAAGTACAGATCCTAAGGGCTTTACCAACATGTAACAGAGAGACAAACAGTATACACGTTAAGGTAAAGAGCAACCAGATAGCATACTATCATGTCGAGCAAGAAAGTCCTCACTATATATGTCCCAGCATCCACTACAATATACATCCTATGTACAGTAATGGCCTCTAGGGCATACATATAACTAACAATCTCCCACTTGCACTAGGGCCATCTGTAGCAGTGGTTTGAAGTATCTCATACTCAACCATCCCTTAAAAGTCTCTCTCTGGGAACAGGCCTTTGTGAGTGGATCCGCTGTGTTGTCCTCTGAGTCTACTCTCCAAACCTCGATCACCCTGGAGATCAACTATCTCCATGATCAGGTGATACTGCCTTAGAATATGTCTGGATCACTGATGGGACCGGCGTTCCTTGGCATAAGCCACAACTCCATTGTCACACAATGGGAGGAACATAGTTCATCTCATGAACCTATATACACCCAAACAGCCTCTTTGGTAGCATCTTAAGTAGCGATGTATCCTGCCTTTATCGTCTAGTATGTCACGGTATCCTGCTTGGAACTCTTCCAACATACCGTCCCTTTACTGAGGGTAAAGACAATGCCTGTGACTGACATTCAGTCGTCTTTATCACCCTGGAACCCTTCCAGTGATTCTCCCCAGGATCGGTTGATACCGTCTCACTACATCTAGTGAGAACTCTAACATCCATTTAGATCTATCTCATAGATCCAAAATCCAGGATTTAGTAGGTATCACTTTGATCCTAAGTGGAGAATCATTGTGATAAGCGGAGATTGATCGATCGTAGCATAGGAAACTCCTTCCCTATCAGTAGTATGTCATCCACGTACTCTACGAGGATCGTCACCATACTCCCTACTACCTTTTTGTTTATACAAGGTTCATCTACCATTTTGATGATGTCAAACTCTTTGACTAATTCATCAAAACAGATGTTCCAACTCCGCGATGCCTGCTTTATCCTATAAAGCATCTTGCTCACGTTTCCGCTGCTCCCACTGTCTACGAAGCCCTCTGGCTGTGTACTTATAGACGCTCTCTTCTAAATCATCATTTAGAAAAGCAGTCAAGACACCCAACCACCAGATATCGCAGTCATGGTATGTAGCCGTGACAAGTAGGATCTGGATGGGCTTAAGCATAGCTACTGGAAAAGATTTCATCATTATCCACGCCTGGACGATGACGAAAACCTTTAACAATTCTAGCTTTGAAAGTCTCAACTTTTCCATGTACACCAAGTAATCTTCTCAAGATATACTTGCTCCTGATGGGGATTTAACCCTTCAGATATAGCAACCAAAGTCCATACTTTGTTGGTGTATAAGGATTCCATCTCAGATCGATAAACATCCAGCCATTCTTACAGAGTCCTACTCCTGATGGCCAGCTCGAAACTAGTTGGGTCATCATCTCATGATGTAATCCTCGCTCCCACTGTCATAGAGAAACAGAAGTATCTCTCAGGTGGGTGAGGAACCCTACTAGATCGGCGGAGAGGCTGAGGTTCGTTGGAATCTACCGAATCCTTTGGTTCTATCAAATCATCAGCTGCAGTCTGTATAGCTGGAACATTTCCAGTTCTACATAACTGACCTTGCCTCGAGCTTGTCCGGATTTTGCTTTTCAGACATAGGCCGGACAACCCCAAATCTTAACTAGCTTAAGACATGGGCTCTTCCCTTTCCACATCACATATGAAATGGTAGGCAACTAATTTGATTCGAACCCTATTCAATAGGTATGCAGCTTCTCAAGTGCATAACTCCCTAAAAGGAAATAGGAAACTCAGTAGTACTCATCATAGAGCACACCTTATCATATAGGGTGAGATTGCTCCGCCCCGATATACCATCGTGCTATGGTGTATACGGAGGAGTAATGCTGAGAGAGAATCTCATTCTCCTTTAGAAAAGTCCAAGTATTTCCGTGCTCAAGTATTCTCCTCCTTGATCTCATCAAAGGACATAATACTTATACCCGTATTTTGGTTCTCTACTTCTAACTTATATTCTGTGAATATCTCAAAAGGTTCGGACTTGTGTTTCAACAAGAGCATAGATCTGAATCTCGAGAGATTATCAGAGAATGTAACGAAGTACAAAGAACCGGTCTTGGCATGTGTAGACAGGGGACCTTACATACATCAACATGTATCATCCCAAGAGTTCACTAACTCTTTCTCTGTTTCTTAGTAAACAGGGCTATGGTCATCTTATCTTTGTGACATGATTGGCGAGTTGCACAAGATGTAAATTCAAACTGATTTAAATATGCATCTATATGTAACTCTAGCTAGTCGGGTCACATTGATCTGACCTAGTCTACAATGCCTCAAGAAGAATTCGTTCATTTCTGAACTCTTCCTCTTGTGTGTGTTCCGTATACTTAGATCTGTAGTTTGATTTAGAACATCAATGCTTTTAGATAACGTGCCTGAACCGATCAACTTTTGATATAGGAAATGTTCAAAACATTATCCAACAATACAAAATTTTATCCTTTCTTTACTAATAAAGAGACTGATATAATTTTGTATATCAGGTTCGGTATCTAACAACATTCGTTCAGAATCAATGTATCGGTAATACAGGGTGACAGTGACCGACAGACTTGGCTGCAACTCTTGCCCCGTTTTCTGCCTCATGAAACTTATCACCCGTTCTCAGTTCTCTACCTTTCTGTAGCCCTATGTAACATATTACATATCTGGGATCCTGATCCGGTATCACATACCCAGGACGTAAAGGATACTGAGAAACAGTTCTTTGTAATGAACACACCCGAAGATGATGCATCAGCATGCACTCTCTTCGTTTGGGCGGCACGGGAAATCTGGTATTCCCCAATTTCCTGCTCTGTCTTATAACAATTATAAGTTGGAGCGGGACCAACGTTCCCCAGCTCAGTATAACAAGCGGGTTCGGTCAATAATCCGTATTATTATCTTGATTAAGGCGTGATATGGTCGCTACCAGGAGAGAGAGAGAAGAAAACACTCAGCGTGCGCTCTTTCAAGAATAGATTGGTTATTATTTTATCTAATCAGGATGGCTCCCACTGCTTTTTATCAAATCTTCCTTCAAACCCTAAAAGGAAAGACTAGCCGGGATTAATTACACACTACAAGTTCGCCAATCTTTCAGCCAGGCCAGTGTCGGTACTTTGAGGGAGGTCCCCCGTGCTTTCGCACGAACCTAATTAATGTAAACCTCGTTTTCCCAGAGGCGTAACCTCGTTAACACCTTTCTAGACACCTACTTGATCGGCTAATTGTAATGTATAAAACTCTCCCAGGAGTAACACTTACTCGCAGCAGGTATCGGGATCCAACTATCTCAAAGAAGGTATGGAATCTCATTGCAAATTTCAACACTTGAAATTCCCGATAATATTTTGCCCCTAGCTCGCTATGACCTTGACGAATGCCAAACAACCCATAGTCCACTAGTCAAGTTCAACCCGTACATTACTTGATCGAATTAAACCCACCCGCACGACCCTTGACGAATGCCAAACAACGCCGTACGAATACCCTAATCCAATCTGCATCATATGCATAAGCAGATAAATACTAGTTAGCTACCGCACACTACGCCTTGACGAATGCCAAACTACCGCAGCACGAATACTAACTAGTACGTATCTGTAATGACGGAGGGCTACGACAGGTTTTTATGAAAACCTATTACGTAATGAACTTGATATCGTTGTAGGATCGAATGAATTTTGAAATGGAGTGCTTTTGAGGCTTTTCTAGTTTTGCTAAAGGAGTCACTCCCGGTGAAGGGATCGTCGGTCCTTTCCTCGTCGAATGAGGTGCGGGATATATCACATATATCGCTGTGCAAAGCAAAAACTCTTAAAAGCAATCAAAAAACAAACCGAGTGTGTAGCATCTGCCAGTTATTGCTAAAGGAGTCACTCCCGGTGAAGGGATCTCGGTCCTTTCTTCATCGAATAAGGTGCAGGATATATCACATATACCGCTGTGCAAAGCAAGAACTGTAGCTACCTGTTTTATTTTGAAATTCGATTCTACAACATCTTAGGTTTCTTTTATTTTCATTAATCACATTAATGAAGTCCCATCATTTAAGTACCTAAACATCACAGATAGATATGACGTACACTTATGCCATCCGCATTCGTCTCGATGTCCCCTCGTGCACCGTTAGGTTAGGTAACTAACGGCAGAGCGGGGCAGGGCTAGCGCGGGTGTAAAACATAAGTAACGTCTATATAATATATCATATATACTATATACTGTATCTATCACAGAATATCACATGATCACATCACAGATATCGCAGCAGAAGAATCATATGAAATATTGGATATACTAGGACGTCCGTGTTTTCAATACGAGCCAGTATAAAACACGGATTCCACTGTCGTGATGAATAGCCAAACCCACACCCCTAGACCCCTACGAGAGCGGCAAGCAACCCTACCAATTCTAGGGTTAGGAGACCCGGACTCGACTCCTCGAGTTGGTCTCCCACTGGACCCCAGAACCCGGTTACTTGTGCCCTCCTCCTTGGGTCTATCCTAGTGCGGAAAAGTAAATAATATACAAAAGGTGACATCTTCCGCAACCTGGAAGCGCCCCAATAAAAGAATATTACATACAAGTTTTTACATGAATGAAAATGAAAAACACTCATCTCACATAAAAACCCCCGGCTATTCAAACACGACGATCCAATATAACATATCCAGCAACACATAACATCACATGTCATCAACGTAAGTAAGTATGTATACCCCAATTGTTGTTGACGTATAGCAACGAAACCGGCGATATGAACATACTACACTTACGGTCACAGAAAAGAAAGTGTAAAACTACAACAATTGGAATCCGCAACTTCTTTAGACATCACATGCCTAACAGTTACAAACCCTGCATTTTAGTCTCATTATCGAAAACTCTTTTCAATATCGTATGGGACTAAACTGCTAGATTTATAACATTCATCCAGTTATCTCATAACTGTTTGTGAATTCCAATTATTGTATCCAATTCCGGATAAATAGAATATATCAAACTTTCCGATCGAACATTCGAACACCCAAGTTTTCCCGACACCGATCAACACATGAAATAGGTTCAAAGACATTCACTTCATACCTCAGTACCAACGGTCCAGCCGTAGAAGGGTCAAGCCAACGCCTCACATGTGGCACGCCGTACTGCCCCAAACCCGAAGGTTCAAAGGGCAGTTCAAGACGGTCACATAATCGAGTTAAGGTTTGTTGTCTTCTAGAGGGACCATCGCGTTACTTGCACTACTCAGAACGTCTTTTAACCACACAATAATCCAACACTTGGATATTCCGGCAGGGGAAAACCTGGGTATTTATATCCGGTCGAACTCTTTAACATATTCTACAATTATCTGGAAAAACACTTAGACAAAAATTTGATAACCCGATTGAATAAACGAATCCCCAAAGCAACCCCAAAATACTCTTCTGTGAAGTCACAATAAAATATCCCAGAAAACACAGCATTGAATTATATGAGTTACTGTGCAAAAATAATTATTCAAGGGAACAGTAAGACCGCGGAAGCGCCGCACTTGCTTAGCATGTGCCGCCCTTCCGCGGTGGAAAAGTGGAATTAGCCCCTCGTGTTTCACAGTAATTCTAATAACACCCTGCTTGATTTTCTACATATTTTTAATTGACAAAAATCCGAATTTTTAGAAAAAATCCAGAGAGCATTTTTAGGTTTTGGATTTCGGTTCGATCGGGTTTCAAACGTCGTCGGGACTTCGCCTAAGGCTCTAGCTAGGCTCTGATACCAGTGAAAGGTTCCTAGGCACCCTAGTGGGTTCTCACAAGGCATCGAACATGCCAAATTAAAATTTTTTGTGCCGAGAAACCCTAGACTACGGATCTTTAACTAGATGTTTAGGCGAAATAGAAAGCTAGTTAACTCTTAACTAATGAGAAAACGGAAATACAACCTTTGTAGATCCGGTGCTCCACCTCCATAGCTCCGCAACGAAGTCCTCTCCACTGTCCAAGTCAAATCCGGGCTCTAGGATCGGCTTCGTCGGAGAATGGGCAAGCTAGGTCGTCGATGTCCATGCCGAAGATGATCTACGTCGAGGCATCGCTAAATCAAGCTCCGACTTCACCAAGTCAAGAAACTTGTGAAGTAAACACCCTCTACTACTTGGCAAGAGGTAGAGGATGAAGAAATAGGAATTGGGTTAACTTTAGAATTGGATTTCTCACTCTAATTCATCAATCACCATTGATGAGGTAAGCTTTCTTCTTCAAGTTTAAGGAAGAAGAAGAAGGAAATAGTTATGATAAGTTCAATTAAAAATGAAAAGAAAATGAAACTTATCATAATGCAAACCATGGTCAAGTGTAGAGATTAAACTAGGGTTAAATAAAAATGGTTAGGTTAAGCATGAGATAAGAATGATGGACAAAGTCAAAGCTTCATGAATCTTCAACTTAAAACAAAAATAGCCACCATTCTTTTCTCTTGCCTTTTATTTTCCAAAAATCAATAAATAAATAAATAAGTAAATAAAACAAAACCCTAACCATAATCATGTAACCATGGTTTGATCTTCACACAAAAACCCTAACAAAAACATGTATCATCAAACATGATACAATCAAGTGCATAAAAGTATATCACATATACAATGTGTACAATCCGAGTGAGAAAATCCATTATAAAGTGAACCGATACTAGTTAATGCAAAGTAATATATCAAATATATAATTATACATTAAATCATTAAATCAACACTTGATTCAATGATCCGGTCATGTCGCACACAACCGACTAGTATACAATGTATCGGCTTATCGAATCAACGCTTGAATCGATAACTAGGTTATATCGCATACAACCATTCGATACATTCATCGCGAGAATGGAATACGGTATCACATACTCGCATTATTCTCGGTCCCGCACATATCTCATATGCGCTCCTATTTCGTTTCGCTTGAGCCAGGAAACCTCTGTGTAGGACTCTAAAGACTCGTCAATACGCCGGCAGCGGATGATGATCATATCAAACATCCACAAGCCGCAAGCGGTCTGCTAAACGTAACGGCCACCCGGGTATTGAGCGATCTGAAGATCGACGAGCAAGCCCGCTCACACTCCAGTGAATCCGACTAGTAACACTACCGTACAGTCCGGTCTGATCGTTTGATATGTCGCATATCTCGCCTAGGGGTGGTAAACGTCAGACCCCAATAGCTCAATAAGTCGTGTCGATATGAGGTCTATAACTATTCGAGAAACTACTGGTAACACTTACCAGTAAATCTCAGCAACCCTGGCCAGGGATTTCCTGTTATAGCCAATCGAACACAGCGCAACATCAACCCCCTATACCGGGAGAGACGAATCCCCTCCTATCGCTCATTGCCTCCATGTGACTCGGGACTGTACCCAAAAACCACCGTTTTGCACGCCCTCTTGGACGTGGTAAGATGGAAATCAAAGCACAGTGGGAACCACACAAGACTCTATGACGATCTCGGGTCAACAGACTACTCTGTACCAGTGTCACCAGAGAACTGCCATCTGACGTGAGGTATAATACCATCTGGGAGTTCTCGGCGAGTCCGTCCAGTGTACCCAGTCTCTACTGAGCACCCGTATATCTCCTCTGATGTCAAACACCGATGGATATGGGATCATCCATCGCCCATCTGTATGGGTCGAGAAGGTATACGCTAGTCTACTCTGGTATATCGATGCCCCGTCTCGATACACCCACGACTAGGGACTGTGAAGGATGTACTTATGGACTACCATGTCCCCACTAGTATGATCCGCATCATAGTCCAGGTAGTCAAGTACAGATCCTAAGGGCTTTACCAACATGTAACAGAGAGACAAACAGTATACACGTTAAGGTAAAGAGCAACCAGATAGCATACTATCATGTCGAGCAAGAAAGTCCTCACTATATATGTCCCAGCATCCACTACAATATACATCCTATGTACAGTAATGGCCTCTAGGGCATACATATAACTAACAATATTTTCCTATATAACATATGATGTGATTAATTAGAATAGTCATATGACTTTGTTGATCATAGTTAAGGGTCATATGGGTGGGTCTAAATTAATCAAGAAATGACGGGTAGAACTTGACTAGTGCTTATGATTTGTTGACCATAGTTAAGGTCATAAGTCACTAGGGGTAAAAGCATTATCGGGAATTTCAAATGTTGAAATTTGCAATGAGATTGCATACCTTCTATGAGATAGATGGGTCCCGATACCCACTGCGAGTAAGAGTTACACCTGGGAGAATTTTACACAGGATAATTAGCCGATCAAGTAGGTGTCTAGAAAGGTTTTAACGGTGTTAAGCCTCCGGGAAAACGAGGTTTATTTTAATTAGGTCCGTGCGAAAGCACGGGGAACTTCCCTCAAAGTACCAACACTGGCCTGGCTGAAAGATTGGCGAACTTGTAAGGTGTAATTAATCCCGGCTAGTTTTTCCTTTTAGGGTTTGAAGGAAGATTTGATAAAAACAGTGGGAGACATCCTGATTAGATAAGATAATAACCAATCTAATCTTTCAAGAGTGGACGCTAAAATGTTTTCTTCTCTCTCTCTCCAGTTAGCGACCATGTCAGGCCTTAATCAAGATAATAATATGGATGTATTGACTGAACCCGCTTATTATACTGAGCAGGGGAATGTTGGTCCCGTTTTTTCTTATAAGTGTTATAAGACTGAGTAGGAAATAGGAGAATATCTGGATTCTCACGCCGCCCAAACGAAGAACAAGCATGCTGATGCATCTTCTTCAGGTGTGTTAGTTATCGAGAACCGTTACTCAGTTCACTCTACGTCCTGAGTATTAGATACCGGATCGGGATCCCACATATGTAATATGTTATGTGGGCTACGTAAAGGTAGAGAACTGGGAATGGGTGATCATTCCGTAACAGTAGGGAATGGTGCAAATGTTGCAGCCAAAGCAGTTGGCGAATATCACCTAGTATTACCAAATGGTAATACATTGGTTCTGAACGAGTGCTATTACATTCCGACCCTGATATGCAATATTATATCAGTTTCTTTATTGAATAAAGAAGGATATAATTTTGTAGTAATGAACATATTCCTGAATCAAAAGTTGATAGGATCAGGATCGTTAAATAATGGCATGTACGTTCTAAATCAAACTACAATTCTTAATGTACAGAACACAAACAAGAGGAAAAGTTCAGAAATGAACGAATCATTCTTGTGGCATTGTAGACTTGGTCACATCAATGCGACACGACTAGCCAAATTACATAAGGATGGATATTTAAATCCGTTCGAATTTTCATATTATGACACTTGCCAGTCATGTCTCAAAGGTAAGATGACCAAAACTCCGTTTAGTGGACACAGAGAAAGAGTTAAAGAACTCTTAGGGCTGATACATAGTGATGTATGCGGTCCCATGTCTACACATGCCAGGAATGGTTCTTCCTACTTCATTACATTCACTGACGATCTCTCAAGATACGGACATGTGTTCCTGATGAAACACAAGTCTGAAGCTTTTGAGAAATTCAGGGAATATAAGAACGAAGTAGAGAACCAAACGGGCAAAAGTATTAAGATCCTACGATCTAATCGAGGAGGAGAATACTTAAGCAATGAGTTCCTGGACTATTTAAAAGAGAATGGGATTCTCTCTCAGCTTACTCCTCCTTATACACCACAGCACAACGGCGTATCGGAACGGAGGAATCGCACCTTATTGGATATGGTGCGCTCTATGATGAGCACCGATGAGTTACTTATTTTCTTTTGGGGTTATGCGCTCGAGACAGCCGCATACCTATTGAATAGAGTTCCAACTTAATCAGTACCTGCCACTCCATATGAGATTTGGAATGGGAAGAGACCATCTCTTAAACGAGTTAAGATATGGGGTTGTCCGGCCTATGTTAAAAGGCAAAATCCGGACAAGCTCGAGGCAATATCTGTAGGGTTCCTAGGCACTTTCAAGAGGTCTCACAAGGCATCAATCATACCAATTTCAAATTTTACAAGTGCCGAGAAATTCTAATACGGATCGTTAACTAGAATTTTAGGCGAAACAATAAACTAGTTAACAACTTAACTAAAGATAAGAAGCTACAACCTTTGTAGATCCGGTTATCCACTTCCTTAGCTCCACGTAATCGTCCCCCTCGCTGTCCATCTCGAATCCTGGACTCTTGCATCGGCTTCATCGGAGAAAATGAGCGGACTAGTCGTCGGCTACGATGCCGAAGATGATCTACGTCGAGGTTACACAAGATCAAGCTCCAACTTCACCAAGTTGTGAAACTTGTGAAGAAAACACCCTATACTACTTGGCAAGAGGTAGAGAGTGAAGAAATAGGAGGTGGGTTCACTTTAGAATTTGATTTCTCACTCTTTTTCTCAAGGTGCCATTGATGGAGGCTAGGTTTTCTTCATGAAGATGAAGAAGAAGAAGATAGAATATGATAAGTGTTTTTTTAATAATTGAAAAAGAAGTGATTCTTATCATATTCTCAACTATAGTTAAGTGTAGAGAATGAACTAGGGTTAGTTCAAATGGTTAGGGTTAAGCATGAGACAAGAATGGTGACTTAGTCAAAGCTTCAAGAATCTTCAACTAACAAACAAACAAAGCCACCATTCATCTTTATCTTTCAAAAATGAATAAACAAATAAATAAATGAATAAGCAAAACCCTAATCATCAACTTAACCATGGTTTAATTCTTTACACTTAACCAAATAAGCATGTATCATCAAACATGATACAATCATGTGCACAAAAGTATATCACATATACAACTTGCACATCCAAGTGAGAAAATCCATTTAAAGTGAACCAATAATATTTAATGCAAAGTAATATATCAAATATATAATTATACATTAAATCATTAAATCAACACTTGATTTAACGATCCGGTCATATCGCATATAACCGACTAGTATCCTATGTATCGTCTTATCGAATCAATCCTTGATTCGATATCTAGGTTATATCGCATATAACCAATCGATACATTCATCGCGAGAATGGAATACGGTATCACATACACGCATTATTCTCGGTCCTGCACATATCTCATATGCGCTCCTATTTCGTTTCGCTTGAGCCAGGAAACCTCTGTGTAGGACTCTAAAGACTCGTCAATACGCCGGCAGAAGATGATGATCATATCAAGCACCCACAAGCCGCAAGCGGTCTGCTAAACGTAACGGCCATCCGGGTATTGAACGATCAGAAGATCGACGAGCCAGCCCGCTCACACTCCTGTGAATCCAACCAGTAACACTTACCGTACAGTCCGGTCTGTTCGTCTGATATGTCGCATATCAAGTCTAGGGGTGGTAAACGTCAGACCCCAATAACCAATAAGTCGTGCCGATGTGAGGCTCATAACGGGTCGAGAAACTACTGGTAACACTTACCAGCAAATCTCTGATCAGCCCTGGCCAGGGACTTCCCTGTTACGGCCAATCGTGCACAGCGCAACATCAACCCCCAATACCGGGAGAGACGAAACTCCTCCTATCGCTCATTGCCTCCATGTGACTCGGGACTGTACCCAAAAACCACCGTTTTGGACGCCCTCATGGACGTGGTAAGGTGGAGATCAAAGCACAGTGGGAATCACACAAGACTCTATGACGATCTCGGGTCTACAGACTAACCTGCACAAGTGTCACCTGAGAACTGCCATCTGACGTGAGGTATAATACCATCTGGGAGTTCTCGGCGAGTCCGTCCAGTGTACCCAGTCTCCACTGAGCACCCGTATACCATCTCTGAAGTCAAACATCAATGGATATGTGATCATCCATCGCCCATCTCATGGGTCGAGAAGCGTATACGCTAGTCTACACTGGTATATCGATGCCCTGTCTCGATACACCCACGACTAGGGACCTTGAAGGATGTACCTATGGACTACCATGTCCCCACTAGTATGATCTGCATCATAGTCCAGGTAGTCAAGTACACATCCTAAGGGCTTTACCAACATGTAACTATAAGACAGTTTAAAGAGACAAGTGTACATGTTAAGATAAAGAGCAACCAGATAGCATACTATCATATCGAGCAAGAAAGTCATCTCTATATATGTCCAAGCATCCAATAAAAAATACATCATCTGTACAATACTTGCCTCTAGGGCATACATACAACTAACAATCTCCCACTTGCACTAGGGCCAGCTGCTGTAGTATCGCATACCGAGCATCCTGAAGAGTCTCTCAAACTGTATCTGGGTAATAGCCTTCGTGAGTGGATCCGCCGTGTTGTTCTTCGTGTCAACCCTCATGACCTCGATCTCCCGGCGATCAACTATCTCCCGGATCAGGTGATACCGCCTCAGAATATGCCTGGATCGCTGATGGGACCTGGGTTCCTTGGCTAAAGCCACCGCTCCGTTGTTATCGCAATACAAAGGTATTGGATGCTCAATGGATGGAACCACACCAAGTTCAGTAATGAACTTCTTGATCCAGACAGCCTCTTTAGCAGCATCGTTGGCAGCGATGTATTCAGCCTCCATCGTCGAGTCTGCCACGGTTTCCTGCTTGGAACTCTTCCAGCTAACCGCCCCTCCGTAAAGGGTAAAGACAAATCCCGACTGCGACTTCGAGTCGTCCTTATCACTCTGGAAGCTCGAATCGGTAAAGGACTCCACTTGGAGTTCTCCGTTACCATACACCAAGAGCATCTCTTTAGTCCTTCACAAGTACTTGAGAATGCTCTTCACAGCTGTCCAGTGACTCTCTCCAGGATCAGCTTGATACCTGCTCACTACACTTAGTGAGTATGCTACATCGGGTCTGGTACATAGCATCGCGTACATGATAGAGCCTACAGCCGAAGCATAGGGTATCCCTTGCATGCAAGCTCTCTCCAAATCAGTCTTGGGAGACATCTCTTTGGAGAGAGTGACTCCAGAGATCGTGGGCAAGTTCCCACGCTTGGATTCTTCCATACTAAACCTCTTTAGTACGGTGTCAATGTACCTGGATTAGGACAATCCCAATATCCGTTTGGATCCATCTCTATAGATCCTAATTCCCAATATGCAGGAGGCATCACCAAGATCTTTCATTGAGAATCTTTGTGATAAGAAGAGCTTGACCGATTGCAGCATAGGAATATCATTTCCTATCAAGAGTATGTCGTCCACGTACAATACGAGGAAGACAACCTTACTCTCTGCTACCTTCTTGTAGATACAAGGTTCATCTGGGTTTTTGACGAAATCAAACTCTTTGATAATGACGTCAAAGCAGATGTTCCAACTCCGCGATGCTTGCTTTAATCCATAAATGGATTTGAGCAGCTTGCACACCTTCCCGCTGCTCCCACTGTCTACGAAGCCCTCTGGCTGAGTCATGTACACGCACTCTTCTAAATCACCATTTAGAAAGGCGGTCTTAACATCCATTTGCCAGATTTCGTAGTCATGATATGCAGCGATGGCAAGCATGATCCGGATGGATTTAAGCATAGCCACTGGAGAAAAGGTTTCGTCATAGTCCATACCTGGTCTTTGACGAAAACCCTTTGCAACAAGTCTAGCTTTGAAAGTCCCCACTTTCCCATCTACACCAAGTTTTTTCTTGAAGATCCATTTGCTCCCAATGGGTTTTACCCCTTCAGGAGCAACTTCCAAAGTACATACTTTGTTGGTGTACATGGATTCCATCTCGGACCGCATAACATCCAGCCATTTCACTGAGTCCTTACTTGTGATGGCCTGCTCGAAGCTAGTTGGGTCATCATCCTCCATGATGCAATCCTCGCTCCCACCATCCATGAGAAAACCGTAGTATCTCTCAGGTTGGCGAGGAACCCTACTAGATCGGCGGAGAGGCTGAGGTTCATTGGGTGCTACTGAATCTTCTGGTTCCACTAAATCTTCAATTATGGTTTGTGTATCTGGAACTTCTTCCAGCTCTACCACTTTGCCACTAATTTCTTTTTCAAGGAATTCCTTTTCTAAAAAGGTGGCATGTCGAGAAACAAACACTTTTTGTTCCTCTGCATGGTAGAAAAGATATCCATGTGATTGTTTGGGATATCCTACAAACTTGCATAGAACTGACCGTGCCTCGAGTTTGTCCGGATTTTGCCTTTTGACATAGGCCGGGCAACCCCATATCTTAACTCGTTTAAGACATGGTCTCTTCCCACTCCATATCTCATATGGTGTGGTAGGTACAGATTTAGTTGGAACTTGATTCAATAGGTATGCTGCTGTTTCCAGCGCATATCCCCAGAAGGAAATAGGTAACTCAGCTGTGCTCATCATAGAGCGCACCATATCTAATAGGATGCGGTTCCTCCGTTCTGATACACCGTTGTGTTCTGGTGTATATGGAGGAGTCTGCTGAGAGAGAATCCCATTCTCTTTTAGGAAGTCCAGGAATTCATTGCTCAAGTATTCACCTCCTCGATCAGATCGAAGGATTTTAATACTTTTTCCGGTTTGGTTCTCGACTTCATGTTTATATTCTCTAAGTTTCTCAAAAGCTTCTGATTTGTGTTTCATCAGGAACACATATCCGAATCTAGAGAGATCGTCAGTGAATGTAATGAAGTACGATGAACCATCCCTGGCATGTGTAGACATGGGACCGCATACATCACTATGTATCAGTCCCAAGAGTTCAGTAACTCTTTCTCCGTGTCCCGTAAACGGAGTTTTGGTCATCTTGCCTTTGAGACATGACTGGCAAGTGTCATAAGATGAAAATTCAAACGGATTTAAATATCCATCCTTATGCAACTTTGCTAGTCGTGTCACATTGATGTGACCCAGTCTACAATGCCACAAGAAGGATTCGTTCAGTTCAGAACTCTTCCTCTTGTGTGTGTTTGTTATGCTCAGAACTGTTGATTGATTTAGAACATAAATGCCATTGCACAACATGCCTGATCCAACCAACTTTTGGTTACGGAAAATGTTCATAACATTATCCTGTAATACAAAATTATATCCCTCTTTACTCAACAAAGAAACCGATATAATGTTGCATATCAGGTTCGGCATGTAATAGCATTCGTTCAGAACCAATGTATTACCAGTTGGTAATGCAAGGTGATATTCCCCGACAGTCTTAGCTGCAACAATTGCACCATTTCCAACTTTAATGTCTTTATCACCTTCTCCAAGTTCTCTACCTTTTCTAAGCCCATGTAACTGATTACATATATGGGATCCTGACCCGGTATCTAATACCCAGGACGTAGGGCAAATGGAGAAACAGTTCTCTGTAACGAACACATCCGAAGAAAATGCATGAACATGTACTTTCTTCAATCGGATGGCATGGGAATCCTGGTATTCCCCTATATCCTGTTCAGTCCTATAACTCTTATAAGAAAGAACGGAACCAACGTTCCCCAGCACAGTATAACATGCGGGTTCGGTCAATACATCCATATTATTATCTTTATTAGGGCATGACATGGTCGCTACCTGGAGAGAGAGAGAGAAGAAAACACTTTAGCGTATGCTCTTGCAAGATCAGATTGGTTATTATCTTATCTAATCAGGATGGCTCCCACTGGTTTTTATCAAATCTTCCTTCAAACCCTAAAAGGAAAGACTAGCCGGGATTAATTACACCCTACAACTTCGCCAATCTTTCAGCCAGGCCAGTGTCGGTACTTTGAGCGAGGTTCCCCGTGCTTTCGGACGGACCTAATTATAGTAAACCTCATTTTCCCAGAGGCGTAACCCTGTTGACACCTTTCTAGACACCTACTTGATCGGCTAATTGTAATGTGCAAAACTCTCCCAGGAGTAACTCTTACTCGCAGTGGGTATCGGGATCCAACTATCTCATAGAAGGTATGCAATCTCATTGTAAATTTCAACACTTGAAATTCCCGATAATGATTTTGCCCCTTACGTCCTATGACCTTGACAAAGGCCAACAAATCATAGGCTGCTAGTCAAGTTCAACCCGTCATTTCTTGATTGAATCAAACCCACCCGTACGGCCCTTGACAAAGGCCAACAAGGTCGTACGACTACCCTGAAACAATCTGCATCACATGCATAAGCAGATAAGCACTATTCAGCTACCGCACACTACGTCTTGACAAAGGCCAACAAACGTAGCACGAATACTAAACAGTTCTTATCTGAAATGACGGAGGGCTACGACAGGTTTTTCTGAAAACCTATTGCGTAATGAACTTGATATCGTTGTAGAATCGAATGATTTTGAAATGGAGTGTTTTTGAGGCTTTTTCTAGTTTTGCTAAAGGGGTCACTCCCGGTGAAGGGATCGTCGGCCCTTTCCTCGTCGAATGAGGTGCGGGATATATCATATATATCGCTGTGCAAAGCAAAACTCCAAAAACAATCAAAAGCAAACCGAGTGTGTAGCATCTGCCAGTTATTGCTAAAGGAGTCACTCCCGGTGAAGGGATCTCGGTCCTTTCCTTATCGAATAAGGTGCGGGATATATCATATATACCGCTATGCAAAGCAAGAACTGTAGCTACCTGTTTTGTTTAAAATTTGATTCTACAACATCTTAGGTTTCTATTCTTTCATTAATCACATTAATGAAGTCCCATCATTTAAGTCACCTAAACATCACAGATAAATACGACGTACACTTATGCCATCCGCATTCGCCTGGATGTCCCCTCGTGCACCGTTAGGTTAGGTAACTAACGACAGAGTAGGGCAGGGCTAGTGCGGGTGAAAAACATAAGTAACGTCTATATAATATATCATATATACTATATACTGTATCTATCACAGAACATCACATGATCACATCACAGATATCGCAGCAGAAGAAACATATGAAACATTGGATATACTAGGACGTCCGTGTTTTCAATACGAGCCAGTATAAAACACGGATTCCACGGTCGTGATGAATAGCCAATCCCACACCCCTAGACCCCTACGAGAGCGGCAAGCAACCCTACCAATTCTAGGGTTAGGAGACCCGGACTCGACTCCTCGAGATGGTCTCCCACTGGACCCTAGAACCCGGTTACTTGTGCTCCCCTCCTTGGGTCTAACCTAATGCGGAAAAGTAAGTAATATACAAAAGGTGACAACTTCCGCAACCTGGAAGTGCCCCAATAAAAGAATATTACATACAAGTTTTTACATGAATGAAAATGAAAAACACTCATCTCACAAAAAACCCCCGGCTATTCAAACACGACGATCCAATATAACATATCCAGCAACACATAACATCATATGTCATCAACGTAAGTAAATATGCGCATCCCAATTGTCGTTGACATATAGCAACGAAACCGGCGATATCACATATTACACTTACGGTCGCAGAAAAGAAAGTGTAAAACTACAACAGTTGGAATCTGCAACCTCTTTAGACATCGCATGCCTAATAAAATGAAATACTTAGACATCACATGCCTAACAATTATAAACCCCGCATTTTAGTCCCATTATCGAAAACTCTTTTCAATATCAAGTGAGACTAAACCGCTAGATTTATAACATTCATTTAGCTATCTCATAACTGTTTGTGAATTCTAATTATTGTATCCCATTCCGGATAAATAGAAAATATTAAACTTTCCGATCGAACATTCGAACACCCAAGTTTTCCCAAAACCGTTCAACACATGAAATAAGTTCAAAGACATTCACTTCATGCCTCAGTACCAACGGTCCAGCCGTAGAAGGGTCAAGCCAACGCCTCACATGTGGCACGCCGTACTGCCCCAAACCCTAAGGTTCAAAGGGCAGTTCAAGACGGTCACATAATCGAGTTAAGGTTTGTTGTCTTCTAGAGGGACCATCGCGTTACTTGCACTACTTAGAACGTCATTAAACAACGGAAAAGTCCAACAATTGGAAATTTCCTGGCAGGGGAAAGATTGGGTATTTACATCCGGTCAAACTTTTTAACATATTCTAAAATATCCGGCAAAACACATAGACAAAATTTGATAATCCGATCGAATAAACGAAGCTCCAAAACACCCCAGAAAACTCAACTCTTGAGTGCAAATTAAAAATTCCCAGAAAACTCAGCACCTGAAAACATGAATTACTGTGCAAAGTTTGGAGGCAAATCCCATCAAGTGGCCGCGGAACCGCCGCAGAAGCCAGGCTTCTGCCGCGGTTCCGCCGCGCTTTAGAGGCACCATGAGATAATTTTTGCACCGTAATTCTTAGAATTCCCTGCTGAATTTTTTAAGCATTTTTAATCTGGAAAAAACCCAGTTTTTGAAAAAAGTCCAGAGAGCAATTTGTGTTTAGGGTTTCGGTTTGATTCGGATTTCAAACGTCGTCTACACTTCGCCTAAGGCTCTAGCTAGGCTCTGATACCACTGTAGGGTTCCTAGGCACTCTCAAGAGGTCTCACAAGGCATCAACCATGCCAATTTTAAATTTTACAAGTGCCAAGAAACTCTAATACGGATCGTTAACTAGAATTTTAGGCGAAACAATAAACTAGTTAACAACTTAACTAAAGATAAGAAGCTACAACCTTTGTAGATCCGGTTATCCACTTCCTTAGCTCCACGTAGTCGTCCCCTCGCTGTCCATCTCGAATCCCGGACTCTTGCATCGGCTTCATCGGAGAAAATGAGCGGACTAGTCGTCGGCTACGATGCCGAAGATGATCTACGACGAGGTTACACAAGATCAAGCTCCAACTTCACCAAGTTGTGAAACTTGTGAAGAAAACACCCTATACTACTTGGCAAGAGGTAGAGGGTGAAGAAATAGGAGGTGGGTTCACTTTAGAATTTGATTTCTCACTCTTTTTCTCAAGGTGCCATTGATGGAGGCTAGGTTTTCTTCATGAAGATGAAGAAGAAGAAGAAGATAGAATATGATAAGTGTTTTTTTAATAATTGAAAAAGAAGTGATTCTTATCATATTCTCAACTATAGTTAAGTGTAGAGAATGAACTAGGGTTAGTTCAAATGGTTAGGGTTAAGCATGAGACAAGAATGGTGACTTAGTCAAAGCTTCAAGAATCTTCAACTAACAAACAAACAAAGCCACCATTCATCTTTATCTTTCAAAAATGAATAAACAAATAAATAAATGAATAAGCAAAACCCTAATCATCAACTTAACCATGGTTTAATTCTTTACACTTAACCAAATAAGCATGTATCATCAAACATGATACAATCATGTGCACAAAAGTATATCACATATACAACTTGCACATCCAAGTGAGAAAATCCATTTAAAGTGAACCAATATTAGTTAATGCAAAGTAATATATCAAATATATAATTATACATTAAATCATTAAATCAACACTTGATTTAACGATCCGGCCATATCGCATATAACCGACTAGTATCCTATGTATCGTCTTATCGAATCAATCCTTGATTCGATATCTAGGTTATATCGCATATAACCAATCGATACATTCATCGCGAGAATGGAATACGGTATCACATACACGCATTATTCTCGGTCCTGCACATATCTCATATGCGCTCCTATTTCGTTTCGCTTGAGCCAGGAAACCTCTGTGTAGGACTCTAAAGACTCGTCAATACGCCGGCAGAAGATGATGATCATATCAAGCACCCACAAGCCGCAAGCGGTCTGCTAAACGTAACGGCCATCCGGGTATTGAACGATCAGAAGATCGACGAGCCAGCCCGATCACACTCCTGTGAATCCAACCAGTAACACTTACCGTACAGTCCGGTCTGTTCGTCTGATATGTCGCATATCAAGTCTAGGGGTGGTAAACGTCAGACCCCAATAACCAATAAGTCGTGCCGATGTGAGGCTCATAACGGGTCGAGAAACTACTGGTAACACTTACCAGCAAATCTCTGATCAGCCCTGGCCAGGGACTTCCCTGTTACGGCCAATCGTGCACAGCGCAACATCAACCCCCAATACCGGGAGAGACGAAACCCCTCCTATCGCTCATTGCCTCCATGTGACTCGGGACTGTACCCAAAAACCACCGTTTTGCACGCCCTCATAGACGTGGTAAGGTGGAGATCAAAGCACAGTGGGAATCACACAAGACTCTATGACGATCTCGGGTCTACAGACTAACCTGCACAAGTGTCACCTGAGAACTGCCATCTAACGTGAGGTATAATACCATCTGGGAGTTCTCGGCGAGTCCGTCCAGTGTACCCAGTCTCCACTGAGCACCCGTATACCATCTCTGAAGTCAAACATCAATGGATATGGGATCATCCATCGCCCATCTCATGGGTCGAGAAGCGTATACGCTAGTCTACACTGGTATATCGATGCCCTGTCTCGATACACCCACGACTAGGGACCTTGAAGGATGTACCTATGGACTACCATGTCCCTACTAGTATGATCTGCATCATAGTCCAGGTAGTCAAGTACACATCCTAAGGGCTTTACCAACATGTAACTATAAGACAGTTTAAAGAGACAAGTGTACATGTTAAGATAAAGAGCAACCAGATAGCATACTATCATATCGAGCAAGAAAGTCATCTCTATATATGTCCAAGCATCCAATATAAAATACATCATCTGTACAATACTGGCCTCTAAGGCATACATACAACTAACAATATCAAGTCTATGTAAATTTGTAGGATATCCAAAAGATTCCTATGGATATATCTTCTACCATGGTGAGGAACAAAAGGTGTTTGTTTCTCAATATGCCACCTTTTTAGAAAAGGAATTTCTTGTAAAAGAAATTAGTGGCGAAGAGGTAGAGCTGGAAGAAATTCCAGCAGCACAAACTACGACTGATAATTTATTGGAACTAGAGGATTCAGTAGTTCCCGACGAACCTCAGCTGCTCCGCCGATCTAGTAGGGTTCCTCATCCACCTGAGAGATACTACGGTTTTCTCGTTGATGGTGGGAGCGAGGATTGCATCATGGAAGATGATGACCCGACTAGTTTCGAGCAGGCCATCACGAGTGGTGACTCTGTGAAGTGGCTGGATGCAATGCGATCTGAGATGGAATCCATGTACACCAACAAAGTATGGACTTTGGAAGTTGCTCTTGAAGGGGTAAAACCCATTAGGAGCAAATGGATCTTTAAAAAGAAACTTGGTGTAGATGGAAAAGTGGAGACTTTCAAAGCTAGACTTGTTGCAAAGGGTTTTCGTCAACGACCAGGTGTGTATTATGACGAAACATTTTCTCCAGTGGCTATGCTTAAGTCCATCCGGATCTTACTTGCCATTGCTACATACCATGACTTCGAAATATGGCAAATGGATGTTAAGACCGCCTTTCTAAATGGTGATTTAGAGGAGTGCGTGTACATGACTCAGCCAGAGGGCTTCATAGATAGTGGGAGCAACGGAAAGGTGTGCAAGCTGCTTAAATCCATCTACGGGTTAAAGCAGGCATTGCGGAGTTGGAACATCTGCTTTGATGTTGTAGTCAAAGAGTTTGACTTCATCAAAAACGTAGATGAACCTTGTATATATAGAAAGGTTGCAGAGAGTAAGGTTGTCTTCCTCGTATTGCACGTCGATGACATACTCTTGATAGGAAATGATGTTCCTATGCTGCAATCGGTCAAGCTATTCTTATCACAAAGATTCTCAATGAAAGATCTTGGTGATGCCTCCTGCATACTGGGAATTATGATCTATAGAGATAGATCTAAACGGATACTGGGATTGTCCCAATCCAGGTATATTGACACCATACTAAAGAGGTTTAGTATGGAAGAATCCAAGCGTAGTAACCAACCCACGATCTCTGGACTCACTCTCTCCAAAGAGATGTCTCCCAAGACTGATTTGGAAAGAGCTCGCATGCAAGGGATACCCTATGCTTCGGCAGTAGGCTCTATCATGTATGCGATGCTATGTACCAGACCCGATGTAGCACACTCACTAAGTATAGTGAGTAGGTATCAAGCAGATCCTGGAGAGAGTCACTGGATAGCTGTGAAGAACATTCTCAAGTACTTGAAAAGGACTAAGGAGATGTTCTTGGTGTATGGTAACGGAGAACTCCAGGTGGAGTCCTTTACCGATTCAAGCTTCCAAAGTGATAAGGACGACTCTAAGTCGCACTCGGGATTTGTCTTTCCCCTCAATGGAGGGGCGGTGTGTTGGAAGAATTCCAAACAGGAAACCGTTGCAGACTCGACAATGGAGGCTGAATACATCGCTGCCAACGATGCTGCAAAAGAGGCTGTCTGGATGAAGAAGTTCATTACTGAACTTGGTGTGGTTCCATCCATTGAGCATCCAATACCTTTGTATTGTGATAACAATGGAGCTGTGGCTTTGGCCAAGGAACCCAGGTCCCATCAGAAGTCCAGACATATTCTGAGGCGGTATCACCTGATCCGGGAGATAGTTGATCGCCGAGAGATCGAGGTCAGGAGAGTTGATACGAAGGACAACACTGCGGATCTACTCACGAAGGCCATTCCCCAGACACAATTTGAGAGACTCTTCGGGATATTGGGTATGAGATACTACAACAGCTGGCCTTAGTGCAAGTGGGAGATTGTTAGTTATATATATGCCCTAGAGGCCATTGTTGTACATATGATGTATATTATAGTGGATGCTTGGATATATATAGAGAGGACTTTCTTGCTCAACATGATAGTATGCTATTTGGTTTCACTTTGTTTTAACATGTTGACTTATATTAGTTTACTGTCTTGCTCTTACATGTTGATAAAGACCTTAGAATATGTACTCGACTGCTGGGACTATGATGAGATCATACTAGTGGGGCCAGGGTAGTCAATGAGTACATCCTATAATTGTTCCTAGTCGAGAGTGTATCGAGACAGGGCATCGATACACCAGAGTAGACTAGCGTATACACATCTTGACCCATATGATGGGCGATGGATGATCCCATATCCATCGGTGTTTGACATCAAAGATTGTGTATGGGTGCTCAGTGGAGACTGGGTACAATGAATGAACTCGCCGAGAACTCCTAGATGGTAATATACCTATCGTCAGATAGCAGTTCTCTGGTGACACTGGTACAGGTTAGTCTGTAGACCCGAGATCGTCATAGAGTCTTGTGTGATTCCCACTGTGCTTTTAATTTCCACCTTACCACGTCCAAGAGGGCATGCAAAACGGTGGCTTTTGGGTACAGTTCCGAATCACATAGGGGCAATGAGTGATAGGAGGGGTTTCGTCTCTCCCGGTATAGAGAGTTGATGTTGTGCTGTGTTCGATTGGCTATAACTGGAAGTCCCTGGCCAGGGCTGATATAGAGTGCTACTGGTAAGTGTTATCATTAGTTTCTCGACTGGTTATGAGCCTCACATCGACATGACTTATCGGTTACTGGGGTCTGACGTTTACCACCCCTAGACTAGATATGCGACATATCAGACGAAGAGACCGGACTGTACGGTAGTGTTACTGATTGGATTCACAGGAGAATGTACAGGCTTGCTTGTTGATCTTCTGATCGATCAATACCTGGGTGGCTGTTACGTTTAGCTGACCGCTTGCAGCTTGTGGGTGTTTGATATGATCATCACCCACTGCCGGCGTATTGACGATTCTTTAGAGTCCTACACAGAGGTTTCCTGGCTCAGGCAAAACGGAGTAGGAGCACATATGTGAGATGTGTGGGACCGAGAATATTACGATATGCGATATCGTATTCTATTCTCGCGATATTAGATATCGGCCGGGTATATGTGATATAGCCGGGTCATCGGATCAAGTATTGATTCGATGAACTGATACAGATTATAATAGTCGGTTATTTGAGAAATAGCCGGATTGTCGGATCAAGTGTTGATTCGATAATTTAATGTATAATTATATATGTGATATATTACATTACATTAACTGATATAAGCTCGCTTTATTGATTCATTTTCTCACCGGATAATACATTGATATATATGCGATATATGTTAATTGTATTATTTTCTTTTGTTACAAAAATATATTATATATGTGATATATAATATTGTAACAAGTTATGATTACAAATGCAACATGATTTGTGGAGATTAAACATAGTTAGGGTTTGATTTGGGTTAGCTTTTTCATGAAGCTTCTAGAACCTTTATTTTTGTTTTAAGCTTAGATATTTTGTATGGATATTTTCTAACCCAACCCAAACCCTTTACCATGGTTGATTCTCTACAAAGGTTAAGCCCTTCATACTTAACCAAAGGTTGCAATTATAACCATAGCAATAATTCATTATTCATCACAAATACTTTTCTTCTTCTTCTTCCTCCTTGAAAAGCTTGCTAGCTTTTTACATGTGATGATTTTGTGTGAGAAATTGATAATAAAAGAGAGCATAATTCCTACTTCATCATCCTTATTTATTCTAGCCACTTAGATTAGGGTGTTCACTTCATTAATACTTGATTAGAGAAGTGAGAGCTTGAGTTAAAGATTCTTCAAGGTAGATCATCTTCGAAAAGGAAGACTTCAAGCAAGCATGGATCATTCGGCTTGTGGAGCCTCTCTAGAGTCCGGAGGTTCATGGATCGCGGCGAAGGGACTACTACTCGGAGCTTATGAAGCGAAGGAGCGGACTACAAAGGTTTTAATCCCTCTCTCTTAAATGTAAAGATGTTTACTTGCTTTGTTAACCCTAAAACTCTAGCAAAGATCCTCGCTTTAGGTTGTTCGACACTTGAAAATTTTAAATACGGCATTGTTGATGCCTTATAGACCCTTGTGACAGTGTCTAGTAACCCTACAAATATTAGAATACATATACTAAAAATATATATATATAAATTATTAAATAAAAACTTGATTTAATAATCCGGCTTAATCCTAAGTCGCTAGTATTATCAACTGTCCGATTAAAGTCTGTGTAGCCTGTATACATATTTAATCAGACACCTGTATCTACCAACGTACGTAATCTATATCATATCGTTTAAACCATGAAAACCCTCGGTGTGAGACTCTAAAGACTCGTCAATACGCTGGCAGTGGGTTTAACCACAAGCACGTCAGCGGCACTAGCTGTACGTAACAGCTGCCCAGTTATTGAGCGAAAGGAAGGCCGATGAGCAAAGTCATCCGTACCCCTAATGAGCATGTTTGTAAAAATCTCCGTACAGTCCGGTCTGTTCGTCTAAGAGTATCACATATCGAGTCTAGGGGGTGGATAAAGTCAGAACCCTAATAACGTGATATTTCGTGTCGGTGTGAAGCCCATCACCCACTGAGAAATTACTGATCAAAATCAGTAATTTCCCTCCACCTTGGCCAAGAATTTCTGGTGATGGACAACCGTGCACAGCGCGACATCTACCCCCAATACCGGGAGAGACGAATCCCCGACGATCCTCTCATTGCTTCCATGTGGCTCGGCACAGTACCCAACTAAAACTTGTTTCCACGACTCTTGTTCAGTCGAAAATATTGCACATTTGATGGAATATTTTCCTTACTTTTGTTAAGTACTTAAAGGTGTTTATTGTAATTATGAAACATATGTGGATTTATTTGTAAAATATTTTTTATCATATATTTCTACATTATAATTAACATTATCAAGGAAAATATATGCATATAATATTTATAAAATATTTTAGTAATTTAAATATGCATATCATATCAAATATCCCTAATCAATATTCTTAAAATATCATATCATATAAAATGATTAAGATAATATCTCAAAATAATAACAAATATTACTAACACTATGAATTGAGATATTGTGCAGATATTAGCTCAGGTCTGGAGATCCAGATATTCGAGATGTCGGGAATAAAATCTGCCGATAAAGTTGAATAAAATCATAAACGCAGAGACTCAGAGAAAGATATAAGGAATCCAGACATCACAACAATCTCTACGTATCAACATGAGGCAGCACCAGAATTTTGGACACCTGATCCTACCAAACTTTCGCCCAACCGCAACCAATAATACCCTACATACGCGGCGGATCTGCGGCAGTATAGTGGAAGTAGGAAATGATATTTTCTGTCTTGGATTCTAACAACAAAGAATATTATATGGAATCTAGGGTTTTCTGCTTCGAGAGCTATAAAAAAGACAGAGAGCTAAAACCTGGAACTCATCTATCTAATCTATCTAATCTCGAAATAGATCACTAAAAGAATCACCTAATAGATCACCGACAAGATCAAGAGATCCAAGACAGGTCCACGAATCGACATGATCAATCGACACATCATCTACTTCCTACGAGACAAAGATCAGGAGCATAAACTAGGGTTTTTGTACTCTAAATTCGACGGATTTGTAAATGATAGTTGATTAATAAAAAGGTAGATTTTTAGTTTAGTTCTTTGCATTTTACTTTCTGCATTTAATTTCTGCATTACTTTCTGCAATTACATTATAATTGTTAGTTATATGTATGCCCTAGAGGCCTTTATTGTATATGTGATGTATATTATAGTGGATGCTTGGATATATATAAAGATGACTTTCTTGCTCGACATGATAGTATGCTATCTGGTTGCTCTTTATCTTAACACATTGACTTGTATAAGTGATGTTGTCTTGCTCTCACATGTTGATAAAGCTCTTAGGTTGTGTACTTGACTACCAAGACTATGATGGAGATCATACTAGTGGGGCCAACGGTAGTCCACAAGTACACTCTATAATTGTTCCTAGTCGAGAGAGTATCGAGACAGGGCATCGATATTCCAGAGTAGACTAGCGTATACGCATCTTGACCCATATGATGGGCGATGGATGATCCCACATCCATTGGTGTTTGACATCAAAGATGGTATACGGGTGCTCAGTGGAGACTGGGTACACTGAACGGACTCGCCGAGAACTCCTAGTTGGTATTATACCTATTGTCAGATAGCAGTTCTCTGGTGACACTGGTACAAGTTAGTCTGTAGATCCGAGATAGTCATAGAGTCTTGTATGATTCCCACTGTGCTTTGATTTTCACCTTACCATGTTCAACAAAACGTGCAAAACGGTGGCTTTTTGGTACAGTCCTGAATCACATGGAGACAAGAGCGATCGGAGGGAATTCGTCTCTCCTGGTATTGGGGGTTGATGTTGCACTGTGCTTGATTGGCCATAACGACAAGTCCCTGGTCAGGGCTGCTACGGAGATTTACTGATAAGTGTTATCAGTAGTTTCTCGACCCGTTATGAGCCTTACATCGGCACGACTTATCGGTTACTGAGGTCTGACGTTTACTACCCCTAGACTAGATATGCGAGATATCAGACGAAAAGACCGGGCTGTACGGTAGTGTTACTGACAGGCTTTTGCAGGAGTTAGAACGGGTTTGCTTACTGATCTTCTGATCGTTCAATACCCGGGTAGCCGTTACGTCCAGCTAGTACCTCTGACGGCTTGTGGGTGCTTAATGTGATCATCACCTACTGCCGGCGTATTGACGAGTTTTTAGAGTCCTACACAGAGGTTTCACTGGCCCAGGCAAAATGAAGTAGGAGCACATATGTGATATGTGCGGGACCGAGATTAATACGAGTATGTGATACCGTATTCTATTCTCGCGATATAAGGTATCGATCGGTTATATGAGATATAGCCGTGTTATCGAATCAAATGTTGATTTGATAAGTCGATACTCTATTGGTCGGTTATATGAGATATAGCCGGGTTATCGAATCAAGTGTTGATTCGATAAATTGATACAAATAATATTAGTCGGTCATATGAGATATAACCGGATTATTAAATCAAGTGTTAATTTAATGATTTAATGTATAATTATATATATTTGATATATTAATTTTCATTAACTAAAATTAGCTCACTTAAGCATTTCTTTTTCTCACATGTGCACACTTAATATATATGTGATATATATTAATTGTTTTTTATTTATGTGTGATGGTTGATGATACATGCAACATGGGTATATGAGACTTACACCATGATAATGATAATGAAGGGTTTATTTACTTAGTGTAAATCAATTATTAGTTGAATAATGGTCACATGGCATGAAGCTTGTAGAAGCTTGGAGACCCATTGACTAGTCCACTAGTTTTGTCTTATGCTAGATATTTGTTAACCCAACCATTATCTAAACTCATGGTTAAGTCTCTACATGAGATATATTAGATATTTTCTCACCCATGGTTGCCATTCACTCTCTTATCCATTATTTTCTTCTTCTTCCTCTTCACTTAAGAGAGCTCTCTAGGTTTTGAGAGGAGAATAAAAACTAGTGAGAAAAGTAATTCTAAAGTGAGCAAAAATCCTACTTCATCATCCTCTACTAGATTAGCAATTTAGTTTAGGGTGTTAGCTTCACTAATCCTACATTAGTGAAGAGGTAGCTTGGGTTAGTGTCTCCTCGATGTAGATCATCTTCGACTTTGAAGACTTCAAGCAAGAATGCATTATTCACCTTGTGGAGCCTCTCAAGAGTCCGGGAGTTCATTGATCGCAGCAAAGGGACTACTACATGGAGCTAATGAAGTGAAGGACCGGTCTACAAAGGTTGTATTCCTAGATCACTTAGTTGTAAAGTAGTTTACACATCGTATTGTCTAAACTTTAGTTAAGATTCTAGGGTTAGTATTGTTAAGCATGGCAAATTTTTGAAAATGGCATGGACGATACCTCCCGAAACCTTGCTGTCGTGCCTAGAAATCCTACAATAATCTCTTTCTTCATCTTCTCTTCTATCTCAACCATGCTCGAGTAATTCCTCGCTTGATAGGGTTCGTAGAATTATGGTAGATCAATGGATGATAAAATCTCTTAACTCCTTTTACATCTTTTAAAATTTATAAACATTAGCAAAATAATTGTTAACATCCTAATCGAGCGCGCTATCAATTTATTGATAGTCTCGACCGCGATTTGAAATTAGATTAACAATTATTTTGGTAAAGGCTAGACATGAATAGAGGTCAATGAAAAGATAAGGGTTAAATGTGGGAACCCTATTCCCTCCAAAAACCCTAATCTTTATTCATCACTATCGATCTAGTTTTAAATCTATTAAAAAATAAAAGGAGTCATCTTTAATTAATGATCCATTACTACTATATTCTATGAACCCTACAAGCCGCTTCTTTATAAATTCTATATCCGTGTTCAACATAGATCTAAAAACTATTCTTCCTATTTTCAATCAACTCGTCTAAAATAAGAAAAAAGTTCGACGTTTCCCTGAGGACGACCCGTACTCATCTCAGCTAGCTACTAGCGATACCGTTATTGATTGTGGTTACTACTTTACACAAACACTCCTTTCCAAATATAGAATCAATCAAATGGCGCGGTTGCCGGGGAAACGACTGTAATTTTTTTCTTGTTTTTCATGTTGAATTTCCATAAAATCCAGTGAATATTAAATAAAAGAGAATCAAAACCGCAACTTGTGTAATTAACGATTATTGTGCGACTTTTGCGAGAGAATCTGGAGTAACTGGAGCGAGGAGATAGAGATTCAGAGACTTTCCCTATTTACCAGAGGAGCATAAGGGTGCACAGAAGAAATTTCAGCAGAAGAACCCACCAAAACGGCGAAACCACGGCAAAAGTGGTGTTTGGCGGCGGAACTGCGGCGCTCTGGTCGAGTTGTGCCCCCAAAATCTTCTGGTAATATCCACATATCATCCTCTCTCCTCTAAACTCTAATATTTTGATATTTTCTACAGGATTCTTTGCAAATATCGCCGCTCAAAAATCTTTTTGCGTGTTTTGATATTGGTTTGTTCGTGCATATTTTAACCGGATTTTAAGGGGTAATAACCCAAATTCAGATTAGGTGGGGATTTCATCACCATTCTTAGGCCCCACAAATCACAAAACAAGAATCCGCATAACCCTACATTAATTAAAAAATATCTGGACCAAGACTCTAAGGACCGTCGTGCTCAATTAGGATAGAGGAGGGTCGTGGGTAATCTATCGCTTATCCGCATCTTTCTTGTGGTGTTTAGGCAAGTGTGACTAAGGAAAGTGGTTATTTAATTAGGCCCGCTATTTTCGGTGATTCGTATAGCGGATACTTCCCACTTACCTGGCACTTACCTGACCACAAGAGTGATAAAGAGGTGGTAGAGGATTGATCCTGCGGCTTGTCCTTTGGAAGTCTAAGAGCGGTCTAGTGCTTGACCTAGGTGATCATAGTTCTAGGGTTGATTGTGCATTTTGTGATTTGTTAAGTCAAGCCTCACGTCCGACACTTTTTCAAAACAAACCATTTAAAAATCGTTCTCACACACGCTGCCACGTGTGCTAAACCCGCTTAGGGCATGATCGGATGGACACGGGATTCTAGTGCCCGTCTTGTTCCTTTTTTTTATCGACTCTGAAGTCGGTACTTCTTCATCTTCTATTTTCCCTCCACTCACTATATCGACCGAGATGGACGGTTCTCCATCAGATTTTACCAACATACCCCTGCCACCACCCGTAGGTGCGTAGAATCCACCGCGCATCTCTCTTCAAGAAAGATGCTACCCGACACGCGGTCCCCTTCCTACCTGTCTATTTATTCCATCGGCCAATGGGGATAATTTCAAAATTAAACCCCACTTCATCAACCTGTTGCCCAAATTTCACGAGATTGAATCCGAAGGCGCATACGTTTTCATAACCAAATTCAAAAACGTATGCCCAATGATGGGCACAACCCAACTTTCAGGGAATGCTATGCCGTTAAGTCTTCTCCCTTTTACCTTGTGCGACCTAGCAGAAAAATGGCTTTATAGCACTGCTGCACATTCTATCGCCAAATAGGATGAATTTTTTATAGCATTCCTTAAGAAATTTTATCCCAATCATAAAACCGCCCGTGTTCGAAGCGAGATCAACCAGTTTACCCAACTTCCCAACGAACCATTCTGGAAATGCTTTGAGCGATTTAAGGATCTTCTTTTACAATGCCCCCATCATGGAATTGATAGATGACAACTTTGCCGAATTATATATGAGGGTGCTAATCCTTCTACAAAACAGATGCTTGAAACTATTTGTTAATGCCATTTCATGTCTAAAAATGATGGTGAAGCTTAGCAAATTCTGAAAGATCTCACCGAACAAATTTTGCAGTGGGAAAGCGTTAGACCAACTTCATCTTGGGAAGGTATCCATCAGCTTGACGTTTCCATCGCAGTGAAAGCCGAAATGGCCGCGATGCAAAAGAAACTCGAAGTTATAGAAAATAAATTTTCGTCAGCCTTCCTAAACTAAGTTACGCTTCCCAAAACTGTGTGTGGTTGCTGTTCTAACCCATCACATTTAACGGAAGAATGTCCTTTGAATCTTCCGTTTTAAGGTTATGAACAAACTAATGATACTTTTCAGCAACGACCTAGAAACGATCCTTATTCTTCCACATACAATTAGGGATGGAGGAATCATCCTAATTTTGCTTGGAACCAAAACCAAACTCAAAATCAAAATCCGTTCCCAAGAAATTATAAAAAGTCCTCATCCACAGCAACAACAACCACCACAACAGAGTCAGTATCCCTTTCAACCGCAAACTTTTCAAAATCCGGCCAACAATTTTGCACCTTATAATAATTCTTTCCCAACTGCCGGTACCGAAAATCCTCTGCACTCGAACGAAACTTGGAAACGTTTATTAACCATTCCACGCAAACGATGGCTAATTTAACATCTTTTATCCAAACATTAGTACAACACACCGCTTCCCACGGTGAAAGCATAAAATCGATAGAAGCATAACTTGCACAGTTAAATGCCGCGATGAGTGAGAGAGAGAAAGGGAAACTTCCATCTCAACCTCTACTGAATCCTGGCCACTCACAGAGTCATAATGTGTGTGTCGTAACCACGTTGAGATCGGGAAGAGTGTTGAATAACCAAGTGGGTGAATATGTTGATGTTGATGATACCCCGGCTTCTACTTCTACTCCTCCTTCATCTAATCCAACTTCTTCCAAGCCTATTCTCCGTTTTCCACTAGGCTCGAACCCTCAGCCTACTTCCTTGAGTCAACCTCAAATGATCCCAACTCCAATTCTGGGATCCATTCCATCCCCACAAACTTCTTCACAAATGTTGGACCCAACCCTTATTGATAAAACTCCTTTTCCACACTGTTTAAGGGCCAACAAACCAAGTCCACAAATGGAGAAAATTATGAAAATTTTTAAAGTTAACATAAACATTCTTCTCCTAGATGATATCCAACAAGTTCCGTCCTATGCGAAAATTCTAAAGGACTTGTGCACTAGGAAAAAGAAAATTCAAGTGCCTAAAAAAGTTTTCCTAGCAAGTAATGTGAGAACTGCTTTTACCCAACAAATACCCAAGAAACGAGAGGACCCCGGGAGTCCTACAATATCTATTGCTATTAGGGGTAAAAATATCAATCGTGCTCTACTCGATTTAGGTGCTAGTGTTAATTTGCTTCTGTATTCTGTCTATGAGCAATTAGGCATCGGAGAGTTAAAACCGGCGCACTGCACTCTTCGGATGGCCGATCGATCTATCACCCAATCTAGGGGTGAGCTAGAGGACGTGTTGTCGGCGAATTTATATTCCCTGTGGACTTTATTATTTTAGATACACAACCTGTGGCGAACCCATGAAACCAAATCCCGGTGATTTTAGGTCGGCCTTTTCTAGCGACTTCCAACGCAATAATCAATTGTCGTAACAGTTCTATGAACCTATCATTCGGGAAGATGTCAATTGAGCTTAACATTTACAAGTTGGGAAGCGAACCCTCTGAACCCTATGCTCATGTATGCTCTGTCAAAAAGATAGCTTCCGACAGTTGCGAATTCGAGGACCTTCACAATACCGATCCCACTATTTATTATACACGTGAAGACCCTTCTGTAAACAAGTCCACACCTAAGTCCGAACCTTTTGACTTTTCGAATGATTTAGTCAAGCTATCCGAGTATCATGACTTCCTTTCCGATGAGACTACATTCGGAATAACGATGAAAGTTTTGAAGACATTTTTGATGATGAACTCGCATTCCTAGAAGACTTGGGAGTTGTGATGAATCAAACCCCACCTAAAGAAGTTGAGCCGCAACCCCTTCTTCTTATCAAGAACGAGAATGCGAGTAATCCATCATCATTATTTCGTCTCTACAAAACGAGACGTAAACCCATTCTATTACACTTCTTATCTCCTCCCCACTTCTTCATGTCTATAGATGACATGATCTTCTACTAACCTTTGTGTTATATTGATAAAATATTTGAATGGTTGGTGTTGACTTTAGGTCTTTGTAAAACTTTATATTGACCAATAACATTACCCCCCTTATAATTTTAAATGCTTAATACTATTTTACTCAAGTTTAGGCGGGGGGGAGGGGGGTGTTAGTTATATGTATGCCCTAGAGGCCATTACTGTACATATGATGTATATTGTAATGGATGCTTGGACATATATAGGAAGGACTTTCTTGCTCGACATGATAGTATGCTATCTGGTTGTACTTTATCTTAACATATACTCTGATTGTCTCTATGTTACATGTTGATAAAGCCCTTAGGATATGTACTCGACTACTGGGACTATGATGAGATCATACTAGTGGGGCCACGGTAGTCGACGAGTACATCCTATAACTGTTCCTAGTCGAGGGTGTATCGAGACAGGGCATCGATGCACCAGAGTAGACTAGCGTATACGCATCTTGACCCATATGATGGGCGATGGATGATCCCATATCCATTGGTGTTTGACATCAAGGATGGTGTACGGGTGCTCAGTGGAGACTGGGTACACTGGACGGACTCGCCGAGAACTCCTAGATGGTATTATATCTCACGTCAGATGGCAGTTCTCCGGTGACACTGGTACAGAGTAGTCTGTTGACCCGAGATCGTCATAGAGTCTTGTGTGATTCCCACTTTGCTTTGATTTCCATCATACCACGTCCAAGAGGGCGTGCAAAAAGGTGGCTTTTGGGTACAGTCCCGAATCACATGGAGGCAATGAGCGATAGGAGGGGATTCGCCTCTCCCGGTATAGAGAGTTGATGTTGTGCTGTGTTCGATTGGCTATAACCGGAAATCCCTGGCCAGGGTTGCTGAGATTTACTGGTAAGTGTTATCAGTAGTTTCTCGAACTGTTATAGACCTCATATCGGCACGACTTATCGAGCTACTGGGGTCTGACGTCTACCACCCCTAGGCGAGATATGCGACATATCAGACGACGAGACCGGACTGTACAGGAGTGTTACTGATTGGATTCACAGGAGAATGTACAGGCTTGCTTGTTGATCTTCTGAGCGCTCAATACCTGGGTGGCTGTTACGTTTAGCTGACCGCTTGCAGCTTGTAGGTGTTTGATATGATCATCACCTACTGCCGGCGTATTGACGATCCTTTAGAGTCCTACACAGAGGTTTCTTGGCTCAGGCAAAATGAAGTAGGAGCACATATGTGATATGTGCGGGACCGAGAATAATGCGGTATGTGATACCGTATTGGATTCTCGCGATATGAGATATCGGCCGGGTATATGTGATATAGCCGGATCATCGTATTAGTCGGTTATATGCGATATAGCCGGATTGTCGGATCAAGTGTTGATTCGATAATTTAATGTATAATAATATATATGATATATTAAATTACATTAACTAATATTAGCTCACTAAAAGATTGTTTTTCTCACTCGGGTAATACATTGATATATATGCGATATATGTTAATTGTATTATTTTCTTTTGTTACAAAATATATTGTATATGTGATATATGATATTGTAACATGATATGATAACTAATGCAACATGTTTAGTAGAGATTAAACAAGATTAGGGTTTGATTTGGGTTAATGCTTTCTAGATGATTCTAGAAGGTTTAGTTTTGTTTTGTGAAAGATATTTTGTTATGACTCATTCCTTGACCTAACCCAAACCTTAACCCTAGTTAATTCTCTACATGGGTTTAGTTGACCATGGTTGCATTAATTATCATATTTTATCTTTTCATTATTCATCATAAAATGTTTGATGTTGATAGTTCATATTCTTCCTTCTTTCTTTCATAGAAAAAGCTTTCTAGCTTTTTCAAGGTGATGAAAAATGAGTGAGTAAATGAAAATAAAAGAGAGAAAAAATCCTACTTCATCATCTTCATCTACCCTTGCCATTTAGATGAGGGTGTTCACATCATTTTATGAGTGTTAGCTTGTGTTAATGAAACTTCAAGGTAGATCATCTTTGTTATTGAAGATCGGAAGCAAGTTTGCATCTTTCTCTTCGCGGAGCCTCTCGAGAGTCCGGAACACGATGATCGCAGCGAAGGGACTTCAACACGGAGCTTAAGAAGTGAAGGACCGGATCTACAAAGGTTGTAATCCCTCTCACTTAGTGTTAAAGAGTTTAACATGCTTGTTTTCGCCTAAACCCTAGTTTAAAGATCCGGCTTCGGGTTGTTCGGCACGGCTAAAATTTTAATCGGGCATGGTTGATGCCTTGTAGAACCTTGTGAGCGTGCCTAGCATCCCTACAGTGGTATCAGAGCCAAGCTAGAGCTTTAGGTGAAGTCTAGGCGAAATTTAAAGTCCGATCGAACTCCGAATACCCGGTTTATACCCCTCTCTATCCATTTTCTAAAAATGTGATTTTTCAGCATTAAAAATACTCAGAAAAACAAGCAGGAAAAACTAAGAATTACTGTGAAGTACGACCCACTAATTCGCTCACATGACCGCGGAACCGCGGCCAAACCAAGGGTTTGGCGGCAGTTCCGCGGCCAAAATTTTGAATTAGTCCCTGGAATTTCATATATTTATTCTTAGGTCCTTTCTTGGCAATTTTTCTGGGAATTTTTAATTCTACTCAAGTGTTGAGTTTTCTAGGGTTGTATTGGGGACTCGTTGATTCGATCGGATAATTTAACTTTGTTTAGTTTGTCCGGGTAATTTTTAGAAACTGTTAGAAAGTTCGAACGGATATCAATAACTCACTTTTTCCCCAGTCGGAAATTTTTTCAAAAGTTGGATTTTTTCTCGAGTTTAAGAACGTTCTAAGTCATGCAAGTAACGCGGTGGACCCTCTAGAAGACAACAAACATTAACTCGATTATGTGACCGTTTTGAATTACCTCTGAACCTTAGGGTTTGGGGCAGTACGGCGTGCCACATGTGAGGCGTTGGCTTGACCCTTCTACTGCTGGACCATCGGTACTGTGGCATGTGATGGATATTTTTGAACTCCGCTCAAGTGTTGAGCTATTTGGGAAATCTTGGGTGTTTGATTATTCGATCGGAAAGTTTAACACTGTCTTTTTATCTGGAATGTGATACAATATTTGGAATCCACAAGTAGTTATGAGATAACTAATTTGAATGTTATAAATCTAGCGGTTTAGTCTCAGATGATCGGTTGCCATGGAATTTTGATGTGATCAAAAGTCCGTCGCAATCACGTAGCGTACGCGGGTACTCGCCGGGTAAACTTAACAGATAGCCACGCCCCATAACCCCGACCAAGTGACTGTAGGAGAACCCCGTCGCCAAAAGCATCCGTTCGGGTGCTCGCGGCAGCGGTGTTCCGCCTTAGTGCAGTTCGTCGACGGCATCGGGGGTGCGGCCGTCTACTGAAGTTTGCGACGAGCATTCGATCTGGATGTCGGGAATCTTGTTGAATTGCCCGACTTGATATCGAAAAGTGTTTTTGATAAAGAGACTAAAATGCGGGGTTTATAATTGTTAGGCATGCGATATCTAAGGAATTCAATTGGTTAGGCATGTGATGTCTAAGGAGTTTACGGATTCCAACTGTTGTAGTTTTACACTTTCTTTTCTGTGACCGTAAGCGTAGTATGTGGTGTATCGCCGGCTTCGTTGCTGTACATCAACGACAATCGGGATACGCATACTTGCTTACGTTGATGATATGAGATATTATGTGTTGCTGTGATATGTTATATTGGATCGTCGTGTTCTGAATAGCCGGGGGTTTTATGTGAGATGGGAGTTTTTCTTTTTCATTCATGTAAAATTCATTGTATGTAATATTCTTTTATTGGGGCACTTCCGGGCTGAGGATGATGTCACCATTGTATATTATTTACTTTTCTGCATTAGGTAGACCCAAGGCGGGGAGCACAAGTAACCGGGTTCTAGGGTCCAGTGGGAGACCATCTCGAGGAGTCGAGACCGGGTCTCCTAACCCTAGAATTGGCAGTGTTGCTTGCCGCTCTCGTAGGGGTCTAGGGATATGGGTTTGGCTATTCATCGCGACCGTGGAATCCGTATTTTATACAGGCTCATACTAAAACACGGACGTCCTAGTATATCCAATATTTCATATATATTCTTCTGCTGCAATGTTCTGTGATGAGATCATATTACTGCCTGAGACGAATGTTTATATTATATATATGCGATATATGTTATATTGCAGATTTCGTTTCAAAAGAGATGCTTGTGAAGCTTAACAAAATAGGACTTCATTAATGAGATTAATGAAATAAAAGAAACCTAAGATGTTATAGAAACTTGTTTAAAAAAACTGGTAGCTCTAGTTCTTGCTTTGCATAGCGGTGTTCCTTGTAGAACATCCAGCACCTTATTCGATAAGGAAAGAGCCGAGATCCTTTCACCGGGAGTGACCTCTTTAGTGAAACCAGCAGATGCTACAAACTCGGTTTGTCTTTTGATTGCTTCTATAGTTCTTGATTTGCATAGTGGTATTTGTGAAATATCCTGCACCTTATTCGATGAGGAAAGGGCCGACGATCCCTTCACCGGGAGTGACCCCTTTAGCAAAACTAGAAAAAGCCTAAAAAACACTCCATTTAAAATCACTCGATTCTACAACGATATCAAGTTCATTACGCAAAAGGTTTTCTTAAAAACCTGTCGTAGCCCTCCATCATTTCAGATAAGTACTGGTTAGTATTCGTGCTGCGTTTGTTGACCTCAGCCAAGGTGTAGTGTACGGTAGCTGATTAGTGCTTATCTGTATAAGCATATGATGCGATTGAGTTAGGGTAGTCGTACGACTTTGTTGACCTTAACCAAGGGTCGTGCGGGTGGATTTAATTCAATCGGGAAATGACGGGTTGAACTTGGCTAGCACTTATGATTTGTTGACCTTAGCCAAGGTCATAAGATGCTAGGGGCAAAATATTATTGGGAATTTCAAGTGTTGAAATTTGCAATGACATTGCATACCTTCTATGAGATAGTTGGATCCCGATACCCGCTGCGAGTAAGAGTTACTCTTGGGAGAGTTTTACACATTACAATTAGCCGATCAAGTAGGTGTCTAGAAAGGTGTTAACGGGGTTACGTCCCTGGGAAAACGAGGTTTACTTTAATTAGGTCCGTGCGAAAGCACGGGGAACCTCTCTCAAAGTACCGACACTAGCCTGGTTGAAAGATTGGCGAACTTGTAGGGTGTAATTAATCCCGGCTAGTCTTTTCTTTTAGGGTTTGAAGGAAGATTTGACTAAAACAGTGGGAGACATCCTGATTAGATATATTAGATAACCAATCTAATCTTGCAAGAGCATAAGCTGAGTGTTTTCTTCTCTCTCTCTCCAGGTAGCGACCATATCACGCCTTAATCAAGATAATAATACGGATATATTGACTGAACCCGCTTGTTATACTGAGCTGGGGAACGTTAGTCCCGCTCCAACTTATAATTGTTATAAGACAGAGCAGGAAATTGGGGATTACCAGAATTCCCGTGCCGCCCAAACGAAGAAAGTGCATGTTGATGCATCATCTTCGGGTGTGTTCATTACAGAGAACTGTTTTTCAGTATCCTTTACGTCCTGGGTATGAGATATCGGATCAGGATCCCACATATGTAATATGTTACATGGGCTACAGATAGGTAAAGAACTGAGAACGGGTGATAAGTTTCATGAGATAGAAACGGTGCAAGTGTTGCAGCCAAGTCTGTTGGTCACTATCACCCTGTATTACCAGAATACATTGATTCTGAACGAATGTTATTAGATACCGAACCTGAAATACAACATCATATCAGTCTCTTTATTAGTAAAGAAAGGATATAATTTTGTATTGTTGGATAATGTTTTGAACATTTCCTATATCAAGAGTTGATCGGTTCAGGCACGTTATCTAAAAGCATTGACGTTCTAAATCAAACTACAGTTCTTAGTATACAGAACACACACAAGAGGAAGAGTTCAGAAATGAACAAATCCTTCTTGAGGCATTGTAGCCTAGGTCATATCAATGCGACCCGACTAGCTGAAGTTATATATAGATGCATATTTAAATTTGTTTGAATTTACATCTTGTGAAACTTACCGGTCATGTCACGAAGATAAGATGACCACAGCTGTGTTTATTGGAAACAGAGAAAGAGTTAGTGAACTCTTGGGATTGATACATGCTGATGTATGAAGGTCCCCTGTCTATACATGCCAAGACCGGTTCTTTGTACTTCATTACATTCTTTGATGATCTCTCAAGATTCAGACATATGTTCCTGTTGAAACACAAGTCCGAAGCTTTTGAGATATTCACAGAATATAAGTTAGAAGTAGAGAACCAAAATACGGGTATAAGTATTATGTCCTTTGATGAGATCAAGGAGGAGAATACTTGAGCACGGAATTCCTGGACTATTCTAAAGGAGAATGAGATTCTCTCTCAGCATTACTCCTCCGTATACACCATAGCACGATGGTATATCGGGGCGGAGCAAAGCACCCTATGTGATATAGTGTGCTCTATGATGAGTAGTACTGAGTTTTCTATTTCTTTTTGGGAGTTATGCACTTGAGAAGCTGCATACCTATTGAATAGGGTTCAAATCAAATCAGTTGCCTACCACTTCATATGTGATATGGAAAGGGAAGAGCCCATATCTTAAGTTTGTTAAGATTTGGGGTTGTCCGGCCTATGTCTAAAACCAAAATCCGGACAAGCTCGAGGCAAGGTCAACTCTATAAAACTGGAAGTAGTTCCAGCTATACAAACTGCAGCTTATGATTTGGTAGAACCAAAGGATTCAGTAGTTTCCAACGACCCTCAGCCTCTCCGCCGATCTAGTAGGGTTCTTCACCCACCAGAGAGATACTTCAGTTTCTCTATGACAGTGGGGGCGAGGATTGCATCATGAGATGATGACCCAACTAGTTTCGAGCTGGCCATCAGGAGTGGGACTCTGTAAGAATGGCTGGATGCTTAGTGATCTGAGATGGAATCCTTATACACCAACAAAGTATGGACTTTGGTTGCTTTATCTGAAGGGTTAAATCCCCATCAGGAGTAAGTATATCTTAAGAAGATTACTTGGTGTACATGAAAAAATTGAGACTTTCAATGCTATGCTTTAGTCCATCCAGATCCTACTTGCCACGGCTACATACCATGACTACGATATCTGGTGGTTGGGTGTCATGACTGCTTTTCTAAAATGATGTTTTAGAAGAGAGCGTCTATAAGTACACAGCCAGAGGGCTTCGTAGACAGTGGGAGCAGCGGAAACGTGTGCAAGATGTTTTATATGATAAAATAGGCATCGCGGAGCTGGAACATCTGTTTTGATGTGGTAGTCAAAGAGTTTGACTTCATCAAAATGGTAGATGAACCTTGTATATACAAAAAGGTAGTAGGGAGTATGGTGGTGATCCTCGTAAAGTACGTGGATGACATACTCTTCATAGGGAAGGAGTTTCCTATGCTACGCTCGGTCAATCTCCGCTTATCATAAGGATTCTCTATATAGGATCAAAGTGCTACCTCCTAAATCCTAGGTTATGGATCTATGAGATAGATCTATTTGGATGTTAGGATTCTCACTAGGAGTAGTGAGATGGTATCAATCGATCCTGGGGAGAATCACTGGAAAGGTTCTAAGGTGATAAGGACGACTGAATGTCAGTCGTAGGCATTGTCTTTACCCTCAGTGGAGAGACGGTATGTTGGAAGAGTTCCAAGCTAGATACCGTGACTTACTAGACGATTAAAGGCAAGATACATCGTTACCAAGGATGCTACCAAAGAGGCAGTCTGGATATATAAGTTCATAAGATGAACTTCGTTCCTACCATTGTGTGACAATGGAGTTGTGGCTTTAGCCAAGGAACCCCCGTCCCATCAGAAATCCAAATATAATTCTTAGGCAGTATCACCTGATCATAGAGATGGTTGATCTTCAGGGAGATTGAGGTTAGGAGAGTAGACACAGAGGAAAACAACGCGGATCCACTCACAAAGGCCTTTTTCCCAGTAGAGACTTTTATGGGATGGTTGAGTATGAGAAACTTCAACCACAGCAAATTGTTGGGTATGCGATACCACAACAGATGGCCCTAGTGCAAGTGGGAGATTGTTAGTTATATGTATGCCCTAGAGGCCATTACTGTACATATGATGTATATTGTAATGAATGCTTGGACATATATAGGAAGGACTTTCTTGCTCGACATGATAGTATGCTATCTGGTTGTACTTTATCTTAACATATACTCTGATTGTCTCTATATTACATGTTGATAAAGCCCTTAGGATATGTACTCGACTACTGGGACTATGATAAGATCATAGTAGTGGGGCCACGGTAGTCGACGAGTACATCCTCTAACTATTCCTAGTCGAGGGTGTATCGAGACAGGGCATCGATGCACCAGAGTAGACTAGCGTATACGCATCTTGACCCATATGATGGGCGATGGATGATCCCATATCCATTGGTGTTTGACATCAAGGATGGTGTACGGGTGCTCAGTGGAGACTGGGTACACTGGACAGACTCACCGAGAACTCCCAGATGGTATTATACCTCACGTCAGATGGCAGTTCTCCGGTGACACTGGTACAGAGTAGTCTGTTGACCCGAGATCGTCATAGAGTCTTGTGTGATTCCCACTTTGCTTTGATTTCCGTCATACCACGTCCAAGAGGGCGTGCAAAAAGATGGCTTTTGGGTACAGTCCCGAATCACATGGAGGCAATGAGCGAAAGGAGGGGATTCGTCTCTCCCGGTAGAGGGAGTTGATGTTGTGCTGTGTTCGATTGGCTAATACTTGTAACATATGGTTCTCTACTTTATTCTTATACCTATAACTTCTCAAAATTTGGACCTTGTATTTCAACGAAATACGTGTTTGAAACCAAAGAAGTCATAAGTAAACTGAAAATAGTTCAAATATCAACCCCTTTGTCTTAATGGATATCGGACAACATATAATACTTTGTATAAGTTCTCTGAGTTTCATAACTCAAATCTTGTGCGTCGTAGGTTGAAAACTGTGTTATGGTTAAGAAGAATTACACCATTGTTGAATGCACCTTACCTAACCATCAACTGATATAGGTAAATGTCATAAACATAATTTCAAAAGGTTATATCTCAATTTATAAATAAACGTACAGATATATCAGTTTGAAATTGGCGTATAACAATGGATATTCAAAACTAAAAATTTGATGTTAGGCAAAAACCAGGTGATTTTCTCAAATATCACCAATTACAAAGAATTTTGATATATTAAGGATCTAATCACCAAATTCCCAATATTCTACTCCTACTCAGCATCTGTAACGCTATACAGATGTGAGAATCAAGTCTGGTAAGTACATATTCTGGAGTCAGAATCTAATTGGTAAAACAGTTTTCAATTAACACCGCACAGTAAAACTGAAACATGAAAATGTTTCAAAAGGGTGGTCGAGTATTCCTAGTAATGCCTCTTCCACTATCCAGATTCATGACAACAGTCGCAATTTTCTTGCCCTCACTCCAATCCCTTTATATGTCTTTATTTCTTACCTTCTGTACACCATACTTAGGCTAATTGGTTTTCTTCCTTCTCTACCTTTCGGCACCAGCCTCAGATTTGGAAGAAGACTATCCAATAAGCGTAATAGGTGTACTCTCCTAATACTAGGAGCCCTCGCAACCTGAGAGAAGGGAAAAAAAAGACAACCGAATAATCCTATTCAATTTCTCCAGAACCGGAATCCATTCATAAACAGAAACAAGTTTCTCCGAGTTCGTATGTAACTATACGATGGCATACCCAAGCAATATGGATTTTCGTAGTGATACGGAGTATTCTGAAGAAATGCAAAGGGGAAGTAGGAGTGACAGGGATATATGCGGCTTTATCGTGAATCATGACAGCAGTCGCAATTTCTTTTGCTCTCACTCTAATCCCTTTATATGTCTTTACTTCTTACCTTCTATACACTACACTTTGGCTAATTGGTTTTCTACTTTCCCTACTTTTCGACACCAGCCTAAGATTTGGAAGAAGATTATCCAATAAGCGTAATATGTGTAATCTCCTAATACTAAGAGCTCTCGTAACCTGAGAGAAGTTAAAGAGAAAAGATAACCGAATAATCATATTCAATTTCTCCAGAACTGGAATCCATCCTCAAACTGAAACAAGTTTCTTCGAGTTCGTATGTAACTACACGATAGAATACCTAAGTAATATGGATTTTTGTAGTGATACGGAGTGTTCTGGAGAAAGGCAAAGGGGAAGTAGGAGTGGCAGGGATATGTGCAGCTTTGTCGTGAATCATGACAATCCAAAATCAAAGTTTGTAAGAAGGTTCAGTTAACTTAGTTCATGAGTTTTAGTTTAAGGTCAAGTCATAGTTGCTGCCAAAGAGAGAGAGAGAGAGAAAAGAAATACTCAGCATGCATTCTAACCTAGATTAGATTGGTTAATCATTTTATCTAATTAGGATGGCTCCCACTATTTCCTCGAATTCTCCTTCAAACTCTAAAAGTAGAATTAGTCGGGATTATCTGAAAATCAACCGAGGAGTAATACCTACTCATCAGTGGGAATTGGGACCCAACTATCATCGCGTGATAATTTGATGGAAGCCACTCAAGTCACCATACTCCAGAAGGTATGCGCATGCCTGGCAAGTTTTCTTTATATTTGACACTCCCGATATGGTTTTTACCCCTAACGACTTCATGACCTTGACGTAGGCCAACATATCATAAGTCGTTAGTTAAGTTCAACCCGCCATTGTCCTGGATTAGTTTAGACCCACCCGTACAAGTCCTTGACGTATGCAAAAATAACAGTACGACTGTCCTAAATAATCGCATCTCTATGCTACAAATAAGCATCACGCAGCTACCATTCACTATACTTTGATGTAGGCCAACATACATAGCATGAATACTAGGTGATACTTGTAAGAAATGACGAAGGGATACGGCTGGTTTTTGGCGAAAAAACTTTAACGTAATGAACTTGATATCGTTGAAGGAACTCGAGTGGTTTTACAAATATATAGTGGCGTAAAATTTTGCCAAGAGGTCACTCCCTATGAAAGGATCTAGGCTCTTTCCTCATCGAATGAGGTACTGGATATTCCTAACTGAATACTATGATGCAAAGAAAAAGAATCGATTATAGTGAAGTTATTACAATGACACAAACTTTTGCCCAAAAAGTCACTCCCCATGAAGTGATCTAGGCTCTTGCCTCATCGAATGAGGTGCTGGATATTCATAACCGAATACAACTATGCAAAATAAAAGAATACGACTGTAATGTCAGTTTTAAAAAATTGGTTCCATCAACAAAATTTAGGTTTGTTTTCCTTGCATTAATCAGAATTAATGCAGTCTCATCAATTAATCATATCATGCCAGAAAAAAATGAAAATAATCACGCACATATATGCGATCCGCATTCGCCACAAGGTCCCAGGTCTTCACCGTAAAGTTACTTAACTTACGACAGGACGGGGACAGGACTAGCACGGATGCAAAACATAGACAGCGTCTACTATATATATATAATATATGAACATTCATCTCACGCATATCAAGTAACATCATAGAAGATCACAGAAGAATCACATCGAAAGCAGAACCAATATGGAAATGCGGATAAACTAGGAAAAGTACATTTCAATGGAGCCATATATGAAATGCAATTTTCCCGTTTATGTGGATAGCCCATAGTATCAGAATATAAACCCCTACGAGTGCGGCAAGCCACCCGCCAATCTCAGAAGCGAGGCAACCCCAATAAACGAAGTGAGTGGACCATCCAGCACTTCCGAAATCTGGTGACTTGGGCATCCTTCCGTGGGTCAATCCTATACCCCCTATGAATGCGGAGAATAACCCGCCAATTCTAGAGTAAGGCACCCCGGTCTCAACGCTATGAGATGGAGGCCCGTTGCCTTCTAGAACCCAGCTACTCGAGCACTCCACCACGGGGTAATCGTAGTGCATGTAATGAAAAACTGAATATACAATGGTGACTACGTCCGCAACCTGGATGTTCCCCAAAGAATAATACAAGCCGCGATGACGGCATTCCACATGTCGGACGCTCGCCACGCAATATGAATATACATTACATCACAAAGAACTACATCTAATACTACGTACACCGGGCTACCCATCGCGACAAATCCAGCATAACTATAATCACAGAGCAACATAGAACATCAACGCGAATATCATGTTCGTAAACCCGTCTGATTATAGATATAGCAATCAGTCGGATTATACCGTGCTATGATATTCACGGTCGCAGAAACAAATGCTCAGAAAAATACAAATTTAAAATTTCGATCGATTAAAACTTTCCGCATTGGCCCCCCAAGTACAAATCAGTACACAAACAAATATGGACCAAAACCAAATATTCCAAAAATCATATTTCCATGAACTAGAGCCCCAGAAAAAATTTGGGGCACTGTAGCTAAACTTGGACCGCGGTTCTGCGGCCAAATGGTGCATTTGAGTTCTATTTCGCGGTCGAATTTTGGACTTAGGTGCCCAAATTTTTTTCTTAGCTCTAATTTTGCCTGCACATAATTTTAATGCTACCAGAAAAAAATTTGAACAATTTTGAAATTCGAACAGCAAGCAATGTTTTTGGAAATGCGATTCAGAAAATTCAGTCAATCGAAACTCTAAATTAGTGAAAACAAGTCTAGCTTTTAGCATGGCTCTAATACCACTGCTGGGAACTTAGGCACACTAGCAAGCTAATTTTTGAAGATGGCAACATGGATTTAAAAAATTTCTAGTTAGCTAAAGTTCTGAAACCACGAATCGAACTAAAGAGCTAGAACTTGTATACAAAACCTAGTGAGCTAAACTAATCTACTATGTGTAGAATACTCACATCTTCAAGCTTTCTTCAAGTGCTCCGGATCGCGCTTGCAAGCCGGTCTTTCTTTGCCGAAGATGATCCACATGAGGAAAACGATCCAAGCTCTAGTTTCGCCTAGCGAAGCAACCGACGCTCCAAGGTCGCTAGCAATGGAGAGTGGGGATGTAGGAATTTTCCACTCTCTTTTTCTCTCATTTCTTAAGCTCAAGTGAGCAACTAAAGAAGGAGGAGGAGGTGAAGAAACCATAAGCATGAGCAAAATGAGCTAGTGTTCCAAGTATGAGAGAAAACGGGTCAAGAAGAATAAAGAGTGGAATGGCTTGATCATTTAACTACCATGCAAAAAATATCTTACAATATGTTACAATAAACTAATAAAAGCTATACCTCTCTACATACCTCCAACCATGCTCATGACACCTCACCCTCCACCTCATTTGCAAATGATTTTCTAGAAAGAAAATCATATAACGAGGTGTCCATCTTCTAGAAGATATTCCGTATAAATACGGAATACAACCTGGTATACGTATCAAAATACATATATGCGTATTCGTATAAAAATACGAATAGCCAAGAGAGAAAATGAATAGTGAATAATAATACTAGAATATATATACTATATATATATATTATTAAATCAAAACTTGATTTAATAATCCAGCTTAATCCTAAACCGCTAGTATTATCAACCGTCCGATTAAAGTCTGTGTAGCATGTACACATATTTAATCGGACACCTGTATGTACCAACATACGTCATTTACATCATATTTCCTGAACCGTGAAAACCCACTGTGTGGGACTCTAAACACTCGTCGATACGCTGGAAGTGGGTTTAACCACAAGCACGTCAGTGGCAGTAGCTGTACGTAACAGCTACCCAGGTATTGAGCAAATGGAAGGCCGACGAGCAAACTTATCCGTACCTATATTGAGCCTGTTTATGACAATCTCCGTACTGTCCGGTCTGTTCGTGTAAGAGTATCGCATATCGGGTCTAGGGGTGGATAAAGTCAGACCCCCTAATAACGCGATATTTCGTGTCGATGTGAAACCCATCACCCACTGAGAAACTACTGATCCAAATCAGTAATTCTCGTCAACCTTGACCAAAGATTTCTGGTGATGGCCACCCATGTACAGCACGACATCCACCCTCAATACCGGGAGAGACGAATTCCCGACGATCCGCTCACTGCCACCATGTGGCTCGGGACTTTACCCAACTAAAACCTGTTTGCACGACTCCTTCGAGCCATGTTAGGGTACTAATCAAAGCACAGTAGGAACTCACACGAGAAAAATGGCGATCTCAGGTCGACAGACTAACTTGTACTCGTGTCACCTAAAGACTGCTATCTGAAAATAGGTATAATACCATCTGGCTGTTGGGGTTTCCTAGCACCATGACCATCTACCGTGGCCGTTGTAGAATAAAAATTTTAGGGTTTAAAAACTGGCGCTAGAAAAAACCCGTCCTACAATCTACCATAAACTGAAACTAGCTAACAAAGAGGAGATCTTAACTACTATGATAGAAGTATCTCATCAAAAGATCCGTGTCTTTCGGTTTTCTATCCCCTTCGTTTGCTCCTTGAAATCTCCTTGATTGAGTTTGATCACCGGTCTAAGGATCCGTGTCCTTCGGTATTCTATCTCCTTCCCTTGCTCCTAGAGACCTTCATGAACGAGCTTGATCATTGGTCTTCCTCCGTCATGTTAGTGTATATGCCCTAGGGGCCATTATTGTATCATACTAGTTTGTATATTACTTAATGGAAGCTTGGGATATTCACATGTATATAATAGTCTTGCTAAATATGGTAGTATACTACTTGGTTTTTCTATCTTAATATGTGAGTATACGTATTGATAGAGCTCTTAGGATCTTGCTTGACTACCAGCGTTGTGATGGCAGTCACACTAGTTGAGGCTGGGTAGTCTACAAGCACATCCTTATTCAGGTCCCTAGTCGTAGGATTATCGAGACAGGGCATCGATACTCCGGAGTAGACTAGTGTGTACGCTTCTCATCCCAGTTGGGGAGATGGTCTGTCCCACAGCCGTCAGTACGTCGTACTGGAGATAGTATACAGGTGTTCGTTGGGTTACGGGTACACCGAACAGGACTCGCAGGGAACTGTTGGTTGGGTTTTATACCAGTCGTCAGTTAACAGTTCCCAGGTGACATGAGTACAGCATAGTCCGCAGACTTGACACTGCTACTTCGCCTCGAGTGTGTCCCACTGTTCTTAAATTGCTACCCTACCACGGCTCAAAAGATTCGTGCAAACAGGTAGCAGTTGGGTGTAGTCCCGAGCACTTGGAGGCAGTGGCGGTTAGACATGATTCGTCTCTCCCGGTATTGGGAGTTGATATCGCGCTGTGTCAGAGAGCCATTACGCAAAGTCCCTGGCCAGGGCAAGCGAGATTTACTGGTAGGTTCCAGTAGTTTCTCAGGGTGTAATGGGCTTCGCTCTGACACGACTTATACCGCTATTTGGGGACTGACGCTTGCCGCCCCCTAGGCCCGATATGCGATAGTCTTAGACGAACAGACCGGACTGTACGGAGATTGTCACATCAGACTCAGTAGGAGTTCGGATGGGTTTTCTCATCGGCCGTCTTATCGACATCTACCTGGGGACCGTTACGTACAGCTAGTGCCGCTTGCGGTCTGTGGTTAAACCCATTGCCAGCGTAGTAGTCGAGTCTCTAGAGTCCCACATAGAGAGTTTCCCTATTCCAGGCGAAACGATATAGAGGTCGTATGGTTTTACGACAAGGGTTCGGACGCATACGTGTATTTACGCACGTACGACTTTCGGACAGTTTTTACTAGTCGGCTTTGGTTTAAGCCAGATTCTAGTATCGGGATATTGGATTTATACAGTCTAAAGTTTTTCCGTGTTTTCACGGATAGGAGGGGCGTTCTCGTAATTTCACGAGAAGCTTCTAGAAGATGGTGACTTGGGGGTTAAGGTAGCATATGCATTAAATGAGATTAGTGAGTCATATGAGTGATTCATCCATGTCATTAATGCATCATAAATGCTTAATGACTCATGGAGATGAATCACCCTTTGATATTTATGAAGCATGGTTGTAAATCCTTTATTTTCTTTTATTGGATAAATGATAATGCTTGATATATATTATGATAGATCATTATCTCATCTCATTCTCATGCTCACCTTCTCTCTCCTCAAGCTCTCTCTCTTCAAACCCTAATCCTCCCTTCTCATGTGTTGAGATCAAGGATTAGATTAGACTACTTAATCCATAACCCTTCTCTATATCATCTAGGTTACTTAGATTAGCACTTTAAGAAACCTAGTTACCTCTAGTTTGAGGTGAAGCTTGAAGTAAAGCTCTCGGGTGGATCGTCTACTACTTGGAGAAGGCCGAGGAGGAGGTGGAGAACGTAAAGACGAAGGACACGGTTCATTAGGTTTAATCACTTCACATAGTAGTTTAGAACTTCTATGATAGTTGTTAGTTATCGTTTAGCACCGATTCTTGCGGTTAGTCGATGTTTGAGTAAAGAACAAGATCGTTTTTCATATTTCCGCCTCCCCGCAAGTCGTGGGGTGTTGCACATTGACTTACAATGGTATCAGAGCCTCGCTAAACAATAATTAACTCATTAGCAAAGTCGTAAGAATTTCGAACGCAAAACGAACCAGAAAACGACATCGATATCACAAGTTTCTGTCGAATTTAAAACAGGCTCTAAAATTTTTTCAGGTTGCTTCAGTATAACTTACAGAGAATTGTAAGAACACTGGTGAAAAATGGGTTCCTGAATTGGCCATACAGCCGCGGAACCGCGGCCGATACCACTGATCCGCCAGATCCGCAACCGAGTTGGGGCCGATTCAACCCAATTTCCACCAGTAACTCTTCTGTGATATTTGTGTATTTTCTGGAATGTTTATTTTCTGCTCAAGTCTCAGGTGCACAAAGAAGCTTTGGGAGTAGAATCGGATATGTTTGCACGATCGAAATTATACGATGTTTGCTAATTTGATTATATCTGTGATTGTATAATGTGTTCGTAAACCTCCCCTAACTGCTAGTATGTCGGTTGGCAGGGGGTTGCACATTTCTGTAATGGATTTAAATGTTTGTGTTTATGAACTGTATTGGACTGTTGTGGTGATTAGCCGGGGTTTTGTAATGGGTTATTATTTTAATTTATTCAATGTAAATGTAATATGTTGTAATATTATTTTGCAGGGCGCATCCATGTTGCGGTTGTAGCCACCGTTGTATTATTTCATTTTATTGTTTTTGCTCCTAGGATAGACCCAAGGTGGGGTGCACAAACTACCGGGTACTTTGAAGTGTTTAGTGGCCTACTCACTTTGTTGAGGGAGACTGCTTCACTTCGGGTATTTGGCGGGTAGTTTGCCGTACCCGTAGGGGTCTAGGGTGGGATAATGGCTATTCATCACAACTGTGTAATCCGCCTTTTGTTGCAAGCTCTAAACAAACGTGGATTACTTGCAAATCCAATAAAATTCATATGAGATCTGGAATGCCTATTATTGCGTCTGACGAATGTACAATATCTATATATGATAGCTATTTAGACGTCACTTATGTTTTACACCCGCGCTAGCCCAGCCCCCGTTCTGTCGTTAGTTAAGTAACCTAACGGGTGATGACGGGACCCAGTGGCGAATGCGGATGGCATAAGAGGACGTTGTATTTTCGTTGTTTTCTGCAATGATAGGTTAATGATGGGACGCATTATTATTAATGCAAAGAAAATAAACCAAAAGTTTAATCGTTGGAACAATTTAAAAGAAACCACTCGGTTATTTTTAAAACAGAAGATATTTTTTAACTGCGGAGCTTTAACCACTCCTTTTAAAAGCTACCAGGTTCCTTCGGTTATATCAAGTTCACTACGTTCACGGTTTCGCCAAAACCATTCGTAGCCCTCCGTCATTTCATTTGGGTATTCAGTAGTATTCAAGCTATGAATTTTGGCCAAAGTCAAGGCATAGTGTTTGGTAGCTGCTGGGTATTCATTTGTTGCATAGATAGATGAGTTAGTTTGGGACAGTCGTATTATCATTTGACCAAAGTCAGGGGTATGTACGGATGGGTTCAAATTGACAAGATAATGACGGGTAGAACTTGACATGTGACTTATGACATTTTGACCAAAGCCAAGGTCATAAGAGCATGGGGCAAAAACATATATCGGGAATTTCTAAAGAAACTGAAATTTGCAAAGAGATGCATACCATTTGGAGTTTGATGAATGTTGGTAGGATTCCTTCAGCATTATCAGACGATGATATTTGGATCCCGATCCTACTGTGAGTATATGCTACTTATCAGGATATTCGTCACTTAATGATCAATGCTATAAACCAAGTAGGTGTCTAGAAAGGTGTCAGCGGGGTTACGCCCCCAGAGAAAAGAGGATATTTAATTAAGGAACTTCGCGAAAGCATTGGAAAACCTCCCTCGAAGTACCGACACCAGCCTGGCTGAACGGTTAAGCAAGTATTGTATAGTGAGAATAGTCCTGGCTAATTCTTCTTTTATGGTTTGAGGAAGGATTCGAGAAACAGTGCGAGCCATCCAGTTTAGATAAATTAAAAACCACTCTAAACTTGCAAGAGCATCATGCTAAAGAGTTTTCTTCTCTCTCTCCTAATTGCAGCGACCCTGAAAATGACTGGACTTAAGTTACTTTTAGAGAAAAATATACTGACAGGGCCAAACTATAAAGATTGGCTGCGGAATGTCAAAATGGCTTTGACCTATGACAAATTGGGGTACGTCCTCACCGCTAAGGCACCTGCAGTCCCAGGTCCTAAATCCAGTAATGTGGATAAGGAAATCCACAAAACCTGGGAGATAGATTGCGCGAAGGCCAAGTGCATCGTGCTTTCCTCGATGAACAATGAACATCAGAGGAGGCACGAGGATATGGAACTAGATGCCATATTTCTCCATACAAAGGAACTTTATGGAGAGCAATCTCGTATAGCGAGATACGAGACCTCAAAGAACTTTTTTCGAGCGAGGTTGGCCGTCGGATCATCGGTAGGAAAACATGTCCTAAAGATGATAGGCTATATAGAAGAGCTCGCAGACCTTGGGACGACTTTGGATAATGAGCTCTATACAGACCTTATTCTCCAGTCCCTTCCTTCCACCTACGCCCAGTTTATTCTGAACATCAACATTCAAAGAAAAGAAGTTGAACTTCCGGAACTCCTTAACATGTTGAGGAGTGCAGAGGGCACCTTGCAGAAAGCAAGGGAAACACCCGCTATGTTTGTTAGCGGTGCTTCTTCTTCCAGGTCCAAGGCTAGGGCCAAAGGAAGGAAGAAGAAGTCCGCCACCAAACCTAGAGGAGGTGTTAGTAAGGTGGGAGGGAAGGGAAAGAAAAAGATTGCGGTGCCGGTAGTGGCCCAGGATGAGTGCTTCCATTGTCACAGGAAAGGGCACTGGAAGAAAGATTGCAAGGCGTGGAACGCCAAGAACCAGGAACCGAAGCAAGCTGTGGCTTCGACTTCAGGTATGTTAGTAATTGAGAATTGTCTGTCAATCAACTCTACTTCCTGGGTATTGGATACCAGATCAGGATCTCATATATGCAATTCATTGTAGGCACTGAGAAACCGTAGAGTGCTGAAGGAAGGTGATATGACCCTAAAGGTTGCTAACGGAGCTAGCGTGGGAGCTGTGTCCGTCGGGGATTATCACCTGGGATTGACGAGTGGATACATTTTGGTTTTACATAACTGTTTTTATGTACCTAGCTTAACATGTAATATCATATCAGTTTCCTTGTTATCAAATAAAGGTTATGATTTCACGTTTGTAAGTGATGTTGTTAACATCCACCTTAATCATGGTTTGATTGGGTCCGGTACACTAAATAACGGTATATATGTCCTAAACCAACTCCAGATTTTCAATGTCCAGAACACACTGAAAAGAAAGTCTCCAGATTTAAATAAAGCTTTCTTATGGTATTGTAGACTATCTCACATCAATGAGACAAGGTTGACTAAGTTACATAGAGAAGGATATTTGGACTTGTTCCAATATCAAACTTATGCCACTTGTGAATCATTTCTCAAAGGAAAGATGACAAAGACTCCATTCACTGGACATGGAGTAAGAGCGAGCTCGCTCTTAGGACTCATACACAGCGATGTATGTGGTCCAATATCTACACATGCAAGAGGTGGTTTTTCCTATTTCATTACTTTTACGGATGATTACTCAAGGTATGGATTCATTTATCTGATGAAACATAAATCCGAGGCTTTTGAGAAATTCCAAGAGTACAAGAATGAAGTAGAAAACCAAACCGGAAAAAGTATCAAGACACTAAGATCTGATCGAGGTGGTGAATACTTGAGTGCCGAGTTCCTAGGTTACCTAAAAGAGAAAGGAATTCTCTCTCAGCTTACTCCTCCATACACTCTACAGCATAACGGTATATCGGAGAGACGAAATCGAACCCTATTAGATATGGTACGATCCATGATGAGTAATGCTGAGTTACCGCGATCTTTCTGGGGTTATGCGCTAGAAACAGCAGCATATCTTCTGAACAGGGCTCCTACCAAGACTATGCCTACCACTCCATATCAGATGTCGAGTGGAAAGAAACCCCATCTTCAGCATATAAAGATATGGGGATGTCCAGCTTTTGTTAAAAAGCAGCATGTGGACAAGCTCGAGGCACGATCGGTACAGTGTAAGTTTGTGGGATATCCAAAGAACTCCAAGGGATATTATTTCTATTACGCAGAGGAACAAAAGGTTTTTGTTTCTCGTAATACCCATTTTCTAGAACAGCAGGTTTTAGAAAATGATACAAGTGGGAGCGAAATAGAATTGGAAGAAATTCCAGAACCACAAACTACTACTGAAAGTTTGGTTGAACCAGTAGTTCAAGAAGAACAAGACATTCCCGCACCCCTCCGCCGAACTAGTAGGCCGTCTCATCCGCCTGAGAGATACTACGGTTTTCTCATAGATGGGGATAGAGAGGATTGCATCATCGTTGATGATGAACCTACTAGCTTCCAGCAGGCCATCCAGAGCGGCGACTCGGTACGATGGCTAGATGCAATGCGGACCGAAATGGAGTCCATGTACACCAACAAAGTATGGACTTTGGACTTTGCTCCAGATGGGGTAAAACCCATAGGATGCAAATGGATCTTCAAGAAAAAGATTGGTGTAGATGGACAGGTGGAAACCTATAAGGCTAGACTTGTTGCAAAGGGTTTTCGTCAAAGACCTGGTTTGGACTATGACGAAACTTTTTCTCTAGTGGCTATGCTCAAATCCATTCGGGTCCTTCTTGCTATTGCTGCCTTCCATGATTATGAAATCTGGCAGATGGACGTAAAGACGGCTTTTCTGAATGGTAATTTAGAAGAGTGCGTCTATATGGATCAGCCATAGGGTTTCAATCAGAGTGGGAGCAGCGGTAAAGTATGCAAGTTGCTTAAGTCCATTTATGGACTAAAGCAGGCATCGCGGAGTTGGAACATCTGTTTTGATGAGACAGTCAAAGAATATGACTTTATCAAAAATCCAGATGAACCATGTATATATAGTAAAGTTGTAGCCAGAAGTGTCGTATTCCTCGTCTTGTACGTGGATGACATTCTATTGATAGGAAATGACATTCCTATGCTACAATCTGTCAAAGGATTCTTGTCACACAGGTTCTCCATGAAAGACCTGGGTGATACCTCTTACATTCTGGGGATCCGGATCTATCGTGATAGATCCAAGAGGATGTTGGGACTTTCGCAATCCAGGTATATCGACACTGTACTGAAAATATTCAGTATGGAAGATTCTAAGCGCGGTAATCTACCGGCTTGTCACGGAATCACCCTATCCAAAGAGATGTCTCCCAAGACTGATTTGGAAAGGGAACGCATGTCTATTATACCCTACGCTTCTGCGGTAGGCTCTATAATGTATGCGATGTTGTACACCAGACCAGATGTAGCTTACGCACTGAGCGTGGTAAGCCGGTATCAGTCAGACCCAGGGGAGAAGCACTGGATAGCAGTAAAGAACATTCTCAAGTACCTGAGGAGGACTAAGGAGATGTTCTTGGTTTACGACGGAAAAGACCTCAGGATGGAGGCCTATGCTGATTCCGGCTTCCAGAATGATAAGGACGATTCCAAGTCCATGTCAGGTTATGTCTTTACCCTCAATGGAGGGGCGGTGTGCTGGAAGAGCTCCAAGCAGGACACCGTTGCTGACTCGACGATGGAAGCGGAGTATATAGCTGCTTGCAATGCCGCAAAAGAAGCGGCCTGGATGAAGAAGTTCCTAACAGAACTTCAGGTGGTTCCTACCATTGTTGATCCAATACTTCTGTATTGCGACAACAACGGAGCTATAGCTTTAGCGAAGGAACCAAGGTCCCATCAGAAGTCCAGACACATCTTAAGGCGGTATCACCTGATCAGGGAGATCATTGATCGTCGGAAGATCGAGGTTCGGAGAGTTGCTACTGAAGAGAACATTGCTGATCCATTCACGAAGGCCCTACCTCAGATTCAGTTCGAGAGGCTACTCGAGATTATCGGTCTTCGATACGCCAGTACATGGCCCTAGTGCAAGTGGGAGATTGTTAGTGTATATGCCCTAGGGGCCATTATTGTATCATACTAGTTTGTATATTACTTAATGGAAGCTTGGGATATTCACATGTATATAACAGTCTTGCTAAACATGGTAGTATGCTACTTGGTTTTTCTATCTTAATATGTGAGTATACATATTGATAGAGCTCTTAGGATCTTGCTTGACTACCAGCGTTGTGATGGCAGTCACACTAGTGGGGGCTGGGTAGTCTACAAGAACATCCTTATTCAGGTCCCTAGTCGTAGGATTATCGAGACAGGGCATCGATACTCCGGAGTAGACTAGTGTGTACGCTTCTCATCCCAGTTGGGGAGATGGTCTGTCCCACAGCCGTCAGTACGTCGTACTGGAGATAGTATACAGGTGCTCGTTGGGTTACGGGTACACCGGACAGGACTCGCAGGGAACTGTTGGTTGGGTTTTATACCAGTCGTCAGTTAACAGTTCTCAGGTGACATGAGTACAGCATAGTCCGCAGACTTGACACTGCTACTTCGCCTCGAGTGTGTCCCACTGTTCTTAGATTGCTACCCTACCACGGCTCAAAGGAGTCGTGCAAACAGGTAGCAGTTGGGTGCAGTCCCGAGCACTTGGAGGCAGTGGCGGTTAGACAGAATTCATCTCTCCCGGTAGTGGGAGTTGATATCGCGCTGTGTCAGAGAGCCATTACGCAAAGTCCCTGGCCAGGGCAAGCGAGATTTACTGGTAGGTTCCAGTAGTTTCTCAGGGTGTAATGGGCTTCGCTCCGACACGACTTATACCGCTATTTGGGGACTGACGCTTGCCGCCCCCTAGGCCCGATATGCGATAGTCTTAGACGAACAGACCGGACTGTACGGAGATTGTCACATCAGACTCAGTAGGAGTTCGGATGGGTTTCCTCATCGGCCTTCTTATCGACATCTACCTGGGGACCGTTACGTACAGCTAGTGCCGCTTGCGGTCTGTGGTTAAACCCACTGCCAGCGTAGTAGTCGAGTCTCTAGAGTCCCACACAGAGAGTTTCCCTATTCCAGGCGAAACAATATAGAGGTTGTATGGTTTTACGACAAGGGTTCGGACGCATACGTATGTTTACGCACGTACGACTTTCGGACAGTTTTTACTAGTCGGCTTTGGTTTAAGCCAGATTCTAGTATCGGGATATTGGATTTATACAGTTTAAAGTTTTTCCGTGTTTTCACGGATATGAGGGGCGTTCTCGTAATTTCACGAGAAGCTTCTAGAAGATGGTGACTTGGGGGTTAAGGTGGTATATGCATTAAATGAGATTAGTGAGTCATATGAGTGATTCATCCATGTCATTAATGCATCATAAATGCTTAATGACTCATGGAGATGAATCACCCTTTGGTATTTATGAAGCATAGTTGTAAATCCTTTATTTTCTTTTATTGGATAAATGATAATGCTTGATATATATTATGATAGATCATTATCTCATCTCATGCTCATGCTCACCTTCTCTCTCCTCAAGCTCTCTCTCTTCAAACCCTAATCCTCCCCTCTCATGTGTTGAGATCAAGGATTAGATTAGACTACTTAATCCATAACCCTTCTCTATATCACCTAGGTTACTTAGATTAGCACTTTAAGAAACCTAGTTACCTCTAGTTTGAGGTGAAGCTTGAAGTAAAGCTCTCGGGTGGATCGTCTACTACTTGGAGAAGGCCGAGGAGGAGGTGGAGAACATAAAGACGAAGGATACGGTTTATTAGGTATAATCACTTCACATAGTAGTTTTGAACTTCTATGATAGTTGTTAGTTGTCGTTTAGCACCGATTCTTGCGGTTAGTCGCTGTTTAAGCAAATAACAAGATCGTTTTTCATATTTCCGCCTCCCCGCAAGTCGTAGGGTGTTGCACATCGACTTACACGTCAAAGATGATCCACCCGAGAGATGTAATCCGTGGCTCTAGCTCGACACTAAAAGTCTAGTGGAGCAACTAGAGACTTTAGATTGCTATTCTAAAGTGTCTAGGATATAGTGAATGGTTCTAATTGTGTATCTATCTCACTTCCTATCTTGATTATCAACACATGAGATTGTAGAGAGGAAGTTCAAGAAGTAGGTGGAAGAGCTCAAGAAAGGCTAGAGAGGAGAGTGAAGAAAAATGGTGAGAATAATGAAATCCATGAGAGAGAGAAAGAGATCAACCATGGTTTTGTAAAAACCTTTTTTCAATATAAAAACTCAACCATGCTTGAATAGTTTCTACAAAGGACTTGAAAATTCATTTGTTAACACTATAAAACCATAGTTCTCACCATACTCACCTCACTATCTTTACACCTCATTTTCAATTTAAAATAAATGGATAAATCTAAAATGAGGTGTCCACATTCTAGAATGTTTTCCGTATAAATACGGAATACACTCAATTGTATATACATACCCGTATTCATATAAAAATACGAATACCCAAGGAGATAGAATAATACAAAGAACATAATACTAGAATATACATATCGAAATACATATACATAAATTATTAAATCAATACTTGATATAATAATCCGGCTCAATCTCAAGCCGGCTAATACCATCAACTGTCCGATCGAAAGTCCGGGTAACTAGTACAATCATTCGATCGGAACCCTGTACGTATCCAATACAGCTACTACATTATTTCGCCTGAACCAGGGAAACCCTCTGTGTAGGACTCTAAAGACTCGACAGTACATCGACAGCGAGTTACTGGATAAATCCATAACCACAAATACGTCAGCGGCACTAGCTATACGTAACGGCTACCCGGGTACTTGTCGAAAAGGAAGGCCGGCGAGCAAACTCATCCGGATCCCTACTGAACCTATCTGTGACAATCTTCATATAGTCTGGTCTCTTCGTCTGAGAGTATCGCATACTGGGTCTAAGGGGGTGGTAAACGTCAGACCCTAATAACCCGATAATTCATGCCGATGTGGCTCAGGACCAATCCGGGAAACTACTGATCTACCTATCAGTAAATCCCAACTGTCTTGGCCAAGGTCTTATGGTACTGGCTAATCAAACACAATGCGATATCGACTCCCTATACCAGGAGAGATGAATCCCACACAATCGCTAACAGCCTCCATATGGTTCGGGACTGTACCCAACTAAAACTTGTTTTCATGACTCAGTAGAGCCGTAGTAGGGTAGTGATGAAAGTACAGTAGAAACTCACACGAGAAAAATGACGATCTCAGGTCTGAAGACTAACCTGTACTCATGTCATCTGAGAATTGCTATCTGACGATAGGTATAACACCATCTAGAAGTTCTTGGTGAGTCCGTCCAGTGTACTCACCCCTAGTGAGCACCTGTATACGATCTTAGGTGCAAAATACCAATGGCTGTGGGATCAACTATCACCTCTCATCGGGGTCTAGAAATGTATACACCAGTCTACTCTCGAATATCGATACCCTGTCTCGATACTCCCATGACTAGGGACATTTTAAAGATGTGCTTATCGACTACCCAGCTCCCACAAGTATGATTGCCATCATAACGCAGGTAGTCAAGCAATGATCCTACGAGCTTTATCAACATGTATAAATGATACGTAATAAAAAGTAAAACATATGCACATTTTAAGATAAAGACAAACCAAATAGCATACTATCATATCGAGCAAGATTGTCCTGTACATACATATGTCCAAGCATTCACATGTATAGATATATAATAATGGCCTTTAGGGCATACATATCCAAAAATCTCCCACTTACCCTAAGGTCATATATTAGTGTATCGAGTACCCAACGTCTGCACTAAGGCCAGTTGTTGGCATATCGCATACCCAACATCTCAAATAGTCTTTCGAACTGTGCTTGAAGAAGGGCCTTGGTGAATGGATCCGTCGTGTTGTCTTTTATGTCCACTCTCCGCACCTCGATCTCCCGGCGATCAATGATCTTCCTGATCAGGTGATACCGTCTCAAGATGTGTCTGGATTTCTGATGGGACTATGGTTCTATCGCTAAAGCTATAGCTCCATTGTTGCCGCAATACAAAGGTATTGGATTAACAATGGATGGAACCACCTGAAGTTCAGTAATGAACTTCTTAATCCAGACCGCTTCCTTTGCGGCATCGTTGGCAGCAATGTATTTAGCCTCCATCATCAAGTCTGTGACGGTTGTTCCCCCTAGAAACACGGAGACGCGACCGCGCAGGTCCGTCTTGCCTGAATTTCGAGGGCAGATGCTAATTGGTGCTATCCGTCCACCTCTCCAAAGATGCCAAGTTGATTTATGACACCATGTATCGAAGGTTTAAATGGATGCGGCCGATGTAGCAGACTTCATCAGATTCCCCCTCTCGTTGAAGGGTTTTTTTATTGTGGGGATGCTCTTCCCTGCAGGTGCAAGCCCCTGCAGTTAATTACGCTACCGCATTGCGGTCACCACTTTCTCCTTCTCCAGATGGTCACTTCATGTCGCAGGTGTTTGTTTTGTTTTTGGTTGCCCGTGGATTGTATACGGAGACTAATTTATGTTGTCGCCCGTAGGGCGTGGATTAGTCCAAATTCATATTTTCTTAGATTTGGGTTTGGGGTTGAGTTTAAGGATACGATAATCTCATTTGAGACTAAGATACACTTAAACGTTTGTTAATGATACATTAGTCTAATTTTAGACTAAGATCAACTTAACGGGATCATTTAGATCCAACAAGAGAGTATATGAGCTCTATTGTTTAGTTTAGGGACATCTCGGTCCAATGTTAGTTTAAGGACATCTCGGTCCATTACCAGTTTAAGCATATGGTGGTCCAAGGTTAAGAACATTATAGTCCATGGGCTTAAGGACCCCACAGTCCGAGGTTAATGACATCATAATCTATGGGTTTAAGGACCCCACAGTCCGAGGTTAAGGACATCATAGTCCATGGGTTTAAAGACCCCACAGTCCGAGGTTAAGGACATCATAGTCCATGGGCTTAAGGACCCCATAGTCCAGTTTAAAGACGTCATAGTCTGTGAAATGTATGGTTGTCGGGACCCGTCACCTCTCTGAAGACGTTGAAAGATTACAACGACAAATATCAGAGGAATGAAGAGATGTACTCTTAAACCGATATTGGTTGGGAGGTCTATAGTCCAATTTGGGACTAAGATCAAAGATTTATGAGCATGCGGGCTCAATTAATCTGAATTAAGGACTTATGGCTAATCTTGGGCCAAGTCCAATCAAATTAAAATGTTTAACATTTATTTTGGGCTGTTGAGCATTTATTTGGGCTTGGCCCTTTTAACAATACTGAGCATTGACTTGCATTCTGACAATGTTTTGTCTTTTATTGAATGCTGAGCATTCATCATAGCTCTGGGCTTATTAAAGAACTGTAAGTCCACGTTGCCCACCCCGGTGCTTGCGGGGAGGCGGAAAACGGAATAAAAATCGGATTTTTATCGAACTAGGCAACATGGACTAGCTTAAGGAGGATCTTTGCTAAACAAAAACTAACTAAAAGCTAACTAGATTTAGCTATATGGAAGAAAGGTTATACCTTGGGCTTTAAGTCTTTCTCTCCTTGCTCCTTGGAGTGGAAGAAAGAGATCACCTTGTCGCCTTCTCTAGTCGAAGAAGGATCCACCCGAGAGCCTCAACCTTTGGCTTCAATTTCAAGCTAGAAGTAACTAAAGTGCAAGAAGTGCTAATCCTAGAACCTTAGATGAGAGTAGAGATTACTTTGGAAAGGTTTAACTCAAGCTCAAGTGTTTCTCAACACATGAGAGGGGAGAGCTTGAGAGAGAGGAAGAGGAGGAGAGAGAATCAATATGATAGAATGAATGAGAATAAAGAACCATTCTCACATATATGTGTGAATTATGTAAATTGATAATTAGAAAGATAATTGTCATGGCTTAATCAAGACACGACCATTATCATTTCATATTTAATGCAAATTGCAAGGATCAAAGAGCATCTTTTATATGGAATGATGATGGTCAAAGTGTCAACCTAGGTCAACAAGTCAAGAATGGTCAAAAGGTCAACAACCCTAACCATGCACAATTATATTTAACTAATATCAATTATTCATAATACACACATAAGCATTAGGGCTAACAAAAAGACAATGGTCATTAACCCTAATCAAAGTCCTCTACCTCTGTCTCAGTCAACTGTGCATACGCACCCGTATTCGTGATCCGAGGAACACGAATACAATGAGATAAAACCAATCCCAAATCATATACTAGGATCTGGCTTAAACCAAAGCCCGCTAGTATAAGCTGTCCGGACAGCAAACGTGCACAAGTGCACGGATGTGAACGAACCCTGTCGCAAAACCATGCGACCTCTACTCATTTTGCCTAAAGGCGAATAACTCTCTGTGTGGGACTCTAAAGACTCGACACTACGCTGGCAGTGGGTTTAACCACAGACCGCAAGCGGCACTAGATGTACGTAACGGTCCCCAGGTAGATGCCGATAAGAAGACTGACGAGGTGAACCCATCTGAACTCCTACTGAGCCTGTATGTGACAGTCTCCGTACAGTCCGGTCTGTTCGTCTGATACATCGCATGGCGGGCCTAGGGGGCGGTAAACGTCAGTCCCCTAATAGCGGTACAAGTCGTGTCGGAGTGTAGCCCAGAACACCCTGAGATAACACTGGAAACCTACCAGTATATCTCGCTTGCCCTGGCCAGGGACTACTCGTGTAATGGCTCTTCTAGACACAGCGCGATGTCAACCCCCAATACCGGGAGAGACGAATCCTGTCTAACCGTCACTGCCTCCAAGTGCTTCGGGACTGCACCCAACTACTACCTGTTTGCACGACTCCTTTGAGCCGTGGTAGGGTAGTAATCTAAGTACAGTGGGAACACACTCGAGGCGAAGTGACAGTGTCAAGTCAGCGGACTAAGCTGTACTCATGTCACCTGGGAACTGATAACTGACGATAGGTATAATACCAATCAACAGTCCCCGACGAGTCCTGTCCAGTGTACTCGTAACCTAACGAGCACCCGCATACTATCTTAAGTACGACGTACTGACGGCTGTGGGACAGACCGTCTCCCCTGCTGGGATGAGAAGCGCATACGCTCGTCTACTCCGGAGTATCGATGCCCTGTCTCGATAGTCCAACGACTAGGGACCTGTATAAGGATGTGCTTATGGATTACCCAGCCCCCACGAGTGTGACTGCCATCACAACGCTGGTAATCAAGCAAAGATCCTAAGGGCTCTACTAATATGTATAAGCGATATGCTAAAAGAAACACATGCACATATTGAAGTAGAGACAAACCAAGTAGCATACTACCATTTTGAGTAAGATTGTATATACAACTGTGAATATCCCAAGCTTCCATTAAGTAATATACAAGCTAGTATGATACACTAATGGCCTCTAGGGCATATACACTAACAATCTCCCACTTGCACTAAGGCCATGTACTGGCGTATCGAAGACCTATCATCTCGATCAGCCGCTCGAACTGAGTCTGGGGTAGGGCCTTCGTGAGTGGATCTGCAGTGTTATTCTCCGTATTTACTCTCTTCACCTCGATCTCCCGGCGATCTACGATCTCCCTGATCAGGTGGAACCGCCTCAAAATGTGCCTGGACTTCTGATGGGACCTGGGTTCCTTCGCTAAAGCTATAGCTCCGTTGTTGTCGCAATACAACGGTATTGGATCAACAATGGTAGGAACCACCTGAAGCTCCGTGAGGAACTTCTTCATCCAGACAGCTTCCTTTGCGGCATCGCAAGTAGCTATGTACTCCGCTTCCATAGTTGAGTCTGCAACGGTCTCCTTCTTGGAACTCTTCCAACAAACCGCTCCTCCATTGAGGGTAAAGACATAACCCGACATGGACTTGGAGTCATCCTTGTCACTCTGGAAGATGGAGTCAGCAAAGGCCTCGAGCTGGAGGTCTTTTCCGCTATACACCAAGAACATCTCCTTAGTCCTTCTCAGGTACTTGAGAATGTTCTTTACCGCTATCCAGTGTTTCTCCCCTGGGTTTGACTGATACCGACTTACAACGCTCAATGCGTATGCTACATCTGGTCTGGTACATAACATCGCATATATTATAGAGCCTACCGCAGAAGCGTAGGGTATAATAGACATGCGATCCCTTTCCAAATTAGTCTTGGGAGACATCTCTTTGGAGAAGGTGATCCCGTGACAAGCCGGTAAATTATCGCGCTTGGAATCTTCCATACTGAATCTTTTCAGTATGGTGTCGATGTACCTTGACTGTGAAAGTCCCAACATCCTCTTAGATCTATCACGATAGATCTGGATCCCCAGAATGTAGTTGGCATCGCCCAGGTCCTTCATGGAGAACCTCTGCGACAAGAATCTTTTGACTGACTGTAGCATAGGAATATCGTTTCCTATTAGGAGAATGTCATCCACGTACAAGACGAGGAATATGACAGTTCTCCCTACAATCTTACCGTAAATGCATGGTTCATCTGGGTTTTTGATAAAGTCGAATTCTTTGACAGTATCATCAAAGCAGATGTTCCAACTCCGCGATGCCTGCTTAAGTCCATTGATGGACTTTAGCAACTTGCACACTTTACCGCTGCTCCACTCTGAATGAATCCTTCTGGCTGATCCATATAGACGCACTCTTCCAAATTTCCATTTAGGAAAGCCGTTTTTACGTCCATCTGCCAGATTTCATAATCATGGAAGGCAGCAATGGCAAGAAGGATCCGAATGGATTTCAGCATAGCCACTGGAGAAAAGGTCTCGTCATAGTCCAAACCAGGTCTTTGACGAAAACCCTTTGCAACAAGTCTAGCTTTATAGGTCTCAACCTGCCCATCTACACCAATCTTTTTTCTGAAGATCCATTTGCAGCCTACGGGTTTTACCCCTTCTGGAGCAAAGTCCAAAGTCCAAACTTTGTTGGTGTACATGGACTCCATCTCGGCCCGCATTGCATCCAGCCATTTTACCGAGTCGCCGCTCTGAATGGCTTGCTGGAAGCTAGTAGGCTCACCATAATCCATAGTGCAATCCTCTCTATCCCCGTCTATGAGAAAACCGTAGTATCTCTCGGGCGGATGAGACTGCCTACTACTCCTGCGGAGTGGCACTGGGATGTCCGGTTCTCTTGAAACTTCTGGTTCCTTAAAGCTTTCAGTAATAGTCTGTGGTTCTGGAATTTCTTCCAGTTCTATTGCGCTCCCACTTATCTGATTTTCTAAAAAATCAGTTTCGAAGAAGTGGGCATGCTGAGAAACAAAAACCTTTTGTTCCTCTGCGGAATAGAAAAGATACCCCCTGGAGTTCTTTGGGTATCCCACAAACTTACACAGTACTGAGCGTGCCTCGAGCTTGTCCGCATGCTGCTTTTTTATGAAAGCTGGACATCCCCATGTCTTAAGGTACTTGAGACAGGGTTTCTTCCCATTCCACATTTGATATGGGGTGGTAGGCACAGTCTTGGTTGGAGCCTTGTTCAAGAGATATGCAGCTGTTTCTAGCGCATAACCCCAGAAAGATCGCGGCAACTCAGCCTTACTCATCATGGAACGAACCATATCTTCGATTCCGCCTTTCCGATACACCGTTGTGTTGTGGTGTGTATGGAGGAGTAAGCTGAGAGAGAATTCCATTCTCTTTTAAGTAGCCCAGAAACTCGGCACTCAAGTATTCACCACCTCGATCAGATCTCAGTGTCTTGATAATTTTGCCTGTTTGTTTTTCAACTTCATTCTTGTATTCTTGAAATTTCTCAAAGGCTTCGGATTTATGCTTCATCAAGAAGACATGCCCATACCTAGAGAAATCATCTGTGAAAGTAATGAAGTATGAATAACCACTTCGCGCATGTGTAGACATTGGACCACACACATCACTGTGTATGAGTCCCAAGAGCTCGCTTGCTCTTTCTCCGTGTCCAGTGAACGGAGTCTTTGTCATCTTTCCCATGAGACAAGATTCACAAGTGGCATAAGACTGATACTCGAACGGATTTAAGTATCCCTCTTTATGTAACTTTGTTAACCGTGTTTCATTAATGTGACCCAGTCTACAATGCCATAAGAAAGCCTGATTTGTTTCCGGAGACTTTCTTTTAAGTTTGTTCTGGACACTGAAGATCTGAGCTTGATTCAATACGTATATTTCGTTTTGTAATGTACCTGACCCAATCAGAACTTGATTTAGGTGGATGTTGACTACATCGCTTACAAAAGTAAAATCTTATCCTTCCTTAGAAATTAAGGATACAGATATGATATTACAAGTCGCACCTGGTACATAAAAACAGTTACGCAGAATCAATATCTGCCCAGTTGTCAGTCCTAGATGATATTCCCCTACGGATTCAGCATACATGCTCATTCCGTTAGCAACCCTGAGAGTCATATCACCTTTCCTGATAATCCTACGGTTTCTCAGAGCCTGTAATTAATTACAGATATGAGATCCTGATCCGGTATCCAATACCCAGGAAGTAGGGTTAACTGACATACAGTTCTCTATTACAAACACACCCGAAGCCGAAGCCACAACATGCTTCGAATTCTGGCTACTGGCTTTGCAAGCCCTGCAATCCTTCTTCCCATGTTCATTCCCGTAACAATAGGAACGTCCCTTTTTCACTATATCCATTCCCGAGACTTCTGCCCTTCCCTTTCTTTCTACTTTCCTGGTTTCCTTCAGGGTAGTAGGTAGAGACTGTTGAACTAAGTCAGTATCTGACCCGTTCTTCAACGTGGTCTTCAGGTCCGTGAGCTCAAAAGAGCTGGTCTCTGTAAGGACGTTGCCCCTTACAGATGACCCGATATCCAACCTCGCTGGAAGCAATTCGTTCGAGGTCTCATATCTTGCGATACGAGATTGCTCTCCATATAAATTCTTGTTATGGAGGAAGATAGAAACTGAGTCCATCTTCTCGTGCTGCCTCTGGTATGTACCATCAACTGAGGCTAACACGAGGCACTTGGCTTTCGCACAGTCTTTTTCCGATGTCCTATGGATATGAATATCCATGACAGGGGAAGCTGGACCTGAGACGGCAGGGGTTGGATTAGTTAAGGGCTGTCCCAGCTTGTCATGGGCAATGGACATCTGGACAGACCTTTGCCAGTCATAACAGTCAGATTCAGTCATTTTATTATCTAGATGTAACCTAGGTGCGGTCATTGGGTCGCTGCAATTAAGAGAGAGAGAAGAAAACACTTAGCATGATGCTCTTGCAAGTTTAGATTGGTTTTTAATTTATCTAAACTGGATGGCTCCCACTGTCTCTCAAATCCCTCCTCAAACCATAAAGGAAGAATTAGTCAGGATCAATCTCACCGTACAATACTTGCTTAACCCTTCAGCCAGGCCAGTGTCGGTACTTCGAGGGAGGTTTTCCAACGCTTTCGCGAAGTTCCTTAATTAAGTAACCTCTTTTCCCAGTGGGCGTAGCCCCGCTAACACCTTTCTAGACACCTACTAGGTTTATAGCATTGATCGTTAAGTGAGAAAGTTCCCGAGGAGTAGCATATACTCACAGTAGGATCGGGATCCAAATATCATCGCGTGACAAAACTGAAGGAATCCTACCAGAATCATCACACTCCAAATGGTATGCAGCGCTAGCAAGTTTCAATACTTTTGAAACTCCCGATGTGGATTTTTGCCCCATGCTCTTATGACCTTGACGAAGGTCAACAAATCATAAGTCACATGTCAAGTTCTACCCGTCATTGTCCAGGTTAATTTGAACCCACCCATACATACCCTTGATGAAGGTCAACAAGGTAATACGACTGTCCCAAACCAACGCATCTATCTATGCTACATATGAACACCCAATAGCTACCAATCACTATGCCTTGACGAAGGTCAACAAACATAGCTTGAATATTATTGAATGTCCATACGAAATGACGGAGGGCTACGAATGGTTTTGGCGAAACCGTGAACGTAGTGAACTTGATATAATCGATGGAACGAGATAGCTTTTAAAAGGAGTGGTTCAAGCTCCGCATTTAAAAGTTTGGTTTTGAAAAGAACCGAGTGGTTTTCAAAGTGTTCCAATCGACTTTTACTTGGTTTATTTTCTTGCATTAGTTCTTTTAATGCGTCCCATCATTTAATCCTACCATTGTAGAAAACAACCAAAATATGGTGTACGCTTATGCCATCCGCATTCGCCACGGGGCCCCGTCATCACCCGTTAGGTTATTTAACTAACGACAGAGCGGGGGCTGGACTAGCGCGGATGCAAAACATAAGCAACACCTAAATAGTTATCATATATAAATATATAGCAATGATAGCCATTACATATCACAGATGAACACTTTGGATATACTAGGAATCCGCGATTCGTTCGAGCCTGCAACGAAAAGCGGATTACACGGTCGCGGTGAATAGCCAATACCTCACCCAAGACCCCTACGGGTGCGGCAAACTACCCGCCAAGTATCCGAAGCGAAGCAACCTCCCTCAACACCGTGAGTAGGCCACTCGGCACTTCGAGATACCCGGTAGTTTGTGCACCCCCTCCATGGGTCTATCCTAGGAGCAAAAACAGTAAAAAAGAATTATACAATGACGGCTACAACCCCGACCCGGTTGTACGGCCATACAAATAATATTACATCAATTTACATGTTACATGAATTGAAAGAAAAGAAAACTCTCGTCTCACAAAACCCCCGGCTATTCACCCGCGAAAATCCAACGCATTCATATACACATACCATCAACAAACACAGATCACAGATATGTATAACCCTCACTAATCGACGTATAGCGATTAGCAGACGTTCAATATATATAAACATCACAGATATAACCCATTAGTCAAAATGTAGTGAAGTTCGATCAAAAATACGGATTTATAGGCACCCTAAATACAAATTTTTTTTCTGGAAAATCTGGGCAGAAATAAACCATCTTAAAAATCACAAAACCTTAACAGAGGAATACTGCACCAAACTCGGTTCAGAACGGAGTCAAAACGGCTGCGGTTCCGCGGCAATAGGCATGCTTTTGCCGCGGAACCGCCGTGCTTTGAATTGTTCACTGGACCGTTTTTGGTGTGCTTCTTGACAAAACCCTGAGCCGATTTTTGAAGTATGATTTATTATTTTTAGAGAAGAAAAAAAACAACAGAAAGTTAGGGTTTTGAAAATATAGTTTTGCGATTTTTCCGATCGAACTTCTATACACTTTACTAACTAGCTAGTTTATGTTTAGTTGGGCTCTGATACCACTGTAAGTCCACGTTGCCCACCCCGGTGCTTGCGGGGAGGCGGAAAACGGAATAAAAATCGGATTTTTATCGAACTAGGCAACATGGACTAGCTTAAGGAGGATCTTTGCTAAACAAAAACTAACTAAAAGCTAACTAGATTTAGCTATATGGAAGAAAGGTTATACCTTGGACTTTATGTCCTTCTGTCCTTGCTCCTTGGAGTGGAAGAAAGAGATCACCTTGTCGCCTTCTCTAGTCGAAGAAGGATCCACCCGAGCGCCTCAACCTTTGGCTTCAACTTCAAGCTAGAAGTAACTAAGGTGCTAGAAGTGCTAATCCTAGAACCTTAGATGAGAGTAGAGATTACTTTGGAGAGGTTTAACTCAAGCTCAAGTGTTTCTCAACACATGAGAGGGGAGAGCTTGAGAGAGAGGAAGAGGAGGAGAGAGAATCAATATGATAGAATGAATGAGAATAAAGAACCATTCTCACATATATGTGTGAATTATGTAAATTGATAATTAGCAAGATAATTGTCATGGCTTAATCAAGACACGACCATTATCATTTCATATTTAATGCAAATTGCAAGGATCAAAGAGCATCTTTTATATGGAATGATGATGGTCAAAGTGTCAACCTAGGTCAACAAGTCAAGAATGGTCAAAAGGTCAACAACCCTAACCATGCACAATTATATTTAACTAATATCAATTATTCATAATACACACATAAGCATTAGGGTTAACAAAAAGACAATGGTCATTAACCCTAATCAAAGTCCTCTGCCTCTGTCTCAGTCAACTGTGCATACGCACCCGTATTCGTGATCCGAGGAACACGAATACAATGAGATAAAACCAATCCCAAATCATATACTAGGATCTGGCTTAAACCAAAGCCCGCTAGTATAAGCTGTCCGGACAGCAAACGTGCACAAGTGCGCGGATGTGAACGAACCCTGTCGCAAAACCATGCGACCTCTACTCATTTTGCCTAAAGGCGAATAACTCTCCGTGTGGGACTCTAAAAACTCGACACTACGCTGGCAGTAGGTTTAACCACAGACCGCAAGCGGCACTAGCTGTACGTAACGGTCCCCAGGTAGATGCCGATAAGAAGACTGACGAGGTGAACCCATCTGAACTCCTACTGAGCCTGTATGTGACAGTCTTCGTACAGTCCGGTCTGTTCGTCTGATACATCGCATGGCGAGCCTAGGGGGGCGGTAAACGTCAGTCCCCTAATAGCGGTACAAGTCGTGTCGGAGTGTAGCCCAGAACACCCTGAGATAACACTGGAAACCTACCAGTATATCTCGCTTGCCCTGGCCAGGGACTACTCGTGTAATGGCTCTCCTAGACACAGCGCGATGTCAACCCCCAATACCGGGAGAGACGAATCCTGTCTAACCGTCACTGCCTCCAAGTGCTTCGGAACTGCACCCAACTACTACCTGTTTGCACGACTCCTTTGAGCCGTGGTAGGGTAGTAATCTAAGTACAGTGGGAACACACTCGAGGCGAAGTGACAGTGTCAAGTCAGCGGACTAAGCTGTACTCATGTCACCTGGGAACTGATAACTGACGATAGGTATAATACCAACCAACAGTCCCCGACGAGTCCTGTCCAGTGTACTCGTAACCTAACGAGCACCCGCATACTATCTCAAGTACGACGTACTGACGGCTATGGGACAGACCGTATCCCCCGCTGGGATGAGAAGCGTATACGCTAGTCTACTCCGGAGTATCGATTCCCTGTCTCGATAGTCCAACGACTAGGGACCTGTATAAGGATGTGCTTATGGATTACCCAGCCCCCACGAGTGTGACTGCCATCACAACGCTGGTAATCAAGCAAAGATCCTAAGGGCTCTACTAATATGTATAAGCGATATGCTAAAAGAAACACATGCACATATTGAAGTAGAGACAAACCAAGTAGCATACTACCATTTTGAGCAAGATTGTATATACAACTGTGAATATCCCAAGCTTCCATTAAGTAATATACAAGCTAGTATGATACAGTAATGGCCTCTAAGGCATATACACTAACAACAACAATTTATGTTCTATCAGCGCACATGTGAAGGACACGTGGTGCGCTTGGCGCTTTGCGTCAGTCAAAAAGCGCAGTGCGCTTCTGCTGAGTAGCGCACACGTGAGGGACACGTGGCGTGCTTGGCGCTTTGCGCCAGTCCATGGGCGCGTTGCGCTGATTTATGAGCGCATAGCGCTATTTGTTCAATGGCGCACACGTGAGGAGCATGTGGTGCGCTTGGCGCTGAGCGCCAGTCCATGAGCGCAAAGCGCTAGTTCAAGAGCGCAAAGCGCTAACTGTTGAGTGGCATACACGTGAGTAACACGTGGTGCGCTTGGCGCTGAGCTCCGGTCCAATAGCGCAGAAGCGCATTTGATAAATTTTATGATCTGGAAAATAAGCTCTCCCTTAGAAGAGACTATGTCTCAAGATCCTAAGAACAAAAGTTCTTACTTTATAGGAGATGCTTCAATCTCTCGCATTGATGAAAAGCTTTGCCTTTATGGATCTATGATCCTTAAGAGAATTGAATTATTCTCTTCCCCTCTATTTTATAAAGAGATGTTCATGACCTCTTTTTCTAAAAGACAATTTGCCTTATAGATCTATGAACTGTGAGAAGAATTATGTTTTTTATTTTTATTTTATGATGAGATCTCTTGATTTTTTTGTGAAAGACCTTGGTCTTGTAGATCTATGATTTTTAAAGAAGTAAATTCTTCTTTTTAATTATGAGATGATTTCATCTCTCTGTTCTTTTACCTTGAAGAAAAGAAGTTCTTGTATTGAGAGCTTGGTTCTTCTTTCTGAGATTCTCTCAATGCTTATAGGGGAGTTCCTCTCTATGCTTCTGTATATCTTCTCTCCATGAGACTTGAAGTCTAGGGGCCTTTTTATAGGGCAAGCCGATCAGTTCAATCAGTTAGGGAGATCTTTTCTCCAATTGATTTGGGGAATTTCTCATTGTTGGATCTTTGATCCAAGGGCTTTTGATTTACAGAAGGCAATCTTCTTGTTATTAACAAGATTGGGAAATTTTTTCCATACAGAATTTATTCTGTATTTTGGTGATTTTTAATCACCACTGGATCATTGATCCAACGATGCTCTGATTTACAGAGCACAATCTTGTTGTTTGGAAAGATTTTGAGGAATTTTTTCTTGACAGAATTTAATTCTGATTAATCAATGATTTATCATAATTATTGGATCTTTGATCTGACGTTGGGGAGCTTTTAGTTCCAGCGCTAGCGCACCCGTGCTTTGCACGTGGTGCGCTGCTTAGAGTGCAGCGCACTTAGAGCTAGCGCACCCGTGCTTTGCACGTGGTGCGCTGCTTAGAGTACAGCTCACCTAGCGCTAGCGTACACGTGCTTTGCACGTGGTGCACTACTTAGGGCGTAGCGCACTTAGCGCTGCTTCTGAAACGTTGCTTCATTTCAAAATTTGAATTTTTAAACAGAGCTTTGCTCTGATTGGGGGAACAAATGCCCCTCACCGTTGCGTTTACGTGGCACACATGTGAGTGCAGCGGTGACAACATCTGCGCCTTTGGATCAATTTAGAAGTTGAAACGATATCTTGGTGCCTATAAATAGGACCTTTGGCCCTTGGGATGATTTCTGTTCATCTTCATTTTGTCTTCTGAGAATTTTTATTCTCTTTCAGAGTGTAGCTCTTCATTTTAAGAACCTTCAAGAGTCAAAATTCTGCCAAATTTTGGTAAGATTTAAACTTTATAAATAGAGCTTTGCTCTTCCTCAGATCATAGATCTCAAAATGTTTTTAGGATTTTACCCATTAACAGAGCTTTGCTCTCCTGAATAATGGAGATTTGTTAATCTCTTATGAAGAACTTTTAAGAGTTTGTTCATGGATTTTGAAGATCTCAGAATTTTAATTCATTAAAAATTTAATTTTAATTTTTCTGATGGGTTATTCCATAATTTTTACAGAGCAAGGCTCTTGGAATTCCCGGAGAATTTTTAATTCCCCTCATAATTGACTTCGGCAGGTGTCATTCCTGTCTGCAGAGCATTGCTCTCGAGGAGTTTAACTCCTTGGCCCGAGGAACCTTTTTATTAAATGCGAAATCTTTTTTAGGATTCCTTTCTTGATTGCACAGGATTAGATTCGTTGGGTGATTTAATTAGCACTTATTTCCTCCTTGGGGATATCAAGAGTTGTTTAAATCCGTGTTTGTTTCAATAAGCTTTCTTTTAATCAGTCTGTCCACTAACCCTCACTGATTTTCTTTCTCAAACTTTATGGACGCTCATAGGTATGATCTCGACGAGATTATTTCTTATGGAGACATTCGCGCACTCGGCCGTTCTCAAAACCAAGAATTTACCAATGCCCAGTGTGCTGAAATTATGGGTCGCTTTGATGCATACAATGGTCGACTGCTCCCTCCTCGTTCCTCTCTCTTGAAGCTTATTGTGGGAGCGATTTGGTGAGCACTTCCTTTATTTTACGCCAGCATGCCTCTTAAAGCATTGGACGACGCTGAAGATAAGGTGCACTCGGTGTATCTAATAGGCTTAATCTCAAAGAAAAGGCGAGACAACCTTGTTGATATCGTGCATCAAGCTTTTCAACAGGCGGTGATACTTGCTACTTATCGAAGGGTGGAGGACATCAGTAGGGATCCTGATGTTTGTGATCGTGAAAGGATGCATATGAAGATGGTCCGAGAGGCCCGAAAATTTTTGGATGGCCTCACTCTTAAATTTCTCAATCCATGTCCTGGATTTGATGTTTTGCCTTTGTAAACACTTTAATGGCATTTTTGTTTACCGTTTTCATCAATGTAAGAATTTTCTGAAGTATGAATGTCAAGTTTTTCCATTTTCATGTGTTTATTTTATGCATTAAACCTTTTCGCTCATGCATGAATGGGTATGCTTTGAATGCTTAACTGAATGCGAATCAAATGTTCTCCTTACCGTCGCTTTCTTCTCTTTGCCGTGTTGTTGCCATGTGTTTTTAGCAAGTGCAGCCTGTAGATGATAAAAAGCATTCCGTCTTGAACCCTTCGAGAGGTAACGATGGCTTAGGAAGCAGGTTCAGGTTTACTGCCTAAGACTTTTCAATTTTATGAGCCGTGAGGGTCTTATAAAGACTTTTCTCCCTACGAGTCTAGAGGATCTCGTAGGTGTATTTTCTCCTTAGGAATCGTGAGGATTCCTAAGTGTGCTTTCTCTTGAGAGTCGTAAGGATCTCACAAAAGAACTTTCCCTCTTACAAGTCGAGAGGACTTGTAAGTGATTGTTTCCCTCCTTATTGAGATTCGACTTTGGAAAGTGTGGTCTGTGAAAAGTATGCAAGAGTCCGTTTTGGACCGACTTTCACGGCCTCAATGCTTAGGAAATAGGTTGTTATCCCCATTGCCTAAAGCTTTCCCCTACGAGTTGAGACGAATCGAGAAGTTCTCGCAAAGACACTAATTTCCTCACGAGTCGAGACGAATCGAGAAGTTCTCGCAAGAATGTCCTAACATCACAGTTAACCTCTGCTCTTTACGGCGGAGGTCTGTTAGGGTCTGTGGTACTAGGGTTTTTCCCGTCATACCGTCGCGTTGGCTGATGTATTCCCCGATCGGCAATCTTGCTGTTTGAGTAGCCTTGCAACTATAGTGTCTCTGATCCCTTCGGGGGCTGGACAAGACGTCTTCAAGCAATCTTCTAGGTAGTTTGACTGTCGGAAGAGAAAGCGTTAGGAATTTTGCTATGCCGCTTTTTACTTGAGGTTAGGCTCATTTTGGGGAGCCCCGATGAGTCATAACCACTCCGCGCTGGTGTGGGATGATCTCCGATAGTCTTTCAGGTTTTATATGAGTTGCCGTCAAGACCCTGAAACTAGGAATTTGGCCTTTGCTTCGTTTGCTAGCATTGCGTCTGCTGTATCGAGACAAATGTCACGGTTGCCTCTAGGTTGTTAGTGTTGTTAGTTATATGTATGCCCTAGAGGCCATTGCTATACATAGGATGTATATTGTAGTGGATGCTTGGATATATATAGGGAGGACTTTCTCGCTCGACATGATAGTATGCTATCTGGTTACTCTTTACCTTAACGTGTACACTGATTGTCTCTCTGTTACATGTTGGTAAAGCCCTTAGGATGTGTACTTGACTGCCTGGACTATGATGCGGATCATACTAGTGGGGACATGGTAGTCCATAAGTACATCCTTTAAGGTCCCTAGTCGTGGGTATATCGAGACAGGGCATCGATATACCAGAGTAGACTAGCGTATACCTTCTCGACCCATACAGATGGGCGATGGATGATCCCATATCCATTGGTGTTTGACATCAGAGATGATATACGGGTGCTCAGTGGAGACTGGGTACACTGGAAGGACTCGCCGAGAACTCCCAGATGGTATTATACCTTACGTCAGATGGCAGTTCTCTGGTGACACTGGTACAGAGTAGTCTGTTGACCCGAGATCGTCATAGAGTCTTGTGTGGTTCCCACTGTGCTTTGATTTCCACCTTACCACGTCCAAGAGGGCATGCAAAACGGTGGTTTTTGGGTACAGTCCCGAGTCACATGGAGGCAATGAGCGATAGGAGGGGATTCGTCTCTCCCGGTATAGGGAGTTGATGTTGCGCTGTGTTCGATTGGCTATAACCGGAAATCCCTGGCCAGGGTTGCTGAGATTTACTGGTAAGTGTTACCAGTAGTTTCTCGAATTGTTATAGACCTCATATCGACACGACTTATCGAGCTATTAGGGTCTGACGTTTACCACCCCTAGGCGAGATATGCGACATATCAGACGATCAGACCGGACTGTACGGTAAGTGTTACTGGTTGGATTCACAGGAGTGTGAGCGGGCTTGCTCGTCGATCTTTTGATCGCTCAATACCTGGGTGGCCGTTACTTTTAGCAGACCGCTTGCGGCTTGTGGATGCATGATATGATCATCATCTGCTGCCGGCGTATTGACGAGTCTTTAGAGTCCTACACAGAGGTTTCCTGGCTCAAGCGAAACGAAATAGGAGCGCATATGAGATATGTGCGGGACCGAGAATAATGCGTGTATGTGATACCGTATTTCATTCTCGCGATGAATGTATCGAATGGTTGTATGCGATATAACCTAGTTATCGAATCAAGGATTGATTCGATAAGCCGATACATTGGATATTAGTCGGTTATATGCGATATGACCGGATCGTTAAATCAAGTGTTGATTTAATGATTTAATGAATAATTATATATTTGATATATTACTTTGCATTAACTAGTATTGGTTCATTTTAAAAGGATTTTCTCACTTGAAGTTCACAAGTTGTATATGTGATATACTTTTGTGCTCTTGATTGTATCATGTTTGATGATACATGTTAACTTGGTTAAGTGTGTGATTAAATGGTTAGTTAATGGTTAGGGTTTCATTTGATTTATTTATGCATTTATTTATTTTGTTTTGATAAAAGAAAAAGAGAAAATGGTTGCTTTAAAAGATGAAGCTTGTTGAAGCTTCATGAAGGTTTGAGTAAAGTGACCATTTTGTCTTCATGTCTTAACCCAACCATTCACTAATCCTAGTTAATTCTCTACACCTAACCATGGTTGTATTATGATAAGTATTGCTTTTCTTTTCTATTTTAAAATACTTATCATAACACTTATCATCTTCTTCTTCTTCTTCAAGAAGAAAGCTTGCCTCATCAATGGCAAGTGAAGCAATCAAGTGAGAAATCCAATTCTAAAGTGAACCCACTTCCTATTTCTTCATCCTCTACCTCTTGCCAAGTAGTATAGGGTGTTTTATTCACAAGTTTCATGACTTGGTGAAGTGGGAGCTTGATCTAGTGATCCCTCGACGTAGATCATCTTCGGCATCGAAGTCGACGACCTAGCCCGCCCATTTTTCCGATGAAGCCGACGCTAGAGCCCGGGATTCGATTTGGACAGCGAGGAGACTTTATTACGGATCTATGGAGGTGGAGGACCGGATCTACAAAGGTTGTATTTCCGTTCTTTTAGTTATATTGTTAACTAGTTTCCTTTTTCGCCTAAAATTCTAGTCAACGATCCGTATTAGGGTTTCTCGGCACCCGTAAAATTTGAAATTGGCATGGTTGATGCCTTGTGAGACCTCCTTAGTGTGCCTAGGAACCCTACAGTTGTATCAGAGCCTAGCTAGAGCCTTAGGCTATGCTTAGACGAAGTTTGAAACCCGAACGAACCGAAACCCTAACACAAAAAATGCTCTCTGGACTTTTTTCAAAAACGTGGTTTTTTCCAAATTAAAAATTCTTAAAAAATTCAGCAGGGAATATTATGAATTACTGTGAAGCACGTGACATTGATTCGACAGAAGAGCCGCGGAACCGTGGCCCCACCCTGGCTTGTGCGGCGGTTCCGCGGCAAAAGTGCTGAATCAATGCACTTGCTTTGCACAGTAATTAGTTTCTGGATGTGCTGTATTTTATGGGAATTTTTAAAATTTATTCAAGAGTTGTATTTTCTGGGGTTGTTTTGGGGGTTCGATGATTCGATCGGATTATCAGATTTTGTCTATGTGGATTCCGGATAATTTTTGAATATGTTAAAAAGTTCGACCGGATATAAATACCCAACTTTTCCCCTGCCGGAAAATTTCCAAGTGTTGGATTTTTCCGAGGTTTAAAGACGTTCTAAGTAGTGCAAGTAACGCGATGGTCCCTCTAGAAGACAACAAACCTTAACTCGATTATGTGACCGTCTTGAACTGCCCTTTGAACCTTCGGGTTTGAGGCAGTACGGCGTGCCACATGTGAGGTGTTGGCTTGACCCTTCTACGGCTGGACCGTTCGTACTGAGGCACGAAGTGAATGTTTTTGAACTTATTTCATGAGTTGAGCTGTTTCGGGAAAACTTGGGTGTTCGATTGTTCGATCGGAAAGTTTAACATTTTCTATCTTATTCGGAATGTGATACAATAATTGGAATTCACAAAAAGTTATGAGATAACTGAATGAATGTTATAAACATAGCACTTTAGTCTCACTTGATCGGTTGCCACGGAATTTTGATGTGATCAAAAGTCCATCGCAATCACATAGCGTACGCGGATACTCGCCGGGTAAACTTAATAGACAGCCTCACTCCATAGCCCCGACCAAGTGACTGTAGGAGAACCCCGTCGCCGAAAGCATCCGTTCGGGTGCTCGCGGCAGCGGTGTTCCGCCTTGGTGTACTTTGTCGACGGCGTCGGGGGTGCGGACGTATACTGAAGTTTGCGACGAGCATTCGATCAGGATGTCGGGAATCCTGTTGAATTGCCCGACTTGATATTGAAAAGTGTTTTCGATAATGAGACTAAAATGCGGGGTTTATAATTGTTAGGCATGCGATGTCTAAGGAATTCATTTGATTAGGCATGCGATGTCTATGCAGGTTGCGGATTCCAACTGTTGTAGTTTTACACTTTCTTTTCAGTGACCATAAGTGTAATATGTGACATCGCCGGTTTCGTTGCTATATGTCAACGACAATTGGGATGCACATATTTACTTACGTTGATGACATGTGATGTTATGTGTTGCTGGATATGTTATATTGGATCGTCGTGTTAGAATAGCCGGGTTTTTTTTATGTGAGATGAGTGTTTTTCATTTTCATTCATGTAAAAACTTGTATGTAATATTCTTTTATTGGGGCACTTCCAGGTTGCGGAAGATGTCACCATTTGTATATTATTTACTTTTCCGCACTAGGATAGACCCAAGGAGGGGAGCACAAGTAACCGGGTTCTAGGGTCCAGTGGGAGACCATCTCGAGGAGTCGAGTCCGGGTCTCCTAACTCTAGAATTGGTAGGGTTGCTTGCCGCTCTCGTAGGGGTCTAGGGGTGTGGGTTTGGCTATTCATCGCGACCGTGGAATCCGTGTTTTATACTGGCTCGTATCGAAAACGCGGACGTCCTAGTATATCCAATATTTCATATGTTTCTTCTGCTGCGATATCTGTGATGTGATCATGTGATATGTTCTGTGATGGATATTGTATATAATATATATGATATATTATATAGACGTTACTTATGTTTTACACCCGCGCTAGCCCTGCCCCGCTCTGTCGTTAGTTACCTAACCTAACGGTGCACGAGGGGACATCGAGGCGAATGCGGATGGCATAAGTATACGTCGTATTTATCTGTGATGTTTAGGTACTTAAATGATGGGACTTCATTAATGTGATTAATGAAAGAAAAGAAACCTATGATATTGTAGAATCGAATTTCAAAATAAAACAGGTAGCTACAGTTCTTGCTTTGCACAGCGGTATATATGATATATCCTGCACCTTATTCGATAAGGAAAGGACCGAGATCCCTTCACCGGGAGTGACTCCTTTAGCAATAACTGGCAGATGCTACACACTCGGTTTGTCTTTTGATTGCTTTTAAGAGTTTTTGCTTTGCACAGTGATATATGTGATATATCTCGCACCTCATTCGACGAGGAAAGGACCGACGATCCCTTCACCGGGAGTGACTCCTTTAGCAAAACTAGAAAAGCCTCAAAAACACTCCATTTTTAAAATCATTTGATTCTGCAACGATATCAAGTTCATTACGCAATAGGTTTTCAGAAAAACCTGTCGTAGCCCTCCGTCATTTCAGATAAGTAGTAGTTAGTATTCGTGCTGCGTTTGTTGGCCTTTGTCAAGGCGCAGTGTGCGGTAGCTAATTGGTGTTTATCTGCTTATGCATATGATGCAGATTGGATTTGGGTAGTCGTGCGACCTTGTTGGCCTTTGTCAAGGGCCGTGCGGGTGGGTTTAATTCAATCAGGAAATGACGGGTTGAACTTGACTAGCATCCTATGGTTTGTTGGCCTTTGTCAAGGTCATAGGAGGTTAGGGGCAAAATATTATCGGGAATTTCAAGTGTTGAAATTTGCATTGAGATTGCATACCTTCTATGAGATAGTTGGATCCCGATACCCGCTGCGAGTAATTGTTACTCCTGGGAGAGTTTTATACATTATAATTAGCCGATCAAGTAGGTGTCTAGAAAGGTGTTAACGGGGTTACGCCTCTGGGAAAACGAGGTTTACATTAATTAGGTTCGTGCGAAAGCACGGGGGACCTCCCTCAAAGTACCGACACTGGCCTGGCTGAAAGATTGGCGAACTTGTAGTGTGTAATTAATCCCGACTAGTCTTTCCTTTTAGAGTTTGAAGGAAGATTTGATAAAAAACAGTGGGAGCCATCCTGATTAGATAAAATAATAACCAATCTATTCTTGCAAGAGCGCACGCAGAGTGTTTTCTTCTCTCTCTCTCTCTTGGTAGCGACCATGTCACGCCTTAATCAAGATAATAATACGGATATTTGACCGAACCCGCTTGTTATACTGAGCTGGGGAACGTTGGTCCCGCTCCAACTTATAATTGTTATAAGACAGAGCAGGAAATTGGGGATTACCAGAATTCCCGTGCCGCCCAAACGAAGAGAGTGCATGCTGATGCATCATCTTCGGGTGTGTTCATTACAGAGAACTGTTTCTCAGTATCCTTTACGTCCTAGGTATGTGATACCAGATCAGGATCCCAGATATGTAATATATTACATAGGGCTACAGAAAGGTAGAGGACTGAGAACGGGTGATAAGTTTCATGAGGCAGAAAATGGGGCAAGAGTTGCAGCCAAGTCTGTTGGTCACTGTCACCCTGTATTCCAAATACATTGATTCTGAACGAATGTTATTAGATACCGAACCTGATATACAAAATCATATCAGTCTCTTTATTAGTAAAGAAAGGATATAATTTTGTATTGTCGGATAATGTTTTGAACATTTCCTATATCAAAAGTTGATCGGTTCAGGCACGTTATCTAAAAGCATTGATGTTCTAAATCAAACTACAGTTCATAGTATACGGAACACACACAAGAGGAAGAGTTCAGAAATGAACGAATCCTTCTTGAGGCATTGTAGACTAGGTCATATCAATGCGACCCGACTAGCTGAAGTTACTTTTAGATGCATATTTAAATTAGTTTGAATTTACATCTTATGAAACTTGCGAGTCATGTCACAAAGATAAAATGACCTCAGCTCTGTTTATTGGAAACAGAGAAAGAGTTAGTAAACTCTTGGGATGATACATGTTGATGTATAAAGGTCCCCAGTCTACATATGCCAAGACCGGTTCTTTGTACTTCATTACATTCTCTGACGATCTCTCAAGATTCAGACATATGTTCCTGTTGAAACACAAGTCCGAACCTTTTGAGATATTCACAGAATATAAGCTAGAAGTAGAGAACCAATACGGGTATAAGTATTATGTCCTTTGATGAGATCAAGGAGGAGAATACTTGAGCACGGAAATCCTGGATTATTCTAAAGGAGAATGAGATTCTCTCTCAGCATTACTCCTCCGTATACACCATAGCACGATGGTATATCGGGGCGGAGCAATAGCACCCTATGTGATAAGGTGTGCTCTATGATGAGTACTACTGAGTTACCTATTTCCTTTTGGGAGTTATGCACTTGAGAAGCTGCATACCTATTGAAAAGGGTTCAGATCAAATCAGTTGCCTACCACTTCATATGTGATATGGAAAGGGAAGAGCCCATATCTTAAGTTAGTTAAGATTTGGAGTTGTCCAGCCTATGTCTGAAAAGCAACATCCGGACAAGCTCGAGGCAAGATCTGTTATGTAGAACTGGAAATGTTCCAGCTATACAAACTGCAGCTGATGATTTGATAGAACCAAAGGATTCAATAGTAACCAACAAACCTCAGCCTCTCCGCCGATCTAGTACGGTTCCTCACCCGCCTGAGAGATACTTCGGTTTCTCTATGACAGTGGGAGCGAGGATTGCATCATGTGATGATGACCCAACTAGTTTCGAGCTGGCCATCAGGAGTGGGACTCTGTAAGAATAGCTGGATGCTTAGCGATCTGAGATGGAATCCTTATACACCAACAAAGTATGGACTTTGGTTGCTAGATCTGAAGGGTTAAATCCCCATCAGGAGCAAGTATATCTTGAGAAGATTACTTGGTGTAGATGGAAAAGTTGAGACTTTCAAAGCTAGACTTGTTAAAGGTTTGCATTATTGACCAGCTATGGATTTTGTTGAAACCTTTTCTAAGTAGCTATGCTTAAGTCCATCCAGATCCTACTTGCCACGGCTACATACCATGACTACGATATCTGGTGGTTGGGTGTCATGACAGCTTTTCTAAATGATGTTTTAGAAGAGAACGTCTATAAGTACACAGCCATAGGGCTTCGTAGTCAGTGGGAGCAGCGGAAACGTGTGCAAGATGCTTTATAGGATAAAGCAGGCATCGCGGAGTTGGAACATCTGTTTTGATGTGGTAGTCAAAGAGTATGATTTCATCAAAATGGTAGATGAACCTTGTATATACAAGAAGGTAGGAGGGAGTATGGTAGTGATCCTCGTAGAGTATGTGGATGACATACTCTTGATAGGGAAGGAGTTTCCTATGCTACGATCGGTCAATCTCCTCTTATCACAATGATTCTCCACATAGGATCAAAATGATACCTCCTAAATCCTCGATTTCGGATCTATGAGATAGATCTAAATGGATGTTAGGATTCTCGCTAGTTGTAGTGAGACGGTATCAATTGATCCTGGGGAAAATCACTGGAAAGGTTCCAGGGTGATAAGGACGACTGAATGTCAGTCACAGGCATTGTCTTTACCCTCAGTAAAGGGACGGTATGTTGGAAAAGTTCCAAGCTAGATACCGTGGCTAACTAGACGATAAAGGCTGGATACATCGCTACTTAAGATGCTACCAAAGAGGCAGTCTGGGTGTATATTGGTTCATGAGATGAACTACGTTCCAACCATTGTGAGACAATGGAGTTGTGGCTTATGCCAAGGAACGCCGGTCCCATCAGTGATCCAGACATATTCTAAGGCAGTATCACCTGATCATGGAGATGTTTGATCTCCAGGGTGATCGAGGTTAGGAGAGTAGACTCAGAGGACAACACGGCGGATCCACTCACAAAGGCCTTTTCTCAGAGAGAGACTTTTATGGGATGGTTGAGTATGAGATACTACAACCACTGCTACAGATGGCCCTAGTGCAAGTGGGAGATTGTTAGTTATATGTATGCCCTAGAGGCCATTACTATACATAGGATGTATATTGTAGTGGATGCTTGGACATATATAGGGAGGACTTTCTCGCTCGACATAATAGTATGCTATCTAGTTACTCTTTACCTTAACGTGTACACTGATTGTCTCTCTGTTACATGTTGGTAAAGCCCTTAGGATGTGTACTTGACTACCTGGACTATGATACAGATCATACTAGTGGGGACATGGTAGTCCATAAGTACATCCTTTAAGGTCCCTAGTCGTGGGTATATCTGTTAGTTGTATGTATGCCCTAGAGGCCAGTATTGTACAGATGATGTATATTATATTGGATGCTTGGACATATATAGAGATGACTTTCTTGCTCGATATGATAGTATGCTATCTGGTTACTCTTTATCTTAACATGTACACTAGTCTCTTTAAACTGTCTTATGGTTACATGTTGGTAAAGCCCTTAGGATGTGTACTTGACTACCTGGACTATGATGCAGATCATACTAGTGGGGACATGGTAGTCCATAAGTACATCCTTCAAGGTCCCTAGTCGTGGGTGTATCGAGACGGGGCATCGATATACCAGAGTAGACTAGCGTATACGCTTCTCGACCCATGTGATGGGCGATGGATGATCCCATATCCATTGGTGTTTGACATCAGAGATGGTATACGGGTGCTCAGTGGAGACTGGGTACACTGGACGGACTCGCCGAGAACTCCCAGATGGTATTATACCTCACGTCAGATGGCAGTTCTCAGGTGACACTTGTGCAGGTTAGTCTGTAGACCCGAGATCGTCATAGAGTCTTGTGTGATTCCCACTGTGCTTTGATCTCCACCTTACTACGTCCATGAGGGCGTGCAAAATGATGGTCTTTGGGTACAGTCCTGAGTCACATGGAGGCAATGAGCGATAGGAGGGGTTTCGTCTCTCCCGGTATTGGGGGTTGATGTTGCGCTGTGCTCGATTGGCCGTAACAGGGAAGTCCCTAGCCAGGGCTGATCAGAGATTTGCTGGTAAGTGTTACCAGTAGTTTCTCGACCCGTTATGAGCCTCACATCGGCACGACTTATCGAGTATTGGGGTCTGACGTTTACCACCCCTAGACTTGATATGCGACGTATCAGACGAACAGACCGGACTGTACGGTAAGTGTTACTGGTTGGATTCACAGGAGTGTGAGCGGGCTAGCTCGTCGATCTTCTGATCGCTCGATACCCGGGTGGCCGTTACGTTTAGCAGACCGCTTGCGGCTTGTGGATGCTTGATATGATCATCATCTGCTACCGGCGTATTGACGAGTCTTTAGAGTCCTACACAGAGGTTTCCTGGCTCAAGCGAAACGAAATAGGAGCGCATATGAGATATGTGCAGGACCGAGAATAATGCGTGTATGTGATACCGCATTTCATTCTCGCGATATATGTTTCGATTGGTTATATTCGATATGACCTAGTTATCGAATCATTGATTCGATAAATCGATACATTCGATTCTAGTCGGTTATGTGCGACATGACCGGATCATTGAATCAAATGTTGATTTAATGATTTAATGCATAATTATATATTTGATATATTACTTTGCATTAGCTAGTATTGGTTCACTTTATATGGATTTTCTCACTTGATGTGCATGATGTATATGTGATATACTTTTGTGTACTTGTTTGTATCATGTTTGATGATGCATGTTTAAATGGTTAAGTGTAAAGAATAAAACCATGGTTAAGTAGATAATTAGGGTTTTGTTTTTACTCTCTCATTTATTTATCCATTCTTATTTATTTAAATAATTTTATGAAAACAAAATGGTTTTCCTTTTTGTCATGAAGCTTGATGAAGCTTCATGAAGGTTTGACTCAAAGACCATTTTGTCTTCATGCTAAACCCTAACTATTCCCACTTACCATGGTTTGCTCTCTACACTTAACCTTAGTTATATTATGATAAGTATTAATTTTATTTCATTATTGAAAAGAGACTTATCATAATACAAGCTCATCTTCTTCTTCATCTTCAAGTTTGAAACCTTGAGGCCATCAATGGCAACTTGAGCTTGAGAGTGAGAAATCCAATTCTAAAGAGAACCCACCTCCTATTTCTTCATCCTCTACCTCTTGCCAAGTAGTAGAGTGTGTTTTCTTCACAAGTTTCATCACTTTGTGAAGTGGGAGCTTGATCTAGCGATGCCTCGACGTAGATCATCTTCGGCATCGTCGTCGATGACCAAGCCCGTTCATTCTCCGATGAAGCCGACGCTAGAGCCCGGGGTTCGACTTGGACAGCGAGGAGACTTCGTTGCGGAGCCGTGGAGGTGGATATCCGGATCTACAAAGGTTGTAATTTCCAGATTCTAGTAGTTAAGTGTTAACTAGTTTCCTTTTCGCCTAGATTTCTAGCAACGATCCGTTAACTAGGGTTTCTCGGCACCATTTTTTTGTAAAATGGCATGGTTGATGCATTGTGAGACCTCTACTGTGTGCCTAGGAACCCTACAATATCGAGACAGGGCATCGATATACCAGAGTAGACTAGCGTATACCTTCTCGACCCATACAGATGGGCGATGGATGATCCCATATCCATTGGTGTTTGACATCAGAGATGATATACGGGTGCTCAGTGGAGACTGGGTACACTGGACGGACTCGCCGAGAACTCCCAGATGGTATTATACCTTACGTCAGATGGCAGTTCTCTGGAGACACTGGTACAGAGTAGTCTGTTGACCCGAGATCGTCATAGAGTCTTGTGTGGTTCCCACTGTGCTTTGATTTCCACCTTACCACGTCCAAGAGGGCGTGCAAAACGGTGGTTTTTGGGTACAGTCCTGAGTCACATGGAGGCAATGAGCGATAGGAGGGGATTCGTCTCTCCCGGTATAGGGAGTTGATGTTGCGCTGTGTTCGATTGGCTATAACCTGAAATCCCTGGCCAGGGTTGCTGAGATTTACTGGTAAGTGTTACCAGTAGTTTCTCGAATTGTTATAGACCTCATATCGACACGACTTATCGAGCTATTGGGGTCTGACGTTTACCACCCCTAGGCGAGATATGCGACATATCAGACGATCAGACCGGACTGTACGGTAAGTGTTACTGGTTGGATTCACAGGAGTGTGAGCGGGCTTGCTCGTCGATCTTCTGATCGCTCAATACCTGGGTGGCCGTTACGTTAAGCAGACCGCTTGCGGCTTGTGGATGCATGATATGATCATCATCTGCTGCCGGCGTATTGACGAGTCTTTAGAGTCCTACACAGAGGTTTCCTGGCTCAAGCGAAACGAAATAGGAGCGCATATGAGAAATGTGCGGGACCGAGAATAATGCGTGTATGTGATACCGTATTTCATTCTCGTGATGAATGTATCGAATGGTTGTATGCGATATAAACTAGTTATCGAATCAAGGATTGATTCGATAAGCCGATACATTGGATATTAGTCGGTTATATGCGATATGACCGGATCGTTAAATCAAGTGTTGATTTAATGATTTAATGCATAATTATATATTTGATATATTACTTTGCATTAACTAGTATTGGTTCATTTTAAAAGGATTTTCTCACTTGAAGTTCACAAGTTGTATATGTGATATACTTTTGTGCTCTTGATTGTATCATGTTTGATGATACATGTTAACTTGGTTAAGTGTGTGATTAAATCATGGTTAGTTAATGGTTAGGGTTTCATTTGATTTATTTATGCATTTATTTATTTTGTTTTGACAAAAGAAAAAGAGAAAATGGTTGCTTTAAAAGATGAAGCTTGTTGAAGCTTCATGAAGGTTTGACTAAAGTGACCATTTTGTCTTCATGTCTTAACCCAACCATTCACTAATCCTAGTTAATTCTCTACACCTAACCATGGTTGTATTATGATAAGTATTGCTTTTCTTTTCTATTTTAAAATACTTATCATAACACTTATCATCTTCTTCTTCTTCTTCAAGAAGAAAGCTTGCCTCATCAATGGCAAGTGAAGAAATCAAGTGAGAAATCCAATTCTAAAGTGAACCCACTTCCTATTTCTTCATCCTCTACCTCTTGCCAAGTAGTATAGGGTGTTTTCTTCACAAGTTTCATGACTTGGTGAAGTGGGAGCTTGATCTAGTGATCCCTCGACGTAGATCATCTTCGGCATCGAAGTCGACGATCTAGCCCGCCCATTTTTCCGATGAAGCCGACGCTAGAGCCCGGGATTCGATTTGGACAGCGAGGAGACTTCATTGCGGATCTATGGAGGTGGAGGACCGGATCTACAAAGGTTGTATTTCCGTTCTTTTAGTTATATTGTTAACTAGTTTCCTTTTTCGCCTAAAATTCTAGTCAACGATCCGTATTAGGGTTTCTCGGCACCCGTAAAATTTGAAATTGGCATGGTTGATGCCTTGTGAGACCTCCTTAGTGTGCCTAGGAACCCTACAGTTAGTGAACCGTCGAGGTTTGGAACTAGGGATTTTTCCATAGCTCCATTGTTTGATTGTCACGTCTGAATCCTGCTGGAGGAACGCTGTGGTGACATCTCGTCTGCTTTATCGAGACGAATGTCGAGGTGGGGACCACTCCGCGCTGGTATAGGATGATCTCCGATAGTCTTTCAGGTTTTATATGAGTTGCCGTCAAGACCCTGAAGCTAGGAATTTGGCCTTCGCTTCGTTTGTTTTAGCGTGTCCGAATCCTGTTGCAGGAAGAACGCTGTGGTGACATCTCGTCTGCTGTATCAAGACGAACGTCGAGGTAGTGACCACTCCGCGCTGGTGTGGGATGATCTCCGATAGTCTTTTAGGTTTTATATGAGTTGCCGTCAAGACCCTTAAGCTAGGAATTTGGCCTTCACTTCGTTTGCTTTGGCGTGTCCGAATCCTGTTGGAGGAAGGACGATGTAGTGATATTTCGTCTGCTGTATCAAGACGATCGTCGTGGTGGAGCTGGGATTTTGCCGTCACTCTGCTTTGTTTCGACCATGAGGTCTTTCATTGACGTTGCATCTGCATCCTGCTGGGCTGCGAAGGAACGCCGTTGTTGACATTGCGTCTGCTGTAATGAGACGATTGCTGAGATGGTGCTGGGATTTTGCCGTCACTCCACTTTGTTTCGACTGTGAGGTTTTTTGTTGACGTTGCATCTGCATCCTGCTGGACTGTGAAGGAACGCCGTTGTTGACATTGCGTCTGGTGTAACGAGACGAATGCTGAGGTGGAGCTGGGATTTTGCCATCACTCTACTTTGTTTTGACCCTGAGGGCTTTCATTGACGTTGCATCTGCATCCTGTTGGACTGCGAAGGAACGCCGTTGTTGACATTGCGTCTGGTGTAACGAAACGAATGCTGGGATGGAGTTGGGATTTCACCGTCACTCCGCTTTGTTTCGACCGTGAGGCCTTTCGTTGACGTTGCGTTTGTATCCTGCTGGACTGCGAGGAACGCCGTTGTTGACATTGTGTCTGCTGTAATGAGACGAATGCTGAGGTGGAGCTGGGCTTTTGCCACCACTCTGCTTTGTTTCGACCATGGGGTATTTTGTTGATGTTGCATCTGCATCCTGCTGGACTGCGAAGGAACGCCGTTGTTGACTTTGCGTCTGCTGTAACGAGATGAATGTCGAGGTGGTCTCTAGGTTTTCTGTGAACCGTTGAGTTTTGGATTTAGGGACTATACCGTGGCTCCGTTTGGTGATGTCGCGTTCGAATCCTGTTGGAATGAGGAGGATTACCGTTGCTGATTTTTAGGCTGTAGATGTTGCCGTTAAAATTTGGAACTAGAGACTATGCCGTGGCTCCGTTTCATTGTGTCACTTCCGTGCCTTGCTGGCATAAGGAGGAACGTTGGTGTTGGTCTTCTGGGATGCAGATGTGACCGTTGAGACTTGGCTCTCTTTCTGTTGGAGCCTGGTAGGATGATATGATTCCCTCTTTGTTTGCACCCCTGGATTGTATACAGGGATCGATGTGATCTCACCTGTAGGGCAAAAAGTTTTATTTTATATATTTTTCTTTCCGCGATGCTCTATCATTTCATCTTTTATATCGCGAAAGTCGCGATTGCCCAATCATTTCGGCTATTTTTCGCGGTGCCCAATCATTTCGGCTATTTGTTTTATTTACTCGCTGCTTTTTATTGCGAGTTGCCCAACCATTTCGGCTATTTTGTATGCATACATTTTTACTTGCTGATTTCATTGCAAGTTGCCCCATCATTTCGGCTATTTCATATGCATTTTTGGTTCGTTGACTTTTTGCCATGAGTATGGAACTTGGAATCTGGTGCCAATCTTAGCATCAGCATCGCTGCAACTAGAATATTGCCAGGAGCGAATCATCATTTGCCATGAAAGGACTTGGAATTTGATACCGATTTAGGCATCAGCATCGCTACAACTGGGATATTGCTAGGAGCGAATCATCATTTGCCTCTGTCGATGTCGAACAAAGATAGCTTAGCAAACAGGGTTTCGATCCCGTCGACTAAGGCTTTTGACTTCATGAGCCGTAAGGGTCTCATAGAGGTGTTTCTCCCATACGAGTCGTGAGGATCTCGTAGGTGCATTTTCTTCTCAGGAATCGTGAGGATTCCTAAGTTTGTGTTCTCTTATAAGTCGTAAGGATCTTACAAGAGTGTTTTCTCCTTGCAAGTCGAGAGGACTTATAAGTGTTTATTCACCGTATGAGCATATCCCTAGTCGCTGGTGGGACTCTGTTAGGGAAATGTTTATTCATGCCCATGGATTGTATACAAGGGTCAACATTGAACCGCTTGTAGGGCAGCATTGGAGGTTGTGATGGCTTAGGAACAGGTTTAGATCCCTGTAGCTTAAGGCTTTTGAATCCTATGAGCTGTGAGGGTCTCATAAGAGGGTTCTCATAACGAGTCGTGAGGATCTCGCAAGTGTAATTTCTCCTTAGAAATCATGGGGATTCCTAAGTGTGTTGCTCCCTTGTGAGTCGTAAGGATCTCACGTAGGTATTTTCTCCTCACAAGGTCGAGAGGACCTTGTAAGTGTCTTTTAACGAGATTGCGTCCTTTCGGGGTTTCACAAAACTCGCCGGTAGTCCTGCTGTTTTTACTCACGGAGCCAGTTCGGGTTTTCATCCATGCCCATCTTGCTTGTGGACGTACCCTTTTTTTTTACCACGTCAGCCTGGCGATGCCGCGGGTTTGTAGTAGTTTAAAAACGTTTCGGTCATTAGCCAGTTTTAGGACATGGTGGTCCATCGTTAGTTTAACGACATTTCGGTCCGTCGTTCCCGTATTTGAGGTGAATTTCTAGTTTACGGACTTTTCGGTCCAGCGGCTTTCTCTATGAATGAGCACGATGCCTGTTCACACCATAATATTGTATTATTATATTCCCCATTCTTATTCTTTTTATAAATAAATAGATGCTTTTGACGCATGTTTGCTACATGTTACAGGTTACAGGTTCTTGGACAGAAAACAGTGAAAAAGACGAAAGATGATACAAAAGCGGGACTTTTGACCAACAAATAGAAGGATCCTAGTCAAGCCTAGACGAAGAACAGTTCACAATCAACAAGGCAACGCAAGGTCCAAAATGTCAAGGCAAACGGTTAAAAGACCACTCCAAGTTTCACTGAAAGATCTGGAGAAGACTCAGAAGCCAAATGGAGAAAAGAATGAAAGAAATAACAAGCCCAAAGAACCTGGAATCAGCTCACAAATTTTTATCATCTGAACTCATTAATGGGCCGTGGAACCGCGGCCCAAGCCAACCAATGCCGCGGTTCCGCGGCCATCTAGTGCCTGGACTCGTAGAAATTTTTAGTAAAATGTTATGTCGGCGCTGGAAAGTTAACCTAAGGGCATATTTGTAAATTTAGACATGCGGATCAAAATGTAACCTAGAGTTTCCTATTCTTTATAAATAGGAACTCTAAAGATTGTATTTTCTTATGCCTCCTTTTAATAATAAATTCAGATCTCTTTATGGAGAGCATCGGTGTTTCTTTTCAATTCATGGATTCAGATCTGACAAACCTGCGTTGATGATTGGAGAGATGCATCTGTAAGTAGATTTAATTTCTTGCTTTAGTTTAGATTTCAATTCTTTGCCCTAGGTAGATTTAATTCCTCGCCGTAGATAAATTGTTTAGAGTTAGCTTTGGGGAAGGATTTTGAGAGATGAGATCTCTCATCCCTTTCTTACCCATAATATATTTTCAATAGGACTCCATGCATACACACACACACCGCGCCATACGGCATCCTACCCCTCGAGGTAACGATGACACCGTAGTATAAATGCCCGGTTGCGCGCGTTTTCCATGGAGGTTAGGGTAAGGATCTCTAAAGGAAGGACAAGAACCTAGAGGAAGGAACACCTTCCTGAATGGATCTAATCCCCTTTATTGATAATTACCATAACTCCTCATAGATCTTCATTCGGGTATAGAAAGCGTTGAGATTTACCTGCATTTCCAAACCATCCCTAAACTTAACCCTAGCAAGACTAGATCTAGATAACCGTAGTATAGAATAATTAGGTTTTTAGATTTAATAATCAATCTGAACACCCTTCGGAATTAACTCGTTAGCGCGACTAGGAGATTCACAACATCCCTGTGGACCGACCCGTACTCACCGGCTAGCTTCATGCGACGCCGTTCTTGATTGCGGTTATAGATAGTTTTTGACACATAAATCAATGCCCCCGGCATATCCATATTTTTCGGATCATATGGTTGTGGCGGGTTCATCTTCCATTTTTCAGACATCGCGAATTTGCCCTGTTGGTATTGGTCCTCAACCCAGCCTTTGAAGATGAAGCAATTTTTGATTGGATGGCTTACTGCTTGGTGGTAAGGGCAGTAATTAGGATTGTTGACATCGCCTGGCTACAACGGATGTTTTGGATCCGGCAGATTGATGAGTCTGTTGCGCACTGCTAGCTCGAACAGTCTCCTCGTTCTATCACGGGAAAATGAGTAAGGACGTCCCAATCTCTCCTCAAGGGATGGGCGTGGATGCACATTGTTTTGGCAAACAACCGGCTTTAAGTTGCTCGGCTGTTGTTGAGTATTGGCGACGAATGCTGCTTTCCCTTTCCCTTTTTCATTTCGAGGCTCCGACTTCGAAGAGAAAGGCCTGTGGCCCATCTGGTCCATTTGGGCCAGCTTATCAATCAAGGCCTGGAAAGTGGTCGGCTTGAAAAACATCATGAATTGGGAAATGGTCGCCTGAGGGTTGAGAGTACCCACAAACATGCCTACCGCAGGCGCCTCTTCGGTGCGCTGCTCGCACTTCGACTACAAATTCCGCCGCCGTATCACATACTGCACCCATGTCTCTCCAGGCTTCACCCTGGCATTGATCAGTGCTATGATTGGGGTACGTTCGCCAGCGCTCGCAAAACGTTGGGTGAACAGCAATTCCATCTCTGTAAAAGTTTTGACGGAATCGTTGGGCAGCTCCGAATACCACTCAAAGGCCGTTTCCGCTAAGCTACCGACAAATTAGCGGAGCAAAAGTTTATCATCACCTCCAGTGTTGTCGCACAAGGCTCTGAATTGAGCGACGTGCTGATGCGGATTTCCCGTCCCTTTATATACATGGAATTTAGGGATCGTATATCCTGGCGGGTACCTTATTTGGTCATACTAGCCTGGATAGGGTCGTCCAGTCTTAACGATCTGCCCGGCCGTTTTGCTCGCATGATGAGCTCGTATTTGCTAAGCGATATAATCATCCAGAGCGGCCTTGGAGATGGTCTCCTCCTTGGTTGCTGAAAGAGCCGGAGGAAGGTTCGATGTCTCTCCTCTGTCATCTTCAATAATAATCGGGGGGTCTTCAGCTGGAGGCTCCGGCTGTAACATCATCCCGGCCATGTCTTGGAACAAAAGAGCCATTCGTTTTATGTTGGCCTCCTGTTCCGCGGCCTCTTTTTCTTTCCTCTCGAGCATTCTTCGGAGGAATTCAGCATCAGTTTCTTGTTCCTGACGCTGCTTTGAGGTCCTTGGATTTTCTTTCGGCCCAGTGAGTGCGGCCATTGTGGTCAGCATCTCCTGAAGTTTCTGCTGCTGTTGCTCCTGAGCCTTTGTTATCGATCGGGTAAGCGGTCGATGACCCGTAGAAGCACGGCTTTCCTCTTTTCCGGAACCCATATAAACGGTATGTGTTACCATGCCCCCAGACTTGGGGCGTTTCGATTCAGCGTCCTTGCGGTTCGCTGCGGTCACAGTGGATTTCTCCGGCCTCCTTCTCTTGTGAGCGGTTGAAGTTGAGGGAGCCGTTGCAGTGGGAACCCAGACGGATGACACCTTCTGTAGTACCACGGGATGGCTCTTTTCCTGTTGAGCTTTAATCTTCTTTGGTCGGCAAGAGTAGTCCTGGTCAATCACTGATTCCTGGACTTGTCGCCAGACTTTGTAAATTTTGGAGGACAGCTGCTGAGGGGGCTGCTCCGGCTTCTTTTCTGTAGCATTCTCACAGGTGGAGGAGATCTTTTCAGTATGGCAGTTGAAGAGTTCTTGCGGACCCTCCTAAGCGGTTCAATGCTATTCCCAGTCGGAACAGCAGCATTGATTTCCACCATGGGAGCTGGCGGAGTCAGTCCAGAAGGGGAGCTGCCCCCAGCCTTCCTTACTCGGCGCCAGTGACGACGGCGAGCATGTCGTGCGGATGGAGTCGGTTCAGCTATAGAGGTGGCTTTCTCATGCCCCCTGTGTTGGCGAAGGGTTGTCGCCGGCGTCAGCCTCTTGAAGATCGATATCCGTTGAGAAGCAATGTCCAATCTGTCAAAGACAGACCTCTAGACAGGGGAGGCAGCTTTGGGGACTTCTCCTGGAGCGGGAGTCGGAATGGCCAGCCTTGTGAAGACTGACTTCTTGGCAGATGAAGCCTCTCTGATAATTTCGTCCGCTTGAGCCAGGATGGCTATCCGCTTTGGGATGGCTGCTTCAGGTATCACAAGCTTGTTGGCGTTCTGGCCCAGTCTGTTGAAAACTAAGGCAGTGGAGTTGGACGACCCGTTGAGAGGGGCCGCAGTAGTTGTAAGCTGATCAAAGACCGACTTCTTTGAAGCCTCCTGCAATGCAATTGGGGCATTGAAGTTCATGGGTGGGAGCATGGTCCCGAAGAATAGCCCAGTGGTGACCTGAGTCACCTGCTCCACTGGCATTGTGAAAAGGGAGGCCGCTTGGGGCCCGTAGGTTACACCTCCAGATGAGGTGGAACGGGAGTTGAAGTTGCAGCTAGAGCAGTTAGAGGCCATTTCTTTTTTCTGCACGAGAGCAAAACCAAATCTTAGTACCTCGAACCCAAGGGCAACCATATCAAACCGTGATTCGTTCACGAAACACGACACATGAAGTGTAGAGTGGAAAGAGGAAAAGGTCCCACTGGGCGTGCCAGAATCTGTTCCCCACCGAAACACAGAGACGCGACTGCGCAGGTCCGTCTTGCCTGAATTTCGAGGGCAGATGTTAATTGGTGCTATCCGTCCACCTCTCCAAAGATACCAAGTTGATTTATGACACCATGTATCGAAGGTTTAAACGGATGCGGCCGATGTAGAAGACTTCGTCAGATTCCCCCTCTCGTTGAGGGGGTTTTGATTGTGGGGACGCTTTTCTCTGCAGGCGCAAGCCCCTGCAGTTAATTACTCTACCGCATCGCGGTAACCACTTTCTCCTTCTCCAGATGGTCACTTCGTGTCGTGGGTGTTTGTTTTGTTTTTGGTTGCCCGTGGATTGTATACGGAGACTAATTTATGTTGTCGCACGTAGGGCGTGGATTAGTCCAAATCCGTATTTTCTTAGATTTGGGTTTAAGGTTGGGTTTAAGGATACGTTAATCTCATTTGAGACTAAGATCAACTTACACGTTTGTTAAGGATACATTAGTCTAATTTTAGACTAAGATCAACTTAACAGGATCATTTAGATCCAACAAGAGAGCATTTGAGCTCTATTGTTTAGTTTAGAGACATTGAGGTCCAATGTTAGTTTAAGGACATCTCGGTCCAGTGTTAGTTTAAGGACATCTCGGTCTATTACCAGTTTAAGGACATGGTGGTCCAAGGTTAAGGACATCATAGTCCATGGGCTTAAGGACCCCACAGTCCGAAGTTAAGGACCTCATAGTCCATAGGTTTAAGGACCCCATAGTCCGAGGTTAAGGACATCATAGTCCATGGGATTAAGGACCCCACAATCCAGTTTAAAGACGTCATAGTCTGTGAAATGTATGTTTTTCGGGACCCGTCACCTCTCTGAAGACGTTGAAAGATTACAACGACAAATATCAGAGGAATGAAGAGATGTACCCTTAAACCGATATTGGTTGGGAGGTCTATAGTCCAATTTGGGACTAAGATCAAAGATTTATGAGCATGCGGGCTCAATTAATCTGAATTGAGGACTTATGGCCAATCTTGGGCTAAGTCCAATCAAATTAAAATGTTTAACATTTATTTTGGGCCGTTGAGCATTTATTTGGGCTTGGCCCTTTTAACAATACTGAGTATTGACTTGCATTCTGACAGTGTTTTGTCTTTTATTGAATGCTGAGCATTCATCATAGCTCTGGGCTTATTAATGAACAATTTATGTTCTATCAGCGCACACGTGAAGTACACGTGGTGCGCTTGGCGCTTTGCGTCAGTCAAAAGGCGCAGTGCGCTTCTGCTGAGTAGCGCACACGTGAGGGACACGTGGCGTGCTTGGCGCTTTACGCCAGTCCATGAGCGCGTTGCGCTGATTTATGAGACTTTGGTCTTGTAGATCTATGATCTTTAAAGAAGTAAATTCTTCTTTTTAATTATGAGATGATTTCATCTCTCTGTTCTTTTACCTTGAAGAAAAGAAGTTCTTCTATTGAGAGCTTGGCTCTTCTTTCTGAGATTCTCTCAAATCTTATGGGGGAGTTCCTCTCTATGCTTCTGTATATCTTCTCTCCATGAGACTTGAAGTCTAGGGGCCTTTTTATAGGGCAAGCCGATCAGTTCAATCAGTTAGGGAGATCTTTTCTCCAATTGATTTGGGGAATTTCTCATCGTTGGATTTTTGATCAAAGGGCTTTTGATTTACAGAAGGTAATCTTCTTGTTATTAACAAGATTGGGAATTTTTTTCCATACAGAATTTATTCTGTATTTTGGTGATTTTTAATCACCACTGGATCATTGATCTAACGATGCTCTGATTTACAGAGCACAATCTTGTTGTTTGGAAAGATTTTGAGGAATCTTTCCTTAACAGAATTTAATTCTGATTAATTAATGATTTATCATTATTATTGGATCTTTGATCTAACGGTGGGGAGCTTTTAGTTCCAGCACTAGCGCACCCGTGCTTTGCACGTGGTGCGCTGCTTAGAGTGCGGCGCACTTAGAGCTAGCGCACCCGTGCTTTGCACGTGGTGCGCTGCTTAGAGCGTAGCGCACCTAGCGCTAGCGCACACATGCTTTGCACGTGGTGCGCTGCTTAGGGCGCAGCGCACTTGGCGCTGCTTCTGAAGCGTTGCTTCATTTCAAAATTTGAATTTTTAAACAGAGCTTTGCTCTGATTGAGGGAAACAACGGTGTCCTATTTGGAGCTCTTCCAACAGACCGCCCCTCCGTTGAGGGTAAACACAATACCCGAGACAGACTTGTTGTCATCCTTGTAACTCTGGAAGCTTGAGTCGATAAAGGACTCCACCGGAAGGTCCCCGTTACTGAATACCAGGAACAGTTCTTTAGTCCTTCTCAGGTACTTAAGAATGTTCTTCACTGCTGTCCAGTGGTTCTTTCCTAGGTTTGACTGATACCGAATCACCGTGCTAAGTGTGTAAGCTACATCTGGTCTAGTACATAGCATCACATACATTATAGATCCTATCGCCGAAGCGTAGGGTATAGTGCTCATACGAACCCTCTCCTCATCAGTCTTGCGAGATATCTCTTTGGAGAGGGTGATTCCGTGCAATGCGGGTATGTTACTACTCTTGGAATCTTCCATACTAAATCTCTTTAGTACGATCTCTATATACCTGGACTGTGAAAGTCCTAATAATCTCTTAGATCTATCTCTATAGATCTTAATCCCTAGAATGTACGAGGCATCACTCAGGTCTTTCATGGAGAACCTTTGTGACAAGAACAACTTGACCGATTATAGCATAGGAATATCATTTCTTATCAAAAGAATGTCATCCACATACAAGACTAGGAATACAACAGTTCGTTCTACAGTCTTCTTATATATACAAGGCTCATTCTCGTTCTTGATGAAGTCAAATTCCTTGACTATTTCATCAAAACGGATGTTCCAGCTCCACAATGCCTGCTTTAATCCATAAATGGATTTAAGCAACCTGCATACCTTCTCGCTACTCCCACCGTCTACAAATCCTTCCGGCTGATCCATATAAACACACTCTTCCAAACTTCCATTACGAAAAGCCGTTTTTACGTCCATCTGCCAAATTTTATAGTCATGGAAGGCAGTAATGGCAAGTAGGATCCGAATGGATTTGAGCATAGCCACTGGAGAAAAGGTTTCGTCATAGTCCACAACCGGTCTTTGACGAAAACCTTTTGCAACAAGTCTAGCTTTATAGGTTTCCACCTATCCATCTACACCAATTTTCTTTTTGTAGATCCATTTGCATCTAACGAGTTTTACCCCAGGTGGAGCAATATCCAAGGTCCACACTGTATTGGTGTACATGGACTCCATTTCGGATCGCATAGCATCCAGCTATTTATCAGAGTCCCTATTGATAATGGCCTGCTTGAAACTAGTAGGAACATATTCTTCCAAGATGCAATCCTCTCGAACCCCGTCTATGAGAAAACCGAAGTATCTCTCGGGCGGATAAGAAATCCTACTAGATCTGCAAAGTGGCTGAGGTTCGTCTGGGACTACTAAATCTTGAAGTTCTACCAAATCCTCAGTTTCAGTTTGTGGTTCAAGAATTTCTCCCAGTTCTACCGTACTCCCACTAATTTCTTTTACAAGAAATTCCCTTTCCAAAAAGGTGGCGTAGCGAGATACAAATACCTTTTGTTCCTCAGTGTGGTAGAACAGATATCCTAGTGAATTCTTAGGATATCCCACAAACTTACATAGAACTGATCGTGCCTCAAATTTGTCCAGTTTCTATGTTTTCACATAGGACGGACAACCCCATATCTTAAACCGCTTAAGATATAGATTCCGTCCACTCCATATTTCATATGGAGTTTTAGGCACATATTTGGATGGAACATAATTCAGTAAGTATGCTGATGTCTGAAGCGCATAACCCCAAAATGAAAGATGCAACTCAGCACTACTCATTATGGAGTGAACCATATCTAATAGGGTGCGATTCCTCCGCTCCAATACACCGTTTGTGCTGTGGTGTATACGGAGGAGTAAGCTGAGAGAGAATTCCATTCTCTTTTAGGTATTCTAGGAATTCCGTGCTTAAGTATTCCCCTCCTTTATCAGATCAGAGGATCTTAATACTTTTGCCAGTCCAGTTCTCTAATTCGTTTCTGTATTCTTTGAATTTCTCAAAAGCTTCAGATTTGTGTTTCAAAAGATACACATATCCGAACCTAGAGAGATCGTCAGTGAATGTGATGAAGTATGAGAACCCACCCGTCGTATGTATAGACATCAGACCATATACATCACTGTGTATGAGTCTCAAGAGCTCTGTAGCTCTTTCTCCGTGTCCGGTGAGCGGAGATTTGGTCATCTTTCCCTCGAGACAAGACAGACAAGTTTCATAAGATGAAAATTCAAACGTATTCAAATATCCATCTTTATGCAACTTACTTATTCTTTTCTCTTCGATATGACCAAGTCTACAATGCCACAAGTAGGATTCGTTCACTTCTGAACTCTTCCTCTTGCATGTGTTTTGTATATTGAAAACTGTGTTTTGATTTAGAATATAGATACTATTACAAAGTATACCTTCTGTAACCAATACCTTATCAAGGTAAATGTTCATGATATTTCTATCTAGAAAAAATTATATCCATCTTTATCAAGTAAAGAAACTGATATGATGTAACAAATTATGGAAGGTATTTAGTAGCAATTGTTCAAAATAGTATGCTTCTTCATCCGGTATCCAGTACCCAGGAGGTAGGACTGACTGAAAAACAGTTCTCAATAACAAGAACACTTGAAGGAGATGCAATAGTATGCTTCTTCATCTTTGGGGTCATAAAGGAATTCATGCAATCCTCTTTCTCTTGCTCATACTCATGACTGCTATCATAAGTTAGAGCCGAACCGACGTTCCCCAGCCCCGAATAAGAATTCAGATTGGTCGAGCGATACATTTTATTATCTTGATTAAGGCATGAATTGGTTGCTACCTGGAGAGAGAAAAGATAAATACTCAGCGTGCGCTCTTGCAAGATTAGATTGGTTATTAATTTATCTAATCAGGATGGCTCCCACTGTTTCTTCGAATTCTCCTTCAAACCTTAAAAAGAGAATTAGATGGAATCATTAACACCTTACAAGTTCGCTAACCGTTTAGCCAGGTCAGTGTTGGTACTGCAAGGAAGGTTCCCCGTGCTCTCGCACGGACCTAATTAAAATAAATCTTATTTCCGCAGAGGCATGGCCCCATTAACATCTTTTTAGTCACCTAATAGGTTAGCTAATTGTGAAGTGAAAAATATCTCCCAAGAGTAATCCTACTCATCAGTGGGATCGAGATCCAACTATCATTGCATGATAAACTAGATGGAAGCCACTCTAGTCACCCAGAAGGTATGCAACACTAGCAAGTTTCCTGTATATTTAAAACTCCCGATATGTTTTTTGCCCCTAGGACCCTAGTGACCTTGACGGAGTCAACAAATCAAAGAGTCTTAGTCAAGTTCAACCCATCATTATCTTGATTGCATTGAACCCACCAGCATAACACTTGACGGAGTCAACAAGGTTACACAACTGTCCTAACCAATGGCATCTAATGCTGCAAATAAGCACCACTTAACTACCGTACACTACGCCTTGACGGAGTCAACAAACGTAGCATGGATACTAAGTATCACTCGTAGGAAATGACGGAGGGATACGACGGGTTTTTTGCGAAAAACCTTTAACGTAATGAACTTGATATCATTGAAGGAACCAAGTAGTTTTGAAAAGGAGTGGTTTAGGCTCCGCTTTTGAAAACTTGTGGTTTTGAAGAAAACCGAGTAATCTACAATATAAACTTTTGCTCAAAAGGTCACTCACCATGAAGGGATCTAGGCTCTTGCCTCCTTGAATGAGGTGCTGGATATTCATGACCGAATACCACTATGCAAAGCGAAATAATATGACTATAGTTTTTCGAAATTTGTTCCAACAACATCTTTTTGGTTTGTTTTCTTGCATTAATCAAAATTAATGTGGTTCCATCAATTAATCCCTATCGCACCAGAAAAGAAAAAAAATACAATGTACGTATATGCCATCCACATTCGCCACGGGGCCCCGTCATGCACCGTTAGGTTACTAAACTAACGGCAGAGCGGGGGCTGGACTAGCGGGGGTGCAAAACATATACAACATCTACAAGTATATATAAATATATATATAACATTCATCTCAGGTATGATATAAGCAACATCACATAACAACAATAAGCAACACAGAATGGCGGATAATCTTGGAGTCTCGGGTTTCATTTGAGCTGCAAGTGAGACCCGACGTTCCCGGTCGTGTGGATAGCCCATGTAATGAAAAACCTAGACCCCTACAAGCGCGGCAAGTTACTCGTCAATCCCAGAAGTGAAGCAACACCAATCAACAAAGTGAATGGGCCACCTAGCACTTCACGGAATCCGGTAACTCGAGCACCCCTCTGTGGGTCATCCTATACCTCCTACGAGTGCGGCGAACAACCCGCCAATTCTAGAGTAAGTCCCTCTCCATCTCAACGCCATGAGATAAGGGCCCGTTGCCCTCTAGAATCCGACTACTCGATCACTCCATCGCGGGGTAATCCTAATACAGAAAAGAAAAGTATATGTACAATGGTGACATCGATCTCAACCCGGTTGTGCCCCAATAAAAGAATATACAATCTGGCAGAAGCGGCTGTCCACATGTCGGACGCTTAACCCACAAAAATGAATATACAAATGAATCATAACTGTACTATTACCATTGCACTATAGGCTATCTACCACGACAATCCATGCACAATATCAGCACAATCACAGAACATCAAAGTGAATATCATATTCGTAAACCCGTCTAATTGTACATATAGCAATTAGTTGGGTTATACCGCTTAATGACATTCCCGGTCGCAGATACAAACACATGCACCGATAAACACTTATTCAAAATTTTGATCGACTAAAACTTTTCCGTATAGGGCCTAAGTGCAAATCAGTACTCAAACGAATCTGGGCCAAAAACATACATCCTAAAAAATCACATTTCCATATGATAGAGTGCCAGAAGAAATTTGGTGCATAACGGCCACATTTCAACCGCGGAACGGCCGCCAACAAGCATGTTATGCGGAGGTTCCACGACCATATGTAGGGCTTATGTGCCTAAATTTCTTCAGGTCTTCTAAAAATGCTTGCATGTATTTTTAACGCAATTTGAATAATTTTTTGAACAAGTTTTAAAATTGGCAGCGGGCATGACATATGGAATTGCAATTTGGAAAATTTTGTCGATCGATAATTTGAACTTATGAAAACTAGCTGGTTAAGGTTTATAGGGTAGCTCTGATACCATGCTGGGGTTTCCTAGCGCTGTGACCATCTATCGTGACCATTGCGGAACAAAAATTTTAGGGTTTAAAAACCGGCGCTAGAAAAAGCCAGTCCTAGAATCTACCATAAACCGAAAATAGCTAACAAAGAGGAGATCTTAACTACTATGATAGAAGTATCTCACCAAAAGATCCATGTCTTTCGGTCTTCTATCCTCTTTGTTTGCTCCTTGAGATCTCCTTGATCGAGCTTGATCACCGGTCAAAGGATCCGTGTCCTTCGGTCTTCTATCTCCTTCCCTTGCTCCAAGAGACCTCCATGAACGAGCTTGATCGGTCTTCCTCCGTCGAAGATGATCCACCCGAGGGATGCAGTCCATAGCTCTAGCTCCATACTAAAAGTCTAGTGGAGCAACTAGAGACTTTAGATTGATAATCTAAAGTGTCTAGGATGTAATAAATGGTTCTAAGTGTTTATCTATCTCACTTCCTATCTTGATTCTCAACACATAGGATTGTAAAGAGAAAGTTCAAGAAGAAGGTGGAGAAGCTCAAGAAAGGCTAGAGAGGAGAGTGAAGCAAAATGGTGAGAATAATGAAATCCATGAAAGAGAAAAAGATCAACCATGGTCTTGTAAAATCCTTTTTTCAATATAAAAACTCAACCATGCTTGAATAGTTTGCACAAATGAATTGAAATTTCATTTGTCAACACTATAGAAGTATGGTTCTCACCATACTCACCTCACTATCTTTACACCTTATTTTCGATTTAAAATAAATGGATAAATCTAAAATGAGTTGTCCACCTTCTAGAATGTTTTTTGTATAAATACGGAATATACTCAACTGTATATACATACCCGTATTCGTATCAAAATACGAATATCTAAGGAGATAGAATAACACAAAGAACATGATACTAGAATATAAATATCGAAATACATATACGTAAATTATTAAATCAATACCTGATTTAATAATCCGGCTCAATCTTGAGCCGGCTAGTATTATCAACCGTCTGATCGAAAGTCCGGGTAAGTAGTACAATCATTCGAATGGAACCCTGCACGTATCCAATATGGCTATTATATCATTTCGCCTGAACCAGGGAAACCCTCTGTGTGGGACTCTAAAAACTCGAAAGTACGCCGGCAGTGAGTTACTAGATAAATCCATAACCATAAGCACGTCAGTAGCACTAGCTGTACGTAACGGCTACCCGGGTACCTGTCGAAAAGGAAGCCCGACGAGAAAACTCATCTGGATCCCTTCTGAGCATATCTGTGACAATCTCCATACGGTCCGGTCTCTTCGTCTGAGAGTATCACATACCGGGTCTATGGGTGGTAAACGTCAGACCCTGATAACCCGATAATTCATGCTGATGTGGCTCAGGACCAATCCGGGAAACTACTGATCTACCTATCAGTAAATCCCAACTGCCTTGGCCAAGGTCTTATGGTGCTAGCCAATCGAACACAGTGCGATATCGACTCCCTATACCAGGAAAGACGAATCCCCAACAATCGCTCACTGCCTCCATGTGTCTCGGGACTATACCCAACTAAAACCTGTTTGCATGACTCAGTAGAGTCGTGGTAGGGTAGTAATCAAAGTACAGTGGGAACTCACACGAGAAAAATGACGATCTCAGGTCTGAAGACTAACCTGTACTCATATCACATGAGAACTGCTATCTGACGATAGGTATAGTACCATCTAGAAGTTCTCGGCGAGTCGGTCCAGTATACTCACCCATAGTGAGCACCTGTATACGATCTTAGGTGCAAAAGACCAATGGCTGTGGGACCGACCATCGCCTCTCGCCGGGGTCTAGAAATGTATACACTAGTCTACTCCGGAATATCGATGCCCTGTCTCGATAGTCCCATGACTAAGGACATTTTAAGGATGTGATTATCGACTACCCATCTCCCACAAGTATGATCGCCATCATAATGCAGGTAGTCAATCAATGATCCTATAAGCTTTATCAACATGTATAAATGATACGCAATAACAGGTAAAACATATGCACATATTAAGATAAAGACAAACCAAATAGCATACTATCATATCGAGCAAGATTGTCCTGTACATACCTATGTCCAAACATCCGCATGTATACATATACAATAATGGCCTCTAGGACATACATATCCAACACTAGCATGTTCCCAGCGAGTCCGTCCAGTGTAACTCATAACCCAATGAGCACCTGTATACTATATTAGGTGACTTACTGACACCAATGGCTTGTGAGACCGGCCACCACTCCTCGTCAGGATCTCGAAAAGTATACACTACTTTACTCTGGAGTATCGATGCCCAGTCTCGACACTCCCTCGACTAGGGACATTTAAGAATGTGCTTATAGACCACCCAGCTCTCACGTATATGATCGCCATCATAATGCTGGTAATCAAGCAAGAATCTTATGGGCTCTATCAACATGTAATAGTGATCTGTAATACCACAAAATGTATATACATGATGATAAAGTCAAACCAGATAGCATACTATTATCTCGGGCAAGACTGTTCTACCCGTATAGGCCTCCCTCAATCATTACAATCGCCTGCCTGCGATTACAATAATTGACTTGAGGGCACTATATCCAACAGATATGACAGTCAAAGTGATTGACTTCATCAAAACAACAGATAAACCTAGTAAAGAAGGGTGTAAAGAGTACCGTCCTAGGATTTGGATGACTTACTCCAGATAGGAAGTGATGTTCCTATATTACAATCGGTCAAACTTTGGTTGTCACATGGTGTTTTCTCCGCATTGGATATGGATAATATATCGGGATTCTGGTTACTACATCTTTGATTTTAGATCTAGATTTAGGAAGTGTCCCAATCCGGGTACTTAGAAAGCATTCTAAAACTATTTTAGAATGGACGACTCCTGGTGTGGCGGTGTACCCGCAGGTGATGGAGTCACCCTCTCTAAAGAGATGTCTTTTAGACTGATGAGGAGAGGGACTGGTATGAATGGCATATCATTTGCTTAGGCAATTGAGTCAATCATGCAATGTCTTGTACAAAAACCAGATGTTACTTATATACTTGCTGTAGTAAGCAAATATTAATCTAATCCGAGAGAAATAAAGGGAAGCAATTATGAACATAAGAGAATGTTCTTAGTATATGGTAACGGCAGCCTCCTCCAGGAGGCGGTTATCGGTTCAGGCTTCCAAGGTGACTTGGATGATAGAGATGCTGTCAGAGTTTTGAGTTTCGCCACTTCTGAGGATCAGTATATTGGATAGTGTTCCAATAGGGATACTGAGGTAAGTATGGTGCAGGATGCGGGTTATGACTCAACAGAGGATAAAGCCCAAAAAGTTTGTTGGATAAACTTGTTCATTTATGAACTTGGTCCCATCAAGTATCCAGACAAATTATTGTGGTGGGGTATCGCTCAATTTGGAAGATTGTTCATCTCCGCGAAGTTGAGATATAGAGAGAGGAAGTTGGAACATTGTAGCGGATCCACTCACCGAGGCTATTTCTCGAACACAAATGTTTTTCAAACCAGCTTTGTGAAACTGATTAGTAGAGAAATTGGGTATTTGATAGCACATAGGATGTGGGTATGCGATACCGCAATAATTAGCCTTAAGTGCAAGTGGGGGCTTGTTGTGTATAGTGCCCTCAAGGCAATTATTGTAATTGCAGGCATGCGATTATGAGAGAGGACCTATACAGGTAGAACAATCTTACTCGAGATAATAGTATGCTATCTGGTTTGTCTTTATCATTGATGTGTAGACGTTTTACTTATTATTACGTGTCACTAATATATAATGATGAAGTCTATAGGATTCTTGCTTGACTACCAGCATTATGATGGCAATCATATACGTGAGAGCTGGGTAGTCCATAAGCACATCCTTAAATATCCCTAGTCGTGAGAATATCGAGACCGGGCATCGATATTCCGGAATAGACTAGTGTATACATTTCGAGACCCCGAGGGGGCGGTGGATGGTCTCACGAGCCATTAGTGTTGTGTCACCTAAGATAGTATACATGTGCTCACTGGAGGTGAGTACACTGGACGGACTCTCCGATAACTTTTAGATGGAATTATATCTATCGTCAAATATGGAAGTTCTCTAGTGGCAAGAGTACAGGTTAGTCTTTTGACCTGAGATCGTCATTTGTCTCATGTGAGTTCCCACTACGCTATGATTACTACCTTACTACGGCTCGAAGGAGCCGTGCAAACAGGTTTTAGTTAGGAACAGTCCCGAGCCACATGGAGGCAGTGAGCGATTGTCGGGGATTCGTCTATCCTGGTATTAGGAGTCAATGTCACACTGTGTTCGGTTGGCTATCACCCTAAATCCGTGGCCACGGTGGATGAGATTTACTGATATGAGTTCAGTAGTTTCTCGGTTGGTGATGAGATTGACTCCGACATGACATATCGGGTTATTAGGAGTCTGACGTTATCTACCTGCTAGACCCGGTATGCGATACCCTTAGACGAAGAGACCGGACTGTACGGAGATTGTCACATTCAGGCTTAATAGGGTACGGACGGACTTGATTGTCGACCTCCCTTTCGGCAGATACCTGGGTAGCCGTTATGTACAGCTAGTGCCGCTGACGTACTTTTGGTTTTTGGATTTATCCAATAAATCAGTGCCAGCGTATTGTCAAGTCTTTAGAGTCCCACACAGAGAGTTTTCCCGGTTCAAGCGATATGATGTAAATGACGTATGTTGGTATATATAAGGGGTCTAATTAAATACGTGTACATGCTATACAGACTTTAATCGGATCGTTGATAATACTAGCGGCTTAGGATGAAGCAAGATTATTAAATCAGGATTTGATTTAATAATTTATATATATATATATATATATTTATTATATGTATTCTAATATTATTGTTCACTATTCATTTTCTCTCTTTTGGCTATTCGTATTTTTGTACGGATACGCGTATATGTATTTCAATAGGTATACTGGGTTGTATTCCGTATTTATACGGAATTTGTTCTAGAAGATGGACACCTTATTTGTTGATTTTTCCTTTAAATGAAAATCGAAAATGAGTTGGAGGATGAGGTGTAAAGAAGTATGGTAGAAAGGTATGGCATTGGTTTTAATATTGTAAAAATCATTTGTGTTTACTATTGTAGCATGGTTGTAAAAGAGTATGATCCATTCTTTTCTACCTTGATTGTTTTTACACATAAAAAAGAGGCCATTTTTTCATGTCATAGCTACTACTTCCTCACCTCCTCCTCTTTCTTCTTGCTAGCTCTCTTGAGCTTAGAAATTAGAGAGAAAAGATAGTGAAAATATTCTTACATCCCTACTCTCCATTCGTAGCGAGCTTGGAGCGTTGGTTGCTTCACTAGGTGAAGGTAGAGCTTGGATCGGTTCCCTTGAGTGGATCATCTTTGGTAAGGGCGGTCGCCATTCGAGCTTGATCTGGACGACATACAAAGAGCTTGAAGGGGTCTTTCACGATTAGGTGGACACTCGTCTAAGGTAGTATTCTCTAACCATTGCATGCTTGATTTGCTAGTTTTCGTGTGTGGTTCGATCACTTGGTTATAGTCTCTAGTCACCCTCTTGTAATATTTGTTTTCAACTTCCGCATCGGCCGTGGCTCCGCAGTGAGGGCACTAGGGACTTACAATCTGACAATTGGTAAAATACCATCTAGCATGTCCCATGACTAGGGACATTTAAGGATGTGCTTATAGACCACCCAGCTCCCACATATATGATCGCCATCATAATGATGGTAGTCAAGCAAGAATCCTATGGGCTCTATCAACATGTAATAGTGATCTGTAATACCACATAATACATGTACATGATGATAAAGTCAAACCAGATAGTATGTTATCATCTCGAGTAAGACTGTTCTACCCGTATAAGTCCTCCCTCAATTATCAGAATCTCCTACCAGCGATTACAATAATTGACTTGAGAGCACTATATCCAACAATCTCCTACTTGCACTTAAGACTAATTATTGCGGTGTCGCATAATCACAGCCCATATGCTACCGAATACCTAACTTCTCTACTAATCAGTTTCGCAAATCATGTTTGCGAGACATTCGCGTTCGAGAAATAGCCTCAGTGAGTCGACTTGCTCCAATGTTTCTATCTTTATCTCTCTATATCTCAACTTCGCGGAGAAAGAATATCTCCTGAAATGAGCAATACCTATCTTAGAATTTGTCTAGATATCTGATGGGATCAAGTTCATAAATAAACTCCAAATCCAACAAAACTTCTTAGACTGCATCTTCACTGAATTTAATCAGTATTCTGTGCCATGCCTTCCTCTGTATCCGCTAGGACCCCTTGTCCAACATACTGCCTCTCAGAAGAGGGTAAATTTTAATTCTGACAGTCACTCTGTCATCCAGGTCACCTTGGAAGCTTGAAATAATAACTGCCTCCATGAAGGAGGCCGCCGTTACCATATACCAAGAACATCCTCTTATTTTCATAACGCTTTCCAATGTTTCTCTAGGATTGGATTAATATCTGCTTATTGTAGCTAGTGCGAAAAGAATATCTGGTGTGGTACTTGACAAATTATGATTGACTCAATTGCCTGATCAAGTGATATGCCATTCATGCAAATCTCTCTCCTCGTCAGTTTAGAAGACATCTCTTTAGAGAGGGCGATTCTTTCACCTGCAGGTACACCACCACGCCAGGAGTCGTCCATTCTGAAACACTTTAGAATAGTGTCAAAGTACCCAAATTGGGACACTTCCCAAATCTAGATTTAAAACCATAGATCTAATCACCAGAATCTCTGATATTTTGTCCAGATCCTATGTGGAGAAACACTTTGTGACAACCACAGTATAACCGATCGTAATATAGGAATATCACTTCCTATAAGGAGATGTTATCAAAATACCAGGACATCACTCCTTACTATCTTCTTACCATGTCTATCTATTGTTCTGATGAAGTTAAATTCTATGACCGTCATAACAAAAATAGATGATCTATCTCCGCTATTCTTACTTTAGTCTATAAATAGACATATGCTACTTGCCCACCATGCTTCCGCTGCTCCTACTGACTATACAACCCTCTGGCAGAGTCATATACACGTGCACTTCTAAAGATAATTTAGAAAGGCGTTATAATCATCCACCTGCCAGATCTCATAGTCTAGGACAGCAGTAGTGGTAAGCTTGGTTCATCAAAACCTTCCTGTCACCGTCTTTGAGAAGACCGAAGTACTTCTCAGGTGGCTAAGATTACCTACCAAATCTACGGAGTGGCTAATAGATTGTCGAATCTAATTGAGTACTTAGGTTCTACTAAATTTTCAGTAACCATTTGTAGTTCTGGAATCACTTCCAGTTCTACCATACCCCCCATAATATTTTCTGAAAAGAATTCATTTTACTAAAGCTGGTGGCGAGTCGAGAACAATATAATTATTGATCCTTGTTCATTCGAAAATATTGTAATCTGTAACATAACAATTTCCCCACTATTCTAATCATCTAAGCGTGTTTGTTATAAATATGACACATATTACAGAATCATCTAGAAAATACCAATTACCATGTGTTGTACATTATAACCGGCATTAAGAAAGAAATTGTGTGTAAATATTTTACGCATGATATTGTATATCTCAACACTTTTTATTGAGATTTTGTGCAGAAAATTATTCAGGTCAAAGAACTGGAATCGCAAAATTGCCGATAAAACGCAGCAAGTCAAAGACTTGAAATCTGGCAGATATTCAGAACAGATTAAATGATTCCAGACATCAAAAGAACACCTAAAGACCAACACCAAGCCACCTCAGAAAAATGAGCCAGTGAACTCACCAAATGGCCGTGGAACCGTGGTCGATCCAGCCCGATCCGCCGCGGATCCGCGGCCGAGTTGGGGGCGCCGGTGATGAAACTTCTCCAGAACCTTCTCTGTAACCTCCTAGCTTCCTAAAGACGCTTCATTACCACGTGGCTTCTTCTGGAAGGCTCTGCATAACAACCAAGCTTATGAAAGAAGCTTGATTTGGGGGTTATAAAAGGGGATCTAGATCTAATTTTTGGGGTTGTTCAAAAAGTTGTTACACAATTGAGCCACAATTACAATTCAATTCAAGTTGAGTGACACAACTTGAGATCCAATCCAAATTCAATCAAATCAAGATCTATTGAGAGCAAAATCAAGTGACAATCGAAGATCCTTTATCGCAATGCCGATCATCATCAAGAGCAAGAGATCCACGATCGATCCACATCTCACGAAGATCGAGCCAAGTAAAGATCGACGACAAATTCCCTTTCAAAGGAGCGATCGAGAGTTAGTCTTGTAAACTCGAATTGAGAGGTGTAATTTGAAGGAGATTTAATAAAGGTGATAATTGTAATTCTTGCTTTCTTTACATTCTTGCATTATGAGATTTCTCATTCTTGATTCTTTAATTTTCATGATGCGTGAGTAAAATCTCCGCTTGTAAAGGAATCGAGAGAATCAGTAGATCTAATGATGATGAAATCCTAAACTAATATTAAGTCTTATGAGCATTGTGAATTTTAGGAAAAAGAATCATCAATTACCTAATTTGGATCGAGATCACCATTCTTGATAATTTCGTTGCAAATTAGGAATTAAACGATTAATGATTTTCTTTGCTAGAGGCTGGATTTGAATGATGATCAATGAAAAGACAAGGGATAGTGAAGAAGAAACCCTAGTTTCTTCAATAGATCCCTACTCTTCATTCATCATCATCGATCTAGCTATAATTCATCAATAGATAAGATTCGTAATTTTTAGTATTCATCATTGCTACTAATTCAATCGATTCCTACAAGCTATTCTTCATATTCTTGATAATTCAAATTGATATTGGACACTTTCTTGATTTCTAATTCTTGAATATATTCTTGATTTTCTTGAAATGACAACTCAATTAAATCTCGAATTACTTTCTTGAATTTTCTTTTATATTTTCTTTCAATTCATCTAAAGCAAGATCGAACAAATTCACGAATCTCAGTGGATGATCCGTATTCATTAACGAGCTATATCGACACCGTTAATTGATTGCGGTTATAAATTCTTTGGTTGTGATTACATTTTAAAACACGATCCGAATTAGAAGATCAATCAACCAAACGGCGCCGTTGCCGGAGATTGCGTGCTAATTTGTTCGTTATTGCTATTTGAGTTGAATATATTATTATTCCATCAGAATTTTAAATCAAAATCACATCGTGTGCTTAACGATTAGTTGTGAATTTTTCAAGGAAATCTGGAATCTCTGCAGAAATGGGAAAAATATTAAGATCATTCCAGAGAGGACACAGGAGTAACAGGAGCATCAGTACCAAAATTCGTGCAAAGAACTCTTCAATGAACCACGGAACCGCGGCCATTAGCAAGTATCCGCCGTGGAACCACGGCTATTTTGTCGAATTGGAGCTCCGATTTCCTCTGGTATATTCTTCACTTTCTTATCTCTTCCCTACTCTTGTCCAATAACCATTTTCTGCAGAATTCTTTGCAAAAATTCGCAGTGCCGCTAAAAGAAAAATATGTTGCTTGTTTTGATATTGGTTGTTTGAATATTTTAATACGGAAATTAAGAGGCAAAGACCAAATTCAGATTAGGTAGGGATTTCATTACCCTTCCTAAGCCCCAAAAATCACAAAACTAGCATCCACATCACCCTCATTAACTAAAAAATATCTAGACAAGACTCTAAGGACCGTCGCGCTCAATTAGGACAGAAGACGGTCGTGGGTAATCTATTGCTTATCCGCGTTTCTTTTGTGGTGTCTAAAGCAAGTGTGTCAAAGGCAAGTGGTTACTTAATTAGGCCCACTACTTACGCAGTGGAGAACCTCCTACTTACCTAGCACTTACCTGGCCACAGGAGGAGTAAAGAGGCAGTAGAGGATTTATCATGCGATTTGTCTTCTGAAAGTTTAGGAGCGGTCTAGTGACTTGACCTAGGTGACCATTAGATCTAGGGTTGCTTGTGCATTGTTGTGTGATTTTTCAAAATCCGTCTTTTTCAAAACCAAACACCAAGCCAACTTTTCTCTAATTATCACAACGCTTCCACTTGTGCTAAACCATTTAGTGCATGCTCTGCTGGACACGGGATTCTAGTGCCCGTCTTGTCCGTGTTTCTCCTATCGACTCCGAAGTCGGTATTTCTACATCTTCTTTTTCCTCACCACACACCACATCCACCACGATGGACGGATCTCCATCGAACTTCTTTAACACCACTCTGCCACCATCCGCAGGTGTGCAGACCCCACCCTGCATATCTCTCCAAGAGAGATGCTACACTATTCGAGGTCCTCTTTCTACCTGTCTTTCCATTCCACCAGCCAATGGGAACAATTTTGAAATCAAACCACAATACATCAATCTTTTACCCAAATTTCACGGTCTCGAGTCTGAAGACGCATACGTTTTTATCACCAAATCTGAAAACGTATGCGCTATGATGGGTACTTCACAGCTTTCTGTGGATGCATTAGATTGCGTCTTCTCCCGTTCACTTTGTGTGATTTAGCCGAGAATTGGCTTTATAACACAGCTGCACATTCTATTTCAAACTGGGATGAATTTGTCATAGCTTTCCTTAAGAAATTCTATCCCAATCATAAAACAGCCTGAGTCCGTAGCGAAATAAATCAACTTACCCAGCTTCCCAATGAACCATTTTCGAAGTGTTTTGAACGCTTTAAGGATCTGTTAGTTCAATGTCCTCATCACGGAATCCATCGATGGGATCTGTGCAGAATCATATATGAGGGCATTAATCCTACAACAAAATAGATACTTGAATCCATGTGTCAAGGCAACTTCATGTCTAAAGACGATGGTGAAGCTTGGAAATCTATAGAAGATTTCGCTGAAAAAACTTTGCAATGGGAGAGTGTAAGTCAATCATCGTCTAGGGGTGGTATCCATCAACTAGATGTTTCCATAGGGGTCAAAGCTGAAATGGCAGCAATGCAAAAGAAGCTTGAAAGTATGGAACACAAAGTTTTATTAGCCTCCCTAAATCAAATGACACTCCCCAAAACTGTCTGTGGATGCTGTTCTGATCCATCACATCTGACGGAAGAATGTCCATTGAATTCTCCGTTTCAAGGTCAAGATCATACTAATGCTGCTTTCCAGCAAAGACCTAGAAACGATCCTTATTCTTCCACTTATAATCAGGGTTGGAGGAATCACCCTAATTTTGCTTGGAACCAACACCAAACTCAAAAAACGGTTCCAAACCAAAACAACTTTCAAAGGGTCCCTCCACAATGACAGCAACCACTATAATTGACTCAGCGCCCCTATCAATCACAAACTTTTAAAATCCAGCCAACACTTCTGCACCGTATAATAATTCTTTGCAATTGGCCGGTACTGATAACTCTTCTTCACTCGAACAAACCATGAATTTGCTTCTGAAAAATTTCATGCAAGTTTCGGCTGAGATGAAGTCTTCTGTCGATGATATAAAGAAAAACTTCGCCTCCCAAGGTGAGAGTATTAAATCGATGGAAGCACAAATTGCATGATTTAATGCCGAAATGAGTGGTAAAGAGAAAGGGAAACTTCCGTCTCAACCCCTACCGAATCCTGGACATTCACAACACTACAATGTGAATGCTATTACAACGTTGAGATCTGGAAGAGTGCTGAATAACTAAGTCGGTGAAGAGATTGATAATCATGATGAATTAATCAATAACACCCCGGTTTTCACTTCCACTTTTCCTTCCACTTCTATTTCCACTTCTGACCCTTGTTCGTCTACCCCACCACCTTCTTGTGAGCCTATTCTTCGTTTTCCTCAAGGCTCAAACCCTCAGCACATTTCTTCTAGTCAACCAAAGACGATCCCCACTCCTATTCTGGGATCTGTTCCACACACACCACCTTTCCAATGTTGGACCCAGCTATTATTGCTAAAGCTCCTTATTCGAATCAGTTAAGGGGAAAAAAATGAGTCCACATATGGAGAAGATTATGGAAATGTTTAAACAGGTTAACATCAATATCTCTCTCCTAGATGCTATACAACAAGTCCCGTCTTATGCGAAATTCTTAAGGACTTGTGCACTAGGAAGAGGAAGACTCAAGTGCCTAAAACTGTATTCATGACAAATAATGTTAGCACTGCTTTTACCCCACAATTACCAATGAAATGTAAGGACCTTGGCTGTCTTACAATCTCGATTTCTATTGGAGGTAAAAACATCAACCGTGCTTTACTTGACCATGGCGCAAGTGTTAACCTGCTTCCATATCCTGTTTACGAGCAGTTAAGGATTTGAGAGTTGAAACTAGATCATTGCACTCTCTAAATGGCAGACCGATTAATCACCAAACCTAGGGGTGAACTCGAGGATGTGTTGATAAAGGTCGGGGAATTTATATTTCCTGTGGACTTTATTGTTCTTGATACACAATCTGTTGCGAACCCACGGAACCAAATTCCGGGGATTCTTGGTTGACCCTTCCTAGCCACTTCCAATACTGTTATAAATTGTCGAAACGGTTCTATGACCCTATCCTTCGGGAAGATGTCAATTGAGCTGAACATTTATAAGATTGGAAGTCAGCCGTCTGAACCCTCTACCCACATTCTTGATGTCTGTTCTGTCCACGAGATAGCTCCCGAAAGCTGCGAGATTGATGAACTTTGCTTTGATGATCTCGACGACATAAGCACATCAATGTTTGATCTTGCACATCTTAGTGAGGACACTTTTGATGAGTCCACTCCTGAGTCTGAACCTTTTGACTCATCACTTTCTGAGTCTGTATCCTTTGCAGGCTACGAGCTTCTTCGTGAATCCGAATGTCATTCTCTTACCCCACCTTCTATTGTTTCTCCGTCGACATTAGATCTCAAATTATTACCTTCTCATCTTAAATATGCATATTTAGGTGAGAATGAGTCTTTGCCCGTGATCATATCTGCTTCTCTTGCCTTAGAGCAAGAGAACGCTCTTTTGACGGTCTTGAGATCTAATAGGCAGGCTTTTGGTTGGACAATGGCTGACATCAAAGGGATTAGTCCCTTAATTGTTGAACATCATATACATTTGATGGATGAACCCAAGCTAACCCGAGAACCAAAAAGACAATCGAATCCCGTTATGAAGGAGGCGGTAAAGGAAGAAATCGTCAAATGCCTTGACAGTGGTATCATTTACCCAATCTCTGATAGCTAATGGGTAAGTCCGATTCATGTAGTCCCTAAGAAATCTGGCATCACGGTCATATCAAATGAGGCTAATGAGTTAATCCAGACACGCGCTTAAACTGGGTGGCGTGTATGTATTGATTATAGAAAACTCAATGCCGCAACGAGGAAAGACCATTTTCCTCTACCTTTCATTGACCAGATGTTAGAATGCTTAGCTGGATGTGAATATTATTGTTTCATGGACGGATACTCTGGCTATAACCAGGTCCCTATTGCCGAAAAGGATCAAGATAAAATCGCATTTACTTGTCCTTTTGGCACTTTTGCTTATAGACGCATGCCCTTTGGGTTATGCAATGCTCTCGCTACATTTCAGGGGTGTATGATGGGGATATTCTCGGACATGGTCGAGAATTTTCTGGAGATTTTTATGGACGATTTCTCGATATTCGGAAATTCTTTTGATGACTGCCTATCTCATCTTGACGCAGTTCTAACTCGTTGTAAAGAGAAGAACTTAATTTTGAATTGGGAAAAATGCCATTTCATGGTCTAAGAGGGAATTGTGCTTGGACATGTAATTTCACGGAAAGGCATTGAGGTCGACAAAGCTAAAATAGATGTCATTCATAACCTTCTTCATCCCAAAAGCGTCAAAGATATACGATCTTTTCTTGGCCATGCAGGATTTTATCGGAGATTCATTAAAGATTTTAGCAAAATTGCTAGACCCTTAACTCTTCTCTTGGCCAATGACACAACCTTTCACTTTGAGTCGGACTGTGAGGCTGCATTTGACTCGCTTAAGAATTCCCTCACTACAGCCCTCGTTCTATCATCTCCTGATTGGAACCACCCGTTTGAGCTAATGTGTGATGCATCAGATTTTGCTGTTGGTGCAGTCTTAGAACAACACATTGATAAGATACCACATGTGATTTATTATTCAAGTAAGACCCTGAATGATGCTCAAATTAATTATACAACCACCGAAAAAGAACTTTTGGCAGTTGTATTTGCATTAGAAAAATTCAGGCCTTACTTGATTGGCTCACCAATTATTGCCATAAACATCTTTTATCAAAGAAAGACGCTAAAGGTGGGTTAATACGTTGGATCCTTCTATTACAAGAATTTGATCTCGTCATTCAAGATAAGAAAGGATGTGAAAATATAGTAGCCAACCATCTTTCACGCATCTCTTCTTCACCTGTGACCCTGCCAATTAATGACACTTTTCCGGATGAACAACTCTTGAATGTATCCACCGAACCTTGGTTCGGGGATATTGTGAATTATCTTGCAACAGGACTTATTCCCCGTGAATGGTCAAAACAGAACAAACATCGATTTCTATCCCAAGTAAAACACTTTTACTGGGATGAACCCTATTTGTTTAAGTATTGTCCTGACTAGATCATTCGCAGATGTGTCCCCAATGATGAATTCAAGAGCATTCTGTCTTTCTGTCATAATCAGGCATGTGGAGGTCACTTTGGTCCTCGAAAGACGGCGGAGAAGGTTTTGCAATGTGGTTTTTACTGGCCGACTTTATTCAAAGATGCATTTGATCATTGCAAAACCTGTCCACAGTGTCAACACACGGGTCGGATTTCTCGGAGAAATGAGATGCCACTTCAACCGATCTTGGTGGTTGAAATTTTTGACGTTTGGGGTATTGATTTTATGGGTCCTTTTCCCAACTCTTTTGGGAATTTGTACATATTTCTTGCTGTTGATTACGTCTCGAAATGGGTAGAAGGTATTCCTTGTCGCACTAATGACAACAAGGTTGTCATTAAGTTCCTTAAAGAAAATATCTTTTCGCGATTTGGACACACTCGCGCTATCATTAGTGATAACGGGACGCATTTCTATAATCGGTCATTCGAGACTTTGATACGGAAATATGCAATCAACCACAAACTTTCGACACCCTATCATCCCCAAACGAGCGGACAAGCTGAGCTTTCCAACAGACAAATCAAACAAATTTTGGAGAAAACAGTTTCTAAAAACCGAAAAGACTGGTTAACCAAATTGACGGATGCTCTTTGGGCATTCCGTACTGCTTATAAAACTGATCTCGGTATGTCTCCTTATCGTCTAGTGTTTGGTAAGGCTTGCCACCTTCCGGTCGAGATTGAACACAAAGCAACGTGGGCCATTAAAGAACTGAACTTTGACTTAAATCAAGCCTGCAACTTTCGGAAGCTGCAATTAAACGAGCTAAGCGAACTCCGCGATGAAGCTTACGATAATGCTGTAATTGTAAAGAATCGGACTAAGGTATTTCACTATAAAAACATTTTGAGAAAAACTTTTACCCCAGGTCAACAAGTCCTTCTTTATGATTCACATCTCCATCTTTATGCGGGTAAGCTACGATCTCGGTGGAAATGACCTTTTGTTGTGCGGTGTGTATACCCGCACGGGACAGTTGAGGTTGAAAATGTTGAAAACGGTACAATTTTCAAAATAAATGGGCATAGATTAAAACCGTATTTTTCCACTGACCCCTCGGAGAAGCTCCTATTTTCACAGGAACCGCTTTATAATGATTGATTTTCCTCACCTCCATGTCTTGGTAATATTGTCTCATCTTTTAGAATGGAGGTGAGTCAACTTGTACGTACATACATTATATATATATATATATATATAAATAAAAAAATTGTACGTAAATAAAGAATAATTTTGGGGGAGATTTTAACGATCATATTTCATGTCCCCGTTAATAAATTTTTTCTCCCAAGTTTACAGGTTTCTGAGATTTAACAGATGGCAATAGTGAGAACACTATTGTAAACAAGTTTGGGGGAGGTTTGTGCTTATTTACGCATCATTTTGCATCATACTTTGTATAAGCACAAAACATATAATAAAAAACATATAATAAAAAAAATGTGTACATAAATAAGATAACAAAAGATTAGAAAGTGAAAAATTACATCTAAAAGATCGGAAAAGTTTAAGAAAATCAAGAAAGTTAGATGTTTTCTTAAACGAAACTAATAATAAGTAGTTATGAGCCATTGTCCCAAGGGTTAGTAAGATAAAAGAGGTCACTAATCTAAGAATAAAAATAAGTCTGAAAAATAGTTTCTATTCTGTAAGCCAAACATTTGAATATTGATACCCTACTATATGCACTTACACACGTCTTGAAACTCGGGATAGTAGAGGATACCTTGAAATGCTCTAGTCTAAAAGCCAAAGTATGAAGAAAATAATAAATGAAACAATAAAAGATAAAATGGTGTAGAAAAATGAACACTGGTTTTGTAATCACCAAGGCAGCATAAAAAAAATATAGCGAGGGTGCTTCATCACCCAGTGCCTTAGACCAACTGGTTTGGGAGTCACTGCTAAGTTTTAGGTGTTGCAAGACGAGGAAAATACTAATTACGCCTTGAGCACATTTAGTAATCGGTCGGTTAGTACCTCAAGAAGTATTAACGGTCGCATGAAAAATGTGTGAGCAAGTCCATCCAAAATATTCACCGACTAAAAAGTACTAAGGTAGATGGACAAGAGTATGATAGCTTGAATTGAATTCTCCAAGTGTAGGGATGTCTCTTACACACACGTAGGGATATATGATCGGTGTTTTGAAGAAAGGTAGGAATGAAGAATAAAGACGGTGTTTTATTGAGGGATGATGTGATTTCTAACATCTTTTCATGACTATTAAGATAGGGCTCATGACAACCGAAAAGCTAGTATAGTTGGAAACTCTAATTTTCAAAATCTTTCTTTTACAATTATTATCTTTATATGTAACTTTCACGGTCTTCCTTTTATTATAGGATTTTGTGGGTGCAATCCGCTGAAAACCCTCAGGAGACAACACTCCTCCTACTAGGGACACCTAGAGGTTTAAAGGCTTGTTGCACATACTCGGTGCAATCGTGTTTGCCTACGAAAGTGTGCTAGTTAGTTTTTTTTCTTAATAAAATTTTCTCCTTCTCTTGAATAAAAGAAGGTTGCTCGTGATGATCAGAATCAAGATTGGGGGAATTTTGTTCAGTCGAAAATATTGTAATCTGTAACATAACAATTTCCTCACTATTCTAATCATCTAAGGGTGTTTGTTATAAATATGACACATATTACAGAATCATCTAGAAAATACCAATTACCATGTGTTGTACATTATAACTGGCATTAAGAAGGAAATTGTGTGTAAATATTTCACGCATGATATTATATATCTCAACACTTTTTATTGAGATTTTGTGCAGAAAATTATTCAGGTCAAAGAACTGGAATCGCAAAATTGCCGATAAAACGCAGAAAGTCAAAGACTTGAAATCTGACAGAGATTCAGAAGAGATTAAATGATTCCAGATATCAAAAGAACACCTAAAGACCGACACCAAGCCACCCCAGGAAAATGAGCCAGTGAACTCACCAAATGGCCGCGAAACCACGGCCGATCCAGCCCGATCCACCGTGGATCCACGGCCGAGTTGGGGGCGCCGGTGACGAAACTTCTCCAGAACCTTCTCTGTAACCTCCTAGTTTTCTCAAGACGCTTCATTACCACGTGGCTTCTTCTGGAAGGCTCTGCATAACAACCAAGCTTATGAAAGAAGCTTGATTTGGGGGCTATAAAAGGGGATCTAGATCTAATTTTTGGGGTTGTTCAAAAAGTTGTTACATAATTGAGCCACAATTACAATTCAATTCAAGTTGAGTGACACAACTTGAGATCCAATCCAAATCCAATCAAATCAAGATCCATTGAGAGCAAAATCAAGCGACAATCGAAGATCCTTTATCGCAACGCCGATCATCATCAAGAGCAAGAGATTCGCGATCGATCCACGTCTCATGAAGATCGAGCCGAGCGAAGATTGACGACAAATTCCCTTTCAAAGGAGCGATCGAGAGTTAGTCTTGTAAACTTGAATTGAGAGGTGTAATTTGAAGGAGATTTAATAAAGATGATAATTGTAATTCTTGCTTTCTTTATATTCTTGCATTATGAGATTTCTTATTCTTGATTCTTTAATTTTCATGATGCATGAGTGAAATCTCCACTTGTAAAGGAATCGAGAGAATTGGTAGATCTAATGATGATGAAATCCTAAACTAATCTTAAGTCTTATGAGGATTGTGAACTTTAGGAAAAAGAATCATCAATTACCTAATTTGGATCGAGATCACCATTCTTAATAATTTCGTTGCAAATTAGGAATTAAACGATTGATGGTTTTTTTTGCTAGAGGCTAGATTTGAATGATGATCAATGAAAAGACAAGGGATAGTGAAGGAGAAATCCTAGTTTCTTCAATAGATCCCTAATTTTCATTCATCATCATCGATCTATCTACAATTCATCAATAGATAAGATTCGTAATTTTTAGTATTCATCATTGCTACTAATTCAATCGATTCCTACAAGCTATTCTTCATATTCTTGATAATTCAAGTTGATATTGGACACTTTCTTGATTTCTAATTCTTGAATATATTCTTGATTTTCTTGAAATGACAACTCAATTAAATCTCGAATTACTTTCTTGAATTTTCTTTTATATTTTCTTTCAATTCATCTAAAGCAAGATCGAACAAATTCACGAATCTCAGTGGACAATCCGTATTCATTAACGAGCTACATCGACACCGTTAATTGATTGTAGTTATAAATTCTTTGGTTGTGATTACATTTTAAAGCACGATCTGAATTGGAAGATCAATCAATCAATCCTGCAAATGGTAGAATGTTAACCCTTGTCAAAGCCCGGGATAACCCACAAACTACCATTACAGAAGTATGCCTTGAGTTTATCTGGATTCTGGTTTTAAGCATAAGCCGGACTACTCCATATACCTTAACATCATTAAGACATGAATCCATTCTATATCCAATATAGAAAACAAAGGCACTAATTTAATTAGAATCGGATTCAAAAAATCATGCGGCTGTTTCCTGTGCATATCGACTAAATGGAAGGACATGCTGCATTACTCATCGAGGAGCGCACCCATGGATGAGTAACCTAATAGAAAAGCATGTTCTCAAATATATTATTTACGACGGAATACCTAGCATAAGTATCTACATCTTCAATCATCTCGAAGAATCCTGATACTTCCAACACATGATTCTCTACTTTATTCTTATACCTATAACTTCTCAAAATTTGGACCTTATATTTAAACGAAATATGTGTCTAAAACCAGAGAAGATATAAGTAAACGGAATATAGTACGAGTACCAACCCCTGTCCTAATGGAAATCGGAAAACATACAATAGTTTATATAAGTCCTCTGAGTTTAATAACTCAAATCCTGTGCCTCGTAGGTTTAAAACTGTATTATAGTTAAGAAAAATTACGCCGTTATTGAATGCACCTTACTTAATAATCAACCGATAAAGGTAAATGTTATAAACATAATTTCAAAAGGTTTTATCTCACTTTATAAAATAAACGTATAGATATATCAGTTCGAAATTGATGCATAACAACGGATATTCAAAACCAAATATTTGCCATTAGACAAAACCCAGGTGACTTTCTCAAATATCACCAATTACAAAGAACTCTTAGATTGAGGATCTAATCACCCAATTCTCAATATTCTACTCCCACTCAGCATATATAACGCCATACAGATATGAGAATCAAGTCTGGTAAATACATATCGTGGAGTCTATCTAATTTGGGAAAGCAGTTTTCAATTAACACCGCACAGTAAAATTGAAACATGAAAAAAAATTTGAGGGGGTGGCCGGGTATTCATTGTAACGCCCCTTCCACAATCCAGATTCATGACTGTAGTCGCAATTTTCCTTACCCTCACTCCAATCCCTTTATATGTCTTTACTTCTTAGCTTCTGTACACCACACTTAGGCTAATTGGTTTTCTTCTTCCCTACCTTTCGACACCTGCCTAAGGTTTGGAAGAAGACTATCCAATAACGTAATAGGTGTACTCTCCTAATACTAGGAGCCCTCTGTTTCCCCCAATCAGAGCAAAACTCTATTTTTGAAATTCAAAATTCAAAATTGAAGCAACGCTTCAGATCCAGCGCTAGGTGCGCTGCGCGCCACGTGTCAAACACGGATGCGCTAGTGCCAGATGCGCTGCGCCTTAGGCAGCGCCTCCCAATCAGAGCAAAGCTCTGTTTCAAAATTCAAATTCAAAAATTGAAGCAACGCTTCAGATCCAGCGCTAGGCGCGCTGCGCGCCACGTGTTAAACACAGGTGCGCTAGCGCAGTTGCGCTGCGCTCTGCGCTGCGCGCCACGTGTCAAACGTAGGTGCGCTGGCGCAAGGTGCGCCGGCGCTGGAATTAAAAATTCCCCACCGTTAGATCAAAAGATCTAATAATAATAAGTTGTTAATTAATTAGAATTAAAATTCTATTATAGAAAGATCTTTCCAATCTTGTTAAAAACAAGAATATTATCTTATGCAAAACAGAAGCCTTAGGATCAAAGATCCAACGGTGGGAAATATTCCCAAATCAATCAGAGAAAAATCTCTTAAACTAATTTAACAAATCAGCCTGCCCTATATAAAGGCCCCAAGACTTAAAGTCTGATATAGAGAAACCCCCCTACAAATTTTGAGAAAAAACTCAAAGAGAAAAAAAGCAAGCTTTTAGCGAAAGAAGATCATTTTCTTCAAGATAAAGAATATGATTCTTGAACATAGAGATGAAATCATCTCATAAAAAGAAGAACTATCTTCTAAAAAAGATCATAGATCTACAAAAGACCAAGGTCTTTGATAAAAAAGAGAGATCAAGAGATCTTATTATAAAAACAGAAAAAAGAAGTATTCACTTCATTCACAGATCCTTGATCTACAAAGGCATCGCCCTTTTATAAATAAGAACTTTTGTTCTTGAATCTTGAGGCAAAGCCTCCTCTAAAATAGAACATAAACTTATTCTCTGATCATAAATTTGATCAAATACGCTTTGCGCTATTGGAAAGTGCCCTGCACTCACGAACTGCGCTTTTGCGCTCCTTGGACCGGCGCTCAGCGCCAAGACATGCCATGTGTCAACTACAGACATAACTTGCGCTTTACGCTTCTGAAATAGCGCACTGCGCTCATGGGCGGGCGCTTGGCGCCAAGCGCAACATGTGTCATTCACATATATGCCAGCGCAATACGCTTATTGACCAGCGCTCAGCGCTCATAAACTGGCATCTGCGCTTAGCGCAGAGCGCAACATTTACATGCGCGCCACGTGGCAGAAGCACACTGCACCTTTTTTGATTGGCGCAAAGCGCCTAGTGCACCATATGTTGCGCTCAATGAACACAAATTGTTCTTTAAAGAGCCAAGGCTCTGATGAATGCCATGCATTCAATACAAGACAAAAGATGTCAAAACCCAATGCTTGGCATTATTAAAAGGGCCGAGTCCAAATAAAGGCTCAATGGCTAGAACAATAAAATGTTAAACATTTTAGTTGGACTTAGCCCAGTTCTGGCCATAAGTCTTCAACTTATATTGAACTGAGCCCATCTGCTCACAAATATTCAACAGATCTTAGTCCCAAACTGGGCTACAGATCTTCCAATCAATTTACACCCGGTCCGAGGGTACATATCTTTACTCCTCTGATATCTGTCGTTGTAATCCTTCATCGTCTTCAGAGAGGTGACAGGTCCCAACGACCACACATTTCTACGGACTATGAGGTCCTTAAACTCATAGACTATGATGTCCTTAAACCCTATAGACTACGATATCTTTAGACTACGGACTGTGGGGTCCTTAAAATCATGGACTACGATGTCCTTAACCTGGACTGTGGGGTCCCTTTAAACCCACGGACTATGATGTCCTTAACCTGGACTGTAGGGTCCCTTTAAACCCATGGACCGTAATGTCCTTACACTAACATTGGACCGTAATGTCCTTAAACTAACATTGGACCGCAATGTCTTTAAACTAACATTGGACCGCAATGTCCTTAAACTAACAATGGACCGCAATGTCCTTAAACTAATCGACCGCAATATCCCTAAACTAAACAATAGAGTTCAAATGCTCTTTTGTTGGATCTAAACGATCCTGTTAAGTTGATCTTAGTCTAAACGTTAGACTAACGTATCCTTAACATACGTTTAAGTTGATCTTAGTCTCAAATGAGACTAACGTATCCTTAAACCCAACCAAAACCCAAATCTAAGAAGATACGGATTTGGACTAATCCGGGAGACAACATAAATTAGTCTCCGTATACAATCCACGGGCAACCACAAACAAAAAAACACCCATGACACGAAGTGACCATCTGGAGAAGGAGAAAGTTGTTGCCGTGATGCGGTAGTGTAATTAACTGCAAGGGCTTGCGCCTGCAGGGAAGAGCATCCCTACAATTAAAAACCCCTCAAACGAGGGGGAATCTGATGAAGTCTGCTACATTGGCCGCATCCGTTTAAACTTTCGATACACGGTGCCATAAATTAACTTGGCATCTTCGGAGAGGTGGACGGATAGCACCAATTAGCATCTGCCCCCAGATTCAGGCAAGACGTTCGTCTTCCCGGTTTCCGGCGGTAAACAGATTCTGGCACATCTGGAGGGACCTTTTCCTCTTTCTACTCCACACTTCATGTGTCGTGGTCGCGAGCGAATCGCGGTTTGATATGGTTGCCCTTGGTTTCAAGGTACTAAGATTTGGTTTCTCGCTTGGCGCAGAAAACGAAACAACAATGGCGTTTACTTGCATGAAGTGTTCCAGCTGCAATTGCAACTCCCGTTCTGCCTCATTTGGAAGCATAGCTTACAGGCCCCAAACGGCCTCCCTGTTCACGATGCCGGTGGAACAGGTCCCTCAGGCCACCACTGGATTGTTTTTCGGGACCATGCTCCCGCCAACGAGCTTTAGCGCTCCTATACCAACACAAGAAGCTCCCAAGAAGTCGGTCTTTGATCGGCTTGCAACTACAGCGGCCCCCCTCAACGGGTCGTCCAGCTCTAGCGCCTCAGCCTTCGCTAGATTGGGCCAAAGTTCATGCAGGCCCATGATGAAGCCTGCAATTCAAGAAAAGGCTACTCCGAAAAGGATAACCATCCCTACTCCCGAAGTCGTCAAGGCGGCTTCTCTAGCCAAAGGGTCGGTCTTCACAAGACTGACTGCTCCGGCTCCCGTTCCTGCTCAAAAGTCTGTCTTTGACAGATTAGATGCTACTACTCTACGGACATCAGTCTTTAAGAGGCTGACGCTGGCAATAGCCCTTCTCCAAAACAGGGAGCACGACAAAGCTATCCCCATCGCTGAATCAATCCCAACAGATCGGCACGCTCGTCGTCGCCACTGGCGCCGAGTAAGGAAAGTTGGAGGCAACTCCCCTTCTGGGCTAACTCCACCAGCCCCAATGGTGGAAGTCAATGCTGCTGTTCCAACCGGGAACAGCTTTGAATCGCTGAACAGGGTGCGCAGGAACTCTCCTACCGCCGTACTGAAAAGCTCTCCTCCACCCGTGGAGAATATTACAGAAACAAAGCCGGAGCAGCCCCCTCAGCGGTTGTCCTCCAAAGTATACAAAGTCTGGCGACGGGTCCAGGAGTCAGTGATTGATCATGACTATCTCCGCCGACAGAAGAAGCTGAAGGTTCAGAAGGAAGGGAGCCGTCTTAGCAAGCCACAAAGGATGACAACCACCTGGGCGCCCGCTGCAACGGCCCCCTCAACGTCAGCTGCTCAACAGAAAAGGAGGCCAGAGAAAGCCCCTGTGAACGTGGCGGACCACAAAAACGCTGAGCCCAAACGCCCCAAGTCTGGGGGCATAATGGTGCATACTGTTTATATGGCTTCCGGAAAAAAGAAAAGCTGCGCTTCTACGGGTCACCGACCGCTTACCCGATCCGTGACAAAAGCCCAGGAGCAATAACAGAAGCTTCAGGAAATGCTAACGCAAATGACCGCACTTACCGGGCCAAAAGAAAGCCTGGATGCATCATCGGAGCAGCGTCATGAACAAGAAACTGATGCTGACTTCCTCCGCAGAGTCCTCGAAAAGAAGGACAGAGAAACAGCAGAACAAGCGGATAATATAATACGAATGGCGCTTCTCTTCCAAGACATGGTCGGGATGATGTTACAGCCGGATCCGCCAGCTGAAGACCCTCTGATCATTATTGAAGACGACAAAGGGGAGACATCGAACCCTCCTCCGACTCTTTCAACAGTCAAAGAGGAAACCATTTCCAAGACCGCTCTGGATGACTACATTGCTCAGCAAATACGAGCTCACCAGGAGAATGAAGCGGCCGGCCAAGTCGTTAAAACTGAGCAACTATATCCAGGTTGGTATGACCAAATAAAGTACCCGCCGGGATATACGATCCCTAAATTTCATGTATACAAAGGGACGGGCAATCCCCACCAGCATGTCGCCCAGTTCAGGGCTATATATGGCAACACCGGAGGTGATGATAAATTGCTACTTCTCCAATTCGTTGGCAGCTTGTCGAAAACGGCGTTCGAATGGTACTCTGAACTCCCGAACGACTCCGTCAAGACTTTTGCGGAAATGGAGCTATTATTCACTCAGCGATTCGCGAGTGCTAGTGAACGCACCCCAATAACGGCATTGATCAATGCCAGGGTGAAGCCAGGCGAGATGTGGGTTCAATACACAATCCGATGGCGGAATCTATGGTCGAAATGCGAACAGCGGATAGAAGAAGCGCCGGCGGTGGGCATGTTCGTGGGCACTCTGGACCCTCATGCAACTATCTCCCAGTTCATGATGTTCTTCAAGCCGACTACTTTCCAGGCCTTGATCGACAAACTGGCCCAAATGGACCAGATGGGTCATAGACCGTCTCCTCCAAAGCCGGACTCTCGAAATGAGAGGGGAAAGGGGAAGCGATCGTCGTCGCTAATGCTCAACAGAAGCCCGGTGGCCCAAGACCAGTTGATCGCCAAAATAACATAACTCGATCTCTTGAAGATAAGATGAGTCGCCCTTACTCGTTCCCTAGAGACAAGATGAAGAGGTTATTCGAGCTTGCACTGCGCAATAGGCTCATCAATCTGCCGGAGCCAAGATGCCCAGCGCAACCCGGCGACATTAGCAATCCTAACTGCTGTCTTTATCACCGAATGTTGGGCCATCCGATCGAGGATTGTTACATCTTTAAAAACTGGATAGAAGATCAATACCAGCAGGGCAAATTCGTATTATCTGAGAATTGGAAGGTGAACCTACCTCGGCCACACACTCCCAAGAAATTAGATACATCGGGGGCATCATGCTCTTTTTTAGAAGAAGCTCCATGGGAGGTCACTCTTTCGGCTAAGACGAAAAGAATGCTGAAAGATCTCCACACATGTCCGGCAATTAGATGGAAAAATCCACTGGAACCCGAAATCATCGAGGACATGCTGAAACCGCGTCCAACTCCAAAAATCAGTGGTGATAGCCAAAGCTCGCACACCCAGCCGTCGAAATCTTCGAAAAAGAAGAAGAAATCCAAGAAGCCCGTGAAGCCTGGCGACAAGCGCACAGACCTACAAAACCCAATTGACGCGCTGGAAGAGTATAACCAGAAGGCACGAACTCCAATTATGCTCCAAGAGTTCCTCAGCCACGTCTTCGAGGACGGAAATGATGGAGAAGACTCATCGGGTGAATCTGAAGATTACGTGACAAGTTGCCATGTGATCTCTCACTAGTCGCTAGACGATGAAGAGGCTCCTTGCACAAAGAAACTGGGGCAGGTCCTGAGCCAGAACTTCTGAGGCCATCAGATGAAACAATTGATGCATTCCTGAACACAGCTCTTCTTAAAAGCAAAGCTGATCGGGAGCGTGAGATGACCATATTTGAAAAGGCCAAACGCCGGCGACTGGACGAAAGGGTTGAAACACTTCCACCGGATCAAAGTACATCCGACGCAAATAAAAACAGGTTTAAGATGAGGAAGAGGTTCGCCAAAGCCATATCGATAGGAATGAATCTACCACCCTCCGAAGCGAACGCCTTTGGTGAAGCAGAAACACATCCTAGCTACTGCTTATATCATCGAAAGATTTCGCACCCCACCGAAGAGTGCGACGCTTTTAAAAGATGGTGGCGGGGATATATTGCTCATCGGCAACATTTCAAGCGGATGAAACACAAAACTCGTCGGGAGCAAAGGAATATGACCGAGGAGCATAAAAGAACTACCGGCAACTGTCGCGCGGTCAACACCGGGGGATCGCAAGTTCTTACCTTCGGGAGCGACTCTGACGAAGAAATGGCTCTTGGCCCTCTCTTTAAGGAGTCCACCTTGAGAAAAGAGGAAGAATCAAAGACCTGTGAAAATATTCAGCTGCGTAACCGTACGTCACCCGAAAAGAATCTAGGTCCCTCGAACAGTGGGTCAAATAGAAAAGATAAGGGCAAAGAAAAGGTCCCGGAGGATATCATCCTTGACGACCAAGCCATCGAAAAGCTGACAGCCAAGGACCCGCCAAAGAAAAGTAAGGTGGACTACAACGTTCTGGCATACTTGAGGAAGATACTCTCATAGCTCAGTATTCTCGACGCCCTTCTACTATCCAAAGAGGCGAGAGATTCACTGATCAAGGCATTACAAGAAACCGAGCAATTCCAAGCTTTCCTCGCCGAAGAAAAGATGAAAGACGAGCTGGAAGAAGTACATACCGCCGATATCACCTTCGGCGATGAAGATTTCCTCCTCGGGACATGTGAACACAACCGTCCCCTATATGTCTCCGGATACTGTCATGACATCAGGATAGGTAAAATCCTGGTCGACAATGGGTCCTCCGTCAATCTCCTTAACGTACGGGTGTTAAAGGAAATCTGCATGAGCGTTCAACACCTCGCTCGTGATAAGATCACCATCTCCGGGTTCGACTCTCAGTCATCACGGACGCTTGGGTCCGTGATACTGACATTACGCTTTAGGCTGCTCGTCACTGATATCAAGTTCCACGTCATTGACGCCAAGACATGCTATAACGCTTTGCTTGGCCGGCCCTGGTTACACGAGTACAACATCATCCCCTCTACACAACATCAGTGTATAAAATATTTCAAGGATGGTCTCGAGTATACTATGACAGGAGAGCTAAACCCATTCTCCGCGAACGAAGTCCGCAAGTACGAAGATGCAAAATACTTCTTACCAGACTTTGAGGGCACAAAAAGATGTCACAAATAGGAGAACAAAGCTATCCCTACCATTCCGGTCTTCGGGAGTGATACCGAGGAGGAAGAAGAGATAGTTAATCAGGTCCGCCCGAGTGCAATAAGCCGGGACCGTCCACTCCTATGTTAATCTTCGGCAGTGACTCGGAAGATGAGGTCAATGCCATATTCTCTGCTCGGCCTTCAATACAAACCTTCGCTGATGAAGAGCAAAGTTTGCAAGTTTCCATAGTTCCGCCCAAGCATCATAAAGAACTAGACGCGCTTGATACCTACAATGTGGAAGAGTTGTAGACGTTCTATGTCCCTCCCAGGCAAGAAGGTGAAAAGGTGATCCTATTCTACTGATCTGGGGAAACCAAAGTGGAGAAAGAAGTCTGGCACGGCGTGGATTCTACACTCGACAGGCTCCAGCCCATCCGTTTGCCCAAATATCATATGAATGGACTAAAAAGGCTGTTAAGACGCTAAGGTGTACCCCTTAAGCAAACCGCGCAGCAAGCACGGTTCTATAACAGGATCTGGAACGTTTCCGGAACTCAAAGAAAGTATCCCAACGGGAGAATGGAAACGACCGGGCTTGGGTATATTCAATCCAAGAAACGGGAGCTACTCCACGACTGCTACGTCATACATGACTTTGATAAAGAGGGAGATGCTCTATGGGAAGATGATAATCCTGAACCAGAGAGAGCCCCCACTATGAAAATGCCCAGTCTGTCGTTCGAAGAACAAAGGGACAAGCTTATAAGGGAAGCAAGTCAAAAGGTTCGAGACGACCATAATCGCGAAATGGCCATCTATGAGAAACCTAGGACGCAACGCCTCCTTCAACAGACTGCGAAAAATGAAATTGCTCCTACTTGTCAACCCGTTGTACAAAAGGCTCGACGCAGAGGCAGAAACAAACCAAAGAACAGAAAAGGCGTTCGACAGCGACAAAGTGGGTCTAAGAAGCCACGCGATCAGGAATCGAGCGGCCGGGATTCATCTCTTATAAAGACGATGGGTCGAGCATACTCTTTTGCCCAAGACAAGACAAAGAAGATACTTGATCTTGCCATAAAACATCAAATGATTATCCTCCCGGAGTCCAAGCACCCCGAGCAAGCAGGCGAAGTCTCTCACCCGGACTATTGCTCTTACCATAGGGCAATAGGACATCCTCTCGAAGACTGCTTACCTTCAAGAACTGGGTCGAAGATCAATATCAACAAGGCAGGTTCGCTCTATCCAGCAGGTAGAGGGTAACCCCGCCGCAGAAGCATGAATCCAAATCTACGAGGGTAGAACCAGATCCACATCGGTCTTGGAAGCGGGCTCATACCTGTCACGTAATAATGTTATCAAAAGAAGAACCTGAGAATATGGACGAACTCCCCCGGTTCTTCGTAAACGATGATGATGAGGTAATCTCAGAATTTCCACCGGCACCGAAAGAGCTGGAGGATGGGATACATACTACTGCAGATAACCTCAAGAAAATTGATTTGGGAACAGCAAGTGACCCGCGACCGACATTCGTCAGTGAGCTGTTGTCCGAAGGAAGGGTGGCTACGCTAAAAGACGTGCTCATGCAGTATAAAGATTGCTTCGCATGGAAATATTCCGAGATGCCAGGATTAGATCCAGAGATTGCTGTGCACAAATTGGCAATATCTCCGGACGTCAAACTGATCAAACAAGCACCGAGAAGAATGCGGCTCGAGCTTGAGATGAGCATCAATGCCGAGGTCAAGAAACTAATCGACTCCGGTTTTATCCAGGAGGTTCAGTACCCGGACTGGATTGCCAACATCGTCCCAGTGATGAAGAAAAATGGGACGGTGCGCATCTGTGTGGACTTCCGGGATCTCAATAAAGCCTGTCCGAAAGATGACTTCCCAGTACCGGTCACCGAGCTGATGATAGACAATACACCCACTCATGAAGTTTTCTCCTTCATGGACGGCTCGTTGGGATACAATCAGATAAAGATGCATCCTGAGGACCAGAAGCATACTGCTTTCCGGACCCCTTTGGGCATATTTTACTACAAGGTGATGCCTCCGGTCTAAAGAACGCCAGCGCCACCTATCAGAGGGCCATGACGAAGATTTTCGACGACCTCATACATGAAATCGTCGAATGCTATATTGACGACCTCGTGGTTAAAAGCAAATCATACGAGGAACATTTAGAGCATTTGAAGATCGTGTTTCAGCGCCTCCGGCAATACAACTTGAAGATGAACCCTCTCAAATGCGCGTTCGGAGTTTCCTCGGGTAAATTCCTAGGATTCATCGTCCGACACCGAGGCATCGAGATAGATCCGTCAAAGATCAAGGCGATTATGGAAATGCCTCCGCCAAGGACTCTCAAGCAACTGAGGTCTCTCCAAGGAAAGCTCGCGTTTATCCGGCGATTCATAGCCAATCTCTCAGGCAAGTGCCGTCCTTACAGTCACCTAATGAAGAAGGGAACCCCGTTCGTCTGGGATCATAAATGCCAAAGCGCACTGGACGAAATCAAACAATACCTGCAGAATCCGCCAGTACTGGCCGCTCCCGTTAAGGGAAAGCCTCTCATTCTATACACAACAGCCCTTGAAGGTTCTTTAGGCGCGATGTGGGCACAAGAGAACGACCAAGGGAAAGAAAGAGCTCTCTACTACTTAAGTCGAGTTCTACTGGGGGCAGAAAGTAAATACTCTCCCATTGAAAAACAGTGCCTGGCGTTGATCTTCGCAATAACGAAGCTCAGATATTACGCGTTGGCACATAAGGTCCATCTCATATCAAAAGTGGATCCTCTCAAGTACTTGATGTCAAAGGCCATAGTAACAGGACGACTCGCTAAATGGGCCCTGCTCTTGATGGAATTCTCGATAACTTATCGGCCTCTTAAAGCAGTGAAAGGCCAGGCCATCGCCGACTTCCTCGCTGAGCATCCGATACCTGCCGATTCTCCTTTGAATTGCGAACTGCCAGACGAACATGCGTTTGACACGATCGGCGGGGGTGATACCCGGTGGGAACTCTACTTCGATAGAGCGTCTTCCATGAAGAAGCGCAAACAAAGCACCGCTATAATCAAATCGGGGGTAGGCCTCATCTTCGTGACTCTACAGGGAGGAATAATGCGATTTGCCTTTTCCTTAACAGAGCCGAGGACGAACAACGAAGCCGAGTATGAAGCTTTGATAGCAGGTCTTGAGATCTCCATCGACATGGGAATTGAAAACCTCCTCATATACGGAGACTCCCAACTGATCGTCAGTCAAGTAAACGGCGACTATCAGACATGCAAGCCTGAGTTGGTAAAATACGGCGAGAAAGTACAACGACTACTGACCCAAATTCCTTCCTACACCTTGGAAAGTATACCGCGCGTGGAAAATAGTAAGGCAGATGCATTAGCCAAGCTCGCTAAAGAACTGGACGACGAGAACCTCGATGACGTGAGGATCGTTGTGCAAAGCCGTCGGGTTCTCGCACCGCCAGAAATATCTCCGGAGTCGCCCAAAGAAAAGGGAGCGACCGAGCAAACGACCCTTCAAATAAAAGACCAGTGAAAGGTTACGGATTGGAGAGAAGTCTTTATAGACTACTTCAAATCCCGTCGAACACCTGAGGATACATCCTCAAGACATCAGCTTATAAAACGAGCTCTATCTTTTGCTTTCATCAATGATACTCTGTATAAAAGGTCATTTGATTTTCTGTGGCTAAGATGTCTAGGACCTGAAGAGGCGAAGAGAGTCGTTCAGGAAACTCAAGACGGACTCTGTGGTTCTCATCAAGCCGGCCTTAAGATGAAACTGAAGATCAAACAGATGGGTTATTATTGGCCCACGATGATCTAAGACTACCTCGAGTACGCGAAGCAGTGCCACTCGTGCCAAATTCACGGGGACTTTATCCATCAGCATCCAAATCCACTACATCCAACAGTGGCTAGCTGGCCGTTTGAAATGTGGGGGACTGACATAATCGGGCCCATCGAACCAGCATCATCCAGAGGACATCGATTCATTTTGGCGACAACTGATTACTTCTCCAAATGGGCAGAAGCAGTACCGTTGAGGGAAGTGAAGACAGAGAGTATCCTCCATTTCTTTAAGACACACGTTATCTATCGGTTTGGAACTCCGAGACGGATCATCTCCGATAACGGGCCAGCCTACAGAAGCTACAAGATCAGCCGCTTCGCACAACAACATGACATAGACTGGAGATACTCCTCAGTCTATAATCCCCGAGCTAACGGTCTAGCTGAGGCTTTCAACAAGACCTTGACGAAGATCGTGAAAAAGACGGTGTCCCGAAATAAGAAGGACTGGCATGAGAGACTGCATGAAGTTCTTTGGGTGTACCGAACAATGTTCAAAACGGCCACGAATACGACGCCATACGCACTGGTATTCGGTACAGAAGCAGTACTCCCCCTCGAGATAGAGCTACCCTCTCTACGAGTGGCTGTTCATTACGAGCTAACGGACGAAGAGAATGCTCACCTTCGGCTTGAGGAGCTCGATGCCCTTGATGAAACCCGGCTCATAGCGCAATAAAATCTAGAGGCTTATAAAGCAAAGATGACGCGCTCGTACGAAAGATTGACTAGACCGAGGACATTCCGCCAAGACGAACTCGTGCTAGTGGTCAAAAGACCTATGATCCCCAATCGCGCCAAGAGGGGAAATTCGAGCCAAACTATGAGGGCCCGTATATCAAAGACAAGGTCTACCAAGATGGGGCCTATCTACTCATGGACATGCATGGCGAAAGGCCCTTCGGGCCAATAAATGGTCGCTTCCTGAAGAAATACTACGCCTGACGAGTCACGGCCTAGGTCAATGATAGATGACGACGATCACGATCGCCCGCTATCTTCCGAAGCCCAAACTCTATAAATAGTAGCCGGCTAATGGACCGAAACGTCCTTAAACTAAAGACGGACTGAAACGTCCTTAAACTAACAATGGACCGAAATGTTCTTAAACTAAAGATGGACCGAAACGTCCTTAAACTAACAAGGGACCAAAACGTCCTTAAATAAACAACGGACCGAAACGTCCTTAAACTAAGAACGGACCGAAACGTCCTTAAACTAACGATGGACCACTATGTCCTAAAACTAGCTGTTGATCGAGACGTCGATAAACTACGGTGGATTGCAGCGTCCCAAAGTTGATACAAAGAATAAAAAAGAAGAAGAAAACGGTATGTCCACAAGCAGAATAGGCATGGATGAAAACCCAAAAGGGCTCCGTGAGTAAAAACAGCAGGGCTATCGGCGAGTTTTGTGAAAGCCCGAAAGAGCACAATCTCGTTAAAATAAAAAAAGAAAAAAAAGAAAACGGTATGTCTATAAGAAAAAGGGCACGGATGAAAACCCGAAAGGGCTCCGTGAGTAAAAACAGCAGGGCTACCGGCAAGTTTTGTGAAAACCCGAAAGGGCGCAGTCTCGTTAAAGGACACTCGCAAGGTACTCTCGACTTTGTAAGGAGAAACCACCTGCGTGAGATCCTTACAACTCACAAGGGAGCAACACACTTAGGGATCCCCACGATTCCTAAGGAGAAATTACACTTATGAGATCTTTACGATTCGTAAGGAGAACCCTCTTATGAGACCCTCATGGCTCATAAGATTTGAAAGCCTTAAGCTACAGGGATTTGAACCTGTTCTTAAGCAGCCACCACAACTTCCGACATTGCCCTACAAGCGGTTCAGTATTGACCCTTGTATATAATCCACGGGAGCGAATAAACATTTCCCTAACAAAGTCCCGTCCGTGACTAGGGATGTCTACATGGTGAACAGCCCTTATAAGTCCTCTCGACTTATAAGGAGAAAACACTCTTGTAAGATCCTTATGACTTATAAGAGACTATGCACTTAGGAATCCTAACGATTCCTAAGGAGAAAACGCACCTACGAGATCCTTATGACTCGCAGGGAGAAAAGCCTTTATGAGACCCTTACGGCTCATGAAGTCAAAAGCCTTAGTCGAAAGGATCCTAACCCTGATCGCTAAGCCACCTTTGTTCGACATCGACAGAGGCAAATGATGATTCTCTCCTGGCAATATCCCAGTTGTAGCAGTGCTGATGCCGAAATCGGTGTCTAATTCCAGGCTTGCAGCGAGAAGCTAGCGAGCCACTCATGCATACGAAATAGCCGAAATGATGGGGCAACTTGCAACGAAATCAGCAAGTAAAAAAAATGTATGCATGAAAAATAGCCGAAATGATTGGGCAACTCGCAATAAAAAAATAGCGAGTAAAAATAAAATGAATAGCCGAAATGATTGGGCAATCGCGACATTCGCGATATAAAAGCTGAAATGATAGAGCATCGCAGAAAGAAATAAAATAAAATGAAATTTATGCCCTACAGGTGATATCACATCAATCCCTGTATACAATCCAGGGGCATAAACAAAGGAGGAATCACACCTTCCCTCCTCAGGCTCCATCAGAAGAAAGAAGCCAAATCTCAACGGTTCACAGATAACCTAGAGACCACTTCGATATTCGTCTCATTACAACAGACGCGACGTCCTCCACATGACCCCGCTCGGAAATACGTCATCAACATGACCCCGTTTGGAAATACGTCATCCACATGACCCCGTTCGGAAATACGTCATCCACATGACCCCGCTCGGAAATACGTCATCAACATGACCCCGCTCGGAAATACGTCATCAACATGACCCCGTTCGGAAATACGTCATCCACATGACCCCGTTCGGAAATACGTCATCAACATGATCCTGCTCGGAAATACGTCATCAACATGACCCCGCTCGGAAATACGTCATCAACATGACCTCGCTCGGAAATACGTCATCCACATGACCCCGCTCGGAAATACGTCATCCACATGACCCCGTTCGGAAATACGTCATCCACATGACCCCGTTCGGAAATATGTCATCAACATGACCCCGCTCGAAAATACGTCATCCACATGACCCCGTTCGGAAATACGTCATCAATGTGACCCCGTCTCGGAAATACGTCATCCATATGACCCCGTCTCGGAAATACGTCATCCATATGACCCCGTTTCGAAAATACGTCACTTACATGTCAATCCCACTAAACACTTACGGATTCTCTCGATCCGTGAGGAAGAAAAATCTCTTATAAGATCCTTACGACTTATAAGGGAAAACACACTTAGGAATCCTCACGATTCCTAAGGAGAAAATACACCTACGAGATCCTCATGACTCGTAGGGAGAAAAATCTTTATGTGACTCTCACAGCTCATAAAATTGAAAAGTCTTAGGTGACAAATCCTAACCCTGTTTCCTAAGCCATCATCACCTTACAAAGAGTCCAAGATGGACAGCTATATACCATCTACAGGCCGCACTTGCTAAAATCACGTGGCAACAACACAGCAAAGAGAAGAAGGCAACATTAGAACAAAAAATGTGTATCTTTTATTCATGAATTCAATTGAGTACAAGGCAAATCATATAAAAGAAAAAAAATGGATACATGTTATTCAAAGATTACACGGGTTCAATCTATACAAAAAAAAAAGAAACTACTGGGAGGGAGGCGTCTTCAATAAACCAGCCAGCTGTTCGCGCACTCCTATCAACTCCTTCTCACGAGCAACCGCCGCGGCCAGTTCTGCTTCAATTTGGGCCCGTTGCTACAGACAGGATGAAAGTTTCTGATCGATTTCCTGCTGAGCAGCCTCCTGACTTTGCGCAACCTGCTCACTAAGGTCAAGCTTCTTCCTCAACACCAGCCCATCAGAGATACATCGTTGAAGGTTTTCAAAGATAGAGTTTTGCTGGGTGGCATTTGCTGCAACCTCAGCGCACAGTTGAACAGATTCAGCGGAAGTTGCCTCCCGTTCCTTTCGGTTAAGGGTTGCCTTTCGTTCGAAATGGCGAAGAAACGCAACACTCCGCTCAACCCATGTAGCATGCTGGGAGTTCAAAGCCTGAATCTCAGGGGCAGGACGCCTTAGCTCAAGCTCATGCAGGCAGGCCTCAATCATCCGGCAGTGGTTAACCCAAGACTCGACAACGCCTTCATTATAGAAGTTCATAAGCGTCGCCAGCATTAGGTTAACCTCCGCAGCAAAATCCGCAGCAGATACGGGAGCCTCCATGTCAAGCTCCTCAATATAATCGCTTAACGTGCGCAGACTATTTGCGGCACCCTTCGAGGATGGACGCCGGGAAAAAAGTCCGGCTGGCATTACGACGTGAGACTCGAACGGGGCTGGAGTCGATGTAACCGCTGCAAAACAGATCACAATCAGATCATGGCTCGAGAAATATAAAAATACACCAATAGAGTCTATTATACCGGCTGCAACAGGGGGCAGAGCTGGGAGCTCCGGTGGCGCGACGATAGCCTCGTCCCCTCCTTCAATTTGTAAGGCTACAAGCAATACAAAGAGAGATCGGCAAAAAAAAATGTGACTGCCCGTTAAAGAGAGAATGTCGTTTAGAAAAGATACTCACCGACACCACCTGGCGGACTAATCCTTGACAGGAAAGAGAAGTGTGGATGCAGCACCTGATACAGGTGATCAAAAAGGACTCCTGCAAACAGTAATGCAACGTCAGTACATGAGTCATACAAAAAAATAATAAGATTGATCGATCACGAATCCGTACCTTCCAACATCCCAGATTGTGCGAGAGAAGGTAGAGGAGGGGTCACCATCAAGGCGGTAGCTGATGGCAATGCCTCAAGTAGCGCGACCTCAGCGCTCCCCACACCTGCATTAGAAACAAGATAAATACTGTCAGGAAAGCATGAAAAGGATTGCAGAATAAAAATAAAAGCAATGACCCAAAATCTACCTGATGATTCGCCAGTCGGAACCGTAACGAGGGCATCACTAGATACAGCGACGGCTTCTCCCTCCTCCATCGGGATGGTCTCACCTCCCGTTGCCTCATCCCCCGACTCTACGAGAGCCGTCATAACGCTCGCGACGCCAGGAGAGGGCAAAGAACTGTAGGTGGGAAGAGCGATGATTGGGGCGGTGCCCGACTCTTGAGAGAGAGCGGCCACCTCGGGCTCAACAATTATAGCCGTCTCACCCGCCGCCACCTCGAGCTCGGCAATGGTAGCCGTCTCATCCATCGCTACCTCTGGCTCGGCAAGGGTGGTCATCTCGCCTACCACCGACTCAGGTTCGGCAATCACAGCTACCTCCTCTACCGCTACCACAGGCTCGGCGGTCGCCGCCGCTTCTTCGGTAGGACTCGGCCCTGCAAGATAAGACATGTGAGAACTGGAAATTTATAATTTTGACAACAGAACCCCATGTCACATTACCTTGAGTTGATCTTTCATTTGCCTCCCGAGCCATACGTGCTGCCCCTCTGTAGGCAGTGGACAAGGCAGCCGAAGATTCCTCTGAGGGATTAGGGGCAGGGGTAGCGGTGCTCGAACCCGCACCTGCGGCTAAGGTAGCACTACGCTCCCTTGCCGCGCGCATTCGGCGCTTCCTTTCCACCCGGGCCGTCAAAGCGGGCCTTCTAGACGCCTCCATCAACAGGACGTCACCGCCCACACCAAGGGTTACCTCTGGAGCCGTCATGGCTTCCGTCATCGGTCGTTTGAGTAAGGCCTCTCTCGGCAGTGCCGAAGAGGCCGGGACTTCGGTGGCTGACCCAGGAAGAATTTCCGCATCACTTTGCAGGACCGGCATTGTGGTCCCTGCGATAAGATAAAGAAAAGGTCAAATTGTCTATAAGAAAGGAGAATGAAGATGCAATAAGCCGAGACATACCGATGCCCAACAAAGCACGATTCCTCTCCTCCTCCTTGAAGGTCTTGAGGGAAGCCGCCAGAGCCTCTTCAGTGGTAAAGCCTATTACAAAAAGAAAAGTGTCAGTCAAGACATAGTAATAAAAATAAGGATATAGTGCAATAACAAGGTGCGACTGATGTTTACTTGATTGCACGAGGGCGGCTATTTCTGCTTGGTGGGTTGCGGAGCGCACAGAAGCTGCAATAGCGGCCTCGAGATCAGTGTCTTCTAGCGCTATGAAGAGACCCTCATTGGTCCCATATTCACTCAAGCCCTCATTATAAGGAGCCTGAGGCTCCAAGCCAAGTACAGCATCCAGGGAGAGGACCGACTTCTTCTTCCTCTTCTGCGTGCGGGCTCCAGTCGCAGCAAGCACGAGCTTACGTTTGGTAGGCACCTTGGGGCGACGAGTCCCGATATCTGAGCCCACACCAGATTCGGGGGAAGCTACAGTTACCGTCTCCGCTGGAGCACGGGGCACCGATGGTACATCCACCGTCTCCACAGGAGCATTGGGCAACCCGCTCGTAGGGCTTAGCATACGTGGAGGCTCAACTGTAGTGACCTCTCTTAGCGGAGGGGGACGGCGGTCCATTGCTTCAAAGGACGTTGCGATCACCGGCAGGGTGCGCGCTCTTACGATCGAGCAGCAGCCGCCTCTCTTCCCTGATAATAGCACCCATTGTGTGTTGATACCAGGCCACGTGTACGTTAAAGGCCCTCGGGACGCAACTCGGCTCACTGATAAAGAAGTGAGAGCCCGTATTTAAGCGCATGAAGTGATCCAGCGCACCCCGTATTCCCTCTCTGGTAGCAGCGGGTTCTACCAAGAAAGCCTCCAGCGGGACCCCTGGTTATAGCTCAGCTGCTGGGCAAAATGATGGGGGTTGTATCTCATAAATAACGCTGCATCATTTTGCCTGAATACAAGAAAGCCCGACCTGATGGAGTATAAATGGAGAATCTCCCGGGCTTTCAACACGGAGGCCCCGTCCTTAAAAACGTCGTGCAATGCCAGCACCGTCTTGGAAGTTTCCTGGCCGATCGTAAGGACTTTATCCGTGAAAGACATACCATCTCCGACCGTGCACGGACGAAGGAGAAAACCCCTAGCTTCCCGCCGTGACGGACTCACGATGGAGGCGTCAACCAGCCGCATAATTCGCAGGAACTTGCATTTCTCATAAAATGAAGGTCTCTTATGAATGCCAAAGACCCCAAGCACGTGCATCTCCATCCACGAAGTAAAGTAATGCATCGAGAAGTTGGCAGCATGCACCCCGGTTCAGTGGTATCCGCTGCCACGCTAAGACCATGGTTTAAAAGGGCTAACCCGGCGATCCCGATGGCCACTTGTATTCCAGCCACCATGCGATGCGCGGGGTAGAATACGGAAGGCCTCATGTAACGAGGATGCATAGGGAGCGCGAACCAGCACAATCATAGCCCAAGAAACCCAAGAAAGAAAGCCTCCTCGTCAATGCCCGGAGCGGCGATTTCTGACAGAGGGATCATCGCAGCATCAGGAAGAAAAAAGCCCTTCTGATCATCTTCCAGTACTGGTCGACGGTCCAAGCCAAAGCCGAAGGGATCATCGAGCTGGGCAAACTTTTCGCCTCGTTGCGAAAAAATCTCTGGGCGAAGAAACCAGGCAATGAAGTCCGCAAAACTGACCCCCCGACCTCCGGATTCCAAGAAGAGGCTCTCGTACATGTTCAGCACCTTTATCAGACTAGGGAACTGGTGCTGAATGGCGTTCTCTGGCATGAGGCCCATCACCACCGGCTTGGTGGCAAAAAAGTATTCATCCGGAGGAAGCAGCTCCTCGTAGTGCTCTCCCCTAACCGGCAAACCCGAAACCTCAGCAAATTCTTCCAAAGAGATGGAGACTTCTCTGTCCAGTAGAAGAAAGGTATGGGTCGGGATGTTCCACTGCTCTAAGAACGCCTTAATCCACCATGTGGGAGGAGCAGAATATTGGAATAATGAAACATAAACCGCAGGGTATAGGCCGAGCTTTAGCAGCTGCGTTTTCTTCGCCGACAAGATGTACCTGGCCCACTGCAAATACCCGGCCGGATGACGGGGAGTTAGCCCGATGTTGTAGGGTTGTCTCCAAGGGCACGACTCGCCCTGGCATATGCGCCGCCCCAGGGTATCCAAAGCCGCCGGCGGCTGCGTGGGTACAGCGGCAATCGAAGGTTGAAGAAGACCCTCCGAAATCCAATTGGCAACCTCCACAGCATAGTTCACCGGGGGCGCGTCTGCATACGGAATCGCCGAGATAGACCCCGACGGTGTTGCACAAGAGAATCTTTGACGACCCCTGATGATCTGGTCGTACCATCTACCCCACAAGTGAAGATTTTTGTGTTCCGGGTCACGGTCTCTGATAAGCGCAAGGACCCCCCGGTCCACAGGTGCCTCAAGGAATCCTCCCTCTGAGCGAACAAATGGAAACGTAGCATCGAAAGACATGTCGCCTGCAAGGAAGGACAGAAGACAACTGTCGGTACTATAATTTAATTCTAAATTTTGATGGTACTTTAAAATTTGTACCACACTGCAATGCAGAGGAAAGGGGACCAAAGAGGGACCCACAAAATCTAGATGACAATGCATCAATTAAATAAAAAACATCATCATTGGATGAGACTGTTAATTAATGAGGAAATCCTCAAGAAAATTCTCATTGAATGAGAGATCTCTCTGGAAAAGGAGATAATCTCCCTTTGAGAGCAAAGCTCTATGACAGAGTGACACTTGTCAAACTCTGATCATGAAGGAATAAAATTCCTTAAAGAGCCTGGCTCTGTAATGATGATGGAAAAATCCATCAAGAATTAATTAAAATTAATTTTTATGAATTAAAAATTCTGGGATCTTCAAGATCCATAAAAAAACTCTTAAGAGTTCTTCATCAAAAATTAAGAAATCTACACATAATTCAAAAGAGGAAGGCTCTGTTTATGGGCTGAGAAACCCCAAAAGATCTCTTTAGATCTTCGGGTTCATGAGAGCAAAGCTTTACTAATGAAACCCTAAATGGGTTTTCTGTAGATCAAAGATCTATAAAGAGCAAGGCTCTGTTAAAGGGTAAAACCCTAAGTTAGTGAAAGTTTTAAACTTTACCTGAATTTTAAAAAAGTTTTATTCTTGAGAAGTTCTTAAACAGAAGAGTTGTGCTCTGAACAAAAATTCTCGAAGAAGATGATAATCATTTAGAGGACCAAAGGTCCTATTTATAGGCATTGAACCGCCTCTTCAAATTCTGAGTTGATCCAAGGGCTCAGATGCTGCCACCGCTACATTCACGTGTACGCCACGTGAGCACAACGGTGGGGGGGCATTTGTTTCCCCCAATCAGAGCAAAGCTCTGTTTTTGAAATTCAAAATTCAAAATTGAAGTAACGCTTCAGATTCAGCGCTAGGTGCGCTGCGCGCCACGTGTCAAACAAGGATACGCTAGCGCCAGATGCGCTGAGCCCTAGGCAGCGCCCCCCAATCAGAGCAAAGCTCTTTTTCAAAATTCAAAAATTGAAGTAATGCTTTAGATCCAGCGCTAGGGGCGCTGCACGCCACGTGTCAAACACAGGTGCGCTAGCGCAGTTGCACTGCGCTCTGCGCTGCGTGCCACGTGTCAAACGTAATTGCGTTAGCGCAAGGTGCGCCGGCGCTGGAATTAAAAATTCCCCACCGTTAGATCAAAAGATCTAATAATAATAAGTTATTAATTAATTAGAATTAAAATTCTATTATGGAAAGATCTTTCCAATCTTGTTAAAAACAAGAAGATTATCTTCTGCAAAATAGAAGCCTTAGGATCAAAGATCCAACGGTGGGAAATATTCCCAAATCAATCAGAGAAAGATCTCTTAAACTGATTTAACAAATCAGCCTGCCCTATATAAAGGCCCCAAGACTTAAAGTCTGATATAGAGAAACCCCCTTACAAACTTTGAGAAAAAACTCAAAGAGAAAGAAAAGCAAGCTTTTAGCGAAAGAAGATCATTTTCTTCAAGGTAAAGAACATGATTCTTGAACATAGAGATGAAATCATCTCATAAAAAGAAGAACTATCTTCTAAAAAAGATCATAGATCTACGAAAGACCAAGGTCTTTGATAAAAAAGAGAGATCAAGAGATCTTATCATAAAAGCAGAAAAAAGAAGTATTCACTTCATTCACAGATCCTTGATCTACAAAGGCAGCGCCCTTTTATAAATAAGAACTTTTGTTCTTGAATCTTGAGGCAAAGCCTCCTCTAAAAAAGAACATAAACTCATTCTTTGATATTAAATTTGATCAAATGTGCTTTGCGCTATTGGAAAGTTCCATGCACTCATGAACTGTGCTTTTGCGCTCCTTAGACCGGTGATCAGCGCCAAGACATGCCACGTGTCAACCACAGACACAACTTGCGCTTTGCGCTTCTGAAATAGCGCACTGCGCTCTTGGGCGGGCGTTTGGCGCCAAGCGCAACACGTGTCATTCACGTATGCGTCAGCGCAATGCGCTCATTAACCAGTGCTCAGCGCTCATAAACTGGCATTTGCGCTTAGCGCAGAGCGCAACATTTACATGCGCGCCACGTGGCAGAAGCGCACTGCACCTTTTTTGATTGGCGCAAAGCGCCTAGCGCACCATATGTTGCGCTCAATGAACACAAATTGTTCTTTAAAGAGCCGAGGCTCTGATGAATGCCATGCATTCAATACAAGACAAAAGATGTCAAAACCCAATGCTTAGCATTATTAAAAGGGCCGAGTCCAAATAAAAGCTCAATAGCCAGAACAATAAAATGTTAAACATTTTAGTTGGACTTAGCCCAGTTCTGGACATAAGTCCTCAACTTATATTGAACTGAGCCCATCTGCTCACAAATATTCAACGGATCTTAGTCCCAAAATGGGCTACAGATCTTCCAATCAATTTACACCTGGTCCGAGGGTACATCTCTTTACTCCTCTGATATCTGTCGTTGTAATCCTTCAACGTCTTCAGAGAGGTGACGGGTCCCAACGACCACACATTTCTACGGACTGTGGGGTCCTTAAACTCATGGACTACGATGTTCTTAAACCCTATAGACTATGATGTCTTTAAACTACGGACTGTGGGGTCCTTAAACTCATGGACTACGATGTCCTTAACCTGGACTGTGGGGTCCCTTTAAACCCACGGACTATGATGTCCTTAACCTGGACTGTGGGGTCTCTTTAAACCCATGGACCGTAATGTCCTTAAACTAACATTGGACCGTAATGTCCTTAAACTAACAATGTACCGCAATGTCCTTAAACTAATCGACCACAATGTCCCTAAACTAAACAATAGAGTTCAAATGCTCTTTTGTTGGATCTAAACGATCATGTTAAGTTGATCTTAGTCTAAACGTTAGACTAACGTATCCTTAACATACGTTTAAGTTGATCTTAGTCTCAAATGAGACTAACGTATCCTTAAACCCAACCAAAACCCAATTCTAAGAAGATACGGATTTAGACTAATCCACGTCCTACGGGCGACAACATAAATTAGTCTGCGTATACAATCCATGGGCAACTACAAACAAAACCAACACCCACGATACGAAGTGACCATCTGGAGAAGGAGAAAGTTGTTGCCGCGATGCGGTATCGTAATTAACTGCAGGGGCTTGCGTCTGCAGGGAAGAGCGTCCCCATAATCAAAAACCCCTCAAACGAGGAGGAATCTGACGAAGTCTGCTACATCGGCCGCATCCGTTTAAACCTTCGATACACGGTGCCATAAATCAACTTGGCATTTTCGGAGAGGTGGACGGATAGCACCAATTAGCATCTGCCCCCAGATTCAGGCAGGACGGTCGTCTTCCCGGTTTCCGGCTGTAAACACCCTCACAACCTGAGAGATGGTAAAGAGAAAATACAACCGAATAATCCTATTCAATTTTCCTAGAACCAGAATCCATACTCGAACCGAAACAAGTTTCTTCAAGTTCGTATGTAATTAAACGATGGCATGTCCAAGCAATATGGATCTTCGTAGTGATACAGAGTGTTCTAGAGAAATGCAAAGGGGAAGTAGGAGTGGCAGGGATATATGTGACTTTGTCATGAATCATGACAATCCAAGTCCAGTGTGTGTAAGAAGCTTCGGTTAACTTGGTTCATGAGTTGTAGTTTAAGGTCGGGTCATGGTTGCTGCCAGAGAGAGAGAAAAGAAACACTCAGCGTGCACTCTAATCTAGATTAAATTGGTTAATCACTTTATCTAATCAGGATGGCTCCCACTGTTTTCTCGAATTCTCCTTCAAACCCTAAAAATAGAATTAGTGGGGATCATCTGAAAATCACCTGAGGAGTAACACCTACTCTTTAGTGGGAATCGGGATCCAACTATCATCGCGTGATAATCTGACGGAAGCCACTCAATTCACCACACTCTAGAAGTTATGCGCATGCCTAGCAAGTTTCCTTTATATTTGAAACTCCCGATATGGTTTTTACCCATGGGACCCAAGTGACCTTGAGTAAAGATCAAAATGTCAAAGGGTCCTAGTCAAGTTCTACCCGTCATTATCTTGATTGCATTAAACCCACCCGTATGACACTTGACTAAAGATCAAAACTATCGTACGACTGTCCTAACCAATCGCATTACCATGCAGCAGAAAAGTATTACTTAGCTACCGTACACTACACTTCGACTAAAGATCGAAATACGTAGCACGAATACTAAGCAATATTAATCTGAAATGATGAAGGGCTACGGCAGGTTATTGGCGAAAAACCTTTAATGAAATGAACTTGATATCATTAAAGGAACTCAAGCGGTTTTGAAAAGGAGTGTTTTAAGCTCCGCATTTTTAAAATGAGTGGTTTTGTAGAAAACCGATGGTTTTGAAGAAAACCGAGTAGTTTATAGTCACGTAAACTTTTGCCAAAGAGATCACTCCCTGTGAAGGGATCTAAGCTCTTTCCTCTATGATTGAGGTGCAGGATATTCCTAACTGAATACCTCGACGCAAAGCAAAAGGAAACGTCTATAGTTGTCAAAAATTAGTTCCAACAACATCATTTAGGTTTGTTTTCCTTGCATTAATCAGAATTAATACAGTCCCATCATTTAAACATATCATGCCATAAAGAAACGAAAATAGGCACGCACATATATGTCATCCACATTCGCCACTGGGTCCCGGGTCTTCACCGTAAGGTTACTTAACTTACGGCAGGGCGGGGACAGGATCAGTGATCGGCACGCCTCCGGCGTGCCGGGTTTTAAAGTTCTAAAGTTTAACCGCGATCAAGGACGGTGTCGCGTGTAGTTAGCCGCGGTGAGCACGGGTCGTCCACAGGGAGACGGAGCATTTCACGTTCTTGTTATGACGAGTTAATGCGCGGGGCGGAGATTGTTCGTATCTACCTTAAGTGTTTATATGCAAGTATAACTTTGTTAGGAATCGCTAGGTTAGTGTAAGTTATGGATTTCCGTACTCAATCCTTTGTGCCGAACTCGACCACTGAAGCTAGAGCAATCGGCAACAACGTGGATTAGGGTACTTAAGCACGGTATTAGGGAAATCCGGCTTATTGACCCTTGTCCTTCCGTTCTTGTCGCTTGGCTTTCGCCTCCGGCCAAACCGAACGTAACCGGTCGTGATTAGGGATCATCGATATCTTGGTAGGGTAGGGTGCCTAACGGAGCGCTTGCGTAAGATTTGGGCAGAGTTCAATTGAAAATAACGGGCAAAGGAAACAAGGAACGAAAACCTTAACTTACACAACCAATCTTTTTCCTAACAACACAACATATTTACAACCATCCAAACAACAAGGAAAAAGAGCAAAGAAAAGATATAAAGAAAAGAAAAGACAACAAGCAAGTAAGTAAAGGGCATGGTAATAAAATGCAAGTAAGTAAATGGCATGAATAAAATTGCAAGAAAGTAAAGCAAGAAATAAAGATACTAGGAACCATAGAACACATTACAAACCATGGGTTCAATAGTCTAAACTTAAACTTGCAAGCTCAATGAAGAGGTTGCAAGATCAAGAGAAGGCTAAGAACCCAAGGCAAATGAAGGCAAGAAGAAAGCTTTATTGATTCCAAATAATGATACAAATCCTTGAGTTCAATAACCAAAATTTAAACTTGCAAGCTCAATGAAGAGCTTACAAAATCAAGAGAAGACAAAGAACTCAAGGGGGACTAGTTATGTACAAGAACAAAAAGAAAACAAAAAAGAGTTGTGAAGCAAAAGTGTGATAATGTGCGACCCTCCATCCCTTGCTCACTGATCTTCTTTTATAGGAACAAAAGAAGAATAAACAAGAAATAAAAATAGGTTGATGTGACTGCAAGGGATCGACAGCAGAAAACTGGGGCTCATTGGGTCAAGGGGGGCCGGCGAGCTCGGTTATATTGGGCATGTGCCCGGTCTTGGTCCGAGCATTTTGGCTCTTGTTGATGTGGTGGTCTGGAGTTCTCTCGACAAGTCCACTGGTGCTGCTTGATTTCTCTAAAGAGGCCTGGGTTGTACTCAGTAGCTTGGAGAGAACTTGATGCTTTTTAAATCATATCATATCTTTTTGCATTAAACACACACCACTTCTTACATGCCCACTTGTGCCTTGCATCATGGCAGCCCCCACCATGGTCCATGCCAAAGATTTGTGTGCACACTTGCATTGTGTTGGACCAAAATTGTGTACACTTTATTTGTTGCAAAATAACTCTTTAGATATCGATCGTTTTGCAGTTCTGGTTGCAGTGTCGGCTTACAAATGTTATATCCATGATTTTGAAAGTGTTTCCAATATTGTGTCACGGATACCTGTAATCGGTATTTACTGAGCAGACACTGGTTAATAGTACCGATATATAAAAAAAATAGATAATGAATGAGTGATATTAAAATGCAGTTTTCTGAGATGAACAACCAACATGGATGCAAAACATTTATAGCGTCTACTATATATATATATAATATATATATATATATAGAAACATTCGACTCACGCTTGATATCAAGTAACAACACAGTAGTATCACAGTAGAAGCAAACACAGTATGAAAATGCGGATAATTTAGAAAAAGTACATTTCAATAGAGCCAAATATGAAATGAAATTTTACCGGTCCTATGGATAGCCTGTAATATCAGATCCTAGACCCCCTACGAGTGCGGCAAGCCACTGTTCATAACATAATTTTGCATTATTATATTCCCCATTCTTATTCATTTTACAAATAAACAGGTGCTTTTGATCCATGTCTGCTATATAGTTGCAGGTTACAGGTTCTCGGAACAAAACAATGAAAATGATGAAAAGACGATACAAAAGTGAGACTACGACCAATGGAAGAATCTTGATCACGCCTACAGTTTGAAGAATAAACAAAGATCAATGGGCAATTTCACACAGCAAAAAGGCAGCGCAAGGTTCAAGACTTCGACACGAAGCAAACGGTAAAAGTCCACAACAATATGCACTGTGGAAATCTGGAAGAAAACTAGAAGACAATCTGATAAAGCAAGTGAAGAAACAAGTACCCAAATGCAACCAGACCAAGACCAGAAAAAATGAACCAACAATCCCACCATATGGCCGCGGATCCGCGGCCAAACAGGGCTTTTGGCCGCGGTTCCGCGGCCATAATGAGCCCGTATTGGTGCAAAATTAAACAGTTGGCGGTGCGTTGACTAGTCTTCTTAGGGGTAATTTTGTAAATGCAGATATATATCGAATGTAACCCTAGGTTTTTATGATCTATAAATAGAAGCCCTAAACCTCTTTTTGAGGTATGCCTCTTCTTGTGCCTCATTTCATTTATCAAAATTCAAAATTGTAAATTTCTGTAATGTTTGAAGAGTGCATCAAATAAAAGATAAAGTAAGTTTTTCCTTTCATTGCCCTAGTTAATTTTCCTTTCTGCCCTAGTTAATTTTTATTAATCTGCCCTAATTTAGATTTTATTTATCTGCCATAGATTAGATAACTAGGTTATTAAAAACAATCATAAAAAAATGAAATCTTTTAATTCCTTAATGGGTGAGTAGTTCCTCACTTGTTAGGGTTGGGAATAGGAGAGCTTTAAGAGATGAAAATCTCTCACCCCTTTCTTGCCCATCACATATTTTTAAAGGACTCCATGCATACATACACACACCGCTCACTACGGCACCCTATCTCACGAGATAGCGGTGATACCGTAGTTTAAAAGACCGGTTGTATATATTTTCTATGGAGGTTAGGGTAAGAATTAAGAAAGGAAGGACAAGAACCTAGAAGAATAAACTTAGTTTCTTCCCGATGGTACTAATCCAGTTTTTAATTATTACCATAACACCTAAATAGATCTTAATTAGGGCATAGAAAGCGGTGAGGAATATTGATTTTCCAAACTTAATCTAAATCTAACCCTAGCAAGATTTTTAATCAACTCATTTCAGTTTTTAGTAATAATCAATCCAACACCAATTGGAATTAACTCGTTAGAATAACTAGAAAATACACAAAATCCCTGTGGACCGACCCGTACTCACCGGCTAGCTACCAAGCGACGCCGTTCTTGATTGCGGTTAATATTCTTTGATTCATCTTTCGAAAGAACACAAGCGCGCAAAACATTTCATCACAATCAAATGGCGCCGTTGCCGGGGATGGCGTAGTATTTTCTTTTTGCAATTTCGGGTTAATATAAAATCATAAAATCATAAAAAAACTGAAAAATAATTAAAAAAATATAAAATTTTATCATCTTGTTATTCTTTGAAGGGTGTTTCGTTTGAATTATGCAGGATCGACGAATGAATTCAGATTTGGAAAAATCCAGAGAGCAAAACAGAAAAAACCATATCTGAACAAGCAGAGGATAATCAGAACAGACAGTAGAAGATTTTTGGAGGCCTGATCCTTCTTTCTCACCGTGAAACCCCCGCCAGAAGGAGTCTTTGACCGCGCAACCGCGGCGCCTTGCTGAAGTCAGCAAGCAAAAATACCTCTGTAAGCTTTCTCTTCTTCTCTGTAACCCCATTATCTCCTCTGTAAAAATTTCCTGCAGGGTTCTTTGCGCAAAAAAACTTCTCCACTTCTCCAATAACTTGATCTTGTTTAGGATACTTTGTGCCGCTAAAAAAATTTGTTTGCAGGTGATTGTGTTTACTGCTTTGCATATTTAAATTGATTTTAAGGGGCTTGAACACCAATCCAGATTGGGTGGGGATTTCATTACCCTTTCCAGGACCCCAAAAATCACATAAAGCATATTGCATTGACCATCAAGTTAATTAAAAAAATATTAGACTCAGCCTTCGGACTTCGCTCTCAATAGGACAAAGGAATAGTTGTAGGCATCGACCGTTGATTTAAACCTGACTTTGTGGTGCCTAGGCTAGACAGGTAGAGAAAGGTAACTTTAAAAGGCCCGTCTCACGGTGATTCGTGAGCGGATCCCTCCTTTCTCTACTTGTACTTACCTGGCCATAATTGGAGGTGAAAGGCGGTTTGAGGTCCTCACAACTTGCCCTTTGAAACAGTTAGAAGCAGTCTAGTTGACTTAGGTGTCCCTAGATCTAGGGTTGATTGTGCATGTTGTGATTGATTGAACGTGTGTCTAAGCCTTTTATTGAAAATCATTTTGCAAAAAGCTCCTTATAAAAAAAACACAAAACGGAAAAAAAAATTTAAAAAAAAAACTTGCCACTTGTCGATAAGAAATCCATTGCACCCCACTTGCACCCACATTCTTTTTCTTCTCTTTTCTTACATCACGGGTACCCCACCTCACAAAACTCTTGCCGAACAATGGTACCCTCATCCAAACATTGCTTCCTACGCGAATTGTTTTGGTTGAATTACGGAAAACCCCTACATACCCAAATTTTCTTTGAAAGATCGAATAAAAGCGTCTAGGAAAAACAGTTCGACTCCGCAATCCACTTTGTATCAACCATTTCAACTTTCACCACCTTCTTGCGTTGATACTCCTTTTTTAAGTTCTGTTGTAACTCCGAAACCCATGTCTATTGCTGAACATATTGAACACTCTCGTAACTGATCTTTCATTCCTTTCAACACTTCCAGTTCGCGGGATCAACAACTCCATTCACCTTTTTATCCAAATGTTGATCCTACTCCTGTCCAACCATTCAATTCCTACCAGCCCTACCCGACTTTCGCACCTTCCCTAGACATTGCTTCTACACAGCCATTTGGGAGTTTCCAAAATCCAAACAATTTTGAATCTTTTACTGAAACCCTTTCACAACCCATGTCTAGTCTGGAACAGTCGTTGGAAGCTTATATTGTAGCGACAAACCAACAGATGAGGAATTTGGATGCGTCCATTGCCACCCTTAATTCATCAAGACAACCTAGTGACCCGGTAGCTAGTTTCCAACTAGCTCCAAAAATTCCAATGTATGATGAGGCGGTTGGACAGAGTTAGAATATGAGTGGTGAGAGTGAGTTCTACACACTTCTAAATCAAACCTACCCTTTCTCAATTGAATCCCACAACTCCGGTTTTCAAACAAGTGTCCTAAATGATTCATCAGTTAAAAATAAAACGTGTAATGAGTTGTGCGACTTTGTAGTGTTTGATTTACCTGATTGTGAAGAGCCCTTTTCAAGTGAACCCAAACATAATTCTTTCGACCTCTACACCTCCAATCTAGAACCTGAATTGATAAATATCCATGCTTTTGATGAGGTGTCCAAAAAAATTGATTTTCACTGGATTGTGGATATTGACGAAGGGAATATTTTGGATGATGAACCCGCAAATTTGACTGAATTTTTCTCTCCAATTCATCATCCCGAGTCATTAAATGTTTCTCCCGAACTTCATATGTGTCCTGATTTTTATGATAATTGCATGGATGTGATAACTTTTAAGGAGAATTATGAGGATAGTATTGAGGATGAACATGTTTTGTTTGATGAGTCAGATTTTCCAATTCATCCTCCTGAACTTTTAACTGTTATACTTCCTAAATCACCCATTTTCATCCTTTCCATCGTTCCGACCATGCAAGAAATCACGTAGGAGGACTGTGAGCTTGAAAAATTTCTGTTCGATCACAACAGTTTTGACGCCACTAGTGCGTTCCTTCTTGAATCTGACACAGTTTGCACAACCGATAATGATTACGAGTGTTTCACTTTTTCGAACGATTTTGAAGACTCATTACCCGAGTTTGAGTCCTTTGAATTTTCGGATGAGACAGTTGAACCATTCGAATCGGTTGCTTACAGTGATTTCGAACCATTGATGGAATCCTTGGAGTTCGAGACAGTTTCACCAATTTTACCTTCAATTGTTTGACTTCTGAAACTCGAACTCAAGCCAAGTCATTTCGAACCATTGATGGAATCCATCGTTTCGACCGCGCAAGAATCCGTCACGCTTTCATTTTCAATGGATGGTTTACCAAGTTCAATGTACCCATGTTTTCTCGCGAATCTTGAGGGATTTGACCCCATTTCTCGATGGGTTGATAAATTAGCACAATCGCTTATAACACATCGGTCATCATAATTTGTGCTAATTCATTCACTCAATTTACACCTTCAAGTTCATACTACACTTCTTTCTCTCTTCTGCCATTCTTCTCCTAATATACCGAGACCATATTCCACCTTTCTTCTCATATGGTCTCGTGTGTTTCTCATTTCTTTTCTCCACACTCTATTCTTTCACCAACCACACCATTATAACGATAAAAATTTTGAATGGTTAGGGCTAACCTTTGGCCTGTGTAAGGCCTTGTATAGCTTGATACCGTGTTTTTCTCCTCCCTAACTCTAAACTTTAATGCTTCAACAGTGGAAACACTGTTTCACTTAAGTTTGGGGGGGGGCCCTTTTTGTATATATATATTTTTTGTTTTTCTTTCAACAAATAAAAAAATATAAAAAAATAAACAGGGGAATACCGGCCATTTTGACCCTCTTGGTATGGCATGACAGTGAGGACACTGTTAAGTTTATGTTTGGGGGTGTGCTCGGTAAACTTTCTTCTTTCGCATTCATATGTATATTTTTGCATTTGCATACTTATTTTAAAATCCATAAAAATTGAAAAAATTTAAATTATAAAAATTGAAAAATTCAATTTTGGCCATAATTGATTTAAGTTTAACAAGACGGTTAACTAGCTGGGAAAAACTAGATCCTAGACTTAGTAAATTTAAAACCCTAAAAATAACCCTTCTTAAAATTTAACGGTAGAAAAATATATTTCTTTGTAGTTTACTTAGAAATAGGCAAATTTTGAGTTCACTTCTTGGTCTAAAGTCAAAATAAGGGAAGAGTATTGATATTTTTATTAAAGTATAAGTCTGAAAAATAATTCCTAAGCTTAAGTCTAAATTCTGAAAATATATACCCTACAAATTGCACAAACACGAACCTTGAAAGTTGGAATAGTAGAAGAGACCTTAAAATGCTCTTGTCTAAAGTCCTTAGTATGAAGGAAATAAATTAAAAATACAAGTGTGAATAAAGAGATAAAAAAATGAACATTGGTTTTTGTAATTAGTTAAGGCTGCATAAATAGAGAAAAAAAAATTTAGCGAGGGTGCTTTGTCACCTAGTGCCTTAGACCAACTGGTTTAGGAGTCACTGGTAAAGCCTTAGGTGTTACAAGACAAGGAATTACGCCTTAATGTGCAAACACATTTTGTAATCGGTCGTTGGTACCTCAAGAAGTATTAACGGTCGCATGAAAAATGTGTGAGCAATTTCATCTAAAAATTCACCAACTAAAAGTACTTTGGATAATGGACAAGAGTATAATAGCTTGATTTGAATTTCCAAGGGTAGGGGTGACATATACGCAACGTAGGGGTATGTGATTGGGGTTTAGATGAGAGATAGGAATGAAATATAGGTCTTATATCTTTAGAAGAGATGATAGAAATTCCTAAGCTGAGATGGAACCTTAGAAAGAAAACTTAAAAGATGCTAAAAGCTAAATAAATTTACAAGAACATATATAATCTTAAGTTAAATAATAAGGAAGCGTGAAAAATACGGGTTGATAATTTCTGAGTTGAAAATAATAGAATTTCTTATTAGAAAACCGAATTGGAGGATAAAAGTCAATAGACCAAATTGATAGGATTTTGTGGGTAGTATCCGCTGAAAACCCTCAAGAGACAACACTTCTCCTACTAGGGACACCTAGAGATTTAACGGCTTGTTGCACGAGCTCAGTGCAATCGCGTTTCCCAGGGAAAGTAAGGTTAGGATTTTTCAAGAATAAACTAGTTTTGCTCGAGGACGAGCAAAAGATAAGTTTGGGGGTATTTGTTCATAACATAATTCTGCATTATTATATTCCCCATTCTTATTCATTTTACAAATAAACAGGTGCTTTTGATCCATGTCTGCTACATAGTTGCAGGTTACAGGTTCTCGGAACAAAACAGTGAAAATGATGAAAAGACGATACAAAAGTGAGACTACGACCAACAAATGGAAGAATCTTGATCACGCCTACAGTTTGAAGAATAAACGAAGATCAATGGACAATTTCATAAAGCAAAAAGGCAGCGCAAAGTTCAAGACTTCGACATGAAGCAAACGGTAAAAGTCCACGACATTATGCACTGTGGAAATCTGAAAGAAAACTAGAAGACAATCTGAGAAACCAAGTGAAAAAACAAGTACCCAAATGCAACCAGACCAAGAGCAGAAAAAATGAACCAACAACCCCACCATATGGCCGCGGATCCGCGGCCAAACAGGGCTTTTGGCCGCGGTTCCGCGGCCATAATGAGCCCGTGTTGGTGCAAAATTAAACAGTTGGCGGTGCGTTGACTAGTTTTCTTAGGCGTAATTTTGTAAATGCAGATATGTATCGAATTTAACCCTAGGGTTTCTATAATCTATAAATAGAAGCCCTAAACCTCTTTTTGAGGTATGCCTCTTCTTGTGCCTCATTTCATTTATCAAAATTCAGAATTGTAAATTTCTGTAATGTTTGAAGAGTGCATCAAATAAAAGATAAAGTAAGTTTTTCCTTTCATTGCCCTAGTTAAGTTTCCTTCCTGCCCTAGTTAATTTTTTTTTATTAATCTGCCCTAGTTTAGATTTTATTTATCTGCCATAGATTAGATAACTAGGTTATTAAAAACAATCATAAAAAAATGAAATCTTTTAATTCCCTAATGGGTGAGTAGTTCCTCACTTGTTAGGGTTAGGAATATGAGAGATTTTAGAGATGAAAATCTCTCACCCCTTTCTTGCCCATCATATATTTTTATAGGACTCCATGCATACATACACACACCGCTCACTATGGCACCCTATCCCACGAGGTAGCGGTGATACCGTAGTTTAAAAGACTGGTTGTATATGTTTTCCATTAAAGTTAGGGTAAGAATTAAGAAAGGAATGATAAGAACCTAGAGGAAGAAACCTAGTTTCTTCCCGATGGTACTAATCTACTTTATTAATTATTACCATAAAACCTAAATAGATCTTAATTAGGGCATAGAAAGCGGTAAGGAATATTGACTTTCCAAACTTAATCTAAACCTAACCCTAGCAAGATTTTTAATCAACTCATTTCAGTTTTTAGTAATAATCAATCCAACCCCAATTGGAATTAACTCGTTAGAACAACTAGAAAATACACAAAATTCCTGTGGACCGACCCGTACTCATCGGCTAGCTACCAAGCGATGCCGTTCTTTATTGCGGTTAATATTCTTTGATTCATCTTTCGAAAGGCACAAGCGCTCAAAACATTTCATCACAATCAAATGGCGCCGTTGCCGGGGATGGCGTAGTATTTTCTTTTTGCAATTTCGGGTTAATATAAAATCATAAAATCATAAATACTGAAAAATAATAAAAAAATATAAAATTTTATCATCTTGTTATTCTTTGAAGGGTGTTTCGTTTGAATTATGCAGGATCGACGAACGAATTCAGATATGGAAAAATTCAGAGAGCAAAACAGAAAAAACCAGATCTGAACAAGCAGAGGATAATCAGAACAGACGGTAGAAGATTTTTGGAGGCCTGATCCTTCTTTCTCACCGCGAAACCGCCGCCAGAAGGAGTCTTTGACAGCGCAACCGCGACGCCTTACTGAAGTCAGCAAGCAAAAATACCTCTGTAAGCTTTCTCTTCTTCTCTGTAACCCCATTATCTCCTCTGTAAAAATTTCCTGCAGGGTTCTTTGCACAAAAAAACTTCTCCCCTTCTCCAATAACTTGATCTTGTGCAGGATTCTTTGCACCGCTAAAAGAAATTGTTTGCAAGTTTTTGTGTTTACTGCTTTGCTTATTTAAATTGACTTTAAGGGGCTTGAACACCAATCCAGATTGGGTGGGGATTTCATTACCCTTCCCAGGACCCCAAAAATCACATAAAGCATATTGCATTGACCATCAAATTAATTAATTGTTAGTTGTGTGTATGCCCTAGAGGCCAGTATTGTACAGATGATGTATATTATATTGGATGCTTGGACATATATAGAGATGACTTTCTTGCTCGATATGATAGTATGCTATCTGGTTACTCTTTATCTTAACATGTACACATGTCTCTTTAAACTGTCTTATTGTTACATGTTGGTAAAGCCCTTAGGATGTGTACTTGACTACCTGGACTATGATGCAGATCATGCTAGTGGGGATATGGTAGTCCATAAGTACATCCTTCAAGGTCCCTAGTCGTGGGTGTATCGAGACGGGGCATCGATATACCAGAGTAGACTAGCGTATACACTTCTCGACCCATGAGATGGGCGATGGATGATCCCATATCCATTGGTGTTTGACATCAGAGATAGTATACGGGTGCTCAGTGTAGACTGGGTACACTGGACGGACTCGCCGAGAACTCCCAGATGGTATTATACCTCACGTCATATGGCAGTTCTCAGGTGACACTTGTGCAGGTTAGTCTGTAGACCCGAGATCGTCATAGAGTCTTGTGTGATTCCCACTGTGCTTTGATCTCCACCTTACCACGTCCATGAGGGCGTGCAAAATGGTGGTCTTTGGGCACAGTCCCGAGTCACATGGAGGCAATGAGCGATAGGAGGGGTTTCATCTCTCCCGGTATTGGGGGTTGATGTTGCGCTGTGCTCGATTGGCCGTAACAGGGAAGTCCCTGGCCAGGGCTGATCAGAGATTTGCTGGTAAGTGTTACCAGTAGTTTCTCGACCCGTTATGAGCCTCACATCGGCACGACTTATCGGTTATTGGGGTCTGACGTTTACCGCCCCTAGACTTGATATGCGACATATCAGACGAACAGACCGGACTGTACGGTAAGTGTTACTGGTTGGATTCACAGGAGTGTGAGCGGGCTAGCTCGTCGATCTTCTGATTGCTCAATACCCAGATGGCCGTTACGTTTAGCAGACTGCTTGCGGCTTGTAGGTGCTTGATACGATCATCATCTACTACCGGCGTATTGACGAGTCTTTAGAGTCCTACACAGAGGTTTCCTGGCTCAAGCGAAACGAAATTGGAGCGCATATGAGATATGTGCAGGACCGAGAATAATACGTGTATGTGATACCGTATTCCATTCTCGCGATGAATGTATCGATTGGTTATATTCGATATAACCTAGATATCGAATCAAGGATTGATTCGATAAGCCGATACATAGGATACTAGTCGGTTATATGCGATATGACCGGATCGTTAAATCAAGTTTTGATTTAATGATTTAATGTATAATTATATATTTGATATATTACTTTGCATTAACTAGTATTGGTTCACTTTAAATGGATTTTCTCACTTGATGTGCAAGTTGTATATGTGATATATTTTTGTGCACATGTTTGTATCATGTTTGATGATACTTGCTCATTTGGTTAAGTGTAAAGAATCAAACCATGGTTAAAAAGATGATTAGGGTTTTGCTTATTCATTTATTTATTTGTTTGTTTATTTATTTATTTGGAAAAGATTTTGATGAGAATGGTGGCTTTCTTTGTTTCTAGTTGAAGCTTCATGAAGCTTTGATTTTCTAACCATTCTTGTCTTCATGCTTAACCCTAACCCTTCCAAGTAACCATGGTCAATTCTCTACACTCTACCTTAGTTAGTATATGATAAGTATTCATTTTACTTTTCATTTTTAATCAAGACTTATCATATTCTAGCTTCATCTTCTTCTTCATCTTCAAAGAAAAAGCTTAAGTCCATTAATGGCAACTTGAGCTAAAGTGTGAGAAATCCAATTCCAAAGTGAACCTACCTCCTATTTCTTCATCCTCTACCTCTTGCCAAGTAGTATAGGGTGTTTACTTCACAAGTTTCACAACTTGGTGAAGTTGGAGCTTGATCTTGTGTAACCTCGACGTAGATCATCTTCGGCACGAAGCCGACGACCTTGCCCGCCCATTTCTCCGATGAAGCCGATGCTTGAGTCCGGGATTCGAGACGGACAGCGAGAGGACGTCTACGTGGAGCTAAGGAAGTGGAGAACCAGATCTATAAAGGTTGTAGCATCTTTCTTTTAGTTAAGTAGTTAACTAGTTTCGCTTTGTCGCCTAAAATTCTAGTTAACGATCTAGTCTAGGGTTTCTCGACACCGTAAAATTTGAAATTGGCATGGTTGATGCCTTGTGAGACCTCTTGAGAGTTCCTAGGAACCCTACATTAATAAAAGATTAGACTCAGCCCTAAGGACTTTGCGCTCAATAAGACAAAGGAATAGTTGTAGGCATCGACCGTTGATCTAAACCTGACTTTGTGGTGCCTAGGCTAGACAGGTAGGGAAAGGTAACTTTAAAAGGCCCGTCTCTGTTAGTTGTATGTATGCACTAGAGGCCAGTATTGTACAGATGATGTATATTTTATTGGATGCTTGGACATATATAGAGATGACTTTCTTGCTCGATATGATAGTATGCTATCTGGTTGCTCTTTATCTTAACATGTATACTTGTCTCTTTATACTATCTTATAGTTACATGTTGGTAAAGCCCTTAGGATGTTTACTTGACTATCTGGACTATGATGCGGATCATACTAGTGGGGACATGGTAGTCCATAAGTACATCCTTCAAGGTCCCTGGTCGTGGGTGTATCGAGACGGGGTATCGATATACCAGTGTAGACTAGCGTATACGCTTCTCGACCCATGAGATGGGCAATGGATGATCCCATATCCATTGGTGTTTGACATCAAAGATGGTATACGGGTGCTCAGTGGAGATTGGGTATACTGGACGGACTCTCCGAGAACTCCCAGATGGTATTATACCTCACGTCAGATGGCAGTTCTCAGGTGACACTTGTGCAGGTTAGTCTGTAGACCCGAGATCGTCATAGAGTCTTATGTGATTCCCACTGTGCTTTGATTTCCACCTTACCACGTCCATGAGGGCGTGCAAAACAGTGGTTTTTGGGTACAGTCCCGAGTCACATGGAGGCGATGAGCGATAGGAGGGGTTTCGTCTCTCCCGGTATTGGGGGTTGATGTTGCGCTGTGCTCGATTGGCCGTAACAGGGAAGTCCCTGGCCAGGGCTGATTCAGAGATTTGCTGGCAAGTGTTACTAGTAGTTTCTCGACCCGTTAAGAGCCTCACATCGGCACGACTTATCGGTTATTGGGGTCTGACGTTTACCACCCCTAGACTTGATATGCGACATATCTGACGAAGAGACCGGACTGTACGGTAGTGTTGCCGGTTGGCTCGACGGGAGTTGTAGCAGATTCGCTTGTTTTCTTCTGATCACTCAATACCCGGGTGGCCGTTACGTTTAGCTGACCGCTTGCGGCTTGGGGGTGCTTGATATGATCATCACGCACTGCCAGCGTATTGACGAGTCTTAGAATCCCACAAAGGAGTTACCTAGTCCAGGCGAAACGTTGTGGTGCGCGTATTCGATATGCGCATGGACCCGGTTAAAATGCGCGTATAAGATACCGTATATTAATCGGGCGGCTTGCTTTTGGTAGGGTCGTATGTGATATGGCCGGATTGATAAATCAAGTGTTGATTTATCATTTAACCATTAGTTTCTCACTAGAAATCCTTTCTTGTATTTATGGATGTATGCATGCATGTATGCATTCTTTCTTGATTCATGCACATATGGATGTGCATGCACACATACATACATACATCATCCTTCATGGTTGTATATACATAGAAAATGGTGGCAACATAAGACTCACACCTTGGTTATTTATATGGATTATTATTTCTATTTGTGTTAAAACAAAAAGAAAAGGAAAAGGATAATTCATGGTCTTGATTCTACACTCTTCTTCAACTAACCATGCTCACCTACTTATTAACCATGAGTTAATCTTCCTCTTTTGTTTTAACTCAAGTGAAATAAATATCCATATAATATAACCATGGTTTGAGATGAGAAGTGAAAAATATATATACATATATTTTCCATTTTTCATGAGAGATGATCTTTTTCTCTTCTTCTAAAAGGCCATCATCTTCTTCCTCTTCTTCTTTTGCTCTCTAGATTTCTCTAGTGAGCAAATTACTCACCAAGTTAGGATTTTGAAGTGAGAAAAGCCACCACAACATCATTCTACACAAGTCTTGCCCACTTGTTTAGAGTGTTAGCTTCATTTCTTTCTCTTGATCAAGTGAAGTTGCAAGCTTGGACAAAGCGGACTCCGGGTCGATCATCGTGGACCTAGAGGAGTTCAAGCGGACCTTTTCCAAACCCCAAGTAGCCGAGGAGTCTAGCGTAGGGGCTACAAAGGTTGTACTCTCAAAACCCTAGCCTAACCTACTTGTGATGATGTGTTGTTTTGAAACCCTAATTTTTCTAGGAATGATTCTTTGTATGCTTACTTAGCACCCTAAAAATTCAATCTTTGGTACATGTGATGCTTCCAAACCCTTCGTGAGATGCTAGGTAAATCTAACAGTCTCACGGTGATTCGTGAGCGGATCTCTCCTTTCTCTACTTGTGCTTACCTGGCCACAATTGGCGGTGAAGAGGCGGTTTGAGGTCCTCACAACTTACCCTTTGGAACATTTAGGAGCAATCTAGTTGACTTAAGTGACCCTAGATCTAGGCTTGATTGTGCATGTTGTGATTGATTGAACGTGTGTCTAAACCTTTTATTGAAAATCATTTTGCAAAAAGCTCCTTATAAAAAAACAAAAAACGGAAAAAAAATTTTAAACAAAAACTTGCCACTTGTCGCTAAGAAATCTATTGCACCCTACTTGCACCCACATTCTTTTTCTTCTCCTTTCTTACATCATGGGTACCCCACCTCACATATCTCTTGCCGAACTTTGGTACCCTCAACCAAATATTGCTTCCTACGCGAATTGTTTTGGTCGAATTACGGACGACCCCTTCATGCCCAAAATTTCTTTGAAAGATCGAATAGAAGCGTCTAGGAGAAACAGTTCGATTCTGCAATCCACTTTGTATCAACCATTTCAACCTTCACCACCTTCTTACGTTGATACTCCTTTTTCGAGTTCTGTTGTAACTCCGAAACCCATGTCTATTGCTGAACATATTGAACACACTCGTAACCGATCTTTCATTCCTTTCAACACTTCCAATTCGCGGGATCAACAAGTCCATTCACCTTTTTGTCCAAATGTTGATCCTACTCCTGTCCAACCATTCAATTCCTACCAGCCCTACCCGACTTTCGCACCTTCCCTAAACATTGCTTCTACACAGCTATTTGGGAGTTTCCAAAATCCAAACATTTTGAATCTTTTACTGAAACCCTTTCACAACCCATGTCTAGTCTGGAACAGTCGTTGGAAGCTTATATTGTAGCGACAAACCAACACATGAGGAATTTGGATGCGTCCATTGCCGCCCTTAATTCATCAAGACAACCTAGTGACCCGGTAGCTAGTTTCCAACTAGCTCCAAAAATTCCAATGTATGATGAGGCGGTTGGACAGAGTGAGAATTTGAGTGGTGAGAGTGAGTTCTACACACTTCCAAATCAAACCTACCATTTCTCAATTGAATCCCACAACTCCGGTTTTCAAACAAGTGTCCCAAATGATTCACCAGTTAAAAATAAAACGTGTAATGAGTTGTGCTACTTTATATTGTTTGATTTACCTGATTGTGAAGAGCCCTTTTCAAGTGAACCCAAACCTAATTCTTTCGACCTCTACACCTCCAATCTAGAACCTGAATTGATAAATATCCATACTTTTGATGAGGTGTCCAAAAAAATTGATTTTCACTTGATTGAGGATATTGACGCAAAGAATATTTTGGATGTTGTACCCGCAAATTTGACTGAATTTTTCTCTCCAATTCATCATCCTGAGTCATTAAATGTTTCTCCCGAACTTCATATGCGTCCTGATTTTGATGATAATTGCATGGATGTGATAACTTTTGAGGAGAATTATGAGAATAGTATTGAGGAGAGTATTGAGGATGAAACAGTTTTGTTTGATGAGTCGGATTTTCCAATTCATCCTTATGAACCTTTAACTGTTATACTTCCTAAATCACCCCCTTCATCCTTTCCATCATTCTGAACACGCAAGAAATCACACAGGAGGACTGTGAGCTTGAAAAATTTCTATTCGATCACAACAGTTTTGACGCCACTAGTGCGTTCCTCCTTGAATCTGACACAGTTTGCACAACCGATAATGATTATGAGTGTTTCACTTTTTCGAACGATTTTGAAGACTCATTACCCGAGTTTGAGTCCTTTGAATTTTCGATGAGTTAGTTGAACCATCCGAATCGGTTGCTTACAGTGATTTCGAACCATTGATGGAATCCTTCGAGTTCGAGACAGTTTCACCAATTTTACCTTCAATTGTTTCACCTCTGAAACTCGAACTCAAGCCAAGTCATTTCGAACCATTGATGGAATCCATCGTTTCGACCGCATAAGAATCCGTCACGCTTCCATTTTCAATGGATGGTTTACCAAGTTCAATGTACCCATTTTTCTCACGAATCTTGAGGGATTTGACCCCATTTCTCGATGGGTTGATAAATTAGCATAATCTCTTATAACACATCGGCCATCACAATTTGTGCTAATTCATTCACTCAATTTACACCTTCAAGCTCGTACTATACTTCTTTCTCTCTTCCGCCATTCTTCTCCTAATATACCGAGACCATATTCCACCTTTCTTCCCATACGGTCTCGTGTGTTTCTCATTTCTTTTCTCCACACTCCATTCTTTCACCAACCACACCACTCTAACGATAAAATTTTTGAATGGTTGGTGCTAACCTTTGGCCTGTGTAAGGCCTTGTATAGCTTGATACCGTGTTTTTCTCCTCCCTGACTCTAAACTTTAATGCTTCAACAGTGGAAACACTGTTTCACTTAAGTTTGGAGGAGGGCCTTTTTGTATATATATATTTTTTGTTTTTCTTTCAACAAATAAAAAAATATAAAAAAATAAACAGGGGAATACCGGCCATTTTGACCCTCTTGGTATGGCATGACAGTGAGGACACTATCAAGTTTAAGTTTGGAGGTGTGCTCGGTAAGCTTTCTTCCTTTGCATTCATATGTATATTTTTACATTTGCATACTTATTTTAAAACCCATAAAAATTGGAAAATTTTAAATTATAAAAATTGAAAAATTCAATTTTGGCCATAATTTACTTAAGTTTAACAAGACGGTTAACTAGCTAAGAAAAACTAGATCCTAGACTTAGTAAATTTAAAACCCTAAAAATAACCCTTCTTAAAATTTAACGGTAGAAAAATATATGTCTTTGTAGTTTACTTAGAAATAGGCAAATTTTAAGTTCACTTCTTGGGCTAAAGTCAAAATAAGGGAAGAGTATTGATATTTTTATTAAAGTATAAGTCTGAAAAATAATTCCTAAACTTAAGTCTAAATTTTGAAAATATATACCCTACAAATTGCACAAACACGAACCTTGAAAGTTGGAATAGTAGAAGAGACCTTGAAATGCTCTTGTCTAAAGTTCTTAGTATGAAGGAAATAAAATAAAAATACAAGTGTGAATAAAGAGATAAAAAAAATGAACACTGGTTTTGGTAATTACTTAATGCTGCTTAAATAGAAAAAAAATATTTAGCGAGGGTGCTTTATCACCTAGTGTCTTAGACCAACTGGTTTGGAAGTCACTGCTAAAGCCTTGGTGTTACAAGACTAGGAATTACGCCTTAATGTGCAAACACATTTTGTAATCGGTCGTTGGTACCTCAAGAAGTATTAACGGTCGCATGAAAAATGTGTGAGCAATTTCATCTAAAAATTCACCAACTAAAAGTACTTTGGATAATGGACAAGAGTATAATATCTTGATTTGAATTTCCAAGTGTACGGGTGATATATACACACACGTAGGGGTATGTGTTTGGGGTTTAGATGAGAGATAGGAATGAAATATAGGACTTATATTTTTAGTAGAGATGATAGAAATTCCTAAGTTGAGATGGAACCTTAGAAGGAAAACTTAAAAGATGCTAAAACCTAAGTAAATTTACAAGAACATATATAATCTTAAGTTAAATAATAAGGAAACGTGAAAAATACGGGTTGATAATTTCTGAGCTGAAAATAATAGAATTTCTTGTTAGAAAACCGAATTGGAGGATAAAGTCAATAGGCCAAATTGATAGGATTTTATGGGTAGTATCCACTGAAAACCCTCAGGAGACAACACTCCTCCTACTAGGGACACCTAGAGGTTTAACGGCTAGTTTTGCTTGAGGACGAGCAAAAGATATGTTTGGGGGTATTTGGTCATAACATAATTTTGCATTATTATATTCCCCATTCTTATTCATTTTACAAATAAATAGGTGCTTTTGATCCATGTCTGCTACATAGTTGCAGGTTACAGGTTCTCGGAACAAAACAGTGAAAATGATGAAAAGACGATACAAAAGTGAGACTACGAACAACAAATGGAAGAATCTTGATCACGCCTACAGTTTGAAGAATAAACGAAGATCAATGGACAATTTCACAAAGCAAAAAGGCAGCGCAAAGTTTAAGACTTCGACACGAAGAAAACGGTAAAAGTCCACGACATTATGCACTGTGGAAATCTGGAAGAAAACTAGAAGACAATCTGAGAAACCAAGTGAAGAAACAAGTACCCAATTGCTACCAGACCAAGACCAGAAAAATGAACCAACAACCCCACCATATGGCCACGGATCCACGGCCAAACAGGGCTTTTGGCCGCGGTTCCACGGCCATAATGAGCCCGTGTTGGTGCAAAATTAAACAGTTGGCGGTGCGTTGACTAGTCTTCTTAGGGGTAATTTTGTAAATGCAGCTATGTATCGAATGTAACCCTAGGGTTTCTATGATCTATAAATAGAAGCCTTAAATCTCTTTTTGGGGCATGCCTCTTCTTGTGCCTCATTTCATTTATCAAAATTCAGAATTGTAAATTTCTGTAATGTTTGAAGAGTGCATCAAATAAAAGATAAAGTAAGTTTTTCCTTTCATTACCCTAGTTAATTTTCCTTCCTGCCCTAGTTAATTTTTATTAATCTGCCCTAGTTTAGATTTTATTTATCTGCCGTAGATTAGATAACTAGGTTATTAAAAACAATCATAAAAAAATGAAATCTTTTAGTTCCCTAATGGGTAAGTAGTTCCTCACTTGTTAGGATTAGGAATAGGAGAGATTTGAGAGATGAAAATCTCTCACCCCTTTCTTGCCCATCACATATTTTTATAGGACTCCATGCATACATACACACACCGCTCACTACGGCACCCTATCCCACAAGGTAGCGGTGATACCGTGGTTTAAAAGACCGGTTGTATATGTTTTCCATGAAGGTTAGGGTAAGAATTAAGAAAGGAATGACAAGAACCTAGAGGAAGAAACCTAGTTTCTTCCCGATGGTACTAATCCACTTTATTATTTATTACCATAACATCTAAATAGATCTTAATTAGGGCATAGAAAGCGGTGAGGAATATTGACTTTCCAAACTTAACCCAAACCTAACCCTAGCAAGATTTTTAATCAACTCATTTCAGTTTTTAGTAATAATCAATCCAACCCCATTTGGAATTAACTCGTTAGAACAACTAGAAAATACACAAAATTCCTGTGGACCGACCCGTACTCACCGGCTAGCTACCAAGCGATACCATTCTTGTTAATATTCTTTGATTCATCTTTCGAAAGCGCACAAGCGCGCAAAACATTTCATCACAATCAAATGGCGTCGTTGCCGAGGATGGCGTAGTATTTTATGTTCGCAATTTCGGGTTAATATAAAATCATAAAATCATAAAAACTGAAAAATAATTTAAAAAATATAAAATTTTATCATCTTGTTATTCTTTGAAGGGTGTTTCGTTTGAATTATGCAGGATCGACGAACGAATTCAGATCTGGAAAAATCCAGAGAGCAAAACAGAAAAAACCAGATCTGAACAAGCAAAGGATAATCAGAACAGACAGTAGAAGATTTTTAGAGGCCTGATCTTTCTTTCTCACCGCGAAACCGCCGCCAGAAGGAGTCTTTGACCACGCAACCGCGGCGCCTTGCTGAAGTCAGCAAGCAAAAATACCTCTGTAAGCTTTCTCTTCTTCTCCGTAACCCCATTATCTCCTCTGTAAAAATTTCCTGCAGGGTTCTTTGCGCAAAAAAACTTCTCCCCTTCTCCAATAACATGATCTTGTGCAGGATTCTTTGCACCGCTAAAAAAAATTGTTTGCAAGTGATTGTGTTTACTGCTTTGCATATTTAAATTGACTTTAAGGGGCTTGAACACCAATCCAGATTGGGTGGGGATTTCATTACCCTTCCCAGGACCCCAAAAATCATATAAAGCATATTGCATTGACCATCAAGTTAATTACAAAAAGATTAGTCTCAGCTCTAAGGACTTCGCGCTCAATAGGACAAAGGAATAGTTGTAGGCATCGACCGTTGATCTAAACCTGACTTTGTGGTGCCTAGGCTAGACAGGTAGGGAAAGGTAATTTTAAAAGGCCCGTCTCACGGTGATTCGTGAGCGGATCCCTCCTTTCTCTACTTGTGCTTACCTGGCCACAATTGGCGGTGAAGAGGCGGTTTGAGGTCCTCACAACTTGCCCTTTGGAACAGTTAGGAGCAGTCTAGTTGACCTAGGTGACCCTAGATCTAGGCTTGATTATGCATGTTGTGATTGATTGAACGTGTGTCTAAGCCTTTTATTGAAAATCTTTTCGCAAAAAGCTCCTTATAAAAAAAACACAAAACGGAAAAAAAATTATAAAAAAAAAACTTGCCACTTGTCGCTAAGAAATCCATTGCACCCCACTTGCACCCACACTCTTTTTCTTCTCCTTTCTTACATCATGGATACCCCACCTCACAAAACTCTTGCCGAACTTTGGTACCCACATCCAAACATTGCTTCCTACGCGAATTGTTTTGGTCGAATTACGAACGACCCCTCCATTCCCAAAATATCTTTGAAAGATCGAATAGAAGCGTCTAGGAGAAACAGTTCGACTCCGCAATCCACTTTGTATCAACCATTTCAACCTTCACCACCTTCTTACGTTGATCTCCTTTTTCGAGTTCTGTTGTAACTCCGAAACCCATGTCTATTGCTGAACATATTGAAAACTCTCGTAACCGATATTTCATTCCTTTCAACACTTCCAGTTTGCGGGATCAACAAGTCCATTCACCTTTTTATCCAAATGTTGATCCTACTCCTGTCCAACCATTCAATTCCTACCTGCCCTACCCGACTTTTGCACCTTCCCTAGACATTGCTTCTACACAGCCATTTGGGAGTTTCCAAAATCCAAACAATTTTGAATTTTTTACTGAAACCCTTTCACAACCCATGTCTAGTCTGGAACAGTCGTTGGAAGCTTATATTGTAGCGACAAACCAACAGATGAGGAATTTGGATGCGTCTATTGCCGCCCTTAATTCATCAAGACAACCTAGTGACCCGGTAGCTAGTTTCCAACTAGCTCCAAAAATTCCAATGTATGATGAGGCGGTTGGACAGAGTGAGAATTTGAGTGGTGAGAGTGAGTTCTACACACTTCCAAATCAAACCTACCCTTTCTCAATTGAATCCCACAACTCCGATTTTCAAACAAGTGTCCTAAATGATTCACCAGTTAAAAATAAAACATGTAATGAGTTGTGCGACTTTGTAGTGTTTGATTTACCTGATTGTGAAGAGCCCTTTTCAAGTGAACCCAAACCTAATTCTTTCGACCTCTACACCTCCAATCCAGAACCTGAATTGATAAATATTCATGCTTTTGATGAGGTGTCCAAAAAAATTGATTTTCACTTGATTGAGGATATTGACGCAAGAAATATTTTGGATGATGAACCCGCAAATTTGACTGAATTTTTCTCTCCAATTCATCATCCCGAGTCATTAAATGTTTCTCCCGAACTTCATATGCGTCCTGATTTTGATGATAATTGCATGGATGGGATAACTTTTGAGGAGAATTATGTGGATAATATTGAGGAGCGTATTGAGGATAGTATTGAGGATGAATCAGTTTTGTTTGATGAGTCGGATTTTCCAATTCATCCTCCTGAACCTTTAACTGTTATACTTCCTAAATCACCCCACTTCATCCTTTCCATTGTTCCGACCACGCAAGAAATCACGCAGGAGAACTGTGAGCTTGAAAAATTTCTGTTCGATCACAGCAGTTTTGACGCCACTAGTGCGTTCCTCCTTGAATCTGACACAGTTTGCACAAACGATAATGATTACGAGTATTTCACTTTTTCGAACGATTTTGAAGACTCATTACCCGAGTTTGAGTCCTTTGAATTTTCGGATGAGTCAGTTGAACCATCCGAATCGGTTGCTTACAGTGATTTCGAACCATTGATGGAATCCTTCGAATTCGAGACAGTTTCACCAATTTTACCTTCAATTGTTTCACCTCTGAAACTCGATTTCAAGACAAGTCATTTCGAACCATTGATGGAATCCATCGTTTCGACCGTGCAAGAATCCGTCACGCTTCCTTTTTCAATGGATGGTTTACCAAGTTCAATGTACCCATGTTTTCTCGCGAATCTTGAGGGATTTGACCCCATTTCTCGATGGGTTGATAAATTAGCACAATCGCTTATAACACATCGGTCATCAAAATTTGTGCTAATTCATTCACTCAATTTACACCTTCAAGCTCATACTACACTTCTTTCTCTCTTCCGCCATTCTTCTCCTAATATACCGAGACCATATTCCACCTTTCTTCCCATACGGTCTCGTGTGTTTCTCATTTCTTTTCTCCACACTCCATTCTTTCACCAACCACACCATTATAACGATAAAAATTTTGAATGGTTGGTGCTAACCTTTGACCTGTGTAAGGCTTTGTATAGCTTGATACCGTGTTTTTCTCCACTCTAACTCTGAATTTTAATGCTTCAACAGTGGAAACACTGTTTCACTTGAGTTTTGGGGGGGCCTTTTTGTATATATATATTTTTTGTTTTTCTTTCAACAAATAAAAAATATATATATCAAAATATAAAAAAAATTAAACAGGTGAATACAGGCCATTTTGACCCTCTTGGTATGGCATGACAGTGAGGACACTGTCAAGTTTAAGTTTGGGAGTGTGCTCGGTAAGCTTTCCTCCTTCGCATTCATATGTATATTTTTGCATTTGCATACTTATTTTAAAACCCATAAAAATTGAAAAATTTTAAATTATAAAAATTGAAAAATTCAATTTTGGCCATAATTGACCTAAGTTTAACAAGACGGTTAACTAGCTAGGAAAAACTAGATCCTAGACTTAGTAAATTTAAAACCCTAAAAATAACCCTTCTTAAATTTTAACGGTAGAAAAATATGTCTTTGTAGTTTACTTAGAAATAGGCAAATTTTGAGTTCACTTCTTGGCCTAAAGTCAAAATAAGGGAAGAGTATTGATATTTTTATTAAAGTATAAGTCTGAAAAATAATTCCTAAGCTTAAGTCTAAATTCTGAAAATATATACTCTACAAATTGCACAAACACGAATCTTGAAACTTGGAATAGTAGAAGAGACCTTTAAATGCTCTTGTCTAAAGTCCTTAGTATGAAGGAAATAAAATAAAAATACAAATGCGAATAAAGAGATAAAAAATAAACACTGGTTTTTGTAATTACTTAAGGCTGCATAAAATAGAAAAAAATATTTAGCGAGGGTGCTTTATCACCTAGTGCCTTAGACCAACTGGTTTGGGAGTCACTGCTAAAGCCTTAGGTGTTACAAGACTAGGAATTACACCTTAATGTGCAAACACATTTTTTAATCGGTCGTTGGTACCTCAAGAAGTATTAACGGTCGCATGAAAAATGTGTGAGCAATTTTATCTAAAAATTCACCAACTAAAAATACTTTGGATAATGGACAAGAGTATAATAGCTTGATTTGAATTTCCAAGTGTAGGGGTGATATATACACACACGTAGGGGTATGTGGTTGGGGTTTAGATGAGAGATAGGAATGAAATATAGGACTTATATTTTTAGTAGAGATGATAGAAATTCCTAAGTTGAGATGGAACCTTATAAGGAAAACTTAAAAGATGCTAAAAGCTAAGTAAATTTACAAGAACATATATAATCTTAAGTTAAAAAATAAGGAAGCATGAAAAATACGGGTTGATAATTTCTGAGTTGAAGATAATAGAATTTCTTGTTAGCAAACCGAATTGGAGGATAAAAATCAATAGGCCAAATTGATAGGATTTTGTGGGTAGTATCCGCTGAAAACCCTCAGGAGACAACACTCCTCCTACTAGGGACACCTAGAGGTTTAACGGCTTGTTGCACGAGCTCAGTGCAATTGCGTTTCCGTGCGAAAGTGAGGTTAGGTTTTTTCGAGAATAAACTAGTTTTGCTCGAGGACGAGCAAAAGATAAGTTTGGGGATATTTGTTCATAACATAATTTTGCATTATTATATTCCCCATTCTTATACATTTTATAAATAAACAGGTGCTTTTGATCCATGTCTGCTACATAGTTGCAGGTTACAGGTTCTCGGAACAAAACAGTGAAAATGATGAAAAGACGATACAAAAGTGTGACTACGACCAACAAATGGAAGAATCTTGATCACGCCTACAGTTTGAAGAATAAACAAAGATCAATGGACAATTTCACAAAGCAAAAAGGCAGCGCAAGGTTCAAGACTTCGATACGAAGCAAACGGTAAAAGTCCACGACATTATGCACTGTGGAAATCTGGAAGAAAACTAGAAGACAATCTGAGAAACCAAGTGAAGAATCAAGTACCCAAATGCAACCAGACCAAGAGCAGAAAAAATGAACCAACAACCCCACCATACGGCCGCAGATCCGCGGCCCAACAGGGCTTTCGGCTGCGGTTCCGCGGCCTTAATGAGCCCGTGTTGGTGCAAAATTAAACAGTTGGCGGTGCGTTGACTAGTCTTCTTAGGGGTAATTTTGTAAATGCAGATATGTATCGAATGTAACCCTAGGGTTTCTATGATCTATAAATAGAAGCCTTAAACCTCTTTTTGAGGTATGCCTCTTCTTGTGCCTCATTTCATTTATCAAAATTCAGAATTGTAAATTTCTGTAATGTTTGAAGAGTGCATCAAATAAAAGATAAAGTAAGTTTTTCCTTTCATTGCCCTAGTTAATTTTCCTTCCTGTCCTAATTAATTTTTATTAATCTGTCCTAGTTTAGATTTTATTTATCTGTCGTAGATTAGATAACTAGGTTATTATAACAATCATAAAAAAATGAAATCTTTTAATTCCCTAATGGGTGAGTAGTTCCTCACTTGTTAGGGTTAGGAATAGGAGATGTTTGAGAGATGAAAATCTCTCATCCTTTTCTTGCCTATCACATATTTTTATAGGACTCCATGCATACATACACACACCGCTCACTACGGCACCCTATTCCACGATGTAGCGGTGATACCGTAGTTTAAAAGACTGGTTGTATAAGTTTTCCATGAAGGTTAGGGTAAGAATTAATAAAGGAAGGACAAGAACCTTGAGGAAGAAACCTAGTTTCTTCCCGATGGTACTAATCCCTTTATTAATTATTATCATAACACCTAAATAGATCTTAATTAGAGCATAGAAAGCGGTGAGGAATATTGACTTTCCAAACTTAACCTAAACATAACCCTAGCAAGATTTTTAATCAACTCATTTCAGTTTTTAGTAATAATCAATCCAACCCCAATTGGAATTAACTCGTTTGAACAACTAGAAAATACACAAAATCCATGTGGACCGACCCGTACTCACCGGCTAGCTACCAAGCGACACCGTTCTTGATTGCGGTTAATATTCTTTGATTCATCTTTCGAAAGCGCACAAGCACGCAAAACATTTCATCACAATCAGCCACCCGGCAATCCCATAAGCGAGACAACCCCAATCAACAAAGTGAGTGGGCCACCCAACACTTCCAAGACCTGGTGACTTAGGCACCCCTCCACTGGTATAACCTATACCCCCTACGAGTGCAGCGAATAGCCCGCCAATTCTAGAGCAAGACATCCTGGTCTCAACGCCATGAGAAGGATGCCCGTTGCCCTTTAGAACTCGGCTACTCAAGCACTCCGCCAGAGTAATCCTAGTACATGTAATGAAAACCTGAATATACAACGGTGACTACGTTCGCAACCAGGACGCGCCCCAAAGAATAATACAAGCCGTGATGACGGCAGTCCACATGTCGGATGCTCATCGCCCAATATGAATATACATTATATCACAGAGAATTATATCTAATACTACATACACCAGGCTATCCATCACGACAAATCCAACATAACCATAACCACTAAGCAATATCTACCACAGAACATGCAAACTTGCGGTATCAATTCTATAACACCGTCTAATTGATACATATAGAAATTAGACGATGTTTTACCGAACGTTATGATACACACAACCATCAGCAAACCTACAACAATTGAATACCGCACAATTATAGCCAACACTTCAATTTCCCAAAACACCAGAAATCATGTGTGCTAAAAATCGCTAAAAATTTCATGCTAAAACCTACTCTGGAAGACCGAAATGAGCTCGGATTGATCCGAAACTTCACGGAGGGCCCTGTCACAAAATTAATTTCGACTTGGAGGTACCTAGGGGGTACCCACCCCTTTAGTCCACCCTACGGTGGCCAGGGGATAGGCAAACCCGAAACTACCTTATGAGGCAGTTCTCGGGTCCCCACTCCCCAAGGCCACCTATGGGTGGTCTTGGGGGTGTGGACCCTCCTTAGGGCTCCCGAGATTTCCTCGGGGTCCTCGTGCACCTCCCGTCGGCTTTTTGGTCCAAACTGAAAGCTTGTGGGGAGTCAAAATATCAAGATAGCATGAAAAAAATTTACTGGTTTTGCGGCAGTTTTTGCGGGGGAAAAACCGGCGGGATTCGGAAGTCGTAACAATCTAGTTTAGGGTGTTTGGATGGCTTTGATACCATTTGTGGATTCCTAGTGCTCTCTCCGCTAACCCACAGCCAATACGAAATCCAAAAACATAAATTTTCGTGGGACTAGAAACTAAATCCCAAGAATCGAACCAAACATCTAAACTAGCTAGCACACAAAGATAGAATCACAACATTTGTAGCGTCTTCATTTACTCCAATTGGGTTGGACTCTAGCATGCTCTCATGAGCTCCGGGTCACGTTTGCAGGCCGGTCCTCTTTCGCCGAAAATGATCCATCCAAGGGAACCGATCTAAGTTTCGACTTCACCTAATGAAGCAACCAACACTCCAAGCTCGCTAGGAATGGAGAGTGTAGATGTACGAATTTTCCACTATTTTTTCCTCTCAAATCTAATCTCAAGAATGAAAATGTAGAAGAAGGAGGAGGAGGTGAAGAAAAATAACCATGAGCAAGTGTTGAAGGTAAATGAGAGAGTAGTAGAATGAAGAGTGAAAATGAATGGCTTCATATTTTTGCAACCATACAAATAAAAAGCTCACAATCATTTGTAATAAAATAACGAAGCCCATTCCTCTCTACATGTCTTCAACCATGCTCAATGCCACCTCACCCTCCACCTCATTTTATGAATATTCATAAATGAATATTTATAAATGAAGTGTCCATCTTCTAGAACAAATTCCGTATAAATACAGACTACAACCCGGTATACGTATCAAAATACATATATACATATCCGTATAAAAATACGAATAGACAAGAGAGAAAATGAATAGTGAACAATAATACTTGAATACATATATTAAAAATATATATAAAAATTATTAAATCAAAACTTGATTTAATAATTCGACTTAATCCTAAGCCGCTAGTATTATCAACCATCCGATTAAAGTCTGTGTAGCCTGTACACATATTTAATCGGACACCTGTATATACCAACATACGTCATCTACATCATATCGTCTGTACCGGGAAAACTCTCTGTGTGAGACTCTAAAGACTCATAAATACGCTGGCAGTGGGTTTAACCACAAGCACGTCAGCATCACTAGCTATATGTAACGGCTACCTAGATATTGAATGAAAAGAAGCTCGACGAGCAAACTCATCCGTACCCCTACTGAGCCTATCTGTGACAATCCGCATACAGTCCGGTCTGTTCGTCTAAGAGTATCGCATATCGGGTCTAGAGTATGGATAAAATTAGACCCCTAATAACGCGATAATTCATGTCGGTATGAAGCCCATCACCCACTGAGAAACTACTAATCCAAATCAGTGATTCTCGTCCACCTTGATCAAGGATTTCTGTTGATGGTCACCCGTGCACAGTATGACATCTACCCCCAATACCGAGAGAGACGAATCCCCGACGATCCGCTCACTGCCTCCATATGGCTCGGGACTATACCCAACTAAAACATATGACTCTTTTGAGCCATGGTAAGATAGTAATCAAAGTACAGTGGGAACTCACACGAGAAAAATAACGATCTCGGGTCGACAGACTTAACCTGTACTCATGTCACCTAAGAACTGCTATCTGACAATAGGTATAATACCATCTAGCATGTTCTCGGTGAGTCCGTCCAATGTAGCCCATAACCCAATGAGCACTTGTATACTATCTTAGATGACCAACTGACACCAATGGCTTGTGAAACTGGCCATTGCCCTTTGTCGGGGTCTCAAAAAGTATACACTAGTCTACTCCGGAATATCGATGCATAGTCTCAATACTCTCTCGACTAGGGACATTTAAGGATGTGCTTATGGACCACCCATCTCCCATGTATATGATCTCCATCATAATACTAGTAGTCAAACAAGAATCCTATAGGCTCTATCAACATGTAATAGTGATCTGTAATACCATATAATGCATGTACATGACGATAAAGTCAATAGCATATTATCATCTCGAGTAAGACTGTTCTACCCGTATAGGTCCTACCTCAATCAACATAATCGCATGCTGATTAGGCAAAAATTTTGCACATTTGTATGAACATTTTCCCTACTATTATTAACTACTAAAAGGTGTTAATTGTAAATAAAGAACACATGTGGGTTTATTTGTAAAAAGATTATTATCATATGTTTCTTCATTTATACTTAATATAATTAGGGAAAATATATGCATATAATATTTAAATGAACTATTATTAATTAAAATATGCATATCATATCAAATATTCCTAATCAATATTCTTAAGATATCATATCATATAAATGGTTGGAATAATATCTCAAAAATAATAAATTCTACTAACAAGATGAATTGAGATATTATGCAGGTATTATAATAATATTAGCTTAGGTCTGAAATCTAAGTAGGAGATTCACATCAAATCAAAGTACCAAACCGAATCTGTCGAATCTTAGAAGCAAATCGAAGAATCTAGCAACGGCAGAGACTAAGAGCAATATTTTCAGAGTCTTTGTATCAAGAGGATTTCCAAATATCGAGAGAAGAAGCCACGAGAAAATTGGATGCACAAACCCACAAAGGGGCGGCGGATTCACGATCAAACAGGGGGCGACGGTTCCGCGGTCTGTTAGTGGCCGTAGGATCTGGAAATTTAGAGGCTTGATAGTAATATTACACTCTTCAATATAGCATCTAGGGTTTCTATTTCTAGAGACTATATAAAGGACCGAGAGCTGTCTATCAAAAGCATTCAAAATTCAACATTCATCTATTCATCGATCGAGAGAAAGATCTAGGAGCAACTAGGATTTTTATAATTTACCTTTTCAGCAAGCAAGTTTGTAGTGCACTAGTTGATCCATAAAGATAGTTTTTTTTCTTTCAATTTTTGTCGCATTTACTTTCTGCACTTTATTTTTGGCATTTTAATTTCTGCATTTACATTCCGCAATTACTTTTCAGCATTTCTTTCCGCATTACTTTCTGCACTTTTAAATTTTAATTATGGGTCCATTCATCTTCTACCTCTTTTTTAAATCGCTAATATCCATGAGCGAGTAATTTTTTGCTTGCTAGGGTTTGTAAGATAGATTAGAATAATATATGGAAAATCCCTTGACTTCTTTTGACGTTTTAATTTTTATAAACTTTAGCAAAATAAATGTTATCGGTCGCGCTATCAATTAATAATAGTCACGATCATGATTTGAGATTCGTTAATACTTATTTTGTTAAGAGCTTGAAATAAATAGAGATCAATGAAAGGACAAGGGGCGATAGAGGGAAACCCTAATTTCCTCCAAGAACCCTAATCCACATCATCGCTATTTCTCTAGTATTAAACAATTAAAAGATAAAAAGAATTATTTTTAAATCTCCATCCATTAACTACTAAAGTCCTATAAACCCTACAATCCCTTCTATTATAAATTTGTCATCCCTTCTTAATAGAAACAACAACAATCCCTTCTCTCTTTTATCAACTCGTCTAAAACAAGAAAAGCAGTTCACCATTTCTCTGTGGACGACCCGTACTCACTATCGGCTAGCTATTGAGACACCATTATTGATTACGGTTATTTACAACACACAAACACAACTTTTCAAGCACCAATCAAATGGCGCCGTTGCCGGAGAAACGGTCGTAATTATTTTTCTTGTTATTCGGATTGATTTCTTATAAAAACCAGAAACATAAAATAAAAGAGAACCAAAACCGCATTTTATGTTTTTAACGATTCTTGTGCGAGTTTTGTAAGAAAATCTGGAGTAATTGGAGAGAGCCAACAGAGATTCAGAGATTTTCAAATTGGACCAGAGAAGCATTGGAGTTCTACGAAGAATTTTCAAGGGGAGATCTTGATTTGTAGAGAGATTTTTAGATAAAAAATATTTGTTAACCGCAATCAAGAACGGCGTCACTTGGTAGCTAGCCGGTGAATACGGGTCGGTCCACAGGGATGATGTGTATTTCCTAATTGTTCTAACGAGTTAATTCCAAATGGTGTTTGGATCTTTATCACTAAAACTAATTTGATTTAGACTAGGATTTAGAAATCTTGCTAGGGTTAGGTTTAGATTAAGTTTGGTAAAATAAAATTTCCCACCTCTTTCAATGCCCTAAATTAGATCTTTTTTTAGGTGTTATGGTAATTATTAATAAAGAGGATTAGAACGATTGGGAAGAAACGATATTTCTTCCTCTAGGTCCTTGTCCGTCCTTTCTTAATCCTTACCCTAACCTCCATGGAAAACATGCATATCCGATCTTTTATACTACGGTATCACCGTTACCTCGTGGGCAGGGTGCCGTAGGGAACGGAATATGTATGTATGCATGGAGTCCTAATTATTAACATGTGGTGGGCAAGAAAGGGGTGAGAGATTCGCATCTCTCAAACCCTTCTCTATTCCTAACCCTAACAAGCGAGGAAACTACTCGCTCATTGAGGGATCTATGAAAAACATGATTTTTATGAGTTTTAGAGTTAAGAGATTAATTATCTACTGCAGATTAATAAAAATTCTAATCTAGATTAAACTAAGGCAAATAAGAATTTTATCTAGGGCAGAAATTAAAAACTAATAACTAGGGAAAATAAAAAGAACTTACAAAATTGATGCTCTCAAAAGAAAGGAATTCTAAATTTTATTAATGAAAAGAGGCATGATCTAATACAAGTATTTGGGTCTCTATTTATAGGACATAGAAAACCCTAGGTTTATAATCGCCGCATGTATGCTTTTATAAAATTGCCCCTAGATAGACTAGTCAACGTGCCGCCAGTCGTTATGGAAAATTTCCGCCACTACGGGTAATGCACGGCCGCGGAACCGCGGCCATAGGCCAGGTTTGGCCGCGGTTCCGCGGCCAAATGAAGGGCTTGAATGCTGAAATTTCCTGTGCTGCTTCTGGGTGTTTTTGTCTTCCTATTTCTTGGGTTGGTTCTTCAGAATATTTTCCATTTCTCTTCCAGTTCTCCACAGTGAGTAATGTAGTGGACTTTTACCATTTGCTTCGTGTCGAAGTCTTGAACCTTGTGTTGCCTTGTTCTTTGTGAACCGACCTTCGTTTATTCTCTAACTGTAGGCTTGATCAAGATTCTTCCATTTGTTGGTCGTAGTCTCACTTTTGTATCGTTTTTTGTCTTTTCTCACTGTTTTTGTTCCAAGAACCTGTAAGCTGTAACTATGTAGCAGACATAGGTCAAAAGCACCTGTTTATTTGTAAAATGAATAAGAATGGGGTCTAAAAGATTGCAAAATTATGGTATAAACAAATACCCCCAAACTTATCTTTTGCTCGTCCTCGAGCAAACCTAGCTTTATTCTCAACAAAATCCTAACCTCACTTTCGCAGGGAAACGCGATTGCACTGAGCTCGTGCAACAAGCCGTTAAATCTCTAGGTGTCCCTAGTAGGAGGAGTGTTGTCTCCTGAGGGTTTTCATCGGATACTACCCACAAAATCCTATCAATTTGGCTTATCGACTTTTATCCTCCAATTAGGTTTTCTAAAAAGAAACTCTATTATTTTCGACTCATAAATTATCCATCCATATTCTTCACGCTTCCTTATCATTTAACTTAAGATTATATATGTTCTGCAGACCTACTTAGCTTTCGGCATCTTTTAAGTTTTCCTTCTAGGGTTCTATCTCAGCTTAGGAATTTTTATCATCTCTATTAAAGATATAAGTCATATTCTTCATTCCTATCTCTTATCTAAACCCCAATCACATACCCCTGCGTGTGTGTATATATCATCCCTACACTTGGAAATTCAAATCAAGCAATCATACTCTTGTCCGTTGTCCAAAGCACTTCTTAATTGGTGAATTTTTTTAGATGAATTTTGCTCAGACATCCTTCATGCGACCGTTAATACTTCTTGAGGTACCAACAATCGATTACAAGATGTGTTTGCACATTAATACGTAATTCCTAGTCTTGTAACACCTAAGATTTTAGCAGTGACTCCCAAACCAGTTGGTCTAAGGCACTAGGTGATGAAGCACCCTCGCTAAATATTTTTCTATTTTTGCAGCCTTAAGTAATTACAAAAACCAGTGTTCATTTTTTTTCTTTATTCACACTTGTATATTTTTTTATTATTTTTCTTCATACTAAGGACTTAAGACGAGCATTTCAAGGTCTCTCCTACTATTCCAAGTTTCAAGGTTCGTGTTTATGCAATTTTTGCAGGGTATATATTTTCAGAATTTAGACTTAAGTTAGGAATTATTTTTCAAACTTATACTCTAATAAAAATATCAATACTTTTCCTTTGTTTTAACTTAGCCCAAGAAGTTAACTCGAAATTTGCCTATTTCTAAATAAACTACAAAGACATATACTTTCTACCGTTAAATTTTAAGAAAGGTTATTTTTAGGGTTTTTAATTTACTAAGTCTAAGATCTAGTTGTTCCTAGCTAGTTAACCCATTTGTCAAACTTAAGTCAAATATGGCCAAAATTGAATACTTTAATTTTTATAATTTTTTCAAATTTTCAGTTTTTATGGATTTTTCTTTTTCTATATTTTTTTTATTTTTCAATTTTTTCAATTTTTATGATTTTTATATAAGAATGCAAATGCAAAAATCTACATATGAATGCGAAGGAAGAAAACTTACCCGGCAATGGCGCCATTTGATTGTTACGAGAGATTTTTAGATCAAAAATATTTGTTAACCGCAATCAAGAACGGCATCGCTTGGTAGCTAGCCGGTGAATACGAGTCGGTCCACAGGGATGATGTGTATTTCCTAATTGTTCTAACGAGTTAATTCTAAATGGTGTTTGGATCTTTATCACTAAAACTAATTTGATTTAGACTAGAATTTGGAAATCTTGCTAGGGTTAGGTTTAAGTTAAGTTTGGTAAAATAAAATTTCCCACCTCTTTCAATGACCTAAATTAGATCTTTTTTTAGGTGTTATGGTAATTATTAATAAAGGGGATTAGAACGATTGGGAAGAAACGATATTTCTTCCTCTAGGTCCTTGTCCGTCCTTTCTTAATCCTTACCCTAACCTCCATGGAAAACATAAGTACGAAGAGACCTTGAAATGCAAATGCAAAAATATACACTTCAATTTTTATGATTTTTATATAAGGATGCAAATGCAAAAATATACATATGAATGCGAAGGAAGAAAACTTACCGAGCATACCCTAACCGTCCTTTCTTAATCCTTACCCTAATCCTTACACTTCTATTTTTATGATTTTTATATAAGAATGCAAATGCAAAAATATACATATGAATGCGAAGGAAGAAAACTTACCGAGCATACCACCAAACCTAAACTAGACAGTGTCCTCACTGTCAGGCTACACCAGGTGGGTCGAAAATGTCAGCACTTTCCTGTTTTTTTTATATTTACAAATGTCAGCACTTTCCAGTTGGTCTAAGGCACTAGGTGATGAAGCACCCTCGCTAAATATTTTTCTATTTTTGCAGCCTTAAGTAATTACAAAAACCAGTGTTCATTTTTTTTCTTTATTCACACTTGTATATTTTTTTATTATTTTTCTTCATACTAAGGACTTAAGACAAGCATTTCAAGGTCTCTCCTACTATTCCAAGTTTCAAGGTTCGTGTTTATGCAATTTTTGTAGGGTATATATTTTCAGAATTTAGACTTAAGTTAGGAATTATTTTTCAAACTTATACTCTAATAAAAATATCAATACTTTTCCTTTGTTTTAACTTAGCCCAAGAAGTTAACTCGAAATTTGCCTATTTCTAAATAAACTACAAAGACATATACTTTCTACCGTTAAATTTTAAGAAAGGTTATTTTTAGGGTTTTTAATTTACTAAGTCTAAGATCTAGTTGTTCCTAGCTAGTTAACCCATTTGTCAAACTTAAGTCAAATATGGCCAAAATTGAATACTTTAATTTTTATAATTTTTTCAAATTTTCAGTTTTTATGGATTTTTCTTTTTCTATATTTTTTTTATTTTTCAATTTTTTCAATTTTTATGATTTTTATATAAGGATGCAAATGCAAAAATCTACATATGAATGCGAAGGAAGAAAACTTACCCGGCAATGGCGCCATTTGATTGTTACGAGAGATTTTTAGATCAAAAATATTTGTTAACCGCAATCAAGAACGGCATCGCTTGGTAGCTAGCCGGTGAATACGAGTCGGTCCACAGGGATGATGTGTATTTCCTAATTGTTCTAACGAGTTAATTCTAAATGGTGTTTGGATCTTTATCACTAAAACTAATTTGATTTAGACTAGAATTTGGAAATCTTGCTAGGGTTAGGTTTAGGTTAAGTTTGGTAAAATAAAATTTCCCACCTCTTTCAATGACCTAAATTAGATCTTTTTTTAGGTGTTATGGTAATTATTAATAAAGGGGATTAGAACGATTGGGAAGAAACGATATTTCTTCCTCTAGGTCCTTGTCCGTCCTTTCTTAATCCTTACCCTAACCTCTATGGAAAACATAAGTACGAAGAGACCTTGAAATGCAAATGCAAAAATATACACTTCAATTTTTATGATTTTTATATAAGGATGCAAATGCAAAAATATACATATGAATGCGAAGGAAGAAAACTTACCGAGCATACCCTAACCGTCCTTTCTTAATCCTTACCCTAATCCTTACACTTCTATTTTTATGATTTTTATATAAGAATGCAAATGCAAAAATATACATATGAATGCGAAGGAAGAAAACTTACCGAGCATACCACCAAACCTAAACTAGACAGTGTCCTCACTGTCAGGCTACACCAGGTGGGTCGAAAATGTCAGCACTTTCCTGTTTTTTTTATATTTACAAATGTCAGCACTTTCCAGTTGGTCTAAGGCACTAGGTGATGAAGCACCCTCGCTAAATATTTTTCTATTTTTGCAGCCTTAAGTAATTACAAAAACCAGTGTTCATTTTTTTTCTTTATTCACACTTGTATATTTTTTTATTATTTTACTTCATACTAAGGACTTAAGACGAGCATTTCAAGGTCTCTCCTACTATTCCAAGTTTCAAGGTTCGTGTTTATGCAATTTTTGTAGGGTATATATTTTCAGAATTTAGACTTAAGTTAGGAATTATTTTTCAAACTTATACTCTAATAAAAATATCAATACTTTTCCTTTGTTTTAACTTAGCCCAAGAAGTTAACTCGAAATTTGCCTATTTCTAAATAAACTACAAAGACATATACTTTCTACCGTTAAATTTTAAGAAAGGTTATTTTTAGGGTTTTTAATTTACTAAGTCTAAGATCTAGTTGTTCCTAGCTAGTTAACCCATTTGTCAAACTTAAGTCAAATATGGCCAAAATTGAATACTTTAATTTTTATAATTTTTTCAAATTTTCAGTTTTTATGGATTTTTCTTTTTCTATATTTTTTTTATTTTTCAATTTTTTCAATTTTTATGATTTTTATATAAGGATGCAAATGCAAAAATCTACATATGAATGCGAAGGAAGAAAACTTACCCAGCAATGGCGCCATTTGATTGTTACGAGAGATTTTTAGATCAAAAATATTTGTTAACCGCAATCAAAAACGGCATCGCTTGGTAGCTAGCCGGTGAATACGAGTCGGTCCACAGGGATGATGTGTATTTCCTAATTGTTCTAACGAGTTAATTCTAAATGGTGTTTGGATCTTTATCACTAAAACTAATTTGATTTAGACTAGAATTTGGAAATCTTGCTAGGGTTAGGTTTAGGTTAAGTTTGGTAAAATAAAATTTCCCACCTCTTTCAATGACCTAAATTAGATCTTTTTTTAGGTGTTATGGTAATTATTAATAAAGGGGATTAGAACGATTGGGAAGAAACGATATTTCTTCCTCTAGGTCCTTGTCCGTCCTTTCTTAATCCTTACACTAACCTCCATGGAAAACATAAGTACGAAGAGACCTTGAAATGCAAATGCAAAAATATACACTTCAATTTTTATGATTTTTATATAAGGATGCAAATGCAAAAATATACATATGAATGCGAAGGAAGAAAACTTACCGAGCATACCCTAACCGTCCTTTCTTAATCCTTACCCTAATCCTTACACTTCTATTTTTATGATTTTTATATAAGAATGCAAATGCAAAAATATACATATGAATGCGAAGGAAGAAAACTTACCGAGCATACCACCAAACCTAAACTAGACAGTGTCCTCACTGTCAGGCTACACCAGGTGGGTCGAAAATGTCATCACTTTCCTGTTTTTTTTATATTTACAAATGATACACACCCCCAAACTTATGTGAAATAAAGCTTTGGCAAGATGATCAAAAATTTGGGGGTAAAATGGAGGAGAATCAATCGGTGTAAATCGGCTCCTGCAAAAACAGGAGCTCCTCCGACGGGTCTGCAGTGAGGAACGGTTTCAGTCGATATCCATTTACTTTAAATAAAGTACCGTCCTCCGGATTTTCAAGATCTACCGCACCGTGTGGATATACGGTGCGTACTAAAAATGGCCCTTTCCACCTAGATCTGAGCTTGCCGGGGTGAAAGTGTAATCGAGTGTCATAGAGTAAAACCTGTTGACCAGGTTTAAACGTTTTGCGCATAAGGTGTTTGTCATGGAACACCTTAGTTCGGTTTTTAATAATGACAGCATTATCATAAGCCTCATCCCGCAGCTCTTCTAGTTTGTTTAATTGCAGCTTTCGATTGCTGCCCGCATCTCCCATTGATAAATTCAACTCCTTGATCGCCCAAAATGCCTTGTGTTCAATCTCAACTGGGAGGTGGCAAGCCTTCCCATAAACAAGCCGGTATGGAGACATACCAAGATCGGTCTTGTATGCAGTACGGAAAGCCCATAGTGCTTCGATCAGTTTGTGTGACCAATCTTTACGGTTTTTAGAAACCGTTTTCTCCAAGATTTGCTTAATTTGCCGATTCGAAACCTCGGCTTGCCCACATGTTTGGGGATGGTATGGTGTTGACAGCTTGTGAGTAATGGAATATTTGTGCATTAAGGACTCAAAAGTCCTATTGCAGAAGTGAGATCCATTATCACTTATAATTGCTCGAGGGTGCCCAAACCGAGAAAAGATATGTTCTTTAAGAAATCGAACGACAACCTTGTTATCATTCGTTCGGATAGGCATAGCCTCGACCCATTTCGACACATAGTCAACAGCCAAAAGAATATACACATTCCCCAAGGAATTGGGAAATGGTCCCATGAAGTCTATTCCCCAAATATCAAAAATGTCCACAACCAAAATTGGTTGGAGCGGCATTTCGTTTCTCCGCGATATCCGGTCCAAGTGTTGGCACCGGGAGCATGTCTTGCAGTATTCATATGCATCCTTAAAGAGTCGTGGCCAATAGAAACCACACTACAAGATTTTCTCGGCTGTCTTCTTTGGGCCAAAGTGCCCGCCACACGCTTGATCGTGGCAAAAGGACAGCACACTCTTAAACTCATTTTCAGGTACACACCGACGAATGATTTGGTCGAAACAGTATTTAAAAAGATACGGTTCATCCCAATAAAAATGTTTTACTTGGGACAAGAATCGGAGTTTATCCTGTTTCGACCAATCTTTAGGTATCACGCCGGTGGCCAAGTAGTTTACTATATCAGCGAACTAAGGTTCGCAAGACACGGTTAAGAGTTGCTCATAGGGAAAAACATCTTTGATTAGAATTTCAAGTGTAGGCGAAGAAGGAAGTCGTGAAAGGTGATCGGCCACTACGTTTTCACATTCTCTTTTGTCCCTTATGATAAGGTCAAACTCTTGTAGCAAAAGGATCCAATGTATTAACCTCGATTTAGCATCCTTCTTCGCAAAAAGGTGGCGAAGAGCTAAATGGTCCGTATACACAATAACTGGAGAGCCGATTAAATAAGGCCGGAATTTTTCAAGTGCAAACACAACTGCTAAAACTTCCTTTTCTGTTGTTGTGTAGTTTAGTTGGGCCTCATTTAGTGTACGGCTAGCGTAATAAATCACGTGCGGCATCTTATTAATGTGCTGTCTAAGAACAGCACCAATGGCGAAATCTGATGCGTCGCACATAATTTCGAATGGATCCGTCCAATCTGGAGATGAAAGAATGGGCGCAGAAATGAGAGAGTGTTTCAATGACTCGAACGCTTCCATGCAAGTTGAGTCAAAATCTAATGTTGTGTCCTTGGCCAATAAGAGAGTCAAAGGTCTAGCAATCTTGCTAAAATCCTTGATGAACCGTCTATAAAAACCAGCATGGCCAAAGAAAGCTCGGATGTCTTTGACGCATTTAGGAGGAGGAAGATTAGAAATGACCTCAATCTTGGCTTTATCAACCTCTATGCCATTTTGCGAGAAGACATGTCCTAAGAAAATGCCCTCTCGTACCATAAAGGGGCACTTCTCTCAATTTAAAGTTAGGTTCTTATCCCTACAGCGGGTATGAACTGCGCCAAGGTGTAGCAAACACTCGTCGAAGGAGTCACCAAAAATGGAGAAATCATCCATAAAGATCTCCAAAAACTTTTCAATCATGTCTGAAAAGATCCCCATCATACACCACTGAAACGTAGCGGGTGCATTGCATAACCCAAAGGGAATGCGACGATAAGCAAAAGTGCCAAAATGACAAGTAAATGTGGTCTTCTCTTGATCCTCTTTGGCGATGGAGACTTGGTTATAGCCGGAATAGCCATCCAAAAACCAATAGAACTCGTGCCCAGCCAATCGTTCTAGCATTTGGTCAATGAAAGGTAAAGGAAAGTGGTCTTTCCTTGTCACGGCATTGAGTTTTCTATAGTCGATGCAAACTCGCCACCCAGTTTGGGTGCGAGTAGGTATTAACTCATTTGCCTCATTGGTTATGACCGTAATGCCTGATTTCTTTGGCACAACATGAATGGGGCTAACCCACTGGCTATCTGAGATAGGGTAAATGATACCACTATCAAGACATTTAACAATCTCCTTCTTGACAGCCTCTTTCATTATGGGGTTGAGGCGTCTTTGTGGATCCCTTACCGGCTTGGCATCATCCATCAAGTGTATATGATGTTCAACTATGAGGGGACTAATCCCCTTGATGTCCGCCATAGACCAGCCAAAAGCTTGTCGATTATTTTGTAAGACCATTAAAAGGGCTTTCTCTTGCTCGAGAGCTAGAGAGGCTGATATGATAACGGGAAGGGTCTCATTGTCACCTAGATAAGCATATTTAAGGTGAGACGGCAAAAGCTTTAGTTCGAGTTTAGGAGGTGAAACAATTGATGGTAACAATGGTGTAACTGTTTCAAACTCGAAGGATTCCATCAACGGTTCAAATCGAGTGTACACTACCGAGTCGGATGGTTCAACTAACTCATCCGAAAAAGCAAAAGACTCAAACTCGGGTGGTGAGTCTTCAAAATCGTCTAAAAAGGTGAAACACTCATAATCGTTGTCCGGCGTGAAAGCTATGTCGGATTCTAGGAGGAACGCACTAGAGGCGTCAACACTGCTGTGATCAAACATAAATTTTTCGAGCTCAATGAGATCGCAGAGTATTATCAGATGTCCTAATTCTAGCGTACTTGATGTTTGCTCGATCAGATGAGATCGCGGAGTTTGTCCAAATACCGAGTAGGTCTTCCATTGGTGTTTGGACATTAAGTGTTACTTATAGGCTTCATAGGTGTTTGGACATTAAGTGTTACTTATAATCTCAAAACACTTAATAAATAAGCAAGTTTGTCCAAACACCGAGTAGGTCTTCCATAGGTGTTTGGACATTAAATGTTACTTATAGGCTTCATAGGTATTTGGACAAACTTGCTTGTTGATCTTCCATTCACTCAATACCTGGGTAGCCGTTACGTCCAGCTAGTACCGCTGACGGCTTGTGGGTGACTGCTGTGATCATTACCTACTGCTGGCGTATTGACGAGTCTTTAGAGTTTCATACAAAGGCTCATAGTTCAAGCGAAACAAATTAGGGCACATATGCTGATATTTGCGGGGGGCCTGATTAAATACGAGTATGTGATACCGTATTCTAATCCGGTGGTTATCTAATATCGGTCAAGTTATATGTGATATAACCGGATTATCGAATCAAGTGTTGATTTGATAATGTGATATACTGATAAATGATATTTGTCGATTATATGGGATATAGCCAGATTATTGAATCAAGTGTTGATTTAATAATATTATATATATATATATATATTTATATTTGATATAATTATATATATTAACTAATATTATTAGCTCATAAATTATTTTCTTAATATATATATATATATTTGATATATATATATATATATATATATTAGAAGAAGCATGATTGAATTTCTATTTTGTGAAAATAGAAATGATGAGGTGGAAAATGAGAAATGGGGTGAAGCGTGTTTTTTATATTTATTAATTCATTTGCTTGCACTATTGAAGTATGGTTCAATTTATTTATTGAAATAAATTCAATGCTTCAATAAGTGAGGAATTAGAAATGCCATTCTTCATCTGGTCATTGATACACACTTGTTAATTTCCTCACTTGAGCTCATATGATGAGTTCTTCTCTCTAGCTCTCTCCATCTTCTTCATCCTTCACCTCCAAGCTCAATCCCTCACATGAGTTGTGAAACCTTGAGCTTATGAGAACCCTAGTGAGTTTTGAACCCCTACTTCACCATCCTCGTTTGAATTAGCAATTTGAATTTGTGTGTTTTCTTCACTAAAGAGTTTAGTGAAGAGGTAGTTTGGATTAGCGGAGCTTCGGGTGGATCATCTTCGGCACGAAGATCGCAAAGGAAGCTCGATCCAACTTCAAGTGGAGCCTAGTGGAGGGACTACTACCCGGAGCATTTGAAGAGAAAAACACGGTCTACAAAGGTTGTAGCCTCTTTCACTTTAGTATAGTTTTTGATATCATGCTTAAAACCATAATCATCTAGTTTAGATTCTATGTTAGTGTTGATTAGCACCCCAAAAATTTTTAAATTGGCATGCTTAATGCTAGTAAAACCCAGTGGTGGTGCTCATAAACACTTTCATAAACCCAGTGGTGGTGCTCATAAACACTTTCATTGGGGTTATGTTTGATTAGCCCAGTTTGCATGTGATGTTAACTTTTTCATTGGGGCTATTCAGAGTGTTTCGTGGTCGTAATTTTAACGTCGTTTCGGGTTTAAGTTTGATATGTGATACAATACTTAGAATCCATACTAAATTAGTTTTGTGAAAACTAGTTTGCTAATTGTAAATCTAGCATTTTAGTCTATGTTGATCGATTGCCACGGAGTTTTGATTCGGATCAAAACTTCATCGCAATAGCGTATAGTACGCGAACACTCGCCAGGATTATGATGTGATAATACTTGTGGATCACCCTGGCCGCACTAGTATGATCTCATCATAATCCTGGTAGTCAAGTACATATCCTAAGGGCTTTATCAACATATGAGAGCAAGACAGTAAAGAATAACAGTCAACATGTTAAGATAAAGAGTAACCAGATAGTATACAATCACGTCGAGTAAGAAAGTCCTATATATGTGTGTGTGTGTGTGTGTGTCCAAGCATCCACTATAATATACATCACATGTACAATAATGGCCTCTAAGGCATACATATAACTAACAATCTCCCACTTGCAAAATTCCATGCTTGAATGAGTGGGGGTCAAGAGTTTCCATTCATTCTAGTCTCATTCTCAACACTTAGCCATTTTTCTTGAGTTGCTCCCATGGTTGCTCTCTAGCTTCATCTTCTTCCTCAATTGCCATGGTTCAAGCTTCAACCCTCACATGAGATGTGAATCATGAAGCTTGAACACAATCTTGTGAGCTTTTAACATCCCCTACTTCACTATCCCACACCAAACTAGCAATTTGGTATGGTGTGTTTGCTACACTAAAGGAGTTTAGTGTAGAGTTAGTTTGGGCTAGAGGAACTTCGGGTGGATCGTCTTTGGCGCGAAGATCACGAAGGAGGTTCATTTAACTCGAAGAAGAGCCTAGTAGAGTCATGTAGACTTCAACCCGGAGCTATAGATGAGAAGGACTAGAACTACAATGGTTGTATGCTCTTTTCTTCTCTTGAGTTAATCACATCATAAAGGCAAACCCTAAATAATCTAGTAAAGATCTTATTAGTCTAACTTAGCACCTAATAAAAATTTGAATTTGGCATGCTTGATGCCTCTAAAACCACATGGTGGTGTTAAAGTAGACTTTCATGGTATCAGAGCTAAGCTAGAATATTAGGGTAACTTTTAGCGACGTTAGAAATCCACCGTTTTTGTCGCGCAAAAACTGCCGATAAAAACAGTTTCGAAATTGATATTTTGAGTTGTTTGCACACCCCACGGGCTCACGGTTTTAACCGAGAAGCCGCGGGATGGAGCGTACGCACTCCGGGGACACTCCGGGGGGACCATAAGCCAGACCCACACCCCAAGACCACCACAAGGTGGCCTTGGGGGTGGGTGACCCAAGAGCGACCCATATGGGTGCTCTCGGGTCTGCCAACCCTAGGGGGCCACTTCATGGTGGCCTCCGGGGGTGGGTACCCCTCTAAGGCCCCCTATTCGATACTTAATTTTGGGTCTTCACCCCCGTGAAGATTCGGGTAGGTTTCGAGTTCATTTTGACTCCCAGATTGGCTTAAAACGATCGGTTTTAGAACTTTAGCTCACTGGATTTTTCAAGTGTTGGAAAATTTGGTTTAGTTTGCTAATTGCGTGCAGAATTCTAATGTCGTGATTACTTTACAAGCTTTGTGATGTGTGTAATACAATTATTAGAATCTAGATTAATTAGTTTTGTGAAAACTAGTTAGTATATTATAAACCTAGCCGTTTAGTCTCAATTGATCGATTGCCCTGAAGTTTTGATTCGGATCAAAACTCCGTCGTAATTGCGTATTGTACGCGATCACTAAGTCGGAAATTTTGTTGAATTAACATACAACCAATTGAAAAGAGTTTTCAATTTGAGACTAAAATGCAAGATTTATATATTAGGCATGAAATCCGGAATATGAGATATTCAGGGTTTATGATGTCTAAGGATATTACGGATTCTAATTATTGTAGTTTTTTGTTTTCTTTTCTGCGACCGTAAGTGTAATATATGGGGTATCCCAATCTCGTTGCTATATGTCAAAAAGTTTTAGGGATACGCATATTTGCTTACATTGATGATATATGATATCATGTGTTGCTGTTGATATGATTTATTGGATCGTCGTGAAAGAATAGCCGGGGGTTCTTATGTGAGATGAAGGCTTTTATTTCCATTCATGTAAAATATGTATGTAATATTCTTTTATTGGGGAACTTCCGGGTTGAGGATGATATCACCACTGTTGTATATTATTTACTGTTCCTCATTAGGATAGACCCAAGGCGGGGAGAACAAGTAACCGGGTTCTAGAGTCTGGTAGGAGACCATCTCAAGGAGTTGAGACCGGGTCTCCTAACTCTAGAATTGGCAGGGCTACTTGCCGCTCTCGTAGGGGTCTAGGGATGTGGGTTTGGCTATTCATCATGACTGTGGAATCTGTGTTTTACATTACTGGCTAAATTTAAAACACGGACATCCTAGTATATCCAATGTTTCATATGTTGCTTCTGCTGCTTGTTTCTGTGATGTAGATCATATAACTGCGTGGGACGAATGTAATATTATATATATGATATATAATAAATGTTGCTTATGTTTTGCACCCGCGCTAGTCCAGTCCCCGCTCTGCCGGTAGTTAAGTAACCTAACGGTGCATGACAGGGCCCTATGGCGAATGCGGATGGCATAAGCGTACGTTCTATTTTCGTTTCATTTTTCTATAATGTTTAGGAAACATTAATTGATGGGACTTCATTAATGAGATTAATAAAAAGAAATAAACCAAAAGATGTTGTAGAATCAAATTTTCAAAAAAGGTAGCTCTAGTTTTTGCTTTGCATAGTGGTATTCCATGATGAATATCTAGCACCTCATTTGATGAGGAAAGAGCCGAGATCTCTTCACCGGGAGTGACCTCTTTAGCGAAACTAGCAAATGCTACAACCCATCCGGTTTTTTCTTTTGACTGCTTCTTTAGTTCTTGCTTTGCATAGTGGTATTCATGAATATCCAGCACCTCATTCGATGAGGAAAGAGCCGAGATCTCTTCACCGGGAGTGACCTCTTTAGCGAAGCTAGCAAAATCCTAAAAAACACTCCTTTTATAAAATTACTAGATTCTACAACGATATCAAGTTCATTACGTTCATAGTTTTCTTAAAAAATTGCGTAGCCCTCCGTCATTTCAGATAAGTACTATTTAGTATTCATGCTGCGTTTGTTGACCTCCGTCAATGCATAGTGTGCGGTAGCTGATTAGTGCCTATCTACCGCATGTGATGCGATTGGATTAAGGTGGCCATATGGCCTTGTTGACCTCCGTCAAGGGTCGTGCGGGTGGGTTTAATTCAATCAAGAAATGAACGGGTTGAACTTGACTAGCAGCCTATGGTTTGTTGACCTCCGTCAAGGTCATAGGAAGCTACGGGTAAAAATCATTATCGGGAATTTCAAGTGTTGAATTTTTCAATGAGATTTCATACCTTCTATATGATAATTGGATCCCGATACCCACTGCGAGTAAGAGTTACTCCTGGGAGAGTTTTGCACTTTACAATTAGCCGATCAAGTAGGTATCTAGAAAGGTGTCAACGGGGTTATGCCTCTAGGGAAACGAGATTTATTTTAATTAGGTCCGTGCGAAAGCACGGGGAACCTTCCTCAAAGTACCGACACTAGCCTGACCGAACGATTAGCGAACTTGTAGGGTGTAATTAATCCCGGCTAATCTTACCTTTTAGGGTTTGAAGGAAGATTTGATAAAAACAGTGGGAGCCATCTTAATTAGATAAGATAATAACCAATCTAATCATGCAAAGAGCGCACGCTAATGCATTTCCTTCTCTCTCTCTCTCCAGGCAGCAACCAATGTCACGCCTTAATCAAGATAATAATATAGATGTATTGACCGAACCCTCCTTTTATACAGGGCTAGGGAACGTTGGTCCCGCTCCATCTTATGAGTGTCATAAGTCTGAGCAAGGGATATAGGAATATCAGGATTCCCGCGCCACCCGTACGAAGAAACGGCATATTGATGCATCTTCTTCGGGTGTGTTTGTTACCGAGAACTGTTTCTCAATTTGTTCTATGTCCTGGGTTTTGTATACCGGATCAGGATCCTACGTATATAATTTGTTACATGGGCTAAAGAAAGGTAGAGAACTGGGAAAGGGTGATAAATCCCTAACAGTAGGGAATGGTACAATTGTTGCAGTCAAGGCAGTTGGAGATTATCACCTTGTATTATCAACTGGTAATACATTGATTCTGAACTACTGTTACTACATACCAAAAATGGTGCAACATTATATCCATTTCTTTGCTAACTAAAGAAGGATATAATCTCACATTAGAGGATAATGTTATGAACATTTTCCAGAATCAAGTGTTGATTGGATCTGGTACGTTATGTAACGGTATATACGTTCTTAATCAAAGTACAGTTGTTAACATACAGAACACAAATAAGAGGAAAAGTTCAGAAATGAATGAAGCCTTCTTGTGGAATTGTAGACTAGGTCATATCGATGCAACAAGACTGCCAGTCATGTCTCAAAGACAAGATGACCAAAACTCCGTTTACTGGACATGGAGAAAGAGCTATTGAACTCTTGGGACTGATACATAGTGATGTATACGGTCCTATGTCTACACATGCCAGGAATGGTTTTTCGTACTTTATTACATTCACCGATGATCTCTCAAGGTTCGGGCATGTGTTCTTGTTGAAACACAAGTCTGAAGCTTTTGAGAAATTCAAGAAATATAAGTGCGAAGTAGAAAACCAAACATGCAAAAGTATTAAAATCCTAGGATCTGATCGGGGAGAAGAATGCTTGAGCGGGGAATTCCGTGATTATCTAAAAGAGAATGGGATTCTCTTTTAGCTTACTCCTCCATATACACCACAGCACAACGGTGTATCGGAACAGAGGAATCGCACCCTATTAGATATGGTGCGCTCTATGATGAGTACTGCTGAGTTGCCTATTTCTTTTTGGGGTTATGCGCTTGAGACAGCTGCATATCTATTGAATAGAGTTCCGACCAAATCAGTGCCTACCACTCCATATGAGATATGGAATGGGAAGAGTCCATATCTTAATTTTATTCAGATATGGGGTTGTCCGGCCTATGTGAAGACCCAAAATCCGGACAAGCTCGAGGCAAGGTCAGTTCTGTGCAAGTTTATAGGATATCCCAAACATTCATGAGGGTATATCTTCTACCACTCCGAGGAACAAAAGGTGTTTGTTTCTTGACATGCCACCTTTTTAGAAAATGGTTATCTTATGAAAGAAATTAGTGGCAATGAGGTACACTGGAAGAAGTTCCAGCAGCACTGACTACAACTGACAATTTGGTCGAACCGGAGGATCCAATAGTACCCAACAATCCCAGCCACTCTGCAGATCTAGTAGGGTTTCTCATCCACCTGAGAGATACTACGGTTTTCTCATAGACAGTGGGAGCGAGGATTGCATCATGGAAGATGATGACCCTATTAGTTTCGAGCAGGCCATCACGAGTGGGGACTCTATGAAATGGCCGAATGCTATGAGATCTGAGATGGAATCCATGTACACCAACCAAGTTTAGACTTAGGAAGTTGCTCCTGAAGGGGTAAAACCCATTGGGAGCAAGTGAATCTTCAAAAAGAAAATAGGTGTAAATGGAAAAGTTGAGACTTTCAAAGCCAGACTTGTAGCAAAAGGTTTTCGTCAGCGACCTGGCGTCGACTATGATGAAGCATTTTCTTCTGTCGCTATGCTTAAGTCCATCAGGATCCTGCTTGCCATTGCTGCATACCATGACTATGAAATCTGGAAGATGGACGTCAAGACCGCTTTTCTAATTGGTGATTTAGAAGAGAGCGTATACATGACACATTCAGAGGCCTTCGTAGACAAAGGGAGCAGCGGAATGGTGTGCAAGCTGCTTAAATCTATCTATGGATTAAAGCAGGCATCGCGGAGTTGGAACATCTGTTTTGATGAAACTATTAAAGAGTTTGACTTCATCAAAATTATAGATGAACCTTGTATATATAAGAAGGCTGTAGAGAGTAAGGTGGTCTTCCTCGTATTATACGTGGATGACATACTCTTGATAGGAAACGATGTTCCTATGCTACACTCGGTCAAGCTCTTCTTATCACTCAAGTTCTCCATGAAAGATCTTGGTGATGCCTCCTACATTCTGGAGATAAAGATCTATAGAGATAGATCTAAACGGATTTTGGGATTGTCCCAATCCAGGTACATAGACACCATACTAAAGAGGTTTAGCATGGAAGATTCCAAGCGAGGTAATGTACCCGCTTGTTAAGCAACCACTCTCTCCAAAGAGATGTCTCACAAGCCTAATTTGGAGAGGGTTCGCATTCAAGGGATACCCTATGCTTCGGCAGTAGGCTCTATCATATATGTGATGTTATGTATCAGACCGAATGTAGCTTACTCACTAGGTGTAGTGAGCAGGTATCAATCAAATCCTGGAGAAAACCACTTGACAGCAGTGAAAAACATTATTAAGTACTTGAGAAGGACTAATGAAATGTTCTTAGTGTATGGTAACGGTGAACTCCAGGTGGAGTCCTTTACCAATTCAAGCTTCCAGAGTGACAAGGACGACAGTAAGTCGGTCTCGGGTTTTGTCTTTACCCTCAACGGAGGGGCGGTGTGTTGGAAGAGTTCCAAGCAAGACACCGTAGCAGACTCGACGATGGAGGCTGAATACATCGCTGCCAACGATACTGCCAAAGAAGCTATCTGGATGAAGAAGTTCATTGTTGAGCTTGGTGTGGTTCCATCCATTGAGCATCCAATACCTGTGTATTGTGATAACAATGGAGCTGTGGCTTTGGCCAAGAAACCCAGGTCCCATCAGAGATCCAGACATATTCTGAGACGGTATCACCTGATCAGGGAGATAGTAGATCGCCGGGAGATCGGGGTCAGGAAAGTTGACTCAAAGGACAACGTAGCGGATCCACTCACAAAGGCCCTCCCCCAGATACAATTTGAGCGACTTTTTAGGATGTTGGGTATGAGATACTACAACACATGGCCTTAGTGCAAGTGGGAGATTGTTAGTTATATGTATGCCCTAGAGGCCGTTATTTTACATGTGATGTATATTATAGTGAATGCTTGGACATATATATAGATAACTTTCTTGCTCGACATGATAGTATGCTATCTGGTTACTCTTTATCTTAACATGTTGACTGGTAATCTTTACTGTCTTACTCTCACATGTTGATAAAGCACTTAGGATATGTACTTGACTACCAGGATTATGATGAGATCATACTAGTGGGGCCAGGGTGGTCTATAAGTATATCCTTCAATCAGTTCTTAGTCGTGGGAATATCGAGACCAGGGCATCGATATTCCAGTGTAAACTAATGTGTACGTTTCTTGTCCCTTAGAGGGCGATGGTTGATCCCACAACCATTGGTGTGTGACATCAAAGATTATACACAGGTGCTCATTGGAGAATGGGTACACCGAACAGGACTCGTCGAGAACTCATATGTGGTAGTATACCTATCGTCAGATAGCAGTTCTCTGATGACACTGGTACAGATTAGTCTGTAAACCCGAGATCGTCATCGAGTCTTGTGTGGCTCCCACTGTACTTTGATTTCCTCCCTACCATGGCTCCCTCTTGACCCCCACTCATTCAAGCATGGAATTTTGCAATATAAAATTGCAACCATACTTGAATAGTGAGTCAAGATGAATAAACTATGAATAAAGCCCATGCTTGCAACCATGCTCTAATTTTCCACCTCTTTTCTATTTTTGTCAAAAATAGAAATCATGCCATGCTTCATTATATATATATATATAAAATAAAGAATAATTAGTGAGTTAATGATATTATTTAAGATATAATTATATCACATATAATATATATCACATTATTAAATCAACATTTGATTTAATAATCCGGTTATATCACATATGACCGACTAATATCATTCATCTGTATATCACATTATCAAATCAACACTTGATTCGACAATCTGGTTATATCACATATAACCGAACAGATAACAGATAACTGCCAGATTACATGTCATGACCAGAAATAGTACATGACTGGTACTTGAATCATGTGAATTCTATAGGACCACACCTAATTCATGTAAGACAAAAGCCCAGAAATCCAAACCATTTTAAAGAAGAAGTGTAGGAAAACTTATTTTAAAGTTTGCATATAATCACTTTGAAAAGTTGTAATAAACCTTTTTAAAACATCAAGTCTTTTCCGAAAATTTCGGTAGAGTCTCCTTTGTAAATACTAGCCTTAAACAAGTACAATATGCATAATATGAATAAAGGCATCCCCAAGCAGGAGTTAGCTTTTCGCCAATTGGTGGTCATAACCACGCAAGCAATATAATATACAACGCCGAAGGACGAGGATCAAAACTCAAAGGAAATCAATACCATTAAGAAAACCATAATAATACAGCGCGCGACTTTACGGTCGAAAGAATATACAACTGGTCTTCGAGGTCTAATAAATATACAAATCTGGTTGATGGAGTTATTAGATACAACTGAAATAATAAAAGTACAATGGTGGTCATGATATGAGTGAACCCACCTACCAAGCAATCACTCGGAAAGAAGCAGTGTGCCAGCAAAGCCACCAAGAAAACCTGTACGGTAAAACCTGCAAGAAACTGTGGCACAACGGGGGTGAGTTGCTAACTCGTGAGTAGAAAATATCACCGAGTAGAAATCGCATGTATGACTCAATCCTAGGTCATACGATAATAATATATCCTCAATATAATATCCTGAACCATCTATACATAAGTGTAATACCACGTGCTAGTGTCAGTGCCTCAGATAGCAACATATCATATATATGATGCATGAATGCAATACGAATGAAAACAAAATACATCATGAATAAGAAAGCTATTTTCTTAAATTGGTGAGATTTTTGTATATATGAATCGAGGTATCATCAATGAAATCAACATAAAATCCGTGTCAAGTATCGACACAAAACATAAATCCAAATATCCAATATCTCGGGCTCCGGCAATCCGGACTGGCCTATATCATATAGTCTCAATACCTCAAAGTCTCAATATCTCAAAGTCTCAATACCTCGGGCTCCGACAATCCGTACTGGCCCCTGGGCTCCGGCTATCCGGACTGGCCCCTCATTAAATCTCATGACTACGTCGGTATCCTCCGGATATCCGCGGCGTCACAAATAACCGGCCGATAGTGCTCCCCTGCCAGGATCAACGCCATCATTTGCAACCTTCTCGCCCCGGGGTACCACACCGGGTCCACCATGCACCCACAGAAGGTTTCCTCCTCGTCCTCGAATCGGGTGTATGGTATCGTTCAAGAGCCGAGAAAACTCATGGTGGACATATCTCATATCATAACACAAGAAAAACGCAAGTTGCATTTTTAAAATGATAATCAGTCTTTATAAAATCCTTGCGGTTTCTCTAAATCCAGAAATCTCATGAAAAATCCGAAATCTCAAAATGAAAGGTCAATAACAGTGAATACCGGGCTCCGGCAATCCGGACTGGACCATAATATCTCATGGCAAATGAATATATAAATATGCATGGAAAATCACAGTAATAAATGCAATATCTAAATTAGCATATAAAGGCATGTGCACTAGTGTTATGTCGAAACTATCAGCTAGCAATTTATATTAATGAAGTAGTATTTTCTAATGTGTACGTGACATAGCAATTACCGATGAAGATGTGTGTGAGCCGGCAAGCAGGTGTACGTGTAGCATACGCATCATCGGTAATGGTGCTGGTGTCCTGACAGCATGGTTTCATAATAATAATAAAATTACATTTAAACATGCAATGCGATGCGATAAGAACAACATGAATATACAGAAATGAATAGTAAATGCAACTATAAAGAATCTACATTAGATATACGAGTCATACAGTTTGTCATTTGAAATAACACAAATCGCGGTGTTTAGAAAATAGGGGCTATAGTGTTTTTAAGAAAGATACGTCCTTTGAAGTATCCGTAGTACCCTTGGCCTATTTTTAAAGTATTCACGATTCGTTGGTTTTGGAAATAAGTATGACTCGAGCCCAGTCTAACATCTACTAAGTAAACTACAGGACTAAATTATCAGACTAATCGAAAGGGTAAGGAAAACCACCTAAGTCTGAGTCGATAAATATATATAGTAGTCGGTGATCCCGCCTCAATAGCGTCACATATAATAAAAATATAATACGATATCCTTGAATCATGAGTGCGGATCTATCATCATATTTATATTACGTACGGTAAATCCATCGTACGGCATCTTAAAATCGGGGTACGGGTCGCCTATCACATATACATCAATATCCATATGGTATCATTATCACTATATCATGAACAGGGTATTGATCTAAGTCTAGTACATACCGATACCATCAACATATATCTGCGTGTGTATGAAAACACATCGCCCATCAATCCGCTAATATAATATGTCGTATCTCATAACACGATCTAATCACATCACCGATCTCACGGCATCATGCCCAATCACATCGACCCATCTCCAAGTATCATATATTATCCTCATCATTCATGTATATGTATACATACATACATACATACATACATACATATATATATATATATATATATACACTCACATACATATATGCATGTGTGTATATATATATATATCCCCATACACACATAAGAAAATAAAATGTATGCGCGTGTGTGTGCGTGTACCATATTCTAGGGTTTCGCGACTAAAAACTAGCTAACGACACTATCATCTAATTACACTAAACTTTAACCCATGACCTCCTAAAACCTTCTTGATAATAAAAAACGTTTCACATAATATGCTACACTACGAACTGCGGGGGTGCTATACGCCATCCACCCGACTTTCTCCGTAGATATATATCTACTCACCTTGATCCTTACTTGCCGAAGTCGATGTCGCCATTCTTTTCCTCGTTGTTCAAAGTTCACTTGAGGGTACCTACATATCATGACATATCGTATCGCATTAAAATCTAATTCAAAACCAAAACGACACACGAATCGGACATAGGTTAAAACCTATGGTCTACTCATGCAAAAGAGCCAAATAACACCCGATATCGACGTACAAACGTCAAGTGGCCGATACAAAACACAATATCAAATTTCAAGTCATGAAAAGTCACAAAACAAAATAGCAACCCTAGAAAAATGGTCCAGATTTGGTTTCAGGTGAAATAGGGATGAACAAACAGTACTGGGGTGCTGTATAGGAGGTATATGAACTACAGAAGCAACCTAGACCCCAGAATCCACAACTTGGCCGGCCACATACCCCCTAAATCCGGCCAGCTCAGTTTTCCTATGGTGAATCGGCCTCGTATTCACAGGGTGGTATCCTAGGGTCTTAATTAGGTCAATGGTGTTGTTTGTTTTTCTTGAAAAACTCCCGGGTCACTCCAGATTCCCTGTAGGCGTCAAAGTCGTCACAAAACCGACACGGAAGTTGCTAAATTCTGTATTTTTGGTTAGTCGCTGGTTTCAATCACTAGGTGGGTTTGTATTTACCAAAAACACCCAGATGCACCATCCCAACTCAAGGAAAACCCTAACCCTCATCTAGAATTTTTCAAAGTTCACAAAACCGCACATAAACACTTCTAAACTAATATGGATCCTAAAGGAATTGAAATACTACATTTAAAGTGAAAGAATTACCTCATTTGGGACTCAAGAATCCCCTAGAGCTCAAAATCCAAATTTTCTTGGTCCAAAATACTTGTAGTAAGCTTGTGCATGTTTTTTGTGAAGAAATGAAGTGTTTTGATGTGTTTTTGGGTATGATATGAGGGGGTAGAGGGAGGGGGAGTGAGTGGGCAGCTATGAGAGAAAGGAGGAGAGAAATAATGAAGATGATAAAGGAAACACAATGGGAGTCATGGTCAATTGACCCCTCACCTCTCTCTCTTCTCTCTCTTGCCCATACCCATTTCTTTATTCTTTTCTTTTCTTTTCTTTTTCCTTTTTCTTTTCCATTTTAAAAGCAAAACACTTAAGAATAAAGATGAAGACATGCTTCATATCATAAAATATAACAAGTATATGCGACATACTATGGTGCATGTCATGCATAAAAAACCGGATTAATGCAAGATTAAAATTTAATCGAGATTAGCATTAATATAGAATAAAATGAATTATAAGAAATCTATGAATGCTCCATTCTTATAATCTCTTTCAAAATCAATAATCAACATAAATTTCTAAATATTTCCCAATTTATCGGTATTTAATTATACCATAACCTTTAAAGCTAATCTCCACACATTAAAATATTCATAATATTTATTATTTAATTATATAAATTCCCAAAAATAATATTTTATTTTCTGAAATGTTACATTACAGTAGGTATCACATACTCATATTTAATCAGGCTCACGCACATATCAACGTATGTGCCCAACTTCGTTTCGCTTGAACCAAGAAACTTTTGTGTGGGACTCTAAAGATTCGTCAATATACCAGCAGTAGGTGATGATCACATCAATCACCTATAAGCCGTCAGTGGTACTAGCTGGACGTAACGACTACCCGGGTATTGAGCGATATGAAGATCAATAAGCAAGCTCATCCATACCTTCCATGAAGCCTATCAGTAACACTACCGTACAGTCCGGTCTTTTCGTCTGATATGTCGCATATCATATCTAGGGGTGGTAAACGCTAGTCCCAAGTAATGTGATAAGTCATGCCGATGTCTGGCCTATAACGATTCGAGAAACTATTGATAACTCTTATCAGTAAATCTCAGCAGCAGCCCTGGCCAGGGACTTCCAGTTATAGCCAATCGAGCATAGCACAACATCAACCCCCAATACCGGGAGAGACGAAACCCCTCCTATCACTCATTGCCTCCATATGACTCGAGACTGCACCCAAAATCCACCTGTTTGCACGACTCCTTTGAGCCGTGGTAGGGAGGAAATCAAAGCACAGTGGGAGCCACACAAGACTCTATGACAATCTCGGGTCTACAGAATAACCTGTATCAGTGTCACCAGAGGACTGCTATCTGACGATAGGTATACTACCACATAAGAATCCTCGGCAAGTCCTGTTTGGTGTACCCATTCTCCAATGAGCACATGTGTACAATCTTTGATGTCACACACCAATGGTTGGGGGATCAACCATCGCCCTCTAAGGGACAAGAAACGTACACACTAGTCTACACTGGAATATCGATGCCCTGGTCTCGATATTCCCATGACTAGGAACTGATTAAAGGAGGTACTTTTGGACCACCTTGGCCCCACTAGTATGATCTCATCATAATCCTGGTAGTCAAGTACATATCCTAAGGGCTTTATCAACATGTGAGAGCAAGATAGTAAAGAATACCAATCAACATGTTAAGATAAAGAGTAACCAGATAGCATACTATTATGTCGAGCAAGAAAGTCCTCTGTGTGTGTGTGTGTGTGTGTGAGCATCCATTATAATACACATCACATGTACAATAATGGCCTCTAGGGCATACATATAACTAACAATCTCCAACTTGCACTAAGGTCATGTGTTGTAGTATCTCATACCCAACACTTAGCCATTTTTCTTGAGTTGCTCTCTTGCTTCATCTTCTTCCTCAATTGCCATGGTTCAAGCTTCAACCCTCAAATGAGATATGAATCATGAAGCTTGAACACAATCTTGTGAGCTTTTAACATCCCATACTTCACCATCCCATACCAAACTAGCAATTTAGTGTGGTGTGTTTACTACACTAAAGGAGCTTAGTGTAGAGTTGGCTTGGGCTAGAGGAACTTCAGGTGGATCGTATTTGGCGTGAAGATCACTAAGGAGGTTCGTTCAACTCGAAGAGGAGCCTAGTAGAGTCGCATGGACTTCAACCCGGAGCTATAGAAGAGAAGGACTAGAACCACAAAGGTTGTATACTCTTTTCTTCTCTTGAGTTAATCACATCATAAAGGAAAACCCTAAATAATCTAGTAATGATATTATTAGTCTAACTTAGCACCTAATAAAAATTTGAATTTGGCACGCTTGATGCCTCTAGAAGCTCATGGTGGTGTTAAGGTAGACTTTCAGTTAAGCCCCTACGGAAACGAGATTATTTAATTAGTTCCATGCGAAAGCATGGGAAGACTCTCTCGGAGTACCAATACTTGCCTGGCTGACCGATTGGCGAACTTATAGGATGTAATTAATCCCTGCTAATCTTACCTTCTATGGTTTGAAGGAAGATATGATAAAAACAGTGGGTGCTATCCTGATTAGATAAGATAATAATCAATCTAATCTTGCAAAGAGCACACGCTAAAGTGTTTCCTTCTCTTTCTCTCTCCAGGTAGCGACTAATACCGCGCCTTAATCAGGATAAAAATATGGATGTATTGACCGAACCCGCTTATTATACTAAACTGGGGAACGTTGGTTCCCCTTTTTCTTATGATTTCCATAAGTTTGAGCAAGGAATAGGGGAACATCAGGATTCCCACGCAACCCGAATGAAGAAAGAGCATGGCGATGCATCTTCTTCGGGTGCATTCGTTACCAAGAACTATTTATCAGTTTGCCCTATGTCCTGGGTATTGGATACCGGATCAGGATCCTACATCTGTAATTTGTTACATGGGCTAAGAAGAGGTAGAGAACTGGGAAAGGGTGATATATCTCTAAAAGTGGGGAATGGAGCAATTGTTGCGGCCAAAGCAGTTAGTGAATATCACCTAGTATTACCTAATGGTAATACAATAATTCTGAACGACTGTTATTACGTACCAAACATGATGTGCAATATTATATTATTCTTTTTTTTGCATAAAGAAGGATATAACTTTGTATTATAAGATAATGTTATGAACATTTTCCTAAATCAAGTATTGATTGGGTTTGGTACGTTGTGTAATGGTATATACGTTCTGAATCAAACCACAGTTCTAAACGTACAGAACACACACAAGAGAAAAAGTTCAGAAATGAACGAAGCCTTCTTGTGGCATTATAGACTAGGTCATATCAATGCGACAAGACTAGCTAAGTTGCATAAAGTTGCAAATTTGAATCAGTTCAAATTTACATCTTATGAAACTTGCGAGTCATGTCTAAAAGGAAAGATGACCAAAACTCTGTTTACTGGACATGGAGAAAGAGCTACTGAACGCTTAGGACTGATACATAGTGATGTATGCGGTCCTATGTCTACACATGCCAGGAATGGTTTTTTGTACTTCATTACATTCACCAATGATATTTGAAGATACAGACATGTGTTCCTGATGAAACACAAATCTGAATCTTTTGAAAAATTCAAGGAATATAAGTGCGAATTGGAGAACCAAACGGGTAAAAGTATTAAAATCCTTCAATCTGATCGGAGAGGGGAATACTTGAGCATGGAATTCCGTGACTATTTAAAAGAGAATGGGATTCTCTCACAACTTACTCCTCTGTATACACCACAGCACAACGGTGTATCGGAGCGGAGAAATTGCACCCTATTAGATATGGTGCGCTCTATGATGAGTATTGCTGAGTTACCTATTTCTTTTTGGAGTTATGTGCTTGAGACAGCCGCATACCTATTGAATCAAGTTCCATCAAAATCTGTACCAAAAAAAACATATGAGATATGGAGTGGAAAGAGACCATATCTTAAACGAGTTAAGATATGGGGTTGTCCGGCCTATGTCAAAAATCAAAATCCGGACAAGCTCGAAGTAAGGTCAGTTCTTTGCAAGTTTGTGGGTATCCAAAGAATTGGCATGGATACCTTTTCTACCATAGTGAGGAACAAAAAGTGTTTGTTTCTCAACATGTCACTTTTCCCCGCCGAAATACGAAGATGCGACTGCGCAGGTCCGTCTTGCCTGAATTTCGAGGGCAGATGCTATTTGGTGCTATCCATCCACCTCTCCGAAGATGCCAAGTTGATTTATGGCACCATGTATTAGAGGTTTAAACGGATGCGGCCGATATAGCAGACTTCGTAAGATTCCCACTCATTGAGGGGTTTTTGATTGTGGGGACGCTCTTCCCTGCAGGCACAAGCCCCTGCAGTTAATTACGCTACCGCATCGCGGTAACCACTTTCTCCTTCTCCAGATGGTCACTTCGTGTCGTGGGTGTTTGTTTTGTTTTTGGTTGCCTGTGGATTGTATACGGAGACTAATTTATATTGTCGCCCGTAGGGCGTGGATTAGTCCAAATCCGTATTTTCTTAGATTTGGGTTTGGAGTTGGGTTTAAGGATGCGTTAGTCTCATGTGAGACTAAGATCAACTTAAACGTTTGTTAAGAATACGTTAGTCTAATTTTAGAATAATATCAACTTAACGGGATCATTTAGATCCAACAAGAGAGCATTTGAGCTCTATTGTTTAGTTTAGGGACATTGCGGTCCAATATTAGTTTAAGGACATCTCGGTCCAGTGTTAGTTGAAGGACATCTCGGTCCATTACCAGTTTAAGGACATGGTGGTCCAAGGTTAAGGACATCATGGTCCATGGGCTTAAGGACCCCACAGTCCGAGGTTAAGGACATCATAGTCCATGGGTTTAAGGACCCCACAGTCCGAGGTTAAGGACATCATAGTCCATGCGCTTAAAGACCCCACAGTCCGAGGTTAAGGACATCATAGTCTATGAAATGTATGGTTGTCGGGACCTGTCACCTCTCTGAAGACATTGAAGGATTACAACGACAAATATCAGAGGAATGAAGAGGTGTACCCTTGAACCGATATTGGTTGGGAGATCTATAGTCCAATTTGGGACTAAGATCAAAGATTTATGAGCATGTGGGCTTAATTAATCTGAATTGAGGACTTATGGCCAATCATGGGCTAAGTCCAATCAAATTAAAATGTTGAATATTTATTTTGGGCTGTTGAGCATTTATTCGGGCTTGGCCCTTTTAACAATGCTGAGCATTGACTTGTAATCAGACAATATTTTGTCTTTCACTGAATGCTGAGCATTCATCATAGCTCTGGGCTTATTAAAAAAACAATTTATGTTCTATCAGCGCACACGTGAAGGGCACGTGGTGCGCTTGGCGCTTTGCGCCAGTCAAAGAGCACAGTGCGCTTCTGCCGAGTAGCGCACACGTGAGGGACACGTGGCGTGCTTGGCGCTTTACGCCGGTCCATAAGTGCGTTGCGCTGATTTATGAGCGCATAGCGCTGATTTATGAGCGCATAGCGCTGTTTGTTCAATGGCGCACACATGAGGAGCATGTGGTGCGCTTGGCGCTGAGCGCCAGTCCATGAGCGCAAAGCGCTAGTTCAAGAGCGCAAAGCGCTAACTGTTGAGTGACACACACGTGAGTGACACGTGGTGCGCTTGGCACTGAGCGCCAGTCCAATAGCGCAGAAGTGCATTTGATCAATTTTAGGATCTGGGAAATAAGCTCTCCCTTAGAAGAGACTTTGTGTCAAGATCCTAAGAACAAAAGTTCTTACTTTATAGAAGATGCTTCAATCTCTCGCATTGATGAAAGGCTTTGCCTTTATGGATCTATGATCCTTAAGAGAATTGAATTATTCTCTCCCCCTTTATTTTATAATGAGATGTTCATGATCTCTTTTTGTAAGAGACAATTTGCCTTATAAATCTATGATCTGTGAGAAGAATTATGTTCTTTTTTTTTATTTTATGATGAGATCTCTTGATCTTTTTGTGAAAGGCCTTGGTCTTGTAGATCTATGATCTTTAAAGATGTAAATTCTTCTTTTTAATTAGGAGATGATTTCATCTCTCTGTTCTTTTACCTTGAAGAAAAGAAGTTCTTCTATTGAGAGCTTGGCTCTTCTTTCTGAGATTCTCTCAAAACTTATGGGAGAGTTCCTCTCTATGCTTCTGTATATTTTTTTTTTAGACTTGAAGTCTTGGGGCTTTTATATAGGGCAAGCAGATTTGTTCACTCAGTTAAGGAGATATTTTCTCCAATTGATTTGGGGATTCCCCACCATTGGATCTTTGATCCAACGTCTTCTGATTTACAGAAGGCAATCTTATTGTTTTTAACAAGATTGGAAAATCTTTTCATACAGAATTTATTCTGGATTTTGGTGATTTTTAATCACCATTGGATCATTGATCCAATGGTGCTCTGATTTACAGAGCACAATTTTGTTGTTTGGAAAGATTTTGAGGAATCTTTCCTTAACAAAATTTAATTCTGATTAATTAATGATTTATCATTATTATTGGATCTTAGATCTGTCGGTGGGGTGCTTTTAGTTCTAGCGCTAGCGCACCCGTGCTTTGCACGTGGTGCGCTCCTTAGAGAGCAGCGCACTTGGCGCTGGCGTATCCGTGCTTTGCACATGGTGTGCTGCTTAGAGCGCAGCGCACTTAGCGCTAGCGTACATGTGCTTTGCACGTGGTGCGCTGCTTAGAGCGCAGCGCACTTGGCGCTGCTTCTGAAGCATTGCTTCATTTCAAAATTTGAATTTTAAACAGAGCCTTGCTCTGATTGGAGGAAACAAATGCCCCCCACCGTTGCGCTCACGTGGCTCACACGTGAGTACAGCGGTGGCAACATCTCCACCATTAGATCAACTTAGAAGTTGAAACGGCACTCAGTGCCCATAAATAGGACCCTTGGCCCTTGAGATATTTTCTGTTCATCTTCACTTTTGTCTTCTGAGAATTTTTATTTTTTTTCAGAGCATATCACTTCATTTTAAGAACCTTCAAGAGTCAAAACTCTGCCAAATTTTGGTAATATTTGAGCTTTATCGATAGAGCTTTGCTCTTCCTCAGAACATAGATCTCAAAATGCTTTTAGGGTTTTACCCATTAATAGAGCTTTGCTCTTCATAGATCTTAAATCCAAAAAAATGTTATTAGGGTTTACCCATTAACAGAGCTTTGCTCTCATGAATAATGGAGATTTGTTAATCTCTTATGAAGAACTTTTAAGAGTTTGTTCATGGATTTTGAAGATCTTAGAATTTTAATTCATTAAAAAATTTATTTTAATTTTTCTGATGGGTTATTCCACCATTTTTACAGAGCAAGGCTCTTGGAATTCCCGGAGAATTTTTAATTCCCCTCATAATTGACTTCGACAGGTGTTATTCCTGTCTGCAGAGCATTACTCTCGGGGAGTTTAACTCCTTGGCTCGAGAAACCTTTTTATTAAATGCGAAATCCTTTTTAGGATTCCTTTCTTGATTGCACAGGATTAAATTCGTTGGGTGATTTAAGTAGCACTTATTTCCTCTTTGGGGATATCAAGAGTTGTTTAAATCCCGTGTTTGTTTCAATAAGCTTTCTTTTAATCAGTCTATCCACTAACTCTCACTGATATTCCTTTTCAGACTTTATGGACGCTCATATGTATGATCTCGACGAGATTAGTTCTTACGGAGACATTCGCGCACTCGCCCATTCTCAAAACCAAGAATTTACCAACGCCCAGTGTGCTGAAATTATGGGTCGCTTTGATACATACAATGTTCGACTGCTCTCTCGTCGTTCCTCTCTCTTGAAGCTTATTGTAGGAGCGATCTGGGGAGCACTTCCTCTATTTTACGCCGGCATGCCGCTTAAAGCATTGGACGACGCCGAAGATAAGGTGCACTCGGTGTATTTGATGGGCTTAATCTCAAAGAAAAGGCGAGACAACCTTGTTGATATCCTGCATCAAGCTTTTCAACAGGCGGCGAAACTTGCTGCTTATCGAAGGGTGGAGAACATCAGTGGGGATCCTGACGCTTGTGATCTTGAAAGGATGCACATGAAGATGGTCCAAGAGGCCCGAAAATTTTTGGATGGCCTCACTCTTAAATTTCTCAACCCATGTCCTGGATTTGATGTTTTGCCATTGTAAACACTTTAATAGCGTTTTTGTTTACCGTTTTCATCAATGTAAGAATTTTTTGAAAAATGAATGGCAAGCTTTTCCATTTCCATATGTTTATTTTATGTATTAAACCTTTTCACCCATGCATGAATGGGTACGCTTTGAACGTTTAACCGAATGCGAATCAAATGTTCTCCTTACTGCCGCTTTCTTCTCTTTTCTTTGTTGCCGACATGTTACTTCGGTAAGCGTAGAGATATTTCATCCTAGCCTTCTTGTAGGGTATCGATGGCTTAGGAAGCAGGTTCAGATCTGCTGCCTAAGACTTTCCAACTTTATGAGTCGTAAGGATCTCAAAAAGATTTTTCTCCCTACGAGTCGAGAGGATCTCGTAGGTGTATTTTCTCCTTAGGAATCGTGAGGATTCCTAAGTGCGTTTTCTCTTGAGAGTCGTAAGGATCTCACAAGAGAATTTTCCCGCCTACAAGTCGAGATGACTAGTAAGTGGTTGTTTCTCTCTTTGTCAATGTTCGACTTCGGAGAGTGTGACCCATGAATAGTGTGCAAGAGTCGATCTTGGACCGACTTGCAGGGCCCCAGTGCTTAGGAAACAAGTTTTTTAATCCCCATTGCCTAAGGCTCTGCCTTACGAGTCGAGACGAATCGAGAAGTTCTCGCAAGGATGTCCTAACGTCACAGTTAACCTCTGCTCTATACGATAGAGGTCCGTTAGGGTCTGTGGTACTAGGGTTTTTCCCGTCGTACCGTCGCATTGGCTGATGTGTTCCTCGATAGGCAATCTTGCTGTTTGAGTAGCTTTGCGACTGTCGTGTCTCTGATCCCTTCGGGGGCTGGACAAGACGTCTTCAAGCAATCTTCCAAGGCAGTTTGACCGTCGGAAGAGCAAGCGTTAGGAATTTTGCCATGCCGCTTTTTACTTGAGGTTAGGCTCGGTTTGGGGAGCCCCGATGAGTCAAAACCACTCCGCGCTGGTGTGGGATGATCTCCGATAGTCTTTCAGATTTTATATGAGTTACCGTCAAGACCCTGAAGCTAGGAATTTGGACTTTGCTTCGTTTGCTGGTATTGCGTCTGCTGTATCGAGATGAATGTCGCGGTTGTCTCTAGGTTGCGGGTGAACCGTCGAGGTTTGGAACTAGGAATTTTGCCGTATCTCCGTTGTTTGATTGTCGCGTCTGAATCCTGCTGGAGGAAGAACGCTGTGGTGACATCTCGTCTGCTGTATCGAGACGAACGTCGAGGTGGTGACCACTCTGCACTGGTGTAGGATGATCTCCGATAGTCTTTCAGGTTTTATATGAGTTGCAGTCAAGACCCTGAAGCTAGGAATTTGGCCTTCGCTTCGTTTGCTTTCGTGGGTCCGAATCTTGTTGGAGGAAGAACGCTGTGGTGACATCTCGTCTGCTGTATCGAGACAAACGTCGAGGTAGTGACCACTCTGCGCTGGTGTGGGATGATCTCCGATAGTCTTTCAGGCTTTATATGAGTTACCGTCAAGACCCTGAAGCTAGGAATTTGGCCTTTGCTTCGTTTGCTTTGGTATTGCGTCTGCTGTATCGAGACGAACTTAGAGGTGGTGTTGGGATTTTGCCGTCGCTCCGCTTTGTTTCGACCATGAGGTCTTTTGTTGATGTTGCATCTGCGTCCTGCTGGACTGCAAAGGAACGCCGTTGTTGATATTGCGTCTGCTGTAACGAGACGAATGCTGAGGTGGAGCTGGGATTTTGCCGTCACTCCAATTTGTTTCGACCATGAGGTCTTTTGTTGACGTTGAGTCTGCATCCTGCTGGACTGGGAAGGAACGCCGTTATTGACATTGCGTCTAGTGTAACGAGACGAATGCTGAGGTGGAGCTGGGATTTTGCCGTCACTCCGCTTTGTTTTGACCATGGGGTCTTTTGTTGACGTTGCATCTGCATACTGCTGGACCGCGAAGGAACGCCGTTGTTGACCTTGCGTCTGCTGTAACGAGACGAATGCTGATGTGGAGCTGGGTTTTGCCGTCACTCCGCTTTGTTTTGACTATGGGGTCTTTTGTTGACGTTGCATCTGCATCCTGCTGAACTGCGAAGGAACGCCGTTGTTGACCTTGCGTCTGTTGTAACGAGACGAATGCTGAGGTGAAGCTAGGATTTTGCTGTCACTACGCTTTGTTTTGACCATGGGGTCTTTTGTTGACGTTGCATCTGCATCCCGTTGGACTGCGAAGGAACGCCATTTTTGACATTGCGTCTGCTGTAATGAGACGAATGCTGAGGTGGAGCTGGGGTTTTGCCACCACTCTGCTTTGTTTCGACCATGGGGTATTTTGTTGACGTTGCATCTGCATTCTGCTGGACTGCGAAGGAACGTCGTTGTTGACATTGCATCTGCTGTAACGAAATGAATGTCGAGGTGTTCTCTAGGTTGTCTGTGAACCGTTGAGATTTGGAACTAGGGACTATACCGTGGCTCCATTTGGTGATGTCGCGTCTGAATCCTATTGGAATGAGGAGGATCACCATGGCTGATTTTTAGGCTGTAGATGTTGCCGTTAAAATTTGGAACTAGGGACTATGCCGTGGCTCCATTTCATTGTGTCACTTCCGTGCCTTACTGGCATAAGGAGGAACGCTGTTGTTGGTCTTCTGGGATGCAGATGTGACCATTGAGACTTGGCTCTCTTTCTGATGGAGCCTGGTAGGATGATATGATTCCCTTTTTGTTTGCACCCCTGGATTGTATACAGGGATCGATGTGATCTCACCTGTAGGGCAAAAAGTTTCATTTTATATATTTTTCTTTCCGCGATGCTCTATCATTTCAGCTTGTATATCGTGAAAGTCGCGATTGCCCAATCATTTCGGCTATTTTTCGCGGTGCCCAATAATTTTGGCTATTTGTTTTATTTACTCGCTGCTTTTTATTGCGAGTTGCCCAACCATTTCGGCTATTTTGTATGCATACATTTTTACTTGCTGATTTCGTTGCAAGTTGCCCTATCATTTCGGCTATTTCATATGAATTTTTGGCTCGTTGACTTTTTGCCACGAGTATGGAACTTGGAATATGGTGCCAATCTTAGCATCAATATCGTTGCGACTGGAATATTGTCAGGAGCGAATCATCATTTGCCATGAAAGGACTTGGAATTTGATATCGATTTAGGCATCAACATCACTACAACTGGGATATTGCCAGGTGCGAATCATCATTTGCCTCTGTCGATGTCGAACAAAGGTGCTTTAGCAAACAGGGTTAGGATCCCGTCGACTAAGAATTTTGACTTCATGAGCCGTAAGGGTCTCATAAAGGTGTTTCTTCCTACGAGTCGTGAGGATCACGTAGGTGCGTTTTCTCCTTAGGAATCGTGAGGATTCCTAAGTGTGTGTTCTCTTATAAGTCGTAAGGATCTTACAAGAGTGTTTTCTCCTTGCAAGTCGAGAGGACCTACAAGTGTTTGTTCACCGTATGAGCATATCCCTAGTCGCTGGTGGGACTTTGTTCGGTAAATGTTTATTCGTGCCCGTGGATTGTATACAAGGGTCGAGACGCTTGTAGGGCAACACTGGAGGCTGTGATGGCTCAAGAACAGGTTCAAATCCCTGTAGCTTAAGACTTTTGAATCCTATGAGCCGTGAGGATCTCAAAGGGGAATTCTTCTTACGAGTTGTGAGAATCTTGCAAGTGTAATTTCTCCTTAGGAATCGTGGGGATTCCTAAGTGTGTTGCTCCCTTGTGAGTCGTAAGGATCCCACGCAGGTATTTTCTCCTTACAGGTTCGAGAGGACCTTGCAAGTGTCTTTTAACGAGATTGCGCCCTTTCGGGTTTTCCCAAAACTTGCCGGTAGCCCTGCTGTTTTTACTCACGGAGCCCTTTCGGGTTTTCATCCGTGCCCATCTCGCTTATGGACATACCATTTTTTTTTGTGCGTCGTCGGCCTTGGGATGCTGCGGTCAGTAGTAGTTTATAGACGTCTCGTTCAATAACCAGTTTTAGGACATAGTGGTCCATCGTTAGTTTAAAGACGTTTCAGTCCGCAGCCAATTTTAGGACATAGTGGTCCATCGTTAGTTTAAGGACGTTTCGGTCCATCGTTAGTTTAAGAATGTTTCGGTCCGTCGTTGCTGTATTTGAGGCAAATTTTTAGTTTACGGACTTTTTGGTCCAAGCGGCTTTCTCTATGAATGAGCACGATACCCCCGGCATGTCCGCTTTTTTAGGGGCGTGAGGTTGTGGTGGGTTCACCTTCCAGTTTTCGGATAATGCGAACTTGCCTTATTGGTATTGATCCTCAATCCAGCCTTTGAAGACGAAGCAATCTTCGATTGGATGGCTTACTGCTTGGTGGTAAGGGCAACAATTAGGATTGTTGACATCGCCTGGCTGCAACAGACGTTTCGGATCAGGCAGATTGATGAGTCTGTTGCGTACTGCCAACTCGAACAGTCTCCTCATTTTATCCCGGGGAAACGAGTAAGGACGTCCCAGTCTCTCCTCGAGGGATGGGCGTGGACGCATGTTGTTTTGGCGAACAACCGGCTTTAAGTTGCTCGGCTGTTATTGAGTATTGGCGACGAAGGTCGCTTGCCCTTTCCTTTTTTCATTTTGAGGCTCCGACTTTGAAGAGGAAGGCCTGTGGCCCATCTAGTCCATTTAGACCAGCTTGTCAATCAAGGCCTGGAAAGTGGTCGGCTTGAAAAACATCATGAATTGGGAAATGGTTGCCTGAGGGTCGAGAGTACCTACGAACATGCCTAACGCAGGTGTCTCTTCGATGCGCTACTCGCACTTCGACCACAAATTCCACCACCGTATTGCATACTGCACCCATGTCTCTCCAGGCTTCACCCTGGCATTGATCAGTGCTGTGATTGGGGTACGTTCACTAGCGCTCGCAAAACGTTGGGTGAACAGCAATTCCATCTCTGTAAAAGTTTAGACAGAATCGTTGGGAAGCTCCGAATACCACTCAAATGTTGTTTCTGACAAGCTACCAACGAATTGGCGAAGCAACAGTTTGTCGTCGCCTCCAGTGTTGCCGCACAAGGCTCTGAATTGAGCGACGTGCTGATGCGGATTTCCCGTCCCCTTATATACGTGGAATTTGGGGATCGTGTATCCCGGCGGGTACTTTATTTAGTCATACCAACCCGGATAGAGTCGTCCAGTTTTAACAATTTGCCCAGCCGCTTCATTCGCCTGATGAACTCATATCTGCTGAGCGATGTAATCATCCAGGGCAGTTTTGGAGATCGTTTCCTCCTTGGCTGTTGACAGAGCCGGCAGAGGATTTAATGTCTCTCCTCTATCATCTTCAATTATTATTGGAGGATCTTCAACTGGAGGGTTCGGCTGGATCATCATGCCCACCATATCTTGGAACAGAGGGGCCATTTGTTTTATATTGGCCGCTTGTTCCGCAGCTTCTTTGTCCTTCTTCTCAAGTATTCTACGAAGGAATTCGGCATCAGTTTCTTGCTCACAGTGTTGCTCCGAGGATGTCTCCGGGCTTGCTTTCGGTCCCGTAAGTGCGGCCATAGCTGTTAGCATTTCTTGGAGCTTTTGTTGTTGTTGCTCCTGAGCCCTAGTCGCTGATCGCGTAAGCGGTCGATAACCTGTAGAGATACGGCTATCCTCTTTTCCGGATGCCATATATATGGTGTGCACCACCATTCCCCCAGACTTAGGGCGTTTAGATTCAATGTTCTTACGATTGGCCGCACACACCGGAATTTTCTCCAGCTTTCTCCTCTTATGAGCGGTTGAAGTTGAGGGAGCCTTTGCAGTGGGCACCCAGACGGATGACATCTTCTGTAGTACCACAGGATGGCTCTTTTCCTACCGAGCTTTAATCTTCTTTGGTCGGCGAGAGTAGTCCTGGTCAATCACCGATTCCTGGACCTGTCGCCAAACTTTGTAAATTTTGGAGGACAGCCGCTGAGGGGGTTGCTTCGGCTTCTTTTCTGTAGCATTCTTCATAGGTGGAGGAGATCTTTTCAGCATGGCAGTTGGAGAGTTCTTGCGGACCCTCCTAAGCGGTTCAAAACTGTTCCCAGTCGGAACAACAGCATTGATTTCCACCATGGAAGCTGGCGGAGTCAGTCCAGAAGGGGAGCTACCCCCAGCCTTCCTTACTCGGCGCCAGTGATGACGGCGAGCATGTCGTGTGGATAGAGTTGGTTTAGCTATAGAGGTGGCTTCCTCATGCCCCCTGTGTTGGAGAAGGGTTGTCGCCGGCGTCAGCCTCTTGAAGATCGATGTCCGTTGAGAGAAGCAATGTCCAATCTGTCAAAGACAGACCTCTGGGCAGGGGAAGCAGCTTTGGGGACTTCGCTTGGAGCGCGAGTCAGAACGGCCAGCCTTGTGAAGACTGACTTCTTGGCAGAAGAAGCCTCTCTGATAATTTCGTCCACTTGAGCCGGGATAGCTATCCGCTTTAGGATGGCTGCTTCAGGTATCGCAGGCTTGTTGGCGTTGTGGCCCAGTCTGTTCAAAACTGAGACAGTGGAGTTGGGTGACCCATTGAGAGGGGCCGCAGTAGTTGTAAGCCGATCAAAGACCGACTTCTTTGAAGCCTCCTGCAATGGCATTGGGGCATTGAAGTTCATGGGTGGGAGCATGCTCCCGAAGAATAGCCAAGAGGTGGCCTGAGTCACCTGCTCCACTGGTATTGTAAAAAGGGAGGCCGCTTGGGGCCCGTAAGTTACACCTCCAGATGAGGTGGAACGGGAGTTGCAGTTGCAGCTGGAATAGTTAGAAGCCATTGCTGTTCTTTTTTCTGCACGAGAGAGAAACCAAATTTTAGTACCTCGAACCTAAGGGCAACCATATCAAACTGCGATTCGTTCGCGAACACGACACACGAAGTGTGGAGTGGAAAGAGGAAAAGGTCCCACTGGGCGTGCCAGAATCTGTTCCCTGCCGAAACACGGAGACGCAACCGTGCACGTTCGTCTTACCTGAATTTCAAGGGCAGATGTTATTTAGTGCTATCCGTCCACCTCTCCGAAGATGCCAAGTTGATTTATGGCACCATGTATCGGAGGTTTAAACGGATACGGCCGATGTAGCAGACTTCGTCAGATTCCCCCTCATTGAGGGGTTTTTGATTGTGGGGACGCTCTTCCCTGCAGGCGCAAACCCCTGCAGTTAATTACGCTACCGCATCACGGTAACCACTTTCTCCTTCTCCAGATGGTCACTTCGTGTCGTGGGTGTTTGTTTTTTTTTTTTGGTTGCCCGTGGATTGTATGCGGAGACTAATTTATGTTGTCTCCCGTAGGGCGTGGATTAGTCCAAATCCGTATTTTCTTAGATTTGGGTTTGGGGTTGGGTTTAAGGATGCGTTAGTCTCATGTGAGACTAAGATCAACTTAAACATTTGTTAAGGATACGTTAGTCTAATTTTAGACTAAGATCAACTTAACGGGGTCATTTAGATCCAACAAGAGAGTATTTGAGCTCTATTGTTTAGTTTAGGGACATTGCGGTCTAATGTTAGTTTAAGGACATCTCGGTCCAGTGTTAGTTTAAGGACATCTCGGTCCATTACCAGTTTAAGGACATGGTGGTCCAAGGTTAAGGACATCATAGTCCATAGGCTTAAGGACCCCACAGTCCGAGATTAAGGACATCATAGTCCATGGGTTTAATGACCCCACAGTCCGAGGTTAAGGACATCATAGTCCATAGGTTTAAGAACCCCACAGTCCGAGGTTAAGGACATCATACTCCATGGGCTTAAGGACCCTACAGTCTAGTTTAAAGACGTCATAATCTGTGAAATGTATAGTTGTCGGGACCCGTCACCTCTCTGAAGACGTTGAAGGATTACAACGACAAATATCAGAAGAATGAAGAGATACACCCTTGAACCGATATTGGTTGAGATCTATAGTCCAATTTGGGACTAAGATCAAAGATTTATGAGCATGTGGGCTCAATTAATCTAAATTGAGGACTTATGGCCAATTTTGGGCTAAGTCCAATAAAATTAAAATGCTTAACATTTATTTTGGGCCGTGGAGCATTTATTTGGGCTTGGCCCTTTTTACAATGTTGAGCATTGACTTGCATTCTGACAATATTTTGTCTTTTATTGAATGTTGAGCATTCATCATAGCTCTGGGCTTATTAAAGAAAAATTTATGTTCTATCAGCGCACACGTGAAGGGAACATGGTGCGCTTGGCGTTTTGCGCCAGTCAAAGAGCGCAGTGCGCTTCTGCCGAGTAGCGCACACGTGAGGGACACGTGGTGCGCTTGGCACTTTACGCCGGTCCATGAGCGTGTTGCACTGATTTATGAGTGCATAGCGCTATTTGTTCAATGGAGCACACATGAGGAGCACGTGGTGTGCTTGGCGCTGAGCGCCAGTCCATGAGCACAAAGCGCTAGTTCAAGAGCGCAAAGCGCTAACTGTTGAGTGGCGCACACATGAGTGACACGTGGTGCGCTTGGCGCTGAGCGCCAGTCCAATAGCGCAGAAGCGCATTTGATCAATTTTAGGATCTGGGAAATTAGCCCTCCCTTAGAAGAGATTTTGTCTCAAGATCCTAAAAACAAAAGTTCTTACTTTATAGGAGATGCTTCAATCTCTCGCATTGATGAAAGGCTTTGCCTTTATGGATCTATGATCCGTACAAGAATTGAATTATTCTCTCCCCCTTTATTTTATAATGAGATGTTCATGATATCTTTTTGTAAAAGACAATTTGCCTTATAAATCTATGATCTGTGAGAAGAATTATGTTCTTCTTTTTTTATTTTATGATGAGATATCTTGATCTTTTTGTGAATGACCTTGGTCTTGTAAATCTATGATCTTTAAAGAAGTAAATTCTTCTTTTTAATTATGAGATGATTTCATCTCTCTGTTCATTTACCTTGAAGAAATGAAGTTCTACTATTGAGAGCTTGGCTCTTCTTTCTGAGATTCTCTCAAAACTTATGGGGGAGTTCCTCTCTATGATTCTCTATATTTTTTTTTGGACTTGAAGTCTTGGGGCCTTTATATAGGGCAAGCTGATTTGTTCAATCAGTTAAGGAGATATTTTCTCCAATTGATTTGGGGATTCCCCACCATTGGATCTTTGATCCAAGGACTTCTGATTTACAGAAGGCAATCTTCTTGTTTTTAACAAGATTGGAAAATCTTTTCATACAGAATTTATTCTGGATTTTCGTGATTTTTAATCACCATTGGATCATTGATCCAACGGTGCTCTAATTTACAGCGCACAATTTTGTTGTTTGGAAAGATTTTGAGGAATCTTTCCTTAAGAGAATTTAATTCTGATTAATTAATGATTTATCATTATTATTGGATCTTAGATCTGTCGGTGGGGAGTTCCAGCGCTAGCGCATCCGTTCTTTGCACGTGGTGCGCTGCTTAGAGGGCAGCGCACTTGGCGCTAGCGCACCCGTGCTTTGCACGTGGTGCGCTGCTTAGAGCTCAGCGCACCTAGCGCTAGCGCACACGTGCTTTGCACGTGGTGCGCTGCTTAGAGCGCAGCGCACTTGGCGCAGCTTCTGAAGTATTGCTTCATTTCAAAATTTGAATTTTAAACAGAGCTTTGCTCTGATTAGGGGAAACAGCCACCATTTTAGAAAAGAAATTTCTTGTGAAAGAAATTAATGGTAATGAGGTAGAACTGGAAGAAGTTCCAGCTGCACAAACTATAACTGACGATTTGAGAGAACCGGGGGATCCAATAGTATCCGACGAACCTCAAACACTCCGCAGATCTAGTAGGGTTCCTCATCCACTTGAGAGATATTACGGTTTTCTCATAGACGGTGGGAGTGAGGATTGCATCATAGAAGATGATGACCCAACTGGTTTCGAGCAGGCCATCAAAAATGGAGACTCTGTGAAATGGCTAGATGCTATGCGATCTGAGATGGAATCCATGTACAATAACAAAGTAAGGACTTTGGATGTTGCTCCTGAAGGGGTAAAACCCATCGGAAGCAAGTGGATTTTTAAGAAGAAAATTGGTATGGATGGAAAAGTTAAGACTTTCAAAGCTAAACTTGTAGCAAAAGGTTTTCGTCTACGACCAGGTGTCGACTATGATGAAACCTTTTCTCCGGTCGCTATGCTTAAGTCTACTAGGATCCTACTTTCCATTGTTGCATACCATGACTACGAAATCTGGCAGATGGACATCAAGACCGCTTTTCTAAATGGTGATTTAGAAGAGAGCGTGTACATGACACAGCCAGAGGGCTTTTTAGATAGTGGGAGCAGCGGAAGCATGTGCAAGCTGCTTAAATCAATGTATGGGTTAAAGCAGGCATCACGAAGCTGGAACATCTGTTTCGATGAAGCTATCAAAGAGTTTAACTTCATCAAAAACATAGATGAACCTTGTATATACAAGAAGGTTGTAGAGAGTAAGGTTGTCTTCTTCGTATTGTATATAGATAACATACTCTTGATAGGAAATGATGTTCATATGCTACACTCAGTCAAGATCTTCTTTTCACATAAGTTTTCTATGAAAGATATAGGTGATGCCTCCTACATCCTGGGGATTAAGATCTATAGAGATAGATCTAAAAGGATGTTGGCATTTTCCCAATCCAGGTACATTGACATCATACTAAAAAGGTTTAGTATGGAAGATTCTAAGCATGGTAATTTACCCGCTTGTTCAGGAATCACTTTCTCCAAAGAGATGTCTCCCAAGCCTGATTTATAGAGGGCTCGCATGCAAGGGATACCCTATGCTTCGGCAGTCGGGTCTATCATGTATGCGATGTTATGTACCAGATCGGATGTAGCTTACTCATAAGGTGTAGTGAGTAGGTATCAATCAGATCCTGGGGAAAAGCACTGGACAGCTGTGAAGAACATTCTTAAGTACTTGAGAAGGACTAAAGAAATGTTCTTGGTGTATGGTAACGATGAACTCCAGGTGGAGTCCTTTACCAATTCGAACTTCCAGAGTGATAAGGACGACAGTAAGTTGGTCTCGGGTTTTGTCTTCACCCTCAATGGAGGGGTGGTATGTTTGAAGAGTTCCAAGAAAGATACCATAACAGACTCGATGATGGAGTCTGAATACATCGCTGCCAACGATACTGCCAAAGAGGTTGTCTGGATGAAGAAGTTCATTGTTGAACTTGGTGTGGTTCCATCCATTGAGCATCCAATACCTGTGTATTATGATAACAATGAAGCTGTGGCTTTGGCTAAGGAACCTCGGTCCCATCAGCGATCCAGACATATTCTTAGGCGGTATCACTTGATCCGGGAGATAGTATATCAACGGGAGATTGAGCTCAGGAGAGTTGACATGAAGGATAACATGGTGGATCCACTCACGAAGGCCCTCCCCCAGACGCAGTTTGAGAGACTTTTTGGGATGTTGGGTATGAGATACAACAACACATGGTCTTAGTTCAAGTGGGAGATTGTTAGAAATATGTATGCCCTAGAGGCCATTATTGTATGAAATAGTAGATGCTTGGACATATATATAGAGAACTTTCTTGCTCGACATAATAGTATGCTATCTGGTTGCTCTTTATCTTAATATGTACACTAGTATTATTATACCATCTCTCTGATACATGTTGATAAAACCCTTAGGATGTTTGCTTGACTACCAGGACTATGATGCAGATCATACTACTGGGACTTGTGTAGTCTACAAACACATCCTTTAATTGTTCCTAGTCGAGGGAGTATCGAGACAGGGCATCAATATTTCAGAGTAGACTAGTGTGTACGTTTCTTAACCCTGTATGGGGCGATGGTTGATCCCATAACCATTCGTGTTTGACATCAAAGATTGTACACAGGTGCTCATTAGAGAATGGGTACAATAAACAGGATCCGCCGAGAACTCCTAGTTGGTACTATACTTATCGTCAGATAGCAGTTCTCTGGTGACACTGGTACAGGTTTGTCTGTAGACCCAAGATCATCATAGAGTCTTGTATGATTCCCACTGTGCTTTGATTTCCTCCCTACCACGGCTCAAAGGAGTTGTGCAAACAGGTGGATTTTGGGTATAGTCCCGAGTCATATGGAGGCAATGAGCGATAGGAAGGGTTTCGTCTCTTCCGGTATAAAGAGTTGATGTTGCGCTATGCTCAATTGGTTATAACAGGAAGTCCCTGGCCAGAGATGATGAGATTTACTGGTAAGTGTTACCAGTAGTTTCTCGAACCATTATGAGCCATACATCGGCATGACTTATCTAGTTACTGGGGTCTGAAGATTCCATCCCTAGAATCGATATAAGACATATCAGACGAAGAGACCGGACTGTACGGTAAGTGTTACTTACAGGCTTCATGGGAGTTTGGACAAGCTTGCTTATTGATATTCTATTCGCTCAATACCTGGATAGTCGTTATGTCCAGCTAGTACCGTTGACGGCTTATGGGTGACTGATGTGATCATCACCTACTGCTGGCGTATTGACGAGTCTTTAGAGTCCCACACAGAGGCTTCATAGTTCAAGCGAAACGAAGTATGGCACATATGCTGATATATGTGAGGGGCCTGATTAAATACGAATATGTGATACCATATTCTAATCCGGTGGTTATCTGATATCGGTCAGGTTATATGTGATATAACCGGATTATCGAATCAAGTGTTGATTTGATAATGTGATATATAGATAATGATATTAGTCGATTATTTTTTATTTGACCCTAACGACCAAACAACGGAGTGATATGTGATATAGCCGGATTATTAAATCAAGTGTTGATTTAATAATATTATATATATTTATATTTGATATAATTATATATATTAACTAATATTATTAGCTCACAAATTATTTTCTTAATATATATTAATATATATTTGATATATGTATATGTGTGTGTGTGTGTATTAAAAGAAGCATGGTTGAATTTCTATTTTGTGAAAATAGAAATGATGAGGTGGAAAATGAGGAATGGGGTGAAGCATGGCTTTTATATTTATTAATTCATTTGCTTGCACTATTGAAGCATGGTTCAATTTATTTATTGAAATAAATTCCATGCTTCAATAAGTGAGGAATTAGAAAAGCCATTCTTCACTTAGTCATTGATACACACTTGTTAATTTCCTCACTTGTGCTCATATGATGAGTTCTCCTCTCTAGCTCTCTCCATCTTCTTCATCCTTTCACCTCCAAGCTCAATCCCTCACATGAGTTGTGAAACCTTGAGCTTGTGAGAACCCTAGTGAGTTTTGAACCCCTACTTCACCATCCTAGTTTGAATTAGCAATTTGAACTAATGTGTTTCCTTCACTAAAGAGTTTAGTGAAGAGGTATCTTGGATTAGCGGAGTTTCGGGTGGATCATCTTCGGCACGAAGATCGCAAAGGAAGCTCGATCCAACTTCAAGTGGAGCCTAGTGGAGTCATAGGGACTACTACCCAGAGCATTTGAAGAGAAGGACACGGTCTACAAAGGTTCTAGCCTCTTTCAGTTTAGTATAGTTTTTGATATCATGCTTAAAACCCTAATCATCTAGTTTAGATTCTAGGTTAGTGTTGATTAGCATCCCGAAATTTTTTAAATTGGCATGCTTGATGCTAGTAAAACCCAGTGGTGGTGCTCATAAACACTTTCAATTTATTATGCGAGTAGGACCCTGAAAGATACCCAAATGAATTATACAACCACCAAGAAAAAACTCTTGGCAATTGTATTTGCACTAGAAAAACTCAGACCCTTCCTAATAGGCTCTCCGGTTGTAGTTTACACCGATTATTACGCTTTAAGACATCTTTTATTTAAGAAGGATGCTAAATCTAGGCTAATACGTTGGATCCTTATGTTACAAGAATTTGACCTTGTAATACGAGAAAAAAGTGGATGTGAAAACATTGTTGCCGACCATCTTTTACGACTTTCTTCTTCACCAACGTTGACCTTACCCATAAACGATTCCTTTCCGGATGAACAGCTCTTGACCATATCTTGCGAACCTTGGTTCGCTGATGTGAATTGTTTGGCAACGGGACTTCTACCCAGTGAATGGTCAAATCAAGACATTCACAAATTTTTATCCCAAGTGAAACACTTTTACTGGGACGAACCCTATTTGTTTAAGTATTGTCCCGATCAGATCATTCGCAGATGTGTCCATAATACTGAGTTCAAGAGTTTTTTGTCTTTCTGCCATGATCAAGCATGTGGCGGTCACTTTGGTCCAAGGAAAACGGGGGAGAAAGTTTTGCAATGTGGTTTTTATTGGCCAACTTTATTTAAAAATGCAAATGATTATTGCAAAACTTGTTCACGGTGTCAATACATGGGTCGGATTTCACGGAGAAACGAGATGTCTCTCCAACCAATCTTGGTTGTGGAGATATTTGATGTATAGGGAATCAATTTCAAGGGCACATTTCCTAACTCTTTTGGGAACTTATATATTTTATTAGCGATTGATTATGTCTCTAAATAGGTGCAAGTAATACCGTGCCGTACTAATGACAACAAGGTTGTTATTGAGTTCCTTAAAAAAATATCTTTTCTCGGTTTGGGCACCCGCACACTATCATTAGTGACAATGGGACGCATTTCTGTAACCGGTCTTTCGAGATTTTGATGCGAAAATATTCAATCAACCACAAGCTTTCTACACCCTATCATCCCCAAATGAGCATGCAAGCTGAGATCTCTGATAGATAAATCAAGCAAATTTTGGAGAAAATGGTTTCTAAGAACCATAAAGATTGGTCCACCAAATTGACGGATGCTCTTTTGTGTATTTCATACCGCATATAAGACCGATCTTGGTATGTCTCCATACCGACTGGTGTTTGGGAAGGCTTGCCACCTCCCTGTCGAGATTGAACATAAAGCAATATGGGCTAATTTTGATCTTGATCAAGCAGGCAGCTATTGTAAGCTGCAATTAAATGAGCTAATCGAACTTCGTGATGAAACCTATAATAACGTGGTTATAGTAAAGAACCGGACAAAGGTGTTCTACGCCAAAAACCTTTTGAGAAAAACTTTCACACTGGGACAACAAGTCCTTCTTTACAATTCCCATCTCCATCATCATCCAGGTAAACTATGATCTCGTTGGAAAAGACCTTTTGTGGTACGGTATGTATACCCGCATAGTGTAGTGGATGTAGAAAATGTTAAAATGGTTCTATTTTTAAAGTAAATGGGCATAGATTAAAACCGTACTTTTCCGCTGACCCATCGAAGGAGCTCCTATTCTTGCAGGAGCCGCTTTATCACGACTAACTTTCCTCCGCCTCACCTCCATATTTCGGTAACACTGTTTCATCTAAGAATGGAGGTGAAAAAAAAGATAAATATCTGTGCGTGCCGAAAAACAAGTTTAGGGGTGGCTTTCTATTTGACTACCTTTTTAACCCCATTATTCTCCACCCAAGTCTACAGGTTCTTGCGCTCGATCAACAACATCGGTGAGAACATTGCTGCAAACAGGTTTGGGGGAGGTTTGTATTTATTGACATATCATTTGGCACTAGGCACTATAATATATATATATATATATATATTTGAAAATAAAAGTTAGAAAGTGAAAATACATATAAATGATAGGAAGAGATTTAAGAAATGCAAGAACATTAGATGTTTTAAAACGAAGCTAGAAATACGTGGTCATGAGCTGTTGTCCCAAGGGTTAGTAAGATGAAGAAATTACTAATCAGCGAATAGAAATAAGTCTGAAAAAGAGTCTCTATTCTTGAGTCCAAACTTCTGAACGTTGATACCCTATTATATGCACTTACACACATCTTGAAACTTGGGATAGTAGAGCATACCTTGAAATACTCTTGTCTAAAAGCCTTAGTATGAAGGAAAAAAATATAAATCAACAAAATATAAACGACACATAAAATATAAATGGTGAAGAAAAATAAACATTGGTTTTGTAATTACTTAAGGCAGCATAAAAAAAATATAGCAAGGGTGCCTTATCACCTGGTTTCTTAGACCAACTGGTTTGGGAGTCACTGCTAACTTAAGTGTTACAAGACTAGGATATTGCTAATTACGCTTTAATAAGTGAGCACATTCGGTAATCGGTTAGTTAGTACCTCAAGAAGTATTAACGGTCGCATGAAAAATGTGTGAACAAATCCATCTAAAACATCACCGACTAAAAAGTACTAAGGTAAATGGCCAAAAAGTATGATAGCTTGAATTGAATTCTCTAAGTGTAGGGATGTCTTTTACATTCACGTAGGGATATATGATCGATATTTGGAAGAAAGGCAGTGAGGAAGACTAAAGATGATGTTTTATTAAGGGATGATGTGATTTCCGAAATCATTTCAAGACCATTAAGATAGGGCTCAAGACAACTTAAAAGCTAGTGTAGTTCGAAATTTCCTACGACTCAAAGCATCAGCTACTACATTCGTCTTTCCTGGGTGATAAAGGATCTCACAATCATAATCCTTCATGAGCTCCATCTAACGGCGCTGCCTCAGATTCAGATCCAGCTGCTGGAAGATATACTTCAAGCTCTTATGGTCCGTGAAGATCTGACATAACTCTCCATACAGGTAGTGTCTCCAAATCTTAAGCGCAAAGACCACAGCGGCCATCTCAAGATCATGAGTAGGATAATTCTGCTCGTGCTTCTTCAGCTGCCGAGAAGCATAAGCAATAACTCTATCATGCTGCATCAATACACAACCAAGCCCCACTCGAGAAGCATCACAGTAAACGACATAGCCGCCCGATCCAGAAGGCAAAAATAAAACTGGTGCAGTCGTTAACCCAGTCTTCAACTGCTGAAAACTCTGCTCGCATGCCTCAGTCTAAAGAAAAGGGACCCCCTTCCGGGTCAGTCCGGTCATCAGTGCAGCGATACTCGAGAAATCCTGCATGAAACGGCGGTAATAACCAGCTAAGCCCAAAAAGCTGCGGACCTCATCATCGATACAGGGCTGGTCCAAAGCTGTATAGCCTCGATCTTCTTCGGGTCCACACGAATACCGTCTCCCGTAACTACATGACCCAAGAAGTCAACACTATCAAGCCAGAATGCACACTTCGAGAATATAGCAAACAGCCGGTGCTCTCCCAATGTCTGCGAAGCAATCCTCAGGTGCTGCTCATGCTCCTCTCGACTTCTGGAATAAGACCAGAATGTCATCAATAAACACTGTTTCCCCCAATCAGAGCAAAGCTCTGTTGAAATTCAAAATTCAAATTTTGAAGCAACGCTTCAAATCCCGGGCGCAACGCGCCACGTGTCAGGCGCTGATACGTCAGCGCAGCGCCCAAGGCAGCGCGCTCAGTCAGAGCAAAGCTCTATGAAAAAAACAAATAGAAACAAAGCTTCAGCGCAGTTGCGCAAGCGCAGCTGCGCTCCGCTGTGCGCTGCGCGACACGTGTCAGCGCAGTTGCGCAAGCGCAGCTGCGCTCCGCTGTGCGCTGCGTGACACGTGTCACCGCTGGGGCATTTGCGCCAAACAGAATTAAAATTTTAAAGAAATCTTTCTGTTCTTGTTAAAACAAGAAGATTTTCTTTTATAAAACAGGAGCCCTTGGATCAAAGATCCAACGGTGGGGAAAATTCCCCAAATCACTGAGAGAAAGATCTCTTTAACAAATTTTACTAATTTATGGGAACTATATAAAGGACCCTAGACCTCAATCCAAGATCATCAATATCATCATTAAGAGCTCTGAAGAATTGGAGAGAATTCCTCAAAAACAAAAAAGGTAAAAACCTTTAGAAAAAAAGAGAAAATTCTCTTATAAACAGATCATTGATCTGAGAAGAAGATCAATGATCTTCAATAAAAAGAAAAATAAGTAATAATAGTGCTTTGCAGTTTCTTATGAACCATTGGTTTATTGAAAACAAGAAAAACCTATCTTCTTTGATTTAAAATCGATCAAAAGATAAAACAGTGCTTTGCACTTGAAAAATAGCACTGTTGCGCTCCTGTGTTGATGCAAGCCACCAGGGAGCGCCACGTGTCAGCAGCGCAACAGCGCAGCGCACTGACACAGCGTACTGCGCTGTTGCGCTTGCGCTCTTCAGATCGTGACACGTGTCATCACCATATGAGTTTGCGCCTTGCGCTCCTCAATCGGCGCAAAGCGCCTGACAAGCCACGTGGGGCACTGTCAGAGTATTAAATGCAATGCATTATTAAAGGGCAGAGCCCAATCAAAGGTCTAATAGACCAAATAAAAGTACTGCACACTATTAAAAAGAGCAGAGCCCAATTAAAAATAATGCTATGCATTGTTTTAAAAGGGGAAAGGCCTAACAGGCCAAATGCAAACAAAATGTTGAATATTCTCAACTGGACTTAGCCCAGTCATGGCCGTAAGTTCTCAAATTAAATTGACTGAGCAAAATTGCTCTCCTAAATCAATTTACCTCCGGTTCGAAGGTACATCTCTGAACTCCTCTGACACTTATCGTTGTAATCCTTCAACGACGTCAGAGAGGTGACGGGTCCCGACGACCACACATCAATATGGACTGTGGGGTCCTTAAACTCGTGGACCGAAACGTCCTTAAACTAATGTTAGACCGAAACGTCCTCAAACTAATGATGGACCACCACGTCCTTAAACTGGTGATGGACCACCACGTCCCTAAACTGGAATATGGACCATCACGTCCCTAAACTGGAACAATAGAGCTCCCAAATGCTCTTTTGTCGGATCTAAATGATCCCGTTTAAGTTGATCTTAGCCTCAAATATGGCTAACGTATCCTTAAACATTCAAACAGACTTTAGTCCCAAATTGGACCATAAGACCCCCAATCAACTTTGGTTCATGGGTACATCTCCGAACTCCTCTGACACATGTAGTTGTAATCCTTCAACGTCGTCAAAGAGGTGACGGGTCCCGACGGCCATATATTAAATGGACCACTACGTCCTTAAACTGGAAATGGATCTATACGATCCCGTTAAGTTAATCTTAGTCTCAAATCAGACTAACGTATCCTTAACGAACGTTTAAGTTGATCTTAGTTTCAAATGCGACTAACGTATCCTTAAACTAAAAATACCAAACCCATGTTAGCTGTATGTATGCCCTAGAGGCCAGTATTGTACAGATTATGTATATTATATTGGATGCTTGGACATATATAGAGATGACTTTCTTGCTCGACATGATAGTATGCTATCTGGTTACTCTTTATCTTAACATGTACACTAGTCTCTTTATACTGTCTTATAGTTACATGTTGGTAAAGCCCTTAGGATTTGTACTTGACTACCTGGACTATGATGCAGATCATACTAGTGGGGACATGGTAGTCCATAAGTACATCCTTCAAGGTCCCTAGTCGTGGGTGTATCGAGACGGGGCATCGATATACCAGAGTAGACTAGCGTATACGCTTCTCGACCCATGTGATGGGCGATGGATGATCCCATATCCATTGGTGTTTGACATCAGAGATGGTATACGGGTGCTCAGTGGAGACTGGGTACACTGGACGGACTCGCCGAGAACTCCCAGATGGTATTATACCTCACGTCAGATGGCAGTTCTCAGGTGACACTTGTACAGGTTAGTCTGTAGACCTGAGATCGTCATAGAGTCTTGTGTGATTCCCACTGTGCTTTGATCTCCACCTTACCACGTCCATGAGGGCGTGCAAAACGGTGGTCTTTGGGTACAGTCCCGAGTCACATGGAGGCAATGAGCGATAGGAGGGGTTTCGTCTCTCCCGGTATTGGGGGTTGATGTTGTGCTGTGCTCGATTGGCCGTAACAGGGAAGTCCCTGGCCAGGGCTGATCAGAGATTTGCTGGTAAGTGTTACCAGTAGTTTCTCGACCCGTTATGAGCCTCACATCGGCACGACTTATCGAGTATTGGGGTCTAACGTTTACCACCCCTAGACTTGATATGCGACGTATCAGACGAAGAGACCGGACTGTACGGTAAGTGTTACTGGTCGGATTCGCAGGAGTGTGAGCGGGCTAGCTCGTCGATCTTCTGATCGCTCAATACCCGGGTGGCCGTTACGTTTAGCAGACCGCTTGCGGCTTGTGGATGCTTGATATGATCATCATCTGCTACCGGCGTATTGACGAGTCTTTAGAGTCCTACACAGAGGTTTCCTGGCTCAAGCGAAACGAAATAGGAGCGCATATGAGATATGTGCAGGACCGAGAATAATGCGTGTATGTGATACCGCATTTCATTCTCGCGATAAATGTTTCGATTGGTTGTATATGATATAACCTAGTTATCGAATCGAAGATCGATTCGATAAGTCGATACATTGAATACTAGTCGGTCATGTGCGACATGACCGGATCATTGAATCAAGTGTTGATTTAATGATTTAATGTATAATTATATATTTGATATATTACTTTGCATTAACTAGTATTGGTTCACTTTAAACGGATTTTTCTCACTTGATGCACATTGTATATGTGATATGCTTAAGTGCACATTTTTGTATCATGTTTGATGATACTTGATCATTTAGTTAAGTGTATAGAATTAATCCATGGTTAATTTGATAATTAGGGTTTTGCATATTCATTTATTTATTTATTTGTTTATTTATTTATTTGAAATGGATTAAGATAAGAATGGTGGCTTTATTTGTTTTATGTTGAAGCTTCATGAAGCTTTGACTTTGCTAACCATTCTTGTCTTCATGCTTAACCCTAACCCACTCAAATGACCATGGTTTATTCTCTACACTTAACCCTAGTTTAAGTTATGATAAGTATTGATTTTCTATTTTCTTTTTAGATAGAACTTATCATAACCATCATCTTCTTCTTCTTCTTCAAGCTTGCTACATCAATGGCAACTTGAGTTTTAGTGAGAGAAATCCAAATCAAAAGTGAACCCACCTCCTATTTCTTCATCCTCTACCTCTTGCCAAGTGGTTTTGGGTGTTTTCTTCACAAGTTTCACTACTTGGTGAAGTCGGAGCTTGAACTAGTGCAACCTCGACGTAGATCGTCTTTGACACGAAGCCGACGACCTTGCTCGCCCGTTTTCGATGAAGCCGACGAATGAGTCGAGGATTCATGATGGACAGCGAGGGCATGACCACGTGGAGCTAAGAAGGTGGAAATCCGGATCTACAAAGGTTGTAGCATCTAACCTATAGTTAATTAGTTAACTAGTTTTCCGTTTCGCCTAAACATCTAGTAAACGATCCGTGTTAGGGTTTCTCGGCACCAATAATTTTTGAAATTGGCATGTTCGATGCCTTGTGAGACTTCCTTAGGATGCCTAGGAACCCAACAGTGGTATCAGAGCCTAGCTAGAGCCTTAGGCGAAGTCTAGACGGAGTTTGAAACCCGGACGAACCGAAATCCAAACCCCAAAATAGCTCTCTGGAAATTTTTCAAATTTGTGGTTTTTTGTCAATTAAAAATGCTTTAAAAAATCAGCAATAAAATCTAAGAATTACTGTGCAAAACGTTTCCTGTGAACAGTATAAACTGCGGCGGAACCGCGGCAGAAGCATGGCTTCTGCGGCGGTTCCGCGGCTCCTTGATGACGTCAGCCCCACTTCTTTGCACAATAATACCTGATTAATTGTTCTGAGTTTTCTGGGAATTTTAATTTGACTGCAGAGTTGAGTATTCTGGGATTGTGTAGGGAATCAACGATTCGATCGGATTATCGAACTTTGTCTAAGTGTTTTCCGGATATTTTTTTGAATATGTTAAAAAGTTCGACCGGATATAAATACCCAATCTTTCCCCTGCCTAAAATATCCAAGTGTTGGATTATTGTGTGGTTTAAGAACGTTCTGAGTAGTGCAAGTAACGCGATGGTCCCTCTAGAAGACAACAAACTTTAACTCGATTATGTGACCGTCTTGAACTGCCCTTTGAACCTTCGGGTTTGGGGCAGTAGGCGTGCCACATGTGAGGCGTTGGCTTGACCCTTCTACGGCTGGACCGTTGGTACTGAGGCATGAAACGAATGTCTTTGAACCTATTTCATGTGTTGGATGGTTTCGGGAAAACTTGGGTGTTCGAATGTTCGATCGGAAAGTTTAATATATTCTATTTATCCGGAATTGGATACAATAATTGGAATTCACAAACAGTTATGAGATAACTGGATGAATGTTATAAATCTAGCAGTTTAGTCCCATACGATATTGAAAAGAGTTTTCGATAATGAGACTAAAATGCGGGGTTTGTAACTGTTAGGCATGTGATGTCTAAAAAGGTTGCGGATTCCAACTGTTGTAGTTTTACACTTTCTTTTCTGTGACCGTAAGTGTAGTATGTTCATATCGCCGGTTTCGTTGCTATACGTCAACGACAATTGGGGTATGCATACTTACTTACGTTGATGACATGTGATGTTATGTGTTGCTGGATATGTTATATTGGATCGTCGTGTTTGAATAGCCGGGGGTTTTTATGTGAGATGAGTGTTTTTCATTTTCATTCATGTAAAAACTTGTATGTAATATTCTTTCATTTGGGGCACTTCCAGGTAGCGGAAGTTGTCACCCTTTGTATATTATTTACTTTTCCGCATTAGGATAGACCCAAGGAGGGGAACACAAGTAACCGGGTTCTGGGGTCCAGTGGGAGACCAACTCGAGGAGTCGAGTCCGGGTCTCCTAACCCTAGAATTGGCAGGGTTGCTTGCCGCTCTCGTAGGGGTCTAGGGGTGTGGGATTGGCTATTCATCACGACCGTGGAATCCGTGTTTTATACTAGCTCGTATTAAAAACACGGACGTCCTAGTATATCCAATATTTCATATGTTTATTCTGCTGCGATATCTGTGTTGTGACTCTATGATGGATATAGTATATATGATATATTATATAGACGTTACTTATGTTTTACACCCGCGCTAGCCCTGCCCTGCTCTGTCGTTAGTTACCTAACCTAACGGTGCACGAGGGGACATCGAGGCGAATGCGGATGGCATAAGTGTACGTCATATCTATCTGTGATGTTTAGGTATTAAATGATGGGACTTCATTAATGTGATTAATGAAAGTTAAGAAACCTAAGATGTTGTGGAATCGAATTTTAAATTAAAACAGGTAGCTACAGTTCTTGCTTTGCACAGCGGTATATATGATATACCCTGCACCTTATTCGATGAGGAAAGGACCGAGATCCCTTCACCGGGAGTGACTCCTTTAGCAGTAACTGGCAGATGCTACACACTCGGTTTGGCTTTGATTGCTTTTAAGAGTTTTTGCTTTGCACAGTGATATATATGATATATCCCGCACCTCATTCGACGAGGAAAGGGCCGACGATCCCTTCGCCGGGAGTGACCCCTTTAGCAAAACTGGAAAAGCCTCAAAATCACTCCATTTCAAAACTACATTTGATTCTACAACGATATCAAGTTCATTACGCTCATGGTTTTATGAAAACCTGCGTAGCCCTCCGTCATTTCAGATAAGTACTAGTTAGTATTCGTGCTGCGGTTGTTTGGCATGCGTCAAGGCGTAGTGTACGGTAGCTAACTAGTGCTCATTTGCTAGCATACGATGCGATTGGATTAGGGTATTCGCACGGCGTTGTTTGGCATGCGTCAAGGGTCGTGCGGGTGGGTTTAATTCAATCAAGAAATGTACGGGTTGAACTTGACTAGCGGACTATGGGTTGTTTGGCATGCGTCAAGGTCATAGCACGCTAGGGGCAAAATATTATCGGGAATTTCAAGTGTTGAAATTTGCAATGAGATTGCATACCTTCTATGAGATAGTTGGATCCCGATACCCACTGCGAGTAAGAGTTACTCCTGGGAGAGTTTTACACATTACAATTAGCCGATCAAGTAGGTGTCTAGAAAGGTGTTAACGAGGTTACGCCTCTGGGAAAACGAGGTTTACAGTAATTAGGTTCGTGCGAAAGCACGGGAGACCTCCCTCAAAGTACCGACACTGGCCTGGCTGAAAGATTGGCGAACCTGTAGTGTGTAATTAATCCCCGCTAGTCTTTCCTTTTAGGGTTTGAAGGAAGATTTGATAAAAAGCAGTGGGAGCCATCCTGATTAGATAAGATAATAACCAATCTGATCTTGCACGAGCTTACGCTAAAGTGTTTTCTTCTCTCTCTCTCCAGGTAGCGACCATTTCATGCCTTAATAAAGATAATAATATGGATGTATTGACCGAACCCGCATGTACTACTGTGCTGGGGAACGTTGGTTCCGTTCTAACCTATAAGAGTTATAGGACTGAACAGGATTTAGGGGAATACCAGGATTCCCATGCCACCCGAATGAAGAAAGTACATGTTGATGCATTTTCTTCGGGTGTGTTCGTTACAGAGAACTGTTTCTCCATTTGCTCCACGTCCTGGGTATTAGATACCGGGTCAGGATCCCATATATATAATCAGTTACATGGGCTTAGGAAAGGTAGAGAACTTGGAGAAGGTGATAAAGACATTAGAGTTGGAAATGGTGCAATTGTTGCAGCTAAGACTGTCGGGGAATATCACCTTGAATTACCAACCGGTAATACATTGGTTCTGAACGAATGCTATTACATGCCGAACCTGATTTGCAACATTATATCGGTTTCTTTATTGAGTAAAGAGGGATATAATTTTGTATTACAGGATAATGTTATGAACATTTTCCGTAACCAAAAGTTGGTTGGATCAGGCACGTTGTGCAATGGCATTTATGTTCTAAACCAATCAACAGTTCTGAGCATAACAAACACACACAAGAGGAAGAGTTCGGAACTGAACGAATCCTTCTTGTGGCATTGTAGACTGGGTCACATCAATGCGACACGATTGGCTAAGTTGCATAAGGATGGATATTTAAATCCGTTTGAATTTTCATCTTATGACACTTGCCAATCATGTCTCAAAGGCAAGATGACCAAAGCTCCGTTTACGGGACACGGAGAAAGAGTTACCGAACTCTTAGGACTGATACATAGTGATGTATGCGGTCCTATGTCTACACATGCCAGGGATGGTTCTTCATACTTCATTACATTCACTGACGATCTCTCTAGATTCGGATATGTGTTCCTGATGAAACACAAATCAGAAGCTTTTGAGAAATTTAGGGAATATAAACAAGAAGTTGAGAACCAAACCGGAAAAAGTATTAAAATCCTACGATCTGATCGAGGAGGGGAATACTTGAGCAATGAATTCCTGGACTTCCTAAAAGAGAATGGGATTCTCTCTCAGCTGACTCCTCCATATACACCACAGCACAACGGTGTATCTGAACGGAGAAACCGCACCCTATTAGATATGGTGCGCTCAATGATGAGTACAGCTGAGTTACCTATTTCCTTTTGGGGACATGCGTTTGAGACAGCCATGGACCTATTGAATAGAGTTCCTACCAAATCAGTGCCTACCACTCCATATGAGATATGGAAAGGGAAGAGACCACATCTTAATTATATTAAGATATGGGGTTGTCCAGCCTATGTCAAAAGACAAAATCCGGACAAACTCGAGGCAAGATCTGTTTTATGTAAGTTTGTAGGATATCCCAAAAATTCACAAGGGTATATCTTCTACCACCCCGAGGAACAAAAAGTGTTTGTTTCTCGACATGCCACTTTCTTAGAAAAAGGTTTTCTTATGAAACAGATAAGTGGCATTGAGGTAGAACTGGAAGAGGTTCCAGCGACACAGACTACAACAGAAAATTTGGTTGAACCAGAGGATTCCGTAGTTCCCGATGAACCCCAGCCACTCCGCCGATCTAGTAGGGTTCCTCGCCAACCTGAGAGATACTACGGTTTTCTCAAGGATGGTGGGAGCGAGGATTGCATCATGGAGGATGATGACCCAACTAGCTTCGAGCAGGCCATCACGAGTAGGGACTCAGTGAAATGGCTGGATGCTATGCGGTCCGAGATGGAATCCATGTACACCAACAAAGTATGGACTTTGGAAATTGCTCCTGAAGGGGTAAAACCCATTGGGAGCAAGTGGATCTTTAAGAAGAAACTTGGTGTAGATGGGAAAATAGAGACTTTCAAAGCTAGACTTGTAGCAAAAGGTTTTCGTCAAAGACCAGGTGTGGACTATGACGAAACCTTTTCTCCAGTGGCTATGCTTAAATCCATCCGGATCATGCTTGCCATCGCTGCATATCACGACTACGAAATCTGGCAAATGGATGTTAAGACCGCCTTTCTAAATGGTGATTTGGAAGAGTGCGTGTACATGACTCAGCCAGAGGGCTTCGTAGACAGTGGGAGCAGCGGGAAGGTGTGCAAGCTGCTTAAATCCATTTATGGATTAAAGCAAGCATCGCGGAGTTGGAACATCTGCTTTGATGTCGTTATCAAAGAGTTTGATTTCGTCAAAAATCCAGATGAACCTTGTATCTACAAGAAGGTGGCAGAGAGTAAGGTTGTCTTCCTCGTATTGTACGTGGACGACATACTCTTGATAGGAAATGATATTCCTATGCTGCAAGCGGTCAAGCTTTTCTTATCACAAAGATTCTCAATGAAAGATCTTGGTGATGCCTCCTGCATATTGGGAATTAGGATCTATAGAGATAGATCCAAACGGATTTTGGGATTGTCCCAATCCAGGTACATTGACACCATACTAAAGAGGTTTAGTATGGAAGAGTCCAAGCGTGGGAACTTGCCCACGATCTCTGGAGTCACTCTCTCCAAAGAGATGTCTCCCAAGACTGATTTGGAGAGAGCTCGCATGCAAGGGGTACCCTATGCTTCGGCAGTAGGCTCTATCATGTATGCGATGCTGTGTACCAGACCCGATGTAGCATACTCACTAAGTATAGTGAGCAGGTATCAAGCTGATCCTGAAGAGAGTCACTGGACAGCTGTGAAGAGCATTCTCAAGTACTTGCGAAGGACTAGAGATATGTTCTTGGTGTATGGTAACGGAGAACTCCAAGTGGAGTCCTTTACCGATTCGAGCTTCCAGAGTGATAAGGACGACTCTAAGTCGCAGTCGGGTTTTGTCTTTACCCTTTACGGAGGGGCGGTTAGCTGGAAGAGTTCCAAGCAGGAAACCGTGGCAGACTCGACGATGGAGGCTGAATACATCGCTGCCAACGATGCTGCCAAAGAGGCTGTCTGGGTCAAGAAGTTCATTACTGAACTTGGAGTGGTTCCATCCATTGAGCATCCAATACCTTTGTATTGCGATAACAATGGAGCGGTGGCTTTGGCCAAGGAACCCAGGTCCCATCAGCGGTCCAGGCACATTCTGAGGCGGTATCACCTGATCCGGGAGATAGTTGATCGCCGGGAGATCGAGGTCAGGAGAGTTGACATGAAGAACAACACGGCGGATCCACTCACGAAGGCCATTCCCCAGATACAGTTTGAGAGACTCTTCGGGATGCTCGGTATGAGATACTACAGCAGCTGACCCTAGTGCAAGTGGGAGATTATTAGTTGTATGTATGCCCTAGATGCCAGTATTATACAGATTATGTATATTATATTGGATGCTTGGACATATATAGAGATGACTTTCTTGCTCGACATGATAGTATGCTATCTGGTTACTCTTTATCTTAACATGTACACTAGTCTCTTTATACTGTCTTATAGTTACATGTTGGTAAAGCCCTTAGGATTTGTACTTGACTACCTGGACTATGATGCAGATCATACTAGTGGGGACATGGTAGTCCATAAGTACATCCTTCAAGGTCCCTAGTCGTGGGTGTATCGAGACGGGGCATCGATATACCAGAGTAGACTAGCGTATACGCTTCTCGACCCATGTGATGGGCGATGGATGATCCCATATCCATTGGTGTTTGACATCAGAGATGGTATACGGGTGCTCAGTGGAGACTGGGTACACTGGACGGACTCGCCGAGAACTCCCAGATGGTATTATACCTCACGTCAGATGGCAGTTCTCAGGTGACACTTGTACAGGTTAATCTGTAGACCCGAGATCGTCATAGAGTCTTGTGTGATTCCCACTGTGCTTTGATCTCCACCTTACCACGTCCATGAGGGCGTGCAAAACGGTGGTCTTTGGGTACAGTCCCGAGTCACATGGAGGCAATGAGCGATAGGAGGGGTTCGTCTCTCCCGGTATTGGGGGTTGATGTTGTGCTGTGCTCGATTGGCCGTAACAAGGAAGTCCCTGGCCAGGGCTGATCAGAGATTTGCTGGTAAGTGTTACCAGTAGTTTCTCGACCCGTTATGAGCCTCACATCGGCACGACTTATCGAGTATTGGGGTCTGACGTTTACCACCCCTAGACTTGATATGCGACGTAGCAGACGAAGAGACCGGACTGTGCGGTAAGTGTTACTGGTCGGATTCGTAGGAGTGTGAGCGGGCTAGCTCGTCGATCTTCTGATCGCTCAATACCCGGGTGGCCGTTACGTTTAGCAGACCGCTTGCGGCTTGTGGATGCTTGATATGATCATCATCTGCTACCGGCGTATTGACGAGTCTTTAGAGTCCTACACAGAGGTTTCCTGGCTCAAGCGAAACGAAATAGGAGCGCATATGAGATATGTGCAGGACCGAGAATAATGCGTGTATGTGATACCGCATTTCATTCTCGCGATAAATGTTTCGATTGGTTGTATATGATATAACCTAGTTATCGAATCGAAGATCGATTCGATAAGTCGATACATTGAATACTAGTCGGTCATGTGCGACATGACCGGATCATTGAATCAAGTGTTGATTTAATGATTTAATGTATAATTATATATTTGATATATTACTTTGCATTAACTAGTATTGGTTCACTTTAAACGGATTTTTCTCACTTGATGCACATTGTATATGTGATATGCTTAAGTGCACATTTTTGTATCATGTTTGATGATACTTGATCATTTAGTTAAGTGTATAGAATTAATCCATGGTTAATTTGATAATTAGGGTTTTGCATATTCATTTATTTATTTATTTGTTTATTTATTTATTTGAAATGGATTAAGATAAGAATGGTGGCTTTATTTGTTTTATGTTGAAGCTTTATGAAGCTTTGACTTTGCTAACCATTCTTGTCTTCATGCTTAACCCTAACCCACTCAAATGACCATGGTTTATTCTCTACACTTAATCCTAGTTTAAGTTATGATAAGTATTGATTTTCTATTTGTTAGTTATATGTATGCCCTAGAGGCCATTACTGTACATAGGATGTATATTGTAGTGGATGCTGGGACATATATAGGGAGGACTTTCTTGCTCGACATGATAGTATGCTATCTGGTTACCCTTTACCTTAACGTGTATGCTTATGGTCTCTCTGTTACATGTTGGTAAAGCCCTTAGGATCTGTACTTGACTACCTGGACTATGATGCGGATCATACTAGTGGGGACATGGTAGTCTATAAGTACATCCTTCAAAGTCCCTAGTCGTAGGTGTATCGAGACGGGGCATCGATATACCAGAGTAGACTAGCGTGTACCTTCTCGACCCATACAGATGGGCGATGGATGATCCCATATCCATCGGTGTTTGACATCAGAGATGATATACGGGTGCTCAGTAGAGACTGGGTACACTGGACGGACTCGCCGAGAACTCCCAGATGGTATTATACCTCACGTCAGATGGCAGTTCTCTGGTGACACTGGTACAGAGTAGTCTGTTGACCCGAGATCGTCATAGAGTCTTATGTGGTTCCCACTGTGCTTTGATTTCCATCTTACCACATCCAAGAGGGCGTGCAAAACGGTGGTTTTTGGGTACAGTCCCGAATCACATGGAGGCAATGAGCGATAGGAGGGGATTCGTCTCTCCCGGTATAGGGGGTTGATGTTGCGCTGTGTTCGATTGGCTATAACAGGAAGTCCCTGGCCAGGGCTGCTCAGAGAATTGTTGGTAAGTGTTACCAGTAGTTTCTCGACCCGTTATGAGCCTCATATCGACACGACTTATCGAGCTATTGGGGTCTGACGTTTACCACCCCTAGGCGAAATATGCGACATATCAGACGATCAGACCGGACTGTACGGTAGTGTTACTGGTCGGATTCACTGGAGTGTGAGCGGGCTTGCTCGTCGATCTTCAGATCGCTCAATACCCGGGTGGCCGTTACGTTTAGCAGACCGCTTGCGGCTTGTAGGTGTTTGATATGATCATCATCCGCTGCCGGCGTATTGACGAGTCTTTAGAGTCCTACACAGAGGTTTCCTGGCTCAAGCGAAACGAAATAGGAGCGCATATGAGATATGTGCGGGACCGAGAATAATGCGAGTATGTGATACCGTATTCCATTCTCGCGATGAATGTATCGAATGGTTGTATGCGATATAACCTAGTTATCGATTCAAGCGTTGATTCGATAAGCCGATACATTGTATACTAGTCGGTTGTGTGCGACATGACCGGATCATTGAATCAAGTGTTGATTTAATGATTTAATGTATAATTATATATTTGATATATTACTTTGCATTAACTAGTATTGGTTCACTTTAAATGGATTTTCTCACTCGGGTGTGCGCATTACATATGCGATATGATTTTGTGCATTTGATTGTATCATGTTTGATGATACATGATTACTTGGTTAAGTGCAAAGAATTAAACCATGGTTAAAAGAATGGTTAGGGTTTCATTTCCTTTATTTATTCATTTATTTATTTGTTTATTCATTTTGGAAAAGAGGAGAAAAGAATGGTGGCTTATTTTGGAGTTTAGTTGAAGCTTCATGAATCTTTGATCAAGTCAACCATTCTTATCTCATCCTTAACCCTAACCATTCCCACTAACCATGATTCATTCTCTACACTTAACTCTAGTTAACATTATGATAAGTTTTGATTTTTCTATGGTTTTTAATTAACTTATCATAATATTCTTCTTCATCTTCTTCATTCTTCAAGTGAAGAAAACCAAGCTCCATCAATGGTGATTGTTGGAAAAGAGTGAGAAATCCAAAACTAAAGTCTACCCACTTCCTATTTCTTCATCCTCTACCTCTTGCCAAGTAGTAGAGTGTGTTTACTTCACAAGTTTCTTGACTTGGTGAAGTTGTGAGCTTGATCTAGTGATGCCTCGACGTAGATCATCTTCGGCATGGACATCGACGACCTAGCTCCCTTTTTCTCCGACGAAGCCGACTCTAGAGCCCGGATTTGATTTGGACAGCGGAGAGGACCTCGTTGCGGAGCTATGGAGGTGGAGCACCGGATCTACAAAGGTTGTATTTCCGTTAAACTTTTAGTTAAGTGTTAACTAGTTAGTTTTTCGCCTAGACATCTAGCCGACGATCCGTAGTTTAGGGTTTGTAGGCACCGTAAAATTTTAATATGGCATGTTCGATGCCTTGTGAGACCTCCTTGGGGTGCCTAGGAACCCTACAGTGGTATCAGAGCCTAGCTAGAGCCTTAGGCGATGCGTAGACGGAGTTTGAAGTCCGATCGAACCGAAACCCAAACCTTAGAATGCTCTCTGTACATTTTTGAAATTCGTGGATTTTTGCAAATTAAAAATATGCAGAAAAACAAGCAGGTAAATCTAAGAATTAAGATGCAAAAATTACTTAATGATCTTTCTAAAGTGCGGCGGAACCGCGGCATTAGCTGCTAATGCGGCCCTTCCGCCGCACTTTTGTCTTATCTGCCATTGAATTTTGCACAGTAACTCCTATTTTTCAGTGCTGGTTTTCCTGGGAATTTTTAATCTGAAATCAAGAGTTGAGTATTTTGGGTTGTATTGGGAGTTCATACATTCGATCGGATTGTCAAACTTTGTCTATGTGTCGTTCCGGATAATTTTTTGAATATGTTAAAAAGTTCGACCGGATATAAATACCCAATTTTTCCCCTGTCGGGAAATTTCCAAGTGTTGGATATTTCTGTAGTTTAATCACGTTCTAAGTAGTGCAAGTAACACGATGGTCCCTCTAGAAGACAACAAACCTTAACTCGATTATGTGACCGTCTTGAACTGCCCTTTGAACCTTCGGGTTTGGGGCAGTACGGCGTGCCACATGTGAGGCGTTGGCTTGACCCTTCTACGGCTGGACCGTTGGTACTGAGGCACGAACAGAATGTTGTTAGACTTGTTTCATGTGTTGATATGTATCGGGAAAACTTGGGTGTTCGATTGTTCGATCGGAAAGTTTAACATTTTCTGTTTATCTGGAATGGGATACAATAATTGGAATTCATAAGAACTTATGAGATAACTGAATGAATGTTGTGAATCTAGCGGTTTAGTCTCACTTGATCGGTTGCCATGGAATTTTGATGTGATCAAAATTCCGTCGCAATCACGTAGCGTACGCGGATACTCGCCGGGTAAACTTAATAGACAGCCTCACTCCATAGCCCCGACCAAGTGACTGTAGGAGAACCCCGTCGCCGAAAGCATCCCTCCGGGTGCTCGCGGTAGCGGTGTTCCGCCTTGGTGCACTTCGTCGACGGTATTGGGGGTGCGTCCGCCTACTAAAGTTTGCGACGAGCATTCGATCAGGATGTCGGGAATCTTGTTGAATTGCCCGACTTGGTATTGAAAAGAGTTTTCGATTTTGAGACTAAAATGCGGGGTTTATAATTGTTAGGCATGTGATGTCTAAGAAATTCATTTGGTCAGGCATGAGATGTCTGAGGTGGTTGCGGATTCCAACTGTTGTAGTTTTACACTTTCTTTTCTGTGACCGTAAGTGTAATATGTGATATCGCCGGTTTCGTTGCTATATGTCAACGACAATTGGGATGCGCATATTTACTTACGTTGATGACATGTGATGTTATGTGTTGCTGAATATGTTATATTGGATCGTCGTGTTTGAATAGCCGGGGGTTTTTATGTGAGATGAGTGTTTTTCATTTTCATTCATGTAAAAACTTGTATGTAATATTCTTTTATTGGGGCGCTTCCAGGTTGCGGAAGTTGTCACCTCTTGTATATTATTTACTTTTCCGCACTAGGATAGACCCAAGGAGGGGAACACAAGTAACCGGGTTCTGGAGTCCAGTGGGAGACCAACTCGAGGAGTCGAGTCCGGGTCTCCTAACTCTAGAATTGGCAGGGTTGCTTGCCGCTCTCGTAGGGGTCTAGGGGTGTGGGTTTGGCTATTCATCACGACCGTGGAATCCGTGTTTTATACTGGCTCGTATTGAAAACACGGACGTCCTAGTATATCCAATATTTCATATGTTTCTTCTGCTGCGATATCTGTGATGAGATCATGTGATGTTCTGTGATAGATACAGTATATAGTATATATGATATATTATATAGACGTTACTTATGTTTTACACCCGTGCTAGCCCTGCCCTGTTCTGCCGTTAGTTACCTAACCTAACGGTGCACGAGGGGACATCGAGGCGAATGCGGATGGCATAAGTGTACGTCGTATTTATCTGTGATGTTTAGGTATTTAAATGATGGGACTTCATTAATGTGATTAATGAAATAAAAGAAACCTAAGATGTTGTAGAATCGAATTTCAAAATTAAAACAGGTAGCTACAGTTCTTGCTTTGCATAGCGGTATATGTGATATATCCTGCACCTTATTCGATGAGGAAAGGACCGAGATCCCTTCACCGGGAGTGACTCCTTTAGCAATAACTGGCAGATGCTACACATTCGGTTTGTCTTTTGATTGCTTTTAAGTGTTTTTGCTTTGCACAGTGATATATATGATATATCCCGCACCTCATTCGACGAGGAAAGGACCGACGATCCCTTCACCGGGAGTGACTCCTTTAGCAAAACTAGAAAAGCCTCAAAAACACTCCATTTCAAAATTCATTCGATCCTACAACGATATCAAGTTCATTACGCAATAGGTTTTCAGAAAAACCTGTCGTAGCCCTCCGTCATTTCAGATAAGTAGTAGTTAGTATTCGTGCTACGTTTGTTGGCCTGCGTCAAGGCGTAGTGTGCGGTAGCTAACTGGTGCTTATCTGCATAAGCATATGATGTGATTGGATTAGGGTAGTCGTGCGACTTTGTTGGCCTGCGTCAAGGGTCGTGCGGGTGGGTTTAATTCAATCAGGAAATGACGGGTTGAACTTGACTAGCGGACTATGGTTTGTTGGCCTGCGTCAAGGTCATAGGACGCTAGGGGCAAAATATTATCGGGAATTTCAAGTGTTGAGATTTGCAATGAGATTGCATACCTTCTATGAGATAGTTGGATCCCGATACCCGCTGCGAGTAAGTGTTACTCCTGGGAGAGTTTTATACATTACAATTAGCCGATCAAGTAGGTGTCTAGAAAGGTGTCAACGGGGTTACGCCTCTGGGAAAACGAGGTTTACATTAATAAGGTTCGTGCGAAAGCACGGGGGACCTCCCTCAAAGTACCGACACTGGCCTGGCTGAAAGATTGGCGAACTTGTAGTGTGTAATTAATCCCGGCTAGTCTTTCCTTTTAGGGTTTGAAGAAAGATTTGATAAAAAGCAGTGGGAGCCATCCTGATTAGATAAAATAATAACCAATCTATTCTTGCAAGAGCGCACGCTGAGTGTTTTCTTCTCTCTCTCTCCAGGTAGCGACCATATCACGCCTTAATCAAGATAATAAAACGGATTATTGACCGAACCCGCTTGTTATACTGAGCTGGGGAACGTTGGTCCCGCTCCAACTTATAATTGTTATAAGACCGAGCAGGAAATTGGGGAATACCAGATTTCCCGTGCCGCCCAAACGAAGAGAGTGCATGCTGATGCATTATCTTCGGGTGTGTTCATTATACAGAACTGTTTCTCAGTATCCTTTACGTCCTGGGTATGTGATACCAGATCAGGATCCCAGATATGTAATCTGTTACATAGGGCTACAGAAAGGTAGAGAACTGAGAACGGGTGATAAGTTTCATGAGGCAGAAAACGGGGCAAGAGTTGCAGCCAAGTCTGTCGGTCACTGTCACCCTGTATTACAATACATTGATTCTGAACGAATTTTATTAGATACCGAACCTGATATACAAAATCATATCAGTCTCTTTATCAGTAAAGAAATGATAAAATTTTGTATTGTTGGATAATGTTTTGAACATTTCCTATATTAAAAGTTGATCGTATCAGGCACGTTATCTAAAAGCGTTGAAGTTCTAAATCAAACTACAGTTCTTAGTATACGGATCACACACAAGAGGAAGAGTTCAGAAATGAACGAATTCTTCTTGAGGCATTGTAGACTAGGTCAGATCAATGTGACCCGACTAGCTAGAGTTACATATAGATGTATATTTAAATCAGTTTGAATTTACATCTTGTGAAACTCGCCAGTCATGTCACAAAGATAAGATGACCACAGCTCTGTTTATTGGAAACAGAAAAAGAGTTAGTAAACTCTTGGGATGATACATGTTGATGTATGTAAGGTCCCCTGTCTACACATGCCAAGACCGGTTCTTTATACTTCATTATATTCTCTGATAATCTCTCAAGATTCAGACATATGTTCCTGTTGAAACATGAGTCCGAGCCTTTTGAGATATTCACAGAATATAAGCGAGAAGTAGAGAACCAAAATACGGGTATAAGTATTATGTCCTATGATGTGATCAAGGAGGAGAATACTTGAGCACGGAATTCCAGGACTATTCTAAAGGAGAATGAGATTCTCTCTCAGCATTACTCCTCCGTATACACCATAGCACGATGGTATATCGGGGTGGAGCAATTGCACCCTATGTGATAAGGTGTGCTCTATGATGAGTAATACTGAGATACCTATTTCCTTTTGGGTGTTATGCGCTTGAAAAGCTGCATACCTATTGAATAGGGTTCAAATCAAATCAGTTGCCTACCGCTTCATATGTGATATGGTATGGGAAGAGCCCATGTCTTAAGCCAGTTAAGATTTGGGGTTGTCCGGCCTATGTCTAAAAGCAAAATCCGGACAAGCTCGAGGCAAGGTCTGTTATGTAGAACTGGAAATGTTCCAGCTATACAAACTGCAGCAGATGATTTGAAAGAACCAAAGGATTCGATAGTTACCAACGAACCTCAGCCTCTCCGCCGATCTAGTAGGGTTCCTCACCCACCTGAGAGATACTTCGGTTTCTCTATGACAGTGGGAGCGAGGATTGCATCATGAGATGATCACCCAACTAGCTTCGAGCAGGCCATCGAGAGTAAGACTCTGTAAGAATGGCTGGATGTTTAGCGATCTGAGATGGAATCCATATACACCAACAAAGTATGGACTTTGGTTGCTATATCTGAAGGGTTAAATCCCCATCAGGAGCAAGTATATCTTGAGAAGATTACTTGGTGTAAATGGAAAAGTTGAGACTTTCAAAGCTAGACTTGGTAAAGGTTTTTGTCATCGACCAGGCGTGGATAATGATGAAACCTTTTCAAGTAGCTATGCTTAAGTCCATCCAGATCCTACTTGCCACGGCTACATACCATGACTACGATATCTGGTGGTTGGGTGTCATGACAGCTTTTCTAAATGATGTTTAGAAAAGAGCGTCTATAAGTACACAGCCAGAGGGCTTCGTAGACAGTGGGAGCAGCGGAAACATGTGCAAGATGCTTTATAGGATAAAGCAGGCATCGCGGAGTTGGAACATCTGTTTTGATGGATTAGTCAAAGAGTTTGACATCATCAAAATGGTAGATGAACCTTGTATAAACAAAAAGGTAGTAGGGAGTATGATGACGATCCTCGTAGAGTACGTGGATGACATACTCTTGATAGGGAAGAAGTTTCCTATGCTACGCTCGATCAATCTCCGCTTATCACTAGGATTCTCCATATAGGATCAAAGTGATACCTGCTAAATCCTGGACTTTGGATCTATGAGATAGATCTAATTGGACATTAGGATACTCACTAGATGTAGTGAGGTGGTGTCAATCGATCCTGAGGAGAATCACTGGAAGGGTTCCAGGGTGATAAAGACGACTGAATGTCAGTCGCAGGCATTGTCTTTACCCTCAGTAAAGGGACGGTATGCTGGAAGAGATCCAAGCTGGATACCGTGACATACTAGACGATAAAGGCAGGATACATCGCTACTTAAGATGCTACCAAAGAGGCTGTTTGGGTGTATATTGGTTCATGAGATGAACTACGTTCCAACCATTGTGAGACAATGGAGTTGTGGCTTATGCCAAGGAACGTCCGTCCCATCAGTGATCCAGACATATTCTAAGGCAGTATCACTTGATCATGGAGATGGTTGATCTCCAGGGAGATCGAGGTTAGGAGAGTAGACTCAGAGGACAACACAGCGGATCCACTCACAAAGGCCTGTTCCCAGAGAGAGACTTTTATGGGATGGTTGAGTATGAGATACTACAACCACTGCTATCAGATGGCCCTAGTGCAAGTGGGAGATTGTTAGTTATATGTATGCCCTAGAGGCCATTACTGTACATAGGATGTATATTGTAGTGGATGCTGGGACATATATAGGGAGGACTTTCTTGCTCGACATGATAGTATGCTATCTGGTTACCCTTTACCTTAACGTGTATGCTTATGGTCTCTCTGTTACATGTTGGTAAAGCCCTTAGGATCTGTACTTGAGTACCTGGACTATGATGCGGATCATACTAGTGGGGACATGGTAGTCTATAAGTACATCCTTCAAAGTCCCTAGTCGTAGGTGTATCGAGACGGGGCATCGATATACCAGAGTAGACTAGCGTGTACCTTCTCGACCCATACAGATGGGCGATGGATGATCCCATATCCATCGGTGTATGACATCAGAGATGATATACGGGTGCTCAGTAGAGACTGGGTACACTGGACGGACTCGCCGAGAACTCCCAGATGGTATTATACCTCACGTCAGATGGCAGTTCTCTGGTGACACTGGTACAGAGTAGTCTGTTGACCCGAGATCGTCATAGAGTCTTGTGTGGTTCCCACTGTGCTTTGATTTCCATCTTACCACGTCCAAGAGGGCGTGCAAAACGGTGGTTTTTGGGTACAGTCCCGAGTCACATGGAGGCAATGAGCGATAGGAGGGGATTCGTCTCTCCCGGTATAGGGGGTTGATGTTGCGCTGTGTTCGATTGGCTATAACAGGAAGTCCCTGGCCAGGGCTGCTCAGAGAATTGCTGGTAAGTGTTACCAGTAGTTTCTCGACCCGTTATGAGCCTCATATCGACACGACTTATCGAGCTATTGGGGTCTGACGTTTACCACCCCTAGGCGAGATATGCGACATATCAGACGATCAGACCGGACTGTACGGTAGTGTTACTGGTCGGATTCACTGGAGTGTGAGCGGGCTTGCTCGTCGATCTTCAGATCGCTCAATACCCGGGTGGCCGTTACGTTTAGCAGACCGCTTGCGGCTTGTGGGTGTTTGATATGATCATCATCCGCTGCCGGCGTATTGACGAGTCTTTAGAGTCCTACACAGAGGTTTCCTGGCTCAAGCGAAACGAAATAGGAGCGCATATGAGATATGTGCGGGACCGAGAATAATGCGAGTATGTGATACCGTATTCCATTCTCGCGATGAATGTATCGAATGGTTGTATGCGATATAACCTAGTTATCGATTCAAGCGTTGATTCGATAAGCTGATACATTGTATACTAGTCGGTTGTGTGCGACATGACCGGATCATTGAATCAAGTGTTGATTTAATGATTTAATGTATAATTATATATTTGATATATTACTTTGCATTAACTAGTATTGGTTCACTTTAAATGGATTTTCTCACTCGGGTGTGCGCATTACATATGCGATATGATTTTGTGCATTTGATTGTATCATGTTTGATGATACATGATTACTTGGTTAAGTGCAAAGAATTAAACCATGGTTAAAAGAATGGTTAGGGTTTCATTTCCTTTATTTATTCATTTATTTATTTGTTTATTCATTTTGGAAAAGAGGAGAAAAGAATGGTGGCTTATTTTGGAGTTTAGTTGAAGCTTCATGAATCTTTGATCAAGTCAACCATTCTTATCTCATCCTTAACCCTAACCATTCCCACTAACCATGATTCATTCTCTACACTTAACTCTAGTTAACATTATGATAAGTTTTGATTTTTCTATGGTTTTTAATTAACTTATCATAATATTCTTCTTCATCTTCTTCATTCTTCAAGTGAAGAAAACCAAGCTCCATCAATGGTGATTGTTGGAAAAGAGTGAGAAATCCAAAACTAAAGTCTACCCACTTCCTATTTCTTCATCCTCTACCTCTTGCCAAGTAGTAGAGTGTGTTTACTTCACAAGTTTCTTGACTTGGTGAAGTTGTGAGCTTGATCTAGCGATGCCTCGACGTAGATCATCTTCGGCATGGACATCGACGACCTAGCTCCCTTTTTCTCCGACGAAGCCGACTCTAGAGCCCGGATTTGATTTGGACAGCGGAGAGGACCTCGTTGCGGAGCTATGGAGGTGGAGAACCGGATCTACAAAGGTTGTATTTCCGTTAAACTTTTAGTTAAGTGTTAACTAGTTAGTTTTTCGCCTAGACATCTAGCCGACGATCCGTAGTTTAGGGTTTGTAGGCACCGTAAAATTTTAATATGGCATGTTCGATGCCTTGTGAGACCTCCTTGGGGTGCCTAGGAACCCTACACTATTTTCTTTTTAGATAGAACTTATCATAACCATCATCTTCTTCTTCTTCTTCAAGCTTGCTACATCAATGGCAACTTGAGTTTTAGTGAGAGAAATCCAAATCAAAAGTGAACCCACCTCCTATTTCTTCATCCTCTACCTCTTGCCAAGTGGTTTTGGGTGTTTTCTTCACAAGTTTCACTACTTGGTGAAGTCGGAGCTTGAACTAGTGCAACCTCGACGTAGATCGTCTTTGACACGAAGCCGACGACCTTGCTCGCCCGTTTTCGATGAAGCCGACGAATGAGTCGAGGATTCATGATGGACAGCGAGGGCATGACCACGTGGAGCTAAGGAGGTGGAAATCCGGATCTACAAAGGTTGTAGCATCTAACCTATAGTTAATTAGTTAACTAGTTTTCCGTTTCGCCTAAACATCTAGTAAACGATCCGTGTTAGGATTTCTCGGCACCAATAATTTTTGAAATTGGCATGTTCGATGCCTTGTGAGACTTCCTTAGGATGCCTAGGAACCCTACAACCCAAATCTAAGTAAATACGGATTTGGACTAATCCACGTCCTACGGACGACGGCATTACTCAGTCTCCGTATACAATCCACGGGCAACCACAAACAAAACAAACACCCACGACACGAAGTGAAATTCTGGAGACGGAGAAAGTTGTTACCGCGATGCGGTAGCGTAATTAACTGCAGGGGCTTGCGCCTGTAGGGAAGAGCGTCCCTACAATCAAAAACCCCTCAAGCGAGGGAGAATCTGACAAAGTCTGCTACATCGGCCGCATACGTCTAAACCTCCGATACACGGTGCCATAAATCAACTTGGCATCTTCGGAAAGGTAGACGGATAAAACCATATAGCATCTGCTCCGAATCTCAGGCTAGACGTCCTCACGTCGTCGCCGTCTTTCGGAGGGGAACAGATTCTGGCACGCCCGGTGGGACCTTTTCCTCTTTCCACTCCACATTTCGTGTGTCGTCTTCGCGAACCAATCGCGGTTTGTTAATGGTTGCCTTTAGATTTCAAGTTACTAAGATTTAGTCTTTTGCCTGGCGCAGAACTCAAGCATTAATGGCCTCTAACTGCACCAACTGCTCGAAGTGCCACTGCAACGGACGCTCCACCTCACCTGGAGGTGTAGCATATGGGCCCCAAGCGGCCTCCTTCCTCGCTCTGCCGGTAGAACAGGTGACCCAGGCCACCACCGGCATGTTTTTCGGGACCATGATCCCACCTACAAGCTTCTCTATGCCAATATCTGCACCAGAAGTGAACAAGAAGTCGGTCTTCGACCGGCTCACTACTACGACGGCCCCTGTCAACGGATCATCCATTGCCAAGCCAACTGCCTCTGTCTTTGTGAGGCTGGATCAAAACTCTGAGGGGCCCGCCAAGAAGCCTGTGGATCCCAAGGTGGCTGTCCCAAGGAAGGCAATAACCGCTGCTCCAAAAGTCGTCAAGGCGGCTTCCCCTGTCAAAGAGTCAGTCTTTTCAAGACTGACTATTCCTGCCCCTGCTCGAGGATCTGTCTTTGACAGGTTGAGTATCACCCCTCAAAGGACAACCTCGGTCTTTAAGAGGTTAACACGAGCGGCGCCTCATTTAGACAGGGGGCAAGAAGAAGCTGTTTCTGTCTCTGAACCAATACCGACGACTCGTCATGCCCGACGACGCCACTGGCGCCGGGTAAGGAAGATCGGGGGCAATTCCCCTTCTGGGATGACTCCGCCGGCTCCAGCGGTAGAAGTTAACGCTGCTGTTCCAACTGGGAACAGCTTCGAGCTACTGAATAGAGTACACAGAAACTCGCCAACTGCGGTGCTCAAAAGATCTCCTCCACCGGTAGAGACCGCCATAGAAGCAGAAAAGCCGGAGTATTCTCCTCAATCGCTGTCCTCCAGGGTTTACAAGACATGGCGATGAGTTCGAGAATCTGTGATTGATCCTAATTTCTCTCGCCAACACAAGAAGTCGAAAGGTCGGCAAGAAGAAAATCCCCCGATCAAGCAATGAAAGGCGACGACCGCTTGGGTGCCCAAAACAGCGACCCCCTCAACTTCTACAGCCCATAAGAGAAGAAGGCCAGAAAAAGTCCCTACACCCATGGCGAATATCAAAGGTGGTGAACCTAAACGCCCTAAGTCCGGGGGCATAATAGTTCATACAGTTTATATGGCTTCCGGAAAGGAGGCCAAAGGTCAGGACCAACAACAAAAGCTCCAAGAGATGATGAACGCGATGGCCGCACTTACTGGGCAAAAGAAAGCCCTGAAACGTCTCCAGATGAACGCCAAGAACAAGAAACCGACGCCGAATTCCTTCGACGAATATTGGAGAAGAAGGACAAAGAGGCTGCTGAACAAGCAGCCAACATAAAGCGTATGGGCCTCCTATTCCAAGACATGGTAGGGATGATGATCCAGCAGGATCCTCCGGCCGAAGATCCCCCGATCGTCCTTGAAGACGATAGGGGAGAAACGTCAAATCTTCCACCGGCACTGTCAACAGCCAAGGAGGAGACAATCTCCAAAGCTGACTTGGACGAGTATATAGCCCAACAAATACGGGTTCATCATGCGACCGAAGCAGCCGGTCAGGTCGTAAAAACAGGACGACCATATCCGAGCTGGTACGACCAGATCAAGTACCCGCGGGGTTACACAATTCCCAAGTTCCATGTCTATAAGGGAACGGGCAATCCCCACCAGCATGTTTCCCAATTCAGGGCACTTTGTGGCAACACCGGCGGTGATGACAAATTGTTGCTTCGCCAGTTTGTTGGAAGCTTATCAGATACGGCGTTCGAATGGTACTCTGAGCTCCCGAACGACTCTATCAAGACCTTCGTGGAGATGGAGCTGTTGTTTACTCAGCGTTTTGCAAGCGCCAGCGAACGCACCCCGATGACGGTATTGATTAATGCCAGGGTGAAGCCAGGCGAGACATGGGTCTAATATGCTATACAGTGGCGTAATTTATGATCAAAATGCGAGCAGCGCATAGAAGAAGCTCCTGCAGTGGGAATGTTTGTGGGAACCCTCGATCCGCAAGCAACCATCTCGCAATTTATGATGTTCTTCAAGCCGACCACCTTCCAGGCACTAATCGACAAGCTGGCGCAAATGGATCAGATGGGCCATAAACCTCCTCTTCCAAAGCCGGACTCCCGAAATGAGAAGGGGAAGGGGAAAGCGATCGTTGTCGCTAATGCTAAACAACAGTCGAACAACTCGAAGTCGGTCGTTCGTCAAAATAATATGCGCCCGTACGTAGCCCTTGAGGAGAGGATGGGACGTCCTTACTAGTTTCCCCGAGATAAAACGAGAAGGTTATTCGAGCTGGCGTTGCGCAACCGACTCATAAATCTGCCGGATCTAAAACTCCATCGCAACCAAGTGATGTCAATGAGCCCAACTACTGTCCTTATCATCGAGTACTGGGTCATCCGATCGAGGATTGCTACGTCTTCAAAAATTGGCTTGAAAACCAGTACCGACAGGGCAAGTTCGCATTGTCTGACAAATAGAAGGTGAATCCACCGCAGCCCCACACCTCTAAGGGAATGAATATGCCGGGGGCAACATGCTCTATCGTTGAAGAAGCTCCTTGGGAGGTTGTATTATCAGCCAAAACAAAGAGAATGCTAAATGATCTTCAATTTTGCCTAGCAATCAAGTGGAAGAACCCGTTGGAGCCGCAGATCATTGAAGGGATGTTGAGGCCTCGTCCGACTTAAAAGATTGATGGAGGTGGCCCAAGCATTCATAACCAGCCATCGAAATCTTCAAAGAAGAAGAAAAAGAAATCAAAGAAGCCCGTGAAGCCTGGCGACAAGCGCACGGACTTGCAAAAACAAATTGACGCACTGGAGGAATACAACCAGAAGGCACGGACTCCCATTACATTCCAAGAATTCCTCAATCACGTCTTTCAAGAGGAAGATGGGGGAGAAAGTTCATCTGACGAATCTGAAGAATACGTGGCGAGCTGTCATGTGATTTCCCATTCGTTCATGGACGATGAGAAGACTCCTTGTACTGAAACGCTGGGAGCAGATCCTGAACCAAAAATTCTAGAACCATCGGATGAAGTAATTGACGCATTCCTCAATGAAGCCCTCTTAAAATGCAAAGCTGATCGGGAGCGCGAGGCGGTCATATTCGAAAAGGCCAAACGCCAGCGCCTTGACGAAAGAATGGGGATACTCCCGCTGAAGCAAAGTACACCCACTACGGATAAAATCAAATTCAAGATGAGAAAGAGGTTTGCTAAAGCCGTGTCAATGGGTATGAAGCTACCATCCTCTGAGGGAAGCGTTACTGGTGAAGCGGAAATGCACCCCTCTTATTGCTTGTATCATCGGAAGATTTCGCACCCTACTGAAGAGTGCAAAGCTTTCGATAAATGGTGGCAAGGATATGTTGCTCACCAACAACATGTTAAGCGAGAGAAGCGCAAGACTCGCCGAGAGCAAAACAGTGCGACCAAAGGGCTTAACAGAACCACCGGCAATTATAGCATGGTCAAGTGCTCACATTCGGGAGCGATTCTGACGAGGAGCTGGAGCTTGGCCCTCTCTTCAAAGAGTCCACTTTGGGAAAAGAAGAAGAGCCGAAGATTTGTGAAAATATCCGGCTGCATAATCGCACATTGCCCGAAAAGAATCTCGGACCCCCAAACAAAAAAGATAAAGGGAAAGAAAAGATCTCTGAGGACATCGCCCTAGATGACCAAGTCATGGAAGAGCTAACTGCCAAAGACCCGCCGAACAAAAATAAGGTGGATTATAACGTCTTAGCGCATCTGAGAAAGCTACCCTCGCAGCTCAGCATTCTTGACGCCCTTTTACTATCAAAGGAGGCGAGGGATTCGTTAATTAAGGCACTACAGGACCCGGAGCAGTTCCAGGCTTTCCTGGCCGAAGAAAAGATGAAGGATGAATTGGAGGAAGTGCACACGGCAAATGTCACTTTTGGTGATGAAGACCTTCTCCTTGGGATGTGCGAACACAATCGCCCCCTCTATATCTCAGGATACTGCCATGATAAAAAGATAGGCAAAATCCTGATCGATAACGGATTGTCTGTTAATCTCCTCAATGTGCGGGTGTTGAAGGAAATTTGCATGAGCGTCCAACACCTCGCTCGAGACAAGATCACCATCTTCGGGTTCGACTCCCAATCATCAAAGACTCTTGGATCCATGATACTGACGCTACGCTTTGGGCTGCTCATCACGGACATTAAATTTCATGTCATAGATGCCAAGACGTGCTACAACGCTCTGCTCGGTCGACCATGGTTACACGAGTACAACATCATCCCTTCTACACAGCATCAGTGTATGAAATATTTTAGGGATGGTCTCGAGTATACCGTGATGGGAGAATTGAATCCGTTTTCCGTTAACCAAGTTCGCAAATATGAAGATGCCAAATACTTCTTACCGAATTTCGAAGACACGGAAAGGTGTCGCAAGCCAGAGAACAAAACTAACGCTACCATCCCTGTCTTCGGCAGTGATACCGAGGAGGAAGAGGAGATAGTTTATTCGGGTCCGCCCCAAAACACCAAGCCGGGACCATCCGCTCCTACGTTGATCTTTGGTAGTGATTCGGAGGATGAGGTTCATGATGTATTCTCTGCTCGGCCTTCAATACAAACGTCCACTGACGAAGAGCAAAGTCTGCAAGTCGCCATAGTGCCACTTAAGCATTATAAAGCACTGGATGCGCTCGATACCTACAGTGTAGAAGAGCTGCAGACATTCTATGTCCCTCCCAGGCTAGAAGGCGAAAAGGCAATTCTATTCTACCGCTCTGTGGAAACCAGAGTGGAGAAAGAAATTTGGCACGGTACGGATCCCACGCTGGACAGGCTTCAACCCATCCGTCTGCCCAGATATTATACGGAAGGCTTGAAAAGGCTATTGAAGCGGCAGGGGATATCCTTCAAACAAACCGCTCGGAAAGCCAAATTCTATAACAGGGTCCGGAACGTCCCCGGAACTCAGCACAAGCTGCCTAGTGGAAGGATGGAGACAATCGGGCTCGGATACATTCGCTCCAAGAAACGAGAGCTGCTCCGCGACTGTTACGTCGTGCACGACTTCAATGAAGAAGCAGATGCGCAACGGGAGGACACTAATCCTGAACCAGTAAAAGTTCCTGATGCAAAAGTGCCCAGTCCGTCGTTTGAAGAACAAATGGACAGGCTTATAAGGGAAGCTGGTCAAAAAGTCCGAGATGATCACAACCGCGAAATGGCCATCTATGAGAAAGCCAAAATGCAACGTCTCCTTCAACAGACCGTGAAAGATGAAAGTGCCGCCCCCTTTCAACCTGTTATAAAAAAGGCTCGACGCAAAGGCAGAAATAAGTCGAAAGGCCAAAAAGGCGCTCAACGGCAACAAAGCAGGGCTAAGAAGCCACGCAAACGGGAGTCGAGCATTATTGATCTATCCCTCATGAAGAAAATGGGTCGAGCATACACTTTTCCTCGGGACAAGACCAAGAAAATACTTGACCTCGCTCTAAAACATCAAATGCTTACACTGCCGGAGTCCAAAAACCCCCGAACAAGTAGGCGAAGTCTCTAATCCAAATTATTGCTCTTACCATCGAGTAATAGGGCATCCTCTTGAAGATTGCTTCACCTTCAAGAATTGGGTTGAAGATCAATATCAGCTTGGCAAATTCGCTCTGTCTGACAACTGGAGGGTAGCGCCGCCACAGAAGTACAAACCCAAAGCCACAAGAACAGAACCAACTCCACATTGGGATTGGAAGCGGATTCGCACTTGTCGCATGATAACAATAGTAAAAGAAGAGCCCGAGAACATGGATAACCTTCCCTGGTGCTTCGAAAACAGCAAAGATGAGGTAATCTCAGAATTTCCACCAGCGCCGAAAGAACTGGAGGATGGAATACATACCACTGCAGATAATCTCAAGAAAATTGAGTTGGGGACGGCGAACGATCCGCGACCGACATTTGTCAGCGAGCTACTATCTGAAGAAAGGGTGGTTGCATTAAAGGACGTCCTTGTACAGCATAGAGATTGCTTCGCATGGAACTATTCCGAAATGCCGGGATTAGATCCAGAAGTTGCTGCACACAAATTGGCGATCTCCCCGGACGTCAAGCCGGTCAAACAGGCACCGAGGAGAATGCGGCTCGAGCTTGAGATGAGCATCAACGCCGAGGTCAAGAAGTTAATCGACTCTGGCTTTATCCAGGAGGTTCAATATCCTGAATGGATCGTTAATATCGTCCCGGTGATGAAGAAAAATGGGACGGTGCGCATATGCATGGATTTTCGGGATCTCAACAAAGCCTGCCCGAAGGATGATTTCCCGGTACCAGTCATCGAACTGATGATAGACAATACGTCCACTCATGAGGTTTTCTCCTTCATGGACGGCTCATCAGGATATAATCAGATAAAGATGCATCCCGAAGACCAGAAGCATACCACTTTCCGGACCCCTTTGGGAATATTTTGTTACAAGGTGATGCCCTTCGATCTAAAGAACGCCGGTGCCACCTATCAAAGGGCCATGACGAAGATCTTCGATGACCTGATACATGAAATCATCGAATGCTATATCGACGACCTCGTGGTTAAGAACAAATCATACGAGGAACATCTCGAGCATCTTAAGACTGTATTTCGACGACTTCGACAATACAACTTGAAGATGAACCCTCTCAAGTGTGCATTTGGAGTTTCTTCGGGCAAATTCCTGGGATTCATCGTCCGACACCGAGGCATCGAGATAGATCTGTCAAAGATCAAGGCGATCATGGAAATGCCTCCGCCGAGAACTCTCAAACAGTTACGGTCTCTCCAGGGGAAGCTCGCATATATTCGGCGATTTATAGCCAACCTCTCTGGCAAGTGCCGCCCTTACAGTCACCTGATGAAGAAGGGGACTTCATTCTTCTGGGATCAAAAATGCCAGGGCACGCTGGACGAGATTAAACAGTACCTGCAGAACCCGCCAGTGTTGGCTGCTCCAGTTAAGGGAAAGCCTCTCATTCTTTATACAACCGCCTTCGAAGGTTCTTTAGGCGCATTATGGGCGCAAGAGAATGACCAAGGGAAATAAAGAGCACTCTACTACTTAAGTCGAGTTCTTCTGGGGGCAGAAAGTAACTACTCTCCCATTGAAAAACACTGCCCGGTGTTGATCTTTGCGATAACAAAGCTCAGGCACTACGCATTGGCACATGTAGTCCGTCTCATTTCGAAGGTGGACCCTCTTAAATATTTAATCTCAAAGGCCATATTGACAGGGCGACTCGCTAAATGGGCCCTGCTCTTGATGGAGTTCTCGATAACGTATCAACCTCTCAAGGCAGTGAAAGGCCAGGCCATTGCCGGCTTCCTCGCCGAGCACCCGATACCCGCCGATTCTCCTTTGAATTGCGATCTTCCAGACAAATATGCATTTGATGCGATCGACGGTGGTGATACCCGATGGGAGCTTTATTTCGACGGAGCATCCTCCATGAAGAAGCGCAAACAAAATACCCCTGTAATCAAATCAGGGGTAGGACTCATCTTTGTAACTCCACAAGGAGGGATAATGCGCTTTGCTTTCTCCCTAACAGAGCCGAGGACGAACAACGAAGCCGAATACGAAGCTTTGATAGTAGGCCTCGAGATCGCCATTGACATGGGAATTGAAAACCTCCTCATATACGGAGATTCTCAACTGGTCGTTAGTCAAGTAAACGGCGACTACCAAACGTGCAAACCAGAGTTGGTGAAGTACGGTGAAAAGGTGAAACAACTGTTGACCCAAATTCCCTCCTATACTTTGGAAAGCATACCATGCACGGAAAATAATAAAGCGGACGCGCTAGCTAAGCTCGCTAAAGAACTGGCTGACGAGAACCTCGATGACGTCAGAATCATGGTACAAAGCCGTCGAGTGCTCGCCCCAGCAGAAATATCTCCGGAATCATCCGAAGAAAAGGAAGCAACTGAGCAGACGACCTTACAAATAAAAGAACGAGAAAAGGCTGAGGACTGGAGGGAAGTCTTTATAGACTACTTTAAGTCCCGTCGAATGCCCGAAGATGCGTCCACAAGACATCAGCTCATGAAACGAGCTCTATCTTTCGCCTTCGTCAATGATACTTTGTACAAGAGGTCGTCTGATTCTCTATGGCTGAGATGCTTAGGAACGGATGAAGCAGAAAGAGTCGTTCAGGAAGTCCATGACGGAATCTGTGGTTCTTACTATGCAGGCCCAAAGATGAAGTTGAAGATCAAACGGATGGGCTACTACTGGCCCACGATGATTCAGGATTGCCTCGAGTATGCGAAGCAATGCCACTCATTCCAAATCCATGGGGACTTCATCCACCAGCATCCAAATCAACTACATCCAATGGTGGCTAGCTGGCCGTTCGAAATGTGGGGAACTGACATAGTCGGCCCTATCGAACCAGCGTCGTCCAGAGGACATCGTTTCATCATGGCGACGACCGATTACTTCTCCAAATGGGCAGAGGCAGTACCACTGAGAGAAGTGAAGACGAAGAATATCCTCCATTTCTTCAGGACGCACGTCATATATCGGTTTGGAACTCCGCGACGGATCATCTCCGATAACGGGCCAGCTTACAAATCCACAAGATCAGTCGCTTCACGCAACAACACAATATAGACTGGAGATATTCCTCAGTTTATAATCCGCGAGCTAATGGTCTAGCCGAGGCCTTCAACAAGACCCTAACGAAGATCATGAAAAAGACGGTCTCCCGAAATAAGAAGGACTGGCATGAGAGGCTGCAAGAAGCTCTTTGGGCGTATCGAACTACGTTCAAGACAGCCACGAACGCAATGCCATAAGCGTTGGTATTCGGTACGGAAGCAGTACTCCCCCTCAAGATAGAGCTACCCTCTCTATGAGTGGCGGTCCACTACGAGCTGACGGACGAAGAAAATGCTCACCTTCGGCTTGAGGATCTTGATGCCCTTGATGAGACCCGACTCATAGCGCAACAAAACCTGGAGGCTTATAAAGCAAAGATGACGCGCTCATATGAAAGATTGACCTGGCCGAGGACATTTCGCCAAGGCGAACTCGTGCTAGTGGTCAAAAGGCCTATGATCCCCAATCGCGCCAAGCGGGGAAAATTCGAGCCGAACTATGAAGGCCCATACATCATAGACAAGGTCTACCAGGGTAGAGCCTATCTGCTCAAGGATATGCACGGTGAAAGGCCTTACAGGCCAATAAATGGTCGATTCCTAAAGAAATACTACGCTTAATGAGCCACAGCATAGGTCAATGATAGATGACGACGACTATGTCCACTCGCTATCTTCGTAAGCTCAAGCCTTATAAGCAGTAGCCAGCCTTCTCTATGACGGACCGAAACGTCCTTAAACTAATAGCGGACCGAAACGTCCTTAAACTAATACCGCAGCATCCGTAGGCAGACGAGATAAAAAAAAAGAGAAGAAAAATATAATAAATAAAAACGGTATGTCCATAAGCAAAAAAGGGCACGGATGAAAACTCGAAAGGGCTCCGTAAGTAAAAACAGCAGGGCTACCGGCGAGTGTTCGTGAAAACCCGAAAGGGCGCGACCTCGTAAAAAAAAAAGAAAGAAGAAGATAAAAAGAATAAAAAAAACGGTATGTCCATAAGCAAAATGGGCACGGATGAAAACCCGAAAGGGCTCCGTGAGTAAAAACAACAGGACTACCGGCGAGTGTTTGTGAAAACCCAAAAGGGCGCAATCTCGTTAAAAGACACTTATAGGGTCCTCTCGACCTTGTAAGGAGAAACCACCCACGTGAGATCCTTACGACTCACAAGGGTGCAACACACTTAGGGATCCCCACGATTCCTAAGGAGAAAATACACTTGCGAGATCCTCACGACTCGGAAGGAGAACTCTCTTATGGGACCCTCACGGCTCATAAGATTTGAAAAGTCTTAAGTTACAGAGACCTAAACCTGTGCTTAAGCAACCCCCACAACTTTCGATATTGCCCTACAAGTGGTTCAATACTGGCCCTTGTATACAATCTACGGGCGCGAATAAACATTTCCCTAATCAAGTCCCATCCGTGACTGGGGATATGTACGCATGATGAATAACCTTTATGAGTCCTCTCGACTTACAAGGAGAAAACCCTCTTGTAGGATCCTTACGACTTACAGAGGAACAAACACTTAGGAATCCTCACGATTCCTAAGGAGAAAATACACCTACAAGATCCTCACGACCTGTAGGGAGAAATACCTTTATGGGACTCTTACGGCTCATGAAGTCAAAAGCCTTAGTCGACAGGACCTTAACCCTGTTCGCTAAGCCACCCTTGTTCGACATCGACAGAAGTAGATGATGATTCGCTCCTGACAATATCCCAGTTGTAGCGGTGCTGATGCCGAAATCGGTGTCTAATTTCAGGTTTACGGCGAAAAGCCAGTAGGCCGCACATGCATATGAAATAGCCGAAATGATGGGACAACTTGCAATAAAAAGCAGCAAGTAAAAATGTATGCATGCAAAATAGCTGAAATGATTGGGCAACTCGCAATAAAAAGCAGCGAGTGAAAATAAAATAAACAGCCGAAATGATTGGGCACCGTGAAAAATGGCCGAAATGATTGGGCAATTGCGACCTTCGCGATATAAAAGCTGAAATGATAGAGCATCACGGAAATAAAAAAAATGTTGATAAAACTTTGGCCCTACAGCTGAGATCACATCGATCCCTGTATACAATCCAAGAGCGCAAACGGAGAGGGAACCATATTTTCACAACAGGCTCCGCCAGAAAACGAAGCCAAATCTCGACGGTTCATCCCAACCTCGAAGAAGCCAGTGTCTTCGGCAGAATACTTCGACTCTAGGAAACAAATGTCCTTGACGAAGAAAATCCTGATTCGTGTCGACTCGCAGAGAAACTAGAGTCTCCGCGGGAAATTCTCGATTCGTTTCAACACCAGGGAAACAAATAATCCTTGGCACCAGGGAAACAAATAATCCTTGGCAAATACCTCAATTCAGGGAAACCAGCATCCTTGACGAGAGCCTCCTGATTCGCGTCGACTCGCAGAGCAACCAGTGTCTCAGTGGGAAGTTCTCGATTCGTTTCAACACCAGGAAAACAAATAATCCTTGGCACCAGGGAAACAAATAATCCTTGGCAAATACCTCAACTCAGGAAAACAAGCATCCTTGATGAGAGCCTCCTGATCCGCATCGACTCGCAGAGAAACCAGTGTCTCCGCGGGAAATTCTCGATTCGTTTCAACACCAGGGAAACAAATAATCCTTGGCAAATACCTCAATTCAGGGAAACCAGCGTCCTTGACGAGAGCCTCCTGATTCGCGTCGACTCGCAAAGCAACCAGTGTCTCCGTGGGAAATTCTCAATTCGTTTCAACACCAGGGAAACAAATAATCCTTGGAAAATACTTCGACTCGAGGAAACAAGTGTCCTTGACGAAGAAAATCCTGATTCGCGTCGACTCGCAGAGAAACCAGTGTCTCCGTGGGAAATTCTCGATTCGTTTCAACACCAGGGAAATAAATAATCCTTGGCAAATACCTCAACTCAGGGAAACCTGCGTCCTTGACGAGAGCCTCCTGATTCGCATTGACTCGCAGAGAAACCAGTGTCTCCGTGGGAAATTCTCGATTCGTTTCAACACCAGGGAAACAAATAATCCTTGGCAAACACCTCAACTCAGGGAAACCAGCGTCCTTCACAAGAGCCTCCTGATTCGCATCAACTCGCAAAGCAACCAGTGTCTCCGTGGGAAATTCTTGATTAGTTTCAATGTAAGGTTAGTATAGCACCCTATGAAGAGTTTTGAAGCATCACATGACCCAAAGTTTTAATTTTTAAGGTGCTAAACTAACATGCAAAGGATAGATCCTAGAAAATTAGGGTTAACTAAACTTTAAGCTAACAAAAGTTAGGGTTTGAAGGCTACAACCTTTGTAGCTCCCGTTTTTGCTTCGCTCCTTAGGCTCTTTGGTGTTGAATCGAGGTCCTCTTGAACTCCCCTTGCGTCCACGACGATCCACCGCGGAGATCTCCGTCCAAGCTCGCTACTTCGTAAAATCGAAGTAAACACTCTAATCAAGTTGGCTAGACTTGAGTAGAATGGTGTTGTGGCTTTGGATCTCACTTCAAAAACCTTTCTTTTGATGTATTTCACTCACCCAAAAAAAAACTAGAGAGGAGAAGATGAAGGAGGATGAAAATGGTGGCCATTTCTTTTCAAGAGGTAAAATGATAACCATAAGGTTAAGCTTGTGAAAGAAATAAATATCACTATATATATTTATTCCTTCTTGACTCCAACCATGATTAAATGATAGATGATTAATTTAACTTGGGTTTAGAATGATAAAGGAAAGGATAACCATGGTTTAGTGGTAGGTGAGCATGGTTAGGTTAAAAGAAGCATGTAGAAACTAGCATAATTATCCTTTCCTTTTCATTTTCTTTTTAAATCCATAATCAAATAATAATCCATTAAGTAATCTATGGTGTGAGTCTTGCATTGCCACCATTTCCATATGCTAACAACCATGATGGATGGTTGTATGTATGTGTGTATGTATGCACATCCATATGTGCAAGAAACTAGCATGAAAGAAAGAAAGATAAACACACATGCATGCACACATCCATCATCCTTGAAAAGGTTTTCAAGCGAGAAAAACTAATGGTTAAATGATAAATCAACTCTTGATTTATCAATCCGGCCATATCACATATGACCCTACCAAAAGCAAGCCGCCCGATCAATGTACAGTATCATATACGCACATTTCAATCGGGTGCATGCGCATATCGCATACGCGCACCACAACGTTTCGCCTGGACTGAGCAACTCCTTTGTGGGACTCTAAGACTCGTCAATACGCCGGCAGAGGGTAATGATCATATCAAGTACCCTCAAGCCGCAAGCGGTCAGCTAAACGTAACGGCCACCCGGGTATTGAGCGATCAGAAGACAACAAGCGAACTTGTTACAACTCCCGTCGAGCCATCCGGCAACACTACCGTACAGTCCGGTCTCTTCGTCAGATATGCTGCATGTTGAGCCTAGGGATGGTCACGTCGACCCCAATAACTCAATAAGTCATGTCGGTGAATGGTCTATAACAGATCGAGAAACTACTGATAACACTTATCAGCAAATCTCAGCAGCCCTGGCCAGGGACTTGCTGTTATAACCAGTCGAGCACAGCACAGCATCAACTCCCAATACCGGGAGAGACGAAACCCCTCCTATCGCTCATTGCCTTCGTGTGTCTCGGGACTGTACCCAACGGCCACCTGTTTGCACGACTCAGTAGAGCCGTGGTAGGGTGGCAATCAAAGTACAGTGGGAGAACATACAAGACTCCATGACGATCTCGGGTCTACAGACTAACCTGTACCAGTGTCACCTGAGAACTGCTATCCGACGATAGATATAATTCCATATAGGAGTTCTCGGTGAGTCCGTCCAGTGTACCCAGTCAGCACTGAGCACCCGTATATGATCTTGATGTCAAACATCGATGAATGTGGGAACATCCATCGCCCATCACATGGGTCTAGTATCATATACACTAGTCTACTCTGGTATATCGATGCCCCGTCTCGATACACCTCCGACTAGGGACATATCAGGATATGCTTATAGACTACAAACGTCCCACTAGTATGATCTCTATCATAATCAGAGTAGTCAAGCAGATATCCTTGGGGCTTTATCAGCATGTATGAATGAATAAAAGCATGATCAAGTCAACATGTCAGATAAAGAATAACCAGATAGCATACTATCATGTCGAGCAAGAATGCAAACTGAATATATATACATGTATAGATACATTCACTATCACATAATGGCCTCTAGGGCATACATATATCCAACAATCTCCCACTTGCACTAAGGCCAGTTATTGGCGTATCTCATACCCAACATCTCAAAAAGTCGCTCATGCTGCGGCTGAGGGAGGGCCTTGGTGAATGGATCCGCGGCGTTGTTCTTTGTGTCAACTCTCTTAATCTCGATCTCGCGGCGATCTACAATCTCCCGGATCAAATGAAAGCGCCTCAGGATGTGTCTGGACCGCTGATGGGATCTGGGCTCCTTGGCTAACGCCATCGCCCCATTATTGTCACAATATAAAGGTATTGGATCAATAATGGTTGGAACTACTCCTAGCTCCGAGACGAACTTCTTCATCCAGACGGCTTCCTTGGCGGCATCATTTGCAGCAATGTACTCAGCTTCCATCGTAGAGTCTGCAACGGTATCCTGTTTGGAACTCTTCCAACTTACCGCCCCTCCATTGAGGGTAAATACAAACCCTGAGATAGATTTGCTGTCATCCTTATCGCTCTGGAAGCTCGAATCGGTAAAGGCCTCCATTTGGAGATCTTTATTACCATACACCAAGAACAATTCTTTAGTCCTTCGTAAGTACTTAAGAATGTTCTTCACAGCTGTCCAGTGGTTCTCCCCTGGGTTGGATTGATACCTGCTTACAACACTAAGTGCATAAGCTACATCTGGGCGTATACATAACATCGCATACATTATAGACCCTACTGCCGAAGCATAAGGTATAATGCTCATGCGAGCTCTCTCTTCATCGGTCTTTGGACAAGAATCCTTGGAGAGAGTGACTCCATGGCAAGCGGGTAAGGCACCCCGCTTGGAGTCTTCCATACTAAACCTCTTTAGGATGGTGTTGATGTACTTGGTTTGGGACAATCCCAATAACTTTTTGGATCTATCCCTATAGATCCTTATGCCCAGGATGTATGTGGCATCACCCAGGTCCTTCATGGAGAACCTCAGTGATAAGAATGATTTGACCGACTGTAGCATAGGAATATCATTTCCTATCAGAAGAATGTCATCCACGTACAATACGAGGAATGTGACAGCTCTTCCTACAGCCTTCCTATAAACACAAGGTTCATCTGGATTTTTGATGAAATCAAACTCTTTGATAACATCATCGAAACAGATGTTCCAACTCCGAGATGCCTGCTTTAACCCATATATGGATTTAAGCAATCTACATGCTTTCTCGCTGCTCCCACTGTCAATGAAGCCCTCTGGCTGATCCATATAAACACATTCTTCTAAATCTCCATTTAGAAATGCTGTTTTAACGTCCATCTGCCAGATTTCATAGTCGTAGTGAGCAGCAATAGCAAGTAGGATCCGAATAGATTTAAGCATGGCTACGGGCGAAAAAGTTTCGTCATAGTCCAAACCTGGTCTTTGACGAAAACCTTTCGCCACAAGTCTTGCCTTATAGGTCTCTACCTGCCCATCCACACCAATTTTTCTTTTAAAGATCCATTTGCACCCCACAGGTTTTACCCCAGGGGGTACAACGTCCAAAGTCCATACTTTGTTGGTGTACATAGACTCCATTTCGAATCTCATGGCATCCAGCCACTTCACAGAGTCACCACTCGTGATAGCTTGCTGAAAACTGGTAGGATCATCATCTTCCATGATACAGTCTTCTCTGTCACCATCAATGAGGAAACCGTAGTACCTCTCCGGTGGGCGAGAAGTCCTACCAGACCTACGGAGTGGCCGACTGTTGCAACAGCCGGTTCAACCAAATCGTCATTTGTAGTTTGTGTCTCTAGAACCTCTTCTAGATCTACCACCTTGCCATCATCTCTATCTGTGAAAAACTCTTTTTCTAAGAATGTGGCATACTGAGAAACAAACACTTTTTGTTCCTCTTTGTGGTAGAACAGATACCCATAAGAATTCTTTGGATATCCCACAAAGTTACACATGACTGACCGTGTCTCGAGTTTGTCCGGATTCTGCTTTTTAACATAGGCCGGACAACCCCAAATCTTAATTCTTTTAAGAGATGGTCTCTTCCCATTCCATATCTCATATGGCGTGGTAGACACGGCTTTGGTCGGAACCCTGTTTAGCAGAAACGCTGCAGTCTCCAACGCATGCCCCCAAAACGAGACTGGTAACTCAGCGTCACTCATCATGGACCGGACCATATCTAATAGGGTCCTATTCCGTCGTTCTGACACACCGTTGTGCTGTGGTGTGTAAGGCGGAGTGAGCTGAGAGAGAATCCCATTCTCTTTTAGGAAGTTTGCAAATTCTGTACTGAGATACTCTCCACCTCGATCTGATCGAAGCATCTTAATACTCAAGCCGGTTTGTTTTTCTACTTCTTGTTTATATTCAATGAATTTCTCGAAAGCGTCGGACTTGTGCTTTAATAAAAATACATGACCGAATCTTGAGAAATCGTCAGTGAATGTAATGAAGTATGAAAAACCGCCTCTAGCCTGTGTAGACATAGGCCCATATACATCACTATGTATGAGGCCCAGGAGCTGAGTAGCTCTTTCTCCGTGTCCGGTAAACGGAGTTTTGGTCATTTTACCCTTGATACAAGACTGGCAAGTCGCATAAGATTTATATTCAAAAGGATTTAAATATCCATCTTTGTATAACTTGTTTAGTCTTGTTTCGTTAATATGACCAAGTCTACAGTGCCAAAGAAAAACTTCATTTAATTCTGAAAGTTTTCTTTTATTAGTGTGTTGTATACTGAAAACTGTGTGTTGATTTAGGACATATATTCCGTTATTAAGTGTACCATACCCAACCAACATTTGATTCAGGTGAATGTTCATAACATTGTTTTGCAATACAAAATTATACCCTTCATTGTCCAACAAAGAAACGGATATTATATTACATAGCATAGTTGGTACAAAATAACATGGATTCAAAATCAAAATACATCCAGATGGCAACCCCAAGTGATACTCTCCCACTGCGACTGTATGTACATTGGAACCATTTCCAACGCGGAGAGTATGGTCGCATGTCCTCAAAACCTTGCTATTTCTCAGCCCCTGCATAGAATTGCAAATGTGATAACCTGAACCGGTATCCAATACCCAGGAAGCAGAGTTTATAGAAAAACAGTTTTCAGTCACAAACGCACCTGAAGCAGAAGCATCACCATGCTTCTTCTTGAGACTTAGGTACTCCGTGCAGTTGCGCTTCCAATGTCCTGTCTTGTGGCAATGAAAACACTCGCCTTTCCCTGGGTCTCCAGCCGTGGACTTTCCCTTTCCCTTCACCTTTTTGACTCCTCCCTTAGGATTAGTGGGTTTCTTCTTTTTCTTTCCCTTGGCCTTAGCTTTCGGGCGAGAAGAAGAAGACTGTCCAATAGTCATAACGGGAGTCTTTGCTGACTTCATGGTGCTCTCTGCACTCCTTAACATATTAAGGAGTTCAGGGAGGTCCTTCTCCATGCCATGCATGTTGAAGTTCACTATGAATTGAGCAAAGGTGGAGGGGAGGGACTGCAGAATAATATCTATATATTTTTCATTTTCCATTGTCCATCCAAGGTCCTCAAGCTCTTCTATAAGAGCTATCATCTTCAACACATGGTCTCCTACTGGTGTGCCAGGGGCCATTCGCATCTGAAACAGTTTCTTTGATGCTTCGTATCGTAATACGCGGGATTGCTCCCCATACAACTCCTTTGTATGGAGCAGTATCCCGTGAATGTCCATGTCCTCGTGCTGCTTTTGATGTGTGTTATCCATCGATGCAAGCGCGAGGCATGTGGCCGTGGCACAGTCAGCGCCCCATGTCTTGCGGACTTCTATGTCCGCAACTGAAGATTTTGGGCCTGGGACGGGCGGGGCTGAAGCCGTGAGGACATATGATACTTTATCATAAGTCAAGGCGATCTTCAGATTCCTTAGCCAGTCTTTATAGTTGGTCCCATTCAGTTTGTTTTTATCTAGTAGAAGCTTAAGTCCAGTTATTGGTATCTGCCATTAAGAGAGAGAAAAGAATACACTCAGCGAAAGCTCTTGCATAGATTAGATTGGTTTATTATCTTGTCTAATCGATGTTTCCCACTGCTTTTTATCAAGTTTTTCTTTCAAACCTTAAAAAGAAAAACTAGCCAGGATTAATTACAGTCTACAACTTCGCTAACCGTTCAGCCAGGCCAGTGTCGGTACTTTGAGGGAGGTTCCCCGTGCTTTCGCACGGTCCTAATTAGAGTAAACCTCGTTTTCCCAGAGGCGGAGCCCCGTTAACACCTTTCTAGACACCTAATGAGTTAGCTAATTGTAAACTGTAAAACTCTCCTAGGAGCAACTATTGCCCACAGTGGGATCGGGATCCAACCATCACATGGAAGGTATGCAATCTCATTGCAAATTTCAACACTTGAAATTCCCGATGTAATTTTTACCCCTAGTACTTATGACCTTAACTATGGTCAACAAATCATAAGTACCAGTCAAGTTCTACCCGTCATTTCTTGATCAATTAGACCCACCCATATGACCCTTAACTATGGTCAACAAAGTCGCATGAATGTCCTAATCAATCTGCATCATATGCAGTGTAGGAAGACATCACTTAGCTACCGTACACTACGCTTTAACTAAAGTCAACAAACGTAGCACGAATACTAAGTACTCTACTTCCTAAAATGACGGAGGGTTGCGAATGATTTTTAAGAAAATCTTTAACGCTTTGAACTTGATATCGTTGTAGAATCAAACAGTTTTCAAAAGGAGTGGCTTAAGCTCCGCAGTTTTGAAATGTAGCTTTTTCATAAATAGCCGAGTAGTTTTTAAATCCGATTCTACAACATCTTTTAAGGTTTATTTTCTTTACATTAATCACATTAATGTAATCCCATCATTTAAGTCCTAAAGCCAATCACAGAAAAGAAACGAAAATAACACGTACGCTTATGCCATCCGCATTCGCCGCAATGTTCCGTTATGCACCGTTAGGTTACTTAACTAACGGCATACCGGGACGGGACTAGCGCGGGTGTAAAACATAAGCAACGTCTACTATATATCATATATATAATAAGTCATTCGTCTCAGATATCACAGAACACAGGCAGCAGAAATATAGATATAACGTGGGATATACTAGGACGTCCGTATTTAGTATTTAGCCAGAATAGAAAATACGGATTCCATAGTCGCGATGAATAGCCAAGCCCACACCCTGGACCCCTACGAGAGCGGCAAGTGACCCTACCAATCCTGGAGTTTAGGAGACCCGGTCTCGACTCCTCGAGATGGCCTCCCACTAAACCCCAGAACCCGGTCACCTGTGCTCCCCTCCTTGGGTCCATCCTAATGCGGAAAAGTAAATAATATACAACACTGGTGACACAACCGCAATCTGGAAGTGCCCCAAATAAAAGAATATTACATTACATTTGAATTTACATGAATGAAAATATAAAACTCTCATCTCACAAAAACCCCCCGGCTATTCGATCGCGACGATCCTGCACATCATATCTCAGCAACACATAATATCACATATCATCAACGTAAGTAAGTATGCATACCCCAATTGTCGTTGATGTATAGCAACGAAACCGGCGATATCTAACATACTACACTTACGGTCACAGAAAAGAAAGTGTAAAACTACAATATTTGGAATCCAGATTCTCTTTAGACATCATAAATGCGAAATATCACATATTTCGTATTTCATGCCTACACTATATGAATTCCACATATTGTATCACATTCCAGACAAACAGACAGTATTAAAGTTTTCGAACGAACATTCAAGCACCCAAGATTCACTAAAGCTCAACACTTGAGCAGGGTTCAAAAGATCTGGAGTGTGGCACAGTAGCGGCGGTCCAGCCGTAGAAGGGTCAAGCCAACGCCTCACATGTGGCACGCCGTACTGTCCCAAACCCTAGGGTTCAAAGGGCAGTTCGAGACGGTCACATAATCGAGTTAAGGTTTGTTGTCTTCTAGAGGGACCACCGCAAAAAGACTTGCACGCATCTCCAAACTATTTAAGCCCCGTGAATATTGAGTAAATGATATTCGTTCAAACACTTCAACACTTTCTAGTTTATCCGGAAAAGAAATACGAAATGAAAATTCCGATCGAAACGACGAGTTCAAAACCATCTCCAGAATTTTCAACAGCAGATTCAGATTAAATACACTCAAAATATAATATAGCAGGTAAAGAAAAACACTGTGGAGAAAATTGTCAAAGAGCCCCTTATATGGCCGCGGATGCGCGGCCTAAGCTTGCTTATGCCGCGCTTCCGCGGCCAAAGTTACTGTTCACAGCCACGAATTTTCCAGATTGTCTAATTTTTACCTGCTCTATTTTTTGAGAATTTTTAATTCTGAAAAATGTCAGTTTTTAAAAAATTTCCAGAGAGCAACCCATAAATCCGTATTTTTGTTTCGATCGGACTTTTAACTTCGCAAAAAGGTCGCCTAATGTTCTAGGTCGGCTCTGATACCAATGTAAGGTTAGTATAGCACCCTATGAAGAGTTTTGAAGCATCACATGACCCAAAGTTTTAATTTTTAAGGTGCTAAACTAACATGCAAAGGATAGATCCTAGAAAATTAGGGTTAACTAAACTTTAAGCTAACAAAAGTTAGGGTTTGAAGGCTACAACCTTTGTAGCTCCCGTTTTTGCTTCGCTCCTTAGGCTCTTTGGTGTTGAATCGAGGTCCTCTTGAACTCCCCTTGCGTCCACGACGATCCACCGCGGAGATCTCCGTCCAAGCTCGCTACTTCGTAAAATCGAAGTAAACACTCTAATCAAGTTGGCTAGACTTGAGTAGAATGGTGTTGTGGCTTTGGATCTCACTTCAAAAACCTTTCTTTTGATGTATTTCACTCACCCAAAAAAAACTAGAGAGGAGAAGATGAAGGAGGATGAAAATGGTGGCCATTTCTTTTCAAGAGGTAAAATGATAACCATAAGGTTAAGCTTGTGAAAGAAATAAATATCACTATATATATTTATTCCTTCTTGACTCCAACCATGATTAAATGATAGATGATTAATTTAACTTGGGTTTAGAATGATAAAGGAAAGGATAACCATGGTTTAGTGGTAGGTGAGCATGGTTAGGTTAAAAGAAGCATGTAGAAACTAGCATAATTATCCTTTCCTTTTCATTTTCTTTTTAAATCCATAATCAAATAATAATCCATTAAGTAATCTATGGTGTGAGTCTTGCATTGCCACCATTTCCATATGCTAACAACCATGATGGATGGTTGTATGTATGTGTGTATGTATGCACATCCATATGTGCAAGAAACTAGCATGAAAGAAAGAAAGATAAACACACATGCATGCACACATCCATCATCCTTGAAAAGGTTTTCAAGCGAGAAAAACTAATGGTTAAATGATAAATCAACTCTTGATTTATCAATCCGGCCATATCACATATGACCCTACCAAAAGCAAGCCGCCCGATCAATGTACAGTATCATATACGCACATTTCAATCGGGTGCATGCGCATATCGCATACGCGCACCACAACGTTTCGCCTGGACTGAGCAACTCCTTTGTGGGACTCTAAGACTCGTCAATACGCCGGCAGAGGGTAATGATCATATCAAGTACCCTCAAGCCGCAAGCGGTCAGCTAAACGTAACGGCCACCCGGGTATTGAGCGATCAGAAGACAACAAGCGAACTTGTTACAACTCCCGTCGAGCCATCCGGCAACACTACCGTACAGTCCGGTCTCTTCGTCAGATATGCTGCATGTTGAGCCTAGGGATGGTCACGTCGACCCCAATAACTCAATAAGTCATGTCGGTGAATGGTCTATAACAGATCGAGAAACTACTGATAACACTTATCAGCAAATCTCAGCAGCCCTGGCCAGGGACTTGCTGTTATAACCAGTCGAGCACAGCACAGCATCAACTCCCAATACCGGGAGAGACGAAACCCCTCCTATCGCTCATTGCCTTCGTGTGTCTCGGGACTGTACCCAACGGCCACCTGTTTGCACGACTCAGTAGAGCCGTGGTAGGGTGGCAATCAAAGTACAGTGGGAGAACATACAAGACTCCATGACGATCTCGGGTCTACAGACTAACCTGTACCAGTGTCACCTGAGAACTGCTATCCGACGATAGATATAATTCCATATAGGAGTTCTCGGTGAGTCCGTCCAGTGTACCCAGTCAGCACTGAGCACCCGTATATGATCTTGATGTCAAACATCGATGAATGTGGGAACATCCATCGCCCATCACATGGGTCTAGTATCATATACGCTAGTCTACTCTGGTATATCGATGCCCCGTCTCGATACACCTCCGACTAGGGACATATCAGGATATGCTTATAGACTACAAACGTCCCACTAGTATGATCTCTATCATAATCAGAGTAGTCAAGCAGATATCCTTGGGGCTTTATCAGCATGTATGAATGAATAAAAGCATGATCAAGTCAACATGTCAGATAAAGAATAACCAGATAGCATACTATCATGTCGAGCAAGAATGCAAACTGAATATATATACATGTATAGATACATTCACTATCACATAATGGCCTCTAGGGCATATATATATCCAACATTCAACACCAGGGAAACAAATAATCCTTGGCAAATACCTCAACTCAGGGAAACCAGCGTCATTGACGAGAGCCTCCAGATTCGCATCGACTCGCAGAGAAACCAGTGTCTCTACGGGAAATTCTCGATTCGTTTCAACACCAGGGAAACAAATAATCCTTGGCAAATACCTCAACTCAGGGAAACCAGCGTCCTTGACGAGAGCCTCCTGATTCGCGTCGACTCGCAGAGCAACCAGTGTCTCCGTGGGAAATTCTCGATTCGTTTTAACACCAGGGAAACAAATAATCCTTGGCAAACACCTCAACTCAGGGAAACCAGTGTCCTTGACAAGAGCCTCCTGATTCGCATCAACTCGCAGAGCAACCAGTGTCTCCGTGGGAAATTCTCGATTTGTTTCAACACCAGGGAAACAAATAATCCTTGGCAAATACCTTAACTCAGGGAAACCAGCATCCTTGATGAGAGCCTCCTGATCCGCATCGACTCGCAGAGAAACCGGTGTCTCCGCGGGAAATTCTCGATTCGTTTCAACACCAGGGAAACAAATAATCCTTGGCAAACACCTCAACTCAGGGAAACCAGCGTCCTTGACAAGAGCCTCCTGATTCGTATCGACTCGCAGAGCAACCAGTGTCTCCGTGGGAAATTCTCGATTCGTTTCAACACCAGGGAAACAAATAATCCTTGGCAAATACCTCAACTCAGGGAAACCAGCGTCCTTGACGAGAGCCTCCTGATTCGCATCGACTCGCAGAGAAACCAGTGACTCCGTGGGAAATTCTCGAATCGTTTCAACACCAGGGAAACAAATAATCCTTAGCAAATACCTCAATTCAGGGAAACTAGCGTCCTTGATGAGAGCCTCCTAATTCACGTCGGCTCACAGAGAAATCAGTGCCTCCGCGGGAAATTCCCGATTCGTCTCAACTTGCAAGATGAAGCCTCAGGCAGCAGGGATTAAAAAACTTGCTTCCTGAACAATGGGACCCTGCAAATCGGTCTAAAACAGTCTCTTGCATACTATTCACGGGTCTCACTCTCCAAAGTCGAATTTCGACAAGGAGGGAAACAACCGCTTACGGGTCCTCTCGACTTGTAAGAGGGAAAATTCTCTTATAGGATCCTTACGACTTATAAGAGAAAACACGCTTAGGAATCCTCACGATTCCTAAGGAGAAAATCCACCTATGAGATCCTCTCGATCCGTAGGGAGAAAAGTCTCTATGAGACCCTCACGGCTCAAAGAGTTGAAAAATCTTAGGCGGCAGATCTGAACCTGCGGCCTAAGCTATCGCTCTTTCTTGAGGAAATCTAGATGATTACTCTATTATCGGTCAAATGTGTTTATCAAGACAGCATGCTGATAATAAGAGAAGGGAAAAAGCAAAGAAAATAGTACAAGACATTGCAAAGAAAAATGTGTATCTTTATTGGATGTAATCAAGTACAAGGTGAAGCGTACAAAAGAATAAAGAATGGATACATATTATTTAAAAAGAAATTTTTTTACAAGTATCTAGGTATAAAGGCAGCTATTGGGAAGGAAGCGTCTTGCATAGCCCTATTAAATGTTCATGCACTTCCTTCCATGCCTTTTCCTGATCTGCCACCACCGCCATCTCTGCTTCCACCTGAGCCCTTTGCTGCAAGAGGGATGCGAGCTGCTCCCTGACGGCCTGCTGAGTGGCTTCGCGGCCTTGGGCATTACACTCGGCAGCGTCAAGTGCCCGCTTCAGTTTCAGCCCATTTGAGATGCGCTCCAGAAGGCCCTCGAAGACAGCCTTTACCTCAGCAGCGTTCGCCTCAACTTCATCACGTAGGCGAGCAGTTTCGCTTGAAGACTCCTGGCACTCCTTCAGCCTCGAAGCTGCTTCTTGTTCCAAATGGCGGAAATGAGAAGTGCTTTGCTTAAGCCATGCTCCCCGTTGAGTACTCACGGCCAAAACCTCAGGGGCAAGACGCATCGACTCCAGCTGATGAAGGCGAGCTTCAATCTCTCTGCAGTGATTAACCTAAGATGCGACGATGCCTTTGTCATGGAAATTAGTAAATATCACCAGCATCGGGTTAACCGTCGTAGCGAAATCTGCAGCAGACGTAAGAGTCTCGACGTCGAGTTCCTTGATGTAGCGCTCAACATACGCAGACTATTCGCAGTACCTTTCTAGGACGGACGTCTGTGGGAAGGGCCGGCCGGCATTGTAATATGAGACTCAAAAGGCGTCAAGACCGGAACGACAGCTGAAGAGACAAAATGCGATTAGATGACGATTCAATAGATATGGAAAAAGTCATTGATAAGATAGTCTATTATACCAGTTGAAGCAGGTAGCAAGGCCAGAAGGGCCGGTGGCGCGACCGATCTTTCGTCCCTTCCTTCAATTTGTAGCACTGCAGTCGGGACGAAAAAAAAAGTTAGAAGTAATTCCATCAATGAAAAAGAAAAATATCAATGGAAATCATACTCACCAGCGCCACCAGAGGAAGAAGCGAATTCAGATGGGAAGGAGAAGTGTGGGAGCAACACTTGATAAAGATGGTCAAAGAGCACTCCTAAAAAGACATAACAGTACGATTTTAGTACACAAATTATACGTCTGAAAGATAAGATTAATAAGTTGCAAACCCATACCTTCCAACATCTTCGATGGTATGAGAGAGGGTTGAGAGGTGACCACCGCCAAGGCAGTCATTGAAGGCGCTCCCTCGAGCAGTGGGGCATCGGAGCTGGCTGTACCTGCGTTATGAACAAAGGTGAACTTGTCAGAAAGGGTTGTAAGGTAAAGAAAGACAGCAACTTGGGATTTACCAGATGAGCTGCCGGCTGAAACGGAGGCAACTCCCTCCTCCATCGACCTGAGGCCACCGCCCGTGGCCTCATCACCCGACTCAATAGGGGTTGTTGTCGTGCTCGCGCGGCCAGGAGACGGCGGAAGATCGTAGGCGGGGAGGGCAATGATCGGAGCATTGCCGGACTCTTGAGAGAGAGTGGCTGACTCTTCCCCAAGAGTCGTGCCCATCTCACCGGCTACTTCTTCGGGCTCCGCGGTCTCCATCGGCTCATCCGCTGTCACCACGAGGTCGCCGGCCTCAAGCGCCTTGTCCGCCACTACCCTGGGCTCGGTTATAACGATCATTTCATCTGCCGCTACTTCAGGCTCGGCATCAATGACCCTCTCGGCTGCAGATCCCTCAACCTCCATCTCAGGCTCCGCAGCCCCAGCGACGTTGCCCACCGTCAGCTCGAGTTCAGCAGGTGCCGCCTCCTCTGTTTCCTTGGGATCGACGGTCTCCGCCTCCCCCTCGGTCGGACTTGGCCCTGCAGGATAGAATATATAAGAACCAGCAGCTTTATGATTCTTACAACAAAATTCTAAAAAAAAAGGAATACTACCTGAGGTGGACTTATTGTTAGCCTCCCTACTGGCGCGCACCGCCTGTCTATGAGCTGTAGACAAGGCGACCGGGTGCTCTTCTGATGGAGTATCGGCACGAGGGATGGTGCTTGGGCCCGCTCCAATGGCCAAGGCAGCCCTGCGTGCCTTCGCTTCGCGCCTTGACCGTTTCCTCTCCTCCCAAGCTGTCGCGATGGATCTCTTCGACGCTTCCTTCATCAAGGCGTCGTCGTCCTCGTTCAGAGATGCCTCCAGAGCCTTTAAAGCATCTATCATCGGCTCTTCAAGACGGACCTCCCGCGGTAGCCCCGAAGAAGCAAGAACATCGGCAGTTGGCAGAACATCTGCGTCACTTGGCGGGAATGGTATTGAGGTTCCTGCGATAAAAAGGGAGAGGTTAGATCGACCATAACACAAGGAAAATGGAAACTTGATGAATTGAAACTTACTAAGGCCCAAGGACGCTCTAAGACGTTCCTCCTCTTGGAAAGTCTTGAGGGAAGCGGCAATGATTTCTTCAGTGGTGATGCCTGTTGGAAGAAAAGAAGGAAAAATGTTAGTCACGGGCAATAATAAAAATATGATGCAATAAAAAATGTGACTAGTGATTACCTGATGCTGCAAGCTTAGCCAGCCACGCATCGCGCCTCGCCAACCGCTCCGAAGCTTCGAGGGCGGCCTCCAAGTCCGTGTCATCCGGCGGCATGACTAATCCCTCGTTAGTCCCATATTCACTCAGGCCCTCACCATAGGGAGCGTGGGGTTCCTAACCGAACGCGACATCTGCAGCAAAGAGCGACTTCTTTTTCTTCTGCCTGCCAACCCTAGGTGCACGCGGGATCGACTTACGCTTAGAAGCCACCTTAGAACGGCGGGTCCCGATGTCCGCACCCACGCCAGACTCCGGCGAGGCAACAACTACTGGCTCCACTGGAGCACAGGGCGCTGGAGGTGCATCCGCAATATCGGGGAGCGGCAATCCGGGTAGAGGACTCTGCGCACGCGATGGTCCGACTCTGTCATCTTTCAGTGGAGGCACTACCGGGGCCCTCGACACCAGAGGAGCTTTGCGGTCGCTACCGGGAGGTGTACCTTTACGGTCTACCAACACTCGCCTCTCTTCCTTTATAACGGCTCCCGTTGAATGATTGTACCATTCTCTATATACATTGAGGAGTCGTGGAGCGTAGGTCGGCGCACTAATAAAAAAATGAGAACCCGTGTTCAGGCGCATGAAGTGATGCAGCGCGTTCTCCATCCCTTTTTCAGTGGCAGCAGGTTCCAGTAGGAAAGCTTCCAAGGGTACCCCTTGATCATAGCCCAGTTGTTGGGCGAAACGATGCGGGTTATATCTCATGAAAATCGCCGCGCCGTTCTTCCTGAAGACTAGGAAGCCCGGTCTAATAGAATATAAGTGGAGGGTCTCTCGGGCCATCAAAACTGAGGCTCCATCCTTAAAGGAGTCTTGTAATGGTCGCACCGCAATGGTGGACGCCTTTCCAATAGTCAATACCTTGTCAATGAAGGACATCCCGGCTCCAACGGTGTGAGGGCGAAAGAGTAAACCCCTGGCGTTTCGTGGTGATGGGGTCACAATTGATGCGCCGATCAGCTGTATAATGCGAGGGAAACCGCACTTGTCGAAGAACGAAGGCCTTTTGTGCATGCCGAAGACACCCGCCGTGTGTAGCTCGAGCCATGATACGAAGTAGTGCATCGGAAAGACCATGTGCAGTACCCCAGGCTCATTAGCATCCGCTGCTCGACTGAGGCCATGATATAAGTGTGACAAGCCGGCGATCCCAACGGCCACTTTTACCCCGATGGTCATCCGGTGGGCTGGGTAAAAGACAGAAGGCCGCATATGGAGAGAGTTCATTGGAATCGCAAACCAACTCAGCCACAACCCAAGAAATCCTAAGAAAAAGGCCTCCTCGTCCATCCCAGGGGCTACAATTTCTGCAAAATACATGGTCGGGAAGTCCGGAAGGAAAAACCCCTTTTGGTCTATTTCCTTCGCCGGCAGGTTATCCAAACCTAGACCGAAAGGGTCATCCAGGGTAGCAAACTTGGCAGCTTCTGATGAGAGGACGCTTGGGAGAAGGAACCGAGCGATGAAATCCTCAAAGCTAACTTCGTGACTCCTATGTTCGAGGAAAAGGGCCTCATAGATATTCAACACTTTAATCAAGCTTGGGAATTGGTGTTGAACAGCATTCTCCGGCGTGAGCCCCCTTACCACCGGCTTAGCACCGAAGACATACTCGTCTGTCGGGAGCAACTCCTCATAGTGTTCCCCTATAACCGGTAAACCGGATACCTCCGTGAACTCCTCCAGAGAAATTGACACTTCCCGATCCATGGCGAGGAAAGTGTGGGTAGGAATGTTCCACTACTCCAAGAAAGCCTTGAACCACCAGGTGGGGAGCGTGGGATACTGGAAGAGAGAGACGTAAACCGCAGTGTACAATCCTAACCTTATCAACTGCGACTTTTTCGTCGACAGGATATACCGGGCCCACGGCAGATAGCCAATCGGGTGGCGGGGGATCAGACTGATGTTATATGATTGCCCCCAAGATCGTGCCTCGCCTTGACAGATGCGGCGTCCTAGGATATCCAAAACCATAGGACGCTGGACCAGAATCGCATCTATGGTAGGATGAAGAAATCCCTTCGAGGTCCAATCAACCATCTCCACGGCATACTGCACCGTGGGTGGGGTGGCATAATGAATCGCCGTAATCGGTTCTGACGGTATGGCGCACGTGAAGCTCCGTTGACCCATGATAATCTGATTATACCACGACCCCCAGAGGTGGAGACTCTTATATTCTGGGTCGTGGTCCTTGATCATAGCCAGGACTTCGCGGTCCAAGGGCGCTTCAGGAAATCCCTCCTCCGAACGAGCGAACGGGAACAAAGTGTCGAAAGATGTAGTCATTGCAAGAGAAAGGAAATTAGCCGTTAGTGTTGTAATTCCAATGCTTGGCGTTTGAAGAAATTCATTAATTAATTAATTAAATTAAAGATTAATTAAATTAAAATTAATTAATTACACCACACAGCAGTGCAGTGGGTAGGGGACCCACAAAATCTGGATGACAGTGCCTCATGTAATAAGACAGCCCCATCATTGGGTGAAACTGTCAATTAATGAAAAGATCCCCAAGAGAATATTCTCATCAGTGGGGAATCCCTAGAGACAAGGAGAAAATCTCATCTTTCAGAGCAAAGCACTGTCAGAGAATGACACTTGTCAAATTCTGGTCTCAAAGGAATAAAATTCCTTAAAAAGAGCTTAGCTCTGTAATAGTCCATCAAAAAGAGAATTTTAATTTTAAAAAAGAAATTTAAAATTAAAAAGTTTTTTGGGATCTTCAAAATCCAAGAAAACTCTTAAGAGTTCATCATCAGAAGACCAAGAGATCAACATTCTGTCAATGAGCAAAGCTCTGTTCATGGGTTAAGAAACCCTAAAGAAAATTCTTGAGAGCAAACCTCTGCTTATGAAACCCCAATAGGGATTTCTTTAGATCAAAAGATCTTTGAGAGCAAAGCTCTGTTTATGAAACCCCAAAAGGGATTTCTTTAGATCAAAAGATCTGTGAGAGCAAAGCTCTTTTGGTTAAGACTGATTTGAATTAATTTAATTTAATTTGAATTAATTTTACCTAAAGTTTCTAACTTTGGAAATGAGCAAAGCTCTGAAGTTCTTAAGCAAGAGCAAAACTCTGGAAAATCAAAATCTTGAAAAGATGGTGAAGATTTTCTAAAGGCCAGAGGTCCTATTTATAAGGCGTTTGCGCCCCTTCAGCTCACCCGTTGATCCAACGGTCAGGAGCTTGCCACCGCTGCACTCACGTGCGTGCCACGTGAGCGCAACGGTGGGGGGGCATTTGTTTCCCCCAATCAGAGCAAAACTCTGTTGAAATTCAAAATTCAAATTTTGAAGCAACGCGTCAAATCCCGGTCGCAATGTGCCACATGTCAGGCGCTGATACGTCAGCGCAGCGCGCCCAATCAGAGCAAAGCTCTATGAAAAAAAACAAATAGAAGCAAAGCTTCAGTTGCGCTGCGCTGTGTGCTGCGCGACACGTGTCAGCGCAGGTGCGCAAGCGCAGCTGCGCTGCGCTGTCCGTTGCGCGACACGTGTCAGCGCTGTTGCGCTGCGCGACACGTGTCAGCGCAGTTGCGCTGCGGTGTGCGCTGCGCGACATGTGTCACGCGCTGGGGTATTTGCGCCAAACAGAATTAAAATTTTAAAGAAATCTTTCTGTTCTTGTTAAAACAAGAAGATTTTCTTCTGTAAAACAGGAGCCCTTGGATCGATCCAACGGTGGGGAAAATTCCCCAAATCACTCAGAGAAAGATCTCTTTAACAAATTTAACTAATTTATGGGCACTATATAAAGGACCCTAGACCTCAATCCCAGATCATCAACATCATCATTAAGAGCTCTGAAGAATTGGAAAGAATTCCTCAAGAACAAAAAAGGTAAAAACCTTTAGAAAAAAAAGAGAAAATTCTCTTATAAACAGATCATTGATCTGAGAAGAAGATCAATGATTTTCAATAAAAAGAAAAATAAGTAATAATAGTTCTTTGCACTTTCTTATGAACCATTGGTTTATTGAAAACAAGAAAAACTTGTCTTCTTTGATTTAAAATCGATCAAAAGATAAAACAGTGCTTTGCACTTGAAAAATAGCACTGTTGCGCTCCTGTGTTGGTGCAAGCCACCAGGGAGCGCCACGTGTCAGCAGCGCAACAGCGCAGCGCACTGACACAGCGCACTGCGCTGTTGCGCTTGCGCTCTTCAGATCATGACACGTGTCATCACCATATGAGTTTGCGCCTTGCGCTCCTCAATCGGCGCAAAGCGCCTGACAAGCCACGTGGGGCACTGTCAGAGTATTAAATGCAATGCATTATTAAAGGGCAGAGCCCAATCAAAGGTCTAATAGACCAAATAAAAGTACTGCACACTATTAAAAAGAGCAGAGCCCAATTAAAAATAATGCTATGCATTATTTTAAAAGGGGAAAGCCCAAACAAAGGCCTAACAGGCCAAATGCAAACAAAATGTTGAATATTCTTAACTGGACTTAGCCCAGTCATGGCCGTAAGTCCTCCAATTAAATTGACTGAGCAAAATTGCTCTCCTAAATCAATTTACCTCCGGTTCGAGGGTACATCTCTGAACTCCTCTGACACTTATCGTTGTAATCCTTCAACGACGTCAGAGAGGTGACGGGTCCCGACGACCACACATCAATACGGACTGCGGGGTCCTTAAACTCATGACCGAAACGTCCTTAAACTAATGTTGGACCGAAACGTCCTTAAACTAATGATGGACCACCACGTCCTTAAACTGGCGATGGACCACCACGTCCCTAAACTGGAACATGGACCATCACGTCCCTAAACTGGAACAATAGAGCTCCCAAATGCTCTTTTGTCGGATCTAAACGATCCCGTTTAAGTTGATCTTAGCCTCAAATATGACTAACGTATCCTTAAACATTCAAACAGACTTTAGTCCCAAATTGGACTATAAGACCCCCAATCAACTTTGGTTCAAGGGTACATCTCCCGAACTCCTCTGACACATGTCGTTGTAATCCTTCAACGTCGTCAGAGAGGTGACGGGTCCCGACGGCCATATATTAAATGGGCTACTACGTCCTTAAACTGGAAATGGATCTAGACGATCCCGTTAAGTTGATCTTAGTCTCAAATCAGACTAACGTATCCTTAACGAACGTTTAAGTTGATCTTAGTCTCAAATGCGGCTAACGTATCCTTAAACTAAAAACACCAAACCCAAATCTAACTAAATACGGATTTGGACTAATCCACGTCCTACGGGCGACGACATTACTCAGTCTCCATATACAATCCACGGGAAACCATAAACAAAACAAACACCCACGACACGAAGTGAAATTCTGGAGAAGGAGAAAGTTGTTACTGCGATGCGGTAGCGTAATTAACTGCAGGGGCTTGCGCCTGTAGGGAAGAGCGTCCCCACAATCAAAAACCCCTCAAGCGAGGGGGAATCTGACGAAGTCTGCTATATCGGCCGCATCCGTCTAAACCTCCGATACACGGTGCCATAAATCAACTTAGCATCTCCGGAGAGGTAGACGGATAAAACCATATAGCATCTGCCCCGAATCTCAGGCTAGACGTCCTCACGTCGTCGCCGTCTTTCGAAGGGGAACAAACACAATAATGAACTGGTCGAGGAACGACCTGAAAATCCGGTTCATCAAATCCATAAACGCTGCTAGGGCATTAGTGAGTCCAAACGACATCACCAAAAACTTATAATGCCCGTAGCGCGTACGAAAAGCAGTCTTCGGAATGTCATCATTCCGAACCCGCAACTGATGATAACCCGACCTTAAATAAATCTTGGAAAAATGTCCCGCACCCTGGAGCTGATCAAACAAATCGTCAATGCGAGGTAATGGATACCTATTCCTTACCGTAACTCGGTTCAATTAACGATAATCAATGCGCAACCTCAAACTGCCGTCCTTCTTCTTGACAAACAGAATAGGAGCTCCTCAAGGCGAAACATTCGGACGCACAAGTCCCCTATCAAGCAACCCTTGCAACTGATCCTTAAGCTCTTTCAGCTCCGCTGAGCCCATCCGATAAGGCGGTATAGAAATAGGCCCCGTGCCAGGGATCAAATCAATGCAAAACTCAATATCACGCTCTGGCGGCAATCCAGGTAACTCATCGGGAAATACGTCGGGAAACTCTCTCACAGTAGGAACATGATCCTACAAATCTACTGTGGCACCGGTATCACGAATAAAAGCTAAGAATTCCCGACATCCTCTCCTCAAGAGCCGACTAGCGCAAAGGGTGGAAATCAAACTGTAAGGGGGGCAATACGGTCCCCCTGCACAACAAGAACTGACTCGCCCGGAAAACAAAACCCGACTGCCTTCTCACGGTAGTCAACAGACGCATAGCAAGTAGCTAGCCAGTCCATGCCAAGGAGAAGGTTGAGGTCCAACATATCAAGAAGTATCAAGTCGACGGACAAAACTCTATCTCCAATACGAACGGCACACGACTGAAACACATGTCGCGCAACAAAAGACTCTCCAACAGGAGTAGTCATGACAAGCGGCTGATCTAGCAAAGATGACTTTCGGCCCAACCTCGGCACGAAGTATGTGGAAACATACGAGTGAGTAAACCCCGGATCAAATAAAAAATGCGCATCAAAAGAACATACAGAAAGAATACCTGACACGACTGCATTCGACGCCTGCGCGTCCTGATGTGTCAAAACAAATACCCGAGCTTGCCCTCTACCGGCAACTGGCTGGCCTCCTCCTCTGCCACCTCATCCTCTCTGAACAAACCCACCGCGACCAAGACCTCTCTGAGCGTAAGTCTGGCGCGGAGCAACAACAGTTGTAAGAGGAAACACTCTCTGAGGTGGAGAAGGTGGTAAGGTAACATGTGGAACCGCTGCCTCGCCCTAGCATACCTCAGTACAATCTCTGACGCGATGATGTGGAACCCCACACCCAAAACATCCAGGTGACGACTGTTGACCCTGTGGGTATAAATTATATGTCTGGGCCCGTCTCACGCTACGGCTACCCACAAACTGGCTCTACGCTGATAAATTAGTACGAATCCTCTTCAATTCTGGAACGACCAAAGTCTCGGAAAGACGCTCCTCAACCAGTAGGGATGTGTCCACCGCGGCTGCGTATGTATCAAAATGCTGGGTGCCGATAGAAAGGAACAACTGGGTAATCAGGCCTCGTACAAATCTCTTAACACGCCTCTCCTCAGTATCTACTAAATACGAGCATACACGGATAGATGGGTAAACTAAACATCATACTCCGCCACTGTCATAACCGGAGTCTGACGCAACTACTCAAATCTGCGATCTTGAGTATCTCTAACGCTGTGAGGGAGGAATCAGGTAAGAAACACCATCCTAAATTCAGCCTAGGTCATAGGAGGAAGACATGCAACTCGACCTCTCTCTAAAGACTCGCACCAAGTCTGGGAAAGACCCTCCAGACGGAAACTAGCGAACTCCACCCATCTCGTGTCGGAGCATCTCAACGAACAACAGATCCTAACCATCCAATCGATGAACGACTGTGGATCCTCTGCTGCGTCGGTGCCTGTGAAAACCGGAGGCTTCAGCCTTATAAGCTCAGATAAGGATACGGTGATAACCACCGTAGCATCAGGTACGACTGCCGGAACAGAAGGCACCATCACGGTCCCCATAACAGGTAGGACAACCTCTGATCTCTGCGCTCGACGGGCCTCAACCAAGACACCATCATCTGTCGCAAATCCTGCATACCGGCCTCTAGCCTAGTAATACGATCCGGAGAAAGTGGATCACGATCCGGAGAAGGTGGATCAAACTGCTCCTGTAATATAGGCGTACCGCCTCGGTCAATCCTTGTCTCTGACGAGCCTACGCTGACCTCGACTATCGCGGCAGCTCTCTGCGCCTTCGTAGCCTTCGGTGGCATAGTGGCTGGAATAAGAAAACATGATTCGATAAGAACATAGAAATCGAATCATAAGGATATATATATATATATATAATCAAGGAAGGAATTCAAGCAATATGTCCTAAGGTCACTTAGGCGGAGTACCATGTCATAAGTATGCCGTGGAACATACACACGCTATGTTACTCTACTTAAGCTACCTACTCCATCATACCAAGGTCATCCTATACTCCGAAAGGTAAAACCTAGCGCTCATATACTAACTTTGTCACGACCCAATTTAGGAACGTGACCGGTACTTAAATCACGCAACGTCTGAAGACGTAACGTAATTCAAGTAAGCCGACAGCCCAGAAATCTAAACCATAGAAAAAGATAGAAAGATAAAACATTTAAAACAATTGCTAGAACATTTGAAATTCTTAAGTTATAAAATCATAACTTAATTTACTTTCTTGAAAATTTCGGCAGCATCTCCTTTGTAAAAACTAGCCCCAAACGGGTACAAGCATAACATAAATATAAAACATCCCAAACGGGAGCAACTCACGCCAAAAAGGAGGAACACAACCACAACAAGTACACACACATACACACACACGCGCGCGCGCGACGCCGTAGCGAAGGAATAAGCAATAAAGAAGTGAAACAACATCACAACATAAATAAGATAGCCGGCTCAAGAAGTGAAACAACATCACAACATAAATAAGATAGCCGGCTCAAACGAGCTCGACACCCAAAGTCATAAATAATACAATATCGATCTTCACAAACTCATTTCTAAGTCAATATACATGAAAGTGGTGGATGGAGAGTACTAGATACAATAAGATATACACTGAGATCATACGGATAACCGCAAACCACCCACCTATCCAAAATCACGACAACAGCAGCGGTATCCACAGAAGTAGATGAAATGAGAAGCCCTGCCGCGACTATACTGAGGGTCAAGCCTGCAAAAACACTGTGGCACAACGGGGGTGAGTTGCCAACTCGTGAATAGTAAATAATATCGTACAGATAATCGTAAGTATGCATGAAAAGCGATAATCTGAAATATGCAATCTAATGGCATAAATATAACAATACGGAAATGCAGTAAAATCATGATCAAGGTACACCACCGGGGTACAACAACTACATGAAACAATGCATGTCTAATAAATCCTGAGTATGGGATAACACATAAAACCTCATGTATGAATCGTCATCAGGGAAAACCGATTTCTATCAACGACACCCCAAATCCCAATATCTCAAGCACCGTCACACTGATCGGCCCTCATATCCGTTACATCATGAAACCTGAGTGTCCAACATCGACACTCGAAATATCATGAAACCCGTGTCCAACATCGATACGTAAATACTCATATCTCAAGCACCGCATACTCCGATCGGCCCTCATATATATATCTCATCTCATAACTCCAAGACGGTATCCTCCGGACATCCATCGAGTTCTATACAATCACCGGTAGGTAGTACTCCCTCCGTCGGGCTCATCGCCTATCTATACGAGTCTTCTTGCCCTGGGGTACCTCACCGGGTCTATCGTGTACCCACAGACGGTGCCTACCGCTCCTCGAATCGGGTATACTCACATCTAAGAACAGAGAAAACTCATGGTGGACGTCTCGAAATATCATATCAAGAGAAACCGCATTTTTCAAGAAATATATTATATTTTCCCTTTTTAAATATAATTGCGGTTCTCAAATCCAGAAATCGCATGAAATCAGTAAGTCGATGCATATGTCCATAAAATACAAGATATGCAAATACGGAACAGTAAAGTACGCATTTCAAGGGGAAACCGCTCTTTTAAATTATCAAGTTTTCAAAGGTATCCTGCGGTTTTCCAAATCTACGAAATAGAGATGCAGCATCATATAAGAGTAAATATGTGGCTAACAATGTATGTATGTAAGTATGACGCAATTCACATGCGCAATAGGACGAGAATTAATATCTAACTGTAAATGGTAATGAAAACGATGCAATATATATTATCCATGGTAACTTCTGTAGTGTGCGTGTCATGGCAATTACTAATGGTGTGTGTGTGTGGCATACAATTCAGTACTCGTGCAACATGAACCGTTAATAATGGTGTAGTGTCCAATCAATACAGTGTCTACAACAGGTAATGGGATGTGCAAGATTATGTTTATGCACAATCAATGTATATACTAACAACATAGGTTTATATCACTGAATCTAGCTCTCGACGCTTAGCGCCATACAGGAGATTCCCCCGTAGATGTTAAATCTACTCACTGATGATCTCGAGCTAGGTGAAACCAACCACCTCTTTCCATTTCCTTGTAGCGCTCGAAGCCCCCGCAATCGATCCTATTATCACACAACAACAAATGAAATTAGCACTAGCGATTACACGCAAATACAACGGCAACAACAACCCGACTCCCACTAGCTACTAAGTGTTCGCGTAGTGGCTAAACGCGTGCAGCGATATACTATATTAACCCTACAGCAACCAAACGTACGAAACACTTAAACGAATATCGGATAAATCCGTATCGCACGAATTCGAAACACTTGAATTCTAGCTAAACGGTCCCAGATTTTGCCTACGGTCAATATAGGAAAATCAAGCAGTAACAAACACCAAGAATAACCTACGGACACATGCCCTCAAAAACACAACTCCCCAGGTGCCCAAAAATCCGGCGGCGCCGGACTTCCTAGCATTCTCGCCGGGTCGGCTGAGAGGGGTGGGGTCCGGGTTTCAGGTGCACACTCAGGGCTTCTAACACTATACTACTGTATTGCTAGATTTTACAGTAGACTAACTTAGTGATAGCAGATCACAGAGACACCAAAACATACACAAAAATACGATATTTGCACAAAACCATAAATTTAGTGTTTTAAAACTGAAACTAACAAGCATACAAACTTCATTAGAACCTAATAAGGTTATAAAGATCACTACCTCACCAAAACTTGGGAAAAACCCTAGCTTTCCAAGCTCCAAGTCATCACAAAGGCTTTAGCATGAATTGTGAAGTGTTTAGTGAGTTTGGATCAAGGTTAGGCTTAAGATTATGATGCAAACATATAAATCAAGTGGAGAACTTGAAGTGTTGTGAAGGAAGAGAGAGCAACTGAGTTAGGAATAATAATTGAGAGAGTGAGGTGAGAATGAGAGCTATTGTGAAGGAAGTGAGTGTATGTCAGCGTGGGAGGTGAGTGTAGGCATTACACTCACTCTCTCTCTCTCTCATAAATGCTATTAATGTCAGCCATCCCCTCTAAGTCTCCCCTTAATCAACTCTTCTCTTCTCTTCTCTTCTCTTCTATTCTCTTTTTAAAAAAATCATTAAACCTTTTGTTTTAATAATTAAAATAGATATACATGTTAAAATGTAGTATATCTTGTTAAAAAGAGAGGGTTAAGTGTGCCATGGCTATATAAGCATGGTTAACACCTCTTTAACCCTAATTCAACATGCACATATGTGTGAAAGTAAAAAAAAACAATTAAATAAAATATTAATTAATTAAATAAAATGTGAAGAAAATAATTATTAGTTAAATTTCATTAAAACCCTGTATTATCGCTTAATTAACACTAACCACATTCTAAAGTGTTATAATCTTCCTCCCTTAAAGAAATTCAGTCCCTGAATTTAAAAATCTTACTATGCGTACCTTCGAAGAGATGAGGGAACTTCTTCTGCATCTCGCTCTCGGCTTCCCATGTGACTTCTTCGCTGTTCGGGCCACGCCAAAGAATCTTGACAGACGGTAAGAACTTTACCTCAGTTTCTTCACCTGCCGATCCAGAATGACCACCGGTTGCTCGCTGAAAGAAAGGTTGTGCTCTAGCTGGATCGTCTGATACTGAATTGCGTGAGATGGGTCATGAAGGTACTTGCGAAGTATCGATACATGAAATACGGGGTGAACATCCGGAAAACTGGGCGGAAGTGCCAAACGATAGGCAACGGTACCAACTCGCTCAAGAATCTCAAAATGACCCACAAATCTGGGACTAAGCTTCCCCTTCTTCCCAAATCTCATCACACCCTTCATCGGAGAAATCCATCAGAATACATGATCACCCACAGTGAACTCAAGTCTATGACGATGACGGTTGGCATAAGACTTCTGCCTGCATTGGGTTGCTCTCATTCTGTCCTGAATCAACTTGATCTTCTCCGTAGTATCCTGGACAAGCTATGGTCCCAAAATCCTGCTCTCGCTGAGTTCGGTCCAACAGACTGGCGATCGACACTTCCTACCATACAAGGCCTCAAAAGGCGCCATCTGAATCGTCTCCTGAAAGCTGTTGTTGTAGGAGAACTCTATCAAAGGCAAGTGTCGGTCCCAACTGCCACCAAAATCGAGCACGCACACACGAAGCATATCCTAAAGAGTCAGTATAGTTCGCTCTGACTGACCATCGGTCTGCGGATGGAAAGCGGTGCTAAAACTCAACCGGATACCCAAAGCTTCCTGAAGTTTCTGCCAAAGACGGCTGGTAAACTGGGTGCCCCTGTCAGATACGATACATATAGGAACGCCGTGCAAACGCACAATCTCATCAATGTACAACTGAGCATACTGAGCAAAACCGAAAGTAGTCTTCACTGGAAGGAAGTGAGCCGCTTTCGTCAACCGGTCAACAATCACCCAAATGGAGTCATACCCTCGACTGGACCTAGGTAGACCCACAACGAAATCCATGGAGGTTTTCTTCCATTTCCACTCCGGAACGGGTAAAGGCTGAAACTCACTTGCCGGTCTCTGATGCTCAGCCTTGACTCGCAGACAAGTCAGGCACCACGAAACAAAATTTGAAACATCGCTCTTCATCCCTGCCCACCAGTAGACATCTCTCAAGTCACGATACATCTTGGTGGAACCGGGATGAACACTGTAAGCTGACTGATGTGCCTGCTCTAGGATCTCGTGTCTCAGATCCTCGGTATCTGGTACACACAGACGAGTCCCAAAACGTAGCACACCCTGGTCATCGATCAAAAACTCCGACTCTCTACCCTGCCGAACATGCTCAAAAATCTCAGACAAACAGACATTGTCGGGTTGCGCCTCACGGATACGATCAAGTAGAAGTGGACGAACACGGACATGAGCAAGCTGTCCCCCAGTCGAGGTAAACTCAAACTGCACTCTACTATCGCACAAGATCTGCCAATCTGCAGAAGACTGTCTCTGAATTACGCTCAACTGGGACAAGCTACCTCCGGGCCTACGACTCAAAGCATCAGCTACTACATTCGTCTTGCCTGGATGATAAAGGATCTCACAATCATAATCCTTCACGAGCTCCGTCCAACGGCGCTGACTCAGATTCAGATCCCGCTGCTGGAAGATGTACTTCAAGCTCTTATGGTCCGTGAAGATCTGACATGACTCTCCGTACAGGTAATGTCTCCAAATCTTAAGCGCAAAGACCACAGCGGCCATCTCAAGATCATGAATAGGATAATTCTGCTTGTGCTTCTTCAGCTGCCGATAAGCGTAAGAGATAACTCTATCATGCTGCATCAATACACAACCGAGCCCCACTCGAGAAGCATCACAGTAAACGACATAGCCGCCCGATCCAGAAGGCAAAGATAAAACCGGTGCAGTCGTCAACCGAGTCTTCAACTGCTGAAAACTTTGCTCCCATGCCTCAGTCCAAAGAAAAGGGACCCCCTTCCGGGTCAGTTCGGTCAGCAGTGCAGCAATACTCGAGAAATCTTGCACGAAACGACGGTAATAACCAGCTAAGCCCAAAAAGCTGCAGACCTCAGTCACCGATACAGGGCTGGTCCAAAGCTGTACAGCCTCGATCTTCTTCGGGTCTACATGAATACCGTCTCCCATAACTACATGACCCAAGAAGTCAACACTATCAAGCCAGAATGCACACTTCGAGAATATAGCAAACAGCTGGTGCTCTCCCAATGTCTGCGAAGCAATCCTCATGTGCTGCTCATGCTCCTCTCGACTTCTGGAATAAGACCAGAATGTCATCAATAAACACAATAATGAACTGGTCGAGGAACGACCTGAAAATCCGGTTCATCAAATCCATAAACGCTGCTAGGGCATTAGTGAGTCCAAACGACATCACCAAAAACTCATAATGCCTGTAGCGCGTACGAAAAGCAGTCTTCGGAATGTCATCATTCCAAACCCGCAACTGATGATAACCCGACCTTAAATCAATCTTGGAAAAATGTCCCGCACTATGGAGCTGATCAAACAAATCGTCAATGCGAGGTAATGGATACCTATTCCGCACCATAACTCAGTTCAATTGACGATAATCAATGCACAAGGTAATGGAGGAATCAATGCGAGGTAATGGATACCTGTTGCGCCACGGCAGCGCCACGGCCTACTACTCGAGGCCAAAATGCGGAATCAAAATTTTTCTTATCTTTAACCGGCGCTACCGCGGACAATATACCCGGATCGTGACCATTAACCTAATGCTAGCAAACAAGAGAAGGGGTGAGAGATATACCGAGTGATCCGAGTCCTCCGGTCTTCTCGTCGTCGTCCCGATCTCCCGCGGAAACTCCGGTCGTCGCCTCCTTGCCGGAAGGGCACCACATCGTCTGCATCTTTTACGGGCTCCCGCCTCTATACCGAAGCAACTCGGGCGCGAAGTTGGCTAGCCGACGCGTCCAAGATTTGCTGTAGGCTAGTGTAGAGTCTATGTCTCATTGGGGTTTTGTTGCCATAGAGGATGGAGGAATCAATATGAACTTTAGAGAGGTGAGAAGGATTTTGGGAGCAAGCCAAAATGAGATCATGAAATTTCCCTCATACAAAAATGAAACCTCTCTCTCTCTCACAATGTGTGGTCGGCCCCCTTAAGTGGGAAATGGTGGTGGAGTGAAAAACATAATACAAGAGGGAGGTGAGTGTAGTAAAAGGTAGAGGGTGACCACAACCAAACATCATGATAACAATATCATATCAACATCTAATCCTTTCTCATCACAAAAAACAAAGGAAAAGACTAAGAAAGCATCTCATGATTATGAACCATCATGAAGCCCCACAAATGAAAGAAACCCCCTCTATAAATGTTATTTGCAAACTTGCAAATAACCCCCTCCATCGGAAAAGTCCGGCCGGGAAAGAACAAAGGAAAACCGGCCGGAACGGAATGCAAACTGGCAACTCCAGAAAACTGGTCCCGTAATAAATTACAGGAAAACCCCGCTACTGTGCATACACACCCGCATCTGTATTCCTACCGGATACAAATGCAATGAGACAAAATCTACACTGTACTAAACTAGGATCCGGCTTAAACCAAAGCTGGCTAGTAATATCCGTCCGATCCTGATCCGTGCAATACCGCACGTATCAGATCGAACCCTGCCATATTTCCATACGGCCTCTACAGATTTTCGCCCGAAAGCTTGAGTAACTGTCTGTGTGGTGGACTCTAAAGACTCGTCAATACTATGGGTGTGGATTTAACCACTAGCACGTCAGAGGTATTAGCCATACGTGACGGGCCACCAGCTATTGACCAAAAGGGACGTCGATGAGCGAACTCATCCTGACACCCTACTGAGCCTGTCAGTGACAATATCCGTACAGTCCGGTCCGTTCGTCTATGAGTATCGCATGGCGGGCCTAGGGGGTTGGTAAAAGTCAGACCCCCAAAAGCGGTACAAGTCGTGTCGGAGTGTAGCCCAGAACACCCTGAGATACTACTGGAATACCTACCAGTAAATCTCCTGCCTCGGCCGAGGGCTTTGTGTAATGGCTCTCCTAGACACAGCGCGACCTCACCCCCAATACCGGGAGAGACGAACCCCTGCAGATCCGCTCACTGCCTCCATGTGGCTTGGGACTGTACCCAACTAAAAACTGTTTGCACGACTCCTTTGAGCCGTGGTAGGGTAGTAATCAAAGCACAGTGGGAACTCACACGAGAAAAATGACGATCTCAGGTCGATGAACTAACCTGTACACATGTCATCTGGGAACTGCTTTCTGACGTCTGGTATAATCCCAACTAGCAGGTTCCCGGCGAGTCATGTCCGGTGTACTCATAACCCAATGAGCACCTGTATACATCTTAGGTGAACCAACTGACACCAGTGGCTTGTGAGACCAGCCACCGCCCCTCGTCGGGGTCTCGACTGTATACACTAGTCTACTAATGGAGTATCGATGCCCAGTCTCGAAACTCCCACGACTATGGACCTTTTAAGGATGTGCTTATAGACTCCAGCTCTCACGTATATGATCGCCCTCATACTGCTGGTAGTCAAGCAAGAATCCTAGGGGCTCTATCAACGTGTAATAGCGACTCGTAAGGTCACCTAAAGCAGTACACGATGATGAAGATAAACCAGATAGCATACTATCATCTCGAGTAAGACTGTCCTACCGGGATAGGTCCTCCCTCAATCATTGCAATCACGTGCCTGTGATCCAATAATTGACTCTGAGGGCACTATCTCCAACAATCTCCCACTTGCACTCAAGGCTAATTATTGCGATGTCGCATACTCACAGCCCATGTGATACCGAACACCCAACTCCTCTACTAGTCAGTCTCACAAAGCCTGTTTGCGAAACTATTGCGTTCGAGGAATAGCCTCAGTGAGTGGATCCGCTTTGATGTTTCTTTCTATGTCTCTCAATATCTCATGTTCGCGGAGAAAGCCATCTCCCGAAATGAGCAATACCTGTCTTAGAATGTGTCTGGATGTCTGATGGGACCTAGCTCATAAATGAACTCCAAATCCAAACTTCTTAGACTGTATCGTCAACTGAACTTAATCAGTATCCTGCGCCATGCCTCCCTCAGTATCCCCTTGGACCACCTGTCCAAAATACTGCCCCTCGTCAGAGGGAAAATCATGACTCTGACGACCACCCTGTCGTCCATGTCACCTTGGAAGCCTGGAATGATAACCGTCTCCTAAAGGAGGCTGCCGTTATCAAATCCTTAGAACATCTACTTATGTTCTAAAACTGCTTCCGAATGTTTCTCCAGGATTGGATTAATATCAACTTATTGCATCTACTGCAAGAACAACATATGGTGTGGTACTTGACATCTCATGATTGACTCAATTGCCTAAGCAAGTGATCTGCCAATCATGCGTATCCCTCTCCCTTTTAGTCTGTAAGACACCTTTAGAGAGGGTGACTCCATCACCTGCAGGTACACTACCGTGCCAGGAGTCGTCCATTCTAAATACTCATAGAATGCTGTCAAAGTACTCAGATTGGGAAACCACCCAAATCTAGATCTAAAACCATAGATCCAGTAACCAGAATGTCTGATATAATATCCAAGTCCTATGTGGAGAAACCACTGTGTGACAACCAAAGTATAACCGATCGTAGTATAGGAATATCACTTCCTACTCTGTGTATGCCATCCAAATACCAGGACATCACACCCTACTACCTTCTGAACAGATCCATCCCCTATTCTGATGAAGTCAAACCTATGACTGTCACATCAGAAATAGATGATCTATCTCCGCTAAATCTGCTTAAGTCTATAAATAGACATAAGCCTCTTGCCCACTGTGCTTCCGTTGCTCCCACTGACTACGATAACCCTCTGGCAGAGTCATATAGACGTACACTTCTAAAGCCAGTTTAGAATGACGCTATACTCATCCTCCTGCCGGGTCTCACAGTCTGGAACAACAGCAATGGCAAGTCTGGGTAAACAAGAACCTCCCTGCCACCGTCCTTGAGCATACCGAAGTACCTCTCGGGTGCCTGAGGTTACCCACTTTATCTGCGGAGTGGCTAATGGAATGTCAAATCAGATTGAATCTTTAGGTTCTTATCAAATCTTTAGTAATCGTTTGCGGTTCTGGAATCACTTCCAGTTCTACCATACTCCCACTACTGTTTTCTGAAAAAAAATCCATTTCTTTTAAAAATGTGGCGAGTCAAGAACAATATCACTATTGATCTTCCAGATGGTAGAAAGTCAACCCTCGTCATAGCCCGGGTCAACCCACAAACAGCCATTACAGAAACGTGCCTTGAGTTATCCAGAGTCTGGTTTTAAGCATAAGCCGGACAACTCCCCGTATCTTAACAATGTCAAGATATGAACTGTTCTATATCTAATACAGAAACAGAGGCACTGATTTAATTGAACCAGATTCAAAACATGCATCTGTCTCCAGTGCATGTCAACTAAATGGAAGGAGGCCGATCAGCGTTACTCAACTTAGGAGTACTACCAATTATGAGTAACCTGAAAGAGAAGCAAGTCCTCTTAATCATTACTATCAACTGAATACCATACACAAGTATCTACATCTTTGATCACCTTGAAGAATCCCGATACTTGCAACACCTGGTTCTCTACTTTACTCTTATACCTGTAACTTCTCAAAACTCAGAACCTGCATTTCTACGAAACACATGTCTAAGAACTATAGAAGTCAAAAGTATACAGAATATAGTACGAGAACCAACCCCACTGTCCTAATGGACACTGGACAACATACAATACTCTGTATAAGTCCCTTGAGTCAAATGACTCATTCACTGTGTGTCGTAGGTTGAAAACTGTACTATGGTTAAGAAGAATTACACCGCTGTTCAATGCTCCTTACCTAACCATCCACTGATATAGGTAAATGTCATAGACATAATTTCAAAAAGGTATATCTCACTCTATAAAAATAGACGTACAGATATATCAATTTGAAATTGGTGCATAACAACAGATATTCAAAACCAAATATTTGCCGTCCGGCAAACAACCAAGGTGACTTCCTCAAATATCACCAATTACAACGAATCCCAATATAATGAGGATGATCACCTAATTTCCAATAACTTACTCCCACTCATCATCTGTAAAACCATACAGATGTGAGAATCAAACCTGGTAAATACATACCCTGGAGCAAGTGTCTAATCGGGAAATCAGTTTTCCTTTAACAGTACACAGTGAAACTGAAACATAGGAATGTTTCGATGGGGTATCCCGGTATTCCTAGTAATGCCTCTTCCATTATCCAGATTCACAACTATAACCGTATAATTCTTTGCCACCTCTCCAAATCCCTTTATATGTCTTTGGTCATTACCTTCTGTACACCCCTTTAGGCCAAATGGTTTTCTTCCTTCCCTACCGTTCGGCACTAGCCTATGGTTTGGAAGAAGACTATCCAATAAGCATAAAGGGTGTACTGTACTGTCCTAATTCTAGGAGCACTCGCAATGCGAGAGAAGGTGAAGATAAAAGACAACCGAATGAACCTTATTCCTATTTCTCCTGAACCAGGATCCATCCCCGAACTTGAACAAGTTCCTTTCGAGTTCGTATATAACCATACGATGGATTATCCAATAAACTGGGATCTTCGTAGTGATACGGAGTGTCCTGGAGAAATACAAAGGTGATTTAGGATTGGCGAAAAAATATTTGGTTTGGTCGTGAATAGCAGTCGCAATTTACTTTGCCCTCTTACTAATCCCTTTCTTTATCTTAACTTAATACCTTCTGTACACCGTTTAGGCTAATTGGTTTTCTTCATTCCCTACCGTTCGGCACCTGCCTATGGTTTGGAAGAAGACTATCCAATTTGCGTAATAGGTGTACTATCTCCTAAACCAAGGAGTACTCGCAATCTGAGAGAAGGTAAAAGGAAAAGACAACTGAATAGACCTATTCGTTTTCTCCAGAACCAGAAACCATCCTCGAATTCCTTCGAGTTCGTATATAACCATACGATGGTTTTGTCCAATGGAAGTGGACGTTCGTAGTAATACGGGGTGTCCTGGAGAAAAGGGTAAAAGTAGGAGTGGCAAAGAGGTCTGCAACTCAGACAATCCAAAAGCCAGTGTTAAAGAAGGTTCGGTCAACTTGGTCACTGAGTCATAGTCTGGGGTCGGGTCAATGGTCGCTGCCAAAGAGAGAGAGAAAAGAAACACTCAGCGTGCACTCTAACCTAGATCAGAATGGTTATCACTTTATCTAATCAGGAAACCTCCCACTGTAACCTCAAATTCTTCTCCAAACCTAAAAGAAGAATTAGTCGGGATCGTCCGAGGAGTAAACCAACTCATCAGTGGGAATCGGGATCCAACTATCATCGCATGACAACGTGATGGAATCCACTCACGTCACCACACTCCAGAAGGTATGCGCATGCCTGGCAAGTTTCAGTTTCTTTAGAAACTCCCGATGTAAGTTTTTACCCCTAGGACCCAAGTGACCTTGACGGAGTCAACTAATCAAAGAGTCCAAGTCAAGTTCAACCCGTCATTATCAGGATTGCATTAAACCCACCCGTACGTGCCCTTGACGGAGTCAACAAGGCTGCACGACTGTCCTAACCAATCCCATTTATACTACAAACAAGCACCACTTAGCTACCGTACACTACGCCTTGACGGAGTCAACAAACGCAGCACGAATACTAAATAATACCCGTAAGAAATGACGGAGGGCTACGGCTGGTTTTTGGCGAAAAACCTTTAACGTAATGAACTTGATATCGTTGAAGGAACTGCATAGCTTTTTATAAAAATATAGTAACGAAAACCTTTGCTAAAGAGGTCACTCCCGGTGAAGGGATCTCGGCTCTTTCCCCGTAGAATGAGGTGCAGGATATTCCAACTGAATACCACGATGCAAAGCAAAAGTAATCGGTTATAGTGAAGTTATTGCCCTGACGCAAACTTTTGTCCAAGGGGTTACTCCCGGTGAAGGGATCTCGGCCCTTGCCTCGTCGACTGAGGAGCAGGATATTCCAACCGAATACCACGATGCAAAACAAAAGTGAACGTCCTTGCAATAACAGCTTTTTGAAAAAGTGTTCCAACAACATCAGAATAGGTTTGTTTAGCTTGCATTGATCCGAATCAACGCAGTCCCATCAATTGATCACACCACAAAAGAACGAAAATAATGATGTACGTATATACCATCCGCATTCGCCACTGGGTCCCGTCATCATCCGTTAGGTTACTTAACTAACGACAGAGCGGGGACTGGACTAGCGCGGATGCAAAACATATACAACAGCTACTAGTATATATATAATATATAATTTTCGCTCAAGGCGTGATAAAATGCAACATCACAGAAAGATAACCAGCATCACAGAACAATACAGATATCTGGAAGCCCCGGGTTTCACAGAGCCGCTGCTGAAACCCGACGTTCCCCTGGTCGTGTGGATAGCCTGTGCAATGAAATCCTAGACCCTACGGGCGCGGCAAGTTACCCGCCAAAACCTGAAGCGAGGAAACCCCCTTCAGCAACGTGAATGGACCACCCAGCACTTCACGGAATCCGGTAACTTGGGCACCCCTCCTTGGGCCAACCTGTACCCCCTACGAGTGCGGCGAACAGCCCGCCAATTCTAGAGTAAAGCCCCCTCCGTCTCAATGCCATGAGATGCGGGCTCGTTGCCCTCTAGAACCCTGCTATCCGTGCACCCTACCTTGGGGTAATCCTAGTACAGAAAGTAAAATATACATACAACGGGTACATCGACCGCAACCAGGTCGTGCCCCAAAAGAATAATACAAACAGGCAGTGACGGCAGTCCACATGTCGGACGCTCGCCCCGCAATATCAAATGTACATATAAAACAAAATTGTACTACCACTGCAACCAGGCTATCCCCACGACCGATCCGCAACATCACAGCACAAACACAGAACATCAACGTGAATGTCACGTTCGCAAATCCGTCTAAAAGGGCTATAGCAGATAGACTGGATTTACCGATCGAGTGATATTCACGGTCGCAGATATAATGTAAATACTGTGAACTAATGTGTTTAAACTTTTCGATCGATCAAATTTATCGAAGTGGGCCCCAAGCATTACTGTAGCACTTAAAGAGAGTCTAGGCCCAAAAAGAATATTCCAAAAACCCCCATTTTCAACCCAGGAGCTCACTGCAAAAATTTGGTCCAATGAATAGTAAAAATGGCCACAGAACCACCGCAAATACATGGGTTTGGCCGCGGTTCCGCGGTGGAATAGTGAGATCACACGACCAAATTTTCACAGAATGCTTAGAATTCCCTGCACATGTCACTGCAATGTACTGAAAAAATTTTGGAGCCAAAAAAATTTCGACAGAAAACTGTGCAAAAGAAAATGGGTTTTCGGAAAATCCGTTCGATCGAACTTGTAAACACGTTAGAGCAAGCTAGACTAGGTTAATGGCGTGGCTCTGATACCATGTTGCACCACAGCAGCGCCACGGCCTACTACTCGAGGCCAAAATGCGGAATCAAAATTTTTCTTATCTTTAACCGGCGCTACCGCGGACAATATACCCGGATCGTGACTATTAACCTAATGCTAGTAAACAAGAGAAGGGGTGAGAGATATACCGAGTGATCCGAGTCCTCCGGTCTTCTCGTCGTCGTCCCGATCTCCCGCGGAAACTCCGGTCGTCGCCTCCTTGCCGGAAGGGCACCACATCGTCTGCATCTTTTACGGGCTCCCGCCTCTATACCGAGGCAACTCGGGCGCGAAGTTGGCTAGCCGACGCGTCCAAGATTTGCTGTAGGCTAGTGTAGAGTCTATGTCTCATTGGGGTTTTGTTGCCATGGAGGATGGAGGAATCAATATGAACTTTGGAGAGGTGAGAAGGATTTTGGGAGCAAGCCAAAATGAGATCATGAAATTTCCCTCATACAAAAATGAAACCTCTCTCTCTCTCTCTCTCTCACAATGTGTGGCCGGCCCCCTTAAGTGGGAAATCGTGGTGGAGTGAAAAACATAATACAAGAAGGATGTGAGTGTAGTAAAAGGTAGAGGGTGACCACAACCAAACATCATGATAACAATATCATATCAACATCTAATCCTTTCTCATCACAAAAAGCAAAAGAAAAGACTAAGAAAGCATCTCATGATTATGAACCATCATGAAGCCCCACAAATGAAAGAAACCCCCTCCACAAATGTTATTTGCAAACTTGCAAATAACCCCCTCCATCGGAAAAGTCCGGCCGGGAAAGAACAAAGGAAAACCGGCCGGAACGGAATGCAAACTGGCAACTCCAGAAAACTGGTCCCGTAATAAATTACAGGAAAACCCCGCTACTGTGCATACACACCCGCATCTGTATTCCTACCGGATACAAATGCAATGAGACAAAATCTACACTGTACTAAACTAGGATCCGGCTTAAACCAAAGCCGGCTAGTAATATCCGTCCGATCCTGATCCGTGCAATACCGCACGTATCAGATCGAACCCTGCCATATCTCCATACGGCCTCTACAGATTTTCGCCCGAAAGCTTGAGTAACTGTCTGTGTGGTGGACTCTAAAGACTCGTCAATACTATGGGTGTGGATTTAACCACTAGCACGTCAGAGGTATTAGCCATACGTGACGGGCCACCAGCTATTGACCAAAAGGGACGTCGATGAGCGAACTCATCCTGACACCCTACTGAGCCTGTCAGTGACAATATCCGTACAGTCCGGTCCGTTCGTCTATGAGTATCGCATGGCGGGCCTAGGGGGTTGGTAAAAGTCAGACCCCCAAAAGCGGTACAAGTCGTGTCGGAGTGTAGCCCAGAACACCTTGAGATACTACTGGAATACCTACCAGTAAATCTCCTGCCTCGGCCGAGGGCTTTGTGTAATGGCTCTCCTAGACACAGCGCGACCTCACCCCCAATACCGGGAGAGAAGAACCCCTGCAGATCCGCTCACTGCCTCCATGTGGCTCGAGACTGTACCCAACTAAAAACTGTTTGCACGACTCCTTTGAGCCGTGGTAGGGTAGTAATCAAAGCACAGTGGGAACTCACACGAGACAAATGACGATCTCAGGTCGATGAACTAACCTGTACACATGTCACCTGGGAACTGCTTTCTGACGTCTGGTATAATCCCAACTAGCAGGTTCCCGGCAAGTCCTGTCCGGTGTACTCATAACCCAATGAGCACCTGTATACATCTTAGGTGAACCAACTGACACCAGTGGCTTGTGAGACCAGCCACAGCCCCTCGTCGGGGTCTCGACTGTATACACTAGTCTACTAATGGAGTATCGATGCCCAGTCTCGAAACTCCCATGACTAGGGACCTTTTAAGGATGTGCTTATAGACTCCAGCTCTCACGTATATGATCGCCCTCATACTGCTGGTAGTCAAGCAAGAATCCTAGGGGCTCTATCAACGTGTAATAGCGACTCGTAAGGTCACCTAAAGCAGTACACGATGATGAAGATAAACCAGATAGCATACTATCATCTCGAGTAAGACTGTCCTACTGGGATAGGTCCTCCCTCAATCATTGCAATCACGTGCATGTGATCCAATAATTGACTCTGAGGGCACTATCTCCAACACAATTGACGATAATCAATGCACAACCTCAAACTGCCGTCCTTCTTCTTGACGAACAGAATAGGAGCTCCCCAAGGTGAAACATTCGAACGCACAAGTCCCCTATCAAGCAACCCTTGCAACTGATCTTTAAGCTCTTTCAACTCCGTCGGGGCCATCCGATAATGCGGTATAGAAATAGGCCCCGTGCTGGGGATCAAATCAATGCAAAACTCAATATCGTGCTCTTGCGGCAATCCAGGTAACTCATCGGGAAATACGTCGGGAAACTCTCTCACAATAGAAACCTGGTCCAATGAATCTACTGTGGAACCAGTATCATGAATAAATGCTAAGAATCCCCGACATCCTCTCCTCAAGAGCCGACTAGCTCAAAGGTCGGAAATCAAACTATGAGGGGGGCAATACGGTCCCCCTGCACAATAAGAACTGACTCGCCCAGAAAACAAAACCTGACTGCCTTCTCATGGTTGTCCATAGACGCATAGCAAGTAGCTAGCCAGTCCATGCCAAGGAGAATGTCGAAGTCTAACATATCAAGAAGGATTAAGTCGACGGATAAAACTCTATCTCCAATACGAACGGCACACGACTGAAACATATGTCGCGCAACAAAAGACTCTCCAACAGGAGTAGTCACGACAAGCGGCTGATCTAGTAAAGACGACTCTCGGCCCAACCTCGGCACGAAGTATGTGGAAACATACGAGTTAGTAGACCCCGGATTAAATAAAACATGCGTATCAAAAGAACATATAGAAAGAGTACCTGACACGACTGCATTCGACGCCTGCGCGTCCTGATGAGTCAAAGCAAATATCCGAGCCTGCTCTCTACCGGCAACTGGCTGGCCTCCGCCTCTGCCACCCCGTCCTTTCTGAACAAACCTACCGCGACCGCGACCTCTCTGAGCGTAAGTCTGGCGCGGAGCAACAACAGGTGTAAGAGGCAACACTCTCTGAGGTGGAGAAGGTAGTAAGGTAACATGTAGAACCGCTTCCTCGCCCTGGTGTACCTCAGTACAATCTCTGACGTGATGATGTAGACTCCCACACCCAAAACATCCAGGCAACGACTGCTGATCCTATGGGTATAAACTATATGTATAGCCCCGTCTCACGCTTCGGCTACCCGCACGGCCTATAGCGAATCCATTGCGGCCGCTGCCAAACTGCCTCTGCGTTGATAAATCAGTGCAAATCCTCTTCGGTTCCGGAACAACCGAAGTCTCGGAAAGACGCTCCTCAACCAGTAGGGTTGTGTCCACCGCGGCTGCATATGTGTCAAAATGTTGGGCACCGATAGAAAGGAACAACTGGGTAATCAGGTCTCGTACAAATCTCTTGACATGCCTCTCCTCAGTATTTACTAAATACGGAGCATACACGGATAGCTGGGTAAACTAAACATCATACTCCACCACTGTCATAACCGGAGTCTGGCGCAACTACTCAAATCTGCGAGCTTGAGCATCTCTAATGCTCTGAGGGAGGAATCGGGAAAGAAACACCATCGTAAACTCAGCCCAGGATATAGGAGGAAGACCTGCGGCTCGACCTCTCTCTAAAGACTCGCACCAAGTCTGGGCAAGACCCTCCAGATGGAAACTAGCGAACTCCACCCATCTCGTGTCGGAGTATCTCAACGAATGACGGATCCTATCCATCCGATCAGTGAACGACTGTGGATCCTCAGCTGTGTTGGTTCCTATGAAAACCGGAGGCTTCAGCCTTATGAGCTCAGATAAAGATACGGTGATAACCTCCATAGCATCAGGTACGACTGCCGGAATAGTAGGCACCATCATGGTCCCCATAACAGGTGGGACAACCTCCGATCTCTGCGCTCGACTGGCCTCAACCAACGACCCCATCATCTGGCGCAAATCCTGCATACCGGCCTTTAGCCTAGTAATACGATCCGGAGAAGGTGGATCACGATCCAGAAAAGGTGGATCACGATCCGGAGAAGGTGGATCACGATCCAGAGAAGGTGGATCAAACTGCACCTGTAAAATAGGTGTACCGCTCCGGTCAGTCCTCGTATCGGATGAGCCTGCGCTGACCTCAGCTCTCGCGGCAGCTCTCTGTGCCCTCGTAGTCTTCAGCGGCATAGTGGCTGGAATAAGGAAACATGATTCGATAAGAACATAAAAATCGAATCATAAGGATATATATAATCAAAGAAGGCATTCAGGCAATATGTGCTAAGGTCACTTAGGCGGAGTACCATGTCGTAAGTATGCCGCGGAACATACACACGCTATGCCACTCTGCTTAAGCTAGCTACTCCATCATACCAAAGTCATCCTACACTCTGAAAGGTAAGACCTAGCGCTCCGATACCAACTTTGTCACGACCCAATTTAAGAACGTGACCGGTACTTAAATCACGCAACGTCTGAAGGAGTAACGTAATTCAAGTAAGCCGACAACCCAGAAATCTTAACCATAAAAAAGATAGAAAGATAAAACATTTAAAACAATTTCTAGAACATTTGAAATTCTAAAATTATAAAATCTTAAATTAATTTACTTTATTGAAAATTTCGACAGCATCTTCTTTGTAAAAACTAGCCCCAAACGGATATAAACATAACATAAATATAAAGCATCTCAAACGGGAGCAACTCACGCCAAAAAGGCAGAACACAACCACAACACGTATATATATATATATATATATATATATATATATATATATATACGACGCCGTAGCGAAGGAATAAGCAATAAAGAAGTGAAACAACATCACAACATAAATAAGATAGCCGGCTCAAACGAACTCGACACCCAAAGTCACAAATAATACAATACCGATCCTCACAAACTCGTCTCTAAGTCAATATACATGAAAGTGGTGGATGGAAAGTACTAGATACAATAAGATATACACTGAGATCATACGGATAACCGTAAACCACCCATCTATCCAAAATCACGACCAACAGCAGCGGTATCCGCAGAAGTAGATGAAATGAGAAGCCATGCCGTGACTAAACTAAGGATCAAGCCTGCAAAAACACTGTGGCACAACGGGGGTGAGTTGCCAACTCGTGAATAGTAAATGACATCATACAGATAATCTCAAGTATGCATAAAAAGCGATAATCTGAAATATGCAATCTGATGGCATAAATATAACAATACGGAAATGCAGTAAAATCATGATCAAGGTACACCATCGAGGTACAACAACTACATGAAACAATGCATGTCTAATAAATCCTAAGTATGGTATAACACATAAAACCTCATGTATGAATCATCATCAGGGAAAACTGATGTCTATCAACGACACCCCAAATCCTAATATCTCAAGCGCCGTCACACTGATCGGCCCTCATATCCGTCACATCATGAAACCTGAGTGTCCAACATCAACGCTCGAAACATCATGAAATTCGTGTCCAATATCGACATGTAAATACTCATATCTCAGGCGCCGCATACTCCGATCGGCCCTCATATATATATCCCATCTCATAACTCCAAGACGGTATCCTCCAGATATCCGTCGAGTTCTATACAATCACCTATTGATAGTACTCCCTCCGTCGGGCTCGCCGTCTATCTATACGAGTCTTCTTACCCCGGGGTACCTCACCGGGTCCACCGTGTACCCACAAACGGTGCTTACCGCTCCTCGAATCGGGTATACTCACATCTCAGAACCAAGAAAACTCATGGTGGACGCCTCGAAATATCATATCAAGAGAAACCGTATTTTTTAAGCAATATATTATATTTTCCATTTTTAAATATAATTGCGGTTCTCAAATCCAAAAATCGCATGAAATCAGTTAGTCAATGTATATGTCCATGAAATACGAGATATGCAAATACGGAACAGTAAAGTAAGCATTTCAAGGGGAAACCGCACTTTTAAATTATCAAGTTTTCAAAGGTATCCTGCAGTTTCCCAAATCTACGAAATAGAGATACAGCATCATATAAGAGTAAATACGTTGCTAGCAATGTATGTATGTAAGTATAACGCAATTCACATGCGCAATAGGACGAGAATTAATATCTAACTGTAAATGGTAAAGAAAACGATGCAATATATATTATTCATGGTAACTTCTGAAGTGTGTATCATGGCAATTACTAACGGTGTGTGTGTGACATACAATTCAGTACTCGTGCAACATGAACCGTAAGTAATGGTATGGTGTCCAATCAATACAGTGTCAACGTACAACAGGTAATGGGATGTGCAAGATGATGTTTATACACAATCAATGTATATACCAACAACATAAGTTTATATCACTGAATCCAGCCCTCGACGCTTAGCGCCGTATGGGAGATTCCCCCGTAGATGTTAAATCTACTCACCGATGATCTCGAGCTAGGTGAAACCAGCCACCTCTTTCCCTTTCTTTATAGCGCTCGAAGTCCCCGCAATCGATCCTATCATCATACAACAACAAATGAAATTAGCACTAGCGATAACACACAAATACAATGGCAACAACAACCCGACTCCCACTAGCTACTAAGTGTTTGTTAGTTATATGTATGCCCTAGAGGCCATTACTGTACATGTGATGTATATTGTAGTCGATGCCTGGACATATGTAGGGATGACTTTCTTGCTCGACATGATAGTATGCTATATGGTTGCTCTTTATCTTAACATGTTGACTTGTATAAGTGATGATGTCTTTCTCTCATATGTCGATAAAGCCCTTAGGTTGTGTACTTGACTACCAGGACTATGATGGAGATCATACTAGTGGGGCCAAGGGTAGTCCACAAGTACACCCTATAATTGTTTCTAGTCATGGGAGTATCGAGACAGGGTATCGATACTCCAGAGTAGACTAGCGTATACGCTTCTCGACGATGGGCGATGGATGATCCCACATCCATTAGTGTTTGACATCAGAGAAGGTATACGGGTGCTCAGTGGAGACTGGGTACACTGAATGGACTCGCCGAGAACTCCAAGATGGTATTATACCTATCATCAGATAGCAGTTCTCTGGTGACACTGGTACAGGTTAGTCTGTCGATCCGAGATCTTCATAGAGTCTTGTGTGATTCCCACTGTGCTTTGATTTCCACCTTACCCCAGTCAAGAGATCGTGCAAAACGGTGGTTTTTGGGTACAGTTCCGAGTCACATGGAGGCAATAAGCGATAGGAGGGATTCGACTCTCCCGGTATTAAGAGTTGATTTTGCGCTATGCTCGATTGGCCATAACATGAAATCCCTGATCAGGGTTGCTGAGATCTACTGGTAAGTGTTGTCAATAGTTTCTCGAACCGTTATGGACCTTGCATCGACATGACTTATCAGGCTATTGGGGTCCGACGTTAGACCACCCCCAGGCTATGATATGCGACATAACAGATGAAGAGACCGAACTGTACGGTAGTGTTACTGATTGGATTCACAGGAGTATAAGCAGGCTTGCTTGTTGATCTTCTGATCGCTCAATACCCGGTGGCCGTTACGTTTAGCATACCGTTTGTGGGTTGTGGGTGTTTGATATGATCATCACCTACTGCCGGCGTATTGACGAGTCTTTATAGTCCTACACAGAAGTTTCCTGGTTCATGCAAAACAAAGTAGGAGCACATATGTGATATGTGCGGGACCGAGATTAATACGAGTATGTGATACCGTGTTCCATTCTCGCGATATGTGATATCGGACGGTTGTATGAGATATAATCGAGTTATCGGATCAAGTGTTGATTCGATAAGTTGATTCATTTGATATTAGTCGGTTGTATGAGATATATCCGGATTATTAAATCAAGTGTTGGTTTAATAATCTAATGTATAATTATATATTTGATATATTAATTTGCATTAACTAATATTGGCTCACTTATGATTTCTTTTCTCACTTGATTGTGCACATAGTATATATGTGATATATATATAAGTGTACATAGTTTTGTATCATGCTTGATGATACATGATACATGGGTGTATGAGACTTACACCATGCTTGATATAATGTAGGGTTTATATTTATCTTAGTAATTCAAAAATGGATGGATATTTGGCATGGCTACAAGCTTGTAGAAGCTTGTAGAAATATTGACCAAGTCCACCATTTTTGTTTCACTTGTAGATATTTATTAACCCAACCATTATACTAACCATGGTAAACTCTCTACATGGGTTAGTGTATGACACTAACTTACCCATGGTTCATTTTCTCACCTCACATGAGTTCATTCTCTCATTCTTCACTTGAGCTTCTTCTTCCTTATGAAAAAAGCTCACTAGCTTTTTCCAAGGTGAGAAAAGATTGTGAGAAAAAGAAAACTAAAGAGAACCCAATAACTACTTCATCATCCTCTACCATTAGCCATTTAGTTTAGGGTGTTTGCTTCACTAAACCCTAATTTAGTGAAAAGATAGCATGAGCTTGAGTCTCCTCGACGTAGATCATCTTCGGCCTCGAAGATTTCGAGCAAGTTTGCATCTTTCACCTTGTGGAGCCTCTCAAAAGTTCGGGAGATTCTTAATCGCAGCGAAGGGGCTTCTACACGGAACATTTGAAGTGAAGGACCGGTCTACAAAGGTTGTATTCCTCACTCACTAGACTTGCAAAGTTGTTTGCATGATGTTTTGTTTATATCTCAAGTTAAGATTCTTGGTTAGGGTTGTTTGGAACGACAAATTTTTGAAAACGGCATGAACGATGCCACCCGAAACCTTGCTGCCGTGCTAAGTAACCCTACAGTGGTATCAGAGACGAGCTAGAGATTTAAACGATTTTTGTTAGATTACGAAACCGAAACTACTCCGAAACTTGAAACCCTATGATCTAGTTTCTGTCGAATTTTTAAAAGGCTCTAAAATTTTTTTAAACAAGTACAGAATGTTGTATGAGATGCAACATGAACACCATAGAAATTTCAAGCAATTTGGCCATAAAGTAGCCGGCCACATAGGGGTAAATTCCGAGCTCGCCGGTTCAATTTTGGAATTTGGGCTTCAAATTTTCATGGTGTTCCAGTCTCTGGGTCTTGATGTTTCAGGTGTTGTTTGTTTTTGCTAAATTTGCATATGATGTTAACTTTCTGCAAAGGAAACTCGGAGTGTTTCGCAGTCGTAATTCTAACATGTATTCGAGTTATTTAGACAACGTTAAAAAGTTCAAACGGATATCAATAACTCATATTTTCCATCGCTGGAAATTTTCCAAGTGTTGGATTTTTCTTGGTTTAAAATATTCAGAAAATCATGCAGGTTATTCTATGAACCATCTAGAAGAATGAAACTCTAACTCGATTTTGTGACCGTTAGAATTGCCATCAAACCCTAGGGTTTGTGGTAGTTCAGCGGTGCCACAGGTGAGGCATTGGTTGACCCTACTACGGCTGGTTCATAAGTGTTGTGGCATGTTCTGGGTGGTTTTTTAGACTCCGCTCAAGTGTTGAGCTTGTTGGGAAATTTTGGGTGTTTGTTTATTCGATCGAAAAGTTTAACTTCGTCTAGCTATCTGTGATTGTGATACAATATTTGGAATCCACATAATTAGTTATGAGATAACTAGTTTGAATTTTATAAATCTAGCGGTTTAGTCTCATTTGATCAGTTGCCACTGGATTTTGATATTGATCAAAAGTCTGTCACAATTACGTAGTGTACACGGATACTCGCCGGGTAACCTTAATAGATAGCCACGCCCCATAACCCCGACCAAGTGACTGTAGGAGAACCCTGTCGCCAAAAGCATCCGTTCGGGTGCTCGCAGCCACGGTGTTCCGCCTTAGTGCACTTCGTCGACGGCATCGAGAGTGCGGCCGTCTACTAAAGTTTCCGACAAGCATTCGATCAGGTTACCGGGAATCTCGTTGAATTACTCGACAAGTTACTGGAAAGTGTTTTCAATATCGAGACTAAAATGCAGGGTTTATAATTGTTAGGCATGTGATGTTTAAGGAATTCATTTGGTTAGGCATGAAATCCAATGTATGTGATACATTGGGTTTATGATATCGAAGGCGGTTGCGGATTCCAACTGTTATAGTTTTTCACTTTCTTTTCTGCGACCGTAAGTGTAATATGTAGTGTATCGCCGGTTTCGTTGCTATAAGTCAACGACAATTGGGATACGTATATTTACTTACGTTAATGACATGTGATGTTATGTGTTGATGTGATAAGTTATATTGGATCATTGTGTTTTGAATAGCCGAGGGTTTTTATGTGAGATGAGATTTTTTTCATTTTCATTCATGTAATATTCTTTTATTGGGGAACTTCCAAGTTGAGGATGATGTCACCATTGATATGTATTATTTACTTTTCCGCATTAGGATAGACCCAAGAAGGAGAGCACAAGTAACCAAGTTCTAGGGTCCGGTGGGAGACCATCTCGAGGAGTCGAGACCGGGTCTCCTAACTCTAGAATTGGTAGAGTTGCTTACCGCTCTCGTAGGGGTCTAGGGATGGGGGTTTAGCTATTCATCACGACCATGGAATCCGTGTTTTACACTGGCTTAATTTAAAACACAGAATTCCTAGTATATCCAATATTTCATATATGTTCTTCTGCTGCTGATATTTTGTGATGTGATCACTTGATATGTTCTGAGACGATTGCTTATATTATATATATGAGATATAATAAATATTGCTGCTTTCGTTTCATATGTGATACTTGCGAAGCATAATTAATGGGACTTCATTAATGAAATTAATGAAATAAAAAAAACCTAAAGATGTTGTAGAAACTTGTCTCGAAAACAGGTAGGTCTAGTTCTTTCTTTGTATAGCGGTATTCCTTGTAGAATATCCAGCACCTTATTCGATAAGAAAAGAGCCGAGATCCCTTCACCGGGAGTGACCTCTTTAGCGAAACTGGCAGATGCTACAACCCACTCGGTTTGTCTTTTGATTGTTTCTATAGTTTTTTCTTTGCATAGTGGTATTTGTGAAATATCCTGCACCTTATTCGATAAGAAAAGAGCCGAGATCCCTTCACCGGGAGTGACCTCTTTAGAAAAACTAGTAAAAGCCTCAAAAATACTCATTTTCAAAATCACTTGATTCTACAACAATATCAAGTTCATTACGCAAAAGGTTTTTATAAAAACCTGTTGTAGCCCTCCGTCATTTCAGATAAGTAGTATTTAGTATTTGTGCTGCGTTTGTTGACCTTGTCAAGGCGTAGTGTGCGGTACCTGATTAGTGCTTATCTGCTAGCATATGATACGATTGGATTAGAGTAGTCTTGCGGCCTTGTTGACCTTGTCATGGGTCGTGGGTGGGTTTAATTCAATCAGGAAATGACGGGTTGAACTTGACTTGCGGTCTATGGTTTGTTGACCTTGTCAAGATCATAGATCATTTGGGGTAAAATATTATCGGGAATTTCAAGTGTTGAAATTTGCAATGAGATTGCATACCTTCTATGAGATAGTTGGATCCCGATACCCACTGCGAGTAAGAGTTACTCCTGTGAGAGTTTTACACATTACAATTAGCCGATCAAGTAGGTGTCTAGAATGGTGTTAACGGGGTTACGCCCCTGGGAAAACAAGATTTATTTTAATTAGGTCCGTGCGAAAGCACGGGAAATCTCCCTCAAAGTACCGACACTGGCCTGGCCGAAAGGTTGACGAACTTGTAAGGTGTAATTAATCCCGGCTAGTCTTACCTTATAGGATTTGAAGGAAGATTTGATAAAAACAGTGGGAGCCACCCTGATTAGATAAAATAATAACCAATCTGATCTTGCAAGAGTGCATGTAGAGTGTTTTCTTCTCTCTTTCTCTCCTGGTAGCGACCATATCATGCCTTAATCAAGATAATAATATAGATGCATTGACCGAACCTGCTTATTATACTGTGCTGGGGAACGTTGGTTCTACTCTATCTTATAATTGTTATAAGTCAGAGTAGGAAATAGGGGAATTTCCGGATTCCCATGCTACCCAATCGAAGAAAGTGCATGTTGATGCATCTTTTTCGGGTGTTTTTATTACCGAGGACTGTTTCTTAGTATTCTCTACGTCCTGGGTATGTGATACCGGATCAGGATCCCGCATATGTAATATCTTACATGGGCTAGACATAGGTAGAGAACTGGGAATAGGTGATATCTCTCTAAGTGTAAAGAATGGTGCAAGTGTTGCAGCCAAATCAGTTGGCAAATATCACCTTGTATTAATACATTGATTCTGAACGAATGTTATTACATACCGAACCTGATATACAACATTACATCGGTTTCTTTAATGAGTTAAAGAAGGATATAATTCTGTATTGGAGGATAATCAAGAGTTAATTGGATCAGGTATGTTATATAATAGCATATACATTCTAAATCAAACCACAGTTCAAAGTATGTAAAACACACACAAGAGAATCAGTTCAGAAATGAACGAATCCTTCTTGAGGCATTGTAGACAAGGTCATATCATTGCGACACGACCAGCTAAATTACATAAGGATGAATATGAGAATCTGTTCGAATTTTCATCTTATGATACTTTCCTGTCTTATCTTAAAAGTAATATGACCAATACTCCATTTACTGGAAACAGAGAAAGAGTTACTAAACTCTTGGGACGGATACATGATGATGTATATAGTCCTATGTCTACAAATGCCAAGGTTGGTTCTTCGTACTTCGTTATATTCACTGATCATCTCTCAGGATTTGGACATATGTTTCTATTAAAACACGAGTCTGAAACTTTTGAGAAATTCAAGGAATATAAGCTTGAAGTTGAAGAACCAGACGGGTAGAAGTATTAAGTCTTTCGATGTGATCGGAGAAGAGAATACTTGCGCATGGAGTTCCTGGAGTTTCTAAAAGGAGAATATGATTCTCTCTCCGCTTACTCCTTTGTATACACCACAGCACAATGGTGTATCGGGGCGGAGGTATCGCACCCTATGAGATATGGCGTGCTCTATGATGAGTATTGCTGAGCTACATGTTTCCTTTTGGTGTTATGCACTTGAGAAGCTACATACCTATTGAATGGGGTTCCAACCAAATCAGTGCCTACCACTACATATAAGATATGGAATGGGAAGAGACCATGTCTTAAACGAGTTAAGATATGGGGTTGTCCGGCCTATGTTGAAAGGCAGAATCCGGACAAGCTCGAGGCAAGGTCAGTTCTGTAAGTTTCTTAGGATATCCCAAACATTTGTGAGAGAATATCTTCTACCATTCTGAGGAGCAAAAGGTGTTTTGTTCCTCAGCATGCCACCTATTTAGAAAAGGAATTTCTTGTGAAGAAATTTGTGGTCATGAGATAGAACTGGAAGGAGTTCCAGCTAGACAAACTAACAGCTGATGATTTGGTGAAACCAAAGGATTCAATAGTCTTCAACGAACCTCAGCCTCTCCGTGAATCTGGTAGGATTCCTCATCCACTTGAGAGATACTACGGTCTTCTCGGTGACAGTGGGAGCGAGGATTGCATTATGGCAGATGATGGCCCAACTAGGTTCAGGAAGGCCATCACGAGTGGACTCTGTGAAAAGGCTGGATGCTATGCGATCAAAGAGGGAATCCATTTACACCAACAAAGTATGACTTTGCATGTTGTGTTAGTGATATGTATGCCCTAGAGGACATTACTGTACATACGATGTATATTGTAGTGGATGCTTGGACATATATATGGAGGACTTTCTTGCTCGACATGATAGTATACTATCTGGTTGCACTTTATCTTAACATGTACTCCGATTGTCTCTGTGTTACATGTCGATAAAGCCCTTAGGATGAGTACTTGACTAACAGGACTATAATGCAGATCATACTAGTGGGGACAGTGTAGTCGCTAAGTACAGCCTTCAAATGTTCCTAGTCGAGGGTGTATCGAGACAGGGCATCGATATACCAGAGTAGACTAGCGTATAGCTTCTCGACCCATATAGATGGGCGATGGATGATCCCATATCCATTGGTGTTTGACATCAGAGACAGTATATGGGTGCTCAGTGGAGACTGGGTACACTGGACAGACTCGCCGAGAACTCCCAGATGGTATTATACCTCATGTCAGATGGCAGTTCTCTGGTGACACTGGTACAGGTTAGTCTGTAGACCCGAGATCGTCATAGAGTCTTGTGTGATTCCCACTGTGCTTTGATTTCCACCTTACCACGTTCAAGAGAACGTGCAAAACGGTGGCTTTTGGGTACAGTCCCGAGTCACATGGAGGCAATGAGCGATAGGAGGGGTTTCTTCTCTCCCGGTATTGGGAGTTGATGTTGCGCTGTGCTCGATTGGCTATAACAGGAAGTCCTTAGCCAAGGCTGCTTCAGAGATATACTGGTAAGTGTTCTCAGTAGTTTCTCAATCCGTTATGAGCCTCATATCGACACGACGTATCGAGTTACTGGGGTCTGACATTTACCACCCCTAGACGAGATATGCGACATATCAGAAGAAGAGACCGGACTTTACGGTAGTGTTACTGATTGAATTCACAGGAGTGTGAGCAGGCTTGCTTGTTGATCTTCTGATCGCTCAATACCCGGGTGGCCGTTATATTTAGCAGACTGCTTGCGGCTTATGGGTGTTTGATATGATCATCACCTACTGCCGGCGTATTGACGAGTCTTAAGAGTCCTACACAGGGGTTTCCTGGCTCAAGCGAAACGGAGTAGGAGCACATATGTGATATGTGCGGGACCGAGATTAATACGATATGTGATACCGTATTCTATTCTCGCGATTCGTGACATTGATCGGTTGTATGCGATATAACCGGGTTATCGGATCAAGTATTGATTCGATAAGTTGTTACACATGATATTAGCCGGATTATTAAATCAAGAGAAGAACGTAAACCTTAACTCGATTATGTAGCCATCAAAACTGCCACTTGAACCCTAGGGTTTGTGGTAGTTTAGCGTTTCACATGTGAGGCATTGGTTTGACCCTTCTACGGCTGGTTCATAGGTACCGTGGCATCTTCTGGGTATTACTAAAACTGTGCTCAAGTGTTGAGCTGTCGGGAAATTGTGGGACTTTGATGAATCGATCGAAGAGTTTAACGCCGTCTGGATATTATGTGATGGGATACAATATTTGAAATCCACAAATAGTTATGAGATAACTCGTTTGAATGTTATAAATCTAGCAGTTTAGTCTCAGATGATCGGTTGCCACGGGATTTTGATGTGATCAAAAGTCTGTCGCAATCATGTAGCGTACGCGGATACTCGCCGGGTAAACTTAATAGATAGCCACGCCCCACAGCCCCGACCAAGTGACTATAAGAGAACCCCGTCGCCAAAAGCATCCGTTCGGGTGCTCGCGGCAGCGGTGTTCCGTCTTAGTGCACTTCGTTGATGGCACCGGGGGTGCGGCCATCTGCTAAAGTTTCCGACGAGCATTCGATCAAGATGTCGGGAATTTTGTTGAATTGCCTGACTAGATATTGAAAAGTGTTTTCGAGATCGAGACTAAAATGCGGGGTTTATAGTTGTTAGGCTTGCGATATCTAAGGAATTCATTTGGTTAGGCATGTGATGTCTAAGGTAGTTGCGGATTCCAACTGTTATAGTTTTTCACTTTTTTTCTGCGACCGTAAGTGTAATATGTGGTGTATCGCCGGTTTCGGTGATATATGTCAATGATAATTGGGATACGCATATTTACTTACATTAATGACATGTGATGTTATGTGTTGCTATGATATGTTATATTGGATCGTCATGATTGAATAGTCGGGGGTTTTATGTGAGATGAGAGTTTTTCATTTTCATTCATGTAAAATTCATTGTATGTAATATTCTTTTATCGGGGCACTTCCGGGTTGAGGATGATGTCACCATTGTATATTATTTACTTTTCCGTATTAGGATAGACCCAAGGCGGGGAGCATAAGTAACCGGGTTATAGGGTCCAGTAGGAGACTATCTCGAGGAGTTGAGACCGGGTCTCCTAACTTTAGAATTGGCAGGGTTATTTGCCGCTCTCGTAGGGGTCTAGGGATATGGGTTTGGCTATTCATCGCGACCGTGGAATCCGCGTTTTATACTGGCTTGATATAAAACACGGAAATCCCAGTATATCCAATATTTTATATATGTTCTTCTGCTGCAATGTTCTGTGATGAGATCATATTACTGCTTGAGACGAATGTTTATATTATATATATGAGATATATATTGTATATTGTTGATTTCGTTTCAAATGTGATGCTTGTGAAGCATAATAAAATGGGACTTCATTAATGAGATTAATGAAATAAAAGAAACCTAAAGATGTTGTGGAAACTTGTCTCGAAAACTGGTAACTCTAGTTCTTGGTTTGCATAGCGGTATTCCTTGTAGAATATCCAGCATCTTATTCGATAAGGAAAGAGCCGAGATCCCTTCACCGGGAGTGACCTCTTTAGCGAAACTAGCAGATTCTACAAACTCGGTTTGTCTTTTGATTGCTTTTATAATTTTTGTTTTGCACAGCGGTATTTGTGAAATATCCTGCACCTTATTCGATAAGGAAAGAGCCGAGATCCCTTCACCGGGAGTGACCTCTTTAGCGAAACTAGTAAAAGCCTCAAAAACACTCCTTTTCAAAATCACTCGATTCTACAACGATATCAAGTTCATTACGCTCATGGTTTTCTTAAAAACTTGCATAGCCCTCCATCATTTCAGATAAGTACTTCATAGTATTCGTGCTACGTTTGTTGGCCTGCGTCAAGGCGTAGTGTTCGGTAGCTATTTATGCTTATCTGCTAAAGCATATGATGCGATTGAGTTAGGATAGTCGTGCGACTTTGTTGGCCTGCGTCAAGGGTCGTACGTTTGGGTTTAATTCAATCGGGCAATGACGGGTTGAACTTGACTAGCGGACTATGGTTTGTTGGCCTGCGTCAAGGTCATAGGACGCTAGGGGTAAACTATTATCGGGAATTTCAAGTGTTGAAATTTGCAATGAGATTGCATACCTCCTATGAGATAGTTGGATCCCGATACCCACTGCGAGTAAGAGTTACTCCTGGGAGAGTTTTACACATTGCAATTAGCCGATCAAGTAGGTGTCTAGAAAGGTGTTAACGGGGTTATGCCTCTGGAAAAACAAAGTTTATTTTAATTAGGTCTGAGCGAAAGCACGGGGAACCTCCCTCAAAGTACCGACACTGGCCTGGCTGAAAGATTGGCGAAATTGTAGGGTGTAATTAATCCCGGCTACTCTTTCCTTTTAGAGTTTGAAGGAAGATTTGACTAAAACAGTGGGAGCCATCCTGATTAGATATATTAATAACCAATCTAATCTTGCAAGAGCATATACTGAGTGTTTTCTTCTCTCTCTCTCCAGATAGCGACCATGTCCCGCCTTAATCAAGATAATAATACGGATGTATTGACCGAACCTGCTTGTTATACTGAGCTGGGGAACGTTGGTCCCGCTCAAACTTATAATTGTTATAAGACCGAGCAGGAAATAGGGGATTACCAGAATTCCTGTGCCGCCCAAACGAAGAAAGTGCATGATGATGCATCTTCTTCGGGTGTGTTCATTACAGAGAACTGTTTCTCAGTATCCTTTACGTCCTGGGTATGAGATACCGGATCAGGATCCCATATATGTAATCCGTTACATGGGCTACAGAAAGGTAGAGAACTGAGAAAGGGTGATAAGTTTTAAGAGTTAAAAATGGTGCAAGTGTTGCAGCCAAGTATGTTGGCAATTATCACCCTGTATTACCAAATATATCGATTCTGAACGAATGTTATTAGATACCGAACCTGATATACAACATCATATCAGTCTCTTTATTAGTAAAGAAGGATATAATTTTGTATTGTTGGATAATGTTTTGAACATTTCCTATATTAAGAGTTGATCGGTTCAGGCACGTTATCTAAAAGCATATACGTTCTAAATCAAACCACAGTTCTTAACGTACAGAACACACACAAGAGAAAGAGTTCAGAAATGAACGAATTCTTCTTGAGGCATTGTAGACTAGGTCATATCAATGCGACCCGACTTGCTGAAGTTACATAGAGATGCATATTTAAATCAGTTTGAATTTACATCTTGTGAAACTTGCCAGTCATGTCCCAAAGATAAGATGACCATGGCTCCGTTTATTGGAAACAGAGAAAGAGTTAGTGAACTCTTGGGATTGATACATGATGATGTATGTAAGTCCCCTGTCTACATATGCTAGGAACGGTTCTTTGTACTTCATTACATTCACTGATGATCTCTCAAGATTGGCACATGTGTTCCTGTTGAAACACAAGTCTGAAACTTTTGAGAAATTCAATGAATATAAGTTAGAAATAGAGAACCAAAATGGGTATAAGAATTATGTCCTATGATGTGATCAAAGAGGAGAATACTTAAGCATGGAATTCCTGGACTATTCTAAAGAAGAATGAGATTCTCTCTCAGCATTACTCCTCCGAATACACCACAGCACGTTGGTATATCGGGGCGGAGCAATCGCACCCTATGTGATAAGGTGTGCTCTATGATGAGTATTACTGAGTTTCCTATTTCCTTTTGGGGGTTATGCACTTGAGAAGTTGCATACATATTGAATATGGTTCCAACCAAATCAGGTGCCTACCACTCCATATGTGATATGGTATGGGAAGAGACTATCTCTTAAGGATGTTAAGATTTGGGGTTGTCCGGCCTATGTCTAAAAGAAAAATCCAGACAAGCTCGAGGCAAGGTCAGTTCTGTGGAAGTCTGTTAGATATCCCAAGCATTCGCAAGGGAATATTTTCTACCAAACTGAGGAGCAAAAGGTGTTTTGTTTCTCAGCATGCCACCTTTTGGAAAGGGAATTTCTTGTGAAGAAATTAGTGGTCATGAGGTAGAACTGGAAGGAGTTCCAGCTATATAAACTGCAGCTGATGATTTGGTAAACCTGAAGGATTCAATAGTTCCCGACGAACCTCAGCCTCTCCGCCGAACTGGTAGGGTTCCTCATCCACCTGAGAGATACTTCGGTTTCTCTATGACGATGGGAGCGAGAATTGCATCATGAGATGATGACCCGACTAGTTTCAAGCAGGCCATCAGGAGTGGGGACTCTGTGAGAATGGCTGGATGCTAAGCGATCTGAGATGGAATCCATGTACACAAATAAAGTATGGACTTTGGTTGCTTTATCTGAAGGGTTAAATCCCCATCAGGAGTAAGTATATCTTGAGAAGATTACTTGGTGTACATGAAAAAGTTGAGACTTTCAAAGCTAAGACTAGTTGCAAAAGGTTCTTGTCATCGACCAGGTGTCGATAATGATGAAACCTTTTCTAGTGCCTATGCTTAAGTCCATCCGGATCCTACTTGCCATTGCTACATACCATGACTACGATATCTGGCAGTTGGGTGTCATGACTGCTCTTCTAAATGGTGATTTAGAAGAGAGCGTCTATAAGTACACAGCCAGAAAGCTTCGTAGACAGTGGGAGCAGCGGAAACGTGTGCAAGTTATTTTATGGGTTAATGCAGACATCGCGGAGTTGGAACATCTGTTTTGATGTGGTAGTCAAAGAGTTTGACTTCATCACAATGGTAGATGAACCTTGTATATACAAAGAGGTAGTAGGGAGTATGGTGGTGATCCTCGTATTGTACGTGGATAACATACTCTTGATAGGGAAGGAGTTTCCTATGCTACGCTCGATCAATCTCCACTTATCACAAAGATTCTCCATATAGGATCAAGGTGATACCTCCTAAATCCTGGGTTTTGGATCTATGAGATAGATCTAAGTGGATGTTAGGATTCTCACTAGGTGTAGTGAGATGGTATTAATCGATCCTGTGGAGAATCACTGAACAGCTTCCAGGATGGTAAGGTCGACTGAATGTCAGTCACAGGCATTGTCTTTACCCTCAGTGGAGGGACGGTATGTTGGAAGAGTTCCAAGTTAGATACCATGGCATACTAGACGATAAAGGCTGGATACATGGCTACCAAGGATACTACCAAAGATGTAGTCTGGATGTATATAAGTTCATGATATGAACTTCGTTCCTACCATTGTGTGGCAATGGAGTTGTGGCTTTGGCCTAGGAACCCCCGTCCCATCAGAGATCTAGACATATTCTTAGGCAGTATCACCTGATCATGGAGATGGTTGATCTCCAGGGAGATCGAGATTAGGAGAGTAGATACAGAAGAGAACAGGGCGGATCCACTCACAAAGGCCTATTCCCAGGAGAGATTTTTATGGGATGGTTGAGTATGACATACTTCAACCACTGCTGATTGTTGGGTATGAGATACTACAACAGATAGCCCTAGTGCAAGTGGGAGATTGTTAGTGATATGTATGCCTTAGAGGCCTTTACTATACATATGATGTATATTGTAGTGGATACTTGGACATATATATGGAGGACTTTCTTGCTCGACATGATAGTATGCTATCTGGTTGCACTTTATCTTAACATGTACTCTGATTGTCTCTATGTTACATGTCGATAAAGCCCTTAGGATGAGTACTTGACTACTAGGACTAGATGCAGATCATATTAGTGGGGACAGTGTAGTCGCTAAGTACATCCTTTAAATGTTCCTAGTCGAGGGTGTATTGAGACAGGGTATCGATATACCAGAGTAGACTAGTGTATAGCTTCTCGACCCATACAGATGGACGATGGATGATCCCATATCCATTGGTTTTTGACATCAGAGACAGTATACGGGTGCTCAGTGGAGACTAGGTACACTGGACGGACTCGCCGAGAACTCCCATATGATATTATACCTCACGTCAGATGACAGTTTTCTGGTGACACTGGTACAGGTTAGTCTGTAGACCCGAGATCGTCATAGAGTCTTGTGTGATTCCCACTGTGCTTTGATTTTCACCTTACCACATTCAAGAGAACGTGCAAAACGGTGGCTTTTGGGAACAGTCCCGAGTCACATGGAGGCAATGAGCGATAGGAGGGGTTTCGTCTCTCCCGGTATTGGGAGTTGATGTTGCGCTGTGCTCGATTGGCTATAACAGAAAGTCCTTGGCCAAGGCTGCTTCAGAGATATACTGGTAAGTGTTATCAGTAGTTTCTCGACCCGTTATGAGCCTCATATCGATATGACTTATCGATTTACTGGGGTCTGACGTTTATCACCCCTAGACGAGATATGCGACATATCAGACGAAGAGACCGGACTGTACGGTAGTGTTACTGATTGGATTCACAGGAGTGTGAGAAGGCTTGCTTGTTGATCTTCTGATCGCTCAATACCCGGGCGGCCGTTGTGTTTAGCAGACCGCTTGCGGCTTATGGGTGTTTGATATGATCATCACCTACTGCCGGCGTATTAACGAGTCTTTAGAGTCCTACACAGGGGTTTCCTGGCTCAAGCGAAACGGAGTAGGAGCACATATGTGATATGTGCGGGACCGAGATTAATACGATATATGATACCGTATTCTATTCTCGCGATTCGTGGCATTGATCGGTTGTATGCGATATAGCCGGGTTATCGGATCAAGTGTTGATTCGATAAGTTGTTACATATGATATTAGTCGGTTATAGCCGGATTATTAAATCAAGAGTTGATTTAATAATTTAATGTATAATTATATATTAGATATATTACATTACATTAACTAGTATTAGCTCACTTAAGATTTGTTTTCTCACTTTGTGTGCACATTGTACATATGTGATATGTATGTTTGTGTACATGCATTGTGTCATGGTTGATGATACATGAAAGATGGGTGTATAAGACTTATACCATGATTAGGTTAAATTAAGGTTTTGTTTATGTCTTAAGAATAACAAAAGAGAATGACTTAGTCAAAGTTGTCAAGCTTTCATAAAGCCTGTAGAAACTTTGACAAAGTCAACTCTTTTATCATTCCATAAGATATTAACAAACCCAACCCTTAATCATAGTGTATGGTTTATTCTCTACATGAGTTAAGCATTATAGTTTTAACTCACCCATGGTTACATAATTCAATTGGATGAATTATTGAGATAAGTTCGTCTTCATCTTCTGCTTCCTCTTCAAAAAGGCTCACTAGCCTTAATGGAGGTATGATAAAAAGTGTGAGAAAATCAATTCTAAAGTGAGCCCACTTCCTACTTCATCATCCTCTACTACTTGCCATGTAGTATAGGGTGTTCTCTTCACAAAGTTCATGACCTAGTGAAAGAATAGCTTGAGTTAGTGTCTCCTCGACGTAGATCATCTTCGGCCTTGAAGTCATCGAAGCAAGCACGTTCGTTCTTCTTGTAGAACTTCTCTAGAGTCCGGAGTTCACGATCGTAGCGGAGGGGACTACTACACGGAACTATTGAAGTGAAGGACCGGTCTACAAAGGTTGTATTCCTCGCACTCTTTACATATAGCAAATTGTTTGCTTTTGATTCCGTATATTTCTAGTAAATGATCTATGTTTAGGGTTAGCTAAAACGGCAAAATTTTAATTTAGCATGGACGATGCCTCCCGAAACCTTGCTGCCGTCATAGGTAACCCTTCATGTTGCACCTGAAGGGGTAAAACCCTTTGGGAGAAAATGGATCTTGAGAAGATTTCTGGTGTAGATGGAAAAGTTGAGACTTTCAAAGCAATGCTTAAGTCCATCAGGATCAATGCGCGCATCGCGGAGTTAGAACATCTGTTTTAATGTGGCAGTCAAAGAGTTTGACGTCATCAAAAAATAGATGAAACTAGTATATACAAGAGAGTTGTAGAGAGTGAGGTTGTCTTACACATATTGTACGTAGATGACATACTCTGGATAGGAAATGGTTTCCTATGCTACATTTGGTCAAGCTCCTCTTATCACGAGGATTCTCCATGGAAGATCTGGATGATACCTACTACATCTTATGGATAATGATCTATGATGATAGATCTAAGTGGATGATTGGAAGTGTCCCAAATCCAGGTACATTAACACCATACTAAAGGGTTTAGTATGGAGTATTCTAAGCGGGGCGGTTCATCCACTTACTCATGGATCACTCTCTCCAATACTGATTTGAAGAGAGCTCGCGTACAAGGGATACCCTATGCTTCGGTAATAGGCTCTATCATGTGTACGATGTTATGTACCAGACCCGATATATCTAAATCACTAAGTGTAGTGATCAGGAATCAATCGGATCTTGGGAGAATCACTGGAAAGCTGTGGAGGACATTCTTAAGCATTTGAGAAGCACTAAAAAAAAGTTCTTGGTTCAAGCTTACAAGGTGATAAGGACGACTGAAAGTCAGTCACAAGCATTATGTTTACCCTCAGTGGAGGGACGGTATGTTGGAAGAGTTCCAAGCTAGATACCGTAACATACTAGACAATAAATGCTGAATACATTGCTACCAATTGATACTACCAAAGTGGCTGTCTGGACATTTCTTGTTCATGAGATGAACAAGGTTCCTACCATTGAGTGTCCAATAACTGTTATTGTGACAACAATGGAGTTGTGGCTTTGGCCTAGGAACGCCAGTCCCATCAGCAATCCAGACATATTATGAGGCAAGTATCACCTGATAAGGGAGATGGTTGATCTCCAAGGGATCGAGGTAAAGAGAGTAGATTTTGAAGTAAACACGGCGGATCCACTCACCAAGGCCTGCTTCCCCAAATACTATTTGAGAGATTTTGGGATGGTTGAGTATGGGATACTACAACCACTGCTATATCGTTGAGTATGAGATACTGCAACAAATGGCCTTAGTGAAAGTGGGAGATTGTTAGTTATATGTATGCCCTAGAGGCCATTACTGTACATGTGATGTATATTGTAGTGGATGCTTGGACATATATAAGGAGGACTTTCTTGCTCGACATGATAGTATTCTATTTGGTTGCTCTTTATCTTAACATGTTGACTTGTATAAGTGATACTGTCTTGCTCTCACATGTTGATAAAGCCCTTAGGATGTGTACTTGACTACCAGAACTATGATGGAGATCATACTAGTGGGGCCAAGGGTAGTCCACAAGTACATCCTATAATTGTTCCTAGTCGTGGGAGTATCGAGACAGGGCATCGATACTCCAGAGTAGACTAGTGTATCGCTTCTCGACCCATATAATGGGTGATGGATGATCCCACATCCGTTGGTGTTTGACATCAGAGAAGGTACATGGGTGCTCAATGGAGACTGGGTACACTGAACGGACTCGCCGAGAACTCCTAGATGGTATTATACCTATCGTCAGATAGCAATTCTCTGGTGACACTGGTACAGGTTAGTCTGCCGACCCGAGATCGTCATAGAGTCTTATGTGATTCCCACTGTGCTTTGATTTCTACCTTACCACAGTCAACAAATCGTGCAAAACGGTGGTTTTTGTGTATAGTCCCGAGTCACATGGAGGCAATGAGCGATAGGAGGGGATTTGTCTCTCCCGGTATTGGGAGTTGATGTTGCGCTATGCTCGATTGGCCATAACATGAAATCCCTGGCCAGGGTTGCTAAGATCTACTGGTAAGTGTTATCAGTAGTTTCTCGAACCGTTATGGACCTTGCTTCGGCATGACTTATCAGTCTATTGTGGTCTGACATTAGACCACCCCCAGGCTATGATATGCGACATATCAGACGAAGAGACCGGACTGTACGGTAGTGTTACTGATTGTATTCGTAGGAGTATGAGCAGGCTTGCTTGTTGATCTTCTGATCGCTCAATACTCGGGTGGCCGCTACATTTAGCAGACCGCTTGCGGCTTGTGGGTGTTTTATATGATCATCACCTACTGCCGGCGTATTGACGAGTCTTTAGAGTCCTACACAGAGGTTTCCTGGTTCATGCGAAACGAAGTAGGAGCACATATGTGATATGTGCGGGACCGAGATTAATACGAGTATGTGATACCATATTCTATTCTCGCGATATGTGATATCAGATGGTTGTATGAGATATAGCCGGGTTATCGGATTAAGTGTAAATTCGATAAGTTGATTCATTTGATATTAGTCGGTTGTATGAGATATAGCCGGATTATTAAATCAAGTGTTGGTTTAATAATCTAATGTATAATTATATATTTAATATATTAATGTGCATTAACTAATCTTAGCTCACTTATGATTTCTTTTCTCACTTGATTGTGCACATAGTATATATGTGATAAATATTAGTGCACATAGTTTTGTGTGATGCTTGATATACATGATACATGGGTGTATGAGACTTACACCATGCTTGATATAATGTAGGGTTTATATTTATATAAGTAATTCAAAAATGGATGGATATTTGGCATGGCTACAAGTTTGTAGAAGCTTGTAGAAATATTGACCAAGTCCACCATTTTTGTTTCACTTGTAGATATTTATTAACTCAACCATTATACTAACCATGGTAAACTCTCTACATGGGTTAGTGTATGACACTAACTCACCCATGGTTCATTTTCGCACCTCACATGAGTTCATTCTCTCATTCTTCACTTGAGCTTCTTCTTCCTCATGAAAAAAGCTCGCTAGCTTTTTCCAAGGTGAGAAAATATTATGAGAAAAAGAAAACTAAAGAGAGCCCAATACCTACTTCATCATCCTATACTATTAGCCATTTAATTTAGGGTGTTTGCTTTACTAAACCCTAATTTAGTGAAGAGGTAGCATGGGTTTGAGTCTTCTCGACATAGATCATCTTCGGCCTCGAAGACGTTGAGCAAGTTTGCATTTTCCACCTTGTGGAGCCTCTCAAGAGTTCGGGAGATTCTTACTCGCAACAAAGGGACTTCTACACGGAGCATTTGAAGTGAAGGACCAGTCTACAAAGGTTGTATTCTTCATTCACCAGGCTTGCAAAGTTGTTTGCATGATATTTTGTTTATATCTCTAATTAAGAATCTTGGTTAGGGTTGTTTAGAACGGCAAAATTTTGAAAACGGCATGGACGATACCACCCGAAGCCTTGTTACCGCGCTAAGTTACCCTACAGTGTTCGCTTAGCGGCTAAACGTATGCAGCGATATACTATACTAACCCTACGGCAACCAAACGTACGAAACACTTAAACGAATATTGGATAAATCCGTATCGTGCGAATCCGAAACACTTGATATCTAGCTAAACAGTCCCAGATTTTGCCTACAATCAATATAGGAAAATCAAGCAATACCAAACACCAAGAATAACCTACAGACACATGCCCTCAAAAACACAACTCCCCAGGTGCCCAAAAATCCGGCGGCGCCGGACTTCCTATCATTCTCGCCGGGTCGACCGAGAGGGGTGGGGTCCGGGTTTCAGGTGCACACTCAAGGCTTCTAACACTATACTACTGTATTGCTAGATTTTACAGTAGACTAACTTAGTGATAGCAGATCACAGAGACACCAAAACATACACAAAAATACGATATTTGCACAAAACTATAACTTTAGTGTTTTAAAACTGAAACTAATAAGCATACAAACTTCATTAGAGCCTAATAAGGTTATAAAGATCACTACCTCACCAAAATTTGGGAAAACCCCTAGCTTTCCAAGCTCCAAGTCATCACAAAGGCTTTAGCATGAATTATGAAGGGTTTAGTGAGGTTGGATGAAGGTTAGGCTTAGGATTGTGATGCAAACATATAAATCAAGTGGAGAACTTGAAGTGTTGTGAAGGAAGAGAGAGCAACTGAGTTAGGAATAATAATTGAGAGAGTGAGGTGAGAATGAGTGGTATTGTGAGGGAAGTGAGTGTATGTCAGTGTGGGAGGTGAGTGTAGGCATTACACTCACTCTCTCTCTCTCTCATAAATGCCATTAATGGCAGCCATCCCCCCTAAGTCTACCATTAATCAACTCTTCTCTTCTCTTCTCTTCTATTCTCTTATCTTTTTAAAAAAAAATCATTAAACCTTTTGTTTCAATAATTAAAATAGATATACATGTTAAAATGTAGTATGTCTGGTTAAAAAAAGAGGGTTAAGTATGTCATAGCTATATAAGCATGGTTAACACATCTTTAACCCTAATTCAACATGCACATATGTGTGAAAGTGAAAAAAAACAATTAAATAAAATATTAATTAATTAAATAAAATGTGAAGAAAATAATTATTAGTTAAATTTCATTAAAACCCCGTATTATCGCTTAATTAACACTAACCGCATTCTAAAGTGTTACAGAAATACTTATTTTCAAGTTTTTTCTTTTATGTGTTTCTGAAAGTGTATCCTAGCATCACCACAAGGTTTTAACCGGCATCAAACATGCAATTTTAAAATTTTCTCGGTGCTAAGCTACACTAATCTAGAATCTAACTAGAGTATTAGGGTTTAACATATGATAAAAGAAGAACTACACTAAGTGATGGAGACTACAACCTTTGTAGACCAAGTCCTTCGCTTCTAAACTCCAGGTAGTAGTCCCTACGACTTCTCTAGGCTTCACTTGAAGAACGGATCGAGCTTGTTTCGCGACCTTCGTGTCGAAGATGATCCACCTGAAGTTTTTCTAGGTCAAGCTATCTCTTCACTAATCTAGTATTAGTGAAGTAAATATCCTAGTCTAAAGTACTAATCTAGACTAGGATGATGAAATAGGGTTTTTTAGCTCACTTGGAATTTTCTCAAGCCCTTGGATTCACACCTCATGTGAGGGTTAGGGCTTGGATGAGGAAGAAGAAGAGAATGGAGAGAGTGTAAGAAAAATGATCTAAAAAAAACTCAAGTGGGTGAAGAATGAATAATGGCTCATATATCATTGAAGCATGAATAAAATTGCAATAATAAAATGCAACCATGCTTGTATAGTGTAAAGCAAATGAATAAAGAATTGATCAAGCCATGCTTCACCCATTCCACAAATATCTCCCTATTTTCCACCTCATTTCTATTTTCTCAAAATAGAAATTCAACCATGCTTCATAACACACACACACACACACACACACACACACACACACACACACACACACACTAATATATATATATTAAGAGAAGAAAATAATCAGTGAGCAATAATATTAGTTAATGTATAATTATATCAAATATAATATATATCATATTATTAAATCAACACTTGATTCAATAATCCGGTTATATCATATATAACCGACTAAAATCATTTATCTGCATATTAGAATACGGTATCACATACTCGTATTTAATCAGGCCCCCGCACATATCATCATATATGCCCTAATTCGTTTCACTTGAACTAGGAAACCTTTGTGTGGGACTCTAAAAACTTGTCAATACGCCAGCAATAGATAATGATCACATCAGTTACCGACAAGCCGTCGGCGGTACTAGCTGGACGTAACGGCTACCCAGGTATTGAGTGATTAGAAGATCAACAAGCAAGCTTTTCCAAACTCCCATGAAGCCTGTAAGTAACACTTTCCGTGCAGTCCGGTCTCTTCGTCTGATATGTCGCATATCAAGTCTAGGGGTGGAATCGACAAACCCCGGTAACTTGATAAGTCATGTCAATGTGTGGCTCATAACGGTTCGAGAAACTACTGATAACACTTACCAGTAAATCTCATCAGCCCTGGCCAGGGACTTACTATTATAGCCAATCGAGCATAGCGCAATATCAACTCCTAATACCGGGAGAGTCGAAACCCCTCCTATCGCTCACTGCCTCCATATGACTCGGGACTGTACCCAAAATCTATCTGTTTGCACAACTCCTTTGGGCTGTGGTAGGGAGGAAATCAAAGCACAGTGGGAATCACACAAGACACTATGACGATCTCGGGTCTACAGACTAACTTGTACCAGTGTCACCAGAGAACTGCTATCTGACGATAGGTATAGTACCATTTAGGAGTTCTTGGCGATTCCTGTTCAGTGTACCCATTCTCTAATGAGCAACTGTGTACAATCTTTGAAGTCAAACACCAATGGTTATGGGATCAACCATCGCCCCCTACGGGGTCAAGAAAGTACACACTAGTCTACTCTGGAATATCGATGCCCTGTCTCGATACTCCCTCAACTAGGAACAGTTAAAGGATGTGCTTGTGGACTACATAAGTCCCAGTAGTATGATCTGCATCATAGTCCTGGTAGTCAAGCAAACATCCTAAGGGATTTATCAACATGTATCAAAGAGACAATATAATAATACAAGTGTACATGTTAAGATAAAGAGCAACCAGATAGCATACTATCATGTCGAGCAAGAACGTCCTCTATGTATATGTCCAAACATCCATAATATCATACAATAATGGCCTCTAAGGCTTACATATTCCTAACAGTTTCTTATCTTTACATGTAATTTTCATCTTCTTTCTTCTTTTGGGATTTTGTGGGTGTAATCCGCTGAAAACCCTCAAGAGACAACACTCCTCCTATTAAGGACACCTAGAGGTTTCTTGTTGCACGAGCTAAGTGCAATCGTGTTGTCTACGAAAGTGTGGTAGATTTTTCTTTTTCTTTTTTGATAATAAATAGTTTGCTCGGGACGATCAAAGATAAGTTTGGGGGTATTAGATTAGTCAAAAATATTGCACATTTGTATAAACGTTTTCCCTACTATTATTAACTACTAAAACGTGTTGATTGTAAATAAAGAACATATATGTGTTTATTTGTAAAAAGATTATTATCATATGTTTTTTTCATTTATAATTAATATAATTAGGGAAAATCTATGCATATAATATTTAAATGAAATATTATTAATTAAAATATGCATATCATATCAAATATTCCTAATCAATATTCTTAAGATATCATATCATATAAATGGTTGGAATAATACTTCAAAAATAACAAATGCTACTAATAAGATGAATTGAGATATTGTGCAGGTATTATAATAAGATTAGCTCAGGTCTGAAATCTAAGTAGAAGATCCACATCAAATCAAAGTATCAAACCGAATCTGCCAAATCTTAGAAGCAATTTGAAGAATCTAGCAACGGCAGAGACTGAGAGCAATATTTTCAGAATCATTGTATTAAGAGGATCTCCAAATAACGAGAGAAGAAGCCACAAGAAAATTGGATGCACAAACCCACAAAAGGGCGGCGGATCCGCGGTCAAACAGGGGTTGAGGCGGCGGTTCCGCAGTCTGTTAGTGGCTGTAGGATCTGGAAATTTAGGGGCTTGATAGTAATGTTACACTCTTCAATATGGCATCTAGGGTTTCGATTTCCAGAGACTATATAAAGGACCGAGAGCTGTCTATCAAAAGCATTCAAAATTCAGCATTCATCTATCCATCGATCGAGAGAGATATCTAGGAGCAACTAGGATTTTTGTAATTTACTTTTTCCGCAAGTTTGTAATACACTAGTTGATCAATAAAGGTGGTTTTTTTCTTTTAATTTTTGTCGCATTTACTTTCTGCACTTTACTTTCTGCATTTTAATTTCTGCACTTACATTCCGCAATTACTTTTTTGCATTTCTTTCCGCGTTACTTTCTGCACTTTTAAATTTTAATTATGGGCTCATTCATCTTCTACCTCTCTTTTAAATCGCTAATATCCAAGAGCAAGTAATTTCTTGCTTACTAGGGTTTATAAGATAGGGTAGAATAATGGATGGAAAATCTCTTAACTTCTTTTGACGTTTTAATTTTTATAAACATTAGCCAAATAAATGTTATCGGGCGCGCTATCAATTAATAATAGTCACGACCACAATTTGAGATTCGTTAATACTTGTTTTGTTAAGGGCTTGAAATAAATAGAGATTAATGGAAGGACAAGGGACAGTAGAGTGAAACCTTAATTTCCTCCAAGAACTCTAATCCACATTCTTCGCTATCTCTTTAGTATTAAACAATTAAAAGATAAAAAGAATTATTTTTAAAAATCCATCCATTAACTACTAAAATCTTATAAACCCTACAATCCCTTCTATTATAAACTTTTCATCCCCTTCTTAATAGAAACAACAACAATCCCTCCTCTCTTTTATCAACTCGTCTAAAACAAGAAAAGCAGTTCACCGTTTCTATTTCGACGACCCGTACTCACTATCGGCTAGCTATTGCGACACTGTTATTTATTGCGGTTAATTACAACACACAGACACGCCTTTTTCATGATCAATCACCTGCCTGCGATTACAATAATTGACTTGAGGGCACTATATCCAACAATAGCTAACCTAAACACAGTGCGACATCAACTCCCTATACTGTGAAAGATGAATCCCTGACAATCGCTCACTTCCTCCATGTGGCTTGAGACTGTACCCAACTAAAACATGTTTACACAACTTCTTTGAGCCGTGGTAGGGTAGTATTCTAAGTACAGTGGGAACTCACATAAGACAAATGACGATCTCAAATCAAAAGACTACTCTGTATTCATGTCACTTGAGAACTGCTATCTGACGATAGGTATAATACCAGCCCGCAGTTCTCAGCGAGTCCGTTCAGTGTACTCGCCTCCAGTGAGCACATGTATACTATCTTAAGTGACTCAACACCAATGGCTTGTGAGACCGGCCACAGACCCTCGTCGGGGTCTAGAAACGTATACACTAGTCTACTGTGGAATATCGATACCCTGTCTCAACACTCTCTCGACTAGGGACATTTAAGGATGTAGTTGTGGATTACCCAGCTCCCACGTATATGATCGCCATCATAATGCTGGTAATCAAGAAAGAATCATACGGGCTTTATCATTACATAATAGCTAGAAAAACGTATGCACATAATGACAAAATCAAACCAGATAGCATACTATCATCTCGAGTAAGACTGTTCTACCCGTATAGGTCCTCCTTCAATTATCATAATCGCATCGTGCAATTACAATAATTGTCTTGAGGGCACTATATCCAATAATGTGACTATGGAAGGATATTTCCTCACCATAAGTAATATGGTTGGCTTTATTATGTTCCGTATTTATATATTTTAGGAAGCGGGGCGTAATATAAAAATTGGATGTTCTCAAGGTGGATCCATCTAGGACGTGAAAATCATCAAGCAAGCTTGTTCTCTCACCTACAAGAAGCACTTCAAAGGATTTCAACCCAACTTGGAGCACTTGAAGCTAGCAAATCGGATGTGAGCTTTTAAAACATGGTAGTTAACTCCTTTATGCTTGCAAGTTCATTGCTTTAGCCTAGATTCCTTGTAGACTTTTAGCTCTCTCATGAATTTTTGAAATTCATGCTATGCTTGTTGTAAATTAGTAGTAGAAAGCTCATGGTCTACTTTCATGGTATTAGAGCTAATAGGTATTGTGCCGACCCATGGGGGGTTCTCACTGTGGTGATAGTAGTGGCGAAGCACGGGCTCTTACCCCCAGGGTGTCCCGTATGGTTATATGGTCCAGCGGGTTATAGTTCGTCGTGAGGGGACACGTAAAAAGTAGCTGCTGAGAGACCTATGGGCTCCATGGCCAGTTTTTGCTGACTAACTTACACTGGTAGCAGAGCCAAGTTAAAGCTTTAAACTTTTTGTTGTAACTTTAAAACTCATAAAAATCCTATTTTTCAAAACTTGGTTTTAAAATAACCTTAAATTGATGTCCATTGCAAGTAGAACACTCTAATGGCCTCATGGTCTTGAGTTTAGGCCCCGATAACGCCAAAAGAATGCAAAGGAGGGGAATCGGGGAGGGGTGGGGGTACAACCAACCCGAGACCACATTAGGTGGTCTCGGGTTGGGCTGCCCAAACCGAGACCACCTAGTGTGGTCTCGGGTTGCGGGGAACCCCCAACCCCTCATGTTGCCCCCTCCCCACTTAGTTTATGTTATGCGTATTTTGGCGTCCGGGGATTTATTTGGGTGTTCAAAGTTCATTTCGGATGCGATGGTAATGGTTTTTAGGTGCCGGGGGTGTTTAATCTTTCATTGATGAAATTTTAAAATACTGCCTAGCGGATTATGAGTTCCAGTAGTTACTTGTGTGCTTATTCTTTGATTATAAGTGCATATATGTGTGTTGGTAAATCCCAATCCCATTGCTATATGTTCGATGACATAGGGATTTCGCATATAATACTTACATTGTTTTAATGTTGGTTTGTGTTGATTGAAATAGATTTGATCGTTGTGTTGAATAGCCGGGGGGTTATGTGAGATGAGTGTAGTCATTCATGTAATATTTGTGATGTAATAATATTCTTTTGTGGGGAACTTCCGGGCTAAGCTTGTTGTCACCAATATATCATATTTTTCATTACATGTTCCTAGGATAGACCCAAGAGAAGTGCTCAAGTAGTCGGGTTCTAGAATTCAACGGGTAGCCATCTCGAGGAGTCGAGATCAGGTCACCTAATTCTAGAATTGGTAGGGTTTCTTTCTACGCTCATAGGGGTCTAGAGGTATGGGTTTCTTGGATATTCATCACGACCGTGGAATTCACATTTTCGTTAGTTGCTAAAACGAAAATACGGAATTCCTAGTATATCCTCTATTTCATGTGACTGCTTCCGCTAAGTCTGTGATTGGATATTAGCATGCCTGCAATGAAAATACATACATACATACATACATACATACATACATATATATATATACATATATATATATATATATATATATATATATATATTGCACCCGCGCTAGCTCTGCCCATACACTGCCGTAAGTTAAGTAACCTTACGGTGAAGTCCCCGGACCCTGTAGCGAATACGGATGGTATATACGTACATTCTATTTTCGTTGTTTTCTGGTGTGATAAGGCTAATTGATGGGATCATGTTAATCCAAATTAATGAAAATAAACAAACAATCATTAAATTATAAAACCACTCGGTTTTCTTTAAAAATAAATTTTAAATGCAAAGCCTAAACCACTCCTTTTTAAAGCTATTCAGTTCTTTCGACGGTATCAAGTTCATTACGTTTAAGGTTTTTGCCAAAACCAGTCGTAGCCCTGCGTCATTTCAGATGGGTATCAACTAGTATTTAAGCTGTGTTTTGACCTTCGCCAAGGTATAATATTTGGTTGTTAAGGGATACTTGTCTGTTGCATAGATAGATGAATTAATCTAGAACAGGCATATAGTTGTTTTGACATTCGCCAAGGGCTAGTACGAATGGATCTAGATTAATCAAGACAATGATGGGTTGAACTTGACTTGTGATTTATGATATTTTGACCTTTGTCAAGGTCATAAGCGCTTGGGACAAAAACCACATCGAGAGTTCCAAACATACGGGAAAATTGCTAGTGTTGCATACATTCTGGAGTATGGTAGTTTTGGTTGACTTCCTTCAAAATTATCGCACGATGATAGTTGGGTCTTGATCCTACTGTGAGTATCAGCTACTCTTCGGGAGAGTTTTTCACTTTACAACCAGCTAAACCTAATAGGCTTCTATAAAGGCGTCAGCGAGGCAACGCCTCCATGGAAAAGTGGTTACTCTTGATTAAGGAACTTCGCGAAAGCGTTGAAAAACCTCCCTCGAAGTACCGACACCCCACCTGGCTGAAAGGTTAAACAAACTTGTAGGGTACGATTAATCCCGACTAATTCTTATTTTAAGGTTTGAACGAGAATTCGAGGAAACAGTGGAAGCCATCCTGTTTAGATAAACTTATAACTAATCTAAACTTGCAAGAGTATATGCTGAGTGCTTTTTTCTCTCTTCTAATTGGAGCGGCCATGACGGGACTTAAGATTCAACTAGATAAAAATATACTGACATTGTCAAATTATAAAGATTGGCTGAGAAATGTCCAAATGGTCCTTACTTATGACAAAACTGCATATGTCCTCACGACTAAAGCCCCCGATGTCCCGGGTCCTGATTCCACAGTTGAAGATATTGAGGTCCATAAGACTTAAGATCTCGATTGCGCAAAACCCAAGTGCCTCATGCTGGCCTCCATGGATAATGAATATCAAAGGCGGCACGATAAGATGGACCTAGCTTCTATCTTCCTCCATACCAAGAACTTATATATAGAGCAATCTCGTATCTAGCTTCTATCTTCCTCCATACTAAGAACTTATATATAGAGCAATCTCGTATCGCAAGATACGAGATCTCAAAGAAACTATTTCAAGGGAGGTTGGCTATCGGTCATCTGTTGGGGACCATGTCCTGAAGATGATCAGTCTCATTAAAGAGCTCGCAGACCTCGGACCACGTTGGAGAACGAGTTATACTCTAATTTTATTCTACAGTCCCTACCCTCTACCTATGTTATACAGTCCATATCCTCTACATATGCCTAGTTCATATTGAATTTCAATATGCAACGAACAGAAGTTACACTACCAGAACTCCTCAACATGTTGAGGAGTGTAGAGGGCACCTTGAAGAAATCCAAGGAAACACCCGTTCTAGTTGTTGGGGAAACTTCTTCCTCTAAATCTAAGGCTAAACCTAAGGGGAAGAAGAAGAAAGTCCCCACCAAACCGAAAGAAGGTGTGCAGAAGGTGCAGGGGAAGGGCAAGGCAAAGATTGGGGGAGCAACAACAACAAAGGAGGAATGTTGTTATTGTCACAAGAAAGGACATTGGAACAAGGATTTCCGAGCTTTGAAAATAAGAATCAGGACACGAAGCAATTTGTGACTTCGGCTTCAGGTGTGTTCATGATTGAAAAATGTTTCTCTATTAACTCTACTTCCTGGGTATTAGATACCGGGTCAGGATCTCACATCTGTAATTCTTTGCAGTCGCTGAGAACCCGTAGAGTTTTGAGCAAAGGTGATATGACCCTCATGGTTGGCAACAGAGCAAGTGTAGATGCTGTTGTAGTGGGAGATTATCACCTTGGGTTATTGAGTGGAAATATTTTGGTTTTGCATAACTGTTTTTGTGTATTCGGTATGATATGTAATATTATATCTGTATCTTTATTATCTAATGAAGGATATAATTTTGCACTTGAAAGCAATATCATAAACATTCACCTAACTCATGAAATGATTGGGTCGGATATACTAGATAACGGAATATACATACTCAATCAACATCAAATTTTTAATGTCCAAAACACACTGAAAAGAAAGGCTCCAGACTTAAATCAAGCTTTCTTATGTCATTGTAGACTTGGTCATATCAATGAAACACGATTGACGAAGTTATATACAGATGGTATTTAGAATTGTTTGAATATCTATCTTATGCAACTTGTCAATTATGTATCAAAGAGAAAATGATCAAAACTTTGTTCACTAAACATAGAGAAAGAGCCATTGAGCTCCTTGGACTTATACACAACGACGTGTATGGTCCAATGTTTACACATGCACGAAGTGGTTATTCTTACTTCATTCCTTTTACCAATAATTTCTCAAGGTATGGACATGTATTCTTGATGAAATATAAATCCGAGGCCTTTGAGAAATTCAAGGAGTATAAGAATGAAGTGTAAAAACAAACAGGCAAAAGTATCAAGATACTTCGATCTAATCGAGGTGGAGAATACTGAAGTGCCGAGTTCCTGGAATGTTTAAAAGAGAATGGAATTCTCTCTCAACTTACTCCAACATACACACCACAATACAACGGTGTATCAGAAAGACGGAATCGCACCTTACTAGACATGATAGCTCCATGATGAGTAGTGATGAGTTACGCTATCTTTCTGGGGTTTTACACTAGAATCTATTGCATACCTATTGAATGAAGTTCCAACTAACTCAGTGCTTACCACTCCATATGAAATGTGGAGTGGGAAGAAACCGTGTTTTAAGTATCTTAAGATATGGGAGTTTCCAGGTTTTATTAAAAAGCAACATTCGGACAAACTCGAGGCACGCTCGGTATTGTGTAACTTTGTGGAATACCCAAAGAATTCAAGGAGGTATCTTTTCTATTACATTGTAGAACAAAAGATTTTTGTTTTTCAACATGCCCGTTTTATGGAAACTCGATTTCTTGAAAAATAAATTAGTGGGAACGCTATAGAACTGGAAGAAATTCCAGAACCACGAACTATTACTGAAGACATAGTAGAACCTGAATTTTCAATAGAACCGGACGTACCTACACCACTCCGCAGATCTAGTAGGCAGTCTAATCCTCGCGAGAGATACTACGGTTTTCTCATAGATAGGAATCAAGAGGATTGCATCATCGATGACGATGTGCCCACTAGTTTTCAGCAGGCTATCATGAGTAGAGACTCGGTGTAGTGGCTAGATGCTATACAGTCAGAGATGGAATCCATGTACACTAACAAAGTTTGGACTTTGGACGTTGCACCTCCGGGGATAAAACCCATAGGCTACAAATGGATCTTCAAGAAAAAAAAATTGGTGTAGATGGACAGGTTGAACCCTATAAAGCTAGACTTGTTGAAAAAGGTTTTCGTCAAAGACCAGACTGACACTATGACGAAACCTTTTCTCCAGTGGCTATGCTTAAATCCATTTGGATCCTACTTTCCATTGATGTCTTCCATGACTATAAAATATAGTAGATAGATGTAAAAACCGCTTTTCTAAATGGAAATTTAGAAGGGTGCGTTTATATGAATCAGCCAGGGGGCTTCATTAAGAGTAAGAGCAACGGAAGAATGTGCAAGTTGCTTAAATCCATTTATGGATTAAAGCAGGCATCACTGAGTTGGAACATATGCACTTATGAGACGATCAAGAAATTTGACTTTATCAAAAATGTAGATGAGCCATATATTTATAAGAAGATTGTAGTAAGAATTGTGGTATTTCTCGTCTTATACGTGGATGACATTCTCCTGATAGGAAATGATATTCGTATGCTTCAATTGGTCAAGCTCTTCTTATCACAGAAGTTCTCTATGAAAGACCTAGGTGATGCCTCCTACATTCTGGGGATTAAGATCTACAGGGACAAATCTAAAAGAATGTTGGGACTTTCACAGTCCAGATACATTGACACCATACTAAAGAGGTTTAGTATGGAAGATTTCAAGCGCGGTAATATACCGGCTTTACACGGAATCACCCTCTCCAAAGAGATGTCTCCCAAGACTGATGAGGATAGGGCTCGCACGAGCATTATACCCTACGCTTCGAAGGTAGGATGTATAATGTATGTGATGTTATGTACCAGACTAGATGTAGCTTACGCACTTAGCGTGGTGAGCCGGTATCAGTCAAACCCACGGGAGAAGTACCATATAGCATTAAAGAACATTCTCAAGTATCTGAGAAGGACTAAGGAGATGTTCTTAGTATAAGATAATAGAGACCTCTAAATGGAAGCTTTTTCCGACTGTAGGTTTCAAAGTGATAAGGATGACTCTAAATCTATCTCGGGTTATGTGTTTACCCTCAATGGAGGGGAGGTCTGTTAGAAGAGTTCCAAACAGGACACCATAGCAGACTTGATGATGGAGGCAGACTACATCGCTGCTAACGATGCCGCAAAAGAAGCGGTCTAGATGAGAAGGTCGATTTCTGAACTTCAGATGGTTCTGTTCATTGTTGATCCAATACCCTTGTATTGCGACAACAACGGGATTATTGCTTAGGAAAAAGAACCACGGTCCCATCAGAAATCCAGACACATCTTAAGACGGTATACCTGATCAGGGAGATCGTGGATCGCCGGGAGATCGAGGTGTGAAGAGTAGGTGCAAAGGATAACACTGCAGATCTATTCACCAAGGCCATCCCTCAAGCACAGTTCGAGCGGCTGTTCAAGATGTTGGGTATACGATACGCAAACGACTGGTTCTAGCGCAGATGATGGGTAGTCGATATGCCAATAAAAGGCCTTAGTGCAAGTGAGAGATTGTTAGGATATGTATGCCCTATAGTAAATTTATTGTATAGGATGCTAGATATATATATGTACAGGACAATCTTGCGCGATATGATAGTATGTTTTTTTATCTTAACATGTGTATATGTTCTACTTGTTATTTCATATCGCTACTACAAGTTGATAAATCCCGTAGGATTCTTGCTTGACTACCAGCGTTATGATGACAATCATACTTGTGGGGGTTGGGTAGTCTAAAAGCAAATCCTTAAATTATCCCTAGTCGTGGAATTATCGAGACTGGGTATCGATACTCCAGAATAGACTAGTGTATACGCTTCTTATTCACGTCAGAGGAGATAGCTGGTCATACAGCCATTAGTGTACGACACCAAAGATTGTATACAGGTGCTGATTAGGCTATGAGTTACAATGGATGGACTCGCTAAGAGTTGTTGATTAATATTATACCTAATGTCAGATGGCAGCTCTCTAGTGACATAAGTACAGATAGTCTGTCGACATGAGATTATCATTTGTCTCGTATGAGTTCCCACTGTGCTTTGATTACATTCCTACCACAGCTCTACTGAGTCATGCAAACAGATTTTAGTTGGGTACAGTCCTGAGCCACATGGAGGCCATGAGCGATTGTTAGGGATTCGCTCTCCCGGTATAGGGAGTCGATATCGTGCTGTATACGGTTGGCCAATACCATAAGTCTCTGGCCAGGGCAGATAAGATTTACTGATAGCGAGACCAGTAGTTTCTCGATTGGTATTGTGCTTAATATCGGCATGACTTACTCGGTTATTAGAGGTCTAACATCGTCCGCTCCTAGTCTCGATATGCGATACTCTTATACGAACAGACCGAACTGTACAGAGAATGTCACTTATAAGCTTAGTAGGGGTTCGGACGAGTTTACTTGTCGATATTCTTTCGACAGATTTCTGGGTAGCCGTTACGTATAGCTAGTGCCATTAATGTGCTTGTTAGTTTTACGTTTCATCAGGTAACTCACTGCCAGTGTATTGTCAAATGTTTAGAGTCCCATACAGAGAGTTTCTGGTTTTACCGAAACGATGTAGTAGCTGTACTAGGAATGTGAAAGTATTCGATTAAAACTATTGTACCTGTTATACTAACATATCAGATATTCGGAAATACTAGCCAGTCTTTTTGGAAAGACGGATATTAAACCGGGTGCCGATTTATTATATATATATATATATATATATATATATATATATATATATATATATTGAATATATGTATATACTAGTATTTTGTCACTAATTTTTATTTTTCTCTTTATGTATTTTAAATACATTGAAAAATTAATTACAAGTGTGTGTGTGTGTGATTTCTAATTGATATATTCTTTTTCTTTTCCTTTATTCTCTTTAGCTTATGTTGTGCCATAGGTTTAGCACAACATTGACCATTCTTTTTATGGTGACATGTGGAGAGAAGAGAAGAGGATGGACACTTGGCATCTTGATCTAATCTAATGGTTCTCATTCTTTATTGTTATGGTAAAAGGATATGAACCATTAAGAATTAGGTTAGAATTCCATTAGCGTTCTCTCTCTTCTTCAAGAGAGCTCTCATCCTCATCCTTCTCTTTAATTTCATAAAAGAGAAAATAAAAAAAATAAAATAAATTGAGATAAATATATATAAGTGACCATGTCTACATCCTAAGTTCTAATCCTGAGCAAAGTTTAGAACTTAGTTAAAACTTCTAGCTTGAAGTTTTGGAGCTAAAGATTGGAACTTCTAAAGGTGGATCCATCTAAGACTTGAAGAGAATCAAGCAAGCTTGTTCACTCACCTAAAAGGAGCACTTCAAAGGAGTTCAACCCAACTTGGAGAACTTGAAGCAAGCAAATACGATGTGAGGTTCTAAAACATAGTAGTTAACTCTTTTATGCTTGCAAGTTCATAGCTTTAGCCTAGATTCATTACTTGTAGACTTTTAGCTCTTTCTTGAATTTTTAAAATCCATGCCATGCTTGTTGTAAATTAGTAGTAGAGAGCTCATAGTCTACTTTCATGAATTAAGCCTATATTACAAATTAGATGAGATTACCAAATTACCCTTCTTCTGAAATCAACAAATCTCTGTTTGGCTCTCAAAGATCTCTCTCTCTCACACATCCTTCGTTCTCTTCTTGTCGCCGCCATCGCCATTGATGACTCCCACCGCCTTCTCATCGCCACCTTCTCCTCTCCCTCTTTGATCGCCGCTTACGATCTCAGATATTCTCCTCAACCACCACTTAACCAGCCTCACCTCCGACCTCTCCGCATGCCTTCTTTTGCCTTTCGCCGCCGCCCCCCTTCATTATCAGCTCCAACTCTCCGCCTGCATCCCTCCCTTCTCGATCGCCGTCTAATAATGCTACCATGTCAGTTCATTTTTCTCAGCGCCAATTTTTCTTTTTTTCCTTTAATTGGACATAGCAGCAAGAGGAGAAGATCAACAACAACAAGAAGAGAATAATAGAAACCCCTTTCTCTGTGCCGATAATAGCAAGCCATCGCCTTCTAGTGTCCAAATTAGGTACTGCATGCAACCTGTTTTATTAAATGCTGCTTTGATGTACGATGTTAATATTTGATTTTTCTAATTTTTGAAATCATTTATTTGAAGATAAAAGGATTCTTTAGTTCGATAGGGCGAGAAATTGGGAATGTGAGAGATTGTAGAGAAGAAGGGAAGCAAGTGGACTAATACTGGGGTTGTTAGAAATAGGAAGCTCTATTGCCATAGTGAAGAGATTGGGTATCTTTGACCTTTGAATTTATAAAATTTTGTTTATTTCTTGATTTTCGATGAATCAAGACTTAACCCATAATATATTTACTAATTTATTTTTTGTTTAAGAAATCAAAATTATGAATATCTCGTCGATGCTTGATTTTTGGGTTTGTAAAATTGGATACTACAGTAAATTGTTTAGATGATGAATGAAAGTGAAAATGAGAACTCGCTTGTATTATATGTAAAATTGCTTAAATTCTCATCTTCATCAAGCTATTTGTTGTTGCTAGAATATTATAGACAAATGATTCGATGTTACAGTCAAGTGCTTAGATGATGCATGAGCACTTGCCTGTAACATCTCTAAAGTTTTATGTAACATCTATAATGTTGTGTGTAACATCTATCAAAGTTGCATGTAACATCTACCAAAGTTGTCTACAAGTTACAGGCAACTGCTTAGAAGTTATAGGCAACTTCATAAATATTACAGACAAGTGCTTATTTTCATTTATTATTGGCAATATAATATAGGTAAATTATTTGCCTGTAACATCTAAGTAGTTGTTGTTCAGACCATAATATTGCATTTTTCATTCCCCTATTCTTATCCGTTTTATAAATAAACAGGTACTCTTGACGCACGTTTGTTGCATATTACAGGATACAGGCTCTTGGAGCGAATACAGTGAAAAGACGGAAGTTGATACAGAAAAGGGACTTTTGACCAACAAGTAGACGGATCCTAGTCAAGCCTAGATGAAGAACAGTGCAAGGTCCAAAATATCGAGGCAAACGATTAAAAGATCGCTACAAGTTTTCACTGAAGATCTGGAAATGACCAAGAACCCAAATAGAGAAAAGTACTGAAGAAACAGAGAGGAAAAGACACCCTAAAGCATACCCTGAAGTTTGGTGAGCTGAGCTCACCAAAGGGCCGCGGAACCGCGGCCCAAGGCCTACATTTGCCGCGGTTCCGCGGCCGTATAGTGCCCGTGTCGGTGTATTTTTCTCGTGTCGGTGCGTCGGTGCGGGTGTTGGGATTTTATGTGGGCAAATCTGTAATTGCACATGTGCGGGAGTCTGTAACCCTAGTTTTCCTGTTTACTTATAAATTGTAATCACAGATCTGTAAAACTCATGCCTCTTTTCAATCAATAAAATTCAGAATTGCTGGGAGTTTATTCAGATGTGTTCTATATTGCTTGGAGGGAGCCATCAAAGTAGTAAGTAATTTTATTTCTTTGCTTTTTATTCTCTTTTAATTAGTATGTTTGTTCATCCCCTAATGAGCGAGTAATCTCCTCGCTTGTTAAGATTAGCCTTAGGGAAAGGTTTGAGAGATGAGATCTCTCACCCCTTTTATGCCCCTTCACAAGAATTAGAACTCCATGCATACACGCACAACCGCTCCCTACGGCACCCTACCCCTCGAGGTAACGGTGACACCGTAGTATAAAGGCCCGGTTGCGCGTGTTTTCCATGGGGGTTAGGGTAATTATCTATAAAGGAAGGAGAAGAATCTAGAGGAAGAAACATCTTCTCAAAATATTCTGATCCACTTTATTGATAATTACCACAACATCTAATAGATCAAAAATAGGGCAATGAAAGCGGTGAGGAAACCTTTAATCTCCAAACTTCCCCTAAACCTAACCCTAGCAAGACTTTAATTTAGATTAATTTAGTTTAGTGATAGATCTAGTTTTTTAGATTTAATCAATCCAATACAACATTTGGAATCAACTCGTAAAGACGCATTAAGATAATTACCCATCTCTGTGGATCGACCCGTACTCACCGGCTAGCTGCAAAGCGACGCCGTTTCTGATTACGGTAAACTTAATATTTTTGGATTAATCAGTTGTCTGTAAGTTCTATAAAAGTTTCATGTAATATCTAAGCAGTTGCCTGTAATTTGTATGCAACTGCCTTTAATTTTCAGTTTATGTAACGACCCTAAATTCCGTGCACCATCACTTTTGTTTTTATTAATAAAAGTGTAGTTTTTGTTATAACGATCATGTTTTTACTATAATAATAATAAATAAAAATATATGTTTTGAAATGGCACGTTTTATTAAAAGAAAAGGTTTTAAAAGATTTAGTTGATCTCTTTAATGTAAAGAATTTATTCGATTTTATTTTGAAAGTAAAATTTTAAAAGAGAATTTGTTTTGTTTGAAAGGAAAAAGAATTAGTTTAAGAAAATAATTTATTTCATTTAACTTTTAAATTATTCTCTTTTGAATCTCCGCATATATTTATTTCTATTTAATTCTATCCAAAAGTAACCTTGTAGCCCATTGGTTAAGTCATTGCATTGCTAGTTCATAGGTTCGAAACTTGTGTCATTTTATGTTGTTTATATACACTTAGTGTGTTTGTTTCGAGAAAAAACCTTCTCGGAATAAATATATCGTGGGTTTATCACGTGCCTGCTCCCGTCTTTTAGGAAGCAATGCGTGACAGGTTTTGTTCGTGGCCTATGCAAGTCAATTCTATATGAATATCGTAAGCAATATATTACCAAAATTAGAAATCCGACTATTACATTCAACATTTCCTTTGAATCTCATCTTATTTCTTAAATCCATCATGAATTTCACTTTCGATTTCCTTAAATGTAATCTCTCGACTTTTGAATTCTTAGCCTTAGATGTTATTAACTCCTTCTACTTGTATCTTATAAACTCCTCATGGAATTTCAAGGATGAAATTCTTTTTAAGGAGGGCGGAATGTAACGACTCTGTTTTTACTATAATGCTTTTTAATAAATAAAAATATACTTGTTTCGAAATGACACACTTTATAAAAAGAAAAGGTTTTGAAAGATTTTTAAAAGATTTAGTTGATATCTTTAATATAAAGAATTTATTCGATTTTGTTTTGAAAGGAAAATTTTGGAAAGAAAATTTGTTTTGTTTGAAAGAAAAAAAAATAGTTTAAAAAAATAATTTATTTCGTTTAATTTTTAAATTATTCTCTTTTGAATCTTTGCATATATTTATTTCTATTTAATTATATGCAAAAGTAATCTTGTAGTCCATTGGTTAAGTCATTGCATTACTAATCTATAGGCTATAAGTTCGAAACTTGTGTCGTTTTATATTCCTTATATACGCTTAGTGTATTTGTTTTGAGAAAAGTCCTTCTCGGAATAAATACGTGGTGGGCTTATCACGTGTCTGCTCCCGTCTTTTGGGAAGCGGGTCCCTAGTCGTAGGATTATCGAGACAGGGCATCGATACTCCATAATAGACTAGTGTATACGCTTCTCATCCCAGTCAAGAGAGATGGCCTTTCCCACAGCCATTGGTATGCGGTACCAAAGATAGTATACAGGTGCTCATTGGGTTATGAGTTACACTGGACGAACTCGATAGAAACTGCTGGTTGGTATTATACCTATCGTCAGTTAGCAGTTTCCGGGTGATATGAGTACAGATTAGTCCATTTGCTTGATATCACTATTCGTCTCGAGTGTGTTCCCACTGTACTTAGATTACCACCCTACTACGGCTCAAATGAGTCATGCAAACAGGTAGTGGTTGGGTGCAGTCCAGAAGCACTTGGAGGCAGTAGTGGATAGAAAGGATTCGTCTCTCCCGGTATTGGGAGTTGATATCCCGCTGTGTTCGGATAACCAATACACAAAGTCCTTGGCCAGGGCAAGTGAGATTTACTGGTAGGTACATCAGTAGTTTCTTAGAGTGTATTGGGCCCTACACCGACACGACTTATTGCGCTATTAGGGGTTTGACGTTTACCACCACCCCTAGGCCCGATATACGATACTCTTAGACGAACAGACCAGACTGTACGGAGATTGTCACGGATTGGCTCAGTAGGGATTCGAATGAGTTCGCTCGTCGGCCTTCTTTTCGACAGATACCTGGGTAGCCGTTACGTACAGCTAGTGCAGCTGATGGACTTATGGTTAAACCCACTGCCAGCGTGCTGTCAAGTTTTTAGAATCCCATACAGAGGGTTTCCCTGGTTCAGGCAAAACGATGTAGAGGCCGTATGGCTTTACGTGCAGGGTTCCGATCATATACGTGTACTGGCTACACGGATGTTGTTCGAACGGATAATACTAGTGGGTTTTGGTTTAAGCCAAATTCTAGTATTATATTATTGGATTATTATTATCTCATCGTATTCGTATTTTCGCAGTACGAATACAGATATGTATATACAGTGAGGGCATTCTTGTAATTTTACAAGAGATACTTCTAGAAGGAAACGCCTCATTATTGGATTTATCTATTTTTGTAAATAGATTAATGAGGTGAAAATGGAGATATTTATGACATGGGTGAAGTATGGCTTATTCATTTGTTTATTAGTTTGGATTTACTATTGAAGCATGGTTGATATTTTCTATTGAAAATAATCCATGCTTCATGTGAGAAAAAGAATGAGCCATTCTCACTAGCCTCATCAGTTGTTCATTTGTTGATTTTCTTCCTCTCTCCATTTTTCCTTCTCCTTCTTCTTTAAGACCCTAAACCCTTACATGTGTTGCGAACCCTAGGGTCATATAAGATAAAATACTCCAATAAACAATCTACATCTTCTAAGCTACCTAGTTTAACGAACTAGGTACTTTAGTTAACCATAAACTCTCGGGTGGATCGTCTTTGACAAGAGGAGGCCGACGACCGAGCTAGATCCGCACCTTCGAGGAGCTCAAGCTAAGAAGAAGAAGATCCGAAGGACTTGAATCAATGAGGTATAAAACTCTTTCATAGTAGTTAAAAACCTCCGAGTGTTTAGCTAGTTAAGGTTTCCGAAAAGATCCTGTATGATAAGTCGTTGTTGTAAGTATAAAAATCGTTTTTTGTAAATTCTGCCTCCCCACAAGTGCGTGAGGTGTGTGACATCGACTTACAACTTGTTTTGAGTGAGGATGACAAATTGCTTATATGGTACTGGTTTTTCTAATGAATGTAAAAAAAATTGTCGATGTATTTACTTTAATATCGCCGATATTGGTCGATATTGTGATACAAATTATATTTTTGTTGATATTATCTATTTTATAAAGCCGATGTTGGCCAATACTGTCATATGAATGATATTTTTTGTAACGACCCTAAAATTCGTGTACCATTGTATTGTTCCTCGTTAATTAAATATTGTTCCTTCCTTTCGAGTACTGAATTATATTTAATTCTTAATAACTAAGTACAAGAACAACTTGTAGCCCATTGGTTAAGTCCTTACACCACTGTCCCATAGTCTGCATGTTCGAATCCTTGCAGCCCCTTTTTCTTTTATTTTATTTTCTTTTTAACGTTTCGAGCCCAGGAAGTTCACGAGCGATGTACACGGGGTTCCGAAACCATATAGGAAAAACAAGATATGTTTTTAGACAATAAACGATGACACGAGCCTAGGAGTCGAGGCTTGAGCTTGATGCTCAAGCTAAGACCGACCCGGGCGGTCTCGTGGGGCCCACCCATGCTTAGACTTTGAGCACGATTTCATTGCGACGAAAGATTGTTCGTTTCATATCCTAAAACGTCCAATTCAATCCAGCGAACCCTCAGCCTTTGAATTCCTCCATTAAGTTTTTTTTAATGTCTTCTACTCACCTTTCAATAAACATTCTTTTTAATTGCCGTCTTCTCCTTCCATGGTTGTCCAAACCTTCATTCATCTCTGAAATTTTGCTCCAAAAATCCACCCAACACAAATCGACAATCTCCTTGCACCTAGACGATGAAGCTCCCGATCAAGTCCTTGTTTCCTTACAAACGGCAATACGGTTGTTACAACGTATTGCAACATGAGTAAGTCCCCATTTCTCTCTCCTCCTTTTATCATGCTTCTATTCCCGCTGCCTTTGGTCTCATCATAGTCCCTAATATAGGATATATTAATACACATAGTTATATAAAGAGATATAGTCACATATAGATTGATCAAACTTATTGATTGCCTCATCTTAAGCCTTATGTTTAAATTTGTTTTCTTGTATAGTACCATGCTTTCATGTTGTAAGATAAATTTCATCCTAATTTGCGATACCATGAAACAAAGATAGACAAATAAATATCGACCTCACATATTGTATAATAATACATTTACAAATGAAACCTTATGAAAAATGGGAATTCTTGGCGTAGGTCTTTATCGACGTTCCTGAATCATATGTTAAGATTCAAACACCTTATATCATTGTATTTTTAGTTAATTATACCCAATTTTTGTTTAAAGGAAATGTAGTTACGAATAAATGTCATAGCGTTTTCATTTTCAAATACGACCCCAAAATACCTTAATCTTTCCGGTAAAATTTTAGGGACCAATGGACTACTAGAAATTTCAAGAAAACTGTTTAAGATAGAAGACATTTTTTCCTAAACGCACTATAAAAATTTCGGGACGAACAAAATGCCGGTTTAGGATTTACATCGTTTTTACTCACTATTTTTAAAATCAGAAAATTGTTTTTTTTATCGGTCACCTTCGGAGATCCATAAATCGATCTTCCGAGGTCCATTTTGAGCAAACTCAAGTGTTCTGGACATCTAGATCGAAAGATCTAGATTTTCCTGGTTTTAATTCTTTCCTAAAATCGACATAATTTATAAAATTCTTCCTTTTAAAATTATGTAACGAATCTGGACAAAATCTGTCATGATTGCATATTATTTTTAAACATGACATAACTCGAGTTACGATATCGGTTCGTGACAAATTTTATACGTATGGATGGCTAATTGGCAGATCTATAACTTTTCTATATATTTGGTGACTCAGAAATATACAGAACAACCCGATATATGCTCTGCAAGATAACTCATGGTTGTTGTCCTGAAATTATAAATTCTATTTTAAACCATGATATTAACATGACCATAACTAGAGTTTTAGGAATCCAAATCGCGCAGAACATAGTTGTTTAGATAAGTATACCGAAAAACCCATAAATTTCAAATAATTTTCGAAACCTTAAAACCGACGGAAATTAACGCAGACTGTGTTTTAAAAATATCCGTCGGGGCTGGATAGATTCTGATCTGTTCTGCGCCCCGATACGAAAACACGTATATCTCCCAAACCAGTAGTCGTAATTAGACGAGACTTGAACTCACGTTTGTATAACACCTAGGGATATATTTCTTATTTAATTTCTAAATTTAATTAACTTAAGTAATTAGTAGTTCACAACACTTCTTTACAGTATCGTTTCTGAATATTACTTGAATATTGTACTTGCCTCATTTCATGCTATGTGACTTCGCATTTTGTTGTACCTATATGAATCATGTAAATAATTAACTGCATACTTGACATGATTTGACTCGAACCATGAATACGTAATGAACTCGACTTGAACTTGACATGAATTCGACTTGAAACTTAATTTGAACTTATACCCTTTTATATATTCACGTATTCGTGTAAGGCTTGTGTGAAACTTTATAGTTTAACATACGCGAGGAAATGGGTAGTTTAATAGAGAGCATATGCGTGGCACAAGAGTTCACTAAAAATCACTTAACTTGAATCTTGTGTACCGTTGTTCCGTAGGTTTGACGGAGCTTAACTCAACGTGCTGTTGGTCCGTGAGTTTAACGGAGTACTCTCGTATACATGCATACCTTCACTATCACACTACAACAAACACATAACATAGAATTTCCATGCGTATATAGCTGTCATGTTTAATTGTCATATCATACTTGTTCACTGCTTCATGATTTTCATTTTCTACTTATATGTTGTCGTTATTGCTTTTATCATTATATCTTCATTGGGGACTTATCGAGCGCAAGTTCGTTGACAAAAATTCCTTGTTTTCTTTCTTTCCTTGGGAATGTTTGTCAGAAGGCTTAGTGACAGAGGAGAGTGAGCCAACAGAGGAGGAATGCTCTCAATTGTCATCATAGGCGGATTACTAGTCTTACCTTCAGCCTTTACTTTGCAGTATGCCTATTTGTTCGGGTTTCGTTACTTTATTTCATTGTATCTTATATTCAGACTCTTGTCAACTGTTTGAATATTGTGGGATTTGAATGTAATAATTGTAGTTGGATTTTTATTCTCTTGCTTTATTTTTTCTATATATTGATATTGCTTATAATACACTTAACATATTTATTTCGAGAAAGACCCTTCTCGGTATAAATACGTCGCAAACCTCATCACGTGCCTGCTACCATCTTTTAGGAAGCGGGGCATGATATTTTTATTGATATTATCAGTTTTATATAGCCGATGTTGGAGGTTTGGGAGGCACAGGGCAATGGAAGAGATTAAGAAAAGGAAAAGCTGAAGCGGGAGAACCCTTGCAGACAGAGCCAGGCTCTGTCTGCAAAGCAGGATACATGGACGCTTTCTGAGAAGGAGCCTAGGTATCCTGAGAATCTGGACGCCTTCTGATAAGGCACCTGGATACCCTGAGGAGCTAAACTCCAATTTTTTTCCTTAGAAGTTATATACAACTAATTAGAAGTTACAGGCAAGTACTTAGAAGTTACAGGTAAGTGCTTATAACTTACAGAAACTTATTAGAAGTTACAGGCAAGTGGTAAGAACTTAAAAGCAAGTACATAGAAGTTATAGGCAACTAATTAGAAGTTATAGGCAACTGCTTGGAGGTTACAGGAAGTTTCTTATAAGTTACAGGCAACTTATTAGAAATTATACGCAAGTGCCTAGATATTACAGGCAACTGCAAATAAAGAGATTCATAAAACAGTTTCTAAATTTCATTCAAATGCATACTTAACCAATAGATAAATTTATAGTAAAATTATAACGAACATCGTAATGTTTCAGTACAAAAGGTTTACGAAACTTGATAGTGGATATATAAATATAAAACAAAATACCGAACAACCAACATGTACTTATTTTACACTTAATCGTTAGGAGCAGTACATGTCGCTCTATTATGACCCTCATTACCACATATACTGCAATTCAACCGGGATATTGTTCCTCATTATTTGATTAACTTGACTCACCGGTGGCAAGCCTGACTCCAACTTATATACTCGGTCATGCGTAATTGCTGAAGTGGAAAACGATGATGCGTGTTGACTATTACACAAAAAAACGTTTTTATTAATATATTATTACTTGCATTCATATAGATATTACAAGCAACTTATTAGATATTAAAAGCAAATTTTCTTAGATATTAGTAAAATGCAACTACTTAGAAATTACAGGCAACTGCTTAGAAATTACAAGCAACTTTTTTAAAACTTACAAGTAACTGGTTAGAAATTACAGGCAACTGGTTACAAGTTACAAGGAAGTTCTTATAAGTTACAAGGTGTTTGCGACTAACTTGACTTTTTAGAAGTGCTTCGACTTTAGAATCAAATGAAGGTTCTTCTCTTGACGAAAGTCCCGGGATCTCGCTTTAGGGACTACTCATCTTGAACAGAGCAACTGCTAAGAAGTTACAGGTAATTACTTAGAAGTTAGAGCCAAGTGATTATATGTTACAGGCAAGTGCTTACAAATTACAGGCAACTGTCTTGTAAATTCCTGTAAAAAAAAATCAAATCAAATAAAAACAAACCTGCTCATAATGGTTAGAGTATAAACAGATACCTACATATGGATGACCTTCTCGTTCGTCTCTTGATGGATACAGACTATATTTACATAATCATCTTCGATTATCATTCTAACCATATGATCTCCATATTTCTCCATTTTATATGAAAGTTTTAACTTATCAATAAATATATCAAGTTGAAACGAGATTGTCCTTTTCAATTCGAACTATATTGTCGCCTCCGAGATGGTCAAAACCAAACATTTCCTATTGGATCCACTCACAAAACACATTAATGTCCAAATTTGGGCCATCCTCAATGAGCAAGAGAGTAAATGAAGATTTAGTTTGTTGGGGTAATAAATGAAAGTGGAGTAAATAAGAGAAAATAATAGATAATGGAGAAAATGAATGGAATAGTTCTTATTCCGTAGGCAACATAGGGTTTTTGGGAGGAAAAGTGGTGAATTTGGAAGGAAAATGGCACGGTTAGAACATTTAATGCTAAAAAATTAACAAAACACAATCCATGATAGGAGTTACAAACAATCTGATAGAAGTTACAGACAACTGAAATCAGAATTTTCCCCCCAAAAAAATGCAGCTGTCAACTTTTACTTGGGCACATGGGACTCTAAAGGTATTTTTGGGATATACTAAAATACATATGGTTATTTGTATTGCATAGAATAAAAGATGGGCCAAGGGTTTTTTCACATGATGAAAAAGTCCAGGAAAGTCCAAGGACGTTTTGACAGGTTATTTTTGGTGCCGGGGCTTTTCAACAATTTACCCAAAAAGTAACAGCTTTTTTTTCCTTAAAAGAAAATGGGTCTACTAATCAAAACATTGTTAATCTCTTCTGGGTCCCTTGTTGCTGCTGATGGTGCAAACAAGCTTCGAAAGACGCCAAATCCTACCTTGAAGCATTGCAAGGCTTTTCACTATCTCCTTTTTCTACCTTGAAAGTACAAGGAAACCAAAGCTTAAACCTGGACTGCATCAATAGTTCTGTAAACAACTTTCAAGCCATTAGCAATAAGCAATAAGCCAATACTAGTTATCCCAAGGACCCTTTCTAGACACAAAAAATGACTAATAAGAATATGAATCAAATGGTGATGGGGTCGCCTGTACTCACAAGGCCGCGTACGCGTGACACCGGCGGGTGGGGCCTGGACTATTGCATCCCTGTTGGGGCTGCGCGACAGCAGCCTCCTAGCCCATTAAAAGTAAAGTTTGGTGACAAGTCAGGTTAGTCAATGAAATCATTAATTAAAATTAAAAAGTGGACTATGAGGTTGGCTTTTAGCTCAGCACACGAGAAAAAGAAAAACAAATAATACAGTAGCAATTCTATCTCATGACTTCACACTCTGGATTGGACATGGCTCCAACACTAGCTTCAATTTTTAAAATGAGAGGTCAAAAAGGCAGAAGTGGAAAAAACAAAGAAAAAGAAAAAGAAACGCAATAATGAAAACAAAGTTGACTACGACCATAAGGGTCCGTTTGGTTGCAGGATTATGAGTTTAGATTTGGATTTTGGATTATGAAATCTTAGGATTCCATAATTTTGTGTTTGGTTGCAAGATTAGGATTTCTAGGATTCCTTTGTTTTTTATGGGGAGCCCACCACAAAACAACAAGGATTATGGAATCCTAAATATTTTCAGTATCTTCAAGGATTTGGCACTATTCATTGTACTTTTAGATGGGGCCCATGCATTTTATTTATTTAATAAACCTCTCTCTCTCTATCTCTCTTTAAAATCCTCAAATCCAAATCCCACTTTTTTTCACCAATCAAAAAAAAATTACAAGAATCTACAAATCCAATACTGAGAATCCAAAACCAACCAAACAATAAATTACCAAATCCAGAAATTTCAACCGTACAATTTTGGAATCCAAATTCCATAATCCTGCAACCAAACAGCCCCTAAGCAGCTAAATGAAGGCATGTTTCTCCCCCAAAAGTGACACCAACAAAACCCTGGTGCTCTGCCTTGTATGACCAAAACATCCACAGACAACAGCTACAGCGGCACAAACTTTAAAAAAGAAGAAAAAAAAATCTAGTGATTCAAGCTAAACCAATTTGAAACTAAGAGGCCCCAGTTTTACAAGCTGCAGTGCTGCTGTTCAAAACACTAATCGGAGACGAGCCCATCGCCGCCGCCGCCGCCGCCGCCGCCGCCGTACTGATATTAGAGTTGCTGCTTTTGTTAGTTGTCTCAGTGGCAGTAGCAGGAGCGGGAGCGGCAGCACCTTCCACAGGCTTTCTTGAACGGTTGCGTCCCCGGTGCATGTGCCTCTCGCAGTACTTCTGTTCCGGCACGACGTCTCTGGAGCACCTCCACTTCTTCCCATCCGTCCTCCTGCACCTCCCGGGCTCCGGCTCCATGCTGTTCCTAAAATCGTAACACAGGCTCCCCAATCCCACAACTACACAACCACAAATTATATAGAGAGTAAGCAAACGATGAAATTAAATCAAATTAAATGATACTCTGCTGGATGATGCATACAAGATGGGTAGTGGTGGGGGCCGTAGGAGGAGGCGACGCTTTTCCAGATGGGGAGGATGAGGTGAACGGGGACGGGGATCCCGGCGACCATGTGGTCGAAGATGAGCTTCTGGTGATGATACTCCTGCATCTGCATGAAAGTGAACCCCTTGTGTTTTGCTGCTGCTGCTGCTGCTGCTTCGTCTCCTCCTCCTCCTCCTCCTCCTCCTCCGAGGCCCAGCCCTAACCCTAACGCCAAAGGGGAAGCCACTGCTGTCGTCACGAGCCCTAAAATAAAAATAAAAAATAAAAAAAAATCAATTGAAAAACAGAATAACATGGAATCAAATAGAGAGGGGATTGATTTATTACAAACCTGCGTCAGATTCGAGTCGGGGTAGTTTCGATGGCGGCGATTTTGGGCCTGATGACTCTTCTTCCTCCTCTTGTTGGTCTTGTTGTTGAGCTGAGTTCTCTTGTTCGGCCATCAGAATCAGCAAGTAACAGAGAGATTTGGGGGTAAATGAAAATCCTGAGAGTTTTAATCGCTGCCGACTGCTGCTGCCGCTGCTGCCGCCGCCTAAAAAACCAAAACCTCTTTTGGGGACAGCATCCAAAACGCACACCACCTTCGCGATTTTCAAAACTTACGCTTAGGGGATAGATAGCAGAAGGCGACATCTAACACAAATGGTGTCTCTTTCACGGCGTTAGTTCTATTTTCCTTGAACTTTATTATTCACATTTTATTAGATTTTAAATCCTTTTTTGACTCAATTCCTTGGGCTCTTAATTTGGAAGTGAAAATACTAGAATGATTTCATTGAAACAAAATAATATAATGTTAATAAAAGACCCGACATTAAAGGATGGAAAAAGTACATACATAATAAAATATACAAATTCTAAACCGGTTTAACATCTATAATTCAGAATAAATACATTGCCAACTGAAAATGTAAATTTGACTACTTATGATAGAAACTATGCAAGTCTTGAATATATCTATTATCATTACATTGTACTTATAAATCTGTCATTTAATTACTTATAGTAAAATTTGTATGCACAGATTAACAATTGCAGAGAAGTAGTGCCATTTTTTGCTTATATCAAATAATATACCTTCATCCATTCACAACCAATGTAAATGATTCTTCTTACATGCAACCATTGTATTTTTCCCTCCAATTTTTTGTTTATTTATCTAATATATATGTTAGATCTATTTAACATTAGTAAACTATACAAATATTTCGTTAATATAGATATATTCAAAGTAAATTTAGCTAAATAAAGATAGATTCTGTTATAAATAAAGTCATTATATGTTGGGTAGACTTAGAGAAATGTGGGTGAATAAATCTCATGTAATTACATTTATATAAATATAAAGTTGAATACAAGTCAAAACTAAAATAAATTCCAGTTAAATATAAATAGGTTTAAATATTTCAAATAAATAACATCTAAGGCATTGCAGCACAAACTAAATAGGTGATGGATTAAGCGGGGTTTAGCTGAGGATGCTTCTGAAACAAATTAATGGGTGATTGGCCCGGTTCGTTTTCAAGATCTCGAATTCTATCCAAAATGGATGATAAATGTTAGAGTTTGATAGAAGAAAGAGTTTAGTCTCACGTCGGGAAAATAAGAAGATTAGACATATTGTAATACCTATATAGAGAGACTCTCTATATCTTTTAATAATTATAAAATATCTAATGTCCTCTTTATCTTGGTATCAGAGCTATGTTTCAGAAACCCTACCCGTTCCCAGCACCAAACCCTAGCCCCCAAACCCTAGTCGAAACCATCACCCCGCTACATTGCCGCACCACCATCGCACTGCCATCGCATCACCCTGCACCACCGCCACATCACCCTGCTCCACCGAATTACCCCGCACCACCATCGCATCACCCCTACTACATCACCTCATCACCATTGCATCATCACCACATCACCATCACATTGATGATCTACTTCATCATCTGTTCGGTTTAGATCCAGTTGTCGATCATCTGTTCGGTTGGATGTCTGTTTAGATCTGGTCGTGGATCATATGTTCGGATTTTTTTATTCGATTGGGAGGTAGGGTGGTGCTAGGAGTTTTCGTGTTGTGACTCTGTTGGTGTTGCCATGGGTGGCATTAAGAAGGAGGTTGTCGAGAGATTTGTTGTCAGGCCAACCGTGACTTCTGTTAAGTTGTTGAATCTGAAACGCAATGGTTTGAATTAGCAACAAGGGCAGATTATTGTGATGAAGAATTTGACTGAAAGGGGTAAAGATCATCATCTCACCAATAATCCCCTAACCCAAAAAATACTGCTTGGATAAAATATGATAATTTGGTAAAAGGTCTCTTATGTAAGGTCATGAAGCCAGGAGGTGATGGATCTGGTTTTTACTTGCTCCACTACAAAGGAAATGTGAACATTGTTGCAATCCACTTATTCAGGAAAGAGTAGCACATCTCGAGTTTATTCTATCTCTCAGACTTATTCTAGATCAAATATGTTAGATATAGTGCTCTTAAGGCAATTATTGTAATTGCAGATAAACAATTATGGTAATTAAGCTAGAACCTATATGGGTAGAACAATCTTGCTTGAGATAATAGTATGCTATTTGGTTTGTCTTTATCATTATGTGTATACGTTTTATTAACTATTACCTGTCGCTAATACCTAATGATAAAGCCCATAGGATTCTTACTTAACTACCAGCATTATGATATCGATCATATACGTGGGGGTTTAGTAGTCCATAAACACATTCTTAAATGTTCCTAGTCGTGGAAGTATCGAAACTTGGCATCGATATTCCAGAGTAAACTAATGTATACTTTCTAGACCTCGACGAGAGACGATGGCCGGTTTCACAAGCCATTGGTGTTTTGGCACCTAAGATTGTATACAGGCGTTCACTGGAGATGAGTATACCGAACGGACTCATCGAGAACTTCTAGATGATATTATACATATTGTCAGATATCAGTTCTCTAGTGACATAAGTACAGAATAGTGTTTTGACATGAGATCGTCATTTATCTTATATGAGTTCCCACTGTACTTTAATTACTACCCTACCACGGCTCAAAGGAGTCGTGAAAACAGGGTTTAGTTAGATACAGTCTCGAGCCACATGGAGGCAGTGAGCAATCAGAAGGGATTTGTCTCTCCCAGTATAGGGAGTTGATATCGCGCTGTGTCCGATTGGCTATCATCATAAATCCTTTACCGGGGTGGATGAGATTTATTGATAGGATATCAGTAGTTTCTTGGTGAGTGATGAGCTTGACACCGATAAAACTTATCGGGTTATTAGGGGTCTGGCATTCTCCATTCCTAGACCTGGTATGCGACACTCTTAGATGAAAAGAATGGACTATATAGAGATTGTCTCTTACAGGCTTGGTAGGGTACGGACGGACTTGATTGTCGACCTCCCTTTCGACATATACCTGGGTAGCCGTTACGTAAATCTAATGTCGCTGATGTGCTTGTGGTTATGAATTAATCCAGTAATTCACTGCCAGCGTATTGTCGAGTGTTTGGAGTCCCTCACAGAGAGTTTTTCCGGTTCAGGCAATATAATGTAGAGTCCGTATGTTGATACGTGTAAGCATCAGATTAAATACTTGTACTGACTATACGGATTTTGATCGGACATTTGATAATACTAACCGGTTTAGAATTAAGCGGATTATTAAATCAAGTATTGATTTAATAATAATAATAATAATAATATGTGTGTGTGTTCTAGTATTATGTTCACTATTCATTTTCTCTCTCTTGATTATTTGTATTTGTATATGGATATGCGTATATGTATTCAATATATATACCAAGAGTTATATTTTGTATTTATACAAAATATTTCTATAAGGGGACATTTTATTAGGATTTTCTTTTTATTAAAAAGAAAAGAAATGAGGTGGAGGAGGAAGCGTGAAAGAGAGTATGGATGCGAGCATGGGCTCATTTGTTTATTAGAAAATAGTTGTGATACTTTTCATGGTTGAAAAAAACATGCCACTTTCGCTTTCATTTGGTTATAACACACACACTCTCTTATCATCTTCTCCTTCATCCTTCTGGGCCAGAAAGCTCTTTTGAGTTACGGGTTGAGAGAAAAGGATAGTGATAAATTTCTATATCTCTCACACATTATTCCTAGCGAGTCTAGAGTGTCAGTTGCTTCCTTAAAATTTATGTTGGTGTGAAACTATAGCTTGGATCGGTTTATATCAAGTGGATCATCTTCGACAAGGGAGATCGTCTCTCAAGTCCATTCCCGACGGCCTACGGAGTATGGAGGGGCCTTCCATGATTGGGTGGACACGCTACAAAAATTGTATTTTCGCAACCGGAGTAGTTAGCTTGCTCGTTTATGTTTTCCAGTTTAGTGTTTGGAATCGATTTCTAGGTTGCTGTTTTTAGTGCTCGCATAAAAAATTTTGTTTTGTATTCCACCTTTGTTCTTCGCTTCTATTGCACGAGCGTTAGGAACCCAGCTGTGGTATCAGAGCAAACCAAACACTTAAACTAGTTATGAACAATGCTCATATTTCAAAACAGAATTTTTTCGTATTTTATTTTCTTAAAATCAAGTTTCTGTTGTTTTTGGAAAATGGTCTCTGAAAATTTTTTAGTAGATGAAAATGGACTGGAAATTATTCAAGATTGACACTGGAAGAGCACGAGTCCAGAAGCTTATGCTCTGGCCAACCAGGTCGGCCATTTGGACGCCTGGGTTGGCCAGAGTGCAAGATCTGGCATCGAGCTTCTCATAGTAGCTTGGTTTCAAAGAATTGGGATTTTTGGCACCTGTCAATTTGGTCCAGATTTAGGTTACTGTTATCTTTATTTACGGGCAATACGGAAAAGTTTTAATCGAAACTAAAGCATCGTTGATTATCCATAGTTTTGTATATGTGTTGTAAACGTTGTCTAATTGCTATATGTTCGATTAGACGAGATTGCATATATGTTACTTGTGTTGTTGGTTTGTATATCTTTATGATGGTTTAGCCGGATTGTCGTGGCAGATAGCCCTTGTGTGATGATGTATGTACAGTATTGTTGTATATTTAATTATTTAGGACGAGTGACCGGATTGTGGCCGTTGTTGCCGCTTGATATATATTCTTTTATTAGAATACGTCCAGGATGCGGGTGTTGTTGCCATTGAATATATTTCATTACATGTACTAGGATGAACCCACGGAGAAGTGCTTGGGAAACCGGATTCTAAAGTGTGAAAAGTGGCCATCTCATGGAGTTGGGACCTGGCACCTCGCTCTAGAATTGGTGGGTTGCTCGCCGCACTTGTAGGGATTCTAGGTGAAGACCCGCAGAGGGGTTCTTAAGTTACCGGATTCTAGAAAGAGCTAGGTGGCCCTCCCATAACATTGAGGCCAGGTTGCCCCATTTCTAGGATTGGCGGGTGGCTTAGCACGCTCGTAGGGTTCTTGGTTCGATATTGTACGAGCTATCCACACGACCAGGGAACGTCACGTTTTATTTGCGGCTCAAATGAAACGCATAGCTCTTAGTTTATCCGCTATTCCATTTTGTTTGCTACATGCCTGTGATGATATATATACACACATATATATATTATATATATTAGATGCTTCTATATATTTTGCATCAGTGCTTGCTCTGCCTCCGCCCTGTCGCAAGTTAAGTAAGCTTATAGTGAAGACCAGAGGCCTCGCGGAGAATGCGGATGGGATATAAAAGTATACTATTTTGGTTGTTTCTGGTGTGACTAGGAAGTTAAATGATGGGACTACATTATATGTTTAATGCAAAGAAATAACCCAAACTGATGTTGTAGGAACCAACTTTTTCGAAAGTGTTTATAGCTGTATTCTTTTGTTTTGAAAAGAGGTATTCGGTTAGAAATATCCTGCACCTCATTCAATGAGGAAAGAGCCTTCATCCTTTCATGGGGAGTTCGTTCTTAAACAAAAGTTTATGTTACTATAAACCACTTGGTTTTCTTCAAAACCAGTCATTTTAAAAACGAAGCCTAAACCGCTCATTTTCAAAACTATTCGGTTCCTTCAATGATATCAAGTTCATTGCATTAAAGGTTTTCGCAAAAACCAGTTGTAGCCCTCCGTCAGTTCCTATGAATAGTGCTTAGTATTATTGCTACGTTTGTTGACTCCGTCAAGACGTAGTGTATGGTAGCTAAGTGGTGCTTATTTGTAGCATACGATGCTATTGGTTAGGACAGTTGTGTAACCTTGTTGACTCCTTCAGGGGTTATGCGGATGGCTTTAATGCAATCAAGATAATAACGGGTTGAACTTGATTAGGACTCTTTGATTTGTTGACTCCGTCAAGATCAGTCAAGCCCCGATTCCCAGTGTACAGGGAAGGAGATGCGACGAGGCCGCTATGTATTTACTCAGAAGTAAACACGCTAAGTGTATCTAAGCAATATAAAGTAAAAGTACACAAGAGAGAGGAATGTAAATGAACGACAACTTTATTTATTTAACATTCTTTTACAGTACAACTGAAATTTAAATACATGGAATGAAAGCAATGCCTAAACAATGGCTTAAAAGAAATGAAAATGAAATATGTACAAGTATCTAAAGCTCCGGGTCGAATGCTAACTGCTCCAAGTCCTCGGTGCTGGGCTCGATCTTTAGTGAGTTCAATCCACCTGACAACATTCCAAAGGAAAAAGAAAAGGAATGTCGTCAGCGAACAATCACTCGGTAAGTCCCAAAGAAAGAGAGAAGTAGAATAGACAGAAGAGAGTATAACTAATATAATATTTGATTGTTAGCTTAACGCAGTTGTTTGTAGCTTGGTACATAAGATGCCAGTATATACGAGAGGAGTCCAACTTACACCGTGGACTTTGGTAACCCGTAGTACAAGGCTCCATCGAAAATACCACGGAACAACGGCATGGATGTAATTACGTCTTAAGTGACCACCTCATGCCACCTTTAATATATTCCGTACCAGTCTACACCTTTATAAACCCCGTAGTGTATTAATGTATTGATTGTACTGATTGTATTGTATTGTCTGTAGTAAATGGAAGACTTGCCGAAATCATGATATCAGTAAATGGAATGGATATAAATGGAGAATCATGTAGACGGAGTATATCCATGGTTCGGTGCGGTCAATACAGATTGATATAGATTGAATAGATGGATTCATGAATTCATGTTGTATTGTAGTTGATACTTGAATCACATTCAAGTCAGATTGATTAGATTGAGACTCAGTCTGAGTCAAACACTTTTGAAAAGAACTTGAAATTCTGAATTAGTTTTGATGTTATCGGTAACTCTGCACATGAATGGCAGGATTTGTGTATTTTTCCAAGACAATTACCGTGTTGATAACACCGTTTGTTAGATTGTCTACCTTAGATAAGCAAGCATCCATATCTCCGGCTCCATGAGGCTCAAGAGACTGGTCCCGTTTAAACCTATGTTTACTAGAGTCCTTATAATAATTTAGTATAACTTGAGGAGGTTTTATGTAAAAATAGTTCGATATAATTTTCAAAATACATCTCAAGTATTTAATTATCGTATTTAGGGTTTTCATAAATGTATATTTTATAATTGTGAAATTTCTAGTGAGTAGAACCTAGTTTTCATAGTATATGGTATTTTCTTGAAATATTGGAATTATTTTGTATTTGGATGATACTTTCATGTAATGGTGATTCTTTTGATTTGGAAAACATGGAATATTTATATAATATAATTAAAATAGATATTTTAATTATATATATATATATTTCAAAATAAATTTTATTTATTTTCTTGTAGAAATCTCATTTTCTAAAGAAAAATGCATAAAAATTCCATCGAGATCTAATGCTCCTTTCAGAGGTTTGCATCTTGCTCTACTTGGCCCGAAAATGTGCGATAATTCTCACCATTCTGAATGGGGTCCCCAAAAGTCAGTTGTAGAGGCGCAATTGCAAGAAATTGTTTAATACATCTTTTTAAGAAAATGGTTTTATAAGATAATGGTATTTATTTTGAAATATCGTATTATCCACAACTATGTTCCCAAATTTCCATCGTGCTATCTCAAAAATGTGTGTTGTGATGAGGTAGGTCATTACCTCGTGAATTATCTAAAGGTAATACATGTATTATGATGATTTATGTCGAAACTAAAATATATGGTATTTTACTGTAAAACTATGATAAAAGCTGTATAAAAAATTATTTTGAGATGATTCTTGTTTTAAAGTGTTTGTTAATATTTTTTAAACATGATATAAGAGTATGGTATTTTCTTGATCAAGAAAAGTTGAGTTTTGAAGAAAAAACGAATCAGAAGTCGGATTAACTCTGCTTTCGTCGGGTTTTATTATTTAAAGTTTTTAGAATAGAGAAAGAGATGAGAAGAGGGGACTTACTGGCTCTTGGGAAGAAGAGGGGTAGGAGAAGGCTAGTGAAGCGTCTGGACGTCGTTTCATCGCCGGAATTTTCTTAGATCGTCGCCGGAACTTCACCCTTTGTTAACTCCACTTGTACACAAAAGAGACTTGGAAATTTTGTAGAGTTTTTGTGAGGAAATTCTGAATGAGGAGGGGTGAGATATGGTGTGGTATTTATAGGGAAAACTAGGGTTTGGTGTATTGAATTGGTGAATTAAAATTTGTATTAAGAATGGGATTAAGTGAGCATTTTAATTCTTTGGATAAATACAGAGTAAACAAATAGTATAGGAGTTAAGGGGGGAGTCCAAGGGTCTAGGGTAGAGGAGAAAAATGGAATTTGGTCCATGTTAGACCGGCGGCGTCGGATCGAGAATGAATCTCGCCGGTCCGTTCTCGGTGAGGAGGTCTCGGATTCTCGCCACGTGTCTTGGTTGGTTTGAATACCATTTTGCACCTGTTTGTTTTCTATTTTGCTCTTCATTTTTCATGCAGTGCACGTACAAACTTTTAGGCTTCTAAAAGATTAAAAGAATATAAAATAAAAAGATAATATGGTTGGGGGGATTCGATCACAGGGGCTATGTCACAGCAGTGCAAGGCTTTACCAATGAGCTATAAGTGCTTTCTTGCTGTTCAAAATCAAATTAAACTTATAACTTGTTCTCAGGCTCAGGTATTCCTTCTGTATTTTGGAAAAAAAATTTGTACAGAAAGTTTAGAATTGTTACTATCTACCCTCTTTATAAAAACTTCGTCCTCGAAATTTATAGAAGGAAAGTGTAATAGATTCAAATTAATTTAGTGATAGAACTATTGATAGTGCATGAAAAATATTTGGAAGAACGAAAGAATGCGAAAGTTTTGGTAAGATTGAAAAACATGTGAGGGAATTACCAGGGTTACCTTGGTCTACAGTCTCGGCTTCTACGGATGCTATTGTGAAAGCCTGGCGCCGGGGTACATTCCTTCAAACTGGAGGCACATTGCTCTGTCCTTGGGTCATATTCCTCTACCCTCGAGGCATGTTCCTCGGTGCTTGATGGAATTGGCGATTAGGCTGTGCAGAAGGACCATGTGGAGGTGGAGCTGGGAGTGCAAGACGGGGTGCAGGAGCCTGGATAGCTGGCCACTGGGGATAGTTGGTGTGTGTGGGAGCTGAGTTGTGTCTATAAGGACAGGTTCCAATTCCGTGATTGGATGCGGCACAAAATGAACACAGGCCTTTTGCGCGCCTACATTCCTTAGACAAGTGTCCATCCCTTTTGCAATAGAAGCAAAAATCTGGACTTGGCTGGTTATCAATTACTTCCGGTCCTCTGGGTACAAACGATGGCCTTGAAGAGGCTCCTTCTGCCATCTGAGTGGCAGGGCGCTTCACTCCGGCAGATTGAGGTCTGCCCTTCCTCTTCACTACTGCCTCGTATCTTCGGGCAGCCTTCAAAGCCAAATCATGGGTTGAGAAATACCATGTAGCTAAGACAGCTTGGATCTCCGAATCTAACCCTTGCTGAAATCGTCTGGACCTGATCTCAACAGTCGGAATCAAGTATGCCGCGAATCTGTTGCAGTCTTGTGTTAACTGTGTAATATGTGTTATTTGAAAATCGAATTATTGAAACATATCTTAGCTACTGAGCATGGAAAACTCAGCGTCATATTCATCCACGGACTTGGTCCACATAGAACCCTACTGTAGGTGAATGAACTGCTGCTCCATGTCAAATCGGGCAGTCTCTGGAAAGTATTTCACGTCGAACATGCCGTGAAAGGTCTTTCATTCGATCGGTTGGTCAAGACGGCTTTCTTCTGCCTTCCACTAAACCCGTGCATTGTCAGTGAGCTGCAAATTTGCAACTCAAACCCAAGCTATCTCTGGCACTTGTGCTGCTGCCAAATCATCTTCAATACTCTGAGCCCACTCCTCAACTTCTAGGGGGCTCTCTTTTCCTGGGAATTGCTTGGGGTGCAAGGCCCGAAATTGCTTTACTCCTGGGGATTCTTCTTCTGGGAAGTTCATCAACATTGTAGTCTGTTGCTGCTGTCCTCCAGGTGGCTGCAGATCGCCTCAAGCAGTACCGTCTGCTCATTGATCGGAGCAGCGACGGTAGGGGTAAGCGGTAGTGGTGGTGGAGTGTTGTTGAAGTTGGTGCTAGTGTTGTTTAGGGAATCCATGATCTTGAAAGAAAAATTTGGGTTAGGACAGATTCAAAATATATGGAATTGGAAGATTCAAGGAATATGTAAAGAATATTTTTAGTTGCTGGTTCTTGTGTTATATTGCTTAAGACTTCATGCAGAATTAACCCGCAAGTCCATGCAGAACTGAGCTGCATGGGCCACCAACAAAACCTGTCACGCCCCGCTTCCCAGTGTACGGGCAAAGAGACCCGACGAGACCGCTACGTATTTACTCAGAAGTAAACACGCCAAGCGTATCTATGCAATATAAAGTAAAAGTACACAAGAGACAGGAATGTAAATGAACAACAACTTTATTTATTTAACATTCTTTTACAGTACAACTGAAATTTAAATATATGGAATGAAAGCAATGCCTAAACAATGGCATAACATAAATGAAAATGAAATATGTACAAGTATCCAAAGCTCCGGGTCGAATGCTAACTGCTCCAAGTCCTCGGTGTTGGGCTCGATCTCCAGTGAGTCCGATCTACCTGACAACATTCCAAAGAAAAAAGAAAAAGAATGTCATCAGCGAACAATCGCTCGGTAAGCCCCAAAGAAAGAGAGAAGTAGAATAGACAGAAGAAAGTATAACTAATATAATATTTAATTGTTAGGTTAACGCAGTTGTTTGGCTTGGTATAGAAGATGCCAGTGTATACGAGAGGAGTCCAACTTACACCGTGGACTTTGGTAACCCGCGGTACAAGGCTCTGTCGAAAATACTACAGAACAAGCGGCATGGATGTAATTATGTTTTAAGTGACCACCTCGTGCCACCTTTAACATATTCCGTATCAGTCTACACCTTTATAAATCCCGTAGTGTATTAATGTATTGATTGTATTGTCTGTAGTAAATGGAAGACTTGCCGAAACCATGATATCAGTAAATGGAATGGATGTAAATGGAGAGTCATATAGACGGAGTATATCCATGGTTCGGTGCAGACAATACAGATTGATATAGATTGAATAGATGGATTCATGAATTCATGTTGTATTGTAGTTGATGCTTGAATCACATTCAAATCAGATCGATTAGATTGAGACTCGGTCTGAGTCAGAAACTTTTGAAAAGAACTTGAAATCCTGAATTAGTTTTGATGTTATCGGTAACTGCTGCATATGGATGGCAGGATTTGTGTCTTTTTCGAAGACAATTACCGTGTTGATAACACCGTTTGTTAGATTGTCTACCTTAGATAGGCAAGCACCCATATCTCCGTCTCCCTGAAGCTCAAGAGATTGGTCCCACTTAAACCTATGTTTACTATGGTTCTTATTGTAATTTAGTATAACTTGAGGGGGGTTTATGTAAAAATAGTTTGATATAATTTTCAAAATACACCTCAAGTATTTAATTGTCGTCTTTTGGGTTTTCATAGATGTATATTTTATAATTGTGAAATTTCTAGTGAGTAGAACCTAATTTTCATAGTAAATGGTATTTTCTTGAAATATTGGAATTGTTTTGTATTTGGATGATATTTTCATGTAATAGTGATTCTTTTGATTTGGAAAACTTGGAATATTTATATAATATAATTAAAATATATATTTTGATAATATATATATATATATATATTTAAAAATAAATTTTATTTATTTTCTTTTAGGAATCTCATTTTCTAAAGAAAAATGCATAAAAATTCCATCGAGATCGAATGCTCCTTTCGGAGGTCTGCATCTCGATCTACTAGGTCCGAGAATGTGCGATAATCCGCACCATCCCGAGCGGGGTCCCCAAAAGTGGGTTGTAGAGGCGCAATTGCAAGGAATTGTTAAATACATCTTTTTAAGAAAATGGTTTTATAAATTAATGGTATTTATTTTGAAATATCGTATTATCCACAACCATGTTCCCAAATTTCCATCATGCTATGTCAAAGATGCATGTTGTGATGAGATAGGTCATTACCTCGTGAATTAACTAAAGGTAATACAGGTATTATAATGATTTATGTCGAAACTAAAGTATATGGTATTTTTCTGTAAAACTATGATAAAAGTTGTATGAAAGATTATTTTGAGATGATTCTTGTTTTAAAGTGTTTGTTAAATATGATATGAGAGTATGGTATTTTCTTGATTAAGAAAAGTTGAGTTTTGAAGAAAAACCGAATCGGAAGTCGGATTAACTTCGCTTCCGTCGGATTTTATAATTTAAAGTTTTTAGAATAGAGAAAGAGGGGGGAAGAGGGGACTTACTGGCTCTTGGGAAAAAAGAGGGGTAGGAGAAGGCTAATGAAGCGTCGGGACGTCGTTGCGTCGCCGAAATCTCCTTAGATTGTCGCCGGAACTTCATCCTTTGTTAACTTCACTTGTACATAAAAAAACTTGGAAATTTTGTAGAGTTTTTGTGAGGAAATTCTGAATGAGGAGGGATGAGATATGGTGTGGTATTTATAGGGAAAACTAGGATTTGGTGTATTGAGTTGGTGAATTAAAATTTGTATTAAGAATGGGATTAAGTGAGCATTTTAATTCTCTGGATAAATACAGAGTAAACAAATAGTATAGGAGTTAAGGGGGGAGTCCAAGGGTCTACGGTAGAGGAGAAAAAATGGAATTTGGTCTATGTTTGATCGGCGGCGCCGGATCGAGAATGAATCTTGCCGGTCCATTCCCGGTGAGGAGGGCTCGGATTCTCGCCACGTGTCTTGGTCAGTCTGAATACCATTTTTCACCTGTTTGTTTTCTATGTGACTCTTCATTTTTCGTGCAATACACATGCAAACTCTTAGGCTTCTAAAAGATTAAAAGAAAATAAAATAAAAAGATAATGTGGTTGGGGGGATTCGATCACAGGGCTACGTCAGAGCAGTGCAAGACTTTACCAATAAACTATAAGTGCTTTCTTGCTGTTCAAAAGCAAATTAAACTTATAACTTGTGCTCAGGCTCAGGTATTCCTTCTGTATTTTGGAAAAAAATAATTTTACAGAAAGTTTAGGGTTGTTACAAGGTCACTATGGTCCTAGGGGTAAAAACTATATCGGGAGTTTCAAACATAAGATAAACATACCAAGTATGTGCATACCTTCTAGAATGTGGTGACTTTGGTTGGCTTCCATCAAGGTTATCACACAATGATAGTTGGGTCCCGATTCCCACTGATGAGTAAGTGTTACTCCCGGGAGATTTTCACTTCACAACTAGCTAACCCATTAGGTACTTAGACAGATGTTAACGAAGTTATGCCTCTGCGGAAATGGGGTTATTTAATTGGGTCTGTGTGAAAGTACGGGAGACCTCCTTCAGAATACCAACACTGGCCTGGCTGTACGGTTAGCAAATTTGTAAGGTGTACATGATCCCGACTTGTTCTCCTTTTAGGATTTGAAGAAGAATTCGAGAAAACAATGGGAGTCATCTTGATTAGATAAATTAATTAACCAATCTAATTTTGATAGAGTGCATACTGAGTGTTTCTTTTCTCTCTCTCTGGCTGCGACCATGAATGATCTTAAACTAAAACTCGTAAACCAATATTGGCCGAACCTTTTTACCATCTGGTTTTGGATTTTCATGATTCACGACAAAGTCGCATATATCTCTGCTACTCCTACTTTTCCTTTTATTTCTGTAGAATACTCTATTTCACTACGATGATCCATATTTTTTGGAAATGCCATCCCATATAGTTACATACGAACTCGAAGAAATTTATTTTAGTCCGACAATGGTCACAGTGGAGAATTTGGATTGTATAATTTTGTTGTCACTCCTCCTTCACCTTCTCTCAAGTTAAGAGCTTCTTATATTTGGAGTGTACATCAGTTACGCTTATTGGATAGTTTTCTTCCAAATATTATCCTAGTGCTGAAAGGTATGCAAGGAAAAAAACTAACTAGTCTAAGTATGATGTATAGAAGGTAAGATGTAGAGACATATAAATGGGTTGAAGTGAGGGCAAAGGAAATTGCAACTAGTGTCGTGAATCTGGAAATTGGAAGAGGCATTGCTAAGAATACCCAGCCACCCCTTGAAACATTCTTATGTTTCAGTTTTCATTTGTTGTAATTGAAAATTGTTTCTCAATTAACTCTGACTCCTGAGTATATGGATACCGGATAAGAATCCCACATCTGTAGGGTGTTACAGATGCTGAGATGGAGTGCATTATTAGGAAAGGATGATTTGATTCTCAATATCAAAATTCGTAGTAATTGGTGCTATTGGGGAAATCACATAGTTTTTCCTAACGACAAACTTTTGGTTATGAATAATCGTTGTTATGCACCAATTTTTAAAATGATATATTTGTATCTTTATTTTATAAAGTGAGATTTAATTTTTTTAAAAACATTTACTTTTATCAGTTGAGAATAAGCTAAAGTGCATTGAATAACGGTGTAGACATTCTTAACTAAAATACAGTTTTTTCAACTTACAACACACAGAATTTGAGTTATTGAACTCTTGGGACTTATACATGATAATGTATGTTGTTTGGTGTCCTTTAGGATAAGGGTTGGTACTTTTACTTCATTTCGTTTTACTTATGAGTTCTCTGGTTTTAAACACGCATTCATTGAAATGCAAGGTCCATAAATTTTGAGTAGTTCATAAGGAATTAGAATAAAGTACAACACCAAATTTTGGAAGTATCAAAATTCTTTGAAGTGATCGAAAATATAGATACTTATTCTAGGTATTCCGTTGTGGTAATATTGAGAATTTAATTCTCTTTCAGATTACTCATCCGTGGGTGCGCTCCTTAATAAATAATGTTGTTTGGCATTTTTCCATTTATGTGATATGCACTGGAAACAACTGCATGCCAATTGAATATGGTTCCATCTAAATTAGTACCTTAGATTCTATATGGACATAGAATGGAAACATATATTAAGGTTATTAAGATATGGAATAATCCGGTTCGCGTTGATAGTACAATTCGGATATTCTCAAAGCACGTTTCAGTAATAGCAGTTCGTGGGTTATCCTAAACTTTCGTAAGGGTTTAACTTCAACCATTTTCAAGATCAAAAATTGGTTTTTCCTGGACTCGCCCCTTTTTATAGAAGGAATTTTTTGCAAAAGAAACTACTGGGAGTATGGTAGAACTGGAAGTGAATCCAGAACCATAAACGATTACTGAATTTTATTAAAACCTGGAGATTCAATTGGAACCGACAAATCTTAGCCACTCCGTAGATTTAGTAGGTGACCTCAGCCACCCAAGAGATACTTTGGTTTTCTCGTTAATGGTGACAGGAAGGTCAGCATCATAGTGATGATGACCCTACTAGTTATCGGCAGGCAATGGGAAGTGGTGACTTCTGGATGATGGCTAGATGCATTATATCCAAGTTGGACTCCACGCACTCCAGCAAATTATGGACTTTAGACTTTGCTGGATACTCCTGAAGGGGTAAACCCATTAGGAGTAAGTATATCTTTCGAGATCAGTGCGGGTGGAAAGGTAGTAACCTAATAAGGATAGACTTGTAACAAAATATTTTCATCAAATACTCGCTATGGATTGTGATAATACTTTTTCTTCAGTGTCTGTGCCGAAGTCCATACGGATATAACTTGACACTATTGTTTTTCCATGATTATGAGATCTGGCGGGTGGATGACTATAACATTTTTCTAAATGGGAATTTAGAACTATACGTGTATATGACTCTGCCAGAGGGTTGTCGTAGTCAGTGGGATCAGCAGATGGTGAGCAAGTTGCTTATGTCAATTTATAGACTAAAGCAGGGCATAAAAGGAGATAAATCATCTGTTTTGATATGACAGTCAAAATGTTTGACTTCATCAAAATAACAGATGAACCTGATAAGAAGGATGTAGGGAGTATTGTCCTGGTATTTGGATGATATACTCATAATAGGAAGTGTTGTTCCTATACCACAATTGGTCAAACTATAGTTGTCACAGGTGTTTCTCCAAATAGGATATGGATAATATATTAATGATTCTGGTAACTATATCTATGACAATAGATCTAGATTTGGGAAGTGTCCTAATCAGGATACTTGGACACCATTCTAAAGAGGTTTAGAATAGACGACTCGTAGCATAGTGGTGTACCCTCATGTGATGGAGTCGCTCTTCCTAAAGAGATGTCTTCTAGACCGATGAGGAGAGGTACTCACGTGAATGACATTTCAATTGCTTTGGCAATTAGGTCATGCGATATCATGTACCAGACCAGATATTGCTTTTGCACTTGCTGTAGTAAGGTGATATTAATCCAATCCTGGACAAACAAAAGGAAATAGTGAAGAACAAATCAGGATGTTCTTGGAGTATGGTAATGCCAGCCCCTACAGGAGGCGGTTACCGGTTCCATATTACAAAGTGACTTGGATGACAGAATGGATGACAGAATGGCTGTCAGAGTTATAAGTTTACCCTCTTCTGAGGGGTAGTATGTTGTAAAGTGTTCCAAGTGGATACTGAGATAGACATGGAATAAGATACTGATTAGATTCAATGGAGAATACAGCTTAAGAAGTTTGTTGGATAAAGGTGTTCATTTATGAACTTGGTCACATCATCTATCCAGACAAATTCTAAGGTAGGTATCGCTAATTTCGGGGGATAGTTGATCTCCATGAAGTTGAGAAATATAGAGATAAAGTAAGGAACATTATAGCGGATCCACTCACTGGGGCTATTTCTCGAACACGGTTTGTGAAACTGATTGGTAGAGAAGTTGGGTATTCGATAGCACATAGAGTTGTGAGTATGTGATACCGTAATAATTTGCCTTAAGTGTAAGTGGGAGATTGTTGTATATAGTGCCTTTAAGGCAATTATTGTAATTGCCGGTAGGAAATTATTGTAATTGCAGGTAGTAATTGAGGGAGGACCTATACGGGCAGAACAGTCTTGCTCGAGATGATAGTATGTTATCTGGTTTGTCTTTATCGTTATGTGTATACATTTTACTTGCTATTATATGTCACTAATACATAATGATAAAGGCCATAAGATTCTTGCTTGACTACCAATATTATGATAGCGATCATATACTTGGGGTAGTCCATAAGCATATCCTTAAATATTCCTAGTCATGAGAGTATCGAAGCTGGGCATCGATATTCCTGAGTAAACTAGTGTATACCTTCTAGACCCCGACGAAGGGCGGTGGCCGGTCTCGTAAGCCATTGGTGTTTGGCACCTAAGATTGTATATAGGTGCTCACTGGAGATGAGTACACCGAACGGACTCACCGAGAACTTCTATATGGTATTATACCTATCTTTAGATAGCAGTTCTCTGATGACATGAGTACAGGATAATCTTTTGATCTGAGATTGTCATTTGTCTTACTCGAGATGGATTTATTGATAGGAGATCAGTAGTTTCTCGGTGGGTGATGAGATTGAAACTAGCATGACTTATCGGGTTATTAGGGGTTTGACGTTATCCACCCCTAGACCCGGTATGTAACACTCTTAGATGAAGAGACCAGACTATATGGAGATTGTCACTTACAGGCTTGGTAGGGTATGTACGGATTTGATTGTCGACCTCCCTTTCGACATATACCTGGGTAGCCATTACGTACAGCTATTGCCGCAGACGTGCTTGTAGTTATGGATTTATCCAACAACTCACTGCCAGCGTATTGTCAAGTCCTTAGTTCCACACAGAGGGTTTTCCCGGTTCAGGAAATATGATGTAGAGGCCGTATATTTATACATGCAGGGATTCGATTAAATACGTGTACTAACTATACGGACTTTGATCAGACATTTGATATTACTAGCCGGCTTAGGATTAAGCTGGATTATTAAATCAAGTATTAATTTAATAATTGATATATATATAGAGAGAGAATAATGGAGGAAAGAGGCCATAGGAGCGAATTTCCTCCTGTGGCGCAACCTCCACCATTTTTTTCGGACGATCGACATCCATCATCATCATCGTTATCATATAAGATGTGCATACACCAAATTTCATGTGATTCCACCACTTTTTCACCGTTGAATTAGCAATGTAAAAAGTTCTGTTGTCGGTAAACCATTAATTTTACACCAACTAAATCAACGGTGAAAAAATGGTATAATCACATGAAATTTGGTGTATCTGCATCTTAGATGATAAAGATGGGGGTGATGTATGCCGATCGTCGAAAAAAATCATGAGGGTGCATTTTTCCTACGCCATAGAAGGAAATTCCCTCCTATGGCACCTTTCCTCCATTGACCTCATATATATATATATATATATATATATATGTGTGTGTGTGTGTGTGTGTGTGTGTGTGTATGTATATGTATATATATGTGTATATGTATATGTATATATATTAGTATTATATTCACTCTTCATTTTCTCTCTCTTGGCTATTCATATTTTTATACGGATACGCGTATATGTATTCAATACATATACCGGAAGTTGTATTATATATTTACACAAAATACTTCTAGAAGGGGACACCTCATTAGGATTTTCTTTTTATTAAAAAGAAATGAAATAAGGTGGAGAAGGTGTGGAAGAGAGTATGGATGAGAGGTATGGGCTCATTTGTTTGTTGGAAAATAGTTGTGATATTTTTCATGGTTGAAAAAAATATGACATTCACTCCTTCTTGGTTATAATACACCCTCTACTCTTTCATCCTCTCCTTCTTCCTCTTGAGCTAGAAAGCTCTCTTGAGTTATGGGTTTGAGAGAAAAAGATAGTGATAAATTTCTACATCTCTCGCACTATATTCCTAGCGAGTCTAGAGTGTTGGTTGCTTTCTCAAAGTTCACCTTGGTGTGAAGCTGGAGTTTGGATCGGTTTCCCTCAAGTGGATCATTTTCGGTAAGGACGATCGTCACTCAAGCTCGTTCCCGACGAGCTACGGAGCTTGGAGGGGTCTTCTAAGATGGATGGACATGCTAAAAAGGTTGTATTTTCGCAACTGAGTAGTTAGCTTGCTTGTTCATGTTTGCTAGTTTGGTGTTTGGAATCAATTTTTAGGTTGTCGTTTCTAGTGCTCGCACAAAAAATTTCGTTTTGTATTTCGCCTTTGTTCTTCGCTTCCGCTGTGCGAGCGGCAGAAACCCAGCAAGATCAGGAGAGTCGGACATTAGAGGAGAACTATGCTGCTTTCATGAAGGTATCTGATAAGTTACGGGCTATTTTTCCTTAAGAACCTGATTTGGAGAAAATGAAGACGCGTCAAGATAAGCTTGATGTACTGACCTTCTTAGGGAGTCTGAATTCTTAGTATGATACGGAATGACCACTAGTGATTGTTAGGGTTCCCCGTCACTCACAGACCAGTGGAAGCGGAATTTGCGAGCAAAAAAATTGTGCTAGCGTGAAGAAACCGCAACCTAGAATCCGTTTGAACACTAAACTAGAAAACTTAGCTACAAGTTATAGAAACTACAACCTTTATAGTGTTTTCACACAATCGTGGAAAACCCTTCCAAGCTCCGTAGGCCATCGGGAACATACTTGAGAGGTGACCGTCCTTACTGAAGATGATCCACCCGAGAGAAACCGATCCAAATTCCAGCTTCATCTAGTGAAGCAACTAAAGATCACAATTCTCTAGGTTGTGATGCTTAGGGATGTAGGATTTTTCCACTTTCATTTGCTCTTAAAATCCAACTCAAGAGAGAAGAAGGAGAAGGAGAAGAGAGGAGTGTAACACAAAATGAATGAGAGTGCTAATTAATTTTTTAAACCACAATATTTTAAAAATCTTTTTGAGATAAACAAATGAAGCATATCCCTCTCTACCATTCTCTTATTCATGCCTCCTCCTCCACCTCATTTCTTTTCTTTTTAATAAAAAGAAAATCCTAATGAAGTGTCCCCTTCTAGATGTATTTTGTATAAATACAAAATACAATTCCCGGTATATGTATCGAAATACATATACACATATCCATATAAAAATAAGAATAGCCAAAAAAAAAGAAAATGAATAGTGAACATAATACTAGAATATATATATATATATATATATATATATATATATATATATATTATTAAATCAATACTTGATTTAATAATCCGGATTAATCTTAAGTCGGCTAGTATTATCAAACGTCCGATTAAAGTCCGTGTAACCAGTACACGAATTTAATCGAACTCCGGTATGTATCAACATACGTCCTTTATATCATATCTCTTGAACCGGGAAAACGCTCTATGTGGGATTTAAAGACTCGACAATACGCTAGCAGTGAATTGCTGGATAAGTCCATAGCCACAAGCACGTAGCGGTACTAGCTGTATGTGGCGGCTACTTAGGTATATGTCAAAAGGGAGGTCGACAATCAAGTCCATCTGCACCCTACTAAGCCTGTATATGAAAAACTTCATACAGTGCTGTCTCTTCGTCTAAGAGTGTCACATACCGAGTCCAGAGGGTGGATAACATCAGGCCCCTAATAACCCGATAAGTCGTGCTGGTGTTAAGCTCATGACCAACTGAGAAACTACCGATCTACTATCAATAAATCTCATCCGCCCTAATCAAGGACATATGGTGATGGCTAACTAAACACAGCGCGACATCGAATCCCTATACTGGGAGAGACGGATCGCTCATTGCCTCCATGTGGCTCAGGACTGTACCCAACTAAAACCTATTTGCACGACTCCTTTGAGCCGTGGTAGGATATTAATCTAAGTATAATGGGAACTCACACGAGGCAAATGACGATCTAAGGCCTAAAGACTTCTATGTATTCATGTCACCAGAGAACTGCTATATGAGGATATGTATAAAACCAACTAGGAGTTCTCAGCGAGCCCGTCCGGTGTACTCACCTCCAGTGAGTATCTGTATACAATCTTAGGTGCCACACACCAATGGCTGTGAGACCTTCCACTGCCCCTCATCAGAGTCTAGAAACGTATATACCAGTCCACTCTAGAATATCGATGTACAGTCTCAATACTCACACGATTTGGGACATTTAAGGACATGCTTATGAACTATCCAGCTCTCATAATATAATCACCATCATAATGATACTAGTCAAGTAAGGATCCTACGGGTTTTACATTTTGTATTAGCGATATGTAATAGCAATTAAAACGTATACACAAAAATGATAAAGACAAACTAGATAGCATACTATAATCTCGAGAAAAATTGTTCTACCCGTAAGGTCCTCTCTCAATTACCATAATTGCCTGCCTACAATTACAATAATTGTTAGATGTGTATGCCCTAGAGGCCATTATTTTATATTATAGTGGATACTTGGACATATGTATGTACAGGACAATCTTGCTCGATATGATAATATGCTATTTGGTTTTTCTTTATCATTCATGTGTATAGTTTTACTTGTTATTACTGTCGCCAATACATATTGATAAAGCCCGTAGGATTTTCGCTTAACTACCAGGATTATGAAAAAGATCATACTAGTGGGGCTTGAGCAGTCTATAACCACATTCTTAAATGATCCTAGTCGTGGGAGTATCGAGACAGGGTATCAATACTCCAGAGTAGATTGGTGTATACGTTTCTTGATCCTGACCGGGGCGATGATTGTTCACATAGCCATTGGTGTTTGACACCAAAGATTGTATACAGGTGCTCATTGGAGAATGAGTTGTTGGATATGTATGCCTTGGAGGCCATTGTTGTATATATGTGTGTGTGTGTGTGTGTGTGTATGTGTGTGTGTGTGTGTGTGTAATGGATGCTTGGACATATGTATGTACAGGACAATATTGCTCGATATGATAGTATGCTATTTGGTTTGTCTTTATCTTAACATGTGCATATGTTTTACTTGTTATTACATATCGTTAATACATGTTGATAAAGCCGTAGGATTGTTGCTTGACTATCAGCTTTATGATGGCGATCATACATGTGGGGGCTGGGTAGTCCATAAGCACATCCTTAAATGTCCTTAGTCATAGGAGTATCAAGACAGAGCATCAATACTCTAGAATAGACTGGTGTATACGTTTCTAGACCCTGACGAGGGGCTATGGTTGGTCCCACAGCCATTGATTTTTGGCACCTAAGATTATATACAGGTGATCACTGGGGGTGAGTACACTGGACAGACACGCCGAGAACTAGCTAGATGGCATTATACCAATCGTCAGATAACAATTCTCTGGTGACATGAGTACAGATAGTCTGTCGACCTGAGGTCGTCGTTTGTCCCGTATGAGTTCTTACTGTTCTTTGATTACTACCCTATTACGGCTCTACTAAGTCGTGCAAACAGGTTTTAGTTGGGTAAAGTCCCAAGCCACATGGAAGAAGTGAGCGATTCTTAGGGATTCATCTCTCCCAGTATAGGGAGTCGATGTCGCGGTATGTTCGGTTGGACAACTCCATAAGTCCTTGGCCAGGGCTATTGAGAATTACTGATAGTTAGATCAGTAGATTCTCGGAAGGTCTTGAGCCACATCGGCACGAGTTGTCAGGTTATTAAGGGTCTGACGTTTTCTAGCCCCTAGACTCGGCATGCGATACTCTCAGACAAACAAACCGGACTGTACGGAGATTATCACGGATAGGCTCAGTATGAGTTCGAATAAGTTTGCTCGTCGGCCTTCTTTTCGACAGGTACCTGGGTAGCCGTTACGTACAGCTAGTGCCACTGACATGCTTGTGGTTAAACCCACTGTCAGTGTAACACCTTAAAACGCGATTAGAGTTAATTAAGCGATATAATGCGGGTTTTTAATAAATTTAAGTAATAATTGTTTTCACATATTTTATTTTAATTAATTAATATTTTTATTTAATTATTTTTGTATTTGCACACACATGTGCATATTAATCTAGGGTTAAGGATGTGTTAACCATGCTTTGTTACCCATGGCACTTAACCTTTATATGTCATATTGTTTGTGTGTGTGTGTGTGTGTGTGTGTGTGTGTGTATTTTAAGTAAAAGGGTTTTATTTATAAAAAAAGATAAGAAAAAGGAAAAGAGAACACAATGATGAGGCATGGAAGACATGGGGGAAAAGCATGGGAGGCATTAAATGAGGAATGGGAAAGAGCATGGCTCTCATATCTCATTCTTACCCTCTCACTCTCTCATTTCCTAACAACACTCACACCCTCTCATTTTTTTCTTATTCTTCTACACCAAAAAATCATCTCTTGATCATTTTCCCCCCCACTAACCTGTTGGATATATATGCCCTAGAAGCCAGTATTGTATATGTATACATATGAATGCTAGGGATATATATGTACAGGACAATCTTGCTCAGTTTTATAGTATATTATTTGACTTATCTTTGTCAGGATATGTGTATTTATTCTATTGTTGTTATATCTAGCTTGCACATATTGATAAAGACTCGATACGGTAGTATACTATTATGGTTTGTCTTTATCTTAACATAACATATGTCATACTCGTTATTTCATATTGCGGTTACATGTTGATAAAGCCCGTAGGATCTTGCTTGACTACCTGCGTTGTGATGGCGATCATACTTGTGGGAGTATGGTAGTCCATAAGCACATCCTTAAATGGTCCCTAGTCATTTGAGTATCGAGACTGGGTATTAATACTCCAGAGTAAACTAGTGTACATATTTCTAGCCCCGTCGGGGGATGGTTGGTCCCGCAGCCATTGGTCTGATGCACTTAAGATCGTATACAGGTGCTCACTGGGTGTGAGTACACTGGACGGACTCACCGAGAACTTCCAGATGGTACTATACCTATCGTCAGATGGATGTTCTCAGGTGACATGTGTACAGGCTAGTCTTCGGACCTGAGATCGGCATTTGTCTCGTGTGAGTTCTCACTGAGCTTTGGTCACTACCCTACTACGGCTCTACTGAGTCGTGCAAACAGGTTTTGGTTGGGTACAGTCCTGAGCCACATGGAGGCAGTGAGCGATTGTTGGGGATTCGTCTCTCTCGGTATTGGGAGTTAATATCACACAGTAATCGATCGATCAGGACCATAAGACCTTGGCCAAGGCAGTTGGGATTTACTGATAGGTTGATCAGTAGTTTCCCGGATTGGTCCTGAGCCACATCAGCACGACTTATCGGGTTATTAGGGTCTGAAGTTTACCACCCCCTAGATCTGGTATGCGATACTCTTTGACGAAGAGACTGGACTATACGGATACTGTTACGGATAGGCTCAGTAGGAGTTCGGACAAGTTTGCTCGTCGGCCCTCCTTTTCGACAGGTGCCTGGGTAGCCGTTACGTACAGCTAGTGCCGCTGACGTGCTTGTGGTTAAACCCATTGCCAGCATACTGTTGAGTCTTTAGAGTCCCACACAGAGGGTTTCCCTGCTTCGGGAGAAACGATGTATAGGCCGTATGGTTTAACGGCAGGGTTCGATCACATACGTACACTTGTGTACGTATGATGTTCGGGCGGATAATACTAGCGGGCTTTGGTTTAAGCCAGATCCTATTATTAGATTATCGGATTATTTAGTCTCTGGGTATTCGTATTTTTCGGAATACGGATACGGGTATGTATATACGGACGAGGGGTATTCTTGTAATTTTGGCAAGAGTGCTTCTAGAAGATGACACCTCATTTCTTATTTATTCTTTCTGATTAAATGATGAAATGAGGTGGAGGATAAGTTGTTCATTTACATTAAATGAAGTTTGACCACTAGATGACTCACTTAGTGACTCATATGATAACTATTGAAACATGCTTGATTTATTTTATTCTATGCTTCATAATTATCTAGGGTTGCCATTTTTCATTTCATTATGATCTCACACACTCTCTCTTCTCAAAGCTCTCATCTTCTTCCTCTTACCTTAAAGTGTCTCATGAGTTGAAAATCCAAGGGTCTAAGAGACTAACTAATCCCTAATCACTCTCTACATACTCTAGTATACTTAGATTAGCAAGCTAAGTATTCTAGTTACCTCAATTAGGAGGCAAGAGCTCTTAGTTGGCACTCTCGGGTGGATCATCATTGACGCGAGGAGGCCGAAGTTCAAGCACGATCCAAACTTCCATCAAGGATCTTAAGGAGATGATCAAAGACCTGAAGGACTTGGTTTCTTTAGGTATACTTTCTATCATACTAGATAGAACCCTTACTTGCTAATTAGGTTTATGGTTAAGATCCGGCTTTAGTGTTATTCTAACGCCAAGTTTCTCATCGTAGAAAAATTTTTGTTCCGCACTTGGCCACTGGAGATGGCCGGGGCGCTAGCGTAATCCTTTATAACCTTAAGCCTAAATCAACATCAAACCCCACTAAAACCTCAACTAAGCATGTTTAACCCTCTTGAGATGTCTTGGAGCTTGCAAGGCTAGGGTTTTGCCTAAGTTTTGGTGAGGTAATGATCTTAAACCCTTATTTAGGCTCTAAGGAAGGTTTTGTGTTAATTAGTTTCACTAAAATATCTTAATGTTTTAAATTAGTGTTAATATCATATTTGTGTTAAGTTTTAAGGCTCTGCTTGAATCTGCTATCGACCCAGATATTATTTGAGAAGTTGCCATCACAGAGACATAGTCTAAAGGCTTAGAACACACCACTGAAACCTTAGCCCAATTCCTCATTTCATGGCCGCAATTTTATTGCTTATGGCCGCAATTTGCGGCCAGAGTAGGGAACTAGGGTTTAAGTCTTCGTCGTGGGGTCTCTCGGGTTATTTGTAGGCTTGTGGCATGTGCAACTTCCTCTAATTCTTTGTGTATAAAAATCTAGGACCGTTTAGCTATTTTTCAAGTGTTTCGATGATGTGCAATGCGTATTTATCCGACTTTCGTGTAGGTGTTTCGTGTAGTTAACTGCCATAAGAGTGGTCTAGGATATCGCTGCACACGTTTGGCCCGCTAAGCTAACACTTGGTAGCTTGTGGGAGTCGATTCGTTGGGTTGGCGTTGTGTCCGTGTGTTATCGGAAAGTTTACTAAATTCACCCGTTATGGTTTTGTGTGATGCTAGGATCACTTGCGGGGACGTCGGACGAATCCAGGAAGGGGGAAAAGGTGATCAGATTCACTTAGTTCGAGATCATCAGGTGAGTAGATTTAACATCTATGGGGGAATCGCCTGTATGGTGTTAAGCGCCGATGGCTAGATTCAAGTGATAATATCTTGTACTTTTTGAATATATGTTGTGAATTATCCACGCGTAGTATATTGTGCATCCTATTACCTGCTGCACCTTGACATAATATTAATAGGGACACTGCACCATTACTAACGGTTTATGTTGCACGAGCACTGATTTATATGCCACACACACCGTTGGTATTTGCCATGTCACGCATACTATAGAAATTGCCATGGATAAATATATTGTACCGCATTTATTATTGACAGTTAGACATTGATTCTTGTACTAATACGCATCATGTTAGCAGCATACATACATTGCTATAGTGCTATATCTCATATGATGTTTTCATGAGATTTCTGTTTCGTAGATTTAGGAAACCGCAAGAACATTTTGAAACTTGAGTTATTTAAAAAGGCAGTTTTTTCCCTTGATATGATATTTCGTGTCCACCATGAGTTTTCTCGGTGCTGAGTTATGAGCGTACCCAATTCGAGGAGTAGGCTGAGCCGTCTGTGGGTACATGGAAGACCCGGTAAGATACCCCGGGGCAAGAAGATTGTGGAGTAGACGATGAGCCTGGCAGGGGGAGCACTGCCTACCGGTGATTGTATGTGTCACGACCTAAATGTGGCACGTGACCGGCACTTAAATCATGTGACCTCTAAAGACGTTGACGCGGTTTAAGTAAGCCGAAAACCCGGAATCTAAACCCTTTTTGAAAAATATTGGAGGTGAGTTTAAAATAGTCATCAGATGAAATCAGTTTAAATAACACTTAAATTTAACTAAGTATGTTTGAAAAGCATCTATGACGTTTTGAAATTTGATAGCACCTCCTTTGCAATTTTGTATAACCCGATACAACATAATAATATAAATAGCATCCCAACGGGAGCTAGCTTCCACGTCTAAACGACGGAGCAACCAAACAATCTATATCAGAATTTGACTCCAATGAGTGCGACCTTACAACTTCTAAGTCTCGCTTCTAAGTCCACAATATACCTTTCTAAGTTGATGGAGTTTTACTAGATACAAGAAGATATGAATATACAGGTGTGAGTACGATACAACGGTAACCCACCTGGTAAAGCAATCACCAAAAGGAATGTGTGTCCAAACCACTGATAATCCAAGCGGTAAAACCTGCAAGAAATTATGGTACAACGGGGGTGAGTTGCCGACTCAGTGAATAAAAGTACATCTAAAAGTAGAAATCAAAATGCACGACGATACCTAGGTCATACGTATACTACTATCATAATCTGTACTAATATAATATATGATATGCATATGTATCATAATGCAACACTAACTATCATGCTATTCCAAGTAGAATATATCAATGCAAATGGCCTGTATCTAGGTATAAGCCCAATGTAGCCGGAAATATATATATATATATATATATATATATATATAAACCTCTTCATTTAAAAATAGCCACAGAATAGAAATGTCACTGTATAAAAGCAGACGTGATAGTATGAAATATAATAGGTATCTTATTTAAAATATACGTCCTGCTCTTTTAATGAATAGTGTTAAGAGATTTACGATTTAAAAGATTTCAATGACATACCAAACATGTCAAAATAATGAGACTATAGCTCGATTTGAATTCCTTTTTAATGTATGCAATTACCAGTAAAGAGATATGCAGGTACTGTCTCCCGGATCAGTTCTGGTCGGCTACAAAAACTGTAAACTAACTGTATACCTCATGATAGCAACATATCAATATATATGGATGTCCAGCATCGACACCCGAAATCAGAAATCTCTCGTGTCCATCACCGACACAAAAATGCAGATATCGTCAACACCATCTCAACAGATGATCGCCACCCGATATCCAAGGCCCCGGTCAGTATTCCGTGGATATCAGCCGTGTCCAATTGAACCCCGATCAGTATCCCCGGGATATCTACCGTGCTCATCTCTATCTTCGGTATAGAGTACCCTCGCTAGGCTTCCCGCCTATAATGCGGATTTCTTACCTCTCGGTCTCGACCCGGGGCCACCATGTATCCGACTGTATATCTCCCCCACTCAGTGCAGATAAGAACAAATCCGAAACCGTATACCTCCCCCACTCGGTTTGGAATAAATACTCAGAAAACATAAAGCTCATGGTGGACGCCAACTCATCATATACAAAGATATCAAGTAAAGAACGAGAATGCGTGCATAGATCATTCTGATGATATATTATATATATACATATATAATAGTGTCCCATACCACCGATATATATCATCAGGAGTAAAATATCCAGAAAATCCATAAGAATCAAATACAACATCTATAGTACTAATATTTGTAATTTACAATAGGAAATAAAGAAAGACTGCTTAATTAAATCATATAGGCATAATGATATCAATTCTACTGTGTCATGGCACTACTAATGATGTGTAGTGTAGCATACGCGTCTGTACTCGTGCAGCATGGCAATCATTAGTATTTGTGCAAGCGTTCTATCAGAGTGTTCGTATTACGGAACGTGTAACATCAATAATTATAACGTGAACCAATAAAGTAAAGCTAAGCGTATTTAATAATATAACTACTTACTATGAGCTATACCATTATCTTTGAAAATGGAACGAAACGTTGGTTTTGAGATAAGGAAGCTGCCTTAGGTTAAAATAGATATTCGTTTTGGAAATTGGCACCGCATCCTTGTATTTTATCATTAAAAAAGAAACGAATCGTAGTTTTTAAAAGAATATAGCTCACACAAATATTACATCCTAAAACGGAATATAATCTAACTCTACGAGTTTAAAGCAAAACTTGGCCGTTATTTGGCATACGAATCTCATCATTTCCAATACGTATAGTTTTTCGTATAATACCTCACAGTATTACCATGTCTAATCCAACTCTAGTACGGCAAAATCCTTCATACTAACTTACCAAACCATAAATAAACTGCATGCAATTGAATACTATGCTAGATGCAAATTACCTTCAATATCAATATCCTGAATAAATACTAAACTAACTAGATATCATAATACTATTTATAAGGTTGCGGGGGTGCTATACGCCATCCACCCGACTTCCCCCGTAGATGTAAATCTACTCACCAACTCGTTGAGCTCGCTGAAATCCACGCTGATATGTCCGCCAACTCCGTCTCGGAAATCCTCAAAATCGTACCTATAAGTCGTATTTAAAATCACATCGATGTAAATATCATATTGAAAACCAAAACAACGAGCTACGCATCCATAGGTTAGAACTTATAGTATACTTAACCCAAAAACGACAATATATCTGTCGTTAACGTATAAACATTAACGGTTCAGCTGCAGTACAAAAATACGAAAACCCGTATCGTAATATCGGAAATTTGATAAAACTTTTACTAATCATTCCCAGATTTCTCTGTAAGAATACTGGAACAAATCAAACAATATCATAGCTTATAAAATAACAAAACAAAGCTACAGGAGAAAAACCAACACCAAAAGCCTAGGGGGGCCGGTGAGCTCGGAAAAATGGTGAATGTCGCCGGGCTTGGTAGGGAGTTAGGGGCTCGGGCTTTGTGAAAAGTTCTCTAGTGGTCTTAGTAGAGTTTTGGTCTTGCTAGTTTTTCTAGTGATTATACCTATTAGTTCCAAATTCAATTACAGTAGCTAAATATCACAAAACAAACTGTTTTTGTAATACTGCACACAAAAACTATTATTGGACAGAAATGATTGAGTGAAGAGAGAGGAAGATATACCTATGGAGATTGTGTATAATGGAACACCAGCTCATGAATTGTGTGTGGGAGTATCTAGGTCTTGTAGAGGCTCTAGCTTGATGATGTGCACAACTTTGATAAAGGGATTCATTTCTTCTCCATTTGGAGTGATGAACACTTAGAAAATTTAGTTTGGAGCTGAAGAATGTGTTGTGTTCAGTTGATATCACTAAGGGATTCCCTAAGTGTTGTTTGGTGTAGAGAAAGTATGATGTGGAGGTTGAGAGGTGGAGGTGGTATGGAGGAAGTATGATGCATTCATACAAGGAGGAGGTGTTAAACTTGAAGAAGGAGGTGTAAAGCTATGAAGGAGGAGGTGTAGGGTTATGAGCAAAGGTGAAGATGAGGTGTTGTGTGAAGGTTAACATAGAATATCATATGTCATCCATGATTAAAAGAAATACAACAATAAAGAAAGACCTTCATATTATAAATCCAAATCCATATGACATAAAAGATATGAAATGATAAATGTATCACTTAATTTTCATTAGCTTAATTACAATTACAATGTCAGGTTAAAATAATTAAAACGTCATTTTTTATGACATCACACATGTTTATTTATATGTATTGAAATGACTATATTTTTATGGATAAAATTCCGATATTTAAAAGTTGTATGTGATATCACTTTTATAACTCATTATTTTTATATTTAAAATTATAAATTAATATTTATTATTTTCTAAAATGTTATAGTCTCTCCCCCTTAAAGAAATTCGGTCCCCGAATTTAAATTAAACCCCTTTCTTAAAACATTTTTTTCAATCCAATCAACTCATTTCAAAACAATTTTCCGGGGTCCAAATTTTAAAACACATCGTCCGCTCAATACAACGGAACTCCGAAGTCCCACATGAGCTAAGACGCATCATATCGCAATTGTGTGCGTGAAAACTCAAAAGATATACTTTCACATAACTGTAACTCTAGCGGTTGCTATGAGAATTACCCTAGTTATTATGCAAATTGCCAAATACGATAACCATTGTGTATCCTAAATACACGATAATTACCACAATCGTAGTGCAATATCGATACACACGACCAAGCGAAAATTTTATATAAATCAAATCTATAATATATCTTATCAAGTGCAAAGCACGAAAACAAAATCAACCCTACGGTTTGCATGCAAATCTCAATTCACACGTCACGGTGTGCATGAAACTAAGACAATGCTAAGTGCAACAGACGTGCACGACACGATATCCACTGCATCTGCTGTGCATGGAACAAAGTGTACAAAATAGTAGCAAGTGCATAGGGGTGCACAAAATCAAATCCAAGTGCATCAGGGTGCCCAAAATAAATCTCAAGTGTATCGGGGTGCACAAAGTCAAAATCAAGTGCATCAAAATTCACAAAAAATCAAAACGTGCAACTAGTGTGCACGAAATCATACCAAGTATACCTAGGGTATATATATATATATATATATAATCTTTTAACCACGTGCATCTGATGTGCACAGAAATATCAGTGTAGTGCATCCGGTGTACACAACACTACAGTCGAGTGCAGTCACCTCGCACAAAATCTCAAACAAGTGCACCTGATATGCACAAAACATACAAAGTGAAATCATTGTACATGGAAATAGCATCAAGTGCACCTGCCGTGCACAAAACATTAGGTGACCCTCAAATCCTCAAAATACGTATATCAAAATAACGGACGTTGAGTTGTCCTTTCTTAAATGTTGAAAATGAATTATTTTAGATCATAAAAACGCAAGTCGAACTCAAATGACATCAAATTATATCATCTTCAATATCGAAAGGTGTTTATACACCCGGAACTGGCATAGCAAGGATTTCTACTTGTCATCTGCCACGATCTAAAGTCCTCTGTCTCTGAATTCTGATTCTTCTTGCGGACCTCTAACGTCAGGGTATCTTCATACAATCATCCGGTGAGGAGCAATGACTCAATCGGTCGTACTGCTGATACTTCTCACCACATCTCTTTGGCCAGTAGTCCAGTCTCTCGTAACGCAACTTGTTAATGATGGAAATCTCTATTCTCTGCTTGTGTGCTAACAACTGATCCTGGGTCCAATCTTATTTATTATCAACTTTCAGAAAGAACCCCTTCAAGTCTCCTGCCGATCTCAGCTATCCAGCCTGCCCGGAACTAGCACTCATTTCTGAATCCACTTTCTCTTTAGTAACGACTGTCATTTCCTTAAGATTTTCCCTAAAAGTGTGGTCGTACTCGCTTCTACATTTGCTTTGAATTTTCAACATCAGCGGTGAAGAACAACTGTCCACTGAAACTTTGCACCAATCTCCTATTTCATAAATCTCCAATATCAACCACTTAAGGAGCGTATCACGATAATTATGCGAGTTGCAAGTCATAATCGATTATGACCATGTCCGGACCCTTACAAGAATTCCAAAAACACAAATCCGACATCTCTGATACTCTGTAGAACAATCTGACTAAGCTCACCTTCGAAAACTTGTCCCAATTCGTCGGATGAACATGATCTTTTTCTTGAGCTACGTGCATCAGGTATGAGCAAGATCCATCGGAAGAAGCTAATCAATTTCACCGATCTCTTATCGGAGCGCCACAATGGATTAAAAGTCCTAACCATCCCACATCTTAACGGCTATAAATCCTTCTGATCCATCGACACTTGTAAACATCGCCAACCTTTATCTTCATGAACTCTGAAAGCAACATCTCGATAACCTCAGCAATGATTGGTATCGTTGTCTGAACAGTACACAACACCACGATCTTCGGAGAGGGGAAAACATCACGCCTCAAGTCCGGTGTTTCCCCCAATCAGAGCAAAGCTCTATTCAAAATTCAAATTTTGAAATAAAGCAATGCTTCAGATGCAGTGCCAAGTGCGCTGCGCCCTAAGCAGCGCATCACGTGCAAAGCACGTGGGCGCTAGCGCTGGGTGCACTGCGCTCTAAGCAGCACACCATGTGTGCGTTAGCGTTAGGTGCGCTGCGCTCTAAGCAGCGCACCACATGTTAAGCACGAGTGCGCTAGCGCAATGTGCGCTGCCCTTTAAGCAGCGCACAACGTGTAAAGCACGGGTGCGCTAGCGCTGGAACTAAAAACTCCCCACCGTTAGATCAAAGATCCAATAATAATGATAAATCATTAATTAATCAGAATTAAATTCTGTTAAGGAAAGATTCCTCCAAATCTTTCCAAATAATAAGATTGTGCTCTGTAAATCAGAGCACTGTTGGATCAATGATCCAATGGTAAATAAAAATTACCAAAAGACAGAATAAATTCTGTATGGAAAGATTTATCAATCTTGTTAAAAATAAGAAGATTGTCTTCTGTAAAACAGAAGCCCTAGGATCAAAGATCTATTGGTGGGGAAACATCCCCAAATCAATCAGATAAAGATCTCTTTAACTGATTCAACAAATCAGCCTACCTTATAAAAAGGCCCATAGACTTCAAGTCTGAAATATACAGAAAGAAAGAGAGAAAAACATCCCCAAAAAAAACTTAGAGAAATTCAAAAGAGTAAGCTCTTGCAAGAAGATTTTTCTTCAAGGTAAGAATGAATGATGATGAACACAGAGATGAAATCATCTCATGATTAAGAAAGAAGAATTCATTTCTTTAAAAAGATCATAGATCTACAAAGACAAAAAGTCTTTCATAAAAAGATCAAAAGATCTCATCATAAAATAAAAGAAGAACTTACGTCTCACAGATCATAGATCTATAAGACTAAAGTCTTTCTCAAAGAGATCATGAACATTTAATTATAAAAAGGAGGGGAGAATAATTCAATTCTCTTAAGGATCATAGATCCATAAAGGCCAAGCCTTTCATCAATATAAGAGATTGAAACAAAAAAAGAACGGTTGTTCTTAGATCCTGAGACAAAATCTCTTTTAGAAGAACATAAATTGTTTCTCAAATCATAAAATTGATTAGATGCGCCTTTGCGCCTTGGAACTGCGCTTTGCTCTCTTGAACTGCTCTTCTACGCTCTTAGACTGGCGCTCAGCGTCGAGCGTGACACATGTCGCTTTGCGCTCTTGAAATAGCGCACTGCGCTCATGGTCTGGCGCTCAGCGGCAGGCGCACCACGTGTCAATCACGTGTGCGTCATTAAACTAATAGCGCTCTGCGCTCATAAACTGGTGTAATGCGCCCATCATCTGGCGCTCAGCGCCAAGCGCAACACGTGACCCTCACGTGTGCGCTACTCGGCAGAAGCGCACTGCGCTCTTTGACTGGTGCAAAGCGCCAAGCGCGCCACGTGTCGCGCTGATGGAACATAAATTGTTTTTTAATAAGCCTAAGGCTATGAGGAATGCTCAGCATTCAGCAAAGATAAAAACACTGTCAGGGCCAAGCCCAAATAAAGGCTCAACAGCCCAAAAATAAAATATTAAACATTTTAGCCTGATTGGACTTAGCCCAAGATTGGCTATAAGTCCTCAACTCATATTAATTGAGCCCACATGCTCATAAATCTTTTTAACGGATCTTAGCCCCAAATTAGACTACAGACCTTTCAATCAAAATTGGTTCAAGGGTACATCTCTTTACTCCTCTAATATTTGTCGTTGTAATCCTTCAACGTCTTCAGAGAGGTGACGGGTCCCGATAACCATACATTTTATAGACTATGGCGTCTTTAAACTGGACTGTGGGGTCCTTAAACCCATGGACTATGATGTCCTTAACCTTGGACCGAGATGTTCTTAAACTAACAATGGACCGTAATGTCCTTAAATTAATTATCGACCGCAATATCCCTAAACTAAACAACAGAGTCCAAATGCTCTTTTGTTGGATCTAAACGATCCCGTTAGGTTGATCTTAGTCTAAAATTAGACTAACGTATCCTTAACAAACGTTTAAGTTGATCTTAGTCTAAAATGAGACTAACGTATCCTTAAACCCAACCTGAAACCTAAATCTAAGAAAATACGGATTTGGACTAATCCACGCCCTACGGGCGACAACATAAATTAGTCTCCGTATACAATCCACGGGCAACCAAAAACAAAACAAACACCCACGACACGAAGTGACCATCTGGAGAAGGAGAAAGTTGTTACCGCGATGCGGTAGCGTAATTAACTGCAGGGGCTTACGCCTGCAGGGAAGAGCGTCCCCACAATCAAAAACCCCTCAAATGAGGGGGAATCTGACGAAGTCTGCTACATCGGCCGCATCCGTTTAAACTTTCGATACATGGTGTCATAAATCAACTTAGCATCTTCGGAGAGGTGGACGGATAGCACCAATTAGCATCTGCCCCGAAATTCAGGCAAGACGGACCTCCGCGGTCGTTTCTTCCCGCGTTTCGGAGGGGAAGAGATTCTGGCACGCCCGGTGGAACCTTTTCCTCTTTCCACTCCTCACTTCGTGTGTCATGTTCGCGAACGAATCGCGGTTTGATATGGTTGCCCTTGGGTTCGAGATACTAGGATTTGGTGTCATGCACCGTGCAGAAAACAGAAGATCAATGGCTTCGACCTGCACTAACTGCAACTGCAACTCTCGCTCCGTCCCGTCCGGAGGAGTGACTTACGGGCCCCAAGCGGCCTCCATCTTCGCTATGCCGGTGGAACAGGTCACTCAGGCCACCACTGGATTGTTCTTTGGGACCATGATCCCACCGATAAGCTTCAATGCCCTGATGCTATCGCAAGAAGCCCCAAAGAAGTCGGTCTTTGATCGACTTACCACTATTGTGACCCCTTTCACTGGGTCGTCCAGCTCCAACGCCTCATTCTTTGACAGACTGGGCCAAAGCTTATTTAGGCCCATGAAGAAGTCCGCGATACCGGAAAGAGTTATCCCTAAGAGGATAGCCATTCCTGCTCATGAAGTCGTCAAGGCGGCTTCTCCTGCCAAAGGGTCGGTCTTCACAAGACTGACTGTCCTGGCTCCTGTTCCAGGCAAAATCGTCAAGATTGCCTCCCCTACTCGGAAGTCTGCCTTCGATAGGTTGGCCATCCCCACTCAGCGGATATCAGTCTTCAATAGGTTGACAACGACAATTTTTGACCAACACAGGGGGCATGAGGAAGTCACCCCTACAGCTGAGACAATCCCAACGGCTCGACAAGCTCGACGTCGCCACTGGCACCGAGTAAGGAAGGCTGGGGCCAACTCCCCTTCCGAACTGACTCCACCAGCTCCAACGGTGGAAATCGATGCTGCTGTTCTAACTGGGAACAGCTTTGAACCGCTAAGGAGGGTGCGCAAAAACTCTCCGACTGCCATGCTAAAAATATCTCTTCCACCTGTGGAGAATGCTACAGAAAAGAAGCCGGAGTAGCCCCCTCAGCGGCTGTCCTCCAAAATATACAAAGTCTAAGGACGGGTCCAGGAATCGGTGATTGACCAGGACTACTCTCGCCGACCAAAGAAGCTTAAAGCTCGGCAAGAAAAGAGCCATTCCGTGGTTCAACAAAAGATATCATCCGTCTGTGTGCCTGCTGCAATGGCTCCCTCAACTTCAGCTGCTGACAAGAGAAGGAGGTCAGAAAAAGCCACTGTGATCGCAGCGAACCGTAAAGACGCTAAACCTAAACACCCCAAGTCTGGGGACTTGATGGTGCATACTGTTTATATGGCTTCCGGAAAAGAGGAAAGCCGTGCTTCCACAGGTCATCGACCGCTCACTCAATCGATAACAAAGGCTCAGGAGCAGCAGCAACAAAAACTTCAGGAAATGCTAACTGCAATGGCCACACTCACTGGACCGAAAGACAATCCGGAGACCTTAGAGCAGCGTCAGGAACAAGAAACCGATGCTGATTTCCTTCGAAGAATGTTCGAGAAGAGAGAAAAAGAAGCCGCGGAACAGGCGGCCAACATAAAACGAATGGCTCTTTTGTTCTAAGACATGGCCGGGATGATGTTATAGCCGGAACCTCCAGCTGAAGACCCCCCGATTATCATCGAGGACGACAGAGGGGAGACATCGAATCCTCCTCAGGCTCTTTCAGCAGCCAAGGAAGAGACCATCTCCAAGGCCGCTCTGGATGATTACATTGCTCAGCAGATACGAGCTCACCAGGCGAATGAAGCGGCTGGGCAGGTCGTTAAGACTGGACGACCCTATCTGGGCCGGTATGACCAAATAAGGTACCCGCCGGGATACATGATCCCCAAATTCCATGTATATAAGGGGACGGGAAATCCGCATCAGCATGTCGCTCAATTCATGGCCTTGTGCGGCAACACCGGAGGTGACGATAAACTGCTACTTTGCCCGTTCGTCGGCGGCTTGTCAGAGACGGCATTCGAATGGTACTCTGAACTCCCCAACGACTCCGTCAAAACTTTTGAAGAAATGGAGCTGTTGTCCACACAAAGATTCGCAAGCGCTAGCGAGCGTACTTCGATTACCGCACTAATTAACGCCAGGGTGAAGCCAGGCGAGACATGGGTTCAATACGCAATACGATGGCGGAATCTGTGGTCAAAATGTGAGCAGCGCATCGAAGAAGCGCCAGCAGTGGGCATGTTCATGGGTACTCTTGATCCGCAGGCGACCATCTCCCAGTTCATGATGTTTTTCAAGCCGACCACTTTCCAGGCCTTGATTGACAAGATGGTCCAAATGGATCAGATGGGTCATAGACCATCTCCTTCGAAGTCGGAGCCTCGAAACGAAAAAAGGAAAGGAAAAGCAACTTTCATCGCCAATACTCAACAACAGCCGAGCAACTTAAAGCCGGTTGTTCGACAAAAAAACGTATGTCCACGCCCATCCCTCGAAGAGATACTGGGACGTCCTTACTCGTTACCCCAGGATAAAACGAGGAGACTGTTCGAGCTGGCAGTGCGCAACAGACTCATCAATCTGCCAGATCCAAAACATCCGTTGCAACCAGGCGATGTCAACAATCCTAATTACCGCCCTTACCACCAAGCAGTAAGCTATCCAATCGAAGATTGCTTCGTCTTCAAAGGCTGGATTGAGGACCAATACCAACCAGGCAAGTTCGCATTATCCGAAAATTGGAAGGTGAAACCGCCACAACCTCACGCCCCTAAAAAGGTGAACATGCCGGGGGCATCGTGCTCATTCATAGAGAAAGCCCCATGGACCGAAAAGTCCGTAAACTAGAAATTCACCTCAAATACGGCAACGGCGGACCGCAATGTCCTAAAACTTGCGATGAACCGAAACGTCCATAAACTAACGATGGACCACTATGTCCTAAAACTGGCTAATGACCGAAACATCGTTAAACTACTACCAACCCACGACATCGCCAGGCTGACGTGGTGTTAAAAAAAATGGTATGTCCATAAGCAAAATGGGCACGGATGAAAACCTGAAAGGGCTCCATGAGTAAAAATAGCAGGGCTACCGGCGAGTGTTGTGAAAATTCGAAAGGGCGCAATCTCGTTAAAAGACACTTGCAAGGTCCTCTCGACTTTGTGAGGAGAAAATACCTGCGTGAGATCCTTACGACTCACAAGGGAGCAACACACTTAGGGATCCCCACAATTCCTAAGGAGAAATTACACTTACAAGATCCTCATGACTCGTAAGGAGAACCCTCTTATGAGAACCTCACGACTCATAAGATTCAAAAGCCTTAAGTTACAGGGATCTGAACATGTTCTTAAGCCATCACAACCTCCAGCTCTGCCCTACAAGCGGTTCAATGCTGACCCTTGTATACAATCCACGGGCGTGAATAAACATTCTCCCTAACAAAGTCCTACACGCGACTAGCGATATGTCTACATGGTGAACAACCCTTTTAAGTCTTCTCGACTTATAAGGAGAAAACACTCTTGTAAGATCCTTACGACTTATAAGAGACCATATGCTTAAGAATCCTCACGATTCTTAAGGAGAAAACGTACCTACGAGATCCTCATGACTCGTAGAGAAAAATACCTTTATGAGACCCTTACGGCTCATGAAGTTAAAAGCCTTAGTCGACAGGATCCTAACTCTGTTTACTAAGCCACCTTTGTGCGACGTCGACGAAGGCAAATGATGATTCACTCCTAGCAATATCCCAGTTGTAGCGATGCTAATGCCGAAATCGGTGTCCAATCCCAAAACTCGCAGCGAAAAACCAGCGAGCTACAAATACATATGAAATAGCCAAAATGATGGGGCAACTTGCAACAAAATCAGCAAGTAAAATATATGCATATGAAATAGCCGAAATAGTTGGGCAACTCGCAATAAAAAGCAGCGAGTAAAAATAAAACAAATAGCCGAAATGATTAGGCACCGCGAAAAATAGCCGAAATGATTGGGCAATCACGATTTTCGGGATATAAAAAGCTGAAATGATAGAGTATCGCGGAAAGAAATAAAAAAATGAAAAAAGTGAAACTTTTTGCCCTACATGTGAGATCACATCGATCCCTGTATACAATCCAGGAGCACAAACAAAAAGGGAACCATACCTTCCCCCCAGGCTCCATCAAAAAGAAAGCCAAGTCTCGATGGACACATCCACAGTCTGGAGACCTACAACGGCGTTCCTTTGTAGTCCAGCAGGATGCAGATGCAACGTCAACGAAAGACCTCATGGTCGAAACAAAGCGGAGTGACGGCAAAATCCCAACTCCACCTCAGCATTCGTCTCGTTAAACCAGACGCAATGTCAACAACGGCGTTCCTTCGCAGTCCGGCAGGATGCAGATGCAACGTCAATGAAAGACCTCACGGTCGAAACAAAGTGGAGTGATGGAAAAATCCCATCTCCACCTCAGCATTCGTCTCGTTACAGCAGACGAGATGTCACCCCAGCGTTCTTCCTCCAGCAGGACTCAGACGCAACATCACCCAATGGAGCCGCGGCAAAATCCCTAGTTCTAAACCTCGACAGTTCACCAGCAACCTAAAGACAACCGCGACATTCGTCTCGATACAGCAGACGCAATGCCAGTAAACGAAGCAAAGGAAATATTCCTAGCTTCAGGGTCTTGATGGCAACTCATATAAAACCTGAAAGACTATCGGAGATCATCCCACACCAGCGCGGAGTGGTCACCTCCTCGACGTTCGTCTCGTTACAGCAGACGAGATGTCACTACAGCATTCTTCCTCTAACAGGATTCGGACACGCCAAAGCAAACGAAGCGAAGGCCAAACTCCTACCTTCAGGGTCTTGACGGCAACTCATATAAAACCTGAAAGACTATCAGAGATCATCCCACGCCAGCGCGGAGTGGTCACCACCTCAACGTTCGTCTCGATACAGCAGACGAGACGTCACCACAGCGTTCTTCCTCCAGCAGGATTCAGACGCGACAATCAAACAACGGAGCCACGACAAAATCCCTAGTTCCAAACCTCGACGAATCACCAACAACCTAGAGACAACCGCGACATTCGTCTCGATACAGCATACGCAATGCCAGCAAACAAAGCGAAGGCCAAATTCCTAGCTTCAGGGTCTTGACGGCAACTCATATAAAACCTGAAAGACTATCGGAGATCACCTCACACCAGCACGGAGTGGTCACCACCTCGACGTTCGTCTCGATACAGCAGACGAGACGTCACCACAGCATTCTTCCTCCAGCAGGATTCAGACGCGACAATCAAACAACGGAGCCACGGCAAAATCCCTAGTTCCAAACCTCGACGGTTCACCAACAACCTAGAGACAACCGCGACATTCGTCTCGATACAGCAGACACAATGCCAGCAAACGAAGCAAAGGCCAAATTCCTAACTTCAGGGTCTTGACGGCAACTCATATAAAACCTAAAAGACTATCGGAGATCATCCCACGCCAGCGTGGAGTGGTCACCACCTCGACGTTCGTCTCGATACAGCAGACGAGATGTCACCACAACGTTCTTCCTCCAGCAGAATTCAGACGCGACAATCAAACAACGGAGCCATGGCAAAATCCCTAGTTCCAAACCTCGACGGTTCACCAACAACCTAGAGACAACCGCGACATTCGTCTCGATACAGCAGACGCAATGCCAGCAAACGAAGCAAAGGCCAAATTCCTAGCTTCAGGGTCTTGACGGCAACTTATATAAAACCTGAAAAACTATCGGAGATCATCCCACACCAGCGCGGAGTAGTCACCACCTCGACGTTCGTCTCGATACAGCAGACGAGACGTCACCACAGCATTCTTCCTCCAGCAGGATTCAGACGCAACAATCAAACAACGGAGCCACGGCAAAATCCCTAGTTCCAAACCTCGATGGTTCACCAACAACCTAGAGACAATCGCGACATTCGTCTCGATACAGCAGACGCAATGCCAGCAAACGAAGCAAAGGCCAAATTCCTAGCTTCAGGGTCTTAACGGCAACTCATATAAAACCTGAAAGACTATCGGAGATCATCCCACACCAGCACAGAGTGGTTATGACTCATCGGGGCTCCTCAAAATGAGCCTAACCTCAAGTAAAAAGCGGCATGGAAAAATTCCTAACGCTTTCTCTTCCGACGGTCAAACTATCTAGGAGGATTTCTTGAAGACGTCTTGTCCAGCCCCCGAAGGGATTAGAGACACGCCAGTCGCAAGGCTACTCGAACAGCAAGATTGCCTATCGAGGAATATATCAGCCAACGTGACGGTACGATGGACAAAACCCTAGTACCACAGACCCTAACGGACCTCTGTTGTAAAGAGCAGAGCTTAACTGTGACGTTAGGACATTCTTACCAGAACTGCTCGATTCGTCTCGACTCGTGAGAAAATTAGTGTCTTTGCGAGAACTTCTCAAATCGTTTCGACTCATAAGGAAAAGCCTTAGGCAGCAGGGATTAAAAAACCTGTTTCCTAAGCACTGGGGCCCTGCAAGTCGGTCCAAAATGGACTCTTGCTTACTATTCACGGGCCACACTCTCCAAAGTCGAATCTCGATAAGGAGGGAAACAACCACTTACGAGTCCTCTCAACTTGTAAGAGGGAAAATTCTCTTGTGAGATCCTTACGACTTATAAGAGAAAAACACACATAGGAATCCTCACGATTCCTAAGGAGAAAATACACCTACGAGATCCTCTCGACTCGTAGGGAGAAAAGTTTTTATGAGACCCTCACAGCTCATGAAGTTGAAAAGCCTTAGGCAGCAGATCTGAACCTGCTTCCTAAGCCATCGCTACCTCTCGAAGAATTCAAAACAGAATGCTCTCTCTATCATCTGCAGGCTACGCTTACTAAGTGACATGCCGATAACAAAGAAAAGAAGAAAGCAAGAAATGACACAAGATAGTACGAAAGAAATGTATCTTTTATTTATAAATTCAATTGAGTACAATTTACATCATATGAAAGGATAAAAAAAGGGGGGGTACATTTTATTCAAAAATTACAAGTGGTGCAAAAACAATTATTGGGAGGGAAGCGTTTTCAATAGACCAATCAGCCGCTCGCGTACTTCCCTCAGCCCCTTTTCATAGTCAGCTGCCGCGGCCAACTCTGCTCCAACCTGAGCTCGTTGCTGCAAATAGAACGAAAGTTGCTCTTCGACGACCCGCTGAGCTACCCCACAATTCTGTGCATCTCGCTCGATGAGGTCGAGCTTTTGCTTCAGCGTGAGCCTGTCAGAAATACATCATAGAAGGCTTTCAAAGATAACTTTCAGCTGCGCAGCATTTGCATCAACTTGAGCATGTAATCGAGCAGATTCACTTGAAGTCTCTTCACACTCCTTACGCTTTAAGGCCGCTTCCTGTTCAAGATAACGGAAGTAGGGAGCGCTCTTCTCGACCCATGCAGCCCGCTGGGAGTTCGCGGCCAAGACCTTGGGAGCAGGACGTCCAAACTCGAGCTCATGCAGACATGCCTTGATTTTTCTGCAGTGATTAACCTAGGACTCCACGACACCTTCACTATGAAAGTGCACGAGCGTCGCCAGCATGGGATTAACCTCAGCAGCAAAATCTGCAGCAAGGGCGGGAGTCTCCGCTTCAAGCTCCTCGAGGTGATCGCTCAACATACGCAGACTATTCACAGCGTCTTTTGAAGATGAACGCCTGGAAAAGGGGCCTACTGGCATTAGTATTTGAGACTCGAACGGAGCTGAAGTCGGTATCACCGCTGCAAAACAAATCATAGTCAAATAACGGTTCAGGAAATAAAGGAGGTTCATGAACAACGGAGTTTACTATACCGGCTGCAGCAGGTGGCAAGGCCGGGAGTACCGGTGGTGCAACTGTTCTTTCGTCTCCTCCTTCGATCTGTAGGGCTGCAATCAAAACAAAGAAGAATTAGAAATGATTTGACTGCCCGTAAAAGAAAAGAAAAGGTATTAGCTAAAGGCTGTACTCACCAGCGCCACTAGAAGAGGCAATCTCTAACTGGAAGGGGAAATGTGGGTGCAGCACCTGATACAGGTGATCAGAAAGGACTCCTGCAAAGATGTAATAATGCAATGTCAGTACGTAAAATATACTGTCTACAATGAAACTGATGGGTCACAAATCCTCACCTTCCTGCATTTGAGAGGGTACGAGAGAAGGCAAAGGGACGGTCACCGTCAAAGCAGCAACTGGAGATGCTTCCTCGGGTGGCACAACCTCAACACTCATCACACCTGCATTAGAAATAAGAGAAACGCTGTCAAAAGAGATTGAAAGGGATTGCAGAATAAACGAGAAAGTAATAACCCAAAATCTACCTGGTGAGTCGCCAGTTGAAACCGCGACAAGGGTGTCACTGGGTGCAGCGGCTGCTTCACCCTCTCCCATCGAAATGGTCTCGCCGCCCGTAGCTTCATCCCCCGACTCCATGAGAATCGTCGTGACACTCGCAGCGCCCGGCAACGGCAAGGACCCGCAAGGGGAAAGAGTGACGATTGGAGCAGTGCCCGACTCTTGAGAAAGAGTGGCTATCTCGGGCTCAGCGATTGTAGCCATCTCACCTACCGCTACCTCGGGCTCAGCGATTGTAGCCATCTCACCTATCGCTACCTCGGGCTCGGTGATTGTAGCCATCTCACCTACCACTACCTCAGGCTCGGTGGTTGCCGCCACGTCACCCACCACTTCCTCGGCAAGACTCGGCACTGCAAGATAAGATATATGAGAATCTGAAAATTAAAACTTTGACAAAAAGAACTCAATATCACGTTACCTTGGGTCGGTCTTTCGACTGCTTCCCGAGCCGAACGTGCTACCTGTCTGTGGGCGGTAGACAAGGCGGCCGAAGCATCCTCTGAAGGAGTAGGGGCAGGGGTAGCAGCGCTCGAACCTGCACCCACAGCCAAGGCGGCGTTGCGCTCCCTTGCTACGCGCATTCTACGCTTCCTTTCCGCCCGGGCCGTGAGAGCGGATCTTCTCAAGACCTCCATCAATGGGACGTCATCGTCCACGCCAAGAGCTACCTCTAGAGCCGTTATGGCATCCGTCATCGGTCGCTTAAGTAAAGCCTCTTTTGGCAATGATGAGGAGGCCGAGACTTCGATAGTCGGCCCTGGAAGCATCTCCGCATCACCCTGTGGGATTGGCATTGTAGTCCCTGCGATAAGATAAAAGGAATCAGATTGTCTATAAGAAAGGCGAATGAAGGCGCAATGAGCCGAAATATACCAACGCCCAGTGAAGCGCGAATCCTCTCCTCCTCCTCAAAGGTCCTAAGGGAAGCCGCGAGAGCCTCTTCAGTGGAAATGCCTGTTAAAGAATGAAAAGTGTCAGTCAAAACATGATAATAAAAATATAATGCAATGACAAAAAGTACGGCTGATGTTTACTTGATTGCGCGAGGATGGCCAATCCCGCTTTGTGGCTTGCTGATCGCACAGAAGCTGTAATAGCAGCCTCCAGATCAGTATCGTCCGACGCTATGAATAGACCCTCGTTGGTCCCATATCCGCCCAAGCCCTCACTATAAGGAGCATGAGGCTCCTGACCAAATACAACGTCGGCAGAGAGGATCGACTTCTTCTTCCTCTTCGGCGAGCGAGCTCCGGTCGCCGCATGCACAAGTTTACGTTTAGTAGGCACCTTGGGGTGACGAGTCCTTATATTTGAACCCACGCCAGAATCGGGGGAAGCTACAGTCGTCGTTTCTACAGGAGCCCGGGATATCGGTAGCTCGGGCCTGTCATGCGGGACTTCGATCACGGCAACTTCTCTTAAAGGAGGTGGGACAATGGTTCGTCGCTTTAGAAGGACGTTTCGATCACCAGCAGAGGGTGAACCTTTGCGATCGAGCAGCAGTCACTTCTCCTCCCTGATGACGGTGCCTATTGAATGCTGATACCCCGCCACGTACACATTAAGGGCCTTCGGGACACAGCTCGGTTCGCTGATAAAGAAGTTGGACCCCGTGTTCACGCGTATAAAATGATGCAGCGTGTTTCGCATTCCCTCTTTAGTGACAGCAGGTTCTAACAAGAAAGCCTCAAGCGGGACTCCCTGATTGTAGCTCAGCTGCTGGGCAAAACGATGCGGATTGTATCTCATGAATAACGCCGCATCATTTTTCCTAAACACTAGAAAACCCGTTCTGATGGAATATAAATGAAGGATTTCCCAATCTTTCAAAACAGAGGCTCCATCTTTAAAAATGTCCCGCAATGGCTGCACCGTTGTTGCGGACTCTTTGCCGATGGTCAGAATCTTGTCGGTGAAGGTTATGCCATCTCCAACCGTGCGAGGAAGAAGGAGCAAATCTCTAGCTTCCCGCGGTGACAGATTTACAATAGATGCGCCAACTAATCGCATAATCCGGGGGAAGCCGCACCTTTCATAGAAGGAAGGCCTTTTATGGATACCGAAAATGCCAAGTGCATGTAGCTCGAGCCATAACATGAAGTAATGCATCGAGAAGTTCACATGCTGCACTCCGGGTTCAGTAGTATCCCGACAGCCACTTTCACCCCAATAACCATTCAGTGAGCTGAGTAGAAGACAGACGGCCTCATACGGCGAGGGTGCATCGGGAGCGCAAACCAGCTCAGCCATAGCCCAAGAAACCCCAAAAAGAACGTTTCCTCATCAATCCCAGGGATTGCAACCTCCGCAAAAGAATCAACTGGGGTGTTGGGTAGGAAGAAACTCTTTTGATCTGCCTCCGCCGTTGGCAGGTTGTTTAAACCTAAACCGAAAGGGTCGTCAAGCATGGCGAATTTAGCATCCTCCTTCGAAAGGACTTCCGGATGGAGAAAACGAGCGATGAAATCCTCGAAATTAACCCCGCGGCTCCCATATTCGAGGAAAAGGCCCTCATAAATATTTAACATTTTGATCAAACTAGGAAATTGTTGTTGAATGGCGTTCTCCGGGGTAAGGCCTGTCATCACTGGCTTGGCACCAAAAACATATTCATCCGCAGGAAGCAGTTCCTCATAATGCTCCCCCATAACCGGTAAGCCAGAAACTTCTGCAAATTCCTCTAAGGAAATTTATACTTCTCGGTCCAGCAAAAAAAAGGTGTGAGTAGGAATATTCCACTGCTCCAGAAATGCCTTAACCTACCAGGCGGGTAGCGTAGAATACTGGAAGAGAGAAGTATAAATGACGAGATACAACCCGAGCCTCAACAACCGCGACTTCTTCGCTGACAGAATATAACGGGCCCATTGCAGATAGCCGGCTAGATGATGAGGAATTAGGCCAATCATATATGGTTGTCTCCATGGTCACGCCTCGCCTTGACAAATACATCGCCCCAGGGTATCCAAAGCCATTGGAGGCTGAACAGGTATCGAAGCCATAGCAGGCAGAGGAAGACCTCCCGAAATCCAGTTGACTTCTTCCACGGTATAGTTCACCGGGGATGGGTCGGCGTAATGGATCGCCATGATAGGCTCTGAGGGTACCGCGCACGAAAAGCTCTGCCGACCCTTAATAATTTGATTGTACCATGTCCCCCAGAGGTGAAGATTCTTATGTTCCGGGTCATGATCTTTGATCAATACTAAGACTTCCCGGTCCACAAGTGCTCCAGGGAATCCTCCTTCTAAACGAACAAACGGGAAAAAGGGATCGAAAGACATGTCGCATGCACGAAAAGGGACAAAAGTCAACTGTCAGTGCTATAATTTAATTTAAATTCTGACACTTGGTACTTTAGAATTTGTACCGCACTGTAATGCAGTAGAGAGGGACCAAAGGGGGCCCACAAAATCTAGATGACAGTTCATCATTAATAAAACAGCCTCATCATTTGATGAGGCTGTTAATTAAATGTGAAAATCCTCAATTGATTCTCATTTAATGAGAATTTCCTCGGGCTAAGGAGTAAATCTCATTTTGAGAGCAGTACTCTGTGACAGAGTGACACTTGTCAAACTCTAATCACGAAGGAATAAAAATTCCTCAAGAGCCTTGCTCTGGAAGAAAATGATGGAATAATCCATCAAAAAAATTGAAATCAATTTTTATACATGGATGCAAAATTCTGAGATCTTCAAGATCTATGAACAAACTCTAAGAGTTATTTATGAGCAAAGCTCTGATCATGGGTTAAGAAACCCTGAAAGAAGATCTCTTTAGATCTATGGTTTCGAGAGAGCAAAGCTCTGTTAATGAAACCCTAGATCGTTAAAAAATTTAATCTTTACCTAAATTTTGGCAGAGTTTTGACTCTTGAAATTTCTTAAAATGAAGAGCTATACTCTATGGGAGAATAAAAATTCTCAGAAAACAAGAAGAAGATGAATAGAAATCATCCTAAGGACCAAAGGTCCTATTTATAGGCACTGAGTGCCGTTTCAACTTCTCAGTTGATCCGAGGGTACAGATGCTGCCACCGCTACACTCACAAGTGGGCCATGTGAGCGCAATGGTGGGGGTCATTTGTTTCCCCCAATCAGAGCAAACCTCTGTTCAAAATTCAAATTTTGAAATGAAGCAACGCTTCAAATGCAGCGCCAAGTGCACTGCGCCCTAAGCAGCGCATCACGTGCAAAGCACGTGGGCTGCGCTCTAAGCAGCACACCATGTGTGCGCTAGCGCTAGGTGCGCTGTGCTCCAAGCAGCGCACCACGTGTCAAGCACGAGTGCGCCAGCACAATGTGCGCTGCTCTTTAAGCAGCGCACCACGTGTAAAGCACGGGTGCGCTAACGCTGGAACTAAAAGCTCCCCACCATTATATCAAACATCTAATAATAATGATAAATCATTAATTAATCAGAATTAAATTCTGTTAAGGAAAGATTCCTCAAAATCTTTCTAAATAACAATATTGTGCTCTGTAAATCAGAGCACCGTTGGATCAATGATCCAATGGTAAATAAAAATTACCAAAAAACGGAATAAATTCTGTATGGAAAGATTAAAAACAAGAAGATTGCCTTCTGTAAAACAGAAGCCCTGGGATCAAAGATCCAATGGTGGGAAAACATCCCCAAATCAATCAGAGAAAGATCTCTTTAACTGATTCAACAAATCAGCCTACCCTATAAAAATGCCCCTAGACTTCAAGTCTGATATATACAGAAAGAAAGAGAGAAAAACCTCCCTAAAAAAAACTTAGAGAAATTCAAAAGAGCAAGTTCTTGCAAGAAGATTTTTTCTTCAAGGTAAGAATAAATGATGATGAACACAGAGATGAAATCATCTCATGATTAAGAAAGAAGAATTCATTTCTTTAAAAAGATCATAAATCTACTAAGACAAAAAGTCTTTCACAAAGAGAACAAAAGATCTCATCATAAAATAAAAGAAGAACTTACTTCTTACAGATCATAGATCTATAAGACTAAAGTCTTTCTCAATGAGATCATGAACATCTCATTATAAAAAGGAGGGGAGAATAATTCAATTCTCTTAAGGATCATAGATCCATAAAAGCAAAGCCTTTCATCAATATAAGAGATTGAAACAAAATAAGAACGGTTGTTCTTAGATCCTGAGACAAAGTCTCTTTTAAAAGAACATAAATTGTTTCTCAGATCATAAAATTGATCAGATGCGCCTTTGCGCTCGGGAACTGCGCTTTGCGCTCTTGAACTGCGCTTCTGCACTCTTAGACTGGCGCTCAGCGCCGAGCGCGACACGTGTCGCTTTGCGCACTTGAAATAGCGCACTGCGCTCATGGTCTGGCGCTCAGCGCCAGGCGCACCACGTGTCAATCACGTGTGCGTCATTAAACTAATAGCGCTCTGTGCTCATAAACTGGCGCAATGCGCCCATCATCTGGCGCTCAGCGCCAAGCGCAACACGTGTCCCTCACGTGTGCGCTACTCGGTAGAAGCGCACTGCGCTCTTTGACTGGCGCAAAGCACCAAGCGCGCCACGTGTCGCGTTGATGGAACATAAATTTTTCTTTAATAAGTCTAAGGCTCTGAGGAATGCTCAGCATTCAGCAAAGACAAAAACACTGTCAGGGCCAAGCCCAAATAAAGGCTCAACAGCCCAAAAATAAAATGTTAAACATTTTAACCTGATTGGACTTAGCCCAAGATTGGCCATAAGTTCTCAACTCATATTAATTGAGCCCATATGCTTATAAATCTTTTTAACGGATCTTAGCCCCAAATTGGACTACAGATCTTTCAACCAAAATTGGTTCAAGGGTACATCTCTTTACTCCTCTGATATTTGTCGTTATAATCCTTCATCGTCTTCAGAGAGATGACGGGTCCCGATAACCATACATTTTATAGACTATGACGTTTTTAAACTGGATTGTGGGGTCATTAAACCCATGGACTATGATGTCCTTAACCTTGGACCGAGATGTCCTTAAACTAATATTGGACCATAATGTCCTTAAACTAACAATGGACCGTAATATCCTTAAACTAATTATCGACCGCAATGTCCCTAAACTAAACAACAGATTCCAAATGCTCTTTTGTTGGATCTAAACGATCCCGTTAGGTTGATCTTAGTCTAAAATTAGACTAACGTATCCTTAACAAACGTTTAAGTTGATCTTAGTCTCAAATGAGACTAACGTATCCTTAAACCCAACCCGAAACCCAAATCTAAGAAAATACGGATTTGGACTAATCTACGCCCTACGGGCAACAACATAAATTAGTCTCCGTATACAATCCACGGGCAACCAAAAACAAAACAAACACCCACGACACGAAATGACTATCTGGAGAAGGAGAAAGTTTTTACCGCGATGCGGTAGCGTAATTAACTGCAGGGGCTTACGTCTGCAGGGAAGAGCGTCCCCACAATCAAAAACCCCTCAAATGAGGGGGAATCTGACGAAGTCTGCTACATCAGCCGCATCCGTTTAAACCTTCGATACATGGTGTCATAAATCAACTTGGCATCTTCGGAGAGGTGGACGGATAGCACCAATTAGCATCTGCCCCGAAATTCAGGCAAGACGGACCTACGCGGTCGTGTCTTCCAGCGTTTCGGAGGGGAACATCCGGCTAATCTCCAGCAATGACTCGACCATCTGATGTGGATCCCGAAGAAACTCACTTCACATTAGAACCTGATCGAATATAAATAAACGACATGTCTCTATATCCCCCGAAAGTCACCCTGGTCAGTCCTTGTCCCAGACATGTCTGCTCTTACCATATCTCTAATTGCGGCCCTCTCGGCTCCCATAAACACGGTGACCAAAATAATCATCATGCACTGACGAGGATAAATCAACGGAATGAATAGAAGGGAGACCTCAAGATATAAATCCTAAGGTAACTTAGGCGGAGTATCATATCGTAAATATGTCGCGGAATATATGTACAGTACATCACTCTATTTAGTACCTACTCCATCAACAAAAGTCATCTTATATAACGTAAGTTCGGGTATAAGACCCCCAAAGTTAAGTCTAAGTCCTATAAGGTCAAGCCTAGGTAACAAAATGTATGCCCAGACTCCATATAGTCAAATATAGACTCGAACAAAGGTTAAACCAAACGCTCCGATACTAACTTTGTCACGACCCAAATGTGGTACGTGACCGGCACTTAAATCACGTGACCTCTAAAGATGTAGACGCGGTTCAAGTAAGCCAAAAACCCGGAATCTAAACCCTTTTTGAAAAATATTGGAGGTGAGTTTAAAATAGTCATCAGATGAAATCAGTTTAAATAACATTTAAATTTAACTAAGTATGTTTGAAAAGCATCTATGACGTTTTGAAATTTGACAGCACCTCCTTTGCATTTTTGTATAACCCGATACAACATAATAATATAAATAACATTCCAACGGGAGCTAGCTTCCATGTCCAAACGACGGAGCAACCAAACAATCTATATAAGAAGTCGACTCCAATGAGTGCGACCTTACAACTTCTAAGTATCGCTTTTAAGTCCACAATATACCATTTCTAAGTTGATGGAGTTTTACTAGATACAAGAAGATATGAATATACAAGTGTGAGTACGATACAACGGTAACCCATCTGCAAAAGCAATCATCGAAAGGAATGTGTGCCCAAGCCGCTTATAATCCAAGCGGTAAAACCTGCAAGAAATTGTGGCATAACGGCGGTGAGTTGCCGACTCAGTGAATAAAAGTACATCTAAAGGTAAAAATCAAAATGCACGACGATACCTAGGTCATACGTATAGTACTATCATAATCTGTAGTAATATTATATATGATATGCATATGTATCATAATGAAAAACTAACTATCATGCAATTCCAAGTAGAATATTTCAATGCAAATGACCTGTATCTAGGTATAAGCCTAATGTAGCCGGAAATATATATATATATATATATATATATATATATATATATATATATATATACACCTCTTCATTTAAAAATAGCCGCAGAATAGATATGTCACGACATAAAAGCAGACGTGATAATATGAAATATAATAGGTATCTTATTTAAAATATACGTCCTTCTGTTTTAATGAATAGTGTTAAGAGGTTTACGATTTAAAAGATTTCAATGACATACCAAACATGTCAAAATAATAAGACTATATCTCGATTTGAATTATTTTTTAATATATGCAATTACCAGTAAAGATATATGCAGGTATTATCCCCCGGATCAGTCCTGGTCGGCTACAAAAACTGTAAACTAACCGTATCCACATGATAGCAACATATCAATATATATGGATGTCCGGCATGGACACCCGAAATCAGAAATCTCTCGTGTCCATCACCGACATGCAAATGCAAATATCATCGACACCATCTCAACAGATGATCGCCACCCGATATCCCTGGTCCCGGTCAGTATTCCCTGGATATCAGCCGTGTCCAATCGAACCCCGATCAGTATCCCGGGATATCTACCGTGCTCATCTCTATCTCCGGTATCGAGTATCCTCTCTAGGCTCTCCGCCTATAATGCGGCTTTCCTGCCCCTCGGTCTCGACCCGGGTCCACCATGTATCCGACTGTATATCTCTCCCACTCAGTCCGGATAAGAACAAATCCGAAACCGTATAGTCCCCCACTCGGTTCGGAATAAACACTCAGAAAACATAAAGCTCATGGTGGACGCCAACTCATCATATACAAAGATATCAAGTAAAGAATGAGAATGCGTGCATAGATCATTCTGATGATATATTATATATATATATAACAGTGTCCCATACCACCAATATATATCATCAGGAGTAAAATATACAGAAAATCCATAAGAATCAAATACAACATCTATAGTACTGATATTCGTAATTTACAATAGAAAATAAAGAAAGACTGCTTAATTAAATCATATAGGCATAATGATATCAATTCTACTGTGTCATGGCACTACTAATGATGTGTAGTGTAGCATACGCGTCTGTGCTCGTGCAGCATGGCAATCATTAGTATTTGTTCAAGTGTTCTATCAGAGTGTTCATATTACGGAACGTGTAACATCAATAATTATAACGTGAACCAGTAAAGTAAAGCTAAGCGTATTTAATAATATAACTACTTGCTATGAGCTATACCATTATCTTTGAAAATGGAACGAAATGTTGGTTTTGAGATAAGGAAGCTGCCTTAGGTTAAAATAGATATTCGTTTTGGAAATTGGCACCGCATCCTTGTATTTTATCATTAAAAGAGAAACGAATCGTGGTTTTTAAAAGAATATAGCTCACACAAGTATTACATCCTAAAACAGAATATAATCTAACTCTATGAGTTTAAAGCAAAACTTGGCCGTTATTCGGCATACGAATCTCATCATTTCCAATACGTACAGTTTTTCGTATAATACCTCACAGTATCACCATGTCTAATCCAACTCTAGTACGGCAAAATCCTTCATACTAACTTACCAAACCATAAATAAACTACATGCAAATGAATACCATGCTAGATGCAAATTACCTTCAATACCAATATCCTGAATAAATACTAAACTAACTAGATATCATAATACTATTTATAAGGTTGCGGGGATGCTATACGCGATCCACTCGACTTTCCCCGTAGATGTAAATCTACTCACCAACTCGTTGAGCTCGCTGAAATCCACGCTGCTATGTTCGCCAACTCCGTCTCGGAAATCCTCGAAATCGTACCTATAATCGTATTTAAAATCACATCGATGTAAATATCACATTGAAAACCAAAACAACGAGCTAGGCATCCATAGGTTAGAACCTACAGTATACTTAACCCAAAAACGACAATATATCTGTCGTTAACGTATAAATGTTAACGGTTCAGCTGCAGTACAAAAATACGAAAACCTGTATCGTAATATCGGAAATTTGATAAAGCTTTACTAATCATTCCCAGATTTTCATGTAAGAACACTGGAACAAATCAAACAATACCATAGCTTATAAAATACCAAAACAAAGTTATAAGAGAAAAACCAACACCAAAAGCCTGGGGGACCGGCGAGCTCGGAAAAATGGTGAATGTCGCCGGGCTTGGTAGGGAGTTAGGGGCTCGGGCTTTGTGAAAAGTTCTCTAGTGGTCTCAGTAGAGTTTTGGTCTTATTATTTTTTCTAGTGATTATACCTATTAGTTCCAGATTCAATTACAGTAGCTAAATATCACAAAACAAACTGTTTTTGTAATACTACACAAAAAAACTGATATTGGACAGAAATGATTAAGTGAAGTGAGAGGAAAATATACCTATGGAGATTGTGTATAATGGAACACCAGCTCATGAATTGTGTGTGGGAGCATCTAGGCCTTGTAGAGGCTCTAGCTTGATGATGTGCACAATTTTGATCAAGGGATTCATTTCTTCTCCATTTGGAGTGATGAACACTTAGGAAATTTAGTTTGGAGCTGAAGAATGTGTTGTGTTTAGTTGATATCACTAAGGGATTCCCTAAGTATTGTTTGGTGTAGAGAAAGCATGATGTGGAGGTTGAGAGGTGGAGGTGGCATGGAGAAAGTATGATGCATTCATGCAAGGAGGAGGTGTTAAACTTGAAGAAGGAGATGTAAAGCTATGAAGGAGGAGGAGTAGAGTTATGAGCAAGGGTGAAGATGAGATGTTATGTGAAGGTTAACATTGAATATCATATGTCATCCATGATTAAAAGAAATACAACAATAAAGAAAAACCTTCATATTATAAATCCAAATCCATATGACATAAAAGATATGAAATGATAAATTCATCACTTAATTTTCATTAGCTTAATGACAATTACAATGTCAGGTTAAAATAATTAAAACGTCATTTTTTTGACATCACACATGTTTATTTATATTTATTGAAATGACAACATTTTTATGGATAAAATTCCGATACCAAAAGTTGTATGTGATATCACTTTTATAACTCATTATTTTTATATTTAAAATTATAAATTAATATTTATTATTTTCCAAAATGTTACAGTATGGAAACTCGACGGATATCCGAAAGATACCGTTCGGAGTTATATAATGAAATGGATATGAGGGCCGATCAGAGTGACGGCGCCTGAGATATTGGGATTTTGGGTGTCATTGATGGACACCAGATTTCTATGATGAGGACTCTATTTTATCCCACAATCAGGATTTTTATGATATATTCTGTACATATAGTTTTGGTACCCCGATGTAGTACTTTGATTATGATTATATTGCATCTCATATTATTGTATATATGTCATCATGTCTGCATACGTAGGATTGGTTGTTTATCGTGCATGCTTGTGATTACCTGTACGATGTTATTTACTACTCATGAGTTGGCAACTCACCCCTGTTGTGCCATAGTGTTTTGCAGAGTTGACCCTCAGTATAGTCGTGGCAGGGCTCCTTAGTGCATCTATTTTTGCGGATACCGCTAATTTTGAGCACGTGATTTGTGTACATGGGTTTTTGCGAGTATCCGTATGATTCTACTTGTATATGTCATTTTGTACCTAGTACTCTCCATCTACCATTTATATATATATATATATATATATATATGACTTAGAGACGAGACTGAGAGATTCGATATTGTATTTTATGTGATTCTGGGTGTCGTGCTCGTATGTGCCGGCTTTTATTTATGTTGCGATGTTGTTTTACTTCTTATTTTGCTTATCTCTTCGCCTACGGCATCGTATATACCTGTTGTGGTTGTGTTCCGCCTTTTGGTCTGAGTTGCTCCCGATTGGGGATGCTTTTTTTATATTCTATGTTATGTATCCGTTTGGGATTAGTTTTTACAAAGGAGATGCTGCCGGATTTTTAAGAAAATAACTTAAGATTTTTAAAAGAGATGCGATGTTTTTAAACTAATGTTTTACTATTTTACCACTCTATCTTTTCATGATTTAGAAGTCTGGGTTTTTCGGCTTACTTGAATTACTTTACGCCTTTAGACGTTGCATGATTTAAGTGTCGGTCGTGTTCCTAAATTGGGTCATGACGAAGTTGGTATCAAAGCCAGGTTTTACCTTTCGGGGTGTAGAATGACCTTTGGAATAATGGAGTAGGTAGCTTAAGCAGAGTAACGTAGCGTGTGTATGTTCCGCGGCATACTTACGAGACGATACTCCGCCTAAGTGACCTTAGGACATGTTTGCTCGTAATTTCTTCCTTGATTCTATGTACTCTCATGATTCGATTTTTATGTTCTTATCGAATCTTATTTCCTTGTTCCAGCCACTATGCCACCAAAGACTACGGTGGCCCAGAGGGCTGCCGCTAGAGATGAGGCCAAGGCGGGCTCGTCTGAGACAAGACTGACCAGGGCAGTATGCCTATTCTCCAGAAGCAGATTGATCCACCATCTCCAGGTCGTATTGCTAGGCTAGAGGCCAGTGTTCAGGACTTACGTCAGATGATTGGATCTTTGGTTGAGATCAGTCGAGCACAGAGATCGGATGTCGTTCCACCTACTACAGGGCCCATGATTGTACCGACTACTCAGACAGACAGTCGTACCTACCGCTACCGAGACTATCTCCGTATCTTTATTAGAGTTTATAGGGCTAAAGCCTTCGGTTTTTTACTGGCACCGACGCAACAGAGGATCCACAGTCATTCCTCGACCGGTTGGCCAGGATCTGTCATTCTTTGAGATGTTTCGATGTGAAATCGGTCGAGTTTGCTAGTTTCCGTCTGGAGGGTCTTGCCCAGACTTGGTGTGAGTCTGTGGAGAGGGGTCAAGCCGCAGGTCTTCCTCCTATGACCTGGGATGAGTTCGCGACGATTTTTCTTGCTCGTTTCCTTCCGCAGAGATTCAGGGATGCCCAAGCTCGCAGCTTTGAGTCGTTGCGCCAGACTCTTAGTATGACAGTGGCAGAGTATGATATCCAGTTCATCCAGCTATCCATTTATGCTCCATATTTGGTGAATACTGAAGAGAAGCGCGTCAAGAGATTCTTGTGAGGCCTTAATACCCAGTTGTTCCTCTCTATTGGCACCCAGCGTTTTGATACATATGCGGCGGCGATGGACGCAGCCCTACTAGTAGAGGAACGTATTGCAGTGACTTCGGTCGTTCCGAGACCGAAGAGGATTCATACCGGTGTGTCAGCTCAGTGGCAGTTAGGTAGAGACAGCGACAGATTCTTTCTAGGTCGTGATGGTAGCAGAGGTTTGAGACGAGGCCAGTTATATAGCTCTTACCCACAGGGTCAACAGCCGTCGTTAGGATGTTTTCAGTATGGAAGTTTGTATCACCGCATCAGGGATTGTACTGAGGTAGCTAGGATGATGCGGCAGTTCCATATGTCACCTTACCACCTCCACCACCTCGGAGAGCATTGCCTCCTACGCCTATTATTACTTCACGCCAGACAGATGCTCAAAGAGGCTGTGGTTGGGCGGTCTTGTTTAAAGGGGACGAGGTGGCAGAGGCGGAGGACAGCCGGATGCTGGTAGAGAACATGCCCGAGTTTTTGCGTTGACTTCTCAAGATGCGCAGGCGTCGAATGCAGTCGTGACAGGTAGTCTTTTGAGGTGTTCTGGAGATGCGCGCATATTGTTCGACCCGGGATCTACGCACTCGTATGTGTCCACACACTTTGTACCGAGGTTAGGCCGAGATTCGTCCTTGTTAGATCCGCCGCTTGTCTTGATTACTCCCGTTGGAGAGTCTTTTATTGCGCGACATGTGTTTCGGTCGTGTACCGTTCGTATTGGAGATAGAGATCCGTCCGTCGATTTGATCCTTCTCGATATGTTGGACTTTGACGTTTTCCTCGGCATGGACTGGTTAGCTACTTGTTATGCGTCCGTGGACTGCCGTGATAAGGCGGTTAGATTCTGTTTTCCGGGAGAGTCAGTTCTTGTTGTGCAGGAGGAGCACAGTGCCACCCTCACAGTTTGATTTATACCCTTTGCGCTAGTCGGCTCTTAAGGAAAGGATGTCAGGGATTCTTAGCCTATATTCATGATACTGAAGCCACAACAGATTTGTTGGACCAGGTTCCTATTGTGAGAGAATTTCCCAACGTATTTCCTGATGAGTTACCTGGATTGCCGCCAGAGGTCGATATCGAGTTTTGCATCGACTTGATCCCCGGCGCTGGGCCTATTTCTATACCGTCTTATCGGATGGCCCCGGCGGAGCTTAAAGAGCTTAAGGATCAGTTGCAAGAGTAGCTTGATAGGGGAATTATTCATCCGAGTGCCTCGCCTTGGGAAGCTCCTGTCCTGTTTGTCAAGAAGAAGGACGGCATTATGAGATTGTGCGTTGATTATCGTCAATTGAACTGAGTTACGGTGCGAAATAGGTATCTTTTACCTTACATTGACGATTTGTTTGATCAGCTCCAGGGTGCGGGACATTTTTCCAAGACTGATTTGAGGTCGGGTTATCATTAGTTGCGGGTCCGGAATGATGATATTCCGAAGACTGCTTTTCGTACGCGCTATGAGCATTATGAATTCTTGTTGATGTCGTCAGAATTACCAATGCCACAGCAGCATTCATGGACTTGATGAACCGGATTTTCAGGCCGTTCATCGACCAGTTCATTATTGTGTTTATTGATGACATTCTGGTCTATTCCAGAAGTCGAGAGGAGCATGAGCAGCACTTGAGGATTACGTTGCAGACATTAAGAGAGCACCAGCTGTTTGCTAAATTCTTGAAGTGTGCTTTCTGGCTTGATAGTGTTGACTTATTGGGTTATGTGGTTATGAGAGACGGTAAACGAGTGGACCCGAAAAAGATCGAGGCCATACAGTTTTTAGCCCAGACCTATATCAGTGATAGAGGTCCGCAGCTTCTTGGGCATAGCCGGTTATTACTGCCGTTTCATGCAGGATTTCTCGAGTATCACTGCACCGCTGACCGGACTAACCCGGAAGGGGGTTTCTTTTCTTTAGACTGAGGCATGTGAGCTGAGTTTTCAGCAATTGAAGACTTGTTTGACGACTACACCGGTTCTATCCTTGCCTTCTGGATCGGGCGGCTATGTTGTTTATTGTGATGCTTCTCGAGTAGGGTTAGGTTGTGTATTGATGCAGCATGATAGAGTTATCGCTTATGCTTCTCGGCAGTTGAAGAAGCACGAGTAGAACTATCCTACTCATGATCTTGAGATGGCCGCGGTGGTCTTTGCGCTCAAGATTTAGAGACACTACTTGTACGGAGAGTCGTGTCAGATCTTCATGGACCATAAGAGCTTAAAGTACATCTTCCAGCGGCGAGATCTGAATTTGAGGCAGTGCCATTGGATGGAGTTTGTGAAGGATTATGATTGTGAAATCCTTTACCACCCAGGCAAGGCGAATGTGGTAGCTGATGCTTTGAGTCATAGGCCTGGAGGTATCTTGTTCCATTTGAGCGCAGTTCAGAGACAGTCTTCTACAGATTGGCAGATCTTGTGCGATAGTAGAGTACAGTTCAATTTCACTTCTGCTGGGGGGCAGCTTGCTCGTGTCCGCTCCTATCCACTTCTACTTGATCGTATCCATGAGGTGCAGTCCGACGATGCTCGTTTGTCTGAGATTTTGGAGCATGTTTGGCAGGGTAGAGATTCGGAGTTTGTGATTGATGACCAGGGTGTGCTGCGTTTTGGGACTCGTTTATGTGTACCAGATTCCGAGAGGCTGAAACGCGAGATCCTGGAACAGGCACATCAGTCAGCATACAGTGTTTATCCAGGTTCCACCAAGATATATCATGATTTGAGAGATCGACTGGTGGGAAGGGATGAAGAGAGATGTTTCGGACTTCGTTTCGAGGTGCCTGAATTTCCAGCAGGACAAGGCTAAGTATCAGAGACCGGCAAGAGAGTTGCCCATTCCGAAGTGAAAATGAGAGAAGATCTCCATGGATTTCATTGTAGGTCTACCTAGGTCCAGTCGAAGGTATGACTCGATTTGGGTGATTGTTGACCGGTTGACGAAAGCGGCTCACTTCCTTCCAATGAAGACCACTTTCGGATTTGCTCAGTATGCTCAGCTGTACATTGATGAGATTGTGCGTTTACACGACGTTCCTACATGCATTGTATCCGACAGAGGCACCCAGTTTACCAGCCTTCTCTGGCAGAAACTTCAGGAAGCTTTGGATACCCGATTGAGTTTCAACACCGTTTTCCATCCGCAGACCGATGGTCAATCAGAGCGGACTATACAGACTCTCGAGGATATGCTTTTAGCGTGTGTGCTTGATTTTGGTGGTAGTTGGGATCGTCACTTGCCTTTGATAGAGTTCTCCTACAATAACAGTTTTTAGAAGACGGTTCAGATGGAACCTTTTAAGGCCTTGTATGGGAGGAAGTGTCGATCGCCAGTCTGTCGGATCGAACTCGGTGAGAGTAGGATTTTTGGACCATAACTAGTTCAGAAGACTATGGAGAAAATCCAGTTGATTCAGGATAGGATGAGAGCAGCCCAGTGCAAGCAGAAGTCTTATGCCGACCATCGTCATCACAGATTTGAGTTCGCAATGGGTGATCATGTTTTCCTACGGATTTCTCCGATGAAAGGTGTGATGAGATTCGGGAAGAAAGGGAAGTTTAGTCCCAGATTTGTGGGTCCTTTTGAGATCCTTGAGCGAGTTGGTACCGTTGCCTATCGTTTGGCACTTTCTCTATACACCCCGTATTTCATGTATCGATACTTCGCAAGTACCTTCATGACCCTTCTCACGTGATTCAGCACAAGACTATCCAGCTGGAGCGCAATCTTTCTTTCACCGAGCAACTGGTAGTTATTTTGGATCGGCAGGTGAAGAAACTTCGGTCAAAGGTTTTGCTGTCAGTGAAGGTTATATGGGGTGGCCCAAATAGCGAAGAGGTCACATGGAAAGCCGAGAGCGAGATGCGGAAGAAATTCCCTCATCTCTTCGAAAGTACGCATAGTAAGAATTTTAAATTCGGGGACCGAATTACTTTAAGTGGGGAAGATTGTAACACCTTAAAACGCGATTAGAGTTAATTAAGCGATATAATACGGGTTTTTAATAAATTTAACTAATAATTGTTTTCACATATTTTATTTTAATTAATTAATATGTTTATTTAATTATTTTTGTACTTGCACACACATGTGCATGTTAATCTAGGGTTAAGAATGTGTTGACCATGCTTTATTAGCCATAGCACTTAACCTTTATATGTCATGTTATATATATATATATTTATTAAGTTATATATATATATATATATATTTATTAAGTAAAAGGGTTTTATTTTTTTTAAAAAGATAAGAAAAGGGAAAAGAGAACACAATGATGAGGCATGGGAGACATGGGGGACAAGCATGGGAGGCATTAAATGAGGAGAGAGAAAGAGCGTGGCTCTCATCTCTCATCTTCACCCTCCCGCTCTCTCATTTCCTCATAACACTCACACCCTCACTGTTCTCCGCCGAAAGCCGGAAAGACAAACGTCTTGCCTGAATTTGGGGGCAGATGCTATTTGGATTTATCCGTCCACCTCTCCGAAAATTCCAAGTTGATTTATGGTACCGTATATCGGAGGTTTAGACAGACGCGGCCGATGTAGCAGACTTCGTCAAATTCCCCCTCGTTGTGAGGAGTTTTTTGATTGTGGGGACGCTCTTCCATACAGGTGCAAGCCCCTGCAGTTAATTACGTTACCGCGTAGCAGTAACCACTTTCTCCTGCTCCAGAAGGTCACTTTGTATCGTGTGTGTTTGTTTTGTTGTTGGTTGCCCATGGATTGTATACGGAGATTAATTTATATTGTCGTCCGTAGGGCGTGGATTAGTCCAAATCCGTATTTTCTTAGATTTGGGTTTGGGTTGGTTTAAGGAGCGTTAATCTTATTTTCGATTAAGATCAACTTAAACGTTTGTTGAGAATACGTTAGTCTAATTTTAGACTAAGATCTACTCAACAGGATTTTCTTTAGTTTATAAGGACATTGAGGTCCATTGGGTTTAAGGACATCATAGTCCATGAGTTTAAGGATCTTATAATCCATAGTTTAAAGACGTCGTAGTCTATAGAGCTTAGTTTAGGGACGTTACGGTCCATTGGGTTTAAGAACATCATATCCATGAGTTTAAGGACCTCATAGTCCATAGAATGTAGTTTAAGGACGTCACGGTCCATAAGTTTAGGGACGTCACGGTCCATCAATTTAAGGACATCATAGTCTATGAATTTAAAGACATCATAGTCTATGGGGTTTTCAGTTTAAGGACATCATAGTCCATAAAGTTCAGTTTAAGGACGTCATGGTCCGCAGTTAGTTTAAGGATATTACGGTCCAAAGTTAGTTTAAGGACATTACGGTTCACAGTTTAGATGTAATCATGGGTTTGGAAATGCACCAGATAGTTATTGATCGTCGGGACCCACCACCTCTCTGAAGACGTTGAAGAATTACAACGACATGTATCAGAGGTGTGAAGAGATGTACCATTGAACCAAATGTCAGATTGAGATGGAATGGGATGAACATTATTTTGAATGCCATCTGAGATGACTAATTTTGGAAGACCTGAGTATAATGTGGGCTCAGTTAAAAGGGATTTTGGTTTTAGCAGACCTAGCTGATTTGGGCTAAGAGTAGCCTCATTATAGTATTAAACACTAGAGTATGTTCGGCGCTCACGTGTTCCCATGTGAGGCGCTTAAAATAATGTTAAACACTAAAAATTTGAGGCACTCACGTGAAGTCACGTGAGGCGCTTGAAAATTGGCAGAGCTTCTTTGGATTAGTTCCCTTATTTTTTTCTGAGCGCTGAGCACTATCGGGTCACGTGAGATGCCCCAGAGAATGAAAGCTGCATTTGTTTTACTCTCTTTTGTTTTGAAAGTGCTAAGTACTATTAAGGGGTCACGTGATGTCACGTGAGGCGCCCTAAAATAGAAACTCGCTTTGGTTTATTCCCCTTTTTCTTTTGAAAGGCTTGTTCATGGGTCACGTGGGAACATGTGACCTGATCTCATTTGTTTTCTCTCGTTCAACAAGGGTGCTCACGTAGGAACACGTGATCATGTTTGGGTGCTAATCTTCTTTTTTACGTGCATGGAGATCTTGAGTTTTGAGACTTTCAAGCCCCTTGTTTAATAAGAATTAAATTCTTTTGTAGGGTTAAACCCTAATTTTATTTAGAGGAATTAAATTCTTAGATGTTCTGTTGTAAGAATTAAATTCTTTGGACTCGATTCTCCTCCTAAGTTTTGAATCTGCATAACAGATCTTCCCGATGAGAATTAAATTCTCAACTTGTGGGGAGGTCTGCTTCTACAGATCTTCAACCAAAGGAAGAACTAAGTTCTTTTTAGAAGAGTTAAATTCTTGTGAATATGAAAAAGAGATAAGAGGTTCTGTCTTTTGTTCCTTCTCTTACCTAAGGTTTCTTTTCCTTGAGGAGATCTTCTTCTCTCTGAAGAATTAAATTCTATTTTCTTTTTCTTACGAGGGAGGTTTTCTCTCTCTTTTTTTTCTCCTCCTTTTTTTTTGTCTCTTGGCTCCTATTTATAGGAGAAAGAAAAGAATCAATTTGTTTAGAAAATCTCTCATTGAGAGATTTTGATTGATTTTCTAATCAACCAACATGATCTTTCAGATCAATCAGTGAATTTTATTCACCGTTGGATTTTTAATCTAAGGACTTCTGTTTTACAGAAGATATCTCTTTTGTTATTCTTAACAAGATTAGGAAGTTATTTCCCCATACAGAATTTTTCTGTAGATTAGTGATTTTTAATCACCATTGGATTTTTAATCCAATGACGCTCTGTTTTACAGAGCATAATCTTTCTTGTTTAGAACGATCCAAGGAAATATTTTCCAAATAAAGCTTTTGATTCCTTTTAATTAAAATTTAATTCTATTGGTTCAGAAGTCATAAGAGCCTATCACGTGTAGCACGTGACCCCACCAAATTAAGTCCACCAAAGAGTGTCACGTGCTTTCACGTGGGTTTTTGCTCTGGCCAATTGTTTGCTTTATTCATGCGCCTATATACTATGTATATAGAAGTCACGTGTCTGCACGTGAGGCCCAGTTTCAGCTTAGTTTTGTCAAGCGCAGCGCCAATCACGTGCGGGCACGTGATGCTCCATTTGGGGACTTTTTCCCGTTGCTTGTATTTATTATTCATTTTTTATAAGGGAACAAATGCCCCCTCAGCGTTGTTCTCACGTGGTTTGCACGTGAGTGCAACGCTGTCACCTTTACAGCCGTTGGATTGCATAGGGAAACGGGGAGATGAATCGTCCTTGTCACGTCTTATAAATGCGAGGGTTTAGTTTCTTATGCAACCACTGTTTCCTTCATCTTCTTCCTCTTTAATTTTCTTTGAGAATTTAATTCTCCTCCTCAGAGCTTAGTTCTCTGCCATTGCAATCCCAGAGTTAAACTCTGTCAATAAGAAAACCCTTTTTAGGTAAAAAATCTTGCACATCATAAAAACTTTTCTTTTTGGACAAAAATTCTCTGGATTTTGAATCCATCATGAGAGCTTTGCTCTCCTCTGAAACTCATCCACTTAGGGATCCGAAGATGTGATTTTTGAGTAGTAAACCTCCATATTTCGAACATTCACCTCCGTTTTTTTAGGATTCATGGAATTTTATTTCTCATATATTTGTTTTTTGTGAGTTCCTGGAATTTAATTCCATCATATAAAAGGAATTTAATTCCTCTAACGAAGAGCTTAGCTCTGAAAGATCAAGAGGACCTTTCAGGAATTTTATTTCCTGGTGTTCTTGAAAATCTTTTCATAGGGTTTTACCCTTATTCGCACAAATTTGAATTTGCTGCGTGCTTGACAGAACTTGTTTTCCCAAGAATTTGTGTGAATTCCAATGTCTGTTTCAATAAGCATTTTCTTGATCAGTTCAATCACTAAACTTTCACTGATTTCCCTTTTCAGACACTATGGTCGCTCATCTGTATGATCTTGACGAAATTATTTCTTATGGAGACATTCACGTACAAGGCCATTGTCAAAACCAGGAGTTTACAATTGCTCAATGTGCTTAGATTATGAGTCGCTTTAATAAATACAACGGTCGACTACTTCCTCGTCACTCCGCTCTTTTGAAGTTTGTTGTGAGAGCGATTTAGAATGCACTTCCTGGATTTTACGAAGCCATGCCGCTTAAGGCACTGGATGATGCTGAAGACAAGGTGCACTCAGTATATCTGATGGGTCTGACCTCGAAAAAACGGCGAGATAATCTTGTTGATATCTTGCATCAAATTTTCCAACAGACGACGATAATCGGTGCTTATCAGAGGGCGGAGGACATTAGCGAGGATCTTGACGCTTGCATTTGTGAGAGGATGCACACAAGAATGGTCAGAGAGGCCAGAAGCATTTTAGACGGCCTTACTTCCGAATTTCTTAATCCTTGTCCTGGATTTAATGTTTTACCGTTGTAAACATTTCCTTTTATTTTTGTATGAATTTTCGGAGTATAAATGACAAAACTTTCCTTTCCCCTCTTTTACGTTTACATGTGTTATGTATGAAGTTTTGTCATACTGTTGTTGGTGTTCACGTATTTTGCGCATGAAGCACTGCTGGGGATTTCAATCCTACATTAGCGCCCGCTCACGTATTATGCATGTGCGGTGCCGTTTTAATTTCCAATTTGGATCAAAGCTGGTGCTCACGTGCTACGCACGTGAGGCTCTGCTGATGGGGTCGTTTCGTCTCCCTACTCTGATTCCAATGAGTCACCTCTTTCATTTCACATGCTCTCCCATTTTTCTAGGCCATGGGAATAGTTCCACCATGCACAACATTTGCTGTGCATAGCATTGAATGCTCCTTTTTATAACTTGAAGCCGAGGCCTTTCTTCCCTTCTAAAGAGAAAACTATTTAGACCTTAGGGTGATCATCTTAAGAAACAAACCATAGGTTATGACTTGCAACCGCCCCCATGCTCGTCGGCAACCATAGGAGGTGCCCATCGAGGAAATGGTTCCTCGCCTTGCTGCGCGGCTATCAGATCCCCTTCTCACCGACGCTCAATGTGACGCGGTGATGTACGAGATTCTGATTTGTAGGGGCTCTCCTCTTCGTATGGGCTCCATTTGGCTCCGGACGATCTTTCTATCCGTGCCCGCCGATATTCCTCCTCATCCGGCAGAGATGACCCTGGCAATTCTTGATGCGGCGGAAGATAAGATCGAGTGCTTCCACAAGGCATGCTTGATTACTCAGGCTCTGAAGGATCGCTCGGTTCATCTACTGGGTCAGATAATAGCTCGGCGGGCTGTCATGTCTGCTTTTGCTGATGAGCATGGCGCTAATCTGTGGGGATCAACCCCTCGCGAAGACCGCCGCTTTGACATGGTGGAGAAGGCAGAGAGGGAATTGGAGAACCTTGTGTTCTGTTTTGCTAACCCCTGTATCTCTGATCCTATATTTGGTGATCTTTTCCCTGTAGAGTAGTATACTTATATCAATGTATTTATCTTATTATTGACTGTTGAATGCTTTCTGTTGAATTTTTCTGTTTGACATATATTCGTACGTGCATCCCACCTGTGTACATGAGCTTTATACTTTACCCCTAAGAATTTTCTTTAAGTGCGAACACTATCGTCGTGTTTCCCGCAAATCAGCGCATTTTGGACACCATTTCCATTTAAGCTGGCATATAGTCGTGAATGCATGCTTAATGAAGTGTACACCAAAGACTTTCCTTGTTGCTTTACATAGCACATGGTTTGTGCATGTTTTGGATCGAGTATTGTCATCGAGTGGAGGTCTGCCTACATAATCTCGAGTGTATACGCCTTCCTTCCGAGCTCTTAATTGCCAAGGCGAGCCTGCGGGGGTGGATTGAGCGGTGCGCCGCTAATCTTCAGTCCTGCGAAAAGAGGCCCAATCGAAAGTTTTCGGAGAGGGAGTTATCTTCGAATGCTTTGGGGGAACTTCAAGCCCAACTCACGATCAAGACCACTCGTGCGTATGAACTTTGGCGGGTGCTTCAAGAAGCTATCACGGAGGTGGTAGCTCTTGATAAAGCCGTTATTTTTACCCGCGGGATGGTTGAAGCCCACAAAGTAGCTGAAAGGGAGCTTGAGAGTCGGCTCGCCTCGTACCAGTCTCAACAGTCTCAGGCGGAGACTCGTCTCGTGGCGATAACAAAACTTGAAGCCGAGGCCCAGCAGAAGAATGATGAACTGACGAACTTATTACACCGTCCGCCGGCTTAAAGATTTTTTTTTGTATATTTTCCTTTTCTTGTATTCACTCCTGAATGAGAGAATATCCATTTTGATTCTTTTTATGAAATGTATCTTGTATTCATTTTGAATTCATGAATAAAAGACATATACTTTATTTCATATTGGCGTTTCTCTCTTAGCAAATGCGTTCCGTAAATAGTCTATCTTGATCTCCTTGCAAGACAGCGGCGGCTTAGGAAACAGGTTCAGGTCTGCTACCTAAGACTTTTCAATTTTATGAGCCGTGAGGGTCTCATAAAGACTTCTCCCTACGAGCCGAGAGGATCTCGTAGGTGTATTTTCTCCTTAGGAATCGTGAGGATTCCTAAGTGCATTTTCTCTTGAGAGTCGTAAGGATCTCATAAGAGAATTTTCTCCCTTGCAAGTCGAGAAGACTCGTAAGTGGTTTGGTGGGTTGACTTGTTTCAGAGTCGAAGCATTGCTCCGACGGGGAGGTCGTTGGTTGACTTGTTTCCGAAACGGGGTCATTGGACGACGTATTTCGGAGACGGGGTCATTGGATGACGTGTTTCCGCGACGGGGTCATTTGCTGACGTGTTTCCGAGATGGGGTCATTTGCTGATGTGTTTCTAAGACGGGGTCATTGGATGATGTAATTCCACGACGGGGTCATTGGATGACGTATTTCCGAGACGGGATCATTTGCTGACGTGTTTCCGCGACGGGGTCATTTGCTGACGTGTTTCCGAGACGGGGTCATTGGATGATATATTTTCGCGACGGGGTCATTGGATGACGTCTTTTCGAGACGGGGTCATTGGATGATGTGTTTTCGAGACGGGGTCATTGGATGACGTGTTTCCAAAACGGGGTCATTGGATGACGTATTTCCAAGACGGGGTCATTGGATGACGTATTTCCGAGATGGGGTCATTTGCTGACGTGTTTCCGCGATGGGGTTATTTGCTGTCGTGTTTCCACGAAGGGGTCATTGGATGACGTATTTCCATGACGGGGTCATTGGATGACGTGTTTCCGAGACGGGGTCATTGGATGACGGGTTTCCGAGACAGGGTCATTGGATGACGTGTTTCCGAGACGGGGTCATTTGCTGACGTGTTTCCGTGACGGGGTCATTGGATGACGTGTTTCCTCGACGGGGTCATTTGCTGACGTATTTCCGAGACGGGGGCATTGGATGACGTATTTCCGCGACGGGGTCATTTGCTGACTTACTCCGCTTTCTGCGGTGTCGGGTTGACTTGCTCCGCTTTCTGCGGTGTCGGGGTTAGCTCTAGATTGTCCGTGAACCGTAGAGTCTTAGAACTGGGGACTTTTCCGTGGCTCCAATTGGTGGTGTCGCATCCATGCACTGCTGTATGAGGAGGAACGCCGTTGTTGGTCTTCTGGGATGCAGATGTTGCTGTCGAGATCTGATTTTCCCTTTAACAGAGTTTGTTGGGACATGTAGTTCCCTTTTCGTTTATGCCCATAGATTGTATACAGGGGTCAGTATGGACTTACCTGCAGGGTAAAAGTTTCATTCTTTTTTTCCACGATGCTCTATCATCTCAGCTTTTTATATCGCGAAAATCGCAATTGTCCAATCATTTCGGCTATTTTTCACGGTGCCCAATCATTTCTGCTATTTTTGTATGCATATATTTTACTCGTTAATTTTTATTGCGAGTTGCCCAAACATTTCGGCTATTTCATATGCAATTTTTTTTCGAGTATGGAACTCAAGATCTGATACCAATCTTAGCATCAGCATCGCTGCGACTGGAATGTTGTCAGGAGTGAATCATCATTTGCCTTTGTCGGTTTAAACAAAGATGGCTTAGCAAACAGGGTTAGAATCCTGTCGACTAAGGCTTTTGACTTCATGAGCCGTAAGGGTCTCATAAAGTTGTTTCTCCCTACGAGTCGTGAGGATCTCGTAGGTGCATTTTCTCCTTAGGAATCATGAGGATTCCTAAGTGTGTGTTCTCTTATAAGTCGTAAGGATCTTACAAGAGTGTTTTCTCCTTATAAGTCGAGAGGACTTACAAGTGTCGTTCACCACATGAGGACATCTCGTGCCTTTGGTGAAACTTGGTGGGGGAGACGTTTACTTGTGCCCGTGGATTGTATACAAGGGTCGATATGGACTCACCTGTAGAGCAGTCTGGGAAAAGTAATTGCTTAAGAACAGGTTCAGATCCCTGTAGCTTAAGACTTTTGATTCTTATGAGCCATGAGGGTCTCATAAGAGGGTTCTCCTTACGACTCGTGAGGATCTCGTAAGTGTAAATTCTCCTCAGGAATCGTGAGGATCCCTAAGTGTGTTGCTCCCTTATAAGTCGTAAGGATCTCACGCAGGTATTTTCTCCTTACAAGGCTGAAAGGACCTCGCAAGTGTGCATCATTTTTTTTAACGAGTCTGCGCCCTTTCGGGTTTTCACAAACTCGCTGGTAGCCCTGCTGTTTTTACTCACGGAGCCTTTTCGGGTTTTCATCTGTGCCCATTTTTCTTATGGACATACCGTTTTTTTTTTGCGTCAGCCCAAGGATGCTGCGGTTTGTAGTAGTTTTAGAGACGTTTCGATCCGTCGTTAGTTTTAGGATATTGCGGTCCATTGTTAGTTTAGGGACGTTTCGGTCTGTTGTTAGTTTAGGGACGTTTCGGTCCGTCGTTACCATTTTGGAGACAACAGTTTTGCTGGATACTACTTATAGAGTTAGGGCTTGGGAAGATAGCGAGCGGACATAGGCGTCGTCATCTATCGTTGACCTAGGCCATGGCTCGTCAGGCATAGTATTTTTTCAGGAATCGGCCGTTTATTGGCCTAAAGGGTCTTTCGCCATGCATATCCATGAGCAAGTAAGCCCCACCTTGGTAGACTTTGTCTATGATGTACGGGCCCTCATAGTTCGGCTCAAATTTCCCCCGTTTGGCACGATTGGGGATCATAGGTCTCTTGACCACTAGCACGAGTTCGCCTTGGCAAAATGTTCTCGGCCTAGTCAATCTCTCGTATGAGCGCGTCATTTTTGCTATATAAGCCTCCAAATTTTGTTGCGCTATGAGACGAGTTTCATCGAGGGCGTCGAGCTCCTCAAGCCGAAGCTGAGTATTCTTTTCATCTGTTAGTTCGAAATGAACCGCTACTCGTAAAGAGGGTAGCTCTATCTCTAAGGAGAGTACCGCTTCTATGCCAAATACCAACGCGAATGGCGTCGTGTTCGTGGCCGACTTGAACGTGTTCCGATATGCCCAGAGAACTTCATGCAGTCTCTCATGCCAATCCTTTTTATTTTTTGACACCGTCTTCTTTATGATCTTTGTCAAGGTTTTGTTGAAAGCCTCAGCTAGAACGTTAGCTCGGGGATTATAAACCGAAGAGTATCTCCAGTCTATGTTATGCTGCTATGCGAAGCGGCTGATTCTGTGACTTCTGTAGGCCGGCCCATTATCAGAGATAATCCTTCGCGGAGTGTCGAACCGATAGATGATGTGTGTCTTGAAGAAATGGAGAATACTCTCCGTCTTCACTTCTCTTAGCGGTATGCCTCTGCCTACTTAGAGAAGTAATCGGTTGTCGCCAATATGAACCGATGTCCTCTAGATGACACTGGCTCAATGGGTCCAATTATGTCGGTTCCTCACATTTTGAACGGCCAGCTGGCTACTGTCGGGTGTAGCAGGTTTGGATGCTGGTAGATGAAGTCTTCATGAATTTGGCACGAGTGGCACTGCTTTGCGTATTCGAGGCGGTCCTGAATCATCGTGGGCCAATAGTAGCCCATCCTATTGATCTTCAGCTTCATCTTTGGCCCAGCTTGATGAGAACCGCAGAGTCTTTCGTAAGTTTCTTGGACAACTTTCCTTGCTTCTTCTGGTCCCAGGGATCTCAGCCATAGGGAGTCGAATGATCTCTTATATAGAGTATCATTGACGAAGGCGAAAGACACAACTCGTTTCATGAGCTGATGTCTTGAGGATGCATCTTCAGGTGTTCGACGGGATTTGAAATAATCTATAAAGGCTTCTCTCCAATCCTTAGCCTTTTCTTGGTTCTCTATTTGTAGGGCCGTTTGCTTGGTCGCTTCCTTTTCTTCAGAAGACTCCGGAGATATTTCCGAAGGTGCAAATAACCGATGGCTTTGTACAACGATCCTTGTGTCATCGAGGTTTTCGTGAGCCAGTTCTTTAGAGAGTTTAGCTAATGCATCCGCCTTGCTATTTTCTGTACGCGGTATGCTTTCCAGGATGTAGGAAGGGATTTGAGTCATTAATTGTTGCACTCTTTTGCCGTATTTTACCAACTCTGGTTTGCACGTCTGATAATCGCCGTTTACTTGACTAACTACCAGTTGGGAGTCTCCGTAGATAAGGAGGTTTTCGATTTCCATGTCGACAGAAATCTCGAGACCTGCAATCAAAGCTTCATATTCTGTTTCATTGTTCGTCTTCGGCTCTGTTAAGGAAAAGGCAAAGCACATTATCCCTCTTTATGGAGTCACAAAGATGAGGCATACCTGAGATTTGATTATGGGGGAGCTGTGCTTTTGCTTCTTCATGGAAGATGCCCCATCGAAGTAGAGTTCCCATCAGGTATCACTCCCTCCTTTCTCCCTGTCGATCGTGTCAAATGTGTGCTCGTCTGGCAATTCGCAATTTAGGGGTGAATCGGCAGATATCGGATGCTCAGCGAGGAAGTCGGTTATGGCCTGGCCTTTTACTGCCTTGAGAGGTCAGTATGTTATCGAGAATTCCATTAAGAGTAGGGCCCAATTAGCGAGCCATCCTGTTAGTATGGCTCTTGACATCAAATATTTGAGAGGATCCACTTTTGATATGAGATGGACCTCATGCGCCAAAGCATAGTGCCGAAGCTTCGTTATCGCAAAGATTAACACCAGGCAGTATTTTTCGATAGGGGAGTAGTTGTTTTCTGCCCCCAGGAGAACTCGACTCAAATAGTATAGGGCTCTCTCTTTTCCTTGGTCGTTCTCCTGTGCCCATAGCGTGCCTAAGGAACCATCAAGGGCCGTTATGTACAGGATGAGAGGCTTTCCTTTGACTGGAGCGGTCAGTACCGGTGGATTCTGAAAGTGTTGCTTGATTTCGTCCAGTGCACTCTGGCATTTACGATCCCAAACAAACGGGGTTCCCTTCTTCATCAGGTAACTATAGGGACGACACTTTCCGGAGAGGTTGACTTGGAGTTTGATACCTGTTTAGGCATCAGTATCGCTACAACTGGGGTAGTGCCAGGAGCGAATCATCATTTTCCCCTTGTCGATTTGGACAAAGGTGGCTTAGTAGACAGGGTTAGGATCCTGTCGACTAAGACTTTTGACTTTATGAGCTGTAAGGGTCTCATAAAGGGTTTTCTCCCTATGAGTCGTGAGGATCTCGTAAGCGTATTTTCTCCTTAAGAATCCTGGGGATTCCTAAGTGATGTCTTTACTTGTAAGTCGTAAGGATCTTTCAAGAGTGCTTTCTCCTTATAAGTCGAGAGGACCTACAAGTGTTATTCACCATATGGAGATATTTCTTGCCATTTGTAGAACTTGGCAAAGAAATATTTATTCGTGCCCCTGGATTGTATACAAGGGTCAATATGGACCGCCTGTAAGGCAATTTAAGAGATGTGATGTCTTAAGAACAAGTCTAGATCCCTGTAACTTAAGACTTTTGAATCCTATGAGCCGTGAGGGTCTCACAGGAGGATTCTCCTCACGAGTCATGAGGATCTCGTAAGTGTATTTTAACAAGGTTGCGCCCTTCTGGGTTTTCACAAGCTCACCGGCAGTCCTGCTGTTTTTACTCACGGCGCCTTTTCGGGTTTTCATCCGTGCCCATCTTGCTTGCGGACGTACCGTTTTTTTTTTCTTTTGTTTTTTTAACGAGATTGTGCCCTTCCAGATTTTCACAAGCTCGCCGGCAGTCCTGCTGTTTTTTACTCACGGCACCCTTTCGGGTTTTCATCCGTGTCCATTTTGCTTGTGGACATACCGTTTTTCCTAGCGGGGCATTCCACTAGATTGTGGGACATGTTTGTAGGCCCTTTAATATCCTTCTTGTCTTTTGAGAAGAAAGACCATCCCATATAGGGATTCTTCCGCCAGTGAGGAATATACCCCCTGTGTATATCTCGGGAGGAACGAGTATCCACGCCGTCGCCATTTTGGCGACAGATTGTTTCAGAGCCACTTATTTTTGTTGAGCGTAGGCGACAAATGCCATCTTGCCTCTGCTTTTCACTCGTCATCATCGGGTGAGAAAGAGTCTTGACCCATTTGATCCAATCGAGCCATTTTATCTATGAGTTCTTGGAAGGTTGTCGGCTTGAAGAGGACCATATACGAGGACGCCTTTAAATTTAAGTTAAGGATGGCTATGAGCATTCCCATGGCTGCAACTTCATCGATGCGTTGCTTGTATTTGACCAGAGATCTCGCCATCGGGTAACACATTGAACCCAAGTCTCATTCGGTCTAATCCTTTCGTTGACCAGCACCGTCACGGTAGTATGTTCGTTCTCATTAGCGAATCCCTGAGAGAAGAGCATATCCGTCTCGTCGAAGGTATTCACGGAGTCATTCGGGAGTTCCGCATACCATTCGAAGGCAATGCACGCCAGACAGCTGACAAACTGTCAGAAGATAAATATATCATTCTCTCCAGTGTTACCGTACATGGATTTAAATTGCGCGATGTGCTAGTGAGGATTCCCGGCTCCTTTGCATATGTGGAGTCGGAAGTATATATTCTGGAGGGTACTGTATTTGATCTTAGCATGCCGGATACGGTCGACCAGTCTTGATTGGCTTATTTGCGACTTTACTGGCGTAGTGAGTTTTGATTTGCTGAGCGATATATGTGTCCAGCTTTCCTTTAGGAATCATTTCCTCCTCAACCGTTGATGAGGTTTGCTGAGGACTTAAAATGTCACTCTTGTCTTTAAGACCGACTACCGGGGGTTCATTTGTCAGTGGTTCTGATTGAACCATCCTTCCAGACATATTCTGAATCAGAAGGGCCATCTGGTTCATTTTAGCGGACATTTCTGCCGCTTCTTCATCCCTCTTTTTCAGAGCGCGCTTTAGGAAATCAATATCCGACTCCTTCTCTACTCTTTCTTTGGGTGCGTCCTCGGGGTTTTCCTTAGGCGATGGATTTAGCGTTTGTTGCCGCCTGAGCGAGCATCTTCTGCAGCTTTTCACGTTGCAGTTGAACTTTTGTCAGGGACCAAGTTTGAGGTCGGTGACTAGTAGAAGCTCGAACTTCGTCTTTGGAATTCACTGCATAGACTGTATGAACTACCATTCCCCCAGGCTTGGGGTGTTTTTGCTTCGGGCACTTGAGCTTTATTAGGCCTCTCTTTTTTGTGAAAAGCCGCTTTGGTTTTAGGAGGAACTGCTGTATAAGGATCCGTCCTGGGATGAATCCCCTTGTATTTGAAAGGGGATTTGTCAGAATTTGGCTGACGTCTAGGGGAAGAGCCGTGGTTGACGACAGAGACCTTCACTTGCTTCCACACCTTATATATAAATGAGGAAAGTTGTTTTAGGGAGCGAACTGGTTCCTACTCTCGTGGGATCTCCATGGGCTGCGAAGATTTATTCAATATTGCGGTGGGAGAATTTTGTCTGACCTTTCACAACAGTTTGAAGCTGTTCTCGGTTAGAACAACAACATTCACCACTGGGGTTGAAATAAGACCATACGGAGAACTGCCCCCAAGTCATTTTGTATTATGCCGATATCGACGTTGAACGTTTCTTACGGTCGGGATTTGATTAGCCTCAGGATTTTGCTGAGCCCGCCCCTTGTTTCCTTTGAGAGCTTGAATATTCTGCTCCCTACGTCTACCTTGGTCTTCGGCAGGTGCCAGTTGTTTGAGGACTGATTCCGTCGGCAAAACTGTATCTTGGGGAGCCAGCCTCTGGAAGACAGACTTCCTCCATCGGCGTTGAGGCACCGAGGGTGGGAGGTAGGAGGCATCGACCCAAAGAGAAGCCCGTTGATTTCTTGAAGAGCCAGATTGCAGAGATTTGAGGTTGCAAGTGGCCTATACTTGACTCCACCAGATATGACAGAGCCAGAGTTGCTAGAGTGGAAGCAAACGCCATTCTTAATAGAGACGAAACACCGGCTTCAGTATCCCATCACTCAAGGGCAACCATAAACATATATACCGAGATTATTTGATCGCGAAAAAAAACACGACACACGAATTGTGGAGTGGAAAGAGGAAAAGGTTCCACCGGGCATGCCAGAATCTGTTCTCCGCCGAAAGCCGGAAAGACAAACGTCTTGCCTGAATTTGGGGGCAAATACTATTTGGATTTATCCGTCCAACTCTCTGAAGATGCCAAGTTGATTTATGGCACCGTATATCGGAGGTTTAAATAGATGCGGCCGATGTAGCAGACTTCGTCAGATTCCCCCTCGTTGTGAGGGGTATTTTTATTGTGGGGACGCTCTTCCCTGCAGGCGCAAGCCCCTCCAGTTAATTACGTTACCGCGTAGCGGTAACCACTTTCTCCTGCTCCAGAAGGTCACTTCGTGTCGTGTGTGTTTGTTTTGTTGTTGGTTGCCCGTGGATTGTATACGGAGACAAATTTATGTTGTCGCCCGTAGGGCGTGTATTAGTCCAAATCCGTATTTTCTTAAATTTGGGTTTGGGTTGGTTTAAGGATCGCTAATCTTATTTTAGATTAAGATCAACTTAAACGTTTGTTGAGAATACGTTAGTCTAATTTTAGACTAAGATCTACTCAACAGGATTTTCTTTAGTTTATAAGGACATTGCGGTCCGTTGGGTTTAAGGACATCATAGTCCATGAGTTTAAGGATCTCATAGTCCATAGTTTAAAGACGTCATGGTCAATAGAGTTTAGTTTAGGGGCATTACGGTCCATTGGGTTTAAGGACATCATAGTCCATGAGTTTAAGGACCTCATAGTCCATAGAATGTAGTTTAGGGACGTCACGGTCCATAAGTTTAAGGACGTCATATTCTATAAGTTTAAAGACATCATAGTCTATGGGGTTTTCAGTTTAAGGACATCATAGTCTATAAAGTTCACTTTAAGGACGTCACGGTTCGCATTTAGTTTAAGGACATTACGGTCCACAGTTAGTTTAAGGACATTACGATCCACAGTTTAGATGTAACCATGGGTTTGGAAATGCACCAGATAGTTATTGGTCGTCGGGACCACCATCTCTCTGGAGACGTTGAAGAATTACAACGACATGTATCAGAGGTGTGAAGAGATGTACCCTTGAACCAAATGTCAGATTGAGAGGGAATGGGATGAACATTATTTTGAATGCCATCTGAGATGACTAATTTTGGAAGACCTGATTATAATGTGGGCTCAGTTAAAAGAGATTTTGGCTTTAGCAGACCTAGCTGATTTGGACCAAAATTAGCCTCATTATAATGTTAAACACTAGAGTATGTTCAGCGCTCACGTGTTCCCACGTGAGGCGCTTAAAATAGTGTTAAACACTAAAAATTTGAGGCGCTCATATGGGGTCACGTGAGGCGCTTGAAAATTGGCAAAGCTTCTTTGGATTAGTTCTCTCATTCTTTTCTGAGTGCTGAGCACTATCGGGCCACGTGAGATCACGTGAGGCGCCCCGGAGAATGAAAGCTGCATTTGTTTTACTCTCTTTTGTTCTGAAAGTGCTAAGTACTATTAAGGGGTCACGTGATGTCACGTGAGGCGCCCTAAAATAGAAACTCCCTTGGGTTTATTCCCCTTTTTCTTTTAAAGGGCTTGTTCAGGGGTCACGTGGGAACGCGTGACCTGATCTCATTTTGTGCTTACGTAGGAACACGTGATCATGTTTGGGAGCTAATCTTCTTTTTTACATGCATGGAGATCTTGAGTTTTGAGACTTTCAAGCCCCTTGTTTAATAAGAATTAAATTCTTTTGTAGAGTTAAACCCTAGTTTTATTTAGAGGAATTAAATTCGTAGATGTTCTGTTGTAAGAATTAAATTCTTTGGACTCAATTCTCCTCCTAAGTTTTGAATCTGCATAACAGATCTCCCTGATGAGAATTAAATTCTCAACTTGTGGGGAGGTCTGCTTCTGCAGATTTTCAACCAGAGGAAGAACTAAGTTCTTTTTAGAAGAGTTAAACTCTTGTGAATGTGAAGAAGAGGTAAGAGGTCCTGTCTTTTGTTTCTTCTCTTACCTAGGGTTTCTTTTCCTTGAGGAGATCTTCTTCTCTCTGGAGAATTAAATTCTCTTTTCTTTTTCTTACGAGGGGGGTTCTCTCTCTCTCTCTCTTTTTACTTTTTTTCTCCTCCTTCTTTTTTTGTCTCTTGGCTCCTATTTATAGGAGAAAGAAAAGAATCAATTTGTTTAGAAAATCTCTCATTGAGAGATTTTGATTGATTTTCTAATCAACCAACATGATCTTTCAGATCAATTAGCGAATTTTATTCACCGTTGGATTTTTAATCCAAGAACTTCTGTTTTACAGAAGATATCTCTTTTGCTATTCTTAACAAGATTAGGAAGATATTTCCCCATACAGAATTTTTCTGTAGATTGGTAATTTTTAATCACCATTAGATCTTTAATCCAACGGCGCTCTATTTTACAGAGCATAATCTTTCTCGTTTAGAAAGATCCAAGGAAATATTTTCTAAATAAGGCTTTTGATTCTTTTTAATTAGAATTTAATTCTATTGGTTCAGAAGTCATAGGAGCCTATCACGTGTAGCACGTGACCCCACCAAATTAAGCCCATCAAAGAGTGTCATGTGCTTTCACGTGGGTTTTGCTCTGGCCAATTGTTTGCTTTATTCAGGCGCCTATATACTTTGTATATGAAGGTCACGTGTCTACACGTGAGGCCCAGTTTCAGCTTAGTTTTGTCAAGCGCAGTGCCAATCACGTGCGGGCATGTGATGCTCCATTTGGGGACTTTTTCCCGTTGTTTTTATTTATTATTCATTTTTTATAAGGGAACACTCACATTTTCTTCTTCTTTTCTTCACCAAAAAATCCCCTCTTGATCATTTTTTTCCTACTAACCTTAAGCCTAAATCAACATCAAACCCCACTAAAACCTCAACTAAGCATGTTTAACCCTCTTGAGATGTCTTGGAGCTTGCAAGGCTAGGGTTTTGCCCAAGTTTTGGTGAGGTAATAATCTTAAACCCTTATTTAGGCTCTAAGAAAGGTTTTGTGTTAATTTGTTTCACTAAAATACCTTAATGTTTTAAATTAGTGTTAATATCGTATTTGTGTTAAGTTTTAGGGCTCTGTTTGAATCTGCTATCAACTCAGATATTATTTTGAGAAGTTGCCATCACAGAGACGTAGTCTAGAGGCCTAGAACACACCACTAAAACCTAAGCCCAATTCCTCATTTCATGGCTGCAATTTTATTGCTTACGGCCACAATCTGCGGCCAGAGTAAGGAACTAGGGTTTAAGTCTTCGTCGTAGAGTCTCTCGGGTTATTTGTAGGCTTGTGGCATGTGCAACTTTCTCTAATTCTTTGTGTATAAAAATCTGGGACCGTTTAGCTATTTTTCAAGCGTTTCGATGATGTGCGATGCGGATATATCCGACTTTCATGTAGGTGTTTCGTGTAGTTAACTGCCATAAGAGTGGTCTAGGATGTCGCTGCACATGTTTAGCCCGCTAAGCTAACACTTGGTAGCTTATGGGAGTCGATTCGTTGGGTTAACGTTGTGTCCGTGTGTTATCGGAGAGTTTACTAAATTCACCCATTATGGTTTTGTGTGATGCTAGGATCACTTGCGGTGATGTCGGACGCAGCCAGGAAGGAGAAAGAGGTGATCGGATTCACTTAGTTCGAGATCATCAGGTGAGTAGATTTAACATCTACGGGAGAATCGTCTGTATAGCGTTAAGCGCCGATGGCTAGATTCAAGTGATAATATCTTGTACTTTATGTTTATATATTGTGAATTATCCATGTGTATCATATTGTGCATCCTATTACCTGCTACACCTTGACATACTATTAATAGGGACACTGCACCTGTACACCGTTGGTATTTGCTATGTTAAGTACACTATAGAAATTTCCATGGATAAATATATTATACCGCATTGATTATTGACAATTAGACATTGATTCTTGTAGTAGTACGCATCATGTTAGCAGCATACATACATTGCTATAGTGCTATATCTCCTATGATATTTTCATGAGATTTCTGTTTCATGGATTTGGGAAACCGCAAGAACATTTTGAAACTTGAGTTATTTAAAAAGGCGGTTTTTCCCTTAATATGATATTTCATGTCCACAATCAGTTTTCTCGGTGCTGAGTTATGAGCATACCCAATTCGAGAAGTAGGCTGAGCCGTCTGCAGGTACATGGTGGATCCGGTAAGGTACCCCAGGGTAAGAAGATCGTGGAGTAGACGATGAGCCTGGCAGGGGGAGCACTGTCTACCGGTGATTGTATGGAAACTCGACGGATATCCGGAGGATACCGTTCGGAGTATATGATGAGATGGATATGAAGGCCGATCAGAGTGACAGCGCCTAAGATATTGGGATTTTGGGTGTCGTTGATGGACACCGGATTTCTATGATGAGGAATTATTGATGATGACTCTGTTTTATCCCAAACTCAGGATTTTTATGATATATTATGTACATATAGTTGTTGTACCCCGATGTAGTACTTTGATTATGATTATACTGCATCTCATATTATTGTATATATGCCATCATGGCTGCATACGTAGGATTTGTTGTTTATCGTGCAATCTTGTGATTACCTGTACGATGTTATTTACTACTCATGAGTTGGAAACTACTCTCGTTGTGCCATAGTGTTTTTCAGGGTTGACCCTTAGTATAGTCGCGGCAGGGCTCCTTAATGCATCTATTTCTGCAGATACCGCTACTTTTGAGCCCATGATTTGTGTACGTAGGTTTTTGCGATTATCCGTATGATTCTACTTGTATATCTCATTTTGTATCTAGTACTCTCCATCTACCACTTATATGTATTTAACGTAGAGATGAGACTGAGAGATTCGATATTGTATGTTATGTGACTCTGGGTGTCGTGCTCGTGTGAGCCGGTTTTTATTTATGTTGTGATGTTTTTTTACTTATTATTTTGCTTATTTCTTCGCCCACGGCGTCGTATATACCTGTTGTGGTTGTGTTCCGCCTTTTGGCGTGAGTTGCTCCCGATTAGGGATGCCCTTTTTATATTCTATGTTTTGTATCCATTTGGGATTAGTTTTTACAAAGGAGATGCTGCTGAATTTTTAAGATTATAACTTGAGATTTTTAAAAGAGATGTGATGTTTTTAAACTAATGTTTTACTGTTTTACCACTCTATCTTTTCATGGTTTAGATTTCTAGGTTTTTCGGCTTACTTGAATTACATTACGCCTTTAGACGTTGCGTGATTTAAGTGTTGATCGCATTTCTAAATTGGGTCGTGACAGCCAGCATACTGTCGAGTGTTTAGAGTCACATACAGAGGGTTTCCTTGGTTCAGGCGAAACGAAGTAGAGGCCGTATGGTTATACATACAGGGTTCTGATCATATACGTGTACTAGCTACACGGATTTTTGTTCGGACGGATAATACAAGCGGGCTTAGAATTAAGCCGCATTATTAAATCAAGTATTGATTTAATAATTATCAAGTATTATATGACCAGATTATTTTATCTCTTGGTATTGGTATTTTTTGTAGTACGAATACGGGTATGTATATACGGTGTGGGTATTCTTGTATTTACACTAGAATACTTTTAGAAGAAGACACCTCATTTTGTATTAATCTATTTTTGTAAATAGATAATGAAGTGGAGGGATGATGTGTTTTTTAGTATGGTTTGAAGCATGGCTACTTTCTTTATTCATTCATTTGTGCTAACTATTCAAGCATGGCTAATATTTATATTGTAAAAGACATGCTTGATAGTTTGGAGACTTAGCGATTTTCTTCACTTCATTCTACACCTGCCATTCTCTTTCCTTTTTTGAGCTCTTCTTCTTTCTCAAACCCTAACCCTCTCATGAGTTGAGAAACCTAGAGTTTATAAGATAAACTAATCCTATTAACACACTCTACATCCAGTAAACCATTTAGATTAGCAAACTAGGTATTTTAGTTACCTCACTTTTGAGGTTGGAGCTGAATCAAAGACTCTCGGGTGGATCGTCTTCGACGTGAGGAGGCTGACGACCAAGCTCGATCTCGACAGACAAGGAGCTTAAGAAGGGGATTAAAAAGACCCGAAGGACTTGATCATATAGGTATAATCACTTTCTTAGTAGATTAGAACTTTTGTACGTTTTGTTAGCTAGAGCTTACAGTTGTTCTTGGGGTTATAATCGATGTTGCATGCTTCAAAATTGTTTTTTGAAAATTCCGTCTCTCTATAAACCCAGTAGAGTGTGCCACACTAGCTAACATAGTACCAGAGCTACTAGGCATGGATGCCGACCCGTGGGGGTTCTCACTATATGACAGTAGTGGCGAAGCGCAGGCTCTTACCCCCAGGGTGCCCCATGCAGATTACTTTGGCGGGTTGTAGTCCGTCGCGGGGGGAGAATGAAAAAGTAGCTGCTGAGGATCTCTAGATGGCACGGCGAGCTTCCGTTGCACTGACTGGGCTAACATGGTATTAGAGCCACTCTATAAGCTTTAGATAGCTCGTAGCGATGTTAAAAATCCGTCGTTTCTGTCATGCACGAACCGCCGACAAAAAAAGTCCCTCAAATTGAAGTTTTAACATGTTTGCACACCCCACGGTCTCACGGTTGTAGGGTTACTAGGCACTGTCACAAGGTTCTACCAGGCATCAACCATGCCAAAATCAAATTTTTCATGTGCCGAACAACCCTAACCAAGATTTTAGACTAGAGATTAGGCGAAATATAGCAAGTAAACAACTTTACTTCTAAGAGTTAGGGATTACAACCTTTGTAGTCCGTTCCTTAACTTCTAAAGCTCCGTGTTGAGGTCCCTTCGCTGCGATCATCGAGAACCCGGACTCTAGAGAGGCTCCATGAAGAGAAAAATGCAATCTTGCTTTCGATCTTCAATAACAAAGATGATCTACCTTGAAGAAACTCAAACCCAAGCTCTTGCTTTGCTAATCAAGTATTAGCAAAGCAAACACCCTAATCTAAGTGGCAAGAATAGATGAGGATGATGAAGGAGGAATTTAGCTCTCATTTTTTTTCTTAATCTCACACTGATTCATCACAAAACCAAAAGCTAGAAAGCTTTGCGAGGAAGAAGAAGATGAACAAAATCATTTTATGATGAATAATGATATCCATGTGAAGTTAGAAATACAACCATAGGTTAAGAATATAAACTTAACCCTTATAGAGATTTAACTATGGTAAAGGGTTGGGTTGGGTTAAAGAAATATCTATGCAAAATATCACAAGTCAAAGTCAAAGCTTCAAGAAGCTTCTTCAAAGCTTCATGCAAGCTTAACCCTAATCCAAACCCTAACCATATTTAAACTCCACAAAACATGTTGCATGTATAACCCTAACTTGTTACAATATTATATATCACATATACAATATTTATTGTAACAAAATAAAATAATACAATTAACATATATCACATATATATCAATGTATTACCCGAGTGAGAAAAAGAATCTTTAAGTGAGCTTATATTAGTTAATGTAATTTAATATATCAAATATATAATTATACATTAAATTATCGAATCAACACTTGATCCGATAATCCGGCTATTTCATAAATAACCGACTAATATAATCTTTATCAGTTCATCGAATCAACACTTAATCCGATGACACGGCTATATCACATATACCCGGCCGATATCTCATATCGTGAGAATCTAATATGGTATCGCATACACGTATTATTCTCGGTCCCGCACATATCACATATGTGCTCCTACTCCATTTTGCCTGAGCCAGGAAATCTCTGTGTAGGACTCTAAAGAATCGTCAATACGCCGGCAGTAGGTGATGATCATATCAAACACCCACAAGCTGCAAGCGGTCATCTAAATGTAACAGCCACCCAGGTATTGAGCAATCAGAAGATCAACAAGAAAGCCTGTACATTTTCCCGTGAATCCAACCAGTAACACTCCCGTACAGTCCGGTCTCTTCGTCTTATATGTCGCATATCTCGTCTAAGGGTGGTAAACGTCAGACCCCAGTAGCTTAATAAGTCGTGTCGATATGAGGTCCATAACAGTTCGAGAAACTACTGATAACACTTAACAGTAAATCTCAGCAACCCTGGCCAGGGATTTCCAGTTATAGCCAATCGAACACAGCGCAACATCAACTCCCTATACCGGGAGAGACGAAACCCCTCCTATCGCTCATTGCCTCCATGTGATTCGGGATTGTACCCAAAAGCCACCGTTTTGCACGCCCTCTTGGACGTGGTATGATGGAAATCAAAGCACAGTGGGAATCACACAAGACTATATGACGATCTCGGGTCTACAGACTAACCTGTACCAGTGTCACCAGAAAACTGCCATCTGACGTGAGGTATAATACCATCCGGGAGTTCTCGGCGAGTCCGTCTAGTGTACCCAGTCTCCACTGAGCACCCGTATGCCTTCTCTGATGTCAAACACCAATGGATATGGGATCATCCATCGCCCATCATATGGGTCAAGAAGCGCATACGCTAGTCTACTCTGGAATATCGATATCCTGTCTCGGCACTCCCACGACTAGGAACATTTGAAGGATGTACTTGGCGACTACACTGTCCCCACTAGTATGATCTGCATCATAGTCCTGGTAGTCAAGTACTCATCCTAAGGGCTTTATCAACATGTGACATAGAGACAATCAGAGTACATGTTAAGATAAAGAGTAACCAGATAGCATACTATCATGTCGAGCAAGAAAGTCCTCCCTATATATGTCCAAGCATCCACTACAATATACAACGTATGTACAGTAATGGCCTCTAGGGCATACATATAACTAAAAATCTCCTAGTTGCACTAGGGCCATCTGTTGTGGTATCGCATACCCAACAATAAGCTGTGGTTGAAGTATCTCATACTCAACCATCCCATAAAAGTCTCTACTGGGAAATAGGCCTTTGTGAGTGGATCCGCGCTGTTGTCCTCTATGTCTACTCTCCTAACCTCGATCTACCTGCAGATCAACCATCTCCATGATCAGGTGATACTGCCTAAGAATATATCTGGATCACAGATGGGACGGGGGTTCCTTGGCATAAGCCACAACTCCATTGTCACACAATGGCAGGAACGAAGTTCATCTCATGAATTAAAATATATCCAGACTGCCTCTTTGGTAGCATCCTTGGTAACGATGTATCTTGCCTTTAATCGTCTAGTAAGTCACGGTATGTAGCTTGGAACTCATCCAACATACCGTCCCTCCACTGAGGGTAAAAACAATGCCTGCGACTGACATTCAGTCGTCCTTGTCACCCTGGAACCTTTCCAGTGATTCTCCCCAGGATCGATTGATACCATCTCACTACAACTAGTGAGAATCCTAACATCCAATTAGATCTATCCCATAGATCCATAACCCAGGATTTAAGAGGTATCACATTGATCCTATATGGAGAATCTTTGTGATAAGAGGAAATTGACCGAGCGTAGCATAGGAAACTCCTTCCCTATCAAGAATATGTCATCCACGTACTATACGAGGATCACCACCATACTCTCTACTACCTTTTTGTATATACAAGGTTCATCTGCCATTTTGATGAAGTCAAACTCTTTGACTACCATATCAAAACAGACGTTCCAACTCCGCGATGCCTGATTTATCCCATAAAACATCATGCTCACGTTTCCGCTGCTCCCACTGTCTACGAAGACCTCTGGCTGTGTACTTATAGACGCTCTCTTCCAAATCAGTATTTAGAAAAGCAGTCATGACACCCAACCGCCAGATATCATAGTGATGGTATGTAGCCGTGGCAAGTAGGATCTGGATGGACTTAAGCATAGCTTTGAAAGTCTCAACTTTTCCAGGTACACCAAGTAATCTTCTCAAGATATACTTGCTCCTGATGGGGATTTAACCCTTCAGATAAAGCAACCAAAGTCCATACTTTGTTGGTGTATAAGGATTCCATCTCAGATCACTAAGCATCCAGCCATTCTCACAGAGTCCCCACTCCTGATGGCCTGCTTGAAACTAGTTGGGTCATCATCTCATGATGCAATCCTCTCTCCCACTGTCATAGAGAAACCGAAGTATCTCTCAGGTGGATGAGGAACCCTATTAGATAGGCGGAGAGGCTGAGGTTCGTTGGAAACTATTGAATCCTTTAGTTCTACCAAATCATCAGCTGCAGTTTGTATAGCTGAAACTCTTTCCAGTTCTACCTCATGACCACTAATTTCTTCACAAGAAATTCCCTTTCACAAAGGTGGCATGCTGGGAAACAAAAACACCTTTTGTTCCCCAGTTTGGTAGAAGATATTCCCTTGCGAATGCTTGGGATATCCAACAAACTTCCACAGAACTGACCTTGCCTCGAGCTTGTCCGTATTTTGCTTTTAAACATAGGCCGGACAACCCCAAATCTTAACATTTTTAAGAGATGAGCTCTTCCCATACCATATCACATATGGAGTGGTAGGCATCTGATTTGGTTGGAACCCTATTCAATAGGTATGCAACTTCTCAAGCGCATAACCCTAAAAGAAAATAAGCTACTCAGTAGTACTCATCATAGAGCACACCATATCACATAGGGTGTAATTGCTCCGCCCCGATACACCGACGTGCTGTGGTATATTCGGAGGAGTAATGCTGAGAGAGAATCTCATTCTCCTTTAGAATAGTCCAGGAATTCCGTGCTCAAGTATTCTCCTCCTTGATCACATTAAAGGACATAATACTTATACCCGTTTTTGGTTCTCTACTTCTAACTTATATTCTGTGATTATCTCAAAAGTTTCGGACTTGTGTTTCAACAGGAACATATGTCTGAATCTTGAGAGATCATCAGTGAATGTAATGAAGTACAAAGAACCGGCCCTGGCATATGTAAACAGGGGACTTTCATACATCAGCATGTATCAATCCCAAGAGTTCACTGAATCTTTCTCTGTTTCCAATAAACGGAGTTGTGGTCATCTTATCTTTGTGACATGACTGGAAAATTTTACAAGATGTAAATCCAAACTAATTTAAATATGCATCTTTATGTAATTTCAGCTAGTCGGGTCGCATTGATATGACCCAGTCTACAATGCCTTAAGAAGGATTCGTTCATTTCTGAACTCTTCCTTTTGTGTGTGTTCTGTACGTTAAGAACTGTGGTTTGATTTAGAACGTCTATGCTTTTAGATAACGTGCCTGAACCGATCAACTCTTGATATAGGAAATGTTCAAAACATTATCCAACAATACAAAATTATATCCTTCTTTACTAATAAAGAGACTGATATGATGTTGTATATCAGGTTCGGTATCTAATAACATTTGTTCAGAATCAATGTATTCTGGTAATACAAGGTGATAACTGCCAACAGACTTGGCTGCAACACTTGCATCATTTCCAACTCTTGAAACTTATCACCCGATCTCAGTTCTCTACCTATCTGTAGCCCATGTAACAAATTACATTTGCGAGATCCTGATCCGGTATCTCATACCCAGGACGTAAAGGATACTGAGAAACAGTTCTCGGTAATGAACACATCTGAAGAAGATGCATCAGCATACACTTTCTTCGTTTGGGTGGCAGGGGAATTCTGGTAATCCCCTATTTCCTGCTCTGTCTTATAACAATTATAAGTTGGAGCGGGACCAACGTTCCTTAGCACAGTATAATAAGCGGGTTCGGTCAATACATCCGTATTATTATCTTGATTAAGGCGTGACATGGTCGCTACCTGGAGAGAGATAGAAGAAAACACTCAGCGTATGCTCTTGCAAGATTAGATTGGTTATTAATATATCTAATGAGGATGTCTCCCACTGTTTTAGTCAAATCTTCCTTCAAACCCTAAAAGGAAAGACTAGCCAGGATTAATTACACCCTACAAGTTCGCTAAGCTTTCAGCTAGGCCAGTGCCGGTACTTTGAGGGAGGTTCCCCATGCTTTCGCACGGACCTAATTAAAATAAACCTCATTTTCCCAGAGGCATAACCCCGTTGACACCTTTCTAGACACCTACTTGATCGGCTAATTGTAATATATAAAACTCTCCCAGGAGTAACTCTTACTCGTAGCGGGTATCGGGATCCAACTATTTCATAGAAGGTATGCAATCTCATTGCAAATTTCAACACTTGAAATTCCCGATAATATTTTTCCCCTAGCAACTTATGACCTTGGCTAAGATCAACAAATCATAAGCGCTAGCCAAGTTCAACCCGTCATTTCCCGATTGAATTAAACCCACCCGCACGACCCTTGGCTAAGGTCAACAAAGTCGCACGACTACCCTAACTCAATCGCGTCATATGCTTATACAGATAAGCACTAATTAGCTACCGCACACTACGCCTCGGCTAACGTCAACAAACGTAGCACGAATACTAAGTAGTACTTATCTGAAATGACGGAGGGCTACGACAGGTTTTAAGAAAACCCTTTGCGTAATGAACTTGATATCGTTGTAGAATCGAGTAATTTTGAATGGAATGTTTTTTAGGCCTTTTCTAGTTTTGCTAAAGAGGTCACTCCCGGTGAAAGGATCTCGGCTCTTTCCTCATCGAATAAGGTGCAAGATATTTCACAAATATCACTATGCAAAGCAAAAACTATAGAAACAATCAAAAGACAAACCGAGTTTGTAGTATCTGCTAGTTTCGCTAAAGAGGTCACTCCCGGTGAAGGGATCTCGGCTCTTTCCTTATCTAATAAGGTGCTGGATATTCTACAAGGAATACCGCTATGCAAAACAAAAACTAGAGCTACCAGTTTTTGAGACAAGTTTCTACAACATCTTTAGGTTTCTTTTAGTTTCATTAATCTCATTAATGAAGTCCTATTTTATTATACTTCACAAGCATCATATTTGAAACGAAATCAGCAATATAACATATATCTCATATATATAATATAAACATTCGTCTCAGACAGTAATATGATCTTATCACAGAACATTGCAGCAGAAGATAACATATGAAATATTGGATATACTAGGATTTCCGTGTTTTATGCGAGCCTGTATAAAATGCGGATTCCACGGTCGCGATGAATAGCCAAACCCACATCCCTAGACCCCTACGAGAGCGGCAAGCAACACTGCCAATTCTAGGGTTAGGAGACCCGGTCTCGACTCCTCGAGATGGCCTCCCACTGTACCCTAGAACCCGGTTACTTATGCTCCCCTCCTTGGGTCTACTTAATGCGGAAAAGTAAATAATATACAATGGGTGACATCATCCTCAGCCCGGAAGTGCCCCAATAAAAGAATATTACATACAATGAATTTTACATGAATGAAAATAAAAAAACCCTCATCTCACATAAAACCCCCGGCTATTCAAAACGCGACGATCCAATATAACATATCACAGCAACACATAATATCTCATATCATCAACGTAAGCAAGCATGCGTATCCCGATTGTCGTTGATGTATAGCAACGAAGCCGGCGATACACCACATACTACGCTTACGGTCATAGAAAAGAAAGTGTAAAACTACAACAGTTGGAATCCGCAACCTCCTTAGACATCTCATGCCTAACCAAATGAATTCCTTAGACATCGCATGCCTAAATATTATAAACCCCGCATTTTAGTCTCGATCTCGAAAACACTTTTCAATATCAAGTCGGGCAATTCAACAAGATTCCCGACATCCTGATCGAATGCTCGTCGCAAACTTTAGTAGACGGCCGCACCCCCGGATGCCATCAACGAAGTGCACTAAGGCGGAACACCGCTGCCGCGAGCACCCGAACGGATGCTTTTGGCGACAGGGTTCTCCTACAGTCACTTGGTCAGGGCTATGGGGCGTGGCTATCTATTAAGTTTACCCGGCGAGTATCCGCGTACGCTGCGTGATTGCGACGGACTTTTGATCACATCAAAATCCCGTGGCAACCGATCAAATGAGACTAAACTGCTAGATTTATAATATTCAAATTAGTTATTTCATAACTACTTGTGGATTCCAAATATATGTATCACATTCCAGATAAATAGACAATGTTAAAATTTCCGATCGAATAAACAAACACCCAAGATTTCCCAATAGCTCAACACTTGAGCGGAGTTCAAAAAGTATCCATCACATGCCACAGTACCAATGGTCCAGCCGTAGAAGGGTCAAGCCAACGCCTCACATGTGGCAACGCCGTACTGCCCCAAACCCTAAGGTTTAGAGGTGGTTCAGATGGTCACATAATCGAGTTAAGGTTTGTGTTCTTCTAGAAGGTCCACCGCGTTACTTGCACGACTTAGAATGTTCTTTAATTAAGGGAAAAATCCAACACTTGGAAATTTTCCGGCAGGGGAAAAAGTGAGTTGTTGATACCCGTTCGAACTTTTTAACACGTTCTAAATTACCTGGAAAAACTAAACGAAATTAAACTTTCCGATCGAATCAACGAATACAAAAGATCTCCAGAAATACCTACGGATGTTACTGTGGAAAAATGAGTCCCTAATATCCAAGTACGGCCGCGGAACCGCCGCGCAATGCATGGTATTGCCGCGGTTCCGCGGCGCTTTAATGGAATTAGGTGGTCGTTTTTCCCAGTTATCCTTAGAATTCCCTGCTTAATTTTCTGAGTATTTTTAATACAGAAAAAATCAACATTTTAAAAAATTTCCAGAAAGGGGTCTTATTCGACGTTTCGGGGTTCGATCGGACTTTAAACTTCGTCTAGACGACGCCTAAAGCTCTATCTTGTCTCTGATACCACTGTAGGGTTACTAGGCACTGTCACAAGGTTCTACCGGGCATCAACCATGCCAAAATCAAATTTTTCATATGCTGAACAACCCTAACCAAGATCTTAGATTAGAGATTAGGCGAAACATAGCAAGTAAACAACTTTACTTCTAAGAGTTAGGGATTAAAATCTTTGTAGTCCGTTCCTTCACTTCTAAAGCTCCATGTTGAGGTCCCTTCGCTGCGATCATCAAGTACCCGGACACTAGAGAGGCTCCATGAAGAGAAAGATACAATCTTGCTTCCGATCTTCAATAACAAAGATGATCTACCTTGACGAAACTCAAACCCAAGCTCTTGCTTTGCTAATCAAGTATTAGAAAAGCAAACACCCTAATCTAAGTGGCAAGAATAGATGAGGATGATGAAGGAGGAATTTAGCTCTCATTTGTTTTCTTAATCTCACACTAATTCATCACAAAACCAAAAGCTAGAAAGTTTTGCAAGGAGGAAGAAGAAGATGAACAAAATCATTTTGTGATGAATAATGAAATCCATGTGAGGTTAGAAATACAACCATGGGTTAAGATTATAAACTTAACCCTTGTAGAGATTTAACTATGGTAAAGGGTTGGGTTGGGTTAAAGAAATATCTATGCAAAATATCACAAGTCAAAGTCAAAGCTTCAAGAAACTTCTTGAAAGCTTCATGCAAGCTTAACCCTAATCAAAACCCTAACCATATTTAAACTCCACAAAACATGTTGCATTTATAAGCCTAACTTGTTACAATATTATATATCACATATACAATATTTATTGTAACAAAATAAAATAATACAATTAACATATATCACATATATATCAATATATTACCCGAGTGAGAAAAAGAATCTTAAAGTGAGCTTATATTAGTTAATGTAATTTAATATATCAAATATATAATTATACATTAAATTATCGAATCAACACTTGATCCGATAATCTGGCTATTTCATAAATAACCGACTAATATAATATGTATCAGTTCATCGAATCAACACTTGATCCGATGACCCGGCTATATCACATATACCCGGCCATATCTCATATCGTGAGAATCTAATACGGTATCGCATATACGTATTATTCTCGGTCCCGCACATATCACATATGTGCTCCTACTCCATTTTGCCTGAGCCAGGAAACCTCTGTGTAGGACTCTAAAGAATCGTCAATACGCCGGCAGTAGGTGATGATCATATCAAACACCCACAAACTGCAAGCGGTCAGCTAAACGTAACACCCACCCAGGTATTGAGCAATCAGAAGATCAACAAACAAGCCTGTACATTTTCCCGTGAATCCAACCAGTAACACTCCCGTACAGTCCGGTCTCTTCGTCTGATATGTCGCATATCTCGCCTAGGGATGGTAAACGTCAGACACCAGTAGCTTGATAAGTCGTGTCGATATGAGGTCCATAACAGTTCGAGAAACTACTGATAACACTTACCAGTAAATCTCAGCAACCCTGGCCAGGGATTTCCAGTTATAACCAATCGAACACAGTGCAACATCAACTCCCTATACCGGGAGAGACGAAACCCCTCCTATCGCTCATTGCCTCCATGTGATTCGGGACTGTACCCAAAAGCCACCGTTTTGCACGCCCTCTTGGACGTGGTATGATGGAAATCAAAGCACAGTGGGAATCACACAAGACTCTATGACGATCTCGGGTCTACAGACTAACCTGTACCAGTGTCACCAGAGAACTGCCATCTGACGTGAGGTATAATTCCATCTGGGAGTTCTCGGCGAGTCCGTACAGTGTACCCAGTCTCCACTGAGCACCCGTATGCCTTCTCTGATGTCAAACACCAATGGATATGGGATCATCCATCGCCCATCATATGGGTCAAGAAGCGCATACGTTAGTCTACTCTGGAGTATCGATGCCCTGTCTTGGCACTCCCACGACTAGGAACATTTGAAAGATGTACTTGGCGACTACACTGTCCCGACTAGTATGATCTGCATCATAGTCCTGGTAGTCAAGTACTCATCCTAAGGGCTTTATCAACATGTGACATAGATATAATCAGAGTACATGTTAAGATAAAGAGTAACCAGATAGCATACTATTATGTCGAGCAAGAAATTCCTCCCTATATATGTCCAAGCATTCACTACAATATACAACGTATGTAAAGTAATGGCCTCTTGGGCATACATATAACTAACAACGGTTTGAACCAAGAAGCCGTGGGGTGAATCTTCGGCACTCCTGGAATACCCTGAGGGACCGAAGGTCAGGCCCACCCCTCAAGATCACCACAAGGTGGCCTTGGGGGTGGTGGCCCGAGAGCACCACAAAAGGGTGCTCTCGAGTCTGTCAACCCCTTAGGGCCACCTCGTGGTGGACCCCAGGGGTGGGTACCCTTCTTAGGCCCCCAAATCGACAGTTGATTTTGTACTCTTCACCTCCGTGAAGATTCGGGCGGGTTTCGAATTCGTTCGACTCCCGGATTAGCTTAAAATGAATGATTTTAGAACTTTATTGGACAAAATTTTCAAGTCTTGGAAAATTGGCATTGTTCGCTGATTGTGCGCGGAATCCTAACGTCGTGGTTTTCTTTACTTGCTTTTGTGATGCGTATATATGTTGTTTAATGTCTTCTAATCGTTATACATTGATTAGAAGGGGTTACGCACATCTTGTTTATCTGTGATGTTGCTTGTGATATCTTTGTGATGGCTTCGATGGATTGTCATGATGGATAGTCTTTAGTGCAGTATTTGTAGTACAGTTTTGATTCATTTGTATATTCTTTATTGCGGGATGAGCGTCCGACTTATGGACTGCCATTTCTGCCTGGTTGTATATTCTTTTATTAGGGCACAGCCGGATTGAGGACAATGTCACCATTGCATATATTATTTATTTTCTGTAATAGGATTACCCCACAGTAGAGTGCTCGAGTAGCGGGGTTCTAAAGGGCAACGGGCCTCCGTCTCATGGCATTAAGACTAGGGTGCCTTACTCTATAATTGACGGACTATTCGCCGCACTCGTAGGGGGTATAGGATGACCCACGGTGGAGTGCTCAAGTTACCGATTTCCGTGAAGTGCTGAGTAGGCCATTCACTTTGTTGATTGGGGTTACCTCTCTTCTGAAATTGGTGGGTAACTTGCCATGATCGTAGGGGTCTTGGTTATACATTGTACAGGCTATCCACATGATCGGGAAACGTCGGGTTTCATTTGCGGCTCGAATGAAACCCGGAGCTCTAAGATTATCCGCTTTTCCATATTGCTTATCGTTATTCTGTGATGTTGCTTATATCATGCCTGGGATGAATGGTTTTATATATATATATATATTAGTAGATGTTGTATATGTTTTGCATCCGCACTAGTCTAGCCATCGCACTGCTGTTAGTTAAGTAACCTAACGGTGCATGACGAGGCCCCGTAGCGAATGTGGATGGCATATACGTACATTGTATTTTCATTTTTTCTTGTGTGATGGGTTTTAATTGATGGGACCACATTAATTTTGATTAATGCAAGGAAAAATAAACCTAAAAAATATTGTTGGAACAAATTTTCAAAACACTATAGTCATATTCTTTCGCTTTGCATAGAGGTATTCGGTTATGAATATCCCGCATCTCATTCGAGGAGGCAAGAGCATAGATCCCTTCATGGGGAGTGATCTCTTGAGCAAAACTTTATGTTACTATAAATTACTCGGTTTTCTTCAAAACCACTAGTTTTCAAAAGCGGAGCCTAAACCACTTCTTTTCAAAACTACTCGGTTTCTTCAACGATATCAAGTTCATTACGTTAAAGGGTTTTTCGCCAAAAACCCAGCCGTAGCCTTCCGTCATTTCAGAAAAGTACCATTTAGTATTCGTGTTGTGTTTGTTAGCATCCGTCAAGGTATAGTGTACAGTAGCTAAATGATGCTTATCTGTAGCATAGAAATACATTAATCTAGGACAGTCGTACAGTCTTATTGGCATCCGTCAAGGGAAAGTACAGGTGGGTCTAAATTAATCAAGACAATGATGAGTAGAACTTGACTTGAGCTTTATGATTTGTTGGCATCCGTCAAGGTCATAAGACGCTCGGGGCTACATCGGGAGTTTCAAACATACATGAAACTTGCTAGTGTTGAATACCTTTTGGAGTGTGGTAACCAGAGTGGCTTCCATCTAGGTTATCATGCGATGATAGTTAGATCCCGATCCCATCGATTAGTGGGATTACTCTTTGAAGATATTTTTTACTTCACAATTATTAAATCTATTAGGTATCTCGAAAGGTGTTAACAGGGCTATGCCTCTGCAAAAACGAGATTTATTTTAATTAGGTCTATACGAGAGCATGGGGAACCTCACTCGGAGTACCAACACCCACCTGGCTGAACGGTTAGCGAACTTGTAAGGTGTTAATGATCCCGACTAGTTCTCCTTTTAAGGTTTGAAGGAGAATTCGAAGAAACGGTGGGAGCCATCATGATTAGATAAACTAATAACCAATCTAATCTTGCATGAGCGCACGCTGAGTATTTCTCTCTCTCTCTCTCTCTCTCTCTCTCTCTTCAGGTTGCAACCATGTCACACCCTAAACAAGATAATAAATTATATGACTTGACCGACCCAAATTCTTATTTGAGACTGGGGAACGTCGGTTTAGCTCTGACTTGTGACACATGTCACGAGTATGAGAATAGGAAAGAGGATTGCATGAATTCCTTGATGACCACGGTGAATAAGAAGTATACCATTGTGTCTCGTGTTAGTGATATATGCCCTAGAGGCCATTATTGTATCATACTGATTTGTATATTACTTAATGGAAGCTTGGGATATACACGGATATAGTAATAGTCTTGCTCGAAATGGTAGTATGCTACCTTGTTTGTTTCTACCTCAATATGTGCATGTGTTTATTTTAGCATATCGCTTATACATATTGGTAGAGCCCTTACGATCTTTGCTTGATTACCAGCATTATGATGGAAATCATACTAGTGGGGGTTGGGTAGTCTATAAGCACATCCAATACAGGTCCCTAGTCGTAGGATTATCGAGATGGGGCATCGATACTCCAGAGTAGACTAGTGTATATGCATCTCATCCCAGCAAGGGAGACGGTCTGTCCCACAGCCATCAGTACGTCGTACTGGAGATAGTATGCAGGTGCTTATTAGGTTATGAGTACACTGGACAGGACACATCGGGAACTGTTGGTGGGTATTATACATATCGTCGGGTAGCAGTTCTCAGGTGACATGAGTACAGCTTAGTCCATCGACTTGACACTGCTACTTCGCCTCGAGTGTGTTCCCACTGTAATTTGATTACTACCCTACCATGGCTCAAAGGAGTTATGCAAACAGGTAGTAGTTGGGTGCAGTCCCGAAGCACTTGGAGGCAGTGGCGGTCAGATAGAATTCCTTTCTCCCGGTGTTGGGGTTGATATCGCGTTGTGTTCGGAAGGCCATTAAACAAAGTCCTTGGCCAAGGCAAGCAAGATTTATTAGTAAGTATTCTAGTAGTTTCTCAAGGTGTTTTTGGCTATACTCCGACATGACTTATTGCGCTATTAGGGGTCTAACGATTACCACCCCTAGGCCCGATATGCGATACTCTTAGACGAACAGACCAGACTGTATGGAGATTGTCACAGATAGGCTCAGTAGGTGTTCGGATGAGTTAGCTCATTGGCCTTTTTATCGACACATACCTGGGTAGCAATTACGTGCAGCTAGTACCGCTTGCGTCTTGTGGTTAAACCCACTCCCAGCATAGTGTCGAGTGTTTAGAGTCCCACATAGAAGGTTTCCCTGCACCGGGCAAAAGGTGTAGAGGCCGTATGGTTTTACGGCAGGGCTTCGATCACGTACGTGCACTTGTGCGCGTATGATGATTGGGTGGATAATACTAGTGGACTTTGGTTCAAGCCGGATCCTAGTATTGTATTGATAGATTGTTTTCGTCTCTTTGTATTCGTATTCTTCGGAATGCGGATGCGGATATGTATATACGGATGGGGGGAATTCTCGTAAATCGAGAAAGCTTCTAGAAGAGGATACCTAATTAGGGTTTAATTCTTTTTGGATTAAACAAAATTGGGTGGAGGAATGAGGTGGAGTTTTACATTGAATCTAGCATGGCTACTTGGTGACTCATGGTCATGACTCATCACTAGATATTTATGAAGCATACTTGATATTTTTTTGTGATATTTATCTCATAAATTATTTATATACTTCATATTTATCAAGAGAGGGCAGCCAAGCTTTATCCAAGCTTATTCTTCACTAGCTTTTCCTCAAGTGATCTTTTTCTTCCTCTAAACCCTAAAGCTCTCATGTGTTGAGAATCCTAGGGTTCCAAGAGACAAATCACTCCATCTTCTCACTTTACACCCTCTAAGACTTCTAGTTTAGCGAACTAGAAGCCATAGTTATCTCAGATTCGAGGTAGGAGCTCGGACTATAGACTCTCGGGTGGATCGTTTTTGACTCGAGCAGGCCGTCGAGGTTGCCCGATCCATTTTTGATCCTTGGAGCTGACGACGAGGTGGAGGACAACGAAGAAGACCCGAAGGACTTGGTATCGTAAGGTATAACACTTCTTTCCGAGTAGTTAACCCATTACAAGTTTGCTAGTTAGGGTTTAGTATCAATCCTGGAGTTCAAGTCGGTGTTGTGAGCTTTGAAAAATCGTTTTTTGAATATTCCGCCTCCCCACGAACACGCGGAGTGCGCGACATCGATTTACAGTGGTATCAGATCCTAACTGAGCCTTTACTAGCTTGTTAGCAACTTATTAGAATTTCGATCATCGGAAAACTCGAAAACTACACACCCCGATCCCTATGTTTCTGTCGAATTTTAAAACTATACTAAAAATTATTTCAGATGCATGAAAATTCATTGCAGGGAATTCTAAGAACTCAAAAGAAAAAAGAGTCACCAACTCGTCACAGCCACCACGGAACCGCAGCGAATCGTTCGATTGGCCGCCGTTCTACGGCCGAGTCGTAGCCAAGTTGGCTCGTTTTTCCTCTGTGCTTCTTATTTTGGGTGTACAGTTTTCTTGTATATTTGGTTTCTACCCATGATGATCTGATTGCTAGTTAGCATTTAGGGTAGACACGGAAAATAGTTTTCGATCGAAATTCTAAGTTATTTGCTAATCGGTTTTATCTGTGTTGTGATATATGTGTTGAACGTCCGCTAATTGCTATACGTCGATTAGTGGGGGTTGCACATATCTGTGATCTGTGATATTGGTTTATGTATATGAACTTATTGGATCGTCGTGGATGAATATTCGGAGATGTGAGATGAGGGTTTTTCATTCTTTCATTCGATATAAATTGTAAAGTGATGTAATATAATTTTGCGGGGCACATCCGGGTTGAGGTTGTAGCCACCGTTGTATTATTTTCTTTTACTGTTTTCTGCTCCTAGGGTAGACCCAAGGTAGGGTGCACAAACTACCGGATACTTTGAAGTGCTGAGTGGCCTACTCACTTTGATGAGGGAGGTTATTTCACTTCGGGTATTTGGCGGGTAGTTTGCCGCACCCGTAGGGGTCTGGGATAGGGTTTAGCTATTCATCACGACCGTGGAATCCGTATTTCGTTACAGGCTTAAACGAAACGCGGAATTCCTAGTATATCCAATATGTTCATCTGTGATCTGGAATGCCTATTATTGTGTCAGACGAATGTTTATTATATATATGCTATATAGTAGACGTTGCTTATATTTTGCACCCGCGCTAGTCCAGCCCCTGCTCTGGCGTTAGTTAAGTAACCTAACAGTGTTAGACGGGGCCCAGTGGCGAATGCGGATGGCATAAGTGGACGTGGTATTTTCGTCTTTTTCTGTAATGATAGGTGTAAATGATAGGACTGCATTATATTAATGCAAAGCAAAGAAACCAAAGTTGAATCGTTAGAACAAATTTTTAAACCACTCGGTTTTTCAAAACAGGAGACTTTTAAATGTGGAGCTTAAACCATTCCTTTTAAAAGCTATCAGGTTCCTTCGATTATATCAAGTTCACTACATTCACGGTTTCGCCAAAACCATTCGTAGCCCTCCATCATTTCAGTTGAATATTCAGTAGTATTCAAGATATGTATTTTGACCATTGCCAAGGCATAGTATTTGTTAGCTGCTGGATATTCACCTGTAGCATAGATAGATGCGTTGGTTTGGGAAATCGTACTACTATTTTGGCCTTCATCAAAGGTATGTACGGGTGGGTTCAAATTAACCTGGACAATGACGGGTAGAACTTAACATGTGACTTATGATATGTTGGCCTTCGTCAAGGTCATAAGAGCATGGGGCAAAAATCCACATCGGGAGTTTCTAAAGAAACTGAAACTTGCTAGTGCTGCATACCATTTGGAGTGTGATAATGTTCGTAGGATTCCTTCAGGATTATTACACAATGATATTTGGATCCCGATCCTACTGTGAATATCCGCTACTCCTCGGGAGATTTTTCACTTAACGATCAATGTTATAAACCAAGTAGGTGTCTAGAACAGTGTTAGCGGGGCTACGCCTCCAGGGAAAAGAGATTATTTAATTAAGGAACTTCGCGAAAGTGTCGTAAAACCTCCCTCGTAGAACGGACACTAGCATGGCCGAACGGTTAAGCAAGTATTGTACAGTGAGATTAATCCTGACTAATTCTTCTTTTATGGTTTGAGGAAGGATTCTAGAAATAGTGGGAGCCATCCTGTTTAGATAAATTAAAAACCAATCTAAACTTGCAAGAGCATCATGCTGAGTGTTTTCTTCTCTCTCTCCTAATTGCAGTGGCCTGATGACCAGATTTAGGTTACAGATAGATAATAAAATGACTGAGTTATACTATATTGATTGCCAAAGGTTTGTCCAGATGTCCATTACCTATGACAAGTTGGACCACCCTATTACTACTCAAGCCCACGCCATCCCAGATCCAGTTTCCACTGTCACAGATGTTGATATCCATAAAACAAGGGAAAAAGACTGTGTGAATGCCAAGTGCCTCGTGTTGGCCTCAGTTGATGGTGTATACCAGATCCAGCACGAGAAAATAGACTTAGTTTACATCTTCCTCCATAACAAAGATTTATATGGAGAGCAATCTCGTATCGCAAGATATGAGACCTCGAAGGAATTGCTTCAAGTGAGGTTGGCTGTCGGGTCATCTGTAAAGGACCACGTCCCTACAATGATCAGCTATATTAAACAGCTCACGGACCTAGAGACCACGTTGGAGAATGGGTCATGTACTGACTTGATTCTACAGTCCCTACCTTCTACTTACGCTCAGGGGAAGAAAGTTATACTTCCAGTTGAGGGCACCCTGAAAGCAGGGAGACACCCGCTCTGCTTATTGGGGAATCTTCCTCTTCTGGATCCAAGGCGAAAGCCAATGGTGAGAAGAAGAAGACCTCCAAAAAGCCGATAGGCGGTGTCGGTAAAATAGAGGGAAAGGGCAGGGCAAAAGTTTCGGGGTCAACAGTAAGGAAGGAGGGGTGTTCCTATTGTCATGGGAAAGGGCATTGGAAGAAGGGATGCAGGGCTTGGAAAGCCAGAATCCAGGATCCGAAGTATGTTGTGGTTTCAACTTCGGGTGTATTTGTGATTGAAAACAGTCTGTCAATTAACTCTACTTCGTGGGTACTAGATACCAGATCATGATCTCATATCTGTAATTCATTATAGACTTTGAGAAACCGTAGAGTTATCAGGGTAGATGATATGACTCTCAGGGCTTCTAACGAAATGAGCGTGGACGCTGTATCCGTAGGGAATATCATCTAGAATTGACAAGTGGGAAGATATTGATTCCACGTAACTGTTTGTGTGTACCTAGTCTTGTTTGTAAGCGATGTGGTCCACATCAACCTAAATCAAAGTTTGATTGGGTCAAGTATATTAAAGGACAGTATATACGTATTAAATCAAGCTCAGGTTTTCAACATCCAGAACACACTTAAAAGAAAGTCTCCAGAATTAAATAAAACTTTCTTATGGCATAGTAGACAGGGTCATATCAATGAAACACGGTTATCGAAGTTACATAGAGAAGGATATTTGGATCTGTTCTAATATCAGTCTTATGCAACTTGTCGATTTTGTCTCATAGGAAAGATGACAAAGACTCCGTTCACTGGACAAGGAGTAAGAGCGAGCGAGCTCTTAGGACTCATACACAGCGACGTGTGTGGTTCTATATCTACAGATGCACGAACTGGTTATTCCTATTTCATTACTTGTACGGATGGTTTCTCTAGGTATGGACTTGTCTTCTTGATGAAGCATAAATCCGAGGCTTTTGAGAAATTCCGAGAATATAAGAATGAAGTGGAAAAACAAACAGGCAAGAGTATCAAGATACTGATATCTCATAGATGTGGTGAATACTTAATTGCCGAGTTCCTGGGTTACCTAAAAGAGAATGGAATTCTCTCTCAGCTTACTCCTCCATACACACCACAACGGTGTATAGGAAAGGCGGAACAGAACCCTATTGGATAGGATACGTTCCATTATGAATAATGCTGAGTTGTCGCGATCCTTCTGAAGTTATGCACTAGAATCAGCTGCATATCTTTTGAATAAGGTTCCTACTAAGAATGTGCCTACCACACCATATCAGATGCGGAGTGGGAAGAAACCCAATCTTCGGTATCTGAAGATATATGGGTGTCCAGCTTTTGTCAAGCAGTATGCGGACAAGTTCGAAGCACGCTCAGTACTGTGTAGCTTTGTGGGATACCCAAAAAACTCCAGGGGGTATCTTTTTTATTACGCAGAGGAACAAATGGTTTTTTGTTCCTCGTCATACCCATATTTTAGAAAATCAATTTTTTGAAAAAGGACTAGTGGGAGCGCAATAGAACTGGAAGAAATTCCAGAACCACAAACTATTAGTGAAAGTATAGTAGAACCAGAGATTTCGAAAGAACAGGACATCCATGCGCTAATCCGCATGACTAGTAGGCAATCTCATCCGCCCGTGAGATACTACAATTTTCTCATAGACGGGGATAGAGAGGATTGCATCATTGACAATGCTGAGCAAACTAGCTTCCAGTAAGCTATTCAGAGCGGTGACTTGGTAAAATGGCTGGGTGCAATGCGGACCGAGATGGAGTCCATGTACACCAACAAAGTATGCACTTTGAACATTGCTCCAGAAGGGGTAAAACCCGTAGGCTGCAAATGGATCTTCAGAAAGAAGATTGGTATAGATGGACAGGTTGAAACCTATAAGGCTAGACTTGTTACAAAAGTTTTTCGTCAAAGACCTGGTTTGGACTATAATGAAACCTTTTCTCCAGTGGCTATGCTCAAATCCATTCGGATCTTTCTTGCCATTGCTGCCTTCCAAGATTATGAGATTCGGCAGATAGAAGTAAAGACGGCTTTTCTAAATGGTTATTTGGAAGAGTGCATCTATATGGATCAGCCAGAGGGTTTCAATTAAAGTGGGAGCAGCAAGAAAGTGTGCAAATTTCTTAAATCCATTTATGGACTAAAGCAGGTATCGCGGAGTTGGAACATCTGTTTTAATGAGACGGTCGAAGAATTCGACTTTATTAAAAATCCAGATGAACCATGCATTTATAGTAAGATTGTAGCGAGAACTGTAGGATTCCTCGTCTAGTATGTGGATGACTTTCTCTTAATAGGAAATGACATTCCTATACTATAATCAGTCAAAGGATTCTTGTCACTAAGGTTCTCCATGAAAGACCTGGGTGATACCAACTACATTCTGGGGATCCAGATCTATCATAATAGATCAAAGAGGATAGTGGGACTTTCACAGTCAATGTACATCAACACCATACTAAAAATATTTAGTACAGAAGATTCAAAGCGCGGTAGTCTACCGGCTTATCACGGAATCACCCTCTCTATAGAGATGTCTTCCATAACTGATTTGGAAATGGCTCACATCACATCTATATCCTACGCTTCTACGGTAGGCTCTATAATGTATGCGATGTTGTGTACCAGACCAGATGTTTCTTATGCACTCAGCGTGGTAAGCTGGTATCAGTCAAACCCAGGGAAGAAGCACTGGATAGCAGTAAAGAACATTCTCAGGTACCTGAGAAGGACTAAGGAGATGTTCTTGGTGTATGGAAGAAAAGACCTTCAGATCAAGGCCTTTGCTGACTCCAGCTTCCAAAGTGATAAGGATAACTCCAAGTCCATGTCAGATTATGTCTAAGGGACGGTCTGTTGGAAGAGCTCCAAACAGGACACCGTTACAGACTTGATAATGGAAACGGAGTAGTTCGCTGCATGAGACGCCGCAAAAGAGGCAGTCTGGATGAGGAAGTTCTTAACTGAACTTCAGGTGGTTCCTTCCATTGTTGGTCCAATACTTTAGTATTGTGACAACAAACGACGCTATAGCTTTAAGGAAGGAACCCAGGTCCCATCAGAGATCTAGACATATCTTGAGGTGGTACCACCTAATCAGGGAGATCGAGATGAGGAGAGTAGATTCGGAGAACAACACCGCAGATCTACTCACAGAGGCCATCCCTCAGATAGAGTTTGAAAGGCTATTCGAGATCTCCGGTCTGCGATATGCCAGTATATGACCTTAGTGCAAGTGGGAGATTGTTAGTGATATATGCCCTGGAGGCCATTATTGTATCATACTAGTTTGTATATTACTTAATGGAAGCTTGGGATATACACGGATATAGTAACAGTCTTGCTCGAAATGGTAGTATGCAATCTGGTTTGTTTCTACCTCAATATGTGCATGTGTTTATTTTAGCATATCGCTTATACATATTGGTAAAGCCTTTAGGATCTTTGCTTGATTACCAGCGTTATGATGGCAGTCACACTAATGGGGGCTAGATAGTCTTTAAGCACATCCTATACAGGTCCCTAGTCGTAGGATTATCGAGACGGGGCATCGATACTCCATAGTAGACTAGTGTATACGCTTCTCATCCCAGCAGGGGAGATGGTATGTCCCACAGCCATCAGTACGTCGTACTGGAGATAGTATGCAGGTGCTCGTTAGGTATGAGTACACTGGACAGGACACGTCGGGAACTGTTGATGGGTATTATACCTATCGTTGGGTAGCAGTTCCCAGGTGACATGAGTACAGCTTAGTCCATCGACTTGACACTGCTACTTTGCCTCGAGTGTGTTCCCACTGTACTTTGATTACTACCCAACCACGGCTCAAAGGATTCGTGCAAACAGGTAGTAGTTGGGTGCAGTCCCGAAGCACTTAGAGGCAGTGGCGGTTAAATAGGATTCGTCTCTCCCGGTGTTGGGGGTTGATATCGTGCTGTGTTCTGAAGGCTATTACACAAAGTCCTTAGCCAAGGCTGTAGGGTGTTTTTCGTCACCCCATTGAGATGGGAATACGCACGCGCTTGTCAGGCGCATTACAGATTCCCCCTGCCTAGGTTAGGCTGGGGTTTATTGATTGTGGGGATCCGAATCTCCGGCAGCCGTGGACTAAGCTGCCGTTAATTACCCCTCGCATTTGGAGCGAGAGAACCTCCGATTGACGGGTTGAACTGGTCATGCGAACTCAATGTGCAGTGTGGTGTGTTGTGTTTTAAAAAGGGGTTTGGATATATTGGGGGCCCCACAGAGTTTTTACGGGATAGTGTTGTAGAGTATGTGTGTGTGCGCGCGTGCATACATATATATAAAATAAAAAAAGGGAAAGTGTTGTAGAGTATGTGTGTGTGTATACATATATATAAAATAAAAAAAAGGGAAAGGGCATCCAAAGGATGCATGGGAAAAAGCGCCAGCGCTTTGGGTGCTAGAACGCTAGCGCTTTGAGCGCTAGAACGCTAGCGCTTTGAGCGCTAGCGCCCCACGTACCAGGCACGTGGGCGCTCAGGCGTTAGCACTTTGGGCGCTAGCGTTCTGAGCGCAAGCGCATTAGCCCTTTGAGCGCTAGCGCCCCACGTGTCGGCACGTGGACGCTAGCGCTGTGAGCGCAAGAGCGCTAGCGCTGTGAGCGCAAGAGCCCCACGTGTCAGCACATAGGCGCTCGGGGCGCTAGCACTTTAGGCGCTAGCGCTTTGAGCGGAAGGGCGCTAGCGCTATGAGCGCAAGGGCCCCATGTGTCAGCACGTGGACGCTCGGGCGTTAGCACTTTGGATGCTAGCGCTTTGAGCGTAAGGGCGCTAGTGCTTTGAGCACCAGCACCCCACGTGTCAGCACGTAGGTGCTCGGGCGCTAGCGCTTTGAGCGCAAGGGTGCTAGCGCCCTACGTGTCAGCACGTGGGCGCTCGGGCGCTAGCGCTTTGAGCGCAAAGGCGCTAGCGCTTTGAGCACTAGCGCCCTACGTGTTAGCACGTGGGTGATTGTTCGTATATTTCCGATTGTGTATCAAATCAAATAGTCCCCGGCAACGGCGCCATTTGATCGTAATGATTTCTTGTTTGTGTAAATTGAAATAAGCGAATAAGTTTCTATGTGTCGGTAATATTGAATAAAGTTCACAATCAAAGAATTATATTTGACCGCAATCAATTACGGTGTCGATTGTAGATCGTAAGCGAGTGCGGATCGTCCACAGGGATTATGCAATTCGTTTCTGTATTTAATTTGTTTAAATTGAAAATTTAATCGAAAGGAAAAGAAAACATGATTCAAGAATTTATCGATTGATTCAGGTGTCACGATGTTTAATAAAGAATCAAGAAACTGATAAACAAATCAAGAATCGGTGTTTTGATGATATTTCCAACCAAAAATGTCAAGAATCTAAATGAGGCTCGTAGGAATCGATCGGATCTATAGACGTGATGTAATCTCAAGATTTCGTGTTCTTTTCCTTCGAAGGATTGATACTAGATTGATGATGATCGACGAGAGGTAGGGCTTTCTTGATGAAACTAGGGTTTCATCGTTTAACCCTTGTTCTTTCGTAGATATCATTCACATTCTAGCCTCTAGCAATTTCAAGAAACGATCGTAACTCCCCAATCTCGAGCGATATCAATCAAGAAAGCATCGCAACGAATTGGGTCGTCGATTCTTGAACTTGCTAGGGTTTACAAAACTCGTAGGATTCAAGAATCGATTTAAGATATACTACATCATCATTCTATTGATCGTCTCGACTCCTCGACGAGCGGAGTATTACTCAAACATCATCATACAGAAAACATTCAAGAATTGAAAAGATATCATGATGCAAGAATTTAAAGAAAACAAGATAAAAGAATATCACCTTTTATTTATATCAACAATTTGATTACAGTTGCTCAAGAACTACAAGAGGAAGAACTAAATTGTTGAATTGGCGTCGCTCGGCTCCGTGAGTCACGGATCGGCTTGGACCACTTGCTCTGTTGAAGATCGGCTCGGCTCATAAAAGGTTGCAAGGCTTCTTGCTTGATGGGTACTCGGGATCTTGGCTTTTGATTGGAATTAGGGTTAGGGTTTCACACAAGTTCTCTCACTAGACTTGTGGAAGAAGAAGATGAAGAAAGAGAGTGAATGGATCTAAATTGGCTAAATGAACTAGTCAAGGATCAAGTCCAAGATTGAATCCCCTTTTACAAGTGAGCCTAGGGTCTTATTTATAGAGCACCCAAACCCTAAGCCTTTGAGTTCCCTCCAAAATTTTGTTGAAAGATTTCTAGAAGGAGTTTGTTAGGCTTAGCTTAGGGTTTAAGCTAGGGTTTAAGGAGAAGTTTCTAGAATGATAGGCTAGTTTAGTATTGATCCCAAAGCTTACTGATCTGGCAGAAGTCTCTAGAGTCTTCTGGAAATTGGAGTGTCTTTTTGAAGTGTAGGAGCTGAGCTAGGAGTTCTGCAGCAAAATTGGAGTGATGATCTGTCAAGGCCGCCGCGGAACCGCGGCCTAAGCCGGCTTGCGCCGCGGTTCCGCGGCCAAGTGGTGGCTTGATGGCTTGGTTCTTCTGGTGTGGTCTTTTGATGGTATTTTGGGCTTTATATGATATGTTGATTTGTATTTTCCCTTTTGTATTGATACCAGAACTGAAATCATTGAGTTGGCGTCATGTTTTAGCGGTACCGTATAAATTCTTGGCCTTTCTTCTGGATTTTCCTGCACAGATCTCAAAACAAGTGTTGCGCAAATGTAGTGATGATGCGATGCCATGAAATGTGGTTAATTTCCTTTATAGTGTCGGTTTCAGAGTCTAATACATGCAATCTGATATTTTGCGACAGTTTTGCTAATATGTAAAATATGAATGCCGAACACTTCTATATGGATGCAAATGATGAGGAAATTGCCGGCTAAAATATGCAATATTTTCGACTAATCAAATTCCCCCAAACTTAATTTCGATCGTCTCGAGCGAACTGTTTTTATTAAAAAGAGAAGGAGAAAATAAAGAAAGAGAAAAACTAACTAGCACACTTTCGTAGGCAACACGATTGCACTGAGCATGTGCAACAAGCCTATAAACCTCTAGGTGTCCCTAGTAGGAGGAGTGTTGTCTCCTGACGGTTTTCAGCGGATTGCACCCACAAAATCCTATAATAAAAGGAAGATCATGAATATTACATTAAAAGACAAGAATTGTAAAAGAAAAGCCTTGAAAATTAGGGTTTCCAACTAAGCTAGCTTTTCGGTTGTCATGAGCCCTATCTTAATAGTCATGAAAAGATGTTAGAAATCACGTCCTCCCTCAATAAAACATCGTCTTATTCTTCATTCCTATCTTTCTTCCAAACATCGATCATATCACCCTGCGTGTGTGTAAAGACATCCCTACACCCGGAGAATTCAATTCAAGCTATCATACTCTTGACCATCAGCCTTAGTACTTTTTAATTAATGAATATTTAGATGAGATTGCTCACACACTTTCATGCGACCGTTAATACTTCTTGAGGTACTAACCGACCGATTACTCCTGTGCTTGCTTACTTGGTGTATTTTCCTCATCTTGCACCACCTCAGGCATAGCAGTGACTCCCAGACCAGTTGGCCTTAGGGCACTAGGTGAAGAAGCACCCTCGCTATATATTTTTTTATTGCCCTTGGTGATAACAAAACCAGTGTCCATTTTTCTCACCACTTTATATTTTTTTATTCATTTTTTTCTTTTTATTTCCTTCATACATCGGCTTTAAGACAAGAGCATTTCAAGGTATCCTCTACTATCCCAGGCTTTAAGACGTGTGTAAGTGCGAATAGCAGGGTAGCAACGATCAGAATGTTTGGCTTCCAGAATAGAAACTATTTTTCAGACTTAGTTTTATCCTCAGATTAGTGACGTCCTTCATCTTACTAACCCTTGGGACAACGGCTCATAACTACTTATTACTAGTTCGTATAAGAAAACTTCTAATTTTCTTAGTTTTCTTAAATTTTTCTAATCTCATGGATGTAATTGTTCACTAACTAAACTTTCATTATTTTATTTATGTACACAAAAGTGTAAATATTAAAATTATTTTTATACTTGAAAATTTTTAAATTTTTATGGGTTTTGAAAATTTTTCAATTTTTATAGATTTTTAAAGAAATGTTTTGTGCTTATGCAAATGATATGCAAATGATGCAAAAATAAGCACAAAGCTCCCCCAAACTTGTTTTCAACAGTGTCCTCACTGTTGCCAATAGCTATACCTACAAAAACTGTAAGCCTGGGGGGAATTATTAGTGGGGGCAAAATATATAAGTGAAGAACTTCCCCCAAACTTACTCTTTTTACTCACCTTTATTCAAAAGATGATGCAGTGATATATTGGACATGAAGGTGAGACGGAGGAATTTTAATCCAAATAAACTGGCTCTTGTAAGAACAAGAGCTCCTCCATGGGGTCAGTGGAAAAATACGGCTTAAGTCTATGTCCATTCACTTTGAAAAAGGTGCCGTTTTTAACATTTTCTACTTCTACTGCCCCATGCGGGTATACAGACCGCACAACAAAAGGTCCCTTCCATCGAGATCGGAGCTTACCCGCGTGAAGGTGTAATCGTGAATCATAAAGAAGGACTTGTTGACCAGGTGAAAATGTTTTCCTCAAAATGTTTTTATCGTGAAAAACCTTAGTCCTATTCTTTGTGATTACAGCATTATCATAAGTTTCATCGCGGAGTTCGCTTAGCTCATTAAGTTGCAGCTTCCGAAAGTTGCAAGAAAGGTTTAGATCAAAATTTATTTCTTTTATAGCCCACAATGCTTTATGCTCTATCTCGACGGGTAAATGACATGCTTTTCCAAACACTATCCTATATGGAGACATTCCTAGGTCGGTTTTAAATGCAGTTCTGAATGCCCAAAGAGCATCCGTCAGTTTGGTCGACCAGTCTTTTCTATTTTTAGCAACAGTTTTCTCCAAGATAAGTTTGATTTGTCTGTTTGAGATTTCAGCCTGCCCGCTTGTTTGGGGATGATAGGATGTAGAAAGTCGGTGGTTGATTGAGTATTTTCGCATCAGAGTCTCGAAAGATCTGTTGCAGAAATGTGTCCCATTATCGCTAATAATAGCGCGTGGGTGTCCGAATCGCGAAAAGATATTCTCTTTCAAGAACTTAATGACAACTTTTTTGTCATTAGTGCGACATGGAATGGCTTCTACCCACTTTGAGACATAATCAACCGCCAGCAATATGTACAAATTCCCAAAGGAGTTGGGAAAAGGACCCATAAAATCAATGCCCCAAACATCAAATATTTCAACAACCCGAATGGGTTGCTGAGGCATTTCATTCCTCTGGGATATTCTACCCGTATACTGACATTGTGTACAGGTTTTGCAATAGTCAAATGCGTCCTTAAATAAGGTCGGCCAATAAAATCCACATTGCAAAACCTTTTCCGCTGTCTTTCTAGGACCAAAGTGACCCCCACAGGCCTGATCATGACAAAATGAAAGAACACTCTTGAACTCTTCATTCGGGACACACCGGCGAATGATCTGATCAGGACAATATTTAAACAAATAGGGCTCGTCCCAGTAAAAGTGTTTTACTTGGGAAAGAAAACGGTATTTGTCCTGTTTTGACCAATCGCTCGGTATTAGTCCCGTGGCAAGATAGTTCACAATATCCCTGAACCATGGTTCAGCGGATATGCTCAAGAGTTGTTCGTCAGGGAATGAATCATTGATCGGCAGGGTCACAGGGAAAGAAGAGATGCGTGAAAGATGGTCAGCTACTACGTTTTCACATCCTTTCTTATCTTTGATAACAAGATCGAATTCTTGTAACAGAAGGATCCAACGTATTAGTCGACCTTTTGCATCTTTCTTTGCCAGAAGATGTTTTAAAGCGGAATGGTCAGTATACACAACTATAGGTGAGCCAATTAAGTAAGGCCTGAATTTTTCTAATGCAAATACCACCGCTAAAAGTTCCTTTTCGGTGGTTGTATAATTGATTTGCGCATCATTCAGAGTCTTACTAGCATAGTATATCACGTGTGGCATCTTTTCGATGTGCTGTCCTAAGACTGCACCTACTGCAAAATCAGATGCGTCACACATTAGCTCAAAGGGGTAGTCCCAGTTTGGTGATGATAACACGGGGGCTGGAGTGAGTGAGTGTTTAAGTGAGTCGAAATTTGTCTCGCAGTCCGAGTCAAAATGGAAGGTCGTATCCTTGGCCAGGAGAAGAGTTAAAGGTCTAGCAATTTTGCTAAAGTCCTTAATGAATCTCCTATAAAAGCCCGCATGGCCAAGGAAGGATCGAATATCTTTGACGCTTTTGGAATGAGGGAGGTTTTGAATGACATCTATCTTAGCTCTGTCAACCTAAATGCCTTTCTGTGAAATGACATGTCCAAGTACTATTCCTTCTTGGACCATAAAATGGCATTTTCCCAGTTCAAAGTCAAGTTCTTCTCTTTGCAACGAGTAAGAACAGCGTCAAGATTCGCTAGGCAATCAGAAAAAGAGTCTCCAAAAATCGAGAAATCGTCCATAAAGATCTCCAGAAAATTCTCCACCATATCAGAGAATATCCCCATCATACACCGCTGAAAAGTAGCGGGAGCATTGCATAACCCAAAGGGCATGCGACTGTAAGCAAAGGTACCAAAAGGGCAAGTAAAAGTGGTTTTATCTTGATCCCTTTTGGCGATGGGGACCTGATTGTAGCCTGAGTATCCGTCCATAAAACAATAATACTCTCGTCCCGCTAAGCGTTCCAGCATTTGATCAATGAATGGTAGAGGAAAGTGGTCTTTCCTCGTGGCAGCATTGAGTTTTCTATAATCAATACATACACGCCACCCAGTTTGGGCGCGTGTCTGAATCAACTCATTTGCCTCATTAGTAATTACAGTGATGCCGGATTTCTTAGGAACGACATGTATAGGAATCACCCACTGGCTATCGGAGATGGGGTATATAATACCATTATCTAAGCATTTGACGATCTCTTTCATGACCGCTTCCTTCATGACGGGATTCAACCGTCTCTGTGGTTCTCGGGTTGGTCTGGCATCATCCATCACATGTATATGATGTTCAACTATCAAGAGACTAATCCCTTTGATGTCCGCCATACTCCAACCAAACGCCTCTTTGTTAGATCTCAATACCGATAAAAGTGCATTTTCTTGCTCTGATGCAAGAGAAGCGGATATGATAACCGGTAAAGACTCATTCTCACCTAGATATGCATATTTAAGGTGAGAAGGTAAAATTTTGAGATCTAACTCAGACGGGGAAATGATAGAAGGAGGGATCATTGAGTGATTTTTGGATTTACAAAGAAGCTCAGAGCCTGTGAAAGATACAGACTCGGGTGGAGAAAAGTCAGAAGTGCAGGACTCAAGTGTAGGTAAAGTGTCCTCACTAAGATCTTGTATGAAATCAGACAGAGATGTGGTAATGTCATCAAGATCAGTAAAGCAAAGTTCCTCAGCTCCACAACTATCGGGAGCGATCTCGTGGACAGAGCACACATCTAAAATATGAGCAGAGGGTTCTGATGGCTGACTTCCAACTTTGTAGATGTTTAGTTCAATGGTCATATTTCCAAATGATAAATTCATTGAACCGTTTCTACAGTTTATAACAGCGTTGGAAGTGGCAAGGAAAGGACGACCCAGAATCACCGGAATTTGGCCCCGGGGGTTTGCTACAGGATGTGTGTCAAGTACAATGAAGTCTACAGGGAAAACAAATTCCCCGACCTTTATTAACACATGCTCTAATTCACCCCTTGGTTTGGTGATTGAACGGTCTGCCATTTGGAGAGTGCAGTGAGCAGGTTTCAACTCTCCAATCCCTAATTGCTCATAGACAGAATATGGAAGTAGGTTAACACTTGCGCCAAGGTCTAAAAGAGCACGATTTATGTTTTTACCCCCAATAGAAATCGATATTGTAGGACATCCTGGGTCCTTACGTTTCTTTGGTAGCTGGGGTATAAAAGCAGTGCTAATATTATTAGACATGAAGACCTTCTTCAGCACTTGAGTCTTCCTCTTCCTAGTGCACAAGTCCTTAAGAATTTTCGCATAAGCGGGGACTTGTTGAATCGCATCTAGGAGAGGGATATTGATGTTAACCTGTTTGAATATTTCCAAAATTTTCTCCATATGAGGACTCGTTCTATTAGCCCTTAACCGGTTCGGGTAAGGAGCTTTCGCAATAAGCGCAGGGTCCATCATAGGAGAAGGAAGAAGGGGTAGACGCGGTCCCAAAAGAGGTGTGGGGACCGTCTGTGGAGAACTATAAGGGCTATACTGAGGTGTCGAGCCTAATGGGAAATGGAGAATAGGCTCTCGAGAAGATGGTATGGTAGAAGAAGAAGGATCAGAAGAAGAAGTGTGTGTGTGTGGAAAGGTCTCAGCCGGGGTGTTGATATGATTTTCAGTATCATCAATACCTTCCCCGACATGGTTGTTCAGCACTCTTCCCGATCTCAACGTTGTGACGGCATTTACATTGTAATGCCCAGGATTCTGTAGGGGTTGAGAGGGAAGTTTCCCTTTTTCTCTCGCACTCATTTCGGCTTTAAGTCGTGCGATTTCAGCTTCCATCGTTCTGATACTCTCAGCTTGGGACGCTGAGTTTTTCTTTATCTCACCGACGGAAGATCTAACCTCAGCCGAAACCTCTATGAAATTTGACAAAAGTGATTTCATGGTTTGAGTGAATTGGGAGAACTCGTCAGAACAGGTCATAGGATTAGACTGTGCAGGAGTGTTGACCTGATTTTGGAAATTTTGTGACTGATAGGGGTGCTGAGTGAGTTGAAGGGGTTGCTGTTGTGGTGGAGGAAGAGCCCTTTGAAAATTATTCGTGTTTGGAACCGTGTTTTGAGATTGGTTTTGGTTCCAAGCGAAATTCGGGTGATTCCTCCACCCCTGATTGTACGTGGAAGAATATGGATCGTTTCTAGGTCTTTGAAATGCGGCATTAGAATGCTCGTGAGCTTGAAACGCAGAGTTTAATGGACATTCTTCCGTTAAATGAGACGGATCAGAACAGCACCCACAAACAGTTTTGGGACGCGACACTGGGTTTAGGGAGGCTGCTGCAAATTTGTGTTCCATAGCGTCGAGCTTCTTTTGCATTGCTGCCATTTCAGCTCGAACACCTATGGACACATCTATTTGGTGTACGCCACCCCTATTCAATGGTTGGGTTCCACTCTCCCACTGTAGTGATTTTTCAGCGAACTCTTCTAAATACTTCCAAGCTTCCCCATCATCTTTGGTCATAAAAGTACCTTGACACATGTTTTCAAGACTCTGTTTAGTGTTTGGATTAATGCCCTCATAAATGATTCGGCACAATTCCCATCTCGGGATGCCGTGATGAGGACACTGAACTAATAGATCCTTGAAACGTTCAAAGCATTTTGAGAATGGTTCAGCAGGGAGCTGGGCAAATTGATTCAGTTCGCTACGGATTCGAGCTGTCTTTTGTATTGGGTAAAATTTCTTAAGGAATGCAGCGACGAATTCTTCCCAATTCGTAATAGAGTGTGCGGTAGTGTTATATAGCCACTTCTCGGCTATATCGCACAAAGTAAATGGAAGAAGTCGTAGACGCATAGCATCCACTGAAAGTTGTGACGTACCCATCATTGCGCATACGTTTTCAAATTTGGTAATGAAAACGTAAGCGTCCTCAGTCTCGAGTCCGTGGAATTTGGGTAAAAGATTGATATACTGGGGCTTAATCTCGAAGTTATCCCCGTTGGCTGGTGGTGTGGATAAGCAGGTCGAAAGAGGACCTCGAATAGGGTAGCACCTCTCCTGGAGAGAGATGCGGGGTGGATTCTGCGCACCAACGGACGGCGGCAGATTAGGGTTAAAGAAGTTTGATGGATTCGGATCCATCGGTGTGGGTGTGGTACTGGGTAAAGAAAAGGTAAATGGAGAAATATCAACTTCGTCGATAGGAGGTACGCGGACTAAACGGGCACTAGAATCCCGTGTCCAGCCTATCATGCACTAAAAAGGGTTAGTACAAGTGGCAGCGTTGACTTATAATTAGGGGTAAATGAATGAATGCGGTGCTTGCTTTGAAAAAGGGACGGATTTTTGAAAAAATGATGTGACAAAACAAATGCAGCACACAAACCCTAGAATCTAGTGGTCACCTGGGTCCGGCTCTAGACCGCTCCTAACTACCAAAAGACAAGTCGCAGGATAGAATCCTCCACTGCCTCTTTGTCCCCCTGTGGCCGGATAAGTGCCAGGTAAGTGGGAAGGTACTCCACTACGTAAGTAGTGGGCCTAATTAAAAACCACTAGCCTTAGACACACTCGCCTTAGGCACCACAAGAAAACGCGGATAAGCAATGAATTACCCACGGCCTTCTCTTGTCCTAATTGAGCGCGACAGTCCTTAGAGTCTTCTCTAGATTTCTTTTAGTTAATGTGGGTCAATGCGGATGCAAGTTTTGTGGTTTTCGGGGCCTAGGAAGGGTAATGAAATCCCCACCTAATTTGGATTTGGCCGTGCCCCTTAATTTCCGTATTTAGAATGCAAACAACCAAGAAATCAAAATCACGCACAAATTTAATTTTGCTTTTGCGGCGCTGCGATTATTTGCAAAGAAACCTGCAGAAAATTGTTAGTTGGAGCTAAAAGAGGAGAGAGGAGAAGGTAAGAAAATACCTGAGACAAAAATTTTTGCAGAGATCCCCCCAAGATGTCGCGGTTCCGCCGCGAATCCCTCCTTATGCCGCGCTTCCGCGGTTGAATGATGGGATCACTGCACAAAACTTCACCAGGGAGCTTCTGTAGACTCCCTCTGCTCTCTGGTATATCCCAAAAATTTTCTTCAATTGCCAAACAGCTCCAGATTTCCTTGCAATGAACCACAACAAATCGTTTAGGGTTTGCACGAATTTTGATCTCAAAATAACAATGGAATAATTCTTTCAATTCAAACTATAATATGAAACGAATTAGCGCGCGATCCCCGGCAACGGCGCCATTTTGATTGTTCGTATATTTCCGATTGTGTATCAAATCAAATAGTCCCCAGCAACGGCGCCATTTGATCGTAATGATTTCTTGTTTGTGTAAATCGAAATAAGCGAATAAGTTTCTATGTGTCGGTAATATTGAATAAAGTTCACAATCAAAGAATTATATTTGACTGCAATCAATTACGGTGTCGATTGTAGATCGTAAGCGAGTGCGGATCGTCCACAGGGATTGTGCGATTCGTTTCTGTATTTAATTTGTTTGAATTGAAAAGTTAATCGAAAGGAAAAGAAAACATGATTCAAGAATTTATCGATTGATTCAGGTGTCACGATGTTTAATCAAGAATCAAGAAACTGAAAAACAAATCAAGAATCGGTGTTTTGATGATATTTCCAACCAAAAATGTCAAGAATCTAAATGAGGCTCGTAGGAATCGATCGGATCTATAGACGTGATGTAATCTCAAGATTTCGTGTTCTTGTCCTTCGAAGGATTGATACTAGATTGATGATGATCGACGAGAGTTAGGGCTTTCTTGATGAAACTAGGGTTTCATCGTTTAACCCTTGTTCTTTCGTAGATATCATTCACATTCTAGCCTCTAGCAATTTCAAGAAACGATCGTAACTCCCCAATCTCGAGCGATATCAATCAAGAAAGCATCGCAACGAATTGGGTCGTCGATTCTTGAACTTGCTAGGGTTTACAAAACTCGTAGGATTCAAGAATCGATTTAAGATATACTACATCATCATTCTATTGATCGTCTCGACTCCTCGACGAGCGGAGTATTACTCAAACATCATCACACAGAAAACATTCAAGAATTGAAAAGATATCATGATGCAAGAATTTAAAGAAAACAAGATAAAAGAATATCACCTTTTATTTATATCAACAATTTGATTACAGTCGCTCAAGAACTACAAGAGGAAGAACTAAATTATTGAATTAGCGTCGCTCGGCTCCGTGAGTCGCGGATCGGCTTGGACCACTTGCTCTGTTGAAGATCGGCTCGGCTCATAAAAGGTTGCAAGGCTTCTTGCTTGATGGGTACTCGGGATCTTGGCTTTTGATTGGAATTAGGGTTAGGGTTTCACACAAGTCCTCTCACTAGACTTGTGGAAGAAGAAGATGAAGAAAGAGAGTGAATGGATCTAAATTGGCTAAATGAACTAGTCAAGGATCAAGTCCAAGATTGAATCCCCTTTTACAAGTGAGCCTAGGGTCTTATTTATAGAGCACCCAAACCCTAAGCCTTTGAGTTCCCTCCAAAAGTTTGTTGAAAGACTTCTAGAAGGAGTTTGTTAGGCTTAGCTTAGGGTTTAAGCTAGGGTTTAAGGAGAAGTTTCTAGAATGATAGGCTAGTTTAGTGTTGATCCCAAAGCTTGCTGATCTGGCAGAAGTCTCTGGAGTCTTCTGGAAATTGGAGTATCTTTTTGAAGTGTAGGAGCTGAGCTAGGAGTTCTGCAGCAAAATTGGAGTGATGATCTGTCAAGGCCGCCGCGGAACCGCGGCCTAAGCCGTCTTGCGCCGCGATTCCGCGGCCAAGTGGTGGCTTGATGGCTTGGTTCTTCTGGTGTGGTCTTTTGATGGTATTTTCGGCTTCATCTGATATGTTGATTTGTATTTTCCCTTTTGTATTGATACCAGAACTGAAATCATTGAGTTGGCGTCATGTTTTAGCGGTACCGTATAAATTCTTGGCCTTTCTTCTGGATTTTCCTGCACAGATCTCAAAACAAGTGTTGCGCAAATGTAGGGATGATGCGATGCCATGAAATGTGGTTAATTTCCTTTATAGTGTCGGTTTCAGAGTCTAATACATGCAATCTGATATTTTGTGACAGTTTTGCTAATATGTAAAATATGAATGCCGAACACTTCTATATGGATGCAAATGATGAGGAAATTGTCGGCTAAAATATGCAATATTTTTGACTAATCAGTGGGCGTTCGGGCGGTAAAAGGGACTTGGTCCCTACAATGGAAGTTGTACTACCAGAAAGGAGCACTTATTATTTTGTGTGTGTGTATATATATATATATATATGAGGAGTTAAACTCATAGGATGTTTTGAAGCTGATGAAGGGTTTCTCCCCTTGAGCCCTAGTTCTTCCCCAAAGTGGGGTTTCTGGAGATGGGTCTCCTTCTTCCTCCTCTGTTGGCTGGATCTTGAAGATCAAGAGATGTGAGATTTTAAAAAAATCTCTTCTTTTTGAGATCTGATGGGAGATCTATGCTCCCCTTTGTAGGTTTTGTGGTGAAAAACTATTTAGTTTTATAAAAGGAAGAGTAGAACTCTTGATTTAATTCAAAAGAAAGAAGAAGGTTTCTTTAGAACCTTGAGAAAGGAGAAGATCACAGATCTTGATTTTTTTTTTAGAGAGAAAAAGGTTGTTGGGATATTTTCATTATCCTTGCTTTTATAGGCTATACACTTTACATATAGCCCCTTGAGCTCTACAAAAATGGCATTTTGCCCATCCCATGGCTTATGTGCCATTTCTTTTTGCACATAAGCCATGGGCTTTGCAAAAATTTGGTTTTATGCCCATTTTCTTACATTTATTCATAAAATAAAATAAAAGAAATATAACAAAATTTTTATCTTGGCATGGGAGAAGGCCGGCCGCTCCATGTTCAGGCTCGACCTGGGCATTGGCCCATTTGATCTGGGTTTGGGCCTACTTAGCTTGGGGTTGACTTTGATTTTGACTTGGTCAACCGGGGTGTAAATTTTTACCCCAACAAATTGCCCCCATCAATAAATGCACACCACACATGTGGGTCGTGTGCATGAAATTGATGGATCTTCTTTCACGTGGAGGCGACTTGATTTGGTTCCCGCTTTTGGGAAGCTGGCAATGCCCTTTTTACGATATGGACGGTCAATTCTGCCCTTTTTGCGACTTGGACGGTCGATGCTGCCATTTTAGCGACGTGGACGGTCGGTTCTGCCCGGTGCTGCCCTTTTAGCGACTTGGACGGTCGGTGCTGCCTTTTTGCGACGTGAACGGTCAGTTCTGCCCTTTTAGCGACTGGGACGGTCAGTGCTGCCCTTTTAGCGACGTGGACGGTTGGTTCTGCCCTTTTTGCGACTTGGACGGTCCGTTCTGCCCTTTTAGCGATTTCGACGGTCGGTGCCGCTCTTTTTGCGACGTGGACGGTCGGTTCTGCCCTTTTAGCGACTGGGACGGTCGGTTCTGCTCTTTTTGCGACTTGGACGGTCGGTGCTGCCCTTTTTGCGACGTGGACGGTCGGTTCTGCCCTTTTTGCGACTTGGACGGTCGATTTGACTTGCTCCGCTTCTTGCAGTGTCAGGGATGAAGTTGACTTGTTTCCGAGGTGGAATTTGATTCTACCACGGAGGTCATTGGTTGTTTTTTTGATTTGATGTGATTTGGATTGACATCAGCACCGCTACACTAGAATATGGTACCAGGAGCGAATCATCATTTGCCATGAGGAAATTTCCCTCGTTCCCAGTTTAATGACTTAGGGGTCATCTGTTTCCAGTTTAACGACTTAGAGGTCATCTGTTCCCAGTTTAAAGACTTAGGGGTCTATTGAATTGGAGTCTGGAATTTTGGGGTTAGGGTAGGCATCAACGTTGCTAACACTGAAGCACATGTGCCAGGAGCAATTCATCATTTTCCTTTTCCTGTTGGGGAGCGATGGCTTAGGAGACAGGTTTAGGTCCCTATCACCTAAGGCTTTTCGATTTTATGAGCCGTAAGGGTCCCATAAAAGCATTTTCTCCCTACGAATCGAAAGGATCTCGTTGGTGCTCTTTCTTCTTAGGAGTCGTGGGGACTCCCAAGTGTGTTTTTCCTTTGTGAGTCGTAAGGATCCCACGAAGGTGTTTTCTTATGAGTCGTGAGGATCCCGTAAGTTGGTTTTCCTCATGTATCGTGAGGACACATGAGTGGGTCTTCCAAAATGGAGCATAAGTCCAAGGGCGAAGACCGGCCGCTGGACTGGTGATTGCGGTGGGGTATGGGTATGATGAGAATTATTTGAGCCCGTGGATTATATACGGTAGTCAATTTGGGGGCTAACCGTAGTGCTGGGAGAATTTTGAGAAATTGGATTTTGGTTAGCGTCTGCATCACTGCACTGGAATATGGTACCAGGAGCGACTCATCATTCGCCGTTTGGAGACTTGGAATTTGGATCTTGTTTGGCATCAGCATTACTGCACTGGAATAATGCCAGGAGCAACTCATCATTTGTCTCGGGAGGACTTGAGATTTAGGTTTTTGGTCGGCATCAGCACCGCTAACAATGAAGCAAAATGCCAGGAGCGACTCATCATTTGCCGTTGCCCGTTGGGGAACGATGGTTTAGGAGACAGGTTTGGGTCCCTATCACCTAAGGCTTTTCAATTTTATGAGCCGTAAGGGTTTCATAAAAGCATTTTCTCCCTACAAGTAGAGAGGATCTTGCAGGTGTATATTCTCCTTAGGAATCGTGAAGATTCCTAAGTGTGTTGCCCCTTTGTGAGTCGTAAGGATCTCATGCCGGGATTTTCTCCTCACAAGGTCGAAAGGACTTTGCGAGTGTGTTTTATCTCTTTTCACGAGTTTGCGCCCTTTCGGGTTTTCACAAACTCACCGGCAGTCCTGCTGTTTTTACTCACGGAGCCCTTTCACGTTTTCATCCGTGCCCGTTTTACTTGTGGACATACCGTATTTTTTTAAGTCGCTGGTGGGACTTTAAAAGTAGTCTCACCGGCGGGACTTGGGGGATATAGGGGTCATTTACGCCCGTGGATTGTATACGGTTTTGCAGGATGTATGATCCAGACCATAGGGCCGGTGTGCTCAATTCGCCTGCGACTTGGAGCATTCACGCGTAGTATTTCTTGAGATATCGGCCATTGATGGGTGGCATGGGCCTTTATCCCTCGGCACTTATTAGTTGGTAGGATCCTCCGTCGAACACTTTCTCGATGACGTATGGTCCTTCCCAGTTTGGCTCGAATTTTCCCTTGGCATGTCGATTGGGGATGATCGGTCTTTTGAGGACCAACACCAATTCACCTTTCTTGAAAGCGCGGAGACAGGTTATCTTGTCATAGGCCCGTGACATTTGGGATCGGTATAGCTCTATATTTTGCTGCACAGCAAGCCTCTTTCCTTCGAGGGCGTCGAGCTCTTCAAGCCGAAGGAGCACGTTTTCCTCCTCCGTCAACTCGTGCTGAACGGTCATTCTTAAGCTTGGAATTTCGACTTCGAGGGGGAGGACCTCCTCCACTCCGAAGAGCAATGAATATGGAGTAGACTGAGTTGGAGTACGGTGCGTGGTACGATATGCCCACAACGCCTCGTGAAATTTGAGATTCCAGTCTCTCTTGTTGGCTGAAGAATTTTTCCTCAGAAGCTTGCATAGAGTCTTATTGAAAGTTTCGGCTAGCCCATTGGCTCTTGGATTATAGATGGAGGAATATCTCCAGTCTATCTTGTGCTGAGTAACGAACCTTAAACATTGAAGCTCTTGAAAGAAGGCCCGTTGTCAGAAATGATTCTTCTCGGTGTACCGAAGCAGTATAGAATATTATGCTGGAAGAATGTCAGAATATCTTCTCTCTTGACTTCTTTTAGCGGGACAGCTTCAGCCCATCTGGAGAAGTAGTCTGTTGCAGCCAGTATGAACCGGTGGCCTCTAGATGACGGAGGATCAATTGGGCCAACTATGTCGGTTCCCCAGACTTCGAAGGGCCATGACGCCACCGTAGGATGCAACGGATTGGGATGCTTGTGAATGAAATCACCGTGAATTTGGCATATATAACATTTCTTTGCATACTCTCCGCAATCCCGTATCATGGTGGGCCAGTAATACCCAAGCCGTTTAATTTGAAGTCGCATCTTGGGGCCAGATTGGTAAGCACCGCAAACGCCCGAATGAACTTCTTTCATAACCTTTTGGGCTTTGGCCGATGACAGGCACCTGAGCCAGAGTTGGTCATATGACCTGCGGTATAGCGTGCCAATTACAAACATGTATCGGAGAGCTCTCTTCTTCAACTGAATCCTTACAGATTTTCCTTCGGGCAGCTTGTCGTATCGGAGGTACTCTATGAAGGGTTCTCTCCAATCGGGCTCGTCTTGGATGATCGAAGCTTCTTCGGCAGGCCTGCTCTTCTGCTCCGCGCTTTCCTCTTCTCGTAGAGTGTGTAGGGGTAGAATTTGCCGGCTCCTGACTGTGATCAGAATTTCTTCCATGTCAGGATCATCCAGCTCCTTAGTTAAGCGAGCGAGTACGTCAGCCTTCCATTCAACGCTCTAGGGACTCTCATTAGTTCAATTTGAGTGAACCGTTTCATGAGTTCCACTACTTGGCTTCTTTACCGAGCTAACTCTGGTTTGTATATCTTATAGTCGCCGCTTACTTGGTTGACGACAAGCTGGGAGTCACCGTAAACCCGTAGCCGAAGGATTTCATTTCTATGGCAAGCTCCAGACCAGCTATCAGAGCTTCATACTCGGCCTCATTGTTTGTGCGAGGCTCGGTGAGAGCAAAAAAACGTCGTAGGGTTCCTATTGATGGCGTGATGAACACCAATCCTATCCCTGCTTTTATCTTCGGGACGCTTGATTTACTGGAAGTCCTTATCGATGAGGCTCCATCAAAGTAGAGCTCCCAACATGGCTCATCTTCCTCGAGGTGCAGCGCTTGTTCGTCAGGTAGCTCGCAATTAAGCGGTGACCCTTCTGATACGGGATGAGCAGCAAGGAAGTCTGTGAGAGATTGCCCTTTTACTGCTTTCTGAGGAGTATAAACTATGTCAAACTCAAGCAGCATGACAACCCATCTTGCCATTCTGCTAGCTAGGCTTGCTTTGGCCATCAAGTGTTTGAGCGGGTCGACCTTGGAGATCAGCATAACCCGATGATCGAGCAGATAGTGCATCAGCTTCTTCACAGCAAATATCAGGGCCAGGCATTGCTTTTCGATCGGGGAATAGTTGTGTTCCGCCCCAACTAGAGTTCGACTGAGGTAGTAGAGGGCATTTTCTTTTCCCTCCTCGTTGTTCTGGACAAGGAGTGCACCGAGTGACTCATCTAGCGTGGCAGTGTAGAGAATCAGCGGTTTATTTGGAATGGGAGCGGCCAGCACTGGAGGGCGCAACAAGTACTATTTAATGCTTTCGAACGCTTCTTGACATTCGGCATCTCAGACAAAAGGAGCTCCTTTCTTCATGAGCTTTCAGAAGGGCCTATATCTCCCCGATAAATTTGAGATAAACCTCCATATATAAGCAAGCTTTTCTTGAAAAGATCTCAGCTGCGTCAGATCCTTCGGAGGGGGCATTTCCATGATGGCCTTTGTCTTGGATGGGTCAACTTCGATCCCCCGATGTCGAACTATAAAGCCCAGGAATTTTCCCGATGACACGCTAAAAGCGCACTTTAGAGAATTCATCTTCAGATCGTATTCCCTCAGTCTGGTGAGAACGGTCCTAAGATCTTGGACGTGGTCGGCCTTGGCTTTAGTCTTGACGACCAGGTCATCAACATAGCATTCGACAAATTTATGGATTAGGTCATCAAAGATATTGGTCATTGCCCTTTGATATGTAGCACCTGCGTTCTTCGGTCCGAACGGCATCACTTTATAGCAGTATATTCCGATCGGGGTTCGAAATGCTGTGTGTTTCTCATCCTCAGGCGACATCTTGATCTGATTATATCCAGATGAGCCATCCATAAAGGTGAACAGCTCGTAATTTGAGGTGTCATCGACCATCATTTCCATGACCGGTAGCAGGAAGTCGTCTTTAGGACATACCTTGTTGAGGTCCCTGAAATCGACATAAACTCAGATCTGCCTATTTTTCTTCTTCACTGGGACTATGCATGCGATCCAATCCGCATATTTCTCTTCCCTGACGAAGCCAGCATCGATGAGCTTCTTGGTTTCCTCGATGACATTTTCTTCTAGTTCCCTTCTCATTCTTCGAGGAGCTTGTTTGACTGGCTTAGCATCAGGAGATATAGCCAGTTTATGCATAGCCACTTCAGGGGATAGGCCAGGCATTTCTTTGTATGTCCATGCGAAGCGGTCAGCGAACTCATGCAGCAGGGCAATTATCTGCTCTTTCATTTCCTCTGACAAGAGTGAGCTGATGTAGGTCGGTCTTGGATTATCGGGCGTGCCTAAGTCAATCTCGGTTAGCTCGTCAAAGGTTGTTTGTCCACCGTCTTTGAGCTCTTGAGGAGCTTTTTCTGGCTCGGCTATCTCGTCGTCATCATTTGATCTTTCCCTGGCTTCACAACCATAGATCATGTAGCACGCTTTGGAATCAGGTTGAATGTAGCCTATGCCCCGTCTATCTGGAATTCGTCCATCGATGAGTGCTCGGACCTGGGGCGGATGCCATAGCCCTTCATAAAACTTTGCTTCGGACTCCGTTTGATATAACCAGCATCCGCATTTTTTGAAATATTCCCGCATCTCGGGTGCATAGTATCTGGGATTGAGGACGGCCCTTATGCCTCTCTCATAGGTAAGGCATGCGACAGACAAATCGTCCGGGTGCACAACAGGGTTTGACCCATAAAACAGGATGCCCTTCTGTCCATTCTTCCTTCCGGGAACGTAGAAAGTTTTCACCTGGTCCACGGTGGAGACCGACAATGCATCGAGCTCTTTTCACATCTGCTCCGGCACCCTTGTGAAGGTTAGGGACCCTTCTGTAACTTCGAAGGTCTCTCGTAGCTTCGTTGTTCGCACGATAGCCCGATTTGCACAGCTGTTGCAAGACGGATCCTCTTCTTCTGATTGTTCAGTGTCACTACCTAAATGAGGGCGGATTTTGCTGTCGGATGGGCCTTCAGTATCAGATTCGTCCGTATCGCTACCGAAATGAGGGCGAGTTTTACGGAAGGACGGACTTCCAGCATCGGATTCATCAGTGTCGCTACCGAAACGCGGGCGCACTTAGGGGTTTCTTCTTTTGAAAATGACAGCCGTCTCAGACTTGCTTTTAAGTTTCGGGGCTGTTCTGTCTTTGGTCAGCTGTGGCTCAGCGCTTTGGAGGTTCACAAAGTACCGAGAATCTTCATATCGGACTTCATGCACACCGAACGGCTGGACGTCTCCGTCAATGCGTCTTTCTTCGCCATTTCTAGTATACTTCATGCATTGATGGAGAGTTGACGGAACAATGCCGTAATCGTGGAGCCACGGCCGTCCCAAGAGAATTTTATAAGACGTGTCAGCGTTGATCACGTATATCTTAGCTTCAGTTTGCAGATCCCCAAATTTGATTGGCAAAGCTATAGACCCCAGAACTTGCTGGCAGTTTTGATTGAAGCCTTGAATGACAATCCTTTCCCTTGACAGGTGTCGGATGTCCATTGACAAACTCTTCAGTGTCCGCAAGTTCATGATGTTCACTGAGGACCCCGGATCAATCAATATACGATTAATCCGATCTCCGTATCTGTACCCGGTCACGTAAAGCGGCCGATTATGCTCAACTATTCCCAGTAGCAAGTCTTCATCCTTAAACGTGACTGCGGCGGCTTGCAAAGTGTACTGAGCTTCTTTCATATTAATTTCCGCAAAGCGAGCCTGATACCGCTCAGGGTTTTGTAGAGCATGAGTAAGAACATCTCTGAGCTCTTGAGATAGAACCAAGGCATCGTAGATGCTAAGGAGAGACGTAAGCTTTCGGAGGTGAGCCAAGACATTATAGTCTACTAGGGAAGGACTCGAATCTTCATGAGCAAGTTCTCTGCCATCTTCTTCATTAGCGAATTGTTTTTCCTTCCCTTTTGGGGCGTTGCCCTGATTTGGCGGTAGAGCCCTGCCGCTTCTGAGCTGGATTTGGTTGGCCTTTGTGGCGAGCTCTTCGTCCTCTTCGGGAAAACAGAGCTCCTCTTCAGAGTCGCTGCCAAGATGGATGGCGTAGTAGGTCACTACTGGGATCTCTTCATTGGAGTCTTCTTCTAACTCCTCCAGAATTTCAGCCGCTCGTACAGGAAGGAACTCCTTCAATTGAATTAGAGTTCTTTCCTTCTGTTCATATTCTTCGAGAGAATCGATATATTTTTGAATGGTCGATCTCCCTGCAGACTCTTTTTCGCGCCGAGCTGTACTTTTCTTCTTCTTGAGCTTTTTGGATTTTGAGCCTGATGGAGCCGCATTGGCAGCTGGAAAGGTAGGCTTCTTCTGTCCTTCCCATTCTGTCCTGGGCTCTTTTTGAAGCAGCTTTAGCATCTTCTTCGTCTTATTAGATATGTGCTTATTCCAAGGAGGCTGCGATGAGTCGGTCTCATTTCTCAGGGCAGCGGGTTCGGCTGTCTGCTCCCAGAAGGCTTCGACTTCTGTCTGTATAAAGTTGGTAGTTGCAACTTGATTGTTCACCAACACACTTTTGGACAGCTCGATCTCTCCAGCCTTGTACTGCTTCTCGACCCAGTCTTTGAAGATATAGCAATTCTCGATCGCATGGCTCACTACTCGGTGGTACGGACAATATAGGGGATTGTCAGTCATTTTTGCCTCTTGAGGCCTTTTCGACTCCGGCAATTGTAGACCGTTGTTCAAGGCATTTTTAAGTATCTTTCGGACCCTGTTCCTTCTGAAAGAGTAAACCTTGTTCTTTTTCTCCTCTAGGGAATGCCCATCTCCTCCTAGCAATGGCTTTCGAGACCGGTTGGTTTTGGATTCGCCCGCCCTTCGTTTTTCTTCATTGTCGGACGCATTGAAGACATTGGTACTGCTGGAACTCCCGCTTCTACGGTTGTCGTCCCGCTTGCTTTTCTAAGTCTTGTCTCTCTGAGAGTCCGGGGTAGACTCTTGCTTCGAGCGTTCTAGCATTTGTACTTTCTTGGTTAGCTCTTGAAACGTCTTGAGACCTGCTGTACACAAGAATGGGACCATCCAATTGCTGAGGTTCCCAATGAGAAGGCTGATGGACTGGTCCTGCTCCAGCGGTGGTTCGCACTTGACTGTGAGATTACGCCATCGGGCAATAAAGTCGGTGTTACTTTCATTCTTCCCTGGCTTGATCCTCACAAGGTCGGCAATGGAGATTTTATCACTGACACTCATGAACCTTTGTCGAAACAGAGACTCCATTTGGGAAAAGGTAATAACGGACCCATCTGGTATACTCGCATACCAGTCGAAAGCAACACCGGTCAGGTTGTTGACAAACTGATGAAGAAGGAGCGCATCATTGCCCCCTGTATTTCCGCACGATACTTTGAAGTGGGCGACGTGCTGATTGGCATTTCCCGTTCCGTCAAATCTTCCGAACTTATGAATGACGTAGCCGCTCGGGAACTCGATCAGATCGTACTGTGCGGGATATGGCCGCCCACTACTGCCAATCTCTTTCTGGGCTTCAGCTTCGGCCACCAATGTTTTAACCTTGCTGGTGACCAAATCCATTATCCGATCTTGTGTTAGCGAGATAGTGTTATCTGGGGCCAAGTCGTCCCCCGAAGCGGAATGTGGCTGGCTTTCGTGCGGCTCGACGAATCTTGGACCCAAAGGGACAGGCATCGGCCGCTTCGGATTGTCATCATCCGGCTCATGAGTAGCGACTTGTGCTTGATTGGGAGGCGCTCGAGCAATTTGAGCCGTAAGCTGCATCACAACGTTCGTTAAGTCGTCAATCTTCGAATAGAGCTTGGCCATCTCTTTATCTTTGCTTCTGAGCTATTTTCGAAGCTCTTGAAGCAGCTCTTGCTCCGCGGTCCTGGGGCGGAAAGTCGGCTCTTCCTCACTGTCCGAGCTTGACTCTGCATGGATCGAGGGGTCTTTCTGCCTATCATCCTCATCGAGAGGGTTTTCTTCATCCAGCGGAGGCGGCTGTTCTTGGGAAGCGGCAACCACATTCAAGCCAGATTGGGCTTGGGATGTGGTGGCCCCATCCTTGCTTTTGCTGCAAAGGTTGTCGCTGGGGTGCCCGCCCACCATATAGACCGTATGGATAACATATCCAGCCGTCTTTTTATTATCAGCGGTTGATTTCACAGATCGCTGTCTTGACCCCCCCTATTTCGGTAGCGGGCAGTCGATTGAAGGCGGCTGGCCTGGCCGGATTCTTGAATGGTGCCGACGCTTCCTTTTTGGTTTTGTCCCACTGCTTTCGCACAGCACAGAGCGCCTGATAGACTCTTGAAGAGACAGTGTCATACTTTTTTTGTTGGGGCCGGGACACGTCTCTTCGTAGCAACGTTCGGACCGTTGTCTTCTTGATACTGGCGGTCATAGCATTTTTCTGAACCCATTTCAGAGGTTCGAAGGAATTGCTGATTTTTACGGCCGACTCAGCCGTCATCGCGGAGTAACCCTGCTCTTGGAACCTCATAAGATTCCACATGGCCGAAGTCCTGGCCCTCTTGTTGGCGCGATACCTGAGCCGCTTCTGCCTTAACTTTTCTGTTGTAAGCACTTGGCAGACTTTGACTCTTCGGGAAGACGCCGTAAACCGGGCGATGGAGGATTTTGGAGATACGCTCGATTGTGCATTTGCTGGAATCATCGCTTGAACTCATCCGCAACATTTGATGTCGCCCTTTGTACCGGATGTCTTGCCCCCAGCTAGAGCACCAGAGAGTCATTCAGACACCATCTTAAGTTTCGGTTGTGGTGCCTTGGCGATCACGACATTCGGCCTCCTGCCCCTTGAGACCGGGATGGCCGCCTGCTTTGCCGGGATTTGTGCCAGATGAGCGCTTCCGGTAGGGTAGATGATGACGGAGCCAAACTGGCGGAGCAGTTCCTCCCACTGTCGACTGAGGTTTGCGGGGAGAACCACACAAGCATTGACCTTGACCACGTACGGGATTGGGGTCGCGTCGGAAGCTGAATTCATCTTGGGAGACATTGTCGTTGAAAGTTGATTGCTGCACGGGAAAAAAAACATCATTTCAGTATAGGTAATCGATATGTATATTGATTGAGTTCGTATGAACGTTTAACCCGAAATATGGGAGGAGAGAAAGGTCCCACCGGGCATGCCAGAATCTGTAGGGTGTTTTTCGTCACCCCATTGAGATGGGAATATGCACGCGCTTGTCAGGCACATTACAGATTCCCCCTGCCTAGGTTAGGCTGGGGTTTATTGATTGTGGGGATCCGAATCTCCGGCAGCCGCGGACTAAACTGCCGTTAATTACCCCTCGCATTTGGAGCGAGAGAACCTCCGATTGACGGGTTGAGCTGGTCATGCGAACTCAATGTGCAGTGTAGTGTGTTGTGTTTTAAAAGGGGGGTTTGGATATATCGGGGTGCCCGCAGAGTCTTTACGGGGGTCCCGCTACCCGGATAGCGGGTTGGGGGTCAAGGGGGCTAGCATCCCCTTTGCAGGGTGCGGGGCAGCGCCCCAGCTCGAAATTTTTATGAGAGGGATAGTGTTGTAGATTGTGTGTGTGTGTGTGTGAGTGTGTGTATACATATATATATATATATATATATATATATATATAATAAAAAAAGGGAAATGGCATCCAAAGGATGGGTGGGAAAAAGCGCCAGCGCTTTGGGTACTAGCGCTTTGAGCGCAAGAGCGCTAGCGCCCCACGTGCCAGGCACGTGGGCGCTCGGGCGCTAGCGCTTTAGGCGCTAGCGCTCTGAGCGCAAGAGCGCTAGCGCTTTGAGCGCTAGCGCCCCACGTGTCAGCACGTGGGCGTTCGGGCGCTAGCGCTCTGAGCGCAAGAGCGCTAGCGCTTTGAGCGTTAGTGCCCCACGTGTCAGCACGTGGGCGCTAGGGCGCTAGCGCTTTGAGCGCAAGGGCGCTAGCGCTTTGAGCTCTAGCGCCCCACGTGTCAGCACGTGGGCGCTCGGACGCTAGCGCTTTGGGCACTAGCACTTTGAGCGCAAGGGCGCTAGCGCCCCACGTGTCAGCACGTGGGCGCTTTGGGCGCTAACGCCCCACGTGTCAGCACGTGGGCGTTCGGGCGGCAAAAGGGACTTGGTCCCTGCAATGGGAGTTGTACTCCCAGAAAGGAGCACTTATTATTATTTTTTTTTTTTTTTGTGTGTGTGTGTGTGTGTGTGAGGAGTTAAACTCCTAGGATGTTTTGAAGCTGATGAAGGGCTTCTCCCCTTGAGCCCTAGTTCTTCCCCAATGTGGGGTTTCTGGAGATGGGTCTCCTTCTTTCTCCTCTGTTGGCAGGATCTTGAAGATCAAGAGATGTGAGATTTTAAAAAAAATCACTTCTTTTTGAGATCTGATGGGAGATCTAAGCTCCCCTTTGTGGGTTTTATGGTAAAAAACTATTTAGTTTTATAAAAGGAAGAGTAGAACTCTTGATTTAATTCAAAAGAAAGAAGAATGTTTCTTTAGAATCTTGAGGAAGGAGAAGATCACGGATCTTGATTTTTTTTTAGAGAGAAAAAAGTTGTTGGGATATTTTCATTATCCTTGCCTTTATAGGCTATACACTTTACATGCAGCCCCTTGGGCTCTACAAAAATAGCATTTTGCCCATCCCATAGCTCATGTGCCATTTCTTTTTGCACATAAGCCATGGGCTTTACAAAAATTTGGCTTTATGCCCATTTTTTTACATTTATTCATAAAATAAAATAAAAGAAATACAATAAAATTATTTATTACAAAATTTTTATCTTGGCATGGGAGAAGGCCGGCCGCTCTATGTTCAGGCTCGACCCGAGCATTGGCCCACTTGATCTGGACTTGGGCCCACTTACCTTGGGGTTGACTTTGATTTTGACTTAGTCAATCGGGATGTAAATTTTTACCCCAACAAAGGCAAGCGAGATTTACTGGTAGGTATTCCAGTAGTTTCTCAGGGTGTTTTGGGCTATACTCTGACACGACTTATTATGCTATTAGGGGTCTGACGATTACCACCCCTCCTAGGCCCGATATGCGATACTCTCAGACGAACAGACCAGACTGTACAGAGATTGTCACAGATAAGCTCAGTAGGAGTTCGGATGAGTTAGCTCATCGGCCTTCTTATCGACACATACCTAGGTAGTCGTTACGTGCAGCTAATACCGCTTGCGGCTTGTGGTTAAACCTACTGCCAGCATAGTGTCGAGTCTTTAGAGCCCCACACAGAGGGTTTCCCTGCACTGGATAAAAGGTGTAGAGACTGTATGGTTTTACGGCAGGGCTTCGATCACGTACGTGCACTTGTGCGTGTATGATGATCGGGCGGATAATACTAGTGGCCTTTGGTTTAAACCGGATCCTAGTATTGTATTGATGGATTGTTTTCGTCTCTTTGTATTCGTATTCTTCGGAATGCGGATGCGGGTATGTATATACGGATGAGGTGCATTCTCGTAAATTCTCGGGAAAGCTTCTAGAAGAGGATACCTAATTAGGGTTTAATTCTTTTTGGATTAAACAAAATTGGGTGGAGGAATGAGGTGGAGTTTTACATTGAATCTAGCATGGCTACTTGGTAACTCATGGTCATGACTCAACACTAGATATTTATGAAGCATACTTGATATTTTGTGGTGATATTTATCTCATAAATTATTTATATACTTCATATTTATCAAGAGAGGGCAGCCAATCTTTATCCAAGCTCATTCTTCACTAGCTTTTCCTCAAGTGATCTTCGTCTTCCTCTAAACCCTAAAGCTCTCATGTGTTGACAATCCTAGGGTTCCAAGAGACAAATCACTCCATCTTCTCACTCTACACCCTTTAGGACTTCTAGTTTAGCGAACTAGAAACCGTAGTTATTTCAAATTCGAGGTAGGAGCTCGGACTATAGACTCTCGGGTGAATCGTCTTTGACTCGAGGAAGCCGTCGAGATTGCCCGATCCGTTTTCGATCCTTAGAGCTGACGACGAGGTGGAGGACAACGAAGAAGACCCGAAGGACTTGGTATCATGAGGTATAACACTTCTTTCCGAGTAGTTAACCCATTACAAGTTTGCTAGTTAGGGTTTAGTATCGATCCTGGAGTTCAAGTCAGTGTTGCGAGCTTTGAAAAATCGTTTTTTGCATATTCCACCTCCCCGCGAACACGCGGGGTGCGCGACATCGACTTACATCTCCTTCAGGTGTTCTTGTTATTGAGAACTGTTTTACGGTCAGTCCTACCTCCTGAGTACTAAATACCGGATCAGGATCTCACATCTGTAACCTATTACAAGGACTGAGAAAAAGTAGGATAATTGGACCAGGTGATATGTCCCTCAGAGTAGGGAACGGAGCACAAATTGATGATGCCGCCGTCGGTGAATATCACCTAGTATTACCAAGCGGCAATACTATGATTTTGAACAAATGCTACTATATACCTTCAATGCTTTGCAACATCATATTAGTTTCTTTACTTGATAAAGATGGATACTGCTTGTTCTAGATAGAAATATCATGAATATTTACCTTAATCAGGTACTGGTTGTAGAAGGTACACTGTGTAATGGTATCTATATTCTTAATCAAAACACAGTCTTTAATATACAAAACACTCGCAAGAGGAAGATTTTGGATACGAACAAACCTACTTGTGGCATTATAGACTTAGTCATATCAATGAGAAAAGATTAGCTAAATTGCATAAATATGAATATTTGGATCCGTCTGAATTTACATCTTATAAAACTTGCCAATCTTGTCTCAAAGGAAAGATGAAAAAATCTCCATTCACAGGACACGGAGAAAGAGCCGCAGAGCTCCTCAGACTCATACACAGTGATGTGTGTGGTCCAATGTCTACATATGCAAAAGGTGGGTTCTCCTACTTCATTACATTCACTGAAAAACTCTCTAGGTTCGGATATATGTATCTTTTGAAATACAAATCTGAAACTTTTGAGAAATTCAAAAAATACAGAAATGAAGCAGAAAACCAGATTGGAAAAAGTATCTAGATTCTCCGATCTGATAGAGGAGGAGAGTATTTAAGCACGGAATTCATCGACTACTTAAAAGATAATGGTATTCACTCTCAACTTACTCCTCCGTATACACCACGGTACAACGGTGTGTCGGAACGGAGGAATCACACCCTATTAGATATGGTTTGCTCAATGATGAGTGATGTTGAGTTACCTCTTTCATTCTGGGGATATGCGCTAGAATCTGCAACATATTTTTTGAATAGAGTTCCAACCAAATCCGTGCCTACCACTCCATATGAAATTTGGGAGGGGAAGAGACCATGCCTTAATTTTATTAAGATATGGGGTTGTCCGGTCTATATTAAAATATATAATCCAGACAAACTCAAGGCACGATCTGTATTGTGTAAGTTTGTGGGATATTCTAAACATTCAACAGGATATCTGTTCTATCACACTGAGGATCAGAAGATGTTTGTTGCTCGTCATGCCACCTTTTTGGAAAGGGAATTTCTTGCAAAAGAAATTAGTGGGAGCACAGCAGAACTGGAAGAAATTCAAGTACCACAAACTACATCTGAAAATTTGGTAGAACAACAGGATTCAACGATCCCAGACGAATCTCAGCCACTCCATAGATCTAGTAGGATTTCTTATCTGCCCGAGAGATACTACGGTTTTCTCATAGATGGGGATCGAGATGATTGCATCTTGGAAGAAAATGATTCTACTAGTTTCAAGAAAGCCATTAACAGTAGAGACTCTGATAAATGGCTGAATGCTATGCAATCCGAAATAGATTTCATGTACACCAACAAAGTTTGGACCTTAGATATTGCTCCTCCTGAGGTAAGACCCGTTGGATGCAAATGGATCTTCAAAAAGAAAATTGGTGTAGATGAACAGGTGGAAACCTATAAGGCTAGACTTGTTGCAAAATGTTTTCGTCATAGACCTAGTGTGAACTATGAAGAACCCTCTTCGGCTGTAGAATCTATAATGTATGCAATACTATGTACCAGACCAGATGTAGCTTACATGCTTAGCGTGGTAAGCCGGTATCAGTCGAATCCGGGAGAGAACCACTGGACAACAATGAAGAACATTCTTAAGTACCTGAGAAACTGTTCTTGGTGTACAGTAATGGGGACCTCCAGGTGGAGTTCTTTACTAACTCAAGTTTCCAGAGTGACAAGAATGACAGCAAGTTTGTCTCAGGTTTTGTGTTTACCCTCAATGGAGGGGTGGTCTATTGGAAGAGCTCCAAACAAAACATCGTCGCAAACTCAATGATGGAGAATACATTGCTGCCAGCGATGCCGCAAAAAAAGCGGCCTGGATAAAGAAGTTCATTACTGAACTTGAGTTAGTTCCTTCTATTGTTGATCCAATACTTTTGTATTGCGACAACAATGGGGCTATGGCTTTAGCGAAGGAACCACAGTCCCATCAGAAATCCAAACACATCTGAAAGCGATATCTCCTGATCAGGGAGATCATAGATTGTCAGGAGATCGAGGTGCGAAGAGTAGACACAAAAGAGAACACGGCGGATCTATTCATCAAGGCCCTCCCTCAAGCACGGTTTGAGAGACTATTTGAGATGTTGGGTATGCGATACGCCAACAACTGGCCCTAGTACAGACATTGGGTACTCGATACGCCAATATATGGCCTTAGTGCATATATATATATATATAGTGGATGCTTGGACATATGTATGTACAGGACAATCTTTCTCGATATGATAGTATACTATTTAGTTTGTCTGTATCTTAACATGTGCATATATTTTACTTGTTATTACATATCGTTAATATATGTTGATATAGCCTGTAGGATTATTACTTGACTACTGGCGTTATGATGGCGATCATACATGTGGGGGCTGGGTAGTCCATAAGCACGTCCTTAAATGTCCCTAGTCGTAGGAATATTGAGACAGGGTATCGATACTTCAAAGTAGACTGGTGTATATGTTTCTAGACCATAACGAGGGACAATGGTTGGTCCCACAGCCATTGGTCTTTAGCACCTAAGATCGTATACAGGTACTCACTGGAGGAGAGTACACTAGACGGACTCGCCGAAAACTGGCTAGAGGTATTATACCAATCGTCAGATAGCAGTTCTCTGGTGACATGATTACAGATAGTCTGTCAACCTAAGATCCTCATTTGTCTCGTGTGAGTTCCCACTGTGCTTTGATTACTACTCTACCACGGCTCTGTTGAGTCGTGCAAACAGGTTTTAGTTGGGTACAGTTCTGAGCCATATGGAGGTAGTGAGCGATTCTTAGGGACTCGTCTTTCCCAGTATAGGGAGTCGATGCCGTGCTGTGTTCGGTTGGCCAACACCATAAGTCTCTGGTCAGGGCTGTTGAGAATTACTGATAGTTAGATCAGTAGATTCTCGGATGGTCTTAAGCCACATCGGCATGACTTGTCAGGTTATTAGGGGTCTGATGTTTTCCACCCCCTAAACCTGGCATGTAATACTCTCAGACGAACAGACTAGACTGTACGGAGATTGTCACGGACAGGCTCAGTAGGAGTTCGGATGAGTTTGCTTGTCGGCTTTCTTTTCGACAGGTACCTGGTAGCCATTACGTACAACTAGTACCGCTGACGTGCTTGTGGTTAAACCTACTGCCAACGTACTATCGAGTTTTTAAATTCCCACACAGAGGGTTTCTCTAGTTCAGGCAAAATGATATAGAGACCGTATGATTATACATGCAGGGTTCCGATCATATACGTGTACTAGCTACACGGATTTTTGTTCGGATGGATAATACTAGCGGGTTTAGGATTAAACCGCATTATTGAATCAAGTATTAATTTAATAATGATCTAGTATTATATGATTGGATTATTTTATCTCTTGGTATTCGTATTTTTTATAGTACGAATACGGGTTTGTATATACAGTAAGGGTATTCTTGTATTTATACTAAAATGCTTCTAGAAGAAGGCACCAAATTTTGTATTAATCTATTTGTTGTAAATAGATAATGAGGTGGAGGGATGAGATGTTTTCTAGAATGGTTTGAAGCATGGCTACCTGCTTTATTCATTCATTTGTGCTAACTATTCAAGCATGGCTAATATTTATATTGTAAAAGATATGCTTGATAGTTTGGAGACTTAGCCATTTTCTTCACTTCATTCTACACTTGTTATTCTTTTTCCTCCTTTGAGCTCTTCTTCTTCCTCAAATCCTAACCTTCTCATGAGTTGAGAAACCTAAAGTTTATGAGATAAAGTAATCTTATTAACACACTCTACATCTACTAAACCACTTAGATTAGCAAATTAGGTGCTTTAGTTTCCTCACTTTTTAGGTTGGAGCTTGAATCAAAGACTTTCGGGTGGATCGTCTTCGACGTAAGGAGGCCGAAGACCAAGCTCTATCCCGAAGGATAAGGAGCTTGAGAAGGGGATTGAGAAGACCCGAAAGACTTGATCATATAAGTATAATCACTTTCTTAGTAGATTAGAATCTTTGTATGTTTTGTTATCTAGGGCTTACGGTTGTTCTTGGGGTTATAGTTGGTATTGCATGCTTCAAAATTATTTTTTGAAAATTCCACTTCGCTACAAACCCAATAGAGTGTGCCACACCGGCTAACATGGGGTTCACCAATCAGACTCACAGAGAACTTCTGGATGGTCTTGTACCCATCGTCAGATAATAGTTCTTAGGTGACGTAAGTACATGATAGTATGTATATCTGAGATCGTCATAATGTCTTTTGTGTGTTCCCACTTTACTTTGGCTACTACCCTAACATGGTTTTAAAGAAACATGCAAACAAGTTTTAGTTGGGTACAGTCCCGAAGCACATGGAGGCAGTGAGTAATCAAAGAAATTTGTCTCTTCTAGTATAGGGAGTTGATGTTGCGTGATCAGTCAAATTTACTGCATGTTTCTATGGACAGTTTCCCTACTATTATTGGTTACTAAAAGATGTTAATTGTAAATAAAGAATATATGTGGGTTTATTTATAAAAAGATTATTATCATATATTTCTTCATTTATAATTAAATAATTATGGAAAATATATACATATCATATTTAAATAAAATATTCATGAGATTATTTATAATTAAAATATGCATATCATATCAAATATTCCTACCCAATATTCTTAAGATATCATATTATATAGTTGGTTAGAATAACATCCCAAATAAAATAAAAGCTAGTAACAAGATGATTTGAGATATTGTGCAGGTATTATAATAAGATTAGCTCAGGTCTGAAATCTAGGTAGGAGATCCACATCAAATCGGATTACAAAACCGAATCTATCGAATATTACGAGCAAATCGAAGAATCTAGCAATGGCAGAGAATAAGAACAATATTTTCAGAATCTTTATATCAAGAGGATCTCCAAATATTAAGAGAAAAATGTACAAAAAATTTGGAGGCACGAACCCACCAAACGGCGGCGGAAGCGCAGTCAAATAGGGGAATGGGCGACGATTCGGCTGTTATTTAGTGGTCGTAGGATCTGAAACTTCAGGGTCATGATCGTAATTTCACACACTTCAATATATCATCTAGAGTTTCGCATTCAAGAGCCTATAAAAGGACCGAGAGCTATCTAAAAAATCATCGAATCATCTACCTATCGATCTAGAAATAGATCTAGCGAGCAACTAGGTTTTTGTAATTTAGTTTTCAGCGAGTAATTTGTAATGCAATAGTTGATCAATAAAAGTAGTCTTTTGTTTTAATTTTTTTCGCATTTACTTTACGCATTACTTTTCTTTATTACTATCCGCATTACTTTTCTTCATTACATTCAGCATTACTTTTTGTTTTCAAATATGGTTCCATTCATCTTCCGCCTCTATTTTACTACATGAATAATCATTAGCAAGTAATTTCTTGATTGTTAGGGTTTGTAGGATATGGTAGAATAATAGATGAAAAATCACTTAACTTCTTTTGACATTTTAATGTTTATAAATCTTACAAAAATAAATGTTAACTCTCTTATCGGACACGCTATCAATAAATGATAGTCACAACCACGATTTGAGATTAGTTAATACTTGTTTTGTTAAGGACTTGAGATAAATAGATATCAATGGAAAGACAAGGGGCAGTAGTGGGAAACTTAATTCCCTCCAAAAACCCTAATCCATATTTATCGCTATCTCTCTAGTTTTAAATAATTAAAAGATAAAAAGAATCATTTCTAAACCTTCATCTATTAACTAGTAAGTCCTATAAACCCTACAAGACTTTCTATTATAAAATTTTCTACCCATCTTAATTTAAAACGACAACAATCCTTCCTCTCTTTTATCAACTCGTCTAAAACAAGAAAAGAAATTCACATTTTCCTGCGGACGACCCATACTCATCACGGCTAGCTATTTGCGACACCGTTTTGAATACGGTTATTTACAACATACACATACACACCTTTTCGCCGACAATCATTGTGCTATGCTTGATTGGTTATAACCATAAGTCCCTGACCAGAGCGGTTGAGATAAACTGATAAGTGTTATCAGTTGTATCTCAGGTGGTTATAAGTCGAACATCAGCACGCCTTATCGGGTTATTGAGGGTCTGACGAATTCCACTCCCAAACACGGTATGAGACACTCTCAGACGAAGAGACCGGACTGTACGGTGAATGTCACCCATAGGCTTTGTAGGATTTCAAATGAGCTTTCGTATCAATCCTTCTTTTGCTCAATACATGGGTAGCCGTTACATGCAGGTAGTACCGCTGATGCGCTTGTGGGTTATGGATGTGATCCTGACCTACTGCCAGTGTATTGATGAGTATTTATAGTCCTACACAGAGGTTTTCCAGCACAGACAAAATGATGTAGGGCACGTATAGGGATACGTACAGGAGTTTGATTAAACACGTGTAATTGATACACGTATTTTAGTCGAGCGTTCTATGATATTAGCCGGTATATATATTGATATAACAGAATTTTAAATCAAGTGTTGATTTAATAATTAAATGTATGATTATACATTGATATAGATATATATTTACTAATATTATGCTCACTTTTATTTTCTTCTTTTTACTATATATTTATATATTTATATAGGATATAAATATATAGTGACATGTATGTTGATACATAATTGGTGTGTGTATGAGACTCACACATGGATTTGGATGAGAAAAAAATACTTTTCTTTATTTATTTTAAAGAAAAGGAAAATGAGTCATCTTTAAAGAAATGTGTAGAATTTAGTGGAGAATTCTCACATTATCTTTTATGATAAAAGATGGCTAGTTTAGTTTGATGTTCTCATTCTTATCCTTTAATTCTCTCTCATGAGTTTATCTCTTTAGAAAAAGAGTAAGATAAAGAGAAGGAAAAAGAGAGCAAAAATCCTACATCTTTTTCTATTTTTACTCTTTTAGCAAATTAGTATAGATAGTTGCTTCACATACAACTCTAGTTTGTGAAGTGGGAACTTGTGTTAGTGGAATCTCAAAGTGGATCATTTTTGACGAGAAGGTCAACACTCAAGCACGATCCCGGAAGCTTGGAATATAATCGGAGTCTAAGAAGAGAAGGCTAACACGCTACAAAGGTTGTAGTCTCGATCCGAGTAGAATAGCTCTCTTCTTTTTAGTTGCAAGTTTTGATCTTTAGGCTATAATCCATGGTTCTTGTTGGTTTGCTTCTCTTGAAAATTTTAAAATAGCTTCCGTGTGCCTTTACATGAAAACTAGAGAAGTTAAACCAACTAACAATAATTGCCTTGAAGACACTATATCCAACAGTGATTGGTAGTGAGTCGTCAAAGAATCGTCATGAGGTGTTTCATCTGATTCGAGAGATGCTTCCAACTCACCTGAGCACGGAACTAGTCACAGAAAAGTATGCATTAGCCGCTATGCCACGGAAAGGAGGTTTCAATCGAGGCAGGGGCCGTTCTGGTCAAGGAGGAGGTCGTGACGGTTATTCTGTAAGAGGAGTCGGTAGGGATAGTAGCCGAGGTAGTTACTCAGGAAGATGAACTGGTGATAATCGAGAGGGGGTTCATTGTAATTATTGTCATGAATTTGGACATATGAAGTATGATTGCCCGAAGAAAAGTAACATTTCTACAGCTCATGTCACTTCTGGTACTGACTCTGTCATTAATTCTATGGATGCAGAGACGTTGGAAAGTTTCAGATTGTTTTAGCAGTTTCAGCTCTCTCGGTCATAATCATACTCTAGTGCTATATTTGCTAAGACAGGTAAATCTACTGCTTGTTTATTCTCAGTAGCTCCTACGTCATGAGTGATTGACTCAGGAGCGTCGGATCACATGACTGGGAATACAGGTATATTGTCCAATTTCTCATATATTTCTTACACGCATGTCAAACTGCTGATGGTTTTATTTCACCTCTTAGTGATATAGGTTCAGTGATTTTAAATCCTTTTATGCCTTTGCACTCCGTTTTATATATGCCTTGCTTCTCTTTCAATTTGCTTTCTATTCGTCAACTCACAAAATCCCTAAACCGTTATGCTATCTTTTATTCTAACCACTGTGTATTTAACGATCTAGGAACGAGGAAGATGATTGGCACCGGACATGTGTCCGATGGTCTTTATAAGATAAGTAGTTTTTCAAAGTCGGTTGCATGCTTGAGTGATTTACAGTCTTAGATTTGCAATGTCGGTTAGGACATCCATCATTACAGAACTTGAAAAAGTTACATTCAAAAAATTTTGCAACTACTGAGTTAGTGTGTGAGTCTTTTCAGTTGGGTAAGCATCATTGAGTTTCTTACCCTCTTAGAGTCAATAAGCGAGTTAGTACTCCGTTTAGTTTAGTTCATTTCGATATATGGGGACTATGTCCCATTGAGTCATTATTTGGTGATCGGTGTTTTGTCACATTTTTGATGATTTTTCCTGTGCTGCTTGGTTATATCTAATAAAATGTCGGTCTGAAGTTTTTTCCGTATTTCGTGAATTCTGTGCTGAAATTAAAACACAATTTGATGTTTCTTTGAAAATACTCCGTAGTGATAATGCGAAAGAATATCTTTCTTCTGAATTTCAGAATTTTATGTCTGTATCTGGTGTTCTTCATGAGTTCTCTTGTTCCTATACCCCCCAAACAGAACGGTATTGCTGAGCGCAAAAATCGTCATCTGCTAGAAGTCACCCGAACACTACTCATGCATTGACAGGTTCCTCATCGTTTCTGGGGGATATGGTTTTTACGGCCGCTTATCTCATTAATCGTGTGCCCTCATCTGTGTTAGATGATCAAACGTCTTTTTCTATCATATTCCCTAATGAACCACTGTTTTATGTCCCTCCTCGAATTTTCGGTTGTGTGTGTTTTGTCCATGAATATAGACCTGGTCGAACTAAGTTGGGTCCTCGATCCCTTCGGTGTGTCTTTTTAGGATACTCTTGCTCCCACTGTTATCATTCAACCCTTCGTCGTTTCTTTATCTCAACTTATATCACGTTTCTTGAGTCGCGGTCTTTCATTCCTATGAGACACTGATGACATGGTATTTCTTGAATACCCCGACATTCTACATGACAAGACTCTTCCCACTCAAACTTGCAATCCATCTTTGGACACTACTACTGCTACAGCACCTGAGATGCCTCCACCGGACCAAGATATTCCTCTGACCCTAGCTCTTGTTATACCAACCTTTAAGCCTACTCCTAATCCGATTTTTGAACCCACACCAGCTGCACCTTCTGACCTTGATGTTCCCATCGCGATCCGCAAAGCACTTCGTTCCACTGCTAATCCACTTTACCGTTCTGTCTCCTATGCGCATTTGTCTTCTCCACACAGTGCTTTCATTTCATCTATGGATAAATATACCATTCCCACGAATGTATCTGAGGCTCTTGGACATCCTAGCTGGAAATAATCTATGATTGAGGAGATAACTGCTATTCGAGAGAATGATACTTGAGATCTAGTTTCGCTTTCATTTGGAAAGTGTGTTGTTGGTTGTCAATGGGTATTTTCTGTCAAGCTCAACTCCTATGATTCTTTTGCTCGGTTAAAATCTCGGTTAGTAGCCAAAGGATATTCTCATACCTATGGACAAGATTTTACTGATACCTTCTCCCTATCTCGAAGATGGCTTCTGTACGCCTATTGGTTTCTTTGGCTGCTGCCTTTCATCAATCTCTGCATTAGCTTGATATCAAGAATATCCTCTTACATGGTATTCTTGAGGAGAAGTTTTACATGATGCAGCTGCCTGGTTTTATTATTCCGGAGGAGTCATCAAAGATCTGTCGATTGAAAAGATCTTTGTATGGACTCAAACAATCTTCGAGGGCCTGATTTGGACGATTTGCAGAAAGTATTAGAGGTTTTGGGATGAGAAGAAGTAATAGTGATTACACAGTGTTCTATAGACATCAAGACGGCCGCCGAATCATTCTGGTAGTATGTGTGGATGGCATTGTTATCACATGTGATGATGAGGAAGGTATTTATGATTTTAAGGCATATGTTCAGAAGCAATTTCAAACTAAAGATCTTCGCCGACTTAAGTACTTCTTAAGGATTGAGGTAGCTTGATCTATGAAGGGAATCCATCTATCACAGAGAAAATATGCGCTGAAAATACTTTCTAAGAATAGGATGTTGGACTGCACACCTCGTCACACACGACGGATCCAAATTCCAAGTTGTTACCAGATCAGGGAACATTACTAGCACTACTACAAATAAGGGTTGCCCCTACGGATTTATCCGTAGGGGCAACTCACTGCCCCTACGGACATATGCGTAGGGGCCAAAAAATACCCCGTAGGTGCAAAGGCCGCAGGTGCAAGTTGTGGCCCTGAACTTGCCCCTACGGGCAAAATATTGCCCCTACGGATATATCTGTAGGTGTTGTTGCCCCTACGGATTACTCCGTAGGGGCAATCAAATCATATATTTTTTATGTTTTTTTGAATATATTGTATGTACCTACGGATATACCCGTAGGTCCTTATTATACCCCTACGGATATATCCGTAGGTAATATGCCGTAGGGGCAAAATATCAGGAAACCTGATATTTGGCCCCTACGGATAACTCCGTAGGGGATAGACAGTGGCCCCTACGGACATATCCGTAGGGGCACTCCCAACACCCTGCACTGAGATCAGGGGGAAAAATATCAGGTTTCCTGATAGTTTGCCCCTACGGATATGTCCGTAGGGGCAACATATATACCTACGGCTTAATCCGTAGGTATATATTGTCTGTATTTTTTTTTAAAAAATGGGCTGCTAGATTTTTTCCCGCCCTGTGCACAATACTATATACATCAATCAAATCATATATTGCAGTATTCATAATCACATCTCACGCATATATATAATATACAAAAGAAACCCAAAAACTGAATATGATATAAATACAAACCAATATCAATATCGTTTCAAAATGTAGTACAATGTGATATAAATAAATACATGTTTCAAAAAATAAGAACCAAAAAGCTACCCTAGTTCGGTCCAGCTCCACCTCTGAATAACGTTAGAATAACGCACGCCTGCTCCTCGGTCAATACACTCTGCAATGCGTCGCGAGCGGTAGTCTGAGCGGCATGTGGAGCTGGCGATGTGGTCTGCGCAGCCGCCGTCGCGGTAGTCGCTTGCGGAGCTGCGGCTGTGGGAGTCTGAGTGGGCGGTGGAGCTACAGGAGCTGTCTGCGGAACCGCGGCCGATGTAGTGGCTTGCGGAGCCGCAGCCGAAGGAGATGCATGTGGAGGCTCGGCCGATCTACCCTGTCGCGTCTGGATATAACGTGTGTAAGAAGCGTGTAAGAACTGTGTATTATTCGAATTCGTATCATTATTAAGTTATTTCGAAACCCTGTTTGGATATCTAGTTTGGAAAAGTGTTGTTTATTTTAATTACATATGTATGTATGATTAATCAAACTTAAGTCTAAAACCAAATAAGCTCAAGCTACGTACTAATTATGGATATGTTGATATGTATATAATATGAAATGATATTTTACTATAAAGTAGTATACATACCAGCATCTCCTTCAACTCCTGAACGGTGGCCCTCAAGCTATCCAGTTCCTGATGGACATGCCGGTCACTGGAGACGGAGGAAGTAACCGCCGGGGTGGAGTCCAACCTCATATGGGCCCTGCTAGGGCCCAATCCCCGGCCTCTCTCCCAACCTCCGTGGTGCCCTCCGTGTGCGGCGTCCAGAACTGGGGTCAGCAGCCTCGGATCGTTCTTTCCGGTAAAATCGATCCCCGAGGCCTGGGCCTGCTCAACCACCCGCTCCTACACCCACATTAAGCAGTAAAGTATAAGTATAAAATTTAAACTTGAACCTTCCAAAACTAAAATTTCAAATTTGGGTAGAAAAAATATTAACACTTACGCAGTACTCCTGGGTAGCGACGTCGGGATATCGAAGCTCGCCCGTGGCGGGATCTGTCGAGGTGCCGTGGACGGCAAGATATGCGGACAGCACGCTCGGTGTACCACCTGACGCCACGGTCCGAGATGTCTGCAATATTAGAAAGTAACTCTTAATATTAGAAATATTAGAGAATAACTCTTAATATTGCAGAATATTAGAGAATAACTCTTAATTTACCGATAACTCCATAGCTCGAGTAATGTTCCTCGAGCCACCTGTGTAAGTGGGGCGACCCCTCTTCGCCGACTTCCTGTTCTCCATATTCTGAGCGGCCTGTTTCTGCACAACGCATTAACATTTAGTTTTCTAATTAAGAAACACAAAGAAATAAATTATATCATAAATAATGAATTAAATTTAAAATACATACCTGTTTGCGTTCGGAGTCGAAATAAGCGCACAATAGAGGCTATGTCTCTACGTCGACTCTCGCAAACGCCGGAGTAGATAGGAGGGCCGCTCTCTCTGCCTCGGGGGTCGCTATCCACAGGGAGTAGAAGTCGGCCTTCAGCTCATTCCTGTTGTATCGGACCTTGGCCTGCATGTTCTTCATCAGGCCATTGTACAGAGCATGAAGGTCGAGTACCCTCCCCGGATGATCAGGGTCGGCTACAGGCTGAAAATCGTAATCCAACTGAAAATACAAAAAAAAAACATTGTTATTAGATTACAAGTGTTAATAATAAATATATTGGATAGATCAAATGAAAATATATATTAATACATACCCGAGCCTGATCAAAGAAGAGGGCGAATGAGCGCTGGTGCTGCTCGCCTCACTCAACGTGAAGTGGATAGTTCTTCACGATCCGGCTCTCGTCCCCCAAATACCGGCCGAACCTCTCAGCATGAGGACCGGTATAACGATAGTCAAGGGTAAAAAATAGGGGGAATGCTGCCTCCCCCCTAGCTCTATTAGGCCTCAGCCTATGGGACTGATTCGGGCCTCGAGTCCCATTCTGGGGATGGAGAGGCCCTGCGTCTGCACGAAATATCAAGACAATCAATAATAAGACAAAGTTGTATTAAGAAATCAAGGTTAAACAAAAATTCAAGTGTGATATATTCCTCCGGTGACTAGCGCACGAGCCTGGGCCCGAGCAGCAGCACGAGCGGGACGATAGTTCCTCCGGTGAGGAACAACCGGGGTCCCGGACCCGGACGCATCCCCTCCAACTATAAAATAAACATCGACGCTAAATTTCCATGAAGTTCATATTTATTCTATAGAGCATATGTAAAATGAATAAATATTTTAAATTTATTCATACTAACCTGCAGACGATGCGGAGGGTATGGAAGCGGCAGGAGTGGCCCCTGTGGAAGGTGTGGACGCACCACCTATAATTAGACAATTAAAAATAGATTATAGAAGTAATTGCAAAAAGAATGTGTAGATCAATAATATAACGTTCTAAATCAATATGCATGCACTATAGGATATATAAACATACCCGCAGGTGCGGTGGTGTCACCACCTACAGCTAGACAATAATAAAAATTGCTAAGTAAGAGCAAAAGGAATGTGTGTATTTATGATATAGCATTCTAAATCAATATACATACACTATATGATATATAAACATACCTGGAGGAGCGGGGGTGGCCTCTGTCCCAGATATGGATGCATCACCAACAACTAGACAATCAAACATTGACAATATAAGTAATTTTGACATAAACATGCATGAATATCTGTAATATTACATTCAAAATGGATATGCGTGCAGTATACCTGGAGGTGTGGCAAAATCCACATGGAAGGAGGCATTAGAAGGGGTCTCCGATCTGGGTGCAAGACCGGACCTCTGAAGCTCCCTACGGAGCTCTCCGGACGGCAGAACCGCTCTGCCTCTGCCGCGGCTGGAGCTCCTGCCGCCCCTCGCTGCTCCCGACATCGTCATCAAATCTAGATAAACGGTTCGTGGACGCATTAGACAATCATTAAAAGTATTGACTATATATGATCTAGAGCGTAAAATGTGAAGTAATAATATAACATTACTGATAACCTTTTTCGTTTCGTGGGCGCATCATACATATCTACTTGGATTTCATCGTCGATGTCATTTCTAACCCACGTAACTTCATGATCGGTCGAAGACAACCCGTCCTTCGAAACAGACGGTCGGAGCACTTTAAGCCTTCTCTCTTCTTCGTCCTCATCGCTGTCCTCGTATTCTGGGACATCGTAGACATCTCTAGGTTTCCATCGGCATACAACACTCCACCCCGGATGCTTCAAACACTGTGAGTAGTATACTTGGAACGCTTGGTTCGGAAAGATAAACGGATCGTCTTGACCGTAAAATCGAAGTGTGTTCACACTGGTCAATCCATATTCATCTTTCTAAGTCCCAAGACTGCTTCTCCACCTGTCTGTATCGGTTCGCGGATCGTACCAAGTACACTGGAATATATAAAAGGGTTCTGATCGTCCGGGATAGTGGATGCCGAGTATACAATTTAAGTACCCATAGTAAATCACACCGTCCGATCCTACCGTCGCAATCCCACTATTCTGAGTGGTTCTAGATATTTCTATGTCCTTAACTTCGAATTTGTATCCAAGGACACCAAATCCTTTGTAATATGCAACCTCCATACTAGGAAATTGAGCTAAACATCTTGAATCACTCTCAAATGATGCAGACAAGTTCGGATCGTGGATCTAACAAAACAAATTTTACGATAAATACATAACGATACAAGTTTAGATTAAAACTGATAGCAATAAAATGTAATTCGAATAACTTACATGCTCTGTGACCCAATCACAAAAATTATCCTGATGGTATTTTTCCAAACGTTCTTCGTTCCAATCAGGATGCCCCTCACGTACCTCGTTAAAATGAGTTCTGTTTTCGACAAATAATTGTGACATTAATATTATGTCATTTCATACACACACAAACACAAATATAACAATTAATCCAAAAGAACTTACTCTCTAATTTGTTCAAGACATGCGCAATTAAGCAAGATAAACCGGTATATCTTGTTGATAAACATAGTGTCTACCCTCTTATACTCGGCTTTACCATATGGCCCGTCTTGAATTCTTCGTGGTCGGTTAAGTCTTGTCTCAATGTTCTCGTCCAGATAGCGGGAACAAAATGTGGTTGCTTCATCAAGAAGATAACCTTGCATGATAGAACCCTCTGGTCGATTTTTATTGCGTATATACTTCTTAAGAGTGTAAAGGTACCTAATGAGAATATGTTGAATAAATAAACACGGGCATACAGGACAACAATAAATTTATAAATTGCGCGAAACGAAAAATTACACGTACCTCTCGACGGGATACATCCATCGATATTGTACCGGTCCGGCTAACTTCGCCTCAGTTGCAAGATGAACCGTCAAGTGTATTATGATATCGAAGAATGACGGTGGGAAAATACGCTCAAACTTGCAAAGTATCAACGCAATAGAATTTTCTAGTTTATCCAGCGTCGCAACCTCCAGTGTTTTAGCACACAACTCTCTGAAAAAACAACATAGGTCGTTGATTACTAGACCAACCGAGTCGGGGAGAGAAGTCCTGAGGGCTAATGGAAGAAGGTGCTCCACGATAACATGGTGATCATGACTTTTCAGCCCATCGATCTTACCCTTCACAATTTTTATTTTCTTGCTGAATGATCCTGAGAAACCTGTGGGGACATTCAAATCATGCAACACCTGCAAGAATCTTTTCTTCTCCGGTTGTGACATATGATAAGCGGCATTGGAAAGTACAAACTTGCCCGGTTTATCCGCTACCGGTTTAGGGTGCAGTTCACTTCTTATTCCCCACTCTTGTAGATCCATCCGGGCATTCATGTTGTCTTTCGATTTCCCGTCTTTACACAGAAGCAAGTTAAGTATGTGCTCTGATACTCCCTTCTCTATATGCATGACGTCCAGACAATGACGCACTGAATTTTTAGACCAGTACGGAAGCTCGAAGAAAATGCTTAACTTGTTCCAATATTGTGGTTTGACCTGTTTCGTCGGATCCATTCCGAAGGTCACGTTATTGTAACCATCCCATTTAGCAGTCACGTCCTCTCCGGACAATGGGGATGGAGGCCTAAGAAGCTCCTGATGACCATCAAAGTGAACCGTGTCTAACCTATAGGGGTGGTCTGGAGGCAGAAAACGTCGATGGCCGCAATAACAAACCTTCCTGCTAAAATTCAAAAATTTTGATGTTGTGTGTTCATGGCAATGAGGACATGCTTTGTGACCATGTACGGACCAACCTGATAGCATTCCATACGCAGGAAAGTCATTAATTGTCCACATTAAAGCCGCACGCAGTATGAAGGTTGTATTTGTGTTTGAATCATATGTCTCTACACCATCAATGAACAAAGTTTTCAGCTCCTCGATCAGAGGTCGGAGATAGACGTCGATATTGTTCCCCGGTGAGTTTGGTCCGTCGATAAGAAGAGGCATCATAAAGTATGATTGGTCCATAGCCAACCAAGACGACAGATTATAAATTATCATTACAACGGGCCATGTACTGTGACTTCCAGCCATATAGTTGAATGGGCAGAAGCCATCGGTAGCCAGTCCGAGCCGGACATTGCGAGGATCGCTACTGAATATTGCGTGCCTCCTATCGAAATCCTTCCATGCCGGTGAATCTCTTCGATGGCTCATTTTTCCATTTTCGCTTGGAGGAGCACGGTGATGCCAAATCATTGCCTCGGCTGTTTTCTTGCACCTGAATAGCCTCTGTAGCCTCTGTGTTATGGGAAAGTATCGTGCTATCTTCACAGGTATATCAGGCTTCTTATCAGAATCTTTCGGCTTATACCTGGCCTCTCCGCATGTTGGACACTCTTTCAAATCTGAATTCTCTTTCCGGTACAACACGCAATTTTTAGGACATGCTTGAATCTTCTCGTATTTTAGACCCAAATTAGACATCATCTTCTGGGTTTCGTACCAGCTTTCGGGCACATTATTTCCCGGAGGCATAAAATCTTTCAAGAACGAAAGAAGCATTGTGAATGACTTGTTGCTCCATCCATTTAGGCACTTAATCTGGAAAAGTTGGACGAACCATGAGAGGGTGGAATACTTCGCATTCTCATAAATTGGTTTCCTAGCATCATTCATGAAATTTTCATATTTATCCGCACGCGATCCCTGACCGGAAGGAATGTCATCTTCGGTACGAATAGATTCACCTAGGGCAGCCTCTACCATATCCTCCATTTCTTCTGATGGAAATAAATTTCCGTCTCCTGCCGTATTACCGAATTCTTCTTCTTCTCCTGCCGCATTATCGTGTTCTCCTTCTTCTTCTACCGCAGTACTGCATTCTTCTCCTTCCCCGTGATATTTCCAAGTTGAATAAAGTCTAGTAAACCCATGTTTTACAATATGAAGCTCTGCCAATTCTACCTTCTGCCAGTACTTATTGCCACATCTATCGCACGGACAGAGAATATTCTCTATTATGATCTTATTATGTGCGCGTGCAAATTCAAGAAAAGCAGCAACTCCTGCGACAAACTTAGGTTGCATACGTTGTTTCCAATCCACATGCATCCAGTCCTAAACTCTGACGTACTCATGGGCCATGTTAGACTGAATAACATATAAATTGTAAGTTATGCTGACTATATTGAGAAATATAAGAACGGAATAGTTACTGACAAAGGAGAAAATCCGTGTATATGCTTTGTGTGTGCGTTTGTCGTTGAAAAGAATAAATTATCGCACGTATGTTAACCGATAGACGGGGACTAAGTGGCGCTTTTAGTTTCATATATGAGTATCGATGGGAATATGAAGGTTTCATATTATCATCGAGTATCATATATTGGTTTTAACCCGAACATCTCGAATCGCTCTCTAGTTATGCATTTGTATGTGTGTGTTCCAGCTGTCGGGGGTAGGCTTCTATCCCATTAAGAATGTATAGAGCGAACGCCCATCACTTGTACTTTCAACCGTTTCGAGTAAATTTCGGCAGCACCTCCCCGCTGTTCTCCGAGTACACTGTAATAGAATAGATAATCATTTCAAAGCTGTGAAACAAGGTTGAAATGAACATCTAATCTATCTTTGTACACGGAGAACCAGCGGAAAGGTACCGACGAAATATCTCGAAACGGATGAAAACACAAGTGAATGAAGGCGTTTGCTTTATACATTCTTAACTTGTCCACACGGGACAAATCTATGGGTTACCATACGATTGAATTTTCTCGTCGCGTAGACTATACGACGGTTGTTAGTATCGAGCTATACTGTCCGATATTTAACAACCTTCGTATAGTTCTAGGTCACGACGAGCGTCGCACGTATGTTAACCGATAGACGGGGACTAAGTGGCGCTTTTAGTTTCATATATGAGTTTCGATGGGGATATGAAGGTTTCATATTATCATCGAGTATCATATATTGGTTTTAACCCGAACATCTCGAATCGCTCTCTAGTTATGCATTTGTATGTGTGTGTTCCGGCTGTCGGGGGTAGGCTTCTATCCCATTAAGAATGTATAGAGCGAACGCCCATCACTTGTGCTTTCAACCGTTTCGAGTAAATTTCGGCAGCACCTCCCCGCTGTTCTCCGAGTACACTGTAATAGAATAGATAATCATTTCAAAGCTGTGAAACAACGTTGAAATGAACATCTAATCTATCTTTGTACACGGAGAACCAGCGGAAAGGTACCGACGAAATATCTCGAAACGGATGAAAACACAAGTGAATGAAGGCGTTTGCTTTATACATTCTTAACTTGTCCACACGGGACAAATCTATGGGTTACCATACGATTGAATTTTCTCGTCGCGTAGACTATACGACGGTTGTTAGTATCGAGCTATACTGTCCGATATTTAACAACCTTCGTATAGTTCTAGGTCACGACGAGCATCGCACGTATGTTAACCGATAGACGGGGACTAAGTGGCGCTTTTAGTTTCATATATGAGTTTCGATGGGGATATGAAGGTTTCATATTATCATCGAGTATCATATATTGGTTTTAACCCGAACATCTCGAATCGCTCTCTAATTATGCGTTTGTTGTGTATTCTTGTTGTATGTGTGTGTTCCGGCTGTGGGGGGTAGGCTTCTATCCCATTAAGAATGTATAGAGCGAACGCCCATGCCCCTTTTACCAATCAAGAGAATACTACTAATAACTTATTGATAACATAAACAATATAATAATATTTTAGTATGTCAGGTTAAAATAATTGTATTAGCAAATACATTTTAGATAGTTATATAGACTACAAATTTCCAGAGAGAAAAAGTGGATGGTCAAGGAGAACAGAAGTTCCACTGTATTCACTTTTTGGATGGAACGATTTTGGTAGGCGGAAATCTATCATATACCAAAAAAGTTCTAACTGAAACCATCAACTTCCAATATTAGATTCATTCATAACTAACAATAAAAGGTTCTGCTTCTCATTTTATTTGACTGACACCAAATAAACCTATCCCATTAAAGATATACTTCAAAGTTCCAAACACCAATTCCAATTGACTAACCCCCTTACTTAATTTGGGTCAACAACATAAGCTTATTGAATATTATCAATCACTAAAGTAATATTAAGGAGTATGATAAAGTTCAATGTCAAGACCATGCATAAATTCTCGGAAGAAATATTCAAAAAAAATGATATCATGATCACTCAAGTAATATCTAATTTTCCCACAATAATTGAAAGGCATAGAGTTGAAGGGGATTATGAAGAAAGAATGGACCCAGTCACCACCCATCAAGCAGCTTTCTCCCTACACCAATTTACTTTCTGTTTTATGAAAGACATCCTAGTGTTGTCAAATATCTTACGACATGCAAATCAATCTTACGATTCAATACAAGATACAGAAAAATTAATAAGTATCTTATGAATGTATTTGTTGGATGATTGGATCAAGTAGTTTTAGGATACAATTTCTGCATCTTACAATATAATATAATGGAATCACAAATATTCAACCCAACTAATAAATGTGTTTCAAATATATTTAGAAATATTTTTTAGTCACATTTTGGTTGCTAGTTTTAAGATGAGAAAACGGAGTATACGTTTGAATTTCCTATGTTGGCGGGACACATAACATCACTAAATTCATCGATCCATCCATGTATTTTGTTGTCATCAATCCACCTAACCCTAACCCCAACCTAACCCTAGCCCCAGCCCCACCCAGCCCCAGGGGCAGCCCCAAGCCCCAGCCCAGCCCAGCCCCAGCCCCAGCCCCCAGCCCCCAGCCCCAGCCCAGCCCAGCCCCAACCTAACCCTAACCCTAACCCCAGCGCGGCCAGCTAAACCCCAACACCAACCCTAAGGCAAACCCTAACCCCAGCCCCAGCCCCAGCAGCAGCGAACCCCTACCCTAACCCTAACCCCAACCCCGACCCCGACCCCGACCGCGACCCCTGCCGAACCTCAACTCGCGCGCGCGCAACCCCCCGACCCCAGACCCAGCACGTATGTTAATCAAAAAATTCTTTAATTTACCTCAAGATTTACTCACCTGACCGGCGGTGGCGACGACCCGAACGGCGCTGGCGACGACCCGAACGGCGGTGGCGACGAGAACGCCGGTGGCGACGAGGAGGACGACGGTGGCGACGAGGAGTTGTTTTCGAGCGCGATCGAGATCGAGAGAGAAAGAAATTGTGAGCGTAGGCGATCGATCTGAGCTTTAGTAATTTGATATTTAGTTGCCCCTACGGATATACCCGTAGGTTCTTTGTTTGCGGCTCCGTAGGGGCAAACACCAAATTAAGAATTAATATTTTTATTCTTGGACGTCTGGGCCCGTAGGGGCAACCTTTTAGCCCTACGGATTAATCCGTAGGGCCAAGTTAAATCTGCCCCAATATCCGTAGGGGCAACCCCCTATTTTACTAGTGTAGATGACCCAGTTAGATACATGAGTTTGGTTGGTCAGTTAAACTACCTCACTATCACTCGACAAGACATCTCATATCCAGTTAGTATTGTGAGTCGGTTTCTGAAATCACCCCACACAAACTATTGGATACAGCTATTAGGATTCTTCAATATCTGAAGAGTTCTCCAGGAAAAGGATTGTTGTATACTGATAGATGGCACAACAGAATAGCGGGCTTTTCCGATACTGAGTGGGCATGATACCCGATAATTAGAAAATCCGTTACAGGATATTGTGTGTTCGTAGGTGGAAATCTAGTGTCTTGGAAAATCAAGAAGCAACGTGTAGTATCATGTTATTGTGCAGAGTCTGAGTATCGTGATATGACAGACATCACTTGTGAGATGATATGGGTCAAACGAATTCTAGAAGAACTAGGTGCGGTCCAACACAACTTGATGAGGTTATATTGCGACAATCAGGCTGCTATCCATATTGCTTCAGATCCAGTGTTCTGTTCCATGAGCGGACCAATCATATTGAAGTAGATTGTCATGTGGTCCGAAATAAGGTTGTTGGAACTAAGGAGTCTCCAGAAATTGAGATACGATATGTGCGTACAGGTCACTACTTAGCCGATATCACTCACTGAATCACTTGCTCGTGATAGAATACAATTTATTTGTAACAAGTTGGATATAGACGATATATATACTCCAACTTGAGGAGTAGTGTAAGAGTTTGATATAAGAAAGAGTTTAGTCCCACATAGGGAAAATATGGAGAGTAAACATATTGTAATACCTATATATAGAGGGGCTCTTTATATCTTTTAATAATATTAAAGTATCTAATTTCCTCTTTATCAATAAAAAAAAACTCCAATTCCTTTCTTACAGCTAAATAAACTGCAAAATAGAAAACAATCCATCTGGGTTCTATTCGAATAACGAAATAAGATTTAAATGAACAAAAAGAACGTTGAAATATGATATTAGTTATGCTTTTCCTTTTTGCACTCTTATAAAGTGAAATTGTTTTTTTAATTAATTAATTAGTTAAATTTAGACTAACAGAAAAGTTAACGGACGTTAAGAGGGGAATGCAGGATAGCGTGCTGGGCATGAGCAGAGAAGTCGTCCGACACCATGTCAGCCCCCTTTTTCTCTCTCTCTCTCTTATCTCTCACACTTGTCATCCTCCTGCAACCCAAAAAAAAAAAACCAATCACCTCCATTAATTATTTATTATTTAAAATTGAAAAAAAAGTCAGTTAGTTAAAATGACACGAATACCACGACCTATATAACAAATCAATCAAAAATAGGATAACCACGCGCTACACACGTGAGGGGCATGAGGGCCCCACAGCCACCGAAAGACAGGCACGTGACAGGCCCCGATGGATAGATAACAGCTGGACGGTGGAGGTGGAGGTGGAGTCAGGAGACTCCTCTGTTAAAGTTTTTAGAGAAAAGGGCAGAGAGAGAGAGGTGGGGAGGAGTGCTCTGTGGTGGGGGGGCCCACTGGCTCTGACAGGCGTAGCTCAGAGCTGGGGCCAGCTGTCAGCAAGTGGGTGAATGGGTGCAGTGCTTCCAGCCAAAAACATTTTGTACCACACACCCACGCAGATATAAAAGACAATGCATATTAACCCCCCACTGACGCGTGGGCCCACCGTTCCATTAATACTCAAGGGCTGTTACATTTTTTGATAAATTAAAAATAAAAATAAAATAAAATAATACCCTTCAATAAAATAAAATCGGTTCCAATCATCTTTATATGGTCTAAGATTTAGATATAACAATTTGCATATAATTATACGTACCATTTTACCTATTGGTTGACATTCCAGACCATCTTGAACCATCAAAATCAAGATGGTCAGCGTTGATTGGCCAAAAGAATATTGTAAGGTCAACTTTTGCCAACCACAACCAGAAATTTTTTCTCATAAGGTACTTCATTGTTCTCAAAAATAAATTATTTCTACACTATAGAACATCAACATATCAAATAAAGTTTAACTTCTACTCTAAACAAACTACATGTCGATTAGAACCAAGCTCTTGAAGTAGAACTTACCTAAACCTATTCAAAATGGAAAGTTTACCAATCGGCGGGGCCTCCCCTCAATCGGCAATCCAGTCTTAGCATGCCGGAGTTACCTATTCAAAATGGAAAGTTTACCGGTTCAATTCCCATTCCCGCAAGGGTTGCATCCAGGAAAAAGAAAAGATTCTCTTTAGACTTGAAAACACACAAAGATCACAACAATGCAATGCAAGCATAATGGAATTTGAAATCGAAATTGCATCAACAAAATGGCACATATTCAGACAACGGAATTGTTGATACATGAGAAACATCAATAATCCAAAAGCTATACATATGTCATATAATTCTAACACAAAATAACATGTAATTTTGTTTCTTTTTATTTGATAAATACCTTCTAAATGATAACTAACATAATTTATGTCTTATATAGGCTACAACGAAAACAAACATCTGAAGTAATAATAATGTATATCAAAATTCTTATAATAAAGGTAAAAAGGTTTAGTTGAGTGACTAGATGGGAGTTCACACCAGATGGACCCCTGTATTATTAGTTATAAAACAGCTTTACACCAAAAAAACAAACATTTGATTTCTAGATATCCTTATCTCTGTCTTGAACAAGCTCCATTCACCACCTTAAACGCCCTGCATGTAACTTCAAAATTTACAAATCCCATGGAAGCTATTTCTAAGTAAGATCTATGAGCTGAGTATAATCTTCACCTTTAATTTGCCCGCCCCTACAATTTCTTTTAACCAAAAAAAAATTAGAAAATTGGAAAACCAGTCATGCACCATGTACAGCACCGTGCCAAAGAATTGTTGGAGGTAGCCTCACTGAACTATACAGCCATATCTAGATTCTAAGGTCATTTAGCTCTGTTGTGTATTTCAAGGATGGCACCTCTCTCCTGATAAGAAATAAGAAGGCAAACATTAAAGACAATTGTACAGTAGGAAATTTAGATTTTATCTTAAAAAAGGTTTGTGCCATTTTTTTTAATAAAGAAATCACGGAATGAACATAACAAGAAGAATAATCAATAAGCATGAAACAGCTTAACAACCACGACTATTACATGATCGTGACTGCAATTATTTACCAATATGACTAAATACTGCTTTATTTTTGAAATCACACATGAAAATCGAGGAATTGCTGGGGGAAAAAGATAGAATGAGAAAAGATAGAAAAGGAAAATAAACAATTTGGAAGAACCTCAGCGCGTAGAAATTTCAGCACATATCTCAATTGAATTATTGCTTTCAGCAGGAAACCACTGCATTAGACTCCCCAGATGAATTACACCAGGTATACTTCTGAACATTAGAGGAGTTGTCACCTGCAGCTAACGAGATTCAAGATCCAGCGATAATGAAACATAAAGGCTTCAGTACAAAAACCAAAAAGCAAGAAAGGAACTCACCAAGCTAAGTGCCGTTGTTCCCAAATGTAACAGATACATTTTCCCCTAAAAAAAGAATTATAGACTGAAAGAACTAATAGAATAGATTAGTAGGAAAGAAGAAACTTGAAAACATAAACCAAAAACAGATACGAACTTATCAGATCAAGGTGTACAACCTGATATTGATCTCCTAAATGAACGCAATTCTTCTTATTTCTCATAAAAATACTTTTTAGCACATAAAAGATAGGAACTATGGATGACAAAATTAAATATTGAACTTATCTAGCCACTACAATAGAGTTGCTTTTGGAATGGTGAGATCTGTAAAACAAATTTACTAATCAAGGACAGTGGATGTCCTCCCAAAAGCTCATATACGAATATTAAAATGTATTTCAGTGCCTGAGACATATATTAAGCCCGAATCCTCTGATTGTTATTGCTATCGATCTCCCCATTCTTTTGGATGGTGGAACTTAGATATCTAAACTGATCGTCCGATGGCATATCATGCTATACAATTGTAGTATTGACTTCTATGTTTACTAAATTTACGTTGTATATATGCTATCTTGGACCTGCTCAATCTAAACCTCCGAGATTCCAATGTTTGCCTCCATAACTCCAATTTGGCATTAACCCCTGCTTTCGTCTCATTTACATGAATAATATCATCTGTGAAAAACATAAACCAAGCCAGATTTCATTCTATTTGCCAATAATCCCAACACACAGTACGTTGTCAGTCTTTGATTATCTAATATACTAAACATATGGTTTCAGACTTATCAGGGTTCAGACTAGACTCTGATCAGCGGGTATTCACGAGAATTTAGCTACACCATTGGGTCACCTAAACCTTCAAGAATAAGTGTGTAGATGAGTAATACACAAGACATAACAAAATCTGACAAATTTCATATTTCTTACTAGAATTTGTAATTTCAATAAGTTATGGCAGGTCCTAGTTCTAGTATATCTTTAAGGAACTAAAATCTACTCTTCCGGGCAAGTTTCCATGGTGGATGATGGGGAATGGAGATACACTACCACGGACAAGCATTTTACTAATCTAAAGAGAACATTGGAATAAAGTTTGTGATGGCAACTGAGAAAATACAGTTTATTGGCATAAGACCTTATGAGATGTATGATTGAAAAAGTAAATTTATTGGCATACAACCTTTAACACCCTTTCAGTGATAGGTCCATAATAAAATAGAAATTTTGTATAGGATGCTATGCTCTTGTTATATGTATATTTGTTTTTGTTCCCTTTTTTTTTCTTCGCAAAACAACAGGAAAGCTAAATTATGTATAACTAGATTACGAGAGAAATTTAGAGAGAAGGAAAGATATCAACACATGGCTTATATTAATTTAGAGAGGGGAAAAAGGTCGTGCAAGAATTCCTTAGAAAATATGTGGTTGGTTCTAAAACCGGAAATAAGTGTGACATAGATAGATTTATGTAATTAAAGACATGATGATAAAGCAGTTAATAGATAGAAAATAATTGAAGATTAGACAGTCATTTTCTATCGTATGCTTATATCAATGGGCAAGTACTTGGCTCTTCACATTAGTTATTGATGAACTTACTAAACATTCAATATGATATTCATGGCATATGCTCTTTATTGATGATATTGCTTTAGTTGACCAATCTAAATGAAAAATCAGTATAATAGCACAATTACTATAGAGAGTGTAGGGTGTTTTTCGTCAGCCCATTGAGATGGGAATACGCGCGCGCTTGTCAGGCGTACTACACATTCCCCCTGCCTAGGGTAGGCCGGGGTTTATTGATTGTGGGGATCCGAATCTCCGGCAGCCGCGGACTAAGCTGCCGTTAATTACCCCTCGTCTTTGGAGCGAAAGAACCTCCGATTGACGGGTTAAACTGGTCATGCGAACTCAATGCGATGCGTTGGTATGTGTTTTTTTTTTTGCTTTAATCCATTTGTTAAAAAAAAGATATATATATATATATATATATATATATATATATATATATATATATATAAACAAAAATAAATATTTAGGAAAAAAACTTTTTTTCTTTTATTTTAATTTAATTTTTTTATTTTTAAATATTATTTATAATTTATTTTTATTTATTTAATATTTATTTATTTTTCTGATAATAAAAAGATTAAAATAAAGAAAGAAGAAAGAAAGAAGAAAAGAAAAGAAAAGAAAAATTAAAATAAAAAAAATAAAAGGGAGGAAACCTGGGCTCCCATTTAATGGGAGCCTCCCCTCACATGCTAGCATGTGAAATGGAGGGTCACATCCTAGCATGTGACCCCTAGCATGTGAGGGGCGCTTACATGCTAGCATGTGACCCCATATGAGGGGGGTCACATGCTAGCCTCTCACTTGCTAGCATGTGAGGGGGGTCACATGCTGGAGGCAAAAGGACTTAATGGCTCCCCCTCACGTCTAGCACGTGAGGGGGCCAAAGGGCTCCAGGTTTTTTTTTTACATGGAGTTCAACTCCAAAAGATTTTAAGTGGAGTTCAACTCCGAAAAGAGTTTTAAATGGAGTTTTAACTCCGAAAAGATTTTTATTGCGGAGTTAAACTCCAAAAGAATTTTATTTGTGGAGTTAAACTCCGGAAGAATTTAAATGGAGTAAAGCTCCTAAAGAACTTTAAATGAAGTTTAACTCCGAAAAAGATTTTTATTGCGGAGTTAAACTCCAAAAGAATTTTAAATGGAGTTCAACTCTAAAAAGATTTTCAAATGGAGTTTTAACTCCAAAAAAGATTTTTATTGTGGAGTTGAACTCCGAAAGAATTTTAAATGTGGAGTTAAACTCCGAAAGAATTTTATATGGAGTTAAACTCCTAAAAAGATTTAATGTGGAGTTGAACCCCCCAAATAAGGATTTTTACTGTGGAGTTAAACTCCAAAAGAATTTTTGTACTGGAGTTAAACTCCAAAATAATTTTATTTGTGGAGTTAAACTCCAAAAGATTTTCTCCTTTCTCTTTTGAGAAGAAACCCAAAATGGATTCTTTTGAAACTCTAAAATTTGGATCTTGGATGATAAAAAAAGAGACCATTTTTCTTCTCTTGATGGAGTCTTGAGAGGTGGGTTTATGGTAAAACTTTATTTAGTTTTTAAAAAAGAAAAGCTAAGCTCTTGATTTAATTGGAAAATGAAAAGAAAGAACTTAGAAGAGAGAGGATGGATGCACAAACCCTAGTTCTTGGAGATAATGGGAAAGTTGTTTTTTATTTCAATATCATGTTGCCTTATATAGGCTTACACATTTACATATAGCCCCTTGGGCTTTACAAAATAGCATTTTGCACATCTCATGCCTCATGTGCTATTTCTTTTTGCACATAAGCCATGGGCTTTACAAAAATTTGGCTTTATGCTCATTTTGCTTACATTCATGCATAAAAAAATTATATCAAAATTATTTATTACATGATTTTTTTATTTCGGCATTGGAGGGGCCGGCCGCTTCATGTTCGGGCTCGACTCGGGCATGAACCCACTTGATCTGGGCTTGGGCCCACCTGGCTTGGGGTTGACTTTGACTTTGACTTGGTCAACAGGGATGCAATTTTCGACCCCAACAAAGTGCCCCCATCAATAAATGCACACCACATATGTGGGTCGTGTGCATGAAATTGATGGATCTTTCGCGTGGAGGCGACTTGTCTTGGTTCCCACTTTTTGGGATGCACTGCCCTTTTTACGACATGGACGCTCGACGCTTAACGCGTCTCCGAGACGGAGTGTCCGTGATGGACTTTTCTCTGGTCCGGAGCGATTTGGTTCCTGATTTATGGGAAGCTTACACTGCCCTTTTTACAACAGCCTGCACTGCCCTTTTTAGGACATGGACGGTCGCCGCTTGACGCGTCTCCGAGGCGGAGTGTACGTGGTAGATTTTTTCCTGGCCCGGAGTGATTTGGTTCTCTCTTTGTAGGAAGCATGCACTGCCCTTTTTACAAAATGGACGGTCGATGCCCTGGTCCGGAGCGATTTGGTTCCCGATTTGTGGGAAGCCTGAACTGCCCTTTTTACGACATGGACGGTCATCGCTTGACACGTCTCCGAGACGGAGTGTCCGTGGTAGACTTTTCCCTGACCCGGAGCGATTTGGTTCTCGATTTGTGGGAAGCTTGCACTGCCCTTTTTACGACATGGACGGTTGACGCTTGACGCGTCTCCGAGGCGGAGTGTCTGTGGTAGACTACGCGTCTCCGAGACGGAGTGTCTGTGGTAGACTACGTGTCTCCGAGACGGAGTGTCCGTGGTAGACTTTTCCCTGGCCCAGAGTGATTTGGTTCTCTCTTTGTAGGAAGCCTGCACTGCCCTTTTTACGACATGGGCGGTCGACGCCCTGGCCCGGAGCGATTTGGTTCCCGATTTGTGGGAAGCCGGCATTGCCCTTTTTACGACATGGACGGTCCTCGCTTGACGCGTCTCCGAGCCGGAGTGTCCGTGGTAGACGTTTCCCTGGCCCGGATTGATTTGGTTCCCTTTTTGTAGGAAGCCTGCACTGCCCTTTTTACGACATGGACGATCGATGCCCTGGCCCGGAACGATTTGGTTCCCGATTTCTGGGAAGCCAGCACTGCCCTTTTTACGATATGGACGGTCGTCGCTTGACGTGTCTCCGAGACAGAATGTCCGTGGTAGACTTTTTCCTTGCCCGGAGCGATTTGATTCCTAATTTGTGGGAAGTCTGCACTGCCCTTTTTACGACATGGACGGTCGACGCTTGACGCGTCTCCGAGGCGGAATGGCCGTGGTAGACTCTTCCCTGGCCCAGAGCGATTCGGTTCCCGATTTGTGAGAAGCCTGCACTACCCTTTTTACGACACGGACGGTCGACGCCCTGACCCGGAGCGATTTTGTTCCCGATTTGTGGAAAGCCTGCACTGTACTTTTTACGACATGGACGGTCGATGCCCTGGCCCGAAGCGATTTGGTTCCCGATTTGTGGGAATCCTGCACTGCCCTTTTTACGACATGGACGGTCGTCGCTTGACGCGTCTCCGAGACAGAGTGTCCGTGGTAGACTTTTCCCTGGCCCGGAACGATTTGATTCCAAATTTGTGGGAAGCCTGCACTGCCCTTTTTACGACATGGACGGTCGACGCTTGACGCGTCTCCGAGGAGGAATGGCCGTGGTAGACTCTTCCCTGGCCCGGAACGATTTGGTTCCCGATTTATGGGAAGCCTGCACTGCCCTTTTTCCGATATGGACGGTCGACGCCCTGACCCGGAACGATTTGGTTCCCGATTTGTGGGAAGCCTGCACTTCCTTTTTTACGACATGGACGGTCGACACCCTGGCCCGGAGCGATTTGGTTCCCGATTTGTGGAAAGCCTGCACTGCCCTTTTTACGACATGGACTGTCGAAGCTCTGGCCCGGAGTGATTTGGTTCCCGATTTGTGGAAAGCCTGCACTGCCATTTTTACGACATGGACGGTCGACGCTTGACGCATCTCCGAGACAGAGTGTCCGTGGTAGACTTTTCCCTGGCCCGGAGCGATTTGGTTCCCGATTTGTAGGAAGCCTGCACTGCCCTTTTTACGACATGGACGGTCGACGTTGGAATTGGTTGGTTTGATTTGTGTTGACATCAGCATCACTACAATGGTATATGGTACCAGGAGCGAATCATCATATGCCTTTGAAAGAATTTGGGGATTTTGGTTTTGGTTTGGCATCTGCATTGCTGCACTGGAATAATGCCAGGAGCAACTCATCATTTGCCCCAGGAGGATTTAGGAATTGATGGCTTAAGAGACATGTTTAGATCCCTATCACCTAAGGCTCTTCAATTTTATGGGTCGTAAGGTCCTACAAAAGCATTTTCTCCCTATGGGTCGAAAGGATCTCATAGGTGTATTTTCTCTTTAGGAGTCGTGGGGACTCCTAAGTGTGTTGCTCCTTTATGAGTCATAAGGATCTCATGTGGAAATTTTCTCCTCACAAAGTCGAGAGGACTTTGCGGGAGCATTTCATCTCTTTTTACGAGTTTGCGCCATTTCGGGTTTTCACAAACTCGCCGGAAGTCATGCTGTTTTTACTCCCGGAGCCCTTTCGGGTTTTCATCCGTGTCCAATTTGCTTATGGACATACCCCTTTTTTTCTTTTTTTTTTGAATCTTCATCGCCGGTGGGACTTTGAATGTAATCTCGCCAGTAGGACTTGGGAGAGATTGGGATCGTTTTACGCTCGTGGATTGTATACGGTTTTGCAGGATGTATGATCCAGACCGTAGGGCCAGAAAAATTTCAGGACTTTGTTAGCGTCTGCATCGCTGCACTGGAATATGGTACCAGGAGCGACTCATCATTCGCCGTTGGGGTATGAGATTTGGACTTTGGTTGGCGTCTGCATCGCTGTACTGGAATATGGTACCAGGAGCAACTCATCATTCGCCACGGGGATTTGGATTTTGGCCGGCGTCTGCATCACTGCACTAGAATATGGTACCAGGAGCGACTCATCATTCGCCATTGCCTATTGGGAAGCGATGGCTTAGGAGACAAGTTTAGATCCCTGTCACCTAAGGCTTTTCAATTTTATGGGTCGTAAGAGTCCCATAAAAGCATTTTCTCCCTGCGAGTCGTAAGGATCTCGTAGGTGTACTTTCTCCTTAGGAGTCGTGGAGACTCCCAAGTGTGTTTTTCCTTCGTGAGTCGTAAGAATCCCATGAAGGTGTTTTCTTACGAGTCGTGAGAATCCCGTAAGGTTTGTTCTTCTCATGCATCGTGAGGGCACATGAGTGGATTTCCCTCGTTCCCAGTTTAATAACTTAGGAGTCATCTGTTTCCAATTTAACGACTTAGAGGTCATCTGTTTCCAGTTTAAAGACTTAGGGGTCTATTGTGCCCAGTTTAACGACTTAGCGGTCATCTGTTCCCAGTTTAACGACAGCGGTCAACTGTTTCCAGTTTAACGACGTGGTGGTCCTCTGTTTCCAGTTTAAAGACTTGGAGGTTTTCCATTTCCAGTTTAACGACTTAGAGGTCGTCTGTTTCCAGTTTAAAGACGTAGAGGTCTATGGATGGCGAGCTAGGAATTTTAGGGTAGGGGCCGGCATCAGCGTTGCTAACATTGAAGCACAGGTGCCAGGAGCAATTCATCATTTGTTTTTCCCTGTTGGGAAGCGATGACTTAAGAGACAGGTTTAGGTCCCTATCACCCAAGACTTTTCAATTTTATGAGCCGTAAGGGTCCCATAAAAGCATTTTCTCCCTACGAGTCGAAAGGATCTCGCAGGTGTACTTTCTCCTTAGGAGTCGTGGGGACTCCCAAGTGTGTTTTTCCTTCGTGAGTCGTAAGGATCCCACGAAAGTGTTTTCTTATGAGTCGAGAGGATCTCGTAAGTTTGTTCTCATCATGTATCGTGAGGACGCATGAGTGGGTCTTCCCAAATGGAGCATAATTCCGAGGGCATAGACCAGCCGCGTAACTGGTGATTGCGGTGGGGCATGGGCATGGTGAGAATTATTTGAGCTCGTGGATTGTATACGGCAGTCATCTTGGGGACCAACCGTAGGACTGGAAAATTTTTGGGAAACTGGATTTTGGTTGGCGTCTGCATCACTGCACTGGAATATGGTACCAGAATTGACTCATCATTCGCCTTTGTTTTGTATTTTTTTGTTTTTGTTGTTTTTTTTTGTTTTACCGCGATTGCTCTATCATTTCAGCTTTTCTTTTCGCGAAGGTCGCGATTGCGCTATCATTTCGGCTTTTATTCGCGGTTGCCCTATCATTTCGACTTTATTTTTTATCTTTATTTTACTCGCTGATTTTTATTGCGAGTTCCCATCATTTCGGCTTTTCTTTTTATTTATTTATTTACACATTTCTTTTTTTATTTACACACATTTTTTTCACATTCCCAATTTAACGACTTAGAGGTCGATTATTCCCAATTTAATGACATGGTGGTCAGTTTTTCCCAGTTTAATGACATGGTAGTCGACTGGTGTTCACAGTTTAACGACGTGGTGGTCCTCTTTGCTTATCCCAGCTCCTTGAATTTTTATCTTGGCGAAGCTGTGTTGATGACCGTAGCTCTGCGGCTTTCCGATACATCCGAGGACTGTGATGTTTTTCCAAGCTTGTATAGGTCCTCTGCCCAATCTTTAAAAACACAGCAGTCTTCAATGGTATGACTCACCACCCTATGGTATGGACAGTATACGGGATTGCCGGTCATATTCATTTCATGTGGCCTCTTTGGAATAGGCAATTGCAGACCGTTGTTCAAAGCTTTCTCGAATATATTGCGGACCTCATATCTCCTGAAAGAGTACACCTTCTTCTTTCTCTCCATTAGAGTAGGTGCCCTTACTGATGCTGGTCCTTGAGGCCGATCAGTCTTTGGTTCGCCCTTTTCAGATAATGGCACATGTCTGGGAGGATTAAGTTCCCGAAAGACTTCGGTCTCCATTTGTATGAAATCGGCAGTCGTAGCTTGACTGTTTGCTAACACGCCTTTAGACGGTTCTCTCTCTCCCGTCATGTATTGCCTTTCGACCCAATCTTTGAAGACGAAGCAGTCCTCAATGGTATGACCTATCACTCTGTTATAGAGGCAATATTTTGGGTCGTCGGTCATATTCGCTTCTTGCGGTCTCTTTGATTCTGGCAGTTGTAGACCGTTTCTTAGGACGTACTTGAATATCTTGTGGACTTTGTCCCTTTTGAACGAATAGACCTTATCCAGTTTCTTTTTCAGAGGCGATTCCTTTCGGTGTATGTATCGGAGGGACTGGAAGCTGATCGCGGCCGTTTTTCGCAAAGGCGCTCCACTTTTAGGTTGAAAGGGGTATCAGTTGGCTGCCTCCGGGTATCAATCCCTGGCTCATGAACCAAAATTTGATTCTGCTGGTAATTGCAATCAAGCGACTTGGGTTGCGAGATCTGCCGCGACGTTTGCCAATTCGTCGACCTTAAACTGTACCTTAGCTAACTTCTCATCCTTGTCCTGAAGCTGCCTCTGAAGCCATCGGAATAATGCTTGTTCTGTAGTTCCGGTTATGACAACCGGGTCATCCTTATTGCCTGAGTTCAATTCCACAGGAACCCCAGGCTCTTTTGGCTTATCGTCCTGAGCGAGCTCTTCGTCATTTAGACCGAGTTGACGTTGGGTAGCGTCCACCGTATCATCACTCTGGCTGTGAAGCATAGGAGGGTCCGTTCCTTCATGTCCGATCATATAGACAGTGTGGACCACATATACAGCCGTCTCTTTATCTTTGGCGGGGTAACCCTGTTCTTGGAGCCTCATGAAGCTCAGCCTAGTATGAGCCCTGGCCCTTTTATTGGCTCTGTATCTGAGCCTGTTCTGCCTTAGCTTCTTGATTTTGAGGGCTTGGCGGGCATCCGTTTTCTGTGAAGCCACCGTGAGTCGATTGATAGGGAGCTTAAAGAAGATACCCGATCGAGCAGTTGTCGGGGGTACCGTTGGAGCTTTCCCGAGATGCCCCTTTGCTTCGTTGACGTTGATGGCCTTGCCCCCAGTTGGAGCGATGGAGGGTCATTTGGAAACGGATTTGTGCTTGGGCAGAGGTGCCCTCGCAACCATGACATTCGGCCTTTTCCCTTTTGAGACCGGTTTGTCTATTACCGGAGCTTGAGGAGCTGAGACGGCGTTAGCTGACACGAACATAATAGAGCCAAATGGTAGCGGCGGTTCCTCCTATTGTCGCCCGAGACTGGCCGGGAGGACCGTCCTGGCGTCCATCTTCATCGTGTAGGAGATAGGAGCTGTGTCGAGAGCTGAGCTGATCCTTGGAGACATTTTTGCTGCATCCGGAGATTGCAAATTGAAATTTGTTAACCTGCACAAAGAAGCATGATTTCAGTACAGGCAATCGATATGTATATTGATTGAGCTCGCATGAACGTTTAATCCGAAATATGGGAGAAGAGACAGGTCCTACCGGGCGTGCCAGAATCTGTAGGGTGTTTTTCGTCGCCCCATTGAGATGGGAATACGCGCGCGCTTGTCAGGCGTACTACAGATTCCCCCTGCTTAGGGTAGGCCGGGGTTTATTGATTGTGGGGATCCGAATCTCCGGCAGCCGCGGACTAAGCTGCCGTTAATTACCCCTCGCCTTTGGAGCTAAAGAATCTCCGATTGACGGATTAAACTGGTCATGCGAACTCAATGCGATGCGTTGGTGTGTGCGCGTTTTTTTTGCTTTATTCCATTTGTTAAAAAAAAGATATATAAATAAGTATTTAGAAAAAAAACTTTTTTCTTTTATTTTAATTTATTTTTTTATTTTTAAATATTATTTATAATTTATTTTTATTTATTTATTTTTTATAATAAAAAAAGATTAAAATAAAGAAAGAAGGACGAAAGAAGAAAAGAAAAGAAAAGAAAAATTAAAATAAAAAAATAAAAGGGGGAAAACCTGGGCTCCCATTTAATGGGAGCCTCCCCTCATGTGGGGGGGGGTCAGCATGTGACCCCATATAAGGGGGGGTCACATGCTAGCATGTGACCCCTAACATGCTAGCATGTGAAGGAGTGTCACATGCTAGCATGTGACCCCTCACATGCTGAGGGCAAAAAGACTTAATGGCTTCCCCTCACGTCTAGCACGTGAGGGGGCCAAATGGCTCTAGATTTTTTATTTTTTTACATGGAGTTCAACTCCAAAAGATTTTAAATGGAGTTTAACTCCGAAAAGAGTTTTAAATGGAGTTTAACTCCGAAAAGATTTTTATTGCGGAGTTAAACTCCAAAAGAATTTTATTTGTGGAGTTAAACTCCGGAAGAATTTAAATGGAGTAAAGCTCCTAAAGAACTTTAAATGAAGTTTAACTCCGAAAAAGAATTTTATTGCGGAGTTAAACTCCAAAAGAATTTTAAATGGAGTTCAACTCCAAAAAGATTTTTAAATGGAGTTTTAACTCCAAAAAAGATTTTTATTGTGGAGTTGAACTCCGAAAGAATTTTAAATGTGGAGTTAAACTCCGAAAGAATTTTATATGAAGTTAAACTCCTAAAAAGATTTAATGTGGAGTTAAACTCCCCAAAAAAGGATTTTTACTGTGGAGTTAAACTCCAAAAGAATTTTTGTAGTGGAGTTAAACTCCAAAATAATTTTATTTGTGGAGTTAAACTCCAAAAGATTTTCTCCTTTCTCTTTTGAGAAGAAACCCAAAATGGGTTCTCTTGAAACTCCAAGATCTGGATCTTGGATGATAAAAAAAGAAACCCTTTTACTTCTCTTGATGGAGTCTTGGAAGGTAGGTTTATGGTAAAACTTTATTTAGTTTTTAAAAAAGAAGAGCTAAGCTCTTGATTTAATTGGAAAATGAAAAGGAAGAACTTGGAACAACATCATGTTGCCTTATATAGGCTTACACATTTACATATAGCCCCTTAGGCTTTACAAAATGGCATTTTGCACATCTCATGCCTCATGTGCTATTTCTTTTTGCACATAAGACATGGGCTTTACAAAAATTTGGCTTTATGCCCATTTTGCTTGCTTTCATGCATAAAAAAATTACATCAAAATTATTTATTACATGATTTTTTTATTTCGGCATGGGAAAGGTCGGCCGCTTCATGTTCGGGCTCGTCCCGGGCATGAGCCCACTTGATCTGGGCTTGGGCCCACCTGGACTGGGGTTGACCTTGACCTTGACTTGGTCAACCGGGGTGCAATTTTCGACCCAACAGAGAGAACAATTGCAGATTAGACGTAATCATCAACTATTACCATAGGCTTGTATTCCCACAGTATCCTTATATGACAAAATTAGATACATAGTATTAGTGGACAAATAACATAAAGGGACAACATGGGAATAGAAGTTCCACAAACAAAGAAAGAAAAGATCACTTCTGTCAAATTAGGGGCAAACTGGTACTGCTACACGGGCCAAAGTTTCCTGCAATTTGGCTTTCCAAGAAAATGGCCTCATCACAGTTTATTTTCTAATCAAGCCTGATCAAAATTTGTAGCAATTAACTATTTCACCACTTGCTTCTTTTCCATCTTTAATCTCTTTGTATTACTTTACTTCATTCATATTTAAGCACTCCATGGAAGGTGGCCTTCACTTATGACCGCAACTCTATTTAGAGACAATCTTCGCTGTCATAAAATTTCCCAGAATTTGGCCCCCCAAAAAATTCTCTGAAATTAAAAAAAAAAACTTCAAATCTTCTCATCCTCTCAAAATGATATTATCACTTTTTTACCGCCATCAAGAGTCAAGCATGCCCCTCCCTCTCAGGTTTCTATCTCACAATCCGCTATAGAATTGAGCTCCCATTACTAATCCACAACGCTAACGTCGTATATAATGAGGTTGCTAAACCAGGTTAGTCAAGAGCATGATGGTCTTGATGAAGACCTCTGCGTGGAGGCCAAAGGCCGATACATATCATGAATTTTTTAAAGTAATACTTTGATTAGTGTTAATTTTTTAAAAGAAAAAGTATCTAGTAGTTTTATTCTCCTTACATTATCAGTCAGCATAATGATGATCATGATATGATGTTATCAACCTCTAGCTTTGATCACATGAGTTCTTTTGCCCTTTGTACAGGGATGTCTTTCTTCATCTCTCCGCAAGATGATTTGACATATATTATATAAGATAATTTGTTTAAAATGTATAGAAAATAAACTAACTGGAGTATCAAAGAAGAAATATCCAAATTTGAGTTTTCATGTGCATCAGTATTAGAACTTCCCCTCATCACATCAATAGAACAATTCCCCATGTTCATCTTCACCACATCTTCGGTTCTCAGAGTTGTTATGATTTTTCATAAATGAAGCAAAAGGATAGAGGGGGGTAAAGATGGAAATGAAAGATGATGGGAGTACTGGAAGGATATATATATATATATATATATATATAGGCTTGTTTATGTAAGTAAATTTTGACGAAGCCTTGCAAAACCATGTCTACAAGCATGATCAGAAACTAAGGCATAATTTATAGAACATTTGACACTTACCTTAATAGCTCTAAAATATTATCTGTATTCCTAAAGTTATGTTAGCTAATCCAAAGCACATTATGTTCACACTAGATCTTGTATCTGAAGATAATCATGCGCCATTCTATAGAGTATTTAATCAAATGTACTAAAGTTTTGCCTCCAACTCTACTATAGAGAATCAAGACCATGCAAGATTTAGGCTCTTAAATTTGTTCACAACGCTGAAATTGAACTGTGCCTGTTAGCATCATGATAGTGAAAGATGTTAGCTTCCATTGTATCATTCAGCTTGGATCAGATACTTGTATAGGATGATAAATGCTGCTCAAAACTGTTTACATGATAGGGTTCCAACACACAAATCGAGAAACTTAACTCCATTCCCAAACAGGGCCTAAATGTTCCAAGGAAATTATATTTAAACCTACATGAATAGATAATGTATCTGTGTCATGTAAGAAATTGCTACTATTAGTAGTTTCTTCTAACACTTCACTGTAAGAATCAAGACACTCAAAGATAAAGGCTCATACATCATAAACCAACTAATGACAACTGGTAGCAGCTAACGACAAACTGCCCATTAATTGATCAGGTATGGCTAACCATATCCTGGTATCTCCTGAGGCATTCAATTTGTTTGTCATAAGGCTTCCGCACCCATCTAGTGTTATCTTTCTGCGCCCATAACCAAGTATTGGACATGGATACAATAGAACTATATCACCTAGTTTGAATTAGCTGTAAGATGATCTTAGTTTTGGATAGGGATACAATAGAACTATATCACTTAGTTTGAGTTAGCTGTAAGATAATTTCGATGTCAACGTCCAGACTTCTAAAAATGACTATCCCTCAGTAAAATCTTATTTAGCATCCATGGAATCAAACAGTTAAGGAGAAATAACCGAGATATGTCCAAATTTACATCAACAGTTTAAGAACATAAATTGCTGGCAAACTATTGCAATGAAAACTTAACCGAATGAGATAATTAGCAATTCAAAAATATACCTGGTCCAAAGTATGCTGAGCAAAGTCAGTGGTGGATATCATAACTCCAGCAGCAAACGAGCCCAATTCAAGACTCAGGCCTAGCTTATCACTGCTCTGAGGAGTAAAATAAGGTGGTGGGAAGATGATGGGGAAGAAAGAAAAACAAAACATCTCTATATTAAGATAATCATGATGGTGATACATGATACATAACAAACTAACTGTTCAAACTTTACAGTGAGCAAACAGAGTCAAAGCTTAGTTTAGAATTTCCTATGAAATCCTCATCTCAAAAGCTCCTAATAGAAAGGCGGAAAATTATTCCGATAAAGTGATTATATTGTATGCTACACCGGTTTTAAGAACTTGTTTTCTGTCTAAAAAGATAGCTTATAGGAATCAAGATAGTAAAAGCAAAACACGCACACACATGCGCACGCTGTCATAAAATGCATTTTATGCGGCGTATATGCGTTATGCACTCTCCTGGCAGATAAAATTGAGCCGCATGACCCATTATGCAGTTGAAGCTCACTGTCAAAATTGAACGTCTGAAACACATTTTGCAGGCATTGTTTTAGGCAATCTATCAAGTACCATATTAAATCTACTACTCAACTAATTCCATTTTAGAAGAACCCATTTTCTTAAGCTTCTCTTTCTATTCTCCTCTTTTAAGATTTAATTATCTGCTTGAAAAGCTTTGTTTTTTCAAGCACTCAATTTCTATTAGTATAGAGTATATACTATACAAAAGAAATATTTAGCTCAACTTTTTCTTATTTCTCATCAACTTTCTTCCTTAGCTGTTTACCTTTCCATCTCCCTTTCTTTTCTGTTTTGTATAATACATACTGCAGATGCAGTATATGCTATGCACCACTCAACCACATGATAGCACATATTGTGTTCCATAACCTTGCACGCGCACGCGTATACACACAAAGATGCAGACATGGACGCACAAATACAGGTTGGTGGTCCTATGAATTTTCATAGAACTTTCAAGAAGCTGTCTAATTTTTTGCATCATATGTCTGTCCTGACTCTAAACATCCAGCGGCTCAAGGGCGGCAGCGGTGGTGACCGCAGCAAAGGTGGTCGGCGTGGCAATGGCGACAACAGCGGAGGAAGAAGGCGGTGACAGTGGTGTTGGTGGCTATGTTACGGTTGGGGTTAGGGATGAAGAAGAGTAGTTTTGGGATTTCTGTTATTTTTTATGACGTGGCAATTTAATTAACTGTGTTGACATGATGATGACGTGGCACCGTTACGGCTGAGATGTCACCGTTAACCTTGGTTGTTTCTCAACTTTTAGGTAGTTTGTTGTCAAACAAGAAAACTATTTCGTAGTTTACTGCATTTAAGCCTAATATTAATTTAAGTTCAAAATAACATTACACGGACTTACTTTTCCTGAAAGTGCTCGCAGGGGTTTGTAACCAATAACTCTTGATCGACGGCTAGAAACAATTATCACTATGCTACAGTGGCACTCACATGCTCACAAAAATAATCACACCCCCAAAATCGGTTATTCCACACCTATGTCAGTTACATTCCAGAGTCCAGACCCTAAGTTCTCTAGGAAACGTGTTTCTAGCATTAACCTCATTAGTTCTAACAAACAAACAGCTCAACTATCCCATCTTTTCCATCTTCCATCGTCTTGTGTCCATGAACATGCATTTTTGCTCAATGTTCATAACATAACAGACTCCAAGTGGGGGAAAAGGCTTCCGCAGGTTTTTCCATAAGTATCTAGCATAGGCTAAGGGGGCATTTTAGTTTTGTGATACCAACATGGTATGACATATATAAAGTCACTTCAGTTGCAATATACTATTTTTAGCCTACTACCACATGCATTCAGAAGCTTTTCTACGGTCATCAACATATATCACACACATAGGGTTCTCATCATAACTATCCAGCGCCCAGAGCTAATCACACGAGAATCATTTCCAACTAGAACAAAAAGAACAAGGACAAAAACAAATTTCAAACTCAGCCAATTTGTAACTGGGTATCAATTCCATAATTTAAGAATTCCCGGAGTTTTTGTTCTAACCCTAAGTGCATGCCACATTGAACCAAATCGTCACAATTTCTTGCTACTCAGAAACCACAATAATAACTACTCGGGAAAAAAAGGAAAAAAGTATTTCTTTAGATTAAATCGAAAGGGGAAATAGCTAACCTTCAGGCGCATCGTTCTCTGCGAACTCCTTATCGAGCACTCGACCGAACATATTGGCGATGGATCCATCTCCACTGGCATTATGCGGGGCCTCCAGCGCCACGTTCCCATAGAATCTCTCCATCGTCTACTTGTCAGGCCTCGCCGGAACCATCGCCGGCGAGATCACAAGCACGCAGATCAAGAAGAAGAAGAAGACGAAGAGATTGGGAACGAGATCGATGGATATGGCCATGGGATCGACCGAGAGGCGAGGGGAGAGAGAGAGAGCTAACGGCGATGAGCAAAGGGATCTGAGAGAAACATTTAAGGGGAGAGAGGGGTTAGGGATTCATCGTTAGGGACACCGTTGGGATCGGGTGCTCGGGAAAAAGGGTCAGTGGGTCCACTGCATCCAATTTCATTTTGGTTTTGATTAACCGCACCCACATTGTCTGATCTCTGATAACAGTGCTTATCTCAGCTTATCAGGCAAGCTTTGATCATGCCGTCATTTTCTAGTTTTCATTCTAAACTGCTTAGGTTGGATTTGTTGATATGTCTATTTTGACCATTTTTAATCATATTTGGATGAGTGGGTGGTGATGATATTTTCTTGTGGAATTCTTCAATCAACCAACATGAAATCTATTTTACTATTGGATGCTTTTAGTAAATGATGTTTTTTAAGTTTGTTGAAATCATTGCAATAGTCATAGCAAGTGCTGATGATATCGGTTGTCAAAGTTTTATATACGTTGTGACGAAAATATGAAATTGTTTACCAGCTGGATACAAATTTCTTGTGGCTGTTTTTTCAGAAATTTGAAGCCGAAATTGACAACGCTTGATGGAGGTCTGGATCTCCTTCAGATGTTGTCTTCCGTTGATCTGCTGCGAGCGTTGATGGATGGCTGAGATTGGATTTGAGAGTTGCCTCTTGATGCGTGTGGATCTCAGTGGGCTTGATTTGAAATGAAATCGAGCAACCTGCAAGGAAGTCCCGGAGAGGTTGTACCTCCGTGGACCCTCCGACGATCAAGTTAGTCGAGATATTTGGACAGAGTAGCGGCCTATTGGGTAATAATTGCCTTACCTGAATCGTCTGAGAGGGGGTTTATATAGTGGCAGCCATAGGGTGGCGGACGTGAGATTTACGCCGGCCGTTACGCCCTTGGAGCCGCGTCTGCGCGAATGGCGGGATGCTCCATTAATGGCGAGAGACGCCCGTTAACGGGGAACGCGATGGCGTGGGACGCGGGATCGTGGGGCGACGGATATCTCGTGTACGGGGAGATTCGCAGGGCCATGTCCGGGACGCTGATGATCTGCGCTCGGGGTCAGTCGATGAGACCGAGGAAGCCGAGCTCGGCGGGAGGCTCGGGGGCGAACGGGAGGCCGAGCAAGCTTGGTTTTGTGATAGCTCGGGGGCGAGCTGGGAGGGCTGAGGAAGCTCAGCGTGCAAGAGGGCTCGAAGGTGAGCCAATGGTTATTTGGAAAACGAGCATAAGAGTGGTCTGGAAGGTCACCGAGGGTTGGGAATATCCTCGAGAGGAAGGCCCGGGGCACGCCTTCAACGTACCGTTCTTACTTCTTTCTCGTAAACCTTGGGACACGTCATCTGCCACGTGTCGTGATCTGGGGAGTTCTCAGTATTGAGCATCATCATTTTCCCCCCACTCTCGTACTGATCTATTTATGGGTCGGGTCGAGAGTGGTCTGATCGGTCACCCAGGCTAAATTCTTATTCGAAGACATCATCGGCGCGGATTCTCAGGCAGTTAGTCGTATTTTTTAAGGACGTCGGCGGATCAGAGAAGAGATCGTGCATTAAAGGAGAAGCGCTGACTCGATCGTACGTTCGTTGAGGCATCAGGCCACGCATCCGGCGCTGGTTGGCTGACGTAACGGGTCGCCGGTGTCCTTGGCACTTGAAGGGACGCGTCCAATGCTCTTGAGACACGTTGAAAGTTGGTGGTCGTCGGACGCGAAGCGTCTGTTTTGGCGGGAACTTATCGGCGCCGTTGGATGCGTTGCCGAATGTTATAAATAGAGGTGGGACCCCCCCAAGGTCCACACTTCGCTATAATTTCCTCATCGCTGTATGTGTTGGCTCGGCACTCTTCTCTTTAGGTCGGATTTATTGCATTCTTACCTCGGACGTCTCATTCCTGTGCTCAGGTTAGATGTCTTCCTCTAAGGAGTCTGTTGAAATAGTAGAGGTAGAGTCTAAGGAGTCTTCTGCCGCTTCTTCCTCTGCTTCTTCCTCATCCTCGTCCGAGTCGGAATCCCCCCAAGGAGCTAAGGTTAGTCCTGGCACCCGAGGTCGCACGGCGGGGACGGTCCCCAAAGCGCGTGTCAGGAGTGTCTGTGACGCGTCTTCCCTCCTGAGGCATGTGGACGAGCTTACAACGATCCGGGCTCGCTTCCACATTCCCCCCGGCTACTCTCTTCGCTTGGCCAGGGTGGGAGAGAGGGCAGACCAGGTACGGGGTAAGGAGATTGCCTTGTACTTGGAAGCCTTTTGGGCCGGAATGCGTCTGCCCTTCTCCCCCGAGGTGAGTGCGGCACTGCATTGCTTTTAATTAGCCCCGGGCCAGTTAGTGCCGAACTCGTGGAGGATTCTCCTCGGGTTCCTGGTCCGGTTGAGACTGCAGGAGATCCCTTTCAGCCTGAACCTTCTCCTTTCTTTCTTCTGCTACAAAAACCACCCCGGTACTCGTAGGGACGAGCCTAGCTGGGTATACATTTCTTTTAGAAAAGACAGAGGAGGGGCGGCCGGGTCGGGGGTCGTAGCAGTACCTTCTTCCATTCATGAATGGAAGGAGAAGTTCTTGTTTGTCGGGAAACCCGAGGGTGAGGATTGGCACGTGCCTATCCAGTGGCACAGGGCAACTGCCCACGAGTGAGGCGGTCGTCCGATCTCGATGCGATGGCGGTGTCGGAGTGGGAGCCCGTCCATCGGGCCGATGAGTTGCTGTCCGAGCAGGCCCTTAGTTGCACCGGGCTCAGCCCCGCTCAGTTTGCGGGTAAGTTAGGAGCTTAGACGACTTGTTTAGGCTTGTGTATTCTTCCACTCTTTCTGGTATTGCTAACCCCCTTTGTATTTTCGCTTCTTTGCAGAACCAATGGACCGATCTAAATTCCGGGCTGCCCTGGCGGAGAAGAAGGGGAGGAAGGCCGGAGGTGACGGCCCGTCACGCCCCTCGGCGAGCCCGGCCCCATCGGCGGCCGCTTCGGCTCGGCTTTTGACTACTCCCCGGGCTCAGGAGCCAGCCCCAGGGAGAGCCATAAGCATGCTCGGGAGCATGAACCCCGGGTTATGGATGTGGCGGATGAGGCCGGCCCTACCGTGGCCCCCCTCAAGCTGCGCAAGAGGACGGTGTCCCGAGACCCGTCTTCCCCGATCTTCGTACAGGAGGGGGATCTTCGCTACGAGGTGCCCTCGAGGCTTTCCTTCGCCAATAGCTTGCTCTCCGAGATGGAGCGGTCGGCTGGGGGCAGAATCCCCTGGGGACCCTCAAGGCCCAAATCGCGATCATAGCTCAAGAGGCCGTGCAGGTTAGTGTCCACCTCCTATTCGGGTTTTCATTAAGCCTTTTTGATTGCAGGATCGTATACCTTTTTAACCCTTCCTTTGTTTTCCTCAGGTCCTCCAGCACTATGCCCTCGTCGCCAACATGGAGCACGAGGAAATCGCCCCGGCGCTGCAGCAAGCGGGCGCATCTTCCTCAAGGGAGGAGAGCCTAAGCCAGGAGCTGCGTCAGGCGAGGGAGAGGATCGCTGCCATCGAAAAGCGGGTGGTTGCCAAGGAGACGGTGAACGCCAACTGCCGGGAGTCCATCCAAGTTTTAATAGAGTCCAACAAGGTCGTTGAGGCCAAGTGGGAGGATGACAGGGTGCTCGCCGCCACTCTGAAGAAGACGCGGGACACCCTCAAGAGGGAGAACGAGGCATTGAAAGAAGGGATTAGGCGAGCTGACCTCCGGGCTGTGAAGGTGGTGGAGAACTATAAGGCGTCGGATCAATTCTACGCCGACCTCGCCGAAGTCTCGGCCTTCGTCTGGCACGATACTCTCGACGTCGTCAAGGCGGTGATGCCGGAGTTTCCAGACGCTAAGCTCCGGCTCGAGTACCCCCTCGAGGGTAAGGTGCAGGGGGATGCTGCCGGAAGCGTCGCCGGGGGAAAGGCCCCTGGTAAGGGCGGTAGGGAGAAGGCGGTCACCCCGGCTCCCAGTGCCGAAGCTCCTGCAGTAGGCGCCAACCCTCAAGCAGACACCCCGGCTCCCGAGGTGGCTGCGAAGCACGTCGAGGTTCTTCCCGGTCCTGAGGCCTGAGTCTCCCTGCCCTCTTTCTTGTATATTTTTGTTTTCGTCTTGGAATTTTGTAAGCCTTCGGGCGATTTTGTAAGGCTGAGGAGCCCACAATACCGTTGTAAAACTCCCGAGTTGTAAATAAAGCCTTTTTGCAGAAAATTTGTGGCAATGTTTCCATTTCGCTGCATTGTCGACATTTTTCTCGCCTGATGAACACAAGGTCGGCGGCCGGTCCTTTAGTTGGCGATCACTCGTCTAGTTAAATCCGATTGTTTGTTAAGTGTGCAAAGGCTGGTGTAGGTTCGGCGTCCTTGTGGCCCCGAAGTCGAGGTAGCGATCGCTCGTTGAAGATACGTCGGTTGGTACCTCCGAGTAGATAGGTGTAGACCTGCCCACTCCCTTGAGTTGGACCGACGACCACCTTTCTTAAGGTTGGTCGGCGCCGCCGAGGTTGAGGACTTTTGATCCTTAGTACAGATGGGTAGGCAGTTACCCACTAAGGATGGACCGAGCAAGAAAGCTACTCGGTGGCCTCTTGACGAGGGCTACGATCCCTGGCGTCGGTGGGTAGTAGACTACCAACCATGGATGGATCGAGCAGGGCAGCTGCTTGGTGGCCTCTTGGCAAGGGCTTCGATCCTTAGTGTAGATGGGTAAGAAGTTACCCACCAAGGATTGACCGAGCAAGGTAACTGCTCGGTGGCCTCTTGGTGAGGGCTTTGATCTTAGGCGTCGGTCAAAAAAGGGTGACAAGTGCAAAGTATAGATTGCGGACTTTCGTTATCTCCGAGAAAATGGTTTCAATTGTCTATTCCTATCTTATTCTGTTTCACTTTACTTTTGGTTGTCTCTCTTCTTTGTCTGAAACTTGGAAAAATGTCTTTTTTCCAGGCCTGACTTTCAAAGGTAGGGTTCTCTATGGGCCCTGGAATTCTTTCTCATCAAGATGGGCTGCTCCCGCTGGATTACATTAGCCATTCATTTTGCGGGATTGAAAAGCGTGTATGTAGCGATTTGAATGAAAAGAAATAACTATTGGGAAAACCTCTTTCGTTGCACCCAGACTGACCTACGCCCAGAAAGCAATGGCTTCTTTATTTCTTCATGTCCAAAAAAATAAGATTGTCTAGATCCGATGGAACCAAATTTCGGCACGCAGGAACGATCTGACTATAAAGTCATTCAAAACTTGATCGAAGAACCAGCGTTTATTGAAGAAGCAATAGAGTCGATTACAAAAAGTACTAGTTTGAAGGGCTAAACGGTTGCTAATACCCCGTAGGCTGAGGAGCAAAAGGAGGAATCCGCCCGAGGAGGGGCTCGCGTCTGATTAGCTAGTTGGTGGATAAGAATCTACAACGCACTAGAACGCCCTTGTTGACGACCCTTTACACCGACAGCATCTAGGGTTCCTCGAACAATGTGATATCTCACACCGGGTAAATCCTTAACCCTTGGAGTAGCAGACCTTTCATCTTATACTTCAAGCTTAGAAAGGGAATGATTCTTAAAAGGAAGCGTCAGATAGAGCTCGATCCAAATTTTGAATGAATGGGACTGAGGGGAGAACCCGCTAATATTGATGCATGATAAACTAGACTTGCTATTCTTACCACCAGCCAAGGATGGACCGAGCAGGGAAGCTGCTCGGTGGCCTCTGGGCGAGGGCTTTGATCCTTAGCGTAAATGGGTAAGAAATTACCCACTAAGGATTGACCGAGCAGGGTAGCTGCTCGGTGGCCTCTTGGCGATGGCTTTGATCCTTGGCGTCGGTGGGTAGAAGACTACCGGCCAAGGATGGACCGAGCAGGGAAGCTGCTCGGTGGCCTCTGGGCGAGGGCTTTGATCCTTAGCGTAGATGGGTAAGAAGTTACCCACTAAGAATTGACCGAGCAGGGTAGCTGCTCGGTGGCCTCTTGGCGAGGGCTTTGATCCTTGGCGTCGGTGGGTAGAAGACTACCGGCCAAGGATGGACCGAGCAGGGAAGCTGCTCGGTGGCCTCTGGGCGAGGGTTTGATCCTTAGCGTAGATGGGTAAGGAGTTACTCGCTAGGGATGGACCGAACAGTGAAGCTGCTCGGTGGCCTCTTGGCGAGGGCTTTGATCCTTGGTGTCGGTGGGTAGTAGACTACCAGCTAAGGATAGACCAAGCAGGGAAGCTGCTCGGTGGCCTCTGGGCGAGGGCTTTGATCCTTAGTGTAGATAGGTAAGAAGTTACCCGCTAAGGATGGACCGAGCAGTGAAGCTGCTTGGTAGCCTCTTGGCGAGGGCTTTGATCCTTAGCGTAGATGGGTAAGAGGTTACCCGCTAAGGATGGACCGAGCAGGGTAGCTGCTCGGTTTTGCGAGGTGTTGCCCGACCTTCCTGGGTGTGTGAATATCGGGAAGAGTGACCGTCGTGAGCGGCACGCGGCAGCAACGCATAGGTGAGGTGAGGCATTCCAAGATCCGCGTCGTTCCGACTTCGATTCGCCGAGAAATACGGGATGCCCGCCACGTGGCGGTACGGTATTTGAAGAATTGAGTGAATCCCTGGATTCGCGCCCATGCGCATGAAAATTTAGACTCTTAGGGATGCTGTGAAGGCTATAAATAGAGAAAGAGATGGGTTTGTTTTAGCATTGCTTCTTCGAGATGGCCGGGCGTATTTACTCGATTGAAGAGATCGTCACTCCCGATGATGTCTACCTGTACGAGCAATTCGTTTCCGAGGATAGGTACCGGGGCGAGGTCCAGCGCATCGAGGATCACATCGCTCGTCTACTCCCTCGCCGATCGCCCCTCCTCTAATTGCTGATGTACACAATTTGGAGGAGGTCCCCGGGTTTGTGCAACCCCCTTGTCGAGGAGCTGTTAGACGAGGCCCTCGACAAGGTCCTTGTTAGTGTATATGCCCTAGGGGCCATTATTGTATCATACTAGTTTGTATATTGCTTAATGGAAGCTTGGGATATTCACAGTTATATTAACAGTCTCTCTCAACATAGTAGTATGCTATTTGGTTTAGGTCTGTCTTAATATGTGTATATGTTTGCATATCGCGAATACATATTGATAGAGCCCTTAGGATCTTGTTTGACTACCAGCGTTGTGATGGCAGTCACACTAGTGGGGGCTGGGTAGTCTACAAGCACATCCTTTTTCAGGTCCCTAGTCGTAGGATTATCGAGACAGGGCATCGATACTCCGGAGTAGACTAGTGTGTACGCTTCTCATCCCAGTTGGGGAGATGGTCTGTCCCACAGCCATCAGTACATTGTACTGGAGATAGTATACAGGTGCTCGTTGGGTTACGGGTACACCGGACAGGACTCGCAGGGAACTGTTGATTGGTATTATACCCGTCGTCAGTTAATAGTTCCCAGGTGACATGAGTACAGCATAGTTTGCAGACTTGACACTGCTGCTTCGTCTAGATTGCTACCCTACCACGGCTCAAAGGAGTCATGCAAACTGGTAGCAGTTGGGTGCAGTCCCGAAGTACTTGGAGGCAGTGGCGGCTAGATAGGATTCGACTCTCCCGGTATTGGGAGTTGATATCGCGCTGTGTTTGGAGAGCCATTACGCAAAGTCCCTAACCAGGGCAAACGAGATTTACTGGTAGGATTTCTAGTAGCTTCTCAAGGTGTAATGGGCTTCACTCCGACACGACTTATACAGCTTTTAGGAGACTGACGTTTGCCGCCCCTAGGCCTGATATGCGATAGTCCAAGACGAACAGACCGGACTGTACGGAGATTGTCACATCAGGCTCAGTAGGAGTTCAGATGGGTTTCCTCATCGGCCTTCTTATCGACATCTACCTGGGGACCGTTACGTACAGCTAGTACCGCTTGCGGCCTGGGGTTAAACCCACTGCCAGCGTAAGTGTTGAGTTTTTAGAGTCCCACACACAGAGTTTCCCTGTTTCAGGCGAAACGATATAGAGGTCGTATGGTTTTACGACAGGGTTTGGACACATACGTGTTTTTACGCACGTACGATGTTCGGACAATTTATACTAGCAGGCTTTAGTTTAAGCCAGATTCTAGTATTGGATTATTGGATTTATACAGTCTAAGTATTTCCGTGTTTTCACGGATGGGAGAGACATTCTCGTAATTAGTCGAGAAGCTTCTAGAAGATTGATGAGTTGGAGGCTTAGGTGTTATTTGCATTAAATGGATTAGTGACTCATGAGATGAATCATCCAAATGAGTTAATGAAGCATTTATTGCTTAATGACTCATGAGATGATTCATTGTATGTATTAAATGAAGTATGGTTGTTAATATCAAATAATGATTTATTTGATATTCTTTATGCTTCATCATATATCATAAATGAGACATAATTCATATCATTCTCACTCTCACCTTCTCTCTCCTCAAGCTCTCTCTCTTCAAGAACTAACCCTAACCTCTCATGTGTTGAGATCCAAGGGTTAGCAAGACTAATAGATCCCTAATCCTCTTCTATATTCTCTAGGTTACTTTGATTAGCACTCATAGCCACCTACTTACCTCAAGTGAGAGGTTAAAGTTTGGAGAAGTGGCTCTCGGGTGGATCTTCTATCACATCGAGGAGGCCGATGAGGAGGAGATCAACGAGAACAAGAAGGACTTGATTCATTAGGTATAATCACCTTTCATAGTAGCTAATCACTTCTATGTAGTTGTTAGTTAGGGTTTAGCAAAGATCCGTAAAGTTAGTCGGTATTAGTTTAAACAAAATGATTGTTTTACCTATTCCGCCTCCCCGCATCATGTGGGATGTCTAACGTTGACTTACAGTGGTATTAGAGCCTCGCTAAATCATAACTAACTTGTTAGCAAAGTCGTTAGAAATTCGATCGCAAAACGAACCCGAAAAAACATCATTTTAACCAAGTTTCTGCCATTTTTAAAACAGGGTCTAAAAATTTTTCAGGGACCCTTAAAAATACAAGCAGGGAATTATAAGATTACTGGAGAAATTTGGGATCGTGACTTGGCCAAACCGCCGCGGAACCGCGGCCGATCCAAGCGATCCGCCGTCGATCCGCGGCCGAGTTGAAGCAAAGTCAGCCCAAATTTTCCCAGTAACTCTTCTGAGTTGATGTTGTATTTTCTAGGATGTTTTGTTTCTGCTCAGGTTTCAGGTGCACAGAGAATTATTTGGAGTAGATTCATTTGTGTTTGCTTGATCGAAATTCTAAGATGTTTGGCTAAATTGATTATATCTGTGTTGTGTTTAATGTGTTCGTAAACCTCCCCTAACTGCTAGTATGTCGGTTAGCAGGGGGTTGCACATTTCTGTAATGGTTTTTACTGGTTTGTGAATGTGGACTTGTTGGATTATCGTGAATGGATAGCCGGGGATGTGAGACAAGTGTTTCTTTCATTCAAATGTAATTTGTAATTGTTGTAATATTCTTTTGCGGGGCACATCTGGGTTGAGGTTGTAGCCACCGTTGTATTATTTCATTTACTGTTTTCTGCTCCTAGGATAGACCCAAGATGGGGTGCACAAACTACCGGGTACTTTGAAGTGTTTAGTGGCGTACTCACGTCGTTGAGGGAGACCGCTTCACTTCGGGTACTTGGCGGGTAGTTTGCCGTACCCGTAGGGGTCTAGGGTGGGATTTTGGCTATTCATCACGACTGTGTAATCCGTCTTTCTTTGCAGGCTTAAAAGGAATGCAGATTCGTAGAAAATCCAATATGTTCATCTGTGATCTGGAGTGCTTATTATTGCGTCTGACGAATGTACAATATCTATATATGATGTCTATTAGGCGTCGCTTATGTATTGCACCCGCGCTAGCCCACCCCCCGCTCTGTCGTTAGTTAAGTAACCAAACGGGTGAATGACGGGACCCAGTGGCGAATGCGGATGGCATAAGAGGACGTTGTATTTTCGTTGTTCTCTGCAATGATAGGTTAATTGATGGGACGCATTATATTAATGCAAAGAAAATAAACCAAAGTTGAATCGTTGGAACAGTTTAAAAGAAACCACTCGGTTATTTTAAAAACAGAAGATATTTTTTAAATTGCGGAGCTTAAACCACTCCTTTTAAAAGCTATCAGGTTCCTTCGATCATATCAAGTTCACTACGTTCACGGTTTCGCCAAAACCATTCGTAGCCCTCCGTCATTTCATTTGGGTATTCAGTAGTGTTCAAGCTATGTATTTTGACCAACGCCAAGGCATAGTGTTTGGTAGCTGCTGGGTATTCATTTGTTGCATAGATAGATGAGTTAGTTTGGGACAGTCGTATTATCATTTGGCCAACGTCAGGGGTATGTACGGATGGGTTCAAATTAACAAGATAATGATAGGTAGAACTTGACATGTGACTTATGACATTGTGACCAACGCCAAGGTCATAAGAGCATGGGACAGAAATTGATATCGGGAATTTCTAAAGAAACTGAAATTTGCTAAGAGTTGCATACCATTTGGAGTGTGATAATTTTCGTAGGATTCCTTCAGCTTTATCACACGATGATATTTGGATCCCGATCCTACTGTGAGTATCCGCTACTCATCAGGAGATTCGTCACTTAACGATCAATGCTATAAACCAAGTAGGTGTCGAGAAAGGTGTCAGCGGGGCTACGCCCCCAGAGAAAAGAGGTTATTTAATTAAGGAACTTCGCGAAAGCATCGTAAAACCTCCCTCGAAGTACCGACACCGGCCTGGTTGAACGGTTAAGCAAGAATTGTACGGTGAGAATAGTCCTGACTAGTTCTTCCTTTTGGTTTGAGGAGGGATTCGAGAAACTGTGGGAGCCATCCTGTTTAGATAAACTAAAAACCACTCTAAACTTGCAAGAGAATCATGCTAAAGTGTTCCCTCTCTCTCTCTTTGCAGCAACCCAGAACATGAAAGGCCTTAAGTTACTATTAGATAAAAATATTTTGACAGGGCCAAACTATAAAGATTGGTTCCGGAATGTTAAGATGGCAATTACTTATGACAAATTGGGGTATGTCCTAACCACTAAGGCACCTGCTGTCCCTGGTCCAGAATCCAGTGTCGCGGATAAGGAAATCCACAAGACCTAGGAGATTGATTGCGCGAAGGCCAAATGCATCGTGCTTGCCTCTATGAATAATGAACATCAGAGGAGGCACGAGAATATGGATCTTGAATCCATATTTCTCCACACCAAGGATTTGTATGGAGAGCAATCTCGTATAGCTAGATACGAGAGCTCGAAGAACCTGTTTCAGTCGAGGTTGGCCATCGGGTCATCTATAGAAGAACATGTCCTTAAGATGATTGGCTATATAGAAGAGCTCGCGGACCTCGGGACAACATTAGAGAACGAGCTATATACAGACTTGGTTCTTCAGTCCCTTCCTTCCACCTACGCCCAGTTTATTCTGAATTTCAACATTCAAGGAAAAGAAGTTGAATTTCCAGAACTCCTTAACATGTTGAGGAGTGCAAAAGGCACCTTGCAGAAAGTAAGGGAAACACCCGCTATGTTTGTTCGTGGTGCTTCCTCTTCTAGGTCCAAGGCAAGGGCCAAAGGAAGGAAGAAGAAGGCCGCTACCAAACCAAGAGGTGGTGTTGGTAAGGTGGGAGACAAGGGAAAGGCAAAGGTTGCGGTGCCAGTAGTGGCAAAGGACGAGTGCTTCCACTGTCGTAGGAAAGGCCATTGGAAGAAAGATTGCAAAGCTTGGATTGCCAAGAACCAGGAACCGAAGCAAGCTGTGGCTTCGACTTCAGGTGTGTTTGTAATTGAAAATTGTCTGCCAATCAACTCTACTTCCTGGGTATTGGATACCGGATCAGGATCTCATATATGCAATTCATTGCAGGCACTGAGAAACCGTAGAGTGCTGAAGGTTGGTGATATGACCCTCCAGGTTGCTAACGGAGCTAGCGTGGGTGCTATGTCCGTAGGGGATTATCACCTTGGATTGACGAGTGGACATATTTTGGTTTTGCGCAATTGTTTTTGTGTACCTAGTTTAACGTGTAATATCATATCAGTTTCGTTGTTATCAAAAGAAGGTTATGATTTCATGTTTGTAAGCGATGTTGTTAACATCCACCTTAATCATGGATTGATTGGGTCCGGTACACTAGATAACGGTATATACGTGTAAAACCAATTACAGATTTTCAATGTCCAGAACACACTAAAAAGAAAGTCTTCAGATTTAAATAAAGCTTTCTTATGGCATTGTAGACTCGGTCACATCAATGAGACAAGGTTAACTAAGTTGCATAGAGAAGGATATTTGGATCCGTTCGAATAACAATCTTATGCCACTTGTCAATCATGTCTCAGAGGAAAGATGACAAAGACTCCATTCACTGGACATGGAGTAAGAGCGAGCGAGCTCTTAGAACTCATACACAGCGATGTATGTGATCCAATGTCGACACATGCAAGAGATGGTTTTTCATATTTCATTATTTTTACGGATGATTTCTATAGGTATGGATTCATTTTCTTAAAGAAACATAAATCCGAGGCCTTTGAGAAATTCCAAGAATATAAGAATGAAGTAGAAAACCAAACCGGCAAAAGTATCAAGACACCTAGATCTGATCAAGGTGGTGAATACTTAAGTGCCGAGTTCCTGGGTTACCTAAAAGAGAATGGAATTCTCTCTCAGCTTACTCCTCCTTACACTCCACAGCATAACGGTGTATTGGAAAGACGGAACAGAACCCTATTAGATATGGTACGTTCCATGATGAGTAATGCTGAGTTACCGCGATCTTTCTGGGGTTATGCACTAGAATCAGCTGCATATCTTTTGAACAGGGCTCCTACCAGAACTGTGCCTACCACACCATATCAGATGTGGAGTGGGAAGAAACCCTATCTTCAGTATCTGAAGATATGGGGATGTCCAGCTTTTGTTAAAAAGCAGCATGCAGACAAACTCGAGGCACGATCAGTACAGTGTAAGTTTGTGGGATATCCAAAGAACTCCAAGGGGTATTTTTTCTATTACGCAGAGGAACAAAAGGTTTTTGTTTCTCGTAATGCCCATTTTCTAGAACAGCAGTTTTTAGAAAAGCAAACAAGTGGGAGCGCAATAGAACTGGAAGAATTTCCAGAACCACAAACTACTACCGAAAGTTTGGTAGAACCAGTAGTTTCAGAAGAACAGGACATTCCCGCATCCCTCCGCAGGAGTAGTAGGCCGTCTCATCCGCCTGAGAGATACTACGGTTTTCTCATAGACGGGGATAGAGAGAATTGCGTCATTGATAATGATGAACTTACTAGCTTCCAGCAGGCCATCCAGAGCGGCGACTCGGTACGATGGCTGGATGCAATGCGGACCGAGATGGAGTCCATGTACACTAACAAAGTATGGACTTTGGACTTTGCTCCAGATGGGGTAAAACCCATAGGATGCAAATGGATTTTCAAGAAAAAGATTGGTGTAGATGGACAGGTGGAAACCTATAAGGCTAGACTTGTTGCAAAGGGTTTTCGTCAAAGACCTGGTTTGGACTATGACGAAATTTTTTCTCCAGTGGCTATGCTCAAATCCATTCGAATCCTTCTTGCCATTGCCATCTTCCATGATTATGAGATCTGGCAGATGGACGTAAAGACAGCTTTTCTAAATGGTAATTTAGAAGAGTGCGTCTATATGGATCAACCAGAAGGTTTCAATCAGAGTGGGAGCAGCGGGAAAGTGTGCAAGTTGCTTAAGTCCATTTATGGACTGAAGCAGGCGTCGCGGAGTTGGAACATCTGTTTTGATGAAACAGTCAAGGAATATGATTTTATCAAAAATCCAGATGAACCATGCATATATAGTAAAATTGTAGCAGGAACTGTCGTATTCCTCGTCTTGTACGTGGATGACATTCTATTAATAGGAAATGACATTCATATGCTACAATCTGTCAAAAGATTCTTGTCACACAGGTTCTCCATGAAAGACCTGGGTGATGCCTCTTACATTCTGGGGATCCAGATCTATCGTGATAGATCTAAGAGGATGTTAGGACTTTCGCAGTCCAGGTATATCAACACTATACTGAAAAGATTCAGTATGGAAGATTCTAAGCGCGGTAATTTACCGGCTTGTCACGGAATCACCCTATCCAAAAATATGTCTCCCAAGACTGATTTGGAAAGGGATCGCATGTCAGTTATACCCTACGCTTCTGCGGTAGGCTCTATAATGTATGCGATGTTGTGCACCAGACCAGATGTAGCTTACGCACTGAGCGTGGTAAGCCGGTATCAGTCAGACCCAGGGGAGAAGCACTGGATAGCAGTAAAGAACATTCTTAAGTACCTGAGAAGGACTAAGGATATGTTCTTGGTTTACGGCGGAAAAGACCTCCAGCTCGAGGCTTTTGCCGACTCCAGCTTCCAGAGTGACAAGGATGACTCCAAGTCCATGTCAGGTTATGTCTTTACCCTCAATGGAGGGGCGGTGTGCTGGAAGAGTTCAAAGCAGGACACCGTTGCTGACTAAACGATGGAAGCGGAGTATATCGCTGCTTGCGATGCCGCAAAAGAAGCAGTCTGGATGAAGAAGTTCCTAACAGAACTTCAGGTGGTTCCTACCATTGTTGATCCAATACCGTTGTATTGCGACAACAACGGAGCTATAGTTTTAGCGAAGGAACCCAGGTCCCATCAGAAGTCCAGACACATCTTAAGGCGGTATCACCTGATCGGGGAGATCATAGATCGCCAGGAGATCGAGGTCCGGAGAGTTGCTACAGAGGAGAACACTGCAGATCCATTCACTAAGGCCTTACCTCAAATTCAGTTCGAGAGGCTACTCGAGATGATAGGTCTTCGATACGCTAGTACATAGCCCTAGCGCAAGTGGGAGATTGTTAGTGTATATGCCCTATGGGCCATTATTGTATCATACTAGTTTGTATAATACTTAATGGAAGCTTGGGATATTCACAGTTATATTAACAGTCTCGCTCAACATAGTAGTATGCTACTTGGTTTAGATCTGTCTTAATATATGTATATGTTTGCATATCGCGAATACATATTGATAGAGCCCTTAGGATCTTGCTTGACTACTAGCATTGTGATGGCAGTCATACTAGTGGGGGCTGGGTAGTCTACAAGCACATCCTTTTTCAGGTCCCTAGTCGTAGGATTATCGAGACAGGGCATCGATACTCCGGAGTAGACTAGTGTGTACGCTTCTCATCCCAGTTGGGGAGACGGTCTGTCCCACAACCATCAGTACGTTGTACTGGAGATAGTATGCAGGTGCTCGTTGGGTTACGGGTACACCGGAAAGGACTCGCAGGGAACTGTTGATTGGTATTATACCCGTCGTCAGTTAACAGTTCCCAGGTGACATGAGTACAGCATAGTCCGCAAACTTGACACTGCTGCTTCGTCTCGAGTGTGTTCCCACTGTTCTTAGATTGCTACTCTACCACGGCTTAAAGGAGTCGTGCAAACAGTTAGCAATTGGGTGTAGTCCCGAAGCACTTGGAGGCAGTGGCGGCTAGATAGGATTCGTCTCTCCCGGTATTAGGAGTTGATATCGCGCTGTATTTGGAGAGCCATTACGCAAAGTCCCTGGTAAGGGAAAACGAGATTTACTGGTAGGATTTCCAGTAGCTTCTCAAGGTGTAATGGGCTTCACTCCGACACGACTTATACAGCTTTTAGGGGATTGGCGCTTGCCGCCCCCCTAGGCCTGATATGCGATAGTCCAAGACGAACAGACCAGACTGTACGGAGATTGTCACATCAGGCTCGGTAGGAGTTCGGATGGGTTTCCTCATCGGCCTTCTTATCGACATCTACCTGGGGACCGTTACGTACAGCTAGTACCGCTTGCGGCCTGTGGTTAAACCCACTGCCAGCGTAAGTGTCGAGTCTTTAGAGTCCCACACACAGAGTTTTCCTGCTTCAGGCGAAACGATATAGAGGTTGTATGGTTTTACGACAGGGTTCGGACACATACGTGTTTTTACGCATGTACGATGTTCGGATAGTTTATACAACAGGCTTTAGTTTAAGCCAGATTCTAGTATTAGATTATTGGATTTATACAGTCTCAGTATTTCCGTGTTTTCACGGATGGGAGGGGAATTCTCATAATTAGTCGAGAAGCTTCTAGAAGATTGATGAGTTGGAGGCTTATGTGTTATTTGCATTAAATGTATTAGTGACTCATGAGATGAATCATCCAAATGAGTTAATGAAGCATTTATTGCTTAATGACTCATGAGATGATTCATTGTATGTATTAAATGAAGCATGGTTGTTAATATCAAATAATAATTTATTTGATATTCTTTATGCTTCATCATATATCACAAATGAGACATAATTCATATCATTCTCACTCTCACCTTCTCTCTCCTCAAGCTCTCTCTCTCTTCAAGAACTAACCCTAACCTCTCATGTGTTGAGATCCAAGGGTTAGCAAGACTAATAGATCCCTAATTCTCTTCTATATCCTCTAGGTTACTTTGATTAGCACTCATAGCCACCTAGTTAGCTCAAGTGAGAGGTTAAAGCTTGGAGAAGTAGCTCTCGGGTGGATCTTCTATCACATCGAGGAGGCCGACGAGGAGGTGATCAACGAGAACAAGAAAGACTTGATTCATTAGGTATAATCACCTTTTATAGTAGCTAATCACTTCTATGTAGTTGTTAGTTAGGGTTTAGCAAAGATCCGTAAAGTTAGTCGATGTTAGTTTAAACAAAATGATTGTTTTACCTATTCCGCCTCCCCGCATCATGTGGGGTGTCTAACGTCGACTTACAGTCCTTACGATTTACGTCATCGGCCTCATCTCGAAGACCAGGCACGACCGATCTGTGGCCCTCATTTTGGAGAGCCTGTAACTGCGCAGCCCGATCTCTGCTGGGACCATCGCCTCGATGCCGTAGCAGAGGCTGAAGGGGATCTCTCCAGTGGGGGTTTTCTTCGACGTGCGCAAGGCCCATAAGACCCGGGGTAATTCGTCGACCTAACTGCCCTGTCGTCCTTCCAGGCGAGCTCGAAGTCCCCGAATGACGTCTCTGTTAGCGACCTCGGCCTGCCCGTTGCACTGGAGATGAGCGACTGCGGCGAACTTCATTAGTATATGGTATTCGCTGCAGAACCCTTTAACTCTTTCATTTTCGAAATTCGTCCCGTGGTCGGTGATGATACACCTCGGGATCTCGAACCGGAATATTATGTTGCTCTGCAGGAACTTGATGGTTGTGGTAGCGTCCGGTTTTCTGATAGGGACGGCCTCAATCCACTTCGTAAAGTAGTCCACCGCGACGAGGATGTATTTGTGCCCGCTCGTACCTATAGGGAGTTGGCCTATCATGTCAATTTCCCACTGGGCAAATGACCATGGGGAGGTCAGGGTAGTCAGCTCGGTAGCCGGAAGGCGGGGTATGCTACCATGGAGTTGGCAACTCTTGCACCTTCTGACGAGCTTCTGAGCGTCATGATAGACGGTTGGCCAATAATACCCTTGGAGGAGCATCTTCTGGACTAAGATGCGGGCCTCTTGATGTGCTCCGCCGACCCCTTCGTGGACCTCACAGAGGACATAGTCGGCTTTGTGGAGGTCGACACACCGAAGCAGGGGTTGAGTGAAGGATTTCTTGTAGAGGTTCCCATTGCTCCAGACGAAATGGCGGGACTTGGATCGGAGGCGGCGGGCCTCCCCACGATCTCCGGGGAGCGCACCTTCCTTTAGGAATTCCATGATGGGCTTCCTCCAATCTTAGCCCTCTTCCCGAGCTGTGTAAACTTGGAGCAATCGCACTATCTTCCACGCTGGGCCGTGGCAAGACCTCGAAGAGGATATTTCTCTTGTTGTTGGCCGAGTAGGAGGAAGCTAGCTTGCTCAGGGCGTCAGTCTAGACGTTTAGGTGCCGGAGGATCTGCTCCACTTGAACTTCGTCGAAGTCCTTTCGCAGCCTTCTTACCTCGGCTAAGTACTTCGCCGTCAGGGGCTCCCGTGTTGGATATATATGTATGCCCTAGAGGCCATTATATGTATAGTGGATGCTTGGACATGTATATATGTATATAGATGACTTTCTTGCTCGGCATGATAGTATGCTATCTGGTTTACTTTATCTTGACATGTTCATTTGATCATGCATCTTACTCATTTGGTACATGTTGATAAAGCCCATAGGATATTTTCTTAACTATTGCGACTATGATGCAGATCATACTAGTGGGACACGTGTAGTTTATAAGCATATCCTTGAACTGTTCCTAGTCGTGGGTGTATCGAGACGGGGCATCGATATTCCAGAGTAGACTAGCGTATACCATTCTTGTCCCATGTGATGGGAGATGGATGATCCCATATCCATCTGGTGTGGTGACACCAAAGATTGTATGCGGGTGCTCAGTGGAGACTGGGTACACTGAACGGACTTGCCGAGAACTTCTATGTGGTATTATATCTATCGTCGGATAGCAGTTCTCAGGTGACACTGGTACAGGTTAGTCTGTAGTCCCAAGATCGTCATAGAGTCTTGTATGTCCTCCCACTGTACTTTGATCTCCACCCTACCACGGCTCTACTGAGTCGTGAAAACAGGTGGACTTTGGGTACAATCCCGAGGCACATGGAGGCAATGAGCGATAGGAAGGGTTTCGTCTCTCCCGGTATTGGGGGTTGATGTTGTGCTATGCTCGATTGGCTATAACAGAAAGTCCCTGGCCAGGGCTGCTGAGATTTACTGATAAGTGTTATCAGTAGTTTCTCGATTCTCGATCTGTTATGAGCCATACATCGGCATGACTAATTGAGTTATTGGGGTCGATGAAACCATCCCTAGACGCGATATGCAGCATATCTGACGAAGAGACCGGACTGTACGGTAAGATTTTCCAGTTGGCTCGATGGGAGTTTTGACAGCTTCGCTGGTTTTCTTCTGATCGCTCAATACCCGGATGGCCGTTACATTTAGCTGACCACTTGCGGCTTATAGGTGTTTGATATGATCATCACCTACTGCCGGCATATTGACGAGTCTTAGAGTCCCACAAAGGAGTTTCTTAGCTCAGGCGAAAAGATGTGGTGTGCATATGAGATATGCGTGGGGACCCGATTAAATACAGACCGCAAGTGGCACTAGCTGTACGTAACGGTCCTCAGGTAGATGTCGATAAGAAGGCCGATGAGGTAAACCCATCTGAACTCCTGCTGAGCCTGAATGTGACAATCTCCGTACGGTCCGGTCTGTTCGTCTAAGAGTATCGCATGTCGGGCCTAGGGGGCGGTAAACGTCAGGCCCCTAATAGCGGTACAAGTCATGCCGGAGTGTAGCCCAGAACACCCTGAGAAACTACTGGAAACACTACCAGTAATTCTCGCTTACCGTGGCCAGGGACTTTGTGTAATGGCTCTCCTAGATACAGCGCGATCAACCTCCAATACCGGGAGAGACGAATCCTATCTAACCGCTACTGCCTCCAAGTGCTTCGGGACTCCACCCAACTACTACCTGTTTGCACGACTCCTTTGAGCCGTGGTAGGGTAGTAATCAAAGTACAGTGGGAACACACTCGAGGCGAAGTAGCAGTGTCAAGTCAACGGACTAAGCTGTACTCCTGTCACCTGGAAACTGTTATCTGACGATAGGTATAGTACCAACCAACAGTTCCCGACGAGTCCTGTCCAGTATACTCATAACCTAACGAGCACCCGCATACCATCTCCAGTACGACGTACTGATGGCTGTGGGACAGACCATCTCCCCTGCTGGGATGAGAAGCGCATACGCCAGTCTACTCCGGAGTATCGATGCCCCGTCTCGATAATCCTACGACTAGGGACCTGTATAAGGATGTGCTTGTAGATTACCCAGCCCCCACAAGTGTGACTGCCATCAGAACGCTGGTAATCAAGCAAAGATCCTAAGGGCTCCACTAATATGTATAAGTGATATACTAAAAGAAATACATGCACATATTAAAATAGAAACAAACCAAGTAGCATACTACCATTTTGAGCAAGATTGTCTATACAACTGTGAATATCCCAAACTTCCATTAAGTAATATACAAACTAGTATGATACAGTAATGGCCTCTAGGGCATATACACTAACAGATTGACGAAGAGCTAACTCCCGTTTGGGGATGCCTTTTATCATTATGTATATATTTATCATGTTGTACCCCGTTCGGGGCCAGTATTTACAAAGGAAACTCTGCCGAAATTTTCAGAAAAGACTTGTGATTTTAAAAATGCATATTTCGGCTTATATTGCTAAACTACTTGATTTAAATTGGTTTTTCCTTCACTCTACTGCTTTACTTTGTTTTTATTTCTGGGTTTTGGTTTACTTAGATTACTTACGCCTCGAGACGTTTCGTAATTTAAGTGCCGGTCATGTTCCGTACTATTCGGGTCGTGACAGGTTAGTTGGAAGAGTTCCAAACAGGACACCGTTGCAGACTCCACGATGAGGAAGTTCATCGCGGAACTAGGAGTAGTTCCATCCATTATTGATCCAATACCATTTTATTGTGATAATAATGGAGTTATGGCGTTAACCAAAGAACCGAGGTCCCATCAGAAGTCCAGGCACATCCTGAGGCGATATCATTTGATCCGGAAAATAGTAGATCGCCACGAGATCGAGATTCGGAGAATAGATACAAAGAATAACACCGCGGATCCACTCACCAAGGCCCTTCCACAGCCGCAGCATGAGCGACTTTTTGAGATGTTGGATATGAGATACGTCAATAATTGGCCTTAGTGCAAGTAGGAGATTGTTGGAAATATATGTATGCCCTAGAGGCCATTATATGTATAGTGGATGCTTGGACATGTATATATGTATATAGATGACTTTCATGTTCGACATGACAGTATGCTATCTTGTTTACTTTATCTTGACATATTCATTTGATCATGCATTTTACTCATTTGGTACATGTTGATAAAGCCCATAGGATATTTGCTTAACTACTGCGACTATGATGCAGATCATACTTGTGGGACACGTGTAGTTTATAAGCATATCCTTGAACTGTTCCTAGTCGTAGGTGTATCGAGACGGGGTATCGATATTCCAGAGTAAACTAGTGTATACCATTCTTGTCCCATGTGATGGACGATGGATGATCCCATATCCATCTGGTGTGGTGACACCAAAGATTGTATGCGGGTGCTCAGTGGAGACTGGGTACACTGAACGAACTCGCCAAGAACTCCAATATGGTATTATATCTATCGTCGGATAGCAGTTCTCAGGTGACACTGGTACAGGTTAGTCTATAGACCCAAGATCGTCATAGATTCTTGTGTGTCCTCTCACTGTACTTTGATCTCCACCCTACCACGGCTCTACTGAGTCGTGCAAACAGGTGGACTTTGGGTACAGTCCCGAGGCACATGGAGGTAATGAGCGATAGGAGGGGTTTCGTCTCTCCCAGTATTGGGGGTTGATGTTGTGCTATGCTCGATTGGCTATAATAGGAAGTTCCTGGCCAGGGCTGCTGAGATTTACTGATAAGTGTTATCAGTAGTTTCTCGATCTATTATGAGCCATACACCGGCATGACTTATTGAGTTATTGGAGTAGACGAAACCATCCCTAGACTCGATATGCAGCATATCTGACGAAAAGACCGGACTGTACGGTAAGTGTTGCCAGTTGGCTCGACGGGAGTTTTAACAGCTTCGCTGGTTTTCTTCTGATCGCTCAATACCCGGGCGGCCGTTACGTTTAGCTGACCGCTTGCGGCTTGTAGGTGTTTGATATGATCATCACCTACTGCCGGCGTATTGACGAGTCTTAGAGTCCCACAAAAGAGTTTCCTAACTCAGGCGAAAAGATGTGGTGTGCATATGAGATATGCGCGGGACTCGATTAAATACATGTATGTGATACTGTATATTAATCGGGTGTTTTTCTATTAGTCGGGTCATATGTGATATGACCGGTTTGTTAAATCAAGTGTTGATTTAACATTTGACTTTTAGCTTATTTCTTTATTAAACCCTTTTCTATTTTGTATGCATATGTTTATGTTGATGCACATGATGATGTGCATGGACACATACATGCATACATTGTATCATGGTTGATGATACACATGTGGTGGCAATGCAAGACTCACATGGAAGTATTTATCTATATAATTATTTTTGAGTTAATGCAAATAGAAATTAATTCACGGTTGAGATTTATTCTTCATTCTTCACTTAACCTTGCATTAACCATGAGTTAATTTTCTATGGCTCTCATTACTCTAAAATAAATATCTAGATATTTATTAACCCATGGTTTGAAGTGAGAAGGATTTAATATATATATATTTTTTTCATTCTCATTTTGATCATTATCACAACAAAAGAGCTCTTGAGTTGCTATCATCTTCTTCTTCATTATCTTGCTCTCTTGAGTTTTCCATAGAGTGAGCTAGTAAAAAAGAAAGGGTTTTGAATAGAGAATACAAACCACATCATCATTCTACACATCTCTAGCCCATTTGTATAGGGTGTTTGCTACACTTCTTTCAAAGATCAAGTAAAGCAAGGAGTTTTGGGCAAAGGGATTTCGGGTGGATCATCGTGGACTAGGAAGACCTCTATCGATCCGTTTCAAACTCTCAAAGTGCCAAGGAGTCACCAAGGGAAGTCTACAAAGGTTGTAATCTCTTCACTTAGTGTTAAATTGCTTCTTGCATGTGATGCTTATTGATTGTTACCCTAAAATTCTAGTTAAGATCCTAGGTTAGTTTACTTAGCACCTCATAAAATTTAATTATGGTATGTATGATACTTCCAAACCCTAGATGAGGTGGTGAGGAAACCCAATAGTGGTATCAGAGCCAAGCTAGAGTTTTAGTGTAAACTAGACGACGTTAAAAACCTCGAACGAACGAAATTCGATACCTAAAACATGCTCACCGGAAATTTTTCAAAAATTTGGATTTTTTCACATTAAAAATACTCAGAAAATCGTGCAGGGTATTGTATAGGCCAACAAGAAGAACGAAGCCCTAACTCAACTTAACGACCGGGGAACCGCGGCCTAAAGGCTCTTTTTGCGGCGGTTCCGCGGCGTCGTTGGTGAGGCTTGGACTGTGCCTTCTTGTGCTAGCCCATATGTGCTTATAGCAGTCTCTGGTGTATTTTAAAATTGCTTAAGTGTTGAGCTTTCTGAGAATTCTTTGGATGATTGATCGTTCGATCGAACGTTTTAACTGCGCCTAGTATATGAAAATGTGATACAATAATTGGAATCTACAAATTTGTTTGTTGCGTGTAAATCTAACATTTCGGTCTCGGGTATAATCAGAAATCTTGTTGAATTATCCAACTTATTTTGAAAAGGTGTTTTCATGGGTGAGACCTAAATGCGAGCTTTACATTGTTAGGCATGAAATCTTTGATATGTGATATCACGGGTTTGTGTTGTCTAAGGGCGGTTACGATTCCAATTGTTGTAGTTTTTCATTTCTTTTCTGCGACCGTAAGTGTAGTATGTGGTGTATTTCCGGTTTCATTGCTATACATCAACGATAATCGGGGTACGCATACTTACTTACGTTAATGATATGTGATATTACGTGTTGCTGAGATATGATGTGCAGGATTGTCGTGATTGAATAGCCGGGGGTTTTATGTGAGTTGAAAGTTTTATTTTCATTCATGCAAAAAAATCAAATGTATGTGATATTCTTTTATTTGGGGCACTTCCGGGTTGAGAATGATGTCGCCATCATTGTATATTATTTACTTTTCCGCATTAGGATAGACCAAATGAGGGGAGCACAAGTGAACGGGTTCTAGGGTTTAGTGGGAGGCCATCTCGAGGAGTCGAGACCGGGTCTCCTAAACTCTAGAATTGGTAGGGTCACTTGCCGCTCTCATAGGGGTCTAGGGATGTGGGGTTGGCTATTCATCGCGACCGTGGAATCCGTATTTTCTATTGTTGGCTATATACAAAATACGGACATCCTAGATATCCTTTTATTTTCATATGTGCTTCTGCTGTTGATATTCTGTGATATGATTACTTAATATCTGAGACGAATGGATTATTATATATATATATATGATATATAATAAACGTTGCTTATGTTTTACACCCGTGCTAGTCCCGCCCCGCTATGTCGTTGGTTAAGTAACCTAACGGTGCATAACGGGACACTGTGGTGAATGCGGATGGTATAAGTATACGTTCTGTTTTCGTTTCTTTTCTGTGATGGCTTAGGAAATTAAATGATGGGACTACACTAATAAGATTAATGTAAAGAAAAAAAAACTAAAGATGTTGTAGAATCAGATTTGAAACTCACTCGGCCTTTGTATGAAAAATGCAAGTTTCAAAATATGCAGAGCTTAAGCCACTCCTTTTCTAAACTGTTTTGATTCTACAACGAGATCAAGTTCAAAGCGTTAAAGATTTTCATAAAAACCATCCGCAACCCTCCGTCATTTTAGGAAGCAGAGTACTTAGTATTCGTACTACGTATGTTGATTATAGTCAAGGCGTAGTGTACGGTAGCTAAGTGATGTCTTCCTACAAAGCATATGATGCGATCAGTTAGGACATTCATGTGATTATATTGATCATAATCAAGGGTCATATGGGTGAGTCTAGTTAATCTCGAAATGACGGGTAGAACTTGACTAGTACTTATGATATGTTGACTATAGCCAAGGTCATAAGCAGCTAGGGGTAAAAACTATATCGGGAGTTTCAAGAGTTGAAATTTGCCATGAGATTGCATACCATCTATTTGATAGTTGGATCCCGATCCCACTGTGAGTAAGAGTTACTCCCAGGAGAATTTTGCACTTTACAATTAGCTAATCCAGTAGGTGTCTAGAAAGGTGTCTGTCACGCCCCGCTTCCCAAAATACGGAATACGAGGGGTAGACAAGGCCAGCCATGCTCCTACAGTCAAGGAAAAGTCCTGCCGTAGTCACACTTCGGCTTCTAGTTTATCATGGTAAACAGTAAACGATGCGCAGGTAATGAGAAATGCAGTAACTGAAAGAAACAATAATACAAACTGACCTGAAGTGGAACAAACGAATGTAACTCGGAATGGCAAGTCAAGAAGTCTGTGATGCACTGGTTCAGGCTAAATCGTCTTCTCACACTGAGCATGCATACTCAGGTCGTCAGAGCGACACAATAGCAATTATATATATATAAAATCAAGTGATAGTTCTAGCAGTAGTAATGGAAATGAATAACAGTAAATCAATGACAATATGAGTATGGATGTGCAGTAATCAATGCAGCGGAACAGTAAATCAGTATAATGATATGTCACGTATGCCACACAGTATATCATGAATAAAATTCCAGTATCCCTATCGGTCTCTAAGTCTCACTGTACAGGTCACTAAGCCTATCGTCAGTCCAAGTGTGAGAGTCAACCACTCGCGAGTGTCCTCCACCCAAGGGTAGAACCCAATGGCAAGGGACCACGGGCCCAACATGTAACAAGAATATCACGGTGTATATATCACGTACCCTGTAAATCTCCATATAACTCCCTAAATATATAAGCCGGCATGGGACTCCCGAGATTCTGTTGAGCTCACACTTAAACTACCCCACACCCCGTGGTCTACATCAAACGCTAACCATAACCCTAAATACTAATCGATCCGTGACAAGTCTGCGCGAGAACTGGAGGCAACCTCCATCAAGCACGTCCCGACTAATACCTAAGATAAATGGCAGTGTCGGATGCCTTATCTGTGAAACCCGTGCAAGCGCTTCCATAAGTGTCCCATACCACTTATAGTCACACGTACACGCATCCCACAGACGTCGACAATGCAATAGAATAAAAGGGACACTGATTGTGCACAAGTACGTATCACTTTCACTTAATCACGGATACACGAACACTGACGTACTTGCCACAATCATCACTAAAATCTAACACTGGGTGAATGCACGATATCACTAGGTTATCACTACAATGATATAGGTATGCCATGATGCATGAACAGTATATAAGCACAATTAAGGTGTCATAAAAACAGTAATCTATCACTTGCACGATTTATCATGAAACGTACGTATATAATTTAGCGAAACAATAAACAGGTAGTAATTAGTATGTTCAGTTATCCATCCATAGAATTTTGTTTCAGGCCAATCGGGTTCCAGGATCAAAAGTTATAACCTTTTCATTTTAAGCGCTCGCGACTGGAAATCCAATTTCAGAATCAGAAGTCCATTTCGCAATGCATTTTAACCCTAGTTGGGATCATAATTTAGCGATGCTACAGTTGAATGAATTCTAGGGTTTTCAGTAAAGTTTTCAACTCAACAAACGGATCTTCAATCGCGCCTGTACGTTAGGAGTTACAATCTGTTTAATATTAACATGTCAATTCTGATTCTGCTGGGACTGTTATGTGTCCCGATCTTCTAAATTACAATTTAAATATCAAATGGTAACGAAACAGAATGAAATCAATTGTGTTGTCTAGCTAACAGATTTATCTATAACGAACAGCAGGGTTCCGCAACCTAAGAGTTAAGTAAATCCTGTGGTACCCATTACGGAACAGCTACCAATAACTGGAGTTGCTCTGGACTGCAGTCTAGAGTCGCACTCCGATCCTATTTTCATCATGGTTTAAGTACAGGAATTCCTGGAAACTAATACAGGGTTAAAGTTTGTCGAGTCGTCTTCGATGTGAGCCCTCGAACGCACAATTCTCGTATGTATATGATTTATGATGAATTTAACGATTTTCAGGTGCAACAGAATTACAGTTTTACGGTTAAACTTGGGGGCAGTTGTTTTAACCTTTAACGATCAAATCATAGAGCAAAATTCATACACTAAGTTCACAGTTATACGGGCCAACCAATACTATTTAGTTCCGCCAAATTAGGGAAAGATTTCCTTAGAGAACAAGTATCGAACAGTTGTGTCGAATAATCTAACGGTAAAATAAAGCATGATTTATATACGATGTTGATTTGTAACATAGATAGAATAGCATGAAGCAAGTAGAGAACTTGCCTGGAGGCGTCTAGGCGATGCACGGCAGTGGTAACGGCTCGATCGCGACACGAACGCGGCACGGCAACTCGATTTGACTTGAGCTCGAGTTCTATGTCAGAGTTGTCCGGAGATGCCTCGCGTTTGTGGGATGCGGAGAGGTATGCTCCGTCGATTTCTCGAGATCTGCTGGGACTCGACGATGGTCGGCGTAGTCGCTTTCGGCGCCGGCAGCAAAAGGTATTTGGCTCGCAGTGGGGTTGTGCGGCGAGGGGAAGGAAGAGATGGTCGGCGGGTGGTGGTTTGGTTCGACGGTGGATTTCCGGTGGAGGTGGATTGATCTTAGTGGCGGCTGGAGGTGCAGCGAAGACCCGGTGAGTCGGTGAGGGGAGAGGTGGAGTTTTGGTTTGATCGGTCAAGAGATTTTGATGTTGTTGTGGGTTGTAGCTGTTGTTGCAACGACGAGGTTTACTCGGCCAAGGGTGGATGGCCACGATGATGATAATGATGATGATGACGAGGGTGGAGGAGAGGTGAGGTGGTGAGCGAAGAGAGAGAGGAAGTGAGGAAGAGAGAGAGACAGAATTTAAAGAAATTGAGAGAGAGAGTGAGAGAGAGAGAGAGAGAGAGACAGAGATTAGAGAGAGAGGGAGAGAGAGATTGCAGAGAGCGTCGGGATGGGAGCAGGGGAGTTGGGCTCGGAGCTCCGGTGATGGAGAGGGGAGAGCGAGAAAGAGAGGGTGATGCCGGCGACGACTTCGATGACGTCGACGATGATGATGAGGTCGACGACGTGGTGCAGGGGGTGGGGCTCGGTGTGGCGTTTGGAAGGAAAGGTGACGGAGGCGACCAAGTGGTCGGAGCTTTGGTGGATGGGGGTGATGACGAGGTCGTCGGTGGTGATGGAAGAGGATGGCGAGGTCGGGGCTGTGGGTTCGAGGGTGTAGGGAGTGGGGTCCAGTGGTGGGTGTGATGGAGTGAGTTCGAGAGTAAACAGGAAGGGAAGGAGAGAGAGAAATGATGGGAGTGAGGAGGGGAGACGACGAGGAGGGTCAAGGCGTGCGTCGTGGGGGTAACGTCATCGTGAGCGAGGGCGGCGGCGGCGGCGCGAGAAGCGCGCGGGAATTGCGGGAAAGAGCCATTGGAGGTTTAAAGGAAGACGAACAGTAAAATGGTCGGGTGAGTGGGGATGAGGCTGCTGGGTTGGGCCGACAGAAAAAGATAATTGAGGAATTAAAATAAGATGTGGGCTGGGCATTTGAGCGGGCCGGGAAAGTTTTGGCTGGGTAATATAGAATGAATAAAGGAAATGGGGCTGGGATTAATGAATGCTGGGCCGGGGCTTAAGTAAGAAATTGGGGAAGTAAGGAGATGGGCCGCAGCAAAATATAATTAAGGAATTAGAAAAGGAGATGTGGGCTGAGCTCGGGGTTTGGGCTAAGGAGAAAGAAAAATAAAAAGGAAAAGAGATTAATAGGGAAAAGAAAATAGTGGGCCGGAACTGAATAATATTAATATTAAGGAAGAAAAAATAGGCAGTGGGCTGAGAGAAAATAGGTAAGAAAAATAGGGTATGGGCTGAGGGATTTAGGGAAAAATCACATAGGAAAAATAAAGGGAGTAGGCTTGGGATTTGGGTTAAAACTCGATTAATTACTAAACGAAAAGAAAGTGAGCTGAGGCACTGTGCCGCTGGAAAAACTGGGGAAGTAAATTGAAATGGGAACGGCTTTTAAACTGCGGGCTGAGGAAAATATAGAATGGAAAATAGATGGGCTTGGGAAAATTTTGTTAGGTTTTAGGATAGGTAAAATTAAAATGCAATAAGTAAATTTATAAATATAATTATAAAATAAAATGAATAAAATTATAAAGCAACAAAAATACAGATTGGGTATAAAAAGGGCTGGGTATTACAGTGTCAATGGGGTTTGACCTCTGGAAAAACGAGGTTTATTTTAATTAGATCTGTGCGAAAGCACGGGGAACCTCCCTCAAAGTACCGACATTGGCCTGGCTGACCGATTAGCGAAACTGTAGAATGTAATTAATCCTGCCTAGTTTTCTTTTAAGGTTTTGAAAGAAAATTTGATAAAAGTAGTGGGAGATATCGATTAGATAAGATAATAACCAATCTAATTCTTTGCAAGACCATTTCGCTGAGTGTATTCTTTTCTCTCTCCTAATGGCAAATACCGATGACGGGACTTAAGTTTCTTTTAGAGAAAAACAAACTGACAGAACCGAATTATAAAGAATGGTTGAGGAACTTGAACATTGCATTCACATATGATAAAGTATCATATGTCCTTACTGCCAAAGCCCCATCCGTCCCAGGTCCTGAATCATCTGTTTCGGATAAGGAGATCCGAAAAACATAGAATATTGATTGTGACACGGACAAGTGCCTTGCACTTGCTTCTATGGACAATATACATCAGAAGCAGTACGAGAAGATGGATGTTCAATCCATCTTTCTTCATACAAAGGAGTTGTATGAAGAGCAATCTCTGACTTTGCGATACAAGACATCTCGAAAGTTGTTTCAGATGCGGATGGCCCCTGGCACATCAGTAGGAGAACATTGTTTGAAAATGACTGGTCTTATAGAAGAACTTGAGGAACTGGAATGGACCATGGATAATGAGCAATATACTGATATTGTTCTGCAGTCTCTCCCCCTGCCTTTGCTCCGTTCATTGTGAATTTCAATATGAACGATTTGGAGAAATCATTGCCTGAACTTCTCGATATGTTGAGAAGTACAGAGAGCACGCTTAAGACAGCGAAAACTCCTGCTCTGCTTGCTGGGCCATCTTCCTCTTCCGTCCCAAAAGCCAAGGCCAAGGGAAAGAAGAAGAAGAAACCCATCAAACCGAAAGGTGGAGTTCAAAAGGCGAAGGGGAAAGACAAATCTGGGGCCACGGGAAGTGGAAAAGAAGAATGTTTTTACTGCCACAAGTTGGGACATTGGAAACGCAACTGTGCTCTGTATCTTGCCGATCTCAAGAAGAAGAAGCATATTGATACTTCCGCTTCAGGTGTGTTTGTAACTGAAAACTGTTTTTCTATAAACTCTGCATCTTAGATATTAGATACCTCTGCAATTGTTTGCAGGGATTGAGAAACAGTAGAGTTTTGAAGACTGGTGACCATACTCTGCGGGTTGGAAATAGTTCCAATATACATGCTGTATCCGTAGGAGAGTATCATCTGGGGTTGCCTTCGGGTTGTATTTGTTTTAAACCCTTATTATTATGTACCTAGTATGCTATGTAATATAATATCCGTTTATTTGTTGGACAATGAAGGATATCATTTTGTGTTGGAGAATAATGTTATGAAAATTAACTTGAATTAACAGTTGATTGGGTATGGTACACTAAATAACGGTATTTACGTCCTGAACCAACACACAGTTTTCAATATAAAAAATACTAATAAAAGAAAAATTTCAGATATAAATGAAACTTTTCTTTTGCATTGTAGACTTGGTCATATTAATGAAACAAGATTAAACAAGCTACATAAAGATGGATATTTGAATCCTTTTGAATATAAATCTTATGCGACTTGTCAGTCCTGTATCAAAGGTAAAATGACCAAAACTCCGTTTACTGGATACGGAGAAAGAGCTGTGGAACTCTTAAGCCTCATACATACTGATGTATGCGGACCAATGTCTACACATGCTAGAAGCGGTTTTTCTTACTTCATTACTTTTACTGATGATTTCTCAAGATTCGGGCACGTGTTTTTGATAAAGCATAAATCCGAAGCTTTCGAGAAATTCAAGAGTATACACTTGAAATAGAAAAACAATCAGGCTTGAGTATCAAGAAACTTCGATCAGATCGAGGTGGAGAGTATTTGAGTACAGAGTTTTCAGATTTCTTAAAAGAGAATGAGATTCTCTCTCAGCTCACTCCCTCTTACACACCACAGCACAACGGTGTGTCAGAACGGACGAATCGTACCCTATTAGATATGGTACGGTCCATAATGTGTGATACTGAGTTACCGCTTTCCTTTTGGGGACATGAATTGGAGATAGCAATCTATCTGTTAAACAGGATTCCAACCAAGACCGTGTCTACCACTCCATATGAGATATGGAGTGGAAAGAGACCATCTCTTAAAAGAGTTAGGATATGGAGTTGTCCGGCTTTTGTCAAAAAGCAGAATCCAGACAAATTCGAGACACGATCGGTCATGTGTAAATTTGTGGGATATCCAAAACATTCATATGGATATCTATTCTACCACAAGGAGGAACAAAAGGTCTTTGTTTCTCAACATGCCACATTTTTAGAAAATAAGATTTTTACAAAAGGTGATGATGGCAATGCGGTAGAACTAGAAGAGGTTCTAGAGACACAAATTACTCATGACGAATTGGTTGAAGCTGATGTTGCAGTAGAACTTCGAGAAGCTCAGCCGCTCCGAAGATCTAGTAGAACTTCTCGACCACCAGAGAGATACTATGGGTTTCTCATTGATGGTGATAGAGAAGATTGCATCATGGATGATGGTGATCCTAATAGTTTTCAGCAAACTATCACGAGTGGTGACTCGGTGAAGTGGCTGGATGCTATGAGATCCGAAATGGAGTCCATGTACACCAACAAAGTATGGACTTTGGACGTTGCACCCCTGGGATAAAACCCGTAGGTTGCAAATGGATCTTTAAGAGAAAGATTGGTATAGATGGACAGGTAGAGACCTATAAAGCAAGGCTTATAGCGAAAGGTTTTCGTCAAAGACCAGGATTGGACTATGATGAAACTTTCTCTCCAGTAGCAATGCTTAAATCCATTCGGATCCTACTTGCTATTGCTGCTCACTACGACTATGAAATCTGGCAGATGGACGTTAAAACTGCATTTCTAAATGGTGATTTAGAAGAATGCGTTTATATGGATCAGCCAAAGGGCTTCATTGACAGTGGGAGTAGCGGGAAGGCATGTAGGTTGCTTAAATCCATTTATGGATTAAAGCAGGCCTCACGGAGCTGCAACATCTGCTTTGATGATACAATCAAAGAGTTTGATTTTGTCAAAAATGTAGATGAGCCAGCATTTATAAGAAGATTGTAGGGAGTGCTGTCACATTCCTCGTATTGTACGTGGATGAAATTCTCTTGATAGGAAATGATATTCCTATGCTACAATCGGTCAAACTATTCTTATCACAAAGGTTCTCCATGAAGGACCTGGGTGATGCCTCTTGCATTTTGGGCATTAGGATCTATAGAGATAGATCCAAGAGGTTATTGGGATTGTCTCAATCAAAGTACATTGACACTATCCTAAAAAGGTTTAGTATGGAAGATTCTAAGCGTGGTGCCATGCCCGCTTGTCATGGAATCACTCTCTCCAAGGACTTCTGTCTGAAGACCGATGAAGAGAGAGCTCGCATGAGCATTATACCCTACACTTCAGCCGTAGGTTCTATAATGTATGCGATATTATGTACTCGCCCTAATATAGCTTATGCACTAGCTGTAGTAAGCAGGTATCAATCCAATCCAGGAGAGAAACATTGGATAGCAGTGAAGAACATTCTTAAGGACTTACGAAGGACTAAAGAACTGTTCTTGGTGTATGGTAATGGGGATCTCCAAATGGAGGCCTTTACCGATTTCAGCTTCCAAAGTGATAAGGATAACAGTAAATCTATCTCAGGGTTTGTATTTACTGTTAATAGAGGGGCGGTTATGTAACATTTTAGAAAAATAAAATATTATTTTTGGAAATTTTTATAATTAAATAATAAAATATTGAATATTTTAATAGGGCGGTATAATTAAATACCGATAAATTGGGGAAAATTTGGAAAATTATGGAAATTTCTGAAAAGAGAGTGATTTATGTGATTTATGCAAATTATGAAAGTTTATGATTTATTTGACACTATTTTAGTGCTAATCGCGATTAAAAATCGCTAATCGGGCTTTAAGCGTGTTTTGTGCACATGACATGCACATGTCATTTTCAACACTTGTTACTTTTTCCTTCATAGTTATTTCTTCATTCATGCATGGTTATTGATTTTAAGAAAAGAGAAAGGAAAATGAAAAGAAAAGAAAATAATAAAGAATAGAATAGTGAGGGTATGGGCATGAGAGAGAAGAGAGAGGTGAGGGGTCAAACCTTGGTCTTAGCCATTTGTTTCATTCTCATCTTCATCCTTCTCTCTTCCTCTCTCTCAATAGCAGCATCCCTTCTCCCTCCCCCACTACAACCCCCACTTCATCATCAAAACTCCATCCCCACTTCACAGAAAATGTGCATGAGCTCACAAGCTACACTTTGGACCAAGAAAGTTTGCATTTTGGCGCTGTAGAGGATTCATGAGTGTCAAATGAGATAATCATTTCACAAATAGTGTAGTGTTTCATTTGCTTAAGCCTCTTTTCAGGTTTAAAATTGATTTGGCGAAGTTTAGTGAACTTTGAAATCTCATGTTGGGAATTAGGGTTTGATTTGAATAGAGATTGTGTAATTGGACTTTAGAGATGACCTTAAACCCCATAGATGTTAGAAACCCAGACCTAACAAAACCTAAAACCCAAAATACGGAAAAACAGAACTTTTCATGTCAGTTTGTGAGAACTTAGAGTGTGCAGGGGAATCTGGGATGACCTGGAGTATTTTCAAGCCTAGCAAACAACTTCAGAGACCTAGTTAGAGCACCACGAGACCACCCTACAAACACAAGACCCCATCTCCCCCACAAAACCGAGCAGGCCGGAATTTTCATGGATGTGGCCGGCCACTTGGTGAAGTCATGGGTCCTGGTTGCTTCTGTAGGTCACATGCACCCTATATATCACCCCAGTGTTGTTTGCTTACCTTGTTTTTCCCTGAACTAAAATCTGGAGCAAGTTTTGTGAGTTGCTGCCATGTGAATTCTTGACGTGTATGATTTCAAGATTTAGTATTTGGTTCTAACTCAATGGTTGACGTTTGTACATCGACATTGAGGGTTTGTTTGGTTATTCTTGCATGCGTAGGCTATAGGTTTTGACATATGTGTGATACGCGTGCCGATTTGGTTTTCGTATGTCGTTTCGGTTTCGAATTGGATTTTAATGCGACACGATACGTGTGACATGTAGGTACACCTCTGTGGACTTCGAGAAGACAAGCAAGTGCGTGGCAACGTCGACATCGGCAAGCGAAGGTTAAGGAGAGTAGATATATATCTACGGGGGAAGTCGGGTGGATGGCGTATAGCACCCCCGCAGTTTCGTAGTATATAACGCATATGCGTTATGATTATATTATATATATATATATATATATACTTATGTATATGGAGATGTGCTTTGTAGCTAGAAATGCTTTAGATGACTTACTGATAACGTCATTAGTTAGTTGTAGTCACGAACCCCAGATTAGAGATTACACCCATACGCGCACACACACACACACATGCATACATTTATTTTTACTTGTGCGTATATGGGGATATGTATATACATATACACATGGGTATGGGACTATATATATATACATACATATACATATACTGGATTATAGGATAGTATTTGGGATTGGAGATGAGTCGATGAGATTGGGCTTGAGGCCGTGAGATCGGTGATGTGACATGGTTCGTATTTGAGATACGACATGATGTTTTAGCGGGTCCTTTCGACATGGTGTTTTCATACACACGCATGCATATACATATATGGTATCAGTATTGTATTAGACGTAGATCAGAACCCCCGATCACGATATTTGATAAAGAGGATACCAGATGAATAATGTGATAAATGTGACATTGATCCGTACCCAGATTTAGGATGCTGTACGACGGATTTACCGTACGAGCTGTGTATTGATGATAGATCCGCACTCTTGACTTGAGGATGTCATATTATAGATATTGTATCGTATTGGATACTATTGAGGCGGGATCACCGACTGTTATATATATATATATATATATATCGACTCAGATGTTAGGCGGTTTTCTTACCTTTCGATCAGCCTGTTTAGTTTAGTCCGATAGTTTACATGTACATGATAGATTAGACTCGAGTCATACCTATTTCAAAACTAAAGAATCATGAGTATTTTAAAGACAGGCCAAGAGATTCTACGGATATTTCAAAGAACGTATCTTTTCTTAAAAACACTGTAGCCCTTATTTTCAAAACACCACGATTCGTGTTATTTCAAATGGCAAACCTGTATGACTTATATTTATATAAATGCAGATTAGTTATCATTGTGTTTATTATTCAGCTCCCGTATATTATTGTTGTTCGCATCGCATTGCATGCTTATATTGTGTTTTCATATGTAAATATTGAGATGAGATCATGCTGTCAGGACACTAGCACCATTACCGATGATGGGTATGTTCCACATACACTTACTTGCCGGCTCACACACATCATCATCGGTAATTGTTATGTCACGTACACTTTAAAGAATATTGATTGATTGATATCGCCTGTTAGCTGATAGTCTCGACTTATCATTACTGTGCTAGTTTTTAGACATTGTATTCATTATTATGATACTTCTTGCATATTATTATTCATTGGTTATGCAGTATTATGGAGTTTTATGTCGATATTCGTTGTTTACTTGCTATTGATGATTGGATTTCAGATTTTCATGACATTTCCTGGATTTGGGGGAAAACCGCAAGAAAACATATAAACTTCTCTCTCTCTCTCTTTTTAAAATGAAAAGTGCAGTTTTCTCGTGATGTATGAGTCGTCCACCATGATGTTTTCTCGGTTATGAGATGAATTTCGAGACCAGATTCGAGAAGTCGTATGAACCGTCTCGGGTACATGGTGGACCCGGTATGGTATCCCGGGGCAAGAGTGATTTCATGGAGGATGATGAGCCCGGCAGGGGCAGACTGCCTACCGGTGATTGTTTGGCACGTCGGATATCCGGAGGATACCGTTCGTGGTCGTGTGATTTATGATATGGGCCAATCTGGACTGACGGAGCCCGAGGTATTGAGACATTGAGATATTGAGATATGAGACACTGAGATTTTGAGATTGATAATACAGGCCAGTCCGGGTAGCCGGAGCCTGAGATATTGGGATTTATGTTTTGTGTCGATACTTGATATGGATTTCTCTGTTGATTTCATTGATGATACTCGATTCATACGTACAGAAATCTCATTAAATAAGAAAACAGTTGTCTCACTCATTCATTACATTACATTCATACCTCATACATGTGATATATTGCTATCTGAGGCACTGACACGAGCACATAGGATTACACTTATGTATAGATATTTACCCTTGCCACCTTTTCTTGCTTCAGACTTATCATTTGAGGTTATATATGTATATTTGATCGTATTGACCCAGGATTGTGTCATACATACAATTTCTGCTCGGTGATGTTTTCTACTCACGAGTTGGCAACTCACCCCCGTTGTGCCACAGTTTTTTGCAGGTTTTGCCGTACAGGTTTCGTTACGGCTTTGCTGGCACACTGCTCCCTTTCCGGGTGATTGCTTTGGTAGGTGGGTTCACTTGCATCGTGACCGCCATTGTACTTTATTACATTCAGTTGTATCTAGTAAACTCCATCAACCAGACATGTATATTTTATTGACTTAGCAGACCAGTGATATTTATTCTTTCGACCTTAGAGTCGCGCGTTGTATTATTATGGATTTCATGTTGATTTGAGTTTTCCTTTTGAGTTTTGATTCTCGCCCTTCGGCGTTGTATATTATATGCTTGCGTGGTTGTAGCCGTCGATTGTGTAAGTCCACGTTACCCACCCCGGTGCTTACGGCGAGGCGGAATAGGTAAAAATCAAATTTTTAACACAAGATAACATGGACTAAAACTTGAGGATCTTTGCCAAACCATTGCTAACAAACAACAAGTGGTTCTATCTACTATACTTAGGAGATTATACCTCATGCAACAAGTCCTTCGGGTCTTCTTTCCGCTGTCCTCCTCGTCCATGCAAGCTCCGAGGATCGATCCGGATTTTGGTCACCTCCGCGGCCTCCTAGAGTCGAAGATGATCCACCCGAGAGTCTGTAGTCCGAACTCCACCTCAAGCCGAGGTAACTAGGGCAACAAGTTTGCTATTCTTGAAGTCCTAGGTGGTGTAGAAGATGATGGTGGATTTGTTTGTCTATTTTATTTCTATTTTTCTCAACACATGAGAGCTCTAGAAAAATCAAGAGAGGAAGAAGAAGGAGGAACCATGGGAGCTCTCACTTGAAGAGAGAGAATGAGAAGAAAATAATGATCCATATGCCAAATAATTACTAATCTCTTATCATGATAAAGTGTGATGGTTATATTGATTTGACCATTATCATCTCAAATCAAATCCAAAGCCAAAGAAGAGTCTAGAGTTCACAAGAAAGATCCAAGTCAACAAAGGTTAAATAAGTCAAATTGTCAATATGGTCAAATGGTCAAAACAATTAGCCATAACACAATTATCATTAAAAACATTAGTAAATATTTTCCTCACCTCATAATGGTTTTGACCGAACCAACGGTCAAAACCCTAATGAGGCACCTCCTTCTTCTTCGCTCCTCACAACCGTGCATACACACCCGCATTCGCATTCCGTAGAAAGCGAATACATAGAAGACAAAACTAATCCATCCATACAATACTAGGATCCGGCTTAAACCAAAGCCCACTAGCATTGTCTGTCCGAACAGCATACGCGCACAAGTGCACGTAAGTGATCGTAGCCCTGCCGTAAAACCATACGGCCTCTACACCTTTCGCCCAGTGCAGGAAAACTCTCTGTGTGGGACTCTAAAGACTCGACACTACGCTGGCAGTAGGTTTAACCACAGACCGCAAGCGGCACTAGCTGTACGTAACGGTCCCCAGGTAGATGTCGATAAGAAGGCCGATGAGGTAAACCCATCCGAACTCCTACTGAGCCTGAATGTGACAATCTCCGTACGGTCCGGTCTGTTCGTCTAAGAGTAACGCATGTCGGGCCTAGGGGGCGGTAAACGCCAGACCCCTAATAGCGGTACAAGTCATGCCAGAGTGTAGCCCAGAACACACTGAGAAACTACTGGAAACACTACCAGTAATTCTCGCTTGCCCTAGGCAGGGACTTTGTGTAATGGCTCTCCTAGATACAGCGCGATATCAACCTCCAATACCGGGAGAGACGAATCCTATCTAACCGCTACTGTCTCCAAGTGCTTCGGGACTCCACCCAACTACTACCTGTTTGCACGACTCCTTTGAGCCGTGGTAGGGTAGTAATCAAAGTACAGTGGGAACACACTCGAGGTGAAGTAGCAGTGTCAAGTCAACGGACTAAGCTGTACTCCTGTCACCTGGAAACTGTTATCTGACGATAGGTATAGTACCAACCAACAGTTCCCGACGAGTCCTGTCCAGTGTACTCATAACCTAACGAGCACCCGCATACCATCTCCAGTACGACGTACTGATGGCTGTGGGACAGACCATCTCCCCTGCTGGGATGAGAAGCGCATACGCCAGTCTACTCCGGAGTATCGATGCCCCGTCTCGATAATCCTACGACTAGAGACCTGTATAAGGATGTGCTTGTAGATTACCCAGCCCCCACAAGTGTGACTGCCATCACAACGCTGGTAATCAAGCAAAAATCCTAAGGGCTCCACTAATATGTATAAGCGATATGCTAAAAGAAACACATGCACATATTAAAGTAGAAACAAACCAAGTAGCATACTACCATTTTGAGCAAGATTGTCTATACAACTGTGAATATCCCAAACTTACATTAAGTAATATACAAACTAGTATGATATAGTAATGGCCTCTAGGGCATATACACTAACAATCTCCCACTTGCAGTAGGGCCATGTACTGGCGTATCGAAGACCTATCATCTCGATCAGCCGCTCGAACTGAGTCTGGGGTATGGCCTTCATGAATGGATCTGCAGTGTTATTCTCCGAATCTACTCTCTTCACCTCGATCTCCCGGCGATCTACGATCTCCCTGATCAGGTGGTACCGCCTCAAAATGTGTCTGGACTTCTGATGGGATCCGGGTTCCTTCGCTAAAGCTATAGCGCCGTTGTTGTCACAATACAGCGGTATTGGATCAACAATGGTAGGAACCACCTGAAGCTCCGTGAGGAACTTCTTCATCCAGACAGCTTCCTTTGTGGCATCGCAAGCAGCTATGTACTCCGCTTCCATAGTTGAGTCAGCAACGGTTTCCTGCTTGGAGCTCTTCCAACAAACCGCCCCTCCATTGAGGGTAAAGACATAACCCGACATGGACTTGGAGTCATCCTTGTCACTTTGGAAGCTGGAGTCAGCAAAGGCCTCGATCTGGAGGTCTTTTCCGCCATACACCAAGAACATCTCCTTAGACCTTCTCAGGTACTTGAGAATGTTCTTTACTGCTATCCAGTGTTTCTCCCCTGGGTCCGACTGATACCAGCTTACAACGCTCAGTGCGTTTGCTACATCTGGTCTGGTACACAACATCGCATACATTATAGAGCCTACCGCAGATGCATAGGGTATAGATGACATGCGAGCCCTTTCCAAATCAGTCTTGGGAGACATCTCTTTGGAGAGGGTGATTCCGTGACAAGCCGGTAGATTACCGTGCTTTGAATCTTCCATACTGAATCGTCTCAGTATGGTGTCGATATACCTGGACTGCGAAAGTCCCAACATCCTCTTAGATCTATCACGATAGATCTGGATCCCCAGAATGTAGTTGGCATCGCCCAGGTCCTTCATGGAAAACCTCTGTGACAAGAATCCTTTGACTGACTGTAGCATAGGAATGTCATTTCCTATTAGGAGAATGTCATCCACGTACAAGACGAGGAATACCACAGTTCTCCCTACAATCTTACTGTAAATGCATGGCTCATCCGGATTTTTGATAAAGTCGAATTCTTTGACAGTATCATCAAAGCAGATGTTCCAACTCTGCGATGCCTGCTTCAGTCCATAAATGGACTTAAGCAACTTGCACACTTTACCGCTGCTCCCACTCTGAATGAAACCCTCCAGCTGATACATATAGACGCACTCTTCCAAATTTCCATTTAGAAAAGCCGTCTTTACGTCCATCTGCCAGATCTCATAATCGTGAAAGGAAGCAATGGTAAGAAGGATCCGAATGGATTTGAGCATAGCCACTGGAGAAAAGGTTTCGTCATAGTCCAAACCAGGTCTTTGACGAAAACCCTTTGCAACATGTCTAGCTTTATAGGTTTCAACCTGCCCATCTATACCAATCTTCTTTCAGAAGATCCATTTGCAGCCTACGGGTTTTACCCCTTCTGGAGCAATGTCCAAAGTCCAAACTTTGTTGGTGTACATGGACTCCATCTCGGTCAGCATTGCATCCAGTCATTTTACTGAGTCGCCGCTCTGAATAGCTTGCTGGAAGCTAGTAGGCTCATCATTTTCAATGACGCAATCCTCTTGATCCCCGTCTATGAGAAAACCGTAGTATCTTTCGAGTGGATGAGACTGCCTACTACTCCTGCGGAGTGGCGCTGGGATGTCCGGTTCTCCTGAAACTTCTTGTTCTACCAAGCTTTCAGTAATAGCTTGTGGTTCTGGAATTTCTTCCAGTTCTATTGCGCTCCCACTTATCTGATTTTCTAAAAACTCAGTTTCCAAGAAGCGGGCATGATGAGAAACAAAGACCTTTTACTCCTCTGCGTAATAGAAAATATACCCTTTGGAGTTCTTTGGGTATCCCACAAACTTACACTATACTGAGCGTGCCTCGAGCTTGTCCGCATGCTGCTTTTTGACAAAAGCTGGACATCCCCATGTCTTAAAGTGTTTAAGACAGGGTTTCTTCCCACTCCACATCTGATATGGTGTGGTAGGCACTGACTTAGTAGGAACTTGGTTTAAAATATATGCAGCTATTTCTAGTGCATAACCCTAGAAAGATCGCGGTAACTCAGCCTTACTCATCATGGAACGAACCATATCCAATAGAGTTCGATTCCGTCTTTCCGATACACCGTTGTGTTGTGGTGTGTATGGAGGAGTAAGCTGAGAGAGAATTCCATTCTCTTTTAAGTAGCCCACAAACTCGGCACTCAAGTATTCACCACCTCGATCAGATCTCAGTGTCTTGATACGTTTGCCTGTTTGTTTTTCAACTTCATTCTTGTTTTCCCGAAATTTCTCAAAGGCCTCGGATTTATACTTCATCAGGAAGACATGTCCATACCTAGAGAAATCATCTGTAAAAGTAATGAAGTATGAATAACCGCTTCGTGCATGTGTAGACATTGGACCACACACATCACTGTGTATGAGTTCCAAGAGCTCGCTCGCTCTTACTCCGTGTCCAGTGAACGGAGTCTTTGTTATCTTTCCCATGAAACAAGATTCACAAGTAGCATAAGACTGATACTCGAACGGATTCAAGTATCCCTCTTTATGTAACTTTGTCAACCGTGTCTCATTAATGTGACCCAGTCTACAATGCCATAAGAAAGCCTGATTTGTTTCCGGAGACTTTCTTTTAAGTGTGTTCTGGACACTGAAAACCTGAGCTTGATTCAGTACGTATATTCCGTTTTCTAATGTACATGACCCAATCAGAACTTGATTTAGGTGGATGTGGACCACATCGCTTATAAAAGTAAAATCATATCCTTCCTTAGAAAGTATGGATACAGATATGATATTATAAGCCATACTAGTTACATACAAACAGTTACGCAGAATCAATATCTGCCCACTTGTCAATCCAAGGTGATATTCCCCTACGGATTCAGCGTCCACGCTCATTCCATTGGCAACCCTGAGAGTCATATCACCTATCCTGATAACTCTACGGTTTTTCAGAGCCTGTAATAAATTACAGATGTAAGATCCTGATCCGTTATCCAATACCCAGGAAGTAGGGTTAATTGACATACAGTTTTCTATTACAAACACACCCAAAGCCGAAGCCACAACATGCTTCGAATCCTGGCTACTGGCTTTGCTAGCCCTGCAATCCTTCTGCCAATGTTCATTCCCGTAACAATAGGAACGTCCCTCCTTTACTACATCCAGTCCCGAATCTTTTGCCCTTCCCTTTCCTTCTTCTTCCCTGGTTTCCTTCAGGGTATAAGTAGAGGGCAGAGACTGTAGAATCAAGTCAGTACTTGACCCATTCTTCAACGTGGTCTTCAGGTCCGTAAGCTCATCAAAATAGCTAGTCTCTGTAAGGACGTTGTCCCCTACAGATGACCCGAAAGCTAACCTCGCTTGAAGCTATTCATTCGAGGTCTCATATCTTGCGATACGAGATTGCTCTCCATATAAATATTTGTTATGGAGGAAGACAGAAGCTAAGTCCATCTTCTCGTGCTGCTTCTGGTATGCACCATCAACTGAGGCTAACACGAGGCACTTGGCATTCACACAGTCCTTTTCCGATGTCTTACGGATATCAATATCCGTGACAGGGGAAACTGGTCCTAAGACGGCAGGGGTTTGATTAGTTAGGAGGTGTCCCAGCTTGTCATGGGTAATGGACATCTGGACAGACCTTTGCCAGTCATAACAGTCAGATTCAGTCATTTTATTATCTAGATGTAACCTACGTCTGGTCACTGGGTCGCTGCAATTAAGAGAGAGAGAAGAAAACACTTAGCATGATGCTCTTGCAAGTTTAGATTGGTTTTTTTTATCTAAACAGGATGGCTCCCACTGTTTCTCGAATCCTTCCTCAAACCATAAAAGAAGAATTAGTCGGGATTGGTCTCACCGTACAATACTTGCTTAACCGTTCAGCCAGGCTGGTGTCGGTACTTCGAGGGAGGTTTTATGATGCTTTCGCAAAGTTCCTTAATTAAATAACCTCTTTTCCCTGTGGGCGTAGCCCCGCTAACATCTTTCTAGACACCTACTTGGTTTATAGCATTGATCGTTAAGTGAAAAAGTCTCCCGAGGAGTAGCGGATACTCACAGTAAGATCGGGATCCAAATATCATTGTGTGATAATGCTGAAGGAATCCTACCAATATTATCAAACTCCAAATGGTATGCAGCGCTAGCAAGTTTCAATTTCCTTAGAAACTCCCGATTTGGATTTTTGCCCCATGTTCTTATGACCTTGACTAAGGCCAACAAATCATAAGTCACGTGTCAAGTTCTACCCGTCATTATCCAGGTTGATTTGAACCCACCCGTATATACCCTTGACTATGGCCAACAAAGTAATACGACTGTCCCAAACCAACGCATCTATCTGTGCAACATATGAATACCCAGCAGGTACCAATCACTATGCCTTGACTAAGGCCAACAAACATAGCTTGAATACTATTGAATATTCATATGAAACGACGGAGGGCTACGAATGGTTTTGGCGAAACCGTGAACGTAGTGAACTTGATATAATCGAAGGAACCTTGATAGCTTTTAAAAGGAGTGGTTTAAGCTCTGCGTTTTTAAAAGTTTTCTGTTTTTGAAAAAACCGAGTGGTTTTGAAATTGTTCCAACGATTTAGCTTTGGTTTATTTTCTTTGCATTAATATAATGCGTCCCATCAATTAATCCTACCATTGCAGAAAACAACGAAAATATGACGTACGCTTATGCCATCCGCATTCGCCACTGGGTCCATCATCACCCGTTAGGTTACTTAACTAACGACAGAGCGGGGGTTGGACAAGCGCGGATGCAAAACATAAGCAACGCCTACTAGATATCATATATATATATATATACATTCGTCAGATGCAATGATAGTCATTCCAGATCACAGATGAACATATTGGATATGCTAGGAATCCACGTTTCGTTCGAGCCTGCAACGAAAGACGGATTACATGGTCGCGATGAATAGCCAAACCCCATCCTAGACCCCTACGGGTGCGGCAAACTACCCGCCAAGTACCCGAAGTGAAGCAACCTCTCTCAACAACGTGAGTAGGCCACTCGGCACTTCAAAATACCCGGTAGTTTGTGCACCCTACCTTGGGTCTATCCTAGGAGCAAAAACAGTAAAAGAAATAATATACAATGGCGGCTACAATCTCAACCCGGATGTGCGGCCATAAAATAATATTACATCAAATTACAAATTTTACATTGAATGAAAAATGAAAACTCTCATCTCACATCCCCGGCTATTCATCACGACGATCCAACAAGTTCATATACACAAACCAATATCACAGATCACAGATATGCACAACCCCCACTAATCGACGTATAGCGATTAGTAGACGTTCAGTACATATATCACATCACAGAAGATCCAATTAGCTAAAGTACTTAGAATTTCGATCGATAACTTGATTTGAAACTACCCCAAGCACAATACAGTACTAAACATAATATGGGCAGAAACAAACTATCAGAAAAATCACAGAATGCAAATTTGGACAGACAGCAGAAAAACAAGTTGACTCGGCGTCGACTCGGCCGCGGATCCGCGGCCAAACCCTTGGTTTGGCCGCGCTTTCATGGCGGTCTGACCGATTCATGATCTCGTTTTTCTTATGTGTCTTTCAAAAAGCCTGAATGTATTTTTAAGGTCCCTGGAAAAAATTTTGGACCAGATTTTAAAATCGACAGAAAAGTGCAGTTTTTGACGTGTTTTGCGATTTTTTCCGGCGATCGAATTTCTAACACTTTGCTAACAAGTTAGTAATGTCTTAGCGAGGCTCTGATACTACTGTAAGTCCACATTACCCATCCCGGTGCTTACGGGGAGGTGGAATAGGTAAAAATCAAATTTTTAACACAAGATAACATGGACTAAAACTTGAGGATCTTTGCCAAACCATTGCTAACAAACAACAAGAGGTTCTATCTACTATGCTTAGGAGATTATACCTCATGCAACAAGTCCTTCGGGTCTTCTTTCCGCTGTCCTCCTCGTCCATGCAAGCTCTGAGGATCGATCCGGATCTTGGTCACCTCCGCGGCCTTCTAGAGTCGAAGACGATACACTCGAGAGTCTGTAGTCCGAGCTCTACCTCAAGCCGAGGTAACTAGGGCAACAAGTTTGCTATTCTTGAAGTCCTAGGTGGTGTAGAAGATGATGATGGATTTGTTTGTCTATTTTGTTTCTATTTTTCTCAACACATGAGAGCTCTAGAAAAATCAAGATAGGAAGAAGAAGGAGGAACCATGGGAGCTCTCACTTGAAGAGAGAGAATGAGAAGAAAATAATGATCCATATGCCAAATAATTACTAATCTCTTATCATGATAAAGTGTGATGGTTACATTGATTTGACCATTATCATCTCAAATCAAATCCAAAGCCAAAGCCAAAGAAGAGTCTAGAGCTCACAAGAAAGATCCAAATCAACAAAGGTCAAATAAGTCAAATTGTCAACATGGTCAAATGGTCAAAATAATTAGCCATAACACAATTATCATTAAAAAGATTAGTAAATATTTCCCACACCTCATAATGGTTTTGACCGAACCAACGGTCAAAACCCTAATGAGACACCTCCTTCTTCTTCGCTCCTCACAACCGTGCATACACACCCGCATCCGCATTCCGTAGAATGCGGATGCACAGAAGACAAAACTAATCCATCCATACAATACTAGGATCCGGCTTAAACTAAAGCCCACTAGCATTGTCTGCCCGAACAGTATACGCGCACAAGTGCACGTAAGTGATCGTAGCCCTGCCGTAAAACCATACAGCCTCTACACCTTTCGCCCAGTGCAGGGAAACTCTCTGTGTGAGACTCTAAAGACTCGACACTACGCTGGCAGTGGGTTTAACCACAGACCGCAAGCGGCACTAGCTGTACGTAACGATCCCCAGGTAGATGTCGATAAGAAGGCCGATGAGGTAAACCCATCCGAACTCCTGCTGAGCCTGAATGTGACAATCTCCGTACGGTCCGGTCTGTTCGTCTAAGAGTATCACATGTCGGGCCTAGGGGGCGGTAAACGTCAGGCCCCTAATAGCGGTACAAGTCATGCTGGAGTGTAGCCCAGAACACCCTAAGAAACTACTGGAAACACTACCAGTAATTCTCGCTTGGCGTGGCCAGGGACTTTGTGTAATGGCTCTCCTAGACACAGCGCGATATCAACCCCCAATACCGGGAGAGACGAATCCTATCCAACCGCTACTGCCTCCAAGTGCTTCGGGACTGCACCCAACTACTACCTGTTTACACGATTCCTTTGAGCCTTGGTAGGGTAGTAATCAAAGTACAGTGGGAACACACTCGAGGAGAAATAGCAGTGTCAAGTCAACGGACTAAGCTGTACTCCTGTCACCTGGAAACTGTTATCTGACGATAGGTATAGTACCAACCAACAGTTCCCGACGAGTCCTGTCCAGTGTACTCATAACCTAACGAGCACCCGCATACCATCTCCAGTACGACGTACTGATAGCTGTGGGACAGACCATCTCCCCTGCTGGGATGAGAAGCGCATACGCCAGTCTACTCCGGAGTATCGATGCCCCGTCTCGATAATCCTACGACTAGGGACCTGGGACCTGTATAAGGATGTGCTTGTAGATTACCCAGCCCCCACAAGTGTGACTGCCATCACAACGCTGGTAATTAAGCAAAGATCCTAAGAGCTCCACTAATATGTATAAGTGATATGCTAAAAGAAACACATGCACATATTAAAGTAGAAACAAACCAAGTAGCATACTACCATTTTGAGCAAGATTGTCTATACAACTGTGAATATCCCAAACTTCCATTAAGTAATATACAAACTAGTATGATACAGTAATGGCCTCTAGGGCATATACACTAACAGATTAACGAAAAGCTAACTCCCGTTTGGGGATGCCTTTTATCATTATGTATATATTTATCATGTTGTACCCCGTTCAGGGCCAGTATTTACAAAAGAAACTCTGCCGAAATTTTCAGAAAAGACTTGTGATTTTAAAAATGCATATTTCGGCTTATATTGCTAAACTACTTGATTTAAATTGGTTTTTCCTTCACTCTACTGCTTTACTTGGTTTTTATTTCTGGGTTTTGGTTTACTTAGATTACTTACGCCTCGAGACGTTTCGTAATTTAAGTGCCGGTCATGTTCCGTACTATTCGGGTCGTGACAGGTTAGTTGGAAGAGTTCCAAACAGGACACCGTTGCAGACTCCACGATGGAAGCTGAGTTTATTGCTGCAAATGATGCTGCCAAGGAAGCCGTCTGGATGAGGAAGTTCATCGCGGAACTAGGAGTAGTTCCATCCATTATTGATCTAATACCATTGTATTGTGATAATAATGGAGTTATGACGTTAACCAAAGAACTGAGGTCCCATCGGAAGTCCAGGCACATCCTGAGGCGATATTATTTGATCCGGGAGATAATAGATCGCCACGAGATCGAGATTCGGAGAATAGATACAAAGAATAACACCGCGGATCCACTCACCAAGGCCCTTCCATAGCCGTAGCATGAGCGACTTTTTGAGATGTTGGATATGAGATACGTCAATAATTGGCCTTAGTGCAAGTAGGAGATTGTTGGAAATATATGTATGCCCTAGAGGCCATTATATGTATAGTGGATGCTTGGACATGTATATATGTATATAGATGACTTTCATGTTCGACATGACAGTATGCTATCTTGTTTACTTTATCTTGACATATTCATTTGATCATGCATTTTACTCATTTGGTATATGTTGATAAAGTCTATAGGATATTTGCTTAACTACTGCGACTATGATGCAGATCATACTTGTGGGACACATGTAGTTTATAAGCATATCCTTGAACTGTTCCTAGTCGTAGGTGTATCGAGACGGGGTATCGATATTCCAGAGTAGACTAGTGTATACCATTCTTGTCCCATGTGATGGACTATGGATGATCCCATATCCATCTGGTGTGGTGACACCAAAGATTGTATGCGGGTGCTCAGTGGAGACTGGGTACACTGAACGAACTCGCCAAGAACTCCTATATGGTATTATATCTATCGTCGGATAGCAGTTCTCAGGTGACACTGGTACAGGTTAGTCTATAGACCCAAGATCGTCATAGATTCTTGTGTGTCCTCTCACTGTACTTTGATCTCCACCCTACTGTAGGGTGTTTTTCGTCACTCCATTGAGATGGGAATACGCGCGCGCTTGTCAGGCGTACTACAGATTCTCCCTGCCTAGGGTAGGCCGGGGTTTATTGATTGTGGGGATCCGAATCTCCGGCAGCCGTGGACTAAGCTGCCGTTAATTATCCCCCGCCTTTGGGGCAGGGAACCTCCGATTGACGGGTTAAACTGGTCATGCGAACTCGATGTGCAGTGTACGTGTGTTTTGTTTTGGAGGGGGGTTTAAATATATCGGGAGCCACGCAGAGTTTTTACGGGGGTCCCGCTACCCGGATGGCGGGCTGGGGCTCAAGGGGGTTAGCAGCCCCCTTGCGGGATGCGGGGCAGCGTCCCGTTAGAATTTTTTTTCTAACAGGGACAGTGTCGTGGAGTATGTGTGTATGTAAATATGTATACATATGTACAGATATACATGTATATATATAAAAAGGGGAAAAGATATCCAAAGGATGCGTGGGGACAGCACCTTGGGCGCTGTGCGTCTAGGTGCTGTGCGCTCAGGCGCTAGAGTGCCACGTGTCGGTACGTGGGCGCTCTGCGGTTGAGCGCTGGGCGCTGGAGCGCAAGCACGCCATGTGTCGGCACGGGGGCGACTTGCGCTCGAGCGCTTGATCTGGAGCGCAAGCGCGCCACGTGTCGGCACGGGGGCGACTTGCGCTCGAGCGCTTGCGCTGGAGCGCAAGCGCGCCACGTGTCGGCACGGGGGCGCTCTGCGCTCGAGCGCTTGCGCTTGAGCGCAAGCGCGCCACGTGTCGGCACGCGGGCGCTCTGCGCTTGAGAGCCGGCGAGAAAAAGAGGCTTTTAGCCTAAAAAAAATTTCTCAGAAGAGAAATCAGAGAGGAGTTGGACTCCTGAGTGTGTTTTTTTTTGTTTAGTGAACGATGTTCTTCTTCCTCCTCCTCTGTTAGCTGGATCTTGAAGATCAAGAGATATGGCATTTCTAAAAATCTCTTCTTTTTGAAATCTAATGGAAGGTCTGAGTTCCCCTTTATGGGTTTTGTGGTGAAAAACTAATTTGTTTTATAAAAAGAAGAGTAAAACTCTAGGTTTAATTCAAGAGAAAAGGGAAGGTTTTTGAACCTTGAAGAAGGAGAAAAGATCTCAGATTTGAAGAAAATTTTGAGAGAGAGAAAAAGTTGTTGAGATATTTCATTATCTTTGCCTTTATAGGCTGTACACTTTACACATAGCCCCTTGGGCTTCATAAAATGGCATTTTGCCCATCCCATGGCTCATGTGCCATTTCTTTTTGCACATAAGCCATGGGCTTTACAAAAACTTGGCTTTATGCCTATTTTTCTTACATTTATCCATAAAATAAAATAAAATAAATACAACAAAATTGCTTATTACAAAATTTTTATCTTGGCGTGGGGGGAGGCCGGCCGCTTCATGTTCGGGCTCGACCCGGGCATGGGCCTACTGGATCTGGGCTTGGGCCCACTTAGCTTGGAGTTGACTTGGATTTTGACTTGGTCAACCGGGGTGTAAATTTTTACCCCAACAAATTGCCCCCCATCAATAAATGCACACCACATATGTGGGTTGTGTGCATGAAATTGATGGATTTTCTTTCACGTGGAGGCGACCTGATTTGGTTCCCGCTTTTTGGGAAGCTGGCACTGCCCTTTTTACGACATGGACGGTCGTTGCTTGACATGTCTCCGAGACGGAGTGTCAGTGATAGACATTTTCCCTGGCCCAGAGTGATCTGGTTCCCGCTTTGTAGGAATCCTGCGCTGCCCTTTTTGCGACTTGGACGGTCGATACTGCCCTTTTTGCGACTTGGACGGTCGGTTCTGCCCTTTTTGCGACGTGGACGGTCGGTGCTGCCATTTTAGCGACGTGGACGGTCGGTGCTGCCCTTTTTGCGACTTGGACGGTCGGTGCTGCCATTTTAGCGACGTGGACGGTCGGTTCTGCCATTTTAGCAACGTGGACGGTCGGTGGTGCCATTTTAGCGGCGTGGACGGTCGGTTCTGCCATTTTAGCGACGTGGACGGTCGGTGCTGCCATTTTAGCGGCGTGGACGGTCGGTTCTGCCATTTTAGCGACGTGGACGGTCGGTGCTGCCATTTTAGCGACGTGGACGGTCGGTGCTGCCCTTTTTGCGACTTGGACGGTCGGTGCTGCCATTTTAGCGACTTGGACGGTCGGTACTGCTCTTTTTGCGACTTGGACGGTCGGTTCTGCCCTTTTTGCGATGTGGACGGTCGGTGCTGCCATTTTAGCGACGTGGACGGTCGATGCTGCCCTTTTTGCGACTTGGACGGTCGATGCTGCCATTTTAGCGACGTGGACGGTCGGTTCTGCCATTTTAGCGACGTGGACGGTCGGTTCTGCCCTTTTAGCGACTTGGATGGTCGGTACTTGATTTGACTTGCTCTGCTTCTTGCAGTGTCAGGGGTAGACTTGACTTGCCCCGCCTCTTGCGGTGTCGAGATTGGATCCTGACTTGCTCCGCTTCATGCGGTGTCGGAGTGGAAGTTGACTTGTTGATTTTGATTTGGGTTGACATCAGCATCGCTATACTGAAATATGGTACCAGGAGCGAATCATCATCTGTCATTGAGAGGATTTTGGGATTTTGGTTTTTGTTTGGCATCTGCATTGCTGCACTGGAATAATGCCAGGAGCAACTCATCATTTGCCCCGGGAGCATTTGCGAATTGGTTTTTTTTTTGTTTTTGTTTTTTGTTTTTGTTATTTGGGGACTTTGAATGTGGTCTCACCAGTAGGACTTGGGAGAGGTTGGGATTGTTTTACGCCCGTGGATTGTATACGGTTTTGCAGGATGTATGATCCAGACCGTATGGCCCGGAAAAATTTCGGAACTTTGTCGGCGTCTGCATCGCTGCACGGGAATATGGTACCAGGAGCGACTCATCATTCGCCGTTGGGGTATGGGATTTAGAATTTGGTTGGCGTCTGCATCGCTGCATTGGAGTATGGTGCCAGGAGCGACTCATCATTCGCCATTTGGGGATTGGGGAGCGATGGCTTAGGAGACAGGTTTAGATCCCTATCGCCTAAGGCTTTTCAATTTTATGGGCCGTGAGGGTCCCATAAAAGCATTTTCTCCCTACGAGTCGTAAGGATCCCGCAGGTGTATTTTCTCCTTAGGAGTCGTGAGGACTCCTAAGTGTGTTTTTCCTTTATGAGTCGTAAGGATCCCACAAAGATTTGTTCTCCTCATATATCGTGAGGACACATGAGTGGGTCTTATCAATGGAGCATCATTCCCAAAGCGGAGACCAGCCGCGTAACTGGTGATTACGGTGGGGCATGGGTATGATGAGAATTATTTGAGCCCGTAGATTGTATACGATGGTCAACTTGGGGACCCACCGTAGGGCCGGAGAACTTTGAGAAATTGGATTTTGGTTGGCGTCTGTATCGCTACACTGGAATATGGTATCAGGAGCGACTCATCATTCGCCGTTTGAGGACTTGGAATTTGGATCTTGTTTAGCATCAGCATTGCTGCACTGGAATAATGCCAGGAGCAACTCATCATTTGCCTTGGGAGGACTTGGGATTTGGGTTTTTGGTCGGCATCAGCACCGCTAACACTGAAGCGAAATGCCAGGAGCGACTCATCATTTGCCGTTGAGAGGATTTTGGGATTTTGGTTTTTGTTTGGCATCTGCATTGCTGCACTGGAATAATGCCAGGAGCAACTCATCATTTGCCCCGGGAGCATTTGGGAATTGGTTTTTTTTTTTGTTTTTTTTTTGGGGGACTTTGAATGTGGTCTCACCGGTAGGACTTGGGAGAGATAGGGGTCATTTACGTCCGTGGATTGTATACGGTTTTGCAGGATGTATGATCTAGACCGTAGGGCTAATGTGCTCAATTCGCCTGCGACTTGGAGCATTCACGTGTAGTATTTCTTGAGATATCGGCCATTGATGGGTGGCATGGGCCTTTCTCCCTCGGCACTTATCAGTTGGTAGGATCCTCCGTCGAACACTTTCTCAATGACGTATGGTCCTTCCTAGTTTGGCTCGAATTTTCCCTTGGCATGTCGATTGGGGATGATCGGTCTTTTGAGGACCAACACCAATTCACCTTTTTTGAAAGCGCGGAGACGGGTTATCTTGTCATAGGCCCGTGACATTTGGGCTCGGTATAGCTCCAGATTTTGCTGCACCGCGAGCCTCTTTTCTTCGAGGGCATCGAGCTCTTCAAGTCGAAGGAGCACGTTTTCTTCCTCCGTCAACTCGTGCTGAACGGCCATTCTTAAGCTTGGAACTTCGACTTCGAGGGGGAGGACCGCCTCCACTCTGAAGAGCAATGAGTATGGAGTGGACTGAGTTGGAGTACGGTGCGTGGTACGATATGCCCACAACGCCTCGTGAAGTTTGAGATTCCAGTCTCTCTTGTTGGCTGAAGCATTTTTTCTCAGGAGCTTGCATAGAGTCTTATTGAAGGCTTCGGCTAGCCCGTTGGCTCTTGGATTATAGATGGAGGAATATCTTCAGTCTATCTTGTGCTGAGTAGCGAACCTTGAGACATTGAAGCTCTTGAAAGAAGGCCCGTTGTTAGAAATGATTCTTCTTGGTGTACCGAAGCGGTTTAGAATATTATGCAGGAAGAATGTCAGAATATCCTTTGTCTTGACTTCTTTTAGCGGGACAGCTTCAGCCCATCTGGAGAAGTAGTCTGTCGCGGCCAGTATGAACCGATGGCCTTTGGATGACGGAGGATCAATTGGACCAACAATGTCGGTGCCCCAGACTTCGAAGGGCCACGACGCCACCGTAGGATGCAATGGATTGGGATGCTTGTGAATAAAATCACCGTGAATTTAGCAGATATAACATTTCTTTGCATGCTCTCCGCAATCCCGTATCATGGTGGGCCAGTAATACCCAAGCCGTTTAATCTACAGTCGCATCTTGGGGCCAGATTGGTGAGCACCGCAAACACCTGAGTGAACTTCTTTCATGACTTTTTGGGCTTCGGCCGATGACAGGCACCTGAGCCAGAGTTGGTCATATGACCTGCGGTATAACATATCATTTACAAACACGTATCGGAGAGCTCTCTTCTTTAGCTGAATCCTCGCAGATTTTTCTTCGGGCAGCCTGTCGTATCGGAGGTACTCTATGAAGGGTTCTCTCCAATCGGGCTCATCTTGGATGATCGAAGCTTCTTCGGCAGGACTGCTCTTCTGTTCCGCGCTTTCCTCTTCTCGTAGAGAGACTGGGGGTAGAATTTGTCGGCTCCTGACTGTGATCAGAATTTCGTCCATGTCAGGATCAGCCAGCTCCTTGGCTAAGCGAGCGAGTACGTCAGCCTTTCCATTCAACGCTCTGGGGACTCTCATTAGTTCAATGTGAGTGAACCGTTTCATGAGTTCCACCACTCGGCCTCTGTACCGAGCTAACTCGGGTTTGAATATTTTATAATCACCGCTTACTTGGTTGACGACGAGTTAGGAGTCACCGTAAACTCGTAGCCGACGGATTTCCATTTCTATGGCGAGCTCCAAACCAGCTATCAGAGCTTCATACTCAGCTTCATTGTTTGTCCGAGGCTCGGTGAGAGCGAAAGAACGCCGTAGGGTTCCCATTGATGGTGTGATGAACACCAATCCTATCCCTGCTTTTATCTCCGGGACGCTTAATTTACTGGAGGTCCTTATCGATGAGGCCCCATCGAAGTAGAGCTCCCAACATGGCTCATCTCCCTCGAGGTGCAGCACTTGTTCGTCGGGTAACTCACAATTTAGCGGCGACCCTTCTGGTATAGGATGAGCGGCGAGGAAGTCTGCAAGAGCTTGCCCTTTCACTGCTTTTTGAGGAGTATAAACTATGTCAAACTCAAGTAACATGACAACCCATCTTGCCATTCTGCCGGCTAGGCTCGCTCTGGTCATCAAGTGTTTGAGCGGGTCGACCTTGGAGATCAGCATAACCCGATGAGCAAGCAGATAGTGCCTCAGCTTCTTCACTGCAAATATCAGAGCCAGGCATTGCTTTTCGATTGGGGAATAGTTGTGTTCCGCCCCGACTAGAGTTCGACTAAGGTAGTAGAAAGCATTTTCTTTTCCCTCCTCGTTATTCTGGGCAAGGAGCGCACCGAGTGACTCATCCAGCGCGGCAGTGTAGAGAATCAGCGGTTTATTTGGAATGGGAGCGGCCAGCACTGGAGGGTGCAACAAGTATTGTTTGATGCTTTCGAACGCTGCTTGACATTCGGCATCCCAGATAAAAGGAGCTCCTTTCTTCATGAGCTTTGAGAAGGGCTTACATCTCCCCGATAAATTTGAGATAAACCTCTGTATATAAGCAAGCTTGCCTTGAAAAGATCTTAGCTGCGTCAGACTCTTCGGAGGGGGCATCTCCATGATGGCCTTTATCTTTGATAGGTCAACTTCGATCCCTCGATGTTGGACTATGAAGCCCAGGAATTTTCCCGATGACACGCCAAAAGCGCACTTCAGAGGATTCATCTTCAGATCGTATTCCCTCAGTCTGGTGAGAACAATCTTAAGATCTTGGATGTGGTCGGCCTTGGCTTTAGTTTTGACGACCAGATCATCAACATAACATTCGACGACTTTATGGATTAGGTCATCAAAGATATTAGTCATTGCCCTTTGATATGTAGCACCTGCGTTCTTCAGTCCGAACGGCATCACCTTGTAGCAATATATTCCGATCGGGGTTCGAAATGATGTGTGTTTCTCATCCTCAGGCGACATCTTGATCTGATTGTATCCAGACGAGCCATCCATAAAGGTGAACAGCTCGTAATTTGAGGTGTCATCGACCATCATTTCCATGACCGGTAGCGGGAAGTCGTCTTTAGGACATGCCTTGTTGAGGTCCCTGAAATCGACACAAACTCGGATCTGCCCATTTTTCTTCTTCACTGGGACTATGCATGCGATCCAGTCCGCATATTTCTCTTCCCTGATGAAGCCGGCGTCGATGAGCTTCTTGGTTTCCTCGATGACTTTTTCTTTTAGTTCCCTTCTCATTCTTCGAGGAGCTTGTTTGACTGGCTTAGCATCAGGAGATATAGCCAGCTTATGCACAGCCACTTCAGGGGAAAGGCCTGGCATTTCTTTGTATGTCCACGCGAAGCAGTCGACGAACTCATGCAGCAGGGCAATTATCTGCGCTTTCATTTCCTCTGACAAGAGCGAGCTGATGTAGGTCGGCCTTGGATTATCGGGCGTTCCTAAGTCAATCTTGGTTAGCTCGTCAAAGGTTGCTTGTCCACCATCTTCGAGCTCTTGAGGAGCTTCTTCTGGCTCGGCTATCTCGTCATCATCATTTGATCTTTCACTGGCCTCACCAACATGGATCATGTAGCACGCTTTGGAATCAGGTTGAATGTAGCCTATGCCCCGTCTATCTGGAATTCGTCCATCGATGAGTGCTCGGACCTGGGGCGGATACCATAGCCCTTCGTAAAACTTTGCTTCGGACTCCGTTTGATATAACCGGCATCCACACTTCTTAAAGTATTCCCGCATCTCGGGCGCATAGTATCTGGGATTGAGGACGGCTCTTATGCCTCTCTCATAGGGAAGGAACGCGACAGAAAGATCGTCCGGATGCACAACGGGGGTTGACCCGTAAAACAGGATGCCCTTCTGTCCATTTTTCCTCCCGGGGACGTAGAAAGTTTTCAGCTGGTCCACGGTGGAGACTGACAACGCATCGAGCTCTTTGCACATCTGCTCCGGCACCCTTGTGACGGCTAGGGACCCTTCTGCGACTTCGAAGGTCTCTCGTAGTTTCGCTTGCTGCATGGGGGGCCAATCTGCACAGCTGTTGCACGGCAGGTCCTCTTCTTCTGACTCTTCAGTGTCACTGCCAAGATGAGGGCGGACTTTGCTGCTAGATGGGCCTTCAGTAACAGATTCGTCCGTATCGCTGCCGAAATGAGGGCGAGTTTTACGGAAGGACGGGCTTCCAGCATCGGACTCATCAGTGTCGCTACCAAAACAGGGGCGAACTTGGGCGTTTTTGCTTTTGAAAGTGATAGCCGGCTCAGATTTGCTTTTGAGTCTTGGGGCCGGTCCATCCTCAGTCAGTTGTGGCTTAGCATTTTGGTGGTTCATAAAGTATCAAGAATCTTCATATCGGACTTCATGCACATCGAACGGCTGGATGTCTCCGTCAATGCGTCTTTCTTCGCCATTTTTAGTATACTTCATGCATTGATGGAGAGTTGACGGAATGATGCCGTAATCGTGGAGCCACGGCCGCCCCAAGAGAATCTTATAAGATGTGTCGGCGTCGATCACATATATCTTAGCTTTAGTTTGCAAATCCCCAAATTTGATTGGCAAAGCTATAAACCCCAGAACTTGCTGGCAATTTTGGTTGAAGCCTTGAATGACAATCCTTTCCCTTGACAGGTGTCGGACGTCCATTGACAAACTCTTCAGAGTTCGCAAGTTCATGATGTTCACTGAGGACCCCGGATTAATCAATATGCGATTAATTCGATCTCCGTCGCTGTACCCGGTCACGTAAAGCGGCCGATTATGCTCAGCCATTCCCAGTAGCAAGTCTTCATCCTTAAATGTGACTGCGGCGGCATGCAAAGCGTGCTGGGATTCTTTCATATTAATTTCAGCAAAGTGAGCCTGATACCGCTCAGGGTTTTGTAGAGCGTGAATGAGAACATCTCTAAGCTCCTTAGATAGGACCAAGGCGTCGTAGATGCTCAGGAGAGACGGAAGCTTCCGGAGATGTGCCAAGACATTATAGTCCACCGAGGAAGGACTTATGTTTTCATCAGCCGGTTCTCTGCCATCTTCTTCATTAGCGACTTGTTTTTCCTTCCCTTTTGGGGCGTTGCCCTGATTTGGCGGTAGAGCCCTGCCGCTTCTGAGCTGGATTTGATTGGCCTTTGTGGTGAGCTCCTCGTCCTCTTCGGGAAAACAGAGCTCATCCTCGGAGTCGCTGCCAAGATGGATGGCGTAGCAGGTCACTACTGGGATCTCTCATTGGAGTCTTCTTCTAACTCCTCCAGAATTTCAGCCGCTTGTACAGGGAAGAACTCCTTCAATTGAATCAATGTTCTTTCCCTTTGTTCATATTCTTCGAGGGAATCGATATATTTTTGAATGGTCGATCTCCCTGCAGACTCTTTTTCGCGCCAAGCTGCACTTTTCTTCTTCTTGAGCTTCTTGGATTTTGAGCCTGATAGAGCCGCATTGGCAGCTGGACTGGTAGGCTTCTTCTGCCCTTCCCATCCCTTCCTGGGTTCCTTCCGAAGTAGCTTTATCATTTTCTTCGTCTTATTAGATATGTGCGTACTCCACGGAGGCCGCGATGAGTCCGTTTCATTTCTCAGGGCAGCGGGTTCGGCTGTCTGCTCCCAGAAGGCTTCAGTTTCTGTCTGTATAAAGTTGGTGGTTGCAACTTGATTGTTCACCAACACACTCTTGGACAGTTCGATCTCTCCAGCCTTGTACTGCTTCTCGACCCAATCTTTGAAGATATAGCAATCCTCGATCGCATGGCTCACTACTCAGTGGTACGGGCAATACAGAGGATTGTCGGTCATTTTTGCTTCTTGGGGTCTTTTCGACTCCGGCAATTGGAGGCCGTTGTTCAAGGCATCTTTAAATATCTTGCGGACTTTGTCCCTTCTGAAAGAGTAAACCTTGTTCTTTTTCTCCTCTAGGGAAGGCCCATCTCCTCCCAATAATGGCTTTCGAGACCGGTTAGTTTTGGATTCGGCCGCCCTTCGCTTTTCTTCATTGTCGGACACATTGAAGACATTGGTACTGCTGGAACTCCCGCTTCTACGGCTGTCGTCCCGCTTGCTTTTCCAAGTTTTGTCTCTCTGAGAGTCCGGCGGGGACTCTTGCTTCGAGCGTTCCAGCATCTGGACTTTCTTGGTTAGCTCTTGAAACGTCTTGAGGCCTGCTGTACACAAGAATGGGACCGTCCAATTGCTGAGGTTCCCAATGAGAAGGCTGACGGACTGGTCCTGCTCCAGCGGCGGTTCGCACTTGACCGTGAGATTACGCCATCGGGCAATAAAGTCGGTGTTGCTTTCATTCTTCCCCGGCTTGGTCCTCACAAGGTCGGCAATGGAGATTTTATCACTGACACTCATTGTCATGACCCGAAAGTACGGAACGTGACCAGCACTTAGATTACGAAGCGTCTAGAGGCGCCACGTAACCTAAGTAAGCCGAAGCCCAGAAATCTAAACCATGAAAAAGAAGAAGAAGCAGTAAAAGAAAACATGAAGGAATAATTTTAAAACATCAGCAAATTTTCCCAAAAATTTCGGCAGAGTCTCCTCTATAAAAACTGGCCCCCAAACGGGTACAACAAATATAATATACATAAACAACAATAAAAAGCATCCCCAAACGGGAGCTAACTCAACGTCAACAGGCGGAAACAACCACAACAAGCACAATAATATACAACGCCAAAGGGCGAGGCTCAAAACTCAAAAGAAAACAAAACCACCAGATCAGAATAATACACACGCGACTCTAAGGTCGAAATAAAAGACTGGTCCAATAAACTTATCAAGTAATACAAATATAGTTGATGAAGCTTACTAGATACAAATGAAGGAATAAAAGTACAATGGTGGGTCGGATACAAGTGAACCAACCTACCGTGCAAATCACCCTGAAAGAATAGATGTGCCAGCAAGCTGCCAGGGAAACCTGTACATCGAACCTGTAATAAAATTTGGCACAACGGGGGTGAGTTGCCAACTCGTGAGTAGAAGACATCTACGAAAAGAAATCGAATGCGCGACGCTATCCTAGGTCATAATAATACACTACTATATCTCAATCATCTAGTAATAGCAGGGTAATACTACGTGTAAGTGCAAATACTCCGTGTCGTGTCAGTGCCTCATATAGTACTATGTCATATGAAGGGATATGCATGCACCATGAATGTAAAATAAACAAATCCTGAAATCCAGGTATATCTGTATAAGAAATCTTTAGCTGTTATCATAGTAAAACGGGTATAGAAACCGGAAATATCAACAATGAAATCCATAGAAATCCGTGTCAAGCATCGACACAAACATGTAAATCTCAAGTCTCATAGTCTCAATATCTCGGGCTCCGTCAGTCCGGATCGGCCCATATCATCAAATCTCACAACAACGGTCGGTATCCTCCGGATATCCGCCGCGCCAGACATCACCGGTAGGTAGCCTTCCCCTGTCAGACTCATCGTCTACAACTCGATCTTCTTGCCCCGGGGTACCATACCGGGCCTACCATGTACCCGAGACGGTTCATCCACTCCTCGAATCGGGTCTCGAAATCCATCAGAAAACATGAAATCTCATGGTGGACGACACATACATCACGAGAAAACCGCATCTTATTTTGAAAAGAGAAGAGGAGAGAGAGAGAAGTTTTTATATATTTTTGCGGTTTTCCCCAAAAATCCAGAAATCTCATAGAAATCCAAATCTCAAAATCATGAGTAAGTATATGATAAGTGTCGACATATGCCCATAATACTGCGCGATAACATGAAAATATGAATGCATGAATGTCTAAGTAATAACTATCATGTCTTATACTAACATAAGAGAGAAATCACAATATTTTATCGGTTTAGTGGTTAACTGATTCTATCAATAAAAGATAATATGATCTAAAGTGTACGTGACATAGCAATTACCGATGATGATGTGTGTGAGCCGGCAAATAAGTATGCGTGGAATATGCGCATCATCGGTAATGGTGCTGGTGTCCTAACAGGTAAGGTTTATACTGATTATAGCAACATATGTAAGAACATGCACCATGATGATTACAGTATGAATGTAATACAGGTGTGCATTATCCACTCCTCCGCGATATACTAGTACAACTACCACTATGTGAGTCGAACCTAAACTAGTGTCCATCTAATATCCTAAGGAACTAACCTAAGAAACTAGTCAATAAGAAACAAGCATCTACCTAAGGTCTGAACCAATATCTCTAATAGTCGGCGATCCCGCCTCAATAGCGTCACATACGTAATACGGCTTCCTCGAATCAAGAGTGCGGATCAATCATCATATCTAAGCCTCGTACGGTAAAATCCATCGTACGGCATCCCAATATCGGGGTACGGGTCAAGTATCTCCTAGGTGTCTCATTATTCGTAATGTGTCATCATCAACACATCTCATAATCAAGATGCTAAACTATAATCGCATACATAAATCATATATCATTGCCATCATGGAATAATCATTAGTTATCCTCAGAAATATCATGTCACATGTATCATATTGTGATTAAGTCATACCGATATCTTATCGTCATCAAGTCACAAGCTACAGCCCAGGTAGTATTTTAGCGTCCCATGTACCTCAATATCACCACCACCCTTCATAATTTATATATTCATGTTCATTATCTCATTTTCTAATGATCCGCTAACACTTTAATACGACTGTATAGTCAAGAATCACGGCATCAAGCCCAGTTATACTGTTTCATCATACCTCAGATATCATATCACATCAATGAATCCCATATACGTGTTGTATATATATATACACCTATACCTAGTTTTATATATATACACACATATACGTATACTCCATGTCGAGTTTCAGTGTGTGCGTGTGTGTTTCTACCTGAAACCTAAGAACTTTTCCAAGGTACTCATCTCCTGATAAGGTTTTCCTAAATCAGTCTAGTTCAGCCTAGGGTTATTACTAGGGTCCTACGCGTTATGTATCTAGGGTCACATCTGGTTTCCTACTGACAATAAATACTATTCCTATTCTACGTTGCGGGGGTGCTAAACGCCATCCACCCGACTTCCTCCCGTAGATATGCATCTACTCACCTGGTCCATGTCTGCCGACGACGGTGTCGCCATCCTCCTCTTCATCGCCCGCAGTCCACTTGAAGGGTACCTAAACGCAAACATATAAATAGCATCGTAAATCGAATCACATACAAAAGTCAAACGATACAAGGAACAAGCATAGGTTAAAACCTATGTCCCATCCACGCAAAAGAACCAAATATCGCTCGATATCGGCGTACAAACTCCGATGGATCGAGATAAACATCAACAGATAACTCGTAGTTTTAAAACACATTACTTATATTGTAAAACATGATCAAATTCATCGAAACACTAAAATCGATCAAATCGTCCGTTTTCGAAAAACTCGAAAATGCCAATTTACCGTTTTCCATCAAAACTTGACATTTAATTGAAACCAAAGGTCATAAAACTCATTAAATAGCATAACTAGACTATACAAACTATTACTATATTTTTATTACACATATTTGTAGTAATTTGAAATTTCTAGTTTGCACCCTTTAACAATTTTCAACATTTTCCAAGCAAAATACCACAATTCCACCTCAAAACATGATTTTGCATAAATTAATGACTTAAACCACAATTTATGATGATAATGATATAATGAAACCATAATTATATTTTTAATCTCATTTATATAGGAATTTCTAAAATCTAGTTTACAAAATTAGCAATTTTTTTTTATCACAATTTATCAATTATCCATTGAAACTAGCAATCAAACTAAGTTTTTCTTTCCATTAACATGCTAACATTTCCACTAAAACTACAATCCAATGATAACAACCCAAATTAGAATTTTATATTAACCACAAACACATTTTGCAAAAACCTAGTTAACTAAATTCCTAATTTAAAACAATTTTAAATGAAAATTTTACAATTCAACAAACATTCAATATTTTCCAATTCTAAAAGTGTTAAACTAACTATTATAACCCTAAATAATTAACAAAAATCATAACTTGAATTTTACAAACCCTAACTTGAATTTTAAAAAAAAAACATAGAATTAATTCATTAAATCTAATTAAGCTTAAATGAACATCTAAAACAATAAATCAAAAGAAAGAAATTATACCTCCCAAAATATGAAATCCAAACAAGAAATGAGCCTCCAAAATGCATGCCTTCCATCTCCAAATTTCATATAAAAATGAGCAAGGAATAAAGAGTATGAAATAAATAGGATTTTGTGGAAATTTTAATGGAATTTTTGATGTATTTTTAATGAATTTCGAATAAAAATGAGGTGGTAAAAGGGAGGCTGCCATGGGGGGTTTGTGGCCGGCCCTAGAGAGGTGAGGGAGAGAAAGAAGAGAGTGGGAAAAGTGTGTAGAAGTTTCAAGAGAAAGAACAACACTTAAGTCTTTTCATGGTTTATTTAATTAATTATTTATTTATTTACTATAGCAACTCAAGAAAGCTCTAGAAAATAGGAAAAATTTGCAAATAAATTTTGCATGATACACACTAATTTCTAATATGCCATGGTTCATTTTTACAAATTAAAACCATTTAAATTTGTAATTTACACTAATTTAGTGTAAAAATAAAGCTTATGTTAATATTTAAAATAATTAATTTAGGAAAAATATTTTATTAAACTAAAAATTTATAAGTGGCTAAATAAACACCATTTACTAGTAATTTCATAATTAAAATAGATATTTTAAAAATTAGAATGAAAACAATCACGGTTTGGTTTTACGAAAAATGCATTTTACTTTACCGAAAATCTTAAAATTCACTTAAACACTTTTATTCATTTAATTATTTATTTAATCATTTTTTAACACGTTACAATCTTCCCCCCTTTTAGAAATTCGGTCCCCGAATTTAAATTAAAACTCTCCCTCCAAATACTAAAACGTTTAGCAAAACATTCAAATCGTCGGGGCTCCGAAATCATCAATACATAACAAAAATCAACTCCGTCAAGCATGACGCAATCATCGGAGTTATGGCAATAATAAAATATCAAAACTCAATATGAAAACCATCATAATATACATCAATCTATAACTTATATATAGTTCGCATCCTAGTAAAATCGCCGAATCATCATAATAAAGAAGCATACAAAAACCCCTCTTGAAAATCGCCGTGCAATGCACGTATCACGGCATAAGTAACGGACGTTTAATTTAAAAAAAATAACTATATATATATATATATATCGTTTATTTAACATACACGTCCCGCCTGATTACTAAATCAATAATAATAATTAGGAAAACATACTGCTCAAACTAAAATCAATCCCAATCACATCAATAAAATGTCATGTGCGTCTGGTGCGCACTGAAATCGAAACCAATTACAGATACCATGAATACCCACAAAACAAAACTAAGTGCAACAGGTGTGCACCCAAAAACATCTGTCAAGTGCAACGGGCGTGCACGACACAATATCAGGTGCATCTAATCTGCACAAAACCCCGATTTAGTGCATCTGGTGTGCACAAAATCGCATCAAGTGCGCCAAGTATGCGCAAGAATCCTAATCAGGTGCACATGGTGCACGAAAACATACATTGAATATCAAAATCGAAATCACAGTACAAAAATGCATGAAAACTAGGTCGAAACATATGTAAAAATCATGTGTAACCCCTATGCACGAAATCAATCAAAAATCCCAAAATATATATAAAACCAAATCAAGTGTACTGGGTGTGTACTAAACAACATCAATACAACTGATATATGAAACACAAATAGAATGAAGGTACACACATGAAATACCAATCGTAGAACAAAATCCTCAAAATACAAAAATCCAATCAATGAAAATATGAAATTCAAATCACTAAATCACAATTGTAAACACTATCGTCAATGTGCGCCTCTTTCCTCTGATGTCGACTGCTTCGAACTCGTTCTTTCATAGGTGTGCTGACTGCGCTACCAACGGCAATACTCATGTCTAGAGTCTCCCACATAGTCGATCCCTTCACTTGATATCCGGACTACATTAAACTTTTCGATCGGTCCATCAAAATCCCATAATTCCCCGAGAGCTCAACACTCAAGTACAGTTTAAAAATATCCGGTACATACCCCAGCATCGATGATCCAGCTGTAGAAGGGCAAACCCAAGCCTCACTAATGGCACTGCGAAACTGCCGTAAACCCTAAGGTTCAAGGGCGTTCTCGTGGTCATTATGTCGAGTTAGGGTTTCATTCTTCTAGAAGGTCCATCGAAATACCTGCATGTTCTTCCGAATACTTTAAACTTGGGAAAATGGTTTTCTGATAATCGTTCGAACCCTTTAACTTCATCCGGACGGCATGTGAATACCCTTCATCCGCACGCTAAACAATGCTTCAATCCTCAATAATAACCAATACTCTAATGGTTATCGCATTCGAGCCGCAGCTCCCTCTGCCCGTGGTAACAGAAACCACCATCCGACATCGACGAAGACAGATCAAAGGAACAAATGAAATACGGTGCAAACAATGTACATCCTAAGGCTCCTTAAGCAGAGTAGCGTATCGTAAGTATGCCCCGGACCATACCCACGGTACGTTACTCTACCTAAATCGCCTACTCCATCAACCAAGGGTCACCTAAACTTATACAAGGTTAAACCTAGCGCTCTGATACCAACTTTGTCACGACCCGAAAGTACGGAACGTGACCGGCACTTAGATTACGAAGCGTCTAGAGGCGCCACGTAACCTAAGTAAGCCGAAGCCCAGAAATCTAAACCATGAAAAAGAAGAAGAAGCAGTAAAAGAAAACATGAATGAATAAGTTTAAAACATCAGCAAATTTTCCCAAAAATTTCGGCAGAGTCTCCTCTATAAAAACTGGCCCCCAAACGGGTACAACAAATAAAATATACATAAACAACAATAAAAAGCATCCCCAAACGGGAGCTAACTCAACGCCAACAGGCGGAAACAACCACAACAAGCACAATAATATACAACGCCAAAGGGCGAGGCTCAAAACTCAAAAGAAAACAAAACCACCAGATCAGAATAATACACACGCGACTCTAAGATCGAAATAAAAGACTGGTCCAATAAACTTATCAAGTAATACAAATATGGTTGATGGAGCTTACTAGATACAAATGAAGGAATAAAAGTACAATGGTGGTTCGGATACAAGTGAACCAACATACCGTGCAAATCACCCTAAAAGAATAGATGTGCCAGCAAGCTGCCAGGGAAACCTGTACATCGAACCTGTAATAAAATTTGGCACAACGGGGGTGAGTTGCCAACTCGTGAGTAGAAGACATCTACGAAAAGAAATCGAATGCACGACGCTATCCTAGGTCATAATAATACACTACTATATCTCAATCATCTAGTAATAGCAGGGTAATACTACGTGTAAGTGCAAATACTCCGTGTCGTGTCAGTGCCTCATATAGTACCATGTCATATGAATGGATATGCATGCACCATGAATGTAAAATAAACAAATCCTGAAATCCAGGTATATCTGTATAAGAAATCTTTAGCTGTTATCATAGTAAAACGGGTATAGAAACCGGAAATATCAACAATGAAATCCATGGAAATCCGTGTCAAGCATCGACACAAACATGTAAATCTCAAGTCTCATAGTCTCAATATCTCGGGCTCCGTCAGTCCGGATCGGCCCATATCATCAAATCTCACGACAACGGTCGGTATCCTCCGGATATCCGCCGCGCCAGACATCACCGGTAGGTAGCCTTCCCCTGTCAGGCTCATCGTCTACAACTCGATCTTCTTGCCCCGGGGTACCATACCGGGCCCACCATGTACCCGAGACGGTTCATCCACTCCTCGAATCGGGTCTTGAAATCCATCAGAAAACATGAAATCTCATGGTGGACGACACATACATCACGAGAAAACCGCATCTTATTTTGAAAAGAGAAGAGGAGAGAGAGAGAAGTTTTTATATATTTTTGCGGTTTTCCCCAAAAATCCAGAAATCTCATAGAAATCCAAATCTCAAAATCATGAGTAAGTATATGATAAGTGTCGGCATATGCCTATAATACTGCGCGATAACATGAAAATATGAATGCATGAATGTCTAAGTAATAACTATCATGTCTTATACTAACATAAGAGAGAAATCACAATATTTTATCGGTTTAGTGGTTAACTGATTCTATCAATAAAAGATAATATGATCTAAAGTGTACGTGACATAGCAATTACCGGTGATGATGTGTGTGAGCCGGCAAATAAGTGTGCGTGGAATATGCGCATCATCGGTAATGGTGCTGGTGTCCTAACAGGTAAGGTTTATACTGATTATAGCAACATATGTAATAACATGCACCATGATGATTACAGTATGAATGTAATACAGGTGTGCATTATCCACTCCTCCGCGATATACGAGTACAACTACCACTATGTGAGTCGAACCTAAACTAGTGTCCATCTAATATCCTAAGGAACTAACCTAAGAATCTAGTCAATAAGAAACAAGCATCTACCTAAGGTCTGAACCAATATCTCTAATAGTCGGCGATCCCGCCTCAATAGCGTCACGTACGTAGTACGGCTTCCTCGAATCAAGAGTGCGGATCAATCATCATATCTAAGCCTCGTACGGTAAAATCCATCGTACGGCATCCCAATATCGGGGTACGGGTCAAGTATCTCCTAGGTGTCTCATTATTCGTAATGTGTCATCATCAACACATCTCATGATCAAGGTGCTAAACTATAATCGCATACATAAATCATATATCATTGCCATCATGGAATAATCATTAGTTATCCTCAGAAATATCATGTCACATGTTTCATATTGTGATTAAGTCATACCGATATCTTATCGTCATCAAGTCACAAGCTACAGTCCAGGTAGTATTTTAGCGTCCCATGTACCTCAATATCACCACCACCCTTCATAATTTATATATTCATGTTCATTATCTCATTCTCTAATGATCCGCTAACACTTTAATACGACTGTATAGTCAAGAATCACGGCATCAAGCCCAGTTATACTGTTTCATCATACCTCAGATATCATATCACATCAATGAATCCCATATACGTGTTGTATATATATATACACCTATACCTAGTTTTATATATATACACACATATACGTATACTCCATGTCGAGTTTCAGTGTGTGCGTGTGTGTTTCTACCTGAAACCTAAGAACTTTTCCAAGGTACTCATCCCCTGATAAGGTTTTCCTAAATCAGTCTAGTTCAACCTAGGGTTATTACTAGGGTCCTACGCGTTAAGTATCTAGGGTCACATCTGGTTTCCTACTTACAATAAATACTATTCCTATTCTACGTTGCGGGGGTGCTAAACGCCATCCACCCGACTTCCCCTCGTAGATATGCATCTACTCACCTGGTCCATGTCTGCCGACGACGGTGTCGCCATCCTCCTCTTCATCGTCCGCAGTCCACTTGAAGGGTACCTAAACGCAAACATATAAATAGCATCGTAAACCGAATCACATACAAAAGTCAAACGATACAAGGAACAAGCATAGGTTAAAACCTATGTCCCGTCCACGCAAAAGAACCAAATATCGCTCGATATCGGCGTACAAACTCCGATGGATCGAGATAAACATCAACAGATAACTCGTAGTTTTAAAACATATTACTTATATTGTAAAACATGATCAAATTCATCGAAACACTAAAATCGATCAAATCGTCCGTTTTCGAAAAACCCGAAAATGCCAATTTACCGTTTTTCATCAAAACTTGACATTTAAATGAAACCAAAGGTCATAAAACTCATTAAATAGCATAACTAGACTATACAAACTATTACTATATTTTTATTACACATATTTGTAGTAATTTGAAATTTCTAGTTTGCACCCTTTAACAATTTTCAACATTTTCCAAGCAAAATACCACAATTCCACCTCAAAACATGATTTTGCATAAATTAATGACTTAAACCACAATTTATGATGATAATGATATAATGAAACCATAATTATATTTTTAATCTCATTTATATAGGAATTTCTAAAATCTAGTTTACAAAATTAGCAATTTTTTTTTATCACAATTTATCAATTATCCATTGAAACTAGCAATCAAACTAAGTTTTTCTTTCCATTAACATGCTAACATTTCCACTAAAACTACAATCCAATGATAACAACCCAAATTAGAATTTTATATTAACCACAAACACATTTTGCAAAAACCTAGTTAACTAAATTCCTAATTTAAAACAATTTTAAATGAAAATTTTACAATTCAACAAACATGCAATATTTTCCAATTCTAAAAGTGTTAAACTAACTATTATAACCCTAAATAATTAACAAAAATCATAACTTTAATTTTACAAACCCTAACTTGAATTTTTAAAAAAAAACATAGAATTAATTCATTAAATCTAATTAAGCTTAAATGAACATCTAAAACAATAAATCAAAAGAAAGAAATTATACCTCCCAAAATATGAAATCCAAACAAGAAATGAGCCTCCAAAATGCATGCCTTCCATCTCCAAATTTCATATAAAAATGAGCAAGGAATAAAGAGTATGAAATAAATAGGATTTTGTGGAAATTTTAATGGAATTTTTGATGTATTTTTAATGAATTTCGAATAAAAATGAGGTGGTAAAAGCGGGGGCTGCCATGGGGGGTTTGTGGCCGGCCCTAGAGAGGTGAGGGAGAGAAAGAAGAGAGTGGGAAAAGTGTGTAGAAGTTTCAAGAGAAAGAACAACACTTAAGTCTTTTCATGGTTTATTTAATTAATTATTTATTTATTTACTATAGCAACTCAAGAAAGCTCTAGAAAATAGGAAAAATTTGCAAATAAATTTTGCATGATACACACTAATTTCTAATATGCCATGGTTCATTTTTACAAATTAAAACCATTTAAATTTGTAATTTACACTAATTTAGTGTAAAAATAAAGCTTATGTTAATATTTAAAATAATTAATTTAGGAAAAATATTTTATTAAACTAAAAATTTATAAGTGGCTAAATAAACACCATTTACTAGTAATTTCATAATTAAAATAGATATTTTAAAAATTAGAATGAAAACAATCACGGTTTGGTTTTACGAAAAATACATTTTACTTTACCGAAAATCCTAAAATTCACTTAAACACTTTTATTCATTTAATTATTTATTTAATAATTTTTTAACACGTTACAATCTTCCCCCTTTTAGAAATTTGGTCCCCGAATTTAAATTAAAACTCCCCCTCCAAATACTAAAACGTTTAGCAAAACATTCAAATCGTCGGGGCTCCGAAATCATCAATACATAACAAAAATCAACACCGTTAAGCATGACGCAATCATCGGAGTTATGGCGATAATAAAATTTCAAAACTCAATATAAAAACCATCATAATATACATCAATCTATAACTTATATATAGTTCGCATCCTAGTAAAATCGTCGAATCATCATAATAAAGAAGCATACAAAAACCCCTCTTGAAAATCACCGTGCAATGCACGTGTCACGGCATAAGTAACGGACGTTTAATTTAAAAAAAATAACTATATATATATATATATCGTTTATTTAACATACACATCCCGCCTGGTTACTAAATCAATAATAATAATTAGGAAAACATACTGCTCAAACTAAAATCAATCCCAATCACATCAATAAAATGTCATGTGCGTCCGGTGCGCACTGAAATCGAAACCAATTACAGATACCATGAATACCCACAAAACAAAACTAAGTGCAACAGGTGTGCACCCAAAAACATCTGTCAAGTGCAACGGGCGTGCACGACACAATATCAGGTGCATCTAATCTGCACAAAACCCCGATTTAGTGCATCTGGTGTGCACAAAATCGCATCAAGTGCGCCAAGTATGCGCAAGAATCCTAATCAGGTGCACATGGTGCACGAAAACATACATTGAATATCAAAATCGAAATCACAGTACAAAAATGTATGAAAACTAGGTCGAAATATATGTAAAAACCATGTGTAACCCCTATGCACGAAATCAATCAAAAATCCCAAAATATATATAAAACCAAATCAAGTGTACTGGGTGTGTACTAAACAATATCAATACAACTGATATATGAAACACAAATAGAATGAAGGTACACACATGAAATACCAATCGTAGAACAAAATCCTCAAAATACAAAAATCCAATCAATGAAAATATGAAATTCAAATCACTAAATCACAATTGTAAACACTATCGTCAATGTGCGCCTCTTTCCTCTAATGTCGACTGCTTTGAACTCGTTCTTTCATAGGTGTGCTGACTGCGCTACCAACGGCAATACTCATGTCTAGAGTCTTCCACATAGTCGATCCCTTCACTTGATATCCGGACTACATTAAACTTTTCGATCGATCCATCAAAATCCCATAATTCCCCGAGAGCTCAACACTCAAGTACAGTTTAAAAATATCCGGTACATACCTCAGCATCGATGATCCAGCTGTAGAAGGGCAACCCAAGCCTCACTAATGGCACTGCGAAACTGCCGTAAACCCTAAGGTTCAAGGGCGTTCTCGTGGTCATTATGTCGAGTTAGGGTTTCATTCTTCTAGAGGGTCCATCGAAATACCTGCATGTTCTTCCGAATACTTTAAACTTGGGAAAATGGTTTTCTGATAATCGTTCGAACCCTTTAACTTCATCCGGACGGCATGTGAATACCCTTCATCCGCACGCTAAACAATGCTTCAATCCTCAATAATAACCAATACTCTAATGGTTATCGCATTCGAGCCGCAGCTCCCTCTGCCCGTGGTAACAGAAACCACCATCCGATATCGACGAAGACAGATCAAAGGAACGAATGAAATACGGTGCAAACAATGTACATCCTAAGGCTCCTTAAGCAGAGTAGCGTATCGTAAGTATGCCCCGGACCATACCCACGGTACGTTACTCTACCTAAATCGCCTACTCCATCAACCAAGGGTCACCTAGACTTATACAAGGTTAAACCTAGCGCTCTGATACCAACTTTGTCACGACCCGAAAGTACGGAACGTGACCGGCACTTAGATTACGAAGCGTCTAGAGGCGCCACGTAACCTAAGTAAGCCGAAGCCCAGAAATCTAAACCATGAAAAAGAAGAAGAAGCAGTAAAAGAAAACATGAAGGAATAAGTTTAAAACATCAGCAAATTTTCCCAAAAATTTCGGCAGAGTCTTCTCTATAAAAACTGGCCCCCAAACGGGTACAACAAATATAATATACATAAACAACAATAAAAAGCATCCCCAAACGGGAGCTAACTCAACGCCAACAGGCGGAAACAACCACAACAAGCACAATAATATACAACGCCAAAGGGCGAGGCTCAAAACTCAAAAGAAAACAAAACCACCAGATCAGAATAATACACACGCGACTCTAAGGTCGAAATAAAAGACTGGTCCAATAAACTTATCAAGTAATACAAATATAGTTGATGGAGCTTACTAGATACAAATGAAGGAATAAAAGTACAATGGTGGTTCGGATACAAGTGAACCAACCTACCGTGCAAATCACCCTGAAAGAATAGATGTGCCAGCAAGCTGCCAGGGAAACCTGTACATCGAACCTGTAATAAAATTTGGCACAACGGGGGTGAGTTGCCAACTCGTGAGTAGAAGACATCTACGAAAAGAAATCGAATGCACGACGCTATCCTTGGTCATAATAATACACTACTATATCTCAATCATCTAGTAATAGCAGGATAATACTACGTGTAAGTGCAAATACTCCGTGTCGTGTCAGTGCCTCATATAGTACCATGTCATATGAATGGATATGCATGCACCATGAATGTAAAATAAACAAATCCTGAAATCCAGGTATATCTGTATAAGAAATCTTTAGCTGTTATCATAGTAAAACGGGTATAGAAACCGGAAATATCAACAATGAAATCCATGGAAATCCGTGTCAAGCATCGACACAAACATGTAAATCTCAAGTCTCATAGTCTCAATATCTCGGGCTCCGTCAGTCCGGATCGGCCCATATCATCAAATCCCACGACAACGGTCGGTATCCTCCGGATATCCGCCGCGCCAGACATCACCGGTAGGTAGCCTTCCCCTGCCAGGCTCATCGTCTACAACTCGATCTTCTTGTCCCGGGGTACCATACCGGGCCCACCATGTACCCGAGACGGTTCATCCACTCATCGAATCGGGTCTCGAAATCCATCAGAAAATATGAAATCTCATGGTGGACGACACATACATCACGAGAAAACCGCATCTTATTTTGAAAAGAGAGGAGGAGAGAGAGAGAAGTTTTTATATATTTTTGCGGTTTTCCCCAAAAATCCAGAAATCTCATAGAAATCCAAATCTCAAAATCATGAGTAAGTATATGATAAGTGTCGGCATATGCCCATAATACTGCGCGATAACATGAAAATATGAATGCATTAATGTCTAAGTAATAACTATCATGTCTTATACTAATATAAGAGAGAAATCACAATATTTAATCGGTTTAGTGGTTAACTGATTCTATCAATAAAAGATAATATGATCTAAAGTGTACGTGACATAGCAATTACCGATGATGATGTGTGTGAGCAGGCAAATAAGTGTGCGTGGAATATGCGCATCATCGGTAATGGTGCTGGTGTCCTAACAGGTAAGGTTTATACTGATTATAGCAACATATGTAAGAACATGCACCATGATGATTACAGTATGAATGTAATACAGGTGTGCATTATCCACTCCTCCGCGATATACGAGTACAACTACCACTATGTGAGTCGAACCTAAACTACTGTCCATCTAATATCCTAAGGAACTAACCTAAGAAACTAGTCAATAAGAAGCAAGCATCTACCTAAGGTCTGAACCAATATCTCTAATAGTCGGCGATCCCGCCTCAATAGCGTCACGTACGTAGTACGGCTTCCTCGAATCAAGAGTGCGGATCAATCATCATATCTAAGCCTCGTACGGTAAAATCCATCGTACGGCATCCCAATATTGGGGTACGGGTCAAGTATCTCCTAGCTGTCTCATTATTCGTAATGTGTCATCATCAGCACATCTCATGATCAAGGTGCTAAACTATAATCGCATACATAAATCATATATCATTGCCATCATGGAATAATCATTAGTTATCCTCAGAAATATCATGTCACATGTATCATATTGTGATTAAGTCATACCGATATCTTATCATCATCAAGTCACAAGCTACAGCCCAGGTAGTATTTTAGCGTCCCATGTACCTCAATATCACCACTACCCTTCATAATTTATATATTCATGTTCATTATCTCATTCTCTAATGATCCGCTAACACTTTAATACGACTGTATAATCAAGAATCACGGTATCAAGCCCAGTTATACTGTTTCATCATACCTCAGATATCATATCACATCAATGAATCCCATATACGTGTTGTATATATATATACACATATACCTAGTTTTATATATATACACACATATACGTATACTCCATGTCGAGTTTCAGTGTGTGCGTGTGTGTTTCTACCTGAAACCTAAGAACTTTTCCAAGGTACTCATCCCCTGATAAGATTTTCCTAAATCAGTCTAGTTCAGCCTAGGGTTATTACTAGGGTCCTACACGTTAAGTATCTAGGGTCACATCTGGTTTCCTACTGACAATAAATACTATTCCTATTCTACGTTGCGGGGGTGCTAAACGCCATCCACCCGACTTCCCCCCGTAGATATGCATCTACTCACCTGGTCCATGTCTGCCGACGACGGTATCGCCATCCTCCTCTTCATCGCCCGCAGTCCACTTGAAGGGTATTTAAACGCAAACATATAAATAGCATCGTAAACCGAATCATATACAAAAGTCAAACGATACAAGGAACAAGCATAGGTTAAAACCTATGTCCCGTCCACGCAAAAGAACCAAATATCGCTCGATATCGGCGTACAAACTCCGATGGATCGAGATAAACATCAACAGATAACTCGTAGTTTTAAAACACATTACTTATATTGTAAAACATGATCAAATTCATCGAAACACTAAAATCGATCAAATCGTCCGTTTTCGAAAAACCCGAAAATGCCAATTTACCGTTTTTCATCAAAACTTGACATTTAAATGAAACCAAAGGTCATAAAACTCATTAAATAGCATAACTAGACTATACAAACTATTACTATATTTTTATTACACATATTTGTAGTAATTTGAAATTTCTAGTTTGCACCCTTTAACAATTTTCAACATTTTCCAAGCAAAATACCACAATTCCACCTCAAAACATGATTTGCATAAATTAATGACTTAAACCACAATTTATGATGATAATGATATAATGAAACCATAATTATATTTTTAATCTCATTTATATAGGAATTTCTAAAATCTAGTTTACAAAATTAGCAATTTTTTTTTATCACAATTTATCAATTATCCATTGAAACTAGCAATCAAACTAAGTTTTTCTTTCCATTAACATGCTAACATTTCCACTAAAACTACAATCCAATGATAACAACCCAAATTAGAATTGTATATTAACCACAAACACATTTTGCAAAAACCTAGTTAACTAAATTCCTAATTTAAAACAATTTTAAATGAAAATTTTACAATTCAACAAACATGCAATATTTTCCAATTCTCAAAGTGTTAAACTAACTATTATAACCCTAAATAATTAACAAAAATCATAACTTGAATTTTACAAACCCTAACTTGAATTTTAAAAAAAAAACATAGAATTAATTCATTAAATCTAATTAAGCTTAAATGAACATCTAAAACAATAAATCAAAAGAAAGAAATTATATCTCCCAAAATATGAAATCCAAACAAGAAATGAGCCTCCAAAATGCATGCCTTCCATCTCCAAATTTCATATAAAAATGAGCAAGGAATAAAGAGTATGAAATAAATAGGATTTTGTGGAAATTTTAATGGAATTTTTGATGTATTTTTAATGAATTTCGAATAAAAATGAGGTGGTAAAAGGGAGGCTGCCATGGGGGGTTTGTGGCCGGCCCTAGAGAGGTGAGGGAGAGAAAGAAGAGAGTGGGAAAAGTGTGTAGAAGTTTCAAGAGAAAGAACAACACTTAAGTCTTTTCATGGTTTATTTAATTAATTATTTATTTATTTACTATAGCAACTCAAGAAAGCTCTAGAAAATAGGAAAAATTTGCAAATAAATTTTGCATGATACACACTAATTTCTAATATGCCATGGTTCATTTTTACAAATTAAAACCATTTAAATTTGTAATTTACACTAATTTAGTGTAAAAATAAAGCTTATGTTAATATTTAAAATAATTAATTTAGGAAAAATATTTTATTAAACTAAAAATTTATAAGTGGCTAAATAAACACCATTTACTAGTAATTTCATAATTAAAATAGATATTTTAAAAATTAGAATGAAAACAATCACGGTTTGGTTTTACGAAAAATACATTTTACTTTACCGAAAATCCTAAAATTCACTTAAACACTTTTATTCATTTAATTATTTATTTAATCATTTTTTAACAGGTTACACTCATGAACCTTTGCCGAAACAGGGACTCCATTTGGGCAAAGATAATGACGGACCCGTCTGGTATACTCGCATACCATTCGAAGGCGACGCCGGTCAGGCTATTGACAAACTGACAAAGAAGGAGCGCGTCATTGCCCCCTGTACTTCCGCACGATGCTTTGAAGTGGGCGACGTGCTGATTTGCATTCCCCGTTCCATCAAATCTTCCGAACTTAGGAATAACGTAGCCGCTTGGGAACTCAATCAGATCGTACTGCGCGGGATATGGCCGCCCGCTACTGCCGATTTCTTTCTGAGCTTCAGCTTCGGCCACCAATGTTTTAACCTTGCTGGTGACCAAATCCATTATCCGATCACGTGTTAGCGGGATAGTGTTATCTGGTGCCAAGGCGTCCCCAGAAGCGGAATGTGGCCGGCTTTCATGCGGCTCGACCAGTCTTGGTCCCAAAGGAACAGGCATTGGCTGCCTCGGATTGTCATCACCCGGCTGATTAGTAGTGGCTTGTGCTTGATTGGGAGGCGCTCGAGCAATTTGAGCCGTAAGCTGCATCACCACGTTCGTTAAGTCGTCAATTTTCGAATAGAGCTTGGCCATCTCTTTATCTTTGCTCCTGAGCTGTTTTCGAAGCTCTTGAAGCAGCTCTTGCTCCGCAGTCCTGGGGCGGAAAGTCGGCTCTTCCTCGCTGTCCGAGCTTGACTCTGCATGGATCGAGGGGTCTTTCTGCCTATCATCCTCATCGAGAGGGTTTTCTTCATCCAGCGGGGGCGGCTGTTCTTGGGCAGCGGCAACCACATTCAGGCTAGATTGGGCTTGGGATGTGGTGGCCCCATCCTTGCTTTTGCTGCGAAGGTTGTCACTGGGGCGCCCGCCCGCCATATAGACAGTATGGATGATATATCCGGCCGTCTTTCTATCATTGGCAGCTGATTTCACGGATCGCTGTCTTGACCCCCTTGTTTCGGTAGCTGGTAGTCGATTGAAGGCGGCTGGCCTAACCAGGTTCTTGAATGGTGCTGGCGCTTCTTTTCTGGGTTTGCCCCACTGCTTTCGTGCGGCACAGAGTGCTTGATAGACTCTTGAAGAGACAGTGTCATACTTCTTCTGTTGGGGCCAGGACACGTCTCTTTGTGGCACTGTTCGGACCGCTGTCTTCTTGATTCTGGCGGTCATGGCATTTTTCTGAACCCACTTCAGAGGCTCGAAGGAATTGCTGATTCTTACGTCCGACTCAGCTGTCGTCGCGGGGCAACCCTGCACTTGGAACTTCACATGATTCCATTTGGCCGAAGCCTTGGCCCTCTTGTTGGCTCGATACCTGAGCCGCTTCTGCCTTAACTTTTCTGTTCTAAGCACCTGGCAGACTTCGGCTCTTTGGGAAGATGCCGCAGACCGGGCGATGGAGGGCCTTGGAGATACGCTCAATTGTGCATTTGTTGGAGTCATCGCCTGAGCTCGTCCGCAACATTTGATTTTGCCCTTTGTACCGAAGTTCTTGCACCCCGCTGGAGCACCAGAGAATCGTTCAGATACCGTCTTAAGTTTCGGTTGTGGTGCCTTGGCGATCACGACATTCGGCCTCTTACCCCTTGAGACCGGCTTGGCCACCTGTTCCGCCGGGATCTCCTCCAGATGAGCGCTTCCGGTAGGGTAGATGATGACGGAGCCAAACTGGCGGGGCGGTTCCTCCCACTGTCGACTGAGGCTCGCGGGGAGAACCACACGAGCGTTGATCTTGACTACGTACGGAATCGGGGTCATGTTGGAAGCTGAATTCGTCTGGGGAGACATTGTCGTCGAAGGTTGATTGCTGCATGGAAAAAAGAACATCATTTCAGTATAGGTAATCGATATGTATATTGATTGAGTTCGTATGAACGTTTAACCCGAAATATGGGAGGAGAGATTGGTCCCACCGGGCGTGCCAGAATCTGTAGAGTGTTTTTCGTCACCCCATTGAGATGGGAATACGCGCGTGCTTGTCAGGCGTACTACAGATTCCCCCTGCCTAGGGTAGGCCGGGGTTTATTAATTGTGGGGATCCGAATCTCCGGCAGCCGCGGACTAAGCTGCCGTTAATTACCCCCCGCCTTTGGGGCGAGGAAACCTCCGATTGACGGGTTAAACTGGTCATGCGAACTCGATGTGCAGTGTACGTGTGTTTTGTTTTGGAGGGGGGTTTAAATATATCAGGAGCTACGCAGAGTTTTTACGAGGGTCCCGCTACCCGGATAGCGGGCTGGGGGTCAAGGGGGCTAGCAGCCTCCTTGCGGGGTGCAGGGCAGCGCCCCGTTAGAATTTTTTTCTAACAGGGACAGTGTCGTGGAGTATGTGTGTATGTAAATATGTATACATATGTACAGATATACATGTATATATATAAAAAGGGGAAAAGACATCCAAAGGATGCGTGGGGACATCACCTTGGGCGCTGTGCGTTCAGGCGCTAGAGTGCCACGTGTCGGTACGTGGGCGCTCTGCGCTTGAGCGCTGGGCACTGGAGCGCAAGTGCGCCACGTGTCGGCACAGGGGTGACTTGCGCTCGAGCGTTTGCGCTGGAGCGCAAGCGCGCCACGTGTCGGCACGGGGGCGACTTGCGCTCGAGCGCTTGCGCTGGAGCGCAAGCGTGCCACGTGTCGGCATGGGGGCGACTTGTGCTCGAGCGCTTGCGCTTGAGCGCAAGCGCGCCACGTGTCAGCACGCGGGCGCTCTGCGCTGGAGCGCCGGCGAGAAAAAGAGGCTTTTAGCCTAAAAAAAATTTCTCAGAAGAGAAATCAGAGAGGAGTTGGACTCCTGAGTGTGTTTTTTTTTTGTTTAGTGAACGATGTTCTTCTTCCTCCTCCTCTGTTAGCTGGATCTTGAAGATCAAGAGATATGGGATTTCTAAAAATCTCTTCTTTTTGAAATCTAATGGAAGGTCTGAGTTCCCCTTTATGGGTTTTGTGGTGAAAAACTAATTTGTTTTATAAAAAGAAGAGTAAAACTCTTGGTTTAATTCAAGAGAAAAGGGAAGGTTTTTGAACCTTGAAGAAGGAGAAAAGATCTCAGATTTGAAGAAAATTTTGAGAGAGAGAAAAAGTTGTTGAGATATTTCATTATCTTTGCCTTTATAGGCTGTACACTTTACACATAGCCCCTTGGGCTTCACAAAATGGCATTTTGCCCATCCCATGGCTCATGTGCCATTTCTTTTTGCACATAAGCCATGGGCTTTACAAAAACTTGGCTTTATGCCTATTTTTCTTACATTTATCCATAAAATAAAATAAAAGAAATACAACAAAATTGCTTATTACAAAATTTTTATCTTGGCGTGGGGGGAGGCCGGCCGCTTCATGTTCGGGCTCGACCCGGGCATGGGCCTACTGGATCTTGGCTTGGGCCCACTTAGCTTGGAGTTGACTTGGATTTTGACTTGGTCAACCGGGGTGTAAATTTTTACCCCAACACCTACCACGGCTCTACTGAGTCGTGCAAACAGGTGGACTTTGGGTACAGTCCCGAGGCACATGGAGGTAATGAGCGATAGGAGGGGTTTCGTCTCTCCCGGTATTGGGGGTTGATGTTGTGCTATGCTCGATTGGCTATAATAGGAAGTTCCTGACCAGGGCTGCTGAGATTTACTGATAAGTGTTATCAGTAGTTTCTCGATCTATTATGAGCCATACACCGGCATGACTTATTGAGTTATTGGAGTCGACGAAACCATCCCTAGACTCGATATGCAGCATATCTGACAAAGAGACCGGACTGTACGGTAAATGTTGCCAGTTGGCTCGACGGGAGTTTTAACAGCTTCGCTGGTTTTCTTCTGATCGCTCAATACCCGGGTGGCCATTACGTTTAGCTGACCGCTTGTGGCTTGTAAGTGTTTGATATGATCATCACCTACTGCCGACGTATTGACGAGTCTTAGAGTCCCACAAAAGAGTTTCCTAACTCAGGCGAAAAGATGTGGTGTGCATATGAGATATGCGCGGGACTCGATTAAATACATGTATGTGATACTGTATATTAATCGGGCGTTTTTCTATTAGTCGGGTCATATGTGATATGACCGGTTTGTTAAATCAAGTGTTGATTTAACATTTGACTTTTAGCTTATTTCTTTATTAAACCCTTTTCTATTTTGTATGCATATGTTTATGTTGATGCACATGATGATGTGCATGGACACATACATGCATACATTGTATCATGGTTGATGATACACATGTGGTGGCAATGCAAGACTCACATGGAAGTATTTATCTATATAATTATTTTTGAGTTAATGCAAATAGAAATTAATTCATGGTTGAGATTTATTCTTCATTCTTCACTTAACCTTGCATTAACCATGAGTTAATTTTCTATGGCTCTCATTACTCCAAAATAAATATCTAGATATTTATTAACCCATGGTTTGAAGTGAGAAGGATTTAATATATATATATATTTTTTCATTCTCATTTTGATCATTATCACAACAAAAGAGCTCTTGAGTTGCTATCATCTTCTTCCTCATTCTCTTGCTCTCTTGAGTTTTCCATAGAGTGAGCTAGTCAAAAAGAAAGGGTTTTGAATAGAGAATACAAACCACATCATCATTCTACACATCTCTAGCCCATTTGTGTAGAGTGTTTCCTACACTTCTTTCAAAGATCAAGTAAAGTAAGGAGGTTTGGGCAAAAGGACTTCGGGTGGATCATCGTGGACTAGGAAGACCTCTATCGATCCGTTTCAAACTTTCAAAGTGCCAAGAAGTCACCATGGAAAGTCTACAAAGGTTGTAATCTCTTCACTTAGTGTTAAATTGTTTCTTGTATGTGATGCTTATTGATTGTTACCCTAAAATTCTAATTAAGATCCTAGGTTAGTTTACTTAGCACTTCATAAAATTTAATTATGGCATGTGTGATGCTTCCAAACCCTAGATGAGGTGGTGAGGAAACCCAACATCCCGTGCTTCGAAACGGCCGGTCACTTGGCCGACGACCAGAGCGGAGTCGCTACGGATTCAGATCGTCTTCAGCCCCACTCCAGAGGCGATCCGCAGTCCAGCAAGCAGAACCTCGTACTCCGCTGTGTTGTTTGAGGCTTTGAACCCGAGATTCAAAGAATACTCCATCTCTGCCTCGTTTGGGCCCCGAATGATGAGGCCGGCACCACAACCCTCCTCGGTTGATGACCCGCCGACGTAAAGGACCAAGTCAGGGGCGAAGTTGGGCCTCTTTTCAATCGAGGGTTGAGATCCGGGGGCCGGCACGGACACTGCCTCCTTGTTAGGGATAGTGCATTCGACGATAAAATCGGCCAGGGCTTGTGCCTTGAAAGCCTGCCTCGGGCGGTACTTGATGTTGAATTGGGACAATTCCCACCTCCACTTCTCTAAACGACCAGAAGATTCGAGGGAGGCGAGGATAGCCCCTAAAGAGCGTTCGATGATGACAAGGATGGTGTGCGACTGGAAATAGTGTCGTAGTTTTCTCGAGGCCACGATGAGTGCCAAGACAATCTTCTCTATGGCCGGGTATCTTGTTTCCGCATCCTTGAAGACGTGGCTTACATAGTAGACCGGCTTCTGTACTCCCTCGACTTCTCGGACGAGCACCTGATCTGCAAATTGATCGGACACCTCCAGATACAGCGATAGCTCATCTCCTTCAACTGGCCGGGTGAGTAGTGGGGGAGTCGCCAGGTGCACTTTCAATTGCTCGAAGGCGATCTGACACTCCTCCGACCATTCGAACCTTAGAATCTTCCTCAGAGCTTTGAAGAACGGGTGGCACTTTTCCCCGGTTCTTGACATGAAATGACTCAGAGCGGCTACCCGCCCCGTGAGCCGCATGATTTCGACGTTGGTCTTGGGCGCTGCCATGTTGAGGATGGCGTTGATTTTCTCCAGATTAGCTTCGATTCCTCTGTGGGTGACCATGAACCCGAGGAACTTTCTACTAGTGACCCCGAACACGCACTTGGCGGGGTTCAGTTTTATTTTGTATTTGCGGAGGACGTCGAAAGCCTCTCCCAGATCTTTGGCGTGCTGATCTGAAGAGGTCGATTTGACGAGCATGTCGTCGATGTAAACCTCCATGTTCCTGCCAATCTGAGGCTTGAACATCCTGTTGACTAAGCGTTGGTACGTAACCCCGGCATTTTTGAGGCCGAAGGGCATCACTTTATAGCAGTATACCTCCCGATCCGTTGTGAATGCGGTGAGCTCTTTGTCTGCCGGATTCATACAGATCTGATTGTAGCCGGAGAAGACGTCCATAAAGCTAAGTAGCTCGTGGCCTACTGAACTGTCGACGAGCTGATCTATCCGAGGGAGGGGATAGTTGTCCTTCGGGCAGGCCTTGTTAAGGTCAGTGAAGTCGACGCACATGCGCCACTTCCCGCTCGCCTTTTTAACCATGACCACATTCGCTAACCACTCCGAGTTGGCTACGTTCTGAATGAAGTTGGCTGCGAGCAGCCTGTCGACCTCGTCCTCGGTCGCTTTTTGCTTGATCGGTGCGAGGCTTCGTTTCTTCTGCCTGACGGGTCGGACCGCCGGGTCGACCCCGAGTTTATGTAATATTATTTAGGGGTCGATCCCAGGCATGTCGGCGGGCGCCCAGGCGAACACGTCAAAGTTTTCTCTTAGGAAGTGGACCAAGTCTTCGTGCCGAGCCCCCGTTAAGAGTGACCCAATTTGGATAGTTCGTTCATCGTCCCCTTCGACAAGGGGGACCTCTATTAGCGTCTCCACCGGGGATCCTCGAATCTCTTTATGCTCGTCCCGAGTATCCAAAGACGCTCTGAAATCATCTGTGCTTTCAAGGTCATCGTTTCTCTCTTCGGGCACAGATGTCGTTGTGAAGCAAACCTTCACGGTTTGCTTATTCCCATAGGCCCGACCTATCCCACCATGGTCTAGGGGAAACTTGATTGCTAGGTGGTAGGTCAATATCTGGGCCCGGAGAGAATTCAGCGTCGGGCGCCCCAGGAGGATATTGTAGGCCAATGGAATTTTGGCGACGATGAACTTCATGGGTATGGTATGCGTGCGGCCTGCCTCTCCGATGTTAAGTAGGAGGGTGACCACCCCTTCTGCCGGGATGGAGTGGTTGGTGAACCCCGACAGGACGTGGGCGGTCGGCCTCAGGTCCGACGGGCTAAGCCCCATACGTAGGAAGCAGTCGTGGAAGAGGATGTCTGCCGAGCTTCCAGAGTCGACCAGTATCCTTTGCACTACATAACGGTGGACCCGTGCTCTAATCACTAGGGGGTCGTTGTGGGGCAAGGATATCCCGTGAAGGTCCTCGTCGGTAAAGGTGATGGGCTCGCTGCTTTGGCCCTCTTCATGGGCTGGCTGCTTGTCCCTTCGACCGACAGGAGGCATCGGATCTCGCCGGCTCTAGACGCACCCCCCGCCGATATGACCATGATTTGGCCGATCGTCAGCTCGCCGGGAGAGAGATGCTGCTCTTGCTCTCGGTCTGCTTGTCGTTTTTCCCGCATGTATTTTTCCAGGTGCCCTGAGCGAATTATCTCCTCAATGTAATCTCGGAGCTGTTTGCAGTTTGCGGTGGGGTGTCCCTGCGACCTGTGGAAAGTGCAATAGGGGCCTCGCGTCCATTTGGCCGCCTTATTGTTGACCGGGGGGAGTTTGAAGCTCGCCCTTCGCCTCCTCCAACAGCTCTGTCTGGGAGATGTTGAGCGGGGTATACTCCTGGAACTTCGGAGAGTACGGCTTTGGCCATTCAATCTTCTTTTTCTCTTCTCTGGCTCTCTTCTTTTGATCGGCTTGGTCGGTCCGGGGTAGGTTCTCGTTCACCTCGGACTCGAGCTGGATCTCCCGTTCAGTCCAGGCTTTTATCTCGGCCATGGTCTTAGGTTGCGCTAATGCAAAGGAGCGGAGCCACTCCTTGTTCCTAAGACCCGACCTGAGGGCAGTGATGACCGTCTCGTCCCGGTGCTCCGGGACTTCAAGGAGAGCGTTGTAGAAGCGGATGACGTATCCTTTGAAGGATTCCTTGTCCCCGCTCTTTATGGTGAAGAGATGATCGACGGTCCGCTTCTGCCGTCTGTTCCCGACGAAATGGCCGAGGAACTGGGTGGCCAGCTCATCGAAGGTAGAGATGGAGTGTGGCATGAGTCCTCGGAACCAGTCTCGTCCAGAGCGGATGAGAGTGGCGGGGAATGCACGGTATTGTGCGGCATCGGAGTTGTCCTGGAAGCTCGTCCCTGCCGTGAACGCGTCCAAATGGTCTTTGGATCGGACTTTCCCTCGAAGAGTGATACCTTTGGAGGCTTGTTCTTAGAAGAGACATGGACAGCGAGGAGCTCTTCAGTGAAGGGCTTTGTAAGCGAGTCGGCGACATATCTAGCCCCGTCGCTTATAGGACGACTCTCCCGATTTATACCCTCGATCTTCTTTTTGAGGGCATCGAGTCGGTCGTGGTATCTCGAGGATCCGGCATACTCGGATTTATGGCCCCTGCTGCTGGCGACCTGTGCCTGGCAGCAGCTCCTGTTCCGTTCAATGAGGTTCCTCAGGTCTCCTGGTGTGGTCGTCCTCGAGCTACCGTGGTGAGTCCCGTCCGCGCGAACCTGTCGAGGGAGAGTTCGCCAGCCATGCCTGGGAGCAGGCTAGTTGACCGACACCTCCTCGGGAAGGACAGGAGCGCGATGGGCTTCACAGGGACGCTCTTTCATAAGACCTCGGTGTCGAGCTGTGAGGTGCCCAACGGGTCATCGAATTGGTCGTCACAGGGGATCTGTGGCCGCCGGAGACAGCGAGGCGGTGCTCGGATGTACCGGCGCGGGCAGTATCTTCTCTCCCTATGTATCACTTCCGAGGTGGGGGAGCGGTGACTGGGGAGCTTGTTCCGCCGTTTAGACACAGACAAGCGCGGACACGGACAAGCGCATCCACGGCGGACGCGAGCCGATCTATTCGCGCAGACAGTGCGTGGATGGCGTTCGGGAGAGGAGGGGATCCATCCGCGCCTCCGTTGTGGGGAGGACTGCGGCTGGTGCTTAGATCGTCGCGGTGATCACTCGGCATGAGTTCGAGATCAGAAAATTAACTTTCGTTGAGAGGAATTTTCGAGTTCCCACAGACGGCGCCAAGTGATGGAGGTCTGGATCTCCTTCAGATGTTTTCTTCCGTTAATCTGCTGCGAGCGTTGATGAATGGCTGAGATTGGATTTAAATGTTGCCTCTTGATGCATGTAGATCTCAGTGGGCTTGATTTGGAATGAAGCCGAGCTACCTGCAAGGAAGTCCCGGGATGGTCGTACCACCGTGGACCCTCCAATGATCAAGTTAGTCAAGGTATTTGGGCAGAGTAGCAGCCTATTGGGTAATAATTGTCTTACCTGAGTCGTCTGAGAGGGGGTCTATATAGTAGCAGCCATGGGCTGGCGGATGTGAGATTTACGCCGGCCGTTACGCCATTTGAGCCGCGTCTGCGCGAATGGCGGGATCCTCCATTAATGGCGAGATACGCCCATTAACGAGGGAACGCGATGGCGTGGGACGCGGGATCGTGGGGCGGCGGATATCTCGCATACGACGAGATTCGCGAGGCCATGTCCGGGGCGCTGATGATTTGCGCTCGGGGTCGGTCGATGAAACCGAGGAAGCTGAGCTCGGCGGGAGGCTCAGAGGCGAGCTGGAGGCCGAGCAAGCTTGGTTCTGTGATAGCTCGGGGGCGAGTTGGGAGGGCTGAGAAAAGCTCAGCGTGCAGAAGGGCTCGGAGGTGAGCCAATGGTTATTTGGAAGATGAGCATAGAAGTGGTCTGGAAGGCCACCGAGGGTCGGGAATATCCTCGGGAGGAAGGGCAGGGACACGCCTTCAACGTACCGTTTTTACTCCTTTCTCATAAGCCTTGGGACACGTCATCTGCCACGTGTCGTGATCTTGAGAGTTTTCAGTATTGAGCATCATCAACGCTCATTTTTAATTAACATGGCACATTCAACGGGTCTAGGATCAATTTTGATAAGAACAAACAAGATGGATTTTTCTGATTAAATATTAAATAAGGAATTTTAGTTTTTTAAAATGTCCTTTATTTTACGAGGAAAGGATATCAACTATTAAAAGATATTAAAACCTTGGCTAGTGCGCAGAGAAAGTCCAATCTGACCGTTAAATTGACGATCTGCTATAGCCATCTTGTTCTACACATGGAGTTTAACTATGTGAATGAAATTTTGATCAATTTGACACCTTCTGATGATGCTCAATATCGGCAATCTCCAGGATCAAGACACGTGGCAGATGACGTGTCCCAAGACTCAGAAGAAAGGGCCCACGGGGGCCGACCAGGCCACCCTACGCCCGACCTGCAAGCACAAGCTAGCCCTCCTCGGGACTCCCTGCAAATTAGCCTCCTCGGCCCCTCAGCTCGCCTCGAGCTGCTACAGGACCAAGACTTCTCGGCCTCCTCGCTCGTCCCCGAGCTCCCGCCGAGGCCGTCTTTCTCGGCCCTCCGACCAACTCCACCACTCACAGGCGTATCCGCCGCTCCGCGAATCTCGCCATGTGCGGATTTTACGCCAGCAACGTCCCACGTTCCACGCCATCACGATCCCCATTAATGGGCGATCCACTCTCTACGCGGGCGTGACGTCGGGAGCGTAACTTCCGGCGAGATTCTCACGCCTGCTGCTGCGTGCCGCCACCGTTATATAAACTCCCATCACAGAGGGGTCAAGTAAGCCATTCTTTACTCTTCTAAGCCGTTACTCTGCTCAGATCCCATCACTAACTTAATCGTCGGAGGGTCCTTGGTGGTACCAAACCACCCCGGGACTTCTTTGCAGGTACTCGGCACCAAACTCCTCATTCCACTTCTTCCTCCAAAACCTATTGAGACCCACACGCAACAGTAGATAATCAACAAAGTCCACCGGGAGATCAACGGAAGACAACATCTGACAGAGACCCAAAAAGGACCTCCATCACCTTCCGTGTCTTCGATCAAGTGTCCCTGATGTATAACATTTTCATTCTGTTTAAAAACCATCCATTTTTTAAATGTTTGGTCCATCACTTGTAATGTATCATATTAATCAAAATTTCACACACATTGATCACTCCATGTGTAAAACAAGATGGCTGGAATAGCTCATCAATTTAACGGTCGAATTGGGCGATTTCTAGATACTAGCTGACGGTTTATATACCTGTGCGAATGGGCCCATCTTTGAGTAGATAGGTTTAACATATTGAACAAAACGTTTACCCAGTTACAATGTCTCAAAAATAGAAAACACATATGTAAAGAAATTCCAAAAACGTCTAGGTCCATCAATTTCATTAAAAAAAAGTAGGAAATATGCTCTGGATTGGGATTTCAGTTACTTAAATTGCTGGGCTAAATGCAGAAACTTTGACTCAACAACGGGAAACTCTCATTACATTTGAAAACCTGCACTTTGCCCACTCGCTTAACTTCCTTTAGATTTTCTATACGATTTTTTTGTGAATTGACGAAAATACCTTTGACTCTCTCTAAATACCAATTTTGGATGAAAACATTAAAGATCCAGATTCATCTTACTCATTAGATTAGCAGGGAGTTTTTTTGTTCTAGATTTACTTTCCTAACAAATCTAACCTAGCCGAAAACATCTATCCAAAAGATGGCCGAACAACACCCACATCATATTAATCTCAATGATATATGCTTGCTATTGCGGATGAACAATTCGGTACTCCTCATGTTGTAGCCAGTCCTTAAAATTTGTTGTTTCGGCTAGACTGGCTTGGCATTTCTTCAGTAGAAACGTATAGTATGGCTTGTATACATGCACAACACAAAACAGAGGTAAAAAAATAAAAATATTTTTTAAAAAATAAATAAATAAGAAAACCCTGAAGGAATCGTCTGTAATGGGTCATTTGTGATGTATGAGCAGTAGTAATTATTCCCACGCCTATAGGCATTATTATCATTATTATCATGCACCCAGAAACTTAAAATACACATCTATCCTGCTTAATTATAAACAACATTGCCCTTTTCAAATTTCCAATTTAAGGTGCATGCATGGTTCCCCAGCAAAACGCATGGCTTATATCCTAATCGATTTGTAAATCTTATAAAAACTGGTTCTTTGGACCCAGCAACTTTGTCTAAACATGCTATAATTAACGAAGTTCAGAGGGTTCAGTTTTCTTTGCTATAAATATAATATACTCTATATAACTTACTAAACTAATAGGTTTTAGTTAATATTAATAAATAAAAAAAATTAATAATGAACAAATGAAATTAAACTAAACCAACTTAATTTATATCAATTAAATATAATTTAATTAATAAATAATATCAATATTCAAAACTAAATGGTGATACCAAAATGTTGTCTTTAAAATGTATGTGTGGGAAGATTTATTGATGTCACCGTATACAAGGCCCTTTCTTGATTAAGACCCTATACTACTCATTCCAACCGTTCAGAAGCACTTTATACTTATTTCTTCATTCACCCTCTTATTATTGTATCGTAAATTTTCAATCTAAGAAGAGATTACTTCTATATGCATCCTATACAATTAACCTTCTATTTAAATGCAACATAATTCCATTACAGGATGAAAAAAAAAACCTAATTAATTTATAATCCTAAGATAAACAAGAGTAAGAAGGAGAAACCATATGTATATCTATACTAAATTTTATTTAAACTTTAATAACTACCGTAATGACTAATCATTCTCATCTTTCTGACGCGCATTATAGCATGTCTTAAAAGACGGATACCAACGACCACAACCGGTCATCCGCACGAGCTAAATCCCGTCTCTCCTATCGTACTCTTACCGGATTTTTCCTTTTTGTTAAAATTTAAATATAGTATATTCATATATGAAATGTCATTAAAAGTACTTTAGAAGATTAATTATATCCATGTACCTAAATATTTTGGATCGTTGCACATACCTTGTATTATTGATGTGCCACACCGACACCAGTGTCCACCACTACATCCAAATCCCAACCGCTAGTATCCTCCAATTTTTCTTCTTCTTCCTTTTCTTCTAATTTTCTGTTCTCTTTATTTATTCGCATAATATTTTTTCCGGCTGTAACCGACCGACGCTTCCCACTCCAAACCCAACGGTGCCTCCTCCAACCCCTTACCTCTTCTTTCGCGCCATCGTCACGTGCTCCTCCACCTTCTATATCTTAACCCTAGTTAATCCAAATCTAACCCCAGTTAGTTATCCCCCAACTCTCCTTTTATCCCCACTCCACACACTCTCTCTCTCTCCTCTCACTCTCTACTCCCAAGAAAGAAACCAAGCATTAGCTACCGTCAGCAATGGCGGCCACCAAGAAGAACTCTGTCATCGTCTTCTTCTTCTTCTTGATCTCCTCCTTCGCCTTTGCCGTCAGGGCACACAACATCACGGCGATCCTGGAGGGGTTCCCCGACTACAGCCTATACAACAGCTACCTCACCCAGACGAAGGTCGCCGACGAGGTCAACTCCCGCGAGACCGTCACGTGCCTCGTCCTCGCCAACGGCGCCATGTCCTCCCTGGCGGCGAAGCACACCCTCGCCGGCATCAAGAACGCCCTCCGCCTCCTCGTCCTCCTCGACTACTACGACCCCACCAAGCTCCACGACCTCCCCCGCGGCACCACCCTCTCCACCACCCTCTACCAGACCACCGGCAACGCCCCCGGCAACTCCGGCTTCGTCAACATCACCAACCTCCGCGGCGGCAAGGTCTCCTTTGGCCCCTCGGCGCCGGGATCCAAGCTCATGGCTGATTACACGAAATCGGTCAAGCAGCAACCCTACAACATCTCCGTCATCGAAATCTCCGCCCCCATCGTCTTCCCCGGGCTCCTCGACGCCCCCTCCGCCGCCACCTCCAACATCACCGCCCTCCTCGAGAAGGCCGGTTGCAAGACCTTCGCCTCCTTGGTCCAGTCCTCAGGCGTCCTCAAGATGTTCGAGGCAGCCGAGGACAAGGGGCTCACCCTCTTCGCCCCCAACGACGAGGCGTTCAAGGCGAAGGGCGTCCCGGACCTCAGCACCCTCACCAGCGCCGAGCTCGTCACCCTCCTCCAGTACCACGCCCTGCCAAGCTACTCCCCCAAGGCCTCCCTCAAGAACGCAGGGGACGGCAAGATCTCCACCATGGCCACCAGTGGCGCCGGTAAGTTCGATCTCTCCGTTTCCTCCCACGGCGACGACGTCACGCTCGACACCGGCGTCGACACGTCCCGCATCGCGGAGACGGTCCTTGATGACACGCCGGTGTGCATCTTGACGGTGGATAACATCCTGCTGCCGGCAGAGCTGTTCGGCGTCGCACCCGCGCCTGCACCAGGGCCGGCTTCGTCGAGCCCCTCGCCGGCTCCAGCAACGGAGGCGCCTGCGCTATCGCCGGAGGCGAAGGCGCCTGCGCCGGCTCTGGAGTCCCCGCCGGCGCCGCCGACGAGATCGCCGGCGTTGTCGCCCGACGATGACTCGGATAAGGCGGCGGCGGATAAGGCCGCGGCGGTGGTGTTGGCGAGGCCGTTGGGGGTTCTTGCGGCGGCGGTTTGTGGTGTGATGGCTGCTGCTTTCTTGTGAGAGGGATTATTTTGAGTTAGTTTGTTTCTTGCTTTGTGCATTTCGATTTGTTTTTTAGCCTGTGGTGATGATGGACATTTTGATTTTGGATCCGTTGTGTGATGCTGCATAATGAATTTGTTCTTTAATTTGTTCTTTTGTGTTAGCTAGCAAACTTTATACACTCTTCTTTGATTTGTTTTTTTTTGTTTCTAGATGTGCTTGAATTTTAATTCGATGCTTTAATTACCGTTGGTTTGTTATTTGGTTGTTAAATTAACGAGTGGATATAATTAACGAAAGGTGATGATATGAGAAAGAAAGAGTTTGTTTTCTGGCAAGTGTGACAGAGACCGCGTGAATTGATGAAGTTGTGGGCCAGGTTATGCAGTAGATCTGAGCCCAAAGCATCAACGGTCCTTCTATTATCCTTTTGACTATTCTTCAAAATTTTAGCCTATTTAGCCGAACAGAACATTATTCGGGATTGGATAAATTGATTTATCTAATAAATTTGAGCCGTTAATTTTAATTGCTGCTTTAATAATTGCTGCTTTAAGGAGTGGTTCTTATTTAATAAAAAGTGTCACCGTCCGAACAGTTTCAGCGGTTTAAAAGTTAAGATCGAAATTAGACAATTTTTTCTATGATTTGAACTGCATTCTTGCTGGCGTTCTCTTAATTCGTGAATCGATCTCATAAGGTAAATTAATTATTTTAATTAGTTTAAAATTAGTTATTTTTTGGGGGATTTTTGTTAGGATTTTCAGATGTAACTTGTGGTTTTTTCCTATGATTTGAATTGCGATTGTTACTGGGTGTTCTTATGTTTTTTGGATCGATTTTATAACATAAATTAATACCTTTATTAGTTTAGAATTTGGTTTTATTTATGTAGGGTTTTTTGTTAATATATTTAGCATCTTTGATGTTTATTATATAATTATAAAGGTCATTAAACCCAAATATACCTGCTAAATTTTTTGGCCTAGAGCTTGTTATTTCCTTATAAAATTAAAGGGAAGCCCCGCGTGTTAAACACGTGTGCACTCACATCCAACGTATGTGAGTGCCGTTTCAGATAGGATCAAATGCTATATTGGTTCCCACGTGTTAAACACGTGAGCATTTCACGTGATATCCATGTGAAGGACTAATCCAGTCTCTTGGCAGCGCCTCACGTAATATCCACGTGAACGCACTTGCCAGTCTTTTGGCAGCGTCTCACGTGAGCACACTTGCCAGCTTCTTGCCAGCGCCTCACGTGATATCCACGTGAACGCTATAGGCCAACACCTCATGTGCAATGCACGTGAGTGTTTTTCTTTTTGATAGAATTAAATTCTCCATGGGAAACATTTTTCTGATCTTTCTTAAATTAGAAAGATTTTCTCTGTTAAACAAAGAACCCTTAGATCAAAAATCCAGCGGTGATTATAAAATCACCAATTGATCATTTGATAGAATTAAATTCCGTCTTAGGAAAATATTTTCCTAATCTTGTTAAACAAATAAGAATAATTTTCTCTGTTAAACAGGGAGCTTTTGGATTAAAAATCCAGCGGTGAATAATATTCACCGGTTGATCTTCAAGATCATTTTGATTGACTATAAAACAATTATGATCTCTCAACGAGAGATTTTCTCAAACAAATTGATTTTTCTCTTCTCCTATAAATATGAGCAAAGAGATTAAATCTCAGAGAGAGGAGAACCCCCATAAGCTTCTGTAAAAAAATACAGAAGGCTCTCCAAAAAGTTTCACAAAACAACTAAGAATTTAATTCTCAATAAGGGAAAGATCTTCCTCCTCTCAAACCCTAAGTAAAGAAAAAAGCAGAGATCAAAATATCTCCTTTACTTATCCCATCATATCCACGGGTTTAATTCTTTAAAAGAACTTATATCTTTCTCTGAATCTGAGATCCACAAGACAAGTCTCCCACAAGTTGAGAATTTAATTCTCATCGGGAAAAACTTGTTCTTGAGAATCAAGAATTCATGGAAGAGTAAGGTTGAAAAGGACACGAGAGAACAATATGAAGAAGATGGAGTCCATAATACTCCAGAAACTTAGTTCCTTCATAATCAAGAACTTAGTTCTTAAAGAACCTGATCCAAAATCCTCAAAACAATGGTCTTTGGTGATTGTTAATGGTCAAAATACCATTAACATAGTTTTAATTTCTCTAAAAATATCAACAGAGATTAAATATCTAAGAACTCAGCGCCTCACGTGAGCGTTCAACAGAAACGGAAGATAGCGCCTCACGTGAAACACACGTGAGGGCCCAAAAACGCAGCAGCTCATGTAAAACACACGTGAGTGCTCAGAAACACACGTGAGGCGCTAGCACTCATGTGATAGCACGTGAGTGCCAGAAAGCAGAACAGATTAGTGCTTAGCACTGTTCCAGCACCTCACGTGATAGCACGTGAGCGCCAAGAAACATAGCGCCTCACGTGATAACACATGAGCGGGAAAAAGGAGCAGCGGCTCACGTGATATCATGCGAGCGCTAAAACAAGCAGGATATTATATTTTATACTTAAGCTTGGGATTCTTTACTCGGTGTTTAGTATTGTTGGGTAATGTAAGACTCAAAACAGAGCATATGGCTCAGTGTTTAGCACCGTTGGGTAAAATATAAGCCCAACATTTAGTCTAAAATAGACTGAGTGCCTGAAGTTTTAAGCTTTTTTTTGTTTTAAATCTACTGAGCATATATACTCATAATATCCAAGCCGATTTTAGTCCCATATATGACCAATGATCTTTCATCGATAATATCTAAGTTGATCTTAATCCTATATACGACTAATGATTTTCATTCCATATCTTCTAACTTAATCTTAGTCTTATATAAGACTGACGGTTCTTAGATCCATCATTATCTTTTCCCTCACATATAGGATTTGGTTTAAGGGTACATCCTTCCACACCTCTAATATAAGTCATTATAATTTCTCAATATCTTCATAGAGCTTGCGGGTCCCAACAATCAACAAATATTCGTCCTAAACATGGGAATGTTGAACCGAAATGTTCTTAAACTAATATTCGTCCTAAATACGGAAATGTTGGACCGAAATGTCATTAAACCAATATTCGTCCCAAACACGGGAATGATGGACCAAAACGTCTTTAAACTTATTTCCGTCCCAAACACGGGAATGATGGACCGAAACGTGCTTAAACTAATATCCGTCCCAAACATGGGAATGATAGTCCGAAACGTCCTTAAACTAATATGTTTTGTACTACAGTCGGTCTCCATATTGACCCCCGTATACAATACAGGGGCTATTTACATATGATCTGATGATCAGTTGAGCCCATATGCTCACTGTTCCTAAGTCGATCTTATTCCGATATATGACTGATGATTCTTAGATCAAACTCAAATATCTCATGAACTGATAGACCCCATTTATATGAGATCTGTGTTCTAAGTTCAAAAGCTTAAATCTAATATACAGATTTGGACTAATCCGCGCCCTACGGGCATGACAAGATTAATCTCCATACATAATCTAAGGGCAATCTCATATAAAACAAACATAACATGATACAAAATAATCTACCTAGAGCAGGTGAAAGTTGTTATCACAACGCGATAACGTAATTAACTGTAGGGGTTTGCGCCTGCAGAGAAGAGTGTCCCTACAATCAAAAAACCCCTCACAAATGAGGGAGAATCTGATGAGTCACGTTATATCGGTCATATCTATCCAAACCTCCGATATACGGTGCCATAAATCAACTTTGTATTTTCGGAGAGGTGAACATATATATTCCAAATAGTATCTGCCCCAAAATTCAGGTTAGACGCCATCAACGTCTCAGTCCAGTTTTCGGCGGTAAACAACAACCAAGAGGACTACACCAAAGAGGGCTACACAAAGGAGGCCTAAACCAACTCCTCCTGCTCCTCCTCCGCTAAAAAATATTCATAAAAAACTCCAAGAACGTAACAAAAAAAGAAAAATACAATCAAAGGTGAATGTAGTCAAATCTACCCAGCCATCATCATCTCACACATCATTTATTCAATACAACTCTGGCCCCATGAAGAATATTGTACTGTATAATCAAGCAAATCACATTTTTGAAGCTATTTGGAATGGTAAAGATAGGGGAAATCTTGTAGCACTTGAATCTACAAGAGTGTCTGTGCAATGGCCTCTTGATGGATCAACATATTGAATTATTAGACGAATGACATTTTGGTGAGTATCGTAAAGTTAGCCACCAACAATATGACCTACCATCGATATCTGCATCAGTTGAGAGTGTAGGGTTCCTAGGCACACAGTAGAGGTCTCACAAGGCATCAACCATGCCATTTTACAAAAATATGGTGCCGAGAAACCCTAGTTAACGGATCGTTGCTAGAAATCTAGGCGAAAAGTAAACTTGTTAACACTTAACTACTGGAAATTACAACCTTTGTAGATCCAGATATCCACCTCCACGGCTCCGCAACGAAGTCTCCTCGCTGTCCAAGTCGAACTCCGGGCTCTAGCGTCGGCTTCATCGGAGAATGAACGGGCTTGGTCATCGACGACGATGCCGAAGATGATCTACGTCGAGGCATCGCTAGATCAAGCTCCCACTTCACAAAGTGATGAAACTTGTGAAGAAAACACACTCTACTACTTGGCAAGAGGTAGAGGATGAAGAAATAGGAGGTGGGTTCTCTTTAGAATTGGATTTCTCTCACTAGAACTCAAGTTGCTATTAAAGTAGCAAGTTTTTTCTTTTTAGAAGAAGAAGATGATGAAGCTAGTTATGATAAGTTCTCCTTTTAAAATGAAAAGAAAATACAAACTTATCATAACTTTAACTAGGGTTAAGTGTAGAGAATAAACCATGGTCATTTGAGTGGGTTAGGGTTAAGCATGAAGACAAGAATGGTTAGCAAAGTCAAAGCTTCATGAAGCTTCAATATGAAACAAAAATTGCCACCATTTTCATCTTAAAGTTTATCCAAATAAATGAATAAACAAATAAATGAATAAATGCATAATCAAAACCCTAATCTCAAGTTAACTATGGTTTAATTCTATACACTTAACCATATGATCAAGTATCATCAAACATGATACAAAAATGTGCACAAAAGTATATCACATATACAATGTGTAAATCAAGTGAGAAAAATCCGTTTAAAATGAACCAATACTAGTTAATGCAAAGTAATATATCAAATATATAATTATACATTAAATCATTAAATCAACACTTGATTCAATGATCCGGTCATGTCGCACATAACCGACTAGTATTCAATGCAACGATTTATCGAATCAATGATTCGATAACTAGGTCATATCTTATACAACCAATCGAAACATTAATCGCGAGAATCAAATACGGTATCACATACACGCATTATTCTCGGTCCCGCACATATCTCATATGCACTCCTATTTCGTTTCGCTTGAGCTAGGAAACCTCTGTGTAGGACTCTAAAGACTCGTCAATACGCCGGTAGCAGATGATGATCATATCAAGCACCCACAAGCCGCAAGCGGTCTGCTAAACGTAACGGCCACCCGGGTATTGAGCGATCAGAAGATCGACGAGCTAGCCCGCTCACACTCCTGCGAATCCGACCAGTAACACTTACCATACAGTCCGGTCTCTTCGTCTGATATGTCGCATATCAAGTCTAGGGGTGGTAAACGTCAGACCCCAATAACCCGATAAGTCGTGCCGATGTGAGGCTCATAACGGGTCGAGAAACTACTGGTAACACTTACCAGCAAATCTCTGATCAGCCCTGGCCAGGGACTTCCCTGCTACGGCCAATCGAGCACTGCGCAACATCAACCCCCAATACCGGGAGAGACGAAACCCCTCCTATCGCTCATTGCCTCCATGTGACTCGGGACTGTGCCCAAAGACCACCGTTTTGCACGCCCTCATGGACGTGGTAAGGTGGAGATCAAAGCACAGTGGGAATCACACAAGACTCTATGACGATCTCGGGTCTACAGACTAACCTGTACAAGTGTCACCTGAGAACTGCCATCTGACGTGAGGTATAATACCATCTGGGAGTTCTCGGCGAGTCCGTCCAGTGTACTCAGTCTCCACTGAGCACCCGTATACCATCTCTGATGTCAAACACCAATGGATATGGGATCATCCATCGCCCATCACATGGGTCGAGAAGCGTATACGCTAGTCTACACTGGTATATCGATGCCCCGTCTCGATACACCCACGACTAGGGACCTTGAAGGATGTACTTATGGACTACCATGTCCCCACTAGTATGATCTGCATCATAGTCCAGGTAGTCAAGTACAAATCCTAAGGGCTTTACCAACATGTAACTATAAGACAGTATAAAGAGACTAGTGTACATGTTAAGATAAAGAGCAACCAGATAGCATACTATCATGTCGAGCAAGAAAGTCATCTCTATATATGTCCAAGCATCCAATATAATATACATCATCTGTACAATACTGGCCTCTAGGGCATACATACAACTAACAATCTCCCACTTGCACTAGGGCCAGCTGCTGTAGTATCGCATACCGAGCATTCCGAAGAGTCTCTCAAACTGTATCTGGGGAATGGCCTTCGTGAGTGGATCCGCAGTGTTGTCCTTCGTGTCAACCCTCCTGACCTCGATCTCCCGGCGATCAACTATCTCCCGGATCAGGTGATACCGCCTCAGAATATGCCTGGATCGCTGATGGGACCTGGGTTCCTTGGCCAAAGCCACTGCTCCATTGTTATCGCAATACAAAGGTATTGGATGCTCAATGGATGGAACCACACCAAGTTCAGTAATGAACTTCTTGATCCAGACAGCTTCTTTAGCAGCATCGTTGGCAGCGATGTATTCAGCCTCCATCGTCGAGTCTGCCACGGTTTCCTGCTTGGAACTCTTCCAGCTAACCGCCCCTCCGTAAAGGGTAAAGACAAAACCCGACTGCGACTTAGAGTCGTCCTTATCACTCTGGAAGCTCGAATCGGTAAAGGACTCCACTTGGAGCTCTCCGTTACCATACACCAAGAACATATCTCTAGTCCTTCGCAAGTACTTGAGAATGCTCTTCACAGCTGTCCAGTGACTCTCTCCAGGATCAGCTTGATACCTGCTCACTACACTTAGTGAGTATGCTACATCGGGTCTGGTACATAGCATCGCATACATGATAGAGCCTACTGCCGAAGCATAGGGTATCCCTTGCATGCGAGCTCTCTCCAAATCAGTCTTGGGAGACATCTCTTTGGAGAGAGTGACTCCAGAGATCGTGGGCAAGTTCCCACGCTTGGACTCTTCCATACTAAACCTCTTTAGTATGGTGTCAATGTACCTGGATTGGGACAATCCCAAAATCCGTTTGGATCTATCTCTATAGATCCTAATTCCCAATATGCAGGAGGCATCACCAAGATCTTTCATTGAGAATCTTTGTGATAAGAAGAGCTTGACCGCTTGTAGCATAGGAATATCATTTCCTATCAAGAGTATGTCGTCCACGTACAATACGAGGAAGACAACCTTACTCTCTGCCACCTTCTTGTAGATACAAGGTTCATCTGGATTTTTGACGAAATCAAACTCTTTGATAACGACATCAAAGCAGATGTTCCAACTTCGCGATGCTTGCTTTAATCCATAAATGGATTTAAGCAGCTTGCACACCTTCCCGCTGCTCCCACTGTCTACGAAGCCCTCTGGCTGAGTCATGTACACGCACTCTTCTAAATCACCATTTAGAAAGGCGGTCTTAACATCCATTTGCCATATTTCGTAGTCATGAAAGGCAGCAATGGCAAGCATGATCCGGATGGATTTAAGCATAGCCACTGGAGAAAAGGTTTCGTCATAGTCCACACCTGGTCTTTGACGAAAACCCTTTGCTACAAGTCTAGCTTTGAAAGTCTCCACTTTCCCATCTACATCAAGTTTCTTCTTGAAGATCCACTTGCTCCCAATGGGTTTTACCCCTTCAGGAGCAACTTCCAAAGTCCATACTTTGTTGGTGTACATGGATTCCATCTCGGACCGCATAGCATCCAGCCATTTCACTGAGTCCCCACTCGTGATGGCCTGCTCGAAGCTAGTTGGGTTATCATCCTCCATGATGCAATCCTCGCTCCCACCGTCCATGAGAAAACCGTAGTATCTCTCAGGTTGGCGAGAAACCCTACTAGATCGGTGGAGTGGCTGGGGTTCATCGGGAACTACGGAATCCTCTGGTTCCACCAGATCTTCTGTTGTAGCTTCTGCAGCTGGAACTTCTTCCAGTTCTACCTCATGACCACTAATCTCTTTTTCAAGAAATTCCTTTTCTAAAAAGGTGGCATGCCGAGAAACAAACACTCTTTGTTCCTCAGGGTGGTAGAAGATATACCCTTGAGAATTCTTAGGATATCCTACAAATTTGCATAGAACAGACCGTGCCTCGAGTTTGTCCGGATTTTTTCGTTTGACATAGGCTGGACAACCCCATATCTTAACATAGTTAAGACATGGTCTCTTCCCTTTCCATATCTCATATGGAGTGGTAGGCACAGATTTGGTGGGGACCATATTCAATAGATGTATGGCTGTCTCAAGCGCATACCCCCAGAAGGAAATAGGTAACTCAGCTGTGCTCATCATAGAGCGCACCATATCTAATAGGGTGTGGTTCCTCCGTTCTGATACACCGTTGTGCTGTGGTGTATATGGAGGAGTCAGCTGAGAGAGAATCCCATTCTCTTTTAGGAAGTCCAGGAATTCATTGCTCAAGTATTCACCTCCTCGATCAGATCGAAGGATTTTAATACTTTTTCCGGTTTGGTTTTCGACTTCTTGTTTATATTCTCTAAATTTCTCAAAAGCTTCAGACTTGTGTCTTATCAAGTACACATGTCCGTATCTTGAGAGATCGTCAGTGAATGTAATGAAGTACGAAGAACCATCCCTGGCATGTGTAGACATTGGACCGCATACATCACTATGTACTAGTCCTAAGAGTTCAGTAACTCTTTCTCCGTGTCCCGTAAACGGAGTTTTGGTCATCTTGCCTTTGAGACATGACTGACAAGTGTCATAAGATGAAAATTCGAATGGTTTCAAATACCCATCCTTATGCAACTTAGCCAGTCGTGTCGCATTGATGTGACCCAGTCTACAATGCCACAAGAAGGATTCGTTCAGTTCAGAACTCTTCCACTTGTGTGTGTTTGTTATGCTCAGAACTGTTGATTGGTTTAGAACATAAATGCCATTGCACAACGTGCCTGATCCAACCAACTTTTGGTTACGGAAAATGTTCATAACATTGTCCTGTAATACAAAATTATATCCCTCTTTACTCAACAAAGAAACCGATATAATGTTGCATATCAGGTTCGGCATGTAATAGCATTCGTTCAGAACCAATGTATTACCTGTTGGTAATACAAGGTGATATTCCCCGACAGTCTTAGCTGCAACAATTGCACCATTTCCAACTCTAATGTCTTTATCACCTTCTCCAAGTTCTCTACCTTTCCTAAGCCCATGTAACTGATTACATATATGGGATCCTGACCCGGTATCTAATACCCAGGACGTAGGGCAAATGGAGAAACAGTTCTCTGTAACGAACACACCCGAAGAAAATGCATCATCATGTACTTTCTTCATTCGGGTGGCATGGGAATCCTGGTATTCCCCTATATCCTGTTCAGTCCTATAACTCTTATAGGAAAGAACGGAACCAACGTTCCCCAGCACAGTATAACATGCGGGTTCGGTCAATACATCCATATTATTATCTTTATTAAGGCATGAAATGGTCGCTACTTGGAGAGAGAGAGAAGAAAACACTTTAGCGTATGCTCGTGCAAGATCAGATTGGTTATTATCTTATCTAATCAGGATGGCTCCCACTGCTTTTTATCAAATCTTCCTTCAAACCCTAAAAGGAAAGACTAGCCGGGATTAATTACACACTACAAGTTCGCCAATCTTTCAGCCAGGCCAGTGTCGGTACTTTGAGGGAGGTCCCCCGTGCTTTCGCACGAACCTAATTAATGTAAACCTCGTTTTCCCAGAGGCGTAACCTCGTTAACACCTTTCTAGACACCTACTTGATCGGCTAATTGCAATGTGTAAAACTCTCCCAGGAGTAACTCTTACTCGCAGTGGGTATCGGGATCCAACTATCTCATAGAAGGTATGCAATCTCATTGCAAATTTCAACACTTGAAATTCCCGATAATGCTCTTGCCCCTAGCGTGCTATGACCTTGACGAAAGCCAACAAACCACAGCCCGCTAGTCAAGTTCAACCCGTACATTTCTTGACTGAATTAAACCCACCCGCACGACCCTTGACGAAAGCCAACAAAGCCGTACGACTACCCTAATCCAGTCGCATCATATGCAGCAGATAAACAGCACATAGCTACCGCACACTACACCTTGACGAAAGCCAACAAATGTAGCACGAATACTATATGTAATTTATCTGAAATGACGGAGGGCTACGACAGGTTTTTCTGAAAACCTATTGCGTAATGAACTTGATATCGTTGTAGAATCAAATGAAGTTTTGAAATGGAGTGATTTCGAGGCTTTTCTAGTTTTGCTAAAGGGGTCACTCCCGGTGAAGGGATCGTCGGCCCTTTCCTCGTCGAATGAGGTGCGGGATATATCATATATATCGCTGTGCAAAGCAAAAACCCAAAAGCAGTCAAAAGCAAACCGAGTGTGTAGCATCTGCCAGTTATTGCTAAAGGAGTCACTCCCGGTGAAGGGATCTCGGTCCTTTCCTCATCGAATAAGGTGCAGGGTATATCATATATACCGCTGTGCAAAGCAAGAACTGTAGCTACCTGTTTTATTTTAAAATTCGATTCCACAACATCTTAGGTTTCTTATCTTTCATTAATCACATTAATGAAGTCCCATCATTTAAATACCTAAACATCATAGATAGATATGACGTACACTTACGCCATCCGCATTCGCCTCGATGTCCCCTCGTGCACCGTTAGGTTAGGTAACTAACGACAGAGCAGGGCAGGGCTAGCGCGGGTATAAAACATAAGTAACGTCTATATAATATATCATATATACTATATACTATATCCATCACAGAGTCACAACACAGATATCGCAGCAGAATAAACATATGAAATATTGGATATACTAGGACGTCCGTGTTTTCAATACGAGCCAGTATAAAACACGGATTCCACGGTCGTGATGAATAGCCAATCCCACACCCTTAGACCCCTACGAGAGCGGCAAGCAACCCTGCCAATTCTAGGGTTAGGAGACCCGGACTCGACCCCTCGAGTTGGTCTCCCACTGGACCCCAGAACCCGGTTACTTGTGCTCCCCTCCTTGGGTCTATCCTAATGCGGAAAAGTAAATAATATACAAAAGGTGACAACTTCCGCTACCTGGAAGTGCCCCAAATAAAAGAATATTACATACAAGTTTTTACATGAATGAAAATGAAAAACACTCATCTCACATAAAAACCCCCGGCTATTCGAACACGACGATCCAATATAACATATCCAGCAACACATAACATCACATGCCATCAACGTAAGTAAATATGCATATCCCAATTGTCGTTGACGTATAGCAACGAAACCGGCGATATGAACATACTACACTTACGGTCAGAGAAAAGAAAGTGTAAAACTACAACAATTGGAATCCGCAACCTCTTTAGACATCACATGCCTAATCAAATGAAATACTTAGACATCACATGCCTAACAGTTATAAACCCCGCATTTTAGTCTCATTATCGAAAACACTTTTCAATATAAAGTGAAACTAAACCGCTAGATTTATAACATTCATTCAGTTATCACATAACTGTTTGTGAATTCCAATTATTGTATCACATTCCAGATAAACAGAAAATGTTAAACTTTCCGATCGAACATCCGAATACCCAAGTTTTCCCGATACAGCTCAACACATGAAATAAGTCTAACAACATTCAGTTCGTGCCTCAGTACCGACGGTCCAGCCGTAGAAGGGTCAAGCCAACGCCTCACATGTGGCACGCCGTACTGCCCCAAACCCGAAGGTTCAAAGGGCAGTTCAAGACGGTCACATAATCGAGTTAAGGTTTGTTGTCTTCTAGAGGGTCCATCGCGTTACTTGCACTACTTAAAATGTCGTTAAACTACGGAAAAATCCAACACTTGGAAATTTCCCGACAGGGGAAAAATTGGGTATTTATATCCGGTCGAACTTTTTAACATATTCTGAAAATTATCCGGAAATACACAAAAGACGAAATTTGATAATCCGATCGAAATACCGAATCCCCAAAACAACCCTGGAAAATTCAACTCTTGAATGAATATTAAAAATTCCCAGGAAAACCACCACAGAAAAATGAGAATTACTGTGAAAATTAAAATGCACAAAACGACAAAAGCGCCGCGCATCCGCCGCAGGAGTCATGCTCGTGCCGCGGATCCGCGGCTCTTTGATGGAATTAGTCCATCGAAATTCACAGTAACTCTTAGATTAGCCTGCTGATTTTTCTGCATATTTTTAATGTGGAAAAATCCCCGATCTTAGAAAAAGGACAGAGAGCATGTTTGGTTTGGGGTTTCGGGTTCGTTCGGGCTTCAAACGCCATCTAGACTTCGCCTAAGGCTCTAGCTAGGCTCTGATACCACTGTAGGGTTCCTAGGCACACAGTAGAGGTCTCACAAGGCATCAACCATGCCATTTTACAAAAATATGGTGCCGAGAAACCCTAGTTAACGGATCGTTGCTAGAAATCTAGGCGAAAAGTAAACTAGTTAACACTTAACTACTAGAATATGGAAATTACAACCTTTGTAGATCCGGATATCCACCTCCACGGCTCCGCAACGAAGTCTCCTCGCTGTCCAAGTCGAACTCCGGGCTCTAGCGTCGGCTTCATCGGAGAATGAACGGGCTTGGTCATCGACGACGATGCCGAAGATGATCTACGTCGAGGCATCGCTAGATCAAGCTCCCACTTCACAAAGTGACGAAACTTGTGAAGAAAACACACTCTACTACTTGGCAAGAGGTAGAGGATGAAAAAATAGGAGGTGGGTTCTCTTTAGAATTGGATTTCTCTCACTAGAACTCAAGTTGCCATTAAAGTAGCAAGCTTTTTCTTTTTAGAAGAAGAAGATGATGAAGCTAGTTATGATAAGTTCTCCTTTTAAAATGAAAAGAAAATACAAACTTATCATAACTTTAACTAGGGTTAAGTGTAGAGAATAAACCATGGTCATTTGAGTGGGTTAGGGTTAAGCATGAAGACAAGAATGGTTAGCAAAGTCAAAGCTTCATGAAGCTTCAATATGAAACAAAAATTGCCACCATTTTCATCTTAAAGTTTATCCAAATAAATGAATAAACAAATAAATGAATAAATGCATAATCAAAACCCTAATCTCAAGTTAACTATGGTTTAATTCTATACACTTAACCATATGATCAAGTATCATCAAACATGATACAAAAATGTGCACAAAAGTATATCACATATACAATGTGTAAATCAAGTGAGAAAAATCCGTTTAAAATGAACCAATACTAGTTAATGCAAAGTAATATATCAAATATATAATTATACATTAAATCATTAAATCAACACTTGATTCAATGATCCGGTCATGTCGCACATAACCGACTAGTATTCAATGCATCGATTTATCGAATCAATGATTCGATAACTAGGTCATATCTCATACAACCAATCGAAACATTAATCGCGAGAATCAAATACGGTATCACATACACGCATTATTCTCGGTCCCGCACATATCTCATATGCACTCCTATTTCGTTTCGCTTGAGCTAGGAAACCTCTGTGTAGGACTCTAAAGACTCGTCAATACGCCGGTAGCAGATGATGATCATATCAAGCACCCACAAGCCGCAAGCGGTCTGCTAAACGTAACGGCCACCCGGGTATTGAGCGATCAGAAGATCGACGAGCTAGCCCGCTCACACTCCTGCGAATCCGACCAGTAACACTTACCATACAGTCCGGTCTCTTCGTCTGATATGTCGCATATCAAGTCTAGGGGTGGTAAACGTCAGACCCCAATAACCCGATAAGTCGTGCCGATGTGAGGCTCATAACGGGTCGAGAAACTACTGGTAACACTTACCAGCAAATCTCTGATCAGCCCTGGCCAGGGACTTCCCTGCTACGGCCAATCGAGCACTGCGCAACATCAACCCCCAATACCGGGAGAGACGAAACCCCTCCTATCGCTCATTGCCTCCATGTGACTCGGGACTGTGCCCAAAGACCACCGTTTTGCACGCCCTCATGGACGTGGTAAGGTGGAGATCAAAGCACAGTGGGAATCACACAAGACTCTATGACGATCTCGGGTCTACAGACTAACCTGTACAAGTGTCACCTGAGAACTGCCATCTGACGTGAGGTGTAATACCATCTGGGAGTTCTCGGCGAGTCCGTCCAGTGTACTCAGTCTCCACTGAGCACCCGTATACCATCTCTGATGTCAAACACCAATGGATATGGGATCATCCATCGCCCATCACATGGGTCGAGAAGCGTATACGCTAGTCTACACTGGTATATCGATGCCCCGTCTCGATACACCCACGACTAGGGACCTTGAAGGATGTACTTATGGACTACCATGTCCCCACTAGTATGATCTGCATCATAGTCCAGGTAGTCAAGTACAAATCCTAAGGGCTTTACCAACATGTAACTATAAGACAGTATAAAGAGACTAGTGTACATGTTAAGATAAAGAGCAACCAGATAGCATACTGTCATGTCGAGCAAGAAAGTCATCTCTATATATGTCCAAGCATCCAATATAATATACATCATCTGTACAATACTGGCCTCTAGGGCATACATACAACTAACAGAGAGATGGCGACCCGAGATGAACACTTTTCATTTACCCATTGGAGATGTGTCGATCAACTTTGAAGACGTATTATAGATTCTCGGTCTCCCGGTCACATGTTCTCCAATTGTTTATGAAGAATGTATGAGTTTATTTATACATTTTTATGACGTATTGGGAGTTGAACCCCCGAAGGAGAAGAGGAAAGACGGTGTCGTACTTACGACGTGGGTGTATGAGACTTTCAGTAGTCTCGGGACTAATGCTGATCGGGAGAAAATGGTTCAATGCATAAAAGCTTATGTTTTGTACGCCATTTGCATGGCATTATTCCCTACACGCTCCAAGAACCCAGTTCATCAAAAATGGCTTCAATTATTGAGCGAAGAGAAACTAATCTTCATGTACGCTTGGGGGACGGGGTTTTTTTTGTCGTATTTGATAAATGGATTGAACGAAGAGACACTGTCAAATGTAAGAGCGATAAAGGGTTGTTTTACGGTTTTGCAGGTATCGTATTAGCTGTATAATTATTTTCTTTTATTGTAAAAATAATTGTAGCGAATCTAACAATTAATTTTTATTTAGTGTTGGGCATATACTAGGATTTCAGTCATTCAACCTATCTCCGATACTAGCATCAAGGAGAGTAGATCCATTGCTAGACAATGGGGTGTACGCACACATCGATTTCCCCATCATCATAAAACTTTCTGCTAGGGTATGCTTGATAATTTGAATGAATTACAGGTAATTACTATTTCATTACTTAATTTAACGATATTTGTTTAATTCTTTATGAATAAAAATAAATATTTTCAACTGTTTCTTTAATGACAGTTCACATGGGATCCATACACCGAGTATGTTAGTGCATTCGAAGACATTTTCCTTCTCAGTAGATACTCTGGATTGTTACGAGTTCCTCCCATTTGTTTCGATATCGTCCAGTAGTAATATCCCGAAAGAATAATCCGACAATTTGGCGGTATTCAGAGTGTACCATTAACGTTCAACTTAAACAAACTGAGAAGGAGAAGGCAACCAAGAAGAAACCAGTAAACGATATGATTTTGGAGTATATCAATTTGTAGGACGAAACTCAAATTGATATCGAAGAAAATGGAGTTGAATTTGATGAAAGTACATAAGAAGGTCAGGATGTTGCTAGCGATTATTTCGCTTGGTACACTACTATTACCAGGAAGGTAATACACCCCTATAGTCAAACAACTACGATATACGAGTCTAATATCGAGATTATTCGTCAGTTACTTCTCGATTATGTCAATATTATTTATACTTTGTTTTGTTTTATATCACATTTAACATATTAGATCCAATTATTGATATTTATTATTTATTATTTGTAGGTGAGCTCGGTTGAACTTAATAAATTTTTGTTGGATGACGACAATCTTAAGAGATTACACGAAAATATCAAACTAGTTCTAAATGGTGAGATTAATGAAAATGAGGGGATGAAGTCTAAAAAAGGAATGAAAATGTCGGGACTAAAATTCCTGAGGTTGGAAATGTCGAGGAGGCCGTTGAACAATTGTGGGGGAGGAGACCGTCGAAAAAAAGGTGGGGGATGAAAATCTCAGGGCTGAAATTCCCAAGGATGAAAATGTTGATGTCGGGATCTGGTTCTTGATCACGGAATAAAGTGCCACGCCAATTGTCATGCCAAGAGGGCGGGGGCCACCTCTTGAATCCGTAGGGGCCACCTCTTGAGTCCGTGGGACCTGTTTCATCTCAGAAAACTACATTTCAATACCACTCATTCATTATCTGTTTTGTTATTTATCGGTACTATTAACCAGTGTCTGCTCAGTAAATACAGATTACAGGTATCCATGACACAATACTGGAAACACACTCAAAATCACGGATATAACATTTGTGAGTCGATACTGCAAGCGGAACTGCAAACCGATCAATGACCAAAGCGTTCTTTTGCAAATAAATGTGTGCACATAATTTTGGTCCAACACAATACAAGTATACACATTCTCTTTGGCACATGGATCATGGTGGGGCTGTCCATGGCACACACAAATGATGACTTGTGCAAGAAGTGGGCACATATGAGGGGCAAGAATGTTAAATGCAAAAAGTTGTGATGTGATATAAAGCTACATGTTTCCCTCCAAATCCCTGAAAGCAGACTAGATTCATATAGACAAATCAAGCAACACCAGTGGAATTGTCGAGAGAACACAACATCACACAACAAACACGAGCCCATTAGCTCGGATATAGCCCGGCGAGATCCTCAATAAAGCCCGGCCCCACCGGTCCCCATAGCTCCATATGTCCCCATTTTTGTTCTGTCCATCCCTTACTGTCACATCATCTTATTTTTATTACTTGTTTAATCTTATTTTGTGCCTATAAAAGCCAGATCGGTGAGCAAGGGAAGGGGGTCCAATACTTCATACACTTGATATACTTTGTTTTTCTTTTTCATTTTGAAGCCTTGTATTGCATTGAGTTCTTTGCCTTCTCTTGATTTTGCAACTTATTCATTAAGCTTGCAAATTTAAGTTTTGGTTATTGAACTCATGGTTTGTATCATCATTGAAGTTAATAAAGGTTTTATTTTGCACTTGGGTTCTTAGTAGTTTCTATCTCTTTTGCTTACTTGCATTTCATTACTTGCCATTTACTTACTTGCTATTTCATTTCTTGCCATTTACTTACTTGCAATGCTGTTCTATTCTTTTCTTTTTATCATTTCATTTGCTCTTTCTTTTTGTTGTTTTTATGGTTTATAAATAATGGTGTTGTTAGGAAAAAGAATGGTAGTGTAAGTTAAGGTTTTCTTTTCTATTTCTTTTGCCCGATATTTTCCAATTGAACTCCGTCCAAAGCTTACGCAAGCGCTCCGTTAGGCACCCTATCCTACCAAGGTATCGATGATCCTTGACCGTGACCAGTTGCGTTCGGTTTGGCCGGAGGCAAAAGTCAAGAGACAAGAACGGACGGACAAGGGTTAATAAGCCGGATTTCACAAATACCGTGCTTAAGCACTCTAATCCACGTTGTTGCCGATTGCTCCAGCTTCATTGGTCAAGCTCGGTTCAAAGGATTGAGTACGGATTTCACTAACTTACACTAACCTATTTATTCCTAACAACTTATACTTTGCATATACAATACATAGGTTAGAAACGAACAATTCCAACCCTCGCATTAACTCGTGATAACAAGAACGTAAAACGCACCGTCTTCCTGCGGACGACCCGTACTCATCGCGGCTAGCTTCACACGACACCATCTTGATTGCGGTTAATTTTAGAACTTAAAAAATACGACACGCCAAAAGCGTATCAATCAAATGGCGCCCTTGCCAGGGAGACGGTAACGTTTTTTATTCTTCTTATTTCGGGTTAATCTTGTTTATAAATCTAACACCATTTTAAAAACAAAACTAAAAAAATCAAAAAATTTCAAAACCAAAACAAAAATTTAACAAACCTAACTTTTTGCTCTCTGAATTTTTGACCTGCTGGCACTCTGGGACTAAATAAAAAAGTTAAATAATACCATTGAGACACTAGTAGAACACTGTAACATCAGAAGAAACTTGGAGCCCAAACTCCAAAGGAAGACCAACGAGATCCCAATAAACCCCGGCGCCGCCGGAATTTTATTACCCATTTGCTCCAAAATTTTTCCCTGTGCTCCAGTGTTCTATTAGTATCCCAATTTTATTGTTTGATTTTTATAATTTTGAGTGTGCAGGAGTTTGGGCATTCATATCGCTTTTTCGCACTAATAATCCATTTTTCCGACATTTGTAGATTTTGACGAATTTGCGAATTGCGATCGTGTGGAGAAAAATGTATATTCAAAGTTAAGGTGATTACGAGGTATAGTGCCAAAGATCTTGTTGGATATAGTGCCCTCAAAGTCAATTATTGGATCGCAAGTACGTGATTGCAATGATTGAGGGAGGACCTATGCCGATAGGACAGTCTTACTCAAGATGATAGTGTGCTATCTGGTTTATCTTTGTCATTGTGTACATGCTTTACGTGATATTACAGATCACTATTACACGTTGATAAAGCCCTTAGAATTCTTGCTTGACTACCAGCAGTATGATGGCGATCATAAATGTGAGAGTTGGGTAGTCTATAAGCACATCCTTAAAGTGTCCCTAGTCGTGGGAGTTTTCAAGACAGGGTATCGATACTCCGGAGTAGACTAGTGTATACAGTCGAGACCCCGACGAGGGGCGGTAGCCGATCTCACAAGCCATTGGTGTCAGTTGGTTCACCTAAGATATATACAGGTGCTCATTGGGTTATGAGTACACCGGACATGACTCGCCGGGAACATACTAGTTGGTATTATACCTGACGTCAGATAGCAGTTCCCTGGTGACATGTGTACAAGTTAGTTCATCGACCTGAGATCGTCATTTGTCTCGTGTGAGTTCCCACTGTGCTTTGATTACTACCCTACCACGGTTCAAAGGAGTCGTGCAAGCAGGTTTTAGTTGGGTACAGTCCCGAGCTACATGGAGGCAGTGAGCGGATCGACAGGGGTTTCGTCTATCCCGGTATTGGGGGTGAGATCGCGCTGTCTAGGAGAGCCATTACACAAAGTCCTTGGACAAGGCAAGTGAGATTTACTGGTAGGTATTCCAGTAGTATCTCAGGGTGTTCTGGGCTACACTCCGATACGACTTGTACCGCTTTTGGGGGTCTGACTTTTACCAGCCCCCTAGGCCCGACATGCGATACTCATAGACGAACGGACCGGACTGTATAGATATTGTCACTGACAGGCTCGGTAGGGTGTCAGGATGGGTTCGCTCATCAGCCTCCCTTTTAGTCAATACTTCGGCGGCCGTTACGTACAGCTAGTGCCACTGACGTGCTAGTGGTTAAATCCACAGCCAGTGTATTGACGAGTCTTTAGAGTCCCCCACAGATAGTTTCTCAAGTTTCGGGCGAAACGTTGTAAATGCCGTATGATATATGGTAGGGTTTGGTCATATACGTGCACTTGTGCACGGATCATGATCGGACGGATCATACTAGTGGGCTTTGGTTTAAGCCGGATCCTAGTATTAGATTTGTTGGATTACTTTCATCTCATTGCATTCGCATTCAGTCGGAATGCGGATGCTGGTATGTATATACAGGTGAGGGGTATCCTTGTGATCCGTTATGAGTTTACTTTAGATGTTGCCATATCTTTTTATTGTTGTAAACATTTGGATTACTGTTTACATGTAGAAATTGTGAGTGGAAATGATCATGAGGAGTATTTAATGTGACATGGACATGGGTAGTGACTCATGGTCTCTTTATTTGTGCATATGTCACATTATTGCTTGATTTATGTGTTGAAATGATAAGAGGAGAGAGAGAGGGCAGCCATATGGCTTGGGGTTAGCTCTTGTATTATCATTCTTGCTCTCATTTTATCATTCCAACACAATAACAAAGCAAGGCTCTTCTTCTTCTGCTTCCTCTAGCTCACAACTTCCACCAATGGCATCATCTCCAACCTCCATCCATATATTCTCATGTGTTGAGAATTAATGGATGCTTGAGACAAAGTTATCACACACATTCTCTACATCACCTTGGACATGTCGGCTAGCAAACTTCATGTTCGAGTTGCTTCGGATGAAGCGGGAGCCCGTAAAAATACTCATTGATGTGGTGCCCTTCCGACGAGGAGACCGGAGATCGGAGATGCTGCGAGGAGCTTGGGATGGTGGCCAAAGACCGAAGGACACGGATCGATCGGTATAGCCACTCTCACTTCTTAGTAGTTAGCTAGTTTAGCGTTAATGGTTCGATCCGGGTGAAAGACTATGATAGCGCCGGTTTTCTAAAAAGTTTTTGTTTCCACATTTGGCCTCGGATTGACGGCCGGGGCGCTACCGTAGACTAACATGGTATCAGAGCCACGCCATTAACCTTTACTAGCTTGTTCTAACATGTTTAAAATATCGATCGATCAAAATTTCCGAAACCACATTTTCATTTTCTGTGTTTCTGCCAAATTTTAAAAGTCGTCGAAAAATTATTTTAGGTGTTTCAGAAAATCATGCAGGCTTTTCTAAGACCCCTGTAGAAATTTGAACGCACGATCCAATTATTACGCCGCGGAACCGCGGCAAAACTGACATGTTTGCCGCGGATCCGCGGCGGGAATGTGTGCTCAAAGCTTCATTTTTCTTCTGGTGGTCTTTCTATTGGAATTGTGGTTTCTGGAAAATTTAGTTTTGGCCCAGATTATTTTGAGTGCTGGAATTGTACTTGGGGCCCACTTCGGGAAATTTTGTCGAAATTTTAAATAAGTTAGTTCGCAGTACTTACATTACTATCTGTGACCATGAATATCATTCAAGCGGTAAATCTTGTCTAATTGCTATAGCTCTTTTAGACGGGTTTGCGAACGTGACATTCACGTTGATGTTCTGTGTTGTGCTGTGATGTTGCGGATTTGTCGTGGTGGATAGCTTGGATGCAATGTTAGTGCAGTTTAGTATTATTTGTACATTTGATATTGCGGGGCGTGCGTCCGACATGTGGACTGCCGTTATTGCCTGTTTGTATATTATTCTTTTGGGGGCACGACCGGGTTGAGGTCGATGTACCCGTTGTACGTATTTTATTTTCTGTACTAGGTTACCCCGCTGTGGAGTGCACGGATAGCCGGGTTCTAGAGGGCAACGGGCCCGCATCTCATGGCTTTGTGACGGAGGGGGCTTCACTCTAGAATTGGCGGGCTATTCGCCGCACTCGTACGGGGTATAAGTTGACCCAGGGAGGGGTGCTCAAGTTACCGGATTCCGTGAAGTGCTGGGTGGCCCATTCACTTTGTTGAAGGGGGCTGCCTCTCTTCTGGTTTTGACGGGTAACTTGCCGCGCCCGTAGGGGTCTAGGATTTCATTGCACAGGCTATCCACACGACCAGGGGAACGTCGGGTTTCAGTTGCGGCTCAAAGGAAACCCGAGGCTCCCAGATTATCTGTATTGTTCTGTGATGCTTATTGCTTTCTGTGATGTTGTATTTATCATGCCTGGAGCGATTATTATATATTAATATATATATACTAGTAGATGTTGTATATGTTTTACACCCGCGCTAGTCCAGTCCCCGCTCTGTCGTTAGTTAAGTAACCTAACGGGTGATGACGGGACCCAATGGCGAATGCGGATGGCATATACGTACATCGTATTTTCGTTCTTTATTGGTGTGATCAATTGATGGGACTGCATTGATTTGGATCAATGCCAGAAAAACAAACCTATTCGATGTTGTTGGAACAATTTTCAAAAAACTGTTATTGCAAGGACGTTCTTTTTTATTTTGCACAGTGGTATTCGGTTATGAATATCCAGCACCTCATTTTACGAGGCAAGGGCCGAGATCCTTCATCAGGAGTGATCTCTTGGACAAAAGTTTGCGTCAGGGTAATAACTTCACTATAGTCGATTAATTTTTGCTTTGCATTGCGGTATTCATTTGGAATATCCTGCACCTCATTCTACGGGGAAAGAGCCGAGATCCCTTCACCGGGAGTGACCTCTTTAGCAAAGGTTTTCGCCACTATATTTTTTTTGTAAAAAGCTATCCGGTTCCTTCAACGATATCAAGTTCATTACGTTAAAGGTTTTTTGCCAAAAACCATTCGTAGCCCTTCATCATTTCAGACGGGTAGCACTTAGTATTCATGCTATGTATGTTGGCCTTCGTCAAGACATAGTGTATGGTAGCTATTTGTTACTTTTCTGTTGCATAGATATATGCGTTAGTTTGGGACAGTCGTACTACTATTTTGGCCTTCGTCAAGGGTATGTACGGGTGGGTTTAAATTAACCTGAATAATGACGGGTAGAACTTGACTTGTGACTTATGATATGTTGGCCTTCGTCAAGGTCATAAGAGCATGGGGTAAAAATCATATCGAGAGTTTCTAAAGAAACTGAAACTTGCCAGGCATGCGCATACCTTCTGGAGTGTGATAACGTGAGTGGATTCCATCACGTTATCATGCGATGATAGTTGGATCCCGATTCCCGTTGATGAGTTGGTTTACTCCTCGGGTGATCCCGACTAATTTTTTTTTCAGGTTTGGAGGAGAATTTGAGGTTACAGTGGGAGGTTTCCTGATTAGATAAATTGATAACCATTCTGATCTAGGCTAGAGTGCACGCACAGTGTTTCTTTTCTCTCTCTTTGGCTACGACCATGGCCCGAAGTGACCAAGTTGACCGAACTTTCTTAAAACACAGGCTTTTGGATTGTCTGAGTTGCATACATCATTGCCACTCCTTTTACCCTTTGCATTTCTCCAGAACACCCCATATTATTACGAACATCCACTTCCATTGGATAAATCTATCGTATGGTTATATACGAACTCGAAAGAACTTATTCCAGATTCGAGGATGGATTCTGGTTCTAGAGAGATTGAATAGGACTATTCAGTTGTCTTTTCCTTTTACCTTCTCTCAGCTTGTGAGGGCTCCTACGATTAGGAGAGGGTACACCTATTACGCTTATTGGATAGTCTTCTTCCAAACCATATGCAGGTGCCGAAAGGTGGGGAATGAAGAAAACCAATTAGTCTAAGTGTGGTGTACAGAAGGTATTAAGTAAAGACAAATAAAGGGATCAGAAAGAGGGAAAAGTAAATTGCAACTGCTATCATTCATGACCAAACCACATATTTTATCGCCACTCCTATTTCACCTTGGTATTTCTCCAGAACACTCCATATCACTACGAAGATCCACAGTTATTGGATATTCCATCGTATGGTTATATACGAACTCGAAGGAACTTGTTCCAGTTTGGGGATGTATTCTGGTTCAGGAGAAATAGGAATAAGGTTTATTCAGTTGTCTTTTATCTTCACCTTCTCTCAGGTTACGAGTACTCCTAAGATTAGGAGAGTACACCCATTATACTTATTGGATAGTCTTCTTCCAAACCATAGGCTGGTGCTGAACGGTAGGGAGGGAAGAAAACCATTTAGCCTAAAGGGGTGTACAGAAGGTAACGAGTAAAGACAAATAAAGGGATTTAGAGAGATGACAAAGAAAAATACGGTTACAGTTGTGAATCTGATAATGGAAGAGGCATTACTAGGAATACCCGGATACCCCTTCGAAACATTTTCATGTTTCAGTTTCACTGTGCATTATTAATTGAAAACTGATTTCCCAATTAGACCCTTGCTCCAGGGTATGTATTTACTGTTGGAGATAGTGCCCTCAGAGTCAATTATTGGATCACAGGCACGTGATTTCAATGATTGAGGGAGGAGCTATCCCGGTAGGACAGTCTTACTCAAGATGATAGTATGCTATCTGGTTTATCTTTATCATCGTATACTGCTTTAGGTGACCTTACGAGTCGCTATTATATGTTGATAGAGCCCCTAGGATTCTTGCTTGACTACCAGCAGTATGAAGGCGATCATATACGTGAGAGCTGGAGTCTATAAGCACATCCTTAAAAGGTCCCTAGTCGTGGGAGTTTCGAGACTGGGCATCGATACTCCATTAGTACACTAGTGTATACAGTCGAGACCCCGACGAGGGGCGGTGGCCGGTCTCACAAGCCATTGGTGTCAGTTGGTTCACCTAAGATGTATACAGGTGCTCATTGGGTTATGAGTACACCGGACAGGACTCGCCGGGAACCTGCTAGTTGGGATTATACCAGATGTCAGATAGCAGTTCCCTGGTGACATGTGTACAGGTTAGTTCATCGACCTGAGATCGTCATTTGTCTCGTGTGAGTTCCCACTGTGCTTTGATTACTACCCTACCACGGCTCAAAGGAGTCGTGCAAACAGGTTTTAGTTGGGTACAGTCCCGAGCCACATGGAGGCAGTGAGCGGATCTGCAGGGGTTCGTCTCTCCCGGTATTGGGGGTGAGGTCGCGCTGTGTCTAGGAGAGCCATTACACAAAGCCCTCGGCCGAGGCAGGAGATTTACTGGTAGGTATTCCAGTAGTATCTCAGGGTGTTCTGGGCTTCACTCCGACACGACTTGTACCGCTTTTAGCGGTCTGACTTTTACCAATCCCTTAGGCCCGCCATGCGATGCTCATAGACGAACGGACCGGACTGTACGGATATTGTCACTGACAGGCTCAGTAGGGTGTCAGGATGAGTTCGCTCATCGACGTCCCTTTTGGTCAATAGCTGGTAGCCCGTCACGTATGGCTAATACCTCTGACGTGCTAGTGGTTAAATCCACAGCCATAGTATTGACGAGTCTTTAGAGTCCACCACACACAGTTACTCAAGTTTCGGGCGAAACGCTGTAGAGGCAGTATGGAGATATGGCAGGGTTCGATCAGATACGTGCGGTATTGCACGGATCATGATCGGACGGTTTTTACTAGCCGGCTTTGGCTTAAGCCGGATCCTAATATTAGACAGTGTAGATTTTTTCTCTTTTCTTTTGTATTCAGTGGGAATACAAATGCGGGCATGTATATGCAGTCGCGGGGTTTTCCTGTAATTTATTACGGGATCAGTTTTTCTGAAGTTGCCAGTTTGCATTCCGTTCTAGCCGGTTTTCCTTTGTTCCTTTGCGGCCGGACTTTTTGATGGAGGGGGTTATTTGCAAGTTTGCAAATAACTCTTTGTGGAGGTGTTATTTGTGAAATGGGAGATTATGAAAGCATCTTTTGATACCATTCTTTTCTATCATCATTTCTTGCTTTATTGTGATTAGAATTTGATTTGATATGGTTATCATTTCCTTTTGATGTGGTCACCTCTTTGAGTTTCCTACACTCACCTCCCTTGTTGGATTATTGTTTTTCTCTCCTCCATTCCTAGAAGGGGGGCCGGCCACTCTTGAGAGAGAATGAGAGAGTTCATTTTATATGTGAGGGATTGATTCATCTCATATTCATTCTTTGCTTGCTAAAATTCCAAACCTCTCTCCATTGTTCATTCTCTTCTCTACCTCCATCCTCCATGGCAACTAAACCCCAAAGAGACATAGACTTTACACTTATCTACAGCAAGTCTTGGACGCGTCGGCTAGCCAACTTTGCGCCCGAGTTGCCTCGGTCCAGAGGTGGGAGTCCATAAAAGAACTCGGCTACGTGGTGCTCTTTCCGACGAAGAGGAGATGAACGGAGATTCCGCGAGAGATCGGAGTGGAGACGAAGACCGAAGGACACGGATCGCTTGGTATACTTCTCTGCCTATTCTCTTGTTTGCTAGGATTAGGTTAATGGTTACGATCCGGGTTTTATTGTCCGCGGTAGCGCCGGTTTAAAGTTAAGAAATTTTTGATTCCGCATTTTGGCCTCGAGTAGTAGGCCGGGGCGCTGCCGTGGCGCAACATGGTATCAGAGCTACGCCATTAACCTAGTCTAGCTTGTACTAGTATGTTTAAAGCTTCGATCGAACAAAAATCCCAAAACCTCATTTTCATGTATATCAGTTTCTGTCGAAATTTTTTTGGCTCCAAAAATTTTTCAGGTTGTTGCAAAATGATGTACATTGAATTCTAAGAACACTGTAAAACTTTGGTAACTTGATCATTCCATACGACCGCGGAACCGCGGCCATAACCCCTATTTGGCCGCGGTTCCGCCGCAGTATGTTGGCTTCATTTCACCAATTTTTTGCAGTGGGCTTTTGGGCTGAAAATAGGGGTTTTGGTATATTTTTTTGGGCCCAGAATTTCTTTATGTGCTACAGTAATGCTTTGGGGCCCACTTCGGTAAATTTGATCGATCGAAAATTTTAAATATGTTAGTTCACAGTATTTACATTATATCTGCGACCGTGAATGTCATTTGATCGGTAAATCTTGTCTAACTGCTATAGCCCTTTTAGACGGATTTGCGAACGTGACATTCACGTTGATATTCTGTGTTGTGCTGTATTGTTGCGGATTGGTCGTGGGGATAGCCTGGTTGCAGTGGTAGTACAGTTTTGTTTTCATATGTACATTTGATATTGCGGGGCGAGCGTCCGACATGTGGACTGCCGTCACTGCCTGTTTGTATTATTCTTTTGGGGCACGACCAGGTTGCGGTCGATGTACCCATTGTATGTATATTTTACTTTCTGTACTAGGATTGCCCCGCGGAGGGATGCACGGATAGCCGGGTTCTAGAGGGCAACAAGCCCGCATCTCATGGCGTTGAGACGGAGGGGGTTTTACTCTAGAATTGGCAGGCTATTCGCCGCACTCGTAGGGGATACAGGTTGACCCAGGAGGGGTGCCCAAGTTGCCAGATTCTGTGAAGTGCTGGGTGGTCCATTCACGTTGCTGAAGGGGGCTGCCTCGCTTCAGGTTTTGGTGGGTAACTTGCCGCGCCCGTAGGGGTCTAGGATTTTCATTACACAGGCTATCCACACGACCAGGGGAACGTCGGGTTTCAGTAGCGGCTCTATGAAACCCGGGGATCCCAGATATCTATATTGTTCTGTGATGCTGGTTACATTTCTGTGATGTTGCATTTTATCACGCCTTGAGCGAAAATTATATATTATATATATATACTAGTAGATGTTGTATATGTTTTGCATCCGCGCTAGTCCAGTCCCCGCTCCGTCGTTAGTTAAGTAACCTAACGGGTGATGATGGGACCCAGTGGCGAATGCGGATGACATATACGTACATCATTATTTTCGTTCTTTTGTGGTGTGATCAATTGATGGGACTGCGTTGATTCGGATCAATGCAAGATAAACAAACTTATTCTAATGTTGTTGGAACATTTTTCAAAAAGCTGTTATTGCAAGGGCGTTCTCTTTTGTTTTGCATCGTGGTATTCAGTTAGAATATCCTGCTCCTCAGTCGACGAGGCAAGGGCCGAGATCCCTTCACCGGGAGTGACCCCTTGGACAGAAGTTTGCGTCAGGGCAGTAACTTCACTATAGCCGATTACTTTTGCTTTGCATTGTGGTGTTCAGTTGGAATATCCTGCATCTCATTCTACGGGGAAAGAGCCGAGATCCCTTTACCGGGAGTGACCTCTTTAGCAAAGGTTGTCGTCACTATATTTTTATAAAAAACTATGCATTTCCTTCAACGATATCAAGTTCATTACGTTAAAAGTTTTTCGCCAAAAACTAGACGTAGCCCTCCGTCATTTCTTACAAGTATTACTTAGTATTCGTGCTGCGTTTGTTGACTGTGTCAAGGCGTAGTGTGTGGTAGCTAAGTAGTGTTTGTTTGTAGCATATTAATGGGATTGGTTAGGACAGTCATGCGGCCTTGTTGACTGTGTCAAGGGCTCGTACGGGTGGGTTTAATGCAATCCAGGATAATGACGGGTTGAACTTGACTAGGACTTTTTGATTTGTTGACTGTGTCAAGGTCACTTGGGTTCTAGGGGTAAAAATCACATCGGGAGTTTCTAAAGAAACTGAAACTTGCCAGGCATACGCATACCTTCTGGAGTGTGGTGACGTGAGTGGATTCCGTCACGTTATCATGCGATGATAGTTAGATCCCGATTCCCACTGATGAGTTGGTTTACTCCTCGGGTGATCCCGACTAATTCTTCTTTCAGGTTTGGAGAAGAATTTGAGGTTACAGTGGGAGGTTTCCAGATTAGATAAAGTGATAACCATTCTGATCTAAGTTAGAGTGCACGCTGAGTGTTTCTTTTCTCTCTCTCTTTAGCAGCGACCATTGACCCGACCCTAGACTATGACTCAGTGACCAAGTTAACCGAACCTTCTTATAAGACTGGCTTTTTGGATTGTCAGAGTGGCAAACCTCATTGCCACTCCTACTTTTACCCTTTTCTCCAGGACACCCCGTATTACTACGAACGTCCACTTCCATTGGACAAAACCATCGTATGGTTATATACGAACTCGAAGGAATTCGAGGATGGTTTCCGGTTCTGGAGAAAACGAATAAGACTATTCAGTTGTCTTTTCCTTTCACCTTCTCTCATTGCGAGTACTCCTTGGTTTAGGAGATAGTACACCTATTACGCAAATTGGATAGTCTTCTTCCAAACCATAGGCAGGTGCCGACCGGTAGGGAATGAAGAAAACCAATTAGCCTAAATGGTGTACAGAAGGTATTAAGTTAAGACAAAGCAAGGGATTAGTAAGAGGGCAAAGTAAACTGCGACTGCTATTCACGACCAAACCAAGTATTTCTTCGCCAATCCTAAATCACCTTTGTATTTCTCCAGGACACTCTGTATCACTACGAAGATCCCAAGTTTATTGGATACTCAATCGTATGGTTATATACAAACTCGAAAAGAACTTGTTCCAGTTCGGGGATGGATCCTGGTTCAGGAGAACTAGGAATAAAGTTCATTCGGTTGTCTTTTATCTTCACCTTTTCTTACATTGCGAGTGCTCCTAAGATTAGGACAGTACACCCATTATGCTTATTGGATAGTCTTCTTCCAAACCATAGGCTGGTGCCGAACGGTAGGGAAGGAAGAAAACCATTTAGCCTAAAGGGGTGTACAGAAGGTAATGACTGAAGACATATAAAGGGATTTGGAGAGGTGGCAAAGAATTATACGGTTATAGTTGTGAATCTGGATAATGGAAGAGGCATTACTAGGAATACCGGGATACCCCATCGAAACATTTCAATGTTTCAGTTTCACCGTGTACTGTTAAAAGAAAACTGATTTCCCAATTAGACACTTGCTCCAGGGTATGTATTTACCAGGTTTGATTCTCACATCTGTATGGTTTTACAGATGATGAGTGGGAGTAAGTTATTGGGAATTAGGTGATCATCCTCATTATATCGGAATTCGTTGTAATTGGTGATATTTGAGAAAGTCACCTGGGTTGTTTGCCGGACGGCAAATATTTGGTTTTGAATATCCGTTGTTATACACTAATTTCAAATTGATATATCTGTACGTCTATTTTTATAGAGTGAGATGTACCTTCTTGAAATTATGTCTATGACATTTACCTATATCAGTGGATGGTTAGGTAAGGAGCATTAAACGGCGGTGTAATTCTTCTTAACCATAAGTACAGTTTTCAACCTACGACACACAGTGAATGAGTTATCAGACTCAGGGGACTTATACAGAGTATTGTATCTTGTCCAGTGTCCATTAGGACAGAGGGGTTGGTCCTCGTACTATATTCAGTTTACTTATGATTTCTCTAGTTCTTAGACACGTGTTTCGTAGAAACATAGGGTCCAAGTTTTGAGAAGTTATAGGTATAAGAATAGAGTAGAGAACCAGGTGTTGCAAGTATCGGGATTCTTCAAGGTGATCGAAGATGTAGATACTTGTGAATGGTATTCAGTTGATAGTAATGATTAAGAGAACTAGCTTCTCTTTCAGGTTACTCATAATTGGAAGTACTCCTAAGTTGAGTAATGTTGATCGGCCTCTTTCCATTTAGTTAACATGCACTGGAGATAGCTGCATGATTTGAATCTGGTTCAATTAAATCAGTGCCTCTGTTTCTATATTGGATATAGACCAGTTCATATCTTGACATTGTTAAGATACGGGGAGTTGTCCGGCTTATGCTTAAAACCAGACTCCGGATAACTCAAGGCACGTTTCTGTAATGGCTGTTTGTGGGTTGACCCGGGCTATGACGAGGGTTGACTTTCTACCATCTGGAAGATCAATAGTGATATTGTTCTTGACTCGCCACATTTTTAAAAGAAATGGATTTTTTCAGAAAACAGAAGTAGGAGTATGGTAGAACTGGAAGTGATTCCAGAACCGCAAACGATTACTGAAGATTTGATAAGAACCTAAAGATTCAATTTGGTTTGACATTCCATTAGCCACTCCGCAGATATGGTGGGTAACCTCAGGCACCCGAGAGGTACTTCGGTATGCTCAAGGACAGTGGCAGGGAGGTTCTTGTTTACCCAGACTTGCCATTGCTGTTGTTCCAGACTGTGAGACCCGGCAGGAGGATGAGTATAGCGTCATTCTAAACTGGCTTTAGAAGCGTACATGTATATGACTCTGCCAGAGGGTTGTCATAGTCAGTGGAAGCAACGGAAGCACAGTGGGCAAGAGGCTTATGTCTATTTATAGACTAAAGCACATATAGCGGAGATAGATCATCTATTTCTGATGGACTTCATCAGAATAGGGGATGGATCTGTTAAGAAGGTAGTAGGGTGTGATATCCTGTTATTTGGATGACATACACAGAGTAGGAAGTGATATTTCTATACTACGATCGGTTATTCTTTGGTTGTCATACAGTGGTTTCTCCACATAGGACTTGGATATTATACATTCTGGTTACTGGATCTATGGTTTTAGATCTAGATTTGGGTGGTTTCCCAATCTGGATACTTAGACAGCATTCTATAAGTATTTAGAATGGACGACTCCTGGCACGGTAGTGTACCTGCAGGTGATGGAGTCACCCTCTCTAAAGGTGTCTTACAGACTAAAGGGGAGAGGGATGTGCATGATTGGCAGATCACTTGCTTAGGAAATTGAGTCAATCATGAGATGTCAAGTACCACACAAGATATTGTTCTTGCAGGAGATGCAATAAGTTGATATTAATCCAATCCTGGAGAAACAATCGGAAGCAGCTTTAGAACATAAGTGGATGTTCTAGGGATTTGATAACGGCAGACTCCTTTAGGAGACGGTTATCATTCCGGGCTTCCAAGAGTAAGTCCACGTTGCGACCCCCGGTTCTTACGGGGAGGCGGAAACAGTATAAAAATCAAATTTTTGGCGCATGGGGCAACATGGACTAAATAAGGTCGGGATCGTGTCTAAACTAAACTAGCAAACATGCAAAGGAGAGTTAACTACTCGGCAAAGTGGTTATACCTAACTTGAACTCCTTCTTCTTGAAACCTAGTAGAGGTTGATGGTTTTTTCCTCGTAGCCTTCTTCCGTCAAAGATGGATCCACCTGAGGGTTCAACCTTCGGGCTCTTTCTCGAACTTAGAGTGAACTAGGATCTCCGGCTTGCTAAACCTTGAACCCTAGAGAGAGTAGAGAGTATCTATGGGGTGTTTTCTTTTCAAGGAGAGGGATTCTCAACACATGAGAAGGATTCTCCTTGAGCTTGAGGAAGAAGAAGATGAAATGAGGAGAGAGAATCAATATGATAGAATGAGCTATCTTTTCCTTTTGCAACCATAACAAAAGAAAAAGAATTATCTAATTAATAATAATAATTCAAATGAAATAGTTGATGGTTATATTTGGAATGACCACTATCATCACTTATTAAATGAATGTAAGCTAGAATCAAGGAGTATCCTTGCAAAGCAATGATGATGGTCAAACATTCAACCATGGTCAACAAGTCAACCATGGTCAACAAGTCAACAAAATCAACCATGACACAATTTCATTTAATTACTATTATTAATTGATATTTCATAAATCCATTAGGGTTTGGAAAAAGACGACTGTCAACTGTGCATACGCACCCGTTCCGAAACCCTAATGAAAGACCTCTTCCTCCGCCTCAAACAACCGTGCATACACACCTGCATTCTCGTTCCGAGGAACAAGAATACTGAGAGATAAAAGCAACCCCAAAACATATACCAGTATCTGGCTCAAACCAGAGCCTGCTAGTGTAAACCGTCCGGACTCCAAACGTGCACAAGTGCGCGGATGAGAACGAACCCTGCCGCAAAACCATACGACCTCTACTCAGTTTTGCCCAGAGGCGAATACCCTCTGTGTGGGACTCTAAAGACTCGACACTACGCTGGCAGTGGGTTTAACCACAGACCGCAAGCGGCACTAGCTGTGCGTAACGGTCCCCAGGTAGATGCCGACAAGAAGGCTGACGAGGTGAACCCCATCTGAACTCCTACTGAGTCTGAATGTGACATTCTCCGTACAGTCCGGTCTGTTCGTCTGATACATCGCATGTCGGGCCTAGGGGGTGGTAAATGTCAGTCCCCCAATAGCGGTACAAGTCGTGTCGGAGTGAAGCCCAAAACACCCTGAGATAACACTGGAAGCCTACCGGTATATCTCGCTTGCCCTGGCCAGGGACTACTCGTGTAATGGCTCTCCTAGACACAGCGCGATGTCAACCCCCAATACCGGGAGAGACGAATCCTGTCTAACCGTCACTGCCTCCAAGTGCTTCGGGACTGCACCCAACTACTACCTGTTTGCACGACTCCTTTGAGCCGTGGTAGGGTAGTGATCAAAGTGCAGTGGGAACACACTCGAGGCGAAGTGCCAGTGTCAAGTCAGCGGACTAAGCTGTACTCATGTCACCTGGGAACTGATAACTGACGATAGGTATAATACCAACTGGTCAGTTCCCGACGAGTCCTGTCCAGTGTATTCGTAACCTAACGAGCACCCGTATACTATCTCCAGTACGACGTACTGATGGCTGTGGGACAGACCATCTCCCACACTGGGATGAGAAGCGCATACGCTAGTCTACTCTGGAGTATCGATGCCCTGTCTCGATAGTCCTGCGACTAGGGACCTGTATAAGGATGTGCTTATAGATTACCCAGCCGCCACTAGTGTGACTGCCATCACAACGCTGGTAATCAAGCAAAGATCCTAAGGGCTCCACTAATGTGTATAGGTGATATACAAAAATAAACACATGTACACATTGAAGTAGAAACAAACCAAGTAGCATACTACTATATTGAGCAAGATTGTTTATACAAGGTGAATATCCCAAGCTTCCATTAAGTAATATACAAACTAGTATGATACAGTAATGGCCTCTAGGGCATGTACACTAACAATCTCCCACTTGCACTAAGGCCATGTACTGGCGTATCGAAGACCTATCATCTCGATCAGCCGCTCGAACTGAGTCTGGGGTAGGGCCTTGGTGAATGGATCTGCAGTGTTTTCTTCTGAAGCAACCCTCCGAACCTCGATCTCCTTGCGATCCACGATCTCCCTGATCAGGTGATACCGCCTCAAGATGTGCCTGGATCTCTGATGGGACCTGGGTTCCTTCGCTAAAGCTATAGCCCCGTTGTTGTCGCAATACAGAGGTATTGGGTCAACAATGGACGGAACCACATGAAGTTCTCTCAAGAACTTCCTCATCCAGACAGCTTCTTTTGCGGCATCAGATGCAGCGATGTATTCCGCTTCCATCGTCGAGTCTGCAACGGTTCCTTGTTTGGAACTCTTCCAACACACCGCCCCTCCATTGAGGGTAAAGACAAAACCCGACATAGACTTGGAATCATCCTTGTCACTCTGGAAGCTGGAGTCAGCAAAGGCCTCGATCTGGAGGTCTTTTCCGCCATACACCAAGAACATCTCCTTAGTCCTCCTCAGGTACTTGAGAATGTTCTTTACTGCTATCCAGTGTTTCTCCCCAGGGTTTGACTGATACCGGCTTACTACACTCAGTGCATAAGCTACATCCGGTCTGGTACACAACATCGCATACATTATAGAGCCTACCGCAGAAGCGTAGGGTATAATAGACATGCGATCCCTCTCCAAATCAGTCTTGGGGGACATCTCTTTAGAGAGGGTGATCCCGTGACAAGCCGGTAGGTTACCGCGCTTGGAATCTTCCATACTGAATCTTTTCAGTATGGTGTCGATGTACCTGGACTGTGAAAGTCCTAATATCCTCTTGGATCTATCACGATGGATCCGGATCCCCAGGATGTATGAGGCATCACCTAGGTCTTTCATGGAGAACCTTTGTGACAAGAACCCCTTGACAGATTGTAGCATAGGAATGTCATTTCCTATTAAGAGAATGTCATCCACGTATAAAACGAGGAATACTACAGTTCTCGCTACAAATCTACTATAGATGCATGGTTCATCTGGATTTTTGATAAAGCCAAATTCCTTGACCGTCTCATCAAAACAGATGTTCCAACTCCGCGATGCCTGCTTTAGTCCATAGATGGACTTAAGCAACTTGCACACCTTTCCGCTGCTCCCACTCTGAATGAAACCCTCTGGCTGATCCATATAGACACACTCCTCTAAATTTCCATTTAGAAAAGCGGTTTTTACGTCCATCTGCCAAATCTCATAATCGTGGAAGGCAGCAATGGCAAGAAGGATCCGAATGGATTTCAGCATAGCCACTGGAGAAAAGGTTTCGTCATAGTCCAAGCCAGGTCTTTGACGGAAACCCTTTGCTACAAGTCTAGCTTTATAGGTCTCAACCTGTCCATCTACACCAATCTTCCTTTTGAAGATCCACTTGCATCCTACGGGTTTTACCCCGTCTGGAGCAATGTCCAACGTCCATACTTTGTTGGTGTACATGGACTCCATTTCGGTCCGCATTGCATCCAGCCATTTTACCGAGTCAACGCTCTGAACGGCCTGCTGGAAGCTAGTAGGCTCATCATAATCTATGATGCAATCCTCTCTATCCCCGTCTATGAGAAAACCGTAGTACCTCTCGGGCGGATGAGACTGCCTACTACTCCTGCGGAGCGGCGTAGGAATGTCTTGTTCTTTCGAACCCTCTGGTTCCACTAAGCTTTCAGTAATAGTCTGAGGTTCTGGAATTTCTTCCAGTTCTATTGCGCTCCCACTTACTTCTTTTTCTAAGAACTGATGTTCCAGAAAATGGGCATTACGAGAAACAAGGACTTTTTGTTCCTCTGCGTAATAGAAAAGATACCCCCTGGAGTTCTTTGGGTATCCCACAAACTTGCACAGTACTGAGCGTGCCTCGAGCTTGTCCGTATGCTGCTTTTTGACATAAGCTGGACATCCCCAAATCTTCAGGTACTGAAGATAGGGTTTCTTCCCACTCCATAACTCATATGGTGTGGTAGGCACAGTCTTAGTAGGAACTCGGTTCAAAAGGTATGCAGCTGTTTCTAGCGCATACCCCCAGAATGATCGCGGTAACTCAGCGTTACTCATCATGGACCGTACCATATCCAATAGGGACCGGTTCCGTCTCTCCGATACACCGTTGTGTTGCGGAGTGTATGGAGGAGTAAGCTGAGAGAGAATCCCGTTCTCTTTTAAATAATTCAGGAACTCGGCACTTAAGTATTCTCCACCTCGATCCGATCTTAGAATCTTGATACTTTTGCCGGTCTGTTTTTCTACTTCATTCTTATATTCCTGGAATTTTTCAAAGGCTTCGGACTTATGTTTCATTAAGAAGACATAACCGTACCTTGAAAAATCATCCGTAAAAGTAATGAAGTAAGAATAACCGCTTCGCGCATGTGTAGACATTGGACCGCACACGTCGCTGTGTACGAGTCCCAAAAGTTTGCTCGCTCTTACTCCGTGTCCAGTGAACGGAGTCTTTGTCATCTTTCCTTTGAGACAGGATTGACAAGTGGCATATGATTGATATTCGAACGGATCCAAATATCTTTCTGTATGTAACTTAGTCAACCTTCTCTTATTGATGTGACCCAGTCTACAATGCCATAAGAAAGTCTGATTGATATCTGGAGACTTTCTTTTGTGTGTATTCTGGACATTGAAAATCTGTGGTTGGTTTAATACGTATATACCATTGCTCAGTGTACCTGACCCAATCAGAACTTGATTAAGGTGAATGTTTACAACATTACTTACAAACGCAAATTCATAACCTTCTTTAGAAACCAAAGATACAGAAATGATATTACAAGTTGCGTTGGGTACAAAAAAGCAATTGCGCAAAACCAAAACATGTCCATCTGACATTCCCAGGTGATAGTCCCCCACGGCTTTAGCATCCATGCTAGCTCCGTTCGCAACTCTGAGGGTCATGTCACCTGCCTTCAAAACCCTACGGTTTCTCAACGCCTGCAAAGAATTACAGATATGAGATCCTGATCCGGTATCCAATACCCAGGAAGTAGAGTTTATCGAAAGACGGTTTTCAATAATATACACACCTGTAGCTGAAGCCGCAACCTGCTTCAGTTCCTGTGTCCTGGCTTTCCAAGCCCTGCAATCTTTCTTCCAGTGTCCACTCTTATGACAATAGAAGCATTCTTCCTTTCCCACAAGCTTCCCCGCTATCTTTGTTGCCTTTTCCTTTCCCTTCGTACCCACTTTACTAACACCGCCCCTTGGTTTGGCGGGGGCTTTCTTCCTCTTTCCCTTGGCTTTCGCCTTGGACCTAGAAGAAGAAGATCCTCCTACAAACAAAGCGGGTGTTTCCCTACCTTTCTGTAGGGTGCCCTCTGCGCTTCTCAGCATGTTAAGGAGTTCTGAAAGTTCAACTTCCTTTTCTTGCAAGTTGAAATTCAGTATGAACTAGACGTAAGTGGAAGGAAGGGACTGGAGAACTAAATCCGTATAGAGTTCACTTTCCAACGTGGTCCCAAGTTCCGCGAGCTCCTCAATGTAGCCAATCATCTTAAGCACGTGGTCCGCTACCGATGATCCGACGGCCAACTTTGCCGAAAATAACTTCTTCGACACTTCGTATCTTGCGATACGAGACTGCTCTCCATACAGTTCTTTTGTATGAAGAAATATGGATTCCAAGTCCATATTCTCGTGCCTCCTCTGATGTTCGTTGTCCATAGAGGCAAGCACGAGGCACCTGGCCTTCGCGCAATCAATCTCCCAAGTCTTACGGATTTCCTTATCCGCGACGCTGGAGGTGGGACCTGGGACGGGGGGAGCTTTGGTGGTAAGAAGATACCCCAGCTTGTCGTAAGTGATTGCCATTTTGACATTCCTGAGCCAATCTTTGTAGTTTGGCCCTGTCAGTATGTTTTTATCTAGAAGTAACTTAAGTCCAGTCATTTCGATTTGGTCGCTGCAGGGGGGGAGAGAAGAAACACTTTAGCACGATGCTCTTGCAAGTTTAGAGTGGTTTTTAATTTGTCTAAACAGGATGGCTCCCACTGTCTCTCGAATCCCTCCTCAAACCATAAAGGAAGAATCAGTCGGGATCAATCCCACCGCACAATACTTGCTTAACCGTTCAGCCAGGCCAGTGTCGGTACTTCGAGGGAGGTTTTCCAACGCTTTCGCGAAGTTCCTTAATTTAAGAACCTTTTTTCCCTGGGGGCGTAGCCCCGCTAACACCTTTCTAAGCACCTACTAGGTTTATAGCATTGATCGTTTGGTGAGAAATTTCCCGAGGAGTAGCATATACTCACAGTAGGATCGGGATCCAAATATCATCGCGCGACGAAACTGAAGGAATCCTACCAGAATCACCACACTCCAAATGGTATGCAAATCTAGCAAGTTTCAGTACTTATGAAACTCCCGATGTGGATTTTTGCCCCATGCTCTTATGACCTTGGCGTGAGGTCAAAATGTCATAAGTCACATGTCAAGTTCTTCCCATCATTATCCCGGTTAATTTGAACCCACCCGTACCTACCCTTAACGTAGACCAAAATGGCAGTACGACTGTCTCAAACCAACGCATTCTATCTATGCAACAGATAAATATCCGGCAGCTACCAATCACTATGCTTTGGCGTGAGGTCAAAATACATAGCTTGAATACTACCGTATATTTAACTGAAATGATGGAGGGCTACGAATGGTTTTAGCGAAACCGTGAACGTAGTGAACTTGATATAATCGATGGAACGAGATAGCTTTTAAAAGGAGTGGCTCAAGCTCCGCATTTAAAAGTTAGTTTTGAAAATAACCGAGTGGTTTTTCAAAAGTGTTCCAACGACTTTAACTTGGTTTATTATCTTGCATTAGTTCTTTTAATGCGTGATATTCTTGCATTAGTTCTTTTAATGCGTCCCATCATTTAATCCTACCATTGCAAAAAACAACCAAAATATGACGTACGCTTATGCCATTCGCATTCGCCACGGGGTCCCGTCATCACCCGTTAGGTTACTTAACTAACGACAGAGCGGGGGCTGGGCTAGCGCGGCTGTAAAACATAAGCAACGCCTAAATATAAAGCAATGATAGACATTACAGATCACAGATGAATACATTGGATATACTAGGAATCCGCAATCCGTTCGAGCCTGCAACGAAAAGCGGATTACACGGTCGCGGTGAATAGCCAAAACCCCACCCAAGACCCCTACGGGTGCGGCAAACTACCCGCCAAGTACCCGGTAGTTTGTGCACCCCTCCATGGGTCTATCCTAGGAGCAAAAACAGTAAAAAGAATTATACAATGACGGCTACAACCCCGACCCGGTTGTGCGGCCATACAAATAATATTATTACATCAATTTACATATTACAAATGAATGAAAGAAAAACAAAAGCTCATCTCACATCCACCCCGGCTATTCACCCGCGACAGTCCAACACATTCATATACACATTCCAATATCAAACACAGATCACAGAGATGTATAACCCCGACTAATCGACTTATAGCGATTAGCCGACGTTCAATACATACAAACATCACAGATATAACCAATATAGCCAAAGTGTAGCGAAGTTCGAAAAAAATTACGGATTTATAGGACCCCAAAAGTAAATTTCTTTTCTGGAAAATCTGGGCACATATAACATATTTGAAAAATCCCAAAACCCTACCAGAAGAACACTGCACAAAACACGATCACATGAAGAGCCCAAACGGCGGCGGATCCGCGGCAACAAGAATAGCTATGGCCGCGGATCCGCGGCGGTTTGAAGGATTCATGGGATCGTTTTTGGTGGGTGTTCTCACAAAACCCTGAGCCGATTTTAGGAGTAAAACTTTTTACATTTAGAGCACAAAAAAATTCAGCAGAAACTTAGGGTTTTTGATTTTCCGGTTTTGCGATTTTTCCGTTTCGAACTTCCATACACTTCGCTACCAAGCTAGTTTAAGTTTAGTTAGGCTCTGATACCATTGTAAGTCCACGTTGCGACCCCCGGTTCTTACGGGGAGGCGGAAACGGTATAAAAATCAAATTTTTGGCGCATGGGGCAACATGGACTAAACAAGGTCGGGATCGTGTCTAAACTAAACTAGCAAACATGCAAAGGAGAGTTAACTACTCGGCAAAGTGGTTATACCTAACTTGAACTCCTTCTTTTTGAAACCTAGTAGAGGTTGATGGTTCTTTCCTCGTAGCCTTCTTCCGTCAAAGATGGATCCACCTGAGGGTTCAACCTTCGGGCTCTTTCTCGAACTTAGAGTGAACTAGGATCTCCGGCTTGCTAAACCTTGAACCCTAGAGAGAGTAGAGAGTATCTATGGGGTGTTTTCTTTTCAAGGAGAGGGATTCTCAACACATGAGAAGGATTCTCCTTGAGCTTGAGGAAGAAGAAGATGAAATGAGGAGAGAGAATCAATATGATAAAATGAGCTATCTTTTCCTTTTGCAACCATAACAAAAGAAAAAGAATTATGTAATTAATAATAATAATTCAAATGAAATAGTTGATGGTTGTATTTGGAATGACCACTATCATCACTTCATTAAATGAATGTAAGCTAGAATCAAGGAGTATCCTTGCAAAGCAATAATGATGGTCAAACATTCAACCATGGTCAACAAGTCAACCATGGTCAACAAGTCAACAAAATCAACCATGACACAATTTCATTTAATTACTATTATTAATTGATATTTCATAAATCCATTAGGGTTTGGAAAAAGACGACTGTCAACTGTGCATACGCACCCGTTCCGAAACCCTAATGAAAGACCTCTTCCTCCGCCTCAAACAACTGTGCATACACACTTGCATTCTCGTTCCGAGGAACAAGAATACTGAGAGATAAAAGCAACCCCAAAACATATACCAGTATCTGGCTCAAACCAGAGCCTGCTAGTGTAAACCGTCCGGACTCCAAACGTGCACAAGTGCGCGGATGAGAACGAACCCTGCCGCAAAACCATGCGACCTCTACTCAGTTTTGCCCAGAGGCGAATACCCTCTGTGTGGGACTCTAAAGACTCGACACTACGCTGGCAGTGGGTTTAACCACAGACCGCAAGCGGCACTAGCTGTGCGTAACGGTCCCCAGGTAGATGCCGACAAGAAGGCTGACGGGGTGAACCCCATCTGAACTCCTACTGAGTCTGAATGTGACATTCTCTGTACAGTCCGGTCTGTTCGTCTGATACATCGCATGTCGGGCCTAGGGGGCGGTAAACGTCAGTCCCCCAATAGCGGTACAAGTCGTGTCGGAGTGAAGCCCAAAACACCCTGAGATAACACTGGAAGCCTACCAGTATATCTCGCTTGCCCTGGCCAGGGACTACTCGTGTAATGGCTCTCCTAGACACAGCGCGATGTCAACCCCCAATACCGGGAGAGACGAATCCTGTCTAACCGTCACTTCCTCCAAGTGCTTCGGGACTGCACCCAACTACTACCTGTTTGCACGACTCCTTTGAGCTGTGGTAGGGTAGTGATCAAAGTGCAGTGGGAACACACTCGAGGCGAAGTGCCAGTGTCAAGTCAGCGGACTAAGCTGTACTCGTGTCACCTGGGAACTGATAACTGACGATAGGTATAATACCAACTGGTCAGTTCCCGACGAGTCCTGTCCAGTGTATTCGTAACCTAACGAGCACCCGTATACTATCTCCAGTACGACGTACTGATGGCTGTGGGACAGACCATCTCCCACACTGGGATGAGAAGCGCATACGCTAGTCTACTCCGGAGTATCGATGCCCTGTCTCGATAGTCCTGCGACTAGGGACCTGTATAAGGATGTGCTTACAGATTACCCAGCCCCCACTAGTGTGACTGCCATCACAACGCTGGTAATCAAGCAAAAATCCTAAGGGCTCCACTAATGTGTATAGGTGATATACAAAAATAAACACATGTACACATTGAAGTAGAAACAAACCAAGTAGCATACTACTATATTGAGCAAGATTGTTTATACAAGGTGAATATCCCAAGCTTCCATTAAGTAATATACAAACTAGTATGATACAGTAATGGCCTCTAGGGCATATACACTAACACCAAGGTGACCTGGTTGACAGAGTGGCTGTTAGAGTTATAGTTTTCCCTCTGACGAGGGGCAGTATTTTGGACAGGTGGTCCAGGCGGATACTGAGGGAGGCATGGCGCAGGATACTGATTAAGTTCAGTTGACGATACAGTCTAAGAAGTTTGGATTTGGAGTTCATTTATGAACTAGTTCCCATCAGATATCCAGACATATTCTAAGACAGGTATTGCTCATTTCGGGAGATGCTTTTCTCCGCGAACTTGAGATATAGAGAGACATAGAAAGAAACATCACAGCGGATCCACTTACTGAGGCTATTCCTCGAACGCAATAGTTTCGCAAACGAGCTTTGTGAGACTGACTAGTAGAGGAGTTGGGTGTTCGGTATCACACGGGCTGTGAGTATGCGACATCGCAATAATTAGCCTTGAGTGCAAGTGGGAGATTGTTGGAGATACTGCCCTCAGAGTCAATTATTGGATCACAGGCACGTGATTGTAATGATTGAGGGAGGACCTATCCCGGTAGGACAGTCTTACTCAAGATGATAGTATGCTATCTGGTTTATCTTTATCATCGTGTACTGCTTCAGGTGACCTTACGAGTCGCTATTACACGTTGATAGAGCCCCTAGGATTCTTGCTTGACTACCAGCAGTATGAGGGCGATCATATACGTGAGAGCTGGAGTCTATAAGCACATCCTTAAAAGGTCCCTAGTCGTGGGAGTTTCGAGACTGGGCATCGATACTCCATTAGTAGACTAGTGTATACAGTCGAGACCCCGATGAGGGGTGGTGCCGGTCTCACAAGCCATTGGTGTCAGTTGGTTCACCTAAGATGTATACAGGTGCTCATTGGGTTATGAGTACACCGGACAGGACTCGCCGGGAACCTGCTAGTTGGGATTATACCAGATGTCAGATAGCAGTTCCCTGGTGACATGTGTACAGGTTAGTTCATCGACCTGAGATCGTCATTTGTCTCGTGTGAGTTCCCACTGTGCTTTGATTACTACCCTACCACGGCTCAAAGGAGTCGTGCAAACAGGTTTTAGTTGGGTACAGTCCCGAGCCACATGGAGGCAGTGAGCGGATCTGCAGGGGTTCGTCTCTCCCGGTATTGGGGGTGAGGTCGCGCTGTGTCTAGGAGAGCCATTACACAAAGCCCTCGGCCGAGGCAGGAGATTTACTGGTAGGTATTCCAGTAGTATCTCAGGATGTTCTGGGCTTCACTCCAACACGACTTGTACCGCTTTTGGGGGTCTGACTTTTACCAACCCCCTATGCCCGCCATGCGATGCACATAGACGAACGGACCGGACTGTACGGATATTGTCACTGACAGGCTCAGTAGGGTGTCAGGATGAGTTCGCTCATCGACGTCCCTTTTGGTCAGTACCTGGTAGCCCGTTACGTATTGGCTGATACCTCTGACGTGCTAGTGGTTAAATCCACAACCATAGTATTGACGAGTCTTTAGAGTCCACCACACACAGTTACTCAAGTTTCAGGCGAAACGCTGTAGAGGCCGTATGGAGATATGGCAGGGTTCGATCAGATACGTGCGGTATTGCACGGATCGTGATCGGACGGTTTTTACTAGCCGGCTTTGGCTTAAGCCGGATCCTAGTATTAGACAGTGTAGATTTTGTCTCTTTTCTTTTGTATTCAGTGGGAATACAAATGCGGGCATGTATATGCAGTCGTGGGGTTTTCCTGTAATTTATTACGGGATCAGTTTTTCTGAAGTTGCCAGTTTGCATTCCGTTCCGGCCGGTTTTCCTTTGTTCCTTTGCGGCCGGACTTTCTGATGGAGGGGGTTATTTGCAAGTTTGCAAATAACTCTTTGTGGAGGTGTTATTTGTGAAATGGGAGATTATGAAAGCATCTTTTGATACCATTCTTTTCTATCATCATTTCTTGCTTTATTGTGATTAGAATTTGATTTGATATGGTTATCATTTCCTTTTGATGTGGTCACCTCTTTGAGTTTCCTACACTCACCTCCCTTATTGGATTATTGTTTTTCTCTCCTCCATTCCTAGAAGGGGGGCCGGCCACTCTTGAGAGAGAATGAGAGAGTTCATTTTATATGTAAGGGATTGATTCATCTCATATTCATTCTTTGCTTGCTAAAATTCCAAACCTCTCTCCATTGTTCATTCTCTTCTCCACCTCCATCCTCCATGGCAACTAAACCCCAAAGAGATATAGACTCTACACTTATCTACAGCAAGTCTTGGACGCGTCGGCTAGCCAACTTCGCGCCCGAGTTGCCTCGGTCCAGAGGTGGGAGCCCGTTAAAGAACTCGGCTATATGGTGCTCTTTCCGACGAAGAGGAGATGAACGGAGATTCCGCGGGAGATCGGAGTGGAGACGAAGACCGAAGGACACGGATCGCTTGGTATACTTCTCTGCCCATTCTCTTGTTTGCTAGGATTAGGTTAGTGGTTACGATCCGGGTTTATTGTCCGCGGTAGCGCCGGTTTAAAGTTAAGAAATTTTTGATTCCGCATTTTGGCCTCGAGTAGTAGGCCGGGGCGCTGCCGTGGCGCAACATTTACCAGGTATGATTCTCACATCTGTATGGTTTTACAGATGTTGAGTGGGAGTAAGTTATTGGGAATTAGGTGATCATCCTCATTATATCGGGATTCATTGTAATTGGTGATATTTGAGGAAATCACCTGGGTTTTTGCCGGACGACAAATATTTGGTTTTGAATATCCGTTGTTATGCATAAATTTCAAACTGATATATCTGTACGTTTATTTTATAAAGTGAGATATAACTTTTTGAAATTATGTCCATGACATTTACCTATATCAGTTGATGGTTAGGTAAGGAGCATTCGACAGTGGTGTAATTCTTTATAACCATAATACAGTTTTCAACCTACGACACACAAGGTTTTGAGTTATTCAACTCAGAAGACTCATACAGAGTATTGTATGTTGTTCAGTGTCCACTAGAACAGAGGGCTTGGTACTCGTACTATATTCTATTTACTTGTGACTTCTCCAGTTTTTGACATGTGTTTCGTAGAAATACAAGGTCTAAGTTTTGAGAAGTTATAGGTATAAAAGTAAAGTAGAGAACCACGTGTTGCAAATATCAGGATTCTTCAAGGTAATCGAAGATGTAGATGCTTGTGTATGGTATTCAATTGATAGTAGTGGTTTTGAGAACTTGCTTCTCTTTCAGGTTACTCATATCTGGATGTATTCCTAAGTTGAGTAATACTGATTGGCCTCTCTCCATTTAGTTGACATGCACTGAAGACAGCTGCATGATTTGAATCTGGTTTCAATTAAATTAGTGCCTCTATTTCTATATTGGATATAGAACGATTCATATCTTAACGATGTTAAGGTACGGGGAGTTGTCCGGCTTATGCTTAAAACCAGACTCTGGATAACTCAAGGCATGTTTCTATAATGACAGTTTGTGGGTTGACCCGGGCTATGACGAGGGTTGATTTTCTACCATCTGGAACATCAATAGTGATATTGTTCTTGACTCGCCACAGTTTTAGTAAAATGGACTTTTTCATAAAACAGTAGTGGGAGTATGGTAGAACTGGAAGTGATTCCAGAACCGCAAACAATTACGGAAAATTTAATAGGACCTAAAGATTCAATCTGGATTGACATTCCATTAGCCACTCCACAGATATGGTGGGTAACCTCAGGCACCCGAGAGGTACTCCGGTATCCTCAAGGACGGTGACAGGGAGGTTCTTGTTTACCCAGACTTGACACTACTGTTGTTCTAGGCTATGAGACCCGGCAGGAGGATAAGTATAGCGTCGTTCTAAACTAGATTTAGAAGTGCACGTGTATATGATTCTGCCAGAGAGTTGTTGTAGTCAGTGGGAGTAGCGGAAGTATAGTGGATAAATAGCTTGTGTCTATTTATAGACTAAAACAGATATAGCGGAGATAGATCATCTATTTCTGATGTGACAGTCATAGGTTTGACTTTAGCAGAATAGGGGATGGATCTGTTAAGAAGGTAGTAGGGTGTGATGTCATGATATTTGGATGACATACACAATGTAGGAAATAAAATTCCTATACTACAATCAGTTATACTTTGGTTGTCACACAGTGGTATCTCCACATAAGATTTGGATATTATATCAGACATTCTGGTTTCTAGATCTATGGTTTTAGAGTCCGGATTTGGGTAGTGTCCCAATTTGGGTACTTAGACAGTATTCTAAAGGTGTTTTAGAATGGACGATTCCTGGCACGGTAATATACCTGCAGGTGATGGAGTCACCCTCTCTAAAGGTGTCTTACAGACTAAACGGGAGAGGGATGTGCATGATTGGTATATCACTTGCTTAGGCAATTGAGTCAATCATGAGATGTCAAGTACCATACCAGATGTTGTTTTGCACTAGCTGCAATAAGTTGATATTAATCCAATCTTGGAGAAACGTTCGAAAGCAGTTTTAAAACATAAGTTGATGTTCTAGGGATTTGATAACGACAGCCTTCTTCAGGAGACGGTTATCATTCCAGGATTCCAAGGTGACCTGGATGAGAGAGTGACTGTCAGAGTTATAGTTTTCCCTCTAACGAGGGGCAGTAGTTTGGACAGGTGGTCCAAGCAGATACTGAGAGAGGCATGGTGCAGGATACTGATTAAATTCAGTTGGCGATACAGTCTAAGAAGTTTTCTGGATTTGGAGTTCGTTTGTGAACTAGGTCCCATCAGATATCCAGACATATTCTAAGACAGGTATTGCTCAATTCGAAAGATGGCTTTCTCTGTGAACTTGAGATTAAGAGAGACATAGAGAGAAACATCAGGGCGGATCCACTCACTGAGGCTATTTCTCGAACACAATAGTTTCATAAACAAGTTTTGTGAGACTGATCAGTAGAGAAGATGGCTGTACGGTATCACACGGGTTGTGAGTATGCGACACCGCAATAATTAGCCTTGAGTGCAAGTGGGAGATTGTTAGATATAGTGCCCTCAAAGTCAATTATTGGATCGCAGGCACGTGATTGCAATGATTAAGGGAGGACCTATGCTGGTAGGACAGTCTTACTCAAGATGATAGTATGCTATCTGGTTTATCTTTTTCATCGTGTACATGCTTTAGGTGATATTACAGATCACTATTACACGTTGATAGAGCCCTTAGGATTCTTGCTTGACTACCAGCAGTATGATGGCGATCATATACGTGAGAGTTGGGTAGTCTATAAGCACATTCTTAAAGTGTCCCTAGTCGTGGGAGTTTGTCACGATCTGAAATAATAGCTCGTGACCAGCACTTGAATTACGCAACGTCTAAAGGCATAACAAAATTCAAGTAAGCTGAAACCCAGAAATCTAAACTTTTTAGAAAAATAAAGGAGGTGAGGTTTTGAAATAAAGGTATATGAAATCAAGTTTTCTTAATGCATGGAAAAGGAACATGAATGATGCAAGTGAAATTTACTAGTTTGAAAACATGTTTCGTCTTTTAAAAATTTTGGCAGCACCTCCTTTGTATATTTTGATCCAAAACCACAAATACATCAAGCGGGAGCTAGCTCTTCACCAAACGGCGGATCACAACCATGCAAGACAATATATAAAAGTATACGACGCCCAACGGTGAAGTTCACCACAAAAAGATAAAGAAATGAGCAAGACATAACCCCAAAAGTGAATATAAAACCCATCGCTCAATTCTCGCAACTACAAGTCTCACTAAGTCTCATTACTTATACAAATTCTAATTTTGATTGATTGATGGAGTTAATTAGATACAATATGAAATGTAATACAAGAGTGGGTACGATACAAATGCCCACCTACCACTGCAAAACACCCAAAAGAAACTGTGTGCCTGCGATGCCGCTATTGATCTACGCGGTCAACCTGCAAGAATTGTAGCACAACGGGGGTGAGTTGCCGACTCGTGAGTAGAAAAATATCAACAGATAGAAATCGAATAAACAACGACTCCTAGGTCAACTATATCATAAAAGTAATACTATGATATCTTGGGTGACCGGGTCTGTATATGTGCCAACAAGGTAGTCAATACTTATATGCATGTGTATAACATCCAACAGTATAGTCAATGCATGTATGCAAGTGGGTCTCGTCCGCCCATATAATCAAAGTATGTATGCATGTGGATCTCGTCCATCCATATAATCAATGTATGTATGCATGTTGATCTCATCCACTCATATAATCAATGTATGTATGCATGTGGATCTCGTCCACTCATATAATCAATGTATGTATGCATGTGGATCTCGTCCACGTGTCAACCACTGACACAACAACATCATGCATGTAAATATCATAAAAGCATATGCATGAAAATGTGAGGATATAAATCAACATGTGTCCCTCGCGACACCTCAAAATCATAGAACCTGAGTGTCCAGCATCGACACTCGACACATCATGAAAACCGTGCCCAGCATCGACACGTAAATCCTCATATATCTCAGGCGCCGCATCCTCAGATCGGCCCTCAGGCGCCGCACACCTTGGTCGGCCCTCATATCTATCTCGCTACTCCGGTCGGTATCCTCCGGATAACCGCCGAGTCTAAATACTATCACCGGTAGGTAGTGCTCCCCTGCCGGGCTCACCGTCTAACATATACGAGTCTTCTTGCCCCGGGGTACCTCACCGGGTCCACCATATACTCGCAAACGGTGCCTACCGCTCCTCGAATCGGGTTTCACATGCCACTCTCAGAACCGAGAAAACACATGGTGGACACACTGAAATATCATATCAAGAGAAACCGGGTTTTTAAAACAATACATGCTTTCTTTTGAAATAGCCACGGTTCTCAAATCCAGAAATCTCATGGAAAACAGCATATCTCAATGCGTAAAAGCGTAAAGCATGATGTATGCGACATATAACAGAAATGTAAGCATATCAATATATCATGCAACCTGTAACAGCGATATGACATATTAAGGGAAAACCGCTCTTTTAAATGACTCCAGTTTTTAAAATATTTCATGCGGTTCCCAATCTCCCAATAAAATCAGTTATCTATGTAGGTACAATATGTATATGCGCAAGTATAGATGTACTAATGTATGTGTGCACCAATATGGATGTACAAATGTGTATATCCGCAAGTATGGATGTATCAATGTATATGTGCACCAATATGGATATACGAATGTGTATATGCGCAAGTATGAATATATCAATGTATATGTGCACCAATGTGAATATACAATGTGTATGTGCGCAAGTATGAATATATCAATGTATATGTGCACCAATGTGCATATACAATGTGTATGTACGCAAGTATGAATATATCAATGTATATGTGCATCAATGTGGATATACAATGTGTATGTGCGCAAGTATGAAGATATCAGTATATGTGTGCACTGGTATGAATATACAGTGTGCATGTGCGCAAGTTTGAAGATATCAATATATGTGTGCACTGGTATGAATATACAGTGTGCATGTGCGCAGGTATGAAGATATCAAGATATGTGTGCACTGGTATGAATATACAGTGTGCATGTGCGCAGGTATAAAAATATCAATATATGTGTGCACTGGTATGAATATACAGTGTGCATGTGCGCAAGCAGGTTATGCGAAGAGTCATATTATGATGCTGCAATCCTACTGTGTAGTGACATGGTAATTATCGATGATGAAGTGTGTGAGCCTACAAACTGTGTACGAGTAACATACGCATCATCGATAATGGTGCAGGTGTACTATCACAGGTATATGCGGTGCAATAATAATATTATGAATGCAGCACAAGGTAAATCATCAGCTAAAGGCTATAAGGTATATGTAACTATCATATGTCCGAGTCGGTGAATCTATCAATCGGCATCTAGCCCAGTAACATCGCGTACGGTGTAATCCATCGTACGGCAACCTCTAGTCAAGGGTATGGATCAATCATCAAGTCAAACTCATCACGCACGGAATATCATCGTGCGACGGCATTATACTAATAGGGATCCTATCATCCTATACGACAAAAGAGGGTACGGCCTAATATCACATACGGCCAATCATCCATGATTCACAACATTCTATAAATGTATGTATATCTATATGCCTAAGTCCCGGTTCACATCCGCAATAATCTCATATTCGGGGACCGGCAAAGTATAAATCAACTCGATCGACTCGCATCCGTATATCATCATATCATCATGTCATCATATCATCATATCCGTCCTATATTCCTTCATCGCATTTATATCACACATCAAATCGAATTTACATAACATTCTATCTTTACTAAATATAAGTATCTAATCTAACATACACACCCGAACCATACAATCAGATTTTTAAAGAAGCGAATCGTAGTTAAAAGATACATACGACTCTTCGGTTTAGAAAAATGTATGGTTTGGATGACGCATCTACATCGACTATCTAGTCCTACGGTGCCCTAAACGGCAATATCTCTAAACATCATCCTATGATAGTAGTAACACATCACTTCTAACTATCCTCTAGTTTCTAATATGGTTTCATAGCTATCTTATTCTAACATTAGTTTCCTAATCTAGGTTTCCTTAACCATATTCTATAATCGGTTTCCACCAAAACTTTGCGGGGGTGCTATACGCCATCCACCCGACTTCCCCCGTGAATATAGATCCACTCACCTTAGTCTTCGCTTGCCAAAGTCGATGACGCCATGCTCTGTCACCTCGGAATCTATGCGAAGGTACCTACAATAACAACACACATCGCAACGCTATTAAAATCAAGTTCTGAAATCCAAAACAGCACGCGCCTTGCTTGTAGGTTAGAACCTATAGCATACACGTACAAAATCAACCAAACAACCCTTGTTGTCGATGTACAAACATGCGACAACCAAATACAAATCCAAATATCAAAACTAAACATTTCAAAATACGGAAACATAGCCAAAAACCACACTAAAGTGCTCCAGATTTTGATTCAGGCCAAAAGGAGTTGCACAAACAAGTCTAGGGTGTTGTATATGATGTATATGAGCTACCGGACCAACCCCGACACCCCATGTCACCATGTGGCCGGCCACTTCATCAAAAAAACCGGCCTCCTCGGGTCCCCCTACTCAGGTTGGGTCTGTCTCGTCAAGGTGGTCTCCTAGTACCATAATTTGGCCCCTAGAGTTGTTTGCTACTCTAAAAAATCCCCCGGTTTGCTCCATATTTTCCTGCACACCCAAATTTCTCACAAACCGACATGAAATAAATTCCCAAATCCATATTTTGGTTTCTAGGCTATGGTCCAGGTAAAGCATCACCTCACAAGTCTCATTGACAGCCACAAAACACCACCAATTTCCCAAACCCTTCTCTTGGGATTTCAAAGTTCACACATCCATCAATAAACGACATCTAAACTTAAACAAAAGCTAGCAAATCACAACTACTCTAAATGAAAAGAGATATACCTCATGGTCACTCCCAAACAAAACCCTAGAAGTCCCAAAGTTGTCAAAATCCGACTTTTCTTGGTTCATAACGATGAGGGTGAGGAGGTGATCATTTTTTTGTGAAAGGGTACAGGGTTTTGGCAAGATTTTTGGGATGGATGAAGAGGGTAGAAGATGGAGGGATGTGGAGTTAAGGGAGATGAAGAGGGAAGAGAAAATGATGGGGGAAATGGGTCAAGGCAGCAGCCTCCCTCTCTCACTAAATTATTCTCACACTCTCTCTCACAAAAGTACACCTACCTTTAATCATTATGTCCCCTTTTGACTTTTCTTTTTTCTTTTTCTTTTCTCTCCACCAATAAACCATAACACAAATGAAATGAAACAACATGTAACATGTCATGGTGCACTAGCCATGAAAAACTGTAGAAACATGGATTTGGCTTAATCGCGATTAGCAGTGCACTAATCGGGTTTTTATTGAAACTGCGTATAATAAATTTTAAAAATGCCAAATCCTTTAATTATATTATTAAATGAATAAATCATTTTAATTTCCAATTATTTCACAATTATTGGTATATATTTATACCCTTTTTCGAAAACCCCAATTTCGCAAATCGGCAGTTTTCGGGAAAAATATTATTTTAATATTAAATTCAAAAAATAATATTTTATATTTTCTGAAATGTTACAGTTTTCCCCCCTTAAATAAATTCGTTCTCCGAATTTAAATTTAAACCCCCAAAATCTGAAACATTTTAATAATCGGCTCAAAACAACGGGGCTCCGAAATCATGGAAAACGCAGAAATAACATAACGCGCATGAAAACGAGTACAAAAACTCAAAATCAACTCCGTCAAGCATCACGCAAATTATCAGATTTGTACGCATATCCTCGGAGTTACAATAGAGGCGCAGATCTCGAAATCTGAAATCCAATACACACTAATCAAATACTATAATACGTGTATAGTACGCATCATTGAAAACTCCAAAATCTGAATAAAATACATTCAAAACTCTTTCCTAAATTGCCGGGTGATGCGTAACTCACGGCATAAGTGACGGACGCTCAGTTTAAAATAATAATATATGTTCATATATGTTTTGCTAAATATACGTTCCGTTGTTTTCAAAACATCCCAACAGGTTATCCTTTATAAACGTTCGCGTCGCTCACGGACACGTAGGAAAATAGCGAGACTATAGCTCTTCTTGATAACCCTTTTTGTAATCTTTTAATGCATGTAAGGTACTCAGGTACTGTCCTCAGATCAGTCCTGTTTGGTTACTACACAATATAGTGCCCAACATGAAAATAAGGTGCTCAAAAGCAAAAGCAGCCTCAAAAGGCGTATCCAATAATCACATGCGTCTGGTGCGCGTGGAAATCAAATCCAACTACAGGTGCCACAATACGCACAAAGCAAATCTAAGTGCAACGGGTGTGCACAAAAACATCTGTCCACTGCAACGGGTGTGCACGACAGCAATATTAAGTGCATCCAAAATGCACTAAAATCTCAATCCAATGCATCCGGTGTGCACAGAATCTCATCTCATATCATGCGTCCAACATGTGCGAAAATACAAATCAGTGCATATGTCCCGCACGAATGAAATCGCATCTAATATGCACGGAAGAATCTAAATCAGGAGCATCCGACATGCACGAGTGAAATCTCACTCAAGTGCACCTGATGGGCATAAAAATCCAAACTCGAGCGCCTAATATGCACAAAAATCTAACAAAGCGCGTCGGGTCCGTAAAAGCATATAGTGCAGTAGCATGCACGGAAACGAATGGCAAGTGCCAACGCGCACGAAAATACAACTCTGGTAAAACGAATGCTCGAGGATATAGATCGGGTGCAACCAAGGAATGGAGTATACATCCAGTGCGACAAACGCATAGGTATCCGTCCAGTACAACAAATGCAAGAAATGCAATCTAGTGCAACTAATGTGCAAAATACGAATCTGGTGCACGAAATACAATCAATCACTCAAATGCATAAAAGCAACACCGAGTACACCAAGGTGTATAAAATCGTAAACGTGTGCAACTGCGTGCACAAAATGCAAATCAATGCACTGCAAGCACATATAAGCTATACCGAGTGCAAAAATCAAATCGAGTGCGTACCACACGCACAAAATCAAATCACTGTATGAAATCCACGAAATCATAGACATGTGCTGCCAAGGCACAAAACTAAATCTCAAGTGTAATAGATATGCACAAATCGCAAATCAAAATAACGGTGTATAAAATATATATATCAGGTGCGATAGCTATGCGCAAAATGCAAATACTTAGTAGGTGCAGCCATGGTGCACGAAATCAATATCAAGAAACTCGTCATCAAAACTCAAATCCAAGCGTTATAAGCGTGATACTCAGATCACAACGCAAATCGCAACAAAGGACATTGAGGAACACTTCCTTCAATGTCGAAAAATAAATCGGTGCGCCTAAAACTGGCAGCGCAAGAACATCCGCTCGCCTCCCGCTCACAGCCTGAAGTCCTCTGTCTCTGGGTCCTTATCTTCTCTGTGGATTACCAATCCCGTAATCTATCGGCTCATTGGCGCTGTCAGGTGTACTAACGGGGACGATTCCGTTCTGGCACTTCTCTGGTCATCTCCCGGTCATTCGCCACGACCACTCATAAAGCTCCACGTTACTGGCGTCGGCCTCTGGTCCTCTGAATACACTTGACCCATCTGATCTTGGGTGCAAATCTCATTGCAGCAGTGTCGTGGAAGGAGTCCTGCTTAAGATCTCTTCCGATCTTGCCTATGCCGAACTGTACGGAGGCTGGTACTCTTACATAATCTTTTCTCGTTTTCTGGACATCTGCGCGTTCCGCACACATTTCCTCATAAACTGGCCGTATCTGTAGGGTTGCTAGGCACACGCACAAGGGTCTACAAGGCATCAACCATGCCCGATTAAAAATTTAGCCGTGCCGAACAACCCAAAGCCGGATCTTTAAACTAGAGATTAGGCGAAAACAAGTATGTTAAACTCTTTAACACTAAGTGAGAGGGATTACAACCTTTGTAGATCCGGTCCTTCATTTCTTAAGCTCGGTGTTGAGGTCCTTTCACTGCGATCATCGTGTTCCGGACTCTCGAGAGGCTCCACGAAGAGAATGATGCAACCTTGCTTCCGATCTTCGATAACTAAGATGATCTACCTTGAAGTTTCATTAACACAAGCTCTCACTCACTAAATGAAGTGAACACCCTCATCTAAATGGCAAGGGTAGATGAGGATGATGAAATAGGATTTTTGCTCTCTTTTATAATCTTTTTCTCACACATTTTTCATCACAAAATCAAAACTAGAAAGCTTTTTCATCAAGGAAGAAGAAGAAGAATAGTAATTCTATTTGTGATGAATAATGAATTGTGTTAATAATTGCTTATGCAACCATGGTTCAAGATGATAGGCTAACCATTGTAAAGACTTAACTAAGGGTTAGGGTTTTGGTTAGGTTAAAGAATGAGTCACTCACAAATATCTTTGCAAAAACAAAAACAAAACCTTCTAGAAACTTGTAAAAAGAGCTAACCCAAATCAAACCCTAACCTTGTTTAATCTCCACTAATTATATTGCATTAGTAGTTATAACTTGTTACAATATTATATATCACATATATAATATTTATTGTAACAAAATAAAATAATACAATTAACATATATCGCATATATATCAATGTATTACCCGAGTGAGAAAAAGAATCTTTTAGTGAGCTAATATTAGTTAATATAATTTAATATATCATATATATTATTATACATTAAATTATCGAATCAACACTTAATCCGACAATCCGGCTATATCGCATATAACCGACTAATATTTATCCGTACCGATTCATCGAATCAACATTTGATCCGATGACCCGGCTGATATCAAATAACGCGAGAATAGAATACGGTATCTCATATCGCATTATCCTCGGTCCCGCACATATCACATACGTGCCCCTACTCCAATTTTCCTGAGCCAAGAAATCTCTGTGTAGGACTCTAAAGAATCGTCAATATGCCGGCAGTAGGTGATGATCATATCAAACACCCACAAGCTGCAAGCGGTCAGCTAAACGTAACGGCCACCCAGGTATTGAGCGCTTAGAAGATCAACAAGCAAGCCTGTACATTCTCCTGTGAATCTAATCAGTAACACTCCCGTACAGTCCGGTCTCGTCGTCTGATATGTCGCATATCTCTTCTAGAGGCGGTAAACGTCAGACCCCAGTAGCTTGATAAGTCGTGTCGATATGAGGTCTATAACAGTTCGAGATACTACTAATAACACTTACCAGTAAATCTCAGCAACCCTGGCCAGGGATTTCCAGTTATAGCCAATCGAACACAGCACAACATCAACTCCCCATACCGGGAGAGACGAATCCCCTCCTATCACTCATTACCTCCATGTGATTCGGGACTGTACCCAAAAGCCACCTTTTTGCATGCCCTCTTGGACGTGGTATGATGGAAATCAAAGCACAGTGGGAATCACACAAGACTCTATGACGATCTCGGGTCAACAGACTACTCTGTACCAGTGTCACCGGAGAACTGCCATCTGACGTGAGGTATAATACCATCTGGGAGTTCTCGGCGAGTCCGTCTAGTGTACCCAGTCTCTACTGAGCACCCGTACACCATCCTTGATGTCAAACTCCGATGGATATGGGATCATCCATCGCCCATCATATAGGTCAAGATGCGTATACGCTAGTCTACTCTGGTGTATCAATGCCCTGTCTCGATACACCCTCGACTAGGAACAGTTATAGGATGTACTCGTCGACTACCGTGGCCCCACTAGTATGATCTCATCATAGTCCCAGTAGTCGAGTACATATCCTAAGGGCTTTATCAACATGTCATAGAGACGATCAGAGTACATGTTAAGATAAAGTACAACCAGATAGCGTACTATTATGTCGAGCAAGAAAGTCCTCCCTATATATGTCCAAGCATCCACTACAATATACATCATATGTACAGTAATAGCCTCTAGGGCATACATATAACTAACAATCTCTCACTTGCACTAGGGCCATCTGTTGTGGTATCACATACCCAACAATTAGCTGTGGTTGAAGTATCTCATACTCAACCATCCCATAAAAGTCTCTACTGGGAAAATGGCCTTTGTGAGTGGATTCGCGCTGTTGTCCTCTGTGTCTACTCTCCTAACCTCGATCTCCCTGGAGATCAACCATCTCCATGATCAGGTGATACTGCCTAAGAATTATATCCGGATTTCTGATGGGACGGGGGTTCCTAGGCATAAGCTACAACTCCATTGTCACACAATGGCAGGAACGAAGTTCATCTCATGAACTTATATATATCCAGACCGCTTCTTTGGTAGCATCCTTGGTAACGATGTATCTTGCCTTTAATCGTCTAGTAAGTCACGGCATGTACCCTGGAACTCTTCCAATATACCGTCCCTCCACTGAGGGTAAAGACAATGCCTGCGACTGACATTCAGTCGTCCTTATCACCCTGGAACCTTTCCAGTGATTCTTCCCAGGATCGATTGATACCATCTCACTACAACTAGTGAGTATCCTAACATCCAATTAGATCTACCTCATAGATCTAAAACCCAGGATTTAGGAGGTATCACTTTGATCCTATATGGAGAATCCTTGTGATAAGCGGAGATTGACCAAGCGTAGCATAGGAAACTCCTTCCCTATCAAGAGTATGTCATCCACGTACTCTACGAGGATCATCACCATACTCCCTACTACCTTTTTGTATATACAAGGTTCATCTACCATTTTGATGAAGTCAAACTCTTTGACTACCACATCAAAACAGATGTTCCAACTCCGCGATGCCTGCTTTATCACATAAAACATCTTGCACACGTTTCCGCTGCTCCCACTGTCTACGAAGCCCTCTGGCTGTGTACTTATAGACGCTCTCTTCCAAATCATCATTTAGAAAAGCAGTCATGACACCCAACCGCCAGATATCGTAGTCATGGTATGTAGCCGTGGCAAGTAGGATCTGGATGGACTTAAGCATAGTTTTGAAAGTCTCAACTTTTCCATATACACCAAGTAATCTTCTCAAGATATACTTGCTCCTGATGGGGATTTAACCCTTCAGATAAAGCAACCAAAGTCCATACTTTGTTGGTGTATAAGGATTCCATCTCAGATCGATATGCATCCAGCCATTCTTACAGAGTCTCACTCCTGATGGCCAGCTCGAAACTAGTTGGGTCATCATCTCATGATGCAATCCTCGCTCCCACTGTCATAGAGAAACCGAAGTATCTCTCAGGTGGGTGAGGAACCCTACTAGATCGACGAAGAGGCTGGGGTTCGTTGGAAACTATTGAATCTTTCGGGTTTACCAAATCATCAGCTGCAGTTTGTATAGCTGGAACCATTCCAGTTCTACATAACTGACCTTGCCTCGAGCTTGTCCGGATTTTGCTTTTAGACATAGGCCAGACAACCCCAAATCTTAACAAACCTAAGATATGGGCTCTTCCCTTTCCATATCACATATGAAGTGGTAGGCAACTGATTTGATTTGAACCCTATTCAATAGGTATGCAACTTCTCAAGTGCATAACTCCCAAAAGGAAATAGGAAACTCAGTAGTACTCATCATAGAGCACACCATATCACATAGGGTGCTTTTGCTCCACCCCGATATACCATCGTGCTATGGTGTATATGGAGGAGTAATGCTGAGAGAGAATCTCATTCTCCTTTAGAATAGTCCAGGATCTCCGTGCTCAAGTATTCTCCTCTTTGATCTCATCAAAGGACATAATACTTATACCCGTTTTTGGTTCTCTACTTCTGACTTACATTCTGTGATTATCTCAAAAGTTTCGGACTTGTTTTTCAACAAGAACATATGTCTGAATCTTGAGAGATCATCAGTGAATGTAATGAAGTACAAAGAACCGGTCCTGGCATGTGTAGACAGGGGACTTTCATACATCAACATGTATCAATCCCAAGAGTTCACTAACTCTTTTTCTGTTTCCAATAAACAGAGCTGTGGTCATCTTATCTTTGTGACATGACCGGCAAGTTTCACAAGATATAAATTCAAACTAATTTAAATATGCATCTTTATGTAACTTCAGCTAGTCGGGTCGCATTGATATGACCTAGTCTACAATGCCTCAATAAGGATTCGTTCATTTCTGAACTCTTCCTCTTGTGTATGTTCTGTACGTTAAGAACTGTGGTTTGATTTAGAACGTCTATGCTTTTAGATAACGTGCCTGAACCGATCAACTCTAGATATAGGAAATGTTCAAAATATTATCCAACAATACAAAATTATATGCTTTCTTTACTAATAAAGAGACTGATATGATATTGTATATCAGGTTCGGTATCTAATAACATTTGTTCAGAATCAATGTATTCTGGTAATACAGGGTGATAGTGATCAACAGACTTGGCTGCAACACTTGCACCGTTTCTATCTCATGAAACTTATCACCCGTTCTCAGTTCTCTACCTAACTGTAGCCCATGTAACAAATTACATATGTGGGATCCTGATCCGGTATCAAATACCCAGGACGTAAAGGATACTGATAAACAGTTCTCGGTAATGAACACACCCGAAGAAGATGCATCAACATGTACTTTCTTCGTTTGGGTGGCACGGGAAATCTGGTTTCCCCCAATTTTCTGCTCTGTCTTATAACAATTATAAGTTGGAGCGGGACCAACGTTCCCCAGCTCAGTATAATAAGTGGGTTCGGTCAATTACATCCGCATTATTATCTTGATTAAGGCGTGACATAGTCGTAACCAGGAGAGAGAGAGAAGAAAACACTCAGCGTGCGCTTTTATAAGATTAGATTGGTTATCAATTTATCTAATCAGGATGTCTCTCACTGTTTTAGTCAAATCCTCCTTCAAACCCTAAAAGGAAAGACTAGCCGGGATTAATTACACCCTACAAGTTTGCCAATATTTCAGCCAAGTCAGTGCCGATACTTTGAGGGAGGTTCCCCGTGCTTTCGCACGGACCTAATTAAAGTAAATCTCGTTTTCCCAGGGGCGTAACCCCGTTGACACCTTTCTCGACACCTACTTGATCGACTAATTGTAATGTGTAAAACTCTCCCAGGAGTAACTCTTACTCGCAGCGGGTATCGGGATCCAACTATGTCATAGAAGGTATGCAATCTCATTGCAAATTTCAACACTTGAAATTCCCGATAATATTTTGCCCCGAGCGATCTATGACCTTGACAAGGTCAACAAACCATAGACTGCAAGTCAGGTTCAACCCGTCATTTCCTAATATGAATTAAACCCACCCGCACGACCCTTGACAAGGTCAACAAAGTCGCATGACTACCCTAATCCAATCGCATCATATGCTTATACAGATAAGCAGTAATCAGCTACCGCACACTACGCCTTGATAAGGTCAACAAACACAGCACGAATACTAACTATTACTTATCTGAAATGACAGAGGGCTACGACAGGTTTTTAAGAAAACCCTTTGCGCAATGAACTTGATATCGTTGTAGAATCAAGTGATTTTAAATAGAATGTTTTTTAGGCTTTTCTAGTTTTGCTAAAGAGGCCACTCCCGGTGAAGGGATCGTTGGCTCTTTTCTCATCGAATAAGGTGCAGGATATTTCACAAATACCACTATGCAAAGCAAGAACTATAGAAGCGATCAAAAGACAAACCGAGTTTGTAGTATCTGCAAGTTTCACTAAAGAGGTCACTCCCAGTGAAGGGATCTCGGCTCTTTCCTTATCGAATAAGGTGCTGGATGTTCTACAAGGAACACCACTATGCAAAGCAAGAACTAGAGCTACCAGTTTTTAAACAAGTTTCTACAACATCATAGGTTTCTTTTATTTCATTAATCTCATTAATGAAGTCCCATTTTATTATGCTTCACAAGCATCACTTTTGAAACGAAATCTGCAATATAACATATATCTCATATATATAATATAAACATTCGTCTCAGATAGTAATATGATCTCATCACAGAACATTGCAGCAGAAGAAGATATATGAAATATTGGATATACTAGGATGTCCGTGTTTTAATACGAGCCTGTATAAAACACGGATTCCACGGTCGCGATGAATAGCCAAACCCACATCCCTAGACCCCTACGAGAGCGGCAAGCAACACTGCCAATTCTAGGGTAAGGAGACCCGGTCTCGACTCCTCGAGATAGTCTCCCACTGGACCCTAGAACCCGGTTACTTGTGCTCCCCGTCTTGGGTCTACCTAATGCGGAAAAGTAAATAATATACAATGGTGACATCATCCTCATCCCGGAAGTGCCCCAATAAAAGAATATTACATACATATGAATTTTACATGAATGAAAAAGAAAAAACTCTCATCTCACATAAAACCCCCGGCTATTCAAACATGACGATCCAAAATAACATATCACAGCAACACATAATATCTCATATCATCAATGTAAGCAAGTATGCGTATCCCGATTGTCGTTGATGTATAGCAACGAAGCCGGCGATACACCACATACTACGCTTACGGTCACAGAAAAGAAAGTGTAAAACTATAACAGTTGGAATGCTCAACCTCCTTAGACATCGCATGCCTAACCAAATGAATTCCTTAGACATCACATGCCTAACAATTATAAACCCCGCATTTTACTCTCATTATCGAAAACTCTTTTCAATATCAAGTCGGGCAATTCAACAAGATTCCCGACAGCCGCACCCCCGGATGCCGTCGACGAAGCGCACTAAGGCGGAATACCGCTGCCGCAAGCACCCGAACGGATGCTTTTGGTGACGGGGTTCTCCTCACTTGGTCGGGGCTTTGGGGCGTGGCTGTCTATTAAGTTTACCCGGCGAGTATCCGCGTACGCTACGTGATTGCAACGGACTTTTGATCACATCAAAATTCCGTGGCAACCGATCATCTGAGACTGAACTGCTAGATTTATAACATTCAAATTAGTTATCTCATAACTACTTGTGGATTCCAAATATTGTATCACATTCCAGATAAATAGACAATGTTAAACTTTCCGATCGAATAATCAAACACCCAAGTTTTCCCAAATAGTTCTCAACACTTGAAATTAGTTTAAAAACATCTATCACATGCCACAGTACCAATGGTCCAGCCATAGAAGGGTCAAGCCAACGCCTCACATGTGGCACGCCGTACTGCCCCAAACCCTAAGGTTTAGAGGCAGTTCAAGACGGTCACATAATCGAGTTAAGCTTTGTTGTCTTCTAGAGGGTCCACCGCGTTACTTGCACGACTTAGAACGTTTTTAAACTACGGAAAAATCCAACTTTTGAAAAAATTTCTGACAGGGGAAAAAGTGAGTTATTGATATCCGTTCGAATTTTTTAACAGTTTCTAAAAATATCCAGAAAAAACTTAACGAAATTATACTATCCGATCGAATCAACGAGTCCCCAATACAACCCAGAAAACTCAACTATTGAGTATAATTAAAAATTCCCAGAAAGGTAAAAAAGAACCCAGGAATATTACTGTGAAGTGTGGGGCCCCAATGTCACTGTTCGGCCGTGGAACCGCGGCCACGTGCGTGGTTTGGCCGCGGTTCCGCGGTCACGTGATCATATTGTGGGACCGTACTTCACAGTAATTCTTAGATTTTCCTGCTTGTTTTTCTGAGCATTTTTAATTCATAAAAAATCACCTTTTTAGAAAAAATCCAGAGAGGGTTCGTATCGGGGTATCCGGGTTCGATTGGACTTTAAACTTCGCCTAAAGCTCTAGCTTGGCTCTGATACCACTGTAGGGTTGCTAGGCACACACACAAGGGTCTACAAGGCATCAACCATGTCCGATTAAAAATTTAGCCGTGCCGAACAACCCAAAGCCGGATCTTTAAACTAGAGATTAGGCGAAAACAAGTATGTTAAACTCTTTAACACTAAGTGGGAGGGATTACAACCTTTGTAGATCCGGTCCTTCACTTCTTAAGCTCCGTGTTGAGGTCCCTTCGCTGCGATCATCGTGTTTCAGACTCTCAAGAGGCTCCACGAAGAGAATGATGCAACCTTGCTTCCGATCTTCGATAACTAAGATGATCTACCTTGAAGTTTCATTAACACAAGCTCTCACTCACTAAATGAAGTGAACACCCTCATCTAAATGGCAAGAGTAAATGAGGATGATGAAGTAGGATTTTTACTCTCTTTTATAATCTTTTTCTCACACATTTCTCATCATAAAATCAAAGCTAGAAAGCTTTTTCATCAAGGAAGAAGAAGAAGAAGAATAGTAATTCTATTTGTGATGAATAATGAATTGTGTTAATAATTGCTTATGCAACCATGGTTCAAGATGATAGGCTAACCATTGTAGAGACTTAACTAAGGGTTAGGGTTTTGGTTAGGTTAAAGAATGAGTCACTCACAAATATCTTTGCAAAAACAAAAACAAAACCTTCTAGAAACTTCTAAAAAGAGCTAACCCAAATCAAACCCTAACCTTGTTTAATCTCCACTAATTATATTGCATTAGTAGTTATAACTTGTTACAATATTATATATCACATGTATAATATTTATTGTAACAAAATAAAATAAGACAATTAACATATATCGCATATATATCAATGTATTACCCGAGTGAGAAAAAGAATCTTTTAGTGAGCTAATATTAGTTAATGTAATTTAATATTTCATATATATTATTATACATTAAATTATCGAATCAACACTTAATCCGACAATCCGGCTATATCGCATATAACCGACTAATATTTATCCGTACCGATTCATCGAATCAACACTTGATCCGATGACCCGGCTGATATCAAATATCGCGAGAATAGAATACGGTATCTCATATCGCATTATCCTCGGTCCCGCATATATCACATACGTGCCCCTACTCCGTTTTGCCTGAGCCAAGAAATCTCTGTGTAAGACTCTAAAGAATCGTCAATATGCCGGCAGTAGGTGATGATCATATCAAACACCCACAAGCTGCAAGCGGTCAGCTAAACGTAACAGCCACCCAGATATTGAGGGCTCAGAAGATCAACAAGGAAGCCTGTACATTCTCATGTGAATCCAATCAGTAACACTCCCGTACAGTCCGGTCTCGTCGTCTGATATGTCACATATCTCGTCTAGGGGTGGTAAACGTCAGACCCCAGTAGCTTGATAAGTCGTGTCGATATGAGATCTATAACAGTTCGAGATACTATTGATAACACTTACCAGTAAATCTCAGCAACCCTGGCCAGGGATTTCCAGTTATAGCCAATCGAACACAGCACAACATCAACTCCCCATACCGAGAGAGACGAATCCCCTCCTATCGCTCATTGCCTCCTTGTGATTCGGAACTGTACTCAAAAGCCACCTTTTTGCACGCCCTCTTGGACGTGGTATGATGGAAATCAAAGCACAGTGGGAATCACACAAGACTCTATGACGATCTCGGGTCAACAGACTACTCTGTACCAGTGTCACCGGAGAACTGCCATCTGACGTGAGGTATAATACCATCTGGGAGTTCTCGGCGGGTCCATCCAGTGTACCCAGTCTCTTCTGAGCACCCGTACACCATCCTTGATGTCAAACACCGATGGATATGGGATCATCCATCACCCATCATATGGGTCAAGATGCGTATATGCGAGTCTACTCTGGTGTATCGATGCCCTGTCTCGATATACCCTCGACTAGAAACAGTTATAGGATGTACTCGTCGACTACCGTGGCCCCACTAGTATGATCTCATCATAGTCCCAGTAGTCGAGTACATATCCTAAAGGCTTTATCAACATGTCATAGAGACAATCAGAGTACATGCTAAGATATAGTACAACCAGATAGCGTACTATTATGTCGAGCAAGAGAGTCCTCCCTATATATGTCCAAGTATCCACTACAATATATATCGTATGTACAGTAATGGCCTCTAAGGCATACATATAACTAACAGTATCTAAACGCCTCTGTAAGCGTATCAGGTCTCTGATCTCGACGGGGAGTAATAACAGCTCGTCAGCGTCTCACACGAACTTCTAGTTCCACTCGTCTTTATCATATCTCACTGTGACGTTATGCCATGCTATCTGCGCGCTGCAACTGTTCTCGGCCACGGTCAATTCGAAGTCTCTCGCACGGACTCGAAATCGCGTACTCTATAGCTTCATTGCTCTGTAGAAGATATCTGGCCGAACGCGTCCTCGGGAGCTCATCCCAACCATCGGAGGAATACTCAATACTCGTCCGTCCTTGATCAACTCACAACGCATCAGAGTGAGGTCCTCTATCCAAAGCTGGTCAGCTTGCTGATCTCTTATCACGTGGTATCCGGATGACGTCAAACTTTTCGATCGAGTTATCAAGGTCCCAAAATTTCCCGAAGGCTCAACACCTGAGCGCAGTTTAAAAATATCTGGTACATACCACAGTACCTCTGGACCAGCCGTAGAAGGGCAAACCCAAGCCTCACTGATGGCACCGCTAAACTGCCACAAACCCTAAGGTTAAAAGCGGTTCCATGGTCATCATGTCGAGTTAGGGTTTCATTCTTCTAGAGGGTCCACAGAATTATCTGCATGTTCCTCCGAACACTTTAAACTTGGGAAAATGGTGTCCTGGCACTCGTTCGAACCTTTTAGCTTCGCCAATACCACATGTGGCTATTCTTCGCCCGCATGCTAAACAATGCCTCAATCCTCCAGGAAAAGCGATACATCGACGGTCGTCTCTGGATCGGTCTGCTCTACATCTGAGTAAGACTCTTTCCACACTGGAAATCTTCAACTCAACTGGGCCTGCGTCAACGCATCAATCTGACGAATCACCTTCGTCCCTCAAATCGGGGTAGACTAGCTATCATCTGTCGCATTTCTGCCTGGAAGCTCTGGCGATCTTAGCTCGTAAGCTTTGGAAGCGACATCCCATCCTCTCAGCAACAGCTGGGCCATCTGTCTGCACGGTAGGCGACATCAAAATCTCTGAGGTACGCTGTACATCAACAGTCCTCTCGCAACTGGCAGCTCTAACAATGGCCCGATCATCCGGTATAAAACCAAGCACTCGCCTCCACAAGAGGCCACAACATAATACTACTTCGAGATGTTCCCGTGCCACCAGAAAACACAATGGTCGGCCCTCGTACCAGACGAGCTCGCCCTAACCGCAACACTAGCAGCAGCTCAATCTACGCTCAAACTATGGTGACAGGAACCTCAATCGAGTATCGAAGAAAGCAGATCAACGGCATGAGAGGAAACGACAGATCCAGAATGGATACATGATCATAAGAAGGAACAACATCAATGAAAGTATGATCACAAAACTAATAGAATCGAGGATCCCAAATGGATGTATAATCATGGATACGAAGAGAATCACTGGTCTCAAAAATATGTACATCCTAAGGTTTCTTAAGTGGAGTATCGTATCGTAAATATGCGGCGGAACATACATACGGTACGTCACTCTACTCAAGCTACTTACTCAATCAATCAGGGTCAGCCTATGAAACGAAAGTTCGGGTCTAATACCCCCCGTCCAAGTCTAAGTTCTGTAAGGTCAAGCCTAGGTTCCGAAATACATACCCGCCCTAGACTCCGCATAGTCAAACAAAGACTCGAACAAAGGTTAAACTTAACGCTCTGATACCAACTTTGTCACGACCTGAAATAATAGCTCGTGACCAGCACTTGAATCACGCAACGTCTAAAAGCGTAACGAAATTCAAGTAAGACGGAAAACGGTAACGTGGCAAGCCCGCGACGTATTTATTTCGAGAAGGTCGTTTCTCGGAATAAATATGCTAAGCGTAAAATAAGCAATATAAAATGACAAGAGAATTAACATGAGATTAAAACTTCAACAACTTTAATTATATTCAACTTGATTCATTTACAATACATGATATCAATTGAAAGGAAAATAAAAGAATAGAAATACCTAAACATGTGGCATACATAAACAGAGAAGAAGATAACTGGTTTAGGCCTGGGTCACGATCTGTCACGCCCCGCTTCCCAGTATACGGGAAAAGGATGCGACGAGGCCGCTCGTATTTACTCTAAAGTAAACACGCTGAGCGTATCTAAGCAATATAAGTAAAATACACAAGAGACAGAGACAATAAATATAATTGAACAACAACTTTATTTATTCACATTCTTTTTACAATACATCTGAAAAGTAAATACATGAAATGAAAAGCAATGCCTAAACAATGGCATAACAGAAATGAAAGTACTAAAATGAAATGTACAAGTGTCTAGAGCTCCGGGTCGAAGGCTAGCTGATCCAAGTTCTCGCAGGTGGGCTCGATCTCCTGAACGTCCGAATCACCTGACAACATTCTAAAGAAGAAACAGAAGGAATGTCGTCAGCGAACAATCGCTCGGTAAGTCCCAAAAATAAGGGAGAAGTAGAATAGACACACACACACACACACACACACAGAGAGAGTAACTTTTAAAGTTGTATTATATTGTTATAATATTGTATTTAGTGTTAACGCTGTTGTTTGTAGTTTGGTACAGAAGAGACCAGTGTATACGAGAGGAGTCTCGTTAGACCAAATACTACGGTGGACGGAATACAAGGAACCGTTCAGCCACGGTACAACGACAATTGAATTCAGGTTAGGTGTCTTAATGGTTGCAGTCTCGTGCCACTTCTAACATCTTCCGTACCAATCTACCCCTTAAACCCCGCGATGTCTTGATTGTATTGTTTGTATTGTATTGTAAATTGTATTGTCTTGTATTATAGATTGTATAGATGGATGACTTGCCGAAACCATGATATCAGTAAATGGATGTAACTAGAGAATCATGTAGATGGATGTATTTCCATGGTTCGATTCAGTCAAGTTGTATAGATTGATAGATTCAACAGATTGAATATATGAGTTCATATTGAATTATTATATATACTTGAATCTCATTCAAATCAGATTGATTATATTGAGACTCAGTCTGAGTCAGACAAATAGAAAAGAAATTGAATTCTGAATTAGGTTTTTGGTGTTATCGGTAACCGCTGCACATAGACGGTAGGATTTGTGTCTTTTTCAAAGACGATTACCGTGTTGATAACACCGTTTGTTAAGTTGTCTACCTTAAACAGGCAAGCACCCATATCTCCGGCTCCTTAAGGCTCAAGAGACCGGGCCCGATTAAACCTATGTTTACTAGGGTCCTTATTGTAATTTCATATAACTTAAGGGGGTTTTATGTAAAAATAATTTTGTATAATTTTCAAAATACACCTCAAGTATTTTATTATCGTCTTTAAAGTTTTCATTGATGTATATTTTATCATGATGACATTTCTAGTGAATAAAACCTATTTTTCATAATATATGGTATTTATTTATAATATTGGAATTGTATGGTATTTTCTTTTAAATGAGATGTTTTCTTGAATTTTGGAAATGTGGAATATTATAAATACTAAAAATAGATATTTTGATATTAATCACATATATATTTATTTATTAAAAATATAAGTTTTATTTATAATAGAAATCACATTTTCTAAAGAAAATTGTATTTTTAAATCTTTCGAGACCGTATGCTCCTTGCGGAGGTCTGCATCTCGCACTAATAAGCCCGAGGATGTGCAATAATCCGCACGATCCCGAACGGGTTCCCCGAAATGGGTTGTAGCGGCACATTTGCAAAGATTTGTTAAAATACACATCTTGCAGAAAAAGGTTTTTATAAGTTTGAGGTAGTTTTGTGTAAAATCGTATTTTCCTAAAACTATGTTCCCAAAAATTATCGTGCTATGTTACATATGAGTGTTGTAAGGAGTTAGGTCATTATCTCGTGAACTATCTAAAGGTATAGTAAGGGATAATGATGTTTTATGTCGAAACTAAACTATATGGTATTTTTCTGTAAAAGTGCTATAAAAATTGAAATATAAATTCTTTTGATATGAAACTTGTCAATATGTTTTGTTAATGATTAATGATCATGATGTGAGAGTTTTGTATTATTGTGTATAAGAAAAATATGATTTTTAAGGAAAAACCGAATCGGAAGTCGGATTAACTCTACTTCCGTCGGGTTTTAGAATTCTAAGTTTTTAGAATAGTAAAGAGAAGGGGGAGAAGGGACTTACTGGATTGTAGTGTAGATATGAGGAAAAGGAAGAAGTGGGAGGTGCCGGTGCGTCGTTTCATCGCAGGAATCTTCTTGAATCGTCGTCGGAAGTTCGCCGGAGCTTCGCCCTTTGCTAACTCCACTGGCACACAAAAAGTCTATTGAATATTCTTGAGAGTTTGGACAGAGATTTGGAAGTGAGGAGGGGTGATTTTAGGTATGGTATTTATAGAAAAAAATTAGGGTTTAGGGTAAATGAATGGGTGTGATAAAAATTGTATTAAAAATGGATTAAATAGGGTTTTAATTTGCTCTGTAAATGTGTAAGGGAATTAAATATACAGGGATTATGGGGGAGTTTAAGAGTTGCATAGGTGTCAAGAAAATCGGGGTTCCGAGCTGAGTCGGCCGGCGGCACTGGCTGATTCACGCCTCCCGCTGGCCCGAGTCGGCCGAGTCGGGCCGGGTCTCGACGCCACGTGTCCTTTGCCTCTTGTTCTACCTCGTGGACCCGTTTGTTTAAGCTGTGACTCTTGGTTTTACGGGTTATGCACGTGCAGACTCTTGGGCTTCTAAAAAGTTTAAGAGAAATCAAAATAAAAAGATAATGTGGCTGATGGGATTTGAACTCTGGTGCTTTGGTTCAGCAGTGTAAGGTCTTACCAATAAGCTACAAGCTCCTTCTTGCTGTTTTAAAGCAAAACAAAGTTATAACTTGTGCTCAGGCTCAAGTACCACTTTCTGTATTTTTGAAAAAATTGTACAGAAAATTTAGGGTTGTTATATTCTACCCTCCTTAAAAAAAATTTCGTCCTCGAAATTTGTGAAAGGAAAGTATAACGGATTCAAGAAAAGTTTGGTGATAGAACTATTGGTAGTGTATGAAAAATATGTGAAAGAACAAAAGATTTGAAAAGAGTTGAGGAAATTACCAGGGTTATCTTGGTCTATGGCCTCTGCTTCTTCGGCCGCTAAAAGGAAAGCTTGACGCCGTGGTACATTCCTCCTAGCTTGAGGCACATTCCTCTGCCCTTGGGGCATGTTTCTCTGCCCTCGAGGCATGTTCCTCAGAGACTGATGGAATTGGCGATTAGGCTATGCAGGAGGTGGAGCTGGGAGTGCTAAACGAGGTGCAGGAGCCTGAATAGCTGGCCGCTGTGGGTACTTAGTGGGTGTGTGAGCTGGGATGCGTCTATAAGGACAGTTTCCAATTCTGTGATTGGATGCGCTACAAACTAAGCATATGCCTTTTGCACGCCTACAGTCATTTACCAAATGTCCTTCTCTCTTGCAATAAAAGCAGAAATCTGGACTTGGCTGGTTATTGATTTCTTCCGATCTCCTGGGTTCAACAGTTGGCCTTGAAGAGGCTCCTCCTGCCATCTGATTGGCAGGGCGCTTCACTCCGGCAGATTGAGGTCTGCCCTTCCTCTTTACCACTGCTTCATATCGACGGGCAGCTTTCAGAGCCAAATCATGGGTTGGGAAATCCCTTGTAGCTAGAGCAACTTGGATTTCCGGGTCCAACTCTTACTGAAATCTTCTAGCTCTGATCTCAGCAGTCGGTATGAAATGGGCCGCAAACCTGTTACGGTCTTGTGTTAGTTGTGTAGTATGTGATATTGAATTGAACATTGAGACATATCTTACCTGTTGAGCATGATGAATTCAGCATAATATTCATCTACTGACTTGGTCTACATTGAACCTTTTTGCAGATGGATGAACTGCTGTTCCATATCGAACCCGGCAGTCTCAGGGAAGTACTTTGCGTTGAACATGTCGCGGAAAGTCTTTCATTCGATGGGTTGATGTAACATTTCAGAAAAATAAAATATTATTTTCGGGGAATTTTTATAACTAAATAATTAATATTAGGAATATTTTAATATTACGGTATAATTAAATACCGATAAAATTGGGAAATATTTGGAAAATTATAAAAATTACTAAAATGAGGTTGTTTTATTTGATTTAAGCAAATTATGAATTTTTATAATTAATTATATACAATTTTAATGCTAATCGCGATTAAATATCGCTAATCGTGCATTAAGCTTGATTTGTGCACATGACATGCACCAAGTAATTTTACATTTGTTGTATTTTCCCACCATGTCTATTCTTTTTCTATGCATGGATTTGTTTTAAAATGAAAAGAGAAGAGAAGAGAAAAGAAAAAGGAAAAAGAAAATGATAAAAAAAGTGGTATGGGCATGAGAGAGAAGTGAGAGAAAAGTGAGGGGTCTTTGACCGTTCTCCCCATTTCTTCCCTCCATCATTTCCTTCATCTTTCTCCCTTCTTCCTCTCCCATGGCTGCCCTCTCTCCCTCCTCCACTAAACCCCTACAAACACCCTCAATCCTACCAGAAAACCTCCTCCCTACTTCATTAAAAACTTGCACAAGCTCCCTACTTGCACTTTGGACCAAGAAAAATCGGATTTTGAGCACTTGGGGCAACTCAAGAAAATTCTTGAGTTGCCAAATGAGATAATCTCTTCACCATTAGTGTAGCAATCCTTTCCTTGTAGCACTTGTACATGTTTAGAAGTGTTTAAGTGTAGTTTGAGGATGTTTAAGAATTCCAAGTTAGGGTTTAGGAGATTTTATGTGTTGTGATGGTGCAATTGAGGATTTGTAGAGACTATAAACCCCTTTAGTGTTTGTTTAAAGACTAAAACCTAAGACTTAAACCCAAAGCCTAAACTTAGAAACCCCGACATCGGCAGATTTTGGGAAATTGTGATGTGTTTTGGTGATCTGCTATAACCCGGGGGACCTGAAGATTATTTAAAAAGTACTGTGACACAAATAGGCAACCTAGAAGTATTACCCAAAACCTGAGACCCCCGGTACATTTCCTGGCCGCAGATTTATTCCCCATAGCCGCAATTTGCGGCCTGGGTACTTCTGATCTGCTTCGTATTCGGTTCATGGCTTTAATTGCGGTAATAAGACCCCCACATATGCAAAATTGGCTAATTTCACCTGAAACAAAATCTGGGACCATTTTCTTGAGTTGCTATTTTGAAATGTGACTTTTAAATGACTTGAACTTTTGATATTTCGTTTTGTCTTGATCACTTGACGTTTGTACGTCGATATCAGGAGTTGGTTGATTATTCTTGCATGTGTAAGCTATAGGTTTTAAACCTATAGTTGATACGTGTGCCGTTTTGGTTTTCGTGCATGATTTCCGTTTACGATGCTATATGTGTATATATATAGGTACCCCCACGTGGACTTCGGATGATGAAGAAGAGGACGGCGACATCGATTTCGGCAAGCGAAGATCAAGTTGAGTAGATATATATCTACGGGGAAAGTCAGGTGGATGGCGTATAGCACCCTCGCAGTTTCGTAGTATAGAACATGAACGCGTTATGGGGTGTGTGTGTGTGTGTCTATATATATATATACTTATGTGTTATGAGATGTGTATACTTAGTAAGAAATGCTGGGTGACTTTGGGATAGTTTTAGCATACTTGTAGGAAAACGCATTTAGTTAGTTTCTTAGTCGCGAACCCTAGAGTAGTGATTTACATACATGCACATATACACGCATACATTTTATTTTTGTACGTATATGGGGATATGTATACAAACACACACAGGTATGGGACTGTGTGTGTGTGTGTGTGTGTGTATACATATACATGGATGATGAGGATAGTATATGGTACTTGGAGATGAGTCGATGTGATTGGACATGATGCCATGAGATCGGTGATGTGATTTGGTTCGTATTATCAGATACGACATGATATTATAGCAGGACTTTAGGCGATGTGTTTTCATACACACGCATATATATATGTAGATGGTATCAGTATGTACTAGACTTTAGGTCAGTATCCCTGTTCATGTTATGATGATAAGGATACCAGATAAATGATGAGACAAATGTGATATTCGACACGTACCCAGATTGAGATGCCGTATGATGGATTTACCGTACGAGCTATATATTAATGATAGATCCGCACTCTTGACTCAAGGATTTCGTATTATATATTGTATCGTATGTGATACTATTGAGGCGGGATCACCGACTATTATATTTGTATATATCGACTCAGATTTAGGTGGTTTCCTTACCTTTTCGATTAGTCTGTTAGTTTAGTCCTGTAGTTTATTTGTAGATGTTAGACTAGACTCGAGTTATACCTACTTCAAAACTAACGAATCGTGAGTATTTTTAAAGACAGGCCAAGGGTTCTACGGATATTTCAAAGGACATACATTTTCTTAAAAACACCGTAGCCCTTATTTTCTAAACACTACGATTTATGTTATTTCAAATGGCAAAACTGTATGACTTATATATATTAACGTAGATTCTTCATTGCTGCATTTATTATTCATTTTCCGCATATTCTTGCTATTCGCATCGCATTGCATGCTTAAATGTGTTTTATTGTTATATTGAAACCCATGCTGTCAGGACACCAACACCATTACCGATGATGCGTATGCTCCACATACACCTTCTTGCCGGCTCACACACATCATCATCGGTTATTTCCATGTCACGTACACATTAGAAAATACTACTTCATTTGTATAAAATGTTAGCTGATAGTTTCGACATGGTACTAGTGAGCTTGCTTTTATATGATAGCTTAGACATTGCATTTATTACTGTGATTTTCATGCATATTTATATATTCATTTGCCATGACATTATGGGCCAGTCCGGATTGCCGGAGCCCAATATTATGAAACTCATTGTTTATTTACCCTTGAGATTTGGATTTCGGATTTCCATGAGATTTCTGGATTTGGAGAAACCGCAAGAATTTTATAAACTGATTATCATTTTAAAATGAAAGTTGCGGTTTTCTCATGATATAATATGAGATATGTCCACCATGAGTTTTCTCGGCTCTTGAGCGACATCATACACCCGATTCGAGGAGGAGGAGGAACCGTCTATAGGTGCATGGTGGATCCGGTGCGGTACCCCGGGGCGAGAAGGTCGCAGATGATGGCGTTGAGCCTGAGACAGGGGAGCACTACTGACCAGTGATTTTATTGTGATGCGCCAGATATCCGGAGGATACCGACGTGGTCTTGAGATTTGATTATATGGGCCAGTCTGGATAGCCGGAGCCCTAGATATTGAGATTTGATGATACAGGCCAGTCCGGATAGCCGGAGCCTGAGATATTGAGATATTGAGATTTATATTTTGTGTCGATACTTGACATTGATTTTATGTTGATTTCATTGATGATACCTCGATTTAAATATAGAGAAATCTCACTAAATTAAGAAAACAGTTTTCTCAATCATGATATATTCTGTTTTCATTATATTGCATTCATACCTCATATTTATGATATGTTACTACCTGAGGCACCGACACGAGCACATGGTATTACACTTATGTATAGATGTTTACCCTTACCACCTTATCATGCTTCAGGCTTTATCATCTTGAGGATATATATTTTATGATCATATTGACCTAGGATTGAGTCATACATACGATTTCTGCTCTGTGATGTTTTTTACCCACGAGTTGGAAACTCACCCCCGTTGTGTCACAGTTTCTTGCAGGTTTTGCCGTACAGGTTCGTTGCAGCTTTGCTGGCACACTGCTCCTTTTCGGGAGATTGCTTTGGTAGGTGGGTTCACTTGCATCGTGACCACCATTGTACCTTTTATTTATATTCAGTTGTATCTAGAAACTCCATCAACCAGACTTGTATATTATTCAGACTTAGAAAACCAGTTGTTATTATTTCGACCTTAGAGTCGTGCTTGTATTATTATGGTTTTCTTGATGATTTGAGTTTCCTTTTGAGTTTTGATCCTCGCCCTTCGGAGTTGTATATTATATTGCTTGCGTGGTTGTGACCGCCAATTGGCGAAGAGCTAGCTCCCGCTTGGGGATGTCTTTATATATTATGCATGTTGTACCCATTTTGGGGCCAGTATTTACAAAGGAAACTCTACCGAAATTTTCAGAAAAGACTTAAGATTTTAAAAATGCATACTTCGGCTTATGTTATTAAAACCACTTGTTTTAAAACTAGTTTTCTTCACTTGTTTCTTAAAATGGTTTAGATTTCTAGGATTTTGGCTTACTTGAATTAGATGGGGTCCGATAGATTTCATATGATTCAAGTGTCAGTCGCGTGCCATTTCGGGTCGTGACAAAGTTGGTATTAGAGCGCTAGGTTAACCTTGGTTCGAGTCTATATTTGACTATGCGGAGCCTAGAGCGTTTGTATATATACGGAATCTAGGCTTGACCTTACGGAACTTAGACTTAGTCGAGGGGGTATTAGACCCGAACTTTCGTCGTGTAGGTTGACCTTTTGTTGATGGAGTAGGTGACTTAAGGAGAGTGACGTACCATGTGTATGTTCCGCGGCATACTTACGATACGCTACTCCGCTTAAGAAATCTTAGGATGTAGATTTCCTTGCACATTATTATATTCATTCCTATGATCTATCCTCATCGGTATCAGTTATGGTTTTGTTACCAAGGATGTATGGGCATGAAGAGCTACGGCTAGAGTTGCGGTCAGCACGAGCTCGTCATGGACGAGGACTGACCAGGGCGTAATTCGAGGGACACACGATTGTGTAGATGTGTCATTTTATTGTGTTTTTGCGCCATGAGCGTTTGATGGATTGCTTTTACAAGATTTCTCGGACGTGCAGATCAGCACCAAAGGATTGGGCCACTGCTAGAGGCCAGCCAGGATGTGATGACCATCAATGCACCGATTGTTCTTGATGATTGAGGCACTGTTCAGCGTACAGACGAATGATTCAGTTATTGCTGCGACTGACGAGATGTCGCCCAGATGTTTGAAGCTAACGCCGCACGAGTTATACTTAGAGGTATGATAGAAGATCGCTAGTCACCCAAGGAGGAATGACTAGGACATGTGATTCGTTGCCTACCCCAATACGAGGTCATCAGATTGATTGATTCTAGCTAGAGACGACTTCATGCAGTTACGTTGGGAGTCGATAGAAGACGATCGAATGTCAGAAACCCATTTTTCCAAGTTTAAAGTATTCGAAAAAACATGCAAGTAATTCCGTGGACCATCTAGAAGAATGAAACCCTAACTCGATATAATGACCATGAGAACGCTTTGAAACTTTAGGGTTTGCAGCAGTTCTACGGTACCATTAATGAGGCTTGGGTTTGCTCTTCTACGGTTGGTCCATAGGTACTGTGGCATGTACTGGAATACTATTAAACTGTACTCAAGATGTTGATCTCTTGGGGATTATGGAACTTTAACAAATCGATCGGAAGGTTCGACGTCATTCGGATATCATATGATGGGATACATTGCTTGGGAGACTCCAGATACGAGTATAGCCGTTGGAACGCAGTTCATGCAGCCACGAAGAGACGAGTCCGAATCAGTCGGCATTAGAGAAAAGTGGAGTAAGAGGTTCGTACGAAATCTTGATGAGATGACGTTCCACTCCGCTGACATCAGATACGTGATACGCAGTCAGAGGCGTTGTATATGGACATATCTTCCAGAAGGATTTGCGATGAGTATGCAGCCGTTCCAGAACAAGAAATAGATTTAGTAAAAGGTGATAACTTCCGGGCAGTTCAGCAGAAACGAGATTTGGAGGAGACTTCGACAGAACCTTTCTGGAATACTATACGAGAAGACTGGACCCAGGATCGGTCATATCACGCACACCAAGTAGGCCAGAGTTTGGCATCGTTGACGAGATATGTTATGAGTGACCATGACAGTTGACCAGAAATCTTTGAGGATGTGCTAGAGCGGGACTATTTCCTCCATCTTTGATTTCGGTATTTTGGGCGATTTGTTTGCATGATTGAGATTTTGTGCACCACAGTTGCACCTGACTTCGATTTGACGTCATTCGAGATGTTGATTTGATTTCATACCTATGGTATGCATGTGATTTGACTTCATACCTATGGTATGCATGTGATTTGACTTATGCTTTCGGCATAGTTTTCATGCACTTTTAGTATTTTGATTCGATTTTGTGCACGCTGATGCACATGGTTGTGAGATTATATACCACGGTATACCTGATTTGGATTTGGATTGAGATGTGTTATATACCGTCGATTTCGATTATGATATTCGATATTTGTTTTCGTACACCTTGGGCACTTGAGTTGGATTTTGCGCAGACTTGACGCGCTTGATGCGATTTTGGTGCACACCAGATGCACTAAATCGATATTCATCGTGCATATCAGATGCACTTGATATTGCTGTCAGGCACACACGTTGCCATTGACAGGTGTTTTCGTGCACACCCGTTGCACTTAGATTTTGTTTCTGTGCATATGTATAGCACATTCATTGATTCGATTTCCATGCGCACCAGATGCACGTGGCATTCTTATATACATTTGTGATTGATTTCCTTTAAGCAGTGTATTTTTTTATGATATTTACTATTTAGTATCGTGACTTAGCGGGACTAGTCCGAGGACAGTACCTGACTATATTCTTGCATGCATTGATAGTTATCGAAGAAATTTCCAAAAAAGAGCTATAGTCTCAGTATTTACCTACGTGTCCGAGATGATACGAAAATTTTTACAAAGGAAACCCTTCTAAATTACTTTTCAAACGGCGGGACGTGTATGTTAAACAAAGGGTATATGTACATAGTATTTTCTTATAATAGACGTCCGCCACTGTGCAGTGATACGCGTATCGCACAGCGACTTGAAAAGATTTGGCATGCATTTCTTTCAGATGTTTTAATGATGTTTACATGTGTAGTTGGACGTATATCATGTTGGTTTTTGTTTTGGGCTTTGACATTGATTTCTTCGCCATAACTTCGACATAGATTAGGGTTTCTGGAGGGAAAAGGAATCCCACTCTTAACCCTTATCTCGACACGGAATTCCGTTCATATCTAGTCTTTACCAAAACAATCATTAATCTAATCTCTAATCGCGGTCGGAACTAACAATGAATTGTTAGCGCGCCCGATTAGGATGTTAATGATTCTTTTGATAAAGTTTATAAACTTTATAGGACTTAAAAAAAGTTTAGGGATGTTCATCATCCATTAGCCTACCCTAATCCTACGAACCCTAAGAAGCAGAGAATTACTCGCGCATGTTGGGAGAAAAAGAGATGGAGAGAAAATGCATAATTAAACTACGAAGAAATAGAATAAGAAAAAGAAAGCTACCTTTATTAATCAACAATATTCATTACACTTTGATTCCTTAGAAAATGATTACAAAGACTAGTTTGCTTCTCGATCTCTTCCAAAGAGGTAGACGAACAGTTGATGATCAGCCTGGATGCGTGAGCCGTCTTGGACTTCGTGATCTCGTCGGCTTGATAAATTTTCCAAGAAGCTCTCGGTGCCTTTTTATAGTGCCAAATCCAGAACTCAAGCTTCTAAATTAGGAAGTAAGCAGCAAAGATCTTCCCTAAAATTTCTCAACTTCCAATTCCATATAACTGCGGCGGATCCGCGGCATAAAGGGGCTAATGCCGCGGATCCGCGGCCTTCTCATCATGGTCGTTGATCAAACTTCTGGGGATGTCTTGTAGTGACATTTGGCGATCCTTGGAACCTTCAGAATTTGGAAATCTTCTCGTGGTTGCTGCCAGACTTGGTCTCTAAGTTTTGATTCTTAATTAGGCAAGTCTTCTTCAACAACTTGATTTGCTTGATTCTAGTCTTTGAAAAATTCTGCACAACTTGGAAAAATTCTGCACAACAACTCAAATAATATTTCGTAGACTTTGTTCTACTAGGATTTGGTCAATAAATTTATTTGCATACATTTTCCTACCAAATGCTAATTATAATATATCAACACATGGAAAATAGTATTTTTACACATAAACCCTCATATGTATGATATATTATAATAAAGTCCTTTTTTAATATGAAAATGGTAGGAAAAATGTAATAACAAATATGCAGTTTTATCAACTGAACAAATACCCCCAAACTTATCTTTGATCGTCCCGAGCAAACTAGTTTATTCAAGAGGAGAAAAAGAAATGAGAAAACTAAGCACACTTTCGTAGGCAAACACGATTGCACTGAGCACGTGCAACAAGCCGTTAAACCTCTAGGTGTCCCTAGTAGGAGGAGTGTTGTCTCCTGAGGGTTTTCAGCGGATTACACCCACAAAATCCTATAACAAAAGAGAGATGATGAAATTTACATATAAAGATAAGAACCATAAAAGAAAGACTTTGAAAATAAGAGTTTCCAACTACACTAGCTTTTCGGTTGTCATGAGCCCTATCTTAATAGTCATGAAAAGATGTTAGAAATCACATTATCCCTCAATAAAATATCGTCTTTATTCTTCATTCCTACCTTTCGTCCAAACATTGATCATATACCCCTACGTGTGTGTAAAGGACATCCCTACACTCGGAGAATTCAATTCAAGCTATCATACTCTTGTCCATCTACCTCGGCACTTTTTAACTTGATGAATATTTAGATTTGCTCACACATTTTCATGCGACCGTTAATACTTCTTGAGGTACCAACCGACCGATTACTCATGTGCTTGCTGATTAGGTGATAATATTTTCCTCGTCTTGCACCACCTAAGGCTTAGCAGTGACTCCCAGACCAGTTGGCCTTAGGGCACTAGGTAAAGAGGCACCCTCGCTATATTTTTTTATTGCTGCCTTGGCGATAACAAAACCAGTGTTCATTTTTTTCTTTTCACCATTTTTATATTTTCTTAATTTTTTTTTCATTTCCTTCATACTTTGGCTTTTAGACAAGAGCATTTCAAGGTATCCTCTACTATCCCGAGTTTCAAGACGTGTGTAAGTGCATATAGTAGGGTATCAACATTTAAATGTTTGGCTTCCAGAATAGAAACTATTTTTCAGACTTATTTTTATCCTCAGATTAATGACTTCCTTCATCTTACTAACCCTTGGGACAACAGCTCATAACTACTTATTACTAGTTCATTTAAGAAAACTTCTAATTTTCTTGGTTTTCTTAAACTATTCCTATCTATTGGATGTAATTTTTTTCACTTTCTACTCTTTTGTTATAATTTTTTTTTAAAAAATTTTGAAAATGTTGTGCTTATGCAAAATGTGATGCAAATTAATGTGTAAATAAGCACAAACCTCCCTCAAACTTGTTTTCAACAGTGTCCTCACTGTTGCCATCTGCTGGATCACAAAATCCTGTAAGCTTAGGAGGACATTATTAATGGGGGCAAGAATATATGAAAGTGGAAATCCTCCCCCAAACTTATTTTTGGCTCACAAATTTGAGGACAAAAGTTATGTTCAAGAGCTAAAAATATACCCCCCCCTCAAACATGAGTTAGACAATATGAAGCATTTTAAGAGGGGGTGAGACATTTGGTCAAAGTAAGACTTTACAAAGACCAAAAGTTAACACCAACCATTCAAAGATTTTATCAGTATAGGGTATAGGTTGGTGGAAGAATATGTTGTATCGAGTCAAGAATAAGTGGGGAAGGGATAAGAGGTGGTCTGGAAAGGGTTTGAAATTAGAGAAAAGAAAGAATGAGGATGAATGTGAATGATTAGGAAGAAGGAATGGTGATGGTTCAACCTCTATAGGTGGAGATTGATCAATCACAAAATCCGTATTGTTTAAAAATTCAAGTTCGTCAGCAAAAAGTTCTTTAACACTTTTATCAATGGTGTGATTGAACATTCCGCTATCAAAGAGTTTTGTGCCAGAATTTATCCTACTTGATTCAAAAATTATTGAGGTAGAGAACTCGAAAAACTCATCTACCTCATTTTCAAAAATATCCAAATCAAGTTGAATTTCTGGTATTATTGAACTTGAATTAACTGATTGTGATTCATCAAAACTCACTGAAACTATAGGAACAGAAGAAGAACCGGAGAAAGTAGAAGGTGAATTGGGTAAACAAATTGGTGTGTCGAGTGTTGCTGAACCAGATGTGGAAGATGGAGGATGTATTTCGGTCTGATCTTCGGGTATACCATTATCATCAACTTCAAGACGTATTTGGGATTCAGGAAGAATTAAAGGCTCAAGATGATGACCACAAGGAAGTGAAAGGATTTGATGAATTGGTGAGACAAAATCATCCAAAATTTCGGGTTTATCAATCAAAATATCCCCAACGTCAATCACCTCATTCAAGTGAAGGTTAAAATTCTTAAACTCCTCATCAAAAGTATGGTTTTCGATCAGTTTTGGTTCAAGAGTGGAGGTGTAGAGATCACAAGGGTTGGGTATGGTTTCACTTGAAATGGACCCTTCACAGTCAGGTAAATCAAACACTACAAAGTCACACAACTTATCAGTCATTCTATTTGGTGTACTTGATGAATCTATGAAACTGGAGTTGTGGATTTCAGTTTGGAATGGGGAGGTTTGATTAGGAAGGGTGTACAATTCTGTCTTACTACCCAAATCCTTCCTAATTTGGTTCGACAGTTCCAGAAATTTTTCTAATGTCTGCTCCAGATTAGTCTTGGGTTGATAAGGGGTTTCAGTATAAGATTGAAATTCCTGTGGATAATTAAAACTCCCAAATGACTGATTAGAAGAACTGTCTAGAGAAGGTGGAAAAGTCGGATTGGATTGATAGGAATAGAATGGTTGCGGAACTTGGGTAGGAGTAGAATTAATATTATGATAAGAAGAATATTGATATGGGTTGGTTGGTTGGCTATTTTCAACAGACATCTTATATGGCACAAACCGCATATCAAACTCTTCCCTGGACAGTGGTGGTGATCGTTAATATTGGTCCGGGTTGAAACTTTGGCCTCTAGACCTAGCTATGTGCTCAGCAATGGACATTCGTCTAGGAGCTTCCTCACTCTGGGTATCAACTGAAACAGGTGTAAGATTAGGATATGGTTGATAAGACCTAGATTGGGGTGGCCAACTGTTTCTTCCTGCTTGTTCTATATGATCTCTTAAGGACATGGAAGAGCCGGACGGTATACCGAAGGGATTACGAAAACAAGTGATATCTGGTTGTGGACAGCAAAGCTCGGCAAGTGATCGTCTGTTTAGGTCACCCATTATATGAAGAGAAGAAGGGGGAAGGGGTAAAAAAGGAAGAAAATAATTGGTTTGTTTTGAAAAATGACGGATTTAGACAAATCACACAAAAATGCACAAACAACCCTAGAACTATGGTTACCTAGGTCCAGTCTCTAGACCGCTCCTAGACTTCCAAAGGACAAGCCGCAGGATCAATCCTCTACCGCCTCCATACTACCCTTGTAGCCAGGTAAGTGCCAGGTAAGTGGGAAGGAACCACAGTAGTGGGCCTAATTAAAAACCACTAGCCTTTGACACACTTCCCTAGGCACTACAAAAGTAATGCGGATAAGCGATAGATTACCCACGACCTTCCTCTGTCCTTATTGAGCGCGGCAGTCCTTAGAGTCTGGTCTAGATATTTTTTAAATTAATGAAGGGTTGATGCAGATGCTCGGTTTGTGATCTGTGGGGCTTAGGAAGGGTGATGAAATCCCCACCTAATCTGGATTTTGGTCTTGCCCCTTAAAAATCCGTATTAAAATATGCAAAAACAAACCGCAAAACAAAACTTTGCAAAAAGAATTTTGAGCGGCGAATATTTTGCAAAGAATCCTGCAGAAAATAGATTTTATTGGATTTGAGAGGAGAGAGAAGGAGTTAAGAAAGATACCAGAGAAGTGTGAAACCCTAGATCTCCTGTTTCCTCAAGTCCGTGACTCCAGATTCCCTCGCAAAATTCACACACTAACTGTTAAATATGCAATTTGCAGTTTTGTTTTAATAATGATATGAATCGTCTAAGAATTCAACACAAATAACAAGAATAAAAAAATTACGCACGTCTCCCCGGCAACGGCGCCATTTGATTGTCTCGAAAGTGTGTGTGTTTGTAGAATAACCGCAATCAGAACGGTGTCGCGTGTAGCTAGACCAAGGTGAGTACGGGTCGTCCTCAGGGAAACGTTGAATCTTTTACTCTTACTTTAGATGTGTTGAAAAAGAGAGGAGGAATAAAGAATTTTGTGGAAAGGTTGTAGGATCTAAATCTACGTTAAACAAGAATGCAAAATATAGATCTAGATTAACTACGGATGTAAGTTTATATAAGAAGAGGGCTTGTAGGGTTCATTAGGATTTAGTAGATATGGGTGATTAATTAAAAATTACTCTTTTTATCCTTTAATAGATTTAAAACTAGAACGACGATGATGCGTGTAGATTAGGGTTTCTGGAGGGAAAAGGAATCCCACTCTTAACCCTTATCTCGACACGGAACTCCGTTCATATCTAGTCTTTACCAAAACAATCATTAATCTAATCTCTAATCGCGGTCGGGACTAACAATGAATTGTTAGCGCGCCTGATTAGGATGTTAATGATTCTTTTGATAAAGTTTATAAACTTTATAGGACTTAAAAAAAGTTTAGGGATGTTCATCGTGCATTAGCCTACCCTAATCCTACGAACCCTAACAAGCGGAGAATTACTCGAGCATGTTGGAAGAAAAAGAGATGGAGAGAAAATGCATAATTAAACTACGAAGAAATAGAATAAGAAAAAGAAAGCTACCTTTATTAATCAACAATATTCATTACACTTTGATTCCTTAGAAAATGATTACAAAGACTAGTTTGCTTCTCGATCTCTTCCAAGGAGCTAGACGAACAGTTGATGATCAGCCTGGATGCGTGAGCCGTCTTGGACTTCGTGATCTCGTTGGCTTGATAAATTTTCCAAGAAGCTCTCGGTGCCTTTTTATAGTGCCAAATCCAGAACTCAAGCTTCTAAATTAGGAAGTAAGCAGCAAAGATCTTCCCTAAAAATTCTCAACTTTCAATTCCATATAACTGCGGCGGATCCGCGGCATAAAGGGGCTAATGCCGTGGATCCGCGGCCTTCTCATCATGGCCGTTGATCAAACTTCTGGGGATGTCTTGTAGTGACATTTGGCGATCCTTGGAACCTTCAGAATTTGGAAATCTTCTCGTGGTTGCTGCAAGACTTGGTCTCCAAGTTTTGATTCTTAATTAGGCAAGTCTTCTTCAAAAACTTGATTTGCTTGATTCTAGTCTTTGAAAAATTCTGCACAACTTGGAAAAATTCTACACAACAACTCAAATAATATTTAATAGATTTTGATCTACTAGGATTTGGTCAATGAGTTTATTTGCATACATTTTCCTACCAAATGCTAATTATAATATATTAACACATGGAAAATACTATTTTTATAAATAAACCCTCATATGTATAATATATTATAATAAAGTCCTTTTTTAATATGAAAATGGTAGGAAAAATGTAATAATAAATGTGCAGTTTTATTAACTGAACATATATCATGTTGGTTTTTGTTTTGGGCTTTGACATTGATTTCTTCGCCATAACTCCGATGATTGCGGGATGCTTGACGGAATTTTGATTTTGGTTTATATACTCGTTTTTTATGTGCATTCATTGTGCTACGATGTGTTTTATGATTTCGGAGCCCCGACGACAAGATCATTTTACTGAAATGTTTTAGTATTTGGACGGTTTAAATTTAAATTCGGGGACCGAATTTCTTTAAGGGGAGAAGACTGTAACATTTCAAAAAAATAAAATATTATTTTCGGGGAATTTTTATAATTAAATAATTAATATTAGGAATATTTTAATATTGCGGTATAATTAAATACCGATAAAATTGGGAAATATTTGGAAAATTATATAAATTACTGAAATGAGGGTGTTTTATTTTATTTAAGCAAATTATGAATTTTTATAATTAATTATATACAATTTTAATGCTAATCGCGATTAAATATCGCTAATCGTGCATTAAGCTTAATTTGTGCACATGACATGCACCAAGTCATTTTACATTTGTTGCATTTTCCCACCATATCTTTTCTTTTTCTATGCATGGAATAGTTTTAAAATGAAAAGAAAAGAGAAGAGAAAATAAAAGAAAAGAAAAAGGAAAAAGAAAATGATAAAAAAAAGAGGTATGGGCATGAGAGAGAAGTGAGAGAGAGGTGAGGGGTCTTTGACCATTCTCCCCATTTCTTCCCTCCATCATTTCCTTCATCTTTCTCCCTCCTTCCTCTCCCATGGCTGCCCTCTCTCCCTCCTCCACTAAACCCCCACAGACACCCTCAATCCTATCTCAAAACCTCATCCCCACTTCATTAAAAACATGCACAAGCTCTCTACATGCACTTTGAACCAAGAAAAATTGGATTTTGAGCACTTAGAGCAACTCAAGAAAATTCTTGAGTTGCCAAATGAGGTGATCTTCTCACCATTAGTATAGTAATCCTTTCCTTTTAGCACTTGTACATGTTTAGAAGTGTTTAAGTGTAGTTTGGGGATGTTTGAGAATTCCAAGTTAGGGTTTAGGAGATTTTTATATGTTGTGATGGTGCAATTGAGGATTTGTAGAGACTATAAACCCATTTAGTGTTTGTTTAAAAACCAAAACCTGAGACTTAAACCCAAACCCTAAACTTAGAAACCCCCACATCAGCAGATTTTGGGAAATTGTGATGTGTTTTGGTGATCTGCTATAATCCGGGGGACCTGAAAATTATTTAGAAAGCACTGTGATACAAGCAGGCAACCTAGAAGTATTACCCAAAACCTGATACCCCCAGTACATTTCCTTGCCATAGATTTATTTCCCATGGCCGCAATTTGCAGCCTGGGTACTTTTGATCTGCTTCGTATTTGGTTCATGGCTTTAATTGCAGTAATATGACCCCCACATATGCAAAATTGGCTAATTTCACTTAAAACAAAATCTGGGACCATTTTCTTGAGTTGCTGTTTTGAAATGTGACTTTTAAATGACTTGAACTTTTGATATTTCATTTTGTCTCGATCACTTGACGTTTGTACGTCGATATCGGGAGTTGGTTGATTATTCTTGCATATGTAAACTATAGGTTTTAAACCTATGTATGATACGCGTGCCGTTTTGGTTTTCGTGCGTGATTTCTGTTTACGATGCTATATATGTATATATGTAGGTACCCCCATGTGGACTTCGGATGATGAAGAAGAAGATGGCGACATTGACTTCGGCAAGCGAAAATCAAGGTGAGTATATATATCTACGGCGGAAGTCGGGTGGATGGCGTATAGCACCCCCGCAGTTTCGTAGTATAGAACGCGAATGCGTTATGATATATATATATATATATATATATATATATATATATATATATATACTTATGTGTTATGAGATGTGTATACTTAGTAAGAAATGGTAGGTGTCTTTGGGATAGTTTTAGCATACTTGTAGGAAAACGCATTTAGTTAGTTTCTTAGTCGCGAACCTTGGAGTAGTGATTTGCATACACGCACACATACACGCATACATTTTATTCTTGTACGTATATGGGGATATGTATACACACACACACACATAGGTATGGAACTTTGTATATATATATATACGTATACATATACATGGATGATGAGGATGGTATATGGTACTTGGAGATGAGTCGATATGATTGGGCATGATGCCATGAGATCGGTGATGTGATTTGGTTCGTATTATGAGATACGACATGATATTATAGCGGGTCCTTAGGCGATGTGTTTTCATACACACGCATATATATATGTAGATGGCATCAGTATGTACTATACTTTAGATCAGTGCCTCTGTTCATATTATGATGATAAGGATACCAGATAAATGATGAGACAAATGTGATATTCGACCCGTACCCAGATTGGGATGCCATATGATGGATTTACCGTATGAGTTATATATTGATGATAGATCTGCACTCTTAACTTGAGAATGTCATATTATATATTGTATCGTATGTGATACTATTGAGGCGGGATCACCGACTATTATATTTATATATATTGACTCAGATTTAGGTGGTTTTCTTTACCTTTTCAATTAGTCTGTTAGTTTAGTCCAGTACTTTATATATAGATGTTAGACTAGACTCGAGTTATACCTATTTCTAAACTAACGAATTGTGAGTATTTTTAAAGACAGGCGAAGGCATTCTACGGATATTTCAAAGGACGTACCTTTTCTTAAAAACACCGTAGCCCTTATTTTCTAGACACCACGATTTGTGTTATTTCAAATGGCAAAACTGTATGACTTATATATATTAACGTAGATTCTTCATTGTTGCGTTTATTATTCATTTTCCGCATATTCTTGCTATTCGCATCGCATCGCATGCTTAAATGTGTTTTATTGTTATATTGAAACCCATGCTGTCAGGATACCAGCACCATTACCGATGATGCGTATGCTCCACGTACACATGCTTGCCGGCTCACACACATCATCATCGGTAATTGTCATGTCACGTACACATTAGAAAATACTATTTCATTAGTATAAAATGTTAGCTGATAGTTTCGACATGGTACTAGTGAGCTTGCTTTTATATGATAGCTTAGATATTGCATTTATTACTGTGATTTTCATGCATATTTATATATTCATTTGCCATGACATTATGGGCCAGTCCGGATTGCCGTAGCCCAATATTATGAAATTCATTGTTTATTTACCTTTGAGATTCGGATTTCGGATTTCGGATTTCCTTGAGATTTCTGGATTTGGAGAAACCGCAAGCATTTTATAAACTGATTATCATTTTAAAATGAAAGTTGCGGTTTTCTCATGATATGATATGAGATATGTCCACCATGAGTTTTCTCGGCTCTTGAGCGATATCATACACCCGATTCGAGGAGGAGGAGAAACCGTTTGTGGGTGCATGGTGGACCCGGTGCGGTATCCCGGGACGAGAAGGTCGCAGATGATGGCGTTGAGCCTGAGACAGGAGAGCACTCCTGACCGATGATTTTATTGTGACGCACCGGATATCCGGAGAATACCGACGTGGTCTTGAGATTTGATTATATGGGCCAGTCCGGATAGCCGGAGCCCTAGGTATTGATATTTGATGATACATGCCAGTCCGGATAGCCGGAACTTGAAATGTTGAGATATTGAGATTTATATTTTGTGTTGATGCTTGACACTGATTTTATGTTGATTTGATTGATGATATCTCGATTTAAATATACAGAAATCTCACTAAATTAAGAAAACAGTTTTCTAATTCATGATATATTCTGTTTTCATTATATTGCATTCATACCTCATATTTATGATATGTTGCTATCTGAGGTACTGACATGAGCACATAGTATTACACTTATGTATAGATATTTACCCTTGCCACCTTATCATGCTTCATGCTTTATCATTTTGAGGATATATATTTTATGAACGTATTGACCTACGATTGAGTCATACATACGATTTCTGCTCTGTGATATTTTCTACTCACGAGTTGGCAACTCACCCCCATTGTGCCACAGTTTCTTGCAAGTTTTGCTGTACATGTTCGTTGCGGCTTTTGCTGGCACACTGCTCCTTTTCGGGTGATTGCTTTGGTAGGCGGGTTCACTTGCATCGTGACCACCATTATAGCTTTTATTTATACTCAGTTGTATCTAGAAACTCTATCAACCAGACTTGTATATTATTCAGACTTAGAAAACCAGTTGTTATTATTTCGACCTTAGAGCCGCGCTTGTATTATTATGGTTTTCTTGATGATTTGAGTTTCTTTTTTATTTTTGATCCTCGCCCTTCGGCGTTGTATATTATATTGCTTGCGTGGTTGTGACCGCTAATTGGCGAAGAGCTAGCTCCCGTTTGGGGATACCTTTATATATTATGCATGTTGTATCCCTTTTGGGGCCAGTATTTAAAAAGGAAACTCTGCCGAAATTTTCAGAAAAGATTTGAGATTTTAAAAATGCATATTTTGGCTTATGTTATTAAAACCACTTGTTTTAAAACTAGTTTTCTTCACTTGTTCCTTAAAATGGTTTAGATTTCTGGGATTTTGGCTTACTTGAATTAGATGGGGTTATATAGACTTCATATGATTCAAGTGCCAGTCGCGTGCCATTTCGGGTCGTGACAGTTGATCAAGACGGCTTTCTTCTGCCTTCCACCAAACCCGTGCATTGTCCGTGAGCTGCAACTTCGCAACACGAATCCAAACTATCTCTGGCACTAGTACCACTGCCAGATCATCTTCAATACTCTGAACCCATTTCTCGGCTTCTAAGGGGCTCTCTTTTCCCGAAAAGTTCTTATGGTGCAGTGCCCGGAATTGCTTCACTCCGGGTGCTTCCGCTTCTGGACGGTTTAAGAGAATAGCAGTCTGCTACTGCTGTCCTTCCAGAAGGTTGTGGATCGTCTCAAGCAGTACCGTCTGCTCATTGATCGGAGTAGTGACGGCAGGAGTGAGTGGTAGCGGTGGAGAAGTGTTGTTGACATTGGTGCTGGTGTTGTTTGGGGAATTCATAACCTTGAATGAAAAATTATGGTTAGAATAGATTCAAAGAATTTTGAAGTAGTGAGATTCAAGGAATATGTAATGTAAAGAATGTTTTCAGTTGCTGTTTTTTGTGTTATATTACTTAGGTTGTTTACGCAGAACAGAACTGCATGATAGTGTTCCATAACTCTCTGACCTGCATGGGCCACCAACAAAACCTGTCACGCACCGCTTCTCAGTATATGGGCAGAGAACGCGACGAGATCTCTACGTATTTACTCTAAAGTAAACACGCTAAGCATATCTAAGAAATATAAGTAAAATGCACAAGAGACGGAGACAATAGATATAATTGAACGACAACTTTATTTATTCATATTCTTTTTACAATACATCTGAAAAGTAAATATATGGAATGAAAAACAATGCATAAACAGTGGCATAACAGAAATGGAAAGTACTGAAATGAAACGTACAAGTATCTAAAGCTCCGGGTCGAAGGCTAGCTGATCCAAGACCTTGCTGGTGGGCTCAATCTTCTGAAGGTCCGAATCACCTGACAAAATTCCAAAGAAGAAAGAGAAGGAATGTCGTCAGCGAACAATCGCTCGGTAAGTCCCAAAGATAAGGGAGAAGTAGAATAGACACACAGAGAGAGAGAGAGAGAGAGTAACTTTTAAAGTTGTATTATATTGTTATAATATTGTATTTAGTGTTAACGTTGTTGTTTGTAGCTTAGTACAGAAGAGGCCAGTGTATACGAGAGGAGTCGCATTAGACCAGAGACTACGGTGGACGGAATACAAGGAACCTTTCAGCCACGGTACAACGGCAATTGAATTCAGATTAGGTGTCTTAATGGTTACAGTCTCGTGCTACATCCAGCACCTTCCGTACCAATCTACCCCTTCAACCCCGCGATGTCTTGATTATATTGTTTGTATTGTATTGTAAATTGTATTGTCTTGTATTATAGATTGTATAGATTGATGACTTGCCGAAACCATGATATCAGTAAGTGGATGTAACTGGAGAATCATGTAGATGGATGTATATCCATGGTTCGGTTCAGTCAAGTGTATAGATTGATAGATTGAACAGATTGAATATATGGGTTCATATTAAATTGTTATATATACTTGAATCTCATTCAAGTCAGATTGATTATATTGAGACTCAGTCTGAGTCAGACAAATAGAAAAGAAATTAAATTCTGAATTAGGTTTTTGGTGTTATCGGTAACCGCTGCATATGGACGGCAGGATTTATGTCTTTTTCAAAGAAGATTACCGTGTTGGTAACACCGTTTGTTAAGTTTTCTACCTTAAATAGGCAAGCACCCATTTCTCCGGCTCCCTGAGGCTTAATAGACTGGTCCCGCTTAAACCTATGTTTACTAGGGTCCTTATTGTAATTTGATATAACTTGAGAGGGTTTTATGAAAAAATAATTTTGTATAATTTTCAAAATACACCTCAAGTATTTTATTATCGTCTTTAAAGTTTTCATTGATGTATATTTTATCATTGTGGCATTTCTAGTGAATAAAATCTATTTTTCATAATATATGGTATTTATTTGTAATATTAGAATTGTATGGTATTTTCTTATAATGAGATGTTTTTCTTAGATTTTGGAAATGTGAAATATTATAAATACTAAAAATATATATTTTGATATTAATTACATATATATATATTTATTAAAAATATAAGTTTTATCTATAATAGAAATCACATTTTCTAAAGAAAATTGTATTTTAAAATCTTTCGAGACCGTATGCTCCTTGCGGAGGTCTGCATCTCGCACTAATAAGCCCGAGGATGTGCAATAATCCGCACCATCCCGAACGGGTTCCCCGAAATGGGTTGTAGCAGCGCATTTGCAAAGATTTGTTAAAATACACATCTTGTAGAAAAAGGTTTTTATAAGTTTGAGGTAGTTTTGTGTAAAATCGTATTTTCCTAAAACAATGTTCCCAAAAATCATCGTGCTTTGTTACATATGAGTGTTATAAGGAGTTAGGTCATTACCTTGTGAACTATCTAAAGGTATAGCAAGAGATAATGATGTTTTATGTCGAAACTAAACTGTATGGTATTTTTCTGTAAAAGTGCTATAAAAATTGAAATATAAATTCTTTTGATATGAAACTTGTCAATATAGTTTGTTAATGATTAATAATCATGATGTGAGAGTTTGGTATTATTGTGTATAAGAAAAATATGATGTTTAAGGAAAAACCGAATCGGAAGTCGGATTAACTCCACTTCCGTCGAGTTTTAGAATTCTAAGTTTTTAGAATAGTAAAGAGAAGGGGGAGAAGGGACTTACTGGATTGTAGTGTAGATATGAGGAAAAGGAAGAAGTGGGAGGTGCCGGTGCGTCGTTTCGTCGCAGGAATCTTCTCGAATCGTCGTCGGAAGTTTGCCGGAGCTTCGCCCTTTGCTAACTCCACTGGCACACAAAAAGTCTATTGAATTTTCTTGAGAGTTTGGACAGAGATTTGGAAGTGAGGAGGGGTGATTTTAGGTGTGGTATTTATAGGAAAAAATTAGGGTTTAGGGTAAATGAAAAGGTTGATAAAAATTGTATTAAAAAGGGATTAAATGGGGTTTTAATTTGCTCTGTAAATGTGCAGGGGAATTAAATAGTACAGGGATTATGGGGGAGTTCAAGAGTTGCAAAGGAGTCAAGAAAATTGGGGTTCCGAGCTGAGTCGGCCAGCGGCGCCGGCCGATTCACGCATCCCGCCGGCCCGAGTCGGCCGAGTCGGGCTGGGTCTCGACGCCACGTATCCCTTGCCTCTTGGTCTACCTCGTGGACCCGTTTGTTTAAGCTGTGACTTTTGGTATTACGGATTATGCACGTGTAGACTCTTGAGCTTCTAAAAATATTAAAAGAAATCAAAATAAAAACATAATGTGGCTGATAGGATTTGAACTCTGGCGCTTTGGTTCAGCAGTTCAAGGTCTTATCAATGAGCTACAAGCTCCTTCTTTCTGTTCTAAAGCAAAACAAACTTATAACTTGTACTCAGGCTCAAGTACCCCTTTCTGTATTTTTGAAAAAATTGTACTGAAAGTTTAGGGTTGTTACACGATCTGATCATGCTCCTCCTCTGATATGTTTACCTCCCCAGTCTCCCCAGTATCTGACGAACATTTCAAGAAAACAAAAGTGGGTGGAATGTTCGTCAGCGAACTTTCGCTCGGTAGGTCCCCAAGAAAAATGAAGTGAAATATAAAATGTAATGATAAAGAAAGCGTATATCATGAACAATTGATTATGAAGTATGGTGTCTCAGTATGTCATGCAAGATGACATGTAATACAGTATAAATGGAAATTGTAATATGTGAACAAGTATGGTAATATATGACAAGTAGATAAGCATGACAGCATAGCATGAGAATGGTAAACAAATGTAATATGGTCGTGAAGTGTAAGTATAGTGAACAAGCAGTGAATGTAAATGTCTTAACATGTCTCTACTTGGGTACACTAATTTAACGTAAGTTCAAGGATAAATGTCAACTAATCTCAAGAGTGTTCTCGAACCCAACAGGCTGTAATCCAGGGGTAAGGAACCATGGGCCCGGATCAAGTGTTAGTAACGAGACTTCAACCTAGTGTTGAAATATTCCAAACTCAACAGGCTGTAATTCAGGAGTAAGGAAACATGGACCCTTATGATAGCTTGCTATATGGATTCATGATCTAGTGGGACTCCTGAGATTTCATTAGATTCACGCATAAACTACCCAGCATCCTATGTATGCTAAGTTACAGTTAAGATTACTAGCCTTGCTCGAATCCATGAATACATCAAGTTGCAAGATTGAGTTCATGTCTATATCAAGTATTCATGTCAGGTATTCTTATATTCATATCAAGCTGTATTCATGGTTCGAGTCAAGTCAAGTCGTGTATTGTGTTCATGTTTGATATTTGTATTTGAATTCAGGTATTCAGGTTCGTGTTCAAGTATGCATGCTAGTCTTTGGGTTCATGTTTGAGTTAGATTTTCATTTGAGTTTGGATTCAGGTTTGATTTAGACTCAGACCTGATTCAGACACTTATAACTGATTTGGATTCTGAATTAAATTCGGGAGTTATCGGTAACTGCTGCACATAGACAGCAAGATTTATTTCTTTTTCCAAGACAATTTCCATTGATAATTCTGTTAGGTTTTCTAACTTAAATAGGCAAGCACTCACTTTCTCCGGCTCCCTGGGGCTCAAGAGAATTGATCCCGCTTAAACCTATATTTACTAAACTCCTTAAATGTAGGTTTTATATAACTCGAGGGGGTTTATGAAATATATTTTTATATAATTTTAAATAAACCTCGAGAAGTTATTTATATTATTTAGGGTTTTCATGGATGTAAATTTTAAGAGTTTGAGGTATTTTAGTGATAAATATCTTAGCTTGAATGGTTCATGCTATTTTACTGTAAAACTTGTCTTGTATTGATATCTTGATGGTATTTTTGTGAAACTTGTAATTCTTTTATTTAAGAAAAATGTAATTTTATTATATTTTAAAAATATAAGGATTTTGTAATATTTATATAATTATTAAAAATTAAATTTTATTAAAGTAGAAAATGCATTTTTCTTAAAAATCATATTTAAAACCTTTCGAGATCGAATGCGCCCTGAGGAGATCTGTATCTCACTTTACTAGCCCAAGGATGTGCGATAATTCACACCATCCAATAGCAGGTCCCTTAAAAAGGGTTTTAGAGGCTTATTTGCAAAGGAGTTAAAATACAATTTAAAAGAAATCCGGTTTTATAGTAAATGGTATTTTATTGTAATATGGTACCGTAACAAAACTACGTTCGAAGAGTATCATGTTATGGAACCATATGTGTATGTGAGGGGTAGGTCGTTACCTCGTGAATTTTCATAAAGGTATGTTTTAAGCAAAGCAATATAAGATGACATATATAAAGTTCATGGTACTTTAATGTAAAACTTATGTTAAAATTATGTTACATGACATTTTTGAGTGAAAGTTGGTTTTAAACCTTAGTTTTATGATTATAAACTTTGTGTAAGGATATGGATGCCAAATATATAAGAAAAAGTAGAATTTGCTTCTATCCTCGCCGAAACTTGATCGTTTGCTAACATCTCTTCTATTCCACACGTACTTGAGAAATTTTAAGAATTTTGGCTAGAATTTTCAAAATGATGAAGGGCTAGGGCATAGGGTAGTATTTATAGTGTGGAAATTAGGGTTTTGGAATTTAAAAAGTGAATTAAAATGCGTTAAAATGATGATAAATTATGAATTGAAGAGTCTTTGTTTGATTACAGAGCAATCAAACAGTGTAGGGGAGTTAGGGGTAAAGGAAGAGTCGAGTGTGCAAAGCCCGGGGACATTTGGCTATGGGGGGACCGTTGGTGCCGGCCAAACCTCACTTTTCGCCGGTCGATTTTGGTGAGTGGACCGGTGGATTTATGCTACGTGTACATCTATATGTTTAAACTATTGTGCACATGTTTGATTTCTCTGTCTTTTCATTTTTATGTGTATTGCACGTGTACACTTTTAGGCTTCCAAAAAGTTTAAAAGAAAAATCAGAAAAATATAATGTGTCTGATGGGATTCGAACACAGGGGCTACGTCACAGCAGTGCAAGGGCTTTACCAGTGAGCTACAAGTTGTTTCTTGCTGTTCTTTAGCAAAATATACTTATAACTTGTACTCAGGCTTGTAAACTCCTTTATGTACATTAAAAAGAAAAATTTTGTATAGTGATTCAGAGTCGTTACATTATGTCATCACTATACCGGTTTTCAAAACAACTTCAAATGTTGCGTAGATAAAAGTTTAACAGTTGAGCAATTTGAAGATAAGTGATATGCACCAGATGAAAAACACCAAGTTAGTAGGCATAAACGGGTTTCAATAATGTACAGTATAAGATAAATGGATACCGGCTTATACAACAAGAAACTTTTCTAAAGGAATGCGAACAACGCAGCGTAGTGAGAGAATGAATGTTTTTGTATGCTTATCTTAATTGGAACACCACAATTAAAGAGTTTGTTATGAAAACGAGAAGTGCACTACAAATGCATTACGAGCGTAAGAAAAGAATGGATTTTGATACGCTATTGTAACGTTTTAGAAATCGTTTAGGCGAATTTTCCGATATTAGGTAACATAAATTGTGTTTTTCCGTAAAAACCTAGAAGTGATCATTTTTCTGTATAGACTTAACTGCACCTAATTTAATTAGGAAATTGCTAGTATGCGGTATTTAGTTAGTCTCTTGTAAATTTTAGTTCACTTAAATATTTTTTCTTAATTAAAATATTATTATAAGATTTTAATTATACACTTAATTAGTGGTAATTACAATTTGGATTGGGTTAATTATGCTAATGTGAATCCATGCCAACTTAATCACAAGATTAAGCTTTTGTCTTCTTTTCAAAAATATCTTGGAAATATCTAGATATTTTGAAGGTTTAATGAAAATTTTAATTAAAAGGATTAAGAGGTGGTATAAAGTAAAGTGTTTTATTAAGCTTTAATAGTGTTTTTTAACCTAGATTTTTCCACACACTTGCACAACATTCTCATTTCCTCCATGTTTGGCCGAGCCCCCCTGCTACCACATTTCTTTTCCCACTCCATTTCCACTTCTTAAGCCTTTAAAAATTCATCAAAAATCAACAAATAATCCCATAAACTCTAAAACAAATCCATACCCATTATTCTTTAGCCTTAATCAAACTTGGATTTTCATGAAAGTTAGCATTTTGGAGGCTATTTTGGAAGTTTAGTTGCAAGTTTGTGAATCAAGTTTGAGGTATAAAATCCTAACCCTAAACTTTAGTTGTTGTTTAAATACCTTAATCTAGTTATTAGATATTTAAATAAAGCTTTAATTTAGATGTTTTGGATTTCTAGAAAGAGTTATGAAGATCAAGTTAGAGTTTTTATTGTTTGAAATGGTTAATTGAGTACTTTAGACTTAAGAAAACTTAACCTAGTTGTGAGATTATTAATTGTTATTTTCCTAATTGTCTAATTAAGCTTATTTGCAAACTAAGTTTTACTAAATCTTATATGGGTGAGATTAAAGTTATAGTAATGGTTTGTGTGACTTAATTAAGCTACTACGTGATGATTGTGATCGCTAGAATTGTTTAAAATTCTAGATTTGAGCTAAAATGATTAAACAGATGCTTATAGGTTTTCGGAAAAATTATGTGTGGATTTTAATTGACGTTGTGATGGTTTATATATTGACTTCTACGATATATATTGTGTTGTGAATACGCGATTGGTACGATCGGGGTCTAGGCTTGGTGGTTGTGTCGTTTAGCGAACCTAGCTAAGGTTGTGCCGATATCGTACGCGTTTTGTACACTAGGTGCACAATGTATATATCTTGTGGACGTTATCCTTGCGTTTCGTTGTCTTTGTGTCGGCGCAGGATATTTAGCCTTATGTGTTGTGTTTGTGAAATTTTAGGATCACAAGCAGGGACTTCGGACGCTGCGAAGAAAGGGAAGCAGGTGGTCGGATTTTCTTAGCTCGAGATCATCTGTAAGTAGATTTAACATCTACGGGGAAATCGCCCGTATGGCGTTATGCGCCAGGGCTGGATATGATATTATAGCTACATGTTTATACGCATATGAGTTGATTGCGCATGAGCATCATTGCATATTATTACCTGTTGTGCCTTGACTTGGTACCTATTGGACACTGCACCATTACTGACGGTTCATGTTGCACGAGCACTAAATTGTATGCTATACTCACACCGTTGGTAATTGCCACGACACGCGCAACACATACCTTGCTATAGCTACATGTACATCATGCATACATACATGTATACCCACATACCTTGCTATAGCTACATATACCCCTATATGGTATTGTATTGTCATTAACATTATTATTGTGCTATTGCGCATATGAAACGCATCATACATACATGCTTACATGTAGATACACATATCTTGCTATAGTTACATGTACACCTTATATGATACTGCACTTGATTTCGGAGGAATTAGGAACCGCATGATATATTTTAAAATTGGATTCATTTAAAAGAGCTGTTTTCCCTTAAGATGCTCAAATTGCTGTTTTATGTTGCATATATCAGATTTCATGGATTTATGCATTGAGATATGGATTTCATATGATTTATGGATTAGAGAACCGTGGGGATATTTCAAGAAATTACGTATTATTTTGAAAACCCGGTTTCTCTTGATATGATATTTCGATGCGTCCACCATGAGTTTTCTCGGTTCTGAGACTTGTGTTAGATACCCGATTCGAGGAGCGAGGGGGAACCGTTTGCGGGTATATGGTGGACCCGGTGAGGTACCCCGGGGCAAGAAGACTCGTATTGTTAAGAGGTGAGCCTGGCAGAGGAGCACTACCTACCGGTGATTGGTAGGACCTGATGGTTATCCGGAGGATACCGACCGGAGTCGAGAGATGGATATGGGCTGATCCGGACAGATGGAGCCCGTGGGCCGATCCGGACTGACGGAGCCCGATATATGTTTATTTACGTGTCGATACTAGACACGAGTATTTCATGATGTTTCGAGTGTTGATGTTGGACACTTAGATTCCATGAGATTTACATCCATGAGGGCCGATCAGAGTGACAGCGCCTAAGGTATTGGGATTTGGGGTGTCATTGATAGACACCAGGATTTTTTCACGATGATGATTTATTGATGATGTTATGTTGTATCCCATACTCAGCATTTATTTAATATGCATTGCTTCATGTATTTGTAGTACCTGATGGAGTACCTTGATCATGATTGTTGCATATCCATATTTCCATATTTATGCTATCAGATTTCATGTGATAGATTATCGCTGTTCGTGCTTACTTACGATTACATTATGATGTTATTTACTATTCACGAGTTGGCAACTCACCCCCGTTGTGCCACAGTGTTTTGCAGGCTTGACCCTCAGAATAGTCGCGGTAGGGCATAATATTATCTCTACTTTTGCGGATACCGCTACGGTTGGATGTGAGGCCTTTTGCTATAGGTGGGTTTTGCGGTTATCCGATGATGTTCATTATTTATCTTTTGTATCTAGTACTCTTTATCTACCACCTTCATGTATTTGACTTAGAGACGAGTTGTGAGGATCGATGTTGTATTATTTTGTGACTCTGGGTGTCATGCTCGTGGGAGCCGTCCTTGTTATGAAGTTTTATCTCTTTATGCTGTTTTCATTTATATTTTTTCGCTACGGCGTTGTATATATGCTTGTGGTAGTTGTTTCCGCCGTTGGGCGTGATTTGCTCCCGTTTAGGGATGCTTTATTTTTATTCTATATTGTACCCGTTTCGATGCTAGTTTTTACAAAGGAGGTGCTGCCGAAATTTTTAAGAAAGTGAACTTAAGTTTAAAGGTTTTTACTTGAGATTCCCGAAAGTTTTTAACAATGTTTTTCATCACTTATTCCTTTTGGGGGTTTAGATTTCTGGGTTTCGTCTTACTTAAATTGCGTACACCTGTTGACGTCACGTGGTTTAAGTGCCGGTCACGTGCCTAAATTTGGGTCGTGACAAAGTTGGTATCAAAGTGCTAGGTTTTATCTTTCGGTGTATAGGATGACCTTGGTATGATGGAGTAGGTAGCTTAAGCAGAGTGATGTAGCATGTGTATGTCTGTGGCATACTTACGACACGATACTCTGCCTGAGTGACCTTAGGACTTATTGCTTGAAATTCCTTCCATAATTATATACATCCTTGTGATTCGATTTCCGTGTTCTTATCGAATCCTGTTCTATTTCTACCCATTATGTCGCCAAAGACTACGAGGGCTCAGAGAGCAGTAGCGAGAGCCGAGATCAGAGTTGACTCATCGAGACGAGGACTGACCAGGGCGGTACGCCTGTTGTACCGGAGCAGATTGATCTACCTTTGACGGATCGTATTATGAGGCTAGAGGCCGGTATGCAGGATTTGCGTCAGATGATGGGATCGTTGGTTGAGGCCAGTCGAGCACAGAGCATCAGGGATGCTCGAGCGCACAGTTTCGAGTCGCTACGCCAGACTCCGGGCATGACAGTGGCAGAGTACGATGTTCAGTTTACCCAGTTATCGGTGTATGCTCCATATTTAATGGACATGGAGGAGATGCGGATCGAGAGATTTGTTCGAGGCTTGACCACCCAGTTGTTCGTTAGTATCGGCACCCAGCATTAGGACACATATGCAGCCGCAGTGGATGCAGCCCTAATAGATGAGGAGCGTCTTTCCGAGACTTTGGAAGTTCCGGACCGAGGAGGGCTCGTACAGGTGTATTAGCCAAGAGGCAGATGTTTAGATGCCACGACAGATTTCGTTCAGGTTGCGGGAGTAGTAGAGGCTTGGGACGAGGTCAGTTGTTTAGCTCTTATCCCCAGGAGGATCAGCAGTCATCGTCTGGATGTTTCCAATGCGGGAGTTTCCATCACTTCATCAGGAATTGTACCGTGGTACGCCAGAGAAAGGCAGCCGTACCATATGTTACCTTACCACCTTCACCTCAGAGAGCGTTGCCTCTTGCGCACGTTGTTGCTCCGCGTCAGACTTATGCTCAGAGAGGTCGTGATCGAGGAGGGTTTGTTCAGAGAGGACGGGGTGGCAGAGGCGAAGGACATCCAGTTTCCAGTGGAGGGCAGGCTCGAGTGTTTGCCTTGACTCATCAGGACACGCAGACGTCTAATGCAGTAGTTTCAGGTACTCTTTCTGTATGTTCCTTCGATGCACACGTTTTGTGTAATTCGGGATCTATGCACTCATATGTGTCAACACACTTCATGCCAAGGTTAGGCCGAGAGTTTTGTTTGCTAGATCAGCCGCTTTTCGTGACTACTCCTGTTGGTGAGTCGTTTGTTGCGCGACACGTGTTCCGGTCAAGTGTCGTTCGTATAAGAGATAGAGATTTGTCCGTCGACTTGATCTTTCTTGAGATGTTGGACTTCGCCATTCTCCTGGGCATAGACTGGTTAGCTACTTGCTACGCATTCGTAGACTGCCGCGAGAAGACAGTTAGGTTTTGTTTTCCCGGCAAGTCGGTTCTTGTTGTGCAGGGGGACCGTGGTGCCGCCCCTCACAATTTGATTTCAACCCTTTGCGCTAGTCGGCTTTTGAGGAGAGGATGTCAGGGATGATTGGCTTTCATTCGTGATACTGGAGCCACAGTAAAGTCGTTGGACTGGGTTCCTATCGTGCGAGAGTTTCCCGACGTTTTTCCCGATGAGTTACCTGGTTTGCCGCCAGAGCGCGATATTGAGTTTTGCATTGATCTGATTCCCGCTACGGGGCCTATTTCTATACCGCCTTACCGGATGGTCCCGGCGGAGCCTAAAGAGCTTAAAGATCAATTTCAAGAGTTTCTTGATAGGGGACTTGTGCGTCCGAGTGTTTCTCCTTGGGGATCTCCTGTTCTGTTCGTCAAGAAGAAGGACGGCAGTTTGAGATTGTGTATGAATTATCGTCAATTGAACCGAGTTACGGTGCAGAATAGGTATCCTTTACCTCGCATTGATGATTTGTTTGATCAGCTCTAGGGTGCGAAACATTTTTCTAATATTGTTTTGCATTCGGGTTATCATCAGTTGCGGGTTCGGAAGGATGACATTCCGAATACTTCTTTTCGTACACGCTATGAGCATTATGAGTTTTTTGTGATGTCGTTCAGACTCACCAATGCCCCAGCAACGTTCATGGATTTGATGAACCGGATTTTCAGGCCGTTCCTCGACCAGATTATTATTGTGTTTATTGATGATATTCTGGTCTACTCTAAGAGTCGAGAGGAGCATGAGCAGAACTTGAGAATTGCTTTGCAGACATTGAGAGAGCACCAGCTGTATGCTAAATTCTCAAAGTGCGTATTTTGGATTGATAGAGTTGACTTCCAGGGTCATGTGGTGACGAGAGACGGTATTCTTATGGACCCGAGAAAGATCGAGGCTGTACAGCTATGGCCCAGACCTGTATCTGTGACAGAGGACCGCAGCTTTTTGGGCTTAGCTGGTTATTACCGCCGTTTCGTGCAGGATTTCTCGAGTATCGCTGCACCGCTGACCGGACTGACCCGGAAGGAGGTTCCTTTTCTTTGGACTGAGGCATGCGAGCAGAGTTTTCAGCAGTTGAAGACTCGGTTGACGACTGCACCAGTTTTATCGTTGCCTTCTGGATCGGGCGGCTATGTTGTTTACTGTGATGCGTCTTGAGTGGGGCTCAGTTGTGTATTGATGCAGCATGATAGAGTTATCGCTTATACTTCTCAGCAGCTGAAGAAGCATGAGCAGAATTATCCCACTCACGATCTTGAGATGGCCTCAGTGGTCTTGCGCTGAAAATTTGGAGACACTACTTATACGGAGAGTCATGTAAAATTTTCATGGATCATAAGAGCTTGAAGTACATCTTCCAGCAGTGGGATCTGAATCTGAGACAGCGCCGTTGGATGGAGCTTGTGAAGGATTATGATTGCGAGATCCTTTATCACCTGGGCAAGGCGAATGTAGTAGCTGATGCTTTGAGTCGTAGGCCCGAGGGTAGTTTGTCCCAGTTGAGTGCAATTCAGAGACAGTCTTCTGCAGATTGGCAGATCTTGTGCGATGGTAGAGTACAGTTTGAGTTCACTTCCACTGGGGGAAAGCTTGCTCATGTCCACGTCCGTCCACTTCTACTTAATCGTTTTCGTGAGGCACAGCCCAGTGATGCCCCTTTGTCTGAGATTCTTGAGCTTGTTCGGCAGGGTACAGATTCGGAGTTCATGATTGATGACCAGGGTGTGCTACGTTACGGGACTCTCTTCTGTGCACCAGATACCGATGGGTTGAGACGCGAGATCCTAGAGCAGGCGCATCAGTCAGCTTTTAGCGTTCATTCAGGTTCCACCAAGATGTACCGTGACTTGAGAAACATTTACTGCTGGGCAGGGATGAAGAGTGATGTTTCGGACTTTGATTCAAGATGCCTGACTTGTTAGCAAGTCAAGGCTGAGTATCAGAGACCGGCAGGAGAATTGCAGACTTTGCCCATTCCGGAGTGGAAATGGGAGCAGATTTCTATGGACTTCATTGTGGGTCCACCCAGGGCCAGTCGAGGGTATGAATCCATTTGGGTGATTGTTGACCGGTTGACGAAAGCGGCTCACTTCCTTCCAGTGAAGACCACTTTCGGTTATGCTCAATATACTCAGTTGTATATAGATGAGATTGTACGTTTGCATGGCGTTCCTACATGCACAGGCACCCAGTTTACTAGCCGTATTTGGCAGAAGCTTCAGGAAGCTTTGGGTACCCGGTTGAGTTTTAGCACCGCTTTTCATCTGTAGACTGATGGTCAGTCGAAGCGGACTATACAGACTCTGGAGGATATGATTCGTGCGTGTGTGCTTGGTTTTAGGGGCAGTTGGGATCGTCACTTGCCGTTGATAGTGTTCACCTGCAATAGCAGTTATCAGGAGAAGATTCAGATGGCGCCTTTTGAGGCTTTGTATGGTAGAAAGTGTCGATCGCCAGTCAGTTAGACCGAACATAGCATGAGTTGGATTTTGGGACCCCAGCTAGCTCATGAGACTACGAAGAAGATCTAGCTGATTCAGGACAGGATGAGAGCAGCCCAGTGCAGACAGAAGTCTTATGCCGACCGTCGTCGTCGCAGACTTGATTTCGCAGTGGGGGATCATGTATTCCTGCGGATTTCTCCGATGAAAGGGGTGATGAGATTTGGGAAGAAGGGAAAACTCAGTCCCAGATTTGTGGGTCCTTTCGAGATCTTTGAGCAAGTCGGTGCCGTTGCCTATCGTTTGGCACTTTCACCCAGTTTTCCGGATGTTCACCCCGTATTCCATGTGTTGATACTTCGTAGATACCTTCATGATCCTTCTCACATGATTCAGCACCAGACCGTTCAGCTAGAGCGCGATCTTTCGTTCACCGAGCAGCCGGTAGTTATATTGGATCGGCAGGTGAAGAAACTTCGATCAAAAGTCTTGCCATCTATGAAGGTTCTTTGGCGTGGTCCTACTAGTGAAGAGCTCACTTGGGAGGCCGAGAGCGAGGTGCGAAAGAAATTCCCTCATCTCTTCGAAGGTACGCGTAGTTAAAATTTTAAATTCGGAGACCGAATTTCTTTAAGGGGGGAAGATTTTAACGTTTTAGAAATCATTTAGGCGAATTTTCCGATATTAGGTAAAATAAATTGTGTTTTTCCGTAAAAACCTAGAAGTGATCATTTTTCTGTATAGACTTAACTGCACCTAGTTTAACTAGGAAATTGCTAATATGCGGTATTTAGTTAGTCGCCTGTAAATTTTAGTTCACTTAAATATTTTTCCTTAATTAAGATATTATTATAAGCTTTTAATTATACACTTAATTAGTGCTAATTACAATTTGGATTGGGTTAATTATGCTAATGTGAATCCATGCGAACTTAATCACAAGATTAAGCTTTTGTCTTCTTTTCAAATATATCTTGGAAATATCTAGATATTTTGAAGGTTTAATGGAAATTTTAATTAAAAGGATTAAGAGGTGGCATAAAGTAAAGTGTTTTATTAATCTTTAATAGTGATTTTAACCTAGATTTTTCCACACACTTCCACAACATTCCCACTTCCTCCATGTTTGGCCGAGCCTCATTTTTTTCCCCACTCCATTTCCACTTCTTAAAGCTTCAAAAATTCATCAAAAATCAACAAATAATCCCACAAACTCTAAAGCAAATCCATACCCATTATTCTTTAGCCTTAATCAAGCTTGGATCTTCATGAAAATTAGCATTTTGGAGGCTATTTTGGAAGTTTAGTTGCAAGTTTGTGAATCAAGTTTGAGGTATAAAATTCTAACCCTAAACTTTAGTTGTTGTTTAAATACCTTAATCTAGTTATTTGATATTTAAATAAAGTTTTAATTTGCATGTTTTGGATTTCTAGAAAGAGTTATGAAGATCAAATTAGGGTTTTTATTGTTTGAAATGGTTAATTGAGTACTTTAGACTTGGGAAAACTTAACCTAGTTGTGAGATTGTTAATTGTTATTTTCCTAATTGTCTAATTAAGCTTAATTGCAAACTAACTTTTACTAAATCTTATATGGTGAGATTAAAATTGTAGTAATGGTTTGTGTGACTTAATTAAGCTACTAGGTGATGATTGTGATCGCTAGAATCGTTTAAAGTTCTAGATTTGAGCTAAAATGATTAAACAGATGCTTACTAGGTTTTCGGTAAAATTAAGCGTGGATTTTAATTGACGTTGTGATGGTTTATATATTGACTTCTACGATATATATTGTGTTGTGAATGCGCGATCGGTACGATCAGGGTCTAGGCTTGGTTTGGCCGAGCCTCCATGTTTTAACCTAGATTTTTCCACACACTTCCACAACATTCCCACTTCCTCCATGTTTGGCCGAGCCTCATTTTTTTCCCCACTCCATTTCCACTTCTTAAAGCTTCAAAAATTCATCAAAAATCAACAAATAATCCCACAAACTCTAAAGCAAATCCATACCCATTATTCTTTAGCCTTAATCAAGCTTGGATCTTCATGAAAATTAGCATTTTGGAGGCTATTTTGGAAGTTTAGTTGCAAGTTTGTGAATCAAGTTTGAGGTATAAAATTCTAACCCTAAACTTTAGTTGTTGTTTAAATACCTTAATCTAGTTATTTGATATTTAAATAAAGTTTTAATTTGCATGTTTTGGATTTCTAGAAAGAGTTATGAAGATCAAATTAGGGTTTTTATTGTTTGAAATGGTTAATTGAGTACTTTAGACTTGGGAAAACTTAACCTAGTTGTGAGATTGTTAATTGTTATTTTCCTAATTGTCTAATTAAGCTTAATTGCAAACTAACTTTTACTAAATCTTATATGGTGAGATTAAAATTGTAGTAATGGTTTGTGTGACTTAATTAAGCTACTAGGTGATGATTGTGATCGCTAGAATCGTTTAAAGTTCTAGATTTGAGCTAAAATGATTAAACAGATGCTTACTAGGTTTTCGGTAAAATTAAGCGTGGATTTTAATTGACGTTGTGATGGTTTATATATTGACTTCTACGATATATATTGTGTTGTGAATGCGCGATCGGTACGATCAGGGTCTAGGCTTGGTGGTTGTGTCGTTTAGCGAACCTAGCTATGGTTGTGCTGATGTCGTACGCGTTTTATGCACTAGGAGCACAATATGTATATCTTGTGGACGTTATCCTTGTGTTTCGTTATCTTTGTGTTGACGCAGGATATTTAGCCTTATGTGTTGTGTTTGTGAAATTTTAGGATCATAAGCGGGGACTTCGGACGCTGCGAAGAAAGGGAAGCAGGTGGTCGGATTTTCTTAGCTCGAGATTATCTGTGAGTAGATTTAACATCTACGGGGAAATCACCCATATGGCGTTATGCGTCAGGGCTTGATATGATATTATAGCTGCATGTTTATACGCATATGAGTTGATTGCGCATGAGCATCATTGCATATTATTACCTGTTGTGCCTTGACTAGGTACCTATTGGACACTGCACCATTACTGACGGTTCATATTGCACGAGCACTAAATTGTATGCTACACCCACACCATTGGTAGCCATGACACGTGCAACACATACCTTGCTATAGCTACATGTACATCATGCATACATACTTACATGTACACCCACATATCTTGCTATAGCTATATATACTCTTATGTGGTATTGTATTGTCATTGACATTGAGACGTAGATTATTATGCTATTGCGCATATGAAATGCATCATATATACATGCTTACATGTAGATACACATATCTTGCTATAGTTACATGTACATATTATATGATGTTGCACTTGATTTCGAAGGAATTGGGAACCGCATGATATATTTTAAAACTGGATTCATTTAAAAGAGCGGTTTTCCCTTAAGATGCTCATATTGCTGTTTTATGTTGCATATATCAGATTTTATGGATTTATGCATTGAGATGTGGATTTCATGTGATTTATGGATTGGAGAACCGTGAGGATATTTCAAGAAATTACGTATTTTTTTGAAAACCCGGTTTGTCTTGATATGATATTTCGATGCGTCCACCATGAGTTTTCTCGGTTCTGAGACTTGTGTTAAATACCCGATTCGAGGAGCGAGGGGGAACCTTCTGCGGGTATATGGTGGACTCGGTGAGGTATCCTGGGGCAAGAAGACTCGTATTGTTAGGCGGTGAGCCTGGCAGGGGAACACTACCTACCGATGATTGGTTGGACCTGGCGGTTATTCGGAGGATACCGACCGGATTCGTTGAGATGGATATGGGCCGATCTGGACAGACGCAGCCCATGGGCCGATCCGGACTGATGGAGCCCGATATATGTGTATTTACGTGTCGATGCTGTTCACGAGTATTTCATGATGTTTCGAGTGTCGATGTTGGATACTCAGGTTCTATGAGATTTACAGATATGAGGGCCGATCAGAGTGACGGCGCCTGAGGTTTTGGGATTTGGGGTATCGTTGATAGACACCAGGATTTTTTCACGATGATTATTCATTGATGATGTTATGTTGTATCCCATACTCAGCACTTATTTGATATACATTGCTTCATGTATTTATAGTACCTGATGGAGTATCTTGATCATGATTGTTGCATATCCATATTGCCATATTTATGCTATCAGATTTCATGTGATAGATTATCGCTGTTCGTGCACACTTGCGATTACAGTATGATGTTATTTACTATTCATGAGTTGGCAACTCACCTCTGTTGTTTCACAGTATTTTGCAGGCCTGACCCTCAGAGTAGTCGCGGCAGGGCTTCATATTGTCTCTACTTTTGTGGATACCGCTACGGTTGGCTGTGAGGCCTTTTGTTATAGGTGGGTTTTTCGGTTATCCGAATATGTTCATTGTTTATCTTTTGTATCTAGTACTCTCCATCTACCACCTTCATGTATTTGACTTAGAGACGAGTTGTGAGGATTGATATTGTATTATTTTGTGACTCTTGGTGTCGTGCTCGTGGGAGCCAGCCTTGTTATGAAGTTTTACCTCCTTATGCCGTTTTCTTTTATATTTCTTCGCTACGGCGTCGTATATATGCTTGTGGTGGTTGTTTCCGCCGTTGGACGTGATTTGCTCCCGTTTGGGGATGCTTTATTTTTATTCTATGTTCTACCCGTTTCAAGGCTAGTTTTTACAAAGGAGATGCTGCCGAAATTTTTAAGAAAGTGAACTTAAGTTTAAAGGTTTTTACTTGAGATTCCCGAAGGTTTTTGAAATGTTTTTCATCACTTATTCCTTTTAGGGGTTTAGATTTTTGGGTTTCTGTTTACTTAAATTGCGTACGCCTGTTGACGTCACGTGGTTTAAGTGCCGATCACGTGCCTAAATTTGGGTCGTGACGGCTATGCAAAATTCGTATGTGTGCAACAATTATACCACTATAATTAGTCGTTTCCAAAATTTACACGAAAGCATTTTTGAAAAGATTCAAGTATAGCTCTAGAAATCTCAATCATTTAATATCCAAAAAGTTTCAAAAGTCGATAGGACAACCAGATATAAAGTTCACAACGTACTTGGTCTGAAGAAAAACAAGCGAATAGTATATTGTATCCAATTTACTGTTAGAAGTTGTTAGCACCTACGCCACTAAACTGCGGCCGAGACGAAATCCGAAAAAACCCTTTCAAGCAAGGGCTAGCAACTACGACCTAAAATCGACTCCAAACTCTAAATTAGCAAACTAGATTACCTGTTCTATGAGTTAGAGGGGCTAGCTACCTTCATAGCATGTCCGCCTACTTGCGGAAGACCCCCTCCTTTGCTCCTAGGCCTCCAGGAACGCGTTTGTACGCCGTTGGTCGTTGTAGTGCCCATATCAACTTGTACCGAGTTTGTGACGATGCGGTGGCCAAGTGGTGAGGTAATGGACTCTAGCTAGGTCTCCTGAGAGCTCCGGATCGCGCTTGCTACCCGATCTTCTTTTGTCGAAAATGTTCCACCCGAGAGAAGCGATTCAAGGCTCTAGATTCACACTCAAAGATCCTAGTAAAGCAACTAAAGATCACAAGTTGCTAGTTTGTTATGCTTAGGGATGTAGAGAGTGTTCAAGTAATATTTCTATCTCAATTCCTACTAAATTCTCAACATATGAGAGGAGGAAGATGAAGGAGGAGCAAGAGAAGAGAATGAAATCTCTCTTGAAAAATTCAAGCATAACATTTTAGTTTTGATAAAAAAAATTTATCAAATATTAAAATGTAGCCATACTTGAATAGTGATGACAAATAAATTAAATAATTCATTTACCATCCTTTTCATCTTACTCAATGCCATCTTGCATTGCACCTCATTTCCATTAATAATAAATGGAAAAATCAATATGAGGTATCCTCCTTGTAGACGTATTTTTGTATGCATACAAAATTACATCCCCGTAAATACATACCCATATTTATATCAAAATACGAATACCAAAGAGATAGAAAAATACAATGAAAATAATACTAGAATATGTGTGTGTGTGTAAATTATTAAATCAAAATTTGATTTAATAATCCGGCTTAATCCTAAGCCGGCTAGTATTATCAACCGTCTGATTAAAATCCATATAGCTAGTACATGTATTTAATCGGAACCTTGCACGTATCAATATACGGCCTTTACATCGTTTTGCCTGAACCGGGAAAACTCTCTGTGTGCAACTCTAGAGACTCAACAGTATGCTGACAGTGAGTAACTGGATAAATCCATAACAACAAGCACGTCAGCGGCACTAGCTGTACGTAACGGCTACCTAGGTATCTATTGAAAGGAAGGTAGACAAGAAAGCTCGTCCTTATCACTACTGAGCCTGTAAGTGACAATCTTCATACAGTCCGGTCATTTCGTTTGAGAGTATCACATACCGGGTCTAGGATTTATGGTGATAACCAACCCACCGAGAAACTTAATCTTCCATTAGTAAATCTCATCCACATTGGCCAAGGATTTATAGTGATAACCAACCGAACACAGCGCGACATCAACTCCTTATACCATGGGAAACGAATCCCTGATGGTCGCTCACTGCCTCCATATGGCTCGGGAGTGTACCCAACTAAAACCTGTTTGTATGACTCATTTAAGCCGTGGTAGGATAGTAATCAAAGTACAGTGGGAACTCACACGAGACAAATGACGATCTCAGGTCAAAAGACTACCTTGTACTCATGTCACCTAAGAATTGATATCTGACGATATGTATAATACCATTTAGAAGTTCTCGGCGAGTCCGTCCGGTGTACTCACCTCCAGTGTACTCACCTCCAGTGAGCACCTGTATACTATCTTAGGTTCCAAAACAATAATGGCTTGTGAGACCGGACACCGCCCCTCGTCGGGGTCTAGAAATGTATACACTAGTCTACTCCGGAATATCAATGCCCAGTTTCGATATTCTCTCGACTAGAGAAATTTAAGGACGTGCTTATAGACTACCCAGTTCCCACGTATATGATCGCCATCATAATGCTGGTAGTCAAGCAAGAATCCTTCGAGCTTTATCAGTATGCATTAGCGACACGTAATAACCAGTAAAACTCATACACATTAATGATAAAGACAAACCAGATAGCATACTATCATCTTGAGTAAGACTGTTCTACCTGTATAGGCCCTCTTTCAATCATCATAATCACCTACCTGCAATTACAATAATTTCCATGAGGGCACTATATCCAATATTTACAACAAAAGGGCAATTTTCAAGTGCATTTGCAATCATTTTAGATCAACTGGACTATTATGTAAGCATATATTCAGAGTTTTTGTATCGAAAAGTGTGGAAAGTATACCGTCTCAATATATTTTGCCAAAATGGACGAGAAATATTAATCAAAATATTGTCATGACGAGTATCGTAACACCTTTGGTACAGGTGACTGAAACATCACAGTATAGTCATTTATGCAATAAGTTCAATCTAGTTGCCGTGAAAGATGCTACGTCAGAGAATTGATACAAAATTATGCTTGGAGAATTGTCCAAACTTGTGATACGAATATCTAAACTTTCAGTTGAAATACCAAATGTGAAAGAAAACTTAGTAAATGAAGCAACAAATGATTTGAAATCCGTGAAAGATGATATTTCAAAAATACAAAATCCTTTACAATCTAACTCTAGAGGGCGTAGAAAGAATCAGATAAAATTTTGGATCGATAATAAAAATAGTGATGAGAAAAAGAAGAAAAGGTTATGCACAGGATACAACCAATTAACATTCCATAACAAATGAACTTGTCCGATAAGACAAACATAAAATGTAGAAGATATATATTCTGGTCAACCGAATCTCATAGGTCATGAGCCGTCATTGGATTTGAACCAACCGTCTGATTGGTTAGAATAATTTGTTGTAAATGAATGGTGTTTGATGTAAATGAATGATACTTGATAAACTATAACATATTTTCTTGATTTTTTAGTAAATAAATGACATTTGTTGTAAATGAATAATATTTGATGTAAAAGAATGATACTTGATACAATATTAGTTGTTGATATTGGTTGTGTCAATCATTGATATCGTTAAATGTGTTGATATTGGTTGTGTCAATCAATACTGTTGTTAAATTAGTTGGTGTATATAAAAGTGTCAATTAATGATGTTGTTAAATCTCTGGAATGTGGTTGTTAAACGTGTCAATTAATTTGCTCTCTGTTGGTGCAGAAAATATAACTGCTACTTAAAGCAGCGGTTATATATGTACTCTCTATTACTGCAGCGAGCTCAAAAGATAACCGCTACTTTATGTGGCGGTTAAATAGTCTGCAATCTGTTTTTGAAGTGAGCTGAAAATGCAACCGCTATTTTATGTAGCGGTTACATAGTTTGCTCTCTGTTGAGCTTAAAATATAACTGCTACATTAAGTAGCGGTTAAATAGTCTTGCCACGTGGACCTGCTAAATACCAAGCCTGGATCGGAAAGGTTTGAGCACCTTGTGCACCACAGTGATAGAAAACTCAAAATATAACCACTATTTTAAATAGCGGTTAAATAGTCTGCTCTTTGTTAGGACAAAATATAGCCACTACTTTAAGTAGCAGTTAAATAAATATAACTGCTATTTTAAGTAACGGTTAAATAGTTTACTCTCTGTTGCTGCAAAGAGCTCAAAATATAATAGTTATTTTAAGTAGCAGTTAAATAATCTGCTCTCTGCTGCTGTAGTGAGCTCAAAATATAACCGCTATTTAAATTAGCTATTTTATTTTAAGTAGAAGCAAAAAAATCTACTTGAAAAATCATATATCAGAGTTCATATACAGAAATGTAGATCATTTACGCATAAATTTACATCATTTTCTCACAAATGCACATCATTTACATAAATCAAACATCAGAGTTCTGATTCAAATATCAACACACATCATATATACTTGTGAAATCTAAAAATTCATTGTTCAACACAGCCGCATATAATATACACATGCAAAATCTAAAATTTATTACATCATTTGGGTGGTTTCTGATTAGCTACCTCATAACACATTCTATATCTAAAATTAACTATAGTATTTGTGTCTCATTTTTGTGAGTTCAGAGGAAGTCCCCGTAACAAGAAATTCATGTATTTCATTACAAATACACCGCGATCGAGTGATTCAGTGTCTTGTCTTGGATGACCCTGATTCTCACCAAATTTGCAAGCCTTTGTTAAACCAATTTTTCTGGGATTGGATAAATCCTTCAGCATATGCCTAATAAAATGAATTTGCTGCAAAAAAATTATTGAGTTAAACAAATTTTATAAGTTATAAGCAAATGAAAATAGTAATCATTTTAAAATTGGACTAACTAGTGCTTCACATTTAAGCTTATATAGTTTTATGATATTTTTGAACATTGGATCATATAGCACAAAAATTTCCTTTGTAATGTACCAGACACACAAAATCCATTGATTTTCGTGATTCATGGGAATATAAACTTAGGATTAAAATTTTAATTCATCATTATAAATCACATTTATTGCAAATAAAACAAAAATGAGAAAAATAAAGTACAGACTTACTGTTTCACACTCTAGTACAGACTTCTGAAAAGGATTTTTTTTTCATTTGACTCATTCTAGTAAACTAAATCTTCACTTGTGGTTGCTCTTTACTTTCTCCGCTTTGTATTCTTGATAACAATCACGGAATATCGTCTAGAAAATAAAATGTAGAATGAACAATACGATATTGAATATTATTTAGTTGATGTACAAAATGTATTGAATAACATTGACGTACACAAAATTCAGGATAAAAGAAAAAGCTATTGGCGGAAGATTCGCGTCTGCATAACAAATCGATATAAGCCGTTATCATTTCTCCTCTAACACGATCCCTAATTGGCAGCGAGAGAAAGTCGGAAAAATATATAACTGCTCCTTCTCTTGTATGAAGGAATTCAATTTTTCTGAAGGTTATCAGAACATGAATATTTGGTATTTAACTTTTAAATATGAAATTATAATTAATTCATTAGAATTAAACAAACCATATTTTCCCTTTCTGGTCAAAGTGTTCGATCCATTGTTTCGCCCGCACGTACTTTTTTTTATTCTAAGATGTGATATTTAATTCTTTGTACGTGCTTCTTTTCTTTCTTTTTTCTTCTTTTCTTTCTTTTTTCTTCTTCTTTGGATTTGTGTACAGCGAGTGCAAGAAAGAACTTGGTTTCGTTAGTCTGCTCAATTCTTCCATTGCTTCTCTTAAAATTTCTTGCCCGATAAGATCAGTCGGATCTATACCCGCTTCAATAAGTCTTTTAATTAAAAAACCATTTTCTATTTCTTTCGCAATGCCTGTCCGACTGTCTGAAGATGGAAAATCCATCACAATAGGTTATTCAAGCGATAATTCCTTAGAAATACCTTTTGCCATTGTCACGCCCCGCTTCTCAAAAGAACGGTAACGGCACGTGACGATGCCCGTGACGTATTTATTCCGAGGAGGTTCTTTCTTACAACAAATACGTTAAGCGTATATAAGCAATATAAAATATAACAAGAATAAATATGATAATGAAAATTCCAACAACTAGCTATTACATTCAAGTTTCACAGAGTTCAAAACAGAGATATACTGTCTGGATCAATTACGACAACAATGATAAATCTTAAACATGAGGCATACTAGAAATAAAATCTAGAATGAACTAATAGTCGGCTTGCGATGATAGCCGGGAATACTCATCTTCCGTCGGTTTTACCTTCTCTATCCCTATGTTACCTGACAATCATTCCAAGGAAAGAAAGAAACAGGATGGAATGCCCGTCAGCGAATTTGCGCTCAGTAAGTCCCCAAAAAGGATATGAATATAAAGGTGATAAAGGACATGCATATAAGTAGCATATGAAATCTACCGTAGTAGCGGACAGGAAAGGGTGTCAATTAAACATGACCATGGCAATATATATAAGCATAGCTATTCTTTTCTAACGTGCTTGTTGTACTTCGATAATGAAGGTATGGATGTATACGAGAGTAGTCTGTCAAACCCTACGGACCAACGGTACGTTTCATTCAAGGCTCTGTCAAACCCTATGGGATAACGGCACACGAGATTCATGTTGGGTGATTTTTAGTGGACTCTCGTGTCACGACATACATTCTTTACCAAACTACCCCTTATCCTTACGTATTTTAATTTATATTTAAAGTTACAAGTCTTTCTCGAATCCATGAATACATAAGAAGAGTACAAATTCAAGTTTCAAGTCGAGTTTAAGTATTCATGTCAAGTCATTACGTATTCATGTCTTGAGTTAAGTTAAGTCAAGCATGCAATAGATTTAATCAAGTAAGTTATGTAAATATAACAAGATGAGAAGCATAATATAAAACAAGAATGATATTAGAATTCAGATCATATTACGTGTAAGATAACTAGTCAGGCATTATGTCTAGCAGGTATGGATCGATTTATCATGTCAGGTACTAATTAAGTTTTCATAATAATTTGAGACGGTACGACCTCACTTTGTTTAAATAGGAAGATAGGCAAGTAGAAGCACTCATTGTCTCTGGCTCCCCAAGAGTCAAGAGAGAATAGGCCACTTAAACTTATCTGTTACCTGATACTTTAAAAATTAGTTTTCTTTATAGATCCTAGATATTTCTGTGAAAATATGGCAATTGGCAACTTCAAGGTATTTATGAAAAATAGTCCATTAAAATCTCGAGGGGTTTAATGTAAAATTACCCTTTCTGAAAGTTTTTTTTGGGGGGGTGTGTAAAAACACTTTATTTTAAAATCTCGAGGGTGTTTTGGGTAAAATCCTAACTTTTAAAAACTGAGGGTATTTAATAAAAACTTAACCTTTTATTTTATTAAAAATCTAAATTTGGAAAACTTAGTAGTAGTTTATCAAAATCTAATGTTTGAGAACATTTTGATATTTAATTGTAACTAATTTTAGAAATTACTAACCGATTTTTAATGGCTTAGGATCCGAATATGAGTGTGGGGTAGGTCGTTATCCTGTGCGTTACCAACGAATAATGTTTAACAAAAGCATATGTACTATATCCATTTATATCTATAAACAAAACAATGATTACTTCATAATAAATTTAAACTATAAAATATAGTACCATTTGTTAAATTTCCAATTGATTATGTGATATAGTATATGAACTGCACTGTAAGCAAATACATATTACATGGATTGTGCATGCTAATAGTGTGTGTATTAAAATGATTCAGATGACCAAACCACCACTAATACATGTGTTATGTCTATTGTAATATATGACATATTTCCCCACTGTCTATCTATAAAACATAAATTTAACATAACATAACATTTGCATGATGAAACAAATAAACCATTCTGTAAAGTCGCAAGGTTGTGTAAATAACTCGGATACTCATTTGTTTGATAAATAAAACATGATGTGTTTATATTCTAGATTAGGCACTACGGGCGTGACAAGGGTAGCGATATCGAGGAGGAGCACGACAGGGCAAGGAAAGTGGGAAAGATCGAGAGAGAGGAAGAGGAAGAGGACTTACTCGCGATTAGAACGTGGGAAACGATGGAATTCTCTTTGAGGCATTTTATCGAACACAGTCGCATGAAAATTTGAAACGTCATCGGAACGGAGATCCGGATGCGTGGAATTGATTGTAGCGCCGATGCGGACTCTGGTTCGGCCTTGGATCCTCAATTTTTGGCCCGGAACGCATCGAAAAGGGCAGTCGAAGGTCAAGAGGTTGGTGTTGTTGGTGTTTGAGCTTAGGCTAGTATTTGCTCATGGTTTTGGTGTTGAAGATGGAGAGATGCAGAGGAGGGGAAGAAGGAGGTGGAGATGATGATGATAGAGTTGTTAGAGATGGCTGAGTTCTTGAAGTGGAGGAGCTTGGATGCTTGAGTTTTTGAGTGGAGGGAGAAGACGAAGAGAGAGATAAAAGAGGAGAGGGACTGCATGGAGGTTGTATATAAGAAGAAGTGAAGGAGAGAGAGACCGCATGGGATCGGTTATGGTAGATGAAGAGAACGTGTAACGGTTCTGTTTCAGTGTACAGAAAATTTGTTTAACAGTTAATATACAAATGGAGTATTTACAATTCTGTGTATGCTCTAAGTATTTAATTTGCTTTTGAACAGTAAGAAAGCACTTGTAACTCATTGGTAAAACCTTGCACTGCTGGACATAGCCTGTTGGAGGTAGTGCCCTCAGAGTCAATTATTGGATCACAGGCACGTGATTGCAATGATTGAGGGGAGGACCTGTCCCAGTAGGACAGTCTTACTCGAGATGATAGTATGCTATCTGGTTTATCTTTATCATCGTGTACTGCTTTAGGTGACCTTACGAGTCGCTGTTACACGTTGATAAAGCCCCTTGGATTCTTGCTTGACCACCAGCAGTATGAGGGCGATCATATAAGTGGGAGCTGGGGGTCTACAAGCACATCCTTAAATGGTCCCTAGTCGTGGGAGTTTCGAGACAGGGCATCGATTCTCCACAGTAGACTAGTGTATACAGTCGAGACCCCGACGAGGGGCGGTGGCCGGTCTCACAAGCCACTGGTGTCAGTTGGTTCACCTAAGATGTATACAGGTGCTCATTGGGTTATGAGTACACCGGACAGGACTCGCCGGGAACCTGCTAGTTGGGATATACCAGACGTCAGATAGCAGTTCCCAGGTGACATGTGTACAGGTTAGTTCATCGACCTGGGATCGTCATTTGTCTCGTGTGAGTTCCCACTGTACTTTGATTACTACCCTACCACGGCTCAAAGGAGTCGTGCAAACAGGTTTTAGTTGGGTACAGTCCCGAGCCACATGGAGGCAGTGAGCGGATCTGCAGGGGTTCGTCTCTCCCGGTATTGGGGGTGAGGTCGTGCTGTGTCTAGGAGAGCCAGAACATGAAAAGTCCTTGGCCAAGGCAGGAGATTTGCTGGTAGGTATTCCAGTAGTATCTCAGGGTGTTCTGGGCTACACTCCGACACGACTTGTACCGCTTTTGGGGGTCTGACTTTTACCAACCCCCTAGGCCCGCCATGCGATGCTCATAGACGAACGGACCGGACTGTACGGATATTGTCACTGACAGGCTCAGTAGGGTGTCAGGATGAGTTCGCTCATCGACGTCCCTTTTGGTCAATACCTGGTGGCCCGTCACGTATTGGCTTATACCTCTGACGTGCTAGTGGTTAAATCCACAGCCATAGTATTGACGAGTCTTTAGAGTCCACCACACACTCAGTTACTCAAGTTTCGGGCGAAACGCTGTAGAGGCCGTATGGAGATATGGCAGGGTTCGATCAGATACGTGCGGTATTGCACGGATCGCGATCGGACAGTTTTTACTAGCCGGCTTTGGCTTAAGCCGGATCCTAGTATAAGATAGTGTAGTTTTGTCTTTTTGCGTTTGTGTTCAGTGCGAATACAAATGCGGGCATGTATTTGCAGTAGCAGGGTTTTCCTGTAATTTATTATGGGATCGGTTTTCTGGGGTTGCCAGTTTGCATTCCGTTCCGTCCGGTTTTCCTTCATTCCTTCTCGGCCGGACTTTTGGTGGAGGGGGGTTATTTGCAATTTGCAAATAACTCTTTTGTGGAGGGTTTTCTTGCACTTGTGGATTATGATGAGATTTGTTTCATCATGAGATGCCTTTCTTGTCCCTTTCTTAGCTTTTCATGTGATGGTTATGTGATGATGAGATTAGATGAGGTTTTGATTTGGATTAGTGAAATGAGAGTGACCATTTTCTATATTGTTGATATATTCTTTCTTGCTTTTTTTTTTTCTCTCTCTCCAATCCCATTCTTGAGAGGGAGGGCCGGCCACTATTCCAAGAGAGAAGAGGGGATTTCATTTTGTGTGAGGAAAAGTTTCATATCATTTTTCATGCTACCAAAATTCCAAAGCACAATTTTCTTTAGTTGCTTTCTTCTCCTCCTCACATCCTTCCATCAAGGCAACTTCAAGAACCCCAAGAGAAAAGCTTCTACACTATTCTATAGCAAGCCTTGGACGCGTCGGCTAGCCAACTTCGCGCCCGAGTTGCCTCGGTCAAGAGGCGGGAGCCCGTAAAAGATTCCGGCTACGTGGTGCCCTTTCCGACGAGCGAGGAGGTGACGGAGATTCCGCAAGAGATCGGAGTGGAGACGAAGACCGAAGGACACGGATCGCTTGGTATAACTTCTCTACTCTTTTCTTTTTGCTAGCTAGCTAGGTTAATGGCCCGATCCGGGTAAAAAAGTCCGCGGCGGTGCCGTTTTGCAAAGTTCGCAAAGTTTTTGTTTTCCGCGTTTCCGGCGTCGGGTCGACGGCCGGGGCGCCCCCGCGGGCTTACAATGGTATCAGAGCCACGCCATTAACCTTCACTAGCTTGCTCTAGCGCGTTTAGAACCCGATCGAACAAAATCCCCAAAAACCGTATTTTTGTGCACATGTGTTCTCTGTTGAAATTTTTTGAGCTCCTAAAATTTTTCAGGTTGTTGCAGAGGCATGTACAAGCAATTATAAGAAATCTGGGAAAATACGATCCACTAATTCCTCAGTTCCACCGCGGAAGCGCGGCCAAAACCCTGGTTTGGCCGCGCTTGCGCGGCGGATAAGAGGAATTGTGGCACCAAATTTTCCCAGTAAGCTTGTGGTATAGAAATAGGGTTTTTGGGATATTTTATTTGGGCCCAGGTTTTCTGTAAGTGCTACAGTTCTTTTTGGGGGCCCACTTTGATAAATTTGTTCGATCGGATATTTTAAACATGCTAGTTCACAGTTTTTACATTATATCTGCGACCGTGAATGTCACTCGATCGGTAAATCCGGTCTAACTGCTATAGCCCGGTTAGACGGATTTGCGAACGTGACTTTCACGTTGATGTTCTGTGATTGTACTGTGTTGTTGCGGATCGGTCGTGGGGGATAGCCTGGTTACAGTGGTAGTACAGTTTTGTTTTATATGTACATTTGATATTTGCGGGGCGAGCGTCCGACATGTGGACTGCCGTCACTGCCAGTTTGTATTATTATTTTGGGGCACGACCTGGTTGCGGTCGATGTACCCGTTGTATGTATATTTTACTTTCTGTACTAGGATTACCCCGCGGAGGGGTGCACGGATAGCCGGATTCTGGAGGGCAACAAGCCCACATCTCATGGCATTGAGACGGAGGGGGCTTCACTCTAGGATTGGCGGGCTATTCGCCGCACTCGTAGGGGGTATAGGGTTGACCCAGGAGGGGTGCCCAAGTTACCGGATTCCGTGAAGTGCTGGGTGGTCCATTCACGGTGCTGAAGGGGGCTGCCTCGCTTCAGGTTTTGGCGGGTGACTTGCCGCGCCCGTAGGGGTCTAGGATTTTCATTGCACAGGCTATCCACACGACCAGGGGAACGTCGGGTTTCAGCGGCTCTGTGAAACCTGGGGATCCCAGATATCTGTATTGATCTGTGTTGCTGTACTTTTCTGTGCTGCATTGTTTATCACGCCTTGAGCGAAAATTATATATTATATATATATTAGTAGATGTTGTATATGTTTTACATCCGCGCTAGTCCAGTCCCCGCTCTGTCGTTAGTTAGCTAACCTAACGGGTGATGACGGGACCCAGTGGCGAATGCGGATGGCATATACGTACATCAGTATATTTTCGTTCTTTGTGGTGTGATCAATTGATGGGACTGCATTGATTCGGATCAGTGCAAGTTAAACAAACCTAATTGATGTTGTTGGAACACTTTTTCAAAAAGCTGTTATTGCAAGGGCGTTCTCTTTTGTTTTGCACAGTGGTATTCAGTTGGAATATCCTGCTCCTCAGTCGACGAGGCAAGGGCCGAGATCCCTTCACCGGGAGTGACCCCTTGGACAAAAGTTTGCGTCAGGGCAGTAACTTCACTATAGCCGATTACTTTTGCTTTGCATCGTGGTATTCAGTTGGAATATCCTGCACCTCATTCTACGGGGAAAGAGCCGAGATCCCTTCACCGGGAGTGACCTCTTTAGCAAAGGTTGTCGTCACTATATTTTTATAAAGCTATCAGTTCCTTCAACGATATCAAGTTCATTACGTTAAAGGTTTTCGCCAGAAACCATTCGTAGCCCTCCGTCATTTCAGTTAAATATTCGGTAGTATTCAAGCTATGTATTTTGACCTCACGCCAAGGCATAGTGTTTGGTAGCTGCCGGGTATTTATCTGTTGCATAGATAGATGCGTTGGTTTGGGACAGTCGTACTACTATTTTGGCCTACGTCAAGGGTATGTACGGGTGGGTTCAAATTAACCAGGATAATGACGGGTAGAACTTGACATGTGACTTATGATATTTTGACCTCACGCCAAGGTCATAAGAGCATGGGGTAAAAATCCACATCGGGAGTTTCAAAAGTACTGAAACTTGCCAGATATGCGCATACCTTCTGGAGTGTGATAACGTGAGCGGATTCCGTCACGTTATCATGTGATGAGAGTTGGATCCCGATTCCCACTGATGAGTTGGTTTACTCCTCGGGTGATCCCGGCTAATTCTTCTTTCAGGTTTGGGGAAGAATTTGACGTTACAGTGGGAGGTTTCCAGATTAGATAAATTGGTAACCATTCTGATCTAGGTTAGAGTGCACGCTGAGTGTTTCTTTTCTCTCTCTCTCTGGCAGCGACCATTGACCCGACCCTAGACTATGACTCAGTGACCAAGTTGACCGAACCTTCTTAACACTGGCTTTTGGATTGTCAGAGTTGCAGACCTCTTTGCCACTCCTACTTTTACCCTTTTCTCCGGGACACCCCGTATTACTACGAACGTCCACTTCCATTGGACAAAACCATCGTATGGTTATATACGAACTCGAAGGACTTCGAGGATGGTTTCAGGTTCTGGAGAAAACGAATAGGACTATTCAGTTGTCTTTACCTTTTACCTTCTCTCAGGTTGCGAGTACTCCTTGGTTTAGGAGATAGTACACCTATTACGCAAATTGGATAGTCTTCTTCCAAACCTTAGGCTGGTGCCGAACAGTGGGGAATGAAGAAAGTCAATTAGCCTAAACGGTGTACAGAAGGTATTAAGTTCAGACAAAGCAAGGGATTAGTAAGAGGGCAAAGTAAATTGCGACTGCTATTCACGACCAAACCATGTACTTCTTTGTCAATCCTAAATCACCTATGAATTAAGTACATTCGGTTGTCTTTTATCCTCACCTTCTCTCGCATTGCGAGTGCTCCTCGGATTAGGACAGTACACCCATTATGCTTTTTGGATAGTCTTCTTCCAAACCATAGGCTGGTGCCGAACGGTAGGGAAGGATAAAAACCATTTGGCCTAAAGGGGTGTACAGAAGGTAATGACTAAAGACATGTAAAGGGATTTAGAAAGATGGCAAAGAATTATACGGTTATAGTTGTGAATCTGGATAATGGAAGAGGCATTACTAAGAATACCAGGATACCCCATCGAAACATTTCAATGTTTCAGTTCCACTGTGTACTGTTAAATGAAAACTGATTTCCCGATTAGACACTTACTCCAGGGTATGTATTTACCAGGTTGGATTCTCACATCTGTATGGTTTTACAGACGATGAGTGGGAGTAAGTTATTGGGAATTAGGTGACCATCCTCATTATATCGGGATTCGTTGTAATCGGTGATATTTGAGGAAGTCACCTGGGTTGTTTGCCGGTCGGCAAATATTTGGTTTTGAATATCCGCTGTTATGCACCAATTCCAAATTGATATATCTGTACGTCTATTTTCATAGAGTGAGATATACCTTTCTGAAATTATGTCTATGACATTTACCTATACCAGTGGATGGTTAGGTAAGGAGCATTAAACAACGGTGTAATTCTTCATAACCATAATACAGTTTTCAATCTACGACACACAGTGAATGAGTTACCAGACTCAGGGGACTTATACAGAGTATTGTATATTGTCCAGTGTCCATTAGGACAGAGGGGTTGGTCCTCGTACTATATTCTGTTTACTTTTAACTTCTCTAGTTCTTAGACATGTGTTTCGTAGAAACACAGGGTCTAAGTTTTGAGGAGTTATAGGTATAAGAGTAAAGTAGAGAACCAGGTATTGCAAGTATCGGGATTCTTCAAAGTGATCGAAGATGTAGATACTTGTGTATGGTATTCAGTTGATAGTAATGGTTAAGAGAACTTGCTTCTCTTTCAGGTTACTCATAATTGGAAGCATTCCTAAGTTGAGTAATGCTGATCGGCCTCCTTCCATTTACTTGACATGCACTGGAGACAGCTGCATGATTTGAATCTGGTTCAATTAAATCAGTGCCTCTGTTTCTTGGATATAGAACAGTTCATATCTTGACATTGTTAAGATACGGGGAGTTGTCCGGCTTATGCTTAAAACCAGACTCTGGACAACTCAAGGCACGTTTCAGTAGTGGCTGTTTGTGGGTTGACCCGGGCTATGACGAGGGTTGATTTTCTACCATCTGGAAGATCAATAGTGATATTGTTCTTGACTCGCCACAGTTTTATCAAAAAAATGGATTTTTTCAGAAAACAGTAGTGGGAGTATGGTAGAACTGGGAGTGATTCCAGAACCACAAACGATTACTGAAGATTTGATGAGAACCTAAAGATTCAATCTGGTTTGACATTCCATTGGCCACTCCGCAGATATGGTGGGTAACCTCAGGCACTCGAGAGGTACTTCGGTATGCTCAAGGACGGTGGCAGAGAGGTTCTTGTTTACCCACACTTGCCATTGCTGTTGTTCCAGGCTGCGAGACCCGGCGGGAGGATGAGTATAGCGTCGTTCTAAACTGGCTTTAGAAGTGCACGTCTATATGACTCTGCCAGAGGGTTGTCGTAGTCAGTGGGAGCAGCGGAAGCATTGGTGGATATCAGGCTTATGTCTATTTATAGACTAGAGCAGATATAGCGGAGATAGATCATCTATTTCTGATGTGACAGTCATAGGTTTGACTTCATCAGAATAAGGGATGGATCTGTTAAGAAGATAGTAGGGTGTGATGTCCTGGTATTTGATGACATACACAGAGTAGGAAGTGATATTCCTATACTACGATCGGTTATACTTTGGTCGTCACACAGTAGTTTCTCCACATAGGACTTGGATATAATATCAGACATTCTGGTTACTAGATCTATGGTTTTAGATCTAGATTTGGGTGGTTTCCCAATCTGGGTACTTTGACCGCATTCTATGAGTATTTAGAATGGACGACTCCTGGCACGGTAGTGAACCTGCAGGTAATGGAGTCACCCTCTCTAAAGGTGTCTTACAGACTAAAGGGGAGAGGGATACGCATGATTGACAGATCACTTGCTTAGGCAATTGATTCAATCATGAGATGTCAAGTACCACACCAGATGTTGTTCTTGCAGTAGGTGCAATAAGTTGATATTGATCCAATCCTGGAGAAACAATCGGAAGCAGTTTTAGAACATAAGTTGATGTTCTAGGGATGTGATAACGGCAGCCTCCTTTAGGAGACGGTTATCATTCCAGGCTTCCAAGGTGACATGGATGGCAGAATGGCTATCAGAGTTATAGTTTTCCCTTTGACGAGGGGCAGTATTTTGGACAGTTGGTCCAGGTGGATACTGAGGGAAGGCATGGCGCAGGACACTGATTAAGTTCAGTTGTCGATACAGTCTAAGAAGTTTGGATTTGGAGTTCACTTATGAGCTAGGTCCCATCAGACATCCAGACATTCTAGGACAGGTATTTCTCATTTCGGGAGATAGTTTTCTCTGCGAACATGAGATATAGAGAGACATAGAAAGAAACATCAAAGCGGATCCACTCACTGAGGCTATTCCTCGAACGCAATAGTTTCGCAAACGAGCTTTGTGAGACTGACTAGTAGAGGAGTTGGGTGTTCGGTATCACACGGGCTGTGAGTATGCGACATCGCAATAATTAGCCTCGAGTGCAAGTGGGAGATTGTTGGAGATAGTGCCCTCAGAGTCAATTATTGGATCACAGGCACGTGATTGCAATGATTGAGGGGAGGACCTGTCCCAGTAGGACAGTCTTACTCGAGATGATAGTATGCTATCTGGTTTATCTTTATCATCGTGTACTGCTTTAGGTGACCTTACGAGTCGCTATTACACGTTGATAAAGCCCCTTGGATTCTTGCTTGACCACCAGCAGTATGAGGGCGATCATATAAGTGGGAGCTGGGGGTCTACAAGCACATCCTTAAATGGTCCCTAGTCGTGGGAGTTTCGAGACAGGGCATCGATTCTCCAGAGTAGACTAGTGTATACAGTCGAGACCCCGACGAGGGGCGGTGGCCGGTCTCACAAGCCACTGGTGTCAGTTGGTTCACCTAAGATGTATACAGGTGCTCATTGGGTTATGAGTACACCGGACAGGACTCGCCGGGAACCTGCTAGTTGGGATATACCAGACGTCAGATAGCAGTTCCCAGGTGACATGTGTACAGGTTAGTTCATCGACCTGGGATCGTCATTTGTCTCGTGTGAGTTCCCACTGTACTTTGATTACTACCCTACCACGGCTCAAAGGAGTCGTGCAAACAGGTTTTAGTTGGGTACAGTCCCGAGCCACATGGAGGCAGTGAGCGGATCTGCAGGGGTTCGTCTCTCCCGGTATTGGGGGTGAGGTCGTGCTGTGTCTAGGAGAGCCAGAACATGAAAAGTCCTTGGCCAAGGCAGGAGATTTGCTGGTAGGTATTCCAGTAGTATCTCAGGGTGTTCTGGGCTACACTCCGACACGACTTGTACCGCTTTTGGGGGTCTGACTTTTACCAACCCCCTAGGCCCGCCATGCGATGCTCATAGACGAACGGACCGGACTGTACGGATATTGTCACTGACAGGCTCAGTAGGGTGTCAGGATGAGTTCGCTCATCGACGTCCCTTTTGGTCAATACCTGGTGGCCCGTCACGTATTGGCTTATACCTCTGACGTGCTAGTGGTTAAATCCACAGCCATAGTATTGACGAGTCTTTAGAGTCCACCACACACTCAGTTACTCAAGTTTCGGGCGAAACGCTGTAGAGGCCGTATGGAGATATGGCAGGGTTCGATCAGATACGTGCGGTATTGCACGGATCGCGATCGGACAGTTTTTACTAGCCGGCTTTGGCTTAAGCCGGATCCTAGTATAAGATAGTGTAGTTTTGTCTTTTTGCGTTTGTGTTCAGTGCGAATACAAATGCGGGCATGTATTTGCAGTAGCAGGGTTTTCCTGTAATTTATTATGGGATCGGTTTTCTGGGGTTGCCAGTTTGCATTCCGTTCCGTCCGGTTTTCCTTCATTCCTTCTCGGCCGGACTTTTGGTGGAGGGGGGTTATTTGCAATTTGCAAATAACTCTTTTGTGGAGGGTTTTCTTGCACTTGTGGATTATGATGAGATTTGTTTCATCATGAGATGCCTTTCTTGTCCCTTTCTTAGCTTTTCATGTGATGGTTATGTGATGATGAGATTAGATGAGGTTTTGATTTGGATTAGTGAAATGAGAGTGACCATTTTCTATATTGTTGATATATTCTTTCTTGCTTTTTTTTTTTTCTCTCTCTCCAATCCCATTCTTGAGAGGGAGGGCCGGCCACTATTCCAAGAGAGAAGAGGGGATTTCATTTTGTGTGAGGAAAAGTTTCATATCATTTTTCATGCTACCAAAATTCCAAAGCACAATTTTCTTTAGTTGCTTTCTTCTCCTCCTCACATCCTTCCATCAAGGCAACTTCAAGAACCCCAAGAGACAAGCTTCTACACTATTCTATAGCAAGCCTTGGACGCGTCGGCTAGCCAACTTCGCGCCCGAGTTGCCTCGGTCAAGAGGCGGGAGCCCGTAAAAGATTCCGGCTACGTGGTGCCCTTTCCGACGAGCGAGGAGGTGACGGAGATTCCGCAAGAGATCGGAGTGGAGACGAAGACCGAAGGACACGGATCGCTTGGTATAACTTCTCTACTCTTTTCTTTTTGCTAGCTAGCTAGGTTAATGGCCCGATCCGGGTAAAAAAGTCCGCGGCGATGCCGTTTTGCAAAGTTCGCAAAGTTTTTGTTTTCCGCGTTTCCGGCGTCGGGTCGACGGCCGGGGCGCCCCCGCGGGCTTACATAGCCCTGTGTTCGAATCCCCTCAGCCATATAATATTTTTGCTGATTTTTTAAAAAACTTTTTGGAAGCCCAAAATTTTATACGTGCAAAACACGTAAAAATGAAAAGTCAGATTCAAACATGTGCACTGAGATATATGAAATGATACCAACACGTAGCATCAATCCCACACCCTGACCCCACTCATTGGCCGGTGAGATTGCTCTTGGGGCCGGCGCCGCCGGTCCCCCGGTTCTAAATGCTCCAATTCTTTTGCCCTAACACCACTTGGCCTCCCCCCACTACTCCTCTTCTGTTTGATTTTCCTGCATATTTCCAGAGAATTAAAATGAGGCATTAATCCAAAATATTAATGCATTTTAATTCCATTCTTCAATACCCTAAACACCAATTTCTCGTATAAATACCACCCTACACCATAGCCCTCCTCATTCAGAAATATTTTTCCAAAACTCTCTAAGTTTTCCAAGTCCAAAAGTTGTACAAGTGGAGTTAGCCTAAGGTCAAGTTCCGGCGACGTTTCGGAAAGAATCCGGTGACACCACGACTCCACGAGACCCTTATCTTGTTCATAGACCTCTCCTCTATCTTTGCATCCGGTAAGTCCCCTCTCCCCTCCTCTCTTTATATTAAAAAGACTTCTCTTTTCAAAACTCGTCGGAAGCGGAGTTAATCCGACTTCCGATTCTAATTTCTTTAAAAAATAAATTTTTCTTAACCACATATTAACCATCTCTTCATATCTTGTTTATCAATCATAAACAAATACTTTAGAACAAGTTTCATATCAAAATAACATGTTATGCAACTTTTATCACATTGTTATGGTTAAATACCATAAACTTTACTTTCGACAAATTTCATCATGTTCCTTTGTATTACCTTTAGATAATTCACAAGGTAATGACCTATCTCATCACAACACTCATCATGACATAGCATGATGGTTCGGAACAATAAGTTTTGGGACAAATGCAAATTTTACATTAAAATACCTTGAACTATCAAAACCCGTATTCTTTAAATAGTTTTAATTAATTCCTTACAAATATGCCTTTACAACCCATTTTGGGAAATCCGATCGGGATGGTGCGGGTTATCGCACGTCCTCGGGACTAGTAGAGCGAGATGCAGACCTTCTCACGGAGCATACGATCTCGATGGAATTTTTATTACAATTGCTAAGAAAACGTGATTTCTATTAATAAATAAATTCTATTTTTAATAATTATATATATATAAATATTATCAAAATATCTTTTTTAAATATGTTTAATAATTCCATATTTTCTAAATCAAAAGAAAAGAATCACAAAAGTTTATGAAAATACCATCAAGAATCACTACAAGCCAAATTACATAAAAATACCATATACTATTAAAGTTAGGTTTATATCCACTAGACTATCTCATCACTTTTAAAATTATATTTATGAAAACCCTAAAGACGATAATTAAATACTTGAGGCTTATTTTGAAAATATATCAGAACTATTTTTCATAAAACTCTCTCAAGTTATATTAAATTACAATAAGGACCCTAGTAAATATAGGTTTAAGCGGGACCAGTTCTCTTGAACTTCAGAGAGCCAGAGAATTTGGGTGCTTGCCTATTTAAGCTATACAACTAAAACGGGGTTATCAATACGGTAATTTGCTTGGAAAAAGCCACAAAATCTGTCGTCCATATGCAGCAGTTACCGATAACTCCAAAACTAATTCAGGACTTCAATTCTGTTTAAGTGTCTGACTCAGTCAGAGTCTCGATCTAATATGAAATCAATCCATTCTTGAATACAGTTCAAGTAGAACTCCAATTCAATATGAATCCATTTATACCAGAATACAATCTATATCAACATGAATTGATTTGACCAAACCATGGATATAACTTTGAGATTGTTTACATGACTATCTGTTTCCGTTTACATGAACTACTGATATCATGGTTTCGTCAAGTCTTACATCTATTAAACAAAACAATACACTTCAATACAAAATACATTACGGGGTTTTAAAGGAGTAGACTGGTACGAAATGTATTAAAAGTGACACGAGACGGTCACTTTAATAACCTAACCTGAATATCCGTTGCCGTTGTCCCGTGGGTTTTGACGGGGCCTTGTGATCCGTATACCATAGTCCAAGGGGTAAGCCGGACGCCTCTCGTATACACTGGCATAATTCTATACCAAGGTATAAACAACTGCGTTAACATAACTATCAACTTTATACCAGATATAATCTCTTACCGGTTTATTCTCATTCTACATCTCTTTGGGACTTACTGAGAGATTGTTTTCTGACGACATTCATTTTCTCTTCTTTCTTTGGAATGTTGTTAGGGGAATCTGATTCTCTGGAGATCGAGCCCAGTACAAACGACTTGGAGCAGTTCTCAAAAGACCCAGAGCTCTACTTACTTGTATATACTTTACTTTCAGTTCATGCCATGTTTAGGCATTGCTTTTCAGTCTTGTATTTACATTTCCAATTGTATTGTAAAGGATGCTTAATAAATAAAAGTTGTTGTTCATTTACATCTTATGTCTTACTTGTGTACCTTACTATATTGCTTTTTTACGTTTAGCGTGTTTACTTCTGAGTAAATACGTCGCGTGGCCAGTCACGTCTCCTTACCGTACTCTGGGAAGCGGGACGTGACAGGTTTTGTTAGCGGCCCATGAAGGTCAGTGCTGCATGGAACCCTATCATACAAGTCAGTTCTGTATGGAAATATAAGCAATAGAACACAAGAATTACAAGACTCGGCAACTAAACATTCTTTATATTACATAATCTTTTAATCTATCCTAACCCTATTTTTCTTTCAAGGTTATGGATTCTCCCAACAACACGAGTACCAACGTCAACAACATACCACCATCACCTCTTCCACTTACACCTACCAACTGTAACTCCGATCAACAAGCAGACGGTACTGCTTGAGGCAATTAAGAGCCTCCTAGAAGGACAGCAGCAGCAGACTGCCATACTAATGAACCGTACAGAAGTGGAAGCACCTGGAGTGAAGCAATTCAGGGCACTTCATCCGAAGCAATTTTCTGGGAAAGAGAGCCCCTTGGAAGCTGAAGAATGGCTTCAATCGATCGAAGACGATCTGGCAGCAGCACAAGTGCCGGACATTGCTTGGGTAAGGGTTATGAAGCTGCAACTCACGGATAACGCCCGAGTATGGTGGAAGGCGAAAGAAAGCCGTCTTGCCCATCCGATCGAATGGAAGACATTTCGCTACATGTTTGACGCAAAGTATTTTCCAGAGACTGCTCGATTCGATATGGAGCGACAATTCATCCACTTACAACAAGGCTCTATATGGAGCAAATCAGTGAATGGGTATGATGCAGAGTTCACCATATTGAGCAGGTAAGATATGTCTTAATATTCGATTATCTAATATCACATACTACACAGCTAACACAAGACCATAACAGATTCGCGGCACACCTTATTCTGACTGCTGAGATCAGAGCCAGACGATTTCAGCAGGGGTTGGACCAGGAAATCCATGCTGGTCTAGCTACAGTGGATTTCCTAACCCATGACCAAGCTCTGAAAGTTGTCCGTCGGTACGAGGCAATAGTGGAGAAGAAGGGCAGACCCCATTCTACCGGTGTGAAGCGCCCTGCCACTCAGATGGCAGGAGGAGTCTCTTCTTGGCAACCTTTTGTACCCAGGAGACTGGGAGTACCTTTCAACCGGTCCAGTCCAGATTTCTGCTTTTATTGCAAAAGGAATGGACACCTGGCGTAGAATTGTAGGCATGCTAATCACCTCTGCTTATTCTGTGGCTCATCCACACATAATATTGGGTCTTGTCCTCAAAGAATCAATAAGTATCTGGCACCCAGACCAACAATCACATATCCGCAGCGGCCAGCTATTCAGGCACCTGCACCACGTCTTGCTCTCCCAGCTCCACCTCCTCATGGACCTACTGCACCTCCTCCTTGTCAGTTCCATCAAGCGCAAAGGAACCTACCTCAAGGACAAAGGAACGAACAGAGGAATGCTCCTACAGCAAAGAGAAATGTACCTAGGCGGCGGGCTTTCACAATGATTGTGAAAGAAGCTAAAGCCATTGGCCAAGTCATCACTGGTAACTTCCCATCTTTCAAATCTATTCAATACTTGTTTACATCCATATATCTTTTCCTAAACCTAAAACATATCCCACATAACTTAGATATGATCTTAGTAGCCCCACTTCCTGTACTAGCACTCTTCGATACTGGAGCATCTCATTGCTTTATGTCGCAACGGTTCGTCCAAACTCACGCGATTTCAGTCAAACCTCTCGTATCCAGCTGGAATGCCAGTTCAGAGAACAGCGTTCTAAAGGCAATAATAGGATACGACCTGTGTCCAGTAGTCGTCTGCAGCAGAGAATTCTATGCTAACTTTAAGGTGATGGACATACCGAACTTCGATGTAGTTTTGGGTATGGATTGGTTAGGAACATTCTATGCTATTATCGACTGTTGTCAAAGGAGGGTAGTGTTCGAGATTCCAGAGCATCCAATCTCTTATTTCAAAAGTGGAGACCGTACTCTGGAGCCTAGCACATTCAAAGCAAAACCGAAGAAAGCAGTGATTGCAACCCTACAGGCAAGAGAAGACAAGCCAGAGGTAGTTTGAAAGTTCGACGATGTATTTCCTGAAGACATATCAGGTTTGCCTCCCGATCGAGCTCTTGAATTCATAATTGATTTAGTACCTGGTGTACAACCGGTGATCAAAGCATCGTATCAGTTAAGCCCTGAAGGTTTGAAGGAGGTCCGTACTCAACTGGACGAACTTCTGCAGAAAGGATGGATTCGTCCCAGTACTTCAAATTGGCAATCTCCAGTTTTGCTTGTGAAGAAGAAAGAAGGTTCATACAGAATATGCATTGATTATAGAGTTTTGAACGAAGTCACGATAAAGAACAAGTATCCACTACCGTGAATCGACGATCTGTTAGATCAGCTAAGTGGGTCTTGCGTTTTCTCAAAATTAGATCTGTGTTTGGGTTATCATCAAGTGAAGGTCAAAGAGTCTGATATTCCGAAGACGACATTCAGGACTCGCTATGGACATTATGAGTTTCTCATGATGCCATTTGGAGTGACCAATGCACCCGCTGTTTACCGCCGGAACACAGAGACGCGACCGTGCAGGTCCGCCTGTCCTGAAATTCGGGGCAGATGCTAATTGGTGCTATCCGTCCACCTCTCCGAAGATGCCAAGTTGATTTATGGCACCATGTATCGATGGTTTAAATGGATGCGGCCGATGTAGCAGACTTCGTCAGATTCCCCCTTCGTTTGAGGGTTTTTTTTATTGTGGAGACGCTCTTCCCTGCAGGCGCAAGCCTCTGCAGTTAATTACGCTACCGCGTTGCGGTAACAACTTTCCCCTTATCCAGATGGTCACTTCGTGTCGTGTGTGTTTATTTTGTTTTTGGTTACCCGTGGATTGTATACGGAGACTAATTTATGTTGTCGCCCGTAGGGCGTGGATTAGTCCAAATCCGTATTCTCTTACATTTTGGTTTTGGTTTAAGGATACGTTAGTCTCATTTGAGACTAAGATCAACTTAAACGTTTGTTAAGGATACGTTTGTTAAGGATACGTTAGTCTAATTTTAGACTAAGATCAACTTAACGGGATCGTTTAGATCCAACAACAGAGCATTTAGGCTCTATTGTTTAGTTTAGGGACATTGCGGTCGATTAGTTTAAGGACATTTCGGTCCAATGTTAGTTTAAGGACATTACGGTCCATCGGTAGTTTAAGGACGTCTCGGTCCAGGTTAAGGACATCGTAGTCCGTGGGTTTAAAGGGACCCCACAATCCAGGTTAAGGACATCGTAGTCCATGGGCTTAAGGACCCCACAGTCCGGTTTAAAGACATCGTAGTCTATAAAGTTTAAGGACATCGTAGTCCATGAGTTTAAGGATCCTACAGTCCGGTTTAAAGACATCGTAGTCTATAAAGTTTAAGGACATCGTAATCCATAATTTTAAGGACCCCACAGTCTGGTTTAAAGATATCGTAGTCTATAAAGTTTAAGGACATCGTAGTCCATGAGTTTAAGAACTCCACAGTCCGGTTTAAAGACATCGTAGTCTATAAAGTTTAAGGACATCGTAGTCTATGAGCTTAAGGACCCCACAGTCCGTGAGATGTGTGGTTGTCGGGACCCGTCACCTCTCTGAAGACGTTGAAGGATTACAACGACAGATATCAGAGGAGTAAAGAGATGTACCCTTGAACCGGTGTGACTTGGTTGAAAGATCAGTAACCCATTTTAGGACTAAGATCTGTGGAATATTTGTGAGCAGATTGGCTCAGTTCAATATAAATTGAGGACTTATGTCCAGAATTGGGCTAAGTCCAATTAAAATGTTTAACATTTTTAATTCTGGCTATTGAGCCTTTACTTGGGCTTGACCCTTTTAGCAATGCTGAGCATTAGGTCATGACGATTTTTGTCTTGTATTGAATGCATAACATTCATATGAACAAAGTGTGTTCTGACAGTGTGCCACGTGGCGCGTCAGGCGCTTTGCGCCAATTAAAGAGCGCATTGCGCTTCTGTCAGGTAGTGCACACGAAGGTGACACGTGTCGCGCTTAGCGCTAAGCGCTAGTTTATGAGCGCATTGTGCTTTCAATTTATGAGCGCTTTGCGCTAGTTTGATAGTGCACCAGTAAGTGACACGTGGTGCGCTTGGCGCTGAGCGCCAGCCCATGAGCGCAGAGCGCTACTTCAGAAGAGCAAAGCGCAAGTTGTTTCTGTGATTGACACGTGGCACGTTTTGGCACTGAGCACCGGTCCAAGGAGTGCAAAAGTGCAGTTCATGAGTGCAAGGCACTGTTCAGTAGTTCAAAGTGCATCTGATCAAATTTATGATCAGAGAACAAATTTATGTTCTTCTTTTAAAGGAGGCTTTGCCTCAAGATTCAAGAACAAAAGTTCTTGTTTATAAAAAGGGCACTGCCTTTGTAGATCAAGGATCTGTGAATGAAATAAATACTTCTTTTACTTTTTATGATTAGATCTTTTGATCTTTTTCTTTTTATCAAAGACCTTGGTCTTTTGTAGATCTATGATCATTTTAGAAGATAGTTCTTCTTTTTTAATGAGATGATTTTATCTCTGTTGTTCAAGAATTAATTCTTTATCTTGAAGAAATGATCTTCTTTTTCTAAGAGCTTACTCTTCTTTCTCTTTGAGTTTTTCTCAAAGTTTACATGGGGGTTTCTCTATATCAGACTTGAAGTCTTAGGGCCTTTATATAGGGGCAATTGATTTGTCAAATCAGTTTTAAGAGATTTTTCTCTGATTGATTTGAGAATATTTCCCACCGTTGGATCTTTGATCCCAGAGCTTCTGTTTTACAGAAGGCAATCTTCTTATTTTTAAAAAAATTGAGAAAATCTTTCCATAACAGAATTTTAATTCTGAATAATTAATGATTTATCATTATTATTAGATCTTTTGATCTAACGGTGGGGAATTTTATAATTCCAGCGCTAGCGCACCCGTGCTTTGCACGTGGTGCGCTGCTTAGAGCGCAGTGCACTTTGCGCTAGCGCACCCGTGTTTGACATGTGGCGCGCAGCGCGTCTGGCGCTAGCGCACACATGGTGCACTGCCTAGGGCGCAGCACACCTGGCGCTAGTGCATCCGTGTTTGACACGTGGCGCGCAGCGCGCTTAACGCTGGATCTGAAGCGTTGCTTCACAATGTTTTAACTCTTGGCTTTGAGGTATTTTCTACATTCTTTGCATGTGGTGTTTTTCCCTTCATTTTTTTATTTTATTATTATTTTTTTTTATAAGGGAGCAAGTTGTGAGCTAAAATTTTGGCGGGAACACCCGCCATATTCATGAACCTAATGAATCAAGTTTTCCAAGAGTGCCTAAATAGGTTCGTTGTCATATTCATCGACGGCATCCTGGTATATTCAAAGAATCGGAAAGAGCACGCTGAACATTTACGAATTGTCCTGGAGACCTTGCGACAGCATCAACTGTAGGATTTCCTTAGCACCTTGCCTAGGGTTTGGGTTGCATCTCACATGTTATATTAAAATTTTAGGAGGTGCTAAACAAACAAACCTAAGAATCAAACTAGAAAGTTAGAGTAACAACTTATAGCATCACATACTTTGTAGTGTCTAACACTAAGTGAGAAAAAATACAACCTATGTAGAGCTCCTCTAGTGACTCCTTGGATCAACAATGGTTTGAGCTGGCTCGCTTGAGTCCTTCCAAGTCCACGACGATCCACCCGGAGTCTCTTTGCTCAAGCTCCTAGCTTCACTTGATTTTTGTTGAAGTGGAGCAAACAACCTACACTAATGGGCTAGAGTAGTATATATTGGTGATGTGGTTTGTATTCTCACTAAAAAATCCTTTCTTTTTATATTCCTCACTCAATAGAAAACTCAAGAGAGCATGAAGGAGGAAGAAGAAGGAGATGGCTAGCTTGAGCTCTTTTATGATAATGATAATTCTCAAGATAAATAAGAAAAGAAAATATATGTATATGAGTCACACTCACAAAGAACCATGGTTAATAAATATCTAGATATTTTCATTTGTTAGTTAAAGAACAAAGGAAATTAAACCATGGTCAAAACTTAGGTTAAGTAAAGAATAGTGAAGTAGAATATTCAACCATGATTTAATCATTTTCTTTTTCTCAATAATGAATATATAAAAATATATATTTACCATGTGAGTCTTGCATTGCCATCTTCTTTGTATCAACAACCATGACATATGTATGCATGTATGTGTGCATTCATATCAACATGTATATACATGCATACATTCATGCATACATCCAAATAGAAAAGGTTTTGAATAAGTGAGCTAAAAGTCAATATTAAATCAACACTTGATTTAATAAAACGATCATATCTCATATGAACCAACCAATAGAAAACGCCTAATTAAAACACGGTATCATATACATGCATTTAATCGAGCTCCCGCGCATATCTCATATGCACACTACGTCATTTCGCCTGAGCTAGGAAACTCCTTTGTGGGACTCTAAGACTTGTCAATACGCCGGCAGTAGGTGATGATCATATCAAGCACCCACAAGCCGTCAGTGGTACTAGCTGGATGTAACAGCTACCCGGGTATTGAGCGATCAGAAGATCAACAAGCAAGCATGCTCATACTCCTGTTAATCCTGTCAGTAACACTACCGTACAGTCCGATCACTTTGTCTGATATGTCGCATATCCAGCTTAGGGGTGGTGAACGTAAGACCCCAGTAACCGATAAGTCGTACAGATGTGAGGCTCATAACGTGTCGAGAAACTACTGATAACACTTACCAGTAGATCTCCATATCCGCCCTGGCCAGGGACTTCCTGTTATAGCCAATCGAACACAGCGCAATATCAACCCCCAATACCGGGAGAGATGAAACCCCTCCTATCGCTCATTGCCTCCATGTGATTCGGGACTGTACCCAAAAGCCACCGTTTTGCACGTTCTCTTGAACGTGGTAAGGTGGAAATCAAAGCACAGTGGGAATCACACAAGTCTCTATGACGATCTCGGGTCTACAGACTAACATGTACTAGTGTCACCAGAGAACTGCTATCTGACGATAGCTATAATACCAGCTAGGAGTTCTCGGTGAGTCAGTTCAGTGTACCCAGTCACCACTGAGCACCCGTATACCATCGTTGATGTCAAACACCAATGGATGCAGGATCATCCATCGCCCATCATATGGGTCAAGAAGCGTATACGCTGGTCTACTCTGGAGTATCGATGCCCTGTCTCGATACACCCTCGACTAGGAACAATTATAGGATGTACTTGTGGACTACCCTGGCCCCACTAGTATGATCTCCATCATAGTCCTAGTAGTCAAGTATACTGTTAGTGTTTATGCCCTAGAAGGCCATTACTGTATCATACTAGTTTGTATATTACTTAATGGAAGCTTGGGATATTCACATGTATATAACAGTCTTGCTAAACATGGTAGTATGCTACTTGGTTTTTCTATCTTAATATGTGAGTATACGTATTGATAGAGCTCTTAGGATCTTGCTTGACTACCAGCGTTGTGATGGCAGTCACACTAGTGGGGGCTGGGTAGTCTATAAGCACATCCTTATTCAGGTCCCTAGTCGTTGGATTATCGAGACAGGGCATCGATACTCCGGAGTAGACTAGTGTGTTCGCTTCTCATCCCAGTTGGGGAGATGGTCTGTCCCACAACCGTCAGTACGTCGTACTGGAGATAGTATGCAGGTGCTCGTTAGGTTACGGGTACACCGGACAGGACTCACAGGGGACTGTTGGTTGGTTTTATACCAGTCGTCAGTGAACAGTTCCAAGGTGACATGAGTACAGCATAGTCCGCAGACTTGACACTGCTACTTCGCCTCAAGTGTGTCCCACTGTTCTTAGATTGCTACCCTACCACGGCTCAAAGGAGTCGTGCAAACAGGTAGCAGTTGGGTGCAGTCCCGAGCACTTGGAGGCAGTGGCGGTTAGACAGGATTCGTCTCTCCCGGTATTGGGGGTTGATATCGCTCTGTGTCAGAGAGCCATTACGCAAAGTCCCTGGCCAGGGCAAGCGAGATTAGCTGGTAGGTTCCAGTAGTTTCTCAGGGTGTAATGGGCTTCGCTCCGACACGACTTATACCGCTATTAGGGAACTGACGCTTGCCGCCCCCTAGGCCCGATATGCGATAGTCTTAGACGAACGGACCGGACTGTACGGAGATTGTCACATCAGACTCAGTAGGAGTTCGGATGGGTTTCCTCATCGGCCTTCTTATCGACATCTACCTGGGGACCGTTACGTACAGCTAGTGCCGCTTGCGGTCTGTGGTTAAACCCACTGCCAGCGTAGTAGTCGAGTCTCTAGAGTCCCACACAGAGAGTTTCCCTACTCCAGGCGAAACGATATAGAGGTCATATGGTTTTACGACAAGGGTTCGGACGCATACGTATGTTTACACACGTACGACTTTCGGACAGTTTTTACCAGTCGGCTTTGGTTTAAGCCAGTTACTGGTATCCGGTTATTGGATTTATACAGTCTAAATTTTTTTCGTATTTTTGCGGAAAGGAGGGGCGTTCTCGTAATTGCGCGAGAAGCTTCTAGAAGATGGTGACTAAGGAGGTTTAGGTGGCATATACAATGAATGTGATTAGTGAGTCATATGGATGATTCATCCATGTCATTAATGCATCATAAATGCTTAATGACTCATGGATGTGAATCATCACTAGATATTATCAAGCATGGTTGTTAAATTCATTTCTTTTCTTTTCTTGATAAAAAGAAATGCTTGATATATATTATGATAACTCATTCTTCTCACTTCATTATTATCTTCACCTTCTCTCTCCTCAAGCTTTCCCTCTTCAAACCCTAATCCTCCCCTCTCATGTGTTGAGTACAAGGATTAGTTAGACTAATTAAACCATAACCCTCACTCTATATCACCTAGCTTTTTTGATTAGCACTTAAAGAAGGTTAGTTGCCTTAAGTTTAGAGGCTAAGCTTGGAGTAAAGCTCTCGGGTGGATCGTCTACTACTTCGAGAAGGCCGAGGAGGAGGTGGAGTTCGTAAAGACGAAGGACACAGTTCTTTAGGTATAATCCCTTTACATAGTAGTTGTTAACAACTATGTTTGATGTTAGTTATCGTTTAGCTTCGATTCATACGATTAGTCGATGTTTAAGCAAAGAACAAGATCATTTTTCATATTTCCGCCTCCCCGCAAGTCGTGGGGTGTTGTACATCGACTTACAGTGGTATCAGAGCCTCGCTAAACAATAAATAACTTACTTGCAAATTTGTATGAATTTCGAACGAAAAAAACGAAACCGGAAAACCCCGAAATCACAAGTTTCTGTCGAATTTTAAATGAAGTCCTAAAATTTTTCATGGAGGTTCAGAAAGCTTAAAAAGACAGTATAAGGACACCCAAGAAATTTGGGCCCCTGAATCGCCTAAAGAGCCGCGGCGGATCGGACCGATCCGCCGCGCTTCCGCCGCCGAGTTGGCGATTCAGGAACCCAAATTTCCTGTGTTGCTTCTCTGTGATATTTGGTATTTTCTGGGAGTTTTTATTTTTGCTCAGGTTTCAGATTTACAGAGAAGTATTGGAGCAAAATTAAAAGTGTTTAATCGATCGAAATTATACAGTATTTGCTTGATGGATTATATCTGTATTTGTATAATGTGTTCGTAAACCTCCCCTAACTGCTAGTATGTCGGTTGGCAGGGGTTGCACATTTCTGTAATGGATTTTATCTGTTTGTGTATATGAACTGTGTTGGACTGTTGTGATGTATAGCCGGGGTTATGTGATGGGTTATTATTTAATTCATTTGATGTAAATGTAATTTGTTGTAATATTATTTTGCGGGGCACATCCAGGTTGCGGTTGTAGCCACCGTTATATTATTTCATTTTACTGTTTTTGCTCCTAGGACAGACCCAAGGTGGGGTGCACAAACTGCCGGGCGGGTAGTTTGCCGTACTCGTTGGGGTCTTGGGTGGGGTAATGGCTATTCATCACAACTGTGTAATCCGTCTTTTGTTGCAGGCTCAAAACAAACACGGATTGCTTGCAAATCCAATAAAGTTCATCTGTGATCTGGAATGCCTATTATTGCGTCTGACGAATGTACAATATCTATATATGATAGCTATTTAGACGTCACTTATGTTTTACACCCGCACTAGCCCAGCCCCCACTCTGTCGTTAGTTAAGTAACCTAACGGGTGATGACGGGACCCCGAGGCGAATGCGGATGGCATAAGAGGACGTTGTATTTTCGTTGTTTTCTGCAATGATAGGTTAATGATGGGACGCATTATTTATAATGCAAAGAAAATAAACCAAAAAGTTTAATCGTTGGAACAATTTAGAAGAAACCACTCGGTTAATTTTAAAAACAGATATTTTTAAATGCGGAGATTTAACCACTCCTTTTAAAAGCTATCAGATTCCTTCGGTTATATCAAGTTCACTACGTTCACGGTTTCGCCAAAACCATTCGTAGCCCTCCGTCATTTCATCTGGGTATTTAGTAGTATTCAAGCTATGTATTTTGACCTAACGCCAAGGCATAGTGTTTGGTAGCTACTGGGTATTCATTTGTTGCATAGATAGATGAGTTAGTTTAGGACAGTCGTATTATCATTTTGGCCGAACGTCAAGGATATATACGGATGGGTTCAAATTGACAAGAAAATGATGGGTAGAACTTGACATGTGACTTATGACATTTTGACCTAACGCCAAGGTCATAAGAGCATGGGGCAAAAATATATATCGGGAATTTCTAAAGAAACTGAAATTTGCAAAGAGATGCATACCATTTGGAGTTTGATGAATGTTGGTAGGATTCCTTCAACATTATCATACGATGATATTTGGATCCCGATCCTACTGTGACTATATGCTACTTATCAGGAGATTCGTCACTTAACGATCAATGCTATAAACCAAGTAGGTGTCAAGAAAGGTGTCAGCGGGGTTACGCCCCCAGAGAAAAGAGGTTATTTAATTAAGGAACTTCGCGAAAGCGTTGGAAAACCTCCCTCGAAGTATCGACACTGGCCTGGCTGAACGGTTAAGCAAGTATTGTACGGTGAGAATAGTCCTGGCTAATTCTTTTTTTATGGTTTGAGGAAGGATTCGAGAAACAGTGGGAGCCATCCAGTTTAGATAAACTAAAAACCACTCTAAACTTGCAAGAGCATCATGCTAAAGAGTTTTCTTCTCTCTCTCCTAATTGCAGCGACCCTAAAAATGACTGGACTTAAGTTACTTTTAGAGAAAAATATACTGACAGGGCCAAACTATAAAGATTGGCTGCGGAATGTCAAAATGGCTTTGACCTATGACAAATTGGGGTACGTCCTCACCGCTACGGCACCTGCTGTCCCTGGTCCCAAATCCAGCAATGCGGATAAGGAAATCCGCAAAACCTGGGATTTAGATTGCGCGAAAGCCAAGTGCATCGTGCTTGCCTCAATGAACAATGAACATCAGAGGAGGCACGAGGATATGAACCTAGATGGCATATTTCTCCATACAAAGAAACTTTATGGAGAGCAATCTCGTATAGCAAGATACGAGACCTCTAAGAACTTGTTTCGAGCGAGGTTGGCTGTCGGGTCATCGGTAGGAGAACATGTCCTAAAGATGATCGGCTATATTGAAGAGCTCGCAGACCTTGGGACGACTTTGGATAATGAGCTCTATACAGACCTTATTCTCCAGTCCCTTCCTCACACCTACGCCCAGTTTATCCTGAACTTCAACCTTCAAAGAAAAGAAGTTGAACTTCCGGAACTCCTGAACATGTTAAGGAGTGCAGAGGGCACCTTGCAGAAAGCAAGGGAAACACCTGCTATGTTTGTTAGCGGTACATCTTCTTCCGGGTCCAAGGCTAAGGCCAAAGGAAGGAAGAAGAAGGCCGCCACCAAACCTAGAGGAGGTGTTAGTAAGGTGGGAGGGAAGGGAAAAAAAAAGTTTGCGGTACCGGTAGTTGGCCAGGATGAGTGCTTCCATTGTCATAGGAAAGGGCACTGGAAGAAGGATTGCAAGGCGTGGAACGCCAAGAACCAGGAACCGAAGCAAGCTGTGGTTTCGGCTTCAGGTGTGTTTGTAATTGAGAATTGTCTGTCGATCAACTCTACTTCCTGGGTATTGGATACCGGATCAGGATCTCATATTTGCAATTCCTTGCAGGCACTGAAAAACCGTAGAGTGCTGAAGGAAGGTGATATGACCCTAAAGGTTGCTAACGGGGCTAGCGTGGGAGCTGCGTCCGTCGGGGATTATCACCTAGGATTGACGAGTGGACACATTTTGGTTTTACATAACTGTTTTTTTGTACCAAGCTTAACGTGTAATATTATATCAGTTTCCTTGTTATCAAATAAAGGTTATGATTTCACGTTTGTAAGAGATGTTATTAACATCCACCTTAATCATAGTTTGATTGGGTCCGGTACACTAAATAATGGTATATATGTTTTAAACCAACTCCAAATTTTCAACGTCCAGAACACACTAAAAAGAAAGTCTCCAGATTTAAATAAAGCTTTCTTATGGCATTGTAGACTGGGTCACATCAATGAGAGAAGGTTGACTAAGTTGCATAGAGAAGGATATTTGGACTCGTTCGAATATCAAACTTATGACACTTGTCAATCTTGTCTCAAAGGAAAGATGACAAAGACTCCATTTACTGGACATGGAGTAAGAGCGAGCGAGCTCTTAGGACTCATACACAGCGATGTATGTGGTCCGATGTCTACACATGCAAGAGGTGGTTTTTCCTATTTCATTACTTTCACGGATGATTACTCAAGATACGGATTCATTTATCTGATGAAACATAAATCCGAGGCTTTTGAGAAATTCCGAGAGTATAAGAATGAAGTAGAAAACCAAACCGGCAAAAGTATCAAGACACTTAGATCTGATCGAGGTGGTGAATACTTGAGTGCCGAGTTCCTAGGTTACCTAAAAGAGAAAGGAATTCTCTCTCAGCTTACTCCTCCATACACTCCACAGCATAACGGTGTATCGGAGAGACGGAATCGAACTCTATTGGATATGGTACGATCCATGATGAGTAATGCTGAGTTACCATGATCTTTCTGGGGTTATGCGCTAGAATCAGCGGCATATCTTTTGAACATGGTTCCTACCAAGACTGTGCCTACCACTCCATATCAGATGTGGAGCGGGAAGAAACTCCATCTATAGTATATAAAGATTTGGGGATGTCCAGCTTTTGTTAAAAAGCAGCATGTGGACAAGCTCGAGGCACGATCAGTAAAGTGTAAGTTTGTGGGATATCCAAAGAACTCCAGGGGATATCTATTCTATTACGCAGAGGAACAAAAGGTATTTGTTTCTCGTAATGCCCATTTTCTAGAACATCAGTTTTTAGAAAAGGAATCAAGTGGGAGCGAAATAGAACTGGAAGAAATTCCAGAACCACAAACTAATACTGAAAGTTTGGTAGAACCGGTAGTTCAAGAAGAACAGGACATTCCCGCACCCCTCCGCAGGAGTAGTAGGCCGTCTCATCCGCCTGAGAGATACTACGGTTTTCTCATAGATGGGGATAGAGAGGATTGCATCATAGATGATGATGAACCTACTGACTTCCAGCAGGCCATCCAGAGCGGCGACTCGGTACGATGGCTAGATGCAATGCGGACCGAAATGGAGTCCATGTACACCAACAAAGTATGGGCTTTGGACTTTGCTCCAGATGGGGTAAAACCCATAGGATGCAAATGGATCTTCAAGAAAAAGATTGGTGTAGATGGACAGGTGGAAACCTATAAGGCTAGACTTGTTGCAAAGGGTTTTCGTCAAAGACCTGGTTTGGACTATGACGAAACTTTTTCTCCAGTGGCTATGCTCAAATCCATTCGGGTCCTTCTTGCTATTGCTGCCTTCCATGATTATGAAATCTGGCAGATGGACGTAAAGACGGCTTTTCTGAATGGAAATTTAGAAGAGTGCGTCTATATGGATCAGCCAGAGGGTTTCAATCAGAGTGGGAGCAGCGGGAAAGTATGCAAGCTGCTTAAGTCCATTTATGGACTAAAGCAGGCATCGCGGAGTTTGAACATCTGTTTTGATGAAACAGTCAAAGAATATGACTTTATCAAAAATCCAGATGAACCGTGCATATATAGTAAAGTCGTAGCCAGAAGTGTCGTATTCCTCGTCTTGTACGTGGATGACATTCTATTGATAGGAAATGACATTCCTATGCTACAATCTGTCAAAGGATTCTTGTCACACAGGTTCTCCATGAAAGACCTGGGTGATGCCTCTTACATTCTGGGGATCCGGATCTATCGTGATAGATCCAAGAGGATGTTGGGACTTTCGCAGTCCAGGTATATCGACACTGTACTGAAAAGATTCAGTATGGAAGATTCTAAGCGTGGTAATCTACCGGCTTGTCACGGAATCACCCTCTCCAAAGAGATGTCTCCCAAGACTGATTTGGAAAGGGAACGCATGTCTATTATACCCTACGCTTCTGCGGTAGGCTCTATAATGTATGCGATGTTGTGCACCAGACCAGATGTAGCTTACGCACTGAGCGTGGTAAGCCGGTATCAGTCAGACCCAGGGGAGAAGCACTGGATAGTAGTAAAGAACATTCTCAAGTACCTGAGGAGGACTAAGGAGATGTTCTTGGTTTATGGCGGAAAAGACCTCAGGTTGGAGGCCTTTGCTGATTCCGGCTTCCAGAGTGATAAGGACGATTCCAAATCCATGTCGGGTTATGTCTTTACCCTCAATGGAGGGGCGGTGTGCTGGAAGAGCTCCAAGCAGGACACCGTTGCTGACTCAACGATGGAAGCGGAGTATATAGCTGCTTGCGATGCCGCAAAAGAAGCAGTCTGGATGAAGAAGTTCCTAACAGAACTTCAGGTGGTTCCTACCATAGTTGATCCAATACCTCTGTATTGCGACAACAACGGAGCTATAGCTTTAGCGAAGGAACCAAGGTCCCATCAGAAATCCAGACACATCTTAAGGCGGTATCACCTGATCAGGGAGATCATTGATCGTCAGGAGATCGAGGTTCGGAGAGTTGCTTCTGAAGAGAACATTGTTGATCCATTCACAAAGGCCCTACCTCAGATTCAGTTCGAGAGGCTACTCGAGATCATCGGTCTTCGATACGCCAGTACATGGCCCTAGTGCAAGTGGGAGATTGTTAGTGTTTTTGCCCTAGAAGGCCATTACTGTATCATACTAGTTTGTATATTACTTAATGGAAGCTTGGGATATTCACATGTATATAACAGTCTTGCTAAACATGGTAGTATGCTACTTGGTTTTTCTATCTTAATATGTGAGTATACGTATTGATAGAGCTCTTAGGATCTTGCTTGACTACCAGCGTTGTGATGGCAGTCACACTAGTGGGGGCTGGGTAGTCTACAAGCACATCCTTATTCAGGTCCCTAGTCGTTGGATTATCGAGACAGGGCATCGATACTCCGGAGTAGACTAGTGTGTTCGCTTCTCATCCCAGTTGGGGAGATGGTCTGTCCCACAACCGTCAGTACGTCGTACTGGAGATAGTATGCAGGTGCTCGTTAGGTTACGGGTACACCGGACAGGACTCACAGGGGACTGTTGGTTGGTTTTATACCAGTCGTCAGTGAACAGTTCCAAGGTGACATGAGTACAGCATAGTCCGCAGACTTGACACTGCTACTTCGCCTCAAGTGTGTCCCACTGTTCTTAGATTGCTACCCTACCACGGCTCAAAGGAGTCGTGCAAACAGGTAGCAGTTGGGTGCAGTCCCGAGCACTTGGAGGCAGTGGCGGTTAGACAGGATTCGTCTCTCCCGGTATTGGGGGTTGATATCGCGCTGTGTCAGAGAGCCATTACGCAAAGTCCCTGGCCAGGGCAAGCGAGATTTGCTGGTAGGTTCCAGTAGTTTCTCAGGGTGTAATGGGCTTTGCTCCGACACGACTTATACCGCTATTAGGGGACTGACGCTTGCCGTCCCCTAGGCCCGATATGCGATAGTCTTAGACGAACGGACCGGACTGTACGGAGATTGTCACATCAGACTCAGTAGGAGTTCGGATGGGTTTCCTCATCGGCCTTCTTATCGACATCTACCTGGGGACCGTTACGTACAGCTAGTGCCGCTTGCGGTCTGTGGTTAAACCCACTGCCAGCGTAGTAGTCGAGTCTCTAAAGTCCCACACAGAGAGTTTCCCTACTCCAGGCGAAACGATATAGAGGTCGTATGGTTTTACGACAAGGATTCGGACGCATACGTATGTTTACACACGTACGACTTTCGGACAGTTTTTACCAGTCGGCTTTGGTTTAAGCCAGTTACTGGTATCCGGTTATTGGATTTATACAGTCTAAATTTTTTCCGTATTTTTGCGGAAAGGAGGGGCGTTCTCGTAATTGCGCGAGAAGCTTCTAGAAGATGGTGACTAAGGAGGTTTAGGTGGCATATACAATGAATGTGATTAGTGAGTCATATGGATGATTCATCCATGTCATTAATGCATCATAAATGCTTAATGACTCATGGATGTGAATCATCACTAGATATTATCAAGCATGGTTGTTAAATTCATTTCTTTTCTTTTCTTGATAAAAAGAAATGCTTGATATATATTATGATAACTCATTCTTCTCACTTCATTATTATCTTCACCTTCTCTCTCCTCAAGCTCTCCCTCTTCAAACCCTAATCCTCCCCTCTCATGTGTTGAGTACAAGGATTAGTTAGACTAATTAAACCATAACCCTCACTCTATATCACCTAGCTTCTTTGATTAGCACTTAAAGAAGGTTAGTTGCCTCAAGTTTAGAGGCTAAGCTTGGAGTAAAGCTCTCGGGTGGATCGTCTACTACTTCGAGAAGGCCGAGGAGGAGGTGGAGTTCGTAAAGACGAAGGACACGGTTCTTTAGGTATAATCCATTTACATAGTAGTTGTTAACAACTATGTTTGATGTTAGTTATCGTTTAGCTTCGATTCATACGGTTAGTCGATGTTTAAGCAAAGAATAAGATCGTTTTTCATATTTCCGCCTCCCCGCAAGTCGTGGGGTGTTGTACATCGACTTACATATACATGCTAAGGGTTTTATCAACATGTGAGAGCTAGACAGTATCATAATACAAGTCTACATGTTAAGACAAAGTTCAACCAGATAGCATACTATCATATCGAGCAAGAAATTCCTCTCTATATATCCAGGCATCCACTATAATATACATTATATGTACAATAATGGCCTCTAGAGCATATACATAACTAACAATCTCCCACTTGCACTAAGACCAGTTGTTATAGTATCTCATACCCAACATCCCGAAGAGTCTCTCAAATTGTATATGGGGTATGGCCTTTGTAAGTGGATCCGCAGTATTGTTCTTTGTGTCAACTCTCCTGACCTCGATCTCCCGGCGATCAACTATCTCCCGGATCAGGTGATACCGCCTCAGAATATGCTTGGATTTCTGATGGGACCTGGGTTCCTTGGCCAAATCCACCGCTCCATTGTTATCACAGTACAAAGGTATTGGATGCTCGATGGACGGTACCACACCAAGTTTGTTTATAAACTTCTTTATCCAGATAGCATTTTTGGCAGCATCGTTGGCAGCGATGTATTCAGCCTCCATCGTCGAGTCTGCCACGGTTTTCTGTTTGGAACTCTTCCAACAAACCGCCCCTCCATTTAGGGTAAAGACAAATCTCGAGTGCGACTTAGAGTCGTCCTTATCACTCTGGAAGCTCGAATCGGTAAAGGACTCCACTTGGAGTTCACCATTACCATATACCAAGAACATCTCTTTAGTCTTTCTCAAGTACTTGAGAATGTTCTTCACAGTTGTCCAGTGACTCTCTCCTGGATCTGCTTGGTACCTACTCATTACACTTAGTGAGTATACTACATCGGGTCTGGTACATAGCATTGCATACATGATAGAGCCTACTGCCGAAGCATAGGGTATCCCTTGCATGCGAGCCCTCTCCAAATCAGTCTTGGGAGACATCTCTTTGGAGAGAGTGAGTCCTATGATCGTGGGTAAATTCCCACGCTTGGATTCTTCTATATTAAACCTCTTTAGTATGGTGTCAATATACCTGGATTGGGACAATCCCAATATCCGTTTAGATCTATCTCTATAGATCTTAATCCCCAAGATGTAAGAGGCATCACCTAGATCTTTCATTGAGAATCTATGTGATAAGAAGAGGTTAACCGAGTTCAGCATAGGAACATCATTTCCTATCAAGAGTATGCCATCCACGTACAATATGAGGAAGACAACCTTACTCTCTGCCACCTTCTTGTATATAAAAGGTTCATCTACGTTTTTGATAAAGTCAAACTCTTTGACTACCATATCAAAACAGATGTTCCAACTCCGCGATGCCTGCTTTAACCCGTAGATTGATTTAAGCAGCATGCACACCTTTCCGCTGCTCCCACTGTCTACGAAACTCTCTAGCTGAGTCATGTACATACACTCTTCTAAATCACCATTTAGAAAGGCGATCTTAACATCCATTCGCCAGATTTCGTAGTCATGTTATGCAGCAATGGCAAGTAGGATCCGGATGGACTTAAGCATAGCCACTAGAGAAAAGGTTTCATCATAATCCATACCTGGTCGTTGACGAAAACCTTTTGCAACCAGTCTAGCTTTGAAAGTCTCAACTTTTCCATCTACACCAAGTTTCTTCTTAAAGATCCATTTGCTCCCAATGGGTTTTACCCCTTCAGGAGCAACTTCCAAAGTCCATACTTTGTTGGTGTATATGGATTCCATCTCAGATCGCATTGCATCCAGCCATTTCACAGATTCCCCACTCGTAATGGCCTGCTCGAAGTTAGTTGGGTCATCATCTTCCATGATGCAATTCTTGCTCCCACCATCAATGAGAAAACCGTAGTATCTCTCAGGTAGATGAGAAACCCTACTAGATCGGTGGAGTGGATGGGGTTCGTTGGGAACTACTGAATTCTCTGGTTCTACCAAATCTTCTGTTGCAGTTGTGTAGCTGGAACTTTTTCCAGTTCTACCTCATTTCCACTAATTTCTTTCATAAGAAAACCCTTTTCTAAAAAGGTGGCATGTCGAGAAACAAACACCTTTTGTTCCTCTGAGTGGTAGAAGATATACCCTCATGAATGTTTGGGATATCCAATAAACTTGCACAGAACAGACCTTGCCTCGAGCTTGTCTGGATTTTGTGTCTTCACATAGGCCGGACAACCCCATATCTGAATAAAATTAAGATATGGTCTCTTCCCATTCCATATCTCATATGGAGTGGTAGGCACTGATTTGGTTGGAACTCTATTCAATAGGTATACTGCCGTCTCAAGCGCATGACCCCAGAAGGACATAGGTAACTCAGCGGTGCTCATCATATAGTGCACCATATCTAATTGGGTGCGATTCCTCTGCTCTGATACACCGTTGTACTGTAGTGTATATGGAGAAGTAAGCTGAGAGAGAATCCCATTCTCTTTTAAATAGTCCAGGAACTCATTGCTCAAGTATTCTCCTCCTCGATCAGATCGAAGGATTTTAATACTTTTACCCGTTTGCTTCTCGACTTCATACTTATATTCTTTGAATTTCTCAAAAACTTCAGACTTGTGTTTCATCAGGAACACATGTCCGTATCTTAAGAGATCGTCAGTGAATGTAATGAAGTTTGAGGAACCATTCCTGGCATGTGTAGACATGGGACCACATACATCACTATGTATCAGTCCCAAGAGTTCCGTAACTCTTTTTCTGTGTCCTTTAAACGGAGTTTTGGTTATTTTTCCTTTGAGACATGACTAGCAAGTGTCATAAGATGAAAATTCGAATGGATTTAAGTATCCATCCTTATATAACTTAGCTAGCCATGTCGCATTAATATGACCTAGTCTACAATGCCACAAGAAGGATTCGTTCATTTCTGAACTCTTCCTCTTATGTGTGTTTTGTATATTAAGAACTGTGGTTTGATTTAGAACGTATATGCCATTATTTAACGAGCCTGATCCAATCAACTTTTGATTCAGGAAGATATTCATAACATTATTCTGTACTACAAAATTATATCCTTCTTTACTTAATAAAGAAACTGATATAAGATTGCATATCAGGGTCGGAATGTAATAGCATTCGTTCAGAATCTATGTATTATCATTTGGTAATATAAGGTGATATTCGTCAACTGCATTGGCTGCAACATTTGCACCATTCCCTACTCTTACGGAATGATCACCCATTCCCAGTTCTCTACCTTTCCGTAGCCCATGCAACATATTACATATGTGGGATCCTGATCCAGTATCTAATACTCAGGACGTAGAGTGAACTGAGAAACAGTTCTCGGTAGCTAACACACCCGAAGAAGATGCATCAACATGCTTATTCTTCGTATGGGTGGCGTGGGAATCCGGATTTTCCCTTATTTCTTGCTCAGTCTTATAACAATTATAAGAAAGAACGGAACCAACGTTCCCCTGCTCAGTATAACAAGCGGGTTCAGTCAATACATCCATATTATTATCTAGATTAAGGCCTGACATGATCGCTACCTGGAGAGAAAGAGAAGAAAACATTTTAGCGTATGCTCTTGCAAGATTAAATTAGTTATTATCTTATCTAATCAGGATGGCTCCCACTGTTTTTATCAAATCTTCCTTCAAACCCTAAAAGGTAAGACTAGCCGGGATTAATTACACTTTACAAGTTCGCCGATCTTTCAGCCAGGCCAGTGTCGGTACTTTGAGGGAGGTTCCCCGTGCTTTCGCATGGACCTAATTAAAATAAACCTCATTTTCTGTAACAACCGAGTTCAGTTATACCAATTTCTGTTTTCGTATTCATTTATTTGTGGTATTTTATTTATTTATCATGTTTGGGTGTGAATGGTAGTTTACATTTTGCATTGCATTCGATCCGACCCGCTTGCTCGGACTTATTTGATTCACATCTATAGACTACCCTGACTTGTTAAATAGACGCGTGCATTTAATGTGAACTACATACTGGCATTTCATTTAGCATCGCATATTTTACATATAACATTTTAGGTCATGTATAATAAATTAAAATTTCATTTCATAGCCGGCATGATACCCCAACCCCATGGTAGCGTCCGCGCATCTTGTTCTCGTCCCGTTCTGTGAAACGGACGTGTTTGGAGGGCTATGCGCACGTGCGTGCATCCGTTCTTAGGGGTATGCATTTTCGTTACCTAATCATTCATTTTCAAATTTGGAAGTCGCATTTATTTTTCGTATTTAAAATCTAACATTTTAGACCCGACCCGGGTGCATTTTGGAATATTTCTGTATCCCGCCTAAATTCAAATTTAATTAATATTTTATTTTATTTTACCTTTAAAAATCTCGTTAACAAACGAATCCTTTTAGTTTTAAATATAAAATCTTTTTAAATTTTTTTAACCTATCCCCAGCCCTGTTTTCCCTGGCCCGGCCCTACGATTTCTCTCTCTCCCTTTCTTTTCCTTCTCTCTCTTTCCTTACCTCTCTCTCTCCTCCCCTCTTCCTTTCTCTCTCCCCAAATAAAAACAAATTTCTCTCTCCTTCCTATTCACCTCTCGGTCTCTCTCCTCTCGATCTCTCTCTCTCTCTTCTCTCTCTCCTCTCGTATAAATTCTTTCTCTCTCCCTCTCTGTATATTCTTCTTCTCCTTCTCATTTTAAAAGAAACCCACGACCGCGAAAACCCTAGCCGCCGCCTCCACCTCGCCGTCACCCTGAGCCCCGACGACGCCTTCCCAATCTCGCCGCCTCCTCATTCTCTTCAACACCTTCTCCTCCTCTCTCCTACCCGAGCCCTGCACACTTTCAGACCCTCACCCAAGCACCCCCTGCATTCCTTGCACCGTCGGAATTTATCGCCGCCGGAGATCTCGTCCTCGATCCCGACTCCATTACACCCCGGTGAGCCCTGTACTCCCTCTCCGCTCCTTCTTTCTTCTTCCTTCCTTTCTTTCCTTTCTTTTGTTTCTTTTTCTTTATGAGGCCCTCTGTTCTCTGCAGGTAACTCGCCGGAGCTCCGTCGATGTCGTCGACACCCTCGCGACCTTCTTCGCAGACCATAGTGAGCTTCCTCTTCTTAATCTTCTTCTTCCTCCTTCCATTCTTCTCTTTTTTTTCTTTCTTCCATACTTTTCTTTCTTTATAAATGTTCACTGCGATTTTAGATTGCCGGAATCCGGTCGTGCCGTCAACGATCCCGACGACCCAGCGAGCGTACCTGACCCGTGTGATCACCTTGTACGTTGTTTGGATCCATTCCGTGTACCGTGCGCGCATCGCGACTTTTCCCGCCGACGTATGACGTTCCGTATACCCGTTTCTTGATCCGTCTAGGAAAGTAAAACTTGCTACATGCTATTTATATTATTTTATACTTATTTAACTGCATATTAAATTTGTAGATTAAATCTAGTGCCACATGTTCCATTTTATCATTTCGATATTCCGTTTATATCATTTTTTTTATATCTAGAACCTGAAACATGTTATGTTGCACAATAGTTTACAATACATTGTGCCCACGTCCATATTTATATCACATAGTGCTTGGTTGCATAGCCCATAATACCATTTTAATTGTTTATAACCTTTCGGACACCGTTTGCATCCATTTAGCCTATTATATATACAGTTGCATCCATAGATCACTTGATTATATAATATTGTAAATTTAACATTCCATATTTGATAAAGTGTATTTTAATTAATGTTGGAATTATAACCTTAACCCAAATCGATAACTGTGCATCCATATGTCTTAGTTTATACCTATTTTGCACACTACATCACAATATTCCACTTTATTGTTCCATTAGTACCCCATACTTGTTTTGAATACCCATGCTTATTTTAGTTTGATTATGAGCACCCACGTGACATTTGTGCGCCCCTGATATAACTTGATACACCTACTACTTGACACGATGTGATACCGTGCACTTCTTGACATGACATGATACCTATATATTACCTGACTTGACCTGAGGTACCATGGCTTTACCTGTTACTTGATCTTGTTACTAATGCCAACAAACTCGGCCTGTTGTCCCTACGGATATTTCCTGTTGTCTATCCAGACAAACCTGTACCTGCTTGATCCTGTGTTGGCATTAGCTCCAGATTTATTAATACCTAACTTGAACATAAGTAACTTGGGGGTTGGGGAAATCAATGATGAAACCTGACTTGTAACTCGACAGTTCGATACCTTTACTGATCAGTCTTACGGGCTAGGCCAGCCCCGGGGTGATGCTGCTGACATCACTCATTATTACATACTCCCCTTTTTACTGCCTTGCGGCACGTCTCGGATTCAGCCCGAGAGTCTTAGACCGTGATCCCGAGCACGCACGGGAAACTATTGAGTTACACCGATTATTCATCAAATTGATTTCAAATACTTGAGAGTAGTTAATACAGTAGACCGGTTTAGATTACTCACTGCACATTACACTTCACTGTCCTTATTTATATTGTTGTTTTACCTGTTTTACCGTTCATGATCATACCTGCATGTCTTGCAACCCCTGTTTATATTATTGCTTGATGTTATGACGCATTGACGTCTGGGTTTTGCATGGCCCAGATTCTTTACCTTCACTACAGGCCGAGCAGGAGTATTTCAGTCAGTAGGCTGAGCAGTGAGGACTTGTTAGTAGTTAGTTAATTTTACTTTCGGTATTTTCAATCCTGATGTGAGCCCACATTATGGGACGTACATTACAGTTTATTCTTGTATTGGATCTCTTGCTTCCGCATTATTTTATTCTTGACTCGTTTTATTCTGGCTTATGGACATGTATTAGATAGTTTATTATTGTTCTTGATATCTCTACAGCCGTAATGTGACTGTGGAAGGATATTTCCTATCCACAGGTAGCATGGTTGGCTATGTCACGTGCCTATCTTAGTGTACTCTGGGAAGCGGGGCGTGACATTTTCCCAGGGGCGTAACCCCGTTAACACCTTTCTAGACACCTACTTGATCGGCTAATCGTCATGTGTAAAACTCTCCCAGGAGTAACTCTTACTCGCAGTGGGTATCGGGATCCAACTATCTCATAGAAGGTATGCAATCTTATTGCAAATTTTAACACTTGAAATTCCCGATAATACTTTTTACCCCTAGCGTCCTATAACCTTGACGGAGGCCAAACTACCCATAGGGCGCTAGTCAAGTTCAACCCATCATTTCCTGATTGAATTAGACCCACCCGCACGACCCTTGACGAAGGCCAAACAATGTCGTACGAATACCCTAATCCAATCGCGTCTCATGCTACAGATAAGTACTAATCAGCTACCGTACACTACGCCTTGACGGAGGCCAAACTACCGTAGCACGAATACTAAATATTACTTATCTGAAATGACGGTGGGCTACGTCAGGTTTTTATGAAAACTTTTTGCGTAATGAACTTGATATCGTTGTAGAAACAAGTAATTTTGAAAAGGAGTGGTTTTTAGGTTTTTACTAGTTTCGCTAAAGAGGTCACTCCATGTGAAGGGATCTCGGCTCATTCTTTATCGAATAACGTGCAGGATATTTCATAAATACCACTATGCAAAGAAAGAACTATAGAAACAACCAAAAACAAAACCGAGTAGGTTGTAGCATCTGCTAGTTTCGCTAAAGAGGTCACTCCCGGTGAAGGGATCTCAGCTCTTTTCTTATCGAATAAGGTGCTGGATATTCTACAAGGAATACCGCTATGCAAAGCAAAAACTAAAGCTACTCTTTTTGAAAATTTAATTCTACAATATCTTTTAGGTTTCTTTTCTTTCATTAATCTCATTAATGAAGTCCCATCATTTATGCTTCCTAAGCATCACAAAAGAAATGAAAATATAACGTACGCTTATACCATCCGCATTCTCCACAGTGTCCCCTTATGCACCGTTAAGTTACTTAACTAACGGCATAGCGGGGCGGGACTAGCGTGGGTGCAAAACATAAGTAAATTTTATCATATATTATATAAATAATACCATTCGTCTCATCATATAAAATGATCACATCATAGAATATCAATAGCAGAAGCACATATGAAAATATAGGATATTCTAGGAGGTTCGTATTTTGTATTTAGCCAACAATAAAAAATACGGATTCCACGGTCGCGATGAATAGCCAAGCCTACACCCCTAGACCCCTACGAGAGCGGCAAGTGACCCAACTAATTCTAGAGTTTAGGAGACCCGGTCTCGACTCCTCGAGATGGCCTCCCACTGAACCCTAAAACCCGGTCACTTGTGCTCCCCTCTTTGGGTCTATCCTAATACGGAAAAGTAAATAATATACAAAAATGGTGACATCATCCTCAACCCGGAAGTGCCCCAATAAAAGAATATTACATACAATGAATTTTACATGAATGAAAATAAAAACTCTCATCTCATATAAAACCCCCGGCTATTCAAAACACAACGATCCAATATAACATATCACAGCAACACATAACATCACATGTCATCAACGTAAGTAAATATGCATATCCCAATTATTGTTGACATATAGCAACGAAACCAGCGATACACCACATATTACATTTATGGTCGTAGAAAAGAAAATATCAAACTACAATAATTGGAATTCATAATCACCTTAGACATCATAAACTTGAAATATCACATACTTCGGATTTCATGCCTAACTATATGAATTCCATAAATTGTATCGCATTCCACATAAATCTAGACGATATTAAATGTTTCGATCGAATTAACAAACACCCACAAATCACTCCGAGAGCTCAACACTTGAGCAAAATTAAGATACCCAAAAGCGTGCCACAGTGTCTATGGACCAACCGTAGAAGGGTCAATCTTTGCCTCACTTATGGCCCCACAGGACGACGGCAAACCCTAAGGTTTGGCCGCGGTTCCATGGTCATAGGATCGAGTTAGGGTTATGTTCTTCTAGAGGGTCCATATGGGTACTTGCACAATCTTCCGGATATATTCAACTTGGGAAATTTCAACACTTGAAAATTTCCAGCGAGAGTAATGAGGTGGTGTGTGATATTCGTTCGAACAGTTAAACATCGTCCAAGTTACGAAAACAATGTTTAAAATTACGACTACGAAATACTCCAAATTAGCCCCTAAACAAAATTAATATCACATGAAATTTTGGGCTAAATAAACAACACCTGAAACCCCAAAACCTACACACCAGAGCACAGAAGAAAACCGAGAGGATTTGGAGCAATAGGGGCTGGCCTGCTCGGATTTTCTGAGCTTGTACACGGGTGAAATCCGGTGGAATGGCCTCAATTTTCTTCTATGTTCTATATGTATCACATACAATCTTCTGCAGTTGCTAGAATAATTTTTCGAGATCATTTTAAAATCGACAGAGAGCAGATCCTAGGGTTTCAGAAATCCATATTTTTCGGAGTTGTTTCGGTTTCGTAATATTTAACATCGTCTAAATTTCTAGCTTGGCCCTGATACCACTGTAGGGTTTCCTTAGCACCTTACCTAGGGTTTGGGTTGCATCTCACATACTATATTAAAATTTTAGGAGGTGCTAAACAAACTAACCTAGGAATCGAACTAGAAAGTTAGAGTAACAACTTATAGCATCACATACTATGCAGTGTCTAATACTAAGTGAGAAGAAATACAACCTTTGTAGACCTCCCCTAGTGACTCCTTTGATCAACAATGGTTTGAGCCGGCTCGCTTGAATCCTTCCAAGTCTACGATGATCCACCCGGAGTCCCTTTACTCAAGCTCCTAACTTCACTTGATCTTTGATGAAATGGAGCAAACAACCTACACTAATGGGTTAGAGTAGTATAGATTGATGATGTGGTTTGTATTCTCACTTAAAAACCCTTTCTTTTTATATTTCTCACTCAATAGAAAACTCAAGAGAGCATGAAGGAGGAAGAAGAAGGAGATGGTTAGCTTGATCTCTTTTGTGATAATGATAATTCTCAAGATAAATTAGAAAAGAAAATATATGTATATGAGTCACACTGACAAAGAACTTTGGTTAATAAATATCTAGATATTTTCATTTGTGAGTTAAAGAACAAAGGAAATTAAACCATGGTCAAAACTTAGGTCAAGTAAAGAATAGTGAAGTAGAATATTCAACCATGATTTAATCATTTTCTTTTTCTCAATAATGAATATATATATATATATATACATATATATTTACCATGTGAGTCCTGCATTGCCATCTTCTTTGTATCAACAACCATAACACATGTATGCATGTATGCGTGCATTCATATCAACATGTATATACATGCATACATTCATGCATACATCTAAATAGAACAGGTTTTGAATAAGTGAGCTAAAAGTCAATATTAAATCAACACTTGATTTAATAAACCGGTCATATCTTATACGACCCGGCCAATAGAAAACACCCGATTAAAACACGGTATCATATACATGCATTTAATCGAGCTCCCACGCATATCTCATATGCACACCACATCATTTCGCCTGAGCTAGGAAACTCCTTTGTGGGACTCTAAGACTCGTCAATACGCCGGCAGTAGGTGATGATCATATCAAGCACCCACAAGCTGTCAGCGGTACTAGCTGGACTTAACGGCAACTCGGGTATTAAGCGATCAGAAGATCAACAAGCAAGCCTGCTCATACTCCTATAAATCCTGTCAGTAACACTACCGTACAATCCGGTCTCTTCGTCTGATATGTCGCATATCCAGTCTAGGGGTGGTGAACGTAAGACCCCAGTAACCGATAAGTCGTGCCGATGTGAGGCTCATAACGGGTCGAGAAACTATTGATAACACTTACCAGTAGATCTCCATATCAGCCGTCACGCCCCGCTTCCTAAAATACAGGATACGAGGGGTGACTAGGCCAGCCATGCTATGGCTCCTACGGTCAGGGGATAATCACGCCGTAGTTACACTTCGGCTTCTAGCATTACATGGTAGTCAATAAACCGTACTTGAGTAAAGGAAAATCACAGTTCACAACTTTATTGCATTGCAAGTAAAATAGTTCGAGATACATTTATTTTGCAGAATAAAATAAACTAACCAACTAAACAACTGTAGAAAGCAAAAGATAAGGCGCTGATGAAGCAGTCTAGATCTCCACGATCTCGAATGGTAAGTCCTGCTCCTGGGATGGATCCATTTCGTCCTCTGAGCATACACACTCAGGTCGTCAGGACGACACAAATAGCAATAAATATATATAATGGGCATGCAGTATTATTAAACATAAGGAGTGCAATGAATTGCAGAACATGAGTAAAATAATTATTGACTGAATATGAATGGTGCCATGTATGTATCATGTCCATAAACTAGGCCATATGCTTGTCACTACTTATCGGTCATTTAGTCAATGAAATCAATTGTGGAAAGGATGCACGTGTTTAACAAGGCTCTCGTACATGCCCGAGACTATGGTCCACTGGGCCTGGGACATAACCCTGTCAGCCGTGCCACTAGGCCCACGACCTAATGTATGTATGTATATATATATATATATATATATATATATGTATGTATGTATGTATGTATATGTATGTATGTATATATATATGTATGTATGTATATATATATATATATATATATATATATATATGTCATTAATAGCGAATGATCATCCTCTAAATCACTGTACCTCGCTAAATACGAGTTCAATTCCACCTTGATTTCCCCATTCCCCAGGTTATAGTATGCACTCAGGTATTAGATAGATTGTGAACAAATACGTATCACAGTCACTTTCAATCACTTTTCCACTTATCAATATCACTGTCGTATTTGCCACAATGCAATCACTAACACTACTATATTGACAATGCAATTTAGTCGCTAGGTTTCAATATGAATGATCACTAAGCAGCAGGTATAAAGCAAACACGAAAATATGCAGAAATACACTGAACAGGTATTCACTATTACGACCCATGCCATATAACTTGTATAATTTACGATAAATCACATGTATGGAATCGATCAAAATAATATAAAAGGTGTACAAATTACACTTGATTATATAAACAGTAAAATTTATTTCATATCGATCGTTGTTCAAGTTAGGGAATTATCATCATTTTAAGGCAGCGTTCGATTTCTGGAATTCCAGTTTCAGAACTGGAAGCCCAACTTTGCGCGCATTTTACCGGTGATTATGTTCAGATTCAGGTATTTCCCTAGTTGAATAAAATATATTTCTGTCAGTTAAGTTTCCAACGCATTAAACGGATTATCAATAGCATCTCTATATTAGAAGTTATGTTCAGTTTAATGTGACAGTGTAAGGAATATTACTGCAGAAACTGCAAAACACGGCGACACTCTAAAATACAATTTAAATATCAAACAATGGTAAAAATGCACGGGACCAGCTTCATGTGATAGATAATTAAGTTATCTATGCGACCATATTAGGCTCCGTGCATTTTCAGTTTTACACAGGTATGTACAGGTGCTTAAATTCAGGTTTCGCCCATAGAATGCTGCCCCGGACTGCAGTCCAGATCCGTATTACACTTCATTTTTCAGTGTCAAGAAATTGCAATATTCAATAACTACTTACATGGGGTTATAGGTTATCTAGTTAGGTTCGATACGAGCCCTGAAAAACCATGATTAGATTTATATTTAATTAACTATTAATTTTACAACGTGATATGCACGGTGATTTTCAGATTTGACGTAACTTATTGGGATGTCATTTTATATTCGATACCTTAACTATTTGATCTCAATTTCTTACCTCACTCATTAACAGCGATCTAAACTTATAATAATAAAATTGGGGAATTTTTAATAGGGTCTTGGATAGGGTAATCGTATTAAACATTTAGATATATATATGTAACACATGAGATGTCGATTTTATCCAACAGATTAAAACGATATTTGACCACTATGAGTTCTATACGATATTAATACGAGATATTAGACCCGTTTTATGTTCAATCCAACACAACTGAATAACTACGATAAAGGTATATAATAATCATTTTAACTATTATAATTATAGCATGATATAAGCAAGTATTAAACTTGTCTGGCGACAGTTAACCAATGGGCTCCTGCGGCGAGAGGCGATAACGGTGACGGCGAAGGCACGTGCAAAAGCATGGCACGGCACACGCAGCGGCTACGGCAGTGAGCTCGGGCAGTTCGTATGGCAGAGACGGCATCGAGCTCGGTAATACCGGTCTTGGAGATGGTGGATCGGGGAGGGTGAGCAGGTCACGGGGGAGCTCGGAGATGGTCGGCGAGGCATGGAGGCACGGGGGTCGGAGCTCAGGTGAGGGTGCAGGCATGAGGGTGTTGGGTTCGGGTGCTGTAGGTCAGAGTTGGGTGCTTGGAGGTCGTAGAGTTGATAAGGCGATAGAGAGAGGGTGTTGTGGTGTGCTGGGGAGCTCGACGGTGGCGGTTGCAAGCGACGATGGTCGGCGGTGATGGTGGTGGCAAGGTGGTCGGTTTGAGGTAGAGCTTGTGGTTGGGTTGGGAGGAAGTGGGGAGCTCAGGTTGTGGGTTGGTTGTCGAGGAGGGCGGTGGTGTTGCGGTGCTGGAGAGGTGGTTACGGCAGTACTCAGGCGAGTGTGCTGGGTTGAAGTAAAGGGGATGAGGAAGGGTAGGGGAGGCTCGTTGGGGTTGAGTTAGAGGAGGTGAGAAAATGAAAACGAGGAAGAAGAAAAGCAAGGGGAAAAGAAGGGGGAAGCTTGGTCGTCGTGGGGGAAATGACGACGTTGGGGGAGCAGGTCTCGAGTGAGCGCGAGAAGAGCGGAGTCGTGGGCAAGAGCCGTTGGAGGAAGTGCCTATTGGGGAGTGAGTGAGTCATATGGAAGATGGGCGCGAGGAAGTTGCGAGCGGGCGTGGGTGCGGTCGTCGCGGGCGCGAGTAGCGGGGGACGTTGGAGGTGACGCGAGGGAAGTGGCGGGAAAACGAAGACGAGGGGGGAAGAAGAGGGAAAGCGGGTCGGGTTGGGTCGGCATGGGTCGGGCTGTTTAGAAACTAGGATTTAGGTTTGGGTTTAGAGTTTAGGAATTTAGGTTTAGATTTTTTTGGAAAAATTAAATAAAATAATAAAATATATATAAAAATGAAATAAATCTGGAATAAAATCTGGGAAAAAATATGGAAAATTTTATTCAGAACTGGGGATTTACATCATACCCTCCTCACAAAAATTTCGTCCCCGAAATTAAAACGAAAACAATAGAACAACACACTATTCAAACAGATGCGGAAAACGTGCACAGATGTCCTCCTCGCGTTCCCAGGTAGACTCCCCTGGAGAACGACCACCTCAAGAAACTCGAACTTGGGGAATGACTTTGTTCTTCGGCACTTTTTCCCGACGATCGAGAATGGTGGTGGGTTGCTCCTCGTAAGACAGATCGGTGTCCAAAATTAACTCTGAATGATCCAGAATATGGCTGTCGTCCCGAACATAGCGCCTCAACTGAGATACGTGAAAAGTGTTGTGCACACCAGCTGGCGATAGAGGTAAGGCAAGTCGATAGGCCACCTCTCCCACTCGCTCTAGCACCTCAAAAGGTCTGATAAATCGGGGTCTGAGTTTCTCATGACCTCCTAACCTGATAACACTGCGGGTAGGAGAAATCTTCAGAAACATGTGATCTCCGACCTCGAATTCTAGCACTCTCCTGCTGGCATCCGCCCAACTCTTCCGTCGGTCATGAGCATTCTTAATGCACCGTCTGATCATCTGGACCTTGTCTATCATCTGAACAATAAGTTCGGGGCCCATTAATCTTCGCTCTCCTATGTCATCCCAACAAACGGGGGATCGACATTTTCGTCCATAGAGTGCTTCGAATGGAGCCATCTGGATGCTAGCTTAAAAACTGTTGTTATAAGAAAAATCCACCAGATGAAGGTGATCCTCCTAAGAACCCTGGAAGTCTAGCATGCAAGCCCTCAACATGTCCTCGAGCATCTGAATAGTACGCTCGGACTGTCCGTCCGTCTGGGGATGATAAGCCGTGCTGAACTTGAAACGTGTACCCAGACTCTCCTGTAAGCTCTTCTAAAAGTGTGAAACAAATCTGGTGTCTCGATCTGACACTATACTGACCAGAACTCCATGAAGTCGCACTACATCTTGCATGTATTTCTCCACTAGCGACTCTGTCGAATGGCCCACACGAAAGGGTATAAAATGTGCAGCTTTCGTAAGACAGTTGACGATAACCCAGACTGCGTTGTTGCCCCTTGGGCTCTGTGGTAAGGCAGTCACAAAATCCATAGTGATGTGCTCCCACTTCCACTCGGGTATCGGAAGCGGTTGCAACAGTCCAGCCGTTCTCTGGTGTTCTGCCTTTACTTGCTGGCATACTAAACACCTAGATACAAACCGTGCGATCTCTCGCTTCATCCCGTTCCACCAAAAGTGTTGCCTTAGATCTCGATTCATTTTCGTGCCTCTCGAATGCACCGAGTAAGCCGAACTATGAGCCTCAGTTAGTACCTCTTCTCGAACGTCACCCTTGGGGACGTAGAGTCTGCTACCGAATCTCAGAGAACCGTCTCGATGTATGAGTAAGTCTGTCCTCAGCCCGGCTTCCACTTTCTCTCTGAACTTCTGCAATCGAGGATCATCGGCTTATGCAGCATTAATGCGATCTACGAGAGAAGATTGCACCTGTAACTGCCAGAACTGCCTGATTGCACTCGGCGTAACAACCTCTAGTTTGAGCTTCTGAAAATCCTCAATGATGCTCTTCTAACTGGTCAACATCATGACCGTTGGGTTGCGACTGAGGGCGTCTGGTACGACATTTACCATCCCCGGTTGGTACTGTAATTCTAAGTCGTAGTCCGCCATTAATTCAATCCACCAGCGTTGCCTCATATTCAGTTCTCTCTGATTGAACACGTACTTCAGACTCTTGTGATCCGTGTACACTTCCACCTTTTTGCCTAACAAGTAATGTCTCCAGATCTTCAATGCGAAAACCACTGCAGCTAACTCTAAGTCGTGCGTTAGGTAGTTCCTCTCGTGATTCTTCAGCTGTCGTGAGGCATAAGCAACTACCCGACCGTGCTGCATCAAGACGCAGCCTAAGCCTGTCCCCGAAGCATCGCTATGTATCACCAATCCACCTGAATTATCTGGAACTGTAAGGATGGGCGTCGTGGTCAATTTCTGCTTCAGTACCTCAAAAGCCCGAGTACACTCCTCCGTCCATACGTACGATACTTCCTTCCGCGTCAATTTCGTCAAAGGTTCAGCGACTCGTGCAAAGTCTTGAACGAATTGCCGATAATATCCTGCCAATCCCAGGAAGCTTCTGATCTCGACCACTGACTTCGGTGTTGGCCAATCTCTAACAGATTCTATCTTCACTGGGTCCACTGAGATGCATTCGCCCGAAACGACGTGTCTTAAGAACTGCACTGTGTCGAGCCAGAACTCACACTTGCTCAATTTTGCGTATAGCTTCTATTCCCGAAGAACTTGTAATACTGTCCGCAGGTGTTCGACATGCTCCTCCCGGGTCTTAGAGTATACTATTATGTCGTCGATGAATACAACGACAAACGTGTCCAAGTACTTCGCAAATACTATATCCATCAGATCCATAAATATAGCTGGAGCATTGGTAACACCGAACGGCATCACAAGAAATTCATAATGCCTGTATTGTGTCCTGAAGGCCGTCTTGCATATATCTTCGGCCGTTACTCTGATGTGGTGATAGCCCGAACAAAGATCCAGCTTCGAAAATACCTTGGCCCCTCCCAACTGATCAAATAAGTCGTCGATACGTGGAATGGGGTATTTGTTCTTTATCGTAACCCTGTTCAGCTCCCGGTAGTCTATGCACATCCGTAGTGATCTGTCCTTTTTCTTCACCAACAAGACTGGTGCACCCCATGGCGAAGCACTTGGGCGAATAAATCCTTTCTCCAGGAGTTCTCCAATTTGTTTCTTCAATTCTACCAACTCAACTGGCGCCATCCTGTAAGGAGCTTTGGAAACTGGCGCTGTCCCTGGAATCAAGTCAATAGAGAATCCCAAGACACGGGGAGGTGGTAGACCGGGTAAATCTTCAGGGAACACATCAAGAAAATCCCGAACGATCTCTGGGGCAGGACTCTCATCAATCTTCATAGCTGTCAACGCTTTTGGCTTGGCTCTAAACTTGGCTAGCTCCAAAAACTCTCTCCCGCCTTCGAAAACAAACTCAGGATGATTGAGGATGCGGAAGGTCACTTTCCTAGCTAGGCAATCGATGATTGCATTGAAGGTGCTCATCCAATCCCTCCCGAGAATCGCATCATTACTGCCCATCCTGATTAAAAAGAAATTCGCATAGAATTCCCTGCCGCATACTACCACCGGACATAATCTACACTCTTGGTTGGACACAATAATACCATTATCCGTATGTATCACCCAACTCTTGGTCAACAGCTCGTGAGGTATAGAGTGTGTGTCAACAAACCGCGTAAAGATAAAACAATGCGAAGAACCCGAATCGAAAAGAACTCTAGCTGGTACTGAATAAACAAGAATGGTACCTGTAACTACATCTCTATAAGCCTCTGCCTGCTCGGCAGATAAGGTGAAAGCCCATCCCTGATTCCGACCTGTACCAGTATGCCTCTGATCGAAGGATCGCTGCTGGGGCACCCGAGGTGGACCCTTGTGAGCTGAAGTGCCATACGACGGTTGTTGTTGATCGAATCCTCTCTGTAGCTCATATCTCTGGGGACACCCGTTGATCCTATGCTCACTGGATCCGCAAATCAGGCACTGCCCTTTAGCTCTACGGCAATCTCTCTGCATGTATCCTGGCCTCTGGCAATATTCGCATAACAGGGCCCTTCGCTGTGGCTGCTGAGGTGAGAAGGTACGCTTCATCTATGTGACACCCGGCCTGTGAACTGGGATAGCTCCACGGGGCGGAATGGTAGGCCGTGCCAGAACTACGTGAGGTCTTCTGTCCATTGATCGTTGGCCTTTGGCCTTCTCTGCCAGTCTTTCCTGTACTATGGCAGCATTCAAAACTTAGGCGAAGGTTGGTAGGTTGAGAGACGCGATGGGTTGTTGCAGTTCAATATCGAGCCCTTGCTGGAGACGTCTTGCCCTGGCGGATTCGGTGGCTACCATGTACGGTGCAAAGCGACTCAGCCGATTGAACTCTGCCGCGTAGACATCCACTGAATGCCCAATCTGCTTTAACATAGGCCTTGGCAGTAGCCGGAAAGTAGTGGTCCAGGAAGCATGAGGAGAAAGTATCCCATCGAATAGGTTTCTCTAGCCGGCTCTCCTCTACGGACCACCACGTGCAGCACTCGTCTTCTAGCTGAATCTTCACTACATCCACTCTATCGTCATTAGGAATTCGAGCGGCAGTCAGGAGGTTCTCTACGTTGATGAGCCATTGCTCGGCCTCAAGTGAACTTGCTGATCCCATGAACACTGCTGGATGAGGCCTCCTGAAATCTGAAACGGTACCAACCCTAGCCTGTGTAGTCGGTACGAGCGTGCCCTCGGAGGCGGCGGGAACAGCTGTAGATCTCTCCAGGGCAGTAATTACGGTCTCATGTACCACCTTCAATCCCTCGGCCAGAAGATCGGTCTTCCTCTCTTAAGCTTGGGCCAGGGTCGTCAATGTGCTAAGGATCTTCTCCATACGATCGTGGGGACCGACACCTGAGGAGTTGCTGGAGGAGTCCATTTTCCTGAAAAAGAAATCAGATTCAAGTAAGGCTACACAATGATTCAAAGATGATTAGGAAGTGAGGAAGAATGTAATAAGGCATACGCTAAGGGTGGAACTCAATCTAGAGGTCCCTCGATGGAACTGTAATTTCATCTAAAACCTTTGGCTCTGGTACCAACAAAACCATGTCATGCCCCGCTTCCCTAAATATAGGATACGAGGGGTGACTAGGCCAGCCATGCTCCTGCGGTCAGGGGATAATCCCGCCGTAGTCACACTTCGTCTTCTAGCATTACATGATAGTCAATAAACAGTATATGAGTAAAGGAAAATCACAGTTCACAACTTTATTACATTGCAAGTAAAAGAGTTCGAGATACATTTATTTTGCAGAATAAAAAAACTAACCAACTAAACAAGTGCAGAAAGCAAAAGAGAAGGCGCTGATGAAGCAATCTAGATCTCCGCGATCTCGAATGGTAGGTCCTGCTCCTGGGTTGGTCCACTTCGTCCTATGAACATACACACTCAGGTCGTCAGGGCGACACATATAGCAATAAATATATATAATGGGCGTGCAGTATTATTAAACATGGGGAGTACAATGAATTGTAGAACGCGAGTAAAATAAACATTGACTAAATATGAATGGTGCCATGTATGTATCATGTCCATAAACTAGGTCATATACTTGTCACTACTTATCGGTCACTAAGTCAATGAAATCAATTGTGGAAAGGATGCTCGTGTTTAACAAGGGTCTCATGCATGCCCGAGACTACGGTTCACTGTGCCCGGGATATAACCCTGTCAGCCGTGTCGCTAGGTCCACGACCTAATGTGTGTGTGTGTGTGTGTGTGTGTGTGTATGTCACTAATAGCGAATGATCATCCTCTAAATCACTGTACCTCGCTAAATACGAGTTCAATTCCACCTTGATTTTCCTATTCCCCAGGTTATAGTATGCACTCAGGCATTAGATGGTTGTGAACAAATACGTATCACTGTCATTTTCAATCACTTTTCCACTTATCAATATCACTGTCGTAATTGCCACAACGCAATCATTAACACTACTATATCGACAATGCAATTCAGTCGCTAGGTTTCAATGTGAATGTTCACTAAGCAGCAGGTATAACGTAAACACGAAAATATGCAGAAATACACTGAACAGCTATTCACTATTTCAATGACGACCCATGCCATATAACTTGTAAAATTTACGATAAATCACACGTATGGAATAGATCAAAATAATATAAAAGGTGTACGAAGTACACTTGATTATATAAACATTATAATTTATTTCATGTCAATCGGAGTTCAGGATAGGGAATTATCATCATTTTAAAGTAGCATTCAATTTCTGGAATTCCAGTTTCAGAATTGGAAGCCCAACTTCGCGCGCATTTTACCAGTGATTATGTTCAGATTAAGGTATTGACCTAGCTGAATAAAATATAGTTATGTCAGTTAAGTTTTCAACGCATTAAACGGATTATCAATAGAATCTCTATATTAGAAGTTATGTTCAGTTTAATGTGACAGTGTAAGGAATATTACTGCAGAAACTGCAGAACACGGCGACACTCTAAAATACAATTTAAATATCAAACGGCGGTAAAAATGCACGGGACCAGATTCATATGATATATAATTAAGTTATCTACGCAAACATATAGGGATCCGCACATTTTCAGTTTTACACGGGTATATACAGGTGCTTAAATTCAGGTTTCGTCCGTAGAATGCCGCCCCGGACTGCAGTCCAGAGCCGTATTACACTTCATTTTTCAGTGTCACGAAATTGCAATATTCAATAATTACTTACATAGGGTTATAGGTTATCTAGTTAGGTTCGATACGAGCCTTGGAACACCATGATTATATTTATATTTAATTAACTATTAATTTTATAACGTGATATGCATGGTGATTTTCAGATTTGACGTAACTAATTGGGATGTCATTTTATATTCGATGTCTTAACTATTTGATCTCAATTTTTTACCTCACTCGTTAACAGCGATCTAAACTTCTAATAATAAAATTGGGGAATTTTTAATAGGGTCTTGGATAGGGTAATCGCATCGAACATTTAGATATATATGTAACATATGAGATGTCGATTTTATCCAACAGATTAAAACGCTATATGACCACTATGAGTTCTATACAATATTAATACAGGATATTAGACCTGTTTTATGTTCAATCCAACACAACTGAATAACTACGATAAAGGTATATAATAATCATTTTAACTACTATAATTATAGCATGATATAAGCAAGTATTAAACTTGCCCAGCGACGGTTAACCAGTGGGCTCCTGCGGCGAGAGGCAATAACGGTGACGGCGAAGGCACGCGTAAAGGCACAACATGGTACACACAGCAGCTACGGTAGTGAGCTCGGGCAGTTCGTATGGCGGCGACGTCAGCGAGCTCGGTAGTACTGGGCTTGGAGTTGGTGGATCGGGGAGGGTGAGTAGGCCACGGAGGAGCTCGGAGATGGTCGGCGAGGCACGAAGGCGACGGGGTTCGGAGCTAAGGTGATGGTGCAGGGATGAGGGTGTTGGGTTCGGGTGTTATGGCTCGGAGTTGGGTGCTTGGAGGTCATGGAGTCGATGGGGCGATGGAGAGGGGATTGGGGAGCTCGGCGGCAGCGGTTGCAAGCGACGATGGCCGACGGTGATGGTGGTGGCAAGGCGGTCAGTTTGCGGTGGAGCTTGTAGTTGGGTTGGGAGGAAGTGGAGAGCTCAGGTTGTGGGTTGGTTGTCTAGGAGGGCGGTAGTGTTGCGGTATTGGAGAGGTGGTTACGGCAGTTCTCAGGCGAGTGTGCTGGGTTGAAATAAAGGGGACGAGGAAGGGCAGGGAGGCTCGTTAGGGTTGAGTTGGAGGATGTGAGAAAATGAAAACGAGGAAGAAGAAAAGCGAGGGGGAAAAGAAGTGGGAAGCTCGGTCGTCATGAGGGAAATGGCGATGTTGGGGGAGCGGGTCTCGAGTGAGCGCGAGAAGAGCGGAGTCGTGGGCGAGAGCTGTTGGAGGAAGTGCCCGTTGGGGAGTGAGCGGGTCATGTGGAAGATGGGAGCGAGGACGTTGCGAGCGGGCATGGGTGCGGTCATCGCGGGCGTGAGAAGCGGGGGACATTGGAGGTGACGTAAGGGAAGTGGCGAGAAAATGAAGACGAGGGGGGAAGAAGAGGGAAAGCGGGTCGGGTCGGGTCGGCATGGGTCGGACCAGTTAGAAATTAGGATTTGGGTTTGGGTTTAGAGTTTGGGAATTTAGGTTTAGATTTTTTTGGAAAAATTAAATAAAATAATAAAATAATAAAATATATATAAAAATGAAATAAATCTTGAAAAAAATACGAAAAATTTTATTCGGAACTTAGGATTTACATCAGCCCTGGCCAGGGACTTCCTGTTATAGCCAATCGAATACAGCACAACATCAACCCCCAATACCGGAAGAGACGAAACCCCTTCTATCGCTCATTGCCTCCATGTGATTCGGGACTATACCCAAAAGCCACCGTTTTGCACGTTCTCTTGAATGTGGTAAGGTGGAAATCAAAACACAGTGGGAATCACACAAGACTCTATGACGATCTCGGGTCTACAGACTAACCTGTACCAGTGTCACCAGAGAACTGCTATCTGACGATAGGTATAATACCAACTAGGAGTTCTCGACGAGTCCGTTCTGTGTACCCAGTCACCACTGAGCACCCGTATACCATTTTTGAAGTCAAACACCAATGGATGTAGGATCATCCATCGCCCATCATATGGGTCAAGAAACATATACGTTAGTCTACTCTTGAGTATCGATGCCCTGTCTCGATGCACCCTCAACTAGGAACAATTATAAGATGTACTTGTGGATTACCCTGGCCCTACTAGTATGATCTCCATCATAGTCCTAGTAGTCAAGTATACATCCTAAGGGCTTTATCAACATGTGAGAGACAGTATCATAATACAAGTCTACATGTTAAGACAAAGAGCAACCAGATATCATACTATCATGTCGAGTAAGAAAGTCCTCTCTATATATATCCAAGCATCCACTATAATATACATCATAGGTATAATAATGGCCTCTAGGGCATATACATAACTAACATCAACTCTATGCCAAGTACAGCAAGTGGGAGTTTTGGCTAGGAAAAGTTGGATTTCTCGGACATATCATTTCATGTGAAGGAATCTCTGTAGATCCGGCTAAAGTAGCAGCAGTAAGAGAATGGCCAACATCAAAAACAGTGAAGGGCATTCGAAATTTCTTGGGATTAGCTGGATACTGCCGAAAATTTATTGAAGGATTTTTGAAAATTGCAACACCCCTGACCAAGCACACGCGTAAAGATGAAGAATTCGTATGGTCAGAAGCATGCGAACAAGCTTTCGTAGAACTTAAGTCAAGATTGACATCAGCACATATTCTCGTAATACCGGACCAATCTGGAGGTTTTGTAGTGCATTGCGATGCATCTGGTAAGGGATTAGGATGTGTTCTACATCAGCAGAGTAAAGTTGTAGCTTACGCATCAAGAAAGCTGAAGGTTCATGAGCGCAACTATCCGACGCATGATCTAGAATTGGCAGTCGTTAACTTTGCTCTGATGATTTGGCACCATTATCTTCTTAGAGAACGGGTAGATATTTACACAGACCACAAAAGTCTGAAGTATGTGTTTCCTCAGAAAAAGTTGAATATGTGGCTGAGAAGATGGTTAGAATTTATGGCGAACTTCGACATCAATCTACAATATCATTCATGGAAGGTGAATGTAGTACCTGCTACACTTAGTCGTCAACCACTATCAATAAATCTTACCGCACAGTGGAAGATACAACAAGATTTGCACAAGATGGAGATAGAAGTGCTCATGCCAGGTAATGCTTCAAGTTTGATGAACTTACAAGTTCATTCTACAATTATCAATCAGATCAAAGCAGTTCAAGCAAGTGATACCAAGTTGCAAAAGATCAGAGAACAAGTAGAAAGTGGACTTAGAACAGATTTCATTATCCATGAAAATGGATCTTTGAGATACGGCAGTAGATTGTGTGTACCATAAGGTCCTGTTCGGGAAGAGTTGATGAAAGAGCCACAGCTCCCCATACTCAGTACACCCTGGTGGTATAAAGATGTACAAAGATCTACGCCAGCATTACTGGTGGCATGGAATGAAGCGTGAAGTAGCCAGAAGCGTCGTTAAATATTTGGTGTGTCAGCAAGTGAAAGCTGGACATCACAAGACTGTTAGTTTATTTCAACCGTTACCTATCCCAGAATGGAAGTGGCAACACATTACCATGGACTTCGTGACTGCACTTCCTCGCAGCACGAAAGGTAACGATACGGCATGGGTTATTGTGGATTGACTCACAAAGTCAGCTCATTTTATTCCCTTTCGAGTTGGCCAATCTACCGAGACACTAGTAAAGAAATACATGGAGGTATGAATCTAAGTAAGAGTTAAAATCTTCATAGTGTACTCTCTCTGATACCCATGAACTCATACAGGAGATCATGAGATTACATGAAGTACCGGTTTGCATTGTCTCCGATCGTGACACTAGATTCCGATCGCAATTTTGGCAAAGTCTGCAAGGTAGCTTAGGAATAAGTATGAACTTTAGCACAGCTTATCATCCACAAACAGATGGTCAGTCTGAGCGAACGATTCAGATCCTTGAAGATATGCTATGAGCTTGTATGCTAGATTTCGGAGGATCATGGGAAGATCACCTACATCTTGTGGAGTTTTCATGCAACAATAGCTACCAAGCAAGTATTGGAATGGCACCGTTTGTAGAGCTCTATGGAAGGAAGTGTCGATCACCATTAAGTTGGGACGACATCGGAGATAGATAACTCCTTGGACCTGAGATGATAGTAGCAACAGTGGATGTAGTTCTCACTATAAAGGAAAGAATGCGCATAGCCTAAGACCGACAGAAGCATTGGGCTGATGCAAAGCGCTGTCATTTGGAGTTCCAACTAGGAGATCATGTTTTTCTAAAGATTTCTCCAAACCGTGGAGTGATTTGCTTTGGAAGAAGGGGTCAGCTAAGTCCAAGGTATATTGGACCGTTCAACATACTCGAATGAGTCGAAGAAGTGGCATATCGTTTGGCACTTCCACCCTCATTGGAAGGAGTGCACAATGTGTTCCACATATCCCAACTCAGAAGTTATGTGAGTGGCCCCAGTCACATTCTTGATCACTCTGGGCTCACTGTACAGACGGATCTATCTTATGAGCAATAACCCGTTGGAATCCTGGACAGAAAGGTAAAGTCATTTCGGAACAAGGAAGTAAACTTGGTCCGGGTGATGTGGAGAAAAGACACACCAGGAGAATCAATGTGGGAAAGAGAAGACGACATGCGTGCAAGATACCCTCACTTGTTTGTAAATTAGTCCTTAAATAATTATAAATTTCAAGGACGGAATTTTTATAAGGAGGGTAGAATATAACGACTCTGTTTCAGTGTACAGAAAATTTGTTTAAAAGTTAATATACAAATGGAGTATTTGCAATTCTGTGTATGCTATAAGTATTTAATTTGATTTTGAACAGCAAGAAAGCACTTATAGCATTGGTAAAGACTTGCACTGCTGTGACATAGCCCTTGTGTTCGAATCCCCTCAGCCACATAATATTTTTGCTGATTTTTCTTTTAAACTTTGTGGAAGCCCAAAATTTTACATGTGCAAAACACGTAAAAATGAAAAGTCAGATTGATCAAACATGTGCACTGAGATATATGAAACGATACCAACACGTGGCATTAATCCAACACCCCGACACCACTCATTGTCCGGCGAGATTGCTCTTGGGGCCGGCGCCGCCGGTCCTCCCTGTTAGTGATATGTATGCCCTAGAGGCCATTACTGTACATACGATGTATATTGTAGTGGATGCTTGGACATATATAGGGAGGACTTTCTTGCTCGACATGATAGTATGCTATCTGGTTGCCCTTTATTTTAACATGTACTCTAATTGTCTCTATGTCACATGTTGATAAAGCCCTTAGGAAGAGTATTTGACTACCAGGACTATGATGCAGATCATACTAGTGGGGACAGAGTAGTCTCCAGGTACATCCTTCAAATGTTCCTAGTCGTGGGAGTACTGAGACAGGGCATCGATACTCCAGAGTAGACTAGCGTATGCGCTTCTTGACCCATATGATGGGCGATGGATGATCCCATATCCATTGGTGTTTGACATCAGAGAAGGTATATGGGTGCTCAGTGGAGACTGGGTACACTGGACGGACTCACCGAGAACTCCCAGATGGTATTATACCTCACGTAAGATGGCAGTTCTCTGGTGACACTGGAACAGGTTAGTCTGTAGACCCAAGATCGTCATAGAGTCTTGTGTGATTCCCACTATGCTTTAATTTCCATCATACCACATCCAAGAGGGCATGCAAAACGGTGGCTTTTGGGTACATTCCCGAATCACATGGAGGCAATGTGCGATAGGAGGGGTTTCATCTCTCCCGGTATAGGGAGTTGATGTTGCGCTGTGTTCGATTAGCTATAACTGGAAATCCCTAGCCAGGGTTGCTGAGATTTACTGATAAGTGTTATTAGTAGTTTCTCGAACTGTTATGGACCTCATATCGACACGACTTATCAAGCTACTGGGGTCTGACGTTTACCACCCTTAGGCGAGATATGCGACATATCAGACGAGGAGACCGGACTGTACGGGAGTGTTACTGGTTGGATTCACAGGAGAATGTACAGGCTTGCTTGTTGATCTTCTGATTGCTCAATACCTGGGTGGCTGTTACGTTTAGCTGACCGCTTGCAGCTTGTGGGTGTTTGATATGATCATCACCTACTGCCGGCGTATTGACGATTCTTTAGAGTCCTACACAGAGGTTTCCTGGCTCAGGCAAAACGGAGTAGGAGCACATATGTGATATGTGCGGGACCGAGAATATTACGATATGAGATATCGTATTCCATTTTCGCAATATATGATACCGGTCGGGTATATGTGATATAGCCGGGTCATCGGATCAAGTGTTGATTCGATGAATCGGTACATGTTATATTAGCCGGTTATATGTGATATAGCCGAATTATCGGATCAAGTGTTGATTCGATAATTTAATGTATAATTATATATGTGATATATTAAGTTAAATTAACAAATATAAGCTCACTTAAAGATTCTTTTTCTTACTTGGATAATACATTGATATATATGTGATATATGTTAATTGTATTATTTTATTTTGTTACAAAAATATATTATATATGTGATATATAATATTGTAAAAAGTTAGGGTTACAAATGCAACATGTTTTGTGTAGATTAAACAAGTTAGGGTTTGATTTGGGTTAGCATTTGGGTTAGCTTTTTCATGAAGCTTCTAGAAACTTTATATTGTTTTAAGCTAAGATATTTTGTATAGATATTTTCTAACACAACCCAAACCCTTTACTCTAGTTAACTCTCTACATAGGTTAAGTCTTCATTCTTAACCCATGGTTGATTTGTAACCATAACAATGATTTTTGTTATTCATCACAAATGACTTTCTTCTTCTTCTTGCTCTTGAGAAAAGCTTTCTAACTTTTTCTTTTGTGATGTTTATAAGTGAGAAATTGAAAATAAAAGAGAGCTAAATTCCTACTTCATCATCCTCATCTATTCTAACCACTTAGATTAGGGTGTTTGATTTGCTAATGGTTGATTAGTGAAGCATGAGCTTAGGTTTGAGTTTCTTCAAGTTAGATCATCTTTGTTGTTGAAGATTGGAAGCAAGCTTGCATCTTTCTCTTCATGAAGCCTCTCTAGAGTCTGGGTACATTATGATCGCAGCGAAGGGATCTCAACACGGAGCTTATGAAGCGAAGGAATGGACTACAAAGGTTTTAATCCCAAACTCTTAGAAGTAAAGTTGTTTACTTGCTATGTTATACCCTATGTCTCTAGTTAAGATCTTGGTTAGGGTTTGTTTAGCACCCTAAAAATTTTAAAGCAGAATGATTGATACTTGCCAAAACCTTGCTAAGGTGCTAAGCTAACCCTATAGTGGTATCAGAGCCAAGCTAGAGCATTAGGCGATGTGTAGATGAAGTTAGAAGTCCGATCGAACCCCGATACAGCCCCATCTCTGGAAATTTTTTCAAAAGTTGAAATTTTTCATATTAAAAATATTCAGAAATTCATGCAGGGAATTATAAGAAATACTGTGAAGTACGAAGCCATAAATCCATCACGTGACCGCGGAACCGCGGCCAAACCATGCATTTGGCTGCGGTTCCGCGGCCAACATGAGGAATTAAGGGCTAATACTTCAGGGCTTTATTCTTGGGTACTTTTTCATGCTTCTGGGAATTTTTAATTCTACTCAAGTGTTGAGCTTTCTGGGAAATATTGGGAACTCGTTAATTCGATCAAAAAGTTTAACTTCGTTTAAGTTTTTCCGGGTAATTTAGAACGTGTTAGAAAGTTCGAACGGATATCAATAACTCACTTTTTCCCCTGTCGGAAAATTTCCAAGTGTTGGATTTTTCCTTAGTTAAAGAACGTTCAAAGTCGTGCAGGTAACGCGGTGGACCCTCTAGAAGAACACAAACCTTAACTCGATTATGTGACCGTCTGAACCGCCTCTAAACCTTAGGGTTTGGGGTAGTACGGCATTGCCACATGTGAGGCATTGGTTTGACCCTTCTACGGCTGGACCATTGGTACTGTGACATGTTCTGGGACTTTTTGAACTCCGCTCAAGTGTTGCGCTATTTGGGAAATCTTGGGTGTTTGCTTATTCGATTGGAAAGTTTAACACTGTCTATTTATCGGGAATGTGATACAATATTTAGAATCTACAAGTAGTTATGAGATAACTAATTTGAATGTTATAAATCTAGCAGTTTAGTCTCAATTGATCGGTTGCCACGGGATTTTGATATGATCAAAAGTCCGTCGCAATCACGTAGAGTACGCGGATACTCGCCGGGTAAACTTAATAGATATCCACGCCCCATAGCCCCGACCAAATGACTGTAGGAGGACCCCGTCGCCAAAAGCATCCATTCGGGTGCTCGCGGCAGCGGTGTTCCGCCTTAGTGCACTTTGTCGACGGCGTCGGGGGTGCGGCCGTCTACTAAAGTTTCCGACGAGCATTCGATCTGGATGTTGGGAATCTTGTTGAATTGCCCGACTTGATATTGAAAAGTGTTTTCGATATTGAGACTAAAATGCGGGGTTTATAATTGTTAGGCATGCGATGTCTAAGGAATTCATTTGGTTAGGTATGAGATTTCTAAGGAGGTTGCGGATTCCACCTGTTGTAGTTTTACACTTTCTTTTCTGCGACCGTAAGTGTAATATATGGTATATCGCCGGTTTCGTTGCTATACATCAACGACAATTGGGATACGCATATTTACTTACGTTGATGACATGTGATATTATGTGTTGCTGTGATATGTTATATTGGATCGTCATGTTTTGAACAGCCGGGGGTTTTATGTGAGGTGGGGTTTTTATTTTCATTCATGTAAAATTCATTGTATGTAATATTCTTTTATTGGGGCACTTCCGGGTTGAGGATGATGTCACCATTGTATATTATTTACTTTTCCGCATTAGGATAGACCCAAGGTGGGGAGCACAAGTAACCGGGTTCTAGGGTCCAGTGGGAGACTATCTCGAGGAGTCGAGACCGAGTCTCCTAACTCTAGAACTGGCAGGGTTACTTGCCGCTCTCGTAGGGGTCTAGGGATGTGGGTTTGGCTATTCATCGCGACCGTGGAATCTGTATTTTATACAGGCTCGTCTTAAAACACAGACCTCCTAATATATACAATATTTCATATATGTTCTTCTGCTGCAATGTTCTGTGATGAGATCATATTACTGCCTGAGACGAATGTTTATATTATATATATGAGATATATATTATATATTGTTGTTTTCGTTTCATATCTGATGCTTGTGAAGCATAATAAAATGGGACTTCATTAATGAGATTAATGAAACTAAATGAAATCTAAAGATGTTGTAGAAACTTGTCTCAAATACTGGTAGCTCTAGTTCTTGCTTTGCATAGGGTATTCCTTGTAGAATATCCAGCACCTTATTCGATAAGGAAAGAGCCGAGATCCCTTCACCGGGAGTGACCTCTTTAGCGAAACTAGCAGATGCTACAAACTCGGTTTGTCTTTTGATTGTTTTTATAATTTTTGCTTTGCATAGTGATATTTGTGAAACATCCTGTACCTTATTCGATGAGGAAAGAGCCGAGATCCCTTCACCGGGAGTGACCTCTTTAGCAAAACTAGAAAAGGCCTAAAAACATTCCATTTAAAATAACTCGATTCTACAACGATATCAAGTTCATTACGCAAAAGGTTTTCTTAAAAACCTGATGTAGCCCTCCGTCATTTCAGATAAGTCTTACTAAGTATTCGTACTATGTTTGTTGACCTTCGTCAAGGCGTAGTGTGCGGTAGTTGACTAGTATTTATCTGCTGCATATGATGCGATTGTTTTAGAGTAGTCGTGCGGCCTTGTTGACCTCCATCAAGGGTCGTGCGGGTGGGTTTAATTCAATCAGGAAATGACGGATAGAACTTGACTAGCAGCCTATGCTTTGTTGACCTCCGTCAAGGTCATAGGATGCTAGGGCTAAAATATTATTGGGAATTTCAAGTTTTGAAATTTGCAATGAGATTGCATACCTCCTATGAGATAGTTGGATCCTGATACCCGCTGCGAGTAAGAGTTACTCCTGAGAGAGTTTTACACATTACAATTAGCCGATCAAGTAGGTGTCTAGAAACGTGTCAACGGGGTTATGCCTCTGGGAAAATGAGGTTTGCTTTAATTAGGTCCGTGCGAAAGCGCGGGGAACCTCCCTCAAAGTACCGGCACTGGCCTGGCTGAAAGATTGGCGAACTTGTAGAGTGTAATTAATCCCGGCTAGTCTTTCCTTTTAGGGTTTGAAGGATTATTTGACTAAAACAGTGGGAGACATCCTGATTAGATATATTAATAACCAATATAATCTTGCAAGAGTATACGCTGAGTGTTTTCTTCTATCTCTCTCCAGGTAGCGACCATGTCACGCCTTAATCAAGATAATAATACGGATGTATTGACCGAACCGGCTTGTTATACTGCGCTAGGGAACATTGGTCCCGCTCCAACTTATAATTGTTATAAGACAGAGCAGGAAATAGGGGATTACCAGAATTCCTGTGCCGCCCAAACGAAGAAAGTGCATGCTGATGCATCTTCTTTGGGTGTGTTCATTACCGAGAACTGTTTCTCAGTATCCTTTACGTCTTGGGTATAAGATACCGGATCAGGATCCCGAAAATGTAATTTGTTACATGGGCTACAGAGAGGTAGAGAACTGAGAACGGGTGATAAGTTTCAAGAGTTGAAAATGATGCAAGTGTTGCAGCCAAGTCTGTTGGCAGTTATTACCCTGTATTACCAGAATACATTGATTCTGAACCAATGTTATTAGATACCGAACCTGATATACAATATCATATCAGTCTCTTTATTAGTAAAGAAAGGATATAATTTTGTATTGTTGGATAATGTTTTGAACATTTCCTATATCAAGAGTTGATCGGTTCTGGCACGTTATCTAAAAGCATAGACGTTCTAAATCAAACTACAGTTCTTAACGTACAAAACACACATAAAAGGAAAAGTTCAGAAATGAACGAATCCTTCTTGAGGCATTGTAGACTAGGTCATATCAATGCGACCCGACTAGCTGAAGTTACATAAAGATGCATATTTAAATTAGTTTGGATTTACATCTTGTAAAACCTGCCAGTCATGTCACAAAGATAAGATGACCACAGCTCCGTTTATTGGAAACAGAGAAAGAGTTAGTGAACTCTAGGGATTGATACATGATGATGTATGATAGTCTCATGTCTACATATACCAGGACAGGTTCTTTTTACTTCGTTATATTCACTGATGATCTCTCAAGATTCAGACATATGTTCCTGTTGAAACACAAGTCCGAAACTTTTGAGATAATTACATAATATAAGTTAGAAGTAGAGAACTAAAAACGGGTATAAGTATTATGTCCTTTGATGTGATCAAGGAAGAGAATACTTGAGCACGGAATTCCTGGACTATTCTAAAGGAGAATAAGATTCTCTCTTAGCATTACTCCTCCGAATACACCACAGCACGTCGGTAGATCGGGGCGGAGCAATCGTGCCCTATGTGATATGGTGTGCTCTATGATGAGTACTACTAAGTTGCCTATTTTCTTTTGGGATTATGCACTTGAGAAGTTGCATACCTATTGAATAGGGTTCCAACCAAATCAGATGCCTACCACTCCATATGTGATATGGTATGGGAAGAGCCCATCTCTTAAGGAAGTTAAGATTTGGGGTTGTCCGGCCTATGTCTAAAAGAAAAATCCGGACAAGCTCGAGGCAAGGACAGTTCTGTGGAAGTTTGTTGGATATCCCAAGCATTAGCAAAGGAATATCTTCTACCAAACTGAGCAACAAAGATGTTTTGTTTTCTCAGCATGCCACCTTTTGGAAAGAGGATTTCTTGTGAAGAAATTAGTGGTAATAAGGTAGAACTGGAAGGAGTTCCAGCTATACAAACTACAGCTGATGATTTGGAAGAACTGAAGGATTCAATAGATCCCAACGAACCTCAGCCTCTCCGCCGATCTGGTAGGGTTTCTCATCCACCTGAGAGATACTTCGGTTTCTCTATGACAGTGGGAGAGAGGATTGCATCATGAGATGATGACCCAACTAGTTTCGAGCAGGCCATCAGGAGTGGTGATTCTGTAAGAATGGCTGGATGCTTAGCGATCTGAGATGGAATCCTTATACACCAACAAAGTATGGACTTTGGTTACTTTATCTAAAGGGTTAAATCCCCATCAGGAGCAAGTATATCTTGAGAAAATTACTTGGTGTACATGGAAAGGTTGAGACTTTCAAAGCTATGCTTAAGTTCATCCAGATCCTACTTGCCACTGCTACATACCAAGACTACGATATCTGGCGGTTGAGTGTCATGACTGCTTTTCTAAATATTGATTTGAAAGAGAGCGTCTATAAGTACACATCCAGAGGGCTTCGTAGACAGTGGGAGCAGCGGAAACGTGAGCATGATGTTTTATGGGATAAATCAGGCATCGTGGAGTTGGAACGTCTGTTTTGATGTGGTGTCAAAGAGTTTGACTTCATCAAAATGGTAGATGAACCTTGTATATACAAAAAGGTAGTAGGGAGTATGGTGATGATCCTCGTATTGTACGTGGATGACATACTCTTGATAGGAAAGGAGTTTCCTATGCTACGCTCGGTCAATCTCTTCTTATCACAAAGATTCTCTATATAAGATCAAGGTGATACCTCCTAAATCCTGGGTTATGGATCTATGAGATAGATCTCATTGGATGTTAGGATTCTCACTAGTTGTAGTGAGATAGTATCAATCGATCCTAGGGAGAATCACTGGAAAGGTTTCAGGGTGACAAGGACGACTGAATGTCAGTCGCAGGCATTGTCTTTACCCTCAGTGGAGGGACGGTATATTGGAAGAGTTCCAAGCTAGATACTGTGACATACTAGACGATTAAAGGTAAGATACATCGTTACCAAGGATGCTACCAAAGAGGCAATCTGGATATATATGAGTTCATGTGATGAATTTCATTCCTACCATTGTGTGACAAAGGAGTTGTGGCTTAGGCCTAGGAACCCCCGTCCCATCAGAGATCCAGAAATATTCTTAGGCAGTATCACCTGATCATGGAGATGGTTGATCTCCAGGAAGATCGAGGTTAGGAGAGTAGATACAGAGGACAACAGCGCGGATCCACTCACAAAGGCCTATTTCCCAGTAGAGACTTTTATGGGATGGTTGAGTATGAGATACTTCAAACCACAGCTGATTGTTGGGTATGCGATACCACAACAGATGGCCCTAGTGCAAGTGGGAGATTGTTAGTGATATGTCTGCCCTAGAGGCCATTACTGTACATACGATATATATTGTAGTGGATGCTTGTGTAAGTCCATGTCACGCACCCCACGAACTTGCGGGGAGGCGGAATATATGAAAAACGATTATCAAAGCTTCGTAACACGGACTTGAGCGCATGAATCGTTATCTAAACCATTGCTAACTATCAACTAGAGGTTTAACTACTCGGATTCGAAGTTATACATCAATTACATGCCCTTCGGGTTTTCATCGCTGTCCTCCACTCCTCGTAGGCTCCTTGGAACATCGGCACCTCAACGGCCTCCTCGAATCAAAGACGATCCACCCGAAAGCTCCTACGCCAAGCTTAATCTCAAACTTTAGATAACTAGGTTGCTTAAAGTGCTAATCTAAGCTACCTAGGGGATATAGAGTGTGGTTATGGATGTATTAGTCTAGCTAACCCTTGATCTCAACTCATGAGAGGTTAGGGTTAGGGTTTGAAGAATGAGAGAGCTTGAGGAGAGAGAAGGTGAAGATGATAATGAAATGAGATAATGATCTATCATAATATATATGAAGCATTATTTATTTATCCAAAAATAAAAAAATAGAATTAACAACCATGCTTCATAAATATCTATGAGTGATTCACCTCCATGAGTCATTAAGCATTTATGATGCATTAATGACATGGATGAATCACACAAATGAGTCACTAATCTCATTTAATGCAATGCCACCTTACCCCCAAAGTCACCACTCTTCTAGAAGCTTCCCGACAAATTACGAAAACACCCCTCCAATCCGTGAAAACATGGAAAAACTTTAGACTGTATAAATCCAATAACCCGATACTAGAATCTGGCTTAAACCAAAACCGGCTAGTAAAAACTGTCCGAAAAGTCGTACGTGCGTAAACACACGTATGCATCCGAACCCTTGTCGTAAAACCATACGACCTCTATATCGTTTCGCCTGGAGCAGGGAAACTCTCTGTGTGGGACTCTAAAGACTCGACACTACGCTGGCAGTGGGTTTAACCACAGACCGCAAGCGGAACTAGCTGTACGTAACGGTCCCCAGGTAGATGTCGATAAAAAGGCCGATGAGGAAAACCATCCGAACTCTTACTGAGCCTGATGTGACAACCTCCGTACAGTCCGGTCTGTTCGTCTAAGACTATCGCATATCGAGCCTAGGGGGCGGCAAGCGTCAGTCTCCTAATAGCTGTATAAGTCGTGTTGGAGCGTAGCCCATTACACCCTGAGAAACTACTGGAACCTACCAGTATATCTCGCTTGCCCTGGCCAGGAACTTTGCGTAATGGCTCTCTGACACAGTGCGATATCAACTCCCAATACCGGGAGAGACGAATCCTATCTAACCGCCACTGCCTCCAAGTGCTCGGGACTGCACCCAACTGCTACCTGTTTGCACGACTCCTTTGAGCCGTGGTAGGGTAGCAATCTAAGAACAGTGGGACACACTCAAGGCGAAGTAGCAGTGTCAAGTCTGCGGACTATGCTGTACTCATGTCACCTGGAAACTGTTAACTGACGATGGGTATGATACCAACCAATCAGTTCCCCTGCGAGTCCTGTCCGGTGTATCCGTAACCTAACGAGCACCTGCATACTATCTCCAGTACGACGTACTGATGGCTGTAGGACAGACCATCTCCCCAACTGGGATGAGAAGCGTACACACTTAGTCTACTCCGGAATATCGATGCCCTATCTCGATAATCCAACGACCAGGGACCTGTATAGGATGTTGCTTACAGACTACCCAGCCCCCACTAGTGTGACTGCCATCACAACGCTGGTAATCAAGCAAAGATCCTATGGGCTCTACTAATATGTATAAGTGATACGTTACAAGAAACATATGCACATATTATGTAGACACAAACCAAGTAGCATACTACCATTTTTAGCAAGACTGTATATACAACTGTGAATATCCCAAGCTTCCATTAAGTAATATACAATCTAGTATGATACAATAATGGCCCCTAGGGTATATACACTAACAATCTCCCACTTGCACTAGGGCCATGAGCTGGCATATCGTAGACCTATCATCTCGAATAGCCTCTTGAACTGCGTCTGAGGAAGGGCCTTTGTGAATAGATCAGCAATGTTATTCTCTGTCTCTACTCTTTTCATCTCGATCTCCCGGCGATCTACGATCTCCCTGATCAGGTGATACAGCCTTAAGATGTGTCTGGATTTCTGATGAGACCTGGGTTCCTTCGCTAAAGCTATAGCGCCGTTGTTGTCACAATACAGAGGTATTGGACCAACACTAGAAGGAACCACCTGAAGTTCTGTAAGGAACTTCTTCATCCAGACAGCTTCTTTTGCGGCATCGCAAGCAGTTATGTACTCCGCTTCCATCGTTGAGTCAACAACGGTCTCCTGCTTGGAACTCTTCCAACAGACCGCCCCTCCATTGAGGGTAAAGACATAACCCGACATGGATTTGGAGTCATCCTTGTCACTCTGGAAGCCGGAGTAGGCAAAGGCCTCCATCTGGAGGTCTTTTCCGCCATATACCAAGAACATCTCCTTAGTCCTCCTCAGGTACTTGAGAATGTTCTTTACTCTATCCAGTGCTTCTCCCCTGGGTTTGCCTGATACCGGCTTACAACGCTCAATGCGTATGCTACATCTGGTCTGGTACATAACATCGCATACATTATAGAGCCTACCGCAGAAGCGTAGGGTATAATCGACATGCGATCCCTTTCAAAATCAGTCTTGGGAGACATCTCTTTGGAGAGGGTGATTCCGTAACAAGCCGGTAGGTTATCGCGCTTAGAATCATCCATACTGAATCTCTTCACTATGGTGTCTATGTACCTGGACTGTGAAAGTCCTAACATCCTCTTTGATCTATCACGATAGATCCGGATCCCCAGAATGTAGGTGGCATCACCCAGGTCTTTCACGGAGAATTTATGTGATAAGAATCGTTTGACTGACTGTAACATAGGAATATCATTTCCTATTAGGAGAATGTCATCCACGTACAAGACGAGGAATACTACGGCTCTCCCTACAATCTTACTGTATATGCAAAGTTCATCTGGATTTTTGATAAAGTCGAATTCTTTGACGGCATCATCAAAACAGATGTTCCAACTCCGCGATGCCTACTTTAGTCTATAAATGGACTTAAGCAGCTTGCATACTTTACTGCTGCTTCCACTCTGAATGAATCCCTCTAGCTGATCCATATAGATGCTCTCTTCCAAATTACCGTTTAGAAAGGTCGTCTTTACGTCCATCTGCCAGATTTCATAATCGTGGAAGGAAGCAATAGCAAGAAGGACCCGAATGGATTTAAGCATAGCCACTGGAGAAAAGGTTTCGTCATAGTCCAAACCAGGTCTTTGACGGAAACCCTTTGCAACAAGTCTAGCCTTATAGGTTTCAACCTGTCTATCTACACCAATCTTCTTTTTGAAGATCCATTTACATCCTACGGGTTTTACCCCATCTGGAGCAATGTCCAAAGTCCATACTTTGTTAGTGTACATGGAATCCATTTCGGTCCGCATTGCATCCAGCCATTTTACTGAGTCACCGCTCTGAATGGCTTGCTGGAAGCTAGTAGGCTCATCATAGTCAATAGTGCAATCCTCTCTATCCCCGTCTATGAGAAAACCGTAGTATCTCTCGGGCGGATGAGATTGCCTACTACTCCTGCGAAGTGGCGTCGGGATGTCCCTTTCTTCTTAAACCTCTGGTTCTGCCATACTTTCAGTAATAGCTTGTGGTTCTGGAATTTCTTCCAGTTCTATTTCGCTCCCACTTGTTTCCTTTTCTAAAAATTCAGTTTCCAAGAAGTGGGAATGCTGAGAAACAAAAACCTTTTGTTCCTCTGCGTCATAGAAAAGATACCCCCTGGAATTCTTTGGGTATCCCACAAACTTACACAGTACTGAGCGTGCCTCGAGCTTGTCTGTATGCTGCTTCTTTACAAAAGCTGGACATCCCCATGTCTTAAGATACTTAAGACAGGGTTTCTTCCCACTCCACATTTGATATGGTGTGGTAGGCACAGTTTTGGTTGGAACCTTGTTCAAAAGATATGCAGCTATTTCTAGCGCATATCCCCAGAAAGATCGCGGCAACTCAGCCTTACTCATCATGGAACGAACCATATCCAATAGGGTTCGATTCCTCCTTTCTGATATACCGTTGTGTTGTGGTGTGTATGGAGGAGTAAGCTGAGAGAGAATTCCATTCTCTTTTAAGTAACCCAGGAACTCGGTACTTAAGTATTCACCACCTCGATCAGATCTCAGTGTCTTTATACTCTTGCCTGTTTGTTTTTCCACTTCATTCCTGTATTCTTGGAATTTCTCAAAGGCCTCGGATTTATGCTTCATTAAGAAGACCTAGAGAAATCATCCGTAAAAGTAATGAAGTAGGAATAACCACCTCTCACATATGTAGACACTGGACCGCACACGTCACTGTGTACGAGTCCCAAGAGCTCGCTTGCTCTTACTCCGTGTCCAGTGAACGGAGTCTTTGTCATCTTTCCTTTGAGACAGGATTGACAAGTTGCATATGTTTGATATTCAAACGGATCCAAATATCCTTCTTTATGTAACTTAGTCAACCTTCTCTCATTGATGTGACCTAGTCTACAATGCCATAAGAAAGCCTGATTTATTTCTGGAGACTTTCTTTTAAGTGTGTTCTGGACATTGAAAACCTGAGCTTGACTCAATACGTATATACCGTTATCTAATGTACCGGACCCAATCAGAACTTGATTTAGGTGGATGTGTACTACATCGCTTACGAATGTAAAATCATATCCCTCTCTTGAAAGTGAGGACACTGATATGATATTACAAGTCATATTAGGTACATACAGACAGTTACGTAGAATCAATATCTACCCATTTGTCAAACCTAGGCGAATTTCTCCCACGGATTCAGTGTCCACGCTAATTCCGTTTGCAACTCTGAGAGACCAATCACCTACCTTTATAACTCTACGGTTTCTCAAAGCATGTATTGAATTACAGATATGAGATCCTGCTCCGGTATCTAGTACCCAGGAAGTAGAGTTAATTGACAAACAGTTCTCAATAACAAATACACTTGAGGCTGAAGCCACAACATGCTTCGTATCCTGGTTACTGGCTTCTAAAGCCCTGCAATCTTTCTTCCTATGCCCAATCCCATAACCATAGGAACGTCCCTCTTTTACTATATCCAGTCCCGAAACTTTTGCCTTTCTCTTTCCTTCTACTTCCCTGGTTTCCTTCAGGGTAGGAGGCAGAGACTGTAGAATCAGGTCAGTATCTGACCCGTTCTCTAACGTGGTCTTCAGGTCCGTGAGCTCATCAATATAGCTAGTCATTGTAAGGACGTTGTCCCCTACAGATGACCCGTCAGCCAACCTCGCTTGAATTAATTCGGTCGAGGTTTCATATCTAGTGATATAAGATTGCTCTCCATATAAATCTTTGTTATGGAGAAAGATGGAAACAGAGTCTATCTTCTCATGCTGCTTCTGGTTTACACCATCAACTGAAGCTAACACGAGGCACTTGGCTTTCGCTTTATCTTTTTCCCTTGTCTGACGGATATTCATATCCGCGACAGTGGAAACTGGACCTGGGACGGCGGGATCTAGAGTAGTAATAGGATGGTCCAGCTTGTCATAGGCAATGGACATCTAGACAGACCTTTGCCAGTCATATAAGTCAGATTTAGTCAATTTGTTATCTAGATGTAACCTAGGTGTGGTCACAAGGTCGCTGCAATTAAGAGAGAGAGAAGAAAACATTTTAGCATGATGCTGTTGCAAGTTTAGATTGGTTTTAAGTTTATCTAAACAGGATGGCTCCCACTGTTTCTCGAATCCTTCCTCAAATCATAAAAGAAGAATTAGCCAGGACAATTCTCACCGTACAATACTTGCTTAACCGTTCAGCCAGGCCAGTGTCGATACTTCGAGGGAGATTTTCCAACGCTTTCGCGAAGTTCCTTAATTAAATAACCTCTTTTCTCTGGGGGCGTAACCCCGCTGACACCTTGTAAGTCCATATTGCGACCCCCGGTGCTTACGGGGAGGCGGAAACGGTATAAAAAACAAATTTTTATCGCAAGAGGCAACATGGACTAAACAAGGTCGGGATCGTGTCTAAACTAAACTAGCAAATACGCTAAAGGGAGTTAGCTACTCGGATGAAGGTTATACCTAAACTTGAACTCCTTCTTCTTGAAATCTTGTAGAGGTTGATGGTTCTCTTTTCGTCGCCTTCTTCCGTCGAAGATGGATCCACCTCGAAGGTTCGACCTTTGGGCTCTTCCTCGATCTTTGAGTGAACTAGGGTTTCCGGCTTGCTAAACCTTTAACCTAGAATGAGTAGAGAGTGACTAGGGTTTGCTTTTCTTTTTAAAGAGAAGGATTCTCAACACATGAGAAGGTTTCTCTTTGCTAGAGGAAGAAGAAGATGAAGAGAGGAGAGAGAAGCTAAATGAGATAATGAGCTATGTTTTTCTTTCTTGCAACCATAATGCCAAAAGAAAAACAATTATCTAAATAATAATAATTGAAAATGAGAATAGTTGATGGCAATTTGGAATGACCACTACCATGCTTCATTTAATGAAATGTAAGCATGAATCAAGGAGGACTTTTTAAAGCATGATGGTGGTCAACATTCAACCATGGTCAACAAGTCAACCATGGTCAACAAGTCAACAAAATCAACCATAACATAATTCTCATTTAATTACTATTATTAATAGATAATTCATAAATCCGTTAGGGTTTGGAAAATGATAACTGTCAACTGTGCATACGCACCCGTTCCGAAACCCTAATGAAATACCTCATCCTCCGCCTCAAGCAACTGTGCATACACACCTGCATTCTCGTTCCGAGGAACAAGAATACCAAGATATAAAAGCAACCCCAAATATATATACCAGTATCTGGCTCAAACCAGAGCCTGCCAGTATAATCCGTCCGGACTCCAAACGTGCACAAGTGCGCGGATGAGAACGAACCCTGTCGCAAAACCATGCGACCTCTACTCTGTTTTGCCCAGAGGCGAATACCCTCTGTGTGGGACTCTAAAGACTCGACACTACGCTGGCAGTGGGTTTAACCACAGACCGCAAGCGGCACTAGCTGTGCGTAACGGTCCCCAGGTAGATGTCGACAAGAAGGCTGACGAGGTGAAACCCCATCTGAACTCCTACTGAGTCTGAATGTGACATTCTCCGTACAGTCCGGTCTGTTCGTCTGATACATCGCATGTCGGGCCTAGGGGGCGGTAAAACGTCAGTCCCCCAATAGCGGTACAAGTCGTGTCGGAGTGAAGCCCAAAACACCCTGAGATAACACTGGAAACCTACCAGTATATCTCGCTTGCCCTGGCCAGGGACTACTCGTGTAATGGCTCTCCTAGACACAGCGCGATGTCAACCCCCAATACCGGGAGAGACGAATCCTGTCTAACCGTCACTGCCTCCAAGTGCTTCGGGACTGCACCCAACCACCACCTGTTTGCACGACTCCTTTGAGCCGTGGTAGGGTAGTGATCAAAGTGCAGTGGGAACACACTCGAGGCGAAGTGCCAGTGTCAAGTCAGCGGACTAAGCTGTACTCATGTCACCTGGGAACTGATAACTGACGATAGGTATAATACCAACCTGTCAGTTCCCGACGAGTCCTGTCCAGTGTACTCGTAACCCAACGAGCACCCGTATACTATCTCCAGTACGACGTACTGATGGCTGTGGGACAGACCATCTCCCACACTGGGATGAGAAGCGCATACGCTAGTCTACTCCGGAGTATCGATGCCCTGTCTCGATAGTCCTATTACTAGGGACCTATATAAGGATGTGCCTATAGATTACCCAGCCCCCACTAGTGTAACTGCCATCACAACGCTGGTAATCAAGCAAAGATCCTAAGGGCTCCACTAATGCGTATAAGTGATATACTGAAATAAACACAAGTACACATTGAAGTAGAAACAAACCAAGTAGCATACTACTATATTGAGCAAGATTGTTTATACAAGGTGAATATCCCAAGCTTCCATCAAGTAATATACAAACTAGTATGATACAGTAATGGCCTCTAGGGCATATACACTAACAATCTCCCACTTGCACTAAGGCCATGAACTGGCGTACCGAAGACCTATCATCTCGATCAGCCGCTCGAACTGAGTCTGGGGTAAGGCCTTGGTGAATGGATCTGCAGTGTTCTCTTCTGAAGCAACCCTCCGAACCTCGATCTCCTTGCGATCCACGATCTCCCTGATCAGGTGATACCGCCTCAAGATGTGCCTGGATCTCTGATGGGACCTGGGTTCCTTTGCTAAAGCTATAGCCCCGTTGTTGTCGCAATACAGAGGTACTGGGTCAACAATGGACGGAACCACCTGAAGTTCTTTTAAGAACTTCCTTATCCAGACAGCTTCTTTTGCGGCATCAGATGCAGCGATGTATTCCGCTTCCATAGTCGAGTCTGCAACGGTTTCCTGTTTGGAACTCTTCCAACACACCGCCCCTCCATTGAGGGTAAAGACAAAACCCGACATGGACTTGGAATCATCCTTGTCACTCTGGAAGCTGGAGTCAGCAAAGGCCTCAATCTGGAGGTCTTTTCCGCCATACACCAAGAACATCTCCTTAGTCCTTCTTAGGTACTTGAGAATGTTCTTTACTGCTATCCAATGTTTCTCCCCAGGGTTTGACTGATACCGGCTTACTACACTCAGTGCATAAGCTACATCCGGTCTGGTACACAACATCGCATACATTATAGAGCCTACCGCAGAAGCGTAGGGTATAATAGACATGCGATCCCTCTCCAAATCAGTCTTGGGAGACATCTCTTTAGAGAGGGTGATCCCGTGACAAGCCGGTAGGTTACCGCGCTTGGAATCTTCCATACTGAATCTTTTCAGTACGGTGTCGATGTACCTGGACTGTGAAAGTCCTAATATCCTCTTGGATCTATCATGATGGATCCGGATCCCCAGGATGTAAGAGGCATCACCCAGGTCTTTCATGGAGAACCTGTGTGACAAGAAACCCTTGACAGATTGTAGCATAGGAATGTCATTTCCTATTAAGAGAATGTCATCCACGTATAAAACAAGGAATACCACAGTTCTCGCTACAAATCTACTATAGATGCATGGTTCATCTGGATTTTTGATAAAGTCAAATTCCTTGACCGTCTCATCAAAATAGATGTTCCAACTCCGCGATGCCTGCTTTAGTCCATAGATGGACTTAAGCAACTTGCACACCTTTCCGCTGCTCCCACTCTGAATGAAACCCTCTGGCTGATCCATATAGACACACTCCTCTAAATTTCCATTTAGAAAAGCGGTTTTTACGTCCATCTGCCAAATCTCATAATCGTGGAAGGCAGCAATGGCAAGAAGGATCCGAATGGATTTCAGCATAGCCACTGGAGAAAAGGTTTCGTCATAGTCCAAGCCAGGTCTTTGACGGAAACCCTTTGCTACAAGTCTAGCTTTATAGGTCTCAACCTGTCCATCTACACCAATCTTCCTTTTGAAGATCCACTTGCATCCTACGGGTTTTACCCCGTCTGGAGCAATGTCCAACGTCCATACTTTGTTGGTGTACATGGACTCCATTTCGGTCCGCATTGCATCCAGCCATTTTACCGAGTCAACGCTCTGAACGGCCTGTTGGAAGCTAGTAGGCTCATCATAGTCTATGATGCAATCCTCTCTATCCCCGTCTATGAGAAAACCGTAGTATCTCTCGGACGGATGAGACTGCCTACTACTTCTGCGGAGCGGCATAGGAATGTCCTGTTCATTTGAACCCTCTGGTTCCATTAAGCTTTCAGTAATAGTCTGTGGTTCTGGAATTTCTTCCAGTTCTATTGCGCTCCCACTTACTTCTTTTTCTAAGAACTGATGCTCCAGAAAATGGGCATTACGAGAAACAAGGACTTTTTGTTCCTCTGCGTAATAGAAAAGATACCCCCTGGAGTTCTTTGGGTATCCCACAAACTTGCACAGTACTGAGCGCGCCTCGAGCTTGTCCGTATGCTGCTTTTTGACATAAGCTGGACATCCCCAAATCTTTAGGTACTGAAGATAGGGTTTCTTCCCACTCCATAATTCATATGGTGTGGTAGGCACAGTCTTAGTAGGAACTCGGTTCAATAGGTATGCAGCTGTTTCTAGCGCATACCCCCAGAATGATCGCGGTAACTCAGCGTTACTCATCATGGACCGTACCATATCCAATAGGGTCCGGTTCCGTCTCTCCGATACACCGTTATGTTGCGGGGTGTATGGAGGAGTAAGCTGAGAGAGAATCCCATTCTCTTTTAAATAATTCAGGAACTCGGCACTTAAGTATTCTCCACCTCGATCCGATCTTAGAATCTTGATACTTTTGCCGGTTTGTTTTTCTACTTCATTCTTAAATTCCTGGAATTTTTCAAAAGCTTCGGACTTATGTTTCATTAAGAAGACATAACCGTATCTTGAAAAATCATCCGTAAAAGTAATGAAGTAAGAATAACCGCTTCGCGCATGTGTAGACATTGGACCGCACACGTCGCTGTGTACGAGTCCCAAGAGCTCGCTCGCTCTTACTCCGTGTCCAGTGAACGGAGTCTTTATCATCTTTCCTTTGAGACAGGATTGACAAGTGGCATATGATTGATATTCGAACGGATCCAAATATCCTTCTGTATGTAACTTAGTCAACCTTCTCTCATTGATGTGACCCGGTCTACAATGCCATAAGAAAGTCTGATTGATATCTGGAGACTTTCTTTTGTGTGTATTCTGGACATTGAAAATCTGTGGTTGGTTCAATACGTATATACCATTGCTCAGTGTACCTGACCCAATCAGAACTTGATTAAGGTGAATGTTTACAACATTACTTACAAACGCAAATTCATAACCTTCTTTAGAAACCAAAGATACAGAAATGATATTACAAGTTGCGTTGGGTACAAAAAAGCAATTACGCAAAACCAAAACATGCCCATCTGACATTCCTAGGTGATAGTCCCCCACGGCTTTAGCATCCATGCTAGCTCCGTTCGCAACTCTGAGGGTCATATCACCTTCCTTCAAAAACCTACGGTTTCTCAACGCCTGCAAAGAATTACAGATATGAGATCCTGACCCGGTATCCAATACCCAGGAAGTAGAGTTTATAGAAAGACAGTTTTCAATAACATACACACCTGAAGCTGAAGCCGCAACCTGCTTCAGTTCCTGTGTCCTGGCTTTCCAAGCCCTGCAATCTTTCTTCCAGTGTCCACTCTTGTGACAATAGAAGCATTCCTCTTTACCAACAAGCTTCCCCTCTATCTTTGTTGCCTTTTCCTTTCCCTTCGTACCCACTTTACTAACACCGCCTCTTGGTTTGGCGGGGGCTTTCTTCCTCTTTCCCTTGGCTTTCGCCTTGGACCTAGAGGAAGAAGATCCTCCTACAAACAAAGCGGGTGTATCCCTACCCTTCTGTAGGGTGCCCTCTGCGCTCCTCAGCAGGTTGAGGAGTTCTGAAAGTTCAACTTCCTTTTCTTGCAAGTTGAAATTCAGTATGAACTGGGCGTAAGTGGATGGAAGGGACTGGAGAATTAAATCTGTATAGAGTTCACTATCCAACGTGGTCCCAAGTTCTGCGAGCTCCTCAGTGTAGCCAATCATCTTAAGCACGTGGTCCGCTACCGATGATCCGACGGCCAACTTTGTCGAAAACAACTTCTTCGACACTTCGTATCTTGCGATACGAGACTGCTCTCCATACAGTTCTTTTGTATGGAGAAATATGGACTCGAGGTCCATATTCTCATGCCTCCTCTGATGTTCGTTGTCCATAGAGGCAAGCACGAGGCACCTGGCCTTCGCGCAATCAATCTCCCAAGTCTTACGGATTTCCTTATCCGCGACGCTGGAGGTGGGACCTGGGACGGGGGGAGCTTTGGTGGTAAGAAGATACCCCAGCTTGTCGTAAGTGATTGCCAATTTGACATTCCTGAGCCAATCTTTGTAGTTTGGCCCTGTCAGTATGTTTTTATCTAGAAGTAACTTAAGTCCAGTCATTTCGATTTGGTCGCTGCAGGGGGAGAGAAGAAACACTTAGCACGATGCTCTTGCAAGTTTAGAATGGTTTTTAATTTGTCTAAACAGGATGGCTCCCACTGTCTCTCGAATCCCTCCTCAAACCACAAAGGAAGAATTAGCCGGGATCAATCCCACCGTACAATACTTGCTTAACCGTTCAGCCAGGCCAGTGTCGGTACTTCGAGGGAGGTTTTCCAACGCTTTCGCGAAGTTCCTTAATTAAATAACCTCTTTTCCCTGGGGGCGTAGCCCCGCTAACACCTTTCTAGGCACCTACTAGGTTTATAGCATTGATCGTTTAGTGAGAAATTTCCCGAGGAGTAGCATATACTCACAGTAGGATCGGGATCCAAATATCATCGCGTGACGAAAATGAAGGAATCCTACCATAGTCATCACACTCCAAATGGTATGCAAATCTAGCAAGTTTCAGTACTTATGAAACTCCCGATGTGGATTTTTGCCCCATGCTCTTATGACCTTGGCGTGAGGTCAAAATGTCATAAGTCACATGTCAAGTTCTTCCCATCATTATCCCGGTTGATTTGAATCCACCCGTACCTACCCTTGACGTAGGCCAAAATGGTGGTACGATTGTCTCAAAACAACGCATTCTATCTATGCAACAGATAAATATCCGGCAGCTACCAATCACTATGCCTTGGCGTGAGGTCAAAATACATAGCTTGAATACTACCGTATATTTAACTGAAATGATGGAGGGCTACGAATGGTTTTGGCGAAACCGTGAACGTAGTGAACTTGATATAATCGATGGAACGAGATAGCTTTTAGAAGGAGTGGCTCAAGCTCCGCATTTAAAAGTTAGTTTTGAAAAGAACCGAGTGGTTTTTCGAAAGTGTTCCAACGACTTTAACTTGGTTTATTATCTTGCATTAGTTCTTTTAATGCGTGATATTCTTGCATTAGTTCTTTTAATGCGTCCCATCATTTAATCCTACCATTGCAGAAAACAACCAAAATATGACGTACGCTTATGCCATTTGCATTCGCCACGGGGTCCCGTCATCACTCGTTAGGTTACTTAACTAACGACAGAGCGGGGGCTGGGCTAGCGCGGCTGTAAAACATAAGCAACGCCTAAATAGAAAGCAATGATAGACATTACAGATCACAGATAAATACATTGGATATACTAGCAATCCGCAATCCTTTCGAGCCTGCAACGAAAAGCGGATTACACGGTCTCGGTGAATAGCCAAATACCCCACCCAAGACCCCTACGGGTGCGGCAAACTACCCGCCAAGTTCCCGGTAGTTTGTGCACCCCACCATGGGTCTATCCTAGGAGCAAAAACAGTAAAAAGAATTATACAATGACGGCTACAACCCCGACCCGGTTGTGCGGCCAAACAAATAATAATATTACATCAATTTACATTTACAATGAATGAAAGAAAAACAAAAGCTCATCTCACATCCACCCCGGCTATTCACCCGCGACAGTCCAACACATTCATATACACAATCCAACATCAAACACAGATCATGTATAACCCCGACTAATCGACTTATAGCGATTAGCCGACGTTCAATACATGCAAACATCACAGATATAACCAACATAGCCAAAGTGCAGTGAAGTTCGAAAAAAATACGAAATTATAGGACCCCAAAAGTGAATTTCTGTTCTGGAAAATCTGGGTACATATAATACATCTGAAAAATCCCAAAACACCACCAGAAGAACACTGCACGAAAAACGATGCAGAGAGGAAAACAAACTGCGGCGCTTCCGCGGCACATGCCTACCTCGTGCCGCGGAAGCGCGGCGGTTTAAGTGAATTAGTGCATCGTTTTTCTTGGCTGTTCAAACAAAACCCTGAGCCGAATTTACAAGTATAAAGTTTTTCATTTAGAGCAGAAAAAAATTCAACAGAAACTTAGGGTTTTGGTTTTTCCGGTTTTGTGATTTTTCGGTTTCGAACTTCCATACACTTCGCTACCAAGCTAGTTTAAGTTTAGTTAGGCTCTGATACCACTGTAAGTCCATATTGCGACCCCCGGTGCTTACGGGGAGGCGGAAACGGTATAAAAAACAAATTTTTATCGCAAGAGGCAACATGGACTAAACAAGGTCGGGATCGTGTCTAAACTAAACTAGCAAATACGCTAAAGGGAGTTAGCTACTCGGATGAAGGTTATACCTAAACTTGAACTCCTTCTTCTTGAAATCTTGTAGAGGTTGATGGTTCTCTTTTCGTCGCCTTCTTCCGTCGAAGATGGATCCACCTCGAAGGTTCGACCTTTGGGCTCTTCCTCGATCTTTGAGTGAACTAGGGTTTCCGGCTTGCTAAACCTTTAACCTAGAATGAGTAGAGAGTGACTAGGGTTTGCTTTTCTTTTTAAAGAGAAGGATTCTCAACACATGAGAAGGTTTCTCTTTGCTAGAGGAAGAAGAAGATGAAGAGAGGAGAGAGAAGCTAAATGAGATAATGAGCTATGTTTTTCTTTCTTGCAACCATAATGCCAAAAGAAAAACAATTATCTAAATAATAATAATTGAAAATGAGAATAGTTGATGGCAATTTGGAATGACCACTACCATGCTTCATTTAATGAAATGTAAGCATGAATCAAGGAGGACTTTTTAAAGCATGATGGTGGTCAACATTCAACCATGGTCAACAAGTCAACCATGGTCAACAAGTCAACAAAATCAACCATAACATAATTCTCATTTAATTACTATTATTAATAGATAATTCATAAATCCGTTAGGGTTTGGAAAATGATAACTGTCAACTGTGCATACGCACCCGTTCCGAAACCCTAATGAAATACCTCATCCTCCGCCTCAAGCAACTGTGCATACACACCTGCATTCTCGTTCCGAGGAACAAGAATACCAAGATATAAAAGCAACCCCAAATATATATACCAGTATCTGGCTCAAACCAGAGCCTGCCAGTATAATCCGTCCGGACTCCAAACGTGCACAAGTGCGCGGATGAGAACGAACCCTGTCGCAAAACCATGCGACCTCTACTCTGTTTTGCCCAGAGGCGAATACTCTCTGTGTGGGACTCTAAAGACTCGACACTACGCTGGCAGTGGGTTTAACCACAGACCGCAAGCGGCACTAGCTGTGCGTAACGGTCCCCAGGTAGATGTCGACAAGAAGGCTGACGAGGTGAAACCCCATCTGAACTCCTACTGAGTCTGAATGTGACATTCTCCGTACAGTCCGGTCTGTTCGTCTGATACATCGCATGTCGGGCCTAGGGGGCGGTAAAACGTCAGTCCCCCAATAGCGGTACAAGTCGTGTCGGAGTGAAGCCCAAAACACCCTGAGATAACACTGGAAACCTACCAGTATATCTCGCTTGCCCTGGCCAGGGACTACTCGTGTAATGGCTCTCCTAGACACAGCGCGATGTCAACCCCCAATACCGGGAGAGACGAATCCTGTCTAACCGTCACTGCCTCCAAGTGCTTCGGGACTGCACCCAACCACCACCTGTTTGCACGACTCCTTTGAGCCGTGGTAGGGTAGTGATCAAAGTGCAGTGGGAACACACTCGAGGCGAAGTGCCAGTGTCAAGTCAGCGGACTAAGCTGTACTCATGTCACCTGGGAACTGATAACTGACGATAGGTATAATACCAACCTGTCAGTTCCCGACGAGTCCTGTCCAGTGTACTCGTAACCCAACGAGCACCCGTATACTATCTCCAGTACGACGTACTGATGGCTGTGGGACAGACCATCTCCCACACTGGGATGAGAAGCGCATACGCTAGTCTACTCCGGAGTATCGATGCCCTGTCTCGATAGTCCTACGACTAGGGACCTATATAAGGATGTGCCTATAGATTACCCAGCCCCCACTAGTGTGACTGCCATCACAACGCTGGTAATCAAGCAAAGATCCTAAGGGCTCCACTAATGCGTATAAGTGATATACTGAAATAAACACAAGTACACATTGAAGTAGAAACAAACCAAGTAGCATACTACTATATTGAGCAAGATTTTTTATACAAGGTGAATATCCCAAGCTTCCATCAAGTAATATACAAACTAGTATGATACAGTAATGGCCTCTAGGACATATACACTAACACACCTTTCTAGGCACCTACTTGGTTTATAGCATTGATCGTTAAGTGACGAATCTCCTGATAAGTAGTATATACTCACAGTAGGATCGGGATCCAAAATATCATCGTATGATAATGTTGAAGGAATCCTACCAACATTCATCAAACTCCAAAATGGTATGCATCTCTCTGCAAATTTCAGTTTCTTTAGAAATTCCCGATGTGGATTTTTGCCCCATGCTTTTATGACCTTGACGAAGGTCAACAAATCATAAGTCACATGTCAAGTTCTACCCGTCATTGTCCAGGTTAATTTGAACCCACCCGTACATACCCTTGACGAAAGTCAACAAGGTAATACGACTGTTCCAAACCAACGCATCTATCTATGCAACATATGAACACCCAACAGCTACCAATCACTATGCCTTGACGAAAGTCAACAAACATAGCTTGAATACTATTGAATATTCATATGAAATGACGGAGGGCTACGAATGGTTTTGGCAAAATCGTGAACGTAGTGAACTTGATATAATCGAAGGAACCTGATAATTTTTAAAAGGAGTGGTTAAAGCTCCGCAATTTAAAAATTCTGATCTTTTAAAATAACCGAGTGGTTTCTTTTAAATTTGTTCCAACGATTCAACTTTGGTTTATTTTCTTTGCATTATAATAATACGTCCCATCATTTATCCTATTATTGCAGAAAACAACGAAAATACCACGTCCTCTTATGCTATCTGCATTCGTCACTGGGTCCCGTCATCACCTGTTAGGTTACTTAACTAACGACAGAGCGGGGGCTGGGCTAGCGCGGGTGTAAAATATAAGTGACGTCTAATAGCTATCATATATAGATATTGTACATTCGTCATACGCAATAATAAGCATTCCAGATCACAGATGAACTTTATTGGATTTACTAGCAATCCGCATTTGCTTTGAGCCTGCAATAAAAGACGGATTACACAGTTGTGATGAATAGCCATTACCCCACCCTAGACCCCTACGGGTACGGCAAACTACCCGTCAAGTAGCCGAAGTGAAGAGGTCTCCCTCAACAACGTGAGTAGGCCACTAAACACTTCGACGTACCCGGTAATTTGTGTACCCCACCTTGGGTCTATCCTAGGAGCAAAAACAGTAAAAAGAAATAATACAACGGTGGCTACAATCGCAACCTGGATGTGCCCCGTAAAAGAATATTACATCAAATTACATTTGCATTGAATGAATGAATATTAAACACATCTCAAACCCCGGCTAATCATCACAACAGTCCAATACAGTTCATATACACAAACAGTAAACATTACAGAAATGTGCAACCCCCTGCCAACCGACATACTAGCAGTTAGGGGAGGTTTACGAACACATTAAACATTACAGATAAAAACCCAATTAGCAAATATCTTAGAACATCGATCGATTACCATATTCCGTGTTTACCCCAAAAGCAAAACAGCAAAGAAGCAACCTGGGTAGAAACAGAACATACTGGAAAACAGAACACCATAAGAAAAGAATAACAGAGCAAATCCGAGTCAACTCCGAGTTGACTCGACGGCGGATCCGCGGCAAAAGCACTCTATTGCCGCGGATCCGTGGCCATAACACTGAGTTAGAACTTCGTATTTTCCCAGTATTTTTAAATTACCCTGCTGTGAATTTTAAGGTATGTCAAATCTTTTTTCAGACACTTTTAAAATTAACAGAAACTTGGGATTTCTGGGGTTTTGTTTTCGTGTTTTCCATCGATCGAACTTCTAATTAGTTGCTAACAAGCTAGTAATGGTTTAGTTGGCTCTGATACCACTGTAAGTCCATGTCACGCACCCCACGAACTTGCGGGGAGGCGGAATATATGAAAAACGATTATCAAAGCTTCGTAACACGGACTTGAGCGCATGAATCGTTATCTAAATCATTGCTAACTATCAACTAGAGGTTTAACTACTCGGATTCGAAGTTATACCTCACGTTACATGTCCTTCGGGTCTTCATCGTTGTCCTCCACTCCTCGTAGGCTCCTTGGAACATCGGCACCTCAACGGCCTCCTCGAATCAAAGACGATCCACCCGAAAGCTCCTACGCCAAGCTTAATCTCAAACTTGAGATAACTAGGTTGCTTAAAGTGCTAATCTAAGCTACCTAGGGAATATAGAGTGAGGTTATGGATGTATTAGTCTAGCTAACCCTTGATCTCAACTCATGAGAGGTTAGGGTTAGGGTTTGAAGAATGAGAGAGCTTGAGGAGAGAGAAGGTGAAGATGATAATGAAATGAGATAATGATCTATCATAATATATATGAAGCATTATTTATTTATCCAAAAATGAAAAAATAGAATTAACAACCATGCTTCATAAATATCTATGAGTGATTCATCTCCATGAGTCATTAAGCATTTATGATGCATTAATGACATGGATGAATCACACAAATGAGTCACTAATCTCATTTAATGCAATGCCACCTTACCCCCCAAGTCACCACTCTTCTAGAAGCTTCCTGACAAATTACGAGAACGCCCCTCCAATCCGTGAAAACACGGAAAAACTTTAGACTGTATAAATCCAATAACCCGATAATAGAATCTGGCTTAAACCAAAGCCGGCTAGTAAAAACTGTCCGAAAAGTCGTACGTGCGTAAACACACGTATGCGTCCGAACCCTTGTCATAAAACCATACGACATCTATATCGTTTCGCCTGGAGCAGGGAAACTCTCTGTGTGGGACTCTAAAGACTCGACACTACGCTGGCAGTGGGTTTAACCACAGACCGCAAGCGGCACTTGCTGTATGTAACGGTCCCCAGGTAGATGTCGATAAGAAGGTCGATGAGGAAAACCATCCGAACTCTTACTGAGCCTGATGTGACAATCTCCGTACAGTCCGGTCTATTCTTCTAAGACTATCGCATATCGAGCCTAAGGGGCGGCAAGCGTCAGTCCCCTAATAGCTGTATAAGTCGTGTCGGAGCGTAGCCCATTACACCCTGAGAAGCTACTGGAACCTACCAGTATATCTCGCTTGCCCTGGCCAGGGACTTTGCGTAATGTCTCTCTGACACAGCGCGATATCAACTCCCAATACCGGGAGAGACGAATCCTATCTAACCGCCACTGCCTCCAAGTGCTCGGGACTGCACCCAACTGCTACCTGTTTGCACGACTCCTTTGAGCCGTGGTAAGGTAGCAATCTAAGAACAGTGGGACACACTCGAGGCGAAGTAGCAGTGTCAAGTCTGCGGACTATGCTGTACTCATGTCACCTGGGAACTGTTAACTGACGATGGGTATAATACCAACCAATCAGTTCCCCTGCGAGTCCTGTCCGGTGTACCCGTAACCTAACGAGCACCCGCATACTATCTCCAGTACGACGTACTGATGGCTGTAGGACAGACCATCTCCCCAACTGGGATGAGAAGCGTATACACTTAGTCTACTCCGGAATATCGATGCCCTATCTCGATAATCCAACGACCAGGGACCTGTATAGGATGTTGCTTACAGACTACCCAGCCCCCACTAGTGTGACTGCCATCACAACGCTGGTAATCAAGCAAAGATCCTATGGGCTCTACTAATATGTATAAGTGATACGTTACAAGAAACATATGCACATATTAAAGTAGACACAAACCAAGTAGCATACTACTATTTTTAGCAAGACTGTATATACAACTGTGAATATCCCAAGCTTCCATTAAGTAATATACAATCTAGTATGATACAATAATGGCCCCAAAGGCATATACACTAACATCTTGGACATATATAGGGAGAACTTTCCTGCTCGACATGATAGTATGCTTTCTAGTTGCCCTTTATCTTAACATGTACTCTAATTGTCTCTATGTCACATGTTGATAAAGCCCTTAGGATGAGTACTTGACTACCAGGACTATGATGCAAATCATACTAGTAGGGACAGAGGAGTCGCCAGGTATATCCTTCAAATGTTCCTAGTCGTGGGAGTACCGAGACAGGGCATCGATACTCCAGAGTAGACTAGCGTATGCGCTTCTTGACCCATATGATGGGCGATGGATGATCCCATATCCATTGGTGTTTGACATCAGAGAAGGTATACGGGTGCTCAGTGGAGACTGGGTACACTGGACGGACTCGCCGAGAACTCCCAGATGGTAATATACCTCACGTCAGATGGCAGTTCTCAGGTGACACTGGTACAGGTTAGTCTGTAGACCCGAGATCGTCATAGAGTCTTGTGTGATTCCCACTGTGCTTTAATTTCCATCATACCACGTCCAAGAGGGCGTGCAAAACGGTGGCTTCTGGGTACAGTCTCGAATCACATGGAGGCAATGAGCGATAGGAGGGGTTTCGTCTCTCCCGGTATAGGGAGTTGATGTTGCGCTGTGTTCGATTGGCTATAACTGGAAATCCCGGGCCAGGGTTGCTGAGATTTACTGGTAAGTGTTATCAGTAGTTTCTCGAACTGTTATGGACCTCATAACCACATGACTTATCAAGCTACTGGGGTCTGACGTTTACCACCCCTAGGCGAGATATGCGACATATCAGACGAAGAGACCGGACTGTACGGGAGTGTTACTGGTTGGATTCACAGGAGAATATACAGGCTTGCTCGTTGATCTTCTGATTGCTCAATACCTGGGTAGCTGTTACGTTTAGCTGACCGCTTGCAGCTTGTGGGTGTTTGATATGATCGTCACCTACTGCCGGCGTATTGACGATTCTTTAGAGTCCTACACAGAAGTTTCCTGGCTCAGGCAAAACGGAGTAGGAGCACATATGTGATATGTGCGGGACCGAGAATATTACGATATGAGATATCGTATTCCATTCTCTCGATATATGATATCGGCCTGGTATACGTGATATGTTGGATATAGTGCCCTCAAAGTCAATTATTGGATCGCAGGCACGTGATTGCAATGATTGAGGAAGGACCTATGCCGGTAGGACAGTCTTACTCAAGATAATCTTATGCTATCTGGTTTATCTTTATCATCGTGTACATGCTTTAGGTGATGTTATAGATCATTATACCGCGTTGATAGAGCCCTTAGGATTCTTGCTTGACTACCATCAGTATGATGGCGATCATATACATGGGAGCTGGGGTCTATAAGAACATCCTTAAAAGGTCCCTAATCGAGGGAGTTTCGAGACAGAGCATCGATACTTCAGAGTAGACTAGTGTATACAGTCGAGACCCCGACGAGGAGCGGTGGTCAGTCTCACAAGCCATTGGTGTCAGTTGGTTCACTTAAGATGTATACAGGTGCTCATTGGGTTATGAGTACACCGGACAGGACTCGCCGGGAACATGCTAGTTGGTATTATACCTGACGTCAGAAAGCAGTTCCCTGGTGACATGTGTACAGGTTAGTTCATCGACCTAAGATCATCATTTGTCTCGTGTGAGTTCCCACTGTGCTTTGATTACTACCCTACCACGGTTCAAAGAAGTCGTGCAAACAGGTTTTAGTTGGGTATAGTCCCGAGCCATATGGAGGCAGTGAGCGGATCGGCAGGGGTTTCGTCTCTCCCGGTATTGAGGGTGAGATCGCGCTGTGTCTAGGAGAGCCATTACACGAAGTCCTTGGCCAAGGAAGGAGATTTGCCAGTAGGTATTCCAGTAGTATCTCAGGGTGTTCTGGGCTACACTCCGACACGACTTGTACCGCTTTTGGGGATCTGACTTTTACCGGCCCCCTAGGCCTGACATGCGATACTCATAGACGAACGGACCGGACTGTACAGATATTGTCACTGACAGGCTCAGTAGGGAGTCAGGATGAGTTCGCTCATCGACCTCCCTTTTGGTCAATACCTGGTAGCCCGTTACGTACAGCTAGTACCACTGACGTGCTAGTGGTTAAATCCACAGCCAAAGTATTGATGAGTCTTTAGAGTCCCCCACAGACAGTTTCTCAAGTTTCGGGCGAAACGTTGTAGAGGCCGTATGGATTTATGGCAGGATTCGAACATACGCGTGCACTTGTATACGTGTCATGGTTCGGACAGATAATACTAGCGGGCTTTGGTTTAAGCCGGATCCTAATATTATACTGTGTAGATTTTGTCTCATTGCATTTGTATTCGGTCGGAATACAAATGCGGGTATATATACAGTCACGGGGTTATCCCGTAATTTGTTACTGGATCGTTTTTTGAAGTTGCCAGTTTGCATTCTTGATTTGGCCAAATTTCTTTTCTGTTCTTCTTGGCTGATTTTTGTGAGGAGGGGGTTTCTTGCAAAATTTCGAATTAGTGGGGAAGGGGTTTCCTCTGGTGGGGGGTTCTCCAGCAGAATGTGGATGCTTCATGAGGGTTCTAGGTGTGCTTGGTTCAAGGTTTGTATTAATTGTGATTGGATTGACTTGGATATTTGAAATGAGGTTTTCTTATGCTTATGGTCACCTTGCTTGCTACTACTCTCACCTCCCCAATTTAGTTTCCAGCAAGCATTTTCTTAAGCTGGCCGAGCATAATTTGGGCAGCCCCCAATTTGTGTGTGGTGATTGATTAATCTCATTCTTGCAACAAAATCCTTAGCTCATCTCCAAAGTTCATTTCTCCATCTTCACTACAAATGGCAACTTCCATTAACCATCATCTATTAGTTTGGATAACTTGAGACAAAGGGTTCTACACTTACTCTACTTCAACCTTGGACATGTCGGCTAGCAAACTTCGTGTCCGAGTTGCCTCAGTTCAGACGCGGGAGCCCGTAAAAAGACTCTTTGATGTGGTGCCCTTCCGACGAGGAAATCGGAGATGCCGCGAGGAGCTTGGGATGGTGGCCAAAGACCGAAGGACACGGATCGATCGGTATAGCCTTTCCTAACTTCCTCTAGATTGCTAGTTATAGGTTAATGGTTCGATCCGGGATTAAAGTCTGCGTTAGCGCCAGTTTCAAGTTTATGAAAAAGTTTTTGTTTCCGCATTTTGGTCTCGGATCGACGGCCGGGGCGCTACCGTAGACTTACATGATATAGCCGGGTCATCGGATCAAGTGTTGATTCGATGAATCGATACATGTTATATTAGTCGGTTATATGCAATATAGCCGGATTATCGGATCAAGTGTTGATTCGATAATGTAATGTATAATTATATATGTGATATATTAAATTACATTAACTAATATAAGCTCACTTAAAGATTCTTTTTCTCACTTAGATAATACATTGATATATGTGATATATGTTAATTGTATTATTTTATTTTGTTACAAAAATATATTATATATGTGATATATAATATTGTTACAAGTTAGGGTTACAAATGCAACATGTTTTATGGAGATTAAACAAGTTAGGGTTTGATTTGGGTTAGCATTTGGGTTAGCTTTTTCATGAAGCTTCTAGAAACTTTATTTTGTTTTAAGCTAAGATATTTTGTATAGATATTTTCTAACCCAACCCAAACCCTTTATTCTAGTTAACTCTCTAGATGGGTTAAGTCTTCATTCTTAACCCATGGTTGATTTGTAACCATAACAATGATTTTTATTATTCATCCTAAATGACTTTCTTCTTCTTCTTGCTCTTGAGAAAAGCTTTCTAACTTTTTCTTTTGTGATGTTTATAAGTGAGAAATTGAAAATAAAAGAGAGCTAAATTCCTACTTCATCATCCTCATCTATTCTAGCCACTTAGATTAGGGTGTTTGCTTTGCTAATGGTTGATTAGTGAAGCATGAGCTTAGGTTTGAGTTTCTTCAAGATAGATCATCTTTGTTGTTAAAGATTGGAAGCAAGCTTGCATCTTTCTCTTCATGGAGCCTCTCTAGAGTCCGGGTAAATGATGATCGCGGCGAAGGGACCTCAACACGGAGCTTATGAAGCAAAGGAACAGACTACAAAGGTTGTAATCCCAAACTCTTAGAAGTAAAATTGTTTACTTGCTATGTTATACCCTATGTCTATAGTTAAGATCTTGGTTAGGGTTTTTTTAGCACCCCAAAAATTTTAAAGTAGCATGATTGATGCTTGCCAAAACCTTACTAAGATGCTAAGCTAACCCTACACTCCCGTCCCAAATGCTCCAATTCTTTTGCCCTAACACCTCTTGGCCTCCCCCTACTACACCTCTTCTGTTTGATTTTCCTGCACATTTCCAGAGAATTAAAATGAGGCATTAATCCAAAATGTTAATGCATTTTAATTCCATTCTTCAATACCCTAAACCCTAATTTCTCCTATAAATACCATCCTACACCATAGCCCTCCTCATTCATAAATCTTTTACCAAAACTCCCTAAATTTTCCAAGTCCAAAAGTTGTACAAGTGGAGTTAGCCCTGTTAGTGATATATATGCCCTAGAGGCCATTACTGTACATGCGATGTATATTGTAGTGGATACTTGGACATATATATGGAGGACTTTCTTGCTCGATATGATAGTATGCTATCTGATTGCTCTTTATCTTAACATGTACTCTGATAGTCTCTATGTTACATGTCGATAAAGCCCATAGGATGAGTACTTGACTACCAGGACTATGATGCAGATCATACTAGTAGGGACAGTGTAGTCACTAAGTACATCCTTCAAATGTTTCTAGTCGCAGTTGTATCGAGACAGGGCATCGATATACCAGAGTAGACTAGCGTATGCTTCTTGACTCATGTAGATAGGCAATGGATGATCCCATATCCATTGATGTTTGACATCAGAGATAGCATACGGGTGCTCAGTGGAGACTGAGTACACTGGACGGACTCGCCGAGAACTCCCATAGGGTATTATACGTCACGTCAGATGGCAGTTCTCTGGTGACACTGGTACAGGTTAGTCTGTAGACCCGAGATCGTCATAGAGTCTTGTGTGATTCCCACTGTGCTTTGATTTCCATCATACCACGTCCAAGAGGGTGTGCAAAACGGTGGCTTTTCGGTACATTCCTGAATCACATGGAGGCAATGAGCGATAGGAGGGCTTTCGTCTCTCCCGGTATAGGGAGTTGATATTGCGCTGTGTTCGATTGGTTATAACTGGAAATCCCTGGCCAGGGTTGCTGAGATTTACTGGTAAGAGTTATCAGTAGTTTCTCGAACTGTTATGGTCCTTATATCGACATGACTTATCGGTTACTGGGGTCTGACGTTTACCACCCCTAGACTGGATATGCGACATATCAGACTAAGAGACCGGACTGTACGGGAGTGTTACTGATTGGATTCGCAGGAGAATGTACAGGCTTGCTTGTTGATCTTCTGATTGCTCAATACCTGGGTGGCTGTTACGTTTAGCTGACCGCTTGCGGCTTATGGGTGTTTGATATGATCATCACCTACTGCCGGCGTATTGACGATTGTTTAGAGTCCTACACAGAGGTTTCCTGGCTCAGGCAAAACGGAGTAGGGGCACATATGCGATATGTGCGTGACCGAGAATAATACGATATGAGATATTGTATTCTATTCTCACGATATGAGATATCGGCCGGGTATATTTGATATGGCCGGGTCATCGGATCAAGTGTTGATTCGATGAATTTGTACATGTTATATTAGTCGGTTATATGCAATATAACCGGATTGTCGGATCAAGAGTTGATTCGATAATTTAATGTATAATTATATATGTGATATATTACATTACGTTAAGTAATATAAGCTCGCTTTATTGATTCATTTTCTCACCGGGTAATACATTGATATATATGCGATATATGTTAATTGTATTATTTTCTTTTGTTACAAAAATATATTATATATGTGATATATAATATTGTAATAAGTTAAGGCTACAAATGCAACATGCTTTGTGGAGATTAAACAAGTTAGGGTTTGATTTGGGTTAGCATTTGGGTTAGATTTTTCATGAAGCTTCTAGAAGCTTTATTTTGTTATAAGCTTAGATATTTTGTATAGATATTTTCTAACCCAACCCAAACCCTTTACTCTAGTTAATTCTCTACAAGGGTTAAGCCTTCATTCTTAACCCATGGTTGATTTGTAACCAACACAATGATTTAATTATTCATCACAAAAGGTTTTGCTTCATCTTCTTCTTTCTTTCTTCATGAAGAAAACCTTCACTAGCTTTTTCTTTTGTGATGTTTATAAGTGAGAAATTGAAAACAAAAGAGAGCAAAATTCCTACTTCATCATCCTCATCTATTCTAGCCACTTAGATTAGGGTGTTTGCTTTGCTAATACTTGATTAGTGAAGCAAGAGCTTGGATTTGAGATTCTTCAAAATAGATCATCTTAGTTGTTGAAGATTGGAAGCGGGTTTACATCTTTCTCTTCATAGAGCCTCTCAAGAGTCCGGGTACTTGATGATCGCAGCAAAGGGACCTCAACACGGAGCTTATGAAGTGATGGAACGGACTACAAAGGTTGTAATCCCAAACTCTTAGAAGTAAAGTTGTTTACTTAACTATTTTTCCCTAATTCTCTAGTTAAGATCTTGGTTAGGATTACATAGCACCCCAATTTTTTATAAAATGTCATGTGTGATGCCTTACTAAACCTTGTTGTCGTGCTATACAACCCTACAGTGGTATCAGAGCCAAGCTAGAGCTTTAGGCGTTGTCTAGACGAAGTTAGAAGTCCGATCGAATCCCGAAACCCCAAAACAACCCCTTCTCTGGAAATTTTTCAAAAAGTTGAAATTTTTCATATTAAAAATACTCAGAAAATCATGCAGAGAATTCTAAGAATTACTGTGAAGTACGAAACCATAACTCTCTCAAGGGACCGCGGAACCGCGGCCAAACCATGCGTTTGGCGGCGCTTCCGCGGCCAACTTTGGGAGTTAGGGGCTAACTTCAGCGATTTATTCTTGGGTACTTTTTCATGCTTCTGGGAATTTTTAATTCTACTCGAGTGTTGAGCTTTCTGGGAAATATTAGGAATTCGTTGATTCAATCGGAAAGTTTAACATCGTTTATTTTTATCGGATAATTTAGAATGTGTTAAAAGGTTTGAACGGATATCAATAACTCACTTTTTGAACTGTCAGAAAACTTTCAAGTGTTGGATTTTTCCTGAGTTTAAAACTTTCGGGAAATCATGCAAGCGTATCTGTGGACCCTCTAGAAGAACGTAACCTTAACTCGATTATATGACCGTCAAAACTGAACGTAACCTTAACTCGATTATATGACCGTCAAAACTGCCACTGAACCCTAGGGTTTATGGTAGTTAGCGTTGCCGCATGTGAGGCGTTGGTTTGACCCTTCTACGGCTGGTTCATTGGCGCAGTGACATGTTCTGGGATTTTTGAACTCCGCTCAAGTGTTGAGCTATTTGGGAAATCTTGGGTATTTGATTATTCGATCGGAAAGTTTAACATTGTCTATTTATCTAGAATGTGATCCAATATGTGGAATTCATATAGTTAGGCATGAAATGCGAAGTATGTGATATTTCGGATTTAAGATGTCTAAAGTGATTGTGAATTCCAAATGTTGTAGTTTTACACTTTCTTTTCTGTGACCGTAAGCGTAGTATGTGGTGTATCACCGGCTTCGTTACTATACATCAACGACAATCGGGATACGCATACTTGCTTACGTTGATAATATGAGATATTATGTGTTGCTGTGATATGTTATATTGGATCGTCGTGTTCTGAATAGCCGGGGGTTTTATGTGAGATGAGGGTTTTTATTTTCAATCATGTAAAATTCATTGTATGTAATATTCTTTTATTGGGGCACTTCCGGGTTGAGGATGATGTCACCATTGTATATTATTTACTTTTTCGTATTAGGATAGACCCGAGGAAGGGAGCATAAGTAACCAGGTCTTAGGGTCCAGTGGGAGGCCATCTCGAGGAGGCGAGACCGGGTCTCCTACCCTAGAATTGGCAGTTTTGCTTGCCGCTCTCGTAGGTGTCTAGGGATGTGGTTTTGGCTATTCATCGCGACCGTGGAATTCGTGTTTTATACAGGCTCGATATAAAACACGGACGTCCTAATATATCCAATATTTCATATGTTATCTTCTGCTGCAATGTTCTGTGATGAGATCATATTACTGCCTGAGACGAATGCTTATACTATATATATATGATGATATATAAATATTACTGCTTTCGTTTCTTCTATGATACTTAGGAAGCATAATTGACGGGATTTATTAATGAGATTAATAAAAGAAAAGAAACCTAAAAGATGTTGTAGAATCAAAACTTTATAAAAAGGGTCGCTACAGTTTTGCTTTGCATAGTAGTATATATGATATACCCTGCACCTTATTCGATGAGGAAAGAGCCGAGATCCTTTCATCGGTAGTGACCTCTTTAGCAAAACTGGCAGATGCTACAAACTCGTGGTTTGGTTTTTGTTTGCTTCTATAGTTCTTGCTTTGCATAGTGGTATATATGATATACCCTACACCTTATTCGATGAGGAAAGAGCCGAGATCCCTTCACCGGGAGTGACCTCTTTAGCGAAACTAGAAAAACCTCAAAAACACTCCTTTTCAAAATCACTTGTTTCTACAACGATATCAAGTTCATTACGCTCATGGTTTTATGAAAAACCTGCGTAGCCCTCCGTCATTTCAGATAAGTAATATTTAGTATTCGTACAACGGTAGTTTGGCATGCGTCAAGGCGTAGTGTACGATAACTGATTACTATTTACCTGTAGCATGAGATATGATTGGATTAGGGTATTCGTACGGCATTGTTTGGCATGCGTCAAGGGTCGTTCGGGTATGTTTAATTCAATCATGAAATGTACGGATAGAACTTGACTAGCGGACTATGGGTTGTTTGGCATGCGTCAAGGTCATAGCACGCTAGGGGCAAAAGCATTATCGGGAATTTCAAGTGTTGAAATTTGCAATGAGATTGCATACCTCCTATGAGATAGTTGGATCCCAATACCCACTGCGAGTAAGAGTTACTATTGGGAGAATTTTACACAGGACAATTAGCCGATCGAGTAGGTGTCTAGAAAGGTGTTTATGGGGTTATGCCTATGGGAAAACGAGGTTTACTTTAATTAGGTCCGTGCGAAAGCACGGGGAACCTCCCTCGAAGTACCAATACTGGCCTGGCTGAAAGATTGGCGAACTTGTAAGGTGTAATTAAATCTCGGCTAGTCTTTCCTTTCAGGGTTTGAAAGAAGATTTGACTAAAACAGTGGGAGCCATCCTAACTAGATATATTAATAACCAATCTAATCTTACAAGAGCATACGCTGTGTGTTTTCTATTAATAAATAAATTCTATTTTTAATTATATATATACCTACAAAATATCTATTTTAAATATGTTTAATAATTCTATGTTTTCTAAATCAAAATAAAAGAATCACAAAAGTTTATGAAAATATCATTAAGAATCAATACAAGTCAAATTATATGAAAATACCCTATACTATTAAAGTTAGGTTTATATCCACTAAACTATCTCATCACTTTTAAAATTACATCTATGAAAACCTTAAAGACGATAATTAAATACTTGAGCCTTATTTTGAAAATATATCAAAACTATTTTTCATAAAACTCTCTCAAGTTATATTAAATTACAATAAGGACCCTAGTAAATATAGGGTTAAGCGGGACCAGTTCTCTTGAGTCTCAGAGAGCCGGAGAATTTGGATGCTTGCCTATTTAAGGTAGACAACTAAAACGGGGTTATCAATACGGTAATTGGCTTGGAAAAAGTCACAAATCCTGCCGTCCATGTGCAGCAGTTACCGATAACTCCAAAACTAATTCAGGACTTCAATTTTTTTTAAGTGTCTGGCTCAGTCAGAGTCAGAGTCTAATCTGAAATCAATCCATCCTTGAATACAATTCAAGTATAACTCCAATTCAACATGTATCCATTTATACCAGAATACAATCTATATCAACATGAATTGATTTGACCGAACCATGGATATACCTTTGACATTGTTTACATGACTATCCGTTTCCGTTTACATGAACAACTGATATCATGGTTTCGGCAAGTCTTACATCTATTAAACAAAATAATACACTTCAATACAAAATACATTACGGGGTTTTAAAGGGGTAGACTGGTACGAAATGTGTTAAAAGTGGCACAAGACGGTCACTTTAATACACCTAACTTGAACATCCGTTGTCGTTATCCCGTGGGTTTTGACGAGGCCTTGTGATCCGTATACCATAGTCCACGGGGTAAGCTGGACTCCTCTCGTATACACTAGCATAATTTTATACCAAGCTACAAACAACTGCGTTAACATAACTATCAACTTTATACCAGATATAATCTCTTACCTGTCTATTCTCTTTCTACATCTCTTTGGGACTTACCGAGCGATTGTTCGCTGATGACATTCATTTTCTCTTCTTTCTTTGGAATGTTGTCAGGGGGATCTGATTCTCTGGAGATCGAGCCCAGCACAGACGACCTGGAGCAGTTCTCAGAAGACCCAGAGCTCTAGTTACTTGTATATACTTTACTTTCAGTTCATGCCATTGTTTAAGCATTGCTTATCAGTCTTGTATTTACATTTCCAGCTGTATTGTAAAGGATGTTTAATAAATAAAAGTTGATGTTCATTTACATCTCATGTGTTACTTGTGTATCTTACTATATTGTTTATTTACGCTTAGCGTGTTTACTTCTGACTAAATACGTCGCGTGGTCAGTCACGTCTCCTTACCGTACTCTGAGAAGCGGGGCATGCCAGAACGAGAGGGAAAGAGAAGAGAGGGTGGCGTTATTTTGAAACCTTCATGTGTTTCTCAAAATGAGAAAATGAACAGTGAGGGAAAAGAAAAGGAAGAAGAAGAGAAAAGAATGAAAAAGGTTGGGCCTTGTTGGTTTGGGAGAGAAATAAAATGAAAGAAAAGAAGAAAAGAGGAGAGAGGAGTGGGCTTTGGGCTTAAGAAAATAGAAGGAAAAAAAATGAAAAATGAAAAAGAAGGAAAAAGAAAAAATGAGAAGAAAGGAATTTGAGTTCACGGGCTTAGGGAAAATAATAGGAAAAATGGATGGAGGGACTAAATAGAAATAATAAAATAGTATATTTAATATAATACAAAATATACAGAAAATACCAAAAACGAAGGTATAGAAATTTTGGGTCGTTACAGCCGCTTCAATTTCTACAATAGGTTTTTCTACTTCAACTTCGGAGGTTATATTTTCCAAACCTATGTTCAAGTTTGTATCGGCAGTGCTTAAATCAACCTCAAATTCATTAACTGTAACGCCCCACGTCCCAGTACAGATAGTACCTACGCCCCAGCACAGATGATATTTTCCGTTCTAGCCGAAACCGCACGGTTTTGTCCTTTAGAGCGAACCGGACCCGATCAGGAGCCACTTCCCAGGAGGTCACCCATCCCAAGACTTTCCTGGCCCGAGCACGCTTAACTACGGAGTTCTCAAGCTCCTGTAGTACCGATTCACTTAAAAGGCGTCTCTGTAATTGAGTGTGGTATCATTACATTTATAATGCAGTTCGGTCTTCTTTCGGAATGTGTTCCGAAAATTCCTCATTGTTCTACAGTGGGTACCCCAAACTTATATTTTGCTCGTCCCGAGCAAAAAAATCCTAACCTCACTTTCGCAGGGAACACGATTGCACTGAGCTCATGCAACAAGCCGTTAAACCTCTGGGTGTCCATAGTAGGAGAAGTGTTGTCTCCTGAGGGTTTTTAGCCGATTGCACCCACAAAATCCCGTCAAGCTAGTTTCATAAGTTAACCTTGATTCTACTCCTACAGTTTAGTATCTTGGTTAGAAATTCTATCATCCTAAGTTATAAATATTCAACCCTTAGGATGTTTCACGCCTCCTATTTATTCAGCCTCGGATCCTATATAATTTTACAGCTTAGAAAGATTTCGGTATGTTTTGAGTTTTCCTTCTAAAGTGCGGTCTCCAATCAGGAATTTTTATCATCTTTACGGAAAACATAAGTCTTATTCTTTATTCCTATCTTTCCTCCAAATATTGATTGTAAACCCCTACGTGTGTGTAAACTTTCACCCTTACACTTAAGAATTCAATTCAAGCTATAACACCCTTGCCCTAATTCCTAATACTACTTCTTTTCGTTAATGATGGACGGTTTTGCTCACACACCTTTCATGCGACTATTAATACTTCTTAAGGCACTAACAGCCGATTACTGAATATGTGGGCTTAAAGCGTAAATAGCAGTTTCCAGGTCTTGACTTTATTTATTTTTTCTTTTATTTTTCTTTTATTTTTCTTTTCCAAGACCGAATATATTTTTCAATGATGCTCTTTTGGTGGTTAGCTTTAAATACCGTTTTTTTCTTGCATACTGGGTTTTCTGGCAAGAGTATTTCTAGGTATCCTCTACTATCCCAAGTTTCAAGGTGCGTGTATGTGCAGTTTGTAAGGTATATACTTTCTAAATTTGGACTCAAGAATAGAAACTATTTTTCAGACTTATCCTTCAGTAAAGCTTTCAATACTTTCCCTTCATCTCGACTTAACTCAAGATTACCTACTTCTAAAAAAACTGTAAGGGCGTATAATTACCAAGATTAAACAGAAGAAGGGTTATTTTTAGGGTTTTCAATTTCTAAGCCTAGGGTTTAGTTATTTCTAACGTATCAATTAAACTTTCGGAATAAAAATCTAAGTTACCCTATTAGCCAACTTGACGACAAAATTTTTATATTTTTGTAAAAATTTTCGATTTTTGTGGGTTTTTAAATAAATATGCAAATGCAAAACATACACATGAATGCGAAGGTAGAAAGCTTATCGAGCACATCCCCAAACTTAAACTTGACAGTGCCTTCACTGTCAGGCTACACTAAGAGGGTCAAAATTGTCGGCGCTCCCCTATTTTTTTTTGTTTTTTTATACAAAACAAAAGGCAAACCAAAAATATATACACAAAAAGACCCCCCCCCCCAATTTAAATGAAACGGTGTTGCCACTGTTTAAGCGTTAATGTTCAGAGTTAGGGGAGAGAAAAGTATTAATCTATACAAGGCCTTACACAGGCCAAAAGTTAGCACCAACTATTCAAAAAATTTATCGCTATAATGTGCAGGTTGGTGAAAGAATGCGGGGAGGAAAGAAATGGAGAATACGCGAGACCGTATGAAGATAGAAGTGGTATAAGGTCCCGGTATATAAGGAGAAGAATGGCAGAGGGGAGAAGGAAGTGGAATACGAACTTGAGGGTGAAAATGGAGTGAATAAATTAGTACAATTTGTAATGACCGATATGTAAAAAGCGATTGTACTAATCTATTAACCCATCGAGAAATGGGGTCAAACCTCTCAAGATTCGTGAGAAAACATGGGTAGACCGAACTTGGTAAATCAGACATAGGAAATGAAAGTGATACGGTGTCTTGCGAGGTGGGAACAATAGAAAGGATGGAGGGAAGTGATCGAGAAATGGTACTGGTTAAAGATTCTGGAGGGTGTACACAGTCAATGAAAGGGATATGATGAATTGAAAAATCCGACTCATCTAATAAAACTGGTTCATCCTCAAAACTATCCTCAAAAGTCTCCTCAAAATTCAGCTTATCCATGCATTTATCATCAATATCTTGACGCATATAAAGTTCGGGAAAAACATTTAATGACTCAGGATGATATCCACACTGAAGTGAAAGGACATGATGAATTGGTGAGAAAAACTCATCAAAAGCTGTGGGTTCATCATCCAAAATATTCCCAGTGTCGATATTCTCAATCAAGAGAAAATCAAATTTCTCAGACACCACATCTAAAGCATGGATTTCAATCAATTGTGATTCTAGGATGGAGGTGTAGAGGTCAAAGGAATTGGGTGTGGTTTCACTTGACAGGGTCCCTTCACAATCTGGTAAATCAAACACTACAAAATCGCACAACTCATTAAGCATTCTATCCTCAATTGGTGAATCAATTGGGACACTCGATAGACTTTCAAAACCGGAGTTGTGGAATTCAATTTGCAATGGGTAGATTTGATTTGGAAGAGTGTACTGCTCACTCTCACTATTCAAATTCTCAATCTGTCTGATCGCCTCATTATACATTAGAAAATTTAGAGTTAGTTAGAAACTAGCTACCGGTTCGTTAGGTTGTATGAGGGCGGTCATGGACGCATTCATTTCCTCCATTTGGCAAGACACTACCTGAAAATCTTCTAATGCTTGTTCCAGACTAGACATGGGTTGTGAAGGGGTTTCTGTACAAAATTCAAACTTGGTTGGATACATAAAACTCCCAAATGGCTGTGTAGACGCAATGTCTAGAGAAAGTGCAAAAGTTGGGTAGAATTGATAGAAATCGAATGGTTGGACAGTATTAAGATCAGCGTCATGATAAGAAGGTGATTGGAATTGTTGATCAAAAGAATTGGAAGTGGTGAAAGGAGTGAAAGATCAGCTAAGGAATTGTTCAATTCTGTCGTCAATGGACATAGGTCTCGGAGTTGCAACATGACTCTCAAAAGGGGTATCAACATAAGAAGGTGGGGGAGGTTGAAACGGTTGATACAAAGTGGATTGTGGAGTCCAATTGTTTGTCCTAGATGCGTCTATTCAATTTTTCAAAGAGATTTTGGGCATGGAGGGATCGTTCGAAGTTCGACCAAAGCAAGAACCGTAAGAAATAATGTCTGGTTGTGGGTACCAAAGTTCGGCAAGAGTTGGTCTATGTGGAGTACTCATGATATGAAGAGAAGAAGAAGAAAAAGGAGAGGAAAAAGGAATGTGGTTTTTTTATGTTAGTTATCAACAAAAGTATGAAATATACGCAAAAATAGAAAAAGACAAAAAATAATCACGACACAATACCACACACCTAATCGGTCTTGGGTTCACCTAGGACAACTAGACCTGCTCAAGAACTTGATTGTTGAAGTAAAACTGTGTCGAGAAACGGGCTTAAGATATACTAATCACGAGGCCTGGTAAGTGCAGAGATAAAGGGAGGTTTTTCAATACTTTCGCGAAATTCCTTAATTAGATAACCCTTTCTCTTTTGGCGGTTTCGCCGTGAAAACTTTTCTAGACACCCCGTGAATGATATACCGTTAAGCGGTGTTCTAAACACAGTTAACTTCTCCTAATGAGTGCAAAGTCCTTAAAGGCTTAAAGTCTAGTTTCTTTTAAAATTTGTGCGGGTAAACGTTATGCTCAATTTCGTAATTTGTGGGCCACGAAAAAGGCACTGAAATCCTTTACCGTATGTTGTGGGGTTCGCTTGCCCTTAAGTCCGTATTAATGGATTCAATGCGCAAATCAATGAAAAAGTTATTCAAAATATCAAACAACCGTTTTTTATGTTTTAGGCACGGCCCTTAAGTCCGTATTAATGGAATACCTACCAGTAAATCTCACTTGCCTTGGCCAAGAACTTCGTGTAATGGCTCTCCTAGATACAGCGCGATCTCACCCCCAATACCGGGAGAGACGAAACCCCTGCTGATCCGCTCACTGCCTCCATGTGGCTCGGGACTGTACCCAACTAAAACCTGTTTGCACGACTCCTTTGAGCCGTGGTAGGGTAGTAATCAAAGCACAGTGGAAACTCACACGAGACAAATGACGATCTCAGGTCGATGAACTAACCTATACACATGTCACCAGGGAACTGCTATCTGACGTCAAGTATAATACCAACTAGAATGTTCCCGGTGAGTCCTGTCCGGTGTACTCATAACCCAATGAGCACATATATACATCTTAGGTGAACCAACTGACACCAATGGCTTGTGAGACTGGCCACCGCCCCTCGTCGGGATCTCGACTGTATACACTAGTCTACTCCGGAGTATCGATGCCCTGTCTTGAAAACTCTGTAACATTTCAGAAAATATAAAATATTATTTTTGGAATTTAATATTAAAATAATATTTTTCCCGAAAACTGCCGATTTGCGAAATTGGGGTTTTCGAAAAAGGGTATAAATATATACCAATAATTGTGAAATAATTGGAAATTAAAATAATTTATTCATTTAATAATATAATTAAAGGATTTGGCATTTTTAAAATTTATTATACGCAGTTTCGATAAAAAACCCGATTAGTGCACTGCTAATCGCGATTAAGCCAAATCCGTGTTGTTACAGTTTTCCATGGCTAGTGCACCATGACATGTTACATGTTGTTTCATTTCATTTGTGTTATGGTTTATTGGTGGAGAGAAAAGAAAAAGAAAAAAGAAAAGTCAAAAGGGGACATAATGATTAAGGGTAGGTGTACTTTTGTGAGAGAGAGAGAGTGAGAATAATTTAGTGAGAGAGAGGGGGGGCTGGTGCCTTGACCCATTTCCCCCATCATTTTCTCTTCCCTCTTCATCCCCCTCAACTCCACATCCCTCCATCTTCTAATCTCTTGATCCACCCCAAAAACCTTGCCAAAACCCTATACCCTTTCACAAAAAAATGATCACCTCCTCACCCTCATCGCTATGAACCAAGAAAAGTCGGATTTTGACAACTTTGGGACTTCTAGGGTTTTGTTTGGGAGTGACCATGAGGTATATCTCTTTTCATTTAGAGTAGTTATGATTTCCTAGCTTTTTTTTAAGTTTAGATGTCGTTTAGTGATGGATGTGTGAACTTTGAAATCCCAAGAGAAGGGTTTGGGAAATTGGTGGTGTTTTGTGGCTGTCAATGAGACTTGTGAGGTGATGCTTGACCTGGACCATAGCCTAGAAACCAAAATATGGATTTGGGAATTTAGTTCATGTCGGTTTGTGAGAAATTTGGGTGTGCAGGAAAATCTGGAGCAAACCGGGGGATTTTTGAGAGTAGCAAACAACTCTAAGGGCCAAATTAGGGTACTTGGAGACCACCTTGACGAGACAGACCCAACCTGAGTAGGGGGACCCGAGGAGGCCGGTTTTTTTGATGAAGTGGCCGGCCACATGGTGACATGGGGTGTCAGGGTTGGTCCAGTAGCTCATATACAACACCCTAGAATTGTTTGTGCAACTCCTTTTGGCCTGAATCAAAATCTGGAGCACTTTAGTGTGGTTTTTGGCTATGTTTTCGTATTTTGAAATGTTTAGTTTTGATATTTGGATTTGTATTTGGTTGTCGCATGTTTATACATCGACAACAAGGGTTGTTTGGTTGATTTTGTACGCGTATGCTATAGGTTCTAACCTACAAGCAAGACGCGTGCCGTTTTGGATTTCAGAACTTGATTTTAATAGCGTTGCGATGTGTGTTGTTATTGTAGGTACCTTCGCGTGGATTTCGAAGCGACGGAGCGTGGCGTCATCGACTTCGGCAAGCGAAGACTAAAGTGAGTGGATCTATATCCACGGGGAAAGTCATTTAAAAGAGCGGTTTTCCCTTAATATGTCATATCACTGTTCCGAGGCGACGGAGTGTGGCGTCATCGACTTCGACTTGCGCATATACACATTCGTATATCCATATTGGTGCGCATATACATTGATACATCCATACTTGTGGATATACACATTTGTACATCCATATTGGTGCACACATACATTGGTAAATCTATACTTGCGCATATACATATTGTACCTACATAGATAATTGATTTTATTGGGAGATTGGGAACCGCAGGATATATTTTAAAAACTGGAGTCATTTAAAAGAGCGGTTTTCCCTTAATATGTCATATCACTGTTCCAGGTTGCATGATATATTGATATGGTCACATTTCTGTTATATGTCGCATACATCATGCATTACGCTTTTACGCATTGAGATATGCTGTTTTCCATGAGATTTCTGGATTTGAGAACCGTGGCTATTTCAAAAGAAAGCATATATTGTTTTAAAACCCGGTTTCTCTTGATATGATATTTCAGTGCGTCCACCATGTGTTTTCTCGGTTCTGAGAGTAGCATGTGAAACCCGATTTGAGGAGCGGTAGGCACCGTTTGCGGGTACATGGTGGACCCGGTGAGGTACCCCGGAGCAAGAAGACTCATATATGTTAGACGGTGAGCCCGGCAGGGGAGCACTACCTACCAGTGATAGTATTTAGACTCGGCGGTTATCCGGAGGATACCGACCGGAGTAGCGAGATGGATATGAGGGCCGACCAGGGTGTGCGGCGCCTGAGGACCGATCTGAGGATGCGGCGCCTGAGATATATGAGGATTTACGTGTCGATGCTGGGCACGGTTTTCATGATGTTTCGAGTGTCGATGCTGGACACTTAGGTTTCATGATTTTGAGGTGTCGCGAGGGACACATGTTGATTTATATCCTCACATTTTCATGCATATGCTTTTATGATATTTACATGCATGATGTTGTTGTGTCAGTGGTTGACACGTGGACGAGATCCCCATGCATATATACATTGATTATATGAGTGGACGAGATCCACATTGATACATACATTGATTATATGAGTGGACGAGATCAACATGCATACATACATTGATTATATGGGTGGACGAGATCCACATGCATACATACTTTGATTATATGGGCGGACGAGACCCACTTGCATACATGCATTGACTATACTGTTGGATGTTATACACATGCATATAGGTATTGACTACCTTGTTAGCACATATACAGCCCCGGTCACCCTAGATATCATAGTATTACCTTTATGATATAGTTGACCTAGGAGTCGTTGTTTATTCGATTTCTATCTGTTGATATTTTTCTATTCACGAGTTGGCAACTCACCCCGTTGTGCCACAGTTCTTGCAGGTTGACCGCGTGGATCAGTAGCGGCATCGCTGGCACACAGTTTCTTTTGGGTATTTTGCAGTAGTAGGTGGGACATTTGTATCGTACCCACTCTTGTATTATATTTCATATTGTATCTTGTTAACTCCATCAATCAATCAAAATTAGAATTTGTATAAGTAATGAGACTTAGTGAGACTTGTAGTTGTGAGATTTGAGCGATAGGTTTTATATTCACTTTTGGGGTTATGTCTTGCTCATTTCTTTATCTTTTTGTGGTGAACTTCGCCGTTGGACGTCGTATACTTTTATATATTGTCTTACGTGGTTGTGATCCGCCGTTTGGCGAAAAACTAGCTCCCGCTTGGGGATGCCATTATTCTTATGATGTATTTGTGGTTTTGGATCAAAATATACAAAGGAGGTGCTGCCAAAAATTTTAAAAGACGAAACGTGTTTTCAAACTAGTAAATTTCACTTGCATCATTCATGTTCCTTTTCCATACATTAAGAAAACTTGATTTCATATACCTTTATTTCAAAACCTCACCTCGTTTATTTTTCTAAAAGGTTTAGATTTCTGGGTTTCAGCTTTTGGGAAGCGAGGCGTGACATATAAACTCTGCAATTTCTCATGATACTTCTGACTAATATTTCATATGCAATAATGATATCTTGTATTTGGAAATACCTTGGTAATAGCATTTGTTATACTTTAATTTTGATCAGTGATTATAGATAGCGGTGCCTTATTATTCATCGTAATTTACCATTACTGCTGAAACAACCAGGTGAAAAATTCTTCAAACTCATTTCATAGTAACGCCAAACCAAATATTTGTGATTTATAATGATGATTAACACCGGTATGGTAAACAGCATTTGATATTTGTTAGTTTGATACGTGGTATCAAAGGTAATTGTATTACCGAAAGTTTTAGAGGAAGTTTTAGAGCGAGCATCCACAAATATGAGGATATCGATATGATTTTCTTCGTTATATTTTACTACATGGGTAAAATTAGGCTTCTTAATTTTAAAGGATTGCAAATAAGCTAAAGTTGCTTGGGCGTCCGATAAATGTATAGATTGATGACGTATTTTTCTTAATACATTCTTTGCATCATTTAGCCCGTAACCAAGATTCTCTACCCCGTCATGACTTTGTCCTAGTATCGTATACGTTTTCCTTGGAGCAACCCCACTATCTTTCAAATTATGAATTTGACTTTTGTCGAATTTGGAAATTCTTTTATGACAAGATAAGTATTGCACCATTGACTGCGGTACAAATAGATGGTTGTGCTATCCCGTGTGAGAAGTTACTATCCATCGATCATTCCTTTTAACAACAAACATGCGAGTTTCGCAGTTGGATCCAATATAATTATATCTCCGGAACGCCGAAAAAGATATTTTACGTTTTACATCGAGTTCGAACTGTTTAGGTTTTACGGCCTTATTGCATTCATACAGTTTAGAGATTATAGAATTACTGCGAACTGCATGAAAAGTAGAACGAACTCCAATAGCAAACTCAATATTTCGAGCATAAGACAAATAACATCTATAAGCATCATTTAGTGATTTGAATATCATGCTAATTTTAGGTTCTACCAAATCACATATAGTATTCTTAAAATTTTCATACTTTGAATCATTTGTTACATCTTTTTCGTTATTTTCATCAGGACTGAGTTTAGGAGACGGAACATTTTTACATTTGTTTCTACTAGTTGACGATATAAAAACATTTTTTCTTTCAGGAGTTATTAAGTCGATAGGAATAATAGGTTTTTTCAAGTATTGATCTTCGTTTGTTTCCACTACTATTCCTTCATCTTCTTCTAATTCAGGGACAATGCATTCATAGGCTAGACTAATCAACATGCTAACATATGTAAACGTAGAAGTAAAAAATTTACCACAAGCATTTTGAAAAACTTCGTTGAGAAAGACGCAGACGTGCTCGAGAGATCATTTCGAAAAACTTCGTTAAGGAGGATGCAGAGTGCTCTGGCGGAAACTAAGGTTCCAAAATCGATAGGTGATATATTTCTCAACTCCTACAGAAAAAATTATTTAAGTAGCGGTTTGATATTTATTTTTAACCGCTAATTTAAGTGGCGGTTAAATAAAACCCGTTGAATTTTAACCGCTTTTTAAAGTCGGTTAAATAAAACCCGTTGGATTTTAACTGCTTTTTAAAGTAACGGTTGAATTTTCACGATCCATGTTTATTGAATAAATTAAAATATCCAAATCGGACCGGACCCTTCGCTGAGATAAGATTTTTAAAAAAATTGCTCATTAAATCTCCGAAAACTTTGAAGAACATAAATAGGGCCATATTTGAGTGATTGATTGATTAGGAGATGATATTGATTTTTATCGAGATGTGTAGATGTAATGGGTTGGGGGAATCACGGGGATGGAGGGAGGTACCTGTCGCTTCCGCCACACGCGGCGCATCGGTTTTAGAGATAATTGTTTAAATTTTGTAAAAAAAAAAATAGGAGTATTATTTCTGGATCTTGAACAACGTTGGTAGAGGATTCTTTTATTATTGTTTTATTTTTGTGTTTTACTAAATGCACTGGCATCCGTTAAATCCTATGGCCTAATTTCTCTTGTTCTGAAACTAATATTTTTATTGTAACTTATGTCACTGATATAAATATTATATTTGATTTTTATTTTGTTCCTAAATTACTCGTCTTTTCTAAGTTTATTTTATTTCCTCAGCTTATTTGTCTTTCTTTGCTGCATTCATCCTAAAAATTTTGAGTATTTAATTTAGAAGCCAAATCTCTCTTTTTTTAAGCAAATGAAATCTCTATTCTAACTAAAATATACAATGTAAAATATTTTTTTTAAAAAGAAAATTGAATTGGTGGCATTTGGTATGTAATTTACTCTGGATTTCCCCCCTTTTTGATTAACAACAAATCTGGAAATAAGTTGATATATAGACCAAATCTGTTTAAGCCATGTCTATCTAATGCAAATATCCTTGCTTAGAGATCCACTCTTCTTCTTTTTTTCTAGAAAAATAGAAAAAAATGAGAAAAATCCTCACCTCTCAAGCCCTCCGTATCATCTCTCTCACCTCTCAAGCCCTCCACATCATCTCTCTCTCTCATAAAAAACATTAATTGTTTATTTAGAACCTTCCATGCCATCTCTTCCAATATATATATCTATTTCTATATCTATATATAATGCAATCTCTATTATTTAGAGGACCTGCTCCCAAATATTTTTTAAAAGGCAAGAAAAAGGAAGAAAAATCCTAGATTCCTAGGCACTCCACCTCATCCCTCCCCTTTTCTTAAAAAAATAAATAAATAAAACTCTAGAACGCTCTACGTTTCTCTCTCCTCGTCCTTCTCTTTTCTTCAAACAAGCCCCGTAATTTTTTTAAACTATCACGTGCGACGCATGTGCATAAATTCTAGTTTGGATAAGGTATGTACATACCAACTAAATCACATTTCATTGTATTTATATGGACCAAAATTATTGAGTTTAATTTTAACCTAAGCTGTAGCAAAATAAAAAAAATTAAATACCAGTTACAGCAAAATTAAAAAATTAAATAGGGAGTTATTTTTCACATTTTTGACGAACAAGAGATAAATAAATTTAGACAAATAATTTGAATAAGTTTCTATCAAAAAAATAAATAAATTGGAAAATAGATAAATTATAAATGGACTATCTATACAACACAACAAAAAATAAAAGGAAACACTTCAAGAGTATCTATGGTATTAGACGAAATACTTTTGTGTGTATTGAAAATCAGATGGTGCATTAATTAAGTTTTCTTTTCTTCCCACAATATTGGATATTTAATGCGATTTTAAAGTGCACTCGTAAGCAAATCCCATTAATTTTTAATTTTTTTGGAGGTTCAACATGAATATTTTAGGTATGATGTTAATAATTGATGATTTTAGATTAGATTAACGATTAAACAAAAATGTAGTACCTATTTTATATGTTTATGCCTTCCCTTTTTTTTATAATCTTAGCAACATGATATTTAGAATAGTATTGCCTCGGTGACATTATACATAGAGAATAACGGAGGAAAGAGGATCTAGGAGGTTTTTCGTTAGGTGGCGTCAAAAAACTTAACCTTCCACCATTTTAATCGACGATCGGCACCCATCATCTTCATCTTTATCATCTAAGATGTAGATACATCGAATTTCATGTGATTTTACCACTTTTGCACCGTTGAATTAGTAATGTAAAAAGTTCTATTGTTGGTAAACTGCTAATTTTGCACCCAATAATTCAACGGTGTAAAAGTGGTAACATCACATGAAATTCGGTGTATCCACATCTTAAATGGTAAAGATGAAGACAATGAGTGCCGATCGTCGAATAAAACGGTCGAATAAAATGGTGGAGGGTGTAGTTTTTTAACTCTATCTGACGAAAACGCTTCCTAGGGTCTCTTTCCTTCGTTATTCTCTTATAGTATTTCAACAAAAAAAAAGGACTTAGAACTCTAAGACTTATTAGACTTTTTAGAATAAAATGCACGGATTGCCTTTATATATCAGTATTGCAACAAAGAAAAAGGACTTAGAACTCTATGACTTATTAGACTGTTTCGAATAAAATGCACTAATTATAAAAGAGAAGAATGAAAACCATGTATGAAGTAATCAACGCACAAATTGATTGAGTGGGGAGCGGACCAGTCTCATCATCCGCAACCCTAAAATTTCCAGTGATTACGAACATACATGAACGAATAATAGAATCACTATACAAATTTAATTGGAACTCCCACACAAATCCAGGAATATATAGCCTCTTTTCACAATTAAGATTCAAACAACACAAAAAAAACGCGGGACAGAAGTTAAGGTTGGTGGGGTCATGGTGGGTCCGATATAATAGATTGTATTGATCAGGATTTAAAGGGAAGATAATGCGAAAAGGCTAAGGTTTGAGAGAGGCGTCGTGAGTGTTAAATCTGGATTTGTTAAAATTAAAAAAATCGCTGTGCAAAATCTCAGGTTTCGATCCAAAAGTCTTGCAAACGGCCGTGACTAATCAGAATATAAAAATAAATCACCAACACACATCAAAACTCAGTGGCGGATAGTAAACATGAGAATGACTGAGTTAAGGTTTTCATTAAAATAAAGATAAAGAAAATTCGCAATATCCATATGGCATTTCTTTCTCAATTAAGGTGCTAATTGTCTTCAAAATGTCGAACCATATAAATATATTCTCATTAATTTCTTTTTGAAACAGTAACAGAAGTTACATGAAGGGGTTAATAAAGAGATGATGGAATTATAAAAACTAGCATTTTTGCCCGTGTGATGCCAGTGGAAGTTTTTGATATTCAAGTTGAATCTAGAGCAGGTAGGGTTCTCTGAAAATTAAAAGAACATTATTTTGAACTCCTGAGAACCCCTGAGACTATCCTAGAAGCCTGAACCCCTAACTCCTCTCCCTGGCCGCTAATTTAATCTTTTTTGCCGCAACTTGCGGTCTTGACTTCAAGTTAAGGGTTGGGGCTAGGTCAGTAGCTCACACACTTGATAACTTAGTCCCTGGTATATACCCATTTTTATCCCAGATTCCCTGTATCAAAATCTGAGAGCACTTTGGATAGTTTTTGACGATATTTTCCGGTTTTTGAACTTGGCTTTTGGGATTTCTATATCTTGATTTAATCGTTCGATATTCGTACGTTGACGTCGGGAGTATTTTGTCGTATTTAGCGTACGTTGACCATATGTTCTAACCTATGTGCACTTCGCTCGTTGTGTCATTTTCGATTGGGATATTTATGCAGTTGCATCATGATTTCGATTGTAGGTACGATCGCGGGGACTTCCGAGACCGCGGGGACTTCCGAGACGGCCGGGACGGACGAGGCGGTCGTAGGTTCTGACTAGCTTGAGACGTCGGTGAGTAGATTTATATCTACGGGAAAGTCGGATGGATGGCGTATGACAACCCCGCAACTAATTAACTAGAATACTTATACTATATACTTAAGCTATAGTGTTATGCTAGAGAACTTAGTTTTTAACTAAGTTAATATATAGTTTGTATCTAGTAGGCTATATGTATGTGTGGATATATATTTATATATGATTATTGTTATATGCGTACGCGACCATAGATCCGTAGGATATTGATTAGATATTTGATGGATATTGAACGAAGGATGATTCCGTACTTGTTATGATGAGGATAGTTTGCCGAATACAGCTGAGATTTATTTGGACTCGCGGAGTCATGCGTTTATCTCGATTAGGCCATTACGATTGCTTGAGCTATAGTCTTTTAAAATCCAACGATTCGTTTTCCACTTTTAAATGATAAATGGCAAGGATGCGTTGCTAATTTTAAACGGGTATTTACTTTAAATATACCACAGTTTTCTTATTTGCAAAAGAACGTTTCGTTCTATTTTAAAGTATAACGGTATTGCTCATAATAGTTAGCTATGTTTAACGATTGTTCACGTTACGATTAGGTTACTCTTTATACACTCGCGATTCGATTACCTATTATATATGCTAGTTTGTGTTGCAATTCTCATATGAAAACACGGATAGAACACTGCACAACTACCAATGATTAGTATGTTGCACAAATCACAAACACACATGTTATACTAAATCTCATTGGTACCGTCATGACACCGTAGGATTGCCACGCTTGATAGCGCTAATTTTATTATATGAATGCGATGATTGACATATCCATATGATTAATCATCAACTAACGTAGATGCATGACGCATTGTTGACGATTATGATATCGATATTCGAATACACTTGATAGAACACTTGCACAAGTACTAATAATTACCATGTGACACAAGCACATATGCGTATATTACACCACATATCATTAGTATCGCCATAACATAGTAGAACCTGCCATGCTTACTCGGGTTTTAGATATCCATGATAGATGTGATGACACCTATTATGATTTTGATATACGAATACCATCACTATGGATATTCGTATATGATGGTTGCCAATTGTGGAAAAAACGATTTATATATGTGTTCTTCGGAACTTATTGTTTTCCATAGATTTGAGAAACCGTAGTGTGATTTATAAAACCTGTGAGTGTTTTTGTTGGCTATAGTGCCCTCAACTCAATTATTGTGATTGTAGGCACGCGATTGTGATGATTGAGGGAGGACCTATAAGGGTAGAACAGTCTTACTCGAGATGATAGTATGCTATCTTGTTTGCCTTTATCATCATGTACATGCATTATGTGGTATTACGGATCACTATTACATGTTGATAGAGCCCATAGGATTCTTGCTTGACTACCAGTATTATGATGGCGATCATATACGTGAGAGTTGGATGGTCTATAAGCACATCCTTAAATGTCCCTAGTCGAGAGAGTATCGAGACTGGGGATTAATACTTCAGAGTAGACTAGTGTGTACTTATCGAGACCCTGACGAGGGGCGGTGGTCGGTCTCATAAGCCATTGGTGTCAGTTAGTCACCTAAGATAGTATACAGGTGCTCATTGGGTTATGAGTACATTGGACGGATTCGCCGGGAACATGCTAATTGGTATAATAGCTATTGTCAGATAGCAGTTCTCAGGTGACATGTGTACAAGTTATTCTGTCGACCTGAGATCTTCATTTGTCTCGTGTGAGGTCCCACCGTGCTTTGATTACTACCCTACCATGGCTCAAAAGAGTCATGCAAATATGTTTTAGTTGGGTACAGTGCCGAGCTACATGGAGGCAGTGAGTGGATCGTCGGGGATTCGTCTCTCCCGATATTAGGGGTTGATGTCGTGCGGTGCATGGGTGGCCATCACCAGAAATCCTTGGCCAAGATAGTCGAGAATTACTGATTTGGATCAGTAGTTTCTCAGTTGGTGATGGGTTTCATACCGACACGAAATATCGCGTTATTAGGGGTCTAATTTTATCCATCCCCTACACTCGATATGCGATACTCTTAGACGAACAGACCAGACTGTACAGAGATTGTCACTGACAGTATCAGTAGAAATTTGGATGAGTTTGCTTGTCGGCCTTCTTTTCGCTCAATACCTGGGTAGCCGTTACATACTGCTAGTGCCGCTGACGTACTTGTGGTTTATCCCACTGCCAGCGTATTGACGAGTCTTTAGAGTCCCACACAGAGGGTTGTCACGGTTCAGGCGATATGATGTAGATGACGTATATTGGTACATACAGGTGTCCGATTAAATATGTGTACATGCTACACAGACTTTTATCGGACGGTTGATAATACTTGCGGCTTAGGATTGAGCCGGATTATTAAATCAAGTTTTGATTTAATAATTTATATATATATATATATATATATATGTATTACAGTATTAATGTTCACTATTCATTTTCTCTCTTGGCTATTCGTATTTTTATACGAATACGCGTATATGTATTTTGATACGTATACCGGGTTGTATTTCGTATTTATACGGAATATCTTCTAGAAGATAGATATCTTATTATATGATTTTCCTTTTTAGAAAATCATTAGGAAATAAGGTAGAGAGGTGAGGTGGCATGAGCATGTTGAGGTATGTAGAGAGGTATGGCTCTTCATTTGTTTATTGCAAAATGAGATGAGATATTTTTCCATAGTTCAAAAGACTTAGCCATTCTTTTTACGTTCTCAACAACACACTCACATTCATTCATGATTCATACTCTTTAGAGACTTAGCCATTTCTTGAGTTGCTCATACCACAGTTTTCCTCACCTTCTCTTTCTTCTTCTTTTATTGCTCATTTGAGCATGAGGTATGAGAGAAAAAGATAGTGAGATATTCCTACACCCTACACGCCATTGCTAGCAACCTTAGAGCATCGGTTGCTTCGCTAGGCGAAGCTGGAGCCTGCATCATCTCCCTCGGGTGGATCATCATCGACAAAGGAAAATCGGCGACCAAGTTCAGGTCAGGACACCTCAAGGAGCTTGGGAAGATGGTAGAAGACCGAAGAACTTGGTTCATCGGTATAACCCTTCTATCACTATAATTTAGTTCTTGTTAGTTAGTTAGTAAAGGTTTTTGATTCGATCTTGACGAATTCGTTAGTGCCAAAATTTTTAAATGCCAGTTTTGGTTCCGCACCGGCCACGATAGATGGAAAGGGCGCTATCGTAACCCAACTGTTTTAAAATGCGGTTTTCTCTTCATATGATGATTTGACGTCCACCATGATTTTTCTTGGTTTTGATGATACGAGTATTATCCTAATCGAGAGAGGGGTTAACTGATTACGAATATATGGTGGATCCGGTATGACACCGAAGGGTAGGAAGTCCGAGGGAGGTAGGGGAGTCTAGCGAGGTGGATCGATACCAGAGATAGTATTAGGTGTTGGATATTGCGCCTTCAAGGCAATTATTGTAATTGCAGGAACGTGATTATGATAATTGAGGATAGACCTATACATATAGAACAATCTTACTCGAGATGATAGTATGTTATCTGGCTTGTCTTTGTCATTAATGTGTACACGTTTTACTTGTTATTACGTGTCGTTAATATATAAAAATGAAGCCCGTAGGATTCTTGCTTGATTACCAGCATTATGATGGCGATCATACACATGAGAGCTCAGTAGTCCATAAGCACATCCTTCAATATCCCTAGTCGTGGGAGTATCAATACTGGGCATCGATATTTCAAAGTAGACTAGTGTATACGTTTTGAGACCCCGACGAGGGGCAGCGGCCGGTCTCATAAGCCATTAGTGTCGTGTCACCTAAGATAGTACACAGGTGGTCACTAGAGGTGAGTACACTTAATAGACTTGTCGAGAACATCTAGATGGTATTATATCTATCGTCAGATGGAAGTTCTCTAGTGGCATGGGTACATGTTAGTCTTTTGACCTGAGATCGTCATTTGTCTCAAGTGAATTTTCACTTTACTTTGATTACTACCCTACCACGGCTCAAAGGAGTAATGCAGATAGGTTTTAGTTGGGTACAGTCCCGAACCACATTGAGGCAGTGAGCGATTATCAGGGATTTGTCTCCCATGGTATTAGGAGTCGATGTCGCGCTGTGCTCGGTTGGCTATCACCCTAAATCTGTGGTCACGGTGGATGAGATTTACTGATACGAGTTCATTAGTTTCTCGGTTGGTGATAAGATTGACTTTGACATGACTTATCGGGTTATTAGGGGTCTGACGTTATCCACCCCTAAACTCGGTATGCGATACTCTTAGATGAAGAAACCGGACTGTACGGAAATTGTCACATTCAGGCTCAGTAGGGTACGGACGGACTCGATTTTCGACCTCCCTTTCGGCATATACCTAGATAGCTGTTACGCACAGCTAGTGCCGCTAACGTGCTTGTGGTTTTTGGATTTATCCAGTAAATCGCTGCAAGCGTATTGTCGAGTCTTTAGAATCCCATACATAGGGTTTTCCCGGTTCAGACGATATGATGTAGATGACGTATATTGGTACATATAAGGGGTCCGATTAAATAAGTGTATAGGCTACACGGACTTTAATCGGATGGTTGATAATACTAGGGGCTTAGGATTAAGCTGGATTATTAAATCAGGTTTTGATTTAATAATTTGTATATATATTTTTAATATATATATTCTAGTATTATTGTTCACTATTCATTTCACTCTCTTGGCTATTCATATTTTTATACGAATACGCGTATATATATTTCGATATGTATACTGGGTTGTATTCCGTATTTATACGGAATTTGTTGTAGAAGATAGACCGTTCCCCCAAGATTTAAACATAATAAAAGAGCTAAGCTCTGTTAAAAATTTGTTGAGGTAGCGCCTCACGTGCCCCTTACGAGGGCGCCAGCATCATAGGATTAAATCGTATGGTGGCGCCGCACGTGAAGCTCACATGGGCGCCAATGTACAAAGCACAGGAGCACCTATAATTAAATTCTTAAATGGCGCCCACGTGCATAACACGTGAGCGCCGGCGTCTAAGTTAAAATCAAGTAGAATTAAATTCTACATAGGAATATTTCCCTAAAAATTGGGATACTCTCTGTTAAACAGAGCCGTTGAATCAAACATCCAATGGTGATGATAAATCATCAAATAATAGAATTAAATTATATGCTGAGAAATATTTTTCCTCAATCTTTAAAAACAAAAAAAAAGGATTGCTCTCTATAAAACAGAGAGCCCTTGGATTAAAAATCCAATGGTGATTAAAAATATCGTTTTACAGAATAAATTTTTTATATGGGAAAATATTTCCCCAATCTTGCTAAAAACAAGAAAATATATTATGTAAAACAGAAACATTTGGATCAAAAATTTAACGGTGAGTACAATTCCCCAAATCAATTTGAGACCAATTAAATCAATTGGAATCTCTCAATAAGAGATTTTCTCAAAACTAATTAACAATTTGCTTATACTATATATAGGACCCGAGACTTCAAGTCTTATAAAAAGGGAACCCCGCATAAGCTTCTGAAAAAATACAGAAAACTTCCAAAACAACAGAGAACTTAATTTTCAAGAAAAGAAGAAGACTTTCCTCCTCAAAACCCTAGGTAAAGAAAACACAGAGATCAAAATATCACTTTTTTACCTACTAAGGGTTTAACCTTTCTCAAAGAATATAGTTTTTCTTTTGGATCAGAGATCCACAAGACAAGTCTCCCACAAGTTGAGAATTTAACTCTTATCGGGAAGATCTTGTTCTTGAGAATCAAAGATTCAGAAAAGAACTAGGTTAAAAAGAAAGAAAAAGGAAAGAACATGTATTCTGAGAATTTAATTCCTCTGAAATTAGGGTTTAACCCTACATAAAGAACTTAATTCTTATAAAAAAAAGAAGAACTTAGTCCTCCAATAAAAAAACGATCCATGGATTTCAAAATAGAGATCTTGATGATCATTAATGGCCAAAATGATATTAACAGAGATTTATTCTCTAAAAAAAGAGATCAGCGCCTCACATGTTCCCCACCTGGGCGTCCTTCTAATAGCGCCCAGCGCCTCACATGAAAAACACGTGGGCGCCCAAAACAGAGGGCTAGCGCCTCACGTGAAATACACGTAGGCACCGAATCTAAGTGCTTAGCACTTCATATACAGCCAAAACGGCTGAGTGCTTAGCACTGATTGGGCAATGCCCATCGCCTCACGTGCTCCTCACGTGGGCACCACATAAAAAGTGTTTAGCACTTCACATACAGCCAAAATGGCTGAGTGCTTAGCACTGATTGGGCAGCGCCCAACGCCTCACGTGCTTCTCACATGGGCGCCATACAAAAAGTGCTTAGCACTTCATACATAGCCAAAACGGCCAAGTGTTTAATACTGATTGGGTAGTGCCTAGCGCCGCACGTGCTTTTCACGTGGACGCCACATAAAAAAAGTGTTTAACACTATATATATAACTGAGTGCTTAGCACTGATTGGGCAGTGCCCATAACTGAAGGTTTCACATGATACCCATGTGAGTGCCAGAGCGTCAAGTGCTCAGTACTTTTGCATGAAAAGGGGGGCTGCACAAACAGAGCCCAAACAAGTGCTTAGCATTTTTGAACCAAAAAATACCGAGCAGACTAAGCCCAAATTGGTTTAGTCTCTCTAAAAAGGTTTTCTTACAACTGAGCCCAAATGCTCTGTTGTTGGACCTGAAATAAAAACGATCCTCGAAATTTTGCTAAGTTGATTTTAGTCTCAAATATGGCTAATGTATTCTTAGTTAAAAATAAAGTGTGCCCAAATGCTCATATATTTAAGTCGATCTTAATTTCAAACTAAATTAACGGTCCTTAAATAAAACAACCCCAAATATAAAATATACGGATTTAGACCGATCCACGCCCTACAGGTAACGACATAAACTAGTCCCAGTATACAATCCACGGGCAACTACATAAAAACAAAATAACACAAGACACGAAATGAACTGCTGGAGAAGGAGAAAGTGGTTATCGCAATGCGGTAACGTAATTAACTGCAGAGGCTTGCGCCTACAGGGATGAGCATCCCCACAATCAAAAACCCCTCACAAATGAGGGGGAATCTGATAAAGTCTGCTACATCGGTCGCATCTATCTAAACATCCGATGTACGGTGCCATAAATCAACTTGGTATTTTCGGAGAGGTGGATGGATAAGTCCATATAGCATCTGCCCCCAAATTCAGGCAAGACGATCTATCCCAGTTTGTCTCTGTTTTCGGCGGTAAACATGGACACCTCATTTGTTGATTTTTCCTTTAAAAGAAAATAAAAAGCAAGGTGGAGGATGAGGTGTAAAGAAGTATGGTAGAGAGGTATGGCTTTGATTTTATATTGTAAAAATCATTTGTGTTTACTATTCTTTCATGATTGCAAAAAAAGATAGCCATTCTTTTTCTACCTCGATTCTTTTTTCCTACACACAACACTTAGCCATTTTTTGTCATCGCTAACTTCTTCACCTCCTCCTCCTTCATCTTAGATGCTCTCTTGAGCTTCAAAATAGAAAGAAAAAGATAGTGGAAAATTTCTACATCCCCATTCTCCATTCATAGCGAGCTTGGAGCGTCGGCTGCTTCACTAGGTGAAGTCGGAGTTTGGATCGGTTTTCTCGGGTAGATCATCTTCGGCAAGGGCGGTCACAATTCGAGCTTGTTCTAGGTGGCACACAGACACACGTCGAAGGTTGTATTCCCAAACCATTGCATGCTTGATTTGCTAGTTTTCGTGTTTGGATCGATCACAAGGTTTTCGTTTCTAGTTGCTCCCTCGATAATTTTTGTTTTTTGCTTCCTCATTGGTCGTGGCCTTCGCGGCGAGGGCGCTAGGAACTTACATTAGTATCAGAACCTCTCAAACACCCTAAACTAGCTATTTGCGACATTAGAATTCACGGTTTTTCTGGCGTTAAAAATTGTCGAAAAAACATTCCCAAATTTTCGAATTTTGAGATGTTTGCGCACCCCGCGGGCTTACAGTTTGGACCAAAAAGCCGCGGGATGGGGAATGGTCACCCTGGGGAGACTCTCGGGGGGGAAGGGGGAGGGCTGTGCCTACTCCCCAAGACCACCACGAGACTACCCCTATGGGTTGTCTTGGATCTGCCACCTCCCCTGGGCCACCTTGTGGTGGCCTCGACGGTGGGTACCCCTTAGGCCCCCCGATTGAACATTAATTTCATGCTTGAAATTTCTGCAAAGGTTCGGACGCGTTTCGTTTTGATTCGGACTTTCGAATTGGCTTAAAACTTGGTTTTTTGGAAGTTTAGTGCACTTGGTTTTTGATCCTTTGGTATATTTGGGATGTGCTCTATTTCTGTGCGGAATTCTAATGTCGTGACTTTGTTTATGTGTGTGCATGTGTTGTTGAATGTCGTATAATTGCTATACGCTCAATTAGATGGGATTGCACACTTGCTTCAGTTACTTGTTTCTATGGTTATATATATCTTGATTATGGTTTAGTCAGATTGTCGTGACGGATAGTCCCTCATGCGTTTGCTTGTAAAAGTTTTGATTTACTTTGTAGTATTCATTTGTTCGGGACGAGCTCCAACATGTGGCCGCCATTTCCGTATTATGTATATTCTTTTATTGGGGCTCGACCAGGATGCAGTCGATATCACTATTGTATATATATTTCATTTCTTTACTGGGATTAACCCAGGAGAAGTGCTTGAATAGCCGGGTTCTAGAGCTCAGCAAGTGGCCTTCTCATGGAGTTAAGAATGGGCCTCCTCACTCTAGAATTGGCGAGTTGCTCGCCGTACTTGTAAGGGGTATAGGATTCGACCCGCGGAGGGGTGTACAAGTTACTGGATTCTAGAAAGACACGGGTGTTCGACTCATGTCATTGAGAGCGTGTTACCCAGTTTCTAGAATTGGCAGGTGGCTTGCCGCACTTGTAGGGGTCTAGAATCGACTTTGTACGGGCTATCCACACGACCGAAGAACGTCGCGTTTTATTTGCGGCTCAAATGAAATGCGGGGCTCCTAATTTATCTGCTATTTCATATTATTGTTCGCATGTCTGTGATGATTATTATCTGCATGTGATGACTATTATCTGCCTGCGATATTGATATATATATATATATATTTATATATTATATATTTAGTAGACATCTATATGTTTTGCATCCGTGCCAGCCCTGTCCCCGCCCTACCGTAAATTAAGTAACCTTACGGTGAAGACCCGGGACCCCGTGGCGAATGAGAATGATATATAAAAGCATGCTATTTTAGTTGTTTCTGGTGTAGCTTAGAAACTAAATTTGACGGGACTACATTATAATTTTAATGTAAGAAAAACAAACCTATTTGATATTGTCGGAACTAATTTTTGAAACTACTCGGTTTTCTTCAAAATAACTGTCATATTTTTTTGCTTTGTATAGAGGTATTCGGTCAGGAATATCCTACGCCTCATTCTATGAGAAAAGAGCCTTGATCCCTTCACAGGGAGTTCACTCTTAAGCAAAAGTTTATGTTACTAGTTTTAAAATGCGGAGCCTAAACCAATCCATTTCAAAGCTACTTGAGTTCCTTCAACGATATTAAGTTCATTACGTTAAAAGTTTTTTTACCAAAACAGTCGTAAACCTTCGTCGTTTTAGATGGGTATCAACTAGTATTCATGCTATGTGTTTTGACTTTCGCCAATGCATAATGTTTAGTAGCTAGGGGATACTTTTCTGTTGCATAGATAGATGCATTAATTTAGGACGGGCGTACAACTGTTTTGACCTTCGTTAAGAGATTGTATGAATGGGTCTAAATTAATCAGGACAATGACGGGTTGAACTTGACCTGCGACTTATGATATTTTGACCTTCATCAAAGTCATAAGCGCTTGGGGCAAAAATTATATAGAGAGTTTTAGATATAAAGGAAGCTTGCCAAGTTTGCGCATACCTTCTGGAGTGTGGTAATTTTGGTCGGCTTCCATTAAGATTATCACACGATGATAGTTGGGTCCCGATTCCCACTGATGAGTAGCTATTTCTCCTCGGGAGATTTTCACTTCACACTTAGCTAATCTATTAGGTGTCTAGAAAGTGTTGAAGAGATTACGCCTATGCGAAAACAGGGTTATTAACTGGGTCCATGCGAAAGCACGGAGGATCTCCCTCGGAGTATCAACACTGACCTGGTTGAACGGTTAGCGAACTTGTATGGTGTATATGATCCCGACTAGTTCTCCTTTTAGGGTTTAAAGGAGAATTCGAGGAAACAGTGGGAGCTATCCTGATTAGATAAAGTAATAACCAATCTAATCTTGATAGAGTGCACGCTGAGTGTTTTTTCTCTCTCTCTCTGGTTACAGTGACCCATGACTTACCTAAAACTCATTAACTGGGTTAACTGAACCTTCTTACACACTTTGGTTTTGGATTATCACGATTCATGACAAAGTCATAAATATTCCTACTACTCCTACTTTCCCTTTGCATTTCTCCAGAACACTTCGTATCACTATGATGATTCATATTGCTTGGAACGGCCATTGTATAATTATATACGAACTCGAAGAAATTATTTCAGTCTAGAATGACCACTGGTTCTAGAGAATTTAGATTGTATTATTATCTTTTTTCTTCCTTTTACCTTCTCTCAGGTTGTGAGAGCTTCTTGTAATAGGATAGTACACCTATTACGCTTATTGGATAGTCTTCTTCCAAACCTTAGACTGGTGCCAAAAGGTAGAGAAAGAAGAAAACCAATTAGCTTAAGTACGGTGTATAAAAGGTAAGATGTAGAGACATATAAAGGGATTGAAGTAAATCTGGATAGTGAAAAAGGTATTACTAGGAATACTCGGCCACCCCTTGAAACATTTTTGTTTCAGATTTTCTGTGTACTTGTAAATAAGAACTGTTTTTCCAATTAATTCTGACTCTAGGGTATGTATTTACCGAATTTGGATCTCACATCGATACGGCGTTATAGATACTGAGTAGGAGTAGAATATTGGTAAATTGATAATTTGATCCTTAATATCGGAATTCATTGCAATTGGTGATATTGGATTAAAACGTCCGGCTTTGTCTAACGGCAAATATTTGGTTTCGAATAACCATTATTAAGTACCAATTTTTAAAATGATGTATCTGTATCTTTATTTTATAAAGTGAGGTATAAATTTTGAAAATTGTGTTCCAAACATTTACCTTTATCAATTGAGGATAAGGTAAGGTTCATTGAATAACGGTGTAAGATATTCTTAACCAAAATACAGTTTTCAACTTACAACACACGGAGTTCGAGTTATTGAACTCTTGGGTCTTATACATGAAAATTTATGTTGTCCAGTGTCCTTCAGGACAAGGGGTTGGTACTTTTACTTCATTCAAGTTTATCTATGAGTTCTCTGGTTTTAGACACGCATTCGTTGTAAAACAAGGTCTAAAGATTTTGAGAACTTTATAGGTATAAGAATAAATTAGAGAACCATGTTAGTGATATATTCCCTAGAGGCCATTATTGTATATTACATGATTGTATATTACATTTTGAAAGCTTGGGATTTACACATGTATAATAACAGTCTTGCTTAATATGATAGCATACTATCTGGTTTGTATCTATCTTAACATGTGTATATGTTACTTTTAACGTATCGCTAATATATGTTGATAGAGCTCGTAAGATCTTTGCTTGACTACCAGCGTTATGATGGCAGTCACACTAATGGGGGCTCGGTAGTCTATAAGCACATTTTTAAACTTGTCTCTAGTCGTAGGATTATCGAGACAGGGTATCGATACTCCAGAGTAGACTAGTGTATATGTTTCTTATCCCCATCAGGAGAGATGGCCTGTTCCGTAGCCATTGGTATACGGTACCAAAGATAGTATACATGTGCTCATTAGGTTATGAGTTACACTGGATGGACTCGCTGGGAACTGCTGGTTGGTATTATATCTTTCGTCGGATAGCAGTTCTCTGATGACATTAGTACATGTTAGTCCGATAACTTGATATCACTATTAGTCTCGAGTGTGTTCCCACTGTATTTAGATTACTACCCTACCATGGCTTTAAAGAGCATGCAAACAGGTAGTAGCTGGGTGCAGTCCTGAAGCACTAGGAGGCTGGTGATAGAAGGGATTCGTCTCTTCCGGTATTGGGAGTTGATATCGCGCTATGTATGGTTGGCCAATACTATATGTCTCTGGCCAGGGCAAGTGAGATTTACTGGTAGGTACACCAGTAGTTTCTCAGATTGTATTGGGTTCCACACCGACATGATTTATCACGCTATTAGGGGTTTGACATTTACCACCTTTAAGTCCGATATAAGATACTCTTTGACGAACATACTGGACTGTATGGAGAATGTCACCTATAGGCTTAGTAGGGGTTCAAATGAGTTTTATTGTCGATCTTTCTTTCGACAGATACCTGGGTAGCCGTTATGTACAGCTAGTGCCACTGACCTGCATGTGGTTAAACCATTGCCGGTGTATTGTTGAGTTTTTAGAGTCCTACACAGAGGGTTTTCCGGTTCAGGCGAAATGGTGTAGTTTGCGTATTTTGAGACGCTCGGGTGTTCGATTGAACACGTGTATTTATACATGTGTTTTAATCGGACTATTTAGTAGTACTGGCAGGTTTGAAAGACAGCCAGTTTTGATACTAGTATTATATTGTTCTCTTTTGGGTATTTGTATTTTAACACGAATACGGTATTTATACGAATACGAGTATTTGTATGAATACGGGCATTTGTATGAATACGGGCATTTGTGTCTTTATACAAATACATGTATTTATTTTCTAAATATGAATATGCCTATTTTATATTTTACGATATTCGTATTGTGGTAGAAATACGGTATACATATTTATTATAAATACGAGGTTTTTGGTATACTTATTTATGTACATACATTTATATATTTATATTTGTGTATATGTGTACCAAATGAGATGGCTACTCTCTCTCTCTCTCATTTCTTCATGGATGATTAGAGAAGTCTATGGGCTTGTGACTCACACTTGTGAGTCACTAGCCCACCCACTTGTTTGGATTATAGCATGAAGAGATAAGAGAGAATGGATGAGGGGTGTTTATCAAGCGTGTTGATTTTTTCTTTAGTTGCCATCTTCATCTTCTTCTTCCTCACATGCTCACTTGAGTTATGAGAGATTAAAAGAGAGAATCTTGTTTCATAAATTACACCTATAAGCATTTTGTCCTAGCAAGACTCGATCTTTATCTTCGTGGAAGCTATCACTTGAATCAGCATCTTTGGGTGGGTCGTCTTTGATGCGGGAGTTCGACTTCGAGAGCTCAATCAGAGTACCCTGGGAGCTTAAGGAGTGAACCTTTCAAGATCCGAAGGACCGTCTTCCAAAGTTGTTATACTAACCTAGTGGATAAAACTCTAGTTAGTGTTATTTAGTTTAGTGTTTGGGCTTGTATTTTAGGGTTTCAAGTGTGTAGTGCTCAAGATTTTTAAAGTTTTTGATTCCGCAAAACCGTAGTAGTCATGGTAAGGAGCTCTACGCACTTACAAACCATACATTGGAAGTATCAAAATTCTTCGAAGTGGTTGAAAATGTAGATACTTATGCTAGGTATTCTGTTGTAGTAATATTGAGAACTTGATTTTCTCTCAGGTTACCCATCCGCGGGTTCGCTCCTTGATGAGTAATGTTGTATTGGCCTTTTTCCATTTAGGTGATATGTACTGGAAACAGCTGCATGACATTTGGATATGCTTCCCTCTAAATTAGTGCTTTTGATTCTATATGGATATAGATTGGTTGCATATCTTGAGATTATTAAGATATGGAGTTATCCGGTTTGTGTTTAAAAGCGGAATCCGGACAAACTTAAGACACGCTTCGGTAATGGCTGTTTGTGCATTATCCCAAGCATTCGCTACGATTTTGTTTCTACCATTTTCAAGATCAATAATTATATTGTTCTTGACTCGCTACCTTTTTATAAAAAGGTATATTTTTCTAAAAGAAACTAATAGGAGTATGGTACAACTGGAAGTGATTATAGAACCACAAACGGTTACTGAAAATTTAGTAAAACCTGGAGATTCAATTGGACTTGAAAAATCTTAGCCACTCCGTAGATTTAGTAGGTGACCTCAGCCATCCGAGAGATACTTCGGTTTTCTCATAAATGGTGACAGGAAGGTCAGCATCATGGTTATATGGCCATACTAATTATCTACAAGTCATAAGAAGTGGTAATTTCCAGGTAACCAAATACTTTATATCCAAAATGTACTCCATACATTTCAGCAAATTATGGATTTTGGATTTTGCTAGGTGCTCCTGAAGAGGTAAAACCCATTAGGAGCAAGTAGATTTTTCCAGATCTGTGCAGGTGGAAATGTATTAACCTAATAAGATTAGATTTGTTGTTAAGATTCTTATCAAATACCCGTTATGGATTGTGATGAGACTTTTATTTCAGTGTCTACGCTGAAATCCATAACGGACATCACTTGGCACTGCTGTTCTCTAGAATATGATATCTGGCAAGAGGATGACTATAACGTCTTTCTAAATAGGAATTTGGAAGTGCACATGTATGACTCTGTCAGAGAGTTATCGTAGTCAGTGGGAGCAGCGGAAGGTGTGAAAGTTACTTATATCTATTCGTAAACTAAAACATGCATAGCGGAGATAGATCATCTGTTTTGATGTGAAAGTCAAGGTGATTGATTTCATCAAAACAACAGATGAACCTAGTAAGAAGGGTGTAGGGAGTACTGTCCTGTGATTTGGATAACTTACTCCAGATAGGAAGTGATATTTCTATGCTACAATCTGTCAAACTTTGGTTGTCACATGGTGTTTTCTCCACGTTGGATCTGGATAATATATCAGGGATTCTGGTGACTAGATCTATGATTTTAGATCTAGATTTGGGAGGTGTCCTAATCCGGGTACATAAACTTCATTCTAAAAGTGTTTTAGAATGGACGATTCCTGACATGGTAGTGTACCTGTAAGTGATGGAGTCGCTCTCTCTAAAGAGATATCTTTTAGACCGATGAGAAGAGGGACTGGCATGAATGACATATCATTTACTTAGGCAATTGAGTCAATCATGCAATATCCTGTACAAAATCAGATATTGCTTATACATTTGCTGTAGTAAACAGATATTAATCCAATCCTAGAGAAACAAAGAGAAGCAATTATGAATATAAGAGAATGTTCTAGGAATATGGTAACGGCAGCCTTCTCCAGGAAGTGGTTATCGGTTCAGGCTTCTAAGTTGACCTAGATGACAAAAATACTGTCAGAGTTTTGAGTTTATCCTCTTCCGAGGAGCAGTATATTGGATAGGGTTCCAATAGGGATACGGAGGTAGGCAGGATGCGGGATACTGGTTATGACTCAACAGAGAATACAGCCCAAGAAGTTTGTTGGATAAACTTGTTCATTTATGAACTTGGTGTTAGTTATATGTATGCCCTAGAGGCCATTACTATACATAGGATGTATATTGTAGTGGATGCTGGGACATATATAGGGAGGACTTTCTTGCTCGACATGATAGTATGCTATCTGGTTGATCTTTACCTTAACGTGTATACTGATTGTCTCTCTGTTACATGTTGGTAAAGCCCTTAGGATGTGTACTTGACTACCTGGACTATGATGCGGATCATACTAGTGGGGACATGGTAGTCCATAAGCACATCCTTCAAAGTCCCTAGTCGTGGGTGTATCGAGACGGGGCATCGATATACCAGAGTAGACTAGCGTATACCTTCTCGACCCATACAGATGGGCGATGGATGATCCCATATCCATTGGTGTTTGACATCAAAGATGATATACCGGTGCTCAGTGGAGACTGGGTACACTGGACGGACTCGCCGAGAACTCCCAGATGGTATTATACCTTACGCCAGATGATAGTTCTCTGGTGACACTGGTACAGAGTAGTCTGTTGACCCGAGATCGTCATAGAGTCTTGTGTGGTTCCCACTGTGCTTTGATTTCCACCTTACCACGTCCAAGAGGGCATGCAAAACGGTGGTTTTTGGGTACAGTCCCGAGTCACATGGAGGAAATGAGCGATAGGAGGGGATTCGTCTCTCCCGGTATAGGGAGTTGATGTTGCGCAGTGTTCGATTGGCTATAACCGGAAATCCCTGGCCAGGGTTGCTGAGATTTACTGGTAAGTGTTACCAGTAGTTTCTCGAACTGTTATAGACCTCATATCGACACGACTTATCGAGCTATTGGGGTCTGACGTTTACCACCTCTAGGCGAGATATGCGACATATCAGACGAACAGACCGGACTGTACGGTAAGTGTTACTGGTTGGATTCACAGGAGTGTGAGCGGGCTTGCTCGTCGATCTTCTGATCGCTCAATACCCGGGTGGCCGTTACGTTTAGCAGACCGCTTGCGGCTTGTGGGTGCTTGATATGATCATCACCTGCTGCCGGAGTATTGACGAGTCTTTAGAGTCCTACACAGAGGTTTCCTGGCTCAAGCGAAACGAAATAGGAGCGCATATGAGATATGTGCGGGACCGAGAATAATGCGTGTATGTGATACCGTATTCCATTCTCGCGATGAATGTATCGATTAGGTTATATGCGATATACCCTAGTTATCGAATCAAGGATTGATTCGATAAACCGATACATTGGATACTAGTCGGTTATATGTGATATGACCGGATCGTTAAATCAAGTGTTGATTTAATGATTTAATGTATAATTATATATATTTGATATATTACTTTGCATTAACTCGTATCGGTTCACTTTAAATGGATTTTCTCACTCGGGTGTGCGCATTGCATATGCGATATGATTTTGTGCACATGATTGTATCATGTTTGATGATACATACTTTTTGGTTAAGTGTAAAGTATTAAACCATGGTTAAGTGGATGATTAGGGTTTTTACTTATTCATTTATTTGTTTATTTATTCATTTTTGGAAAAAGGAAAATGGTGGCTAATTTGGATATATGTTGAAGCTTCATGAAGCTTTGACTTAGTCACCATTTTTGTCTTCATACCTAACCTAACCATTCACTTAACTTGAGTTTAGTCTCTACACTTAACCATGGTTGATTATGATAAGTATTCTTTTATTTTCTATTTTCTAAAATAACTTATCATAATTCTTTCATCATCTTCTTCATCTTCTTCACTTGAAGAAGCTTGCTTCATCAATGGTGATTGATGAAAACAAGTGAGAAATCCAATTCTAAAGTCTACCCACTTCCTATTTCTTCATCCTCTACCTCTTGCCAAGTAGTAGAGTGTGTTTTCTTCGCAAGTTTCTTGACTTGGTGAAGTGAGAGCTTGATCTAGTGATGCTTCGACGTAGATCATCTTCGGCATGGACATCGACGACCTAGCTCACCATTTCTCCGACGAAGCCGACGCTAGAGCTCGGGAATTCATTTGGACAGCAAGGGGACTTCGTTGCGGAGCTATGGAGGTGGAGCACCGGATCTACAAAGGTTGTATTTCCGTTGACTTGTAGTTAAGTGTTAACTAGTTTATTGTTTCGCCTAGAAATCTAGCCAACGATCCGTTCTAGGGTTTCTCGGCACCGTTTAAATTTGAAATTGGCATGGTTGATGCCTTGTGAGACCTCATTAGGGTGCCTAGGAACCCTATAGTGGTATCAGAGCCTAGCTAGAGCCTTAGGCGATGCGTAGACGGAGTTTGAAACCCGATCGAACCGAATCCCCGATTCCAAAATGCTCTCTGGACTTTTTCCAAAAACTGGGATTTTTGTGAATTAAAAATTGCTAAAAAATTCAGTAGGAAAAACCAAGAATTACGGTGCAAAAATTATCACATGATTCCATAAAAGTGCGGCGGAACCGCGGCATTAGCGTGCTAATGCGGCGGTTCCGCGGCCCTTTTGTCTTATCTGTCATTAATTCTTGCACAGTAACTCCTATATTTTAGTGCTGGATTTTATGGGAATTTTTAATTTGAATTCAAGAGTTGAATTTTCTGGGGTGTTTTGGAGCGTACATGATTCGATCGGATTATCAGACTTTGTCTATGTGGCCTTCCGGATATTTTAGAATATGTTAAAAAGTTCGACCGGATATAAATACCCAATTTTTCCCCTGTCGGGAAATTTCCAAGTGTTGGATTTTTCCGTGGTTTAAAGACGTTCTAAGTAGTGCAAGTAACGCGATGGTCCCTCTAGAAGACAACAAACCTTAACTCGATTATGTGACCGTCTTGAACTGCCCTTTGAACCTTCGGGTTTGGGGCAGTACGGCGTGCCATATGTGAGGCGTTGGCTTGACCCTTCTACGGCTGGACCGTTGGTACTGAGGCATGAACTGAATGTTTTAAAACCTTTTTCATGCATTGATCGGTTTCGGGAAAACTTGGGTGTTCAATTGTTCGATCGGAAAGTTTAACATTTTCTATTTTATTCGGAATGTGATACAATAATTGGAATTCACAAGTAGTTATGAGATAACTGAATGAATGTTATAAACATAGCAGTTTAGTCTCACTTGATCGGTTGCCACGGAATTTTGATGTGATCAAAAGTCCGTCGCAATCACGTAGTGTACGCGGATACTCGCCGGGTAAACTTAATAGACAGCCTCACTCCATAGCCCCGACCAAGTGACTGTAGGAGAACCCCGTCGCCGAAAGCATCCGTTCGGGTGCTCGCGGCAGCGGTGTTCCGCCTTGGTGCACTTCGTCGACGGCATCGGGGGTGCAGCCGTCTACTGAAGTTTGCGACGAGCATTCGATCAGGATGTCGGGAATCTTGTTGAATTGCCCGACTTGATATTGAAAAGAGTTTTCGATAATGAGACAAAAATGCGGGGTTTATAATTGTTAGGCATGCGATGTCTAAGTAATTCATTTGATTAGGCATGCGATGTCTATGCAAGTTGCGGATTCCAACTGTTGTAGTTTTACACTTTCTTTTCTGTGACCGTAAGTGTAATATGTGATATCGCCGGTTTCGTTGCTATATGTCAACGACAATTGGGATGCGCATATTTACTTACGTTGATGACATGTGATGTTATGTGTTGCTGGATATGTTATATTGGATCGTCGTGTTTGAATAGCCGGGTTTTTTTTATGTGAGATGAGTGTTTTTCATTTTCATTCATGTAAAAACTTGTATGTAATATTCTTTTAATGAGGCACTTCCAAGTTGCGGAAGATGTCACCCTTTGTATATTATTTACTTTTCCGCACTAGGATAGACCCAAGGAGGGGAGCACAAGTAACCGGGTTCTGGAGTCCAATGGGAGACCAACTCGAGGAGTCGAGTCTGGGTCTCCTAACTCTAGAATTGGTAGGGTTGCTTGCCGCTCTCGTAGGGGTCTAGGGGTGTGGGTTTGGCTATTCATCGCGACCGTGGAATCCGTGTTTTATACTGGCTCGTATTGAAAACACGGACGTCCTAGTATATCCAATATTTCATATGTTTCTTCTGCTGCGATATATGTGATGTGATCATGTGATGTTCTGTGATAGATGCAGTATATAGTATATATGATATATTATATAGGCGTTACTTATGTTTTACACCCGCGCTAGCCCTGCCCCGCTCTGCCGTTAGTTACCTAACCTAACGGTGCACGAGGGGACATCGAGGCGAATGCGGATGGCATAAGTGTACGTCGTATTTATCTGTAATGTTTAGGTACTTGAATGATGGGACTTCATTAATGTGATTAATGAAAGAAAAGAAACCTAAGATGTTGTAGAATCGAATTTCAAAATAAAACAGGTAGCTACAGTTCTTGCTTTGCACAGCGGTATATATGATATATCCTGCACCTTATTCGATGAGGAAAGGACCGAGATCCCTTCACCGGGAGTGACTCCTTTAGCAATAACTGGCAGATGCTACACACTCGGTTTGTCTTTTGATTGCTTTTAAGAGTTTTTGCTTTGCAAAGTGATATATATGATATATCCCGCACCTCATTCGACTAGGAAAGGACCGACGATCCCTTCACCGGGAGTGACTCCTTTAGCAAAACTAGAAAAGTCTCAAAAGCACTCCATTTCAAAATCATTTGATTCTACAACGATATCAAGTTCATTACGCAATAGGTTTTCAGAAAAACCTGTCGTAGCCCTCCGTCATTTCAGATACGTACTAGTTAGTATTCGTGCTGCGGTTGTTTGGCCTCCGTCAAGGCGTAGGTATGGTAGCTAATTAGTGCTTATCTGCTAGCATATGATGCGATTGGATTAGGGTATTCGTACGGCGTTGTTTGGCCTCCATCAAGGGTCGTGCGGGTGGGTTTAATTCAATCAGGAAATGACGGGTTGAACTTGACTAGCGGACTATGGGTTGTTTGGCCTCCGTCAAGGTCATAGGACGCTAGGGGTAAAATATTATCGGGAATTTCAAGTGTTGAAATTTGCAATGAGATTGCATACCTTCTATGAGATAGTTGGATCCCGATACCCGCTGCGAGTAAGAGTTACTCCTGGGAGAGTTTTACACATTGCAATTAGCTAATCAAGTAGGTGTCTAGAAAGGTGTCAACGGGGTTACACCTCTGGGAAAACGAGGTTTACATTAATTAGGTTCGTGCGAAAGTACGGGGGACCTCCCTCAAAGTACCGACACTGGCCTGGCTGAAAGATTGGCGAACTTGTAGTGTGTAATTAATCCCGGCTAGTCTTTCCTTTTAGGGTTTGAAGGAAGATTTGATAAAACCAGTGGGAGCCATCCTGATTAGATAAAATAACAACCAATCTATTCTTGAAAGAGCGCACGCTGAGTGTTTTCTTCTCTCTCTCTCCAGGTAGCGACCATATCACGCCTTAATCAAGATAATAATACGGAATATTGACCGAACCCGCTTGTTATACTGAGCTGGGGAACGTTGGTCCCGCTCCAACTTATAATTGTTATAAGACAGAGCAGGAAATTGGGGATTACCAGAATTCCCGTGTCGCCCAAACGAAGAGAGTGCATGCTGATACATCATCTTCGGGTGTGTTCGTTACAAAGAACTGTTTCTCTGTATCCTCTACGTCCTGGGTATGTGATACCAGATCAGGATCCCAGATATGTAATCTGTTACATAGGGCTACAGCTAGGTAGAGAACTGAGAACGGGTGATAAGTTTCATGAGGCAGAAAACGGGGCAAGTGTTGCAGCCAAGTCTGTTGGTCACTGTCACCCTGTATTACCAATACATTGATTCTGAACGAATGTTATTAGATACCGAACCTGATATACAAAATTGTATCTATCTCTTTATTAGTAAAGAAATGATAAAATTTTGTATTGTTGGATAATGTTTTGAACATTTCCTATATCAAAAGTTGATCGGTTCAGGCACGTTATCTAAAAGCATTGATGTTCTAAATCAAACTACAGTTCTTTAGTATACAGAACACACACAAGAGGAAGAGTTCAGAAATGAATGAATCCTTCTTGAGGCATTGTAGACTAGGTCATACCAATGCGACCCGACTAGCTGAAGTTACATGTAGATGCATTTTTAAATCAGTTTGAATTTACATCTTATGAAACTTGCCAGTCATGTCACAGAGATAAGATGACCATAGCTCTGTTTATTGGAAACAGAGAAAGAGTTAGTGAACTCTTGGGATGATACATGTTGATGTATGCAAGGTCCCCTGTCTACAGATGCCAAGACCGGTTCTTTATACTTCATTAAATTCTCTGATGATCTCTTTTGATTCAGACATATGTTCCTGTTGAAACACAAGTCAGAACCTTTTTGAGATATTCACAGAATATAAGTTAGAAGTAGAGAACCAATACGGGTATAAGTATTATGTCCTTTGATGAGATCAAGGAGGAGAATACTTGAGCACGAAGTTCTTGGACTATTCTAAAGGAGAATGAGATTCTCTCTCAGCATTACTCCTCCGTATACACCATGGCACGATGGTATATCGGGGTGGAGCAGATACACCCTATTTGATAAGGTGTGCTCTATGATGAGTACTACTGAGTTGCCTTTTTCCTTTGGGGAGTTATGCACTTGAGAAGATGCATACCTATTGAATAGGGTTCGAATCAAATCAGTTGCCTACCACTTCATATGTGATATGATAAGGGAAGAGCCCATATCTTAAGATGGTTAAGATTTGGGGTTGTCCGGCCTATGTCTAAAAGCAAAATCCGGACAAGCTCGAGGCAAGGACTGTTATGTAGAACTGGAAATGTTCCAGCTATACAAACTGCAGCTGATGATTTGAAAGAACCAAAGGATTCAATAGTTACCAACGAACCTCAGCCTCACCGCCGATCTAGTAAGGTTCCTCACCCACCTGAGAGATACTTTAGTTTCTCTATGACAGTGGGAGCGAGGATTGCATCATGAGATGATGACCCAACTAGTTTCGAGCTGGCCATCAGGAGTGGGACTCTGTAAGAATGGCTGGATGCTTAGCGATCTGAGATGGAATCCTTATACACCAACAAGTATGGACTTTGGTTGCTATATCTGAAGGGTTAAATCCCCATCAGGAGCAAGTATATCTTGAGAAGATTACTTGGTGTAGATGGAAAAGTAGAGACTTTCAAAGCTAGACTTGTTAAAAGGTTTTCGTCATCAACCAGGCATGGATAATGATGAAACCTTTTCAAGTGGCTATGCTTAAGTCCATCCAGATCCTACTTACCACGGCTACATACCATGACTACGATATCTGGCGGTTGGATGCCATGACTGCTTTTCTAAATGAAGTTTTAGAAGAGAACGTCTATAAGTACACAGCCAGAGGGCTTCATAGACAGTGGGAGCAGCGGAAACGTGTGCAAGATACTTTATAGGATAAAGCAGGCATCGTGGAGTTGGAACATCTGTTTTGATGGATTAGTCAAAGAAGTTGACATCATCAAAATGGTAGATGAACCTTGTATAAACAAAAAGGTAGTAGGGAGTATGGTGACGATCCTCGTAGAATACGTGGATGACATACTCTTGATAGGGAAAGAGTTTCCTATGCTACGCTCGATCAATCTCCGCTTATCACAATGATTCTCCACATAAGATTGAAGTGATACCTACTAAATCCTGGAATTTTGGATCTATGAGATAGATCGAAATGGATGTTAGGATACTCACTAGTTGTAGTGAGATGGTATCAGTTGATCCTGGAGAAAATCACTGGAAGTGTTCCAGGGTGATAAAAACGACTGAATGTCAGTCACAGGCATTGTCTATACCCTCAGTAAAGGGACGGTATGTTGGAAGAGTTCCAAGCTAGATACCGTGACATACTAGACGATAAAGGCAGGATATATCGCTACTTAACATACTACCAAAGAGGCTGTTTGGGTGAATATTGGTTCATGAGATGAACTACGTTCCTCCCATTATGTGACAATGGAGTTGTGGCTTATGCCAAGGAATGCCCGTCCCATCAGTGATCCAGACATATTCTAAGGCAGTATTACCTGATCATGGAGATGGTTGATCTCCAGGGGATCGAGGTTTGGAGAGTAGACTCAGAGGACAACACAGCGGATCCACTCACAAAGGCCTGTTCCCAGAGAGAGATTTTTATGGGATGGTTGAGTATAAGATACTACAACCACTGCTATCAGATGGCCCTAGTGCAAGTGGGAGATTGTTAGTTATATGTATGCCCTAGAGGCCATTACTATACATAGGATGTATATTGTAGTGGATGCTGGGACATATATAGGGAGGACTTTCTTGCTCGACATGATAGTATGCTATCTGGTTGATCTTTACCTTAACGTGTATACTGATTATCTCTCTGTTACATGTTGGTAAAGCCCTTAGGATGTGTACTTGACTACCTGGACTATGATGCGGATCATACTAGTGGGGACATGGTAGTCCATAAGTACATCCTTCAAAGTCCCTAGTCGTGGGTGTATCGAGACGGGGCATCGATATACCAGAGTAGACTAGCGTATACCTTCTCGACCCATACAGATGGGCGATGGATGATCCCATATCCATTGGTGTTTGACATCAAAGATGATATACGGGTGCTCAGTGGAGACTGGGTACACTGGACGGACTCGCCGAGAACTCCCAGATGGTATTATACCTTACGTCAGATGATAGTTCTCTGGTGACACTGGTACAGAGTAGTCTGTTGACCCGAGATCGTCATAGAGTCTTGTGTGGTTCCCACTGTGCTTTGATTTCCACCTTACCACGCCCAAGAGGGCATGCAAAACGGTGGTTTTTGGGTACAGTCCCGAGTCACATGGAGGAAATGAGCGATAGGAGGGGATTCGTCTCTCCCGGTATAGGGAGTTGATGTTGCGCAGTGTTCGATTGGCTATAACCGGAAATCCCTGGCCAGGGTTGCTGAGATTTACTGGTAAGTGTTACCAGTAGTTTCTCGAACTGTTATAGACCTCATATCGACACGACTTATCGAGCTATTGGGGTCTGACGTTTACCACCTCTAGGCGAGATATGCGACATATCAGACGAACAGACCGGACTGTACGGTAAGTGTTACTGGTTGGATTCACAGGAGTGTGAGCGGGCTTGCTCGTCGATCTTCTGATCGTTCAATACCCGGGTGGCCGTTACGTTTAGCAGACCGCTTGCGGCTTGTGGGTGCTTGATATGATCATCACCTGCTGCCGGAGTATTGACGAGTCTTTAGAGTCCTACACAGAGGTTTCCTGGCTCAAGCGAAACGAAATAGGAGCGCATATGAGATATGTGCGGGACCGAGAATAATGCGTGTATGTGATACCGTATTCCATTCTCGCGATGAATGTATCGATTAGGTTATATGCGATATACCCTAGTTATCGAATCAAGGATTGATTCGATAAACCGATACATTGGATACTAGTCGGTTATATGTGATATGACCGGATCGTTAAATCAAGTGTTGATTTAATGATTTAATGTATAATTATATATATTTGATATATTACTTTGCATTAACTCGTATCGGTTCACTTTAAATGGATTTTCTCACTCGGGTGTGCGCATTGCATATGCGATATGATTTTGTGCACATGATTGTATCATGTTTGATGATACATGCTTTTTGGTTAAGTGTAAAGTATTAAACCATGGTTAAGTGGATGATTAGGGATTTTACTTATTCATTTATTTGTTTATTTATTCATTTTTGGAAAAAGGAAAATGGTGGCTAATTTGGATATATGTTGAAGCTTCATGAAGCTTTGACTTAGTCACCATTTTTGTCTTCATACCTAACCTAACCATTCACTTAACTTGAGTTTAGTCTCTACACTTAACCATGGTTGATTATGATAAGTATTCTTTTATTTTCTATTTTCTAAAATAACTTATCATAATTCTTTCATCATCTTCTTCATCTTCTTCACTTGAAGAAGCTTGCTTCATCAATGGTGATTGATGAAAACAAGTGAGAAATCCAATTCTAAAGTCTACCCACTTCCTATTTCTTCATCCTCTACCTCTTGCCAAGTAGTAGAGTGTGTTTTCTTCGCAAGTTTCTTGACTTGGTGAAGTGAGAGCTTGATCTAGTGATGCTTCGACGTAGATCATCTTCGGCATGGACATCGACGACCTAGCTCACCATTTCTCCGACGAAGCCGACGCTAGAGCCCGGGAATTCATTTGGACAGCAAGGGGACTTCGTTGCGGAGCTATGGAGGTGGAGCACCGGATCTACAAAGGTTGTATTTCCGTTGACTTGTAGTTAAGTGTTAACTAGTTTATTGTTTCGCCTAGAAATCTAGCCAACGATCCGTTCTAGGGTTTCTCGGCACCGTTTAAATTTGAAATTGGCATGGTTGATGCCTTGTGAGACCTCATTAGGGTGCCTAGGAACCCTACACTTGGTCCCATCAAGTATCTAGACAAATTCTTAAGACGGGGTATCGCTCAGTTCAGAAGATTATTGATCTCCGTGAAGTTGAGATATAGAGAGAGGAAGTTGGATTATTGCAATGAATTCACTCACTGAGACTATTTCTCGAACATGGATGTTTCATAAACACGCTTTGCGAAACTGATTAGTAGAGAAATTGGGTATTCGATAGCATACAGGATGTGGGTATGCTATACCACAATAATTAGCCTTAAGTGCAAGTGGGAGATTGTTGGATATAGTGCCCTTAAGGAAATTATTGTAATTGCAGGAACGCGATTAAGATAATTGAGGGAGGACCTATACAGGTAGAACAATCTTACTCGAGATGATAGTATGATATCTGGTTTGTCTTTGTCATTAATCTGTACACGTTTTACTTGTTATTACATATCGCTAATAAATAATGATAAAGCCTATAGGATTCTTTCTTGACTGCCAGCATTATGATGGCGATCATATATATGAGAGCTGGGTAGTCCATAAGCATATCCTTAAATGTCCCTAGTCATGGGAGAATCGAGACTGGACATCGATATTCCGGAGTAGACCAGTGTATACGTTTCGAGACCCCGACGAGGGGAAGTGGCCGGTCTCACAAGCCATTGTTGTTGTGTCACCTAAGATAGTATACAGGAGCTCATTGGAGATAAGCATACTAGACGGACTCGCCGAGAACTTCTAGATGGTATTATACCTATCGTTAGATGAAAGTTCTCTAGTGGTATGAGTACATGTTATTCTTTTGACCTGAGATCGTCATTTTTCTTGTGTGAGTTTCCACTGTACTTTGACTACTAGCCTACCATGGCTCAAAGGAGTCATGCAAACAGGTTTTAGTTGAGTACAGTCCCGAGCCACATGGAGGCAGTGAGCGATTTTCGGGGATTCGTCTCTCCCGGTATTAGGAGTCGATGTCTTGCTGTGTTTGGTTTGTTATCACCCTAAATTCGTGACCATGGTGGATTAGATTTACTGATATAAGTTCAGTAGTTTCTCAGTTGGTGATGAGCTTGACTCCGACACGACTTATCGGATTATTAGGCGTCTGAAGTTATCCACCCCCTAAACTCGGTATACGATACTCTTAGATGAAGAGACCTGACTGTACGGAAATTGTCACATTCAGGCTCAGTAGGGTACAGACGGACTTGATTTTCGACCTCCTTTTCGGCATATACCCGGGTAGCTGTTACGTACAGCTAGTGCCGCTGAAGTGCTTGTGGTTTTTGGATTTATCTAGTAAATCACTGCCAGCGTATTGTCGAGGCTTTAGAGTCCCACACAGAGCGTTTTCCTGATTCAGACGATATGATATAGATGACGTATGTTGGTACATATAAGGGGTTCGATAAAATAAGTGTACAGGCTACTCAGATTTTAATTGGATGGTTGATAATACTAGCGGCTTAGAATTAAGCCGGATTATTAAATCTGGTTTTGATTTAATAATTTGTATATATATTTTTAATATATGTTTTCTAGTATTATTTTTCACTATTCATTTTCTCTCTCTTGGCTATTCGTATTTTTATACGAATACGCATATATGTATTTCGATACGTATACTAGGTGTATTCCATATTTATACAAAATTTGTTATAGAAGATGGACACCTCATTTGTTGATTTTTTCTTTAAAAGAAAATAAAAAATGAAGCGGAGGATGAGGTGTAAAGAAGTATGGTAGAGAGGTATGGTTTTGATTTTATATTGTAAAAATCATTTGTGTTTACTATTCTTTCATGGTTGCAAAAAAAGATAGCCATTCTTTTACCTTGATTCTTTTTTCCTACACACAACACCTAGCCATTTTTTCTTGTCATGGCTAACTTCTTCACTTCCTCCTCCTTCATCTTAGATGCTCTCTTGAGCTTCAACATGGAGAGAAAAAGACAGTGAAAAATTCCTACATCCCCGCTCTCCATTTGCAGTGAGCTTGGAGTGTCGGTTGCTTCACTAGGTGAAGCCGAAGTTTGGATCGGTTCTCTCGGGTGGATCATCTTCGGTAAGGGCGGTCACCATTCGAGCTCGTTCCGGACAACATACAAGGAGCTTGGAGGGGTCTTTCACGATTGGGTAGACATGTGTCGAATGTTGTATTCCCTAACCATTGCATGCTTGATTGCTAGTTTTCGTATTTGGATCGATCACTAGTTTTCGTTTCTAGTTGCCCTCTGATAATTTTTGTTTTTAGCTTCTGCATCGGCTGCGGCCTCCGCGACGAGGGCACCAGTAACTTCCATTGGTATCAGAGCCTCCCAAACATCCTAAACTAGCTAGTTACGAAATTAAAACTTATAGTACTTATGCATTATACATATATTAGTACAAGATATGACAGTACTATACTTTACGACCTAGGTAGATCGTTATGCATTTCGATTTCTACCTTACGACATATTTTTATTCATTGAGTTGGCAACTCACCCCCGTTGTGCCCCAGTTTCTTGCAGGATTGACCGCTCATATCAGTAGCGGTTTGCCGGCACACTTTTTATTTTGGTGATTGTTTTGGTAGGTAGGTTACATGTTGGATCGTAACCCCTCCTTTATATGTGTTTATTCTTTTGGATCTAGTTAAAAACTCTATTGACCAAAACTTGTATATTTGTAGACCTAGAAGCGAGACTTAAATATTTATGTGTTTTTGGGTGTCACACTCGTTTGGAGTCGACTTTATATTGTATTTGTTTACGTTTCACTTTCTATTCTTCGCTTTGGGTGTCGTATATTAACTGCGTGGTTGTTTCGCCGTTTGGACGTGGAAGTTATCTCCCGTCAGGGATGCTTATTATATATTATGCTTTGTATGTGGATACTTTCAAAATTCACAAAGGAGGTGCTGCCCGATTTTTAAATGACATTTGCATTTTCAAACAAACTTATTTATACTTTAAAAATGAACTTGATTTCATTTAATAACCATTTTTAAAATTTCACATCCACTATTTCTTTAAAAAGGTTTAGATTCTGGGTTTTTGGCTTACATGGGTTACGGTGGAGTCCTATAGACTTCACATGATTCAAGTGACGGTCACGTGCCTTTTTCGGGTCATGACAAAGTTGTTATCAGAGCGTTATGTTTAACCTTTGTTCGAGTCTAGGTTTGACTATATGGAGTCTAGAGCGTATATTTTCGGAACCTAGGCTTAAGCTTATGGAACTTAGATTGACTTTGGGGGGTTTTATACTCAAACTTCGTAGATTGACCTTGGTGTGATGGAGTAGGTACTAAGCAGAGTGACGTACCATATGTATGTTTCGCGGCATATTTACGATACGACACTCCGCCTAAGTAATCTTAGGATATATCTTGAGATCCTTTCTTATATTCATTCAGTTGATCTATCCTCATCGACACTTGTTGATTGTTTCGGTCACCATGTCTATGCAAGCAGAGTAGGCTGTGGTGAGAGATGAGGTCAAGGCAAGCTCGTCTGAGGCGAGGACCGACCATGGTGATATTCCGGTGACATAAGAACATGTTGTTTATCCTTTAATGATAGGATTTCTCGTTTGAGGCGAGTTTTTGGAACCGTACCTGATGGTCGGGTCATTGTTTGAGACCAGTCGGATTTAGAGGCTTGATGTTGTTCAGCCTACTTCGGAGATTGTTGTGTCACCTACTGTTCAAATAGTTTTACTAGCCGTTGCTGAGATAATCGAGATGTTGCTTCCAGAGTTCATGAATCTGAAGTCGCCGATGTTTACGGGCATGGATGTGACAGAGGATCCTTAGTCATTTCTGGATAGGATGGCTAGATATTTCATTTGTTGTGATGCTCCGATGCGAGGTCGGTGAAGTTGGCTAATTTCCGTTCGAAGGGTCTTGCTCAAACTTGGTGTGAGTCGATTAAGAGAAACCGAGCAGTGGGTCTTCCTCCTATGACTTTAGACGAGTTCTCGAGGGTGTACTTAGCCATATTTCTTCCACAGAGTGTCAGAGATACTGAATTCATAGTTTCGAGTCTTTGCGTAAGACTCCAGACATGATCATAGCCGAGTAGACTTGCAGTTCGTGCAGCTATCGCGATTGCTCCCTACTTGGTTGATACTGATGAGAGGTGTATTATAAGATTCGTGCGAGGTCTCGATACACAGTTGTTCATCTCCGTCGGTGCTAAAGATTTGATACATATGCAAAAGTATTGGATACGACCACACTTTCAGAGGAAAGTCTTGATGAGATTGCAGCTGTTCCGGAATGGGAGCGGATTCATTAAGGAGTGCCAGTTTCCGGGCAGTTCGGCAGAGAGGATATCGGCAGAAGCCGTGGTAGGCTCTTTTCGGGATACTATAGTGATAGAGATTGGACCCAGGGCCAGTTGTATGATGCATACTCAGAGGGCTAGAGACCACTGTCTTTGACATGTTACATTGCGAGAGGCCATGTTATTTGGCCAGAAAGTGTTCAGAGAGGCGTCGGAGCGGAACTGTTTCCGTTGATACTCCTCACCAGACGATTGTATCAAGAGGCTATGGTTTTAGTGGTCCATAGAGAGTACAAGGACCTAGAGATAGAGAACGCCAAACCGTGGGCAGAAGGCAAGTGGGAATCATTGCTCTGCCAGCTTCGGGTGTATAAGCAACTTTCGACATTGAAGAAGGTGTATTTCAATATCATTTATTTTTTATTTGTGTTTTGGTGATCCGAGTATCACATTTTCGACATTGAAGAAGGGATACTTCGGCGTCCGTTATTTTGACTTATGTGTTTTGATAATTTGAGAGTCACATATATGATTTTGTGCACACCAGTTGCACTTGATTGAGATTTTCGTGCACAGTAGCTGCACTTGATTGATTTTGTGCATATAAGATGCACTTGATTGAAATTTTCATGTACAGTAGCTGTACTGTATTGATGTTTTGTACACACTAGATGCACTTGATTGATGTTGATTTCGTGCACACCAGATGCACTAGATTGATATTTTCGTGCACATCAGTTGCACTTTATTGATATTTTCATTCACCCTAGATGCACTTGATATTGTTTTGTGCATATCAGTTGCACATATTGATATTTCCGTGCACCCCGATAGACTTGGTAATGATTTGTGCAACCCGATGCACTTGATGTTGATTTCGTGCACCCCAATGCACTTGATGCTTCTTTCATGCGCACCTGTTGCATATGATTTAGTTTTTGTGCAAACCCGTTGAAATTGATTTTGTTTTCGTGCATTGCATTTGAGGAGATATATTATAGCTTTTATTATATTTTCATTTAGTCGTGTACTATAGATATGCACTACGGTTTGGCTATGATTGTGATATGATGTATGTGAGGGATCAATATGGATTCCCTGCATAGATTAAGATACTTTAAGCTATATTGTAGCCAAACATGACTGATCCTAGAGACAGTACCTGAAATACTATTATTCTCCGCCGAAAAGACGCGACCGGAACGTTAGAACGTCTGGCCTAAATTCTCGGGGGCAGATGCTATTTGGTTTTATCCGTCCACCTCTCCGAAGATACCAAGTTGATTTATGGCACCGTGTATCGAAGGTTTAGACGGATGCGGCCGATGTAGCAGATTTCGTCAGATTCCCCCTCGTTTGAGGGGTTTTTGATTGTGGGGACGCTCTTCCCTGTAGGCGCAAGTCCCTGCAGTTAATTACGCTACCGCATCGCGGCAACAACTTTCTCCTTCTCCATATGGTCACTTCGTATCGTGTGTGTTTGTTTTATTTTTGGTTGCCCGTGGATTGTATACAGAGACTAATTTATGTTGTCGTCCGTAGGGCGTGGATTAGTCCAAATCCGTATTTTCTTAAATTTGGGTTTGGTTTGTGTTTAAGGATCGTTAATCTCATTTGAGACTAAGATCAAGTTAAACATTTGTTAATGATACGTTAGTCTAATTTTAGACTAAGATCAACTTAACAATTTGTTAAGGACAAGTTAGTCTAATTTTAGACTAAGATCAACTTAACGGGATCATTTAGATCCAACAAAAGAGCATTTGGACTCTATTGTTTTAGTTTAGGGACACTGCGGTCCAGAAGTTTAAGGACATCATAGTCCATGGAGTTTAAGGACATCATAGTCTATAGTTTAAAGACGTCATAGTTTGTAAAGTTTAAGGACATCATAGTCCATGAGTTTAAAGACCCCACAGTCCGTAGTAGTTTATAGACATCATAGTCTGTAAAGTTTAAGGACATTGTAGTCCATGAGTTTAAGGACCCCACAGTCCGTGAAATTTCTGGTTGTCAGAACCCGTTGCCTCTCTGAAGACGTTGAAGGATTACAACGACAAATATCAGAGGAATTAAGAGATGTACCCCTGAACCAATATTGGTTGGGAGATCTGTAGTCCAATTTGGGACTGAGATCAAAGATTTATGAGCATATGGGCTCATTTAATCTGAATTAAAGATCTGTGGTCAACTTAGGCTCGGCCCATTCATTTAGAATGTTAGACATTTAATTAGGCTCAGTCTTTTTTTATTTAACAATGTTGAGTATTGGTCCTGACAACTTTTATCTTTTATTGAATACTGAGCGCTCATTATGGCTCTGGTCTTTACCATTAAAGAACAATTTATGTTCTCTCAGCGCACACGTGAGAAGCACGTGGTACGCTTGGCGCTGAGCGCCAGTCAATGAGCGCAGAACACTTCTGTTTAAGTAGCGTACACGTGAGGAGCACATGGTGCGCTTGGCGCTGAGTGCCAGTCAATGAGCGCAGAGCGCTTCTGTTTAAGTAGCGCATACGTGAGGAGCACGTGGTGCACTGGGCGCCAGTTAATGAGCGCAGAGCGCTTCTGTTTAAGTAGCACACACGTAAGGACCACGTGGTGTGCTTAACGCTGGGCACCAGTAAATAAGCGCAGAGTGCTTCTGTTTAAGTAGCGCACACGTGAGGAGCACGTGGTGCGCTTGGCGCTGAGCGCCAGTCAATGAGCGCAGAGCGCTTCTTATGAAATAGCGCACATATGAGGAGCACGTGGTGCACTTTGCTGTGCACCAGACTTTGGAGCGCTGAGGTGCTTATTTAAACTTGGAGCGCTAAGGCTCTGCAGCACTGTGCGCGAGATTTGGAGTGCTGAGGTGCTAGTTTAAACTTGGAGCGCTAAGGCTCTTTTTAGGCAGCTTTGCGCTTTGAGAATTAAATTTTCTCTTATAAGAGACTTTGTCTCATGGATCTAAGAACAAAGTTCTTATTTTATAAGAGATGTTTCAATCTCTTATGTTCTTGGTGAAAGGCTTTGCCTTTATGGATCTATGATCCTAAGAGAATTGAATTATTCTCCCCCCTTTTTATAATGAGATGTTATAATCTCTTTTGTGAAAGACCATTTGTCTTAAAGATCTATGATCTGGCAAAAGAATTAAATTTTTTTTCTGATGAGATGCTTTGATCTCTATATTTTACCTTGAAGAAATTCTTCTTCTGTTGAGAGCTTGCACTTCTCTCTAAAATTTCTCAAAGTTTTTGGGGGGGTTCCTCTCTATCAGACTTGAAGTCTTGGGGCCTTTATATAGGGTAGGCTGATTTGTTGAATCGGTTAAGAAGATTTTTTCTCTAATTGATTTGGGAATATTTCCCACCGTTGGATCTTTGATCCTAGGGCTTCTATTTCACAGAAGACAATTTTCTTGTTTTTAACAAGATTAGGAAATCTTTTCCCATACAGAATTTATTCTGTATTTTGATGATTTTTAATCACCATTAGATCATTGATCCAACAGTGCTCTGATTTTCAGAGCATAATCTTTCCTGTTTGGAAAGATTCTGAGAAATGTTTCCTTAACAGAATTTTATTCTGGTCAATTGATGATTTTTAATCATGTTCGTTGGATTTTTGATCCAAGGGCCGAGAATATTTTATTCTAGCGCTAGCGCTCACGTACTTTGCACGTGGTGCGCTGCTTAGAGCACGGCGCTCTTAGCGTTAGCGCTCACGTGCTTTGCCCATGGTGCGCTACTTCAGGGTCTAGTGCACTTGGTGCTAGCGCTCACGTGATTTATACGTGAGCACCGCCTCAGAGTCTTTGATTCTAAGCGCTGGCGCTAGCGCTTTTATGAAGCGCTGCTTTATTTTGAATTTCAAAATTTGAACAGAGCTTTGCTCTGATTGGGAGAAACAACTATTTTCAAATATCAATATTTATTAAGCGGTTTTCAAAAGTGCTATAGCGTCCCTATTTTCCACGTGTCAAGGACGACACAAGAAAACATCAAACGAAAACCCTCTTTAAATCATTTTCAAAGGCGCGATGTATACTTTAAACAAATTGCATAAATTGATTATTAAATCAACGTCCATTACTTGTGCTTTATATACATATCATACGGCTATTTTGAAACGATTTCATACATACATCTTCGGCTATTTTATAGGCTTACTTGGATGCATGCTATACATATGAGATGATTACACGATCCATTGGGATGCGCTTATAGTATTTGTGTATTATACATATATTAGCACAGGATATGATAATACTAGGTAGATCGTTATGCATTTCGATTTCTACCTTACGATATATTTTTATTCACTGAGCTTGCAACTTACCTTCGTTATGCCCCAGTTTCTTGTAGGATTGACCGCTCGGATCAGTAGCGGTTTGCCGGCACACTTTTTATTTCGGTGATTGCTTTGGTAGGCAGGTTACATATTGGATCGTAACGGTCTCTTTGTATATGTATATTTTTTTGGATCTAGTAAAAACTCTATCGACCAAAACTGGTATATTTGTGGATTTAGAAGCGAGACTTAGATATTTATGTGTTTTTGGGTGTCACACTCGTTTGGAGTTGACTTTATATTTTATTTGTTTATATTTCGCTTTCTATTTTGTGCCTTGGACATCGTATATTAACTGCGTGGTTGCTCCACCGTTTAGGCGTGGAAGCCAGCTCCCGTTGGGGATACTTATTATATATTATGATTTGTATGTGGTTTCTTTCAAATTTACAAAGAAGATGCTGCCCGATTTTTAAACGACATATGCATTTTCAAACAAACTTAAACTTGATTTCATTTAAAAACCCTTTTTAAAACTTCACCTCCACTATTTATTTAAAAAGATTTAGATACCAAGTTTTTGTCTTACTTAGGTTACGGTGGAGTTCTATTGACTTCACGTGATTCAAGTGCCGATCACGTGCTTTTTTCGGGTCGTGACAATTCTATAGGGACATCCTATGTCTATCCATCCATGTGTACATAAAAAGGATTAAAAAAATTGCATAGACAAATATCATTTTCAGTAAAATAAGAAAAGACGGTTAAAATATAAGGATGTATTAGAATATAAAAAATATTTGCTAATTCGATCGATAATTTGTTGGATTTATTAAGTTATTATATCTAACCCATTAAGGTTGCCAATATAACATAACCATTTATCTTTTAGTTATGATGTCCTGTTAATTGGCTATATTTTGGTTGTCATGTGGATAGATATCTAAACTGAAGTTGAGGAAATATCTTATGACTTTAACCGATAGATTATACGATGTTGGATATGTAAGCCGATAGCGCGCACCCCGCGGGTTCGCGGGGAGGTAGAATTTTCAAAAAACGATTTTAACGAACTACGCAACACCGGCTGACTCCAGGATCTATTCGAAAATCTTAACTAACTAAACTACTAGGAGGTTTATCTACTCGATAAGAGTGTTATACCTCCGTGTACTAGTCCTTCGGGCCTTCTTCCTCTCCTTGGCTCTTAGAAGTATGGATCGAGCTTGCGACGCCGACCTCCTCGTGTCAAAGATGATCCATCCGAGAGTATGTGCTTTGAGCTCCAACCTCTAAACCAAGGTAACTCGGGTAAATGGTTCGCTAATCCAAGTAGCCTAGGTGATGTAGAGAAGCAATTAGATTGTTTTGTCTCACTAAACCCTTTGTTTCACAATATATGTGAGTGTGCAAGGATTTAGCTTGAGGAAGAAGGAGATGAAATGAAGAGAGAGAAGGAGAAGTGAACAAATGAGCTAGGGTTAAAGCAAAATGCAGAGAATGGGTCATATCCCCACTTCACTCATTGAACCATGGATAAAACCAATAGAATAAACCACTCATGCTTCAATAGTGAGTCAAGACAAATAAAATAATACCATAACCATACTTTATACCATACCACAAAAGTCTCCTCCATTTCCACCTCATTAATCCATTTAAGAAAATGGATAATACCAAATAATGAGGTGTCTCCTTCTAGAAGCATTCTTGAGAAAATTACAAGAATACCCCTCACCGTATATACATACCCGTATCCGTATTCCGAAAAATACGAATACACTGAGACGATAACAATCCAATAATACAATACTAAGATCCAGATTAAACCAAAGCCTACTAGTATTGTCCGTCCGAACATCAACCGTGTACAAGTACATGTATGTGATCGTAGCCCTGCTGTAAAACCATACGACCTCTACATCTTTTGCCCGAAGCAAGGAAACCCTCTTTGTGGAATTCTAAAGACTCGACAGTACGCTGGCAGTGGGTTTAACCACAAGCACGTCGGCGGTACTAGCTGCATGTAATGGCTACCCAGGTATCTGTCGATAAGAAGGTCGATGAGCAAATTCATCCGAACTCCTACTGAGCCCGTCTGTGACAATCTCCGTACAGTCCGGTCTGTTCGTCTAAGATACTCGCATATCGGGCCTAGAGGGATGGTAAACGTCAGACCCTTAACAGCCCAATAAGTCATGCCGGAGGAGAGCCTAATACACCCTAAGAAACTACTAGAGTGCCTACCAGTATTTCTCGACTGCCCTGGCCAGGTACTTTGTGTAATGGCTTTCCGAACACTGCGCGATATCAACCCCCAATACCGGGAGAGATGAATCTTATATGACCGCTACTGCCTCGAAGTGTTTCAGGACTACACTCAACTACTACCTGTTTGCACGACTCCTTTGAGCCGTGGTAAGGTAGTAATCTAAGTGCAATGGGAACACACTCGAGACGAAGTCGCGATGGCAAGTCAATGGACTAACCTGTACTCATGTCACCTGGGAACTGCTTCCTGATGATAGGTATAATACCAACCAGCAGTTCCTGATGAGTCCTTCCAGTATAACTCATAATCTAATGAGCACCTGTATCCTATCTCCAGTACAACGTACTAATGGCTGTGGGACAGACCATCTCCCCTGCTTGGATGAGAAGCGTATACACTAGTCTACTCCGGAGTATCGATGCCCCGTGTCGATAATCCTACGACTAGTGACCTGTATAAGGATGTGCTTATAGACTACCCATCCCCCACTAGTATAACTGCCATCACAACGCTGGTAGTCAAGTAAAGATCCTAAGGGCTCTACCAATATGTATAAGCGATATGTTAAAAGAAACACATGCACATATTGAGGTAGAATCAAACCAGGTAGCATACTACCATTTTGAGCAAGACTGTTATTATAACTGTGAATATTCCAAGCTTCCAATATGTAATATGTTGGAGATAGTGCCCTCAGAGTCAATTATTGGATCACAGGCACGTGATTGCAATGATTGAGGGAGGACCTATCCCAGGAGGACAGTCTTACTCGAGATGATAGTATGCTATCTGGTTTACCTTTATCATCGTGTACTGCTTCAGGTGACCTTACAGGTCGCTATAACATGCTGATAGAGCCCCTAGGATTCTTGCTTGACTGCCAGCAGTATGAGGGCGATCATATACGTGAGAGCTGGTGGTCTATAAGCACATCCTTAAAAGGTCCCTAGTCGTGGGAGTTTCGAGACAGGGCATCGATTCTCCAGAGTAGACTAGTGTATACAGTCGAGACCCCGACGAGGGGCGGTGGCCGGTCTCACAAGCCACTGGTGTCAGTTGGTTCACCTAAGATGTATACAGGTGCTCATTGGGTTATGAGTACACCGGACAGGACTCGCCGGGAACCTGCTAGTTGGTCTTATACCAGATGTCAGATAGCAGTTCCCTGGTGACATGTGTACAGGTTAGTTCATCGACCTGAGATCGTCATATGTCTCGTGTGAGTTCCCACTGTGCTTTGATTACTACCCTACCACGGCTCAAAGGAGTCATGCAAACAGGTTTTAGTTGGGTACAGTCCCGAGCCACATGGAGGCAGTGAGCGGATCTGCAGGGGTTCGTCTCTCCCGGTATTGGGGGTGAGGTCGCGCTGTGTCTAGGAGAGCCATTACATAAAGCCCTCGGCCGAGGTAGGAGATTTACTGGTAGGTATTCCAGTAGTATCTCAGGGTGTTCTGGGCTTCACTCCGACACGACTTGTACCGCCTTTGGGGGTCTGACTTTTACCAACCCCCTAGGCCCGACATGCGATGCTCATAGACGAACGGACCGGACTGTACGGATATTGTCACTGACAGGCTCAGTAGGGTGTCAGGATGAGTTCGCTCATCGACGTCCCTTTTGGTCAATAGCTGGTGGCCCGTCACGTATTGGCTTATACCTCTGACGTGCTGGTGGTTAAATCCACAACCATAGTATTGACGAGTCTTTAGAGTCCACCACACTTTCAGTTACTCAAGCTTTCGGGCGAAACGCTGTAGAGGCCGTATGGAGATATGGCAGGGTCCGATCAGATACGTGCGGTATTGCACGGATCAGGATCGGACGGTTTGTACTAGTGGCCGTATGGTTATATGGCAGGGTTCGATCTGATACGTGCGGTATTGCACTGATCAAGATCGGACGGATAATACTAGCCGGCTTTGGTTTAAGCCGGATCCTAGTTTAGTACAGTGTAGATTTTGTCTCTTTGCATTTGTATCCGGACGGAATACAGATGCGGGTGTGTATGCACAGTATCGGGGTTTTCCTGTAATTTATTACGGGACCAGTTTTCTGGAGTTGCCAGTTTGCATTCCGTTCCGGCCGGTTTTCCTTTGTTCTTTCCCGGCCGGACTTTTCCGATGGAGGGGGTTATTTGCAAGTTTGCAAATAACACATTGTGGAGGGGTTTCTTGCAAATGGTTTGATTATGAAGGCATCTTTTCTTTTCCACCATCACTTGCATTAAAGAGAGGGTATGGGTTTGATGTAAGTTGATTATGATGATGTTTTGTTTGTGGTCACCTCTTGCTTTATCCTACACTCACCTCCCTTCATGATTTGTTTTTTCCCTCCACCATTTCCTAGCTTGGATGGCCGGCCACTATAGTTTGGAGATGGGAAAAATTTCTATTTTGTGGTAGCACATATTTCTTCATCTCATTCTTCTAGTTTTGGAAAAATGAAAGCACCATTTTCCCTTAACCTTATTCCTCCATCACCAATGGCAACTTCACTACTCCAAAGAGACATAGACTCTACACTACTTCTACAGCAAATCTTGGGCGCGTCGGCCAGCCAACTTCGCGCCCGGGTGTCCTCGGTATTGAGGTGGGAGCCCGTAAAAGATACAGACGATGTGGTGCCCTTCCGGCAAGGATGCGACAACCGGAGTTTCCGCGGGAGATCGGGACGACGACGAGAAGACCGGAGGACTCGGATCACTCGGTATATCTCTCACCCTTTCTCTTGTTAGCTAGTATCGGTTAATGGTTACGATCCGGGTATATTGTCCGCGGTAGCGCCAGTTTAAAAGTTAAGAAAATTTTGATTCCGCATTTTGGCCTCGGATAGACGGTCGGGGTGCTGCCGTGGCGCAACATAATATACAATCTAGTATGATACAATAATGGCTTCTAGGGCATATATCACTAACAATCTCCCACTTGCACTAAGGTCATGTATTGGCATATCGCAGACCTATCATCTCGATTAGTCGCTCGAGCTGTGTCTGATGGATGGCCTTTGTGAGTGGATTTACAGTGTTGTTCTCTATCTTTACTCTCTGCACCTCGATCTCCCGGCGATCAATGATCTCTCTGATCAGGTGGAACCGCCTCAAGATATGTCTGGACTTCTGATGGGACCTTGGTTCCTTTGCCAAAGCTATAACGCCGTTGTTGTCACAATACAGCGGTATTGGATCAACAATGGATGGAACCACCTGAAGCTCTGTCATGAACTTCCTGATCCAGACTGCTTCTTTCGCGGCATCACATGCAGCGATATACTCCGCTTTCATGGTAGAGTCAGCAACGGTATCCTGCTTGGAGCTCTTCCAACTGACCGCCCCTCTATTAAGGGTAAAGACATAATCCGACATGGACCTGGAGTCATCCTTATCACTCTACAAGTTGGAGTCAGCGAAGGCCTCGATCTGAAGGTCTTCTCTGCCGTACACTAAGAATATCTCTTTAGTCCTTCTCAGGTACTTAAGAATGTTCTTCACTGCTGTCCAGTGCTTCTCTCCTGAGTTTGACTGATACCTGCTTACAATGCTCAGGGCGTAAGCTACATCTGGTCTGGTACACAACATCGCATACATTATAGAGCCCACCGCCAATGCGTAGGGTATAATAGATATGCGGTCCCTTTCCAAATCAGTCTTGGGAGACATCTCTTTAGATAGGATGATTCCGTGACAAGCCGGTAGATTTCCGCGCTTTGAATCTTGCATACTGAATCTTTTTAGTATGGTGTTGATGTATCTCAACTGTGAAATTCCCAACATCCGTTTAGATCTATCATGATAGATCTGGATCCCCAGAATGTAGGAGGTATCACCCAGGTCCTTCATGAAGAACCTTTGTGACAAGAATCCCTTGACTGATTGTAGCATAGGAATGTCATTTCCTATCAAGAGAATATCATCCACGTACAAGATGAGGAATACCACAGTTCTCGCTATAATTTTACTATAGATGCATGGTTCATCTGGATTTTTGATAAAGTCAAATTTCTTAACTGTCTCATCAAAACAGATGTTCCAACTCCGTGATGCCTGTTTTAATCCATAAATGGACTTAAGCAACTTGCATACCTTTCCGCTGCTCCCACTCTGAATGAAGCCCTCCGGCTGATCCATATAGACGCACTCTTCCAAATTTCCATTTAGTAAAGCGGTCTTTACATTCATCTGACAAATCTCATAATCGTGGAAGGAAGCAATGGCAAGAAGGATCCGAATGGATTTGAGCATAGCCACTAGAGAAAAGGTTTCATCATAGTCCAAACCAGGTCTTTGACAAAAACCTTTTGCAACAAGTCTAGACTTATAGGTTTCAACCTGTCCATCTACACCAATTTTCTTTCTGAAGATCCATTTGCAGCCTACGGATTTTACCCATTTTGGAGCAATATCCAAAGTCTCTACTTTGTTGGTGTGCATGGACTCTATTTTGGTCCGCATTGCATCCAGCCATTTTACCGAGTCTCTGCTCTGAATGGCTTACTGAAAACTAGTTAGCTTATCATTGTCGATGATGCAATCCTCTCTATCCCTGTCTATAAGAAAACTGTAGTATTTCTCGGGCGGATGAGACTGCCTAGTAGTCCTGCGGAGTAGTGCGAGGATGTCCAGTTCTTTCGAAACTTCTGGTTCCACCATGCTTTCAGTAATAGCTTGTGGTTCTGGAATTTCTTCCAGTTCTATTGCGCTCACACTTATCTCTTTTTCTAAAAATTGATTTTCAAAAAAGTGGGCATGATGAGAAACAAAAACCTTTTGTTCCTCTGCTTAATAGAAAAGATACCCCCTGGAGTTCTTTGGGTATCCCACAAACTTACACAGTACCGAGCGTGCCTCGAGCTTGTCCGCATACTGCTTTTTTACAAAAGCTGGACATCTTCATATCTTCAAATACTGAAGAGAGGGTTTTTTTCCGCTCCACATCCGATATGCTGTGGTAGGCACAGTCTTGGTAGGAACCTGTTCAAAAGATATGCAGCTGATTCTAGTGCATAGCCCCAGAAGGATCGCGGCAAGTCAGCGTTATTCATCATGGAACGCACCATATCCAATAAGGTCATGTTCCGTCTTTCCGATACACCGTTGTGTTGAGGTGTGTATGGAGGAGTTAACTGAGAGAGAATTCCATTCTCTTTTAAGTAGTCCAGGAACTCGGCACTTAAGTAGCACCACCTCGATCAGTTCTCACTGTCTTGATACTTTTGCCGATTTGTTTTTCCATTTCATTCTTATATTCCCGGAATTTCTCAAAGGCCTCAGATTTATGTTTCATCAAGAATACATGTCCATACCTTGAAAAATCATCCGTAAAAGTATTGAAATAGGAATAACCACTTCTTGCATGTGTAGACATTGGACCACACACATCACTGTGTATGAGTCCCAAGAGCTCGCTCGCTCTTTCTCTGTGTCCAATGAACGGAGTCTTTATCATCTTTTCTTTGAGACATGATTGACAACTTGCATAGGTTTGATATTCGAACGAATCCAAATATCCCTCTTTATGTAATTTCGTCAACCGTGTTTCATTGATGTGACCCAGTCTACAATGCCATAAGAAAACTTGATTTAATTCCAGAGACTTTCTTTTAAGTGTGTTTTGGACGCTGAAAACTTGAGCTTGATTTAATACATATATGCCGTTATCTAATGTACCTGAACCAATCAAATTTTGATTAAGGTGGATGTGTACCACATTGCTTACAAATGTAAAATCGTATCCTTGTTTAGAAAGTAAAGATACAGATATGATATTACAAGGCTGACTAAGTACATACAAACAGTTACGCAAAATCAATATTTGCCCACTTGTCAATTCTAGGTGATATTCCCCTACGGATATATCGTCCACGCTCATTCCGTTAGCAACCGTGAGAGTCATATCACCTGCCTTGATAACTCTACAGTTTCTCAAAACCTGTAATGAATTACAGATATGAGATCCTGATCCGGTATCTAGCACCTAGGAAGAAGAGTTAATTGACATACAGTTTTCAATCATCAACACACCCGAAGCCGAAGCCACAACTTGCTTCGAATCCTAGTTTCTAGCTTTCCAAGCCCTGCCGTCCTTTTGACAATGTGCTTTCCCATGACAACAGAAACATGCCTCTTTCCCTACTGTTAGCCCCGAAACTTTTGCCCTGTCCTTTCCCTCTACCTTACCGACACCGCCTAGCGGCTTGGTGGATGCCTTCTTTTTCTCTCCCTTGGCTTTCGCCTTGGATCCAGAAGAGGAAGATTCTCCAATGAGTAAAGCGGGTGTCTTCCTGGATTCCTGCAGGGTGCCCTCTGAGCTCCTCAATATGTTGAGGAGTTCTGGAAGTATAACTTCCTTCCCTTGAATATTGTAATTCAAGATAAACTGGGCGTAGGTGGAGGGGAGTAACTGTAGAATCAAGTCAGTAAATAACTCATTCTCTAACGTGGTCCCATGGTCCATGAGCTATTCAATATAGCTAATCATTGTAAGGACGTGGTCCCCTACAGATGACCCGACAGCCAACCTTACCTAAAGCAATATTTTCGAGGTCTCATATCTTGTGATACGAGATTGCTCTCTATATAAAACTTTGGTATGGAGGAAGATGGAAGCTAAGTCTATTTTCTCGTGCTGCCTTTGATGTTCACTATCCATTGAGGCTAACACGAAGCACTTGGCTCTCACACAATCCTTTTCCCATCTCTGATGGATATCAACATCCATGACGGTGGAATCTGGACCTAAGACGGCGGGGGCTTTGGTAGTAAGGAGGTAGTCCAGCTTGTCATAGGTAAGTGTTATCTGGACATTCCTTAGCCAATCAATATAGTTTGGCCCAGTCAATTTATTATCTAATAACTAATGTCCGGTCATGGTGGTCGCTGAAAATAGGAGAGAGAAGAAACACTCAATATGATACTCTTGCAAATTTAGATTGGTTATTAATTTATCTAAACAGGATGGCTCCCACTGTTTCCTCGAATCTTTCCTCAAACCATAAAAGACGAATTAGTCAGGATTAATCTCACTCTTATAATTCTTGCTTAACCTTTCAGCCAAGCTGGTGTTGGCACTTCGAGGGAGATTTTCCAACGTTTTCGCGAAGTTCCTTAATTACATAACCTCTTTTCCCTGGAGTCGTCGCCCCGCTAACACCTTTCTAGACACCTACTTGGTTTATAGCATTAATTGTTTAATGAAAAAATCTCCCGAAGAGTAGAGGATACTCACAGTAGGATCGGAATCCATATCATCGTGTGACAATTTTGAAGGAATCCTACCAAAATCATCACACTCCAAATGGTATATAACACTAGCATGTTTCAATTTCCTTATAAACTCCCGATGTGGATTTTTTCCCTATGGTCTTATGACCTTGACGAAGGCCAACATATCATAAGTTACATGTCAAGTTCCACCCTTTATTGTCCAGGTTAATTTGAACTCACTCGTACATATCCTTGAAGAAGGCCAACATAGTAGTACGAATGTTCTAAACCAACGCATCTATCCATGCTACATATGAATACCCGGTAGCTACCAATCACTATGCATTGGTGAAAGTCAAAATACATAGCCTGAATACTACTGATTACCCATATGAAATGACGGAGGGCTACGTATGGTTTTGGCGAAACCGTGAACGTAATGAACTTGATATGGTCGAAGGAACCATGATAGCATTTTAAAAGGAGTGGTTTAGGCTCCGCATTTAAAATTTGCTTTTTGAAAAAATCTGAGTGGTTTTGAAACTGTTCCAACGATTAAGATTTAGTTTGTTTTTCCTTGCATTAATCAATGTTAATACGGTCCCATCATTTAACCCTATCATTGCAGAAAAAGAAACGAAAATACAACGTACGCTTATGCCATCCGCATTCGCCGCGGGGCCTCGTCATGCACCGTTAGGTTACTTAACTACCGGCAGAGCGGTAACTGGACTAGCGTGGGTGCAAACATAAGCATTGCCTACTGATTGATCGATTGAATTGTGAAGTTGTATAGAATGAAAAGTTTATCACAATCAAAGAATTTATACCGCAATCAATAACGGTGTCGAAGTAGTTTCGTTAATGAGAACGGATCGTCCACTGAGATACGAGTACTTATTCGTTCATGCTTTAGTTGAGTCGAAATGAAATATAAAAGAGAATTCAAGAAGATGATTCAAGATTTATGAGATTTAATTTCAAGAAACATCAAGAAAAATATCAAGAATTCAAGAAAGTATCCAATATCAATTTAGTTATCAAGAATTTGTAGAATAGCTTGTAGGAATCGATCGAATTAGTAGCAATGATGAATATTAATAATTACGAATCTTATCTATCGAAGAATTGTAGCTAGATCGATGACAATGAATGAAGATTAGGGATCTATTGAAGAAACTAGGTTTTCTTCTTCACTATCTCTTGTCTTTCCATTGATCATCATTCAATTCTAGCCTCTAGTAAAGAAAATCATCAATCATTTGATCCCTAATTTGCAACGAAATAATCAAAAACGTGATCTCGCTTCAAATTAGGCTATCGATGATTCTTTTTCCTAAAGTTCACAATCCTCATAAGACTTAAAATTAGTTTAGGATTTCATCATCATTAGATCTACTGATTCTCTCGATTACTTTACAAGCAACGATTTCACTCACGCATCATGAAAATACAAGAATCAAGAACTAGAAATTTCATAATGCAAGAATTTAAAGAAAGCGAGAATTACAATTATCATCTCTATTAAATCTCCTTCAAATTACACCTCTCAATTAGAGTTTACAAGACCAGCTCTCGATCGCTCCTTTGAAAGGGAATTTGTCGTTGATCTTTGCGTGGCTCAATCGCCGTGAGTCGTGGATCGGATGCGGATCTCTTGCTTTTGATGATGATCGGCGTTGCGATAAAAGGTCTTCGATTGTCGCTTGATTTTGCTCTCAATGGATCTTGATTTTGATTGGATTTGGATTTGGATCACAATTTGTGTCACTCAACTTGTGTGTAAAAATGTGAAAATTATTGAAAAACTAATCAACAACCTTTAACATTAGCCCTAGATCCCCTTTTATAGTTCTCCCAATCTTCCACTCGAAGCTATGTTTATCTTCCACTAGAAGCTAGGTTGTTATGAAGCTTGCATGAGAAGTTTGGCTATTGTAGGGAAGCTTCTGGAGAAAGCTAGGGAGTTCGAAGTGTCTTGAAGAAGCTTGGCAGTTATGAGGAAGTCTCTGGAGAAGTTCGGACCGCCGACGAGCCAACTCCGCCGCGGATCCACGGCGGATCGGGCTGAATCGGCCACGGTTCCGCGGCCGTTTGAAGAGATCTCTGCATGATTTCTTTGGGGTTGTTTGTTGTTGGCTTTAGGGTCTTCTTCGGATGTCTGGAATCTTATTATCTTTTCCGAATCTCTGCCAGATTTTATTTCTTTAACTTGCTGCATTTTATCGGCAATTTTTGTGATTCCAGTTCTTTGACCTGAATAATTTTCTGCTCAAAATCTTGATGAAAAAGTGTTGAGATATACAATATCATGCGTGAAGTAATAAACACACAATTTCCCTGCAGAATGTTGATTATAACTTTAACACGTGGTATTTGGTATTTTGCAGATGAATTTGTAATCCGTGTTATATTTACAATAAAGACCCTTAGATGATTAGAATAATGAGGAAATTGTTATGTTACAGAATGCAATATTTTCGACTGAACAAATTCCCCTAAACTTAATTTTGATCGTCTCGAGCAAACATCTTTTATTCAAGAGAAGGAGAAAATATAAAAAAAGAAAAACTAACTAGCACACTTTCATAGGCAACACGATTGCACTGAGCACGTGCAACAAACCTTTAAACCTCTGGGTGTCCCTAGTAAGAGGAGTGTTATCTCCTGAGGGTTTTCAACGGATTGCACCCACAAAATCCTATAATAAGAGGAAGACTGTGAAAGTTACATGTAAAGATGAGAATTATAAAAGAAAGACTTTGAACATCAGAGTTTCCAACTACACTAGCTTTTCGGTTGTCATGAGCCCTATCTTAATAGTCATGAAAAGATGTTAGAAATCACATCATCTCTCAATAAAACATCAGCTTTATTCTTCATCCCTACCTTTTTTCCAAACACCGATCATATACCCCTACGTGTGTGTAAAAGACATCCCTACACTCGGAGAATTCAATTCAAGCTATCATACTCTTGTCCATCTACCTCAGTAGTTTTTAGTCGGTGAATATTTTAGATAGAATTGCTCACACATTTTTCATGCGACCGTTAATATTTCTTGAGCTACTAACCAACCGATTACTAAATGTGCTCACAGGTTAGGCGTATTTAGTGTTTTTCTCGTCTTGCAACACCTAAGGCTTAGCAGTGACTCTCAAACCAGTTGGTCTAAGGCACTAGGTGATAAAGCACCCTCACTATATTTTTTTATGCTGCCTTGGTGATTACAAAACAAGTGTTCATTTTTCTTCACCATTTTATACTTTTATGCTTCATTTTCTTCGTACTTTTGACTTTTAGACAAGAGCATTTCAAGGTATTCTCTACTATCCCGAGTTTCAAGACGTGTGTAAGTGAGTACAATAGGGTATCGACATTCAAATATTTGGCTTACAGAATAGGAACTATTTTTCAGACTTATTTTTATCCTCAGATTAGTGACTTCTTTCATCTTACTAACCCTTGGGACAACGGCTCATAACTACTTATTACTAGTTTCATTTAAGAAAACATATAACTTTCTTGTTTTTCTTAAATTTTTCCAATCTTTTAGATATAATTTTTCACTTTCTAATCTTTTATTATAAAAGATTAAATATTAATTTTTTTACAATTTTTTTTATATGTTTTGTGCTTATGCAAAGTATGATGCAAAGTGATGCATAAATAAGCACAAACCTCCCCCAAACTTGTTTACAACAGTGTCCTCACTATTACCATCTGTTAAATCTCAGAAACCTGTAAACTTAGGAGGAAAAATTTATTAACGAGGACATGAAATATGATCGTGAAAATCTCCCCCAAACTTAATTCTTTTATTACTCACTTCTATTCTAAAGATGATACGGTATTTTTTTAAGACATGGAGGTGAGACGGAGGAATTTTAGTCAAGATAAGCGGCTCCTGTAAAAACAGGAGCTCATCCATGGGGTCAGTGGAAAAATACGGTTTTAATCTATGCCCATTCACTTTGAAAATTGTACCGTCTTTAACATTTTCAACCTCAACTGCCCCGTGCGGTTACACATACTGCACAACAAATGGTCATTTCCAACGAGATCGTAGCTTACCCGCATGAAGATAGAGACGTGAATCGTAAAGAATGACTTGTTGACCTGTTGTAAACGTTTTTCTCAAAATGTTTTTATCGTAAAATACCTTAGTCCGATTCTTTACATCACAGTATTATCGTAAGAGCCATTTAATTGTAGCTTCCGAAAGTTGCAAGTTTGATTTAAGTCAAAGTTCAGTTCTTTAATGGCCCACATTGCTTTATGCTCAATCTCGACCGGAAGGTGGCAAGCCTTACCAAACACTAGATGATACGGAGACATACCGAGATCAGTTTTATAAGCAGTACGGAATGCCCAAAGAGCATCCGTCAATTTGGTTGACCAATCTTTCCGGTTTTTAGAAACTGTTTTCTCCAAAATTTGTTTGATTTGTCTGTTGGAAATCTCAGCTTGCCCGCTTGTTTGGGGATGATAGGGTGTTGAAAGTTTGTGCTTGATTGCATATTTCCGCATCAAAGTGTCGAAAGACCGATTACAGAAATGCGTCCCGTTATCGCTAATAATAGCGCGAGGGTGTCCAAATCGCGAAAAGATATTTTCTTTAAGGAACTTAATGACAACCTTGTTGTCATTAGTGCGACAAGGAATACCTTCCATCCATTTCAAGACGTAATCAACCGCAAGCAATATGTATAAATTCCCAAAAGAGTTGAGAAAAGGACCTATAAAATCAATACCCTAAACGTCAAAAATTTCAACCACCAAGATCGGTTGAAGTGGCATCTCATTTCTCCGAGAAATCCTACCCGTGTGTTAACACTGTGGACAGATTTTGCAATGATCAAATGCATATTTGAATAATGTCGGCCAGTAAAAACCGCATTGCAAAACCTTCTCCGCCGTCTTTCGAGGACCAAAGTGACCTCCACCTGCCTGATCATGACAGAAAGATAGAACGCTCTTGAATTCATCATTTGGGACACATCTGCGAATGATCTTGTCAGGACAATACTTAAACAAATAGGGTTCATCCCAGTAAAAGTGTTTTACTTGGGATAGAAATCGATATTTGTCCTGTTTCGACCATTCACGGGGAATAAGTCCTATTGCAAGATAATTTACAATATCCCCAAACCAAGGTTCGGTAGATACATTAAAGAGTTGTTCGTCCGGAAAAGAGTCATTAATTGTCAGGGTCACAGGTGAAGAAGAGATGCGTGAAAATGGTCGGCTACTACGTTTTCACATCCTTTCTTATATCGAATGACGAGATCAAATTCTTGTAATAATAGGATCCAACGTATTAACCTGCCTTTAGCATCTTTCTTCGATAAAAGATGTTTCAAAGCGGAGTGATCAGTGTACACAACAATAGGTGAGCCAATCAAGTAAGGCCTGAATTTTTCTATTGCAAATACAACTGCCAAAAGTTCTTTTTCGGTGGTTGTATAATTAATTTAAGCATCATTCAGGGTCTTACTTGCATAATAAATCATATGTGGCATCTTATCAATGTGCTGTTCTAAGACTGCACCAACAGCAAAATCTGATGCATCACATATTAGCTCAAACGGGTGGTTCCAATTAGGAGATGATAGAACATGGGCTTTAGTGAGGGAATTCTTAAGTGAGTAAAATGCAACCTCACAATCCGAGTCAAAGTGAAAGTTTGTGTTCTTGGCCAAGAGGAGAGTTAAAGGTCTAGCAATTTTGCTAAAATCCTTAATGAATCTCCTGTAAAAGCTTGCATGGCCAAGAAAAGATCGTATATCTTTGACGCATTTGGGATGAGAAAGGTTATGAATGACATCTATTTTAGCTTTGTCGACCTCAATACCTTTTCGTGAAATGACATGTCCAAGTACAATTCCTTCTTGGACCAGGAAATGGCATTTTTCCCAATTCAAGGTTAAGTTCTTATTTTTACAACGAGTAAGAACTGCGTCAAGATGAGATAGGCAGTCATCAAAAGAATCTCCGAATATCGAGAAATCATCCATGAAAATCTTCAAAAAATTCTCGACCATGTCCGAGAATATCCCCATTATACACCGCTGAAATGTAGCGGGAGCATTACATAACCCAAAGGGCATGCGTTTATAAGCAAAAGTACCAAAAGGACAAGTAAATGTGGTTTTGCCTTGATCCTTTTCGGCAATAGGGACCTGCTTATAGCCAGAGTATCCGTCCATGAAACAATAATATTCACGTCCAGCTAAGCATTCTAAAATTTGGTCAATGAAAGGTAGAGGAAAATGGTCTTTCCTCGTTGCAGTATTGAGTTTCCTGTAATCAATACATACACGCCACCCAGTTTGAGCGTGTGTCTGGATTAATTCATTTGCCTCATTTGTTATGACCGTGATGCCAGATTTCTTAGGGACTACATGAATTGGACTTACCCATTGGCTATCAGAGAATGGGTAAATGATACCACTGTCAAGGCATTTGACGATTTCTTTCTTTACCGCCTCCTTCATGACGAGATTTAATCGTCTTTATGGTTCTCGGGTTGGTGTGGCTTCATCCATCAGATGTATATGATGTTCAACAATCAAGGGACTAATCCCTTTGATGTCAGCCATTGTCCAACCAAAAGCCTGCCTATTAGATCTCAAGACCATCAAAAGAGCTTTCTCTTGCTGTAAGGCTAGAGAAGCAGATCACAGGTAAAGACTCATTCTTACCTAAATATGCATATTTAAGATGAGAAGGTAGCAATTTGAGATCTAATGTCGGCGGAGAAACAATAGAAGGTGGGGTAAGTGAATGACATTCGGATTCTCGAAGGAGCTCGTAGCCTGTAAAGGATACAGACTCGGAAAGTGATGAGTCAAAAGTTTCAGACTCGGGAGTGGACTCATCAAAAGTGTCCTCACTATGATGTGCACGATCAAATATTGATGTGCTAATGTCTTCGAGATCATCAAAGCAAAGTTCATCAACCTTGCAGCTTTCAGAAGCTATCTCGTGGACAGAACAGACATCAAGAATGTGAGCAGAGGGTTCAGACGGCTGACTTCCAATCTTGTAAATGTTCAGCTCAATTGACATCTTCCCGAAGGATAGGGTCATAGAGCCATTTCGACAATTAATGACAATATTGGTAGTGGCTAGGAAAGGTCGACCAAGAATCACCGGAATTTGGTTCCGTGGGTTCGCTACAGGCTGTGTATCCAGAATAATAAAGTCCACAGGGAATATAAATTCCCTGACTTTAATCAACACATTCTCTAGTTCACCCCTAGCTTTGGTGATTGATCGGTCTGCCGTTTGGAGAGTGCAATGAGCTGGTTTCAACTCTCCAATCCCTAATTGCTCGTAAACAGAATATGGAAGCAGGTTAACACTTGCACCAAGGTCAAGTAAAGCACGGTTAATATTTTTACCCCCCAATAGAAATCGAGATTGTAGGACAGCCAAGGTCCTTATATTTCTTTGGTAATTGTGGGGTAAAAGCTGTGCTAACATTATTTGTTATGAATACTTTTTTGGGCACTTGAGTCTTTCTCTTCCTAGTGCACAAGTCCCTTAAAATTTTCGCATAAGTCGGGACTTGTTGTATAGCATCTAGGAGAGGGATATTGATATTAACCTATTTAAACATTTCCATAATCTTCTCCATATGTGGATTTGTTTTGTTTCCCCTTAACCGATTCGGATAAGGGGTTTTAGCAATAATAGCTGGGCCAACATTGGAGAAGGTGGTGTGTGTGGAACAGATCCCAGAATAGGAGTGGGGATCTCTTTGGTGGACTAGAAGAAGTGTGCTGAGGGTTTGAGCCTTGAGGAAAACAAAGAATAGGCTCGCAAGAAGGTGGTGGGGTAGACGAACAAGGGTCAGAAGTGGAAGTAGAAGTGGAAGGAAAAGTGGAAGTGAAAGCCGGGGTGTTATTGATAGATTTATCATTATTATCAATCTCTTCACCGACTTGATTATTCAGCACTCTTCCGGATCTCAACGTTGTAATGGTATATACATTGTAGTGTTGTGAATGTCCAGGATTCGGTAGGGATTGAGACGGAAGTTTCCCTTTCTCTCTTGCACTCATTTCGGTATTCAATCGTGCAATTTGTGCTTCAATCGATTTAATACTCTCTCCTTGGGAGGCGGAGTTTTTCTTTAGATCATCGATAGAAGTCCTTATATCAGCCGACACTTGGATGGATTGTTTCACAAATATTTCCAAGGTTCGTTAGAGTGAAGAAGAGTTATCGGTACCGGTCAATTGCAAAGAATTATTATACGGTGCAGAAGTGTTGACCGGATTTTGAAAATTTTGTGATTAATAGGGTTGCTGACTCAGTTGTAGTGGTTGCTGTTGTTGTGGAGCTACCCTTTGAAAGTTGTTTTGGTTTGGAACCGTGTTTTGAGTTTGGTGTTGGTTCCAAGAAAAGTTAGGGTGATTCCTCCAACCCTGATTATAAGTGGAAGAATACGGATCATTTTTAGGTCTTTGCTGGAAAGCAGCATTAATATGCTCTTGACCTTGAAACGGAGAATTCAATGGACATTCTTCCGTCAGATGTGATGGATCAGAACAGCATCCACAGACAGTTTTGGGGAGTGTCATTTGATTTAGGGAGGCTAATAAAAATTTGTGTTCCATAGCTTCAAGCTTCTTTTGCATTGCTGCCATTTCAGTTTTGACTCCTGTGGAAACATCCAGTTGATAGATACCACCCCTAGACGATGGTTGACTTACACTCTCCTATTGCAATGTTTTTTCAGCGAAATATTCTAAAAATTTCCAAGCTTTACCATTGTCTTTAGACATGAAGTTGCCTTGACACATGGATTCAAACACCTGTTTTGTTGTAGGATTAATGCCCTCATATATGATTCTGCACAGATCCCATCGATGGATTCCGTGATGAGGACATTGAACTAATAGATTTTTGAAGCGTTCAAAACACTTCAAAAATTGTTCATTGGGAAGCTGGGTAAATTGATTTATTTCGTTACGGACTCGGGCTGTCTTATGATTGGGGTAGAATTTCTTAAGGATAGCTATGCTGAATTCATCCCAGTTTGAAATAAAGTGTGCAGCTGTGTTATAAAGCCACTTCTCGGCTAAATCGCACAAAGTAAACGGGAGAAGACGTAGCATCCACAGAAAGCTGTGAAGTACCCATCATAGCGCATACGTTTTCAAATTTGGTAATAAAAACGTATGCGTCTTCAGACTCGAGACTGTGAAATTTGGGTAAAAGATTGATGTATTGAGATTTGATTTCGAAATTTTCCCTATTGGCTGGTGGAATGGAAAGACAAGTAGAAAAAGGACCACGTATCGGGTAACATCTCTCTTGGAGAGATATACGCGGTAGATTTTGCGCACCTGCGGGTGGTGGCAAAGTGGTGTTATGAAAGTTCGATGGAGATCCGTCCATCATGGTGGATGTGGTGTGTGGTGAGGAAAAAGAAGATGTAGAAATACCGACTTCGGAGTCGATAGGAAGAACGCGGACAAGACGGGCACTACAATCCCGTGTCCTGCCGAACATGCACTAAATGGTTTAGCACAAGTGGCAGCGTTAATTAATTAGAGAAAATGATTTGTTTTTGGTTTGTTTTGAAAAAAAGACGGAATTTGAAAAATCACACAAAAATGCACAAGCAACCCTAAATCTAATGGTCATCTAGGTCAAGTCACTAGACCGCTCCTAGACTTCCAAAAGACAAATCGCAGGATAAATCCTCTACTGCCTCTTTATCCCTTCTGTGGTCAGGTAAGTGCCAGGTAAGTGGGAGGTTCTCCGCTACGTAAGTAGCGGGCCTAATTAAGTAACCATTTGCCTTAGACACACTTGCCTTAGACACCATAAAAGAAACGCGGATAAGCAATACATTATCCATGGCCTTCTTCTATCCTAATTGAGCGTGACGGTCCTTAGAGTCTTATCTAAATATTTTTTAGTTAATGAGGGTGATGCGGATGCTAGTTTTGTGATTTTTGGGGTTTAGGAAGGGTAATGAAATCCCTACCTAATCTGAATTTGGTCTTTTCCCCTTAATTTCCATATTAAAATATGCAAAACAACCAATATAAAAATACGCAACAAATTTCTTTTAGCCGCGCTGCGAATTTTTGCAAAGAATCCTGCAGAAAATGGTTATTGGACAAGAGCAGGAAGGAGATAAGAAAGTAAGAAATATACCTGAGAAAACTGGAGCTCTGAATCAACTATCTCGCCGCGGTTCCGCCGCAATTTCAAGGCAATGGCTGCGGATCCGTGGTCATATTACAATATCTCTGAACAAAATTTGGTACAGATGCTCCTATTGCTTCACTGGACTTCCTGAGATGATCTGAATATTTTTCCCTTTGCTTCAATGATTCCAGATTCCCTTGCAAAATTCATAACTAATCGTTAAACGCTTGATGCGATTTTGATTTAAAAATTCTGATGGAATAATAAAAATTTTCAACTCAAATTGCAAAAACGAATAAATTACGCAAGCATTCCCGGCAACGGTGCCATTTGATTGATCGATTGAATTGTGAAGTTGTATGGAATGAAAATTTTATCACAATCAAAGAATTTATACCGCAATCAATAACGGTGTTGAAGTAGTTTCGTTAATGAGAATGGATCGTCCACTGAGATACGAGTACTTATTCGTTCATGCTTTAGTTGAGTCGAAATGAAACATAAAAGAAAATTCAAGAAGATGATTCAAGATTTATGAGATTTAATTTCAAAAAACATCAAGAAAAATATCAAGAATCAAGAATTCAAGAAAGTATTCAATATCAATTTAGTTATCAAGAATTTGTAGAATAGCTTGTAGGAATCGATCGAATTAGTAGCAATGATGAATACTAATAATTACGAATCTTATCTATTGATGAATTGTATCTAGATCGATAACGATGAATGAAGATTAGGGATCTATTGTAGAAACTAGGTTTTCTTATTCACTATCTCTTGTCTTTTCATTGATCATCATTCAATTCTAGCCTCTAGCAAAGAAAATCATCAATCATTTGATCCCTAATTTGCAACGAAATAATCAAGAACGTGATCTCGCTCCAAATTAGGTCATCGATGATTCTTTTTTCTAAAGTTCACAATCCTCATAAGACTTAAGATTAGTTTAGGATTTCATCATCATTAGATCTACCGATTCTCTCGATTCCTTTACAAGCAGGGATTTCACTCACGAATCATGAAAATACATGTATCAAGAACTAGAAATTTCATAATGCAAGAATTTAAAGAAAGCGAGAATTACAATTATCATATTTATTAAATCTCCTTCAAATTACACCTCTCAATTAGAGTTTACAAGACTAGCTCTCGATCGCTCCTTTGAAAGGGAATTTGTCGTTGATTTTTGCGTGGCTCAATCGCCGTGAGTCATGGATCGGATGCGGATCTCTTGCTCTTGATGATGATCGGCGTTGCGATAAAAGATCTTCGATTGTCGCTTGATTTTGCTCTCAATGGATCTTGATTTTGATTGGATTTGGATTTGGATCACAATTTGTGTCACTCAACTTGTGTGTAAAAATGTGAAAATTATTGAACAACTAATCAACAACCTTTAACATTAGCCCTAGATCCCCTTTTATAGTTCTCCCAATCTTCCACTAGAAACTAGGTTTATCTTCCACTAGAAGCTAGGTTGTTATGAAGCTTGCATGAGAAGTTTGGCTGTTGTAGGGAAGCTTCTGGAGAAAGCTAGGGAGTTCGAAATGTCTTGAAGAAGCTTGGAAGTTACAAGGAAGTCTCTGGAGAAGTTCGGACCACCGACGAGCCAACTCCATCGCGGATCCACGGCGGATCGGGCTGAATCGGCCGCGGTTTCGCGGCCGTTTGAAGAGATCTCTGCATGATTTCTTTGGGGTTGTTTGGTGTTGGCTTTAGGGTCTTCTTCGGATGTCTAGAATCTTATTATCTTTTCTGAATCTATGCCAGATTTTATTTCTTTAACTTGCTGTATTTTATCGGCAATTTTTGCGATTCCAGTTCTTTGACCTGAATAATTTTCTGCACAAAATCTTGATGAAAAAGTGTTGAGATATACAATATCACGCGTGAAGTAATAAACACACAATTTCCCTCCAGAATGTTGATTATAACATTAACATGTGGTATTTGGTATTTTGCAGATGAATTTGTAATCCGTGTTATATTTACAATAAACACCCTTAGATGATTAGAATAATGAGGAAATTGTTATGTTACAGAATGCAATATTTTCGACTGAACACCTACTATATATATATCCATCCGTCTCACGCAATAATAGGCATTCCAGACCACAGATGAATATATTGGATATACTAGGAATTCCGCGTTTCGTTTAAGCCTATAATGAAAGACGGATTCCACGATCGTGATGAATAACCAAATCCCACCCTAGACCCCTACGGGTGAGGCAAACTACCCGCCAAATTTCCGAAGTGAAGCAACCTCCCTCAATAAAATGAGTAGGACACTCAGCACTTCAATAACCCGGTAGTTTGTGCACCCCATCTTGGGTATATCTTAGGAGTAAAAACAGTAAAAGAAATAATACAACGGTGGCTACAATCTCAACCCGGATGTGCCCCGCAAAATAATTTTACATCACTTTTATAAATTACATGAATGAAAGAAAAGAAAACACTCTTCTCGCATCCCGGCTATTCATCCACGACGATCAATACTCCATATACTCATACCATCCAGATCACAGATATGTGCAACCCCCAACTAATCGACGTATAGAAATTGTTGGAGGTTTATGAACACATATATTCAAACACAAAAAACCCAATTAGCCAAGTAATCTTCGAATTTCGATCGATTAACCATATCCGAGTCTACCCCATGCACAATCCAACATACAAACAATTTGGGTAGAAACTAAATATTCCAGAAATCACAATTCTACAAATAAGACCCACTGAAGAAACTCGGACCGAGTCGGCCTTAACTCGGCCACGGAACGGCGGCCAAACACACTGTTTGGTCGCGTTTCCGCGGCGGTCTTTTGAACTTAGGATCTCGTTTTTCTTCTGTGTTCTTAGAAAACCCTGTTTGTATTCTTAAGGCCTCTGAAAAGATTTTTAGACCAGTTTTTAAAATCGACAGAAAACAAGGTTTTTAGTTGTGATTTCGGGATTTTTCCGACGATAGAATTTCTAACTACTTACTAACCAGCTAGTTAAGATTTTAAAGGCTCTGAAACTACTGTAAGCAGATGTCGCGCACCCCGCGGGTTCGCGAGGAGGCGGAATTTTCAGAAAACGGTTTTAACGAGCTACGCAACACCGGATAACTCCAGGATCTATTCGAAAACCTTAACTAACTAAACTACTAAGAGATTTATCTACTCGATAAGAGTGTTATACCTCCGTTTACTAGTCCTTCGGGTCTTCTTTTCGTCCTCTCCTTGGCTCCTAGAAGTATGGATCGAGCTTGCAACGTCGGCCTCCTCGCGTCAAAGATGATCCACCCGAAAGTATATGCTTTGAGCTCCAACCTCTAAACCGAGATAATTAGGGTAAATGGTTCGCTAATCCAAGTAACCTAGATGATGTTGAGAAGCAATTAGATTGTTTTGTCTCACTAAACCCTTTGTTTCACAACACATGTGAGTGCAAGGATTTAGCTTGAGAAAGAAGGAGATGAAATGAAGAGAGAGAAGGAGAAGTGAACAAATGAGCTAGGGTTAAAGCAAAGTGTAGAGAATGGCTCATATCCTCACCTCACTCATTGAACCGTGGATTAAAAACCAATAGAATAAATCACCCATACTTCAATAATGAGTCAAGACAAATAAAATAATACCATAACCATACTTTACACAATACCACAAAAGTCTCCTCCAATTCCCCCTCATTAATCCATTTAAGAAAATGGATAATACCAAATAATGAGGTGTCTCTTTCTAGAAACATTCTTGAGAAAATTACAAGAATACCCCTCACCGTATATACATACTCATATCCTTATTCCAAAAAATACAAATACACTGATAACAATCCAATAATACAATACTAGGATCCAGCTTAAACCAAAGCCTACTAGTATTGTCCGTCCGAACATCATCCGTGTACAAGTACACGTATGTGATCATAGCCCTGCTGTAAAACTATACAGCTTCTACATTTTTTCCCGAAGCAGGGAAGCCCTCTGTGTGGGACTCTAAAAACTCGACAGTATGCTGACAGTGGGTTTAACCACAAGCACGTCAGCTGCACTAGCTGCACGTAATGGCTACTCAGGTATCTTTCGATAAGAAGGTCGATGAACAAATTTATCCGAACTCCTACTGAGCCCGTCTGTGACAATCTCAGTACAGTCCGATCTGTTGGCCTAGAGGGATGATAAATGTCAGACCCCTAATAGCCTAATAAGTCATGCCGGAGGAGAGCCCAATATACCCTGAGAAACTACTGAAGTGCCTACCAGTATTTCTCGACTGCCCTGGTCAGGGACTTTGTGTAATGGTTTTCTGAACACTGCGCGATACCAACCCCCAATACCGGGAGAGACGAATCCTATCTGACCGCTACTGCCTCCAAGTGTTTTGAGACTACACCCAACTACTACCTATTTGCACGACTCCTTTGATCCATGGTAGGGTAGTAATCTAAGTGCAGCGGGAACACACTCGAGACGAAATTGCAATGGCAAGTCAACGGACTAACCTGTATTCATGTTACCTGGGAACTGCTTCCCGACGATAGGTATAATACCAACCAGCAGTTCCCGACGAGTCCTGTCCAGTGTAACTCATAACCTAATAAGGATCTGTATACTATATTCAGTATGATGTATTAATGGCTGTGGGACAGACCATCTCTCCTGCTGGGATGAGAAGCGTATACACTAGTCTAATCCGGAGTATCGATGTCCCGTTTCGATAATCTTGCGATTGAGGACCTGTATAAGGATGTGCTTATAGACTACATAGCCCCCACTAGTGTGACTGCTATCATAAGCTGGTAGTCAAGCAAATATCCTAAGGGCTCTACCAATATGTATAAGCGATATGCTAAAAGAAACACTTGCACATATTGAGGTAGAATCAAATCAGGTAGTATACTACCATTTTGAGCATGACTGTTATTATAACTATGAATATCCCAAACTTCCAATATGTAATATACAATCCAGTATGATACAATAATGGCCTCTAGGGCATATATCACTAACAAGATATATATAGCAATATTAGGAGAGGCTCTCAGATAGAGAAAAAAGTATACAGTAAAATTAATTCTCTTCTCAAGATCTTTTGATGGGAGGGATCCTGTAAAGAAGAAGGAATTGGTCCTCTTCTCTGCTCGACTAACTTGTTCAATTAACCGTCGACGTAAAGAGAGGAGAAATTAAGGCTGCAACTTGGGAGAAGTTATAACATTCAGTTTAAGTTTTCCACTGTGTATCTAATTGATACGATAAATTAGGATACGTATGTTTTATATTAATGCTAACATTTGGTATGTTTTATATTAATGCTAACATTTGATATCAGAGGTAGGTTTTGATCTTGATATTATTTTACAAACAGTTCATCTTATTTATTGATGATAAGAAATTCTTCTCTCTAATTTTCAATTATAAAATAAATCATTGAAAATTAATAAAGAGGAGAACTCTCTTCTCGGTTCATGTTTAATATCAAAATTAATTGATATAACTTTGAGGCCGTGGTTCCCTTTTGGACTTCACTGTATATGAAAACTAAATTGATTGTTCATTCATATATAATAGTTTGACCTCATGTCATATTTGAACCCATGTGAACTTAATATAAGTTATTAGCATCACTCCTACTATGATCTCATGCTTTCGATTCCGATGTTGTATTGGGTGTTGTTCAGTTTCGGCGGAGGTTTCACAATAACACCGATACCATTTGGAGTTTTCTTGTAACCCTATTTTCAATATTCAAACCAGCAGAGATGACCCTATTGGGTCCAATTATAGATATGACTATACTTAAAGGTTTCGGAGCCATAACATTTTATATTGGTCCAAATTAAATCAATCCCATTAAGGGGTCATGCCTATTAAATTTCTAATTAACTTGCTATTTGAATGAGTTATTTTAATTTCATGTTCTGCAATTTTGTGTGTTTCCAGTTAATGGGTTTTCTAGCATGCTAGGATTTAATATTGCATGCCTTAAAGTTAAAAGCTTATACATGCTGATAATGTTTTTTTCCGGACCTAAATACCATTTTTGAAATTTTCTGGACTGTTTGGTAATTATACAAAACCTTATTGTGATTAAAGAAATGTAATTTTCGTAATTATTAGCGTCTGTTTTCAAAATATCAATAGAAACTGAATTCAGGGACCATACTGCAAAAGTGTTAGTAAATTTCAGTATTCATAATTCAGTCTAGATTTATTATTTCAGGGACTGTTATGTAAATTTCAGGCACTGTTTTGTACCAGCCTATAATAATTATTTAGGTTGAATGCCTCTTGCTCAATTTTGTAGTTTACCCGATGTTTAAATTTAATTTTGAATAATTCTAATATGGATCAAATGACATGCTTTAAATTTGTGATGTATATTTTAATTAAATTCTTATAAAGTTATGATAGGCTATTGAAGCTAATACCCTAATGTCTAAATTGTCATCTATGAAATATTCTGAAAATTAAAGCATCCGTCAGCATATTATGGAAATGAGAGATATTAATGCTCAGCTCGGTGACATGCAGGTTATTATTTCAGACAATTTTCTAGTTTATTTTATTCTTAATCCCTTACCTGCTGAATATGGACCTTTCAAGATCTCCTACAATACGCACAAGGAAAAATGGTCAGTTAATGACCTCCTATCCATGTGCGTTCAGGAGGAGGAGAGATTGAAGGGTGAGAAGGTGCAATCTGCATATTTGGCTTCTCATCAGGATAATAAAGGCAAGGGTCCTTGGAAAAAAAATGGAAGAAGAAGATGCCTGGTGGGAAATGCAATTCTCATGAAAGTGCTAGGCCTAAAAGAAATTCTTCTCCCAGAAAGTGTTTCTTTTGCCGCAAAAAAGAACATCAGAAGAAAGACTGCATCAAGTACAAGAAATGGCTAGAAAAGAAAGATATATTGTCACCTGTCTCTGTTGAGAATGAGGTTAACATTTAGTCACACATTGGAAAAATTGTGAGATGCATATGTGTATAAGATATTAGATGGGATAAACCTCTATAAGACTTGAGTTTTTTAGATGGAGTCCTACTATATTAAAGGCTCATGTGCATCCATGTGTGGGCCCATGTGTTGTGGGCCCAATTCGAGTTTTATATGGTATCAGAGCTCGGGTATTTATTTTTCCACATTGCACATAAGGTTTGAGCCCTCGCACGTGAAGTTCATTTTGTCCATGTGTGTTGCATGTGAGGGGGAGTGTTGAGAATGTGGTTAACATTTAGTACCACAGTGGAAAAATTATGAGATGCATATGGATATAAGATATTAGATATGATAAGTCTCCATAAAGTTTGAGTCTTTTGGATGGAGTTCCACTATATTAAAGGCCCATGTGCATCCATGTATGGGCCCATGTGTTGTGGGCCCAAACAAAGTTTTACAGTCTCTTATAAATGTATTTTAATAAATGTTCCTATAAATAGCTGATGGATTGATTCAGCTGCCTCCGTGCACATTGCCAATGCCATGCAGGGCTTTCTGAGCCAAAGGGAGCCAAATCAACATGAGCGAAACATCTTCTCCGGAAACAAGATGCGTTCATATGTGATGAATTTTGGTACTTGCTAGATTATGCTGGATATTGGGTTTACACTAGATCTTGTGGACTTATTCTTTGTTCCCTCATATAGTAGAAGTTTAATTTATGTTTTTAGGCTTTGCAAACGTGGTTTTAGTTTCATGTTTAATAACTCTAAATTATTATTAAATAAAAACTCTATTATTGTTGGTTATGGTTATTTATCTGATTGTTTGTATAAACTTAATATCTTGTTAAGAGTCTTTATTTGTTCAGCATAACTTAATTGGTAATAAACACGGTTTGGTTTCTGATCAATTCTATTTGTTTTGGCATAGAAGGTTGGGACATATATCGAAAAAAAGAATTCAAAGGTTAGTGAAGGACGGGGTTTTAGGACCTACTGACTTCACAAATTCTGAGATATGTGTGGACTGTATAAAGGCTAAGCAGTCTAACACCTTCAAAAAGAATGCCGAAAGAAGCACTGGAACACTTGAAATTGTGCATACGGGTGTGTGTGGGCCATTTTCTCCGTGTTACACTGGAAAAAAGTATTTTGTCACCTTTATTGATGACTATTCAAGATATATGTATCTCTATTTTCTTTTTGAAAAGGGTGAAGCATTTTGAGCCTTTAAAGGATTCAAAAATGAAGTAGAGAAACAATCCGGTAAAGTGATAAAGGTAGTCAGATCAGATACAGGTAGCGAATATTACGATTGGTTCACAAATATGGGGTAAAGAGAATGGACGTTAGCTAGATTTCTTAAAGAGGAAGGCATTGTGCCTCAATACACCTTGCCCAGATGTGCATATCAGAATGGTGTTACTGAAAGAAGAAATCAAACGCTTAAAGGAATGGTCCGTGCAATACTTACTCGTTCAACCCTTTCTTTATCTTTGTGAGGTGAGGGTTTAAAGACAGCAGTATATGTGCTTAATAAAGTTCCTACTAAAACTGTTGAAAAAAAACTCCTTATGTGTTATGGACTGGTAGGAAACCATCTTTATCATATATGCGCATTTGGGGATGTCCTGCTAATGCTAAACTGTATAACCCGCAAATAAAAGTTTTTGAACCTTGAACCACGAGTGGTTTCTTTATTGGTTATTCAGAAAGGTCAAACGGTTTCAAATTCGATTGTCCATCTCACACACCACAAATCGTGGAATCAGAAAAGGCAAGATTCTTTGAAGATAATTGCACTGGTGGTAGAGATGTAACTCAAAAGACTAATTTTGGGGAAGTACAGGTTCCAGTATCCACACATGGAATAGATGATGAGATTCTTCCTATGGTCATTTGAACAATTCAAAAAGAAGAGCCTGTCATTGATGCTATACCCCAAGAAGGGCAATTAGCTGATGAGGTAGCTCAGCAACTACAAGGTGCGGAACCTTAAGATGTAAATGTTGAAGCACCTGTGTGGAGATCCATAAGGCTAAGAAAACCTGCCATCTATCTAAATTATGTGGTATATTTGTAAGAGCCTAATGATGACAACATAGACATTGATGATCCCATTTCATTTTCACATGCCATGAAGAGTGAAAATTCTTCACAATGGTTCGAAGCCATGAAGGAAGAGCTAGACTTTATGGATAAGAACTACGTTTGGGATCTTGTACCATTGCCTGAAGGAGTTAAAACCGAAGGTTTTAAATGGGTATTCAAGACCAAAAGAGACTCCAACGGAAAAGTTGAAAGGTATAAGACCAGACTTGTGGCAAAGGGTTTCACTCGAAAGGAAGGTATCAACTATATCGAGACCTTCTCTCCAGTATTATCATCGAAGGAATCATTCAGAATAGTCATGGCCCTTGTAGCTCATTACAATTTGGAGCTATATCAAATGTATGCGAAAATCACATTCTTAAATGGGGATCTTCATGAAGAGGTTTACATGCAAAAAGCTCAAGGGTTTTCTAACGATGAGCCAAGTCATTTAGTATGCAGACTTAATAAATCAATATATGGACTTATGCATGCCTCCAACCAATGGTATATGAAATTCAATAGGATAATTTTATCCTTTGGGTTTTCAGCAAACACCATCTATCGATATGTATGCCTAAGGATTAGTGGGAGTAAGTTCATATTATTGGTTTTATATGTTGATGATATCCTGCTTGTTAGTAATGATTTGGACTTATTAATAGAAACCAAGAAATTTCTTTCATCTAATTTGGAAATGAAGGACATGGGTGACACCGCTTTTGTTCTCGGCATTGAGATTCACCGTGAGAGATCCAAAGGGCTATTTGGATTGTCTCAAAATGCCTACATTTCGAAGGTTCTCGAGAGATTTGGAATGCAAAGTTGCCCCCTGGAGCAGCACTCATTGTTAAAAGGGACAAATTAAGTTTGTCACAATGTCCCAAAATGGAACTAGAGAGGAAACAGATGGTCGGCATACCATATGCCGAGGCAGATTGGAAGCTTGCAGTATGCTCAAATATGTACTCGTCCGGATATTACCTACGCAGTGGGGATGCTTGGTAGATACCAAGGCAATCCTGGGCACATTGGAGAGCTGCCAAGAAAGCAATGCGCTATCTATAAGGCACAAAAGACTACATGCTTATATATCGTAGATCAGACCATTTAGAAATCATTAGCTATTCAGATGCTGATCTTGCAGGGTGCTAAAATAGTAGGGAATCCACAACAGGTTATGTGTTCCTACTAGCAGGTGTCGCCGTCTCATGAAAGAGCATAAAGAAGACTACTACAGCTGTTCACACCATGGAAGCTGAGTTCATAGCTCTTTATGAGACTTCATCACATGGTATTTGGATAAAAAACTTTATTACGGGTCTCAAGGTGGTTGACTCAATTGAGAGACCACTTCAGATCTATTGTGATAATGAAGCTGTCGTATTTTTCTCTAACAACAATAAAAGTTCTACTTCATGCAGACATTTGGAGATAAAGTATTTTGTTGTTAAAGAACTGAGAATGATGAGTCCATTACTCATGTTAGTACACAAGATATGTTAGCATATCCATTCACAAGAAGGCTAGCACCGGGGTTATAATCCAAACATGTGAAGAATACAGGTTTGCTTAATAATTTTGTTGCGTAATCTTTTATAATGAGATACCGAGTTCTTGTGATCACATTCAGTTTTATATATTTGATCATTCTAAGTTTTTCATATTTTTTGAATATAAATAAAGTTTGGACCATTTAATAGATTTAAGGTAATTCTATTTAAAGTTATGATTTCTATATAAAGAGCTAATTATAAAATAGATATTGGTACTGTAGTACATTGAAGGTGGCATTTGCTTAAAAAATATTCATCTACTTGACTCATGCTAATATTTTTTTTATAATTAAGTATAAAGTTATTCACATAAAGTTATTGGTTTGTTTACCATAAGGTGGTACCAAATAAAGAAAAAAATTCTTACCATTGCTGCATACAAAAGGTTTAAAAGTGCAGGTTGTGTCATAACAGCCAAGTGGGAGAATGCTAGATTTACTGAGTTATTATATCCAACCCATTAAGTAGCCAATATAACACAACCATTTATGTTTTAGTTATGATATCTTGTTAGTTGGCAATATTTTGGTTGTCATATGGATAGATATCTAAACCGAAGGTGAGGTAATATCTTATGATTTTAACTGATACATTATGTAATGCTGGATATATATAGCAATAATAGGAGAGGCTTCCAGATAGATAAAAAAATATGCAATAAAATTAATCCTCTCCTCAAGATCCTTTGGTGTGCTCGACTAACTTGTTCCATTAGCCATCGACATAAGGAGAGAAGAAATCAAGGCTGCAATTTGGGAGAAATTGCAGCATCCGGTTTAAGTTTTCCGCTGCGTATCTAATCGATACGATGAATTCGTGTACTTATATATCTATATATAATGCAAATACCCTTGGTTAAAGGTCCACCCTTCTCCTTTTTTCTTGAAAAATAGAAAAAATAAGAAAAATCCTGATCTCTCAAGTCCTCTACATCATCTCTCACCTCTCAAGCTCCCCCCATCATCCTTTCATTTTATTAAAAATAAATAAATAAATAATACTTTAGAACCCTCCATATTTTTCTCTCTTCCCAACTCAAATTTTTTAAAGATGCATGCGCATAAATTCTAGTTTTATATTAATGCTAACACAATTAAGATAGAGAATGAGATCTAAACCAGAAGGAGCCGAAGTTGAGGTGTGTTGGAGGCTCCCTCACAAAGGAGTGCACACAAACCAACCTTGCTGTGTATTGTGGGGCCCACTGATCATCTTATCATCGATTCATCGCTGCCAACAAGCAAGGTATACGTGGCATAGTTTGTCTAATCTCTTTGCTGTTTCGTTCTTTGATTAAATTTTTTCCTCTTTGATTGCCAAAGCATGCAAGGTTGGAAAAATGTTTTGGTTCTATTTCCTCGTCTTATTCTATTCTCTGTATTTTTGGGTTCTTCTTTGTTCATTAGGCGTTGTTCCTCATTTTAAATTTGGGGGCCAGCTCAAGATTTTGTGTATGCCAATCCTCCTCCTAGCCACACCGACATCATGTTCAACATGTGTAAATATAAAAAAAAATTATAATATGCCGGTCATATATATCAAGTCACGAGAGAGAAAGAACTAAAAGTACGGACCTTCGAGGGTGTTCGAAATTCTTAATTGCTTTCTTTTTCCGTCCATGTGTGTAACAATAGGCAATTTTTAGTACATGCTTCATAGCCTCAGCTGTTGTTTTCCACAAATCCTGATCAATTATTGTTAAATGATCATGGCATGTATCTAAAGCAGCTTTATAGATGATCGAATTTGGCCGAACAAGATCATTTGAGTGGCCAATTTTAGGAACCAATACGAGTAGTCATCAAAACTGATTTTCAGTAGTTGATTGTATCATCCCTATTAAAGCAGCAGTCCTTTGTATTTCTTCAAACATGAAATGGTCATCGTGTAGCATTTTCGTCCGAGATTTGCAATACAAGATATGCATTGAGCAATGCAATTTCGGCCGGCACCATCATGACATGGTAGTACCTACGCTCAACTCCAACAGGACGTTTGATTGCATGAGTGTCTATGCTACTCCTAGATTATCACATAAAAATATTAGGGCTTCCGAAAGTATGTGTTGATAGTTGCTATTTATTCTACAATTATAAGCACAAATTAAGTGGTCCAATTTCAAATGTTTCTCCACTGAAAGAATGTGAAGAATGAAAGAATTTCTACTTGCTTCCAAATAGGACTTGATTTGATACCTACTGCTCCAATTTATACTGGGCTCTTGGATCAAGAGTTGGGCTTGTGCAATTAGCCTAAACAAAGCCCAGCTCGTGGCAATCCTTACCGAAAACCTATCTGATGCTGACGTGTCATCAGCCCGCGCCGTCCGTTATCCTCAGCGGACAAGGAGCTTGTGCTCGCCACACATCCAAAGCAAAAAGATGCTGCTTACAAAGATGGAGCCGCCTTCAGCCGAATTATTCAAGAGCAAACCAGAGAGAGAGGGAGAGGGAGAGAGAGGGAGAAAGAGATAAAATAAAATAAAAAAATCAAAAGAAAAAAATCGATGGCATCCTCCATCTCTTTGTCGAGCACTGTTGGATCTGGCTTCGCTTACAGCCGCTCCACCGATGCTCTCGAGAAACGCAGTGTGAACTCGACATTTCGGCAAAACAGAGCATCGCCATTGATGATAGTGAGAGCAGCTGAAGGTGGGGGCATCAACCCTGAGATCCGCAAGGACGAGGCCAAGGTCGTCGACAACGTTCTCGTCGCCCAGCTTTCTAAGCCCCTCACCGCCTACTGCAGGTGAAGAATATTTATGGACCCTTTAATTTCTGTTCCAATCACAGGAAATACCCCAAACTTTCTTAAACTTTGCTCTCTCCACTTTAATTTGTTTTCAAAATGTATTTCATTTAAAGATTTAATTAAATCAATATCACTTTTCTCGCTTTCTTATTTATTTAAATATATAATTAATTAAACATTTTAATGTATTCTTTCCTTTTTAAGATCCTCCTTTACTGAATCGAACTTGCGATCTCATGTTGTTGAGAAAATTGGTGCCAACTGAGCTAAGCCCAGTTTAATGTAGATGGAACAAACTAAAGTTGAGTTTTAGAAAGTTATGAGTATTTCTCCTTTTTATGTAAAAGTCAGGTATATTTGCTACAATATAGCCTTCAATTTATGTTTCTTGAATTATAATAGTAAAGTGAGAATGGGGTTGGGAATTGAACTGTGTATATGTATATATAGGTGCTGGAGGTCAGGGACGTTTCCGTTATGCGACGGGAGCCATGTGAAGCACAACAAGGCCACCGGTGACAATGTGGGCCCCTTGCTTCTCAAGAAATGACGGTGACGCAAAATTTGCCCTTGGAGTTATTTTGTTTCTGTGTTTTCCTGCAGTGCCTTTGAATCTGAAAATATTGTAAACGGAACTTTTCCCTCTGCACTCTAATTGTGTGAATAGACCGTACTTGTTTTGCATAGGTAAAAATCCTAATTACTGTCTTTCCCGACCTGCATAACCACATCCATCTCAAATATTCTGATCGTCAAGGGCATGTCGCAGCCTCTTAATTTCTTCTGGGTTTCTTCTAATCTTATTTTCTTTAATCCCCCTTCCTACTTCTATAAATCTAACCTCAGCCCTTCTTGCTCGTATCACTTGTCCTTGATTTCCTTTTTCTTTTTTCGGAATATTACAGACTTTGAGTAAATAAGCTAACGATGAAGAATATTTACCTATGGAGGATGCCTATGTTGATGTTGCCAATGCTTATAATTTTCTTATGGTCTATGGTTTCTATTGTTGTCTTGATTAATAGAGCTCCAAGATAGCCCGTCTCAAATGCTTAAAGTCATTGCCGCTCCTTCTTGCTATATAACTTTGTTCCCGGCATTTAAAGTTCATCTTGTTTAAGAACTAGTTTATTGGTTTAAAATAAGAGAAGTTGGCAACTGGCTTTTTGCAACATGAGATTTTTGAGATTTGGGGATTGGGATTGAATCAGGAAATTAGCATGGCGAGCAAAACCATTTTGAGAATCAGTAGACTAACAATTTATTACTCTCCAAGCGAAAGTATTGACATCTGCATTCAATTTGTCAGTGGAGTGGACCGATTCTCGCAATTAAAATGCATTAGCGACACTTTGGCAAGTTCGAACATGAGCTATTGTTAGATGAGTAATATGGAGTTGCAGTTGACATTGGGTCTAACAAGGGCCCATGGAGTTTAAGAGGCAGAGGACCCATCCCCAAAGGCTGCGGGTGTTGACCGCAGACGACATGCCACATTAAACTGTTGTATTTTTTTATAATAGGCTTGATCTTGTTTATTTGTGTACAATTTTTTTTATTTTTTTTTAATTTAATATTAAAAATTTGGGTTTCACGCACTCCTTATGACAAATCAAAAAGTTAAGAAGAAGAAGAAGAAGAAGTAAGAAGAAATAGAAAAATGAATAAGTTAGCTTAGTTCTCAAACATGTTATCATGTTGTTCTTATTGTTATAATAGTCTTTCGTGTTATGACTGTTGTGAAAATGATTCGTAATTTTAGGAGATCAATGAATAATTGATATTTTAAACACATATTAAGAATCACTCGTGCAAAGGGGGCTTGCCCCTATGGTTGTGAAAAATCGTAGAGACAATTTTAGATTGTCCCTACGGTTCTCACCGTAGGGGTAAAATGTGCCCCTACGGTGGTAACCGTAGAGGCAGTTCTACAGAAAAAAGTGACTTCTGTAGTTGCCCCTATGGTGTCTGTAACATCTTGAAAATTTTAAATATTATTTTATAATTTAAATATAGGTATTATGAGTTTATGAAAATAATACCTGATATGGATTTGAGTTTTTCCTGATTGATATCCATATGTATATTTATTTTTGTGAATTGGAAAATGTGAGATATTTTGAAAATGACAAGTATTTTATATTTGGAAAATGATATGGTATTTTGTGTTTATTGTATTATTATGGTAGAGAGAGAGAGAGCGTGCCGTACCCACACCCTTTCTCCTCCTCCTTTCATAATCCCATCTTATTTTTCTCTCCTCCAAAATATCTCGCATCTCTTTAAGAAATGTCTCAAGCTCTCATCACTCTCAAACCCAAACTCAAACCCAAATCCATCCTCCTTCAATCAAAATTCCAAGTATTCTTTATTTAAACCCATCAAGGTTTCAAGTGAAACTATCACAACTTCAAAGATCTTCATATGGATATCTTTAGGGCTTGGATCTCCACTTTTCATCACTTCAATTGGTAAGAATCGCTCTTTAATTCAAGATCTACAAGTTTTGATATGCTTGGCCATGGAAAAATATAGTTTCTATATTAAAAATGGTATTTTTATGGGTTGGATTCTTTGTACTTTAGTTTTTGAAGTGATCCACTACTAGTGGTGAATTGAGTATGGTTTACTTAGTGACTACACCCTATTTAGGGAAGTAGAGAGAATTTTGGTGTAGCCGATTGGATTTTGAAGGTTTTGGAATTTTCTAGTTTAAGCAAAATTCGTTCAGAAAAATCCTTTTTCATACGTCTTCTAAATTGAGCTTCAGACGTATGTCTCGTATATGTTTTCATGTTTTTTCTTCTTTCAGACATCTGGCCCACAAAACTTCAGACGTTTGTCGATGATATGCAAATTTTTGATTTGTTGATCTTCAGTCGTCTGATGCTCAATTCAACAGACGTTTGCTTTTAATTTGGATTTCTTAAGATTTGTTTTTCAGACATCTTTCTACTTTCTGTACGATTGCGACCTTTTGGTCAGACGTTTGAGATTTCTTCTTCAGATGTCTACTTAGTTTTTGTGTGACTGTGACCTTTTAGTCAGACGTCTGCCTAGTATAGGTTTAGATGTCTGTTCTTCAGTATTTTTGACAGTTTTGCTATTTTGTTAATGTTTTTGTCGTATTTCATTTGTTTGGGTTTGTATTAATTTTAATGGAATTTCCTTACATGTTTATGACTACTTGGATTATAGGGACCATTGCAGAGACTTTTAAGACGGCGAAGAAGGGCCAGACGGTCATTGGTTTCGACTAAAGCGAGGCGCATTCCGGTGAGTAGATTTATATTTACGGGTGAAATCGGTTGGATGACGTATAACACCCCCAAACCAATTTTAAGGAACACTTAGTATAGAACGCGTATGTACGTAACCCGGATACTTAGAAATAAATTAATGAATTGTTTGTAGATTATGTAATTAGTATATAGTTCATAACTAGAAGGTTATATATATGTTTGTGTATATATATATATGATATTGATGATTATATGCCATATCCGCCTATAAGTCCGTACTTATATTGTTGGGATGATTGTTGATATCGTACGATGGAGATTCTGTACTGGACGTCATGAGGATAGATTGCAGATTGCAGCTTATGATTATTCGACTCGTAGAGTCTTGATATTTAATCCCGATTGGGATATTATTATGATGCTTGATTATATTATTTGTAAAACTAACGATTCATTTCCGATTATAAACACTAATGCCGAGGACGTGCTGCTTATTTCAAATGAATATTTATAATAAAATTATTACAGCCTCCTCCTTTCTAAACAACGCTTCGTTCTATTTTAAACTGTATAATCATATATATTACGCTTGTTCATGTTACGTTTATTTTACTTGTTATACGCTTACGCTTCTTATAATTAGTTGCGATATCATGCTTATATGAATACACTTATAGAACACTGCATAACTACTAATGATTGCCATATGGCGCCATCACAGAGTCGCATGTTACACTACACATCATTAGTACTACCATATCATTGTAGAATTGCCATGCTTACTCTTGTAGTAATTATATCCATGTTAACGATTATCATATTGATGTCTAGATAGGAAATTAAGAGCTATTCTCATATGATGACACTTGATAGAACACTTGCACATTTACTAATGTTTGCTAAGTTGTACGATCACAGACTCGTATGCTACACCACACATCATTAGTATTGCCATGATACAGCAGAAACTGCCATGCTTATTCGTGTGTGAATTATCCATGCTTGTATGAAGAATATATGATGATTTGATATACGAATACCATTATCATGGATATTCGTATATGATTGTAGCCAATTGTGGCGAAGATGAATGCTAAATTGCATTCTTATGAACATGAGATGAGTTTTGGATTTGTCCTTATGGACTTGATGTTATCCATGGATTTTGAGAAGCCGCAGTATAATTTATAAAACATTATGTATGTTTTCAAAAGTGTGGTTTTATCTTGATATAATGATTTGGGAATCCACCACGAGTCTTCTTGTTTTCATGATATAATATCCTAATCGAGGAAAGGGGGAATCGATTACGGATACATGGTGGGACCGGTACGGTACCAAGAGGCAAGATGCCCGTATATAGTGACGAGGTAAGCCTAACGAGGATGAAGCCGACCGGTGATAGTACAAGAACTCTGATTTTACTATACAAATTTTTTTAAGTTAATGTACAGAATGGAGTTTGCAAGCCTGAATACAATTTAAAAGTTAATTTTGTTTAAGAACAACAAGAAACAACTTGTAGCTCACTGGTAAAGCCTTTGCACTGCTGTGACATAACCCCTGTATTCGAATCCCATCAGACACATTTATTTTTTCAGATTTTATTTTTAAAACTTTTTGGAAGCCCAAAAGTTTACACGTGCAATGCACATAAAAATGAAAAGTCTGGAAAAATAAACATGTGCAAAATGTTGTAAATACAGAGAAGGACGCATGGCATGAATCCACCGGCCCCAACCCACCAAATGACCGGCGAGATTGCCAAATTGGCCGGCCCCGACGGGTGACCCGTAGGCAATGCATCCCGGGTTTTGCACACGAGTCTCTTGGCCTACCCCCATTACCCTTGCACTGTTTGATTACTCTGAAATTAAACAAAGACCCATTAATTCCTCAATTTATCATATTTTAATGTATTTTAATTCACTCTTTTAATTCCAAAACCCTAATTCCACGCTATAAATACTATTCCATGCCCTAGCCCCTCCTCATTCTGAAAATTCTAGCTAAAACTTAAATTTTCTCAAGTACAAGTGGAGTAGAAGAGGAGTTAGCCAACGACCAACTTCCGGTGAGAAATCGAGGCTATTCCGGCGACCCTGCGACGCCATGAAGATCAACACTCTCTCGTCTACCTTTCTTTAGAATTACAAACTTGTAAGCCCCTCCAAATCTTTCTTCCTATCTCTTGAAATTCTTTTTAATCAAAATCGGTATAAAGTGGAGTTACTATCGATGTTTCTTTTTCTAAAGCATATAACTCCATCTTCCTTTAACTTTTGATCAAACAAATTGTAACACTTCACTTATAAGTTTAATACTCATGTATAGAATAAATTTATCCAAGAATATGTTGTAAAACAATCACAATTTAACTTCTTCGTTAAAATACCATGAACTTTACATATTACCTTTTAGTATGTTGTTAATACTTTACCTTTAGAAAACTTCAAGAGGTAATGACCTACCCCTCACATACACACATGTTTCCATATCACGATTTCTCTTGAACATGTTTTTGTTACCATATTACATTAAAATACCATCAACTATAAAAAACGGTTTTCTTTCAATTGTATTTCAAAATTCTTTGCAAATAAGCCTCTACAACCCTTTTTAGGGGACCCCCCATTGGATGGTACGGATTATCGCACATTCTTGAACTAGTAGAGCGAGATATAGACCTCCTCACGGAGCATTTGGTCTCGAAAGGTTTTTAATACGATTTTTAAGAAAAAACTCGATTTTCTACTTAATAATCAAAATTAATTTTTAATAATTATATAAATATTATAAAATCCATATATTTTCAAGATATAATAATTTATATTTTTTTCAAATAAAAGAATTATAAGTTTCATCAAAATACCATCAAGATACCAATGAAAGTCAAGTTTTACAGTAAAACCATGAATTATTCAAGTTAAGGTAATTATCACTAAAATATCTCAATTCTTAAAATATACATCCATGGAAACCTTAAAGAATATAAATAATTTCTCGAGATTATTTTGAACTATAATAAAAATATTTTTCATAAAACCCCCTCGAGCTATATAAAACACTGTTAAGGACTTTAGTAAATATGGGTTTAAGCGGGATCAATTCTCATGAGTCTCAGGGAGCCGAAGAAAGCGAGTGCTTGCCTATTTAAGGTAGAAAAACTTAACGGTGTTATCAAAGCTAATTGTCTTGGAAAAAGATACAAATCCTAACGTCCATGTGCAGTAGTTACCGATAACTCCCGAACTTAATTCAAGATCCAAATAAGTTCTAAGTGTCTGACTCAAGTCTGAGTCTAAATCGCACTTGAATTCAACTCAAACCAAAATCCAATTCAAACATGAATCCCAAATCCTAACATGTATACTTGAACTTGAACCTGAATACCAGAACAATATCAACATGCAAACATGATTTGACTTGACCGAACCATGGCTATAACTTGACTTGGTTACATGACTACTTATTTACATCCTGAACCTGATTACATGAACAACTTGTATTCATGGTCTCGACAAGTCTGATAATTAATCGATACGAAACATTACGGGGTTAACGGGGTAAATTGGTACAGAATGTATTAAAAGTGGCACGATGATGGTCACTAAAAGACACCTATATGAACTCTCGTGCCGTTGTCCCGTGGGTTTTGACGGGGCCTTGTACTTACATATTACCATAGTCCACGGGATAATTGGACTCCTCTCGTATACACTGATATCTTCTGTACCAACCTACAAACAACTACATTAGAGTAATAAACTGATATCTGTATAACTTAACAGTTTTCCTTCCACATTACTTGTTGTATCTCTTCTTTCTTTTGGGACTTACCGAGCGCTAGTTCGTTGACGATATTCCTGTCTATTTCTTTCTTGGAATGTTTGTCAGGAGGACAGGACCCTCAGGAGACCGAGCCCAGTCAAGAGTACCTGGATCAGATTGAGGCACAACCAGACTACTAGCTTTACTTGTACTTACCTTCTAGTTTGTATGCCACTGTTTAGGCATTACTTTTATCATTGTACATTTCCTTTTCAAATCAGTTGTATTGTAAATATGAATGTTAATAAAAGTAGTCTGATTTTTCTAACACTGCATGGGCCACCAACAAAATTTGTCGCGTCCCGCTTCTGCATGGAATCCTAAGCAATATATCATAAGAAGTATAAGAACCAGCAACTGTACATCCTTTACATTTCAAATTCCTTGAATCTATCATTACCTTTCTTTTTCTATCAAGGTCATGGATTCACCGAACAACACAAGCACGAACGTTAATGGAAACACCCCACATCCTACCTTACCACCACCACCTACCGTTGTATCTCCCATCAATGAGCAAACGGTATTGCTTGAGGCAATCAAGAGCCTCTTGGAGCGTGAGTAGTAACAGACTGCTATCCTCATGCACCACCCAGAGGTCGAGACACCCGGAGTCAAACAATTCCGGGCATTGCACCCGAAACATTTCTATGGGAAAGAGAGCCTCCTAGAGGTAGAGGAATTGGCTCAGTCTATCGAGGATGATCTGGAAGTAGCACAAGTGCCAGAGATTGCTTGGGTGAGAGTTGCGAAGCTGCAACTAACAGATAACGCCAGAGTCTGGTGGAAAGCCGAAAAAAGCCGACTCACCCAACCGATTGAATGGAGGACATTTCGCGATCTTGGCCAATGTCTTATGTTGCTGGCCAACCGAACGCGGTGCGATATTGACTCCCTATACCGGGAGAGACGAATTCCCAACAATCGCTCACTGCTTCCATATGGCTCGGGACTGTACCCAACTGCATGACTCAGTAGAGTCATGGTTGGGTAGTAATCTAAGTACAGTAGAAACTCATACGAGACAAATGACGAACGCAGGTCTAAAGACTAGCATGTACTCATGTCATCTGAGAACTGCTATCTGACGATACGTATAGTACCATTTAGAAGTTCTCGGCAAGTCCGTCCAGTGGACTCACCCCCAGTGAGCACCTGTATACTACGATCTTAGGTGCCAAAGACCAATGGCTGTAGGACCAACCATCGCCCCTCGTCGGGTTCTAGAAACGCATACACCAGTCTACTCCGGAATATCGATACTCGGTCTTAATACTTCCACGACTAGGAACATTTAAAGATGTTCTTATTGACTACCCAGCCCCCACATATATGATCGCCATCATAACACTGGTAATCAAGCAATAATCCTATGGGTTTTATCAACATGTATTAACGATACATAATAACAAGTAAAATATATACACATGTTAAGATAAAGACAAATCAAATAGCATATTATCATATCGAGCAAGATTGTCCTGTACATATATATATGTCCAAGCATCCACTATACACATACATGCAATAATGGCCTTTAGAGCATACATATCCAACAGTTCTTAAGCCGATTGCCGCCGTGAGTGTAAATTGTGATAATAGATCATTTTTGGATTTATTAAATCAAGAAATTTGCAATAGAAAAATAAATAGACATCTGCAGATGAGATATGCAAGTATAAAGGAACATAAGGATAATAATGTTGTATTATTATTATTATTTTACTCACAACAAAACTAGGCAGATAATTTGATAAAAGGTCTTAATAAAAACCAGGTCATTAATTTATCTAGGAGGATGAGGTTTAAGCCTATATCTTTATCATCAAAAGTGAGAACCCAACTTTTTTGACTGGAGATCCCATGATAGAAGTTTCCAATGGGAAAAACAAAACTCTTAATGTCCGGAAGAACGCATAACTTTCTAAAGAAAAAAGCTTCCAACCTATCCCTATAATGAAATGTGCTCTATTGGTGACGTAAAGATGAATATATATTCTTAATGATGTCAAAGTCATAATTATGTTAAGATATCTCTCGCACCTTAGTACCTTTTAAGATATCACCTAAGTGGAGCGTCATAAGGAGGCAGCTAGAAGATTTAGACAAATATTAAGTTGCTCCATGAGAAACAAGTTTCTGCGCATGAACATTAATAGCGCACACCCGGAAAATGAAGATCTCGTCAATCTCGTATTGTTTGTGTGACATATAAATGACCGGAAAAAAGGAATAGTTTCAAAGGTCTAACTAATAACTACTGTCATCCTTTGGTCAGACATAGTCAACACTAAAATGCCTATTCAAGTCTAGACACACCTGCATTTATGCACAATATATTTAGTGTCCGTTTTATTTTATTTTGTTTTATTTTATTGTTTTTTTTATTGATTATTTGTTTTATTTTATTAGGAGTTTTGAAATAAACTTATATTATAATTTTGAACCTGGGAAATGTTGGATTATTTTGATTTAATCTATAAATAATTTTGATTTATTTATTTTGGAATTTGATGATTAATTTATACATTAAATCAGAAAGGGAAAAGATTTAAAATTATAGTTTGAATTATATCGGTTCTAAGAAGATCGAGCGAGCGGTTGCGATCGAACGATTGCAAACGAGCGGTTACGAACCATTTGGGAGGCTATATAAAACCACCCCCTAAAAGCAAATAAAGAGAAACAAAAAGATCAAGAGAACAATTTATCTTTTCCGTTAAAAGTTTCCAAAGAAACGTGATCACCATTTCAATTATATCTATCTTATTTCAACACAGATTTCGGTGATTTTTTTTGCATTGCTTTCGTTTTCACGGACTCTACAAGACTACGAGATCAAAATCAAAGCATCCCTTGTGATTTGTACTCCACGAGGAATTCGGACAGGTCGAGAAGTGTTGTATCTTAGGAACATCTTTGTTGGTGTAATCCGTACGTGTGGCTACGTTTTTAGCATAGCGCAACTACCTGCATGCCTCTTTTCGTCAGGCTCAATTTTCTAACTTTTATTTCATTTCCGATATTGTTTATGTGATCATTTTTTTCAAACAAATATTTTATAAAATCATATTTTTTAAAATTATTATTTAACAATTATTTCCCATTTTATCCAATATCTTTATGACCATTGCAAAGAAGAATACAACGATGTGGCTTCGACTTTCAAATTCCCGTTAATGATGTCGGAGAAGTATTTGAATAAAAAGCTCAGATGTAAAAGTAAACTAGAGTTGATTTCATTGATAGAAGAGCTAGAGAGAATTACAATGGTAATGAATTGTGATAAATGGAGCTAAGGATCAACCTATAGTCGCACTTGCATGACTCAATGCCTTGGAGGAGGTGGGGGTGTTAAACCCAGCCCCACTCTTCTGTTTTATCCTTGCAGCCGCCGTCATGAGGCTGCACTCAAGCATAGCTTATTAATCCCATTGAAATTTTGGATAACTTGGGGACTCGTTCAACTCTGAAGAAGATATTCGATTCGTTGTACGAAGCTAGGAAGGCTTCTGTTGGGCTTGGTCTGGGCTACACCACGGTGAACCTGGGCCACCAACAAGGTTTAGCTCAGTTGCTAGCAATTTCCTCTCCAATATGAGAGGTAGCAAGTTCAATCCCCAAAGGGTTGATTTCCGAAAAAAAGATGAACCTGGGCCTCGAGCAGACATGACATGCAAGGTTTGAGCTTTGACCGTGGGTGAAGGACGTGGATTGAGGCATATGTTGGAGAACGATATAAACAGCCGCCTGTATTTTCCATTCTCAATTTCATTTTATTTCCACCAGCCACATTCAAAAACATTAAAATAGGGGCAAATACCGGACCTATCCCAAATCGATTTGGAGACGATATCTAGAGTTGATTTCATTGATAGAAGAAAAAGAATTACAATGGAATGGAAATTGTGATAAATGGAGCTAGGGTCAAGCACAACCCATAGTCGATTTGGAGACGATATCTAGAGTTGATTTCATTGATAGAAGAAAAAGAACTACAATGGAATGGAAATTGTGATAAATGGAGCTAGGGTCAAGCACAACCCATAGTCGCACTCGCATGACTCAATGCCCCGGAGGAGGTGGGGGTGTTAAACCCAGTTCCACTCTTCTGTTTTATCCTTGCAGCCGCCGCCATGAGGCTGCACTCGAGCACAGCTCATTAATATCTTTGAAATTTATGATAACTTGGGGACTCTTTCAACTCTGAAGAAGATAATCGATCTATTATATGAAGCTAGGAAGGCTTCTGTTGGGCTTGGTCTAGGCTACACCATGGTGAACCCGGGCAACCAACTAGGCTTAGCTCAGTTTGATAGCAATTTCCTCTCCAATGTGAGAGATAGCAAGTTCGATCCCCGAAGGGTTGATTTCCAAAAAAAGGTGAATCTGGGTCTCAAGCAGACATGACATGCAAGGTTTGAGCCTTGACCGTGGGTAAAGGACGGGGATTGGGGCATATGTTGGAGCACGATATTGACAGCCTTTATTTTCCATTCTCAATTTCATTTTATTTCAACCAACCACGATTCAAAAACATTAAAACGGGGGCAAATATTGTACCTATCCCAATCCATTTGGAGACGATATCCCAATAACATGTGCTCAGCTGAAAAAGAAAACTGAAATTGCGACGCAAAAATAATATATATTTTTTTGTAATTAAAGGCGGATCCCTTTCCTTTTTTCTTGGTAAATTTTTTTATTGGCTCTTAAATCCATTGTAGATGTTCATATGGCCCTACCACATTACTGAGATGAATTATGATGCAATTTTTCTCATGCCGAGGATCTTGGGGATTTTCCCCCGTATGTTACCCGTTGATCATGTGGTATGTGTTTCTCTAATTAGTTAGGCTATTCGGCCTTCGACGATCTTGAGAACAGCCGCAGCACTTAAGTGCCATTTAACTTTGATGTGTAACTCGGTTCAACAAGAATCAAATCTGACCAACCGACTATCATCCGGGCATCCTCATTTGTCAAGTTCCGCTATCCTTGCCTTAGACATTTGGTCGAGCACCATAGTTGAAAAGTCGCAAATTTTACATATGGTCAACACGCTAGGCAAATAAAAATTTCAAGCTCTCAGCTAGATTCCACTCTAATATTCAATAATCACAGCCTAAAATGATTGAAGACACCTAATTTTCCATATGATCTGTCTCGAAAGGAACAAGAGCTAGAAAATAAAGCACAATTTGAAGGACTCTGAACAGGGGCAAAGGAGCATCAAGGTAGGAGAAAGGGTCAACATCAAACCCCTGCTGTCATAAATCAAATGTATACAAGGGGTCTCTTGCTTTTGTCTCTATGCATGTGAGACATCTCATGTGTGTTGATCAATTCTTTAATCATGGAAATATTTTTGTCCATTAGTTTTTGGCTTTATATGTTGGTTGTTGGCTCCCAAGGAGAGAGCTCCCTTTCGTCCTGGCCTCTACCAAATTGAGTGCTCCATCCGTGATCGAGTGAATGCATGAAAAAGTAGTAGTAAAGTGTTGATGATAGTGAACCGACAATTGTATCTAAGCCTTCTCTTCACCTTGCTGACGACACATGACAAAGTTCAAGAAGGATATATACTTGCATTCTGGACACATAAGATGCATATGTATACGAAAATTCTAATACATACAAATTATATTAAAAAAGAGTTGTATGTGGGTATTGAGCCAATAAAAGAACATTTTCTTTGAAGCAATTATAGGATGTTTACGGTTTGCAGACATATATAAAGATATTTTTAAGGAAATTTTAGATATGAAGATTTAAGGGGGTATATAAAAAAACGAAGGATTAGAAGTACATATACATAATTTTACTTCTTGACGGTGTTTCCCACAAGCTACATTGTTCCATAGCTACCAACCTGAGTCAAATCCCCAAAGATGAACTTCGAATGGTTCATGTTGTTTTAATAGAGTGAGATTTACATTTGATGTGCTCATTATTGTTCCGAGATCAATGTCATCGCCTCATTTAGCCTACTCTCATCCAGATCCATCAGTATTCAATTAATATACAATTCTTATGGTATCCATCAATATTGGATTATTGTCTTGGAACATGTTTGCATCCATAAGTAGGTTTAACGATTCAATTTATCGACACTAGTGGCATATTAAAACTTCTTATCACAGATTTTGAATACCTTTTAGCTTCATCTATACCTTCTGCAAAACGCATGAGTAATTCACTCATTTGGAGGTTGATATTCCGGCTTTTTTTTAAAAGAAAGGAGCTAAAGAAAATGGATTCTTAGCAACCATAAAGTATAAAAGGGAATTTCCTCTATGACTTTCTAAGAAGTTAACTTTATACTTTTTGATTTGATAATCAACAAAATATATATATATATATATATATATATATATATATATATATATATATAATATATATATATAAAGCCCGTGTACCCAAAGTTCTTGTGATTTTCATGTTGTTTGCTCATAAATCTGAAGACATAAAATGTATAGTTGGCTCAATTTCTTTCCTAGATCAAACGAGTTAGCGACAATAATGCAATAATGCAATGTTTAAAGCAAGACATGACTTCTGAATATTGAATGTTTAGAGAAGAGGAGAACGATCTTTTCTTAGTAAGTTAATCTCAAGAAGGGTTATTACCGGCTGATTATAACATGCAAAGAGGATGTATATGCCTACATAACACCAATCTGATAAATAAATCGGTGAAGAGCAAGTATAACGAGATTGTTGGGAGAGCGCGCAGCGGATGAACGACAACCAACCCTTATAAATCTAAACTAAGTTCTCTTTAAAATGAAAAACAAATCTAGAACAAACACAATTAAATAACACAAGAGATTTGTAGGGAAGGGAGAACTCTTTATTAGAACTTTCGAAAAAAAGAAAAAATCCTTACAGAGAATTACAATAACCCTCTTCTTTATGATCTCCAACGAGAACTTCTTCTCTTTCTCAAAGTTCTCCTTATGATCGTCTTGATCCCTTATGGAGTCGTCTCTCGCCTCCTTTAAACTTTATGATCAAAACAATATTTTAAAACTTTAATCCTAATATCCTATATATAGCCCATACAAATCAGAGTTACAATAAAATCCCAATAATTACCAAATTGCCACCAGAAACTGAATTTTCGAGATAAATATCGAATATGAAATTTGATCTTATCTCGACGAAAGACATCTGAACCTATATGGGTCAGATGTCTGCCTACAATCTGTATGTCGAGCAGAGCGTGCCCAGACATCTGACCTATAAGGGTCAGACGTTTGTCCTTCACCAAGCATCTAGCCAAAGCATAGCCAGACGTCTGAAGCTTTTTGCTCAGACGTCTGGGCCTCCTATGGAATTCTGGGACTTTATTGCCAAATGTCTGAAGCTCATTGATCTAGACGTCTGGCTTTTCTCTGGATTTCAAAACAGTCTCGATATACAAGACATCCTTTACAACAATCTCCAACTTGGATTGTATATCCTTATTGCCACATTGAAAACTTGTTGCTCTCGTCTTGTATCCTTTAGGGTCGCCTTAGTTGTTCTCCTCGTTTCCCCTGCTAGCACGGCTTCAAACCTTGAAACCGCGAACTGTCACAATTTTTCCCAGAATTGCGAAACTGGTGTTGTCACAGTATTTAATCAGAACTTTGAAACTAGTGCGACCCTCCTACTGAGATCACCCTTTCTCACATTTGAGTACTTGAATAGAAACCAAGACTGACTTGAACTTCTCTGCAGAAATAACCTTCATTAGCATGTATGTCGGATTCAACTTAGTATCGATTTTGATCAAATCGATCTTTTTTTCGGCCCACTCCCTTATCTAGTGATACCGTACGTCGATGTGCTTAGTTCAGCTATAATATACCTGATTCTTTACCAAGTGAAGAGCACTTTGACTGTCACAAAATAAAGGAACTGACCCCTTTATCGAATCCGAACTCACCAACTAAAGTTTTTAACCACAAGGCTTTCTTAGATGCTTCTACTGCCGTCATATATTTTGTCTCCGTCGTCGATAGCGTCATGGTATCCTGGACTGTCGAATTCCAACTGATTGGAGATTCTGCAACTGTATATATATAGCCTGTAAGAGATCTTCTCTTATCCAAGTCACCAGCGTAATCCGCATCTATGTATCCTTGCAACTGGCTCAATTTATCTTTTGACTTGTGAAAGAATAAACCGAGATCTTTTGTTCCTTTTAGATACCAAGCATCCACTTTACAACTTCCCAATGGAGCCTTCCTGGATTTGATATGTACCAGCTAAGCGGACTTACCGCATAGGATATGTCTGGACGTGTGCATACCATAGCGTACATCAGCGATCCTACCGCACTTGCATATGGTACTCAAAAAATCTTTTCCTTCTTCTCCGCTGATTTCGTACACTCCTTGGAGGATAACTTGAAATGACCGGTGATAGGGGTACTCATCTGTCTTGAGTCCTTCTTGTTGAATCTCTCTAACACCTTCTCAATATACCTTTTTGGGATAGACATAGCTTTCCATCCTTTATGTCTCGAATAATCTCCATCCCAAAAATCTTATTTGCTTCACTTAAATTCTGCACTCAATGAAACTTTGAGCGCATTTATTTTCGCTATACTCTTCGCAGCGATCAACATGTTATCAACATATAGGAGTAGAAATATCGATGAGCTATCCTTAAGCCGTTTTGAGTACATGCAACTGTCATACTCATACATCGAGAGTAGTTGGTCTTCCTCGTAAAAGAATCGAATCGCTTGTACTATTGCCTGAGAGACTACTTCAACCCATATAGAGACCGCTTAAGTTCATATATTTGATCTTCCTTGCCATGCTCTACAAATCCTTCAGGTTGCCTCATGATAATTGTCTGTTCCAATTCACCATGCAGAAATACTGTTTTCACGTCCATTTGCTCCAACTCTAAATTCTGAGCATGTACCTTTGCCAACAAAACTCAAATAGAAGTATGCTCGACTACAGGAGAGAAAATCTCGTTGTGTTCAACCCTCTCCTTCTGAGAAAAACCCTTTGCAACTAACCGTGCCTTGTATTGCTCATTCTCCTTTTTCCTGAATACACACATGTAGCCAATAGCCTTTTTACCTTTCGGTAGCTTAATCAAATTCCACGTACCGTTCTTTCGAAGTGACTCCATCTTCTCTGTCATCGCAACAATCCATCGATCCCTATTCTCCTGCCCAATGGCCTCCTTTTAAGAGCTGGATCTCCGTTTTCAATGACTAAAGCATATCTTCGAAACCGTACCTGACTGGTGCTTTATGTGTAAGTGATGATCTCCTTAACGCCATTGTCTGTGGGTCCTGTTGGGATTGGTTCTTACCGTATGTCTCTGTATTCTGTCTGTCCACCTCTGCATCAATAGGCTGAAATTGTGCTTCAGTGTCTGTATCCTTATAAGCGCCAGAAAACCTCACCTCCACCGGATCATTGTCACCTGATACTCTACCTGCCTTCTTATTATCTCCAGCCATGTCTTTCAACAAGGATTTCTTATCGAAGATCATATCTCGGCTGGTGAACGCCCTTTTGTTTTCCGAATCCCAAAACTTATAACCTTTAACTTCAAATTTGAATTCCAAGAAAACACTCTTCTTTGACTTTGACTCCAGCTTGGTTCTATCATTCTGATTCACGAGCGAGTAAATAGGGCATCCAAACACTCATAGAGAATCATAACCGACTGGCTCTCCCTTCCATACTTCTTTTGGGATATAAAGATTTATAGCCGTAGATAGAGACCTGTTAACCAAATAGCACGCATGAATCACTGCCTCCGCCTAAAAGTCCTCCGAAAGTCCGGATTGCAACCGCATACTTCTGGCTCTCTCTAGTAGTGTCCTATTCATGTGCTCTACTACCCCGTTCTGCTCTGGACGTCCTAGAACTGTCCATTGCCTATGTATGCCATGTTCTTTACAGTAATCTGTAAACTCCTTCGAGTTATATTCACCTCCATTATTTATCCGCAAATACTTCACCGATCTCCCATTTTGCTTCTCCACGACTGCTTTCCACTCCTTAAAACTAGCAAACACCTCTGACTTGTGTTTGAGAAAGTAGATCCATACCTTTCGTGAGAAGTCTTCAATAAAGATGACATGATATATGGCATCTCCCTTTGATGGAACCGATGATGGCCCCCATACATCTGAGTGAATATAAACGAGAAGTCCTTCGATCTTGGACATGGCTTGCTTGAAGCCGACAATATTTGCAGAAATGTAGATTGCACATGGTAATACCTTTCAGCAACTCTCTTCTGTGCAACACACAAAAACCCCTCTCACTCATATGGCCAAGACACATATACCACAACTTTGTTGTATCCTCCACCTGTTTTTCCGTAGCCATAGCTACACCATTAGTCACCATACTGCCGTCCAAACGATACAAATTTTTCAATCATTATCCCTTCATGACTATTAGGGCATCCTTAAAAACCTTTAGAACTCCAACTTGACCAACGAACATGCATCTTGTCGCATCCAATACTCCTAGAGAAATCAGGTTCTTCTTTAGTTCCAGAACGTGAAACACGTTCACAAGTGTTCTCACCACGCTATCAAAAATGCGAAATTTGATGTTCCCTATGCCAATGGCCTTGCACGCCACATTGTTCCCCATGAGAACATTACTGCCATTGAACTCCTTATAGGTGTCGAACAACTCCTTCTTAGGGTATATATGGTGTGAACATCCGGAATTAAGGATCCAAGTATCAAAATCTTCCTTTCCGGTGTATACAGCGAGTACATCACACGGATCTTCTTCTCTTTCGGTCGCAACACTGGCTTGATCCGAACCTTTTGAACTGGCACCTTTAGCTCTCTTCTCCAACCACTGTTTATGCTTTTGACATTGCTTCTTCATATGTCCTGGCTGTTTGCAAAAGAAACATAGTTCTCTTTCTTGCTCGGATGATTTGGATTTCCCCTTATACTCTTGCCTCCATCTCTAGTCTTCAACATTCCTCTTTCACCGCCAAACAACCTTGATGACTTTTCCGATGAATTTTATTTCTTCATGATCTCATTGTTGAGAAGCGTCTATGTAACCTCCTCCGTCTCGAGAGTCTCCTTCCCATAATGAATTGTTATCACCAAATATTCATACGAATTTGGAAGTGAAGAAAAGAGCAAAAGCGCTTGGTCCTCCTCTAACTTTACTTCAAGACATGGAAGATCGATGACCATCTTGTTGAAGTTGTTTAAGTGATCATGAATAGGAGCCCCTTTCTTCATGCGTAAAAAGTAGAGTTGTTTCTTTAAGTACAGCTTATTTGACAACGATTTTGTCATGTACAAGCTCTCTAGTTTCAACCATAAACTTGCTGCAGAAGTCTCCTTCATGGCGTACATCGCGTTATCCTCCAGACAAAGTTCTATCGTTCATTGTGCCTTCAGATCCATCTTTGCCCATGTGTCATCTGTTATGTCGGTAGGTTTATTACCGCAAATTACTTTAAACAGTCATTCTTTTACCAGAAGTGCCTTAACCCTTCTCTACCACATCGAGGAGTACTGTTTTCCATTGAATTTCTCCATCTCGCACTTTGTACTATTTACTTTGTTATCCGTCATCTTTAATTCCGAAAAAAAACCTTCCCTCGGATCCTTATGAACCACTATCAATAGAATCACAATTTAAGAAGATAGGGAGCGGACACAAACATCATCACCCACCGTAAACATAAATTGCAAAACTACATATCGTGGGTCTGATACCAGTTGTTAGGAGAGCGCGCAGCGGATGAGCGACAACCAACCCTTATGGATTTAAACCAAGATCTCTTTAAAACGAATAACAAAACTAGAACAAATGCATTTAAATAACACAAGAGATTTATGGAGGAAAATGGAGAACTCTTTATTAGAACTTTCAAGAAAAAGAAAACGCCTTACAGATAATTACAACAACCCTCTCCTTTATGATCTCCAACGAGATCTTTTTTTCTCTCTCAAAGCTCTCCTTATGATCATTTTGATCCCTTACAGAGTCGTCTCTGGCCTCTCTTAAACTTTATGATAAAAACAATACTTTAAAACTTTAACCCTAAGATTTTATATATTGCTCATACAAATCTAGGTTACAATAAAATCTCAATAAGTACGAAACTTCCATCAGAAACTGAATTTCCGAGATAAATCTCGAATCTGGAATTTGCACTTATCTCGACGACAGACGTCTGAACCTATATAGGTCAGACGTTTGCCTGCAATCTGTATGTCGGGCAAAGCATGCCCAGACGTCTGACCCATAAGGATTAGACGTTTGTCCTTCACCAAGCGTCTAGCCAGAGTATAGCCAGACGTCTGAAGCTCTTTGCTCAGACGTCTGGGCCTCCTCTGGAATTCTGAATATTTATTGCCAGACGTCTGAAGCTCATTTCTCCAGATATCTGGCTCTTCTCTTGATTTCAAAACAGTCTCGATATACAAGGCATCCTTCACAACAAAGATAACATTATACATCATTGGTTGTCGGCTAAGCATCCAACATTTGACAACTAGTTTTCGAGTATCGACCATTATCGCGGTGTCTATTCCATGTTGTTTCACATACATTGCTTATATACCGCAACATGCAAAAATAATAGATATACATTAGTCAATCGGCTGAATATTCATTGGAGTACAATACATAAGAAGACATCCAGTTTAAGCTCCATATGAGGAGTCATGCCGCAGATTTGCTATTAGAGAGTAGCTCTTGGCTTGTACGGTATCAGTTGAACCTTGTCCTTGAGTCTCATCTATGGATTCATTCTATAGAGAAGGTCAACTGAAAGGATACACACCGTACAAATCATGCATAAACACTCAAACACTAACATCTTCATTCTCACCTCAGCCAAACCCTAAATGCAGGCGCTCATATTGTACACCCAAAAACCGTCTTTGGAAAGAATTGGGACGCCATTGTTGGCCACAGGATAATTTCTTCCAGCATAATTATTTGACGTTAAGGGATTCTTACTCTACTTTGATACGGCTTTAGATAGCACGGTCTTCCACGGTATTCCAAGAATGAATTAAGGCATTTATATGACATATGCTCGATTGATCAACGAGTGCTCTTAAGTTCTTCAACTCCCTCATAGTTATAGCTTTTCGGAGTATATGTTCTGCCTTAAAATACACAGCAACTTCCCATGTTCTTCTTCGAACATGGCTACATAGCATTAATTGCCCACGCAACTTAACTCGGCTCACATTCTCGGTCACGTTTGCCAGTTGGGGACTATAATACTCGGTCATGACTTCTTATTACGGCTTCATCCATCGGGCACTCGGTTATCCGAAGCATTAGATGTCCATCAACCATTTTTTTTAAGCCGAATTTTGGTACAAATAATTATATTATAGAAGCCCGTTAATGTTTTATTTCACCATCCAAGGATAGGTTAAATAACTTATAAATGATAAAATAAAAAAAATTGGCACACCAAGATTTTAGAGCATACATGTAGATCAACACAAATGACCTTGATCATTCAACCAAAATATAAAAAGTGGAGGTTTTGGGTACCGTGAAAGAAAATCCCTTTTCATGACTGTTGAGAATATACTGTCTCTTTAATTTAGGAGAATGAAATCTCAGCCGGTATACAAGAAATTATCTCTTAAGACTTTCAGAAAACAACTTTGAAAACAACTTTTACATTTTTTTAATTCAATGATGAACGCCATAAATATTGTTGACCTTCATGATCTTAAGCCTATGCGCTCAAAAAATTCTTTTTTTCCCATCTTAATGCTATTTGCTCATAAATCTAGAGATATAAAATGTTACTAATTCAATGATCAACTTTACCCTTTCGAGCAACCCCTAGCTAGCACCCGCCTCTTTTCTTCAACCATTGATCTCTTGAGGCTAGCGAGGGCTTGGTTCCTGCCCATCTCTAGGCATTAATTACGGTTTATCTTCAAAGATCTATTTTCAAAGAAAGGTCGGCCTTTACATTGTTGATCAGCCTAGCTAGTCAGACCCCATATCAATTTACTAAATTTAAGATCAAGCAAGGATCCATGAATTACAACTTCTTTCAAGCCTTGGTAAATTAATTGAGCCTATAAATATTCTTCTTTCAAAGTAGCTTGGTCCCCAGTTCTCGACTCTAATTAAGCTACCTTTTGTGATAACAAGCTAAGAATTTATAATTTTTTTAATACGTCCTTTGTTCATGAAGTTAATCTTTTCGCTTTAGCCCCATAAAATACTAATTAGCTTGGACACAATTAGGGTTCTTGGATTCTTCACGTATGATTGGTGATCCCTAGTACCAAGTAAAGTATAGTTTTGTTTTGTTTTTGTTTTTTTTTTGCCAAATTGTTTTTTTGTTAAATACACCATATAAAATGGAGTGAAACTGTACTGAAAGCGACTGTGAAGAGCTCGGATTTACTAGGGAATCGTTTATTTGTGATGCAAAATCACTTAAAGCCCGGCCCAAGTTCTTGAGTCCAAACTCAAGTTCTACACTGTTTCTAGAAGAAGTCTAGAAGTTCTAAAAATCTTCTAGAAATTGTTTTAGAATAACTCTAGACATCTTCCAAAAGAACTTTTAAAAATAATTTAGAAATTCTAGAGAGTTTCTAGAAACTTTCTAGAACCATTCATTCGATCTCAATAAATACCTTGGGGTCATTTGTAATAGGCATCAAGCAAACCCAACCACTTGTGAGCTATAGTGAGCTTTTGTGAGAAATTAAGAGTTTGAGAGCTCTTGTAAAATTTTATAGTTCTCAAATTCCTTTGTAAAATAACGTTATCTTCATTAGTGCAAAGTATTTTTTCGCCGATAAAATTCTTTTCTCATTTCTCCCTCATTTGCTTATTCCATCCAAAACCAATGTTTCCGCCAACAACCGATATAAGAGCTTGGTTCGGTTCTGAATTTGATTCCGGAATATGGTATCGATGAGTTCTAAAATGGAAAAATTCGATGGCCGAAACAGCTTCAACCTTTAGAGAACCAAGATGATCACTCTTTTGAAGCAACAAGGCGTGTACAAGTTCATGTTCGAGCCGGACAAACTCCCGAAGGAGGACTACGCCGGAGGCGAAAGAGGAGATGGTGATGAAGGCCCATAGTCTGATCCAATTATCGTTGGCCGATGAGATGCTCCGTAAGGTTGCAAAAGAGGAGACCGCGTCGAAACTGTGGAAGAAATTAGAGTCGCTCTAATTGAAGAAGTCTCTCGCAAATCTGATATACCTAAAGCAGCGCCTATATACTTTTCGGATGAAAAAAGGTACATCTATCAAAGACTATATAGATGAGCTGAATAAGATCGTGATGGATTTGAAGAATATCGACGTAAAAATTAAAGATGAGAATCAAGCTATGATCTCCTATGCTCGCTTACTCCATCTGTTGGATATAGGTGCTCTAAAGGTAATTATTATAATTGTACAAGAACCTATATGAATAGAACAGACTTACACGAAATGATAGTATGTTATCTAGTTTGTCTTTATCATTTAGGTGTATATATTTTACTTGCTCTTACGTATCGCTAATACATGATGATAAAGCTCATACGATCTTTGCTTAACTACTAAGATTATGATAGGGATCTGTTCCCGCCAAATTTTTTGGCTGAGAGCTATTTGTTCCCTTATAAAAAAATGAAAGAAGAAAAAGGAAAAGAATTCCCACGGTTTGGCACACTTGTTAAACACGTGAGCGTTTATATGCAAAGCATATAAGCACTGAAAGCAAATAACAAAAAGGCCAAGCAGGCCTTACATGTTAAACACGTGAGCGCTCATATGCAAAACATATGAGCGCTGAACATAAATAACCAAAGGCCAAACAGGCCTCATATATTAAACACATGAGCGATCATATGCAAAACATATGAGCGCTTAAAAAAAATAGGCTAAAACCCACATTATGGGTCACGTGTTAAACACGTGAATTCTCTTGCCGTATTCTTTGGCAGCGCTCACATGCAAAGCATGTGAATGCCCTAATTTAAAATACTCCCACTGATAGAATTAAATTCTATATGATAGAATTAAATTCTATTTGGGAAATATTTTCCCTAATCTTTCTAATATGGAAAGATCTTTCTCTAACAGAGAATTTTGGACACTACTACAATAAGGGGTTGCCTCTACGGGTATAAGAATCTGTAGGGAAAACTTTTTATTGCTCCTACGGAATAATCCGTAGGGCCATCGGTTTGTTCCTATGGTGCCCTACGGATTAATTAAAAAATATTAAAATGTAATCATTGATTTGGCTCTACGGAGCCGCAAAAGAAGGCCCTACGGATTAATCCGTAGGGGCATCAAAGGCTTATTTATAAAAAAAAATAAAGCCCAGAAATTTCCTCATCGTTCCCAAAATTTCCCAACTCCCACATCACCGATCTCCCGCGTGCACCTCCTCGCCACCACACCCGCGCGCGCCTCCTCGTCACTGGTACACCATCGTTGACTTCCTCGTCGACAGTAGAATCCCGCGAGCTCACGTCGTCGACGGTGTCTCGTCGACAGTGGAATCTCCGGCCTCCTCCACCTCGTCGACAGTAGAATCGCTGGAAAAACTACTAAGGTGAGTTAATTTCAATTTTTAACTTATAATTATGCTTTTATTTGTGTTATTGTTGATTTTAGGGTTACTACTAGGGCTTAGAGTTAGGGTTCAGTCTAGGGTTTGGGCTAGGGTTAGGGTTAATTAGGTAGGGTTAGGGTTTGGTTTAGGGTTAGGGTTAGGGTTAGGGTTATGTTAGGGTTAGGGTTTGGTTTAGGGTTAGGGTTAGGGTTAGGTTTAGGGTTAGGGTTAAGGGTAATTAGGTAGGGTTAGGGTTAGCTTGGGTTAATTAGGTAAAATAGGGCTGGTGATGATTAGGGCTAGGTTTTGGGTTAATTAGATTAATTAGGGTTAATTTTGGTTTGGGCTAGAGTTAATTTGTGTTGGGGTTTGGGTGATGATTAGGGTTAGGTTAATTTGGGCTAGGATTTGGGTTAGGGTTAATTAGGGTTAATTAGGTAAAATAGAGTGTTTTTGTGTTAGGGTGCTGATTAGGATTAATTTGGGTTAATTGGGTTAATTAGTGATAATTTGAAGGGTTGGGTGTTGATTAGGGTTAATTTGGATTAATTGGGTTAATTTTGGATAATTTGAGTTAGGGTGATGATTAGGATTAATTTGGATTAATTTGGGTTAATTAGGGTTAGGGTTTAGAGTGCACTAGTTCTTTTAGTAGGATACTCGATGATAACGTAAACGTACAACTTTACTGTAAACGCAAGAAACAGGTCAAACCACCCTACTGGAACAAGTTAAGTATTTTCTACAAGTTTCCATACTGGTTAACAAATTTAGTGCAATATTGTCTGAACGTCAAGCACATAGAGAAGAGAGTATCCGAGCACGTACTCAACTTACTTCTTTGTAAAGACGGAAAATCAAAAGACAACCTCCGTGCTCAGATAAATCTTCAGGACTGGGAAATTAGAAGTGAATTGCATTATAAACCGATAGCAGGTAAACCTGGCAAGTTTATGCTTCCCAATACCGCGTATCATATGTCACAACCGGAGAAGAAAAGGTTCCTGCAGATGTTGCATGATTTGAAAGTTCCCACAGGTTTTTCAGAATCATTTAGCAAGAAAATAAAAATTGTGAAAGGCAAGATCGATGGGCTGAAAAAGTCATGATCATCATGTTATTATGGAGCACCTTCTCCCATTAACCCTCATGATTTCCCTTCCCGAATCGGTTGGTCTAGTAATCAATGACGTTTGTTGTTTCTTTAGAGAATTGTGCGCTAAAATCCTGGATGTTGTGACGCTGGAGAATCTAGAAAATTGTATTTCATTAATACTTTACAAGCTTGAGCGTATTTTTCCACCGTCATTTTTCGATATCATAATACACGTGATGGTTTATCAGCTAAGTTAGCCGGACCGGTACAATATAGATGGATGTATCCCGTCGAAAGGTACGTGGAATTTTTCGTTTCACGCAATTTGTAAAATTATTGTTGTCGTATATGCCCGTATTTATTTATTTAACATATTTTTCTTTAGGTACCTCTACACTCTTAAAAGGTATATACGCAATAGAAATCGACCAGATGGTTCTATCATGCAAGGTTATCTTCTAGATGAAGCATCCACATTTTATTCCCGCTATCTGGACGAGAACATTGAGACGAAGCTTAACCAGCTTCGGAGAATTCAGGACGGGCCATATGACAAAGCTGATTATAAGAGAGTAGACACTATGTTTATTAACAAGATATATCGGCTTATCCTCCTCAATAGCGTATGTCTTGAAGAAATTAGAGGGTAAGTTTTTTTTGGATTAATTGTTAAATTTGTGTTTGTGTGTATATGAAATGATATAATATTAATGTCATAATTTATTGTTGAGAACAGAAATCATTTTAATGAGGTACGTGAGGGACATCTTGATTGGAATGATGAACGATTGGAAAAAATATCATCAGGATAATTTTTACGATTGGGTTGCAGATCATGTAACTTGTTCGAATAACATGTTATTGCTACCAGTCTTAATCTAAACTTATATCGTTATGTATTTGTCATAAAATTTATTTTGTCAGATCCACGATCCGAAGAGAGTGATTCAAGAAGTTTAGCTCAGTTTCCTAGTATGAAGGTTGCATATTATAAAGGATTCGGTGTCCTTGAATACAAATTTGAAGTTAAGGATACAGAAACATCTCGAACCACTCAGAATAGTGGGATCGCGACAGTAGGATCAGATGGTGTGATTTATTAGGGATATTTAAATTGCATACTTGGCATCCAATATTCCGGATGATCGGAACTGTTTTATATATTTCAATGTACTTGATACGATACACGAACCGATACGGATAAGTGGAGAAACAATCTCAGGACTTTGAAAGATGGATATGGATTGACTAGTGTGAACACTCTTCGATTTTACGGTCAGGACGATTCATATATCTTTCCAAACCAAGCGTTCTATGTATACTACTCACAGTGCTTGAAGCATCCGGGATGGAGTGTCGTATGCCATTGGAAACCCAGGGATATTTACGATGTCCCAGAATTCGAGGATCGTATGGAGGACAGCGATGAGAACGAAGAAGAGAGAAGACTTATCCGACCGTCTAATTCAAAAGACGGGTTGTCTTCGGCTGATCATGAAGTTACATGGGTTAGAAATGATATCGATGATGAAATCCAAGTAGATATGTCTAATGCGTCCATGAAACGAAAAAGGTTATCGATAATGTTATATTATTACTTCACATTTTTACGATCTATACATATATAGCATGCATATGTAATGATTGTACTCTTGTCTAAATTTGATGACGACGACTGGAGCAGCGAGGGAAGGAATGAACACCAGCCGCAGCACCGGCAGAGGCAGAGGCAGAGCGGTTTTGTCGTCCGGAGAGCTGCGTAGGGAGCTTCAGAAGGCCGATCATGCACCCCGATCGGAGACCCCTTCGGATGACTCCTTCAGTGTGGACTTTTCCACACCTCTAGATATATTGCACGAATATTCATTTTGAATGTAATATTATAGATATACACGCATATTTATTTCAAAATTACTTATATAGTCAATGTTTGATTGTCTAGATATTGGTGGTGCGTTCACATCAGAGGCAGAGGCCACTCCCGCACCTCCAGGTATATTTATATATCCTATAATGCATGCATAGTGATTTAGAATGTTATATCATAAATATACACATATTTTTTTGCTCTTACTTAGATAATCATTTTTTTATTGTCTAGCTGTAGGTGCTGCCTCCACATCTCAGGCAGAGGCCACCACCGCACCTGCGGATATGTTTATATATCCTATAGTGTATGCATATTGATTTAGAATGTTATATTATTGATATACACATTCTTTTTGCAATTATTTATATAATCTATTTTTAATTGTCTAATTATAGGTGGTGCGTCCACATCTAGCGCAGGGGCCAATCCCGTCACTTCCGTACCCTCCGCTCAGTTTGCAGGTTAGTATGAATAAATATAAAATAATTATTCATTTTACATATCCTTTAAGAATAAACATGAACTTCTTGTAATTTTATCGTCAATGTTTATTTTCTAGTTGGAGGGGATGCGTCCACATCCGGGTCACCGGCTGTTCTTCACCGGAGGAACTATCGTCCCGCTCGTGCTACTGCCCAGGCCCAGGCTCGTGCTGCTGTCGCCGGAGGTATATATCGCACTTCAATTTTCGTTAAACCTTGATTTCTTAATACCACTTTGTCTTAATATTGATTGTCTTGATATTCTTATAGATGCAGGACAGCCACATCCCAAGAGGGGGACTCGAGGGCCGAATCAGTCCCACAGGTTGAGGCCCAACAAAGCTATGGGGGAGGTAACATCCCCCCTCTTCTTTACCCTCGATTATCTCTATACCGGCGATTATGCCGAGAAGTTCGGCCGGTATATGGGGGATGAGAGCCACCTCGTGAAGAAGTATCCACTTCACGTTGAGTGGGGCGATCAGCACCGACACTCACTCGCCCTCTTCTGGGATCAGGCTCGGATATTAATATATATTTTCATTTGACTTATACAATATATTTATTATTATTTAACACTTACAATTTGAAAACATTGTTTTTTTGTATTTGCAGTTGGATTACGACTTTCAGGCTATACCCGACCCTGATCACCCTGAGAGAGTACTCGATCTTCACGCTCTGTACTATGGCCTAATGAAGAACATGCAATCAAAGGTCCGATACAATAGGAACGAGCTAAATATCGACTTCTATTCTTTGTGGATGGCGACCTCCGAGACAGAGAGAGCGGCTCTCCTACATACTCCGACCTTTGCGAGAGTCGACGTAGATACATGGTCTCTCTTGTACTAATATTTCGACTCTCCGCGCAAACAGGTTTGTAATTTAAATGTAATCCATTGTTTAGTATATAATTTATTTATTTGTGTTGCTTAATTAGAAAATTAAATCTGAATGTGTTGTGCAGAAACAGGCCGATCAAAATAAAGAGAATAGAAAGTCGGCGAAGAGGGATCGCCCCACTTATACAGGTGGCTTGAGGAACATTACTTGTGCCATGGAGGCATCGGTAAATTACAATAGATCTATTCTGATATAATGTAATATTAAGAGTTATTTTATAATATATGTAAACTTTTTGCGAATTGCAGAGAGCTCAGACCCTAGCGCAGGCTGTTACACCAAGCGTGCTGACCGCGTATCTTGCCATCCACGGCAGTTTGACAGATCCCGCCACGGGCGAGCTTCGATTCCCCGACAACGCTACCCAGGAGTATTGCGTAAGTATTAATATTTATTGTAACAAGTTTGAAATTTTTGTTTTGAAAAGTTGAAATTTAAATGATATACTTATATTTTAATGGTTAATATGGGTGTAGGAGCGGGTGGTGGAGCAGGCGGAGGTATCGGGAATCAATTTTACTGGACAGACCGATCCGATACTACTAACCCCAGTCCTAGACGCCGTATACGGAGGGCACCACGGAGGTTGGGAGAGAGGCCATGGATTAGATCCTAGCAGGGCCTATATGAGGTTGGACTCCACTCCGACGGTTACTTCCTCTACCCCCTTGAGCGACGTCTAGAGCATGATGTTTCCACCTTGAAGACCATCGTTGAGGAGTTGAAGGAGATGTTGGTACGTATACTGTCACACCCCGCTTCTCAGTGTACGGGCAGAGGACGCGACGAGACCGCTACGTATTTACTCTAAAGTAAATACGCTAAGCGTATCTAAGCAATATAAATATAAATGCACAAGAGACAAGATATAATAAAACAGTAACTTTATTTATTCACATTCTTTTTGTACAATGCATGGAAAAGTAAATACATCTGAAAGAAAGCAATGCCTAAACAGTGGCATAACAGAAAAGGAAAAGTAAGGAAATAAAAGTGTACAATGTAGCTAGAGCTCTGGATCGTATGTAAGCTGGTCTAAGTCCTCGCTAGTAGGCTCGATCTCTGGAAGATCCGAATCACCTGACGACATTCAAAGAAGAAAGAAAGATAATGTCGTCAGCGAACAAATAGCTCGGTAAGTCCCAAAGATAAGAGAGAAATAGAATAGACAGAGGGAGAGAGAGTATAGCTTTTAAAGTTGTATTATTTGTTATACTGTTGTATTTAGTATTAATGCTGCTGTTAACGTAAGTTCAAGGGTGAATGTCAATCAATCTCAAGAGTGTTCTCGAACCCAACAGGCTGTAATCCAGGGGTAGGGAACCATGGGCCCGAATCAAATGTTAGTAGCGGGATTTCGATCGTCGTTGAAGTTTTCCAAACTCAACAAGCCACAGTCCAGGAGCATAGAAACACGGGCCCTCATGATTGCTTGCTTATGTTAGTAGACATGGATTCATGATCTAGGGGGACTCTTGAAATTCTGTTGGATTCACGCATGAACTACCCCAATACCCCGTGTATTTATTGTATTGATAGTAATGATTATACTGATGATATTGTATTGTATTGTATTGTCTTGTAAATTGAATTGTATAGATGACTTTCCGAAACCATGAAATCAGTAAATGAATGTAACTGGAGAATCATGAAAATGGATGTAACTGGAGAATCATGTAAATGGAAGTATATCCATGGTTCGGTTCAGTCAAGTTGTATAGATTGATAGATTGAATATATGGATTCATGTTGAATTGTTATATTATAGATTGTACTTGAATCATATTCAAGTCAGATTATTATAATGAGACTCAGTCCGAGTCAGACAATTAGAAAAGAAATTGAAGTCCTGATTGTTTTGATGTTATCGGTAACCGCTGCACATGGGCGGCAGGATTTGTGTCTTTTTCAAAGACGATTATCGTGTTGATAACACCGTTGTTAAGTTGTCTACCTTAAATAGGCAAGCACCCACTTCTCCGGCTCGCTGAGGCTCAAGAAATTGGTCCCGTTTAAACCTATATTTACTAGGGTCCTTAGGGTAATTTATAGAACTTGAGAGGGTTTTATGTAAAAATACTTTTGTATAATTTTCAAAATATACCCCAAGTATTTAATTATCGTCTTTAGAGTTGTAATAATTATAGATTTTATATTTGTGATATTTCTAGTGAAAATAACCTACTTTCATAATATATGGTATTAAATTGTAATATTAGAATTGTATGGAATTCATGGTATTTTAATGTAAAGTGATTCTTGTGATTTTTGTAAAGAGTTGGACTATTTATATTATTTCAAAATAGATATTTTAATGATACATATATACATAATTATATAAAAATAATTTTAATATATATTTTATATTTCTAAAAATCTCATTTCTTAAGATGTCGTATTTTAAATCTCTCGAGACCGAACGCTCCTTGCGGAGGTCTGCATCTCGCACTACTAAACCCTGGGATGTGCAATAATCCGCACCATTCTAGTTGGGTTCCCCAAAATGGGTTGTAGCGGCGCTTTGCAAAGATTTGTGTAAAATACTAATCTTTTAGAAAACGGTTTTAATAGTAATGGTATTATTTGAAATGTTTCGTTTTCCCGTATTCTATATTCCCAAAAAGTATTATGCTATGTTGTATATGAGTGTTGTGGGGAGGTAGGTCATTATCTCGTGATCTACTTAAAGGTATAGCAAGATTGTGATGATTTAATGTCGAAATAAAACTACATGGTATTTTAGTGAAAAAGTACGGTAAAATGGAAATAGCAATTTCTTTTGATATGGAACTTGTTCAATATAATTAGTTAGTGTTTAATAGCCAACATGCAATGGTTTAATAAGATTGTATTAAAGGAAAAGTGATATTTTAGGAAGAACCGAATCGGAAATCGGATTTGCTCCGATTCGGTCGGGTTTAAGAATTTCGTATTTTCAGAAAGATTAGAGAAGGGGGAAGGTGAGACTTACCGGTTTAGCTTAAAGAGTAGAGTGAGAGGGAGTGGACGTAGTTTCCAGTGCGCCGTTTCGTCGCCGGGAACTCCTAGGGTTGTCATCGGAAGATGGCAGGAGTTTCGCCCCTTTGCTCACTTCGAATGCATACTAGAGTTCTAGGAAATTTCTTGAGAATTTGCTCAGAATTTTGGAGTGAGGGGTGTGTGTTTACGGGTAGTATTTATAGGGTAAAGCTAGGGTTAGGGTTAGGTGAAGAGGTGTGAGAAAAAATGTATTAAATTGTATTAAAAATTAGGTTTAATGTGATTGAAAGGGGATCTGGAACCGATCCAAGAATTTAGAGTATGCAGGAATGATGGGGAGCTGAAGAGACAACTTTTTCATGTTGGCGACTCGGCGGTCCGGCTGAGTCGGCCGGCGGCGGCGGCCCGAGTCGGCCGGTCTGCTGGCCGATTCGGCTGAGTCGGGCAGAGTCAGGTGGCCGGAGTGCTCCTTGTCGGTTCATGTAGCCCCTGGTACAGTTAGTTTTTCATGTGTAGTGGGGTTTTTGTGAGTTATGCACGTGTAAACCCTTGGTATTCTAAAAATTCAAAATAAAACAATATTAAAAATAATATGGGGTATGGGATTTGAACTCTTGTGGCTTGCTTCAGCAGTGCAAGGTATTACCAATGAGCTACAAGCTCTTTCTTGCTATTAAAAAGCAAAACATACTTATAACTTGTGCTCAGGCAAAAGTACCCCTTTTTGTATTGTTTTGAAAAATTGTACAAAAAATTGCACATAAAGTTTAGGCTTGTTACATTCTGCCCTTCATATAAAAATTTCGTCCTCGAAATTTATAAAAAGAAAGTGTAATAGATTCAAGAAAAATTTGGTGATAGAACAATTGGTAGTATATGAAAAATATGTGAAAGAATGCGAAGATTTTGGTAAGATTGTAAAAGAGCTGAGGGAATTTTGGGTTAGGACAGATTCAAAGTATATGAAATGATAAGTGTTCATATCAGATTTTTGCATTTTTATACCGCCTAATTTTTATCACATTGCTTATCGGTAGGTACTCTTGAGCCGTGTTTGCTAGTTAATTGCAGGATACAGGTTCTCAGCTCTAAACAATGAAATTCATGGAAAAGCATGACAAAATCCGGATTACTGCCAACCACAGATAAAACACGGGTCTCCGCTCTTTATCCGTATATTGCCGCACACCAGTTTAAGGGACAAAATGGCAAATCAATGTCATTTTCATGCACAAAGCTCAATGTCGACACAAGATCCAACATATCTACGCGGAGCTCAAGAAAAATCATGACAAAAGATCCACATCACATCACCTTTTGTTCTGCTGAAATTCTGAAAAAATTGTGAAGAGCTTCTGAGAAACAACATATACCACACTGAAGGGTACTGCAAACCAAGGGACATCACCAAAATTGAGGGCCTAAGTCTCCTAAATGGCCGCGGTTCCGCGGCATAAGCACGCTTAGGCCGCGGAACCACGGCCATGCTGGCTCGTCAGATGGAAACTTTTCAGGGGTTGTTTGGTCTTTTCATGATGATCCAGAATGTTGCCCTAGAATTTCTGTTGCCTGCCTATAAATAGTCCAGAACTTGCCAATACCAAGGGTGCTTATTCTTGTATTTAGATTTTAGGATATATGTTGTTGTTCTTCTTCCTCTTCTCATCTCTTCTCCATTAAAACCTTGTAGTGAGCTTTTGTGAGTGAAGTGATGAATAAAAGAGTTCTTTTTGTTATCATGCTTGTCTTGTTCTTTTGTTAATTATAATTGCTTGTAATTTTCATTTGCTAATCTAGTTGTTGTTATTTGTTGTTTGTTTCTTTCTTCTTCTAGTTTTTCTTTATCCTTAACAACAATGATGCTTAAGCTTGATCCTTGCCAAGGTGAGGTCTCAAATAGCTAGTTGTAATCTTCTAACCTCCTTCTTTCTATCTTCCTCCTTTGTTGTATTTTCTTTCTCTTATAATGGGTGAGTAGTTTTCTTAACTTGTTAGGGTAGGATAAGGAAAGTTTGAGAGAAGAAAATCTCTCTCACTCTTTCCTTGCCCAACATCTTAATTCGGACTCCCGTTCATTGAACCGCAATCCGCTTCCTACGGCACCCTATCCTACATGATAGCGGTAATTCCTTAGTGAGACCGGTTGTAGTTGAATTAACCGGAAGTTAAGGCTAAGAGCCAAGAACGGACGGACAAGCACCAAAAGGAAGAACTTAAGCGTTGGAAAGCCTAGCTTATACTCGCAAATTCCTTCCTAGTCGTGCTAATCCCCGTTGTTGCCGATTACCATAACACCGATATTAAGAGGGGCAACGAAAGAAGTGAGCGACTCCTAACTCAAACTAACCTAATCCTAACCCTATCAAGCTCTTTTTGTAAGTCCACGATAGCGCCCCGGCCGTCTAACAGATGCCAAATGCGGAACAAAAACTTTTTACAACTGGCGCTATCGCGTACTATAACCCGGATCTGCCATTAAAGCTAAACTAACAAAATACATAGTGGGTAGAAATGTTATACCGAACGATCCGAGTCCTTCGGTCTTCAACCATCATCCCACGCTTTGTTGCGGCTACTCCGATCTCCTGAATCTCCAGTCTTGTCGTCCAGGTGGCACCACGTCGACGGATCTTTAAACGGGCTCCCGCCTCTGAACCGAGGCAACTCGATCGTCAAGTTTGCCAAAAGAGATGACCAAGATGATGTAGAGAATGAGTAGAACACTTTGTCTCGTTATGTCCAAAGCTATGGACGAACGGTTAATGAAGTTGCCATTTGAATCGGGTGAAATGGGAATTGTAGCTATCTAATTTCCATACACCAAAACACTATCATAATCTTTTCCCTCAAATGAACAACCATATCCACCACCAAGAGGTGGCCGGCCACTTATAGGAGGAGGGGTGAGTGTAGGAGAGAGAGGGAGGTGACCATAACAATGAATGAAACTGAATGAATCATCTAAACACCTTGCACTCTCATTTAATGCATACATTGAACTAAAAACCCTAGTCATCAAAACACATTAAATGAACAATTAATGCAACATGAGTCACTAATCCTAGTCACCACTTCTAGAACCTTCTAGAAGCATGACTCACCCTCATGACTCACCCAAGAAGAAAAGATAAATCCGCATTTAACCGAATGTTAAATACGGCCGATAGAAAACTGAAAACTGGCAACTTCCAAAAGCGATCTTGAAACGAATTTCAGGATAACCCCGTAACAGTATAAACATACCCGCATTTGTATTATGACCGAATACAAATGCAACTGAGACAAAGATATTATATCTACACAGTATAATACTCGGATCCGGCTTAAACCAAAGCCAACCAGTATTATCTTTCCGAAATATGACACGCGCGTAAACGCACGTGCATTTTCCGAACCCTGCCATAAAACCATACGGCCTCTACAACATTTCGCCCGAACTTGGGAAAGTGTCTGTGGGGGACTCTAATGACTCATCAACACACTGGCACTGGGTATAACCACTAGCACGTCAGAGGTACGAGCTGTACGTAACGTTTGCCTATGTATTGATTGGAAGGGAAGCTGACGAGCGAACTCATCTCTAAATCCTACTGAGCCTAACAGTGACAATATACATACAGTTCGGTCCATTCGTCTATGAGTATCACATATCTGCCTAGGAGGCGGTAACGTCAGACCCCCAATAGCGGTATAAGTCGTGTCAGAGAGTGGCCCAGAACACCCTGAGATAGTACTGGAGAACCTTCCAGTAAATCTCCTGCCTCGGCCGAGAGCTTTGTGTAATGGCTCTCCTAGACATAGCACGATCTCACCCCCAATACCGGGAGAGACGAATCCCCGACGATCCGCTCACTGCCTCCATGTGGCTCGGGACTGTACCCAAAAAGACCTGTTTGCACAACTCCTTTGAGCCGTGGTAGGGTAGAAATCAAAGCACAGTGGGAACTCATACGAGACAAATGACGATCTCAGGTCGATAAACTAACCTGTACACATGTCACCAGGGAACTGCTATCTAACGATATGTATAATACTAATTAGCATGTTCCCGGCGAGTCCTGTCCGGTGTACTCATAACCTAATGAGCACCTGTATACATCTTAGGTGATCTAACTGACACCAGTGGCTTGTGAGACCGGCCACCACCCCTCGTCGGGGTCTCGACTGTATACACTAGTCTACTCTGGAGTATCGATGCCCTGTCTCGAAACTCCCACGACTAGGGACACTTTAAGGACGTGCTTATAGACCCCAGCTCCTACGTATATGATCACCATCATACTGCTGGCAGTCAAGCAAGAATCCTATGGGCTCTATCAACATGCAATAGTGAACTAAAGCATGTATACGATGATAAAGACAAACCAGATAGCATACTATCATCTCGAGCAAGATTGTCATATCGGTATAGGTCCTGCCTCAATCATTGCAATCACGTACCTGCGATCCAATAATTGACTTTGAGGGCACTATCTCCAACACTCTTTACATATCATTTTAGCACATAGTTAATCTCAAAACAAACCTGGACATTTGGACTTAACTCGTTAAAACACATAGAAAAAGATTCCCATCTCCCCGCGGACGACCCGTACTCAACCGGCTAGCTACAAGCGAAACCGTCTTGATTGCGGTAATTAACTAAGCACGCAAAAACTCTACCAATCAAATGGCGCCGTTGCCGGGGAGTCGGTAGTTTATTTCTTTGTGTAATTTTGGGTTAATTTGTGAATATAAATATAACAGAAAAACAAAACAAAAAAATATACATTGTAAAAAAAACCATATTGTTATTTTTGATTAGTTTTTGTGCAAGTGTGCAGGATAAAAAGAAGGTCGAGTTCAGTGCCAAAGACGTGGGAAGTTAGACCCATATCTCGCGGCTACACCGCGTTTGATCAAAACGGAACCAACGGTCTACTGTGAAATTCTGGAGCAAACCCAGTAAGCAAATCAAGATTCAGGAGCTCTGTAACAACCCTAATTTTCCTATACAAAATTTTTTCAAATATTTTTCAAAAATCCACAAAGGGGTATTTTAGCATGAGCACAAGATATAGGTAATTATTTTGTTTTTAATTACAAGCTACAAGAATATAATAACTCAATTTTTAGTGTACAAGAATTTACTTTAAATTTAATGTATACTAGGAGTATTTATTCTTGCTGCTATCAGTTTAAGTAATTAAATACCACAATAATTACAAGAAGGAGCTTGTAGCTCATTGGTAATACCTTGCATTGCTGAACCAAGCCACCAGAGTTCGAATCCCATACCCCATATTATTTTTAATATGGATTTTTTAAAAAAACCTTTAGAATACCAAGAGTTTACACGTGCATATCTCACAAAAACCCCACTACACCCAAAGATGTAACACTTGCAGAGGGTAGATGAACCGTCGGGGAAGATCCAGGTCACCGGAATCGGTCGGGAATCGGCCAACTCGGCCTTGACTCGGCCGACTCAGTGATCAGACCGAGTCACGGCCGAGTCACCCCCGATTCGGCCGATTCCGGCGAGGGTCACAACATGAAAGTTGTGTCTTTTGGTATTCCCTACGCACCTGCAAAGTTTCAGCCTCATACCACTTCCAGAGATCTTTAAAACCCCCAATTACTCCACTTATAATACATTTTTATTACATTTTATCATATTTTTATTTTTAACTTTTCATCTACCCTAACCCTAGCCTAACCGTATAAATACCAACCCTACACACTACCCTCTCACCCCCCAAAATCTTGAGCCACTCTCTCAAAAGTTTCCACAAGAAGTGTGCTTCGAAATCGAGTTCCCGGCGAAGCTCTGACGGAATTCCGACGACGCGTTTTGGAGCAACCGGCGACGTAATCACCCCTCGGCCTTCCTACCTAGTTCTCTTTACTCTTTAGAAGAGTTTAAACCTGTAAGTCCCACCTCTTCTACTTTCCTTTTCTTTAATGTAAAAATACGAATTTCTGGAACCCGACGGAAATCGGACAAACCGATTTCCGATTCGATTTTTCTTTAAAATTCCACTTGTCACCTAATACATATTATCTACCCATATGCATGTTGACTATTAATCACCCTTAAACCAATTTAATCACACTTTTCCACATGAAATGATAAGTTCTTTACAAAACCGTATTTCTTTCATTAAAATACCATGAAATTCATTTTTCTTAATGTAATCAAGTACCTCACTCCTAAACATGTTTATTGTGATAACTAAACTTGTTTCAATCAATTTGAATGAAATTTCACACATGAAATGATAACGTTTACGAATACCGTATTCTTGCACTTTAATACCTTTAGGTTTAACATAGCTTATTTCACCTTTAAACTTCACCAAAACCTAATATAAGTCACGGGGTAATGACCTACCCTTACACACACTCAATATAACCCTAAATGATAAATATCAAAAATACAGAATACGAAATTACAGGACTTTTCACTAAAATACCATAACCTTTATAACCTTTAGTTAAATCTTTAAATTGTAAACTTTTCTAAATAAAATCTTATATAAAATGAAAGCACGATTGGTCATGGACATCGATCGTTTATCTAAACTGTCTTGTGGGTCTAGGCAAGTGTGTCTAAGGCTAGTGGTTTTTAATTAGGCCCACGACTGTGGCTCCTTCCCACTTACCTGGCACTTATCTGCCCGCAATTGACGGTGAAGAGGCGATTTGAGGCTTCTAATGACTCATCGTTTAGACCATAGAAATAGGCCAGTTGGCTTAGGAAACCCTAATAACTAAAATACGGAAACTATACTCTTTTGCAAATAAACACCCTATATTTATAAAACCGTTTTCCTAAATGAAAAGTATTTATAAAACCTAAGCAAAGTGCCGCTACAACCCATCTTTGGGGAACCTGTTAGGGATAGTACGGTTCATCGTGCACCCGCAGGCTAGTAGTGCGAGATTCAGACCTCCGCAAGGAGCATTCGATCTCGAAAGGTTTAAAATACGATATTTAAGGATTGTGAGACTTTTTTGTAAATAAAATATTCATATAAAAGAAAATTATTTATGTGTTTAATTATATATAATTATAATTTAAACACCTATTTTGTTATAATATAAAGTTTCCACTTTTTCCTAAAATTCAAGATTAAAAGTTACATTAAAATACCACGAATTTCAAATAAACAATTAATTCTTCTATTAGGATATATTCACTAGAATAACACAAATAAAATTCACATTCATTATAATAATAAAGATGATTATTAAATACTTGAGGTATATTTTGAAAACTATACAAAAGTACTTTTTACATAAAACCCCCCTCAAGTTTCACAAATTACAATAAGGCCCCTAACTAATATTGAACTTCAAATTATCTTTCTGTTAGTCTGACTCGGGTTGGAGTCTGAATAATTCTGACTTGAATATAATTCAAGTCAACCTATATTCAATCATATTCCAATACAAATTTGAATACAAGAATCTCAGAATCCAGTTAACAATCTATATAACTTGACTGAACCGAACCATGGATATTCCTTTTACATGATTCCCAGTATTCCATTTACATGACTCTATGGTTATAGCCGTTTCCTGATATCATGATTTCGGTCAGTCAGTTAATCACTCATACAATCAACACAATTTTACAAGATAACAATACGAACAAGACATCGCGGGGTTTAAGGGGTAGAATGGTACGGAATATGTTAAAGGTGGCACGAGGTAGTCACTTAAGACGTAATTACATCCATGCCGTTGTTCCGTGGTATTATCGACGGAGCCTTATACTACAGGTTACCAAAGTCCTCGGTGTAAGTGGGACTCCCCTCGTATACACTGGCGTCTTCTGTACCAGGCTACAAACAACAGCGTTAATACAACATTACAATATTATAATACAACATTAAAAGCTACACTCTCCCTCTCTTACTCTCTGTCTATTCCTCTCTTATCTTTGGGACTTACCGAGCGACCTGTTCGTTGACGACATTCTATTTCTTTCTTCTTTGAATGTCGTCAGGTGGTTTGGACCCGGCAGAAGTTGAGCCAACCCAGGAAGACTTGGAGCAATTTGCTAAAGACCCTGCAGTATGATTTCATTGTACACTTTTCTTTTCAGTACTTTCCATTCCCTGTTATGCCACTGTTTAGGCATCTTTATTTCAGCTGTACTTCCTTTTCATGTATTGTACAAAGAATGTTAATAAATAAAAGTTGCTGTTCTTTTTATACTCTTGTCTCTTGTGTAATATTTTATATTGCTTAGCTACGCTTAGCGTATGTACTTCTGAGTACATACGTAGCGGACCCCGTCGCGTCCACTTCGCCGTACACTGGGAAGCGGGGCGTGACAGGTTTTGTTGGTGGCCCATGCAGTTCAGAGCTGTATGAATCCCTGTCATGCAGTTCTGGTCTGCGTGAACAACCTAAGTAATATAACACAAGAACCAGCAACTAAAACATTCTTTACAATTCATGTTCCTTGAATCTTGCAATTTCATCTTCCTTGAATCTTATCATTTCATGTACTTGAATCTGTCCTAACCCAAATTTTTCTTCAGGGTTATGGATTCCCCAAACAACACCAGCACCAACGTCAACAACACACCCTCAGCACTACCTCTCACACCGGCTGTTCCTGCACCACCCACTGAGCAAACAATGCTATTTGAGGCGATCCGCAGCCTTCTCGAGGGACAGCAACAACTTCTGAACCGTCCTGAGACTGATGCTCCGGGAGTGAAGCAATTCAGGGCTTTACATCCGAAGCAGTTCTCAGGAAAGGGGAGCCCACTGGAAGCTGAGGAATGGGCTCAAAGTATCGAGGATGATCTGGCCGCAGCACAAGTGCCAGACGTCGCTTGGATCCGTGTAGCGAAACTACAACTCACGGACAACGCTCGCAACTGGTGGAAGGCGGAAGAAAGCCGTCTTGCACAGCCTATTAAATGGAAGACTTTTCGCGAGAAGTTCGACGCGAAATACTTTCCAACGACTGCCAGGTTTGCAATGGAGCAGCAGTTCATTCATCTACAACAAGGATCGATGTGGGACAAATCAGTAGATGAATACGACGCTGAATTCACCATGTTAAGCCGATTCGCAGCACACTTGATACCGACGGACGATATCAGAGCCCATCGCTTTCAACAAGGACTGGACACGGAGATTCAGGCTGCCCTAGCCACGGGAAAATTTCTGACTCATGAAGATGCTCTGGAAGCTGCCCGCAGCTATGAAGCAGTGATAAAGGCAAGGGGCAGACCTCAGTCTGCAGGAGTGAAACGTCCTGCCACTCAAATGGCAGGAGGGGCCTCTTCAAGGCCAGCTGTTGAACTCAGAAGACTGGAAGAAGTTAAGGATCGGTCAAGACCCGATTTTTGTTTTTATTGCAAGAGGGAAGGTCACTTGTGGAAGGACTGTAGGCGCGCAAAAGGCCTATGTTTGGTTTGTGGCGCGTCCAATCACGGAATTGGAAACTGTCCTTATAGACGCAACTCAGCACACACACCCGTCAACTACCCGCAGCAGCCAGCTATCCAGGCTCCTGCAACTCGTCCTGCACTCCCAGCACCACCTCCACGTAGATTTCCTGTTCAGCCAAATCGTCAATTCCATCAGGCACTGAGAAATATGCCTCGAGTACAGGGGAATATGCCTCCAGCTAGGAGGAACGTGCCACGGCGACAGGCTTTCACCTTAGCAGCCATAGAACCTGAAACTGTGAACCAAGGTAACCCAGGTAACCTCCTCACCACTTTGACTAAAACTTCTTTACAACCTTTAATTTTGACACCAAACTGTTACACTTTCCTTTTACAAATTTCGAGGACGAAATTTTTATAAGGAGGGTAGAATGTAACAACCCTAATTTTCCTATACAAAATTTTTTCAAATATTTTTCAAAAATCCACAAAGGGGTATTTTAGCATGAGCACAAGATATAGGTAATTATTTTGGTTTTAATTACAAGCTACAAGAATATAATAACTCAATTTTTAGTGTACAAGAATTTACTTTAAATTTAATGTATACTAGGAGTATTTATTCTTGCTGCTATCAGTTTAAGTAATTAAATACCACAATAATTACAAGAAGGAGCTTGTAGCTCATTGGTAATACCTTGCATTGCTGAACCAAGCCACCAGAGTTCGAATCCCATACCCCATATTATTTTTACTATGGATTTTTTAAAAAAACCTTTAGAATACCAAGAGTTTACACGTGCATATCTCACAAAAACCCCACTACACCCAAAGATGTAACACTTGTAGAGGGTAAATGAACCGTCGGGGAAGATCCAGGTCACCGGAATCGGTCGGGAATCGGCCAACTCGGCCTTGACTCGGCCGACTCAGTGATCCGACCGAGTCACGGCCGAGTCACCCCCGATTCGGCCGATTCCGGCGAGGGTCACAACATGAAAGTTGTGTCTTTTGGTATTACCTACGCATCTGCAAAGTTTCAGCCTCATACCACTTCGAGAGCTCTTTAAAACCCCCAATTACTCCACTTTTAATACATTTTTATTACATTTTATCATATTTTTATTTTTAACTTTTCATCTACCCTAACCCTAGCCTAACCCTATAAATACCAACCCTACACACTACCCTCTCACCCCCCAAAATCTTGAGCCACTCTCTCAAAAGTTTCCACAAGAAGTGTGCTTCGAAATCGAGTTCCCGGCGAAGCTCTGACGGAATTCCGACGACGCGTTTTGGAGCAACCGGCGACGTAATCACCCCTCGGCCTTCCTCCCTAGTTCTCTTTACTCTTTAGAAGAGTTTAAACCTGTAAGTCCCACCTCTTCTACCTTCCTTTTCTTTAATGTAAAAATACGAATTTCTGGAACCCGACGGAAATCGGACAAACCGATTTCCGATTCGATTTTTCTTTAAAATTCCACTTGTCACCTAATACATATTATCTACCCATATGCTTGTTGACTATTAATCACCCTTAAACCAATTTAATCATACTTTTCCACATGAAATGATAAGTTCTTTACAAAACCGTATTTCTTTCATTAAAATACCATGAAGTTCATTTTTCTTAATGTAATCAAGTACCTCACTCCTAAACATGTTTATTGTGATAACTAAACTTGTTTCAATCAATTTGAATGAAATTTCACACATGAAATGATAACGTTTACGAATACCGTATTCTTGCACTTTAATACCTTTAGGTTTAACATAGCTTATTTCACCTTTAAACTTCACCAAAACCTAATATAAGTCACGGGGTAATGACTTACCCTTACACACACTCAATATAACCCTAAATGATAAATATCAAAAATACAGAATACGAAATTACAGGACTTTTCACTAAAATACCATAACCTTTATAACCTTTAGTTAAATCTTTAAATTGTAAACTTTTCTAAATAAAATCTTATATAAAATGAAAGCACGATTGGTCATGGACATCGATCGTTTATCTAAACTGTCTTGTGGGTCTAGGCAAGTGTGTCTAAGGCTAGTGGTTTTTAATTAGGCCTACGACTGTGGTTCCTTCCCACTTACCTGGCACTTATCTGGCCGCAATTGACGGTGAAGAGGCGATTTGAGGCTTCTAATGACTCATCGTTTAGACCATAGAAATAGGCTAGTTGGCTTAGGAAACCCTAATAACTAAAATACGGAAACTATACTCTTTTGCAAATAAACACCCTATATTTATAAAACCGTTTTTCCTAAATGAAAAGTATTTATAAAACCTAAGCAAAGTGCCGCTACAACCCATCTTTGGGGAACCTGTTAGGGATAGTACGGTTCATCGTGCACCCGCAGGCTAGTAGTGCGAGATTCAGACCTCCGCAAGGAGCATTCAGTCTCGAAAGGTTTAAAATATGATATTTAAGGAATGTGAGACTTTTTTGTAAATAAAATATTCATATAAAAGAAAATTATTTATGTGTTTAATTATATATAATTATCATTTAAACACCTATTTTGTTATAATATAAAGTTTCCACTTTTTCCTAAAATTCAAGATTAAAAGTTACATTAAAATACCACGAATTTCAAATAAACAATTAATTCTTCTATTAGGATATATTCACTAGAATAACACAAATAAAATTCACATTCATTATAATAATAAAGATGATTATTAAATACTTGAGGTATATTTTGAAAACTATACAAAAGTACTTTTTACATAAAACCCCCCTCAAGTTTCACAAATTACAATAAGGCCCCTAACTAATATTGAACTTCAAATTATCTTTCTGTTAGTTGACTCGGGTTGGAGTCTGACTAATTCTGACTTGAATATAATTCAAGTCAACCTATATTCAATCATATTCCAATACAAATTTGAATACAAGAATCTCAGAATCCAGTTAACAATCTATATAACTTGACTAAACCGAACCATGGATATTCCTTTTACATGATTCCCAGTATTCCATTTACATGACTCTATGGTTATAGCCGTTTCCTGATATCATGGTTTCGGTCAGTCAGTTAATCACTCATACAATCAACACAATTTTACAAGATAACAATACAAACAAGACATCGCGGGATTTAAGGGGTAGACTGGTACGGAATATGTTAAAGGTGGCACGAGGTGGTCACTTAAGACGTAATTATATCCATGCCGTTGTTCCGTGGTATTATCGACGGAGCCTTGTACTACAGGTTACCAAAGTCCTCGGTGTAAGTGGGACTCCCCTCGTATACACTGGCGTCTTCTGTACCAGGCTACAAACAACAGCGTTAATACAACATTACAATATTATAATACAACATTAAAAGCTACACTCTCCCTCTCTTACTCTCTGTCTATTCCTCTCTTATCTTTGGGACTTACCGAGCGACCTGTTCGTTGACGACATTCTATTTCTTTCTTCTTTGAATGTCGTCAGGTGGTTTGGACCCGGCAGAAGTTGAGCCAACCCAGGAAGACTTGGAGCAATTTGCTAAAGACCCTGCAGTATGATTTCATTGTACACTTTTCTTTTCAGTACTTTCCATTCCCTGTTATGCCACTGTTTAGGCATCTTTATTTCAGTTGTACTTCCTTTTCATGTATTGTACAAAGAATGTTAATAAATAAAAGTTGCTGTTCTTTTTATACTCTTGTCTCTTGTGTAATATTTTATATTGCTTAGCTACGCTTAGCGTATGTACTTCTGAGTACATACGTAGCGGACCCCGTCGCGTCCACTTCGCCGTACACTGGGAAGCGGGGCGTGACAAGCTCCAGACAAGAAGAGGACACCCATCTTAGCATACCACAGGAATTTCAAAATCCACATCCACCTTACTGCTGCGGAACCGCGGCATAAGAAGGCTTAGGCCGCGGAACCGCGGCCGCTTGGTGCCGTCAGGGTCTCAAATTTTCTGTGAGTCTTTATTCCTCTCTCCCCACTCCTCTGAACTCTACTGAACTGTGTTTTCTGTATTATTCTTTGCGCAAACTCACTTCTCTCTTCCAATAAATTGTTTTTGTGCAGGATTCTTTGTGCCGCGCTAAAAAAAATAAAAAAAACTAATTGCAGTTGATTGTTACTGCTTTGCATTTATTAATACGGACTTTAAGGGGATTGAAACCAATCCAGATTGGGTGGGGATTTCATCACCCTTCCCAGGACCCTAGAAATCACAAAAAGCATATGCATTGACCAATGTTAAATTAAAAAATACTAGACTCAGCCTTAAGGACTTCGCGCTCAATAGGACAGAGGACTAGTTACAGGCATCGGCCGTTTATCCTATCCTGGCTTTGCGGTGTCTAGGCAAGTGTGTCCAAGGCAAGTGGTGTAAGTCCACGTTGCGACCCCCGGTCCTTACGGGGAGGCGGAAACGGTTTAAAAATCAAATTTTTAGCGCATGGGGCAACATGGACTAACAAAGTCGGGATCTTTTCCTAAACTAAAGCTAGCAAACAAGCTAAAGAGAGTTAGCTACTCGGAAAGATGGTTATACCTATACTTGAACTCCTTCTTCTTGAAACCTTGTAGAGGTTGATGGTTCTCTTCTCGTCGCCTTCTTCCGTCGAAGATGGATCCACCTGAGGGTTCAACCTTCGGGCTCTTTCTCGAACTTTGAGTGAACTAGAATCTCCGGCTTGCTAAACCCTTGATCCTAGAGTGAGTAGAGAGTGTCTAAGGGATGCTTTTCTTTTAAGGAGAGGGATTCTCAACACATGAGAAGGATTCTCTTTTGGCTAGAGGAAGAAGAAGATGAAGTGAGGAGAGAGAAGCTAAATGATAGAATGAGCTCTTTTCTTTTGCAACCATAACTAAAAGAAAAGGAATTATCTAATTAATAATAATAATTGAAATGAGAATAGTTGATGGTTGTTTTGGAATGACCACTATCATACTTCATTAAATGAAATGTAAGCTAGAATCAAGGAGCATCCTTGCAAAGTAATGATGATGGTCAAACATTCAACCATGGTCAACAAGTCAACCATGGTCAACAAGTCAACAAAACCAACCATAACATAATTTCATTTAATTACTATTATTAATTGATATCTCACTAATTCATTAGGGTTTGGAAAAAAGACGACTGTCAACTGTGCATGCGCACCCGTTCCGAAACCCTAATGAAAAACCTCTTCTTCCGCCTCAAACAACTGTGCATACACACCTGCATTCTCGTTCCGAGAAATAAGAATACTGAGAGATAAAAGCAACCCCAAAACATATACCAGTATCTGGCTCAAACCAGAGCCTGCTAGTATAATCCGTCCGGACTCCAAACGTGCACAAGTGCGCGGATGAGAACGAAACCTGCCGCAAAACCATGCGACCTCTACTCTGTTTTGCCCAGAGGCGAATACCCTCTGTGTGGGACTCTAAAGACTCGACACTACGCTGGCAGTGGGTTTAACCACAGACCGCAAGCGGCACTAGCTGTGCGTAACGGTCCCCAGGTAGATGCCGACAAGAAGGCTGACGAGGTGAACCCCATCTGAACTCCTACTGAGTCTGAATGTGACATTCTCCGTACAGTCCGGTCTGTTCGTCTGATACATCGCATGTCGGGCCTAGGGGCGGTAAAACGTCAGTCCCCCAATAGCGGTACAAGTCGTGTCGGAGTGAAGCCCAAAACACCCTGAGATAACACTGGAAGCCTACCAGTATATCTCGCTTGCCCTGGCCAGGGACTACTCGTGTAATGGCTCTCCTAGACACAGCGCGATGTCAACCCCCAATACCGGGAGAGACGAATCCTGTCTAACCGTCACTGCCTCCAAGTGCTTCGGGACTGCACCCAACCACTACCTGTTTGCACGACTCCTTTGAGCCGTGGTAGGGTAGTGATCAAAGTGCAGTGGGAACACACTCGAGGCGAAGTGCCAGTGTCAAGTCAGCGGACTAAGCTGTACTCATGTCACCTGGGAACTGATAACTGACGATAGGTATAATACCAACCTGTCAGTTCCCGACGAGTCCTGTCCAGTGTACTCGTAACCCAACGAGCACCCGTATACTATCTCCAGTACGACGTACTGATGGCTGTGGGACAGACCATCTCCCACACTGGGATGAGAAGCGCATACGCTAGTCTACTCCGGAGTATCGATGCCCTGTCTCGATAGTCCTGCGACTAGGGACCTGTATAAGGATGTGCTTATAGACTACCCAGCCCCCACTAGTGTGACTGCCATCACAACGCTGGTAATCAAGCAAAGATCTTAAGGGCTCCACTAATGCGTATAGGTGATATCGCAAAATAAACACATGTACACATTGAAGTAGAAACAAACCAAGTAGCATACTACTATATTGAGCAAGATTGTTTATACAAGGTGAATATCCCAAGCTTCCATTAAGTAATATACAAACTAGTATGATACAGTAATGGCCTCTAGGGCATATACACTAACAATCTCCCACTTGCACTAAGGCCATGTACTGGCGTATCGAAGACCTATCATCTCGATCAGCCGCTCGAACTGAGTCTGGGGTAGGGCCTTGGTGAATGGATCTGCAGTGTTTTCTTCTGAAGCAACCCTCCGAACCTCGATCTCCTTGTGATCCACGATCTCCCTGATCAGGTGATACTGCCTCAAGATGTGCCTGGATCTCTGATGGGACCTGGGTTCCTTCGCTAAAGCTATAGCCCCGTTGTTGTCGCAATACAGAGGTATTGGGTCAACAATGGACGGAACCACCTGAAGTTCTTTCAAGAACTTCCTCATCCAGACAGCTTCTTTTGCGGCATCAGATGCAGCGATGTATTCCGCTTCCATCGTCGAGTCTGCAACGGTTTCCTGTTTGGAACTCTTCCAACACACCGCCCCTCCATTGAGGGTAAAGACAAAACCCGACATGGACTTGGAATCATCCTTGTCACTCTGGAAGCTGGAGTCAGCAAAGGCCTCGATCTGGAGGTCTTTTCCGCCATACACCAAGAACATCTCCTTAGTCCTCCTCCGGTACTTGAGAATGTTCTTTACTGCTATCCAGTGTTTCTCCCCAGGGTTTGACTGATACCTGCTTACCACACTCAGTGCATAAGCTACATCCGGTCTGGTACACAACATCGCATACATTATAGAGCCTACCGCAGAAGCGTAGGGTATAATAGACATGCGATCCCTCTCCAAATCAGTCTTGGGAGACATCTCTTTAGAGAGGGTGATCCCGTGACAAGCCGGTAGGTTACCGCGCTTGGAATCTTCCATACTGAATCTTTTCAGTATAGTGTCGATGTACCTGGACTGTGAAAGTCCTAATATCCTCTTGGATCTATCACGATGGATCCGGATCCCCAGGATGTACGAAGCATCACCCAGGTCTTTCATGGAGAAGCTTTGTGACAAGAACCCCTTGACAGATTGTAGCATAGGAATGTCATTTCCTATTAAGAGAATGTCATCCACGTATAAAACGAGGAATACTACAGTTCTCGCTACAAATCTACTATAGATGCATGGTTCATCTGGATTTTTGATAAAGCCAAATTCCTTGACCGTTTCATCAAAACAGATGTTCCAACTCCGCGATGCCTGCTTTAGTCCATAGATGGACTTAAGCAACTTGCACACTTTTCCGCTGCTCCCACTCTGAATGAAACCCTCTGGCTGATCCATATAGACACACTCCTCTAAATTTCCATTTAGAAAAGCGGTTTTTACGTCCATCTGCCAAATCTCATAATCGTGGAAGGCAGCAATGGCAAGAAGGATCCGAATGGATTTCAGCATAGCCACTGGAGAAAAGGTTTCGTCATAGTCCAAGCCAGGTCTTTGACGGAAACCCTTTGCTACAAGTCTAGCTTTATAGGTCTCAACCTGTCCATCTACACCAATCTTCCTTTTGAAGATCCACTTGCATCCTACGGGTTTTACCCCGTCTGGAGCAATGTCCAACGTCCATACTTTGTTGGTGTACATGGACTCCATTTCGGTCCGCATTGCATCCAGCCATTTTACCGAGTCAACGCTCTGAACGGCCTGCTGGAAGCTAGTAGGCTCATCATAGTCTATGATGCAATCCTCTCTATCCCCGTCTATGAGAAAACCGTAGTATCTCTCGGGCGGATGAGACTGCCTACTACTTCTGCGGAGCGGCATAGGAATGTCCTGTTCTTTTGAACCCTCTGGTTCCATTAAGCTTTCAGTAATAGTCTGTGGTTCTGGAATTTCTTCCAGTTCTATTGCGCTCCCACTTACTTCTTTTTCTAAGAACTGATGTTCCAGAAAATGGGCATTACGAGAAACAAGGACTTTTTGTTCCTCTGCGTAATAGAAAAGATACCCCCTGGAGTTCTTTGGGTATCCCACAAACTTGCACAGTACTGAGCGTGCCTCGAGCTTGTCCGTATGCTGCTTTTTGACATAAGCTGGACATCCCCAAATCTTCAGGTACTGAAGATAGGGTTTCTTCCCACTCCATAACTCATATGGTGTGGTAGGCACAGTCTTAGTAGGAACTCGGTTCAAAAGGTATGCAGCTGTTTCTAGCGCATACCCCCAGAATGATCGCGGTAACTCAGCGTTACTCATCATGGACCGTACCATATCCAATAGGGTCCGGTTCCGTCTCTCCGATACACCGTTATGTTGCGGAGTGTATGGAGGAGTAAGCTGAGAGAGAATCCCATTCTCTTTTAAGTAAGTCAGGAACTCGGCACTTAAGTATTCTCCACCTCGATCCGATCTTAGAATCTTGATACTTTTGCCGGTTTGTTTTTCAACTTCATTCTTATATTCCTGGAATTTTTCAAAAGCTTCGGACTTATGTTTCATTAAGAAGACATAACCGTACCTTGGAAAATCATCCGTAAAAGTAATGAAGTAAGAATAACCGCTTCGTGCATGTGTAGACATTGGACCGCACACGTCGCTGTGTACGAGTCCCAAGAGCTCGCTCGCTCTTACTCCGTGTCCAGTGAACGGAGTCTTTGTCATCTTTCCTTTGAGACAGGATTGACAAGTGGCATATGATTGATATTCGAACGGATCCAAATATCCTTCTGTATGTAACTTAGTCAACCTTCTCTCATTGATGTGACCCAGTCTACAATGCCATAAGAAAGTCTGATTGATATCTGGAGACTTTCTTTTGTGTGTATTCTGGACATTGAAAATCTGTGGTTGGTTTAATACGTATATACCATTGCTCAATGTACCTGACCCAATCAGAACTTGATTAAGGTGAATGTTTACAACATTACTTACAAATGCAAATTCATAACCTTCTTTAGAAACCAAAGATACAGAAATGATATTACAAGTTGCGTTGGGTACAAAAAAGCAATTACGCAAAACCAAAACATGCCCATCTGACATTCCCAGGTGATAGTCCCCCACGGCTTTAGCATCCATGCTAGCTCCGTTCGCAACTCTGAGGGTCATGTCACCTGCCTTCAAAACCCTACGGTTTCTCAACGCTTGCAAAGAATTACAGATATGAGATCCTGATCCGGTATCCAATACCCAGGAAGTAGAGTTTATAGAAAGACAGTTTTCAATAACATACACACCTGAAGCTGAAGCCGCAACCTGCTTCAGTTCCTGTGTCCTGGCTTTCCAAGCCCTGCAATCTTTCTTCCAGTGTCCACTCTTGTGACAATAGAAGCATTCCTCTTTACCCACAAGCTTCCCCGCTATCTTTGTTGCCTTTTCCTTTCCCTTCGTACCCACTTTACTAACACCGCCTCTTGGTTTGGCGGGGGCTTTCTTCCTCTTTCCCTTGGCTTTCGCCTTGGACCTAGAGGAAGAAGATCCTCCTACAAACAAAGCGGGTGTTTCCCTACCCTTCTGTAGGGTGCCCTCTGCGCTCCTCAGCAGGTTGAGGAGTTCTGAAAGTTCAACTTTCTTTTCTTGTAAGTTGAAGTTCAGTATAAACTGGGCGTAAGTGGATAGAAGGGACTGGAGAATTAAATCCGTATAGAGTTCACTGTCCAACGTGGTCCCAAGTTCCGCGAGCACCTCAGTGTAGCCAATCATCTTAAGCACGTGGTCCGCTACCGATGATCCGACGGCCAACTTTGTCGAAAATAACTTCTTCGACACTTCGTATCTTGCGATATGAGACTGCTCTCCATACAGTTCTTTTGTATGGAGAAATATGGACTCGAGGTCCATATTCTCATGCCTCCTCTGATGTTCGTTGTCCATAGAGGCAAGCACGAGGCACCTGGCCTTCGTGCAATCAATCTCCCAAGTCTTACGGATTTCCTTATCCGCGACGCTGGAGGTGGGACCTGGGACGGGGGGAGCTTTGGTGGTAAGAAGATACCCCAGCTTGTCGTAAGTGATTGCCAATTTGACATTCCTGAGCCAATCTTTGTAGTTTGGCCCTGTCAGTATGTTTTTATCTAGAAGTAACTTAAGTCCAGTCATTTCGAATTTGGTCGCTGCAGGGGGGAGAGAAGAAACACTTTAGCACTATGCTCTTGCAAGTTTAGAATGGTTTTTAATTTGTCTAAACAGGATGGCTCCCACTGTCTCTCGAATCCCTCCTCAAACCACAAAGGAAGAATTAGCCGGGATCAATCCCACCGCACAATACTTGCTTAACCGTTCAGCCAGGCCAGTGTCGGTACTTCGAGGGAGGTTTTCCAACGCTTTCGCGAAGTTCCTTAATTTAAGAACCTCTTTTCCCTGGGGGCGTAGCCCCGCTAACACCTTTCTAGGCACCTACTAGGTTTATAGCATTGATCGTTTAGTGAGAAATTTCCCGAGGAGTAGCATATACTCACAGTAGGATCGGGATCCAAATATCATCGCGTGATGAAACTGAAGGAATCCTACCAGAATCATCACACTCCAAATGGTATGCAAATCTAGCAAGTTTCAGTACTTGTGAAACTCCCGATGTGGATTTTTGCCCCATGCTCTTATGACCTTGGCGTGAGGTCAAAATGTCATAAGTCACATGTCAAGTTCTTCCCATCATTATCCCGGTTGATTTGAACCCACCCGTACCTACCCTTGACGTAGGCCAAAATGGCGGTACGACTGTCTCAAACCAACGCATTCTATCTATGCAACAGATAAATATCCGGTAGCTACCAATCACTATGCCTTGGCGTGAGGTCAAAATACATAGCTTGAATACTACCGTATATTTAACTGAAATGATGGAGGGCTACGAATGGTTTTGGCGAAACCGTGAACGTAGTGAACTTGATATAATCGATGGAACGAGATAGCTTTTAGAAGGAGTGGCTCAAGCTCCGCATTTAAAAGTTAGTTTTGAAAAGAACCGAGTGGTTTTTTCGAAAGTGTTCCAACGACTTTAACTTGGTTTATTATCTTGCATTAGTTCTTTTAATGCGTGATATTCTTGCATTAGTTCTTTTAATGCATCCCATCATTTAATCCTACCATTGCAGAAAACAACCAAAATATGACGTACGCTTATGCCATTCGCATTCGCCACGGGGTCCCGTCATCACTCGTTAGGTTACTTAACTAACGACAGAGCGGGGGCTGGGCTAGCGCGGCTGTAAAACATAAACAACGCCTAAATATAAAGCAATGATAGACATTACAGATCACAGATGAATACATTGGATATACTAGCAATCCGCAATCCGTTCGAGCCTGCAACGAAAAGCGGATTACACGGTCGCGGTGAATAGCAAATACCCTACCCAAGACCCCTACGGGTGCAGCAAACTACCCGCCAAGAACCCGGTAGTTTGTGCACCCCTCCATGGGTCTATCCTAGGAGCAAAAACAGTAAAAAGAATTATACAATGACGGCTACAACCCCGACCCGGTTGTGCGGCCATACAAATAATATTATTACATCAATTTACATTTACAAATGAATGAAAGAAAAACAAAAGCTCATCTCACATCCACCCCGGCTATTCACCCGCGACAGTCCAACAGATTCATATACACATTCCAATATCAAACACAGATCACAGAGATGTATAACCCCGACTAATCGACTTATAGCGATTAGCCGACGTTCAATACATACAAACATCACAGATATAACCATCATAGTCAAAGTGCAGTGAAGTTCGGAAAAAATAAGGAATTATAGGACCCCAAAAGTAAATTTCTGTTCTGGAAAATCTGGGCACATATAACATATTTGAAAAATCCCAAAACCCTACCAGAAGAACACTGCACGAAACCCGATCACGAGAGGACCCCACACGGCGGCGGTTCCGCGGCAAATGCCTACCTCATGCCGCGGAAACGCGGCGGTTTGAAAGAATCAGGGGATCGTTTTTCTTGGGTGTTCACACAAAACCCTGAGCCGAATTTAGGTGTATAACAAATCTTGTTTTGACCAGAAAAAATTTCAACAGAAACTAGGGTTTTGTAAAAGTTTGGTTTTTGGATTTTTCGGTTCCGAACTTCGTTACACTTCACTACCAAGCTAGTTTAAGTTTAGTTAGGCTCTGATACCACTGTAAGTCCACGTTGCGACCCCCGGTCCTTACGGGGAGACGGAAACGGTATAAAAATCAAATTTTTAGCACATGGGGCAACATGGACTAACAAAGTCGGGATCTTGTCCTAAACTAAAGCTAGCAAACAAGCTAAAGAGAGTTAGCTACTCGGAAAGATGGTTATACCTATACTTGAACTCCTTCTTCTTGAAACCTTGTAGAGGTTGATGGTTCTCTTCTCGTCGCCTTCTTCCGTCGAAGATGGATCCACCTGAGGGTTCAACCTTCGGGCTCTTTCTCGAACTTTGAGTGAACTAGAATCTCCGGCTTGCTAAACCCTTGATCCTAGAGTGAGTAGAGAGTGTCTAAGGGGTGCTTTTCTTTTAAGGAGAGGGATTCTCAACACATGAGAAAGATTCTCCTTTGGCTAGAGGAAGAAGAAGATGAAGTGAGGAGAGAGAAGCTAAATGATAGAATGAGCTCTTTTCTTTTGCAACCATAACTAAAAGAAAAGGAATTATCTAATTAATAATAATAATTGAAATGAGAATAGTTGATGGTTGTTTTGGAATGACCACTATCATACTTCATTAAATGAAAAGTAAGCTAGAATCAAGGAGCATCCTTGCAAAGTAATGATGATGGTCAAACATTCAACCATGGTCAACAAGTCAACCATGGTCAACAAGTCAACAAAACCAACCATAACATAATTTCATTTAATTACTATTATTAATTGATATCTCACTAATTCATTAGGGTTTGGAAAAAAGACGACTGTCAACTGTGCATGCGCACCCGTTCCGAAACCCTAATGAAAAACCTCTTCTTCCACCTCAAACAACTGTGCATACACACCTGCATTCTCGTTCCGAGGAACAAGAATACTGAGAGATAAAAGCAACCCCAAAATATATACCAGTATCTGGCTCAAACCAGAGCCTGCTAGTATAATCCGTCCGGACTCCAAACGTGCACAAGTGCGCGGATGAGAACGAAACCTGCCGCAAAACCATGCGACCTCTACTCTGTTTTGCCCAGAGGCGAATACCCTCTGTGTGGGACTCTAAAGACTCGACACTACGCTGGCAGTGGGTTTAACCACAGACCGCAAGCGGCACTAGCTGTGCGTAACGGTCCCCAGGTAGATGCCGACAAGAAGGCTGACGAGGTGAACCCCATCTGAACTCCTACTGAGTCTGAATGTGACATTCTCCGTACAGTCCGGTCTGTTCGTCTGATACATCGCATGTCGGGCCTAGGGGGCGATAAAACGTCAGTCCCCCAATAGCGGTACAAGTCGTGTCGGAGTGAAGCCTAAAACACCCTGAGATAACACTGTAAGCCTACCAGTATATTTCGCTTGCCCTGGCCAGGGACTACTCGTGTAATGGCTCTCCTAGACACAGCGCGATGTCAACCCCCAATACCGGGAGAGACGAATCCTGTCTAACCGTCACTGCCTCCAAGTGCTTCGGGACTGCACCCAACCACTACCTGTTTGCACGACTCCTTTGAGCCGTGGTAGGGTAGTGATCAAAGTGCAGTGGGAACACACTCGAGGCGAAGTGCCAGTGTCAAGTCAGCGGACTAAGTTGTACTCATGTCACCTAGGAACTGATAACTGACGATAGGTATAATACCAACCTGTCAGTTCCCGACGAGTCCTGTCCAGTGTACTCGTAACCCAACGAGCACCCGTATACTATCTCCAGTACGACGTACTGATGGCTGTGGGATAGACCATCTCCCACACTGGGATGAGAAGCGCATACGCTAGTCTACTCCGGAGTATCGATGCCCTATCTCGATAGTCCTGCGACTAGGGACCTGTATAAGGATGTGCTTATAGACCACCCAGCCCCCACTAGTGTGACTGCCATCACAACGCTGGTAATCAAGCAAAGATCCTAAGGGCTCCACTAATGCGTATAGGTGATATCGCAAAATAAACACATGTACACATTGAAGTAGAAACAAACCAAGTAGCATACTACTATATTGAGCAAGATTGTTTATACAAGGTGAATATCCCAAGCTTCCATTAAGTAATATACAAACTAGTATGATACAGTAATGGCCTCTAGGGCATATACACTAACAAGTGGTTACTTAATTAGGACAACTACTTACGTAGTGGGGAGCCTCCCACTTACCTGGCACTTACCTGGCCGCAATTGGTAGAGAAGAGGCGGTTTGAGGTCCTATTTCTAGCCCTTTGGAACAGTTAGGAGCTGTCTAGCTGACCTAAGTGACCCTAGATCTAGGTGTGTTTGTGCATATCTTGTCTGTGATTGTTTGAAGCCGTAAGTCCATACATATTTCTGTAAAGTTCTTTCTAAAAAGAAAAAAAAACACAAAAACCAAAAACTTTTATAAAAACTTGCCCTTTGTCGCCAAAATCCCATTTTTTTCACCCACCACCCTTCGTATTTCTCCATTGACGTTCTCTTAACCTCACCTTCTCCGCTTTGACTGCACTAAACTCGTTTAGTGTATGTCCGCTTGGACTCGGGACACTAGCGCCCGCCTAGTCCGCGTTACGTTAGTCGCTACCGACTACGCGATCGACTCAGACGTCGAAACTTCGTCCACGCCTCTTTCACCCTTACCTTTGCCGGCCAACTCCGACGTTGACCGGAATTCGGTTCATACATCCTCACCTTCACCATCACCAACCTCTTCTTCCGCGATGTCAGGATTTAATCCAAACATCCCTACAACTCCCCGGGATTGATTCGACCTCCTATGGATGTGAATAACCCACCACCACCGCCTGTCGTAGCGCCACAGCAAATCGCGTTCCAGAATCGTTTCTATCCCACCCGCTCTGCACTCCCCACCTGTCTTTCCTTTCCACCGGCCAATGGGGATAATTTTGAAATTAAGCCCCACTTTATTAACATGCTTCCGAAATTTCATGGGCTTGAATCTGAAGATGCCCATATCTTCATCAACAAGTTTCAAAATGTTTGTGCCATGATGAAAACGACCCAGCTGTCGGACGATGCTATACGGCTAAGGGTCATTCCATTCACTTTGTGCGATCTTGCTGAAAAGTGGTTGTATAGCACTGCTTCCCACTCCATAACCAGTTGGGACGAGTTTGTGAAAGTGTTTCTCAAGAAATTCTATCCGAATCATAAAACGGCGAGGATCCGTAACGAAATCAACCAATTCTCCCAGCTTCCTACTGAACCCTTCTGGAAGTGCTTTGACCGGTATAAAGACCTTCTTGTTCAGTGCCCTCACCATGGTATCGAGAAATGGCAACTTTGCCAAACCTTATACGAGGGCCTGAACCCAGCAACCAAGCAGTTGTTGGAAACCATTTGTCAGGGCCGCTTCCTATCGAAATCTGACGAGGAAGCGTGGCAATTCTTCGATGACCTTGCGGAACAAACGCTTCAATGGGAGAGCACCAGACCAACTTCTTCTTCTTCCTCCACTTCTACTGGTCAGTCTAGGGTAGGAATTCACCAACTTGATGTCTCTATTACGATGAAAGCTAAAATGGCTGCAATAACGAGAAAACTTAAAGCGATAGAGAGCAAATTTTCATCTCCTGCTCCTGCCCCTGCCCCTGTTCTTCCCCTTCGTACCATTTGTGCTTGTTGTTCCGATCCTTCTCACTTAACCGAAGAGTGTCCTTACAATCCACCATCTTAAGGACAGGATCAGGTTAATGCTGCATTTCAGTAAAGACCGAGAAATGATCCATCCTCTTCCACCTACAATCCCGGTTAGAGGAACCACCCCAATTTCGCCTGGAATCAGAATCAGCATCAATTCCAAGGCAACAATTTCCAGAGGCCCCCTCCTCCGCAACAACAAGCGCAATAACAAACTCAACATCAGTTTCAGCAGCCCTTCCAACCCCAACCTTTTCAAAATCAGACGAACAACTTTGCACCCAACAATTCTTTTCCGCAAAATAACTTTGTTCCGTCAAACAACGATAAGGTTTCCTCGCTAGAAAGAAGTCTGGAGGCGTTCGTTAAACAATCGACACAATCCATCGCCAATATCCAGTCGTCTATTCAGTCTTTGGTGCACCACACTGCTGCACACGGGCAAAGCGTCAAGACCATCGAAGCCCAGATTGCACAGCTGAATGCGGTGTTAAGCGAGCGAGAAAAGGGAAGCTTCCATCTCAACCACTCCCAAATCCCGGTCACCCACATAATGTACATGTTGCTCTTGAACAACAGAACCATAATGTGAGTGCCGTGACTACATTGAGATCAGGAAGGATGCTGCACAACAACATCGGCACAACAATTGAGGATAATGACACCCCGACCGCTTCTTCTTCTTCTTCTTCTTCTTCGTCTTCTGAGCCTATTCTCCATTCGTCAAAAGGCTCTTCTTCTTCTTCTGCTCTGAATGGACCCACTTCTCACTCCACGAAAACACCAGCTTTGGGATCCATTCCAACTCCACAATCTCCTCCACAAGCATTGGATTCAACCAATTTTAAAAATGTTCCATTTCCAAACCGGTTGAAATCCAATAAAAAAAATCCACAAATGGAGAAGATTCTGGAGTTGTTTAAACAGGTTAACATTAACATTCCCCTTTTAGGTGCTGTCCAACAAGTCCCGTCCTACGCGAAAATCTTAAAGGACTTGTGCACGAAAAAGAGGAAATCTCATGTACCCAAGAAAGTTTTCTTGGCTAGTGCTGTGAGTGATGCTTTTACCCAATCTTTACCTCAAAAACGGAAGGACCCTGACCGTCCTACGATTTCTATTACCATTGGGGATAAGAACATCAACCGCGCACTTTTATATCTTGGTGCCAGTGTTAACCTGCTTCCGTACTCAGTATATGAGCAACTAGGTGTAGGAGAGCTAAAACCCACACACTGCACTCTCCAAATGGCCGACCGATCAATCACCCATCCTAGGGGTGAACTAGAGGATGTGTTAATCAAGGTTGGGGACTTCATATTCCCCGTTGACTTCATTGTTTTAGACACACAGCCTGTAGCTCACCCCCGGAATCAAATTCCGGTGATACTCGGTCGCCCATTCCTTGCAACCTCAAATGATGTGATCAATTGTCGAAATGGTTCGATGAATCTATCTTTTGGAAACATGACAATTGAACTCAACATTTTTAAGTTGGGGAATCAGCCCTCTGAACCTAATACTCATATACTAGACGTTTGCTCAATCCAGGAGATCACCCCGGAAGAGTGTGAATTCGAGGAGTTTTTGTTCGATCACGATAACCTTAACGCCACTAGTGCGTTCCTCTTCGAACCTGCTGCTGTTTCTGCACCCGACAATGACTACGAGTGTTTCACTTTCTCGAACGATCTTAGCCACTCACCACCCGAGTTTGAATCCTTCGAATTTCCGGATGAGTTACCTGAACCATCCAACTCGGTTGCTTACATTCGTTTTGAACCTTTGCTGGAATCCTTTGAGTTCGAGACCTTTTCACCAATCTTGCCTTCAATCGTTTCACCTCCAATGGTCGAACTCAAGCCTTTGCCGTCTCACCTTAAGTACGCTTACTTGGGTGAGAACGAGACCCTCCCTGTTATCATCTCGGCTTCTCTAGCTCCAGAGCAAGAGAAAGCCCTTCTTGCGGTCTTGCACAGCAATAGGCAAGCTTTTGGCTGGTCCATGGCAGACATCAAGGGGATTAGTCCCCTGATCGTTGAACATCACATTCATCTGATGGATGATGCCAAACCAGCCAGGGATCCTCAAAGACGACTCAACCCAGTCATGAAGGAGGCTGTAAAAAAGGAGATCGTAAAATGTCTGGATAGTGGTATCATTTACCCTATCTCTGATAGCCAGTGGGTTAGCCCCATTCACGTTGTCTCCAAGAAATCAGGCATAACGGTCATAACCAACGAGGCGAACGAGTTAATCCCTACTCGCACCCAGACTGGGTGGTGATTATGCATCGATTACAGAAAACTCAACGCCGCAACGCGGAAGGACCACTTTCCACTATCTTTCATTGACCATATGCTTGAACGATTGGCCGGACACGAGTACTACTGCTTTCTTGATGGCTACTCTGGGTATAATCAGATTCCTATCGCCGAAAAAGACCAGGATAAGACCACATTCACTTGTCCTTTCGGCACGTTTGCATATCGTCGCATGCCCTTTGGGTTATGCAATGCGCCCGCTACTTTCCAGCGGTGTATGATGGGAATATTCTCAGACATGGTGGAAAAATTCCTGGAGATCTTCATGGACGATTTCTCCATCTTCGGCGATTCCTTCAATGAGTGTTTGCTGCATCTCGATGCTGTCCTTACCCGATGTAAGGACAAGAACTTCACTTTGAATTGGGAGAAGTGCCACTTCATGGTGCGCGAAGGTATTGTCTTAGGACATACCATTTCGCAAAATGGCATAGAGGTTGACAAAGCGAAGATTGAGGTCATTTCCAATCTCCCTCCTCCCAGATGCGTCAGAGACATCCGAGCCTTCCTTGGCCATGCCGGTTTCTATAGACGGTTCATCAAGAACTTTAGCAAGATTGTTAGGCCCTTGACTCTTTTGCTGGCCAAGGACACGCCATTCGACTTCAACTCGAGCTGTGTGACTGCGTTCGAGTCATTAAAAAGCTTACCCACTTCTGCTCCCGTTCTTTCTTCTCCTGACTGGACGCACCCATTTGAGATTATGTGCGATGCATCCGACTTTGCCATTGGTGCTGTCCTTGGACAACACATCAACAAGATGCCGCACGTAATCTATTATGCTAGCCGAACCCTGAACGACGCCCAACTTAATTATACAACAACTGAGAAGGAATTCTTGGCTGTTGTATTTGCTTTAGAAAAGTTCAGGCCCTACCTCATCGGCTCTCCAGTCATTGTCTACACAGACCATTCTGCTCTGTGCCATCTTTTTGCGAAGAAAGATGTAAAATCTCGGCGATACGTTGGATCCTCTTGCTTTAAGAGTTTGACCTTGTCATCAAGGACAAAAGAGGATGTGAAAACAAAGTCGCCGACCATCTCTCACGACTTCCTTCTTCGCCGTCACTTCAAATTCCGATCAACGACGTTTTTCCAGATGAACAGCTCTTGACAGTATCTCGCGAACCCTGGTTCGCAGATATTATGAACTATTTGGCCACAGGATTACTACCGACTGAATGGTCAAGTCAGGACAGACTTCGCTTCTTATCCCAAGTAAAAAACTTTTACTGGGACGAACCCTATCTGTACAAGTACTGTCCCGACCAGATTATTCGTCGGTGTGTCCCTGACGATGAATTCAAGAGTGTGCTGTCGTTTTGCCACGATCAAGCATGTGGCGGGCATTTTGGCCCCAGAAAGACAGCTGAGAAGGTCTTGCAGTGTGGTTTCTATTGGCCACAACTCTTCAAAGACGCTCATGACTACTGCAAGATTTGCTCCCGGTGCCAACACTTGGGCCGGATATCCAGGAGGAACGAAATGCCGCTCCAACCAATCTTGGTTGTGGAGATTTTCGACGTTTGGGGGGTAGATTTCATGGGGCCGTTTCCCAGCTCTTTTGGGAACTTGTACATCCTTCTCGCTGTTGATTACGTCTCTAAGTGGGTCGAGGCTGTGCCCAGCCGGACTAACGACAACAAGGTTGTCGTTAGATTTCTTAAGGAAAACATTTTCTCCCGGTTTGGGCACCCCCGAGCGATCATTAGCGACAATGGAACTCATTTCTGCAATAAGACTTTCGAGGCCTTGATGTGGAAATATTCCATTAATCATAAGCTATCTACGCCCTACCACCCCCAAACATGTGGGTAAGCCAAAGTTTCAAATCGGCAAATCAAGCAGATATTGGAGAAGACGGTTTTCAAGAACCATAAGGATTGTTCGTTGAAACTCACTGATGCCCTTTTGGCATTTCGCACGGCTTATAAGACCGATCTTGGCATGTCTCCCTACCGGCTTGTGTACGGAAAGGCTTGCCACCTCCCTGTCGAAATAGAGCATCGCGCATTTTGGGCGATAAAAGAACTGAATCTGTCTCTCGAAGATGTGGGCAGCCATCGGAAGCTGCAGTTGAACGAATTGAGTGAGCTGAGGGATGAGGCTTACGAAAATGCGGTTGTCGTTAAGAACCGAATGAAGGTGTTTCACGATAAACACCTTTTGCGCAAAACTTTCGTACCTGGTCAACAGGTACTGCTTTACGACACCCGGCTATACTTCCATCCAGGAAAGCTCAGATCTCGCTGGAAAGGGCCGTATTTTATGCTGAGTGTGTATCCGCATGGCGCTGTGGACTTGGAGAATCCAAAGAACAGTTCATTTTTCAAAGTAAACGGACACCGACTAAAACCGTACCTTAGTGCCGAACTAACAGAGGAGCTCCTTGTCTTACAGGAGCCGGTTTACCCTGCATAATCTTCCTCTGCCTATCACCAAACTTCGGTTATCCAGCCAAGAACAGTGGACACTGTTCCAAATAAGTTTGGGGGTATGTATATACCTTTTTGTATATATTTGTGGATATTCTTTTCCATTTTTTCTTTTTTTAAAAAAAAAAAAATTGTGTATATCTAACCGACAATTTTGACCCTTCAATGATCTCTTCATGCAATGACAGTGCGGACACTGTCCAGTTTAAGTTTGGGGGTACGCTCGGTACGCATTTCTAACCTTCGCATTCATATGTATATTTTGCATCTGCATACTAAAATCCATAAAATCCATAAAAATCAGAAAAGTTTCTAAAAACATAAAGACTTTTTTGTCAAGTTAGCTAGTGGGAGTACTCAGATTCAACATTTCGACGGTTTTGTTTGATAAGATAAGAATAACTAAATCTTATTTTTAGATTTTGAAAACCTGAAAGATAACTCTTCTTTGAAGTTAACTATAGCTGATATACGTCTTTACATCACACTACACGTGTCGTGAGTTTTGGAAATTAGATGACAAGTCTATTATGTCTAAAAACTTTTAAATGGATAAATGATTTTCTGAGGATCAAATAGGTTTGTTCTGAAATAAATAATATCAAGAATAGTTTATGAAGTGAAGTGAATATGAAGGGATGTTATTGATGCCTTAATTGGAACTAATTCTGAAAAATAACCCATCTGAAACTTGGTTGGAATGATTACACACCTAACCCACTAAACACGTCTTTTATCCAAAAAAAAACTGAATTGCTAGTTATATCTCCGTTCGCATTGAATCATCATGATTTTCACGCTAAATTGTCTTTTGTTTTTGGGCCTAGGTAACTTGAGTAATTAAATCCGCTAGGGTGTCTCTATACCTAATGCCCTAAAGCCAACTGGTTTGGGTGCATTGGCCCAAAGCTCGTTAAGAAGCCTAGAAAGTCCAGATTAAAACAAAGTCAAGCAAGTGTTCTCTCCGAGTTAAAATTCCTAACGGTTCTTTGTGTGAGAATAATCTTGACAAAAGACAGGTTTTTATAAAAAATATTTCTAGCGGAGATATGAAGGTTTTATTCTATGATAAAGACTATTGTACGTTCACAGAGGTGTGTATGAAATGAAAACAAGAAAAAGGTGGAGTGAAAAATAAGACCTAGTTTCCTGTTAAGGAAGATAGAAATTCTGAAATTGAAACCTTACTGGAAAACGAAACTTGAAAAATACTTAACTCTTTATAAAACTTATGTTATCCTTTTAAAATTGTTATCTGGGCTTTATTGTGTGACATGATGACTTTAATCGATCCTTCTGGAACTTAACGACACTATTTGCACTGCATGTAAAGACATATAAAATCTTAAGTTAAATAAGAAGTGAGGTGTGAAAAATAAAGGTTCGATAGTCTAGACATAGGATAATAGAATTGTTATTTTCTGAAACAAAACTTTAGGGTTTGAATCATAGTTATTTTGCAAAACTAGCTTGACCGGATTTTATGGGTAGTATCCGCTGAAAACCCTCAGGAGACAACACTCCTCCTACTAGGGACACCTAGAGGTTTAACGGCTTGTTGCACATGCTCAGTGCAATCGCGTTCCCTACGAAAGTGAAGTTAGGAATTTTTATGAATAAATTGGTTTTGCTCGGGACGAGCAAATGATAAGTTTGGGGGTATTTGTTCATATCAGATTTTTGCATTTTTATACCGCCCAATTTTTATCACATTGCTTATCGGTAGGTACTCTTGAGCCGTGTTTGCTAGTTAATTGCAGGATACAGGTTCTCAGCTCTAAATAATGAAATTCATGGAAAAGCATGACAAAATCCGGATTACTGCCAACCACAGATAAAACACGGGTCTCCGCTCTCTATCCGTATGTTGCCGCACACCAGTTTAAGGGACAAAATGGCAAATCAATGTCATTTTCATGCACAAAGCTCAATGTCGACACAAGATCCAACATATCTACGCGGAGCTCAAGAAAAATCATGACAAAAGATCCACATCACATCACCTTTTGTTCTGCTGAAATTCTGGAAAAATTGTGAAGAGCTTCTGAGAAACAACATATACCACACTGAAGGGTACTGCAAACCAAGGGAAATCACCAAAATTGAGGGCCTAAGTCTCCTAAATGGTTGCGGTTCCGCGGCATAATCATGCTTAGGCCGCGGAACCGCGACCATGCTGGCTCGTCAGATGGAAAATTTTCAGGGGCTGTTTGGTCTTTTCATGATGATCCAGAATGTTACCCTAGAATTTCTGTTGTCTGCCTATAAATAGTCCAGAACTTGCCAAAGCCAAGGGTGCTTATTCTTGTATTTAGATTTTAGGATATATGTTGTTGTTCTTCTTCCTCTTCTCATCTCTTCTCCATTAAAACCTTGTAGTGAGCTTTTGTGAGTGAAGTGATGAATAAAAGAGTTTTTTTTGTTATCGTGCTTGTCTTGTTCTTTTGTTAATTATAATTGCTTGTAATTTTCATTTGCTAATCTAGTTGTTGTTATTTGTTGTTTGTTTCTTTCTTCTTCAAGTTTTTCTTTATCCTTAACAACAATGATGCTTAAGCTTGATCCTTGCCAAGGTGAGGTCTCAAATAGCTAGTTGTAATCTTCTAACCTCCTTCTTTCTATCTTCCTCCTTTGTTGTATTTTCTTTCTCTTATAATGGGTGAGTAGTTTTCTTAACTTGTTAGGGTAGGATAAGGAAAGTTTGAGAGAAGGAAATCTCTCTCACTCTTTCCTTTCCCAACATCTTAATTCGGACTCCCGTTAATTGAACCACAATCCGCTCCCTACGGCACCCTATCTTACATGATAGCGGTGATTCCTTAGTGAGACCGGTTGTGGTTGAATTAACCGGAGGTTAAGGCTAAGAGCCAAGAACGGACGGACAAGCACCAAAAGGAAGAACTTAAGAGTTGGAAAGCCTAGCTTATACTCGCATGTTCCTTCCTAGTCGTGTTAATCCTCGTTGTTGCCGATTACCGTAACACCGATATTAAGAGTGGCAACGAAAGAAGTGAGCGAATCCTAACTCAAACTAACCTAATCCTAACCCTAACAAGCTCTCTTTAAGTATCATTTTAGCACATAGTTAATCTCAAAACAAACCTGGACATTTGGACTTAACTCGTTAAAGCACATAGAAAAAGATTCCCATCTCCCTGCGGACGACCCGTACTCAACCGGCTAGCTAAAAGCGAAACCGTCTTGATTGCGGTAATTAACTAAGCACGCAAAAACTCTACCAATCAATAAGATTCAAGAATTGTAAAGAATGTTTTCAGTTGCTGGTTCTTGTGTTATATTAATTAGGTTGTTCATGCAGAACAGAACTGCATGTTAGGGTTCCATACAGTTCTGACCTGCATGGGCCACCATCAAAACCTGTCATGCCCCACTTCCCAGTATACGGGCAGAGGACGTGACGAGACCGCTACGTATTTACTCTGAAGTAAATACGCTAAGCGTATCTAAGCAATATAAATATAAATGCACAAGAGACAAGATATAATAAAACAACAACTTTATTTATTCACATTCTTTTTGTACAATGCATGGAAAAATAAATACATCTGAAAGAAAGCAATGCCTAAACAGTGGCATAACAGAAAAGGAAAAGTACGGAAATAAAAGTGTACAATGTAGCTAGAGCTCTGGATCATATGTAAGATGGTCCAAATCCTCGCTAGTAGGCTCGATCTCTGGAAGATCCGAATCGCCTGACGACATTCAAAGAAGAAAGAAAGAGAATGTCGTCAGCGAACAAATCGCTCGGTAAGTCCCAAAGATAAAGGAGAAATAGAATAGACAGAGAGGAAGAGAGTATAGCTTTTAAAGTTGTATTATTTGTTATACTGTTGCATTTAGTATTAATGCTGTAGTTAACGTAAGTTCAAGGGTGAATGTCAACCAATCTCAAGAGTGTTCTCGAACCCAACAGGCTTTAATTCAGGGGTAAGGAACTACGGGTCCGAATCAAATGTTAGTAGCAGTACTTCGACCGTCGTCGAAGTATTCCAAACTCAACAGGCCACAATCCAAGAACATGGAACACGGGACCTCATGATTGCTTGCTTGTGTTAGTAGACATGGATTCATGATCTAGGGGGACTCTTGAGATTCTGTTGGATTCACGCATGAACCACCTCAATACCCCGTGTATTTATTGTATTAATAGTAATGATTGTACTGATGATATTGTATTGTATTGTCTTGTAAATTGAATTGTATAGATGACTTGCCGAAACCATGATATCAGTAAATGAATGTAACTGGAGAATCATGAAAATGGATGTAACTGGAGAATCATGTAAATGGAAGTATATCCATGGTTCGGTTCAGTCAAGTTATATAGATTGATATATTGAATATATGGATTCATGGATTCATGTTGAATTGTTATATTGTAAATTGTACTTGAATCATATTCAAGTCAGATTATTATAATGAGACTCAGTCGGAGTCAAACAATTAGAAAAGAAATTGAAGTCATGATTGTTTTGATATTATCGGTAACCGCTGCACATGGGCGGCAGGATTTGTGTCTTTTTCAAAAAACGATTACCGTGTTGATAACACCGTTATTAAGATGTCTACCTTAAATAGGCAAGCACCCACTTCTCCGGCTCTCTGAGGCTCAAGAGATTGATCCCGCTTAAATCTATATTTACTAGGGTCCTTAGGGTAATTTATAGAACTTGAGGGGGTTTTATGTAAAAATACTTTTGTGTAATTTTCAAAATACACCCCAAGTATTTAATTATCGTTCTTAGAGTTGTAATAATTGAAGATTTTATATTTGTGATATTTCTAGTGAAAATAACCTACTTTCATAATATATGGTATTAAATTGTAATATTGCATTTGTATGGAATTCATGATATTTTAATATAAAGTGATTCTTATGATTTTTGAAAAGAGTTGGAATATTTATATTATTTCAAAATAGATATTTTAATGATACATATATACAGAATTATATAAAAATAATTTTAATATATATTTTATATTTCTAAAAATTTCATTTTCTTAAGATATCGTATTTTAAATCTCTCAAGACCGAATGCTCCTTGCGGAGCTCTGTATCTCGCACTACTAAGCCCAGAGATGTGCGATAATCCACACCATCCCAGTCGGGTTCCCCAAAATGGGTTGTAGCAATCTTAGAAAACGGTTTTAATAGTAATGGTATTTATTTGAAATGTTTCGTTTTCCCGTATTCTATATTCCCAAAAAGTATTGTGCTATATTGCATATGAGTGTTGTGAGGAGGTAGGTCATTATCTCGTGATCTACTTAAAAGTATAGCAAGATTGTGATGATTTAATGTCGAAATAAAACTATATGGTATTTTAGTGAAAAAGTACGGTAAAATGGAAATAGCAATTTCTTTTGATATGGAACTTGTTCAATATGATTAGTTAGTGTTTAATAGTCAACATGTAATGGTTTAACAAGATTTTATTAAAGGAAATTGAGATTTTAGGAAGAACCGAATCGGAAATCGGATTTGCTCCGATTCCGTCGGATTTTAGAATTTCGTATTTTCAGAAAGAGTAGAGAAGGGGGAAGGTAGGACTTATGGGTTTAGCTTAAAGAGGAGAGAGGGAGGGAATGAACGTAGTTTCCGGTGCGCCGTTTCGTCGCCGGGAACTTTCAGGGTTGTCGTCGGAAGATGGCCGGAGTTTCGCCCCTTTGCTCACTTCGAATGCACACTAGAGTTCTAGGAAATTTCTTGAGAGTTTGCTCAGAATTTTGGAGTGAGGGGGGTGTGTTTCGGGGTAGTATTTATAGGGTAAAGTTAGGGTTAGGCTTAGGTGAAGAGGTGTGAGAAAAAACGTATTAAATTGTATTAAAAATTGGGTTTAATGTGATTTAAAGGGGCTCTGGGACCGATCCAAGAATTTAGAGTATGCAGGAGTGATGAGGAGTTGAAGAGACAACTTTTTCGTGTTGGTGACTCGGCGGTCTGGCCGACTACGGCCGGCCGCAGCGGCCCGAGTCGGCAGGTCCGCCGGCCGATTCGGCCAAGTCGGGCCAAGTCAGGTGGCCGGAGTGCTCCTTGTCGGTTTATGTAGCCCCTGGTACAGTTAGTTTTTCATGTGTAGTGGGGTTTTTGTGAGTTATGCACGTGTAAACCCTTGGTATTCTAAAAATTCAAAATAAACAATATTAAAAATAATGTAGGGTATGGGATTTGAACTCTTGTGTCTTGGTTCAGCAGTGCAAGGTATTACCAATGAGCTACAAGCTCCTTCTTGCTATTAAAAAGCAAAACAAACTTATAACTTGTGCTCGGGAAAACGGACCCCTTTCTGTATTTTTTTGAAAAATTGAACAAAAAGTTGTACAGAAAGTTTAGGGTTGTTACATTCAACCCTTCTTATAAAAATTTCGTCCTCGAAATTTGTAAAAGGAAAGTGTAACAGATTCAAGAAAAATTTGGTGATAGAACAATTGGTAGTGTATGAAAAATATGTGAAAGAATGCGAAGGTTTTTGTAAGATTGTAAAAAAGGTGAGGGAATTTTGGTTAGGACAGATTCAAAATATATGAAATGATAAGATTTAAAAATTGCAAAGAATGTTTTCAGTTGCTCGTTCTTGTGTTATATTGCTTAGGTTGTTCACGCAGAACAGAACTGCATGTTATGGTTCTATACAGCTCTAACCTGCATGGGCCGCCAACAAAACCTGTCATGCCCCGCTTCCTAATGTACGGGCAGAGGACGCGACGAAGCCGCTACGTATTTACTCTGAAATAATTACGCTAAGCGTATCTAAGCAATATAAATATAAATGTACAAGAGAAAAGATATAATAAAACAACAACTTTATTTATTCACATTTTTTCTGTACAATGCATGGAAAAGTAAATACATCTGAAAGAAACCAATGCCTAAATAGTGGCATAACAGAAAAGGAAAAGTACGGAAATAAAAGTGTACAATGTAGCTAGAGTTCTGGATCGTATGTAAGCTGGTCCAAGTCCTTGCTAGTAGGCTCGATGTCTGGAAGATCCGAATCACCTGATGACATTCAAAGAAGAAAGAAAGAAAGAGAATGTCGTCAGCGAACAAATCGCTCGGTAAGTCTCAAAGATAAGGGAGAAATAGAATAGACGAAGGAGAGAGAGTATAGCTTTTAAAGTTGTATTATTTATTATACTGTTGTATTTAGTATTAATGTTGTTGTTAACGTAAGTTCAAGGGTGAATGTCAATCAATCTCAAGAGTGTTCTCGAACCCAACAGGCTGTAATCCAGAGGTAAGGAACCACGGGCCCGAATCAAATGTTAGTAGCGGGACTTCGACCGTCGTCGAAGTATTCCAAACTCAATAGGCCACAATCCAGAAGTATAGAAACACGGGCCCTCATGATTGCTTGCTTGTGTTAGTAGACATGGATTCATGATCAAGGGGGACTCTTGAGATTCTGTTGGATTCACGCATGAACTATCCCAATACCCCGTGTATATATTGTATTGATAGTAATGATTGTACTGATGATATTATATTGTATTGTATTGTCTTGTAAATTGAATTGTATAGATGTCTTGCCGAAACCATGATATCAGTAAATGAATGTAACTGGAGAATCATAAAAATGGATGTAACTAGAGAATCATTTAAATGGAAGTATATCCATGGTTTGGTTCAGTCAAGTTGTATAAATTGATAGATTGAATATATGGATTCATGGATTCATGTTGAATTGTTATATTGTAGATTGTTCTTGAATCATATTCAAGTCAGATTATTATAATGAGACTCGGTCCGAGTCAGACAATTAGAAAAGAAATTGAAGTCCTAATTGTTTTGATATTATCGATAACCGCTGCACATGGGCGGCAGGATTTGTGTTTTTTTCAAAGACGATTACCGAGTTGATAACACTGTTGTTAAGTTATCTACCTTAAATTGGCAAGCACCCACTTCTCCGGCTCCGTGAGGCTCAAGAGATTGGTCCCGCTTAAACCTATATTTACTAGGGTCCTAAGGGTAATTTATAGAACTTGATGGGGTTTTATGTAAAAATACTTTTGTATAATTTTCAAACTACAACCCAAGTATTTAATTATCGTCTTTAGAGTTGTAATAATTGTAGATTTTATATTTATGATATTTCTAGTGAAAATAATCTGCTTTCATAATATATGGTATTAAATTGTAATATTGCATTTGTATGGAATTCATGGTATTTTAATGTAAAGTGATTCCTGTGATTTTTGAAAAGAGTTAGAATATTTATATTATTTCAAAATAGATATTTTAATGATACATATATATATAATTATATAAAAATAATTTTAATATATATTTTATATTTCTAAAAATCTCATTTTCTTAAGATATCGTATTTTAAATCTCTCGAGACCGAATGCTCCTTGCGGAGGTCTGCATCTCGCACTACTAAACCCAGGGATATGCGATAATCCACACCATCCCAGTCGGGTTCCCCAAAATGGGTTGTAGCGGCGCTTTGCAAAGATTTGTGTAAAATACTAATCTTTTAGAAAACGGTTTTAATAGTAATGGTATTTATTAGAAATGTTTCGTTTTCCCGTATTCTATGTTCCCAAAAAGTATTGTGATATGTTGTTTATGAATGTTGTGAGGAGGTAGGTCATTACCTCATGATCTACTTAAAGGTATAGCAAAATTGTGATAATTTAATGTCGAAATAAAACTACATGGTATTTTAGTGAAAAGTACGGTAAAATGGAAATAGCAATTTCTTTTGATATGGAACTTGTTCAATATGATTAGTTATTGTTTAATAGTCAACATGTAATGGTTTAACAAGATTGTATTAAAGAAAAAGTGAGATTTTAGGAAGAACCGAATCAGAAATCGGATTTACTCCGATTCCGTCGGGTTTTAGAATTTCGTATTTTCAGAAAGAGTAGAGAAGGGGAAGGTGGGACTTACGGGTTTAGCTTAAAGAGGAGAGGGAGAGGGAGTGGGTGTAGTTTCCGGTGCGCCGTTTCATCGCCGCGAACTCCTAGGGTTGTCGTCGGAAGATGGCCGGAGTTTCACCCCTTTGCTCGCTTCGAATACACATTAGAGTTCTAGGAAATTTCTTAAGAGTTTGCTCAGAATTTTGGAGTGAGGGGGGTGTGTTTAGGGGTAGTATTTATAGGGTAAAGCTAGGGTTAGGGTTAGGTGAAGAGGTGTGAGAAAAAAATGTATTAAATTATATTAAAAATTGGGTTTAATGTGATTTAAAGGGGCTCTGGAACCGATCCAAGAATTTAGAGTATGCAGGAGTGATGGGGAGCTGAAGAGACAACTTTTTCATGTTAGCGACTCGGCGATCCGGCTGAGTCCGACCGGCGGAGGCGGCCCGAGTCGGCCGGTCCATGGCCGATTCCACCGAGTCGGGCCGAGTCAAGTGGCCAGAGTGCTTCTTGTCGGTTCATATAGCCCCTGGTACAGTTAGTTTTTCATGTGTAGTGGGGTTTTTGTGAGTTATGCATGTGTAAACCCTTGGTATTCTAAAAATTCAAAATAAAACAATATTAAAAATAATGTGGGGTATGGGACTTGAACTCTTGTGGCTTGGTTCAGCAGTGCAAAGTATTACCAATAAGCTACAATCTCTTTCTTGCTATTAAAAAGCAAAACAAATTTATAACTTGTGCTCAGGCAAAAGTACCCCTTTCTGTATTTATTTTGAAAAATTGTACAAAAAGTTGTACAGAAAGTTTAGGGTTGTTACATATACTACTTAATAGTAATATATTATATCACATTATAGATAGTAACATATGCAATATTAGTAGCCTGAGCTTATTTGGTTGTAAACTTAGCTTTAATTAATCATACTTATATAAAACTATCTAATTAAAATAAACTACGGTTTTCCAAACTAAATACCCAAACGAGGCCTAAGTCCCTAAGTATTCTTACTCGTTTATTACACATAAAATTTAACAGATGTGATAGGTTGCTTCGGCTGCTGCTCCACATGCATCTCCTTTGGCTGTGGTTCCGCAAGCCACTATCTCGGCCGCGGTTGCGCAGACCACTCCTGCAGCTCTACAGTCCGCTCAGATTCCCGCACAGTCTACTCCTTCATTGGTCAAGTTTTTGATGACTCAGAGCTGCACCAAGGAGCAGATGCGCCAGATTACGGCGTTTATCAGAGGTGGAGAAGCTGGACCAAGCTAGGGTAACTTTTTTATATTTTTGAGGATGTATGTACTTGATACATATTGTATATATTTTGGACGATTTTGGTGGTTGTTTGATTGTTCACGATGATTTAGATTGATATCGTATTCTGTTTTTTTAATTTCTTTTATATATTATGCGTGAGATGTTGATTATGAATATTTCTGTATTTGGTTATATGATGTATATATTATTGTGCATGGGGCGGGGAAAAACAGTAGCCACATTTTTAAAAAAAACTGATATTTTGTCCATACGGATTAATCCGTAAGGAGATCTATTATACCTATGGATTAATCCGTAGGTGCAAACTTTTCCCCTACACTGTTATCCGTAGGGAAAAAATATCAGGATACCTGAAATTTTGTCCCTATGGACTCTGTAAAACTTGCCCTTACGAATTTATCCGTAGGGGCATTTATCTGGACCTACGGATATCTCCGTAGGGGAAACAATCAAGCCCTACGAATACATCCGTAGGGGCAAGTATTTTATTTTATAAACTAATAAACTAAAATATTTATCAGGCCCTACGGAGTAATCCGTAGGTATACTTGTCACTACAGATTAAGGCGTAGGGGCAATTATTACTCCGTAGGAACATGTTCGGGACGAAGACTTGCACCTGTGACCTTTGCACCTACGGGGTATTTTTATGTCCCTACGACTATATCTGTAGGGGCGGTAGTTTACGCCTACGGATAAATCCATAGAGGCAACCTCTTGTTGTAGTAGTGTGATTTAAAATCCAATGGTGACAAAATATCACCAATTAAACTATCTGATAGAATTAAATTCTATGTGATGGAATTAAATTCTATTTGGAAAATATTTTCCCTGATCTTTCTAATATGGAAAGATCTTTCTCTGATAGAGAATTTTGGATTTGAAATCCAACTGTGATAAAAATATCACCAATTAAACCATCTAATATAATTAAATTCTATATGGGAAATATTTCCCGGATCTTTTTAAAATAAGAAAGATCTTCTCTGTTAAACAGAATTAAACTCTATGGTTAGAAAAATATCTTCCTAATCTTGTTAAACTAACAAAATATTCATGTGATAGAATAAAATTCTATCTTAAAAAAATATTTTCTAATCTTGTTAAACTAACAAGATATTCATATGATAGAATAAAATTCTATCTCAGGAAAATAATTCCTAATCTTGTTAAACTAACAAGATATTAATAAAATTATATCTTAGCAAAGTATTTCTTAATCTGGTTAAACAAACAAGAAATTTTCTCTGTTAAATAGAGAGTCTTTGGATTAAAAATCCAACGTTGAATAAAATTCACCGATTGATCTAAAAGATCATTTTGATTGATTATGAAATCAATCATGATCTCTCAATGAGTGATTTTCTCAACAAATTGATTTTTTCTCTTCTCCTATAAATATGAGCAAAGAGATTAATAGAAGAGGAAGAAAAAAGGAGAGGAGACCCTCCATAAGCTTCTGTAAAAATACAGAAGGCTCTCAAAACAACAAAGAATTTAATTCTCTCAAAGAAGAAGATCTCCCCCCTAAAACCCCTAGGTAAAGAAAAAAGAAGAGATCAAAATATCTTCTTTACCTAACATACCATATCTAAGGGTTTAACCCTTCTCGAAAAACTTAGTTCTTTCTCTGAATCAGAAATCCGACAAGTCTCCTACAAGTTAAAAATTTAATTCTCATCGGGAAGATCTTGTTCTTGAGAATCAAAGATTCAGGAAAGAACAAAGTTGAACAGAAAGAAGAAGGAGTCCATAATACTCTAAGAACTTAGTTCCTTCAAATCAAGAACTTAGTTCTTGAAGAACCTGATTCAAGATCCTCAAAATAGTGATCTTGGTGATCGTTAATGGTCAAAATACCATTAACAGAGATTTAACTTCTCTGAAAACATGAACAAGAGAAGATGGATAAAAGAACGTGGAGAAAATGGAGTCCATAATACTCCGGAAACTTGGTTCCTTCAAAACAAGAACTTAGTTCTTAAAGAAACTGATCCCAGATCCTCAAAATACTGATCTTGGTGATCCTTAATGCTCAAAATACCATCAACAGAGATTTAAGTTCTCTAAAAACATCAACATAGATTAAATCTCCAAAAATATAGCGCCTCAAGTGAAACATACGTGAGCGCTAGAGAAAATTAATGCTTAGCACTATTGTAGCGCCTCACGTGAAAAGCACGTGAGTATCTTAGGCTAAAAACTCAGCGCCTCACGTGAAAAGCACGCGAGTGCCCAAGGCTAAAAATTCAGCGCCTCACGTGAAAAGCACGCGAGTGCCCAAGGCTAAAAACTCAGCGCCTCACGTGAAAAGCATGTGAGTGCCAGAAAAGATTAGTGCTTAGCACTATTCCAACGCCCCATGTGAAACATACATGAGCGCTGTATATCTTAGTGCTTAGCACTGCTAGGTAGTACAAAAAACCCAATCTCAGCCCAAATTGGCTAAGTTTCCTGAAGTTAAACCTCTTTGATTTTAAATCAATCGAGCCTATATGCTCGTGATATCCAAAGTGATCTTAGTCCTATACATGACTAACGATTTTTATACCATACCTTCTAAGTTAATCTTAGTCTCAAATAAGACTAACGATTCTTAGATGATTCACCATGATCTTTTCCCTCAAATACGGGATTTGGTTTAAGGGTACATCTCTCCACACCTCTGATATATGTTGTTTTAATTTCTCAACGTTTTCAGAGTGGTGGCGGGTCCCGACAATCGACAACTCCTTACATCCTGCATTGATGCTCTTCCAAATTGACGAGTGATTAGAAGAGATTTTATCAATCAAAAATATATTACCGCAATCAAGAACGGCATCGCTTGGTAGCTAGCCGGTGAATACGGGTCGGTCCACAGGGATGTTGTAAATCTCCTAAATGTTCTTACGAGCTAATTCTAAAGGGTGTTGGATCTTTTAATTAAATTTAAAAACTAAGTTGTGTTATACTAGGATTAGGAAACTTGCTAGGATTAGGTTTAGGTAAAGTTTGGTAAATAAAGATCTACATCTCTTTCCAATGCCTTCAATTAGATATCATATTAGGGGTTATGATAAATATTAATAAAGGGGATTAGGATGATTGGGAAGATATTTCTTCCTCTAGATCCTTATCATTCCTTTCTTAATCTTTACCCTAACCTCCATGGAAAACTTACAGATCCGGTCTTTTATACTACGGTATCACCGCTACCTCGTGGGTAGAGTGCCGTACGGAGCGGAAGATGAAAGTATGCATGGAGTCCTAATTGTTCATAAGAGATTAGCAAAGAAAGAGATGAGAGATCTTCATCTCTCAAACCCTTCCCTATTCCTAACCCTAACAAGCGAGGAAACTACTCGCTCATTGAGGGATCTACGAAAGACATAATTTTTATTTTATTTTGATTTAAGAGATGAAAGATCTACTACAAGTTAATGAAATTCTAAACTATATTAAACTAGAGCAAGAAAAGAAATTACCTAGGGCAGAAATTTAAAACTAAAACTAGGGCAGAAAAATAAACCTACTTACGATTGATGCTCTCCAACTTCAAAGAAAACTGAAATTTTATTGATAAATAGAGGCATGAGAAAATACAATGATTTAGGCTTCTATTTATAGGAGATAGAAACCCTAGGTTACAATTGATTCGCACGTCTGCATTTACCAAAATATCCCTAGGTTGACTAGTCAGCGCCGCACAAGGTTTTGGTAAAAAAAACTTCATCTGTGGGCTCTTAATGGCCGCGGAACCGCGGCCTGGATAAGGTTTGGGCCGCAGTTCCGTGGCCCATTGGTTGGCTTGAATGCTGAAAATTTCTGGTCTTGTTCTGGGCTTTCTGGGCTTCTATATTCTTTGGTTCTTTTATCAAAATGGCTTCTACGTTAGTTCCAGATCTCCAGTGAACAATTTACAGTGGACTTTTAACCGTTCGCTTTGTTGCCTTGTTAATTGTGAACTGTTCTTCGTCTAGGCTTGACTAAGATCCTTCTATTTGTTGGTCAAAAGTCCCTCTTTTGTATCGTCTTTTGTCTTTTTCACTGTTTTCGCTCCAAGAACCTGTAACCTGTACTAAGTAGCAGACATGAGTCAAAAGCACCTGTTTTATTGTAAAAATGCATAAGAATGGGGAATATAATAATGTAATATTATGGTATGAACAAATACCCCCAAACTTATCTTTTGCTCGTCCTCGAGCAAACCTAGTTTTATTCTCAACAAAAACCTAACCTCACTTTCGCAGGGAAACGCGATTGTACTGAGCTCGTGCAACAAGCCGTTAAACCTCTAGGTGTCCCTAGTAGGAGGAGTGTTGTCTTCTGAGGGTTTTCAGCGGATACTACCCACAAAATCCTATCAATTCGGCTTTTCGACTTTTGTTCTCCAATTAGGTTTTCTAACAAGGAATTCTATTATCGTCAACTTGTAAATTATCCACCCATATTCTTCACACTTTCTCATCATTTCACTTAAGATTATATATGTTCTGCAGACCTACTTAGCTTTCGGCATCTCTTAAGTTTTCCTTCTGGGGTTCCATCTCCACTTAGGAATTTTTATCAACTATACTAAAAATACAAGTTCTATTCTTCACTCCTTTCTCTCATCTAAACTCCAATCACATACCCCTACGTGTGTGTAAATATCACCCCTACACTTGGAAATTCAAATCAAGCAATCATACTCTTGTCCGTTGTCCAAAGAACTTATTAGTTGGTGAATTTTTAATTGAATTTTGCTTACATATCCTTCATGCGACCGTTAATACTTCTTGAGGTACCAACAACCGATTACAAGATGCGTTAGCACTTTAATGCGTACTTCCTAGTCTTGCAACACCCAAGGTTTTAGCAGTGACTCCCAAACCAGTTGGTCCAAAGCACTAGGTGATGAAGCACCCTCGCTAAATATTTTTCTATTTTTTTAGCCTTAAGTAATCACAAAAACCAGTGTTCATTTTTTTCTTTATTCACACTTGTATATTTTTTTTTTCATTTTCTTCGTACTAAGAACTTTAGACAAGAGCATTTCAAGGTTTCCTCTACTATTCCAAGTTTCAAGGTGCGTGATTGTGCAATTTGTAGGATATAAATTTTCAGAATCTAGACTTAAGTTAGGAATTATTTTTCAAACTTATACTCTAATAAAAATATCAATACTTTTCCTTTGTTTCGACTTAGCCCAAGAAGTGAACTTAAAATTTGTGTATTTCTAAATAAACTACAAAGACATATACTTTCTACCGTTAAACTTTAAGAAAGGTTATTTTTAGGATTTTTAATTTACTAAGTCTAAGATCTAGTTTTTCCTAGCCAGTTGCCCTATTTGTCAAACTCAAGTTAATTAGCCAAAATTGAATACATTAATTTTTATAATTTTTGAAATTTTCAATTTTTTATGGGTTTTTCTTTTTCTAAATTTTTTTATTTTTCAAAATTTTCAAATTTTTATGATTTTCATATAAAGATGCAATGCAAAAATATACATATGAATGCGAAGGAAGAAAACTTACCGAGCATACCCCCAAACTTAAACTGGACAGTGTCCTCACTTTCATGCTGCACCAAGTGGGTTGATAATGTCGGCAATTTCCTGCTTATTATTATATTTACATATTATACACACCCCCAAACTTATTTGAAATAACGTTTTGGAAAAATTGATTAGAAATTCGGGGGTGAAAGTGGAGGAGATTTAATCGGTGTAGATCGGCTCCTGCAAAAACAGGAGCTCCTCCGATGGGTCCGCTGTGAGAAACGGTTTCAATCGATGTCCATTTACTTTGAATAAAGTACCGTCCTCCGGATTTTCAAGATCAACCGCACCGTGCGGATAAACGGTGCGAACTACAAAAGGTCCTTTCCACCTAGAACGGAGCTTGCCGGGGTGATAATGTAACCGAGTGTCATAGAGTAAAACCTGTTGACCAGGTTTAAATGTTTTTCGCAGAAGGTGTTTATCATGGAACACCTTGGTTCGGTTTTTAACAATTACGGCATTATCATATGCCTCATCCCACAGCTCTTCTAGTTCATTTAATTGCAGCTTTCGATTGCTGCCCGCATCTCCTAATGATAAATTCAACCTTTTGATAGCCCAAAATGCCTTATGCTCAATCTCGACTGGGAGGTGGCAAGCCTTCCCGTAAACAAGCCGGTATGGAGACATATCAAGATCGGTCTTGTATGCAGTACGGAAAGCCCATAGTGTATCAATCAGTTTGAGTGACCAATCTTTACGGTTTTTAGAAACCGTTTTCTCCAAGATTTGCTTAATTTGCCGATTTGAAACCTCGGCTTGCCCATATGTTTGGGGATGGTATGGCGTTGACAGCTTGTGGGTAATAGAATATTTGCGCATTAAGGACTCAAAAGTCCTATTGCAAAAGTGAGAACCATTATCACTTATAATCGCTCGAGGGTGCCCAAATCGAGAAAAGATATGTTCTTTAAGAAATCGAACGACAACCTTGTTATCATTCGTTCGGCTAGGCACAGCCTCGACCCACTTCGACACGTAGTCAACAGCCAAAAGAATAAACACATTCCCAAAAGAATTAGGAAATGGTCCCATGAAGTCAATTCTCCGAACATCAAAAACATCCACAACCAAAATTGGTTGGAGCGGTATTTCGTTTCTCCGCGATATCCGGCCCAAGTGTTGGCATCGGGAGCAAGTCTTGTAGTATTCATATGCATCCTTAAAGAGTCGTGGCCAATAGAAACCACACTGCAAGACTTTCTCGGCTGTCTTCTTTGGGCCAAAGTGCCCGCCACATGCTTGATCGTGGCAAAAAGACAGCACACTCTTAAACTCGTTTTCCGGTACACACCGACGAATGATTTGGTCGGAACAGTATTTAAAAAGATAAGGTTCATCCCAGTAAAAATGCTTTGCTTGGGACAAGAATCGAAGTTTATCCTGTTTCGACCAATCTTTAGGGATCAAGCCGGTGGCTAAGTAGTTTACAATATCGGCGAACCATGGTTCGCAAGAAACGGTTAAGAGTTGCTCATCGGGAAAAACATCTTTGATTGGAAGTTCAAGTGTAGGCGAAGAAGGAAGTCGTGAAAGGTGATCGGCCACTACGTTTTCACATCCTCTTTTGTCCCTTATGACAAGGTCAAACTCTTGTAGCAAGAGGATCCAATGTATTAGCCTCGATTTGGCATCCTTCTTCGCAAAAAGGTGGCGAAGAGCTGAATGATCCGTATACACAATGACTGGAGAGCCGATTAAGTAAGGCCGGAATTTTTCAAGTGCAAACACAACTGCTAAAAACTCTTTTTCTGTTATTGTGTAGTTTAGTTAGGCCTCATTTAATATACGGCTAGTGTAATAAATCACGTGCGACATCTTATTAATGTGCTGTCCAAGAACAGCACCAATGGCAAAATCTGATGCGTCGCACATAATTTCAAAGGGATGCGTCCAGTCTGGAGAGGAAAGAATGGGCACAGAAATGAGAGAGTGTTTCAATGACTCGAACGCTTCCATGCAAGTTGAGTCAAAATCAAATGTTGTGTCCTTGGCCAATAAAAGAGTCAAGGGTCTAGCAATCTTGCTAAAATCCTTGATGAACCGTCTATAAAAACCGGCGTGGCCAAGGAAAGCTCGGATGTCTTTGACGCATTTAGGAGGAGGAAGATTAGAAATGACCTCAATTTTTGCTTTATCAATCTCTATGCCGTTTTGCGAGATGATATGTCCTAAGACAATGCCTTCTCGTAACATAAAGTGGCACTTCTCCCAATTTAAAGTTAGGTTCTTATCTCTACAGCGGGTAAGAACTGCGTCAAGATGTAGTAAACACTCGTCGAAGGAGTCACTGAAAATGGAGAAATCATCCATAAAGATCTCCAAAAACTTTTCTACCATGTCTGAAAAGATCCCCATCATACACCGCTGAAATGTAGCAGGTACATTGCATAACCCAAAGGGCATGCGACGATAAGCAAAAGTGCCAAAAGGACAAGTAAATGTGGTCTTGTCTTGATCCTCTTTGGCGATGGGGACTTGGTTATAACCGGAATAGCCATCCAAAAAGCAATAGAACTCGTGCCCTGCTAAACGTTCGAGCATTTGGTCAATGAAAGGTAAAGGAAAGTGGTCTTTCCTTGTCACGGCATTGAGTTTTCTATAGTCGATGCAAACCCGCCATCCAGTTTGGGTGCGAGTAGGAATTAACTCATTTGCCTCATTGGTAATGACCGTGATACCCGATTTCTTTGGCACAACATGAATGGGGCTAACCCATTGGCTATCCGAGATAGGGTAAATGATACCACTATCAAGACATTTAACAATCTCCTTCTTGACAGCCTCTTTCATTATGGGGTTGAGGCGTCTTTGTAGATCCTTTACTGGCTTGGCATCATCCATCAAGTGCATATGATGTTCAACTATAAGGGGACTAATCCCTTTAATGTCCGCCATAGACCAGCCAAAAGCTTGCCGATTATTTTGTAAGACCATTAAAAGAGCCTTCTCTTGCTCAAGAGCTAGAGAGGCCGATATGATAACGGGTAGGATCTCATTCTCACCTAGATAAGCATATTTTAGGTGCGACGGCAAAAGCTTTTGTTCGAGTTTAGGAGGTGAAACAATAGATGGTAACAATGGAGTAACTGTTTCAAACTCGAAGGATTCCATCAAAGGTTCAAATTGAGTGTACGCAACCGAGTCGGATGGTTCAACTAACTCATCCGAAAAAGCAAAAGACTCAAACTCGGGTGGTGAGTCTTCAAAATCGTCTATAAAGGTGAAACACTCATAATCGTTATCTGCCGTGAAAGCTGTGTCGGATTCTAGAAGGAACGCACTAGTGGCGTCGACACTGCTGTGATCAAACATAAAATTTTCGAACTCACAGTCCTCCTCCGCGATCTCATTGATCGAGCAAACATCAAGTACGCTAGAATTAGGCTCGCAAGGCTGATTTCCCAACTTGAAAATATTGAGTTCAATTGTCATATTGCCAAAAGATAGATTCATTGAACCGTTACGACAATTGATCACCGCGTTAGAAGTCGCAAGGAATGGTCGACCAAGTATCACCGGAATTTGACTTCGGGGGTTAGCGATAGGTTGTGTATCCATAACAATAAAGTCAACGGGGAAAATGAAATCCCCTACTCTAATTAACACATCCTCCAACTCTCCCCTACGATGGGTGATGGATCGGTCGGCCATTTGGAGAGTACAATGAGTGGGCTTGAGCTCTCCAACGCCTAATTGCTCGTACACCGAATAAGGTAGCAAATTGACACTAGCACCAAGATCTAATAGTGCTCTATTGATGTTCTTGTCCCCAATTGTTATCGAAATAGTAGGACAACCAGGGTCCTTATGCTTTTGGGGTAAAGATTGGACAAGAGCATCGCTAACAACATTAGCCACGAAAACTTTCTTTGGTACTTATGACTTCCTCTTTTTGGTGCATAAGTCCTTTAAGATTTTTGCATATGAAGGAACTTGTTGGATTGCATCCAAAAGAGGAATATTTATGCTAACCTGTTTGAACAACTCTACAATCTTTTCCATCTGTGGAGTTGGTTTATTGGATCTCAACCGGTTTGGAGAAGGAACATTTTGAAAAGTTGTTGAGTCCAATTTTTGCGGATCAGATTGCTGAGTTGGAACGGAACCCCGTGTAGATGTGTTCGTGTTGTGAGAAGTGGGTCCATTCGAGCTAGAAGAAGTAGAGCCGTGTGAAGGATGAAGAATAGGCCCTAAAGAAGAAGAAGAAGAAGAAGGTGAAGAAGATGAAGAAGGACCACCGGCAGGGGTGTCATGGTTAATACCCACATTATTTTGCAACACTTTTCTGGATCTCAACGTGGTCACAGCGTTTACGTTATGATTCTGCTGTTCATATGCAACATGTGCGTGACCGGGATTTGGCAGTGGTTGAGATGGAAGCTTTCCTTTTTCTCGCTCTTTCAACGCAGCATTGAGTTGTGCAATTTGCGCCTCAATAGATTTGATGCTTTGATCGTGTGAGGCATTATTTTGCACCAAAGAATGAATAGAAGTTTCTAATCTCGCTGCGGATTGTGTAGATTGCTTTAGGAACACGTCTAGACTTCTTTCGAGCGAGCTAACCTTGTCATTCTGAGGTGGAACAAAATTGTTTGGCGGGTAAGAAGTGTTAGGCACAAAATTGTTCACTTGATTAAGGTAAGGTTGCTGTTGGAAAGGTTGTTGAAATTGAGTTTGTGGAGGTGCTTGTTGTTGTGGAGGAAGAGGCCTTTGAAAATTGTTGTTTCCTTGGAATTGTTGATTTTGGTTCCAAGCGAAATTTGGGTGACTCTTCCAACCCGGATTGTATGTCGAAGAGTATTGATCGTTTCTCTGTCGTTGCTGAAAGGCAGCATTGACTTAATCATGTCCTTGAGTAGATGCATTGTAAGGACACTCTTCGGTGAGATGTGATGGATCCGAACAATAAGCACAAACAGTTCGTGGAGGCACAACAGGGGCAGGAGAAGGCGATGAGATTTTAGTCTCAATCGCTTCTAGCTTTTTCGTAAGAGCGGCCATCTCGGCCTTCATAGCAATCGACATATCTAAGTGATGTATGCCTACCCTAGATTGACCAATAGAAGAAGATGATGATGTGGTCTTGGTGCTCTCCCACTGAATTGTTTGTTCATTAAGGTCCTCAAGAAACTGCCATGCTTCCTCACTAGATTTGGATAGAAAGTGACCTTGACAAATGGTTTCTAGCAACAGCTTCGTTGCTGGGTTCAATCCCTCGTATAATGTTTGGCAAAGTTGCCAATTTTCGATCCCATGGTGAGGGCATTGAATGAGTAGGTCTTTGAATCTTTCAAAACACTTCCAAAATGGTTCGGAAGGAAGCTGTGAAAATTGTATAATCTCATTACGGATTCTAGCAGTTTTGTGATGAGGATAGAACTTTTTAAGAAAGGCTTTCACAAACTCTTCCCAATTCTTAATTGAATGCGAGGCTCCTCGCTACAAGTTGCGGTCCTAATTAAGTAACCACTTGCCTTGACACACTTGCCTAGACACCGCAAAGTCAGGTTAGGATAAACGGCCGATACCTATAACTAGTCCTCTGTCCTATTGAGCTCGAAGTCCTTAGGGCTGAGTCTAGTATTTTTTTAATTAAGAATGGTCAATGCAAATGCTTTAAGTGATTTCTGGGGTCTTAGGAAGGGTGATGAAATCTTTACCCAATCTGAATTGGTCAAAAGCCCCTTAAAGTCCGATTAAAATATGCAAAACAGTAAATCACTTGCAATCAATTTACTTTTTAGCGCGGCGCAAAGAATCCTGCAGAAAATCAATTATTGGAAGGGGGAAGATTTTTTTAGTGCAAAGAATCCTGCAGAAATTTGGCAAAAAGATATATTGTAGGTTGCAGAGGAGGAGAAAAGAAAACAAACAGAGAAGATTACGTGCGAGGAAGACACGTGGCCGCCGCGGAACCGCGGTTCTGACAGGGGTAAGGCCACGGAAGAGCGGTCTGGTGGAAGCTTCAATTCCCGAGAAAAATTGTACTGTTCTGTTCTGGAATTCCCCTTCTGTTCTGATGTACCTTTTTCTGTTTCGCACTCTGGAATTTTCCAGATCCGTCGATCCTGCAAAAATTCACAAAAGAAACCCTTCAAACAATAAAAGATGATAAAATTATTATATTTTTGATTTTTTTCAAATTTTTATGATTTTTTATATTTTATATTAACCCAAAATTACAAAAAGGAAATTTTACGCCATCCCCGGCAACGGCGCCATTTGATTAGAAGAGATTTTATCGATCAAAAATATATTACCGCAATCAAGAACGACATCGCTTGGTAGCTAGCAGGTGAATACGGGTCGGTCCACAGGGATGTTGTAAATCTCCTAAATGTTCTTACGAGCTAATTCCAAAGGGTGTTGGATCTTTTAATTAAATCTAAAAACTAAGTTGTGTTATACTAGGATTAGGAAACTTGCTAGGATTAGGTTTAGGTAAAGTTTGGTAAATAAATATCTACACCTCTTTCCAATGCCTTCAATTAGATATCATATTAAGGGTTATGGTAAATAATAATAAAGGGGATGAGGATGATTGGGAAGATATTTCTTCCTCTAGATCCTTGTCCTTCCTTTCTTAATCTTTACCCTAACCTTCATGGAAAACTTACAGATCCGGTCTTTTATACTACGGTATCACCGCTACCTTGTGGGTAGAGTGCCGTAGGGAGCGGAACATGAAAGTATGCATGGAGTCCTAATTGTTCATAAGAGATTAGTAAAGAAAGAGATGAGAGATCTTCATCTATCAAACCCTTCTCTATTCCTAACCCTAACAAGCGAGGAAACTACTCGCTCATTGAGGGATCTACGAAAGATAGAATTTTTATTTTATTTTTATTTAAGAGATGAAAGATCTACTACAAGTTAATGAAATTCTAAACTATATTAAACTAGAGCAAGAAAAAAAATTACCTAGGGCAGAAATTTAAAACTAAAACTAGGGCAGAAAAATAAACCTACTTACGATTGATGCTCTCCAACTTCAAAGAAAACTGAAATTTTATTGATAAATAGAGGCATGAGAAAATACAATGATTTAGGCTTCTATTTATAGGAGATAGAAACCCTAGGTTACAATTGATTCGCACGTCTGCATTTACCAAAATATCCCTAGGTTGACTAGTCAGCGCCGCATAAGGTTTTGGTAAAAAAACTTCATCTGTGGGTTCTTAATGGCCGCGGAACCGCGGCCTGGGTAGGGTTTGGGCCGCGGTTCCGCGGCCCATTGGTTGGCTTGAATGCTGAAAATTTCTGGTCTTGTTCTGGGCTTTCTGGGCTTCTATATTCTTTGGTTCTTTTATCAAAATAGCTTCTACGTTGGTTCCAGATCTCCAGTGAACAATTTGCAGTGGACTTTTAACCGTTCGCTTTGTTGCCTTGTTAATTGTGAACTGTTCTTCGTCTAGGCTTGAGTAAGATCCTTCTATTTGTTGGTCAAAAGTCCCTCTTTTGTATCGTCTTTTGTCCTTTTCACTGTTTTTGCTCCAAGAACCTGTAACCTGTACTAAGTAGCAGACATGGGTCAAAAGCACCTGTTTTATTGTAAAAATGCATAAGAATGGGGAATATAATAATGCAATATTATGGTATGAACAACGAGTGCACCTCAAATCGGATCGCACCCAAAATTGGGCGCATTCCATATCACCATCATTCACTCCGCCACGTAACAAATACACATGCATGCAAGATGAATGTTGGACCGAAATTTCGTTAAACTAACATTCATCCCCAAAATAGGAATGTTGGACCGAAATGTCCTTAAACTAACATTCGTCCCCAAAACGGGAATGTTGGACCGAGATGTCCCTAAACTAGTGCGTCGTCCTAAACATGGTGATAATGGACTGTGATGTCCTTAAACTAATATAATCGGGTCCATATGCTCATTTGTTTCTAAGTTGATCTTAGTCTCAAATATGACTAATGATCTTGAGAAAACCTAAATATCCCATGAACTGATGGACCTCATTTATATGAGATCTGCGTCCAAAGTTCATTCCTGTTGGCAAACCAAACTACCAACGTGGACCACGTCAAGAAAATCCTTGGCCCAAACCCAAATCTAAAATATACGGATTGGGACTAATCCGCGCCCTACGGGCGACAACATAAACTAGTCTCCGTATACAATCCACGGGCAACCAAAATAAACAAAAATACACATGATACGAAGTGAACTGCTGGAGTAGGAGAAAGTAGTTATCGCGATGTGATAATGTAATTTACTGCAGGGGTTTGCGCCTGTAGGGAAGAGCGTCCCCGCAATTAAAATCCTCTCACAAACGAGGGAGAATCTGATGAACTCTGCTACAACGGTCGCGTCTGTCTAAACCTCCGATATATGGCGCCATAAATCAATTTGGTATCTTCGGAGAAGTGGATGGATAAGTCCAAATAACATCTGCCCCTAAATTCAGGCAAGATGTTCAATCCCAGTTCATCTCTGTTTTCGGCGGTAAACAGATTCTGGCATGCCCAGTGGGACCTCTTCCTCTTTCCACTCCACACTTTGTGTATCGTTTTTTTCCATGATCAAATAATCGCGGTATACATGTTTGTAGTTACCCTTGGGTGATGAGATACTGAACCAGCATTTCGTCTCTTCCTAGAATGGCGTTTGCTTCCACTCACCGCAACGCAAGCTCTATCGCATCTGGTGGAGTCAAATATGGGCCACTTGCAGTCTCAAATCTCTGCAATCCGGCTCTTCAAGAAGTCAGCGGGCTTTTCTTTGGGTCGATACTCCCACCTCCTACCCTCAGTACCTCAACGCCGAAGGAGGAAGCCCAGAAGAAGTCTGTTTTCCACAGGCTGGCTCCTCAAGCTTCTGCTTTGCCGATAGAATCGGTCTCCAAACAACTGATACCTTCCAAAGGCCATGGTCGACGCATGGGGCAGAATACTCAAGCTCTCGAAGAAAACAGGGGGCAGGCTTGGCAAAATCCTGAGGCTAATCAAATTCCGGCCGTAAAAAACGGTCAACGTCAATATCGGCGTTATACAAAACAAGCTGGGGGCAATTCTCTATCAGCATTAACTCCACATGCTTCAACTCTGATGATGAATGTTGTTGTTCCAACCGGGAACAGTTTTGAACTACTGCGAAGGATCAAACAAAATTCTCCCACCGCTGTATTGAAGAAATCTCCGCAGCCCGTGGAAATCAAATGAGAGCAGAAACCAGTTCGCTCCCTAAAAGAACTTTCCTCGTCTATATATAGTGTGAAAGCAGATGAAAGACTCAGTCGCCAACCGCGGCTCTTCCCCTAAACGTCAGCCAAATTCTGACAAATCCCCTTTCAAATACAAGGGGACTCATCCCAAAACGGTACCTGATACAATGGTTCCTCCTAAAGCAGCTTCTCATAAAAAAGTGAGGCCTGATAAATCCCAAATGCCCGAGGCAAACTCCGAGGGTCAAAGCTCCAAATGCCCCAAGCCTGGGGGAATAGTAGTTCACACAGTCTACATGGTGAACTCTAAAGATGAAGGGCACACTTATAATAATCACGGACCTCAAACTCGGTCCCTGACAAAGGTTCAACTGCAACATGAAAAGCTGCAGAAGATGCTTGCTCAAGCGGCAGTACTCGATAATCCATCGTCTAAGGCAAATCCCGAAGACGTACCTGGAGAAAGAACAGGGCAGGAGTTGGATATTGACTTCCTAAAGTGCGCTCTCAAAAAGAGAGATGAAGGAGCGGCAAAAATGTTCGTTAAAATGAACTAGATGGCCCTTCTGATCCAGAATATGGCTGGAATGGTGGTTCAATCAGAACCACTGGTAGATGAGCCGCCGGTAGTCGCTCTTAAAGACAAGAGTGACATTTCAAATTCTCTGCAAGTCTCATCAACAGCCGAAGAGAAAATGATTTCAAAATCAAAGGTGGACGCATATATCGCTTAGCAAATCAAAGTCTACTATGCGAGTGAAGCATCTAATAGGTCAATCAAAACTGGTCGACCGTATCTGGCATGCTACGGTCAAATACAGTACCCGCCAAAATATATACTTCTGACGTTCTGCATATATAAAGAAACCGGGAATCCTCTCCAGCACATCACGTGATTTAAATTCATGTGCGGCAACGCCGGAGGAAGTGAAATATTGCTCCTCCGACAGTTCGTCAGCAGTCTGGCGGGCATTGCCTTCGAATGGTATGCGGAACTCCCAAATGACTGCGTGAACAGTTTTGAACAGATGGAGATACTCTTCTGTTAGAGATTCGCTAGTGTGAATAAACACACTTTAGTGGCGGCGTTGGTCAACGAAAGGGTTGGACCGAATGAGACATGGGTTCAATATGTTACCCGATGACGAAATCTCTGGTCAAAATACAAGCAAAGCATCGACGAAGCTACAGTTGTGGGAATGTTCATAGCCACCCTTGACCCAAATTCAAAGGTGTTCCTATATATGGCCCTCTTCAATCCAACGACCTTCCAAGAACTCATGGATAAAATGGCCCGATTGGATCAGATGGGTCAAGACTCTTTCTCATCCGATGAAGACGAATGAAAAGCAAAGGTAAGATGGCATTTGTCGCCAACGCTCAATAAAAATGAACAGTTCTGAAGCAACCTGTCACCAAAATAATGACGACGTGGGTACTCGTTCCTCCCTCCCGGAAATATACAAGGGGGCATATTCTTCACTGGCAGAAGAATCTCGACGTGGGATGGTCCTTTCTTCTCAAAAAGAAGAAAGGATATCAAGAGACCTATAAGCGGGTCCTGCAATCAAGTGGAATATACCACTTGAACCAAAAAACCATGGGAGGGATGTGAAATCCATGTCCCACTCCGAATCAAATGATGAGGGGGAAAACCCTAAGTCAAGTCCATTATTCCAAGGAAGAGGAAGACTTGGCAGAAGGAATGACGTGATATCTCGTTTCTCTATATATGAAGAGGATACTCCATCAGTATCGGAAAGCGACATTGATAAGCAGGGGGCAGGTGCCATGTAAAATGCCTGAGAAAAAACAGAACAAGTCTCCCGTTTAAGCCGTGTCACACCACTCGTTCTTTTGATAAGAAGTTTTTCTTCCCGCAAAACAACCCGATTGGCACGATGATAGATGAAGTGTCCAAGAAGGTGAAGATAGTCTAAGGCGTCAAATGTCCATGCAAACAAAGGACAGGCAACAGCGCCTTAGCAAACAAGAGTTGGAAGTGATGAGTTATGAAACTTCCCGACCGAATGATAAAATGGACCGAAATGTCACTAAACTAAAGCATCGCCTCAAAAACGGCGATACTAGACCGAAACGTCCTTAAACTAGTGCGTCGCCACAAACACGACGATAATGGACCAAAACGTTCATAAACTAGTGCGTCTACTCAAATATGGCAATAATGGACCGAAATGTCCCTAAACTAGTGCATCATCCAAAATACGGCGATATGCTCCCTTGAGATCTATATTGCAATTGAAGTTCCAATGATGAAGGTTGCAACTCAAATCCTACTGGTTACACAGCTACTCCAGCGGTGAAGCCACCCCCAAGTCCCACCAGTAAACAGATGGGTCACCTGCGACGAAACTACTTTTGAGAGTTTCACTGTTCGCAAAAAAAAGAAGACGGTATGTCCACAAGCGAAATGGGCAAGGATGAAAACCTGAAAGGGCGCCGTGAGTAAAAACAGCAGGACTACCGGCGGGCTTATGAAAACCCGGAAGGGCGCAAACTTGTTAAAAATTAAAAAAACAAAAAAGAAGGTACATCCACAAGCGAAATGGGCATGGATGAAAACCCGAAAGGGTGTCGTGAGGAAAAACAGCAGGACTACCGGCGAGCTTATGAAAACCTGGAAAGGCACAAACTCGTTAAAAAAAGTACATCCACAAGTGAAATGGGCTCGGATGAAAACCCGAAAGGGCACCGTGAGTAAAAACAACAGGACTACCAGAGAGTTTGTGAAAACCCGGAAGGGCGCAAACTCGTTAAAAAACAAAAATAAAACAAAATAAAATGGTACGTCCACAAGAGAAATGGACACGCATAAAAACTCGAAAGGGCGCCGTGAGTAAAAACAACAGGACTACCAGCGAGCTTGTGAAAAACCAGAATGGTGCAAACTCATTAAAAATGAAAAGAAAAAAACAAAACAAAAACAAAAAAAGAAGGTACGTCCACAAGCGAAATGGACACGGATGAAAACCCGAAAGAGCGCCGTGAGTAAAAACAGCAGGACTACCGGTGAGCTTGAGAAAATCCGGAAGGATGCAAACTCGTTAAAAAAACGGTACGTCCACAAGCGAAATGGGCTCGGATGAAAACCCGAAAGGGCGCCGTGAGTAAAAACAGCGGGACTACCGGCGAGCTTGTGACAACCTAGAAGGGCGCAATCTCATAAAAAATTAATTAAAAAATAAAATAAAATACACTTGCGGGGTCCTTTCGATCTTGTGAGGAGAAAATACCTGCATGAGATCCTTACGACTCACAAAGAGTAACACGTTTAGAAATCTACACGATTTCTTAGGAGAAAATACACTTATGAGATCCTCACAAATCGTAAGGAGAATTCTCCCTGTGAGATCCACACGGCTCATAAAATTCAAAATTCTTAGGTTACAGGGATCTAAACCTGTTCTTAAGCCGTCATATCATCCTCCTCCCACCAAAATCCACCGATGGAGAGAAATATCCCTATATGGTGAACGACACTTGTAAGTCCTCTCGACTTATAAGGAGAAAACACTCTTGTAAGATCTTTATGACTTACAAGAGAAAATATCACTCAGGAATCCCTACGATTTCTAAGAAGAAAATACACCTACGAGATCCTCACGACTCGTAAGGAAAAACATCTTTGTGAGACCCTTATGGCTCATAAAGTCAAAAAGCCTTAGTCAACAAGATCCTAACCCTGTTTGCTAGGCCACCTTTGTTCAAATCGACAAAGGCAAATGATGATTCGCTCTTGGTAATATCCCAGTTGAAACGATACTGATGCTTAAATAGGTATCAAATTTCAAAGCCCTCGCAAAAGCAAATGATGATTCGCTCCTGGAAATATTCCAGTTGTAGCGATACTGATGCTGAGATTGGTATCAGATTTCAAAGCCCCAATAAAAAAATAGCCGAAATGTTTGGACAACTCGCAATAAAAAAGCAACAAGTAAAAAAATGAAATAGCCGAAATGATTGGGCACCGCGAAAAATAGCCGAAATGATTGGACAATCGCGACTTTCGCGATATAAAAAGATGAAATGATAGAGCATCGTGAAAAAAAAAGAAAATGACTTTTCTACCCTGCAAGTATGTCCATATTGACTCTTGTATACGATTCATGGGTACAAATAAAAGAAAGGGAACTATATTTTCCCACCACGCTTTGTCAAAAGGATCTCCAAGTCTTGATGGTTCATCTACAACCTAAAGACTATCTCGACATTCTTTCTCAGTACAGACTCGACGTCATCAAAGACCTAAGGGTCAAATCAAAAATGAGTGATGGCAAAATCCCAACTCTAGCTCGACGTGCTTCTCTTGCCAGCAGGATGTAGACGCAACGTCAACAAGGACCCAAGGTTCAAATAAAATGGAGTAATGGAAAAATCCTAGCTCAAAGTCTTGACGGTTCATATACAACCTAGAGACTATCTCGGCGTTCCCCCTCATTTCAGCAGGATGCGAACACAACTACCAAATGAAACTGGAGCAATGGAATATCCCTCGCTCCAGATCTCGATTACAATACATACAACATAAAGATCACACAGATGATTTCCCAACTTTAGCAAAGAATCGGCGCGACATCGTCAAAGAAAAAAAACCGAAGCGACGGCAAATTCCTAGCTTCGGGTCTTGACGACAACTCATATAAAGCCTAAAAGACCATTGGAGATCATCCCACTCTAGAAGGGTGCGGTTATGACTCGTCGGGGCTCCAAATTGAGTCTAACCTCAAGTGAAAAGCGTCATGGCAAATTCCTAATGCTTGTTCTTCCAACGGTAATATGACCTAAGAAGATTACTTGAAGACGTCTTGTCCAGCCTCAGAAGGGATCAGAGACACGACAGTCATGGGGTTACTCAAACAACGGCTTAAAGACTGCATATCGAGAAATATATCAGCCAACGTGATAATACCACAGACTAAAACTCTAGTAACACAAACCTAATGGACTTCTATCGTAAAAGAATGGGGGTTATCCATATTTCACGTTAGGATATACCTGCGAGATCCTCTCGACTCGTCTCGACTCATTGGGAAAAATATCTTTATGAAACCCTCACGGCTCATAAAGGTGAAAAACCTTAGGCGATGGGGATATCAACCTGTTTCCTAAACACTGTGGCCCTACAAGTAAGTCCAAATTGACTCTTGTACACTATCCATAGGCCACATTCTCCAAAGTCGCATACCGACAAGGAGGAGAAATCACTTACGAGTCCTCTCGACTCGTAAGGGGAAAATTCTGTTGTGAGATCCTTACGACTCTCAAAAGAAAACGCGTTTAGGAGTTCTCACGACTTCTAAGGAGAAAATACACCTACGAGATTCGTAGGGAGAAAAATCTTTATGAGACCCTCACGGTTCATAAAATTGAAATGTCTTAGATGACAGATCTAAACCTGTTTCCTAAGCCATCGCTTCCCTACAGGGAGGTCCAAACTGACTCTTGTATACTAAGGAGAAAATAAAGAAAAAGAAATAACTAACTAGCACACTTTCGTAGGCAACACGATTGCACTGAGCACATGCAACAAGCCTTTAAACCTCTAGGTGTCACTAGTAGGAGGAGTGTTGTCTCCTGAGGGTTTTCAGCGGATTGCACCTACAAAATCCAATAATAAAAGGAAGACCGTGAAAGTTACATATAAAGATAAGAATTGTAAAAGAAAGACTTTGAAAATTAGAATTTCCAACTATACTAGCTTTTCGGTTGTCATGAGCCCTATCTTAATAGTCATGAAAAGATGTTAGAAATCACATCATCACTCAATAAAACATCGTCTTTATTCTTCATTCCTACCTTTCTTCCAAACATCGATCATATAACCCTACGTGTGTGCAAAGAACATCCCTACACTCGGAGAATTCAATTCAAGCTATCATACTCTTGTCCATCTTCCTCAGTATTTTTTAATTTGATGAATATTTAGATGGATTTGCTCACACATTTTTCATGCGACCGTTAATATTTCTTGAGGTACTAACCTACCGAATACTCATGTGCTTTCTTATTAGGTGTTTTCCTCGTCTTGCACCACCTAAGGCTTAGCAGTGACTCCCAGACCAGTTAGTCTAAGGCACTAGGTGATGAAGCACCCTCACTATATTTTTTTTATTGCTGCCTTGGCAATGACAAAACCAGTGTTCATTTTTCTTCGCCATTTATTTTTTTATTCATTTTTTATTTCCTTCATACTTGGCTTTTAGACAAGAGTATTTCAAGGTATCCTCTACTATCCCGAGTTTCAAGACGTGTGTAAGTGCGTATAGTAGGATATCAACATTCAAATGTTTGGCTTCCAGAATAGGAACTATTTTTCAGATTTATTTTTATTCTCAGATTAGTAACTTCTTTCATCTTACTAACTCTTAGGACAACGGCTCATAACTACTTATTACTAGTTCGTTTAAGAAAACTTCTAATTTTCTTGGTTTTCTCAAATTTTTCCAATCTTTTGGATGTAATTTTTCACTATCTAATCTTTTATTATAAAATTAAATATTAAATATTTTTATCTTTTGAAATTTTTAAATTTTTATATGTTTTAAATGTTTTGTGCTTATGCAAAGTATGATGCAAAATTATACGTAAATAAGCACAAACCTCCTCCAAACTTGTTTTCAACAGTGTCCTCACTGTTGCCTTCTGCTAGATCTAAAAAACCTGTAAGGTTGGGAGGAAATTTATTAATGGGGGCAAAATATATTAAAGTGAAAATCCTCCCCTAAACTTATTCTTTGGCTCACAATTTTTGAGTAAAACTTTTATTTTCACGAGCCAGATTATACCCCCCCCCCAAACTTGAGTTAAACAATATTAATCTTTTGAAAATCAAAAGAGGGGGTCAAGATTATTGGTCGATGCCAAGCTTTGCAAAGACCGAAGGTCTACACCAACCATTCAAAGATTTTATCAGTGTAGTGCACCGGTTGGTGGAAAAACAAGTTGAAAAGAGCCAAGAAGAAGTGGGGAAAAGGTAAGTGGTGGAATAGAATGTGTTTGCGTCTCGTTTTGGAGAGACGACACAGTGATTATGATGGATTACTCGCATTCTCTTTATAGTCCAGAAGAAGGGGTGGAGGTTCAATTTCATTGTTTGGAAGATGATTCATCTCAACACCGTGTCTTTCAAAAATGCGAGTTCTTCAGCGAAAATTTCCACATAACTCTCATCGATACCCCGAAGAATAATGTCATCAAAAAGCGCGGGGTGATCTTCAGACTCCAAAAACGGTTCATAATCAGTGTTAGTTGTTGACCCGGATAACTCGGAAGAAGGGTCTGTATGTGTATGATACATAGTTGGGTCAAACAACAACATATGAAAAGAGTCTAGATCAGTATCATGAGGTTGATCAATTTCGCTGCTGTCGACATCCATTAATTCGACAGAACAGACCTGAGCAGTAGGTTCGGAGGGTACACTTCCCAACTTGTAAATGTTCAACTCAATTGACATCTTCCCGAAGGATAGGGTCATAGAGCCATTACGACAGTTGATTATAGCATTGGAAGTGGCCAAAAAGGGGCGACCAAGGATCACCGGAATTTGATTCTGTGGGTTCACTATAGGCTGTGTATCGAGAACAATAATGTCCACAGGGAATACAAATTCCCCGATTTTTATCAACACATCCTTTAGTTCACCCCTAGGATTGGTGATTGATCGGTCGGCCATCTGGAGAGTGCAGTGGGCTGGTTTCAACTCTCCGATCCCTAACTGCTCATAAACCGAGTAAGAAAGCAGGTTAACACTTGCTCCAAGGTCAAGTAGAGCACGCTTAATGTGTTTATCCCCAATAGAAATAGAAATAGTAGGATAGCCAGGATCCTTACGTTTCCTAGGTAATTGTTGGGGAAAAGTTGTGTCTACAGTTTTTGACATGAATACCTTCTTTGGCACTTGAGTCTTCCTCTTCCTAGTGCACAAGTCTTTGAGAATTTTCGCATAAGCGGGGACTTGTTGGATAGCATCTAGAAGAGGGGTGTTGACGTTAACCTGTTTAAAGATTTCAGTGATCTTCTCCATTTGCGGACTTGGTCTGTTTCCCCTTAACCGATTCGGATAAGGAGCTTTAGCAATAAGGTCGGGGTCCAACACTGGAGAAGATCGTGTGGGTAGAAACGATCTAAGAATAGGAGTGGGGATCGTCTTTGGTGGACTAGAAGAGGTGTGCTGAGGGTTCGAGCCTGGGGAAAATGGAGAATAGGCTCGGAAAAAAATGGTGGGGTAGACGAACTGGGGTCAGAAATAGAAGTAGAAGTGGAAGGAAAAGTCTCAGCCGGGGTATCATCGATTGATTCATCATTATTTGTATCAATCTCTTCACCGACATGGTTGTCAAGCACTCTTCCAGATCTCAACGTGGTGACAGCGTTCACATGATGTGAATAGCCAGGATTGGATAAAGGTTGAGCTGGAAGTTTCCTTTTTTCTCTAGCACTCAATTCGGCATTTATACGGGCAATTTGTGCTTCTATCGATTTAATATTTTCATTTTGAGAGACAGTGCTCTTCATCATATTATCGAAGGAAGACTGAAAATTTGCCGTCACTTGGATGGATTGTTTCATAAAAGTATCCAAGGTTCGTTCGAGTGCAGAGGAATTATCCGTACCGGCCATTTGCAAAGAATTTTCATGTGGTGCAGGAGTGTTGGTCGGATTCTGAAAGTTTTATGATTGGTAGGGGTGCTGACTCAATTGAAGTGGTTGTTGTTGTGGTGGAGGACCCCTTTGAAAGTTGTTTTGGTTTGGAACCATGTTTTAATTTTGTGATTGGTTCCAAGCAAAGTTAGGGTGGTTCCTCCAACCCTGATTATAAGTGGAAGAATACGGATCGTTTCTAGATCTTTGTTGGAAAGCAGCATTGATATACTTTTGACCTTGAAACGGAGAATTCAACGGACATTCTTCTGTAAGATGAGATGGATCAGAACAGTATCCACAGACAGTTTTGGAGAGTGACATTTGATTTAGGGCGGCTGCTAAAAATTTATTTTCCATAGTTTCGAGTTTCTTTTGCATTGCTGACATTTCAGCTCTAACTCCTATGGAAATATCAGATTGGTTATTGCCACCCCTAGACGATGACTGGTTTACACCCTCCCACTGCAAAGATTTTCAGTGAAATCTTCTAAAAATTTCCAAGCTTCACCATCATTTTTAGTCATGAAGGTGCCTTGACACATAGATTCAAGGGTCTGTTTTGTGATAGGATTAATGCCCTCATAAATGATTCTGCATAGATCCCATTTAGGAATTACATGATGTGGACATTGAACTAACAGATCCTTGAAGCATTCAAAACACTTCGAGAGTGGTTCATTTGAAAGCTGGGTAAATTGATTTATTTCGCAACGGACTCGAGCTGTTTTATGATTGGGGTAGAATTTCTTAAGGATTGCTGTTACGAATTCTCCCCAGTCTATGTTATAAAACCACTTCTCGGCTATATCGCACAAAGTAAATGGGAGAAGACGTAGAGGCATGGCATCCACAGAAAGCTGTGAAGTACCCATCATAGCGCATACATTTTCAAATTTGGTAATAAAGACATATGCGTCTTCAGACTCGAGACCGTGATATTTGGGTAGAAAATTGATGTATTGGGGTTTGATTTCAAAATTGTCCCCATTGGCTGGTGGAATGGTGAGACGGGTCGAAAGAGGACCTCACATAGGGTAGCATCTCTCTTGGAGAGAGATGCGAGGTGGATTCTGCGCACCTGCGGACGGTGGCAGAGTAGTGGTAAAGAAATTCGATGGAAAATTGTCCATCGAAGTGGGTGTGGTGGTGGGTAAAGAAGAAGTAGACGTAGAAATACCGATTTCGGAGTCGATAGAAGGAACGCGGACAAGACGGGCACTAGAATCCCGTGTCCAGCCGAGCATGCACTAAATGGATTAGCACAAGTGGCAGCGTTAAGATAATTAAGGAACAGATAAGTTGGTGATTGTTTTGAAAAAGATACGGATTTTTGAAAAATACAAATCACAAACAATGCACAAGCAACCCTAGATCTAGTGGTCACCTAGGTCAAGTCTCTAGACCGCTCTTAGACTTCCAGAAGACAAGTCGCAAGATAGATCCTCTACTGCCTCTTGTCTCTCCTGTGGCCAGGTAAGTGCCAGATAAGTGGGAGGTTCTCTACTACGTAAGTAGTGGGCCTAATTAAGTAACCACTTGCCTTAGACACACTTGCCTTAGACACCACAAAAGAAACGCGGATAAGCAATAGATTATCCACGACCTCCTTCTGTCTTAGGTGAGCGCAATGGTCCTCAGAGTCATGTCTAGATATTTTTTAGTTAATGAGGGTAATGCGAATGCAGTTTTGTGATTTTTGGGGCTTAGGAAGGGTAATGAACTCCCCACATAATCTGAATTTGGTGTTTGCCCCTTAATTTCCGTATTAAAAAATGCAAACAACCAAGATCAAACATGCAACAATTTTTCTTTTTGCGGCGCTGTGAATTTTTGCAAAGAATCCTGCAGAAATTGGTTAATGGAGCAGAGAAGGGAGGAGATAAGAAAGTGCAGAATATACCAGAGAGGTTTGGCACAGTGAAACCTTGATCAGGCCGTGGAACCGCTGCGAGATGTCCTCTATGGCCATGGAAGCGCGGTCATCTTAGTTTGATTACTGCACAAAAATTGCTGCAGATGCTCCTGTTCACTCACTGAACTCTCTGGAATGTTCAGAAAATTTTTGCTCTTACTCCACAGATTCCAAATCTCCTTGCAACAAATCACAACGAATCGTTTAGTGTTTATGCGAATTTTGATCTAAAAATTCTGATGGAATAATAAATTTTTCAACTCAAATTTCAAAAACGAACAAATTAGCACACTATCTCCGGCAACGGCGCCATTTGATTGATCATATCTTCGTGTGTATGTAAAATGTTTCACAACCAAAGAAATTTATACCGCAATCAATTGACGGTGTCTATTGTAGTTTCGTCAATGAGAACGGATCGTCCACTGAGAAAGTGTGATTTGCTCGCTATTGTTTTAGTTGAGTCGAAAATTAAAAGATAAAAGAAAACTGATTCAAGATTTGTGAAATTTAGTTTCAAGAATTGTAAAGAACTAGATCTAATATCAAGAAATACTAAAGATCAAGAATCATGAATCAAGAATTGTCCAAATCAAATGAATTATCAAGATTTGTAATGAGGCTCATAGGAATCGATCCAATCGATAGTGATGATGAATACTTGTGATTACAAATTTATCCATTGATGATTTGTTGCTAGATCGATGACGATCAATGAGGTTTAGGGATATCTTGAAGAAACTAGGGTTTCTCCATCATCATCCCTTGTCCTTTCGTTCATTAGCATTTAAATTCTAGCCTCTAGAAAATTCAATTATCGATCATTGATTTCTAATTAAGAGCGAAAACATTCAAGAAAACATCTCGCCCGAAAGTAGGTTGTCGATGATTCAATTTTCTAAGGTGTACAAAACTCATAAGACTTAAGAATCGTTCAAGAATTTAATCATCGTCATGTATCTATTTTCTCGATTCCTCCACGAGCAGAGTATTCACTCAAACATCATGAAAAAGAAAACAATCGAGAATTGAGAACTCATCATAATGCTCAAATGTAAAGAAAAGCAAGATCAAGAATTTTCACCTTTCATTATTCAACATCTCGTTACAATTCACTCAAAGACTACTAGAATTGAGGAGAGAACTCGATCGTCGAATTAGCTTCGCATCGTCTTCGTGAGTCGCGGATCGTCTTGGATCACTTGCTCGGATGAAGATCGGCGTTGCTTCAAAAAGACTTGTTGGATTCTTGCTTCATTTTTTCCTTGATGATCTTGATTTAGATTTTGGAATTGGATTCGGGCTAAGGCATTGAGTTGCAAGTTGTGTCACTCAACTTGCGGAATTTTGGCTCAATTTTCAACAATCTTGTAATGATGCCCTTGGGTCCCTTTATATAGCCTTCCCCTAGAAGCTTGATTAGGTTTAGCTTCTCTTGCAAGCTTAGTAGTTGAGTGGAAGCTTCTAGAATGAGTTAGTTATGTAGCTTACAAGAGAAGCTTGGTTGTTATGAGAAGAAGCATCTAGGTTAAGGTAGTTAGCTAGCTTGCTTGAGAAGCTTAGAGGTATTAGACTTGTACAAGAAGCTTGGCTATTAGGACGGAAGCTTCTGGAGATCTCTGTAGACTGAAGTGTCTTGAAGAAGTTTGCCAATTGAAAGGAGAATCCTGAGAAGTCAATCTGCCGCTGACGTGTCTTCGTGGCCGCGGATCCGCCACAAATAAGCCCCTTCGGCCGCGGATCCGCGGCCGTTTGGTGATGTTGATGTATGCAATTTCCATGGTTAATTTGGTGCTGACTTTAGGGATGTTTTCTGATGTCTGGAATGTTTTAAATCTTTCTTGTTTACTGCCAGATTGCAAGTCTTGGACTTGGCGTATTTTATCAGCACTTTTTAGCAGTTTCGGTTCTTTTTCCTGGAATTTCCTGCACACAATCTCGAGATAAATGTTGCGATATACAAAGATCATGCGTGCAATAATAAACACTCAATTTCCCTCAAAATGCCGGTTATAATGTATAACACAAGTTATTTGGTATTTTGCAGATGAATTGCTAATATGTGTTATATTCATACCGATCACCTTTAGATTATTGCAAATAGTAGGGAAATTGATGTGTTAAAAATGCAATATTTTCGACTGATCACTGCCCTACAGGGAGGTCCAAACTGACTCTTGTATACTATCCACGGGCCATATTCGCCAATGAAATGAAGAAGCTACTTACGGGACCTCACGACTCGTAAGGAAAAAATACCCGAGTGAGATCCTTACGACTCACGGAGGCGTTGGACACATAGAAATCCTTATGATTTCTTGGGAGAATACACACCTATAAGATCATCAAGACTCATAGGGAGAAAAACCTTCTTGAGACCCTTACGGCTTATGAAGATGAAAAAAGCCTTAGACTACAAGGATCCTAAACTTGTCTCCTAAGCCATCAATTCTATGGCCATGCAAAACTCTGCACTACTTCACCCACATACATACCTACGTGGGCAAAGTACTGGGGGGCATTTGTTCCCGCCAAAATTTTTGGTTAAGAGCTATTTGTTCTCTTATAAAAAAGGAGAGTAGAAAGAGGAAAAGAATTCCCACGGTTTGGCATCATGTGTTAAACACGTGAGCGCTAATATGCAAAGCATATAAGCGCTGAAAGCTAATAAAAAAGTCCAAGCAGGCCTCACATGTTAAACACGTGAGTGCTCATATGCAAAGCATGTGAGCGCTGAACATAAATAACCAAAGGCCAAACAGACCTCACGTGTTAAACACGTGAGCGCTCATATGCAAAACACATGAGCACTGAAAATAAATAGGCTAAAACCCACACTAGAGGTCACGTGTTAAACACGTGAGTTCTCTTATCGTTTTCTTTGGCAGCACTGACATGCAAAGCATGTTAGCGCCCCAATTTAAAATACTCCCATCTGATAGAATTAAATTCTATGTGATAGAATTTAATTTTATTTGGGAAATATTTTCCCTGATCTTTCTAATATGGAATGATCTTTCTCTAACAGAGAATCTTGAATTTAAAATCCAATGGTGACAAAATATCACCAATTAAACTATCTGATAGAACTAAATTCTATTTGAGAAATAGTTTCCCTGATCTTTCTAATATGGAAAGATTTTTCTCTAATAGAGAATCTTGGATTTGAAATCTAACTGTGATAAAAATATCACCAATTAAACCATCTAATATAATTAAATTCTATGTGGGAAATATTTACCTGATCTTTTTAAAATAAGAAAGATCTTCTCTATTAAATAGAATTAAATTCTATAGTTAGAAAAATATCTTCCTAATTTATTTAAACTAATAAGATATTCATATAATCGAATAAAATTCTATTTCAGGAAAATATTTCCTAATCTTGCTAAAATAATAAGATATTCATATGATAGAATAAAATTCTATCTTAAGAAAGTATTTCCTAATCTGGTTAAAGAAACAAGAAATCTTCTTTGTTAAACAGATAGCCTTAGGATTAAAAATCTAACGATGAATAAAATTCACCGATTGATCTAAAAGATCATTTTGATTGATTATGAAATCAATCATGATCTCTCAATGAGAGGTTTTCTCAACAAATTGATTTTTTCTCTTCTCCTATAAATATGAGCAAAGAGATTAATCGAAGAGGGGGATAAAAGGAGAGGATACCCCCCATAAGCTTCTGTAAAAATACAGAAGGCTCTCAAAACAACAAAGAATTTAATTCTCTCAAAGAAGAAGATCCCCCTCCTAAAACCCTAGGTAAAGAAAAAAGAAGAGATCAAAATATCTTCTTTACCTAACATATCATATCTAAGGGTTTAACCCTTCTCGAAAAACTTAGTTTTTTCTCTGGATCTGAAATCCACAAGATAAGTCTCGCACAAGTTGAGAATTTAATTCTCATCGGGAAGATCTTGTTCTTGAGAATCAAAGATTCAGGAAAGAACAAAGTTGAACAGACAGAAGATGGAGTTCATAATACTATAGGAACTAGTTCCTTCAAATCAAGAACTTAGTTCTTAAAAAACCCGATCCAAGATCCTCAAAATAGTGATCTTGGCGATCGTTAATAGTCAAAATACCATTAACAGAGATTTAACCTCTCTAAAAACATGAACATGAGAAGATGGATAAAATTAACGTGGAGAAAATGGAGTCCATAATATTCCGGGAACTTAGTTCCTTCAAAATAAGAACTTAGTTCTTAAAGAACCTGATCCCAGATCCTCAAAATAGTGATATTGGTGATCGTTAATGGTCAAAATACGATCAACAGAGATTTAAGTTCTCTAAAAAAACATCAACAAAGATTAAATCTCCAAAAACATAGCGCCTTACGTGAAACACATGTGAGCGCCAAAGAAAATTAGTGCTTAGCACTATTGTAGCGCCTCATATGAAAAACACGTGAGCGCCTAAGACTAAAAACTCAGTGCCTCGCGAAAAGCACACGAGTGTCCAAGGCTAAAACCTCAGCGCCTCACGTGAAAACCACATGAGCGCCAGAAAAGATTAGTGCTTAGCACTATTCCAGCGCCCCACGTGAAACACACGTGAGCACTGTATATCTTAGTGCTTAGCACCGCTAGGTAGTATAGAAACCCAATCTCAGCCCAAATTGGCTAAGTTTCCTGAGGTTAAACCTCTTTGATTTTAAATCAACCGAGCCCATATGCTCGTGATATCCAAATTGATCTTAGTCCCATACATTACTAACGATTTTCATCCCATACGTTCTAAGTTAATCTTAGTCTCAAATAAGACTAACGATTCTTAGATGATCCACCATGATCTTTTCCCTCAAATACGGGATTTGATTTAAGAGTGCATCTCTCCACACCTCTGATATATGACGTTGTAATTTCTCAATGTCTTCATAGAGGTGGCGGGTCCCGATAACCAACAACTCCTTTCATCCTGCATTGATGCACTTCGAAATTGACGTGCGCATCTCAAATCAGATCGCACCCCAAATTGGGCACATTTGATGTCACCATCATTCACGCCGCTACATAATAAATACACATGCATGCAAGATGAATGTTGGACCGAAATGTCCTTAAACTAGCATTCGTCCTCAAAATGGGAATGTTGGACCGAAATGTCCTTAAACCAACATTCGCCCTCAAAACGGGAATGTTGGACCGAGATGTCCCTAAACTAGCACGTCGCCCCAAACACAGTGATAATGGACCGTGATGTCCTTAAACTAATATAATTGGGTCCATATGCTCATTTGTTTCTAAGTTGATCTTAGTCTCAAATATAACTAATGATCTTGAGAAAACCCAAATATCCCATGAACTGATAGACCTCGTTTATATGAGATCTACGTCGTAAGTTCATTCCCGTTAACAAACCAAACTACCAACGTGGAGCCCGTCAAGCAAATTTTTGACCCAAACCAAAATTTAAAATATACGGATTGGGACTAATCCGCGCCCTACGGGCGACGACATAAACTAGTCTCCGTATACAATCTACGGGCAACCAAAATAAACAAAAATACACACGACACGAAGTGAACTTGTGGAGCATGAGAAAGTGATTATCGCAACACGATAACGTAATTAACTGCAGGGATTTGCGCCTGCAGGGAAAAGCGTCCCCACAATCAAAACCCCTCACAAACGAGGGGAAATCTGATGAAGTCTGCTACAACGGTCGTGTTTGTCCAAACCTCCGATATATGGTGCTATAAATCAATTTGGTATCTTCATAGAAGTGGATGGATAAGTCTAAATAGCATCTGCCCCCAAATTCAGTCAAGACGTTCAATCCCAGTTCGTCTCTGTTTCGGCGGTAAAAAGGATCATAATAGTGGGGCATGCATAGTCCATAAGCACATCTTTAAATGTTCCTAGTCATAGGAGTATCGAGACTGGGTATTGGTACTCCAGATTAGACTATTGTATACGTTTCCTGACCCGGTTGGAGGGCGATAGATGGTCCTACAGCTATTGGTGTTTGACACCAAGAATTGTATACAGATGATCATTGGAGAATGAGTTTCAATGAACGTACTTACCGAGAACTCCTAGATGGTATTATACATATTGTCAGATAGCAGTTCTCTAACGACATGAGTATAGGGTAGTCTTTTGACCTAAAATCGCCATAGTGTCTTGTGTGTGTTCCCACTGTACTTTGATTACTATCCTACCATGGCTCTAAATGTTAGTTATATGTATGCCCTAGAGGCCATTACTGTACATGTGATGTATATTGTAGTGGATGCTTGGACATATATAGGGATGACTTTCTTGCTCGACATGATAGTATGCTATCTGGTTGCACTTTATCTTAACATGTTGACTTGCAAAAGTGATGTTGTCTTGCTCTCACAAGTTGATAAAACCCTTAGGATGTGTACTTGACTACCAGGACTATGATGGAGATCATACTAGTGGGGCCAAGGGTAGTCCACAAGTACACCCTATAATTGTTTCTAGTCGTGGGAGTATCGAGACAGGGCATCGATACTCCAGAGTAGACTAGCGTATACGCTTCTCGATCTATATGATGGGCGATGGATGATCCCACATCCATTGGTGTTTGACATCAAAGAAGGTACACGGGTGCTCAGTGGAGACTGGGTACACTGAATGGACTCACCGAGAACTCCTAGATGGTATTATAACTATCGTCAGATAGCAGTTCTCTGGTGACACTGGTACAGGTTGGTCTGTCGACCCGAGATCGTCATAGAGTCTTGTGTGATTCCCACTGTGCTTTGATTTCCACCTTACCACGGTCAAGAGATCGTGCAAAACGGTGGTTTTTGGGTGCAGTCCCGAGTCACATAGAGGCAATGAGCGATGGGAGGGGATTCGTCTCTCACGGTATTGGGAGTTGATGTTGCGCTATGCTCGATTGGCCATAACATGAAATCCCTGGCCAGGGTTGCTGAGATCTACTGGTAAGTGTTATCGGTAGTTTATCGAACCGTTATGGACCTTGCATCGGCATGACTTATCAGACTATTAGGGTCTGACGTTATACCACCCCCAGGTTGAGATATGCGACATATCAGACGAAGAGACCGGACTGTACCGTAGTGTTACTGATTGGATTCACAGAAGTATGAGCAGGCTTGCTTGTTGATCTTCTGATCGCTCAATACCCGGGTGGCCGTTATGTTTAGCAGACCGCTTGCGACTTGTGGGTGTTTGATATGATCATCACCTACTGCCGGCGTATTGACGAGTCTTTAAAGTCCTATACAAAGATTTCCTGGGTCATGCGAAATGAAGTAGGAGCACATATATGATATGTGCGGGACCGAGATTAATGCGCGTATGTGATACCGCATTCTATTCTCGTGATATGTGATATCGGTCGGTTATATGAGATATAGTCGGGTTATCAGATCAAGTGTTGATTCGATAAGTTGATTCATATGATATTAGTCGGTTATATGTGATATAGCCGGATTATTAAATCAAGTGTTGATTTGATAATTTAATATATAATTATATATTTGATATATTAACTTACATTAACTAATATTTGCTCACTAAGTATTCTTTTTCTCACTTGTGTGCATATAGTATATATGTAATATATATTAATGTACATTTTATTGTGTCATGCTTGATGATACATGATACATGGGTGTATGAGACTTACACTATAGTTAGGATAATGTAGGGTTTATATTTATCTAAGTAATTCAAAAATAGATGGATTTTTGTCATGGCTACAAGCTTGTGGAAATATTGACCAAGTCCACTCTTTTTGTTTCATTTGTAGATATTTATTAACCTAACCATGAACCCTAGCCCTAGTTAAGTCTCTACATAAGTTAGTGCATGACTCTAACTCATCCATAGTTCACATTCTCATCTCAAGAGTTCATTCTCTCATTCTTCACTTGATCGTCTTCTTCTTCATTAAAAAGCTTTCTAGCTTTTGAAATGGTGAGAAAATATTGTGAGAAAAAGAAAACTAATGAGAGCCCATTTCCTACTTCATCATCCTCTACTATTAGCCATTTAGTGTAGGGTGTTTGCTTCACTAAACCCTAATTTATTGAAGAGATAGCATGAGCTTGAGTCTCCTCGACGTAGATCATCTTCGGTCTCGAAAACTTCGAGCAAGTTTGCATCTTTCATCTTGTGGATACTCTCAAGAGTTCGGGAGATCATTACTCGCAGCGAAGGGACTTCTACATGGAGCATTTGAAGTGAAGGACCGGTCTACAAAGATTGTATTCCGTATTCACTTAGACTTGCAAGGTTGTTTGCATGATGTTTTGTTTATATCTCTAGTTAAGATTCTTGATTAAGGTTGTTTAGAATGGCAAATTTTTGAAAACGGTATGGACGATGCCTCCCGAAACCTTGCTGCCGCGCTAGGTAACCCTACAGTGGTATCAAAACCAAGCTAGAAATTTAAACAATGTTTGTCAGATTATGAAACCGAAACTGCTCCGAAACTTGAAACACCAAATCTTGGTTCTGACGAATTTTTAAAGTGCTCTAAAAATTTTTTAAACAACCGCAGAATGTTGTATGAGATATAACATGAACACTGTGAAAATTTGAAGCAAAACAACCTCAAAGTGGCCAGCCACAATGCCCCAAAAACCGGTGAGCTCGGCCCATTTTGGGAGTTCAGGGTTTAAATTTTCAGGGTGTTCCAGTCTCTGGGTTTTGGTGTTTCAGGTGTTGTTTGTTTTTGCTAAATTTACATGTGATGTTAACTTTCTGCAAAGGCAACTCGGAATGTTTCGTAATAGTAATTCTAACATGTATTCAGGTTATTTAGATGATCTTAAAAAGTTCGAACGGATATCAATAACCCATATTTTCCCTCGTTGGAAATTTTCATGAGTTGGATTTTTTCCGAGTTTAAAATCTCCAGAAAATCATGCAAGCGATTCTGTTGACCCTTTAGAAGAACGAAACCCGAACTCGATTCTGTGACTGTCAGAACCACCATCAAACCCTGCAGTTTGTGGTAGTTCAGCGGTGTCATAGGTGAGGCATTGGTTGACCCTTCTACGGCTGGTTCATAGGAGCTGTGGCGTGTTCTGTGCACTTTTTGAACTCCGCTCAAGTGTTGAGCTTGTAGGGAAGTTTTGGGTGTTTGTTTATTCGATCGAAAAGTTTAATTTCGTTTAGCTATCTGTGATTGCGATACAATATTTGGAATCCACATATGCAGTTATGAGATAACTAGTTTGAATTTTATAAATCTAGCAGTTTAGTCTCATTTGATTGGTTGCCATGGAATTTTGATGTGGATCAAAAGTCCGTCGCAATTACGTAGTGTACGCGGATACTCGCCGGGTAACCTTACTAGATAGCCACACCCTATAGCCCCGACCTAGTGACTGAAGGAGAACCCCGTCGCCAAAAGCATCCGTTCGGGTGCTCGAGGCAGCGGTGTTCCGCCTTAGTGCACTTCGTCGACGGCATCGGGAGTGCGGTCGTCTACTAAAGTTTCCGACGAGCATTCGATCAAGTTATCAAGAATCTTGTTGAATTACCCGATGGGTTATTGCAAAGTGTTTTCAATATCGAGACTAAAATGCGGGGTTTATATTTGTGATGTCTAAGAATTCATTTGGTTAGGCATGAAATCCAAAATATGAGATACATTGGGTTTATGATGTCTAAGGTGGTTGTAGATTCCAATTGTTGTAGTTTTTCACTTTCTTCTCTGCGGCCATAAGTGTAATATGTGGTGTCTCGCCGGTTTCGGTGCTATATGTCAACGACAACTGGGATACACATATTTACTTACGTTGATGACATGTGATGTTATGTGTTGCTGTGATATGTTATATTAGATCGTTGTGTTTTTTGAATAGCCGGGGATTTTTATGTGAGATGAGAGTTTTTCATTTTCATTCATGTAAAAGCTTGTATGTAATATTCTTTTATTGGGGCACTTCCGGGTTGAGGATGATGTCAGCATTGATATATATTATTTACTTTTCCGCATTAGGATAGACCCAAGGAGGAGAGCACAAGTAACCGGGTTCTAGAGTCCAGTGGGAGACCATCTCGAGCAGTCGAGACCGGGTCTCCTAACTCTAGAATTGGTAGGGTTGCTTGCCGCTCTCGTAGGGGTCTAGGGATGCGGGTTTGGCTATTCATCACGACAGTGGAATCCGTATTTTATACTGGCTTAATTTAAAACACGGAATTTCTAGTATATCCAATATTTCATATATGACTCCTCTGCTGCTGATATTCTGTGATGTGATTACTTGATATCTTGAGACGATTGCTTATATTATATATATGAGATATAATAAATACCGCTGCTTTCGTTTCTTTTGTGATGCTTAGGAAGCATAAATTGATGGGACTTCATTAATGAGATTAATGAAATAAAAGAAACCTAAAGATATTGTAGAAACTTGTTTTAAAAACTGGTAGCTCTAGTTCTTACTTTGCATAGCGGTATTCCTTGTAAAATATCCAGCACCTTATTCGATAAGGAAAGAGCCGAGATCCCTTCACCGGGAGTGACCTCTTTAGCGAAACTGGCAGATGTTATAACCCACTCGGTTTGTCTTTTGATTGCTTCTATAGTTTTTTCTTTGCATAGTGGTATTTGTGAAATATCCTGCACCTCATTCGATGAGGAAAGAGTAGAGATAACCTTCACTGGGAGTGACCTCTTTAGCAAAACTAGTAAAAGCCTAAAAAACACTCCTTTTTCAAAAACACTCGATTCTACAATGATATCAAGTTCTACGCAAAGGGTTTTCTTAAAAACCTGTCATAGCCCTCCGTCATTTCAGATAAGTACTACTTAGTATTCGTGCTACGTTTGTTGACCTCTGTCAAGGCGTAGTGTGCGGTAGCTGACTAGTGCTTATCTGCTGCATACGATGCGATTGGATTAGGGTAGTTATGCGACCTTGTTGACCTCCGTCGAGGGTCGTGCGGATGGGTTTAATTTAATCATGAAATGTACGGGTAGAACTTGACTAGCAGCCTATGGTTTGTTGACCTCCGTCAAGGTCATAGAACGCTAGAGGTAAAATATTATCGGGAATTTCAAGTGTTGAAATTTGCAATGAGATTGCATAGCTTCTATGAGATAGTTGGATCCCGATACCCATTGCGAGTAAGAGTTACTCCTGAGAGAGTTTTACACATTACAATTAGCCGATCAAGTAGGTGTCTAAAAAGGTGTTAATGAAGTTACGCCCCAAGGAAAACGAGGTTTATTTTAATTAGGTATGTGCGAAAGCACAAGGAAGCTCTCTCAAAGTACCGACACTGGCCTGGCCGAATATTGGCGAACTTATAGGGTGTAATTAATCCCGGCTAGTCTTACCTTTTAGGGTTTGAAGGAAGATTTGATTAAAACAGTGGGAGCCATCCTGATTAGATAAAATAATAACCAATCTGATCTTGCAAGAGCACACGTAGAGTGTTTTCTTCTCCCTCTCTCCTGGTAGCGACTATGTCACGCCTTAATCAAGATAATAATATGGATGCATTGACCGAACCTGCTTATTATACTGTGCTAGGGAACGATGATTCTGCTCTATCTTATAATTGTTATAAGTCCGAGCAGGAAATAAGGGGAATATCCGGATTCCCATGCTACCCAATCGAAGAAAGTGCATATTGATGTATCTTCTTCGGGTGTGTTCATTAAAGAGAACTGTTTCTCAATATCTTCTACGTCCTGGGTATGTGATACCAGATCGAGATCCCGTATATGTAATATGTTACATGGGCTACAGAAAGGTAGAGAACTGGAAATGGGTGACATATCTCTATGTATAGAGAATGATGCAAGTGTTGCAGCCAAATCAGTTGGCAAATATCACCTTGTATTGATACATTGATTCTGAACGAATGTTATTACATACCGAACCTGCTATACAACATTACATCGGTTTCTTTATTAAGTTAAAGAAGGATATAATTCTGTATTGGAGGATAATGTTGTGAACATTTTCTTGAATCAAGAGTTGATTGGATCAGGCACGTTATGTAATGGCATGTAAGTTCTAAATCAAACCACAGTTCAAAGTATCTTGAACACATACATTCTTATGGCATTATAGACTAGGTCATATCAATGCGACACGACCAGCTAAGTTATATAAGAATGAATATGAGAATCTGTTCGAATTTTCATCTTATGCTACTTGCCAGTCTTGTCTCAAAAGTAAAATGACCAATACTCCGTTTACTGTAAACAGAGAAAGGGTTACTGGACTCTTGGGACGGATACATGATGATGTATTCAGTCCTATGTCTACTAATGCCAGGCTTAGTTCTTCGTACTTCATTATATTCACTGATCTTCTCTCAGGATCCAGACATATGTTTATGTTGAAACACAAGTCTGAAACTTTTGAGAAATTCAAGGAATATAAGCTTGAAATTAAGAACCAGGCGGGTAGAAGTATTAAGCCCTTCGATGTGATCGAGGAAGCGAATACTTGGGCATGGAGTTCCTGGATTATTTAAAGGAGAATGTGATTCTCTCTCAGCTTACTCCTTCGAATACACCAAAGCACAACGGTATATCGGGACGGAGGTATCGCATCCTATGAGATATGGCGTGCTATATGATGAGTACTACAGAGTTACTTGTTTCCTTTTAGTGTTATGCACTTGAGAAGCTGCATACTTATTGAATAGGGTTCCGTCCAAATCATAGCCTACCACTCCATATGAGATATGGTATGGGAAGAGACATATCTTAAACGAGTTAAGATATGGAGTTGTCCGGCCTATGTTGAAAGGAAAAATCCGGACAAGCTCGAGGTAAGGTCAGTTCTGTAAGTTTGTTAGGATATCCCAAACATTTGCGAGGGTATATCGTCTACCTAACTGAGGAGCAAAAGGTGTTCTCTTTCTCAGCATGCCACCTTTTTAGAAAAGAAATTTCTTGTGAAGAAATTAGTGGTTATGAGATAGAACTGGAAGGAGTTCCGTAGAAAAACTAACAAGCTGATGATTTAGTGGAACCAAAGGATTCAATAGTCTCCAACGAACCTCAACCTCTCCGCGAATCTGGTAGGATTCCTCATCCACTTGAGAGAAACTACGGTTTTCTCAGTTACAGTGTGAGCGAGGATTGCATCATGGTAGATGATGGCCCAACTAAGTTCAGGCAGGCCATCACGAGTGCGGACTCTGTGTAAAGGCTGGATGCTATACAATCAAAGATGGAATCCATGTACACCAACAAAGTATGACTTTGTACAATGCACCTGAAGGGGTAAAACCCATTAGGAGCAAATGGATCTTGAGAAGATTCTTGGTGTAGATGGAATAGTTGAGACTTTCAGAGCTATGCTTAAGTCCATCAGGAACAATGCAAGCATCGCGGAATTGGAACATCTGTTTTGATGTGGTAGTCAAAGAGTTTGACCTCATCAAAAAGATAGATGAACCTTGTATATAGAAGAAGGTAGTAGAGAGTAAGGTTCTCTTACACGTATTGTACGTAGATAACATACTCTTGATAGGAAATGTTTTCCTATGCTACACTCGGTCAAGCTCCTCTTATCACGGGGATTCTCCATAGAAGATCTGGATGATACCTATTGTTCCCGCCAAAAATTTCTGCGCAAAAGAGCCCAAGGTATCAAATGGCAGCGATACGCTTAAAGAAATGCGAACCAGTATCTTTCGGCCTGTATTTTGATAAACTCCCGAAGGAGGAACTGTTAAGTTCTGATGGTATCGAAAGCATCTGGTAAAACCCTTCGATTTGATATAATACGGGCTTCATAATTCATCCGGGATCAAAAGTTATGAGCAAATATGATATGCACTGTTCCCTGATTAAAAGTCAGGAATTGCCTCAATGAGGTATCACATGCTCACACGTGATCAATGGTCACGTGTTGACACGTGATAGTTAAAACATGAATAAAAATAAGCGGCTGAAGAAGGACCCAATTGGGGGTCAGGTGCTCACACGTGACCAATGGTCACGTGTTGACATGTGATAGTTAAAACAGAAATAAAAGCAAATGGCTGAAAGAAATACCTCAATGAGGTATCACGTGCTCACACGTGACCAATGGTCACGTGTTGACACGTGATGGTTAAAACTGAAGCATAAATAAACGCTGAGAAAAGGACTCTATTGGGGGTCACGTGCTCACATGTGACCAAGGATCACGTGTCAGCACGTGACTGGCTTCGAAAGCCTTATAGTTAATAGAATTAAATTCTAAAAGCTTCTAAATCTTTCCAAATGAAAAAGGATTATGGGGACCGTTGGATTAAAGATCCAAGGATGATTAAAAATCACCAATTTATGGAAAAAATCTTAGACAAGGAAAGATTTCCCCTAAATCTCACCGAAAATAACAAACAGAATATTTTTGGATTTAAAATCCAACGGTGAATAAAAATTCACTGAATGATCTAAAGGATCATATTAATGATGAAAACAAATCAAATCTTTCAATGAGAGATTTGCTAAACAAATTGATTCTTTCCCTTCTTCTATAAATAGGAACCAAGAAGAGAAGAGAAGGAGATACCTTTTTTTGGGGAGATAACAACAACAGAGAGAGAAAAGAAAGGAGAATTTAATTCTCAACAAAGAAAACCCTAGGTGAGAAAGGGAAAAAGGGTCAAAACTTCAATAAAGAGAATTTAATTCTCAATCCAAGAGTTTAACTCTTATACAAAAAAGAACTTAGTTCTTCTTCTGGTTGAAGATCTGCACAGAGCACATCTCCCCATAAGTTGAGAATTTAATTCTCATCGGGTCGAGATCCTGCCATGCAGATCCTAAACTTAGAAGGGGAATTGAGTTTTGAGAATTTAATTCTCCTAAAACAGAACTAGGGTTTAACCCTAATTGAGAATTTAATTCTCTCAGATCAACAGGAATTTAATTCCTCCTAAAATGAAACTAGGGTTTAACCCAATATAAGAATTTAATTCTTTTACATATTTGGGAATTTAATTCCTTTAAAAAGAAATTAGGGTTTTACCCTAGATAAGAATTTAATTTTTAATCTTACAGAGAATTAAATTCTCAAAATAAAATGATGAGACTTAAAAGATCTCCATGCATGCAAAAGACCAAGGTCAAGTGTCCCCACGTGACCCCTGAAGAGATCCCCAGAAATGAGAAGGAGGAAAGCTTTGAGGCAATGCCTCACGTGCTCCCACATGACCTACAAAACACAGAAAGAAAAAGCAAAAGAAATATGAGCTTTGGGCGCTCTCACGTGTCTCCATGTGACCCCTTAGCGAGTGCTTTAATGATCAGTGCATAAATCTCCATCACGTGTCAACACGTGATTCTCAAAAGATGAAGAAGTGTTTAACACTTAATTGCAGAACGAAGAAAAGGGATTTGGTCCCACCTTTAGGCGCTCTCACGTGTCCACACGTGACCCATCTTTCTTTAGTGTTTAACACTAATTTGGGGATTATATTTCCAGTGTTTAACACTGATTGTTTCTAGTGTTTAACACTAAATTGAAAATTATATTTTCAGTGTTTAACACTGATTGTGTTTTAGTTTTTAACACTAATTTGAGAGTTCTACCTCCAGTGTTTAACACTGTTGTTCTCTAGTGTTTAATACTACTTTTAGCCAAATTAGCTAATTTTCCAGAGGTAAAAGTCCCTCCTCCAAATGAATCTCAAAATTGAGGAAATCAAAGACAAAATGTTGTCAGAGCCCCCAAACCTCTGTTTAGCACTGCTGAATGATGAGGGGCTGAACCCAGACAAATGTCTAATAGTCCAAAGGGCCAATATTTTAAACATAATTGGACTTAGCCCAAACTGGCCATAAGTCCTCAAATCATCTTGAACTGAGCACATCTGCTCTTTCAACCAACTCATTGGTTCAAGGGTACATCTCTGAACTCCTCTGATATTTGTCGTTGTAATCCTTCAACGTCTTCAGAGAGGTGATGGGTCAAAGACAAAATGTCTACAAGCCCGCGATACCCGAAGCTGCCATCCCAAAACGGATAGCCATCCCGGCTCAAGCGGACGAAATCATTGGAAAGGCTCCTCCTTCCAAGAAGTCAGTTTTTACAAGGCTAGCCATTCTGGTTGCTGCTCCAGGCGAGGTCCTCAAAGCTGCTTCCCCTGCCCAGAAGTCTGTTTTTGACAGATTAGACATTGCTTCTCAACGGGTGTCAATTTTCGACAGGCTAGCACCAATAACAGTCTATCCTCAAAGCAGGGGGCACGACGAAGTCGCCCCTACGGCCGAAACAACTCCATCCGCATGACACGCTCGACGTCGCCACTGGCGCCGAGTAAGGAAGGCTGGGGGCAACTCCCCCTCTGGATTTACTCTACCAGCTCCAATGGTGGGGATCGATGTTGCTGTTCCAACCGGGAACAGCTTTGAGCTGCTGAACAGGGTGCGCAGAAACTCTCCTACTGCAGTGCTGAAGAGATCTCCTCCACCCGTGGAGAATGATACGGAAAAGAAGCTGGAGCAGCCCCCTCAACGGCTGTCCTCTAAAATTTACAAGGTCTGGCGTCCAGTCCAAGATTCCGTAATAGATCAAGACTATCTCCGCCGACAGAAAAAGATGAAGGTTCGGCAGGAGAAGAACTACTCTGTCAAGCCGGAAAAAGCAACAACTGGATGGGTGCCCACTGCAACTGCTCCCTCAACGTCAATCACTCAAAAGAAAAGGAGGCCGCAAAAAGATCCTGTGAACATGGCGAACCGTAAAAGCGCTGAATCTAAACGCCCCAAGTCTGGGGGCATGGTGGTGCACACTGTTTATATGGCTGCCGGAAAGGAAGAAAGCCGTGCTTTGACAGGTCACCGACCGCTCACTCGATCCGTGACAAAAGCCTAGGAGCAGCAACAGAAGCTTCAGGAAATGATGACTGCAATGGCTGCACTTACCGGGCCAAAAGAAAGCTCGGAGGCGCCATCAGAACAGCGTCACGAACAAGAGACTGATGTTGATTTCTTACACAGAGTCCTCCAAAAGAAGGACAAAGAAGCCGCAGAACAAGCGGCTAATATAAAACAAATGGCACTCCTTTTCCAAGATATGGTAGGGATGATGTTACAGCCGGACCCTCCAGCTGATGACCCTCCAATCATTGTTGAAGACGATAGAAGGGAGACATCTAATCCTCCTCCGGCTCTTTCAGCAGCCAAGGAAGAAACCCTTTTCAAGGCCACACTGGATGACTATATAGCTCAGCAAATACGGGCTCATCAGGCGAATGAAGCGGCTGCGCAAATTGTTAGAACCGGACGACCCTACCCAAGCTGGTATGACCAAATCAGTTACCCGCCGGGATATACAATCCCTAAGTTCCACGTATATAAAGGGACAGGGAATCCACATCAGCATGTCGCCCAGTTCAGGGCCTTATGCGGCAACACTGGAGGCGACGACAAACTGTTGCTTCGCCAATTCGTCGGCAGTTTAGTAGAAACGGCCTTTGAATGGTATTCGGAGCTACCTAACGACTCTGTCAAAACATTTGCGGAGATGGAGCTACTGTTTACACAAAGATTTGCGAGCGCCAGCGAGCGCACCCCGATAACAGCACTAATAAACACCAGGATAAGGCCAGGCGAAACGTGGGTTCAATACGCAACATGATAGCGGAATCTGTGGTCGAAATGCGAACAACGGATCGAAGAAGCACCTGCGGTAAGCATGTTTGTGGGCACTCTCGATCCGCAAGCGACCATCTCGCAGTTCATGATGTTCTTCAAGCCAACTACTTTCCAGGCCTTGATCGACAAGTTAGCCCAAATGGATCAGATGGGGCATAAACCGTCTCTTCCAAAGCCAGACTCTCGAAATGAGAAAGGAAAAGGGAAAGCGATCGTCGTCGCCAATACTTAACAACGGCCGAGCAATTCAAAGCCGGTTGTTCGCCAAAGCAACGTGCGTCCACGCCCATCCCTCGAAGAAAGACCGGGACGTCCTTACTCATTTCCTCAGGATAAAATGAGGAGACTGTTCGAGCTGGCCGTGCGCAACAGACTCATCAATCTGCCGAGTCCAAAACGTCCATTGCAGCCAGGCGATGTCAACGATCCCAATTATCGCCCTTACAACCAAGCGGTAAGCCATCCAATCGAAAATTGCTTCGTCTTTAAGGGATGGATTGAGGATCAATACCTACAAGGCAAGTTTGCGCTGTCCGAGAAGTGGAAGGTAAACCCACCGCGGCCATACACTCCGAAAAAGACGGACACACCGGGGGCAACTTGTTCTTTTGTTAAAAAAGCTCCGTGGGAGGTCGTGCTGTCAGCCAAAACCAAAAGGATGCTGAATGATCTCCAGACATGCCCGGCGATCGGATGGAAGAACTCGCTAGAACTCCAGATCGTCGAAGGGATGCTGAAGCCGCGCCCAACTCCAAAGATCGATGGTGAAGGCCCCAGCGCTCATACCCAGCCGTCAAAGTCTTCGAAGAAGAAGAAGAAGACCAAAATGCCCGTGCAGCCTGGTGACAAGCCCACGGACATGCAAAAATAGATTGACGCGTTGGAAGAATATAATCAGAAGGCGCGGACCCTAGTCACACTCCAAGAATTTCTCAGCCACGTCCTTGAGGACGGAGATGATGACAATAGAGAAGACTCGTCGGATGAATCTGAAGATTATGTGGCAAGCTGCCATGTGATCTCTCACTCGTCAATAAATGACGAAGAAGCTCCTTACACAGAGAAGCTGGGGGCAGATCCTGAGCCAGAACTTCTAGGACCATCAGACGAAATGATTGACGCGTTCCTGAACGAAGCCCGTCTTAAAAGCAAAGCTGATCGAGAGCGCGAGATGGCCATATTCGAGAAAGCCAAACGCCGGCGACTGGACAAAAGGGTCAAAACACTCCCACTAGATCAAAGTACATCCGCCGCAAATGAAAACAGGATCTAGACAAGGAAACAATTCGCCAAAGCCATATCGATGGGGATGAGGCTGCCCTCTTTCAAAGAAAATTCTCCTGGTGGTATACATCTTGATGAAGCGGACGTACATCCTAACTTCTGCTTATATCATTAGAAGATCGCACATCCTACTAAGGACTGCAACTCCTTTAAGTGTTGGTGGCAAGGGTATGTCGCTCACAAGCAACACTTCAATAGGACAAAGCGTGAAGCTTGTAGACAGCGGAAGAATGCGACAGATGAGCATAAAAGCATTGCTGGCGATTGTCATAGGGTAGATCCCGAGGGACCGCGAGTTCTCACCTTCGAGAGCGACTCCGACAAAAAAGCAGCCCTCGGCCCTCTCTTCAAGGAATCCATCTCTAAAACGAAAGAATTGAAGAGTTGCGAGAGCATTCAGCCTTGCAATTGCACGATACCCGGAAAAAATCTCGGACCCGCAAGCAACGGTTCGAACAAAAAGGATAAAGGAAAGGGAAAAACGGCCTTCATCGCCAACACTCAACAACAGTCGAGTGGCCCTAGAACGGTTGTTCGCCAAAACAACAAGCGGCAACCCCTCTATAAAAAGTTGAAACGTCCTTACTCGTTTCCCCGGGACGAAACAAGGAGGCTGTTCGAACTAGCAGTGCGCGACGGGCTTATCACTCTACAGAAGCCGAAATGCCAGCTACAACTGAATGAGGTCAACAATCCTAATTACTGCCCTTACCACCAAGTATTGGGCCATCCGATCGAAAATTGCTACATCTTCAAAAACTGGGTTGAAGACCAATACCAACAGGGCAAGTTCGTGTTGTCCGAAAACTGGAAGGTAAGCCCGCCACAACCACATGCTCCGAGAAAGGTGGATATGCCGGGGGCATCATGCTCATTCATTGGGAAAGCCCTATGGACCGAAAAGTCAGTAAACTAGAAATTCGTCTCAAATACGGCAACAGTGGACCGCAATGTCCTAAAACTTACAAATGACCGAAACGTCGTTAAACTACTCCCAACCCGCGGCATCTTCAGGCTGACGTGGTAAAAAAACGGTACATCCACAAGCGAGATGGGCACGGATGAAAACCCGAAAGGGCGCCGTGAGTAAAAACAGCAGGACTACCGGCGATGTTTGTGAAAACCCGAAAGGGCACAGACTCGTTAAAAAAAACAAAAAAAACGGTATGTCTATAAGCAAAATAGGCACGGATGAAAACCCGAAAGGGCTCCGTGAGTAAAAACAGCAGGGCCGCTGGCGAGTGTTGTGAAAACCCGAAAGGGCGCAACCTCGTTAAAAGACACTTACAGGGTCCTCTCGACCTTGTGAGGAGAAACCACCCGCGTGAGATCCTTACGACTCACAGGGAATCAACACACTTAGGGATCCTCATGATTCCTAAGGAGAAATTACACTTGCAAGATCCTCACGACTCGTAAGGTGAACTCTCTTATGGGACCCTCATGGCTCATAAGATTTGAAAGTCTTAAGTTACAGAGACCTGAACCTGTTCTTAAGCAACCCCCCACAACCTTCGATATTGCCCTACAAGCGGCTCAATACTGACCCTTGTATACAATCCACGGGAGCGAATAAACATTTCCCTAACAAGTCCCACCCATGACTGGGGATATGTCCATACGGTGAACAACCCTTGTAAGTCCTCTCGACTTATAAGGAGAAAACCCTTTTGTAAGATCCTTACGACTTACAGGGGAACATACACTTAGGAATCCTCACGATCCCTAAGGAGAAAAAGCACTTACGAGATCCTCACGACTCGTAGGGAGAAACACCTTTATGAGACCCTTACGGCTCATGAAGTCAAAAGCCTTAGTCGATGGGATCCTAACCCTGTTTGCTAAGCCACCTTTGTTCGACATCGACAGAGGCAAATGATGATTCGCTCCTGGCAATATCCCAGTTGTAGCGATGCTGATGCCTAAAACGGTATCGAATTCCAAGTCCTTTTACGGCAAATGATGATTAGCTCCTGGCAATATTCCAGTCGCAGCGATGCTGATGCTAAGATTGGTATCAGATCCCAAATCCCCTACTCGCGAGAAAAAATCAGCGAGCCAAAAAAAAATGCATACGAAATAGCCGAAATGATGGGGCAACTTGCAAACAAAATCAGCAAGTAAAAATGTATGCATACAAAGACAGCCGAAATGATTGGGCAACTCGGAATAAAAAGCAGCGAGTAAAAAGAAAAATAGCCGAAATGATTGGACACCGCGAAAAATAGCCGAAATGATTGGGCAATCGCGATCTTCGCGATATAAAAAGCTAAAATGATAGAGCATCGTGGAAAGAATAAAAAAAATGATGAAAATGAACGATGAAAGAATGAAACTTTTTGCCCTACAGGTGAGATCACATCGATCCCTGTATACAATCCAGGGGCACAAACAAAGAGGGAACCATACCTTCCCAACAGGCTCCATCAGAAAGAGAAGCCAAATCTCAACGGTTCACAGACAACCTAGAGACAATCTCGACATTTGTCGCAATATTGCAGACACAATGTCAACAAACGAAGCAAAGGAAGATCCTTAGCTTCAGGGTCTCGACGTCGATATCGACAACTTAGAGATCACCAACGGCGTTTCTCCTCATTCCAACCAGATGCAAACGTGACGTCAACAATCGACCTCAGAGTCGCAACGAAACGGAACCATAGCAAAGTCCCTAGTTCTAAATCTTAACGACAATATCTACAGCCTAAGAATCAGCAACGGCGTTCCTTTGCAGTCCAGCAGGATGCAGATGCAACGTCAACAAGAGACCCCATGGTCGAAACAATGCGGGGTGATGGCAAAATCCTAACTCCACCTCGGCATTCGTCTCGTTACAGCAGACGCAATGTCAACAACGGCGTTCCTTCATAGTCCAGCAGGATGCAGATGCAACGTCAACAAGAGACCCAATGGTCGAAACAAGCGGAGCGACGGCAAAATCTCAGCTTCACCTCAGCATTCGTCTCGATATAGCAGATGCAATGTCAACAACGGCGTTCCTTCGTAGTCCAGCAGGATGTAGATGCAACGTCAACAAGAGACCCAATGGTCGAAACAAGCGGAGCGACGGCAAAATCCCAGCTTCACCTCAGCATTCGTCTCGATACAGCAGATGCAATGTCAACAACGGCGTTCCTTCGCAGTCCAGCAGGATGTAGATGCAACGTTAAAAAAAGACCACATGGTCAGTAAAGCGGAGTGACGGCAAAATCCCAACTCCACCTCGACATTCGTCTCGTTACAGCAGACGCAATGTCAACAACGGTGTTCCTTCGCAGTCCAGCAGGATATAGATGCAACGTCAACAAGAGACCCCATGGTCGAAACAATGTGGAGTGACGGCAAAATCCCAACTCCACCTCGGCATTCGTCTCGTTACAGCAGACGCAATGTCAACAACGGCGTTCCTTCGCAGCCCAGCAGGATGCAAAAGCAACGTCAACAAAAGACCTTATGGTCAAAATAAAGCAGAGTGACGGAAAAATCCCAGCTCCACCTCGACAATCGTCTCGATATAGCAGATGAAATATCACCCCAACGTTCTTCCCCAGCAGGATTCGGACGCGCCAAAGCAAATGAAGCAAAAGGCCAAATTCCTAGCTTCAGGATCTTGACGGCAAGTCATATAAAGCCTGAAAGACAATCGGAGAACATCTCGCACCAGCGCGGAGTGGTCACCACCTCGATGATTGTCTCGATACAGCAAATGAAATGTCACCCCAGCATTCTTCCCCCAGCAGGATTCGGACGCGCCAAAGCAAATGAAGCAAAAAGCCAAATTCCTAGCTTCAGGGTCTTGACGGCAGGTCATATAAAGCCTGAAAGACAATCGGAGATCATCTCGCACCAGCACGGAGTGGTCACCACCTCGACGATCGTCTCGATACAGCAGATGAAATGTTACCCCAGCATTCTTCCCCTAGCAGGATTCGGACGCGCCAAAGCAAATAAAGCAAAAGGCCAAATTCCTAGCTTCAGGGTCTTGACGGCAAGTCATATAAAGCCTGAAAAACAATCGGAGATCATCTCGCATCAGCGCGGAGTGGTCACCACCTCGACGATCGTCTCGATACAGCAGATGAAATGTCACCCCAGCGTTCTTCCCCCAGGAGGGTTCGGACGCGCCAAAGCAAATGAAGCAAAAGGCCAAATTCCTAGCTTCAAGGTCTTGACGGCAAGTCATATAAAGCCTGAAAGACAATCGGAGATCATCTCGCACCAGCGCGGAGTGGTCACCACCTCGACGATCGTCTCGATACAGCAGATGAAATGTCACCCCAGCGTTCTTCCCCCAGCAGGATTCGTACGCGCCAAAGCAAATGAAGCAAAAGGCCAAATTCCTAGCTTCAGGGTCTTGACGGCAAGTCATATAAAGCCTGAAAGACAATCGGAGATCATCTCGCACCAGTACAGAGTGGTCACCACCTCGACTTTCGTCTCGATACAACAGACGAGATGTCACCCCAGCATTCTTCCCCCAGCAGGATTCGGACGCGCCAAAACAAATGAAGCAAAAGGCCAAATTCATAGCTTCAGGGTCTTGACGGCAAGTCATATAAAGCCTGAAAGACAATCGGAGATCATCTCGCACCGGCGCGGAGTGGTCACCACCTCGACAATCATCTCGATACAGCAGATGAAATGTCACCCCAGCGTTCTTCCCCAGCAGGATTCGGACGCGCCAAAGAAAACGAAGAAAAGGCCAAATTCCTAGCTTCAGGGTCTTGAAGGTAACTCATATAAAACCTGAAAGACTATCGGAGATCATCCCACATCAGCGCGGAGTGGTCACCACCTCGACGTTCGTCTCGACACAGCAGACGCAACATCACCAAAAGGAGTCACGGCAAAATCCCTGGTTCCAAACCTCGACGGTTCACCAGCAATCTAGAGACAACCACGACATTCGTCTCGATACAGCAGACGCAATGCAAGAAAACGAAGCAAAGGCCAAATTCCTAGCTTCAGGGTCTTAACGGCAAGTCATATAAAACCTGAAAGACAATTAGACATCATCTCGCCACAGTGCAGAGCGGTCACCAGCTCGACGTTCGTCTCGACACAGCAGATGCAACATCACAAAAAGGAGTCACGGAAAAATCCCTGGTTCCAAACCTCGACGGTTCACCAGCAACCTAGAGACAACCGCGACCTTCGTCTCGATACAGCAGACGCGATGCCAGCAAACGAAGCAAAGGCCAAATTCCTAGTTTCAGGGTCTTAACGGCAAGTCATATAAAGCCTGAAAGACTATTGGAGATCATCCCACACCAGCGCGGAGTGGTTATGACTCATTGGGGCTCTCCAAAATGAGCCTAACCTCAAGTAAAAAGCGGCATGGCAAAATTCCTAACGGTTGCTCTTCCGACGGTCAAACTGCCAAGGAGGATTGCTTGAAGACGTCTTGTCCAGCCCCCGAAGGGATCAGAGACACGGCAGTCGCAGGGCTACTCAAACAGCACGATTGCCTATCGAGGAATATATTAGCTGATGCGACGGTACGATGGCCAAAACCCTAAGTACCACAGACCCTAACGGACTTCTGTCGTAAAGAGCAGAGGTTAACTGTGACGTTAGGATATGCTTGCGAGAACTGCTCGATTCGTCTCGACTCGTGAGGAAATTGATGTCTTTGCGAGAACTGCTCGATTCGTCTCGACTCGCAAGGAAAAGCCTTAGACAGCGGGGATTAAAAAACCTGTTTCCTAAGCACTGGGATCCTGCAAGTCGGCCCAAAACGGTCTCTTGCATACTATCCATGGGTCTCACTCTCCAAAGTAGAATCTCGACAAGGAGGGAAACAACCGCTTATGGGTCCTCTCGACTCGTAAGGGGGGGAAAATTCTCTTATAAAATCCTTACGACTTATAAGAGAAAATACACTTAGGAGTCCTCACGACCCCTAAGGAGAAAATACACCTACAAGATCCTCTCGATCCGTAGGGAGAAAAGTCTTTGTGAGACCCTCACGGCTCATAAAGTTGAAAAGTCTTAGGCTACAAGGACCCTAAACTTGTCTCCTAAGCCCTCAATTCCATGGTTACTCATAACTTTGCACTACTTCACCCACGTACATACTTACGTGGGCAAAGTAGTGGGGGGCATTTGTTCCCGCCAAAAATTTCTGCGCAAAAGAGCCCAAGGTATCAAATTGCAGCGATACGCTTAAGAAAATGTGAAACAGTAACTTTCGGCCTGTCTTTTGATAAACTCCTGATGGAGGAACTATTAAATTCTGATGGTATTAAAAGCATCTCGAAAAACCCTTCGATTTGATATATTATAGGCTTCATAATTCATCCGGGATCAAAAGTTATGAGCAAATATGCTATGCACTGTTCCCTGATTAAAAATCAGGAATTGCCTCAATGAGATATCACGTGCTCACATGTGATCAATGGTCACGTGTTGACACGTGATAGTTAAAACATGAATAAAAACAAGCGGCTGAAGAAGGACCCAATTGGGGGTCACGTGCTCACACGTGACCAATGGTCACGTGTTGACACGTGATAGTTAAACAGAAATAAAAGCAAATGGCTGAAGGAAATACCTCAATGAGGTATCACGTGCTCACACGTGACCAATGGTCACGTGTTGACACGTGATGGTTAAAACTGAAGCATAAATAAACGCTGAGAAAAGGACTCTATTTGGGGTCACGTGCTCACACGTGACCAAGGGTCACGTGTCAGCACGTGACTGGCTTCGAAAGCCTTATAGTTAATAGAATTAAATTCTAAAAGCTTCTAAATCTTTCCAAATGAAAAAGAATTATGGGGACCGTTGGATTAAAGATCCAAGGATGATTAAAAATCACCAATTTATGGAAAAAAATTTAGACAAGGAAAGATTTTCCCTAAATCTCACCGAAACAAACAGAATATTTTTGGATTTAAAATCCAATGGTGAATAAAAATTCACTGAATGATCTAAAGGATCATATTAATGATGAAAACAAATCAAATCTTTCAATGAAAGATTTGCTAAACAAATTGATTCTTTTCCTTCTCCTATAAATAGGAGCCAAGAAGAGAAGAGAAGGAGCTACCTTTTTTTAGGTAGATAACAACAACAGAGAGAGAAAAGAAAGGAGAATTTAATTCTCAACAAAGAAAACCCTAGGTGAGAAAGGGAAAAAGGATCAAAACTTCAATAAAGAGAATTTAATTCTCAATCCAAGAGTTTAACTCTTATACAAAAAAGAACTTAGTTCTTCTTCTGGTTGAAAATCTGCACAGAGCACATCTCCCCATAAGTTGAGAATTTAATTCTCATCGAGTCGAGATCCTGCCATGGAGATCCTAAACTTAGAAGGGGAATTGAGTTTTAAGAATTTAATTCTCCTAAAACAGAACTAGGGTTTAACCCTAATTGAGAATTTAATTCTCTCAGATCAACAGGAATTTAATTCCTCCTAAAATGAAACTTGGGTTTAACCCTATATAAGAATTTAATTCTTTTACATATTTGGGAATTTAATTCCTTTAAAAAGAAATTAGGGTTTTACCCTAGATAAGAATTTAATTCTTAATCTTACAGAGAATTAAATTCTCAAAATAAAATGAAGAGACTTAAATGATCTCCATGCATGCAAAAGACCAAGGTCACGTGTCCCCACGTGACCCCTGAAGAGATCCCCAGAAATGAGAAGGAGGAAAGTTTTGAGGCAATGCCTCATGTGGTCCCACATGACCTACAAAACACAGAAAGAAAAAGAAAAGGAAATATGAGTTTGGGCGCTCTCGCGTGTCTCCATGTGACCCCTTAGCGAGTGCTTTAATGATCAGTGCATAAATCTCCATCACGTGTCAACACGTGATGCTCAAAAGATGAAGAAGTGTTTAACACTTAATTGCAGAATGAAGAAAAGGGATTTGGTCCCACCTTTGGGCGCTCTCACGTGTCCACATGTGACCCCTCTTTCTTTAGTATTTAACACTAATTTAGGGACTATATTTCCAGTGTTTAACACTGATTGTTTCTAGTTTTTAACACTAAATTGAAGATTATATTTTCAGTGTTTAACACTGATTGTCTTTTAGTGTTTAACACTAATTTGAGAGTTCTACCTCCAGTGTTTAACACTGTTTATCTCTAGTGTTTAACACTACTTTTAGCCAAATTAGCTAATTTTCCAGAGGTAAAAGTCCCTCCTCCAAATGAATCTCAAAATTGAGGAAATCAAGGACAAAATGTTGTCAGAGCCCCCAAACCTCTGTTTAGCACTGCTGAATGATGAGGGGCTGAACCCAGACAAATGTCTAATGGTCCAAAGGGCCAATATTTCAAACATAATTGGACTTAGCCCAAACTGGCCATAAGTCCTCAAATCATCTTGAACTGAGCACATCTGCTCTTTCAACCAACTCATTGGTTCAAGGGTACATCTCTGAACTCCTCTGATATTTGTCGTTGTAATCCTTCAACGTCTTCAGAGAGGTGATGGGTCCCGACAGCCATACATTTTATGGACCACTATGTCCTTAAACTGGCATTAGACCACTATGTTCTTAAACTGGTATAGGACCACTATATCCCTAAACTAGCAATGGACCACCATGTCCCTAAACTGGAACAATAGAGCCCCCAAATGCTCTTTTGTCGGATCTAAACGATCCCGTTAAGTCGATCTTAGTCCCAAACTGGACTAACGTATCCTTACCAACCATTTACGTTGATCTTAGCCTCAAATATGGCTAACGTATCCTTAAACTTTCAAACAGACTTTAGTCCCAAATTGGACTATAAATCCCCCAATCAACTTTGGTTCAAGGGTACATCTCTGAACTCCTCTGACATCTGTCATTGTAATCCTTCAACGTCGTCAGAGAGGTGACGGGTCCCGACGGCCATACATGCAATGGACCACTATGTCCCTAAACTGGAACAATAGAGCCCCAAATGCTCTTTTGTCAGATCTAAACGATCCCATTAAGTTGATCTTAGTCTCAAACTGGACTAACGTATCCTTAACAAATATTTGAGTTGATCTTAGCCTCAAATATGGCTAACGTATCCTCAAACCAAAAACCCAAACCCGAATCTAAGAAAACACGGATTTAGATTAATCCATGTCCTACGGGCGACGACAAAAATTGGTCTCCGTATACAATCCATGGGCAACCACAAACAAAACAAACACCCACGACACGAAGTGAAATTCTGGAGAAGGAGAAAGTTGTTACCGTGAAGCGGTAGCGTAATTAACTGTAGGGGCTTGCGCCTGCAGAGAAAAGCGTCCCCACAATCAAAAACCTCTCAAGCGAGGGGGAATCTGACGAAGTCTGCTACGTCGGTCGCATCCATCTAAACCTCCGATACATGGTGCCATAAATCAACTTGGCATCTTCGGAGAGACGGACGGATAAAACCAAATAGTATCTGCCCCGAATCCCAGGCAAGATGTCCATGTCTTGGCCACCGTTCGGAGGGGAACACCTACTGCATCTTGTGGATAATGATTTATGGTGATAGATCTAAGTGGATGTTGGGAGTGTCCCAAATCCAGGTACATTAACACCATACTAAAGGGTTTAGTATGGAGGATTCTAAGCGTGTGGTTTGCCCACTTACTCATGAATCACTCTCTCCAATACTGGTTTGGAGAGAGCTCGCGTGCAAGGGATACCCTATGCTTCGGTAGTAGGCTCTATCATGTGTGCGATGTTATGTACCAGACCAGATGTAGATGACTCATTAGGTGTAGTGATCAGGAATCAATCAAATCTTAGGAGAATCACTGGAAAGCTGTAGAGGACATTCTTAAGTACTTGAGAAGTACTAAAAGAAAGTTCTTGGTTCGAGCTTTCAGGGTGATAAGGACGACTGAAAGTCAGTCACATGCATTATCTTTGAAGAGTTCCAAGCTAGATACCGTGACATACTAGACGATAAAGGATGAATACATTTCTACCAATTGATACTACCAAAGTGGCTGTCTGGACATTTCTTGTTCATGAGATGAAAAAGGTTCCTACCATTGAATGTCCAATAACTATTATTATGATAACAATGGAGTTGTAGATTTGTCCTAGGAACGCCGATCCCATCAGCAATCTAGACATATTCTGAAGCAAGTATCACCTGATCAGGGAGATGGTTGATCTCTAAGGGATCGAGGTAAAGAGAGTAGATTTTGAGGTTAACACGGAGGATCCACTCACCAAGGCATGCTTCCCCAAATACTATTTGAGAGATTTTGTGATGGTTGAGTATGAGATATTACAACCACTGCTAAATTGTTGGGTATTGGATACTACAACAGATGGCCTTAGTGCAAGTAGGAGATTGTTAGTTATATGAATGCCCTAAAGGCCATTACTGTACATATGATGTATATTGTAGTGGATGCTTGGACATATATAGGGAGGAATTTTTTGCTCAACATGATAGTATGCTATCTGGTTGCTCTTTATCTTAACATGTTGACTTGTATAAGTGATGATGTCTTACTCTCACATGTTGATAAAGACCTTAGGATGTGTACTTGACTACCAGGACTATGATGGAGATCATACTAGTGGAGACAAGGGTAGTCCACAAGTAAACCCTATAATTGTTCCTAGTCATGGGAGTATCGAGACAGGGCATCGATACTCCAGAGTAGACTAGCGTATACGCTTCTCGCCCGTATGATGGACGATGGATGATCCCACATCCATTGGTATTTGACATCAGAGAAGGTACACGGGTGCTCAGTGGAGACTGAGTACACTGAACGGACTCGCCGAGAACTCCTAGAAGGTATTATACCTATCATTAGATAGCAATTCTCTGGCGACACTGGTACAGGTTAGTCTGTCGACCCGAGATCGTCATAAAGTCTTGTGTGATTCCCACTGTGCTTTAATTTCCACCTTACCACGGTCAAGAGATCGTGCAAAACGGTGGTTTTTGGGTACAGTCCCGAGTCACATGGAGGCAATGAGCAATAGGAAAGGATTCGTCTCTCCTGGTATTGGGAGTTGATGTTGCGCTATGCTCTTTTAGCCATAATATAAAATCCCTAGCCAGGGTTGCTGAGATCTACTGGTAAGTGTTATCAGTAGTTTTTTGAACCGTTATGGACCTTGCATCGGCATGACTTATCAGGCTATTGGGGTCTGACGTTATACCACCCCCAGGCTGTGATATGCGACATATCAGACGAAGAGAACGGACTGTACGGTAGTGTTACTGATTGGATTCGCAGTAGTATGAGCAGGCTTGCTTGTTGATCTTCTGATCGCTCAATACCCGGGTGGCCGTTACGTTTAGCAGACCGCTTGCGGCTTGTGGGTGTTTGATATGATCATCACTTACTGTCGGCGTATTGACGAGTCTTTAGAGTCCTACACAGAGTTTTCCTGTTTCATGAGAAACGAAGTAGGAGCACATATATGATATGTGCGGGACCGAAATTAATACGTGTATGTGATACCACATTCTATTCTCGCGATATATGATATCGGTTGGTTATATGAGATATAGCCGGGTTATCGGATCAAGTGTTGATTCGATAAGTTAATTCATATGATATTAGTCGATTATATGTGATATAACCGAATTATTAAATCAAGTGTTGATTTGATAATTTAATATATAATTATACATTTTATATATTAACTTACATTAACTAATATTTGCTCACTAAGTATTCTTTTTCTCAGTTGTGTATATAGTATATATGTAATATATATTAATGTACATTTTATTATGTCATGCTTGATGATACATGATACATGGGTGTTTGAGACTTACACTATAGTTAGGATAACGTAGAGTTTATATTTATCTAAGTAATTCAAAAATAGATGGATTTTTGTCATGGCTACAAGCTTGTAGAAGCTTTTGGAAATATTGACCAAGTCCACTCTTTTTGTTTCATTTGTAGATATTTATTAACCTAACCATAAACTCTAGCCCTAGTTAAGTCTCTACATGAGTTAGTGCATGACACTAACTCACCCATGGTTCACATTCTGACCTCAAGAGTTCATTCTCTCATTCATCACTTGATCATCTTCTTCTTCATTGAAAAGCTTTATAGCTTTTGAAATGGTGAGAAAATATTGTGAGAAAAAGAAAACTAAAGAGAGCTCATTTCCTATTTCATCATCCTCTACTATTAGCCATTTAGTTTAGGGTGTTTGCTTCACTAAACCCTAATTTAGTGAAGAGGTAGGATGAGCTTGAGTCTCCTCGACGTAGATCATCTTCAGCATCGAAGACTTCGAGTAAGTTTGCATCTTTCACCTTGTGAATACTCTCAAGAGTTCGGGAGATCATTACTCGCAGTGAAGGGACTTCTACACGGAACATTTGAAGTGAAGGACCGGTCTACAAAGGTTGTATTCCGTATTCACTTAGACTTGCAAAGTTGTTTGCGTGATGTTTTGTTTATATCTCTAGTTAAGATTCTTGGTTAGGGTTGTTTAGAATAGCAAATTTTTGAAAATGGTATGGACGATGCCTCCCAAAACCTTGCTGCCGCGCTAGGTAACCCTACACTAAAGAGCCGTACAAATAGGTTTTAGTTGAGTACGGTCCTGAAGCACTGGAGGCGGTGAGCAGTCGAAAGGATTCGTCTCTTCCGGTATTGGGAGTTGATATCGCGTTATGCTTTATTGGTTTTAAGCATAAGTCCTTGGCCAGGGAGGTTGAGATAAACTGATATCGGCTGTATCTCAGGTGGTTATTAGTTTGATATCGGCATGACTTATCTGGTTATTGGGGGTCTAACAGTTTCCACACCCCAAACCTGATATGCGACACTCTATGACGAATAGACCGGACTATACGGTGACTGTCACGGATAGACTTTGATTACATACGGATGAGGTTGCTTGTCGACCTTTCTTTTAATCAATACTTGGGTAGCCGTTACGTGTAGCTAGTACCGTTGACGTGCTTGTGGGTTAACCCGTGAGGGGATTGATCAAAAAGTATTTCAGATTCAATCGAATATGATCCTAAGCTACTGCCAGCGTATTGATTGAGTATTTAGAGTGCCACACAGAGGTTTTCCCCGCTCAGACGAAACGATGTACTGTGTATATGGTGATACGCGTGGGAGTTCGATTAATATTTGTATTTGATAAATGTACATTAATCAGATGTTTGATAATACTAGCTGATTTATGTTTAAGGCGGATCATTAAATCAAGTGCTGATATATATATATATATATATATATATATATATAGTATTATGTTCATTTTCTATTTCTCGCTCATTTGCTATTTGTATATGATACAAATACGTGTGTCGATACATATATTTTGTGTATATGATACACACTTTAGATGTTGTATGTATATATATAAATATCTAGAAGTAATACCTCATTTGTTATTAATATTAACATAGAAATGAGGCATTTTTTTAATATTAACAAATTAGGTATGTTATAGAGAGGTATGGCTTCAAATTTGTAAATGAAAAAAGACTTTTTATCGTATGAAGCCTTCTCTCTCTTCTTCATTCCTTCATGCATCTTCTCTCTCATCTATTCCTTTATAGAGAAATGAGAGCTCTAGAGAGAAAAATGAGAGAGTGATTACTACATCTCTTCATCTCATTCTTTAGAAATGATGAGATCAAGTTACTTCACAAGATGTATGCTTTTGGTGAAGTTGAAGATTGAGATGAGGTTTTCTTCGATAAGGTGGTTCGCTTGCAAGTTCGTTTCTACGACGATGGAGTCTAGTTTAAGTCTTACATGATTAGATAGACACACTACAAAGGTTGTAGTTCCCTAAAACCCTATATATATTGCTCTCTAGACTACTTACAACTTGTAGTATTTGGATGATTTTAGGATTAGAGTTTGGTTCTATGTTCTCAAATTTTTGTTCGCTATTCTGCCATGTTCTGCAAGTGTTACGACCCAAGAACCAACTACTAAAATGGTATCAGAGCCGATCCATATACTATAAGTTGTTTTGATAGCCAAATAGAATTTTAGAAGCCCAATTTTCAAAACAGTTTTGAGAAATGCTCGCTGTTTTTTGGAGAGAAAAAACATAACTGTTTTGAAAATTCAGCTCTAAAAATCTGATATGTTTTGCTTCAACTCGATGCTGGGGGTTCTCATTTTGGAACGGGAACTCCGGCGGACATCGAGAGCGACCCCAAACATCTCCGGGAGGCAATATTAGGCCCCTCACCCTGAGAGAACCAATTGGCTCTCGGGATGAGGGACAGACCCGAAAGCAACTTTGATTGCTCTTGGGTCTGGTCCCTAGCCTTAGGCCACCAATTGGTGGCCTAGAGTTTGGGGGACCCCCCTTATGCCCCCTCAGGAGCTCAAGGGTCAAGCTCGAGTGCCTCATCGGGCTCTCGGGCTCATTTCGAGCTCTCCGAAACTCGATTATTTGCAAAAAAAGATAGGTTTTTGGGTGCCGGGGTGCGTGTCGGATTTCAATTCTTTGAAATTCGACTCATTCGACTTTGTGGGTTAAAATTCTTGGCTATTAGTTTCAAATTAACTCGTTGAAGTTTTCGATCGAGTTGGTTTTATTGCATATATGAATATGTGTTGGTAAACGTCGCCTAATTGATGCGTGATCAATTTGACAAAGTTGCACATTAGGTGAATGTTATATTGGTTTTTACAGTTTGGTTTGGATTGTCGCGATGAATAGCCCCTCATGGATTGTGAATATATACAAGTGTTGTATATAGTTCATTATTCTGGGGATTGCCAAATATATTATTCTTTTATGGATCGCGGTCAGTGTTCATATCAGAATTTTGCATTATTATATCGCCCATTCTTAATCACATTACATATAAATAGGTGCTTTTGATCCATATCTGCTAAATAGTTGCAGGTTACAGGTTATCATATCGTTACAGTGAAATTCATGAAAAGTCGCTACAAATGTGAGACTACGACCAACAACAAATGAATCCGTACGATACTGCCTACCAGTTTAAGGAACAAATGAAAATCATTAGACAGTTCAATACACAAAGCACAAGGGCAGCACAAGATTCAAGACTTCAAAGCAAAGCTCAAGGCAAAAGTCCACATCATTCTGCACTGTTGGAAATCTGGAAGAAAATAAAAGAGATTCTGAGGACCCAAGTGAAGAAACCAGAAGGAAAAAGCAACATGAAGCAACCCTGAAGAATTGATCCCATGAACCCAACAAATGGCCGCGGAACCGCGGCCAAACAGGCCTTTCTGCCGCGGTTCCGCGGACATAATATGCACGTGTCGGAGGGGTGTCGGTGCTTTGACTCAGTCTTTGGGATTGTTTTGTAATTTCATGTATGGATCAGAATGTAAACCTAGGGTTTTTCCTATCTATAAATAGGAGGGCTCAAAGCCAAATAATGTTTGCCTCTTTTTGGTGTGCCTCTTTGGAGGATGCCTCTTTTTAATTCTTAGATTAAATTTTTATTTCCCTTGTAATCGTTGAGAGGTCATCAATAAAGTAAGAGTTTATTTTTATCTCGCATTCTTTTATTATCTGCAATTTAGTTCTTGCATTTTTTATCTGTTCTTTTATTATCTGCAAATTAGTTTTCTAATATAAAATTTATAAAAATGAATTGTATCGTCACTTTCCTAATGAGTGAGTAATTTCTCACTTGTTAGGGTTAGGATAGGGAAGGTTTGAAAGAAGGAAATCTCTCTCGCTCCTTTCTTTGCCCATATAATTTTTATAATACGGACTCTATTTAATTCAACCACACACCGCTCACTACGGCACCCTATCCTAAATGATAGCGGTGATTCCCTAATTAGACCGGTTCTGGTTAAATTAGCTGGAGGTTAGGGCTAAGAGCTAAGAAAGGACGGACAAGGACCAAAAGGGAGAAACTCAGTTTCTTCCTAGTCGTGCTAATCCCCTTTGTTGACTATTACCCTAACACCTATATTCTTAATTAGGGCATTAAAAGTAGTGAGTAGAATCCCTATTCCAAACTAATCTAATCCTAACCCCAGCAAGACTTTAAATCAATTTAATCTCATTCTTAGATCTTAAAACAAAACCTACCAAAAATAGGACGTAACTCGTTAGAACTTAATGAAAGAACACCATTTCCCTGTGGATCGACCCGTACTCAACCGGATAGCTACCAAGCGACACCGTCTTGATTGCGGTATTCTTAAAATTTAAAAACGCATATACAAAATCTCTCTATCAATCAAATGGCACCGTTGCCGGGGAGACGGTAGTCTCTTTCTTTGTATAATTTTGGGTTAATAATAATAAAAAAATTTAAAAAGAAAATTTAAAAAAATTTAAAAAATTTAAAAAAAAATCATCTTATTATTTTTGAAAGGTTTTTGTGCAAGTGTGCAGGCTTGGAGCAAACACTGATTCAGATCTGGAGCAAGCCCAGTGAACAAATACAGAAACAGAGGATCTGAACAGACAGAGGAGAACCAAATCAGCACAGAGAAAATTTTGAAGATCCAAACCAGCTATTAAACCGCGGAACCGCGGCATAAGCAGGGGTTTGACCGCGGAACCGCGGTCATACAGATGACGTCAGCTGTTTGAAAACTCTCTGTGAGTATATTTTTTCTCCTCCTACCCCCAGAACTCCACTGAAAAATTTTCCTACAGGTATTCTTTGCACAGCAACTTCTTCTCCTTCTCTAATAAATTGTTTTTGTGCAGAATTCTTTGCTCTGCCAAATAATTAAAAAAAATATTTTGCAAGTGTTTTAGATTTTTTGGTGTGTTAACTACTTTTCATAATTAATACGGACTTTTAAGGGGCTATAAAACCAATTTAGATTGGGTGGGGATTTCATTACCCTTCCTAAGACTCCAAAAATCACTAAAAGCATATGCATCACCCTTAAGCTAATTAAAAAATATCTAGACTCAGCCAATTAAAAACTGTCGCGCTCATTAGGACAAAAGAAGGTTGTGGGCATTCAGTCGTTTATCTAAACCTGATTTTGTGGTGTCTAGGCTAGACAAGTGAGAAAGATAATTTTAAAAGGCCCGTCTCATGGTGATTCATGAGCGGATCCCTCCTTTCTTCATTTATGCTTACCTGGAAACAATTGGCGGTGAAGAGGCGATTTGAGAGATATCTCACAACTTGTCGCTTTGGAACAGTTAGGAGCTGTCTAGTTGACTTAGAAGACCCTAGCTCTAGATTTGATTATGCATGTTTAAACTGTGGTTGTTTGAAATTGTGCCGTAGTTCCGTACAAATTTTGCAATAGCTCTTTCTAAAAAAAACACTTTCAAAAATTTCAAAACTCCAAAAACAAACAATTTTTTTAAAAAACAAAAAATATAAAATAAAATAAATCAAATAAAATAAAATAAATCACATTCTTTTTCTTCTCCTTTCTCTCATCACATCATGGGTACCCCACCTCGCAAAACTCTTGCCGAATTTTGGTACTCTCAACCAGACATTACTTCCTACGGTTTTTCTTCTGGTCGAATTTCGAACGACCCCTCCATACCCAAAATTTCTTTGAAAAATCGAATAGACACGTCGAGGACAACCAGTTGGACTCCGCAATCCACCTTATATCAACCATTTCAATCTTCACCACCTTCTTACATTGATATCCCTTTTTCGAGTCCTGTTGTAACTCTGAAACCCATGTCTATTGCTGAACATATTGAACAATCTCGTAACCGATCTTTCACTCCTTTCACCGCTGTGAATTCTTTGGATCAACAATTCCATTCATCTTCTTATCCAAATATTGATCCTACTCCTATCCAACCATTCAATTCCTACCAGTCCTACCCTACTTTTGCACCTTCCCTAGACATTGCTTCTACACAGCCATTTGGGAGTTTCACGTATCCAAACAACTTTGAATGTTTTACTGAAACCCCGTCACAACCCATATCTAGTCTGGAACAGTCGTTGGAAGACATTATGGTAACGTCATGCCAACAGATGAGGGATTTGAATGCGTCCATGGCCGCCCTTATACAAGCTAGTGACCCGGTAACCAATTTCCAACTAGCTCCAAATTTTCCAATGTATGATGAGGCGGTTGGAAAGATTGATAATTTGAGTAGAGAGAGTAAGCTGTGCACCCTTCCAAATCAAATCTACCCATCCCCAATTGAATCCCACAATTCCAGTTTTGAACGTCTATCAAGTGTTCCAAATGATTCACCAGTTGAAAATAAAACGTTTAATGAGTTGTGCGACTTTGTAGTGTTTGATTTACTTGATTGTGAAAGGTCCCTTTCGAGTGAAACCATCACCAATCCTTTTGACCTCTACACCTCCACTCTAAAATCTGAATTGATTAATATCCATGCTTTTGATGAGGTGTCTGAAAAATTTGATTTTCACTTGATTGAGGATATAGACGTTGGGAATATTTTGGATGATGAACCCACAGATTTGGATGAGTTTCTCTCTCCAATTCATCATCTCGAGTCATTAACTGTTTTCCCGAACTTCATATGCGTCTTGATTTTGATGAGAATTGCATGGATAAGCTAAATTTTGAGGAGAGTATTGAGGAAATTCTTGAGGATGAAGCAATTTTACTTTAGGAGTTGGATTTTCCAATTCATTATATCCCTTTCATTGACTGCGCACACCCTCCTGAATTTTTAACCGATACCCTTCCTCAATCACTTCCCTCCATCCTCGTTCCGACCTTACAAGAAACCGTTACACTTTCATTTTTTATGTCTGGTTTACCAAGTTTGACGTACCCATATTTTCTCACGAATCTTGAGGGATTTGACCTCATTTCTCAGTGGGTTGATAGATTAGCACAATCGCTTTTTACACATCGGTCATTACAAATTGTGCTAATTTGTATACTCCATCTCCATCCTCAAGTTCATATTCAACTTCTTTCTCCCACTTTCTCAGGTTCTTCTTCTATTCTTCCTATAATTTCAGTGAGTGTTGATGAATCACAATCCGATAATTCAAGTTTGATCATTCCAGAAAGCCAACTTGATTTGGATACTTTTGAAAATGAGGTAGATGAGTTTTTCGAGTCTCCTACCTCCATAATTTTTGACAAATCAAGTATGATAAATTCTGGCACAAAACTTACTGACAGTAAAATATTCAATTACATCGATGAGAGTTTTGAAGAACTTTTCGCTGATGAACTTGCATTCCTAAACAACAAGGATTTTGTGATTAATCAACCTCCACCTATAGAAATTGAACCACCACCCTTTCTTCTTATAAAATACGAGAATGCCAATATTCCACTCATTTCTGATCATTCACATTCTCGTTTTTATTTATCATCACCTCTTATCTCCTCACATTCACGTTCACTCAAATCTTTTCCATACCACCACTTATCTCTTCCCCACTTCTTCTTGGCTCTATATAACATGTTCTTCCACCGATCTATACGTTACATTGATAAATTCTTCAAATGGTTAGTGTTGATTTTTGGTCTTTGCAAAGCTTGGTATTGACCAATAACTTTGAACCCCCTCTTTAAAAGCTTAATATTGTTTAACTAAAGTTTGGGGGGTATAATTTGGCTCTCGAAAATAATTTTTTCTAACTCAAAGTTTTGAGCCAAAAATAAGTTTGGGGGAGATTTTCACGATCATATTTCATGTCCCCGTTAATAAATTTTTTCTCTCAAGTTTACAAGTTTATGAGATTTAAAAAATGGCAACAGTAGAAACAATGTTTCACTTAAGTTTGGGGGGAACCTTTTTGTGTATATATATTTTATTTTATTTTTCTGTTAATAATAAAAATAAAATTTAAAAAAAAGGGAGAGTGCCGACAATTTTGACCCTCTTGGTGTAGCCTGACAGTGAGGGCGCTGTCAAGTTTAAGTTTGGGGGTGTGCTCGGTAAGCTTTCTTCCTTCGCATTCATATGTATATTTTTGCATTTGCATACTTATTTTAAAATCCATAAAAATTGAAAAATTTTAAAAAATTATAAAAATTGAAAAATTTTAAAAAATTATAAAAATTGAAAAGTTCAATTTTGGCTATATTTGACTTAAGTTTAACATGACGGTTGACTAGTTAGGAAAAACTAGATTCTAAACTTAGTAAATTAAAAACCCTAAAAATAACTTTTCTTAAAGTTTAACTATAGAAAAAATACGTCCTTGTAGTTTATTCAAAAATAGGCAAATTTTGAGTTCACTTGGGATAAATCGAAATAAAGGAAGAGTGTTGAAAGCTCTATTTAAAGTATAAGTCTGAAAAATAATTCTAAAGTTTAAGTCCAAATTCTGAAAATATATATCCTATTATACGCACTTACACGCACCTTGAAACTTGGGATAGTAGAGGATACCTTGAAATGCTCTTGTCTAAAATCCTCAGTATGAAGGAAAATAAAATAAAAGTATAACCGGTGAATAAAGAGATAAAAAAAATGAACACTGGATTTGTAATTACTTAAGGCAGCATAAAAAAAATATAGTAAGGGTGCTTTATCACCTAGTGCCTTAGACCAATTGGTTTGGAAGTCACTGTTAAGCCTTAAGTATTACAAGACGAGAAATTACGCCTAAATGCGCAAGCACATTTTGTAATCGGTCGTCTAGTATCTCAAGAAGTATTAACGGTCGCATGAAGAATGTGTGAGCAATTTCATCTAAAATTCACCAACTAAAAGTACTTTGGACATGGACAAGAGTATGATGGCTAGAATTGAATTTCCAGGTGTAGGGGTAAAAATTACAAACACGTGGGGGTATATGATTGGGGTTTGGTTGAGAGATGGGAATAAAAGATAGGGCTTATATTTTCAGTAGAGATGATAAAAATTCCTGAGTTAAAATTGCACCTTAGAAAGAAAATTCAAAAGATGCTGAAAGCTTAATAAATTTGCAAAACAGATATGATCTTAAGTTAAATAAAAAGTAAGTGTGAAAAATATGGGTTGATAATTTCTAACTTGAAAATAATAGAATTTCTTGCTATAATACTGAATTGAAGAATTAGAGTCAATGGCCAAATTAATCGGATTTTGTGGGTAGTATCCGCTGAAAACGCTCAGAAGACAACACTTCTCCTACTGGGGACACCTGGAGGTTTAACGGCTTGTTGCACGAGCTCAGTGCAATCGCGTTCCCTGCGAAAGTGAGGTTAGGAATTTTTTTTGAGAATAAAATTGGCTTTGCTTGGGACGAGCAAAAGATAAGTTTGGGGGTATTTGTTCATATCAAAATTTTGCATTATTATATCGTCCATTCTTAATCACATTACATATAAATAGGAGATTTTGATCCATGTCTGCTAAATAGTTGTAGCTTACAGGTTCTCAGATCGTTACAGTGAAATTCATAAAAAGTCGCTACAAATGTGAGACTATGACCAACAACAAATGAATCCGTACGATACTACCTACCAGTTCAAGGAACAAATGAAAATCATTAGACAGTTCAATGCACAAAGCACAAGGGAAGCATAAGATTCAAGACTTCAAAGCGAAGCTCAAGGCAAAAGTCCATATCATTCTGCACTATTGGAAATCTGGAAGAAAATAGAAGAGATTCTGAGAAACCAAGTGAAGAAAACAAAAGGAAAAAGCAACATGAAACAACCCTGAAAAATTGATCCCATGAACCCAACAAATGGTCGCGGAACCGCGGCCAAACAGGCCTTTCTGCCGCGGTTCCGCGGCCATAATATGCACGTGTCGGTAGGGTGTCGGTGCTTTGACTCGGTCTTTGGGGTTGTTTTGTAATTTCAAGTATGGATCAAAATGTAAACCTAGGGTTTTTCCTATCTATAAATAGGAGGGCTCAAAGCCAAATAATGTGTGCCTCTTTTTGGTGTGCCTCTTTGGAGGATACCACTTTTTAATTCTTAGATTAAATTTTTATTTCCCTTGTAATCGTTGAGAGGTCATCAATAAAGTAAGAGTTTTTATTTTTATCTCGCACTCTTTTATTATCTGCAATTTAGTTCTTGCATTTTTTATCTGTTCTTTTATTATCTGCAATTTAGTTTTCTAATATAAAATTTATAAAAATGAATTGTATCGTCACTTTCTTAATGAGTGAGTAATTCCTCACTTGTTAAGCTTAGGATAGGGAAGATTTGAGAGAAGGAAATCTCTCTCACTCCTTTCTTTGCCCATATAATTTTTATAATACGGACTCTATTTAATTCAATTACACACCGCTCACTACGGCACCCTATCCTAAATGATAGCGGTGATTCCCTAGTTAGACCGGTTGTGGTTGCAATAACTGGAGATTAGGGCTAAAAGCCAAGAAAGGACGAACAAGGACCAAAAGGGAGAAACTCAGTTTCTTCCTAGTCGTGCTAATCCCCTTTGTTGACTATTACCCTAACACCTATATTCTTAATTAGGGCATTAAAAGCAGTGAGTAGAATCCATATTCCAAACTAACCTAATCCTAACCCTAGCAAGACTTTAAATCAATTTAATCTCATTCTTAGATCTTAAAACAAAATCTACCAAAAATAGGACTTAACTCGTTAGAACTTAAAGAAAGAACACCATTTCCCTGTGAATCGACCCGTACTCAACAGGCTAGCTATCAAGCGACACCATCTTGATTGCGGTATTTTTAAAATTTAAAAACGCATATACAAAATCACTCTATCAATCAGTCAGGTTGAGATCGTCGAGTCCGATTATATATATATGATACAGGTTACCCCGCAGAGAAGCGCTCGAGCCGTTGGGTTCTAGAATATGCAAAGTGTCATCTCAAGGAGTTGAGACCGGGCCGCCTCATTATAGAATTAGCAGGTTGTTTGCCGTGCTTGTAGGGGTTTAGGTTTGACCCGCACAGGAGTGCTCGACTTGCTGGGTCTAGAAAGCGTTGGGTGGCCACCTCATGGTGTTGAGACCGGATTTCCTCGTTTCTAGAATTAGTAGGTAGCTCATCGCGCTCGTAGGGGTCATGATTTGGTTATGTACGGGTTATTCATGTGACCATGGAATGTCACGTTTCATTTGCGGCTCAATCGAAACGCGGGATTTCTAGGATATCCGGCTATTTCATTTTATGTGATATTTACTGCATACATGTAATGTGATTATTTGCCTGTGATGCATGTGTTTATGTGTGTGTGTGTGTGTGTGTGTGTGTGTTTTATATTCACGCTAGCCCTGCGTCCGCCCTGCCGTAAGTTAACTAACCTTACGGTGAAGACCCGATGCCCCGTGGCGAATGCGAATGGCATATAAGACACTGTATTTTCTTTTTCTTATCATGTTGGTGTGGTAGGAAACTAGATAATAAGTGTATTATCTAAATGATGGGAATGCGTTAATATGATTAAAGCAAAGAAAATAAACCCAAACCAATATTGTAGAAACCATATTTTAAAAACTACTCGTTTTCAATACTACTCGGTTTCTTCAACGATATCAAGTTCATTACGTTAAAACTTTCTTCAAAATCAGTTGTAGCCCTCCGTCATTTCAAATTTTTAGGGTACTTAATATTTGTGTTGTGTTTGTTGGCCTTTGTCAAGACGTAGTGTATGTTAACTAAGTGATATTTTTTGCCGCATGTGATGCGATTGGTTAGGACAGTCGTACGACCTTGTTGGCCTTTATCAAGAGTTGTACAGGTGGATCTAAATCAATCATGAAATGATGGGTTGAACTTGACAAGCGACTTATGCTTTTTTGGCCTTTTTCAAGGTTATAAACCGTTAGGGGTAAAAACCATATCGAGAGTTTCAAGTGTTGAAACTTGTAATGTGATTGCATACCTTCTATATGATAGTTAGATCCTGATTCCCTCCGTGAGGAATAGTTACTCTCGGAAGATTTTCACTTCACAGTTAGCTAACCCATTAGGTGTTTAGAAAGATGTTTACGTGATTATGACTCTAAAGAAATGGGGTTATTTAATTAGGTCTGTACGAAAGCGCTAACAAAAGAGTATCATGATGAAAGAAGAGCAGTTTTTTTGTTCTTTATATGAACAAAGAAATAACTAAAGAATATGGTACTTATGTGAAAGTTGATGAGAGGTCATGATATTTTATTTTAATCTATCTATATTTTTAAATACGACAAAATAATAATATGTATTCGATGTATATCCTTACCTACATCATCCAAACATGCATTAAGTTAAAAATATCCGTAGGAATTTCACTTAACGAATGCAATTGCATTCAGGGATATATTAATCCTGAAGTAAATCCTATGAATTTTTATCCTAACTATCCAAACATACCCTAAGGGTGTATTTATTAGAAGGTAATCCTAAATTACCATGAAATATTACCACGCTTGTATAGGTGTAAACGGTATCCCCGAGAATATATGATTACCATGGTAATCAAATGACATCATTTTATGATAATTATATTCCCTCCAAAACATGTGTCTATCCTAAATCACCATGAAATATTCCCGTCTAATATGAAAAGAGTCATAACCATCCGTCGCCGACCACCATTGACATCCGCAGGCCGGCCGGCCCATAATCCATCGTCATTCGTCCTCCGGACGGCCTATCGTTCCGCAGACCGGCTGACTCCACAATCCAGCGTCGTTCGTCCGCCAGACGGCCCATCGTCAATCGGCCGTTCGTCGTCGGCCGGCTCGCCGCCTATCAAACGTTCGTCGCCAGCCAGCCGTAGTCCGTCGCCGTCGTCCGCCGGCCGACCCCGTAGCCTCTTTCCGACCTCTCGCCAGCCTACCACCGATTGGTCGTTCGTCGCCGGCCTCGCCACCATCCACCGACCCTCCTCCAACATCTCCGCCGGTTGACGGTTGCACATACATATATTACTGGTAATGATTAAAATATACCAACCACGTTAATGTAAGATTCCTTGGAATCAGATGCCCGATCATCCCATTTCCGAGAATGCAAGGATTTTCGGTAATCTTCCATTCCATATACCAAGTGCAACCAAAGAGTTAGAAAGCTCTTTTAAAATTTTATAGTTCTAAAATTCCTTTGTAAAATAGCTTAATCCTCATCAGTGCAAAGTATTCTTTTGCCGATAAAATGCTCTTCTCATTTTTTCCTTGTTTGTTGCATTCCATTCGAAACCAATGTTTCCGCCAACAAGAATGGAGTCTCTATCTGGATCAAAACAGAATTGAAAGTGACCATGAAGAGCTAGGATTTACTTGGGAATTGATGATGCTCAATAACGGTAATTCCTCAGATCATGACACGTGGCGGATGACGTGTCATATGCGTAAGCCAATTAGACCCCTGAGGGCCACGGAGGTGGAACCAGTGTGCTACAGTGGGGGCTTTCCTCAGACCTTGTCTCCGAGGTTGTACCCCCACTTCTTACCCCCGAGCACTTCAGCAGCTGAACCAACAGTCCACCCGCTCTACTCCGAGCTATCACAAGCCTTAGCTTCCTCAGCCTTATGGCTCATCTCCGAGCCTCCTTCGGTCCGAGCTTCCTCGGTCTCCCGAACTATAGAGAGTGCGGGGCCCCAAGGGACTCCGCAACGGCTCCGTGTATCTCGCTAGCATAAGATATCCGCTGCCCCACATCCCGCGTTTCATGCTGACTTGTTCCCCCATTGATGAGCGTATCTCACCATTAACGGGCGGATCCCACCATCAGCGCGGACATGACGCGGGGGCGTAACAAACGGCGATGATCTCGCACTGGCTCGCTCCATGCGACCCCTGTATAAACCCCTCTTCCAGATGACTCAGGTAACGCAATTTTAATCCAAAAAACCGCTACTCTGCCCAAATTCCTCGGCTAACTTAATCGTCGGAGGGTCCACGGTGATACAACCACCCTGGGATATCTTTGCAGGTAGCTCGGCATCACCTCAAAATCAACCCATTGAGATCCACACATCCAAGGAGATAACCTTCAACACCAATCTCAGCCCTTCATCGACGCTCGAGACAGATCGACAGAGGACAACATCCGAAGGAGATCCAGGCCTCCATCAGTTGGCACCGTCTGTGGGAAACTATTTCTTCCACTCATCGAAAGTTGATCTTCCGCTCTCGACTTCATGGAGAGCGAACACCGTGACATTCCAAGCACAAGCCGCCGCCTTCCCCACAACGGAGGCACGGACGGATCTACTCCTCCGCCGAATGCCATCCACGCCCTCTCGGCACGGATCGACAGGCTCGCATCTATGGTGGACGCCCTTGTCCTTGTCCAAACGGCGGGCCCATCCCCCCAGGTCGCTGTTCTCCCTCCCAACGATCACAACCTCCATAGAGGGGCGGATGACATTGCCCACGCTGGCACCACCGAACAACGCCATGCTCACTCCGGCGACCACAGCTCCCCCACGGCGACCAATTCAATGGCCCGCTGGGCGCTGCACGGCTCCACGCCGCGGTCTCGTGAAAGAGCACATTGTCCCGAGGCCCTTCGCGTTCCCATCCCTCCCGAGGAGGTATCGATCAGCTTGCCTGCTCCCAGGCATGACCGACACCCTCTCCCTCAACGGGATCGTAAGAACAACACTCGCCGTGAAGACTCAAAAAGGACCTCGCCGAGGGACCTAAGGAATTTGATAGAACAGAATCGGAGATACAGCCTCATGCAGACCACAAGCGGGAAGGGCCACCACTCTGACTGCGCCGAATCCTCGAGGTATCACGACCGCCTCGAAAAGAAAATCGAGGGTATACATCGGGAGGGTCATCCATCCGGTGAAGGGGCCAGGTATGCCGCCGACTCACTTATGAAGCCCTTCACCGAGGAGTTGCTCGCCATACACTTCTCGTCCAGGAACAAGCCGCCTAAGGTGGCCCTCTTCGACGGGAAGTCCGACCCGAAGGACCACCTGGACGCATTCACAGCGAGCATGAGCTTCCAGGATAACTCGGATGCAGCCCAATGCCGAGCTTTCCCGATCACCCTCATTCGTGCATGTCGGGACTGGTTCTGCGGATTGGCGCCACGCTCTATCTCGACCTTTGACGTGTTGTCCACCCAATTCCTTGGACACTTTATCGGCAACAGGCGACAGAAGAGAACAGTCGACCACCTGTTCACCAAAAAGAATGGAGACAAAGAATCCTATAAAGGATATGTCAATCGCTTCTACAACACTCTTCTCGAAGTCCCTGATCACCGAGATGAAACTGTTAACGCCGCTCTAAAGTCGGGTCTTAGGCACAAAGAGTAGCTCCACTTTTTTGCATTAGCGCAACCTAAGACCATGGCCGATGGAAAATCTTGGACTGAGCGAGAGATCCAACTCGAGTCTGAGGTGAACGCCAACCTGCCCCGGGGAGACCAAGCCGAAAAAAAGAAGAGGGGAAGAGAAGAGAAGAAGAAAGTCGACCGGTCAAAACCATAATCCCTAAAGTTTTAGGAGTATACTCCTCTCAACATCTTCCAGACCGAGCTGTTAGAGGGGGCGAAGGGTGAGCGATTCTTCAAGCTCCCACTGGTCACCCATAGAGCGTCTAAACGAACCCGGGGCCCATACTGCGCCTTCCATTGGTCGCAAGACCACCCACCGATGCCAAGGATCTAAAGCCCTCATCAAGAGGCCACCGAGCAGCTTCCCTGCTCGATCAATCCCTGGCGGGTAGTTCCCTACCCACCAACGCCGAGGATCTAAAGCCTTCATCAAAAGACCACCGAGCAGCTTTCCTGCCCGGTCCATCCCTAGCGGGTAGTTTCCTACCCATCTACGCTTAGGATTTAAGCCTTCATATCGAGGCTACTGAGCAGCTTCCCTGCCCGGTCCATCCCTAGTGGGTAGTTTCCTATCCATCTACGCTAAGGATCGAAACCCTCATCTCGAGGCTGCTGGGTTCCCTAGGTCGCCGATGGGTTTCGGGAGGCATAGACCATGCCATTTTATAAAAATTTGGCGCGCTAAAGAACCCTAAATTAGAATCTTAACTAGAGAATTAGAGGATACTAGCATGCAAACAACTTTACATACAAAGTGACCAAGGAATACAACCTTTGTAGACCGGTCCTTCACTTCAATAGCTCCGTGTAATAGTCCCTACGCTCCAAGTAGTAATCTTTCGGACTCTAGTGAGGCTCCACAAGGTAAAATGAACAAACTTGCTTGATGTCTTCGAAGCCGAAAATGATCTACGTCGATGAGACACTAACTCAAGCTATCTCTTCACTAAGTGATGAACTAGTGAAGAAACAACCCAATCTAAATGGCTAATAGAGAAGAGGTTGATGAAGTAGGAATTTTGCTCACTTAAGAAATAATTTTCTCACTATTTTTCTTCACCTCTCATGAAGCTAGAGAGCTTGAGGAAGGAGATGAAGAAATCAACCATGGAATGAAGCAAGTGAAGAATGAATCAAGTGGTGAGAATAGCAACCATGGGTGAGTTAATATCATATACTAACTCATGTAGAGACTAAACCATGACTAAACAATAATGGTTGGGTTAATAAATATTTTCAAGTAAAACAAAATTAATGGACTTGGTCAATGGTCCCACAAGCTTCTACAAGCTTCAGCCATGTGACAATTTCCAGCTACTTTGATTTAGTTTAAATAAACAAAACCTTACGTTATTATAAGCATGGTGTGAGTCTCATACACCCATGTAGCATGTGGCATCAAGCATAACACAATAGATCTACATTAATATATATCACATATATACTAAGTGTACACTAGTGAGAAAAAGAAATCTTAAGTGAGCTAATATTAGTTAATGTAAGATAGTATATCAAATATATAATTATACATTAAATTATTAAATTAACACTTGATTTAATAATCCGGCTATATCATATACAACCGACTAATATCAAATGTATCAACTTGTCGAATCAACACTTGATTCGACAGCCCGGTTATATTATATATAACCGACTGATATCACATATCACGAGAATAGAATACGGTATCATATACACGTATTAATCTCGGTCCCGCACATATCACATATGTGCTCCTACTTCGTTTCGCTTGAGTCAGGAAACCTCTGTGTAGGACTCTAAAGTCTAGTCAATACGCCGGCAGTAGGTGGTGATCATATCAGTCACCCACAAGCCGCAAACGGTCTACTAAACATAATGGCCATCTGGGTATTGAGCGATCAGAAGATCAACAAGAAAGCCTGCTCATTCTCCTGTGAATCGAATCAGTAAAACTACCGTACAGTCCAGTCTCTTCGTCCGATATGTCGCATATCACAGCTTGGGGGTGGTAAACGTCAGACCCTAATAGCCTGATAAGTCATGCCGATGTGAGGCTCATAACAGTTCGAGAAACTACTAATAACACTTACCAGTAGATCTCAGCAATCCTGGTCAGGGATTTTCTGTTATGGCCAATCAAGCTTAGCGCAACATCAACCCCCAATACCGGGAGAGACGAAATCCCCTCCTATCGCTTATTGCCTCCATGTGACTCAGGACTGTACCCAAAAACCACCGTTTTGCATGATCTCCTGAACGTATTATGGTGGAAATCAAAGCACAATGGGAATCACACAAGACTCTATAATGATCTCGGGTCGACAAACTAACCTGTACCAGTGTCACCAGAGAACTGCTATCTGACGATAGATATAATACCATCTAGGAGTTCTCGGCGAGTCTGTTCAGTATACCCAGTCTCCACTGAGCACCCGTATACCATCTCTGATGTCAAACACCAATGGATATGGGATCATCTATCGCCTATCATATGGGTCGAGAAGCGTATACGCTAGTCTACTCTGAAATATCGATGCCTCGTCTTAATACTCCCATGACTAGGAACAATTAAAAGATGTACTTACCGACTACCTCTGCCCCACTACTATGATCTCCATCATAATCCTGGTAGTCAAGTACTCATCCTAAGGGCTTTATCAACATGTAATAGAGAGACAATAAGTGTACATGTTAAGATAAAGAGCAACCAGATAGCATACTATCATGTCGATCAAGAAAGTCCTCCCTATATATGTCCAAGCATCCACTATAATATGCATCACATATATAATAATGGCATCTAGGGTATACATATAACTAACAATCTCCCACTTGCACTAAGGCCATTTATTGTAGTATCTCATACTCAACGTCCCATAAAAGTCTCTCTAGGAAAAGGTCTCTGTGAGTAGATCTGCCATGTTATCCTTCGCGTCAACTCTCTTTACCTCGATCCCTTTGAGATCAACCATCTCCCTGATCAGGTGATACTGTCCTCAGAATATGTCTGGATCGCTGATGGGACTGGTGTTTCTAGGCTAAAGCCACAGCTCCATTGTTGTCACAATAACAGTTATTGGGCACTCAATGGTAGGAACCATGTTCATCTCATGAACAAGAATTATCCAGACCCACTTTGGTAGTATTGTTGGTAGCGATGTATTCAGCCTTTATCGTCTAGTTTTCCACGGTATCTATCTTGGAACTCTTCCAACATACCGTCCCTCCACTGAGGGTAAAGACAAATCCCGTGACTGACTTTCAGTCGACCTTATCACTCTGGGAGCTGGAATTGGCAAAGGACTCCCACTGGAGTTCACTGTTACCAAACCACAAGAATATTTCTTTAGTGCTTCTCAAGTACTTACGAATGTCCTACACAGCTATCCAGTGATTTTTCCAAGATCTGATTGATTCCTTATCACTACACCTAGTGAGTTATCTACATTTGGTCTGGTACATAATATCACATACATGATAGAGCCTACTGCCGAAGCATAGGGTATCCCTTGCACGCGAGCTCTCTCCAAATCAGTCTTGGAAGACCTCTTTTTAGAGAGAGTGATTCTTGAGCAAGTGTACGAACCACCACACTTAAAATCTTCCATACTAAACCCCTTTAGAACGGTGTTAATGTATCTGGATTTGGAACACTCCCAACATCCACTTAGATCTATCACCATAGATCATAATACACAAGAAATAGTAGGTATCATCCAGATCTTCTATAAAGAATCCCCGTGATAAGAGGAGCTTGACCGAGTGTAGCATAGAAAACCATTTCCTATCAAGAGTATGTCATCTACGTACAATACGTGGAAGACAACCTTACTCTCTACAACCTTCTTGTATATACAAGGTTCATCTATCTTTTTGATGAAGTCAAACTCTTTGACTGCCACATCAAAACAGATGTTCCAACTCCGCGATGCGTGCTTTAATCTTGATGGACTTAAGCATAGCTACTGGAGAAAAGGTTTCATCATAAACCACACCTGGTTATTGACGAGAACCTTTTACTACAGGTTTAGCTTTGAAAGTCTTAACTTTTCCATCTACACCAAGAATCTTCTCAAGATCCACTTGCTCCCGATGGGTTTTACCCCTTCAGGTGCAACATGCAAAGTCATACTTTGTTGGTGTACATGGATTCCATCTTTGATCGCATAAAATCCCGCCTTTTCACTAAATCCCCACTCGTAATGGCCTGCCTGAACCTGGTTGGGTCATCATCTACCATGATGCAATCCCTGCTCCCACCGTCATCGAGGAAACCGTAGTATCTCTTAGGTGGATGAGGAACCCTATCAGATTCGCGGAGAGGCTGAGGTTCGTTGGAGACTATTGAATCCTTTGGTTTTACCAAATCATCAGCTGTTAGTTTGTCCAGTTGGAACTCCTTCCAGTTCTACCTCATGACCACAAATTTCTTCATAAGAAATTCTTTTTCTTAAAAGGTGGCATGCTGAGAAACAAAACACCTTTTGCTCCTCGGTGTGGTAGAAGATATTCCCTCGCGAATGTTTGGGATATCCAATAAAATTATATAGAACTGACCTTACCTCGAGCTTGTCCGGATTTTTCTTTTCAATATAGGCCGGACAACCCCATATTTTAACTTGTTTAAGACATGGTCTCTTCCCATTCCATATCTCATATAGAGTGGTAGGCACTGATTTGGATGAAACCCCATTCAATAGGTATGCAGCTTCTCAAGTGCATAACACCAAAAGGAAATGGGTAACTCTGCAGTACTCATCATAGAGCTCACCATATCTCATAGGGTGCGATACCTCTTCCCCGATACACCGCTGTGCTATGGTATATACGAAGGAGTAAGCTGAGAGAGAATCATATTCGTTGTTTAGAAAATCCAGGAACTCCATGCCCAAGTATTCGCCTCCTCGATCTCATCGAAGGAATTAATACAACTACCCGTTTGGTTCTTAACTTCAAGCTTATATTCCTTGAATTTCTCAAAAGTTTCAAACTTGTGTTTCAACAAGAACATATATTCGAATCTCAAGAGATGATCAGTGAATATAATGAAGTACGAAGAACCAAGCCTGGCATATATAGACATATGACCATATATATCATCATGTATGCTTCCCAAGAGTTCATTAACTCTTTCTCTGTTTCCAGTAAATGGAGTATTGATCATTTTACCTTTGAGACAAGACTGGCAAGTATCATAAGATGAAAATTCGAACAGATTCTAATATTCATCTTTATATAACTTAGCTAGTCGTGTCGTATTGATATAACCTAGTCTACAATACCACAAGAAGGATTCGTTCATTTCTGAACTACTCCTCTTGTGTGTGTTCTATGTACTTTGAACTATGGTTTGATTTAGAACGTATATGCCATTACATAACGTGCCTGATCCAATCAACTCTTAATTCAGGAAAATGTTCACAACATTATCCTCCAATACATAATTATATCCTTCTTTAACTTAATAAAGAATCTGATGTAATGTTGTATATCAGGTTCGGTATGTAATAACATTCGTTCAGAATCAATGTATTTACCATTTGGTAATACAAAGTGATATTTGCCAACTGATTTGGCTGCAACAATTGCACCATTCTTTAACACTTAAAGACATATCACCCAATCCCAGTTCTTTACCTTTCTGTAGCCCATGTAAGAGATTACATTTGTGGGATCCTAATCCGGTATCTTATACCTAGGACGTAGAGGATACTGAGAAACAGTTCTTGGTAACAAACACACCCGAAGAAGATGCATCAATATGCACATTTCTCAAATGGGTGGCATAGGAATCCGGATATTCTCCTATTTCCTGCTCGGACTTATAACAATTATAAGATAGAGAGGAACCAACGTTCCCCAGCTCAATATAATAAGAAGGTTCGGTCAATGCATCCATATTATTATCTTGATTAAGACGTGACATGGTCGCTACCAGAAGAGATAAAGAAGAAAACACCCAGCGTATGCTCTTTCAAGATCAAATTGGTTATTATTTTATCTAATCAGGATGGCTCCCACTGTTTTTATCAAATCTTCCTTCAAATCCTAAAAGGTAAGACTAGCCGGGATTAATTACACCATACAAGTTCGCCAATCTTTCGGCCAGGCCAATATCAGTACTTTGAGGGAGCTTTCCCGTGCTTTCGCATGGTCCTAATTAAAATAAACATCATTTTCCCAGGAGCGTAACCCCGTTAACACCTTTCTAGACACCTACTTGATCGGCTAATTGTAATGTGTAAAACTCTCTCAGGAGTAACTCTTACTCGCAGTGGGTATCGGGATCTAACTATCTTATAGAAGGTATGCAATCTCATTGCAAATTTCAACACTTGAAATTCCCGATAAAATTTTACCCCTAGCGTCCTATGATCTTGACAGAGGTCAACAAAGCATAGTGCGCTAGTCAAATTCAAGCCGTCGTTTCATGATTGAATTAAACCTACCCGCACAACCCTTGACAGAGGTCAACAATGTCATACGACTACCCTAATCCAATCGCATCATATGCTTTGCAGATAAGAACTAATCAGCTACCGCACATTACGCCTTGACAGAGGTTAACAAACACAGCACGAATACTAAATAGTCCTTATCTGAAATGACGGAGGGCTACGACAGGTTTTTTAAGAAAATCCTTTGCGTAATGAACTTGATATCGTTGTAGAATCGAATGATTTTGAAAAGGAGTGTTTTTTAGGCTTTTACTAGTTTTGCTAAAGAGGTCACTCCCGGTGAAGGGATCTTGGCTCTTTCCTCATCGAATGAGGTGCCAGATATCTCATAAACACCACTATGCAAAGTATGAACTAAAAAAGCAATCAAAAACAAAACCGAGTGAGTTGTAGTATCTGCTAGTTTCACTAAAGAGGTCACTCCCAGTGAAGGGATCTCGGCTCTTTCCTTATCGAATAAGGTGCTGAATATTCTACAAGGAATACCACTATCCAAAGCAATAACTAGAGCTACCAGTTTTTAAAATAAGATTCTGCAACAACTTTAGGTTTCTTTTATTTCATTAATCTTATTAATGAAGTCCCATCAATTATGCTTCCTAAGAATCACAGAAGAAACGAAAGCAGCAATATTTATTATATATCATATATATAATATAAGCATTCGTCTCAGAATATCAAGTGATCACATCACAGAATATCAGCAGCAGAAGAACACATATGAAATATTGGATATACTAGGAATTCCGTGTTTTATATTAATCCAGTAAAAAACGCGGATTCCACGGTCGTGATGAATAGCCAAACCCACATCCCTAGACCCCTACGAGAGCGGAAAGCAACCCTACCAATTCTAGAGTTAGGAGACCCAGTCTCGACTTCTCGAAATGGTCTCCCACTGGACTCTAGAACCCGGTTACTTGTGCTCTCCTCCTTGGGTCTATCCTAATGCGGAAAAGTAAATAATATACATCAATGATGACATCATCCTCAACCCGGAAGTGCCCCAATAAAAGAATATTACATACAAGTTTTTATATGAATGAAAATGAAAAACTCTCATCTCACATAAAAAAAAACCCGGCTATTCAAACACGACGATCCAATATAACATATCACAGCAGCACATAACATCACATGTCATCAACATAAGTAAATATGCGTATCCCAATTGTCGTTGATATATAGCAACGAAACCGGCGATACACCACACATTACACTTACGGTCGCAGAAAAGAAAGTGAAAAACTACAACAATTGGAATCCGCAACCACCTTAGATATCATAAACCCAATGTATTATATACTTTGGATTTCATGCCCAACCAAATGAATTCCTTAGACATCACATGCCTAACAATTATAAACCCCGCATTTTAGTCTCGATATTGAAAACACTTTCCAATAACCAGTCGGGTAATTCAACAAGATTCCCGATAACCAGATCGAATTCTCGTCAGAAACTTTAGTAGACGGCCGCACTCCCGATACCGTCGACGAAGTGCACATAGGCGGAACACCGCAGCCGCGAGCTCCCGAACGGATGCTTTTGGCGACGGGGTTCTCCTACAATTACTTGGTCGGGGCTATGGGTCGGGGCTATGGGGCGTGGCTATTTAGTAAGGTTACCCGGCGAGTATCCGCGTACGCAACATGATTGCGACAAACTTTTGATCCATATTAAAATCCCGTGGCAACCGATCAAATAAGACTGAATTGCTAGATTTATAAAATTCAAATTAGTTTTCACAAAACTAAATATTGTGGATTCCAAGTATTGTATCACAATCACAAATAACTAGACGATGTTAAACTTTTCGATCGAATCAACAAACACCAAAAATTTCCCAAAGAGCTCAACACTTGAGCGGAGTTTAAAAAATACCCAGAACATGCCACGACACCTATGGACCAACCGTAGAAGGTTCAAACCTTGCCTCACCTATGGCGCCACGGAACTACCACAAACCCTACGGTTTTGTGGCGGTTCCGATAATTACAGAATCGAGTTAGGGTTTCGTTCTTCTGGAGGGTCCACAGAATCACCTATATGATTTTCTGAAGATCTTAAACTTAGAAAAATCCAACTCTTGGAAAATTTCCAACGAGGGAAAAAATGAGTTATTGATATCCGTTCGAACTTTTTAACGTCGTCTAGACAACATGTGAAAAACCCGAAACAATGTTAAAATTACAAATACAAAACACTCCGAATTGCCAATACAGTAAGACCACATCACAAGCAATCTTAGAAAAAACAAGCAACACCTGAAACACCAAAACCCAGAGACCGGAACACCACAAAAATTTGAAGCCAAAACACCATAGGAAAACCGGCTTGCTCGGATTTTGCATGATTATCGCCGGCCAAATTCCGGCCATATAGGTTCAAATTTCTGTGGTGTTCATGTTATATCACATACAACATTCTGCAGTTGTTTAAAAAAAATTTACAGGCCATTTAAAAATCGACAGAAACTAGGTTTTAGTGTTGCATGTTTCAGAGTAGTTTCGGTTTTCGTAATCTAACAAACATCGTCTAATTCTCTAGCATGGCTCTGATACCACTGCTGGGTTCCCTAGGTCGCCGCTGGGTTTCGGGAGGTATCTACCATGCCATTTTATAAAAATTTGGCGCGCTAAAGAACCCTAACCTAGAATCTTAACTAGAGAATTAGAGGATACTAGCATGCAAACAACTTTACATACAAAGTGAATAAGGAATACAACCTTTGTAGACCGGTCTTTCACTTCAATAGCTCCGTGTAATAGTCCCTACGCTCCAAGTAGTGATCTCCCGGACTCTAGTGAAGCTCCACAAGGTGAAATGAAAAAGCTTGCTTGAAGTTTTCGAGGCCGAAGATGATCTACGTCGAGAAGACACTAACTCAAGCTACATCTTCACTAAGTGATGAACTAGCGAAGAAAAAACCCAATCTAAATAGCTAGTAGAGAAGAGGTTGATGAAGTAGGAATTTTTCTCACTTTAGAAATAATTTTCTCACTATTTTTCTTCACCTCTCATAAAGCTAGAGAGCTTGAGTTAGGAGATGAAGAAAGCAACCATAGAATGAAGCAAGTGAAGAATGAATCAAGTGGTGAGAATAGCAACCATAGGTGAGTTAATATCATATACTAACTCATGTAGAGACTAAACCATGACTAAACAATAATGGTTGGGTTAATAAATATTTTCAAGTAAAACAAAATTAGTGGACTTGGTCAATGGTTCCACAAAGTTCTACAAGCTTCAACCATGTGACAATTTCCAACTAATTTGATTTATTTTAAATAAACAAAACCTTACATTATTATAAGCATGCTGTAAGTCTCATACACCCATGTAGCATGTGGCATCAAGCATGACACAATACATGTACATTAATATATACCACATATATACTAAGTGTACACTAGTGAGAAAAATAAATCTTAAGTGAGCTAATATTAGTTAATGTAAGATAATATATCAAATATATAATTATACATTAAATTATTAAATCAACGCATGATTTAATAATCCGGCTATATCACATACAACCGACTAATATCAAATGTATCAACTTGTCGAATTAACACTTGATTTGACGGCCCGGTTATATCACATATAACCGACCGATATCATATATCACGAGAATAGAATACGGTATCACCTACGCTTATTAATCTCGGTCCCACACATATCACATATGTGCTCCTACTTCGTTTCTCTTGAGCCATGAAAACTCTGTGTAGGACTATAAACACTCGTCAATACGCCGACAGTAGGTGGTGATCATATCAGTCACCCACAAGCCGCAAGCGGTCTGCTAAACGTAACGGCCATCCGGGTATTGAGCGATCAGAAGATCAACAAGCAAGCCTGGTCATTCTCCTGTAAATCCAATCAGTAACACTACCGTACAGTCCGGTCTCTTCGTATGATATGTCGCATATCACAGCCTGGGGGTGGTATGTTGGAGATAGTGCCCTCAGAGTCAATTATTGGATCATAGGCGCGTGATTGCAATGATTGAGGGAGGACCTATCCCGGTAGGACAGTCTTACTCGAGATGATAGTATGCTATCTGGTTTACCTTTATCATCGTGTACTGTTTTAGGTGACCTGACATGTCACTATTGCACGTTGATAGAGCCCCTAGGATTCTTGCTTGACTGCCAGCAGTATGAGGGCGATCATATACGTGGGAGCTGGTAGTCTATAAGCACATCCTTAAAAGGTCCCTAGTCGTAGGAGTTTCGAGACAGGGCATCGATTCTCCAGAGTAGACTGGTGTATACAGTCGAGACCCCGACGAGGGGCGGTGGCCGGTCTCACAAGCCACTGGTGTCAGTTGGTTCACCTAAGATGTATACAGGTGCTCATTGGGTTATGAGTACACCGGACAGGACTCGCCGGGAACATGCTAGTTGGTCTTATACCTGACGTCAGATAGCAGTTCCCAGGTGACATGTGTACAGGTTAGTTCATCGACCTGGGGATCGTCATTTGTCTCGTGTGAGTTCCCACTGTGCTTTGATTACTACCCTACCATGCTCAAAGGATACGTGCAAACAGGTTTTAGTTGGGTACAGTCCCGAGCCACATGGAGGCAGTGAGCGGATCTTCAGGGGTTCGTCTCTCCCGGTATTGGGGGTGAGGTCGCGCTGTGTCTAGGAGAGCCATTACACGAAGTCCTTGGCCAAGGCAGGAGATTTACTGGTAGGTATTCCAGTAGTGTCTCAGGGTGTTCTGGGCTACACTCCGACACGACTTGTACCGCTTTTGGGGGTCTGACTTTTACCAACCCCCTAGGCCCGACATGCGATGCTCATAGACGAACGGACCGGACTATTCGGATATTGTCACTGACAGGCTCAGTAGGGTGTCAGGATGAGTTCGTTCATCGACGTCCCTTTTGGTCAATAGCTGGTGGCCCGTTACGTATTGGCTTATACCTCTGACGTGCTAGTGGTTAAATCCACAGCCATAGTATTGACGAGTCTTTAGAGTCCACCACACATTCAGTTACTCAGCTTTCGGGCGAAACGCTGTAGAGGCCGTATGGAGATATGGCAGGGTCCGATCAGATACGTGTGGTATTGCACGGATCAGGATCGGACGGCTTGTACTGGAGGCCGTATGGTTATATGGCTGGGTTCGATCAAATACGTGAGGTATTGCACGGATCATGATCGAACGGATAATACTAGCCGGTTTTGGTTTAAGCCGGATCCTAGTATAGTACAGTGTAGTTTTGTCTCATTGCATTTGTATCCGGTCGGAATACAGATGCGGGTGTGTATGCACAGTATCGGGGTTTTCCTGTAATTTATTACGGGACCAGTTTTCTGGAGTTGCCAGTTTGCATTCCGTTCCGGCCGGTTTTCCTTTGTTCTTTCCCGGCCGGACTTTTCCGATGGAGGGGGTTATTTGCAAGTTTGCAAATAACATTTTTTGGAGGGTTTATTTGTGAGATGAGAGATTATGATAGCATCTTTAGATTCCCTTTCCATCTTTTCTTTTGATGCACCATCACTTGCATTAATTGAGATAAGAGAGGGTATGGGTTTGATGTGAATTTGTTATGATGATGTTTGGATATGGTCACCTCTTCTCTTCTCCTACCATCACCTCCCTTCTTGTTATGTATATGTATTTGATTCCTCCACCATTCTTATATGGATATGGCCGGCCACTTCATGGAGATGAAGGGGGTTGATTTTATTTTGGTGTGGCAAAAATTTAGCATCCATCTCATTTTAGCTTGCCACCAAAAATTCCCAAGTTCATATCTTGTTGATTCCTCCATCAAGGCAACTTCACAAACTCCATGAGACATAGACTCTACACTACACATTCTACAGCAAATCTTGGGCACGTCGACTTGCCAGCTTCGTGCCCGAGTTGCCTCGGTATTGAGGTGGGAGCCCGTAAAAGATGCAGGCGATGTGGTGCCCTTCCGGCAAGGTGGCGACGACCGGAGTTTCCGCAGGAGATCGGGACGATGACGAGAAGACCGGAGGACTCGGATCACTCGGTATATCTCTAACCCGTCTTGTAATTAGCTAGATCAAGTTTAATGGCCCGATCCGGGGTTTAGTGCGCGGTGGTGCCGGTTTGCTAAGTTCGCAAAATTAAAGTTTATCACCGCTTCCGCATTTGGCCGTCGGTTTGACGGCCGGGGCGCCGCCATGCACTTACAGTGGTATCAGAGCCTCGCCATTAACTTCGTCTAGCTTTGTTTGATGTGTTTGCATTTCCGATCGACCAAAATTCTAAAAACCCGCGTTTTTCTTTACATCAGTTTTCTGTCGAAATTTTTTGAAGTCCAAAAATTTTTCAGATTGTCTCAGAATGATGTGCAGGGAGTTCTAAGAACACTGGAAAAATTCGACAACACGATCCCTCCGTACGACCGCGGAACCGCGGCCATAACCTCTCTTTAGGCCGCGGTTCCGCCGCAGGAATGAGGGATCATGTCATTGTTTTTTTGCAGTGGGCTTGTGGGCTAAAAATAGGGGTTTTGGAATATTAAAATTGGGCCCAGAATTTCTGTGAGTGCTACAGTATTGCTTGGGGGCCCACTTGTTAATTTTTGATCGATCGGATATTTTAAACACATTTTTTCCACAGTATTTACATTATATCTGCGACCGTGAATGTCACTCGATCGGTAAATCCTGTCTAACTGCTATAACCCGGTTAGACGGATTTGCGAACGTGACTTTCACGTTGATGTTCTATGTATTGCTGTGATGTTGCGGATTGGTCGTGGGGGATAGCCTGGATGCAATGCTAGTACAGTTTTGTTGTATTATGTACATTTGATATTGCGGGGCGAGCGTCTGACATGTGGACTGCCGTCACTGCCTGTTTGTATTATTCTTTTGGGGCACGGCCAGGTTGCGGTCGATGTACCCGTTGTATGTATATTTTACTTTCTGTACTAGGATTGCCCCGCGATGGGGTGCACGGATAGCCGGGTTCTGGAGGGCAACAAGCCCGCATCTCATGGCATTGGGATGGAAGGGGCTTCATTCTAGAATTGGCGGGCTATTCGCCGCACTCGTAGGGGGTACAGGTTGACCCAGGAGGGGTGCCCAAGTTGCCGGATTCCGTGAAGTGCTGGGTGGTCCATTCACGGTGCTGAAGGGGGCTGCCTCGCTTCAGGTTTTGGCGGGTAACTTGCCGCGCCCGTAGGGGTCTAGGATTTCATTGCACAGGCTATCCACACGACCAGGGAAACGTCGGGTTTCAGTAATGGCTCTGTGAAACCCGGGGATCCCAGATATCTGTATTGTTCTGTGATGCTGTACATTTCTGTGATGTTGCATTTTATTCACGCCTTGAGCGAAATATAATATATTGGTATATATATTAGTAGATATTGTATATGTTTTTCATCCGCACTAGTCCAGTCCCCGCTCTGCCGTTAGTTAGCTAACCTAACGGATAATGACGGGACCCAGTGGCGAATGCAGATGGCATATACGTACATCAGTATATTTTCGTTCTTTGTGGTGTGATCAATTGATGGGACTGTGTTGATTCGGATCAATGCAAGTTAAACAAACCTAATCTGATGTTGTTGGAACACTTTTCAAAAAGCTGTTATTGCAAGGACGTTCACTTTTGTTTTGCATCGTGGTATTCATTTGGAATATCCTGCTCCTCAGTCGACGAGGCAAGGGCTGAGATCCGTTCACCGGGAGTGACCCCTTGGACAGAAGTTTGCGTCAGGGCATTAACTTCACTATAGCCGATTACTTTTGCTTTGCACCGTGGTATTCATTTGGAATATCCTGCACCCCATTCTACGGGGAAAGAGCTGAGATCCCTTCACCGGGAGTGACCTCTTTAGTAAAGGTTTTCGTCACTATATTTTCTAAAAAGCTATCCGTTCCTTCAACGATATCAAGTTCGTTACGTTAAAGGTTTTCGCCAGAAACCATTCGTAGCCCTCCGTCGTTTCAGACAGGTAGCACGTAGTATTCATGCTATGTTTGTTGACCTTCGTCAAGGCATAGTACATGGTAGCTGCTTGTTGCTTTTCTGCTGCATAGATAGATGTGTTGGTTTGAGACAGATGTATAACCTTGTTGACCTTCGTCAAGGGCTTGTACGGGTGGGTTCAAATTAACCTGGACAATGACGGGTGGAACTTGACATGTGACTTATGATTTGTTGACCTTCGTCAAGGTCATAAGAGCATGGGGCAGAAATCACATCGGGAGTTTCAAAAGAACTGAAACTTGCCAGATATGTGCATACCTTCTGGAGTGTGATAGCGTGAGCGGATTCCGTCACGTTATCATGCGATGATAGTTGGATCCCGATTCCCACTGATGAGTTAGTTTACTCCTCGGGTGACCCCGACTAATTCTTCTTTCAGGTTTGGAGGAGAATTTGAGGTACAGTGGGAGGTTTCCAGATTAGATAAAGTGATAACCATTCTGATCTAGGTTAGAGTGCACGCTGAGTGTTTCTTTTCTCTCTCTCTCTGGCAGCGACCATTGACCCGACCCTAAGACTATGACTCAGTGACCAAGTTGACCGAACCTTCTTAACACTGGCTTTTGGATTGTCAGAGTTGCAGACCTCATTGCCACTCCTACTTTTACCCTTTTCTCCAGGACACCCCGTATTACTGCGAACGTCCACTTCCATTGGACAAAGCCATCGTATGGTTAGATACGAACTCGAAGGAATTCGAGGATGGTTTCCGGTTCTGGAGAAAACGGATAGGATTATTCAGTTGTCTTTTCCTTTTTGCCTTCTCTCAAGTTACGAGTACTCCTTAGTTTAGGAGATAGTACACCTATTACGCAAATTGGATAGTCTTCTTCCAAATCTTAGGCTGGTGCCGACCGGTAGGGAATGAAGAAAACCAATTAGCCTAAACGGTGTGCAGAAGGTATTAAGATTAAGACAAAGCAAGGGATTAGTAAGAGGGCAAAGTAAATTGCGACTGATATTCACGACCAAACCAAATATTTCTTCGCCAATCCTAAATCACCTTTGTATTTCTCCAGGACACTCCGTATCACTACGAAGATCCACAGTTTATTGGATACTCCATCGTATGGTTATATACGAACTCGAAAGGAACTTGTTCCGGTTCGGGGATGGATTCTGATCCAGGAGAAATAGGAATAAGGTTTATTCGGTTGTCTTTTATTTTCACCTTCTCTCGCATTGCGAGTGCTCCTAGGATTAGGACAGTACACCCATTATGCTTATTGGATAGTCTTCTTCCAAGCCATAGGCTGGTGCCGAACGGCAGGGAAGGAAGAAAACCAATTGGCCTAAATGGGTGTGCAGAAGGTAATGACTAAAGACATATAAAGGGATTTGGAGAGGTGGCAAAGAATTATACGGTTATAGTTGTGAATCTGGATAATGGTAGAGGCATTACTAGGAATACCAGGATACCCCATCGAAACATTTCAATGTTTCAGTTCAGCTGTGTACTATTAAAAGAAAACTGATTTCCCGATTGGACACTTGCTCCAGGGTATGTATTTACCAGGTTTGATTCTCACATCTGTATGGTTTTATAGATGGTGAGTGGGAGTAAATTATTGGGAATAGGGTAATCATCCTCATTATATCGGGATTCGTTGTAATCGGTGATATTTGAGGAGATCATCTGGGCTGTTTGCCGGTCGGCAAATATTTGGTTTTGAATATCCGCTGTTGTGCACCAATTTCAAATTGATATATCTGTACGTCTATTTTCATAGAGTGAGATATACCTTTTGATATTATGTCGATGACATTTACCTATATCAGTGGATGGTTAGGTAAGGAGCATTAAACAGCGGTGTAATTCTTCTTAACCATAAGTACAGTTTTCAACCTACGACACACAGTGAAAGAGTTGTTAGACTCAGCGGACTTATACAGAGTATTGTATGTTGTCCAGTGTCCATTAGGACAGAGGGGTTGGTCCTCATACTATATTCTGTTTACTTTTAACTTCTCTAGTTCTTAGACATGTGTTTCGTAGAAACACAGGGTCTAAGTTTTGAGGAGTTATAGGTATTTGAATAGAGTAGAGAACCGGGTGTAGCAAGTATCGGGATTCTTTAAAGTGATCGAAGATGTAGATACTTGTGTATGGTATTCAGTTGATGGTAAAGATAAAGAGAAATTGCTTCTCTTTTCAGGTTACTCATAATTGGAAGCATTCCTAAGTTGAGTAACGCTGATCGGCCTCTCTCCATTTAGTTGACATGCACTGGAGACAGCTGCATGATTTGAATCTGGTTAAATTAAATCAGTGCCTCTGGTTCTATATTAGATGTAGAACAGTTCATATCTTAACGTTGTTATGGTACGGGGAGTTGTCCGGCTTATGATTAAAACCAGACACTGGACAACTCAAGGCACGTTTCTGCAATGGCTGTTTGTGGGTTGACCCAGGCTATGACGAGGGTTGACTTTCTACCATCTGGCAGATCAATAGAAATATTGTTCTAGACTCGCCACAGTTTTAATAAAAATAGATTTTTCAGAAAACAGTAGTGGGAGTATGGTAGAACTGGAAGTGATTCCAGAACCGCAAACGATTACTGAATATTTGATAAGGAACCTAAAGATTCAATCTGGTTTGACATTCCATTGGCCACTCCGCAGATAAGGTGGGTAACTTCAGGCACCCGAGAGGTACTCCGGTAGCCTCAAGAACGGTGACAAGGAAGTTCTTGTTTACCCACACTTGCCATTGTTGTTGTTCCAGGCTGCGAGACCCGGCAGGAGGATGAGTATAGCGTCGTTCTAAACTAGCTTTAGAAGTACACGTCTATATGACTCTGCCAGAGGGTTGTCGTAGTCAGTAGGAGCAGCGGAAGCATTGGTGGACATCAGGCTTATGTCTATTTGTAGACTAAAGCAGATGTAACTGAGATAGATCATCTATTTCTGATGTGACAGTCATAGGTTTGACTTCATCAGAATAGGGGATGGATCTGTTGAGAAGGTAGTAGGGTGTGATATCCTGGTATTTGGATGACATACACAGAGTAGGAAAAGAAACTCCTATACTACGATCGGTTATACTTTGGTCGTCACACAGTGGTTTCTCCACAAAGGACTTGGACATTATATCAGACATACTGGTTACTAGATCTATGGTTTTAGATCAAGATTTGGGTGTGCAGGGTTCCTAGGCACTCTAGTGAGGTCTCCCAAGCCATCAACCATGGCAATTTCAAAAATTATGGTGCCTACAAACCCTAAACAACGGATCGTAAACTAGATTTCTAGGCGAACAAGAACTAGTTAACAGTTAACTATATAAAATACGGAAATACAACCTTTGTAGATCCGGTGCTCCACCTCCATAGCTCCGCAACGAGGTCCTCTCCGCTGTCCAAATCGAATCTGGGCTCTAGGATCGGCTTCGTTGGAGAATGGGCAAGCTAGGTCGTCGATGTCCATGCCGAAGATGATCTACGTCGAAGCATCGATGAATCAAGCTCCACCTTCACCAAACCCTAAAATCTTGTGAAGGAAACACACTCTACTACTTGGCAAGAGGTAGAGGATGAAGAAATAGGAGGTGGGTTAACTTTAGAATTGGATTTCTCACTCTTTCCATCAATCCACCATTGATGGAGCTTGCTTTTCATGAAGAAGAAGAAGAGCAAGAAGAAGATCATTGTTATGATAAGTTAAAAGAATAATGAAAAGAAAAACAATTCTTATCATAACTTGAACCCTAGTTAAGTGTAGAGAAAAGACCATGGTTAATGGAATGGTTAGGGTTAAGGATAAGAACAAAATGGTCACTAGGTCAAAGTCTTCAAGAAGCTTCAATATGAAACAAAAATAGCCACCATTTTCTTCTTATTCCTTTTCTAATTATTTCCAAAATAAATAAATAGATAAATAAATAATAAAAGGAAATAAAACCCTAATCATATTAATAACCATGGTTTATTCTTAACTTACACTTAAACAATCATGTATCATCAAACATGATACAAACAAATGCACAAAAGTATATCGCATATACAATGCGCCCATCCGAGTGAGAAAATCCATCTTAAGTAAACCGATACTAGTTGATGCAAAGTAATATATCAAATATATAAATATGCATTAAATCATTAAATCAACACTTGATTCAATGACCCGGTTATGTCGCACACAACCGACTAGTATACAATATATCGGCTTATCGAATCAACGCTTGAATCGATAACTAGGTTATATTGCATACAACCATTCGATATATTTATCGCGAGAATAGAATACGGTATCACATACACGCATTATTCTCGGTCCCGCACATATCTCATATGCGCTCCTATTTCGTTTCGCTTGAGCCAGGAAACCTCTGTGTAGGACTCTAAAGACTCGTCAATACGCCGGCAGCAGGTGATGATCATATCAAACACCCACAAGCCGCAAGCGGTCTGCCAAACGTAACGGCCACCCGGGTATTGAGCGATCTGAAGATCGACGAGCAAGCCCGCTCACACTCCAGTGAATCCGACCAGTAACACTACCGTACAGTCCGGTCTGATCGTCTGATATGTCGCATATCTCGCCTAGGGGTGGTATACGTCAGACCCCAATAACTCAATAAGTCGTGTCGATATGAGGTCTATAACTGTTCTAGAAACTACTGGTAACACTTACCAGTAAATCTCTGCAACCCTGGCCAGGGATTTCCTGTTATAGCCAATCGAACACAGCGCAACATCAACCCCCATATACCGGGAGAGACGAATCCCCTCCTATCGCTCATTGCCTCCATGTGACTCGGGACTGTACCCAAAAACCACCGTTTTGCACGCCCTCTTGGACGTGGTAAGATGGAAATCAAAGCACAGTGGGAACCACACAAGACTCTATGACGATCTCGGGTCAACAGACTACTCTGTACCAGTGTCACCAGAGAACTGCCATCTGACGTGAGGTATAATACCATCTGGGAGTTCTCGGCGAGTCCGTCCAGTGTACCCAGTCTCTACTGAGCACCCGTATATGATCTCTGATGTCAAACACCGATGGATATGGGATCATCCATCGCCCATCTGTATGGGTCGAGAAGGTATACGCTAGTCTACTCTGGTATAATCGATGCCCCATCTCGATACACCCACGACTAGGGACTGTGAAGGATGTACTTATGGACTACCATGTCCCCACTAGTATGATCCGCATCATAGTCCAGGTAGTCAAGTACAGATCCTAAGGGCTTTACCAACATGTAACAGAGAGACAATCGGCATACACGTTAAGGTAAAGGGTAACCAGATAGCATACTATCATGTCGAGCAAGAAAGTCCTCCCTATATATGTCCCAGCATCCACTACAATATACATCCTATGTACAGTAATGGCCTCTAGGGCATACATATAACTAACAGGGTGGTTTCCCAATCAGGGTACTTTGACAGCATTCTAAGAGTATTTAGAATGGACGACTCCTGGCACGGTAGTGTACCTGCAGGTGATGGAGTCACCCTCTCTAAAGGTGTCTTATAGACTAAAGTAGAGAGGGATGTGCATGATTGGCAGATCACTTGCTTAGGCAATTGAGTCAATCATGAGATGTCAAGTACCACACCAGATGTTGTTCTTGCACTAGATGCAAGAAGTTGATATTGATCCAATCCTGGAGGAACAGTCGGAAGCAGTTTTAGAACATAAGTGGATGTTCTAAGGATATGATAACGACAGCCTCATTCGGGAGGCAGTTATCATTCCAGGCTTCCAAGGTGACCTGGACGACAGGGAGGTTGTCAGAGTTATAGTTTTCCTTCTGACGAGGGGCAGTATTTTGGACAGGTGGTCCAATGCAATACTGAGGGTGGCATGGCGCAGGATACTAATTAAGTTCAGTTAACGATACAGTCTAAGAAGTTTGGATTTGGAGTTCATTTATGAGCTAGGTCCCATCAGACATCCAGACATTCTAAGACAGGTATTGCTCATTTCGGGAGATGGCTTTCTCCGCGAACTTGAGATAGAGAGAGACATAGAAAGAAACATCAAGGCGGATCCACTCACTGAGGCTATTCCTCGAACGCAATAGTTTTACAAACGGATTTTGTGAGACTGACTAGTAGAGGAGTTGGGTGTTCGGTATCACACGGACTGTGAGTATGCGACATCGCGATAATTAGCCTTGAGTGCAAGTGGGAGATTGTTGGAGATAGTGCCCTCAGAGTCAATTATTGGATCACAGGTACGTGATTGCAATGATTGAGGGAGGACCTATCCCGGTAGGACAGTCTTACTCGAGATGATAGTATGCTATCTGGTTTACCTTTATCATCGTGTACTGCTTTTGGTGACCTGACATGTCACTATTGCACGTTGATAGAGCCCCTAGGATTCTTGCTTGACTGCCAGCAGTATGAGGGCGATCATATACGTGGGAGCTGGTAGTCTATAAGCACATCCTTAAACGGTCCCTAGTCGTAGGAGTTTCGAGACAGGGCATCGATTCTCCAGAGTAGACTGGTGTATACAGTCGAGACCCCGACGAGGGGCGGTGGCCGGTCTCACAAGCCACTGGTGTCAGTTGGTTCACCTAAGATGTATACATGTGCTCATTGGGTTATGAGTACACCGGACAGGACTCGCCGGGAACATGCTAGTTGGTCTTATACCTGACGTCGGATAGCAGTTCCCAGGTGACATGTGTACAGGTTAGTTCATCGACCTGGGGATCGTCATTTGTCTCGTGTGAGTTCCCACTGTGCTTTGATTACTACCCTACCACGCTCAAAGGAGACGTGCAAACAGGTTTTAGTTGGGTACAGTCCCGAGCCACATGGAGGCAGTGAGCGGATCTTCAGGGGTTCGTCTCTCCCGGTATTGGGGGTGAGGTCGCGCTGTGTCTAGGAGAGCCATTACACGAAGTCCTTGGCCAAGGCAGGAGATTTACTGGTAGGTATTCCAGTAGTGTCTCAGGGTGTTCTGGGCTACACTCCGACACGACTTGTACCGCTTTTAGGGGTCTGACTTTTACCAACCCCCTAGGCCCGACATGCGATGCTCATAGACGAACGGACCGGACTGTACGGATATTGTCACTGACAGGCTCAGTAGGGTGTCAGGATGAGTTCGCTCATCGACGTCCCTTTTGGTCAATAGCTGGTGGCCCGTTACGTATTGGCTTATACCTCTGACGTGCTAGTGGTTAAATCCACAACCATAGTATTGACGAGTCTTTAGAGTCCACCACACATTCAGTTACTCAGCTTTCGGGCGAAACGCTGTAGAGGCCGTATGGAGATATGGCAGGGTCCGATCAGATACGTGCGGTATTGCACGGATCAGGATCGGACGGCTTGTACTGGAGGCCGTATGGTTATATGGCTGGGTTCGATCAGATACGTGAGGTATTGCACGGATCATGATCGAACGGATAATACTAGCCGGTTTTGGTTTAAGCCGGATCCTAGTATAGTACAGTGTAGTTTTGTTTCATTGCATTTGTATCTGGTCGGAATATAGATACGGGTGTGTATGCACAGTATCGGGGTTTTCCTGTAATTTATTACGGGACCAGTTTTCTGGAGTTGCCAGTTTGCATTCCGTTCCGGCCGGTTTTCCTTTGTTCTTTCCCGGCCGGACTTTTCCGATGGAGGGGGTTATTTGCAAGTTTGCAAATAACATTTTGTGGAGGGTTTATTTGTGAGATGAGAGATTATGATAGCATCTTTAGATTCCCTTTCCATCTTTTCTTTTAATGCACCATCACTTGCATTAATTGAGATAAGAGAGGGTATGGGTTTGATGTGAATTTGTTATGATGATGTTTGGATATGGTCACCTCTTCTCTTCTCCTACCATCACCTCCCTTCTTGTTATGTATATGTATTTGATTCCTCCACCATTCTTATATGGATATGGCCGGCCACTTCATGGAGATGAAGGGGGTTGATTTTATTTTGGTGTGGCAAAAATTTAGCATCCATCTCATTTTAGCTTGCCACCAAAAATTCCCAAGTTCATATCTTGTTGATTCCTCCATCAAGGCAACTTCACAAACTCCATGAGACATAGACTCTACACTACACATTCTACAGCAAATCTTGGGCACGTCGACTTGCCAGCTTCGTGCCCGAGTTGCCTCGGTATTGAGGTGGGAGCCCGTAAAAGATGCAGGCGATGTGGTGCCCTTCCGGCAAGGTGGCGACGACCGGAGTTTCCGCAGGAGATCGGGACGATGACGAGAAGACCGGAGGACTCGGATCACTCGGTATATCTCTAACCCGTCTTGTAGTTAGCTAGATCAAGTTTAATGGCCCGATCCGGGGTTTAGTGCGCGGTGGTGCCGGTTTGCTAAGTTCGCAAAATTAAAGTTTATCACCGCTTCCGCATTTGGCCGTCGATTTGACGGCCGGGGCGCCGCCGTGCACTTACATGGTAAACGTCAGACACCAATAGCCTGATAAGTCATGCCGATGTAAGGCTTATAACGGTTCGAGAAACTACTAATAACACTTACCAGTAGATCTCAGCAACCCTGGCCAGGGATTTCCTGTTATGGCCAATCAAGCATAACGCAACATCAACCCCCAATACCGTGAGAGACAAAATCCTCTCCTATCGCTCATTGCCTCCATGTGACTCGGGATTGTAACCAAAAACCACCGTTTTGCACGATCTCTTGAACGTGGTAAGGTGGAAATCAAAGCACAGTGGGAATCATATAAGGCTCTATGACGATCTCGGGTCGACAGACTAACCTGTACCAGTGTCACCAGAGAACTACTATCTGACGATAGGTATAATACCATCTAGGAGTTCTCGGCGAGTCCGTTCAGTGTACCCAGTCTCCACTGAGCACCTGTATACCATCTCTGATGTCAAACACCAATGGATATAGGATCATCCATCGCCCATCATATGGGTCGAGAAGCGTATACGCTAGTCTACTCTGGAATATTGATGCCGCGTCTTGATACTCCTATACCTAGAAACAATTGAATGATGTACTTACCGACTACCTCTGCCCCACTAGTATGATTTGCATCATAATCCAGATAATCAAGTACTCATCCTAAGGGTTTTATTAACATGTAATAGAGAGATAATAAGTGTACATGTTAAGATAAAGAGCAACTAGATAGCATACTATCATGTCGAGCAAGAAATTCCTCCCTATATATGTCCAAGTATCCACTATAATATACATCACATGTATAATAATGGCCTCTAAGGAATACATATAACTAACAGAGGCCACCGAGCAGCTTCCCTGCCCGGTCCATCCCTAGCGGGTAGCTTCCTACCCATCTACGCTAAGGATCGAAGCCCTCATCTCGAGGCCACCGAGCAGCTTCCTTGCCCGGTCCATCCCTAGCGGATAGCTTCCTACCCATCTACGCTAAGGATTGAAGCCCTCATCTCGAGGTTACCGAGCAGCTTCCCTGCCAGGTCCATTCCTAGCGGGTAGCTTTTTACCCATCTACGCTAAGGATCGAAGCCTTCATCTCGAGGCCACCGAGCAGCTTCCCTGCCCGGTCTATCCCTAGAGGGTATTTTCCTACCCATCTACGCTAAGGATCGAAGCCCTCATCTCAAGACCACCGAGTAGCTTCCCTGCCCGGTCCATCCCTGGTGGGTAGTTCCCTACCCACTGACGCCGAGGATCTAAAGACCTCATCAAAAGAACACCGAGCAGCTTCCCTGCCCGGTCCATCCCTAGCGGGTAGTTTCCTACCCATTTACGCTAAGGATCGAAGCCCTCATCTTGAGGCCACCGAGCAGCTTCCCTGCCCGATTCATCCCTAGCGGGTAGCTTCCTACCCATCTACGCAAAGGATCGAAGCCCTTATCCCGAGGCTGCCGAGCAGCTTCCCTGACCGGCCTATCCCTAGCGGGTAGTTTGCTACCCATCTACGCTAAGGATCGAAGCCCTCATCTCGAAGCCACTGAGCAGCTTCCCCACCCGGTCCATCCCTAGCGGGTAGCTTCCTATCCATCTATGCTAAGAATTGAAGCCCTCATCTCGAGGCCACCGAGCAGCTTCCCTGCCCGGTCCATCCTTAGCATGTAGCTTCCTACTCATCAACGCTAAGGATCGAAGCCCTCATCTCGAGGCCGCCGAGCAGCTTCCCTGCATGGTCCATCCCTAGCGGGTAGTTTCCTACCCATCTACGCTAAGGATCGAAGCCCTCATCTCGAGGTCACCGAGCAGCTTCCCTGCCCAGTCTATCCCTAGCGGGTAGTTTCCTACCCATTACGCTAAGGATCGAAGCCCTCATCTCGAGGCCACCGAGCAGCTTCCCTGCCCGGTCCATCCCTTGCGGGTAGTTCTCTACCCACCGACGCCGAGGATCTAAAGCCCTCTTCAAGAGGCCACCGAGCAGCTTCCCTTCCCGGTCCATCCCTAGCAGGTAGTTTCTGTTAGTGTATATGCCCTGGAGGCCATTACTATATCATACTAGTTTGTATATTACTTAATGGAAGCTTGGGATATTCACAGTTGTATAGACAATCTTGCTCAAAATGGTAGTATGCTACTTGGTTTGTTTCTACTTTAATATGTACATGTGTTTCTTTTAGTATATCACCTATACACATTAGTGTATCCCTTAGGATCTTTGCTTGATTACCAGCGTTGTGATGGCAGTCACACTCGTAGGGGCTGGGTAATCCACAAGCACATTCTTATACAGGTCCCTAGTCATAGGACTATCGAGAGAGGGCATCGATACTCCGGAGTAGACTAGCGTATGCGCTTCTCATCCCAGCAGGGGAGACGGTCTGTCCCACAGCCGTCAGTACGTCGTACTTGAGATAGTATGCGGGTGCTCGTTAGGTTACGAGTACACTGGACAAGACTCGTCGGGAACTGTTGGTTGGTACTATACCTATCGTCAGTTATCAGTTCCCAGGTGATATGAGTATAGCTTAGTCCGCTGACTTGACACTGTCACTTCGCCTCGAGTGTGTTCCCACTGTACTTTGATTACTACCCTACCACGGCTCAAAGGAGTCGTGCAAACAGCTAGTAGTTGGGTGCAGTCCCGAAGCACTTGGAGGCAGTGACGGTTAGATAGGATTCGTCTCTCCCGGTATTGGGAGTTGATATCGCGCTGTGTCAAGGAGAGCCATTACATATAGTCGTCCCTGGCCAGGGCAAGCGAGATATACTGGTAGGTTTCCAGTGTTATCTCAGGGTGTTCTGGACTACACTCCGACACGACTTGTACCGCTATTAGGGGACTGACGTTTACTGCCCCCCTAGGCCCGCCATGCGATATTCTCAGACGAACAGACCGGACTGTACGGAGACTGTCACATTCAGGCTTAGTTGGAGTTCAGATGGGTTTCACCTCGTCAGTCTTCTTATCGGCATCTACCTGGGGGCCGTTACGCACAGCTAGTGCCGCTTGCGGTCTGTGGTTAAACCCACTGCCAGCGTAGTGTCGAGTCTTTAGAGTCCCACACAGAGAGTTATTCGCCTTTAGGAAAAAGAGTAGAGGTCGCATAGTTTTGCGACAGGGTTCGGTCACATCCGCGCACTTGTGCACGTTTGGTTTCCGGGCAGTTATTACTAGCGGGCTTTGGTTTAAGCCAGAACCTAGTATACGTTTTGGGATTGGTTTTATCTCGTTTGTATTCGTGTTCCTCGGAATGCGGATGCGGGTGTGTATGCACGGTTAACAGAGACAGGGCCAGAGGATTCTCATTAGGGTTGTTGACTGTTGACTTTTGCCAAACCCTAATGAGAATAAGAAATATGATTAATAATAATATTAATTAAGTATTATTGTGCCATGGTTGGGTTGAAAGGTTGACTTTGTTGACTTGTTGAGTTTGTTGACCATGTGACTAGTTTGGACTTGTTGACCATCATCATGACAATGGCTATCATTTCATGGCTATAACTTTTGCTTGCTTGTTTGTTCACAAAATGCATTAAATGCATGAAATGATAATGCCATTGATATGAACCATCACATAATACTCAATTATTATTATTATCATGATTATTTTGTATTATGAGAGCATGGTTGTAAAAAGTCTTCTTCATTCTATCATATTGATTCTCTCTCATCCAAGCTCTCCCTCTTCCTCTTGCTCTCTCTCTTGCTCATGGTTCTATTGTCTCATGAGTTGAGAAACAAGAACCATAGAGATAAAACCCAAAACACTTCTCTAATCATCCTAGTGTAGAGCAAGCCAAGTATTCTAGTTTCCTCTAGATTGAGGTTGGAGCCAAAGGTAGAAACTTTCGGGTGGATCCATCTTCGGCACAAGGAGACGACGAGGTGAGGCCGATCCGACCACCACAAGGAGTCGAAGAGAAGGAGTTCAAGTTAAGGTATAACCCCTAACATAGTAGTTAAACTCTAAGTTAGGTTGTTAGATAGTTTGTTTAGCAAAGATTCGTTTTTAGAGTCCATGTTACCTCCACCGAAAAAATCATTTTTCACCATTTCCGCATCCCCGAAAGAACCGGGAAGGGTAACGTGGACTTACAGTGGTATCAGAGCCAGGCTAAACACTATCTAACATGTTAGCAAAGTATCTAGAATTTCGATCGGAGAAAAAAACCGCAAAACACCCCGAAAAAGTGAACTTTCTGCCGATTTTTATTTCTGTTCAAAAAAAATAAATCATGTACTAAAAATCGGCTCAGGGTTTTTAAAGAATACCCAAGAAAAACGATCCAGTGACTCGGTCAAAGCACCGCGGAAACGCGGCAAGAGCATGCTCTTGCCGCGGATCCGCGGCCGAGTTGACTCGGCCGTGGGTTGTTTTTCCTGCAGTGTTCTTATAATGGTGTTTTGTGATTTTTAGGATGGTCTGTTTTTGCACAGAATTTCCAGAGAACAAATTTGTTTTTGGGGTGGTTACAAATCCGTATTTTGATCGAACTTCTCAAGACTTTGGCTAACGGGTTATATCTGTGATGTGATATATGTATTGAACGTCTGCTGATCGCTATACATCGATTAGTGGGGGTTATACATATCTGTGATCTGTAATGTTGATGGTTTGTGTATATGAATTTGTTGGATTGTCGCGGATGAATAGCCGGGGGGTTGTGAGATGAGAGTTTTATTTATCTTTCAATTCATGTAATTTGTAATTGATATAATATTATTTATATGGCCGCACATCCGGGATGAGGTTGTAGCCGTCATTGTATAATTTCTTTTTGTAACGTTTTCAAAATAATAAAATATGATTTTTGGGAAATTTTATAATTTAATATTATTTTAATGAATATTTTAATATTCTGGTATAATTAAATACAAATAAATGGGGGAAAATTATGGAAAATTCTAAAATAGGGTATTTTATGGAATTATGCCATTTTAATGCTTTTAAGACTAGTTATATGCTAATTTAGTGTTAATCGCGATTAAAAATCGCTAATTGGATTTTTAGCTTTTTTGTGCAAAAATGTGCACATATCATTTTTCCACACTTGTTACACTTGTGTTACATTTCTATGGCCATGGTTGTTCATTTGGGTTCACTATTGGAGTGAGAAGGAAAAAAAAAAAAGGAAAAGAAAAGAAAAGGAAAAAGTAGCATGATGAGAGAGAGAGAGACCAAGTCAACCCCCACTTTTTGAACCATACCCATCATTTCCTCACACCCATTTCTCTCTCCCCTCTCATGGAGGTGCTGCTGCTCCTGCTCCTGCTCCCTCTCATTTCCCTCCCCTTCATTTCATAGATCCCTCTCATTTCCCTCACCAAAACCCCATTCCCACTTCACAAAACTTGCTCCCAAGCTCACTAGCTACACATTGAACCTAGCAAGATTGGATTTGGAGGACTTTGAGCAACTCAAGAATTTTCTTGAGTTACCAAAGGAGGTAATTTCTGCACCTATTAGAGTAGTATCTCATTTCTTGGGCATCGATACTAGTTTTGTATCGATATGGTGTTGTTTGGTGGTTTTGTGAAACTTTAAGTTAGGGTTTAGGGTAAAACTGAAATCAAAGATGAAATTGAGGATTGTGGTGACCTTAGAACCCCTAGTGTGATGCTAATTTGGATAAAACTAGAGACTAGAACACAGAATACGGATTTATGAAACGATGTCGGGGGAAAAACTGTGAATCTGTGATCGTATTTAGAAATCTGCTATCACCCCGAGACCCCAAAAATAAAATTGAGTTGACAGTGAGATGTGCAGGCACCATGGAACCACCACACCAAACCCTAGCCCCCAACTCCAAACCACGGCTGCCAATTTATTCCTTCTGGCCGCAAATTGCGGTCAGAGCAGGAGGGAATTGCCTCGATTTTTGTGCATGGCCCTATTTCCTCTAGTCTTGACCCTGGGTATGTCTAGTTTTGACTGATTCCAGTTAGGGAAACATCTGGGTTGATTTGCTTGAGTTGGCGTATGATTTACGACTTGTTTTAGCATGGATTTTGGTATTTGGTGATTCATTCCTGTCGGGTGGCATTTGGACGTCAACGACAAGTGGATATTGATCGTGTTTACATGCGAGTCGATAGGTTTTTACCTATGCGAGTAGCGTGTGCTATTTTGGTTTCCGATGTGATTTTCATGTGCTTAGCGTTGTGATATACTTATAGGTACCCTATGTGGTGTTGAGGCAAAGAAGATGAAGATGGCGACATCGGCACCGACACATGAGAAGCAAGGTGAGTAGATTTATATCTACGGGGAGAAGTCGGGTGGATGGCGTATAGCACCCCCGCAGTCCGTGGTGATGTATACGAATACGTATACACACATATATTTATTATGTGTTGTTTAGGATTATTGATGGTAATAATGGTATTATTGATAATAAGGATGTATTGGTTTAGTATAGTGCGAAACCCTAGAGTAGTGGTTGCACCCACACATACACGTACACATATACTTGCATACATTCTTTCATTTATCTGTGCGCATATGGAGGTGTGTATATCTACACATGGGTATGGGACTATGTGTTCATATACAGGTTTGAGGATGATACTTGGGATTGAGATGAGTCGATGAGGTTTGATTGAGGCCGTGAGATTCGGCGATATGACGGAGTTCGTATTTGAGATGTGATATGATGGTAGTGATACCGGATATGTGATGAGATGAATGGGATATTGACCCGTACCTAGCTATTGGGATGCCGTACGACGATTTACCGTACGAGCTTTATATTGATATTAGATCCGCACTCATGACTCGAGGATATTATGTGATATACTGTATCGTACGTGATACTATTGAGGCGAGATCACCGATTATATATATATATATATGTATGTATGTATGTATGTATGTATGTATGTCGACTCAGATTTAGGTGGCTTCCATACCCCTCCCAATTGACTTGATTGTTGGGTTCGTAGTTCACATAGTAGGCGTTAGACTAGACCCGAGTCATACCTATTTCAAAACTAATGAATCGGGGATATTTTAAAGATAGGCAAAAGGGTTTATACGGATATTTTCAAATGACGCATCTTTTCTTAAAACACCGTAGCCCTTATTTTACCAAAAGTCCTGATTCGTCTTATTTCAAAAGGCAAGGTTGCATGATATATCTTTTGAGGCAGGTTCTCTACTGTTGCGTTGATTATTCGATTCTGCATTTTCATGCTATTTGCATTGCATCGCTTGTATTGTTGATATATTCAGTCATGCTGCTAGGACACCAGCACCATTATCGATGATGCGTATGTTCCACGTACACTTGTTGCCGGCTCACACACTTCATCATCGATGATTGCCATGTCACTACACTGTAGTACTGTTGCATTCAGTGTATGTCGCTTACATTTCTTTACATGTCGCATACATCATGCTTTCTGATTATACGCATTGAGATATGTTGTTTCCATGATATTTCTGGTTTTTGGGAACCGTGGGTGTTTCAAAAAGAGAATATGTAGTTGTTTTAAAACCCGGTTACCCTTGATATGATATTTCAGTGCGTCCACCATGTGTTTTCTCGGTGCTGAGAGCGACATGTGAAACCCGATTCGAGGAGGCGGATGAGGCCGATTGCGGGTACATGGTGGACCCGGTATGGTTCCCCGAGGCAAGAAATGTTTTTCGTGGAGTAGACGATGAGCCTGGCAGGGTGGCGAGTACCTACCGGTGATTGGTTGGACCTGGCGGTTATCCGGAGGATACTGACCAGAGTCGATAGATGGATATGGGCGTACTGCCGGGGCCGAGGGCCGATACCGCAGACAGAGCCCGTGGGCCGATCCGGACTGACGGAGCCCGATATATGAGGATTTACGTGCCGATGCTGGGCACAGTTTTCATGATGTTTTCGAGTGTCGATGCTGGGCACTCCGGTTCCATGATTTTGACGTGTCGCGATGGACACGGATGGTTTATATCCTCATATTATTCCCATGCACATGCTTTATGATATTTACATGCATGATGGTTATTATCATTGGGTGACGAGTGGACGGGATCCACGTATATGCAGATTTGATTACATTGATCATACCTCACATTTATGATATGCTATTACCTGAGGCACTGGCACGAGCACTTGGCACTACACTCATGCATAGAGATTACCTTGCCAGTTTTGCATGCTTCAGACTTATTCATATTGAGGTTTATTTATACTTGATCGTATTGACCTAGGATGGGTCATGCATTCGATCTCTGCTTGTAGATATTTTTCTATTCACGAGTTGGCAATTCACCCCCGTTGTGCCACAGTTCTTGCAGGTTTTGCTGTACAGATTCCTTAGCGGCATTTCTGGCACACTGCTTCCTTATGGGTGACTTGCTTGGGTAGGTGGGTTCTTTTGTATCAGAACCGCCATTGTACATGTATTATTCATTGTATCTAGAAATTCCATCAACCAAAACTTGTATATTGTTTCAGACTTAGAGAACAGTGTTGTATTATTTCGACCTTAGAGTTGCGCTTGTAGTATTACGGTTTTCTGGCTGTTTTGAGTTTCTTTTTGGGTTTTGATCCTCGCCCTTTGGCGTTGTATATTATTATTGCTTGCGTGGTTGTGACTGTCGATTGACGAAGAGCTAGCTCCCGCTTGGGGATGCCTTTTATCATTTCATATATATTATTCTTGTTGTACCCCGTTCGGGGCCAGTTTTTACAAAGGAAACCCTGCCGAAATTTTCAGGAAAGGTTATACATTTTAAAAATGTATATTCGGCTTAGTTATTTAAAAACTTTGATTTTCGAAACATGATTTCCTTACTTCTTAAAACCAGTTTTCCTTATTTACTCATTAAATGGTTTTAGATTTCTGGGCTTTTGGCTTACTTGGGTCAGATGGGGTCATATAGACTTCATATGGTTCAAGGGCCAGTCACGTACTCTTTCGGGTCGTGACAAAGTTGGTATCAGAGTGCTAGGTTGACCTTGGTTCGAGTCTAAGTTTGACTGTGTGGAGCCTAAGGCGTTATCTTTATACGGAACTTAGGCTTGACCTTACGGAACTTAGACTTAGTCGAGGGGGTATTAGACCCGAACTTTCGTCGCGTAGGATGACCCTTGGTTGATGGAATAGGTGACTAAAGTAGAATGACGTACCGTGGGTATGTTCCGCGGCATACTTACGACACGCCACTCCGCTTAAGAAACCTTAGGTTGTACATTTCCTTGCACCGTATTATATTCCTTCCTATGATCTATCCTCATCGATACTGGTTATGGTTTTGCCGCCACGATTGCATGGGCAGAGTGAGCTACAGCTCGACTTGCGTCAGCATGAGCTCGTCGTGGACGAGGACTGACCAGGGCGTGATTCCAGAGGCTTACGATTACATATTGAGGAGTCGTCTTATTGTGTTTTCGCGCCATGGGCGTTGGATTGATCGCTTTTACGAGATTTTCCGGACATGACGATCGGTACCAGAGGATTGAGCCACTGATAGAGACCAGCCATGATGTGATGACCGTTGACATTATCGCTTATCTAGGACGATTGAGGTGTTGTCCAGCGCATGGACGAATGAGCCAGTTGTTGCTGCGGAAGATGAGATATCGCCCAGATGATTGGAGCTACTGTAGCATGAGCATATTCTTAGAGATATGACGGTGAGTCGCTAGTCACCGAGGATTGATGACTAGGACATGTGGTTCGTTCGCTTACCCCGATGCAAGGTCATCAGGTAGATTGATTCCAGCTAGAGGCGACTTCACGTAGATTCGTTGAGAGTCGATTGAGACGATCGAATGTTAGGAACCCATTTTCCAAGTTTAAAGTATTCGGAAGGACATGCAAGCGATTCTATGGACCCTCTAGAAGAATGAAACCCTAACTCGACATAATGACCGTGTGAAAGCCTTTGAACCTTAGGGTTTGCGGCAGTTCCGCGGCGCCATTAGTGAGGCTTGGGTTTGCCCTTCTACGGCTGGACCACCGATGCTGTGGTATGTACTCGATACTATTAAACTGTACCCGAGATGTTGAGCACTTGGGGGATTGTGAGGTTCTGACGAGTCGATCGGATGGTTCGACATCTTTCGGATATCTTGTGATGGGACACTGCTTGGGAGACTCCAGATACGAGCATAGCCGTTGGAGCGCAGTCTGTGTAGCCACGATGAGATGAGTCCGAATCAGTCGATATTGAAGCAGAGTGGAGTAAAGAGTTCGCATGAGATTTCGACGAGATGACGTTCCACTCCGCTGACATCAGAGATGCAATACGCACGCTGAGGACGTGATCGGCTAGATATCTCCTACTGAGTGGCAAAGATACCGAGTTCGTGATTTCGAGTCCATGTTAGAGACTTCGGAGGGACCGTAGCCGAGGATATTGCAGTGCGCAGATAGAGACGCGACGTCGAAATGGTCGATGATACAGACAAGCGGGACAAGAAGTTCGTGCGAGAGGCAGACGAGCTGTTACCACACCCCGTTAAGATTAAAGGTCGGATATGTATACAGAGGCGCAGGGATGCGACCAGTTTTCGAGGAGATGTTGTACTAAGGACGCAGATGTCCAGAGAGCGAGAAAAGATTATGCCAGAGTACCAGCCTCCGTACAGTTTGGCTTAGGCAATATCAAAAGAGACCTTGAGTAGGATTCCTTCCAGTACACTGCTGCAATAAGATTTGCACCAGGAGCAAATGCATGATGTGCATTCAGAGGACCCGAGGTCGGCGCCAGAAATGTGCTGCTTTATGAGCGGTCGTGAGGTTTGACCGAGAAATGACCAGGAAAGTGCCAGAACGGAATCGTTCCTGTTAGCACACCTGACCGGGCCGATGAGCCGATGGATTGCGAGATTGGTAATCCACAGAGAAGATAAGAAACCAGAGGCAGAGGACGCCAGCCGTGAGCTTGAGGCAAGTGGATATCTTGCGCCGCTAGCATTGGATGTACCGGCACCTTCTCGACCTCGAAGGAGGATATACCGACGACGGTATTTATGATTTATGATTTATGATTTTGTGATTTGATTATCACGTATCCGTCATCTTGGATTTCGGTATTTTGGGCATTCTGTTTGCATGATTTAATTTTGATGACTGAGTTTCATGGTATTTGTTTTCTTGCACCATGGTTGCACTTACTGGGTATTCATATTTTGTGCAGAGTTATTATTCTTGAGGTATTGATTATGATTTCATGCCTATTTTATGCCGGTGATTTGATTTACGCTTCCAGCGTAGTTTTCATGTACTTTTAGTGTTTTGATTTGATTTGTGCACGCTGATGCACACGGTTGTGAGATTTTCCATCGCGGTACACTTGATTTTGATTGAGCCGCATTATATATTGTCGACTTTGACCCTGATATTTATGATTTTTGCACTCCGTGCTTTCGATTGGACTTACGCATGTTCGACGTTTGCTATTGGATTTTGTGATTCCGTGCATGTTGAGTGCGCAGGGTTTAGATTTTCATTCGTGCACGATGGATGCACCGATTTGGATTTTCGCGCATGTTGGGCGCATGTTTTGAGATACGATTTTGGTGCACACCCGATGCACTAAATCGAGATTCTTCGTGCATGTCAAATGCACCGGATTGTGGCTGTCAGGCACACACGTTGCCTATGACAGATACTTCGTGCACGCCCGTTGCACCTAGATGTTGTTTTGTGCACCTGTATGGCACATATATGGATTTTGATTTCCGTGCGCACCAGACGCACAGGGTGGTGTTATGTGCATTTTTAGGATTTATTCCTTTTGGAGCAGTACATTTTTATGATATTGGATATTTGTTTTCATACTGAGCAGGACTAGTCAGAGGACAGTACCTGAATATATTTTGCATGCATTGATAGTTCGAAGGGATTTACAAAGAACGAGCTATAGTCTCGGTATATATACCTACGTGTCCGATATGACACGGAACGTTTTAAAAACAAGGAAACCCTTCTAAATTTTTTTCAAAACGGCGGAACGTACCTATTAAACAAATGATATATATATATACGTATATAGTTATTTTCTTATGAAAAACGTCCGCCACTGTGCAGTGTACGCGCATCGCACAGCGACTCAAAAAGATTTGGCATGCATTTACATCAGCTATTCATGTATAGATTGGATGTCTACATGTATAATTCTGGTCTATATCATATTGGTTTTGCATTGGATTTGATATTTGTGTCTTTACCATGACTCCGATAATTGCGGGATGCTTGATAGAGTGTTGCTTTTGAGTTATCTGCTCAGTACTCATGCGCATGCATTGCGCTATCATACGTTTTATGTATAGCTGATTTTGGAGCCCCGATGACTTGGAATTTGTATTGAAATATTTTAGTATTTGGGGGTTTAAATTTAAATTCGGGGACCGAATTTCTTTAAGGGGAGTAGATAGTAACGTTTTCAAAATAATAAAATATGATTTTTGGGAAATTTTATAATTTAATATTATTTTAACGAATATTTTAATATTCTGGTATAATTAAATACAAATAAATGGGGAAAAATTATGGAAAATTCTAAAATAGGGTATTTTATGGAATTATGCCATTTTAATGTTTTTAAGACTAGTTATATGCTAATTTAGTGTTAATCGCGATTAAAAATCGCTAATTGGATTTTTAGCTTTTTTGTGCAAAAATGTGCACATATCATTTTTCCACACTTGTTACACTTGTGTTACATTTCTATGGCCATGGTTGTTCATTTGGGTTTACTATTGGAGTGAGAAGGAAAAGAAAAAGGAAAAGAAAAGAAAAGGAAAAGGTAGCATGATGAGAGAGAGAGAGACCAAGTCAACCCCCACTTTTTGAACCATACCCATCATTTCCTCACACCCATTTCTCTCTCCCCTCTCATGGAGCTGCTGCTGCTCCTGCTCCTGCTCCCTCTCATTTCCCTCCCCTTCATTTCATAGATCCCTCTCATTTCCCTCACCAAAACCCCATTCCCACTTCACAAAACTTGCTCCCAAGCTCACTAGCTACACATTGAACCTAGCAAGATTGGATTTGGAGGACTTTGAGCAACTCAAGAATTTTTTTGAGTTGCCAAAGGAGGTAATTTCTGCACCTATTAGAGTAGTATCTCATTTCTTGGGCATCGATACTAGTTTTGTATCGATATGGTGTTGTTTGGTGGTTTTGTGAAACTTTAAGTTAGGGTTTAGGGTAAAACTGAAATCAAAGATGAAATTGAGGATTGTGGTGACCTTAGAACCCCTGGTGTGATGCTAATTTGGATCAAACTAGAGACTAGAACACAGAATACGGATTTATGAGACGATGTCGGGGGAAAAACTGTGAATCTGTGATCGTATTTAGGAATCTGCTATCACCCCGAGACCCCAAAAATAAAACTGAGTTGACAGTGAGATGTGCAGGCACCATGGAACCACCACACCAAACCCTAGCCCCTAACTCCAAACCACGGCCGCCAATTTATTCCTTCTGGCCGCAAATTGCGGCCAGAGCAGGAGGGAATTGCCTCGATTTTTGTGCATGGCCCTATTTCCTCTAGTCTTGACCCTGGGTATGTCTAGTTTTGACTGATTCCAGTTAGGGAAAAATCTGGGTTGATTTGCTTGAGTTAGCGTATGATTTACGACTTGTTTTAGCATGGATTTTGGTATTTGGTGATTCATTCCTGTCGGGTGGCATTTGGACGTCAACGACAAGTGGATATTGATCGTGTTTACATGCGAGTCGATAGGTTTTTACCTATGTGAGTAGCGTGTGCTATTTTGGTTTCCGATGTGATTTTCATGTGCTTAGCGTTGTGATATACTTGTAGGTACCCTATGTGGTGTTGAGGCAAAGAAGATGAAGATGGCGACATCGGCACCGACACATGAGAAGCAAGGTGAGTAGATTTATATCTACGGGGAGAAGTCGGGTGGATGGCGTATAGCACCCCCGCAGTCCGTGGTGATGTATACGAATACGTATACACACATATATTTATTATGTGTTGTTTAGGATTATTGATGGTAATAATGGTATTATTGATAATAAGGATGTATTGGTTTAGTATAGTGCGAAACCCTAGAGTAGTGGTTGCACCCACACATACACGTACACATATACTTGCATACATTCTTTCATTTATCTGTGCGCATATGGAGGTGTGTATATCTACACATGGGTATGGAACTATGTGTTCATATACGGGTTTGAGGATGATACATGGAATTGAGATGAGTCGATGAGGTTTGATTGAGGCCGTGAGATTCGGCGATATGACGGAGTTCGTATTTGAGATGTGATATGATGGTAGTGATACCGGATATGTGATGAGATGAATGGGATATTGACCCGTACCCAGCTATTGGGATGCCGTACGACGATTTACCGTACGAGCTTTATATTGATGTTAGATCCGCACTCATGACTTGAGGATGTTATGTGATATACTGTATCGTACGTGATACTATTGAGGCGAGATCACCGACTATATATATATATATATATATATATATATATATATATGTATGTATATCGACTCAGATTTAGGTGGCTTCCATACCCTCCCGATTGACTTGATTGTTGGGTTCATAGTTCGCATAGTAGGCGTTAGACTAGACCCGAGTCATACCTATTTCAAAACTAACGAATCGGGGATATTTTAAAGATAGGCAAAAGGGTTTATACGGATATTTTCAAATGAGGCATCTTTTCTTAAAACACCGTAGCCCTTATTTTACCAAAAGCCCTGATTCGTCTTATTTCAAAAGGCAAGGTTGCATGATATATCTTTTGAGGCAGGTTCTCTACTGTTGCGTTGATTATTCGATTCCGCATTTTCATGCTATTTGCATTGCATCGCTTGTATTGTTGATATATTTCAGTCATGCTGCTAGGACACCAGCACCATTATCGATGATGCGTATGTTCCACGTACACTTGTTGCCGGCTCACACACTTCATCATCGATGATTGCCATGTCACTACACTGTAGTATTGTTGCATTCAGTGTATGTCGCTTACATTTCTTTACATGTCGCATACATCATGCTTTCTGATTATACGCATTGAGATATGTTGTTTCCATGATATTTCTAGTTTTTGGGAACCGTGGGTGTTTCAAAAAGAGAATATGTAGTTGTTTTAAAACCCGGTTACCCTTGATATGATATTTCAGTGCGTCCACCATGTGTTTTCTCGGTGCTGAGAGCAACATGTGAAACCCGATTCGAGGAGGCGGATGAGGCCGATTGCGGGTACATGGTGGACCCGGTATGGTTCCCCGGGGCAAGAAATGTTTTTCGTGGAGTAGACGATGAGCCTGGCAGGGTGGCGAGTATCTACCGGTGATTGGTTGGACCTGGCGGTTATCTGGAGGATACTGACTAGAGTCGATAGATGGATATGGGCGTACTGCCGGGGCCGAGGGCCGATACCGCAGACAGAGCCCGTGGGCCGATCCGGACTGACGGAGCCCGATATATGAGGATTTACGTGCCGATGCTGGGCACAGTTTTCATGATGTTTTCGAGTGTCGATGCTGGGCACTCCGGTTCCATGATTTTGACGTGTCGCGATGGACACGGATGGTTTATATCCTCATATTATTCCTATGCACATGCTTTATGATATTTACATGCATGATGGTTATTGTCATTGGATGACGAGTGGACGGGATCCACGTATATGCAGATTTGATTACATTGATCATACCTCACATTTATGATATGCTATTACCTGAGGCACTGGCACGAGCACTTGGCACTACACTCATGCATAGAGATTACCTTGCCAGTTTTGTATGCTTCAGACTTATTCATATTGAGGTTTATTTATACTTGATCGTATTGACCTAGGATGGGTCATGCATTCGATCTCTGCTTGTAGATATTTTTCTATTCACGAGTTGACAACTCACCCCCGTTGTGCCACAGTTCTTGCAGGTTTTGCCGTACAGATTTCTTAGCGGCATTTCTGGCACACTGCTTCCTTATAGGTGACTTGCTTGGGTAGGTGGGTTCTTTTGTATCAGAACCGCCATTGTACATGTATTATTCATTGTATCTAGAAATTCCATCAACCAAAACTTGTATATTGTTTCAGACTTAGAGAACAGTGTTGTATTATTTCGACCTTAGAGTCGCGCTTGTAGCATTACGGTTTTCTGGCTGTTTTGAGTTTCTTTTTGGGTTTTGATCCTCGCCCTTTGGCGTTGTATATTATTATTGCTTGCGTGGTTGTGACCGTCGATTGACGAAGAGCTAGCTCCCGCTTGGGGATGCCTTTTATCATTTCATATATATTATTCTTGTTGTACCCCGTTCGGGGCCAGTTTTTACAAAGAAAACTCTGCCGAAATTTTCAGGAAAGGTTACACATTTTAAAAATGCATATTCGGCTTAATTATTTAAAAACTTTGATTTTCGAAACATGATTTCCTTACTTCTTAAAACCAGTTTTCCTTATTTACTCTTTAAATGGTTTTAGATTTCTGGGCTTTTGGCTTACTTGGGTCAGATGGGGTCCTATAGACTTCATATGGTTCAAGGGCCAGTCACGTGTTCTTTCGAGTCATGATACTTTTACTGTTTTTGCTCCTAGGATAGACCCAAGGAGGGGGTGCACAAACTACCGGGTACCTCGAAGTGCCGAGTGGCCTACTCACGTTGTTGAGGGAGGTTGCTTCTCTTCGAGTATTTGGCGGGTTGTTTGCCGCACCCGTAGGGGTCTAGGGTGGGGTATTGGCTATTCATCGCGACCGTGTAATCCGCTTTTCGTTGCAGGCTCGTACGAAATGCGGATTCCTAGTATATCCAATGTGTTCATCTGTGATCTGGAATGGCTATCATTGCATCTGACGAATGTATATATCTATATATGATATCTATTTAGGCGTTGCTTATGTTTTGCATCCACGCTAGTCCAACCCCCGCTCTGTCGTTAGTTAAGTAACCTAACGGGTAATGACGGGGCCCCGTGGAGAATGCGGATGGCATAAGCGTACGTCATATTTTCGTTGTTTTCTGTAATGGTAGGATTAAATGATGGGACGCTTGAAAATTAATGCAAGAAAATAAACCAAAGTAAAGTCGTTGGAACACTTTCAAAACCACTCGGTTCTTTTCAAAAACCAACTTTTAAACGCGGAGTTGAACCACTCCTTTTAAAAGCTATCTCGTTCCATCGATTATATCAAGTTCACTACATTCACGGTTTTGCCAAAACCATTCATAGCCCTCCGTCATTTCATATGGGTAGTCAATAGTATTCAAGCTGTGTTTGTTGGCCAAAGTCAAGGCACAGTGTTTGGTAGCTATTGGGTATTCATATGCAGTATAAATAGATGCGTTGGTTTGGGACAGTCGTACTGCCTTGTTGGCCAAAGTCAAGGGTAGGTACGGGTGGGTTCAAATTAACCTGGAGAATGACGGGTAGAACTTGACATGTGACTTATGATTTGTTGGCCAAAGTCAAGGTCATAAGAGCATGGGACAAAAATCCACATTGGGAATTTCTAAAGAAACTGAAACTTGCTAGTGCTGCATACCATTTGGAGTGTGATGATTCTGGTAGGATTCCTTCAGTTTTATCACACGATGATATTTGGATCCCGATCCTACTGGGAGTATATGCTACTCCTCAGGAAATTTCTCACTTAACGATCAATGGTATAAACCAAGTAGGTGTCTAGAAAGGTGTTAGCGGGGCTACGCCCCCAGGGAAAAGAGGTTATTTAATTAAGGAACTTCGCGAAAACATTGGAAAACCTCCCTCGAAGTACCAATACTGGCCTGGCTGAACGGTTAAGCAAGTATTATACGGTGAGATTGATCCCGACTAATTCTTCCTTTTTGGTTTGAGGAGGAATTCGAGAAACAGTGGGAGCCATCCTGTTTAGACAAACTAAAAACATTCTAAACTTGCAAGAGTATCATGCTAAAGTGTTTCTTCTCTCTCTCCTAATTGCAGCGACCAATCGTCATGACCGGACTTAAGTTATTACTAGATAAAAACATACTGACAGGGCCAAACTACAAAGATTGGCTCAGGAATGTCAAAATGGCAATCACTTATGACAAGCTGGGGTATCTTCTTACCACCAAAGCTCCCCCTGTCCCAGGTCCCGCCTCCAGCGTCGCGGATAAGGAAATCCGTAAGACCTGGGAGATCGACTGCGTGAAGGCTAAGTGCCTCGTGCTTGCCTCTATGGACAATGAACATCAGAGAAGGCACGAGAATATGGACCTTGAATCCATATTTCTCCATACAAAAGAACTATATGGAGAGCAATCCCATATCGCCAGATACGAAGTCTCGAAAAAGCTGTTTTCGGTGAGATTGGCCGTCGAATCATCGGTAGAGGAACACGTGCTTAAGATGATTGGCTATATTGAAGAGCTCGCGGACCTTGGGACCACGTTAGAGAACGAGCTATATACTGATTTGATTCTCCAGTCCCTTCCTTCCACTTACGCCCAGTTTATCCTGAACTTCAACTTGCAAGAAAAAGAAGTTGAACTTTTAAAACTCCTCAACCTGCTGAGGAGTGCAGAGGGCACCCTACAGAAAGGTAGGGAAACATCCACTTTGTTTGTTGGAGGACCTTCCTCTTCTAGGTCCAGGGCGAAAGCCAAGGGAAAGAAGAAGAAAACCCCCACCAAACCAAGGGGCGGTGTTAGTAAAGTGGAAACAAAGGGAAAAGCAAAAGCAACAAAGGTAGCGAGAAAGCTTGTGGGGAAAGAAGAGTGATTTTATTATCACAAGAGTGGACACTGGAAAAAGGATTGCAGGGCTTGGAAGGTCAAGAACCAGGACCCGAAGCAAGTTGCGGCTTCGGCTTCAGGTGTGTATGTTATTGAAAACTGTCTATCAATAAACTCTACTTCCTGGGTATTGAATACCGGATCAGGATCTCATATCTGTAATTCTTTGCAGGCACTGAGAAAGTGTAGGGTTTTGAAGGTAGGTGATATGACCCTCATAGTTGAAAACGGAGCTGGCATGGATGCTGAGTCCGTGGGGGACTATCACTTGGGAATGTCAGATGGACATGTTTTGGTTTTGCGTGATTGTTATTTTGTACCCAATGCAACTTGTAATATCATATCTGTATCTTTATTATCTAAAGAAGGTTATGAATTTGCATTTGTAAGCAATGTTGTGAACATTCACCTTAATCAAGTTTTGATTGGGTCAGGTACATTAAGCAATGGAATATACGTATTAAACCAACCAAAGATTTTCAATGTCCAGAATACACACAAAAGAAAGTCTCCAGAAATCAATCATGCTTTCTTATGGCATTGTAGACTGGGTCACATCAACGAGAGAAGGTTGACAAAGTTACATACAGAAGGATAATTGGATCCGTTCGAATATCAATCATATGCAACTTGTCAATCCTGTCTCAAAGGAAAGATGACAAAGACTCCGTTTACTGGACACGGAGTAAGAGTGAGCGAGCTCTTGGGGCTCATACACAGCGATGTGTGTGGTCCAATGTCTACACATGCGCGAAGCGGTTATTCTTACTTCATTACTTTTACGGATGATTTTTCAAGGTACGGATATGTCTTCTTAATGAAACATAAATCTGAAGCCTTTGGAAAATTCCAGGAATATAAGAATGAAGTAGAAAAACAAACCGGCAAAAGTATCAAGACACTGAAATCTGATCGAGGTCGTGAATACTTGAGTGCTGAGTTCCTGGATTACCTAAAAGAGAATGGAATTCTCTCTCAGTTTACTCCTCCATACACTCCACAACATAACGGTGTATCGGAGAGATGGAACCGAACCCTATTGGATATGGTACGTTCCATGATGAGTAACGCTGAGTTGCCGCGATCATTCTGGGGGATATGCACTAGAATCAGCTGCATACCTTTTGAACCGAGTTCCAACTAAGACTGTGCCTACCACACCATATCAGATGTGGTGTGGGAAGAAACCCTATCTTAAGCACATTAAGACATGGGGATGTCCAGCTTTTGTCAAAAATCAGCATGCGGACAAACTCGAGGCACGCTCAGTACAGTGCAAGTTTGTGGGATATCCAAAGAACTCCAAGGGATATTTCCTCTAATGCGAAGAGAAACAAAAGGTTTTTGTTTCTCATCATGCCTGCTTCTTGGAAACTGGGTTTTTGGAAAATCAGATAAGTGGGAGCGCAATAGAACTGGAAGAAATTCTAGAAACACGAGCTATTACTGAGATCTTAGAAGAACCAGAGGGTTCGAAAGAACAGGACATTCCTACGCCGCTCCGCAGGAGTAGTAGGCAGTCTCATCCGCCCGAGAGATACTACGGTTTTCTCATAGACGGGGATAGAGAGGATTGCATCATTGATAATGATGAGCCGACTAGCTTCCAGCAGGCCATTCAGAGCGTTAACTCAGTAAAATGGCTGGATGCAATGCAGACCGAAATGGAGTCCATGTACACCAACAAAGTATGGACTTTGGATATTGCTCCAGATGGGGTAAAACCCGTAGGATGCAAATGGATCTTCAAGAGGAAGATTGGTGTAGATGGACAGGTTGAGACCTATAAGGCTAGACTTGTTGCAAAGGGTTTTCATCAAAGACCTGGTTTGGACTATGACGAAACCTTTTCTCCAGTGGCTATGCTGAAATCCATTCGGATCCTTCTTACCATTGCTGCCTTCCACGATTATGAGATTTGGCAGATGGACGTAAAGACCGCTTTTCTAAATGGAAATTTAGAGGAGTGTGTCTATATGGACCAGCCAAAGGGTTTCATTCAGAGTGGGAGCAGCGGAAAGGTGTGCAAGTTGCTTAAGTCCATCTATGGACTAAAGCAGGCATCGCGGAGTTGGAACATCTGTTTTGATGAGACGGTCAAAGAATTTGGCTTTATCAAAAATCCAGATGAACCATGCATCTATAGTAGATTTGTAGCAAGAACTGCCGTATTCCTCGTTTTATACGCGGATGACATTCTCTTAAGAGGAAATGACATTCCTATGCTACAATCTGTCAAAGGGTTCTTGTCACACAGGTTCTCCATGAAAGACCTGAGTGATGCCTCTTACATTCTGGGGATCCGGATCCATCGTGATAGATCCAAGAGGATATTAAGACTTTCACAGTCCAGGTACATCGACACCATACTGAAAAGATTCAGTATGGAAGATTCCAAGCGCGGTAATCTACCGGCTTGTCACGGGATCACCCTCTCCAAAGAGATGTCTCCTAAGACTGATTTGGAAAGGGATCGCATGTCTATGATACTCTACGCTTCTGCGGTAGGCTCTATAATGTATGCGATGTTGTGTACCAGACCAGATGTAGCTTATGCACTGAGTGTGGTAAGCCGGTATCAGTCAAACCCTGGGGAGAAGCACTGGATTGCGGTAAAGAACATTCTCAAGTACCTGAGAAGGACTAAGGAGATGTTCTTGGTGTATGGCGGAAAAGACCTCCAGATCGAGGCCTTTGCTGATTCCAGCTTCCAGAGTGACAAGGATGATTCCAAGTCTATGTCGGGTTATGTCTTTACCCTCAATGGAGGGACGGTGTGTTGGAAGAGTTCCAAACAGGAAACCGTTGCTGACTCGACAATGGAAGCGGAATATATCGCTGCTTGCGATGCCGCAAAGGAAGCTGTCTGGATGAAGAAGTTCCTCACAGAGATTCAGGTGGTTCCGTCCATTGTTGATCCAATACCTCTGTATTGCGACAACAACGGGGCTATAGCTTTAGCGAAGGAACCCAGGTCCCATCAGAAGTCCAGACACATCTTGAGGCGGTATCACCTGATCAGGGAGATCGTGGATCGCCAGGAGATCGAGGTTCGGAGGGTTGCTACGGAAGATAACACTGCAGATCCATTCACGAAGGCCTTACCCCAGACTCAGTTCGAGCGGCTGATCGAGATGATAGGTCTTCGATACGCCAGTACATGGCCTTAGTGCAAGTGGGAGATTGTTAGTGTATATGCCCTAGAGGCTATTACTGTATCATACTAGTTTGTATATTACTTAATGGAAGCTTGGGATATTCACAGTTGTATAGACAATCTTGCTCAAAATGGTAGTATGCTACTTTGTTTGTTTCTACTTTAATGTGTACATGTGTTTCTTTTAGTATATCACCTATACACATTAGTGGAGCCCTTAGGATCTTTGCTTGATTACCAGCGTTGTGATGGCAGTCACACTTGTGGGGGCTGGGTAATCCACAAGCACATCCTTATGTAGGTCCCTAGTCGTAGGACTATCGAGACAGGGCATCGATACTCCGGAGTAGACTAGCATATGCGCTTCTTATCCCAGCAGGGGAGACGGTCTGTCCCACAGCCGTCAGTACGTCGTACTTGAGATAGTATGCGGGTGCTCGTTAGGTTACGAGTACACTGGACAAGACTCGTCGGGAACTGTTGGTTGGTACTATACCTATCGTCGGTTATCAGTTCCTAGGTGATATGAGTACAGCTTAGTCCGCTGACTTGACACTGTCACTTCGCCTCGAGTGTGTTCCCACTGTACTTTGATTACTACCCTACCACGGCTCAAAGGAGTCGTGCAAACAGCTAGTAGTTGGGTGCAGTCCCGAAGCACTTGGAGGCAGTGACGGTTAGATAGGATTCGTCTCTCCCGGTATTGGGAGTTGATATCGCGTTGTGTCAAGGAGAGCCATTACATATAGTCGTCCCTGGCCAGGGCAAGCGAGATATACTGGTAGGTTTCCAGTGTTATCTCAGGGTGTTCTGGGCTACACTCCGACACGACTTGTACCGCTATTAGGGGACTGACGTTTACCGCCCTCTAGGCCCGCCATGCGATATTCTCATCGACATCTACCTGGGGGCCGTTACGCACAGCTAGTGCCGCTTGCGGTTTGTGGTTAAACCCACTGCCAGCGTAGTGTCGAGTCTTTAGAGTCCTATACAGATAGCTATTCGCCTTTAGGCAAAAGAGTAGAGGTCGCATGGTTTTGCGACAGGGTTCGGTCACATCCGCGCACTTGTGCACGTTTGGTGTCCGGGCAGTTATTACTAGCGGGCTTTGGTTTAAGCCAGAACCTAGTATACGTTTTGGGATTGGTTTTATCTCGTTTGTATTCGTGTTCCTCGGAATGCGGATGCGGGTGTGTATGCACGGTTGACAGAGACAGAGGCAGAGGATTCTCATTAGGGTTGTTGACTGTTGACTTTTGCCAAACCCTAATGAGAATAAGAAATATGATTAATAATAATATTAATTAAGTATTATTGTGCCATAGTTGGGTTGAAAGGTTGACTTTGTTGACTTGTTGAGTTTGTTGACCGGTTGACTAGTTTGGACTTGTTGACCATCATCATGACAATGGCTATCATTTCATGGCTATGACTTTTGCTTGCTTGTTTGTTCACAAAATACATTAAATGCATGAAATGATAATGCTATTGACATGAACCATCACATAATACTCAATTATTATTATTATCATGATTATTTTGTGTTATGAGAGCATGGTTGTAAAAAGTCTTCTTCATTCTATCATATTGATTCTCTCTCATCCAAGCTCTCCCTCTTCCTCTTGCTCTCTCTCTTGCTCATGGTTTTATTGTCTCATGAGTTGAGAAACAAGAACCATAGAGATAAAACCCAAAACACTTCTCTACTCATCCTAGTGTAGAAGGTCTAGCAAGCCAAGTATTCTAGTTTCCTCTAGATTGAGGTTGGAGCCAAAGGTAGAAGCTTTCGGGTGGATCCATCTTCGGCACAAGGAGACGACGAGGTGAGGCCGATCCGACCACCACAAGGAGTCGAAGAGAAGGAGTTCAAGTTAAGGTATAACCCCTAACATAGTAGTTAAACTCTTAGTTAGGTTGTTAGATAGTTTGTTTAGCAAAGATCCGTTTTTAGAGTCCATGTTAGCTCCACCGAAAAAATCATTTTTCACCATTTCCGCATCCCCGAAAGACCCGGGAAGGGTAACGTGGACTTACAGTTTCCTACCCATCTACGCTAAGAATTGGACCCCTCATCTCGAGGCCACCGAGCAGCTTCCTTGCCCGGTCCATCCCAAGCGGGTAGCTTCCTAACCATCTACGCTAAGGATCGAAACCCTCATCTCAAGACCACCGAGCAGCTTCTCTGCCTGGTCCATCCCTAGCGGATAGCTTCCTACCCATCTACGCTAAGGATCTAAGCCCTCATCTCGAGGCCACCGAGAAGCTTCCATGTCCGGTCTATCCTTAGCGGGTAGCTTCCTACCCATCTAAGTTGAGGATCGAAGCCTTAATCTCAAAGCCACCGAGCAGCTTCCCTGCCCAGTCCATCCTTAGCGGGCAGCCTCCTGTCCATTAGACGTTGTGGATCTAAAGCCCTCCTTATGAGGCCGTCGAGTGGCTTCCTGCTCGGCGCATCCGCAGCGGGCAGCCTCCTGCCCATCAGGCGCTGTGGATTTAAAGCCCTCCTCACGAGGCCGCCGAGTAGCTTCCTACTCAGCCCTTCCGCAGCGGGCAGCCTCCTGTCCATCAGACGCTGTGGATCTAAAACCCTCCTCACGAGGTTGCCGAGTGGCTTCCTGCTCGGCGCATCCTCAGCGGGCAGCCTCCTGCCCATCAAACGTTGTGGATCTGAAGCCCTCTTCGCGAGGCTGCCAAGTAGCTTCCTGCTTGGCGCATCCCCAGTGGATCACCTCCTGCCCATCAACGCCGTAGGTCCAAAGCCCTCCTCGCGAGGCCGTCGAATAACTACTTGCTTGGGGCATCCCCAACGGGGCGCCTCCTGCCCATCAACTCTGTGGGTCCAAATCTCTCCTTACGAGGCCGCCGAGTAGCTTCCTGCTCGGCGCATCCGCAGTAGCTTCCTACCCTACAAAGACATGGATCCAAGACCCGCCGAATAAACTCATACTCAACGCACGATCAGCACCTCAACTCCGGAATAGGGAGGATACCGACCTTCCTACACATGGCACCCAATCTATTCACAGTCGGCACGCGATCACCACCCCGACCCCGGAGAAAGGGAGGACACCAACCTTCCCACACCCGGCTTTCGTTCGACTCATACTCGATGCGCGACTACCAAAACGCCGTGTCGTTCCCGAACAATCCACCACGAGGAATTACCAGCGCCAAGCCACACAGAGAGAACCGAGCAGTTCACTCTCAACCTGACCCATAAATAGATCGGAACGAGAGTGGGGGGCTAATGATGATGCTCAATAACGGTAATTCCTCAGATCATGACACGTGGCGGATAACGTATCACATGCGTAAGCCAATTAGGCCCGTGAGAGCCACGGAGGTAGAACCAGTGTGCTACAGTGGGGGCTTTCCTCAGACCTCGTCTCCGAGGTTGCACCCCTACTTCTTACCCCTGAGCACTTCAGCAGCTGAACCAATGGTCCATTCGCTTGACTCCGAGCTATCACAGGCCGGAGCTTCCTCGGCCTCACGGCTCGTCTCTGAGCCTCCTTCAGTCCGAGCTTCCTCGGTCCCCCAAACTATCGAGAGTGCAGGGCCCCAAGAGACTCCGCAATGGCTCCGTGTATCTCGCCAGCACTACATATCCGCCGCCCCACATCCCACGTCCCATGCTGACTTGTTCCCCCATTGATGAGCATATCCCGCCATCAACGGGTGGATCCCACCATCAGCACGGACGTGATGCGGGGGCGTAACAAACGGCGATGATCTCGCACCGGCTCGCTCCATACGACCCCTATATAAACCCCTCTTCCATACAACTCAGGTAACGCAATTTTAATCCAACAAGCCGCTACTCTGCCCAAATTTCTCGGCTAACTTGGTCGTCGAAGAGTTCACGGTGGTACAACCCCCCGGGACTTCTTTGTAGGTAGCTCAATTTCACCTCAAAATCAACCTATTGAGATCCACACGTCCAAAGAGATAACCTTCAACACCAATTTCAGCTCTTCATCGACGCGTGCAACAGATCGACGAAGGACACCATCTGAAGGAGATCCAGGCCTCCATCAGTAATGGACTCCATTTATGATAATAGATTTCATTTTAAGCATTCCATCTTCCGATTAAGCTAATGGATGCAAAGTAAATTTTGTTAATGAGAATTATTCATAAATAAAAGTGATAACAGTTTTTTAACCCGTACGGATTTCTTTTCGGAAGCATCTGTTCCTTTTGTCCTTAGGACCAGTGTTTGTCAGTAAAATTTTATTTGTTGTGAATTAATGATATGTTTAAAGTTTATTTTTCCTTTAATTAAACATGAACAACAACAAGCTATTATTTTTATTCTAGAAGCATATAATTAATATTTTATCCAGAAAGTAAAGTAACCAAATAATTTAGTAAGTTCAAAAATATGCCCAAGAATATTTACATTAAATAAAGAAAATGAGGATCCAAGGGTTCGATGACATGGTATAAAAGGTTTTTCCAGTCGGATCAATCAAGACGTCAACATCTATCAGTTTTGTTATTAATCGCCACCGTTTCTTTTGATCAACATACTGATCTAAGGCATACACATATGAGAAATTATACTATATTTTTTATATTTCTGGCAAGTACATTAGAGGGTCGTAAAGTTAATAATTTACTGATAATTAAATATTTTTCAAACCAAATTAATTTTCAGAAAGTACAAAAAGTCATATGAAAGTTAGTTTTCATATGCATTAGACCATGAAGCTCAAGATAGAGGAGCCGAACATCCATATGTATAGAGTTGATTGGGGAGCACTCAAGCATTCGATTCAAGTGAAAACACCCTAAGCTTAATTATGTTGGCTTCACACACCCATCCCTTTGCCATGATTCAACGTCACAGTTAGATTCCTTGCTCTCATGGCTAATAAATGCGACCACCTTTATGTTTTCATGATACAAATGGGTAAATGAAAAGTGTCGGCAACTACACTAATAATTAACTCTTGCATGATCCAAAGTATAGTAATTAGGATATAAATCTACCTTTGAGCAATATACAAAAAAATTATTTAATTTTGATATTGACATGTAAAAAGCACACCACACACAATACACTCACGCACACCACACACGCATACACGGCATCCCACGAATTTGTCGGAGCTCTCAAGCATTCGATTCAAGTGAAAACACCCTAAGCTTAATTATGTTGGCTTCACATACCCATCCCTTTGCCATGATTCTACGTCACAGTTAGATTCCTTGCTCTCATGGCTAATAAATGCGACCACCTTCATGTTTTCATGATACAAATGGGTAACTGAAAAGCGTCGGGCAACTACACTAACAATTAACTCTAGCACGATCCAAAGTATAGTAATTAGGATATAAATCTATCTTCGAGCAATATACAAAAAATAAATATTTTATTTTGACATTGACATATAAGAAGCACACCACACACAATACATTCACGCATACCACACACACATACAAGACATCCCACGAATTTGTTGGAGCACTCAAGCATTCGATCCAAGTGAAAACACCCTGAGCTTAATTATGCTGGCTTCACACACCCATCCCTTTGCCATGATTGGACGTCACAGTTAGATTCCTTGCTCTCATGGCTAATAAATGCGACCACCTTCATGTTTTCATGATACAAATGGGTAAATGAAAAGTGTCGGGCAACTACACTAATAATTAAACTCTTGCACGATCCAAAGTATAGTAATTAGGATATAAATCTATCTTTGAGCAATATAAAAAATATATATTTTATTTTGACATTGACATGTAAGAAGCACACCACACACAATACACCCACACATACCACACACGCATACACGGCATCCCACGAATTTATCCCGAAAACGTTAATTTGTGGCCACTTCCCCATTTGAGTTTCTGAGATTCGAACCCCACACTCTCTCCAAAAGAGAAATGTCTATACCAACTGAGCTACTACTGCTCATTGCTCATTGGTGCAATATACAAATTTTAAAGCTAGAAATAGGCGATTCCTTAGGAATAATTATTTAAATTGCACAGTCGTTTTAAATATTTTGTTTAACATTTGCAGAAGATTTCGTAACCAATTATCAGTTATATAATTGATATAAACGTATAAGTCAAGTTCCTGTCGATAAACACATCCTCTGTTATGGATCCCACTGCAACTCCCATTGCAACTTAACTTTATGGATATGGACTTTCCATTGGATTAAAAACCTAGATTCCATTTTTACTCCGGATTAGAAGAGAATTGTCTGATTGGATGTGGTTTTCTAAAAGTAGATCCTGAAGGAAAAACCTCCAAATGATCCATTCCTCCGTATAAAATTTTGCATTTTTAATAAGCTCAAAGGTAATTTTTCTAATTCTAAGCTTGAATGCTTCTTTTTTTTCTGGGAACTTAAACCATTTATTATCTCTTTCTTTCATTTTTCATTATCTTCTTTAAAACAAACAAACAATCTAAATTTTTTTTATTTTCAACTCCCAATATTTTTAATATAGTTATGAAATAGAAATTCTTATCCTAAATTAACCAAATATGCATTTGACATGAAATTTTTAGCATTGTTTGATTGAAAGAATGTAGGTGCATTTCGGGACATTATTATCCAAAACTCAATCCGTCGGGTTTTAATACGGAACATCCAAACATATAAAGGGGTGTTGGTCTCAAGTCATTTGAAAATGCAATTTCTGAATTTGAAAATTCTTGCTATCCTCAAGTTCTTTAAAATTAGAATTTGCTTCATAGCGTTAGTGGAAATATCATTTCAGAACGGGATTTGGATTTTAGAATTCATCATTCGATTTATAGTACAAAAATGAGAAAACCAATAAATTTTTAAATCACCATGCCCTAGGTTTTCTAAAATGTCAAAATATACTTGATAGATCAAAATTTAAATAAATCTTTCCATCAGAGATTGGTACAATCGATTTCCGCCACCATTGACCGGCTAGCGCCCACCGCCACCACAGATGTCGCTTCTGGCTGACTATTCCTGTAAATCCCTAGTTTCATATATATATTTTCCGTATTTTTCAGAATTTTTCACGTATTTTTTCTCAGTTTTTATTATATTTTTATTATTTTATTTTAAATTTCCTAATCTAAACCCAACCTATCCCTACCCGACCCGACCCAAACCCGACACGAACCCCACTCCCACTTCTTCTTCTTCTTCTCTTCCTTTTTATTTTCCCGTCTTTTTCCCACGTCTCCTCCTTCCCCGCGCCCTCGCCACAATACTCGCGCCCTCGCCGCAAGACCCGCGCCGATTCATGATGAACTCGTTCTCGCCATGTCTCAACCGCATCCTTCTCCATCTCCGCTCGTTTCCTATCCTTCCCACTCGCCAACGGCTCCCTTCTCGCTCGCACCGCGCCCGCGAGACCCGCTCTACCTACGATGAATTCCCTCTGCCACTAACCCTGAGATCTTGGCGTCGGCCTTCTTTCTCCCCTCAACGTCTCCCGCCTTATCTCTTTCCCTCTCGCTCCCTTCTTCCCCCTCTACAACCCTATCTCCTCTCTCTACCCACTGCCACCCAAAAACCTGCACACCACCGCCATCGACCTCATCTCTGCACAACTCTACTTTCGCCGATTTCAAGCTCCCCTGCAGCCTCCGTTGCCACCGTCGACTTCCTCCCATCACCACTGTAAGTGCACGGCGGCGCCCCGGCCGTCAATCCGAGGCCAAAATGCGGAAACGATGGTTTACTTTAAACTTTATAACCGGCACCACCGCGCACAAAAATCCCGGATCGGGCCATTAATCTAATTCTATCTAACTAAAGAATGGGTAAAGAGATATACCGAGCGATCCGTGTCCTTCGGTCTTCTCGTCGTCGTCCCGATCTCCCCGCGGAATCTCCGGTCTTCATCTCCTCGCCGGAAGGGCACCACATCGCCGGCTTCTTTTACAGGCTCCCACCTCTGGACCGAGGCAACTCGGGCACGAAGTTGGCGAGTCGACGTGCCCAAGGTTTGCTGTAGAATAAGTGTAGTGAGCTATTTTGTCTCATGGAGTTTATAGAAGTTGCCATATGGTGGAGGAATGAGATGTGGAATTTTTCCTAGATGAACTTAGGGATATTTCTAGCATGTAGAGAACAAAATCCCACTCCTCAAAAATGGGCAGCCCCTTCCTTCATTTTGGTCGGCCATGGCTTGGCTCCTTGAATGAATGAGAGGAGAGAATAATACAAAGGGGGTGAGCCAAAGGAATAATACAAGAGAGAGAGAGAGAAAATGTCATAATGAAACATGATCACAAACTAAAACCAACACTCCATCAACCAATCATCTCACCACAAAGTCAAGTAATCATGAAGTCATAGAGTCAATGAAAGGGCACCATCATGATGCAATAATATGCAAAGACAACCTTCCAAAAATGCTTATTTGCACAAATGCAAATAAGCCATCTTCCACCAATCTTCAGCCAATAAAAGATACAAAGAAAATTGGCCAAAACGGAAAGCAAACTGGCAACTTCAGAAAACTGATCCTGTAATAAATTACAGAAAAACCCCGCTATTGTATATACATACCCGCATTTGTATTCCGACCGAATACAAATGCAATGAGACAAAATCTACACTGTACTATACTAGGATCCGTCTTAAACCAAAGCCCGCTAGTATTAACCGTCCGATCATGATCCATGCAATACCGCACGTATCTGATCGAACCCTGCCATATCTTCATACGGCCTCTACAGCGTTTCGCCCGAAACTTGAGAAACTGGTCTGTGGGGGACTCTAAAGACTCGTCAACACCTGAGCTGTGGATTTAACCACTAGCACGTCAGAGGTATTAGCCTATACGTAACGGGCTACCAGGTATTGACCAAAAGGGACGTCGATGAGCAAACTCATCCTGACACCCTACTGAGCCTGTCAGTGACAATATCCGTACAGTCCGGTCCGTTCGTCTATGAGTATCGCATGGCGGGCCTAGGAGGTTGGTAAAAGTCAGACCCCCAAAAGCGGTACAAGTCGTATCGGAGATCAGCCCAGAACACCCTGAGATACTACTGGAATACCTACCAGTAAATCTCCTGCCTTGGCCAAGGACTTCGTGTAATGGCTCTCCTAGACACAGCGCGACCTCACCCCCAATACCGGGAGAGACGAACCCCTGCAGATCCGCTCACTGCCTCCATGTGGCTCGGGCTGTACCCAACTAAAACCTGTTTGCACGTCTTCTTTGAGCGTAGTAGGGTAGTAATCAAAGTACAGTGGGAACTCACACGAGACAAATGACGATCTCAGATCGATGAACTAACCTGTACACATGTCACCAGGGAACTGCTATCTGACGTCAGGTATAAGACCAACTAGCATGTTCCCGGCGAGTCCTGTCCAGTGTACTCATAACCCAATGAGCACCTGTATACATTTTAGGTGAACCAACTGACACCAGTGGCTTGTAAGACCGGCCATCGCCCCTCGTCGGGGTCTCGACCGTATACACTAGTCTACTCTGGAGTATCGATGCCCTGTCTCGAAACTCCCACGACTAGGGACCGTTTAAGGATGTGCTTATAGACCCCAGCCCCACGTATATGATTGCCCTCATACTGCTGGTAGTCAAGCAAGAATCCTAGGGGCTCTATCAACGTGCAATAGCGACCTGTAAGGTCACCTAAAGCAGTACACGATGATAAAGATAAACCAGATAGCATACTATCATCTCGAGTAAGACTGTCCTACCGGGATAGGTCCTCCCTCAACCATTGCAATCACGTGCCTGTGATCCAATAATTGACTCTGAGGGCACTATCTCCAACAATCTCCCACTTGCACTCAAGGCTAATTATTGCGATGTCGCATACTCATAGCCCGTGTGATATCGAACATCCAACTCCTCTACTAGTCAGTCTCACAAAACCCGTTTGCGAAACTATTGCGTTCGAGGAATAGCCTCAGTGAGTGGATCCGCTTTGATGTTTCTTTCTATGTCTCTCTATATCTCAAGTTCGCAGAGAAACCCATCTCCCGAAATGAGCAATACCTGTCTTAGAATGTGTCTGGATGTCTGATGGGACCTAGCTCATAAATGAACTCCAAATCCAAACTTCTTAGACTATATCGACGACTGAACTTAATCAGTACCCTGCGTAATGCCTCCCTCAGTGTCCACTTGGATCACCTGTCCAAAGCACTGCCCCTCATCAGAGGGAAAACTATAACTCTGACGGCCACCCTGTCGTCCAGGTCACCTTGGAAGCCTGGAATGATAACTGTCTCCTGAATGAGGCTGTCGTTATCATATCCCTAGAACATCCACTTATGTTCTAAAACTGCTTCCGATTGTTTCTCCAGGATAGAATCAATATCAACTTATTGCATCTACCGCAAAAACAACATCTGGTGTGGTACTTGACATCTCATGATTGACTTAATTGCCTAAGCAAGTGATCTGCCAATCATGCACATCCCTCTCCCCTTTAGTCTGTAAGACACCTTTAGAGAGGGTGACTCCACCACCTGCAGGTACACTACCGTGCATGGAGTCGTCCATTCTAAATACTCTTAGAATGCTGTCTAAGTACCCTGATTGGGACACTTCCCAAATCTAGATCTAAAACCATAGATCTAGTAACCAGAATGTCTGATATAATATCCATATCGTTTGTGGAGAAACCACTGTGTGACAACCAAAGTATAACCGACTGTAGTATAGGAATTTTACTTCCTACTCTGTGTATGTCATCCAAATACCAGGACATCACACCCTACTACCTTCTTAACAGATCCATCCCCTATTCTGATGAAGTCAAACCTATGACTGTCACATCAGAATTAGATGATCTATCTCCGCTACATCTGCTTTAGTCTATAAATAGATATAAGCCACTTGTCCACTATGCTTCCGCTGCTCCCACTGACTACGACAACCCTCTGGCAGAGTCATATAGACGTACACTTCTAAAGCTAGTTTAGAACGACGCTATACTCATCCTCCTGCCTGGTCTCACAGTCTGGAACAATAGCAATGGAAAGTCTGGGTAAACAAGAACCTCCCTGTCACCGTCCTTGAGGCTACCGGAGTACCTCTCGGGTGCCTGAGGTTACCCACCATATCTGCGGAGTGGCCAATGGAATGTCAAACCAGATTGAATCTTTAGGTTCTTATCAAATCTTCAGCAATCGTTTACGGTTCCGGAATCACTTCCAGTTCTACCATACTCCCACTACTGTTTTATGAAAAAATCCATTTTTGTTAAAACTGTGGCGAGTCAAGAACAATATCACTATTGATCTTCCAGATGGTAGAAAGTCAACCCTCGTCATAGCCTGGGTCAACCCACAAATAGCCATTACAGAAACGTGCCTTGAGTTATCCAGAGTCTGGTTTTTAGCATAAGCCGGACAACTCCCCGTACCTTAACATCGTTAAGATATGAACTGTTCTATATCCAATATAGGACCAGAGGCACTGATTTAATTGAACCATATTCAAATCATGCAGCTGTCTCCAGCGCATGTCAACTAAATGGAAAGAGGCCGATCAGCGTTACTCAACTTAGGAATGCTTCCAATTATGAGTAACCCGAAAGAGAAGCAAGTTCTCTTAATCATTACTATCAACTGAATACCATACACAAGTATCTACATCTTCGATCACTTTGAAGAATCCCGATACTTGCAATACCTGGTTCTCTACTTTATTCATATACCTATAACTTCTCAAAATTCGGACCCTGTGTTTCTACGAAACACCTGTCTAAAAACTAGAGAAGTCATAAGTAAACCGAATATAGTACGAGAACCAACCCCTCTGTCCCCATGGACGCTGGACAACATACAATACTCTGTATAAGTCCCTTGAGTCTAATAACTCATTTCCTGTGTGTCGTAGGTTGAAAACTGTACTATGGTTATGAAGAATTACACCGCTGTTTAATGCTCCTTACCTAACCATCCACTGATATAGTTAAATGTTATAGACATAATTTCAAAAAGGTATATCTCACTCTATGAAAATAGACGTACAGATATATCAATTTGAAATTGGTGCATAGCAATGGATATTCAAAACCAAATATTTTCCGACCGGCAAACAACCCAGGCGATTTCCTCAAATATCACCAATTACAACGAATCCCTATATAATGAGGATAATCACCTAATTCCCAATAACTTACTCCCACTCATCATCTGTAAAACAATACAGATGTGAGAATCATAACTGATAAATACATACCCTGGAGCAAATGTCTGATTGGGAAATCAGTTTTCTTTTAACAATACACAGTGAAACTGAAACATTGAAATGTTTCGATGGGGTATCCTGGTATTCCTAGTAATGCCTCTTCCATTATCAGATTCACAACTGTAACCGTATATTTCTATACCATCTCTTCACATCCCTTCATATGTCTTTAGTCATTACCTTCCGTACACCCCTTTAGGCCAAATGGTTTTCTTCCTTCCCTACCGTTCGGCACCAGCCTATGGTTTGGAAGAAGACTATCCAATAAGCATAATGGGTGTACTGTCCTAATCCTAGGAGCACTCGCAATGAGAGAGAAGGTGGGGATAAAAGACAACCGAATAAACCTTATTCCTATTTCTCCTGAACCAGAATCCATCCCCGAACTGGAACAAGTTCCTTTCGAGTTCGTATATAACCATACGATAGAGTATCCAATAAACTGTGGATCTTCGTAGTGATACGGAGTGTCCTGGAGAAATACAAAGGTGAAGTGGGAGTGGTAATGAAATACCTGGCTTGGTCGTGAATATCAGTCGCAATTTACTTTGCCCTCTTACTAATCCCTTGATATGTCTTTACTTAATACCTTCTGCACACCATCGTTATGCTAATTGGTTTTCTTTATTCCCTACCGTTCGGCACCAGCCTAAGGTTTGGAAGAAGACTATCCAATTTGCGTAATAGGTGTACTATCTCCTAAACCAAGGAGTACTCGCAACCTGAGAGAAGGTAAAAGGAAAAGACAACTGAATAGTCCTATTCGTTTTCTCCAGAACCAGAAACCATCCTCGAATAAATTCCTTCGAGTTCGTATAAAACCATACGATGGTTTTGTCCAATGGAAGTGGACGTTCGTAGTAATACGGGGTGTCCTGGAGAAAAGGGTAAAAGGAGAAATGGCAACGAGGTGTGTAACTCAGACAATCCAAAATCCAGTGTTTAAGAAGGTTCGGTCAACTTGGTCACTGAGTCATAGTCTAGGATCGGGTCAATGGTTGTTGCCAAAGAGAGAGAGAAAAGAAACACTCAGCGTGCACTCTAACCTAGATCAGAATGGTTACCAATTTATCTAATCAGGAAACCTCCCACTGTACCGTCAAATTCTCCTTCAAACTTGAAAGAAGAATTAGTCGGGATCACCCGAGGAGTAAACCAACTCATCAGTAGGAATCGGGATCCAACTATCATCGCATGATAACGTGACGGAATCCGCTCACGTTATCACACTCCAGAAGGTATGCGCATATCTGGCAAGTTTCAGTTTCTTTAGAAACTCCCGATGTGATTTTTGCCCCATGCTCTTATGACCTTGACTTTGGCCAACATATCATAAGTCACATGTCAAGTTCTATCCGTCATTCTCCAGGTTAATTTGAACCCACCCGTACATACCCTTGACTTTGGCCAAAATAGTAGTACGACTGTCCCAAACCAACGCATCTATCTATGCTGCATATGAATACCTAATAGCTACCAATCACTGTGCCTTGACTTTGGCCAACATACACAGCTTGAATACTATTGACCACCCATATGAAATGACGGAGGGCTACAAATGGTTTCTAACGAAAACCTTTAACGTAATGAACTTGATATCGTTGAAGGAACTGGATAGCTTTATAAAAATATAGTGGCGAAAACCTTTGCTAAAGAGGTCACTCCCGGTGAAGGGATCTCGGCTCTTTCCCCGTAGAATGAGGTGCAGGATATTCCAACTGAATACCACGATGCAAAGAAAAAGTAAACGACTATAGTGAAGCTATTGCCCTGACGCAAACTTCTGTCCAAGGGGTCACTCCCGGTGAAGGGATCTCGGCCCTTGCCTCGTCGACTGAGGTGCTGGATATTCATAACCGAATACCACGATGCAAAACAAAAGAGAACGCCCTTGCAATAACAGCTTTTTGAAAAGTGTTCCAACAACATCAGAATAGGTTTGTTTAACTTGCATTGATCCGAATCAATGCAGTCCCATCAATTGATCACACCAATAAAGAACGAAAATAATGACGTACATGTATGCCATCCGCATTCGCCACTGCGTCCCGTCATTACCCGTTAGGTTAGTTAACTAACGACAGAGCGGGGACTGGACTAGCGCGGATGCAAAACATATACAACATCTACTAGTATATATATCAATATATAATATTTCGCTCAAGGCGTGATAAAATGCAACATCACAGAAATGTAATAAGCATCACAGAACAATACAGATATCTGGGATCCCTGGGTTTCATAGAGCCGCTACTGAAACCCGACGTTCCCATGGTCGTGTGGATAGCCTGTGCAATGAAAATCCTAGACCCCTACGAGCGCGGCAAGTCACCCGCCAAAACCTGAAGCGAGGCAGCCCCCTTCAGCAACGTGAATAGACCACCCTGCACTTCACGGAATCCGGTAACTTGGGCACCCCTCCTGGGTCAACCTGTACCCCCTACGAGTACGGCGAATAGCCCGCCAATTCTAGAGTAAAGCCCCCTCCGTCTCAATGCCATGAGATGCGGGCTTGTTGCCCTCTAGAACCCGGCTATCCGTGCACCCCACCTTGGTGTAATCCTAGTACAGAAAGTAAAATATACATACAACGGGTACATCGACCTCGACCCGGTCGTGCCCCAAAAGAATAATACAAACAGGCAGTAACGGCAGTCCACATGTCGGACGCTCGCCCCGCAATATCAAATGTACATATAAAACAAAACTGTACTAACATTGCATCCAGGCAATCCCCCACGACCAATCCGCAACAACACAGCAATACACAGAACATCAACGTGAATGTCACGTTCGCAAATCCGTCTAACCGGGCTATAGCAGTTAGACAGGATTTACCGATCAAGTGATATTCACGGTCGCAGATATAATGTAAATACTGTGAACTAATGTGTTTAAAATTTTCGATCGATCAAATTTTCCTAAGTGGGCCTCCAAGCACTACTGTAGCACTTAAAGAAATTCTGTGCCAAAAAGAATATGCCAAAACCCTAATTTCCCTGTCCAAGACCCTCTGTAAAAAATTGGTCCAGTGAGGAGGCTAAGTGGCGGCAGAACCGCGGCCCAAGCATGGCTTTGGCCGCGGTTCCGCGGCTGAATAGTAACAAAAGGTGACCAAATTTTTACAGAGCTCTTAGAACTCCCTGCATGTCATTTTGCAACAACCTGAAAAAATTTTAGAGACCAAAAAATTTTGACAGAAACCTGATGCCTTTAAAAATGCGGTTTTGGAATTTTGTTCGATCGGAAATGTAAACACATTAGACAAAGCTAGACTAGGTTAATGGCGTGGCTCTGATACCAGTGTAAGTGCACGGCGGTGCCCCGGCCGTCAATCCGAGGCCAAAATGCGGAAATGATGATTTACTTTAAACTTTATAACCGGCACCACCGTGCACAAAAATCCCGGATCGGGCAATTAATCTAATTCTAGCTAACTAAAGAACGGGTAGAGAGATATACCGAGCGATCCGTGTCCTTCGGTCTTCTCGTCATCGTCCCGATCTCCCCACGGAATCTCCGGTCTTCATCTCCTCGCCGGAAGGGCACCACATCGCTGGCTTCTTTTACGGGCTCTCACCTCTGGACCGAGGCAACTCGGGCACGAAGTTGGCGAGTCGACGTGCCCAAGGTTTGCTGTAGAATAAGTGTAGTAAGCTATTTTGTCTCATGGGGTTTATAGAAGTTGCCATATGGTGGAGGAATGAGATGTGGAATTTTTCCTAGATGAACTTGGGGATTTTTCTAGCATGTAGAGAACAAAATCCCACTCCTCAAAAAAGGGCAGCCCCTTCCCTCATTTTGGCCGGCCATGGCTTGGCTCCTTGAATGAATGAGAGGAGAGAATAATACAAAGGGGGTGAGCCAAAGGAATAATACAAGAGAGAGAGAGAGAAAATGTCATAATGAAACATGATCACAAACTAAAACCAACACTCCATCAACCAATCATCTCACCACAAAGTCAAGTAATCATGAAGTCATGGAGTCAATGAAAGTGCACCATCATGATGCAATAATATGCAAAGAAAACCCTTCAAAATGCTTATTTGCACAAATGCAAATAAGCCATCTTCCACCAATCTTCAGCCAATGAAAGATACAAAGAAAATTGGCCAAAACGGAAAGCAAACTGGCAACTTCAGAAAACTGATCCCGTAATAAATTACAGGAAAACCCCGCTACTGTATATACATACCCGCATTTGTATTCCGACCGAATACAAATGCAATGAGACAAAATCTACACTGTACTATACTAGGATCCGGCTTAAACCAAAGCCCGCTAGTATTAACCGTCCGATCATGATCCGTACAATACCGCATGTATCTGATCGAACCCTGCCATATCTCCATACGGCCTCTACAGCGTTTCGCCCGAAACTTGAGAAACTGGTCTGTGGGGGACTCTAAAGACTCGTCAACACCTTGGCTGTGGATTTAACCACTAGCACGTCAGAGGTATTAGCCTATACGTAACGGGCTACCAGGTATTGACCAAAAGGGACGTCGATGAGCGAACTCGTCCTGACACCCTACTGAGCCTGTCAGTGACAATATCCGTACAGTTCGGTCCGTTCGTCTATGAGCATCGCATGGAGGGCCTAGGGGGTTGGTAAAAGTAAGACCCCCAAAAGCGGTACAAGTCGTGTCGGAGATCAGTCCAGAACACCCTGAGATACTACTGGAATACCTACCAGTAAATCTCCTGCCTTGACCAAGGACTTTGTGTAATGGCTCTCCTAGACACAGCGCGACCTCACCCTCAATACCGGGAGAGACGAACCCCTGCAGATCCGTTCACTGCCTCCATGTGGCTCGGGACTGTACCCAACTAAAACCTGTTTGTACGTCTCCTTTGAGCGTGGTAGGGTAGTAATCAAAGTACAGTGGGAACTCACACGAGACAAATGATGATCTCAGGTCGATGAACCAACCTGTACACATGTCACCAGGGAACTGCTATCTGACGTCAGGTATCTGACCAACTAGCATGTTCCCGGCGAGTCCTGTCTGGTGTACTCATAACCCAATGAGCACCTGTATATATCTTAGGTGAACCAACTGACACCAGTGGCTTGTGAGACCGGCCACCGCTCCTCGTCGGGGTCTCGACTGTATACACTAGTCTACTCTGGAGTATCGATGCCCTGTCTCGAAACTCCCACGACTAGGGACCGTTTAAGGATGTGCTTATAGACCCCAGCTCCCACGTATATGATCGCCCTCATACTGCTGGTAGTCAAGCAAGAATCCTAGGGGCTCTATCAACGTGCAATAGCGACCTGTAAGGTCATCTAAAGCAGTACACGATGATAAAGATAAACCAGATAGCATACTATCATCTCGAGTAAGACTGTCCTACAGGGATAGGTCCTCCCTCAATCATTGCAATCACATGCCTGTGATCCAATAATTGACTCTGAGGGCACTATCTCCAACAGCCACAACTCCACCTCCATCATCGTCATCTCTATCGTCCCATCCTTCTTCTCCCTTGCTTCACCGAGCCCTCATCCCCTGTATACCAAGCTCAATCACGCCCTTGGCTCGACCACGCCGCCGACCACCACCATAGCCATCGTCTCCGGTGACCCACCGAACTCCCCGATGTCACCTTCTCCACCTTCAACCGTCGCCTGAACCTCCTCCGTCGTCGTTTACGCCTCCATCGCTTGGGCTCCCCTAGCTAGCCAAGCTAAACCAAGCTCGCACTGCTGCCGTGTTGTCGCTACAGCCGTGTCGTTGCCGGTGTTGTTGCTTTGTTGCTATTGTCACCGCTGCTCGTGCATGCCGTGCTTGTGCAATTCGCTGTCGTCATTACTGTCTTCGCCAGACAAGAGAAAACCCATCTCTTGTTGCTCATGCTATTATAATATCTAGGTTAAATAATAATGTTAAATTATATATATATATATATATATATATATATATATAGTGTTAGGTTACAATCGAATACTTAGAATTTGAGCCATCATGTTGGTTGTAGTGAATCGAACACAACTCGGTTGGTTAGCCATATTAATGTCATTTAGAATTTATAAGAATTAATTATTGCTTGTTTGGTTAAAGAAATTTTGTGTTTCGACCGATTACCAAACGGTACCCTAAGTGTTTGATGCAAACTATAAATGATAACTAAATCAAATATGGAGGAACTCATGATATTTAAACCCTAATACCGTTAAAAAAAAACCTGTAGAAATTTGGTGGCAAATCAATATTGTTTCCACGCATAAAGTGACACCCCATTTAGTTTCGTCAAATCTGAAATTCTTCGCACACGTGGCTTATGAAAATCATAGTAAATTAAATAGAGACTGGAATGTGATGTTCTATGGCTCATATCGAATCCGGCTCGATAAGCTAGAACCCTCTATAATTTACCCTTCAATACTGATAGGCCACTATAACGAGAATTGACTGGGAATGCGGCTCTGAACTGCAGTCCAGGGCAGCATTCCACAAGGATACTTGAATTTATGCGCCTGCACATCCCTACGTAAAACTGAAAATGCGCGGAGTCCTATATAGTCGCGTAGATAATTTAGTTAGATAACATATGGATCTTGTCTTGTTCAGTTTCACAGTCGTTTGATATTTTTTTGTATTTTAGAATGTCGACGTGTTCTGCAGTTTCTGCAGTGACATTTCTTTTACCTTCACACTAAACATGACATATTTTCTAATACAGAAAGGGTATTATGGATCCTCTTGATGCGTTGGAAATCTAACAGATAGAACTAGGTTTTATTCAACTGGGGAAACACCTGAATCTATACAATATTCTTAGTAAACCGCGTGCGAAGTTAGACTTCCAGTTCTGAAATTGGAATTCCAGCAATTGATCGCTAATTTAAAATGATGATAAATTCTTAACCTGAATTCTTATTTACATGAAACCAATTTTACCCCTTAGATAATCAAGTATACTTCGTACACCTTTTATATTGTTTTGGTCGATTATATACGTGTGATTTATGGTGAATTTTGAAAGTCATATAGCGTTGGTTGTCATAATTTAGTGAATATCTGTTCAGTGTATTTCTACCTATTTTTGTATTTGCTTTATACCTTCTGCATAGTGATCATTTACACTGAGACTTAGCGACTGTTTTGCATTGCCGATATATAAGTGTTAGTGATTGGGTTGTGCTAAGTACGAAAGTGAACCAGTGATTGAAAGTGATATTGATAAGTGGAAACGTGATTGAAAGTGAAAGCGATACGTATTTGTTCGCAACCTATCTAAGACCTGAATACATACCATAACTTGGGGAATGGGGAAGTGCTCAATATCCAAGTAGGCTTACAAATTTGAATCAAGATGGAATTGAACTCGTATTTAGCGAGGTACAGTAATTTAGAGGATGGTCATTCGATATTAGTGATATATATACATACATTAGGTCGTGGGCCTAGCGGCACGGCTGTAGAGTTATATCCCGGGCAACAGTAGACCGTAGTCTCGGGCATGCATGAGTCCCTTGTTAAACAAGAGCATCTTTTCCATCCAATTGATTTCATTGACTTAGTGACTGATAAGTAGTGACATACACATTGCCTGATTTACTGACATGATACATATATCGCGTTGTGCATATTCAAATGATATTCATTATTTTTCATGTTTTGTATTTTGTCGCACCTTTCATATTTAATAATATTGTACGCACATCATATATTTATTGCTATATGTGTCGCCCTGACGACCTGAGTGTGCATGCTCAGAGGACGAGGTGGACCTAGTCAAGGAGCAGGACCTACCATTCGAAATCGCGGAGGCCTAGACCGCAACATCAACGCTGCCCTTTTTGCTATAAGTACATTATATGTAACGATCGTGTTTTCTAATACCTAATAAAATATATTCTATTTAAATTTCTAGTATCAAATAATTATTTACGTGTTTCGTTGATAGAAAAATAATTTTTAAGTAATGTTAATAATTTTCAAAGAATTGAAAATAATTAAAAGAATTTTCTAAAATCTATTTATTGTTTTTATAGGCTTAAAATATTTTAATAAAATTTTATAGTGCCTTAAAATAATCTACATATTTCTATTATCGATTAAAATAATTAATTCGAAATTAAAAATGTTTTAAAGGATAAACTAGATTTTGATAACTAGCTAACACCATAGGAATGGATATATTATTTAGTTTTAGCCCAAAATTATTTTTATACTAAAGATAACAATAAAATATATTTTTTGAAATTTTTCCATAATTTTCCCGTATTTTTAACTATTTTTAACAATTATTTTAAAACCAAATTCAATTTTTAAAATATAAATCAGTTTAGTATTTATATAAAAAAAAAAAAAATTCCCTTTAACCTGGACCGTTGGATCATAAGATCCAACGGCCCAGACCCTCTGTCGGCGCCCACGTGGTGGGGACCACGCGAAAACGCGTGATCCCCACACACGCGGGCACGTGGCGGCGGCGGCGGCTCTTGGCGGCACGATCTCGCCCGTTGGATCTTGATCCAACGGTTGAGATGAAGGGCGGCGGCGGAAATCACGAGCTAATGATTCTGAAATCATTAGGGAGCGCGGATTTTGAGGAAGTTTAACAGAATTTTTGGATTTTATGGTTGGTATTAAAACCCTACAAATACACACTTCAAACACTGATTTCTCACACCTCAGAACTCCGAAAATTCTGAAAAAAATACTTACGCCTTCGTATCGACGACGCCGACACTACGGATCCACCCAAACACTAAGGAAAAATCTAAGCGCGGAGCTTTTACCGTTTCTGTACAAGGCAACGTATTATCCTCATCAATCAACATCTCAACTCAAGGTAGGATTCCGCCATCCCTTTCTTACCCCGTCGTTTCTTCTATCTATGGTTTATACTGAAAATTGATATGAGTTTATGTATATCTGTTATACTAAAATAATACCACAAGTTATCTCATGATTATTGGTATAAATCAACAGTAATCGCTAGATCCATATACTGTTCATATAATTTTCCAGTCTATGTAATCAATGCATGCATTTGGTACAATATATGCATACATGCAATCAATAAAAATAACTACAACCATATCACACTGTACATGCACAGTAAAGAATTAATCTATAATTAATACTAAACAATCACACATTCTCAAGTCTCAACTGCTATAGGATACATTAATTATAATTAAATCATATTCACATGTCTTGTGATGTATCGCTGTAGCAACTATAAAGTACATGCCGAACGATGAGATGTTAATTGTTTTACTCAGGAATCATACGAACGTTAATACCATGGTCTTTACTAAAATTATAATATTGTTCATTTAAGAGCATATAAAATACCCCGAAGTTTCGAAAACCCGTCATCTCTTGAGTCTCGGGAAGCCGGAGTTAAGACATCACTAAAATACCATGAACTTACCAAACTATACTGTTACTGAAATACCATGAACCATGATGAAACCATTTCTACATTAAAACACCCCGACTTTTCTAAATCCCGTGTTTTATAATAAAATACTATATGTCTTCCTTTCCACTAGGCTTGTGAAACCCTATTTATACTTGTCTCCTTATTGACTGGTAATCCTAACAATCTAATGATCATATTTAATAATCTTGTGCAATGACCGTGTGTAATGATCGTGTGCAATGAACGTGAGTAAAGATCGTGTGCAATGACCGTGTGCAATGTACGTGTGCAATGACCGTGTTTCCGTGATCCCGGGCATAGACGGGATAATCTTGTTTCCGTGATCCCGGGCATAGACGGGGAAATCTTGTTTCCGTGATCCCGGGCATAGACGGGGTAATCTTGTTTCCGTGATCCCGGGCATAGACAGGGTAATCTTGTTTTCTTGATTTCAGGCATAAATGGGATGATAACTGTTTACTGACCATGTATTCGTGATTTTAAAATAAAACAGTGCAACCTAGCTTTGATATCCTGATGCACTTGAATGAATTTAAAATACCTAACTACCCTGTTTATCATAACTCGTTATACCTTAAGAATTAAGCTACCTGTAGTATGAAAAGTAGTTACTAACCGACATATTACCCACACTTCTACCTACATGATTGTGCGACATTACGTTTATCGGTTTAACCTTCCTATACTATATTTTAACTCATTCTTGTTACCACATATTTTTCCCCTTGAGAATCCTACTCGAGTTTAACTCGCTGACGGACGTTTCTTTTCCTTTTCCTCCCGAAATGTCCGTCAGCCATAGGAGAAGAGTAGGACAGGATGACGGAGATTGAAGCTCCAAAAGAAGACTATGCTTCCATTGCAACGTACTATTAGAATTTTAGTCGTTCATTTTTCTTAGTTGCCACATGTTTAGGGTTTGCTTTATTTCCTTTCTTGCTTTATCTGTGTAATGAAATTTGAAATTCATTGTAATAAATGTTGGTTAAGAAATAAAGTTCTTTATTTATCTTGCATTTTGTGTACTCCTGCATTACTTTACGCTTAGCATAGCTGTATTGAGTTGAGTAATCTCTCGGTATAGCTACGTCGCGGGCCTCGTCGCGTCTCTACTCCAGTATTTTTGGGAAGCGGGGCGTGACAGGTTTTAATGGTGGCCTATGCAGGTCTAGTATGCCAAGGCATGACATTAACCAACCTTTGTTAAAAACCCTTGAATCCCTTCCCTTGAATCCATCTTTGATACTTACTCATTTCCTGATATAGAATATGCTTCCCACTTCAACGTCTATTATTCCTCTTGAATCTGTTTTGAATTCGATTTGATCCTTATTTCTTTTCAAGGCAATGGCCAGACGCAATGGAAACCTTAACAAGCGAGAACGCAGGAATGGAGATGGACAGGCCGCAGCTATGATGGAAATGATGCGAGGACTGCTCGAAAACCAGCAGCAGCAAACCGCCGCCCTACAAAAAGAATTGCTCGAGAGTCGCTAGCAACAGGCATCTCTGATTGAGCAAGCTTTGGCCTCTAACAATTGAGCGATGTCCGGAGTCAAGCAATTTCGATCGCTACACCCCAAGTCATTCACAGGGACGGAGACACCACTCGAAGCTGAAGAATGGATCCATCACACAGTCGACGATCTCGGCGCCGCCCAAGTTCCAATCGAAGCTTGAGTAGACATTGCAAAGCTTCAACTAACTGAGAATGCTAGAATCTGGTGGCAGGCCGAGGAGGGTCGGTTAGTAAAACCGATTAACTGGGAGACTTTTAAGGAACGATTTGATGCTCAGTACTTCCCAGCGGTGGCACATCTTGAGATGGAAAGAAGGTTTGTCCATCTCCAACAGGGATCTATGTGGGAGAAAACAGTTGATGAGCATGCCGCGGAGTTCGCAATGCTAAGCCGCTTTGCACCACACCTAGTGGCCACTTCAGAGCTACGTGCTAAACGGTTCCAACAGAGTTTGGACTTGAAGACCCAGTCCGCAATGTCTACTATTGCCTACCGCACATATGACGAGATCCTCGACGCTGCCCGTAATTTCGAGGACCTAGAGAGACGAATAAAGCAAAATAATCAGACGATTGGGAACAAGCGACCTGCCAGTGAGATTTCAGGAGGAACATCCTCAAGACTGAATAGAGATTTTCAGCCAAGAATACATGATGAGACATTTTTTGATCCTTCCTCAATCATCTGCAACTATTGTAATAAGTCGGGGCATCTCAAGAGGGACTGTCGTAAGATCAAAGGTCTCTGTTTGATATGCGGGTCAGTGGAGCATAGGGTAAACAGTTGTCCTCGACAGGAACCCAGGACTACTCTAGCATCCGGACTGGCAGTCTATAGAGAAACACGACAAGGACCACCCTTACCCTCTCAGCGGCAAGTACCACATCAAGCACAGAGAAGCACGCCCAAGCATGTCACGCCCCGCTTCCCGGTGTACGGCGAAGGGGACGCGACTGGTCCGCTACGTATTTACTGTGAAGTAAATACCCTAAGCGTATCTAAGCAATATAAAAGTAAGCATAAGAGACAAGAGATATAAACTGAACAGCAAATTTATTTATCAATATTCTTTTGTACAATGCATGGAAAAGTAAATACATGGAACAAAGCGATGCCTAAACAATGGCATAATAGAAATGAAAAGTACTGAATGGAAAGTGTACAATGAACTAGAGCTCGGGGTCTTCACTGAATTAGTCCAAGTCTTCAGCAGTGGGCTCGATCTCTGACGTGTCCAGATCACTTGACGAAATTCAAAGAAGAAAGAAGAGAATGTCGTCAGCAAACAGATCGCTCGGTAAGTCCCAAAGATAAGAGGAGAAATAGAATAGACAGAGAGTAAGAGAGAGAGAGAGTAGCTTTTACAGTTGTATTATATTGTTTTAGGGTTAATGTTGTTGTTATCGTAAGTTCAAGGGTGAATGTCAACTAATCTCAAGAGTGTTCTCAAACCCAACAGGCCACAGTCCAGGGGTAGGGAACCACGGGCCCAAATGTTATGTTAGTAGCGGGACTTCGACCGTCGTCGAAGTATTCCAAACTCAACAGGCCACAGTCCAGGAGCATGGAAACAGGGGCCCATATGATTGCTTGCTTGTGTTAGTAGACATGGATTCATGATCTAGAGAGACTCTTGAGATTATATTGGATTCATGAATGAACTACCCCAATACCCCATGTAGTTATTGTAATGATAGTATTGTATTGCATTGTAATGTCTTGTAAATTGAATTGTATAATTGGATGACTTGCCGAAACCATGATATCAGTAAACGGATGTAACTGTATAATCATGTAAATGGAATAACTGTAGAATCATGTAAATGGAATGTATATCCACGGTTCGGTTCAGTCAAGTTGTATAGATTGATTATTGGATTCATGGATTCATGTGTTCATGTTGAATTGTAATATTGTAGATTGTATATGGTACTTGAATCATATTCAAGTCAGATTATAATCAGACTCAAACCCGAGTCAGACAATGAGAAATGTAATTCGAAGTCCTAAATATTTCTTAAACCTATATTTACTATGGTCCTTAGGGTAAATTATAGAACTTGAGGGGGTTTTATATAAAAATACTTTTATATACTTTTCAAAATACACCTCAAGTATTTATTAATTGTCTTTAGAGTTGTAATGAGTGTAGATTTTATATTGTGATATTTCTAGTAGAAATATCCTAGTTTCAGAAATAAAGATATTTATTTGTAATATTGATTATATGGAATTCATGGTATTTTAGTGTAAAATTGATTCTTATGATATTGTAGAAAAGGTGGAATATTTATAATACTTCAAAAATAGATATGTTTATGTTACATATACATATATTTATATGAAAATAATTTTTGTATATATCTATAATATTCTAGAAATCTTGTTTTCTTAAGATGTCGTATTTTAAATCTTTCGAGACCGAATGCTCCTTGCGGAGATCTGAATCTCGCACTACTAAGTCCGAGGATGTGCGATAATCCGCACTATCCCGAATGGGTTCCCCAAATGGGTTGTAGCGGCGCTTTGCAAAGATTTGTATAAGTATTAATCATTAAGGGAAACGGTTTTATTAATTATAGTATTTAAATGAAAAAGTGTCGTTTTCCCGTATTCTATGTTCTAGGGTCACCTAAGTCAACTAGACTGCTCCAAACTGGTCCAAAGCGACAACTTGTGAGATACCTCAAATCGCCTCTTCACCGCCAATTGTGGCCAGGTAAGTACAAGTGAAGAAAGGAGGGATCCGCTCACGAATCACCGTGAGACGGGCCTTTTAAAGTTACCTTTCTCACTTGTCTAGCCTAGACACCACAAAGTCAGATTTAGATAAACGACCGATGTCCACAACCTTATCCTATTTCCATAATAAGCGGTATTTATTTGTAAAGATATATCAATACTAAATCTTTTAGAAATGGTTTTATTAAGTAAATGGTATTTAAATGAAAATGTTTGTTTTCCCGTATTCTAAGTTCTCGAGGGTATCGTGTTATGTTGCATATGAGTGTATAAGGAGGTAGGTCATTACCTCGTGATCTACTTAAAGGTATAGCAATTTTAATGGAGTTAAAGGCATAATTGAAACAATGTGGTATTTAAGTAAAAATACGATAATTGGAAATAGCTATCATTTTATGAATTGAAACTTGATCGATTTGGTTGATTAGTGTTTAAGAGTCAACATGAGCATGTTTAAGCACGATAGTATTAATGAGAAGTGGAGTTTTATAAGAAAACCGAATCGGAAATCGGAGTTGTTCCGATTCCGTCGGGTTTTGTAAATTCGTATTTTTTAGAAAAGAAAAGATAAGTTAGAAAGGGACTTACGGGTTTTAGGACACACAAGAGGGTGAGAGGGAAGTATTGGAATCACCGATGTGTTGCGTCGTCGCCGGGAGTTCCTAGAACGATCGTTGGAAGTTCGTCGTAGATTTCGCCGGAGCTTCGCCTTTCGCTCGTTTTCAAAGTACACACGATTCTCGGAAATTTTGAGAGAGTTGGCTCAGAATTTTGGGATGAGAGGGTAGGGGGTAGGGGTGTATTTATAGGGTTAGGCTAGGGTTAGGGTAGGTGTAGGGTTTTTAATTAAAAAAATATAAAAATGTGTGAAAAATCATTAAAAATTGAAGTAAATGGGTGTTAATGTGCTCTCTGGAGCCGATCTCATGAATTGGAGTGTGCAGGGGGTATGAGGAGGTGAAGGGGCACAAACTTGGTGTTGGGGACTCAGCCGTCCGGCCGAGTCCGGCCGGCGGCACCAGCCCGAGTCGGCCGAGTCGGGCCGAGTCGCCAGGTCGGGAGGTGGGGGGTCTCGAGGTGTAGGCTCTGGTGCATTTAGTTTTTCAGGTTCAGTTCAAAGTTTGGGAGCTATCTCGTATGGACTGTTGGGCTTCTATAAAATTTAAAACAAAATAAATATTAAAAATAATATGGGGCATGGGATTTGAACTCTGATGGCTTGGTTCAGCAGTGCAAGGTATTACCAATGAGCCACAAGCTCCTTCTTGTAATTATGGAGCTATTTAATTACTTAAAATAGTTACAGAAAATGTAAATACCCCAAGTATACACTAATTTTAGAGCAAATTTTTGTACACTAAAAATGGAGTTGTTACATTCTTGTAACTTGAAATTAAAAAGCAAAATAATTACTTATATCTTGTGCTCAGGCTAAAATACCCTTTTATGGATTTTTAAAAAAAATATTTGAAAAAAATTTGTATAGTAAAATTGGGGTTGTTACATTCTATCCTCCTTATAAAAATTTCGTTCTCGAAATTTGTAAAAGGAAAGTGTAACAGGTTCAAGGAGAGTTTGGTGATAGTGTACGAATAATAACAAAGCGATACAAAGGTGTGAAAAAGGTTGAAGAGAATTACCAGGGTTATCCTGACCAACCGTCTCAGCTTCTACGGCCGCCAAATTGTAAGCCTGGTGTCTCGGCACGTTTCTTCATGCAAGCTGGTACAATGCTGATTGTCGAGGTAAAGGTGGTCCACGTGGAGATGGTACAGGAAGAGTTAACCGGGTAGGAGGGGCTTGGAAAGCTGGTCTAGCTGCGGAATTAGGATTAGTTCGGTTGTGTAGGCAAGTTCCTATGGTATGTGAGGATGATCCACATATCAGGCAAAGACCGTTTGCTCGTCGGCAAACTTCCAACAGATGTCCAGCTCTCTTGCAGTAGGTACAAAAGGCTGGGTTGGGCCTGTTGATTGGTACTCCCAGTCTCCTTGGTATAAATGATGATCCTGATGCGGCTCCTCCTGCCATCTGGTTGGCAGGACGCTTCACTCCTGTAGATTGAGGTCTGCCCCTCGCCTTTATCACCGCCTCATAACTACGGGCAGCTATCAGAGCCTCTTCATGAGTCGAAAATTTCCCTGTGGCTAGTGCAGCCTGGATTTCCGTGTCCAAACCTTGTTGAAATCGACGGGCTCTGATCTCATCCGTCGGCATGAGGTGTGCCGCAAATCTGTTACGGTCTTGTGTTAGCTGTGTAGTATGTGATATTAAATTTTTGAAATACTGTGACATATCTTACCGACTGAGCATGGTGAATTCAGCGTCATACTCATCTACTGACTTGTCCCACATCGAACCTTGTTGTAGATGAATGAACTGTTGTTCCATAGCAAACCTGGCAGTCAGAGGGAAGTACTTCGCGTTGAACTTATCGCGAAAAGTCTTCCATCCAATGGGCTTGTTAGTTATGTATATGCCCTAGAGGCTATTGTTGTACATATGATGTATATTATAATGGATGCTTGGATATATATAGAGAGGACTTTCTTGTTCGTCATGATAGCATGCTATTTGGTTTCACTTTATCTTAACATGTTGACTTGTATTGGTTTACTGTCTTACTCTCACATGTTGATAAAGCCCTTAGGATCTGTACTCGACTACTGGGACTATGATGAGATCATGCTAGTGGGGCCACGGCAGTCGATGAGTACATCCTATGACTGTTCCTAGTCGAGGGAATATCGAGACAGGGCATCGATACACCAAAGTAGACTAGCGTATACGCATCTTGACCCATATGATGGGCGATGGATGATCCCATATCCATCGGTGTTTGACATCAAGGATGGTGTACGGGTGCTCAGTGGAGACTGGGTACACTGGACGGACTCGCCGAGAACTCCCATATGGTGATATACCACACGTCAGATGGCAGTTCTCCGGTGACACTGGTACAGGGTAGTCTGTAGACCCGAGATCGTCATAGAGTCTTGTGTGATTCCCATTGTGCTTTGATTTCCACCTTACCACGTCCAAGAGGGCGTGCAAAACGGTGGCTTTTGGGTGCAGTCCCGAATCACATGGAGGCAATGAGCGATAGGAGGGGATTCGTCTCTCCCAGTATAAGGAGTTGATGTTGTGCTGTGTTCGATTGGCTATAACTGGAAGTCCCTGGCCAGGGCTGATATAGAGATTTACTGGTAAGTGTTACCAGTAGTTTCTCGACCCGTTATGAGCCTCACATCGACACGACTTATCAGTTACTGGGGTCTGACGTATACCACCCCTAGACTAGATATGCAACATATCAGACGAAGAGACCGGACCGTACGGGAGTGTTACTGATTGGATTCACAGGAAATGTACAGGCTAGCTTATTGATCTTCTGATCGCTCAATACCTGGGTGGCTGTTACGTTTAGCTGACCGCTTGCATCTTGTGGGTGTTTGATATGATCATCATCTGCTACCAGCGTATTGACGATTCTTTAGAGTTCTACACAGAGGTTTCTTGACTCAGGCAAAATGGAGTAGGGGCACATATGTGATATGTGCAGGATCGAGGATAATGCGATATGAGATACCGTATTATATTCTCGCAAGATTTAGATATGAGCCGGGTCATCGGATCAAGTGTTGATTCGATGAATCGGTACATGATATATTAGTCGGTTATATTCGATATAGCCGGATTGTCGGATCAAGTGTTGATTCAATAATTTAATGTATAATAATATATATGATATATTGCATTACATTATCTAATATTGGCTCGCTTTATTATTTCATTTTCTTACCGGGTAATACATTGATATATATGCGATATATGTTAATTGTATTATTTTCTTTTGTTACAAATATATAATATATATGTGATATATATTATTGTAACATAATATGATTACTAATGAAACATGTTTAGTGGAGATTAAACAAGGTTAGGGTTTGAATTGGGTTAGTTCTTTCATGCACCTTCTAGAAGGTTTTTCTTTTGTCATGAGTTAAGATATTATGGTTGATATTTTCTTATGACTCATTCTTTAACTCAACCCAAACCCTAACCTTAGTTAATTCTCTACATGGGTTAGCCTAGTCATGGTTGACCATGGTTACATTATTAATCATATATCATTTCATTATTCATCACAAAAGATTAATGCATTATTTCTTCTTCTTCTTCAACCTTGAGCTTTGAAAAAGCTTACTAGATTTTCATTTTGTGATGATTAAGAGTGGGAATTTGATATAAAAAGAAAGCATAAATACTACTCCATCATCCTCATCTAATCTAGCCAATTAGATTAGGGTGTTCACCTAATTAGAGTGAGAGAGCTTGAGTTATAGAAATTTCGACGTAGATCATTGGAGAAAAGGAACACTACAAGCTAGCATGGATCGTTCGAGTCGTGGAGCCTCTCTTGAGTCTGGGAGATCGTGGATCGCGGAGAAGGGACTTCTACTCGGAGCTTATGAAGCGAAGGAGCGGACTACAAAGGTTGTAATCCCTCAATTTTAGTTGTAAAGATATTTACTTGCATGTTAAACCCTAATAATCTAGCAAAGATCCCGGCTTTGGGTTATTCGGCACGTCTAAATTTTTATTCGGGCATGGTTGATGCCTTATAGACTTTCATAAGAGTCCTGTCCAGTGTACTCATAACCCAATGAGCACCTGTATATATCTTAGGTGATCTAACTGACACCAATGGCTTGTGAGATCGGCCACCGCCCCTTGTCGGGGTCTCGACTGTATACACTAGTCTACTCCGGAGTATCGATGCCCTGTCTCGAAACTCCCACGACTAAGGACCACAATTAAGGATGTGCTTATAGACTACCCAACTCTCACGTATATGATCGCCATCATATTGCTGGTAGTCAACCAAGATCCTAAGGGCTCTATCAACGTGTAATAGTGATCAGTCACCTGAACCTGTACACGACTGATAAAGGCAAACTAGATAGCATACTATCATCTCGAGTAAGACTGTGCTACCGGTATAGGTCCTCCTCAATTATTGCAATCACGTACCTGCGATCCAATAATTGACTTTGAGGGCACTATATCCAACAGTGTATTTATAGGGTAGGCTAGGGTTAGGGTAGATGAAAGGTTAAAATGAAAAATGTGATAAAATGTATTAAAAAAATGTATTAAAAATGGAGTAATTGGGGTTTTAAAAGAGCTCTGGAAGTGGTCTGAGGCTAAAATTTTGCAGGTGCATAGGGAATATGAAAAGACACAACTTTCATGTTGGGGTCGTCGCCGGACTCGGCTGTGACTCGGCCGTGACTCGGTCGGAGGACGGAGTCGGCCGAGTCAAGGCCGATTCCCGGCCGAGTCAGACGGCCGGGATCCCCCGACGGTTCATCTAATCTCTGGCAATGTTACATCTTTGGGTGTAGTGGGGTTTTTGTGAGATATGCACGTGTAAACTCTTGGTATTCTAAAGGTTTTTAAAAAATCAATATTAAAAATAATATGGGGTATGTGATTTGAACTCTGGTGGCTTGGTTCAGCAGTGCAAGGTATTACCAATAAGCTACAAGCTCTTGCTTGTAATTATGGTGTGAATTAATTACTTAAAGAGATATCAGCAACATGAAATACTCCAAGTATACTTTAAATTTAAAGCAAATTTTTGTACACTAAAAATGGAGTTGTTGCATTCTTGTAACTTGTAATTAAAAACCAAATAATTACTTATATCTTGTGCTCAGGCTAAAATACCGCTTTAAGGATTTAAAAAAAAACAATTTAAAAATTTGTATGAAAAATGTGTATAAGAAAATTAGGGTTGTTACATGATTGCTTGCTTGTGTTAGTAGACATGGATTCATGATCTAGGGGGATTCTTGAGATTATGTTGGATTCACGAATGAACTACCCCAATACCCCGTGTAGTTATTGTATTGATAGTATTGTATTGCATTGTAATGTCTTGTAAATTGAATTGTATAATTGGATGACTTGCCGAAACCATGATATCAGTAAACGGATGTAACTGTATAATCATGTAATTGGAATAACTGTAGAATCATGTAAATGGAATGTATATCCATGGTTCGGTTCAGTCAAGTTGTATAGATTGATCATTGGATTCATGGATTCATATTGAATTGTAATATTGTAGATTGTATATGATACTTGAATCATATTGAAGTCAGATTATAATCAGACTCAAACCCGAGTCAGACAATGAGAAATGTAATTCGAAGTCCTGAATATTTCTTAAACCTATATTTACTATGGTCCTTAGGGTAAATTATAGAACTTGAGGGGGTTTTATGTAAAAATACTTTTATATACTTTTCAAAATACACCCCAAGTATTTATTAATTGTCTTTAGAGTTGTAATGAGTGTAGATTTTATATTGTGATATTTCTAGTGGAAATATCCTAGTTTCAGAAATAAAGGTATTTATTTGTAATATTGATTATATGGAATTCATGGTATTTTAGTGTAAAATTGATTCTTATGATATTGTAGAAAAGGTGGAATATTTATAATACTTCAAAAATAGATATGTTTATGTTACATATACATATATTTATATGAAAATAATTTTTGTATATATCTATAATATTCTAGAAATCTCGTTTTCTTAAGATATCGTATTTTAAATGTTTCAAGACCGAATGCTCCTTGCGGAGGTCTGAATCTCGTACTACTAAGCCCGAGGATGTGCGATAATCCGCACCATCCCGAACGGGTTCCCCAAATGGGTTGTAGCGGCGCTTTGCAAAGATTTGTATAAATACTAATCATTAAGGAAAACGGTTTTATTAATTATGGTATTTAAATGAAAAAGTGTCGTTTTCCCGTATTCTATATTCTAGGGTCTTCTAAGTCAACTAGACTGCTCTTAACTGGTCCAAAGTGACAAGTTTTGAGATACATCAAATTGCCTCTTTACCGCCAATTGTGGCCAGGTAAGTACAAGTGAAGAAGGGAGGGATCCGCTCACGAATCACCGTGAGACGGGCCTTTTAAAGTTACATTTCTCACTTGTCTAGCCTAGACACCACAAAGTCAGGTTTAGATAAACGACCGATGTCCACAATCTTATCCTATTTTCATAATAAGTGGTATTTATTTGTAAAGATGTATCAATACTAAATCTTTTAGAAATGGTTTTATTAAGTAAATGGTATTTAAATGAAAATGTTTGTTTTCCCGTATTCTAAGTTCTCGAGGGTATCGTGTTATGTTGCATATGAGTGTGTGAGGAGGTAGGTCATTACCTCGTGATCTACTTAAAGATATAGCAATTTTAATGGAGTTAAAGGCATAATTGAAATAATGTGGTATTTAAGTAAAAATATGATAATTGGAAATAACTATCATTTTATGAATTGAAACTTGATCGATTTGGTTGATTAGTGTTTAATAGTCAACATGAGTATGTTTAAGCACGATAGTATTAATGAGAAGTGGAGTTTTATAAGAAAACCGAATCGGAAATCGGAGTTGTTCCGATTCCGTCGGGTTTTGTAAATTCGTATTTTTTAGAAAAGAAAAGAGAAGTTAGAAAGGGATTTACGGGTTTTAGGACACACAAAAGGGTGAGATGGAAGTATTGGAATCACCGATGTGTTGCGTCGTCGCCGGGAATTCCTAGAACGATCGCTGGAAGTTCGCCGTAAATTTCGCCGTAGCTTCGCCTTTCGCTCGTTTTCAAAGTACACACGATTCTTGGAAATTTTGAGAGAGTTGGCTCAGAATTTTGGGATGAGAGGGTAGGGGTAGAGCTGTATTTATAAGGTTAGGCTAGGGTTAGGATAGGTATAGAGTTTTTAATTAAAAAATGTAAAAATATGTGAAAAATTATTAAAAATTGAAGTAAATGGGTGTTAATGTGCTCTCTGGAACCGATCTCATAAATTGGAGTGTGCAGGGGGTATGAGGAGGTGAAGGGGCACAAACTTGGTGTTGGGGACTCGGCCGTCCGGCCGAGTCCAGCCGGCGGCGCCGGCCCGAGTCGGCCGGTCCGCCAGGTCCGGAGGTTGGGGGGTCTCGAGGTGTAGACTCTGGTGTATTTAGTTTTTCAGGTTCAGTTCAAAGTTTGGGAGTTATCTCGTGTGGAATGTTAGGCTTCTATAAAATTTAAAACAAAATAAGTATTAAAAATAATATGGGGCATGGGGTTTGAACTCTGGTGGCTTGGTTCAGCAGTGCAAGGTATTACCAATGAGCCACAACCTCCTTCATGTAATTATAGAGCTATTTAATTACTTAAAATAGTTACAGAAAATGTAAATACCATAAGTATACATTAATTTTAGAGCAAAATTTTGTACACTAAAAATGGAGTTGTTACATTCTTATAACTTGAAATTAAAAAGCAAAATAATTACTTATATCTTGTGCTCATGCTAAAATACCCTTTTATGGATTTTTAAAAAAAATATTTAAAAAAAATTTGTATAGTAAAACTGGGATTGTTACAAAGTGTCAAGTTTTCAGTTTATCCGCTATAGAGGATGAATTCATGGAACATCCTGGTAATACCTTTTAACTCTTTGATTTGTATCCGGTTATCATTGCTATACTTCCGTAAAATTTCACTTGCCTATCTTCCTAAACCAATTTCAATTCGCTTAGAGCTTTTCCTAGTAACCTTGTCCTATCCAACAAACCTCATGACTTCTAAACTGTCCTTCCATATCAACCGATGGGGCGCGAAGATACTTTACAATAACGTATCCTTATCTTTCTTATCCTGTTACGACATCCTCCTTTAAGAAAATTTCGAGGACGAAATTGTTTTTAATGAGGGTTGATTGTAACGACCGTATTTTTTAATACCTAATAAAATATATTCTATTTAAATTTCTAGTATCAAATAATTATTTACGTGTTTCGTTGATAGAAAAATATTTTTTAAGTAATGTTAATAATTTCCAAAGAATTGAAAATGATTAAAGGAATTTTCTAAAATCTATTTATTGTTTTTATAGGCTTAAAATGTTTTAATAAAATTTTATAATGCCTTAAAATAATCTACATATTTCTATTATCGATTAAAATAATTAATTCGAAATTAAAAACGTTTTAAAGGATAAACTAGATTTTGATAACTAGCTAACACCATAGGAACGGATATATTATTTAGTTTTAGCCCAAAATTATTTTTATACTAAAGATAACAATAAAATATATTTTTTGAAATTTTTCCATAATTTTCCCGTATTTTTAACTATTTTTAACAATTATTTTAAAACCAAATTCAATTTTTAAAATATAAATCAGTTTAGTATTTATATAAAAATAAATAAATAAATAAAAAATTCCCTTTAACCTGGACCGTTGGATCACAAGATCCAACGACCCAGACCCTCTGTTGGCGCCCACGTGGTGGGGACCACGCGAAAACGCGTGATCCCCACACACGCGGGCACGTGGCGGCGGCGGCGGCTCTTGGCGGCACGATCTCGTCCGTTGGATCTTGATCCAACGGCTGAGATGAAGGGCGGCGGCGGCAATCACGAGTTAATGATTCTGAAATCATTAGGGAGCGCGGATTTTGAGGAAGTTTAACAGAATTTTTGGATTTTATGATTGGTATTAAAACCCTATAAATACACACTTCAAACACTGATTTCTCACTCCTCAGAACTCCGAGAATTCTGAAAAAAAATACCCACGTCTTCGTATCGACGACGCCGACGCTACGGCTCCACCCAAACACCAAGGAAAAATCTGAGCGTGGAGTTTTTAGCATTTCTGTACAAGGCAACGTATTATCCTCATCAGTCAACATCTCAACTCAAGGTAGGATTCTGCCATCCCTTTCTTACCCCGTCGTTTCTTCTATCTAGGGTTTATACTGAAAATTGATATGAGTTTATGTATATCTGTTATACTAAAATAATACCACAAGTTATCTCATGATTATTGGTACTAAATCAACAGTAATCGCTAGATCTATATACTGTTCATATAATTTTCCAGTCTCTGCAATCAATGCATTCATTTAGTACAATATATGTATACATGCAATCAATAAAAATAACTACAACCATATCACACTGTACATGCACAGTAAAGAATTAATCTATAATTAATGCTAAACAATCACACATTCTCAAGTCTCAACTGCTATAGGATACATTAATTATAATTAAATCATATTCACATGTCTTGTGATGTAACGCTGTAGCAACTATAAAGGACATGCTGAATGATGAGATGTTAATTGTTTTACTCAGGAATCATACGAACGTTAATACCATGGTCTTTACTAAAATTATAAAATTGTTCATTTAAGAGCATATACACCATTTGAAATAAAATGCCTTAAAGTTTCCCAAACTCGTATTTCCATAAAATACTCCGAAGTTTCGAAAACCCGTCATCTCTCGAGTCTCGGGAAGCCGGAATTAATGCATCACTAAAATACCATGAACTTACCAAACTATACTGTTACTAAAATACCTTGAACCGTGATGAAACCATTTCTACATTAAAACACCCCGAGTTTTCTAAATCCCGTGTTTTATAATAAAATATTATGTCTTCCTTTCCATTAGGCTTGTGAAACCCCGTTTATACTTGTCTCCTTATTGACTGGTAATCTTAACAATCTAATGATCATATTTAATAATCTTGTGCAATGACCGTGTGTAATGATCGTGTGCAATGAACGTGAGTAATGATCGTGTGCAATGACCGTGTGCAATGTACGTGTGCAATGACCGTGTTTCTGTGATCCCGGGCATAGACGGGGTAATCTTGTTTCCGTGATCCGGGGCATAGACGGGGTAATCTTGTTTCCGTGATCCCGGGCATAGACGGGGTAATCTTGTTTTCTTGATTTCGGGCATAAACGGGATGATAACTATTTACTGACCATGTATTCGTGATTTTAAAATAAAACAGTGCAATCTAGCTTTGATATCCTGATGCACTTGAATGAACTTAAAAGACCTAACTATCCTGTTTATCATAACTCGTTATACCTTAAGAATTAAGCTATCTATAGTATGAAAAGTAGTTACTAACCAATATCTTACCCACACTTCTACCTACATGAATGTGCGACATTACGTTTATCGGTTTAATCTTCCTATACTATATTTTAACTCATTCTTGTTACCATATATTTTTCCCCTTGAGAATCCTACTCGAGTTTAACTCGCTGACGGACGTTTCTTTTCCTTTTTCTCCCGAAATGTCCGTCAGCCATAGGAGAAGAGAAGGATAGGACGACGGAGATTGAAGCTCCAAAAGAAGACTATGCTTCCATTGCAACGCACTATTAGGATTTTAGTCATTCATTTTTCTTAGCTGCCACATGTTTAGGGTTTGCTTTATTTCCTTTCTTGCTTTATCTGTGTAATGAGATTTGAAATTCATTGTAATAAATAATGGTTAAGAAATAAAGTTCTTTATTTATCTTGCATTTTGTGTACTCCTGCATTACTTTACGCTTAGCGTAGCTGTATCGAGTTGAGTTATTTCTCGGTATAGCTACGTCGCGGGTCTCGTCGCGTCTCCACTCCAGTATTTTTGGGAAGCGGGACGTGACATTTTATTTCGTTGGTTAGTTATTTTCTTATGCAATATAATAGTATCTCGAACTCTTTTATTGTAATGTAATAAAATTGTGAACTATGATTTCCTTTACTCTAGTACCGTTTACTGACTACTATGTAATACTAGAAACCGAAGTGTGAATACGACGGGATTATTCTCTGACCGTAGGAGCATGGCTGGCCTAGTCACCCTTCGCATTCAGTATTTTTGGAAAGCGGGGAGTGACAATTCCCACCACCTTCGCCGGCCGATCGTCCACGCCATCACCGCCGTCGACCGACCGTCAACCCGACGGTCCACACCACCACCATCGTCGGTTGATCTCTCCAGATGCCTACCGTCCCTCGTCCTCGCTGACCGGCAGTCTCCGTTTCCGGCCCCCACCGCCACCGACAGCAGCCCCTCGCTGCCATCGACAGCCCCCAATGTCCACCACTGTCGCCGCCACGGACCGTCCCGCAGTCGATCGCAGCCTCCGAGCACCAACCGACCGTCCTCATCACCTGCCGAAGATCGCCTTCGCCGCCACCGATCGCCGACCGACCATGCTTGTCACCGGCCGGCGGTCGCCTTCATCGACGCCACTGGTCATCTTCCGCCATCGATCAACGTCCGTCGAACCTCCGTCAGTTGAATACCGGCTAACGCCCACTATAAAATGTATTTTCCAAAATTGCACATAGATTTTGAAATTAAATGAGTGGCTTTTTGAATAGAAAAGAAATTTATAAAAATAATGGTCATTTTTTGGATTCTAAAATTATTTGGATACTAACACCACTCAGGAGGCTGACCTGCCTTCTTACTTTCCCTGATTTAGGTTTGCTGCAGTTTATCCCAGCTACTGCAGACCATACGTAACTAGTCATCTACAACCTGATCGCATAGATGCAATTTGATAACAAAATTTATTTTATTTCTTCTGTAGACCAGTGGCTCCAATGGGTTGTTTGTTTGTATGGAATTGCCAAAATTTAAGGGAATTGAGAGGATAAGACACAATTCATCAAAACAAAAAAAGATTATGGAATTGTCATTCCTTTTGTTTGTTTGCATGGAATGGATTTTATATATTTTGGGAATTGATATCATCAAAATAGGAATTGACATAACGGTTTTGGCAATTCCAAATCCAAGCATTTTTGGATAGAATTGCTCATTCCTAAAGACACGTAGGATCATAGGTGTTATCTTTTTTGGGAAAATTATGATTACCTATTTTCTCTTTTTCCCTCTCTTCTATTTATCTAATTCCTAAAACTTAATTTCACTTTTCTTTTTTCGACCGAACGAAGGAAAATATTGAAGGGAACAAAAAATATTCCAATTCTTTATAAACAAACAAGAAAAGGTCAGTTTCAGAAGACAAAATTGATTTTTTGTAAGGTCTAAATTCTCTTTCTTCTTGTTTTTTCATTCAAAGCAAACAAATAGTCACTAATTGGAACTTTCTAATCAATCCGTCAGGACTTTTTCTCTCTGTAAAACAAAAATCCAAAATTTCCAATCGAAGAAATTCTGCTGAAATTCCGTCGTGGGCCCCATGCCTACCATCCACATGGTCCTAAACAGACATGCTAACCGTCACGTATCCCTCAACACAACTGACACGTGTCCTACTCCCCTTCTTTCAACGATAAATACATAAGGGGCTGTTTGGTTGCTGGATTATGGAATTTGGATTCCAAAATAGTACGGTTGAAATTTCTGGATTTGGTAATTTGTTGTTTGGTTGGTTTTGGATTCCTAGTATTGGATTTGTAGATCTTTGTAATCTTTGTTTCGTTGCTGGAAAAAAATGGGATTTGGATTTGAGGATTTTAGAGAGAGATAGAGAGAGAGAGGATTGTTAAATAAATAAAGTGCATGGGCCCCATCTAAAAGTACAATGAATAGTGCCAAATCTTGAGAATCCTTGAAAATTTTTAGGACTCGTGAATCCTTCTTTTGTGGTGGGCCCTCCATACAAAACAAAGGAATCCTAGAAATCCTAATATTGCAACCAAACACAAAATTGTGGAATCCTAGGATTCCACAATCCAAAATCCAAATCCAAACCCATAATCCTGCAACCAAACAGGTCCTAATAGCAGTACTTTAACCGCAGTTTTGCAATCCACCGCAATCCACCCATCAAAAAGATAAAATGATGAAATCCATAACCTTTAGATACTAATATTAAACAAGTGTATCCATCATATTTGTTTTTTGAATAAATTTCAGTCGGTCAGACCTTTTTCAATAACTAAAACCCAAACAAATTCCCAGGGGTTTTGTAACCGCTTGCTTCCCCCCATTCTTCCCTCCCTCGATCATCCCTTCTCTCTCTCTCTCTCTCTCTCTCTCTCCCCGTTTGAGGATCCAGTCACCGCTATGCTCCATTCTTACGATTCTCCGCCTCCACAGGCCCACCTCCTCAAGGCCCCCAGATCCTCCATCGACACATCCGGTAAGCTCACCGCCGCCCTCTCCCTCTCCCCCCGCCACCGCGCCTTCCTCTTCGCCGCCGTCCTCGCCCTCCAGCTCCTCCTCCTCTTCTCCGCCCGCTCCTCCTCCCACATCCGCCGCCCTCCTCCTCATCCTCCCACCGCCGCCGCAACCACCACGACAATCACCGACAGCTGCGCCTCCGGAAAGGTCTTCGTCTACGACCTCCCCCCATTCTTCAACAAAGATCTCGTCGACAGCTGGGCCGACCTCAACCCCTGGAACTCCCGCTGCGACGCCCTGTCCAACAACGGCTTCGGCCGCACCGCCTCCTGCGACCTCTCCGGCGTCGTCCCATCCTCCCTGCTCCCCTCCTGGTTCGGCACCGACCAGTTCGCCGCCGAGATCATCTACCACCGCCGCATCCTCGCCCACCGCTGCCGCACCCTCTCCCCCACCGACGCCGACGCCTTCTACATCCCCTTCTACGCGGGCCTCGCCGTCGGCAAGCAGCTATGGTCCTCCGACTCCACCTCCTCCGGCGAGCGCGACGTCGCCTGCGCGGCGCTCCTCCGGTGGATCAAGGACCAGGAGCCGTGGACCCGATACAGCGGCCGGGACCACTTCATCACGCTCGGGCGCATCACGTGGGACTTCCGCAGATCGAGAGACGACGAGTGGGGCGGCAGGTTTCTATATATGCCCGGGATGGAGAACGTCACCCGTCTCCTGATCGAGCGCAACCCGTGGGACGAGAAGGACATCGGCGTCCCCTACCCTACAGGGTTCCACCCCAAGTCCGCATCCGAGGTCAGGGAGTGGCAGCATTTCGTCCTGAACCGCACCCGGGCCGCCCGGTTCAGCTTCGCGGGCGCCGCACGGGCCGGGTTCAAGAACGACTTCCGGAAGCTGCTGCTGGACGAATGCGCGCTGGCGAACGGGACGTGCATGTCGCTGGACTGCGGGGGAGGGAGGTGCGGGAACAGCAGCAGGGAGACGTTGGGGCTGTTTCTCGATTCGGAATTCTGCCTGCAACCGAGAGGGGACAGCTTCACCAGGCGGTCGATGTTCGACTGCATGGTGGCGGGGGCGATCCCCGTGCTGTTCTGGAAGCGGAGCGCCTATGTTCAGTACGAGTGGTATCTGAATCCGGCGTCGGCGGAGGAGTGGTCGGTGTTTATAGACAGGGGAAAGGTGAGGGAAGGGGCGGTGACCGTGAGGGAGGTGCTGGAGGGGATAGGGGAGGAGAGAGTGAAGAGCATGAGGGAGAAGGTGGTGGAGATGATACCGAGGCTGCTGTATGGGGGAGCGGAGGAGGGGATCCGCGGGGGGATCATGGATGCCTTTGACGTGGCGTTCGATGGGGTGTTGAGGCGGTTACGGGACCGTGGAAATGGGGACGGAGATGGACGGTGAGGATTGGGTGTTGGAAAGGACAAGGGGTTTGTAAAGATCCTCTTCTTTTTTTTTGGTTTCTTGTATTAATTTTTTTCCTTCTTTTATTATACTTTTTTGTGTTTTTTTTAAAAAATCCTTTTTTGTTCGTTTTATGGATCGGTATAGTTTGGGATAATGAGTATATAATATTTGGGAGAACGAGTAGAGAGGGGAAGGGAGAATGTATTACTGCTTGATTACAGTGTACACTCAATAAATAGTAAGTGAAAATGATCATTAAGCTTTTCTTTTTTGCTTGTTTTGATTCTTCCCCCCCCTCCCCCCACCACCACCCCAACATTTATAATAATTGTATCTGTTACTTTTAGCAAAATAAACCTTGCGAACATTGTGTTTAAAGGCTATATATAGGGCCCAAGGCAATAGGATTTAGTCGCAGCATCTAAAAAAAATGTTTCTATAATATTCTGTATATCTGTATTTAACATGCGTGTTTTAAATATAGCCATACCATCCGAACTTCTTCTCTCATTCAGTTTCATGATAAACCCTTGCTTATCTAATTTCTCCTTTCTTTCTAAAGTTTTTTTGTTCTGGCCTCTTCTTCCAAGAATCACCAAACTAGTAACCTATTTGATGGGATTTGTATATGATGGTGTTCGGCGCAGGGGAGGGGAGGATGAGAGGAATTGAAATGGATTTGATAGGCTTTAGAGAAGGAGATAGAGAGTAGAAGAATGCGATGGGGGCTGTTTGGTTGCAGGATTTTGAATGATTCTGCAATGTTTGGTTTTAGGAATCCAAAAAAAGAGCGTTGATAGGCTAATTCTTGTTTGCTTGTAGTATTTTGGGTTTTTGGATTTGATTGTTTTTTGTGAGGGCCCACAATTTTTTTTTTGGATTCATGAATCCAAAAAAAGTATGAATTACAAAGTATTTGGCACTGTTCACATGGGGCCGCATACTTTATGTTATTAAAATATCCCCTATCTCTCTTTTCAATTCTCAAATTCAAATCCTATTTATTTTTTTCCAACCAAATAAGAATTATAAGGATCTACAAATCCAACACTAGAAATCCAGCATTAGGAAATTTGGGAATCCAAATCTCATAATTCTGCAATCAAACAGCCCCTTTAATTGAGTTCGAGGTTTGATGAGAAATCAATTGTTTTATGTTTGGAGGGTTTTGGAGAGAGAAATGCGCTCTTGTGTGATAGTTTTTGACATGTGTGATGCATGTCTGTCTTATTGTTATGGCTGATATTTTAGATGCTTTTGAAATTCTCATGTGACAAGTCTTGTTGATTTGTACTGCCTAAAAATTAAGGATTCTAGAAGTCTTGTTGATTTGCAGGGTCTAAAAATTTAGGAATTTTCCGCCCCTTTCCCGAATTTTCCATTTGAATTATGATTGAAATCACCGCAGTTCTGTCTTCTGTTCTAATTATAATGATAGAGAAAATAATAGAAATGATTGGCTAAATTTTATAGTTAATTTTATCTATTTTAGGGTTATAAACTTTTTAATTTGTTTTGATCAAATAAATTCTTTAAATTAAATATTTCATTTTCTTTTTCGGTTTTAGTGACATGAAAGGAAGAATTATATTATATTTCTATAGAACAAGTAGAAAACTCTAATTTTGATGGAAAATCGTACATTAGAGAGGTGTCCCTCGACCTGATTCTTTATCCGATTCCCACAAATTATCAATAACTTGTATGTTTTTACCATCGGCATGGGGTCACTGTAATTGTGAGATAATAGCGGTGGTGTTATATCATTGCAATGGTGAGTATTGGCATAAAACAGGGCCATGGAGGCGTTTTGATTTGTGATGAATGACCAAGATTATCCAAGCTTGTAAGGTTATTTGCACGTTGTAGTGAATAGTGATTCAACGAGGACTCGGAGCTGAATTCTAGCAAGTTTGGAGTGTCATTCCTCAAGTATTAGGAATCATTAGATCCAACGGCGAGTGAATGGATAAAACATGACGGTTTATGGGTTTGTGTTTTATTGATTCTTGAAGTATGTCCAGGATCAACATAGGTTCATGGTATGATTCAAGCAAGGGACATTTGTATGTTGTTCTTGATTATTGACTTCTCAAGCACTTTCTAGTCTTTGCGAAAAGCAGGCCCTGTAACATAGGAATGGTCCTGCTATGTATTCGTGTCGGTTTGCATAGATTAGAAAGTTCTATCACTGTAATAAGTTTGAACATAAAATGGGAAATTAAACAACAATAAATGGTGGAACCTTTGCTTTTTATAGAAAAATTGGGGATTCCTTCTCAATTAAATAATCACAATATCTACAAAGTTTATTACAACATGTAATAATAAAAAAAGATAAACAACGGAAATCTCAAACAAAAATTTCACTTCTATTTATTTTGCATGACATGAAAATCCATCTTCATGCAACATCGTAAGCATTTTATCAAACATAACCACCAGATTATTGATCCACAGTAGTCGATGATGTCCACTGGATAATAAAAAGATTGCATCTTATTACGTTTTCATGCTAAAACCAGGAGCCCCAGAACTTTCCTCGGTGAACTCTTTATTCTTTTGGAATGCAAGCTCATCTTAGTAATCGAAGGAAGTAACCTTTTTGGAAATGAAAGTTTTACCAATAGCCTATCATCTTTGGTTTCTAGGTGAACCAGTTGCTTCCCGTTCCTTCACTTATAATATAATTGTACAATATATTTTGTAGGCATGCAATCATGTCCAAACGATATATCATCTTATATCCTCTCTTCCTCTTAATATAGAATTTTCTTTTCTTTCTCACAGAGAAGCCTTACCCATAAAAGGATTGAATGACATGAACAGGTAGAATAAAATGATGCATAATTCATAGAGGAGTTGGATCAAACCAAGTGAGTTTTTGAAATTTGAAAGAAAATTTTTTTTGGAAGGAAAAAAGTAGGGCAGAAAACCCTATTCAATAAATTATATATTAATATAGTTAAAATACAAGGAAACAAGATCCAATATAGATTAAAGAAAGTTTATCACCTTCAACATCAGATTCACTGTAAGGGAATAAAGAAGGAGGAGCGCACTATAAATCGTCATCCATTACTTACCCCTTAAACTGAATCTGAAAACTAATAGCATCAACAGCAAACAAAATGTCTATATCAGATCACCATAGCAACAATCACAATAAGAGTTACTAAACTCAACCACTAACACACGATCAAAGTCACTTCGACATATGGTCTTCATTGCTAAAAATATGGGAATACTAATTGCGCTCCCTCTTGAATCTTCTTCTTGGTCTTGTCATTAGCCTCATTTGTCCAGTTTAAAAATAAGCTGCTAATTTCTGTCAATAATGCATTTTTACTCTCGAATAAATTTTGTAATAACCTTCGATTTCGCTTTTACCATGTAACATTTCAAAAAATTTAAAGTTTATTTTAGAATTTAAATAATGATATAATGAGTTTTATTAAAATGAGAACATGTATTGAATTGGGTTATCATAATTTTGTGTGTGTACAATTTATAATAATAAAACCAACATTTACCTTTTCTAATTAATATTTATTATGCCATGGTAGCATATTATAATTATCCTTATTTTCTCTAAATAAATGATGGGAATTAGCATAATGGTTGTTGACCAAATTGTAAGAGGGAGTCATGGTATAACGACTCTAAAATTTCTATACCTTTGTATTATCTTTCTTTAATAAAATATTGTTTTCCTTTCGGTATCAGGCATATATTTAATGCTTTTTGAATATACGCAAAAAATAACTTGTAGCCTATTGGTTAAGTCTTTGCATTGCTAGTCTATAGGCCGCATGTGTGAATTCCAGGACTTGCAATTATTTATATCTATTTTTTTTATACCCTTCTCATAATCTACAAATAAGACCTTTCAATTCCTTTAACCTTCATAATGAATGGTGACCTTTTCACATTTCTTTAAACTCCCATTTAATGCATATATTATTAGAGATAATACACCATTACACTACCATTATTTATCCTCCTCTCTTTCTTTTTCTTCCTCACAATTTTCTACCTCTCCTTTCTTTTTCTTCATCTAGAGTTCTCGAAGAAGAACACGAAAAAGCTCTCAAGAAAAGTCTCACTAGTTCTGCGAGGCTATCGGCGGATAGACGAGCTTGGTGACGATACTGGCTCATGCGAGTAAGTCCCCTATTCCCTTCCCGCTTCACCCTCCTTGTATCTTCTCTTTGTATGATGCCCCTTCTTACCTTTTTGAGACTCATATCTGCTATAAACCATGTTATGCCAAAACTTGCGATGCCGATTAACCCATATTAAAAATAATTATCTCATTTATATTAAGAAATGTTTAACACGAAAACCTATATGCTAACTTATAATTTGTTAACATTTCATATTGACTTGCTCGTTGTTATTCATCATTTATATTTAGTTTAAAAGATAACGAAGTTTCAAATAAATATCATGGTCTTTTCAATATCAAATACCACCTTGAAAAAATACCCTTACCTTCAAAATAATTTTTAGAAAATCAATCTTGACTTCTGGACATTATAGGAAAATTAAATTATATATTAGATAGAATTTTAGATCAACAGTGAATCGAATCACATAACGATTTAGAATTTACGACGTTTTTTTATTCATTGTTTTTAAACGCAGAAAACTGCCTTTATCGATCATTTTCGAGGACACCTAACTCAGTCTACCAATACCCAATTTGAGTAAACTCAAATGTTTTGGACATCTAAATCAAAAGATATAGATTTTCTTAGTTATATAGATTCCTGAAAAACCGACGTAAAATATAGAAAAATGCGTTATAAAATTATGTGACGAATCAGGACGGAAACTGTCCTGATCCATACACTGTTTTAAAATATGACATATCTCAAGCTTCCGATATCGGTTCATGATAAATTTTATATGTATAGATACATAATTTACAGACCGATAACTTTTCTATATAGTTGATGACTATGAAATGCATATAACAACCCGTTATATACTTTACAAGATAACACTTAGTTGCTGTCCATAAATCAGAATTTCTGTTTTAAATCTTGATATTAAAATGACTATAACTAGAGTTTCAGGAATCTAAATTGTGCGGAAATTAGTTGTTTGGATAAGTACACTGAAAGATCTAAAAGTTTCTAATAATTTTTGAAAACTTAAAACTGACGGAAAATAACTCAAACAGTGTTTTAAAAATGTGTGATGGTGCTAAACAGATTCTGATCTGTTCTGCGCGACGATACATAAACGGATTGTTCCCGCCAAAATTTTTGGCTAAAAGCTATTTGTTCCTTTATAAAAAAAAAGGAGAGAAGAAAGAGGAAAAGAATTCACATGGTTTGGCATCACGTGTTAAATACGTGAGCCCTTATATGCAAAGCATATAAGCGCTGAAAACAAATAACAAAAAGGCCAAGCAGGCCTTGTAGGGTTTCCTTAGCACCATACCTAGGGTTTGCAAGCATCAAATATGCCACAATAGAAATTTAGGAGGTGCTAAGAAAACTAACCTAGGAATCGAACTAAAAAGTTAGGGTAACACAAACTTGTAATCAAACATTACATAGAAATGAACTAGGAATACAACCTTTGTAGACCGGTCCTTCACTTCTAAAACTTCGTGTAGAAGTCCCTTCGCTCCAAGTAGTGATCTCCCGAACTCAAGATGGACTCCACCAAGCGAAATGAACAAGCATGCTTGAAGACTTCGAGGCCGAAGATGATCTACATCGAGAAGACTTAAGCTCATGCTACCTCTTCACTAATGGTAGATTAGTGAAAAAAACACCCTAAACTAAATGGCTAATAATAGAGGATGATGAAGTAGGAATTTTGCTCATTTTAGATTTATTTTTCTCACAATATTTCTTCATTTCCTCATAACTTAGAGAGCTTAAGGGAGATGAAGAAGAAGATGAAGAATGAACAAGAGAATGAGAATGAGGTTAGAATTGAAACCATAGTGAGTTAGTGTCATACACTAACCCATGTAGAGAATAAACCATGGCTAAATGATTATGGTTAGATTTATAAATATCTTTAAGTAAAACAAATTTGGTGGACTAAGTCAATGGTTGTGATGAGCTTCTCCAAGCTTCTAACCATGACTAAATTCCACACAAATTTCAATTACCAAAATAAATAAAACCCTAAACATTATCACGGTCATAGTGTAAGTCTCATACACACAAGTTGCATATATAACCTAGCATGATACATTAATATATATCACATATATATCATGTATGCACAAGTGAGAAAAAGAAATGGTTATGTGAGCTAATATTAGTTAATGTAATTTAATATACCAAATATATAATTATACATTAAATTATTAAATCAACACTTGATTTAATAATCCGGCTATATCACATATAACCGACTAATATCATATGTATCAACTTACCGAATCAATACTTGATTCGATAACCCGGCTATATCACATATACCCGGTCGATATCATATATCGCGATATTAGAATACGGTATCATATACACGTATTAATCTCGGTCCCACATATATCACATATGTGCTCCTACTTCGTTTCGCATGAACTAGAAAACCTCTGTGTAGGACTCTAAAGACTCGTCAATACGCCGGCAGTAGGTGATGATCATATCAAACACTCATAAGCCGCAAGAGGTATGCTAAACGTAACGGCCAACCGGGTATTGAGCAATTAGAAAATCAACAAGCAAGTCTGCTCATACTCCTGCGAATCCAATAAGTAACACTACTGTAAAGTCCGGTCTCTTCGTCCGATATGTCACATATCAGAGCCTGGGGTGTGGTATAACGTCAAATCCCAATAGCCTGATAAGTCATGCCGATGCAAGGTCCATAACGGTTCGAGAAACTACTGATAACACTTACCAGTAGATCTCAGCAACCCTTGCCAGAGATTTCCTGTTATGGCCAATCAAGCATAGCGCGACATCAACCCCCAATACCGGGAGAGACGAAATCCCCTCGCATCGTTCATTGCCTCCATGTGACTCTGGACTGTACCCAAAAACCACCTGTTTGCACGACTCAGTAGAGCCGTGGTAGGGTGTAAATCAAAGCACAGTGGGAGACACACAAGACTCTATGACAATCTCGGGTCGACAGACTAACCTGTACCAGTGTTACCAGAGAACCGCTATCTGACGATAGGTATAATACCATCTAGGAGTTCTCGGCGTGTCAGTTCAGTGTACCCAGTCTCCACTGATCACCCGTATACCTTCTCTGATGTCAAACACAAATGGATATGGGATCATCCATCGCCCATCATATCGGTCGAGAAGTGTATACGCTAGTGTACTCTGGAATATCAATGCCCCATCTCGGTACTCCCACGACTAGGAAAATTTGAAGGATGTACTCACAGACTTCCTAGAACCCACTAGTATGATCTCTATCATAATCCTGGAAGTCAAGTACACATCCTAAGGGCTTTATCAACATGTAACAGAGAGACAGTAAGTGTACATGTTAAGATAAAAAGCAACCAGATAGCATACTATCATGTCGAGCAAGAAAGTCATCCCTATGTATGTCCAAGTATCCACTATAATATACATCATATGTACAATAATGGCCTCTAGGGCACACATATAACTAACAATCTCCCACTTGCACTGGGGCCATTTGTTGTAGTATCTCATACTCAACATCCTATGAATGTCTCTCTAGGGAAAAGCCTCTGTCAGTGGATCCGCCGTGTTATTCTTCGCGTCAACTCTCCTTACTTTGATCCCTTGGAGATCAAACATCTCCCTGATCGGGTGATACTATCCTCAGAATATGTCTGGAACGCTGATGGGACCTACGTTCCTGGGCTAAAGCCACAACTCCATTGTTGTCTCAATAACAGTTATTGGACACTTAATGGTAGGAACCTTGTTCATCTCATGTACAAGAAATGTCCAGACAACCACTTAGGTAGTATCGTTGATAGCGATGTATTCATCCTTTGCTGTCTAGTATGTCACGGTATCTACCTTGGAACTCTTCCAACATACCGTCCCTCCACTGAGGGTAATGACAATTCCTGTGACTGACTTACAGTCGACCTTATCACTCTGGAAGCTCGAACCAAGAACATTCTTTTAGTGTTTCTCAAGTACTTAAGAATGTCCTTCATAGTTGTCCAGTGATTTTCACAAGATCCGATTGATTCCTGATCACTACTCTTAGTGAGTGAACTACATCTGGTCTGGTATATAACAATGCATACATGATAGAGCTTAATGCCGAAGAATAGGGTATCCTTTGTACGCGAGCTCTCTCTAAATCAGTCTTGGGAGACATCCTGTTGGAGAGAGTGATTCCTGAGTAAGTGGACGAACCACCATTCTTAGAATCTTTCATACTAAACCCCTTTAGAATGGTGTTAATGTACCTGGATTTGGGACACTCCCAACATCCACATAGATCTATCACCATAGATCATAAACAACAAGATGTAGTAGGTATCATCCAGATCTTCTATGGAGAATCCCCGTGATAAGAGGAGCTTGACCGAGTGTAGCATAGGAAACCATTTCCTATCAAGTGTATGTCATCTACGTACAACACGTAGAAGACAACCTTACTCTCTACAACCTTCTTGTATATACAAGGTTCATTTATCTTTTTGATGAAGTCAAACTCTTTGACTGCCACATCAAAACAGATGTTCCAACTCCGCGATGTGCGCATTGATCCTGATGGACTTAAGCATAGCTTTGAAAGTCTTAACCTTTCCATCTACATCAAGAATCTTCTCAAGATCCATTTGCTCCCAATGGGTTTTACCCCTTCAGGTGCAACATGCAAAGTCACACTTTGTTGGTGTACATGGATTCCATCTTTGATTGCATAGCATCCATCCTTTTCACAGAGTCTCAACTCGTGATGGCCTGCCTGAATCTAGTTGGGCCATCATCTACCATGATGCAATTCTCGCTTCCACTGTCACCGAGAAGACCGTAGTATATCTCAAGTGGATGAGGAACCCTGCCAGATTCGTGGAGAGGCTGAGATTCATTGGAGACTATTGAATCCTTTGGTTTCACCAAATCATCAGCTGTTAGTTTGTCCAGCTGGAACTGTTTCCAGTTCTACCTCATGACTACAAATTTCTTCACAAGAAATTCCTTTTCTAAAAAGGTGGCATGCTGAGAAACAAAACACCTTTTGGTCCTCAGTATGGTAGAAGATATTCCCTTGCGAATGTTCGGGATATCCAACAAACTTACAGAACTGACCTTGCCTCGAGCTTGTCCGGATTTTGCTTTTCAACATAGGCCGGACAACCCCATATCTTCACTCGTTTTAAGACATGGTCTCTTCCCATACCATATCTCATATGGAGTGGTAGACATTGATTTGGATGGAACCCTATTCAATAGGTATGCAGCTTTACAAGTGCATAACTCCAAAAGGAAACAAGTAACTTAGCAATACTTATCATAGAGCGTACCATATCTTATAGGTTGCGATACCTCCGCCCTGACACACCGTTGTGCTATGGTGTATTCGGAGGAGTAATACAGAGAGAGAATCTCATTCTCTTTTTAGATAAACCAGGGATTCCATGCCAAAGTATTTTCCTCCTTGATCAAATCGAAGGACTTAATACTTTTACCCATCCGGTTCTCAACTTCATGGTTATATTCTTTGAATTTCTCAAAATCTTCAGACTCATGTTTCAGCAAGAACACACATTCGAATCTTGAGAGATAGTCAGTGAATATAATAAGGTATAAGGAACCAATCCCTGGCATGTGTAGACTTGGGACCGCATACATCAGCATGTGTCAGTCCCAAGAGTTCAGTAACTCTTTCTCCGTTTCTAGTAAATGGAGTTTTGGTCATTTTATTTTTGAGACATGACTAGCAAGTTTCATAAGATGAAAGTTTGAACGGATTCAAATATTCATCCTTATGTGCCTTAGCTAGTCGTGTCGCATTGATATGGCCTAGTATACAATGCTACAAGTAGGATTTGTTCATTTCTGAACTACTCTTCTTGTGTGTGTTCTATATACTTTGAATTGTAGTTTGATTTAGAACGTATATGTCATTATGTAACGTGCCTGATACAATCAACTCTTGATTCGGGAAAATATTCACAACATTATCCATCAATACAAAATTATATCCTTCTTAAACTCATTAAAGAAACCGATGTAATGTTGTATATCAGGTTCGGTATGTCATAATATTTGTTCAGAATCAATGTATTTAATATAAGGTGATATTTGCCAACAGATTTGGCTGCAACAATTGCACCATTCTCTACACTTAGAGACATATCACCCATTCCCAGTTTTCTACTGTAAGTCGATGTTACGCACCCCGCGAGATCGTGGGGAGGCGGAAAGTGTAAATAACAATAATTTTAGCATCGTTACATCGACTATTAGCCAAGATCGTAATCTAAACCATAACTAGCATCTAACCTATGAAGTATAATATAAAGTACAGAAATTATACCCCACAGAATCCGGTCCTTCTATGCTTCTCCCGCTGTCCTCCTCTCCTGCATGAACCCTTCGAAGTGGTACGGTTTTCGCCTCCTCGTCAGCTTCTTTGAATCAAAGACGATCCACCCGAGTGTTTGTGTACCGAGCTTTCTCTTCTATGCCAAAGAAACTAGATCAACTAGTTTGCGAAACTAGAAGACCTAGAGTGTGTAGATGATGTAGATAGATTGATGAGTCTAATAATGCCCTAGGTGTGTAGATGATGTAGATAGATTGATGAGTCTAATAATGCCCTAGGTTACTCAACACATGAGTGTTCTAGGGCTTGAGGGAATTGGAAATGGCAATGGAAATTTCTAGTGGCTAGAGGTTGAAGAAGGAGATGGCTATTCTCTTTCTTTTTTCTAAACTGAACTATTTTGATAATAGCATATATATATCTTTATCAATTATCAAAAAGGGTTCACTTTACAAAATAATGACTCATGGGTCAAATGAGCACCATGTGTCCAAAGCTCCCAAGTCCTTATTCATGCAATATCCACATAATTTCCATTTACATAAAATGTATTAATAATTTAAACTAAAATGATTAATACAATTATGTCATGCCATCTACAAAATCATTTTTGTACAAATTACAAAAACGCCTCTCCTCTGTATATACATACCCGTATCCGTATTCCTAAAAATACGAATACAGAAGACGAAGACAATCCATCAGTATAATACTAGGATCCGGCGTAAACCAAAGCCCACTAGTATTGTCCGTCCGAATCATCATGCATGCACAAGTATACACACGTGATCGAATCCTGTCGTAAAACCATACGACATCTACACGTTTTGCCCGATGCAGGGAAACGCTCTGTGTGGGACCCTGAAGACTCGACACTACGCCGGCAGTGGATTTAACCACAGGCCGCAAGCGACACTAGCTGTACGTAACGGCCCCCAGGTAGATGTCGATAAGAAAGCCGATGAGAATAACTCATCCGAACTCCTACCGAGTCTATCCATGACAATTTCCGTACAGTTCGGTTTGTTCGTCTAAAAGTGTCGCATATTGGTCTTAGGGGGCGGCAAGCGTCAGACCCCTAATAGTGCAATAAGTTATGTCGGAGTGCGGCCAAAAACATCCTGAGAAACTATTAGAGTATCTACCAGTAAATCTTATTTGCCCTGGCCAGGGATTTTGTGTAATGGCTTTCCGAACACAGCGTGACATCAATCCCCAATACCAGGAGAGACGAATCCTATCTAACCGCCACTGCCTCTAATTGCTTCGAGACTGCACCCAACTACTACCTGTCTGCACGACTCAATAGAGCCGTGGTAGGGTAGCAATCTAAGAACAGTGGGAACACATTTGAGGCGAAGTAGCAGTGTCAAGTCAACGGACTAAGCTGTACTCATGCCACCTAGGAACTGCTACCTGACGATAGGTATAGTACCAACCAGCAGTACCCCATGAGTCCGTCTAGTGTAACTCATACCCAATGAGCACCTGCATACTATCTCCAGTACGACGTATTGATGGTTGTGGGACAGACCATCTCCCCTGTTGGGATGAGAAGCGTATACACTAGCCTACTCTGGAGTATCGATGCCCTGTTTCGATAATCCTACGACTAGGGACCTGTATAAGGATGTGCTTGTAGACTACCCAGACCCCATTAGTGTGACTACCATCACAACGCTGGTAGTTAACCAAAGATCCTAAGGGCTCTATCAATATGTATTAGCGATATGTTAAAAGAAATATATACACATATTAAGATAGATACAAACCAAGCAGCATATTACTATATTGAGCAAGACTGTCATAAATCCGTGTATATATCCCAAGCTTCTAAAATGTAATATACAAACTAGTACTATATAATAATGGCCTCTAGGGCATATCACACTAACTATCTCCCACTTGCACTAAGGCCATGTGCTGGTGTTCCCTGATTAAAAATCAGGAAAAAACTTCAAAAGAGGCATCACGTGCTCACACGTGACGGTTAAAGCAGCAGCGCAAAATAGCGCAGAGAAGAAAGTCCATTCGGAGGTCACGTACTGCCACGTGACCAGGGGTGACGTGCTCACACGTGACCAAAGGTCACGTGTCAACACGTGACTGGCTTTAAAAGCCTCGCGGTTTAATAGAATTAAATTCTAAAAGATCATTTAAAATCTTTCCAAAATGGAAAAGGATTATGGAGAACCGTTGGATTAAAATCCAAGGGTGATTAAAAGTCACCAGTTTATGGAAAAATCTTAGACAAGGAAAGATTTCCCCGAAATCTCACCAGAAATAACAAATAGAATATCTTTGGATTAAATATCCAACGGTGAATAAAATTCACCTAATAATCTAAAGGCTCGGATTAATGATGAAAACAAATCAAATCTTTCAATGAGAGATTTGCTAAACAAATTGATTCTCTTCCTCCTCCTATAAATAGGAGTCGAGATAGAGAACTATATAGAGAATTTTTGAAAAAAAAATCTTTAGAGAGAATTTTGGCATCTTGAAAATTCAAAAAGAAAACCCTAGGTGAGAAAAAGAAATGGGATCAAAACTTCAGAAAAAAGAGAATTTAATTCTCAAAAAATCTAAGAGTTTAACTCTGTTGCAAAGAATTTAGTTTCTTCCTCTGGTGGAGGATCTGCAAAGAGCACATCTCCCCATAAGTTGAGAATTTAATTCTCATCGGGTTGAGATCCTGCCATGCAGATCCAAAACTTAGAGGAGGAATCGAGTTTAGAGAATTTAATTCTCCCAAAGCTATAGGAATTTAATTCCTTCCAAAATAAAATTAGGGTTTAACCCTATATGAGAATTCAATTCTCCAAAATTATAGGGATTTAATTCCTTCGAGATGGACAGAACTAAGGTTTAACCCTAATTGAGAATTTAATTCTCTCGGGCTCACAGGAATTTAATTCCTCTAAAAATGAAATTAGAGTTTCACCCTATGCCAGAACTTAATTCTTTACATATATGGGAATTTAATTCCTCTAAAAAGAAAATTAGGGTTTAACCCTACATAAGAATTTAATTCTTTCATAAGAGGGGCATCAACCCCCCAGAATCACAATTAGGGTTTAACCCTATGAAGAATTTAATTCTTAAAAAGATAAAGAGATCTTCAAACATGCAAAGAACCAGGGTCACGTGTCCCCACGTGACCCCTATAAAGATCCACAGAAATAAGGAGGAAAGAGCTCGAAGGCAACGCCTCACGTGCTCCACGTGACTCCCGAAACACAGAGAGAAAAAATATAAGAAATAAAGGCCTTGGGCGCTCTCACGTGTTCCCACGTGACCCCTTGGCAGACGCTCTAACAATCAGTGCATGAATTCTCCTCACGTATCAGCACGTGATGCTCCAAAGTAAAATATAAAAAGTCTTTAACACTTAATTGCAAAACGAAGAAAAGGAGATCTGGCCCCACCTTTAGGCGCCCTCACGTGTCCCCACGTGACCCTTTTTTTAGTGTTTAAACACTAATTCAAGATCTTTATTCTCAGTGTTTAACACCGATCATCTTTTAGTGTTTAACACCAATTTGAGAATCTTACTTCCAGTGTTTAACACTGATTATCTTCTAGTGTTTAACACTAATTTGAGAATCCTATTTCCAATGTTCAACACTGTTATCCTCTAGTGTTTAACACTAATCTGAGAGTTTTATTTCCAGTGTTTAACGCTGTTGTTTCTTATTGTCTAACACTACTTTTAGCCAACTTGGTTAATTTTCCAGAGGCAAAGCCTCCCCTTCGATTGAATCTCAAAATTGAGGAAATCAAAGATGAAAATGTTTAGCATTGTTACATAATGGGGGCTTGAACCCAGACAAATGCCTAACGGTCTAACAGAGGGCCAACATTCCAAACTTAATTGGACTTAGCCTAAGTTGGCCATAAGTCCTCAATCCAGACTTAACTGAGCCAATGTGCTCGTAATATAATTAATTGGTCTTGGTTCTAAATTGGGCTACAGATCATTTAATCTACCTTGGTTCAAGGGTACATCTCTTCACTCCTTTGATATTTGTCGTTGTAATTCCTCAACGTCTTCAAAGAGGTGACGGGTCCCGACAACCACGCATACCATGGACTGTGGGGTCCTTAAACTCATGGACTATGATGTCCTTAACCTTGACCGTGATGTCTTAAAACTAACAATGGACTGTAGGGTCCTTAAATCCACGGACTATGATGTCCTTAACCTTGACCGTGATATCTTAAAACTAACAATGGACTGTGGGGTCCTTAAATCCACGGACTATGATGTCCTTAACCTTGACCGTGATGTCTTAAAACTAACAATGGACTGTGGGGTCCTTAAATCCACGGACTATGATGTCCTTAACCTTGACCGCGATGTCTTAAAACTAGCAATGGACCGTAATGTCCTTAAACTAATTATCGACCGCAATGTCACTAAAATAAACAATAGAGCCTACCCCCCTTAATTGCTTTTTTGTCGGATCTAAACGATCCCGTTAAGTCGATCTTAGTCTAAAATTAGAATAGTGTATCCTTAACTAATGTTTAAGTTGACCTTAGTCTCAAATGAGGCTAACGTATCCTTAAATCCAAACCCCCAAATCCAAATCTAAGAAAGATACGGATTTGGACTAGTCCACGCCCTACGGGCGACAACATAACTTAGTCTCCGTATACAATCCACGGGCAACCGAACACAAAACAAACACCCACGACACAAAGTGACCATCTGGAGAAGGAGAAAGTTGTTACCGCGATGCGGTATCGTAATTAACTGCAGGGGCTTGCGCCTGCAGGGAAGAGCGTCCCCACAATCAAAAACCCCTCAAACGAGGGGGAATCTGACGAAGTCTACTACATCGGCCGCATCCGTTTAAACCTTCGATACATAGTGCCATAAATCAACTTGGCATCTTCGGAGAGGTGGATGGATATCACCAATTAGCATCTGCCCCGAATTTTAGGCAAGACCGACCTGCGCGGTCGCGTCACTGTATTCGGCGGGGAACAGATTCTGGCACGCCCGGTGGGACCTTTTCCTCTTTCCACTCCACACTTCGTGTGTCGTGTTCGCGAACTAATCGCGGTTTGCTAATGGTTGCCCTTGGGTTTCAAGGTACTAAGATTTGACGTTTTGCTTGCTGCAGAAAGCAGAAAATCAATGGCGTCCACTTATGCAAGATGTTCCAACTGCAACTGCCACCTACGCTCCACCTCACCTGGAGGTGTAGCTTATAGACCTCAAGCGGTGTCCCTGTTCACGTTGCCCGTGGAACAGGTCATCCAAGCCACCACAGGGCTTTTTTTCGGAACCATGCTTCCGCCGACAAGCTTCAACACCCCAGTGTCCGTACCGGAAGCTCCCAAGAAGTCGGTCTTCGATCGGCTGACAGCTAATGCGGCCCCTCTCAACGGGTCGTTCGGTTCCAGCGCCTCGGTCTTCTCCAGATTGGGCCAAAGTTCAGGTGGGTCCATGATGAAGCTTGCACTCCCAGAAAAGGTTATTCCGAAGAGAGTAACCAACCCTGCTCCTGAAGTCGTCAAGGCGACTTCTCATACCAAGGGGTCGGTCTTTACAAGACTGACTGTCCCAACTCCCACTCCCGCTCCTGCTACTCAAAGGACATCAGTCTTCAACAGGCTGACACCAACAACGACCCCTCACCTGAACAGGGGGCGAGACAAGGCCATCCCCGTCACCGAGCCAACTCCATCAGCGCGACACGCTCGACGTCGCCACTGGCGCCGAGTAAGGAAGGCCGGGGGCAACTCCCCTTCTGGGCTAACTCCACCAGCTCCGACGGTGGAAATTAATGCTGCTGTTCCAACCGGGAACAGTTTTGAGCTGCTGAATAAGGTGCGTAGGAATTCCCCTACCGCCGTACTGAAGAGATCTCCCCCTCCGGTGGAGAATGTTGCGGAAACAAAGCCAGAACAGTCCCCGCAGCGGCTGTCCTCCAAGATCTACAAATTTTGGCGGCAGGTCCGAGACTCGGTGATCGATCCAAATTTCTCTCGCCAGCACAAGAAGAAGAAGGTCCAACAGGGAGTAAGTCATCCTGCCAAGCAACGAAAAGCTGTTTTGGTGCCCACTGCTACGGCCCCCTCAGCTTCGACCGCTCATAAGAAGAGAAGGCCGGAGAAGATCCCCGTTCCTGCAACAAAAGTCACAGACACTGAACCCAAACGCCCTAAGTCTGGGGGCATGGTGGTGCATACCGTCTACATGGCATCCGGGAAGGAGGATAGCCGCGCTTCTACGGGCCACCGACCACTCACCCGATCCATCACAAGAGCCCAAGAACAGCAGCAACAGAAGCTCTAAGAGATGTTGACTGCGATGACCGACTCACCGGGCCAAAAGAAAGCCCGGAGGCGTCATCGGAACAACGTTACGAGCACGAGACTGATGCTGAATTCCTTCGAAGAATGCTCGAGAAGAAGGACAAGGAGGCTGCGGAACAAACAGCCAATATAAAGCAAATGGCTCTTCTGTTCCAAGACATGGTCGGGATGATGATACAGCCGGACCCTCCAGCTGAAGATCCTACGATCATCCTCGAAGACGACAGAGGAGAAACATCAACTCTGCTTCCAGCTCTGTCAACAGCCAAAGAGGAAACAATCTCTAAAGCTTCCCTGGATGACTATATTGCTCAACAAATACGAGTTCACCAGGCAAATGAAGCGGCTGGTCAGGTCGTCAAAACGGGGCGACCATATCCGAGCTGGTATGATCGGATAAAATACTCGCCGGGCTACACGATCCCGAAATTCCATGTCTACAAGGGGACAGGAAATCCCCATCAACATGTCATCCAGTTCAGGGCTCTTTGTGGAAACACCGGCGGTGATGATAAGCTCTTGCTCCGTCAATTCGTCGGCAGCTTATCGGAGACGGCGTTTGAGTGGTACTCCGAGCTTCCGAACGACTCCGTCAAAACTTTCGCAGAGATAGAGTTGCTATTCACCTAGCAATTCGCGAGCGCCAGTGAACGCACCCCAATAACGGCATTGATTAATGCAAGGGTGAAGCCGGGCGAAACTTGGGTTCAATATGCGATCCGATGGAGAAATCTGTGGTCAAAGTGCGAACAGCGCATTGAAGAAGCACCAGCGGGGGGCATGTTCATAGGCACCCTAGACCCTCATGCAACTATTTCATAGTTCATGATGTTCTTCAAACCGACCACGTTCCAGGCTTTAATCGATAAGCTAGCCCCAGATGGATCAAATGGGTTACAGACCGTTTCCCCCGAAGCCGGAACCTCGGAACGACAAGGGTAAAGGGAAGGCGACCTTCGTTGCGAACATTCAACAGCAGCCCAGTACTCCAAAGCTAGCAGATAAACTGGAAGAGAGACGACGCTATTACAATGAGAAAATGAAGTGTCCTAACTCATTCCCACGGGACAAGACGAAGAGGCTTTTCGAGCTGGCTATGCGCAACAGGCTTATCAGCTTGCCGAATCCTAGGCGACCGCCACAGTCCAACGAAGTGAATAACCCCAATTACTGCCCTAACCACCAAACGGTAAGTCACCTGATCGAGGATTGCTTCGTCTTTAAGGGATGGATCGAAGATCAGTACTTACAAGGCAAGTTTGCGCTGTCTGAGAAGTGGAAAGTAAACCCACCACAACCGCATACTCCTAAGAAGACGGACACACCGGGGCAACGTGCTCTTTTGTTGAAGAAGCTCCATGGGAAGTGGTTCTTTCGGTCAAAGCCAAAAGGATGCTGAATGAGCTCCAGACATGCCCGGCGATCAGGTGGAAGAACCCGCTGGAACCCCAGATCATCGAAGGGATGCTGAAGCCGCGCCCAACTCCAAAGATTGGTGGTGATAGCCAAAGCGTTCATGCTCAGCCATCGAAACCTTCAAAAAAGAAGAAGAAGAGATCCGAAAAGCCCGTGAAGCCTGGCGGCAAGCGCACGGACCTGCAGAAACAGATCGATGCGCTGGAAGAGTACAACCAGAAGGCGTGGACTCCGATCACGCTCCAAGAATTTCTCGGTCAGGTCCTTGAGAATGGAGAGGATAGAGAAGACTCATCAGATGGATCTGAGGACTGCGTAGCAAGTTGTCACGTGATCTCTCACTCGTCGATAGACGACGAAGAGACTCCTTATACAAAGAAACTAGGGGCAGGTCCAGAACCAGAACTTCTATGGCCGTCAGACGAGATGATCGATGCCTTCCTGAATGAAATTCATCATAAAAGCAAAGCCGATCGAGAGCGTGAGACGGCCATATTTGAAAAGGCCAAATGCCGGCGACTGGACGTAAGAGTCGAGACACTCCCGCCGAATCAAGGAACATCCGTCGCGAGTAAAAACAAGTTCAAGACGAGGAAAAGGTTTGCTAAAGCCATATCAATGGGAATGAAGTTACCGCCCTCTGAAAGAAACACTCCTGGTGAAACAAAAACACATCCTAGCTACTGCTTATATCATCGAAAGATTTCGCACCCTACTGAAGAATGTGACGCTTTTAAAAGATGGTGGCAGGTATATGTTGCTCACCGGCAATATTTTAAGCGGATGAAACGCAAAACTTGTCGGGAGCAGAAAAGTACGACCGATGAGCATAAAAGAACTACCGGTAACTGTCGCACGGACAACGCCGAAGGATCGCAGGTTCTTACATCCGGGAGCGACTCCGACGAGGAAATGGCTCTGGGCCCTCTCTTTAAAGAATCCACCTTGGGGAAGGAGGAAGAACCGAAGGCCTGTGAAAATATTCAGCTGCGCAATCGCACACTTCCAGAAAAGAATCTCGAACCCACGAGTAGAAAAGATAAGGGAAAAGAAAAGATCTCCGAGGATATCGCCCTGGACGACCAAGTCATGAAAGAACTGACCGCCAAGGACCCACCAAAGAAAAGTAAGGTGGACTACAACGTTCTAGCGCACATGAGGAAGCTACCCTCTCAGCTCAGCATTCTCGACGCCCTCTTATTATCGAAAGAAGCAAGAGATTCATTAATTAAGGCACTGCAAGAGCCTGAGCAATTCCAAGCTTTCCTCGCCGAAGAAAAGATGAAGGACGAGCTGGAAGAAGTGCACACAGCTGATGCCATTTTCGGTGATGAAGACCTTCTCCTCGGGACGTGCGACCACAACCGTCCTCTATCTGTCTCCGGATACTGTCACGATATCAAGATAGGTAAAATCCTGGTCGATAATGGATCCTCCGTCAATCTCCTTAATGTACGGGTGTTGAAGGAAATCTGCATGAGCGCCTAGCATCTTGCTCGCGATAAAATCACCATCTCCGGTTTCGACTCCCAGTCATTAAGAACTTTCGGATCTGTGATACTAACATTACGCTTCGGACCACTCGTCACGGATATTAAGTTTCACGTCATTGACGCCAAGACCTGCTACAATGCTTTGCTCGGTCGTCCCTGGTTACACGAGTACAACATCATCCCTTCTACGCAACATCAATGTATGAAGTATTTCAAGGATGGTCTCGAGTATACCGTAACAGGAGAGCTGAACCCATTCTCCGTGAACGAAGTCCGCAAGTACGAGGATGCAAAATACTTTTTGCCAGATTTCGAGGACACGGAGAGATGTCACAAACCAGAGAACAAAGCTGTCACCACCATTCCTATCTTCGGGAGCGATACCGTGGAAGAAGAAGAGATAGTTTATTCTGGTCCGTCTTGACGCAACAACCCGGGACCGTCCGCCCCCATCTTGATCTTCGGCAGCGACTCGGAAGACGAGGTTAATGCTGTATTCTCCGTTCGGCCGTCAATACAAGCATTCGCTGGTGATAATCGGAGTTTGCAAATTACCATGATTCCGCAGGAGCACTACAAAGATCTCGACGCACTTGAAGCTTATAGTGTGCAAGACCTGCAGACATTTTACGTCCCCCCAGGCGAAAGGGTGAAAAGGCGATCCTATTTTATCGGTCCACGGAAACAAGAGTGGAGAAAGAAATCTAGCACGGCGCGGATTCTACACTTGACAGGCTCCAGTCCATCCGTTTGCCCAGATATTACACGAACGGACTAAAAAGGCTCTTGAAGCGCCAAGGAGTACCTTTCAAACAGACCATTCGACAAGCTCGGTTCTACAACAAGATTTGGGACGTCCCTGGAATTCAGCACAAGTTGCCTAACGGGAGAATGGAAATGCTTGGGCTTGGGTATGTGAAATCTGGTAAACGGGAACGAGTCCATGGTAGCTACGTCATATATGACTTCGATGAAGAAGAGGACGCTCTGTCAAAAAACGCTGACCCTGAACCAAAACGAGAGCTTGCGATCAAAATGCCGAGTCCGTCATTTGAAGAACGAATGGACAAGCTTATTAGGGAAGCGGGTCAAAAGGTTCGAGACGACCATAATCGAGAAATGGACATCTAAGAGAAAGCCAGGACGCAACGCCTTCTTCAGCAGGCTGTGAAAGACGAAAATGCTCCTCCCTGTCAATCTGTATTGCAAAAGGCCCGATGCAGAGGCAGAAACAAGTCAAAGAGCGGAAAAGGCGTTCGGCAGCAACAAAGTGGGACCAAGAAGCCACGCGATCGGGAATCGAGCAATCCGGATTCGTCCCTTATGAAGAAGATGAGTCGAGCGTACTCTTTTCCTCAGAACAAAACACGGAAGATACTTGATCTCGCTATAAAACACCAGATGATTACACTTCCGGAGTCCTAACACCCCGAGCAAGTCAATGAGACCTCCCACCCAGATTACTGCTCTTATCACCGAGCAATAGGACATCCTCTCGAAGACTGCTTCACCATCAAGAACTAGGTCGAAGATTAATATCAGCTCGGCAGATTCACATTATCCAGCAGCCGGAGCATAAATCCGCCACAGAAGCACGAACCAAAAGCCGCCCATACAGTGGGTGTGGAACCGGATTAACATCGGTCCTGGAAGCGAGCTCGTACCTGTCATATGATAACGGTGTCAGAAGAAGGGCATGAGAATATGGATAGCTCCCTTGGTGCTTCAAAAACGATGATGACAAGGTGATCTCAGAATTTCCACCAGCGCCAAAAGAACTAGAAGATGGAATACATACTACGGCAGATGATCTCAAGAAAATTGACTTGGGGACGGCAAGTGACCCGCGACCGACAATCGTCAGTGAGTTGCTGTCTGAGGAAAGGATAGTTGCACTAAAAGACGTGCTTATACAGCATAAAGATTGCTTCGCCTGGAACTATTCCGAGATGCTAGGACTAGACCCAGAGATTGCTGTCCATATACTGGCCATATCCCCGGACGTCAAGCCAATCAAACAAGCACCGAGAAGAATGTGGCTCGAGATTGAGATGGGTATCAACACCGAGGTCAAGAAACTAATCGACTCCGGCTTCATCCAAGAAGTTCAGTACCCTGATTGGATCGCCAACATCGTCCCGGTAATGAAGAAGAATGGGACATTACGCATATGCGTGGACTTCCGGGATCTTAATAAAGCCTGCCCGAAGGACGATTTCCCAGTATCGGCCACTGAGCTGATGATAGATAACACGTCCACTCATGAAGTCTTCTCCTTCATGGACGGCTCATCAGGATATAATCAGATAAAAATGCATCCCGAAGACCAGAAGCACACCGCTTTCCGGACCCCTTTGGGTATATTCTGCTACAAGGTGATGCCCTTCGGTCTAAAGAATGCTGGTGCCACCTATCAGAAGGCCATGATGAAGATCTTCGATGATCTCATACATGAAATCGTCGAATGCTATATCGACGACCTCGTGGTGAAAAGCAAATCATACGAGGAACATCTTGAGCATCTGAAGATCGTATTTCAACGTCTTCGACAATACAACTTGAAGATGAATCCTCTCAAATGCGCGTTCGGGGTTTCTTCAGGAAAATTTCTAGGATTCATCGTCCGACACCGAGGTATCGAGATTGATCCGTCAAAGATCAAGGCGATCATGGAAATGCCTCCGCCAAGGACTCTCAAACAATTGCGGTCTCTCCAAGGGAAGCTCGCGTACATCCGGCGGTTTATAGCCAATCTCTCTGGTAAGTGCCGCCCTTATAGTCACCTGATGAAGAAGGGAACCTCGTTCGTCTGGGATTACAAATGCCAAGGCGCACTGGACGAAATCAAGCAGTACCTGCAGAACCCGCCAGTGTTGGCCACTCCGGTCAAGGGAAAGACCCTTATTCTTTATACAACAGCCCTCGATGGTTCGTTAGGCGCGTTGTGGGCACAAGAGAACGACCAAGGGAAGGAGAGAGCCCTCTACTATTTGAGCCGAGTTCTATTGGGGGCAGAAAGCAATTACTCTCCCATCGAAAAACACTGCCTAGCATTGATCTTCGCGATAACGAAACTTAGGCACTATGCATTGGCGCATGAAGTCCGTCTCATATCGAAGGTGGACCCTTTCAAATACTTGATGTCGAAGGCCATATTGACGGGGTGACTCGCTAAATAGGCCTTGATCTTGATGGAGTTCTCAATAACTTATCAGCCTCTTAAGGCAGTGAAAGGCCAAGCCATCGCCGACTTCTTCGCTGAGCATTCAATACCTGCCGATTCTCCTTTGAATTGCGAACTGCCAGACGAATATGCGTTTGACACTATCAACGGAAGTGGTACCCGGTGGGAACTTTATTTCGATGGAGCATCCTCCGTGAAGAAGCGCAAACAAAATACCCCTATAATCAAATCGGGGGTAGGCCTCATCTTCGTGACTCCACAAGGAGAGATAATGCGCTTTGCTTTCTCCTTAACAGAGCCGAGGACAAGCAATGAAGCTGAATACGAAGCTTTGATAGCAGGCCTTGAGATCGCCATCGACATGGGAATTAAAAACCTCCTCATATACGAAGACTCCCAACTGGTCGTTAGTCAAGTGAACGGCGATTATCAAACATGCAAGCCAGAGTTGGTGAAATACAGCGAGAGCGTGCAACAACTACTGACTCAAATCCCTGCCTATGCCCTGGAGAGCATACCGCGTGCGGAAAAAAGCAAAGCGGATGCGTTAGCCAAGCTCGCTAAAGAACTGGTCGACGAAAACCTCGATGACGTGAGAATCGTGGCACAAAGCCGTCGGGTTCCTGCACCGGTGGAAACATCTCCGGAGTCGTCCGAGGAAAAGGGAGCGACCCAGCAAGTGGCTCTACAAGTAAAAGACCAAGAAAATGCTGAGGATTGGAGAGAAGTCTTTATAGACTACTTCAAATCCCGTCAAACGCCTGAAGATGCATCCTCAAAGCATCAGCTCATGAAGCGAGCTCTGTCTTTCGCCTTCGTTAATGATACTCTGTACAAAAGGTCATTTGATTCTCTATGGCTGAGATGCTTGGGACCTGAAGAGGCGAAGAGAGTCGTCCAAGAAGTTCATGACGGACTCTGCGGTTCTCACCAAGCTGGGCCGAAGATGAAGTTGAAGATCAAACGGATGGGTTATTATTGGCCCATAATGATTCAAGACTGCCTCGAGTATGCAAAGCAATGCCATTCGTGCCAGATTCACGGGGACTTTATCCATCAGCACCCAAATCCACTACACCCGACAGTGGCTAGCTGGCCGTTTGAAATGTGGTGAACTGACATAATCGGTCCCATCGAACCAGCATCCTCCAGAGGACATCGATTCATTCTGACAACGACTGATTACTTCTCCAAATGGGCAGAAGCAGTACCGCTGAGAGAAGTGAAGACGGAGAATATCCTCCACTTCTTCAAGAAGCACGTTATTTATCGGTTTGGAACTCTGCGACGGATCATCTCCGATAACGGGCCAGCCTACAGAAGTCACAAGATCAGCTGCTTCGCACAACAGCACAACATAGACTGGAGATACTTCTCAGTTTATAATCCCCGAGCTAACGGTCTAGCGGAGGCTTTCAACAAAACCTTAACGAAGATCGTGAAAAAGACGGTGTCCCGAAATAAGAAGGATTGGCACGAGAGACTACATGAAGCTCTCTGGGCGTACCGGACTACGTTCAAGACGGCCACGAACACAACGCCGTACGCGTTGGTATTCGGTACAGAAGCGGTACTCCCCTTCGAGATAGAGTTACCCTCTCTATGAGTGGCAGTTCATTACGAACTAACGGACGAAGAGAATGCTCACCTTCGGCTTGAGGAGCTCGATGCCCTTGATGAAACCCGGCTCATAGCGCAACAAAATCTGGAAGCTTATAAAGCAAAGATGACGCGCTCATATGAAAGATTGACCAGGCCGAGGACATTCCGCCAAGGCGAACTTGTGCTAGTGGTCAAAAGACCTATGATCCCCAATCGCGCCAAGCGGGGAAAATTCGAGCCGAACTATGAAGGCCCGTACATCATAGACAAGGTCTACCAGGGTGGAGCCTATCTACTCATGGACATGCATGGTGAAAGACCTTTCAGGCCAATAAATGGTCGCTTCCTGAAGAAGTACTACGCTTGGCGAGTCACGGCCTAGGTCAATGATAGATGACTACGACTATGTCCGCTCGCTATCTTCCTAAGCCCAAACTCTATAAGTAGTAGCCGGCTCACTTTAAAATGGACCGAAACGTCCTTAAACTAGCAACGGACCGAAACGTCCTTAAAACTAACAACGGACCGAAACGTCCTTAAACTAACGACGGACCACTATGTTCTAAAACTAGCCGTTGACCGAGATGTCAATAAACTACGGTGGATCGCGGCATCCCAAAACTGATACAAAAAAAGAGAATAAAAAAGAGAACAGTAGGTCCATAAGCAAAATGGGCACGGATGAAAACCCGAAAGGGCTCCGTGAGTAAAAACAGCAGGGCTACCGGCGAGTCTTGCGAAAACCCGAAAGGGCGCAACCTCGTTAGAATAAAATAAAAAAAAAGAATAAAAAAATGAAAAACGGTACGTCCATAAGCAAAATGGACACGGATGAAAACTCGAAAAGGCTCCGTGAGTAAAAACAGCAGGGCTACTGGCGAGTGTTTGTGAAAACCCGAAAGGGCGCAACCTCGTTTAAAAGACACTTACGAGGTCCTCTTGACCTTGTGAGGAGAAACCACTTGCGTGAGATCCTTACGACTCACAAAGGAGCAACACACTTAGGAATCCTCACGATTCTTAAGGAGAAAACACACCTACGAGATCCTCACGACTCGTAGGGAGAATCCTCTTATGAGACCTTCACGGCTCATAAGATTTGAAAGTATTAAGCTACAGAGACCTGAACCTGTTCTTAAGCAGCCCCCACAACCTCCAATCCTGCCCTACAAGCGGCTCAATGCTGACCCTTGTATAAAATCCACGGGCGCGAATAAACATTTCCCTAACGGAGTCTCATCCGCGACTAGGGATATGTCCATATGGTGAACAACCCTTGTAAGTCCTCTCGACTTATAAGGAGAAAACCCTCTTGTAAGATCCTTACGACTTACAGGAGAACATGCACTTAGGAATCCTCATGATTCCTAAGGAGAAAACACACCTACGAGATCCTCACGATTCGCAGGGAGAAATACCTTTGTGAGACCCTTACGGCTCATGAAGTCAAAAACCTTAGTCGACAGGACCCTAACCCTGTTTGCTAAGCCACCTTTGTTCGATATCGACAGAGGCAAATGATGATTCGCTCCTGGCAATGTCCCAGTTGTAGCGGTGCTGATGCCGAAATCGGTGTCTAATCCCAAGCTTGCAGCGAAAAGCTAGCAAGCCACACATGCATACGAAATAGCCGAAATGATGGGGCAACTTGCAACAGATGCAGCAAGTAAAAAAAAATGTATGCATGCAAAATAGCCGAAATGATTGGGCAACTCACAATAAAAAGCAGCGAGTAAAAAATAAATAAATAGCCGAAATGATTGGGCACCGCGAAAAATAGCCTAAATGATGGGGCAATCGCGACCTTCGCGATATAAAAAGCTGAAATGATAGAGCATCGCGGAAAGAAATAAAATAAAAATAAAAGCAAAGTTTATGCCGTACGGGCGATATTACATCAATCCCTGTATACAATCCGGGGGCGCAAACAAAGGAGGAATCACATTCTTCCTCCCCAGGTTTCATCAGAAGAAGAAGCCAAATCTTGATGGGTCACAGATAGCCTGCAGATCATCTCAACATTCGTTTCATTACAGTTGACACAACATCAAGCAAAGCGGAACAGCGGCAACTCCCAATCCTATGGATCGGCGGTGTACAGATGACCGAGAGTCAAATCCCAACTCCGTGAAATGCGGATATAATCAGCAAAATTCCTGGTCACGTGGAATGCGGATAACGTCACTTTTGACCCCGTGGAAAACATCCAGAGCGGATCCTGGTCCTCGCAGAGCACGGCAGTGAACCCGTGTGAAGCATCCAGAATGGAGCCTAGTCCTCGCCAAACACGGCAGTGAACCCGTGGGAAGCATCTAGAGCAAAATTCCTGGTTACGTGGAACGCGGATAACGTCACTTTTGACCCCGTGGAAAACGTCCAGAGCGGAGCCTAGTCCACGCCGAACACGGCAGTGAACCCGTGGGAAGCATCTAGAGCAAAATTCCTGGTTACGTGGAACGCGGATAACGCCACTTTTGACCCCGTGGAAAACGTCCAGAGCGGAGCCTGGTCCTCGCCGAACACGGCAGTGAACCCGCGGGAAGCATCCAGAGCAAAATTCCTGGTCACGTGGAACGCGGATAACGTCACTTCTGACCCCGTGGAAAACGTCCAGAGCGGAGCCTGGTCCTCGCCGAACACGGAAGTGAACCCGTGGGAAGCATCCAGAGCAAAATTCCTGGTCACATGGAACGCAGATAATGTCACTTTTGACCCCATGGAAAACGTCCAGAGCGGAGCCTAGTCCTCCCCGAACACGGCAGTGAACCCGTGGGAAGCATTTAGAGCAAAATTCCTCGTTATGTGGAACGCGGATAGCGTCACTTTTGACCTAGTGGAAAACGTCCAGAGAGGATCTTGGTCCTCGCCGAACACGGCAGTGAACCCGTAGGAAGCATCCAGAGCAAAATTCCTGGTCACGTGGAACGCGGATAACGTCACTTCTGACCCCGTGGAAAACGTCCAGAGCGGAGCCTAGTCCTCACCGAACACGGCAGTGAACCCATGGGAAGCATCTAGAGAAAAATTCCTGGTTTCATGGAACGCGGATAACGTCACTTCTGACCCCGCGGAAAACGTCCAGAGCGGATCCTGGTCCTCGCAGAGCACGGCAGTGAACCCGTGTGAAGCATCCAGAGCGGAGCCTGGTCCTCGCTGAACACGGTAGTGAACCCGTGGGAAGAATCCAGAGCAAACATCGGAATGTGGAGTCCCTAAATCCACGGACTATGATGTCCTTAACCTCGACCGTGATGTCTTAAAACTAACAATCAACCATAATGATTTTAAAACCAATCTCACCTTGGTTCGAGGGTACATCTCTTCACTCCTTTGATATTTGTCGTTGTAATTCCTCAACGTCTTCAAAGAGGTGATGGGTCCCGACAACCACGCATTTCACGGACTGTGGGGTCCTTAAATCCATGGACTATGATGTCCTTAATCTCGACCGTAATGTCTTAAAACTAACATCGGACTGTGAGGTCCTTAAACTCATGGACTATGATGTCCTTAACCTCGACCGTGATGTCTTAAAATTAACATTGGACTGTGGAGTCCTTAAATCCACGGACTATGACGTCCTTAACCTCGACCGTAATGTCTTAAAACTAACATTGGACTGTGGAGTCCTTAAACCCACGGACTATGACGTCCTTAAGCTCGACTGTAATGTCTTAAAACTAACATTGGACTGTGGAGTCCTTAAATCCACGGACTATGATGTCCTTAACCTCGGCCGTGATGTCTATAAACTACGGTACCCTGGAAAACATCCAGAGCAACCCCTGACCCCGTGAAATACGGATAAGGGCAACTGTATCCAGCACTTGCGGGTCCTCACGACCCGTAAGGAAGCAAATTCTCTTGCGAGATCCTTACGACTTTCAAGGGAAAAACACACTTAGGAATCCTCACGATTCTTAAAGAGAAATTACACCTATGGGATCTTCTCGACCTGTAGGGAGAAAAACTCTTTATGAGACCCTCACGGCTCATAAAGTTCAAAAGTCTTAGGAGGCAGAGCTTAACCCTGAATCCTATGCCATCATTGTCCTGCAAAGAGATCAAGATAGACTATCCCCAGAATACATTTAATAAAAATGGACACGCCATTGAGAAGAAAAAATACGTCTTTTATTCATGAATCGAAATGGATACAAAGTACAATTCATGAGGAAAAAAAACAATACTTTCATTCAGGAGTATGTACGAAAAAAAGAGATGTACAATTCTTCAGGCCGGCGGACGATTTAGCAGCTTCACCAGCTCATCCTTCTTTCACTGGGCCACGCCTTCGTGATTCAGTATCGCCAGAAGACGGGCTTCCGCCTGAGCCTGCTGGGCCTGATATAAGGCAAGCCGACCTTCGAGCTCTTTCTCGGTAGCCTTGTGAGCCTCAACCCTTTTGCGAGTGAACACGGCAGCTTTATCGAGGGCCACCACCTCTTTGATAGACTCTTGAAGTACTCGCAAGAGTTCGTATGCTTTGTTGGCTTTGGCTGTAAGGTTGGCTTGGAGCTCGTTCAGCGCCTTAGAGGCCAGCTCCCTCTCCGAGAATTTGCGGCCGAGCCTCTTCTCGCACGATACCATGTTCGCCGCGCACCGCTCTATCAGACCCCGCAAGTCCGCCTTTGCAGCCATAGCCTCCGAAGAAATACGGGAACACTCAAGTACGTGCAAGCGAGCCTCGACCTGCCGACAGAACTAACAGACTCGCACCACCGCTTCTCTATGGTAGGTGGCAAGAAAAGGAAGAGAATCGTTAGCTTCGGCAGCAAATGCTTCAGCTGTGATTGCGCTGCCAGCGCGAAGCTCCTCGATCAAAGACGACAGGGAGACAAGGCTTAACTTGGCTAAGCGTTCTGAGGCTCGCAAAGCATAAGGGCCGGGTGGCATGGCGATGCGCGACTCCAGCGCTGTGAGAGCTGACAAGGCTGTTCAGATTTCTAAAAGATCAGTGAAACTCTTAAGCAACGGAACAAGTGGGACCATATTGAGACTTCACTTACCCACGGTCATGCAAGAAGGAGCCGAAGGTTCCCCTGTCCCTTCGAGGACCTCAACGTCGTCATCAGCCTCCAGAACTGTAAAGGACATCAATGTTATCCTGAAAAATAACAACGTTGCTATAAAAAAATGGCGAATGACACTAACCTTTCCCAGACGAGAGGACGATGCGTTGAGGAGATATCGCCTGTGGGGTGGCCATCTCCAGCAAGCGTTGAAAGGATTTCCGGGGAGACAGATCGACAATAGAGGCCGCCAGTCTGCGCAGTTCTGAAAAGATAAAATAATTCAGATAACGGAAAGATCACTAGTTTAAAATGTGGAAGGTTACCTTCGACGCTCCTCCCATTCTGAGCTGGGGGGATAGCAGCATCAACGGCCTCTACCGTGACCTCGGGCTCCAACAAAGGGAGGGTGGTCCCGACTACCTCCATCCCAGCCTCTGGGCCGCCCTCAGGAAGAGCCGTTGGGACGGCGACCACCAAGGGCACCTCTCCTAAAGGAGAGAGTGCTCCGGGATCAAGAACCGCCACAGGAGGCTTTATCGCGAGAGGGACAGCGTCGTCAACCCCCTCCACATCGAACAATGTTTCATTGGGTATGTCAACAAGCTCTATCTCCAGCAAGCCCGTAGGAACCTCCCCCATCGCCGAAGTCTCTGCACAATTCACGCAAGAGTAAGGATACATATATACAAGTTCTAGCAATATGAAGTGCTGCAAAAAAAGTATAAGAACATACCAATGCATAAGGAAGCCTTAAATATGGCTTCTTCAAGCCGATGCTCCTTCTCAAGGAGGTGTGCTTGCCGGGGTTCGAGGGTGGACCCGTGGCCGCCAGTCCACAAGGAAAGCGCGTCCGCAGCATCCTCTGAAGCAGCCTGCTTTAGGGCCCTCTCTCCCCATTCCTCCAAAGGGCCGATGAACCGCCGCCGGATCCACAAGGGGTCTTCATAGAAGATTACGGCGGGATAGGGCTTCTTCGGAACCCTTACGTTCTGAGATTCATCTTTAGAACGTCTTATAGCCTCAGCCAATTGTGCGGCTTCCTCGGCAGCTGAACCCAGAAAAAGTTAACCGGCATCGGACTCTTGTACGGTCGACGGTTCATCCTGAGGTAAGGGCTCGGACTCTACTAAAGAGTCGAGTAGGTTGGTAGCCACCTTCCTCCGCCGCTTAGATCCAGAACCGATCGCTGAAGACGACCGTTTCCTTCCCCGTGGAGCCTTAGCACGATGCCGACCCACCTCATCTTCAATACCCTCGTCCCTACCACCCTCGCTTGGCGCCATAACTGAGTATGACACGGCCATTGTTGACGCCACGGGTGGTGCTAATGCTACCGGAGCCCGATTAGCCTGCGACCGGGTGCCCAATGGCATACCAACTGTGGGAGTGAGGTCTACTCCCGACTCTCCCGGAATAAGCGCAACACCGGTATCCTTTAGAGGAAAGCGGACTGGGGCGCGCGGTCGCAGCGTAGCTCTTATAGCCGAAACCTGAGTAGGAGCACCATGTCCAAAGAGTACCCTTCTCTCCTCAATAATAATCGGGTTGAACCGATGAAGGTATCAGCCCGTAAACGATCCCACGCACCAGGGAAGGTGGTAAGCTTCAGGGATCATGAAGTGGGAGACGGTGTTCAACCTCACGAAATGATGAGCGGCATCGCGAACGGCTTCGAGTGAAGGGACCGGCGCAACTATGAAAGCCTCAAAAGGGATGCCCTGGTCATATCCAAGCTGCCGGGCGAAGCGATGCGGGTTGTACCGCACTATCCTAGCGAAATACCAGATAGCCTAGTTTGATTGCATACAAGTGCGTGGCCTCTCGGGGCCTCAAAGAAGGCACATTGTCTTTCGACTGGTCTTAGAGTTGCTGAGCGGGACCCGAAGGAGAAGACAAAACCCGGTCGGTAAATACCAATCCGCCAGCAGTAGCATAAGGAGCAATCAACGCTCGAATGGCCCCAAATTGAGTCGGGTCAGAGGCAGAAGCATTCACCAATTGCATAAGTCGCGGGAAGGTGTAGGCGTCATTAAATGCGGGCCTTGTTAGTTATATGTATGCCTTAGAGGCCATTACTGTACATAGGATGTATATTGTAGTGGATGCTGTGACATATATAGGGAGGACTTTCTTGCTCGACATGATAGTATGCTATCTGGTTGCTCTTTACCTTAACGTGTAAACTGATTGTCTCTCTGTTACATGTTGGTAAAGCCCTTAGGATGTGTACTTGACTACCTGGACTATGATGAGGATCATACTAGTGGGGACATGGTAGTCCATAAGTACATCCTTCAAGGTCCCTAGTCGTGGGTGTATCGAGACGGGGCATCGATATACCAGAGTAGACTAGCGTATACCTTCTCGACCCATACAGATGGGCGATGGATGATCCCATATCCATTGGTGTTTGACATCAGAGATGATATAAGGGTGCTCAGTAGAGATTGGGTACACTGGACGGACTCGCCGAGAACTCCCAGATGGTATTATACCTTACGTCAGATGGCAGTTCTCAGGTGACACTGGTACAGAGTAGTCTGTTGACCCGAGATCGTCATAGAGTCTTGTGTGGTTCCCACTGTGCTTTGAGTTCCACCTTACCACGTCCAAGAGGCTGTGCAAAACGGTGGTTTTTGGGTACAGTCCCGAATCACATGGAGGCAATGAGCGATAGGAGGGGATTCGTCTCTCCCGGTATAGGGAGTTGATGTTGCGCTGTGTTCGATTGGCTATAACCGGAAATCCCTGGCCAGGGTTGCTGAGATTTACTGGTAAGTGTTACCAGTAGTTTCTCGAATTGTTATAGACCTCATATCGACACGACTTATCGAGCTATTGGGGTCTGACGTTTACCACCCCTAGGCGAGATATGCGACATATCAGACGACGAGACCGGACTGTACGGTAAGTGTTACTGGTTGGATTCACAGGAGTGTGAGCGGGCTTGCTCGTCGATCTTCTGATCGCTCAATACCCGGGTGGCCGTTACGTTTAGCAGATCGCTTGCGGCTTGTGGGTGTTTGATATGATCATCACCTGCTTCCGGCGTATTGACGAGTCTTTAGAGTCCTACACAGAGGTTTCCTAGCTCAAGCGAAACGAAATAGGAGCGCATATGAGATATGTGTGGGACCGAGAATAATTCGTGTATGTGATACCGTATTCCATTCCCGCGATGAATGTATCGAATGGTTGTATGCGATATAACCTAGTTATCGAATCAAGGATTGATTCGGTAAGCCGATACATAGGATACTAGTCGGTTATATGCGATATGACCGGATCGTTAAATCAAGTGTTGATTTAATGATTTAATGTATAATTATATATTTGATATATTACTTTGCATTAACTAGTATTGGTTCACTTTAAATGGATTCTCTCACTTGGATTGTGCAAGTTGTATATGTGATATACTTTTGTGCACTTGATTGTATCATGTTTGATGATACATGCTTATCTGGTTAAGTGTAAAGAATTAAACCATGGTTAAATTGATGATTAGGGTTTTTCTTTTTCATTCATTTATTTATTTATTCTTTTTGGAAATTAAAAGGATAAATTGATATGGTGGCTTTCTTTGTATCTTTCATGAAGCTTCATGAAGTGTTGAAAGTTTGACCACTTTTGTCTCATGCTTAACCCTAACCATTCCACTTAACCATGATTCATTTTCTACACTTAACCATGGTTTGAATATGATAAGTATTCATTTTCTTTTCCATTTTTAATTAACTTATCATATTCTTTCTTCTTCTTCTTCATCTTGACAAAAAGAAGAAAGCTTGCTTCTTTTAATGGCAACTAGTGAAAATGAGTGAGAAATCCAATTCTAAAGTGAACCCACCTCCTATTTCTTCATCCTCTACCTCTTTCCAAGTAGTATAGGGTGTTTTCTTCACAAGTTTCATGACTTGGTGAAGTGGGAGCTTGATCTTGTGATGCCTCGACGTAGATCATCTTCGGCATCGTAGTCGATGACCTAGCCCGCCCATTTTTCCGATGAAGCCGACGCTAGAGCCCAGGATTTGATTTGGAAAGCGAGGAGACTTCATTGCGGAGCTATGGAGGTGGAGGACCGGATCTACAAAGGTTGTATTTCCGTTCTTTTAGTTAAGTTGTAAACTAGTTGCATTTGTTTCGCCTAAAATCTAGTTAACGATCCGTATTAGGGTTTCTCGGCACTTGTAAAATTTGAAATTGGCATGGTTGATGCATTGTGAGACCTCATTAGTGTGCCTAGGAACCCTACAGTGGTATCAGAGCCTAGCTAGAGCCTTAGGCGATGCATAGACGAAGCTCGAAACCCGATCGAACCCGAAACCCTAACCCGAATATGCTTCTGGACTTTTTTCAAAAACTGGGGTTTTTCCAGATTAAAAATGCTTAAAAAATTTAGCAGGAAGTTCTAAGAATTACGATGCAAAATTGGGCAAATGATACCTCCAAACCGCGGCGGAACCGCGGCAGAAGCCTGGATTCCGCGGCGGTTCCGCGGCCAATTGATGACATCAGTCAACCATTTTTGCACAGTAATTCATCTTTTATGGTGCTGGATTTTCAGGGAATTTTTAATATTTATTCAAGAGTTGAATATTCTGGGTTGTTTTGGGGATTCGATTATTCGATCGGATTATCAGATTTTGTCTATGTGCCTTTCCGGGTATTTTTAGAAACTGTTAAAAAGTTCGACCGGATATAAATACCCACTTTTTCCCCTGCCGGGAAATTTCCAAGTGTTGGATTTTTCCGTGGTTTAAAGACGTTTTAAGTAGTGCAAGTAACTCGATGGACCCTCTAGAAGACAACAAACCTTAACTCGATTATGTGACCGTCTTGAACTGCCCTTTGAACCTTTGGGTTTGGGACAGTACGGCGTGCCACATGTGAGGCATTGGCTTGACCCTTCTACGGCTGGACCGTTGGTACTGAGGCACGAACTGAATGTTTTTAGACTTATTTCATGTGTTGAGCTGTATCGGGAAAACTTGGGTGTTCGATTGTTCGATCGGAAAGTTTAACATTTTCTATTTATCCGGAATGTGATACAATAATTGGAATTCACAAGTAGTTATGAGATAACTGAATGAATGTTATAAACATAGCAGTTTAGTCTCACTTGATCGGTTGCCACGGAATTTTGATGTGATCAAAAGTCCGTCGCAATCACGTAGCGTACGCGGATACTCGCCGGATAAACTTAATAGACAGCCTCGCCTCATAGCCCCGACCAAGTGACTGTAGGAGAACCCCGTCACCGAAAGCATCCGTTCGGGTGCTCGCGGCAGCGGTGTTCCGCCTTGGTGCACTTCGTGGGTGCGGCCGCCTACTGAAGTTTGCGACGAGCATTCGATCAGGATGTCGGGAATCTTGTTGAATTGCCCGACTTGATATTAAAAAGAGTTTTCGATTTTGAGACTAAAATGCGGGGTTTATAATTGTTAGGCATGCGATGTCTAAGTAATTCATTTGGTCAGGCATGCGATGTCTGAGGTGGTTGCGGATTCCAACTGTTGTAGTTTTACACTTTCTTTTCTGTGACCGTAAGTGTAATATGTGATATCGCCGGTTTCGTTGCTATATGTCAACGACAATTAGGATGCACATATTTACTTACGTTGATGACATGTGATGTTATGTGTTGCTGGATATGTTATATTGGATCGTCGTGTTTGAATAGCCGGGTTTTTTTTATGTGAGATGAGTGTTTTTCATTTTCATTCATGTAAAAACTTGTATGTAATATTCTTTTATTGGGGCACTTCCAGGTTGCGGAAGTTGTCACCTTTGTATATTATTTACTTTTCCGCACTAGGATAGACCCAAGGAGGAGGGCACAAGTAACCGGGTTCTGGAGTCCAGTGGGAGACCAACTCGAGGAGTCGAGTCCGGGCCTCCTAACTCTAGAATTGGTAGGGTTGCTTGCCGCTCTCGTAGGGGTCTAGGGGTGTGGGTTTGGCTATTCATCGCGACCGTGGAATCCGTGTTTTATACTGGCTAGTATTAAAAACACGGACGTCCTAGTATATCCAATATTTTATATAATTCTTCTGCTGCGATATCTGTGATGTGATCATGTGATATTCTGTGATAGATACAGTATATGGTATATATGATATATTATATAGACGCTACTTATGTTTTACACCCGTGCTAGCCCTGCCCCGCTCTGCCGTTAGTTACCTAACCTAACGGTGCACGAGGGGACATCGAGGCGAATGCGGATGGCATAAGTGTGCGTCGTATTTATCTGTGATGTTTAGGTACTTAAATGATGGGACTTCATTAATGAGATTAATGAAAATAAAAGAAACCTAAAGATGTTGTAGAATCGAATTTCAAAATAAAATAGGTAGCTACAGTTCTTGCTTTGCACAGCGGTATATGTGATATATCCTGCACCTTATTCGATGAGGAAAGGACCGAGATCCCTTCACCGGGAGTGACTCCTTTATCAATAACTGGCAGATGCTATACACTCGGTTTGTCTTTTGATTGCTTCTATAGTTTCTGCTTTGCACAGTGATATATATGATATATCCCGCACCTCATTCGACGAGGAAAGGACCGACGATCCCTTCACCGGGAGTGACTCTTTTAGCGAAACTAGAAAAGCCTCAAAGACACTCCATTTCAAAATCATTTGATTCTACAACGATATCAAGTTCATTACGCAATAGGTTTTCAGAAAAACCTGTCGTAGCCCTCCGTCATTTCAGATAAGTCCTGTTTAGTATTCGTGCTGCGTTTGTTGACCTTGTCAAGGCGCAGTGTGCGGTAGCTAACCAGTATTTTTCTGCTTATGCATATGATGCAGATTGGGTTAGGGTAGTCGTGCGGCCTTGTTGACCTTGTCAAGGGTCGTGCGGGTGGGTTTGATTCAATCAAGAAATGACGGGTTGAACTTGACTTGCGGTCTATGGTTTGTTGACCTTATCAAGGTCATAGATCGTTTGGGGCAAAATATTATCGGGAATTTCAAGTGTTGAAATTTGCAATGAGATTGCATACCTTCTATGAGATAGTTGGATCCCGATACCCACTGTGAGTAATTGTTACTCCTGGGAGAGTTTTACACATTACAATTAGCCGATCAAGTAGGTGTCTAGAAAGGTGTCAACGGGGTTACGCCTCTGGGAAAACGAGGTTTACATTAATTAGGTTCGTGCGAAAGCACGGGGGACCTCCCTCAAAGTACCGACACTGGCCTGGCTGAAAGATTGGCGAACTTGTAGTGTGTAATTAATCCCGGCTAGTCTTTCCTTTTAGGGTTTGAAGGAAGATTTGATAAAAACAGTGGGAGCCATCCTGATTAGATAAAATAATAACCAATCTATTCTTGCAAGAGCGCACGCTGAGTGTTTTCTTCTCTCTCTCTCCAGGTAGCGACCATATCACGCCTTAATCAAGATAATTATACGGATTATTGACCGAACCCGCTTGTTATACTGAGCTGGGGAACGTTGGTCCCGCTCCAACTTATAATTGTTATAAGACAGAGCAGGAAATTGGGGAATACCAGATTTCCCGTGCCGCCCAAACGAAGAGAGTGCATGCTGATGCATCATCTTCAGGTGTGTTCATTATAAAGAACTGTTTCTCACTATCCTCTACGTCCTGGGTATTAGATACCGGATCAGGATCCCAGATATATAATCTGTTACATAGGGCTGCAAAAATGTAGAAAAACTGAGAACGGGTGATAAGTTTCATGAGATAGAAAATGGGGCAAGTGTTGCAGCCAAGTCTGTTGGTCACTGTCACCCTGTATTACCAATACATTGATTCTTAACGAATGTTATTAGATACCGAACCTGATATAAAAAATCATATCAGTCTCTTTATTAGTAAAGAAATGATAAAATTTTGTATTGTTGAATAATGTTTTGAACATTTCCTATATCAAAAGTTGATCGGTTCAGGCACGTTATCTAAAAGCATTGATGTTCTAAATCAAACTACAGTTCTTAGTATACGGAACACACACAAGAGGAAGAGTTCAGAAATGAATGGATCCTTCTTGAGGTATTGTAGACTAGGTCATATCAAAGCGACCCGACTAGCTCAAGTTACATTTAGATGCATATTTAAATCAGTTTGAATTTACATCTTATGAAACTTGCCAGTCATGTCACAAAGATAAAATGACCATAGCTCTGTTTACTGGAAACAGAGAAAGAGTTAGTGAACTCTTGGGATGATACATGTTGATGTATGTAGGTCTCCTGTTTACACATGCCAGGACTGGTTCTTTATACTTCATTATATTCTCTGATAATCTCTCAAGATTCAGTCATATGTTCCTGTTGAAACATGAGTCCGAACCTTTTGAGATATTCACTGAATATGATTTAGAAGTAGAGAACCAAAATACGGGTATAAGTATTATGTCCTTTGATGTGATCAAGGAGGAGAATACTTGAGCACGGAAATCCTGGATTATTCTAAAGGAGAATGAGATTCTCTCTCAGCATTACTCCTCCGTATACACCATAGCACGATGGTATATCGGGGCGGAGCAATCACACCCTATATGATAAGGTGCGCTCTATGATGAGTACTACTGAGTTACCTTTTTCCTTTTGGGAGTTATGCACTTATGAAGTTGCATACCTATTGAATAGGGTTCGAATCAAATCAGTTGCCTACCACTTCATATGAGATATGGTATGGGAAGAGCCTATGTCTTAAGCTAGTTAAGATTTGGGGTTGTCCGGTCTATGTCTAAAAGCAAAATCCGGACAAGCTCGAAGCAAGGTCTGTTATGTAGAACTGGAAATGTTCCAGCCATACAAACTGCAGCTGATGATTTGATAGAACCAAAGGATTCAGTAGATGCCAACGAACCTCAGCCTCTCCGCCGATCTAGTAGGGTTCCTCACCCACTTGAGAGATACTTCTGTTTCTCTATGACAGTGGGAGCGAGGATTGCATCATGAGATAATGACCCAACTAGTTTCGAGCTGGCCATCAGGAGTGGGACTCTGTAAGAATGGCTGGATGCTTAGCGATCTGAGATGGAATCCTTATACACCAACAAAGTATGGACTTTAGTTGCTATATCTGAAGGGTTAAATCCCCATCAGAAGCAAGTATATCTTGAGAAGATTACTTGGTGTAGATGGAAAAGTTGAGACTTTCAAAGCTAGACTTGTTAAAGGTTTTCGTCATCGACCAGGCGTGGATAATGATGAAACCTTTTCCAGTGGCTATGCTTAAGTCCATCCAGATCCTACTTGCCATGGCTACATACCATGACTACGATATCTGGTGGTTGGGTGTCATGACTGCTTTTCTAAATAATGTTTTTGGAGAGAGCGTCTATAAGTTCACAGCCAGAGGGCCTCGTAGACAGTGGGAGCAGCGGAAACGTGTGCAAGATGCTTTATAGGATAAAGCAGGCATCGCGGAGTTGGAACATCTGTTTTGATGATTTAGTCAAAGAGTTTGACATCATCAAAATGGTAGATAAACCTTGTATAAACAAAAAGGTAGTAAAGAGTATGGTGGCGATCCTCGTAGAGTACGTGGATGACATACTCTTGATAGGGAAGGAGTTTCCTATGCTACGCTCGATCAATCTCCGCTTATCACAATGATTCTCCATATAGGATCAAAGTGATACCTACTAAATCCTGGGTTTTGGATCTATGAGATAGATCTAAATGGATGTTAGGATACTCACTAGCTGTAGTGAGATGGTATCAATTGATCCTGGGGAGAATCACTGGAAAAGTTCCAGGATGATAAAGACGACTGAATGTCAGTCGCAGGCATTGTCCTTACCCTAAGTAAAGGGACGGTATGTTGGAAGAGTTCCAAGCTAGATACTGTGGCAAACTAGACGATAAAGGCTGGATACATTACTACTTAAGATGCTACCAAAGAGGCTGTTTGGGTGTATAATGATTCATGAGATGAACTACATTCCTACCATTGTGAGACAATGGGGTTATGGCTTATGCCAAGGAACGCCGGTCCCATCAGTGATCCAGGCATATTCTATGGCAGTGTCACCTGATCAAGGAGATGGTTGATCTCCAAGGAGATCAAGGTAAGGAGAGCAGACTCAGAGGATAACACGGCGGATCGACTCACGAAGGCCTATTCCCAGAGAGAGACTTTTATGGGATGGTTGAGTATGAGATACTACAACCACTGCTATCAGATGGCCCTAGTGCAAGTGGGAGATTGTTAGTTACATGTATGCCCTAGAGGCCATTACTGTACATAGGATGTATATTGTAGTGGATGCTGGGACATATATAGGGAGGACTTTCTTGCTCGACATGATAGTATGCTATCTGGTTGCTCTTTACCTTAACGTGTAAACTGATTGTCTCTCTGTTACATGTTGGTCAAGCCCTTAGGATGTATACTTGACTACCTGGATTATGATGAGGATCATACTAGTGGGGACATGGTAGTCCATAAGTACGTCCTTCAAGGTCCCTAGTCGTGGGTGTATCGAGACGGGGCATCGATATAACAGAGTAGACTAGCGTATACCTTCTCGACCCATACAGATGGGCGATGGATGATCCCATATCCATTGGTGTTTGACATCAGAGATGATATACTGGTGCTCAGTAGAGACTGGGTACACTGGACGGACTCGCCGAGAACTCCCAGATGGTATTATACCTTACGTCAGATGGCAGTTCTCAGCTGACACTGGTACAGAGTAGTCTGTTGACCTGAGATCGTCATAGAGTCTTGTGTGGTTCCCACTGTGCTTTGATTTCCACCTTACCACGTCCAAGAGGCCATGCAAAATGGTGGTTTTTGGGTACAGTCCCGAATCACATAGAGGCAATGAGCGATAGGAGGGGATTCGTCTCTCCCGGTATAGGGAGTTGATGTTGCGCTGTGTTCGATTGGCTATAACCGGAAATCCCTGGCCAGGGTTGCTGAGATTTACTGGTAAGTGTTACCAGTAGTTTCTCGAATTGTTATAGACCTCATATCGACACGACTTATCGAGCTATTGGGGTCTGACGTTTACCACCCCTAGGCGAGATATGCGACATATCAGACGACGAGACCGGACTGTACGGTAAGTGTTACTGGTTGGATTCACAGGAGTGTGAGCGGGCTTGCTCGTCGATCTTCTGATCGCTCTATACCCGGGTGGCCGTTACATTTAGCAGACCGCTTGCGGCTTGTGGGTGTTTGATATGATCATTACCTGCTGCCGGCGTATTGACGAGTCTTTAGAGTCCTACACAGAGGTTTCCTAGCTCAAGCGAAACGAAATAGGAGCGCATATGAGATATGTGCGGGACCGAGAATAATTCATGTATGTGATACCGTATTCCATTCTCGCGATGAATGTATCGAATGGTTGTATGCGATATAACCTAGTTATCGAATCAAGGATTGATTCGGTAAGCCGATACATAGGATACTAGTCGGTTATATGCGATATGACCGGATCGTGAAATCAAGTGTTGATTTAATAATTTAATGTATAATTATATATTTGATATATTACTTTGCATTAACTAGTATTGGTTCACTTTAAATGGATTCTCTCACTTGGATTGTGCAAGTTGTATATGTGATATACTTTTGTGCACTTGATTGTATCATGTTTGATGATACATGCTTATTTGGTTAAGTGTAAAGAATTAAACCATGGTTAAATTGATGATTAGGGTTTTTCTTTTTCACTCATTTATTTATTTATTCTTTTTGGAAATTAAAAGGATAAATTGATATGGTGGCTTTCTTTGTATCTTTCATGAAGCTTCATGAAGTGTTGAAAGTTTGACCACTTTTGTCTCATGCTTAACCCTAACCATTCCACTTAACCATGATTCATTCTCTACACTTAACCATGGTTTGAATATAATAAGTATTCATTTTCTTTTCCATTTTTAATTAACTTATCATATTCTTTCTTCTTCTTCTTCATCTTGACAAAAAGAAGAAAGCTTGCTTCCTTTAATGGCAACTAGTGAAAATGAGTGAGAAATCCAATTCTAAAGTGAACCCACCTCCTATTTCTTCATCCTCTACCTCTTGCCAAGTAGTATAGGGTGTTTTCTTCACAAGTTTCATGACTTGGTGAAGTGGGAGCTTGATCTTGTGATGCCTCGACGTAGATCATCTTCGGCATCGTAGTCGATGACCTAGCCCGCCCATTTCTCCGAAGCTGACGCTAGAGCCCGGGATTTGATTTGGACAGCGAGGAGACTTCATTGCGGAGCTATGGAGGTGGAGGACCAGATCTACAAAGGTTGTATTTCCGTTCTTTTAGTTAAGTTGTAAACTAGTTGCATTTGTTTCGCCTAAAATCTAGTTAATGATCCGTATTAGGGTTTCTCGGCACTTGTAAAATTTGAAATTGGCATGGTTGATGCATTGTGAGACCTCATTAGTGTGCCTAGGAACCCTACAGGCCTCTGATGCATAGCAAAAGCACCCAACACGTGCATTTCGATCCAAGACGTAAAATAATGGAGAGAAAAGTTTACTACATCCACGCCAGAAGTAGAGGTATTAGCCGCAACACCCAACCCGTGATAGAGATGCGCCAATTCCGGGATGCTGATGGCCAGCCTTGTCCCCTCAGCAATACGATGGGCCGGATAGATAACCGAGACTCTCATTAAGCGGCGATGCATGGGGATGACGAACCTGCTAAGCCAGACGCTAACGAAACCCACGAAAAATGTCTCGTCATCCATGCCGGGAGCTGCAATAAATTCGAAAGACACCGGCGACATAGTAGGAATGTAATACTGTGGTAAATCCGATTCCTTAGTCGGCAGCTTCTTTGGACCAAACCTAAAGGGGTCAGTAATATTTGCGAACTTTGGAGCCGTCTTTGACAGGTCATCCCCGCGAAGGAAGCAAGCAATGAAGCTCTTAAAAGTAACGCCTTGCTCCTCAGATTCTGTGAACAGCCGGTCAAAAATGCCCAACGCCTTGATCAGACTTGGACGCTTGTGGCAGACGGCGTTTTCGCTAGACAGGCCGTCGAGGATTGCGGGCTCGGTCTCAAAGACGTACTCATCGGGAGGCAGCAACTCCTCATAAAGTGCCCCCCAGTTTGGCAGCCCCGAGATTTCATAAAATTCTTCCAAAGAGATCGAAACCTCGCGGTCCCCTAGAAGAAAAGTGTTGGTGGGGAGATTCCACTGGTTCAAGAACGCCTTAACCCACCAGACCTGTGGGGATTGGTAGTGGAAGAGCGACGCATACATTGCCTGGTAAAGCACGACCTTCTGTAGCCGCGCGCGATGGGCAGAAAGGATGTAACGAGCCCAGAGGAGGTAGCCCGTAGGGTGTCGAGGGGTGAGCCCTATCTTGTAGATTTGCCCCCATGGTTGGGCCTCACCCTGGTAAATACGCCGTCCCAGAATATCTATAGCTGGGATCGGATGGTTCGGGATACCGGTTGTCGAAGGCTCGAGCCGCCCCATCGGAGTCCAATTCGGCATCTCCACGGCAAAGACTGTCCTTGGAGGGTCTATTGGCAGAAACAGAAAGGTGGGCTCCGTTGGTACTTCGCAAAGGAAACTTCGGCGCCCCTTGATAATATGACCGTACCAGGTCCCCCAGAAAAGCAAGTTGGTACAGTTCGGGTCATGAGCCTTGATCATCGCCATTACTTCCTCATCAGATGGTGACTGAGGAAAGGTGGCCTCCGAGCGAGTGAAAGGAAAGTACGGAACGGAAGTCATTGTACCTGAAATAAAATGAGGGGAAACTGTTAAAGGCGAAGCCAGCAGTGTATATATATATATATATGATTATAAATAAATATATATAAAAAGACAGTTGGAGGAAGCAACAGCGGGCTCCTTTTTATGGGACCATTGGTTACAACACACATGGGTTCCACAGAATCAAGATGACGGCTCGTTAATAATGAGGCCAAACAATTATAATGAGATAAAAGGAAGATTCTCATTAAATAAGCAGTGGATTTCAAGTGACCCTACGCATTTCCCTAAAAAGAAATCCATTTTGGACTCTGTGACAAATCAAACAGAATCAAGAGAATTAAATTCCCAAGAAGGGACATTGCAAACTTCTTCTTCTCGGTTGCGAAGGAGACAACTCAGGGCAAGGAAACCCTAAGAAGTCCCGATGGGAAGAACTTAGTTCCTCATAGGAATTAAATTCCTTTTTGAAAAAAGGAATTAAATTCCCAGAAATTTTTGCTCTAAAGGCAGAGCTCCTTTATGATGGAATTAAATTCCATGAAAAAAGACAACTGACACCATCATCTTCCTAAGGATTAGAGAAACCCTAAAAGATCTACTGTTTGAAGATTAAATGGTTTTCTGTTCTTGTTAAAGGACTTGAACAAAAATGGGTTCTTATTAAAATAAGGGGGGAAACCTTTGGTATGGATTTAAAATCCAGAGAGTTGTATGTGTATGAAAGTTCTTCGATCATCCAAAGATCATTACCTGAGGAAAAGGAATCTTTCAACAGAGTTAAACTCTGGAAAATGCTTGAAGCAGAGAACTAAGCTCTGGAAAAGGAGAATTAAATTCTCAAAGGAAGAAAGTTATCAAAGGAGGAAGATGAAAAGTGGAGGCGCTTCTGAAGAGACCCCTGCATTTATAGGATGTGAAGGAAAACGTTTCATCTACCCTACTCCCTAGACAGATCTAACGGTCACAAAAGTGACAGCGTTGCACTCATGTGCAGACATATGAGAGCAACGCTGTGGGGGCATTTGTTCCCTGATTAAAAATCAGGAAAAAACTTCAAAAGAGGCATCACGTGCTCACACGTGACCAATGGTCACGTGTTGACACGTGACGGTTAAAGCAGCAGCGCAAAATAGCGCAGAGAAGAAAGTCCATTCGGAGGTCACGTGCTCACACGTGACCAGGGGTCACATGCTCATACGTGACCAGGGGTCACGTGTCAACACGTGACTAGCTTTAAAAGCCTCGCGGTTTAATAGAATTAAATTCTAAAAGATCATTTAAAATCTTTCCAAAATGGAAAAGGATTATGGAGAACCGTTGGATTAAAATCCAAGGGTGATTAAAAGTCACCAGTTTATGGAAAAATCTTAGACAAGGAAAGATTTCCCCGAAATCTCACCAGAAATAACAAATAGAATATCTTTGGATTAAACATCCAACGGTGAATAAAATTCACCTAATAATCTAAAGGCTCGGATTAATGATGAAAACAAATCAAATCTTTCAATGAGAGATTTGCTAAACAAATTGATTCTCTTCCTCCTCCTATAAATAGGAGTCGAGATAGAGAACTGTATAGAGATTTTTTGAAAAAAAAAACTTTAAAGAGAATTTTGGCATCTTGAAAATTCAGAAAGAAAACCCTAGGTGAGAAAGAAAGGGGATCAAAACTTCAGAAAAAAGAGAATTTAATTCTCAAAAAATCTAAGAGTTTAACTCTGTTGCAAAGAATTTAGTTTCTTCCTCTGGTGGAGGATCTGCAAAAAGCACATCTCCCCATAAGTTGAGAATTTAATTCTCATCGGGTTGAGATCCTGCCATGCAGATCTAAAACTTAGAGGGGGAATCGAGTTTAGAGAATTTAATTCTCCCAAAGATATAGGAATTTAATTCCTTCCAAAATAAAATTAGGGCTTAACCCTATATGAGAATTCAATTCTCCAAAATTATAGGGATTTAATTTCTTCGAGATGGACAGAACTAGGGTTTAACCCTAATTGAGAATTTAATTCTCTCAGGCTCACAGGAATTTAATTCCTCTAAAAATGAAATTAGGGTTTTACCCTATGCCAGAACTTAATTCTTTACATATATGGGAATTTAATTCCTCTAAAAAGAAAATTAGGGTTTAACCCTACATAAGAATTTAATTCTTTCATAAGAGGGGCATCGACCCCCCAGAATCACAATTAGGGTTTAACCCTATGAAGAATTTAATTCTTAAAAAGATAAAGAGATCTTCAAACATGCGAAGAACCAGGGTCACGTGTCCCCACGTGACCCCTATAAAGATCCACAGAAATAAGGAGGAAAGAGCTCGAAGGCAACGCCTCACGTTCTCCACGTGACTCCTGAAACACAGAGAGAAAAAGTAAAAGAAATAAAGGCCTTGGGCGCTCTCACGTGTTCCCACGTGACCCTTTGGCAGACGCTCTAACAATCAGTGCATGAATTCTCCTCACGTGTCAGCACGTGATGTTCCAAAGTAAAATATAAAAAGTGTTTAACACTTAATTGCAAAACGAAGAAAAGGAGATCTGGCCCCACCTTTGGGCGCCCTCACGTGTCCCCACGTGACCCCTTTTTTTAGTGTTTAAACACTAATTCAAGAGCTTTATTCCCAGTGTTTAACACTGATCATCTTTTAGTGTTTAACACCAATTTGAGAATCTTACTTCCAGTGTTTAACACTGATTATCTTCTAGTGTTTAACACTAATTCGAGAATCCTATTTCCAGTGTTCAACACTGTTATCCTCTAGTGTTTAACACTAATCTGAGAGCTTTATTTCCAGTGTTTAACGCTGTTGTTTCTTATTGTCTAACACTACTTTTAGCCAACTTGGCTAATTTTCTAGAAGCAAAGCCTCCCCTTCGATTGAATCTCAAAATTGAGGAAATCAAAGATGAAAATGTTTAGCATTGTTAAATAATTGGGGGCTTGAACCCAGACAAATGCCTAATGGTCTAACAGAGGGCCAACAATCCAAACTTAATTGGACTTAGCCTAAGTTGGCCATAAGTCCTCAATCCAGACTTAACTGAGCCAATGTGCTCATAATATAATTAATTGGTCTTGGTTCCAAATTGGGCTACAGATCATTTAATCCACCTTGGTTCAAGGGTACATCTCTTCACGCCTTTGATATTTGTCGTTGTAATTCCTCAACGTCTTCAAAGAGGTGACGGGTCCCGACAACCACGCATACCATGGACTGTGGGGTCCATAAACTCATGGACTATAATGTCCTTAATCTTGACCGCGATGTCTTAAAACTAACAATGGACTGTGGGGTCCTTAAATCCACGGACTATGATGTCCTTAACCTTGACCGTGATGTCTTAAAACTAACAATGGACTGTGGGGTCCTTAAATCCACGGACTATGATGTCCTTAACCTTGACCGCGATGTCTTAAAACTAGAAATGGACCGTAATGTCCTTAAACTAATTATCGACCGCAATGTCACTAAACTAAATAATAGAGCCTACCCCCCTTAATTGCTCTTTTGTCGGATCTAAACGATCCCGTTAAGTCGATCTTAGTCTAAAATTAGACTAGTGTATCCTTAACTAATGTTTAGGTTGATCTTAGTCTCAAATGAGGCTAACGTATCCTTAAACCCAAATCCCCAAACCCAAATCTAAGAAAGATACGGATTTGGACTAGTCTATGCCCTACGGGCGACAACATAACTTAGTCTCCGTATACAATCCATGGGCAACCGAACACAAAACAAACACCCACGACACGAAGTGACCATCTGGAGGAGGAGAAAGTTGTTACCGCGATGCGGTAGCGTAATTAACTGCAGGGGCTTGCGCCTGCAGGGAAGAGCGTCCCCACAATCAAAAACCCCTCAAACAAGGGGGAATCTGACGAAGTCTGCTACATCGGCCGCATCCGTTTAAACCTTCGATACAGGGTGCCATAAATCAACTTGGAATCTTCGGAGAGGTGGACGGATAGCACCAATTAGCATCTGCCCCGAATTTCAGGCAAGACCGACCTGCGCGGTTGGGTCTTTGTATTCGGCGGGGAACAGCTGGCATATTGCAGACCTATCATCTCGAATAGCTTTTCGAACTGCGTCTGAGGGATGGCCTTTGTGAATGGATCTGCAGTGTTTTCCTCAGTGACAACTCTCCGAACCTCGATCTCCCGACGATCCACGATCTCCCTGATCAGGTGATACCGCCTCAAGATGTATCTGGACTTCTGATGGGACCTGGGTTCCTTTGCTAAAGCTATAGCCCCGTTGTTGTCATAATACATAGGTATTAGATCAATAATGGATGGAACCACCTGAAGATCTGTTAAGAACTTCCTCATCCAGACTGCTTCTTTTGTGGCGTCAGAAGCAGCGATATACTCCGCTTCCATTGTCGAGTCAGCAATGGTATTCTGCTTGGAACTTTTCCAACAGACCGCCCCTCCATTGAGGGTAAAGACATAACCTGACATGGACTTGGAGTCATCCTTGTCATTCTGGATGCTGGAGTCAGCAAAGTCCTCGATCTGGAGGTCTTTTCCGCCGTAAACCAAGAACATTTCCTTAGTCCTTCTCAGGTACTTGAGAATGTTCTTTACTGCTATCCAGTGCTTCTCCCCTGGGTTTGATTGATATCGGCTTACCACACTGAGTGCGTAAGCAACATCTGGTCTGGAACACAACATCGCATACATTATAAAGCCTACCGCAGAAGCGTAGGGTATAATTGCCATGCGATCCCTTTCCAAATCAGTCTTGGGAGATATTTCTTTGGATAGGGTGATTCCGTGACAAGCCGGTAGATTACCGCGCTTAGAATCTTCCATACTGAATCTTTTCAGTATGGTGTCGATATATCTGGACTGTGAAAGTCCCAACATTCTCTTGGATCTATCACGATAGATCCGGATCCCCAGAATGTAAGAGGCATCACCTAGGTCTTTCATGGAGAACCTGTATGATAAGAACCCTTTGACAGATTGTAGCATAGGAATGTCATTTCCTATCAAGAGAATGTCATCCACATACAAGACGAGGAATAAACAGTTCGTGCTACAATCTTACTATAAATGCATGACTCATCTGGATTTTTGATAAAGTCAAGTTCTTTGACCGTTTCATCAAAACAGATGTTCCAACTCCGCGATGCCTGCTTTAGTCCATAGATGGACTTAAGCGATTTGCACACTTTCCCGCTGCTCCCACTCTGAATGAAACCCTCTGGCTGGTCCATATAGACACACTCTTCCAAACTTCCATTTAGAAAAGCGGTTTTTATGTCCATCTGCCAAATCTCATAATCGTGGAAGGCAACAATGGCAAGAAGGATCCGAACGGATTTGAGCATAGCCACTGGTGAAAAGGTCTCGTCATAGTCCAAACCAGATCTTTGACGAAATCCTTTTGCAAAAAGTCTAGACTTATAGGTTTCAATCTGTCCATCTACACCAATCTTCTTTTTGAAGATCCATTTGCAGCCTACGGGTTTTACCCCTTATGGAGTAATGTCCAAAGTCCATACTTTGTTGGTGTACATGGACTCCATCTCGGTCCGCATTGCATCCAACCATTTTACCGAGTCAGTGCTCTGAATGGCTTGCTGGAAGTTAGTCGGCTCATCATTATTAATGATGCAATCCTCTCTATTCCTGTATACGAGAAAACCGTAGTATCTTTCAGGCGGATGAGAAAACCTACTACTTCTGCGGTGTGGTGCAAGAATGTCCTATTCTTTTGAAACTTCTGGTTCCACCAAGCTTTCAGTAATAGCTTGTGGTTCTGGAATTTCTTTCAGTTTTATTGCGTTCCCACTAGTTTCTTTTTCTAAAAACTGATGTTCCAGAAAGTGGGCATTACGAGAAACAAAAACCTTTTGTTCCTTTGTGTAATAGAAAAGATACCCCTTGGAGTTCTTTGGGTATCCCATAAACTTACACAGTACTGATCGTGCCTCGAGCTTGTCCGCATGCTGCTTTTTAACAAAAGCTGGACATCCCCATATCTTCAGATACTGAAGATAGGGTTTTTTCCCCTCTACATCTCATATGGTGTGGTAGGCACGGTCTTGGTAGGAACCTTGTTTAAAAGATATGCAGTTGATTCTAGTGCAAAGCCCCAGAATGATCGCGGTAACTCAGCGTTACTCATCATGGAACATACCATATCTAATAGGGTTCGGTTCCGTCTCTCTGATACACCGTTGTGTTGTGGTGTGTATGGAGGAGTAAACTGAGAGAAAATTCCATTCTCTTTTAGATAATCCAGGAACTCGGCACTCAAGTATTCACCACCTCGATCAGATCTCAGCGTCTTGATACTTTTGCCGGTTTGTTTTCCACTTCATTCTTGTATTCCCGGAATTTCTCAAAGGCCTCGGATTTATGTTTCATCAAGAAAATATGTCCATACCTAGAGAAATCATCCGTAAAAGTAATGAAGTAGGAATAACCACTTCTTGCATGTGTAGAAATTGGACCACACACGTCGCTGTGTATTAGTCCTAAGAGCTCGCTCGCTCTTACTCCACGTCTAGTGAACGGAGTCTTTGTCATTTTTCCTTTGAGACATGATTGACAAGTTGCATAAGATTGATATTCGAACGGATCCAAATATCCTTCTTTATGTAACTTGGTCAACCTTGTTTCGTTGATGTGACCTAGTTTATAATGCCATAAAAAACATGATTTATTTCTGGAGTCTTTCTTTTATGTGTGTTCTGGATATTGAAAATTTTTAGTTGGTTTAATACGTATATACCGTTGTTTAGAGTACCTGACCTAATCAGACTATGATTAAGGTGGATGTTTACGACATCGCTTACAAATGTAAAATCATAACCTTCTTTTGATAACAAAGATACAGAAATGATATTACAAGTCAAACTAGGTACACAAAAACAGTTGCGCAAAACCAAAATATGTCCACTCGTCAATCCAAGGTGATATTCCCCTACGGACATAGCATCCACGCTCACTCCGTTAGCAACCCTGAGGGTCATATCGCCGGTTTTCAGAACTCTACGGTTTCTCAGCGCCTGCAAAGAATTACAGATATGAGATCCTGATCCGGTATCCAATACCCAGGAAGTAGAGTTGATTGACAGACAGTTTTCAATTACAAACACACTTGAAGCCGAAGTCACAACTTTCTTCGGGTCCTGGTTCTTGGCCTTCCAAGCCCTGCAATCTTGTTGGGGTCAAAATTTGCACCCCGGTTGACCAAGTCAATGTCAAAGTCAACCCCAAGCCAGGTGGGCCCATGCCTAAGTCGAGCCCACGGCCAGCCCCCCATGCCAACATAAAAATCATGTAATAAATAATTTTAATGTAATTTTTTATGCATGAATGGGCATAAAGCCAAATTTTTGTAAAGCCCATGGCTTATGTGCAAAAAGAAATAGCACATCAGACATGGGATGGGCAAAATGCCATTTTGTAAAGCCCCGGGGGCTATATGTAAATATGTAAGCCTATATAAGGCAACATGATGATGAATAAAAAAGAACTTTTCATTCTCTAAAAACTCTAGGGCTTTTGTGCCTCTTTCTCCTTCCTTAAGATTTTAAATCTTCTCTTTTTTATGAATTAAATCAAGAGTTTAACTCTTCCTCTTCCAAAAAAATAAATAGTTTTCCACCACATAACCCACAAAAGGGAGCTCGGATCTTCCATCAGATCTTAAAAAGGAGAGATTTTTTTTTAAATCTCACCCCCTCTTGTTCTCCATGATTCGGCCGACAAAAGAGGAGGAAGGAGACCCATCTCCAGAGATCCCATTTTGGGAAAGATCCAAGGCACAGGGGAGAAGAAAGAGGTCCCCTTGAGCATTTACAAGGATTTCTTAGAGTTTAACTCCACAAATTAAAGTTTCTGGGAGTTTAACTCCATAAAAAAGAAAAAGAGAGACTCTTTTTTTCTAGGAGTTCAACTCCATAAATCAAATCGGGAGCACAACTCCCAGTGCAGGGACCAAGTCCCTTTTCCTGCTGGCGCCCAGCGCCCACGTGCCAAGCACGTCGGGCGCCAGCGCCCAGTGTCCCAGCGCCCATGCGCCAGCGCCCGAGCACCCACGTGTCGGGCACGTGAGGCGCTAGCGCCAGCGCCCGAGCGCCTGCGTGCCCCGCACTTTAGGCGCTGGCGCCTTCTCCCATGCATCCTTTGGATGCCCTTTCTTTTTTTCTTATATATATATATGTACACACACACACACACATTCCACAACACTGTCCTTGTTAGAGAAAATTTCTAACGGGGCGCTGCCCTGCACCCCGTAAGGGGGTTGCTAGACCCCTTGACTCCCAGCCCGCTATATGGGTAGCGGGACCCCCGTAAAAACTCTGCGGCGCCCCCGATATATCCAAAACCCCTTCAAAACACAACACTGCACATTGAGTTCGCATGGCCTGTTTGACCCGTCAATCGGAGGTTCTCTCGCTCCAAAAGTAAGGGGTAATTAACGACAGCATAGTCCGCGGCTGCCGGAGATTCGGATCCCCACAATCAATAAACCCCAGCCTACCCTAGGAAGGGGGAATCTGTAATGCGCCTGACAAGCACGCGCGTATTCCCATCTCATTCGGGTGACGAAAAACACCCTACAGATTCTGGCACGCCGGTGGGACTTATCTTTCCTTCCATATTTCGGGTTAAGCATTCATGCGAACTCAATTAATATGCATATCAATTGCCTGTACTGAAATCATGTTTTTTTGTGCAGGTTAATGTTTTCCAATCGCATCCTTCGTGTTGGAGATAGTGCCCTCAGAGTCAATTATTGGATCACAGGAACGTGATTGCAATGATTGAGGGAGGACCTATCCCGGTATGACAGTCTTACTCGAGATGATAGTATGCTATCTGGTTTACCTTTATCATCGTGTACTGCTTTAGGTGACCTGACAGGTCGCTATTGCACGTTGATAGAGCCCCTAGGATTCTTGCTTGACTGCCAGCGGTATGAGGGCGATCATATAAGTGAGAGCTGGAGTCTACAAGCAAATCCTTAATAGGTCCCTAGTCGTGGGAGATTCGAGACAGGGCATCGATTCTCCAGAGTAGACTAGTGTATATAGTCGAGACCCCGACGAGGGGCGGTGGCCGGTCTCACAAGCCACTGGTGTCAGTTGGTTCACCTAAGATGTATACAGGTGCTCATTGGGTTATGAGTACACCGGACAGGACTCGCCGGGAACATGCTAGTTGGTCTTATACCTGACGTCAGATAGCAGTTCCCAGGTGACATGTGTACAGGTTAGTTCATCGACCTGGGGATCGTCATTTGTCTCGTGTGAGTTCCCACTGTACTTTGATTACTACCCTACCACGGCTCAAAGGAGTCGTGCAAACAGGTTTTAGTTGGGTACAGTCCCGAGCCACATGGAGGCAGTGAGCGGATCTTCGGGGGTTCGTCTCTCCCGGTATTGGGGGTGAGGTCGCGCTGTGTCTAGGAGAGCCATTACACGAAGTCCTTGGCCAAGGCAGGAGATTTACTGGTAGGTATTCCAGTAGTATCTCAGGGTGTTCTGGGCTACACTCCGACACGACTTGTACCGCTTTTGGGGGTCTGACTTTTACCCACCCCCTAGGCCCGACATGCGATGCTCATAGACGAACGGACCGGACTGTACGGATATTGTCACTGACAGGCTCAGTAGGGTGTCAGGATGAGTTCACTCATCGACGTCCCTTTTAGTCAATAGCTGGTGGCCCGTTAAGTATTGGCTTATACCTCTGACGTGCTAGTGGTTAAATCCACAGCCATAGTATTGACGAGTCTTTAGAGTCCACCACACTTTCAGTTACTCAAGCTTTCGGGCGAAACGCTGTAGAGGCCGTGTGGAGATATGGCAGGGTCCGATCAGATACGTACGGTATTGCACGGATCAGGATCGGACGGTTTGTACTAGTGGCCGTATGGATATATGGCAAGGTTCGATCAGATACGTGCGGTATTGCACGGATCGGGATCGAACGGATTTTACTAGCCGGCTTTGGTTTAAGCCGGATCCTAGTTTAGTACAGTGTAGATTTTGTCTCTTTGCATTTGTATCCGGACGGAATACAGATGCGGGTGTGTATGCACAGCATTGGGGTTTTCCTGTAATTTATTACGGGACCAGTTTTCTGGAGTTGCCAGTTTGCATTCCGTTCCGGCCGGTTTTCCTTTGTTCTTTCCCGGCCGGACTTTTCCGATGGAGGGGGTTATTTGCAATTGTGCAAATAACATTTGTGGAGGGGGTTTCTTGCAAAAGGTTTTATTATGATAGCTTCATTTCTTTTGCTCCATGCTTTTGCATTAATGGTGATTTGAGAGGGTATGGTTTGCATGTAAGATTGTGATGATTATGTTTATGGATGTGGTCACCTCTTGATTGATCCTACACTCACCTCCCTTAGTGGTTTTTCCTCCCACCATTTCACACAAAATGTTGGCCGGCCACATTAGATGAGGAGGAGGGTTCATTTCATTTTTGGTGAGGGTGTGGGAAAATTATTGATTCATATCATTTTTCCATTGCCTCAAACATCCCCAAGTTCATATCATCTTGATTCCTCCATCATGGCAACATAACCCCAAAGAGACAAAGCCCTACACTTCCTACAGCATATCTTGGGCACGTCGACTTGCCAGCTTCGTGCCCGAGTTGCCTCGGTATTGAGGTGGGAGCCCGTAAAAGTACCCGGCTTCGTGGTGCCCTTTTCGACGAGGAGGAGACGGACGGAGATCCCGCGAGGAGATCGGAGTGGAGATGAAGACCGGAGGACTCGGATCAGTCGGTACATCTCTTCCCTATCTTGTTAGTAGCTTAGACTTGTTAATGGTTACGATCCGGGTGTTTAGTGCGCGGTGGTGCCGGTTTGCAAAGTCCGCAAAATTAAAGTTTATCACCGTTTCCGCATTTGGCCGTCGGATTGACGGCCGGGGTGCCGCCGTGCACTTACAGTGGTATCAGAGCCTTGCCATTAACATAGTCTAGCTTTGTGTAATGTGTTTTTCAGTTCCGATCGATCGAAATGTCCAAAAACCCGTATTTTGTCACGACAGTTTTCTGTTGAAATTTTTTGGTCTCTAAAAATTTTTCAGGTTGTATAAAAGTACTTTACTAGAAGAATTAAGGCCACTGGAAAAATACGATACACTGTTCCCTTAATCGAAGCGCGGAACCGCGGCATAACCCTACATGGAGCCGCGGTTCCGCGGCCGATTGAAGGGATCAGTGGGCTGGTTTTTTCCATTGGGCTTCTGTTGTGAAAATAGGGTTTTTGGGACATTAAAATTGGGCTCATAATTTCTGTAACTGCTACAGTATTGCTTTGGGGCCCACTTGTTATAATTTGATCGATCGGATATTTTAAACACATTATTTCACAATATTTACATTATATCTGCGACCGTGAATGTCACTCGATCGGTAAATCCGGTCTAACTGCTATAGCCCGGTTAGACGGATTTGCGAACGTGACTTTCACGTTGATGTTCTGTGTTTTGCTGTGTTGTTGCGGATCGGTCGTGGGGGATAGCCTGGATGCAATGCTAGTACAGTGTTGTTGTATTATGTACATTTGATATTGCGGGGCGAGCGTCCGACATGTGGACTGCCGTCACTGCCTGTTTGTATTATTCTTTTGGGGCACGACCGGGTTGCGGTCGATGTACCCATTGTATGTATATTTTACTTTCTGTACTAGGATTACCCCGCGGAGGGGTGCACGGATAGCCGGGTTCTAGAGGGCAACGGGCCCGCATCTCAGGGCATTGAGACGGAGGGGGCTTCAGTCTAGAATTGGCAGGCTATTCGCCGCACTCGTAGGGGGTACAGGTTGACCCAGGGAGGGTGCCCAAGTTACCGGATTCCGTGAAGTGCTGGGTGGTCCATTCACGGCGCTGAAGGGGGCTGCCTCGCTTCAGGTTTTGGCGGGTGACTTGCTGCGCCCGTAGGGGTCTAGGATTTCATTGCACAGGCTATCCACACGACCAGGGGAACGTCGGGTTTCAGTAGTGGCTCTGTGAAACCCGGGGATCCCAGATATCTGTATTGTTCTGTGATGCTGTACATTTCTGTGATGTTGCATTTTATTCATGCCTTGAGCGAAATACTATATATTGGTATATATATTAGTAGATGTTGTATATGTTTTTCATCCGCGCTAGTCCAGTCCCCGCTCTGCCGTTAGTTAGCTAACCTAACGGGTGATGACGGGACCCAGTGGCGAATGCGGATGGCATATACGTACGTCAGTATATTTTCGTTCTTTGTGGTGTGATCAATTGATGGGACTGCATTGATTCGGATCAATGCAAGTTAAACAAACCTATTCTGATGTTGTTGGAACACTTTTTCAAAAGCTGTTATTGCAAGGACGTTCACTTTTGTTTTGCATCGTGGTATTCATTTGGAATATCCTGCTCCTCAGTCGACGAGGCAAGGGCCGAGATCCCTTCACCGGGAGTGACCCCTTGGACAGTAGTTTGCGTCAGGGCATTAACTTCACTATAGCCGATTACTTTTGCTTTGCATCGTGGTATTCAGTTGGAATATCCTGCACCTCATTCTACGGGGAAAGAGCCGAGATCCCTTCACCGGGAGTGACCTCTTTAGTAAAGGTTTTCGTAACTATATTTTCTAAAAAGCTATCCGTTCCTTCAACGATATCAAGTTCATTACGTTAAAGGTTTTCGCCAGAAACCATTCGTAGCCCTCCATCATTTCAGTTAAATATTCGGTAGTATTCAAGCTATGTATTTTGACCTCACGCCAAGGCATAGTGTTTGGTAGTTGCCGGGTATTTATCTGTTGCATAGATAGATGCGTTGGTTTGGGACAGTCGTACTACTATTTTGGCCTACGTCAAGGGTATGTACGGGTGGGTTCAAATTAACCTGGATAATGATGGGTAGAACTTGACATGTGACTTATGATATTTTGACCTCACGCCAAGGTCATAAGAGCATGGGGTAAAAATCACATCGGGAGTTTCAAAAGAACTGAAACTTGCCAGATATGCGCATACCTTCTGGAGTGTGATAGCGTGAGCGGATTCCGTCACGTTATCATGCAATGATAGTTGGATCCCGATTCCCACTGATGAGTTGGTTTACTCCTCGGGTGACCCCGACTAATTCTTCTTTCAGGTTTGGAGGAGAATTTGAGGTACAGTAGTAGGTTTCCAGATTAGATAAATTGGTAACCATTCTGATCTTGGTTAGAGTGCACGCTGAGTGTTTCTTTTCTCTCTCTCTCTGGCAGCGACCATTGACCCGACCCTAAGACTATGACTCAATGACCAAGTTGACCGAACCTTCTTAACACTGGCTTTTGGATTATCAGAGTTGCAGACCTCATTGCTACTCCTACTTTTACCCTTTTCTCCAGGACACCCCGTATTACTGCAAACGTCCACTTCCATTGGACAAAACCATCGTATGGTTAGATACGAACTCGAAGGAATTCGAGGATGGTTTCCGGTTCTGGAGAAAACGGATAGGATTATTCAGTTGTCTTTTCCCTTTTACCTTCTCTCAAGTTATGAGTACTCCTTGGTTTAGGAGATAGTACACCTATTATGCAAATTGGATAGTCTTCTTCCAAACCTTAGGCTGGTGCCGACCGGTAGGGAATAAAGAAAACCAATTAGCATAACGATGGTGTGCAGAAGGTATTAAGATTAAGACAAAGCAAGGGGTTAGTAAGAGGGCAAAGTAAATTGCGACTGATATTCACGACCAAACCAAGTATCTCTTCGCCAATCCTAAATCACCTTTGTATTTCTCCAGGACACTCCGTATCAATACGAAGATCCACAGTTTATTTGGATATTCCATCGTATGGTTATATACGAACTCGAAAGGAACTTGTTCCAGTTCGGGGATGGATTCTGGTTCAGGAGAAATAAGAATAAGGTTTATTCGGTTGTCTTTTATCTTCACCTTCTCTCGCATTGCGAGTGCTCCTAGGGCTAGGACAGTACACCCATTATGCTTATTGGATAGTCTTCTTCCAAACCATAGGCTGGTGCCGAACGGTAGGGAAGGAAGAAAACCATTTGGCCTAAGGGGTGTGCAGAAGGTAACGACTAAAGACATATAAAGGGATTTGGAGAGGTGGCAAAGAATTATACGGTTATAGTTATGAATCTGGATAATGGAAGAGGCATTACTAAGAATACCATGATACCCCATCGAAACATTTCAATGTTTCAGTTTCACTGTGTAATGTTAAAAGAAAACTGATTTCCCGATTAGATACTTACTCCAGGGTATGTATTTGCCATGTATGATTCTCACATCTGTATGGTTTTACAGATGATGAGTGGGAGTAAGTTATTGGGAATTGGGTGATCATCCTCATTATATCGGGATTCGTTGTAATCGGTGATATTTGAGGAGATCACCTGGGCTGTTTGCCGGTCGGCAAATATTTGGTTTTGAATATCCGCTGTTGTGCACCAATTTCAAATTGATATATCTGTACATCTATTTGAATAGAGTGAGATATACCTTTTGATATTATGTCGATGACATTTACCTATATCAGTGGATGGTTAGGTAAGGAGCATTAAACAGCGGTGTAATTCTTCTTAACCATAAGTACAGTTTTCAACCTACGACACACAGTGAAAGAGTTGTTAAACTCAGCGGACTTATACATAGTATTGTATGTTGTCCAGTGTCCATTAGGACAGAGGGGTTGGTCCTCATACTATATTCTGTTTACTTTTAACTTCTCTAGTTCTTAGACATGTATTTCGTAGAAACACAGGGTCTAAGTTTTGAGGAGTTATAGGTATTTGAATAGAGTAGAGAACCAGGTGTAGCAAGTATCGGGATTCTTCAAAGTGATCGAAGATGTAGATACTTGTGTATGGTATTCAGTTGATAGTAATGATAAAGAGAAATTGCTTCTTTTTCAGGTTACTCATAATTGGAAGCATTCCTAAGTTGAGTAACGCTGATCGGCCTCTCTCCATTTAGTTGACATGCACTGGAGATAGCTGCATGATTTGAATCTGGTTCAATTAAATCAGTGCCTCTGGTGCTATATTGGATATAGTACAGTTCATATCTTAACATTGTTAAGGTACGGGGAGTTGTCCGGCTTATGATTAAAATCAGACTCTGGATAACTCAAGGCACGTTTCTGTAATGGCTGTTTGTGGGTTGACCCAGGCTGTGACGAGGGTTGATTTTCTACCATCTTGCAGATCAATAGAAATATTGTTCTAGACTCGCCACAGTTTTATTAAAAATGGATTTTTTCAAAAACAGTAGTGGGAGTATGGTAGAACTGGAAGTGATTCCAGAACCGCAAACGATTACTGAAGATTTGATAAGGAACCTAAAGATTCAATCTGATTTGACATTCCATTGGCCACTCCGCAGATACGGTGGGTAACTTCAGGCACCCGAGAGGTACTCCGGTAGCCTCAAGGACGGTGACAGGGAAGTTCTTGTTTACCCACACTTGCCATTGTTGTTGTTCTAGACTGCGAGACCCGGCAGGAGGATGAGTATAGCGTCGTTCTAAACTAGCTTTAGAAGTGCACGTCTATATGACTCTGCCAGAGGGTTGTCGTGGTCAGTGGGAGTAGCGGAAGCGTTGGTGGACATCAGGCTTATGTCTATTTATAGACTAAAGCAGATATAGCGGAGATAGATCATCTATTTCTGATGTGACAGTCATAGGTTTGACGTCATCAGAATAGGGGATGGATCTGTTGAGAAGGTAGTAGGAAGTGATATTCCTATACTACGATCGGTTATATTTTGGTCGTCACACAGTGGTTTCTCCACAAAGGACTTGGATATAATATCCGACATTCTGGTTACTAGATCTGTGGTTTTAGATCTAGATTTGGGTGGTTTCCCAATCAGGGTACTTTGACAGCATTCTAAGAGTATTTAGAATGGACGACTCTTGGCACGGTAGTATACCTGCAGGTGATGGAGTCACCCTCTCTAAAGGTGTCTTATAGACTAAGGTAGAGAGGGATGCGCATGATTGGCTGATCACTTGCTTAAGCAATTGAGTCAATCACGAGATGTCAAGTACCACACCAGATGTTGTTCTTGCACTAGATGCAATAAGTTGATATTGATCCAATCCTGGAGGAACAGTCGGAGGCAGTTATCATTCTAGGCTTCCAAGGTGACATGGACGACAAGGAGGTTGTCAGAGTTATAGTTTTCCTTCTGACGAGGGGCAGTATTCTGGACAGGTGGTCCAAGGAAATACTGAGGGTGGCATGGCGCAGGATACTGATTAAGTTCAGTTGTGGATACAGTCTAAGAAGTTTGGATTTGGAGTTCATTTATGAGCTAGGTCCCATCAGACATCCAGACATTCTAAGACAGGTATTGCTCATTTCGGGAGATGGCTTTCTCCGCGAACTTGAGATATAGAGAGACATAGAAAGAAACATCTAGGCGGATCCACTCACTGAGGCTATTCCTCGATCGCAAGAGTTTCGCAAACAGGCTTTGTGAGACTGACTAGTAGAGGAGTTGGGTGTTCGGTATCACACGGGCTGTGAGTATGCGACATCGCAATAATTAGCCTTGAGTGCAAGTGGGAGATTGTTGGAGATAGTGCCCTCAGAGTCAATTATTGGATCACAGGCACGTGATTGCAATGATTGAGGGAGGACCTATCCCGGTATGACAGTCTTACTCGAGATGATAGTATGCTATCTGGTTTACCTTTATCATCGTGTACTGCTTTAGGTGACCTGACAGGTCGCTATTGCACGTTGATAGAGCCCCTAGGATTCTTGCTTGACTGCCAGCGGTATGAGGGCGATCATATAAGTGAGAGCTGGAGTCTACAAGCAAATCCTTAATAGGTCCCTAGTCGTGGGAGATTCGAGACAGGGCATCGATTCTCCAGAGTAGACTAGTGTATACAGTCGAGACCCCGACGAGGGGCGGTGGCCGGTCTCACAAGCCACTGGTGTCAGTTGGTTCACCTAAGATGTATACAGGTGCTCATTGGGTTATGAGTACACCGGACAGGACTCGCCGGGAACATGCTAGTTGGTCTTATACCTGACGTCAGATAGCAGTTCCCAGGTGACATGTGTACAGGTTAGTTCATCGACCTGGGGATCGTCATTTGTCTCGTGTGAGTTCCCACTGTACTTTGATTACTACCCTACCACGGCTCAAAGGAGTCGTGTAAACAGGTTTTAGTTGGGTACAGTCCCGAGCCACATGGAGGCAGTGAGCGGATCTTCGGGGGTTCGTCTCTCCCGGTATTGGGGGTGAGGTCGCGCTGTGTCTAGGAGAGCCGTTGCACGAAGTCCTTGGCCAAGGAAGGAGATTTACTGGTAGGTATTCCAGTAGTATCTCAGGGTGTTCTGGGCTACACTCCGACACGACTTGTACCGCTTTTGGGGGTCTGACTTTTACCCACCCCCTAGGCCCGACATGCGATGCTCATAGACGAACGGACCGGACTGTACGGATATTGTCACTGACAGGCTCAGTAGGGTGTCAAGATGAGTTCACTCATCGACGTCCCTTTTAGTCAATAGCTGGTAGCCCGTTAAGTATTGGCTTATACCTCTGACGTGCTAGTGGTTAAATCCACAGCCATAGTATTGACGAGTCTTTAGAGTCCACCACACTTTCAGTTACTCAAGCTTTCGGGCGAAACGCTGTAGAGGCCGTGTGGAGATATGGCAGGGTCCGATCAGATACGTAAGGTATTGCACGGATCAGGATCGGACGGTTTGTACTAGTGGCCGTATGGATATATGGCAAGGTTCGATCGGATACGTGCGGTATTGCACGGATCGGGATCGAACGGATTTTACTAGCCGGCTTTGGTTTAAGCCGGATCCTAGTTTAGTACAGTGTAGATTTTGTCTCTTTGCATTTGTATCCGGACGGAATACAGATGCGGGTGTGTATGCACAGCATTGGGGTTTTCCTGTAATTTATTACGGGACCAGTTTTCTGGAGTTGCCAGTTTGCATTCCGTTCCGGCCGGTTTTCCTTTGTTCTTTCCCGGCCGGACTTTTCCGATGGAGGGGGTTATTTGCAATTGTGCAAATAACATTTGTGGAGGGGGTTTCTTGCAAAAGGTTTTATTATGATAGCTTCATTTCTTTTGCTCCATGCTTTTGCATTAATGGTGATTTGAGAGGGTATGGTTTGCATGTAAGATTGTGATGATTATGTTTATGGATGTGGTCACCTCTTGATTGATCCTACACTCACCTCCCTTAGTGGTTTTTCCTCCCACCATTTCACACAAAATGTTGGCCGGCCACATTAGATGAGGAGGAGGGTTCATTTCATTTTTGGTGAGGGTGTGGGAAAATTATTGATTCATATCATTTTTCCATTGCCTCAAAAATCCCCAAGTTCATATCATCTTGATTCCTCCATCATGGCAACATAACCCCAAAGAGAAAAAGCCATACACTTCCTACAGCATATCTTGGGCACGTCGACTTGCCAGCTTCGTGCCCGAGTTGCCTCGGTATTGAGGTGGGAGCCCGTAAAAGTACCCGGCTTCGTGGTGCCCTTTTCGACGAGGAGGAGACGGACGGAGATCCCGCGAGGAGATCGGAGTGGAGATGAAGACCGGAGGACTCGGATCAGTCGGTACATCTCTTCCCTATCTTGTTAGTAGCTTAGACTTGTTAATGGTTACGATCCGGGTGTTTAGTGCGCGGTGGTGCCGGTTTTCAAAGTCCGCAAAATTAAAGTTTATCACCGTTTCCGCATTTGGCCGTCGGATTGACGGCCGGGGTGCCGCCGTGCACTTACACTTCGGACACAGCAAAGTCCTCCTCGGATTCCCAAAATAGCAATAGGTCCTGGAGAAACTGAAAGGACGATAATCGAAAATGCGGAAATTCCGACGATTCTGAATCTTTCAACACCTCGGCTAACCGAAGTAAGCAAGGGATGAGCGGGCCTAATGCCAACCGGCCTCGAAAGCCAGTGTTCGGAGAGGGAGGAGAAGCTCCATTGAAAGAGAAGCTGGATAAGGTCTATTCCTTCAGAAGGGACAAGTCCGTAAAATATTCAAAGATGCCCTAATAAACGGTCTACACTTGCCAGAATAAAAAAGACCGCAAGAAGCGAACATGACCGATCACCCCAAATACTGCCCTTATCACAGAGTGATAGGTCATGCCATTGAGGACTGCTTCGTCTCCCAAGATTGGGTCGAAAAGCAATACAAGGAAGGGGAGATAGAACTGTCTAAAGGCGTGTTAACAAACAGTGAAGCTGTGACCGCAAATTTCATACAAACGGAGACCGAAGTCCTTCGTGAAACTGATTCTCTCAGACATCTGCCTTTCTCTGAAAACAGTCAACCACCACGTCATTAAGCTGGGAACAATCGACCTCTAAGTCGTTAAACTGGGACCGTAAAAAAATGTGTGTAAATAAAAAAATTTGTAAATAGAAAAAGTGTAAGTAAAAAAAAAAGAGCCGAAATGATGGGGCAACTCGCAATAAAAATCAGCCTGTAAAATAAATAAGAAAATAAAACCGAAATGATGAGGCAACCGCGAATAAATAGCCGAAATGATAGGGCAATCACAACTTTCACGATAAGAAAAGCTGAAATGATAGAACAATCGCGATAAAAAAACGGCGAATGATGAGTCGCTCCTGGTACCATATTCCATTGCAGCGATGCAGACGCCAACCAAAATCCAATTTTCCAAAATTCTTCTAGCCCTACGGCTAGTCCCCAAGTTGACTACCGTATACAATCCACGGGCTCAAATAATTCTCATCATACCCATGCTCCACGCAGTCACCAGTCTAGCGGCCGGTCTCCGCCCTTGGAATTATGCTCCATTTGGGAAGACCCACTCATGTGTCCTCACGATACATGAGGAGAACAAAACCTGCGAGATCCTTACGACTCATAAGAAAACGCCTTCGTGGGATCCTTACAACTCACAAAGGAAAAACACACTTGGGTGTCCCCACGACTCTTAAGGAGAAAATACACCTACGGGATCCTTACGACTCGTAGTGAGAAAATGCTTTTATGGGACCCTTACAGCCCATAAAATTGAAAAGCCTTAGGTGATTGAAATCTAAACCTGTCTCCTAAGCCATCGCTTCCCAATTGGAAAGGCAAATGATGAATTGCTCTTGGCACCTGTGCTTCAGTGTTAGCAACGCTGATGCCGACCCCTACCCCAAAATTCCAAGCTTCCGATCCAATAGACCCCTAAGTCTTTAAACTGGGAACAGATGATCTCTAAGTCGTTAAACTGGAAACAGAAGACCTCTAAGTCGTTAAACTAGAAACAGATGACCTCTAAGTCATTAAACTGGAAACAGATGACCCCTAAGTCATTAAACTGGAAACAGATGACCCCTAAGTCATTAAACTGGAAACGAGGGAGATCTTTTCACGGCGAATGATGAGTCGCTCCTGGTACCATATCCCGGTGCAGCGATGCAAATGCCAACCAAACTCTGAATGTCCCAACGGCGAATGATGAGTTACTCCCGGTACCATATTCCAGTGCAGCGATGCAGATGCCAACCAAAACTCAAATTCCCGACGGCGAACGATGAGTCGCTCCTGATACCATATTCCAGTACAATGATGCAGACGCCGACAAAGTCCCGGAATTCTTCCGGCCCTACGGTCTGGATCATACATCCTGCAAAACCGTATACAATCCACGGGCGTAAAACGATCCCAATCTCTCCCAAGTCTTACCGGAGAGACCACATTGAAAGTCCCACCAACGATGAAGATTCCAAAAAAAAAGGTATGTCCACAAGCAAAATGGGCACGGATGAACACCCAAAAGAGCTCCGTGAGTAAAAGCAGCAGGACATCCGGTGAGTTTGTAAAAACCCGAAAGGGCGCAAACTTGTGAGAAAGAGATGAAATGCACTCGCAAAGTCCTCTCAACTTTGTGAGGAGAAAACTCCCGCGTGAGATCCTTACGACTCATAAAGGAAAAACACACTTTGGAGTCCCCACGACTCCTAAGGAGAAGACACACCTACGGGATCCTTATGACTCGTAGGGAGAAAATGCTTTTATGGGACCCTTACGGCTCATAAAATTGAAAAGTCTTAGGTGATAGGGACCTAAAACCTGTCTCCTAAGCCATCGCTTCCTAATAAGCCATGGCAAATGATGATTCTCTCCTGGTACCATATTCCAGTGTAAGCGGTGCTGATTCCAAACCAAAACCAAAACCCCCAAATCAACTCATGGCAAATGATGATTCACTCCTGGTACCATATTCCTGCGTAGCGATGCTGATGTCAACCCAAATAAAATCAAACCAACAAGCTCTGCGTCGGAATCTTGCTTCGTCTCAGAGTGTACCCCGTGTCGAAATCATGCTTCGCCTCGGTGTATCTGCCTTCCCTGTCGGAATTATGCTTCGGCTCGGAATCAACCAGCGACCTCCTCGTCGGAATTAAGCTCCGCGTCAGAATCAAGTCGACTAACAAGCTCTGCGCCGGAATCATGCTTTGTCTCAGATTGTACCCCACGTCGAAATCAAGCTTCGCCTCGGTGCATCTGCCTTCCCTGTCGGAATTATGCTTCGGCTCAGAAGCAACCAGCGACCTCCTCGCCGGAATTATGCTCCATCCTGGAATCAAGTCAACCAGCGCCTTCCCTATCGGAATTATGCTTTGGCTCGGAATCAACCAGCGACCTCCTCATCGGAATTAAGCTTCAACTCGGAATCAAGTCGACTAACAAGCTCTACGCCGGAATCATGCTTCGTCTCAGAGTGTACCCCGCGTCGAAATCAAGCTTCGCCTCTGTGTATCTGCCTTCCCTGTTGGAATTATGCTTCGGCTCGGAATCAACCGGCGACCTCCTCTTTGGAATTATGCTCTTCCCTGGAATCAAGTCAACAAGCGACCTCCTCATCGGAATTATGCTTCGTCCTGGAATCAAGTCAACCAGCGACGTCCCCGTCGGAATTATGCTTCGACTTGGAAACAAGTCAACCAACGACCTCCCCTTCGGAATTAAGCTCCGCCTCGAAATAAAGTCGACTAACAAGATCTGCGTTGAAATCATGCTTCGTCTCAGAATGTACCCCGTGTCGAAATCATGCTTCGCCTCGGAGTATATGCTTTCCCTATCGGAATTATGCTCCGCCTGGGAATCAACCTCTACATCGAAATTATGCTTCGATCAGAATGTCTGCCGCCCGTCGGAATTATGCTCCGACCCCTTTGGAATCATGCTTCGCTCGTCGGAATTATGCTCCGACCCCTTTGGAACCATGCTCCGCTCATTGGAATCATGCTCCAATCCCTGGAATCATGCCTCTGCTCTTCGGAATTATGCTCCGATCCTCGGAATTATGCTCCGACTCATCGGAATGATACTCCGACCCTGGAATTGTGTTCCGCAAATCAGAATAATGCTCCGATCCTTGGGAATCATGCTCCCCGAGGGATGCTCCGCCCCCGGAATGATATTCCACCCCGGAGTCCAGCTTCAAGGTCCATCAATTTCATGCACACAACTCATATGCGCGGTATGCATTTATTGATGGGGGAACTTTGTTGGGGTCAAAATTTGCACTCCGGTTGACCAAGTCAAAGTCAAAGTCAACCCCAAGCCAAGTGGGCCCAAGCCCAAGCCAAGTGGGCCCATGCCCAAGTTGAGCCCGCGACCAGCCCCCCATGCCAAAATAAAAATCATGTAATAAATAATTTTAATGTAATTTTTTATGCATGAATGGGCATTAAGCCGAATTTTTGTAAAGCCCATGGCTTATATGCAAAAAGAAATAGCATATGAGACATGAGATGGGCAAAATGCCATTTTGTAAAGCCTAAGGGGCTATATGTAAATATGTAAGCTTATATAAGGCAACATGATAATGAATAAAAAAGAACTTTTCATTCTCTAAAAACTCTAGGGCTTTTGTGCCTCCTTCTCTCTCTTTTTGAATTAAATCAAGACTTTAACTCTTCCTCTTCCAAAAAAATAAATAGTTTTCCACCACAAACCCCACAAAAGGGAGCTCGGATCTTCCATCAGATCTTAAAAAGGAGAGATTTTTTTTAAATCTCACCCCCTCTTGTTCTCTAAGATCCGGCCGACAGAAGAGGAGGAAGGAGACCCATCTCCAGAGATCCCATTTTGGGAAAGATCCAAAGCTCTGGGGAGAAGAAAGAGGTTCCCTTGAGTATTTACAAGGAGTTCTTGGAGTTTAACTCCACAAATTAAAGTTTCTGGGAGTCTAACTCCATAAAAAGAGAGAGAGAGTCTTTCTTTCTAGGAGTTCAACTCCATAAATCAAATTGGGAGCATAACTCCCAGTGCAGGGACCAAGTCCCTTTTCCTGCTGGCGCCTAGCGCCTGGGTGCCAAGCACGTGGGGCGCCTAGCGCCCAAGCGCCCACGTGCCGGGCATGTGAGGCGCTCGTGCCAGCGCCAGCGCCCGAGTGCCCAAAGCGCCAGCGCCCGAGCGCCAGCGCCCGAGCGCCCACGTGTCGGGCATATGAGGCGCTAGCGCCAGTGCCCGAGCGCCCACATGCCGGGCACGTGAGGCTCCAGCGCCCAAAGCGCTAGCGCCAGCACCCGAGCGCCCCGTACGTGAGGCACTGGCGCCTTCTCTCACGCATCCTTTGGATGCCCTTTCCCTTATATATATATATGTATGTATGTATACACACACACACACATACTCCACAACACTATCCCCTTTAGAGAGAATTTCTAACGGGGCGCTGCCCCGCACCCCGCAAGCGGGCTGCTAGACTTCTTAACCCCCAGCCCGGTATCCGGGTAGCGGGACCCTCGTAAAAACACTGCGGCACCCCCGATATATCCAAAACCCCTTTAAAACTCAACACTACACATTGAGTTCGCATGGCCTGTTTGACCCGTCAATCGGAGGTTCCCTCACTCCAAAAGCGAGGGGTAATTGACGACAGCTTAGTCTACGGGTGCCGGAGATTCGAATCCCCACAATCAATAAACCCCAGCCTACCCTAGGCAGGGGGAATCTGTAATGCGCTTGACAAGCGCGCGCGTATTCACATCTCAATGGGGTGATGAAAAACACCCTACAAATATTTCTTCCAATGGCTCTTTTTATGACAGTAGAAGCATTCTTCCTACTGTCGGCCCCGCTATCCTTGTCTTGCCCTTTGCTTCCACCTTACTAACACCGCCTCTCGTCTTGGTGGGGGCCTTCTTCTTCTTTCCTTTGGCTTTCGCCTTGGGTCTAGAAGAGGAAGCTCCACCAACAAGTAGAGCGGGTGTTTCCCTGGCTTTCTGCAAGGTGCCCTCTGCACTCCTCAACATATTGAGGAGTTCCAGAAGTTCAACTTCTTTACCTTGAATATTAAAATTCAAGATAAACTAGGCATATGTGGAAGGGAGGGACTGCAGAATTAAGTCTGTATACAGCTCATTCTCTAACGTGGTCCCGAGGTCTGCGAGCTCTTCAATGTAGCTAATCATCTTAAGGACGTTTTGTAAGTCTACGGTAGCGCCCCGACCGTCAATCCGACGCCAAATGCGGAACAAAAACTTTTCAAACTGGCGCTAACGCAAAACTAAAACCCAGATCGTTCCATTAACCATAAACTAGAAACTGTAAAAGAGTTTGACAAGATTATACCTATCGATCCGTGTCCTTCGGTCTTCAATCTCCGCACCAAACTCCCGCTGCTGCGCCGACGAAGTTCGCTCTCCGATCTCACTCGTTGAGGTGGCACCATGTCATCGATTCTTTATACGGGCTCTCGCTTCAAACCGAAGCAACTCGAACATGAAGTTTGCTAGCCGACATGTCCAAGATGAAGTAGAGAGAAGTGTGAATACTTTGTCTTAATACACTCTTTGGTTCTCAACACATGAGAGGATAAGAGTGGAGGTTGAAGAAGATGCTACGATTTGGAGAGTGTGAGCTCAAGAAATGAAGCAAGTGAGCAAAAGAAAACCAAGCACAAAACTTGTGATGGCAGCCCTCTTTTTCAAGTGAGAAGATATAATGAGGTTTTGTGATTTAAAACACAGAAAAGACCTCACAAAAATATCCCACACAAACCCTCAAAAATATCTTACCAAAACAAACACCATTAATTCTTTAATGACTCACTAGATGACTCATTACATGAGTCATTAGTGAACATTCTAGAATAAATGTGTCATCCAAAGTGAGTCACACTTTCCAAAATCATTTAAACATTTAAACTAAAATGTTTAACCAAAAGAAATGCATCTTCTAAAGTAATCTCGTAACGGATTACAAGAATACCCCTCACCTGTAAATACATACCTGTATCCGTATTCCGACCGAATACGAATACGATGACACGAAAGTAATCCAACACAGTATAATACTTGGATCCGGCTTAAACCAAAGCCCACCAGTATTATCTGTCCGAAACATGACACGTGCACAAGTGCACGTGCATGTTCAAACCCTGCCATAAAACCATACGGCCTCTACAACGTTTCGTCCGAACTTGGAAAACTATCTGTGGGGGACTCTAAAGACTCGTCAATACGCTGGCAGTGGGTTTAACCACAAGCTGTTTGTGGTACTGGCTGTACATAACGGCTGCCCATATATTGACCGAAAGGGAAGCCGATGAGCGAACTCATCTCGGAACCCTACTGAGCCTATCAGTGATAATATTAGTATAGTCCGGTCCGTTCGTCTATGAGCATCGCATATCGGGCCTAGGGAGCTGGTAACGTCAGACCCCCAAAAGCGGTATAAGTCGTGTCGGAGGGTAGCCCTGAACACCCTGAGAAACTATTGGAATACCTACAAGTAATTCTCACCTGCCTTGGCCAAGGACTTGGTGTAATGGCTCTTCTAGACACAACGCGATCTCACTCCTAATACCGGGAGAGATGAATCCCCTGTCGATCCGCTCACTGCCTCTATGTGGCTCGGGACTGTACCCAACTAAAACCTGTTTGCATGACTCCTTCGAGCCATGGTAGGGTAGTAATCTAAGCACAGTGGGAACTCACACGAGACAAATGACGACCTCAGGTCGATGAACTAACTTGTTCACATGTCACCATGGAACTGCTATCTGACGCTAGGTGTAAAACCAACTAGCAGGTTTCTGGCGAGTCCTGTCCAGTGCCCTCATAACCCAATGAGCACCTGTATACATCTTAGGTGAACCAACTGACACCAATGGCTTCTGAGACTGGCCACCAGCCCTCGTCGGGGTCTCGACTGTATACACTAGTCTACTTCGGAGTATCGATGCCCTGTCTCGAAACTCCCACGACTAGGGACCACTTTTAAGAATGTGCTTATGGACTACCCAACTCTCACGTATATGATCGCCATCATACTGCTGGTAGTCAAGCACAAATCCTAAGGGCTCTATCAACGTGTAATAGAGATCATGTCACCTAAACCTGTACACGATGATAAAGTTAAACCAGATAGCATATTATCATCTCGAGTAAAACTATCCTACCGGTATAGGTCCTCCTCAATCATTGCAATCACGTGCCTGCGATCCAATAATTGACTTTAAGGGCACAACATCCAACAATCTCCCACTTTCACTTAATGCTAATTATTGCGATGTCGCATATTCACAGCCCGTGTGATACCGAACACCCAACTCCTCTACTAATCAGTTTCACAAAGCTCGTTTGTAAAACTCTTGTGTTCGAGAAATAGCCTCAGTGAGTGGATCCGCCCTGATGTTTCTTTCTATGTCTCTCTTAATCTCAAGTTCGCGGAGAAAGCCATCTCCCGAATTGAGTAATACCTGTCTTAGAATATGTCTGGATATCTGATGGGACCTAGTTCATAAATGAACTCCAAATCCAAACTTCTTAGACTGTATCGTCAACTGAACCTAATCAGTATCTTACACCATGCCTCCCTCAGTATCCTCTTGGACCACCTATCCATAATACTGCCCCCTTCGTCGGAGGGAAAACTATAACACCGACAGTCACTCTGTCATCCATGTCACCTTGGAAGTCTGGAATGATAACCGTCTCCTAAAGGAGGCTACCGTTATCAAATCCCTAGAACATCCACTTATGTTCTAAAACTGCTTTCTAACGTTTCTCCAGGATTGGATTAATATCTCAACTCATTGCATATAGTGCAAAAACAATATCTGGTGTGGTACTTGATATCTCACGAATGACTCAATTGCCTAAGCAAGTGATCTTCCAATCATGCACTTCCCTCTCCTCTTTAGTCTGTAAGACACCTTTAGAGAGGGTGACTCCATCACCTGCAGGTACACCACCATGCGAGGAGTCGTCCATTCTAAAATACCTTTTAGAATATCGTCTACGTATCCAGATTGGGAAACTACCCAAATCTAGATCTAAAACCATAAATCTAGTAACCAGAATGTCTTATATTATATCCATATCCTGTGTGGAGAAACTCTGTGTGACAACCACAGTATAACCGATCGTAGGATAGGAATCTCACTTCCTATAAAGTGCATGTCATCCAAATACCAGGACATCACACCCTACTACCTTATTAACAGATCCATCTCCTATTCTGATGAATTCAAAACCATGACTATCATATCAGAATTAGATGATCTATCTTCGCTATATCTGCTTTAGTCTATAAATAGATATAAGCTACTTGCCCACTATGCTTCCGCTGCTCCCACTGACCACAACAACCCTCTGGCAGAATAATATATATACGTGCACTTCTAAAGCTAGTTTAGAACGACGCTATACTCATCCTCCTGTCGGGTCTCATAGCCTTGAAAAATAGTAGTGTCAAGTTTGGGTAAACAAGAACCTTCCTGTCACCGTTATTGAGGCTACCGGAGTACCTCTCGGGTGCCTGAGGTTACCCACCATATCTGCGGAGTGGCTAATAGAATGCCAAACCTGATTGAATCTTTAGGTCCTATTAAATTTTCCGTAATCGTTTGTAGTTCTGGAATCACTTCCAGTTCTACCATACTCCCACTACTGTTTTCTGAAAAAATCCATTTTACTAAAACTGTGGCGAGTCAAGAACAATATCATCATTGATCTTTCAGATGGTAGAAAGTCAACCCTCATCATAGCCCGGGTCAACCCACAAATTGCCATTACAGAAATGTGCCTTGAGTTATCCAGAGTCTGGTTTTAAACATAAGCCGGGAAACTCCCCGTACCTTAACATCGTTAAGATATGAACCATTCTATATCCAATATAGAAACTTTGGTACTGTTTTAATTGGAACCAGATTCAAATCATGCAGCTGTCTCCAGTGAATGTCAACAAAATGGAGAGAGGCCGATCAAAATTACTCAACTTAGGAATGCATCCAATTATGAGTAACCCGGAAGAGAAACAAGTTTTTCAAAACCATTACTATCAACTGAATACCATACACAAGTATCTACATCTTCGATCACCTTGAAGAATCCCGATACTTGCAACACCTGGTTCTCTACTTTATTCCTGTACCCACAACTTCTCAAAACTTAGACTTTGTATTTCTACGAAACACTTGTCTAAAAACTAGAGAAGTCACAAGTAAACAGAACATAGTACGAGGAACAACCCCTTTATCCTAATGGACACTGGACAACATACAATACTCTGTATAAGTCCGCTGAGTTGAACAACTCAAGACCTGTGCATCGTAGGTTGAAAACAATACTTATGGTTAAGAACTAATCCGCTGTTCAATGCTCCTTACCCAATTGTCAACTGATATAGGTAAATGTCACAGACATAATTTCAAAAGTTATATCTCACTTTATGAAAATAAATGTACAGATATATCAATTTGAAATTGGTGCATAACAATGGATATTCAAAACCAAATACTTGCCGTCAGGCAAAAAACCTAGGCGATTTCATCAAATATCACCAATTACAATGAATTCCGATATAATAAGGATGATCACCTAATTCCCAATAACTTACTCCCACCCATCATCTGTAAAACCATACAGATATGAGAATGAAACCTGGTAAATACATACCCTGGAGCAAGTTTCTAATTGGGAAATTAGTTTTCAATTAACAATGCACAGTGAAACTGAAACATGAAAATGTTTCGAAGGGGTATCCGGGTATTCGTAGTAATGCCTCTTCCATAATCCTGATCCATGACTGCAACCGTATATTTCGTTTCCGTTTCTTCAAATCTCTTTATTTGTCTTTACTCATTACCTTCTGTACACCATTTTTAGGCTTAATGGTTTTCTTCCTTCCCTACCGTTCGACACTAGCCTATGGTTTGGAAGAAGACTATCCAATAAGCGTAATAGATGTACTATCCTAAACCAAGGAGTACTCGCAACCTGAGAGAAGGTGATGATAAAAGACAACTGAATAAAACCTTATTCTATTTCTCCTGAACCTGAATCCATCCTCGAATCTGGAATAAGTTCCTTCGAGTTCGTATATAACCATACGATGGATTTATCCAATGGAAGTGGATGTCCGTAGTAATACGGGGTGTTATGGAGAAATGCAAAGGTGAAGTAAGAGTGGCGATGAACTACACGGTTTGGTCGTGAATGATAGCAGTCGAAATTTACTTTGCCCTCTTTCTAATCCCTTTATTTTATCTTTACTTATTACCTTCTGTACACCCTACTTAGGCTAATTGGTTTTCTTCATTCCCTACCTTTCGGCACCTGCCTATGGTTTGGAAGAAGACTATCCAATAAGCGTAATAGGTGTATTCTCCTAAACCAAGGGGCCCTCGCAACCTGAGAGAAGGTGATGATAAAAGACAACTGAATAAACCAATTCAATTTCTCCTGAACCTGAATCCATCCTCGAATCTGGAACAAGTTCCTTCGAGTTCGTATATAACCATACGATGGATTTATCCAATGGAAGTGGATGTTCATAGTAATACGAGGTGTTCTGGAGAAATGCAAATGGTAAAAAAAGGAGCGGCAATGATGTATGCAACTCAGACAATCCAAAAGCCAATATTTTAAGAAGGTTCGGTCAACTTGGTCACTGAGTCATACTCTAGGGTCGGTCAATGGTCGCTGCCAAAAGAGAGAGAGAGAAAAGAAACACTCTGCGTGCACTCTAACCTAGATCAGAATGGTTATTACTTTATCTAATCAAGAAACCTCCCACTGTATCGTCAAATTCTCCTCCAAACCTGAAAGAAGAATTAGTCGAGATCACCCGAAGAGTAAACCAACTCATCAGTGGGAATCAGGATCCAACTATCATCGCATGATAACGTGAAGGAATCCACTCACGTTATCACACTCCAGAAGGTATGCGCATGCCTGGCAAGTTTCAGTTTCTTTAGAAACTCCCTATATGGATTTTTGCCCCATGCTCTTATGACCTTGACGTTGGCCAAAATATCATAAGTCACATGTCAAGTTCTACCCATCATTATCTTATTAATTTGAACCCACCCGTACATACCCCTGACATTGGCCAAATGGCAGTACGACTGTCCCAAACCAACTCATCTATCTATGCAACAGATGAATACCCAGCAGCTACCAAACACTATGCCTTGGAGTTGGTCAAAATACTTAGCTTGAATACTACTGAATACCCAACTAAAATGACGGAGGGCTATGGCTGGTTTTTGGCGAAAAACTTTTAACGTAACTGACTTGATATCGCTGAAGGAACCTGATAGCGTTTTACAAAAATATAGTGACGAAAACCTTTGCTAAAGAGGTCACTCCCGGTGAAGGGATCTCGGCTCTTTCCTCGTAGAATGAGGTGCATATATTCCAACTGAATACCGCGATGCAAAGCAACAAGTAATCTACTATAGGTTTGTTTCCAACAACGTCAAACAGGTTTGTTTTCCTTTACATTGATCAGAATCAACACAGTCCCATCAATTAATCATACCAGAAAAGAACGGAAATAAAATGTGCGTATATGCCATCCGCATTCGTCACTGGGTCCCGTCATCACCCATTAGGTTACTTAACTAACGACAGAGCGGGGGCTGGACTAGCATGGGTGTAAAATATATACAACATCTACTAGTATATATACCAATATACAATAATCGCTCCAGGCATGATAAATGCAACATTACAGAAAAGTAATAAGCATCACAGAACAATACAGATAAGCTGAGATCCCCGGGTTTCATAGAGCCGCTATTGAAACCCGACGTTCCCCCGGTTGTGTGGATAGCCTGTGCAAGGAAATCCTAGACCCCTATGAGTGCGGCAAGTTACCCGCCAAAACCTGAAGCGAGACAGCCCCCTACAGCAAAGTGAATGGACCACCCAACACTTCACGGAATCCGGTAACTTGGGCACTCCATCTTGGGTCAACCTGTACCCCCTACGATTCCGGCGAATATTCTGCCAATTCTAGAGTGAGGCCCCCTCCGTCTCAAAGCCATGAGATGCGGACCCATTGCCCTCCAGAACCCGGCTACCCGTGCACTCCGTCGCGGGGTAACCCTAGTACAGAAATGAAAATATGTACAACGGGTACATTGACCTCAACCCGGTCGTGTCCCAAAAGAATAATATACAAACAAGCAGTAACGACAGTCCACATGTTGGACGCTCGCCCCGCAATATCAAATGTACAAATATAATCAAACTGCACTACCATTGTACAGGAGCTATTCACCACGACAAATCCGCAACATCACAGCACAACACAGAACATCAACGCGAATGTCACGTTCGCAAAACCCGTCTATAAGGACTATAGCAATTAGACAAGTTTTGCCGCTCTAATGAAATTCACGGTCACAGATAGTAATGTAAAGCACTGCAAACTTTAAATAATGTTAGAAAAATATCGACTTAGAAATAACCCCCGAATATCCCAAATAACCTGATAAAAATATATCCAAACTGGGCCAAACAAACAACACCACCGAACCAACTTCCCAGAGACCAAACTACACCCAAAACACCAACATCTGAAGCCCCTGAAAAACTGTCCTCCTCGGTTTTTGTGGACAAGTGCTCGGCCCAAATCTGAGGGGTGGGGTCCATATTTGGGGTGTGGTCTTCTGGTCTCTTGAATAGTTTTCTGCACATGTTTAAATAATTTTTCTGGAACTTTTGAAAAACAACAGAAACTGTCAATTCATTGGTATCGTTTGGGTTTTGTTTCGGTTTCGATACTTTAACATTGTCTAAACCAACTAGTTAACGGTTAATAGTTTGGCTCTGATACCATGTAAGTCTACGGTAGTGCCACGGCCGTCAATCCGACGCCAAATGCGGAACAAAAACTTTTCAAACTGGCGCTAACGCAAACCTAAAACCCGGATCATTCCATTAACCGTAAACTAGAAACTGTAAAAGAGTTTGACGAGATTATACCGATCAATCCGTGTCCTTCGGTCTTCAATCTCCGCACCAAACTCCCATTGCTGCGCCGACGAAGTCCGCTCTTCGATCTCACTTGTCGAGGTAGCACGACGTCATCGATTCTTTATACGGGCTCCCGCTTCAAACCGAAGCAACCCGAACATGAAGTTTGCTAGCCGACATGTCCAAGATGAAGTAGAGAGAAGTGTGAATACTTTGTCTCAATACACTCTTTGGTTCTCAACCCACGAGAGGGTAAGAGTGGAGGTTGAAGAAGATGCTAAGGTTTGGAGAGTGTGAGCTCAAGAAATGAAGCAAGTGAGAAAAATAAAACCAAGCACAAACTTGTGATGGCTGCCCTCTTTTTCAAGTGAGAAGATATAATGAGGTTTTGTGATTTAAAATATAGAAAAGATCTCACAAAAATATCCCACAAAAACCCTCAAAAATATCTTACCAAAACAAACACCATTAATTCTTTAATGACTCACTAGATGACTCATTACATGAGTCATTAGTGAACATTCTAGAATAAATGTGTCATCCAAAGTGTGTCACACTTTCCAAAACCATTTAAACATTTAAACTAAAATGTTTAACCAAAAGAAATGCATCTTCTAAAGTAATCTCGTAACGGATTACAAGAATACCCCTCACCTGTAAATACATACCTGTATCCGTATTCCGACCGAATACGAATACGATGAGACGAAAGTAATCCAACACAGTATAATACTTGGATCCGGCTTAAACCAAAGCCCACCAGTATTATCTGTCCGAAACCTGACACGTGCAAAAGTGCACGTGCATGTTCGAATCCTGCAATAAAACCATATAGCCTCTACAACATTTCGCTCGAACTTGGGAAACTATCTGTGGGGGACTCTAAAGACTCGTCAATATGCTGGCAGTGGGTTTAACCAAAAGCCGTTAGTGGTACTAGCTGTACGTAACGGCTGCCCATGTATTGACCGAAAGGGAAGCCGATGAGCGAACTCATCCTGGAACCCTACTGAGCCTTTCAGTGACAATATCCGTACATTCCGGTCCGTTCGTTTATGAGCATCGCATATCGGGCCTAGGGGGTGTTGGAGACAGTGCCCTCAGAGTCAATTATTGGATCACAGGCACGTGATTGCAATGATTGAGGGGAGGACCTATCCCAGTAGGACAGTCTTACTCGAGATGATAGTATGCTATCTGGTTTATCTTTATCATCGTGTACTGCTTTAGGTGACCTTACGAGTCGCTATTACATGTTGATAGAGCCCCTAGGATTCTTGCTTGACTACCAGCAGTATGAGGGCGATCATATACGTGAGAGCTGGAGTCTATAAGCACATCCTTAAAAGGTCCCTAGTCGTGGGAGTTTCGAGATAGGGCATCGATACTCCGGAGTAGACTAGTGTATACATTCGAGACCCCGACGAGGGGCGGTGGCCGGTCTCACAAGCCACTGGTGTCAGTTGGTTCACCTAAGATGTATACAGGTGCTCATTGGGTTATGAGTACACCGGACAGGACTCGCTGGGAACCTGCTAGTTGGGATTATACATGATGTCAGATAGCAGTTCCCTGGTGACATGTGTACAGGTTAGTTCATCGACCTGAGATCGTCATTTGTCTCGTGTGAGTTCCCACTGTGCTTTGATTACTACCCTACCACGGCTCAAAGGAGTCGTGCAAACAGGTTTTAGTTGGGTACAGTCCTGAGCCACATGGAGGCAGTGAGCGGATCTGCAGGGGTTCGTCTCTCCCGGTTTTGGGGGTGAGGCCGCGCTGTGTCTAGGAGAGCCAGAACATAAAAAGTCCTTGGCCAAGGCAGGAGATTTGCTGGTAGGTATTCTAGTAGTATCTCAGGGTGTTCTGGGCTACACTTCGACACGACTTGTACCGCTATTGGGGGTCTGACTTTTACCAACCCCCTAGGCCCGCCATGCGATGCTCATAGACAAACGGACCGGACTGTACGGATATTGTCACTGACAGGCTCAGTAGGGTGTCAGGATGAGTTAGCTCATCGATGTCCCTTTTGGTCAATACCTGGTAGCCCGTCACGTATTGGCTTATACCTCTGACGTGCTAGTGGTTAAATCCACAGCCAAAAGTATTGACGAGTCTTTAGAGTCCACCACACACTCAGTTACTCAGGTTTTGGGCGAAACATTGTAGAGGCCGTATGGAGATATGGCAGGGTTCGATCAGATATGTGCGGTATTGCACGGATCATGATCGGACGGTTTTTACTAGCCGGCTTTGGCTTAAGCCGGATCCTAGTATTATATAGTGTAGTTTTGTCTCTTTGCATTTGTGTTCAGAGGGAATACAAATGCGGGCATGTATTTGCAGCAGTGGGGTTTTCCTGTAATTTTATTACGGGATCAGTTTTCTGAAGTTGCCAGTTTGCATTCCGTTCCGGCCGGTTTTCTTTTATTCCTTCACGACCGGACTTTCGATGGAGGGGGTTATTTGCAAGAGTGCAAATAACTTATTTGTGGAGGGCTTTCTTGTAAAATGGTAGCTTCATGATGAGATTCCATTCTAGTCTTACTCACTTGCTTTCATTATGATAGGTTTTGATTTGAAAGTGAAAGTAGCCATTTTCTTTTCTCATGTTCATATATTCCTTCCTTGCATTATTTGATCCATAACCCACACCCATTTCCAAAAAGGGGCCGGCCACATCCTAGTGGGGAGAGAGAGAGAGGAATTCATATTTTAGTGTGGCATTTTACTTTCATCTCATCGTATGGTTGCAAAAGGATTAGCTCAAAAGCTCATTCTTTCTCTCATTCTCTTCTCTATTCCTCCTTGGCAACTAAACCCCAAGAGACAAATTCTACACTAGTCTACAGCATCCCTTGGACGCGTCGGCTAGCCAACTTCGCGCCCGAGTTGCCTCGGTCAAGAGGTGGGAGCCCGTATACGAACCCGGCTACGTGGTGCCTTTCCGACGAAGACGTGATGGACGGAGATTCCGCGGGAGATCGGAGTGGAGACGAAGACCGAAGGACACGGATCGCTTGGTATAACTCTCTACCCGTATTTTAGTTTGCTAGTTGCTAGGTTAATGGCCCGATCCGGGTGAAAAGTGCGCGGTGATGCCGGTTGCAAGTTTTGCAAAGTTTTTGTTTCCGCGTTTCCGGCGTCGGATCGACGGCCGGGGCACCCCTGCGGGCTTACATTGGCATCATAGCCATGCCATTAACCATGCCTAGCTTGCTCTAGTATGTTTAGAACTCGATCGAACAAAAACCCCAAAAACCGCATTTTCAATACTTCATGTTTCTGTCGAAATTTTTTCAAGCTCCAAAAATTTTTCAGGTCGTTGCAGAAACATGTACTGAGAATTCTAAGAACACTGGAAAAATTTGGTAACCTGATACGTCCATAAGACCGCGGAACCGCGGCCAAACCCATGCTTGGGCCGCGGTTCCGCCGCGCTTTTGACTGCTCATTTGACCAAATTTTTTCAGAGTGCTCCTGAGTTCAAAATAGGGGTTTTGGGATATTCTTTTTGGGCCCAGAATTTCGGTAAGTGCTACAGTACTGCTTGGGGCCCACTTCGATAAATTTGTTCGATCGGATATTTTAAACATGTTAGTTCACAGTTTTTACATTATATCTGCGACCGTGAATGTCACTCGATCGGTAAATCCCGTCTATCTGCTATAGCCCTTTTAGACGGATTTGCGAACGTGACATTCACGTTGATGTTCTGTGTTTTGCTGTGTTGTTGCGGATCGGTCGTGGGGGATAGCCTGGATGCAATGTTAGTACAGTTCTGTTTTATATGTACATTTGATATTGCGGGGCGAGCGTCCGACCTGTGGACTGCCGTCACTGCCTGCTTGTGTTATTCTTTTGGGGCACGACCAGGTTGTGGTCGATGTACCCATTTGTATGTATATTTTACTTTCTGTACTAGGATTACCCCGCGGAGGGGTGCACGGATAGCCGGGTTCTAGAAGGCAACAAGCCCGCATCTCATGGCGTTGAGACGGAGGGGGCTTTACTCTAGAATTGGCGGGCTATTCGCCGCACTCGTAGGGGGTACAGGTTGACCCAGGAGAGGTTCCCAAGTTACCGGATTTCGTGAAGTGCTGGGTGGTCCATTCACGTTGCTGAAGGGGGCTGCCTCGCTTCAGGTTTTGGCGGGTAACTTGCCGCTCCCGTAGGGGTCTAGGATTTCATTGCACAGGCTATCCACACGACCAGGGGAACGTCGGGTTTCAGCAGCGGCTCTGTGAAACCCGGGGATCCCAGATATCTGTATTGATCTGTGTTGCTGTACTTTTCTGTGCCGCTGCTTTTTATCACGCCTTGAGCGAAAATTATATATTACATATATACTAGTAGATGTTGTATATGTTTTGCATCCGCGCTAGTCCAGTCCCCGCTTTGTCGTTAGTTAGCTAACCTAACGGGTGATGAAGGGACCCAGTGGCGAATGCGGATGGCATATACGTACGTCAGTATATTTTCGTTCTTTGTGGTGTGATCAATTGATGGGACTGCGTTGATTCGGATCAATGCAAGATAAACAAACTTACTCTGATGTTGTTGGAACACTTTTTCAAAAAGCTGTTATTGCATTGACGTTTACTTTTGTTTTGCACAGTGGTATTCAGTTGGAATATCCTGCTCCTCAGTCGACGAGGCAAGGGCCGAGATCCCTTCACCGGGAGTGATCCCTTGGACAAACGTTTGCGTCAGGGCAGTAACTTCACTATAGATGATTACTTTTGCTTTGCATCGTGGTATTCAGTTGGAATATCCTGCACCTCATTCTACGGGGAAAGAGCAGAGATCCCTTCACCGGGAGTGACCTCTTTAGCAAAGGGTTTCGTCACTATATTTTTATAAAGCTATCAGTTCCTTCAACGATATCAAGTTCATTACGTTAAAGGTTTTCGCCAGAAACCATTCGTAGCCCTCCATCATTTCAGTTAAATATTCGGTAGTATTCAAGCTATGTATTTTGACCTCACGCCAAGGCATAGTGATTGGTAGCTGCCGGATATTTATCTCCAGCATAGATAGATGCGTTGGTTTGGGACAGTCGTACTACTATTTTGGCCTTCGTCAAGGGTATGTACGAGTGGGTTCAAATTAACCTGGATAATGATGGGTAGAACTTGACATGTGACTTATGACATTTTGACCTCACGCCAAGGTCATAAGAGCATGGGGCAAAAATCCACATCGGGAGTTTCAAAAGAACTGAAATTTGCCAGATATGCGCATACCTTCTGGAGTGTGATAGCGTGAGTGGATTCCGTCACGTTATCATGCGATGAGAGTTGGATCCCGATTCCCACTGATGAGTTGGTTTACTCCTCGGGTGATCCCGGCTAATTCTTCTTTCAGGTTTGGGGAAGAATTTGACGTTACAGTGGGAGGTTTCCAGATTAGATAAAGTGATAACCATTCTGATTTAGGTTAGAGTGCACGCTGAGTGTTTCTTTTCTCTCTCTCTCTTTGGCAGCGACCATTGACCCGACCCTAGACTATGACTCAGTGACCAAGTTGATCGAACCTTCTTAACACTGGCTTTTGGATTATCAGAGTTGCAGACCTCATTGCCACTCCTACTTTTACCCTTTTCTCCAGGACACCCCGTATTACTACGAACGTTCACTTCCATTAGACAAAACCATCGTATGGTTATATACGAACTCGAAGTACTTCGAGGATGGTTTCTGGTTCTGGAGAAAACGAATAGGACCATTCAGTTGTCTTTTCCTTTTACCTTCTCTCAGGTTGCGAGTACTCCTTGGTTTAGGAGATAGTACACCCATTACGCAAATTGGATAGTCTTCTTCCAGACCTTAGGCTGGTGCCGACCGGTAGGGAATGAAGAAAGCCAATTAGCTTAAACGGTGTACAGAAGGTATTAAGTTCAGACAAAGCAAGGGATTAGTAAGAGGGCAAAGTAAATTGCGACTGCTATTCATGACCAAACCAAGTATTTCTTCGTCAATCCTAAATCACCTTTGTATTTCTCCAGGACACTCTGTATCACTACGAAGATCCCAGTTTATTGGATAATCCATCGTATGGTTATATACGAACTCGAAAGGAACTTGTTCCTGTTCGGGGATGGATCCTGGTTCAGGAGAAATAGGAATTAAGTTCATTCGGTTGTCTTTTATCTTCACCTTCTCTTGCATTGCGAGTGCTCCTAGGATTAGGACAGTACACCCATTATGCTTATTGGATAGTCTTCTTCCAAACCATAGGCTGGTGCCGAATGGTAGGGAAGGAAGAAAACCATTTGGCCTAAAGGGGTGTACAGAAGGTAATGACTAAAGACATATAAAGGGATTTGGAGAAGTGGCAAAGAATTATACGGTTATAGTTGTGAATCGGATAATGGAAGAGGCATTACTATGAATACCAGGATACCCCATCGAAATATTTCAATGTTTCAGTTTCACTGTGTACTGTTAAAAGAAAACTGATTTCCCAATTAGACACTTGCTCCAGGGTATGTATTTACTAGGTTGGATTCTCACATCTGTATGGTTTTACAGATGAAGAGTGGGAGTAAGTTATTGGGAATTAGGTGATCATCCTCATTATATCGGGATTCGTTGTAATTGGTGATATTTGAGGAAGTCACCTGGGTTGTTTGCCGGTCGGCAAATATTTGGTTTTGAATATCCGTTGTTATGCACCAATTTCAAATTGATATATCTGTACGTCTATTTTTATAGAGTGAGATATACTTTTTTGAAATTATGTCTATGACATTTACCTATATCAGTGGATGGTTAGGTAAGGAGCATTGAACAGCGGTGTAATTCTTCTTAACCATAAGTACAGTTTTCAACCTACGACACACAGTGAATGAGTAATTAGATTCAGCGGACTTATACAGAGTATTGTATGTTGTCCAGTGTCCATTAGGACAGAGGGGTTGGTCCTCGTACTATATTCTGTTTACTTTTAACTTCTCTAGTTCTTAGACATGTGTTTCGTAGAAACACAGGGTCTAAGTTTTGAGGAGTTATAGGTATAAGAATAAAGTAGAGAACCAAGTATTGCAAGTATCGGGATTCTTCAAGGAGATCGAGGATGTAGATACTTGTGAATGGTATTCAGTTCATAGTAATGATTGAGAGAACTTGCTTCTCTTTCAGGTTACTCATAATTGGAAGTATTCCTAAGTTGAGTAACGCTGATCGGCCTCCTTCCATTTAGTTGACATGCACTGGAGACAGCTGCATGATTTGAATCTGGTTCAATTATATCAGTGCCTCTGTTTCTTGGATATAGAACAGTTCATATCTTGACATTGTTAAGATACGGGGAGTTGTCCGGCTTATACTTAAAAACAGACTCCGGATAACTCAAGGCACGTTTCTGTAATTGCTGTTTGTGGGTTGACCCGGGCTATGATGAGGGTTGACTTTCTACCATCTGGAAGATCAATAGTGATATTGTTCTTAACTCGCCACAGTTTTAATTAAAAATGGATTTTTTCAGAAAACAGTAGTGGGAGTATGGTAGAACTGGAAGTGATTCCAGAACCGCAAACGATTACTGAAGATTTGATAAGAACCTAAAGATTCAATCTGGTATGACATTCCATTAGCCACTCCGTAGATATGGTGGGTAACCTCAGGCACCCGAGAGGTACTTCGGTATGCTCAAGGACGGTGGCAGGGAGGTTCTTGTTTACCCAGACTTGCCATTGCTGTTGTTTAGCATCATTCTAAACTAGCTTTAGAAGTGTACGTCTATATGACTCTGCCAGAGGGTTGTCGTAGTCAGTGGGAGCAGCGGAAGCATTGGTGGACATCAGGCTTATGTCTATTTATAGACTAAAGCAGATATAGCGGAGATAGATCATCTATTTCTGATATGACAGTCATAGGTTTGACTTCATCAGAATAGGGGATGGATCTGTTGAGAAGGTAGTAGGGTGTGATGTCCTGGTATTTGATGACATACACAGAGTAGGAAGTGATATTCCTATACTACGATCGGTTATACTTTGGTCGTCACACAGTGGTTTCTTCACATAGGACTTGGATATTATATCTGATATTCTGGTTACTAGATCTATGGTTTTAGATCTAGATTTGGGTGGTTTCCCAATCTGAGTACTTAGACAGCATTCTATGAGTATTTAGAATGGACGACTCCTGGCACGGTAGTATACCTGCAGGTAATGGAGTCACCCTCTCTAAAGGTGTCTTACAGACTAAAGGGGAGAGGGATACACGTGATTGACAGATCACTTGCTTAGGCAATTGAGTCAATCATGAGATATCAAGTACCACACCAGATGTTGTTCTTGCAGTAGGTGCAATAAGTTGATATTAATCCAATCCTGGAGAAACGGTTGGAAGCAGTTTAGAACATAAGTGGATGTTCTAGGGATATGATAACGGCAGTCTTCTTCGGGAGACAGTTATCATTCCAGAATTCCATAGTGACCTGGATGGCAGTGTGGCTGTCAGAGTTATAGTTTTCCTTCTGACGAGGGACAGTATTTTGGACAGATGGTCCAAGTGGATACTGAGGGAAGGCATGGCGCAGGACACTGATTAAGTTCAGTTGTCGATACAGTCTAAGAAGTTTGGATTTGGAGTTCATTTATGAGCTAGGTTCCATCAGACATCCAGACATTCTAAGGCAGGTATTGCTCATTTCGGGAGATGGCTTTCTCCGCGAACTTGAGATAAAGAGAGACATAGAAAGAAACACCAGAGTGGATCCACTCACCGAGGCTATTCCTCGAACGCAATAGTTTCGTAAACGAGCTTTGTGAGACTGACTAGTAGAGGAGTTGGGTGTTCGGTATCACACGGGCTGTGAGTATGCGACATCGCAATAATTAGCCTTGAGTGCAAGTGGGAGATTGTTGGAGATAGTGCCCTCAGAGTCAATTATTGGATCACAGGCACGTGATTGCAATGATTGAGGGAAGGACATATCCCAGTAGGACAGTCTTACTCGAGATGATAGTATGCTATCTGGTTTATCTTTATCATCGTGTACTGCTTTAGGTGACCTTACGAGTCGCTATTACACGTTGATAGAGCCCCTAGGATTCTTGCTTGACTACCAGCAGTATGAGGGCGATCATATACGTGAGAGCTGGAGTCTATAAGCACATCCTTAAAAGGTCTCTAGTCGTGGGAGTTTCGAGACAGGGCATCGATACTCCAGAGTAGATGTAACGTTTTGAAAATCGTTTCGGTGAAATTTCGAAAAAAATCGGTAAAATAAGGGGGTTTTCTGTAAAAAGTCAAAATATAAATATCTTATTATAAAAATTAAATATACACATTCTAGCTATGTAATTGCTATTATTTGGTGTTTATTGAGCCGCTGGTGAAATTTCAAATTTTCTGAAAAAAATATTATTTTATTATTATTTTAAGCCGTCACTAATACATTTAATTAGGGAAAATTACAAATTGGAATGAGTTGAAACAAATTTTGTGCATCATAAAACATTAAATAAAATTTTATCATGTGGTTTTTGGAACGAAATCATTTGCCAAAACGGTTTAGAAATTATTGAAGAAAAAAGGCTTTTTTTTAGCGTAAATGGATGTTTGGGGTATTGTATTTATCATTTTTCATCACCCCACACCTGTACCCACACCCACACACCCCCATTCACTTATCCCCTTGAATAATTCAGCAGCCCCCTCTTTTGTCCCCACTTGGATTTTAAAGAAAAGAAATGAAAGAAAAGAAAAGAAAAAAGAGTAGAAAATGGTATAATTTGAGTTGACTTTGACTTGAACTAACTTTCCCCACCTCACTCTCTCTCCTCCCTCACCCAATCCCCCAAGATTTCTGGCCAAAACCTGAACCAAAACAGCCCCAAATACTTCATCTCATTTTTCCATCAAAATCCCCAAAATTTCTATCAAAAATCCACCCTTTTTCTTAAAAATTCAAAGCTAATTCTAAATCCAAGCTTTACCCATTATTCTTTAGCTATTCAAGCATGGATCTTGGAGCATGAAATCATTGTTGGAGGCTAAGATTTTTGCAAGTTTGATCTCAAGCTTGTGAGGTATAATCATAACCTTATGCTTAATTTGTTGTTAAATTACTTGAATCTAGCTATTAGGTGTTAAATTAGGGTCTTAAATTTCAAGTTTTGAAATTTAAAGAAAGGGTTTCGATTACTAAGTTAGGGTTTGTTGTGGAAATGAGTTGGGTTTGATTGTGTATGGTTTAGTGAGGTGGATTAATATATTTAGTTTTGTAGAAAACTAATCTAGTTGTTAATTACAAGTTGTTACTTGAAAAATGTCCAAATTAAGCTTTTTGTTGCAAACTAGTTTTTTTGATTTAATTCGAAATATGAGATTAAAAATATGGTTAGGGTTTTTATCATATTATTAACTTTATTAAGTGTAGTTTAACACTTTAGTTCATGGAAATCCAACCTAAATTGTAGTTTGTGCATTTTTGCTATGAAATTGTTAAAAAGGGTATTTTGTAAACTAGAATATTAGGATTTTTGGAATTTAATGAGATTAAATTCCTGAAATTGTTTATACGATTTATTTAAGATATTTAATAAATATATTGGCCGCTACATTCATTTAAACATCCTGTTTTGTACAAAAACGGCGAATTGTGCTTGCTAGATTTTCGGAAAAATGACTTTTTAAGCAAAATTGAGGTTTTTGTGAGTTTTAACCTAGTTTATATTAAAATTAGTATTCGTGAATGTGCAAATGAGTGTGATTGGATTTTTCTCGATGGTTTGACATTTGTACATCGACATCGAGGGTTGGTTTGACTATTCTTGCATGCGTAGGCGATAGGTTTGGACCTATGCGTGATACGCGTGCCGATTTGATTTTCGTATGCCGTTTCGATTTCGAATTTAGTTTTAATGCGATATGGTGCGTTATGATATGTAGGTACCCCCATGTTGACTTCGAGACGACAAGCAAGCGCGTGGCGACGTCGGTACCGGCTAGCGAGGACCCGGTGAGTAGATTTATATCTACGGGGAGAAGTCGGGTGGATGGCGTATAGCACCCCCGCAGTCCGCGGTGATGTATACGGATGCGTATACACACCAACAATTTATGATATGTTGTTAGGATTTATTATTGATGATTTTAGATGGATATTGGTGTTGGATTGGTGCATGGTTACGAAACCTTAGGTAGTGGGTGCACTACACTTACACATACACCCATATACATACTTGCATACATTCCTTATTTCATATGTGCGTGTATGGGAATATATTTATATGTTCACATGGGTATGGGACTATGTGTTCACATACGGATTTGAGGAGGATACTTGGGATTGAGCTGAGTCGATGAGATTTGTTTGTGGTTGTGATCTCGGTGATATGGCAGGATTCGTACTTAAGGTACGTCCTGGTGTTATAGCGGATCTTACGGCGGCGATACGGGTGAATAGTGTTATAAATAAATGGTCGACATGTGATCGTGATATGAGGCATAATATGCTAGGATATTGATATTAGGCCGTATCGGGCGATGTATACCCCTTGATGATGATATGTGCTGACGATATCGGTTTCTACGAGATTATCGATCAGTAGTCAGATCATGAGTATATTGAGGATATTAGTATTGTACTAGACATAGGTCAGTACCCTAGACTATGATCTTGGATAAAGAGGATACCAGAGTTATAGTGTGAGGAATATGATATTGACCCGTACCCAGATTTGGGGATGCCGTACGACGGATTTACGTACGAGCTATATCTTGATGATCGATCCGCACTCTTGACTTGGGATGTCTGATTATAGATATGGTATCGGATATGATATTATTGAGGCGGGATCACCGACTAATATATATACAGGTATGTATATGTATCGACTCAGATGTTAGGCGGTTTCCTTACCTGTAGTCTAGCTTATAGCGTAGCCCTTTAGTTTAGTTAGTTGTTAGATTAGATTCGGTTCCTACCTATTTCAAAGCTTACGAATCGTGCGTATTTTTAAAGACAGCCTAAGGGATCCTACGGATATTTCAAAAAAAGTATCTTTTCTTGAAAACACCGTAGCCCTTATTTTCAAAACCCCACGATTCGTGTTATTTCAAAAGGCACCATTGTAGGACTTATATTAGGTTAAAACAGATTAATTATCGTTGCGTCTAGTATTCAGCTCCCGCTCATTATTGTTGTTTGCTCCGCATCACATGCTTATATTATGCTTCATATTCTACTGTTGATATCTTGTGGTTAGGACACCGGCACCATTACCGATGATGCGTATGTACCACGTACACTTACTTGCCGGCTCACACACATCTTCATCGGTAATTGCCATGTCACGTACACCTTAGAAAATATTATTGCTTGACATAGCCTGTTAGCTAATAGTTTAGACATGATATTAGTGTACTTGCCTTATATGTTAGTTTAGACATTATAGTTATTACCTGCTACCTCATGCATACTGTTATTCATTGTTATGACGCATTCATGGATTCTCATGCATATATTCACTTTTTACGTGCTATTGAGGTTTTGGATTTGGATTTCCATGAGATTTTCTGGATTTGGGGAAAACCGCAAAACATATACAAACTTCTTCTTTCTCTTTTTAAATAAAAAGCGCGGTTTTTCCCATGATGTATGAGTCGTCCACCATGAGTTTGCTGATAGATTTGGAGACCCGATTCGAGGAGTTGGATGAACCGTTTCGGGTACATGGTGGACCCGGTAAGGTACCCAGGGGCAAGAAGCTCGTGGTGATGACGATGAGCCTGGCAGGGGGAGACTACCTACCGGTGATTTTACCCGACGCGTCGGATATCCGGAGGATACCATCGTGGTCTTGAGATGGATGGTAGGGGCCGGTCTGGACTGACGGCGCCCTAGATATTGAGATTGAGACATTGAGATTTCGAGATATTGAGGTATTGAGATTTGATGATACAGGCCAGTCCGGATGGCCAGAGCCTGAGGTTTTGAGACATTGAGATTTATGTTTTGTGTCGATGCTAGACACTGTTGATGCTGATTTCATTTATGATACCTCATTTTAAAAATACAAAGGAAATCTCACTAATTTATGAAAACAGTTTCTTCATTTACATGTATTCTGTTTTCATGCATTCATACCTCATTCATATGATATATTGCTACCTGAGGCACTGACACGGGCACATGAGATCACACTCGGGTTAGATATTACCCTAGCCATTGTTATAGGCTGCATGTTATTCATATATTTGAGGATATATTATGATCATTGACCTAGGTTGCGTTATTCATGCGATTTTCTGTTCGTAGATCTTTTTCTACTCACGAGTTGGCAACTCACCCCCGTTGTGCCCCAGTTTCTTGCAGGTGTTGCCGTACGGATTTCATTACGGCTTTGCGGGCACGGTTTCTTTTCGGGTGACTTGCTAGTAGGTGGGTTTATTGTATCTTACCCATCATTATACCTTGTATATTATATTTCAGTTGTATCTAGAAGTTCCATCAACCAAACTTGTATTTTTTTGAGATAGAGACCAGTAATGTTATTCTTTCGACCATAGAGTAGCATGTTATATTTCTTGAGTTTCTTGCTGGTTGAGTTCCTTTTCTGTTGTGATCCTCGCCTTTAGGCGTTGTATATTATGTTGCATACAGGTTGATTTGATATGGTTCTTCCTATTCTCTACTACTCTTGGTTTGGATTTCTGGGTTTCGGCTTACTTAGCATACGTACTCCTTGAGACGTTCGTAGTCTAAGTGCCGGTCATGTTCCGTACTTTCGGGTCGTGACAAAGTTGGTATCAGAGCGTTAGGTTTTACTTTCGGAGCGTAGGATGACCCTTGGTTGATGGAATTGGTGACTAAAGTAGAGTGACGTACCGTTGGTATGTTCCGCGGCATATTTACGACACGCCACTCCACTTAAGAAGCCTTAGGATGTACATTTCCTTGTTCAGTATTATATTCCTTCCTGATCTAGCCTCATCGGTACCAGTTTGGTTTTGCTGCCACGATTACGGGCAGGGAGAGCTACGGCTAGAGTTGCGGTCAGCACGAGCTCGGCACGAACGAGGACTGACCAGGGCATGATTCCGGCGACACCCGATTATAGAGAGGTGTCTTTTGACTGTGTTTCCGCGCCACGAGCGTTTGGCGGATCGCCTTTATGAGGTTACTCGGATGTGCTGATCGACATTAGAGGATTGAGCTAATGATAGAGGCCAGCCAGATCTTGATGACCGTTGGTGTGTTGCTTATTCATGTTGATCGAGGCACTGTTCGGCGTGCAGACGAGCGAGCCAGTTATTGCTGCGAACGACGAGGTATTGCCCCAGATGCTGGAGTTAGTGCAGAACGAGTTGTACTAAGAGATGATAGAAGTCGCTAGTCATCGTGGATGAATGAATAGGACATGTGGATCGTTCGCCTAACCCGATGCGAGGTCATCAGATAGATGGATTCCAGCTAGAGACGACTTCACGTGGAGACGTTGGGAGTCGACAGAGACGATCGAATGTCAGATACCTATTATTCCAAGTTTAAGATAGTCGGAAAGACATGCAGGCAATTCTATGGTCCCTCTAGAAGAATGAAACCCTAACTCGACTTAATGACCGTGTGAAAGCCTTTGAACCTTAGGGTTTGCGGCAGTTCTGCGGCGCCATTAGTGAGGCTTGGGTTTGCCCTTCTACGGCTGGACCACCGATGCTGTGGTATGTACTCGATACTATTAAACTGTACCCAAGATGTTGAGCTCTTGGGGGATTATGAGGTTTTGACGAATCGATTGGATGGCTCGACTTAATTCGGATGCTAGGTGGTGAGATGCATTCTTGGGAGACTCCAGATACGAGGATAGCCGTTGGAGCTCAGTCCATGCAGCCGCGACGAGACGAGTCCAAAGCAGACGACATTAGAGAAAAGTAGAATAAGAGGTTCGCACCAGATCTAGATGAGATGACGTTCCACTCCGCCGACATCAGAGAGGCGATGCGCATGCCGAGGCATGGTACTTGGACTTACCTTCCAGAAGGAGTCGCGATGAGTATGCAGTCGTTCCAGAGCAAGATGCAGATATAGGAAATGACAATGACTTCCGGACAGTTGGCAGAGACGAGACATGGAAGAGACCATGAGCAGGATTCCTTCCAGGATACTGCTGCGATGATACTTGCACCCAGGATCAGATGTGTCACGTGCATTCAGAGAGCCAGAGGCCGACGCCAGTGATATGCTGCCTTGACAGGGCCGATGAGCCGATGGATTGTGAGATTGGTAATCCACGGAGAAGACTTGGACCCAGGAGTGGTCATGTTACGCACACCAGCAGGCCAGAGTTCATGATCATCGATGAGACGTCCCACTAGTAACCGCGACAGTTGGCCCGAGATTCTTAGAGGATGCACTTGAGCGGTACTGTTCCGCCATTATTGATTTCGATGTTTTGGGTGATTTATTCGTATGATTTGATTTTGATGATTGAGGATTTACGATCTTTGCACAGTGTTGCACTTGATATCGTTTTCGTGCTTTAGTTTCACATGTTTGTGATTTTACGGTTTTAAACAGTTGAGTTGATTTTGTGCGTATGCACGCACGCGATTTGGTTCCTGCACTCTGTATAGTTTATATATGCTGGCAGTGCAGTGACATGTATTTTGTGCACTTGGATACACTGGATTTCGATTTCGAGGGTGATGCTCGACATTTGTTTTGTGCATTTTATGCACCAGATTGGATTTTTAGCGCCTGTTGGGCGCCTGTTACGAGATGCGATTTGGTGCACACCAGATGCACTAATTCGAGATTTTTCGTGCATGTCAGATGCACCTGATTTTGCTGTCAGGCACACATGTTGCCTACGACAGATGTTTCGTGCACACCTGATGCACTTAGATGTTGTTTCTGTGCGCATGTATGGCACATTCATGGATTTTGATTTCCGTGCGCACCAGACGCACGTAGTATTCATGTGCATATTTTGGGATTGATTTCTTATAGAGCAGTACGTTTTTATGATATTGCTATGTGTTTCCGTACTGAGCAGGACTAGTCAGAGGACAGTACCTGAATACATTTTGCATGCATTGATAGTTATTGAAGGGATTTCCAAAAAGCGAGCTATAGCCTCAGTATTTACCTACGTGTCTGATATGACACGAAATGTTTAAAACAAGGAGACCCTTCTAAATTGTTTCCAAAACGGCGGAACGTACATTTCAAACAAAGGTATATATGTATATAGTTATTTTCTTATGGTAGACGTCCGCCACTGTGCAGTGTTATACGCGTTGCACAGCGACTTAAAGAGATTTGGCATGCATTTCCTTCAGATACTTACAGATATAGATTCGATATTTACATTTATAGTTTCGAGTTATATCATATTGGTTTTGATTTGGATTTGGCATTGATGTCTTCTCCATGACTCCGATGATTGCGGGATGCTTGACGGAGTTTTGATTTGAGTTATATGCTCATTTTTGAAGCGCATGCGCTGCGCTACGATTTGTTTTATGTAGTTACAATTTCGAAGCCCCGACGACTTGATGGTTTTTCTTAGATGTTTTAGTATTTGGGGGAGTTTGAATTTAAATTCGGGGACCGAATTTCTTTAAGGGGGGAAGATTGTAACGTTTTGAAAATCGTTTCGGTGAAATTTCAAAAAAAATCGGTAAAATAAGGGGGTTTTCTGTAAAAAGTCAAAATACAAATATCTTATTATAAAAATTAAATATACACATTCTAGCTATGTAATTGCTATTATTTGGTGTTTATTTAGCCGCTGGTGAAATTTCAAATTTTCTGAAAAAAATATTATTTTATTATTATTTTAAGCCGTCACTAATACATTTAATTAGGGAAAATTACAAATTGGAATGAGTTGAAATAAATTTTGTGCACCATAAAACATTAAATAAAATTTTATCATGTAGTTTTTGGAACGAAATCATTTGCCAAAACGGTTTAGAAATTATTGAAGAAAAAAAGGCTTTTTTTTAGCGTAAATGGATGTTTGGGATATTGTATTTATCATTTTTCATCACCCCACACCCGTACCCACACCCATACACCCCCATTCACTTATCCCCTTGAAGAATTCAGCAGCCCCCTCTTTTGTCCCCACTTGGATTTTAAAGAAAAGAAATGAAAGAAAAGAAAAGAAAAAAGAGTAGAAAATGGTATAATTTGAGTTGACTTTGACTTGAACTAACTTTCCCCACCTCACTCTCTCTCCTCCCTCACCCAATCCCCCAAGATTTCTGGTCAAAACCTGAACCAAAACAGCCCCAAATACTTCATCTCATTTTTCCATCAAAATCACCAAAATTTCTATCAAAAATCCACCATTTTTCTCAAAAATTCAAAGCTAATTCTAAATCCAAGCTTTACCCATTATTCTTTAGCTATTCAAGCATGGATCTTGGAGCATGAAATCATTGTTGGAGGCTAAGATTTTTGCAAGTTTGATCTCAAGCTTGTGAGGTATAATCATAACCTTATGCTTAATTTGTTGTTAAATTACTTGAATCTAGCCATTAGGTGTTAAATTAGGGTCTTAAATTTCAAGTTTTGAAATTTAAAGAAAGGGTTTCGATTACTAAGTTAGGGTTTGTTGTGGAAATGAGTTGGGTTTGATTGTGTATGGTTTAGTGAGGTGGATTAATATATTTAGTTTTGTAGAAAACTAATCTAGTTGTTAATTACAAGTTGTTACTTGAAAAATGTCCAAATTAAGCTTTTTGTTGCAAACTAGTTTTTTTGATTTAATTCGAAATATGAGATTAAAAATATGGTTAGGGTTTTTATCATATTATTAACTTTATTAAGTGTAGTTTAACACTTTAGTTCATGGAAATCCAACCTAAATTGTAGTTTGTGCATTTTTGCTATGAAATTGTTAAAAAGGGTATTTTGTAAACTAGAATATTAGGATTTTTGGAATTTAATGAGATTAAATTCCGGAAATTGTTTATACGACTTATTTAAGATATTTAATAAATATATTGGCCGCTACATTCATTTAAACATCCTGTTTTGTACAAAAACGGCGAATTGTGCTTGCTAGATTTTCGGAAAAATGACTTTTTAAGCAAAATTGAGGTTTTTGTGAGTTTTAACCTAGTTTATATTAAAATTAGTGTTCGTGAATGTGCAAATGAGTGTGATTTGATTTTTCTCGATGGTTTGACGTTTGTACATCGACATCGAGGGTTGGTTTGACTATTCTTGCATGCGTAGGCGATAGGTTTGGACCTATGCGTGATACGCGTGCCGATTTGATTTTCGTATGCCGTTTCGATTTCAAATTTAGTTTTAATGCGATATGGTGCGTTATGATATGTAGGTACCCCCATGTGGACTTCGAGACGACAAGCAAGCGCGTGGCGACGTCGGTACCGGCTAGCGAGGACCAGGTGAGTAGATTTATAACTACGGGGAGAAGTCGGGTGGATGGCGTATAGCACCCCCGCAGTCCGCGGTGATGTATACGGATGCGTATACACACCAACAATTTATGATATGTTGTTAGGATTTATTATTGATGATTTTAGATGGATATTGGTGTTGGATTGGTGCATGGTTACGAAACCTTAGATAGTGGGTGCACTACACTTACACATACACCCATATACATACTTGCATACATTCCTTATTTCATATGTGCGTGTATGGGAATATATTTATATGTTCACATGGGTATGGGACTATGTGTTCACATACGGATTTGAGGAGGATACTTGGGATTGAGCTGAGTCGATGAGATTTGTTTGTGGTTGTGATCTCGGTGATATGGCAGGGTTCGTACTTAAGGTACGTCCTGGTGTTATAGCGGATCTTGCGGCGGCGATACGGGTGAATAGTGTTATAAATAAATGGTCGACATGTGATCGTGATATGAGGCATAATATGCTAGGATATTGATATTAGGCCGTATCGGGCGATGTATACCCCTTGATGATGATATGTGCTGACGATATCGGTTTCTACGAGATTATCGATCAGTAGTCAGATCATGAGTATATTGAGGATATTAGTATTGTACTAGACATAGGTCAGTACCCTAGACTATGATCTTGGATAAAGAGGATACCAGAGGAATAGTGTGAGGAATATGATATTGACCCGTACCCAGATTTGGGGATGCCGTACGACGGATTTACTTACGAGCTATATCTTGATGATCGATCCGCACTCTTGACTTGGGATGTCTGATTATAGATATGGTATCGGATATGATATTATTGAGGCGGGATCACCGACTAATATATATACAGGTATGTATATGTATCGACTCAGATGTTAGGCGGTTTCCTTACCTGTAGTCTAGCTTATAGCGTAGCCCTTTAGTTTAGTTAGTTGTTAGATTAGATTCGGTTCCTACCTATTTCAAAGCTTACGAATCGTGCGTATTTTTAAAGACAGCCTAAGGAATCCTACGGATATTTCAAAAAAAGTATCTTTTCTTAAAAACACCGTAGCCCTTATTTTCAAAACCCCACGATTCGTGTTATTTCAAAAGGCACCATTGTAGGACTTATATTAGGTTAAAACAGATTAATTATCGTTGCGTCTAGTATTCAGCTCCCGCTCATTATTGTTGTTTGCTCCGCATCACATGCTTATATTATGCTTCATATTCTACTGTTGATATCTTGTGGTTAGGACACCGGCACCATTACCGATGATGCGTATGTACCACGTACACTTACTTGCCGGCTCACACACATCTTCATCGGTAATTGCCATGTCACGTACACCTTAGAAAATATTATTGCTTAACATAGCCTGTTAGCTAATAGTTTAGACATGATATTAGTGTACTTGCCTTATATGTTAGTTTAGACATTATAGTTATTACCTGCTACCTCATGCATACTGTTATTCATTGTTATGCCGCATTCATGGATTCTCATGCATATATTCACTTTTTACGTGCTATTGAGGTTTTGGATTTGGATTTCCATGAGATTTTCTGGATTTGGGGAAAACCGCAAAACATATACAAACTTCTTCTTTCTCTTTTTAAATAAAAAGCGCGGTTTTTCCCATGATGTATGAGTCGTCCACCATGAGTTTGCTGATAGATTTGGAGACCCGATTCGAGGAGTTGGATGAACCGTTTCGGGTACATGGTGGACCCGGTAAGGTACCCCGGGGCAAGAAGCTCGTGGTGATGACGATGAGCCTGGCAGGGGGAGACTACCTACCGGTGATTTTACCCGACGCGTCGGATATCCGGAGGATACCGTCGTGGTCTTGAGATGGATGGTAGGGGCCGGTCTGGACTGACGGCGCCCTAGATAATGAGATTGAGACATTGGGATTTCGAGATATTGAGGTACTGAGATTTGATGATACAGGCCAGTCCGGATGGCCAGAGCCTGAGGTTTTGAGACATTGAGATTTATGTTTTGTGTCGATGCTAGACACTGTTGATGCTGATTTCATTTATGATACCTCATTTTAAAAATACAAAGGAAATCTCACTAATTTATGAAAACAGTTTCTTCATTTACATGTATTCTGTTTTCATGCATTCATACCTCATTCATATGATATATTGCTACCTGAGGTACTGACACGGGCACATGAGATCACACTCGGGTTAGATATTACCCTAGCCATTGTTATAGGCTGCATGTTATTCATATATTTGAGGATATATTATGATCATTGACCTAGGTTGCGTTATTCATGCGATTTTCTGTTCGTAGATCTTTTTCTACTCACGAGTTGGCAACTCACCCCCGTTGTGCCCCAGTTTCTTGCAGGTGTTGCCGTACGGATTTCATTACAGCTTTGCGGGCACGGTTTCTTTTCGGGTGACTTGCTAGTAGGTGGGTTTATTGTATCTTACCCATCATTATACCTTGTATATTATATTTCAGTTGTATCTAAAAGTTCCATCAACCAAACTTGTATTTTTTTGAGATAGAGACCAGTAATGTTATTCTTTCGACCATAGAGTAGCATGTTATATTTCTTGAGTTTCTTGCTGGTTGAGTTCCATTTCTGTTGTGATCCTCGCCTTTAGGCGTTGTATATTATGTTGCATACAGGTTGATTTGATATGGTTCTTCCTATTCTCTACTACTTCTCTTGGTTTGGATTTCTGGGTTTCGGCTTACTTAGCATACGTACTCCTTGAGACGTTCGTAGTCTAAGTGCCGGTCACGTTCCGTACTTTTGGGTCGTGACAGTAGACTAGTGTATACAGTCGAGACCCCGACGAGGGGCGGTGGCCGGTCTCACAAGCCACTGGTGTCAGTTGGTTCACCTAAGATGTATACAGGTGCTCATTGGGTTATGAGTACACCGGACAGGACTCGTCGGGAACCTGCTAGTTGGGATTATACCTCATGTCAGATAGCAATTCCCTGGTGACATGTGTACAGGTTAGTTCATCGACCTGAGATCGTCATTTGTCTCGTGTGAGTTCCCACTGTTCTTTGATTACTACCCTACCACGGCTCAAAGGAGTCGTGCAAACAGGTTTTAGTTGGGTACAGTCCCGAGCCACATGGAGGCAGTGAACGGATCTGCACGGGTTCGTCTCTCCCGGTATTGGGGGTGAGGTCGCGCTGTGTCTATGAGAGCCAGAACATAAAAAGTCCTTGGCCAAGGCAGGAGATTTGCTGGTAGGTATTCCAGTAGTATCTCAGGGTGTTCTGGGCTACACTCCGACACGACTTGTACAGCTACTGGGGGTCTGACTTTTACCAACCCCCTAGGCCCGCCATGCGATGCTCATAGACAAACGGACCGGACTGTACGGATATTGTCACTGACAGGCTTAGTAGGGTGTCAGGATGAGTTAGCTCATCGATGTCCCTTTTGGTCAATACCTGGTAGCCCGTCACGTATTGGCTTATACCTCTGACGTGCTAGTGGTTAAATCCACAGCCAAAAGTATTGACAAGTCTTTAGAGTCCACCACACACTCAGTTACTCAGGTTTCGGGCGAAACGCTGTAGAGGCCGTATGGAGATATGGCAGGGTTCGATCAGATACGTGCGGTATTGCACGGATCGTGATCGGACGGTTTTTACCAGCCGGCTTTGGCTTAAGCCGTATCCTAGTATTAGATAGTGTAGTTTTGTCTATTTGCATTTGTGTTCAGAGAAAATAAAAATGCGGGCATGTATTTGCAGTAGTGGGGTTTTCCTGTAATTTTATTACGGGATCAGTTTTCTGAAGTTGCCAGTTTTCATTCCGTTCCGGCCGGTTTTCTTTTATTCCTTCACGACCGGACTTTCGATGGAGGGGGTTATTTGCAAGAGTGCAAATAACTTATTTGTGGAGGGCTTTCTTGTAAAATGGTAGCTTCATGATGAGATTCCATTCTAGTCTTACTCACTTGCTTTCATTATGATAGGTTTTGATTTGAAAGTGAATGTGGCCATTTTCTTTTCTCATGTTCATATATTCCTTTCTTGCATTATTTGATCCATAACCCACACCCATTTCCAAAAGGGGGCCGGCCACATCCTAGTGGGGAGAGAGAGAGAGGAATTCATATTTTAGTGTGGCATTTTACTTTCATCTCATCGTATGGTTGCAAAAGGATTAGCTCAAAAGCTCATTCTTTCTCTCATTCTCTTCTCTATTCCTCCATGGCAACTAAACCCCAAGAGACAAATTCTACACTAGTCTACAGCATCCCTGGGACGCGTCGGCTAGCCAACTTCGCGCCCGAGTTGCCTCGGTCAAGAGGTGGGAGCCCGTATACGAACCCGGCTACGTGGTGCCTTTCCGATGAAGACGTGATGGACGGAGATTCCGCGGGAGATCGGAGTGGAGACGAAGACCGAAGGACACGGATCGCTTGGTATAACTCTCTACCCGTATTTTAGTTTGCTAGTTGCTAGGTTAATGGCCCGATCCGGGTGAAAAGTGCGCGGTGGTGCCGGTTGCAAGTTTTGCAAAGTTTTTGTTTCCACGTTTCCAGCGTCGGATCGACGGCCGGGGCACCCCCGCGGGCTTACAGGGGGCTGGTAACGTTAGACCCCCAAAAGTGGTATAAGTTATGTCGGAGGGTAGCCGTGAACACCCTGAGAAACTACTAGAATACTTACCAGTAATTCTCACCTGCCTTGGCCAAGGACTTGGTGTAATAGCTCTCCTAGACACAGCGCGATCTCACTTCCAATACTAGGAGAGATGAATTGCCTGCCGATCCGCTCACTGCCTCTATGTGGCTCGGGACTGTACCCAACTAAAACCTGTTTGCACGACTCCTTTGAGCCATGGTAGGGTAGTAATCTAAGCACAATGGGAACTCACATGAGATAAATGACAACCTCAGGTCGATGAATTAACCTGTACACATGTCACCAGGGAACTGCTATCTGACACTAGGTATAAAACCAACTAGCAGGTTTCCGGCGAGTCCTGTCCGGTGCACTCATAACCCAATGAGCACCTTTATGCATCTTAGGTGAACCAACTGACACCAGTGGATTGTGAGACCGGCCACCGCCCCTCGTCGGGGTCTCGACTGTATACACTAGTCTACTCCGGAGTATCGATGCCCTGTCTCAAACTCTCACGACTAGGGACCACTTTTAAGGATGTGCTTATGGACTACTCAACTCTCACGTATATGATCGCCATCATACTGCTGGTAGTCAAGCACGAATCCTAAGGGCTCTATCACCGTGTAATAGTGATCATGTCACCTAAAGCTGTACACGATGATAAACTTAAACCAGATAGCATACTATCATCTCGAGTAAAACCGTTTTACCGGTATAGGTCCTCCTCAATCATTGCAATCATGTTCCTGCAATCCAATAATTGACTTTGAGGGCACTACATCTAACATGTTTTCCCCTATAGATGATCCGACGATCAACCTCTCCTGAAATAGCTTTTTCGAGGTCTGGTATCCTACGATACGAGATTGCTCTCCATATAATTCCTTGGTATGGAGGAATATGGATTCAAGATCCATATTCTCGTGCCGCCTCTGATGTTCATTGTCCATCGAGGCCAGCACGAGGCACGTGGTTTTCGCGCAGTCAATCTCCCAGGTATTACGGATTTCCTTATCTGCGATGCTGGATTCTGGAACCGGGACGGCGGGGGTTTTAGTAGTAAGAATATAGCCCAATTTGTCATAAGTGATTGCCATCTCGACATTCCTGAACCAATCTTTGTAATTTGGCCCTGTCAATATATTTTTATCTAACAGTAACTTAAGGCTCGTCATCTTTGGTTGCTGCAATTAGGAGAGAGAGAAGAAACACTTTAGCATGATGCTCTTGCAAGTTTAGATTGGTTTTTAGTTTATCTAAACATGATGGCTCACACTGTTTTTCGAATCCTTCCTCAAACCATAAAAGAAGAATTAGTCAGGATTGATCTCACTGTACAATTCTTGCTTAACCATTCAGCCAGGCTAGTGTTGGTACTTCGAGGGAGGTTTTACGACGGTTTCGCGAAGTTCCTTAATTAAATAAGCTCTTTTCCCTGGGGCCGTAGCCCCGCTAATACCTTTCTAGACACCTACTTGGTTTATAGCATTGATCGTTAAATGAAAAAATCTACAGAGGAGTAGCATATACTCACAGTAGGATCGGGATCCAAATATCATCGTGTGATAAAGTCGAAGGAATCCTACTAAAATTATCACATTCTAAATGGTATGCAACACTAGCAAGTTTTAGTTTCTTTAGAAACTCCCGATGTGGATTTTTGCCCCATACTCTTATGACCTTGACGAAGGCCAACATATCATAAGTCACATGTCAAGTTGTACCCATCATTGTCTATGTTAATTTGAACCCACCCGTACATACCCTTGATGAAGGCCAAAATAGAAGTACGACTGTCCCAAACTAACGCATCTATCTATGCTTCAGATGAATATTCAACAGCTTCCAATCACTATGCCTTGGCGAAGGTCAAAATACATAGCTTAAATACTACTGAATGTCCAACTGAAATGACGTAGGGCTACGAATGGTTTTGGTGAAACCGTGAACGTAGTGAACTTGATATAATCGAAGGAACCTGATAGCTTTTAAAAGGAGTGGTTTAAGCTCCGCATTTTAAAAGTTTTGCTGTTTTGAAAAAACTGAGTGGTTTTGAAATTGTTCCAACGATTCAACTTTGGTTTGTTTGCTTAGCATTAATCTAATGCAGTCCCATCAATTACACCTATCATTACAGAAAAGAAGAAAATACAACGTCCACTTATGCCATCTGCATTCGCCGCTGGGTCCCGTCTAACACCGTTAGGTTACTTAACTAACGTCAGAGCGGGGGCTGGACTAGCGCGGATGTAAAACATAAGTAACGTATATTATATAACATATATAATAATAGCATTCGTCTAACACAATAATATGCAATTCCAGATCACAGATGAATATGTTGGATATACTAGGAATTCCACGTTTCGTTTAAGCCTGTAACGAAAGACGGATTCCGCGGTCGTGATGAATAATAGCCAAACCCCACCCCAGACCCCTACGGGTGCGGAAAACTACCCGCCAAGTTCCAGAAGTGAAGCAACCTCCCTCAACAAAGTGAGTAGGCCACTCGGCACTTCAAAGAATCCGGTAGTTTGTGCACCCCACCTTGGGTCTATCTCAGGAGCAGAAAACAGTAAAAAAGAAAATAATACAACGGTGGCTACAACCTCAATCCGGATGTGCCCCGCAAAATAATATTACATCAAATTACAATTTACATTGAATGAATGATAAAAAACACTCATCTCACATCCCTGGCTATTCATCATCGATGATCCAACAAAATTCATATACACAAACCAACAGATATGTGCAATCCCAGACTAATCGACATATAGCAATTAGCTGAGATTTAAAAACACATATATCATTACAGAAGGACCAATTATCCAAGTACAATAGAATTCGATCGAAACATATTTTCCGTAACCGCCCCAAATGCAAACCAGCATTTAAAAACATACTGGGTAGAAACCAAATATTCCAGAAAAGAAAACACCAAAATTAAGAAATAACAGAAGAAAGATGAGTTGAATCGGCCTTGACTCGGCCATGACTCCGCGGCAGAAAGATATATTCTGCGGCTGTTCCGCGTCCATCGTGGCGATTCAGTGGCTCATTTTTCTTGTGTTGTCTTAGAAAACCCAGCACATATTTTTCAAGGTACTAAAATAATTTTACAGACAGTTTTAAAATTCGACAGAAAGTAGGTTTTTTTTTGAATAGACCCAAAGTGGGGTGCACAAACTACCGGGTTCTTTGATACTACTGCAAGTGGTTTTTTTTCGACGATCGAAGTTCTAATACTCGCTAATATGCTAGAATAGGTTTAGTTGTCTCTGATACCACTGTAAGTCGATGTCATGCACTCCGCGAGATCGTGGGGAGACGGAAAGTGTAAATAACAATAATTTTAGCATCGTAACATCGACTATTATCCAAGATCGTAATCTAAACCATAACTAGCATCTAACCTATGAAGTATAATATAAAGTACAGAAATTATACCTCACAGAATCCGGTCCTTCTATGCTTCTCCCACTGTCCTCCTCTCCTGCACTAACCCTTCGGAGTGGTACGGGTGTCACCTCCTCGTCGTCTTCTTTGAATCAAAGACGATCCACCCAAGTGTTTGTGTACCGAGCTTTCTCTTATATGCCAAAGAAACTAGATCAACCGGTTTGATAAACTAGAAGACCTAGAGTGTGTATATGATATAGATGGATTGAGGAGTCTACTATTGCCCTAAGTTATACTACACATGAGTATTCTAGGGATTGAGGGAATTGGAAATGGCAATGGAAATTTCTAGTGGCTAGTGGTTCAAGAAGGAGATGGCTCTTCTCTTTCTTTTTTCTAAACTGAACTATTTTGATAATAGCATAGATAAATCTATATCAATTATAAAAAAGGGTTCACTTTACAAAAGAATGACTCATGGGTCAAATGAGCACCATGTGTCCAAAGCTCCCAAGTCCTTATTCATGCAATATCCACATAATTTCCATTTACATAAAATGTATTAATAATTTAAACTAAAATGATTAATACAATTATGTCATGCCATCTACAAAATTATTTTTGTACAAATTACAAAAACGCCCCTCCTCTGAATAGACATACCCGTATCCGTATTCCGAAAAATACGAATATAGAAGACGAAGACAATCCATCAGTACAATACTAGGATCCGGCTTAAACCAAAGCCCACTAGTATTGTCCGTACGAATCATCATGCGTGCACAAGTATACGCACGTGATCGAATCCTGTCATAAAACCATACGGCATCTACATGTTTTGTTAGTTATATGTATGCCCTAGAGGCCATTACTGAACATGCAATGTATATTGTAGTGGATTCTTGGACATATATAGGGAGGACTTTCTCGCTCGACATGATAATATGCGATATGGTTGCACTTTATCTTAACATGTACACTTATTGTCTCTCTGTTACATATTGATAAAGCCCTTAGGATGGGTACTTGACTACCAGGATTATGATGTGGATCATACTAGTGGGGCAGAGGTAGTCGGCAAGTACATCCTTCAAATGTTCCTAGTCGTGGGAGTATCGAGATTGGGCATCGATACTCCAGATTAGACTAGCGTATGCACTTCTCGACCCATATGATGGGCGATGGATGATCCCATATCCATTGGTGTTTGACATCAGAGAAGGTATACGGGTGCTCAGTTGAGACTGGGTACACTGAACGGACTCGCCGAGAACTCCTAGATGGTATTATACCTATCGTCGGATAGCAGTTCTCTGGTGACACTGGTACAGGTTAGTCAGTTGACCCGAGATCATCATAGAGTCTTGTGTGATTCCCACCGTGCTTTGATTTCCACCATACCACGGTCAAGAGATCATGAAAAAAGGTGGTTTTTGGGTACAGTCCCGAGTCACATGGAGGCAATGAGCGATAGGTAAGGATTTGTCTCTCCTGGTATTGGGAGTTGATGTTGCGCTATGCTCGATTGGCCATAACAGGAAATCCCTGTCCAGGGTTGCTGAGATCTACTGGTAAGTGTTATCAGTAGTTTCTTGAACTGTTATGGACCTTGCATCGGTATGACTTATCAGGCTATTGGGGTCTGACGTTATACCACCCCCAGGCTGTGATATGCGACATATCTGACGAAGAGACCGGACTGTACGGTAGTGTTACTGATTGGAATCGCAGGAGTATGAGCAAGCTTGCTTGTTGATCTTCTGATCGCTTAATATCCGGGTGGCCGTTACGTTTAGCGGATTGCTTGCGGCTTGTGGGTGTTTGATATGATCATCACCTACTGCCGGCGTATTGACGAGTCTTTAGAGTTCTACACAGTGGTTTCCTGGTTCATGCGAAACGGAGTAGGAGCACATATGTGATATGTGAGGGACCGAGATTAATACGTGTATGTGCTACCGTATTCTATTCTCATGATATGTGACATAGGTCGGTTATATGTGATATACCCGGGTTATCGGATCAAGTGTGGATTCGATAAGTTGTTACATTTGATATTAGTCGGTTATATGTGATATAGCCGGATTATTAAATCAAGTGTTGATTTGATAATTTAATATATAATTATATATTTGATATATTACATTACATTAACTAATATTAGCTCACTTAAGTATTTTTTTTCCTCACTTAATGATACACTTAACATATATGCGATATATGTTAATTGTATTGTTTTCTTTTGCACAAAATATATATGCGATATATATTCATGTGTCATGCTAGGTAATACATGCAAAAAGGATGTATGAGACTCACACCATGCTAGGTTTAATGTTAAGGTTTATATTTATTTATTAAGTAATTAAAAATGGTGGAAATTTTCATGGCTTGGAGCCTGGATGAAGCTTGTAGAACATTGACAAAGTCCACATGTTTTGTCTTGCTTAAGATATTTATTAACATAACCGTAATACTTATCCATGGTTAAGTCTCTACAAGGGTTAGAGTATAACATATACTCACCATGGTTGCATTTCTAACCTCAAGATTTTTTATTCATTCATCACTTCATCATCTTCTTCTTCATCTCATTCTAGCTCTCATGCTTGTGATGAATTGATGAAATATTGTGAGAAAATAAAATCTAAAGTGAGCAAAATTCCTACTTCATCATCCTCTACTATTATCCATTTAGTTTAGGATGTTTGCTTCACTAATTCACATATTAGTGAAGAGGTAGCATGAGCTTGAGTCTCCTCGACGTAGGTCATCTTCGGCCTCGAAGACATTGAGCAAGCTTGTCCGTTTCTTCATGTGAACCCTTACTAGAGTCCGGGTCTTCACAACTTGCAGCGAAGGGACTACTATACGGAGCATTAGAAGTGAAGGACCGGTCTACAAAGGTTGTATTCCGTATTCACTTTAGATGTAAAGTTGTTTACATGTTAATTCGTATGATTCTCTAGTTAAACATCCTCGGATTTGGGTTCCTTAATACGGCAAAATTTTAATTTGGCATGCACGATGCCGCCCGAAACCTCACTGCCATGCTAGGGAACCCAGCAGTGGTATCAGAGCCTAGCTAGAGAATTAGACGATGTGTATTAGATTACAAAACCGAAACGAATCCGAAACTTGAAACCCTTTAACCTAGTTTCTGTCGAATTTGAAAAGTGCTATAAATTTTTTTAAACAACTGCAGAATGTTATATGTGATATAACATGAACACCATGAAAATTCGAGGCAATTTGAGCTCAAAGTGGTCGGCCATAATGGTGGAAAAACTGGTGTGCTCAGGTCTTTTGTGGAGTTCTGGCTTCAAATTTTCTGTGTGTTCCAGTCTCTGGGTTTTTGTGTTTCAGGTGTTGCTAGTTTTTGCTAAAATTGCATGTGATGTTAATTTTCTGCATAGGCAACTTTGACTGTTTCGTATTCTTAATTCTAATCTCTGTTTCGGGTTATTTCGACGATGTTAAAAAGTTCGAACGGATATCAATAACCCATATTTTCCCTCGCTGGAAATTTTTAAGAGTTGGATTTTTTCCAAGTTTAAAATCTTCAGAAAATCTTGCAAGCGATTCTGTGGACCCTCTAGATGAACGATACCCAAACTCGATTTTTTGGATCGTAGAACCGCAGTCATACCTTATGGTTTGCCGCAGTTCCGTGGCGACTAGAGTGAGGCATGGGTCGGCCCTTCTACGGATGGTTCATAGGAGCCGTGGCGGTTTCTGGGTACTTTTTTAACTCTGCTCAAGTGTTGAGCTTGTTGGGAAATTTTGGGTGCTTACTTATTCGATCGAAAAGTTTAACTTCGTCTAGCTATCTGTCATTTTGATACAATATTTGGAATCCACATAATTAGTTATGCGATAACTAGTTTGAATTATATATATCTAGCAGTTTAGTCTCATTTGATCGGTTGCCACGGAATTTTGATGTGGATCAAAAGTCCATCGCAATTACGTAGTGTACGCGGATACTCGCCGGGTAACCTTACTAGATAGCCAAGCCCCATAGCCCTGACCAAGTGACTGTAGGAGAACCTCATCGCCAAAAGCATTCGTTCGGGTGCTCGCGGCTACGGTGTTCCGCCTTAGTGCACTTCGTCGACGGCATCTGGGGTGCGGTCGTCTACTAAAGTTTCCGGCGAGCATTCGATCAGTTTATCGGGAATCTTGTTGAATTACCCGACAGGTTATTGAAAAGTGTTTTCAATATCGAGACTAAAATGCGGGGTTTATAATTGTTAGGCATGTGATGTCTAAGGAATTCATTTGGTAAGGCATGAAATCCAAGTATGTGATACATTGGGTTTATGATGTCTAGGTGGTTGCGGATTCTAGCTGTCGTAGTTTTTCACTTTCTTTTTTGCGACCGTAAGTGTAATATGTGGTGTATCGCCGGTTTCGGTGCTATATGTCAACGACAATTGGGACACGCATATTTACTTACGTTGATGACATATGATATTATGTGTTGCTGTGATATGCTATATTTGATCGTCGTGTTTTGAATAGCCGAGGGTTTTTATGCGAGATGTGTTGGATATGTATGCCCTAGAGGCCATTATTGTATAGTACTAGTATGTATAATACATTTTGGAGCCTTGGTATATATACACGGGTTTACGACAGTCTTGCTCGATATAGTAGTATGCTACTTGGTTTGTATCTATCTTAATATGTGTATATGTTTGTTTTAACATATCGCTAAAAACATATTGATAGAGCCCTTAGGATCTTTTCTTGACTACCGGCGTTGTGATGGCGATCACACTAGTGGGGGCTGGGTAGTCTATAAGCACATCCTTATTTTGGTCCCTGGTCGTACGATTATCGAGACAGGGCATCGATACTCCAGAGTAGACTGGTGCATACGCTTCTCGTCCCAGCAGGGGAGATGGTATGTCCCACAGCCATCAGTACGTCATACTGGAGATAGTATGCAGGTGCTCGTTAGGTTACGAGTACACTGGACATGACTCATCGGGAACTATTGGTTGGTATTATACCCATCGTCAGTTAACAGTTCCCAGGTGACATGAGTACAGCTTAGTCCGTTGACTTGACACTGTCACTTCGCCTTAAGTGTGTTCCCACTGTTCTTAGATTACTACCCTACCACGGCTCTATTGAGTCGTGCAAACAGGTAGTAGTTGGGTGCAGTCCCGAAGCACTTGGAGACAGTGACGGTTAGACAGGATTCGTCTCTCCCGATATTGGGAGTTGATATCGCGCTATGTCTAGGAGATCCATTACACATAGTCGTCCCTGGCCAGGGCAAGCAAGACTTGCTGGTAGTGTTACCAGTAGATTCTCAGGGTGTTTTGGGCTACACTCCGACACGACTTGTACCGATATTAGGGGACTTACGTTTATCGCCCCCTAGGCTCGCCATGCGATATTCTCAGACGAACAGACCGGACTGTATGGAGATTGTCACATTCAGGCTCAATAGGAGTTAGGATGGGTTCACCTCATCAGTCTTCTTGTCCGCATCTACCTGTAGACCGTTACGTACAGCTAGTACCGCTTGCGGCCTGTGGTTAAACCCACTGCCAGCGTAGTGTCAAGCTTTTAGAGTCCCACACAGAGGGTTACTCGCCTTTGGGCAAAATAGAGTGGAGGTTGCATAGTTTTGCGACGGGGTTCATTCACATCCGCGCACTTGTGCACGTTTGGTGTCCGGACAGTTGTTACTAGAGGGCTTTGGTTTAAGCCAGATGCTAGTACTTGTTTTGGGATTGGTTTTGTCTCAGTGTATTCGTGTTCCTTGGAACACGGATGCGGGTGTGTATGCACAGTTCACAGAGGCAGAGGCAGAGAATTCTCATTAGGGTTGTTGACCATTTGATTTTGGCTGACTTGTTGACCGTTGACTTTTTCTAAACCCTAATGAGAATGAGAAATATGATTAATAATATTAATTAAGGATTATTGTGTTATGGTTGAGTTGAACATTTGACTTTTGATGACTTGTTAATTTTGTTGACCGGTTGACCATTGTGAACTTGTTGACCATTATCATTTCATTGCTATGACTTTTGTTTACTTGTTGTTCTTTACAAAATGCAATAATTGCATGAAATGATAATGGTTATTGAAACTAACCATCACAATTCTTAATTATTATTATTATCATTATTATTTTTGCTTTTGTGAGCATGGTTGGATGATGAGAGCTTATTCTATCATTTTGTTTCTCTCTCTTAGAAAAAGCTCTCCCTCTTCCTCTCTCAAGGTTCAAGTGTTCCATGAGTTGGAAATCATGAACCTTTGAGACAAAACCACCATAACTCTTCTCTACTCATTCTAAGGTCCTAGGTCTAGCAAACCAAGCACCTTAGTTATCTTTGTAGGGTTCCTAGGCACTCTTGTGAAGGTTCATAAGGTATCAAACATGCCCGAATAAAATTTTAGACGTGCCGAACAACCCAAAGCCGGGATCTTTGCTAGATTATTAGGGTTTAACATGCAAGTAAACATCTGTACTACTAAGTGTGAGGGATTACAACCTTTGTAGTCCGCTCCTTCGTTTCATAAGCTCCGAGTAGAAGTCCCTTCGCCGCGATCCACGATCTCCCGGACTCAAGAGAGGCTCCACGACTCGAACGATCCATGCTAGCTTGTAGTGTTCCGTTTCTCCGATGATCTACGTCGAAGTTGCTATAACCCAAGCTCTCTCACTCTAAATAGGTGAACACCCTAATCTAATGGGCTAGATTAGATGAGGATGATGGAGTAGTATTTATGCTATCTTTTTATATCAAATTCTCACGTGAAAACATCACAAAAAGAAAATCAAGTGAGCTTTCTCAAAGCTTAAGAGAGAAGAAGATGATGAATAATGAGATAATCCTTTTGTGATGAATAATGAAATGAGTATATGAATAATAATGCAACCATGGTTAATGATGACAAGGATAACCCTTGTAGAGAGTTAACTAAGGCTAGGGTTTGGTTGGGTTAAGAAATGAGTCATAAGAAAATATCTATCATAATATCTTCTTCATGACAAAAGAAGAACTTCTAGAAGGTGCAAGAAGAAACTAACCCAATTAAACCCTAACCTTGTTTAATCACCACTAAACATGTTTCATTATTAATCATATCATGTTACTATAATATATATCACATATATATAATACCTTTAATATATATCGCATATATATCATTGTATTATCAGGTGAGAAAATGAAATAATAAAGCGAGCCAATATTAGATAATGTAATACAATATATCATATATATTATTATACATTAAATCATCGAATCAACACTTGATCCGACAATCCGGCTATATCGAATATAACCGACTAATATATCATGTACCGATTCATCGAATCAACACTTGATCCGATGATCCGGTTCATATCTAAATATCACGAGAATATAATACGGTATCTCATATCGCATTATCCTCGGTCCTGCACATATCTCATATGTGCCTCTACTCCGTTTTGCCTGAGCCAAGAAACCTCTGTGTAGAACTCTAAAGAATCGTCAATACGCCGGTAGCAGGTGATGATCATATCAAACACCCACAAGCTGCAAGCGGTCAGCTAAACGTAACAGCCACCCGGGTATTGAGCGATCAGAAGATCAACAAGCTAGCCTGTACGTTCTCCTGTGAATCTAATTAGTAACACTCCCGTACTGTCCGGTCTCTTCGTCTGATATGTCGCATATCAAGTCTAGGGGTGGTATACGTCAGACCCCAGTAACCGACAAGTCGTGTCGATGTGTGGCTCATAACGGGTCGAGAAACTACTGGTAACACTTACCAGTAAATCTCTATATCAGCCCTGGCCAGGGACTTCCAGTTATAGCCAATCGAACACAGCACAACATCAACTCCCCATACCGGGAGAGACGAATCCTCTCCTATCGCTCATTGCCTCCATGTAATTCGGGACTGCACCCAAAAGCCACCATTTTGCACGCCCTCTTGGACGTGGTAAGGTGAAAATCAAAGCACAGTGGGAATCACACAAGACTCTATGACGATCTCGGGTTTACAGACTACCATGTACCAGTGTCACCGGAGAACTTCCATCTGACGTGTGGTATATCACCATCTAGGAGTTCTCTGTGAGTCCGTCCAGTGTACCCAGTCTCCACTGAGCACCCGCATACCATCCTTGATGTCCAACACCGATGGATATGGGATCATCCATCATATGGGTCAAGATGCGTATACGCTAGTCTACTCTGGAGTATCGATGCCCTGTCTTGATATACCCTCGACTAGGAACAGTTATAGGATGTACTCATCGACTACCATGGCCCCACTAGTATGATCTCATCATAGTCCCAGTAGTCGAGTACAGATCCTAAGGGCTTTATCAACATGTGAGACTAAGACAGTAAACCAGTACAAGTCAACATGTTAAGATAAAGTGAAACCAAATAGCATACTATCATGACGAGCAAGAAAGTCCTCTCTATATATATCCAAGCATGCATTATAATATACATCATATGTACAACAATGGCCTCTAGGGCATATACATAACTAACAATCTCTAGGTTGAGATAGGAGCTCAAGTTCGAGGCCCTCGGGTGGATCCATCTACGACAAAGAGGAGACGAGGAGGAGGAGCCATTCAAGCCACTACAAGAAGCGAGCAAGGAGAAGAACCACCAAAAGAAGAGAAGGAGTTCAAGACCTAGGTATAACCATTCTACGTAGTAGCTCGAACTTGTAGTTTAATTGTTAGTTTTTGTTTAGCAAAGATCCTTCTTGAATGGTCCATGTTACCTTGTTAGGAAAATTTTGATTTTTACCTATTCCGCCTCCCCGAAAGAACCGGGGTGGGTAACGTGGACTTAACAGTGGTATCAGAGCTAGCAAAACAACAACTAACTGTTAGCAAAGTGTTTAGAACTTCGATCCGGAAAAAATCCCGAAAACAAACCGAAAAATTGTATTTTCTGTCGATTTTCAAAACAGGCCTAAAAATATTTTGTATGACATGAAAAATACAAGCAGGGTTTTTTAGGAAATGTCAAGAAATTTGAGCCCACGACTCGGCCAACTCGCCGCGGAAGCGCGGCGGAACCATGAGTTCCGCCGTGGATCCGCGGCCGAGTTGACTCGGCCGCGGTTCCAATTTGTTGCAGATTCCTCTGTTTGGTGTTTTGGGATTTTTGAGATGTTTTGTTTTTGCTCAGATTTTCCAGAGAACAATGTTATGTTTGGGGTAGTTACAAATTGGTGTTTTGATCGAAGTTCTACAAACTCTTGCTAAATGGTTATATCTGTAATGTGATATATGCACTGAACGTCGGCTAATCGCTATATGTCGATTAGTGGGGGTTGTTCATATCTGTGATCTGTAATGTTGTTGGATTGTGTATATGAACTTGTTGGATTGTCGCGGATGAACAGCCAGGGGTTTTGAGAGATGAGAGTTTCTTTATCTTTCATTTGATGTAATATGTAAATTAATGTAATATTATTTTTTTTGGCCGCACATCCGGGATGAGGTTGTAGCCGCCATTGTATATTATTTCTTTTACTTTTTTTGCTCCTAGGATAGACCCAAGGTGGGTTCCACAAACTACCGGGTACATTGAAGTGCTGAGTGGCCTACTCATGTTGTTGAGGGAGGCTGCTTCAGTTCGGGTATTTGGCGGGTAGTTTGCCGCACCCGTAGGGGTCTAGGGTGGGGTTTTGGCTATTCATCGCGACCGTGTAATCCGTCTTTCGTTGCAGGCTCGAACGAAACGCGGATTCCTAGCATATCCAATGTGTTCATCTGTGATCTGGAATGGCTATCATTGCATCTGACGAATGTGTATATCTATATATGATATCTAGTAGGCGTTGCTTATGTTTTACATCCGCGCTAGTTCAGCCCCCGCTCTGTCGTTAGTTAAGTAACCTAACGAGTAATGACGGGGCCCCGTGGCGAATGCGGATGGCATAAGCGTACGTCATATTTTCGTTGTTTTCTGCAATGGTAGGATTAATTGATGGGACGCAATATATTAATGCAAAGAAAATAAATCAAAAAGACGATGTTGGAACAATTTTCAAAAAGCTGTTATTGCAATGACGTTCTCTTTTGTTTTGCACGGAGATATTCGGTTATGAATGCCCAGCACCTTATTCGACGAGGCAAGGGTCGAGATCCCTTCATCGGGAGTGACCCCTTGGACAAAAAGTTTGTGTCAGGGTAATAACTTCACTATAGTCGATTATTCTTTCTTTGCATCGAGGTATTCAGTTTGGAATATCATGCACCTCATTCGACGAGGAAAGAGCCGAGATCCCTTCACAGGGAGTGACCTCTTTAGCAAAAGTTTTCGCCACTATATATTTAAAAAGGGTTATCGGGTTCCTTCAATGATATCAAGTTCATTACGTTAACGGGTTTTTTGCCAAAAACCCAGCCGTAGCCCTCCGTCATTTCTTAAAAGTTATACTTAGTATTCGTGCTGCGTTTGTTGACTGTGTCAAGGCGCAGTGAACGGTAGCTGAGTATTGCTTATCTGCAGGATACAATGTGATTGGTTAGGACAGTCGTGTAACCTTATTGACCGTGTCAAGGGTTATGCGGGTGGGTTTAATGCAATCAAGATAATGACGGGTTGAACTTGATTAGGACTCTTTGATTTGTTGACTGTGTCAAGGTCACTTGGGTCCTAAGGGCAAAAATCCACATCGGGAGTTTCCAAAGAAACTGAAACTTGCAGATTTAGCATACCTTCTGGAGTGTGGTGACTAGAGTGGATTCCATTTAGGTCATCATACAATGATATTTGGATCCCGATCCCACTGATGAGTTAGATTACTCTCGGGAGATTATTTCACTTAGCAATCAATGCTATAAACCAAGTAGGTGTCTGGAACGGTGTTAGCGGGGCTACGCCTCCAGGGAAAAGAGGTTATTTAATTAAGGAACTTCGCGAAAGCGTTGGAAAACCTCTCTCGAAGTACCAACACTAGCCTGGCTGAAAGGTTAAGTAAGTATTGTGCCGTGCGATTAATCCTGACTAGTTCTTCTTTTAAGGTTTGAAGAAGAATTTGAGGAAACAGTGGGAGCCATCCTGGTTAGATAAATCAATAAACCAATATAATCTTGCAAGAGCGCACGCTGAGTGTTTCTTTTCTCTCTCTCCAGGTAGCAACCATTTCACGCCCTAATCAAGATAATAAAATGTATCGCTTGACCGACCCGAATTCTTATTCGGGGCTGGGGAACGTTGGTTCGGCTCCAACTTACGACAACAGTCATAAGTATGAGCAAGGGAAAGAGGATTGTATGGATTCCAAGGATACCCATATGAAGAAGAAGCATAATTTTGCATCTACTTCAGGTGTTCTTGTTATTGAGAACTGCTTTACGGTCAGCCCTACCTCCTGGGTACTTGATACCGGATCAGGATCTCATATCTGTAATCTATTGCAGGGACTGAGAAAAAGTAGGAAAGTTGTACCTGGTGATATGTCGCTCAGAGTAGCGAACGGAGCACAAGTTAATGCTGCAGCCGTCGGTGAATATCACCTAGTGTTGCCAAATGGCAACACTATGATTTTGAACGATTGCTACTATGTAGCTTCTATGGTTTGCAACATCATATCAGTTTCTTTACTTAATAAAGATGGATATAACTTTGTTCTTGATAGAAATATCATGAACATCTACATTCATAAGGTACTGGTTGTAGAAGGTACACTGTGTAATGGTATCTATGTTCTAAATCAGAATACAGTTCTCAATGTACAAAACACACGCAAGAGGAAGAGTTCGGATACGAACGAATCCAACTTATGGCATTGTAGACTTGGTCACATCGGAGAGAAAAGACTAAGTAAGTTGCATAAAGATGGACTCTTGGATACGTTCGAGTTTTCATCTTATGAAACTTGTCAGTCTTGTCTCAAAGGAAAGATGGCCAAATCTCCGTTCACCGGACATGGAGAAAGGGCAGCGGAGCTCTTGGGACTCATACACAGTGATGTGTGTGGTCCAATGTCTATACATGCAAGGGGCGGGTTCTCATACTTCATCACATTCACCGACGATCTCTCTAGATTCGGATATGTGTATCTTATGAAACATAAATCTGAAGCTTTTGAGAAATTCAAGGAATTCAGAAACGAAGTAGAGAACCAGATTGGCAAAAGTATCAAGATCCTTCGATCAGATAGAGGAGGGGAGTACTTAAGCAAGGAATTCCTAGATTACTTAAAAGAGAATGGTATTCTCTCTCAGCTTACTCCTCTTTATACACCACAGCACAACGTTGTATCGGAACGGAGGAATCGTACCCTATTGGATATGGTTCGCTCCATGATGAGTAGTGCTGAGTTGCCTCTTTCATTCTGGGGATATGCACTTCAAACAGCAGCACATATATTGAATCAAGTTCCATCCAAATCCGTGCCTAAGACTCCATATGAAATATGGAGTGGTAAGAGATTGTATCTTAAACGTATTAAGATTTGGGGTTGCCCAGCTTATGTCAAAAAGCAGAACCCAGACAAACTTAAGGCAATGGCAGTTTTGTGTAGGTTTATGGGATACCCAAAAGATTCTAGTGGGTATCTATTCTACCATGCAGAGGAACAGAAGATAATTGTTTCCAGGAACGCCACATTTTTAGAAAAAGAATTTCTTGTTAAGAATATTAGTGGCAGCACGGTAGAACTGGATGAAATTCCAGAGACACAAACTATAACTGAAGATTTGGTGGAACCGCTAGATTCAGTTACCCCAACGAACCTCAGCCACTCCGCAGATCTGGTAGGATTTCTCATCCGCCCGAGAGATACTACGGTTTTCTCATAGACGGGGATCGAGAGGATTGCATCTTGGAAGAAGATGACCCTACCAGTTTCAGGCAGGCCATTATCAGTAGGGAATCTGATAAGTGGCTGGAAGCTATGCAATCCGAAATGGAGTCCATGTACACCAATAAAGTGTGGACCTTGGATATTGCTCCACCTGGGGTAAAACCCGTTGGATGCAAATGGATCTACAAAAGGAAACTTGGTGTAGATGGGCAGGTAGAAACCTATAAGGCTAGACTCGTTGCAAAAGGTTTTCGTCAAAGACCTGGTGTGGACTATGATGAAACTTTTTCTCCAGTGGCTATGCTTAAATCCATTCGGATCCTACTTGCCATTGCTGCCTTCCATGACTATGAAATCTGGCAGATGGACGTAAAAACGCCCTTTCTAAACGGCTGTTTGGAAGAGTGCGTTTACATGGATCAGCCAGAAGGTTTCGTAGACAGTGGGAGCAGCGGGAAGGTGTGCAAGTTGCTTAAATCCATTTATGGATTAAAGCAGACATCGCGGAGCTGAAACATATGTTTTGATGAGGCAATCAAGGAATTTGATTTCATCAAGAACGAAGATGAACCTTGGGTCTATAAAAAGATTATAGGACGAACTGTCGTGTTCCTAGTCTTGTATGTGGAAGACATTCTTTTGATAGGAAATGACATTCCTATGCTACAATCGGTCAAGCTATTCTTGTCACAACGGTTCTCCATGAAGGACCTGGGTGATGCCTCGTACATTCTGGGGATCAAGATCTACAAAGATAGATCCAAGAGACTACTGTGACTTTCACAGTCCAGGTACATAGAGACCGTACTAAAGAGATTTAGTATGGAAGATTCCAAGCGCGGTAATATACCCGCATTGCACGGAATCACCCTCTCCAAGAAGATGTCTCCTAAGACTGATGAGGAGAGGGTTCGCATGAGCACTGTACCCTATGCTTCGGCGGTAGGATCTATAATGTATGTGATGCTATGTACAAGACCAGATGTAGCTTACGCGCTGAGCGTGGTGAGCCGGTATCAGTCAGACCCAGGTGAGGGCCACTGGACGGCAGTGAAGAACATTCTCAGGTACCTGAGAAGGACTAAGGAGATGTTCCTGGTTTACAGTAATGGAGACCTCAGGGTCGAGTCCTTTACCGATTCAAGCTTTCAGAGTGACAAAGATGACAACAAGTTTGTTTCGGGTTTTGTGTTTACCCTCAATGGAGGGGCGGTGTGTTGGAAGAGTTCCAAACAGGATACCGTCGCAGACTTGACGATGGAGGCTGAATACATTGCTGCAAGCGATGCCGCAAAAGAGGCGGTCTGGATGAAGAAGTTCATTAGTGAACTTCAGGTGGTTCCGTCCATCGTTGACCCAATACCTTTGTATTGCGATAACAATGGGGCTATAGCTTTAGCGAAGGAACCAAGGTCCCATCAGAAATCCAGACACATCTTAAGGCGGTATCACCTGATCAGGGAGATCATTGATCGCCAGGAGATCGAGGTACGGAGAGTGGACACAAAAGACAACATGGCGGATCCATTCACAAAGGCACTTCCTCAAACACAGTTCGAGCGACTTTTTGAGCTATTGGGTATGCGGTATGCCAGCAGCTGGCCTTAGAGCAGACATTGGGTATACGGTACACTAATTACTGGCCTTTAGTGCAAGTGGGAGATTGTTGGATATGTATGCCCTAGAGGCCATTATTGTATAGTACTAGTATGCATAATACATTTTGGAAGCTTGGGATATATACAGGGGTTTACGACAGTCTTGCTCGATATAGTAGTATGCTACTTGGTTTGTATCTATCTTAATATGTGTATATGTTTCTTTTAACATATCGCTAAAAACTTATTGATAGAGCCCTTAGGATCTTTGCTTGACTACCGGCGTTGTGATGGCGATCACACTAGTGGGGGCTGGGTAGTCTATAAGCACATCCTTATTTTGGTCCCTAGTCGTAGGATTATCGAGACAGGGCATCGATACTCCAGAGCAGACTGGTGCATACGCTTCTCGTCCCAGCAGGGGAGATGGTCTATCCCACAGCCATCAGTACGTCGTACTGGAGATAGTATGCAGGTGCTCGTTAGGTTATGAGTACACTGGATATGACTCATCGGGAACTGTTGGTTAGTATTATACCTATCGTCAGTTAATAGTTCCCAGGTGACATGAGTACAGCTTAGTCCGTTGACTTGACACTGTCACTTCGCCTCAAGTGTGTTCCCACTGTTCTTAGTTTACTACCCTACCACGGCTCTATTGAGTCGTGCAAACAGGTAGTAGTTGGGTGCAGTCCCGAAGCACTTGGAGGCAGTGACGGTTAGACAGGATTCGTCTCTCCCGGTATTGGGAGTTGATATCGCGCTGTGTCTAGGAGAGCCATTACAAATAGTCGTGCCTGGCCAGGGCAAGCGAGACTTGCTGGTAGTGTTACCAGTAGATTCTCAGGGTGTTTTGGGCTACACTCCGACACGACTTGTACCGCTATTAGGGGACTGACGTTTACCGCCCCTTAGGCCCGCCATGCAATATTCTCAGATGAACAGACCGGACTGTACGGAGATTGTCACATTCAGGCTCAGTAGGAGTTAGGATGGGTTCACCTCATCAGTCTTCTTGTCGGCATCTACCTGGGGACCGTTACGTACAGCTAGTATCGCTTGCGGCCTGTGGTTAAACCCACTGCCAGCGTAGAGTCGAGCCTTTAGAGTCCCACACAGAGGGTTACTCGCCTTTGGGCAAAACAGAGTGGAGGTTGCATGGTTTTGCGACGGGGTTCGTTCACATCCGCGCACTTGTGCACGTTTGGTGTCCGGACAGTTGTTACTAGCGGGCTTTGGTTTAAGCCAGATCCTAGTACTTGTTTTGGGATTGGTTTTGTCTCGGTGTATTCGTGTTCCTGGGAACACGGATGCGGGTGTGTATGCACAGTTGACAGAGGCAGAGGATTCTCATTAGGGTTGTTGACCATTTGATTTTAGTTGACTTGTTGACCGTTGACTTTTTCTAAACCCTAATGAGAATGAGAATTATGATTAATAATATTAATTAAGGATTATTGTGTCATGGTTGAGTTGAACATTTGACTTTTGTTGACTTGTTGACTTTGTTGACCGGTTGACCGGTTGACCATTGTGGACTTATTGACCATCATCATTTCATTGCTATGACTTTTGTTTACTTGTTGTTCTTTACAAAATGCAATAATTGCATGAAATGATAATGGTCATTGAAACTAACCATCACAATTCTTAATTATTATTATTATCATTATTATTTTTGCTTTTGTGAGCATGGTTGGATGATGAGAGCTCATTCTATCATTTTGTTTCTCTCTCTTAGAAAAAGCTCTCCCTCTTCCTCTCTCAAGGTTCAAGTGTTCCATGAGTTGGAAATCATGAACCTTTGAGACAAAACCACCATAACTCTTCTCTACTCATTCTAAGGTCCTAGGTCTAGCAAACCAAGCACCTTAGTTATCTTTAGGTTGAGATAGGAGCTCAAGTTCGAGGCCCTCGGGTGGATCCATCTACGGCAAAGAGGAGACGACGAGGAGGAGCCATTCAAGCCACTACAAGGAGCGAGCAAGGAGGAGAACCACCAAAAGAAGAGAAGGAGTTCAAGACCTAGGTATAACCATTCTACATAGTAGCTAGAACTTGTAGTTTAATTGTTAGTTTTTGTTTAGCAAAGATCCTTCTTGAATGGTCCATGTTACCTAGTTAGGAAAATTTTGATTTTTACCTATTTCGCCTCCCCGAAAGAACCGGGGTGGGTAACGTGGACCTAACAAGATGAGAGTTTTTCATTTTCATTCATGCAAAAGTTTGTATGTAATATTCTTTTATTGGGGCACTTCCGGGTTGAGGATGATGTCACCATTGATGTATATTATTTACTTTTCCGCATTAGGATAGACCCAAGGAGGAGAGCACAAGTAACCGGGTTCTAGAGTCCAGTGGGAGACCATCTCGAGGAGTCGAGACCGGGCCTCCTAACTGTAGAATTGGTAGGGTTGCTTTCCGCTCTTGTAGGGGTCTAGGGATGTGGGTTTGGCTATTCATCGTGATCGTGGAATCCGTGTTTTATACCGGCTTAATTTAAAACATGGAATTCCTAGTATATCCAATATTTCATATGTGATTCTTCTACTGCTGATATTTTGTGATGTGATCACTTGATATGTTCTGAGATGAATGCCTATATTATATATATGAGATATAATTAATATTGCTGTTTTTGTTTCATATGTGATTCTTAGGAAGCATAATTGATGGGACTTCATTAATGAGATTAATGAAATAAAAGAAACCTAAAGATGTTGCAGAATCTTGTTTAAAAACTGGTAGCTCTAGTTTTTGCTTTGCATGGCGGTATTTCTCGTAGAATATCTAGCACCTTATTTGATAAGGAAAGAGCCGAGATCCCTTCACCGGGAGTGACCTCTTTAGCGAAACAAGCAGATGCTACAACCCACTCGGTTTGTCTTTTGATTGCTTTTTTAGTTCTTTCTTTGCGTAGTGGTATTTATGAAATATCATGCACCTTATTCGATAAGGAAAGAGCCAAGACCCCTTCACCGGGAGTGACCTCTTTAGCAAAACTAGTAAAAGCCTAAAAAACACTCATTTTTAAAATTTACTCGATTCTACAACGATATCAAGTTCATTACGCAAAAGGTTTTCTTAAAAACCCGTCGTAGCCCTCCGTCATTTCAGATAAGTAGTGTTTTGTATTCGTGCTATGTTTGTTGACCTCTGTCAAGGAATATTGTGTGGTAGCTGATTAGTGCTTATCTGCAAAGCATATGATGCGATTGGATTAGGGTAGTCGTACGACCTTGTTGACCCCTGTCAAGGGTCGTGCAGGTGGGTTTAATTCAATCATGAAATGACGGGTTGAACTTGACTAGCGCACTATGGTTTGTTGACCTCTGTTAAGGTCATAGGACTCTAGGGGAAAAAGTATTATCGGGAATTTCAAGTGTTGAAATTTGTAACGAGATTGCATACTTTCTATGAGATAGTTGGATCCCGATACCCATTGCGAGTAAGAGTTACTCCTGGGAGAGTTTTGCACATTACAATTAGCCGATCAAGTAGGTGTCTAGAAAAGTGTTAACGGAGTTACGCCCCTGTGAAAATGAGGTTTGTTTTAATTAGGTCTGTGCGAAAGCACGGGGAACCTCCCTCAAAATACCGACACTGGCCTGGCTGAAAGATTGGCGAATTTGTAGGGTGTAATTAATCCCGGCTAGTCTTACCTTTTAGGGTTTGATGGAAGATTTGATATAAACAGTGGGAGCCATCCCGATTAGATATAATAATAACCAATCTAATCTTGCAAGAGCGCACGCAGAGTGTTTTCTTCTCTCTCTCTCCTGGAAGATACCATGTCATGCTTTAATCAAGATAATAATATGGATGCATTGACCGAACCTGCTTATTATACTGAGCTAGAGAATGTTGGTTCCGCTCTATCTTATAATTGTTATAAGTCCGAGCAGGAAATAGGGGAATATCCGGATTCCCATGCCACCCAATCGAAGAAAGTGCATAATGATGCATCTTCTTCGGGTATGTTCAATACCGAGAACCGTTTCTCAGTATCCTCTACGTCCTGGGTATGTGATACCACATCAGGATCCCGCATATGTAATATATTACATGGGCTACAGATAGGTAGAGAACTGAGAATGGGTGATATGTCTCTAAGTGTAGAGAATGGTGCAAGTGTTGCAGCCAAACCAGTTGGCAAATATCACCTTGTATTAATACATTGATTCTGAACGAATGTTATTACATACCGAACCTGATATACAACATTACATCAGATTCTTTATTAAGTTAAAGAAGGATAAAATTCTGTATTGGAGGATAATGTTGTGAATATTTTCCTGAATCAAGAGTTGATTGGACCAGGCACGTTATATAATAGCATAAATGTTCTAAATCAAACCACAGTTCAAAGTATATTGAACACACACAAGGGGAGTAGTTCAGAAATGAACGAATCCTTCTTGAGGCATTGTAGACTAGGTCATATCAATATGACATGACCAACTAAGTTACATAAGGATGAATATGAGAATCTGTTCGAATTTTTCATCTTATGCTACTTGCCAGTCTTGTCTCAAAGGTAAAATGACCTATACTCCGTTTACTGGAAACAGAGAAAGAGTTACTGAAATCTTGGGACATATACATGATGATGTATACGGTCCTATGTCTATAAATGCCAAGGTTGGTTCTTTGTACTTCATTATATTCACTGATCATCTCTCAAGATTCGAACATATGTTCCTGTTGAAACACAAGTCTGAAACTTTTGAGAAATTCAAGGAATATAAGCTTGAAGTTGAGAACCAGACGGGTAAAAGTATTAAGTCCTTCGATGTGATCGAGGAGGAGAATACTTGCGCATGGAGTTCCTGGAGTTTCTAAAAGGAGAATGAGATTCTCTCTCAGCTTACTCCTTCGTATACACCACAGCACAACGGTGTATCGGGGTGGAGGTATTGCACCCTGTGAGATATGGTGCGCTCTGTGATGAGTAATGTTGAGTTACCTATTTTCTTTTGGGTGTTATGCACTTGAGAAGCTGCATACCTATTGAATGGGGTTCCATCTAAATCAGTGCCTACCACTCCATATGAGATATGGTATGGGAAGAGACCATGTCTTAAACGAGTTAAGATATGGGGTTGTCTGGCCTATGTTGAGAGGCAGAATCTGGACAAGCTCGAGGCAAGTTCTATTCTGTAAGTTTGTCAGGATATCCCAAACATTTGCGAGGGTATATCTTCTACCTAACTAAGGAGCAAAAGATGTTTTGTTTCTCATCATGCCACCTTTTTAGAAAAGGAATTTCTTGTGAAGAAATTTGTGGTCATGAGGTAGAACTGGAAGAAGTTCCAGCTAGACAAACTAACAGCTGATGATTTGGTGAAACCAAAGGATTCAATAGTCTCCAACGAACCTCAGCCTCTCCGCGAATCTGGTAGGGTTCCTCATCCACTTGAGAGATACTGCGGTCTTCTCGGTGACAGTGGGAGCAAGGATTGCATCATGGTTGATGATGGCCCAACTAGGTTCAGGCAGGCCATCACGAGTGGCGACTCTGTGAAATGGCTGGATGCTATGCGATCAAATATGGAATCCATGTACACCAACAAAATATGACTTTGGATGTTGCACCTGAAGGGGTAAAACCCATTGGGAGCAAATGGATCTTAAGAAGATTATTGGTGTAGATGGAAAAGTTGAAACTTTCAAAACTATGGTTAAGTCCATCAGGATCAATGCGCGCATCGCGGAGTTGGAACATCTGTTTTGATGTGGTAGTCAAAGAGTTTGACTTCATAAAAAAGGTAGATGAACCTTGTATATACAAGAAGGTTGTAAAGAGTAAGGTTTTCATCCACGTATTGTACGTAGATAACATACTCTTGATAGGAAATGGTTTCCTATACTACACTCGGTCAAGCTCCTCTTATCACGAGAATTCTCCAAGAAAGATCTGGATGATACCTACTACATCTTGTGGATTATGATCTATGGTGATAGATCTAAATAGATATTGGGAGTGTCCCAAATCCAGGTACATTAACACCATACTAAAGGGGTTTAGTATGGAGGATTCTAAGCATGGTGGTTCTCCTACTTACTGAGGAATCACCCTCTCCAAAAAGATGTCTTCCAAGACTGATTTGGAGAGAGCTTGCGTGCAAGGGATAACCTATGTTTCGGCAGTAGGCTCTATCATGTATGCGATGTTATGTACCAGACCAGATGTATCTAACTTACTAAGTGTAGTGATCATAAATCAATCGGATCTTGGGAGAATCACTGGACAACTGTGGAGGACATTCTTAAGTACTTGAGAAGCACTAAATGAATGTTCTTGGTTCGAGCTTCCAGAGTGATAAGGACGACTGAAAGTCAGTCACATGCATTGTCTATATCCTCAGTGGAGGGACGGTATATTGGAAGAGTTCTAAGATAGATACCGTGGCAAACTAGACGATAAAGGCTGAATAAATCGCTACCAATGATGCGGCTAAAGTGGCTGTCTGGGCATTTCTTGTTCATGAGATGAATATGGTCCCTACCATTGAGCGTCCAATAACTGTTATTGTGATTACAATGGAGTTGTGGCTTTAGCCTAGGAATACCGGTCCCATCAGCGATCCAGACATATTCTGAGGAAAGTATCACCTGATCAGGGAGATGGTTGATCTACAAGGGATCGAGGTCAGGAGAGTTGATGATAAAGATAACACGGCGGATCCACTCACAAAGGCTTTACCCTAGAGAGACTTTTACAGGACGTTGAGTATGAGATACTACAACAAATGGCCTTAGTGCAAGTGGGAGATTGCTAGTTATATGTGTGCCCTAGAGGTTATTACTGTACATGCGATGTATATTGTAGTGGATACTTGGACATATATAGGAAGGACTTTCTTGCCCGACATGATAGCATGCTATCTGGTTGCACTTTATCTTAACATGTACACTTATTGTCTCTCTGTTACATGTTGATAAAACCCTTAGGATGGGTACTTGACTACCAGGATTATGATGCGGATCATACTAGTGGGGCAGAGGTAGTCGGCAAGTACATCCTTCAAATGTTCCTAGTCATGGGAGTATCGAGACATGGCATCGATACTCCAGAGTAGACTAGCGTATGCGCTTCTCGACCCATATAATGGGTGATGGATGATCCCATATCCATTGGTGTTTGACATCAGAGAAGGTATACGGGTGCTCAGTGGATACTGGGTACACTGAACGGACTCGCCAAGAACTCCTAGATGGTATTATACCTATCGTCGGATAGCAGTTCTCTGGTGACACTGGTACAGATTAGTCTGTTGACCCGAGATCGTCATAGAGTCTTGTATGATTCCCACTGTGCTTTGATTTCCACCATACCACGGTCAAGAGATCGTGCAAAAGGTGGTTTTTGGGTATAGTCCCGAGCCACATGGAGGCAATGAGCGATAGGAAGGGATTCGTCTCTCCCGGTATTGGGAGTTGATGTCGCGCTATGCTCGATTGGCTATAACAGGAAATCCCTGGCCAGGGTTGCTGAGATCTAATGGTAAGTGTTATCAGTAGTTTCTCGAACCGTTATGGACCTTGCATCGGCATGACTTATCAGGCTATTGGGGTCTGACGTTATACCACCCCCAGGCTGTGATATGCGACATATCTGATGAAGAGACCGGACTGTACGGCAGTGTTACTGATTGGATTCACAGGAGTATGAGTAGGCTTGCTTGTCGATCTTCTGATCGCTCAATACCCGGGTGGCCATTACGTTTAGCAGACCGCTTGCGGCTTGTGGGTATTTGATATGATCATCATCTACTGCCGGCGTATTGACGAGTCTTTAGAGTCCTACACAGTGGTTTCCTGGTTCATGCGAAACGGAGTAGGAGCATATATGTGATATGCGTGGGACCGAGATTAATACGTATATGTGATACTGTATTCTATTCTCACGATATGTGACATAGGTCGGTTATATGTGATATAGCCAGGTTATCGGATCAAGTGTTGATTCGATAAGTTGTTACATTTGATATTAGTCGGTTATATGTGATATAGCCGGATTATTAAATCAAGTGTTGATTTAATAATTTAATGTATAATTATATATTTGATATATTACATTACATTAACTAATATTAGTTCATTTAAGTATTTCTTTTTCTCACTTAATGATACACTTAATATATATGTGACATATGTTAATTGTATTGTTTTCTTTTGCACAAAATATATATGCGATATATATTCATGTGTCATGCTAGGTTATACATGCAACAAGGATGTATGAGACTCACACCATGCTAGGTTTAATGTTAAGGTTTATATTTATTTATTAAGTAATTCAAAATGGTGGAAATTGTCATGGCTTGGATCCTGGATGAAGCTTGTAGAACATTGACTAAGTCCACATGTTTTGTCTTACTTAAAATATTTATTAACTTAACCATAATACTTAGCCATGGTACAGTCTCTGCAAGGGTTAGAGTATAACATATACTCACCATGGTTGCATTTCTAATCTCAAGATTTTTTATTCATTCATCACTTCATCTTCTTCTTCTTCATCTCAATCTAGCTCTCTTGCTTGTGATGAATTGATGAAATATTGTGAGAAAATAAAATCTAAAGTGAGCAAAATTCCTAGTTCATCATCATCTACTTTTAGCCAATTAGTTTGGGTGTTTGCTTCACTAATTCACATATTAGTGAAGAGGTAGCATGAGCTTGAGTCTCCTCGACGTAGATCATCTTCGGCCTCGAAAACATTGAGCAAGCTTGTTCGTTTCTTCATGTGAACCTTTACTAGAGTCCGGGTCTTCACAACTTGCAGCGAAGAGACTGCTATACGGAGCATTAGAAGTGAAGGACCGGTCTACAAAGGTTGTATTCCGCATTCACCTTAGATGTAAAGTTGTTTACATGTTAATTCGTATGATTCTCTAGTTAAACATCCTCAGATTTGGGTTCCTTAATAGGGCAAATTTTAATTTGGCATGGACGATACCGCCCGAAACCTCGCTGTCGTGCTAGGGAACCTAGCAGTGGTATCAGAGCCTAGCTAGAGAATTAGACGATGTGTGTTAGATTACGAAACCGAAACGAATCCGAAACTTGAAACCCTTTAACCTAGTTTCTGTCAAATTTGAAAAGTGCTCTATTTTTTTTTAAACAACTGCAGAATGTTATATGTGATATAACATGAACTCCATGAAAATTCGAGGCAATTTGAGCTTAAAGTGGCCGGCCACAATGGTGGAAAAACCGGTGTGCTCGGGTCTTTTATGGAGTTTTGGCTTCAAATTTTCTGGGTGTTCCAGTCTCAGGGTTTTAGTGTTTCAGGTATTGCTAGTTTTTGCTAAAATTGCATGTGATGTTAATTTTCTGTATAGGCAACTCGGACTGTTTCATATTCGTAATTCTAATCTCTATTTTAGGTTATTTAGACGATGTTAAAAAGTTCGAACGGATATCAATAACCCATATTTTCCCTCGCTGGAAATTTTCAAGAGTTGGATTTTTTCCGAGTTTAAAATCTTCAGAAAATCTTGCAAGCGATTCTGTTGACTCTCTAGAAGAACGATACCCAAACTCGACTTTTTGGATCGTGGAACCGCGGTCATACCCTTGGGTTTGCCGCAGTTTCATGGCGACATGAGTAAGGCATGGGTCAGCCCTTCTACGGATGGTTCATAGGAGCCGTGGCAGTTTCTGGGTACTTTTTGAACTCCGCTCAAGTATTGAGCTTATTGGGAAATTTTGGGTGCTTGCTTATTCGATCGAAAAGTTTAACTTCGTCTTGCTATCTGTGATTTTGATACAATATTTGGTATCCACATAATGAGTTATGAGATAACTAGTTTGAATTTTATAAATCTAGCAGTTTAGTCTCATTTGATCGGTTGCCACGGAATTTTGATGTGGATCAAAAGTCTATCACAATTACGTAGTGTACGCGGATACTCGCCGGGTAACCTTACTAGATAGCCAAGCCCTATAGCCCCGACCAAGTGACTGTAGGTGAACCCCGTCGCCAAAAGCATCCGTTCGGGTGCTCGCGGCTGCGGTGTTCCGCCTTAGTGCACTTTGTCGATGGCATCAGGGGTGCGGCCGTCTACTAAAGTTTCCGACGAGCATTCAATCAGGTTATTGGGAATCTTGTTGAATTACCCGACAGGTTATTGAAAAGTGTTTTCAATATCGAGACTAAAATGCAGGGTTTATAATTGTTAAGCATGTGATGTCTAAGAAATTCATTTGGTAAGGCATGAAATCCAAAGTATGTGATACATTGGGTTTATGATGTCTAAGGTGGTTGCGGATTCCAACTGTCGTAGTTTTTCACTTTCTTTTTTGCGACCATAAGTGTAATATATGGTGTATCGCTGGTTTCGGTGCTATATGTCAACGACAATTGGGATACACATATTTACTTACGTTGATGACATATGATGTTATGTGTTGCTGTGATATGCTATATTGGATCATCGTGTTTTGAATAGCCAGGTTTTTTTTATATGAGATGAGAGTTTTTCATTTTCATTCATGTAAAAGCTTGTATTTAATATTCTTTTATTGGGGCACTTCCGGGTTGAGGATGATGTTACCATTGATGTATATTATTTACTTTTCCGCATTAGAATAAACCCAAGGAGGAGAGCACAAGTAACCAGGTTCTAGAGTCCAGTGGGAGACCATCTCGAGGAGTCGAGACTGGGTCTCCTAACTCTAGAATTGGTAGGGTTGCGTGCCGCTCTCGTAGGGGTCTACGGATGTGGGTTTGGCTATTCATCGCGACCGTAGAATTCGTGTTTTATACTGGATTAATTTAAAACACGTAATTCCTAGTATATCCAATATTTCATATGTGATTCTTCTGCTGCTGATATTTTGTGATGTGATCACTTGATATGTTATGAGATAAATGCCTATATTATATATATGAGATATAATTAATATTGTAATTTTCGTTTCATATGTGATGCTTAGGAAGCATAATTGATGGGACTTCATTAATGAGATTAATGAAATAAAAAAAACCTAAAGATATTGTAGAATCTTGTTTAAAAACTGGTAGCTCTAGTTTTTGCTTTGCATAGCAGTATTCCTCGTAGAATATCCAGCACCTTATTTGATAAAGAAAGAGTCGAGATCCCTTCATCGGGAGTGACCTCTTTAGTGAAACTAGCAGATACTACAACCCACTCGGTTTGTCTTTTGATTGCTTTTTTAGTTCTTTCTTTGCATAATGGTATTTATGAAATATCCTGCACCTTATTCGATAAGGAAAGAGCCGAGATCCCTTCACCGGGAGTGACCTCTTTAGCGAAACTAGTAAAAGCCTAAAAAAACACTCTTTTTTAAAATTCACTCGATTCTACAACGATATCAAGTTCATTACGCAAAAGGTTTTCATAAAAACCCGTCATAGCCCTCCGTCATTTCAGATAAGTAGTGTTTAGTATTCGTGTTGCGTTTTTTGACCTCTGTCAAGGCGTAGTGTGCGTTAGCCGATTAGTGTTTATTTGCAAAGTATATGATGCGATTGGATTAGGGTAGTCATACGACCTTGTTGACCCCTGTCAAGGGTCATGCGGGTGGGTTTAATTCAATCCTGAAATGATGGGTTGAACTTGACTAGCGCACTATGGTTTGTTGACCTCTGTCAAGGTCATAGGACGCTAGGGGAAAAAGTATTATCGGGAATTTCAAGTGTTGAAATTTGTAATGAGATTGCATACCTTCTATGAGATAGTTGGATCCTGATATCCACTGTGAGTAAGAGTTACTCCTGGGAGAGTTTTGCACATTACAATTAGCCGATCAAGTATGTGTCTAGAAAGGTGTTAACGGGGTTACGCCCCTGGGAAAGCGAAGTTTATTTTAATTAGGTCCGTGCGAAAGCACGGGGAACCTCCCTCAAAATACCGACACTGGCCTGGCCGAAAAATTGGCGAATTTGCAGGGTGTAATTAATCCCGGCTAGTCTTACCTTTTAGGGTTTGAAGGAAGATTTGATAAAAACAGTGGGAGCCATCCCGATTAGATAAAATAATAACCAATCTAATCTTGCAAGAGCGCACGCAGAGTGTTTTCTTCTCTCTCTCTCTCTCTCCTGGTAGAGACCATATCACGCCTTCGTCAAGATAATAATATGGATGCATTGACTGAACCTGCTTATTATACTGAGCTAGGGAACATTGGTTCTGTTCTATGTTATAATTGTTATAAGTCCGAGCAGGAAATAGGGGAATATCCGGATTCCCATGCCACCCAATCGAAATAAGTGCATAATGATGCATCTTCTTCGGGTATGTTCAATACCTTGGATTTGGGTTCTTTAATACGGCAAAATTTTAATTTGGCATGGACGATGCCGCCCGAAACCTTGCTGCCGTGCTAGGGAACCCAGCATGTTTGCCCGATGCAAGGAAACACTATGTGTGAGACTCTAAAGACTCGACACTACGCTGGCAGTGGGTTTAACCATAGGCCGCAAGCGGCACTTGCTGTACGTAACGGGCCCCAGGTAGATGTCGATAAGAAAGTCGATGAGAACAACTCATCCGAACTCCTACTGAGTCTATCCATGACAATCTCCGTGCAGTCCAGTCTGTTCGTCTAAGAGTGTCGCATATCGGTTCTAGGGGGCGGCAAGCGTCAGACCCCTGATAATGCAATAAGTTGTGTCGGAGTGCGGCCAAAAACACCCTGAGAAACTACTGGAGAACCTACAGTAAATCTCACTTGCCCTGGCCAGGGGCTTTGTATAATGGCTTTCCGAACACAGCGCGACATCAACCTCCAATACCGGGAGAGACGAATTCTATCTAACCGCCACTGCCTCCGGTGCTTCGGGACTGCACCCAACTACTACCTGTTTGCACGTCTCAATAGAGCCGTGGTAGGGTAGCAATCTAAGAACAGTGGGAATATACTTGATGTGAAGTAGCAGTGTCAAGTCAACGGACTAAGCTGTACTCATGTCACCTGGGAACTGCTACCTGACGATAGGTATAGTACCAACCAGTAGTACCCCATGAGTCCGTCCAGTGTAAATCATAACCCAATGAGCACCCGCATACTATCTTCAGTACGATGTACTGATGGCTGTGGGATAGACCATCTCCCCAACTGGGATGAGAAGCGTATACACTAATCTACTCTGGAGTATCGATGCCCTGTCTTGATAATCCTACGACTAGGGACCTGTATAAGGATGTGCTTGTAGACTATCCAGCCCCCACTAGTGTGACTGCCATCACAACGCTGGTAGTCAAGCAAAGATCTTAAGGGCTCCATCAATATGTATTAGCGATATGTTAAAAGAAACATATACACATATTAAGATAGATACAAACCAAGTAGCATACCACTATATTGAGCAAGACTGTCATAAATCCGTTTATATATCGCAAGCTTCCAAAATGTAATATACAAACTAGTACTATACAATAATGTCCTCTAGGGCATATCACACTAACATCTACCTTTCAGTAGCCCATGTAACTTATTAGATCCTGTTCCGGTATCATATACCTAGGACGTAGAAAATACTGAAAAACAGTTCTTGGTTACGAACACACCAGAAGAAGATGCATCAACATGCTTTTTCTTCAATCGGGCCGCATAGGAATTCTGGCATTCCCCTATTTCCTGTTCAGTCTTATAACAATTATAAGAAAGAACGGAACCAACGTTCCCCAACTCAGTATAATAACCAGGTTCGATCAATGCATCCATATTATTATTTTGATTAAGGCGTGACATGGTCGCTACCAGGAGAGAGAGAAGAAAACACTCTGCGTGCGCTCTTTTGCAAGATTAGATTCGTTGTTTATTTTATCTAATTAGGATGACTCCCATTGTTTTTTTTATCAAATCTTCCTTCAAACCCTAAAAGGAAAAACTAGCCGGGATTAATTACACTCTACAAGTTCGCTAACTGTTCAGCCAGGCCAGTGTCGGTACTTTGACGGAGGTTCCCCGTGCTTTCGCACGGACCTAATTAAAGTAAACCTCATTTTTCCAGAGGCATAACCTCGTTGACACCTTTCTAGACACATAATAGGTTAGCTAATTTTAAAGTGTAAAACTCTCCTAGGAGTAACACTTACTCGCAGTGGGTATCGGGATCCATTTATCACATAGAAGGTATGCAATCTCATTGCAAATTTCAACACTTGAAATTCCCGATAATGGTTTTTACCCTTAGTACTTATGACCTTGGCTATGGTCAACATATCATAAGTCCTAGTCACGTTCTACCCGTCATTTCGTGATTAATTAGATCCACCCACAAGATCCTTGGCTATAGTCAACATAATCACATGAATGTCCTAACTAATCGCATCATATGCTGTGTAGGAAAATATCACTTAGCTACCATACACAACGCCTTGACTATGGTCAACATACGCAGCACGAATACTAAGTACTCTACTTCCTAAAATGACGGAAGGTTGCGAATTGTTTTTAAGAAAACCTTTTAATGCTTTGAACTTGATATCGTTGTAGAATCGAATGGTTTTAAAAGGAGTGGCTTAAGCTCCGCATTTTGGAACTTGCTTTTTCTTAAAAAGGCCGAGTGAGTTTCAAATTCAATACTTCAACATATTTTAGGTTTATTTTCTACCATTAATCTCATTAATGAATTCCCATCAATATTTATGCTTCCTAAACATCATAGAAAATGAAACGAAAATAGAACGTACACTTATGCCATCCGCATTCGCCACAGTGTCCCGTTATGCACCGTTAGGTTACTTAACTAACGACATACTGGGACGGGACTAGCGTGGGTGCAAAACATAAGCAACGTTTATTATATATCTCATATATAATATACTACAATCGTCTCAGAATATCAAGTGATCACATCACAGAATATCAGCAGCGGAAAATAACATATGAAATATTGGATATACTAGGATTTCCATGTTTTATACCAAGCCAGTAAAAAACACGGATTCCACGTTCGTGATGAATATCCAAACCCACATCCCTAGACCCCTACGAGAGCGGTGCCAATTTTGGAGTTAGGAGACCTGGTCTCGACTCCTCGAGATGGTCTCCCACAGGACCCCAGAACCAGGTCACTTGTGCTCTCCACCTTGGGTCTATCCTAATGCGGAAAAGTAAATAATATACATCAATGGTGACATCATCCTCAACCCGGAAGTGCCTCAATAAAAGAATATTACTTACATATGAATTTTACATCAATGAAAATGAAAAACTCTCATCTCACATAAAACCCCCGGCTATTCAAACACGACGATCCAATATAACATATCATAGCAACACATGTCAACAACGTAAGTAAATATGTGTATCCCAATTGTTGTTGACGTATAGCAACGAAACCGGCGATAAACCACATACTACACTTATGGTCGCAAAAAAGAAAGTGAAAAACTACAACAGTTGGAATCCGCAACACATTAGACATCATTAACTCGAAATATCACATACTTCGGATTTCATGCCTTACCAAATGAATTCCTTAGACATCACATGCCTAACAATTATAAACCCCACATTCAGTCTCGATATTTAAAACACTTTCCAATAACCTGTCGGATAATTCAATAAGATTCCCGATAACCTGATCGAATGCTCGTTGGAAACTTTAGTAGACGGCCGCACCCCCGATGTCGTCGACGAAGTGGACCAAGGCTGAACACCACGGCCGCGAGCACCCGAACGGATGCTTTTGGCGACGGGGTTCTCCTACAGTCACTTGGTCGGGGCGACGGGGCGTGGCTATCTAGTAATGTTACCCAGTGAGTATCCGCGTACATTACGTTATTGCGACGGACTTTTGATCCACATCAAAATTCCGTGGCAACCGATCAAATGAGACTAAATTTCTAGATTTATAAAATTCAAGTCTGTTTTCACAAAACCGATTATTGTGGATTCCAAATATTGTATCACAATCATAGATAGCTAGACGATATTAAACTTTTCGATCGAATAAACAAACACCCAAAATTTCCCAAAGAGCTCAAAACTTGAGCGGAGTTCAAAAAGTACCTAGAACATGCCACAGCTCCTATGAACCATCCGTAGAAGGGCTGACCCATGCCTCACTCATGTCGCCGCGGAACTGCCGCAAACCCTAGGATATGATCGCGGTTCCGCGATCCAAAAAGTCGAGTTTGGGTATCGTTCTTCTAGAGGGTCCACAGAATCGCTTGCATGATTTTCTGAAGAATTTAAACTTAGAAAATTCTAACTCTTGGAAAATTTCAGAGGGGGTCATGAAGTTGTGTTTGAAGTTCGTTCGAAATGTCAAATATAGTCTAGGTTACCAAAACAATGTTAAAAAATACGACTATGAAACACTCCGTATTAGCCCATATCTAAATTAACATCACATGAAAATTTAGGCTAAACAAACAATACCTGAAACCCCAATGCCTAGAGACCAGAGCACAGAAGAAAATCGAGGCGATTTGAAGCACTTTTCGCCGCCCTCCTCGAAAATTATGTGGTTCTCATAAGGTCAAAACCGATGGAACTGCCTCAAATTTCTTCTTTGCACTTCTTGCATCACATACAAGCTTCTGAAGTTGATAAAATAATTTTTACAGACCATTAAAAATTTGATAGAGAGCAATTTTTCAGGGTTTCAGAATATGGTATTGTCGAAGTTGTTTCAGTTTCATATTATATTTAATATCGTCTAAGTTTCTAGTTTGGCTCTGATACCACTATAGGGTTTCCTTAGCACCATGCCTAGGGTTTGCAAGCATCAAACATGCCACAATAGAAATTTAGGGGGTGCTAAGCAAACTAACCTAGGAATCGAACTAGAAAGTTAGGGTAACACAAACTTGTAATCAAACATTACATAGAAATGAACTAGGAATACAACCTTTGTAGACCGGTCCTTCACTTCTAAAGCTTTGTGTAGAAGTCCCTTCGCTCCAAGTAGTGATCTCCCGGACTCAAGATGGACTCCACCAAGCGAAATGAACAAGCATGCTTGAAGACTTCGAGGCCGAAGATGATCCACGTCGAGAAGACTCAAGCTCATGCTACCTCTTCACTAATGGTAGATTAGTGAAGCAAACACCCTAAACTAAATGGCTAATAGTAGAGGATGATGAAGTAGGAATTTTGCTCACTTTAGATTTATTTTTCTCATAATATTTCTTCACCCTTTCATAACCTAGAGAGCTTGAGGGAGATGAAGAAGAAGATGAAGAATGAACAAGAGAATGAGAATGAGGTTAGGATTGCAACCATGGTGAGTTAGTGTCATACACTAACCCATTTAGAGAATAAACCATGGCTAAGTGATTATGGTTAGGTTTATAAATATCTTTAAGTAAAACAAATTTGGTGGACTAAGTCAATGGTTGTGATGAGCTTCTCCAAGCTTCCAACCATGACAAAAATTCCACACAAATTTCAATTACCAAAATAAATAAAACCCTAAACATTATCATGGTCATGGTATAAGTCTCATACACATAAGTTGCATATATAACCTAGCATGATACATTAATATATATCACATATATATCATGTATGCACAAGTGAGAAAAATAAATGGTTATGTGAGCTAATATTAGTTAATGTAATTTAATATATCAAATATACAATTATACATTAAATTATTCAATCAACACTTGATTTAATAATCCGGCTATATCACATATAACCGACTAATATCATATGTATCAACTTACCGAATCAACACTTGATTCGATGACCCGGCTATATCACATGTACCCGGTCGATATCACATATCGCGAGATTAGAATACGGTATCATATACATGTATTAATCTCGGTCCCGCACATATCACATATGTGCTCCTACTTCGTTTCGCATGAACTAGGAAACCTCTATGTAGGACTCTAAAGACTTGTCAATACGCCGGCAGTAGGTGATGATCATATCAAACACCCACAGGCCGCAAGAGGTCTGCTAAACGTAACGGCCACCCGGATATTGAGCGATCAGAAGATCAACAAGCAAGCCTGCTCATACTCCTGTGAATCCAATCAGTAACACTACCGTACAGTCCGGTCTCTTTGTCTGATATGTCGCATATCAGAGCCTGGGGTGGTATAACGTCAGACCCCAATAGCCTGATAAGTCATGCCGATGCAAGGTTCATAACGGTTCGAGAAAGTACTGATAATACTTACCAGTAGATCTCAGCAACCCTAGTCAGGGATTTCCTGTTATGGCCAATCAAGCATAGTGCAACAGAAACCCCTAATACCGGGAGAGACGAAATCCCCTTGTATCCTTCATTGACTCCATGTGACTCGGGACTGTACCCAAAAACCACCTGTTTGCATGACTCAGTTGAGCCGTGGTAGGGTGGAAATCAAAGCACATTGGGAGACACACAAGACTCTATGACGATCTCGGGTCGACAGACTAACCTGTACCAGTGTCACCAGAGAACTGCAATCTGACGATTGGTATAATACCATCTAGGAATTCTCGACGAGTCCGTTTAGTGTACCCAGTCTCCACTGAGCACCCGTATACCTTCTCTGATGTCAAACACCAATGGATATGGGATCATCCATCGCCCATCATATAGGTCGAGAAGCGTATACGTTAGTCTACTCTGGAATATCGATGCCCTGTCTCGATACTCCCACGACTAGGAACATTTGAAGGATGTACTGACAGACTTCTTAGAACCCACTAGTATGATCTCTATCATAATCCTGAAAGTCAAGTACACATCCTAAGGGTTTTATCAACATGTAACAGAGAGACAGTAAGTGTACATGTTAAGATAAAGAGCAACCAGATAGCATACAATCATGTCGAGCAAGAAAGTCATCCATATATATGTCCAAGCATTCACTATAATATACATCATATGTACAATAATGGCCTCTAAGGCACACATATAACTAACGGGCCTCACGTGTTAAACACGTGAGCGCTTATATGCCTCACGTGTTAAACACGTGAGCGCTCATATACAAAGCATATGAGCGCTGAATATAAATAACCAAAGGCCAAACAGGTCTCACGTATTAAACACGTGAGCGCTCATATACAAAGCATATGAGAGCTAAAAATAAAAGGCTAAAACCTACACTAGGGGTCATGTGTTAAACGCATGAGTTTTCTTGCCGTATTCTTTAATAGCGCTCACATGCAAAGCATGTGAGCGCCCCAATTTAAAATTCTCCAATCTGATAGAATTAAATTCTATTTGGGAAATGTTTTCTCTGATCTTGCTAATATGGAAAGATCTTTTTTTAACAGAGAATTATGGATTTAAAATCTAATGGTGACAAAATATCACCAATTAAACTATGCGATAGAATTAAATTCTATTTGGGAAATATTTTCCCTGATCTTTCTAATATGGAAAGATCTTTCTCTAATAGAGAATCTTGGATTTAAAATCCAACTGTGATAAAAATATCACCAATTAAACCATCTAATAGAATTAAATTCTATGTTGGAAATATTTCCCTGATCTTTCTAAAATAAGAAAGATCTTCTTTGTTAAACAGAATTAAATTTTATGGTTAAGAAAATATCTTTGTAAACTTGTTAAACCAACAAGATATTCATATGATAGAATAAAATTCTATCTTAGGAAAATATTTCCTAATCTTGTTAAACTAACAAGATATTCATATGATAGAATAAAATTCTATCTTAGAAAAATATTTCCTAATCTAGTTAAAAAAACAAGAAATTTTCTCTGTTAAACAGAGAGCTTTTGGATTAAAAATCCAATGGTGAATAAAATACACCGATTGATCTAAAAGATTATTTTAATTGATTATGAAATCAATCATGATCTCTCAATGAGAGATTTTCTCAACAAATTGATTTTTTCTCTTCTCCTATAAATAGAAGCAAAAAGATTAATCAAGGGGAGGAAAAAAAGATAGGAACCCTCCATAAGCTTCTGTAAAAATACAGAAATCTCTCAAACAAACAGACAATTTAATTCTGTTAAAGAAGAAGATCTCCCTCCTAAAAACCCTAGGTAAAGAAAAAAGAAGAGATCAAAATATCACTTTTACCAAACATACCATATCTAAGAGTTTAAACCTTCTCAAAGAACTTAGTTCTTTCTCTGGATCTGAAATCCACAAGATAAGTCTCCCACAAGTTGAGAATTTAATTCTCATCGGGACGATCTTGTTCTTGAGAATCAAAGATTCAGAGGAGAACATGGATACAAGAAGATGAAAAATATGGAGTCCATAATATTCCAGGAACTTAGCTCATTCAAATCAGGAACTTAGTTCTTTCAAATCAAGAACTTAGTTCTTTAAAAACCCGATCCAAGATCCTTAAAATAGTGATCTTGGTAATCCTTAATGGTCAAAACACCATTAAAAGAGGTTTAACCTCTCTGAAAACATGAACATGGAAATCATGGAGTTCATAATTGTAAATCCCCGTTCCCATCTATGAATTTTTCCTTTATTTTTCCCAAGTCCCCGAATGTTATCCCATTTTTTTCCCGTATCGTTATTTTGTGTGAAGGTTAGTGCGTAAGTTGCAGTAATTGTTTTTCTAAACCAATTAAAAATCAAAGCCAAAATTTTTAAATATATATATATATATATATATATATATATATATATATATATATATATATATATTAACCCAAATCCCACAGCCCAAAACAAATTAATTTTTATTAAACCTTAACCCAGCCCAACACTTTTATTCCCAAATGATTTAATTCTCCCGGCCCAAGCTCTCCGGCCCAAGCACCCTTACCCTAACAACCTAAACCGAGCCCGCTCCCGCCTTACCCGACCCTTTTTTAACCCTTCTTCTTCCCCCTCGTTAAAATTTTCCCGCTCACTTTTCTTCACCCCCACGTCGCCCCTCGCGCCCACGTCTCCACGCCGTTGCCCCACGACCCGAGACCCCGGCCACGACTCCCTCAACCTCTTCTCGACTCCAACTCCTCTCTCTCTCCAAAACCCACATCTCTACCCCCACTGCGCACATCGCCGGAGTGACCACCGCCGACATCTTCGACCCCAGCACATCCCAGGAGATCCATAGAGCAACCCACTCCGCTCCAGCGAACACGAGCCATCTCCGGACAACTCCGACGACGAAACCGAAACGCGAGACGAGGCCGCGAATCCAAGCCGCACCGTTCGTCGCGCGTCCGTACCGTTGCCGCTACCTTGCATCGCCAAAACGTCTCCAGGCAAGTACCCTACTTGCTACATGCTAGTTTATTTCCGTTACAAATTAAAACCGTATTAATTCCATGTTACGATTCATGAAAACTTAAATGATATAAGTGTTTGATGCAAGATCCAAAAGAAAACCTTCATTTAATTTGACGGAACTCGATTGCATATTTTTGCCCGTCTGGTAATGAACCCTGTGTAGAAATTTTACTGGAAGATATGATTGTTAATGGCTTAAACGAACACCCCCAATTACACCCGTAAAAACTGGGAATTTCTCGCACCTGAAATTTATTAAAATCACAATTAAATGTGTACATATTGAAATGATGCGTTCGAGGGCTCAAATCGATGCCGAATCGACGACCTATAACCCTATGCAAGTTATTAATTGTTTCTGTACTGATATTATGATGAGAATTGGTTCGGAGAGCGGCTCTGGACTGCAGTCCAGAGCAACTCTGGTTATTGTTTTATGTTCCGTAATATTTACTACCTTGCTGCCTGAACTCGTATGTTGCGGAATCCTACACCTTATTGAATATGAATCTGTTAGATAAATAATGCAAGTGGTTTCACCCCGTTTTATCGCCGTTTACTATTTAAACTGCAATTTAAAAGAACAGGACGCATAGCAGTCCCAAACAGAAACAGAACTGATACCTTAATGTTGAACAGTGTATAACTTCTGACGAACAGACACGATTGAGAATTGGTTTATTGAGTTCAAAACCCTATTAAGAACCCTATATTTCATTCAACTGTAGCGTCGCTAAATTCTGATCTCAACCGGGTGAAATTTGTTCCGCGAAACGGACGTTCAGTTCAGAAACTGAATTTCCTGCAGCGAGCACTTAAATTGAAACGGCTGTAACTTGAATACCAGAAACCCGATTGTACTGAAACCAATTTTGATGAACTTTTGACAGAGTGTACTTGTTATCGTATTTGTATCATTTCGCTGAATTCTGAACATATGAATTACTGAATTTTTTTTAAGCTCATGACGTGCATATTGGTTCATATTACACATGACTTGTTAACTACATAAATACACATACCTTACCCAATTACCATATACATAGTGTTAGTGCGCGTTATTATTCAGTGGACATTGTATTATCGTGCGTGAATGATATTGGTTTAGGAGTGTCAAGTACACCAATGGAAAGTAAATGATTCGTGACAGTGATTAATACAGTGAACAGTGACAAAACCGTGCTATTGGTGCATACTTGTACACGACTAAATCATAATCATCATTAGTGTAAATCTGGGGAAAAAGGGGAAATCAAAGTGGAAAGATTATCGTATTTAGCGGGACCGTGTTTTAGAGGATGATCATTCGAACAGTGATTCTTATATATGTAGGGTAGGATCTAGCGATCCGGCTGACAGGGTTATGTCCCGGGCATGTGGGCCGTTGTCTCGGGTATGTACGAGACTCCTGTTAAACATGATCCTCCTTTCCACTATACGATTTCAAACATTACTTAGAGATCGATAGGGACACAGATCACACTTTGCATCATTTAGTGACCTAGTGATTACCCGCATTTTACTTTCACTGCTATTACCTTATTTACCTGTTTCATGTCATTAATATAAAAATTGCTATTACGGCGCTCTGACGACCTGAATATGCATGCTCTGACTTCAAGGAAGAACCAGTGCAGGAGTTGGATTTATCTTTCGAGCTGACGGAGATCTAGTCTGGAGTACCTTTTCTTCGTTTCTGTTTTCCCTAAAAGTGATCTTGTAATCGAACTCGGTTAGTAGTTCCTTCCTGTTTATTTGTGATTTGTGAACAATGAAAATTCGATGTAATAATTTAGTGATGTATTTACTTTACTACTGTGCTTTGTTTACTGATTACCACCATGTAATGCTAGAAGTCGAAGTGTGACTACGGCGGGATTATTCCTTGACCGTAGGAGCATGGCTGGCCTAGTCATCCCTTGTTTTCCGTATTTTGGGAAGTGGGACGTTACATGGTTTTGTTGGTATCAGAGCCGTGTAACAAGGGATAACATTAACTACACTGTATTACATTATTTTCGCTTCACTATTCCTTATTTTTATCCTTGAATCTAATCTTATCCTTTTGAATCTTCCAGCGATATGATGTCCCCGAACGACCACTCCTCGGACTCAAGTTCTCAGGATCGCACAGAAAGAATACTTAGTGCACTGACCTCTCTCGTGGAAGCCCAGGAGAGAAAGACGGACCTGCTCGCCGAGGGACTCAGGGCTATTACCGCTGCAGTGGGACCCTCCGCACTCATTACCGCCCCCGAGGGCACTACTCCACCAGCTTACTCTACTAGGGCTGGCACCGTATCTGACTTCCGGAGGTTGCATCCAGCTGCATTCACAGGGCTAGCTGAACCCCTCGAGGCCGAGCAATGGATAGTGAACATGGAGAACTTACTGACGGCAGCCAGGGTACCAGAGGAAGATAGAGTGAATGTGATAAAGATCCAGTTGGAAGATGAAGCCCGTACATGGTGGTCAGTGGAAGAAAGCAGGCTAGACAGGACGATCGAATGGAGCAAGTTCAAGGAGTGCTTCTTGGACCATTATTTCCCTTCCACTGCCAAGGCAGAGATGGAAGAAATGTTCATTCTACTGAAGCAGAATGGCCGCCCCGTGGACGTATATGCGGCAAAGTTCAACCGTCTGAGCCGATTTGCTCCATACATGGTCGCTTCAGAGGCCACCAGGGCCAGACGCTTCTTGCAGGGACTTGATTTTGAGCTGCCGCAGTTGATCGCATCACTGGAGTTGCAGACTTTTGCACAGGTACTCAACACGGCGAGAATTCAGGAGCAATTGATCAACAAGTTCAAGAAGCCTCCAGTCGTTCCAGCACGTACCCATGCACCTCCTCGAGGAGCCATACCAGTTCACAGGCCTGGAACGACTCAGATGAAGCGCCTATTTGTGCCCCAGCATTGCCCCCAGAGACAGAACGTAGTTTGCGGCTACTGCAATAGAGATGGGCATACCCAGAAGGACTGTCGCCGTGCCAAGAGACAGTGCTTGATTTGCGGATCCAGTCAGCACAGGATTAGCGGTTGCCCCGAGTGAGCAGAGTTACAGGGAGGTTCTGGACCACAACAGCAGAGGCCACAGGAGCAGAGGCAACCCTACACGGGCTGCGGTCAGGGATGGGCTTTCACCTTGACCGCCGAGCAGGAAGAGGCTTCAGGAGAAGTGGTTACATGTACTCTACTCGTACATTCCTTACCAGCTAGAGTACTATTTGATTCTGGAGCATCGCACTGTTTCATATCTGAGCACTTCATTGATACACTCCTTACCACATGAACCACTAACCAAGGGCTGGGAGATACATACGGGTAATAGCGTTATAATATCTAGTCGAGAATGTAGATCATGTCCGGTTGTAGTGCGTGGAAGGGAATTCTATGTGAATTTTCTTTTGATCGGGACAGGCAGCTATGACGCAATTCTCGGGATGGATTGGATGAGTACCTTCCATGCAGTTATTGATTGCCGTGCAAGGAATGTGATCTTCTGCATTCCCAATCACCCGGAGTTTATTTTCGAAGGCGGAAACGAATCTTTGGAGCCAGCCAAGTATAGAGCCAAGCCAAAGGAGCTGACAGCTATGGAGATTGATGAGAGCGTAGCCACAGAGATTGTTCGGGATTTTCTGGACGTGTTTCCTGAGGATTTACCAGGTCTACCACCTCCACGCGTCTTGGAGTTCTCGATCGATTTGACTCCAGGCACAACACCAGTTTCCAAGGCTCCGTACAGAATGACACCGGTTGTACTGGCAGAATTGAGGAAGAAAATTGAAGAACTATTGGAGAAGGGATTTATCCGGCTGAGCGTTTCACCGTGGGGTGCACCAGTTCTGTTAGTGAAGAAGAAGGATGGATCGCTGCGGATGTGTATAGATTATCGGGAGCTGAACAAAGTCACAATAAAGAACAAGTACCCAATCCCGCGCATCGACGACTTATTCGATCGGTTAAGTGGGGCCAAGGTATTCTCGAAGTTGGATCTCCGTTCTGGGTATCATCAAATCAGAGTAGCAGCCGAGGATCTATACAAGACGGCTTTCAGGACCCGGTACGGATACTACGAGTTTCTTGTGATGCCGTTCGGTGTCACCAATGCTCCAGCAATATTCATGGACTTGATGAACAAGGTGTTTGCAAAGTACTTGGATACGTTTGTCGTTGTATTTATCGACGACATACTTGTTTACTCGAAGACCCGGGAGGAGCATGTTGAGCATTTGCGCACGGTTCTACAAATTCTTCGGGAAGAGAAGCTGTATGCGAAATTAAGAAAGTGTGAATTCTGGCTCGACAGGGTTCAGTTCTTGGGACACATCGTTTCGGGCGAAGGCATCTCAGTGGACCCGGCAAAGATAGAATCTGTCCGAGATTGGCCAATTCCGAAGTCGGTGGCCGAGATCAGAAGCTTTCTGGGATTGGCAGGATATTATCGGGGGTTTGTCCAAGACTTTTCAAGAATCGCTGAACCATTGACGAGGCTGACACGGAAGGATGTACCGTTTGCATGGACAGAGGAGTGTACTCAGGCTTTTGACACACTGAAGCAAAAGTTAACTATGGCGCCCATTCTTACAGTACCAGATGATTTCGGTGGTTTAGTGATACATAGTGATGCCTCAGGGAAGGGATTAGGCTGTGTTCTGATGCAGCACGGCCGAGTGGTTGCTTACGCCTCTCGACAGCTGAGAAATCACGAGAAGAACTATCCTACGCATGACTTGGAATTAGCTGCAGTAGTCTTTGCGTTGAAAATTTGGAGGCACTATCTATTGGGCGAAAAGGTGGAGGTGTACACGGATCATAAAAGTCTGAAGTACGTCTTCACTCAGAAGGAACTAAACATGAGGCAGCGCCGATGGCTAGAACTGATGGCGGATTACGACTTAGACCTTCAGTATCACCCGGGGAAAGTAAATGTTGTACCGGATGCTCTCAGTCGCAAGCCAACAGTCATGATGTTGACCAGCCAGAGGAGCATCATTGAGGACTTTCAGAGACTCGAGCTTGAGGTCGTCACACCGAGCGCACTCAGTCAATTTTGGCAACTACAGGTGCAGTCTTCCCTTGTGGATCGCATCAAGGCTGCACAAGCGGATGATCCTCGATTGCAAAAGTTCAGAGCGCAAGTAGAAGCCGGGCTGAGAACGGACTTAATCATACATGAGGACGGTTCTCTGAGATTCGGTAGCAGACTCTGCATACCTAAGGGAGATGTTCGAGAAGAAGTACTGGCTGAGGCGCATAGTTCAGCTTATTCTGTGCATCCGGGAGGTACGAAGATGTATCGGGATCTAAAGCAGCATTTTTGGTGGAACGGAATGAAGCGGGAAATTGCGAGGTTCGTATCTAGGTGCTTGGTATGCCAGCAGGTGAAGGCGGAGCATCAGAGGACAGCGGGATTGTTGCAACCGCTTCCGATACCAGAATGGAAGTGGGAGCACATTACCGTGGATTTTGTGACGGCCTTACCACAGAGCCCTAGAGGCAATAACGCCATTTGGGTTATCGTCGATCGCCTCACGAAAGCTGCACACTTCTTACCATTCCGAGTGGGACAGTCGACAGAGTCACTGGCAGAGAGATACATGCAGGAGATAGTGCGACTTCACGGTGTTCCAGTCAGCATTGTATCAGATCGAGATACCAGATTCGTTTCGCACTTCTAGAGGAGCTTACAGGAGAGTTTGGGTACCCGCCTCAAGTTCAGCACAACTTATTACCCGCAGATGGATGAACAATCCGAGCGTACGATTCAGACGCTCGAAGATATGTTGAGAGCCTGCATGTTGGATTTTCAGGATTCCTGGGAAGACCATCTGCATCTAGTCGAGTTTTCTTATAACAACAGTTATCAGGCTAGCATTCAGATGGCTCCTTTCGAAGCACTTTACGGGCGGAAGTGTCGATCTCCAGTTTATTGGGATGATGTGGGAGAGCGAAGATTACTGGGTCCCGAGCTCATTGTTCAGACAGTTGACAAGGTCCAAATGATCAGGCAGCGCATTAAGACAGCTCAGGATCGACAGAAGAGTTGGGCAGATACCAGCAGGAGGGCACTAGAATTTGAAGTCAGAGATCACGTGTTCCTAAAGATTTCCCCTACCGTGGAGTTATCAGGTTCATAGGTCGGGGAAAGCTCAGTCCCCGTTTTATCGGACCTTTTGAGGTGCTAGAGCGAGCAGGAGAGGTGGCCTATCGACTTGCCTTGCCTCCATCGCTAGCTGGTGTGTACAATACCTTCCACGTGTCATAGTTGCGGCGTTATGTTCGGGATGAGAGCCATGTTCTGGACTATTCGGAGCTAGTTTTGGGTACCGATCTATCATACGAGGAGCAGCCTACCACCATCCTCGACCGTAGGGAGAAAGTGCTGAAGAACAAGGTCATTCCATTAGTCCGAGTGTCTTGGGACGGTCGTTCCCCAGGAGAATCTACCTGGGAGCGGGAGGAAGATATCCGTGCACGTTTTCCACATCTCTTTGTTTAGTGCTTTTGTTTCTTTGTATCCTTGTTTAAATTTCGAGGACGAAATTTTTGTAAGGGCGGTATGATGTAAATCCCCGTTCCCATTTATGAATTTTTCCTTTATTTTTCCCAAGCCCCCGAATGTTATCCCATTTTATTCCCGTATCGTTATTTTGTGTGAAGGTTAGTGCGTAAGTTGTAGTAATTGTTTTTCTAAACCAATTAAAAATCAAAGCCAAAAATTTAAAACTATATATATATATATATATATATATATATATATATATATTAACCCAAATCCCACAGCCCAAAACAAATTAATTTTTATTAAACCTTAACCCAGCCCAAAACAAATTAATTTTTATTAAACCTTAACCCAGCCCAACACTTTTATTCCCAAATGATTTAATTTCCCCGGCCCAAGCTCTTCGGCCCAAGCACCCTTACCCAAACAACCTAACCCGAGAGCGCTCCCGCCTTACCCGACCCGCTTTTAACCCTTCTTCTTCCCCCTCGTTAAAATTTTCCCGCTCACTTTTCTTCACCCCCACGTCGCCCCTCGCGCCCACGTCTCCGCGCCGTTGCCCCACGACCCGAGACCCCGGCCACGACTCCCTCAACCTCTTCTCGACTCCAACTCTTCTCTCCCTCTCAATCTCAACTCCTCCTCTCCTCTCTCTGGAAAACCCCCACAACCCACTGCTTCGAGTCCCGACAGCCGCCGTCGCCGCCGACTACAACCCCTTATTCGTCGACTCCCTCGCTCTCTTTTCTCCATCAACAGAGCCCCCACCCAACTCCATCCTCTTCACAGAACCCCTTGCACACCCAACTCACTCGCACCCGACCACGGCCACTGCCTGCACCCGACGCCGACGAGCCCCTATTGCACCTGAACCGCCTCAGTCGACACCACTTCACCCCAACAGCATCACCATCTCTTCCAAACCCGAGCCCCACTGCCCCCCCTTCTCTCTCCAAAACCCACATCTCTACCCCCACTGCGCACATCGCCGGAGTGACCACCGCCGACATCGTCGATCCCAGCACAACCCAGGAGATCCACAGAGCAACCCACTCTGCTCCAGCGAACACGAGCCTTCTCCGGACAACTCCGACGACGAAACCGAAACGCGAGCCGAGGTCGCGAATCCAAGCCGCGCCGTTCGTCGCGCGTTCATGCCGTTGCCGCTGCCGTGCATCGCCAAAACGTCTCCAGGCAAGTACCCTACTTGCTACATGCTAGTTTATTTCCGTTACAAATTAAAACCGTATTAATTCCATGTTACGATTCATGAAAACATAAATGATATAAGTGTTTGATGCAAGATCCAAAAGAAAACCTTCATTTAATTTGACGGAACTCGATTGCATATTTTGGCCTGTCTGGTAATGAACCCTATGTAGAAATTTTACTGGAAGATATGATTGTTAATGGCTTAAACAAACACCCCCAATTACACCCGTAAAAACTGGGAATTTCCCGCACCTGAAATTTGTTAAAATCACAATTAAATGTGTACAAATTGAAATAATGCGTTCGAGGGCTCAAATTGATGCCGACTCGATGACCTATAACCCTATGCAAGTTATTAATTGTTTCTGTACTGATATTATGACGAGAATTGGTTCGGAGAGCGGCTCTGGACTGCAGTCCAGAGCAACTCTGGTTATTGTTTTCTGTCCCGTAATATTTACTATCTTGCTTCCTGAACTCGTATGTTGCGGAATCCTACACCTTATTGAATATGAATCTGTTAGCTAAATAACGCAAGTGGTTTCACCCCGTTTTATCGTCTTTTACTATTTAAACTGCAATTTAAAAGAACAGGACGCATAGCAGTCCCAAACAGAAATAGAACTGATACCTTAATGTTGAACAGTGCATAACTTCTGACAAACAGACGCGATTAAGAATCCGTCTATTGCGTTGAAAACCCTATTGATAACCCTATATTTCATTCAACTGTAGCGTTGCTAAATTCTGATCCCAACTGGGTGAAATTTGTGCCGCGACATGGACGTTCAGTTCAGAAACTGAATTTCCTGCAGCCAGCACTTAAATTGAAACGGCTGTAACTTGAATACCAGAAACCCGATTGTACTGAAACCAATTTTGATGAACTGTTGACAGAGTGTACTTATTATCGTATTTGTATCATTTCGCTGAATTCTGAACATATGAATTACTTAAATTTTTGTAAGCTCATTAGTTCATATTACACATGACTTGTTAACTGCATAAATACACATACTTTACCGAATTGCCATATACATAGTGTTAGTACGCGTTATTATTCAGTGGACATTGCATTATCGTGCGTGAATGATATTGGTTTAGGAGTGTCAAGTACACCAATGGAAAGTGAATGATTCGTGACAGTGATTAATACAGTGAACAGTGACAAAACCGTGCTATTGGTGCATACTTGTACACGACTAAATCATAATCATCATTAGTGTAAATCTGGGGAAAAAGGGGAAATCAAAGTGGAAAGATTATCGTATTTAGCGGGACCGTGTTTTATAGGATGATTATTCGAACAGTGATTCTTATATATGTAGGGTAGGATTTAGCGATCCGGCTGACAGAGTTATGTCCCGGACGTGTGGGTCGTTGTCTCGGGTATGTACGAGACTCCTGTTAAACATGATCCTCCTTTCCACTATACGATTTCAAACATGACTTAGAGACCGATAGGGACACAGATCACACTTTGCATCATTTAGTGACCTATTGATTACCCGCATTTTACTTTCACTGCCATTACCTTATTTACCTGTTTCATGTCATTAATATAAAAATTGCTATTACGTCGCTCTGACGACCTGAGTATGCATTCTCAGACTTCGAGGAAGAACCAGTGCAGGAGTCGGATTTACCTTTTGAGCTGACGGAGATCTAGTATGGAGTACCTTTTCTTCGTTTCTGTTTTCCCTAAAAGAGATCTTGTAATCGAACTCGATTAGTAGTTCCTTCCTGTTTATTTGTGAATTGTGAACAATGAAAATTCGATGTAATAATTTAGTGATGTATTTCTTTTACTGCTGTGCTTTGTTTACTGATTACCATGTAATGCTAGAAGCCGAAGTGTGACTACGGCGGGGTTATTCCTTGACTGTAGGAGCATGGCTGGCCTAGTCATCCCTCGTTTTCCGTATTTTGGGAAGTGGGGCGTGACAATAATACTCCAGGAACTTAGTTCCTTCAAATCAAGAACTTAGCTCTTAAAGAACATGATTCTAGATCCTCAAAATTATGATCTTGGTGATCGTTAATAGTCAAAATACCATTAACAGAGATTTAAGTTCTCTAAAAAAAATAAAAAGAGATTAAATCTCCAAAAAATATAGCGCATCACGTGAAACACACATGAGCGCCAGAGAAAATTAGTGCTTAACACTATTGTAGCACTTCACATGAAAAGTACGTGAGCGCCCAAGGCTAAAAACTCAGCGCCTCACGTGAAAAGCACGCGAGCGCCCAAGACTAAAAACTCAGCGCCTCACGTGAAAAGCACGTGAGCGCTAGAAAAGATTAGTGCTTAGCACTATGCCAGCGTCTCACATGAAACACACGTAAGCGCTGTATATCTTAGTGGTTAGCATACTGGGTAGTATAGAAACCTAATCTCAGCCAAAATTGGCTAAGTTTCTTGAGGTTAAATCTCTTTGATTTTAAATCAACCGAGCCCATATGCTCATAATTTTCAAACTGATCTTAGTCTCAAACATGACTGATGATCTCTGATTGATGATATCCAAAATGATATTCATCTCATATCCCCTAAGGTAATCTTAGTCTCAAATATGACTAACGATTCTTAGGTCCACCACAACCCCCTTTTCCCCCTAATACGGAATTTGGTTCAAGGGTACATCTTTCTACACCTCTGATATATGTCGTTGTAATTCCTTAACGTTTTCAGAGAGGTAACGGGTCCCGACAACCCACAACTCCTTTCTTGTCCCAACTTGATATAAAATTTTGTCAAGATAGGGAATGATATGTCCCACATTGATGCACTTCTAAATTGACGTGCACACCTCAAATCGGATCGCATCCCAAATTTGGCGCATTCTATGTCATCATCGTTCACTCCGCCACGTAACAAATACACGTGCGCGCAAGATGGGCATTGGACCGAAATGTCCTTAAACTAACATTCGTCCCAAATAAGGAATATTGGATCGCGACGACCTTAAACTAATATGTTTTGCCTTGCGGACTGTCTCCATGATGACTACCGTATACTATCCATAGGCTATTCATATATGATCTAATGATCAGTTGAGCCCATATGCTCATTGCTCATAAGTCGATCTTAGTCTCAAATATGGCTAATGATCCTTAGATCAAACCCCAAATATCCAATGAACCGATGGACATCACAAATGTGAGATCTGCGTCCTAAGTTCATTCCCGTTGGCAAACCAAGCTACCAATGTTAGTTGTATGTATGCCCTAGAGGCCATTATTGTACATATGATGTATATTATAGTGGATGGTTGGACATATATAGGGAGGACTTTCTTGCTCGATATGATAGTATGCTATCTAGTTGCTCTTTATCATGACATGTATTTTTAATGTCTCTCTGTTACATGTTGATAAAGCCCTTAGGATGAGTACTTGACTATCAGGATTATGATGCAGATCATACTGGTGGGGCCATGGCAGTCGGTAAGTACATTCTTCAATTGTTCCTAGTCGTGGGAGTATCGAGACGGGGCATCGATATTCCAGACTAGCGTATACGCTTCTTGACCCATATGATGGGCGATGGATGATCCCACATCCATTGGTGTTTGACATCAAAGATGGTATACGGGTGCTCAGTAGAGACTGGGTACACTGAACAGGACTCGCCGAGAACTCCTAGATGGTATTATACCTCACGTCAGCTAGCAGTTCTCTAGTAATACTGGTATAAGTTAGTCTGTAGACCTGAGATCGTCATAGAGTTGTCAAGACCCGAAATAATAGCTCGTGACCAGCACTTGAATCACGCAACGTCTAAAGGCGTAACGTAATTCAAGTAAGCTGAAACCCAGAAAACTAAACCTTTTGAAAAATAAAGGAGGTGAGGTTTTGAAATAAAGGTATATGAAATCAAGTTTTCTTAATGCATGGAAAAGGAACATGAATGATGCAAGTGAAATTTACTAGTTTGAAAACATGTTTCGTCTTTTAAAAATTTTGGCAGCACCTCCTTTGTATATTTTGATTCAAAACCACAAATACATCATAAGAATAATGGCATCCCTAAGCGGGAGCTAGCTCTTCGCCAAACGGCGGATCACAACCACGCAAGACAATATATAAAAGTATACGACGCCCAACGGCGAAATTCACCACAAAAAGATAGAGAAATGAGCAAGACATAACCCCAAAAGTGAATATAAAACCCATCGCTCAAATCTCGTAACTACAAGTCTCACTAAGTCTCATCACTTATACAATTTACAACTTTTGATTAATGGAGTTAACTAGATACAATAAGAATATAGATACAAGAGTGGGTACGATACAAGTGTCCCACCTACCAATGCAAAACACCCGAATGCAACTGTGTGCCAGCGAAACCGCTACTGATCCAAGCGGTCAACCTGCAAGAACTGTGACACAACGGGGGTGAGTTGCCAACTCGTGAGTAGAAAAATATCAACAGATAGAAATCGAATAAACAACGACTCCTAGGTCAACTATATCATAAAGGTAAAACTATGATATCTAGGGTGACCGGGTCTGTATATGTGCCAACAAGGTAGTCAATACCTATATGCATGTGTATAACATCCAACAATATAGTTAATGCATGTATTCAAGTGGGTCTCGTCCGCCCATATAATCAATGTATGTATGCATGTGGATCTCGTCCACTCATATAATCAATGTATGTATGCATGTGGATCTCGTCCATTCATATAATCAATGTATGTATGCATGTAGATCTCGTCTACGTGTCAACCACTGACACAACAACATCATGCATGTAAATATCATAAAAGCATATGCATGAAAATGTGAGGATATAAATCAACATGTGTCCATCGCGACACCTCAAAATCATGGAACCTGAGTGTCCAGCATCGACACTCGAAACATCATGAAAACCGTGCCCAGCATCGACGCGTAAATCCTCATATATCTCAGGCGCCGCATCCTCAGATCGGCCCTCAGGCGCCGCATACCCTGGTCGGCCCTCATATCCATCTCGCTACTCCGGTCAGTATCCTCCGGATAACCGCCGAGTCTAAATACTATCACCGGTAGGTAGTGCTCCCCTGCCGGGCTCACCGTCTAACATATACGAGTCTTCTTATCCCGGGATACCTCACCGGGACCACCATGTACCTGAAGACGGTGCCTACCGCTTCTCGAATCGGGTTTCACATGCCACTCTTAGAACCGAGAAAACACATGGTGTACGCACTGAAATATCATATCAAGAGAAACTGGGTTTTTAAAACAATTCATGCTTTTCTTTGAAAATGCTACGGTTCTCAAATCCAGAAATCTCATGAAAACAGCATAACTCAATGCGTAAAAGCGCAAAGCATGATGTATGCGACGTATACAGAAATGTAAGCATATTAATATGTCATGCAACATGGAACAGTGATATGACATATTAAAGGAAAACCGCTATTTTAAATGACTCCAGTTTTTTTAAATATATCCTGCGGTTCCCAATCTCCCAATAAAATCAGTTATCTATGTAGGTACAATATGTATATGCGCAAGTATAGATGTACCAATGTATGTGTGCACCAATATGGATATACAAATGTGTATATCCGCAAGTATGGATGTATCAACGTATATGTGCACCAATATGGATATACGAATGTGTATATGCGCAAGTATGAATATATCAATGTATATGTGCAACAATGTGGATATACAATGTGTATGTGCGCAAGTATGAATATATCAATGTATATGTGCACCAATGTGGATATACAATGTGTATGTGCGCAAGTATGAATATATCAATGTATATGTGCACCAATGTGGATATACAATGTGTATGTGCGCAAGTATGAATATATCAATGTATATGTGCACCAATGTGGATATACAATGTGTATGTGCGCAAGTATGAATATATCAATATACATGTGCACCAATGTGGATATACAATGTGTATTTGCGCAAGTATGAATATATCAGTGTATATGAGCACCAATGTGGATATACAATGTGTATGTGCGCAAGTATGAATATATCAATGTATATGTGCACCAATGTGGATATACAATGTGTATGTGTGTAAGTATGAATATATCAATGTTCATGTGCACCAATGTGGATATACAATGTGTATATGCGCAAGTATGAATATATCAATGTACATGTACACCAATGTGGATATACAATGTGTATGTGCGCAAGTATGAATATATCAAAATATATACGCAAGCAGCTTATGCGAAGAGTCATATCATATCATGATGCAACAATCCTACTGTGTAGTGACATAGCAATTATCGATGATGAAGTTTGTGAGCCTACAGTCTGTGTGCGTGTAACATACGCATCATCGATAATGGTGCAAGTGTACTATCATAGGTATATGCAGTGCAATAATAATATCATGAATGCAGCATAAGATAAATCATCAGCTAAAAGCTATAAGGTATACGTAACTATCATATGTCTGAGTCGGTGAATCTATCAATCGGCATCTAGCCTCACAGCATCACATACGGTATAATCCGTCTTACGGCATCATCTAGTCAAGGGTATGGATCAAATATCAAGTCAAACTCATCACGCACGGAAAATCATCGTGCAGCGGCATTAAGCTAACAGGGATCCTATCATCCTATACGACAAATGAGGGTACGACCCAATATCACGTACGGCATATCATCCATCATTCACCACATTCTATATATGTGTATGTATCTATGTACCTATGTCCCGGTTCACATCCGCAATAATCTCATATCAGGGGATCGGCAGGGTATAAATCATCTCAATCGACTCGCATTCGTATACCATCATATCATCATATCATCATATCATCATATCCGTTTTATATTCCTTCATCGCATTTATATCACACATCAAATCGAATTTACATAAACATTTTATCTCTTCTAAGTATAAGTATCTAATCTAACAAACACACTCGAACCATACAATCAGATTTTTAAAGAAGTGAATCGTAGTTTTGAAAATAGAGGTTACGGTGTTTTTAAGAAAAAGATATCATTTGGAAATCCGTAACATACCTCAAGGTATATATTTACAAGATACATAACACTCTTTGTTTTAGAAAAAGGTATGGTTCGGATGACGCATCTACATCGACTATCTAGTCCTAAACCCTAAACGGCAATTTCGCCAAACGTCATCCTATGATAGTAGTAACCTATCACTTCTAACTATCCTCTAGTTTCTAATATGGTTTCATAGCTACCTCATTCTAACCTTAGCTTCCTAATCTAGTTTTCCTTAACCATATTCTATAATCGGTTTCCACCAAAACTTTGCGGGGGTGCTATACGCCATCCACCTGACTTCCCTCGTGGATATAGACCCACTCACCTTGGTTCTTGTTCGCCGAAGTCGATGACGCCATGCTCCGTCGTCTCGGAATCCACGCGAAGGTACCTACAATAATAAACCATAGCAATGCGTATTAAAATCAAGGCGGAAAACCGGTACGGCGCACGGTGCGCTCATAGGTTAGAACCTATAGCCTACACGTGCAAAAACAATCAAAAAAACCCTTGATGTCGATGTACAAACATCCAACAACCCAATACAAATCAAAATATCAAGAATTAACATTTCAAAATACGGAAATCATAGCCAAAAACACCCCAATGTGCTCCCATATTTTACCCTAGGCCAAATTGGTCAATTCTGCATACAGGAGGGGTCAAATTTATTGAAAAAGGAGCCATGGACCAAGCCTGGGGTTCTAATTCCCTGCTCTGGCCGCAAATTGCGGCCAGACTGGATTAATCTACGGCCAAAAGTTAGAGTTGGGGTCTCGGGTCTCTGTGGTAGCTTCCTAGGTGCTTGCACGACTCCCTGTGTTTGCAATTTAATTTCTAGTGCCCCGGGTTTCTCCAGATTCCAAAATACCCTCACAAATCACACATTTATCCGATGTCGGGGTTTCTAAATCCGTGTTTTGGGGTTTCTAAGATCTGGTCCAGGTCATGAATCATCTCAAAAGTCTTATCGACAGCCACAATATCACCAATTTCCCAAACCCTTCTCTTAGGATTTTCCAAGTACACAATCCATTATTAAACGATGTCTAAACTTAACAAAAAGCTAGGAATTCAAAACTACTCTAAAAGAAAAGAGATATACCTCATGGTTACTCCCAAACAAAACCCTAGAAACCCCCAAGTTGTCAAAATCCGACTTTTCTTGGTTCATAGCGATGAGGGTGAGGAGGTGATCGTTTTTTTGTGAAAGGGCATAGGGTTTTGGCAAGGCTTTTGGGGTGGATCAAGATGGTAGAAGATGGAGGGATGTGGAGTTGAGGGAGATGAAGAGGGAAGGAAAATGATGGGGGAAATGGTCAAGGCAGCAGCCCCCCCTCTCTCACTATAATTCTCACCCACTCCCTTTCCATGTCATCATTTTGTCTCCTTTTTCTCTCCTCACTCATCATGACCCTTTTCTCTCTTTTTTCTCACCAAAACACATACACCCAAATAAAACAAAACCATGAAATAACATGTAACATGTCATGGTGCACTAGCCATGAAAAGCTGTAGAAAATGTTGATTTGGCTTAATCGCGATTAGTAGTGCACTAATCGGGTTTTTATCAAAACTGCATATAATAAATTTTCAAAATGCCAAATCTTAAAATTATATTATTAAATGAATAAATTATTTTAATTTCTTTTTATTTCATAATTATTGCTATATATTTATACCCTTTTTCGAAAACCCCAATTTCGCAAATCGGGCAGTTTTCGGGAAAAATATTATTTTAATATTAAATTCAAAAAATAATATTTTATATTTTCTGAAATGTTACAGTCTTCCCCCCTTAAAGAAATTCGGTCCCCGAATTTAAATTTAAATCCCTAAAATCTAAAACATTTCAATAATCGGCTCAAAACAATGGGGCTCCGAAATCATGGCAAACGCAGAAATAACACAACGCGCCAAGTGCGCATGAAAACATGTACAAAACTCAAAATCAACTCCGTCAAGTGTCACGCAAACCATCGGATTTGCACGCATATCCTCGGAGTTACAATAGAGATGCAGATTTCGAAATCCACTACTGAAATCCAATATACACTAGTCAAATACTATAATACGTGTATGGTACGCATTTTTGGAAAGCTCCAAAATTTGAATAAAATACATGCAAAATCTTTTCTAAATCGCCGCGGGAATGTGTAACCTACGGCATAACTGACGGACGCTCATTTTAAAATAATTATATATATCCATATATGTTTTCCTAAATACACGTTCCGTCGTTTTCAAAATATCCCAAAAGGTTTTCCTTTAAAAAAGTTCGTGTTGCTCGTGGACACGTAGGAAATAGCGAGACTATAGCTCCTCTTGAAAACCCTTTTGGTAATCTATTAATGCATGCAGAGTACTCAGGTAATGTCCTCAGATCAGTTCTGTTTGGCTACTACACAATATAGTGCCCAATATGAAAACAATGTGCTCAAAAGCAAAATCAGCCTCAAAAGGCGTATCCAATAATCACACACGTCTGGTGCGCATGGAAATCAAATCCAAATACAAGTTCTACCGATGTGCGAAAAGTAAACTAAGTGCAACGGGTGTGCACGAAAGCATCTGTCCAGTGTAACGGGTGTGCACGACAACAATATCAAGTGCATCTAAAGTGCACTAAAATCTCAATCCCATGCATCCGGTATGCACAGAATTACATCTCATATCATGCGCCCAACATGCGCGAAAATCCAACCCAAATGCATATGTCCCGCACGAATGAAATCACATCCAATATGCACGGAAGAAATCTAAATCAAGAGCATCCCACATGCATGAGTAAAATCTCACTCAAGTGCATCCGATGCGCACAAAATCCAAAATCAAGCGCCTAATATGCGCAAAAATCCAATCAAAACGCGTCGGGTCCGTAAAAGCATATAGTGCAGTAGCATGCACGAAAACGGACGGCAAGTGCCAACGCGCACGAAAATACAAATCTGGTAAAACGAATGCTCAAGGATATAAATCGGGTGCAACCAAGGTACGGAGTATAAATTCAGTGCGACAAACGCATAAATACCCGTCCGGTGCAACAAATGCAAATCTAGTGCAACTAATGTGCAAAATACGAATCTGGTGCAGCAATTGCACGAAATACAATCAATAACTCAAACGCATAAAAGCAACACCGAGTATACCAAGGTGTATAAAATCGTAAACGTGTACAACTGCGTGCACAAAATACAAATCAATGCACTGCAAGCACATATAAGCTATACCGAGTGCAAAAATCAAATCGAGTGCGTACCACACGCAAAAAATCAAATCACCGTATGAAATTCACGAAATCATAGACATGTGCAGCTAAGGCACAAAACCAAATCTCAAGTATAATAGATATGCACAAATCGCAAATCAACACAACGGTGTATAAAATATATATCAGGGGCAATAAGTATGCGCAAAAATGTAAGTACTCAGTAAGTACAGCCATGGTGCACGAAATCAATATCAGGAAACTTATCAGCAAAACTCAAATCCAAGCGATATAAGCGTGATACTCGGATCACAAACGCAAATCGCAACAAAGAGCATCGAGGTACACCTCCTATAATGTCGAAAATAAATCGGTGCGCCTAAAAACTGGCAGGGCAAGAACATCCGTTCACCGCTCGCTCACGGCTTGGCGTCCTCTGTCTCTGGGTCCTTATCTTCTCTGCAGATTTACCAATCTCGCAATCCATCGGCTCATTGGCCCAGTCAGGTGTGCTAACGGGGACGATTCTGCTCTAGCACTTCTCTGATCATCTCTCGGTCAATCATCACGACCACTCGTAAGGCAGCACGTCACTGGCGTTGGCCTCTGGCTCTCTGAATGCACGCGGCACATCTGATCATGGGTGCAAATCTCATTGCAGCAGTGTCCTGGAAGGAATCCTGCTCAAGGTCTCTTCCGATCTTGCCTACGCCGAACTGTACGGAGGCTGGTACTCTTACATAATCTTTTCTCGTTTTCTGGACATCTGCGTGTTCCATACACATTTCCTCAGAAACTGGTCGTATCCTAACGCCTCTGTAAGCATATCAGGTCTCTGATCTCGACGGGGAGTAATGACAGATCGTCAGCATCTCGCACGAACCTCTGGTTCCACTTGTCTTTATCGTCGTCCATTATGACGTCACGCCATGCTATCTCTGCACTGCAATTGTTCTCGGCCACGGTCAATCCTAAGTCTCTCACACGGACTCGAAGTCACGAACTCGGTATCTTCATCACTCGGTAGAAGATATCTGGCCGAACACGTCCCAACCATCGGAGGAATACTCAATACTCGTCCGTTCTCGATCAACTCACAACGCCTCTGGGTGAGGTCCTCTATCCAAAGCTGGTCAGCTTGCTGATCTCTTATCACATAGTATCCAGACGACGTCAAACTTTTCGATCGAGTCATCAAGGTCCCAAAATTTCCTGAAGGCTCAACACCTGAGCGCAGTCTAAAAATATCTGGTACATACCACAGCACCTTTGGACCGGCCGTAGAAGGGAAAACCCAAGCCTCAATGATGGCACCGCTAAATTGCTGCAAACCCTAAGGTTCAAAGCGGTTCCATGGTCATCATGTCGAGTTAGGGTTTCATTCTTCTAGAGGGCCCACAGAATTACCTGCATGTTCCTCCGAACACTTTAAACTTGGGAAAAAATGGGTTTCTGACACTCGTTCGAACTTTTTAGCTTTGCCTATACAATATGTGAATATTCTTTGCTCGCATGCTAAACAATGCCTCAATCCTCCAGGAAAGGCGATACATCGGCGGTTATCTATGGATCGGTCTGCTCTAGGTTTGAGTAAGATTCTCTCCACATTGGAAATCTTCAACTCAACTGGGCCTGCATCAGCACATCAATCTGACGAATCACCTTCGTCTCTCAACTCGGGATAGACTAGCTCTCATCTGTCGCATTTCTTCCTGGAAGCTCCAACGATCTTAGCTCGTAAGCTCTGGAAGCGACATCTTATCAATCTCAGCAACAACTGGGTCATCTGTTTGCACGGTAGACGACATCATAATCTTTGGAGTAGGCTGTACATCAACAGTCCTCTCGCAATTGGCGGCTCTATCGATGGCCCGATCATCCGGTACAAAACCAAACACTCGCCTCATCAGGAGGTCACAACACAACACTACATCAAGACATTCTCATGTCACCAGAAAACACAATGGTCGGCCCTCGTACCAGATGAGCTCGCCCTGACCGCAACATTAGCAGTAGCTCAAACTGCGCTCAAACTATGGTGACAGGAACCTCAAGCGATTATCGAAGAAAGCAGATCAATGGCATGAGAGGAAACGACAGATCCAGAATGGATATATAATCATAAGAAGGAACAACATCAATAGGAGTATGATCATGGAAACAAATAGAATCAAGGATCTCAAATGGATGTATAATCATGGATTACGAAGAGAATCACTGGTCTCAAAATATGTACATCCTAAGGTTTCTTAAGTGGAGTATCTGTCACGACCCGAGAATTCGACTCGCGACCGGCACTTAACCACGCAACGTCTACAGGCGCAACGCGGCTAAGTAAGCCGAACCCAGAAATCAAAACCCATAAATATAGAGTGATTTAAAACATTTTGTAGAAACAACCATACATGTCTGGAAAACTTCCATTTATTTAGTAGAAATCCTTTTTAAGTTCAAAAGTTATAAGTTTTATAATTTTGGTAACATTTCCTTTTTTAAAACATTTGCCCTGCCAGTCGGGTAGAAATAAGGCGTAACAGAAATGACGAGTAAAATAAATGAAGCATCACAATGAGATATACGACGCCGTAGCGAAGAATACACAGTAAAGCAAGGACAATATCATAAAAGATGAGACTGCAAAATAAGTCGGCTCACATGCGAGCTCGACACCAGAATATAAAATCATACATATCGTCCTCTCAACTGTCTCTAAGTCGATACAGAAAGGTAGATGGAGTATACTAGATACATCAATATACAACTGAAAGATAACAGATACCGTACAAAACCCACCTATCAGCAAAAGGCTATCTCTGCTCAAAAAGGGTATCTGTGCCAAAAGATGCGGTAACAGCCAGCCGTGACTACTCCCAAGGGCAACCTGCAAATACTGTGGCACAACGGGGGTGAGTTGCCAACTCGTGAATAGAGATAACATATAAAGGTAATCGCGAGCATGCACGTACAGCGCTACTCTAACAAATGCCAGCAGATGATATCAATGCGGGTAAGCAGTATGCGTAATAATAATGCAAGTCCTCTATCAGGTGATATAACTACAGGATGAGGTGTGATAATAATTGCTGAGCATGGGAATATAGTATCTACATGACGTATCAAGGTGGACTACATATGTATGTATGCACCACAAATCCCAACATCCCAAACGCCGGTACTCCATCGGCCCTCATATCCTGTATATCCCTGAAAATCCCGAGTGCCCAACATCGGCACCCAAATATCATAAATACTCGTGTCTAGCATCGACACGCAAAACATCCTGTATCGGGCATCCGTCAATCCGGGTCAGCCCTCTCACAAGGTATATATCGGGAATCCGTCAGTCCGGGTCATCCCTCTCTCAATACATCGGGCATCCGTCATTCTGGGTCAGCCCTATATCAATCCATCGGGCATCCGTCATTCCGGGCCAGCCCTCTCTCAAAGGATATATCGGGAATCCGTCAGTCCGGGTCATCCCTCTTTCAATACATCGGGCATCCGTCAGTCCGGGTCAGCCCTATATCGATCCATCGGGCATCCGTCATTCCGGGTCAGCCCTCTCTCAGTACATGCCTCTAGCACCGAGAAAACACGGGGCGGCGCCCCCAAATATCATATCAAGGGAACCGGGTTTTTAACTGATTACTTATTTGAAAAGGCCACGGTTCCCAAATCCAGAAATCACATGAAATCTCAACCAATAATACAAGTAATTGTGATGTGATATGTGCATCAAGTATGTATATCTAGTCATGTCACAGAAGAATGAGCTACAATGCAACGATCCAATGTGATATAGGTATCAAGTATGAAATTCAAGTCATGTCATATATAGATGAGCTACAACAATATACAACAGTATGATCATGGCAGTTCTATCAGTTCTAAGCAATATATAAAGATGGCAGGGAATGCAATATGTGATGACAATCCATGGTATGGTATATGCAATATATAACAATAAGGTCCTATCAGCCCTGACGCATAACGCCATGCGGGCGATATCCCCGTAGATGTGAAATCTACTCACCGTGTCTCGCGCTAAGTATATCCAACCACTTGCTTGCCCTTCTTCGCAGCGTCCGTCTCACTGGCCTGCGAACCTAGAATCACATAACATATATCACACATAAGCTCATTTCACAAAAACGCGACATTACGGCCCAACTAGACACTCGTGTCGCAAACCAATCGCGCGTGTGCGCGATACGCTAAAACGTGTAATCACGCGCCACGAAACTACCCCGACACGCCGCGATACGCAGAACCCAAACCTACTCACGTATCACGCGTGTCGCGAAGGTTTAGAAAAACGGCAAAACAGGTATTTGGTCCCAGATTTTGATACAGGAAAGATATTGCAGAACTATATATACCAAAATAACCCTCATACAAGCAGAGACCCACACCCCAAACCCCAACCCAAATCTCCCCTATCTGGCCGCAATTTGCGGCCAGAATGCCCATTTTGGCGGCCAGACTTGGGAATTGGGTTCCCAGGTTTGGTTGGCGCACTCAATTCTCCCCATACATGCTGCAGTAACATCTAGATTTATACTGAAAAGTCTCGGGTAACAGCAGATCCTACAAAGCCTTATTTTCTAGTTAAAAACACACATTTTGCCCAAAAATGGAACTTTATGGTATTTTTCTGAAATCTGAAACAAACCCTAGTTAAAATAGCTCTAATACCACTTAAAAGAGTTAACCAAGCCAACAAAATCCCACTCTAACATATACTTCACCAATATCCTCCAATATCACAAAACATGCACAAAATGAGATCTTTTGCTAGAAATTCATTAAGTTATGAACAAGAGGACGCTAGGGGTAAGTTATTACCTTCAATATACCTTAAGAAACACCAAAGTTTCAGCTTCACTCTCAGCTTTAGCAGATTTGCTTGAAAACACACCAAAACCCCCAATCTTTCATGGTTTTGAGATGGAAAAAGGTGTAAATTTGGGTAGGGTTTTATTTGGGGATCAAGGGTAAAGAAAAGGGAAAGAAAGGATGAAGAAAGGGGAGGGTTTTCTGCTGGAGAGTTGCAGGAATTCAGAATGAGGAAGAGAGAGAGAAAAGAGAGGGAAATGGTCAAGAAAGTCCACCCTTCACCTACCCTCCATGCCTCCTTGTTTTATTTGGACTTTGAATTATATAATGGGTTTTAGAAAAGATTAAATGGTGGGAAAAAGAGTTTGCAACCATGCATATGAAGGGTTAACAAGTTGCAAGAAAATTCTAAGTGTGCACGGCTACGATTATCACCAAACAATCAAACAGAAATTTCAAAGTGTTACAGTATCGTATCGTAAATATGCCATGGAACATACGTACGGTACGTCACTCTACTCAATCTACATACTCCATCAATCAGGGTCAGCCTATGAAACGAATGTTCGGGTCTAATACCCCTCCGTCTAAGTCTAAGTTCCGTAAGGTCAAGCCTAGGTTCCGAAATACATACCCGCCCTAGACTCCGTATAGTCAAACATAGACTCGAACCAAGGTTAAACCTAGCGCTCTGATACCAACTTTGTTACGACCCAAAATAATAGCTCGTGACCAGCACTTGAATCACGCCGTCTAAAGGTGTAACAGAATTCAAGTAAGCTGAAACCCATAAATCTAAACCTTTTAGAAAAATAAAGGAGGTGAGGTTTTGAAATAAAGGTATATGAAATCAAGTTTTCTTAATGCATGGAAAAGGAACATGAATGATGCAAGTGAAATTTACTAGTTTGAAAACATGTTTCGTCTTTTAAAAATTTTGGCAGCACCTCCTTTGTATATTTTGATCCAAAACCACAAATACATCGTAAGAATAATGGCATCCCCAAGCGGGAGCTAGCTCTTCGCTAAACGGCGGATCACAACCACGTAAGACAATATATAAAAGTATACGATGACCAACGGCGAAGTTCACCACAAAAAGATAGAGAAATGAGCAAGACATAATCCTAAAAGTGAATATAAAACTCATCGCTCAAATCTCGCAACTACAAGTCTCACTAAGTCTCATCACTTATACAATTTACAACTTTTGATTGATGGAGTTAACTAGATACAATAAGAATATAGATACAAGAGTGGGTATGATACAAGTGTCCCACCTATCAATGCAAAACACCCGAATGCAACTGTGTGCCAACGAAGCCGCTACTGATCCAAGCGGTCAACCTGTAAGAACTGTGGCACAACGGGGGTGAGTTGCCAACTCGTGAATATAAAAATATCAACAGATAGAAATCGAATAAACGACTCCTAGGTCAACTATATCATAAAGGTAATACTATGATATCTAGGGTGACCGGGTCTGTATATGTGCCAACAAGGTAGTCAATACCTATATGCATGTGTATAACATCCAACAGTATAGTCAATGCATGGATGAAAGTGGGTCTCGTCCGCCCATATAATCAATGTATGTATGCATGTGGATCTCGTCCACTCATATAATCATTGTATGTATGCATGTGGATCTCGTCCACGTGTCAACCACTGACACAACAACATCATGCATGTAAATATCATAAAAGCATATGCATGAAAATGTGAGGATATAAATCAACATGTGTCCTTCGCGACACCTCAACATCATGGAACCTGAGTGTCCAGCATCGACACTCGAAACATCATGAAAACCGTGCCCATCATCGACATGTAAATCCTCATATATCTCAGGCGCCACATCCTCAGATCGGCCCTCAGGCGCCTCACACCCTGATCGGCCCTCATATCCATCTCGCTACTCCGGTCGGTATCTTCCGGATAACCGCCGAATCTAAATACTATCACCGGTAGGTAGTGCTCCCCTACCGGGCTCACCGTTTAACATATACGAGTCTTCTTGCCACGGGGTACCTCACCGGGTCCACCATATACCCACAGACGGTGCCTACCGCTCCTCGAATCAGGTTTCATATGCCACTCTCAGAACCGAGAAAACACATGGTGGACGCACTGAAATATCATATCAAGAGAAACCGGGTTTTTAAAACAATACATGCTTTCTTTTGAAAATGCCACGGTTCTCAATCCAGAAATCTCATGAAAACAGCATAACTCAATGCGTAAAAGCGCAAAGCATGATGTATGCGACGTATACAGAAATGTAAGCATATTAATATATCATGCAACATGAAACAGTGATATGACATATTAAGGGAAAACCGCTATTTTAAATGACTCCAGTTTTTTTAAATATATCCTGCGGTTCCCAATCTCCTAATAAAATCAGCTATCTATGTAGGTACAATATGTATATGCGTAAGTATAGATGTACCAATGTATGTGTGCACCAATATGGATGTACAAATGTGTATATCCTCAAGTATGGATGTATCAATGTATATGTGCACCAATATGGATATACGAATGTGTATATGCGCAAGTATGAATATATCAATGTATATGTGCACCAATGTGGATATACAATGTGTATGTGTGCAAGTATGAATATATCATACTTGCGCATATACAATGTATTTGGTATTTGTGCACCAATGTGGATATACAATGTGTATGGGCGCAAGTATGAATATATCAATGTATATGTGCACCAATGTGGATATACAATGTGTATGTGCGCAAGTATGAATATATGAATGTACATGTGCACCAATGTGGATATACAATGTGTATGTGCGCAAGTATGAATATATCAATGTACATGTGCACCAATGTGGATTTACAATGTGTATGTGCGCAAGTATGAATATATCAATGTACATGTGCACCAATGTGGATATACAATGTGTATGTGCGCAAGTATGAATATATTAATGTATATATGCACCAATGTGGATATACAATGTGTATGTGCGCAAGTATGAATATATCAATGTACATGTGCACCAATGTGGATATACAATGTGTATGTGCGCAAGTATGAATATATTAATGTATATACGCAAGCAGGTTATGCGAAGAGTCATATCATGATGCAGCAATCCTACTGTGTAGTGATATGGAAATTATCGATGATGAAGTGTGTGAGCCTACAGTCTGTATGCGTGTAACATACGCATCATCGATAATGGTGCAGGTGTACTATCACAGGTATATGCAGTGCAATAATAATATCATGAATGCAGTATAAGATAAATCAGCAGCTAAAAGCTATAAGGTATACGTAACTATCAAATGTCTGAGTCGGTGAATCTATCGATCGGCATCTAGCCTCACAGCATCACGTACGGTATAATCCGTCGTACGGCATCCTCTAGTCAAGGTATGGATCAAACATCAAGTCAAACTCATCACGCACGAAAAATCATCGTGCGGCGGCATTAAGCTAATAGGGATCCTATTATCCTATACGACAAATGAGGGTACGGCCTAATATCACGTACGACCTATCATCCATGATTCACCATATTCTATATATGTGTATTATCTATGTACCTATGTCCCGGTTCACATCCGCAATAATCTCATATCAGGGGACCGGCAGGGTATAAATCATCTCGATCGACTCGCAACCGTATACCATCATATCATCATATCCGTCTTATATTCCTTCATCGCATTTATATCACACATCAAATCGAATTTACATAAACATTCTATCTCTACTATGTATAAGTATCTAATCTAACAAACACACCCGAACCATACAATCAGATTTTTATAGAAGTGAATCGTAGTTTTGAAAATAGAGGTTACGGTGTTTTTAAGAAAAATATATCATTTGGAAATCCATAACATCCCTCAAGGTATATATTTAAAAGATACATACGACTCTTTGTTTTAGAAAAAATGTATGGTTCGGATGACGCATCAACATCGACTATCTAGTCCTACAGTACCTTAAATTGCAATATCGCTAAACGTCATCCTATGATAGTAGTAACCTATCACTTCTAACTATCCTCTAGTTTCTAATATGGTTTCATAGCTACTTCATTCTAACCCTAGTTTCCTAATCTAGGTTTCCTTAACCATATTCTATAATCGGTTTCCACCAAAACTTTGCGGGGGTGCTATACGCCATCCACCCGACTTCCCCAGTGGATATAGATCCACTCACCTTGGTTCTTGTTCGCCGAAGTCGATGACGCCACGCTCCGTCGCCTCGGAATCCACGCGAAGGTACCTATAATAATAAACCATAGCAATGCGTATTAAAATCAAGGCAGAAACCGATACGGCAAACGGTGCGCTCATAGGTTAGAACCTATGGCCTACACGTGCAAAAACAATCAAGCAACCCTTGTTGTCGATGTACAAACATCCAACAACCCAATGCAAATCCAAATATCAAGAATTAACATTTCAAAATACGTAAATCATAGCCAAAAAACACCCCAATGTGCTCCCATATTTTACCCTAGGCCAAATTGGCCAATTCTGCATACAGGAGGGGTCAAATTTATTGAAAAAGGAGCCATGGACCAAGCCTGGTGGCCTTATTCCCTGCTCTGGCCGCAAATTGCGGCCAGAATGGATTAATCTATGGCCAAAAGTTGGAGTTGGGGTCTCGGGTCTCTGGGGTAGCTTCCTAGGTGCCTGCATGACTTTCTGTGTTTGCAATTTAATTTCTAGTACCCCGGGGTTACTCCAGATTCCAAAATACACTCACAAACCACACATTTATCCGATGTCGGGGTTTCTAAATCTATGTTTTGGGGTTTCTAAGCTCTGGTCCAGGTCAAGAATCATCTCAAAATTCTTATTGACAGCCACAACATCACCAATTTCCCAAACCCTTCTCTTGGGATTTTCCAAGTTCACAATCCATTATTAAACGATGTCTAAACTTAACAAAAAGATAGGAATTCAAAACTACTCTAAAAGAAAAGAGATATACCTCATGGTTACTCCCAAACAAAACCCTAGAAATCCCCAAGTTGTCAAAATCCGACTTTTCTTGGTTCATAGCGATGAGGGTGAGGAGGTGATCGCTTTTTTGTGAAAGGGCATAGGGTTTTGGCAAGGCTTTTGGGGTAGATCAAGAGGGTAGAAGATGGAGGGATGTGGAGTGGAGGGAGATGAAGAGGGAAGGAAAATGATGGGGGAAATGGTCAAGGCAGCAGCCCCCCTCTCTCTCACTATAATTCCCACCCACTCCCTTTCCATGTCATCATTTTGTCTCCTTTCTCTCTCCTCACTCATCATGACCCTTTTCTCTCTCTTTTCTCACCAAAACACATACACCCAAATAAAACAATACCATGAAATAACATTTAACATGTCATGGTGTCCTAGCCATGAAAAGATGTAGAAAATGCGGATTTTGCTTAATCGCGATTAGCAGTGCACTAATCGGATTTTTATCAAAACTGCATATAATAAATTTTAAAAATGCCAAATCCTAAAATTATATTATTAAATGAATAAATCATTTTAATTTCTATTTATTTCATAATTATTGGTATATATTTATACCCTTTTTCGAAAACCCCAATTTCACAAATCGGGCAGTTTTCGGGAAAAATATTATTTTAATATTAAATTCCAAAAATAATATTTTATATTTTCTGAAATGATATAAGAGTCTTGTGCGATTCCCACTGTGCTTTGATTTCCACCTTACCACGTTCAAGATAACGTGCAAAATGGTGGTTTTTGGGTACAGTCCCGAGTCACATGGAGGCAATGAGCGATAGGAAGGGATTTCGTCTCTCCCGGTATTGGGGGTTGATGTTGTGCTTTGCTCGATTGGCCATAACAAGAAATCCCTGGCCAGGGTTGCTGAGATTTACTGGTAAGTGTTATCAGTAGTTTCTCGAATCGTTATGGACCTCTCATCGGCATGACTTATCAGGCTATTGGGGTATGACGTGTACTATCCCCAGGCTGGATATGCGACATATCAGATAAAGAGACCGGACTGTACGGCAGTGTTACTTATTGGATTCGCAGGAGTATGAGCAGGCTTGCTTGTTGATTTTTTGATCGCTCAATATCCGGGTAGCCGTTACGTCTAGCAATACCGCTGACGGCTTGTGGGTGACTGATATGATCATCACCTACTGCCTGCGTATTGACGAGTCTTTAAAGTCCTACACAGAGGTTTCCTGGCTTAGGCGAAATGAAGTAGGAGCACATATGTGATATGTGCGGGACCGAGATAAATACACGTATGTGATACCGTATTCTATTCTCGTGATATGTGATATCGGTCGGTTATATGTGATGTAGCCGGGTTATCGAATCAAGTGTTGATTCGTTAAGTTGATCCAAATGATATTAGTCGGTTATATGTGATATAGCCGGATTATTAAATCAAGTGTTGATTTAATAATTTAATGTATAATTATATATTTGATATTTTACATTACATTAACTAATATTAGCTCACTCAAGCATTTCTTTTTCTCACTTGTGTACACTTAATATATATGTAATATATATTATTGTGTCATGCTTATTGCTACATACAACATGGGTGTATGAGACTCACACCATACTTATGATAATGAAGGGTTTTATTTATTAAAGGTAAATCAAAATTAGTTGGAAATTAGTCACATGGTTTAGAACTTTGTGGAAGCTTGTAGAACCATTGACTTAGTCCACTAATTTTGTTTTACTTAAGATATTTATTAACCCAACCATTACCTTAAGCCATGGTTAAGTCTCTACATGAGTTAGTATGAGATATTATCTCACCCATGGTTGCTATTCTCACTCATGAGATTCATTCTATTCTCCACTTCATCTTCTTATTCATCTCAAGAAAGCTTTCAAGGTTTTTGGGAGGTGAAGAAAATTAGTGAGAAAAATTATTCTAAATTGAGCAAAATTCCTACTTCATCAACCTACACTAGATTAGCCATTTAGTTTAGGTTGTTTGTTTCACTAATTCCTAATTAGTGAAGAGGTATCTTGAGTTAGTGTCTCCTCGACGTAGATCATCTTCGGCCTCGAAGACTTCAAGCAAGCATGTTCATTTCACCTTGTGGAGCCTTACTAAAGTCCAGGAGATCGCTACTTGTAGCGAGAGACTAATACATGGAGCTTTTAAAGTGAAAGACTGGTCTACAAAGGCTGTATTCCTTGTTCACTTAGATTTAAAGATGTTTACATGCATGTTTCGTCTAATTCTCTAGTTAATATTCTAGGTTGGGGTTCTTTAGCGCGCCAATTTTTTGATAACGGCATGGTCGATGCCTTCCGAAACCTAGTGGTGGTGCTACGGAACCCAGCAACCAACGTGGTCCCCGTCAAGCAAAATTCTTGACCTAAACCCAAATATCAAATATACGGATTTGGACTAATCCGCGGCCTATGGGCGACAACATAAATTAGTCTCGGTATACAATCCACGGGCAACCCAAAATAAAAGAAACACAACACGACACGAAGTGAACTTCCGGAGCAAGAAAAAGTGGTTATCGCAACACGGTAACGTAATTAACTGCATGAGCTTGCTCCTGCAGGGAAGAGCGTCCCCATAATAAAAAAATCCCATCATAAATGAGGGGTAATCTGATAAAGTCACGCTTCAACGGTTGCGTCTATCCAAACCTCTGATATATGGTGCCATAAATTGACTTGGTATCTTCGGAGAAGTGGATGGATAAGTACAAATAGCATCTGCCTCTAAATTCAGGCCAGACGATCTATCCCAGACCGTCTCTGTTTTCGGCGGAGAACAGATTCTGGCACGCCCGGTGGGACCTTTTTCTCTTTCCACTTCACACTTCGTATGTCGTGTTTTTCCGCGATCAAATTATCGCGGTATATATATGTTTGTATTTGCCCTTGAATAATCGGATACTGAAGCTGGCGTTTCGTTTCTATGTAGAATAGCGTTTGCTTCCACTTACAGCAACTTAGGCTCTGTCACATCTGGTGAAGTCAAATATGGGCTACTTGCAGCCTCAAATCTCTGCAATCCAGCTCTTCAAGAAATTAATGGGATTATCTTTGGGTTTATGCTCCCATTTCTTACCCTTGGTGCCTCAACGCCGAAGGTGGAACCCTAGAAGAAGTCTGTCTTCCACAGGCTGGCTCCTCAAACTTCTGTTTTGCCGACGGAATTGGTCTCCAAACAACTGGTACCTTCCAAAGGCCATGGTCGACGCAGGGGGAAGAATATTCAAACTCTCAAAGAAAACAGGGGGCATGCTCAGCAAAATCCTGAGACTAATCAAATTTCGGCCATAAGAAACGGTCGAGGTCGATATCGGCGTCATACAAAACAAGCTGGTGGCAGTTCTCCGTATGGTCATGTTTCAACTCCAGTGGTGATTGTTGTTGTTCCAACCGGGAACAACTTCAAACTGTTGCTAAGGGTCAGACAAAATTCTCCCACCGCAATATTGAAGAAATCTCTGCAGCCTGTGGAGATCCGATGCGAGCAGAAAACAGTTCGCTCCCCAAAAGAACTTTCCTTATCTATATATAAAGTGTGGAAGCAGGTGAAGAATTCCGCCTTCAACCCCGGCTCTTCCATTAAACGTCAGCTAAATTCTGAAAAATCCCCTTTCAAAAACAAGAGGACTCATCCCAAGATGGTTCCTGATACAACAGTTCTTCCCAAAGCCAAAGCAGCTTCTCACAAAAAAGAGATGCCTAATAAAATACAAATGCCCGAGGCAAACTCTAAGGGTCAAGATTCCAGATGCCCTAAGCCTGGGGGCATGGTAGTTCACACAGTCTATGTGGTGAGCTCCAAAGACGAAGTTCAAGCTTCTACTAGTCACCGACCTTAAACTCGGTCTATGACAAAAGTTCAACTGCAACGTGAAAAGCTGCAGGAGATGCTCGCTCAGACGGCAACGCTTTTTAATCCACCGCCTAAGGAAAATCCCGAGGACACACCCGAAGAAAGAATAGGGAAGGAGTCGGATATTGATTTTCTAAAGTGCGCTCTCAAAAAGAGAGATGAAGAAGTGGCAGAAATGTCCGTTAAAATGAACCAGATGACCCTTCTGATCCAAAATATGGCTGTAATGATGGTTCAATCGGAACCACTGGTAGATGAACCGCTGGTAGTTACTCTTAAAGACAAGGGTGACATTTCAAATCCTATGCAAGTCTCATAAACGGCCGAGGAGGAAATGATTCCAAAAGCAAAGCTGGACGAATACATCGCTTAGCAAATCAAAGCTCACTATGTCAGTGAAGCTGCAAATAGGTCAATCAAGATTGGTCAACCATATCCGGCCTGGTATGATCAAATACAGTACCCGTCAGAGTACACACTTCCAACATTTCACATGTACAAAGGAATTGGGAATCCTCGCTAGCACATTGCGTGATTTAAATCTATGTGCGACAATAATGGAAGAAATAATATACTGCTCCTCCGGCAGTTCGTCAGCAGTCTGGCGGGCATCGCCTTCGAATGGTATACGGAACTCCCAAATGATTCCGTGAAGACCTTCGACGAGATGGATATGCTCTTCTATCAGATATTCGCTAGTGAGAATGAACACACTATCGTGGCGGTGTTGGTCAATGAAAGGGTTGGACTGAATGAAACCTGGGTTCAATATGTTACCCGATGGCGAAATCTCTGGTCAAAATGCGAGCAACGCATAGACAAAGCAACAGCCGTGGGAATTTTCATAGCCATCCTTGACCCAAATTCAAAGTTGTTCCCATTTATGGCCCTTTTCAAGCCGACGACCTTCCAGGAGCTCGTGGATAAAATGACTCAATTGGATCAGATGGGTCAGGACCCTTCATCATCCGATGATGATGAATGAAAAGCAAAGGCAAGGTGGCATTTATCGCCAACGCTCAACAAAGAATGAGTGGCTCTGAAATAATCTGTTGCCAAAACAGCGATGACACGGGTTCTACCCTTCGAAAGATTGGGGCGCGAGTACTCACTCTTTCCCGAGATATATACAGGGGGCATATTTCTCACTGGAGGAAGAATCTCTACGTAGTATGGTCCTTTCTTCTTAAAAAACAGAAAGGATATCAAGAGACTTACAAGCGGGTCCTAAAATCAAATGGAATATCCCACTTGAACCAAAAAACCATGGGAGGGATGTGAAATCCATGTCTCTGTAGGGTTGCTAGGCACGCGCACAAGGGTCTATGAGGCATCAACCATGCCCGATTAAAAATTTAGCCGTGCCGAACAACCCGAATACGGATCTTTAAACTAGAGATTAGGCGAAAACTAACATGTTAACAACTTTAACACTAAGTGAGAGGGATTACAACCTTTGTAGATCCGGTCCTTCACTTCATATGCTCCGTGTTGTGGTCCCTTCGCTGCGATCATCGGGTTCCGGACTCTCGAGAGCTTCCACGAAGAGAAAGATGCAACCTTTGCTTCCGATCTTCGATACTAAGATGATCTACCTTGAAGTTTCGTTAACACAAGCTAACACTCATGAAATGATGTGAACACCCTCATCTAAATGGCAAGGGAAGATGAGGATGATGAAGTAGGATTTTTGCTCTCTTTATTTATCTTTTTCTCATATTTATTCATCACTTGAAGAAAACTAGTAAGCTTTTTCTATCAAAAGAAAAGAAGGAAGAAGATGAATAGTGATCCATTTCCTTTTGTGATGAATAATGAAAGGATTAATATGAAGAATAATGCAACCATGGTTGACTTAACCATTGTAGAGAATTAACCAAGGGTTAGGGTTTGGGTTGAGTTAAGAATGAGTCACTTGTAAATATCTTTCACAAAACAAAACCAAAACCTTCTAGAAACATCTAGAAAGCTTAACCCTAATCCAAACCCTAATCATGTTTAAACTCCACTAAACAAGTTGCATTAGTTATCATATCATGTTACAATATTATATATCACATATATAATATTTATCGTAACAAAATAAAATAATACATTTAACATATATCGCATATATATCATGTATTACCCGAGTGAGAAAAAGAATCTTTTAGTGAGCAAATATTAGTTAATGTAATTTAATATATCATATATATTATTATACATTAAATTATCGAATCAACACTTGATCCGACAATCCGGCTATATCGCATATAACCGACTAATATTTATCCGTACCGATTTATCGAATCAACACTTGATCCGATGACCCGGCTGATATCAAATATCGCGAGAATACAATACGATATCTCATATCGTATTATCTTCGGTCCCGCACATATCACATATGTGCTCCTACTCCGTTTTGCCTGAGCCAAGAAACCTCTGTGTAGGACTCTAAAGAATCGTCAATACGCCGGCAGTAGGTGATGATCATATCAAACACCCACAAGCTGCAAGCGGTCAGCTAAACGTAACAACTACCCAGGTATTGAGCGCTCAGAAGATCAACAAGCAAGCCTGTAACTTCTCCTGTGAATCCAAACAGTAACACTTCCGTACAGTCCGGTCTCGTCGTCTGATATGTTGCATATCTCGCCTAGGGGTGGTAAACGTCAGACCCCAGTAGCTCGATAAGTCGTGTCGATATGAGGTCTATAAGAGTTCGAGAAACTACTGATAACACTTACCAGTAAATCTCAACAACCCTGGCCAGGGATTTCCGGTTATAGCCAATCGAACACAGCACAACATCAACTCCCTATACCGGGAGAGACGAATCCCCTCCTATCGCTCATTGCCTCCATGTGATTCGGGACTGTACCCAGAAGCCACCTTTTTGCACGCCCTCTTGGACGTGGTATGATGGAAATCAAAGCACAGTGGGAATCACACAAGACTCTATGACGATCTCGGGTCAACAGACTACTCTGTACCAGTGTCACCGGAGAACTGCCATCTGACGTATGGTATAATACCATCTGGGAGTTCTCGGCGAGTCCGTCCAGTGTACCCAGTCTCCACTGAGCACCCGTGCACCATCCTTGATGTCAAACACCGATGGATATGGGATCATCCATCGCCCATCATATGGGTCAATATGCGTATACGCTAGTCTACTCTGGTGCATCGATGCCCTGTCTCGATACACCCACGACTAGGAACAGTTATAGGATGTACTCGTCGACTACCGTGGCCCCACTAGTATGATCTCGTCATAGTCCCAGTAATCGAGTACATATCCTAAGGGCTTTATCAACATGTAACATAGAGACAATTAGAGTACATGTTAAGATAAAGTACAACCAGATAGCATACTATCATGTCGAGCAAGAAAGTCCTCCCTATATATGTCCTAGCATCCACTGCAATATACATCGTATGTACAGTAATGGCCTCTAGGGCATACATATAACTAACAATCTCCCACTTGCACTAGGGCCATCTGTTATGGTATCGCATACCCAACAATTAGCTGCGGTTGAAGTATCTCATACTCAACCATCTCATAAAAGTCTCTACTGGGAAAAAGGCCTTTGTGAGTGGATCCGCGCTGTTGTCCTCTGTATCTACTCTCCTAACCTCGATCTCCCTGGAGATCAACCATCTCCATGATCAGGTGATACTGCCTAAGAATTATATCTGGATTTCTGATGGGACGGTAGTTCCTTGGCTGAAGCCACAACTCCATTGTCACACAATGGTTGGAACGAAATTCATCTTATGAACTTATATATATCCAGACTGCCTCTTTGGTAGCATCCTTGGTAACGATGTATCTTGCCTTTAATCGTCTAGTATGTCACGGTATCTAGCTTGGAATTCTTCCAACATACCGTCCCTCCACTGAGGGTATAGACAATGCCTGCGACTGACATTCAGTCGTCCTTATCACCCTGGAACCTTTCCAGTGATTCTCCCCAGGATCGATTAATACCATCTCACTACAACTAGTGAGTATCCTAATATCCAATTAGATCTATCTCATATATCCAAAACCCAGGATTTAGGAGGTATCACTTTGATCCTATATGGAGAATCCTTGTGATAAGCGGAGATTGACCGTGCGTAGCATAGGAAACTTCTTCCCTATCAAGTGTATGTCATCCACGTACTCTACGGGGATCTCAACCATACTCTCTACTACCTTTTTTGTATATACAAGGTTCATCTACCATTTTGATGAAGTCAAACTCTTTGACTACCACATCAAAAACTGATGTTCCATCTCCGCGATGCCTGTTTTATCATATAAAACATCTTGCACACGTTTCCGCTGCTCCTACTGTCTACGAAGCCCTCTGGCTGTGTACTTATAGACGTTCTTTTCTAAAATATCATTTAGAAAAGCAGTCATGACACCCAACCACCAGATATCGTAGTCATGGTATGTAGCCGTGGCAAGTAGGATCTGGATGGACTTAAGCATAGATCCTTAGAAAAGGTTTCAACATAATCCATACCTGGTCTATGATGCAAACCTTTAACAAGTCTAGCTTTGAAAGTCTCAACTTTTCCATGTATACCAAGTAATCTTCTCAAGATATACTTGCTCCTGATGGGGATTTAACCCTTCAGATAAAGCAACCAAAGTCCATACTTTGTTGGTGTATAAGGATTCCATCTCAGATCGATAAGCACCCAGCCATTCTTACAGAGTCCCACTCCTGATGGCCAGCTCGAAACTAGTTGGGTCATCATCTCATGATGCAATCCCCGCTCCCACCGTCATAGAGAAACCGAAGTTTCTCTCAGGTGGGTGAGGAACCCTACCAGATCGGCGGAAAGGCTGAGGTTCGTTGGAAACTATTGAATCCTTTGGTTCTACCAAATCATCAACTGCAGTTTGTATAGCTGGAACCTTTCCAGTTCTACATAACAGACCTTGTCTCGAGCTTGTCCGGATTTTTCTTTTAGACAAAGGCCGGACAACCCCAAATCCTAACTTACTTAAGATATGGGCTCTTCCCTTTTCTATATCACATATGAAGTGGTAGGTAACTGATTTGATTTGAACCTTATTCAATAGGTATGCAGCTTCTCAAGTGCATAACTCCCAAAAGGAAATAGGAAACTCAGTAGTACTCATCATAGAGCACACCATATCTAATAGGGTGAGTTTGCTCCGCCCCGATATACCATCGTGCTATGGTGTATACGGAGGAGTAATGCTGAGAGAGAATCTCATTCTCCTTTAGAATAGCCCAGGAATCCCGTGCTCAAGTATTCTACTTCTTGATCTCATCAAAGGACATAATACTTATACCCGTATTTTGGTTCTCTACTTCTAATTTATATTCTGTGAATATCTCAAAAGCCTCGGACGTGTGTTTCAACAGGAACATATGACTGAATCTTAAGAGATTATCAGAGAATGTAATGAAGTACAAAGAACCAGTCTTGGCATGTGTAGACAGGGGACCTTCATACATCAACATGTATCAATCTCAAGAGTTCACTAACTCTTTCTCTGTTTCTAATAAACAGAGCTGTAATCATCTTATCTTTGTGACATGACCGGCAAGTTTCACAAGATGTAAATTCAAACTAATTTAAATATGCATCTAAATGTAACTTCAGCCAGTCGGGTCGCATTGATATGACCTAGTCTACAATGCCTCAAGAAGGATTCATTCATTTCTGAACTCTTCCTCTTGTGTGTATTCTATATACTAAGAACTGTAGTTTGATTTAGAACGACAATACTTTTAGATAACGTGCCTGAACCGATCAACTCTTGATATAGGAAATGTTCAAAACATTATCCAACAATACAAAATTATATCCTTTCTTTACTAATAAAGAGACTGATATGATTTTGTATATCAGGTTCGGTATCTAATAACATTTGTTCAGAATCAATGTATTCTGGTAATACAGGGTGACAGTGACCAACAGACTTGGCTGCAACACTTGCACCGTTTTCTGTCTCATGAAACTTATCACCCGTTCTCAGTTCTCTACCTATCTGTAGCCCATGTAACAGATTACATATACGGGATCCTGATCCGGTATCACATACCCAGGACGTAAATGATACTGAGAAACAGTTCTGTGTAATGAACACACCCGAGGATGATGCATCATTATGCACTTTCTTCGTTTGGGCGGAATGGGAAATCTGGTATTCCCCAATTTCCTGCTCTGTCTTATAACACTTATAAGTTGGAGCGGGACCAACGTTCCCCAGCTCAGTATAACAACAAGGTTCGGTCAAATATATCCGTATTATTATCTTGATTAAGGCGTGATATAGTCGCTACCTGGAGAGAGAGAGAAGAAAACACTCAGTGTATGCTCTTGCAAGATTAGATTGGTTATCTAATATATCTAATCAGGATGTCTCCCACTGTTTTAATCAAATCTTCCTTCAAACCCTAAAAGGAAAGACTAGCCGGGATTAATTACACGCTACAAGTTCGCCAATCTTTCAGCCAGGCCAGTGTCGGTACTTTGAGGGAGGTCCCCCGTGCTTTCGCACGAACCTAATTAAAGTAAACCTCGTTTTCCCAGAGGCGTAACCCCGTTAACACCTTTCTAGACACCTACTTGATCGGCTAATTGTAATGTGTAAAACTCTCCCAGGAGTAACTCTTACTCGCAGCGGGTATCGGGATCCAACTATCTCATAGAAGGTATGCAATCTTATTGCAAATTTCAACACTTGAAATTCCCAATAATATTTTACCCCAAGCGTCCTATGACCTTGACAGAGGTCAACAAACCATAGGCTGCTAGTCAAGTTCAACCCGTCATTTCCTGATTGAAGTAAACCCACCCGCACGACCCTTGACAGAGGTCAACAAGGTCGCACGACTACCCTAAATCAATCACATCATATGCTTATACAGATAAGCACTAATCAGCTACCGCACACTACGCCTTGACAGAGGTCAACAAGCGCAGCACGAATACTAACTATTACTTATCTGAAATGACGGAGGGCTACGACAGGTTTTTAAGAAAAACCTTTGCATAATGAACTTGATATCGTTGTAGAATCGAGTGATTTTAAATGGAGTGTTTTTGAGGCTTTTCTAGTTTTGCTAAAGGGGTCACTCCCGGTGAAGGGATCGTCGGCCCTTTCCTCATCGAATAAGGTGCAGGATATTTCACAAATATCACTATGCAAAGCAGAAACTATAGAAGCAATCAAAAGACAAACCGAGTTTGTAGCATCTGCCAGTTATTGCTAAAGGAGTCACTCCCGGTGAAGGGATCTCGGTCCTTTCCTTATCGAATAAGGTGCTGGATGTTCTACAAGGAACACCGCTATGCAAAGCAAGAACTAGAGTTACCAGTTTTTATAAACAAGTTTCTACAACATCTTAGGTTTCTTTTAGTTTCATTAATCTCATTAATGAAGTCCCATTTTATTATGCTTCGCAAGCATCTCTTTTGAAACGAAATCTGCAATATAACATATATCTCATATATATAATATAAACATTCGTCTCAGGCAGTAATATGATCTCATCACAGAACATTGCAGCAGAAGAACATATATGAAATATTGGATATACTAGGACGTCCGTGTTTTCAATACGAGCCTGTATAAAACACGGATTCCACGGTCGCGATGAATAGCCAAACCCACATCCCCAGACCCCTACAAGAGCGGCAAGCAACACTGCCAATTCTAGGGTTAGGAGACCCGGTCTCGACTCCTCGAGATGGTCTCCCACTGGACCCTAGAACCCGGTTACTTATGCTCCCCGCCTTGGGTCTACCTAATGCGGAAAAGTAAATAATATACAACGGTGACATCTTCCGCTACCTGGAAGTGCCCCGATAAAAGAATATTACATACAAACGAATTTTACATGAATGAAAAAGGAAAAACTCTCATCTCACATAAAACCCCCGGCTATTCAAAAGCGACGATCCAATACAACATATCACAGCAACACATAATATCTCATATCATCAACGTAAGCAAGTATGCGTATCCCGATTGTCGTTGATGTATAGCAACGAAGCCGGCGATACACCACATACTACGCTTACGGTCACAGACAAGAAAGTGTAAAACTACAACAGTTGGAATCCGCAACCTTCTTAGACATCGCATGCCTACCCAAATGAATTCTTTAGACATCGCATGCCTAACATTTATAAACCCTGCATTTTAGTCTCATTATCGAAAACTCTTTTCAATGTCAAGTCGGGCAATTCAACAGGATTCCCGACGTCCTGATCGAATGCTCGTCGCAAACTTTAGTAGACGGCCGCACCCCTGGATGCCGTCGACGAAGTGCACTAAGGCGGAACACCGCTGCCGCGAGCACCCGAACGGATGTTTTCGGCGACGGGGTTCTCCTACAGTCACTTGGTCGGGGCTATGGGGCGTAGTTGTCTATTAAGTTTACTCGGCGAGTATCCGCGTACTCTACGTGATTGCGACGGACTTTTGATCACATCAAAATTCCGTGGCAACCGATCATCTGAGATTAAACTGCTATGTTTATAATATTCAAATTAGTTATCTCATAACTACCTGTGGATTCCAAATATTGTATCACATTCCAGATAAATAGATAAAGTTAAACTTTCCGATCGAATCATCAAACACCCAAGATTTCCCCAATATATCTCAACACTTGAAATCAGTTTAAAAACATCCTTCACATGCCACAGTACCAATGGTCCAGCCGTAGAAGGGTCAAGCCAACGCCTCACATGCGGCACGCCGTACTGCCCCAAACCCTAAGGTTCAAAAGGCAGTTCAAGACGGTCACATAATCGAGTTAAGATTTGTTGTCTTCTAGAGGGTCCACCGAGTTACTTGCACGACTTAGAACATTCTTAAACACGAGAAGAAAAAAATCCAACTTTTGAAAAATTTTCCGACAGGGGAAAAAATGAGTTATTGATATCCGTTCGAACTTTTTAACAGTTTCTAAAAATTATCCGGACAAAACTAAACGAAGTTAAATTATTCGATCGAAACATCGAGTCCCCAATACAACCCTTGAAAACTCAACACTTGAGTGGAATAAAAATATTCACAGAAAAAATTGCCAAGAAAGGACCTAAGAATAAATACAAGAAATTTCAGGGACTAACTCGAAATTTTGGCCACGGAACTGCCGCAAAACCCATGCTTTCGCCGCGGTTCCGCGGTCATTTTGGCGAATTAGAAGTCCGTACTTCACAGTAATTCTTAGTTTTTCCTGCTTAATTTTCTGAGAATTTTTAATTCAGAAAAAACCACATTTTAAAAAAATGTCCAGAGAGGGGTTAAATCGGGGTTTCGGGTTTCGATCGGACTTTAAACTTCGTCTAGACTTCGCCTAAAGCACTAGCTTGGTTCTGATACCACTGTAGGGTTGCTAGGCATGCGCACAAGGGTCTACGAGGCATCAATCATGCCCGATTAAAAATTTAGCCGTGCCGAACAACCCGAATACGGATCTTTAAACTAGAGATTAGGCGAAAACTAACATGTTAACAACTTTAACACTAAGTGAGAGGGATTACAACCTTTGTAGATCCGGTCCTTCACTTCATATGCTCCGTGTTGTGGTCCCTTCGCTGCGATCATCGGGTTCCGGACTCTCGAGAGGTTCCACGAAGAGAAAGATGCAACCTTTGCTTCTGATCTTCGATACTAAGATGATCTACCTTGAAGTTTCGTTAACACAAGCTAACACTCATGAAATGATGCGAACACCCTCATCTAAATGGCAAGGGAAGATGAGGATGATGAAGTAGGATTTTTGCTCTCTTTATTTACCTTTTTCTCATATTTATTCATCACTTGAAGAAAACTAGTAAGCTTTTTCTATCAAAAGAAAAGAAGGAAGAAGATGAATAGTGATCCATTTCCTTTTGTGATGAATAATGAAAGGATTAATATGAAGAATAATGCAACCATGGTTGACTTAACCATTGTAGAGAATTAACCAAGGGTTAGGGTTTGGGCTGAGTTAAGAATGAGTCACTTGTAAATTTCTTTCACAAAACAAAACCAAAACCTTCTAGAAACATCTAGAAAGCTTAACCCTAATCCAAACCCTAATCATGTTTCAACTCCACTAAACAAGTTGCATTAGTTATCATATCATGTTACAATATTATATATCACATATATAATATTTATCGTAACAAAATAAAATAATACATTTAACATATATCGCATATATATCAATGTATTACCCGTGTGAGAAAAAGAATCTTTTAGTGGGCAAATATTAGTTAATGTAATTTAATATATCATATATATTATTATACATTAAATTATCGAATCAACACTTGATCCGACAATCCGGCTATATCGCATATAACTGACTAATATTTATCCGTACCGATTCATCGAATCAACACTTGATCCGATGACCCGGCTGATATCAAATATCGCGAGAATACAATACGATATCTCATATCGTATTATCCTCGGTCCCGCACATATCACATATGTGCTCCTACTCCGTTTTGCCTGAGCCAAGAAACCTCTGTGTAGGACTCTAAAGAATCGTCAATACGCCGGCAGTAGGTGATGATCATATCAAACACCCACAAGCTGCAAGCGGTCAGCTAAACGTAACAGCTACCCAGGTATTGAGCGCTCAGAAGATCAACAAGCAAGCCTATAACTTCTCCTGTGAATCCAAACAGTAACACTCCTTTACAGTCCAGTCTCATCGTCTGATATGTTGCATATCTCGCCTAGGGGTGGTAAACGTCAGACCCCAGTAGCTCGATAAGTCGTGTCGATATGAGGTCTATAACAGTTCGAGAAACTACTGATAACACTTACCAGTAAATCTCAACAACCCTGGCCAGGGATTTCCGGTTATAGCCAATCGAACACAGCACAACATCAACTCCCTATACCGGGAGAGACGAATCCCCTCCTATCGCTCATTGCCTCCATGTGATTCGGGACTGTACCCAAAAGCCACCTTTTCGCACGCCCTCTTGGACGTGGTATGATGGAAATCAAAGCACAGTGGGAATCACACAAGACTCTATGACGATCTCGGGTCAACAGACTACTCTGTACCAGTGTCACCGGAGAACTGCCATCTGACGTATGGTATAATACCATCTGGGAGTTCTCGGCGAGTCCGTCCAGTGTACCCAGTCTCCAATGAGCACCCGTACACCATCCTTGATGTCAAACACCGATGGATATAGGATCATCCATCGCCCATCATATGGGTCAAGATGCGTATACACTAGTCTACTCTGGTGCATCGATGCCCTGTCTCGATACACCCACGACTAGGAACAGTTATAGGATGTACTCGTCGACTACCGTGGCCCCACTAGTATGATCTCATCATAGTCCCAGTAGTCGAGTACATATCCTAAGGGCTTTATCAACATGTAACATAGAGACAATTAGAGTACATGTTAAGATAAAGTACAACCAGATAGCATACTATCATGTCGAGCAAGAAAGTCCTCCCTATATATGTCCTAGCATCCACTGCAATATACATCGTATGTACAGTAATGGCCTCTAGGGCATACATATAACTAACAGTCTCACTCCGAGACAATGAGGGGAAACCCCCCCAAGTCAAATCCATTCTTCCAAGGAAGAGGAAGACTCGGCAGAAAGAATGACGTGATATCTCGTTCCTTTGTATATGAAGAAGATGCTCCATCAATATCGAAAAGCGACTTTGATGAGCAGGGGGCAAGTGCCATGTAAAATGCCCGGTACTTCCCACAAAACAACCCAATTGGCACGATGATAGATGAAGCAGTCTAAGAAGGTGAAAATAGTCTAAGGTATGAAGTGTCCATGCAAATAAAGGACATGAAGCAGCGTCTCATCAAACAAGAGTTGGAAGGGATCAGATATGCTACTCCTCGACCGAATGATAATAATGGACCGAAATGTCCCTAAACTAACGCGTTCTCCTAAAAAATGGGAATGTTGGACCGAAATGTCCTTTAACTAATAACGGACCGAAACATCCTTAAACTAACATTCTTCCCCAAAACGGGAATGTTGGACCGAAATGTCCTTAAACTAACATTCGTCCCCAAAATGGGAATGTTGGACCAAAATGTCCCTAAACTAGAGCGTCGCCTAAAAAACGGCGATACTGGACCGAAACGTCCCTAAACTAGTGTGTCACCCCAAACACGACGCGCCACCTCAAACACGGCGATAATGGACCGAAACGTCCCTAAACTAGTGTGTCGTCTCAAACATGATGCATCATCCCAAATACGGCGATATCCTCTCTTGAGATCTATATTGCAATTGAAGTCTCAATGGCGAGGGTTGCAACTCAAGTTCTGCCGGCTACATAGCTACTCCAGCGATGAAGCCACCCCCAAGTTGTTAGGTCCACGTTATCTCTCCCGGTACTTTCGGGGTTGCGGAAACGGTAAAACAAAATTTTTTCTAAACTTTGTAACATGGACCGTAAAAGTCGGATCTTTGCTAAACAATACACTAGCATCCTAACTTGAGATGTTATCTACTCGGTTAGGGGTTATACCTCAACTTGAACTCCTTCTCTTCTTGTTGTTCTTCTCTTCTTGTTGTTCTTCTCTTTGCTTGCTCAATGGTTGATCCGGACTTTGGTCACCTCCGCGGCCTCCTTGAGTCGAAGACGATCCACCCGAGAGATGTACACCGAGCTCCATCTCGAGCCGAGGTAACTAGGGCAAGGAGATTGCTAATCTAAAAGCCCTAGGTTGTGTAGAAGTGATGAAGGGATGGCTTTGTCTTTGTGAAATCTTTATCTCTCAACACATGAGATCAAAAGATCAAAACAAAAGGAGGAAGAAGAAGGAGCTTGCTAGCAACCATGGAGCTTCTCATTTCAAGAGAGAGAATGAGAATCAAATTATTGATACAAAAGAAAAACAACCATGGTTGCAAATAATGCAAAACAACATCATTACTAATCCCATCAAGATAAAGTTGATGGCTACTTTGAAATGACCATTATCATAATCCAAAAGAAAAAGGAAAAGAAAAGAAGAGTGTGGAACCCTCTTGAAACTCAATGGTCAACCCGGTCAACCGGTCAACAAAGTCAAGAGAGGTCAACGGGGTCAAATGGTCAATGCAATTAGCTATCATAAGATTATCACTAATAGGATTGGTAAATGATGTTCGCGGCTCATAATGGTTTTGACCAAACGAACTGTCAAAACCCTAATGAGTGTAAGTCTACGCTAGCGCCCCGGCAGTCTACAGACGCCAAATGCGGAACAAAAACTTTTTAACTGGCGCTATCGTATACTTTAACCCGGATCTGCCATTATTGCTAAACTAACAAACTGTAAAGAGTGTAGAAAGGTTATACCGAACGATCCGAGTCCTTCGTTCTTCAACCATCATCCCACGCTCCGTTGCGGCTGCTCCGATCTCGTCGATCTCCGATCTCTTCGTCGAGGTGGCACCACGTCGACGCTTCTTTAAACGGGCTCCCGCCTCTGACTCGAGGCAACTCGGTCGTCAAGTTTGCTAAAAGAGACGACCAAGAATGATGTAGAGAATGAGTAGATGACTTTGTCTCACTTCGTCCAAGTCCGTGGACGATCGGTAAATGAAGCTGCCATTTTTATCGGGTGATGGAATGAAAGAGGTAATGAAATTTCCATGCACCCTTAACCATAGTCTTTTCTCTCCAAAATGAAATCATTCTCTCTCTCTCTCACAAATAGTGGCCGGCCAATATATGTAGAATGAGGAGGGTGAGTGTAGGAGGAGGGAGGTGACCATAAGACATGAAGCTTCTCACAAAATATCCTTAGCTAAACAAGAATGGTTGAAATCAAAGCATGAGTCACTAATACACATCATCAAGCTTTTAATGCACCAATCAAAACACAACACCACTTAACCTAGTCATCACCTTCTAGAACCTTCTAGAAGCATGACACACCCTCATCCAAGAAAAGATAAATCCGTCTTTAACCGAATGTTAAAAGACGGCTGATAGAAAACTGGAAACTGGCAACTTCCAAAAGTGATCCTGAAACGACTTTCAGGATAACCCCGAAACTGTATAAATATACCCGCATTTGTATTACGACCGAATACAAATACAACTGAGACAAAGATATTATACCTACTCAATATAATACTCGGATCCGGCTTAAACCAAAGCCGACCGGTATCATCTGCCCGAAAAATAACACGTGCGCAAACGCACGTGCATTTTCCGAACCCTGCCATAAAACCATACGGCCTCTACAACTTTTCGCCCAAACTTGGGAAACTGTCTGTGGGGGACTCTAATGACTCGTCAGTACCCTGGCAGTGGGTTTAACCACAAACCGTCAGCGGCACTAGCAATGCGTAACGGCTGCACATGGACTGACCTCAAGGGAGGCTGATGAGCGAACTCATCCATAAACCCTACTGAGCCTAACAGTGACAATGTATATACAGTCCGGTCCGTTCGTCTATGAGTATCGCATATCTGCCTAAGGGGCTAGTAACGTCAGACCCCTAATAGCAGTATAAGTCGTGTCGGAGTGAAGCCCAATAACACCCTGAGATACTACTGGAGTACCTACCAGTAAATCTCCTGCCACGGCCGTGGGCTTTGTGTAATGGCTCTCCTAGACACAGCACGATCTCGCCCCCAATACCGGGAGAGACGAATCCCCTGCCGATCCGCTCACGTGCCTCCATATGGCTCGGGACTGTACCCAAAAGCTACCTGTTTGCACGACTCCTTTGAGCCGTGGTAGGGTAGAAATCAAAGCACAGTGGGAACTCACACGAGACAAATGAAGACCTCAGGTCGATGAACTAACCTGTACACATGTCACCAGGGAACTGCTATCTGACGATAGATATAATACTAACTAGCAGATTCCCGGCGAGTCCTGTCCGGTGTACTCATAACCCAATGAGCACCTGTATACATCTTAGGTGTACCAACTGACACCAGTGGCTTGTGAGACCGGCCACCGCCCCTTGTCGGGGTCTCGACTGTACACACTAGTCTACTGCGGAGTATCGATGCCCTGTCTCGAAACTCCCACGACTAGGGACTACAATTAAGGATATGCGTATAAACCACCCAACTCTCACGTATATGATCGCCATCATACTGTTGGTGGTAAAGCAAGATCCTAAGGGCTCTATCAAAGTGTAACATGTGATCAGTCACCTGAATATGTACACGACTGATAAAGGCAAACCAGATAGCAAACTATCAACTCGAGCAAGACTGTCCTACCGGTATAGGTCCTCCGCAATCATTGCAATCACGTACCTGTGACCCAATAATTGATTATGAGGGCACTATCTCCAACAATGAGTCCGCCTCAAAATGGTTTTGACCGAATCAACTGTCAAAATCCTAATGAGCCTGCCACATAACGGTTTTGGCCGAACCAACTGCCAAAACCCTAATGAGGCACCTCCTCCTTCATCACTCTGAAAAACTGTGCATACACACCTGCATCCGTATTCCGTAGAATGCGGATGCACAGAAGACAAAACAAATCCATCCGTGCAATACTAGGATCCGGCTTAAACCAAAGCCCACTAGTACTGCCTGCCCGAACACCATACGCACACAAGTGTACGTAAGTGATCACAGCCCTGCCGTAAAACCATACGGCCTCTACACGTTTCGCTCAGTGCAGGGAAACTCTCTGTGTGGGACTCTAAAGACTCGACACTACGCTGGTAGTGGGTTTAACCACAGACCGCAAGCGGCACTAGCTGTACGTAACGGTCCCCAGGTAGATGTCGATAAGAAGGCCGATGAGGTAAACCCATCCGAACTCCTACTGAGCCTGTATGTGACAATCTCCGTACAGTCCGGTCTGTTCGTCTGATACATCGCATGTCGGGCCTAGGGGGGCGGCAAGCGTTAGACCCCTAATAGCGGTACAAGTCGTGTCGGAGTGAAGCCCAGAACACCCTGAGATAACACTGGAACCTACCAGTATATCTCGCTTGCCCTGGCCAGGGACTACTTGTGTAATGGCTCTCCTAGACACAGCGCGATGTCAACCCCCAATACCGGGAGAGACGAATCCTGTCTAACCATCACTGCCTCCAAGTGCTTCGGGACTGCTCCCAACTACTACCTGTTTGCACGACTCAGTAGAGCCGTGGTAGGGTAGTAACCAAAGAACAGTGGGAACACACTCGAGGCGAAGTGACAGTGTCAAGTCAGCGGACTAAGCTGTACTCATGTCACCTGGGAACTGATAACTGACGATAGGTATAATACCAACCATCAGTTCCCGACGAGTCCTGTCCAGTGTACTCGTAACCCAACGAGCACCCGCATACTATCTCAAGTACGACGTACCGACGGCTGTGGGACAGACCGTCTCCCGTGCTGGGATGAGAAGCGCATACGCTAGTCTACTCCGGAGTATCGATGCCCTATCTCGATACTCCCATGACTAGGGACGTGTATAAGGATGTGCTTGTAGATTACCCAGCCCCCACGAGTGTGATCGCCATCACAACGCCGGTAATCAAGCAAAGATCCTAAGGGCTCTACTAATGCGTATAGGTGATATAATAAATAAACACACATTTACACATTAAAGCAGAGACAAACCAAGTAGCATACTACTATATTGAGCAAGATTGTCTGTACAACTGTGAATATCCCAAGCTTCCATCAAGTAATATACATACTAGTATGATACAGTAATGGCCTCTAGGGCATATACACTAACAATCTCCTACTTGCACTAAGGCCATGTACTGGCGTATCGAAGACCTATCATCTCGATCAGCCGCTCGAACTGAGTCTGGGGTAAAGCCTTCGTGAATGGGTCCGCAGTGTTGTCCTTTGTGTCCACTCTCCGCACCTCGATCTCCTGTCGATCAATGATCTCCCTGATCAGGTGATACCGCCTTAAGATGTGCCTGGATTTCTGATGGGACCTTGGTTCCTTCGCTAAAGCTATAGCCCCATTGTTATCGCAATACAAAGGTATTGGGTCAACAATGGACGGAACCACCTGAAGTTCACTAATGAACTTCTTTATCCAGACCGCCTCTTTTGCGGCATCGCTTGCAGCAATGTATTCAGCCTCCATCGTCGAGTCTGCGACGGTATCCTGCTTGGAACTCCTCCAACATACCGCCCCTCCATTGAGGGTAAACACAAAACCCGAGACAGACTTGCTGTCATCTTTGTCACTCTGGAAGCTTGAATCGGTAAAGGACTCGACCCTGAGATCTCCATTACCGTAAACCAGGAACATCTCCTTAGTCCTTCTTAGGTACTTGAGAATGTTCTTCACTGCTGTCCAGTGGTCCTCCCCTGGGTCTGACTGATACCGGCTTACCGCGCTCAACGCGTAAGCTACATCTGGTCTTGTACATAGCATCGCATACATTATAGATCCTACCGCCGAAGCGTAGGGTATAGTGCTCATGCGAACCCTCTCCTCGTCAGTCTTAGGAGACATCTTCTTGGAGAGGGTAATTCCGTGCAATGCGGGTATGCTACCGCGCTTGGAACCCTCCATACTAAATCTCTTTAGTACGGTCTCTATGTACCTGGACTGTGAAAGCCCCAACAGTTTCTTGGATCTATCACTATAGATCTTGATCCCCAGAATGTACGAGGCATCACCCAGGTCCTTCATGGAGAACCTTTGTGACAAAAATAGCTTGACCGATTGTAGCATAGGAATGTCATTTCCTATCAAAAGAATGTCGTCCACGTACAAGACTAGGAATACGACAGTTCGTCCTACAATCTTCTTATATACACAGGGTTCATCTTCGTTCTTGATGAAATCAAATTCCTTGATTGCCTCATCAAAACAGATGTTCCAGCTCCGCGATGCCTGCTTTAATCCATAAATGGATTTAAGCAACTTGCACACCCTTCCGCTGCTCCCACTGTCTACGAAACCTTCTGGTTGATCCATGTAAACGCACTCTTCCAAACAACCGTTTAGGAAAGCCGTCTTAACATCCATCTGCCAGATTTCATAGTCATGGAAGGCAGCAATGGCAAGTAGGATCCGAATGGATTTGAGCATAGCCAGCGAAGAAAAAGTTTCATCATAGTCCAAACCAGGTCTTTGGCGAAAACCTTTTGCAACGAGTCTAGCTTTATAGGTTTCCACCTGCCCATCTACACCAAGTTTCCTTTTGTAGATCCATTTGCATCCAACGGGTTTTACCCCTGGTGGAGCAATATCCAAGGTCCACACTTTATTGGCGTACATGGACTCCATTTCGGATTGCATTGCTTCCTGCCACTTATCAGAATCCCTACTGATAATGGCCTGCCTGAAACTGGTAGGGTCATCTTCTTCCAAGATGCAATCCTCTCGATCCCCGTCAATGAGAAAACCGTAGTATCTCTCGGGCGGATGAGAAATCCTACCAGATCTGCGGAGTGGCTGAGGTTCGTCTGGGGTTATTGAATCCTGAGGTTCTGTCAAATTTTCAGTTTCAGTTTGTGGTCGCTGAATTTCTTCCAATTCTACCGTGTTCCCACTAATTTCTTTTGCAAGAAACTCCGTTTCTAAGAAAACGGCATGCTGAGCAACAAACACCTTCTATTCCTCGGTGTGGTAGAATAGATATCCATAACCATTCTTTGGATATCCCACAAACTTACATAAAACTGACCGTGCCTCTAGTTTATCCGGTTTATGCGTTTTAACATAAGCCGGACAACCCCATATCTTAAATCTTTTAAGATATGGCCTCTTTCCATTCCATATCTCGAACGGAGTCTTAGGCACTGATTTAGACGGAACATCATTCAATAAGTATGCTGCTGTCAATAGCGCATGTCTCCAAAATGAAAGAGGCAACTCGGCATTACTCATCATGGAGCGAACCATATCCAGTAGGGTACGATTCCTCCACTCCGAAACACCGTTGTGCTGTGGTGTATAAGGAGGAGTAAGCTGAGAGAGAATACCATTCTCTTTTAAGTAATCTAGGAATTCCGTGCTTAAGTACTCCCCTCCCCTGTCAGACCGGAGGATCTTGATACTTTTGCCTGTCTGGTTCTCTACTTCGTTTCTGAATTCCTTGAATTTCTCAAAAGCTTCAGATTTGTGTTTCATCAGATACACATATCCGAACCTAGAGAGATCGTCAGTGAATGTGATGAAGTACGAGAACCCACCCCTTGCATGTATAGATATCGGACCGCATACATCACTATGTACGAGTCCCAAGAGCTCGGTTGCTCTTTCTCTATGTCCGGTGAACGGAGATTTGGTCATCTTCCCTTTGAGACAAGACTGACAAGTTTCATAAGATGAAAACTCGAACGCATTCAAGAGTCCATCTTTATGCAACTTACTCAGTCTTTTCTCTCCGATATGACCAAGTCTACAATGCCACAAGTAGGATTCATTCGTATCTGAATTCTTCCTCTTGCGTGTGTTTTGTATATTGAGAACTGTATTCTGATTTAGAACGTAGATACCATTACACAGTGTACCCTCTGCAACCAGTACCTTATGAAGGTAAATGTTCATGATATTCTTTTCAAGAACAAAGTTATATCCATCTTTATCGAGTAAAGAAACTGATATGATGTTGCAAACCATGGAGGGTACATAGTAGCAATCGTTCAAAATCATAGTCTTGCCATTTGGCAACACTAGGTGATATTCACCGACGGCTGCCGCATTAACTTGTGCTCCGTTCGCTACTCTGAGCGACATATCACCCGGTGCAACTTTCCTACTTTTTCTCAGTCCCTGTAATAAATTACAGATATGAGATCCTGATCCGGTATCAAGTACCCAGGAGGTAGGGCTGACCGTAAAACAGTTCTCAATTACAAGAACACCTGAAGTAGATGCAAAACCATGCTTCTTCTTCAACTGGGTATCCTTGAAACCCATACAATCCCCTTTCCCATTCTCATACTCATGACTGTTGTCATAAGTTAGAGCTGAACCAACGTTCCCCAGTTCCGAATAAGAATTCGGATCGGTCAAGCGATACATTTTATTATCTTGATTAGGGCGTGAAAAGGTTGCTGCCTGGAGAGAGAGAAAAGAAACACTCAGCGTATGCTCTTGCAAGATTAGATTGGTTTATTAATTTATCTAACCAGGATGTCTCCCACTGTTTACTCAAATTCTTCTTAAAACCTTTTTAAAAGAAGAACAAGCCGGGTTTTAATTCACGTCACAATACTTGCTTAACCTTTCAGCCAGGCTAGTGTCGGTACTTCGAGGGAGGTTTTCCAACGCTTTCGCGAAGTTCCTTAATTCAAGAACCTCTTTTCCCTGGGGGCGTAGCCCCGCTAACACCTTTCTAGACACCTACTAGGTTTATAGCATTGATCGTTTAAGTGAAATAATCTCCCGAGAGTAATCCAACTCATCAGTGGGATCGGGATCCAACTGTCATTGTGTGATAACCTAGATGGAATCCACTCTAGTCACCACACTCCAGAAGGTATGCTAAATCTGCAAGTTTCAGTTCTTTTGAAACTCCCGATGTGGTTTTTGCCCCTAACTGTTCATGACCTTGACTAGGTCAACAAGCCACGAACTGTTAGACAAGTTCTACCCGTCATAATCCTTATTGCATTAGACCCACCCGTACGTGCCCTTGACTAGGTCAACAAGGCCGCACGACTGTCCTAACCAATCACATTTGCAATCCACAGAAAAATATTATTTAGCTACCGTTCACTACGCCTTGACTAGGTCAACAAACGCAGCACGAATAGTGAATAATATTAATCCGAAACGACGGAGGGCTAAGGCTGGGTTTTTGGCGAAAAACCCGTTAACGTAATGAACTTGATATCGTTGAAGGAACATGATTGCCCTTTTTGAAAAATAGTGGCGAAAACTTTTTGCTAAAGAGGTCACTCCCTGTGAAGGGATCTCGGCTCTTTCCTCGTCGAATGAGGTGCAGGATATTCCAAACTGAATACCTCGATGCAAAGCAAGAATAATCGCCTATAGTGAAGTTATTACCCTGACGCAAACTTTTGTCCAAGGGGTCACTCCCGATGAAGGGATCTCGGCCCTTGCCTCGTCGACTGAGGTGCTGGGCATTCACAACCGAATACCGCGATGCAAAACAAAAATAAACGTCCTTGCAATAACAGCTTTTTGAAAAATTGTTCCAACAACGTCTTTTAGGTTTATTTTCTTGCATTAGTTCTTTTAATGCGTCCCATCATTTAAATCCTACCATTGCAGAAAACAACCAAAATATGACGTACGCTTATGCCATTCGCATTCGCCACTGGGCCCCGTCATCACCCGTTAGGTTACTTAACTAACGACAGAGCGGGGGCTGGGCTAGCGCGGCTGTAAAACATAAGCAACGCCTAAATAGTTATTATATATAGATATACTGCAATGATAGACAATCCAGATCACAGATGAACACTTTGGATATACTAGGAACCCGCGATTCGTTCGAGCCTGCAACGAAAAACGGATTACACGGTCGCGATGAATAGCCAAAACCCCACCCAAGACCCCTACGGGTGCGGCAAACTACCCGCCAAGTACCCGAAGCGAAGCAACCTCCCTCAACGCCATGAGTAGGCCACTCGGCACTTCGAGATACCCGGTAGTTTGTGCACCCCCTCCATGGGTCTATCCTAGGAGCAAAAACAGTAAAAGGAATTATACAATGACGGCTACAACCCCGACCCGGTTGTGCGGCCATACAAATAATATTACATCAATTTACAAATTTATTACATGAATGAAAGAAAAAAGGAAACTCTCATCTCACATCCACCCCGGCTATTCATCCGCGACAATCCAACGAGTTCATATACACAAACCATCAACAACACAGTTCACAGATATGTACAACCCCCACTAATCGACGTATAGCGATTAGTAGACGTTCAATACACATATAACATCACAGATATAACCTTTATAGTCAAAGTATATTGAAGTTCGGAAAAAATACGGATTTATAGGCCCCCAAAAACAAATTTCTATTCTGAAAAATCTGGGCACATATAATCCATCTTAAAAATCCTAAAACCAAGTCAGAAACACACTGAACCAAAATCGACCCAGCGACTCACCAAGATGGCCGCGGTTCCGCGGCAATAGCTTGCTATTGCCGCGGAAACGCGGCTCTTTGGTCGAGTTGCTGGCTCGTTTTTGGTGGCTTTCTTCTAAAAACCCTGAGATGATTTTTGGAGTATGACAAATTTTGTTTTGACCAGAAAAATTTTTAACAGAAACTTGGGGTTTTCGTAACTCGGTTTTTCGATTTTTCCGTTTCGAACTTCGATACACTTCACTACCAAGCTAGTTTATGTTTAGTTAGGCGCTGATACCACTGTTAGGTCAGGAAGCCACCCCATCCAATGGGGTCGCCGTGGCACCAACGGGTCCCTCAGCCGCTACTTTTTATGCATGCCCCCTCGCGAGGACTACAACCCGCCGGAACACCTTCCGGTCTCGGGACACCCTGGGGGTAAGAGCCTATGCTTCGCCACACTGTCACACAGTGAGAACCCCCCATAGGTCGACATCCAATGTCTAGTAGCTCTGATACCACTGTTAGGTCCACGTTACCTCTCCCGGTACTTTCGGGGTTGCGGAAACGGTAAAACAAAATTTTTTCTAAACTTTGTAACATGGACCGTAAAAGCCGGATCTTTGCTAAACAATACACTAGCATCCTAACTTGAGATGTTATCTACTCGGTTAGGGGTTATACCTCAACTTGAACTCCTTCTCTTCTTGTTGTTCTTCACTTCTTGTTGTTCTTCTCTTCTTGTTGTTCTTCTCTTTGCTTGCTCAATGGTTGATCCGGACTTTGGTCACCTCCGCGGCCTCCTTGAGTCGAAGACGATCCACCCTAGAGATGTACACCGAGCTCCACCTCGAGCCGAGGTAACTAGGGCAAGGAGATTGCTAATCTAAAAGCCCTAGGTTATGTAGAAGTGATGAAGGGATGGCTTTGTCTTTGTGAAATCTTTATCTCTCAACACATGAGATCAAAAGATCAAAACAAGAGGAGGAAGAAGAAGGAGCTTGCTAGCAACCATGGAGCTTCTCATTTCAAGAGAGAGAATGAGAATCAAATTATTGATACAAAAGAAAAATAACCATGGTTGCAAATAATGCAAAACAACATCATTACTAATCCCATCAAGATAAAGTTGATGGCTACGTTGAAATGACCATTATCATAATCCAAAAGAAAAAGGAAAAGAAAAGAAGAGTGTGGAACCCTCTTGAAAGTCAATGGTCAACCCGGTCAACCGGTCAACAAAGTCAAGAGAGGTCAACGGGGTCAAATGGTCAATGCAATTAGCTATCATAAGATTATCACTAATAGGATTAGTAAATGATGTTCGCGGCTCATAATGGTTTTGACCAAACGAACTGTCAAAACCCTATTGAGTCCGCCTCAAAATGGTTTTGACCGAATCAACTGTCAAAACCCTAATGAGCCTGCCACATAACGGTTTTGGCCGAACCAACTGCCAAAACCCTAATGAGGCACCTCCTCCTTCATCACTCCGAAAAACTTTGCATACACACCTGCATCCGTATTCCGTAGAATGCGGATGCACAGAAGACAAAACAAATCCATCCGTACAATTCTAGGATCCGGCTTAAACCAAAGCCTACTAGTACTGCCTGCCCGAACACCATACGCACACAAGTGTACGTAAGTGATCACAGCCCTGCCGTAAAACCATACGGCCTCTACACGTTTCGCTCAGTGCAGGGAAACTCTCTGTGTGGGACTCTAAAGACTCAACACTACGCTGGCAGTGGGTTTAACCACAGACCGCAAGCGGCACTAGCTGTACGTAACGGTCCCCAGGTAGATGTCGATAAGAAGGCCGATGAGGTAAACCCATCCGAACTCCTACTGAGCCTGTATGTGACAATCTCCGTACAGTCCGGTCTGTTCGTCTGATACATCGCATGTCGGGCCTAGGGGGCGGCAAGCGTCAGACCCCTAATAGCGGTACAAGTCATGTCGGAGTGAAGCCCAGAACACCCTGAGATAACACTGGAACCTACCAGTATATCTCGCTTGCCCTGGCCAGGGACTACTTGTGTAATGGCTCTCCTAGACACAGCGCGATGTCAACCCCCAATACCGGGAGAGACGAATCCTGTCTAACCGTCACTGCCTCCAAGTGCTTCGGGACTGCTCCCAACTACTACCTGTTTGCACGACTCAGTAGAGCCGTGGTAGGGTAGTAACCGAAGAACAGTGGGAACACACTCGAGGCGAAGTGACAGTGTCAAGTCAGCGAACTAAGCTGTACTCATGTCACCTGGGAACTGATAACTGACGATAGGTATAATACCAACCATCAGTTCCCGACGAGTCCTGTCCAGTGTACTCGTAATCCAACGAGCACCCGCATACTATCTCAAGTACGACGTACCGACGGCTGTGGGACAGACCGTCTCCCGTGCTGGGATGAGAAGCGCATACACTAGTCTACTCCGGAGTATCGATGCCCTATCTCGATACTCCCACGAATAGGGACGTGTATAAGGATGTGCTTGTAGATTACCCAGCCCCCACGAGTGTGATCGCCATCACAATGCCGGTAATCAAGCAAAGATCCTAAGGGCTCTACTAATGCGTATAGGTGATATAATAAATAAACACACATGTACACATTAAAGAAGAGACAAACCAAGTAGCATACTACTATATTGAGCAAGATTGTCTGTACAACTGTGAATATCCCAAGCTTCCATCAAGTAATATACATACTAGTATGATACAGTAATGGCCTCTAGGGCATATACACTAACACAAGTTCCACTGGCAAACAGATGGGTTACCTGCAGCGAAATTACTTTCGAGAGTTCCATCGTTAAAAAAAAAGGTATGTCCACGAGAGAAATGGGCACGGATGAAAAGCCGAAAGGGCGCCATGAGTAAAAACAGCAGGATTGCCGGCGAGTTTGTGAAAACCTGAAAAGGCACAATCTCATTTAAAAATAATAATAATAAAAAGAGAATAAAAAGAAAAACGGTATGTCCACAAGCAAAATGGGCACGGATGAAAACCCGAAAGGGTGCCGTGAGTAAAAAAAGCAGGATTACCGGCGAGTTTATGAAACCCGAAAAGGACGCAAACTCATAAAATAAAAAAATTCATGTGCACTTGCATGGTCCTCTCGACATTGTGAGGAGAAAAAACCTGTGTGGGATCCTTACGACTCACAAAGAAGCAACACGCTTAGGAATCTCCATGATTCCTAAGGAGAAAGTACACCTACGAGGTCCTCACGACTCGTAGGGAAAAACAAGTTTATGAGACCCTTACGGCTTATAAAGTCAAAAAGCCTTAGTCAACAGGAACTTAAACCTGTTTGCTAAGCCACCTTTGTTCAAATCGACAAGGGCAAATAATGATTCGCTCCTGACAATATTCCAGTTATAGCGATGCTGATGTCTAATCAGGTGTCAAACTCCAAATCCTCTCCCGGCAAATGATGATTCGCTCCTGGCAATATTCCAGTTGCAGCGATACTGATGTCACAATGGATATCAGGACCAAGTCCCCAACTCGCGATAAAAATCTGCAAGAAAAATATGCATAAAAAAACCGAAATGATAGGGCAACTCGCAATAAAAAGCAGCGAGTAAAAACAAAAACAGCCGAAATGATTGGGCACCACGATAAATAGACGAAATGATTGGGCAATTGCGACTTTCACGACATAAAAGCTGAAAACAAAAAGCATCGTGGAAAGAAACAAAAAAATGAATGAAAATGAAACTTTTCTACCCTACAGGTAAGTCCACACCGACCCCTGTATACAATCCATGGGCACAAATGAAAAAGGGAACCATATTTTCCTACCAGGTTCCATCACAGGGAGAGCCGGATCTCAATGACAACATCTACAGCCTAGAATTCATCCCTACGTTCTTCTCATTCCGACAGGATGCAGATGCGACGTCAACAAAGGCTCTAAGAAGCGAAATCAAAAAGTGGAGTGATGGAAAAATCCTAACTCCAGCTTGACATGATTCTCATGCCAGCAGGATACAGACACAATGTCAACAAGGACCCAAGGGTCAATTAAAGTGGAGTGATGGCAAAATCCTAGCTCCATATCTTAATGGAAACATCTACAGCCTATAGATCACTTCGACGTTCTTCTCATCCCAGCAGGATGCAGACATAACGTCATAAAAAAAGACCCAAGGGTTAAAGCAAAGTGGAGTAATGGCAAAATCCTAACTCCAGCTCGACGTGCTTCTCATGCCACCAGGATGCAGATGCAACGTCATCATCAAAAAGAAAGTCCCAAGGGTCAAAGAAAAAATAGAGCCATGGTAAAATCCTAGCTCTAAGCCTTGACGGTCTTAATGGCAACATCTAAAGCGTAGAGATCACCTCGACGTTCTTCTCATTCCAGCAGGATGCAGATGCAACGTCAACAAAAGACCCAAGGGTTAAAGCAAAAATAGAGCCATGGAAAAATTCTAGCTCCAAGTCTTGACGGTATATATATAACCTAGAAACTATCCCGGCGTTCCCCCTAATTTCAGCAGGATGAGAACACAGCTATCAAATGAAATTGGAGCAATGGCATATTTCTAGCTCCGGACTTCAACTAAAATACATGCATCATAGAGATCCTACAGATGTCTATCATACTTCAGCAAAGAATCGGTGCGATATCGTCAAAGAAAAAAAGGCAAAGTGATGGCATATTCTCAGCTTCGGGTCTTGATGGCAACTCATATAAAGCCTAAAAGACCATTGGAGATCATCCCACCCCAGAAGGGTACGGTTATGGCTCATCGGGGTTCTAAATTGAGCCTAACCTTAAGTAAAAAGCGTCATGGCAAATTCCTAACGCTTGCTCTTTCGACAGTAATATGACCTAAGAGGATTACTTGAAGACGTCTTGTCCATCCCCCAAAAGGATCATAGACACGATAGTCGCGGGGCTACTCGAACAGCGGCTTAAAGACTGCATATCGAGGAATACATCAGCCAACACGACGGTACCACGGACTAAAACCCTAGTACCACAAACTTAACGGTCCCCTATAAAAAAGGGGTTATCTATATTTCACGTTAGGGTATACCTGCGAGATCCTCTCGAATCGTAGGGAAAAACATCTTTATGAAACCCTCACAGCTCATGAAGGTGAAAATCCTTAGGCGACGAGGATATTAACCTGTTTCCTAGGCACTGTGGCCATACAAGTAGGTCCAAATTGACTCTTGTACACTATGAACAGGACACATTCTCTAAAATCGCATACCAACGAGGAGGAGAAACCACTTACGAGGGGAAAATTCTCTTGTGAGATACTTACGACTCTCAAGAGAAAACACACTTAGGAGTCCTCACGACTTCTAAGGAGAAAATACTCCTACGAGATCCTCTCGACTCGTAGGGAGAAGTATTTATGAGACCCTCATGGTTCATAAAGTTGAAAAGCCTTAGGCGGCAGATCTAAACCTGTTTCTTGTAGGGTTCCTAGGCACACTAGTGAAGTCTCCCAAGCCATCAACCATGGTAATTTCAAAAATTATGGTGCCGAGAAACCCTAAACTACGGATCGATAACTAGATGTCTAGGCGAAAAAGAACTAGTTAACACTTAACTATTGGGAATACGGAAATACAACCTTTGTAGATCCGGTGCTCCACCTCCATAGCTCCGCAACGAGGTCCTCTCCGCTGTCCAAATCAAATCCGGGCTCTAGAGTCGGCTTCGTCGGAGAATGGGCAAGCTAGGTCGTCGATGTCCATGCCGAAGATGATCTACGTCGAGGCATCGCTAGATCAAGCTCACAACTTCCCCAAGTCATGAAACTTGTGAAGTAAACACACTCTACTACTTGGCAAGAGGTAGAGGATGAAGAAATAGGAGTTGGGTTAACTTTAGAATTGGATTTCTCACTCTAATTCATCAATCACCATTGATGAGGTAAGCTTTCTTCTTTAAGTTCAAGGAAGAAGAAGAAGCAAATAGTTATGATAAGTTATTTAAAAATAATAGAAAAACAAATACTTATCATAATGTTAACTAGAGTTAAGTGTAGAGAATGAATCATGGTTAGTGGGAATGGTTAGGGTTAAGGATGAGATAAGAATGGTTGACTAGATCAATGTTTCATGAAGCTTCAACTAAACTCCAAAATTTGCCACCATTCTTTTCTCTTTTCTTTCATTCATTTATCAAAAATAAAAGGATAATTAAATAAGATAAATGAATAATAAATAATAAACCCTAACCATTTCATTAACCAAGGTTTAATCTTTACACTTGAACCCTAGCATGACATGTATCATCAAACATGATACAATCAAATGCACAAAAGTATATCGCATATACAATGCGCACATCCGAGTGAGAAAATCCATCTTAAGTGAACCGATACTAGTTAACGCAAAGTAATATATCAAATATATAATTATGCATTAAATCATTAAATCAACTCTTGATTTAACGATCCGGTCATATCGCATATAACCGGCTAGTATCCAATGTATCGGCTTATCGAATCAATCCATGATTCGATAACTAGGGTATATCGCATATAACCTAATCGATACATTCATCGCGAGAATGGAATACGGTATCACATACACGCATTATTCTCGGTCCCGCACATATCTCATATGCGCTCCTATTTCGTTTCGCTTGAGCCAGGAAACCTCTGTGTAGGACTCTAAAGACTCGTCAATACGCCGGCAGCAGATGATGATCATATCAAACACCCACAAACCGCAAGCGGTCTGCTAAACGTAACGGCCACCCGGGTATTGAGCGATCTGAAGATCGACGAGCAAGCCCGCTCACACTCCAGTGAATCCGACCAGTAACACTACCGTACAGTCCGGTCTGATCTTCTGATATGTCGCATATCTCGCCTAGGGGTGGTAAACGTCAGACCCCAATAGCTCAATAAGTCGTGTCGATATGAGGTCTATAACTGTTCGAGAAACTACTGGTAACACTTACCAGTAAATCTCAGCAACCCTGGCCAGGGATTTCCTGTTATAGCCAATCGAACACAGCGCAACATCAACTCCCTATACCGGGAGAGACGAATCCCCTCCTATCGCTCATTGCCTCCATGTGACTCGGGACTGTACCCAAAAACCACCGTTTTGCATGCCCTCTTGGACGTGGTAAGATGGAAATCAAAGCACAGTGGGAACCACACAAGACTCTATGACGATCTCGGGTCAACAGACTACTCTGTACCAGTGTCACCAGAGAACTGCCATCTGACGTGAGGTATAATACCATCTGGGAGTTCTCGGCGAGTCCGTCCAGTGTACCCATTCTCTACTGAGCACCCGTATATCATCTCTGATGTCAAACACCGATGGATATGGGATCATCCATCGCCCATCTGTATGGGTCGAGAAGGTATACGCTAGTCTACTCTGGTATATCGATTCCCCGTCTCGATACACCCACGACTAGGGACTGTGAAGGATGTACTTATAGACTACCATGTCCCCACTAGTATGATCCGCATCATAGTCCAGGTAGTCAAGAACACATCCTAAGGGCTTTACCATCATGTAATAGAGAGACACCCAGTATACACGTTAAGGTAAAGGGTAACCAGATAGCATACTATCATGTCGAGCAAGAAAGTCCTCCCTATATACGTCCTAGCATCCACTACAATATACATCATATGTACAGTAATGGCCTCTAGGGCATACATATAACTAACAATCTCCCACTTGCACTAGGGCCATCTGTAGCAGTGGTTGTAGTATCTCATACTCAACCATCCCATAAAAGTCTCTCTCTGGGGACAGGCCTTTGTGAGTGGATCCGCTGTGTTGTCCTCTGAGTCTACTCTCCTAACCTCGATCTCCCTGGAGATCAACCATCTCCATGATCAAGTGATACTGCCATAGAATATGTCTGGATCAGTGATGGGACGGACGTTCCTTGGCATAAGCCACAACTCCATTGTCACACAATGGGAGGAACATAGTTCATCTCATGAACCAATATACATCCAGACTGCCTCTTTGGTAGCATCTTAAGTAGCGATGTATCCTGCCTTTATCGTCTAGTATGTCACGGTATCCAGCTTGGAACTCTTCCAACATACTGTCCCTTTACTGAGGGTACAGACAATGCCTGTGACTGACATTCAGTCGTCTTTATCACCCTGGAACCCTTCCAGTGATTCTCCCCAGGATCGATTGATACCATCTCACTACAACTAGTGAGAATCCTAACATCCATTTAGATCTATCTCATAGATCCAAAATCCAGGATTTAGTAGGTATCACTTTGATCCTATATGGAGAATCATTGTGATAAGCGGAGATTGACCGAGCGTAGCATAGGAAACTCCTTTCTTATCAAGAGTATGTCATCCACGTACTCTATGAAGATCGTCACCATACTCCCTACTACCTTTTTGTATATACAAGGTTCATCTACCATTTTGATGATGTCAAACTCTTTGACCGCTTCATCAAAACAGATGTTCCAACTCCGCGATACCTGCTTTATCCTATAAAGCATCTTGCACACGTTTCCGCTGCTCCCACTGTCTATGAAGCCCTCTGGCTGTGTACTTATAGACGTTCTCTTCTAAAACATCATTTAGAAAAGCTGTCATGACACCCAACCACCAGATATCGTAGTCATGGTATGTAGCCGTGACAAGTAGGATCTGGATGGACTTAAGCATAGTCACTTGAAAAGGTTTCATCATGATCCATGCCTGGTCGATGACGAAAAGCTTTAACAAGTCTAGCTTTGAAAGTCTCAACTTTTCCATCTACACCAAGTAATCTTCTCAAGGTATACTTGCTCCTGATGGGGATTTAACCTTTCAGATATAGCAACCAAAGTCCATACTTTGTTGGTGTACATGGATTCCATCTCAGATCACTAAGCATCCAGCCATTCTTACAGAGTCACACTCCTGATGGCCAGCTCGAAACTAGTTGGGTCATCATCTCATGATGCAATTCTCGCTCCCACTGTCATAGAGAAACAGAAGTATCTCTCAGGTGGGTGAGGAACCCTACTAGATCGGCGGAGAGGCTGAGGTTCGTTGGAATCTACTGAATCCTTTGGTTCTATCAAATCATCAGCTGTAGTTTGTATGGCTGGAACCTTTCCAGTTCTACATTACAGACCTTGCCTCGAGCTTGTCCGGATTTTGCTTTTAGACAAAGGCCGGACAACCCCAAATCTTAACTAGCTTAAGACATGGGCTCTTCCCTTTCCATATCACATATGAAATGGTAGGCAACTGATTTGATTGGAACCCTATTCAATAGGTATGCAACTTCATAAGTGCATAACTCCCAAAAGGAAAAAGGTAACTCAGTATTACTCATCATAGAGCACACCTTATCACATAGGGTGTAATTGCTCCACCCCGATATACCATCGTGCTATGGTGTATACGGAGGAGTAATGCTGAGAGAGAATCTCATTCTCCTTTAGAATAGTCCAGGAATTCCGTGCTCAAGTATTCTCCTCCCTGATCACATCAAAGGACATAATACTTGTACCCTTATTGGTTCTCTACTTCTAACTTATATTCTGTGAATATCTCAAAAGGTTCATACTTGTGTTTCAACAGGAACATACGTCTGAATCTTGAGAGATTATCAGAGAACGTAATGAAGTATAAAGAACCAGTCCTGGCATGTGTAGACAGGGGACCTACATATATCAACATGTATCATCCCAAGAGTTCACTAACTCTTTCTCTGTTTCCAGTAAACGGAGCTATGGTCATCTTATCTTTGTGACATGACTGGCGAGTTTCACAAGATGTAAATTCAAACTGATTTAAATATGCATCTAAATGTAACTCCAGCCAGTCGGGTCGCATTGATATGACCTAGTCTACAATGCCTCAAGAAGGATTCGTTCATTTCTGAACTCTTCCTCTTATGTGTGTTCCATATACTAAGAACTGTAGTTTGATTTAGAACATCAACGCTTTTAGATAACGTGCCTGAACCGATCAACTTTTGATATAGGAAATGTTCAAAACATTATCCAACAATACAAAATTATATCCTTTCTTTACTAATAAAGAGACTGATATGATTTTGTATATCAGGTTCGGTATCTAATAACATTCGTTCAGAATCAATGTATTGGTAATACAGGGTGACAGTGACCAACAGACTTGGCTGCAACACTTGCCCCGTTTTCTGCCTCATGAAACTTATCACCCGTTCTCAGTTCTCTACCTATCTGTAGCCCTATGTAACAGATTACATATCTGGGATCCTGATCTGGTATCACATACCCAGGACGTAAAGGATACTGAGAAACAGTTCTCTGTAATGAACACACCCGAAGATGATGCATCAGCATGCACTCTCTTCGTTTGGGCGGCACGGGAAATCTGGTATTCCCCAATTTCCTGCTCTGTCTTAGAACATTTATAAGTTGGAGCGGGACCAACGTTCCCCAGCTCAGAATAACAAGCGGGTTCGGTCAATTATCCGTATTATTATCTTGATTAAGGCGTGATATGGTCGCTACCTGGAGAGAGAGAGAAGAAAACACTCAGCGTGCGCTCTGTCAAGAATAGATTGGTTATTATTTTATCTAATCAGGATGACTCCCACTGCTTTTTATCAAATCTTCCTTCAAACCCTAAAAGGAAAGACTAGCCGGGATTAATTACACACTACAAGTTCGCCAATCTTTCAGCCAGGCCAGTGTCGGTACTTTGAGGGAGGTCCCCCGTGCTTTCGCACGAACCTAATTACTGTAAACCTCGTTTTCCCAGAGGCGTAACCTCGTTAACACCTTTCTAGACACCTACTTGATCGGCTAATTGTAATGAATAAAACTCTCCCAGGAGTAACACTTACTCGCAGCGGGTATCGGGATCCAACTATCTCATAGAAGGTATGCAATCTCATTGCAAATTTCAACACTTGAAATTCCCGATAATATTTTGCCCCTAACGTGCTATGACCTTGACGAAAGCCAACAAACCATAGCCCGCTAGTCAAGTTCAACCCGTACATTTCTTGATCGAATTAAACCCACCCGCACGACCCTTGACGAAAGCCAACAAAGCCGCACGACTACCCTAATCCAATCGCATCGTATGCTAGCAGATAAGCAGCATATAGCTACCGCACACTGCACCTTGACGAAAGCCAACAAATGCAGCACGAATACTATATACAACTTATCTGAAATGACGGAGGGCTACGACAGGTTTTTCTGAAAACCTATTGCGTAATGAACTTGATATCGTTGTAGAATCAAATGATTTTGAAATGGAGTGCTTTTGAGGCTTTTCTAGTTTTGCTAAAGGAGTCACTCCCGGTGAAGGGATCGTCGGTCCTTTCCTCGTCGAATGAGGTGAGGGATATATCATATATATCACTGTGCAAAGCAAAAACACTTAAAAGCAATCAAAAGACAAACCGAGTGTGTAGCATCTGCCAGTTATTGCTAAAGGAGTCACTCCCGGTGAAGGGATCTCGGTCCTTTCCTCATCGAATAAGGTGCAGGATATATCACATATACCACTGTGCAAAGCAAGAACTGTAGCTACCTGTTTTATTTTGAAATTCGATTCTACAACATCTTAGGTTTCTTTTATTTCATTAATCACATTAATGAAGTCCCATCATTTAAGTACCTAAACATCACAGATAAATACGACGTACACTTATGCCATCCGCATTCGCCTCGATGTCCCCTCATGCACCGTTAGGTTAGGTAACTAACGGAAGAGCGGGGCAGGGCTAGCGCGGATGTAAAACATAAGTAATGCCTATATAATATATCATATATACTATATATAATACCTGTCACAGAACATCACATGATCACATCACAGATATCGCAGCAGAAGAATCATATGAAATATTGGATATACTAGGACGTCCGTGTTTTCAATACGAGCCAGTATAAAACACGGATTCCACGGTCGTGATGAATAGCCAAACCCACACCCCTAGACCCCTACGAGAGCGGCAAGCAACCCTACCAATTCTGGAGTTAGGAGACCCGGACTCGACTCCTCGAGTTGGTCTCCCACTGGACTCCAGAACCCGGTTACTTGTGCCCTCCTCCTTGGGTCTATCCTAGTGCGGAAAAGTAAATAATATACAAACGGTGACAACTTCCGCAACCTGGAAGCGCCCCAATAAAAGAATATTACATACAAGTTTTTACATGAATGAAAATGAAAAACACTCATCTCACATAAAAACCCCCGGCTATTCAAACACGACGATCCAATATAACATATCCAGCAACACATAACATCACATGTCATCAACGTAAGTAAATATGCGCATCCCAATTGTCGTTGACATATAGCAACGAAACCGGCGATATCACATATTACACTTACGGTCACAGAAAAGAAAGTGTAAAACTACAACAGTTGGAATCCGCAACCACCTCAGACATCGCATGCCTGACCAAATGAATTACTTAGACATCGCATGCCTAACAATTACAAACCCCGCATTTTAGTCTCATTATCGAAAACACTTTTCAATATCAAGTCGGGCAATTCAACAGGATTCCCGACATTCTGATCGAATGCTCGTCGCAAACTTCAGTAGACGGCCACACCCCCTATGCCGTCGACGAAGTGCACCAAGGCGGAACACCGCTACCGCGAGCACCCGAACGGATGCTTTCGGCGACGGGGTTCTCCTACAGTCACTTGGTCGGGGCTATGGAGCGAGGCTGTCTATTAAGTTTACCCGGCGAGTATCCGCGTACGTGATTGCGACGGACTTTTGATCACATCAAAATTCCGTGGCAACCGATCAAGTGAGACTAAATTGCTACGTTTATAACATTCATTCAGTTATCTCATAACTTATTGTGAATTCCAATTATTGTATCCCATTCCGGATAAATAGAAAATGTTAAACTTTCCGATCGAACATTCTAACGCCCAAGTTTTCCCGATACAGATCAACACATGAAACTAGTCTAACAACATTCAGTTCGTACCTCAGTACCAACGGTCCAGCCGTAGAAGGGTCAAGCCAACGCCTCACATATGGCACGCCGTACTGCCCCAAACCCGAAGGTTCAAAGGGCAGTTCAAGACGGTCACATAATCGAGTTAAGGTTTGTTGTCTTCTAGAGGGACCATCGCGTTACTTGCACTACTTAGAACGTCGTTAAACTTCGGAAAAATCCAATACTTGGAAATTTCCCGACAGGGGAAAAATTGGGTATTTATATCCGGTCGAACTTTTTAACATATTCTAAAATTTATCTGGAAAGCCACACAGACAAAATTTGATATCCCGATCGAAACACCGAATCCCCAAAACAATCCCAGAAAATACAACTCTGGAAACAGTATTAAAAATTCCCAGAAAATCCAGAATAAAATAATAAGAATTACTGTGCAAATAGTGGAGGATGACGTCATCAACGTGCGGCTGATCCGCCGCAGAATGAAGGTATATGCCGCGCTTCCGCGCCATGTTGAACAGTTCATGACCCCAATTTTGCACCGTAATTCTTATATTTTCCTGCTAGGTTTTCTGCATATTTTTAATTTTGAAAAAGACCAGATTTCTGAATTCGTCCAGAGAGCAATTTGCCGGGTTGATTTCGGGTTCGTTCGGGCTTCAAATTCCGTATGGACTTCGCCTAAGGCTCTAGCTAGGCTCTGATACCACTGTAGGGTTCCTAGGCACACTAGTGAGGTCTCCCAAGCCATCAATCATGGTAATTTCAAAAATTATGGTGCCGAGAAACCCTAAACTACGGATCGATAACTAGATGTCTAGGCGAAAAAGAACTAGTTAACACTTAACTATTGGGAATACGGAAATACAACCTTTGTAGATCCGGTGCTCCACCTCCATAGCTCCGCAACGAGGTCCTCTCCGCTGTCCAAATCAAATCCGGGCTCTAGAGTCGGCTTCGTCGGAGAATGGGCAAGCTAGGTCGTCGATGTCCATGCCGAAGATGATCTACGTCGAGGCATCGCTAGATCAAGATCACAACTTCCCCAAGTCATGAAACTTGTGAAGTAAACACACTCTACTACTTAGCAAGAGGTAAAGGATGAAGAAATAGGAGTTGGGTTAACTTTAGAATTGGATTTCTCACTCTAATTCATCAATCACCATTGATGAGGTAAGCTTTCTTCTTTAAGTTCAAGGAAGAAGAAGAAGCAAATAGTTATGATAAGTTATTTAAAAATAATAGAAAAACAAATACTTATCATAATGTTAACTAGAGTTAAGTGTAGAGAATGAATCATGGTTAGTGGGAATGGTTAGGGTTAAGGATGAGATAAGAATGGTTGACTAGATCAATGTTTCATGAAGCTTCAACTAAACTCCAAAATTTGCCACCATTCTTTTCTCTTTTCTTTCATTCATTTATCAAAAATAAAAGGATAATTAAATAAGATAAATGAATAATAAATAATAAACCCTAACCATTTCATTAACCAAGGTTTAATCTTTACACTTGAACCCTAGCATGACATGTATCATCAAACATGATACAATCAAATGCATAAAAGTATATCGCATATACAATGCGCACATCCGAGTGAGAAAATCCATCTTAAGTGAACCGATACTAGTTAACGCAAAGTAATATATCAAATATATAATTATGCATTAAATCATTAAATCAACTCTTGATTTAACGATCCGGTCATATCGCATATAACCGGCTAGTATCCAATGTATCGGCTTATCGAATCAATCCATGATTCGATAACTAGGGTATATCGCATATAACCTAATCGATACATTCATCGCGAGAATGGAATACGGTATCACATACACGCATTATTCTCGGTCCCGCACATATCTCATATGCGCTCCTATTTCGTTTCGCTTGAGCCAGGAAACCTCTGTGTAGGACTCTAAAGACTCGTCAATACGCCGGCAGCAGATGATGATCATATCAAACACCCACAAGCCGCAAGCGGTCTGCTAAACGTAATGGCCACCCGGGTATTGAGCGATCTGAAGATCGACGAGCAAGCCCGCTCACACTCCAGTGAATCCGACCAGTAACACTACCGTACAGTCCGGTCTGATCTTCTGATATGTCGCATATCTCGCCTAGGGGTGGTAAACGTCAGACCCCAATAGCTCAATAAGTCGTGTCGATATGAGGTCTATAACTGTTCGAGAAACTACTGGTAACACTTACCAGTAAATCTCAGCAACCCTGGCCAGGGATTTCCTGTTATAGCCAATCGAACACAGCGCAACATCAACTCCCTATACCGGGAGAGACGAATCCCCTCCTATCGCTCATTGCCTCCATGTGACTCGGGATTGTACCCAAAAACCACCGTTTTGCACGCCCTCTTGGACGTGGTAAGATGGAAATCAAAGCACAGTGGGAACCACACAAGACTCTATGACGATCTCGGGTCAACAGACTACTCTGTACCAGTGTCACCAGAGAACTGCCATCTGACGTGAGGTATAATACCATCTGGGAGTTCTCGGCGAGTCCGTCCAGTGTACCCATTCTCTACTGAGCACCCGTATATCATCTCTGATGTCAAACACCGATGGATATGGGATCATCCATCGCCCATCTGTATGGGTCGAGAAGGTATACGCTAGTCTACTCTGGTATATCGATGCCCCGTCTCGATACACCCACGACTAGGGACTGTGAAGGATGTACTTATAGACTACCATGTCCCCACTAGTATGATCCGCATCATAGTCCAGGTAGTCAAGCACACATCCTAAGGGCTTTACCAACATGTAATAGAGAGACACCCAGTATACACGTTAAGGTAAAGGGTAACCAGATAGCATACTATCATGTCGAGCAAGAAAGTCCTCCCTATATACGTCCTAGCATCCACTACAATATACATCATATGTACAGTAATGGCCTCTAGGGCATACATATAACTAACATTTCTTAAGCTATCGCTGCCATACAAGAAGGTCCAAACTGACTCATGTATACTATCCATGGGCCACATTCGCCAATGAAATGAAGAAGGTACTTACGGGACCTTACGACTCTTAAGGAAAAAATACTCGAGTGAGATCCTTACGACTCACGGAGGCGATGGACACTTAGAAATCCTCACGATTTCTCGGGAGAATACATACCTATGAGATCCTCAAGACTCATAGGGAGAAAAAACTTCTTGAGACCCTTACGACTCATGAAGATGAAAAAAGCCATAAGCTATAAGGATCCTAAACTTGTCTCTTAAGCCATCAATTCTATGACCATGCATAACTCTGCACTACTTCACCCACGTACATATTTACGTGGGCAAAGTAGTGGGGGGCATTTGTTCCCGCCAATTTTTTTGGCTAAGAGCTATTTGTTCCCTTATAAAAAAAAGGAGAGAAGAAAAATGAAAAAAATTCACACGGTTTGGCATCACGTGTTAAATATGTGAGCACTTATATGAAAAGTATATAAGCGCTGAAAGCAAATAACAAAAAGGCCAAGCAAGTCTCACGTGTTAAACACGTGAGCGCTCATATGTAAAGCATATGAGGGCTAAATATAAATAACCAAAGGCCAAACAGGTCTTACGTGTTAAACACGTGAGCGTTCATATGCGAAGCATATGAGTGCTGAAAATAAAAAAACTAAAACCTACACTAGGGGTCACGTGTTAAACACGTGAGTTCTCTTGCCGTATTCTTTGGCAGCGCTCACATGCAAAGCATGTGAGCGCCCCAATTTAAATTTCTCCAATTTGATAGAATTAAATTCTATATGATAGAATTAAATTCTATTTGGGAAATATTTTCTCTGATCTTGCTAATATGGAAAGATCTTTCTTTAACAGAGAATCTTAGATTTAAAATCCAATAATGACAAAATATCACTAATTAAACTATCTGATAGAATTAAATTCTATGTAATAAAATTAAATTTTATTTGGAAAATATTTTCCCTGATCTTTCTAATATGGAAAGATCTTTCTTTAATAGAAAATCTTGGATTTAAAATCCAATTGTGATAAAAATATCACCAATTAAATCATCAAATAGAATTAAATTTTATGTGGGAAATATTTCCCTGATCTTTTTTAAATAAGAAAGATCTTCTCTGTTAAACAAAATTAAATTCTATGATTAGGAAAATATCTTCGTAATCTTGTAAAACCAATAAGATATTCATATGATAGAATAAAATTCTATCCTAGGAAAATATTTCCTAATCTTGTTAAACTAACAAGATATTCATATGATAGAATAAAATTCTATCTTAGGAAAATATTTCCTAATCTGGTTAAACAAACAAGAAATCTTCTCTGTTAAACAGAGAGCTTTTGGATTAAAAATCCAACGGTGAATAAAATTCACCGATTAATCTAAAAGATCATTTTGATTGATAATGAAATCAATCATAATCTCTCAATGAGAGATTTTCTCAACAAATTGATTTTTTCTCTTCTCCTATAAATATGTGCAAAAAGATTAATCAAGGGGAGGAAAAAAATATAGGAGACCTCCCATAAGCTTCTGTAAAAATACAGAAGGCTCTAAAAACAACAGAGAATTTAATTTTCTCAAAAAAGAAGATCTCCCTCCTAAAAACCCTAGGTAAAGAAAAAAGAAGAGATCAAAATATCTCTTTTACTTAACATACCATATATAAGGGTTTAACCCTTTTTAAAGAACTTAGTTCTTTCTCTGGATATGAAATCCACAAGACAAGTCTCCCACAAGTTGAGAATTTAATTCTCATCGAAAAGATCTTGTTCTTGAGAATAAAAAATTCAGAGGAGAACATGGATACAAGAACATGAAAAACATGGAGTCCATAATACTCAAGGAACTTAGTTCCTTCAAATCAAGAACTTAGTTGTTTAAAAATCCGATCCAAGATCCTCAAAATAATGATCTTGGTAATCCTTAATGGTCAAAACACCATTAAAAGAGGTTTAACCTCTCTGAAAACATGAACATGGAAAACATGGAGTTCATAATACTCCAGGAACTTAGTTCCTTCAAATTAAGAACTTAGCTCTTAAAGAACATGATTCCGGATCCTCAAAATAATGGTCTTGGTGATCGTTAATAACGAAAATACCATAAACAGAGATTTAAGTTCTCTAAAAAACATAAACAGAGATTAAATCTCCAAAAAACATGGCGCCTCACGTGAAACACACATGAGCGCCAGAGAAAATTAGTGCTTAGCACTATTGTAGCGCCTCACATGAAAAGCACGCGAGCGCCTAAGGCTAAAAACTTAGCGCCTCATGTGAAAACCACATGAGCGCCAGAAAAGATTAGTGCTTAGCACTATGCCAGCGTCTCTCGTGAAACACACGTGAGCGCTGTATATCTTAGTGCTTAGCACTGTTGTGTAGTATAGAAACCCAATCTCAGGCTAAATTGGCTAAGTTTTCTGAGGTTAAACCTCTTTGATTTTAAATCCACCGAGCCCATATGCTCGTGATTTCCAAACTGATCTTAGTCTCAGACATGACTGATGATCTCTCATTGATGATATCCAAAATGATATTCATCTCATATCTCCTAAAGTAATCTTAGTCTTAAATATGACTAACGATTCTTAGGTCCATCACAACCCCTTTTCCCCTCAAATACAGAATTTGGTTCAAGGTTACATCTTTCCACACCTCTAATATATGTTGTCGTAATTCCTCAACGTCTTCAAAGAGGTGGCAGGTCCCGAAAACCAACAACTCCTTTCTTGTCCCAACTTGATATAAAATTTCGTCAAGATAGGGAATGATATATCCCATATTGATGCACTTCAAAATTGACGTGCACACCTCAAATCAGATCGCATCCTAAATTGGACGCATTCCATGTCACCATCGTTCACTCCGCCACGTATAAATACACGTGTGCGCAAGATGGACATTGGACCGAAATGTCCTTAAACTAACATTCGTCCCAAATAGGGATTGTTGGACCGTGACGTCCTTAAACTAATATGTTTTGCCATGCGGACTGTCTTCATAATGACTACCGTATACTATCCATAGGCTATTCATATATAATATAATGATCAGTTGAGCCTATATGCTTACTGCTAATAAGTCGATCTAAGTCTCAAATATGGCTAATGATCTTTAGATCAAACCCAAATATCCCATGAACCGATGGACCTCACAAATGTGAGATCCGCGTCCTAAGTTCATTCTCATTGACAAACCAAGCTACCAAAGTGGGCCCCATCAAGAAAAATTCTTTACCTAAACCTAAATATCATATATACGGATTTGGACTAATCCACGCCCTACGGGATACGACATAAATTAGTCTCCGTATACAATCCATGGGAAACCCAAAATAAAAGAAGCACAACACGACACGAAGTGAACTTCCGGAGTAGGAGAAAGTGGTTATCGCAACACAGTAACGTAATTAACTGTAGGGGCTGGTGCCTTCAGGAAGAGCGTCCCCATAATAAAAAAAAATCCTCACGAATGAGGAGGAATTTGATAAAGTCACGCTACAACGGTCGCGTATGTCCAAAACTTCGATATATGGTGCCATATATTAACTTGGTATCTTCGGAGAGGTGGATAGATAAGTCCAAATAGCATCTGCCCCCAAATTCAGGCCAGACGATCTATCCCGGTTTGTCTCTGTTTTCGGCGGAAAATAAGGATATACTTCCCAAACCAGTAACCATATTTAGACGCGTCTGGAACTCACATGTGCATAACACTTATGGATATATTTTCCGTTTATATTCTGAATCCAATTGACTCGAGTAATTAGTCGTACATAACGCTTCTTTATAGCATTGTTTCTGGTCGTCACTTGAACATTATACTTATCTCATCTCATACTATGCGACTTCTCATTTTTTTGTATCTACATGAACTGTATGAACAATCTATTGCATGCTTGATATAACATGACTCGAACCATGAATACGTAATGACTCAACATGAACTCGACTTGAAACTCGACTCGAACTTGTACCTCTTATGTATTCATTGATTCGGTTAAGAATTGTGTTATTATTTATAATTTAAAATATGCGGGGATATAGGGTAGTTTGGCAAATATTGTATGTTTTGGGATGAGAGTCCGCTAAAAATCACTTAACCTGAATCTCGTGTACCGTGGGTTTGACGGGGCCTTGAACTCAATGTGCTATTGGTCCGTGGGTTTGACGGACTACTCTCGTATACACGCATACCATCACTATCGAACTATAACAAACAAGTTATAATAGAATTGCCATATTTATGATACATTGTCATGCTTATGATATATTGCCATGCTTATATAATTGTTATATTTAGTTGTCACTCTTAATTGTCCGCTACTACATGAGATTTCATTTTTCTTCTTTCTTGCATGTCATTTATGTTGGCTATAATGCCCTCAAGGCAATTATTGTAATCGCAGGCAGACGATTATGATAATTGAGGGAGGACATATACGGATAGAACAGTCTTACTCGAGATGATAGTATGCTATCTGGTTTGTCTCTATCATCATGCACATGTATTATATGGTATTACAGATCACTATTACATGTTGATAGAGCCCTTAGATTCTTGATTGACTACCAGCATTATGATGGCGATCATATACGTGGGAGCTGGGTGGTCCACAAGCACATCCTTAAATGTCCCTAGTCGAGGGAGTATCGAGACTGAGCCTCGATACTCCGGTGTTGACTAGTGTATACTTTTCGAGACCCCGACGAGGGGCGGTGGCCGGTCTTACAAGCCATTGGTGTCAGTTAGTCACCTAAGATAGTATACAGGTGCTCATTGGGTTCTTAGTTATACTGGACGGACTCACCGGGTGTTGGCTATAGTGCCCTCAAGTCAATTATTGGATCGCAGGCACGTGATTGCAATGATTGAGGGATGACTTATACCGGTAGAAAAATCTTACTCGAGATGATAGTATGCTATCTGTTTTGCCTTTATCATCGTGTACATGCTTCAGGTGACATTACAGATCGCTATTACATGTTGATAGAGCCCATAGGATTCTTACTTGACTACCAGCAGTATGATGACGATCATATACGTGAGAGTTGGGTAGTCTATAAGCACACATCCTTAAAGTGTCCCTAGTCGTAGGAGTTTCGAGACTGGGCATCGATACTCCAAGAGTAGACTAGTGTATACGGATCGAGACCCCGACGAGGGGTGATGGCCGTTCTCACAAGCTATTGGTGTCATTTGGTTCACCTAAGATAGTATACAGGTGTTCATTGGGTTATGAGTACACCGTACGGCCTCGTCGGGAACATGCTAGTTGGTATTATACCTATCGTCATATAGTAGTTCCCTGGTAACATGTGTACAGGTTAGTCTATCGACCTGAGATCGTCATTTGTCTCGTGTGAGTTCCCACTGTGCTTTGATTACTACCCTACCACAGCTCAAAGGAGGTTTTAGTTGGGTACAATCCCGAGCCACATGGAGACAGTAAGCGGATCGTCAGGGGTTTCGTCTTTCCCGGTATTGGGGGTTGATATCACGCTGTGTTTGGAGAGCCATTACACAAAGTCCTTGGCCAAGGCAAGTGTGATTTATTGGTAGGTATTCCAGTAGTTTCTCAAGGTGTTCTGGGCTACACTCCGACACGACTTATACCGCTATTAGGGGTTTGACATTTACCATCCCCCTAGGCCGGATATGCGTTACTTATAGACGAACGTACCGGACTGTATGGATATTGTCACTGTCAGGCTCAGTAGGGTTTCAGGATGAGTTCGCTCATCGACATCCCTTTCTCTCAATACCTGGGCAGCCGTTACGTACAACTAGTGCCACTGACGTGCTTATGGTTAAACCAACTGCCGGCGTATTGACGAGTCTTTAGAGTCCCATAGAGAGAGTTTCCCTAGTTCGGGCGAAACGTTGTAGGGGCCGTATGGTTTTATGGCAGGGTTCGATCATATACGTGCACTCATGCACGGATCATGATCGGACGGATCATACTAGTGGGCTTTGGTTTAAGCCGGATCCTAATATTAGATTGTTAGATTGTTTTCGTCTCGTTGTGTTCGTATTCAGTCGGAATACGGATATAGGTATGTATATACAGATGAGGAGTATTCTTGTAATTCGTTACGAGTTTACTTTAGAAGATGCCATTCTCTTTTAGTTTAAACATTTGGGTTAATGTTTAATTATGTGGAAATTGTGAGTGCATGTTTTAACCTAGGGCATTAAATGTGGCATGTGCATTTTTGGTGACTCATGGTGTGTTTCTTTGTGCCATGTCCATTTCTTTATTGATTTATTGTGTGGGATTAATTGGCGGAGAGAGAGAGGGCAGCCGCTTGCGGCTTGGGGTTGATCTTGAGTTGTTTTTAGAGCTCTCACAATATATCGCACACAATAAGCTATGCCATTTTCTTCACTAGCTAAAACTTAAGCTCACAACTTCTTCCTCCAATGGCTTCTTCTTAAACCTCCATCCATACCATCTCATGTGTTGAGAATCCATGGATGTCTTGAGGCAAAATGATTACACACACTCTCTAGTTCATCTTGGGCACCTAGGCTAGCAAACTAGTTGCTCAAGTTGTTTCGGTCTAGAAGCGGGAGCCCGTATAAAGAATCCTCGACGTGGAGCCTCTTCGACGAGAGAGACCGAAGAGAGAACTCGTTCGGGGCAGCCGCGACAATCTTGGGATGATGGTTAAAGAACGAAGGACACGGATCGATCGGTATAACCATCTCTAAACTCCTCTTTGCATGTTTGCTAGTATAGGGTATTTGGTTCGATCATGTGCGGGTTTTGTTTGCGCCAAAGTTTTTAAAGTTTTTGTTCCACATTTGGCCACAGAAAGGTGGCTGGGGCACCGGCAAAACCCAACATAGTATCAGAGACACCCAAACACCTTTAACTAGCTAGTTGCGACATTAGAATTCACGTTTTTTCGGGCATCGAAAACTGTCGAAAAAACAGTCCCGAATTTTTTAGTTTTGAGATGTTTTCACACCCCGCGGGCTCTCGGTTTGAACCGAGAAGCCGCGGGGTACTATGTAGGCACCCCGGGGAGACTCGGGGGGGGGGACCGAACGGCTGGTCCCACTCCCCAAGACCACCATAAAGTGGTCTTAGGGGTGGGGACTCGAAACTGCCCTTGCATGGGCAGTTTCGTGTCTGCTTCACCCTCTGGACACCTCGTGGTGGCCTCGGGGGTGGGGTACCCCCTCTAGGCCTCCAACTCGAAGTTAATTTCATGCTCTAACTTCTCATGAAGATTCAGGCGTGTTTCATTTTGATTCGGACCTCCAAATTGGCTCAAAACTCGACTTTTTTAGATGATAAGTGCACTTGGTTTTTGATCCTTAGTATATTTGGGATGTGCGTTAATTGTGTTTTGGAATTCTAATGTCGTGACTTCGTTTGCATCCGTGGATGTGTTGGTAACGTTGTCTAATTGCTATATTCTCAATTATACGGGGTTACACACTTGATTCGGTTACTTGTTTTTGTGGATAAATCTGGTTATGGTTGTTGCGGATTCGTCGTGGTGGATAGCTTGCCTACAATGATAGTACAGTTTAGTTTTATTTGTACATTTGATATCGTGGGGTGAGCGTCCGACATGTGGACTGCCGTCAATGCCTGTTTGTATATTATTCTTTTGGGGCACGACCGGGTTGATGTCAATGTCACCGTTGTACATATTTTCTTTTCTGTACTAGGATTACCCTACGACGGAGTGCATGGATAGCCGGGTTTTGAAGGGAAACGGGTCCGCATCTCATGGCGTTGAGACAGAAGGGGCCTCACTCTAGAATTAGCGGGCTATTCGCCGCACTCGTAGGGGTACAGGTCGACCCAAGGAGGGGTGCTCAAGTTACCGGATTCCGTGAAGTGCTGGGTGGCCCATTCACTTTGTTGAAGGGGGTTGCCTCGCTTCCGGTTTTGGCGGGTAAGTTTCCGCACTCGTGGGGGTCTAGGTTTTCATTGCACAGGCTATCCACATAACCAGAGGAACATCGGGTTTCACTTGCGGCTCAAAGGAAACCCGGGGCTCCCAGATTATCTGTATTGTTCTGTGATGCTTATTACTTTTCTGTGATGTTGCATTTATCATGCCTGGAGCGATTATTATATATTGTTATATATATACTAGTAGATGTTGTATATGTTTTACACCCGCGCTAGTCCAGTCCCCGCTCTGTTGTTAGTTAAGTAACGACCCAGTGGCGAATGCGGATGGCATATACGTACATCATATTTTCGTTCTTTTCTTGTGTGATTAATTGATGGGACTGCATTGATTCAGATCAATCCAAGGAAAACAGACTTATTCGATGTTGTTGGAATAATTTTTAAAAAGCTATTATTACAAGGACGTTCTCTTTTGTTTTGCACAGCGGTATTCGGTTATGAATACCCAGCACCTCATTCGTCGAGGCAAGGGCCGAGATCCCTTCATCGGGAGTGACCCCTTGGGCAGGAGTTTGCGTCAGGGTAATAACTTCACTATAGTCGATTACTTTTCGCTTTGTATCGCGGTATTCAGTGAGAATATCCTGCACCACATTCCATGAGGAAAGAGCCGAGATTCCTTTGCCAGGAGTGACCTCTTTAGCAAAGGTTTTCGCCACTATATATTTATAAAAAGCTATCCGGTTCCTTCAACGATATCAAGTTCATTACGTTAAAGGTTTTTCGCCAAAAACCATTCGTAGTCCTCCGTCATTTCAGACGGGTAGCACTTTGTATTCATTCTATGTTTGTTGGCCTTAGTCAAGGCATAGTGTATGGTAGTTACTTGTTATTTTTCTGTTGCATAGATAGATGCGTTGGTTTGGGACAGTCGTACAGCCTTGTTGGCCCTAGTCAAGGGCTAGTACGGGTGGGTTCAAATTAACCTGGACAATGACGGGTAGAACTTGACATGTGACTTATGATTTGTTAGCCTTAGTCAAGGTCATAAGAGCATGGGGTAAAAATTACATCGGGAGTTTCAAACATACAGGAAACTTGCCAGGCATGCGCATACCTTTTGGAGTGTGATAACGTGAGTGGATTCCATCAGGTTTTCATGTGATGATAGTTGGATCCCGATACCCACCGATGAGTTGGTTTACTCCTCGGGTGATTTTAGATGATCCTGACTAATTCTTCTTTTAGGTTTGGAGGAGAATTTGAGGTTACAGTGGGAGGCATCTTCATTAGATAAAGTGATTAACCATTCTGATCTAGGTTAGAGTGCACGCTGAGTGTTTCTTTTATCTCTCTCTCTTTGGCAGCGAACATGTCCCGACCCTAGACTATAACTCAGTAACCAAGTTAACCGAACTTTCTTAAAACACTGGCTTTTGGAATGTCAGAGTTGCATACTTCATTGCCACTCCTTCTTTTACCCTTTGCTTTTCTCCGGAACATTCTGTATCACTACGAAGATCCACACTTATTGGACATTACCATCATATAGTTACATATGAACTCGAAGAAACTTATTTCAGATTCGAGGATGGTTTCCGGTTCTGGAGAAATTGAATAGGATTATTCAGTTGCTTTGTCCTTTTACCTTCTCTCAGGTTGTGAGGGCTCCGAGGATTAGGAGAGGGTACACCTATTGCGCTTATTGGATAGTCTTCTTCCAAACCATAGGCAGGTGCCGAAAGGTAGGGAAAGAAGAAAACCAATTAGCCTAAGTGTGGTGTACATGAGGTAATAAGTAAAGATAGATAAAGGGATTAGAAAGAGGGAAAAGTAAATTGCGACTGCTATCATTCATGACCAAACTACGTATTTCATCGCCACTCCTACTTCACCTTTGTATTTCTCCAGAACACCCCGTATCACTACGAAGATCCACAGTTATTGGATAATTCGTCGTATAGTTACATACGAACTCGAAGGAACTTGTTCCAGTTCGAGGATGGATTCTGGTTCAGGAGATATAGAATAAGGATTATTCTGTTGTCTTTAATATTTACCTTCTCTAAGGTTACGAGGGCTCCTAGGATTAGGAGAGTACACCTATTACGCTTATTGGATAGTCTTCTTCCAACCCATAGGTTGGTGCCGAACGGTAGGGAAGGAAGAAAACCATTTATCCTAAGGGTGGTGTACAGAAGGTAATGAGTAAAGACAAATAAAGGGATTTGGAGAGATGGCGAAGAAATATACGGTTACAGTCATGAATCTCGATAATGTAAGAGGCATTAGTAGGAATACCTGGATACCCCTTTAAAACATTTTCATGTTTCAGTTTCACTATGCGTTGTTAATTGAAAACCGATTTTCCAATTAGATCCTTACTCTAGGGTATGTACTTACCAGGCATGATTCTCATATCTGTATGTGTTTACAGATGATGAGTGGGAGTAAATTATTGGGAATTAGATGATTATATCCTCATTATATCGGGATTCGTTGTAATTGCTGATATTTGAGGAAATCACCTTGGGTTGTTTGCCTGACGACAAATATTTGGTTTTGAATATCCGTGTTATGCACCAATTTCAAATTAATATATCTGTAAGTTTATTTTATAAAGTGAGATATAACTTTTTGAAATTATGTTCATGACATTTACCTATATCGGTTGATGCTTAGGTAAGGAGCATTAAACAGTGATGTAATTCTTCTTAACCATAGTACAGTTTTCAACATACGACGCACAATGTTTGAGTTATTGAACTCAGGGGACTTATACAAAGTATTGTATGTTGTCCAGTGTCCATTAGGACAAAGGGGTTGGTGCTCTTACTATATTCTGTTTACTTGTAATTTCTCCAGTTTTAGACAAGTATTTCGTTGAAATACAATATCCAAGTTTTAAGAAGTTATAGGTATAAGAATAAAGTAGAGAAGCATGTGTTGCAAGAATCAGGATTCTTCAAGGTAATCGAAGATGTAGATACTTGTATTTGGTATTCAGTTGATAGTAATGGTTTTGAGAACTTGTTTCTCTTTCAGGTTACTCATATCTGGATGCACTCCTAAGTTGAGTAATGCTGATCGGCCTCTCTCCATTTAGTTGACATGCACTGGAGACAGCTGTATGATTTGAATCTGGTTCCAATTAAATCAGTGCCTCTGTTTCTATATTGAATATAGAATGGTTCATATCTTAATGATGTTAATGTATATGGAGTTGTCCGGCTTATGCTTAAAACCAGACTCTGGATAACTCATGGCACGTTTCTGTAATGGCAGTTTGTGGGTTAAACCGGGCTATGACGAGGGTTAACTTTCTACCATCTGGAAGATCAATAGTGATATTGTTCTTGACTCGCCACAGTTTTAGTAAAATGGATTTTTTCAGAAAACAGTAGTGGGAATATGGTAGAACTGGAAGTGATTCCAGAACCGCAAACGATTACTGAAATTTTAATAGGACCTAAAGATTCAATCGGGTTTGACATTCCGTTAGCCACTCCGCAGATATAGTGGGTAACCTCAGGTGCCCGAGAGGTACTTCGGTATCCTCAAAGACGGTGATAGGGAGGTTCTTGTTTACCCAGACTTGCCATTTCTGTTGTCCTAGACTATGAGACCTGGCAGGAGGATGAGTATAGCGTCGTTCTAAACTAGCTTTAGAAGTGCATGTGTATATGACTCTGCCAGAGGGTTATCGTAGTCAGTGGGAGCAGCGGAAGCATAGTGGATAATTAGCTTGTGTCTATTTATAGACTAAAGCAAATATAGCGGAGACAGGTCATCCATTTTTGATGTGACAGTCATAGGTTTTGACTTCATCAGAATAGGGGATGGAACTGTTAAGAAGGTAGTAGGGTGTGATGTCCTGGTATTTGGATGACATGCACGTTGTAAGAAGTAAAATTCCTATAATACGACCGGTTATACTTTGGTTTTCACACAGTGGTTTCTCCACATAAGATATGAATAAAATATCAGGCATTCTGGTTACTGGATCTATGGTTTTAGATCTAGATTTGGGTAGTGTCCCAATCTGGGTACTTAGACAGTATTCTAAAGGTGTATTAGAATGGATGACTCCTGGCATGGTAGTGTACCTGCAGGAGATATAGTCACTCTCTTTAAAGGTTTCTTACAGACTAAAGGGGAGAGGGATGTGCATGCTTGGCATATCACTTTGCTTAGGCAATTGAGTCATTCATGAGATGTCAAGTACCACACTAGATGTTGTTTTTGCACTAGCTGCAATAAGTTGATGTATTAATCCAATCCTGGAGAAACATTTGGAAGCAGTCTTTGAACACAAGTAAATGTTCTAGGGATTTGATAATGGCAGCCTCCTCTGGGAGATGGTTATCATTCCAGGCTTCTAAGGTGACCTGGCTGACAGAGTGACTGTCAGAGTTATAGTTTTCCCTCTGATGAGGGGCAGTAGTTTGGACAGGTGGTCCAAGCGGATACTGAGGGTCACATGGCGCAGGATACTGATTTAATTCAGTTGACGATACAGTCTAAGAAGTTTGCTGGATTTGGAGTTCATTTATGAACTGGGTCCTATCAGATATCCAAACATATTCTAAGACAGGTATTGTTCATTTCGGAAGATGGCTTTCTCCGCGAACTTAAGATAAAAAGATATATAGAAAGAAACATCAAAGAGGATCCACTCACTGAGGCTATTTCTCGAAAGCAATAGTTTTACAAACGAGCTTTGTAAAGCTGATTAGTAGAGAAGTTAGGTATTCGGTATCTCACGGGCTGTGAGTATGCGACACCGCAATAATTAGCCTTAAGTACAAGTGGGAGATTGTTAGCTATAGTGCCCTCAATTCAATTATTGGATCGCAGGCACGTGATTGAAATGATTGAGGGAGGACCTATACCGGTAGAATAGTCTTACTCGAGATGATAGTATGGTATCTGTTTTGTCTTTATCATTGTGTACATGCTTCAGGTGACATTACAGATCACTATTACATGTTGATAGAGCCCATAGGATTCTTGCTTGACTAGAAACAGTATGATGGCGATCATATATGGGAGAGTTGGGTAGTCTATAAGCACATCCTTAAAGTGTCCCTAGTCGTGGGAGTTTCGAGACTGGGCATCGATACTCCGAGAGTAGACTAGTGTATACGGATCGAGACCCCGACGAGAGGTGATGGCCATTTTCACAAGCCATTGGTGTCAGTTGGTTCACCTAAGATAGTATACAGGTGCTCATTGGGTTATGAGTACACCGGACGGACTCGCCGGAAACATGCTAGTTGGTATTATACCTATCGTCAGATAGCAGTTCCCTGGTGACATGTTTACAGGTTAGTCTATCGACCTGAGATTGTTATTTGTCTCGTGTGATTTCCCACTGTTCTTTGATTACTATCCTACCATGGCTCAAAGGAGTCGTGCAAACAGGTTTTAGTTGGGTACAGTCCCGAGTCACATAAAGACAATGAGCGGATCGTTAGGGGTTTCGTCTCTCCCGGTATTGGGGGTTGATATCGCGCTGTGTTTGGAGAGCCATTACACAAAGTCGTTGGCCAAGGCAAGTGAGATTTATTGGTAGGTATTCCAGTAGTTTCTCAGGGTGTTCTGGGCTACACTCCGACACGACTTATACCGCTATTAGGGGTTTAACGTTTACCATCCCCTAGGCCCGATATGTGATACTCATAGACGAACGGACCGGACTGTACGGATATTTTCACTATCAGGCTCAGTAGGGTTTCAGGATGAGTTCGCTCGTCGGTCTCCCTTTCGCTCAATACCTGGGCAGCTGTTACGTACATCTAGTGCCACTGACTTGCTTGTGGTTAAACCTACTTCCAGCGTATTGACGAGTCTTTAGAGTCCCACACTGAGAGTTTCCCTAATTCGGGCGAAACGTTGTAGAGGCTGTGTGGTTTTATGGCAGGGTTCGATCATACACATGCATTCGTGCACGGATCATGATCGGACGGATCATACTAGTGGGCTTTGGTTTAAGCCGGATCCTAGTATTAGATTGTTGGATTGTTTTCGTCTCGTTGTATTCGTATTCAGTCGGAATACGGATACAGGTATGTATATACAGATGAGGGGTATTCTTGTAATTACTTACGAATTTACTTTAGAAGATGCTATTCTCTTTTAGTTTAAACATTTGGGTTAATGTTTAATTATATGGAAATTGTGAGTGCAAGTTTTAACCTAGGGCATTGAATGCGGCATGTGCATTTTTGGTGACTCATGGTGTGTTTCTTTGTGCCATGTCTATTTCTTTATTGATTTATTGTGTGGGATTAATTGGTGGAGAGAGAGAGGGCAGCCACTTGTGGCTTGGGAATCTCTCACAATATATCTCACACAATAAGCTATGCCATTTTCTTCACTAGCTAAAACTTAAGCTCACAACTTCTTCCTCCAATGGCTTCTTCTTCAATCTCCATCCATACCATCTCATATGTTAAGCATCTTTGGATTTCTTGAGGCAAAATGATCACACACACTCTCTACTTCATCTTGGACACATAGGCTAGCAAACTAGTTGCTCGAGTTGCTTCGGTTTAGAAGCGGAAGCCCATATAAAGAATCCTCGACAAGGAGCCTCTTCGACAAGACAGACCGAAGAGCGAACTCGTCCGGGGCAGCCGCGATAAGCTTAGGTTGATGGTTAAAGACCGAAGGACACGGATCGATCGGTATAACCATCTCTAAACTCTTTTTTGCATGTTTGCTAGTATAGGGTATTTGGTTCGATCTTGTGCGGGTTTTTTTGCGCCAAAGTTTTTAAAGTTTTTGTTCCGCATTTGGCCACAGAAAGATGGCCGGGGCGCCGACAAAACCCAACAACGGGAACATGCTAGATGGTATTATACCTATTGTCAGATGGCAGTTCTCAGATGACATGAGTACAGGTTAGTCTGTTGACCTGAGATCGTCATTTGTCTCGTGTGAGTACCCACTATGCTTTGATTACTATCCTACCACGGCTTAAAGGAGTCATGTAAACAGATTTTAGTTTGGTACAGTCTCGAGCCATATGGAGGCAGTGAGCGGATCTTCGGGGATTCGTCTCTCCCGGTATTGGGGTAGATGTCACACTGTGCACGGGTGGCCATTACCGGAAATCCTTGGCCAAGATGTACGATAATTACTAATTTGGATCAGTAGTTTCCCAGTGAGTGATGGGCTTCACACCGACACGAAATACCGCGTTATTAGGGGTTTGACTTTATCCACCCCCTAGACCCGATATGCGATACTCTTAGACGAACAAACCGGACTATACGGAGATTGTCACAGACATGCTCAGTAGAGGTACAGATGAGTTTTCTCGTCGTCCTTCTTTTCGCTCAATACCTAGGTAGTCTTTACGTACAGCTAGTGCCGCTGACGTACTTGTAGTTAAACCCACTGGAAGCGTATTGACGAGTCTTTAGAATCCCACACAGAAGGTTTTCCCGGTTCAGGCGATATGATGTAGATGGCGTTTGTTAGTACATACAGGTGTCCGATTAAATATGTGTACAGCCTACATGGACTTTAATCGGACGGTTGATAATACTAGCGGTTTAGGATTAAGCCGGATTATTAAATCAAGTTTTGATTTAAGTATTCTAGTATTATTTTTCACTATTCATTTTCTCTCTTGGCTATTCATATTTTTATACGGATACGCGTATATGTATTTTGATACGTATACCGGGTTGTATTCCGTATTTATACGGAATATCTTCAAGAAGATAGACACCTCATTATATGATTTTCTTTTTAGAAAATCATTTGCAAATGAGGTGGAGGGTGAGGTGACATGAGCATGGTTGGAAGTATGAGTTATGAGATATGAGTTATGTGATATTTTTTGTATAGTTCAAAAATAACGAAGCCATTCTATTCTGCATACCACACTTTATTTCATTGATGCTCTCTCATTCTTTCTTGACTTGCACATATTGGCTATAATGCCCTCAAGTCAATTATTGGATCGCAGGCACGTGATTGCAATAATTGAGGGAGGATCTATACCAGTAGAATAGTCTTACTCAAGATGATAGTATGCTATTTGGTTTGTCTTTATCATCGTGTACATGCTTCAGGTGACATTACAGATCAGTTTTACATGTTGATAGAGCCCATACGATTCTTCCTTGACTACCAGCTGTTAGTTATATGTATGCCCTAGAGGCCATTACTGTACATTGGATGTATATTGTAGTGGATGCTGGGACATATATAGGGAGGACTTTCTTGCTCGACATGATAGTATGCTATCTGGTTGCTCTTTACCTTAACGTGTACAATGATTGTCTCTCTGTTACATGTTGGTAAAGCCCTTAGGATGTGTACTTGACTACCTGGACTGTGATGCGGATCATACTAGTGGGGACATGGTAGTCCATAAGTACATCCTTCAAAGTCCCTAGTCGTGGGTGTATCGAGATGGGGCATCGATATACCAGAGTAGGCTAGCGTGTACCTTCTCGACCCATACAGATGGGCGATGGATGATCCCATATCCATTGGTGTTTGACATCGGAGATGATATACGGGTGCTCAGTAGAGACTGGGTACACTGGATGGACTCGCCGAGAACTCCCAGATGGTATTATACCTCACGTCAGATGGCAGTTCTCTGGTGACACTGGTGCAGAGTAGTCTGTTGACCCGAGATCGTCATAGAGTCTTGTGTGGTTCCCACTGTGCTTTGATTTCCATCTTACCACGTCCAAGAGGGCGTGCAAAACGGTGGTTTTTGGGTACAGTCCCGAGTCGCATGGAGACAATGAGCGATAGGAGGGGATTCGTCTCTCCCGGTATAGGGAGTTGATGTTGCGCTGTGTTCGATTGGCTATAACAGGAAATCCCTGGCCAGGGTTGCTGAGATTTACTGGTAAGTGTTACTAGTAGTTTCTCGAACAGTTATAGACCTCATATCGACACGACTTATCGAGCTATTGGGGTCTGACGTTAACCACCCCTAGGCGAGATATGCGACATATCAGACGATCAGACCGGACTGTACGGTAGTGTTACTGGTTGGATTCACTGGAGTGTGAGCGGGCTTGCTCGTCGATCTTCAGATCGCTCAATACCCGGGTGGCCGTTACGTTTAGCAGACCGCTTGCGGCTTGTGGGTGTTTGATATGATCATCACCTGCTGCCGGCGTATTGACGAGTCTTCAGAGTCCTACACAGAGGTTTCCTGGCTCAAGAGAAACGAAATAGGAGCGCATATGAGATATGTGCGGGATCGAGAATAATGCGTGTATATGATACCGTATTCCATTCTCGCGATAAATGTATCGATTGGTTGTATGCGATATAACCTAGTTATCGATTCAAGCATTGATCCGATAAACCGATACATAGGATACTAGTCGGTTATATGCGATATGGCCGGACCGTTAAATCAAGTGTTGATTTAATGATTTAATGTATAATTATATATTTGATATATCAATTTGCATTAACTAGTATTTGTTCACTTTATACAGATTTTCTCACTTGGTTTGTGCACATTGTATATGTGATATACTTTTGTACACAAGATTGTATCATGTTTGATGATACATGTTAACTTGGATTTGTGTGAAGATTAAACCATGGTTGTGAGAGTGGTTAGGGTTTTGTTTATTCTCTTATTATCTATTTATTTATTTATATATTCATTTTGGAAAGTTTTAAGGATGGTGGCTTGTTTTGTTTTTATGTTGAAGCTTCTTGAAGCTTTGATCAAGTCAACCATTCTTATCTCATCCTTAACCCTAGACATTCCCACTAACCCTAGTTTAGTCTCTACACTTGACCATGGTTAATTTTATGATAAGAATCATTTTATTATTCTTTTATCATAACTTATCATAACAATTAGCTTCTTCTTCTTCATCTTCTTCAAGGAAGAAAGCAAGCTCCATCAATGGTGATTGATGGAAATGAGTGAGAAATCCAAAACTAAAGTCTACCCACTTCCTATTTCTTCATCCTCTACCTCTTGCCAAGTAGCAGAGTGTGTTTCCTTCACAAGTTTTCAAGGCTCGGTGAAGGTGGAGCTTGATCTAGTGATGCTTCGACGTAGATCATCTTCGGCACGTTGTCGATGACCTAGCCCGTCCATTCTCCGATGAAGCCGACGCTAGAGCCCGGGATCCGTCTTGGACAGCGAGGAGACTTCATTGCGGAGCCGTGGAGGTGGAGCACCTGATCTACAAAGGTTGTATATCCGTATTCTCATAGTTAAGTGTTAACCAGTTAGCTTTTTCGCCTAAACTTCTAGCAAACGATCCGTAGTCGGGTCTCTCAGCACCTAGATTTTTTGAAAATGGCATGTTCGATGCCTTGTGAGACCTTATTAGGGTGCCTAGGAACCTTTCACTGGTATCAGAGCCTAGCTAGAGCCTTAGGCGAAGTCTAGACGGAATTTGAACTCCGATCGAATCAAAACCAAAACCCTAAAATTGCTCTCTGTACTTTTTCTAAAATCTGGGTTTTTTCCAAATTAAAAATGCGTAAAAAATTCAACAGGGAATTATAAGAATTACGGTGCAATTTTTTTCCCATGAACAGTAAATCTCGCGGCGGAAGCGCGGCAGAAGCCTGCCTTCTGCGGCGGTTCCGCCGCACCTTGATGACGTCATCCTCGTATGTTTGCACAGTAACTCTTATTATATTATGCTGGATTTTCTGGGTATTTTTAAATTTTATTCAAGAGTTGAATTTTCTGGAGTTGTTTTGGGGATTCGGTGTTTCGATCGGGATATCAAATTTCGTCTTTGTGTATTTCCGGATAATTTTTAGAATATGTTAAAAAGTTCGACCGGATATAAATACCCAATTTTTCCCCTGTCGGGAAATTTCCAAGTGTTGGATTTTTCCGTAGTTTAACGACGTTCTAAGTAGTGCAAGTAACGCGATGGACCCTCTAGAAGACAACAAACCTTAACTCGATTATGTGACCGTCTTGAACTGCCCTTTGAACCTTCGGGTTTGGGGCAGTACGGCGTGCCACATGTGAGGCGTTGGCTTGACCCTTCTACGGCTGGACCGTTGGTACTGAGGCACGAACGGAATGTTGTTAGACTTATTTCATGTGTTGAGCTGTATCGGGAAAACTTGGGTGTTTGACTGTTCGATCGAAAATTTTAACATTTTCTGTTTATCTGGAATGGGATACAATAATTGGAATTCACAAAAGTTATGAGATAACTAAATGAATGTTATAAACATAGCAGTTTAGTCTCACTTGATCGGTTGCCACGGAATTTTGATATGATCAAAAGTCCGTTGCAATCACGTTGTGTACACGGATACTCGCCGGGTAAACTTAATAGACAGCCTCACTCCATAGCCCCGACCAAGTGACTGTAGGAGAACCCCGTCGCCGAAAGCATCTGTTCTGGTGCTCCCGGTAGCGATGTTCCGCCTTGGTGCACTTCGTCGACGGTATCAGGGGTGCGGCCGCCTACTAAAGTTTGTGACGAGTATTCGATCAGACTGTCGGGAATCTTGTTGAATTGCCCGACTCGATATTGAAAAGTGTTTTCGATAATGAGACTAAAATGCGGGGTTTATAATTGTTAGGCATGTGATGTCTAAGGAATTCATTTGATCAGGCATGCGATGTCTGAGGTGGTTGCGGATTCCAACTGTTGTAGTTTTACACTTTCTTTTCTGTGACCGTAAGTGTAATATGTGATATCGCCGGTTTCGTTGCTATATGGCAACGACAATTGGGATGCGCATATTTACTTACGTTGATGACATGTGATGTTATGTGTTGCTGGATATGTTATATTGGATCGTCGTGTTTGAATAGCCGGGGGTTTTTATGTGAGATGAGTGTTTTTCATTTTCATTCATGTAAAAACTTGTATGTAATATTCTTTTATTGGGGCACTTCCAGGTAGCGGAAGTTGTCACCGTTTGTATATTATTTACTTTTCTGCACTAGGATAGACCCAAGGAGGAGGGCATAAGTAACCGGGTTCTGGAGTCCAGTGGGAGACCAACTCGAGGAGTCGAGTCCGGGTCTCCTAACTCCAGAATTGGTAGGTTTGCTTGCCGCTCTCGTAGGGGTCTAAGGGTGTGGGTTTGGCTATTCATCACGACCGTGGAATCCGTATTTTATACTGGCTCGTATTGAAAACACGGACGTCCTAGTATATCCAATATTTCATATGATTCTTCTGCTGCGATATCTGTGATGTGATCATGTGATGTTCTGTGATAGATACAGTATATAGTATATATGATATATTATATAGACGTTACTTATGTTTTACACCCGCGCTAGCCCTGCCCCGCTCTGCCGTTAGTTACCTAACCTAACGGTGCACGAGGGGACATCGAGGCGAATGCGGATGGCATAAGTGTACGTCGTATTTATCTGTGATGTTTAGGTACTTAAATGATGGGACTTCATTAATGTGATTAATGAAATAAAAGAAACCTAAGATGTTGTAGAATCGAATTTCAAAATTAAAACAGGTAGCTACAGTTCTTGCTTTGCACAGCGGTATATGTGATATATCCTGCACCTTATTCGATAAGGAAAGGACCGAGATCCCTTCACCGGGAGTGACTCCTTTAGCAATAACTGGTCGATGCTACACCCTCGGTTTGTCTTTTGATTGCTTTTAAGAGTTTTTGCTTTGCACAGTGATATATGTGATATATCCCGCACCTCATTCGACGAGGAAAGGACCGACGATCCCTTCACCGGGAGTGACTCCTTTAGCAAAACTAGAAAAGCCTCAAAAACACACCATTTCAAAATTCATTCGATCCTACAACGATATCAAGTTCATTACACAATAGGTTTTCAGAAAAACCTGTCGTAGCCCTCCGTCATTTCAGATAAGTACTAGTTAGTATTCGTGCTACGGTAGTTTGGCATTCGTCAAGGCGTAGTGTGCGGTAGCTAACTAGTATTTATCTGCTTATGCATATGATGCAGATTGGATTAGGGTATTCGTACGACGTTGTTTGGCATTCGTCAAGGGTCGTGCGGGTGGGTTTAATTCGATCAAGAAATGTACGGGTTGAACTTGACTATGTGGACTATGGGTTGTTTGGCATTCGTCAAGGTCATAGAACACTAGGGGCAAAATATTATCGGGAATTTCAAGTGTTGAAATTTGCAATGAGATTGCATACCTTCTATGAGATAGTTGGATCCCGATACCCGCTGCGAGTAAGAGTTACTCCTGGAAGAGTTTTACACATTACAATTAGCCGATCAAGTAGGTGTCTAGAAAGGTGTCAACGGGGTTACGCCTTTGGGAAAACGAGGTTTACATTAATTAGGTTCGTGCGAAAGCACGGGGGACCTCCCTCAAAGTACCGACACTGGCCTGGCTGAAAGATTGGCGAACTTGTAGTGTGTAATTAATCCCGGCTAGTCTTTCCTTTTTGGGTTTGAAGGAAGATTTGATAAAAAGCAGTGGGAGCCATCCTGATTAGATAAAATAATAACCAATCTATTCTTGCAAGAGCGCACGCTGAGTGTTTTCTTCTCTCTCTCTCCTGGTAGCGACCATATCACGCCTTAATCAAGATAATAATACGGATTATTGACCGAACCCGCTTTTTATACTGAGCTGGGGAACGTTGATCCCGCTCCAACTTATAATTGTTATAAGACAGAGCAGGAAATTGGGGAATACCAGATTTCCCGTGCCGCCCAAACGAAGAGAGTGCATGCTGATGCATCATCTTCGGGTGTGTTCATTATACAGAACTGTTTCTCAGTATCCTCCGAATCCTGGGTATATGATACCGGATCAGGATCCCAGATATGTAATCTGTTACATAGGGCTACAAAAGGGTAGAAAAACTGAGAACGGGTGATAAGTTTCATGAGACAGAAAACGGGGCAAGTGTTGCAGCCAAGTCTGTCGGTCACTGTCACCCAGTATTACCAATACATTGATTCTGAACGAATGTTATTAGATACCGAACCTGATATACAAAATCATATCACTCTCTTTATTAGTAAAGAAATGATAAAATTTTGTATTGTTGGATAATGTTTTGAACATTTCCTATATCAAAAGTTGATCGGATCAGGCACGTTATCTAAAAGCATTAATGTTCTAAATCAAACTACAGTCTTAGTATATAGAACACACACAAGAAGAAGAGTTCAGAAATGAACGAATCCTTCTTGAGGTATTGTAGACTAGGTCATATCAATGCGACCCGACTAGCTGGAGTTACATAAAGATGCATATTTAAATTAGTTTGAATTTACATCTTATGAAACTCGCCAGTCATGTCACAAAGATAAGATGACCATAGCTCCGTTTACTGGAAACAGAGAAAGAGTTAATGAACTCTTGGGATGATACATGTTGATGTATGTAGGTCCCCTGTCTACACATACCAGGACTGGTTCTTTATACTTCATTATATTCTCTGATAATCTCTCAAGATTCAGACATATGTTCCTGTTGAAACACAAGTCAGAACCTTTTGAGATATTCACAGAATATAAGATAGAAGTAGAGAACCAAAATACGGGTAAAAGTATTATATCCTTTGATGAGATCAGGGAGGAGAATACTTGAGCATGGAATTTCTGGACTATTCTAAAGGAGAATGAGATTCTCTCTCAGCATTACTCCTCTGTATACACCATAGCACGATGGTATATCGGGGCGGAGCAGATACACCCTATTTGATATGGTGTGCTCTATGATGAGTACTACTGAGTTACCTATTTCCTTAAGGGTGTTATGCACTTGAGAAGCTGCATACCTATTGAATAGGGTTCCAATCAAATCAGATGCCTACCACTTCATATATGATATAGAAAGGGAAGAGCCCATCTCTTAAGTCTGTTAAGATTTGGGGTTGTTCGGCTAATGTCTAAAAGCAAAATCCGGACAAGCTCGAGGCAAGGTCTGTTATGTAGAACTGGAAATGTTCCAGCTATACAAACTACAGCAGAAGATTTGATAGAACCAAAGGATTCAGTAGATTCCAACGAACCTCAGCCTCTCCGCCGATCTAGTAGGGTTCCTCACCCACCTGAGAGAAACTTCGGTTTCTCTATGACAGTGGGAGCAAGGATTGCATCATGAGATGATGACCCAACTAGTTTCGAGCTGGCCATCAAGAGTGAGACTCTGTAAGAATGGCTGGATGTTTATCGATCTGAGATGGAATCCTTATACACCAACAAAGTATGGACTTTGGTTGCTATATCTGAAGGGTTAAATCCCCATCAGGAGCAGGTATATCTTGAGAAGATTACTTGGTGTACATCGAAAAGTTGAGACTTTCAAAGCTAGACTTGTTAAAAGTTTGCATCATTGACCAGGTGTGGATAATGATGAAACCTTTTCAAGTAGCTATGCTTAAGTCCATCCAGATCCTACTTGTCACGGCTACATACCATGACTGCGATATTTGGTGGTTGGGTGTCTTGACTGCTTTTCTAAATGATGATTTAGAAGAGAGCGTCTATAAGTACACAGCCAGAGGGCTTCGTAGACAGTGGGAGCAGCGGAAACGTGTGCAAGATGCTTTATAAGATAAAGCAGGCATCACGGAGTTGGAACATCTGTTTTGATGAAATAGTCAAAGAGTTTGACATCATCAAAATGGTAGATGAACCTTGTATATACAAAAAGGTAGTAGGGAGTATGGTAATGATCCTCGTAGAGTACGTGGATAACATACTCTTGATAGGGAAGGAGTTTCCTATGCTACGCTCGGTCAATCTCCGTTTATCATAAAGATTCTCCGTGTAGGATCAAAATGATACCTCCTAAATCCTGAGTTTTGGATCTATGAGATAGATTTAATTGGATGTTAGGATTCTCACTAGTTGTAGTGAGATTGTATCAATCGATCCTAGGGAGAATCACTGGAAGGGTTCCAGGATGATAAAGACGATTGAATGTCAGTCGCAGGCATTGTCTTTACCCTCAGTAAAGGGACGGTATGTTCGAAGAGTTCCAAGCTAGATACCGTGACATACTAGACGATAAAGGCAGGATACATCGCTACTAAAGATGCTACCAAAGAGGTTGTTTGGGTGTATATTGGTTCATGAGATGAACTATGTTCCTCCCATTGTGTGACAATGGAGTTGTGGCTTATGCAAAGGAACGCAGGTCCCATCAGTGATCCAGACATATTCTAAGGCAGTATCACCTGATCATGGAGATGGTTGATCTCTAAGGGATCGAGTTTAGGTGAATAGACTCAGAGGACAGCACGGCGGATCCATTCACGAAGGCCTATTCCCAGAGAGAGACTTTTATGGGATGGTTGAGTATGAGATACTACAACCACTGCTACAGATGGCCCTAGTGCAAGTGGGAGATTGTTAGTTATATGTATGCCCTAGAGGCTATTACTGTACATTGGATGTATATTGTAGTGGATGCTGGGACATATATAGGGAGGACTTTCTTGCTCGACATGATAGTATGCTATCTGGTTGCTCTTTACCTTAACGTGTACAATGATTGTCTCTCTGTTACATGTTGGTAAAGCCCTTAGGATGTGTACTTGACTACCTGGACTGTGATGCGGATCATACTAGTAGGGACATGGTAGTCCATAAGTACATCCTTCAAAGTCCCTAGTCGTGGGTGTATCGAGATGGGGCATCGATATACCAGAGTAGGCTAGCGTGTACCTTCTCGACCCATACAGATGGGCGATGGATGATCCCATATCCATTGGTGTTTGACATCGGAGATGATATACGGGTGCTCAGTAGAGACTGGGTACACTGGATGGACTCGCCGAGAACTCCCAGATGGTATTATACCTCACGTCAGATGGCAGTTCTCTGGTGACACTGGTGCAGAGTAGTCTGTTGACCCGAGATCGTCATAGAGTCTTGTGTGGTTCCCACTGTGCTTTGATTTCCATCTTACCACGTCCAAGAGGCGTGCAAAACGGTGGTTTTTGGGTACAGTCCCGAGTCGCATGGAGACAATGAGCGATAGGAGGGGATTCGTCTCTCCCGGTATAGGGAGTTGATGTTGCGCTGTGTTCGATTGGCTATAACAGGAAATCCCTGGCCAGGGTTGCTGAGGTTTACTGGTAAGTGTTACTAGTAGTTTCTCGAACAGTTATAGACCTCATATCGACACGACTTATCGAGCTATTGGGATCTGACGTTAACCACCCCTAGGCGAGATATGCGACATATCAGACGATCAGACCGGACTGTACGGTAGTGTTACTGGTTGGATTCACTGGAGTGTGAGCGGGCTTGCTCGTCGATCTTCAGATCGCTCGATACCCGGGTGGCCGTTACGTTTAGCAGACCGCTTGCGGCTTGTGGGTGTTTGATATGATCATCACCTGCTGCCGGCGTATTGACGAGTCTTTAGAGTCCTACACAGAGGTTTCCTGGCTCAAGCGAAACGAAATAGGAGCGCATATGAGATATGTGCGGGACCGAGAATAATGCGTGTATGTGATACCGTATTCCATTCTCGCGATAAATGTATCGATTGGTTGTATGCGATATAACCTAGTTATCGATTCAAGCATTGATCCGATAAACCGATACATAGGATACTAGTCGGTTATATGCGATATGACCGGATCGTTAAATCAAGTGTTGATTTAATGATTTAATGTATAATTATATATTTGATATATCAATTTGTATTAACTAGTATTGGTTCACTTTATACGGATTTTCTCACTTGGTTTGTGCACATTGTATATGTGATATACTTTTGTACACAAGATTATATCATGTTTGATGATACATGTTAACTTGGATTTGTGTGAAGATTAAACCATGGTTGTGAGAGTGGTTAGGGTTTTGTTTATTCTCTTATTATCTATTTATTTATTTATATATTCATTTTGGAAAGTTTTAAGGATGGTGGCTTGTTTTGTTTTTATGTTGAAGCTTCTTGAAGCTTTGATCAAGTCAACCATTCTTATCTCATCCTTAACCCTAGCCATTCCCACTAACCCTAGTTTAGTCTCTACACTTGACCATGGTTAATTTTATGATAAGAATCATTTTATTATTCTTTTATCATAACTTATCATAACAATTAGCTTCTTCTTCTTCTTCTTCTTCAAGGAAGAAAGCAAGCTCCATCAATGGTGATTGATGGAAATGAGTGAGAAATCCAAAACTAAAGTCTACCCACTTCCTATTTCTTCATCCTCTACCTCTTGCCAAGTAGTAGAGTGTGTTTCCTTCACAAGTTTTCAAGGCTCGGTGAAGGTGGAGCTTGATCTAGTGATGCTTCGACGTAGATCATCTTCGGCACGTTGTCGATGACCTAGCCCGTCCATTCTCCGATGAAGCCGACGCTAGAGCCCGGGATCCGTCTTAGACAGCGAGAAGACTTCATTGTGGAGCCGTGGAGGTGGAGCACCGGATCTACAAAGGTTGTATATCCGTATTCTCATAGTTAAGTGTTAACCAGTTAACTTTTTCGCCTAAACTTCTAGCAAACGATCCGTAGTCGGGTCTCTCGGCACCTAGATTTTTTGAAAATGGCATGTTCGATGCCTTGTGAGACCTCATTAGGGTGCCTAGGAACCTTTCACCAGCAGGATGATGGCGATCATATACATGAGAGTTGGGTGGTCTATAATCACATCCTGAAAGAGTCCCTAGTCGTGGGAGTTTCGAGACTAGGCATCGGTACTCTAAAAGTAGGCTAGTGTGTACGGATCGAGACCCCGACAAGGGGCGGTGGCTGGTCTCACAAGCTATTGGTGTTAGTTGGTTCACCTAAGATGTATACAGGTGCCCATTGGGTTATGAGTACACCGGACGGACTCGCCGGAAATATGCTAGTTGGTATTATACCTATTGTCAGACGGTAGTTCCCAGGTGACATGTGTACACGTTAGTCTATGGACCTGAGATTGTCATTTTTCTCGTATGAGTTCCCACTGTGCTTTGATTACTACCCTACCACGGCTCAAAGGAGTCGTGCAAACAGGTTTTAGTTGGGTACAGTCCCGAGCCATATGGAGGCAGTGAGCAGATCGTCAGGGGATTCGTCTCTCCCGGTATTGGGGGTTGATGTCGCGGTGTGCACGGGTGTCCATCATAAGAAATCCTCGGCCGGTGTAGACGAGAATTACCGATCTAGGATCGGTAGTTTCTCAGTTGGTGATAGGTTTCATGCCGACACTAAATGTCAAGTTATTAGGGGTCTGACTTTATCCACCCCCTAGACTCGATATGCGATACTCATAGACGAACGGACCGGACTGTACGGATATTTTTACTGTCAGGCTCAGTAGGGTTTCAGGATGAGTTTGCTCGTCGGTCTCACTTTCTCTCAACACCTGGGTAGCCGTTACGTATAGCTAGTGCCACTGACGTGCTTATGGTTAAACCCACTGCCAGCGTATTGACGAGTCTTTAGAGTCCCACACATAGGGTTTCCCTGGTTTGGGCGAAAAGTTGTAGAGGCCGTATGGTTTTATGGCAGGGTTCGATCATATACGTGCACTTGTGCATGGATCATGATCGGACGGAAACTACTAGTGGGCTTTGGTTTAAGCCGGATCCTAGTATTATATTGTTGGATTATTTTCGTCTCGTAGTATTCGTATTCAGTCGGAATACGGATGCGGATATGTATAAAGGGATGAGGGGTATTCTTGTAATTCGTTATGAGTTTACTTTAGAATTTGCCATTTCATTTTGTATTAAACATTTGGATTAATGTTTATTTGATGGAAATTGTGAGTGCAAGTCTTGGCATTTGGCATTAAATGTGGCATGTGCAATTTATGACTCATGGTGTTGGGTCTTGTGTAATTCAAGGTGCATTGATAGTTCTTGGTGTGTGTTGTGAGATATTTGAGAGGCAAGTGGCCGATATTTTAGAGAGTTGATTTTCTTTAGTTGCCAACATTATATCTCATAACTCACTCAAAGAAAACAACAGAGAACAATTTCTTCACTTGCTTGTTTTTCTTTTGCCAAAACTTAAGCTCATTCTTTTCCTCCAATGGCTTTTTCTTCAACTCCACCAATTCCATCTCATGAGTTAAGAATTCTTGGGTGTATTGAGACAAAATGATCACACACTCTCTCTACTTCATCTTGGGTATCTAGGCTAGCAAACCGATGCCCGAGTTGTTTCAGTTTTGAAGCAGGAGCCCGTATTACTAATCATCGATGTGGATCGTCTTCGATGAGGGAGACCGGAGATCGAACTTGATCGAGGAAGCCGCGAGGTGTTTGGGGCAAAGGTTGAAGACCAAAGGACATGGATCGATCGGTATAACCTCTCCAAACTCTTTTTATAGAACTAGTATAGGGTTAATGGTACGATCCGTCGATTAGGGTTCCGTTAGCGCCGGTTTTTAAAAGTTTTTGTTCCGCGTTTGGCCACGGATTGATAGCCGGGGCGCTGCCGTAACCCTATAGCTCATGCATATATTTCTTCACCTCCTCCTCTTTATTCTTTACTTGCTCTCTTGAGCTTTTCATATGAGAGAAAAAGATAGTGGAAAATTCCTACATCCTCACTCTCCATTCCTAGCAAGTTTGGACCGTCGGTTGCTTCGCTAGATGAAACTGGAGCTTAGATCATTTCCCTTAGGTGGATCATCTTCGGCGAAAGAGGACAGGCTTGCAAGAGTGATTCGGAGCACTTGAATAAAGCTTGAGGATGTGAGTATTGCTAACATAGTAGATTAGCATGGCTCACTAGGTTTTTTGTTAGCAAGTTCTAGCGCTTTAGTTCGATTCTTGGTTTTGGACTTTTAGCAAACTAGAAATGTTTGAAATCCATGATGCCATCTTCTAAAATTAGTTTGTTAGCGTGCCTAAGATCCCAACAATTTATCCCTTTTATATTCATATCCTTATTTTGGGGAATTACCGAGCGCAAGTTCGTTGACGGGCATTCCACCATATTTTCTTTCTTTGCTTAGAATGTTCGTCAGGTGACTTAGGAACGGAGGAACTTGAACTAACTGGGAGGAGTACTCTCAACTAGCGTCACAGGACGACTATTAGATTTCAATTCAGCTTTTCTTTTCAGTATGCCTCTTGTTAAGGCTTATCATGTATTCATATATTTATCAATTGTTGAACCATGTAGAACTTTGAATGCAATAAATTAATTGTTGGATTCTTAATCACTTGTTTATTCTTGTTATATTTATGTTGCTTATAAACTCTTAGCGTATTTGTTGTGAGAAAGAACCTTCTCGAAATAAATACGTCACGGGCCTTGTCACATACTCGTTACAGTTCTTTTTGGAAGCGGGGGATGACATGTTTTATTCGTGGCCCATGCAGGTCGGTTCTGCATGAACACCGTATGCAATGTATTAGAAGAATTTAGAAATCCAATGATTACATTTAACCTTTTCTTTGAATCCCATCTTATTCCTTGAATCCATCTTGAACTTCACTTTCGACTTCCTTAAAGATAACCTCTCGACTTTCGAATCTTTAACTTTAGTTCATCTCTTCTACTTGTATCTTGTAGATTATCCCTGCATGCATTCTTGAATCTTTCATGTTGATTTAGGAATGATTCTAGAAATCATGTACCGTTCTTCAAATCATTTTTTGAATCACGATTATTTTGTTCTTAAATTTGTTTCATCACGTGCAAGCCACCTGTCTTCTTACTAGCTGGAGAATCAAATGACTGAGCTCAAAAACGACATACCATGATATTTTCCTTTGTTTTCCCCGTGGCTTGATGCGACGTACTTCTTAAGAGAATTTCGGGAATAAATTATTTTATGGAGGGTAGATTGTAACGTCTGCACCATGATTTTATTTTTGAATATTATCCTTTTGAATCTTTTCTTGTTTTCCCCGATAATCGTGTCTCGGCGCAAAGGAAACGGAAATGTGAACTTTTCATCTCCGTCTCAATCTTCTTGTAACTTCCTTATTTCTTTCAATTCATAATTAGTCTTCTTTACTTGTATCTATTAACCATTCTTTTCATGCGTTCTTAAACGGTCCTTGTTACTTAAAGTCCTATCTTAACAGCTCTTGTTCCGAATTTTCGAACTTTCCGATTCGGAAGAATCTCCTATTTACCCCTCTTCCTAATTCATTGTATCGCGATCTACATCACCCTCGACTGTCGTCAAAGGAGGATAGTATTAGAGATTCCCGATACCCTGACATTCGTAATTTGAAGTCCTTTACGCTTCCAGTAAAGTTAACTTCTTACTTGCATTCTTTGAACCATATTTCTTGCATATCTAACCTAGTCATACAATTCCAGTAGTCCCGACGGTCGAGTCTTGACGCAAGGGAGCCGGAGTACAGCTTTCATCTTCATCTTAATGATCTTTGCAACCCATCTTCTTGGATTCCTTAAATCCCTATTGGTTTCTTCTTACTTGCACCTTCTAAATTATCTCTTGAATGAGTACTTGAAATTATTCTTGTTTACTCCAATATCATCTGGATCGATCTTTGAACTCCTTGTCTTATTGTGATTTACTCCAGTCGCACACCTTCATATTGAGGAGAGTACCGACTGATGGAACGCAACCGCGTTATCCTGAATTTTTTCCTTGCTCTATTGCAACAACCTCCTTAAGTAATTCAAGAACGAAATTATTTTTAATGAGGGTAGAGTGTAACGACCCTAAAAATCTTATACCTTCATATTATCTTTCTTTAATAAAATATTGTTTTCCTTTCGAAATCTGACATATATTTAATACTTGTTGAATATATGTAAGAAACAACTTGTAGCCTATTGGTTAAATCTTTGCATTGCTAGTCCATAGGCCACATGTTCGAATCCCAGGATTTGCAATTATTTTTATCAAATCCCGGGATTTGCAATTATTTTTATCTATTTTTTTATACCTTTCTCATAACCTAAAAACGAGACCTTTCAATTCTTTTAACCCTCATAATGAATGGTGACCTTTTCACATTTCTTTTAACTCAGATTTTAAATTCATATATTATTAGAGATAATACACCATTACACCACCTTTATTTGTTCTCCTTTCTTTCTTTTTCTTCCTCACAATTTTCTTCCTCTCCCTTATCCCTCTTCATCTAGAGTTCTCAAATAAGAACACGAAGAAAATCTCAAGAAATGTCTCGCTAATAATCTGAAGCTATCGGCGGATAGACGAGCCTGGTGCCAATACCGGCTCGTGAGAGTAAGTCCCTTATTCCCTTCCCGCATCACCCTCCTTGTATCTTCTCCTTATATGTTGCCCCTCCTTCATATCTTCTTTAAACCCTGTCACGCCAAAACTTGTGATGCCGGTTAACCCATGTTAAAAATAATCATCTCATTTATGTTTAGAAATGTTTAACACGAAAACATACATGCTGACTTAAAATTTGTTGACATTTCATGTTGAATTGCTCGCTGTCATTCATCATTTATATTTAATTTAAGAGATAACGAAGTTTCAAATAAATATCATGGTCTTTTCAATATCAAATACCATCTTGAAGAAATAATTTTACCTTCAAAATAATTTTTAGAAAATCAATTTTGACTTTTGGACATTATAGGATAATTAGATTATATATTAGATAGAATTTTATATCTACAGTAAAAATTTCAGATCGAATCACATAACGATTTAGGATTTACGACGTCTTTTTATTCACTGCTTTTAAACGCGGAAAACTACTTTTATCGGTCATTTTTTAGGACACCTAACTTGGTCTACCGATGTCTAATTTGAGCAAGCTCAGATGTTTTATACATCTAGATCGAAATATCTAGATTTTCATAGTTATACTGATTCCTTGAATGTTGAGTTCCTTGTGCTTGTGCCTCTAGACTCGCGACCAAGGTGGAAGAGAAAACGAAAATTTAATGCAAGAACAAGCAACCAAAACCCTAGAAATCGATCTAAATACTAAACTATAATGCAACAAGAGAGCTAAATTAGAGTTGGGGGGCTAGCTACCTTTGTAGCATGTCTATCGCCCATAGAAGACCCTCGCTAGATTCCGAGGTTGTCAGGAACAAGCTTGGAAGCCGATCATCCTTACCGAGGATGATCCAAGCGAAGGAATTCAGACTCAAGCTTTAGTTTCACTCCAAAGTGAACTTTGAGCAAGCAACTTAATCTCTAAACTTACTAAGAATAGAAATCAAGGGATGTATTTAGTTATCACTCAAGTTTTTTCTCTTTTTCTTTCTCTTTGGAAACTCACTCAAGAGAAGAGGGAGAGAGGATATGCTTTAAAACTAAGCATATCCTCTCTCTCTCTCTTGCTCTTATCCTCTTGTGAAGAGAATGAGTGGAATTATGACTCACACATGTGAGTCACAAGCCCACACTCTTCACAAAGGATCCAAGAAGAGAAGAAAAGAAATGTATTAATACACCCACACCCACACCCACGTACACCCGTATATGCAATAAATACACATACCCGTATCTGTATCAAAATACAAATATGAAAATAGAGAAAATGAGAAATATAATACTAGTTCACATATTATATATGTGATATTAAATCAACACTTGATTTAATAGTCCGGCTATCTTTCAAACCGACTAGTATTACCAAAACGTCCGATTAAAGTACGTGTATCCCATACACGTGTTTAATCAAACTCCTGTACGTATTACCATATGTATATCGTTTCGCTTGAGTTGGAAAATACTCTGTTTGAGACTCTAAAGACTCGAAAATACGCTGGCAGTAGGTTATGATCATATCCGATTGATCTGAAACACTTTCAGATCAATCCCCTCACGGATTAACCCACAAGCACGTCAGGGGTACTAGTTGCACGTAACGACTACCCATGTATTGAATGAAAGGTTCGTCGACAAGCAAGCTCTTCCATACCTTACAGAGCCTATCAGTGATGTTCACTGTATAGTTCGATCTATTCGTCTGAGAGTGTCGCATACTGGGTCTAGGGGGTGATATCTGTCAGATCCCCAATAACCTGATAATTCATGCCGATGTCAAGCTCATAACCAACCAAGAAAATACTGATAACACTTATCAGTAAATCTCATCTGTCTTGGCCAGGTACTTATGGTTATAGCCAATCGTGCACAACGCGACATCAACTCCCTATACCGGGATAGATGAATCCGTTCTGATTGCTTACTGCCTCCATGTAGCTCGGGATTGTACCTAACTAAAACTTGTTTGCATGGCTCTTTAAAGCCATGGTAGGATAGTAATCAAAGCACAATTGGAACCACAAAAGACACTATGACGATCTTAGGTCTACAGACTACTCTGTACTCATGTCACCAGAAAACCGCTATCTGACGATAGGTATAATACTATCTAGGAGTTCTCAGTGAGTCCGTCCAATATGACTAATAACCTAATGAGCACTTGTATACAATTTTCGGTGTCAAACACCAATGGATATAGGATCAACCATCGCCCCATACGGGGTCAAGAAACGTATACACCAGTCTAAACTGGAGTACCAATGCCCAGTCTCGATACTCCTACGACTAGGGACATTTAAGGATTTGCTTATGGACTACCCAGGCCCTACTAGTATGATCCCTATCATAATCCTGATAGCCAAGAAAAGATCCTATGAGGTTTATCATCATGTATTAGAGATACGTGATAACTAGTAAAACGTATACACATGAAAGATAAAGGAAAATCAGATAGTATACTTCATTTCAAGCAAGACTATTCTATCTGTATAAGTCCTCCTTCAATTACAGTAATTGACATCCTGCAATTACAATAATTGCCTTGAGGGCACTAAATCCAATACTGAAAACCGACGTAAAGTATAGAAAACTGTGTTATAAAATTATGTGATGAATCTGGACGGAAACTGTCCTGATCCGTACACTGTTTTAAAATATGACATATCTCAAGCTTTCGATATCGATTCAAGAAAATTTTTAGATGTATAGATGTATAAGTTACAGAACTATAACTTTCCTTTATAGTTGGCAACTCAGAAATGCATAGAACAACCCGTTATATGCTCCGCAAGATAACCCTTAGTTGTTGTCCATAAATCAGAATTTCTATTTTAAACCATGATGTTAAAATGAATATAACTAGTGCTTCAGAAATCCAAATTGCGCTAAACTTAGTTGTTTGGATAAGTACACCGAAATATCGACAAGTTTCTAATAATTTTCGAAACCTAAAAATTGATGGAAAATAACTCAAACTGTGTTTTAAAAATGTGTGATGGTGCTGGAAAAATTCTGATATGTTCTACGCGACGATACAAAAATGGGTATATCTCCCAAACTATTAGCCGTATTTAGGCATGACTAGAACTCATGTGTGCATAACACTTAGGGATATGTTTCCCGTTTGTATTATGAATCTAATTGACTTGAGCAATTAGTCGTACATAACACTTCTTTATAGTATTGTTTCTGGTCGTTACTTGAACATTATATTTTTCTCATCTCATACTATGTGACTTCTCATTTTTTGTATCTACATGAACTATGCGAACAATCTATTGCAAGCTTGACATAACTTGACTCAAACCATGAATACGTAAGACTTGACATGAACTCGACTTGAACTCGACATGAACCCGACTTGAAATTTGACTCGAACTTGTACCTCTTATGTATTCATGGATTCAGTAAAGATTTGTGTTATTATCAATAATTTAAAATACGCCGGGATAGGGGATAGTTTGGTAAGGAATGTATGTCGTGGCACGAGAGTCCACTAAAGATCACTTAACCTGTATCTCGTGTGCCGTTGTCCTGTGGGTTTGACGGGGCCTTGAACTCAACATGCCGTTGGTCTGTAGATTTGATGGACTGCTCTCATATACACGCATACATTCACTATCGAACTACAACAAATACATTATAATAGAATTGCTATATTTATGACACATTGCCATACTCACATAATTGCCATGTTTAGTTGTCACTCTTACTTGTTCGCTACTATATGAGATTTCATTTTTCTTCTTACATGCATGTCATTTATCCCTTTTATATTCATATCCTTATTTTTTGGACTTACCGAGCGCAAGTTCGCTGACCGGCAATCCACCCTGTTTTTTTCTTTTCTTGGAATGTTCGTCTGGTGACTTAAGGACGAAGGAACTTGAGCTGACTGGGGAGGAGTACTCGTAATGCAACGTTTTAAAAATAAATAAATAAATTCTTTAAGTGAATTTTCCCGTTAACCGTTAAAATAACTCGTATTTTCCATAAAATGCAACTATAATTACTTTTCAATATAGACTTAAATACGCCTATTTTAACTATGTAATTGCTATTATTTGATATTTATTTAGCCACTTATAAATTATTGGTTTACTTAAATATTTTTCCTTAATTAATTATTTTAAATAATATTTTAAGCTTTCAGTATACATTAAATTAGTGTAAATTACAAAATTGAATAGGTTAATCACACAAGTGTGAAACATGACACATTAAAACAAAATATAACATGTTGCATTTGAAATGAATTGGAATTTTCAAGGGGGTTCTAGAAAATTTAATGAAAGAGTTAAATAGAAAAGAAATTAAAGAATTATTGAAAAGAGTAAAAAAGAAGTAATAATTGTGAAACTTCTACACACTCATGCACTCTCCTCTCTCTTCCTCTCTTGGCTGAATTCTGCAACAAACCCCCCACCATTTCTCCACTCTTGTTACATTAATTTTTTTTTAAGAGAATAGAAATAAAAGAAAAAGAAAAAGGGATTATTAAATGAGTTAAGAGAGGTAACATTGAGATGTTTCTACACATATCTCTCCTTCTCTCTCTTTTTTCCCTCATGTGACCGAGCCCCCTTCATGCAGCCCATATTTTCCCCCACCTCATTCTCTTCAAGAAAATTCTCCAAAATTCATCAAAAACTCAATGAAAAAGTCTCACAAATCCTTCATTTAACCTTTAACCAATTTTCCTTAGCCAATCTAGGATGGATCTTTGAGAAAAAGTTAGCATTTTGGAGACAAGTTGCATGTTAGATCTCATGATCTTTGAGGTATAATCCGAACCCATGTTTAAATTGTTGCTAAATTATCTTAATCTAGCCTAATTAGTAATTTAATCATGGTTTTAATTTTAAGATTTAAAATTCAAGAAAGGGTTTTTAAATCAAGTTAGGGTTTTTATAAATTGTTTATGATTACATGGTGTAGTTTAACATGCTAAGATATGGAAAACTTAATCTAGTTGCTAATTTGTAAATTGTTGCATTTAAATTGTCCTAATTACGATTTTTTCAAACTAGGTTTTTATAAATAATATAAATAGGTTTGATAAAATTCTAGTGAGGGTTTGTGTGGCTTAATTGAGTTATTAAGAGATTATTGTGGCCCCTAGATTTACTAAAACATCTAGAATTGAACAAAAATGGAAAATGGATGTTTACTAGGTTTTTGGAAATTAACCGATTTAAATTTAATTGAAATTTTAATGACTTACAACCTAATGCCTATAATATTTAATGGGTTATGAATGCGCAATTGGTACGATTGAGTTTTAGACTTGGTAGTTATCACGTTTAGCGACCCTAGTTGTAGTTTGTAGCGTTGTCGCGGGCGCGTTCTGTGCACCAAGTTTTTGCACGTCGAGTTTGTGCGCGTGACTGAATCGTGTCGTTTGTCCCGCGACTATTCGTATATTTATCCTTTTTATTTCTTGTGTGCTATCTTAGGGTCAGGTGCAGAGGTGTCGGACACGGCGCGAAAAGACAGACGGAGATCGGATCAGTTTAGCCGAGGTGTCCCGGTGAGTAGATGTATACATCTATGGGGGGATCGTCTGGATGACGCGAGGCGCCTGACGGTTTATTATTACTTATAGTATTTACTTTATGTGCGTAGTTTCCTAGTTAGCCATCTCATTGCATCTCATCGTTGTGTGTGTGTGTGTGTGTGTGTGTATAGATATATATGTGATATCATCTCATTGGACACTTGCACCATTACCATTGGTTTATGCCGCACGTGCACTATTTAAGCAAACACACACGCCATTGGTAATTGCTATGTAACGAACACTATAGATCTTGCTTAGAACTGATATTCATGCATTTGCATCGTATATAAAATCCGTAGCCTTATACTTGCATATTCATTTCATTAAGAGGGATTCGTTGGATTGTTAATCATATATACATACCTCATTGCATCATGATTCATGCATAGCTTCTGGCCGTATTTCGTATGGTATATACTACCGTATCATAAATTTCCATCATCACTGGCATATTTATATATTGTGATTCTTCTCGAGAATTTCAGTATTTATGAGATTTCTGGATTTTGGGGAAAACCGCAAGAATTTTATAAAAACTTATTATCATCATTTTAAAATGCAAGTTGAGGTTTTCTCGTGATGTATGGGTCATCCACCATGTGTTTTCATGATTGCTGTTGGTTTTAGATTCCCGATTCGAGGAGTAGGATGAACCGTTTTGGGTACATGGTGGGCCCGGTACGGTACCCCGGGGCAAGAAGCTCGAGTTGTAGACGATGAGCCAGATAGGGGCAGACTACCTACCGGTGATGTCGTGCGCGGCGGATATCCGGAGGATACCGTCGTAGTCGTGAGATTTGATGATATGGGCCGATCCGGACTGACGGAACCCGAGATATTGAGACTTTGGGATATTGAGACATTGATATATTGATATATTGAGACATTGAGATACTGAGACATTGAGATATTGATACATTGAGACAATGTGATATTCGTATTTGTGTCGATACTTGACACGGATTTCTGATGATTTCATTGATGATACCTCAATGATTTTACAAAAGTTTTATGAAGATAAGAACACAGATTTTTTCATACCAAATATATTCAAGTTTCGTGTTGATTATGCATTCATATTGCATGCATACTAGTGCATCGCATCATTTCGGAAGGTTGTGACGCATTTTCGTGCATACTTACGATAGCCTTATTAGATGTTACTTAGTACTCACGAGTTGACAACTCACCCCCGTTGTGCCACAGTATCTTGCAGGTCGGACCCGTCAGCGCAGTAGCGGCAGGTGTATCTTCTTTTTCGCTTCTTTGCTTCGGCTTGCAGCTTGCTCACAGGTGGGTTTTGGAGGATTTTCTTTTGCGCTCACCGTGTATTTTTATTTTGTATCTAGTATACTCCATCTACCCTTGTATATTGGACTAGACGGTGAGATTTTTGATACTTGTATTTGAGGCTTGGTGTCGATGCTCACTTGAGCCGACGTGTTGTTTTCTTACTTTCGTGCTTTTACATGCTTATTTTGTTATTGATGATATATATATTATATGTGGTTGTGATCCGCCTTTGGCGAAGAGCTAGCTCCCGCTTGGGGATGCCTTATTCATGACTTATTTGTATATTCTCTTGTTTGTACCCGTTTCGGGGCCAGTATTTACAAAGGAGACTTTGCTGAAATTTTCAGGAAAATTTGTTGCTTTAATAAAATGTTTAATGCGATTTGTTTTGGTTAAAATCGTTTTCTTTTATCAAGTTTTCCTTCACTCTACTTATAATTTTGGTTTAGATTTCTGGGCTTTGGCTTACTTAGATTACGTTACGCCTGTAGACGTTTCGTAATTTAAGTGCCAGTCACGTTCCGTACCTTCGGGTCGTGACAATGTTGGTATCAGAGCGTAGGGTTTTACCTTTCTGAGTGTAGGATGACCCTTGGTAGATGGAGTAGGTGACTTAAGCAGAGTGGCGTAGCGTGGATATGTTCCGCGGCATACTTACGATACGGTGCTTTGCCTAAGTGACCTTAGGATATTATTTTCTTGTATTTCCCTTCTTGATTCCGGAAATCCATTGATTCGATTGCAATGTTCCTATCGATCCTGTTCCTCGTTCCAGCCACTATGCCGTCGGAGACTACAAGGGCTAGAGGGCTGCCGCCGGAGATGATGTTAGAGTGGGCTCGTTTGAGATGAGGACCGATCAGGACGGTATGCCTTCCCTCAGGGACAAAGTTGTCCGCCTTTTTCCAGGATGGATGTCTAGGCTGAAGTCGAGTATTCAGGACATGTGACAGATGAGTGGATTGTTAGTTGAGGCTATCCGAGCTCCGAGAGCCGATGATGTCCCTCCTATTTCAGGGACTGTGTTTGTACCTGCTGCACAGGCAGCTGTTTCTGTTATTACAAAGTTTATTTCCATATCCTTACAAGAGTTTTTGAGGCTGAAGCCTCCAGTTTTCACCGGCACGGATGCAGCGGAGCATACGTAGACAATTCTCGACAGGATGGTTGGAATTGTCATTCACAGAGATGTTCTGACAAGATATGGGTTGAGTTTGCAAGTTTTCATCTTGAGGTCTTTCTCAGACATGGTGCGAGTCAGTCGAGAGAGGCCGAGCTGCAAATTTACTTCCTATGATTTGGGATAAGTTCATAGCTGTAATTCTTGCTCATTTTCTTTTGGAGAGCGTTCGAAATGCCCGAGCTCATAGTTTCGAGCCTTTGCGTAAGACTTCAGGGATGGCAGTGTCCGAGTACGACATCCAGATTTCGTGATGGTTCGATATGCTCCTTACCTCATGGAGATTGGACGTACAGTTATTGCTTGCTATAGGCACCCAGCATTGTGACACTTTTGCAGCCGCGATGGATGTAACCTTGCTGTTGATGGAGCGCATTTCTGACACTTCAGTCGTTCTAGACCAAAGCAGAATTGTACAAGTATGCCAGCTCAGTGGCGGTTAGATAGACACCGTTTTGACAAGCTAATCTTTTGGTCGCTCGATATATTGTTCGTTTGTGATTCGTTTACATCGGAGATAAAGATTCTTTGTCAATTTGATTCTTCCCGATATGTTTTCCTTCGAAGTCCACGTGTTATGCATCCGTGGACTGCCGTGAGGAGGCAATCGGATTTAGTTTCCGGGTAAACCAGTTCTTGTTTTCAGGGAGACAGTAGCGTCACCTTCGCAGTTTGAGTTCTTTTTGGCGCTAGTCGGCTTTTGAGATAAAGGGATGTCAGGAATTCTTGGCGTATGTTTGCGATGTTGGAGCCGTAGAGGTCCTGTTGTACCAGGTCCTGTTTATGAGGTAGTTCCCAGATGTCTTTCTTGACAATGTTGGTATCTCTATTCGCATGCCCCGGTCCAAAGAAAAGAAACTCCCTTCCGGGTCAACCTGGTCAACTTACGGCTATCTGTGAAAAATCCTGTACGAATGTCAATAGCATCCGTCGAAACCCTAAAATGCTGCGAACCTCCATCGCTGATACAGGTCTGGGCCAGTGCTGAACGGCCTCGATCTCACTCGGTTCCATACGTACCATCTTTCGTAACTACGTGACACAAGAATTCAACACTATCCTGCTAGAAAGCACACTTGGATAATTTAACGAATAACTGGCGCTCCCTCAAAGTCTGCAACGAAATCCTCAATTACTTCCAGGCTCCATTCGGCTCCAAAAGTACACTAAGACGTCCTCAATGAACACGATGATAAAATGATCAATAAGAAACGATAGGGATATTCGGTTCATCCAATCCATAAACGCTGCTGGGGCATTGGTGAGTTCGAACGACAGCACCAAAACTCATAACACCCGTAACATGTGAGAAAACAGTCTTCGGAATATCATCTTCTCGAACCCATAACTGGTAGTAGCCTGACCGCAAGTCAATCTTCGAGAAATGTCCCGTACAGTAACCCAATTCAGCCGACAATAATCAATGCATCCACACAAACTGCAGTCTTCCCTTCTGACGAACCGGACAGGAGCTCCCCAAGGTGATGCACTCGGACGAACAAGCCCTTTATCCAACAATCTTGCAACTATTCCTTTAGTTCTTTAATCTTCGCTAGAAATCAAGTTAAGGCAGAACACAATATCGCGCTCTGGCGACGAACAAATCAACTTGTCAGGAAGGCAAGGCCAAGCATCAGGGGTCAGAAGGAGAATTACAACCTTTGCCCATTCTGGAGTGGAAATGGAAGAAAATTTGTATGGATTTTATCGTGGGTTTACCTAAGACCAGTCAAGAGTATCACTCTATTTGGAGATTTTAGACCGATTGACGGGAAGCAGCTCATTTTCTGCCAGTCAAGACTATTTCGGATTCGTTCAGTATGTTGATAAGATAGTGCGACTGCATGGAGTTCCAACTTGTATTATGTCTGGTAGAGGCACACCGTTCACCAGCCGGCTATGGCAGAAACTTCAGGAGGCTTTGGACAGCAATTGAATTTCATTATAGTTTTCTATCCGCAAACCGACGGTCAATTAGAGAGGACTATTCAGATTATTGAGGACATGCTCCAAGCTTATGTTCTAGATTTCGTGGCAGTTAGGATCACCACTTGCCCTTAATAGAGTTTTTCTATAAGTACAGCTTCTAGGAGGAGATTTAGATGGCACCCTTTGAAGCGTTTTATGGGAAGAGATGTCGATCGCCCGTTTGTTGGATAGAGCTCAGTGAGAGCAGTATTTTGGGGCCACGGCTTGTACAGGAGATGACCGAAAAGAGATTCAGTTGATTCGGGATCGTATAAGAGCGGCCTAGAGCATACAGAAATCTATTGCTTATAGACGTCGTCGCAGACTTGAATTCGTTTAAGATGAACATGTTTTCGTGAGGGTTTCTCTAATAAAGGGTGTGTTGAGATTCGGAAAGAAAGGAAAGCTTAGTTCCAGATATGTGGGTCCCTTGGAGATTATCGAGCGTGATGGCACAGTGTTATCGTTTGCCTTTTCCCACCTAACTTTCTAGATGTGCACCCCGTGTTTCACGTATCGATACTTCGCAAGTACCTTCTTGATCCCTCTCACGTGTTACAGTATCAAACGATCCAGCAGGAGCACAATCTTTCTTTCGCAAGAGCGGCCGATAGTCATTCCAGATCGGCAGGTGAAGAAACCGAGGTCCGAGGTCATACCGACCGTTTTGATTCTTTGGCGTGGCCCGAGCAGCAAAGAGGACACGTGGGGAGCCACGGACGAGATGGGAGTGAGCTATTTCCGTGCGCGTAGTTAGATTTTAATTTGGGGACCGAATTTCCTTAAGGTGGGAAAATTGCAACGTTTTAAAAATAAATAAATAAATAAATTCTTTAGGTGAATTTTCCCGATAACTGTTAAAATAACTCATATTTTCCATAAAATGCAACTATAATTATTTTTCAATATAGACTTAAATACGCCTATTTTAACTATGTAATTGCTAGTATTTGATATTTATTTAGCCACTTATAAATTATTGGTTTACTTAAATATTTTTCCTTAATTAATTATTTTAAATAATATTTTAAGCTTTCATTATATATTAAATTAGTGTAAATTACAAAATTGAATAGGTTAATCACACACGTGTGAAACATGACACATTAAAACAAAATGTTACATGTTGCTTTTGAAATGAATTGGAATTTTCAAGGGGGTTCAAGAAAATTCAATGAAAGAGTTAAACAGAAAAGAAATTAAAGAATTATTGAAACGAGTAAAAAAGAAGTAATAATTGTGAAACTTCTACACACTCATACACTCACCTCTCTCTTCCTCTCTTGGCTGAATTCTGCAGCAAACACCCCACCATTTCTCCACTCTTTTCACATTAATTTTTTTTTTAAGAGAATAGAAATAAAAGGAAAAGAAAAAGGGATTATTAAATGAGTTAAGAGAGGTAACATTGAGATGTTTCTACACATATCTCTCCCCCTCTCTCTCTCCTTTTCCTCATGTGACCGAGCCCCCTTCATGCAGCCTATATTTTTCCCCACCTCATTCTCTTTAAGAAAATTCTCCAAAATTCATCAAAAAATCAATGCAAAAGTCTCACAAATCCTTCATTTAACCTTTAACCAATTTTCCTTGGCCAATCTAGCATGGATCTTGGAGAAAAAGTTAGCATTTTGGAGACAGGTTGTATGTTGGATCTCATGATCTTTGAGGTATAATTCTAACCCATGTTTAAATTGTTGCTAAATTATCTTAATCTAGCCTAATTAGGAGTTTAATCATGGTTTTAATTTTAAGATTTAAAATTCAAGAAAGGGTTTTTAAATCAAGTTAGGGTTTTTATAAATTGTTTATGATTACATGGTGTAGTTTAACATACTAAGACATCAAAAACTTAATCTAGTTGCTAATTTGTAAATTGTTGCATTTAAATTGTCCTAATTAGGATTTTTGCAAACTAGGATTTTATAAATAATATAAATAGGTGAGATAAAATTCTAGTGAGGGTTTGTGTGGCTTAATTGAGTTATTAAGAGATTATTGTGGCCACTAGATTTACTAAAACATCTAGAATTGAACAAAAATGGAAAATGGATGCTTACTCGGTTTTTGGAAATTAACCGATTTAAATTTAATTGAAATTTTAATGGCTTACAAGCTAATGCCTATAATATTTAATGGGTTATGAATGCGCAATTGGTACGATTGAGTTTTAGACTCGGTAGTTATCACGTTTAGCGACCCTACTTATAGTTTGTGGCGTTGTCGCGGGCGCGTTCTGTGCACCAAGTTTTTGTGCGTCGAGTTTGTGCTCGTGACTGAATCGTGTCGCTTGTCCCACGACTATTCGTATATTTATCCTTTTTATTGCTTGTGTTCTATCTTAGGGTCGGGTGCAGAGGTGTCGGAGACGGCGCGAAAAGACAGACGGAGATCGGATCAGTTTAGCCGAGGCATCCCGGTGAGTAGATGTATACATCTATAAGGGGATCGTCTGGATGACGCGAGGCGCCTGACGGTTTATTATTACTTATAGTTTTTACTTTATGTGTGTAGTTACCTAGTTAGCCATCTCATTGCATCGCATCGTTGTATATATATATATATATATATCTGTGTGTGTGTGTGCGCGTGCGCGCGCGCGCGCGCATGCGCGTGTGATATCATCTCATTGGACACTTGCACCATTACCATTGGTTTATGCCACACGTGCACTATTTATGCAAACACACACGCCATTGGTAATTGCTATGTCACGAACACTATAGATATTGCTTAGAACTGATATTTATGCATTTGCATCGTATATAAAATCCGTAGCCTTATACTTGCATATTCATTTCATTAAGAGGGATTTGTAGGATTGTTAATTATATATATATATACCTCATTGCATCATAATTCATGCATAGCTTCTGGCCGTATTTCGTATGGTATATACTACAGTATCATAAATTTCCATTATCACTGGCATATTTATATATTGTGATTCTTCTCGAGACTTTTAGTATTTATGAGATTTCTGGATTTTGGGGAAAACCGCAAGAATTTTATAAAAACTTATTATCATCATTTTAAAATGCAAGCAGCGGTTTTCTCGTGATGTATGGGTCGTCCACCATGAGTTTTCATGATTGCTGTTGGTTTTCGAGACCCGATTGGAGGAGTAGGATGAACCGTTTCGGGTACATGGTGGGCCCGGTACGGTACCCTGGGCAAGAAGCTCGAGTTGTAGACGATGAGCCTGACAGGGGCAGACTACCTACCGGTAATGTCGGACGCGGTGAATATCCGGATGATACCGTCGTAGTCATGAGATTTGATGATATGGGCCGATCCGGACTGACGGAGCCCGAGATATTGAGACCTTGGGATATTGAGACATTGATAAATTGATATATTGAGACATTGAGATACTGAGACATTGAGATATTGATACATTGAGACATTGTGATATTCGTATTTGTGTCGATACTTGACACGGATTTTTGATGATTTCATTGATGATACCTCAGTGATTTTACAAAAGTTTTATGAAGATAAGAACACAGATTTTTTTCATACCAAATATATTCAAGTTTTGTGTTGATTATGCATTCATATTGCATGTATACTAGTGCATCGCATCATATCGGAAGGTTGTGACGCATTTGCGTGCATGTTTACGATAGCCTTATTAGATGTTACTTACTACTCATGAGTTGGCAACTCACCCCTTTGTGCTACAGTAATTTGCAGGTCGGACCCGTCAGCACAGTAGCTGTGGGTGTATCTTCTTTTTCGCTTCTTTGCTTCAGCTTGCAGCTTGCTCACAGGTAGGTTTTGGAGGATTTGCTTTTGCTCCCACCGTGTGTTTTTATTTTGTATCTAGTATACTCTATCTACCCTTGTCTATTGGACTAGACGGTGAGATTTGTGAGACTTGTATTTGTGGTTTGGTGTCGATGCTCACTTGACGTGTTGTTTTCTTACTTTTGTGCTTTTACATGCTTATTTTGGTATTTATGATATATATATTATATGTAGTTGTGATCCGCCTTTGGTGAAGAGCTAGCTCCTGCTTGGGGATGCCTTATTCATGATTTATTTGTATATTCTCTTGTTTGTACCTGTTTCGGGGCCAGTATTTACAAAGGAGACTCTGCTGAAATTTTCAGGAAAATTTGTTTCTTTAATATAATGTTTAATGCGATTTGTTTTGGTTAAAATCGTTTTCTTTTATCAAGTTTTCCTTCACTCTACTTATAATTTTGGTTTATATTTCTGGTCTTTTGCTTACTTAGATTACGCTACGCCTGTAGACGTTTCGTAATTTAAGTGCCAGTCACATTCTGTACCATCGGGTCATGACACTTAACTAGCGTCATAGGCTGACTATTAGATTTCAATTCAGCTTTTCATTTTAGTATGCGTCTTGTTAAGGTTTATTATGTTATCGTATCTCGTATTCAGATATTTTATCAACTGTTGAACCCTGTGGAATTTTGAATGTAATAAGTTAATTGTTGGATTCTTAATCACTTGTTATATTTATGTTGCTTATAAACGCTTAGTGTATTTATTGCAAGAAAGAATCTTCTCGAAATAAATACGTCGTGGGCCTTATCACGTACCCGTTACCGTTCTTTTCGGAAGCGGGGAATGACAGATTTTATTGGTGGCCTGTGCAGGTTAGTTCTGCATGAACTTCATAAACAATGTATTACAAGAATTTAGAAATCCAATTATTACATTTAACATTTTCTTTGAATCTCATTCTATTCCTTGAATCCATCTTGAACTTCACTTTTGACTTCCTTGAAGATAACCTCTCAACTTTTGAATTCTTAATTTTAGTTCACCCCTTCTACTTGTATCTCTTAGACTATCCGTGCATGCATTCTTGAATATTCCATGTTGATTTAGGAATGATTCTAGAAAGCATATACCGTTCCTCAATTTTTTTTTGAATCACGATTATTTCGTCCTTAATTTTGTATCATCGGGCGCAAGCCACTTGTTTTCTTACCAGCTAGAGTATCAAACGACGGAGCTCAAAAACGACATGCCACGACATTTTCCTTCACTTTTCCCGTGCCTTGTGCGACGTACTTCTTAAGAGAATTTTGGAGATGAAATTCTTTTTAGGAGGGTAGATTATAACATCTGCACCATAATTTCATTCTCGAATATTATCCTTTTGAATCTTTTCTTGTTTTTCCCGATAATCGTGTCTCGACGCAAAGGAAACGGAAGTGTGAACTTTTCATCTCCGTCTCAATCTTCTTGTAACTTCCTTGTTTCTTTTAATTCATAATTAGTCTTCTTTGCTTGTATCTGTTAACCAATCTTTTCATGCGTTCCAAAACGGTCCTTATTAGCTTAACTCCTATCTTAGCAGTTCTTGTTTCGACTTTTCGAACATTTCGATTCGGAAGCATCTCCTATTTACTTGTCTTCCTAATTCGTTATATCGCGATCTACACCACTCTCGACTATCGTCAAAGGAGGATAGTGTTCGAGATTTATGATCCTCTGACATTCGTAATTTGAAGTCCTTTACGCTTCCAGTAAAGTTAACTTCTTACTTGCATTCTTTGAACCATTCTTCTTGCATCTCTAACCTAGTTATATGATGCCAGTAGTCCTGATTGTCAAGTCTTGACGTAAGGGAGCCGGAGTATTGCTTTCATATTCATCTTAATGATCTTTGCAACCCATCTTCTTAGATTCCTTAAATCCTATCGGTTTCTTCTTGTTTGCATTTTCTAAATCATCTCTTGAATAAATTCTTAAAATTATTCTTGTTTTCTAAAATATCACCTGGACCGATCTTTGAACTCATCGTCTTTCTCTTTGTCTTATTGTGATTTACTCCAGTCGCACACCTTCATATCGAGGAGAGTACTGACCGATGGAACGCGACTGCGTTATCTTGACCTTTTTTTGCGCTGTTGCAACATCCTACTTGAGTAATTTCAAGAGCAAGATTATTTTTGAGGGTAGAATGTAATGACCATAAAATTTCTATACCTTCGTATTATTTTTCTTTAATAAAACACTGTTATCCTTTCGGAATCTGGCATATATTTAATACTTGTTGAATATATGCAAGAAATAACTTGTAGCCCATTAGCTAAGTCTTTGCATTGCTAGTCTATAGGCCACATGTTTGAATCCTAGGACATGCAATTATTTTTATATATTTTTTATATCCTTCTCATAACCTATAAATAAGACCTTTCAATTCCTTTTAACCTCCATAAGGAATGGTGACCTTTTCACATTTCACATTTCTTTTAACTCCCATTTTGAATGCATATACTATTTGAGATAATACACCATTACACCACTTTTATTTGTCCTCCCCTCTTTCATTTTCTTCCTCACAATTTTCTACCTCTCCCTTCACCCTCTTCATCAAGAGTCCTATAAGAAGAACAGGAAGAACCTCTTAAGAAAAGTCTCGCTAGTAACGCGAGACTATCGGAATATAAACGAGCCCGGTGATGATACCGGCTCGTGCGAGTAAGTCCCTTATTCACTTCCCGCTTCACCCTCCTTGTATCTTCTCCTTGTATGTTTCCCCTCCTTACCTTCTTGATACTCATATCTGCTTTAAACCCTGTCATGCCGAAACATGCGATGCCGGTTAACCCATGTTCAAAATAATTATCTCATTTATATTTAGAAATGTTTAACATCAAAACATACATGCTTACTTATAATTTGTTGACATTTCATGTTTAATTGCTCGTTGTTATTCATCATTTATATTTAGTTTAAAAGATAACGAAGTTTAAAAAAAATACCATGGTCTTTTCAATATCAAATACCACATTGAAGAAATACCTTTACCTTAAAAATATTTTTTAGAAAATAAATCTTGACTTTTGTACATTATAGGAAAATTGGATTATATATTAGATAGAATTTTTTATCTACTATAAAAATTTCAGATTGAATCACATAAAGGTTTAGGATTTACGAAGTCTTTTTATTCACTGTTTTAAACGCGGATAATTGCTTTTATCAGTTATCTTCGAGGACACTTAACTCAGTCTACCGATGTTCAATTTGAGAAAGCTCAAGTGTTTTGGACATCTAGATTAAAAGATCTAGATTTTTTTAGTTATACTGATTGCCTGAAAACCGACGTAAAATAGAAAACCGCGTTATAAAATTATCTGACGAATCTGGACGGAAACTGTCCTGATCCGTACACTGTTTTTACTTATGACATATATCGAGCTTCCAATATCGTTTCGTAGCAAACTTTAGATGTATAGATGCATAATTTACAGACCTATAACTTTCCTATATACTTGGTGACTCAGAAACGCAGCGAACAATCCGTTATATGCTCTGCAATATAACCTTTAGTTGTTGTCGAGAAATCAGAATTTTTGTTTTAAACCTTGATATTAAAATGACTGTAACTAGAGATTCACGAATCCAAATTGCGTAGAACTCAATTGTTTGGATAGGTACACCGAAATATCTACAAGTTTCTAATAATTTTCGAAACTTGAAAACTGACGGAAAATAACTCAAATAATGTTTTAAAATTATGTGACGGTGCTGGACAGATTCTGATTTGTTCTACGCAATAATACGAAAATGGGTATCTCCCAAAGCAGTAGTCGTATTTAGACGCTACTGGAACTGTAATGTGTGAACCATGATTTCATTCTTGAATATTATATCTTTGAATCCTTTCTTATTTTCTCCGATAATCATATCTCGACGTAAAGAAACGGAAGTGTGAACTTTTCATCCCCGTCTAAATTTTCTTGTAACTTCCTTATTTGGTCAATTCATAATTAGACTTCTTTACTTGTATCTTTTAACCAATCTTTTGATGAGTTCCTAAACGGTCCTTATTAGCTTAAGTACTATCTTAGCAGTTCTTGTTCTGACTTTTCGAACTTTCTGATTCGGAAGCATCTCCTATTTACCCGTTTTCTTAATTTATTATATCGCGATCTCCACCATCCTCGACCGTCATCAAAGGAAGGTAGTGTTCGAGATTCCCGATCCCGTGACATTCATAATTTGAAGTCCTTTACACTTCCATTAAAATTAACTTCTTTCTCGCTTTCTTTGAACCATCCTTCTTGCATCTCTAACCTAGTCATACGATGCCAGTAGTCCCGACAGTTAAGTCTTGACGCAAAGGAGCCGGAGTAAAGCTTTCATCTTCCTCTTAATGATCTTTGCAACCTTTCTTCTTAGATTCCTTAAATCCCTATTAGTTTCCTCTTACTTGTGTTATGAATATGCATGCCCTAGAGACCATTATTGTATATTATAGTGGATGCTTGGACATATATATAGAGGGCTTTCTTGCTCAACATAATAGTATGCTATCTGGTTGCTCTTTATCTTAACATGTGCACTTGTTTTAGTTTACCATCTCATTGATACATATTGATAAAGCCCTTAGGATGTTGGCTTGACTACCAGGACTATAATGTACATCATACTAGTGGGGCTTGAGTAGTCCACAAGCATATCCTTAACAGTTCCCAGTCGAGCGAGTATCGAGACAGGGCATCGATATTCTAGAGTAGACTAGTGTGTACGTTTCCTGACCCTGTATAGGGCGATGGATGATCCCACAGCCATTGGTGTTTGACATCAAATATTGTACACAGGTGCTCATTGGAGAATGAGTACACTGAACGAACTCGCCGATAAATCTTAGTTGGTACCATACCCATCGTCAGATAGAAGTTCTTTGGTGAAACTTGTACAGGTTAGTCTGTATACCCGATATCGTCATAGTGTCTTGTGTGATTCCCACTGTGCTTTGATTTCCTCCCTACTACGGCTCAAATGAGTCGTGCAAATAGGTGGTTTTTAGGTGCAATCCCGAGTCACGTGGAGGCAGTAAGTGATAGGAGGGGTTTCGTCTATCTCAGTATTGGGTGTTGATGTTATGCTATGCTCGATTGGCTATAACAGCAAATCTCTGGCCAGGGCTGATGAGATTTACTGATAAGTGATATCAGTAGTTTCTTGAAAGGTTATAGGCTACATATCGGCACGACTTATCGACTTATTGGGGTCTGACGATTCCACCCCCAGACTCGATATGCGACATATCAAATAAAGAGACCAGACTATACGGTAATTGGTGCTTATAGGTTCTACGGAAGTTTGGACAAGTTTTCTTGTTGATCTTCTATTCGTTCAATACCTGAATAGCCATTACGTCCAGCTAGTACCGCTGATGGCTTGTGGGTGTTTGATGTGATCATTACTTAGTGCTAGCGTATTGGCGAGTCTTTAGAGTCCCACATAGATGTTTCCTAGCTCAAGCAAAACGAAGTAGGACATGTATAGAGATATGTGAGGGAGCTTGATTGAATACGTGTATATGATACCGTATTCTAATCTAGCGTTATTTGATATTAGCCGGGTTATATATGATATAACCAGATTATTGAATCAAGTGTTGATTTAATAATTTGATATATATATATATATATATAAATATAAACTAATATTATGCTCACTTAATTCTTTTCTTCTAATTATATATTTGATATATATGCATATTGTATCATGGTTGATGATACATAGAACATGGATGTGTGAGAATCATATTAGAGATCAAGATAAGAAGATAATGATTTATATATATGAATTAAAAAAAAGAATAATGATTCATTCTTTGGTTGCTTGGAGAAGACTTGAGAAGCCATGACTCATCTTCTTTCTTTGTTTTATTCATACATATTCTTCATCTTATCTTATCCTCAAGGTTCATTTTCATCTTTATCTTCTTCATTTTCATCTCTTCATGTGACACTATTCACTCAAGAGTGGAAATGAGAAAAGAAAAGATTTTTAAGTGAGAAAAATCCCTACTTCATCAAGCTACACTACTCTAGCAAATTAGTATAGGTTGTTCTCTTCACTAATTCTTAGATTAGTGAAGTGTGAGCTTGAGTGTGAGAAGTTTCGAGGTGGATCATCTTCGACGACGAAGACTTCGAGTAAGCTCGTTCCTTCCTTCAAGTGGAGTCAATGAAGAGTTCTAGGATTACTAATCGGAGCATTTGAAGTGAAGGACTAGACTATAAAGGTTGTAGCCTCTCTTCACTTAGCTTAGTTTCTTGCTTTGCTATATCTTGAAATCCTAATATCTAGTTCGATTCTTGTTTAGTATACTTTGCCCTCTAAAATTTTAAAATTGCATACTTGATATTCATAGAACCCTAGTAGAGGTGCTAAAAAATACTTTCATAGTATCAGAGCTAAACTAGAGGTTTAGGAGTAATTTAGACGAAATTAAAGTGTTCGATCGACGTTTTAAATCCTAACTTTCCTAGTTTCTGTCCATTTTTTCAAACGTTGGGATTTTTAAAATTAAAAATGCTCAGAAAATCATGCATGCATTTTTAGGAAGTCACAAGAAAACCGAGCTCCTAAACCCCAAAATTGGCCACGGAGTCGCCGCCTAATCCATGGTTTAGCCACGGTTCCGCCGCCAATAAGAGGACTTAAGTCTCCAATTTTCTTGAGTTTCTTCATCTTTGGATTTCGGACTTTCTGGGTATATTTGTTGAGGCTCAAGTGGTTGAGGTCTCTGCTTATTATTGTTTATAATGTCGATCAAAATGTTAACATCGTCTAATATTTGGTTATGTGATGCAATTTTTAGAATCCATAATTAATTAGTTTTGTGAAAACTAGTTATCGAATTATAAATCTCACGTTTTTGTCTCACTTGATGGATTACCACAAAGTTTAGATTTGGATCCAAACTTCGTTGTAATCTCGTATCGTACACGAAAATTCGCTGGGAGATACTAGTGAAGAGCTATGCCCCATAGCGCTGACAAAGTGACCATGGGAGAACCCTATGGCCAAGAGCATCCACTCGGGTGCTCGCAGCCACGGTGTCCTGCCCAAGGTCACTTCGTCGACGGGCACCAGGGGTGCATCCATCCACGAACATGCTCGACGAATTTTCGATCTCTTCACCGGGAATCTTGTTGAATTACTTGGCTTTAACCTTGAAAATGGTTTTCAATTCGAGACTTAAATGTAAGGTTTATAGGGTTAGACATGACATTCGGACTATGTGATAATCCAGGTTTATGATGTCTACAGATGCAGATTCTAATTATTGTAGTTTTCATTTCTTTTTTGCAACCGTAAGTGTAATATACGACAGTATCCCTGATCTCGTTTCTATACGACAATGACATTAAGGATACGCATATTTACTTACGTTGATGACATGTGATGTTACTGTGTTGCTATATCGATATGTTATATTGGATCGTCGTGATTGAATAGCCGTGGGTTTTATGTGAGATGAGAGTTTTTCAATTTTCATTTATGTAATTTATTGTATATAATATTATTTTATTGGGACACTTCCGGGTTGAGGTTGTTGTCTCCATTCGATGTATATTATTTACGTTACCGCATTAGGATAGACCCAAGGCGGAGAGCACAAGCAACCGGGTTCTAGCGTTTAGTGGGAGGCCATCTCGAGGAGTCGAGACCGGTCGCCTAACTCTAGAATTGGCAGGGTTGCTTGCCTCTCTCGTAGGGGTCTAGGGGTGTGGGCTTGGCTATTCATCATGACCGTGGAATCCATGTTTTTCGTTACCGACTTAATCTAAAACACGGACCTCCTGGTATATCCTATATTTCATATACCTGCTTCTGCTGTGCTGTGCTGTGATGTGATCATATAACTGCATGAGACGAATGCTGCTTATATATATGATACATTGGTAGACACTATATATGTTTTGCATTCTGATTAGTTTAAAATATTGCACATTTGTATGAACATTTTCCCTATTATTATTAATAAATAAAAGGTGTTAATTGTAAATAAAGAACATGTGTGGGTTTATTTGTAAAATTTTATTATCATATGTTTCTTCATTTATATTTAATATAATTAGGGAAAATATATGCATATAATATTTAAATGAAATATTTGTAATTAAAATATGCATATCATATCAAATATTCCTTATCAATATTCTTAAGATATTATATCATATAAATGGTTGGAATAATATCTCAAAAATACCAAATGCTACTAACACTTTGATTTGAGATATTATGCAGGTATTAGCTCAGGTCTGAAATCTATGTAGGAGATCCAAATCAAATCGGGATATCGAAACCGAATCTGCCAAATTTTAGAAGCAAATCGAGAAATCTAGCAACGGTAGAGACTAAGGGCAATATTTTCAGAATCTATATATCAAGAGGATCTCCAAATATCGAAACAAAAAACAAAAAAAAATCACATGTCCCAATCCCACTAAGAGGCGGCGGATCCGCGGTCATACGTGGCATTAGGTGGTGGAACCGTGGTTCTTTGGTAGCCGTTAGGTCTGAGATTTTTGGGGCATGATCGTAACTTCATCTATTCACATATGGCATCTAGGGTTTCTAGTTTTAGAGACTATATAAAGGACCGAGAGCTGTGCATTTAAAAAATCATCTAAGGATCAAATAATCAAAATATCCCATTATCTAATCATCTATTCATCTACACCCATCAAAGGAGAGAGATCTAGAGCAAAACTAGGGTTCTTTTAATCTTGTTTTGAAGGAGAAAGTTGTAATGCAATAGTTGATTAATAAAAGTTGTTTTTGTTTTAATTCTTTTTGCATTTACTTTTTTCGCATTTACTTTACGCATTACTTTTCCGCATTAATTTTACCTACTTTTAATTATGGTTTCATTCATCTTTAACCTTTCTTTTATATCACTACTAACCATGAGCAAGTAATTTCTTGCTTGCTAGGGTTTGTAGGATAGGGTAGAATAATGGATGAAATATCTTTTAACTTCTTTTGACATTTTAATGTTTATAAATTTTAGCAAAATGAATGTTAACCCTCTTATCAGGTGTGCTATCAATTTATTGATAGTCCCGACCACGATTTGAGATTAGTTAAACACTTGTTTTGTTAAAAGCTTGAGATTAATAGAGATCAATGGAAGGACAATAGGTAGTAGTAGGAAACCCTAGTTCCCTCAAAGAACCCTAATCCACATTCATCGCTATCTCTCTAAGTTTTAAACTATTAAAAGATTAAAAGAGACATTTCTAAACATTCATCCATTAACTACTAAGTCCTATAAACCCTACAGGACCTTCTATTATAAATTTTATATCCATATTAAAATAAAACGACAACAATCCTTCATCTCTTTTATTAACTCGTCTAAAGCAAGAAAAGAGGTTCATGTTTCCCTGCGGACGATCTGTACTCATCGCGGCTAGCTATTTGCGACACCGTCTTGATTGCAGTTATTTAAAAAACACATACAAACATCTTTTGCAGGACCTATCAAATGGCGCCGTTGCCGGGGAAACGGTCGTAATTACTTTTCTTGTTATTCGGGTTGATTTCTTATAAAAACCAGAAACATAAAAAATAAACGAGAACCAAAACTGCATCTTGTGTTTTTAACGATTATTGTGCGAGTTTTTCAAGGACATCCAGAGTAATTGGAGCAAGCCAACGGAGATTTAGAGACTTTAAATTTGGACTAGAGAAGCTTAGGAGTGCTCTGAAGAAATTTTAGCAGAAGAACACATCATACAGCGGCGGAACCGCGACCAAAGTGTGCTTTAGGCGGTGGAACCGCGGTCCCTTTGAAGATTTGGGCCCCCAAAACTCTCTGGTATTCTCCTATTGTCTCACTCTTTCCTCTAAAGCTTCAATAATCTGATTTTACCTGCAGGATTCTTTGCAAACAATGCCGCTAAAAAAAACTTTTGCGTGTTTTGATTTCGGTTTGTTTGGCATATCTAAACGGGAAATTAAGGTGCAATAAACCCAAATTCAGATTAGGTGGGGATTTTATCACTCTTCCTAGGCCCCACAAATCACAAACGAGCATACTATCACCCTAAATTAATAAAAAATTATCTAGACCAAGACCCTAAGGGCATTCGCGCTCAATAAGGACAAAAGAGGGTCGTGGGTAATCTATTGCTTATTCCGCATTTCTCTTGTGGTGTATAGACAAGTGTGACTAAAGAAAGTGGTTACTTAATTAGGCCCGCTATTTCGGTGATTCGTATAGAGGATACTTTCTACTTACCTGGCCGCGAGATTGATAAGAAGGTAGTAGAGGACTAATCTACGTCTTGTCTTTTGGATGTTTAGGAGCGGTCTAATGACTTGACCTAGGTGACCCTAGCTCTTGAAATTTATTGTGCATTTTGTGATTGGTTGAGTCAAACTTTACGTCCGAATTTTTTTCAAAACAAGCCTTCTTAAAAATCGTTCTCACACTTATCACATGTTGCCACGTGCACTAAACTCGCTTAGTGCATGATCGGATGTACACGAGATTCTTGTGCCCGTCTAGTCCGCGTTTTTGCTGTCAACTCCGAAGTCGGTTCTTCTTCATCTTCTATTTCTCCTCTACCAACCACATCTCCCGAGATGGACGGATTTCCATCGGGTTTTAATAACACTACCTTACCACCACCCGTAGGTGAGCAAAATCCACGACGCATCACTCTTCAAGACAGATACTATCCCATATGCGGACCCCTTCCTATGTGTCTGTCTCTTCCACTAGCCAATGGGGATAATTTTGAAATTAAACCCTACCTCATCAACTTATTGCCCAAATTTCACGGGCTTGAATATGAAGATGCATACGTTTTTATAACCAAATTCGAAAACGTATGTGGGATGATGAGCACCACCCAACTTTCAGGGGATGCTCTGCGATTACGTCTTCTCCCTTTCACATTATGCGATCTCGCAGAAAAGTGGCTTTATAGCACCGCCGCACATTCTATCGCTAAATGGGATGAATTCGTTAAAGCATTCCTCAAGAAATTTTATCCTCATCACAAAATCGCCCATATTTGGAGCGAGGTTTACCAGTTTACCCAACTTCCCCAACGAACCCTTTTGGAAATGCTTTGAACGGTTTAAATATCTCCTTCTTCAATGCCCTCATCACGGAATCGATAGATGGCAACTTTACCTAATTATGTATGAGGGTATTAATTCAGCTACGAAACAAATGCTAGAAACCATTTGTCAATATCATTTCATGTCAAAAGAAGACGGCGAAGTATGGCAATTTCTGGAAGATCTCGCCGAACAGACATTACAGTGGGAGAGCACTAGACCAACTACATCGTCTTCATCTAGGACAGGTATCCATCAGCTCGATACTTCCATCGCAATGAAAGCCGAAATGGATGCGATGCAAAAGAAACTCGAAACTATGGAAATCAAATTCTCTTCAGCCTCCCTAAACCAAGTTACGCTCCCCAAAACCGTGTGTGGTTGCTGTTTTGACCCATCAAATTTAACGGAAGAATGTCCTTTGAATCCTCCGTCTCAAGGTCATGAACAAACCAATGCTTCTTTTTAGCAATAACCTAGAAATGATCCTTATTCATCCACATATAATCAGGGATGGAGGAATTATCCTAATTTTTCTTGGAACCAAAACCAATCTCAAAATCAAAATTAGTTCCCAAGCCAAAATAACTATCAAAGGCTTCCTCCACAGCAACAACCGCCATAACAACAAATTCAATAGCCCTTCAACCGCAATCTTTCCAAAATCTGGACATCAACTTTCCCCCTTATAATATTTCTTTCCAATCACAGACTAATATTCGAACGGCTGGTACCGATAAAATCTCTGCACTCGAAAGAAGCTTAGAACTGTTTATTAAACAATCCGCACAAATGACGGCTAATTTAACATCTTCTATCCAAACGCTGATGCAACAAACTGTTTCCCACGGTGAAAGTATAAAATTGATCGAAGCACAAATTGCACAATTGAATTCCGCAATGAGTGAGAGAGAGAAAGGGAAACTTCCATCTCAATCTCTTCCAAATCCCGGCCACTCACAAAGCGTAAATCTCATCCTTCACCAACAAAATCATAACGTGAGTGCCGTAACTACGTTGAGATCGGGAAAAGTGCTGAATAACCAGGTTGGTGAACAAGTTGATGATTCGGATGATACCCTGGCTACTACTTCTACTCCTATTTTGTGTAATCCAACATCTTCTTCCAAGCCCATTCTCCGTTTTCCACTAGGCCCGAACCATCAACCCACTTCTTTGAATGAATTACCATTTACGACCATCCCAAATCCATTTTTAGGATCCATTCCATCCCCACAAACTTCTCCACAAGAGTTGGACCCAACCCTTGTTAATAAAGCTACTTTTCCAAACCAGTTGAGGCCCAACAGACCAAGTCCACAAATGGAGAAGATTGTGGAAATTTTTAAGCCAGTAAACATAAATATTCCTCTCTTAGATACTATCCAACAAGTTCCATTCTATGCTAAAATTCTAAGGGACTTGTGCACTAGGAAAAGGAAAACTCAAGTGCCTAAAAAAGTTTTCTTTGCGAGTAATATGAGAAATGCTCTTACCCAACATGTGCTCAAGAAACATAAGGACCCTGGTTGTCCTACAATATCTATTGCTATTGGGGGTAAAAACATCAATCGCTCTCTGCTCGATTTAGGTGCTAGTGTTAACTTGCTCCCGTATTCTGTTTATAAGAAATTAGGCATAGGAGAGTTGAAACATGCGCACTGCACTCTCCATATGGCCGATCGATCTATCACCCACTTTAGAGGTGAGCTAGAGGATGTGTTGATCAAAATAGGGGAATTTATATTCCCTGTGGACTTTATAGTTTTAGATACACAGCCTATGGCAAACCCACGGAACCAAATTCCGGTGATTCTAGGTCGACTTTTTCTATCAACTTCAAACGCGATAATCAATTGTCGTAACAGTTCCATGAACCTGTCCTTTGGGAAGATAATAATTGAGCTTAACATTTACAGGGTAGGAAGTCAACCCTCCGAACCTTATGCTCATATAATTGATATATTTTCTGTCAACAAGATAGCTTCCGATAGTTACAAATTTGAGGAGCTTCACGATACTGATCTCGACATCACTACTGAGTTATTGTTTGATCCAACTAGTTATTATACGAGTGAGGACCCCTCAGTCGAAAAGTCCACCCCCTGAGTCTGAATCCTTTGAATTGTTGAATGAGTTAGTCGAGCTATCCGAGTCAGTATCTTACGCTAGATCCAAACCTTTTATGGAGTCCAAGTATCATACCTTTCTTTCCGATAGGATTATCATTTTGAATATTGATGAAAATTTCGAAGACATTTTCGCTGAAGAACTCGTGTTCCTTAAAAATATGGATGTTCTGATGAATTAACCTCCATCCGAAGAAGTTGAACCACCACCCCTTCTTCTTACCCCGTACGAGAATGTGAATATTTTAACTATTCCTTATCTTTCAAATTCTCGTTTTCATCCAGCATCATTGTTTAATCTCTACCAACCGAGATGTAAAACCATTCAATTATACATCTTATCTCCTCCCCACTTCTTCACGTCTATCTGTAATATGATCTTCTACCAACCATGGTGTTACATTGATAAAATATTTGAATGGTTGGTTTTAACTTTTGGTTTTTGTAAAATTTTGCATAGACCAATAATATTTATCCCTCTCTTATGATTTTAAATATTTAGTAATGAAAACACTGTTTTAATTAAGTTTGGGGAGGGGGGAGAAAAATATTTTGTCTCTTGAAAGAAAAGAAATTTTTTGCACGATTGTGAGCCAAGAACAAGTTTGGGGAGGATTTCACTGTCATTAACTTTTTTCCCCTTTACTAATCATTGAGAACTTTTCCTCCCAATTCTACAGGTTTCGAGCTTAAAAGATGACATCACTGAGGACACTGCTGCAAATAGTTTTGGGGGGAGGTTTTTGCTTATTCATTTTGTATTATACTATAAAAATAAAAGCGCTAAAAATATTTTTTTTTTGAAAATAAAAGTTAGAAAGTGAAAAATACATATGAAAGATAGGAAGGGATTTAAGAAATGTAAGAAAATTAGATATTTTAAAACGAAGCTAGTAATAGGTAGTCATGAGCTGTTGTCCGAAGGGTTAGTAAGATAAATAAAATTACTAATCTGAGGATAGAAATAAGTCTGAAAAATATTCCATAATTTTAAGTCCAAATATCTGAACGTTGATACCCTACTATATGCACTTGCACACATCTTGAAACTTGGGATAGTAGATGATACCTTGAAATGCTCTTGTCTAAAAGCCTTAGTATGAAGGAAGAAAATATAAATTAACAAAAATATAAATGACACAAAAAAATATAAATGGTGAAGAAAAATGAACACTGGTTTTGTAATTACTTAAGGCAGCATAAAAAAATACTGCGATGGTGCCTTATCACCTAGTGCCTTAGACCGACTAGTTTGGGAGTCACTGCTAAGGCTTATGTGTTGCAAGACTAGGATATTCTAATTACGCCTTAAGAAGTGAGCACATTTGGTAATCGGTTGGTTAGTACCTCAAAAAGTATTAACGGTCGGATGAAGAATGTGTGAGGAAATCCATCTAAAACATTCACCGACTAAAAAGTACTGAGGATTAAGGAAAATGGTATGATAGTTTGGATTGAATTCTCCAAGTATAGGGATGTCTTTTACACACACGTAGGGGTATATGATCGATGTTTGGAAGAGAGATAGTGAGGAAGACTAAAAACGATGTTTTATTGATGGATGATGTGATTCCTGACATTTTTTCAAGACCATTAAGATAGGGTTCATTGCAACTAAAAAGCTAGTGTAGTTTGAAACTCTTATTTTCAAATTCTTCCTTATCTTTGTATATAATTTTCATCTTCTTTCTTAAATTTTAGGATTTTATGGGTGTAATCCGCTGAAAACCCTCAGAAGATAACACTCCTCCTACTAGGGACACCTAGAGGTTTAACAGCTTGTTGCACGTGCTAAGTGCAATCGTGTTGCCTACGAAAGTGTGCTAGTTTTTCTTTTTCCTTTTAATAGATAGTTTGCTCAGGACAATCAAAGATAAGTTTGGGGTATTCGATTAGTCTAAAATATTGCACATTTGTATAAACATTTTCCCTACTATTATTAATAAATAAAAGGTGTTAATTGTTAATAAAGAACATATTTGGATTTATTTGTAAAAGTTTATTATCATATGTTTCTCCATTTATAATTAATATAATTAGGGAAAATATATGCATATAATATTTAAATGAAATATTTGTAATTAAAATTTGCATATCATATCAAATATTCCTAATCAATATTTTTAAAATATTATATCATATAAATGGTTGGAATAATATCTCAAAATACCAAATGCTACTAACACTTTAATTTGAGATATTGTGCAGGTATTAGCTCAGGTCTGAAATCTATGTAGGAGATCCAAGTCAAATCGGGATATCAAAACCGAATCTGCCAAATTTTAGAAGCAAATCGAGCAATCTAGCAACGGCAGAGACTAAGGGCAATATTTTCAGAATCTATATATCAAGAGGATCTCCAAATATCGATACAAAAAGCCATAAAAAATCCCAAATCCCAATCCCACTAGGAGGCGGAGGATTCGCGGTCATACGTGGCATTAAGTGACGGAACCGTAGTTCTTTGGTGGCCGTTAGATTTGAGATTTTGGGGGCATGATCATAACTACATTTACTTACACATATCATCTAGGGTTTCTAGTTTTAGAGACAATATAAAGGACCGAGAGTTGTGCATTTAAAAAATCATCTAAGAATCAAATAATCAAAATATCCCATTATCTAATCATCTATTCATCTACACCCATCAAAGGAGAGAGATTTAGAGAAAAACTAGGGTTCTTATAATCTAATTTTGAAGGAGAAAGTTGTAATGCAATAGTTAATTAATAAAGGTAGTTTTTGTTTTAATTATTTTTGCATTTACTTTTCCGCATTTACTTTACGCATTACTTTTTCGTATTAATTATACATACTTTTAATTATGGTTTCATTCATTTTCAACCTTTCTTTTAAATCCCTATTAACCATGAACGAGTAATTTCTTGCTTGCAAGGGTTTGTAGGATAGGGTAGAATAATGGATGATATATCTTTTAAGTTCTTTTGACATTTTAATATTTATAAACTTTAGCAAAATAAATGTTAACCTTCTTATCGGGCACGCTATCAATTTATTGATAGTCACGACCACGATTTGAGATTAGTGAAACACTTATTTTGTTAAAGGGTTGTGATTAATAGAGATCAATGGAAGGAGAAGGGGTAGTAGTGGGAAACCCTAGTTCCCTCCAAGAACCTCTAATCCACATTCATCGCTATCTCTATAAGTTTTAAACTATTAAAAGATAAAAAGAGACATTTCTAAATATTCATCCATTAACTACTAAGTCCTATAAAGCCTACAAGCCTTTCTATTATAAATTTTATATCCATATTAAAATAAAACGACAACAATCCCTCTTCTCTTTTATTAACTCGTCTAAAGCAAGAAAAGAAGTTCACGTTTCCCTGAGGACGACCTGTACTCATCGCGGCTAGTTATTTGCAACACCATCTTGATTGCGGTTATTTAAAAAACACATACAAACACCTTTTGCATGACCAATCACATCCGCGCTAGTCCTGACCCTGCCCTGCCGTAAGTTAAGTAACCTTACATTGAAGACCTGGGTCACTGTGGCGAATGCGGGTGGCATATGTGTATGTTTTATTTTCGTTTCTTATGTGATGTTTAGGAAACATAATTGATGGGACTTCATTAATAAGATTAGTGAAAAGAAAAGAAACCTAAATGATGTTGTAAAATCACTTTTTCAAAAAGATAGCTCTACTTCTTATTTTGCATAGAGGTATTCCATTATGAATATCCAACACTTTATTCAATGAGGAAAGAGCCTAGATCCCTTTTATTTTCGTTTCTTATGTGATGTTTAGGAAACATAATTGATGGGACTTCATTAATAAGATTATTGAAAAGAAAAGAAACCTAAATGATGTTGTAGAATCACTTTTTCAAAAAGATAGCTCTACTTCTTGTTTTGCATAGAGGTATTCCATTATGAACATCCAGCACTTCATTCAATGAGGAAAGAGCCTAGATCCCTTCACCGGGAATGACCTCTTTAGGAAAACTAGTATATGCTACAACCCACTGGGTTTGTTTTGAAAACTACTTGATTTTTAAAGCGGAGCATAAACCACTCCTTTTCAAATCACTAGATTCTACAAAGATATCAGGTTCATTACGTTAAAGATTTTCTTCAAAACCAGCCATAACCCTCCTTCATTTCAGATATGTAGTGTTTAGTATTCGTGCTGTGTTTGTTGACCCCCATCAAGGCACAGTGTACGGTATCTGGGTAATACTTATCTGCAGCATATAGATGCGATCGGTAAGGACAGTCATACAGCCTTGTTAACCTCCGTCAAGGTTTGTATGGGTGTGTTCGAACCATTCAAGAAATGACGGGTTGAACTTGACTGGCGACCTATAATTTGTTGACCTCTATCAAGGTCATAGGTCGTAAGGGGTAAAAACCATTATCGGGAATTTAAAGTGTTGAAATTTGCAATGAGATTGCATACCTTCTATGTGATAGTTAGATCTTGATACCCACTGCGAGTAAGCGTTACTCCTGGGAGAGTTTTCCAATTTATAATTAGCTAATCCAGTAGGTATCTAGAAAGGTGTTAACGAGGTTATGCCCCTGTGGAAATGAGGTTATTTAATTATTTCTATGCGAAAGCACAAGGAGACTCCCTCGGAGTACCAACACCAGCCTGACTCACAGATTAGCGAACTTGTAGGGTGTAATGAATCCCGGGTAATCTTACCTTTTAGGGTTTGAAGGAAGATTTGATAAAAACAGTGGGAGCCATCCTGATTAGATAAGATAATAACCAATCTAATCTTGCAAGAGCATACGCTAAAGTGTTTTCTTCTCTCTCTCCATGTAGCGACCATTTCACGCCTTAATCAAGATAATAATTTGGATGTATTGGCCGAACCCGTTTATTATATTGTCTGGGGAACGTTGGTTCCGCTCTATCTTATGACACTGTCATGAGTCAAGACATAGGATAGGGGAATTCAAGGATTTCCATGCAACCCTAACGAAGAGGGAGAATTCTGATGCATCTTCTTCGAGTGTGTTAGTTATTGAGAACTGTTTCTCAATTTGCTCTGCGTCTTGGGTATTGGATACTGGATCAGGATCCTACATTTATAATATGTTACAAGGGTCAAAAAGAAGTAGAGAACTTTGAAAGGGTGATATGTATCTCAGAGTAAGGAATGGAGCTATTGTTGCGGCCAAAACTGTCGGCGAATATCACCTTGTATTGCTAACTGGTAATATATTGATTTTGAATGACTGTTATTTCGTATCGTCTATGATGTGCAATATAATATCCGTATCTTTATTAGATAAAGATGGATATAACTTTGTATTGGAGAAAAATGTAATGAACAATTTCTTAAATCAAATGTTGATTGGGTTTGATACGCTGTGTAATTTTTTATATGTTCTAAATCAAAATACAGTTTTAAATATACAAAACACTTATATGAGGAAATGCTTAGAAATGAACGAAGCCTTCTTGTGGCACTGTAGATTTGGTCATATCAATACGACAAGATTAGCTAAGTTGCATAAAGATGGATATTTGAATCCGTTCGAATTTACATCTTATGAAACCTGTCAGTCATATCTCAAAGGCAAGATGACCAAAACTCTATTTATGGGACACGGAGCAAGAGCTACTGAACTCTTGGGACTGATATATAGTGATGTATGCAGTCCTATGTCTACACGGTTCCCCGTACTTCATTACATTCACAGAAGATCTCTCAAGATTCGGACATATGTTCCTGTTGAAACACAAATCTAAAGTTTTTGCGAAATTCAAGGAATATAAGAGCGAAGTAGAGAACCAGACGGGTAAAAATATCAAAATCCTTCGATCTGATCGAGGAGGCAGATACTTAATCACGGAATTTTGAGATTATCTAAAAGAGAACGGGATTCTCTCTCAGCTTACTCCTCCGTATACAACACAGTACAATGGTGTATCGGAGCGGAGAAATCGCACCTTATTAGATATGGTGCGCTCTATGATGAGTATTGTTGAGTTACCTATTTCCTTCTGAAGATTTGCGCTTGAAACAACTGCTTATATATTGAATAAGGTTCCTACCAAGTCTGCGTCGACTACTCCATATGAGATATGGGAGGGATAGAGACCATGCCTTAATTTCATTAAGATATAGGGTTGTCCGGCTTATGTTAAAAAGCATAATCCGGATAAATTCGAGGCATGGTTGTAAGTTTGTTGGATATTTCTATAACATTTCAAAAAATATAAAATATTATTTTTGGAATTTAATATTAAAATAATATATTTCGCGAAAACTACCCGATTTGCGAAATTGGAGTTTTCGTAAAAATGAATAAATATATACCAATAATTGTGAAATAATTGGAGATTAAAATGACTTATTCATTTAAAAATATATTTATCGGATTTGGTATTTTTATAATTAATTATATGCAGTTTAAATAAAAACCCGATTAGTACACTGCTAATCGCGATTAAGCCAAATCCGTGTTTCTACATTTTCCATGGTTAGTCGACCATGTTATGTTGCATGTTGTGTTATTTGTTGGTTTCATGTTGTATTTGGTTTTGTGAGAAAAGAAAATGAAGAGAGTGCATTATTGAGGAGAGAGAGAGATGGGACACAGTGATGAGGGGTTAAGCATGAGAGAGAAAGAGAATGAGAATAAGTGAGAGAGAGGGGGGCTGCCACATTCACCCTCCTCCATTATTTTCCTCACCTCCTTCATCCTCATCTCCATCCACCTTCACCTCCATACATCATTTCCAAATCCTCATCAAAACCCTACACCCTCTTCACAAAAGTTGATCCCCACCCTACCCTTAGCACAATGGACCAATCAAAGTTAGATTTTGGAGACTTTAGACTTCTAGGGTTTTTCTTGAGTTGCCCAAATGAGCTATAATTCCTTTCATTTAGTTTAGTTTGTAGTTTCTTGCATTCTAGTTTAGATTAGAAGTTGATTTAGTGTGGAATTGTGATGTTAGAAATCCCAAGAGAGGGTTTGGGTAATTGTATGGAATTGGTGATGTTTAGGGGCTGATACAAGACCTGGGTGGTGTTTTTACTGGCCTAGAATAGAGAATACGGACTTAGGAATCATCCCATGTCGGTTTTGTGACATTTAGTGGCCTACAGGGAATCTGGAGCAACTCAGGAAGTTTACGAGAAAAACAAACAATACTAGAGACGTAGTGGGACCAATAGGAAGCCACCCTGCAAGTACGAACCCATTACGAGCACTGTAGACCGAGCTCGCCGGATTTTTAGGGAAAGTGGCCAGCCAAGTTGTGTTATTTGGGGTCTAGGTTGGTCCAGTAGCTCACATACTCCATATACAACACCCTATACTTGCTAGTTCAATCTCATTTTACCTGAGAGAGAATCTGGGAGCTGTTGTGAGTGGTTTTGGTTATGTTTTCCGTATTTTGGAATGATTGGTTTTGATGTTTGGGTTTGTATTTGGTTGTTGGGCGTTTGTACGTCAACAGCAAGGATTGTTTGATTGTTTTGCATGCGTAGGCTATAGGTTCTAACCAATGAGCGCACCATGTGTCATATTGGATTTCCGAACTCGATTTTAATAACATTTGCGATTGTGTATTGATATTGTAGGTACCTTCGCGTGGATTCCGAGACGACGGAGCATGGCGTCATCGACTTCGGCAAGCAAGGATCAAGGTGAGTAGATTTATATCTATGAGGGAAGTCGGGTGGATGGCGTATAGCACCCCCGCAAATTATAAATGGAAACCGATCTATAGGATGTAGTCGTAGAAACCTAGATTAGGAACTAGGGTTATGACTAAAAGGATAGTTAGAGATGATATGAGTGATTGGATATATATATATATATATATTGGGATATGAGATGAAAGCTTTAGGTATATGAAAAGTGAATGTGAATCACGACTTATATATATGTAGTTGCACTAGAATAGGTATGAGTTTAGAGTAGTCGGTCATTTGATGTATAAGGTAGAATATATATATATAATTGACTTGATGTAAGATGACTTAATGTGATGAAAAGAATATACGATGTGATATGACGACTTGATTGATAGTCGGTATACGGATACGAGTCGATAAGAGAGGATTGATACCTTTGCCGGTTCCCTGATATGAGATTGTTATGGATGTGACCTGGGGTATAGGCATATAGAGATATAAAATGTTGTGAATCATGAGTGATAAGCCGTACGAGACGTTAGGTCCGTACCCTCATTTTTATATAGGTTGTTAGGATCCCAAATTGATTAATGATGTTGTACGATGATTTATCGTACGTGATGAGTTTAATTTATGATTTATCCATACCCTTGATTAGAGGATGCCGATTGATAGATTCATCAACTCGGTCATGTTAGATACGTATACCTTATAGATTTTAGCTGACGATTTACTTATGCTACGTTCAGGTCATTCTCATTGCATTCCATATACCTGTGCTAGTACACTTACACTATTATCGATGATGCGTATGTTACACTCATATAGATTGGCCGGCTCACACACTTTATCATCGATAATTGCTATGTCACTACACAGAAGAATTGTTGTATCATGATATGACTCCTTGCATGATTTATTTTCTATGTTCACATCATTACGATATGTTGCATGATATACGGATATGCTTACATTTCTGTCATTTGTCGCATACATCATGCTTTATGATATACGTATTGAGATACACTGTTTTCATGAGATTTCTGGGTTTGAGAACCGTGGTTATTTCAAAAGAAAGTATGTATTGTTTAAAAACCCGGTTTCTCTTGATATGATATTTCAGTGCGTGCACCATGCGTTTTCTCAGTTCTGAGACGTGTGATATGTGAAACGCGATTCAAGGTGTTGGATGGTCCGTTTGTGGGTTCATGATGGACCTGGTATAGTACCCTGGGGCGAGAATTGATGGTTGTGCAGTAGACGATGAGCCTGGAAGAGGGACTACTACCTACCGGTGATAGTATTCGAACTCAGCGGTTATCTGGAGGATACCGACCAGAGTTATGAGATGGATATGGGCCAACCCGTTCTGTCAGAGCCCGCGGGCCGATCCCGCAGACGGAGTCGAGATATGAGGATTTACGTGTCGATGTTGGACACGAGTTTTATGATGTTTCGAGTGTCGATGCTGGACACTCAGGTTCCATGATTTTGATGTGTCGCGAGGGACACACGTTGATTATATCCTCATACTTTCATGCATATGCTTTTATGATATTACATGCATGACGTTGTTGTGTCATTGATGGACACATGGATGACATCCACATGCTTATAGGCATTGATTACATTGTTGGCACATATACATGTACGGTCACCCTAGATATCATAGTATTACCTTTATGATATAGTTGACCTAGGAGTTGTTGTTTATTCGATTTCTACCTGATGATGTTTTCTACTCACGAGTTGGCAACTCATCTCTGTTGTGCAACAGTCTTGCAGATTGACTGCATGTATCGGTAGCGGCATCGTTGACACACAGCTTGCATTCGGGTAGTTTACTTTGGTAGGTGGTACATGTTTGATCGTACCACTATTGTATTTATTATTCTTTTTGTATCTAGTTAACTCCATCAATCAAAAACTACTATTTGTATAAGTAGTAAGACTTAGTGTGACTTGTAGTTGCGAGACTTGAGCGATGGGTTATATGTTCGCTTATTGGGTTGATGTGTTGCTTTATTCATTATCTTTTGGTGTTGATTTTCACCGTTGGGCGTCGTATACTTATTTTATGATTTGCGTGGTTGTGAATCCTCTATTTGGCGAAGAGCTAGCTCCCACTTGGGGATTCCTTTATCATTATTATGTATTTATGGTTTTGGATCAAAATATACAAAGGAGGTGCTACCCAAATTTTTAAAAGACGAAACATGTTTTTCAACTAGTAAACCCACTTGCATTTTTCATGTTCCTTTATCTATGCATTTAAGAAAACATTTGATTTCATTATACCTTTATTTTCAAAACTTCACCTCTTCTATTTTCTTAAAAAGGTTTAGATTTCTGGGCTTCGGCTTACTTGAATTACGTTACGCCTTTAGACGTGGCGTGGTTTAAGTGCCAGTCACGAACATTATTTTCGGGTCGTGACAATGTTGGTATCAGAGCGCTAGATTTAACATTGGTTCGAGTTTAGGTTTGACTCTGTGGAGTATGGGGCGTAAATATTTCAGAACCTAGGCTTGACCTTACAGAACCTAGACTTGAACGGGGGGGGGAGGATATTAGACTCGATCTTTCGTTACATAGGTTGACCCTGATTGATGGAGTAGGTAGCTTGAGTATAGTGACGTACTGTACTTTTGTTCCGCGGCATATTTACGGTACGATACACCACTTAAGAAACCTTAGGATGTACACATTTTGAGATCTGTGATTCTTTTCGTTCTCTTGATCATACATCCATTTGAGATCTTTGATTCTATTTGTTTCCATGATCATACTCTTATTGATTCCGTTCTTCCTTATGATCATTTATCCATTCTGGATCCGTTGATTCCTTTCATTCCTTTGGTATGTTTTCATCGATACATGCTTGAGGTTCCTGTTACCATGGTTTGAGCGCAGATTGAGTTGCTTCTAGTGATGCGGTCAGGGCGAGCTTGTTATGGGCGAGGACTGACCATCATGTTTTCTGGTGACACGGGAATGTCTCAATTTTATATTGGTATTGTGACCCGTTGTTTGAGGCGAGTGTTCGGTTTTGCACAGGATGATTGGGCTATTGTTAGAGGCTTCCTATTGTGAGAGGACTGTTGATATACAGCCTACCTCAGAGATTGTGATGTTGCTTTCAGAGCTTACGAGTTGAGATCGCTGGAGCTTCCAGGCAGAGATGCGACAGGTGATAGCTAGTCTATCTTGAGTTGAGAGACGAAGGTGATTCGTCAGATTTGATGCGCTGACACAGGCCCAGTCGAGTTAAAGATTTCAAGGGCGGAGAATCTTATTCAGATCTAGAGTAGATCGATCCAAAGATGACGTTGTTCATTGGATGGTCCGATAAGAGATCAGTTCAGATAGAGCACCTCACCCAGATGCATTGAGAGATGATCGAGAACGGATGAATGAAGTATATTCCTCCGATGATATGGACGAGTTTCCAAGGATGTGTTCGGATAGAGATCTTCTACAGAGTGATGAAGATACCGAGTTCATAATTTCGAGTCCGTGTGAGAGATTCCAGATTGACTATAGCTGAGAACAATTGCAGTATACAGATAGCATGACGTGACGTCAAAGCAGACAATAATATAGACGAGTGGAACAGGAGGTTCATGCGAGAGGTTAACGAGCTGTGGTTACTCCACGTCGAGATTAGAGATCATAAGTGTATACTCATGCGTGAGATACGACCAGTTCCTGAGGAAATGTTGTGCGGAGAACGCAGATGTCCAGAAGATGAGAAAAGATTATGCAAGAGTACCAGCCTCCGTATAGTTCGGCATAGGTAAGATCGGAAGAGAACCTGAGTAGGTTCCTTCCAGGACACTGCCGCAATAAGATTTGCATCGAGGATCAGATGTGCGACGTGTATTCAGAGGACCAGAGGCCGACGCCAGTGACGTGCTGCTTTATGAGTGATCATACAAAATAGCCGAGAAATGACCTGAGAAGTGCCAGAGCGGAATCGTTTCCGTTAGCACACCTGACGGAGCCGACGGATTGCGAGGTTGGTAATCCACAGAGAAGATGAGGACCCAGAGACAGAAGATGCTAGACCGTGAGCAGGAGGCAAGCAGATGTTCTTGCTCTTCTAGTTTTTGGCGCACCGATAAATTTTTTCGACGTTGTAGGAGGTGTACCTTAATGTCATTTGTTGCGATTTGCGTTTGTGATCTGAGTATCACGCTTATATCGCTTGGATTTGAGTTTTGATGATTGAGTTTCATGATATGGTTTTCGTGCACCATAGCTGCACCTACTGGGTATTTGCATTTTGCTCATAGTTATTGCACTTGATATATATTTTATACACTGTTGTGTTGATTTGCGATTTGTGCATATATATTGCACTTGATATTGATTTTGTGCCTTGGCTGCACATGTTCATGATTTCGTGGATTTCATACGGCTGATTTGATTTTGTGCATGTGGTACGCACTTGATTTGATTTTTTCACTCGGTATAGCTCACATATGCTTGCAGTGCGTTGATACGGATTTTGTGCACATAGTTGCACACGTTTTTTATTTATACACCTTGGTACACACGGTGTTTTTTTATACGCATTTGAGTTATTAATATAATTTCGTGCATTTGTTGTACTGTATTTGTATTTCATGCATTTGATGCACCAGATTTGTAATTTTGTGCACTTGATGCACCGGATTAGTATTTTTGTACATTGTTGCACTAGACCTGCATTTCATGCGTTCGTTGCACCAGGTGGGTATTTCGTGCATTGGTTGCACTAGATTTATAATCCGTACATTGGTTGCACCCGATTTATATTTTTGAGCATTCGTTTTACCAGATTTATGTTTTTATGCGCGTTTGCACTTGACGGTCGTTTTCGGGCATGCTGCTGCACTAGATGCTTTTTACGGACCTGACGCGTTTGATTTGGATTTTTGCGCATATTAGGCGCTTGGTATTGGATTTCGTGCATATCGAATGCACTTGAGTGAGATCTTATTCGTGCATGTCGAATGACCTTGATTTAAATTTTGTTCGTGCATGTTGGATGCACTTGACTTAGATTTTATTCGTGCATGTCGGATGCACTTGATTTAGATTTTATTCGTGTATGTCGGATGCACTTGATTTAGATTTCATTCGTGCATGATGGATGCACTTGATTTGGATTTTCGCGCATGTTGGGCGCATGATATAAGATATGATTTTATGCATACTGGATACACTTGCTTGAGATTTTCGTGCACAATAGATGCACCAGATGTTGTTGTCGTGCACACCCGTTGTACTGGACAGATACTTTCATGCACACTTGTTGCTCTTAGTTTTACTTTTGTGCATATTGTGGCACTTGTATTTGGATTTGATTTGCCTGCACACCAGACGCATGTGATTGTTGGATACGCCTTTTAAGGCTGATTTTGCTTTTGAGCACTTTGTTCTCATGTTAGGCACTATATTGTGTAGTAGCCAAACAGGACTGGTCTGAGGACAGTACCTGAGTACTTTGCATGCATTAAAAAGTTTAATTAGAGCTTTTCAAAAAGGAGCTATAGTCTCTCTATTTCCAACGTGTACGCGAGCGACATGAACATTTACAAAACAAAACCTTTTGGGATGTGTTAAAAACGGCGGAACGTATAATTTGAGTAAAAACATATGTAGGTATATTTACTACTGTACAAATGAGCGTCCGCCCCTTGTGCCGTGAGCTACGCATCACACGGCAATTCAGAAAAGATTTTGCATGTGTTTTATTAAGTTTTAAGATTTTTCCAAGGATGCGTACTATATATGTATTATAGTATTTGACTAGTGTATATGGGATTTCAATATCGGATTTCGAGATCTGTATCTCCATTGTAACTCCGATGATATACCTGCAAATCCGATGATTTGCGTGACGTTTGACGGAGGACGATTTTGAGTTTTATATTCGTTTTCAGGCGCATGCGATGCGTTGTGGTATTTCTATATCTTCCATGTTTTCGGAGCCCCGTCGATTTGAGTTGATTATTGAAATGTTTTAGTATTTTTGGGTTTAAATTTAAATTCGTGGACCGAATTTCTTTAAGGGAGGAAGATTGTAGCATTTCAGAAAATATAAAATATTTTTTTTGGAATTTAATAATAAAATAATATATTTCGCGAAAACTACCCGATTTGCGAAATTGGGGTTTTCGTAAAAAGGCATAAATATATACCAATAATTGTGAAACAATTGGAGATTAAAATGATTTATTCATTTAAACATATATTTATCGGATTTGGCATTTTTATAATTAATTATACACAGTTTAAATAAAAACCCGATTAGTGCACTGCTAATCGCGATTAAGCCAAATCCGTGTTTCTATATTTTCCATGGTTAGTGCACCATGTTATGTTGCATGTTGTGTTATTTGTTGGTTTCATGTTGTATTTGGTTCTGTGAGAAAAGAAAATGAAGAGAGTGTATTATTGAGGAGAGAGAGGGGGGAGGACACAATGATGAGGGGTTAAGCATGCTATGAGAGAGAAAAAGAGTGAGAATAAGTGAGAGAGAGAGAGGGGGAAGCCTCATTCACCTTCCTCCATTATTTTCCTCACCTCGTTCATCCTCATCTCCCTCCACCTCCACCTTCATACATCATCTCCAAATTTTCATCAAAACCCTACACCCTCTTCATAAAAGTTGATCCCCACCTCACCCTCAATACAATGGACCAATCGAAGTTGGATTTTGGAGACTTTGGACTTTTAAGTTTTTTCTTGAGTTGCCCAAATGAGGTATAATTCCTTTCATTTAGTTTAGTTTGTAGTTTCTTGCATTCTATTTTAGTTTAGAAGTTGATTTACTGTGGAATTGTGATGTTAGAAATCCCAAGAGAGGGTTTGGGTAATTGTGTGGAATTGGTGATGTTTAGGGGATGTTACAAGACCTGAGTGGTGATTTTACTATAGAATACGGACTTAGGAATCATCCCATGTCGGTTTTGTAACATTTAGTGGCCTACAGGGAATCAGGAGCAACCCGGGAAGTTTCTGAGAAAAACAAACAATACTAAAGACCTAGTGGGACCAATAGGAAGCCACCCTGCAAGTATGAACCCATTCCGAGCACTGTAGACCGAGCTCGCCGGATTTTTAGGGAAAGTGGTCGGCCAAGTTGTGGTATTTGGGGTCTAGGTTGGTCCAGTAGCTCACAAACTCCATATACAACGCCCTATACTTGCTAGTTTAATCCCATTTTACCAGAGAGAGAATCTAGAAGCTGTTGTGAGTGGTTTTGGTTATATTTTCCGTATTTTGGAATGATTGGTTTTGATGTTTGGGTTTGTATTTGGTTGTTGGGCGTTTGTACGTCAACAGTAAGAATTGTTTGATTGTTTTGCATGCGTAGGCTATAGGTTCTTACCTATGAGCGCACCGTGTGCTGTATTGGTTTTCCGAACTCGATTTTAATAGCATTTGCGATTGTGTATTGATATTGTATGTACCTTCGCATGGATTCCGAGACGACGGAGCATGGCGTCATCGACTTCGGCAAGCAAGGATCAAGGTGAGTAGGTTTATATCTACGGGGGAAGTCGAGTGGATGGCGTATAGCACCCCCGCAAATTATAAATGGAAACCGATCTATACGATGTAGTCGTAGAAACCTAGATTAGGAACTAGGGTTGTGCCTAAAAGGATAGTTAGAGATGATATGAGTGATTGGATATATATATATATATATATATATATATATATATATATTTATATATATATTGGGATATGAGATGAAAGTTTTAGGGATATGAAAAGTGAATGTGAATCACGACTTATAGATATGTAGTTGCACTAGAATAGGTATGAGTTTAGAGTTGTCAATCATTTGATGTATAAGGTAGAATATATATATAAAATTGACTTGATGTAAGATGACTTAATGTGATGAAAAGAATATATGATGTGATATGACGACTTGATTGATATATCGGTATATGGATGAGAGTCGATAAGAAAGGATTGATACCTTTGCTGGTCCCCTGATATGAGATTGTTATGGATGTAACCCGGGGTATAGGCATATAGAGATATAAAATGTTGTGAATCATGAGTGATAAGTCGTACGAGACGTTAGGTTCGTACCCTCATTGTGATATAGGTTGTTAGGTTCCCAAATTGATTAATGACTCCATACGATGATTTATCGTACGTGATGAGTTTAATTGATGATTGATCCATACCCTTGACTAGAGGATGCCGATTGATAGATTCACCGACCCGGTCATCTTAGATACGTATACCTTATAGATTTTAGCTGACAATTTACTTATGCTACGTTCATATCATTCTCATTGCATTCCATATATCAGTGCTAGTACACCCACACCATTATCGATGATGCGTATGTTACACTCACACAGATTGGCCGGCTTACACACTTCATCATCGATAATTGCTATGTCACTACACAGTAGAATTGCTGCATCATGATATGACTCCTTACATGATTTATTTGCTATGTTCACATCATTACGATATGTTGCATGATATACGGATATGCTTACATTTCTGTCATATGTCGCATACATCATGCTTTATGATTATACGCATTGAGATACGCTGTTTTCATGAGATTTCTGGATTTGAGAACCATAGTTATTTCAAAAGAAAGTATGTATTGTTTTAAAAATCCGGTTTCCCTTGATATGATATTTCAGTGTGTCCACCATGCGTTTTCTCGGTTCTGAGACGTGTGATATGTGAAACGCGATTCGAGGAGTTGGATGATCCGTTTGCGGGTTCATGGTGGACCCGATATGGTAACCCGAGATGAGAATGGATGGTTGTGCAGTAGACGATGAGCCTGACAGAGGGACTACTACATACCGATGATATTATTTGAACTCGGCGGTTATCCGGAGGATACCGACCGGAGTTATAAGATGGATATGGGCTGACCCGTTATGCCGGAGCCCGCGGGCCGATCTCGCAGACGGAGTCGAGATATGAGGATTTACATGTAGATGTTGGACACGAGTTTCATGATATTTCGAGTGTCGATGCTGGACACTCAGGTTCCATGATTTTGATGTGCCGCGAGGGACACACGTTGATTATATCCTCATACTTTCATGCATATGCTTTTATGATATTACATGCATGGCGTTGTTATTTCATTGATGGATACGTGGATGAGATCCACATGCTTATAGGCATAGATTACATTGTTGGCACATATACAGATACGGTCACCCTAGATATCATAGTATTACCTTTATGATATAGTTGACCTAGGAGTGGTTGTTTATTCGATTTCTACCTGATGATGTTTTCTACTCACGAGTTGGCAACTCACCCCCGTTGTGCCACAGTCTTGCAGATTGACCGCATGGATCGGTAGTGGCATCGTTGGCACACAGCTTGCATTCGGGTGATTTGGTTTGGTAAGTGGTACATGTTGGATCGTACCACTATTGTATTTATTATTCCTGTTGTATCTAGTTAACTCTATCAATCAGAAACTAGTATTTGTATAAGTAGTAAGACTTAGTGAGGCTTATAGTTGCGAGACTTGAGCGATGGGTTATACGTTTGCTTATTGGGTTGATGTCTTGCTTTATTCATTATATTTTGGTGTTGATATTCGCCGTTGGGCGTCGTATACCTATTTTATGACTTGCGTGGTTGTGAATCCGCCGTTTGGCGAAGAGCTAGCTCCCGCTTGGGGATGCTTTATCATTATTATGTATTTGTGGTTTTGGATCAAAATATACAAAGAAGGTGATGCCTATATTTTTAAAGGACGAAACATTTTTTTCAAGCAGTAAACCCACTTGCATTTTTCATGTTCCTTTATCTATGCATTTAAGAAAACATTTGATTTCATTATACCTTTATTTTGAATACTTCACATCTTCTATTTTCTTAAAAAGGTTTAGATTTCTGGGCTTCGGCTTACTTGAATTACGTTATGCCTTTAGACGTGGCGTGGTTTAAGTGCCAGTCATGAACTATATTTTCGGGTCGTGACAATCTCAAACATTCGTGAGGGCATATCTTCTACACACTAAGAAACAAAAGGTGTTTGTTGCTCAACATGCCACCTTTTTTGAATAGGAATTTCTTGCAAAAGAAATTAGTGGGAGTATGGTAGAGCTGGAAGAAATTCTAGAAACACAAACAACAACTGAAGATTTGGTAGAATTAGAGGGTTCAGTAGTCCCCGACGAACCTCAGCCACTTCGCAGATCTAGTAGGCTTCGTCATCCACTTGAGAGATACTACGGTTTTCTCATAGACGGTGGGAGCGAGGATTACATCATGGAAGATGATGACCCGACTAGTCTCGAGCAGGAAATCACAAGTGGGGACTCTATGAAATGGCTGGATGCTTTGCGATCTGAGATGGAATCCATGTACACCAACAAAGTATGGACTTTAGAGGTTGCTCCTGAAGGGGTAAAACCAATTGGGAGCAAATGGATCTTCAAGAAGAAGATGGGTGTAGATGGAAAGGTTGAGACCTTCAAAGATTGACTAATAGCTAAAGGTTTTTATCAACGACTAGGTGTCGACTATGACGAGACCTTTTCTCCAGTGTTTATTCTTAAGTCTATCAGAATCCTACTTGCCATTGCTGGATACCATGAATATGAAATATGGCATATGGACGTGAAGACCGCTTTTCTAAATGGTGATTTAGAAGAGAGCGTGTATATGACACAGCCAGAGGGCTTCGTAGAAAGTGGGAGCAGCGGAAAGGTGTACAAGCTTCTTAAATCAATCTACGGATTAAAGCAGGCGTCGCGGAGCTGGAACATCTGTTTTGATGTAGCAGTCAAAGAGTTTGACTTCATCAAAAATGTAGATGAACCCTGTATATATAAAAAGGTAGTAGGGTGTAATGTTGTATTCCTCGTATTGTACATGGATGACATACTCTTGATAGGAAATGATGTTCCTATGCTGCACTCGGTCAAACTCTTCCCATCATAAAAGTTCTCCATGAAAGATTTGGGTGATGCCTCCTACATCCCGAGGATAAAGATCCATAGGGATAAATATAAAAGGATGTTGGGATTGTTCCAATCGAGGTACATAGACACCATACTAAAGAGATTTAGTATGGAAGATTCTTCGAGTGGTAATTTAACCGCTTGTTCAGGAATCACTCTCTCCAAAGAGATGTCTCCCAAGACTGATTTGGAAAGGGCTCGCATGAACGTGATATCTTATACTTCTGTAGTTGGGTAGCGATGTTATATACCAGATCGGATGTAGCTTGCGCACTTAATATGGTAATTAGGTATCAATCGGACCCAGGGGAGAAGCACTGGACAGCTGTGAAGAACATTCTTAAATACTTGCAAAGAACTAAAGATATGTTCTTGGTGTATGGTAATGGAGGACTCTAAGTGGAGTCCTTTACCGATTCAACCTTCCAGAGTGATAAGGATGACAGCAAGTCTGTCTCGGGCTTTTTCTTCACTCTTAATGGAGGAACGATATGTTGGAAGAGTTCCAAGCAAGATACCATTGCAGACTCGACGATGGAGGCTGAATACATCGCTGCTAACGATGCTGCTAAAGATACTGTTTGGATGAAGGAGTTCATTATTGAACTTGGGGTGGTTCCATCCATTGTTAATCTAATACCTTTGTATTTTGATAACAATAGAGCTATAGCTTTGGCCAAGGAACTCCGGTCCCATCAGCGATCCAGACATATTCTGAGGCGGTATCAACTGATCCGGGAGATAGTTGATTGCCGTGAGATCGAGGTCAGGAGAGTAGACACGAAGGACAACACGACAGATCCACTCACGAAGGCCGTTCCCCAGACACAGTTCGAGAGACTTTTTGGGATGTTGGGTATGCGATACTACAACAACTGACTTTAGTGCAAGTTGTAGATTGGTAGGAATATGTATGCCCTAGACACCATTATTGTATATTATAGTGGATGCTTGGACATATATATAGAGGACTTTCTTGCTCAACATGGTAGTATACTATCTGGTTACTATCTCATTGATACATATTGATAAAGCCCTTAGGATGTTGGCTTGACTACCAGGACTATGATGTAGATCATACTAGTGGGGCTTGAGTAGTCCACATGCACATACTTAACAGTTCTTAGTCGATGGAATATTGATATTTCAGAGTAGACTAGTGTGTACATTTCCTGATCCTGTATAGAGCGATGGCTGATCCTACAACCATTGGTGTTTAACATCAAAGATTGTACACAGGTGCTCATTGGAGAATGAGTACACCGAACGGACTCCCAGAGAACTCTAAAATGGTATCATACCCATCGTTAGATAGCAGTTCTCTGGTGACACTTATACAGGTTAGTCTATAAACCCGAGACTAACATAGTGTCTAGTGTGATTCCTACTATGCTTTGATTTCCTCCCTACCACGGCTCAAATGGGTCATGCAAACATGTGGTTTTTGGGTATAGATCCGAGTCACATAGAGGCAGTGAGCGATAGAAGGGGTTTCGTCTTTTCCGGTATTGGGAGTTGATGTTGTGCTATACTCGATTGGCTGTAATAGTAAATCCTTGGCCATGGATGATGAGATTTACTGATAAGAGCTATCAGTGGTTTCTCGAAAGGTTATAGGCCACACATCGGCATAACTTATCGAGTTATTGGGGTCTGACGATTCCACCCCCAGACTCGATATGCGACATATCAGACGAAGAGATATGATTATACGGGAAGTGTTTCTTATAGGCTCTACGGGAGTTTGGACAAGTTTTCTTGTTGATCTTCTATTCGTTCAATACCTGGGTAGCCGTTACGTCCAGCTAGTACCGCTGACGGCTTGTAGGTGTTTGATGTAATCATTACCTACTGCTAGCATATTGGTGAGTCTTTAGAATTCCACATAGAAGTTTTCTAGCTCATGCGAAACGAAGTAGGGCATGCATAGAGATATGTGCGGGAGCTTGATTGAATACGTCTATATGAAACCGTATTCTAATCTAGCGTTATTTGATATTAGCCGGGTTATATATGATATAACGGATTATTGAATCAATTGTTGATTTAATAATTTGATATATATTTATATTGATATATATTAACTAATATTAAGCTCACTTAATTCTTTTCTTCTAAATATATATTTGATATATATGCATATTGTATCATGGTTGATGATACATAGAATATGGATGTGTGAGAATCACATTAGAGATCAAGATGAGAAGATAATGATTTAGATATATCAGTTAAAGAAAAGAACAATGAGTCATTATTTGGTTGCTTGGAGAAGACTTAAGAAACCATGTCTCATCTTCTTTCTTTGTTTTATTCATACATATTCATCATTTTCTTCATCTCATCTTATTCTCAAGGTTCATTCTCATCTTCATCTTCATCTTCTTCATCTTCATCTCTTCATGTGACATTATTCACTCAAGAGTTGAAATGAGAAGAAGAAAAGATTTTTATGTGAGAAAAATTCCTACTTCATCAACCTACTCTACTCTAGCAAATTAGTATAGGTTGTTCTCTTCACTAATTCATAGATTAGTGAAGTGTGAGCTTGAGTGTAAGAAGCTTTGAGGCGGATCATCTTCGACGCAGAAGATTTTGAGCAATCTCGTTCCATTTTTCAAGTGGAGTCAAAGAAGAGTTCTAGGACTACTACTCGGAGCATTTGAAGTGAAGGACAAGACTATAAAGGTTGTAACCTCTTTTCACATAGCTTAGTTTCTTGCTTTGCTATGTCTTAAAAGTCCTATCTCTAGTTTGATTTTGTTTAGTTTGCTTAACCCTCTAAAATTTTAAAATTGCATATTTGATGTTCATAGAACCCTAGTAGAGGCGTTAAGACATACTTTCAGCTTGCACCACCTAAATTATCTCTTGAATAAGTTCTTGAAACTAATCTTGTTTACTCCGATTTCATCTGGACCGATCTTTGAACTCCTCGTCTTTCTCTATGTCTTATTGTGATTTACTCCAGTCGCTCACCTTCATATCGAGGAGAGTACAGACCGATGGAACGCGACTGCGTCCTGACATTTTTCCTTGCCCTGTTGTAATATCCTCCTTGAGTAATTTTGAAAACGAAATTATTTTTAAGGAGGGTAGAATGTAACGACCCTAAAATTCCTATACCTTCGTATTATCTTTCTTTAATAAAACACTGTTTTACTTTCAGAATTTGGCATATATTTTATACTTGTTGAATATATGTAAGAAACAATTTGTAGTTCATTGGTTAAGTCTTTGTATTGCTAGTCCATAGGCCACATGCTTGAATCCCGGGACTTGCAATTATTTTTATCTATTTTTTTATACCCTTCTTATAATCTACAAATGAGACCTTTCAATTCCTTTAACCCCCATAATGAATGGTGACCTTTTCACATTTCTTTTAACTCTCAATTTGATTGGATATATTATTTGAGATAATACACCATTACACCACCTTTATTTGTCCTCCTCTCTTTCTTTTTCTTCATCACAATTTTCTACCTCTCCCTTCTACCTCTTAATCTAGAGTCCTCGAAGAAGAACACGAAAAAGCTCTCAAGAAAAGTCTCGCTAGTAACGTGAGGCTATCGGCAGATAGATTAGCCCGGTGACGAAACCAGCTCGTGCGAGTAAGTCCCCTATTCCCTTCACACTTCACCCTCCTTGTATTTTCTCCTTATATGTTTCCCTTCCTTACCTTCTTGATACTCATATCTACTTTAAACCCTATCATGCCAAAAATTGCAATACCGGTTAATCCATGTTAAAAATAATTATCTCATTTATATTTAGAAACATTTAACACGAAAACATACATGCTTACTTATAATTTGTTGACATTTCATGTTAAATTGTTCGCTGTTATTCATCATTTATATTTAATCTAAAAGATAACGAAGTTTCAAATTAATACTATGGTCTTTTCAATATCTAATACCACCTTGAAGAAATACCTTTACCTTCAAAATAATTTTTAGAAAATAAATCTTGACTTCTATACATTATAGAAAAATTAGATTATATATTAAATAGAATTTTAGATTTACAGTAAAAATTTCAGATTGAATCACATAACGATTTAGGATTTACGACATCATTTTCTTTATTGTTTTTTAAATGCAGAAAACTGCTTTTGTCTGTCATCTTCAAGGACACCTAACTAGATCTACTGATGTATAGATTGAGTAAACTCAAGCGTTTTGGAAATATAGATCGAAAAATCTATATTTTCTTAGTTATACCGATACCTTGAAAACCAACGTAAAATATAGAATGCTGCATTATAAAATTATGTGATGAATCTGGATGGAAACTGTCGTACACTGTTTTTAAATATGACATATTTTGAGCTTCCGATATCAGTTAACAAACTTTAGATGCATAGATTCATAATTTACAGATCTAAAACATTCCTATATACTTTATGACTCAGAAACGCATAGAACAACCCGTTATATGCTTTGCAAGATAACCCTTAGTTGCTTTCCATAAATCAGAATTTCTGTTTTAAACCCTGATGTTAAAATGACAGTAACTAGAGCTTTAGGAATCCAAATTGCGAAGAACTTAGTTGTTTGGAGAAGTAAACCAAAAGATATACTAGTTTCTAATAATTTTTGAAACCTGAAACCTGGCAAAAAATAACTCAAACTGTGTTTTAAAAATGTATGACGGTGCTGGACAGATTCTGATCTGTTCAATGTGACGATACGAAAATGGGTATATCTTCCAAACCAGTAGCCGTATTTAGGCGCGACTGGAACTTACGTGTTCATAACACTTAGGGATATGTTTCCCATTTATATTCTGAATCCATCCGACTTGAGTAATTGGTCGTACATAACACTTCTTTATAGCATTGTTTCTTGTCATTACTTGAACATTATACTTGTCTCATCTCATACTATGTGACTTCTAATTTTTTTGTATCATCATAAACTGTGTGAACTATCTATTGCATGCTTGACATAACTTGACTCGAACTATGAATACGTAATGACTTAACTTAAACTCGACTTGAACTTGAAATGAACATGACTTGAAACTTGACTTGATCTTGTACCTCTTATGTATTCATGGATTTGGTTAATGTAACAACCTAGAACGATCGTATGTATTTGAGATAATAAATGATATTGATTGATTTACTGGTTTTATTGAGTTTTAGATTTGGGGCATTTTGAGCCGGCTCAAGATAGACATGAGCCGTCTCATGCACCTAGAGAATCATTGTTTGATTGGAAATGTTTGTGAACCGGTTTAGGCTATTATTGAGCCGTCTCAAACTGTTCTGCGACCTGATATTGTTTTCCTGACTTGTTATCGACTCGTTATCATTTTATTAGGCCTTGTTATTGATTGTTGAGACATGGTAAAATATTACATTGATAAGATATGCATAGTTTGATATGGGATTAATATTTTTATCTTATATCTATCCTTAACCGTAATTGCTCTAGGAATTGTAACATATCCGGCCCATTGATTGACTTATCCTATATAAACCCACACAACTTTCATGCAAACATATCAATCTCAAACCCTAGCCTCCATCTCTCTATACCATAACCGAACCCTAACCCTATCTCCTTCATCTCGTGGCATTCTTCATCGATCGCCATCACCATTATTGTTTTCATCGTCTCGTGGAGATCATTGTCATTGCCTTGTTTCTCTTGTTCCTACATGCAACGGATCGAAACCATCCAATCGAGAGGTCATTGTCATCTTATTCATGAGATCGTATCGTGGCAAGTAATTGGTACTTGTTACATGCTAGGTCGAGATTAGATCTCGTCAATTAATATATTACGATACACATACACACACACCCCTTCATCATGCGAACTTGTTCTTTCCTTTAATCGATTCTTGTATTATTGTTTATTGATTGCATGATTGACATGTTGCTGGACATTGTTATATTCTTGCATGATTGATATAGATCGATTGACATTTAAGTTCTAATTTAATTAACGATATGTCGAGAACGGAATTAGGACGCACCGAAGAATCTATGTATTTTATTGATGCTTTGTTAACCCTGAAAGTTATCATCCTTATGATAAACTAATTAGCACATATTTACTGCATGTATCAACTTTATACTAAAACCCTAATTAAAATATCTGATCATATAAGAAAATAGGCTTTGTGCTGGCCCAACCCAATCATGAGCCGTCTCATAACAACAGAGAATTTTAACTTGTATTTCAGACATCCTTAAGCCTTCTCAAGTTTGGCATGAACCATCTCAGCATTACTTGAGCCGTCTCATGTACACAGTGATTTTATTGCCATTTCAGATATGACTTTGAACTGTCTCAAGACAGCTCTGAGCCGTCTCAAGACCACCTTGAGCCGTCTCTCACACTTAGAGAACATATAATTAATTGAAATACTTTGTGAGCTATCTCAGACATTCCTGAGCTGTCTCAACCTAAAACATAAATATGATATGTATCTGATATGCTATATTGTTTCATGAACACGATATATATTGCTTGATCTTCTTACTTCCCTTGTACTGTGATATTTACGACATGTTGGTGATATGATATTGCTATTCCTGACATGCTTTTGTATTGATTGATTCACGTATCCATGTTATCCTGATATTGTTATTGTATTGCTATTGCAACACGACAACCTTGCTTGTAACGTATGTCTACCCAAAAATGCCAACATTTCATTGATAGTGATTGATTGACCTGTTGTCTTGATAGACATAACCTGTACATGTATTGATTGACCTTGTGTTGGCATTAGGTAACATATATCATTGATACTTGACATGAACATGAAAACTGGGGGAAAGGGAAATCAAGAATATAACTGAATTGTAACTCAAGAGGATATACTATTGTGTCGTTTTCCCGCGGGTGTACGGGATATACTATTGTGCCATTTTCCTGGGGGTGTACGGGATAAAACTATTGAGTTGCAACGAGGATTGCCTTGATTGGTTTCAAATACTTGTAGAATATATAACTTAGTGACATTTAACTATAGAGACTACACGACATGATTGCTGATTGATCGTGAAAAAGTGTGTGTATGTATGTTGTAAGTAACCGCAATCAATAACGGTGTCGCAATTGTTAAGGTTCCTAGTATCCATCGACCACGGCCATTGTAGAACGAAAAATTTTGGTGTTTAAAAACTTTGGCGCTAGAAACAACTACCTAGAATCGAAACCAAATATGAAACTAGCAAGCTAAAAGAGGTTCTAGCTACTATCATAGAATGTTTTACCAAAAGATTTGTATCCTTCGGTCGTCTACCCTCTTTCTTAGCTCCTTGTGGTCTCCTTGATCGAGCTTAACCGCCGGTCTTCCTCCGTCGAAGAAGATCCACCCGAGAGATGTGGTTCATGGCTCAAACTCCACACTAAAAATCTAGTGGAGCAACTAGGGACTCTATGTTGCTAATCTAGAATGTCTAGTAATGTAGTGAGTTGTTCTTAATGTATATCTATCTCTTTTTCACCCTTGATTCTCAACACATGAGATGGTAGGGTGGAAAATCAAGAAGAAGGAGGAGGAGCTCAAGAAAGGATAGTGAGGAGAGTTGAGCAAAAAATGGTGAGAGTGATTTCATCAAAAACCAACCAAGTTTTCATCCAAGTGAGAGAATAAAATGAAGTATGGTTTTTTATAAACATATTTCCTAATAAATATATAGCAACCATACTTGAATAGTTTGCACAAATGAATTTAGAATTCATTTGTCAACACTATTCAAGCATGGTTCTCACCATTCTCACCTCACTAACTTTACACCTCATTTCCATTTGAATTAATAAATGGATAAACCAAAATGAGGTGTCCACCTTCTAGAATGTTTTCCGAATAAATATGGAATACAGTCAACTGTATATACATACCCGTATTCGTATCAAAATATGAATACCCAAAGAGATAGAATAACACAAAGAACATAATACTAGAATATACATATCAAAATATATATACGTAAATGATTAAATCAATACTTGATTTAATAATCCGGCTCAATCCTAAGCCGGCTAGTATTATCAAGCGTCCGATCGAAAGTTTGGGTAACTAGTACGATCATTCCATTGGAACCCTGCACGTATCAAAATACGACTACTACATCATTTCCCCTGAACCAGGAAAACCCTCCGTGTGGGACTCTAAAGACTCGACAGTACGCCGACAGTGAGTTACTGGATAAATCCATAACCACAAGCACGTCAGCGGCACTAGCTGTACGTAACGGCTATCCAGGTACCTGTCGAAAAGGAAGGCCGACGAGTAAACTCATTCGGATCCCTACTGAGCCTATCTGTGACAATCTCCATACAGTCCGGTCTTTTCGTTTAAGAGTATCACATATCGGGTCTAGGGGGGTGGATAAAGTCAGACCCCTAATAACGCGATATTTTGTGTCGGTGTGAAGCCCATCACCCACTGAGAAACTACTAATCCAAATCAGTAATTCTCATTTACCTTGGCCAATAATTTCTGGTGATGGTTATCCATGCATAGCGCGGCATCAACCCCCAATACCGGGAGAGACGAATCCCTGACGATCCGCTTATTGCCTCCATGTGGCGTGAGACTATACCCAACTAAAACCTATTTGTACAACTTCTTTGAGCCGTGGTACGGTAGTAATCAAAGCACAGTGGGAACCCACATAAGACAAATGACGATCTCAAGTCAAAGGACTAACCTGTACTCTTGTCACCTGAGAACTGCTATCTGATAATTTGTATAATACCGTCTAGTATGTTCCCGGCAAGTCCGTCCAGTGTACTCACCCCCAGTTAGCACCTGTATACGATGTTAGATGCGAAAGACTAATGGCTGTGGGACCAACCATCATCCCTCGTCAGGGTCGAGAAACGTATACACTAGTCTACTCCGGAATATCGATGCTCATTCTTGATAAACCTATGACTAGGGACATTTAAGGATGTGCTTATGGACTACCCAGCCCCCACAAGCATGATTGCCATCATACGCTGGTAGTCAATCAATAATCCTACGGGCTTTATCAATATGTCATAATGATCTGTAATATCACCTAAAGCATTTACATGATGATAAAGTCAAACCAGATAGCATACTACCATTTTGAGTAAGACTGTTCTACCCGTATAGGTCTTACCTCAATCATCACAATCGTCTGCCTGCGATTACAATAATTGACTTGATGGCACTATATCCAACAATCTCCCACTTGCACTTAAGGATAATTATTGCGGTGTCGCATAATCACAGCCCGTGTGATTCCGAAAACCCAACTTCTCTACTAATCTTTCTCACAAAGCACGTTTGTGAAACTATTGCGTTCAAGAAATATCCTCAGTGAGTGGATCCGCTCTAATGTTTCTATCTTTATCTCTCTATATCTTAACTTCGTGGAGAAAGGATATTTCTTGAAATGAGCAATACATGTCTTAAAATTTGTCTGGTATCTGATGGGACCTAGTTTACAAATGAAATCCAAATCCAACAAACTTCTTAGACCGTATCTTCCACTGAATTTAATCAGTATCCTGCGCTATGCTTTCCTCAGTATCCGCTGGGACCACCTATCCAACATACTGCCCCTCAAAAGAGGGGAAACTATTAACTCTGACAGCCACTCTGTCATCCAGGTCATCTTGGAAGCCTGAAATGATAACCGCCTCCTGAAGGAGGCCGCCGTTACCATATACCAAGAACCTCCAATTATGTTCACAACTGCTTCCTAATGTTTCTCCAGGATTGGATTAATATATTCTTATTGCATCCAGTGTAAAAGCAATATCTGGTGTGGTACTTGACATTTCATAATTAACTCAATTGCCTAAGCAAGTAATATGTAAATCATGCAAATACCTCTCCTCATGAGTCTAGAAGACATCTCTTTAGAGAGGGTGACTCCATCACATGCGGGTACACCACCACGCCAGGAGTTGTCCATTCTAAAATACTTTAGAATAGTGTCAAAGCACCCAAATTGTGACACTTCCCAAATCTAGATCTAAAACCATAGACCAGAATCCCTGATATTTTATCCAGATCCTATGTGGAGAAACACCTTGTGATAACCATAGTATTACCGATCGTAGTATATGAACATCACTTCCTATAAGGAGTACGTCATCCAAATACCAGGACACCACTCCCTACTACCTTCTTACCAGGTCCATCTATTGTTCTGATAAAGTCAAACTCTATGACTGTCACATAAAAAAATGGACGATCTATCTCCGCTATACTTGATTTAGTCTATAAATAAACATAAGCCACTGTCTTATTACGCTTTCGCTTCTCCTACTGAGTACAACAACCCTTTGGCAGAGTCATAAACACGTGCACTTCTAAAACTAATTTAGAACGACGTTAAATTCATCCACCAGCCAGATTTTATAGTCTAGGATAGCAGTAGTGGCAAGCTTGGGTCATCAAAACCTCTCTGTCACCGACTTTGAGGAAACCGAAGTACCTCTCGGGTGGCTGAGGTCACCCACAAAATCTGCGGAGTGGCTAATGGATTGTCAAATCCAATTTAATGTTTAGGTTCTACTAAATTTTCAGTAATCGTTTGTGGTTCTGGAATCACTTTCAGTTCTACTATACTCCCACTTGTGTTTTCTGAAAAGAATTCATTTTACTAAAGAGGTGGCGAGTCAAGAACAATATAACTATTGATCCTCCAAATGGTAGAATATTAACCCTCGTCAAAGCCCGGGATAACCCACAAGTTGCCATTACTGAAACATGCCTTGAGTTTATCCAGATTCTGGTTTTAAGCATAAGCCGGACTACTCCATATACCTTAACATTGTTAAGATATGAATTCATTCTATATCCAATATAGAAAAAAATGCACTAATTTAATTTGAACCAGATTCAAAAAAACATGTAGCTGTTTCCAGTGCATATCGACTAAATGAAAGAAGGCCAAGCAATATTACTTATCAAGGAGCGTACTCACGGATGAGTAACCGGAGAGAGAAGTGAGTTCTCAAATATATTACTTACGACAGAATACCTAGCATGAGTATCCACACCTTCTATCTCCACGAAGAATCCTGATACTTGTAATGTATGGTTCTCTACTTTATTCTTATACCTATAACTTCTCAAAATTTGGACCTTGTATTTCAACAAAATGCGTGTCTAAAACCAGAGAAGTCATAAGTAAACGGAATATAGTACGAGTACCAACTCCTTTGTCCTAATGGACATCGGGAAGCATACAATACTTTGTATAAGTCCTCTGAGTTTAATAACTCAAACCCTATGCGTCGTAGGTTGAAAACTGTGTTATGGTTAAGAAGAATTATATCGTTGTTGAATGCACCTTACTTAACCATCAAGTGATATAGGTAAACGTCAAAAACATAATTTCAAAAAGTTATATCTCACTTTATAAGATAAAAGTATAGATATATCAATTTGAAATTGGTGCATAACAATGGATATTCAAAACCAAATATTTGCTGTTAGAAAAAACCCAGGTGATTGTTAGTTATGTATATGCCCTAGAGGCCATTGTTGTATATATGATGTATATTATAATGGATGCTTGGATATATATAGAGAGAACTTTCTTGCTCGTCATGATAGTATGCTATTTGGTTTCACTTTATCTTAACATATTGACTTATATTAGTTTACTGTGTTACTCTCACATGTTGATAAAGCCCTTAGGATATGTACTCGACTACTGGGACTATGATGAGATCATACTAGTGGGGCCATGGTAGTCGATGAGTACATCCTATAACTGTTCCTAGTCGAGGGTGTGTCGAGACAGGGCATCGATACACCAGAGTAGACTAGCGTATACGCATCTTGACCCATATGATGGGCGATGGATGATCCCATATCCATCGGTGTTTGACATCAAGGATGGTGTACGGGTGCTCAGTGGAGACTAGGTACATGATTGTTAGGGATTCTGCATGTTCAAGTTTTAGTTAAATACCGCAATCAAGACGGTTTCGCTTGTAGCTAGCCGGTTGAGTACGGGTCGTCCACAGGGAGATGGGAATCTTTTTCTATGTGCTTTAACGAGTTAAGTCCAGTTTTTCAGATTTTGTTGTGATTAGTTAAGCGGTAAAATGATATGTAAAGAGAGCTTGTTAGGGTTAGGATTAGGTTAGTTTGAGTTAGGAGTCTCCCACATCTTTCATTGCCCCTCTTAATATCGGTGTTACGGTAATCGGCAACAACGGGGATTAGCACGACTAGGAAGGAACTTGCGAGTATAAGCTAGGCTTTCCAACGCATAAGTTTTCCTTTTGGTGCTTGTCCGTCCGTTCTTGGCTCTTAGCCATAACCTCCGGTTAATTCAACCACAACTGGTCTCACTACGGAATCGCCGCTATCATGTAGGATAGGGTGCCGTAAGGAGCGGATTGTGGTTCAATTAACGGGAGTCGAATTAAGCTGTTGGGCAAGGAAAGAGTGAGAGAGATTTCCTTCTCTCAAACTTCCCTTATCCTACCCTAACAAGTATGAAACTACTCACACATCATGATACGGAAAAATAAAACAAAACACAAGAGGAAGATAGAAAGAAAGAGATTAGAAGATAACAACTAGCTATTTGCGACCTCACCTCGGCAAGGATCAAGCGTAAGCATCATGGTTGTGTTAAGGATAAAGAAAAAGAGAGAAGAAAGAAACAACAAGAAATAACAACAACTAGTTAACAAATGAAAATTACAACAATTAACAAGATAATAAGACAAGCAAAATAATAAACGGTTCTTCTTTATTCATCATTCTTCACTCACAAGCTCACTACAAGTTTTAATGGAGAAGAGATGAGAAGAGAAAGAAGAAACAACACTAAACCTAGAAAAGAAAAATACAAGATTATGGAACCTTTCCTTCACAAAGTTCTGGGCTATTTATAGGCTGAAAAATGAAAACCTAGGGCAACCAATAGAACACAAATAAAAAGACCAAAACACCCCTGGAAAAGTTTCATCTGCCGCCACCATACGGCCGCGGATCCACGGCCTAAGCATGCTTAGGCCGCGGTTCCGCGGCCTAATAGAGGAGTTGGGTCTAGGGCTTTTTGGTGGTACCCTGGTTTGATGTACCCTTCAATCTGGTATATGTATTTTCTCATAATTTCTTCACGAATTTTCCAGAATTTCTGTTGAGGGAAAGGTGGACTTTTTGTCAAGATTTTCTTGAGCTCCGCGTAGATTTCTAGGAACTTGTGTTGCCATTGAGCCTTGTGTATGAAGGTGACAATCGATTTGCCATTTTGTCTCCTAACTGGTGTGTGGCAACAGACGGATAAAGAGCGGAGACCCGTGTTTTATCTGTGGTTGGCAGGAACCCGGATTTTGTCGTGTTTTTCCATGGATTTCACCGTTTAGAGCCAAGAACCTGTATCCTGCAATTGACTAGCAAACACGGCTCAAGAGTATCTATCGATATGTAATGTGATAAAAATTGGGCGGTATGAAAATGCAAAAATCTGAGATGAACAAATACCCCCAAACTTATCATTTGCTCGTCCCGAGCAAAGCCAATTTATTCACAAAAAATTTCCTAACCCCACTTTCGCAGGGAACGCGATTGCACTGAGCATGTGCAACAAGCCGTTAAACCTCTAGGTGTCCCTAGTAGGAGGAGTGTTGTCTCCTGAGGGTTTTCAGCGGATACTACCCACAAAATCCGGTCAAGTTGGTTTTGTAAAATAACTAAGATTCAAACCCTAAAGTTTTGTTTCAGAAAATAACAATTCTATAGTCCTAAGTCTAGACTATCGAACCTTTATTTTTCACACCTCGCTTCTTATTTAACTACAGATTTTATATGTCTTTACGTGCAGTGCAAATAGTGTCGTTAAGTTCTAGAAGGATCGATTAAAGTCATCATGTCGCACAATAAAGCCCAGATAACAATTTTAAAAGGATCACATAAGTTTTATAAAGAGTTAAGCATTTTTCAAGTTTCATTTTCCAGTAAGGTTTCAACTTCAGAATTTCTATCTTCCTTAACAGGAAACTAAGTCGTATTTTTCACTCCACCTTTTTTCTTGTTTTCATTTCATACACACCTCTGTGAACGTGCAATAGTCTTTATCATAGAATAAAGCCTTCATATCTCCGTTAAATTTTTTTTTATAAAAGCCTGTCTTTTATCAAGATTATTCTCACACAAAGAACCGTTAGGAATTTTAACTCGGAGAGAACACTTGCTTGACTTTGTTTTAATCTGGACTTTCTAGGCTTCTTTGCGAGCTTTGGGCCAATGCACCCAAACCAGTTGATTTTAGGGCATTAGGTGTAGAAACACCCCAGTGGACTTAATTACTCAAGTTACCTAGGTCCAAAAACAAAAGACAGTTTGGCATGAAAATCAGATGATTTAATACGAACGGAGATATAACCGCCAGTTCAATTATTTTTTTTTTTTGGATAAAATACGTGTTTAGTGGGTTCGGTGTGTAATCATTCCAATCAAGTTTCAGATGGGTTATTTTTCAAACTTAGTTCCAATTACGGCATCAATAACATTCCTTCATATAAGCTTTACTTCATAAACTATTCTTGACATTACTTATTTCAGAACAAACCTATTTGATCCTCAGAAAATCATTCATCTGTTTAAAAGTTCTTAAACATAAAAGACTTGTCATCTAATTCCCAAATCACGACACGTGTAGTGTGATGTAAAGACGTATATCAGCTATAGTTAACTTCAAAGGAGAGTTATCTTTCAGGTTTTCAAAATCTAAACATAAGATTTAGTTATTCCTATTTTTGCAAACAAAAACCGTCGAAATTTTGAATCAGAGTTCTTCCACAAGCTAACTTGACAGAAAAGTTTTTATGTTTTTAGAAAATTTTCAGATTTTTATGGATTTTATGGATTTTAATATGCAGATGCAAAATATACATATGAATGCGAAGGTAAGAAATGCGTACCGAGCGTACCCCCAAACTTAAACTGGACAGTGTCCTCACTGTCATTGCATGAAGAGATCATTTGAAGGGTCAAAATTGTCGGTTAGCGATACAATTTTTTTTTTTTTTAAAGAAAAGAAAAAGAATATACACAAGTATATACAAAATGGTTTATACAGACCCCCAAACTTATTTGGAACAGTGTCCACTGTTCTTGGCTGGATAACCGAAGTTTGGAGGCAGGCAGAGGAAGATCATGCAGGGTAAACCGGCTCCTGTAGGAACAGGAGCTCCTCTGTTGGTTCGGCACTAAGGTACGGTTTTAGTCGGTGTCCGTTCACTTTGAAAAATGAACCGTCCTTCGGATTTTCCAAATCCACAGCGCCCTGCGGATATACATTCCGCAGAAAATACGGCCCTTTCCAGCGAGATCTGAGCTTTCCAGGATGGAAGTGAAGTCGGGTGTCGTAAAGCAGTACCTGCTGACCAGGTACGAAAGTTTTGCGCAAAAGGTGTTTATCGTGAAACACCTCCGTTCGGTTCTTAACGACAACCGCGTTATCGTAAGCCTCATCCCTAAGCTCGTTTAGTTCGTTCAACTGCAGCTTCCGATGGCTGCCCGCATCTTCGAGAGACAGATTCAGCTCCTTTATCGCCCAAAATGCGCGATGCTCTATTTCGACAGGTAGGTGGCAGGCTTTTCCGTACACAAGCCGATAGGGAGACATGCCAAGGTCGGTCTTATAAGCGGTTCGAAAGGCCCAAAGGGCATCAGTGAGTTTCAGCGACCAATCCTTACAGTTCTTGGAAACCGTCTTCTCCAGTATCTGCTTGATTTGCCGATTTGAAACTTCGGCCTGTCCGCAGGTTTGGGGGTGGTAGGGCGTAGAAAGCTTATGATTAATGGAATACTTCCGCATCAAGGCCTCGAAAGTCTTATTGCAGAAATGACTTCCATTGTCGCTAATGATCGCTCGGGGGTGCCCAAACCAGGAGAAAATGTTTTCTTTAAGGAACCTAACGACAACCTTGTTGTCGTTAGTCCGGCTGGGCACAGCCTCGACCCATTTAGAGACGTAATCAACAGCTAGAAGGATGTACAAGTTCCCGAAAGAGCTGGGAAACGGCCCCATGAAATCTATCCCCCAAACATCGAAAATCTCCACAACCAAGATCGGTTGGAGCGGCATCTCGTTCCTCCGGGATAGCCGGCCCATGTGTTGGCACCGAGAGCAAGTCTTGCAATAGTCATGAGCGTCTTTGAAAAGTTGTGGCCAGTAGAAACCACATTGCAAGATCTTCTCAGCTGTCTTTCTGGGCCCAAAATGCCCGCCACACGCTTGATCGTGGCAAAATGACAGCACACTCTTGAATTCCTCGTCAGGGACACACCGACGAATAATCTGGTCGGGACAGTACTTGAACAGATAGGGTTCGTCCCAGTAAAAGTGTTTTACTTGGGATAAGAAGCGAAGTCTGTCCTGACTTGACCATTCGGTCGGTAGTAATCCCGTGGCCAAATAGTTCACAATATCTGCGAACCAGGGTTCGCACGATACTGTCAAGAGCTGTTCATCCGGGAAAACGTCGTTGATCGGAATTGGAAGCGAAGGCGAAGAAGGAAGTCGTGAGAGATGGTCGGCAACTACGTTTTCACATCCTCGTTTGTCCTTAATGACAAGGTCAAACTCTTGAAGCAAGAGGATCCAACGTATTAACCGAGATTTTGCATCTTTCTTCGCAAAAAGATGGCGCAGAGCAGAATGGTCTGTGTAGACGATGACTGGAGAGCCGCTGAGGTAGGGCCTGAACTTTTCTAAAGCAAATACAACAGCTAAGAATTCCTTCTCAGTTGTTGTATAGTTGAGTTGGGCGTCGTTCAGGGTTTGGCTCGCGTAATAGATTACGTGCGGCATTTTGTTGATGTGTTGTCCAAGGACAGCACCAATGGCAAAGTCGGATGCATCGCACATAATCTCGAATGGGTGCGTCCAGTCAGGTAAAGAAAGAACGGGAGCAGAAGTGAGTGAGCTTTTCAATGACTCGAAGGCAGTCACACAGCTCGAGTTGAAGTCGAATGGCGTGTCCTTGGCCAGCAAAAGAGTCAAGGGCCTAGCAATCTTGCTAAAGTCCTTGATGAACTTTCTATAGAAACCGGCATGGCCAAGGAAGGCTCGGATATCTCTGACGCATCGGGGAGGAGGCAGATTGGAAATGACCTCAATCTTTGCTTTGTCAACCTCTATGCCATTTTGCGAGATGATATGTCCTAAGACAATACCTTCGCGCACCATGAAGTGGCATTTCTCCCAGTTCAAAATGAGATTCTTGTCCTTACATCGGGTAAGGACAGCGTCAAGATGCAGCAAACACTCGTTGAAGGAATCGCCGAAGATGGAGAAATCATCCATGAAAATCTCCAGAAAATTTTCTACCATGTCTGAAAAGATTCCCATCATACACCGCTGAAAGGTAGCGGGCGCATTGCATAACCCAAAGGGCATGCGTCGATATGCAAACGTGCCGAAAGGACAAGTGAAAGTGGTCTTGTCCTGGTCTTTTTCGGCGATGGGAATTTGATTATAGCCAGAGTAGCCATCAAGAAAGCAGTAGTACTCGTGTCCGGCCAATCGTTCAAGCATTTGGTCAATGAAAGGTAGCGGAAAGTGGTCTTTCTGCGTTGCGGCGTTGAGTTTTCTGTAATCAATGCAAACTCGCCACCCAGTTTGGGTACGAGTAGGGATTAACTCGTTCGCCTCGTTAGTGATGACCGTGATGCCCGACTTCTTGGGGACAACATGAATGGGGCTAACCCACTGGCTATCAGAGATAGGGTAAATGATACCACTATCTAGACATTTTACGATCTCCTTCTTCACAGCCTCTTTCATGACTGGATTGAGACGTCTTTGTGGATCCCGGGCTGGTTTGGCATCATCCATCAGATGAATGTGATGCTCAACGATTAGGGGACTGATCCCCTTGATGTCCGCCATGGACCAGCCAAAAGCTTGCCTGTTGCTGTGCAAGACCGTGAGAAGGGCTTTCTCTTGCTCTGGAGCTAGAGAAGCCGAGATGATGACAGGGAGGGTCTCGTTCTCACCTAAGTAAGCGTACTTAAGGTGAGACGGCAAAGGCTTGAGTTCGAGCGTTGGAGGTGAAACGATGGAAGGCAAGATTGGTGCAAAGGTCTCGAACTCAAAGGACTCCAGCAAAGGTTCAAAACGAGTGTAGGCAACCGAGTTGGATGGTTCAGGTAACTCATCTGGAAAGTCGAAGGATTCAAACTCGGGTTGTGCGTGGCTAAGATCATTCGAGAACGTGAAACACTCGTAGTCGTTGTCGGGCGCAGAAACAGCAGCAGGTTCGAAGAGAAACGCACTAGTGGCGTCAAGATTATCGTGTTCAAACATAAACTCCTCGAATTCACACTCTTCTGGGGTGATCTCCTAGATCGAGCAGACGTCCAGTATATGAGCATTAGGTTCGGGGGGCTGATTCCCCAACCTAAAAATGTTGAGTTCAATCGTCATATTTCCAAAAGAGAGGTTCATCGAACCATTGCGACAATTGATCACAGCATTTGAGGTTGCAAGGAATGGGCGACCGAGTATCACCGGAAATTGATTCCGGGGGTTGGCTACAGGCTGTGTATCTAATATAATGAAGTCAACGGGGAATATGAAGTCCCCGACTCTTATTAACACATCCTCTGGCTCACCCCTAGGATGGGTGATCGATCGGTCGACCATTTGGAGAGTGCAGTGCGTGGGTTTCAGTTCTCCGACGCCTAATTGCTCGTATACTGAATACGGAAGCAGGTTAACACTGGCACCAAGATCTAATAGTGCGCGGTTGATGTTCTTATCCCCAATGGTAATTGAAATCGTAGGACAGCCAGGGTCCTTCCGTTTTTGTGGTAAAGATTGGGTAAAAGCATCACTCACAGCACTAGCCAAGAAAACTTTCTTTGGTACCCGAGACTTCCTCTTTTTCGTGCACAAGTCCTTTAAGATTTTCGCGTAGGATGGGACTTGTTGGACAGCATCTAAAAGAGGAATGTTAATGTTAACTGTAAGTGCACGGCGGCTCCCCGGCCGTCAATCCGACGCCGGAATGCGGAAACGGTGATAAACTTTAATTTTGCGAACTTTGCAAACCGGCACCACCGCGCACAAAACACCCGGATCGGACCATTAACAAGTCTAAGCTACTAACAAGAAAGGGAAGAGATGTACCGACTGATCTGAGTCCTCCGGTCTTCATCTCCACACCGATCTCCTCGCCGGATCTCCGTCCGTCTCCTCCTCGTCGGAAAGGGCACCACATCGCCTGTAGCTTTTACGGGCTCCCACCTCAATACCGAGGCAACTCGGGCGCGAAGCTGGCGAATCGACGCGTCCAAGATTTGCTGTAGGAAGTGTAGTGTAGAGTGCATGTCTCACTTTGGGGTTTGTTGCCTTTGAAAGATGATGGAGGAATCAAGAAGAAAAATGGTGCTTGCATTTTTCTAGCATCAAAAATGAGATCAAGAATGCCACAAGCTCACAAATGAAATTCCCTCATTTCTCTCTCCTCACTCAAGAATGTGGCCGGCCAAATTCATCAAGGGAAATGGTGGAGGGAATGGAACATAATACCAAGGGAGGTGAGTGTAGGAGAATGGAAGAGGTGACCACATCCAAAGACAAGAAAACATCAACCATACTCCACTTCTATTCACACCTTAACCTCATTAATGCAAAAGTATGGATGAAGGATTCTAATCCTATCATAATCAACACAATAGCAAGAAACCCCCTCCACAAATGTTATTTGCACAATTGCAAATAACCCCTTCCATCGGAAAAGTCCGGCCGGGAAAGAACAAACGAAAACCGGCCGGAACGGAATGCAAACTGGCAACTCCAGAAAACTGGTCCCGTAATAAATTACAGGAAAACCCCGATACTGTGCATACACACCCGCATCTGTATTCCGACCGGATACAAATGCAATGAGACAAAATCTACACTGTACTAAACTAGGATCCGGCTTAAACCAAAGCCGGCTAGTAATATCCGTTCGATCCCGATCCGTGCAATACCGCACGTATCCGATCGAACCTTGCCACATATCTATACGGCCTTTAGTACTAACCGTCCGATCCTGATCCGTGCAATACCGCACGTATCTGATCGGACCCTTCCATATCTCCATACGGCCTCTACAGCGTTTCGCCCGAAAGCTTGAGTAACTGAAAGTGTGGTGGACTCTAAAGACTCGTCAATACTATGGCTGTGGATTTAACCACTAGCACGTCAGAGGTATAAGCCAATACGTAACGGGCCACCAGCTATTGACTAAAAGGGACGTCGATGAGCGAACTCATCCTGACACCCTACTGAGCCTGTCAGTGACAATATCCGTACAGTCCGGTCCGTTCGTCTATGAGCATCGCATGTCGAGCCTAGGGGGTGGGTAAAAGTCAGACCCCCAAAAGCGGTACAAGTCGTGTCGGAGTGTAGCCCAGAACACCCTGAGATACTACTGGAATACCTACCAGTAAATCTCCTGCCTTGGCCAAGGACTTCGTGTAATGGCTCTCCTAGACACAGCGCGACCTCACCCCCAATACCGGGAGAGACGAAACCCCCGAAGATCCGCTCACTGCCTCCATGTGGCTCGGGACTGTACCCAACTAAAACCTGTTTGCACGACTCCTTTGAGCCGTGGTAGGGTAGTAATCAAAGCACAGTGGGAACTCACACGAGACAAATGACGATCCCTAGGTCGATGAACTAACCTGTACACATGTCACCTGGGAACTGCTATCTGACGTCAGGTATAAGACCAACTAGCATGTTCCCGGCGAGTCCTGTCCGGTGTACTCATAACCCAATGAGCACCTGTATACATCTTAGGTGATCCAACTGACACCAGTGGCTTGTGAGACCGGCCACCGCCCCTCGTCGGGGTCTCGACTGTATACACTAGTCTACTCTGGAGAATCGATGCCCTGTCTCGAAACTCCCACGACTAGGGACCTTTTAAGGATGTGCTTATAGACTCCAGCTCTCACTTATATGATCGCCCTCATATTGCCGGCAGTCAAGCAAGAATCCTAGGGGCTCTATCAACGTGCAATAGCGACCTGTCAGGTCACCTAAAGCAGTACACGATGATAAAGGTAAACCAGATAGCATACTATCATCTCGAGTAAGACTGTCGTACCGGGATAGGTCCTCCCTCAATCATTGCAATCACGTGCCTGTGATCCAATAATTGACTCTGAGGGCACTATCTCCAACATTAACCTGCTTGAATAACTCCAGAATCTTCTCCATTTGAGGATATTGTTTATTAGACCTCAACCGGTTTGGAAATGGAGCATTTTTAAAATTGGTTGAGTCTAATGCTGGAGGAGGAGATTGTGGAGTTGGAACGGATCCCAGAACAGGTGTTTTCGTGGAGTGAGAAGTGGGTCCATTCAGAGCAGAAGAAGAGGAAGGAGAGCCTTATGAAGAACGGAGAATAGGCTCAGAAGACGAGGAAGAAGAAGAAGAAGAAGATGAAGCGGCCGGGGTGTTATCGTTGATCCGTGTGCCAATTTTGTTTTGCAGCATCCTTCCCGATCTCAGTGTGGTCACGGCACTCACATTATGGTTCTGTTGTTCAAGAGCAACATGTGCATTATGTGGGTGACCGGGATTTGGGAGTGGCTGGGACGGGAGCTTCCCCTTCTCTCGCTCGCTTAAGGCCGCGTTCAGCTGTGCAATCTGGGCCTCGATGGTCTTGATGCTTTGCCCGTGTGCGGCAGTGTGTTGCACTAAGGATTGAATGGAAGACTGGATGTTGGTGGTGGATTGAGTCGATTGTTTAACGAACGCCTCCAGACTTCGTTCTAGCGAGAAAACCTTATCGTTGTTTGACGGAACAAAGTTGTTTGGTGGAAAAGAATTGTTGGGTGCAAACTTGTTCGTCTGATTTTGGAAAGGTTGGGGTTAGAAAGGCTGCTGAAACTGAGTTTGTTGTTACGCTTGTTGTTGCGGCGTATGGGCCCTTTGGAAATTGTTGTCCTGGAATTGATTTTGATTCTGATTCCAGACGAAATTGGGGTGGTTCCTCCAACCGGGATTGTAGGTGGAAGAGTATGGATCATTCCTCGGTCTTTGCTGGAATGCAGCATTAACCTGATCCTGTCATTGCGAGGGTGGATTGTAAGGACACTCTTCGGTCAAGTGGGAAGGATCGGAACAACAAGCGCAAATGGTACGAAGGGGGAGAACAGGGGCAGGAGCAGGAGCAGAAAATTTGCTCTCTATCGCTTCAAGCTTTCTTATTATTGCTGCCATTTCAGCTTTCATCGCAATAGAGACATCAAGTTGGTGAATTCCTACCCTAGACTGACCGGTAGAAGTGGAGGTAGAAGAAGAAGTCGGTCTGGTGCTCTCCTATTGTAGCGTTTGCTCCGCAAGGTCGTCAAAGAATTGCCACGCTTCCTCGTCAGATTTCGATAGGAAGTGGCCCTGACAGATTGTTTCCAAGGGCTGCTTCGTTGCTGGGTTCAGTCCCTCGTATAAGGTTTGGCAAAGTTTCCATTTCTCTATACCGTGGTGAGGACACTGAACAAGAAGGTCTTTGTATCGGTCAAAGCACTTCCAGAAGGGTTCAGAAGGAAGCTGAGAGAATTGGTTGATTTCATTTCGAATCCTTGCGGTCTTATGATTTGGATAGAATTTTTTTAGAAACGCTTTAACAAACTCGTCCCAGCTGGTGATTGAGTGGGAAGCGGTGCTATACAGCCATTTTTCAGCAAGATCGCATAAAGTGAACGGAATGACCCGTAGACGTATAGCATCGTCCGACAGCTGGGTGGTTTTCATCATGGCACAGACGTTTTGAAATTTGTTGATGAAGATATAGGCATCTTCAGATTCAAGCCCATGAAATCGTGGAAGCATGTTGATGAAGTGGGGCTTAATTTCAAAGTTGTCCCCATTGGCCGGTGAAAGAGAAAGGCAGGTGGGAAGTGCAGAACGGGTGGGATAGAAACGATCCTGGAGCGCGATTCGCTGCGGCGCTACAACAGGCGGTGGTGGTGGGATATTGGTCTCCGTAGGAGGTGGAGCCAATCCAGTGGTAGTCAAAGAGTTGTTCGGATTAAATCCTGACATCGCGGAAGAAGAGGTTGGTGAAGGCGAAGGCGAAGATGTATGAACAGAATTCCGGTCAACGTCGGAGTTGGCCGGCAAAGGAAGGGATGAAAGAGGAGTGGACGGAGTATCGACGTCTGAGTCGATCGCGTAGTCGGTAGCGACTAACGTAACACGGACTAGACGGACGCTAGTGTCCCGAGTCCAAGCGGACATACACTAAACGAGTTTAGTATAGTCAAAGTGGAGAAGGTGAGGGTAAGAAAACGTCAATTGGGAAAATGGTGGGTGGTGGGTGAAAAATGGATTTTTGGCGACAAAGGGCAAGTTTTTATAAAAGTTTTTGATTTTTTTCTTTTTTTTTTGTTTTGTTTTTAGAAAGAGATTTACAGAAATATGTACGGACTTACGGCTTTAAGTAATCACAAACAAGATATGCACAATCTTACCTAGATCTACGGTCGCCTAGGTCTACTAGACCTGCTCCTAACTGTTCCAGAGGGCTAGAAAAAGGACCTCAAACCGCCTCTTCTCCGTCTAATGCGGCCAGATAAGTGCCAGGTAAGTGGGAGGTTGTCCAACGCTTTCGCGAAGTTCCTTAATTAAATAACCACTTGCCTTCGTCACACTTGCCTAGACACCGCAAAAGTCAGATAGGATAAACGGCCGATGCCTGTAACTAGTCCTCTGTCCTAATGAGCGCGAAGTCCTTAGGGCTGAAGTCTAGTATTTTTTAATTTACAATGGACAATGCATATGCTTTTTGTGATTTTTGGGGTCCTGGGAAGGGTGATGAAATCCCCACCCAATCTGAATTGGTTTCAAGCCCCTTAAGTCCGTATTAAGAAATGCAAAGCAGTAACAAATCAACTGCAAACAATTTTTATTTTTTAGCGCGGCGCAAAGAATCCTGCACAAGAACAGTTTATTAGAAGGGGGAGAAGAGTTTGCGCAAAGAAATCTGCTGAAAACACAGTTTATTGGAGTCTAGAGGAGTGGGAGAGAGAAAAGGAGGACTTACAGAGAATTGTGCACACTAACTCCACCAAGTGGCCGCGGATCCGCGGCCTAAGCTTGTTTATGCCGCGGTTCCACGGCGGAATTGGGGAGTTGGGGCTCTGAAATTTTGGTGTGGGCTGTTTTGGGTGTCCTCTGCTGTTTTTAAGACCCTGAATCTGGATTTGCTCACTGGAACTGCTCCAGAATCTTAAAGTAGACCGTTTGCTTCGTTTTGTCCGTCGCGGTGTAGCCGCGAAATGTGGGTCTATCTTCCCACGTCTTTGGCACTGAACTTGAACTCCGTATTTTCCTGCACACTTGCACAAAAACTAATCAAAAAATAACAAGATGATTTTTTACAAAGTATATATTTTTTTTTTCGGTTGTTTTTATATTCACAAATTAACCCGAAATTACACAAAGAAATAAACTACCGTCTCCCCGGTAACGGCGCCATTTGATTGTTAGGGGTTCTGCGTGTTCAAGTTTTAGTTAAATACCGCAATCAAGACGGTTTCACTTGTAGCTAGCCGGTTGAGTACGGGTCGTCCGCAGGGAGATGGGAATCTTTTTCTATGTGCTTTAACGAGTTAAGTCCAGTTTTTCAGATTTTGTTGTGATTAGTTATGCGGTAAAATGATATGTAAAGAGAGCTTGTTAGGGTTAGGATTAGGTTAGTTTGAGTTAGGAGTCTCCCACATCTTTCATTGCCCCTCTTAATATCGGTGTTACGGTAATCGGCAACAACGGGGATTAGCACGACTAGGAAGGAACTTGCGAGTATAAGCTAGGCTTTCCAACGCATAAGTTCTTCCTTTTGGTGCTTGTCCGTCCGTTCTTGGCTCTTAGCCATAACCTCCGGTTAATTCAACCACAACCGGTCTCACTACGGAATCACCGCTATCATGTAGGATAGGGTGCCGTAAGGAGCGGATTGTGGTTCAATTAACGGGAGTCGAATTAAGCTGTTGGGCAAAGAAAGAGTGAGAGAGATTTCCTTCTCTCAAACTTCCCTTATCCTACCCTAACAAGTATGAAACTACTCACACATCATGATACGGAAAAATAAAACAAAACACAAGAGGAAGATAGAAAGAAAGAGATTAGAAGATAACAACTAGCTATTTGCGACCTCACCTCGGCAAGGATCAAGCGTAAGCATCATGGTTGTGTTAAGAATAAAGAAAAAGAGAGAAGAAAGAAACAACAAGAAATAACAACAACTAGTTAACAAATGAAAATTACAACAATTAACAAGATAATAAGACAAGCAAAATAATAAACGGTTCTTCTTTATTCATCATTCTTCACTCACAAGCTCACAAAGTTCTGGGCTATTTATAGGCTGAAAAATGAAAACCTAGGGCAACCAACAGAACACAAATAAAAAGACCAAAACACCCCTGGAAAAGTTTCATCTGCCGCCACCATACGGCCGCGGATCCGCGGCCTAAGCATGCTTAGGCCGCGGTTCCGCGGCCTAATAGAGGAGTTGGGCCTAGGGCTTTTTGGTGGTACCCTGGTTTGATGTACCCTTCAATCTGGTATATGTATTTTCTCATAATTTCTTCACGAATTTTCCAGAATTTCTGTTGAGGGAAAGGTGGACTTTTTGTCAAGATTTTCTTGAGCTCCGCGTAGATTTCTAGGAACTTGTGTTGCCATTGAGCCTTGTGCATGAAGGTGACAATCGATTTGCCATTTGTCTCCTAACTGGTGTGTGGCAACAGACGGATAAAGAGCGGAGACCCGTGTTTTATCTGTGGTTGGCAGGAACACGGATTTTATCGTGTTTTTCCATGGATTTCACCGTTTAGAGCCGAGAACCTGTATCCTGCAATTGACTAGCAAACACGGCTCAAGAGTATCTATCGATATGCAATGTGATAAAAATTGGGCGGTATGAAAATGCAAAAATCTGAGATGAACAGTACAGACACTGTATGGACTCGCCGAGAACTCCCAGATGGTATTATACCTCACGTCAGATGGCAGTTCTCTGGTGACACTGGTATAGGGTAGTCTATAGACCCGAGATAGAGTCTTGTGTGATTCCCACTGTGCTTTGATTTCCACCTTACCACGTCCAAGAGGATGTGCAAAACGGTGGCTTTTGGGTACAGTCCCGAATCACATGGAGGCAATGAGCGATAGGAGGGGATTCGTCTCTCCCGGTATAGGGAGTTGATGTTGTGCTGTGTTCGATTGGCTATAACTGGAAGTCCCTGGCCAGGGCGGATATTGAGTACTACTGGTAAGTGTTATCAGTAGGTTCTCGACCTGTTATGAGCCTCACATCGACACAACTTATTGGTTACTGGGGTCTGACGTATACCACCCCTAGACTAGATATGCAACATATCAGACGAAGAGACCGGACTGTACGGGAGTGTTACTGTTTGGATTCACAGGAGAATATACAGGCTTACTTTTTGATCTTCTTATCGCCCAATACCTGGGTGGCTGTTACGTTTTGCTGACCGCTTGCAGCTTGTGGGTGTTTGATATGATCATCACCTGCTACCGGCGTATTGATGATTCTTTAGAGTCCTACACAGAGGTTTCTTGACTCAGGCAAAATGGAGTAGGAGCACATATGTGATATGTGCAGGACCGAGGATAATACGATATGAGATACCATATTATATTCTCGCGATATTTGATATCAGCCGGGTCATCGGATCAAGTGTTGAATTGATGTATCGGTTTATGATATATTAGTCGGTTATATACGATATAGCCGGATTGTCGGATCAAGTGCTGATTCGATAATTTAATGTATAATTATATATGTGATATATTACATTACATTATCTAATATTGGCTCGCTTTATTGATTCATTTTCTCACCGGATAATACATTGATATATATGCGATATATGTTAATTGTATTATTTTCTTTTGTTACAAATATATATTATATATGTGATATATAATATTGTAACATGATATGATTACCAATGCAACATGTTTAGTGGAGATTAAACAAGGTTAGGGTTTGATTTGGGTTAGTTCTTTCTTGATACTTCTAGAAGGTTTTAGTTTGTTTCTAGCAAAGATATTATGCTAGATATTTTTGCTGGATATTTCTAACCCAACCCAAACCCTTCACCCTAGGTTTAGTCTCTACAATGGTTAGTCTCTCCATATTCAACCATGGTTTCATTATAAATCATTATGATATTTTTCATTATTCATCACAAAAGGATTCATTCTTCTTCTTTTTCCTTGAGCTTTGAAAAAGCTTTCTAGGTTTTCTTTATGTGATGATTTAGTGTGAGAATTTGATAATAAAAGAGAGCATAAATCCTACTTAATCATCCACATCTAATCTAGCCAATTAGATTAGGGTGTTCACCTCATCAGTGAGAAAGAGCTTGAGTTAAAGGAACTTCGAGGTAGATCATCGGAGAAAAGGAAGACTACAAGCAAGCATGGATCATTCGGGTTGTGGAGCCTCTCTTGAGTCTGGGAGATCATGGATCGCGGCGAAGGGACTTCTCCTCGGAGCTTATGAAGCGAAGGAGCGGACTACAAAGGTTGTAATCCCTCACTCTTAGTTGTAAAGATATTTACTTGCATGTTAAACCCTAATAATCTAGCAAAGATCCCGGCTTTGGGTTGTTTCGACACGTCTAAATGTTAAATCGGGCATGGTTGATGCCTTATAGAACCTTGTATGACTGCCTAGGAACCGTACAGCGATTTCCTCAAATATCAAGAAATTACAAAGAATTCTGATATTGAGGATCTAATCACCCAATTCCCAATATTCTATTCCCACTCAGCATCTGTAACGCCATACAGATAGAGAATCTAGTCTGGTAAATACATACCCTGAAGTCAGAATCTAATTGGGAAAATATTTTTCAATTAACACGACACAGTAAAACTGAAACATTAAAATGTTTCGAAAGGGTGGCCGGGTATTCCTAGTATGCCTCTTCCACCATCCAGATTCGTGACTGTAGTCGCAATTTTCCTTGCCCTCACTCCAATCACTTTATATGTCTTTACTTCTTATATTCTGTACACCATACGTAGGCTAATTGATTTTCTTCCTTCCCTACCTTTCGGCACCTGCCTAAGGTTTGGAAAAAGATTATCCAATAAGCATAATAGGTGTACTCTCCTAATACTAAGAGCTCTCGCAACCTGAGAGAAGGTAAATAGAAAAGACAACCGAATAATCATATTCAATTTCTCTAGAACCGGAAACCATTCTTGAATTGAAACAAGTTTTTTCGAGTTCATATGTAACTATACGATGGGAAACCCAAGCAATATGGATCTTCGTAGTGATACGGAGTTGATTGATGTGTGTTTTGAAGAGGTGTTTTGTAAGAAACCGCAATCAATAACGGTGTCGCTAGTAGCTAGCCGAGATGAGTACGGGTCGTCCTCAGGAAAACGTCGAACATTTTACTTGCTTTAGACGAGTTGATTGAAAATAGGGAGAATAGTTTTTAGATCTATATTGAACACGGATGTAGAATTTATGAAGAAGAGGCTTATAGGGTTCATAGAATTTAGTAGTAATGGATGATTAATTAAAAATGACTCATTTTATCTTTTAATTGATTTAAAACTAGATCGATAGTGATGAATGAAGATTAGGATTTTTGGAGAGAATAGGGTTCCCACTCTTAACCCTTATCTTTCCATTGACCTCTATTCATGTCTAGCCTTTAGCAAAACAAGTGTTAATCTAATCTCAAATCACGGTCGAGGCAATCAATAAATTGGTAGCGCACCTGATAAGGATGTTAACAATTGTTTTGCTAAAGTTTATAAACTTTAAAAGTTGTAAAAGAAGTTAAGAGATTTTATCATTCATTGATCTACCCTAATCCTACGACCCCTATCAAGCGTAGAATTACTCATCCATGGTTGAGATAGAAGAGAAGATAGAGAAGGAGATCGTAATGTAAATGATGAAAGTAATGCAAAAATTAAATGCAGAAAGTAAAATGTAAAGAATTAAACTAAAGATCTACCTTTTTATTAATCAACCATCATTTACAAATCCGTCGAATTTAGAGTACACGAACCTTAGTTTTTGCTCCCGATCTCTGTTCTCGTTGGAAGTAGATGAACAGCTGATGATCAACCTGGAAGCGTCTTGGACCTCTTGATCTCTTCGGTTTTGATATATTTGGTGATTACTTTAGTGATCTATTCCGAGATTAGATAGATAATTTTCATATGAAGCTCTCGGTCCTTTAATTAGCACTAGAAGGAGAAACCCTAGATCCTATGTATTAGGATTTGTTGTTGTGATCAGCCCCAGAAAATCTCAGATCATACAGCCATGATAAGGCCGTGGATCCTCCGCAAATGCATGCGTTTGGCCACCCAACCGTGACATGTTGGTGAGATCAGGGTATCATAATTTTTGTGCTGCCTCATGTTGACACGTGGAGATTGTTGTGATGTCTAGTTTCTTTAAATCTTCTCTGAGTCTCTGCCATATACGATTTTACGATTTGTTTCAACTTTATCGGTAGATTTTATTCCTGACATCTCGGATATCTCGATCTCCAGACCCGAGCTAAATCTGCATAATATCTCAATTCATAGTATTAGTAAAAAAAATTATATTTGAGATATTATCCTAATTATTTTGTATATGATACAATATTTTAAGAATATTGATTAGGGTTATTTGATATGATATGCACATTTAAATTATCAAAATATCATATAAATATTATATGCATATATTTTCCTTCATAATGTTAAGTATAGTGTATAAACATATGATAAAGAGTATTTTGCAGATAAACCCACATATGTTCCATAATTATGATAAACACCTTTAAGTACTTAACAAAAGTAAGAAAAATGTTCCATCAAATGTGCAATATTTTCGACTGAACATGAGTGTTCTGGAGAAATGCAAAGGGGAAGTAGGAGTGGCAGAGATATATATGACTTTTTTTTGAATCATGACAATCCAAAACCAAATTGTGTAAGAAGGTTCGGTTAACTTGGTTCATGAGTTTTAGTTTAAGGTCAGGTCATGGTCGCAACAAAAGAGAGAGAGAGAGAAAAGAACACTCAGCGTGCACTCTAACCCAGATTAGATTGGTTAATCACTTTATCTAATCAGGATAGCTCCCACTGTTTCTTCGAATTCTCCTTCAAACCTTAAAAGGAGAACTAGCTGGGATCATTAACACCTTACAAGTTCGCTAACCGTTCAGCCAGGTTGGTGTTGGTACTCCGAGAGAGGTTTCCCGTGCTCTCGTACGGACCTAATTAAAATAAATCTCGTTTCCGCAGAGGCGTAGCCCCGTTAACACCTTTCTAGACACCTGATAGGTCATCCAATTGTGAAGTGAAAAATATATCCCAAGAGTAATCCTACACATTAGTGGGATCGGGATCCAACTATCATTGCGTGATAAACAAGATGGAAGCCACTCTAGTCACCATACTCCAGAAGGTATGTAACGCTAGCAAGTTTACTATATATTTGAAACTCCTGATGTGGTTTTTGCGCGTAGAATCCAAGTGACCTTAACATTGCCAACATATCAAAGGGTCCCAGTCAAGTTCAACCTGCCATTATCTTGATTGCATTGAACCCACCCATACGAGTCCTTAACAATGCCAACATGACCGTACGACTGTCTTAACTAATCACATCTAATGCTACAAAAAAGCAATACTCAGCTACCGTACACTACGCCTTGACAATGCCAACATACGCGGCATGAATACTGAGCACCACTCATAGGAAATGACGGAAGGCTGTAGCTAGTTTTTGGCGAAAAACCTTTAACGTAATGAACTTGATATCGTTGAAAGAACCGAATAGCTTTGAAAAGGAGTGGTTTAGGCTCCGCTTTCAAAAACTAGTGGTTTTGAAGAAAACCGAGTAATCTACAGTATCATAAACTTTTTCTCAAGAGGTCACTTCCCGTGAAGGGATCTAGGCTCTTGCCTCTTAAAATAAGGTGCTGGATATTCCTGAACGAACACCACTATGCAAAGTGAAAGAGTATGACTATAGTTTTTCAAAATTTGTTCCAACAACATCTTTTAGGTTTATTTTCCTTGCATTAATCAAAATTAATGCGGTCCCACCAATTAATCCCTATCACACTAGAAAAGAATGAAAATACAATGCACGTATATACCATCCGCATTCGCCACGGGGCCCCATCATGCACCGTTAGGTTACTTTACTAACGGTAGAGCGGGGGCTAGACTAGCACGGGTGCAAAACATATACAACATCTACTAGTATAAATAAATAAATATATATATATATATATAATCATTCGTCCCAAGCATGATATAAGCAACATCTCAGAAAAACAATAAACAAAACAGAATAACGGATAATCTAGGAGCCTGGGTTTCATTGGAGCCGTAAATGGAACCCGACGTTCCCCGGTCGTGTGGATAGCCCATGCAATGAAGAACCAAGACCCCTATTAATGCGGCAAGTTACCCGCCAATCCCAAAAATGAGGCAACACCAATCAACGAAGTGAATGGGCCACTCAGCACTTCACGGAATCCGGTAACTTATGCACCCCTCCGTGGGTCATCCTATACCCCTTACGAGTGCGGCAAATAGCCCATCAATTCTAGAGTAAGGCTCCCTTCGTCTCAAGGCCATGAGATGTGGGCCCGTTTCCCTCTAGAATCCGGTTATTCGAGCACTTCTCCGCGGGGTAATCCCAGTACAGAAAAGAAAAACATATATACAACGGTGACATTGACCTCAACCCGGTTGTGCCTCAATAAATGAATATACAAACTGGCGGAAACGGAAGTCCACAAGTCAGATGTTCGCCCCGCAATAATGAATATATAAATAAATCTAAACTGTACAACTACCATTGCACTAGGGGCTATCCAACACGACAATCCGAACATACCATCACGGATATCAACATCACAGCAGTATAAGTAAGTATGTGCAACCCCGTCTAAATGACATATAGCAAATAGACGATGTTTGAAAAACACATACACAACATCACAGATATCAATGATGCAAAATTTCAAGTTTTGAAACTTTCCAAGTTTCCCCCAAGCAAAGACAACACTAAGTGAAATCTAGGGAAAATCAAATAAGACCAAAAATACCAATTTACAAAACCCCAGACACTGGATGAAAATGAGGTACATAAGTGAACAGTGAACATGCTAAATCAGGGATTTTGGGGTTTTGGCCGGCCAAACTTGAAGGGAATTGCCTAGTTTTCATTGTGTGTCATATACATGTCTAGAGTAAGTCTCTTAACTTGTTTAAAAAAATTTCAAAGACTAAAAAAAATTACATAACAGAGAGTGGGTTTTGAAATCGGAATTTTTCGGTTTTGAAACTAATGCATCGTCAACTACTAGTTTCTAATATTTGGGTAGCTCTGATACCATGTTGGGGTTCCTAGCACCCTAGCTGTCGACCGCGGCCATTGCGGAACGAAAATTTTTGGTGTTTAAAAATTTGGCGCTAGAAACAACTACCTAGAATCGAAACGAAATATGAAACTAGCAAGCTAAAAGTGGTTCTACCCTCTTCCTTTTCTCTCGATATTTGAAGATCCTCTTGATACAAAAATTCTAAAAATATTGCCCTTAGTCTCTGCCGTTGCTAGATTCTTTGATTTGCTTCTAATGTTTGGTAGATTCGGTTTGATACTTTAATTTGATGTGGATCTCCTACTTAGATTTCAGACCTGAGCTAATCTTATTATAATACCTTCATAATATCTCAAAATCATCTTGTTAATAGCATTTGTTATTTTTGAGATATTATTCCAACCATTTATATGATATAATATCATAAAAATACTGGGTGGAGATATTTGATATGATATGCATATTTTAATTAATAATATTTCATTTAAATATTATATGCATATTTTAATTAATAATATTTTATTTAAATATTATATGCATATATTTTCCCTAATTATATTAATTATAAATGAAGAAACATATGATAATAATATTTTTACAAATAAAGCCACATATATTCTCTATTTACAATTAACAACTTTTATTAATTTATAATAATAGGGAAAATGTTCATACAAATGTGAAATATTTTTGAATAATCAAATACCCCCAAACTTTTCTTTGATCGTCCCGAGCAAACCATTTATTAAAAAGAAAGAAAAACCTAGCACATTTTCGTAGGTAACACGATTGCACTTAGCTCGTGTAACAAGCCTTTAAAGCTCTAGGTGTCCCTAGTAGGAGGAGTGTTGTCTCCTGAGGCTTTTTAGCGGATTACACCTCCAAAATCCCAAAATAAAAGTAAGAAAATAAAAATTACATGTAAAGATACGAAACATATAAAAGAAAAAACTTGAAAATAAGAGTTTCGAACTACACTAGCTTTTTAGTTGTCATGAGCCTATCTTAATAGTCATGAAAAGATGTTAGAAATCACATCATCCCTTAATAAAAACATCGTCTTTAGTTTTCATCCCTACCACTCATCCAATCATCGATCATATACCCCTACGTGTATGTAAAAGACATCTCTACACTTGGAGAATTCAATTCAAGCTATTATACCCTTTGTCCATATTCCTTAGTACTTTTTAGTCGGTGATGTTTTAGATGGATTTGCTCACGCATTCTTCATGCGACCGTTAATACTTATTGAGGTACTAACCAAACGATTACCAGATGTGCTTACTTATTATGATGTAATTAGCAATATCCTAGTCTTGCAACTCTTGAGGATTAGCAGTGACTCGCAAACCAGTTGGTCTGAGGCACTAGGTGATAAGGAACCCTCCCTATATTTTTTTATGCTGCCTTAAGTAATTACAAAACCAGTGTTCACTTTTCTGCACCATTTATATTTTATGTGTCATTTATATTTTTTTGATTTATAGTTTTTCCTTCATACTAAGGATTCTAAACAAGAGTATTTCAAGGTATTCTCAACCATTCCAAGTTTCAAGATGTGTGTAAGTGCATATAGTAGGGTATCAACGTTCGGATGTTTGGACTCAAGAATACGGACTATTTTTCAAACTTATTTCTATCCGCAGAGTAGTGATTTCTTCATCTTACTAACCCTTGGGACAACAGCCCATGACTACGTATTACTAGCTTTGTTTTAAAACATATAATTTTCTTGCATTTCTTTAATCTTTTCTTATCTTTCATATGTATTTTTCACTTTTTAACTTTTATTTTCAATTTTTTTAATATATATTGCCTAATGCCAAATGATATGTCGTTAAATACAAACCTCTCCCCAAACCTGTTTACAGCAGTGTCCTCACCGATGTTGTTCTTCGAGCGCATAAACCTGTAGACTTGGAAGGAGTATAATAGGGGTAAAAGATAGTTAAATGAAAACCACCCCCAAACTTGTTCTTTGGCACGCACAAATACTCAGTTGTATTTTTTTACACACCTCCATTCTTAGATGAAACAGTGTTACCGAAATATGGAGGTGAGGCGGAGGAAAATTAATTGTGATAAAGTGGCTTCTGTAGGAACAGGAGCTCATCTGATGGGTCAGCGGAAAAGCACGGTTTTAATCTATGCCCAATTATTTTAAAAATAGAACCATTTTAAATATTTTCTACATCCATTGCACCGTACGGATACACATGCCGCACCACAGAAGGTCCTTTCTAACGAGATCTTAGCTTACATGGATGAAGATGGAGAAGGGAATCATAAAGAAGGACTTGTTGTCCCGGTGTGAAAGTTTTTCTCAAAAGGTTTTTGTCGTGAAACACCTTTGTCCGGTTCTTTACTATAACCGCATTATCATAAAGCTCGCTTAGCTCATTTAATTGCAGCTTCCGATAGCTGCCGGCTTGATCAAAATTACAATTAAGCTCTTTAATAGCCCACATTGCTTTATGTTCAATCTCGACAGGGAGGTGTCAAGCTTTCCCAAACACTAGTCGGTAAGGAGACATTCCAAGATCGGTCTTATATACGGTACGACATGTCCAAAGAGCATCTATCAATTTGGTGGACCAATTTTTACGGTTCTTAGAAACCGTTTTCTCCAAAATATGTTTTATCTGTCTAGTCGAGATCTCAGCTTGCCCGCTCATTTGGGGATGATAGGGCGTAGAAAGCTTGTGGTTGATTGAATATTTCCGCATCAAAGGCTCGAAAGACCGATTACAGAAATATGTTCCATTGTCGCTAATGATAGCATAAGGGTGCCCGAACTCTAAAAAGATATTTTATTTAAGGAACTTAACAACAACCTTGTTGTCATTAGTATGGCACGGTATTGCTTTTACTCATTTAGAGACATAATCAACCGCTAATAAAATTTATAAATTCCCATAAGAGTTGGGAAACAGGCTTATGAAATCGATTCCCCATACATCAAATATTTCCACAACCAAGATTGGTTGGAGTGGTATCTTGTTTCTCTGTGAAATCGGACCCATGTGTTGACACCGTGAACAAGTTTTGCAATAATCATATGGATCTTTAAATAAAGTTGGCCAATAAAAGCCACATTGCAAAATTTTTTCTGCCATTTTTTGGGACCAAAATGACCACCACATGCTTGATCAAAGCAGAAAGATAATACACTCTTGAATTCATTATTAGGGACACATCGGTGAATAATCTGATCGGGACAATACTTAAACAAATAAGGTTCGTCCCAGTAAAAGTGTTTTATCTGGAATAAAAATATGTGATTCTCTTGATTTGACCATTCACTGGGTAGAAGTCATGCCGCTAAATAGTGAACAATATCAGCGAACAAAGGTTCTCAAGATATAGTCAAGAGATGTTCATCCGGAAAGGAATCGTTTATTGGCAAGGTAAATGTTAGTGAAGAAGAAAGCCGTGAAAGATGGTCGGCTACGACATTTTCACATCCACTTTTGTCTCGTATGACAAGATCAAATTCTTGTACCAAGAGAATCCAATGTATTAGCCTGGATGTAGCATCCTTCTTTGATAAAAGATGTCTTATAGCGGAATTATCAGTGTAAACTACTACTGGAGAGCCAATTAAGTAGAGCCTGAATTTTTCTAATGCAAATACAACCGCCCAGAGTTCTTTCTTGGTGGTTGTATAATTCATTTGGGCATCGTTCAAGGTCCTACTCGCATAATAAATAACATGTGGCATCTTATATATGTGTTGTCCCAAGACTGCACCTATAGCAAAATCGGATGCATCATACATAAGCTCGAAAGGGTGATTCCAGTCTGGTGATGATAGAAAGGGGGCTGGAGTGAGGGAACGTTTAAGTGATTCAAATGCAGCCAACCAATCCGAGTCGAAATGAAATATTGTATCCTTGGCCAAGAGAAGAGTTAATGGTCTAGCAATTTTGCTAAAATCCTTAATGAATCGTCTATAAAATCCGGCATGACCAAGAAAGGATCGAATATCTTTGATGCATTTGGGAGGAGGAAGGTTGGAAATGACATCTATTTTAGTTTTGTCTATCTCATTGCCTTTTCGTGAAATGATATGCCCTAAAACAATACCTTCTTGAACCATAAAGTGACATTTTTTCCAATTCAAAGTTAGATTCTTATCCTTATAGCAGGTAAGAACAGCGTCAAGATGACGTAAGCATTTCTCAAAGAAGTCCACAAATATGGAGAAATCGTCCATAAATATCTCCAGAAAATTTTTAACCATGTCCGAGAATATCCCTATCATACACCGCTGAAATGTAGTGGCAGCATTGCATAACCCAAAGGGCATGCGTCTATAAGCGAAAGTACCGAAAGGACAAGTAAAAGTTGTCTTATCTTGATCCTTCTCGACGATGGGAATCTGGTTATAACCTGAGTATCCGTCCAAAAAACAGTAGTACTCATGCCCAGCTAAACGTTCCAACATCTAGTCAATGAAGGTTAGAGGGAAGTGATCTTTCCTCGTCGCGACATTGCGTTTTCTATAATCAATACATACCCACCACCCGGTTTGGGTGCGTGTTTGAATCAACTCATTAACCTCATTAGTTATGACCGTGATGCCAGACTCTTTAGGGACCACATGAATAGGATATACCCATTGGCTATCAGATATTAGGTAAATTATACCATCATCTAAGTATTTGACGATTTCTTTCTTCACCGCCTCTTTCATGACGGGATTCAACAGTCTTTGTGGGTCTCGGGCTGGTTTGATTTCATCCATCAAATGTATATGATTTTCAACAATCAAGGGACTAATCCCTTTGATGTCCATCATTGTCCAACCAAAAGCTTGCTGATTTGATCTCAAGACAGATAGAAGAGCTCTCTCTTGCTCTAAAGCTAGAGAAGCTGATATAATAACGAGTAAAGATTCATTCTCACCTAAATATGCATATTTAAGATGAGACGGCAGCGGCTTGAGATCAAGCGTTGGCGGAGAGACGATAAAGGGTAGGGTAACGGAATGATACTCAGACTCTATAAGAGGTTCATAGCTAGTATAAGAGACTGACTCAGATAGCTCAACTGACAAATCAAAGGATTCAAACTCAGGGGTGGACTTGTCGACAGAAGGGTCCCTACTCATATAATAAACAGCTAGATCAAACAATAACGCACTAGTGGCGTCGAGTTCATTATCGTGGAGAAAAAACTTCTCTAATTCGCAACTGTCGGAAGCTATCTCGTTGACAGAACATATATCAATGATATGAGCAGAAGGTTCAGTGGGATGACTTCCTACCCTGAAAATGTTAAGTTCAATTATCATCTTCTCAAAGGATAAGTTCATGGAATCGTTACGACAATTGATTACTGCATTGGAAGTTACTAGGAAAGGTCAACCAAGAATCACCGGGATTTGGTTCCATGGGTTTTCCATAGGCCGTTTATCTAAAACTATAAAGTTCACAGAGAATATAAATTCTCCGACTTTGATTAACACGTCCTCTAGCTCACCCTAGGATGGGTGATAGATCGATCGGCCATCTAGAGAGTGCAGTGCATAGGTTTCAACTCTCTTATTCATAATAGCTCATAAACAGAATACGGGAGCATGTTAACACTAGCACCTAGATCGAGTAGAGCACGATTGATATTTTTACCCCCAATAGTTATAGAAATTGTAGGACAACCGAGATCCTTATGTTTCTTGGGCAAATGTTGGGTTAGAGTATCACTCACATTGCTTGCTAAGAAAACATTTTTAGGTACTTGAGTTTTCCTTTTCTTAGTACATAAGTCCTTTAGGATTTCGCATAGGATGGAACTTGTTAGATAGCATCTAAGAGAGGAATATTAATGTTAAATTGCTTGAACATTTTCACAATCTTCTCCATTTGTGGACTTGGTTTGTTGAGCCTCAACCGGTTTGGAAAAGGGAGCTTTATCAACAGGGGTTGGGTCCAACATTTGTGGAGAAGTTTGTGGGGATGGAATGGATCACAAAATCGGATTTTGGGTGGTCTGAGATGGTAGTTCATTCAAGGATGTGGATTGAGGGTTCGAGCCCAGTGAAGAACGGAGAATGGGCTCAGAAAAAGATGTTGGATTAGACGAAATATGAGTAGAAGTAGTAGCCGGGGTATCAACGACATCATCAACTGGTTCATCAACAGAGATATTCAACACTCTTCCCGATTGTTTCCCCAATATTTAAACCTAATAAAAGAGCAAAGCTCTGTTGGATTTAATGAGGCAGCGATTCACGTGCTCTCCACGAGGGTGCCAACGCCAGCTCCAATCTTATAGGATTAAATCCTATAGTGGCGCCTCACGTGCTCCTCACGTGTGCGCCAGCGCGCAAAGCACAAGAGAATTTATTACATAAGAGTTAGACTCTTATATGGCGTCGCACGTGCTCCTCATGCGGGCACTAATGTGCAAAGCACAAGAATACCCATCTTAAGAATTAAATTCTTAAGTGGCGCCCACGTGCATAACACGTGAGCATCGACGGCCAAGTAGAATTAAATTCTACAATACTCTCTGTTAAACAGAGCCATTGGATCAAAGATCCAACGGAGGTGATAAATTATCAAAATATAGAATTGAATTCTATTAGGAGAAAACATGTCCCAAATCTTTCTAAATAAGAAAAATGCTCTCGGTTAGATCAATGATCCAATAATAGAATAAAATTCTATTTTGGGAATATATTCCCTCAATTTTTCTAAACAAAAAAAAAATGGCCCTCCGTAAAACAGAGAACCCTTGTATTAAAAATCCAATGGTGAATAAAAATCACCACTTGACAGAATATATTCTATATATGGGATAATATTTTCCCGATCTTGTTAAAAACAAGAATAACATATTCTGTAAAACAGAAGTCCTTGGATCAAAGATCCAACGGTGGGTAAAATTCCTTAAATCAATTTTGAGACCAATTAAATAAAAATTGGAATATATCAACGAGAGATTTTCTCAAAACTAATTAACAATCTTCCACCACTATATAAAGGACCCGAGACTTCAAGTTTCAGTGAGAACACACGAAGAGAGGAAGAGACCACAGATAGAAAGAACAGAGAATTCAATTCTCAAAGAAGAAGAGCTTCCTTCTCAAAACCCTAGGTAGAAAAAAGAGATCAAAATATTTCTATAATATAACATATAAGGGTTTAACCATTATAAAAAGAACTAAGTTCTTTCTCTGGATCTTAGATCCACAAGATAGGTCTCCCACAAGTTGAGAATTTAATTCTCATCGAGAAGATCTTGTTCTTGAGAATCAAAAATTCAGGGAAGAACAAATTTAAAGAGAAAGAAGAGGGAGTCCAGAATACTCCAAGAACTCAGTTCCTTCAAATCGAGAACTTAGTTCTTTAAAAACTCAACCTAAAATCCTTAAATATAGTGATTTTAGCGAGCGTTAATGGTTAAAGCACCATTGATAGAGGTTTAACCTCTCTGAAAACATCAACAGAGATTAAATCTGTAAATAAAAGAAAGTAGCACCTCACGTACTTCCCACGTGGGCGCTCCTCTTTAACAGCGCCTAGCGCCTCACATGAAACACACGTGGGCGCCATATAAAAAGTGCTTAGCACTTCACAAACAGCTGAGTGTTTAGCACTAATTGGGCAGCACTCAGCGCCGCACGTGCTCCTCACGGGGGCGCCACAAAAATAATAAGAGTACTTAGCACTCCATAAATAGCCAAAACGGCTAAGTGCTTAGCACTAATTAGGGCAGTGCCCAGCGCCTCACGTGCTCCTCATGTGGGTACCACAAAAATAATAAGAGTGCCTAGAACTCCATAAATAGCCAAAATGGCTGAGTGCTTAGCAGTGATTGGGCAGCGCCCAGCGCCTCATGTGTTCCTCATGTTTGCGCCATAAAAAAAAAGAGAAAAGTGCTTAACACTCTATAAACAGCTAAAATGGCTGAGTGCTCAGCGCTCATTAGGCGGCGCCCATAATTAAATGCTTCACATGACACCAATGTGAGTATCAGAGCGTCAAACAAGTGCTTAGCACTTTTGCATAAAAAGGGGGACTGAACCAATTGAGTACAAATAAGTGCTTAGCACTTCTGAACAAAAAAAACTGAGCATACTAAGCCTAAATTGGCTAAGTCTATAAAACTTTCTTATAGCTGAGCCCAAAATGCTCTGTTGTTTGGATCTTAAATAAAAATGATCCTTAAAATATTGTTAAGTTGATCTTAGTCTCAAATTAGACTAACGTATCCTTAGTTAAAAATAAATTGAGCTCCAATGCTCACACATTTAAGATGATCTCAATCTCAAACTATATTAACGATACTTAAATAAAACCAAATCTTTTTGAACCAAAGGAACATACAACCTAAGTTCAAAAAAAAACCCGTCAAGCAGATCCTTCATCCAAACCCAAATATAAAATATACGGATTTCGACTAATCTGCGCCCTACGGGCGATGACACAAAATAGTGTCCGCATGCAATCCATGAGCAACCAAAACAAACAAAAACACACATGACACGAAGTGAACTTCCGGAGTAGTAGAAAGTGGTCATCGCAATGCGGTAACGTAATTAACCGCAGGGGCTTGCGCTTGCAGTGAAGAGCATCCCCACAATAAAACCCCCCTCATAAAAGGAGTGGGAATCTGATAAAGTCTGCTACAACGTCCGCATCTGTCCAAACCTCTGATATATGGTGCCATAAATCAACTTGATATCTTCGGAGACGTGGACGGATAAATCCAAATAGCATCTGCCCCCAGAATTCAGGCCAGACGTCCCAACGTCTCGGTCCCTGTCTTTCGGCAGTGAACAGATCCTGGCACGCTCGCTGGGACCTTTTCCTCTTTCCACTCCACACTTCGTGTGTCGTGTTTCGCGAACAAAATCGCGGTTTGCTATGGTTTCCCTTGGATTTGAGGTACTAAAATTTGGTGTCTTGCTCATGTGCAGAAAAAATCGACGGCTTCCAATAGCACCTCTTGCAACAGCAACTCTCGCGCCACCCCAGCTAGAGGAGTGACCTACGGGCCCAACATAGCCTCTATCTTTTCGATGCCGGTGGGTCAAGTTATGCAAGCCACTACTGGGTTATTCTTTGGGACCATGCTCCAACCGATGAGTTTCGGTGCCTCAGCGCAGCAAGAGGAAGCTACCAAGAGGTCGGTCTTCGATCGACTAGCGACCACAATGGCCCTTCTCAACGGGCCGTTCAAATCTGGTGTCTCAGTCTTTAACAGGCTGAGCAAAAGCTCGAACAGGCCCGCAAAGAGGCTCATAATACCTGAAGGGGCTATCCAAAAATGGATAGCCCTCCCAACTCCTCCTGCAGGTGAAGACGTCAAAGGTGATTCCCCTACCAGAAAGTCGGTCTTTGAAATATTCGCCGGCCCTCCTCGAACTCTGCTAAGGACGTCGGTCTTCAACAGGTTGACGCTAACAACAGCCCTTTAGTAAAGCCGAGGGAACGAAGAAGTCGTTTCCAAAACTGAGGCGGTCCCGTTTGCAAGACACGCTCGACGTCGCTACTGGCACCGAATGAGAAAAGCTAAGGGCAATTCTCCCTCTGGACTTACCCCACCAGCTTCAATGGTAGAATTTGACGCTGTTGTTCCAACCGAGAACAACTTTGATGTTCTCAGGAGGGTACGCAAGAACTCTCCAACGGCAGTGCTAAAGGAATCGCCCCCTCCTGCAGAAGCCACAGTGCAGGAAAATTCGGAGTGCCCCAATCAACGGCTCTCCTCCTAAATTCATAGGGTCTGGTGGAAAGTACAGGGCTCTGTGATCAATAAAGATTACTCTCGTCGACCGAAGAGATCGAAGGCTCGGCAAGAGAAAGACCATCTCTCCGTCATGCATCAAGGGGCTTATTCTACACAGGTGCCTGTTACAACGACTCCTTCAACCTCGACCTCCCACAAAAGGATGCGGCCGGAGAAAATCGCACCACCGACGGCAAATTCCAAAGGCGATGGACCCAAACGCCCCAGGTCTGGGGGCATGATCGTACATACGGCCACATGGCTTCCGGGAATGAAGAAAGCCGTGCTACTGTAGGTCATCGACCGCAAACTCGGTTGCTGACAAAAGCTCAGGAGCAACAACAAAAGCTCCAGGAAATACTGACCAAAATGACGGTACTTACCGGGCAGAAGGAAAGCCCGGACACAACAGTCGAACAACGCAAAGAGTAGGAGACCGATACAGAGTTTCTGTGAAGGGTTCCTGAAAGGAAGGACAAGGTAGTTGCTGAGCAGGCTGCTAACATAAAGTAGATGGCTCTCTTGTTCCAAGACATGGTTGGGATGATGATCCAGCCAGAACCCACGGCCGAGGATCCACCGATAATTGCCGAGGATCCGCTGATAATTATCGAGGATGACATAGGGGAAACATCAAATCCTATTCTGGACTTATCGACAGCTAAGGAGGAAACAATCTCCAAGGCTACTCTTGATGATTATATTGCTCAACAAATACAAGCTCGTCAAGCTAATGAAGCGCAAGAAAAATCATCAGAACTGGATGACCGTATCCAGGCTGGTATGACCAAATTAAATACCCACCGGGATATACGATCCATAAGTTCCAAGCGTACAAGGGGACATGCAGCCCACAAGTCACACGGTTCAGAGCTCTGTGTGGCAACACTGGAGGCGACGACAAACTGTTGCATCGCCAGTTCGTTGGCAACCTGTCAGAGACGGCTTTTGAATTGTATTCGGAGCTCCTAAATGACTCCGTGAGAACATTCACATAGATGGAACCGCTGTTCACACAGCGGTTCGCCAGCGCAAGCGAGCGCACCCCGATAAGGCAATAATCAATGCCAGGGTAAATCCAGGAGAAACCTGGGTCCAATATGCGATCCGATGGCGGAACTTATGGTCAAAGTGTGAACAGCGCATCAAAGAATTCCCCGCCATGGGCATGTTCATCAGGACCCTTGATCCTCAAGCGACTGTGTCCCAGTTCATGACGTTCTTCAAACCAACAACTTTCCAGGCTCTGATCGATAAACTGGCCCAAATAGACCAGATGGGCCACGGGCCTTCCTCCTCAAGTAAGGACCCTCGAAATACTAAAGGTAAAAGGAAAGCGGTCTTCATTGCCAACGCTCAACAACAACCGAGTGGGCCAAAACCGGCTGCTCGCCAAAACAACGCACGCCCACGCCTATCCTTGGAAGAAAGGCTAGGACGCACTTACTCGTTTCCCCGCGATAAGACAAGGAGACTATTTGAGTTGGCAATGCGTAACAAACTCATCAAATTGACAGACCCACAGCGTCCACCGCAACCCGAGGACGTCAACAACCCTAACTACTGTGCCTATCACAGAATGGCGAGCCACCCAATTGAGAATTGCTACGTCTTCAAGAACTAGGTCGAGGATCAGTATCAACAGAGGAAGTTCACGCTGTCGAAGAACTGGAGGGTGAACCCACCACAGAAGCACACTCCCAAAAAAGTGGATGTGCCGGAGGCATCATGCTCGCTCATGGAAGAAACTCCATAGGAAGTCGTTCTTTCAACAAAAACCAAAAGAATGCTGAATGATCTACAGGCATGTCCGGCAGTCAGGTGGAAAAGCCCACTTGAACCTGAAATCATCGAAGGGATGCTGAAACCGCGTCCCATACCGAAGATTGTTGACAAAGGGCAAAACCCCAAGTCAAGCCTTCAAAGGCTTCAAAGAAGAAGAAGAAGACCAAGAAGCCTGTGCAGCCTGCCGAGTATGATGAAAACCGCACAGACCTACAAAAGTACATTGACGTGCTGGAGGAGTACAACTAGAAGGCGCGGACACCGGTCACTCTCGAAGAGTTTCTCAAGCATATTCTTGAGGACAAAGATAGCGACTACGATGAGGGAAATGACTCATTAAAAGACACCGGGGATCGTGTAGCAAGTTGCCACATAGTTTCCCATTCGTTGTTAAATGACGAAAAAACACTCTCAGCGTCAGAAAACAACACAGAGGAACTGGAGGAAGAATCAGCACTAAAATCCCTGGAGCTGTCAGAAGACCCGATCGATGGTTATCAAACAAAGCCTTTCGAAAAAGCAAAACTGACAGAGAATGCGAAACAACCATATACGAAAAGGTTATGCGTCAACGTCAGGATGAAGAAGCTGTGGCAAGGTGGAGTCGTAAAGTACTCCAACTAAACCAAGGCATACCTGCGACAAATAAGAGCAGGATCAAGACAGAGAAGCGGTTCACCAAAGACCTGTCAATGGGAAGAAGTTGCCGCCTCTGGTAGGAAACACTCCTGGGGTCATATGCCTCAACGGAGAGGATTCACATCCAAACTACTGTCTATATTATCGGAGGGTTACCTACCCCACCGAAAAATGCAGTACCTTCAAGAACTGGTGGCAATGATATGTTTCTCCTAAAAAACACTTCAAGAGGATGAAGCGCGAAGCTCGTCGACTGCAAAAGAGTGCGACAGATGCGCGTGAAAAAATGACTAGCAACTGTCATATATTTGGTACCAGTTCAGAAGGGGGAAAACCCAAAGTTCTTACTTTCGGGAGCGATTCTTAGGATTAAATACCCCTCAGACCTCTCTTCAAAGACTCCACCTCCGAAAAAGAAGAGGTGGAGAATAACTGCAAGAATATTCAGCTGCGTAACCACACGCTGCCTGAAAAGAACCTCGGACCTACAAACAAAGGTTCGAGCAAAAAAGACAAAGGGAAAGAGAAAATCTCTGAGGAAATTGCCCTCGACGATGGAGTTGTCAAAGAGCTCGCAGCAAGGGACTCGCCTAGGAAAAATAAGGTGGATTACAATGTCCTACCACATCTGAGGAAAATACCCTTACAGTTGAGCATATTGGATGCTCTTTTCTTGTTCAAAGAGGCACGAGAGTCTCTAATGAAGGCATTACATGAGCCTGATCGGTTGCAAGTTTTCCTTGTAGAAAAGAAGATGAAGGACAAGCTGGCAGAGGTTCACACAGCTGACATTACATTCAGCGATGAAGATCTCTTCTCGGTACGTGCGAACATAACCGCCCGTTATACGTCACCGGGTACTGCCACGACATCAAAATAGGGAAAATTCCTGTCGACAACGGATCCTCCGTCAACCTTCTCAACGTTAAAGTACTGAAGGAGATTTACATGAACGTTCAACACTTGGCCTGAGAAAAAATTACAATCTCCGGGTTCGACTCACAGTTGTCACGGACGCTTAGGTCTGTAATACTAACGTTACGCTTTGGGTTGCTCGTCACTGACATCAAATTTCACGTCATTGACGCCAAGACTTGCTATAACGGTTTGCTCGGCAGGCCCTGGTTGCATGAGTATAACGTCATCCCTTCTACACAATATCAGTGTATAAAGTATTTCAAGGATGGCTTGGAATGCACCGTCACAGGGGAGCTAAATCCGTTCTCCGTAAACGAGATCCGGAAATATGAAGACGCAAAGTACTTCCTACCAGACTTCGAAGATACGGAAATGTGTCATAAGCCGTAGGATAAATGAAGTCCACCATCACTATCACGATCTTTGGGAGCGATTCCGAGGAAGATGAAGAAATAGTCTACTCGGGGCAACCCCAGAAAGAAAACAACAGGCCCGAACCATCTAACCCTATTCTGGTCTTTGGCAACGACTCTGAGAATGATGCCAACGCAGTGTTCTCCATTCGCCCGTCAGTGCAAACCCTCGACGAAGCAGATCAGAGTCTGCAAATCATAATGGCTCCGCCTCGGCATTACAAGGAACTTGATGCGCTCGATACATACAGCGTACAAGAACTACAGACTTTCGACGTCCTTCCCAGGTGAAGAGGTGAAGAGGCGATTCTATTTTAACAATCTACGGAGACCAAAGCAGAAAAAGAAGTCTAGTATGGTGCTGATTTTGCACTCGACATGCTTCAACCAATCCGTCTGCTAAGATACTACGCGGAGAGATTAAAAAGGATGTTAAGATGCCAAGGTGTACCCCTCGACAAACTGTTCGACAAGCCCAATTCTAAAGATTTAAGATATTCTCGGGACTCGGCGAAAGATGCCCAATGGGAAGATCGAGATAACAGGGCTCGGATACGTTCGGTCCAAGAAACGGGAGCAGTTCTACAGCTGTCGCGTCATAAACAGCTACCGCGAAGGGGAAAATACTCTACCGAATGGCCGTGACGTTAAAACAGAGCGTGAGCCTGCTCTAAGAACGTTAAGTCCGTCGCTGGAAGAACAAATAGACAATCTACTAAAAGAAACTTGTCAAAGGAGACGAGACGATCACTGCCGTGAAATGGCCATTTATGAAAAGGCCAGGACGCAGCACCTCAATCAGCCATCCTCGGAGAAGGAAGACTATAATGCTCTTCATCCCCGGCCCGCTGTATGTCTTAGCGAAAGGGGAAAATCTAGAAATAAAGGCAAAAATATGGAAAAGAACGCAAACAATGTTCGAAAACAACGAAGCGGATCCAAGAGGCCATGCAATCGAGAAAAGGTCGATTGGAACCCGTCCTTTATAAAGAAAATAGGCCGGGAATACTTTTTCCCCCAAGATAAGACAAAGAAAATATCCAACCTTGTCATGAAGCATCATATGATGACGTTCCCGGAGTCTCGGCATCCCGAACAAATAAATGAGGTCTATCATCCGGATTATTGCTCCTATCACTGAGTAATAGGTCATCCACTTGAAGACTGCTTCACCTTCAAAAACTGGGTAGAAGACCAGTATCATCAAACCAGGTTCGCTTTATCCGACAACTGGAGGAACCCCGCTACAAAAGCATGTGCCAAAGAGGATTTACACCATGAGAATAGGACCAGCTCAACCACAAAAAGGGAAATGGACTCGTACCTGCCATATGATAACACTCTCAAAAGAGGGAGGGCACGAGATTATGGATGAGCTCCACATGTACTTCGCAAATGAAGACATGGACAAGGTGATCTCAGAGTTTTTACCAGCGCCAAAAGAGTTGGAAGATAGGTGTTCTGTTGATAAAACTGCACATTTGTTATTACATTTTTCCTACCATTTTCATATTAAAAAAGGACTTTATTATAATATATCATACATATGAGGGTTTATGTGTAAAAATACTATTTTCCATGTGTTGATATATTATAATTAGCATTTGATAGGAAAATGTATGCAAATAATTTCATTGACCAAATCCTAGTAGAACAAAGTCTACTAAATATTATTTGAGTTGTTGTGCAGAATTTTTCCAAGTTGTGCAGAATCTTTCAAGACTAGAATCAAGGAAATCAAGTTGTTGAAGAAGACTTGCCTAATTAAGAAGCAAAACTTGGAGACCAAGTCTGGCAGCAACCACGAGAAGATTTCAATGATACAAAGGTTCCAGAGAAGGCCACATGTCATATGGAGAAAACCCTAAACTTTTGATCAAATGATCTTGACCCTTGGCCGCGGATCCGCGGCACTATTATGGATTTAGGGTTTGCTCAAATTCTGGGTGAATCTCTGATGAATTTTACCTAATTTGGAAGCAAAGGATTCTGGCTTTAGACTATAAAAAATGACCGAGAGCCTCTTGGAAAAATTATCAAGCCGACGAGATCACGAAGCCCCAGACGCTCACGCATCCAGGCTGATCATCAACTGTTTGTCTACCTCCTTGGAAGAGATCGAGAAGAAAACTAGTCTTTGTAATCATTTTCTAAGGAAATAAAGTGTAGATTGTTCAAGTTGATTAATAAAGGTAGTTGTTTTATTTAATTCTTTTGCATTTTACATTATGTTTTCCCTCTCTATCTTTTCATCTTCTTTTCCCAACATGCGCGAGTAATTCTCCGCTTGTTAGAGTTCGTAGGATTAGGGTAGGCTAATGGACGATTAACATCCCTAAACCCTTTTTGAGTCCTATAAAGTTTATGAACTTTATCAAAAGAACCATTAACATCCTAATCGGGCGCGCTAACAATTCTTTGCTAGTTCCGACCGCGATTAGAGATTAGATTAATGATTGTTTTGGTAAAGGCTAGATATGAACAGAGTTCCGTGTCGAGATAAGGGTTAAGAGTGGGATTCCTTTTCCCTCCAGAAACCCTAATCTACACGCATCACCGTCGTTCTAGTTATAAATCTATTAAAGGATAAAAAGGTAACTTTTAATTAATCGTCCATAACTACTAAATCTTAACGAACCCTACAAGCCCTCTTATTATATTATCTACATCTCTAAAATAATCTAGATCTATATTTTTGCATTCTTGCTTAACGTAGATCTAGAAACTTTTCACAAAATTCTTAATTCCTCCTCTCTTTTTCAACACATCTAAAGTAAGAGTAAAAGGTTCCACGTTTCCCTGAGGACGACCCGTACTCACCTCGGTCCAGCTACGCACGACACCGTTCTGATTGCGGTTAACTACAAACACACTTTTACGTACAATCAAATGGCGCCGTTGCCGGGGAAACGTGCGTAATTTTTTATTCTTGCTATTTGTGTTGAATTCTTAGACGATTCATATCATTATTAAAACAAAACTGCAAATTGCATATTTAACGATTTGTGTGTGAATTTTGCGAGGGAATCTGGAGTCACGGACTTGAGGAAACAGGAGATCTAGGGTTTCACACTTCTCTGGTATCTTTGTTAACTCCTTCTCTCTCCTTTCAAATCCAATAAAATCTATTTTCTGCAGGATTCTTTGCAAAATATCGCCGCTCATAAATCTTTTTGCAAAGTTTTATTTTGCGGTTTGTTTTTGCATATTTTAATACGGATTTTTAAGGGGCAAAGACAAAATCAAGATTAGGTGGGGATTTCATCACCCTTCCTAAGCCCCCCAAATCACAAACCGAGCATCTGCATCAACCCGACATTAATTTAAAAAATATCTAGACCAGACTCTTAGGACTGTCGCGCTCAATAAGGACAGAGGAAGGTCGTGGGTAATCTATCGCTTATCCGCATGACTTTTGTAGTGTCTAGGCAAGTGTGTCAAAGGCTAGTGGATTTTAATTAGGCCCACTACTGTGGTTCCTTCCTACTTACCTGGCACTTAGCTGGCTACAAGGGTAGTACAGAGGCGGTAGAGGATTAATCCTGCGGCTTGTCCTTTGGAAGTCTAGGAGCGGTCTAGAGACTGGACCTAGGTAACCATATTTCTAGGGTTGTGCATTTTTGTGTGATTTGTCTAAATCCGTCATTTTTCAAAACAAACCAATTACTTTCTCTCCTCTTTACCCCTTCCCCTTTCTTCTCTTCTTATAATGGGTGACCTAAACAGAAGAACACTTGCCGAGCTTTGCTGTTCACAACCAGATATCTCTTGTTTTCGTAATCCCTTCGGTATACCGTCCGGCTCTTCCATGTCCTTAAGAGATCATATAGAACAAGCAGGAAGAAACAGTTGGCCACCTCAGTCTAGGTCTTATCAACCGTATCCTAATCCTACACCTATTTCAGTTGATACCCAGAGTGAGGAAGCTCCTATACGAATGTCCATTGCTGAGCACATAGCTAGGTCTAGAGGCCAAAGTTTCAACCCGGACCAATATCAACCATCACCACCACTGTCCAGAGAAGAGTTTGATATGCGGTTTGTGCCATATAAGATGTCTGAAAATAGCCAACCAACCAACCCATATCAATATTCTTCTTATCATAATATTGATCCTACTCCTACCCAAGTTCCGCAACCATTCTATTCCTATCAATCCAATCCGACTTTTCCACCTTCTCTAAACAGTTCTTCTAATCAGTCATTTGGGAGTTTTAATTATCCACAGGAATTTCAATCTTATACTGAAAACCCTTATCATCCCAAGACTAGTCTGGAGCAGACATTAGAAAAATTTCTGGAACTGTCGAACCAAATTATGAAGGATTTGGGTAGTAAGACAGAACTGTACACCCTTCCTCATCAAACCTCCCCATTCCAAACTGAAATCCACAACTCCAGTTTCATAGATTCATCAAGTACACCAAATAGAATGACTGATAAGTTGTGTCACTTTGTAGTGTTTGATTTACCTGACTGTGAAGGGTCCATTTCAAGTGAAACCATACCCAACCTTTGTGATCTCTACACCTCCACTCTTGAACCAAAACTGATTGAAAACAATACTTTTGATGAGGTGTTTAAGAATTTTAACCTTCACTTGAATGAGGTGATTGACGTTGGGGATATATTGATTGATGAACCCGAAATTTTGGATGATTTTGTACCACCAATTCATCAAATCCTTTCGCTTCCTTGTGGTCATCATCTTGAGCCTTTAATTCTTCCCGAACCCCAAATATGTCTTGAAGTTGAGGATAATGGTATACCCGAAGATCAGACCAAAATACAGCCTCCATCTTCCACATCTGGTTCAGCAACACTCGACACACCAATTTGTTTACCCATTTCACGTTCTACTTTCTCCGGTTCTTCTTCTGTTCCTATAGTTTCAGTGAGTTTTGATGAATCATAATCCGTTAATTCAAGTTCAATAATACCAGAAATTCAACTTGATTTGGATATTATTGAAAATAAGGTAGATGATTTTTTCGAGTCCTCTACCTCAATGATTTTTTATGAATCAAGTAGAAAAAATTCTAGCACAAAACGCTTTGACAGCAAAATGTTCAATCACACCATCGATAAAAGTTTTGAAGAACTTTTTGCTGACGAACTTGAATTTTTAAACAATACGGATTTTGTGATTGATCAATCTCCACCTATAGAGGTTGAACCGTCACCATTCCTTCTTCCTAATCATTCACATTCATCCTTATTCTTTCTTTTCTCTAAATTCAAACCCTTTCCAGACCACCTCTTATCTCTTCCCCACTTTTTCTTGACTCGATACAACACATTCTTCCACCAACCTATACGATATACTGATAAAATCTTTGAATGGTTGGTGTTAACTTTTGGTCTTTGTAAAGTCTTACTTTGACCAAATGACTCACCCCCTCTTAAAATGCTTCGTATTGTCTAACTCATATTTGAGGGGGGGTATATTTTTGGCTCTTGATCATAACTTTTGTCCTCAAATTTGTGAGCCAAAAATAAGATTGGGGGAGGATTTTCACTTTCATATATTTTTGCCTCCATTAAGAATTTCCCCCCAAGCTTACAGGTTTTTGTGATCCAGCGGATAGCAACAGTGAGGACACTGTTGAAAACAAGTTTGGGGGAGGTTTGTGCTTATTTACACATCAATTTGCATCATATTTTGCATAAGCACAACATTTTCAAAAATTTTCAAAAATTTTCTTTTATAACAAAGGAGTAGAAAGTAAAAAATTACATCCAAAAGATAGGAATAGTTTAAGAAAACCAAGAAAATTAGAAGTTTTCTTAAACGAACTGGTAATAAGTAGTTATGAGCTGTTGTCCCAAAGGTTAGTAAGATGAAGGAAGTCACTAATCTGAGGATAAAAATAAGTCTGAAAAATAGTTTCTATTCTGGAAGCCAAACAGTTGAATGTTGATACCCTACTATATGCACTTACACATGTCTTGAAACTCGGGATAGTGGAGGATACCTTGAAATGCTCTTGTCTAAAAGCCAAAGTATGAAGGAAATGAAAAAAAAAATGAAGAAATTATAAAAATGGTGAAAAGAAAAAAAATGAACACTGGTTTTGTTATCGCCAAGGCAGCAATAAAAAAATATAGCGAGGGTGTCTCTTCACCTAGTGCCCTAAGGCCAACTGGTCTGGGAGTCACTGCTAAGCCTTAGGTGGTGCAAGACGAGGAAAATATTATCACCTAATCAGCAAGCACATGAGTAATCGGTCGGTTAGTACCTCAAGAAGCATTAACGGTCGCATGAAAATTGTGTGAGCAAATTCAACTAAATATTCATCGATTAAAAAGTACTGAGGCAGATGGACAAGAGTATGATAGCTTGAATTGAATTCTCCGGGTGTAGGGATGTTATTTACACACACGTAGGGTTATATGATCGATGTTTGGATGAAAGGTAGGAATGAAGAATAAAGATGATGTTTTATTGAGAGATGATGTGATTTCTAACATCTTTTCATGACTATTAAGATAGGGCTCATGACAACTGAAAAGCTAGTATAGTTGGAAACTCTTATTTTCAAAGTCTTTCTTTTATGGTTCTTATCTTTATATGTAAATTTCACCATCTCTCTTTTGTTATAGGATTTTGTGGGTGTAATCCACTGAAAACCCTCAGGAGACAACACTCCTCCTACTAGGGACACCTAGAGGTTTAACGGCTTGTTGCACGTGCTCAGTGCAATCGTGTCTGCCTACGAAAGTGTGCTTAGTTTTCTCCTTTCTTTTTCTTCTCTTGAATAAACTAGTTTGCTCGGGACGATCAAAGATAAGTTTGGAGGTATTTGTTCAGTTGATAAAACTGCACATTTGTTATTACATTTTTCCTGCCATTTTCATATTAAAAAAGGAATTTATTACAATAAATCATACATATGAGGGTTTATGTGTAAAAATACTATTTTCCATGTGTTGATATATTATAATTAGCATTTGATAGAAAAATGTATGCAAATAATTTCATTGACCAAATCTTAGTAGAACAAAGTCTACTAAATATTATTTGAGTTGTTGTGCAGAATTTTTCCAAGTTGTGCAGAATCTTTCAAGACTAGAATCAAGGAAATCAAGTTGTTGAAGAAGACTTGCCTAATTAAGAAGCAAAACTTGGAGACCAAGTCTGGCAGCAGCCACGAGAAGATTTCAAAGATACAAAGGTTCCAGAGAAGGCCACATGTCACAAGGAGAAAACCCTAAACTTTTGATCAAATGATCTTGACCCTTGGCCGCGGATCCGCGGCCAAAACCCCCGTTGGGCCGCGGATCCGCGACACTATTATGGAGTTAGGGTTTGCTCAAATTGTGGGTGAATCTCTGATGAATTTTACCTAATTTGGAAGCAAAGGATTCTGGCTTTAGACTATAAAAAGGGACCGAGAGCCTCTTGGAAGAATTATCAAGCCGACGAGATCACGAAGCCCCAGACGTTCACGCATCCAGGCTGATCATCAACTGTTCGTCTACTTCCTTGGAAGAGATCGAGAAGCAAACTAGTCTTTGTAATCATTTTCTAAGGAATCAAAGTGTAGATTGTTCAAGTTGATTAATAAAGATAGTTGTTTTATTTAATTCTTTTGCATTTTACATTATATTTTCCCTCTCTATCTTTTCATCTTCTTTTCCCAACATGCGCGAGTAAATCTCCGCTTGTTAGGGTTCGTAGGATTAGGGTAGGCTAATGGACGATGAACATCCCTAAACCCTTTTTGAGTCCTATAAAGTTTATGAACTTTATCAAAAGAATCATTAACATCCTAATCGGGCACGCTAACAATTCTTTGCTAGTTCCGACCGCGATTAGAGATTAGATTAATAATTGTTTTGGTAAAGGCTAGATATGAACGGAGTTCCGTGTCGAGATAAGGGTTAAGAGTGGGATTCCTTTTCCCTCCAGAAACCCTAATCTACACGCATCACCGTCGTTCTAGTTATAAATCTATTAAAGGATAAAAGGGTAACTTTTAACTAATCGTCCATAACTACTAAATCCAAACGAACCCTACAAGCCCTCTTATTATATTATCTATATCTCTAAAATAATCTAGATCTATATTTTTGCATTCTTGCTTAACGTAGATCTAGAAACTTTTCACAAAATTCTTATTTCCTCCTCTCTTTTTCAACACATCTAAAGTAAGAGTAAAAGGTTCCACGTTTCCCTGAGGACGACCTGTACTCACCTTGGTCTAACTATGCACGACACCATTCTGATTCGGTTAACTACAAACACACTTTTACGTACAATCAATAGGACACACACTACGGTAGACAACCTGAAGAAAATTGACTTAGGGACGGAAAAATATCCGAGGCCAACATTCGTCAGTGTGCTATTATCTGAAAAACAGATAGCTATGTTAAAGGAAATGGTCATGCAGTATAAAGACTGCTTCGTATGGAACTATTCAAAGATACCATGTTTAGATCCAAAAATGGCTGTACACAAACTGGCTATATCGCCGGACATAAAACCAGTCAAACAGGCGCCAAGAAGAATGCGGCTCGAACTTGAAATGAGTATTAACGCTGAAGTCAAGAAACTAATCGACTCCGGCTTCATCGAAGAAGTTCAATATTCCGACTGGATCTGTAACGACTCTGATTTTACTGTACGAAAATTTTCAATTTAATGTACAGAAAGGAGTTTACAAGCCTGAATACACTTTAAAAGTTAATTTTTGTTTAAGAATAGAAAGAAACAACTTGTAGTTTACTGGTAAAGCTTTGCACTGCAGTGACGTAGCCCCTATGTTCGAATCCCATCAGACACATTTATTTTTTTTTCGGATTTTGTTTTTAAACTTTTTGGAAGACCAAAAGTTTACACGTGCAATGCACATAAAAATGAAAAGTATGGAAAAATAAACATATAGAAAAGGGTTTAAATACATACGAGTACACGTGGCACAAATCCTATAGCCCATCTCTCATTTTCGACCGGACAAACTCCCCATTCCACCGGCGCCGACGGTCCCCCTGTAGGAAAAAGTGCCCGTGTTTTGCACACAAGTCCCTTGGCCAACCCCCATTACCCCGGCACTGTTTGATTACTCTGCAATCAAACCGAGACCCCTCAATTCTCTAATTTATCATATTTTAATGCATTTTAATTCACTCTTTTTATCCAAAAACCTTAATTCCACACTATAAATCCTATCCCATGCCCTGGCCCTTCCTCATTCTGAAAATTCTAGCCAAAACCCTCAAATTTTCTCAAGTACAAGTGGAGTAGAAAAGGAGTTAGCCAACGACCAAGTCGCGGCGAGAAATCGAGTCAATTCCGGCGATCCCGCAACGCCGCAACGACTAAGCTATTTTCTTCTACTTTCTCTTAACCTAACTCACTAGTAAGTCCCTCCCTATCCTTCTCTTCTTCTTAAAAAGTTATCTTTTCAAAATATTTCGGTAAGTGGAGTTAACACGGATCTTTTGTTCTAAACCTTATAAATTTCACTATTTCTTTCATATCTTTCATCCAAATTCTTACTCTATATTTATAACCATAAAACTAATGTTTAGAATAACTTTCACTCAAAAACATCATGTTAAATAATTTTAATCTAACTTTTACATGAAAATACCATGAACTATACATATCACCTTTTAGTATATTGTTAATACTTTACCTTTAGAAAACACACAGGGTAATGACCTACCCCTCACATATACACATGTTTCCATAGCACGATTTCCTATGAACATGTTTTTGTTACCATATTATATTAAAATACCATCAACAATAAAAAATCGATTTTCTTTGAATTGTATTTCAAAACCCTTTAAAAATAAGACTCTACAACCCTTTTTAGGGGACCCGCTATTGGATGGTGCGGATTATCGCACATCCTTGGGCTAGTAGAGCGAGATGGAAACCTCCTCACGGAGCTTTCGGTCTCAAAAGGTTTTTAATACGATTTTTAAGAAATACTAGATTTTCAACTTAATAATCAAAATTAATTTTTAATAATTATATAAATATTATAAAATCCATATATTTTCAAAATATAATAACTTTATATTTTTTTCATAGGAAAGAATTACATATTTCAACAAAATACCATCAAGATATCAATACAAGACAAGTTTACAGTAAAATACCATGAACTATTCAAGTTAAGGTAATTATCACTAAAATACCTCAATTCTTCAAATACACATCCATGGAAACCCTAAAGAATATAAATAATTTCTAGAGGTTATTTTGAACTATATATTAAAAATATTTTTTTATAAAACCCTTTTGACCTATATAAAACACTATTAAGGATTTGAGTAAATATGGGTTTAAGAGGGATCAATTCTCTGGAGCCTCAGGGAGCCGGAGAAAGTGAGCGCTTGTCTATTTAAGGTAGAAAAACTTAATGGTGTTATCAATGGTAATTGTCTTGGAAAAATACGCAAATCCTGCCGTCCATATACAGCAGTTACCGATAACTTCCGAACATAATTCAGGATTCAAATCAGTTCTAAGTGTCTGAATCAAGTCTGAGTCTAAATCAAGCTTGAATTCAACTCAAACTAGAATCTAATTCAAACAAGAATCCAAACTCTAACATGTATACTTGAACCTGAACCTGAATACTAGAACAATATCAACGTGCAAACATGACTTGACTTGACCGAACCATGGCTATAACTTGACTTGATTACATGATTACTTGTTTACCTCCTGAACGTGATTACATGAACAACTTGTATCCATGGTCTCGGCAAGCCTGATAACTATAAACTATACAACACATTACAGGGTAAAGGGGTAGATTGGTACGCAATGTATTAAAAGTTGTATGATGATGGTCACTAAAAGACACCTACATGAACTCTCGTGCCGTTGTCCAGTGGGTTTTGACGGGGCCATATACTTGCATGTTACCATAGTCTACGGGATAGTTGGACTCCTCTCGTATACACTAATACCTTATGTACCAAGCTACAAACAACTACGTTAGAGTAATAAACTGATACCCGTATAACTTAACAGTTTTCCTTCCACATTACTTGTTGTATCCCTTCTTTCTTTTGGGACTAACCGAGCACTGGTTCGCTGACGACATTCCTATCTATTTCTTTCTTGGAATGTTCGTCGGGAGGACAGGACCTTCAGAAGAGCGAGCCCAGTCAGGAGTACCTGGATCAGATTGAGGTACAGCCAGACTACTAGCTTTACTTGTACTTACCTTCAAGTTTGTATGCCACTGTTTATTCATTGCTTTTTTCATTGTACATTTCCTTTTCAAATCAGTTGTATTGTAAAGATGAATGTTAATAAAAGTTGTTGTTTACATTATATCTCTTGTCATTTCTTGAGCTTTTCATATATTTCTTATTTACACTCAACGTATTTATTTCTGAGTAAATACGTCGCGTGCCCGTTACGTCTCCTTCCTCGTACACTGGAGAAGCGGGACATGACAGGTTTTGTTGGTGGCCCATGCAGGTCTGTTCTGCATAGAATCCTAAGCAATATATCACAAGAATAATAAGAATCAGCAACTATACATTCTTTACATTTCAAATTCCTTGAATCTATCCTATCCTTTCTTTTTCTATCAAGGTCATGGATTCTCCCAAAACACGAGTACCAACGTCAATGGGAACACCCACCTCCTACTCTACCACCACCACCTACCACTGCATCTCCCATCAACGAGCAAACGGTATTTCTTGAGGCGATCAAGAGCCTCCTGGAGGGTCAGCAGCAGCAAACTGCTATCCTCATGTCCCACCGAGAGGTCGAGGCACCAGGAGTCAAACAATTTCGGGTACTACACCCGAAACATTTCTTTGGGAAAGAGAGCCCACTAAAGGCAGAGGAATGGGCTCATTCTATCGAGGATGATCTGGCAGCAACACAAGTGCCCGAGATTGCTTAGGTGAAAGTTGCAAAGCTGCAACTAACAGATAACGCCAGAGTCTGGTGGAAGGCTGAAGAAAGCTGACTCGCCCAACCAATTGAATGGAGAACCGATTGAATGGAGGGCATTTCGCGATATATTTTCGACGCAAAATATTTCTCTGAGACTGCCCGTTTCGAGATGGAACAACAGTTCATCCACTTACAGTAAGGATCAGTGTGGAACAAATCTGTGGATGAATACGATGCTGAGTTTACCGTGCTTAGCAGGTAAGAAATGTCTCAATATTCAATTTCCTGATATCACATACTACACTGCTAACACAAGGTCATAACAGGTTCACGGCACACTTGATCCCAACTGCTGAGATCCGGGCATGAAGATTCCCAACCCATGATCTCGCTCTGAAGGCTGTCCGACGCTATGAGGCAGTGGTGAAGAAGAAGGGCATATCTCAGACTGCCGGTGTGAAACGCCCTACTACCCAGATGGCAGGAGGAGCCTCTTCTAGGCGACCTTTTTCATCCAGGAGACCGGGAGTAACTTTTAACAGGCCCAGTCCAGATTTTTGCTTCTATTGCAAGAGGAATGGACACCTGGAGAAGGACTGCAGGCGTGCGAATGGCATGTGCTTAGTTTGTGGTGCATCTACTCACACCATTAGAGCTTTTCCATATCGTCTCAACCCAGCTCCTGCACCCCGACCAGCGATCAATTTCCCGCAGCGGCCATCTCCTCGTCTTGCTCTACCTGCTCCACCTCCACATGGACCTCCTGCACAGCCTCCTCGTTGGTTTCATCAGGCATAGAGGAACATGCCTCAAGGGCAGAGGAATATGCCCTAGGGACAGAGGAATGTTCCTCTAGAGAGGAGGAATGTACCCGGCGTCAGGCTTTCACCATGACCGTTGAGGAAGCCGAAGCCACTGGCCAAGTTATTACCGGTAATTCCTAATCTTTTCATCTTTTCAAATCCTTGTATACCACTATATTTTTTCCCTATATCTAAAACCAGTCTCATACAACTTTGGTACTATATTAGTAGCCACCCTTCCTGCACTAGCACTGTTCGACACTGGAGCATCACACTGCTTCATGTCCCAACGTTTTATGAGAACACATGCGATTTCCGTGAAACCACTCATTTTAAGATGGAATGTCAGTTCCGGGAATGGAGTATTAAAGGCAACTATGGGATTGGATCAGTGTCCAGTTGTAGTTTGCGGACGAAAATTCTACGCGAATTTCAAAGTACTGGACATCACAAACTTCAATGTTGTGTTGGGAATGGACTGGATAGGAGTTTTCTATGCTACGATTGACTGCTGTCAAACGAGGGTAGTATTTGTTGGATATGTATGCCCTGGTGGCCAGTGTTGTATATGTATACATATGGATGCTGGGTATATGTATGTACAGGACAATCTTGCTAAGTGTATAGTATGTTATTTAACTTGTCTTTGTCAGGATCTGTGTGTTTATTTCTATTGACGTTTTATCCAGCCTGCAATATTGATAAAGACTCGATACAGTTGTATAGTGTTATGGTTTGTTTTTATCTTAACATGTTCATACATTATATATATGTCGACAACATGTTGATAAAGCCCATAGGATCTTACTTGACTACCAGCGTTATGATGGCGATCATACTTGTGGGAGCTAGGTAGTCTATAAGCACATCCTTAAAAGTCCCAAGTCGTAGGAGTATCGAGATCGGGCATTGATATTCCAGAGTAAACTTTTGTATACGTTTTGAGACCCCGACGAAGGGCGGTGGTTGGTCCCACATCCATTGATGTGATCACCTAAGATTGTATACCGGTGCTCACTGGGGGTGAGTACACTGGACGGACTGACGAAGAACTTCCAGATGGTACTATACCTATCGTTAGATGGAAGTTCTCAGGTGACATGTGTATAGGTTAGTCCTCGGACCTGAGATCATTATTTGTCTCATGTGAGTTCCCACTGTGCTTTGATCACTACCCTACCACGACTCTACTGAGTCGTGCAAACAGGTTTTGGTTGGGTACAGTCCCGAGCCACATGGAGGTAGTGAGTGATTGTTGGGGATTCGTCACTCCCAGTATTGGGAGTCGATATCGCACTGTGTTCGATTATTCAGGACCATAAGACCTTGGCCAAGGAAGTTGGGATTTACTGATAGGTTGATCAGTAGTTTCCCGGGTTGGTTCTGAGCCTCATCATTAGCATGAATTATCGGGTTATTTGGTTCTGACGTTTACCACCCCTAGACCCGGTATGCGATACTCTTAGACGAAGAGACCGGACTGTACGGATATTGTCACGGATAGGCTCAGTAGGGATCCAGATGAGTTTGTTCGTAGGCTTTCCTTTTCGACAGGTACCTGGGTAGCCGTTATGTATAGCTAGTGCCGCTGACGTGCTTATGGTTAAACCTACTGCCAGTGTACTGTCGAGTCTTTAGAGTCCCACACAAAGGGTTTCCCTGCTTGAGGAGAAACGATGTAGAGCCCGTATGCTTTTACGGCAGCGTTCGATCACATACGTGTACTAGTGCACGCATGATGTTCGGGCGCATAATACTAGCGGGCTTTGGTTTGAGCCGGACCCTAGTATTATATTGATGGATTATTTTCGTTTCTTTTGTATTCGTATTTTTCGGAATACGAATACGTGTATGTATATACGGTGAAGGGTATTCTTGTAATTTGCTACAACAGTGCTTTTAGAAGAAGAATCCTCATTATTTATTTTAACCATTTAGTTAAATGGTTAATGAGGTGGAGGTATGGGGGGTTGGCTTTTCTTAAAGTGAACTATAGCTAATTTGTTAACTCACTTAGTGAGTTAGGGGTTATTATTGAGGCAAGAAAATGTCTAGATATTTTTGTGATGGAGACTTTTCTCATCAATATTTAGGCATGCTTGCATTATTGGGTTACTTAGATTAGCCATTCTTCACTTGAGTTTTTCCATAGTTGCTCTCTACAACTCTCTCATCTCCTCCAAGTTTTTCTTCTTCTACCTCAAGCCTTTATAGTCTCATGTGTTGAGAAACCTAGGGTTCTTGAGACAAAACACTCCATCATCACTCTCTACATCACCTAGGTTACTTAGATTATCAAACCAAGTAACCTAGTTACATTAGTTTAAAGGTAGGAGCCCAAACAAGACACTCTCGGGTGGATCATCTTCGACACAAGGAGCCGACGATCAAGCTTGATCATGGAGGCCACTAGGAGCATGCTAAAGGAAAGGAGTGAAGACCCGAAGGACTCGAGTCTCATGGTATAACTATTTTCATAGTAGATAGCTTCTCTTTTTTCTAGTTAGGTTTATGGTAGATCTGGTTTAGTGTTATTCTAGCGCCAAGTTTTCGTTCATAGAAAATAATTTGTTCCGCATTTGGCCACGGAAGTTGGTCGGGGCGCTAGCGTAACCTTTCATGGTATCAAAGCCAGCCCATGAACCCTACACTAGCTAGTTTAAACAATGTTAAAATACGAAACCGAAACAACTCCAAAACATAGAAACCAAACTTCAAGTTTCTGTCGAAATTTCCAGAGGCTCAAAAGTTTTTTTAAACAATTGCAGATTGCTCATTTTGTCGTCAGATGAACTTAGAACAAAAACAAGCTAATTCTATCATAATGTGGCCGACCAAATCATGAAAATTCCTGGCCCCACCGGTTGGAATATGAGGAAATGGCTCGAGTTTTGTTCTGGGTTCTTATCTCTTGGAGTTTGGGTTTCAGGTGTTGTTTATTTTTGCCCAGGTTGGATATTCTGTTATCTATGTGTTTGGGGCAATTCGGAGTATTTTGAAGTCGTTATATTTGACACTGTTTAATAGTTTATAGTACATTCACTTCTATCTGCGGCCGTGAATGTCATTCGATCGGTATAACTCGTCTAATTGCTATATGTTCTTTTAGACGAGTTTGCAAACATGAAATTCATGTTGATGTTCCGTGTTTGTGCTGTGATTATGGTTGGATAGTCATGGTAGATAGCTTGTGGTGCAATGTTAGTGGTACAGTTAAATATTCATCTGTATATTCATATTGCGAGGTGAGCATCCAACATGTAGACTGCTGTCTTTGCCGGGTTGTATATTATTTGTTTGGGGTACGACCGGGTTGAGGTCGATGTCACCATTTGTACATATTATTTTTATTTTCTGTACTAGGATTACCCCATGGTGGAGTGCACGAATGGCCGGGTTCTAGAAGGCAACAAGCCCGCATCTCATGGCGTTGAGACGGAGGGGGCTTCATTCTAGAATTGGCGGGCTATTCGCTGCACTCGTAGGGGTATAGCATGACCCACGGAGGGGCGCCAAAGTTACCGGATTTCGTGAAGTGCTGGGTGGCCCATTCGGTTTGTTGAAGGGGGTTGCCTCACTTCTAGGATTGGCGGGTAACTTTCTGCACTCGTAGGGGTCCAGGTTTTTATTGCACAGGCTATCCACACGACCGGGAACGTCGGGTTTTATTTGCGTCTCAAATGAAACCCGGGGATCTAAGATTGTCCACCATTCTGTACTATTGGCTAAGATTCTGTGTTTTTGATTATATCATGCCTGGGACGAATGTTATATATACTTATATATATACTACTAGATGTTGTATATGTTTTGCACCCGCGCTAGTCCAGCCCCTGCTCTGTCGTTGGTTAAGTAACCTAACAAGTGATGATGGGGCCCAGTGGCGAATGCAGATGGCATATATGTACATCATATTTTCGTTCTTTTATGGTGTGATAGGTTAAATGATGGGACCACATTAATTTTGATTAATGCAAGAAAAGAAACCTAAAAAGATGTTTTTGGAACAAATTTCGAAAAACTATAGTTTTATTCTTTCGCTTTGCATAGTGGTATTCGGTCATGAATATCCTGCACCTCATTCCACGAGGCAAGAGCCGAGTTCCCTTCGCGAGGAGTGACCTCTTTAGCAAAAGCTTATACTATAGATTACTCGGTTTTCTTCAAACCCACTAGTTTTTAAAAGCGCAGCCTAAACCACTCATTTTCAAAGCTATCAGGTTCCTTCAACGATATCAAGTTCATTACGTTAACGGATTTTTCGCCGAAAACCCAGCCGTAGCTCTCCGTCATTTCAAATAAGTAGTACCAAGTATTCGTGCTGCGTTTGTTGGCTTTTGTCAAGGCATAGTGTACGGTAGCTAGATATTGCTTGTCTGTTGCATAGATAGATGCGATTATCTAGGACAGTCGTATAGCCTTATTAGCCTTTGTCAAGGGTTTGTACGGGTGGGTCTAGATTAATCCAGGATAATAACTGGTTGAACTTGATTAGTGGTTTATGATTTGTTGGCCTTTGTCAAGGTCATGAACCGCTAGGGGCAAAAACCACATCGGGAGTTTCAAATATACATAAACCTTGCAGATTCAACATACCTTCTGGAGTGTGGTGACTAGAGTGGATTCTATCTAGGTCATCACACAATAATAGTTGGATCCCGAACCTACTGATGAGTAGGATTACTCTCGGCGGATTATTTCACTTAACAATCAATGCTATAAACTAAGTAGCTGTCTAAAAAGGTGTCAGCGGGGCCACGCCTCCAGGGAAAAGAGGTTACATAATTAAGGAACTTTGTGAAAGCGTTGGAAAACCTCCCTCGAAGTACCGACACTAGCCTGGCTGAAAGGATAAGCAAGTATTGTGACGTGCGATTAATCCCGGCTAGTTCTTCTTTTAGGGTTTGAAGATGAATTTGAGGAAACAGTGGGAGCCATCCTGGTTAGATAAATTAATAACCAATCTAATCTTGCAAGAGCGCACGCTAAGTGTTTCTTTTCTCTCTCTCCAGGTAGCAACCATTTCACGCCCTAATCAAGATAATAAAATGTATTGCTTGACCGATCCGAATTCCTATTCGAGGCTGGGGAACATCGGCTTAGCTCTAACTTATAATGGCGGTCATGCGTATGAGCAAGGGAAAGAGGATTGCATGAATTCCTTGATGACCCCAATGAAGAAGAATCATACTATTGCCTCTCCTTCAGGTGTTTTTGTTATTGAGAACTGTTTTTTGGTCAGTCCTACCTCCTGAGTACTAGATACCGGATCAGGATTTCATATTTGTAATTTATTGCAGGGACTGAGAAAAAGTAGGATAGTTAGACCTGGTGATATGCCCCTCAGAGTAGGGAATGGAGCACAAGTTGATGCTGCTACCGTCGGTGAATATCACCTAGCATTGCTAAAATGCAATACTATGATTTTGAACAATTCCTACTATGTACCTTCCTTGGTTTGCAACATCATATCAGTTTCTTTACTTGATAAAGATGGATATAAGTTTGTTCTTGATAGAAATATCATGAACATTTACCTTAATCAGGTATTGGTTGCAGAAGGTACACTGTGTAATGGTATCTATGTGCTAAATCAAAACGCAGTTTTCAATGTGCAAAACACGCGCAAGAGGAAAAGTTCAGAATAGAACGAATCCTACTCGTGGCATTGTAGACTTGGTCATATTGGAGAGAAAAGACTGAGTAAATTGCATAAGGATGGATATTTGAATGCGTTTGAATTTTCATCTTATGAAACCTGTCAGTCCTGTCTCAAAGGAAAGATGACTAAATCTCCATTCATAGGACACGGAGAAAGAGCAGGAGAGCTTTTGGGACTCATACACTGTGATGTATGTGGCCCAATGTCTATACATGCATGGGTGGGTTATAATACTTCATCACATTCACTGACGATCTCTCTAGATTCGGATATGTGTATCTTATCAAACACAAATCTGAAGCTTTTGAAAAATTCAAAGAATATAAGAACAAAGTAGAGAATCAGATCGGCAAAAGTATCAAGATCCTCTAATCAGATAGAGGAGGGGAGTAAATGAGTACGGAATTCCGGGACTTCCTAAAAGAGAATGGTATTCTCTCTCAGCTTACTCTTCCGTATACACCACAGCACAACGGTGTATCGGAGCGGAGGAACCGTACCTTATTGGATATGGTTCGCTCCATGATGAGTAGTGCTGAGTTGCCTCTTTCATTCTGGGGACATGCGCTGCAAACAAAGGCATATCTTTTGAATCAGGTTCCTTCCAAATCTGTGCCTAAGACTCCGTATGAAATATAGAGAGGAAAGAAACCATGTCTTAAGGGTATTAAGATATGGGGTTGTCCGGCCTATGTAAAAACACAAAAATCGAACAAACTAGATGCACGGTCAGTTTTATGTAAGTTTGTAGGATATGCAATGCATTCGCATGGATATCTGTTCTACCAAACTTACGAACAGAAGGTGTTTGTTGCTCGCCACGCCGTCTTTTTGGAGAAGGAATTTCTTGCAAAAGAAATTAGTGAGAGCGCGGTAGAACTGGAGGAAATTCCAGAGAGACAAACTATAACTAGAGGTTTGGTAGAACCAGAAGATTCAATAGTACCAGATGAACCTCAGCCACTCCGCAGATCTGGTAGGATTTCTCATCCGCCAGAGATATTCTACGGTTTTCTTATAGACCGGAATCAAGAGGATTGCATCTTGGAAGAAGATGATCCTACTAGTTACAGGTAGGTCGTTATCAGTAGGGACTCTGATAAGTGGCTGGATGCTATGAAATCCGAAATGGAGTATATGTACGCCAATAAAGTGTGGACCCTGGAAGTTGCTCCACCTGGGGTAAAACCCGTTGGATGCAAATGGATCTACAAGAAGAAGATTGGTGTAGATGGGAAGGTGGAGACCTATAAGGCTAGACTTGTTGCAAAAGGTTTTCGTCAAAGACCAGGATTGGACTATGACGAAACCTTTTCTCTAGTGGCTATGCTCAAATCCATTCGGGTCTTACTTGCCATTGCTGCCTTCCATGACTATGAAATCTGGCACATGGACGTAAAAACGACTTTTCTAATCGGAGGTTTGGAAGAGTGCTTTTATATGGATCAGCGGAAGGTTTCATAGACAGTGGGAGTAGCGGGAAGGTGTGTAAGTTGCTCAAATCCATTTATGGATTGAAACAGGCATCGCGGAGCTAGAACATTTGTTTTGATGAAACAATCAAGGAATTTGACTTTATCAAGAATGAGAATGAGCCATGTATTTATAAGAAGATTGTACGACGAACTGTCATATTCCTAGTCTTGTAAGTTGTTCATCACTAAAAACTGCATTTTAATACCGCTCATTCTTTATCTATTTTGTATATATCGGTACTATTAACCAGTATCTGCTCAGTAATTACAGATTACAGGTATCCATGACAAAATACTGGAAATACACTTAAAATCACGGATATATCGTTTGTGAGCGACACTGTAACCGGAGTGGGAAACCGACCGATATCCAAAGAGTTTTTGCAAATAAAATGTATGCACACAATTTAGTCCAACACAATGCAAGTGTACACATACTCTTTGGCACTAGGACTATGGTGTGGCTTCTCATGGAACATATGACATGATGAATTGGGCACAAGTGGGAATGCGAAGTGATGTGTGAGTTAATGCAAAAAGATATGATGTGATGTATATCATCATGTTTCCCTCCAAATCCCTGGGTGCAGACCAGGTTAATATAGAGAAATCAAGCAGCACCAGAGTGATGTTGGGGAGCATACAAATCCACACAAAAAACACGAGCCTAGGAGCTCGGAATTGGGCCAGTTACACCCTCCATAATTCTGAGCTGGCCGGCCCCTTGCCCCAATGATCCCCAAACTTCTTTGGTCCCTCCCTTGCAGTCACATCAACCTATTTTTATTGCTTGTTTATTCTTCTTTTGTGCCTATAAAAGCAGACCAGGGAGAAAGGGAGAAGGGGTCATTTTTTGTCCAAGTTTTGTCCAAGATTTCATTCACAGCTCTTTTTTTTTCTTTTGTTCTTGTACATAGCTAGTCCCCCTTGAGTTCTTTGCCTTCTCTTGATCTTGCAACCCCTTCATTGAGCTTGCAAGTTTAAGTTTTGGTTATTGATCTCAAGAGTTGTATCTTCATTTGGAATCAATAAAGCTTTCTTTGTGCTCTCATTTTCCTTGAGTTCTTAGCCTTCTCTTGATCTTGTAACCTCTTCATTTAGCTTGCAAGTTTAAGTTTAGGCTATTGAACCCATGGTCTGTAATGTGTTCTATGGTTCCTAGTATCTTTATTTCTTGCTTTACTTTCTGGCAAATTATTTCCATGCTTTACTTACTTGCAATTTAATTTCATGTCATTTGCTTTCTTGCAATGCTCTTTTCGTTTCTTTGATTATCTTTTCTTTGCTCTTTTTTGTTTGTTGTTGTAATGGTTGTGAATATATTGTTGTTAGGAAGGAAACCGATATTGTAAGTTAAGATTTCCTTTCTCATTTCCTTTTCCCGATCTTTTCCATTAAACTCCGCCCAAACCTTACGCAAGCGCTCCGTTAGGCACCCTACCCTACCAAGGTATCGGTGTTTCCTAACCACGACTGGTTGCATTCGGATTGGCCGGAGGCGAAAGCAAGCGAAAAGATCGGATGGACAAGGGTCAATAAGCCGGATTTCACAAATACCGTGCTTAAGTACCCTAATCCACGTTGTTTCCGATTGCTCTAGCTTTAGTGGTCGAGCTCGGCTCAAAGGATTGAGTACGGATTTTCTTAACTTACACTATCCTATCTAATCCTAACATACGTTTACTGTGCATATATACACTTAAGTTAGATACGAACATTCCGCCATGCGTATTAACTCGTCATACCAAGAACTTCAAACGCTCCGTCTCCCTACGGACGACCCGTACTCATCGCGGCTAGCTGCAAAGCAATACCGTCCTTATTGCTGTTAACTTTAGAACTTCAAATACACGACATGCCAAAAGCGTGCCAATCATACATGGACGATATTCTTTTTGTAGGAAATGATATTCCTATGCTACAATCGGTCAAACTGTTCTTGTCACAAAAGTTCTCCATGAAGTACCTGGGAGATAGATCCAAAAGATTAATCGGACTCTCACAGTCCAGGTACATAGAGACCATACTAAAGAGATTTAGTATGGAAGATTCCAAGTGCGGTAACATACCCGCATTGCACGGAATCATCCTCTCCAAGGAGATGTCTCCCAAGACTGACGAGGAGAGGGTTTGCATGGGCATTATACACTACGCTTCGGCGGTAGGATCTATAATGTATGCGATGCTATGTACAAGACCAGATGTGGCTTACGCGCTAAGCGTAGTAATCCGGTATCAGTCGAACCCTGGTGAGAACCACTGGACAACAGTGAAGAACATTCTCAAGTACCTGAGAAGGACCAAGGAGATGTTCTTTGTTTACCGTAATGGAGACCTAAAGGTCGAGTTTTTTACCAATTCAAGCTTCTAGAGTGATAAGGATGACAGCAAATCTATCTCGGGTTTTGTGTTTACCCTTATTGGAGGAGCGGTGTGTTGGAGGAGCTCCAAACAGGATACCGTCGTAGGCTCGAAGATGGAGGCTGAATACATTGCTGCGAGCGATGGCGGAAAAGAGGCGGTCTGGATGAAGAAGTTCATTACTGAACTTCAGGTAGTTCTATCCATTGTTGACCTAATACCTTTGTATTGCGATGATAATAGGGCTATAGCTTTAGCGAAGGAACCACAGTCCCATCAGAAGGCCAGACACATCTTAAGGCGGTATCACCTGATCAGGGATATCGTAAATCGCCAGGAGATCGAGATCCGGAGAGTTGATACGAAAGATAACACGGGGGATCCATTTACAAAGGCCCTCCCTCAAGCGCAGTTCGAGCGACTTTTTGAGATGTTGGGTATACGGTACACCGGAAGCTGGCCTTAGTGCAGAAGTTGGGTATTTGGTATGCTAATTACTGGCCTTTAGTGCAAGTGAGAGATTGTTGGATATGTATGCCCTAGAGACAAGTATTGTATATGTATACATATGTGTGCTATGGATATGTATGTACAGGACAATCTTGCTCAGTGTATAATATGTTATTTGACTTGTCTTTGTCAGGATATGTGTGTTTATTTCTATTGATATTTTATCCAGCTTGCACATATTGATAAACCTTCGTTACAGTAGTATACTATTATGATTTTTCTTTATCTTAACATGTGCATATTATATATATATATATATATATATATATATATATATATATATCGACCACATATTGATAAAGCCCGTAGGATATTACTTGACTACCAGCGTTATGATGACAATCATACTTGTGGGAGCTAGGTAGTTGATTGATTTCTCTATTATCGTATTTCCACCACTTCGATTTTTAAAGAAAATATGTAGTATTAAAGAAGCGATGATGATGTTTTAGTAGTAAAAGTAACCGTAATCAATAACGGTGTTGCGTGTAGCTAGACCATTAGTGAGTACGGGTCGTCTTCTAGGATCCGTGTATTTGATCACTTTAGCTTTAGATGAGTCGAAAGAAATAGTAAAGAAAATTCAAGAAATAGTTTGAGATTTAGTTGAATTAATATTTTCAAGAAAATCAAGAAAGTGTTCAAGATTTAGTAATCAAGAAAATGTCCAAGATCAAGTTTAGTTGTCAAGAAAATTGAAGAATAGCATGTAGGATTCGATAGGAATTAGTAGCAATGATGAATACTAAAATTGACTCATCTTATCTATTGATGAATTATAGCTAGATTGACGGCGATGAATGAAGATTTGGGATCTATTGAAGAAACTAGGGTTTCTCCTTCACCATCCCTTGTCTTTTCATTGATCACCATTCAAATCTAGCTTTTAGCAAAGAAAATCATCAATCATCTAATCCTAAATTGCTACGAAATTATCAAGAACGGTGATCTCGCTCCCAATTTGGTCGTTGATGATTCTTTTTCCTAAAGTTTATAATTCTCATAAGACTTAAGATGAGTATAGCATTTTCTCACCATTTGATCTACCAAATTCCTTCGAATCCTTAGCAAGCGGAGATTATTCACACATCATGAAAATCGAAGAATCAACAATTAGAGATTTCATAATGTGAAAATTTAAAGAAAGCAATACTATAAGTAATGATCACCTTTATTATTCAACTTCAAATTACAACTTCTTCAATCTGAGATAACAAGAAGAAAGCTCTTGATCACTCCTTTAAAGAAGTAATTTCTCCGTCGATCTTCGTTTTGCTCGATCACCGTGAGTTTTGGATCTATCGCGGATCACGTGCTCGTTGATGAAGATCGGCTTCGCGTAAAGGATCTTTATGTTGATTGCTTTATTAACTCTCGATGATTCTTGATCTTGAAATTTCAGGATCTTGGAATTGGATCTAAATTGTTTTTGTAATTGTGCTAAAAAATTAACAACCAATCAACAACCTCATTAATGTAGGCTTAGGTCCCTTTTTATAGCCCTTCACCAATCCTCCACTAGAAGCTAGGTCAATCTTCCCCAAGAAGCTAGGTTGTTATAGGGAAACTTCTAGAATAAGGTAGTTATCAAGTTTCCTCAAGAAGCTAGGCTGTTGTAGGGAAGTTTCCAGAACAAAGTTGTTACAATGGATCGTCTTCAAAAAGCTAGGAAGTTGCAATAAAGCTTCTGTAAAAGTGTCGTCAGCGGAGCCCCCAACTCGGCCGTGGATCCGCGGCGGATCGGCCTGACTCGGCCGCGGTTCCGCGGCCGTTTGGTGAGATCTCAACTTCATTTTTCTGTGGTCTTCTTATATTGGTTTCAGGGTTTATAATTGATATATGGAATCTTTTTATCTTTTCTAAATCTCTTCCGGGTTTTAACTCTTTGATTTCCTCTATTTTGTCGGCGAATTTGCAATTCCGATATTTGTCTTGAGATAATTTTCTGCGCAAAATCACAATGAAGAATGGTGAAGATATACAATATCATGTGTGAAATAGTAAACACACAATTTTCTTCCAAAATGTTGATTATAATGTATAACACGTGGTAATTGATATTTTCCAGACGAACTTGTAATAAGTGTTATAATTATAACAAACATCCTTAGATGATTAGAAAAGTGAGGAAATTGTTATGTTAAAGATTGCAATATTTTCGACTGAAAAAATTCCCCCAAACTTGATTTTGATCGTTTCGAGCAAACTTCTCTTATTCAAGAGAAGGAGAAATGAAAAAGAAAAACTAACTAGCACACTTTCGTAAGCAACACGATTGCATTGAGCACGTGCAACAAGCCATTAAACCTCTAGGTGTCCCTAGTAGGAGGAGTGTTATCTCCTGAGGGTTTTCAGTGGATTGCACCCACAAAATCCTATAATAAAAGGAAGACTGTGAAATTTACATATAAAGATAAGAAGTATAAAAGAAAGACCTTGAAAATTAGAGTTTTCAACTATACTAGCTTTTCAGTTGTCATGAGCCATATCTTAATAGTCATAAAAAGATGTTAGAAATCACATCATCCCTCAATAAAACATCGCCTTTCTTCTTCGTCCCTACCTTTCTTCCAAACACCGATCATATACCCCTGCGTGTGTGTAAAGGACATCTCTACACTTGGAGAATTCAATTCAAGATATCATACTCTTGTCCATCTGCCTCAGTACTTTCTAGTCGGTGAATATTTTAGATGGAATTGCTCACACATTCTTCATACGACCGTTAATAATTCTTGAGGTACTAACCGACCGATTACTAAATTTGCTCACATATTAGGCGTAATTAGCAATTTCCTCATCTTGCAACACCTAAGGATTAGCAGTGACTCCCAAACCAGTTGGTCTAAGGCACTAGGTGATGAAGCACCATCGCTATATATTTTTTATACTGCCTTGGTGATTACAAAAACAGTGTTCATTTTTCCTCACCATTTTATACTTTTATGCTTCATTTATTATATTCTTTGTACTTTGGCTTTTAGACAAGAGCATTTCAAGGTATCCTCTACTATCCCGAGTTTCAAGACGTGTGTAAGTGCGCATAGTAGGTTATCAACGTTCAGATGTTTGGCTTCCAGAATAGAAACTATTTTTCAGACTTATTTTTATCCTCAAATTAGTGACTTCCTTCATCTTACTAACCCTTGGGACAATGGCTCATAACTACTTATTACTAGTTTTGTAACACCCTCGTTCATTTATACCAGTTCCAGTTCTCGTATTTTCGTTATTTGTGGTATTTTTCTGATTATCGTATTTTTGGGTGCGAATGGTATTTTACATTTTTACATTGCATTCAACCCAACCCGCTTGCTTGAAACTTGTTTGATTCATATTCATGAATTATCTGGACTCGTTACGTAGACTGGTGCATTTTCATGTTTAGTGCATACTGGCATTTTATCTGTTATTGCATCTTTTACCATACAACATTTTAAGTCATATAAAATAATTAAAAATTACATAACATGGCTTGCCTGATATCCCTAACCACGTGGTGGCATCCGCGTATTTTGTTCTCTTCCCGTTCAGTGAAACGGACGTGTTTGGATGGCTACGCGCACGTATGTGCATCCGTTCTTAGGGGTATGCTTTTTTGTTACCCGAGCATTCATTTTGAGATTGGGACGTCACATATATTTTTCATATTCTAAAATGGAATTTTTGACCCGATCCGGACGTATTTTGGACTAAATTTGTATTTTCCTGAAAATCCAATTTTAATTAATATAATATCTTTATTTTAAAATCGACAGCCTTAAAATTTATTTAACTAATTAAAATATTTAAAAAAATTAATATCCAAACAATTTAAACCAACCCCAGCTCACTTCTCTCTCTTTCTTTTTCTGGCCTCCACTACTCATCTCTCCTCTCTCTTCTCTTTCCTTCTCTCCTTCTCTCTCTCCCACACTAAACGATGAGTTTATATCTCCTCACTGTTCTCTCTCTCTCTCCTCTCGATCTCTCATTCTCTCTCTGTTTCTCTTTCTTTCCTCTCGATCTCTCATTCTCTTTCTGTCTTTTTCTCTCTCTCAGCACACTCTCTCTCCCTCTCTCCTCCATCATCTTCCTTTTCTTTTCAAATTTTTCTCCCGCCACACCGCCTCGTCCACGCCGCACCCGAGCCTCTGCCCTCATCGCCACCTCATCGTCATCGTCTCCGCCCCTTCGTCGCTTCCACTATCGACCTCACCCTCGTCTCCCTACGACCTCGCCTGCACCTCACCGTCACCTTCTTTCCCCTGCACAACCCACTTCCTTTCCCATCGCAACCCAAGAACCCGCCACACCTATCCCTCGTCGCCGGGCCGACCACCTCGTCGGCCTCCCCTCTCCTCTACCACCTCATCATCGTCGCTTTCACTTCCCCGGGCCTGCACAGAACCCACAACCCATACGAACCCATCACCTTCGTCGTCATCGTCATCACGCCGGAGATCTCTAGTCATCACCACTGACCCCTTTGCCTCCTCCTCTGCACAACCAACTCCTCACCTTCCTCTCTCCTTCTCCTCAAGATCCCGAGCCCCAAACCCAAGAACCCTGACTGGCCTCGCCTGCGTACCCCGCCTCACCGCCGGCGACCACGTCGTCGTCACCTCATCTTCACTCCGTCAGCCTCACCAACACCTCTCTCATCTCCTCCCCTGCAAGCCCACGACCCATGCACTGAATCCTTAAAATCCAGAAGACCCTCACTGCATACCCACTGCCTCGCCGGCAAACCCCATCGCCGGTGACCCACTACCTCGTCTTCGCCCCTCGCTGCTTTCTCTGAATCCTTAAACCCAAACCCAGAGACCCCGGTTTCCTTTTCTTTCTTCTTGCTCTTCTTCTTCTTTCTTCTTCTCTTTACATTTCATTTCTTGATCCGTACTTTCCGGTGACTACCGGAGCGGTGCCGCTGCCGACGATCCGAGCAACCTAGTGCACGTACCTTACCTGCGTGATCCCCCTCTTGCATTGCTTGGACCCGTCCCGCGTGCCGTGCGTGTGCCGATCTTACCGACGTCGGACGTGTTGTGCGTATCCGTATCGTGATCCATCGAGGCACGTTTATCTTGCTACATGCTACATTACTTTATATACATCTATTTTAATAAATATAATACTGGTATTTCAAATTATGCACCCCATGTTTACTTTTACAGTTTTTGACATCTGTCTGCATCCGTACGTGTTACGTTACATCTAGCGCATGCAAACCTAGCTTGTTACATACTATATTACAACGTACTGTACCCAATGGAATATTTACATCATATATTGCTTAGTTGTACATCCCACATTACCATTTTACAGTTTTACTGTTTTCGGATACCCGTTTGCATCCATCTCATTTAAAATATATATAACTGCATCTATAGATCACATTAATACATAATATTGTGAGATTCACACCCCATGTTTAATAAAGTGTATCCTAATTAGTATTGGAACTATAAATATTACCCTAATCGATAATTGTGCATCCATATCATTGATTTTTATATCTATTTGCATACCGTGTCACATTATTTCATTTTATTGTTATATTAGCACTCCATACTTAATTTTGTGCACCCATAGTTATTACAGTTTGATTATGAGCACCCACATGATACTTGCGCAGTATCTGACATGACCTGATACACCACTACTGACATGACTTGATACCTGTGCATTACTTGACATGACTTGATACATGTACACCACCTGACATGACCTGATGTACTACAGCTTGACATGTTACCTGATCTTGTTATTAATGCCGACAATCTTGACCTATTCTCCCTACGGACATTTCCTGTTGTCTATACAGACAAACCTGTTCCTGCGTGATCCTGTGTTGGCATTAGCTCCAGATTTACCAACACCTGATTTACACACATAACTTGGGGGTATGGGGAAATCAAGAATGTAGCTGAACGTAACCCAAAGGGCTATTATATCATTTTACCGTGGTCCCTTGGGGAATGAACGGGACATAGACTCACACTCTATTACATCATTTTACCGTGGTCCCGTGGGGAATGAACGGGGCATAGACCGATGGGTTACAATGAGCATTACAATAATTGATTTCGAATAACTTTAGAGTAGATAACCCTATAGCACGGTTTAGACTACTCACTGCACTTCACTTGTTTATATCCTGTTCACTAATATATATATTCATGTTACTGTTTACCTGTTATTGATGACTTGTTACTGTTCATACTTCATGCCTGCATATCTCATTATATCCTGCTTGCTTAGAATTATTGATATTATGACGCACTGACGTCTGGGTTTTGCATGGCCCAGATCCCTTATCTTTATCGCAGGCAGTCCAGGAGTATTTTGATCAACAGGCCGAGCAGTAAGGACCTGTTATTAGTTTAGTTTCCTTTCAGTATTTTCATTCCTGATGTGAGCCCGCATTATGGGACGTACATTCCAGTTTATTATAGTACTTGGATCTTTTGCTTCCGCATTATTTTATTTCATGACTCGTTTATTCTGGCTTATGGACATGTGTTAGATAGTCTATCACTGTTCTTGATATCTCTACAACCGTAATGTGACTGTGGATGGATATTTCCTATCCACAGGTAGCATGGTTGGCTCTGTCACGTGCCTATCTTAGCACACTCTGGGAAGCGGGGCGTGACAAGGTTTGTTTGGTATCAGAGAATAGGATTTAGGTTAATCGGGTTTGATTCTTTTATAGTTGGGTATTGGACCCAATACACGAATCAGAATACTCGTGATTAGGAACATGTCCTGCCACCTTACCATCTTGCCATTCTTGAATCTTAACTTCCTCCTGATCCTTATCTTGACGATATGCAAACCTCTTTGCATCTCGACTAGAAACTTTTGGTTCCCTATTGTTTATCTCTAGAATTTGGGCGACTTGAGTGGAGTTATGTGATTGTAACTATGTACCGCGGAATGGTTATAATGCGGTACTCTATTTAAGTAACTTGGAGTTCTAGTCTTGGTTCATATCCTTGATTCATGATTATCATCCATCACAAGTTTTGAATCTTATTATCATACTAATCCCTTTGGGTGTATTGGATGCAGGATCATTGCGGACATAAGTATGAAGACATACCAGAGGCGTGTGGATGACGCCGCCTTACTTGGAGTAGTTCGTGGCTTGCTAGAGAACCAGAAACGGCAGACTGAGCTGAACCAGCGACAAGCCGAAGCTTTTCAGGAAGGTTTGTGGACCGTCCAGCAGTCCGTAAACAATGGTGTGGCCAAACCAATAGAGCATGTGGGTACCGTGGCAGATTTCAGGAGACTTGGTCCATCCATTTTCACTGGTTTGGAAGAGCCGTTGCCAGCAGAGCAGTGGCTAGTCGATACGGAGAATTTGCTCGTTGCAGCACAGATTCCAGAAGACAATAGAGTGGATATAGTACGCATCCAATTGGTAGACTATGCCCGTGAATGGTGGCTTGTAGAGGAGACCCGTTTGCCCAAGCCGATCAGTTGGGCAACGTTCTCGTAGAGCTTCTTGGAGAAGTTCTTCCCACAGACTGCACGGGAGAAAATGGAAGAAAGATTCATCAGCTTGAAGCAGAACGGTGCATCCGTGGATGTACATGCAGCTGAGTGGACACGGCTCAGTAGATTCGCCGGACCTTTGGTTGTCAATGATGCTGATAGGGTAAGGAGGTTCATGCGCAGTTTGGACGTGGACATCCAGAGGCAAATTATATCTCTGGGTTTGACCACTTTCTCACAAGTACTTAAAGCGGCTCGAGAGCAGCAGAGCCTATCAATGAAGACTGGAAATCCGTAGCAGCCGACAGTTGCGGTACGAAAGCCGACGTTTACGCCGAATCGAGCGCCTATACGCAGAGGTATTCCGGTGGACAGGTATGGCATTATACCAATGAAGAAGCCAGTTTTGCCCAAGCTAAAAGGAAGGGTATTGTGCGATTTCTGGAGAGATTGTCGAAGGAGACTTGGACTTTGTCTTATTTATGGATCAGCTGATCATACCACTGATACTTGTCCATCGAAGCTTCGCATGAAAGATGATGTTCAGAGGCCACCGCAGAAGCTGTTTCGGGAGTAGGAGCAGTTAACTCAGGGATCCAATCAAGCTCGAGCCTTTTACCCTGACGGCTGAAGAGACCAAGGCTCAGAGGAAGTCATTTCAGGTATCCTACTTGTTCATGGTTTTCTCGCATTAGCGTTATTCCATTCTAGTGCATCCCATTGGTTTATGTCGTCCAAGTTTAATACTACACACTCGATTACTTGCACGACCCTGTCTAGTTATTGGGGAATACACACTGGGAATGGGAAAATCATAACTAGTAGAGGGTGTAAGAATTGTTCTGTAGTTTTTTGCAGATGGGAGTTATTCGCAGATTTCTTAGTGATTGATACCAGTAGTTATGAAGTTATCTTGGGAATGGATTTTCTTTGAACTTTCCACGCTCACATTAATTGTAAAGCAAAGAAAGCGAATTTCCAGATTCCCGAACATCCGGAGGTTGTTTTGGAGTTAGCAGTTCTGTCGGATCAGTCGAATTTAGGGCTAAACCGACAAACAATGTTGAAGCGCCAGCTGTAGTTCGAGATTTCATGGACGTGTTCGAAGACATCTCGGGTTTACCGCCGAAATGAGATGTGGAGTTCGCGATTGACCTTATTCATGTTGCAGCGCCAATCTCAAAGGCATATTATCTAATGGCACCAATGGAGTTGGAAGGAGTCAATTACTTGAGAAGGGTTTGATTCGCAGCAGCAATTCACCTTGGGGAGCTTCAGTTCTTCTAGTAAAAGGACGGCACGCGGATAAATGTACGTCAGTTTTGAGGCGTTGAAGCAGAGATTGATAACCGCTCCTAGTTTGACTGTACCAGACGGTTCCGGAGAATTGGTGATTCACAGCGATGCATATGGGGGAGGATTGGGATGTGTTTTGATACAGCTGCAAGTACAGTCGTCGTTGATCATGAATATTAAAGCAGCGCAGTTATAGGACCCTAGATTGCAAAAGTTTCGAGAACAAGTTGAAGCTGGACTTCGAACGGACTTGTTGATTCATGAATATGGTTCGTTGCGATATGGTAGCCGTTTATGTGTGCCAGAGGAAAACATTCGAAAAGAAGTTATGAAGGAGGCCTACAGTTCCGCATATTCCGTACATCCAGGAGGCACGAAGATGTACCGTGATCTACGACAACATTTCTGGTGGGAAGGTATGAAAAGGGAGATTGCTCGCTTTGTATCAAAGAGCTTGGTGTGTCAGCAAGTTAAGACTGAGCATCAAAGGGTTGCTGGTTTATTGCAACCACTTCCGATTCCTCAATGGAAGTGGGAACATATAACCATGGATTTCGTGACGGCTTTACCACGGAGTCCAAAGGGTAACAATGCAGTTTGGGTGATTGTTGATCGATTGACCAAGGCAGCTCATATCATACCATTTAGAGTTGGTTAGTCAACGGAAACGTTAGCAGAACGGTATATGCAGGAGATTGTAAGATTACATGGAGTACCTGTGAGCATCGTGTCCGATCGTGACACCCGATTCTTATTGCACTTCTGGAGGAGTTTACAGGAAAGTTTGGGGACTCGATTGAAGTTTAGCACGGCTTATCATTCTCAGACAGATGGACAATCGGAGAGAACGATCTAAACTCTTGATGACATGTTGAGAGCTTGCATGTTAGACTTCAAGGGTTCGTGGGAGGATCATCTACACTTAGTGGAGTTTTCGTACAACAACAGTTTTCAGGCGACTATTCAGATGGCTCCATTCGAAGCATTGTATGATCGCAAGTGTCGTTCACCTGTTTGTTGGGAAAATATTAGAGAATGAAGATTGTTGGGACCGGATTTGATAGTGCAAACTGTGGAGAAAATTAATACTATCCGGAATCATATGATGACAGCACAAGATCGACAGAAGAGTTGGGCCGATACATCGAGAAGACCTCTAGAGTTCGCAGTTGGTGATATGGTATTCTTGAAGAAATCACCGACTAGAGGAGTGATTCGTTTTGGGAGTCGAGGCAATGTTAGTCCTCGATTCGTAGGGCCTTTCGAGATGTTGGAGCGTGTTGGAGAAGTGGCTTATCGATTGGCGTTACCACAATCTTTGGGGAATGTTCATGTTGTGTTTCATGTATCTCAACTCCGTAAGTATGTTCGAGATGAAACACACGTGCTGGATCATTCGGAGCTGACTGTAAGAGGGGATTTAACTTTTGAGGAACGACTGATGTCGATTGTTGATCGAAGAGAAAAGATCCTTAAGAGCAAGCTTATCCCTCTCGAACTTGTTTCTTGGGGAAATCGCTCGCATGGAGAATCGACTTGGGAACGAGAAGACGAGATTCGACAGAAGTTTCCACACCTATTCTTATAGATTCCTGATTGTTTATCTTTCCTTGTCTTGGGAATTTCAAGGACGAAATTCTTTTTGTAGTTGGGTATAATGTAACACCCTAATTCATTTATACCAGTTCCAGTTCTCGTATTTTCCTTATTTGTGGTATTTTCTGATTATCGTATTTTTGGGTGCGAATGATATTTTACATTTTTACATTACATTCGACCCAACCTGCTTGCTTGAAACTTGTTTGTTTCATATTCATGAATTATCTGGACTCGTTACGCAGACTGGTGCATTTTCATGTTTAGTGCATACTGGCATTTTATCTGGTATTGCATCTTTTACCATACAACATTTTAAGTCATATAAAATAATTTAAAATTATATAACATGGCCTGCCTGATACCCCTAACCCCGTGGTTGCATCCGCGTATTTTGTTCTCGTCCTGTTCAGTGAAACGAAAGTGTTTGGATGGCTACGCGCACGTACGTGTATCCGTTCTTGGGGGTATTCATTTTCGTTACCTGGGCATTCATTTTGAGATTGGGACGTCATATATATTTTTCATATTTTAAAATGGAATTTTTGACCCGACCCAGGCGTATTTTGGACTAAATTTGTATTAACCTGAAAATCTAATTTTATTTAATATAATATCTTTATTTTAAAATCGACAGCTTTAAAATTTATTTAACTAACTAAAATCTTTAAAAAATTAATATCCTAACAATTTAAACCAACCCCAGCTCACTGTAAGTCTACGGTAGCGCCCCGGCTGTCTGTCCGAGGCCAAAATGCGAAAACGAAAACTTTTTCAAAACTTAAAACCGGCGCTATCGTACACTATAAACCCGGATCGAACCATTAACCTACAACTAGCAAACTAGAGAAGGGTTGGAAAGGCTATACCGATCGATCCGTGTCCTTCGGTCTTTGGCCACCATCCCAAACTCCTTGCGGCATCTCCGATCTCGATCTCCTCGTCGGAAAGGGCACCATATCTTCGAGTCTTTTTACGGGCTCCCGCTTCGTCCGAAGCAACTCGGGCATGAAGTTCACTAGCCGACGAGTCCAAGGTGAAATAGAGAATGTTGTGACAACTTTGTCTCTTGCATCCATTGTATGGATGGAGGTTGAAGATGAAGCCATCAATGGAGGTTGTGAGCTAGAGGAAGAAGAAGAAGTTCCCTTTTCTTTTTCTTATGTCTTGTGATGATAATGAGAGTGAGAAGAATGAAAAATACAAGAGCTAACCTCTACTCATGGCTGCCCTCCCTCTCTCCTCTTATCAAATCAACACCCAAATCAAACAATAATGTGACATATGCACATAAAAAGAGACCATGAGTCACTAATGAAGTCCATGTCACATTAAATTCACAAAATGATGATTTTTAGCTCACAATTTCCATATGCAAACATTAATCCAAATGTTTGCAACAATAAAAAGATACGGGAACATCTAAAGTAAACTCGTGACGGATCACAAGGATACCCCTCACCTGTATATACATACCTGCATCCGCATTTCGACTGAATGCGAATACGATGAGACTAAACTAATCATACAAATCTAATACTAGGATCCTGCTTAAACCAAAGCCTACTAGTATGATCCGTCCGATCATGATCCGTGCACTACCGCACGTATAAGATCGAACCCTGCCATATATCATATGGCCTCTACAACGTTTCGCCCGAAACTTGAAAACTGTCTGTGGGGGACTCTAAAGACTCGTCAATACTTTGGCCGTGGATTTAACCATTAGCACGTCAGAGGTACTAGCTGTATGTAATGGGCTACCAGGTATTGACTAAAAGGGAGGTCGATGAGCGAACTCATCCTGACATTCTACTGAGCCTGTCAGTGACAATATCCGTATAGTCCGGTCCGTTCGTCTATGAGCATGGCGGGCCTAGGGTTTGGTAAAAGTCAGACCCCCAAAAGTGGTACAAGTCGTGTCGGAGTGTAACCCAGAACACCCTGAGATACTACTGGAATACCTACCAGTAAATCTCCTGCCTTGGCCAAGGACTTCGTGTAATGGCTCTCCTAGACACAGCGCGATCTCATCCCTAATACCGGGAGAGACGAAACCCCTGCCGATCCGCTCACTGCCTCCATGTGGCTCGAGACTGTACCCAACTAAAACCTGTTTGCACGACTCCTTTGAGCCGTGGTAGGATAGTAATCAAAGCACAGTAGGAACTCACACGAGACAAATGACTATCTCAGGTCGATGAACTAACCTGTACACTTGTCACCAGGGAACTGCTATCTGACGTCAGGTATAATACCAACTAGCATGTTCTCGGCGAGTCCTGTCCGGTGCACTCATAACCCAATGAGTACCTGTATACATCTTAGGTGATCCAACTGACACCAATGGCTTGTGAGACCGGCCACCGCCTCTCGTCGGGGTCTCGACTGTATACACTAGTCTACTAATGGAGTATCGATGCCCAGTCTCAAAACTCCCACGACTAGGGACCTTTTAAGGATGTGGTTATAGACCCTATCTCCCACGTACATGATCGCCATCATAGTGCTGGCCGTCAAGAAAGAATCCTAAGGGCTCTATCAACGGGCAATAGTGACCTGTAAGGTCACCTGAAGCAGTACACGATGATAAAAATAAACCAGATAGCATACTATCATCTTGAGTAAGACTGTCCTACCGGCATAGGTCCTCCCTCAATCATTGCAATCACGTGCCTGTGATCCAATAATTGATTCTGAGGGCACTATATCCAACACTCACTTCTATCACTTTCTTTTTCTGGCCCCCACCACTCATCTCTCGTCTCTCTTCTCTTTCCTTCTCTCTCTCCCCCACTAAACGACGAGTTTATATCTCCTCACTGTTCTCTATCTCCCCTCTTGATCTCTCATTCTCTCTCTGTTTCTCTCTCTCTCTCCTCTCGATCTCTCATTCTCTCTCCGTCTCTCTCTCTCAACACTCTTTCTCTCCCTCTTTCCTCCATCATCTTCCTTTTCTTTTCAAATTTTTCTCCCGCCTCGTCCATGCCGTGCCCAAGCCTCTGCCCTTGTCGCCACCTCGCCGTCGTCATCTCCGCCCCATTGCCGCTTCTACTATCGACCTCACCCTCGTCTCCCTCCGACCTTTCCTACACCTCGCCGTCACCTTCTCTCCCCTGCACAACCCACTTTCCATCTCGTCGCAACCCAAGAACCCACCTCACCTAGCCCTCGTCGCCGAGCCGACCACCTCGTCGGCCTCCCCTCTCCTCTACTACCTCCCCGTCGTCGCTTTCACTTCCCGGAGCATGCACAGAACCCACTAACCACACGAACCCATCACCTTCGTCGTCGTCGTCATCACGCCGGCGATCTCTAGTCATCACCACTGTCCCCTTCGCCTCCTCCTCTGCACAACCACCTCCTCACCTTCCTCTCTCATTCTCCCCAAGATCCCGAGCCCTAAACCCAAGAACCCTGACTGGCCTCACCTGCGCACCCCGCCTCACCGCCGGCGACCACGTCGTCGTCACCTCATCTTCACTCCGTCAGCTCACCAACACCTCTCTCATCTCCTCCCCTGCAAGCCCACGACCCATGCACTGAATCCTTAGAACCCAGGAGGCCCTCATTGCACACCCACTGCCGGCAATCCCCATCGCCGGTGACCCACTACCTCGTCTTCGCCCCTCGCTGCTTTCTCTGAATCCTTAAACCCAAACCCAGTGACCCCAGTTTCCTTTTCTTTCTTCTTGCTCTTCTTCTTCTTTCTTCTTCTCCTTACATTTCATTTCTTGATCCGTACTTTCCGGTGACCGCCGGAGCCATGCCGCTGCCGACAATCCGAGCAACCCAGTGGACGTACCTTACCTGCGTGATCACCCTCTTGCATTGCTTGGACAAGTCCCACGTGCCGTGCGTGTGCCGATCTTACCGACGTCGGACGTGCCATGTGTATCCGTATCGTGATCCATCGAGGCAAGTTTATCTTGCTACATGCTACATTACTTTATATACATCTATTTTAATAAATATAATACTGGTATTTCAAATTATGCACCCATGTTTACTTTTACAGTTTTTGACATCCGTCTGCATCTGTACGTGTTACGTTGCATCTAGCGCATGCAAACCTAGCTTGTTACATACTATGTTACAATATACTGTACCCAATAGAATATTTACATCACATATTGCTTAGTTGTACATCCCACATTACCATTTTACAGTTTTACTGTTTTCGGATACCCGTTTACATCCATCTCATTTAAAATATATATAACTGCATCTATAGATCACATTAATACATGATACAGTGATATTCACACCCCATGTTTAATAAAGTGTATCCTAATTAGTATTGGAACTATAAATGTAACCCTAATCAATAATTGTGCATCCATATCATTGATTTTTATATCTATTTGCATACCGTGTCACTATTTCATTTTATTGTTATATTAATACTCCATACTTAATTCTGTGCACCCATACTTATTACAATTTGATTATGAGCACCCACTTGATACTTGCGCACTACTTGACATGACCTGATACACTACTACTGACATGACTTGATACATGTGCACTACTTGACATGATTTGATACATAAACACCACCTGACATGACCTGATGTACCACAGCTTGACATGTTACCTGATCTTGTTACTAATGCCGACAATCTTGACCTGTTGTCCCTACGGACATTTCCTGTTGTCTATACAGACAAACCTGTTCCTGCGTGATCCTGTGTTGGCATTAGCTCAAGATTTACCAATACCTGACTTACACACATAACTTGGAGGTATGGAGAAATCAAGAATATAGCTGAACGTAACTCATAGGGCTATTATATCATTTTACCGTGGTCCTGTGGGGAATGAACGGGACATAGACTCACAGTCTATTTCATCATTTTACCGTGGTCCCGTGGGGAATGAATGGGATATAGACTCACAGTCTATTACATCATTTTACCGTGGTCCCGTGGGGAATGAACGGGGCATAGACCGATGGGTTACGATGAGCATTACATTAATTGATTTCGAATAACTTTATAGTAGATAACCCTATAGCACAGTTTAGACTACTCACTGCACTTCACCTGTTTATATCCTGTTCACTAATATATATTCATGTTACTGTTTACCTATTATTGATGACTTGTTACTGTTCATACTTCATGCCTGCATATCTCATTATATCCTGCTTGCTTAGAATTATTGATATTATGACGCACTAACTTCTGGGTTTTGCATAGCCCAGATCCTTTATCTTTATCGCAGGCAGTCCAGGAGTATTTTGATCAACAGGCCGAGCAGTGAGGACCTGTTATTAGTTTAGTTTTCTTTCAGTATTTTCATTCCTGATGTGAGCCCGCATTATGGGACGTACATTCTAGTTTATTATTGTACTTGGATCTTTTGCTTCCGCATTATTTCATTTCATGACTCGTTTATTCTGGCTTATGGACATGTGTTAGATAGTCTATTACTGTTCTTGATATCTCTACAGCTGTAATGTGACTATGGAAGGATATTTCTTATCCACAGGTAGCATGGTTGGCTCCGTCATGTGCCTATCTTAGCGCACTCTAGGAAGTGGGGCGTGACAAGTTTCTTCTAAGAAAACATCTAATTTTCTTGGTTTTCTTAAATTCTTCCAATCTTTTGAATGTAATTTTTCACTTTCTAATCTTTTATTATAAAAGAAAATTTTTGAAAATTTTGTGCTTAAGCAAAGTGTGTTGCAAAGTGATGCGTAAATAAGCAAAAACCTCCCCCAAACCTGTTTACAGTAGTGTCCTCACTGTTTTCTCTTTTTAAATCTTAAAGCCTATAGGCTTGGGCGGAAAAGTTATTAACGGGGGCAAGAATAAATGAAAGTGAAAATCTTCCCCTAAACTTTTTTTTTATTACTCACCTCCATTCTTAAGATGAAACAATATTACCGAGACATGGAGATGAGGTGGAGGAAAAATTAGTCATGATAAAGCGGCTCCTGTAAAAACAGGAGCTCCTCCATGGGGTCAGTGGAAAAATACGGTTTTAATCTATGCCCATTTACTTTGAAAATTGTACCGTTTTTTCTATTTTCAACTTCAACTGCCCCATGCGGATATACAAACTGCACCACAAATGGTCCTTTCCAACGAGATCGTAGTTTATCCACATGAAGATGGAGACGGGAATCGTAAAGAAGGACTTGTTGTCCCGGGGTAAAAGTTTTTCTCAAAATATTTTTATCGTGAAATACCTTAGTCTGATTCTTTACAATCACCGCATTATCGTAAGCTTCATCGCGGAGTTCGCTTAGCTCATTTAATTGCAGCTTCCGAAAGTTGCAGGCTTGATTTAAATCGAAGTTCAGTTCTTTAATGGCCCATAATGCTTTATGTTCAATCTCGACCGGAAGGTGGCATGCCTTTCCAAACACTAGGCGGTAAGGAGACATACCAAGATCAGTCTTATAAGCAGTACGAAATACCTAAAGATCATCCATCAGTTTGGTTGACCAGTCTTTCCGGTTTTAGAAACCGTCTTCTCCAGAATTAGTTTGATCTGCCTATTGGAAATCTCTGCTTGCCCGCTCATTTGGGGATGATAGGGCGTGGAAAGTTTGTGGTTGATTGCATATTTTCGCATCAAAGTCTCGAAAGACCGATTACAGAAATGCGTCCTGTTGTCGCTAATGATAGTGCGAGGGTGTCCAAATCGCGAAAAGATATTTTCTTTAAGGAACTTAATGACAACCTTGTTGTCATTAGTGCGACATGGAATAGCTTCCACCCATTTTGAGACGTAATCAACCGCTAACAAGATGTACAAATTCCCAAAAGAGTTGGGAAAAGGACCTATAAAATCATACCCCAAACGTCGAAAATTTCAACAACCAAGATCGGTTGATGTGGCATCTCATTTCCTTTAGAAATCTGACCCGTGTTTTGACACTGTGGAAAAGTTTTGCAATGATCAAATGCATCTTTGAATAATGTAGGCCAGTAAAAACCACATCGAAAAACCTTCTCCGCCGTCTTACGTGGACCAAAGTGACCTTCACATGCCTGATCATGACAGAATAACAAAACACTCTTGAATTCATCATTAGAGACACATTTGCGAATGATTTAGTCGGAACAATACTTAAACAAATAAGGTTCATCCCAGTAAAAATGCTTTACTTGGGATAGGAATCGATAATTGTCTTGTTTAGACCAATCTCTTGGAATAAGTCCCGTTGCAAGATAATTCACAATATCCACGAACCAAGGTTCGCAGGATACGGTCAAGAGCTGTTCGTCTGGGAAAGAGTCATTTATTGGCAAGGTCACAGTAGGTGAAGAAGAGATGCATGAAAGATGGTCGGCTACTACGTTTTCACATCCTTTCTTATCTCGAATGACAAGATCAAATTCTTGTAATAATAGGATCCAACGTATTAACCTGCCTTTAGCATCCTTCTTCGATAAAAGATGTTTTAAGGCGGAGTGATCAGTGTAAACCACAATCGGTGAGCCAATCAATTAAGGCGTGAATTTTTCTAATGCAAATACAACTGCCAAGAGTTCTTTCTCGGTAGTTGTATAATTAATTTGGGCATCATTCAAAGTCTTACTTGGATAATAAATCACATGTGGCATCATATCAATGTGTTGTCCTAAGACTGCACCAACAGTAAAATCTGATGCATCACACATAAGCTCAAACGGGTGGTTCTAATCGGGAGATGATAGAATGGGGGCTGTAGTGAGGGAATTTTTAAGCGATTCAAAAACAACATCAAAGTCCAAATCAAAGTGAAATGTTGTATCCTTAGCCAAGCGAAGAGTTAAAGGTCTAGAAATTTTGCTAAAATCCTTAATGAATCTCCTATAAAATCCTGCATGACCAAGAAAAGATCGTATATCTTTAATGCATTTGGGATGAGAAAGGTTATGAATGACATCTATCTTAGCTCTGTCGAACTCAATGCCTTTCCGTGAATGACATGTCCAAGCACAATACCCTCTTGGACCATGAAATGGCATTTTTCCCAATTCAAAGTTAAGTTCTTATCTTTACAACGAGTAAGAACTGCGTCAAGATGAGATAGGCAATCATCAAAAAAGTCCCCGAATATCGAGAAATTGTCCATGAAAATCTCCAGAAAATTCTTGACTATGTCCGAGAATATCCCCATCATACACCGCTGAAATGTAGCGGGAGCATTGCATAACCCAAAGGGCATGTGTCTATAAGCAAAAGTACCAAAAGAACAAGTAAATGTTGTTTTATCTTGATCTTTTTCGGAAATAGAGACCTGGTTATAGCCAGAATATCTGTCCATGAAACAATAATAATCACATCCTGCTAATCGTTCCAACATCTGGTCAATGAAAGGTAGAGGGAAGTGGTCTATCCTCGTTGCGTTATTGAGTTTTCTGTAATCAATACATACACGCCACCCAGTTTAGGTTTTTGTCTAGATCAACTCATTAGCCTCATTACATATGATCGTGATGCCGGACTTCTTAGGGACTACATGAATAGGACTTATCCATTGGTTATCAGAGATTGGGTAAATGATACCACTGTCAAGGCATTTGACGATTTCTTTCTTTACCGCCTCCTTCTTGACGGGATTTAACCGTCTTTGTGGTTCTCGGGTTGGCTTGGCTTCATCCATCAAATGTATATGATGTTCAACAATCAAGGGACTAATCCCTTTGATGTCAGCCATTTTCCAACCAAAGCCTTGCCTATTAGATCTCAAGACCATCAAGAGAGCGTTCTCTTGCTCTAAGGATAGAGAAGCGGATATGATCACAGGCAAAGATTCATTCTCACCTAAATATGCATATTTAAGGTGAGAAGGTAACAGTTTGAAATCTAATATCCGCGGAGAAACAATAGAAGGTGGGGTAAGCGAATGACATTCGGATTCTCGAAGAAGTTCATAGCCTGCAAAGGATACAAACTCGGAAAGTGTGACTGACTTTTGTGATAAGTCATAAGGTTTAAACACAGGGGTGGACTCTTCAAAAGTGTCCTCACTATAATGTGCAAGATCAAACAATGATGTACTAATGTCGTCGAGATCATCAAAGAAAAGTTCATCAGCCTTACAGCTTTCGGGAGCTATTTCGTGGACAGAACAAACATCAAAAATATGAGCAGAGGGTTTAGATGGCTGACTTCTAATCTTGTAAATGTTAAGCTCAATTGTCATTTTCCCAAAGGATAGGTTCATAGAACCATTTCGACAATTAATGACGGCATTGGAAGTGGCTAGGAAGGGTCGACCAAGAATCACCGGAATTTGGTTCCGTGGGTTTGCTACAGCTTGTGTATCTAAAACAATAAAATCCACAGGCAATATAAATTTCCCGACTTTTATCAACACATCCTCAAGCTCACCCCTAGGTTTGGTGATGGATCGGTCTACCATCTGGAGAGTGCAATGACTAGGTTTCAACTCTCCAATCCCAAACTGCTCGTAGACAGAGTATGGAAGCAGGTTAACACTAGCGCCAAGGTCGAGTAAAGCACGGTTAATATTTTTACCCCCAATAGAAATAGAGTTTGTAGGACAGCCAGGGTCCTTATGTTTCTTTGGTAATTGTGGAGTAAAAGCTGTGCTAACATTGTTCGTCATGAATACCTTTTTGGGCACTTGAGTCTTTCTCTTCCTAGTGCACAAGTCTTTAAGGATTTTTGCATAAACCGAAACTTGTTGTATTGCATCTAGGAGAAGGATATTTATATTAACCTGTTTAAAAATTTCCATAATCTTCTCCATATGTGGACTTGGTTTGTTTCCCCTTAACCTATTCGGATAAGGAGCTTTAGCAATAAGAGCTGGGTCCAACATTGGAGAAGGTCGTATGGGTGGAACAGATCCTAGATTTGGAGTGTGGATCTTCTTTGGTTGACTAGAAGAAGCAGGCTGAGGGTTCGAGCCTGGAGGAAAACGAAGAATAGGCTCGGAGGAAGATGAATTAGGGTCAGAAGTGGAAGTGGAAGACGGGGTGTCATTGATTATTTCATCATTATCAATCTTTTCACCGACTTGATTATTCAACACTTTTCCGGATCCCAACGCTGTAATGACACTCACATTGTAGTGTTGTGAATGCCCAGGATTCGGTAGGGGTTGAGATGGAAGTTTTCCTTTCTCTCTAGTACTCATTTCGGCATTTAATCGTGCAATCTGTGCTTCTATAGATTTAATACTCTCACCGTGGGAGGCGGAGTTCTTCTTTATATCATCAATAGAAGACCTTATATCAGCCGACACTTGGATGGAATGTTTCATGAACAAATCCAAGGTTCGTTCGAGTGAAGAGGAATTATCAGTACCGGCCAATTTCAAAGAATTATTATACGGTGTAGAAGTGTAGGTCGGATTTTGAAAATTTTGTGGTTGAAAGGGGTGCTGACTCAGTTGTAGTGGTTGCTGTCGTTGTAGAGGGACCCTTTGAAAGTTATTTTGGTTTGGAACCATACTTTGAGTTTGGTGTTGGTTCCAAGAAAAATTAGGATGGTTCCTCCAACCCTGATTATAAGTAGAATAATAAGGATCGTTTCTAGCTCGTTGCTGAAAAGCAGTATTAGTGTGTTCTTGACCTTGAAACGGAGAATTCAAAGGACATTCTTCCGTCAAATGTGATGGATCAGAACAGCATCCACACACGGTTTTAGGGAGTGTGACCTGGTTTAAGGAGGCTAATAAAAATTTGTGTTCCATAGCTTCAAGTTTCTTTTGCATTGCTGCCATTTCAGCTTTGACTGCTATGGAAACGTCAAGTTGATGGATACCACCCCTAGATGATGGTTGACTAACACTCTCCCATTCCAAAGTTTTTTCAGCAAAATCTTCTAAAAATTTCCAAGCTTCACCATCATCTTTAGACATGAAATTTCCTTGACACATGGATTCAAGCATCTGCTTTGTTGCTGGATTAATGCCCTCATAGATGATTCGACACAGATCCCATCGATGGATTCCGTGATGAGGACATTGGACTAGAAGATCCTTGAATCGTTCAAAACACATCCAAAATTGTTCATTGGGAAGCTGGATAAATTGGTTGATTTCGCTACGGACACGGGCGGTCTTATGATTGGGATAAAATTTCTTAAGGAATGCTATGACGAATTCACCCCAGTTGGAAATAGAGTGTGCATCATGTTATAAAGCCATTTTCGGCTAAATCGCACAAAGTGAACGGGAGAAGACGTAAACGCATAGCATCCACAGAAAGTTGTGAAGTGCCCATTATAGCACATACGTTTTCAAATTTGGTGATAAAACGTATGCGTCTCCAGACTCGAGACCGTGAAATTTAGGTAAAAGATTGATATAGTGAGGTTTGATTTCGAAATTATTCCCATTGGCAGGTGGAATGGAAAGACAAGTAGAAAGAGGACCTCGAATAGGGTAGCATCTCTCTTGGAGAGAGATGCACGGTGGGTTCTACGTACCTGCGGGCGGTGGCAGAGTGGTGTTATTAAAGTTTGATGGAAATCCATCCATCGCGGTGGATGTGGTAGTGGGTGAAGAAAAAGAAAATGTTGAATTACTGACTTCGGAGTTGATAGGAGGAACGCGGACAAGACGAGCACGAGAATCCCGTGTCCAGCCGAGCATGCACTAAACGGTTTAGCACAAGTGGCAGCGTTTGTTAATTAGAGAAAGTGGTTTGTTTTTGGTTTGTTTTGAAAAAGACGGATTTTAGGAAAATCACAACAAAAATGGACAATCAACCTTAGATCTATGGTCACCTAGGTCAAGTCACTAGACTGCTCCTAGACTTCCAGAAGACAAATCGCAGGATAAATCCTCTACTGCCTCTTTATCCCTCCTGCGGCCAGGTAAGTGCCAGGTAAATGGGAGGTATCTGCTAAGTAGTGGGCCTAATTAAGTAACCACTTGCTTTAGACACATTTGCCTTAGACACCACAAAAGAAATGCGGATAAGCAATAGATTACCCACGAGCTTCTTCTGTCCTAATTGAGCGCGACGGTCCTTAGAGTCTTGTCTAGATATTTTTTAGTTAATGAAGGGTGATGCGGATGCTAGTTTTGTGATTTTTGGGGCTTAGGAAGGGTAATGAAATCCCCACCTAATCTGAAGTTGGTCTTTACCCCTTAATTTCCGTATTGAAATATGCACAAACAACCAATATCAAAACACACAACAAATTTTTATTTTTGAGCGGAGAATTTTTTTGCAAAGAAACCTGCAGAAAAGTTGTTATTGGACAGATCAGAGAAGAGATAAGAAAGTATAGAATATACCAGAGAATTCTGGAGCCAAACTTCACCAAAAGAACCGCGGATATGCGGTCAAAACAAGGAAATAGCTGCGGTTCCGCGGCCAATTGAGAGGATCTTTGAACATATTTTTGTACAGATGCTCCACTTGCTCCTCTGTCCTAGATGAAATGATCTGAATAATTTTCTCCCTGCTACAGTGATTCCAGATTTGCTTGCAAAATTCACACACTAATCGTTAAGCACACGATGCGATTTTGATTCAAATTTTTGGTGGAATAATAATATTTCAACTCAAATAGAAAAAACGAACAAATTACACACGCATCCCCGGCAACGGCACCATTTGATTGATTTCTCTATTTTCGTATTTCCACCACTTCAATTTTTAAGGAAAAAATGTAGTATTAAAGAAGCGATAATGATGTTTTAGTCGTAAAACTAACCGCAATCAATAACGGTATCGCGTGTAGCTAGGCCATTAGTGAGTACGGGTCGTCCTCTGGGATCCGTGTATTTGATCACCTTTGCTTTAGATGAGTCGAAACAAATAGTAAAGAAAATTCAAGAAATAGTTTGAGATTTAGTTGAATTAATATTTAAAGAAAATCAAGAAAGTGTTCAAGATTTAGTAATCAAGAAAATGTCCAAGATCAAGTTCAGTTGTCAAGAAAATTGAAGAATAGCTTGTAGGATTCGATAAGAATTAGTAGTAATGATGAATACTAAAAATGACTCATCTTATCTATTGATGAATTATAGCTAGATTGATGGTGATGAATGAAGATTAGGGATCTATTGAAGAAACTAGGGTTTCTCCTTCACTATCCCTTGTCTTTTCATTGATTACCATTCTAATCTAGCTTTTAGCAAAGAAAATCATCAATCATCTAATCCCAAATTGCTACGAAATTATCAAGAACGATGATCTCGCTCCTAATTTGGTCATTGATGATTCTTTTTTCTAAAGTTTATAATTCTCATAAGACTTAAGACGGGTATAGGATTTTCTCACCATTTGATCTACCAAATTCCTTCGAATCCTTAGCAAGCGGAGATTATTCACACATCATGAAAATCGAAGAATCAACAATTAAAGATTTCATAATGTGAAAATTTAAAGAAAGAAATTCTAAAAGTAATGATCACCTTTATTATTCAACTTCAAATTACAACTACTTCAATCCGAGATTACAAGAAGAAAGCTCTCGATCACTCCTTTGAAGAGATAATTTCTCCGTCGATCTTCGCTTTGCTCGATCACCGTGAGTCTTGGATCTATCGCGGATCACGTGCTCGTTGATGATGATTGGCTTCGCGTAAAGGATCTTTGTGTTGAATGCTTGATGAACTCTCGATGTTTCTTGATCTTGAAATTTCAGGATCTTGGAATTGGATCTAAATTGTTTTTGTAATTGTGCTAAAAAATTAATAACCAATCAACAACTCAACAACCTCATTAATGTAAGCTTAGGTCCCTTTTTATAGCCCTTCACCAATCTTCCACTAGAAGCTAGGTCAATCTTCTCCAAGAAGCTAGGTTGTTATTGGGAATCTTCTCGAATAAGGTAGTTATCAAGCTTCCTCAAGAAGCTAGGCTGTTTTAGGGAAGTTTCCAGAACAAAGTTGTTAAAATGGAGCATCTTCAAAAAGCTAGGAAGTTGCAATAAAGCTTCTGGAAAAGTGTTGTCACCGGAGTCCCCAACTCGGCCGTAGATCAGCGGCGGATCGGCCTGACTCGGCCGCGGTTCCGCGGCCGTTTGGTGAGATCTCAGCTTCATTTTTCTGTGGTATTCTTATGTTGGTTTCAGGGTTTATAATTGATATCTAAAATCTTTTTATCTCTTCTGAATCTTTGCCAGATTTTAACTCTTTGATTTCCTGTATTTTGTCGGCGAATTTGCGATTCCGATATCTGTCTTGAGATAATTTTCTGCACAAAATCTCAATGAAGAATGTTGGAGATATACAATATCATGCGAGAAATAATAAACACACAATTTCCTTCCAAAATGTTGATTATAATGTATAACACGTGGTAATTGATATTTTCCAGACGAACTTGTAATACGTGTTATATTTATAACAAACATCCTTTGATGATTAGAAAAGTGAAGAAATTGTTATGCTAAAGATTGCAATATTTTCGACTGAACAAATTCCTCCAAACTTGATTTTGATCGTCTCAAGCAAACTTCTATTATTCAAGAGAAGGATAAAAGAAAAAGAAAAACTAACTAGCACACTTTAGTAAGCAACATGATTGCACTGAGCACGTGCAACAAGCCTTTAAACCTCTAGGTGTTCCTAGTAGGAGGAGTGTTGTCTCCTGAGGGTTTTTAGCGGATTGCACCCTTAAAATCCTATAATAAAAGAAAGACTGTGAAAGTTACATATAAAGATAAGAAGTATAAAAGAAAGACCTTGAAAATCAGAATTTTCAACTATACTAGCTTTTCAGTTGTCATGATCCTTATCTTAATAGTTATGAAAATATGTTAGAAATCACATCATCCCTCAATAAAACATCGCCTTTATTCTTCATTCCTACCTTTCTTCCAAACACCGATCATATACCCCTGCGTGTATGTAAAGGATATCCCTACACTTGGAGAATTCAATTCAAGCTATCATACTCTTGTCCATCTGCCTCAGTACTTTTTAGTCGGTGAATATATTAGATGGAATTGCCCACACATTCTTCATGCGACCGTTAATACTTCTTGAGCTACTAACCGACCGATTACTAAATGTGCTCACTTATTAAGCGTAATTAGCAATTTTCTCGTCTTGCAACACCTAAGGATTAGCAGTGACTCCCAAACCAGTTGGTCTAAGGCACTAGGTGATGAAGCACCCTCGCTATATTTTTTTTATGCTGCCTTGGTGATTTCAAAACCAGTATTCATTTTTCTTCACCATTTTATACTTTTATGCTTCATTTATTATTTTCTTCGCACTTTGCCTTTTAGACAAGAGCATTTCAAGGTATCCTCTACTATCCCGAGTTTCAAGACGTGTGTAAGTGCTCATAGTAGGGTATCAACGTTCAGATGTTTGGCTTCCAGAATAGGAACTATTTTTCAGACTTATTTTTATCCTCAGATTAGTGACTTCCTTCATCTTACTAACCCTTGGGACAACGTCTCATAACTATTTATTACTAGTTTCATCTAAGAAAATATCTAACTTTCTTGGTTTTCTTAAATTCTTCCAATCTCTTAAATGTAATTTTTCACTTTCTAATATTTTATTATAAAAGAAAATTTTTGAAAATTTTGTGCTTAAGCAAAGTGTGATGCAAAGTGATGCATAAATAAGCACAAACCTCCCCCAAACCTGTTTACAGCAGTGTCCTTACTGTTGTCTCTTTTTAAATCTCAAAATCCTGTAGGCTTAGGAGGAAAAGTTATTAACGGGGGCAAGAATAAATGAAAGTGAAAATCTTCCCCCAAACTTATTTTTTTATTACTCACCTCTATTCTTAAGATGAGACAATATTACCGAGACATGGAGATGAGGTGAAGGAAAAATTAGTCATGATAAAGCGGCTCCTGTAAAAATAGGAGCTCCTCCATGTGAGATTTTGTTTCAGGGTTTATAATTGATAGCTGGAATCTTTTTATCTCTTCTGAATATCTGCCAGATTTTAACTCTTTGATTTCCTGTATTTTGTCGGCAAATTTGCGATTCCGATATCTGTCTTAAGATAATTTTCTGCACGAAATCTCAATGAAGAATGTTGGAGATATACAATATCATGCGTGAAATAATAAACACATAATTTCCTTCAAAAATATTGATTATAATGTATAACACATGGTAATTGATATTTTCCATACGAACTTGTAATACGCGTTATATTAATAACAAACATCCTTAGATGATTAGAAAAATGAGGAAATTGTTATGTTAAAGATTACAATATTTTCGACTGAACAGTAGTCTATAAGCACATCCTTAAAAGTCCCAAGTCGTATGAGTATCGAGATCGGGCATTGATACTCCAAGTAGACTTACGTATACGTTTCGAGACCCCGACGAGGGGCGGTGGTTAGTCCCACGACCATTGGTGTGATCACCTAAGATTGTATACGGGTGCTCACTGGGGTGAGTACACTGGACGGACATGCGGAGAACTTCCAGATGGTACTATACCTATCGTCAAATGGAAGTTCTCAGGTGACATGTGTATAGGTTAGTCTTCAGACCTGAGATCGTCATTTGTCTCGTGTGAGTTCCCACTATGCTTTGATCATTACCCTACCTCGACTCTACTGAGTCGTGCAAACAGGTTTTGGTTGGGTACAGTCCCAAGCTACATGGAGGCAGTGAGCGATTGTTAGGGATACGTCTCTCCCGGTATTGGGAGTCGATATCGCACTGTTTTCGATTGGTCAGGATCATAAGACCTTGGTCAAGGCAGTTGGGATTTACTGATAGGATGATCAGTAGTTTCACGAATTGGTTCTGAGCCTCATACACGAACTATCGGGTTATTAGGGTCCGACGTTTACTACCCTTAGACCCGGTATGCGATACTCTTAGACGAAGAGACCGGGCTGTACGGATATTGTCACGGATAGGCTCCGTAGGGATCCAGATGAGTTTTCTCGTCGGCTTTCCTTTTCGACAGGTACCTGGGTAGCCGTTACGTACAGCTAGTGCCACTGACGTGCTTGTGGTTAAACCCACTGCCAGCGTACTGTCGATTCTTTAGAGTCCCACATAGAGGGTTTCCCTTCTTCGGGCGAAATGATGTAGAGGTCGTATGGTTTTACAGCAGGATTCGATCACATACGTGTACTTGTGCACGCATGATGTTCGGGAGGATAATACTAGCGGGCTTTGATTTGATCCGGATCCTAGTATTATACTGATGGATTATTTTCGTCTCTTTTGTATTCGTACTTTTCGGAATACGAATACGGGTATGTATATACGGTGAGAGGTATTCTTGTAATTTGTTACAAAAGTGCTTTTGAAAGAAGAATCCTCATTATTTGTTTTAACCATTTAGTTAAATGGTTAATGAGGTGGAGGTATGAAGGGTTGACTTTTCTTAAAGTAAACCATGGCTAATTTGTTAACTCACTTAGTGAGTTAGGGATTACTATTGAGGCAAGAAAATATCTAGATATTTTTGTGATGGAGACTTTTCTCATCATTATCTAGGCATGCTTGCATTATTTGGTTAGTTAGATTAGCCATTCTTCACTTGAGTTTTTCCATGGTTGCTCTCTACAACTTTCTCATCTCCTCCAAGTTTTTCATCTTCTACCTCAAGCCCTTATAGTCTCATGTGTTGAGAAACCTAGGGTTCTTGAGAAAAAACACTCCATCATCACTTTTTACACCACCTAGGTTACTTAGATTAGAAAACCAAGTAACCACGTTACCTTAGTTTAAAGGTAGGAGCCCAAAGTAGACACTCTCGGGTGGATCATCTTCGAAACAAGGAGCTGACGATCAAGCTCGATCATGGAGGCCACTAGGAGAATGCTAAAGGAGAGGAGTGAAGGCCCGTAGGACTCGAGTCTCATGGTATAACTCTTTTCATAGTAGATAGCTTCTCTTTTTGCTAGTTGGGTGTATGGTAGATCCGGTTTAGTGTTATTCTAGCGCCAAGTTTTCATTCGTAGAAAATTTTTTTTCCGCATTTGGACACGAAAGTTGGCCGGGGCGCTAGCGTAACATTTCAGTATTTGAGATACCAGATCACCTAGTCTGTTACTTCAAGAGTGGAGACAGAATTTTCGAGCCAGGAATCTTCCGTTCCAAGCCGAAGAACGCAGAAGTATTTACTCTACCGGCGGAAGAAGAAAAGCCAGAGGTAGTTCGAGAGTTCATGTTACGACCTGGAGATATTAAAGCACGTGACTGGCACTTGAATTATGTGAAGTTTATAGGACCTTACCTAATTCAAGTAAACCAAAGCCCAAAAATCTAAACCTTTTAGGAAAAATAATAGAGGTAAAGTTTTGAAATAAAGGTATAATGAAATCAAATTTTTATTTTTAATGTATAGATAAAGAAAAATGAAATGCAAGTGGATTATATACTAGTTGAAAACTTTTCTTTTCTTTTTTCGTCTTTTAAAATTTTGGGCAACACCTCTCATGTATATTTTGAACCAAAACCATATATACATAACGATATAAAAGGCATCCCCAAATAGGAGCTAGCCCTTCGCCAATCGACAGTATCACAAACACGCAAGTAAGAAATATATACGACGTCCAACGGCGAAGATCAACACTGAAAGAACGATAAATAAAGCAAGACATCAAAACCTCCAAGAAGCAAGCATAAAACCGATCGCTCTAAATCTCGCAACCACAAGTCTGTCTAAGTTTACCAATATACAATTCTAGTTTCTGACTAATGGAGTTTATCTGGATACAAAGGACTAATAAATACAAGAACGGGAACGATCCAATGTGTCCAACCTATCATAGAAAAACACCCCGAAAGCAAGCTGTGCGCCAGCAATACCGCTGCTGATCCACGCAGTCAAACGTGCAAGAAAACTGTGGCACAACAGGGGTGATTTGCCAACTCGTGAGTAGAAAATATCAGCAGGTAGAAATCGAATCAAACAACGATTCCTAGGCCATACTGTATCATGAAGGTAATACTATGATATCTAGGGTGACCATGCCTGCGTATATTTCAACAATATAATCAATGCCAATGACATATACAAATAAACATCTGAATCATTTGCCTGTATGCATGTGGATATCATCAACGTGTGTCCATCAACAACACAACCAACATCACGGAACCTGAGTGTCCAACACCGATACGCGAACATCATGAAAGTATATGCATGCATGTATGACGATATCAACCAACGTGTGTCCATCAATGACACATAAAAATCATGGAACCTGAGTGTCCAACACCGACACTCAAAACATCAAGAAACCCGTGCCCAGCATCGACACGTAAATCCTCATATCTCGGGCTCCGTCAGTCCAGATCGGCCCATATATCCATCTCAAAACACGTGTCCAGCATCGCCACGTAAATCCACATATCTCGGGTTCCATCAGTCTGGATCGGCCCATGGGCTCCGTCTGTCCAGATCGGACCATATATCCATCTCACGACTCCGGTCGGTATCCTCCGGATAACCGCCAGGTCTAAACTACTACCGGTAGGTAGTAATTCCTCTGCCAGGCTCATCGTCTACACCTCGAGCTACTTACCCTGGGGTACCATACCGGGTCCACCATGTACCCGCAGACGGCTCATCCAACTCCTCGAATAGGGTATCCAAAACAAGCTCAAAACCGAGAAAACTCATGGTGGACGGCTCGAAATATCATATCAAGAGAAAACGCGTTTTTAAAACAATTCATGATTTCCTTTGAAATATAATCGCGGTTCTCAAATCCAGAAATCTTATGAAAATAGTATCTCAATGCATATAACCATAAAGCATGAGGTATTCCAACATAGAACAGAAATGTGAGCATATCAGTATATCTTGCAACATAGAATAAAAGTGTGAGCATAGCAAGTATATCATGCTTACGAGTCATGTGATATTACTGAACAATAAATAAACTTTACAATTAAGAGTAATAGAATTATATAACAATTCCACCATGTAAGTGACATAGTAATTACCGATGATGAAAGTGTGTGAGCCGGAAAATCTATATAAGTGTAACATACGCATCATCGATAATTGTGCAGGTGTACTAGCAGACGATATCATAAAAAATAATAGAAGCATAGGTATATACAATGCAATGAGAATATCATAAACGTAACAGAAAAGTAAACCGTAAGCGCCACATTATAAAATATACGGATATAATCTAACATCTACATAAGGGACTAACTAATGCAGTGTAGAAAGGGATTTAAAATATCTATAATGTATCTGAGTCAATGAATCTATCAATCGGAAATACAGCCTTATAGCATCACGTACGGTATAATCTATCGTACGGCATCCTCGAGTCAAGGGTATGGATCAAACATCCGGTAAAACTCATGGCGTATGGTAATCCATCGTACGGCAGCAACAAACAGAATAAGGACTCTATCGACCTATAGAATAATGAGGGTAGGCGTATCACTCATTATTCTAATATATAAATATATACACATATATCCCAAGTCGCATCTGTATCAATCTCATATCATGTCTTGGCCAAAGTATCTATATTCTCATATTGCCTCGCATCCGTATATCGAAAAATTAAGCCAAGTCATTTTGTATCATCATATACTCTTTTCATCACATCAATATCTCACATCAAGTCATCTTGCATATACATCATATCTTATAAATCTCACAACATGTCGATATAAATCTCATGTCGTATTTATCGATCTTATATCACATCGATATCGATTTCATATCGTGCCACTATAAATATCATACTTATTCTCTTTCAATTACATATATATCGCTATTCACGTTCACATTTCATATCCTCATATATCAATCCGAGATATCCTTATCTATCATATCATTTCACACTAAATCGTTTGATCACATCCGTAGGTTCCTAGTATAGGTTTCTCCGACTATATTATATATATTGGTTTTCCATTATCTTAATTGCGTGGGTGCTATAAGTCATCCACCCGACTTCCCCCATAGATATAAATCTACTCACCTGCAATACTCCTCGGTAATCCGAAGTCGATGTGCTTCGTCGTCTCGAAAGTCCACACGAGATACCTACAAATCAACACATATCGCAACGTTATGAAAACCAAGTCCGAAAACTATAAAGCACACGTATTGTTTATAGGTTAGAACCTATTTCTTACGCATGCAAAAAAAACCAAATAACCCTCGTCTTTGATGTACAAACGTCCAACGACTAAATCCAATCCCAAATATGAAAACCAAGCATTCAAACATCGGAAAACTTAACCAAAACCAACTCAAAATGCTCCCAGATTTTGGCACAGGAGGCCTATGACAAAACAACTAATACGGTAGCTAGGTTATAATGAGTGTGAGCTACAGGCAAAATCCCATCACAAGAACCCAAAATTGGGCCGGTGAGATCTACTTCAGTAACGGGTGACGCCGGCCAAAACTTTGAATTTAGGTCTCGTTCTTCTGTGGTGGTTTTCTAGTGGTCTAACTAGGTCAATGTAGTTGTTTGATTTCATCATAAACATCCCAGGTTGCTCCAGATACCCTGTAGGCCAACAAAACTTCACAAAACCGACACGGAACAATTGTAAACTCGTGTATTGTGTTCTATTCTCTGGACCATGTTAGGAAAAGAAATCTATAAGGACTTGTAAACCCTCACTAGACCTCAAATACTACTTCGCAAGTCCATCCATCCACTAAACTTCAACTTGGCAATTTCCAAGATCATAATCTAACTAATTCGAACTCTAAAACTAGGACACATTAAACACAATAACTTAGCTAAAGGAAAGGAAATATACCTCATTTGGCAACTCAAGAAAATTCTTGGGTTGCCCAAAATCTTCAAAATCCAAACTTGAATGGTCCAAAGGGTTTAGGAAGAGGTGAGGATCCATTTTAATGAAGGCGAGGTGAGATTTTGATGAAGATTTGAGGTGGTTGCCATAGGGTAGAGGAGTTGAAGGAACTTGAGATGAAGATGATGAGGTGATGAAGGAAAATGAATGAGGGCAAAAGGTCAAGGGTAGGAGCCTCTCTCTCTCTCTCTCATGGCATGCCATGCCTCATGAGTGTGTTCCTTCTTTCTCTCCAATAAGTGTGTCTCTTTTTCTTTTCTCACAAATAATTCACATAATAAAAATGAAACAAACACAAATGAAACAATATGTAACAAAATGCAACATGTCATGGTGCACTAGCCATGACTAATTAAAAATACGGATTTGGTATAATCGTGATTAGTAGTGCACTAATCAAGTTTAATTTAAACCTGTATATAATTAATTATAAAATTCCCAAATCCGATAAATATCTTTTTAATGAATAAATCATTTTAATCTTCAATTATTTTCTAATTATTGGTGTGTGTATACACACACACACACACACACACCATTTTACGAAGACCCCAATTCGCAGATCGAACAGTTTTCACGAAATATATTATTTTATTATTTAAATTCCAAAAATAATATTTATTTTTTTCCTGAAATGTTACAATCTTCCCCCGTTAAATAAATTCGGTTCCCGAATTTAAATTTAAACCCCCAAATACTAAAACATTTCAACAACCATTTTAAATTAACAGAGCTCCAAAATCACGGAATACTCAAAATATCCCGCCGCATTTAGTGCGCATAAAAACGAGTGCGAAACTCAAAATAGAAATTCCATCATGCACCACGCAATCATAAGAGTTATAAAGGAAACGCAAGTCTCAAAATCCAATGCCATTCTCAATATACTATAATCAAAATCATAATATGGATATAGTGCGCATCGGGGTAAAATCCCTATAACAACTGAATAAATGACATGAAAAATCTTTTTCAAATCGCTGTGCATTGCGCAACCCATGATACATGTGGCGGACGTTCATTTGTAAAGTAGTAACTATAATTTCTTGTATGTTTTTCTCAAAATATACGTTCCGCATTTTTGAAATATCCCAAAAGGTTTTCCTTGTGAAAGCTCGTGTCACCTAGGGACACGTAGAAAATATTGAAACTGTTGCTCCTTCTTGAAAACCTCTTGGTAAATTTTTATGCATGTAAAAATACTCAGGTACTGTCCTCAAATCAGTCATGCCCGGATACTATATAATATAATACCCATCATGAAAATATAATGCTCAAGAGAAAAAATCAGCTTCAAAAGGCGTATCCAACATCACTTGTGTCTGATGCACACGGAAAATCAAAGCCAATACTAGTGCTAAGAATGTGCACAAAAGCCAACTAAGTACAACGGGTATGCACGAAAGCATCTGCCATGTGCAAAGCGTGTTCACGACAACAATATCAAGTGCATCTAGAGCGCACGAAAATCTCAATCAAGCGCAACAACCATGCACAAATAAAGTCTCCATCAAGTTCATCCAATATGCACGAATAAAAATCTCAATCAAGTGCACCGGGTGTGCACAAAACCACATCTCATATGCCCAGTGTGCACAAAAATCTAAATCAAGTGCGTCGGGTCCGTATAAAACATCGAGTGCAGTATTATGCACGATAACGAACATCAAGTGCAGACGCGCATGAAAAGATAAATCTGGTGCAACCAATGCACGAAAACTCATCAATATCTCAAATGCACAAAAAAACAGCATTGAGCATACCAAAGCGTATAAAATCATAAACGTGTACAACTGCGTGCACAAAACACGTATCAATGCACTGCATGCACATGTAAGCTATACCGAGTGCAAAAATCAAATCGAGTGCGTAGCACATGCACAAAATCAAATCGACAGTATCGAAATCCACAAAATCATAAGTACGTGTAGCCAAGGCATAAAACCGATATCAAGTGCAATAGATATGTACAAATCATAAACCAATGTAGCGGTGTATAAATATAAATTGAGTGCAATAACTGAAAAATGTAATCTCCAGTAGGTGCAGCCATGGTGCACGAAAACAATATCATAAAACTCAAATCCGAGCGATAAAAGTGTGATACTCGGATCAAAAAACGCAAATCGCAATAAATGACATTGAGATACACCTCCTACAATGTCAAAAAATGTCGGTGCGCCCAAAGCTGGCAGAGCAAGATCAACTGCTTGCCTCCTGCTCACGGTCTGGAGTGTTCGGTCTCTAGGTCCTTGTTTACTCTCTGGATTACAAGTCTCGCGATCCTTCGGCTCGTCGGCCCGGTCAAGTGTACTAACGGAACAGTTCCGCTCTGGAACTCCTCTGATCATCGTTTGGCCAATCAACGCGACCACTCGCAAAACAGCACGTTACTGACGGCGGCATCTGGCACTCTGAATACGCGCGATACAACAGATCCTGGTGCAAATCTTCATCGATGTGGCATCCTGGAAGAACCATGCTTAGGTTTCTTCCAATCTCACCTATACTGAACTGTATGGAGGTTGGTACTCTATTCTTAACCCTTTTTTCCATAACCGGACAGCCGCGTTCTCAGCACAGCTTTCTTCTGAAATTCGGCCGTATCCAACGCCTCTGCATACATGTTAATCCTCTGGTATCATTGGGGAGCAACAACAGCTCGTTAAAATCTCGCACGAACCGCTTTTTCCATCCGTCTTCATTATCATCCACTTCGATGTCATCTCTTGCTATCTTCATAAAGCAATTCGTTCTCGGCTACAGTCAATCTGGAGTCTCTCACAAGGACTCAAAATTATGAACTCGGTATCTTCACCACTCCGTGGATGATATCTAGCCGAACACGTCCTCAGGAACTCGTCCCAATCATTGGAGGAATACACTTTATTCGTCCGTTCTCGATCAATTCATAATGCATCTGGGTGAGGTCCTTCTATCCGAAGATAGTCAACTTACCGATTCCATATCAGAGCATCCAACGAACAACATCCTCTCTTGATCGAATTACTCTAGATCTGAGTAAGATCCTTCAATTGGAATTCTTCAATTCAACTGAGCCTGCGTCGGCATATCAAATCAGACGAATCATCTAATTCGCTCAACTAAAGATATACTAGTTATCTTCTGTCACATCTCTGCCTGAAAGCTCCAGCGGTTTCAGCTCACAACTCTGTAAGCAACATCCCATCAATCAAAGCAACAGCTGGGTCATCTTTCTGCACGGTAGACAATATCATGATCTTTAAGGTAGGCTATATATCAAAATTCCTCTCAATCTGGCGGCCTCTATCAATGGCCTGATCATCCGGTGCAAAACCGAACACTCTCCTCAAACGAGAGATCTCAACAAAAACAATCTACCTACACGTTCCTATGTCACCCAAAAAAATCATGGTCAGTCCTCGTCCGTGACGAGCTCACTCTGACCGCAACTCTAGCAGCAGCTCAATCTATACTCAAACCATGGTGACAGGAACCTCAAGCAGGTATCGAAGAAGATAGATCGAAAGAATGAAAGAAATCAATAGATTCCAAATGGATATATGATCATAGGAACGAATAGAATCACATATCTCAAGATATGTATATCCTAAGATTACTTAAGCGGAGTATTGTATCGTAAGTATGCCGTGGAACATACGCAAGGTACGTCACTCTACTCAAGCTACCTACTCCATCAATCAAGGTCAACGTATGAAATGAAAGTTCGTGTCTAATACCTCCCGTCAAGTCTATGTTCCGTAAGGACAAGCCTAGATTCCGAAATATATATATATATATATATATATATGTATATATATATATGTATATATATATACACCTTAGACTCCATATAATCAAAGCTAGACTCGAACCAAGATTAATCATAATGCTTTGATACCAACTTTGTCACGACCCGGAAATATTAAAGCACGTGACTGGCACTTGAATCATGTGAAATCTATAGGACCCCACCTAATTCAGGTAAGCTAAAGCCTAGAAAACTAAACCTTTTAGGGAAAATAATAGAGGTGAAGTTTTGAAATAAAAGTATAATGAAATCAAATTTTTATTTTTAATGCATAGATAATGAAACTTGAAATGCAAATGGATTATATACTATTTTTTTTTCTTTATTCGTCTTTTAAAATTTCGGACAGCACCTCCCTTATATATTTTGAACCAAAACCATATATACATAACAATATAAAAGACATCCCCAAACGGGAGCTAGCTCTTCGCCAATCGGCGGAATCACAGCCATGGAAGTAAGCAATATATATGACATTCAATGGTGAAGATCAACACAGAAAGAACGATAAATAAAGCAAGGCATCAAAACCTCCAAAAAGCGAGCATAAAACCCAACGCTCTAAGTCTCGCAACCACAAGTCTGTCTAAGTCTACTAATATACAAATTCTAGTTTCTGACTAATGGAGTTTATCTAGATACAAAGCAATAATAAATACAAGAGTGGGCACGATTCAATGTGTCCCACCTACCATAGAAAAACACCCCGAAAGCAAGCTGTGTGCTAGCGATACCGCTACTGATCCACGCGGTCAAACCTGGAAGAAAACTGTGGCACAACGGGAGTGAGTTTCTAACTCGTGAGTAGAAAACATCAGCAGGTAAAAATCGAATAAAACAACGATTCCTAGGTCATGCTGTATCATGAAGGTAATACCATGATATCTAGGGTGACCATGCCTGCGTATATGTCAACAATATAATCAACGCCAATGACATATACAAATAAACATTTGAATCATATACCTGTATGCATGTGGATATCATCCATGTGTGTCCATCAACGACACAACCAACATCATGGAACCTGAGTGTCCAACACCGACACTTGAACATCATGAAAGCATATGCATGTATGTATGAGGATATCAACAAACGTGTGACCATTAACGACACATCAAAATCATGGAATCTGAGTGTCCAACAGCGACACACGAAACATTATGAAACCCGTGTCCAGAATCGACACGTAAATATTCATATTTCGGGCTCCGTCAGTCCGGATCGGCCCATATATCCATTTCAAAACCCATGTCCAACATCTGAAAGGTTCCTAGGCACCCTAATGAGGTCTCACAAGGCATCTATCATGCCAAATTAAAATTTTAACGGTGCCGAGAAACCCGACTACGGATCGTCGGCTAGAAGTTTAGGCGAAAAAGCTAACTAGTTAACACTTAACTAAGAGATACGGAAATACAACCTTTGTAGATCCGGTCCTCCACCTCCACGGCTCCGAGATGAGGTCCTCTCCGCTGTCTAAATCAAATCCGGGCTCTAGCGTCGGCTTCATCGGAGAATAGGCGAGCTAGGTCGTCGATGTCCATGCCGAAGATGATCTACGTCGAGGCATCGCCAGATCAAGCTCCACCTTCACCAAGTCTTGAAAACTTGTGAAGGAAACACACTCTACTACTTGGCAAGAGGTAGAGGATGAAGAAATAGGAAGTGGGTAGACTTTAGTTTTGTATTTCTCACTCATTTCCATCAATCACCATTGATGGAGCTTGCTTTCATCAAGTGAAGAAAGGAAGAAGAAGAAGAATATTATGATAAGATTAATTAGAAAAGAAAAGAATAATAATTCTTATCATAAAAGTAACCATGGTAAAGTGTAGAGAATTAACTTAGGTTAAATGAATGGTTAGGGTCAAGGTTTAATGAAGCTTCCACTAAACAACAAAAAAAGCCACCATTCTTTTCTTCTTTTTCCATCTATTTTCCAAAATGAATAAATAGATAAATAAATGAGAAAAAGAAATAAAACCCTAATCATAAGTTTAACCATGGTTTAATTCTTTATACTTAACCAAGTAAAACATGATACAATAAAATGCACAAAAGGTATATCACATATACAACTTGTACATCCAAGTGAGAAAATCCTTCTAAAGTGAACCGATACTAGTTAATGCAAAGTAATATATCAAATATATAATTATACATTAAATCATTAAATCAAACACTTGATTTAACGATCCGGTCATATCACATATAACCGACTAGTATCCTATGTATCGACTTATCGAATCAACCCTTGATTCGATGACTAGGTTATATCGCATACAACCATTCGATACATTCATCGCGAGAATGAAATGCGGTATAACATACACGCATTATTCTCGGTCCTGCACATATCTCATATGCGCTCCTATTTCGTTTTGCTTGAGCCAGGAAACCTCTGTGTAGGACTCTGAAGACTCGTCAATACGCCGGCAGCAGATGATGATCATATCAAGCATCCACAAGCCGCAAGCGGTCTGCTAAACATAACGGCCACCCGGGTATTGAGCGATCAGAAGATCGACGAGCAAGCCCGCTCACACTCCTGTGAATCCAACCAGTAACACTACCGTACAGTCCGGTCTGATCGTCTGATATGTCGCATATCTCGCCTAGGGGTGGTAAACGTCAGACCCCAATAGCTCGATAAGTCTTGTCGATATGAGGTCTATAACAATTCGAGAAACTACTGGTAACACTTACCAGTAAATCTCAGCAACCCTGGCCAGGGATTTCCTGTTATAGCCAATCGTACACAGCGCAACATCAACTCCCTATACCGGGAGAGACGAATCCCCTCCTATCGCTCATTGCCTCCATGTGATTCGGGACTGTACCCAAAAACCACCGTTTTGCACGCCCTCTTGGACGTGGTAAGATGGAAATCAAAGCACAGTGGGAACCACACAAGACTCTATGACGATCTCGGGTCAACAGACTACTCTGTATCAGTGTCACCAGAGAACTGCCATCTGACGTGAGGTATAATACCATCTGGGAGTTCTCGGCGAGTCCGTCCAGTGTACCCAGTCTCTACTGAGCACCCGTATATCATCCCTGATGTCAAACACCAATGGATATGGGATCATCCATCGCCCATCTTATGGATCGAGAAGGTATACGCTAGTCTACTCTGGTATATCGATGCCCCGTCTCGATACACCCACGACTAGGGACTTTGAAGGATGTACTTATAGACTACCATGTCCCCACTAGTATGATCCGCATCATAGTCCAGGTAGTCAAGTACACATCCTAAGGGCTTTACCAACATGTAACAAAGAGACAATTGGTATACACGTTAAGGTAAAGAGCAACCAGATAGCATACTATCATGTCGAGCAAGAAAGTCCTTCCTATATATGTCCCAGCATCCACTACAATATACATCCTATGTACAGTAATGGCCTCTAGGGCATACATATAACTAACAATCTCCCACTTGCACTAGGGCCATCTGTAGCAGTGGTTGTAGTATCTCATACTCAACCATCCCATAAAAGTCTCTCTCTGGGAACAGGCCTTCGTGAGTGGATCCGCCGTGTTGTCCTCTGAGTCTACTCTCCTAACCTCGATCACCCTGGAGATCAACCATCTCCATGATCAAGTGATACTGCCTTAGAATATATCTGGGTCACTGATGGGACAGGCGTTCCTCGGCATAAGCCACACCTCCATTGTCTCACAATGGTAGGAACGTAGTTCATCTCATGAACCATTATACACCCAAACAACCTCTTTGGTAGCATCTTTAGTAGCGATGTATCGTTCCTTTATCGTCTAGTATGTCACGGTATCTAGCTTGGAACTCTTCCAACATACCGTCCCTTTACTGAGGGTAAAGACAATGCCTGCGACTGACATTCAGTCATCTTTATCACCCTGGAACCCTTCCAGTGATTCTCCCCAGGATCGATTGATACCATCTCACTACAACTAGTGAGAATCCTAACATCCAATTAAATCTATCTCATAGATCCAAAACTCAGGATTTAGGAGGTATCATTCTGATCCTACACGGAGAATCTTTGTGATAAACGGAGATTGATCGAGCGTAGCATAAGAAACTCCTTTCTTATCAAGAGTATGTCATCTACGTACTCTACGAGGATCACCACCATACTCCCTACTACCTTTTTGTTTATACAATGTTCATCTACCATTTTGATGATGTCAGACTCTTTGACTAATCCATCAAAACAGATGTTCCAACTCCGCGATGCCTGCTTTATCCTATAAAGCATCTTGCACACGTTTGCGCTGCTCCCACTGTCTACGAAGTCCTCTGGCTGTGTACTTATAGACGCACTCTTCTAAAACACCATCTAGAAAAGCAGTCATGGCACCCAACCGCCAGATATCGTAGTCATGGTATGTAGCTGTGGCAAGTAGGATCTGGATGGACTTAAGCATAGATACTGGAAAAAGGTTTCATCATTATCCACGCCTGGACAATGACGAAAACCTTTAACAAGTCTAGCTTTGAAAGTCTCAACTTTTCCATTTACACCAAGTAATCTTCTTAAGATATACTTGCTCCTGATGGGGATTTAACCCTTCAGATATAGCATCCAAAGTCCATACTTTGTTGGTGTATAAGGATTCCATCTCAGATCACTAAGCATCCAGCCATTCTTACAGAGTCCCTACTCTCGATGGCCAGCTCGAAGCTAGTTGGGTCATCATCTCATGATGCAATCCTCGCTCCCACTGTCATAGAGAAACCAAAGTATCTCTCAGGTGGGTGAGGAACCCTACTAGATTGGCGGAGAGGCTGAGGTTCGTTGGAATCTACTGAATCCTTTGGTTCTACCAAATCATCTGCTGTAATTTGTACAGCTGGAACATTTCCAGTTCTACATAACAGAGCTTGCCTCGAGCTTGTCCGGATTTTGCTTTTAGACATAGGCCTGACAACCCCAAATCTTAACTGGCTTAAGACATGGGCTCTTCCCATACCATATCACATATGAAGCGGTAGGCAGCTGATTTGATTTGAACCGTATTCAATAGGTATGCAACTACATAAGTGCATAACCCCCAAAAGGAAATAAGTGACTCAGTAGTACTCATCATAGAGCACACCATATCAAATAGGGTGTATCTGCTCCGCCCCGATATACCATCGTGCTATGGTGTATACAGAGGAGTAATGCTGAGAGAGAATCTCATTCTCCTTTAGAATTGTCCTGGATTTCCATGCTCAAGTATTCTCCTCCTCGATCTCATCAAAGGACATTATACTTATACCCGTATTGGTTCTCTACTTCTAACTTATATTCTGTGAATATCTCAAAAGGTTCAGACTTGTGTTTCAACAGGAACATATGTCTGAATCTTGAGAGATTATCAGAGAACGTAATGAAGTATAAAGAACCAGTCCTGGCATGTGTAGACAGGGGACCTACATACATCAACATGTATCATCCCAAGAGTTCACTAACTCTTTCTCTGTTTCCAATAAACAGAGCTGGTGTCATTATATCTTTGTGACATGACTGGCAAGTTTCACAAGATGTAAATTCAAACTGATTTAAATATGCATCTTTATGTAACTCTAGCTAGTCGGGTCACATTGATCTGACCTAGTCTACAATACCTCAAGAAAAATTTGTTCATTTCTGAACTCTTCCTCTTTTGTGTGTTCCATATACTAAGAACTGTAGTTTGATTTAGAACATTAATGCTTATAGATAACGTGCCTGAACCGATCAACTTTTGATATAGGAAATGTTCAAAACATTATCCAGCAATACAAAATTATATCCTTTCTTTTCTAACAAAGAGAGTGATATGATTTGGTATATCAGGTTCGGTATCTAATAACATTCGTTCAGAATCAATGTATTACAATACAGGATGACAGTGACCGACAGACTTGGCTGCAACTCTTGCCCCGTTTTCTGTCTCATGAAACTTATCACCCGTTCTCAGTTTTTCTACCCTTTTGTAGCCCTATGTAACAGATTACATATCTGGGATCCTGATCCGGTATCATATACCTAGGATGCGGAGGATACTGAGAAACAGTTCTGTATAATGAACACACCCGAAGATGATGCATCAGCATGCACTCTCTTCGTTTGGGCGGCACGGGAAATCTGGTATTCCCCAATTTTCTGCTCTGTCTTATAACAATTATAGGTTGGAGCGGGACCAACGTTCCCCAGCTTAGTATAACAAGCGGGTTCGGTCAATTATCCGTATTATTATCTTGATTAAGGCGTGATATGGTCGCTACCAGGAGAGAGAGAGAAGAAAACACTCAGCGTGCGCTCTTGCAAGAATAGATTGGTTATTATTTTATCTAATCAGGATGGCTCCCACTGCTTTTTATCAAATCTTCCTTCAAACCCTAAAAGGAAAGACTAGCCGGGATTAATTACACACTACAAGTTCGCCAATCTTTCAGCCAGGCTAGTGTCGGTACTTTGAGGGAGGTCCCCCGTGCTTTCGCACGAACCTAATTAATGTAAACCTCGTTTTCCCTGAGGCGTAACCCCGTTGACACCTTTCTAGACACCTACTTGATCGGCTAATTGTAATGTATAAAACTCTCCCAGGAGTAACTCTTACTCGCAGCGGGTATCGGGATCCAACTATCTCATAGAAGGTATGCAATCTCATTGCAAATTTCAACACTTGAAATTCCCGATAATATTTTGCCCCTAGCGTCCTATGACCTTGACGCAGGCCAATAAACCATAGTCCGCTAGTCAAGTTCAACCCGTCATTTCCTGATTGAATTAAACCCACCCGCACGACCCTTGACGCAGGCCAACAAAGTCGCACGACTACCCTAATCCAATCTGCATCATATGCATAAGCAGATAAATACTAGTTAGCTACCGCACACTACGCCTTGACGCAGGCCAACAAACGTAGCACGAATACTAACTACCACTTATCTGAAATGACGGAGGGCTACGACAGGTTTTTCTGAAAACCTATTGCGTAATGAACTCGATATCGTTGTAGAATCAAATGATTTTAAAATGGAGTGTTTTTGAGGCTTTTCTAGTTTTGCTAAAGGAGTCACTCCCGGTGAAGGGATCGTCGGTCCTTTCCTCGTCGAATGAGGTGCGGGATATATCATATATATCACTGTGCAAAGCAAAAACACTTAAAAGCAGTCAAAAGACAATCCGAGTGTGTAGCATCTGCCAGTTATTGCTAAAGGAGTCATTCCCGGTGAAGGGATCTCGGTCCTTTCCTCATCGAATAAGGTGCAGGATATATCACATATACCGCTGTGCAAAGCAAGAACTGTAGCTACCTGTTTTATTTTGAAATTCGATTCTACAACATCTTAGGTTTCTTTTATTTCATTAATCATATTAATGAAGTCCCATCATTTAAGTACCTAAACATCACAGATAAATACGACGTACACTTATGCCATCCGCATTCGCCTCGATGTCCCCTCATGCACCGTTAGGTTAGGTAACTAACGGCAGAGCGGGGCAGGGCTAGCACGGGTGTAAAACATAAGTAACATCTATATAATATATCATATATACTATATACTTTATCTATCACAGAACATCACATGATCACATCACAGATATCGCAGCAGAAGAATCATATGAAATATTGGATATACTAGGACGTCCGTGTTTTCAATACGAGCCAGTATAAAACACGGATTCAACGTTCGCGATGAATAGCCAAACCCACACCCCTAGACCCCTACGAGAGCGGCAAGCAACCCTACCAATTCTAGAGTTAGGAGACCCGGACTCGACTCCTCGAGTTGGTCTCCCACTGGACTCCAGAACCCGGTTACTTGTGCCCTCCTCCTTCGGTCTATCCTAGTGCAGAAAAGTAAATAACATACAAACGGTGACAACTTCCGCAACCAGGAAGCGCCCCAATAAAAGAATATTACATACAGGTTTTTACATGAATGAAAATGAAAAACACTCATCTCACATAAAAACCCCCCGGCTATTCAAACACGACGATCCAATATAACATATCCAGCAACACATAACATCACATGTCATAAACGTAAGTAAATATGTCCATCCCAATTGTCGTTGACATATAGCAACGAAACCGGCGATATCACATATTACACTTACGGTCACAGAAAAGAAAGTGTAAAACTACAACAGTTGGAATCCGCAACCACCTCAGACATCGCATGCCTGACCAAATGAATTACTTAGACATCACATGCCTAACAATTATAAACCCCGCATTTTAGTCTCAAAATCGAAAACACTTTTCAATATCAAGTCGGGTAATTCAACAAGATTCCCGACATCCTGATCGAATGCTCGTCGCAAACTTCAGTAGGCGGCCGCACCCCCGATACCGTCGACGAAGTGCACCAAGGCGGAACACCGCTACCGCGAGCACCCGGACGGATGCTTTCGGCGACGGGGTTCTCCTACAGTCACTTGGTCGGGGCTATGGAGTGAGGCTGTCTATTAAGTTTACCCGGCAAGTATCCGCGTACGCTACGTGATTGCGACGGACTTTTGATCACATCAAAATTCTGTGGCAACCGATCAAGTGAGACTAAAGTGCTATGTTTATAACATTCATTCAGTTATCTCATAACTGTTTGTGAATTCCAATTATTGTATCCCATTCCAGATAATTAGAAAATGTTAAACTTTCCGATTGAACATTCGAACACCCAAGTTTTCCCAATACAGATCAACATATGAAACAAGTCTAACAACATTCCGTTCGTGCCTCAGTACTAACGGTCCAGCCGTAGAAGGGTCAAGCCAACGCCTCACATGTGGCACGCCGTACTGCCCCAAACTCGAAGGTTCAAAGGGCAGTTCAAGACGGTCACATAATCGAGTTAAGGTTTGTTGTCTTCTAGAGGGACCATCGTGTTACTTGCACTACTTAGAACGTCTTTAAACCACGGAAAAATCCAACACTTGGAAATTTTCCGGCAGGGGAAAAATTGGGTATTTATATCCAGTCGAACTTTTTAACAGTTTCTAAAATATCCGGAAAAACATAAACAAAATTAAATTATCCGATCAAATTAACGAATCCCCAATAAAACCCTAGAAAACTCAACACCTGAGGGGAATTAAAAAATTCACATAAAAAAATGCCAAGAAAGGACCTAAGAATAAATATATGAAATTTGAGGGACTAAGTCATAATTTGGGCCGCGGAAGCGCCGCCAAAACCCTCTTTTGGCCGCGGTTACGCGCTCCAATTATTGAATTAGTCAACCAAACTTCACAGTAATTCTTAGTTTTTCCTGCTTATTTTTCTGCATATTTTAAATTCACAAAATTCAACAGTTTTGAAAAAATGTACAAAGAGCGATTTTGCTTGGGGTTTCGCGGTTCGATCGGATCTCTAACTTCGTCTACCGATCGCCTAAGGCTCTAGCTAGGCTCTGATACCACTGAAAGGTTCCTAGGCACCCTAATGAGGTCTCACAAGGCATCGATCATGCCAAATTAAAATTTTAACGGTGCCGAGAAACCCGACTACGGATCGTCGGCTAGAAGTTTAGGCGAAAAAGCTAACTAGTTAACACTTAACTAAGAGATACGGAAATACAACCTTTGTAGATCCGGTCCTCCACCTCCACGGCTCCGAGATGAGGTCCTCTCCGCTGTCCAAATCAAATCCGGGCTCTAGCGTCAGCTTCATCGGAGAATAGGCGAGCTAGGTCGTCGATGTCCATACCGAAGATGATCTACGTCGAGGCATCGCCAGATCAAGCTCCACCTTCACCAAGTCTTGAAAACTTGTGAAGGAAACACACTCTACTACTTGGCAAGAGGTAGAGGATGAAGAAATAGGAAGTGGGTAGACTTTAGTTTTGGATTTCTCACTCATTTCCATCAATCACCATTGATGGAGCTTGCTTTCTTCAAGTGAAGAAAGGAAGAAGAAGAAGAATATTATGATAAGATTAATTAGAAAAGAAAAGAATAATAATTCTTATCATAAAAGTAACCATGGTAAAGTGTAGAGAATTAACTTAGGTTAAATGAATGGTTAGGGTCAAGGTTTCATGAAGCTTCCACTAAACAACAAAAAAGCCACCATTCTTTTCTCCTTTTTCCATCTATTTTCCAAAATGAATAAATAGATAAATAAATGAGAAAAGGAAATAAAACCCTAATCATAAGTTTAACCATGGTTTAATTCTTTATACTTAACCAAGTAAACATGTATCATCAAACATGATACAATAAAATGCACAAAAGGTATATCACATATACAACTTGTACATCCAAGTGAGAAAATCCTTCTAAAGTGAACCGATACTAGTTAATGCAAAGTAATATATCAAATATATAATTATACATTAAATCATTAAATCAAACACTTGATTTAACGATCCGGTCATATCACATATAACCGACTAGTATCATATGTATCGACTTATCGAATCAACCCTTGATTCGATGACTAGGTTATATCGCATACAACCATTCGATACATTCATCGCGAGAATGAAATACGGTAACACATACACGCATTATTCTCGGTCCCGCACATATCTCATATGCGCTCCTATTTCGTTTTGCTTGAGCCAGGAAACCTCTGTGTAGGACTCTAAAGACTCGTCAATACGCCGGCAGCAGATGATGATCATATCAAGCAACCATAAGCCGCAAGCGGTCTGCTAAACGTAACGGCCACCCGGGTATTGAGCGATCAGAAGATCGACGAGCAAGCCCGCTCACACTCCTGTGAATCCAACCAGTAACACTACCGTACAGTCCGGTCTGATCGTCTGATATGTCGCATATCTCGCCTAGGGGTGGTAAACGTCAGACCCCAATAGCTCGATAAGTCGTGTCGATATGAGGTCTATAACAATTCGAGAAACTACTGGTAACACTTACCAGTAAATCTCAGCAACCCTGGCCAGGGATTTCCTGTTATAGCCAATCGTACACAGCGCAACATCAACTCCCTATACCGGGAGAGACGAATCCCCTCCTATCGCTCATTGCCTCCATGTGATTCGGGACTGTACCCAAAAACCACCGTTTTGCACGCCCTCTTGGACGTGGTAAGATGGAAATCAAAGCACAGTGGGAACCACACAAGACTCTATGACGATCTCGGGTCAACAGACTACTCTGTACCAGTGTCACCAGAGAACTGCCATCTGACGTGAGGTATAATACCATCTGGGAGTTCTCGGTGAGTCCGTCCAGTGTACCCAGTCTCTACTGAGCACCCGTATATCATCCCTGATGTCAAACACCAATGGATATGGGATCATCCATCGCCCATCTTATGGATCGAGAAGGTATACGCTAGTCTACTCTGGTATATCGATGCCCCGTCTCGATACACCCACGACTAGGGACTTTGAAGGATGTACTTATAGACTACCATGTCCCCACTAGTATGATCCGCATCATAGTCCAGGTAGTCAAGTACACATCCTAAGGGCTTTACCAACATGTAACAGAGAGACAATTGGTATACACGTTAAGGTAAAGAGCAGCCAGATAGCATACTATCATGTCGAGCAAGAAAGTCCTCCCTATATATGTCCCAGCATCCACTACAATATACATCCTATGTACAGTAATGGCCTCTAGGGCATACATATAACTAACAACATCGATACGTAAATCCACATATCTCGGGCTCCGTCAGTCTAGATCGGCCCATGGGCTCTGTCAGTCCGGATCGGCCCATATATCCATCTCATGACTCCGGTCGGTATCCTCCGGATAACCGTCAGGTCCAAACTTTCACCGGTAGGTAGTAATCCCTCTGCCAGGATCATCGTCTACACCTCGAGCTTCTTAACCCGGGGTACCATACCGGGTCCACCATGTACCCGCAGACGGCTCATCCAACTCCTCGAATCGGGTATCAAAAACATGCTCAGAACCGAGAAAACTTATGGTGGACGGCTCGAAATATCATATCAAGAGAAACCGCGTTTTTAAAACAATTCATGATTTCATTTGAAATATAATTGCGGTTCTCAATCCAGAAATCTCATGAAAATAGCATCTCAATGCATATAACCATAAAGCATGAGGTATGCCAACATAGAACAGAAATATGAGCATACCAGTATATCATGCAACATAGAATTGAAGTGTGAGCATAGCAAGTATATCATGCTTACGAGTCATGTGATAGTACTGAACAATGAATGTACTTTACAATTAAGAGTAATAGAATTATATAGAAATTCCACTGTGTAAGTGACATAGCAATTACCGATGATGAAAGTGTGTGAGCCGGCAAATCTGTGTAAGTGTAAAATACGCATCATCAATAATTGTGCAGGTGTACTAGCAGACGATATCATAAAAAATAATGGAAGCACAGGTATATACAATGCAATGAGAATATCATAAACGTAACAGAAAAGTAAACCGTAAGCGCCACATTATAAAATATACGGATCTAATCTAACATCTACATAAGGGACTAACTAAAGCAGTGTAGAAAGGGATTTAAAATATCTATAACGTATCTAAGCCAATGAATCTATCAATCAGCAATCCATCCTCATAGCAACTAGTACGGTATAATCCATCGTACGGCATCCTCGAGTCAAGGGTATGGATCAAACATCCGGTAAAACTCATCGCGTACGGTAATCCATCGTACGGCAGCAACAAACAGAATAGGGACTCTATCGGCCTATACAACAATGAGGGTACGGATCAATAGTCTCGTACGGTATATCACTCATTATTCTCATATACAACTATATACACATATATCCCAAGTCGCATCCGTATCAATCTCATATCATGTCTTGGCGAAAGTATCTATATTCTCATATCGCCTCGCATGCGTATATCGACAAATTAAGCCAAGTCATCTTATATCATCATATACTCTTTTCATTACATCTATATCTCACATCAAGTCATCTTGCATATACATCATATCTTATAAATCTCATAACATGTCTATATAAATCTCATGTAGTATTTATCGATCTCATGTCACATCGATATCGATCTCATATCATTCCACTATAAATCTCATACTTATTCTCTTTCAATTACATATATATCACGATTCACGTTCACATTTCATATCCTCATAATTCAATCTGAGACATCCTTATCTATCATATCATTTCACAATAAATCCTTTGATCACATCCGTAGGTTCTTAGCATAGGTTTCTCCGACTATATTCTATATATCGGTTTTCCATTATCTTAATTGCGGGGGTGCTATACGCCATCCACCCAACTTCTCCCGTAGATATAAATCTACTCACATGCAATAATCCTCGCTAAGCCGAAGTCAATGTGCTTCGTCTCGGAAGTCCACGCGAGTTATCTACAAATCAACACATATCGCAACGTTATGAAAACCAAGTCTGAAAATCGATACGGTACACGAATTGCTTATAGGTTAGAACCTATAGCTTACGCATGCAAAAACAACCAAATAACCCTCATCGTTGACATACAAACGTCCAACGACCAAATCCAATCGCAAATATCAAAACCAAGTATTCAAACATCGGAAAACTTAACCAAAAACAACTCAAAATGCTCCCAGATTTTGGCACAGGAGGTCTATGACAAAACAACTAATACAGTAGCTAGGTTATAATGAGTGTGCGCTAAAGGCAAAATCCCATCACCAGAACCAAAAATTGGGCCGGTGAGATGTGCTACAGTAACGGGTGACGTCGGCCAAAACTTTGAATTTAGGTCTCGTTCTTCTGTGGTGGTCTTCTAGTGGTCTAACTAGGTCAATGTAGTTGTTTGATTTCATCATAAACATCCCAGGTTGCTCCAGATACCCTGTAGGCTAACAAAACTTCACAAAATCGACACAGAACAATTCTAAACTCGTGTATTGGGTTCTATTCTCTGGCTCAAGTCAGGAAAAGAAATCTTTAAGGTCTTGTAAACCCTCACTGGACCTCAAATACTACTTCACAAGTCCGTCCATCCACTAAACTTCAACTTGGAAATTTCCAAGATCACAATCTAACTAATTCGAACTCTAAACTAAAACTAAGATACATTAAACATAATAACTTACCTAAAGGAAAGGAAATATAACTCATTTGGAAACTCAAGAAAATTCTTGGGTTGCCCAAAGTCTTCAAAATCCAAACTTAAATGGTCCAAAGGGTTTAGGAAGAGGCGAGGATCAATTTTAATGAAGGTGAGGTGGGGTTTTGGTGAAGATTTGGGGTGGTTTCCATAGGGTAGAGGAGTTGAAGGAACTTGAGATGAAGAAGGAGATGAAGATGATAAGGTGATGAAGGAAAATAAATGAGGGCAAAAGTTCACGGGTAGGAGCCCCTCTCTCTCTCATGGCGTGCCATGCCTCATGAGTGTGTCCCCTCTCTCTCCCCAATAAGTGTGTCTCTTTTTCTTTTCTCACAAATAATTCATATAATACAAATGAAACAAACACAAATGAAACAGCATGTAAAAAAATGCAACATGTCATGGTGCACTAGGCATGACTAATTAAAAATACGGATTTGGCATAATCATGATTAGTAGTGCACTAATCAATTTTTATTTAAACTTGCATATAATTAATTATAATATGCCAAAATCCGATAAATATCTTTTTAATGAATAAATCATTTTAATCTCCAATTATTTTCCAAATATTGGTATATAATTATACTATTTTACGAAAACCCCAATTCGCAGATCGGACAGTTTTCGCGAAATAAATTATTTTATTATTTAAATTACAAAAATAATATTTAATTTTTTCCTAAAATGTTACAGTTCGAGGATGTGTTTCTTGAAGATATAACAGGTTTCCCTCCAGATCGAGCTCTTGAATTCAGCATTGATTTACTACCTGGTGCACAACCAATGATCAAAGCTCCGTACCGGTTAAGTCCTGAAGGATTGAAGGAGATCCATACTCAGTTGGACGAACTTCTAAAGAAAGGTTGGATTTGTCCCAGTACTTCAAGATGGGGATCTTCAGTTTTGCTGGTGAAGAAGAAAGAAATTTCATACAGAATGTATATAGATTACCGAGCTCTGAACGAAGTGACGATAAAGAACAAGTATCCATTACCTTGCATCGATGATCTTTTCGATCAGCTAAGTGGGTATTGCATATTTTCAAAGCTAGATCTTCGTTCAGGTTATCATCAGGTGAAGGTCAAAGAGTCTGATATTCCTAAAACGGCATTTAGGACTCGCTATGGTCATTACGAATATCTTATGATGCCATTTGGAGTAACCAATCCACCTACGATATTTATGAATCTGATGAACCAAGTTTTTCGAGAGTTCTTAGACAGGTTTGTTGTTATCTTCATCGACGATATCCTGGTGTATTCAAAGAATCAGAAAGAGCACGCCGAGCATATACGGATTGTCCTGGAGACATTATGACAACATCAACTCTATGCCAAGTACAGCAAGTGTGAATTTTGGCTAGATCAAGTCAGATTTCTCGGACACATTGTTTCAGGCGAAGTAATCTCAGTAGATCCAGCTAAGGTGTCAGCTATCAGCGAATGGCCGACACCAGAGACGGTGAAGGATATTCGAAGTTTCTTGGGTTTAGCAGGATACCGCCGAAGATCCATTGAAGGTTTTTTGAATATTGCAGCACCCCTGACCAAGCTCACACGTAAAGATGAAGCATTCGTGTGGTCAGAAGCACGTGAACAAGCTTTTGTAGAACTCAATTCAAGATTGATATTAGCTCCTATTCTCGTAATACCGGATCAATCTGGAGGATTCGTCGTGCATTGTGATGCATCCAGTAAAGGATTAGGATGTGTTCTACACCAACATGGAAAGGTTGTAGCTTTTGCATCAAGACAGTTGAAAGTTCATGAGTGCAACTATCCAACACATGACTTGGAGTTGGCAGCCGTTATTTTTGCACTTAAGATTTGGCGCCACTATCTTCTTGGAGAACGAGTGGATATATACACTGACCATAAGAGTCTGAAGTATTTATTTACTCAGAAGGAGTTAAACATGCGGCAGAGAAGATGGTTAGAACTTATGGCGGACTTTGACATCAACCTACAGTATCATCCAGGGAAGGTGGATGTAGTTCCTGATGCACTTAGCTGTCAGCCATTATCAATGAATCTCACCGCTCAGTGGAAACTATAGCAGGAATTGCACGGGATGGAGATCGAGGTAGTTATGCCAGGCAATCCTTCAGAGTTGATGAACTTACAAGTTCAGTCTACTATTGTCAATCATATCAAGATAGCTCAAGCAAATGATGACAAGCTGTAAAAGATCCAAGAACGAGTAGAAAGTGGACTGCGATCAGACTTCATCATCTACGAAGACGGATCCTTAAGATATGGAAGTAGATTGTGTGTACCCTAAGGTCCTGTTCGAGAAGAGTTGATGAAAGAAGCTCACAGCTCTCCGTACTCAGCACACCCCGGTGGTACCAAAATATATAAGGATCTACGGCAACACTACTGGTGGCATGGAATGAAGCGTGAAGTAGTCAGAAGCGTAGCCAAGTGCTTGGTGTATTAGCAAGTAAAGGCTGAACATCACAGGACTGCTTGTCTACTTCAGCCGTTACTAATCCCAGAATGAAAATGGAAGCACATTACCATGGATTTCGTGACTGCCCTACCTCACAGCATGAAGGGTAACGACGCAGTATGGGTTATTGTGGATCGACTCACCAAGTCGGCACATTTCATCCCATTTCGAGTTGGCCAATCTACTGAGACGTTAGCAAAGAAGTACATGGAGGTAAGCATGAATCTAAAGTAAGATTTAACCTCAAAATGCACTATTTTTTATACCCATGAACTCATGCAGGAGATCGTGAGATTACATAGAGTACCGGTTTGCATCGTCTCCGATCGGGACACCAGATTCCGATCACAGTTTTGGCAGAGTCTGCAAGCTAGCCCGGGAACGAGTCTGAACTTCAGCACGGCTTACCATCCAAAAAAGGATGGATAGTCTGAGCGAACGATTCAGATTCTGGAGGACATGCTAAGAGCTTGTATGTTAGACTTCGGAGGTTTGTGGAAAGATCACCAATACCTTATGGAGTTTTCATACAACAACAGCTATCAGGTGAGCATTGGAATGACACCATTTGCAGCTCCCTATAGAAGGAAGTGTCATTCACCACTAAGTTAGGATGACATCGGAGATCGTGAACTCCTAAGACCAGAGATGATTGTGGAAACTGTGGGCGTAGTTCGCACGATCAGGGAAAAAATGCGCATAGCCCAAGACCGACAGAAGCATTGGGTTGATACAAAGCGCCGACACCTGGAGTTCCAACCTAGAGATCATGTTTTCTTGAAGATCTCTCCAAACCGAGGAGTAATCCACTTTGGTAAGAGGGGTAAGCTCAGTCCGAGATATATAAAACCGTTCGACATACTCAAACGAGTGGGAGAAGTGGCATATCGTTTGGGACTTCCACCCTCATTGGAAGGAGTGCACAACATGTTCCACATATCCCAGCTTAGAAGATATGTGAGCGACTCCAGCCACATTCTTGATCACTCCGAGCTCACTGTACAGACGGACCTATCTTGTGAGCAACAACCAGTTGAAATCCTAAACAGAAAAGTGAAGACACTGCGGAATAAGAAAGTAAACTTAGTCCGAGCGATGTAGAGAAAAGATTCACCAGGAGAATAAACGTAGGAACGAGAAGATGACATGTGTGACATGTATGCAAGATACCCTTTCTTATTTGTAAACTAGTCCTTATGTAATTGTAAATTTCGAGGACGAAATTTTTATATGGAGGGTAGAATGTAACGACTCTGATTTTACTGTACGAAAATTTTCAATTCAGAAAGGAGTTTACAAGCCTGAGTACACTTTAAAAGTTAATTTTTGTTTAAGAACAGCAAGAAACAACTTGTAGCTCACTAGTAAAGCCTTGCACTGCTGTGATGTAGCTCTTGTGTTCGAATCCCATCAGACACATTTATTTTTTTTCAGATTTTATTTTAAAATTTTTTGGAAGCCCAAAAGTTTACACGTGCAATGCACATAAAAATGAAAAGTTTGGAAAAATAAACATATGGAAAAGGGTTTAAATATAGAAGGGTACACGTGGCACAAATCCTACGGCCCATCTCTCATTTTCGAACGGCCAAACACCCCATTCCACTAGCGCCGATGGTCCCCCCGTAGGAAAAAATGCCCATGTTTTGCACACAAGGCCCTTGGCCTACCCCCATTACCCCTGTACTATTTGATTACTCTGCAATCATACAGAGAACACTCAATTCCCCAATTTATCACATTTTAATGCATTTTAATTCACTCTTTTAATCCCAAAACCCTAATTCCTCACTATAAATACTATCCCATTCCCTAGCCCTTCCTCATTCTAAAAATTCTATCCAAAACCCTCAAATTTTCTCAAGTACAAGTAGAGTAGAAGAGGAGTTAGCCAACGACCAACTTCCGGCGAGGAATCGAGGCAATTCCGGCTACCCCGCAACACCGTGATGACCAAGCTATTTTCTTTTACTTTCCCTTAACCTAAGTCAATAGTAAATCGCTCCCTATCCTTCTCTTCTTCTTAAAAAGTTCTCTTTTCAAAACATATCGGTAGGTGGAGTTAACACCGATCTTTTGTTCTAAACCCTAAAAATTTCACTATTTCTTTCATATTTTTCATCCAAATTTTTATCATATTTTTATAAGCATAAAACTAATGTTTAGAATCAACTTTCACTCAAAAACATCATGTTAAATAACTTTAATCTAACTTTTACATGAAAATACCATGAACTTTACATATCACCTTTTAGTATGTTTTTAATACTTTATCTTTAGAAAACTTCATGGGGTAATGACCCACCCCTCACATAATTGCACGATTTCCCTTGAACATGTTTTTGTTACCATATTACATTAAAATACCATAAACTATAAAAAACGGTTTTCATTGAATTGTATTTCAAAACCTTTTGCAAATAAGCCTCTACAACCCTTTTGAGGGGATCCGTTATTGGATGGTGTAGATTATCGCACATCTTTGGGCTAGCAGAGTGAGATGCAGACCTCCTCACGGAGCATTTGGTCTCGAAAGGTTTTTAATAAGATTTTTAATAAAAACTAGATTTTCTACTTAATAATCAAAATTAATTTTTAATAATTATATAAATATTATAAAATCAATATTTTTTCAAAATTAATAACTTTATATTTTTTTCAAAGGAAAGAATTACAAGTTTCATTAAAATACCATCAAGATATCAATACAAGACAAGTTTATAGTAAAATACCATGAACTATTCAAGTTAAGATAATTATCACTAAAATACCTCAATTCTTAAAATACACATCCATGGAAACCCTAAAGAATATAAATAATTTCTCGAGGTTATTTAGAACTATATATTAAAAATATTTTTTCATAAAACCCCATCGAGCTATATAAAACACTGTTAAGGGCTTTAGTAAATATGAATTTAAACGGGATCAATTCTCTTGAGCCTTAGGGAGCCGGAGAAATTGAGTGCTTGTCTATTTAAGGTAGAAAAACTTAACTTTGTTATCAATGTTAATTGTCTTGAAAAAAGACACAAATCCTTCCGTCCATATGCAACAGTTACCGATAACTCCCGAACATAATTCAGGATTCAAATCAGTTCTAAGTGTCTGACTCAAGTCTGAGTCTAAATCAAGCTTGAATTCAACTCAAACTAGAATCCAATTCAAACAAGAATCCAAACTCTAACATGTATACTTGAACCTGAACCTGAATCTGAATACAAGAACAATATCAACATGCAAACATGACTTGATTTGACCGAACTATGGCTATAATTTGACTTGATTACATGACTACTTGTTTACCTCCTGAACCTGATTACATGAACTAATCTTAGATTTCAGACCTTAGCTAATCTTATTATAATACCTGCATAATATCTCAAAATCATCTTGTTAGTAGCATTTGTTATTTTTGAGATATTATTCCAACCATTTATATGATATTATATCTTAAGAATATTGGGTAGGAATATTTGATATGATATGCATATTTTAATTAATAATATTTCATTTAAATATTATATGCATATGTTTTCCCTAATTATATTAATTATAAATGAAGAAACATATGATAATAATATTTTTACAAATAAACGCACACATGTTCTTTATTTACAATTAACACCTTCTATTAATTTATAATAATAGGAAAAATGTCCATACAAATGTGCAATATTTTTGACTAATCAATTGCCTTGATTATATCCTGATTGTTTATCACCTGAATTTGATATTGTTCACTGTTTACTCACATGATAGATTACTTGCTATGATCACTTAACATTGATTCCAGCTTATATTCATTATGGTTATATATTCAATGCTCTGATGTCTGGGTTTTGCATGGCCCAGATTCCTAGGCTTTAGTACATGAAAATAAACAATACTTCGAGAGGCTTGCTGAGCAGTGAAGCATATTGCTTTGATCTAGTTATTATTCTTTAAGTTTATTTATCGTATCGAACTGTTTTATTGGGTTATGGCAGCTCCCTGGCCATCAAAACGTGGTCGATTGCGGAACAAAAATATATAAAACTGGCGCTGACACAACCCGCTACCCGGATGTACCGTTAACCCTAAACTAGCAATATACAAAGGAGTGTAGAATGGTTACACCGATTGATCCGTATCCTTCGGTCTTCAACCACCTTCCCAAGATCCTAGAGGCCACCATGATCAAGCTTGGTCGCCGGTCTCCCTCCATCGAAGATGATCCACCTGAGGATTTATATTCCGAGCTCCTACCTCAATAGCCGAGGTAACTAGGGTACCTAGTTTGCTAACCTAGATAGCCTAGAGGATGTAGAGTATAGTGATAGATTAATTTGTCTCATAACACCCTAGATTTCTCAACACATGAGACTTAAAGGGTGGAGGTAGAAGAAGAAGCTTGAGGATGAGAGTGTAAGGCAACTCAAGAAAAACGACTAAGTGTTTTGTGTTGTGTTGTGTTGTGAGCAATAATGAAACCATCCAATAAATATCTCAAGTCAACAAAATATCTTAAGTCAACAAAAATCTCAAGACTCCAAAATTCTCACAACAAACAAAATAACAAGCATGCTAGAATAGTAACCATGAGTCACTACAAAGCCATGCCATAATAAATGCAATAAACACCTCATCCTCTCCACCTCATTAACCATTTAATCATAAATGGTTAGAAATAATGAGGTGGCATCTTCTAGAAGCACCTTGTAATAAAGTACAAGAATACCCCTCATCCGTATATAGATACCCGTATCCGTATTCCATAAAATACGATTACAATGAGACGAAAATAATCCAACAATATAATACTAGAATCCGGCTTAAACTAAAGTAACTAATATTATCCGTCCGAATCCTGATACATGCACAAGTACACGTATATGATCGAACCCTGCCGTAAAACCATACGGCCTCCACATCGTTTCGCCCGAAGCAGGGAAACCCTCTGTGTGGGACTCTAATGACTCGTGAATATGCTGGCAGTGGGTTTAACAATAAGCACGTCAGCAGCACTAGCTGTACATAACGGCTACCCAGGTATTGAGCAAAAGGGAGGCTAACAAGCAAACTCATCTGAACTCCTGCAGAGCTTGTCCGTGAAAATATCCGTTCAGTCCGGTCTGCTCGTCTAAGAGTATCGCATATCGATTCTAGGGGGTGGATAAAATCAGACTCCTAATAACGCGACATTTCGTGTCGGTATGAAGCCCATCACCAACTGAGAAACTACTGATCCAAATCAGTAATTCTCGACTACCTTGGCCAAGAATTGCTGGTGATGGCCACCCCTGCACTGCACGACATCAACCCCCAATACCGAGAGAGACGAATCCCCGACGATCCGCTCACTGCCTCAATATGGCTCGGGACTATACCCAACTAAAACCTGTTTGCACGACTCCTTTGAGCCGTGCTAGGGTAGTAATCAAAACACGTGGGAACTCTCACGAGACAAATGACGATCTCTGGTCGACAGACTAACCTGCACACATGTTACCTGGGAACTGCTATCTGATAATAGGTATACTACCAACTAGCATGTTCCCGGCGAGTCCGTCCAGTGTACTCATAACCCAATGAGCACATGTATACCATCTTAGGTGAACAAACTAACACCAATGGTATGTGAGACCTGTCCATCGCCCTTCGTCGGGGTCTACACTAGTCTACTCTGGAGTATCAATGCCCAGTCTCGATACTCCTATGACTAGGGACATTTAAGGATGTGCTTATAGACCACCCAGATCCTACGTATATGATCTCCATCATAATGCTGTTAGTCAAGCAAGAATCCTATGGGTTCTATAAACATGTAATAGTGATCTGTAATACCACATAAAGCATGTACATGATAATAAAGACAAACTAGATAGCATACTACAATATTGAGTAAAACTGTTTTATCCGTATAGGTCCTCCCTCAATCATTGCAATCATGTACCTGCGATTCAATAATTGACTTGAGGGTACTATAGCCAACAATCTCCCATTTGCATTTAAGGATAATTATTGCAGTATCGCATACACACAGCTCGTGTGATACCGAACACCCAATTTCTCTACTAATCAGTTTCGCAAAGCTCGTTTGTAAAACTATTGTGTTCGAGAAATAGCCTCAGTGAGTGGATCCGCTCCAATGTTTCTTTCTATATCTCTCTATATCTCAACTTTGTAGAGAAAGACTATCTTCCGAAATGAGCAATACCTGTCTTAGAATTTGTCTGGATATCTGATGGGACCCAGTTCACTAATGAACTCCAAATCCAACAAGTTTCTTAGACTTTATCATCCACTGAATTTAATCAGTATCCTGTGCCATGCCTTCCTCAGTATCTGCTTAGACCACCTGTCCAACATACTGCCCCTTCAAAAGAGAGAAAACTATAACTCTGACAGTTACTCTGGCATCCAGGTCACCTTGGAAGCCTGAAATGATAACCGCCTCTCGAAGGAGGCTGCCGTTACCATATCCTAAGAACATCCACTTATGTTCATAACTGTTTCCCAACGTTTCTTCAGGATTGGATTAATATACATACTTATTGCAGTTAGTGCAAAATCAATATCCGGTGTGGTATCTGACATCTCATGATTGACTCAATTGCCTAAGCAAGTGATATGCCAATCATGTAAATCCCTCTCCCCATCAGTCTGTATGACATCCTTTAGAGAGGGTGACTCCATGACCTGCGGGTACTACCACCTCGCCAGGAGTCGTCCATTCTAAAACAACTTTAGAACAATGTCAAAGTTCCCAAATTGGGACACTTCCCAAATCTAGATCTAAAACCATAGATCTAGTGACCAGAATCCCCGATATTTTATCCATATCCTATGTGGAGAAACACCTTGTAACAACCACAGTATATATAACCGATTTTAGTATAGGAAGATCTCTCCCTATCAAGTGCATGTTATCCAAATACTTGGACATCACTCTCTACTACTTTCTTACCAGATCCATCTCTTATTCTGATGAAGTCAAACTCTATGATTATTACATCAAAAAATAGATGATCTATTTCTGCTATACTTCTTTAGTCTATAAATAGACATAAGCTACTTGCCCACTATGCTTCCGCTTCTTCCACTGACTACAACAACCCTCTGGCAGAGTCATATAGACGTGCACTTCTAAAGCTAGTTTAGAACGACGTTATACTCATCCTCCTGCAGGGTCTTATAGTCTAGAACAGTAGCAATGGAAAGTCTGGATAAACAAGAACCTCCCTGTCACCGTCTCTGAGAAGACCGAAGTACCTCTCGGGTGTCTGAGGTTATCCACCAAATCTGCGGAGTGGCTAATAGAATGTCGAATCCAATTGAATGTTTAGGTTCTACTAAATTTTCAGTAATTGTTTGTGGTTCTGGAATCACTTCCAGTTCTACTATTCTCCCACTTATGTTTTCTGAAAAGAATCCATTTTATTAAAACTGGTGGCGAGTCAAGAATAATATAACTATTGATCTTCCTGATGGTAGAAAGCTAACCCTCGCCAAAGCCTGGGATAACCCACAAACTGCCATTACTGAAATGTGCCATGAGTTTTTCCAGATTCTAGTTTTAAGTATCAGCCGGACTACTCCACATACCTTAACATTTTTAAGACATGAATCCATTCTATATATCCAATATAGAAACAAATGCACTAATTTAATTGGAACCAGATTCAAAATCATGCAGCCATTTCCAATGCATATCAACCAAATGGGAGGAGGCCATATAACAATACTCATCCAGGAATACATCCTCGTATGAGTAACCTGAAAGTGAAGCAAGTTCTTCAAAACTATTACTTACAATGGAATACCAAACACAAGTATCTAGATCTTCGACTACCTCGAAGAATCCTGATACTTCCAACAAATGATTCTCTACTTTATTCTTATACCTATAACTTCTCAAAATTTGGACCATGTATTTCAACAAAATACTTGTCTAAAACTAGAAAAGTCGAAAGTAAAGAGAATATAGTACGAGTACCAATCCTTTGTCTTACAACATATGGTTCTTTACTTCATTCTTATACCTATATCTTCTCAATATCTGGACCTTGTATTTCAACGAAATACGTGTCTAGAACTGGAGAAGTCATAAGTAGATAGAATATAATACGAGTACCAACCCCTTTGTCCTTACGGACACCGAACAACATACAATATTTTGTATAAGTCCCCTGAGTTCAATAACTTAAGCCATGTGCGTTGTAGGTTGAAAAACTGTACTATGGTTCAGAAGAATTACACTGTTGTTAAATGCACCTTACCTAATCACCAACTGATATAGGTAAATGTCATACACATAATTTCAAAAAGTTATATCTCACTTTATAAAATATACGTACAGATATATCAATTTGAAATTGGTGCATAACAATGGATATTCAAAACCATATATTTGCCGTCAGGCAAAATCCAGGTGATTTTCTCAAATATCACTAATTACAAAGAATTCTGATATATATTGAGGATCTAATCACCCAATTCCTAATACCTTACTCCCACTCACCATCTGCAATGCCATACAGATGTGAGAATCAAATCTGTTAAATACATACCCTGGAGTCAGAATCTAATTAGGAAAACAGTTTTCACTTAATATCACACAGTAAATATGAAACATGAAAATGTTTCTAAGGGGTAACCGGGTATTCCTAGTAATGCCTCTTCCACTATCCTGATTTATGACAGTAACCATATACTTTCTTTCCCTCACTCCAATCTCTTTATATGTCTTTACTTATTACCTTCTGTACACCACACTTAGGCTAATTGATTTTCTTCCTTCCCTACCCTTCGAAATCAGCCTAAGGTTTGGAAGAAGACTGTCCAATAAGCTCAATAGGTGTACTCTCCTAATACCAGGAGCCCTTGCAACATGAGAGAAGGTGAAGAGAAAAGACAACTGAGTAATCCTATTCTATTTCTCTGGAACCAAAATCCATCCTCGAACTGGAACAAGTTCCTTCGAGTTCGTATGTAACAATACGATGGTATATCCAAGCAATATGGATGTTCGTAGTGATACGAAGTGTTCTGGAGAAATTCAAAGTGGATGTAGGAGTGGCAGGGGTGTACACGGTTTCGTCGTGAATGATAGCAGTCGCAATTTCCTTTTACCCTTATTCTAATTCCTTTCTATATTTTAACTTATTACTTTCTGCACACCACACTTAGGCTAATTGGTTTTCTCCCTTCCCCACCTTTTGGCACCCGCCTATGGTTTGGAAGAAGACTATCCAATAAGCACAATAGGTGTACTCTCCTAATCTTAGGAGCCCTCACGACTTGAGAGATGGTAAAGGGTAAAGAAAACCGAATAATCCTATTCAATTTCTCCTGAACCAGAATCCATCCTCAAACTGGAACAAGTTCTTTTGAGTTCGTATGTAACTATACGATAGATTATCCAATAAATGTGGATCTTCGTAGTGATACGGGGTGTTCTGAAAAAATGCAAAGGTGATGTAGAAGTGGCAATGTAATATGCGACTCCATGACAATCCAAAAGCCAAAGTGTTTTAAGAAGGTTCGGTTAACTTGGTTCATGAGTTTTAGTTTGAGGCCGGGTTATGGTCACTACCAAAGAGAGAGAGAGAAATGAAACACTCAGCGTGCACTCTAACCTAGATTAGATTGGTTAATCACTTTATCTAATCAGGATATGTCCCACCATTTCCTTGAATTCTCCTCCAAACCTAAAAGGAGAATTAGTCGGGATCATCTAAAATCACCTAGAGAGTAATCATACTCATCAGTGTGAATCGGGATCCAACTATCATCGCATGATAACTTGATGGAAGCTACTCAAGTCACCATACTCCAGAAGGTATGTGCATGCCTGGAAAGTTTCCTGTATGTTTGAAACTCCTGATGTGATTTTCACCCCTAGGACCCAAGTGACCTTGACATGGTCAACATATCAAAGGGTCCTAATCATGTTCAACCTATCATTTTCTTGATTGAATTAAACCCACCCACATAATACCCTTGACACAGTCAAAATGGTTACACGGCTGTCCTAACCAATCCACATATGCATGCGACGGAAAAGCAATACAGAGCTACCGTACACTACGCCTTGACACAGTCAACATACGCAGCACGAATACTAAGTAATTCTAATCTAAAATGACGGAAGGCTACGGCTGGTTTTTAGTGAAAAACCTTCAACGTAATGAACTAAATATCGTTGAAGAAACCGATTGGTTTTACAAATTTATAGTGGTGCAAACTTTTGCTAAAGAGGTCACTCCCTGTGAAGGGGTCTCGGCTCTTTCCTCATCGAATGAGGTGCAGGATATTCCAAACTGATTACTACGATGCAAAGCAAAAGAATCCACTATAGTGAAGTTATTACAATGACGCAAACTTTTGCTCAAGAGGTCACTCCCGATGAAGTGATCTTGGCTCTTACCTCGTCGAATGAGGTGCTGGATATTCATAACCGAATATCACTGTACGAAGCAAAAGAAAACGTCTGTAATGTCTTTTTTCAAAAATATGGTTCCAACAACATCATATAGGTTTGTTTTATCCTTGCATTGATCAGAATCAACGCAGTCTCATCAATTAAACATATCACACTACAGAAAGGAACGAAAATATAATGTACGTATACGGCATCACCCGTATTTGCCACTGGGCCCCGTCATCACCCGTTAGGTTACTTAACTAACGGCAGAGCGGGGGCTAGACTAGAGCGGGTGCAAAACATATACAACATCTACTAGTATATATATAAATATATATAACATTCGTCCTAGGCATGATATAAAGCAACATCACAGAATCTCAGCCAACAACACAGAGTGGTGGATAATCTTGGAACCTCGGGTTTCACTTGAGTCGCAAATGAGACCCCATGTTCCCTATCGTGTAGATAGCCTATGCAATGAAAACCTAGACCCCTAAGAGTGAGACAAGTTACCCCCAATCCCAGAAGTGAAGCAACCCCAATCAACAACGTGAATGGGCCACCCAGCACTTCATGGAATCCGGTAACTTGGGCACCCCTCCGTGGGTCAACCTGTACCCCCTACGAGTGCGACGAATAGCCCGCTAATTCTAAAGTAAGGCCCCCTCCATCTCAACGCCATGAGATGCAGGCCCGTTGCCCCTCTAAGACCCGGCTATTCATGCACTCCGCCTTGGGGCAATCTTAGTACATAAAAGAAAATAATACGTACAAGGGTGACATCGACCTCAACCCAGTCGTGCCCTAAACAAATAATATACAAACTGGCAGAGACATCAGTCCACATGTCGAACCCTCCCCCCGAAATATCAAATGTACAAATGAATCTAAACTGTACTACCATTGCACCACTGGCTATCCACCACGACGATCCAACCACAAGCTCAGCACAACACAGAACATCAACGTGAATGTCATGTTCGCAAACCCGTCTAAAAGACATATTGCAATTAGACGAGTTGTACCGCTCTAATGACATTCATGGTTACAGATAGAAATGTATGTACTGAAAACTTTTAAACAGTGTTAAAAATAGCGACTTCGAAGTACCCCGTATTCCCCCAAACAAAAATAACATAATATTCAACCTGGGCAAAAACAAAAAATACACAAAAACCAATATTCCAGAGACCAAAACACACAAAAAATACCAAGACCCAATTCCACTAATGGACCATCCAGGCCGGTCTTTTGCTTGATCTCGCCAGCAAAATTTTGGCATTTGGGGATTGTGTTTTGTGTGTGTTCTAGTTACAATAAAAATAGCCTTCTGCAATTGTTTAAAAAAATTTTGAAGACTAGAAAAATTCGACAGAAACTGGAATATTCGGGGCATTTTTTCGGAGTTGTTTTGGTTTCGATACTTTAACATCGTCTAAAACTGCTAGTATAGGGTTAATGGGTTGGCTCTGATACCGTGTTGGGTTATGGCAGCGCCCTGGCAATCAAACCGTGGCCGATTGCGGAACAAAAATTTATAAAACTGGCGCTGACACAACCCGCTACCTGGATCTACCATTAACCCTAAACTAGTAATATACAAAGGAGTGTGGAATGGTTATACCGAATGATCCATGTCCTTCGGTCTTCAACCACCTTCCCAAGCTCCCAGAGGCCACTATGATCAAGCTTGGTCGCCGATCTCCCTCCATTGAAGATGATCCACCTGAGTATTTGTATTCCAAGCTCCTACCTCAATAGCCGAGGTAACTAGGGTACCTAGTTCTCTAAACTAGATAACCTAGAGGATGTAGAGCTTAGTGATGGATTAATTTTTCTCATAACACCCTAGGTTTCTCAACACATGAGACTTGAAGGGTGGAGGTAGAAGAAGAAGCTTGAGAATGAGAGTGTGAGGCAACTCAAGAAAAATAGCTATGTGTTTTGTGTTGTGTTGTGTTGTGAGCAATAATGAAACCATCCAATAAATATCTCAAGTCTCCAAAATATCTTAAGTCAACAAAATATCTCAAGACTCCAAAATATCTCACAACAAACAAAATAACAAGCATGCTAGAATAGTAACCATGAGTCACTACAAAACCATGCCAAAATACATGCAATAAACACCTCATCCACTCCACCTCATTAACCATTTAATCCTAAATGGTTAAAACTAAATGAGGTGGTATCTTCAAAAAGCACCTTGTAATAAATTACAAGAATACCTCCCATCCGTATATACATACACGTATCTGTATTCCGTAAAATACGAATACAATGAGACGAAAATAATCTAACAATATAATACTAGAATCCGGCTTAAACCAAAGCCACTAGTATTACCCGTCCGAATCCTGATACCTACACAAGTGCATGTATATGATCGTACCCTACTGAAAAACCATACGGCCTCTACATCGTTTCGCCCGAAACAGGCAAACCCTCTGTATAGGAATCTAAAGACTCGTCAATACATTGGCAGTGGGTTTAATCACAAGCACATCAGCGGCACTAGCTGTACGTAATGGCTACCAAGGTATTGAGCAAAAGGGGGGCCAACGAGCTAACTCGTCCGAACCCCTACTGAGCCTATCCGTGAAAATATCTGTCCAGTCCGGTCTGTTCGTCTAAGAGTATCGCATATCGAGTTTAGGGGGTGGATAAAGTCAGACCCCTAATAACGCGACATTTCGTATCGGTATGAAGTCCATCACCAACTGAAAAACTACTGATCCAAATCAGTAATTCTCGACTACCTTGGCCAAGAATTTCTGGTGATGGACACCCGTCCACTGCGGGACATCAACCCCCAATATTGGGAGAAATGAATCCCCGACGATCCGCTCACTGCCTCCATGTGGCTCGGGACTGTACCCAACTAAAACCTGTTTGCACGACTCCTTTGAGCCGTGGTAGGGTAGTATTCAAAGCACAGTAGAAACTCACACGAGAAAAATAACGATCTCAGGTCGATAGACTAAGCTGCACACATGTCACTTGGGGACTTCTATCTGACAATAGGTATACTACCAACTAGCATGTTCCCGGCGAGTCCTTTCAGTGTACTCATAACCTAATGAGCACCTGTATACTATCTTAGGTGAACAAACTAACACCAATGGCTTGTAAGAGCTGGCCACCTCCCCTCGTCGGGGTTTCGGTCAGTATACACTAGTCTACTCTGGAGTATCAATATCCATTCTCGATACTCCCACGACTAGGGACATTTAACGATGTGCTTATAGATCACCCAGCTCCCACGTATATGATTGCCATCATAATGCTGGTAGTCAAGCAAGAATCCTATGGGCTCTGTCAACATGTAATAGTGATCTGTAATACCACATAAAGCATGTACATGATGATAAAAACAAACCAGATAGCATACTATCATATTGAGTAAGACTATTCTATCCGTATAGGTCGTCTCTCAATCATTGAATCGCGTGCCTGCGATTCAATAATTAACTTGAGGGAACTATAGCCAACACTTTTGTGAACCCATAAGGGTCAACTATTTAGTGTTCTTAGTTATCCTTTGATCTTGAGACCTAATCATTATTATTGCTTCCGTTATTGATTTTATTGACTCGTAATTATTTAGTATCGTTATTGTTTATTATGGCTTATTGGACATGTGCTAGTTAGATATATATTATATTGCACTTGATTACTGCATGACAACCCTAATGTGACTATTGAACAGATGATTCCTTACCATAGGTAGCATGGTTGGCTTTGTTACATCCCTGTATCTATGTATTTTGGGAAACGGGGCCTAACAGGGTTTTGTTGGTATCAGAGCCAGGTTTAGGTTAGCGGAGCTTGGTTCATTTTGTAGTTAGGTATTGTACCCAAATACATTGACCTAAAACGCTCGAACTATAGGAACATGCCTTGCCACATTACTTCCTTGTTATCGTTGAATCTATTGTTTATTGAATCCTTGTCTTTTATTGAATCATGTTTCTGTTTTTAATCCTCGTCCTTCATCATTGATTTCAGAACTATGAACTATGGTCGAAAGGAATTAACCCGCTCCACCTAATGACAATGCATCACTTCTTGGAGTAATGCACAGCATGCTGGAGAACCAGCAATGACAGGCTGAGGATTTTTTAGAGGGCTTGTAGATGGCCCAACAGACTGCAACCACGGCAGTTGAGAGGACGGCAGTTGAGAGGCTGGTTTAGCATCAGGGTACTGTTGCGAACTTTAGGAGGCTTAGTTCGGAAACTTTTACAAGATTGGAGGAACTTCTTTAGGCAGAGCAGGAGATTGTGGATATGGAGAACTTGTTGATTGATGCTTAGATTTCTGATGAAAAGAAAGTTGATGTGGTGCCCATCCAGATGGTTGACTAAGCTAGATATTGGTGTCTGGTTGAGGAGACTCGTTTGGCGAAGCCGATCAGCTGGGCGATTTTTACTCAAAGTTTCTTGCGGATGTTCTTTCTGCAATTTGTGAGGTAGAAAATGGAAGAGAATTTTATTGGTCTAAAACAGAATGGTGGATCAGTTGATGCTTACGCGATTGAGTGGACCCGGCTCAGTCGATTTGCAGGACTCTTGGTGGCTAATGAGGTTGACATAGCACGACGGTTCCTGCATAATCTCGATGTGGCAATTCAGAAGCTTATCACTTCGTTCGGATTTACTACCTTTTCTCAAGTTCTTACAGCAGCCAAAGAACAATAGAAGCTTGTAGAGAGAGAAAAGGGTATCCCTTTTCCAGCATGGAAGACAGTGTAGGAACCAACCAGAGCTTCAGGACGTAGATGCATATACCTGTCAGGAGACAAGGAATAGTTCCTATGAAGCAACCGTTTATTTCCGCTCCACAGAAGAATGTGATTTGTGACTTCTGCCATCGACCAAGCCATATTCAGAAAGATTGCCGGAGGAATCTTGGACAATGCCTAATTTGTGGAGCTACTGACCATCAGGTCAACACGTGTCCGTCAAGAGTATAGTTGAAGGGAGATACTCCGAGAGCACCTCAGAAGCAGGCTTATGGACAGAAAAAATTTAGTCAAGGGCCTAATCAGGGACGGGCTTTCACCCTGACGACTGAAGAGGCAGAAGCTTCAGAAGATGTGGTTACATGTATTCTACTTGTTTGTAGTTTTCCCTCATTAGCGTTATTCAATTATTGTGTATCTCATTGGTTTATTTCATCTAAGTTTGTCAGTGCATACTCAATTCCACATACGGCCTTGCCTAGTAGTTGGGACATACATACTAGGAATAGGAAAATTATTTCTTATAGGGAATGCAAGGATTGTTCGATTGTTGTTTGCAGAAGGGAGTTGTTTGCAGATTTCTTAGTGATTGATACCGGAAGTTATGATGTTGTTTTAGGAATGGACTTTCTTGGTATCTTTTATGCTCACATAGATTGCAGAGCAAAGAAGGTGAATTTCCAAATTCCTAACCATCCGGAGTTTGAATTCTTGGAAGGTTGTAGATCCGTCGAACCCGTTGAGTTTAGAGCCAACCCGACGAATGCTATATTATCAGTAATGGAGGTGAAGAAGGAAGAAGCGCCAGTGGTAGTTCAGGAATTCATGGATGTATTCGAAAATATCTCGGGTTTGCCGCCAAAGCGAGATATGGAGTTTGCGATTGATTTGATTCCGGGAGCAACGCTTATTTCGAAGTCTTATTATCCAATGGAACCAGTTGAACTAGAAGAGGTGAAGAAGCACTCGGAATTGTTACATAAAGGTTGGATTCGAAGCAGTGGTTCACCTTGGAGAGGTCCAGTTTTATTGTTTAAGAAGAAAGATAGCACGCGGTGAATGTGCATTGATTATCTAGAGCTTAATCGGGTGACCATCAAGAACAAGTACCCAATTCCACGTATAGGTGAGTTGTTCGATCATCTAAGTAGCTCAAGGGTTTTCTCAAAGTTGGATTTGTGATCGGGTTATCATCAAGTTCGGGTGAAGCTGGAGGACATTTGCAAGACGACGTTTCGAACTCGATACAGGCATTATGAGTATTTAATTATGCCGTTTGGAGACATGAACGCATCAACGGTATTTATGGATCTAATAAACAAAATTTTCTCACCGTATTTAGATTGGTTCGTGGTGGTGTTCATCGACGATAAACTGGTGTATTCGACGAGTAAAGAGGAACATGAAGAACACTTGAGGATTGCATTACAGACATTGAGGCCAGAGAAACTGTATGCTAAGTTAAGAAAGTGTGAATTCTGGCTCGATGAAGTGAAGTTCTTCAATCATATCATATCGGGGGATAGAATTGCAGTTGAACCGGAAAAGATTACGGCAGTGATGGACTGGCTGGTTCTAAAGATTGTAGTGGAGATTCAAAGTTTTCTTAGACTTGCGAGATATTATCGATGGTTCGTGAAAGATTTTACGCAGATGGCCAAACCGTTGACCAAGTTAACTTGAAAGGAGGTACTGTTTTTGTTGTTAGAGAAGTGTGCACAAGCTTTCGATGCATTGAAGCATATGTTGACTACCGCTCCTATTCTAACTATGTCAGACAGTTCCGGAGGTTTAGTGATTAACAGCGACGCATCGGAGAAAAGTTTGGGTTGTGTATTGATGCGGCATGGTCGGGTGATAGATTATGCTTCATGGCAGTTGAAGACACATGAGAAGAACTACCCAACGCATGATTTGGAGCTAGCAACGGTTATATTTGCGTTGAAGTTATGGAGACACTGCTTGTTAGGCGAGAAGGTCGAGGTGTTCACCGATCATAAGAGTCTAAAGAATGTATTCACGCAGAAAGAGCTAAACATGAGGCAGCGAAGGTGGTTAGAGCTAATGGATGACTATGACCTAGATCTAAAGTATCATTCGTGAAAGAGGAATGTAGTGTCGGATGCATTGAGTCGATTGCCATCGATAATGATATTAACTTCATGGAAAGAACTTATCGCGGATTTTCAGAGATTCAAATTGGAGTGTTAGGTGTATGTATGCCCTAGAGACCATTATTGTATATGATTGTATATTATAGTGGATGCTTGGACATATATAGGGAGGACTTTCTTGCTCGACATAATAGTATGCTATCTGGTTACTCTTTATCTTAACATGTATACTTGTATTGTCTCTCTGTTACATATTGATAAAAGCCTTAGGATATGGGCTTGACTACCAGGACTATGATGGAGATCATACTAGTGGGGCCAGGGTAGTCCATAAGTCCATCCTTTAATTGTTCCTAGTCGAGAGTGTATCGAGACGGGGCATCGATATTCCAGAGTAGACTAGCATATACGCTTCTTGACCTATTTGATGGGCGATGGATGATCCCATATCCATTGGTGTTTGACATCAAAGATGGTATACGGGTGCTCAGTGGAGACTGGTTACACTGAACAGGACTCGCCGAGAACTCCTAGATGGTATTATACCTAACGTCGGATAGAAGTTCTTTGGTGACACTGGTATAGGTTAGTCTGTAGACCCGAAATCGTCATAGAGTCTTATGTGATTACCACTGTGCTTTGATTTCCACCTTACCACGTTCAAGAGAGCGAGCAAAATGGTGGTTTTTAGGTACAGTCCCGAGTCACATGGAGGCAATGAGCGATAGGAGGGGTTTTGTCTCTCCCGGTATTGGAGGTTGATGTTGCGCTATGCTCGATTGGCTAAAACAGGAAGTCCCTGGACAGAGCTGATACTGAGATTTACTGGTAAGCGTTATCAGTAGTTTCTCGACCCGTTATGAGCCTCACATCGGCATGACTTATCAAGTTATTGGGGTCTGACGTTTACCACCCCCAGACTAGATATGCGACATATCAGACGAAGAGACCGGACTGTACGGTAGTGTTGTTGTTGGATTCATAGGAGTATGGACAATCTTTCTTGTTGATCTTCTGATCGCTCAATACCTGAGTAGACGTTACTTCCATCTAGTACCGCTGACAGCTTGTGGGTGACTGATATGATCATCACCTACTGCCGACGTATTGACGAGTCATTAGAGTCCTACACAGAGATTTCCTAGCTCATGCGAAATGAAGTAGGGCACATATGTGATATGTGCAGGACCGAGATTAATAGGAGTATGTGATACCGTATTCCAATCTCGCGATACAGGTTATATGTGATATAACCGGATTGTTGAATCAAGTGTTGATTCAATGATATGTTATATGTATATATGATATGCATATAAAAGATATTAGTCGGTTGTATGCGATACAGCTGGGTTATTAAATTAAGTGTTGATTTAATAATTTAATGTGTAATTATATATTTGATATATTAATATACATTAACTAATATTATCTCACTTAAGAAAATGTTTTCTCTTTATACATTTAATATATATGTGATATATGTTAATGTATTTATTTTGTGTCATGCTAGATGATATATTGGACTTGGGTGTGTAGGACTCATACCTAACTAGAGATAATTTAGGTGTTTAAATATTAAGGGGAAAATCAAAATTAGGTGGAAATTTGCATGGCTAAGATGCTTGTGGAAGCATGGAGAAGTTTTGACTAAAGTCCACTAATTTTGTTTTACTCTAGATATTTATTAACCTAACCATTATTTTTAGCCATGGGTTAGTCTCTACATGAGTTATATGAGATATTTTCTCACCCATGGTTCACACTTGATTTCTTGAGATCATTTTCTTCATCTCCTTCTTTGCTCTCTAGCTTCGAGGGAGAAAAGAAAAGAAAGAGAGAAAAATTATTCTAAAGTGAGCAAAATTCCTACTTCATCAATCTACACTAGACTAGCCATTTAGTATAGCTTATTTGCTTCACTAATTTTCAATTAGTGAAGAGGAAGCTTGAGTTAGAGATTCCTCGACGCAGATCATCTTCGGCCTCGAAGTTCTTCAAGCAAGCTTGTTCCTTTCGCCTAGTGGAGCCTAACGAGAGTCCGGGAGACCACTACTTGGAGCGAAGGGACCACTACACGGAGCTTTAGAAGTGAAGGACCGGTCTACAAAGGTTGTATTCCTTTTTCACTTAGAGTAAAGTTGTTTACATGTTTTAATAACCATAATTCTCTAGTTAGATCCTTGGTTCGGGATGCTTTGCTCTCTAGATTTTATAAAATTGCATGCTTGATGCCTTCCTAAACCTAGTGAGAGTGCTAAAGAACCCAGCATGGAGATCATGTTACTAGATCCTTTGAGGCGGTTGATGCAATTACTAGTGCAGTCGTCTTTGATATACCGCATCAAAGTTGCGCAATTGCAAGATGCTGGATTGAAGAAGTTTAGAAGCTAGGTACAAGAAGGTTTGAGAACGGACTTGCTGATTCATGATGATAGTTCGTTAAGATATGGAAGTCGATTATGTGTGCCTAAAAGAGTGATTTGTGAAGAAGTTTTGAGGGAAGCACACAGTTCGGTATATTCGGTGCATCCAGGAGCTATTAAGATGTACAGAGATATGCGACAACAATTTTGATGGGAAGAAATAAAGAGGGAGATTGCTCTTTTTGTTTCGAGATGCTTGGTGTGTCAGCAAGTAAAGCTGAATATCAAAATGTTGCCGGTTTGTTGCAACCACTTCTGATTTTTCAGTGGAAGTGGGGACATATAACCATGGACTTCGTAACAACAATACCACGGAGTCCAAAGGGTAATAATACAGTATGGCTGATCGTTGACCGTCTAACCAAAACAACTTTATACCATTCTGAGTTGGTCAATCAATGGAGGCTCTAGCAGAGAGGTATAGCAGGAGATCGTGAGATTGCATGGAGTACCAGCGAGTATCGTGTTTGATTGTGATACGTGGTTTTTATCGCATTTCTGGAGGAGTTTACAGGAGAGTTTGGGAACTCGATTGAAGATTAGTACGGCATATCATCCACAAACAGATGGTCAATCCAAGAGAACGATTCAAACTCTTGAAGACATGTTGAGAGCATGCATGTTAGACTTCAAGGGTTCATGGGAGGACCATTTGCACTTGGTTGAATTCTCGTATAAAAACATTTTTCAGGAGAGCATTCAGATGGCTCCATTTTAAGCGTTGTATGGACGTAAATATCATTCACCGGTATATTGGGAAGACGTTGGAGAAAGGAGATTTATGGGACCGGAATTAATTGTGTAAACCGTGGATAAGGTTCATTTAATTCGAGATCATATGAAGGTAGAGCAAGATCGACAAAAGAATTGGCCTGATACTGGAAGAAGACCGTTAGAGTTAACAGTTGGTGATCATGTGTTCTTAAAAATATCACTGACAAGAGGAGTGATAAGGTTTGGTAGTCGAGAGAAGGTTAGTCCTCGATTTGTGGGGCCTTTCATTATCATTGAGCGTGTTGGTGAAGTAACGTATAGATTGGCGTTACTACCATCCTTGGCAAGTGTACATGACGTGTTTCACGTATCTCAACTTTGTAAATTTTTTTGAGATGAGACCCACATCTTTGAACACTCAGAATTGACATTGGGAAATTATTTATCATATGAAGACTGATCTACAGCTATAGTGGATCGACGAGAGAAGGTTCTGAAGAAAAAAATTGATACCATTAGTGCTTGTTTCATGAGGAAGTCGTTTACATAGAAAGTCTACATAGGAACGTGAAGAGGAAATGCGATTGAAATTTCCGCACTTGTTTCCATGATCATGAGATCGGCTGTACTCACTTCATTTTGTCCTTGTTCTTGTTATCTTGCTTGTTCTTCTTTCTTTCGTTCTTCATGAATTTTGAGGACAAAATTCTTTTTGTAGTTGGGTATAATGTAACACCCTAGAACGATCATACGTATTTGAGATAATAAATGATATCGTTGATTTACTGGTTTTATTGATTTTTGGCATTAGGGCATCTTAAGACGGCCCAAGATAGACATGAGCCGTCTCATGCTCCCAGAGAATCATTGTTTGATTGGAAAAGTTTGTTAGTTGGCTCAGGCTATTACTGAACCGTCTTAAACTGTTCCGCGACCTGATATTGTTTTCCTGACTTGTTATTGACTCGTATTCGTTTTATTAGACCTTGTTATTGATTGTAGAGACATGGTAAAATATTATATTGATAAGATATGCATGGTTTGATATAGGATTAATATTTTTATCTTTTCTCTATCCTTAACCCTAATTGATCTAGGAATTGTAACATATGCGGCCCATTGATTGACCTATCCTATATAAACCCACACAACTTTCATGCAAACATATCAATCTCAAACCCTAGCCTCCATCTCTCTTTACCAGAACCGAAGCCTAACCCTATCTCCTTCATTTCGTGGCATTCTTCATCGATCGCCATCGCAATTATTGTTTTCACCGTCTCATGGAGATCATCGTCATCGCCTTGTTTCTCTTGTTCCTGCAGGGAATGGATTGAAACCATCAAATCGGGATGTCATCGTCATCTTGTTCCTGAGATCGCATCGAGGCAAGTACGTGGTACTGTTACATGCTAGGTCGAGATTAGATCTCATCAATAAATATATTACGATATATATATAGCCTATATACCTTCATCATGCAAACTTGTTCTTTCATTTAATCGATTCTTGTATTATTTTTTGTTGAATGCATGATTGTTATATTCTTGCATGGTTGATATAGATCGATTGATTTTTAAGTTCTAATTTAATTAACAATACGTCGAGATCGAAATCAGAACACATCGACGAATCTATGTATTTTATTGATGCTTTGTTAACCCTAAAAGTTATCATCGCCGTGATAAAATAATTAACACCTATTTACTGCATGTATCAACTTTAAACTAAAAGCCTAATTAAAATATCTGATCATATCAGAAAATAAACTTTGAGCCAGCTCTACCCAATCATGAGTTGTCTCATATCAACAGAGAATTTTAACTTGTATTTCAGACATCCTTGAGACATCTAAAAATAGTTTGAGCCGTCTCAAGTTGGGCATGAGTCGTCTCAGTATTACCTAAGCCGTCTTATGTACACAATGATTTTATTATCGTTTCAGGTATTGCCTTGAGCCGTCTCAAAATCACCTTGAGCCTTCTATCACACTCAAAGAACATATAATTAATTGGAACACTTTGTGAGCCATCTCAGACATGCCTTAGCTGTCTCAACCTGACACTTAAACATGATATGAACCTGATATGCTATTTTGTTTCACGAACACGATATATATTGCTTGATCGTCTTACTTACCTTGTACTATAATATTTATAACATGTTAGTGATATGATATTGTACTATCTATTCCTGACATGCTTGTTTATTGATTAATTCATGTATCCATGTTATCGTGATATTGTTATTGTGTTGCAAGTAGAACTCGATAACTTTGCTTGTAACGTATGTCCACCCAAAAATGCCAACAATTCATTGATAGTGATTGATTGACCTGTTGTCTAGACAGACATAACCTTTACGTGTATTGATTGACCTTGTGTTGACATTATGTAACATATATCATTGATACTTGACATGAACATGAAAACTGAGGGAAATGGAAAATCAAGAATGTAACTGAATTGTAACTCAAGAGGATATGTACGGGATAAAATTATTGAGTTACTTTGAGGATTGCATTGATTGGTTTCAAATACCTATAGAATAGATAACTTAGCGACATATACCTATAGGGCTATACGATATGATTTCCTTGATTATATCCTGATTGTTTATCACCTGACTTTGATATTGTTCAATGTTTACTCACATGATATATTGCTATGATCGCTTGAAATTGATTCCGGCTTATATTCATTATGATTATATATTCGACGCTCTGACGTCTGGATTTTACATGGCCCGGATTCCTTAGATTTAGCAAAGGAAGACTAAGAGTACTTTGAGAGGCTTGTTGAGCAGTGAAGGATATTGCTTTGATCTAGTTATTATGTTTTAAGTTTATTTATCGTATCGAACCGTTTCATTGGATCTTTTGTGAACCCATAAGGGTCAACTATTTATTGTTCTTAGTTATCCTTGGATCTTAATACATAATCGTTATTATTGCTTCCGCTATTGATTCTATTAACTCGTAATTATTGATTATCGTTATTGTTTATTGTGGCTTATTAGACATGTGCTAGTTAGCTATATATTATATTGCGCTTGATTGCTGCATGACAGCCTTAATGTGACTATTGGAATGATGATTCCCTATCATAGATAGCATGGTTGGCTTTGTTTTGTCTCCGTATTTGTGTATTTTGGGAAGCGGGGCGTGACATTTAAGACTTGTGTTATTATCTATAATTTAAAATATACGGGGGTAAGGGGTAGTTTGGTAAAGAATGTATATCGTGGCATGAGAGTCCACTAAAAATCACTTAACACGAATCTCGTATGCCATTGTCCCGTGGGTTTGACAGGGCCTTGAACTCAACGTATTGTTGGTCTGTGGGTTTGACAGACTACTCTTGTATACATGCATACCTTCACTATCGAATTACAAAAAACACGTTATAAAAGAATTGTCATGATTATAATACATTGCCATGTTTATGATACATTGCCAAGCTTATGATACATTACAATGTTTAGTTGTCACTCTTACTTGTCCCTGCTACATGAGATTTCATTTTTCTTCTTACATGCATGTCATTTATCCTTTTTATATTCATATCCTTATTTTGGTGACTTACCGAGCGCAAATTCGCTGATGGAAATTCTATCATGTTTTCTTTCTTTCCTCAGAATGTTCGTTAGGTGACTTAGGACGGTGGAACTTTAATTGACTTGGGAGGAGTACTCTCAACTAGCGTCACATGACAGTTACTAGATTTCAATTTAGCTTTTCTTTTCAGTATACATCTTGTTAAGGCTTATCATATTGTCGTATCTTGCATTCAAATATTTTATCAACTGTTGAACCCTGTGGAACTTTGAATTTAATAAGTTAATTGTTGGATTCTTAATCACTTATTTATTTTTGTTATATTTATGTTGCTTATAAACGCTCAGAGTATTTGTTGCGAGAAAGAACCTTCTCGAAATAATTACGTCACAGACCTCGTCACGTACCCGTTACCGTTCTATTGGGATGCAGAACATGACACTTGGGAGAGGCATGGGCTCACCATGCCTATATTTACACCCATTCAATTCCTTTTCTTTTCCCTTCTTCTCCAAACATCCCTCTCTTTTACCCATAGTTTTCAAGACATGGATACCTAAAACCAATTCTTGCATGAAATCCTCTCAAGTTTTCCAAGGTTTGAAAATTTCTTTCAATTAAACAGTTCTTGATTTCCTAAATTAGGTAACCATTACTTCTTTTACTTAGGGTTATGATATTTTTTAGTTATATTCTTTATTCATGTATGATAGGTTTTTATGATATGTTTTGTGTGGGTATTTATGAAATTTGAAAGAGTTTAATGATTCAAAGGTTTGAGTACGAGATTAGATTTAAAATTCTCGAAAAAAACTATGTTTGAGACGGCTTAGATTTTATTGAGCCGGCTCATAAGCCTCTTTGGATTATTAACTCTTCTCTGTTTTCTTGTGACAGCTCAAAATAGTTTGAGCCGGCTCATTTGTCTTTCTGAATGATCATTTCTTCTATGTTCTTTTGAGACGGCTCAAAATGGTTTTGAGCCGGCTCAACTCTTTTTTTTAGATGACTCATGTATTATTAAGCCAGCTCAACTTGAGCCAGGAATACTGTTTTCTTCTTTGTTAAAATGTTCAGAAATATGATTAGTTTGCTTGGGTTTATATCAATATTGATGGGGTTTCTTGCATGTTTATGATTATTATTGGTTATAGAGTCGAGTATGGGAGATCCCGAGGTGATGAGGAGAGGCGCAACAGTAGTGATATTCGATTAGCTAGTGCTACAATCTGTGAGTAATAGCATCTACAAGGGGGAAATCGGGTGCATGACGTATAGCACCCCCGACAACCAAAATTCTTATGAAAATTTCTTGTTGATTTCAATTCATATCTTATATGCTCATTTTACAATGCCATGTTTCATTTCCCTTGCTATGCTTGTGCGAACACGCTTATTAGAACCCTTGCAAAATTACTAATCGTTACCATGAGGCAGCATCACCGACTCTCATGATACACGTACATATCATTAGTAACTACCATGACACGTGTAGAACTTGTCATTCTTTACATGTTATTATAAGCCCGCGGCGGCGTCCCGGCCGTCGATCCGATACCGGAAACGCGGAAACAAAAACTTTGCAAAACTTGTAACCGGCACCACCGCCCACTTTTCACCCAGATCGGGCCATTAATCTAGCAACTAGCAAACTAAAATACGGGTAGAGAGTTATACCAAGCGATCCGTGTCCTTCGGTCTTCGTCTCCACTCTGATCTCCCGCGGAATCTCCGTCCGTCACGTCCTCGTCGGAAAGGGCACCACGTAGCCGGGTTCGTATATGGGCTCCCACCTTTGGACCGAGGCAACTCGGGCGCGAAGTTGGCTAGCCGATGCGTCCAAGATGTGCTGTAGAATAATGTAGTAGGTTGTCTCTTTAGGGTTTATGAGGTTGCCTTGATGGAGGGATGTGAAGAGGAGAATGAACCATTTAGAAAGAAAATGGAACTCTCAAATTTTCTAGGAATGAGATGAGAAAATTTTCCCCTCATATGAACCTCTCTCTCTCTCTCCCTCAAGTAATGGCCGGCCCTCACATAAGAATGGTGGAGAGTATAATGGAAATGAATTAATCCAAAATGAAAAGATGATCTCAAAAAAAAAGGTCACTCTCATTTCTCATCTAAACACAAAACCATCACCTGAAAGAAAAGGATTGAAAAGAAAAGAATCTCATGATGATGAGGCCAAAAATATGCAGGAAACCCCTCCACAAAATGTTATTTGCACAATTGCAAATAATACCCTCCAACGGAAAGTCCGGCCGTGAAGGAATAAAAGAAAACCGGCCGGAACGGAATGCAAACTGGCAACTTCAGAAAACTGATCCCGTAATAAATTACAGGAAAACCCCACTACTGCAAATACATGCCCGCATTTGTATTCCCACTGAACACAAATGCAAAGAGACAAAACTACACTATCTAATACTAGAATCCGGCTTAAGCCAAAGCCGGCTAGTAAAAACCGTCCGATCACGATCCGTGCAATACCGCACGTATCTGATCGAACCCTGCCATATCTCCATACGGCCTCTACAGCGTTTTGCCCGAAACCTGAGTAACTGTGTGTGTGGTGGACTCTAAAGACTCGTCAATACTTTGGCTGCGGATTTAACCACTAGCACGTCAGAGGTATAAGCCAATACGTAACGGGCTACCAGGTATTGAGCAAAAGGGACGTCGATGAGCGAACTCATCCTGACACCTTACTGAGCCTGTCAGTGACAATATCCATACAGTCTGGTCCGTTCGTCTATGAGCATTGCATGGCGGGCCTAGGGGGTTGGTAAAATTCAGACCCCCAATAGCGGTACAAGTCGTGTCGGAGTGTAGCCTAGAACACCCTGAGATATTACTGGAATACCTACAAGCAAATCTCCTGCCTTGGCCAAGGACTTTCCATGTTCTGGCTCTCCTAGACACAGCGCGACCTCACCCCCAATACCGGGAGAGACGAACCCCTGCAGATCCGCTCACTGCCTCCATGTGGCTCGGGACTGTATCCAACTAAAACCTGTTTGCACGACTCCTTTGAGCCGTGGTAGGGTAGTAATCAAAGCACAGTGGGAACTCACACGAGACAAATGACGATCTCAGGTCGATGAACTAACCTGTACACATGTCACCAGGGAACTGCTATCTGACGTCTGGTATAATCCCAACTAGCAGGTTCCCAGCGAGTCATGTCCGGTGTACTCATAACCCAATGAGCACCTGTATACATCTTAGGTGAACCAACTGACACCAGTGGCTTGTGAGACCGGCCACCGCTCCTCGTCGGGGTCTCGACTGTATACACTAGTCTACTCCGGAGTATCGATGCCCTGTCTCGAAACTCCAACGACTAGGGACCTTTTAAGGATGTGCTTATAGACTCCAGCTCTCACGTATATGATCGCCCTCATACTGCTGGTAGTCAAGCAAGAATCCTAGGGGTTCTATCAACGTGTAATAGCGACTCGTAAGGTCACCTAAAGCAGTACACGATGATAAAAATAAACCAGATAGCATACTATCATCTCGAGTAAGACTGTCCTACTGGGACAGGTCCTCCCCTCAATCATTGCAATCACGTGCCTGTGATCCAATAATTGACTCTGAGGGCACTATCTTCAACAATCTCCCACTTGCACTCAAGGCTAATTATTGCGATGTCGCATACTCACAGCCCGTGTGATACCGAACACCCAACTCCTCTACTAGTCAGTCTCACAAAGCTCGTTTGCGAAACTATTGCGTTCGAGGAATAGCCTCGGTGAGTGGATCCGCTCTGGTGTTTCTTTCTATGTCTCTCTTTATCTCAAGTTCGCGGAGAAAGCCATCTCCCCAAATGAGCAATACCTGCCCTAGAATGTCTGGATGTCTGATGGGACCTAGCTCATAAGTGAAATCCAAATCCATACTTCTTAGACTGTATCGACAACTGAACTTAATCAGTGTCCTGCGCCATGCCTTCCCTCAATATCCACTTGGACCACCTGTCCAAAATACTGCCCCTCGTCGGAGGGAAAACTATAACTCTGACAGCCACTCTGCCATCCAGGTCACCTTGGAAGCCTGGAATGATAACTGTCTCCCGAAGAAGACTGCCGTTATCATATCCTTAGAACATCCACTTATGTTCTATAACTGCTTCCGACTGTTTCTCCAGGATTGGATCAATATCAACTTATTGCACCTACTGCAAGAACAACATCTGGTGTGGTACTTGACATCTCATGATTGACTCAATTGCCTAAGCAAGTGATCTGCCAATCATGTACATCCCTCACCCCTTTAGTCTGTAAGACACCTTTAGAGAGGGTGACTCTATTACCTGCAGGTACACTACCGTGCCAGGAGTCGTCCATTCTAAATACTCATAGAATGCTGTCTAAGTACCCAGATTGGGAAACCACCCAAATCCAGATCTAAAACTATAGATCTAGTAACCAGAATGTCTGATATAATATCCAAATCCTATGTGGAGAAAAAACTGTGTGACGACCATAGTATAAACGATCGTAGTATAGGAATATCACTTCCTACTCTGTGTATGTCATCAAATACCAGGACATCACACCCTACTACCTTCTCAACAGATCCATCCCCTATTCTGATGAAGTCAAACCTATGACTGTCATATCAGAAATAGATGATCTATCTCTGCTATATCTGCTTTAGTCTATAAATAGACATAAGCCTGATGTCCACCAATGCTTCCACTGCTCCCACTGACTACGACAACCCTCTGGCAGAGTCATATAGACGTACACTTCTAAAGCTAGTTTAGAACGACGCTATATTCATCATACTGCCTGGTTTCACAGTCTGGAACAACAGCAATGGCAAGTCTGGGTAGACAAGAACCTCCCTGCCACCGTCCTTGAGCATACCGAAGTACCTCTCGAGTGCCTGAGATTACCCACTTTATCTGCGGAGTGGCTAATAGAATGTCAAACCAGATTGAATCTTTAGGTTCTTATCAAATCTTCAGTAATCGTTTGCGGTTCTGGAATCACTTCCAGTTCAACTATACTCCCACTACTGTTATCTGAAAAATATCCTATTTTTATTAAAACTGTGGCGAGTCAAGAACAATATCACTATTGATCTTCCAGATGGTAGAAAATCAACCCTCGTCATAGCCCGGGTCAACCCACAAACAGCCATTACAGAAACGTGCCTTGAGTTATCCAGAGTCTAGTTTTAAGCATAAGCCGGACAACTCCCCGTATCTTAACAATGTCAAGATATGAACTGTTCTATATCCAAGAAACAGAGGCACTGATTTAATTGAACCAGATTCAAATCATGCAGCTGTCTCCAGTGCATGTCAACTAAATGGAAGGAGGCCGATCAGCGTTACTCAACTTAGGAGTACTTCCAATTATGAGTAACCTGAAAAAGAAGCAAGTTCTCTTAATCATTACTATCAACTGAATACCATTCACAAGTATCTACATCCTCGATCTCCTTGAAGAATCTCGATGCTTGCAATACCTGGTTCTCTACTTTATTCTTATACCTATAACTCCTCAAAACTTAGACCCTGTGTTTCTACGAAACAAATGTCTAAGAACTAGAGAAGTTAAAAGTAAACAGAATGTAGTACGAGGACCTACCCCTCTGTCCTAATGGACACTGGACAACATACAATAATCTGTATAAGTCCCCTGAGTCTAACAACTCATTCACTGTGTGTCGTAGGTTGAAAACTGTACTTATGGTTAAGAAGAATTACACCGCTGTTTAATGCTCCTTACCTAACCATCCACTGATATAGGTAAATGTCATAGACACAATTTCAAAAAGGTATGTCTCACTCTATAAAAATAGATGTACAGATATATCAATTTGAAATTGGTGCATAACAACGGATATTCAAAACCAAATATTTCCCGACCGGCAAACAACCCAGGTGACTTCCTCAAATATCACCAATTACAACGAATCCCGATATAATGAGGATAATCACCTAATTCCCAATAACTTGCTCCCACTCATCATCTGTAAAACCATACAGATGTGAGAATCATACCTGGTAAATACATACCCTGGAGTAAGTGTCTAATTGGGAAATCAGTTTTCTTTTAACAGTACACAGTGAAACTGAAACATTGAAATGTTTCGTAGGGGTATCCGGGTATTCCTAGTAATGCCTCTTCCATTATCCAGATTCACAACTGTAACCGTATATCTCTTTGCCACCTCTCCAAATCCCTTTATATGTCTTTAGTCATTACCTTCTGTACACCCCTTTAGGCCAATGGTTTTCTTCCTTCCCTACCATTCGGCACCAGCCTATGGTTTGGAAGAAGACTATCCAATAAGCATAATGGGTGTACTTTCCAAATCCTAGGAGCACTCGCAATGCGAGAGAAGGTGAAGATAAAAGACAACCGAATGTACTTTATTCCCATTTCTCCTGAACCAGGATTCATCCCCGAACTGGAACAAGTTCCTTTCGAGTTCGTATATAACCATACGATGGATTATCCAATAAACTTGGGATTTTCGTAGTGATACAGAGTGTCCTGGAGAAATACAAAGGTGATTTAGGATTGGCGAAGAAATACTTGGTTTGGTCGTGAATAGCAGTCGCAATTTACTTTGCCCTCTTACTAATCCCTTGCTTTGTCTGAACTTAATACCTTCTGTGCACCGTTTAGGCTAATTGGTTTTCTTCATTCCCTACCGGTCGGCACCAGCCTAAGGTCTGGAAGAAAACTATCCAATTTACGTAATAGGTGTACTATCTCCTAAACCAAGGAGTACTCGCAACCTGAGAGAGGGTAAAAGGAAAAGACAACTGAATAGTCCTATCCGTTTTCTCCAGAACCTGAAACCATCCTCGAAGTCCTTCGAGTTCGTATATAACCATATGATGGTTTTGTCCAATGGAAGTGGACGTTCGTAGTAATACGGGGTGTCCCAGAGAAAAGGGTAAAAGTAGGAGTGGCAATGAGGTTTGCAACTCTGACAATCCAGAAGCCAGTGTTAAGAAGGTTCGGTCAACTTGGTCACTGAGTCATAGTCTAGGGTCGGGTCAATGGTCGCTGCCAAAGAGAGAGAGAAAAGAAACACTCAGCATGCACTCTAACCTAGATTAGAATGGTTATCACTTTATCTAATCTGGAAACCTCCCACTGTAACGTCAAATTCTTTCCCAAACATGAAAGAAGAATTAGCCGGGATCACCCGAGGAGTAAACCAACTCATCAGTGGGAATCGGGATCCAACTCTCATCGCATAATAACGTGACGGAATCCGCTCACGCTATCACACTCCAGAAGGTATGCGCATATCTGGCAAGTTTCAGTTCTTTTGAAACTCCCGATGTGGATTTTTGCCCCATGCTCTTATGACCTTGACGAAGGCCAACAAATCATAAGTCACATGTCAAGTTCTACCCGTCATTGTCCAGGTTGATTTGAACCCACCCGTACAAGCCCTTGACGAAGGCCAACAAGGCTATACGACTGTCCCAAACCAATGCATCTATCTATGCAGCAGAAAGGAACAAGCAGCTACCATACACTATGCCTTGACGAAGGCCAACAAACATAGCATGAATACTACGTTCTACCCGTCTGAAACGATGGAGGGCTACGAATGGTTTCTGGCGAAAACCTTTAACGTAATGAACTTGATATCGTTGAAGGAACGGATAGCTTTTTAGAAAAATATAGTAACGAAAACCTTTGCTAAAGAGGTCACTCCCGGTGAAGGGATCTCGGCTCTTTCCCCGTAGAATGAGGTGCAGGATATTCCAACTGAATACCACGATGCAAAGCAAAAGTAATCGGCTATAGTGAAGTTACTGCCCTGACGCACACTTTTGTCCAAGGGGTCACTCCCGATGAAGGGATCTCGGCCCTTGCCTCATCGACTGAGGAGCAGGATATTCTAACTGAATACCACTGTGCAAAACAAAAGTGAACGCCCTTGCAATAACAGCTTTTTGAAAAAGTATTCCAACAACATCAGAATAGGTTTGTTTATCTTGCATTGATCCGAATCAACGCAGTCCCATCAATTGATCACACCACAAAGAACGAAAATATACTGACGTACGTATATGCCATCCACATTCGCCACTGGGTCCCGTCATCACCCGTTAGGTTAGCTAACTAACGACAGAGCGGGGACTGGATTAGCGCGGATGTAATACATATACAACATCTACCAGTATATATGTAATATATAATTTTCGCTCAAGGCGTGATAAAAAGCAGCAGCACAGAAAAGTACAACATCACAGAATAATACAGATATCTGGGATCCCCGGGTTTCATAGAGCCGCTACTGAAACCCGACGTTCCCCTAGTCGGGTGGATAGCCTGTGCAATGAAATCCTAGACCCCTACGGGCGCGGCAAGTTACCCGCCAAAACCTGAAGCGAGGCAGCCCCCTTCAGCAACATGAATGGACCACCCAGCACTTCACGGAATCCGGTAACTTGGGCACCCCTCCTGGGTCAACCTGTACCCCCTATGAGTGCGGCGAATAGCCCGCCAATTCTAGAGTAAATCCCCCTCCGTCTCAATGCCATGAGATGCGGGCTCGTTGCCCTCTAGAACCCGGCTATCCGTGCACCCCTCCGCTGGGTAATCCTAGTACAGAAAGTAAAATATACATACAACGGGTACATCGACCGCAACCTGGTCGTGCCCCAAAAAAATAATACAAACAGGCAGTGACGGCAGTCCACATGTCGGACGCTCGCCCCGCAAAATCAAATGTACATATAAAATAGAACTGTACTATCACTGCAACCAGGCTATCCCCACGACCGATCCGCAACAACACAGCAAAACACAGAACATTAACATGAATGTCACATTCGCAAATCCGTCTAAAAGGGCTATAGCTGATAGACTGGATTTACCGATCGAGTGACATTCACGGTCGCAGATATAATGTAAATACTGTGAACTAGCATGTTTAAAATATCCGATCGAACAAATTTTATCAAGTGGGCCCCCAAGCAATACTGTAGCACTTACAGAAAATCTGGGCCCAAAAAGAATGTTCCAAAAACCCCATTTCTGTGACTAGGACCCACTGGAAAAAAATGGTGCAACGAAGCTATAATACTGCGGCGGAACCGCGGCCAAAGTGGGGTTACGGCCGGGGTTCCGTGGCCGTATAGTCGAATTAGGTCACCAAATTTTTGCAGTGTTCTTAGAATTCCCTACACATGTTTTTGCAACACCCTGAAAAATTTTTGGAGCTTAAAAAAATTTCGACAGAAACTTGTATACTTGAAATCGGGTTTTCGGAAAAATCCGTTCGATCGAGCTTTAAACATACTAGAGCAAGCTAGGCTAGGTTAATGGCGTGGCTCTGATACCAATGTAAGCCCGCTGCGGTGCCCCGGCCGTCGATCCGACGCCGGAAACGCGGAAACAAAAACTTTGCAAAACTTGCAACCGGCACCACCGCGTACTTTTCACCCCGATCGGGCCATTAACCTAGCAACTAGCAAACTAAAATACGGGTAGAGAGTTATACCAAGCGATCCGTGTCCTTCGGTCTTCGTCTCCACTCCGATCTCCCGCGGAATCTCCGTCCGTCACGTCCTCGTCGGAAAGGGCACCACGTAGCCGGGTTCGTATACGGGCTCCCACCTCTGGACCGAGGCAACTCGGGTGCGAAGTTGGCTAGCCGACGCGTCCAAGATGTGCTGTAGAATAGTGTAGTAGGTTGTCTCTTTAGGGTTTATGAGGTTGCCTTGATGGAGGGATGTGAAGAGGAGAATGAACCATTTAGAAAGAAAATGGAACTCTCAAATTTTCTAGGAATGAGATGAGAAAATTTTCCCCTCATATGAACCTCTCTCTCTCTCCCCCTCAAGTAATGGCCGGCCCTCACATAAGAATGGTGGAGAGTATAATGGAAATGAATTAATCCAAAATGAAAAGATGATCTCAAAAAAAAAAAGGTCACTCTCATTTCTCATCTAAACACAAAACCATCACCTGAAAGAAAAGGATTGACAAGAAAAGAATCTCATGATGATGAGGCCAAAAATATGCAAGAAACCCCTCCACAAAATGTTATTTGCACAATTGCAAATAACACCCTCCAACGGAAAGTCCGGCCGTGAAGGAATAAAAGAAAACCGGCCGGAACGGAATGCAAACTGGCAACTTCAGAAAACGTATCCCGTAATAAATTACAGGAAAACCCCACTACTGCAAATACATGCCCGCATTTGTATTCCCACTGAACACAAATGCAAAGAGACAAAACTACACTATCTAATACTAGAATCCGGCTTAAGCCAAAGCCGGCTAGTAAAAACCGTCCGATCACGATCCATGCAATACCGCACGTATCTGATCAAACCCTGCCATATCTCCATACGGCCTCTACAGCGTTTTGCCCGAAACCTGAGTAACTGTGTGTGTGGTGGACTCTAAAGACTCGTCAATACTTTGGCTGTGGATTTAACCACTAGCACGTCAGAGGTATAAGCCAATACGTAACGGGCTACCAGGTATTGAGCAAAAGGGACGTCGATGAGCGAACTCATCCTGATACCCTACTGAGCCTGTCAGTGACAATATCCGTATAGTCCGGTCCGTTCGTCTATGAGCATCGCATGGCGGGCCTAGGGGGTTGGTAAAAGTCAGACCCCCAATAGCGGTACAAGTCGTGTCGGAGTGTAGCCTAGAACACCCTGAGATATTACTGGAATACCTACCAGCAAATCTCCTGCCTTGGCCAAGGACTTTCCATGTTCTGGCTCTCCTAGACACAGCGCGACCTCACCCCCAATACCGGGAGAGACGAACCCCTGCAGATCCGCTCACTGCCTCCATGTGGCTCGGGACTGTACCCAACTAAAACCTGTTTGCACGACTCCTTTGAGCCGTGGTAGGGTAGTAATCAAAGCACAGTGGGAACTCACACGAGACAAATGACGATCTCAGGTCGATGAACTAACCTGTACACATGTCACCAGGGAACTGCTATCTGACGTCTGGTATAATCCCAACTAGCAGGTTCCCGGCGAGTCATGTCCGGTGTATTCATAACCCAATGAGCACCTGTATACATCTTAGGTGAACCAACTGACACCAGTGGCTTGTGAGACCGGCCACCGCCCCTCGTCGGGGTCTCGACTGTATACACTAGTCTACTCCGGAGTATCGATGCCCTGTCTCGAAACTCCCATGACTAGGGACCTTTTAAGGATGTGCTTATATACTCCAGCTCTCACGTATATGATCGCCCTCATACTGCTGGTAGTCAAGCAAGAATCCTAGGGGCTCTATCAACGTGTAATAGCGACTCGTAAGGTCACCTAAAGCAGTACACGATGATAAAGATAAACCAGATAGCATACTATCATCTCGAGTAAGACTGTCTTACTGGGACAGGTCCTCCCCTCAATCATTGCAATCACGTGCCTGTGATCCAATAATTGACTCTGAGGGCACTATCTCCAACAGTTATAGTATGATCAATGTTATGTGCGTGTACGCGACTAAATGTCCGTACTATTTGAACTGTGTATTTGCGTACGTAGACTAGATGTCCATGCTAATTGCTATGTGTGTACGTAGACTAGCGGTCTGTACTATTTGAACTGTGTGTTTGCGTACGTAGACTAGATGTTCGTACTGACTGTTATTGAACGCATTAAATTGTTTCCGGACTAAATGAATTTATGATTTTGATTCAATGGAATATTTGTTGTCATTATACGTAATGAGATTCCGTACTGGATGAGGTGGTGATGGTTAGCCGAATGCGATCTTTTATTATTGACTCACTGAGTCTTATGATTTATCCCGATTGGGAGATTATGAAAATACAAAGATTTTACTCATTTCTAAATACGATTCGTTTCATGTTTTAAAGAAATAATGCAACGGATATGCTGCTTGGATTTCAAAGGGATATCTATTTTTAAAACATTGCAGCCTCCTTATTTCCAAACAACGTTTCGTTCTACTTTAAAGTATAATTGGATTATTCAGGAGTATTTATCCATTTACAATGCTCGTTCATTCTATGCTTGCTTTACTCTCTATCCGTTCGCTCTATGATTATGTTATTTGTTTGTGCTACGTTTATATTATTCGTTCGCTCTATGATTATATTATTTGTTTGTGCTACGTTTATGCTATCCGTTCGCACTATGATTATGTTATTTTTTGTGCGACGTTTATGTTATCCGTTCGCGCTATGATTATGTTATTTGTTTGTGTTACGTTTATCTTCTCCGTTCGCGCTATGATTATGTTATTAGTTTGTGCTACGTTTATGTTATCCGTTCGCGCTATGATTATTTTTCTTTGAAATGATGATGATACATCCACCATGAATTTTTTATGTAATTATGGTTTGTTGATATCTGATATTGATACCAAGGGGAAGGAAGTCCGCATAGAAAGACGGGAAGCCTAGCAAGATTACTAGATACCGGTGATGGTTTGGAACACGACAGATATCCGGAGGATACCGACCGGGATTATATGATGAGATTGAAAATAAATGATAGCGATTGTACACCGTTATATATATAGTTGAGTTGTTCACGAATGATTATTTTTATCGTTCATTGCGCTTAAATTCAAGTTTAAGATATGCATATTACATTCGTGACTTGCATGCTTTCATATGCTTTATTGGTTTTGTTATGCCTGTATCGAGCGAGATGTAGAATTATTTTATGATGCCATGATAACCATATATATTAGTATACTACACATGCTAGGATAGCGATATACGAGTTGTACATGATGGGTTATTATTGTTGTTGTTCATCGCTTGAATTCTAGTTTCAATATATGCTTATTTACCTTCTGCAATGTACATATTTACCCATGCCTTAGTTGTTTCGATGCATGCTTATTTACCTTCCGCAATGTACATATATACCCATGCCTTAGTTGTTTCACCGCTTATGTATGTGATTTTCATCTTGTTATACGAATTCTGCTCACGAGTTGGGAACTCACCGCCGTTGTGCCATAGTTTCTTGCAGATTTGATCGTTTTGATTGGTAGCGATAGTGAGAGAGCTTATTTTGGACGTGGTTTCATATATATTTTTTTTGCTAGGTGTGTTAGAATTCGTTTCGGTATTTTCCTTATACCTAATATTGTACCTAGAAGTACTCTATTAATCAAGTCTAGTGTATTTGCCTGAGACTATAGACTTTGTAAGGTTTTTGTAGTCAAACTCCTGTGGAGTCGGCTTGACTTTATTTATATATAGTGTTTATTGCTTTCCGCTTGTTTTTCGCCTTTAAGCGTCGTATATTTTATGTGGATTGTGTCTCCGCCGTATGGGCGTCGAGTTAGCTCCCGATGGGGATATGTTTATTTACTGCTGTTGTATAGGAATTTTATTAAAAATTTAAAAAGGAGGCGCTGTTTGCTTTTCAAATGATAACTCTTTACAAAACAAGTTTTATTTAATTTTATAAATCTTTTCTTAAAACTTCACCTCTATTTTCTTTCTTGTATTTGGTTTAGATTCTTGGCTTCGGCTTACTTGGGTTACGGTGGGGTCCACTGGATTTCACGTGATTCTTGTGCTGGTCACATGCCTTTTCAGGTCGTGACAAAGTTGGTATCAGAGCATTAGCTTTTACCCTTTTTGAGTCTAGGTTTAACCATGTGGAGTCTAAATTATGATCTTTCGAAACCTAGGCTTAACTTTGCGAAATATAGACTTGACCTTAGGGGAATTAGACTCAAACTTTCGCTACATAGGCTGTCCTTGGTATGATGGAGTAGGTAGCTTAAGTAGAGTTATGTAGCGTGTATATTTATAATATAGTACTCCGCTTAAATAACTTTAGGATGTATCTTCAAATTCTTCTGTGATTCTCTTTTCTTATTTTCCGATTTGGTAGCATCACATTGCCATTTCGTTGAGATTCAGAAATTAACCTTTGTTCATTCTATGTTCCAGTCACCATGCCGCCTAAATCTTCGTGATTTAGGAGGACTGCTGCTGGAGATGACGTCAGGACGGGCTCTTCTGATGCGATGACGTCAGGATGGGCTCTTCTGATGCGATAACTGATCGGGGAGGTGTTCCCATGACTCAAGATCCAGCGTTCCTCATTCTCCAGATAGAATTTCTCGTTTGGAGGCGAGCATTCAGGATCAGCATCACACTTTTGTTTTCATGCACACACTTTGCATCATTGTATTTCTAGATTGTGTTGGACTTTGGAGTTCTTTTAGATTTGATTGAATAAAATGTTTTCAGGTTTGGGTTTAATTTAAATTCATGGACCGAATTTATTTAAGGGGGGAATATTGTAACATTTCAAAAAATTTAAAGTTTATTTTAGAATTTAAACAATGATATAATGAGTTTTATTAAAACGATAACATGTATTGAATTGGGTTTTCATTATTTGGTGTGTGTGTGTGTGTACAATTTGTAATAATAAAACCAATATTTTATTTTTCTAATTAATATTTATTATGGCATGGTAGCATATTATAATTCTCCTTATTTTCTCTAAATAAGTGATGGGAATTAGCATAATGGTCGTTGAAAAAATTGGAGGAGGTAGGCATGGGAGAGGCATGGGCTCACCATGCCTATCTTTACACCCACTCATTTACTTTTCCTTTCCCTTCTTCTCCAAAATATCCCTCTATCTTAACCATAGTTTCCAAGACATGGCTACCCAAAACCCATTCTTGCATGAAAATCCTCTCAAGTTTTCCAAGGTTAGAAGATTTCTTTCATTTAAAGAGTTCTTGATTTCCTAAATTAGGTAACCATTACTTTCTTTTACTCAGAGTTAAGATATTATTTTAGTTATATTCTCCATTCATGCATTATAGGTTTTGTGTGGGTATATGTGAAATTTGAAAGATTTTAACGATTCAAAAGTTTGAGTACGAGATTATATTGAAAATTCTCGAAAAAAACTATGTTTGAAACAGCTCAAATGTTATTGACCCGGCTCATAAGCCTTTTCGAATTATCATTTCTTCTCTGTTTGCTTAAGATAGCTCAAAATAGGTTTGAGTTGGCTCACAAGTCTTTCCGAATGATCATTTCTTCTCTGTTCTCTTGAGACAGTTCAAAATGGTTTTGAGCCGGCTTAACTATTTCTTTAGACGGCTTATGTATTACAAAGTCGGCTCAACTTGAGCCTGCAATGTTGTTTTCTTCTCTGCTAAAATGTTTGGAAACATGACTAGTTTACTTGGGTTTATATCTATATTGATGGGGTTTCCTTACATGTTAATGATTACTATTGATTATAGGATCGAGTGTGGGAGATCCTGAGGCAATGAGGAGAGACGAAACAGTTATGAGATTCGACTAGCTAGTGCTACAGTTGGTGAGTAGATTTAGCATCTACAAGGGGGGAATCGGGTGGATGGCGTATAGCACCCCCGACAACCAAAATTTTTATGAACACTTCTTATTGATTTTAATTCATGTCACATATGCTCAGTTTACAATGTCATATTTCATTTCCCTTGCTATGCTTGTGTGAACACACTTATTAGAACACTTGCACAATTACTAATCGTTAGCATGAGGCACCATCACTGACTCGCATGATACACATACACATCATTAGTAACTGCCATGACATGTGTAGAACTTGCCGTGCTTTACATGTTATAGTATGATCAATATCATGTGCGAGTACGCGACTAAATGTCCGTACTATTTGAATTGTGTATTTGCATACATAGACTAGATGTCTGTATGTTGGATATGTATGCCCTAAAGGCCTTCATTGTATAGGATGCTGGGGATATGTATGTACATGAAAATCTTGCTCGATATGATAGTATGTTATTTGGTTTGTCTTTATCTTAAAATGTGATGTGTTTTACTTAGTATTTCATATCTTGTATACATATTGATAAAGCCCATAGGATCCTTGCTTGATTACCAGCGTTGTGATGGCAATCATACTTATGGGAGCTAGGTGGTCGATAAGCACATCCTTAAAATGTCCTTAGTCGTGGGAGTATAGAGACTGGGCATCGATACTCTAGAGTAAACTAGTGTATACATATTTAGACCTTGAGGAGGGAAGATGGATTGGTCCCACAGTCATTGGTGTGGTGCACCTAAGATTGTATACTGGTGTTCACTGTGGGTGAGTACACTGGACGGACTCGTCGAGAACTGCTTAGATGGTATTATACCTAATGTCAGATAACAGTTATCTGATGACATGAATGAAGGTAGTCTGTCGACCTAAGGTCGTCATCTGTCTCGTGTGAGTTCCCACTGTACTTTGATTAATATCCTACCACGGCTCTACTGAGTCGTGCAAACAGGTTTTAGTTAGGTACAGTCTTGAGCCACATTAAGGCAGTGAGCGACTGTTGGGGACTCGTCTCTCCTAGTATAGGGAGTCGATGCTGTGATCAGTTAGCCAACACCATAAGTCCTTGGCCAGGACGGATTGAGAATTACTGGTAGTTGGACCAGTAGATTCTCGGATGGTCTTGAGCCATACCGGCTAACATGTCAGGTTATTAGGGGTCTGACGTTTTCCACCCCTTAGACCCAGCATGCAATACTCTCAGACGAACAGACCAGTCTGCACGGAGATTGTCACGGTCAGGTTCAGTAGGGGTTCGGATGAGTTCGCTTATCGACCTTCTTTTCGACATGTACTTGGGTAGCCGTTACGTATAGCTAGTGCTACGGACGGACTTGTGGTTAAACCTACTACCAGCATAATGTCGAGTCTTTAGAGTCCCACACAGAGGGTTTCCCTGATTCAGGCGAAATGGTGTACAGGCCATATGGTTTTACATGCAGGGTTCTGATCATATACGTGTACTAGCTGCACGGATGTTGTTCGGACGGATAATACTAGTGGGCTTAGGATTAAGACGCATTTTAGTATTTTATTATTGGATTAATTTTATCTCTTTGTATTTGTATTTTTGCAGTACGAATATGGGTATGTATATACGGTGAGGGTATTTTTGTAATTTTATAAGAAATGCTTCTAGAAGGGGGCACCTCATTATTGGTTTTATCTATTTTTGGAAAATAAATTAATGAGGTGGAAATGGAGATATTTATGACATGGTAGAAGCATGGTTAAGTCTCATTATTTATTCATTTGACTTTACTATTCAACCATGGTTCTAAACTACTTGATTATTGAGAAAGACTCATCCATTCTTCACTTGCTCCTACACTTGCTCATTTGGGTTTTTCTTTCTCTCTCTCTATTTTTGCTCTCCTCCTTCTTCCTCAAACCCTAACCCTAACCCTCACATGTTTTGTGAATTCTAGGGTTCCTTGAGATAAAATACTCCAATTAACTCTCTACATCTTCTAAGCTATCTAGATTAGCAAACTATATATTTTAGTTACCTCATTCTTGAGATTAGAGCTTGAACCATAGACTCTCGGATGGATCGTCTTCGACACAAGAAGGCCGACGACCGAGCTTGATCCAAACCCTCTAGGAGCTCAAGAAGAGGAGAAGAAGTCCCGAAAGACTTGTATTCTAGAGGTATAAAACCCTTTCACAAGTAGTTTGGAACCTCTTTGTAGTTTAGCTAGTTAGGGTATCTGAAAGATTTTGGTTGTTTGGTCGATGTTGCAAGTCTAAAAATCATTTTTTGTGAATTCTGCCTCCCCACAAACCATGTAGGGTGCACGAGATCGACTTACACTGGTATCAGAGCCTACTTAAACCTTAGCTAGCTAGTTAGCAAGTAGTTAGAACATCGATCGATGGAAAACATCCGAAATCGCATTTTCGTTTATAGCTTGTTGTTCGATTTTCAAAGTTGTTCAAAAAATATTTTCAGTGACCTTAAGAATATGTGCAGGCTTCTATAGAACCAAGAAAAAAATTCGAGCACATAAGCTCCTAACTAGACTGCTAATCCACGACCAAATAGGTCTTTTGGCCACGGATCCGCGGCCTAGTTGTGGTTATAGCGCTCCAAATTTTGTTTGTGGTTCAGGTACATGGAAATGTGATTTTTGGTATATTTGGTTTTTGCCCAGATTTGTTTATGTACTGGTTTGTGCATGGGGTAAATACGGAAAGTTATAATCGATCGAAATTCTAAATTCTTGATTAACTGTGTATTTTGTTTGTATATGTGTTGCTAAACGTCTACTAATTACTATATGTCGATTAGTGGGGGTTGCACATATCTTGTATTTTGTTGATGGTTTATGGATATGAAGTATTGGATCGTCGTGAATGAATAGCTGGGGGATGTGAGAAGAGTGTTCTTTTGTTTCATTCATGTATATTTATAAATTGATGTAATATTCTTTTGCGGAGCACATCCGGGTTGAGGTTGTAGCCACCATTGTATTATTACATTTATTTTTTCTTGAAACTAGGATAGACCCAAGGAGAGGTGCACAAAGTACCGGGTTCTTGAAGTGTCGAGTGGCCTACTCATTTCATCGAGGGAGGTTGCTTCACTTCGGGAATTTGGTGGGTAGTTTGCCACACCCGTAGGGGTCTAGGGTGGGTTTGGCTATTCATCATAACCGTGGAATCTGTTTTTCGTTCTAGGCTAAAACGAAATACGGAAATCCTAGTATATCCAATATATTCATCTGTGTTGCTGTGATATGTGATCTGGAATGACTATTATTGCATGAGACGAATGGCTATATATATTATATATATAATAAACGTTACTTATGTTTTGCACCCGTGCTAGTCCAACCCCCGCTCTGCCGTTAGTAAAGTAACCTAACGGTGCATGACGGAGCCTCGTGGCGAATGCGAATGGCATAAGCATACGTTCTATTTTCGATTCTTTCTGCAATGATAAGGTTAATTGATGGGACTGCATTAATATTGATTAATGCAAAGTAATAAATCTAAAATCTAATGTCGTTGGTGTAAGTCCGTGTTGCCCACCCCGGTGCTTACGGGGAGGCGGAAAACATAATAAAAATCGGATTTTAATGACTTAGGCAACATGGACTAAGCTTGTGAGGATCTTTGCTAAACTAAAACTAGCTAAAGTAAACTAACAACTAACAAAGTTGTAGAAAGGTTATACCTTTGGTCTTTAGTCCTTCTCTCCTTGCTCCTAGGTATGGTAGAAAAGGATCACCTTGCTTGTCTTCTCCCGTCAAAGAAGGATCCACCCGAAAGCCACCACCTTTAGCTTCAACTCCAAGCTAGGAGTAACTAGAGTGCAAGAAATGCTAAGACTTGAACCCTAGAAGTGAGTAGAGAAGATCAAGAGAGGGTTTTTCTCAAGCTTTTTGTTTCTCAACACATGAGAGGGAGAGAGCTTGAGGGAGAGGATGAGCAAGAGAGAGAAAAGAAAATGAGAGAAAATGAGAATAATAGTGAGCCATTCTCACTAATATGTGTGAGTTATTTTAATTAATCAATTAGCAAGAAAATTGTCATGGTTTAATCAAGAGGTGACCATTATCATTTCATTATTAATGCAAATTGCAAGAATCAAAGAGCATCTTCCAAATGAAATGATCATGGTCAAATTGTCAACTTGGTCAACAAGTCAACAAAGTCAAAGTGTCAACAACAACAACCATGCACAATAATTAAGCTAATTATTAATTAACAATAATACACACAAAAACAATAGGGTTAATAAAATGACAATAGTCATTAACCCTAAACAAGGTCCTCTCCCTCAATCTCAAGCAACTGTGCATACGCACCCGCATTCGTGATCCGAGGAACACGAACACAATGAGAAAAACCAATCTCAAATCATATACTAGGATCCGGCTTAAACCAAAGCCCGCTAGTATAAACTGTCCGGACAGCAAACGTGCACAAGTGCGCGGATGCGAACGAACCCTGTCGCAAAACCATGCGACCTCTACTCGTTTTGCCTAAAGGCGAATAGCTCTCTGTGTGGGACTCTAAAGACTCGACACTACGCTGGCAGTGGGTTTAACCACAGACCGCAAGCGGCACTAGCTGTACGTAACGGTCCCCAGGTAGATGTCGATAAGAAGACTGACGAGGTGAACCCCATCTGCACTCCTACTGAGCCTGTATGTGACAGTCTCCGTACAGTCCGGTCTGTTCGTCTGATACATCGCATGGCGGGCCTAGGGGGGCGGTGAACGTCAGTCCCCTAATAGCGGTACAAGTCGTGTCGGAGTGAAGCCCAGAACACCCTGAGATAACACTGGAAGCCTACCAGTATATCTCGCTTGCCCTGGCCAGGGACTACTCGTGTAATGGCTCTCCTGGACACAGCGCGATGTCAACCCCCAATACCGGGAGAGACGAATCCTGTCTAACCGTCACTGCCTCCAAGTGCTTCGGGACTGCACCCAAAAACTACCTGTTTGCACGACTCCTCTGAGCCGTGGTAGGGTAGTAATCAAAGTGCAGTGGGAACACACTCGAGGCGAAGTGACAGTGTCAAGTCAGCGGACTAAGCTGTACTCATGTCACCTGGGAACTGATAACTGACGATAGGTATATTACCAACCAACAGTTCCCTACGAGTCCTGTCCAGTGTACTCGTAACCTAACGAGCACCCGCATACTATCCCAAGTACGACGTACTAACGGCTGTGGGACAGACCGTCTCCCACACTGGGATGAGAAGCGCATACGCTAGTCTACTCCGGAGTATCGATGCCCTGTCTCGATAGTCCAACGACCAGGGACCTGTATAAGGATGTGCTTATAGATTACCCAGCTCCCACGTGTGCGAGCGCCATCACAACGCTGGTAATCAAGCAAAGATCCTAAGGGCTCTACTAATATGTATACCAGCAATATGCTAAAAGAAACACATGCACATATTAAAGCAGAGACAAACCAAGTAGCATACTACCATTTCGAGCAAGATTGTATATACAACTGTGAATATCCCAAGCTTCCATTAAGTAATATACAAGCTAGTATGATACAGTAATGGCCTCTAGGGCATATACACTAACAATCTCCCACTTGCACTAAGGCCATGTACTGGCGTATCGAAGACCTATCATCTCGATCAGCCGCTCGAACTGAGTCTGGGGCAAGGCCTTGGTGAATGGATCTGCTGTGTTATCCTCTGATGCAACTCTCCGGACCTCGATCTCCTGGCGATCCACGATCTCCCTGATCAGGTGATACCGCCTTAAGATGTGTCTGGATTTCTGATGGGACCTGGGTTCCTTCGCTAAAGCTATAGCCCCGTTGTTGTCGCAATACAGAGGTATTGGGTCAACAATGGACGGAACCACCTGAAGTTCTTTCAAGAACTTCCTCATCCAGACAGCTTCTTTTGCGGCATCAGATGCAGCGATGTATTCCGCTTCCATAGTCGAGTCAGCAACGGTTTCCTGTTTGGAGCTCTTCCAACACACCGCCCCTCCATTGAGGGTAAAGACAAAACCCGACATGGACTTGGAATCATCCTTGTCACTCTGGAAGCTGGAGTCAGCAAAGGCCTCAACCTGCAGGTCTTTTCCGCCATACACCAAGAACATCTCCTTAGTCCTTCTCAGGTACTTGAGAATGTTCTTTACTGCTATCCAATGTTTCTCCCCTGGGTTTGACTGATACCTGCTTACCACACTCAGTGCATAAGCCACATCCGGTCTGGTACATAACATCGCATACATTATAGAGCCTACCGCAGAAGCGTAGGGTATAATAGACATGCGATCCCTCTCCAAATCAGTCTTGGGAGACATCTCTTTGGAGAGGGTGATCCCGTGACAAGCCGGTAGATTACCGCGCTTGGAATCTTCCATACTGAATCTCTTCAGTATGGTGTCGATGTACCTGGACTGTGAGAGTCCTAATATCCTCTTGGATCTGTCACGGTAGATCCGGATACCCAGAATGTAGGAGGCATCACCCAGGTCTTTCATGGAGAACCTGTGTGACAAGAACCCCTTGACAGATTGTAGCATAGGAATGTCATTTCCTATTAAGAGAATGTCATCCACGTATAAAACGAGGAATACTACAGTTCTCGCTACAAATCTACAATAGATGCATGGTTCATCTGGATTTTTGATAAAGCCAAATTCTTTGACCGTCTCATCAAAACAGATGTTCCAACTCCGCGATGCCTGCTTGAGTCCATAAATGGACTTGAGCAACTTGCACACCTTTCCGCTGCTCCCACCCTGAATGAAACCCTCTGGCTGGTCCATATAGACATACTCCTCTAAATGACCATTTAGAAAAGCTGTCTTTACGTCCATCTGCCAAATCTCATAATCGTGGAAAGCAGCGATGGCAAGAAGGATCCGAATGGATTTCAGCATAGCTACTGGAGAAAAGGTTTCGTCATAGTCCAAACCAGGTCGCTGACGAAAACCCTTTGCTACCAGTCTAGCTTTATAGGTCTCAACCTGTCCATCTATACCAATCTTCCTTTTGAAGATCCACTTGCATCCTACGGGTTTTACCCCGTCTGGAGCAATGTCCAACGTCCATACTTTGTTGGTGTACATGGACTCCATCTCGGTCCGCATTGCATCCAGCCATTTTACCGAGTCGACGCTCTGAATGGCTTGCTGGAAGCTAGTAGGCTCATCACAATCTAGGATGCAGTCCTCTCTATCCCCGTCAATGAGAAAACCGTAGTATCTCTCGGGCGGATGAGACTGCCTACTACTCCTGCGGAGCGGCGTAGGAATGTCCTGTTCTTTTGAACCTTCTGGTTCCACTAAACTTTCAGTAATAGTTTGTGGTTCTGGAATTTCTTCCAGTTCTATTGCGCTCCCACTTAATTCTTTTTCTATGAACTGATCTTCTAGAAAGTGGGCATGACGAGAAACAAGGACTTTTTGTTCCTCTTCGTAATAGAAGTAATATCCCTTGGAGTTCTTTGGATATCCCACAAACTTGCACTGTACTGAGCGTGCCTCGAGCTTGTCCGCATGCTGCTTTTTTACATAAGCTGGACATCCCCAAATCTTCAAGTATTGAAGATAGGGTTTCTTCCCACTCCATAACTCATATGGTGTGGTAGGCACAGTCTTAGTGGGAACACGGTTCAAAAGATATGCAGCTGTTTCTAGCGCATATCCCCAGAAAGATCGCGGTAACTCAGCATTACTCATCATGGACCGTACCATATCCAATAGGGTTCGGTTCCGTCTCTCCGATACACCGTTATGTTGCGGGGTGTATGGAGGAGTAAGCTGAGAGAGAATTCCATTCTCTTTTAAGTAATTCAGGAATTCGGCACTTAAGTATTCTCCTCCTCGATCCGATCTTAGGATCTTGATACTTTTGCCGGTCTGTTTTTCTACTTCATTCTTATATTCCTGGAACTTATCAAAAGCTTCGGATTTATGCTTTATTAAGAAGACATGTCCGAATCTTGAGAAATCATCCGTAAAAGTTATGAAGTAAGAAAAACCGCTTCGCGCATGTGTAGACATTGGACCGCACACGTCGCTGTGTACGAGTCCCAAGAGCTCGCTTGCTCTTTCTCCGTGTCCAGAAAACGGAGCCTTTGTCATCTTTCCTTTGAGACAGGATTGACAAGTTGCATACGATTGATATTCGAACGAATCTAAATATCCTTCAGTATGTAACTTAGTCAATCTTCTCTCGTTGATGTGACCCAGTCTACAATGCCATAAGAAAGTTTTATTAATTTCTGGAGACTTTCTTTTGTGTGTATTCTGGATATTGAAAACCTGTGGTTGGTTTAAAACGTATATACCGTTGTTTAATGTACCTGACCCAATCAAAACTTGATTAAGGTGAATGTTCACTACATTACTTACAAATGCAAATTCATAACCTTCTTTAGATAATAAAGATACAGAAATGATATTACAGGTTGCATTTGGTACATAATAACAACTACGCAAAACCAAAAAGTGTCCATCTGATAATCCCAGGTGATAGTCCCCCACGGCCTCTGCATCCATGCTAGCACCGTTCGCAACTCTGAGGGTCATGTCACCTGCCTTCAAAACTCTACGCTTTCTCAACGCCTGCAAAGAATTACAGATATGAGATCCTGATCCGGTATCCAATACCCAGGATGTAGAGTTTATTGATAGACAGTTTTCAATAACATACACACCTGAAGCTGAAGCTGCAACTCGCTTCAAATCCTGTGTTCTGGCTTTCCAAGCCTTGCAATCTTGTTTCCAGTGGCCACTTTTGTGACAATAGAAGCATTCTTCCTTCCCCACCAGCTTCCCCGCTACCTTTGTTGCTTTACCCTTTCCCTTCGTATCCACTTTACCGACACCGCCTCTTGGTTTGGCGGGGGCTTTCTTCTTCTTGCCCTTGGCTTTCGCCCTGGACCTAGAAGAGGAAGATCCTCCTACAAACAAAGTGGATGTCTCCCTACCCTTCTGTAGGGTGCCCTCAGCAGTCCTCAACATGTTCAGAAGCTCGGCAAGTTCAACCTCCTTTCCTTGCATGTTGAAGTTAAGAATGAACTGGGCGTAAGTGGAAGGAAGGGACTGGAGAATCAGATCAGTATAGAGTTCATTCTCCAACGTGGTCCCAAGGTCCGCGAGCTCCTCTATGTAGCCGATCATCTTAAGCACGTGGTCCGCTACCGATGATCCGACGGCCAACCTTGCCGAAAAGAGCTTCTTCGACACTTCGTATCTTGCGATACGAGACTGCTCTCCATACAGTTCTTTTGTATGGAGAAATATGGACTCTAGGTCCATATTCTCGTGCCTCCTCTGATGGTCGTTGTCCATCGAGGCTAATACGAGGCATTTGGCCCTCGCGCAATCTATCTCCCATGTCTTACGGATTTCTACATCCGCGACGCTGGAGGTGGGACCTGGGATGGGGGGAGCTTTGGTGGTAAGTATATACCCCAGCTTGTCATAAGTGATAGCCATCTTGACATTCCTGAGCCAATCTTTGTAGTTTGGCCCTGTCAATATGTTTTTATCTAATAGTAACTTAAGTCCGGTCATCTTGAATGGTCGCTGCAATTAGGAGAGAGAAAAGAAACACTTTAGCATGATGCTCTTGCAAGTTTAGAGTGGTTTTTAGTTTGTCTAAACTGGATGGCTCCCACTGTCTCTCGAATCCCTTCTCAAACCATAAAGAAAAGGATTAGCCGGGATCATTCTCACCGTACAATACTTGCTTAACCGTTCAGCCAGGCCAGTGTCGGTACTTCGAGGGAGGTTTTCCAACGCTTTCGCGAAGTTCCTTAATTAAGTAACCTCTTTTCCCTGTGGGCGTAGCCCCGCTAACACCTTTCTAGGCACCTACTAGGTTTATAGCATTGATCGTTAAGTGAGAGTTTTCCCGAGGAGTAGCATATACTCACAGTAGGATCGGGATCCAAATATCATCGCGTGATAAAACCGAAGGAATCCTACCAGAATTATCACACTCCAAATGGTATGCAACGCTAGCAAGTTTCAGTACTTATGAAACTCCCGATGTGGATTTTTGCCCCATGCTCTTATGACCTTGGCGTGAGGTCAAAATGTCATAAGTCACATGTCAAGTTCTTCCCATCATTATCCTGGTTAATTTGAACCCACCCGTACCTACCCTTGACGTAGGCCAAAACGGCAGTACGACTGTCTCAAATCAACGCATTCTATCTATGCAACGGATAAATATCCGGCAGCTACCAATCACTATGCCTTGGCGTGAGGTCAAAATACATAGCTTGAATACTACCGAATATTTAACCGAAATGATGGAGGGCTACGGATGGTTTTGGCGAAACCGTGAACGTAGTGAACTTGATATAATCGATGGAACGAGATAGCTTTTAAAAGGAGTGGTTCAAGCTCCGCGTTTAAAAGTTTTAGTTTTGAAAAGAACCGAGTGGTTTTCAAAGTGTTCCAATCGACTTTTACTTGGTTTATTTCTTGCATTAGTTCTTTTAATGCGTCCCATCATTTAATCCTACCATTGCAGAAAACAACCAAAATATGACGTACGCTTATGCCATTCGCATTCGCCACGGGGCCCCGTCATCACCCGTTAGGTTACTTAACTAACGACAGAGCGGGGGCTGGGCTAGCGCGGCTGTAAAACATAAGCAACGCCTAAATAGTTATTATATATAAATATATAGCAATGATAGACATTACAGATCACAGATGAATACATTGGATATACTAGGAATCCGCAATGCGTTCGAGCCTGCAACGCAAAGCGGATTACACGGTCGCGGTGAATAGCCAATACCCCACCCAAGACCCCTACGGGTGCGGCAAACTACCCGCCAAGCACCCGAAGCGAAGCAACCTCCCTCACCACCGTGAGTAGGCCACTCGGCGCTTCGAGATACCCGGTAGTTTGTGCACCCCCTCCATGGGTCTATCCTAGGAGCAAAAACAGTAAAAAGAATTATACAATGACGGCTACAACCCCGACCCGGTTGTGCGGCCATACAAAGAATATTATTACATCAATTTACATGTTACAAATGAATGAAAGAAAATAACACTCATCTCACATCCAACCCGGCTATTCACCCGCGACAATCCAATCCATTCATATCCACAAACCAACAATCACAAATCACAGAGATGTATAACCCCGACTAATCGACTTATAGCGATTAGCCGACGTTCAATACATACAAGCATTACAGATATAACCGATGTAGTTAAAGTGTAGTGAAGTTCCGAAAAATACGGATTTATAGGCCCCCAAAAGTAAATTTTAGTTCTGGAAAATCTGGGCATATATTATATATCCTTAAAATCCCAAAATCAACACATACAGACACTGCACGAAAAACGATGCAGAGAGGACATCAAACCGCGGCGGTTCCGCGGCACGAGCCTACCTCGTGCGGCGGAAGGGCGGCGGTTTGAACGAATCTCTGTGTCGTTTTTCATGGGTGTTCATAAAAAACCCTGAGATGAATTTACAAATATACAGTTTTTCATTTTGAGCAGAAAAAATTTCAACAGAAACTAGGGTTTTTCAAAAGTTCGGTTTTTGGATTTTCGGTTTCGAAACTTCGTTACACTTCACTACCTAGCTAGTTTGAGTTTAGTTAGGCTCTGATACCACTGTAAGTCCGTGTTGCCCACCCCGGTGCTTACGGGGAGGCGGAAAACATAATAAAAATCGGATTTTAATGACTTAGGCAACATGGACTAAGCTTGTGAGGATCTTTGCTAAACTAAAACTAGCTAAAGTAAACTAACAACTAACAAAGTTGTAGAAAGGTTATACCTTTGGTCTTTAGTCCTTCTCTCCTTGCTCCTAGGTATGGTAGAAAAGGATCACCTTGCTTGTCTTCTCCCGTCAAAGAAGGATCCACCCGAAAGCCACCACCTTTAGCTTCAACTCCAAGCTAGGAGTAACTAGAGTGCAAGAAATGCTAAGACTTGAACCCTAGAAGTGAGTAGAGAAGATCAAGAGAGGGTTTTTCTCAAGCTTTTTGTTTCTCAACACATGAGAGGGAGAGAGCTTGAGGGAGAGGATGAGCAAGAGAGAGAAAAGAAAATGAGAGAAAATGAGAATAATAGTGAGCCATTCTCACTAATATGTGTGAGTTATTTTAATTAATCAATTAGCAAGAAAATTGTCATGGTTTAATCAAGAGGTGACCATTATCATTTCATTATTAATGCAAATTGCAAGAATCAAAGAGCATCTTCCAAATGAAATGATCATGGTCAAATTGTCAACTTGGTCAACAAGTCAACAAAGTCAAAGTGTCAACAACAACAACCATGCACAATAATTAAGCTAATTATTAATTAACAATAATACACACAAAAACAATAGGGTTAATAAAATGACAATAGTCATTAACCCTAAACAAGGTCCTCTCCCTCAATCTCAAGCAACTGTGCATACGCACCCGCATTCGTGATCCGAGGAACACGAACACAATGAGAAAAACCAATCTCAAATCATATACTAGGATCCGGCTTAAACCAAAGCCCGCTAGTATAAACTGTCCGGACAGCAAACGTGCACAAGTGCGCGGATGCGAACGAACCCTGTCGCAAAACCATGCGACCTCTACTCGTTTTGCCTAAAGGCGAATAGCTCTCTGTGTGGGACTCTAAAGACTCGACACTACGCTGGCAGTGGGTTTAACCACAGACCGCAAGCGGCACTAGCTGTACGTAACGGTCCCCAGGTAGATGTCGATAAGAAGACTGACGAGGTGAACCCCATCTGCACTCCTACTGAGCCTGTATGTGACAGTCTCCGTACAGTCCGGTCTGTTCGTCTGATACATCGCATGGCGGGCCTAGGGGGGCGGTGAACGTCAGTCCCCTAATAGCGGTACAAGTCGTGTCGGAGTGAAGCCCAGAACACCCTGAGATAACACTGGAAGCCTACCAGTATATCTCGCTTGCCCTGGCCAGGGACTACTCGTGTAATGGCTCTCCTGGACACAGCGCGATGTCAACCCCCAATACCGGGAGAGACGAATCCTGTCTAACCGTCACTGCCTCCAAGTGCTTCGGGACTGCACCCAAAAACTACCTGTTTGCACGACTCCTCTGAGCCGTGGTAGGGTAGTAATCAAAGTGCAGTGGGAACACACTCGAGGCGAAGTGACAGTGTCAAGTCAGCGGACTAAGCTGTACTCATGTCACCTGGGAACTGATAACTGACGATAGGTATATTACCAACCAACAGTTCCCTACGAGTCCTGTCCAGTGTACTCGTAACCTAACGAGCACCCGCATACTATCCCAAGTACGACGTACTAACGGCTGTGGGATAGACCGTCTCCCACACTGGGATGAGAAGCGCATACGCTAGTCTACTCCGGAGTATCGATGCCCTGTCTCGATAGTCCAACGACCAGGGACCTGTATAAGGATGTGCTTATAGATTACCCAGCTCCCACGTGTGCGAGCGCCATCACAACGCTGGTAATCAAGCAAAGATCCTAAGGGCTCTACTAATATGTATACCAGCAATATGCTAAAAGAAACACATGCACATATTAAAGCAGAGACAAACCAAGTAGCATACTACCATTTCGAGCAAGATTGTATATACAACTGTGAATATCCCAAGCTTCCATTAAGTAATATACAAGCTAGTATGATACAGTAATGGCCTCTAGGGCATATACACTAACAGTTGGAACAATTACAAAACCACTCGGTTTTCTTCAAAAAGCAATTTTTAAAAGCGGAGCTTAAACCACTCCCTTCCAAAACCTGTAGGGTTACTAGGCACACTAACGAGGCTCTACAAGGCATCGACCATGCCAAAATTAAATTTTTATGTGCTGAATAACACTAAGCAAGATCGTTAACTAGAGTTTTGGCGAAACTATTAGCAAGTAAACATCTTTACTCTAAAGGGAATACGAAATACAACTTTTGTAGATCGGTCCTTCGCTTCTAAAGCTCCTTGATGAAGTCCCTTCACTACGATCAAGGTTCTCCCGGGCTCTTGCATGGCTTCACGACGCGTGGGATGCGACTTTGCTTGAAGTCTCCGAGGCCGAAGATGATCTACGTCGAGGGAATTCTGACTCAAGCTCCTACTTCACTAACTAGAGAAATAGTGAAGTAAACACCCTATACTAAAGTGCTAATCTAGTAGAGGATGAAGAAATAGGAAGTGGGTTCTCTTTGGATTTTTGTTTCTCACAACCTTTCTCACTTTGGATCAAACCCTAGTTTATCTTTTCTCTTGCTCAAAATGAAGAAGAAGATGATGAACCAAAAGAAAAGAAATGAGGATAATGATTAAGTGAGAAGTGTAACCATGGTGAGTGAGTATCATATACTAACCCTTGTAGAGCCATAACCATAGCTAATTGATTATGGTTGGGTTAAAAGGAATCTAAGGTAAAGACAAACTTAGTAGACTTTGTCAAAGCAAGTTAAGATTCTACAAGCTTCATGCTCATTCCAAAACTCCACTAATTTTGTAATTATCTTAAATAATCTTAACCCATCATAATACATAGAATGGTGTATGTCTCATACACACAAGTCATGTGTATCATCAACCATGATACAATATGATAACACATTTTAACATATATCATATACATGTTAAAATAGTGTGCATGTGAGAAAAACCCTAGTTTGAACAAGTGTTAGCAAATGTAAATTAGTATATCTAATATACAATTATACACTTAATTATTAAATCAACACTTGACTTAATAATCCGGTCATATCTCATATAACCGGCTAACATCCATTGTATCGACTTATCGAATCAACACTTGATTCGATAACCCGACCATATCATATACAACCGACCGATACATATAGTCGCGAGAATAGAATACGGTATCACATACACGCATTTATTCTCGGTCTCGCACATATCACATACGTGCTCCTATTTCGTTTTGCCTTAGCCAGTAAAACCTCTGTGTAGGACTCTAAAGACTCGTCAATACGCCGGCAGTAGGTAACGATCTCATCACACACCCACAAGCCGTCAGCGGTACTAGCTGGACGTAACGGCTACCCGAGTATTGAGCGATCAGAAGATCAGCAAGCAAGCCCGCTCCAACTCCTGTAAAAGCCAGCCGGTAACACTACCCGTACAGTCCGGTCTCCTCGTCTGATATGTCGCATATCAAGTCTAAGGGTGGCAAACGTCAGACCCCAATAACCGATAAGTCGTGCCGATGTGAGGCTCATAACGGGTCGAGAAACTACTGGTAACACTTACCAGTAAATCTCTAATCAGCCCTGGCCAGGGACTTCCCTGTCACGGCCAATCGAGCACTGCACAACATCAACCCCCAATACCGGGAGAGACAAAACCCCTCCTATCGCTCATTGCCTCCATGTGACTCGGGACTGTACCCAAAAATCACCGTTTTACACGCCCTCATGGACGTGGTAAGGTGGAAATCAAAGCACAGTGGGAATCACACAAGACTCTATGACGATCTCGGGTCTACAGACTAACCTGTATAAGTGTCACCAGAGAACTGCCATCTGACGTGAGGTATAATACCATCTGGGAGTTCTCGGCGAGTCCGTCCAGTGTACCCAGTCTCCACTGAGAACCCGTATACCATCTCTGATGTCAAACACCAATGGATATGGGATCATCCATCGCCCATCTCATGGGTCAAGAAGCGTATACGCTAGTCTACTCTGGTATATCGATGCCCCGTCTCGATACACCCACGATTAGGGACTTTGAAGGATATACTTATGGACTACCATGTCCCCACTAGTATAATCTGCATCATAGTCCATGTAGTCAAGTACACATCCTAAGGGCTTTACCAACACGCAACTATAAGACAGTATAAAGAGACAAGTATACATGTTAAAGTAAAGAGCAACCAGATAGCATACTATCATGACGAGCAAGAAAGTCCTCTCTATATATATGTCCAAGCATCCAATATAATATACATCATCTGTACAATACTGGCCTCTAGGGCATACATACAACTAAAAATCTCCCACTTGCACTAGGGCCAGCTGCTGTAGTATCGCATACCGAGCATCCTGAAGAGTCTCTCAAACTGTATCTGAGGAATGGCCTTCGTAAGTGGATCCGCTGTGTTATTCTTCGTGTCAACCCTCCTGGCCTCGATCTCCCGGCGATCAACTATCTCCCGGATCAGGTGATACCGCCTCAGAATATGCCTGGATCGCTGATGGGACCTGGGTTCCTTGGCCAAAGCCACCGCTCCATTGTTATCACAATACAAAATGGTATTGGATGCTCAATGGATGGAACCACTCCAAGTTCAGTAATGAACTTCTTGATCCAGACAGCCTCTTTGGCAGCATCGTTGGCAGCGATGTATTCAGCCTCCATCGTCGAGTCTGCCACGGTTTCCTGCTTGGAACTCTTCCAGCTAACCGCCCCTCCGTAAAGGGTAAAGACAAATCCCGACTGCGACTTAGAGTCGTCCTTATCACTCTGGAAGCTTGAATCGGTAAAGGACTCCACTTGGAGTTCTTCGTTACCATACACCAAGAGCATCTCTTTAGTCATTCGTAAGTACTTGAGAATGCTCTTCACAGTTGTCCAGTGACTCTCTCCAGGATCAGCTTGATACCTACTCACTACACTTAGTGAGTATGCTACATCGGGTCTGGTACATAGCATCGCGTACATGATAGAGCCTACTGCCGAAGCATAGGGTATACCTTGCATGCGAGCTCTCTCCAAATCAGTCTTGGGAGACATCTCTTTGGAGAGAGTGAGCCCTGAGATAGTGGGTAAAAACCCACATTTGGACTCTTCCATACTAAACCTCTTAAGTATGGTGTCAATGTACCTGGATTGGGACAATCCCAATATCCGTTTAGATCTATTTCTATAGATCATAATTCCCAATATGCAGGAGGCATCACCATGACCTTTCATTGAGAATCTTTATGATAAGAAGAGCTTCACCGATTGCAGCATAGGAATGTCATTTCCTATCAAGAGTATGTCGTCCACGTACAATACGAGGAAGACAACCTTACTCTCTGCCACCTTCTTGTAGATACAAGGTTCATCTACGTTTTTGACGAAATCAAACTCTTTGATAACGACGTCAAAGCAGATGTTCCAACTCCGCGATGCTTGCTTCAATCCATAAATGGATTTAAGCAGCTTGCACACCTTCCTGCTGCTCCCACTATCTACGAAGCCCTCTGGCTGAGTCATGTACACGCACTCTTCCAAATCACCGTTTAGAAAGGCGGTCTTAACATCCATTTGCCAGATTTCGTAGTCATGATATGCAGCGATGGCAAGCATGATCCGGATGGATTTAAGCATAGCCACTGGAGAAAAGGTTTCGTCATAGTCCGCACCTGGTCTTTGACGAAAACCTTTTGCAACAAGTCTAGCTTTGAAAGTTTCCACTTTCCCATCTACACCAAGTTTTTTCTTGAAGATCCACTTGCTCCCAATGGGTTTTACCCCTTCAGGAGCAACTTTCAATGTCCATACTTTGTTAGTGTACATGGATTCCATCTCGGACCTCATTGCATCCAGCCATTTCACTGAGTCCCCACTCGTGATGGAACCCTACTAGATCGGCTAGTGTCGGTACTTTGAGGGAGGTTCCCCGTTCTTTCGCACGGACCTAATTAAAATAAACCTCGTTTTCCCAAAGGCGTAACCCCGTTGACATCTTTCTAGACACTTACTTGATCGGCTAATTGTCCTGTGTAAAACTCTCTCAGGAGTAACAATTACTTGCAGTGGGTATCGGGATCCAACTATCTCATAGAAGGCATGCAATCTCATTGCAAATCTCAACACTTGAAATTCCCGATAATATTTTGCCCCAAGCATCCCATGACCTTGACGGAGGTCAACAAACCATAGGGTGCAAGTCAAGTTCAACCCGTCATTTCTTAATTGAATCAAACCCACCCGCACGACCCTTGACGGAGGTCAACAAAGTCGTACGACTACCCTAATCCAATCTGCATCATATGCATAAGCAGATAAATACTAGTTAGCTACCGCACACTACGCCTTGACGGAGGTCAATAAACGTAGCACGAATACTAAGCAGGACTTATCTGAAATGACGGAGGGCTACGACAGGTTTTTCTGAAAACCTATTGCGTAATGAACTTGATATCGTCGTAGAATCGCATGAATTTTGAAATGGAGTGATTTTGAGGCTTTTATTAGTTTTGCTAAAGAGGTCACTCCCGGTGAAGGGATCTCGTCTATTTCCTTATGGAATAAGGTGCAGGATATATCATATACATCGCTATGCAAAGCAAAACTGTAGCTACCCTTTTTATATTTTAAAATTTGATTCTACAACATCTTTTACGTTTCTGTTCTTTCATTAATCACATTAATGAAGTCCCATCATTTAAGTCACCTAAACATCACAGATAAATACGACGTACACTTATGTCATCCGCATTCGCCACGATGTCCCCTCGTGCACCGTTAGGTTAGGTAACTAACGGCAGAGCAGGGCAGGGTAGGGCTAGCGCGGGTGTAAAACATAAGTAACGCCTATATAATATATCATATATACTATATACAGTACTTATCACAGAACATCAAATGATCACATCACAGATATCGTAGCAGAAGAAATATATGAAACATTGGATATACTAGGACGTCCGTGTTTTATTTTGAGCCTCTATAAAACACGGATTCCTCGGTCGCGATGAATAGCCAAACCCACACCCCTAGACCCCTACGAGAGCGGCAAGCAACCCTACCAATTCTAGAGTTAGGAGACCCGGACTCGACTCATTGAGTTGGTCTCCCACTGGACCCTAGAACCCGGTTACTTGTGCTCCCCTCCTTGGGTCTATCCTAGTGCGGAAAAGTAAATAATATACAAAAGGTGACATCAACCTCGACCCGGAAGTGCCCCAATAAAAGAATATTACATACATTTTAAATTTACATGAATGAAAATAAAAGCTCTCATCTCACATAAAACCCCCGGCTATTCAGAACGCGACGATCCAATATAACATATCCAGCAACACAGAACATCACATGTCATCAACGTAAGTAAATATGCGCATCCCAATTGTCGTTGACATATAGCAACGAAACCGGCGATATCACATATTACACTTACGGTCACAGAAAAGAAAGTGTAAAACAACAACATTTGGAATCCACAATCTCTTTAGACATCGTAAATGCGAAATATCACATATTTCGCATTTCATGCATAACATGTATGAATTCCAGATATTGTATCGCATTCCAGATAAATAGACAGTATTAAACTTTCCTATCGAATAATCAAATACTCAAGATTTCCATAATAGCTCAACACTTGAGCGGAGTTTAAAGATTCCAGAATACGTCACAGTAGCAACGGTCCAGCCGTAGAAGGGTCAAACCAACGCCTCATATGTGGCACGCCTTACTGTCCCAAACCCTAAGGTTCAAAGGGCAGTTCAACACGGTCACATAATCGAGTTAAGCTTTGTTGTCTTTTAGAGGGTCCGTCACATTTCTTGCACGTTTTTCCGAAAGATTCAAACCCGAGAAAAATTCAACACTTGAATGTTTTTCGTGCCGTGAAAAATTGAGTTAATGATATCCGTTCGAACATTTTAATACTTTCTAAATTATCCGGAATAACATAACAAAATTAAATTCCTCGATCGAATCGATGATTAAAAAATGAACCCCTGAATACTCAACACTTGAGTCAGATTTAAAAATCCCATAAATATCCAATAGAAGAATTAAACATTACTGTGCAAACAGAATATCCTTATGTCACTGTACTGCCGTGGTTCCGCGGCCCAAACAGGGAATTGCTGCGGAACCACGGTCGTCCGTACGGTTCAGGTGATTGTTTTGCATAGTATTGCTTTGAAAACCCTGCTGAATTTTTATGTATTTTTAATTGAAAAAAATCACAGATTTGAAAAAATGTACAGAGAGGGTTTCATTTCGATGTTGTTGGGTTCGTTCGGAGTTTTAACTTCGTTAACACATCGCCTAATGCTCTAGCTAGGCTCTGATACCACTGTAGGGTTACTAGGCACACTAACAAGGCTCTACAAGGCATCGAACATGCCAAAATTAAATTTTTATGTGCCGAATAACACTAACCAAGATCGTTAACTAGAGTTTAGGCGAAACTATTAGCAAGTAAACATCTTTACTCTAAAGGGAATACGAAATACAACCATTGTAGATCGGTCCTTCGCTTCTAAAGCTCCTTGATGAAGTCTCTTCGCTGCGATCAAAGTTCTTTCGGGCTCTTGCATGGCTTCACGACACGTGGGATGCGACTTTGCTTGAAGTCTCCGAGGCTGAAGATGATCTACGTCGAGGGAATTCCGACTCAAGCTCCTACTTCACTAACTAGAGAAATAGTGAAGTAAACACCCTATACTAAAGTGCTAATCTAGTAGAGGATGGAGAAATAGGAAGTGGGTTCTCTTTGGATTTTTGTTTCTCACAACCTTTCTCACTTTGGATCAAACCCTAGTTTATCTTTTCTCTTGCTCAAAATGAAGAAGAAGATGATGAACCAAAAGAAAAGATATGAGGATAATAATTAAGTGAGAAGTGTAACCATGGTGAGTGAGTATCATATACTAACCCTTGTAGAGCCATAACCATAGCTAATTGATTATGGTTGGGTTAAAAGGAATCTAAGGTAAAGACAAACTTAGTAGACTTTGTCAAAGCAAGTTAATCTTCTACAAGCTTCATGCTCATTCCAAAACTCCACTAATTTTGTAATTATCTTAAATAATCTTAACCCATCATAATACATAGAATGGTGTATGTCTCATACACACAAGTCATGTGTATCATCAACCATGATACAATATGATAACACATTTTAACATATATCATATACATGATAAAATAGTGTGCATGTGAGAAAAACCCTAGTTTGAACAAGTGTTAGCAAATGTAAATTAGTATATCTAATATACAATTATACACTTAATTATTAAATCAACACTTGACTTAATAATCCGGTCATATCTCATATAACCGGCTAACATCCATTGTATCGACTTATCGAATCAACACTTGATTCGATAACCTGGCCATATCATATACAACCGACCGATACATATAGTCGCGAGAATAGAATACGATATCACATACACACATTTATTCTCGGTCTCGCACATATCACATACGTGCTCCTATTTCGTTTTGCCTGAGCCAGTAAAACCTCTGTATAGGACTCTAAAGACTCATCAATACGCCGGCAGTAGGTGATGATCACATCACACACCCACAAGCCGTCAGCGGTACTAGCTGGACGTAACGGCTACCCGGGTATTGAGCGATCAGAAGATCAGCAAGCAAGCCCGCTCCAACTCCTGTAAAAGCCAGCCGGTAACACTTCCCGTACAGTCCGGTCTCCTCGTCTGATATGTCGCATATCAAGTCTAGGGGTGGCAAACGTCAGACCCCAATAACCGATAAGTCGTGCCGATGTGAGGCTAATAACGGGTCGAGAAACTACTGGTAACACTTACTAGTAAATCTCTAATCAGCCCTAGACAGGGACTTCCCTGTCACGGCCAATCGAGCACTGCGCAACATCAACCCCCAATATCGGGAGAGACAAAACCCCTCCTATCGCTCATTGCCTCCATTTGACTCGGGACTGTACCCAAAAACCACCGTTTTGCACGCTTTCATGGACGTGGTAAGGTGGAAATCTAAGCATAGTGGGAATCGCACAAGACTCTATGACGATCTCGGGTCTACAGACTAACCTGTATAAGTGTCACCAGAGAACTGCCATCTGACGTGAGGTATAATACCATCTGGGAGTTCTCAGCGAGTTCTTCCAGTGTACCCAGTCTCCACTGAGCACCCGTATACCATCTCTGATGTGAAACACCAATGGATATGGGATCATCCATCGCCCATCTCATGGGTCGAGAAGCATATACCCTAGTCTACTCTAGTATATCGATGCCCCGTCTCCATACACCCACGACTAGGGACCTTGAAGGATGTACTTATGGACTACCATGTCCCCACTAATATGATCCGCATCATAGTCCAGGTAGTCAAGTACACATCCTAAGGGCTTTACCAACACGTAACTATAAGACAGTATAAAGAGACAAGTATACATGTTAAAGTAAAGAGCAACCAGATAGCATACTATCATGACGAGCAAGAAAGTCCTCTCTATATATGTCCAAGCATCTAATATAATATACATCATCTGTACAATACTGGCCTCTAGGGCATACATACAACTAACAAAACTAGCAGTAGCCCTCCATCATTTCTGATAGGTATCTACTAGTATTCTTGCTATGTGTTTTGACCTTCGCCAAGGCATAGTGTTTGGTAGCTAGTAGGTGCTTATTTGTAGCATAGATGATGCATTAATCTAGGACATGCATACAACTGTTTTGACCTTCGTCAAGGCTTGTACGAATGGCTCTATATTAATATGGACAATGACGGGTTGAACTTGACTTGCGACTTATAATGTTTTGACCTTCGTCAAGGTTATAAGCGCTCGGGGAAAAAATCAAATCGGGGGTTTCAAACATACAGGAAACTTGCTAGTGTTTCATACCTACTGGAGTGTCATATTTTTGGTAGGCTTCCTTCAAAATTATCACACAATGATAGTTGGGTCCTGATCCTACAGTGAGTATCCACTACTCTTCGGGAGAAATTTTCACTTTGCAATTAGCTAATCAAGTAGGTGTCTAGAAAGGTGTTAATAGGGCTACGCCTCTCGGAAAATAAGGTTACTTAATTAGGTCCGTGCGAAAGCATGGGGTACCTCCCTCCAAAGTACCAATACTGGCCTGGCCGAAAGATATGTCAACTTGTAGGGTGCGATTAATCCTGACTAATTCTTCTTTTAGGGATTGAAGAAGAATTCGAGGAAACTGTGGGAGCTATCCTGTTTAGATAAACTAATAATCAGTCTAAACTTGTAAGAGCATATGCTGAGTGTTTCTTTTCTCTCTCTCCTAATTGCAGCGACCATGACGGGACTTAAGCTAATACTAGATAAAAATAAACTCGCTGGGGAAAATTATAAAGACTAGCTGAGGAACGTCCATATGGCCCTTACATATGAGGGTGCGATTAATCCTGACTAATTCTTCTTTTAGGGATTGAAGAAGAATTCGAGGAAACTGTGGGAGCCATCCTGTTTAGATAAACTAATAACCAGTCTAAACTTGCAAGAGCATATGCTGAGTGTTTCTTTTCTCTCTCTCCTAATTGCAGCGACCATGACGGGACTTAAGGACCATGACGGGACTTAAGCTAATACTAGATAAAAATAAACTCGCTGGGGAAAATTATAAAGACTAGCTGAGGAATGTCCATATGGCCCTTACATATGATAAGGTCGCATACATACTCACGGCGAAACCTCCCCATGTTCGCGGTCCAGAATCCTCAGTCGCGGACATTGAGGTTCGTAAGACCTGAAATCTTGATTGCGCGAAAGCCAAATGCTTCGTATTGGCCTCCTTGGATAATGAACATCAGAGGTGGTATGAGAAGATAGACATTGCTTCCATCCTCTTCCATACCAAAGATTTATATGAAGAGTAATCTAGTATCGCAAAATATGACACCTCGAAAAAAAATTTCAAGTGAGCTTGGCTATCGGATCATCTGTTGGGGACCACGTCCTAAAGATAATTTCTCTCATAGAAGAGCTCACGGACCAGGGAACTACGTTGAAGAATGAGTTGTATATCGACTTAATTCTACAGTCCCTTCCCTCCACCTATGCCCAATTCATATTGAATTTCAATATGCAAAAGATGGAAGTTTCACTTCCTGAGCTCCTTAAGATGCTGATGGTGGCATAGGACACCTTGAAGAAAACCAAGGAATCACCTGCTCTGTTTATTGAGAAATCTTCTTCTGCTAAATCTAAGGCTAAGACTAAGGAGAAGAAGAAGAAGACCCCACCAAACCGATGGAAGGTGTGCAGAAGGTGCAGAGAAAAGGAAAGGAAAAGAATGGGAGGCAGCCACACAAGAAGAATGCTTCTATTGTCGGAAAAAATGACATTGGAAGAAGGACCGCCGGGCCCTGAAAGCCAAGAATCAGAACACGAAGCAAGTTATGACTTTGGCTTCAGGTGTGTTCGTGATTGAAAATTGTTTCTCTATAAACTCTACTTTGTGGGTATTGAATACCGGATCAGGATCTCACATCTGTAATTCATTGCAGGCGCTAAGAAGCTGTAGAGTTTTAAGGAAAGGCGATATGACCCTCAGGGTTAGCAACGAAACCAGTGTGGATGCTGTTGCAGTAGGAGAATTGTAAGTCGATGTCGCGCACCCTGCGGGTTTGCGGGGAGGCGGAATACGCAAAAACGATTTTTACGGGCTTCGCAACACCGACTTGAACCCAAGATCGACCATAAACCGTAGCTAGCTAAACTGCATGAGTTAACTACTCAGATAGAAAGTTATACCTCACAGAACCATGTCCTTCGGGTCTCCTTGCTGTCCTCCTCCTCGTCATAGGCTCCTCGGATTGTACATGGATCGGGCCTCCTCGTCAGTCCTTTCAAGTCAAAGACGATCCACCCGAGAGTCTATAGTCCGATCTCCAACCTCAAAACCGAGGTAACTAAGGCACCTAGTTTGCTAAACTAGATGTCCTAGATCATGTAGAGAGTGCTACTGGATTGTTTAGTCTCACTAAACCCAATGGCTCACAACACATGTGAAGAATTAGGGTTTAGTTTGAGGAAGAAGGGGATGGAGAAATCAAGAGAGAGAATCAGGAGAAGGAAAAATGAGCTAACATCATCAAATCAAGTGTAGAGAATGGCTAAGTATATGATCACTTATTGGACCATGGAAATATCTCACAATATAAAATACCTCTCATGCTTCAATAGTGATCCCAAACCAAATAAAATAATCCAAGCCCATTCTTTACACCATGGCACATTAAGTCTCCTCCATTTTCCCTTTTCCACCTCATTAATCCATTTGGAAAATGGATAATACAGGCTCCTTCTAGAAGCATTTCTTGCCAAATTACAAGAATGCCCCTCACCGTATATACATACTCGTATCCGTATTCCGAAAAATACGAATACATTGAGACGATAACAATCCAATAATACAATACTAGGATCCGGCTTAAACCAAAGCCCACTAGTATTGTCCGCCCGATCAGCATCCATGTACAAGTACACGTATGTGATTAAAGCCCTGAGGTAAAACCATACGTCCTCTACATCTTTTGCCCGATGCAGGGAAACCCTCTGTGTGGGACTCTAAAGACTCGACACTACGCTGGCAGTGGGTTTAACCACAAGCCGTCGGCGGTACTAACTGCACGTAACGGCTACCTAGGTATCTTTCGATAAGAAGGCCAATGAGCAAACTCATCTTAACTCCTACTGAACCTATCTGTGACAATCTCCGTTTAGTCTGATCTGTTCGTCTAAGAGTATCGCATATCGGGCCTAGGGGGCGGTAGCCGTCAGACCCCTAATAGCGCAATAAATCATGCCGGAGTGTAGCCCAAAATACCCTGAGAAACTACTGGAGTACCTACTAGTAAATCTCACTTGCCCTGGCTAGGCACTTTGTGTAATCGCTTTCCGAACACAGCGCGATATCAACCCCGAATACCAGGAGAGACGAATCCTATCTAACCGACACTGCCTCCAAGTGCTTCGGGACTGCACCCAACTACTACCTGTTTGTACGACTCCTTTGAGCTGTGGTAAGGTAGTAATCTAAGAACAGTGGGAACACACTCGAAGCGAAGTAGCAGTGTCAAGTCGACGGACTAAGCTGTACTCATGTCACCTGGGAAATGCTACCTGACGATAGGTATAATACCCACCAGCTGCTCCCTACGAGTCCTATCCAGTGTACTTATAACCCAATGAGCATCTACATACTATCTCCAGTACGACGTACTAATGGCTGTGGGACAGACCATCTCCCCTACTGGGATTAGAAGCGTATACACTAGTCTACTCTGGAGTATCGATACCCTATCTTGATAATCCTATGACTAGGGACTTGTATAAGAATGTGCTTATAGACTACTTAGCCCCCACTAATGTGACTCTCATCACAACGCTGGTAATCAAGTAAAGATCCTAAGGGCTTTACCAATATGTATAAGCGATATGCTAAAAAAAATACATGCACATATTGAGATAGAAACAAACCAAGTAGCATACTACCATTTCGAGCAAGACTGTTATTATATCCGTGTATATCCTAAGCTTCTTATATGTAATATACAAACCAATATGATACAATAATGGCCTCCAAGGCATATATCATTAACAATCTCCCACTTGCACTAAGGCCATGTATTGGCATATCGCAGACCTATCATCTCGAATAGCCTCTCGAACTGTGTCTGAGGGATGGACTTTGTGAGTGGATCTGCAGTGTTGTTCTCCGTATCTACTCTCCACACCTCGATCTCTCGGCGATCAACGATCTCCCTGGTCAGGTGGTACCGCCTCAAGATATGTCTGGATTTCTAATGGGACCTGGGTTCCTTCGCTAAAGCTATAGCGCCGTTGTTGTCACAATACAGAGTTATTAGATCTACAATGGACGGAACCACCTGAAGTTCTGTTAAGAACTTCCTCATGTAGACTACTTCTTTCGCGGCGTCACAAGCAGCGATATACTCCGCTTCCATCGTCGAGTCACCAACGATGTCATGCTTGGAGATCTTCCAACAGACCTCCCCTCCATTGAGGTTAAAGGCATAACCCAACATGGACTTGGAGTCATCCTTATCACTCTGGAAGCTGGAGTTAGCAAAGGTATCGATCTGGAGGTCTTTTCCGCCATACAGTAAGAACATCTCCTTAGTCCTTCTCAGGTACTTGAGAATGTTCTTTGCTGCTATCCAGTGGTTCTTCCCTGGGTTTGAATGATACCAGCTTACCACGCTAAAAGCGTAAGCAGCATCTGGTCTGGTATACAACATCGCATACATTATAGAGCCTACCGCAGAAGCGTAGGGTATAATCGATATACGAGCCCTTTCCAAATCAGTCTTGGGAGACATCTCTTTGGAGAGGGTGATTTCATGACAAGCCAGTAGATTACCGCGCTTTGAATCTTCCATACTAAATTTCTTTAGTATGGTCTCGATGTTCCTGGACTGCGAAAGTCCCAACATCCTCTTTGATCTATTATGATAGATCTGGATCCCAGAATGTAGGAGGCATCACCCAGGTCTTTCATGGAGAATCTCTGTAACAAGAATCCTTTGACTGATTGTAGCATAGGAATGTCATTTCCTTTCAAGAGAATGTCATCTACGTACAAGACGAGGAATACCACAGTTCTTGCAACAATCTTACTATAGATGCATGGTTCATCTGGATTTTTGATAAAATCGAATTCTTTGACCGTCTCATCAAAACAGATGTTCCAACTCCGCGATGCCTGCTTTAATCCATAAATGGAATTAAGCAACTTCCACTTTCCCGCTGCTCCCACTCTGAATGAAACCCTCTGGCTGATCCATACAGACGCACTCTTCCAAATGTCCAGTCAGAAAAGCGGTCTTTACGTCAATCTGCCAAATTTCATAATCGTGGAACGCAGCAATGGCAAGAAAGATCCGAATGGATTTAAGCATAGCCACTGGAGAAAAGGTTTCATCATAGTCCAAACCAGGTCACGAAAACCTTTTGCAACAAGTCTAGCCTTATAGGTTTCAACCTGTCCATCTACACCAATCTTCTTTCTGAAGATCCATTTGCATCCTACGGGTTTTACCCCTTCTGGAGCAATGTCCAAAGTCCACACTTTGTTAGTGTACATGGACTCCATCTCGGTCCGCATTGTATCCAGCCATTTTACCAAGCCACCGCTCTGAATGGCTTGCTGGAAGCTAGTTGGCTCATCATTGTCAATGATGCAATCCTCTCTATCCCCATCTACAAGAAAACCATAGTATCTCTCGGATGGATGAGACTGCCTACTATTCCTGTGGAGTGGCGTGGGGATGTCCTGTTCTTTCGAAACCCTTAGTTCTACCATGCTTTCAGTAATAGCTTGTGGTTCTGGAATTTCTTCCAGTTCTATTGCGGTCCCATTAGTTTCTTTTTCCAAAAATTGATTTCCCAAAAAGTGGGCATGACGAGAAACAGAAACCTTTTGTTCCTCTGCGTAATAGAAAACATACCCCTTGGAGTTCTTTAGGTATCCCACAAACTTACACAGAACTAAGCGTGCCTCGAGCTTGTCCGCATGCTGCTTTTTTACAAAAGCTGGACATCCCCATATCTTCAGATACTGAAGATGAAAGGTTCCTTAGCACCCTCACTACGTTTTCTAGGGCATCAAGCATGCAATTTTAAAATACCTAGAGTGCTAAGCAACCCATAACCAAGGATCTAACTAGAGGATTAGGGTTTAACTAACATGTAAACTACTTTACACTAAGTGAATTTGGAATACAACCTTTGTAGACCGGTCCTTCACTTCTAAAGCTCCGTGTAGTAGTCCCTTTTGCTCCAAGTAGTGGTATCCCGGACTTTCCTTTGGCTCCACTAGGTGAAAAGAACGAGCTTGCTCAAGGATCTTCGAGGCCGAAGATGATCTACGTCGAAAAATCTCTAACTCAAGCTACCTCTTCACTAATTGAGAAATAGTGAAGCAAACAACTTATACTAAATTGCTAGTTTTGTATAGATTGGTGAAGTAGGAATTTTTCTCACTTTAGAATTATTTTTCTCTCTTTCATTTTCTTCTCACTCAAAGCTAGAGAGCAATGGAGGAGACGAAGAAAATGAACTCAAGAATGATCTTGTTGTTAGTGATATATGCCTTAGAGGCCATTATTGTATCATACTGGATTGTATATTATTTAATGGGAGCTTAGGATATACACGGATATAGTAACAGTCTTACTCGAAATGGTAGTATGCTACCTGGTTTGTTTCTACCTCAGTATGCGCATGTGTTTTCTTAGCATATCGCTTATACATATTAGTAGAGCCCTTAGGATCTTTGCTTGATCACCAGCGTTGTGATGGAAGTCACACTAGTGGGGGATGGGTAGTCTATAAGCACATCCTATACAGGTCCCTAGTCATAGAATTATCGAGATAGGGCATCGATACTCCGTAGTAGACTGGTGTATACGCTTCTCATCCCAGCATGGGAGATGGTCTGTCCCACAGCCATTAGTACGTCGTACTGGAGATAGTATGCAGGTGCTCATTAAGTTATGAGTACACTGGATAGGACTCGTCGGGAACTGGTTGTAGGTATTATACCTATCGTCAGGTAGTAGTTCCCAGGTGACATGAGTACCGCTTAGTCCGTCGACTTGACACTGCTACTTCGCCTCGAGTGTGTTCCCACTGTACTTTGATTACTACCCTACCATGGCTCTAAAGAGTCGTGCAAACAGCCCCGAAGCACTTGGAGGCAGTGGCAGTTAGATAGGATTCATCTCTCCCGATATTGGGGGTTGATGTCGTGCTGTGTTTGGAAGGCCATTACACAAAGTTCTTGGCCATGGCAAGCGAGATTTACTAGTAGATACTCTAGTAGTTTCTCAGGGTGTTTTGGGCTACTCTCCGACACGACTTATTGCGCTATTAGGGGTCTGACGATTACCGCCTCCCAAGGCCCGATATGCGATACTCTTAGACGAACAGACCGGACTGTACAGAGATTGTCACATACAGGCTCAGTAGAAGTTCGGATGAGTTAGCTCATCGGCCTTCTTATCGACACATACCTGGGTAGCCGTTACGTACAGCTAGTACCGATTGCGGCTTGTTGTTAAACCCACTACCAGTGTAGTGTCGAGTTTTGAGAGTCCCACATAGAGAGTTTCCCTGCACTGGGCAAAAGGTGTAGATGCCGTATGGTTTTACGGCAGGGCTTCGATCACTTACGTGTACTTATGCACATATGATGATCGGGCAGATAATACTAGTGAGCTTTGGTTTAAACCAGATCCTAGTATTATATTGATGGATTATTTTTGTCTCTTTGTATTCGTATTCTTCAGAATGCGGATGCGGGTATGTATATACGGATGGCGGTCATTCTCGTAATTTGCGGGAATGATTCTAGAAGAGACACCTCATTAGGGTTTCTTTTTTCACTTGGATTAAAGAATAATGAGGTGGACGAAATGGGGTGTAAACTTGACAAAAGATCAAGCATGACTCACTACTTAGATATTTTCAAGCATGCTTGATATTTGTGAGATATTTTTTTTATCTCATCAATAATTAGCATGCTTGAATATTCTATTCTTGGGCTAAGTCATTCTTTAGTTGCTTTCACTCTCTCTCTTCCTCAAGTGACCTTCTTCTTCCTCATAACCCTAGAACTCACATGAGTTGAGAAATCTAGGGTTCCAAGAGACAAAGCACTCCATCTTCTTACTCTACACCGTCTAGGCCTTCTATTTTAGCGAACTAGAAACCGTAATTACCTCGGATTTGAGGTAGGAGCTCGGACTATAGACTCTCGGGTGGATCGTCTTTGACTCGAGGAGGTCGTCCAGGTTGCTTCGATCCGTTTTGATCCTCGAAGTCTACAATGATGAAGTAGACAATGAGAATACCCGTAGGAAACGATACTGCGAGGTATAACATTCATCCGAGTAGTTAAACCTCAAGTAGTTTGGTTGCTAGGGTTTAAGATCGATCCTTGGTTCTAGTCGGTGTTGCGTATCCCGTAAAAATCATTTTTTGCAATTTCCGCCTCCCCGCGAACAAGTGGGGTGCACGACATCGACTTACAGTGGTATCAGAGCCTCTCATAAATCTTAGATAGCTTGTAGCGATATTAGAAATCCTCCATTTTTGTCGCGCAAAAACTGCCGACAAAAACAGTTTCCAAAAATGATGTTTTGAGTTGTTTGCACACCTCGCGGCTCACGGTTTGAACCGAGTGTTGGATATATGTATGGCCCTAGAGGCTATTATATGATAGTGTATGTACTGGTATGTATGTGTGTGTGTGTGTGTGTGTGTGTATTCAGGAGACATTCTTGCTCGACATGATAGTATGCTATCTGGTTGTACTTTATCTTGATATGTTCATTTGATCCTTCTTTCACTCATTTGGTACATGTTGATAAAGCCCTTAGGATATTTTCTTGACTACTGAGATTATGATGTGGATCATACTAGTAGGACATTTGTAGTTTGTGAGCATATCCTTAAAATGTTCCTAGTCGTGGGTGTATCGAGACGGAGCATCGATATTACCAGAGTAGACTAGCGTACACGTTACTTGTCCCATATAATGAGCGATGGATGATCCCATATCCATCGGTGTGGTGACACCAAAGACCGTATACGGGTGCTCAGTGAGACAGGGTACACTGAACGGACTCGCCGAGAACTCCTATGTGGTATTATATCTATCGTCGGATAGCAGTTCTTAGGTGACATTGGTACAGGTTGGTTTGCAGACTCGAGATCGTCATAGAGTCTTGTGTGCCTCCCACTGTACTTTGATCTCCACCTACCACGGCTCTACTGAGTCGTGCAAGCAGGTGGATTTTGGGTACAGTCCCGAGGCACATGGAGGCAATGAACGATAGGAGGGGTTTCGTCTCTCCCGATATTAGGGGTTGATGTTGCACTATGTACGATTGGCTATAACAGGAAGTCCCTGGCCAGGGCTGCTGAGATTTATTGATAAATGTTATCAGTAGTTTCTGGATCTGTTATGAGCCATATACCGGCATAACTTATTAGGTTAATGGGGTCGACGATACCACCCTTAGACTTGATATGCAGCATATCTGACGAAAAGACCGGACTGTACGGTAAGTGTTGCCAGTTGGCTCGACGAGAGTTTTAGCAGGTTTGCTTGTGTTTTTTATAATCACTCAATACCTGGGAGCCGTTATGTACAGCTTGTGCCACTGACAGTTAGTGGGCATGTGATGAGATCACTGCCTACTGCTAGCGTATTGACAAGTCTTAGAGTCCCACAAAGTGGTTTCCTAGCTCAGGCGAAAAGATGTGGGGTGCATATGTGATATGCACGAGAGCTCGATTAAATGCGTGTATTGGATACCGTATTTTAATCGGGCATTTACTATTGGACAGGTCGTATGTGATATGACCGGGTAATTAAATCAAGTGTTGATTTAATATTTAGTCCATTAGCTCATTTATTAAAACCTATTTTTTTATCATGCATACATTAGTGTATGTATATGTTGATATGGATGCACACATGTAAGCATACATGTGTTATGGTTGATGATACATTGGTGGTGGAAATGCAAGACTCATATGGTAAAAAATATTTGTATATTTTGATTATTTGAGAAAAGCAAAATGGGAATAAAATCATGGTTGACTAGTCAACTCTCTTTTCTCGTGTGGACCAAAATCAATACCATGGTTTCATTGCCCATGGTTTTGTATCCCATGGTTTTGCTTAACCTCAAGTCATAAAATATCTAGATATTTTGTAACCATGGTTTAGCATTACATAATTCATTTACTCTCTTAGGATTATGTTGAGTTTATTCATTATTCACTTGAGTCAAGTTTAGCCATCTCCTTCTTCCTTCTTCAAGCTCTCTAGGGTTTTAAAAGTGAGAGAATAAAATAAAAAGAAAAGGTTTTTAAGTGAGATCCAAACCCACATCACCAATCTATACTAGTTTAGCCCATTAGTGTAGGTTGTTTGCTCCACTTCTTCATAGATCAAGTGAAGCTAGGAGCTTGAGAAAAGGGACTTCGTGGTGGATCATTGTAGACTTAGAAGGATTCAAGCGAACCGTTTCAAACCCTACTCAATCCAAGGAGTCACAAGAGGAGGTTTACAAAGGTTGTATTACTTACCTCTTAGTGTTAGACACTACTTAGTATAAGATATTATATGTTGTTACTCTATTTTTCTAGTTCGATTCATGGTTGGTATTGTTTAGCACCCCCTAAAATTTTAATATAGCATGTGTGATGCAATCCAAAACCTAGGATGGTGCTAGAGAATCCCTACAGTGGTATCAGAGCCAAGCTAGAAACTTAGACGATGTTAGATTAATTACGAAACCAAAACAACTCCGAAATAACGATTTTTTGGGACCCTGAATAATTCTCTCTGTTGATTTTTAAACGGGCTCGAAAAAAAAATTTAGCAACTGCAGAAGTTTACATCTGATGTACTGAGAAAACCAGAGAAAAATGAGGGGATTCTACCTGTTTTGAACCGGCCGCACACTCCATATTTCCGGCCTGGCCAGCCCTCCTGCCTCTGAATTGTCTCGTTTTGCTCTGGTGCTCTGGTTTGTAGATTTTGGGGTTTCAGGTGTTGTTTGTTTAGCCAAAATTTCATGTGATGTTAATTTTGCTTATGGGCTAATTCGGAGTATTCCGTAGTCGTAATTTTAACATTGTTTTTGGTAACTTGGACGACGTTAAACAGTTCGAACGAACATCACACACCACCTTATTGCCCTCGCTGGAAATTTTCCAAGTGTTGGAATTTTCCAAGTTAAATATATTTGAATGTTCATGCAAGTAATTCTGTGGACCCTCTAAAAGAACGTAACCCTAACTCGATTCTAGGACCATGGAACCGCGGCCAAACCTTAGGGTTTGCTGTAGTCTTGTGACGCTATATGTGAGGAAATGGTTGACCCTTTTACGGTTGGTCCATAGGCACCGTGGCACGTTTTTGGGTATTTTAGCTTTGCTCAAGTGTTGAGCTTTTGGGGCAATTTGTGGGTGTTTGTTGACTCGATCGAAACGTTTAACATTGTCTAGATATTGGGAAAGTGATGATTCCAATTGTTGTTATTTTTCCCTTTCTTTTCTGCGGCCGTAAGTGTAGTATGTAGTGTATCGCCGGTTTTGTTGCTATACATCAACGACAATTGTGGTATGCATACTTATTTACGTTGATGATATGTGATATTATGCGTTACTGAGATATGATGTACAATATCGTCGTGAATGAATGGCCGGGGGTTTTATGTGAGATGAGAGTTTTTCTTTTCATTCATGTAAAATTAATTGTATGTAATATTCTTTTATTGGGGCACTTCCGGGTTGAGGACGATGTCACCATTGTTGTATATTATTTACTTTTCCGCATTAGGTTAGACCCCAAGGAGGGGAGCACAAGTGACCGGGTTCTAGGGTTCAGAGGGAGGCCATCTCGAGGAGTCGAGACCGGGTCTCCTAAACTCTAGAATTGGTAGGGTCACTTGCCGCTCTTGTACAGGTCTACGGGTGTGGGCTTGGCTATTCATCACGACCGTGGAATCCGTATTTTCTATTGTTGGCTAAACAAAAAATACGGACCTCCAAGTATCCTGTATTTTCATATATGTGCTTCTGTTGTTGATATTCTGTGATATGATCACTTTATATGTTGAGACAAATGGTGTATTATATATATGATATATAATAAACGTTGCTTATGTTTTGCATCCGCGCTAGTCCCGCCCCGCTATGCCGTTAATTAAGTAACTTAACGGTACATAACGGGACATTGTGGCGAATGCGGATGGCATAAGCGTACATTCTATTTTCGTTTCTTTTCTGTGATGGCTTAAAGACTTTAATGATGGGACTACATTAATGAGATTAATGTAAACAAAAAGGAACCTACAAAGATGTTGTAGAATCAGATTTGAAACCTACCCGACTTTTTATGAAAAAACAAGTTTTAAAATTGTGGAGCTTGAGCCATTCCTTTTAAAACCATTGGATTCTACAACGATATCAAGTTCAAAGCGTTAAAGGTTTTCTTAAAAACTATTCGTAGCCCTCCATCATTTTAGGAAGTAGAGTACTTAGTATTCGTGCTATGTATGTTGTTTATAATCAAGGCGTAGTGTACGGTAGCTAAGTGATGTCTTCCTCACAGCATATGATATGATTAATTAGGACATTCATGTGATTATGTTGATTATAGTCAAGGGTCATGTGAGTGGGTCTAATTAATCATGAAATAACGGGTAGAACTTGACTAGTACTTGTGATATGTTGATTATAGTCAAGGTCATAAGTTACTAGGAGTAAAAACCATATCGGGAGTTTCAAGAGTTGAAATTTGCAATGAGATTGCATAGCTTCTATAAGATAGTAGGATCCCGATCCCACCGTGAGCAAAAGTTGCTCCCAGAAGTGTTTTGCACTTTACAATTAGCTAACTCATTAGGTGTCTAGAAATGTGTCAATAGGGCTATGCCTCTAGGAAAATGAAGTTTATTTTAATTAGGTCCGTGTGAAAGCACGGGGAACCTCCCTCAGAAGTACCCGGCACTGGCCTGGATGAACGGTTAGCGAAGTTGTAGAATGTAATCAATCCTGGCTAAATTTTCTTTTTAAGGTTTGAAGGAAATTTGATAAAAGCAGTGGGAGACATCGATTAGATAAGATAAATAACCAATCTGATCTTTGCAAGAGTTTTCGCTGAGTGTATTCTTTTCTCTCTCCTAATGGCATATAACTATGACTGGACTTAAGCTACTGTTAGAGAAAAATAAGCTTACCGGACCGAACTATAAAGACTGGTTGAGGAACATTAACATTGCTCTCACATATGATAAAGTATCATATGTCCTCACTGCCTCAGCTCCGCCCACCCCAGGCGCTGAATTTTCTGTAGCGGATAGGGAGATTCGCAAAACGTGGGATATTGACTGTGTTACTGCCAAATCCCTCGCGCTTGCATCGATGGACAATACACATCAAAAGCAGCACGAGGAGATGGATGTTCAATCTATTTTTCTCCATACAAAAGAGTTGTATGGGGAGCAATCTCGTATCTTACGATACGAAGCGTCTCGAAAGCTGTTTCAGATGCGGATGGCTCCTGGTACTTCAGTAGGTGATCACGTTTTGAAGATGATAGATCTTATTGAAGAGCTTGAGGGCATCGGATGGAAAATGGAGAAAGAGCAATATACTGATATTATTCTACAGTCTCTTCCCTCTGTCTTTGCTCCTTTCTTAGTGAACTTCAATATGCATAACATGGCGAAGTCACTACCCGAACTTCTCAATATGTTGAGAAATGCGGAGAGTACGCTTAAGGCTAAGTCTCCCTCTCTGCTTGTTGGACAATCTTCCTCTTCCGTCCCAAAAGCCAAGGCCAAGCCGAAAGATGGAATCAAGAAGGCGAAGGGGAAAAACAAATCCAAAGCTGTGGAGTCGGGAAAAAGAGAATGTTTTTATTGCAAGAAGACAGGGCACTCGAAGCGGAACTGTATTGAGTACCTTGGTCTCAAGAAAAGGAAGCATGGTGATGCTTCAGGTGTGTTCGTAACTGAAAACTGTTTTTTTATAAACTCTGTTTCCTGGGTATTGGATACCGGTTCGGATTCTCATATCTGCAATTCTGTGCAGGGGTTGAGAAATAGCGGAGTTTTGAAGACCGGTGATCATACTCTCCGAGTTGGAAACTGTAACATTTCAGAAAAATAAAATATTATTTTTTGGAATTTTTATAATTAAATAATAAATATTATGAATATTTTAATAAATTGGTATAATTATATACCGATAATTTGGAAAATATTTAGGAAATTATAAGAATTATTGAAATATTGGTGTTTATGTAATATGAATAATTATTGATTTTCAAAATACTTATTTGTAAATAGATTAAATGCTAATCTCGATTAAATATCACTAATTGTGCATTAAGCATAATATATGGACATGGCATACACCATGTCATTTTTTTCACACTTGCTATATTTTTCTACCATGTCTTTTCTCTTTATTTTCATGCATGATTAGTTTTAATATGAGAGGATGCGAAAAGAAAATAAAAGAATAGGATAGAAAAGAAAAGATGAGAGAGTGAGAGAGAGATGGAGAAGTTTCTACACATGGTCCCCACATTTTTCCCCCCATCTCCTCATTTCCTTTCTTCTTCTCTCCTCGTGCTGCTCCTTCTCGCCTCTCCACCGCTCTACCTCCTCACTTCACCACTAAAAACACATCAAAACTCTATCTTCCCTTCATTAAAAACATTCACAAGCTCACTACAAACACTTTGGATCAAGAAAAATTGGATTTTGAAGACTTGGGGCAACTCAAGAAATTTCTTGAGTTGCCAAATGAGGTAATTCTTGCACCATTAGAATAGTATTCCATTTCCTTTAATATCTAATTAAGTTTAGAATCTATATGGTGTAGTTTAGTGGGCTTTGAAAATTCCAAGTTGAGAATTAGGGTTTGAGTTGAATCCAAAGGTGAAATTGAGGCTTAATTGTGACCTTAAACCCCTATGGTGAGTGATTAAAGACCAAAACTTGTGAGTAAACCCCCAATTCACAAACTTAGAAACCCCGACATCGGAAACTTGTGTGAATTGTGATGGTATTTAGGAATCTGGAGTGACTCGGGGACCTGGAAAATTATTTAGCGAAGACTAAGAGTTGTGCAGACAACTTGGAGTATACCCTGAAGACCCGGGACCCCAATTCCATACTTGGGCCGCAAATATAACCCTTCTGGCCACAATTTGCGGCCAGGACTTGGCCTCTAGGCCTCGTGCTTGTTCTGGGGCTCCTATATCAGTTAACTAGACCCTAGACATATGCAAAATTGGTTAATTTCACCTTGGGTAAAATATGGGACCATTTTCTTGAGTTGCTGCATTATTTTGCGACTTTGTTTTAAATTGGGATTTGGTATTTGATATTGTGTTCCGTCGTCTGATGTTTGTACGTCAGCGACGGGGGTTGTTTGGTAGTTTTGCAGGCGTAGGCTATAGGTTCTAACCTATAAGCGACTTGCGTGCCGTTTTGGTTTTCATTCATGATTTCGATTTATTATACAATATGTATATATGTAGGCATCCTCACGTGGATTTCGAGATGACGGGAAGGGCATGGCGACATCGGCTTCGGCAAGCGAGGATGCAGGTGAGTAGATGTATATCTACGGGGGAAGTCGGGTGGATGGCGTATAGCACCCCGCAAACGTAGTATAAGGTTATTACATATTATTATTATGAGTCGGACGTGACCTCGGATTCTTGGCTAGTAGGGTACTATTAAAGACCTTAAGTTGGATTAAATTGATTTAGTAAGACATAACCAGAGGATGATTACCTTGGAGATAATTTGTTGGTTTCATGTAGACACACACATACGCATACACACATACACTTGACTTGGTGTATATGTATATATATATATATTTATATCTATGATTGTGTGTAGGTTTCTATATATATATATATATATACACACACACACACACACACACACACAACATATACACGTCATATGAGGATGTTATATGATACTTAGGGATGAGTCAATATGAATGGGCATGATACCGTGAGATATTGGATATATGATCGAGATATGATATGAAATGTGTTATGATATTAGCGGATCGTTGGGTAATGGGAAAATATATAAACGATAATATGTGTAGGCGACATTGAAATGAACGAGACTCTAGAATAAAACCTAGATCGTAATATGTGACTTAATCTCGATATGATGTATGATATGATATTTTAGGAGATCATCTGACGATGTATATTCACACAGACGATGATATATGTTGATGATATTAGAATGTATGCGATTATAGTACAGTACCCTTGATCATGATATTGGTTGATGATGATACTATACGAACGATGATGTATATGTGATAGTTGATCCGTACCCCAATTTTGGGATACCATACGATGTATTTTACCGTACGAAGTATAGATGTGATGATTGATCCACACTCTTGACTCGAGGAAGTCGTACTATGTACGTGACGCTATTGAGGCTGGATAGCCGACTACTAAAGACATTGACTCGGACTTTAGGAGGATTCTTCTTACCTTTCGACTAGTTTCTTTAGTTTAGTCAATTAGTTGGTTAGGTAAGTGTTAGTTTAGGCTCGAGTCATATTTATTTTCAAAACTAACTAATCGTGTGCATTTTTAAAGACAGCCTGAGGAATACTACAGATTTTTCAAAGGACGTATCTTTTCTTAAAAATCCCGTAGCCCTACTTTTCTAAAAACCATCATCCGTGCTTTTTCAAACAACAAACTGTATGACTCGTAATTAATATGTATACTCTAATTTTTCGTTCACTACATATTCACCGTTAAATTCATGTTGTATCTATCGTATTGCATGTTCATACATATGTTTCTTTAGCTAATATGAAACCCTGCATGTTAGGACACCAGCACCATTACCGAAGATGAGCATGTTCGACGTACACTTATTTACCGGCTCACACACTTCATCATCGGTAATTGCCATGTCACGTACACTTTAGAACATATTATTTCCATTTATATAATCAGCTAAATGCTAGTCCAACATAATGTTGTGTGATTACACTCATATGCTAGTTTAGACATTGCATATATTACGTAGACACTTCATGCATTTACATATTCATACTATCATGCAGTATTGTGGGACTTATGCCGATACTTATTATTTATTTACTCATGATTCTTGGGATTTTGGATTTTCTATGAGATTTCTGCATTTTAGGGAAAACCACAATACTTTCAAAACTTGTTATTATTTTAAAAAGAAAAACTGCGGTTTTCTCATGATGTGATGTGTGTGCTGTCCACCATAAGTTTTCTCGGTTCTTGAGAAGTATCATATACCCGATTCGAGGAGGGGGATGCACTGTCTGTGGGTACATGGTGAGCCCGGTATGGTACCTCGGTGCAAGAAGATCGCAGATGATGGTGTTGAGCCCGGCATGGGAGCACTACCTACCTGTTATTTGTGACGTGGCGGATATCCGGAGGATACCGACCGTAGTCGTGTGATTTGATGATATGGGCCGATCCGGACGGCCGGAGCCCGAGATATTGAGATTTGAGATACAGAGATATGAGATTTGAGATACAGAGATATAAGATTAAGATATAGAGATATGAGATATCGTGTCTTTGTGATTTACATGCTTTGTGTCGATACTTGACACGGATTTCTATGGATTTCATTGATGATACTTCGGTTATTTCAGAAGAAATTTTACTGAGATAAAAATACATATTTTCTTATATCAGATTATCCAGATTTCTTGGTGGATTGTTTCATTCATGATGCATTCATACATCATACGCATACATAAGACATATTGCTACTTAGTGACACTGACACGAGCACTGAGTATTTCACTTATGCATAGCCTATTACCCTATCACTACTAGATATCAAGTGCTATGTTGTGTTAGTTATATGTATGCCCTAGAGGCCATTACTGTACATAGGATATATATTGTAGTGGATGCTGGGACGTATATAGGAAGGACTTTCTTGCTCGACATGATAGTATGCTATCTGGTTACACTTTACCTTAACGTGTATACTGATTGTCTCTCTGTTACATGTTGGTAAAGCCCTTAGGATGTGTACTTGACTACCTGGACTATGATGCGGATCATACTAGTGGGGACATGGTAGTCCATAAGTACATCCTTCAAAGTCCCTAGTCGTGGGTGTATCGAGACGGGGCATCGATATACCAGAGTAGACTAGCGTGTACCTTCTCGACCCATACAGATGGGCGATGGATGATCCCATATCCATCGGTGTTTGACATCAGAGATGATATACGGGTGCTCAGTAGAGACTGGGTACACTGGACGGACTCGCCGAGAACTCCCAGATGGTATTATACCTCACGTCAGATGGCAGTTCTCTGGTGACACTGGTACAGAGTAGTCTGTTGACCCGAGATCGTCATAGAGTCTTGTGTGGTTCCCACTGTGCTTTGATTTCCATCTTACCACGTCCAAGAGGGCGTGCAAAACGGTGGTTTTTGGGTACAGTCCCGAGTCACATGGAGGCAATGAGCGATAGGAGGGGATTCGTCTCTCCCGGTATAGGGAGTTGATGTTGCGCTGTGTTCGATTGGCTATAACAGGAAATCCCTGGCCAGGGTTGCTGAGATTTACTGGTAAGTGTTACCAGTAGTTTCTCGAATTGTTATAAATCTCATATCGACACGACTTATCGAGCTATTGGGGTCTGGCGTTTACCACCCCTAGGCGAGATATGCGACATATCAGACGATCAGACCGGACTGTACGGTAGTGTTACTGGTTGGATTCACTGGAGTGTGAGCGGGCTTGCTCGTCGATCTTCTGATCGCTCAATACCCGGGTGGCCGTTACGTTTAGCAGACCGCTTGCGGCTTGTGGGTGTTTGATATGATCATCACCTGCTGCCGGCGTATTGACGAGTCTTTAGAGTCCTACACAGAGGTTTCCTGGCTCAAGCGAAACGAAATAGGAGCGCATATGAGATATGTGCGGGACCGAGAATAATGCGAGTATGTGATACCGTATTTCATTCTCGCGATGTATGTATCGAATGGTTGTATGCGATATAACCTAGTTATCGAATCAATGGTTGATTCGATAAGTCGATACATAGTATACTAGTCGGTTGTGTGCGACATGACCGGATCATTGAATCAAGTGTTGATTTAATGATTTAATGCATAATTATATATTTGATATATTACTTTGCATTAACTAGTATTGGTTCACTTTAAATGGATTTTCTCGCTCGGATGTGCACATTGTATATTCGATATAGTTTTGTGCACTTGATTGTATCATGTTTGATGATACATGTTATGCTAAGGTTTTAGTGTAAAGATCAAACCATGGTTACATGATAATGGTTAGGGTTTTGTTTTATTCCCTTGTTTATTTATCTATTTCTTTTTGGAAAATAAATTTGCATAAAGAGAAAATGGTGGCTATCATTTGTTTCTTTCATGAAGATTCAGGAAGGTTTGACTAAGTCACCATTTTGTCTCATGCTTAACCCTAACCATTCATTTGAACCTTAGTTAGTTCTCTACACTTTACCATGGTAAAATTTATGATAAGAATTGATTTTCTTTTCTATTTTGAACATTCTTATCATAACAATTATCATCTTCTTCTTCTTCTTCTTCAAGAAGAAAGCATACTTCATCAATGGTGATTTGAGCATAAGTGTGAGAAATCCAATTCTAGAGTCTACCCACTTCCTATTTCTTCATCCTCTACCTCTTGCCAAGTAGTAGAGTGTGTTTTCTTCACAAGTTTTTGGACTTGGTGAAGTTGGAGCTTGATCTAGCGATGCCTCGACGTAGATCATCTTCGGCATGGACATCGACGACCTAGCTCGCCATTTCTCCTACGAAGCCGACGCTAGAGCCCGGGAATTCATTTGGACAGCGAGAGGACTTCGTTGCGGAGCTATGGAGGTGGAGCACCGGATCTACAAAGGTTGTATTTCCGTATTCTTGTTGTTAAGTGTTAACTAGTTTACTTTTTCGCCTAGACATCTAGCTAACGATCCGTAGTCTAGGGTTTCTCGGCACCGTATTTTTGAAATTGGCATGGTTGATGCCTTGTGAGACCTCATTAGGGTGCCCAGGAACCTTTCATGTTGAATATATTATATTACCTAGTAGAGCGTCGTGCATGCGATTTCTACCCGCAGATGTCTTCTACTCATGAGTTGGCAACTCACCCCCGTTGTGTCAAATTTTTTTACAGGTTTAGATGTACAGGTTTCCTTGGCGGCTTGCTGGCACAACACTTCATTCAGGGTGATTGCTTGGGTAGGTTGGTTCACTTGCATCGTGACCGCCATTGTACTTTTATTTTTTCAGTTATATCTAGTAAACTCCATCAACAAGACTTGTATTCTTTGATAGACATAGAAGACCAGTTGTTTATTCTTTTGACCTTAGAGTCGCGCTTGTATTATGATGGTTTTCTGGTGGATATTGGTTTTCTTCTGAGTTTTGTTCCTCACCCTTCGGCGTTGTATATTTTATTGCTTGCGTGGTTGTGACCGCCAATTGGCGAAGAGCTAGCTCCCGCTTGGGGATGTCTTTATTATTGCTTTTGTATATATATTTTTGTTTGTACCCGTTTGGGGTCAGTTTTTACAAAGGAGACTCTGCCGAAATTTTTGAGAAAATATGATGTTGCTTTTAAACATATTTTATTTCATTTCTTCTTTTAAATGGTTTAGATTCTGGGCTTCGGCATACTTGGATTACGTTACGCCTTTAGATGTTTCGTAATTTAAGTGTCGGTCACGTTCCGTACCTTCGGGTTGTGACAAAGTTGGTATCAGAGCGCTAGGTTTAACATTTGTTCGAGTCTAGGTTGACCTTGGTTGATAAAGTGGGTGACTTAGGTAGAGTGACGTACCGTGGGTATGATCCGCGGCATACTTACGATACGCCACTCCACTTAAGAAACCTTAGGATGTATATTTCTTTCCACCATATTCTATTTGTTCCTATGATCTATCTTCGTCAATGTCGGATGGTGGTTTCTGTTACCACGTCGCACGAGCAGAGCGAGCTGCGGCTAGAGTTGCGGTCAGCATAGGCGTTTCGATTTATCGTTTACTACGTTTTCTCGTGGACGCGAGCGTTTGATGCCTACACCAGGTGGTCGGGCCACTGCTAAAGGCCGTCTAGATTGTGATGACCGTTAATGTATCGTCTATTCTGGAGTATTGAGGCATCGTTTAGCGTGCGGACGAAGAGTTTTCACATGTTGTCTAGGCGAAATAAAAGGTTCGAACGAACGTCAGAAACCCATTTTCCCAAGTTTAAGGTATTCGGAAAAACATGCAGGTAATTCTATGGACCCTCTAGAAGAATGAAACCCTAACTCAACATAATGACCATGAGAACGCCTTTGAACCTTAGGGTTTGCGGCAGTTCCACGATGCCATTAGCGAGTCTTGGGTTTGCCCTTTTACGGCTGGTCAGTAGGTGCTGTGGCATGTACTGGATATTTTTAAACTGTACTCGAGTGTTGAGCTCTTGGGGAATTTTGGGATTTTGATGAATCGATCGAAAAGTTTAAGGTAGTTCGGATATCAGGTGAAGGGATACATTACTTTGGAGACTCGAGATATGAGTATAGCTGTTTGTAGCGCCGTTCATACAGCTATGAATAGACGATTTCGAATCAGTCGACACCAGAGAAAAAGAAGCACATCGACGTCAGTGTTTACGATTTATGATTTGGCGATTTGAATGTCACATTTCTACTGCTTGGATTTTGGTATTTTGAGGATTTTGTGTTATGATTGGTATTTCCTGTGTACTCATTCTTTGCACTCGACTAGTGTTCCAAATATCAGTTGTATTGATGTTCGTTTTGTGCATACCCATTGCACTTGATTTTGATTTTGTACATTCTGAGATACTAATTTGATTTCGTGTATATGGGTTGCACATGATTTTAGACTTATGTTTTCGGTATAGTTTTCATGCACTTTTTGTACTTCTATTTGGTTTTGTGCACACTGATACATGTGGTTGTGAGTTTATCTATCGCGGTATACTTGATTTGATCCGATGTATGTCGTATACCGCTGATTTCGATTTTGATTTTTGATATATGTTTTCGTGAACCATGTGCACTGGATTAAGATTTTGCGCACACTTGGCGTACTTGATGCGATTTTGTGCATACTAGATGCACTAAATCGGGGTTTTGTGCAAATTAGATGCACCTGGTATTGTTGTCGTGCACGCCCGTTGCACTTGACAGATGTTTTTGGTGCACACCCGTTGCACTCAGTTTTGTTTCTGTGCATAGTCATGGCATCTGTATTTGATTTCGATTTTCGTGCGCACCGGACGCATGTGGTACCTTTTATACTGTATTTGAGATTGATTTCATTTTGAGCAATACGTTTTTATGATATTTACTATTTGGTGTAGTAACCGAGCAGGACGGTTCTAAGAACAGTACCTGAATATGTTTTTGCATGCATTGATAATTACCCAAGGGATTTCCAAAAGGAGCTATAGTCTCAATATTTTTTCTATGTGTCTGAGATGACATGAAATATTTTATTAGGAAATCCTTCTAAATGTATTTTCAAAAATGGAGGAACGTGTATATTAAATAATAGATATATACGTATAGATATTTTCCTTAAAATGAACGTCCGCTATATGTGCCGTGATACGCGCATCGTACGGTGACTTGGAAAAGAGATTTTGCATGCATTTCTATTCGGATGTTTCGATGATTTTACTACGATGCGCACTATATACAAGTTATAGCTTGAGTATGTCATATTGGTTTTTCGTATTAGATTTTGGTATTGTATTTTCACCTTAACTCCGATGATTGCATACCTCTTGATGGTGTTTTGACTTTGAGTATTTATACTCGTTTTTCATGCGCATACATTGCGCTAAGATATGTTTATTGTATTTATGATTTCGGAGCCCCGACGATTTGAGTGTTTTGCTGAAATGTTTTAGAATTTGGTAGAAGTTTTAAATTTAAATTCGGGGACCGAAATTATTTAAGGGGGAAGATTGTAACATTTCAGAAAAATAAAATATTATTTTTGGGAATTTTTATAATTAAATAATAAATATTATGAATATTTTAATAAATTGGTAGAATTATATACCGATAATTTGGAAAATATTTGGCAAATTATAAGAATTATTGAAATATTGGTGTTTATGTGATATGAATAATTATTGATTTTCAAAATACTTATTTGTAAATAGATTAAATGCTAATCTCGATTAAATATCACTAATCGTGTATTAAGCTTAATATATGCACATGACATACACCATGTCAATTTTTTCACACTTGCTACAATTTTCTACCATGTCTTTTCTATTTATTTTCATGCATAGTTGGTTTTAATATGAGAGGATGAGAAAATAAAATAAAAGAATAGAAAAGAAAAGAAAAGAAAAGATGAGAGAGTGGGAGAGAGATGGAGAAGTTTCTACACATGGTCCCCTCATTTTTTTCCCCATCTCCACATTTCTACGCATGGTCCCCTCATTTTTTTCCCCATCTCCTCATTTCCTTTCTTCCTCTCTCCTCGTGCTGCTCCTTCTCCCCTCTCCACCTTCTACCTCCTCACTTCACCACTAAAAACACATCAAAACTCCATCTTCCCTTCATTAAAAACATTCACAAGCTCGCTACAAACACTTTGGATCAAGAAAAATTGGATTTTGAAGACTTAGGGCAACTTAAGAAATTTCTTGAGTTACCAAATGAGGTAATTCTTGCACCATTAGAATATTATTCCATTTCCTTTAATATCTAATTAAGTTTAGAATCGATATGGTGTAGTTTAGTGAACTTTGGAAATTCCAATTTGAGGATTAGGGTTTGAGTTGAATCCAAAAATGAAATTGAGGCTTAATTGTGACCTTAAACCCCTGTAGTAAGTGATTAAAGACCAAAACCTGTGAGTAAACCCCCAATTCATTAACTTAGAAACCCCGACATCGGAAAATTGTGAGAATTGTGATGGTATTTAGGAATCTGGAGTGACTCGGAGACCTGGAAAATTATTTAGCGAAGACTAAGAGTTGTGCAGGCAACCTGGAGTATACCCTGAAGACCCGGGACCCCAATTCCATACTTGGGCCGCAAATATAACTCTTCTGGCCGCAATTTGCAGCCAGGACTTGTCCTCTGGGCCTCGTGCTTGTTCTGGGGCTCCTATATCAGTTAACTAGACCTTACACATATGTAAAATTTGCTAATTTCACCTAGGGTAAAATCTGGGACCATTTTCTTGAGTTGCTGCATTATTTTGCTACTTTGTTTTAAATTGGGATTTAGTATTTGATATTTTGTTCCGTCGTCTGATGTTTGTACGTCAGCGACGGTGGTTGTTTGGTAGTTTTGCAGGCGTAGGCTATAAGTTCTAACCTATAAGCGACTCGCGTGCCGTTTTGGTTTTCATTCGTGATTTCGATGTACGATACCATATGTTTATATGTAGGCATCTTCATGTAGATTTCGAGACGACGGGAAGAGCATGGCGATATCAGCTTCGGCAAGCGAGGATGTAGATGAGTAGATGTATATCTACGGGGGAAGTCGGGTGGATGGCGTATAGCACCCCCGCAAACGTATTATAAGGTTATTACGTATTATTATTATGAGTCAGACGTGACCTCGGATTCTTGACTAATAGGGTACTATTAAAGACCTTAAATTGGATTAAATTGATTTAGAAAGAATTAACCAGAGGATGATTACCTTGGAGATAATTCGTAGGTTTCATGTAGACACACACACGCATACACACATACACTTGACATGGTGTATATGTGTGTGTGTGTATATATATATATATATATATATATATATGAATGTGTGTAGGTTTTTATATATATAACATATACACGTGATATGAGGATATTATATGATACTTGGAGATGAGTCAATATGACTGGGCATGATACCGTGAGATATTGGATATATGATCGAGATATGATATGAAATGTGTTATGATATTAGCGGATCGTTGGGTAATGAGAAAATATATAAACGATAATATGTGTAGATGATATTGAAATGAACGAGACTCTAGAATAAAACCCAGATCGTAATATGTGACTTAATCACGGTATGATGTATGACACGATATTTTAGTGGATCATCTGACGATGTATATTCACACAGATGATGATATATATTGATGATATTGGAATGTATGCGATTATAGTACAGTACCCTTGATCTTGATATCGGTTGATGATGATACTATACGAACTATGATGTATATGTGATAGTTGACCCGTACCCCAATTTTGGGATGCCGTATGATTGATTTTACTGTACGAAGTATAGATGTGATGATTGATCCGCACCCTTGACTCGAGGAAGTCGTACTATGTACGGGACGCTATTGAGGCAGGATCGCCGACTACTAGAGACATTGACTCAGACTTTAGGAGGATTCTTCTTACCTTTCGACAAGTTTCTTTGGTTTAGTACATTTGTTGGTTAGGTAAATGTTAGTTTAGGCTTGAGTCATACTTATTTTTGAAATTTACGAATCGTGCGCATTTTTAAAGACAGCCTGAGGGATACTACGGATTTTTCAATGGACGTATCTTTTCTTAAAAATCCCGTAGTTCTACTTTTCTAAAAACCACGATCCATACTTTTTCAAACAACAAACTGTATGACTCGTAATTATTATGTATACTCTAATTGTTCGTTTACTACATATTCACCATTAAATTCATGTTGTATCTATCGCATTGCATGTTCATACATATGTTTCTTTAGCTAATATGAAACCCTGCCTGTTAGGACACCAGCACCATTACCGATGATGCGCATGTTCCACGTACACTTATTTGCTGGCTCACACACTTCATCATCGGTAATTGCCATGTCACGTGCACTTTAGAACATATTATTTCCATTTATATAATCAGCTAAATGCTAGTCCAACATAATGTTGTGTGATTACTCTCATGTGCTAGTTTAGACATTGCATATATTAGTTAGACACTTCATGCATTTACATATTCATACTATCATGCAGTATTATGGGACTTATGCCGATACTTATTATTTATTTACTCATGATTCTTGGGATTTTGGATTTTCTATGAGATTTCTGGATTTTGGAGAAAACCGCAATACTTTCAAAATTTTTTATTATTTTAAAAAATAAAACTGCGGTTTTCTTATGATGTGATGTGTGTGCTGTCCACCATGAGTTTTCTCGGTTCCTGAGCTGTATCATATACCCGATTCGAGGAGGGGGATGCACCGTCTGCGAGTACATGGTGGGCCCGTTATGGTACCTCGTGGCAAGAAGATCGCAGATGATGGCGTTGAGCCCAGCAGAGGAGCACTACCTACCAGTTATTTGTGACGCGGCGGATATCCGGAGGATACCGACCGTAGTCGTATGATTTGATGATATGGGCCGATCCGGACGGTCGGAGCCCGAGATATTGAGATTTGAGATACAGAGATATGAGATTTGAGGTACAGAGATATGAGATTGAGATATAGAGATATGGGATATCGAGACTTTGAGATTTACATGCTTTGTGTCGATACTTAATACGGATTTCCATGGATTTCATTAATGATACTTCGGTTATTTTAGAAGAAATTTTACTGAGATAAAAATACAAATTTTCTTCTATCAGATTATCCAGATTTCTTGGTGGATTGTTTCATTCATGATGCATTCATATATCATACGCATATATAAGACATATTGCTACTTAGTGACACTGACACGAGCACTGAGTATTTCACTTATGCATAGCATATTACCCTATCACTACTAGATGTCTAGTGCTATGTTGAGAATATTATATGTCCTAGGAGAGCGTTGTGCTTGCGATTTCTACCCGCAGATGTCTTCTACTCACGAGTTGGCAACTCACCCCCGTTGTGCCAAATTTTCTTACAGGTATAGATGTACAGGTTTCCTTGGCGGCTTGCTGGCACAACACTTCATTCAGGGTGATTTCTTGAGTATTTTAGTTCACTTGCATCTTGACCGCCTTTGTACTTTTATTTATTCAGTTGTATCTAGTAAAGTCCATCAACCAGACTTATATTCTTTGATAGACTTAGAAGACCAGTTATTTATTCTTTTGACCTTTGAGTCGCGCTTGTATTATGATGGTTTTCTGGTGGATATTGGTTTTCTTCTGAGTTTTGTTCCTCACCCTTCGGCGTTGTATATTTTATTTCTTGTGTGGTTGTGACTGCCAATTGGCGAAGAGCTAGTTCCGGCTTGGGGATGCCTTTATTATTGCTTTTGTATATATATTCTTGTTTGTACCTGTTTGGGGCCAGTTTTAACAAAGGAGACTCTGCCGAAATTATCGAGAAAATATGATGTTGCTTTTAAACATATTTTCCTTCACTTCTTCTTTTAAATGGTTTAGATTCTGGGCTTTGGCTTACTTAGATTACGTTACGCCTTTAGACATTTTGTAATTTAAGTGCCGGTCACGTTCCGTACCTTCGGGTCGTGACAGAAACGGTTCCAATTTACATGCAGTTTCAGTGGGAGAGTATCACCTAGGGTTGCCATCGGGTTGTATATTGGTTTTGAACCTATGTTATTTTGTACCAAGCATGCTTTGTAATATTATATCCATTTCTTTGTTAGACAATGAAGGATGTCATTTTGTATTGCAGTATAATGTTATGAACATTAAACGAAATCAAGAGTTAATTGGTTATGATACACTTAATAACGGGATTTACGTCCTTAATCAACACACAGTTTTCAACATACAACACACAAATGAAAGAAAATTTTCAGATATAAATGAAGCTTTTCTTTAGCATTGTAGACTTGGTCATATTAATGAAACAAGACTAAACAAGCTTCATAAAGATGGATATTTAAATCCTTTTGAGTATAAATCTTATGCGACTTGTCAGTCTTGTATCAAAGGGAAAATGACCAAAACTACATTTACTAGACACGGAGAAAGAGCTACTGAGCTCTTGGGCCTCATACATAGTGATGTATGTGGGCCAATGTCTATACATGCGAGAGACGGTTTTTCTTACTTCATAACTTTTACTGATGATTTCTCAAGATTCGATCATGTGTTTTTATTAAAACATAAGTCTAAATATTTCGATAAATTCAAGGAGTACAAACTTGAAGTAGAAAAACAAACTGGAATGAGCATCAAAATACTTCGATCAGATCGAGGTGGAGAGTATCTTAGTATAGAATTTTCGAACTTCCTAAAAGAGAATGGGATTCTCTCTCAGCTCACTCCCCCTTACACACCACAGCACAACGGTGTGTCAGAGCGGCGGAATCAAACCCTATTAGATATGGTACGATCCATGATGAGTGATGCTGAGTTGCCCCTCTCCTTTTGGGGGCATGCATTGGAGACTACAGCTTTTCTGTTGAACACGGTTCCAACTAAGACCGTGTCCACTCTAAGTCCGCGGCGGCGCCCCGGCCGTCGATCCGACGCCGGAGATGCGGAAACGAAAAACTTTGCAAACTAGCAAACCGGCACCACCGCGCACTTTTAACCCGGATCAGGCCATTAACCTAGCATCTAGCAAACTAAAAGATGGGTGAAGAGATATACCAAGCGATCCGTGTCCTTCGGTCTTCGTCTCCACTCCGATCTCCCGTGGAATCTCCGTCCGTCACGTCCTCGTCGGAAAGGGCACCACGTAGCCGGATTCTTTTACGGGCTCCCACCTCTGGACCGAGGCAACTCGGGCGTGAAGTTGGCTAGCCGATGCGTCCAAGAAGTGCTGTAGGCAAGTGTAGAGTCTATGTCTCTTTGGGGTTTAGTTGCCATTTGATGGTGAAGGAAATTTAGACTTTGGAGTGATGTGAGGAATTTAGTAACAAGAAGAATGAGATGAAAATGAAATTCCTCATACAAAAATGAACCCTCTCTCTCCCACTCCAAGATGTGGCCGGCCTCTCCAAAAGAATGAGAAGGGAATCAAAAACAAAAGGGAGATGAGTGTAGGAGATCAAGGGTGGTGACCACATCAAAAGCAAGCCTCACATCATAAACAAATCAACTCTAATCTCATTAATGCATGTAATGATGCATGAAAAGAAAAGATGCCATCATAATCTATGCATATGCAAGAAACCCCTCCACAATGAGTTATTTGCAAACTTGCAAATAACCCCCCTCCACCAGAAAGTCCGGCCGCGAAAGAACAAAGCAAAACCGGCCGGAACGGAATGCAAACTGGCAACTTCAGAAAACTGATCCCGTAATAAATTACAGGAAAACCCCGCGACTGCATATACATGCCCGCATTTGTATTCCCACTGAACACAAATGCAAAGAGACAAAATCTACACTATCTAATACTAGGATCCGGCTTAAGCCAAAGCCGGCTAGTAAAAACCGTCCGATCACGATCCTTGCAATACCGCACGTATCTGATCGAACCTTGCCATATCTCCATACAGCCTCTACAGCGTTTCTCCCGAAACCTGAGTAACTGAGTGTGGTGGACTCTAAAGACTCGTCAATACTATGGCTGTGGATTTAACCACTAGCACGTCAGAGGTATTAGCCATACGTGACAGGCTACCAGCTATTGACCAAAAGGGGCGTCGATGAGCAAACTCATCCTGACACCCTACTGAGCCTGTCAGTGACAATATCTGTACAGTCCGGTCCGTTCGTCTATGAGCATCGCATGGCGGGCCTAGGGGGTTGGTAAAAGTCAGACCCCCAAAAGCGGTACAAGTCGTGTCGGAGTGTAGCCCAGAACACCCTGAGATACTACTGGAATACCTACCAGCAAATCTCCTGCCTTGGCCAAGGAATTTTCATGTCCTGGCTCTCCTAGACACAGCACGACCTCACCCCCAATACCGGGAGAGATGAACCCCTGCAGATCCGCTCACTGCCTCCATGTGGCTCGGGACTGTACCCAACAAAAACCTGTTTGCACGACTCCTTTGAGCCGCGGTAGGGTAGTAATCAAAGCACAGTAGGAACTCACACAAAACAAATGACGATCTCAGGTCGATGAACTAACCTGTACATATGTCACCAGGGAACTGCGTTCTGACATCATGTATAATCCCAACTAGCAGGTTCCCGGCGAGTCCTGTCCGGTGTACTCATAACCCAATGAGCACCTGTATACATCTTAGGTGAACCAACTGACACCAGTGGCTTGTGAGATCGGCCACCGCCCCTCGTCGGGGTCTCGACTGTATACACTAGTCTACTCCGGAGTATCGATGCCCTGTTTCGAAACTCCCACGACTAGGGACCTTTTAAGGATGTGCTTATAGACCCCAGCTCCTACGTATATGATCGCCCTCATACTGCTGGTAGTTAAGCAAGAATCCTAGGGGCTCTATCAACGTGCAATAGCGACTCGTAAGGTCACCTAAAGCAGTACACGATGATAAAGATAAACCAAATAGCATACTATCATCTTGAGTAAGACTGTCCTACTGGGACAGGTCCTCCCCTCAATCATTGCAATCACGTGCTTGTGATCCAACAATTGACACTGATGGCACTATCTCCAACAATCTCCCACTTGCACTCAAGGCTAATTATTGCGATGTCGCATACTCACAGCCCGTGTGATACCGAACACCCAACTCCTCTACTAGTCAGTCTCACAAAGCTCGTTTGCGAAACTATTGCGTTCGAGGAATAGCCTCAGTGAATGGATCCGCTCTGGTGTTTCTTTCTATGTCTCTCTATATCTCAAGTTCGCGGAGAAAGCCATCTCCCGAAATGAGCAATACCTGTCTTAGAATGTGTCTGGATGTCTGATGGGACCTAGCTCATAAGTGAACTCCAAATCCAAACTTCTTAGACTGTATTGTCAACTGAACTTAATCAGTATCCTGCGACATACCTTCCCTCAGTATCCTCCTAGACGACCTGTCCAACATACTGCCCCTCGTCAGAGGAAAAACTATAACTCTGATAGCCACTCTGCTATCTAGGTCACCTTGGAAGCCTGGAATGATAACTATCTCCCGAAGGAGAATGCTGTTATCATATCCCTAGAACATCAACTTATGTTCTAAAAATGCTTCCGATTGTTTCTCCAGGATTGGAGGAATATCAACTTATTGCACCTACTGCAAGAACAACATCTGGTGTGGTACTTGACATCTTATGATTGACTCAATTGCCTAAGCAAATGATCTGCCAATCATGCGCATCCCTCTCCCCTTTAGTCTGTAAAACACCTTTAGAGAGGGTGACTCCATTACCTGTAGGTACACCACCATGCCAGGAGTCGTCCATTCTAAATACTCATAGGATGCGGTCAAAGTACCCAGATTGGGAAGCCACCTAAATCTAGATCTAAAACCATAGATCTAGTAACCAGAATGTACGATATAAGATCCAAGTCCTATGTGGAGAAACCACTGTATGACAACCAAAGTATAACCGATCGTAGTATAGGAATATCACTTCCTACTCTGTGTATATCATCAAATACCAGGACATCACACTCTACTACCTTCTTAACAGATCCATCCCCTATTCTGATGAAGTCAAACCTATGACTGTCACATCAGAAATAGATGATCTATCTCCGCTATATCTGCTTTGGTTTATAAATAGACATAAGCCTGATGTCCACCAATGCTTCCGCTGCTCCCACTGACTACGACAACCCTCTGGCAGGGTCATATAGGCATACACTTCTAAAGCTAGTTTAGAACGATGCTATACTCATCCTCCTGCCGGATCTCACAGTCTGGAACAACAGCAATGGCAAGTTTGGGTAAACAAGAACCTCCCTGTCACCGTCCTTGAGGCTACCGGAGTACCTCTCGAGCGCCTGAGGTTACCCACCATATCTACGGAGTGGCCAATGGAATGTCAAACCAGATTGAATCTTTAAATTCTTATCAAATCTTCAGTAATCGTTTGCGGTTCTGGAATCACTTCCAGTTCTACCATACTCCCACTACTGTTTTCTGAAAAAATCCATTTTTATTAAAACTGTGGCGAATCAAGAACAATATCACTATTGATCTTCCAGATGGTAGAAAGTCAACCCTCGTCATAGCCCGGGTCAATCCACAAACAGCCATTACAGAAACGTGCCTTGAGTTATCCGGAGTCTGGTTTTAAGCATAAGCCGGACAACTCCCTGTACCTTAACAATATCAAGATATGAACTGTTCTATATTCAATATAGAAACAGAGGCACTGATTTAATTGAACCAGATTCAAATCATGCAGCTGTCTCTAGTGCATGTAAACTAAATGGAAGGAGGCCGATTAACATTACTCAACTTAGCAATACTTCCAATTATGAGTAACCTGAAAGATAAGCAAGTTCTCTTAACCATTACTATCAACTGAATACCATATACAAGTATCTATATCTTCGATCACTTTGAAGAATCATGATACTTGCAATATCTGGTTCTCTACTTTATTCTTATACCTATAACTCCTCAAAACTTAGACCCTGTGTATCTACGAAACACATGTCTAAGAACTAGAGAAGTCATAAGTAAACCGAATATAGTACGAGAACCAACCCCTCTGTCCTCATGGACGCTGGACAACATACAATACTCTGTATAAGTCCCTTGAGTCTAACAACTCATTCATTATGTGTCGTAGGTTGAAAACTGTACTTATGGTTAAGAAGAATTACACCGTTGTTCAATGCTCCTAACCTAACCATCCACTGGTATAGGTAAATGTCATAGACATAATCTCAAAAAGGTATATCTCACTCTATAAAAATAGACGTACAGATATATCAATTTGAAATTGGTGCATAACAACGGATATTCAAAACCAAATATTTGTCGTCCTGCAAACAACCCAGGTGACTTCCTCAAATATCACCGATTACAACGAATCCCGATATAATGAGGATGATCACCCAATTCCCAATAACTTACTCCCATTCATCATTTTTAAAACCATACAGATGTGAGAATCATAACTGGTAAATACATACCCTGGAGCAAGTGTCTAATTGGGAAATCATTTTTCTTTTAACAGTACACAGTGAAACTGAAACATTGAAATATTTCGATGGGGTATCCTGGTATTCCTAGTAATGCCTCTTCCATTATCCAGATTAACAACTGTAACCGTATAATTCTTTGCCATCACTCCAAATCCCTTTATATGTCTTTAGTCATTACCTTCTGTACACCCCTTTAGGCCAAATGGTTTTCTTCTTTCCCTATCGTTCGGCACCAGCCTATGGTTTGGAAGAAGACTATCCAAAAAGCATAATGGGTGTACTGTCCTAATCCTAGGAACACTCGCAACGTGAGAGAAGGTGAAGATAAAAGACACCTGAATGAACTTTGTTCCTATTTCTCCTGAACTAGGATCCATCCCCGAACTAGAACAAGTTCCTTTCGAGTTCGTATATAACCATACGATGGATTATCCAATAAACTTGGGATCTTCATAGTGATACGGAGTGTCCTGGAGAAATACAAAGGTGATTTAGGATTGGCGAAGAAATAGTTGGTTTGGTCGTGAATAGCAGTCGCAATTTACTCTGCCCTCTTACTAATCCCTTTCTTTGTCTTTACTTAATACCTTCTGTACACCTTTTAGGCTAATTGGTTTTCTTCATTCCCCACCGTTCGGCACCAGCCTAAGGTTTGGAAGAAGACTATCCAATTTGCGTAATAGGTGTACTATCTCCTAAGCCAAGGAGTACTCGCAACCTGAGAGAAGGTAAAAGGAAAAGACAACTGAATAATCCTATTCGTTTTCTCCAGAACCGGAAACCATCCTCGAATTCCTTCGAGTTCGTATATAACCATACGATGGTTTTGTCCAATGGAAGTGGACGTTCGTAGTAATACGGGGTGTCCTGGAGAAAAGGGTAAAAGTAGGAGTGGCAATGAGGTCTGCAACTCTGACAATCCAAAAGCCAGTGTTAAGATGGTTCGGTCAACTTGGTCACTGAGTCATAGTCTAGGGTCGGGTCAATGGTCGCTGTCAAAGAGAGAGAGAAAAAAGAAACACTCAGCGTGCACTCTAACCATCAGAATGGTTATCACTTTATCTAATCCGGGAACCTCCCACTGTAACGTCAAATCCTTCCCCAAACCTGAAAGAAGAATTAGCCGGGATCACCCGAGGAGTAAACCAACTCATCAGTGGGAATCGGGATCCAACTATCATCGCATGATAACGTGACGGAATCCGCTCACGTTATCACACTCTAGAAGGTATGCGCATACCTGGCAAGTTTCAGTTCTTTTGAAAACCCCGATGTGATTTTTACCCCATGCTCTTATGACCTTGGCGTGAGGGCAAAATGTCATAAGTCACATGTCAAGTTCTACCCATCATTATCCAGGTTAATTTGAACCCACTCGTACATACCCTTGACGAAGGACAAAATAGTAGTACGACTGTCTCAAACCAATGCATCTATCTATGCTACAGATAAATATCCGGCAGCTACCAATCACTATGCCTTGGCGTGAGGTCAAAATACATAGCTTGAATACTACCGAATATTTAACTAAAATGATGGAGGACTACGAATGGTTTCTGGCGAAAACCTTTAACGTAATGAACTTGATAGCGTTGAAGGAACTGATAGCTTTTTAGAAATATAGTGACGAAAACCTTTGCTAAAGAGGTCACTCCCGGTGAAGGGATCTCGGCTCTTTCCCCGTGGAATGAGGTGCCGGATATTCCAACTGAATACCACGATGCAAAGCAAATGTAAACGGCTATAGTGAAGTTATTGCCCTGACGCAAACTTCTGTCCAAGGGGTCACTCCCGGTGAAGAGATCTCGGCCCTTGCCTCGTCGACTAAGGAGCAGGATATTCCAACTGAATACCACTGTGCAAAACAAAAGAGAACGCCCTTGCAATAACAGCTTTTTGAAAAGTGTTCCAACAACATCAGAATAGGTTTGTTTAACTTGCATTGATCCGAATCAACGCAGTCCCATCAATTGATCACACCACAAAAGAACGAAAATAATGATGTACGTATATGCCATCCGCACTCGCCACTGGGTCCCGTCATCACCCGTTAGGTTACTTAACTAACGACAGAGCGGGGACGGGACTAGCGCGGATGCAAAACATATACAACATCTACTACTATATATATAATATATAATTTTTCGCTCAAGGCGTGATAAAATGCAACATCACAGAAATGTACAGCATCACAGAACAATACAGATATCTGGGATCCCCGGGTTTCATAGAGCCGCTACTGAAACCCGACGTTCCCCTGCTCGTATGGATAGCCTGTGCAATGAAAATCCTAGACCCCTACGGGCGCGGCAAGTTACCCGCCAAAACCTGAAGCGAGGCAACCCCTTTCAGCAACGTGAATGGACCACCCAGCACTTCACGGAATCCGGTAACTTGGGCATCCCTCCTTGCGTCAACCTGTACCCCCTACGAGTGCGGCGAATAGCCCGCCAATTCTAGAGTAAAGCCCCCTCCGTCTCAATGCCATGAGATGCGGGCTTGTTGCCCTCTAGAACCCGGCTATCCGTGCACCCCTCCGCGGGGTAATCCTAGTACAGAAAGTAAAATATACATACAACGGGTATATCGATCTCGACCCGGTCGTACCCCAAAAGAATAATACAAATGGGCAGTGACGGCAGTCCACAGGTCAGACGCTCGCCCCGCAATATCAAATGTACATATAAAACAAAACTGTACTAATACTGCAACCAGGCTATCCCCACGACCGATCCGCAACAACACAGCAAAACACAGAACATCAACATGAATGTCACGTTCGCAAATCCGTCTAACCCGGATATAGCAGTAATACAGGATTTACCGATCAAGTGACATTCACGGTCGCAGATATAATGTAAATACTGTGAACTTGCATGTTTAAAATATCCGATCGAACAAATTTACCGAAGTGGGCCCCAAGCAGTACTGTAGCACTTACAGAAAATCTGGGCCCAAAAATAATATCCAAAAATCCCTATTTCTAAGTCAGAAGCAATCTGCAAAAATTTGGTCAAATGATCACTCAAAAGCGCGGCAGAACCGCGGCCCAAGCATGGGTTTGGCCGCGGTTCCACGGTGGAATGGTGAGATCTCGCGACCAAATTTTCACAGATTGCTTAGATTTCCATGCACAGTATTTTGCAACAACCTGGAAAAATTTTGGAGCAGAAAAAATTTCGACAGAAAACACAAGCACTGAAAATACGGTTTTTGCGATTTTTGATCGATCGGGTTTTAAACATACTAGAGCAAGCTAGGCATGGTTAATGGCGTGGCTCTGATACCAATATAAGTCCGTGGCGGCGCCCCGGCCGTCGATCCGACGCCGGAGATGCGGAAACGAAAAAATTTGCAAACTAGCAAACCGGCACCACCGCGCACTTTTAACCCGGATCGGGCCATTAACCTAGCATCTAGCAAACTAAAAGATGGGTGAAGAGATATACCAAGCGATCCGTGTCCTTCGGTTTTCGTCTCCACTCCGATCTCCTGCGGAATCTCCGTCCGTCACGTCCACGTCGGAAAGGGCACCACGTAGCCGGATTCTTTTACGGGCTCCCACCTCTGGACCGAGGCAACTCGGGCGCGAAGTTGGCTAGCCGACGCGTCCAAGAAGTGCTGTAGGCAAGTGTAGAGTCTATGTCTCTTTGGGGTTTAGTTGCCATTTGATGGTGAAGGAAATTTAGACTTTGGAGTGATGTGAGGAATTTAGTAACAAGAAGAATGAGATGAAAATGAAATTCCTCATACAAAAATGAACCCTCTCTCTCCCTCTCCAAGATGTGGCCGGCCTCTCCAAAAGAATGAGGAGGGAATCAAAAACAAAAGGGAGATGAATGTAGGAGATCAAGGGTGGTGACCACATCAAAAGCAAGCCTCACATCATAAACAAATCAACTCTAATCTCATTAATGCATGTAATGATGCATGAAAAGAAAAGATGCCATCATAATCTATGCATATGCAAGAAACCCCTCCACAATGAGTTATTTGCAAACTTGCAAATAACCCCCCTCCACCAGAAAGTCCGGCCACGAAAGAACAAAGCAAAACCGGCCGGAACGGAATGCAAATTGGCAACTTCAGAAAACTGATCCCGTAATAAATTACAGGAAAACCCCGTGACTGTATATACATGCCCGCATTTGTATTCCCACTGAACACAAATGCAAAGAGACAAAATCTACACTATCTAATACTAGGATCCGGCTTAAGCCAAAGCCGGCTAGTAAAAGCCGTCCGATCACGATCCGTGCAATACCGCACGTATCTGATCGAACCCTGCCATATCTCCATACGGCCTCTACAGCGTTTCGCCCGAAACCTGAGTAACTGAGTGTGGTGGACTCTAAAGACTCGTCAATACTACGGCTATGGATTTAACCACTAGCACGTCACAGGTATTAGCCATACGTGACGGGCCACCAGCTATTGACCAAAAGGGTCGTCGATGAGCGAACTCATCCTGACACCCTACTAAGCCTGTCAGTGACAATATCCGTACAGTCCGGTCCGTTCGTCTATGAGCATCGCATGGCGGGCCTAGGGGGTTGGTAAAAGTCAGACCCCCAAAAGCGGTACAAGTCGTGTCGGAGTGTAGCCCAGAACACCCTGAGATACTACTGGAATACCTACCACCAAATCTCCTGCCTTGGCCAAGGACTTTTCATGTTCTGGCTCTCCTAGACACAGCGCGACCTCACCCCCAATACCGGGAGAGACGAACCCCTGCAGATCCGCTCACTACCTCCATGTGGCTCGGGATTGTACCCAACTAAAATCTGTTTGCACGACTCCTTTGAGCCGTAGTAGGGTAGTAATCAAAGCACAGTGGGAACTCACACGAGACAAATGACGATCTCAGGTCGATGAACTAACCTGTACACATGTCACTAGGGAACTGCTATCTGACATCAGGTATAATCCCAACTAGCAGGTTCCCGGCGAGTCCTGTCCGGTGTACTCATAACCCAATGAGCACCTGTATACATCTTAGGTGAACCAACTGACACCAGTGGCTTGTGAGACCGGCCACCGCCCCTCGTCGGGGTCTCGACTGTATACACTAGTCTACTCCGGAGTATCGATGCCCTGTTTCGAAACTCCCACGACTAGGGACCTTTTAAGGATGTGCTTATAGACCCCAGCTCCCACGTATATGATCGCCCTCATACTGCTGGTAGTCAAGCAAGAATCCTAGGGGCTCTATTAACGTGAAATAGCGACTCGTAAGTTCACCTAAAGCAGTACACGATGATAAAGATAAACCAGATAGCATACTACCATCTTGAGTAAGACTGTCCTACTAGGACAGGTCCTCCCCTCAATCATTGTAATCACGTGCCTGTGATACAATAATTGACTCTGAGGGCACTATCTCCAACATCCACCACTCCATATGAGATATGGTATGGGAAGAGACCATCTCTTAAGCGGGCTAAGATTTGGGGTTGTCTGGCTTTTGTCAAAAAGCAAAATCTGGAAAAACTCGAGACACGATCAGTCAAGTGTGTATTTTTGGGATATCCAAAAGATTCATATAGATATCTTTTCTACCATAAGGAGGAATAAAGGGTGTTTGTTTGTCGAAATGCCACATTTTTAGAAAATGAGATTTTTCCAAATGATTCTGATGTCAATGCGGTAGATCTAGAAGAGTTTCTAGAGACATGAGTTACAAATGACGACTTGGTTGAACTTGATGTTGCAACATAACCTAATGAACCTCAGCCACTCCGTAGATCTGATAGGACTTCTCACCCACCGGAGAGATACTACGGTTTTCTAGTTGATGGTGATAGAGAAGATTGCATCATGGATGATGATGACCCTACCAGTTTTCAGCAAGCTATCACGAGTGGTGACTCTGTGAAGTGGCTGGATGCCATGAGATCCGAAATGGAGTCTATGTACACCAAAAAAGTATGGAATTTGGATGTTGTATTCTCTGGGGTCAAACCCGTAGGGTGCAAATGAATCTTTCAGAGAAAGATCGGTGTAGATGGGAATGTGGAGACCTATAAGGAAAGGCTTGTGGCGAAAGGGTTTCGGCAAAGACCAGGACTGGACTATGACGAAACCTTTTCTCCTGTAGCCATGCCTAAATCCATTCGGTCCTACTTGCTATTGATGCTCACCACGACTATGAAATCTGGCAGATGGATATTAAAACTGCTTTTCTAAATGGTGATTTAGAAGAATGTGTTTGTATGGATCAGCCAGAGGGCCTCATTGATAGTGGGAGCAGCGGGAAAGCATGTAGGCTGCTAAAATCCATTATGAATTGAAGCAGGCATCATGGAGTTGGAACATCTGTTTTGATGATGTTATCAAAGAGTTTGATTTCGTCAAAAATTCAGATGAACCTTGTGTTTATAAGAAGATTGTAGGAAGTACTGTCACATTCCTCGTATTATACGCGGATGACATCCTTCTGATAGGAAATGATGTTCCTATGCTACAATCGGTCAAACTGTTCTTATCACAAAGGTTCTCCATGAAGGACCTGGGTGATGCCTCATACATATTGGGCATGAAGATCTATAGGGATATATCTAAAAGGTTGTTGGGATTGTCCCAAACCAGGTACATTAACACCATCCTAAAGAGGTTTAGTATGGAAGACTCCAAGCGGGGTGCCTTACCTGCTAGTCATGGAGTCACTCTCTCCATGGACTTTTGCCCAAATATTGATGAAGAGAGAGATCGCATGAGCATTATACCCTACGCTTATGCTATAGGATCTATAATGTATGTGATGTTATGTACATGCCCTGATGTGGCTTATGCACTGGTTGTAGTAAGCAGGTATCAATCCAACCCAGCGGAGAATCACTGGATAGCTGTGAAGAACATTCTTAAGTACTTGCGAATGACTAAAGAAATGTTCTTAGTGTATGGTAACGGGGATCTCCAAATGGAGGCCTTTACCGATTCAAGCTTCCATAGTGATAAGGATGACAGCAAATCTATCTCAGGGTTAGTCTTTACCCTCAATGGAGGGGCGGTGTGTTGGAACAGTTCCAAACAGGATACCGTTGTAGACTCCACGATGGAAGCTGAGTATATTGCTGCAAATGATGCTTCCAAGGAAGCCGTCTGGACGACGAAGTTCATCACGGAGCTAGGAGTAGTTCCGACCATTGTTGATCCAATACCATTGTATTGTGATAATAATGGGGCTATGGCGTTGTCCAAAGAGCCTAGGTCCCATCAGCGATCCAGACACATCCTCACGCGATATCATCTGATCCGGGAGATAGTTGATCGCCGCGAGATCGAGATTCGGAGAGTAGATACAAAAGATAACACCGCGGATCCACTCACCAAGGCCTTCCCTCTGCCGCAGTGATCAGTCGAAAATATTGTATATTTTAGCCGGCAATTTCCCCATCTTTTGCATACATTTAGAAGTGTTCGGTATTCATATTCTACATATTAGCAAATCTGTCACAAAATATGAGATTGCATGTATTAGACTTTTAAACCGACACTTTAAAGGAAATTAACCGCATTTCATGGCATTGCATCATTCTGTATTTGCGCAACACTTGTCTTGAGTCTATGCAGGAAATACGGAAGAAAAGCAAAAGAGCTGATCAAAAATACGCCAACTAAATCACTTCAGATCTGGTAGCAATTCAGATGGAAAAATACAAATCAAAACATCAGAGAAAAGCCCAAATAGCAGTACAAGACAGAACCTGAAATACCAAGGCCCAAGCCCATCAAGGAGCCGCGGATCCGCGGCCATAGCCTTCTTGTGCCGCGGAAGCGCTGCTCATTGGTGACGTCATCAAGTAAAATTTGCACCACAATGCTTCTGTCAGGGCCCACATTCCATAAATGCACTCCAAATTCCAGAACTCTCTCGAAGCGGCTGCCAGATCAGCAAAGAAAATTAAGGAAGGCTAATCCTAATTAAGCTCCTAATTAATCCTCTTCTAGAAGCTCCCTCCTAACTAATCACATCTAGAAGTTTCTCCCCTAACTAACTTTTGGAGGGAAATTTGAATTTCCTCAACAAACTTTAGGAGGGAAACTTAGAATTTGAAATCCTAGATCTAGGGTTAGTTATCTATAAATAAGAACCTATACCTAGGGTTAAAGGTTAATCAATCAATAATCAATAATCAATAATCAATAATCATTGGTTCATTTTACACCATTTTCTTCCACAAGTCTCGTGACAAGGCTTGTGCGAAACCCTAACCCTAATTCCACTCCAAATCCAAGATCTTGAGTACCAAATCAAGCGAGAAGCTTTCAACCTTTTAGGAGCCGAGCCGATCTTCAATCGGGCAAGTGATCCAAGCCGATCCGCGATCCACGGTGATGAGCGAAGCCAAGTCGACGATCAAGTTCTTCCTCTTGTAGTTCTTGAGCGAATGTAACTAAATTGTTGATATAAATAAAAGGTGAAATTCTTGAATCTTGCTCTCTTTTAATTCTTGCATCATGATTAGATCTCAATTTGTAATTGTTGCTCTTGTTGTGATGTTTGAGTAAAACTCCGCTCGTCGAGGAGTCGAGACGATTGTAGAATGATGATGTAACAAATCTTTATACGATTTTTAAGTCCTACGAGTTTTGTAAACCCTAGCAAGTTCAAGAATCGATGACCTAGTTTCGTAGCGATACTTTCTTGATTGTGATCGCTCGAAATTAGGGATCTACGATCGTTTCTTGAATTTACTAGAGGCTAGAATATGAATGATATCAACGAAAGAACAAGGGATGAGATGAAACCCTAGTTTCACAAGAAATCCCTAATTCTTGTCGATCATCATCGATCTAGTATCAATTCATCGAAGGATAAGAATACGTAATTGTAAGATTACATCACATCTATAGATCCGATCGATTCCTACGAGCCTCATTTCGATTCTTGATATTTGGTTTGGAAAAATCATCAAACGATCAATTCTTGATTCTATCTTTTAATGCTTTCTTAGATCTAGTTTTTCCTCATTCTTGAACTTTAATTTCAAATCATGAATTGTTTTGTTTTCTTTTCTTTAAAGTTTCGACTCACCTAATTCAAAAGACGAACGATTACACTTTCCCTGTGGACGATCCGCACTCACTTACAATCTACAATCCGACACCATAGTTGATTGCGGTCAAATAATTTTTGATTGTGATTTCTTTACAATTTTATACTACACATCAAGAATTCAATTCAATCAAATGGCGCCGTTGCCGGGGATAGTGCGCTAATAGTTCGTATTTTGAAATTTGAGTTGAACAATTTTATTCCATCTAAATTTTGTGATCAAAATTCGTGCAAACACTAATACGTGTGTTGTGAATTGATTGCGAGGAATTCTGGAATCACTGGAGCTGGAGAAAATTTTTTTTGAGCATTCCAGAGAGCTAAGGGGAGTAACAGAAGCATTTTCCTGAAATTTTTTTGCAGAGATCCCTTCACTTGACCGCTAATCCGCGGCAATATACCCTTAACTGCGGCGGATCCGCGGCTATTTGAAGCCCTCTCTGTTCCAATTTTCCTCTGTAAGCTTCTTACCTTCTCCTCTCTCCTCTGTTTAGCTCCAATTAACATTTTGCTGCAGGTTTCTTTGCAAATAAATCGCTGCGCCGCAAAAGAAAAAATAAAATTTGTGCGTGTTTTGATTCTTGGTTGTTTGCATATTAATACGGAAATTTAAGGGGCACGACCAAATTCAAATTAGGTGGGGAATTCATTACCCTTCCTAGGCCCCGAAAATCGCAAAACTTGCATCCGCATTTACCCGCATTAATTAAAAGAAATCTAGAGATGACTCTAAGGACCGTCGCGCTCAATTAGGACAAGAGAAGGTCGTTGGTAATTCATTGTTTATCCGAGTTTTCTTGTGGTGCCTAAGGCGAGTGTGTCTAAGGCTAGCGGTTTTTAATTAGGCCCACTACTTACGTAGTGGAGTACCTTCCCACTTACCTGGCACTTATCCGGCCACAGGGGGACAAAGAGGCAGTGGAGGATTGATCCTGCGACTTGTCTTTTGGCAGTTAGGAGCGGTCTAGAGCCGGACCTAGGTGACCACTAGATTCTAGGGTTTGTGTGTTGCATTTGTTGTGTTGCATCATTTTTTTTTAAAATCCGTATCTTTTTCAAAAAAAACACCAATTACATTCATTCTTTCCCCTAATTATAAATTCACGCTGCCACTTGTACTAACCCTTTTTAGTGCAAGATAGGCTGGACACGGGTTTCTAGTGCCCGTTAGTCCGCATTTCCCTCATCGACCCAAAAGTCGGTATTTCTACATTTACCTTTTCTTTACCCACCACCACACCCACATCGATGGATCCACCTCCATCGAACTTCTTTTCCACTACTCTGCCGCCATCCGTTGGTGCGCAGAATCCACCTCGCATCTCTCTCCAAGAGAGATGCTATCCAACACGAAGCCCACTTTCCACATGTCTTTCCATTCCACCAGCCAACAGGGAAAATTTTCAAATAAAACCCCAATACATCAACCTTCTACCAAAATTTCACGGTCTCGAGTCTGAAGACGCATACGTGTTTATCACGAAATTTGAAAATGTATGCGCAATGATGGGTACTTCACAGCTTTCTGTGGATGCTTTACGTCTTCGTCTTCTCCCATTCACTTTGTGCGATTTAGCCGAGAAGTGGCTATATAACACTACCGCACATTCCATTTCAAATTGGGACGAATTCGTCAAAGCATTCCTTAAGAAATTCTACCCACATCACAAAACAGCTCGAGTCCGTAGCGAAATCTATCAATTCACCCAGCTTCCAAATGAAACATTTTCAAAATGTCTTGAACGTTTCAAGGATCTGTTAGTCCAATGTCCACATCACGGCATCCCGAGATGGGAATTGTGCCGAATCATTTATGGGGGCATTACTCCTTACACAAGACAGTCCCTTGAATCCATGTGTCAAGGCAACTTTATGACCAAAGATGATGGGGAAGCCTGGAAATTTCTAGAAGATTTCGCTGAAAAATCTTTACAGTGGGAGGGTGTGAGTCAATCGTCTAGGGATGGCAATGATATTTCCATAGGAGTTAGAGCTGACATTTCAGCTATGCAAAAGAAACTCGAGACTATGGAAAACAAATTTTTAGCCGCCCTAAGTCAAATATCACTCTCCAAAACTGTATGTGGATGCTGTTCTGATCCGTCTCACTTGACGGAAGAATGTCCGTTTCAAGGTCCTGAGCATACAAATGCCGCATTTCAAAAACCTATAAACGATCCATCTTCCTCCATATATGATCAGGGTTGGAGGAATAACCCTAACTTTGCTTGGAACCGATCACAATTTCAAAACACGGTTCCAACCCAAAACAATTTCCAAGGGGCCCATCCACCACAACAGCACCCACAACTTCAATTGAGTCAGCACCCCTTTCAAGCACAAAACTTTCAAAATCCGGCCAACATTTTTGCACCGTCTAGTCCTTTGCAATTGACCGGTACAGATAATACCTCTGCACTAGCACAGACCTTGGATACTTTCATAAAACAATCCATCCAAGGGACGGCAAGTTTGCAATCTTCCGTCGAGAATGTAATGAAGATCATTATCTCTCAAAATGAGAACATCAAATCGATGGAAGAACAAATTGCACAACTAAAAGCCGAAATGAGTGCACGAGAGAAAGGGAAACTTCCAGCTCAACCTTTACCCAATTCTAGCTATTCACATCATGTGGATGAGATCACGTTGAGATCTGGAAGAGTGCTTGACCATCACCTTGGGGAAGAGTTTGATGATACTGATAAATCAATCAATAACACCCCGGCTGAGACCTTTCCTCACACACACACTTCTAACCCCAGTTCTTCTACCCCACCATCTTCTTCCGAGCCTATTCTTCGTTTCCCAAAAGGCTCGCCACTACAGCCCACCTCTTTTACCCCTCCACGGACGATTCCCACTTCTATTATGGGATCGGTTCCACACACGCTTCCTTCTCCTATGATGGACCCAGCACTTATTGCTAAAGCACCTTATCCTAATCGGTTAAGGGCTAACACACCGAGTCCACATATGGAGAAGATCATGAACATTTTTAAGCAAGTAAACACCAACATCCCTCTTCTAGATTCCATCCAACAAGTTCCGTCTTATGCAAAAACTCTTAAGAACTTGTGTACTAGGAAGAGGAAGAATTCAGTGCCCAAGAAGATTTTTATGGAAAAAACAATAGACACGGCATTCCCCCAACAATTACCGAGGAAACGTAAGGATCCAGGATATCCTACTATTTCCGTTTCTATTGGGGAAAAACACATCAACCGTGCTCTACTAGACCTTGGCGCCAGTGTTAACTTGCTTCCATACTCAGTTTATGAGCAACTAGGTATCGGAGAGTTGAAGCCAACCAATTGCACTCTCCAGATGGCTGACCGATCAATCACCAAACCTAGGGGTGAACTGGAGGATGTGTTAATAAAAATCGGAGAATTTATATTCCCGGTAGATTTTATTGTAATTGATACACAGCCTGTAGCGAACCCACGGAATCAAATTCCGGTGATTTTAGGTCGCCCCTTTTTGGCCACTTCCAATGCAATAATCAACTGTCGTAACGGTTCTATGACCCTATCTTTCGGGATTAGGTCAATAGAACTGAACATTTACAAGTTGGGAAGTGTACCCTCCGAACCTACTGCTCAGGTATGTTCTGTCGACTTAATGGATGTCGACAGCAGCGAATTTGATTATCCTCCTGATACCGATCTAGACTCTTTTCATATGTTGTTGTTTGACCCAACTATGTATCATGCACATACGGACGCTTCTACTGAGATGTCCGGGTCAACAATTAACACGGATTATGAAATGTTCTTAGAGTCTGAAGATCACCCCGTACTTTGTGATGACATTATTTCTCGGGGTATTAATGGAACTTTTGAGGAAATCTTCGCTGATGAACTCGCATTTTTGAATGACACGGGTGTTGAGATGAATCATGTCCCACTCACTGAAATTGAACCTCCACCCCTTCTTTTGACTTGTAAAAAGAATGCGAGTAATCCATCATATTCACTGCATCGTCTCTCCAAAATGAGACGCACACACATTCTCTTCCACCACTTACCCTTTCCCCACTTCTTCTTCCACCAACCAGAGCACTGCATTGATAAAATTTTTGAATGGTTGGTGTTGACGTTCGGTCTTTGCAAAGCTTGGCATCGACCACTGATTTTTGACCCTCACTTGTGATTTTAAAAGATTAACATTGCATAACTCAAGTTTGGGGGGGTATATTTTTTCTGGCTCTTGAAAAGAAAACTTTACAAAATAATGAGCCAAAAATAAATTTGGGGGAGGTTCTTTACTTAAATATTTTGCCCCCACTAATAAATTCCTCCCAAGCTTACAGGTTTTTCGAGATTTAGCAGAAGGCAACAGTGAGGACACTGTTGAAAACAAGTTTGGGGGAGGTTTGTGCTTATTTTCGCATCATTTGCATATCAATTGCATAAGCACAAAACATTTTTTGAAAAACCATAAAAATTTAAAAATTTTCAAAATTTTCAAAATATTTTTTGTATATAAATAAGATAATGAAAGTTTAGATAGTGAACAATTACATCCATGAGATTAGAAAAATTTAAGAAAACTAAGAAAATTAGAAGTTTTCTTATACGAACTAGTAATAAGTAGTTATGAGCCGTTGTCCCAAGGGTTAGTAAGATGAAAGACGTCACTAATCTGAGGATAAAAATAAGTCTGGAAAATAGTTTCTATTCTGGAAGCCAAACATTTTGAACGTTGCTACCCTGCTATTCGCACTTACACACATCTTAAAGCCTGGGATAGTAGAGGATACCTTGAAATGCTCTTGTCTTAAAGCCAAAAGTATGGAAAAAAAAATGGTGAGAAAAATGGACACTGGTTTTGTTATCACCAAAGGCAATAAAAATATATAGCAAAGGGTGCCTCTTCATCTAGTGCCCTAAGGCCAACTGGTCTGGGAGTCACTGCTATACCTAAGGTGGTGCAAGATTAGGAAAATACACCAAATAAGCAAGCACATGAGTAATCGGTCGGTTAGTACCTCAAGAAGTATTAACGGTCGCATGAAAGTGTGTGAGTTCATCGAAAAAAAATATATATATACTGAGGCTAATGGGCAAGAGTATGATAGCTTGAATTGAATTCTCCGGGTGTAGGGATGTCTTTACACACACGCAGGGTGATATGATCGATGTTTGGAAGAAAGATAGGAATGAAGAATAAGACGATGTTTTATTGAGGGAGGACGTGATTTCTGACATCTTTTCATGACCATTAAGATAGGGCTCATGACAACCGAAAAGCTAGCTTAGTTGGAAACCCTAATTTTCAAAGTTTTTCTTTTACAATTCTTTTCTTTAAATATAATATTCATGATCTTGCTTTTATTATTGGATTTTGTGGGTGCAATCCGCTGAAAACCCTCAGGAGACAACACTCCTCCTACTAGGGACACCTAGAGGTTTAAAGGCTTGTTGCACGTGCTCAGTGCAATCGTGTTGCCTACGAAAGTGTGCTAGTTAGTTTTTCTCTTTCTTTATTTTCTCCTTCTCTTTTTAATAAAACATTCGCTCGAGACGATCGAAATTAAGTTTGGGGGTATTTGATCAGTCGAAAATATTGTATATTTTAGCCGGCAATTTCCCCATCTTTTGCATACATTTAGAAGTGTTCGGTATTCATATTCTACATATTAGCAAATCTGTCACAAAATATGAGATTGCATGTATTAGACTTTTAAACCGACACTTTAAAGGAAATTAACCGCATTTCATGGCATCGCATCATTTCTGTATTTGCGCAACACTTGTCTTTAGTCTGTGCAGGAAATACGGAAGAAAAGCAAAAGAGCTGATCAAAAATACGCCAACTAAATCACTTCAGATCTGGTAGCAATTCAGATGGAAAAATACAAATCAAAACATCAGAGAAAAGCCCAAATAGCAGTACAAGACAGAACCTGAAATACCAAGGCCCAAGCCCATCAAGGATCCACGGATCCGCGGCCATAGGCTTCTTGTGCCGCGGAAGCGCGGCTCATTGGTGACGTCATCAAGTAAAATTTGCACCACAATGCTTCTGTCAGGGCCCACATTCCATAAATGCACTCCAAATTCCAGAACTCTCTCGAAGCGACTGCTAGATCAGCAAAGAAAATTAAGGAAGGCTAATCCTAATTAAGCTCCTAATTAATCCTCTTCTAGAAGCTCCCTCCTAACTAATCACATCTAGAAGTTTCTCCCCTAACTAACTTTTGGAGGGAAATTTGAATTTCCTCAACAAACTTTAGGAGGGAAACTTAGAATTTGAAATCCTAGATCTAGGGTTAGTTATCTATAAATAGGAACCTAGACCTAGGGTTAAAGGTTAATCAATCAATAATCAATAATCAATAATCAATAATCATTGGTTCATTCTACACCATTTTCTTCCACAAGTCTCGTGACAAGGCTTGTGCGAAACCCTAACCCTAATTCCACTCCAAATCCAAGATCTTGAGTACCAAATCAAGCGAGAAGCTTTCAACCTTTTAGGAGCCGAGCCGATCTTCAATCGGGCAAGTGATCCAAGCCGATCCGCGATCCACGGAGACGAGCGAAGCCAAGTCGACGATCAAGTTCTTCCTCTTGTAGTTCTTGAGCGAATGTAACTAAATTGTTGATATAAATAAAAGGTGAAATTCTTGAATCTTGCTCTCTTTTAATTCTTGCATCATGATTAGATCTCAATTTGTAATTGTTGCTCTTGTTGTGATGTTTGAGTAAAACTCCGCTCGTCGAGGAGTCGAGACGATTGTAGAATGATGATTTAACAAATCTTTATACGATTTTTAAGTCCTACGAGTTTTGTAAACCCTAGCAAGTTCAAGAATCGATGACCTAGTTTCGTAGCGATGCTTTCTTGATTGTGATCGCTCGAAATTAGGGATCTACGATCGTTTCTTGAATTTACTAGAGGCTAGAATATGAATGATATCAACGAAAGAACAAGGGATGAGATGAAACCCTAGTTTCACAAGAAATCCCTAATTCTTGTCGATCATCATCGATCTAGTATCAATTCATCGAAGGATAAGAATACGTAATTGTAAGATTACATCACATCTATAGATCCGATCGATTCCTACGAGGCTCATTTCGATTCTTGATATTTGGTTTGGAAAAATCATCAAACGATCAATTCTTGATTCTATCTTTTAATGCTTTCTTAGATCTAGTTTTTCCTCATTCTTGAACTTTAATTTCAAATCATGAATTGTTTTGTTTTCTTTTCTTTAAAGTTTCGACTCACCTAATTCAAAAGACGAACGATTACACTTTCCCTGTGGACGATCCGCACTCACTTACAATCTACAATCCGACACCGTAGTTGATTGCGGTCAAATAATTTTTGATTGTGATTTCTTTACAATTTTATACTACACATCAAGAATTCTATTCAATCACGCAGCATGAGCAAATTTTTGAAATGTTGGGTATGAGATACGCCAATAATTGGCCTTAGTGTAAGTGGGAGATTGTTGGATATATGTATGCCCTAGAGGCTATTATATGATAGGTATGTACTGGTATGTGTGTGTGTGTGTGTGTGTTTAGGGGACATTCTTGCTCGACATGATAGTATGCTATCTGGTTGTACTTTATCTTGACATGTTCATTTGATCATGCTTTCACTCATTTGGTACATGTTGATAAAGCCCTTAGGATATTTGCTTGACTACTGAGATTATGATGTCGATCATACTAGTAGGACATATGTAGTTTGTGAGCATATCCTTAAAATGTCCTAGTCGTGGGTGTATCGAGACGGGGCATCGATATTACCAGAGTAGACAAGCGTATACGTTACTTATCCTATATGATGGGCGATGGATGATCCCATATCTATTGGTGTGGTGACACCAAAGACCGTATACGGGTGCTCAGTGAGACTGGGTACACTGAACGGACTCACCGAGAACTCCTGTGTGGTATTATATCTATCGTCAGATAGCAGTTCTCAGGTGACACTGGTACAGGTTAGTCTGGAGACCTGAGATCGTCATAGAGTCTTGTGTGCCTCCCGCTGTACTTTGATCTCCACCCTACCACGGCTCTACTGAGTCGTGCAAACAGGTGGATTTTGGGTACATTCCCGAGGCACATGGAGGCAATGAGCGATAGGAGGGGTTTCGTCTCTCCCGGTATTGGGGGTTGATGTTCACTATGTACGATTGGCTATAACAGGAAGTCCTTGGTCAGGGCTACTGAGATTTACAGATAAGTGTAATCACTAGTTTCTCGATCTGTTATGAGCCATATACCGGCATAACTTATTAGGTTAATGGGGTGACGATACCACCCTTAGACTTGATATGCAGCATATCTGACGAAGAGACCGGACTGTACGGTAAGTGTTGCCAGTTCGCTCGACGGGAGTTTTAGCAGGTTCGCTTGTGTTTCTTCTGATCGCTCAATACCCGGGAGCCATTACGTACAGCTTGTTCCACTGACGGTTTCTGGGCATGTGATGAGATCACTGCCTACTGCTAGCGTATTGACGAGTCTTAGAGTCCTACAAAGGGGTCTTCTAGCTCAAGCGAAAAGATGTGGGGTGCATATATGATATGCGCAGAGCTCGATTAAATACGTGTATTGGATACCATATTTTAATCGGACGTTTACTATTGGACGGGTCGTATGTTATATGACCGGGTTATTAAATCAAGTGTTGATTTAATATTTTGTCCATTGGCTCATTTATTAAAACCTATTTCTTTATGATGCATGCATGAGTGTATGTATATGTTGATATGGATGCACACATGCAAGCATACATATGTCATGGTTGATAATACATTGATGGTGGCAATGCAAGACTCACATGGTAACAAATATATGTATATTTTGAATATTTGAGAAAAGCAAAATGGGAATAAAATCATGGTTGACTAGTCAACTCTCTTTTCTTGTATTGACCAAAAGTCAATACCATGGTTTCATTGCCCATGGTTTTGTAGCCTATGGTTTTGCTTAACCTCAAGTCACAAAATATCTAGATATTTTGTAACCACGGTTTAGCATAACATAATTCACTTACTCTCTTGGGATTGTTAGTTATGTATATGCCCTAGAGACCATTGTTGTACATATGATGTATATTATAGTGGATGCTTGGATATATATAGAGAGGACTTTCTTGCTCGATATGATAGTATGCTATCTGGTTTCACTTTGTCTTAACATGTTGATTAGTATTGGGTTACTGTCTTGCTCTCACATATTGATAAAGCCCTTAGGATATGTACTCGACTACTAGGACTATGATGTAGATCATACTAGTAGGGCCAGGGTAGTCCAAGAGTACATCCTATAATGGTTCCTAGTTGAGGGAGTATCGAGACAGGGCATCAATACTCCAGAGTAGACTAGCGTATATGCTTCTCGACCCATATGATGGGCGATGGATGATCCCATATCTATTGGTGTTTGACATCAGAGAAGGTATACGGGTGGTCAGTGGAGACTGGGTACACTGAACGGACTCGCCGAGAACTCCTAGATAGTATTATACTTATCGTCAGATAGCAGTTCTCTGGTGACACTGGTACAAGTTAGTTTGTAGACCCGAGATCGTCATAGAGTCTAGTGTGATTCCCACTGTGCTTTGATTTCCACCTTACCACGTTCATGAGAACGTGCAAAATGGTGGCTTTTGGGTACATTCCCGAATCATATGGAGGCAATGAGTGATAGGAGGGGTTTCTTCTCTCCCGGTATTGGGGGTTGATGTTGCGCTGTGTTCGATTGGCTATAACTGGAAATCCCTGGCCAGGGATGATATGGAGATCTACTGGTAAGTGTTATCAGTAGTTTCTCGACCCGTTATGAGCCTCACATCGACACGACTTATCGGTTACTGAGGTCTGACGTTTACCACCCCTAGACTGGATATGCGACATATCAGACGAAGAGACCGGACTGTACGGTAGTGTTACTGATTGGATTCACAGGAGTGTGTGCAGGCTTGCTTGTTGATCTTCTGATCGCTCAATACCCAGGTGGCTATTACGTTTAGCTGACCGCTTGCAGCTTGTGGGTGTTTGATATGATCATCACCTATTGCCGGCATATTGACGAGTCTTTAGAGTTCTACACAGAGGTTTCCGGGCTCAGGCAAAACGGAGTAGGAGCACATATGTGATATGTGCGGGACCGAGATTAATGCGATATGTGATACCGTATTCTATTCTCGCGATATGTGCTATCGGCCGGGTATATGTGATATAGCCGGGTTATCGGATCAAGTGTTGATTTGATAAATTGATACATATTATATTAGTCGGTTATTTGTGTAATAGCTGGATTATTAAATCAAGTGTTGATTTAATAATTTAATGTATAATTATATATGTGATATATTAAATTACATTAACTAATATTAGCTCACTTAAGAATTACTTTTTCTCACTTGATGATACATTGATATATATGTAATATATGTTAATTGTATTATTTTCTTTTGTTACAAAATATTATATATGTGATATATGATATTGTAACATGCTAGGTTAAAAATGCAACTAGGGTTTATGAGACTTGAACCATGCTAGGGTTAGATTAGGGTTTATGTTTATTATTAAGGAAATTCAAAAATTGTGGAATTAGTCATGGTTGATATTTTGGAAGAAGCTTGTAGGCTTCTTTGATTTTGTCCACCCTTATTGTCTACCTTAAGATATTTGTTAACCTAACTTTAACCCTAGCTAATGGTTAAGTCTCTATAAGGGTTAAGCATGCCATTCTTAACCCATGTTGGATTTCTAATCTCACACAATAATTCATTTTATCACTTGCATCTTCTTCTTCCTCCACACAAAAAGCTTTCTAGCTTTTTCATAAGTGATAAATGTTTGTGAGAAAAAGAAATATAAAGAGAGCAAAATTCCTACTTCATCATCCTCATCTATTCTAACCATTTAGATTAGGGTGTTTGCTTCACTAATACCTCATTAGTGAAGTGATAGCTTGTGTTTTTGTTTCCTCAAGATAGATCGTCTTGGATTTCGAAGACTTCAAGCAAGATGCATCATTCAGCTCATGGAGCCTCTCGAGAGTCCGGGAACTTGATGATCGCAGCGAAGGGACCTCAACTCAGAGCTTATGAAGCGAAGGAACGGACTACAAAGGTTGTAATCCCTCTCACTTAGTAGTAAAGATGTTTGCTTTAAGTTTTAGTTTAATTCTCTAGTTAAAGATCTTGTGTTAGGGTTGTTTAAACATGACAAAATTTTAAATTGGCATGGATGATGCCACCCGAAACCTTGCTGTCGTGATTTATAACACTACAGTGGTATCAAAGCCTAGCTAGAGAATTAGACGGATAAGTGTAGGATTACGAAATCGAAACCACTCCGAAACATCGGAATCGAAACCCTAGTTTCTGTCGAAATTTTTCAAGTGTCAAAATTTTTTTTAAACAGTTGCAGAGTGATGTATGTGATACATTATGAACACAGTAGAAAATTCAACAGCAGAGCTCGGAATTTGGCCGAGCACTTTGGGGGTAAAACCGTCCTGCTTGGTTTTATCTGGGATTTTTGTTTTGAAATTTCTACTATGGTCTAGTCTCTGGGGTTTGGTAATTCAGGTGTTGTTTGTTTTTGCTAAATTTGAATGAGATGTTATCTTTTTACAGAGGCAATTTGGAGTGTTTCGTATTCGTAATTCTAAGTTTGTTTTCGGGTTAATTTAGACGGTGTTAAAAAGTTCGATCGGATATCAAATACCCACTTTAACCCTTGCCGGAATATTTTAAAGTGTTGGATTTTTCCGTAGTTAAAGAACATTCAAATATCGTGCAAGTGATTCGGTGGACCCTCTAGAAGAACGAAACCTTAACTCAATTATGTGACCGTCAGAACCGCCACTAAACCCTAGAGTTTGTGGTAGTTCAGCGGTGCCACATGTGAGGCATTGGTTGGCCCTTCTACAGCTGGTTCATTGGTAATGTGGCATGTACTGAGTATTTTTTAAACTACGCTCAAGTGTTGAGCTTTTGGGAATTATTGGGTGTTCGTTGATTCGATCGGAATGTTTAACGTCGTCTAGCTTTTTCTGTAATGTGATATAATATGTGGAATTCATATAGTTAGGCATGAAATCCGTAATATGTGATATTTCGGGTTTATGATGTCTAAGGTGATTGTGGATTCCAAATGTTGTAGTTTTTCCCTTTCTTTTTCTGCGACCGTAAGTGTAACATGTGGTGTATCGCCGGTTTCGTTGCTATACATCAACGACAAATGTGATACACATATTTTCTTACGTTGATGACATGTGATATTACGTGTTGCTGTGATATGCTATATTAGATCGTCATGATTTGAATAGCCGGAAGTGAGATGGGGGTTTTTATTTTCATTCATGTAAAATTTATTGTATATAATATTCTTTTATTGGGGCACTTCCGGGTTGAGGATGATGTCACCATTGTATATTATTTACTTTTCTGCATTAGGATAGACCCAGGTGGGGAGCATAAGTAACCGGGTTCTAGGGTCCAGTGGGAGGCCATCTCGAGAAGTCAAGACCGGGTCTCCTAACCCTAGAATTGGTAGAGTAGCTTGCCGCTCTCGTAGGGGTCTAGAGATGTGGGTTTGGCTATTCATCGCGACCGTGGAATCCGTGTTTTATACAGGCTCACAATAAAATACGGACCTCCTAGTATATCAATATTTCATATGTTATCTTCTGCTGCTGATATACTTTGATGTGATCATTTTATATGCGTGAGACGAATACTTTATTATTATATATGAGATATATAGTAGACGTTGCTTATGTTTTGCACCAACTCTAGTCCCGTCCCGGTATGTCGTTAGTTAAGTAACCTAACGGTGCATAATGGGACACTGTGGAGAATGCGGATGGCATAAGCGTACGTTGTATTTTCTTTTCTTCTGTGATGCTTAGGAAGCATAAATGATGGGATTCATTAATGAGATTAATGAAAGATAAAGAAACCTAAAAGATGTTGTAGAATCAAATTTTCAAAAAGAGTAGCTCTAGTTTTTGCTTTCATAAAGGTATTCCTTGTAAAATATCCAGCACCTTATTCGATCAGGAAAGAGCCGAGATCCCTTCACCGGGAGTGACCTCTTTAGCGAAACTAGCAGATGCTACAACTCACTCGGTTTGTTTTTGATTGCTCTATAGTTCTTGCTTTGCATAGCGGTATTTGTGAAATATCCTGCACCTTATTCGATAAGGAAAGAGCCGAGATCCCTTCACCGGGAGCGACCTCTTTAGCGAAACTAGTAAAAGCCTCAAAAACACTTCTTTTCAAAATCGCTTGTTTCTACAACGATATCAAGTTCATTACATAAAAGGTTTTCTGAAAAACCTGTCGTAGCCCTCCGTCATTTCAGATGAGTCCTACTTAATATTCGTGTTGCCTTTGTTGACCTCCGTAAAGGCGTAGTGTGCGGTAGCTGACTAGTATTTATCTGCTGCATATGATGCAATTGTTTTAGGGTAATCGTACGATCTTGTTGACCTCCGTCAAGAGTCGTGCGGGTGGGTTTAATTAAATTAGGAAATGACGGGTTGAACTTGACTAGTAGCCTATAGTTTGTTGACCTCCGTCAAGGTCATAGGACGCTAAGGGCAGAATATTATCGGGAATTTCAAGTGTTGAAATTTGCAATGAGATTGCATACCTTCTATGAGATAATTGGATCCTGATACCCACTGTGAGTAAGAGTTACTCCTAGAAGAATTTTACACATAACAATTAGCCGATCAAGTAGGTGTTAACGGGGTTATGCCTTTGGGAAAACGAGATTTATTTTAATTAGGTCCGTGCGAAAGCACGGGGAACCTCCCTCAAAGTACCAACACTGGCCTGGCCGGAAGATTGGCGAACTTGTAAGGTGTAATTAATCCCTGCAAGTCTTACCTTTTAGGGTTTTGAAGGAAGATTTGATGAAAACAGTGGGAGTCATCCTGATTAGATAAGATAATAACCAATCTAATCTTGCAAGAGCATACGCTAAAGTGTTTTCTTCTCTCTCTCTCTCCAGGTAGTGACCATGGCAGGCCTTAATCAAGATAATAATATGGATGTATTGACCGAACCCACTTGTTATACTGAGCAGGGGAACGTTGGTCCCGTTCTTTCTTATAAACGTTATAAGACTGAGCAGGGAATAGGGTCATATCCAGATTCTCATGCTGCCCAAATGAAGAATAAGCATGTTCATGCATCTTCTTCGGGTGTGTTTGTTATCGAGAATTGTTTCTCAGTTCACTCTAAATCCTGGGTATTAGATACCGGATCGGGATCCCGCATATGTAATATATTACATGGGCTAAGGAAATGTAGGGAACTGGGAATGGGTGATCATTCCATAAAAGTAGGGAATGGTGCAAATGTTGCATCCAAAACAGTTGGTGAATATCACCTTGTATTACCAAATGGTAATACATTGATTCTGAACGAATGCTATTACATTCCGACCCTGATATGCAATCTTATATCATTTTCTTTATTAAGTAAAGAAGGATATAATTTTGTAGTACGGGATAATGTTATGAAAATCTTCCTGAATCAAAAGTTGATTGGATCAGGCTCGTTAAATAATAGCATATATGTTCTAAATCAAACTACAGTTCTCAATATACAAAACACACCCAAGAGGAAGAGTTCAGAAATGAACGAATTCTTCTTGTGGCATTGTAGACTAGGTCATATCAATGCGACACGACTAGCTAAGTTACATAAGGATGGATATTTAAATCCGTTCGAATTATCATCCTATGAAACTTACCATTAATGTCTCAAAGGCAAAATGACCAAAACTTCGTTTAGTGGACACGGAGAAAGAGTTACGGAACTCTTGGGACTAATACATAGTGATGTATGCGGTCCTATGTCTACACATGCCAGGAATGGTTCCTCATACATTATTACATTCACTGACGATCTCTCAAGATACGGACATGTGTTCCTGTTGAACACAAGTCTGAAACTTTTGAGAAATTCAGAGAATATAAGTACGAAGTCGAGAACCAAACGGGTAAAAGTATTAAGATCCTTCGATCTGATCGAGGAGGAGAATACTTGAGCAATGAGTTCCTGGACTATCTAAAAGAGAATAGGATTCTCTCTCAGCTTACTCCTCCGTATACACCACAGCACAACGGTGTATCGGAGCGGAGGAATCGCACCCTATTAGATATGGTGCGCTCTATGAAGAGTACTGCTGAGTTGCCTATTTCCTTTTGGGGGTCTACGCTTGAGACAGTCATATACTTATTGAATAGAGTTCCAACCAAATCAGTGTCTACCACTCTAAATGAGATATGGGAGGGGAAGAGACCATGTCTTAATTTTGTTAAGATATGGGGTTTCCCGGCCTATGTTAAAAAGAAAAATTCGAACAAGCTCGAGGCAAGGTCTGTTCTGTGCAAGTTTGTAGGATATCACAAGCACTCGCGAGGACATATCTTCTACCACCCTGAGGAACAAAAGGTGTTTGTTGCTCAGCATGCCACCTTTTTAGAAAAGGAATTTCTTACAAAAGAAATTAGTGGCGAGGAGGTAGAACTGGAAGAAGTTCCAGCAATACAAACTACGATAGATGATTTGGTAGAACCAAAGGATTCAGTAGCTCCCAACGAACCTCAGCCGCTCCGCCGATCTAGTAGGGTTCCTCATCCACCTGAGAGATACTACGGTTTTCTCATAGACGGTGGGAGCGAGGATTGCATCATGGAAGATGATGACCCGACTAGCTTCGAGCAGGCCATCACGAGTGGTGACTCTATGAAATGGCTGGATGCAATGCGATCTGAGATGGAATCCATATGCACCAACAAAGTATGGACTTTGGAAGTTGCTCCTGAAGGGGTAAAACCTATTAGGAGCAAATAGATCTTTAAGAAGAAATTTGGTGTAGATGGAAAAGTTGAGACTTTCAAAGCTAGACTTGTTGCAAAGGGTTTTCGTCAACGACCAGGTGTGGATTATGACGAAACCTTTTTTCCAGTGGCTATACTTAAGTCCATCCGGATCTTACTTGTCATTGCTGCATACCATGACTACGAAATCTGACAGATGGATGTTAAGACCGCCTTTCTAAATGGTGATTTAGAGGAGTGCATGTATATGACTCAGCCAGAGGGCTTCATAGACAGTGGGAGCAGCGGAAAGGTGTGCAAGCTGCTTAAATCCATCTATGAGTTAAAGCTGGGATCGTGGAGTTGGAACTTCTATTTTGATGTTGTAGTCAAAGAGATTGACTTCATCAAAAACATGATGAACCTTGTATTTACAAGAAGGTGGCAGAGAGTAAGGTTGTCATCTTCGTAATGTATGTGGATGACATACTCTTGATAGGAAATGATGTTCCTATGCTGCACTCGGTCAAGCTCTTCTTATCACATAGATTCTCAATGAAAGATCTTGGTGATGCCTCCTGCATTTTGAGGATTGAGATCTACAGAGAAAGATCTAAGAGGATAATGGGATTGTCCTAATCCAGGTACATTGACACCATACTAAAGAGATTTAGTATGGAAGAATCCAAGCGTGGGAATTTACCCATGATCTTTGGACTCTCTCTCTCCAAAGAGATGTCTCCTAAGACTGATTTGGAGAGAGCTCGCATGCAAGGGATACCCTATGCTTCGGCATTAGGCTCTATCATGTACGCGATTCTATGTACCAGACCCGATGTAGCATACTCACTAAGTGTAGCGAGCAGGTATCAAGAAGATCCAGGAGAGAGTCACTGGACAGCTGTGAAGAACATTCTCAAGTACTTAAGAAGGACTAAGGAGATGTTCTTGGTGTATGGAAACAGAGAACTCCAGGTAGAGTCCTTTACCGATTCGAGATTCCAAAGTGATAAGGATGACTCTAAGTCGCACTCGGGATTTGTCTTTACCCTCAATGGATGGGCAGTTTGTTAGAAGAGTTCCAAACAGGAAACCGTGGCAGACTCGATGATGGAGGCTGAATACATCGCTACCAACGATGCTGCCAAAGAGGCTGTCTGGATCAAGAAGTTCAGCACTGAACTTGGAGTAATTCCATCCATTGAGAATCCAATACCTTTGTATTGTGATAACAATGGAGCTGTGGCTTTGTCTAAGGAACCCAGGTCCCATCAGTGATCCAGGCATATTCTAAGGCGGTATCACCTGATCCGGGAGATAGTTGATCGCCGAGAGATCGAGGTCAGGAGAGTTGACACGAAGGACAACACTGCGGATCCATTCATGAAGGCCATACCCCAGATACAATTTGAGAGACTCTTCGGGACGTTGGGTATGAGATACTACAACGGCTGGCCTTAGTGCAAGTGGGAGATTGTTAGTTATGTATATGCCCTAGAGGCCATTGTTGTACATATGATGTATATTATAGTAGATGCTTGGATATATATAGAGAGGACTTTCTTGCTCGATATGATAGTATGCTATCTGGTTTCATTTTGTCTTAACATGTTAATTTGTATTGGGTTACTGTCTTGCTCTCACATGTTGATAAAGCCCTTAGGATATGTACTCGACTACTAGGAATATGATGCAGATCATACTAGTGGGGCTAGGGTAGTACAAGAGTATATCCTATAACTGTTCCTAGTCGAGGGAGTATCGAGATAGGGTATCGATACTCCAAAGTAGACTAGCGTATATGCTTCTCGACCCATATGATGGGCGATGGATGATCCCATATCCACTGGTGTTTGAGAAGGTATACGGGTGCCCAGTGGAGACTGGATACACTGAACGGACTCATCGAGAACTCCTAGATGGTATTATAGCTATCGTTAGATAGCAATTCTCTGGTGACACTGGTACAAGTCAGTCTGTAGACCCGAGATCGTCATAGAGTCTTGTGTGATTCCCACAGTGCTTTGATTTCTACCTTAACACGTTCATGAGAACGTGCAAAACGTTGGCTTTTGGGTACAGTCCCGAATCACATGGAAGCAATGAGCGATAGGAGGGGTTTCGTCTCTCCCGGTATTGGGGGTTGATGTTGCGCTGTGTTCGATTGGCTATAACTGGAAGTCCCTGGCTAGGGCTGATATGGAGATCTACTGGTAAGTGTTATCAGTAGTTTCTCGACCCGTTATGAGCCTCATATCGACACGACTTATCGGTTACTGGGGTCTGACGTTTACCACCCCTAGACTGGATATACGACATATCAGACGAAGAGACCGGACTGTATGGTAGTGTTACTGATTGGATTCACAGGAGTGTGTGCAGGCTTCCTTGTTGATCTTCTGATCGCTCAATATCCAGGTGGCTATTACGTTTAGCTGACCGCTTGCAGCTTGTGGGTGTTTGATATGATCATCACCTACTGCCGGCGTATTGACGAGTCTTTAAATTCCTACACAGAGGTTTCCGGGCTCAGGAAACACGGAGTAGGAGCACATATGTGATATGTGCCGGACCGAGATTAATACGATATGTGATACCGTATTCTGTTCGCGCGATATGTGATATCGGCCGGGTATATGTGATTTAGTCGGGTTATCAGATCAAGTGTTGATTCGATAAATTGATACATATTATATTAGTCGGTTATTTGTATAATAGCCGGATTATTAAATCAAGTGTTGATTTAATAATTTAATGTATAATTATATATGTGATATACTAAATTACATTAACTAATATTAGCTCACTTAAGAATTACTTTTTCTCACTTGATGATATATTGATATATATGTGATATATGTAAATTGTATTATTTTCTTTTGTTACAAAATATTATATATGTGATATATGATATTGTAACATGCTAGGTTACAAATGCAACTAGGTTTTATAAGACTTGAACCATGCTAGGGTTAGATTAGGGTTTATGTTTATTATTAAGGAAATTCAAAAATTGTGGATTTAGTCATGGTTGATATTTTGGAAGAAGCTTGTAGGCTTCTTTGATTTTGTCCACCCTTTTTGTCTACCTTAAGATATTTGTTAACCTAACTTTAACCCTAGCTAATGGTTAAGTCTCTATAAGGGTTAAGCATGCCATTCTTAACCCATGTTGGATTTCTAATCTCACACAATAATTCATTTTATCACTTGCATCTTCTTCTTCCTCCACACAAAAAGCTTTCTAGCTTTTTCATAAGTGATAAATGTTTTTGAGAAAAAGAAATATAAAGAGAGCAAAATTCCTACTTCATCATCCTCATCTATTCTAGCCACTTAGATTAGGGTGTTTGCTTCACTAATACCCCATTAGTGAAGTGATGGCTTGGGTTTGTGTTTCCTTATGGTAGATCGTCTTGGATTTCGAAGACTTCAAGCAAGATGTATCATTCACCTCATGGAGCCTCTCGAAAGTCCGGGAACTTGATGATCGCAGCGAAGGGACCTGATTGTCAGAGGTTTTTCGTATGCGTTTAAAAATTTAGGAATACCGCAATCAAGACGGTTTCGTTTGGTAGCTAGCCGGTTAAGTACGGGTCTATCCACAGAGAAATGGTGTTCTTTTGTTTAAGTTCTAACGAGTTAAGTCCTATTTTGGTAGGTTTTGATTTAAGATCTAAAAATGAGAATAAATTGATTTAAAGGCTTGTTAGGGTTAGGATTAGGTTAGTTCGAAATAAGGATTCTTCTCACTTCTATCAATGCCCTAATTAAAAATTTAGGTGTTAGGGTAATAGTCAACAACGGGGATTAGCATGATTAGGAAGAAACTTAGTTTCTTCCTTTTGGTCCATGTCCGTCCGTTCTTGGCTCTTAGCCCTAATCTCCGGTTAATTCAACCACAACCGGTCTAAATAGGGAATCACCACTATCATATAGGATAGGGTGCCGTAGTGAGCGGATTGTTGTTGATTTAAAGAGAGTCATTTTAATTGAAATTATTTGGGCAAAGAGAGGAGTGAGAGAGATTTCCTTCTCTCAAATCTTCCCTATCCTACCCCTAACAAGTCAGGAATTACTCACTCATTAGGAAGGTGACAATAAAATTCATTTTTATATTTTGATTGGTAAAATAATTTGCAAATAATAAAAGAACAGATAAGAAATTGCAGGTAATAAATTGCAGATAAAAAACAATGCGAGATAAAAGAAAGCTTGCTTTATTGATGTCCTCTCAACAACGCATTATAATTGAATTGAAATCTAGAATTTAAAAAGAAGACTAAAAACTAAAGAGAGGCATGCCTTCATTTGGCTTTCAACCTTCCTATTTATAGATAGGAAAAAACCCTAGGTTACATTCTGATCCACACTTGAATATACAAGACTACCCTAAGAAAGCCGGGTCAAAGAACCGACACCCACCGACACATGCACCGACACGTGCACCATACGGCCACGGTTCCGCGGCAGAAAGGCATGTTTGGCCGTGGTTCCGCGGCCGTATTGTGGGATCTTGGTCTCAATCTTTCAGGGTTGCTTCATGTTGCTTTTTCCTTCTATTTTCTTCACTTGGTTCCACAAAATCTCTTCTATTTTCTTCCAGATTTCCAACAGTGCAGAATGATGTGGACTTTTGCCGTGAGTTTCGCGTTGAAGTCTTGAATCTTGTGCTGCCCTTATGCTTTGTACATTGAACTGTCTAATGATTTTCAGTTATTCCTTGAACTGGTAGGCGGCATCATACAGATTCATCTATTGTTGGTCGTAGTCTTACATTTGTAGCGTCTTTTCATGAATTTCACTGTAATGATCTGAGAACCTGTAACCTGCAACTATTTAACAGACATGGATCAAAAGCACCTATTTATATGTAATGTGATTAAGAATGGACGATATAATAATACAATATTCTGATATGAACAAATACCCCCAACCTTATCTTTTGCTCGTTCCGAGCAAAACCAATTTTATTCTCGAAAAAAAATCCTATCCTCACTTTCGCAGGGAATGCGATTGCACTGAGCTCGTGCAATAAGCCGTTGAACCTCTAGGTGTCCCTAGTAGGAGGAGTGTTCTCTCCTGAAAGTTTTCAGCGGATACTACCCACAAAATCCAATCAATTTGGCCATTGACTCTAATTCTTCAATTCAGTATTCTAGGAAGAAATTATATTATCTTCAACTTAGAAATCATCAACCCATAATTTTCACAGTCACTTTTTATTTAACTTAAGATCGTATATTTACTGCAGTTTTATTAAGCTTTCAGCATCTTTTGAATTTTCCTTCTAAGGTGCAATCTCAACTCAGAAATTTTTATCATCTTTACTGAAGATATATGGCCTATCTTTAATTCCTATCTCTCATCCAAACCCCAATCATATACCCCTAATTGTGTGTAATTATCACCCCTACACTTGGAAATTCAATTCAAGCTATCATACTCTTGTCCATCTTCCAAAGTTCTTGTAGTTGGTGAATTTTAAATGAAATTGCTCACACATCCTTCATGCGACCGTTAATACTTCTTGAGGTACTAAACGACCGATTACAAAATGTGCTCGAACATTTAGACGTAATTCCTCGTCTTGTAATACCTTAGGCTTAGCAGTGACTCCCAAACCAGTTGATCTAAGGCACTATGTGATAAAGCACCCTCGCTATATTTTTATTTGTGTTGCCTTTAGTAATTACAAAACCAGTGTTCATTTTTTTATTTCTTTATTCACCATTTTTACTTTTATTTCATTTTCCTTCATACTAAGGATTTTAGACAAGAGCATTTCAAGATATTCTCTACTATCCCAAGTTTCAAGGTGCGTGAATGTGCATGTAGTAAGGTATATATTTTCAGGATTTAGACTAAAGGTTCAGAATTTATTTTTCAGATTTACACTTCAAATAAAAATTTCAATACTCTTTCCTTATTTTGACTTAGCCCTAGAACTGAACTCAAAATTTGCCTATTTCTAAATAAACTGCAATGACATATATTTTCTATAGTTAAACTTTAAGAAAGGTTATTTTAAATTTTTTAATTTACTAAGTTTAGGATCTAGTTTTTCCTAACTAGTCAACCGTCTTGTTGAACTTAAATCAAATATGCCCAAAATTGAATTTTTCAATTTTTATAATTTTTAAAATTTTTCAATTTTTTATTTGATTTTATTTTTATGTATGTGTGTGTGTATATATATATATATTATATATTTTTTTTATAAAGATGCAATGCGGAATTAAATATGCAAAGAAAGAAAGAAAAAACAAATATGTACAAAAATAAAAATATGCTAATACAATGCAATGATAACTATTTACAATCCACCTCCACCCCCAAACTTATCAAAAGCAGTGTCCTCACTGCTTATGGCCTCGCCGTCCCCTCGATCTTGAGCGGGATCGTTCCTCTCTTGCCAACAGGGTGGTCATCCCCTGCTCCAAACCTGTGACTCGCTGATCAAGGTTAGACACCATCCCTATCAATCTTTCTATTCCCCTATTGGCTCTCCTAAGTAAGTGCGCTTGTGCCGCGGGGGTAAGCTCTTCATCGCTCGCGGTCGAGCTGGAGCTAGGTGTCTTGGCGGGCACGTCCTCGGCCGGCTTGGTACGCGACCATATATCATGTAAGCGTGTGTAGGACATGGATACGCCCTTAAGAAGAGGTCTAATGAGGATCCCTCTATGCATATAAAATTCGAATTCCTCCACAGGGAGGAAATGGCGACACAGTTGTATCACCAACATGGGGCATGGATAGTTGGCAGTCCTCTTTCCCGCACCAATTGAGTGAAGTAATACCGTGCACATATCATAGCTGGGGTTTCTAGTCATCAAAGTGTGCACGATATGAAGGGATGGTGTGAAAAATGAAGTATTGTGAGAACTACCAAAAATATTATTTTGTGCCCAACGGTACACAGTTAATACGTTAGCAAAAAGGGTTCTAGCCTGGATGCCTTTGCGTGGCTCCCTTGAACAATCATTACCCATCAAGGGTAGGTAGTCCTCAAAACGAAGGGGTTGATCACGAATAGGTAGTCTAGGTATTAAGGTGACTTCATGGATGAAGTCTCTATCGATTATTATTTTCCTATCCCCCCAAATTAACCTAATGTAACCGTGTTGTGAGAGGCAACCATCCTCCATGCACTCGTAAAATCGGGTGACAAGATCCGGAAGCGTGAAGGCATTTGGATGGTTAAATAGTAAAAAATTCCATCCGCTCCTTCGAATCTCCTCACCGAAGTAACTTCCAAAGACCGTGTGTGTAAAGATTTGTGAGAAATCTCTTTCAAACTGCAGAGTTGGTGCCATCACAGAGAGCAAATTGAAAAAATTTAATTTTAACAGAGAGTTAAAGGAAGTGCAAACCTCCTCTGAAGTTTTCAGAGGGCGATGACACCAAGAGGCGGCGGAAGCGCGGCACAGAGGAGGGTTTTGCGGATGTTGGGCGGCGGTCTGGCGAGATCTCACTGCAGAACTTTGGCAGCGGCTAGGGTTTTGAGGAAATGAGAAATTATGGTTATGAAAATTCAGAGAGGGGTCGGGTTGTTTATAGGGGGTATTTTGGTTATTTGTAAAAAGGGCCTCTTAGAAAGAGGAATTTATTTGTGAATAAAGTTTTTATTTTATATTTTATTTAATATTTATTAAAACTGAAAATTTACAAAAATACCCCCAAATTTTTTTTAAAAAAAAATCAATGTATATTTTTTAATTTTTTAATTTTTATTTTGTTTTTATATAATTAAAAGTGTGACATACCCCCAAACTTATTTAAAACAGTGTTTCCACTGTTTATGGCTGGATAACCGAAATTTGGGGGTAGATGGAGGAAGATCAGTCAATGTAAATCGGCTCCTGCAACAGCAGGAGCTCCTCTGCAGGGTCCGCGGTGAGAAATGGTTTAAGTCTATGTCCATTCATTTTGAATAGTGAACCATCCTCAGGATTTTCTAAATCAACCGCACCGTGCGGATATACAGTGCGTATCAAAAATGGCCCTTTCCATCGAGATCTAAGCTTGCCGGGATGGAAATGTAGCCGGGTGTCGTAAAGTAAACCCTGTTGACCAGGTTTGAATGTTTTGCGCATAAGGTGTTTATCATGAAACACCTTCGTTCGGTTTTTGACGACAACCGCATTCTCGTAAGCTTCATCCCGAAGCTCGTTTAATTCATTTAACTGCAGCTTTCTATGGCTGCCCGCATCTCCGAGAGATAGATTCAACTTTTTTATCGCCGAAAATGCGCGATGCTCAATTTCAGCTGGAAGATGGCAAGCCTTTCCATAAACAAGCCTATAAAGAGACATGCTAAGATCGGTCTTATAGGCAGTTCGAAATGCCCAAAGGGCATCAGTATGTTTTGAAGACCAATCCTTACGGTTTTTGGAAACAGTTTTCTACAATATTTGCTTGATTTGCCGATTTGAAACCTCGGCTTGCCCACATATTTAGGGATGATAGGGCGTTGATAGCTTGTGATTAATGGAATATATCCGCATTAAGGACTCGAAAGTCCTATTACAGAAATGAGTTCCATTGTCGCTGATGATTGCGCGGGGGTGCCCAAATCGAGAGAAAATGTTTTCTTTGAGGAATCTAACGATAACCTTGTTGTCATTAGTCCGGCTGGGCACAGCCTCGACATACGTAGAAACATAATCAACAGCGAGAAAAATAGATAAGGTCCCAAAAGAATTGGAAAACAGTCCCATAAAATCAATCCCCCAAACATCAAAAATTTCCACAACCAAAATTGGTTGGAGCGGCATTTCGTTTCTCCTAGATATTCGGCCCAAGTGTTGGCACCGGGAGCATGTCTTGCAGTAATCGTGTGCATCTTTAAAAAGTTATGGCCAGTAGAAGCCACACTGCAAGATCTTTTCTGCTGTCTTATTAGGGCCAAAATGCCCGCCACACGCTTGATTGTGGCAGAATGACAGCACGCTCTTAAATTCATTGTCGAGGACACACCAACGAATTATTTGGTCGGGACAGTATTTGAATAGATAAGGTTCATCCCAGTAAAAATGTTTTACCTGGGATAGGAATCGGAGTCTGTCCTGATTCGACCATTCATTTGGTATAAGTCCGGTGGCCAAATAATTCACAATATCTGCGAACCAAGGTTCGCATGATACAGTCAAGAGCTGCTCATCTGGAAAAACGGCTTTTATAGGAAATTGAAGCGTTGGCAAAGAAGGGAGGCATGAAAGATGGTCGGCAACTACGTTTTCGCATCCTCTTTTATTTTTTATGACAATGTCAAACTCTTGTAGCAACAGGATCCAACGTATCAGCCGAGAATTAGCGTCCTTCTTCGCAAAAAGATGGCGAAGAGCTGAATGGTCGGTGTATACGATGACTGGAGAGCCGATTAAGTAAGGCCTGAACTTTTCTAATGCAAACACAACAGCTAAGAATTCCTTCTCGGTTGTTGTGTAATTTAATTGGGCCTCGTTCAAGATTCGGCTGGCGTAATAAATTACATGCGGCATCTTATTGATGTGCTGTCCAAGGACAGCACCAATGGAAAAATCAGATGCATCGCACATAATTTCAAATGGATGCGTCCAGTCAGGAAATGAAAGAATGGGAGCAGAAGTAAGTGAGTTTTTCAATGACTCAAACGCCTTCATACAGCTCGAGTTGAAATCAAAAGTGGTGTCCTTGGCTAAAAAATGAGTCAAGGGTCTAGCTATCTTGCTAAAATCCTTGATGAACCGTCTATAGAAACCGGTATGGCCAAGGAAGGATCGAATGTCTCGGACGCATTTGGGCAGAGGGAGATTGGAAATGATATCAATCTTCGCTTTATCTGCCTCAATGCCATTTTGCGAGATGATATGTCCTAAGACAATACCTTCTCGTACCATGAAGTGGCACTTGTCCTAATTTAAAATAAGGTTCTTATCCTTACACCGGGTAAGGACTGCGTCTAGATGTAGCAAACACTCATCAAAAGAGTCGCCGAAAATGGAGAAATCATTCATGAAGATCTCCAAGAATTTTTCCACCATGTCTGAAAAAATCCCCATCATACACTGCTGGAAGGTAGCGGATGAATTGCATAACCCAAAGGGCATGCGACGGTAAGCAAATATACCGAAAGGACAAGTGAATATGATCTTGTCTTGGTCTTTTTCGGCGATGGGAATTTGATTATAGCCAGAGTAGCCATCCAAAAAACAATAGTATTCATGCCCAGCCAATTGTTCTAGCATTTGGTTAATAAAAGGTAATGGAAAGTGGTCTTTCCGTGTCGCGGCGTTGAGTTTTCTATAATCGATGCATACTCGCCACCCACTTTGGGTGAGAGTAGGTATTAACTCATTCGCCTCATTAGTTATGACCGTTATGCCCGATTTCTTTGGGACAATGTGAATGGGGCTAACCTACTTGCTATCAGAGATAGGGTAAATGATACTACTATCAAGACATTTTACGATCTCCTTTTTAGCAGCCTCCTTCATGACTGGGTTGAGTCGTCTCTGTGGATCCCTTGCTGGCTTGGCATCATCCATCATATGAATATGATGTTCAACTATTAGGGGAATAATCTCCTTTATGTCCGCCAAAGTCCAGCCAAAAGCTTGCCGATTTCTTTACAAGACCGTCAAAAGGCCTTTCTCTTGCTCTAGGGCTAGAGAAGCCGAAATGATAACAGGTAGGGTCTCATTCTCACCTAAGTAAGAGTATTTAAGGTGAGACGGCAATAGCTTGAGTTTGAGTGTTGGAGGTGAAACAATTGAAGGTAAAATTGGTGAAATTGTCTCAAACTCGAGAAGTTCAAACGAGTGTAAGCAACCGAGTCGGATGGTTCAGCTAACTCATCCGAAAATTCAAAGGGTTCAAACTCGGGTGGTGATTGGTCGAGATCGTTCGAGAAAGTGAAACACTCGTAGTCATTATCGGACGTGAAAGAAGTATCAGATTCAAGGAGAAACGCACTAGTGGCGTCAAAATTGCTGTGATCGAACAGAAATTTCTCAAGCTCACAGTCTTCCGGGGTGATCTCTTGGATCGAGCAAACATCAAGTATATTAGCATTAGGTTCGGAGGGTTGATTCCCCAACTTCAAAGTGTTGAGTTCAATCGTCATGTTTCCAAAAGATAGTTTCATCGAACCATTTCGATAATTGATCACAGCATTCGAAGTCGCAAGGAATGGTCGACCGAGTATCACCGGAATTTGACTCCAGGGGTTACCTACAGGCTATGTGTCCAAAACGATGAAATTCACGGGGAATATGAAATCCCCTAATTTAATCAACACATCCTCTAACTCACCCATAGGATAGGTGATGGATCGGTCGGCCATTTGGAGAGTACAATGCGTGGGTTGCAGCTCTCCTACACCTAATTGTTCATATACCGAATATGGAAGTAGGTTAACACTGGCACCAAGATCTAAAAGTGCACGGTTGATGTTCTTATCCCCAATAGTTATTGAAATTGTAGGACAGCCAGGGTCCTTTCGGTTTTTAGGTAAAGGTTGGGTAAGAGCATCACTTACTGCACTAGCCAAGAAAACTTTCTTAGGTACCTGTGATTTCCTCTTCTTGGTGCGTAAGTCCTTCAAGATTTTAGCGTAAGAAGGGACTTGTTGGATTGCATCCAAGAGGGGAATGTTAATGCTAACCAGTTTAAACAACTTCACAATCGTCTCCATTTATGGATTTTGTTTATTGGATCTTAACCGGTTTGGAAATGGAACATTTTGAAAATTGGTTGAGTCCAATGCTTATGGAGGAGATTGCGGAGTTGGAATGGATCCCAGTGCTGGTGTTCTCGTGGAGTGAGATGTGGGCACGTTCGGAGTAGTAGAAGAAGTAGAGCCTTATGAAGAATGGAGAACAGGCTCTGAAGATGAAGAAGATGAAGATGAAGATGAAGAAGAAGAAGAAGAAGCGGCGGCCGGGGTGTCATCATCAGTGCCAACATTGTTGTGAAACATCCTTCTAGATCTCAATGTAGTCATGGCACTCAAATTATGGTTTTGTTGTTCAAGAGAAACATGTGCATTTTGTGGGTGACCAGGATTTGGCAGTGGTTGAGATAGAAGCTTCCCCTTCTCTCGCTCGCTTAAAGCTGCATTCAGTTGTGCAATCTGGGATTCAATGGTTTTAATACTCTGCCCATGTGATGCAGTGTGTTGCACCAAAGACTGAATGGAAGACTGGATGTTGGCTGAGGATTGAGTTGATTGTTTTAAAAACGCCTCCAGGCTTCGTTCTAGCAAGGAAACCTTATCGTTATTTGGCTGAACAAAATTGTTTTGAGGAAAAGAGTTGTTGGGTGCAAAATTGTTCGTTTGATTTTGGTAAGGTTAGGGTTGGAAAGGTTGCTGATATTGAGTTTTTTGAGGAGCTTGTTGTTGAGGAGGAGGCCTCTGGAAATTGTTGTTGCCTTGGAACTATTGTTGATTTTGATTCCAAGAAAAATTGGGGTGGTTCCTCCAACCACGATTGTAAGTTGAAGAGTATGGATCATTTCTTTGTCTTTGCTAAAAGGCAGCATTGACTTGATCCTGTCCTTGAGCAGGTGGGTTGTAAAGACACTCTTCAGTCAAATGGGATAGATCCGAACAACAAGCGCATATAGTGCGAGGGGGTAAAGCAGAGGCAGGAGAAGGCGATGAGAATTTGCTCTCAATCGCTTCTAGTTTTCGTGTAATTGCGGCCATTTCGTCTTTCATTGCAATTGACATATCGAGTTGATGAACGCCTGCCCTAGACAGACCGGATGAAGTAGATGAAGTGGACGAAGTGGTCGGTCTAGTGCTTTCCCACTGAAGCGTTTGTTCAGCAAGATCGTCGAGAAATTGCTAAGTTTCCTCATCAGATTTGGTAAGGAAGTGACCTTGACAAATGGTTTCCAGCAACTGCTTAGCTGCTGGGTTCAGTCCTTCGTATAAAGTTCGGCAAAGTTGCCATCTCTCAATACTGTGATGAGGGCACTGAACAAGAAGGTCTTTGAATCGTTCGAAACACTTTCAAAAAGGTTCGGAAGGAAGCTGGGAAAATTGGTTAATTTCATTACGAATTCTCGCGGACTTGTGATGTGGGTAAAACTTTTTAACAAACTCTTCCCAACTGTTTATGGAATGCGATGCTGTACTATATAGCCAATTTTCACCTAGGTCACATAATGTGAAGGGAATGACTCGTAGCCTTATAGCATCATCGGACAGTTGAGGGGTCTTCATCATTGCACAAACATTCTGGAATTTGTTAATGAAGATATTGGCATCTTCGGATTCCAGCCCGTGAAATTTGGGCAGCATGTTGATGAAGTAGGGCTTAATTTCGAAATTATCCCCATTTGCCGGCGGGAGTGAAAGACAAGTAGGAAGTGTGGAACGGGTAGGAAAGAAACGATCCTAGAGCGCGATTCGTTGTGGCGCTTCAACAGGAAGGTGTTGCGAGTTATTCGCACCCAGTTGAGGTGGAATCAGTCCCGAGGTAGGTAAAGGGTTGTTAGGATTGAATCCTGACATCTCTTTAGAAGATGATGAATGTGAAGATGAAGGTGAATTGATAGAATTCCGGTCAACGTCGGAGTTGGCCGGCAAAGATAAGTATGAAAAGAAGTGGAGGGAGTTTCGACTTCGGAGTCGATCGCGTAGTCGGTAGCGACTAACGAAACACGGACTAAACGGGCGCTAGTGTCACGAGTCCAATCGGACATACACTAAACGAGTTGTAGTGTAGTCAAAACGTAGAATGTGAGGGTAAGAAAACGTCAATGGGGAAATGTGAATGAAGGGTGGTTGCAATGGGATTCTAGCGACAAATGGCAAGTTTTTATAAAAATTTTGTTTTGTGTTTTTTTTATAAAGAGTTTTTGCAAAAAATTTTGTATGGAACTACGACACACTTTCAAACAATTACAATTTAAACATGCTCAATCAAACCTAGAGCTAAGGTCTCCTAAGTCAACTAGACTGCTCCTAACTGGTCCAAAGCGACAAATTGTGAGATATCCCTCAAATCGCCTCTTCACTGCCAATTGTGGCCAGGTAAGCACAAGTGAAGAAAGGAGGGTTCCGCTCACGAATCACCGTGAGACGGGCCTTTTAAAGTTACATTTCTCACTTGTCTAGGCTAGGCACCACAAAGTCAGGTTTAGATAAATGACTGAATGCCCACAACTTTCCTCTGTCTTAATGAGCGCGACAGTCCTTAATTGGCTGAGTCTAGATATTTTTTAATTAGCTCAAGGGAGATGCTTATGCTTTAAGTGATTTCTGGGATGTTAGGAAGGGTAATGAAATCCCCACCCAATCTTAATTGGTGTCAGAGCCCCTTAGATTCCATTTTAAATATGCAAAGCAGTAACACACAAAATCTAAAACACTTGCCAAAAAAAATTTCTTTTTATTTGCGGCGCAAAGAATCCTGCATAAAATGATTTATTGGAGAGGGAGAAGAAGTTGCTGTGCAAAGAATACCTGCAGGAAAAAAATTTCAGTGGAGTTCAGGGGGTAGGAGAGAAGAAAAAAATACTCACAGAGAAATTTGGGGTGCTGACGTCACAGGTTGACCGCAGTTCCACGGTCAACTGCTTGAATCTGCCGTGGTTCCATGGCGGTTTAGTTGGTTTAGATCTCCAAAATTTTTATCTGTACTGTTTTGGTTCTCCCTTGTCTGTTCAGATCCTCTATTTCTTGATTTGTTCACTGGGCTTGCTCCAGATCTGAATCAGTCCGTCTTCCTTTCCTGCTCAATTCACACAAAAACCAATCAAAAATAACAAGATGGTTTTTTTTTATGTTTTTTCAAATTTTATATATTTTTTTTCAATTAACCCGAAATTACAAAAAGAAATAAATTACCGTTTCCCCGGCAACGGCGCCATTTGATTTTCAAAGGTTTTTCATATGCGTTTAAAAATTTAAGAATACCGCAATCAAGACGGTTTCGCTTGGTAGCTAGCCGGTTGAGTACGGGTCGATCCACAGGGAAATGGTGTTCTTTTCTTTAAGTTCTAACGAGTTAAGTCCTATTTTGGTAGGTTTTTATTTAAGATCTAAAAATGAGAATAAATTGATTTAAAGGGTTGCTAGGGATAGGATTAGGTTAGTTCGAAATAAGGATTCTTCTCACTTCTATCAATGCCCTAGTTAAGAATATAGGTGTTAGGGTAATAGTCAATAACGGGGATTAGCACGACTAGGAAGAAACTTAGTTTCTTCCCTTTGGTCATTGTCCCTCCTTCTTGGCTCTTAGCCTTAACCTCCAGTTAATTCAATCACAACTGGTCTAAATAGGGAATCACCACTATCATATAGGATAGGGTGCCGTAGTGAGCGGATTGTGGTTGACTTAAAGAGAGTCCTTTTAATTGAAATTATTTGGGCAAAGAGAGGAGTGAGAGATATTTCCTTCTCTCAAACCTTCCATATCCTACCCTTAACAAGTGAGGAATTACTCACTCATTAGGAAGGTGACAATAAAATTCATTTTTATATTTTGATTGGTAAACTAATTTGCAAATAATAAAAGAACAGATAAGAAATTGCAGGTAATAAATTGCATATAAAAAACAATGCGAGATAAAAGAAAAGCTTACTTTATTGATGTCCTCTCAACAACGCATTACAATTGAATTGAAATCTAGAATTTAAAAAGAAGACTAAAAACTAAAGAGAGGCATGCCTTTGGCTTTCAACTTTCCTATTTATAGATAGGAAAAAACCATAGGCTACATTTTGATCCACGCTTGAATTTACAAGACTACCCTAAGAAAGCCGAGTCAAAGCACCGACACCCACCGACACATGCACCGACACGTGCACCATACGGCTGCGATTCTGCAGCAGAAAGGCATGTTTGGCCGCAGTTCCGCGACCGTATTGTGGGATCTTGGTCTCAATCTTTCAGCATTGCTTCATGTTGCTTTTTCCTTCTGTTTTCTTCACTTAGTTCCACAGAATCTCTTCTATTTTCTTCCAGATTTCCAACAGTGCAGAATGATGTGGACTTTTGCCGTGAACTTCGCGTTAAAGTCTTGAATCTTGTGCTGTCCTTGTGCTTTGTGCATTGAACTGTCTAATGATTTTCAGTTGTTCCTTGAACTGGTAGGCGGTTTCATACAGATTCATCTATTGTTGGTCGTAGTTTCATATTTGTATTGTTTTTTCATGAATTTCACTGTAATAGTCTGAGAACCTCTAACCTGCAACTATTTAGCAGACATGGATCAAAAGCACCTATTTATATGTAATGTGATTAAGAATGGGCGATATAATAATGCAAAATTTTGATATGAACAGGAACTCAACTCGGAGCTTATGAAGTGAAGGAACGGACTACAAAGGTTGTAATTCCTCTCACTTAGTAGTAAAGATGTTTGCTTTAAATTTTAGTTTAATTCTCTAGTTAAAGATCTTGTGTTAGGGTTGTTTAAACATGACAAAATTTTAAATTGGCATGGATGATGCCACCCGAAACCTTACTGTCGTGATTTATAACCCTACGAGGATTATGTTGAGTTTATTCATTATTCACTTGAATCAAGTTTAGCCATCTCCTTCTTCCTCCTTCAAGCTCTCTAGGGTTTCAAAAGTGAGAGAAGAAAATAAAAAGAAAAGATTTTTAAGTGAGATCCAAACCCACATCACCAATCTATAATATTCTAGCCCATTAGTGTTAGTTGTTTGCTCCACTTCTTCATAGATCAAGTGAAGCTAGGAGCTTGAGCAAAGGGACTTCGTGGTGGATCATCATGGACTTGGAAGGATTCAAGCGAACCGGTTCAAACCCTACTCGATCCAAGAAGTCATAAGAGGAGTTCTACAAAGGTTGTAATACTTACTTCTTAGTGTTAGACACTACTTAGTATGAGATACTATATATTGTTACTCTATTTTTCTAGTTCGATTCATGGTTGGTATTATTTAGCACCCCCTAAAATTTTAATATAGCATGTGTGATGCAACCCAAAACCTAGGATGGTGCTAGAGAATCCCTACACCGAGAAGCCGCTGGGTGAAGCGTGCGCACCCCGGGGAACCCCCGGAAGGGACCGAACGGATGGGCCCACTCCCCAAGACCACCACAAGGTGGTCTTGGCGGTGAGGACCCGAAACTGCCCCACCTTAGGCAGTTTCGGGTCGGCCACACCCCCTGTCCATCTCGTGGTGGTTTCGAGGGTAGGGTACCCCCTCTAGGCCCCTCCAACTCGAAGTTAATTTCATGCTCTAACTCTCCGCGAAGGTTTGGGCACGTTTCGTTTTGATTCGGACTTCCGAATTGGCTTAAAACGCTCGTTTTGGGAATTTTAGCTCACTGGATTTTCAAGTTTTGGAAAATTGGTTTAGTTTGCTAATTGCGTGCAGAATTCTAATGTCATGGTTACTTTACAAGATTTGTGATGTGTATATGTGTTTGGAAACGTCGATTAATTGCTATACGCCGATTAGTCGGGGTTGCACATATCTGTGATCTGTTATGTTGGTTTGTGTATATGAACTTGTTGGATCGTCGTGGATGAATAGCCAGGGATGTGAGATAAGGGTTTTCATTCTTTCATTCGATGTAAATTTGTAAAGTGAAGTAATATTATTTTGCGGGGCACATCCGGGTTGAGGTTGTAGCCACCGTTGTATTATTTCTTTTACTTTTTTTTACTCCTAGGATAGACCCAAGGTGGGGTGCACAAACTACCGGGTACTTTGAAGTGTCGAGTGGCCTACTCACTTTGTTGAGGGGGTTGCTTCACTTTGGGTATTTGGCGGGTAGTTTGCCGCACCGGTAGGGGTCTAAGGTGGTGTTTGGCTATTCATCACGACCGTGGAATCCGTCTTTCGTTACAGGCTTAAACGAAACGCGGAATTCCTAGTATATTTAATATGTTAATCTGTGATCTGGAATGCCTATTATTGCGTCAGACGAATGGTTATTATATATATATGTGCTATATAATAGACGTTGCTTATGTTTTGCATCTGCGCTAGTCCAGCCCCCACTCTGGCGTTAGTTAAGCAACCTAACGGTGTTAGACGGGGCCCAGCGGCGAATGCGGATGGCATAAGTGGACGTGGTATTTTTGTATTTTTCTGTGATGATAGGTGTAAATGATGGGACTGCATTACATTAATGCAAAGAAAATAAACCAAAGCTGAATCGTTGGAATAAATTTTTAAAACCACTCGGTTATTTTAAAACAGGAGACTTTTAAATGCGGAGCTTAAACCACTCCTTTTAAAAGCTATCAGGTTCCTTCGATTATATCAAGTTCACTACGTTCACGGTGTCACCAAAACCATTTGTAGCCTTCCATCATTTCATATGAATGTTCAATAGCATTCAACCTATGTTTGTTGGCCTTCGTCAAGGCATAGTGATTGGTAGTTGCTGGGTATTGATATGTAGCATAGATAGATGCGTTGGTTTAGGACAGTCGTATTACTTTGTTGGCCTTTGTCAAGGGTATATATGGGTGGGTTCAAATTAACTTGGACAATGATGGGTAGAGCTTGACATATGACTTATGATTTGTTGGCCTTCGTCAAGGTCATAAGAGCATGGGGCAAAAATCCACATTGGGGGTTTCTAAGAAAACTAAAACTTGCTAGTGCTGCATACAATTTGGAGTGTGTTAATTGTAAGTCCATGTCACGCACCCCACGAGTTTGCGGGAAGGCGGAATATATGAAAAACGATTATCAAAGCTTCGTAACACGGACTTGAGCGCATGAATCGTATCTAAACCGTTACTTGCAAACAACGAGAGGTTTAACTACTCGGATTCGAAGTTATACCTCACGTTACTTGTCCTTCGGGTCTTCATCTATGTCCTCCACTCCTCGTAGGCTCCTTGGAACATCGGCACCTCAACGGCCTCCTCGAGTTAAAGACGATCCACCCGAGAGCTCCTACGCCAAGCTTGATCTCTAACTTCAGATAACTAGGTTGCTCAAAGTGCTAATCTAAGCTACCTAGGGATATAGAGTGAGGTTATGGATGTATTAATCTAGCTAACCCTTGATCTCAACACATGAGAGGTTAGGGTTAGGGTTTCAAGAATGAGAGAGCTTGAGGAGAGAGAAGGTGATCATAAGAATCCTTTTGGATGAATGAAGTCATTTGTGTATATATGAAACATATGATAATATTAAGTAAATAACAAACAATGAATTATCACCATGTTTCATTAATACACTAAGTGATTCATCACATGAGTCATATAAAACATTAAATGAATCATTAACTCAATGTATGAATCACTACATGACTCATTAATCCAATTAATGCATATGCCACCTTAACCCCCAAGTCACCATGCTTCTAGAAGCTTCCCGGAAAATTACGAGAACGCCCCTCCAATCCGTGAAAACACGGAAAAACTTTAGACTGTATAAATCCAATAACCTGATACTAGAATCTGGCTTAAACCAAAACCGCCTAGTAAAAACTGTCCGAACGTCGTACGTGCGTAAACACACGTATGCGTCCGAACCCTTGTCGTAAAACCATACAACCTCTATATCGTTTCGCCTGGAGCAGGGAAACCCTCTGTATGGGACTCTAAAGACTCGACACTACGATGGCAGTGGGTTTAACCACAGACCGCAAGTTGCACTAGCTGTACGTAACGGTCCCTAGGTAGATGTCGATAAGAAGGCCGATGAGGAAACCCATCCGAACTCCTACTGAGCCTGATGTAACAATCTCCGTACAGTCCGGTCTGTTCGTCTAAGACTATCGCATATCGAGCTTAGGGGGCGGAAAGCGTCAGTCCCCTAATAGCGGTATAAGTCGTGTCGGAGCGTAGCCCATTACACCCTGAGAAACTACTGGAACCTACCAGTAAATTTCGCTTTCCCTGGCCAGGGACTTTGCGTAATGGCTCTCTGACACAGCGCGATATCGACTCCCAATACCGGGAGAGACGAATCCTGTCTAACCGCCACTGCCTCCAAGTGCTCGGGACTGCACCCAACTGCTACCTGTTTGCACGACTCCTTTGAGGCGTGGTAGGGTAGCAATCTAAGAACAGTAGGACACACTCGAGGCGAAGTAGCAGTGTCAATTCTGCGGACTATGCTGTACTCATGTCACCTGGGAACTGTTAACTAACGACGAGTATAATACCATCCAACAGTCCCCCTGCGAGTCCTGTCCGGTGTACCCGTAACTTAACGAGCACCTGTATACTATCTCCAGTACGACTTACTGATGGCTGTGGGACAGACCATCTCCCCAACTGGGATGAGAAGCGTACACACTAGTCTACTCTGGAGTATCGATGCCCTGTCTTGATAATCCTACGACTAGGGACAAGTATAGGATGTTGCTTATAGACTATCCATCCCCCACTAGTGTGACTGCCATCATAACGCTGGTAATCAAGCAAAGATCCTGAGGGCTCTACTAATATGTATAAGTGATACGTTATAAGAAACATATGCACATATTAAAGTAGACAAAACCAAGTAGCATACTACCATGTTTAGCAAGATTGTATATACAACTGTGAATATCCCAAGCTTCCATTAAGTAATATGCATACAAGTATGATACAATAATGGCCCCTAGGGCATATACACTGACAATCTCCCACTTGCACTAGGGCCATTAGCTGGCATATCGTAGACCTATCATCTCGAATAGCCTCTCGAACTGCGTCTGAGGAATGACCTTTGTGAATGGATCAGCAATGTTATTCTCCGTCTCTACTCTTTTCACCTCGATCTCCCGGCGATCTACGATCTCCCTGATCAGGTGATACCTCCTTAAGATGTGTCTGGACTTCTGATGGGACCTGGGTTCCTTCGCTAAATCTATAGTGCCGTTGTTGTCAAAATACAGAGGTATTGGACCAACACTGGTAGGAACCACCTGAAGTTTTGTGAGGAACTTCTTCATCTAGACAGCTTCTTTTGCGGCATCGGAAGCAGCTATGTACTCCGCTTCCATTGTTGAGTCAGCAACGGTCTCCTGCTTGGAACTCTTCCAACAGACCGCCCCTCCATTGAGGGTAAAGACATAACCCGACATGGATTTGGAGTCATCCTTGACACTCTGGAAGCCGGAGTCAGCAAAGGCCTCCATCTGGAGGTCTTTTCCGCCATACACTAAGAACATCTCCTTAGTCCTCCTCAGGTACTTTAGAATGTTCTTTACTGCTATCCAATACTTCTCCACTGGGTTCGCCTGATACAAGCTTACAACGCTCAATGCGTATGCTACATCCGGTCTGGTACATAACATCGCATACATTATAGAGCCTACCACAGAAGCGTAGGGTATAATCGACATGCGATCCCTTTCCAAACCAGTCTTGGGAGATATCTCTTTGGAGAGGGTGATTCCGTGACAAGCCGGTAGGTTACCGCGCTTAGAATCATCCATATTGAATCTCTTCACTATGGTGTCTATGTACCTGGACTATGAAAGTCCCAACATCCTTTTTGATCTATGACGATAGATCCAGATCCCCAGAATGTAGGTGGCATCACTCAGGTCTTTCATGGAGAATTTCTGTGATAAGAATCTTTTGACTGACTGTAACATAGGAATATCATTTCCTATTAGGAGAATGTCATCCACGTACAAGACGAGGAATACTACAGCTCTCCCTACAATCTTACTGTATATGCAAGGTTCATCTGGATTTTTGATAAAGTCGAATTCTTTGACAGCATCATCAAAACAGATGTTCCAACTCCGCGATGCCTGCTTTAGTCAATAAATGGACTTAAGCAGCTTGCATACTTTACCGCTGCTCCCACTCTGAATGAATCCCTCTGGCTGATCCATATAGACGCTCTCTTCCAAATTTCCATTTAGAAAGGCCGTCTTTATGTCCATCTGCCAGATTTCATAATCGTGGAAGTCAGCAATAGCAAGAAGGACCCGAATGGATTTGAGCATAGCCACTGGAGAAAAGGTTTCGTCATAGTCCAAACCAGGTCTTTGACGGAAACCCTTTGCAACAAGTCTAGCCTTATAGGTTTCAACCTGTATATCTACACCAATCTTCTTTTTGAAGATCCATTTGCATCATACGGGTTTTACCCCATCTGGAGCAATGTCCAAAGTCCATACTTTGTTAGTGTACATGGACTCCATTTCGGTCCGCATTGCATCCAGCCATTTTACCGAGTCGGCACTCTGAATGGCTTGCTGGAAGGTAGTAGGGTCATCATCATCAATGACGCAATCCTCTCTATCCCCATCTATGAGAAAACTGTAGTATCTCTCAGGCAGATGAGACGGCCTACTACTCCTACGGAGGAGTGCGGGAATGTCCTGTTCTTCTTGAACTTCTGGTTCTACCATACTTTCAGTAACAGTTTGTGGTTCTGGAATTTCTTCCAGTTTTATTTCGCTCCCATTTATTTCCTTTTCTAAAAAATGATGTTCTAGAAAATGGGCATTACGACAAACAAAAACCTTTTGTTCTTCTGCGTAATAGAATAGATACCCCCTGGAGTTCTTTGGATATCCCACAAACTTACACTGTACTGATCGTGCCTCGAGCTTGTCCGCATGCTGCTTTTTAACAAAAGCTGGACATCCCCAAATCTTCAGATACTGAAGATAGGGTTTCTTCCCACTCCACATCTGATATGGTGTGGTAGGCATAGGAACTATGTTCAAAAGATATGCAGCTGATTCTAGTGCATATCCCCAGAATGATCGCGGTAACTCAGCCTTACTCATCATCGAACGAACCATATCCAATAGGGTTCGATTCCTCCTTTCTGACACACCGTTGTGTTGTGGTGTGTATGGAGGAGTAAGTTGGGAGAGAATACCATTCTCTTTTAAGTAACCCAGGAACTCGGCACTTAAGTATTCACCACCTCTATCAGATCTCAGTGTCTTGATACTTTTGCCGGTTTGGTTTTCCACTTCATTCTTGTATTCTTGGAATTTCTCAAAGGCCTCGGATTTATGCTTCATTAAGAAGACATATCCATACCTAGAGAAATCATCCGTAAAAGTAATGAAGTAGGAATAACCACCTCGCGCATGTATAGACATAGGACCGCACACGTCACTGTGTACAAGTCCTAAGAGCTCACTTGCTCTTACTCCGTGTCCAGTAAACGGAGTTTTTGTCATCTTTCCTATGAGACAAGATTCACAAGTAGCATAAGATTGATATTTGAACGGATTCAAATATCCTTCTTTATGTAACTTAGTCAACCTTCTCTCATTGATGTGACCTAGTCTACAATGCCATAAGAAAGCCTGATTTAATTCCGGAGACATTCTTTTAAGTGTGTTCTGCACATTGAAAACCTGAGCTTGACTAAATACGTATATGCCGTTATCTAAAGCATCGGACCCAATCAAAACTTGATTTAGGTAGATGTGAACTACATCGCTTACGAATGTAAAATCATATCCCTCTCTTGAAAGTGAGGACACTGATATGATATTGCAAGTCATACTAGCTACATACAGACAGTTACGTAGAATCAATATCTGCCCACTTGTCAAACCTAGGCGATATTCTCCCACGCAGCGTCCACGCTCAATCCGTTTGCAACTCTGAGAGACAAATCACCTACCTTCATAACTCTACGGTTTCTCAAAATATGTAATGAATTACAGATATGAGATCCTGCTCCAGTATCTAGTACCCAGGAAGTAGAGTTAATTGACAAACAGTTCTCAATTACAAACACACTTGAGGCTGAAGCCACAACATATTTCGTATCCTGGCTACTGGCCTCTAAAGCCCTGCAATCTTTCTTCCAATGCCCAATCCCATAACAATAGGAACGTTCCTCTTTTACTACATTCATTCCCGAAACTTTTGCCCTTTTCTTTCTTTCTTCTTCCTTGGTTTCCTTCAGGGTAGAAGGCAGAGACTGCAGAATCAAGTCAGTATCTGACTTGTTTCCCAACATGGTCTCCAGGTCCTGGAGCTCATCAATATAGCTAGTCATTGTAAGGACGTTGTCCCCTACAAATGACCCGACGGCCAACCTCGCTTGAATTAATTCGGTCGAGGTCTCATATCTTTCGATATGAGATTGCTCTCCATATAAATCTTTGTTATGGAGAAAGATGGAAACTGAGTCCATCTTCTCGTGCTGCTTCTGGTATATACCATCAACTGAACCTAACACGAGGCACTTGGCTTTCGCTTTATCCTTTTCCCTTGTCTGACGGATATCAATATCCGTGACGGTGGAAACTAGACCTGGGACGGCGGGATCTTGAGTAGTAATAGGGTGGTCCATCTTGTCATAGGCAATGGACATCTGGACAGACCTTTGCCAGTCATATAAGTCAGATTAAGTCAATTTGTTATCTAGATGTAACCTAGTCGTGGTCACAAGGTCGCTGCAATTAAGAGAGAGAAGAAAAACACTTTTAGCATGATGCTCTTGCAAGTTTAGAGTGGTTTTTAATTTATCTAAACAGGATGGCTCCCACTGTTTCTCGAATCCCTCCTCAAACCAAAAAGGAAGAACTAGCCAGGACAATTCTCACTATACAATACTTGCTTAACCGTTCAGCCAGGTCAGTGTCGATACTTCGAGGGAGGTTTTCCAATGCTTTCGCGAAGTTCCTTAATTAAAGAACCTCTTTTCTCTGGGGGCGTAGCCCCGCTGACACCTTTCTAGACACCTACTTGGTTTATAGCATTGATCGTTAAGTGACGAATCTCCTGATAAGTAGTATATACTCACAGTAGGATCGGGATCCAAAATATTATCGTATGATAATGTTGAAGGAATCTTGCCAACATTCATCAAACTCCAAAATGGTATGCTCTGTCTGCAAATTTCAGTTTCTTTAGAAATTCCCGATATAAATTTTTGCCCCATACTCTTATGACCTTGGCGTTAGGTCAAAATGTCATAAGTCACAAGTCAAGTTCTACCCATCATTATTCTTGTTAATTTGAACCCATCCGTACATATCCTTGACGTTAGGCCAAAATGATAATACGACTGTCCCAAACTAACACATCTATCTATGCAACATATGAATACCCAGCAGCTACCAAACACTATGCCTTGGCGTTAGGTCAAAATACATAGCTTGAATATTACTGAATACCCAAATGAAATGACGGAGGGCTACGAATGGTTTTGGCAAAAACCGTGAACGTAGTGAACTTGATATAATCGAAGGAACCTGATACTTTTTAAAAGGAGTGGTTAAAGCTCCGGAATTAAAAATTCTGATCTTTTAAACTAACCGAGTGGTTTCTTTTAAATTTGTTCCAACGATTAAACTTTAGTTTATTTTCTTTGCATTATAATAATGCATCCCATCATTTATCCTATCATTGCAGAAAACAACGAAAATACCACGTCCTCTTATGCCATCCGCGTTCGCCACGGGGTCCCGTCATCACCCGTTAGGTTACTTAACTAACGACGGAGCGGGGGCTGGGCTAACGCGGGTGTAAAACATAAGTGACGTCTAATAGCTATCATATATAGATATTGTACATTCGTCAGACGCAATAATAAGCATTCCAGTTCACAGATGAACTTTATTGGATATACTAGCAATCCGCATTTGCTTTGAGCCTGCAATAAAAGACGGATTACACAGTTGTGATGAATAGCAATTACCCCAACCCTAGACCCCTACGGGTACGGCAAACTACCCGCCAAGTACCCGAAGTGAAGCGGTCTCCCTCAACAACATGAGTAGGCCACTAAACACTTCAACGTACCCGGTAGTTTATGTACCCCACCTTGGGTCTATCCTAGGAGCAAAAAACAGTAAAAAGAAATAATACAACTGTTGCTACAATCGCAACCTGGATGCGCCCCGCAAAAGAATATTACATCATATTACATTTATATCGAATGAATGAATATTAAACCCATCTCAAACTCCGGCTAATCATCACAACACTCCAATCAAGTCCATATACACAAACAGTAAACATTACAGAAATGTGCAACCCCCTGCCAACCGACATACTAGCAGTTCGGGGAGGTTTACGAACACATTAAACATTACAGATAAAAACCCAATTAGCAAATAACTTAGAACATCGATCAACAACCATTTTCCGTGTCTACCCCAAAAGCAAACCAGCACTGAAGTAACCTGGGCAGAAACAGAATATACAGGAAACCAAAACACCAAACAATATGAATTACTGAGAAAATCCGAGTCAACTCGGAGTTGACTCGGCGGCGGATCCGCGGCCGAAAGCACTATCTTGCCGTGGATCCACGGCCATCTAACCGAGTTGCAATCTCGTATTTTCCCAGAATTCTTATATTTCCCTACTGTGAATTTTAAGGCATAACAAATATTTTTTTCGACACGTTTAAAATTTACAGAAACTGTTAGGGTTAGGGTTTTGTTTTAGCGTTTATCCATCGATCTAAGTTCTAATTAGTTGCTAACAAGCTAGTAATGGTTTAGTTGGCTCTGATACCACTGTAAGTCCATGTCACGCACCCCACGAGCTTGCGGGGAGGCGGAATATATGAAAAACGATTATCAAAACTTCGTAACACGGACTTGAGCGCATGAATCGTATCTAAACCTTTACTAGCAAACAACGAGAGGTTTAACTACTCGGATTCGAAGTTATACCTCACGTTACTTATCCTTCGGGTCTTCATCGCTGTCCTCCACTCCTCGTAGGCTCCTTGGAACATCGGCATCTCAACGGCCTCCTCGAGTCAAATACGATCCACCCGAGTGCTCCTACGCCAAGCTTGATCTCTAACTTCAGATAACTAGGTTGCTCAAAGTGCTGATCTAAGCTACCTAGGCGATATAGAGTGAGGTTATGGATGTATTAGTCTAGCTAACCCTTGATCTCAACACATGAGAGGTTAGGGTTAGGGTTTCAAGAATGAGAGAGCTTGAGGAGAGAGAAGGTGATCATAAGAATCCTTTTGGATGAATGAAGTCATTTGTGTATATATGAAACATATGATAATATTAAGTAAATAACAAACAATGAATTATCACCATGTTTCATTAATACACTAAGTGATTCATTACATGAGTCATATAAAACATTAAATGAATCATTAACTCAATGTATGAATCACTACATGACTCATTAATCCAATTAATGCATATGCCACCTTAACCCCCAAGTCACCATGCTTCTAGAAGCTTCCCGGAAAATTACGAGAACGTCCCTCCAATCCGTGAAAGCACGGAAAAACTTTAGACTGTATAAATCTAATAACCTGATACTACAATCTGGCTTAAACAAAAGCCGACTAGTAAAAACTGTCCGAACGTCGTACGTGCGTAAACACACGTATGCGTCCGAACCTTTGTCGTAAAACCATACGACCTCTATATCGTTTCGCCTGAAGCAGGGAAACCCTCTGTGTGGGACTCTAAAGACTCGACACTACGCTGGCAGTGGGTTTAACCACAGACCGCAAGCGGCACTAGCTGTACGTAACGGTCCCCAGGTAGATGTCGATAAGAAGGGCGATGAGGAAACCCATCCGAACTCCTACTGAGCCTGATATGACAATCTCCGTACAGTCCGGTCTGTTCGTCTAAGACTATCGCATATCGAACTTAGGGGCGGCAAGTGTCAGTCCCCTAATAGCGGTATAAGTCGTGTCGGAGCGTAGCCCATTACACCCTGAGAAACTACTGGAACCTACCAGTAAATCTCGCTTGCCCTAGCCAAGGACTTTGCGTAATGGCTCTCTGACACAGCGCGATATCAACTCCCAATACCGGGAGAGACGAATCCTGTCTAACCGCCACTGCCTCCAAGTGCTCGAGACTGCACCCAACTGCTACCTGTTTGCATGACTCCTTTTAGCCGTGGTAGGGTAGCAATCTAAGAACAGTGGGACACACTCGAGGCGAAGTAGCAGTGTCAAGTCTGTGGACTATGCTGTACTCATGTCACCTGGGAACTGTTAACTGACGACGGGTATAATACCAACCAACAGTCCCCCTGCGAGTCATGTCCGGTGTACCCATAACCTAACGAGCACCTGTATACTATCTCCAGTACAACGTACTGATGGCTGTGGGACAGACCATCTCCCCAACTGGGATGAGAAGCGTACACACTAGTCTACTCTGGAGTATCGATGCTCTGTCTAGATAATCCTACGACTAGGGACAAGTATAGGATGTTGCTTATAGACTACCCAGCCCCCACTAGTGTGACTGCCATCACAACGCTGGTAATCAAGCAAAAATCCTGAGGGCTCTACTAATATGTATAAGTGATACGTTACAAGAAACATATGCACATATTAAAGTAGACAAAACCAAGTAGCATACTACCATGTTTAGCAAGACTGTATATACAACTGTGAATATCCCAAGCTTCCATTAAGTAATATACATACAAGTATGATTCAATAATGGCCCCTAGGGAATATACACTAACATTAATGTTGGTAGGATTCCTTCAGGATTATCACACAATGATATTTGGATCCCGATCCTACTGTGAGTATCCGCTACACCTCGGGAGATTCTTCACTTAACGATCAATACTATAAACCAAGTAGGTGTCTAGAACAGTGTTAGCGGGACTACGCCTCTAGGAAAAAGTGGTTATTTAATTAAGGAATTTCGCGAAAGCGTCGTAAAACCTCCCTCTAAGTATCGACACTAGCCTGTCCGAACGGTTAAGAAAGTATTGTACGGTGAGATTAATCCTGACTAATTATTCTTTTATGGTTTAAGGAATGATTCGAGAAACAGCAGGAGCCATCCTGTTTAGATAAATTAAAAAACAATCTAAACTTGTAATAGCATCATGCTGAGTGTTTTCTTCTCTCTCATAATTGCAGTGACCAGGTGACCAGATTAGGTTACAGATAGATAATAAAATGAATGAGTTATACTATATTGACTGGTAAAGCTTTGTCCAGATGTCCATTACCTATGATAAGCTGGACCACCACATTACTACTCAAGCCCCCGCCGTCCCAGATCCAGTTTCCACCGTCGCGGATGTTGATATCCGTAAGACAAGGGAATAAGACTGTGCGAATGCCAAGTGCCTCGTGTTGGCCTCAGTTGATGGTGTATACCATAGGCAGCACGAGAAGATGGACTTAGTTTCTATCTTCCTCCATAACAAATTTTTATATAGAGAGCAATCTCATATCGCAAGATATGAGACCTTGAAAGAATTGCTTCAAGCGAGGTTGGCTGTCGGGTCATCTGTAGGGGGCCACGTCTACCTAGCACACTTTCGTAGGCAACACGATTGTACTGAGCACGTGTAACAAGCCTTTAAATCTCTAGGTGTCCCTAATAGGATGAGTGTTGTCTCCTGAGGGTTTTCAGTGGATTGCACCCACAAAATCCTATAATAAAAGAAAGACTGTGAAAATTACATATAAAGATAAGAATTATAAAAGAAAGAACTTGAAAATCAGAGTTTTCAACTACACTAGCTTTTCGGTTGTCATGAGCCCTATTTTAATAGTCATGAAAAGATGTTAGAAATCACATCATCCCTCAATAAAACATCGCCTTTATTCTTCATCCCTACCTTTCTTCCAAACACCGATCATATACCCCTACGTGTGCGTAAAAGACAACCCTACACTCGGAGAATTCAATTCAAGCTATCATACTCTTGTCCATCTACCTCAGTACTTTTTAGTCGATGATTATTTTAGATGGAATTGCTCACACATTTTTCATGCGACCGTTAATACTTCTTGAGGTACTAACCGACCGATTACTAAATGTGCTCACTTATTAGGCGTAATTAGCAATTTCCTCATCTTGCTGTTAGTTATATGTATGCCCTAGAGGCCATTACTATTCATGGGATGTATATTGTAGTGGATGCTTGGACATATATAGGAAGGACTTTCTTGCTCGATATGATAGTATGCTATCTGGTTGCTCTTTGTCTTAACATGTTGACTTGTACGTGATGTTGTCTTGCTCTCACATGTTGATAAAGCCCTTAGGATGTGTACTTGACTACCAGGACTATGATGGAGATCATACTAGTGGGGCCAAGGGTAGTCCACAAGTACACCCTATAATTGTTCCTAGTCGTGGGAGTATCGAGATAGGGCATCGATACTCTAGAGTAGACTACGTATGCGCATCTTGACCCATATGATGGGCGATGGATAATCACACATCCATTGGTGTTTGACATCAGAGATGGTATACGGGTGCTTAGTGGAGACTGGGTACACTGGACAGACTCGCCGAGAACTCCTAGATGGTATTATACCTATCGTCAGGTAGCAATTCTCTGGTGACACTGGTACATGTTAGTCTATCGACCCAAGATCGTCATAGAGTCTTGTGTGATTCCCACTGTGCTTTGATTTCCACCATACCATGGTCAAGAGATCATGCAAAAAGGTGGTTTTTGGGTATAGTCCCGAGTCACATGGATACAATGAGCGATTGGAGGGGGTTCGTCTCTCCCGGTATTGGGAGTTGATGTTGCGCTATGCTCGATTGGCCATAACATGAAATCAATGGCCAGGATTGCTGAGATTTACTGGTAAGTGTTATCAGTAGTTTCTCAAACCGTTATGGACCTTGCATCGGCATGACTTATTAGGCTATTGGGGTCTGACGTTTTACCACCCCAGGCTATGATATGTGAAATATCTGACGAAGAGACCGGACTGTACGGTAGTCTTACTGATTGGATTCACAGGAGTATGAGCAGGCTTGCTTTTTGATCTTCTAATCGCTTAATACCCGGGTGGCTGTTACGTTTAGCAGACCGCTTGCGGCTTGTGGGTGTTGATATGATCATCACCTACTGCCGGCGTATTGACGAGTATTTAGAGTCCTACACAGAGGTTTTCTGGTTCATGCGAAACGGAGTAGGAGCACATATATGATATGTGAGGGATAGAGATTAATGCGTGTATGTGATATCGCATTCTATTCTCATGATTTGTGTATCGATCGGTTATATGTGATATAGCCGGGTTATCGGATCAAGTGTTGATTCGATAAAACGATACATTTGATATTAGTCGGTTATATGTGATATAGACGGATTATTAAATCAAGTGTTGATTTAATAATTTAGTGTATAATTATATATTTGTTATATTACATTACATTAACTAGTATTTGCTCACTTAAAATTTCTTTTCTCACTTTTGATACACTTTACATATATGTGATATATGTATTGTTTTCTTTGCACACATAAATATATATATGATATATATTGTTGTGTCATGCTAGGTTACACATGCAATATATATATATGAGACTTATACCATGCTAGGGTTAAAGTTAGGGTTCATAATTATATTTAAGCAAATTCAAAATTAGTGGAGTTTTTGTCATGGTTCAAAGCTTGTAGAAGCTTGTAGGTTTCATTGACTTAGTCCACTCTTTTGTCTACCTTAAGATATTTATTAACCCAACCTTAACCCATAGCTATGGTTTAGTCTCTACAATGGTTAGTACATGATAAACACTCACCATGGTTGCATTTCTAACCTTATGTGATTTTCTTTAGTTCATCACTTCATCATCTTCTTCTTCCTCTCATTGAAGCTTTCTAGATTCATGAAAAATGATGAAAAAGTGTGAGAAAAATAAATCTAAAGTGAGCCCACTTCCTAATTCATCATCCTCTACTATTAGCCATTTAGTTTAAGGTGTTTGATTCACTAATTTCACCATTAGTGAAGAGGTAGCATGAGCTCGAGTCTCCTCGACGTAGATCATCTTCGACCTCGAAGACATTGAGCAAGCTCGTTCATTTCTTCATGTGAACCCTCTCTAGAGTCTGGGAGTTCATTACTTGCAGCGAAGCGACTACTACACGGAGATTTAGAAGTGAAGGACCGGTTTATAAAGGTTGTATTCCGCATTCACATAGATGTAAAGTGTTTACATTTGCTTTTCGTATGATTCTCTAGTTAAACATCCTATGTTTAGGGTTCCTTAATATGGCAAAATTTTAATTTGGCATGGAAGATGCCGCCCGAAACCCCGTTGTCGCGCTAAGTAACCCTGCAGTGGTATCAAAGCCTAGCTAGAGAATTACACGATGTTAGTTAGATTACAAATCCGAAACTTGCAACTCCATGACCTAGTTTCTGTCGAATTTCTTTTGGGCTCTAAATTTTTTTTAAACAACTACAGAGTGTTATATGTGATTTAACATGAACATCACCAAAATTTGGAGCCTTTTTACCTAAAAGTGGCCGGCCACAATGGCTATATTTCCGAGCTTACCGGATGAAATGTGGAGTTCTGGCTTCAAATTTTGGTAGTGTTCTCGTCTCTGGGTTTTGGGGTTTCAGGTGTTGTTTGTTTTTGCTAAAATTGCATGTGATGTTAATTTTCTATATAAGCAACTCAGACTGTTTTGTATTTGTAATTCTAAATGTTTGTTTCGGATTATTTAGACGATATTAAAAAGTTCGAACGGATATCAATAACCCAATTTTTCCCCCGCGGGAAATTTTTGAAGAGTTGGATTTTTTCCGAGTTTAAAATCTTCAGAAAATCTTGCAAGCGATTCTGTGAACCCTCTAGAAGAACGATACCCAAACTCGACTTTTTGGATCACGGAACCGCGATCATATCCTAGGGTATGCCGCAGTTCCGTGGAGACATAAGTGAGGCATGGATCGACCCTTCTACGGATGGTTTATAGGAGCTGTGGCAGTTTCTAGGTACTTTTTGAACTCCGCTCAAATGTTGAGCTTGTTGGGAAATTTTGGGTGTTTGATTATTCGATCGAAAAGTTTAACTTCGTCTAGCTATCTGTGATTGTGATACAATATTTAGAATCCACATAATCAGTTATGAGATAACTAGTTTGAATTTTATAAATCTAGCAGTTTAGTCTCGTTTGATCAGTTGCCACGGGATTTTGATATTGATCAAAAGTCCGTCACAATTACGTAGTGTACGCGGATACTCACCGGGTAACCTTACTTGATAGCCACGCCCCATAGCCCCGACCAACTGACTGTAGGAGAACCCCGTCGCCAAAAGCATCCGTTCGGGTGCTCGCGGCCGCGGTGTTCCACCTTAGTGCACTCCGTCGACGGCATCGGGGGTGCGGCCGTCTACTAAAGTTTTCGACGAGCATTCGATCAAGTTATCGGGAATCTTGTTGAATTACCTGAAAGGTTATTGGAAAGTGTTTTCAATATCGAGACTAAAATGTGGGGTTTATAATTGTTAGGCACGTGATGTCTAAGGAATTCATTTGGTTAGGCATGAAATCCAAAGTATGAGATACATTGGGTTTATGATGTCTAAGGTGGTTGCGGATTCCAATTGTTGTAGTTTTTCACTTTCTTTTCTGCGACCGTAAGTGTAATATGTGGTGTATCGCCGGTTTCGTTGCTATATGTCAACGAAAATTGGGATACGCATATTTACTTACGTTGATGACATATGATGTTATGTGTTGCTGTGATATGTTATATTGGATCGTCGTGTTTTGAATAGCCGGGTTTTTTTTATGTGAGATGAGTGTTTTTCATTTTCATTCATGTAAAATCTTGTATGTAATATTCTTTTATTGGGGCACTTCCGGGTTGAGGATGATGTCACCATTGATGTATATTATTTACTTTTCCGCATTAGGATAGACCCAAGGAGGAGAGCACAAGTAACTGGGTTCTAGGGTCCAGTGGTAAACCATCTCGAGGAGTCGAGACCGGGTATCCTAACTCTAGAATTAGGAGGGTTGCTTGCCGCTCTCGTAGGGGTTTAGGGATGTGGTTTTGGATATTCATCGCGACCGTGGAATCCGTGTTTTATACTGGCTTAATATAAAATACGGAATTCCCAGTATATCCAATATTTCATATGTGATTCTTCTGCTACTGATATTTTGTGATGTGATCACTTTATATGTTGAGACGAATGCTTCTATTATATATATATGATATATAATAACTATTACAGCTTTCGTTTCTCATGTGATGCTTTGGAAGCATAAAAGATAGAACTTCATTAATGAGATTAATCAAATAAAAAGGAACCTAAACATGTTATAGAAACTTGTTTTAAAAACTGGTAGCTCTAGATTTTTCTTTGCATAGCGGTATTCTTTGTAGAATATCCAGCACCTTATTCAATAAGGAAAGAGCCGAGATCCTTTCACCGGGAGTGACCTCTTTAGCGAAACTATCAGATGCTACAACCCATTCGGTTTGTCTTTTGATTGTTTCTTTAGTTTTTGCTTTGCATAGTGGTATTTATGAAATATCCTGCACCTTATTCGATAAGGAAAGAGCCGAGATCCCTTCACCGGGAGTGACCTCTTTAGCAGAACTAGTAAAAGCCTAAAAACACTCCTTTTCAAAATCAATCGATTCTACAACGAGATCAAGTTCATTATGCAAAAGATTTTCATAAAAACCTGTCGTAGCCCTCCGTCATTTTAGATAAGTAGTACTTAGTATTCGTGCTGCGTTTGTTGACCTCCGTCAAGGCGTAGTGTGCGGTAGCTGACTAGTGCTTATCTGTTGCATATGATACGATTGGATTAGGGTAGTCGTACGACCTTGTAGACCTCCGTCAAGGGTCGTGCGGGTGGATTTAATTCAATCATGAAATGTATGGGTAGAACTTGACTAGCAGCCTATGGTTTGTTGACCACCGTCAAGGTCATAGGAAGCTAGGGGCAAAAGATTATCGGGAATTTTAAGTGTTGAAATTTGCAATGAGATTGCATACCTTCTATGAGATAGTTGGATCCTGATACCCACTGCGAGTAAGAGTTACTCCTGGGAGAGTTTTACACATTACAATTAGCCGATCAAGTAGGTGTCTAGAAAGGTGTTAACGGGGTTACACCCCTGGGAAAACGATGTTTATTTTAATTTGGTCCGTACGAAAGCACGGGGAACCTCCCTCAAAGTACTAACACTGGCCTGGCCAAAAGATTGGCGAACTTGTGGGGTGTAATTAATTCCGGCTAGTCTTACTTTTTAGGGTTTGAAGGAAGGTTTGATAAAAACAGTAGGAGCCATCCTGATTAGATAAAATAATAATCATTCTGATCTTGAAAGAGCGCACGCAGAGTGTTTTCTTCTCTCTCTCTCCTGGTAGCGACCATGTCATGCCTTAATCAAGATAATAATATGGATACGTTGACTGAACCTGCTTATTATACTGAGCTAGAAAATGTTGGTTCCACTCTATCTTATAATTGTTATAAGTCCAAGCAGGAAATAGGGGAACATCCGGATTCCCATGTCATCCAATCGAAGAAAGTGCATGTTGATGCATCGTCTTCGGCTGTGTTCATTACCGAGAACTGTTTTTTCAGTATCCTCTACGTCCTGGGTATGTGATACCGGATCAGGATCCCGCATATGTAATATGTTACATGGGCTATAGATAGGTAGAGAACTGGGAATAGGTGATAAGTCTCTAAGTGTAGAGAATGGTGCAAGTGTTGCAGCCAAATCAGTTGGCAAATATCACCTTATATTAATACATTGATTCTGAACGAATGTTATTACATACCGAACCTGATATACAACATTACTTCGGTTTCATTAATAGGTTAAAGAAGCATATAATTTTGTATTGAAGAATAATGTTGTGAACATTTTCCTGAATCAAGAGTTGATTGGATCAGGCACGTTATATAATAGCATATACGTTCTAAATCAAACCACAGTTCAAAGTATATAGAACACACACAAGAGGAATAGTTCAGAAATGAATGAATCCTTCTTGAGGCATTATAGACTAAGTCATATCTGTGCAACATAACCAGCTAAGTTACATAAGCATGAGTATTATAGTCCGTTCGAATTTTCATCTTATGATGCTTTCCTGTCTTGTCTCAAAGGTAAAATGACCAATACTCCGTTTACTCGAAACAGAGGAAGAGTTGCTGAACTCTTGGGATGGGTACATGATGATGTATACGGTCCTATGTCTACAAATGCCAAGGTTGGTTCTTCATACTTCATTATATTCACTGATCTTCACTCAGGATTCAGACATATGTTCCTATTGAAACACAAGTCTGAAACTTTTGAGAAATTCAAGGAATATAAGATTGAAGTTGAAAAACTAGACGGGTAGAAGTATTAAAGTCCTTCGATGTGATCGGAATACTTGCATATGGAGTTCCTGGAGTTACTAAAAGGAGAATGTGATTCTCTCTCAGCTTTCTCCTTCGAGTACACCACAGCACAATGGTGTATCGGGGCGGAGGTAGCATACCCTATGAGATATGGTGCGCTCTATGATGAGTATTGCTGAGTTACCTATTTCCTTTTGGGGTTATGCACTTGAGAAGCTGCATACTTATTGAATGGGGTTCCATCCAAATCAGTTCTTACCAATCCATATGAGATATGGTATGGGAAGAGACCATGTCTTAAACGAGTTAAGATTTAGGATTGTCCGGCCTATGTTGAAAAGCAAAATCTGGACAAGCTCGAGGCAAGGTCAGTTCTGTATAAGTTTGTTAGGATATCCCAAACATTTACGAGGAAATATCATCTACCACACTGAGGAGCAAAAGGTGTTTTGTTTCTCAGCATGCCACATTTTTAGAAAAGGAATTTCTTGTGAAGAAATTTGCGGTCATGAGGTAGAACTGGAAGGAGTTCCAGCTAGACAAACTAACAGCTGATGATTTGGTTAAACCAAAGGATTCAATAGTCTCCAACGAGCCTCAGCCTCTCCACGAATCTAGTAGGGTTCCTCATCCACTTTAGAGATACTGCGGTCTTCTCGGTGACAGTGGGAACGAGGATTTCATCATGGTTGATGATGGCCCAACTAGGTTCAGGCAGGCCATCATGAGTGGCAACTCAGTGAAATGGATGGATGCTATGTGATCAAAGATGGAATTCATGTACACCAACAAAGTATGATTTTGAATGTTGCACCTGAAAGGGTAAAACCCATTGGGAGCAAATTAGATCTTGAGAAGATTCTTGGTATAGATGGAAAAGGTAAGACTTTCAAAGCTATGCTTAAATCCATCAGGATTAGAGCATGCATCGCGGAGTTGGAAAATCTGTTTTGATGTGGCAGTCAAAGAGTTTGACTGCGTCAAAATGGTAGATGAACCTTGTATATACAAGAAGGTTGTAGAGAGTAAGGTTGTCCTCTATGTATTGTACGTAGATGACATACTCTTGATAGGAAATGGTTTCCTATGCTATACTCGGTCAAGCTCCTCTTATCACGAGGATTCTCCATGGAAGATCTGAATGATACCTACTGCATCTTGTGGATTATGATCTATGATGATAGATCTAAGAGGATGTTGGGAGTGTCCCAAATCCAGGTACATTAACACCATACTAAAGGGGTTTAGTATGGAAGATTATGAACGCGGTGGTTCACTAACTTACTGAGGAATCACTCTCTCCAAAAAGATGTCTTCCAAGACTGATTTGGAGTGAGCTCGCGTGCAAGGGATACCCTATTCTACGGAAGTAGGCTCTATCATGTATGCAATGTTATGTACCAGACCTGATGTAGATGACTCACTAGGTGTAATGACCATGAATCAATCGGATCTTGGGAGAATCACTGGACAGCTGTGGAGGACATTCTTAAGTTCTTGAGAAGCACTGAAAGAAGGTTCTTGGTTCGAGCTCCCAGAGTGATAAGGACGACTGAGAGTCTATCAGAGGCATTGTCTTTACCCACATTGGAGGGACGGTACGTTGGAAGCGTTCCAAGCTAGATACCGTGACATACTAGACGATAAAGGCTGAATACATTGCTACCAATGATGCTACAGAAGTGGCTGTCTGGGCATTTCTTGTTCATGAGATGAACAAAGTTCCTACTATTGAGTATCCAATAACTGTTATTGTGACAACAATGGAGTTGTGGCTTTGACCTAGGAACACCGTTCCCATCAGTGATCAAGACAGATTCAGTGGCAAGTATCACCTGATCAGGGAGATGGTTGATCTCCAATGGATCAAAGTAAGGAGAGTAGATTTTGAGGTTAACACGGCAATTGTTAGTGTATATGCCCTAGAGGCCATTACTGTATCATACTAGCTTGTATATTACTTAATGGAAGCTTGGGATATTCACAGTTGTATAGACAATCTTGCTCAAAATGGTAGTATGCTAATTGGTTTGTTTCTACTTCAATATGTGCATGTGTTTCTTTTAGCATATCGCTTATACATATTAGTAGAGCCCTTAGGATCTTTGCTTGATTACCAGCGTTGTGATGGCAGTCACACTCGTGGGGGCTGGGTAATCTATAAGCACATCCTTATACAGGTCCCTAGTCGTAGGACTATCGAGACAGGGCATCGATACTCCGGAGTAGACTAGCGTATGCGCTTCTCATCCCAGCAGGGGAGATGGTCTGTCCCACAGCCATCAGTACGTCGTACTGGAGATAGTATGCGGGTGCTCGTTAGGTTACGAGTACACTGGACAGGACTCGTCGGGAACTGTTGGTTGGTACTATACCTATCGTCAGTTATCAGTTCCCATGTGACATGAGTACAGCTTAGTCTGCTGACTTGACACTGTCACTTCTCCTCGAGTGTGTTCCCACTGTACTTTGATTACTACCCTACCACGGCTCAAAGGAGTCATGCAAACAGGTAGTAGTTGGGTGCAGTCCCGAAGCACTTGGAGGCAGTGACGGTTAGACATGATTCGTCTCTCCCGGTATTGGGGGTTGACATCGCGCTATGTCTAGGAGAGCCATTACACGAGTAGTCCCTGGCCAGGGCAAGCGAGATATACTGGTAGGTTTCCAGTGCTATCTCAGGGTGTTCTGGGTACACTCCGACACGACTTGTACCGCTATTAGGGGACTGACGTTTACCGCCCCCTAAGCCCGCCATGCGATGTATCAGACGAACAGACCGGACTGTACAGATATTTTCACATTCAGGCTCAATAGGAGTTCAGATAGGTTTCACCTTGTCAGTCTTCTTGTCGGCATCTACCTGAGGACCGTTACGCACAGCTAGTGCCGCTTGCGGTCTGTGGTTAAATACACTGCCAGCGGAGTGTCGAGTCTTTAGAGTCCCACACAGAAAGCTATTCGCCTTTAGGCAAAAGAGTAGAGGTCGCATGGTTTTGCGACAGGTCGCATGGTTTTGCGACAGGGTTCGGTCACATCCGTGCACTTGTGCACGTTTGGTGTCCGGACAGTTAACACTAACGGGCTTTGGTTTAAGCCAGATCCTAGTGTACGTTTTGGGATTGGTTTTATCTTGTCTGTATTCGTGTTCCTTGGAACGCGGATGCGGGTGTGTATGCACAGTTGATAGAGAGACAGAGGCAGAGGATTCTCATTGGGGTTATTGACTGTTGACTGTTCACTGTTGACCATTGACTTTTGCTAAACCCTAATGAGAATAAGAAATATGATTAATGATAACATTAATTAAGTATTATTGTGTCATGGTTGAGATGAGGGGTAGACTTTGTTGACTTGTTGACTTTGTTGACCGGTTGACTAGGTTGGACTAGTTGACCATCATCATTGCAATGGCTATCATTTCATGGCAAAGACTTTTGCTTGCTTGTTATGCTTTGCAATATGAGTGCATGAAATGATAATGCCACTTGATATGATATGAACCATCACATAATACTCAATTATTATTATTATTATTATTATTATTATTATTATTATTATTATTATTATTTGTTATGGGAGCATGGGAGGAAAAGGGGTTGGCTCATTCTATCATTCTTCTTCTCTCTCATGCTCAAGCTCTCCCTCTTGCTCTTCCTCTTGCTCTCTCTCTAGTTCAAGGCAACTCCATCTCATGAGTTGAGAAATATTGCCTTAGAGATAAAAGAAAACCCAAATCACTTCTCTACTCATCCTAGTTCACAAGGTTTAGCAAACCAAGTGTTCTAGTTTCTTCAAGTTCGAAGAAGAAGCCAAAGGTAGAAGCTTTCAGGTGGATCCATCTTCGGCGTAAGGAGACGACGAGGTGAGGCCGATCCGTACACCGAAAAGAGTTGAAGACGAAGGAGTTCAAGAAAGGTATAGCCCCCTAACCGAGTAGGTAAAACTCAAGTTAGGTTGTTAGGTAGTTGTTTAACAAAGATCCGTATTTTGAGTCCATGTTACCACCTCTTGAAAAATCGTTTTTCATCATTTCCGCAAGCCCGTAAGTACCGGGAGAGGTAACGTGGACTTATAGTGGTATCAGAGCCTAGTTAAACACTATCTAACATGTTAGCAAAGTAACTAGAAATTCGATCGGAGAAAAAGTCGCGAAACACGCCAGAAAAGTATACTTTCTGCCGAATTTTTTTTCTGTCCAAAAAATGATAAATCTTACCATAAAATTCGGCTCAGGGTTTTTAAAACTCACTGTAGAAAAATTGTCCAGAGAGTCGATCAACACGCCGCGGAACCGCTGCCGGAGCTTGCTCCCGCCGCGGATCCGCGGCCGAGTTGACTCGGCCGTGGGCGATTTTTCTCACAGTTTGTTTATTTGGGTGTTTTGGGATTTTTGGAATATGATTTTTCTGCCCAGATTTTTCAGAAAGCAAAATTAGTTTTTGGGGCTTGAAAATCCGTATTTTGATCGAACTTTTAAAAGACTTAAGCTAACGGGTTATATCTGTGATGTGATATATGTATTGAATGTCCGCTAATCTCTATACGTCGATTAGTGGGGGTTATACATATCTGTGATCTGTAATGTTGATGGTATGTATATATGAATTCATTGGATTGTCGCGGATGAATAGCCGGGGGGGTGTGAGATAAGAGTTTTCTTTTATCTTTCAAGTCGTGTAATATGTAAATTGATGTAATATTATTTTTGGCCGCACAACCGGGTCGTGGTTGTAGCCGTCATTGTAAAATTTCTTTTTACTGTTTTTGCTCCTAGGATAGACCCAAGGTGGGGTGCACAAACTACCGGGTATCTCGAAGTGCCGAGTGGCCTACTCACGTCGTTGAGGGAGGTTGCTCCGCTTCGGATATTTGGCGGGTAGTTTGCCGCACCCGTAGGGGTCTAGGGTGGGGTATTGGCTATTCATCGCGACCGTGTAATCCGCCTTTCGTTACAGGCTCGTACGAATTGCGGATTCCTAGTATATCCAATGTGTTCATCTGTGATCTGGAATGGCTATCATTGCATGTGACGAATGAGTATAACTATATATGATATCTATTTAGGCGTTGCTTATGTTTTGCATCCGCGCTAGTCCAGCCCCCGCTCTGTCGTTAGTTAAGTAACATAACGGGTAATGACGGGGCCCCGTGGCTAATGCGGATGGCATAAGCGTACGTCATATTTTCGTTGTTTTCTGCAATGGTAGGATTAATTGATGGGACGCATTAAAATTAATGCAAGAAAAATAAACCAAGTAAAAGTCGTTGGAACAATTTCAAAAACCACTCGGTTTCTTTTCAAAAAATAACTTTTAAAACGCGGAGCTTAAGCCACTCCTTTTAAAAGCTATCAAGGTTCCTTCAATTATATCAAGTTCACTACGTTCAAGGTTTCGCCAAAACCATTCGTAGCCCTCCGTCGTTTCGTATGAATATTCAATAGTATTCAAGCTATGTTTATTGACCTTCGTCAAGGCATAGTGATTGGTAGCTGTTGGGTGTTCATATGTAGCATAGATAGATGCGTTGGTTTGGGACAGTCGTATTACCTTGTTGACCTTCGTCAAGGGTATATACGGGTAGGTTCAAATTAACCTGGACAATGACGGGTAGAACTTGACATGTGACTTATGATTTGTTGACCTTCGTCAAGGTCATAAGAGCACGGGGCAAAAATCCACATCGGGAGTTTCAAAAGAACTAAAACTTGCTAGCGTTGCATACCATTTAGAGTATGATGATTCTGGTAGGATTCCTTCAGTTTATCACACGATGATATTTGGATCCCGATCCTACTGTGAGTATATGCTACTCCTCCGGAACTTTCTCACTTAACGATCAATGCTATAAACCAAGTAGGTGCCTAGAAAAGTGTTAGCGGGGCTACGCCCATAGGGAAAAGAGGTTATTTAATTAAGGAACTTCGCGAAAGCGTTGGAAAACCTCCCTCGAAGTACCGACACCAGCCTGGCCGAACGGTTAAGCAAGTATTGTACGGTGAGATTGATCCTGACTAATTCTTCCTTTATGGTTTGAGGAGGGATTCGAGAGACAGTGGGAGCCATCCTGTTTAGATAAATTAAAAACCAATCTAAACTTGCAAGAGCATCATGCTGAGTGTTTTCTTCTCTCTCTCTTAATTGCAGCGACCCAGTGACCAGACATAGGTTACATCTAGATAATAAAATGACTGAATCTGACTGTTTTGACTGGCAAAGGTCTGTCCAGATGTCCATTGCCCATGACAAGCTGGGACACCTCTTGACTGATCCAACCCCTGCCGTCTCAGGTCCAGTTTCCCCTGTCACGGATATTTATATCCGCAGGATATCGGAAAAAGACTATTCGAAAGCCAAGTGCCTCGTGTTAGCCTCAATTGATGGTGCAAACCAAAGGCAGCACGAGAAGATGGACTCAGTTTCTATCTTCCTCCATAACAAAGATTTATATGGAGAGCAATCTCGTATCGCAAGATATGAGACCTCGAACGAATTGCTTCAAGCGAGGATGGCTGTCGGGTCATCTGTAAGGGGCAACGTCCTTACAGAGACTAGCTATTTTGAGCTCACGGACGTGGAGATCACGTTGGAGAATGGGTCAAGTACTGACTTAATTCTACAGTCCCTGCCCTCTGCTTATACCCTGAAGGAAACCAGGGAAGAAGAAGGAAAGGGAAGGGCAAAAGTTTCGGGACTGGATGTAGTAAAAGAGGGAGGTTCCTATTGTTACGGGAATGAACATTGGCAGAAGGATTGCAGGGCTAGCAAAGCCAGTAGCCAGAATTCGAAGCATGTTGTGTCTTCGGCTTCGGGTGTGTTTGTGATAGAGAACTGTATGTCAGTTAACCCTACTTCCTGGGTATTGGATACCGGATCAGGATCTCACATCTGTAATTCATTACAGGCTCTGAGAAACCGTAGGGTTATCAGGAAAGGTGATATGACTCTCAGGGTTGCTAACGGAATGAGCATGGATTCTAAATCCGTAAGGGAAAATCATCTTGGACTGACAACTGGGCAGATATTGATTTTGCGTAACTGTTTGTATGTACCAGGTGCGACTTGTAATATCATATCTGTATCCTTACTTTCTAAGGAAGGATATGAATTTACTTTTGTAAGCGATGTAGTACACATCCACCTAAATCAAGTTCTGATTGGGTCAGGTACATTAAATAACGGGATATACGTATTGAATCAAGCTCAGATTTTCAGTGTCCAGAACACACTTAAAAGAAAGTCTCCGAAAAAAAAATCAGGCTTTCTTATGGCATTGTAGACTGGGTCACATTAATGAGACACGATTAACTAAGTTACATAAAGAAGGATACTTGAATCCGTTCGAGTATCAGTCTTATGCCACTTATGAATCTTGTCTCATGGGAAAGATGACAAAGACTCCGTTCACTGGACACGGAGTAAGAGCGAGCGAGCTCTTGGGACTCATACACAGTGATGTGTGTGGTCCAATGTCTACACATGCGCGAAGTGGTTATTCATACTTCATTACTTTCACAGATGATTTCTCTAGGTATGGACATGTCTTCTTAATGAAGCACAAATCCGAGGCCTTTGGGAAATTTCAGGAATCCAAGAATGAAGTTGAAAAACAAACAGGCAAAAGTATAAAGACACTGAGATCTGATCGAGGTGGTGAATACTTGAGTGCCGAGTTTCTGGACTACTTAAAAGAGAATGGAATTCTCTCTCAGCGTACTCCTCCATACACACCAAAACACAATGGTGTATCTGAAAGGCGAAATCGAATCCTATTGGATATGGTTCGTTCCATGATGAGTAAGGCTGAGTTACCGCAATCTTTCTGGGGTTATGCACTAAAAACAGCTGCATATCTCTTGAACAAGGCTCCAACCAAGACTGTGCCTACCACCCTATATCAGATGTGGAGTGGGAAGAAACCCTGTCTTAAGTATCTTAAGACATGGGGATATCCAGCTTTTGTAAAAAAGCAGCATGCGGACAAGCTCGAGGCACGCTCAGTACTGTGTAAGTTTGTGGGATACCCAAAGAACTCCAGGGGATATCTTTTCTATTCCGCAGAAGAACAAAAAGTTTTTGATTCTCCGCATGCCCACTTCTTGGAAACTGAATTTTTGGAAAATCAGATAAGTGGGAGCGCAATAGAACTGGAAGAAATTCCAGAACCACAAGCTGTTACTAAAAGCTTGGATGAACCAGAAGTTTCAGGAGAACCGGACATTCCTGTGCCGCTCCGCAGGAGTAGTAGGCAGCCTCATCCGCCCGAGAGATACTACGGTTTTCTCATAGACAGGGATAGAGAGGATTGCACTATTGATTATGATGAGCCTACTAGCTTCCAGCAAGCCATTCAGAGCGGTGACTCGGTAAAAAGGCTGGATGCAATGCGGACCGAAATGGAGTCCATGTACACCAACAAAGTATGGACGTTGAACGTTGCTCCAGATGGGGTAAAACCCGTAGAATGCAAGTGGATCTTCAAAAGGAAAATTAGTGTAGATGGACAGGTTGAGACCTATAAGGCTAGACTTGTTACAAAGGGTTTTCGTCAAAGACCTGGTTTGGACTATGACGTAACCTTTTCTCCAGTGGCTATGCTGAAATCCATTCGGGTCCTTCTTGCCATTGCTGCCTTCCACGATTATGAAATCTGGCAGATGGACATAAAGACGGCTTTCCTAAATGGATATTTGGAAGAGTGCGTCTATATGGATCATCTAGAGGGATTCATTCAGAGTGGGAGCAGCGGTAAAGTGTGCAAGTTGCTCAAGTCCATCTATGGACTGAAGCAGGCATCGCGGAGTTGGAACATCTGCTTTGATGATACTGTCAAAAAATTCGACTTTATCAAAATCCCAGATGAACCATGCATTTACAGTAAGATTGTAGGGAGAAATGTGGTATTCCTCGTCTTGTACATCGATGACATTCTCCTAATAGGAAATGATATTCCTATGTTACAGTCAGTCAAAGGATTCTTGTCACAGAGGTTCTCCATGAAGGTCCTGGCGATGCCAACTACATTCTGGGGATCCAGATCTATCGTGATAGATCTAAAAGGATGTTGGGACTTTCACAGTCAAGGTACATCGACACCATAGTGAAACAATTCAGTATGGAAGATTCCAAGCGTGGTAATCTACCGGCTTGTCACGGAATCACCCTCTCCAAAGAGATGTCTCCCAAGACTGATTTGGAAAGGGCTCGCGTGTCATCAATACCCTACGCATCTGCGGTAGGATCTATTATGTATGCGATGTTGTGTACCAGACCAGATGTAGCATACGCATTGAGCGTTGTAAGCCGGTATCAGTCGAACCCAGGGGAGAAACACTGGATAGCAGTAAAGAACATTCTCAAGTACCTGAAAAGGACTAAGGAGATGTTCTTGGTGTATGGCAGAAAAGACCTCCAGATCGAGGCCTTTTCTGACTCCAGCTTCCAGAGTGACAGGGATGACTCCAAGTCCATGTCGGGTTATGTCTTTACCCTCAATGGAGGGACGGTTTGCTGGAAGAGCTCCAAGCAGGAAACCGTTGCTGACTCAACTATGGAAGCGGAGTACATAGCTGCTTGCGATGCCGCAAAGGAAGCTTTCTGGATGAAGAAGTTCCTCACGGAGCTTCAGGTGGTTCCTACCAGTGTTGATCTAATACCGCTGTATTGTGACAATAACGGCGCTATAGCTTTAGCGAAGGAACCCAGGTCCCATCAGATGTCCAGGCACATTTTGAGGCGGTACCACCAGATCAGGGAGATCGTAGATCGCCAGGAGATTGAGGTGAAGAGAGTAAATACAGAAGATAACACTGCAGATCCACTCACGAAGGCCTTACCCCAGACTCAGTTCGAGCGGCTGATCGAGATGATAGGTCTTCGATACGCCAGTTCATGGACTTAGTGCAAGTAGGAGATTGTTAGTGTATATGCCCTAGAGGCCATTACTGTATCATACTAGCTTGTATATTACTTAATGGAAGCTTGGGATATTCACAGTTGTATAGACAATCTTGCTCAAAATGGTAGTATGCTACTTGGTTTGTTTCTACTTCAATATGTGCATGTGTTTCTTTTAGCATATCGCTTATACATATTAGTAGAGACCTTAGGATCTTTGCTTGATTACCAGCGTTGTGATGGCAGTCACACTCGTGGGGGCTGGGTAATCTATAAGCACATCCTTATACAGGTCCCTAGTCGTAGGACTATCGAGACAGGGCATCGATACTCCGGAGTAGACTAGCGTATGCGCTTCTCATCCCAGCAGGGGAGATGGTCTGTCCCACAGCCATCAGTACGTCGTACTGGAGATAGTATGCGGGTGCTCGTTGGGTTACGAGTACACTGGACAGGACTCGTCGGGAACTGTTGGTTGGTACTATACCTATCGTTAGTTATCAGTTCCCAGGTGACATGAGTACAGCTTAGTCCGCTGACTTGACACTGTCACTTCGCCTCGAGTGTGTTCCCACTGTACTTTGATTACTACCCTACCACGGCTCAAAGGAGTCGTGCAAACAGGTAGTAGTTGGGTGCAGTCCCGAAGCACTTGGAGGCAGTGACGGTTAGACAGGAATCGTCTCTCCCGGTATTCGGGGTTGACATCGCGCTGTGTCTAGGAGAGCCATTACACGAGTAGTCCCTGGCCAGGGCAAGCGAGATATACTGGTAGGTTTCCAGTGCTATCTCAGGGTGTTCTGGGCTACACCTCGACACGACTTATACCGCTATTAGGGGACTGACGTTTACCGCCTTCTAGGCCCGCCATGCGATGTATCAGATGAATAGACCGGACTGTACAAAGATTGTCACATTCTGGCTCAGTAGGAGTCCAAATGGGTTTCACCTCGTCAGTCTTCTTGTCGGCATCTATCTGGGGGCCGTTACGCACAGCTAGTGCCGCTTGCGGTCTGTGGTTAAACACACCGCCAGCGTAGTGTCGAGTCTTTAGATTCCCACACAGAAGGTTATTCTCCTTTAGGCAAAAGAGTAGAGCTCGCATGGTTTTGCGACAGGTCGCATGGTTTTGCGACAGGGTTCGGTCACATCCGTGCACTTGTGCACGTTTGGTGTCCGGACAGTTAACACTAACGGGCTTTGGTTTAAGCCAGATCCTAGCATACGTTTTGGGATTGGTTTTATCTCGTTTGTATTCGTGTTCCTCGGAACGCGGATGCGGGTGTGAATGCACAGTTGACAGAGAGACAGAGGCAGAGGATTCTCATTGGGGTTATTGACTGTTGATTGTTCACTGTTGACCATTGACTTTTGCTAAACCCTAATGAGAATAAGAAGTATGATTATTGATAATATTAATTAAGTATTATTATGTCATGGCTGAGATGAGGGGTTGACTTTGTTAACTTGTTGACCGGTTGACTAGGTTGGACTAGTTGACCATCATCATTGCAATGGCTATCATTTCATGGCAAAGACTTTTGCTTGCTTGTTATGCTTTGCAATATGAGTGCATGAAATGATAATGCCACTTGATATGATATGAACCATCACATAATACTCAATTATTATTATTATTATTATTATTATTATTATTATTATTTGTTATGGGAGCATGGGAGGAAAAGGGGTAGGCTCATTCTATCATTCTTCTTCTCTCTCATGCTCAAGCTCTCCCTCTTGCTCTTCCTCTTGCTCTCTCTCTAGTTCAAGGCAACTCCATCTCATGAGTTGAGAAACATTACCTTAGAGATAAAAGAAAATCCAAATCACTTCTCTACTCATCCTAGTTCACAAGGTTTAGCAAACCAAGTGTTCTAGTTTCTTCAAGTTCGAAGAAGAAGCCAAAGGTAGAAGCTTTCAGGTAGATCCATCTTCGGCGCAAGGAGACGACGAGGTGAGGCCGATCTGTACACCGGAAAGAGTTGAAGACGAAGGAGTTCAAGAAAGGTATAGCCCCCTAACCGAGTAGGTAAAACTCAAGTTAGGTTGTTAGGTAGTTGTTTAACAAAGATCCGTATTTTGAGTCCATGTTACCACCTCTTGAAAAATCGTTTTTCATCATTTCAGCAAGCCCGTAAGTACCGGGAGAGGTAACGTGGACTTACAGGATCCACTCACCAAGGCCTGCTTCCCCAAAAACTATTTGAGAGATTTTGGGATGGTTGAGTATGGGATACTACAACCACTGCTATATTGTTGGGTATTGGATACTACAACAGATGGCCTTAGTGCAAGTGGGAGATTGTTAGTTATATGTATGCCCTAGAGGCCATTAATGTACATTGGATGTATATTGTAGTCGATGCTTGGACATATATAGGGAGGACTTTCTTGCTCGATATGATAGTATACTATCCGGTTGCTCTTTGTCTTAACATGTTGACTTGTATACGTGATGCTGTCTTGCTCTCACATGTTGATAAAGCCCTTAGGATGTGTATTTGACTACCAGGACTATGATGGAGATCATACTAGTGGGGCTAAGGGTAGTCCACAAGTACACCCTATAATTGTTCCTAGTCATGGGAGTATCTAGACAGGGCATCGATACTCCAGAGTAGACTAGCGTATGCGCATCTTGACACATATGATGGGCGATGGATGATCCCACATCCATTGGTGTTTGACATCAGAGATGGTATACGGGTGCTCAGTGGAGATTGGGTACACTGGAAGAACTCGCCGAGAACTCCTAGATGGTATTATACCTATCGTCGGGTAGCAGTTCTCTGGTGACACTGGTACTGGTTAGTCTGTCGACCCGAGATCGTCATAGAGTCTTGTATGATTCCCACTGTGCTTTGGTTTCCACCATACCACGGTCAAGAGATCGTGCAAAAAGGTGGTTTTTGGATACAGCCCCGAGTCATATAGAGGCAATGAGCGATAGGAGGGGATACGTCTCTCCCGGTATTAGGAGTTGATGTTGCGCTATGCTCGATTGGCCATAACATGAAATCCCTAGCCAGGGTTGCTGAGATTTACTGGTAAGTGTTATTAGTAGTTTTTCATACCGTTATGGACCTTGCATCGGCATGACTTATCAGGCTATTGGGTTCTGACGTTTTACCACCCCCAGGCTATGATATGCGACATATCTGACGAAGAGACCGGACTGTATGGTAGTGTTACTGATTGGATTCGCAGGAGTATGAGCAGGCTTGCTTGTTGATCTTCTGATCGCTCAATACTCGGGTAGCCGTTACGTTTAGCAGACCGCTTGCAGCTTGTGGGTGTTGATATGATCATCACCTACTGCCGGCGTATCGACAAGCCTTTAGAGTCCTACACAGAGGTTTCCTGGTTCATGCGAAACGGAGTAGGAGCACATATGTGATATGTGCGGGACTGAGATTAATGCGTGTATGTAATACCGCATTCTATTCTCGTGATTTGCGTATTGATCGGTTATATGTGATATAGCCGGGTTATCGGATCAAGTGTTGATTCGATAAAACGATACATTTGATATTAGTCGGTTATATATGATATAACCGGATTATTAAATCAAGTGTTGATTTAATAATTTAATGCATAATTATATATTTGATATATTACATTACATTAACTAGTATTAGCTCCCTTAAGATTTATTTTCTCACTTTTGATACACTTTACATATATGTGATATATGTATTATTTTCTTTGCACACATAAATATATATGTGATATATATTGTTGTGTCATGCTAGGTTACACATGCAACATGTATATATGAGACTTATACCATGCTAGGTTTAAAGTTAGGGTTCATAATTATATTTAAGAAAATTAAAAATTAGTGGAGTTTTTATCATGGTTCAAAACTTGTAGAAGCTTGTAGGTTTCATTGACTTAGTCCACTCTTTTTTCTAGCTTAAGATATTTTTTAACCCAACCTTAACTCATAGCTATGGTTTAGTCTCTACAATGATTAGTGCATGACATACACTCACCATGGTTGCATTTCTAACCTTATGTGATTTTCTTTAGTTCATCACTTCATCATCTTCTTCTTCCTCTCATTGAAGCTTTCTAGCTTCATGAAAAGTGATGAAAAAGTGTGAGAAAAAATAAATCTAAAGTGAGCCCACTTCCTACTACATCATCCTCTACTATTAGTCATTTAGTTTAGGGTGTTTTCTTCACTAATATCACCATTAGTGAAGATGTAGCATGAACTTGAGTCTTCTCGACGTAGATCATCTTCGGCCTCGAAGACATTGAGCAAGCTCATTCATTTCTTCATGTGAACCCTTTCTAGAGTCCAGGAGTTCACTACTTGCAGCGAATGGACTATTACACGGAGTTTTAGAAGTGAAGGACCGGTCTACAAAGGTTGTATTCCGCAATCACTTAGATGTAAAGTGTTTACATTTGCTTTTTGTATGATTCTCTAGTTAAACATCCTTTGTTTTGGGTTCCTTAATGCGGAAAATTTTTAATTTGGCATGGAAGATGCCGCCCGAAACCCCACTTCCGTGCTAAGTAACCCTGCACTTGCTACATCTAAGGCTTAGCAGTGACTCCCAACCCAGTTGGTCTAAGGCACTAGGTGATGAAGCACCCTTGCTATATTTTTTTATGCTGCCTTGGTGATTACAAAACCAGTGTTCATTTTTCTTTCTTCACTATTTTATACTTTTATTTTTCATTTTTTATTTCCTTCTTACTTTGGCTTTTAGACAAGAGCATTTCAAGATATCCTCTACTATCCCGAGTTTCAAGACGTGTGTAAGTGCGTATAGTAGGGTATCAATGTTCAAATGTTTGGCCTGCAGAATAGGAACTATTTTTCAGACTTATTTTTATCCTCCAATTAGTGACTTTCTTAATCTTACTAACTCTTGGGACAACGGCTCATAACTACTTATTACTAGTTTCATTTAAGAAAACATCTAACTTTCTTGGTTTTCTAAAATTCTTCCAATTTTTTAAAAGTAATTTTTCACTTTCTAAGCTTTCATTATAAAAGAAAATTTTTGAAAATTTTGTACTTATGCAACGTGTAATGCAAAATAATGCGTAAATAAGTACAAACCTCCTCCAAACCTGTTTACAGCAGTGTCCTCACTGTTGTCATTTTTTAAATCTCAAAAACCAGTAGACTTGGGAAGATAAGTTATTAACGGGGACAAGAATAAATGAAAATGAAAATCTCCCCCAAACTTATTTTTGGCTCACAATTTTGTGTACAAATTTTATTTTCAAGAGCCAAAAATATAACCCCGCCCAAACTTGATTTAAACAATATTAAACTTTTAAAATCATAAGAGGGGGGGTAAAGTTATTTGTCAATACAAAGCTTTACAAAGACCAAAAGTCAACACCAACCATTCGAAGATTTTATCAATGTAACGCACTGGTTGGTGGAAGAACATGTTATATAGAGCCAAGAAGAAGTGGGGAAGAGATAATTGGTGGTATGGAAAGGGTTTGTGTCTCAATTTGGAGAGAAGACACAATGATGATGATGGATTACTCGCATGCTCGTTATTGTTAAAAAGTAGGGGTGATGGTTCAACTTCTTTGGTTTAGGGTTGATTCATCACAACTCCCGTGTTTTCTAAAAATGCGAGTTCATCAGCGAAAAATTCTTCGAAGCTTTCATCGATACCACGAAGAATAATCTCATCGAAAAGAACGGGATGATACTCAGACTCTATAAAAGGTTCATAATCAGCGTTAGATGTTAACCCGGACAGCTCGATAGATAATTCCGTATGTGTACAATACATAGCTGGGTCAAACAATAACGTATTGAGAGAGTATAAATCAGTATCGTGAAGCTGTTCAAATTCGCTGCTGTCGACATCCATTAATTCGACAAGACATATTTGAGTAGAAGGTTCAGAGGGTTCACTTCCCAACTTGTAAATGTTAAGCTCAATTGACATCTTTCTGAAGGATAGGTTCATAGAGTCGTTTCGACAGTTGATTACAGCGTTGGAAGTGGCCAAAAAGGGTCGACCTAAAATCACCGGAATTTGGTTCCGTGGGTTTGCTACAGCCTGTGTATCTAGAAAAATGAAGTCTATAGGGAATATAAATTCCCCGACTTTTATCAACACATCCTCAAGCTCTCCCCTAGGTTTGGTGATAGATCGATCTGCCATCTGCAGAGTGCAGTGCGACGGCTTTAACTCTCCGATACCCAATTGCTCATACACAGAATATAGAAGCAGGTTAACACTAGCGCCAAGGTCGAGTAAAGCACGATTAATATTTTTACCCCCAATAGAAATAGAGATTGTAGGACAGCTAGGGCCCTTACGTTTCTTTGGTAACTGTTGGGTAAAAGCTGTGCTTACATTACTCGACATGAACACCTTTTTCGACACTTGAGTCTTCCTCTTCCTAATGCACAAGTCCTTAAGAATTTTAGCATAGGACCGAACTTGTTGTATAGCATCTAGGAGAGGGATATTGATGTAAACATGTTTAAATATTTCCATAATCTTCTCCATTTTTAGACTTGGTCTGTTTTCCCTTAACCTATTAGGATAAGGAGCTTTATCAATAAGAGCTAGGTCCAACATTGGAGAAAATCGAGGGGGTGGAACAAATCCCAGAATTGGAGTGGGGATCATCTTATGTTGACTAGAAGGAGTGGGCTGAAGTTTCGAGCCTTGGGGAAAACGGAGAATAGACTCGCAAGAAGGTGGAGTAGACGAAATAGGTTAAGAAGTAGAAGTGGAAGCCGGGTATCATTGATTGATTCCTCATTATCAATCTCTTCACCGACAAGGTTGTTTAGCACTCTTCCAGATCTCAACGTGATAATAGCACTCACATTATGATGCGAGTGGCCAGGATTCGGTAGAGGTTGAGCTGGAAGTTTCCCTTTCTCTCTAGCACTCATTGCGGCATTTAACTGTGCAATTTATGCTTCTATCGATTTAATACTCTCACCGTGTGAGGCGGAGTCCTTTTTTATGGTATCGATAGAAGACCTTATATCAGCCGACATTTGCATGGAATGTTTCATAAAAAAATCCAAAGTTCGTTCGAGTGAAGAGGATTTTTCGATACCAGACATTTGGAAAGAATTATTATACTGTGCAGAATTGTTGGCTGGATTTTGAAAATTTTGTGTTTGAAAGGGGTGTTGATTATGTGGTGGTTACTGTGGCTGTGGAGGGACCCTTTAAAAGTTATTTTGGTTTGGAACCGTATTTTGAATTTGGTGTTGGTTCTAAGCAAAATTTAGGTGATTCCTCCAACCTTGATTTTATGTGGAAGAATAAGAATCGTCTCTAGGTCTTTGCTGAAAAGCAGCATTAGTGTGTTCTTGACCTTGAAACAGAGAATTCAAAGGACTTTCTTCCGTCATATGTGATGGATCTGAACAGCATCCACACACGGTTTTAGGGAGCGTCACTTGATTTAGGGAGGCTAATAAAAATTTGTTTTCCATAGCTTCGAGTTTCTTTTGCATTGCTGCCATTTTGGCTTTTACGGCAATAGAAATATCAAGTTGATGGATACCACCCCTAGATGATGGACTAACGCTTTCCTATTGCAAAGCGTTTTCAGCAAAATCTTCCAAAAATTTCCAAGCTTCACCAACGTCTTTAGACATGAAATTGCCTTGACACATGGTTTCAAGCATCTACTTTGTCATTGGATTAATGCCCTCATATATAATTCGGCACAGATCCCATCTATGGATTCCATGATGAGGACATTGGACAAGCAGATCCTTGAACCGTTCAAAGCATTTCCAAAATGGTTCATTGGGAAGCTGGGAAAACCGGTTGATTTCACTCCTAACACAGGCGGTCTTATGATTGGGATAAAATTTCTTAAGAAATGATATAACGAATTCATCCCAATTAGAAATAGAATGTGCGGGTGTGTTATAAAGCCACTTTTCGGCTAAATCGCACAAAGTAAACGGGAGAAGACATAAACGCATAGCATCCACAGAAAGTTGTGAAATGCCCATCATAGCATATACGTTTTCAAATTTGGTGATAAAAACATATGCGTCTTCATACTCTAAACCGTGAAATTTAGGCAAAAGATTGATATAGTGTGGTTTGATTTTGAAATTATCCTCATTGGCTGGTGGAATGGAAAGAAAAGTAGAAAAAGGACCACGTATAGGGTAGCATCTCTCTTGGAGAGAAATGCGCGGTGGATTCCGCGCACCTGCGGGTGGCGGCAGCGTGGTATCATGAAAATTTGATGGATAACCGTCCATCTCGATCGACGTGGTGGGTGGTGGGGAAAAAGAAAATGAAGAAATACTGATTTCGGAGTCGATAGAAGAAACGCGGACAAGACGGGCACTAGAATCCTGTGTCCAGCCGAGCATGTACTAAACGGTTTAGCACAAGTGGCAGCGTTTGTGATAATTAGAGAAAGTGGTTTTGTTTTATGGTTTGTTTTGAAAAAGACGGATTTAGAAAAATCACACAAAAAGTGCACAATCAACCCTAGATCTAAGGTCACCTAGGTCAAGTCACTAGACCACTCCTAGACTTCCAGAAGACAAATCGCAGGATAAATTCTCTACTACCTCTTTATCCCTCCTGTGGCCAGGTAAGTACCAGGTAAGTGGGAGGTATCCGCTATGTAAATAGCAGGCCTAATTAAATAACCACTTGCCTTAGACACACTTACCTAGACACCGCAAAAGAAATGCGGATAAGAAGTAGATTACCTACGACCTTCTTCTGTCCTAATTGAGCGTAACGGTCCTTAGAGTCTTGGTCTAGATATTTTTTAGTTAATGAAGGGTGATGCGGATGCTAGTTTTATGATTTTTGGGGCTTAGGAAGGGTAATGAAATCCCTACCTAATCTGAATTTAGTTTTTGCCCTTTAATTTCCATATTAAAATATGCACAAACAACCAATATCAAAACACGCAACAAAAATTTTTTTAAGCGGCGAATTTTTGCAAAGAATCCTGCAGAAAATTTGTTATTGGAAAAGATCAGAGGAGAGAGAAAGAGATAAAGAATATACCAGAGAAATTTGAAGCAGTGATTCACCAACTTAACGGCGGTTCCGCTGCAAAAACTAGGTATCCACCACGGTTCCGCGGTGGATCGGAGGAGTTAGGTGTTGTTATTTGCACTGTAGCTTCCTTTGCTCCTCTGGAATCTTTAGAACATCTCTGAATCTTGATCTCTCTGCTACAGTGATGCCAGATTCCCTCGAAAAAATTCAAACACTAATCGTTAAGCATACAGTGCGATTTTGATTTAAAATTTTGATAGAATAATAATATTTCAACTCAAATAGCAAGAACGAACAAATTGCGCACGCATCCCCGGAAACGGCACCATTTGATTTGATTCAAAAAAGAAGAATAGGATAATAGGTAGTAATAGTAACCGCAATCAATAACGGTGTCAAGTGTAGCGAGCGTTGGTGAGTACGGTTGTCCTCTGGGATTTGTGGAACTTGTAAATTCTTGTTTTAGTTGAGTCGAAAGAAAAAAAAAATCAACAAATTGTTTTAAGATTTGGTTGAAGTAATCATTTCAAAAAATTCAAGAAATTGTTTTCAAGAAAGAAAATTCAAGAAAATGTTCAAGATTATTTATCAAGAAAATTGTAGAAGGCTTGTAGGATTCGAACGGAATTGGTAGGTATGGATGATGATTCAAGATGATTCATCTTATCTATTGATAGAATTACTACTAGATCGATGGCTATTAATGAGAATTAGGGATTTTTTGAAGAAACTAGGGTTTCTCCTTTATTGCCCCTTGTCCTTTCATTAATTGTCGTTCATACCTAGCCTTTTACAAGAAAGATCATCAATCTAATCCCCAAATTGTGATGAAATTCTCAATAAATTTATCTCACTCACAATTTGGACATTAATGATTCTTTTTGCTAAAGTTTATAATCTTCATAAGACTTAAGATGAATTTACGATTCTCTCACCATTAGATCTACCAAATTCCTTCGAATTCTTAACAAGCGGAGATTTACTCACACATTATGAAAATATAAGAATCAACAAATAGAGATTTCATAATGCGAAAATTTAAAGAAAACGAGATTAAAAGTAATGATCACCTTTATTATTCAACTTCTTCAATCCAAGCTTACAAGAAGAATTGCTCCCGATCACTCCTTTGAAGAGGTAATTTCTCCGTCGATCTTCGCTTTGCTCGATCACCGTGAGTCTTGGATATATCGAGGATCACATGCTCGTTGATGACGATCGGCTTCGCGTAAAGGATCTTGAATGATCTCGCTTGATGATTTTCTCATGATTCTTGATCTTGAATCTTGATTTGGAATTAGATCTTGATTTGGTTTTTGGATCAAAAAATGCCGAACCCCTAGCCTCAAGGTTTAGGTCTTTTATATAGCTCTTAATCAAGCTTCCCTCATAAACTAGGTTGTTACAAAGAGACTTCTGGAATAAGCTAGGTAGTTATGAAGCTTCCTCAACAAGCTAGGTTGTTATAGAGAAGTTTCTAGAACAAGGTTGTTATAACGAAGCGTCCTCAGCAAGCTAAGACGTTGTAATGAAGCTTCTGGAAAATTCTCGTTCTTCGATCCCCTAACTCGGCCGCGGATCCGCGGCGACACGGCCTGACTCGGTCGCGGATCCGAGGCCGATTAGTGTCTTCATTGCTTCAAATTTCTTTGATCTTCTGGTGTTGATCTACAGGTTTATATTTGATATCTAGAATATTTTTATCTCTACTGAATCTCTGCCAGATTTTAACTCTTTGATTTCCTGTATTTTATCGGCGAATTTCCGATTCCGATATCTGAACTGAGCTAATTTCTGCGCAAGATCTCAATGAAGGATGTTAGTGATATACAATATTATGCGTGAAATAATAAACATACAATTTCCTTCAAGAACATTGATTATAATGTAAAACACATGGTAATTGATATTTTCCAGACAAACTTGTAATGTGTGTTATATTTATATCAAACATCTTTAGATGATTAGAAAAGTGAGGAAATTGTTATGTTAAAAATTGCAATAATTTCGACTGAACAACGTCCCTACAATGATTAGCTATATTAAAAAGCTCACGGACCTGGAGACCACGTTGGAGAACGAGTCATATGCTGACTTGATTCTACATTCCCTACCTCCTACTTACGCCTAGGGGATGAAAGTTATACTTCCAATTGAGGGCACCCTGAAGGATACCAGGGAGACACCCGTTCTGCTTATTGGGGAATCTTCCTCTTCTGGATCTAAGGCGGATGCCAAGGTTAAGAAGAAGAAGACCTCTACAAAACCGATAGGCGGTGTCAGTATGGTAGATGGAAAAGGTAGGGCAAATGTTTCGGGGTTAACAGTAGGGAAGGAGGGATGTTCCTATTGTCATGGGAAAGGGCATTGGCAGAAGGGATGCAGGGCTTGGAAAGCCAGAATCCAGGATACGAAGCACGTTGTGGCTTCGACTTCGGGTGTGTTTGTGATTGAAAACAGTCTGTCAATTAACTCTACTTCTTGGGTACAAGATACCGCATCCGGATCTCATATCTATAATTCATTACAGGCTTTGAAAAACCGTAGAGTTATCAGGGCAGGTGATATGACTTTCAGGGTTGCTAACGGAATGAGAGTGGACGCTGTATCCGTAGGGTATATCATCTAGAATTGACAAGTGGGCGGATATTGATTCTATGTAACTATTTGTATGTACCAAGTCTAGTATGTAAGCGATGTGGTTCATATCCACCTAAATAAAAGTTTGATTGGGTCATGTACACTAGAGGACAGTATATATTGAATCAAGCTCATATTTTCAAACGTCCAAAACACACTTAAAAGAAAGTCTCCAAAATTAAATAAAACTTTCTTATGGCATTGTAGACAGAGTCACATCAATAAAACACGGTTGTCGAAGTTACATAGAGAAGGATATTTGGATCAGTTCGAATATCAGTCTTATGCAACTTGTCAATCTTGTCTCATAGGAAAAATAACAAAGTCTCCGTTCACTGGACACAGTGTAAGAGCGAGCCAGCTCTTGGGACTCATACACAGCGACGTGTGTAGTCCAATATCTATAAATGCATGAAGTGGTATTCTTATTTCATTACTATTACAGATGATTTCTCTAGGTATGGACATGTCTTCTTGATGAAGCATAAATCCGACACCTTTGAGAAATTCTGAGAATATAAGAATGAATTGAAAAAACAAACCGGCAAAAGTATCAAGACACTGAGATCTAATCGAGGTGGTGAATACTTAATTTCCGAGTTCCTGGATTACCTAAAAGAGAATGGAATTCTCTCTCAGCTTACTTCTCCATACACACCACAACACAACGGTGTATCGGAAAGGCGGAACAGAACCCTATTGGATATGGTTTGTTCCATGATGAGTAATGTTGAGTTACCGCGATCCTATTGAAGTTATGCACTAGAATAAGCTGCATATCTTTTGAATAGGGTTCCTACCAAGACTGTGTCTACCACACCATATCAGATATGGAGTGGGACGAAACCCTATCTTCAGTATCTGAAGATAAAGGGATGTCCAGCTTTTGTCAAAAAAGCAGTATACGGACGAGTTCGAGGCACGCTCAGTACTGTGTAGGTTTGTGGGATACCCAAAGAACTCCAGGGTGTATCTTTTCTATTACGCAGAGGAACAAAAGGTTTTTTGTTTCTCGTCATGCCCACTTTTAAGAAAATCAATTTTTTGTAAATGGAAATAGTGGGAGCGCAATAGAACTAGAAGAAATTTCAGAACCACAAACTATTACTGAAAGTATGGTAGAACTAGAGATTTCAAAAGAATAGGATATCCCTGCGCCAATCCGCAGGACTAGTAGGCAGTCTCATCCGCCCGAGAGATACTACGGTTTTCTCATAGACAAGGATAGAGAGGATTTCATCATTGACAATGATGAGCCAACTAGCTTCTAGTAAGCCATTCAGAGCGGTGACTCGGTAAAATGGCTGGATGCAATGCGGACCGAAATGGAGTCCATGTACACCAACAAAGTATGCACTCTGAACATTTCTCCAGAAGGGGTAAAACCCGTAGGCTGCAAATGGATCTTCAGAAAGAAGATTGGTATAGATGGATAGGTTGAAACCTATAAGGCTAGACTTGTTGCAAAAGGTTTTTGTCAAAGACCTGGTTTGGACCATAATGAAACCTTTTCTCCAGTATCTATGCTCAAATCCATTCGGATCCTTCTTGCCATTGCTGGCTTCCAAGATTTTGAGATCCGGCAGATGGACATAGAGACGGCTTTTCTAAATGGTAATTTGGAAGAGTGCGTCTGTATGGATCAGTCAGAGGGTTTCAATCAGAGTGGGAGCAGCGGGACAGTATGTAAGTTGCTTAAGTCCATTTATGAACTAAAGCGGGCATCGCGGATTTGGAACATCTGTTTTATTAAGACGGTCAAAAGAATTCGACTTTATCAAAAATCTAGATGAACCATGCATTTATAGCAAGATTGTAGCGAGAACTGTGGAATTCCTCATTGAATACGTGGATGACATTCTCTTGATAGGAAATGACATTCATGTGCTACAATCAGTTAAAGCATTCTTGTCACAGAGGTTCTCCATGAATGACCTGGGTGATACCAAGTATATTCTGGGGATCCAGATCTATCGTGATAGATCAAAGAGGATGGTGGGACTTTCACAGTCAAGGTACAACAACACCTTACAGAAAATATTTAGTATGGATGATTCTAAGCACGGTAGTCTACCGGCTTGTCACGGAATCACCATCTCCAAAGAGATGTCTCCAAAGACTGATTTGGAAAGTGCTCGCATCACATCTATACCCTACGCTTCTGCGGTAGGCTCTATAATGTATGTGATGTTGTGTACCAGACCAGATGTTGCTTACGCACTCAGGGTGGTAATCCGGTATCAGTCAAACTCAATGGAGAAGCACTGGATAACAGTAAAGAACGTTCTTAAGTACCTGAGAAGGACTAAGGACATGTTCTTGGTGTATGGCGGAAAGTACCTCCAGATCAAGGCATTTGCTAGCTCCAGCTTCCAGAGTGATAAGGATGACTCCAAGTCCATGTCGGGTTATGTCTTTATCTTCAATGGAGGGGTGGTCTATTGGAAGAGCTCCAAGCAAGACACCGTTGCAGACTCGACGATGAAAACGGAGTAGTTCGCTGCGTGAGACGCCGAAAAAGAGGCAGTTTGGATATGGAAGTTCTTAACTGAACTTCAGGTGGTTCCTTCCATTGTTGGTACAATACTTTGGTATTGTAACAACAACGGTGCTATAGCTTTAGGGAAGGAACCTAGGTCCCATCAGAGATCAAGACATATCTTGAGGCGGTATCACCTGATCAGGGAGATCGTTGATCCCCAGGAGATCGAGGTGAGGAGAGTGGATACGGAGAACAACACTGCAGATCCACTACCAGAGGCCATCCCTTAGAAAGTATTCGAGTGGCTATTCGAGATCTTCAGTCTGCGATATGCCAATATATGGCCTTAGTGCAAGTGGGAGATTGTTAGTGATATATGCCCTAGAGGCCATTATTGTATCATACTGGATTGTATATTACTTAATGGGAGCTTGGGATATACACGGATATAGTAACAGTCTTGCTTGAAATGGTAGTATACTACCTGGTTTGTTTCTACCTCAATATGTGCATGTGTTTTCTTAGCATATCGCTTATACATATTGGCAGAGCCCTTAGGATCTTTGCTTGATTACCAGCGTTGTGATGGCAGTCACACTAGTAGGGGCTGGGTAGTTTATAAGCACATTCTATACAGGTCCCTAGTCATAGGATTATTGAGACGGGACATCGATGCTCCATAGTAGACTAGTGTATACACTTCTCATCCCAGTAGGGGAGATGGTCTGTCCCACAGCCATTAGTACGTCGTACTGGAGATAGTATGCAGGTGCTCATTAGGTTATGAGTACACTGGACGGGACTCGTCGGGAACTGTTGGTAGGTATTATAACTATCGTCGAGTAGCCGTTCCCATGTGAAATGAGTACTGCTTAGTCCGTCGACTTGACACTGCTCCTTCGTCTCGAGTGTGATCCCACTGTTCTTTGATTACTACCCTACCACGATTCAAAGGAGTCATGCAAATAGGTAGTAGTTGGGTGCAATCCCGAAGCACTTAGAGGCAGTGGTGGTTAGATAGGATTCGTCTCTCCCGGTATTGGGGGTTGATATCGCGCTGTGTTCGGAAGGCCATTACACAAAGTCCTTGGCCAAGGCAAGCGAGATTTACTGGTAGGTACTCCAGTAGTTTCTCAGGATGTTTTGGGCTACTCTCCGACACGACTTATTGCGCTATTAGGGGTTTGACGATTACCACCCTCCTAGACCCGATATGCGATACTCTTAGACGAACATACCGGACTGTACAGAGATTGTCACATACAGGCTCGGTAGGAGTTCGGAAGAGTTAGCTCATCGGCCTTCTTATCGACACATACCTCGGTAGCCGTTACGTGCATCTAGTACCGCTTGCGTCTTGTGGTTAAACCCACTGCCAGCATAGTATCGAGTCTAGAGTCACACATAGAGAGTTTCCCTTTACCGGGCAAAAGGTGTAGAGGCCGTATGGTTTTACGGCAGGGCTTCGATCACTTATGTGTGCTTGTGCACATATGATGATCGGGCGGATAACACTAGTGGGCTTTGGTTTAAACCGGATCCTAGTATTATATTGATGGATTATTTTCGTCTCTTTGTATTCGTATTCTTCGGAATGCGGATGCGGGTATGTATATACGGATGAGGGGCATTCTCGTAATTTGCGAGAAAGCTTCTAGAAGCGACACCTCATTAGGGCTTCTTTTTTCATTTGGATTAAAGAATAATTAGGTGGATATCATATATATGCATATCACATATACATATAACATATCATTGAATCAACACTTGATTCAACAATTCGGTTGTATCACATATAACCCATATTGCGAGATTGGAATACGGTATCATATACACATATTAATCTCGGTCCTGCACATATCACATATGTGCCCTACTTCGTTTCGCATGAGCTAGGAAACCTCTATGTAGGACTCTAATGACTCGTCAATACGCCGGAAGTAGTTGATGATCATATCAGTCACCCACAAGCCGTCAGCGGTACTAACTGGACGCAACATATATCCGGGTATTGAGCGATCAGAAGATCAACAAGCAAGCTTGTCATACTTCTATGAATCCAACAACAACACTACCGTACAGTCCGGTCTCTTCGTCTGATATGTTGCATATCGAGTTAGGGGTGGTAAACATCAAACCCCAGTAACTTGATAAGTCATGCCGATGCGAGGCTCATAACGGGTCGAGAAACTACTGATAACACTTACCAGTAAATCTCTGTATCAGCCCTGGCCAGGGACTTCCTGTTATAGCAAATCGAGCACAGCGCAACATCAACCCCCAATACTGGGAGAGACGAATCCCCTCCTATCGCTTATTGCCTCCATGTAACTCGGGACTGTACCTAAAAACCACCGTTTTGCACGCTCTCTTGAACATGGTAAGGTGGAAATCAAAGCACAGTGGGAATCACACAAGACTCTCTGACGATCTCGGGTCTACAGACTAACCCGTACCAGTGTCACCTTAGAACTGCTATCTGACGTCAGGTATAATACCATTTAGGAGTTCTCGGCGAGTCCTGTTCAGTGTATCCAGTCTCCACTGAGCACCCGTATACCATCTTTGATGTCAAACACCAATGGATATGGGATCATCCATCTCCCAACAAATGGGTCAAGAAGCGTATACGCTAGACTACTCTGGAATATCGATGCCCCGTCTCGATACACCCTCGACTAGGAACAATTAAAGGATGAACTTATGGAATACCCTGGCCCCACTAGTATGATCTCCATCATAGTCCTGGTAGTCAAGTACACATCCTAAGGGCTTTATCAACATATGAGAGAAAGACAGTATCACAATACAAGTTTACATGTTAAGATAAAGAGCAACCAGATAGCATACTATCATGTCGAGCAAGAAAGTCCTCTCTATATATGTCCAAGAATCCGCTATAATATACAATCATGTACAATAATGGCCTCTAGGGCATACATACAACTAACAATCCCACACTTGCACTAAGGCCAGTTGTTGTAGTATCTCATACCCAACATCCCGAAGAGTCTCTCAAATTGTATCTGGGGTATGGCCTTCGTGAGTGGATCCGCCGTGTTATTCTTCATGTCAACTCTCCTGACCTCGATCTCCCGGCGATCAACTATCTCCCGGATCAGGAGATACTGCCTCAGAATATGCCTGGATCGCTAATGGGACCTGGGTTCCTTGGCCAAAGCCACAACTCCATTGTTATCACAATACAAAGGTATTGGATGCTCGATGGATGGAACCACTCCAAGTTCAGTTATGAACTTCTTCATCCAGACAGGCTCTTTAGCAGCATCGTTGGCAGCAATGTATTTAGCCTCCATCGTCGAGTCTGCCACGGTTTCTTGCTTGGAACTCTTCCAAGAAACCACCCTCCCATTGAAGGTGAAGACAAAACCCGAGACCGACTTAGAGCCGTCCTTATCACTCTGGAAGCTCGAATTGGTAAAGGACTCCATTTGGAGTTCACCGTTACCATACACCAAGAACATTTCTTTAGTCTTTCTTAAGTACTTAAGAATGTTCTTCACAGCTGTCCAGTGATTCTCTCCAGGATCTACTTGAAACCTACTCACTACACCTAGTGAGTATGCTACATCGGGTCTGGTACACAACATCGTGTACATGATAGAACCTACTGCCGAAGCATAGGGTATCCCTTGCATGCAAGCCCTTTCCAAATCAGTCTTGTGAGACATCTCTTTGGAAAGAGTGATTCCTGAGATTGTGGGTAAATTCCCACGATTGGAATCTTCCATACTAAATCTCTTTAGTATGGTGTCAATGTACCTGGATTGGGACAATCCCAACATCCGTTTAGATCTATCTCTATAGATCTTAATCCCCAAGATATAGGAGGCATCACCTAGATCTTTCATTGAGAATCTTTGTGCTAAGAAGAGCTTGACCAAGTGCAGCATAGGAACATCATTTCCTATTAAGAGTATGTCATCCACTTACAATACGAGGAAGACGACCTTACTCTCTGCCACCTTCTTGTATACACAAGGTTCATCTACGTTTTTGATGAAGTCAAACTCTTTGAATACCACATCAAAATAGATATTCTAACTCCGCGATGCCTGCTTTAACCCGTAAATTGATTTAAGCAGCTTGCACACCTTTCCGCTGCTCTCACTATCTATGAAGCCCTCTGGCTGTGTCATGTACACGCTCTCTTCTAAATCACCATTTAGAAAAGAGGTCTTGACGTCCATCTGCCAGATTTCGTAGTCATGGTATGCAGTGATGGCAAGTAGGATCCGGATGGACTTATGCATAGCCACTGGAGAAAAGGTTTCATCATAATCCACACCTGGTCGTTGACGAAAACCTTTTGCTACAAGTCTAACTTTGAAAATCTTAACTTTTCCATCTACACCAAATTTTTTCTTGAAGATCCACTTGCTCCCGATGGGTTTTACCCTTTCAAGAGCATCTTCCAAATTCCATACTTTGTTGGTGTACATGGATTCCATCTCAGATCGCATTGCATCCATCCATTTCATAGAGTCCCCATACGTGATGATCTGCTCGAAGCTAGTTAGGTCATCATCTTCCATGATGCAATCCTCGATCCCACCATCAATGAGAAAACCGTAGTATCTCTTAGGTCGATGAGGAACCCTACTAGATCGACGGAGAGGCTGAGCTTCGTTGAGGACTATTGAATCCTCTGGTTCTACAAATCGTCAGTTGTAGTTTGTGTAGCTGGAACATCTTCCAGTTCTGCCTAATTACCACTAATTTTTTTTAGAAGAAATTCCTTTTCTAAAAAGGTGTGTTCCCCTCCGAAAGGCGGCGCACAAGACCGCGAGGTCCTTGTTCCCCTCCGAAGGACGGCGCACAGGACCGCGAATGTCCTGACGCTGAGATTCGGGGCAGATGCTATTTGGTTTTATCCGTCCACCTCTCCGAAGATGCCAAGTTGATTTATGGCACACGGAGGTTTAGACGGATGCGGCCGATGTAGCAGACTTCGTCAGATTCCCCCACGCTTGAGGGGTTTTTGATTGTGGGGACGCTCTTCCCTGCAGGCGCAAGCCCCTGCAGTTAATTACGCTACCGCATCGCGGTAGCCACTTTCTCCTTCTCCAGAATTTCACTTCGTGTTGTGTGTGTTTGTTTTGTTCGTGGTTGCCCGTGGATTGTATACGGAGACTAAGTAATGCCGTCGCCCGTAGGACGTGGATTAGTACAAATCCGTATTTACTTAGATTTGGGTTTGGTGTTTTTAGTTTAAGGATACGTTAGCCGTATTGCGGTTAAGATCAACTTAAACGTTCGTTAAGGATGCGTTGGTCTGATTTGAGACTAAGATCAACTTAACGGGATCGTCTAGATCCATCTCCAGTTTAAGGACGTAGTGGTCCATTTAATATATGGCCGTCGGGACCCGTCACCTCTCTGACGACGTTGAAGGATTACAACGACATGTGTCAGAGGAGTTCGGAGATGTACCCTTGAAACAAAGTTGATTTGGAGTTTTATAGTCCGTTTGAATGTTTAAGGATACGTTAGCCATGTTTGGGGGCTAAGATCAACTTAAACGGGATCGTTTAGATCCGGCAAAAGAGCGTTTGGAGGCTCTATCGTTCCAGTTTAGGGACGTAGTGGTCCATAAGTAGTTTAAGGACATTGCAGACCATATTCCAGTTTAGGGACATGGTGGTCCGTATTCCAGTTTAGGGACGTGGTGGTCCGTGTTCCAGTTTAGGGACGTAGTGGTCCGGTATTAGTTTAGGGACGTTTCGGTCCAATATTAGTTTAGGGACGTTTCGGTCCGATATTTGTTTAAGGACGTTTCGGTCCAATATTAGTTTAAGGACGTTTCAGTCCAACATTAGTTTAAGGACGTTTCGGTCCACAAGTTTAAGGACCCCGCAGTCCGTATTCATGTGTGGTCGTTGGGACCCGTCACCTCTCTGACCTCGTTGAGGAATTACAACGATAGGTGTCAGAGGAGTTCGGAGATGTACCCTCGAACCGGATATAAATTGATTTAAGAGAACAGCTGTGCTTAGTCAATTTAATTTGAGGACTTACGGCCAAAATTGGGCTAAGTCCAGCTGAAAATGTTCATCGCCCTTATTTATTTTTGGTCTATTAGACCTGTGCTAGGGCTTTGCCTACATTTAAATAATGCATTGCATTACTTCTATTTTTTTGTTTGGGCTCTGCTCATAAAAGATGCAGAGCATCGATTTATTCTGGGCTCTGCTCATTTATGGATGATGCAAGGCATCTACTTTGTTTGGGCTCTGCCCCTTTTAAAATGCATAGCATTTTTATTACTTTGTTTGGGCTCTGCCCATTTATAAATGATGCAGAGCATCAATTTAATTAGACATGCTTGGTCTTTTGACTTGGTCCTGGCCCTTTGAGAAATGCGTTGCATTTTCAAGCGCTTTGCGCCAATCATAGAGCGCAAGCGCTTGTGATGACGACACGTGTCATGCTCTGGTGAGCGCAAGCGAAACGGTGCAGTGCGTTGCGCTAGTGCGCTGCTGACACATGGCGCGCTCTGGTGAGTTGCGCCAATTCCAGAGAGCAAAGCTCTATTTCAAGAGCGCATAGCGCAAATTATTCTGTAGCTGACACGTGGCGCTCTCTCAAGAGCGCAACAGCCCAGTTTGGAAGTGCAAAGCACTAAGAATCTTTTAGATTCAAGAACAGAAGTGCAAAGCACTATTTTTATTTTTGTTGTTTCCTTATTTTGAAGAACCAGTGGATCATAAGAAGTGCAAAGCACTGTTTATTATGTGAAGAACATCGATCTAGTTTTTAGATCAATGATTTATTAAAGAGATTTCTTTTCTCTCATGAAGCTTTTTACCTTTTTCTTTTAAATTTTCTCAGAGTTCTCTCTCTGTTTGAAGCTCTTGACTTTTTTCAAGAAAATGTTCATCCTTTGAATTGAGGCCTAGGGTCCTTTTTATAGTGCCCATAAATTAGTTAAATTTGTTAAAAAGATCTTTCTCTGAGTGATTCGGGGAATTTTCCCCACCGTTCGATCTTTGATCCAAGGGCTTCTGCTTCGCAGAAGAAAATTTTCTTGTTTTAACAAGAACAGAAAAGATTTCTTAAAATTTTAATTCTGTTTGGCGCAGATGCCCCAGCGCGTGACACGTGTCGCGCAGCGCAGCGCAACTGCGCTGACACGTGTCGCGCAGTGCAGTGCTTGCGCAACTGAAGCGTTGCTTCCTTTAATTTTGCTTAAAATAGAGCTTTGCTCTGATTGGGCGCGCCTTCTTGGGTGTTGCGCTGATGCATCTGCGCCTGACACGTGGCGCGTTGCGCGCAGCGCAAAGGATCTGAAGCGTTGCTTCATTTATTAAAGTTTAAATTTTCAAAGCAAAGTTTTGCTCTGATTGGGGGAAGATGAAGCGTTGCTTCATCTCCCGCCTCGGAATTTGAACAGTGCTTTGCTCTGATTGGGGTAAACAAATGCCCCCCCACCGTTGCGCTTACGTGGCCCCAAACGTGAGCGCAACGGTGGCGGAATTCCAACCACCGTGGCAACTTTTGGAAGTTGAAGAGGCACTTGATGCCTATAAATAGGACCTTTGGTCCCCCACAGATGCTTTTCATCTTTTAGATTTTTATTTTCAAAAAACTTCAGAGCTTTGCTCTTGCCTTCAAGAATTCCAGAGCCTTGCTCTCCGTTCCAAAGTTTTTAGAAAAACTTTAGGTAAAATTGTTTCTTAGATTAAATTAATTTTAATTAATCTTAACCAACAGAGCTTTGCTCTCATAAATCTTCTGATCTAAAGAAAGTCCCTTCGGGGTTTCACCAGCAGAGCTTTGCTCATTTTCAAAGTTAAAAACTTTAGGTAAAATTAATGTAAATCAAATTAATTTAAATTAATCTCAACCAAAGAGGTTTGTTCTCACAGATCTTTTGATCTAAAGAGATCCCGATTGGGGTTTCATAAACAGAGCTTCACTCTCAAAAACTTATAGATCTGCAGAGCTTTTGTTCATGGGTTTTAATCCCTGAACAGAGCTTTGCTCTCGCGGAATTTAGCCCTTAGTGCATATTATTTTTCTTCTATCACTAATCTTCCTGTGGTATTTCCTCCAGGCATAATGGCGGTATGTCTATACAGTTTGCACGAGTTCATCACCTATGACGATATCCACGCACAGGGTCGTCAACAAAACCAGGAGTTTACAGACGCTCAATGTGCAGAGGTCATGGGTCGTCTGAACACAAGCGGTGGTTGGCTGCTTCCTCGTCGTTCGGCTCTCTTGAAAGTTGTGCTGGGAGCAATATGGAGAGCACTTCCGGGTCTTCACGAAGCCCTACCGCTCAACGCGCTGGATGATGCCGAAGACAAGGTGCATTCAGTGTACCTGACGGGGCTGATCTCGAAGAAACGGCGGGACGGCCTCATTAACATCCTACATCAAATCTTCCAGCATACGACGATAGTTGCTGCTTATCGAAGGCCGGGAGGGCTTGCCGAGGATCTTGACACACAGGAGCGCGAAAGGCTGCGCGCAAGAATAATTAGAAAGGCCAGAAGAACTCTGGATGGCCTTACTTTTGAATTCCTCAATCCGTGCCCCGGATCTGAGGTTATACCGTTGTAATAATTTGAATAATGTTTCTTATTCATTGCTTTTATGATTGTAAGAATTTTTAGCAATATGAATGGAAACCCTTTTTTTTTATTTCAGCTTGTCTTATTTCTCGTCGTGAGTCTTCTGCCCATGCATAAATGAGTGTGTCTCGAACGCTTGATCAAATGTAAATCGGATGTTCTTTCTGTCATTTTCTTCTTTCTTTTATTGTTAGCAGGCTGTCTTAATAACCATGGTTGACGGGTAATTAGAGCGAGTATCCCGACCCTCTCAAGAAACAGCGATGGCTTAGGCCGCAGGTTCAGATCTGCTGCCTAAGACTTTTCAACTCTATGAGCCGTGAGGGTCTCACAGAGACTTTTCTCCGTATGGATCGAGAGGATCTCGTAGGTGGGTTTTTCTCCTTAAGAATCATGAGGATTCCTAAGTGTGGTTTTCTCTTATAAGTCATAAGGATCCTATAAGAGAATTTTTCCCTCTTACAAGTCGAGAGGATCCGTAAGCGGTTGTTTCCTTCCTCGTCGAAATTCGACTTTGAAGAGTGAGACCCGTGGATGGTATGCAAGAGACCGTTTTGGGTCAACTTGTAGGGTCCCAGTGCTTACGAAACAGGCTTCTTTTATGCCTACTGCCTAAGGCTTTATCTCACGAGTCGAGCCGCCTCAACAATTTCTTCACAAGTCGAGACGAATCGAGCGTTTCTCGCAAGAACATCTTAACGTCGCATTTAACCTCTGTTCTTTACGACAGAAGCCCGTTAAGGTTGGTGGTACTTAGGGTTTTGGCCATCGTACCGTCGCATAAGCCGATATAGTCCTCGATAGGCAATCGTGCTGTTCGAGTAGCCCTGCGACTGCCGTGTCTCTGATCCCTTCGGGGGTTGGACAAGATGTCTTCAAGCAATCTTCCTAGGAAATTTGACCGTCGGAAGAGCAAGCGTTAGGAATTTCCCATGACGCTTTTTACTTGAGATTAGGCTCATTTTGGTGAGCCCCGATGAGTCATAACCACTCCGCGCTGGTGTGGGGATGATCTCCGATAGTCTTTGGGCTTTATGTGAGTTGCCGTCAAGACCCTGAAGCTAGGAATTTGGCCTTTGCTTCGTTTGCTGGCATTGCGTCTGCTGTATCGAGACGAATGTTGCGGTGGGAACTAGGGATTTTGCCGTGGCTCCGTTTGTTTGATGACGTTGCGTCTGCTGTGTCGAGACGAACGTTGGGGTGACATCTCGTCTGCTGTATCGAGACGGACGTCGAGGTTGTCTCTAGGTTGCTGGTGAACCGCCGAGGTTTGGAACTAGGGATTTTGCCGTGGCTCCATTCGTTTAATGACGTTGCGTCTGCTGTGTCAAGACGAACATTGGGGTGACATCTCGTCTACTGTATCGAGACGGACGTCGAGGTTGTCTCTAGGTTGCTGGTGAACCATCGAGGTTTGGAACTAGGGATTTTGCCGTGGCTCCATTCATTTAATGACGTTGCGTATGCTGTGTCGAGATGAACATTGGGGTGACATCTCGTCTGCTGTATTGAGACGGACGTCGAGGCGGTGACCATTCTGTGCTGGTGCGAGATGATCTCCGATTGTCTTTCCGGTTTTATATGAGTTACCGTCAAGACGTCGAAACTAGGAATGTGGCATTCGCTTCGTTTGCTTTGGTGTGTCCAAATCCTGTTGGAGGAAGAACGCTGGGGTTGACATTTCGTCTGCTGTATCGAGACGAACGTCAAGGTGGTGACCACTCTGTGCTGGTGCGAGATGATCTCCGATTGTCTTTCCGGTTTTATGTGAGTTACCGTAAAGACGTTGAAGCTAGGAATGTGGCCTTCGCTTCGTTTGCTTTGTCACGTCCGAATCCCTGCTGGAGGAAGAACACTAGGGTGACAACTCGTCTGCTGTATCGAAACGAACGTCGAGGAGGTGACCACTCCATGTGAGATGATCTCCGGTGGTCTTTCAGGCTTTATATGACTTGCCGTTAAGACCTTGAAGTTAGGAATTTGGCCTTCGCTTCATTTGCTCACACTGCGTCTGGTGTATTGAAACGAATGCTGAGGTGGAGCTGGGATTTTGCCGTCACTCCGCTTGGTTTTGACCATGGGATCTTTTGTTAACTTTGCATGTACACCCTACTGGACTGCGATGGAACGCCGTTGTTGACATTGCGTCTGCTGTAATGGGACGAATGCTGAGGGGGAGCTGGGATTTTGTCATCACTCCGCTTAGTTGACCATGGGGTCTTTTGTTGACGTTGCATCTACATCCTGCTGGACTGTGAAGGAACGCCGTTGTTGACATTGCATCTGCTGTAACGAGACGAATGCTGAGGTGAAGCTGGGATTTTGCCGTCACTCCACTTGATGGTGTAACATCTGTGTCCTGCTGGAATGAGGAGGCACACCGTTGTTGGTCTCCAGGCTGCAGATGTGGCCATTGAGATTTGGAACTAGAGACTTTGCCATGGTTCCGTTTCGTTGCGATTCTGAGGTCGGTTGTTGACATCATGTCTGCATCTAGTTGGAGTGAGGAGAAACGCCGTTGGTGATCTCTAAGTTGTCGATGTTGACGTCGAGACCCTGAAGCTCGGGATCTTCGTTTGCTTCATTTGTTGACATCGTGTCTGTAATATTGCGACAAATGTCGAGATTGTCTCTAGGTTGTCTATGAACCGTCGAGATTTGGCTTCGCTTTCTGATGGAGCCTGTTAGGAAGGTATGGTTCTCTCTTTATCTGTGCCCCTGGATTGTATACAGGGATCGATGTGATTTCACCTGTAGGGCAAAAAGTTTCATTCTTTCATTTTTTTTATTCTTTCCGCGATGTTCTATCATTTCAGCTTTTTATATCGCGAAAATCGCGATTGCCCAATCATTTCGGCTATTTTTCGCGGTGCCCAATCATTTCGGCTATTTTTTCTTTTTACTCGCTGCTTTTTATTGCGAGTTGCCTAATCATTTTGGCTATTTATTTTATTTTTACTCGCCGTTTTTTATTGCGAGTTGCCCAATCATTTCGGCTATATTTTTTTTTATTTTTACTCGCTGTTTTTTATTGCGAGTTGCCCAATCATTTCGGCTATTTCGTGTGCCCAATCGTTTTGGCTGTTTATTTTGTTTTTACTCGCTGCTTTTTATTGCGAGTTGCCCAATCATTTCGGCTGTTTATTTTATTTTTACTCGCTGTTTTTTATTACGAGTTGCCCAATCATTTCGGCTGTTTATTTTATTTTTACTCGCTGTTTTTATTGCGAGTTGCCCAATCATTTCGGCTATATATTTTTTTTTACTCGCTGTTTTTTATTGCGAGTTGCCCAATCATTTCGGCTATTTCGTGTGCATACGTTTTTACTTGCTGCTTTTGTTGCAAGTTGCCCCATCATTTCGGCTATTTAATATGCATTTTTAGCTCGCTGATTTTTATCGCGAGCGTAGAACTTGGAATCTGGTGCCAATCTCAGCATCAGCATCGCTACAACCGGAATATTGCCAGGAGCGAATCATCATCTGCCATGAAAGGACTTGGAATTTGATACCGATTTAGGCATTAGTATCGCTACAACTGGGATATTGCCAGGAGCGAATCATCATCTGCCATGAAAGGACTTGGAATTTGATACCGATTTAGGCATCAGTATCGCTACAACTGGGATATTTCCAGGAGCGAATCATCATCTGCCTCCGTCGATGTCGAACAAAGGTGGCTTAGCGAACAGGGTTAAGGTCCTGTTGACTAAGGCTTTTGACTTCATGAGCCGTAAGGGTTTCACAAAGGTATTTCACCCTACAAGTCGTGAGGATCTTATAGGTGTATTTTCTCCTTAGGAGTCGTGAGGATTCCTAAGTGTATGTTCCTCGGTAAGTCGTAAGGATCCTACAAGAGGGTTTTCTCCTTGTAAATCGAGAGGACTTACAAGTGTTGTTTGCTGTACGAGCATATCCCTAGTCACAGATGAGACTTTGTTAAGGAAATGTTTATTCACGCCCGTGGATTGTATACAAGAGCCAGTATTAGACCACTTGTAGGGCCATAACGAAAGTTGTGGGGGTTGCTTAAGCACAGGTTTAGGTCTCTGTAACTTAAGACTTTCAAATCTTATGAGCCGTGAGGGTCCCATAAGAGAGTTCTCCTTACGAGTCGTAAGGATCTCGCAAGTGTATTTTCTCCTTAGGAATCGTGGGGATCCCTAAGTGTGCTGCTCTCTTTGTGAGTCGTAAGGATCTCACGCGGGTGGTTTCTCCTTACAAGGTCGAGGGGACCTTATAAGTGTCTTTTAACGAGGTTGTGCCCTTTCGGGTTTTCACGAACACTCGCCAGTAACCCTGCTGTTTTTACTCACGGAGCCCTTTCGGGTTTTCATCCGTGCCCGTTTCGCTTATGGACATACCGTCTTTTTTTTTGTTTTTTTTTGTTTTTTTTTTTTTTTATTTTTTTATTTACGAGGTCGCGCCCTTTCGGGTTTTCACGAACACTCGCCGGTAGTCCTGCTGTTTTTACTCACGGAGCCCTTTTGGGTTTTCATCCGTGCCCATTTTGCTTATGAACATACCATATTTTACTCTTTTTTATTTCTTTTTTTTATTCTTTATATATATATATATATATATATATATATATATTTATATTTTTTTTTCATCTCGTCAGTCTAAGGATGTTGCGGTAGTAGTTTAAAGACATTTCGGTCATTTGCAAGTTTTAGGACATTGCGGTCCATCATTAGTTTAAGGACATCTCGTTCCGCCGTCGCCGTATTTGAGGCGAATATCTAGTTTATTGACTTTTCGGTCTATGGGTCTTTCTCTATGACTGACCATGATGCCCCCGGCGTATCCATCTTTCTCGGAGCATGCGGTTGTGGTGGGTTCACCTTCCAATTTTCGGACAGCGCGAACTTGCCTTGTTGGTATTGGTCTTCAACCCAGTTCTTGAAGACGTAGCAATCCTCGATCAGATGACCTACCGTTTGATGGTAAGGGCAATAATTAGGATTATTAATATCGCCTAGCCGCAACGGACGTTTTGGACTCGGCAGATTGATGAGTCTGTCGCACACTGCCAGCTCGAACAGTCCCCTTGTTTTATCTTGCGGAAACGAGTAAGGACGTTTCAACTTATCCTGGAGGGGTTGCCGCTTGTTGCTTTGGCGAGCAACCGGTCTAGGGTCACTTAATTGTTGTTGAGCGCTGGCGACGAAGGCCGTTTTTCCTTTTCCTTTATCCTTTTTGTTCGCTCCGTTGTTTGCGGGGCCGAGGTTTTTTCCGAGTAGCGTGCGATTGCATGGCTGAACGTTCTCGCAGCTCCTCAATTCCTTCATTTTTGAAATAGATTCCCTGAGGGAAGGGTTGGGGGTAGATTCTTCGTCAGAGTCACTTCCAAAGGTGATAATTTGCGATACCTTAAAGTCGGCCGTATGACCATCGTCGGCGGCTCTTTTGCGATCGTCTATCGCATTTTTTCGACGTCTACAAGCTTCACATTTTGTCCTGTCGAAGTGTTGCTTTTGAGCGACATACCCTTGCCACCAACAGTTAAAAGATTCGCAGTCTTCGGTAGGATGTATGATCTTCTGATGATATAAGCAGAAGTTAGGGTGCATCTCTACCTCAGCGAGAGTATTTTCTTCAAAGGGCGGTAGCTTCATTCCTACTGATAAAGCTTTGGCGAACCTTTTCCTCGTCTTGAATTTGTTTTTATCCGCAGTGGATGGCTTTTGATTTGACGAGAATGCCTTGGCTTTTTCCAGTATGGCCATTTCACGCTCTTGATTGGCTTTTGCTTTCAGACGAATTTCATTTAGGAAGACATCGATCAGCTCGTCTGATGGCTGTAGAATTTCCAGTTCAGGGTTCGCCATTGGTTTCTGGGCACAAGAAGCTTCTTTATCATCTGTCAGTGAGTGAGAAATCACATGACAAGTCGCTACGTAGTCTTCGGATTCATCTGATGAGTTTTCTCCATCGCTTTCATCCTTGACTAAAGAACAAACTGCCCCTGGCGTGTCCGTCTTCTTTGGAGAGTGCGGCTGTGGTGGGTTTACCTTCCAATTTTCCGACAGCGCGAACTTGCCTTGTAGGTACTGATCCTCGATCCATCCCTTAAAGACGAAACAATCCTCAATCGGGTGACTTACCGTTTGGTGGTAAGGGCAATAATTGAGATTATTAAGATCGCCTGGCTGCGACAGACGCTTTGGACTCGGCAGATTAATGAGTCTGTTGCGCACTGCCAGCTCGAACAGTCTTCTCGTTTTATTCTGAGGAAATGAGTAAGGACGTCCTAGCCTCTCTTCGAGGGAAGGGCGTGGACGCACGTTGTTTTGGCGAACGACCGGCTTTGATTTGTTCGACTGTTGCTGAGCATTGGCGACGACATTGTTAGTGTATATGCCCTAGAGGCCATTACTGTATCATACTAGTATGTATATTACTTAATGGAAGCTTGGGATATTCACCTTGTATTGACAATCTTGCTCAAAATAGTAGTATGCTACTTGGTTTGTTTCTACTTCAATGTGTACATGTGTTTATTTTAGTATATCACCTATACACATTAGTGGAGCCCTTAGGATCTTTGCTTGATTACCAGCGATGTGATGGCCGTCACACTAGTGGGGCTGGGTAATCTATAAGCACATCCTTATGCAGGTCCCTGGTCGCAGGACTATCGAGACAGGGCATCGATACTCCGGAGTAGACCAGCGCATGCGCTTCTCATCCCAGTGTGGGAGACGGTCTGTCCCACAGCCGTCAGTACGTCGTACTTGAGATAGTATGCGGGTGCTCGTTAGGTTACGGGTACACTGGACAGGACTCGTCGGGAACTGACTAGTTGGTATTATACCTATCGTCAGTTATCAGTTCCCAGGTGACATGAGTACAGCTTAGTCCGCTGACTTGACACTGTTATTCCGCCTCGAGTGTGTTCCCACTGTACTTTGATCACTACCCTACCACGGCTCAAAGGAGTCGTGCAAACAGGTAGTGGTTGGGTGCAGTCCCGAAGCACTTGGAGGCAGTGACGGTTAGACAGGATTCGTCTCTCCCGGTATTGGGGGTTGACATCGCGCTGTGTCTAGGAGAGCCATTACACGAGTAGTCCCTGGCCAGGGCAAACGAGATATACTGGTAGGTTTCCAGTGTTATCTCAGGGTGTTTTGGGCTTCGCTCCGGCACGACTTGTACCGCTATTGGGGGACTGACGTTTACCGCCCCCTAGGCCCGCCATGCGATGTATCAGACGAACAGACCGGACTGTACGGAGAATGTCACACTCAGGCTCAGTAGGAGTTCAGATGGGTTTCGCCTCGTCGGTCTTCTTGTCGGCATTACCTGGGGACCGTTACGCACAGCTAGTGCCGCTTGCGGTCTGTGGTTAAACCCACTGCCAGCGTAGTGTCGAGTCTTTAGAGTCCCACACAGAAAGCTTTTCGCCTTTAGGCAAAAGAGTAGAGGTCGCATGGTATTGCGACAGGTCGCATGGTTTTGCAACAGGGTTCGGTCACATCCGTGCACTTGTGCGCGTACAGTGTCCGGACAGTTTACACTAGCGGGCTTTGGTTTAAGCCAGATCCTAGTGTACCTTATGGGATTGGATTTATCCAGTTTGCATTCGTGTTCCTTGGAACGCGGATGCGGGTGTGTATGCACAGTTGACAGGGAGGCAGAGGCAGCGGATTCTCATTAGGGTTGTTGACAGTTGACCGTTGACTATTTGACTTTATGCTCAACCCTAATGAGAATATGATATGTGATTAACTATTATATTAATTAAGTATTATGGTGACTTGGTTGTTGACTTTTGTTGACTTTGTTGACTTGTTGACTTTTGTTGACTTGTTGACTTTGTTGACCGGTTGACTAGGCTTGACTAGTTGACCATCATGATAACCATGGTTATCATTTCATGCCAAAGACTTTTACTTGCTTGCTCATTTGAGTAAAATGAGTGCATGACATGATAAGGTTATGGTTGCTTCAAACCATCACATAAGACTTTTTTGATATGATGAGTTATGATCACTTTGGATTATGAGAGGGTGAAAGACAAAAGAGTTGCTCATTCTTTCTTGCTCATTCTCTCTCTTGTTCTTGAGCTCTCCATTTTGCTCTCACCCTCAACCTCTTGCTCCCTCTCTTTATCTATGGTTCTCTTGTCTCATGAGTTGAGAATCAAGAACCATAGATAAAATCCCATTCTATTTCCTCTCTACTCATTCTAGTTCACTAGGTTTGGCAAACCAAGTGAACTAGTTTCTTCAAAGAACGAAGAAGGAGCTAAAGGTTGGAGCTTTCAAGTGGATCTATCTTCGGCGTACGGAGACGACGAGAAGGAGCCATCGGACCACCATCGGAGCTTGAAGAAGAAGGAGTTCAAGACAAGCTAGGTATAACCCCCTAACCGAGTAGCTAGAAACTCTTAGTTAGGATGTTAGATAGAAGTTTAACCAAGATCCGGGTTATAGGTCCATGTTACCACCTCCGTAAAAATTGTTATTTACCAAATTCCGCATTCCCGAAAGTACCGGGAGAGGTAGCATGGACTTACAGTGGTATCAGAGCCAGGTTAAACTCTATCTAGCATGTTAGCAAGTAACTAGAAGATCGATCAACGAAAAAGTCCCGAAACAAAACCCCAAATTTTCAACTTTCTGTCGATTTAAAAAGTGCTGGAAAACCTTTTTAAAATACACTTAAAATCGGCTCAGGCTTTTTTATAAACACACAAGAAATTTCATCGCATGATTCGTTCAAATGGCCGCGGAAGCGCGGCGGGAGCACGCTCCCGCCGCCCTTCCGCGGCGGCATTAACTCGAGATGGGATAATTTTTCTGCAGAGTGTTTATTGGGTTGTTTTGGGATTTTTAATATATATATTTTCAACCCAGATTTTCCAGAACGAAAATTTTATTTTGGGGTCCCGAAAATCCGTATTTTTGATCGAACTTCTAAAAGACTTGAGCTAACGGGTTTTCTGTAATGTGATATTTGTATTGAACGTCTTATAATCGCTATATGTCGATTAGTGGGGGTTATACAAATCTGTGATCTGTAATGTGCTGGAATGTGTATATAAATATGTTGGATTGTCGCGGGTGAATAGCCGGGGGTTGTGAGACGAGAGTTTTCTTTTCTTTCCATTCTTGTAAATTTGTAAATTGATGTAATAATTATTTGTATGGCCGCACAACCGGGTCGGGGTTGTAGCCGTCATTGTATAATTTATTTTTACTGTTTTTGCTCCTAGGATAGACCCATGGAGGGGTGCACAAACTACCGGGTATGCCGAAGTGTCGAGTGGCCTACTCATGGAGATGAGGGAGGTTGCTACGCTTCGGGTACTTGGCGGGTAGTTTGCCGCACCCGTAGGGGTCTTGGGTGGGGTGTTGGCTATTCACCGCGACCGTGTTATCTGTTTTTGTTACAGGCTCGTACAAATTACAGATTCCTAGTATATCCAATGTATTTATCTGTGATCTGAAATGTTTATCATTGCAGTATATCTATATATGATATTATTTAGGCGTTGCTTATGTTTTACAGACGCGCTAGCCCAGCCCCCGCTCTGTCGTTAGTTAAGTAACCTAACGGGTAATGACGGGGCCCAGTGGCGAATGCGAATGGCATAAGCGTACGTCATATTTTGGTTGTTTTCTGCAATGGTAGGATTAAATGATGGGACGCATTAAAAGAACTAACGCAAGCAAAACATGCATTAAAAGAACTAATGCAAGAAAATAAACCAAGTATAAGTCGTTGGAACACTTTCGAAAAACCACTCGGTTCTTTTCAAAAACAAACTTTTAAAATGCGGAGTTTGAGCCACTCCATTTAAAAGCTATCTCGTTCCATCGACTAAATCAAGTTCACTACGTTCACGGTTTTGCCAAAACCATTCGTAGCCCTCCGTCGTTTCATATGAATATTCAACAGTATTCAAGCTGTGTTTGTTGGCCTTAGTCAAGGCACAGTGATTGGTAGCTGGTGGACATTCATATGTTGCATAGATAGATGCGTTGGTTTGGGACAGTCGTATTACTTTGTTGGCCTTAGTCAAGGGTATATACGGATGGATTCAAATTAACCTGGACAACGACGGGTAGAACTTGACATGTGACTTATGATTTGTTGGCCTTAGTCAAGGTCATAAGAGCATGGGGCAAAAATCCACATCGGGAGTTTCAAAAGAACTGAAACTTGCTAGCACTGCATACCATTTGGAGTGTGATGATTCTGGTAGGATTCCTTCAGTTTTGTCACGCAATGATATTTGGATCCCGATCCTACTGTGAGTATATGCTACTCCTCAGGAAATTTCTCACTAAACGATCAATGCTATAAACCTAGTAGGTGCCTAGAAAGGTGTTAGCGGGGCTACGCCCCCAGGGAAAAGAGGTTCTTTAATTAAGGAACTTCGCGAAAGCGTTGGAAAACCTCCCTCGAAGTACCGACACCGGCCTGGCTGAACGGTTAAGCAAGTATTGTGCGGTGGGATTGATCCCGACTAATTCTTCCTTTATGGTTTGAGGAGGGATTCGAGAAACAGTGGGAGCCATCCTGTTTAGACAAACTAAAAACCACTCTAAACTTGCAAGAGCATCATGCTGAGTGTTTCTTCTTCTCTCTCTTAAATGCAGCGACCCTGTGACCGCACCTAGGTTACATCTAGATAATAATATGACCGAACCTGACTGTTATGACTGGCAAAGGTCTGTCCAGATGTCCATTGCCCACGACAAGCTGGGACACCTCTTAACTAATCAAAACCCTGCTGTCTCAGGTCCAGTTTCCCATGTCACGGATGTTTACATCCACAGGACATCGGAAAGGGATTGTGCGAAAGCCAAGTGCCTCGTGTTAGCCTCAGTTGATGGTACAAACCAGAGGCAGCACGAGAAGATGGACTTAGTTTCCATCTTCCTCCATAACAAAGTTTTATATGGAGAGCAATCTCGTATCGCAAGATATGAGACCTCGAACGAATTGCTTCAAGCGAGGTTGGCAGTCGGGTCATCTGTAAGGGGCAACGTCCTTACAGAGACCAGCTATATTGAGCTCACGGACCTGGAGACCACGTTGGAGAATGGGTCAAGTACTGACCTAATTCTACAGTCCCTGCCCTCTGCTTATACCCTGAAAGAAACCAGGGAAGAAAAAGGAAAAGCAAGGGCAAAAGTTTCAGGACTGGATATAGTAAAAGAGGGACGTTCCTATTGTAACGGGAATGAACTATGGCAGAGAGATTGCAGGGCTTGTAAAGCCAGTAGCCAGAATTCGAAGCATGTTGTGGCTTCGGCTTCGAGTGTGTTCGTAATTGAGAACTGTTTGTCAGTTAACCCTACTTCCTGGGTATTGGATACCGGATCAGGATCTCACATCTGTAATTCGTTACAGGGTCTGAGAAACCGTAGGGTTATCAGGAAAGGTGATATGACTCTCAGGGTTGCTAACGGAATGAGCATGGATGCTGTATCCGTAGGGGAATATCACCTAGGACTGACAACTGGGCAGATATTGATTCTGCGTGACTGTTTGTATGTACCAGGTGCGACTTGCAATATCATATCTGTATCCTTACTTTCTAAGGAAGGATATGATTTTGCTTTTGTAAGCGATGTAGTAAACATCCACCTAAATCAAGCACTGATTGGGTTAGGTACATTAAATAACGGTATATACGTATTGAATCAAGCTCAGATATTCAGTGTCCAGAACACACTTAAAAGAAAGTCTCCAGAATTAAATCAGGCTTTCTTATGGCATTGTAGACTGGGTCACATCAATGAGACACGGTTGACTAAGTTACATAAAGAAGGATACTTGGATCCGTTCGAGTACCAGTCTTATGCCACTTGTGAATCTTGTCTCATGGGAAAGATGACAAAGACTCCGTTCACTGGACACGGAGTAAGAGCGAGCGAGCTCTTAGGACTTATACACAGTGACGTGTGTGGTCCGATGTCTACAAATGCGCGAAGCGGTTATTCATACTTCATTACTTTCACAGATGATTTCTCTAGGTTTGGACATGTCTTCTTAATGAAGCACAAATCCGAAGCCTTTGAGAAATTTCGAGAATATAAGAATGAAGTAGAAAAACAAACAGGCAAAAGTATCAAGATCCTAAGATCGGATCGAGGTGGTGAATACTTGAGTGCCGAGTTTCTGGACTACTTAAAAGAGAATGGAATTCTCTCTCAGCGTACTCCTCCATACACACCACAACACAACGGTGTATCGGAAAGAAGGAATCGAACCCTATTAGATATGGTTCGTTCCATGATAAGTAAGGCTGAGTTACCGCGATCTTTCTGGGGATATGCACTGGAAACAGCTGCACATCTCTTGAACCAAGTTCCTACTAAGACAGTGCCTACCACACCATATCAGATGTGGAGTGGGAAGAAACCCTGTCTTAAATCCTTTAAGACATAGGGATGTCCGGCTTTTGTAAAAAAGCAGCATGCGGACAAGCTCGAGGCACGCTCAGTACAGTGCAAGTTTGTGGGATACCCAAAGAACTCCAAGGGGTATCTTTTCTATTACGCAGAGGAGCAAAAAGTCCTTGTTTCTCGTCATGCCCGCTTCATGGAAACTGAGTTTTTAGAAAATCAGATAAGTGGGAGCGCAATAGAACTGGAAGAAATTCCAGAACCACAAGCTATTACTGAAACCTTAGTAGAACCAGAAGGTTCAGGGGAACCGGACATTCCTACGCCGCTCCGCAGGAGTAGTAGGCAGTCTCATCCGCCCGAGAGATACTACGGTTTTCTCATAGACGGGGATAGAGAGGATTGCATCATAGATTATGATGAGCCTACTAGCTTCCAGCAAGCCATTCAGAGCGGTGACTCGGTAAAATGGCTGGATGCAATGCGGACCGAGATGGAGTCTATGTACACCAACAAAGTTTGGACTTTGGACTTTGCTCCAGAAGGGGTAAAACCCGTAGGCTGCAAATGGATCTTCAGAAAGAAGATTGGTGTAGATGGGCAGGTTAAAACCTATAAAGCTAGGCTCGTTGCAAAGGGTTTTCGTCAAAGACCTGGTTTGGACTATGACGAGACTTTTTCTCCGGTAGCCATGCTTAAATCCATTCGGATCCTTCTTGCCATTGCTGCCTTCCACGATTATGAGATCTGGCAGATGGACGTTAAGACGGCTTTCCTAAATGGAAATTTAGAAGAGTGCGTCTATATGGATCAGCCAGAGGGATTCAATCAGAGTGGGAGCAGCGGTAAAGTGTGCAAGTTGCTCAAGTCCATCTATGGACTTAAGCAGGCATCGCGGAGTTGGAACATCTGCTTTGATGATACTGTCAAAGAATTCGACTTTGTCAAAAACCCAGATGAACCATGCATTTACAGTAAGATTGTAGGGAGAAATGTGGTATTCCTCGTCTTGTACGTCGATGACATTCTCCTAATAGGAAATGATATTCCTATGCTACAGTCAGTCAAAGGATTCTTGTCACAGAGGTTCTCCATGAAGGACCTGGGCGATGCCAACTACATTCTGGGGATCCAGATCTATCGTGATAGATCTAAAAGGATGTTGGGACTTTCACAGTCAAGGTACATCGACACCATACTGAAACGATTCAGTATGGAAGATTCCAAGCGCGGTAATCTACCGGCTTGTCACGGAATCACCCTCTCCAAAGAGATGTCTCCCAAGACTGATTTGGAAAGGGCTCGCATGTCATCAATACCCTACGCATCTGCGGTAGGCTCTATTATGTATGCGATGTTATGTACCAGACCAGATGTAGCATACGCATTGAGCGTTGTAAGCCGGTATCAGTCGGACCCAGGGGAGAAACACTGGATAGCAGTAAAGAACATTCTCAAGTACCTGAGAAGGACTAAGGAGATGTTCTTGGTGTATGGCGGAAAAGACCTCCAGATTGAGGCCTTTGCTGACTCCAGCTTCCAGAGTGACAAGGATGACTCCAAGTCCATGTCGGGTTATGTCTTTACCCTCAATGGAGGGGCGGTTTGCTGGAAGAGTTCCAAGCAGGAAACCGTTGCTGACTCAACCATGGAAGCGGAGTACATAGCTGCTTGCGATGCCGCAAAGGAAGCTGTCTGGATGAAGAAGTTCCTCACGGAACTTCAGGTGGTTCCTACCAGTGTTGATCCAATACCGCTGTATTGTGACAACAACGGCGCTATAGCTTTAGCGAAGGAACCCAGGTCCCATCAGAAGTCCAGGCACATTTTGAGGCGGTTCCACCTGATCAGGGAGATCATTGATCGCCGGGAGATCGAGGTAAAGAGAGTAAAATCAGAAGATAACACTGCAGATCCATTCACCAAGGCCTTGCCCCAGACTCAGTTCGAGCGGCTGATCGAGATGATAGGTCTTCGATATGCCAGTACATGGCCTTAGTGCAAGTGGGAGATTGTTAGTGTATATGCCCTAGAGGCCATTACTGTATCATACTAGTATGTATATTACTTAATGGAAGCTTGGGATATTCACCTTGTATTGACAATCTTGCTCAAAATAGTAGTATGCTACTTGGTTTGTTTCTACTTCAATGTGTACATGTGTTTATTTTAGTATATCACCTATACACATTAGTGGAGCCCTTAGGATCTTTGCTTGATTACCAGCGATGTGATGGCCGTCACACTAGTGGGGCTGGGTAATCTATAAGCACATCCTTATGCAGGTCCCTGGTCGCAGGACTATCGAGACAGGGCATCGATACTCCGGAGTAGACCAGCGCATGCGCTTCTCATCCCAGTGTGGGAGACGGTCTGTCCCACAGCCGTCAGTACGTCGTACTTGAGATAGTATGCGGGTGCTCGTTAGGTTACGGGTACACTGGACAGGACTCGTCGGGAACTGACTAGTTGGTATTATACCTATCGTCAGTTATCAGTTCTCAGGTGACATGAGTACAGCTTAGTCCGCTGACTTGACACTGTCATTCCGCCTCGAGTGTGTTCCCACTGTACTTTGATCACTACCCTACCACGGCTCAAAGGAGTCGTGCAAACAGGTAGTGGTTGGGTGCAGTCCCGAAGCACTTGGAGGCAGTGACGGTTAGACAGGATTCGTCTCTCCCGGTATTGGGGGTTGACATCGCGCTGTGTCTAGGAGAGCCATTACACGAGTAGTCCCTGGCCAGGGCAAACGAGATATACTGGTAGGTTTCCAGTGTTATCTCAGGGTGTTTTGGGCTTCGCTCCGGCACGACTTGTACCGCTATTGGGGGACTGACGTTTACCGCCCCCTAGGCCTGCCATGCGATGTATCAGACGAACAGACCGGACTGTACGGAGAATGTCACACTCAGGCTCAGTAGGAGTTCAGATGGGTTTCGCCTCGTCGGTCTTCTTGTCGGCATTACCTGGGGACCGTTACGCACAGCTAGTGCCGCTTGCGGTCTGTGGTTAAACCCACTGCCAGCGTAGTGTCGAGTCTTTAGAGTCCCACACAGAAAGCTTTTCGCCTTTAGGCAAAAGAGTAGAGGTCGCATGGTATTGCGACAGGTCGCATGGTTTTGCAACAGGGTTCGGTCACATCCGTGCACTTGTGCGCGTACAGTGTCCGGACAGTTTACACTAGCGGGCTTTGGTTTAAGCCAGATCCTAGTGTACCTTATGGGATTGGATTTATCCAGTTTGCATTCGTGTTCCTTGGAACGCGGATGCGGGTGTGTATGCACAGTTGACAGGGAGGCAGAGGCAGCGGATTCTCATTAGGGTTGTTGACAGTTGACCGTTGACTATTTGACTTTATGCTCAACCCTAATGAGAATATGATATGTGATTAACTATTATATTAATTAAGTATTATGGTGACTTGGTTGTTGACTTTTGTTGACTTTGTTGACTTGTTGACTTTTGTTGACTTGTTGACTTTGTTGACCGGTTGACTAGGCTTGACTAGTTGACCATCATGATAACCATGGTTATCATTTCATGCCAAAGACTTTTACTTGCTTGCTCATTTGAGTAAAATGAGTGCATGACATGATAAGGTTATGGTTGCTTCAAACCATCACATAAGACTTTTTTGATATGATGAGTTATGATCACTTTGGATTATGAGAGGGTGAAAGACAAAAGAGTTGCTCATTCTTTCTTGCTCATTCTCTCTCTTGTTCTTGAGCTCTCCATTTTGCTCTCACCCTCAACCTCTTGCTCCCTCTCTTGATCTATGGTTCTCTTGTCTCATGAGTTGAGAATCAAGAACCATAGATAAAATCCCATTCTATTTCCTCTCTACTCATTCTAGTTCACTAGGTTTGGCAAACCAAGTGAACTAGTTTCTTCAAAGAACGAAGAAGGAGCTAAAGGTTGGAGCTTTCAAGTGGATCTATCTTCGGCGTACGGAGACGACGAGAAGGAGCCATCGGACCACCATCGGAGCTTGAAGAAGAAGGAGTTCAAGACAAGCTAGGTATAACCCCCTAACCGAGTAGCTAGAAACTCTTAGTTAGGATGTTAGATAGAAGTTTAACCAAGATCCGGGTTATAGGTCCATGTTACCACCTCCGTAAAAATTGTTATTTACCAAATTCCGCATTCCCGAAAGTACCGGGAGAGGTAGCATGGACTTACAGACAATCGCTTTCCCTTTTCCTTTCTCATTTCGGGAATCTGGTTTTGGAGGAGACGGTCTATGGCCCATCTGGTCCATTTGGGCTAATTTGTCGATCAAGGCCTGAAAGGTAGTCGGCCTGAAGAACATCATGAATTGTGAGATGGTCGCCTGCGGATCGAGAGTGCCCACAAACATGCCTACCGCAGGTGCCTTTTCTATTCGTTGTTCGCATTTCGACCATAGGTTTCGCCATCGTGTTGCGTATTGGACCCACGTTTCGCCTGGCCTTATTCTGGTATTTATTAGTGCTGTTATCGGGGTGCGTTCACTAGCACTCGCGAATCTTTGTGTGAACAGTAGCTCCATCTCCGCAAATGTTTTGACAGAGTCGTTAGGTAGCTCCGAATACCATTCAAAGGTTGTTTCTGCTAAGCTGCTGACGAATTGACGTAGCAACAATTTGTCATCGCCTCCAGTATTGCCGCATAAGGCCCTGAATTGAGCGACGTGCTGATGCGGATTCCCTGTCCCTTTATATACGTGGAATTTAGGGATCGTATATCCCGGCGGGTAACTGATTTGGTCGTACCAGCTCGGATACGGTCGTCCGGTTCTAGTAATTTGCCCAGCCGCTTCATTCACCTGATGAACCCGGATCTGCTGAGCTATATATTCGTCCAAGTCAGCTTTGGAGATTGCCTCCTCCTTGGCTGTTGACAGAGCCGGTAGAGGATTTGACGTTTCTCCCCTGTCGTCTTCAAGGACGATCGGAGGATCATCAGCAGGAGGGTCCGGCTGTAACATCATCCCTACCATATCTTGGAAGAGGAGCGCCATCTGTTTTATGTTAGCCGCTTGCTCTGCAGCTTCTTTGTCCCTCTTTTCGAGGACTCTGCGTAAAAAGTCAGCATCGGTTTCTTGTTCTTGATGCTCATCCGAAGACGTTTCAGAGCTTTCTTTTGGCTCGGTGAGTGCAGCCATTGCCGTCATCATTTCCTGAAGCTTTTGTTGTTACTCCTGGGCTTTCGTCACGGATCGGGTGAGAAATCGGTGGCCCGTAGAAGTGCGGCTTTCCTCCTTTCCAAAAGCCATATAAACAGTGTGCACCACCATGCCCCCAGATTTGGGGTGTTTGTGTTCAGCGCTTTTATGCTTCGCCATGTTCACAGGGGCTTTTTGCGGCCTCCTTTTCTTCTGAGTGATTGGAGTTAAGGGGGCCGTTGTAATGGGCACCCGGGTAACTATTGGTTTTTGGGGCTTGACGGAGTAATCCTTCTCTTGCCGAACCTTCATTTTTTTCGTTGGCGGAGATAGTTTTCATCAATCACTGACTCCTGGACCTGTCGCCAGACTCTGTAAATTTTAGAGGACAGCCGTTGAGGGGGCTGTTCTAGCTTTTTCTCTGGAGTACTCTTCGCAGCTGAAGGAGTTCGTTTCAACATTGCAGTAGAAGAGTTTCTGCGCACCGTGTTCAGCAATTCAAAGCTGTTCCCGATTAGAACAGCAGTATTGATCCCCACCGTTGGAGCTGGAGGAGTAAATCCAGAGGGGAAGTTGCCCCCAGCCTTCTTTACTCGGCGCCAGTGGCGACGTCGAGCATGTCGTGCTAATGGAGTTGTTTCAGCTATAGGGGTGACCTCCTCATGCCCCCCGTGTTGGTCAGATTATGCTGGTACCAGCCTTTTAAAGATCGACGTTCGTTGAACGGGGACGGCCAACCTGTCAGAAGCGGACTTCCGAGCATGGGAAGCAACCTTGGTGACTTTGCCAAGAACGGGAGCTGGGATGGCTTTCCTCTTCGGGATAACGTCTTCTGGTATGGCAGGCTTCTTCATAGTCCCGATGGAGCTCTGGCCTAATCCATTAAAACCTGAAGCAGTGGAGTTGGGCGACCTGTTGAGAGGGGTCGCGGCAGTGGTAAGTCGATCGAAGACCGACTTCTTTGGAGCTTCTTGCAATGTCATTGGGGCGTTGAAGCTCATTGGTGGGAGCATGGTCCCAAAAAATAGTCCAGTGGTGGTTTGAGCCACCTGCTCCACTGGCATTTTGAAAAGGGAGGCCGCTTGGGGCCCATAAGTCACTCCTCCAGCAAGGACCGAGCGAGAGTTGCAGTTGCAGGCAGTGCAGTTTGAAGCCATTGATCTTCTATTTTCTGCACAGAGCAAGACACCAAATCTTAGAATCTCGAAACCCACGGACAACCATTAGCAAACCGCGATTCGTTCGTGAACACGACACACGAAGTGTGGAGTGGAAAGAGGAAAAGGTCCCACCGGGCGTGCCAGAATCTGTTCCCCTCCGAAGGACGGCGCACAGGACCGCGAATGTCCTGACGCTGAGATTCGGAATAGATGCTATTTGGTTTTATCCGTCCACCTCTCCGAAGATGACAAGTTGATTTATGGCACCGTGTATCGGAGGTTTAGACGGATGCGGCCGATGTAGCAGACTTCGTCAGATTCCCCCTCGCTTGAGGGGTTTTTGATTGTGGGGACGCTCTTCCCTGCAGGCGCAAGCCCCTGCAGTTAATTACGCTACCGCATCGCGGTAGCCACTTTCTCCTTCTCCAGAATTTCACTTCGTGTCGTGTGTGTTTGTTTTTTTTGTGATTGCCCATGGATTGTATACGGAGACTAAGTAATGCCGTCGCCCGTAGGACGTGGATTAGTACAAATCCGTATTTACTTAGATTTGGGTTTGGTGTTTTTAGTTTAAGGATACGTTAGCCGTATTGCGGTTAAGATCAACTTAAACGTTCGTTAAGGATGCGTTGGTCTGATTTGAGACTAAGATCAACTTAACGGGATCGTCTAGATCCATCTCCAGTTTAAAGACGTAGTGGTCCATTTAATATATGGCCGTCGGGACCCGTCACCTCTCTGACGACGTTGAAGGATTACAACGACATGTGTCAGAGGAGTTCGGAGATGTACCCTTGAACCAAAGTTGATTTGGAGTTTTATAGTCCGTTTGAATATTTAAGGATACGTTAGCCATGTTTGGGGGCTAAGATCAACTTAAACGGGATCGTTTAGATCCGGCAAAAGAGCGTTTGGAGGCTCTATCATTCCAGTTTAGGGACGTAGTGGTCCATAAGTAGTTTAAGGACATTGCAGACTATATTCCAGTTTAGGGACATGGTGGTCCGTATTCCAGTTTAGGGACGTGGTGGTCCGTGTTCCAGTTTAGGGACGTAGTGGTCCGGTATTAGTTTAGGGACGTTTCGGTCCAATATTAGTTTAGGGACGTTTCGGTCCAATATTAGTTTAAGGACGTTTCGGTCCACGAGTTTAAGGACCCCGCAGTCCGTATTCATGTGTAGTCGTTGGGACCCATCACCTCTCTGACCTCATTGAGGAATTACAACAATAGGTGTCAGAGGAATTCGGAGATGTACCCTCGAACCGGATGTAAATTGATTTAAGAGAACAGCTGTGCTCAGTCAATTTAATTTGAGGACTTACAACCAAAATTGGGCTAAGTCCAGCTGAAAATGTTCATCACCCTTATTTATTTTTGGTCTATTCGACCTGTGCTAGGGCTTTGCCAACACTTAAATAATGCATTGCATTACTTCTATTTTTTTGTTTGGGCTCTGCCCATAAAAGATGCAGAGCATCGATTTATTCTGGGCTCTGCTCATTTATGGATGATGCAAGGCATCTACTTTGTTTGGGCTCTGCCCCTTTTAAAATGCATAGCATTTTTATTGCTTTGTTTGGGCTTTGCCCATTTATAAATGATGCAGAGCATCAATTTAATTAGGCCTGCTTCGTCTTTTGACTTAGGCCTGGCCCTTTGAGAAATGCATTGCATTTTCAGGCGCTTTGCGCCAATCAGAGAGCGCAAGCGCTTGTGATGACGACACGTGTCATGCTCTGGTGAGCGCAAGCGCAATGGCGCAGTGCGTTGCGTAGTGCGCTGCTGACACGTGGCGTGCTCTGGTGAGTTGCGCCAATTCCAGAGAGCAAAGCTCTATTTCAAGAGCGCATAGCGCAAATTATTCTGTAGCTGACACGTGGCGCTCTCTCAAGAGCGCAACAGCGCAGTTTGGAAGTGCAAAGCACTAAGAATCTTTTAGATTCAAGAACAGAAGTGCAAAGCACTATTTTTATTTTTGTTGTTTCCTTATTTTTGAAGAACCAGTGGTTCATAAGAAGTGCAAAGCACTGTTTATTATGTGAAGAACATTGATCTAGTTTTTAGATCAATGATTTATTAAAGAGATTTCTTTTCTCTCGTGAAGGTTTTTACCTTTTTCTTTTAAATTTTCTTAGAGTTCTCTCTCTGTTTGAAGCTCTTGACTTTTTTCAAGAAAATGTTCATCCTTTGAATTGAGGCCTAGGGTCCTTTTTATAGTGCCCATAAATTAGTTAAATTTGTTAAAGAGATCTTTCTCTGAGTGATTCGGGGAATTTTCCCCACCGTTGGATCTTTGATCCAAGCGCTTCTGCTTCGCAGAAGAAAATTTTCTTGTTTTAAGAAGAACAGAAAAGATTTCTTAAAATTTTAATTCTGTTTGGCGCAGATGCCCCAGCGCGTGACACGTGTCACGCAGCGCAACTGCGCTAGCGCATCTGCGCTGACACGTGTCGCGCAGCGCACAGCGCAGCGCAACTGCGCTAGCGCATCTGCGCTGACACGTGTCGCGCAGCGCCGTGCTTGCACAACTGAAGCGTTGCTTCCTTTAATTTTGCTTAAAAAAGAGCTTTGCTCTGATTGGGCGCGCCTACTTGGGCGCTGCGCTGATGCATCTGCGCCTGACACGTGGCGTATTGCGCGCAGCGCAAAGGATCTGAAGCGTTGCTTCATTTATTAAATTTTAAATTTTCAAAGCAAAGTTTTGCTCTGATTGGGGGAAGATGAAGCGTTGCTTCATCTCCTGCCTCGGAATTTGAACAGTGCTTTGCTCTGATTGGGGTAAACAGTCCTGACGTTGGGATTCGGGGCAGATGCTATTTGGTTTTATCCGTCCACCTCTCCGAAGATGCAAAGTTGATTTATGGCACCGTGTATCGGAGGTTTAGTCGGATGCGGCCGATGTAGCAGACTTCGTCGGATTCCCCTCAGGATGAGGGGTTTTTGATTGTGGGGACGCTCTTCCCTGCAGGCGCAAGCCCCTGCAGTTAATTACGCTACCGCATCGCGGTAACAACTTTCTCCTTCTCCAGAATTTCACTTCGTGTCGTGGGTGTTTGTTTTGTTTGTGGTTGCCCGTGGATTGTATACGGAGACTGAGTAATGCCGTCGCCCGTAGAACGTGGATTAGTCCAAATCCATATTTACTTAGATTTGGGTTTGGTGTTTTTAGTTTAAGGATGCATTAGCCGTGTTGCGGCTAAGATCAACTTAAACATTCATTAAGGATACGTCAGTCCTGTTTGGGACTGAGATCAACTTAACGAGGTGATCCATTTAATATATGGCCGCCAGGACTCGTCACCTCTCTAATGTCGTTGAAGGATTACAACGACATGTATCAGAGGAGCTCGAAGATGTACCCTCGAACCAGAGTTGATTGGGAGCTTTATAATCCATTTGAATGTTTAAGGATACGTTAGCCGTGTTTGGGGCTAAGATCGACTTAAACGGGATCATTTAGATCCGGTAAAAGAGCATCTGGAGGCTCTATTGTTCCAGTTTGGGGACGTGGTGGTCCATGTTCCAGTTTAAGGACGTGGTGGTCCATCGCCAGTTTAGGGACGTGGTGGTCCAATATTAGTTTAAGGACGTCTCGGTCCGATATTAGTTTAAGGACGTCTCGGTCCGATATTAGTTTAAGGACGTCTCGGTCCGATATTTGTTTAAGGATGTCTCGGTCCGATATTAGCTTAAGGATGTCTCGGTCCACGAGTATAAAGACCCCGCAGTCCATATTGATGTGTGGTCGTCGGGACCCGTCACCTCTCTGACGTCGTTGAAGAATTACAACGATATGTGTCAGAGGAGCTCGGAGATGTACCCTCGAACCGGATATAAATTGATTTAAGAGAGAGTTGTGCTTTGTCAATTTTATTTAAGGACTTACGGCCACAATTGGGCTAAGTCCAGTTGAAAATGTTCACATTTTGTTTGCATTTAGCCTGTTAGGCCACTGTTTGGGCTTTCCCCTCTTTAGAATGATGCATAGCATTACTTCAGGCTCTTTATGCCTATTTTGACTGGGCTCTGCCCTTTTTATTATAATGCAGAGCATTTGTTTTGGACCTCTCAATTGGGCTCTGCCCCTTTAAATAATGCATAGCATTATTATTGGTCTGTTTAGACTTTTTAATTGGGCTCTGCCTTTTTAAAATAGTGTGCAGCACTTTTATTTGGTCCCTTGGACCTTTGATTGGGCTCTGCCCTTTAATAATGCATTGCATTAGATACCCTGACAGTGTCCCACAAGGCTTGTCAAGTACTTTGCACAATTAATGAGCGCAAGAGGCTCGTGGAGGTGACACGTGTCACGTTCTGGTGAGCGCAAGCGCAACAGAGCAATGCGCTGCGTTAGTGCGCTGCGCTGACACGTGGCGCTTCCGGGTGGCTTGCGCAATAGCGCAGTTTTGGCAAGTGCTAGGCACTGTTCTTATTCTTTTGGATCAATTTCAGATCAGAGAAAACAAGTTTTTTCTTGTTTTCTAAAGAACCAGTGGTTCATATAAGGTGCAAGGCATTGTTATCTTGAGAATCTTTTAGATTCAGAACCAATGGTTCATAAAAAGAAGTGCAAGAAACTGTTTATTATTTATTTTTTTCTTTTCTTTTAATTAGAGATCCTAGATCTTGTTCTCAGATCAATGATCTGTTTATAAGAGAATTTTCTCTTTTTCTAAAGGTTTTTACCATTTTCTTTGTTCTTGAGGATTTCTCTCCAATTCTTCAGAGTCTTCTCTGTTTAATTTTTCACAAAAAATGTTCCTCCTCCTTTGAATTGAGGTCTAGGGTCCTTTTTATAGTGCCCATAAATTAGTTAAATTTGTTAAAGAGATCTTTCTCTGAGTGATTTGGGGAATTTTCCCCACCGTTGGATCTTTGATCCAAGGGCTCCTGTTTTACAGAAGAAAATCTTCTTGTTTTAACAAGAACAGAAAAGATTTCTTTAAAATTTTAATTTTGTTTTGCACAACGCCCCAGCGCGTGACGCGTGTCGCGCAGTGCAGCGCTTGCGCAGCTGTGCTTGTGCAACTGCGCAGACACGTGTCACACAGCGCAGCTTTTGCGCAACTGAAACGTTGCTTCATTTACTTTTTTTGTTTTAAACAGAGCTTTGCTCTGATTGGTTGCGCTGCCTCGGGCGCTGTGCTGACGCATCAACTTCTGACACGTGGTGCATTGCGCGCAGCGCACGGGATTTGAAGCGTTGCTTCAAAATTTTGAATTTTTGAAATTCAAACAGAGCCTTGCTCTGATTGGGGAAAACAAATGCCCCCCACCGTTGCGCTCACGTGGCGCGCACGTGAGTGCAGCGGTGGCATGATCCCAGCCTTTGGATCAACTGATAAGTGAAAGGTTTGTCTAGCACCCTATAATGAGTTTTGAAGCATCACATGTCCCAAAGTTTAAATTTTTACGGTGCTAAACGAACATGCAAAGGAATCGATCCTAGAAAATTAGGGTTTCGAAATATAAAGCGAACTAATCTAGGGTTTCGAGACTACAACCTTTGTAGCTCCCTTTCGCTGGACTCCTTGGTCTCTAGGGTGTTGAATGGAGGTCCTCTTGAAGTCCTCTTGTGTCCACGACGATCCACCACGGAGTTCTCCGTCCAAGCTCGCAACTTCGTAAAACCGAAGAGAACACTCTAAACAAGACGGCTAAGCTTGTGTAGAATGAAGTTGTGGTTAAGGTTCTCACTTCAAAAACCTTTCTTTAAGTGGTATTTACTCACTAGAAAAAACTAGAGAGCAAATGAGAAAGAGGAAGAAGATGGTGGCAATATTTTTCACAAGAGGTAATGAGATAAAAGATAACTCACTAGAAGAAAAAGAAATATATCAATATATATTTTATTTCTTCTTACTATGAACCATGGTTAAAGTGATGGAGACATTATTTAACTTGAGTTTTAAATGATAAAGAGAAGGATAACTCAAGTTAAGAGGTAGGTGAGCTAGGTTAGGTTAAAAGAAGAATGTAGAAACTAGTAAGAATTATCCTTTCTTTTTCAATTTGTTTTAAATCCAAAATCAAATAATAATCCATCACTTAGACCATGATGTGAGTCTTATATTGCCACCATTTCCATATGTTAACAACCATGATAGATGGGTGTATGTATGTGTGTATGTATGCACATCCATATGTGCATGAAACTAGCATGAAAGAAAGAAAAGCACACATGCATGCACACATCCATCATCCAAGAAAAGGTTTTAAGTGAGAAAACTAATGGTTAAATGATAAATCAACACTTGATTTATCAATCCGGTCATATCTCATATGACCCCACCAAAAGCGGTTCACCCGATCAATGTTCGGTATCATATACGCACATTTTAATCGGGTGCATGCGCATATCGCATACGCGCACCACAACGTTTCGCCTGGACTGGGTAACTCCTTTGTGGGAATCTAAGACTCGTCAATACGCCGGTAGAGGGTGATGATCATATCAGGTACCCCCAAGCCGCAAGCGGTCAGCTAAACGTAACGGCCACCCGGGTATTGAGCGATCAGAAGAAAACAAGCGAACCTGCTACAACTCCCGTCGAGCTAACCGGCAACACTACCGTACAGTCCGGTCTCTTCGTCAGATATGCTGTATATCGAGCCTAGGGATGGTCACGTCGACCCCAATAACTCAATAAGTCGTGCCGGTGAATGGTCTATAACAGATCGAGAAACTACTGATAACACTTATCAGCAAATCTCAGCAGCCCTGGCCAGGGACTTGCTGTTATAACCAGTCGGGCACAGCATCAACTCCCAATACCGGGAGAGACGAAACCCCTCCTATCGCTCATCGTCTTCGTGTGTCTCAGGACTGTACCCAACGGCCACCTGTTTGCACGACTCGGTAGAGCCGTGGTAGGGTGGCAATCAAAATACAGTGGGAGAACACACAAGACTCTATGACGATCTCGGGTCTACAGACTAACCTGTACCAGTATCACCTGAGAACTGCTATCCGACGATAGATATAATTACATATAGGAGTTCTCGGTGAGTCCGTCCAGTGTACCCAGTCACCACTGAGCACCCGTATATGATCTTGATGTCAAACATCGATGAATGTGGGAACATCCATCGCCCATCACATGGGTCTAGTATCATATACGCTAGTCTACTCTGGTATATCAATCCCCCGTCTCGATATACCTACGACTAGGGACATTCCAGAATATGCTTACAGACTACAGATGTCCCACTAGTATGATCTCCATCATAATCAAAGTAGCCAAGCCTATATCCTCAGGGCTTTATCAGCATGTATGAATGAATAAAAGCATGATCAAATCAACATGTCAGATAAAGAAGAACCAGATAGCATACTATCATGTCGAGCAAGAATGCATACTGAATATATATACATGTATAGATACATCCACTATCATATAATGGCCTCTAGGGCATACATATATCCAACAATAAGTTGAAGGGGCGCAGGCGCCTATAAATAGGACTCTTGGTCCTTAGAAAATTCTTACAACTTTCAAAAATTTTAATTCTCAGAGCCTTGCTCTTGCTTAAGAACTTTCAGAGCCTTGCTCTTGTTCTTTCCCCAAGAACTTCAAAGTTCAGAACTTAGAATCACTCTAGGTAATTTAAATTAAATTAAATTTAATTAACAGAGCCTTGCTCTTATAGATCTTTGATCTAAAGAAAAGCCCTTTAGGGTTTCATCAACAGAGACTTGCTCTCAGAAACTTACAGATCTACAGATATCTTGTCCTTGGGTTTTAACCCATGAACAGAGCTTTGCTCTTGGATCAAATGTAGATCTTTTTAGATCTGAAAAATGAAGATTTTTTTATAAGTTTTCCTGGATTTTTCAAGATTTCAAAATTTTAATTCTTTTAAGTGTTAAAAAAAATTGATGGATCTTTCCATTATTACCACAGAGCTATGCTCAGAGGAATCTTGTTCCCCTGAGACCAGAGTTTGACAAATGTCACTCTGTGACAGAGCTTTACTCTAAAAGAGGAGATTTTCTCCTTGTCTCTAGGGATTTCTCATCAATGACGGTATTCTCTTGGGGATCTCTTTCATGAATTGACAGTCTTATCTAATGATGGGATTGTCTTATTAAATGATGCACCGTCATCCAGATTTTGTGGGTCCCCCTTTGGTCCCCTACCCACTGCATTGCAGCGTGGTGTAAGATTTTAAAGTGCCAAGCGTGGGAACACTAACGGTTATTTTTGTCTTTCTACAGGAAACATGTCTGCTAACCTGTCTTTCCCATTTGTTCGCTCGGAGGGAGGGTTTCCCCATGCACCAGTGGACCGGGTAGTGTTTGCTCTTATTAAGGACCATGACCCCGAGTACAAAAATCTTCACTTGTGGGGAAAGTGGTACAATGAAATCATCCAAGTTCGTCGCGGTTTCAGTTTCGCCACGCCGTCTGAGCCCATAACTTCAATCTCCTATGCGGACAAACCCCCGGTGAAGTATGCCGTGGAGGTTAAAAATTGGAATTCGGATGAGCTCCTCCAACCCGCAATTGGTGCTATTCCCGTGCAGCCGCCGCCAGCAATAGATATTTTAGGGAGGCGCATCTGTCAGGGTGAAGCACGCCCTTGGGGACAGGCCTACAATATTGGATTGGTGCCGCGACAGCCCGCCGGATACTTGCAGTGGGCCCGATACATCTTATCGGCGAAAAGGACTCATTTGATGAAGATCGGTTTGTATTCGGCCATCTACGTTTCTCTCTTCGAATATCCTTCCCCTCCAACATGGTGGATTAAAACTTTTATCGAGCAATGGACTATCCCCACCCACACTTTCTTGATGACGGATAGGGAGGTCTCAATTTCTTTGGAGGAGTTTGCCGAACTCTCAGGTTTGCCGATGAGGGGGGAGCATTACGAGGAGTTGCTCCCTCTTGACGAATACGTTTTTGCCACCAAGCCGCCGGTGTTTGACCTAACTCCGGAGAACGCCGTTCAGCATCAGTATCCGGGCCCGGTGAAGATGTTGGAGATCTATGAAGGACTCCATCTGGAATCGGGCGACCGGGGCGTCAGTTTTGCAGATTTTATTGCCCGCTTCGTTCACCTGGAGTTCTTATCGGAGCAGGGCGAGAAGTTCGCCCGGCTCGACGACTCTTTTGGATTCGGTTTGGATCGCCGACCCACATCGGAGGATGACCACCAAGACTTTTACCTCCCCAGTGCCGCTGTCGTCCCTTTTTCAGAAATTGCCGTCCCGGGCTTGGATGAGGAGACTTTTTTTATAGGATTCTTGGGCTTGTGGCTGTGCAGCTTTGTGCTCCCTATGCACCCGCGCCACATGCGGCCCTCCGTCTTTTACCCAGCGCATCGGATGGTGGCTGGTCTGCAGTTATCGGTAGGAATCGCTGGGCTGGCTCACCTTTATAATGGACTTAGCGTAGCGGCGGACGCTAGTGAGCCTGGGGTGCAGCCCGCTAACTTTCCGATGCACTATTTCACCTCCTAGATGGAGATGCACGTGCAAGGGGTGCTCGGCGCCCATAAGATTCCTCCGTTCTTTGAGAAATGCAGACCCCCGAGAGTCATGCGGTTGGTTAGCGCTTCAATTGTGGCTGCACCCCCACGGGAGTCTAGAGGGCTGCTCCTTCGTCCACATCTGGTGGGAGCGAAGGTTTCCTTTGTGGATAAGGTCATAACAATAGGCTCAGAGACCACCAAGTCAGTAGTGTCGCTACGCGATGATTTTAAAGATGGGGCTTCCATATTGAAGGCTCGGGAAATCCTCCATCTCTATTCCATTCGGCCGGGCTACTTGGTGTTCAGGCAGAGTGAGACTGCACTCTTTATGAGGTATAACCCGCACCGGTTTGCTCAGCAATCGAGCTACAACCAAGGGATCCCAATGGAAGCTTTCTTGGAAAAGCCCGTGGTCAGCCGAGAGGGGATAAAGAATGCAATGCACCATTTCACACGGCTTAACACGGGTTCCTATTTCTTTATCAGCGAACCCAGCTGTGTCCCTAAGATGCTCAACACGTACGTGGCATGGTATGCGCATGTGATGGGCCCAGTTATCTTAACAGAAAAGCGCATGCTGGTTGACCGTAGGGGTGCGCCTCCTGGTAGTGATCGTAAGGCCCCCTTGAAGCCAAGGATTCTGGTCATTCCTCCACTAAAAGATGCCGAAATCGATCGACCACGCGTGTTGAGCCCCCCGCGTGGATTGCCGCTGCCTGCTATGGTGAATGCACCACCGGCGCCCCATGCTCCCACGAAGACGGTTAATGTAATATCGCCAGAGTCCAGCGCAGGAGCGGATATCGGGACCCACCGCCCCAAGGTGACTGCCAAGTGCAAATCAATTCCAGGTGCATCTAGAGCTGGCGGGCAAAAGAAGAAGAAGTCGATCCTTTCCCTCGACGTGATCCTCAATTTAGAGCCTGAGGCCTCTCTCACCGAAGGAATAAGTGAATATGGCAGCAATAAGGGCTTCTTGGTAGACCCCGCAGACACCAATTTGGCAGCCGCTATTGCAGCTTCTGAGCAATCAGCAAGGCTCGAAGCGATGTTAAGCAAACTCGCCGAGTCAGGTAACCATTAGCTGCTTTCTTCATCACTTTATCGCACTTTTTATCATTATTTTTAACTAATAGTTTCTCCCATTTTCAACAGGTGTCTCTACCGAAGAAGCTATTGCTGCCTCTTTGAAAACCTTCTAAGAGGAGGAGGAGAAACGCGCTCTAGCGGGCGTTGGTACGTCCCACCCCCTTTTCTTTTATAAGAAAAATTTGTTGTCTCTTCTGATGGTCAACCTAACCTTCTTCCTTTGTTTCTTTGCAGGGGCTATACCAGTTGATGCGGGGATCCTCCCCAAGCCTGTTACTGAAGTCCCGGTCTCGTCGAGGCTGCTGCAAGTGCCTCGTTTTGACAAAACGACGAGGGATGCCTTGAAAAATTTGGAGGCATCCCTATTCATGGACGAAGAAGCCTCAATTAAAGAGGCTCTGTTAGAATCCGTCTCAACGGCTCAGGAGGAGAGGAAGCGATTGAGACGTGAAGCAAAGGCGCGCAGGGCTGCTTTGGCCACGGGAGCGGGCCCTAGCACCATCCCTCATGCTGATACTCCCTCCGAAGAGGCCCATGTCGCCTTATCTACTGCTCGCAGGCAAGTGGCGCACGCGGTTCGAAGTGCAAATGATAAATCCTCTTCAGGTAACATTTCTTTCAGAATCTTGTTGTAAGGATTATAAAGCCATTGGTTCTTATGTATTCTATCCTGCAGGGCCAAGTCCGACCGAGGGGGAGGCGGAGACCGTTGAACCCAGGGAAACAGAGGAGGCGGTACCTGCCGAACTCGAGCTGACGGTGGGCAACGTCGTTGGGGCTATGGATCCTGAAACAGAGGTTGAGGGATCTGCAACCGAGAAGGTCATTGATGCCGAGCCTGAAGTGGCGGCAGATGAAATGATCGTTATAACCGAGCCGAGGGTAGTGGTGGGCGAGGTGCTTGAGGCTGGCGACCTCGTGGTGACGGTGGACGAGCCGATGGAGACGGCGGAGCCCGAAGAAGTAGCGGATGAGATGGGCATGACTCTTGGGGAAGAGTCAGCCGCTTCCTTCCAAGAGTCCGGCAACGCTCCAATCATTGCCCTCCCAGCCTACGATCTTCTGCCGTCTCCTGGTCGCGCGAGCACGAAGACGGTCCCTATCGAGTCGGGTGATGAGGCTACACGCGGTGGCCTCGTGTCAATGGAGGAGGGAGTCGCCTCCGTTTCAGCCGGCAGCTCATCAGGTAAATCCCAAGTTGCTTTCTTTCTTTACTTTACAATCCTTTCTGACAAGTTCACCTTTTTCGTAACGCAGGTGCAGCCAACGCCGATGCCCTACTGCTTGAGGGAGCGCCTTCAACGACTGCCTTGGTGGTGGTCACCTCTCAACCCTCTCTCATACCATCTAAGATGTTGGAAGGTATGGGTTTGCAATTTATTAATCCTATCCTTCAGACGTATAATTTGTGTACTAAAGTCGTATTGTTGTGTCTTTTCAGGAGTGCTCTTTGATCATCTATATCAAGTGTTGCTCCCACACTTCTCCTTCCCATCTGAACTCGCTTCTCCCTCTGGGGATGCTGGTGAGTATAGTCCCCGACTGATACCTTTCTTTTTTGGTGATAGAATTATTTCTAACTCTCTCTTGTCCTGACTGCAGTGTTACAAATCGAAGGGGGAGAAGAAAGATCGGTCACGCCACCGGCCCTTCCGGCCTTACCACCTGCTTCAACCGGTATAGTAAACTATCTTATCAACGGCTTTTTCCATATCTGTTGAATCATCATTTAATCGCATTTTGTCTTTTCAGCTGTCGTTCCGGCTCCGGTCTCTCTTGAGTCTCGCGTCCTTTCACCGGCAGGCCCCTTCTTGAAACGTCCATCTTCAAAGGGTGCCGTGATGAGTTTGGGCATGCTGAGTAGGTATATCGAAGAGCTTAACGTGGACGCTCTCCTCTCTGCTGCAGATTTCGCTGTGGAGGTTAACCCAATGTTGGCGGCGCTCGTAAACTTTCACAACGAAGGCGTCGTCGAATCTTGGGTTAACCACTGCAGGGAGATCGAGGCCTGCCTACATCGGTTGGAGTCGACGCGTCCTTCCCCTAAACTTTTGGCCATAAGCACCCAACGGACAGCCTGGCTCGAGCAAAGCACTTCTTATTTCCTCCATTTGAAGCAAGAAGCAGCTTTACGGTTGAAGGAACGTCAGGAGTCCTCAAGCGCAACTGCTCACCTGCGCGCTGAAGTTAGGACGAATGCTGCCGAGGTGAAAGCTTTCTTTGAAAGCCTCCTGGAGCGTATCTCTAATGGGCTAGCACTGAAGAGGAAACTTGATGCCGCCGAGCGTGATGCCCGAGGCCGTGAAGCAGCTCAGCAGGTCGTTGGGGAACAGCTTGCATCCTTCATGCAGTACCGGGCTTAAGTAGAGGACGAACTGGCGGTGGTAGCCGATCGGGAAAAGGCATGGAAGGAAGTGTGCGAACAACTGATAAAGCTACTTAAGACGCTTCCTTCTCAGTAACTCTCCTTGTATCGTTTGTACTTGTAAATAAAAAATGTATGTATATATTTTTTATTTTTTAGAACAATGTATCCTGTACTCAATCAAGTTTATGAATAAAAGGTACACATTTTCTGTAATGTCTTGTGTCATTTCTCCGCCTTTCCTTTCTTTTATTATCAGCATGCCACCTTAGTGAACATGGTCAACAGATAATAGAGTACGCATCTCGACTTTCTCAAGAAATAGCTATGGCTTAGGCCGCGGGTTCAGATCTGCTGCCTAAGACTTTTCAACTCTATGAGCCGTGAGGGTCTCGTAGAGACTTTTCTCCCTGCGGATTGAGAGGATCTCGTAGGTGGGTTTTTCTCCTTAGGAGTCATGAGGATTCCTAAGTGTGTTTTCTCTTATAGGTCGTAAGGATCCTGTAAGAGAATTTTTCCCTCTTACAAGTCAAGAGGACTTGTAAGCGGTTGTTTCCCTCCTTGTCGAAACTCGACTTCGAAGAGTGAGACCCGTGAATAGTATGCAAGAGACCGTTTTAGATCGACTTGCAGGGTCCCATTGTTTAGGAAGCAAGTTTTTTAGTCCCTGCTACCTGAGGCTTCATCTTGCAAGTTGAGACGAATCGGGAATTTTCCCGCGGAGACATTGGTTTTCTGCGAGCCGACGCGAATCAGGAGGCTCTCGTCAAGGATTATTTATTTCCTTGAGTTGAGGAGTTTGCTAAGGATTATTTGTTTCCCTAGCGCCAAGGATTATTTGTTTCCTTGGGGTTTAAAACGAGTCGAGAATTTCCCATGGAGGCACTGGTGGCTCTGCGAGTCGACGCGGATCAGGAGGCTCTCGTCAAGGAGTGTTTGTATCCGTGAGTTGAGGAATTTGCTAAGGATTATTTGTTTCCCTAGCACCAAGGATTATTTGTTTCCTTGGGGTTTGAAACGAGTCAAGAATTTCCCACGGAGGCACTGGTGGCTCTGCGAGTCGACGCGGATCAGGAGGCTCTCGTCAAGAAGTGTTTGTATCCGTGAGTCGAGGAATTTGCTAGGGATTATTTGTTTCCCTAGCGTCAAGGATTATTTGTTTCCTTGGGGTTTGAAACGAGTCGAGAATTTCCAACGGAGGCACTGGTGGCTCTGCGAGTCGACGCGGATCAGGAGGCTCTCGTCAAGGAGTGTTTGTATCTGTGAGTTGAGGAATTTGCTAAGGATTATTTGTTTCCCTAGCGCCAAGGATTATTTGTTTCCTTGGGGTTTGAAACGAGTCGAGGATTTCCCACGGAGGCACTGGTGGCTCTGCGAGTCGACGCGGATCAAGAGGCTCTCGTCAAGGAGTGTTTGTATCCGTGAGTCGAGGAATTTGCTAGGGATTATTTGTTTCCCAAGCGCCAAGGATTATTTGTTTCCTTGGGGTTTGAAACGAGTCGAGAATTTCCCACGGAGGCACTGGTGGCTCTGCGAGTCGACGCGGATCAGGAGGCTCTTGTCAAGGAGTGTTTGTATCCGTGAATCAAGGAATTCGCTGAAGACACTGGTTTCTTCGGAATTGGACTGAACCGTCGAGATTTGGCTTCGTCTTCTGGCGGAGCCTGTTGGGAAAGTATGGTTCCCTCTTTGTTAACGCCCTTGGATTGTATACAGGGATCAATGTGATCTTAACTGTTGGGCCAAAGTTTTATCATCTTTTTTTTTATTTCCGCGATGCTCTATCATTTCAGCTTTTATATCGCGAAGGTCGCGATTGCCCAATCATTTCGGCTATTTTTCGCGGTGCCCAATCATTTCGGCTATTTATTTTATTTTTAGCCGCTGCTTTTTATTGCGAGTTGCCCAATCATTTCGGCTATTTTGCATGCATACATTTTTACTTGCTTCTTTTTATTGCTAGTTGCCCCATCATTTCGGCTATTTCGTATGCATGTGCGGCCTATTGGCTTTTCGCTGTAAACCGATTTCGGCATCAACACCGCTACAACTGGGATATTACCAGGAGCGAATCATCATCTGCCTCTGTCGATGTCGAACAAAGGTGGCTTAGCGACCAGGGTTAAGATGCTGTCGACTAAGGCTTTTAACTTCATGAGCCGTAAGGGTCTCACAAAGGTATTTCTCCCTACAAGTCGTGAGGATCTTGTAGGTGTGTTTTCTCCTTAGGAATCGTGAGGATTCCTAAGTGTATGTTCCTCTGTAAGTCGTAAGGATCCTACAAGAGGGTTTTCTCTTTGTAAGTTGAGAGACTTATAAGGGTTGTTCATCATGTGCATATATCCCCAGTCACGGATGGGACCTGGCTAGGGAAATGTTTATTCGCGCCCGTGGATTGTATACAAGGGTCAGTATTGAGCCACTTGTAGGGCAATATCGAAAATTGTGGGGATTGATTAAGCACAGGTTTAGGTCTCTGTAACTTAAGACTTTCAAATTCTATGAGCCGTGAGGGCCCCATAAGAGAGTTCTCCTTACGAGTCGTGAGGATCTCGCAAGTGTATTTTCTCCTTAGGAATCGTGGAGATCCCTGAGTGTGTTGCTCCCTTGTGAGTCGTAAGGATCCCACGCGGGTGGTTTCTCCTTATAAGGTCGAGAGGACCCTATAAGTGTTTTTTAACGAGGTTGTGCCCTTTTGGTTTTTCACAAACACTCGCCGGTAGTCCTGCTGTTTTTACTCACGAAGCCCTTTCGGGTTTTCATCCGTGCCCATTTTGCTTATGGACATACCGTTCTTTTTAATTCTTTTTTATTTTCTTTTTCTCTTTTTTTTTACGAGGTCGCGCCCTTTCGGGTTTTCACGAACACTCGCCGGTAGCCCTGCTGTTTTTACTCACGGAGCCCTTTCGGGTTTTCATCCGTGCCCTTTTTGCTTATGGACATACCATTTTTATTTATTATATTTTTTTCTTTATTTATTTTTTTTATTCATCTCGTCAGCCTAAGGATGCTGCGGTATTAGTTTAAAAACGTTTCGGTCTGCTATTAGTTTAAGGACATTTCGGTCCGACATTGAGAAGGCTGGCTACTGCTGATAGAGTTTGAGCTTAGGAAGATAGCGAGCGGACATAGTCGTCGTCATCTACCATTGACCTAGGCTGTGGCTCATTAAGCATAGTATTTATTTAGGAAGCAACCGTTTATTGGCCTGAAAGGCCTTTCACCGTGCATGTCCATGAGTAAATAGGCCCCACCCTGGTAGACCTTATCTATGATGTATGGGCCTTCATAGTTTGGCTCGAATTTCCCCGCTTGGTGCGATTGGGGATCATAGGCCTTTTGACCATTAGTACGAGTTCGCCTTGGCGGAATGTCCTCGGTCGGGTCAATCTTTCATATGAGCGCGTCATCTTTGCTTTATAAGCTTCCAGATTTTGTTGTGTTATAAGCCGGGTTTCATCAAGGGCGTCAAGCTCCTCCAGCCGAAGGTGAGCGTTTTCTTCGTCCGTCAGCTCGTAGTGGACTGCCATTCGTAGAGAGGGTAACTCTATCTCGAGGGGGAGTACTGCCTCCGTCCCAAATACCAACGCGTACGGCGTTGTGTTTGTGGCCGTCTTAAATGTAGTTCGATAAGCCCAAAGAGCCTCTTGCAATCTTTCGTGCCAGTCTTTCTTATTTCGGGACACCGTTTACTTTATGATCTTTGTCAAGGTCTTGTTGAAGGCTTCGGCTAGACCATTAGCTCGCGAATTATAAACTGAGGAATACCTCCAGTCTATATTATGATGTTGCGCGAAGCGACTGATTTTGTGGCTTCTGTAGACTGGCCCGTTATCGGAGATGATCCGTCGCGGAGTTCCAAACCGATATATGACATGCATCTTGAAGAAGTGGAGGATATTTTCCGTCTTCACTTCTCTTAACGGTACTGCTTCTGCCCATTTAGAGAAGTAGTCAGTCGTTGCTAGGATGAAACGATGTCCTCTAGACGATGCTGGTTTGATGGGGCCGACTATATCAGTCCCCCACATTTCGAATGGCCAGCTAGCCACCGTTAGATGTAGTGGATTTGGATGCTGGTGGATGAAGTCCCCATGAATTTGGCATGAGTGGCATTGCTTCGCATATTCGAGGCAGTCCTGAATCATCGTGGGCCAGTAGTAGCCCATCTGTTTTATCTTCAACTTCATCTTCGGGCCTGCTTGGTGAGAACCGCAGAGTCCGTCGTGAACTTCCTGGACGACCCTTTTCGCTTCGTCAGGTCCTAAGAATCTCAGCCACAGAGAATCAAATGACCTCTTGTACAGAGTATCGTTGACGAAGGCGAAAGAAAAACTCGTTTCATGAGCTGATATCTTGCGGACGTTTCTTCAGGCATTCGGTGGGATTTAAAGTAATCTATGAAGACTTCCCTCCAATCCTCGGTATTTTCCTAATATTTTACTTGCAGGGTTGTCTGCTCGTTCGCTCCTTTTTCATCGGATGATTCCGGAGATATTTCTACTGGGGCAAGCACTCGACGGCTTTGTACCACGATTCTAACGTCATCGAGGTTCTCGTCAGCCAGTTCTTTAGCAAGTTTGGCCAATGCATCCGCTTTGCTGTTTTCCGCACGCGGTATGTTCTCCAAAGTATAGGAGGGAATTTGGGTCAACAATTGTTGCACTTTTTCGCCGTACTTCACCAGTTCTGGCTTGCACGTTTGGTAGTCGCCGCTTACTTGACTAACGACCAGTTGAGAATCCCCGTATATGAGGAGGTCTTCAATTCCCATGTCAATGGCGATCTCGAGGCCTGCTATCAGAGCTTCGTATTCGACTTCGTTGTTTGTCCTCGGCTCTGTCAGGGAGAACGCGTAGCGCATTATCCCTCCTTGTGGAGTTACAAAGATGAGTCCTACCCCCGATTTGATTATAGGGGTACTTTGTTTGCGCTTCTTCATGGAAGATGCTCCGTCGAAATAAAGTTCCCATCGGGTATTATCACCGTCGATCTCATCAAACGCATGTTCGTCTAGAAGATCGCAGTTTAAAGGAGAGTCGGCCGGTATCGGATGCTCAGTGAGGAAGTCGGCGATGGCCTGGCCTTTCACTGCCATGAGAGGTTGATATGTTATCGAGAACTCCATCAAGAGCAGGCCCCATTTAGCGAGTCGTCCCGCAAATATGGCCTTTGACATCAAGTATTTAAGGGGGTCCACCTTTGAAATGAGACGGACCTCGTGCGCCAACACATAGTGCCTGAGCTTTGTTATCGCAAAGATCAACGCCAGGTAGTGTTTTTCAATGGGGGAGTAGTTGCTTTCTGCCCCCAACAGGACTCGACTTAAGTAGTAGAGTGCTTTTTCCTTCCCTTGATCGTTCTCTTGTGCCCATAATGCGCCTAAGGAACCTTCGAGGGCGGTTGTATAAAGAATGAGGGGTTTTCTCTTGACCGGAGCAGCCAACACCGGCGGGTTCTGCAGGTATTGTTTGATCTCATCTAGCGCGCTTTGGCATTTTTGATCTCAGACGAACGGGGTTCCCTTCTTCATCAGGTGACTGTAAGGACGACAATTTCCTGAAAGGTTGGCTATAAATCTCCGTATATACGCGAGCTTCCCTTGGAGAGACCGCAGCTGTTTGAGAGTCCTTGGCGGAGGCATTTCCATGATCACCTTAATCTTTGACGGATCCATCTCGATACCCCGATGTCGGACAATGAATCCCAGGAATTTGCTTGAGGGAACTCCGAATGCACATTTGAGAGGGTTCATTTTCAAGTTGTATTGCTGAAGGCATTGAAATACAGTCTTCAAATGCTCGAGATGTTCTTCGTATGATTTTCTTTTAACCACGAGATCGTCGATATAGCATTCGACGATTTCGTGTATAAGGTCATCGAAGATCTTCGTCATGGCCCTTTGGTAGGTGGCACCGGCATTCTTTAAACCGAAGGGCATCACCTTGTAGCAGAATATACCCAAAGGAGTCCTGAAGGCGGTGTGCTTCAGGTCTTCGGGATGCATTTTTATCTGATTATATCTTGACGAGCCGTCCATGAAGGAGAAAACCTCGTGGGTGGACGTATTGTCTATCATCAGTTCGGTGACTGGCACTGGGAAATCGTCCTTCGGGCAGGCTTTATTGAGATCCCGGAAGTCCACGCATATGCGCATTGTCCCAATTTTCTTCATCACCGGGACGATGTTGGCGATCCATTCCGGATATTGAACCTCCTGAATAAAGACAGAGTCGATCAGCTTCTTGACCTCGGCGTTGATACACATCTCAAGCTCGAGCCGCATTCTTCTCGGCGCCTGTTTGACTGGCTTGACGTCCGGGGATATCGCCAATTTGTGCACAGCAATTTCTGGATCTAGTCCCGGCATTTCGGAATAGTTCCATGCGAAACAATCTTTATGCTGTAGAAGCACATCCTTTAACGCAGCCACCCTTTCTTCAGATAGCAGCTCGCTGATGAATGTCGGTCGCGGGTCATTTGCCGTTCCTAACTCAATTTTCTTAAGGTTATCTGCAGTGGTATGGATTCCATCTTCCAGCTCTTTTGGCGCTGGTGGAAATTCTGAGATTATCTCGTCACTGCTGTTTTCGAAGCACCAGGGAAGGTCATCCATGTTCTCGGGCTCTTCTTTTGATATCGTTATCACGTGACAAGTACGAATTCGCTTCCAATCCCAATGTAGAACTGGTTCTTCTTTCGTGGCCTTGGGTTCGTGCTTCTGTGGCGGCGCTACCCTCCAGTTGTCAGACAGAGCGAACTTGCCAAGCTGATACTGATCTTCGACCCAATTCTTAAAGGTGAAGCAATCCTCGAGAGGGTGCCCTACCACTCGGTGATAAGAGCAATAGTCTGGGTGTGAGACTTCGCCTGCTTGTTCGGGGTGTTTGGACTCCGGCAGTGTAAGCATCTGATGTTTTAGAGCGAGGTCAAGTATCTTCTTCGTTTTGTCCCGAGGGAACGAGTACGCTCGACCCATTTTCTTCATAAAGGATAGATCAATAACGCTCGACTCCCGTTTGCGTGGCTTCTTAGCCCTGCTTTGTTGCTGTTGAGCGCCTTTTCGGCCTTTCGACTTTTTTCTGCTTTTGCGTCGAGCCTTCTTTATAACAGGTTGACAGGGAGCGGCATTTTCATCTTTCACGGTCTGTTGGAGGAGGCGTTGCATTTTGGTTTTCTCGTAGATGACCATTTCGCGGTTATGATCGTCCCGGACTTTTTGACCCGCTTCCTTTATAAGCTTGTCCATTTGTTCTTCAAACGACGGACAGAGCACTTTTGCATCTGGAACTTTCACTGTCTCAGGATTAGCGTCCTCCCATTGAGCATCCGCTTCTTCATCGAAGTCATATATGACATAGCAGCTGTTTAGTAGCTCTCGTTTCTTTGACCGGATGTATCCAAGCCCGATTGTCTCCATTTTCCCATTAGGCAGTTTGCGTTGAGTCCCGGGAACATTCCAGATTTTGTCATAGAACTTGGCTTTTCGAACGGTCTGCTTGAAGGATATCCTCTAGCGTTTCAGCAGCTTTTTCAAACCCTCTGTATAATATCTAAGAAGACGGATAGGCTGAAGCCTGTCGAGCGTAGGATCCGCGCCATGCCAGATTTCTTTTTCCACCTTGGTTTCTTCAGAGCGGTAGAACAAAATTGCTTTCTCGCTCTCTCGCCTGGGAGGGATGTAGAATGTTTGTAGCTCTTCTACATTGTAAATATTAAGTGCATCCAGTTCTTTATGGTGTTTAAGCGGCACTATGGCGACTTATAGACTTTGCTCTTCGTCAGCGGACGTTCGTATGGAAGGTCGAGCAGAGAATACAACACAGATCTCATCTTCCGAGTCGCTACCAAAGATCAACGTAGGAGCGGACGATCCTGGCTTGTTGTGTTGGGGCGGACCCGAATACACTATCTCCTCTTCCTCCTCAGTATCACTGCCGAAGACAGGGATGGTGGCGTTAGCTTTATTTTCCGGCTTGTGACACCTCTCCGTATCTTCAAAATCCGGTAAGAAGTATTTGGCATCTTCGTATTTGCGGACCTCGTTCATAGAGAACGGGTTCAGTTCTCCCGTCACGGTATACTCGAAGCCATCCTTAAAATACTTCATACACTGATGTTGTGTAGAAGGGATGATGTTGTACTCGTATAACCATGGTCGGCCGAGCAAAGCGTTGTAGCATGTCTTGGCGCCTATGACGTGAAACTTAATGTCCGTGATGAGTAGCCTGAAGCATAGCGTCAGTATCATAGACCCAAGAGTTCTTGATGACTGGGAGTCAAACCCGGAGATGGTGATCTTGTCACGAGCAAGGTGCTGGACGCTCATGCAGATTTCTTTTAACACCCAAACATTGAGGAGGTTAACTGAGGATCCATTGTCGATCAGGATTTTGCCTATCTTTATATCGTGGCAGTATCCTGAGACATAAAGGGGACGATTATGCTCGCACGTCCCAAGGAGAAGGTCCTCGTCGCCGAAAGTGACATCGGCCGTGTGCACTTCCTCCAATTCATCCTTCATCTTTTCCTCGGCCAGGCATGCTTGGAATTGTTCCGGCTCTTGGAGTGCCTTAATTAACGAATCTTTCACCTCCTTTGATAGCAAAAGAGCGTCAAGAATGCTGAGCTGTGAGGGTAGCTTCCTCAGATGCGCTAAGACGTTGTAATCCACCTTATTCTTCTTTGGCGGGTCCTTGGCGTTTAGCTCTTCCAGAACTTGGTCATCTAAGACGATATCTTCAGAGACCTTTTCTTTCCCTTTATCTTTTCTACTTGAGGGTCCGAGGTTCTTTTCAGGCAGCGTCCGATTCCGCAGCCGGATATTTTCGCAGACCTTCGGCTCTTTTTCTTTTCCCGAAGTGGATTCTTTAAAGAGAGGAGCAAGTTCTAGCTCTTCATCAGAATCGCTCCCGAATGTAGGCACTTGTGACCCGCCAGTGTTAACCATGCGACAATTGCCGGTAGTTCTTTTAATCCTTTCAGTCGTATTTCCTTGCTCTCGACGAGTTTTACGCTTTTCCCGCTTAAAGCATTGTCGATGAGCAACATATTCTTGCCACCATCTATCGAAAGCTTTGCACTCTTGAGTGGGGTGCAAAATCTTTTGATGATATAAGCAATAGGAGGGGTGTGTTTCCACTTCACCGGTGATGTTTCCTTCAGAGGATGGTAGCTTCATGCCCATTGATATGGCCTTAGCAAACTTTTTCCTCATCTTGAATTGGCTTTTATCGGTAGCGGAGGTGTTTTGCTCCAGCGGGATCGTCTCAGCTCTTTTATCAAGTCGCTGGCGCTTGACCCTTTCAAATATAGCCGTCTCGCGTTCTCGATCAGCTTTACTTTTCAATCGAGCTTCATTAAGGAACGCGTCAATCATTTCATCTGATAGCTCCGGAAATTTTGGTTCAAGATCTGCCCCCAGGGTTTCAGTACGAGGAGTTTCCTCATCGTCCATGAACAAATGGGAAATCACACGATAGCTTGCCACGCATTCTTCAAATTCATCTGACGAACTTTCTCCCTCACCTTCTTCTTGAAAGACATGGTTGAGAAACTCTTGGAGTGTAATAGGAGTCCGTGCCTTCTGGTTGTATTCTTCCAGCGCGTCAATTTGTTTTTGCAGATCCGTGCGCTTGTCGCCAGGCTTCACGGGCTTCTTAGATTTCTTCTTCTTCTTTTTCGAAGATTTTGAAGGATGTTTGCGAGTGCTTGAGCCACCACCATCGGTCTTTGGAGTTGTACGTGGTTTCAACATCCCCTCAATGACCTGTGGTTCCAACGGGTTCTTCCACTTGATCGCTGGACATGTCTGAAGATCGTTTAGCATCCTCTTTGTCTTGGCTGATAATACAACCTCCCAAGAAGCTTCTTCAACGACGGAGCATATTGCCCCCGGCGTATTCGTCCCCTTAGAGGTGTGGGGCTGCGGGGGATTCACCTTCCATTTGTCAGATAACGCGAACTTGCCCTGTCGGTACTGGTTTTCGAGTCAATTCTTGAAAACGTAGCAATCTTCGATCGGATGGCCTAGTACTCGATGATAAGGACGGTAGTTGGGCTCGCTGACGTCACTTGGTTAAAAAAGACGTTTTGGATCCGGCAGATTTATGAGTCTGTTGCGCAACGCCAGCTCGAACAACCTCCTCGTTTTATCGCGGGGAAAGGAATAAGGACGTCCCACCCTATCCTTAAGGGGTACGTACGGGCACATATTATTTTGACGAGCAACCGGCTTCGAGTCGCTCGGTTGTTGTTGAGCATTAGCGACGACGATCGCTTTTCCCTTCCCTTTGTCATTTCGGGAGTCCGGCCTTGGAAGAGGGGGTTTATGGCCCATTTGATCCATTTGTGCTAGTTTGTCAATCAAGGCCTGGAAGGTAATTGGCTTGAAAAATATCATAAATTGTGAGATGGTTGCTTGCGGATCAAGGGTTCCCACAAACATACCCACCGCAGGAGCTTCTTCAATGCGCTGCTCGCACTTCGACCATAAGTTCCACCATCGTATAGCGTACTGAACCCACGTCTCGCCAGGTTTTACCCTGGCGTTAATCAGTGCCGTCATCGGGGTACGTTCACTGGCACTTGCAAAACGTTGAGTAAACAGCAGCTTCATCTCCGCGAAGGTTTTAATAGAGTCGTTCAGGAGCTCAGAGTACCATTCGAACGCCGTATCCGATAAGCTTCCAACAAACTGGCGAAGCAACAGCTTATCGTCACCGCCGGTGTTGCCGCAGAGTGCCCTGAACTGGGCAACATGCTGATGAGGATTGCCCGTCCCTTTGTAGACATGGAACTTGGGAATTGTATAACCGGGTGGGTACTTGATTTGATCGTACCAACTTGGATATGGCCTCCCCGTTTTTACGACCTAGCTAGCTGCTTCGGTCGCATGATGAACCCGTATTTGTTGGGCGATGTATTCATCCAAATCAGCTTTGAAGATTGTATCCTCTTTAGCTGTCGACAGAGCTGGTGGAGGATTTGATGTCTCTCCCCTATCGTCTCCAAGGACGATCGAGGGCTCTTCAGCCGGAGGATCTTGTTGTATCATCATCCCTATCATGTCTTGGAAGAGGAGGCCCATACGCTGTATGTTAGCTGCTTGTTCAGCAGCCTCTTTGTCCTTCTTCTCCAATATCCAACGAAGGAATTCAGCGTCGGTTTCTTCCTCCTGGCGCTCGTCCGAGGACGTTTCAGGGTTTTCTTTTGGCCCTGTAAGTGCGGCCATAGCGTTCATCATTTCTTGGAGCTTTTGCTGTTGCTCCTGCGCCTTGGTCACCGATCGGGTAAGCGGTCGATGACCCGTAGATATGCGGCTATCTTCTTTACCAGATGCCACGTAGACGGTATGAACTATAATGCCCCCTGACTTAGGGCGTTTGGGTTCACCACCTCTGATATTTGTCACCGGTGTGGGGGTTTTCTCTGGCCTTCTTCTTTTGTGGGCCATTGAAGTTGAAGAGGCCATTGAAGTGGGCACCCTAGCGATCGTTGTCCCTTGCTGTTCAATAGGACGGTCTTTTTCTTTTTGCACCTTCGTCTTCTTTCGTTGACGAGAGTGATCCGGGTCGATCACGGAGTCTTGAACTCTCCTCCAAACTTTATAAATTCTTGAGGATAGCCGTTGATGGGGCTGTTCTTGCTTCGTTTCTGGAGCTCTCTCCGCAGGTGGAGGAGATCTCTTCAGTGTAGCGGTTGGAGAGTTCTTACGTACCCTCCTCAGCTGTTCCCAGTTGGAACAGCAGCGTTGACTTCCACCACTGGAGCCGGTGGAGTTAGCCCTGAGGGGGAGTTGCCCCCTGCCTTCCTCACTCGTTGCCAATGGCGATATCGAGCATGACGAGCTGTTGGGACTGGCTTGGAGATTGAGACATCTTCTTTTTGCCCCCTGTCTGAATGAGGCGCCGCTGGTGTTAACCTCTTAAAGACTGAGGTTGTCTTTTGAGGGGTGATATTCAACCTGTCGAAGACGGATCCTCGAGCAGGGGCAGGAATCGTCAGTCTTGAAAAGACTGACTCTTTGACAGGGGAAGCCGCCTTGACGACTTCTGGAGCAGCAGTTATTGCCTTCCTTGGGACAGCCAATTTAGAGTTTTAATCTAGCCTGGTGAAAACAGAGGCTGTCGTTTTGGTAGTGGGCGACCCGTTGACAGGGGTCGTCGTAGCAGTTAGCCGGTCGAAGACCGACTTTTTGTTCACTTCCGGTGTAGGTATTGGCGCAGAGAAGCTTGTAGGTAGGATCATGGTCCCGAAGAATAGGCCAGCGGTGGCTTGGGTCACCTGGTCTACCGGCAGAGCGAGGAAGGAAGCCGCTTGGGGCCCATATGCTACACCTCCTGGTGAGGTGGAGCGTCCGTTGCAGTGGCATTTCGAGCAGTTGGTGCAGTTAAAGGCCATTGAATCTTGAGTTCTGCGCCAGGCAAAAGACCAAATCTTAGTAACTTGAAATCCGAAGGCAACCATTTAACAAACCGCGATTGGTTCGCGAGGACGACACACGAAATGTGGAGTGGAAAGAGGAAAAGGTCCCACCGGGCGTGTCAGAATCTGGTCCCCTCCGAAAGGAGGCGCACAAGACCGCGAGGTCCAGACGCTAGGATTCGGGGCAGATGCTATTTGGTTTTATCCGTCCACCTCTCCGAAAATGCCAAGTTGATTTATGGCACCGTGTATCGGAGGTTTAGACGGATGCGGCCGATGTAGCAGACTTCGTCAGATTCCCCCTCAGAGTGAGGGGTTTTTGATTGTGGGGACGCTCTTCCCTGCAGGCGCAAGCCCCTGCAGTTAATTACGCTACCGCATCGCGGTAACAACTTTCTCCTTCTCCAGAATTTCACTTCGTGTCGTGGGTGTTTGTTTTGTTTGTGGTTGCCCGTGGATTGTATACGGAGACTGAGTAATGCCGTCGCCCGTAGGACGTGGATTAGTCCAAATCCGTATTTACTTAGATTTGGGTTTGGTGTTTTTAGTTTAAGGATGCATTAGCCGTGTTGCGGCTAAGATCAACTTAAACGTTCATTAAGGATACGTCAGTCCTGTTTGGGACTGAGATCAACTTAACGTAGTGATCCATTTAATATATGGCCGCCAGGACTTGTCACCTCTCTGATGTCATTGAAGGATTACAACGAAATGTATCAGAGGAGCTCGGAGATGTACCCTCGAACCAGAGTTGATTGGGAGTTTTATAATCCATTTGAATGTTTAAGGATACGTTAGCCGTGTTTGGGGCTAAGATCGACTTAAACGGGATCATTTAGATCCGGTAAAAGAGCATCTGGAGGCTCTATTGTTCCAGTTTAGGGACGTGGTGGTCCATGTTCCAGTTTAAGGACGTGGTGGTCCATCGCCAGTTTAGGGACGTGATGGTCCAATATTAGTTTAAGGACGACTCGGTCCGATATTAGTTTAAGGACGTCTCGGTCTGATATTAGTTTAAGGATGTCTCGGTCCACGAGTTTAAGGACCCCGCAGTCCATATTGATATGTGGTCGTCGGGACCCGTCACCTCTCTGACGTCGTTGAAGGATTACAACGATAAGTGTCAGATGATCTCGGAGATGTACCCTCGAACCGGATATAAATTGATTTAAGAGAGAGTTGTGCTCAGTCAATTTTATTTAAGGATTTACGGCCACAATTGGGCTAAGTCCAGTTGAAAATGTTCACATTTTGTTTGCATTTGGCCTGTTAGGCCACTGTTTGGGCTTTCCCCTTTTTAGAATGATGCATAGCATTACTTCAGGCTATTTATGCCTATTTTGACTGAGCTCTGCCCTTTTTATTATAATGCAGAGCATTTGTTTTGGTCCATTGGACCTCTCAATTTGGCTCTGCCCCTTTAAATAATGCATAGCATTATTTTTGGTCTGTTTAGACTTTTTAATTGGGCTCTGCCTTTTTAAAATAGTGTGCAGCACTTTTATTTGGTCCCTTGGACCTTTGATTGGGCTCTGCCCTTTAATAATGCATTGCATTAGATACCCTGACAGTGTCCCGCATGGCTTGTCAGGTACTTTGCGCAATTAATGAGCGCAAGCGCTCGTGGAGATGACACGTGTCATGTTCTGGTGAGCGCAAGCGCAACAGAGCAGTGCGCTGCGTTAGTGCGCTGCGCTGACACGTGGCGCTTCCTGGCGGCTTGCGCAATAGCGCAGTTTTGGCAAGTGCTGGGCACTGTTCTTATTCTTTTGGATCAATTTCAGATCAGAGAAAACAAGTTTTTTCTTGTTTTCTAAAGAACCAGTGGTTCATATAAGGTGCAAGGCACTGTTATCTTAAGAATCTTTTAGATTCAGAACCAATGGTTCATAAAAAGAAGTGCAAGGTACTGTTTATTATTTATTTTTTTCTTTTCTTTTCATTAGAGATCCTAGATCTTGTTCTCAGATCAATGATCTGTTTATAAGAGAATTTTCTCTTTTTCTAAAGGTTTTTACCGTTTTCTTTGTTCTTGAGGATTTCTCTCCAATTCTTAAGAGTCTTCTCTGTTTAATTTTTCACAAAAAATGTTCCACCCCCTTTGAATTGAGGTCTAGGGTCCTTTTTATAGTGCCCATAAATTAGTTAAATTTGTTAAAGAGATTTTTCTCTGAGTGATTTGGGGAATTTTCCCCACCGTTGGATCATTGATCCAAGGGCTCCTGTTTTACAGAAGAAAATCTTCTTGTTTTAACAAGAACGGAAAAGATTTCTTTAAAATTTCAATTCTGTTTTGCGCAACGCCCCAGCGCTTGACGCGTGTCGCGCAGCGCAGCGCTTGCGCAGCTGTGCTTGCGCACCTGCGCAGACACGTGCCGCGCAGCGCAGCGCTTGCGCAGCTGTGCTTGCGCAACTGCGCAGACACGTGTCACGCAGCGCAGCTTAAATGTTGCTTCCTTTACTTTTTTTTGTTTTAAACAGAGCTTTGCTCTGATTGGTTGTGCTGCCTCGGGTGCTGTGCTGACGCATCAACTTCTGACACGTGGCGCATTGCACGCAGCGCACGGGATTTGAAGCGTTGCTTCAAAATTTTGAATTTTTGAAATTCAAACAAAGCCTTGCTCTGATTGGGGGAAACAAGGTGACATATTGAGAAACAAACACATTTTTTTCCTCACTGTGGTAGAAGATATATCCATAGGAATCCTTTGGATATCTCACAAACTTACACAAAACAGATCTTGCCTCGAGCTTGTCCGGATTTTGCTTTTTAACATAGGCCGGACAACTCCATATCTTAACTCGTTTAAGAGATATCTCTTCCCATTCCATGTCTCATTTGGAGTGGTAGGCAGTGATTTGGATAGAACTCTATTCAATAGGTATGCGGCCGTTTCAAGCGCATAACTCCAAAAGAAAACAGGAAACTCAGAAATACTCATCATAGAGTGCACCATATCTAATAAGGTGCGATTCCTCCGCTCCAAAACTCCATTGTGTTGTGGTGTATACGGAGGAGTAAGCTGAGAGAGAATCATATTCTCTTTTAAATAATCACGGAATTCTATGCTTAAGAATTCTCCTCCTCGATCAGATCGAAGAATTTTAATACTTTTACCCATCTAGTTCTCAACTTCATGCTTATATTCTTTGAATTTCTCAAAACCTTCAGACTTGTGTTTCAACAGGAACACATGTCCGTATCTTGAGAGATCATCAGTGAATGTAATGAAGTACGAGGAACCATTCCTGGCATGTATAGACATGGGACCGCATACTTCACTATGTATCAATCCTAAAAGTTCTGTGGCTCTTTCTCTGTGTCCAGTAAACGGATTTTTGGTCATCTTCCCTTTGAGACATGACTGGCATGTTTCATAAGATGAAAATTCGAACGGATTCAAATATCCATCTTTATGTAACTTAGCTAGTCGTGTCGCATTGATATGACCAAGTTTACAATACCATAAGAAGGATTCGTTCATTTCTGAACTCTTTCTCTTGTGTGTGTTCTATACATTAAGAACTGTGCTTTGATTTAGAACGTATATACCATTACTTAACGTGCCTGATCCAATCAACTTTTTATTCGGGAATATGTTCATAACATTATCATTCAGTACAAAATTATATTCTTCTTTAGTTAATAAAGAGACTGATATAATGTTGCATATCAGGTTCGGTATGTAATAATATTCGTTCAAAATCAATGTATTACCAGTTGGTAATACAATATGATATACGCCAACTGCTTTGGCTGCAACATTTGCACCATTTCCTACTCTTACAAAATGATCACTTATTCCCAGTTCTCTACCTTTTTTAGCCCATATAACATATTACATATGTGGGATCCCGATCCGGTATCTAATACCCAGGGCGTAGAGTGTACTAAGAAATAGTTCTCGGTAACTAATCATGCTCATTCCTCGTTTGGGTGGTGTGGGAATCCGGATATTCCCCTATTTCCTGCTCAGACTTATAACAATTATAAGATAGAGTGGAACCAACGTTCCCCAGCTCAGTATAACAAGCGAGTTCGGTCAATACATCTATATTATTATCTTGATTAAGGCCTGACATGGTCGTTACCTGGAGAGAGAGAGAGAGAGAGAGAGAAGAGAACACTTAGCGTATGCTCCTGCAAAATTAGATTGGTTATTATCTTATCTAAACAGGATGGCTCCCACTATTTTTTATCAAATCTTCCTTCAGACCCTAAAAGGTAAGACTAGCCGGGATTAATTACACCCTATAAGTTCGCCAATATTTCAATCAGGCCAGTGTCGGTACTTTGAGGGAGGTTCCCCGTGCTTTTGCACGGACCTAATTAAAATAAATCTCATTTTCCCAGGGGCGTAACCCCATTAACACCTTTTTAGAAACCTACTTGATTGGCTAATTGTAATGTGCAAAACTCTCCCAGGAGTAACTTTTGTTCGCGGTGGGTATCGGGATCCAACTATCTTATAGAAGGTATGCAATCTCATTGCAAATTTCAACTCTTGAAATTCCCGATGTGGTTTTTACCCCTAGTGACTTATGTCTTTAACTATGGTCAACAAATCATAAGCACTAGTCAAGTTCTACCCGTCAATTCGTGATTAATTAGACCTATTTATATGACCCTTAACTATGGTGAACAAAATCATATAAATGTCCTAATTAATCTCATCATATGCTGTGTAGGAAGACATCACTTAGCTATCGTACACTACGCCTTAGCTATGGTCAACAAACGCAGCACGAATACTAAGTACTTTTCTTCCTAAAATGACGGAGGGTTGCAGATGGTTTTTATGAAAACCTTTAACGCTTTGAACTTGGTATCGTTGTAGAATCGAGTGATTTGAAAAGGAGTGGATTAAGCTCCGCTTTTAAAATCATGTGTTTTTCAAAATAAACCGAGTAGGTGTAGCATCTGCTAGATTTTTCTAAAGAGGTCATTCTCGGTGAAGGGATCTCGGCTCTTTCCTCATCGAATGAGGTGTTGTATATTCCTCAAGGAATACCGCTATGCAAAGCAAGAACTAGAGCTACCTTTTTGAAAATTTGATTCTACAACTTCTTTAGCTTTCTTTTCTTTTATTAATCACATTAATGAAGTCCCATCATTTATGCTTCCTAAGTATCACAGATAAAGAAATGAAAATACTTATACAACGTATGCTTATACCATTCGTATTCGCCACGGGGTCTCGTCATACACCGTTAGGTTAGATAACTAACGGCAGAGCGGGGGCAAGACTAGCGCGGATGCAAAACATAAGCAACGTTTATTATATATCATATATATAATATTAAGCATTCGTCGCAGGAAGTTATATGATGTCATCACAGAACATTACAGCAGAAGTCAACATATGAAATATTGGATATATTAGGAGGTCCGTGTTTTAAATTAAGCCGGTAAAAAAACACGGATTCCACGATCGTGATGAATAGACAAACCCACATCCCTAGAGCCTACGAGAGTGGCAAGCAACCCTACCAATTCTAGAGTTAGGAGACCCGGCCTTGACTCCTCGAGATGATCTCCCACTGGACTCTAGAACCCGGTTACTTGTGCTCCCTGCCTTGGGTCTATCCTAATGTGGAAAATTAAATAATATACATCAATGGTGACATCAACCACAACCCGGAAGTGCCCCAATAAAATAATATTACATACAAGTTTTTACATGAATGAAAATGAAAAACTCTCATCTCACGCAAAAAACCCCAGCTATTCAAACACAACGATCCAGTATAACATATCACAACAACACATAACATCACATGTCATCAACGTAAGTAAATATGCATATCCCTATTATCGTTGACATATAGCAACGAAACTGGCGATACAACACATATTACACTTACGGTCACAGAAAAGAAAGTGAAAACTACAACAATTGGAATTCGCAACCACATTAGACATCATAAACCCGAAATATCACATACTTCGGATTTCATGCCTAACCATATGAATTCCTTAGACATCATTAACCCGGAATATCCCATATTCTGAATTTCATGCCTAACCTTATAAACCCCGCATTTTAGTCTCGATATTGAAAACACTTTTCAATAACTAATCGGGTAATTCAACAAGATTCCCGACAACCTGATCGAATGCTCGTCAGAAACTTTAGTAGACGGCGGCACCTGCCGATGCCGTCGACGAAGTGCACTTAAGCAGAACACCGCGGCCGCGAGCGCCCGGGAGGATGCTTTTGGCAATGGGGTTCTCCTACAGTCACTTGGTCGGGGCTTTGGGGCATGGCTATCTAGTAATGTTACCCGGCGAGTATCCGCGTACACTACGTGATTGCGACAGAGTTTTGATCCATATCAAAACCAGGTGGCAACTGATCAAATGAGACTAAATTTCTAGGTTTACAAAATTCAAACTAGTTTTCACAAAACTAATTATTGTAGATTCCAAATATTATATCACATATCAATATCAAACCCGAAACGATGTTAAAATTACGAATACGAAACACCCCGAATTGCCGCTACAGAAAGATAACATCACATATAATCTTTAGCAAAATCAAATAATACCTGAGACACCAAACCCCAGAGACTAGAATACCAAAGAAAAACGATGTCAAAAACCCATCAGAAAACCGGCCAGGCCGGTTATTTGCCAAGTTTCGCCGGGTCAAATTCGGTGAAATTGGCCCGTTTTCCTCTGGTGTTCATGTTACATCACATGTAACATTCTGCACTTAATTAAATAATTTTTAGAGAACTTAAAAATTTTGACAAAAACTAGGGTTTTGTTTTGAGGTTTCGGAGTTGTTTCGATTTCGTAGTTCAACTAATGTCGTCTAATTCTCTACCTTGGCTCTGATACCACTGTCAAAACCCCGTGGCAACCGATCAAATGAAACTAAATTTCTAGGTTTATAAAATTCAAACTAGTTTTCACAAAACTAATTATTGTGGATTCCAAATATTGTATCACATATCAATATCAAACCCGAAACAATGTTAAAATTACGAATACGAAACACTCTGAATTGCCACTACAGAAAGATAACATCACATATAATCTTTAGCAAAATCAAACAATACCTGAAACACCAAACCCCAGAGACTAGAACACCAAAGAAAAACGATGCCAAAAACCCATCAGAAAACCGACCAGACCGGTTATTTGACAAGTTTCGCCGGGTCAAATCCGGTGAAATTGGCTCGTTTTCCTCTGGTGTTCATGTTACATCACATGTAACATTCTGCACTTGTTTAAATAATTTTTAGAGAACTTAAAAAATTTGACAGAAACTAGGGTTTTTGTTTCGAGGTTTCGGAGTTGTTTCGGTTTCGTTGTTCAACTAACATCGTCTAATTCTCTAGCTTGGCTCTGATACCACTGAAAGGTTTCTTAGCACCCTCACTACGTTTTCTAGGGCATCAAGCATGCAATTTTAAAAAACCTAGAGTGCTAAGCAACCCATAACCAAGGATCTAACTAGAGGATTAGGGTTTAACTAACATGTAAACTACTTTACACTAAGTGAATTTGAAATAGAACCTTTGTAAACCGGTCCTTCACTTCTAAAGCTCCGTGTAGTAGTCCCTTTTGCTCCAAGTATTGGTGTCCCGGACTTTCTTTTGGCTCCACTAGGTCAAAGGAATGAGCTTGCTCAAGGATCTTCGAGACCGAAGATGATCTACATTGAAGAATCTCCAACTCAAGCTACCTCTTCACTAATTGAGAATTAGTGAAGCAAACAACCTATACTAAATGGCTAGTTTGGTATAGATTGGTGAAGTAGAAATTTTGCTCACTTTAGAATTATTTTTCTCTCTTTCTTTTTATTCTCACTCAAAGCTAGAGAGCAATGGAGGAGAAGGAGAAAATGAACTCAAGAATGATCTTGTATGAACCATGGGTGAGAAAATATCATATATAACTCATGTAGAGACTAAACCATGGCTAAACATAATGGTTAGGTTAATAAATATGTAGAGTAAAATAAAATTAGTAGACTAAGTCAATGGATTCTATCATGATAGATCTGAATCCCCAGAATGTAGGAGGCATCAACCAGGTCTTTTATGGAGAATCTCTATAACAAGAATCCTTTGAATGATTGTAGCATAGGAATGTCATTTCCTATTAAGAGAATGTCATCCACGTACAAGACGAGAAATACCACAGTTCTCGCTACAATCTTACTATAGATACATGGTTCATCTGGATTTTTGATAAAGTCGAATTCTTTGACCGTCTCATCAAAACAGATGTTCCAACTTCGTGATGCCTGCTTTAATCCATAAATGGACTTAAGCAACTTGCACGCTTTCCCGCTGCTCCCACTCTGAATGAAACCCTCTTGCTGATCCATATAGATGCACTCTTCCAAATGTCCATTCAGAAAAGCGGTCTTTATGTCCATCTGCCAAATTTCATATTCGTGGAACGCACCAATGGCAAGAAGGATCCGAATGGATTTGAGCATAGCCACTGGAGAAAAGGTTTTATCATAGTCCAAATAAGGTCTTTGACGAAAACCTTTTGCAACAAGTCAAGCTTATAGGTTTCAACCTGTTCATCTACACCAATCTTCTTTCTGAAGATCCATTTGCAGCCTACGGGTTTTACCCCTTCTGGAGCAATGTCCAAAGTCAACACTTTGTTGGTGTACAAGGACTCCATCTCAGTCCGCATTGCATCCAGCCATTTTACCGAGTCACCGCTCTTAATGGCTTGCTGGAAGCTAGTTGGCTCATCATTGTCAATGATGCAATCCTCTCTATCCCAGTCTATGAGAAAACTGTAGTATCTCTCAGGCGGATGAGACACCTACTAGTCCTGCGGAGTGGCATGGGGATGTCCTATTCTTTCTAAACCTCTGGTTCTACCATGTTTTTAGTAATATCTTGTGGTTCTGGAATTTCTTCCAGTTCTATTGCACTCCCATTAGTTTCTTTTTCCAAAAATTGATTTTCTAAAAAGTGGGTATGACGAGAAATAAAAAGCTTTTGTTCCTCTGCGTAATAGAAAAGATACCCCTGGAGTTCTCTGGGTATCCCACAAACTTACACAGAACTGAGCGTGCCTCGAACTTGTCCGCATGCTGCTTTTTTACAAACGCTGGACATCCCCATATCTTTAGATACTGAAGATGAAAGGTTCCTTAGCACCCTCACTTCGTTTTCTAGGGCATCAAGTATGCAATTTTAAAAAACCTAGAGTGCTAAGAAACCCATAACTAAGGATCTAACTAGAGGATTAGGGTTTAACTAACATGTAAACTACTTTACACTAAGTGAATTCGGAATACAACCTTTGTAGACCGGTCCTTCACTTCTAAACTCTTTGTAGTGGTCCCTTTTTCTCCAAGTAGTGATGTCATGGACTTTCCTTTGGCTCCACTAGGTGAAAGGAACGAGCTTGCTCAAGGATCTTCGAGGACGAAGATGATCTACGTCGAAGAATCTCTAACTCAAGCTACCTCTTCACTAATTGAGAATTAGTGAAGCAAACAACCTATACTAAATGGCTAGTTTGGTATAGATTGGTGAAGTATGAATTTTGCTCACTTTAGAATTATTTTTCTCTCTTTTTTTTTATTCTCACTCAAAGCTAGAGAGCAATAGAGGAAATGAAGAAAATGAACTCAAGAATGATCTTGTATGAACCATGGGTGAGAAAATATCATATATAACTCATGTAGAGACTAAAGCATGGCTAAACATAATGATTAGGTTAATAAATATCTAGAGTAAAACAAAATTAGTGGACTGAGTCAATGGATTCTACAAGCTTCTCCAAGCTACAAGCCATGACTAATTACTACATAATTTTCATTTTCCCTTAATAATTAAAACCCCCACATTATCTTAAGTATGGTATGAGTCTCATACACCCAAGTCCAATGTATCATCTAGCATGACACAAAATAAAAACATTAACATATATCACATATATATTAAATGTATAATGAGAAAAGAAATTCTTAAGTGGGCTAATATTAGTTAATGTTTATTAATATATCAAATATATAATTATACATTAAATTATTAAATCAACACTTGATTTAATAACCCGGCTGTATCGCATACAACCGACTAATATCATATATATGCATATCACATATACATATAACATATCATTGAATCAACACTTGATTCAACAATCTGGTTGTATCACATATAACCCATATCGCGAGATTGGAATACGGTATCACATACACGTATTAATCTCGGTCCTGCACATATCACATATGTGCCCTACTTCGTTTCGTATGAGCTAGGAAACCTCTGTGTAGGACTCTAATTACTCGTCAATACGCCGGCAGTAGCTGATGATCATATCAGTCACCCATAAGCCGTCAGCAGTACTAGCTGGACGTAACGGCTACCCGGGTATTGATCGATCAGAAAATCAACAAGCAAACTTGTCCATACTCCTGTGAATCCAACAGCAACACTACCGTACAGTTCGGTCTCTTCGTCTGATATGTCGCATATCGAGTCTAGGGGTGTTAAACGTCAGAACCCAGTAACTTGATAAATCATGCCAATCCAAGGCTCATAACGGGTCGAGAAACTACTGATAACACTTACCAGTAAATCTCCGTATCAGCCCTGACCAGGGACTTCCTGTTATGGCCAATCGAGCACAGCGCAACATCAACCCCCAATACCGGGAGAGAAGAATCCCATCCTATCGCTTATTGCCTTCATGTGACTCGGGACTGTACCCAAAAACCACCGTTTTGCACGCTCTCTTGAACGTGGTAAGGTGGAAATCAAAGCACAGTGGGAATTACGCAAGACTCTATGACGATCTCGGGTCTACAGACTAACCTGTACCAGTGTCACCAGAGAACTACTATCTGACGTTAGGTATAATACCATCTAGGAGTTCTCGGCGAGTCCTGTTCGGTGTACCCAGTCTCCACTGAGCACCCGTATACCATCTTTGATGTCAAACACCAATGGATATAGGATCATCCATCGCCCATCAAATGGGTCAAGAAGCGTATACGCTAGTCTACTCTAGAATATCGATGCCCCGTCTCGATACACCCTCGACTAGGAACAATGAAAGGATGAACTTATGGACTGCCCTGGCCCCATTAGTATGATCTCCATCATAGTCCTGGTAGTCAAGTACACATCCTAAGGGATTTATCAACATGTGAGAGAAAGACGGTATCATACTACAAGTATACATGTTAAGATAAAGAGCAACCAGATAGCATACTATCATATTGAGCAAGAAAGTCCTCTCTATATATGTACAAGCATCCACTATAATATACAATCATGTACAATAATGGCTCCAGGGCATATATACAACTAACAGAAGATAGGGTTTCTTTCCACTCCACATCCGATATGGTGTGGTAGGCATGGTCTTGCTAGGAAGCTTGTTCAAAATATCTGCAACTGATTTTATTGCATAACCCCAGAAGGATCGCGGTAACTCGGCGTTACTCATCATGGAACGTACCATATCCAATAAGGTTCGGTTCCTCCTTTCCGATGCACCGTTGTGTTGTAGTGTGTATGGAGGAGTAATGTCACGCCCCGCTTCCCGGTGAACGGGGAAGGAAACGCGACTGGCCGCTATGTATTTACTTTGAAATAAACACGCTAAGCGTATCTAAACAATATAAGTAAAATGCAAAAGAGACAATATCAATGGATATAATTAAACAGCAACTTTATTTATTAAACATTCTTTTTATAATACAAATGAAGAGTAAATACATGGAATGGAAAGCAATGCCTAAACAATGGCATAACAGAAATGGAAAATACAGAATGTAAATGTATACAAGGAATCTAAAGCTCTGGGTCGAAAGCTAACTGATCCAAATCCTCGCTGATGGGCTCGATCTCCAGTGAGTCCGAAACACCTGAAGACATTCCAAATAAGAAGAAAAAAAATGTCGTCAGCGAACAAGTCGCTCGGTAAGTCCCAAAGATGAGGGAGAAGTAGAATAGACAGAGAGAGTATAGTTTTATAATGTTTTATTATAATGTTAGCGCAGTTGTTTGTAGCTTGGTACAGAAAATGCCAGTGTATACGAGAGCGGTCCCACTTACACCGGAGAGTTTGGTAACCCGTAGTACAAGGCTCCATCAATAATACCATGGAACAACGGCATGGATGTAATTACGTCTTAAGTGACCATCTCGTACCACCTTTAACATGTTCTGTACCAGTCTACCCCTTTATAACCCCGTAGTGTTTATGTATTGATTGTATGGATTGTATTGTCTTGTCTTATATTATAAATTGTATAGATGGATGACTTGCCGAGACCATGATATCAGTAATGGAATGGATATAATGGATGAACATGTAAATGGAGTATATCCATGGTTCGGTTCGGTCAATTTGTATAGATTGAATAGATTGAGTATATGGATTCATATTGAATTGTGGCTTCATACTTGAATCACATTCAAGTCGGATTGATTATATTTAGACTCAGTCTGAGTCAGACAATTAGAAAAGAAATTGAAGTCCTAAATTAGGTTTTGATATTATCGGTAACTGCTGCACATGGACGGCAGGATTTATGTCTTTTTCCAAGACAATTACCGTATTGATAACACTGTTTGTTAGGTTGTCTGCCTTAGATAGGCAAGCACCTATATCTCCGACTCCCTGAGGCTCAAGAGACTGATCCCGCTTAAAGCTATGTTTATTAGGGTCCTAATGGTAATTTAAAATAACTTGAGGGGTTTTATGTAAAAATAGTTTTGGCATAATTTCAAAATACTCCTCAAGTATTTAATTATCGTCTTTAGGTTTTCATAGATGTATATTTTATAAATATGAAATTTTCAGTGAATAGAACCTAGTTTGATAGTATATGGTATTTTCTTGAAATATCGGTATTGTTTTGTATTTGGATGGTATTTTAATGTACTTTTTGGATTCTTCTTTTTGATTTAGAAAACATGGAATATGTTAAATATTAAAAATAGATATTTTGATAATATTTATATATATAATTATTAAAAATAGAATTTATTTATTAAATATAAATCACGTTTTCTTAAAAATTATAATAAAATTCCATCGAGATCGTATGCTCCATGAGGAGGTCTGCATCTCGCCCTACTAGTCCGATGGATGTGCGATAACCCGCACTAACCAAATCGGATTCCCCAAGAGTGGGTTGTAAGGACATAATCGTAAGGAATTTAATTAAAACAATTTTAAGAAATACGGTTTTTAATAGTTTAAAGTATTTTGATGATTTGAATTATAACCTGATCGACAATACTTGCATTTACAACAAAATGTCTTCTTTGGCTTACTAATTGTAGTTGATCTTTTTTTTTAATTTTTTTTTACCAATTATATTAAATATCTCTTCCTCTACCTTACACTTACTTTCATTACTAAATACATCAATCTTGTAACTCACCACATTACTACTGTATGTATTTATCAATGCATTCCTTATGACTGTAGCATACTCTTCTTATGACACACAGTAGCACTAAAACAACAGAGAACACCAATTGGATATTTGGGTTTCTTACGGCCAACAAAATTTATTGTAATTTCATCTCAATCTAGTCTCCATATAATAGCATAGGGACATAACACATATTAATCTGAAAAGGTTGACGAATTAGCAAAGGACATTGAAGAAGAAGGTACGAAAAATATAGAAAAGGAGATAATGACTTACCCAATATCGAGGGAAACAAGGGCGGAGCTCGGCTTCGGCATCGTCGACTAGGAAGAGCAAGTCGTCGGCGAGGACAGGCAGCGGCGACCGCAGATCTGAGGTAGGCGAAGGCGGTAAAACTCTCTCGATCGGATCGGAGAAGAATAGGAGGGTCTGGTGCTCGCTAGCCTCGTCGGAATCTTCGAAGGCGAGCATGGGATTTCTCAAGCATGGAGTGGATGGCCGGCTAATGTTGTTCGAGGAGGGAAAAATAGATAAGAAGATAGAGATATGAAGGAGGAGAGGGTGTAGGTTATTATTTATAAAGAGAAGAAGTGAAAGAGGAGAGAGATGAAGACGGGTGATGAGAGAGTGGGGGTCGGTTTCATAGAGGAAGGGGAAGAGAAGGGGTTACGGCGAGGGACAGTGAGGGGTTAGGGGGAGAGAGTGTGGAAAATGAAAGGGTTAAAGAATATTTTATTTGTTGGGTTTTGTTTAATATATGGGTATGGGTTATGTTGAGATATAAAAAACATTTAATTAAATGGGTTAGGGCAGTGGGCTAAAGAGAATGAGAATGAGAAGGGAATTTATGTCTCGGGAAATAATATGATAATAAAAGTAGTTGGAATGATAGAACTAATAAATAATATATTTAATAGAAAATATACGGAAATTATCAAAAACGATGTATTTTATTAAAGAAAGAAAATACGAAGATATAGGAATTTTAGTGGTCATTATAAGTAAGCAGATAGAGAATTCCATTCTCTTTTAAGTAATCCAGGAACTCGGCACTTAAGTATTCACCACCTCGATCAGATCTCAGGGTCTTTATACTTTTGCCTATTTATTTTTCCACTTCATTCTTATATTCCCAGAATTTCTTAAAGGCCTTGGATTTATGTTTCATCAAGAAGACATGTCCATACCTAGATAAATCATCCGTAAAAGTAATGAAATATATAACCACTTCGTGCATGTGTAGACATTGGACCACACACATCGCTGTGTATGAGTCCTAAGAGCTCGCTCGCTCTTACTCCGTGTTCAGTGAACGGATTCTTTGTCATCTTTCCTTTGATACATGATTGACAAGTTGCATAAGACTAATATTCGAACGGATCTAAATATCCCTCTCTATGTAACTTTGTCAACCGTGTTTCATTGATGTGACCCAGTTTACAATACCACAAGAAAGCCTTATTTAATTCTGGAGACTTTCTTTTAAGTGTGTTCTGGACATTGAAAACATGAGCTTGATTTAATACGTATATACCGTTATCTAGTGTACCTGACCCAATCAAAGCTTGATATAGGTGGATATGGACCACATCGCTTACAAATGTAAAATCATATCCTTCTTTAGAAAGTAAAGATACTGATATGATATTACAAGATAGACTAGGTACACACAAATAGTTACGTAAAATCAATATCTGCCCACTTATCAGTCCTAGGTGATATTCCCCTACAGATACAACGTCCAAGCTCATTCCGTTAGAAACCCTGAGAGTCATATCCCCTTTCCTGATAACTCTACGGTTTATCAAAGCCTGTAATGAATTACAGATATAAGATCCTGATCCGGTATCTACTACCTAGAAAGTAGAGATAATTAACAGACAGTTTTCAATCACAAACACACCCGAAGCCGAAGCCACAACGTGCTTTGGATCCTGGATTATGGATTTCCAAGCCCTGCATCCCTTCTGCCAATGCCCTTTCCCGTGACAATGGGAACAATCCTCCTTCCCTACTATTAGCCCCGAAACTTTTGCCATGTCCTTTCCTTCTACCTTACTGACACCGCCTATCGGCTTGGTGGAGGCCTTCTTCTTCTCTCCCTCGGCTTTCACCTTGGATCTAGAAGAGGAAGATTCCCTAATAAGCAGAGCGGGTGTCTCCCTGGTTTCCTTCAAGGTGTAAGTAGAAGGTAGGGACTGTAAAATCAAGTTAGTACATAACTCGTTCTCCAACGTGATCTCCAGGTCCGTGAGCTCTTTAATATAGCTGATCATTATAGGGACGTGGTCCCCTACAGATGAATCGACAGCCAACCTCACTTGAAGCAATTCCTTCGAGGTCTCAGATCTTGAGATACGAGATAACTCTCCATATAAATCTTTATTATGGAGTAAGATAGAAGCTAAGTCCATCTTCTCATGCTGCCTTTGGTGTTCACTATCCATTGAGGCCAACACGAGGCACTTGGCATTCGCACTGTTTTTTTCCCTTGTCTTACGGATATCAACATCCTCGACGGTGGAAACTGGACCTAGGACGGTGGGGGTTTTAGTAGTAAGGAGGTTTCCCAACTTGTCATAAATAATGGACATTTGGAAAAATCTTTGCCAATCAATATAGTCTGGCTCAGTCAATTTATTATCTAGCTGTAACCTAAGTCTGGTCACCTGGTCGCTGCAATTAACAGAGAGAGAACACTTAGCATGATACTCTTGTAAGTTTAGATTGGTTATTAGTTTATCTAAACAGGATGGCTCCCACTGTATCTCAAATCCTTCCACAAGCCATAAAAGAAGAATTAGTCGGAATTAATCTCACTCTTGCAATGCTTGCTTAACCTTTCAGACAGGCTGGTGTTGGTACTTTGAGGGAGGTTTTCCAATGTTTTCGTGAAGTTCCTTAATTACATAACCTCTTTTCCCTAGAGGCGTAGCCCCGCTAACACCGTTACAGACACCTACTTGGTTTATAGTATTGATTGTTTTTAGTGAAAAAATCTCCCGAGGAGTAGCGGATACTCACAGTAGGATCAGGATCCAAATATCATTGTGTGATAACCTTGAAGGAATCCTACCAAAATTATCACACTCCAAATGGTATGCAACACTAGCAAGTTTCAGTTTCTTTAGAAACTCCGATGTGGATTTTTGCCCCAAGCTCTAATGACCTTGACAAAGGACAACATATCATAAGTCGCAAATCAAGTTCTACCCGTCATTATTCAGGTTAACTTGAACCCACCCGTACATACACTTGACGAAGCCCAAAATAGTAGTATGAATGTCCCAAACCAACGCATCTATCTATGCAACAGATGAATATTCAGCAGCTACCAATCACTAAGCCTTGGCGAAGGTCAAAATAGATAGCTTGAATACTACTGAATACCCAACTGAAATAACGAAGGGCTACGAATGGTTTTGGCTAAACTGTGAACGTAATGAACTTGATATGATCGAAGGAACCATGATAGCTTTTAAAGGAGTGGTTTAAGCTCCGCATTTAAAAGTTTTCTTTTTGAAAAAAAAAACGAGTGGTTTTAAAATTGTTCCAACGATTCAGCTTTGGTTTGTTTACTTTGCATTAAACATATAATGCAGTCCCATCATTTACACCTACCATTGCAGAAACAAACGAAAATACCGCGTGCACTTATGCCATCCACATTCGCCACTGGGCCCCGTCTAACACCGTTAGGTTACTTAACTAACGCCAGATCGTTGGCTGGACTGGCGTGGGTGTAAAACATAAGCAACGTCTATTATATAACATATATAATATATCCATTCGTCTCATGCAATAATAGGAATTCTAGATCACATATGAACATATTGGATATACTAAGAATTTCGCGTTTCGTTTAAGCCTGTAACGAAAGACAGATTCGACGGTCATGATGAATAGCCAAACCCCACCCTAGACCCCTACAGGTGCGGCAAACTACCCGCCAAATTCCCGAAGTAAAGCAGCCTTCCTCAATAAAATGAGTAGGTCACTCGGCACTTCAAGAATCCGGTAGTTTGTGCACCCTACCTTGGGTCTATCCAAGGAGCAAAAACAGTAAAAGAAATAATATAGCGGTGGCTACAATCTCAACCCGGATGTGCTTCGCAAAATAATATTACATCACTTTAGAAATTTACATCGAATGAATGAAAAGAAAACACTCTTCTCACATCCCCCGGCTATTCATTCACGACGATCCGATAAAGTTCATATACACAAACCATCACAGCATCACAGATATGTGCAACCCCTTCTAATTAACATATAGCGATTAGAAGACATTTACGAACACATATGCAAATCAAAAAGCTTGTAAAGTAACCCACGATGTTATAAAATACATGCACAATTAGCGAACGAAATTAATTTTTCAAGACTATGAAAAACTGTCCACTAAAGTCACCAAAAAAATCGTTCTAAGCCAATCTGGGAGTCGAAACGAACTCGAAACTCGTCCGAACCTTCGTGGAGGGGAGGGGGAAAAATTAACTGTCGATCCAGGGGCCTTGGAGGGTACCCACCCCTGGGGGCCACCACGAGGTGGCCCCCAAGGGGAGGCAGACCCGAGAGCACCATTTTGTGGTGCTCTCGGGTCACCACCCCCCAAGGCCACCTTGTGGTGGTATTGGGGGTGGGTCCAGCCTTTGGTCCCCCTCGGGGTATCCCCGGGGTGCCCATGCTCCACCCCGCGGCTTCTCGGTTCAAACCATGAGCCCGCGGGGTGTGCAAACATCTTAAAACAACTTTTTCGGTTTTATTTTTGTTGGCAGTCCGTGCGCGAAAAAAACGACGGATTTTAAACGTCGCTACAAGCTATCTAAGACTTATGGAGAGGCTCTGATACCACTGTAAGTCAATGTCATGCACCCCGCGGGTTCACGGGGTGGCAGAATATGCAAAAAACAATTTTACGGGCTTCGCAACACCGACTTGAACCCAGGATCGACCATAAACCCTAGCTAGCTAAACTGCATGAGTTTAACTACTCAGATAGAAAGTTATACCTCACAGAACCATGTCCTTCGGGTCTTCTTGTTGTCTTCCTCCTTTTCATAGGCTCTTGGGATCGTACACGGATCGGGCCTTCTCGTCGGTCCTCTCAAGTCAAAGACGATCCACCCGAGAGTCTATAATCCGAGCTCCAACCTCAAAACCGAGATAACTAAGGCATCTAGTTTGCTAAACTAGATATCCTAGATGATGTAGAGAGTGCTAATGGATTTTTTAGTCTCACTAAACCCTATGGCTCACAACACATGTGAAGAATTAGGGTTTAGTTTGAGGGAGAAGGGGATAGAGAAATCAAGAGAGAGAATGAGAAGGAAAAATGAGCTAACATCATCAAATCAAGTGTAGAGAATGGCTAAGTATATGATCACTTATTGGATCATAGAAATATCTCACAATATAAACTACCTCCAATGCTTCAATAGTGATCCCAAACCAAATAAAATAATCTAAGCCCATTCTTTACACCATACCACATTAAGTCTCCTTCATTTTCACTTTTCCACCTCATTAATCCATTTGGAAAATGGATAATACATATAATGAGGTGTCTCCTTCTAGAAGCATGCATTGCCAAATTACAAGAATGCCCCTCACCGTATATACATAACCGTATCCGTATTCCGAAAAATACGAATACATTGAGACGATAACAATCCAATAATACAATACTAGGATCTGGTTTAAACCAAAGCCCACTAGTATTATCCGCCAGATCAGCATCTATGTATAAGTACACGTATGTGATCGAAGTCCTGCCGTAAAACCATACGGCCTCTACATATTTTGCCGATGCAGGGAAACCCTCTGTGTGGGACTCTAAAGACTCGACAATACGCTGGCAGTGGGTTTAACCACAAGACGTCAGCAGTACTACCTGCACGTGATGAGTACCCAGGTATCTGTCGATAAGATGGCCGATGAGCAAACTCATCCAAACTCTTACTGAGCCTATTTGTGACAATCTCCATCCAGTCCGGTATGCTCGTCTAAAAGTATAGCATATCGGGCCTAGGGGCGGTAGCCGTCAGACACCTAATAGCGCAATAAGTCGTGCTGGAGTGTAGCCCAAAACACCCTGAGAAACTACTGGAGTGCCTGCCAGTAAATCTCTCTTGCCGGCTAGGGACTTTGTGTAATGGCTTTCCGAACACAGCGCGATATCAACCCCCAATACCGGGAGAGACAAATCCTATCTAACCGCCACTGCCTCTAAGTGCTTCAGGACTGCACCCAACTACTACCTATTTGCACGACTCCTTTGAGCCATGGTAGGGTAGTAATCTAAAAACAGTAGGAACACACTCGAGGCGAAGTAACAGTGTCAAGTCAATGGACTAAGTTGTACTCATGTCACCTGGGAACTGCTATCTGACAATAGGTATAATACCCACCAGCAGCTCCCTATGAGTCATGTCCAGTGTATTCATAACCCAATGAGCTCATGCATACTATCTCCAGTACGGCGTACTAATGGTTATGGGACAAACCATCTCCCATGCTGGGATGAGAAGTGTATACACTAGTCTACTCTGGAGTATCGATGCCCTGTCTCGATAATCCTACAACTAGGGACCTGTATAAGGATGTGCTTATAGACTACGCAGCCCCCACTAGTGTGACTGCCATCACAATGCTGGTAATCAAGCAAAGATCCTAAGGGCTCTACCAATATGTATAAGCGATATGATAAAAGTAACACATGCACATATTGAGGTAGAAACAAACCAGGTAGCATACTACCATTTCGAGCAAGACTGTTATTATATCCGTGTATATCCAAAGCTTCCAATATGTAATATACAAGCCAGTATGATACAATAATGGTCTCCAAGGCATATATCACTAACAAGAATATCACCTAGGATTGGCGAGTGGACATATTTTGTTATTGCGTAACTGCTTTTGTGTACCCAGTATGATGTGTAATATTATATCTATATCTTTATTATTAAATGAAGGATATAATTTTGCACTTGAAAACAATGTCATAAATATTCACCTAAATCATGAAATGGTTGGGTCAGGTACACTTAATAACGGAATATACATTCTCAATCAACATCAAGATTTCAACGTCCAAAACACACTAAAAAAAACTTCAGAATTAAACTAAGCTTTCTTATGGCATTATAGACTTGGTCATATCAATGAAGAACGGTTAACCAAGTTACATATGAAAGTGTTTGTTAGCACCACAACTAGGTTTTTCTAGCATCAAGCATGCCAATTTTAAAAAAATTGGGGTGATAATCAACACTTACCAAGATCTTAAACTAGATAATTAGGGTTTAACATGATATAACAAAACTTTACACTAAGAAAAAGAAGCTACAACTTTGTATACCGTGTCCTTCTCTTCACAAGCTCCGTGTAGTAGTCTACTAGGCTCCAGTTGAAATTGGATCGAGCTTCCTTTACGATCTTCGTGCCGAAGATGATCCACCCGAAACTTCGCTAATCCAAGCTATCTATTCACTAAACTCTTTAATGAAGAAAACACACTACACCAAAGTGTTAATCTAGTGTAGGATGGTGAAATAGGGGTGTTGTTTGCTCACTAGGATTCTCACAAGCTCAAGGTTTCACAACTCATGTGAGGGATTAAGCTTGGAGGAGGAGGTGAAGAAAACTGGAGAGAGCTAGAGAGCAAAAATAGCTCAAGTAAATGGCTAAGGTGAAAAAGAACCAAGTAAAGAATGGCTTAATACCCCCACATTATTGAAACAACCAATATCCATCAATATAGAATTGTAACCATTCTTCAATAGTGTAGGATGATGAATAAAAAATTCATCAAGCCATGCTTTACACCACGCCACAAAAGTCTTCTCATTTTTCCACCTTATTTTCTATTTTCTAAAAATAGAAAATCCATGCCAAGCTTCATATATATATATATTATGAAGAATAATTAGTGAGCTAATAATATTAGTTAATATATAATTATATCAAATATAAATATATATCATATTATTAAATCAACACTTGATTTAATAATCTGGTTATATCACATATAACCGACTAATATATTTTATCTGTTTATCTTATTATCAAATCAACACTTGATTCAATAATCCGGTCATGTCACATATAACCTAACTGATATCAAATAACCGCCAGATTAGAATACGGTATCACATACCCGTATTTAATCAGGCCCCCCGCACATATCAGCATATGTGCCCTACTTCGTTTCGCTTGAACTAGGAAAATTCTGTATGGGACTCTAAAGACTCGTCAATATGTTAGCAGTAGGTAATGATCATATTAGTTACCCACAAGCCATCAGCGGTACTAGCTGGATGTAATGGCTACCTAGGTATTGAGCGATTAAAAGATCAACAAGCAAGCTTGTCCAAACTCCCATGAAGCCTATAAGTAACACTTACCGTATAGTCCGGTCTCTTTGTCTGATATGTCGCATATCGAGTCTGGGGATGGAATCGTCAGACCCCAATAACTTGATAAGTCATGTCGATGTGTGGCCTATAACGGTACGAGAAACTACTGATAACACTTACCAGTAAATCTCATCAACAGCCCTGGCCAGGGACTTCCTGTTATAGCCAATCGAGTATAGCGCAACATCAACTCCCTATACCGGAAGAGACGAAACCCCTCCTATCGCTCATTGCCTCCATGTGACTCGGGACTGTACCCAAAATCCACCTGTTTGCACGACTCCTTTGAGCCGTGGTAGGGAGGAAATCAAAGCACAGTGGGAACCACACAAGACTCTATGATGATCTCGGATCTACAGACTAACATGTACCAGTGTCACCAGAGAACTGCTATCTGATGATAGGTATAGTACCATTTATGAGTTCTCGGCGAGTCATGTTCGGTGTATCCATTCTCTAATGAGCACCTGTGTACAATCTTTGATGTTAAAGACCAATGGATATGGGATCAATCATTGCCCCATACAGGGTCAAGAAACGTACACACTGGTCTACTCTAGAATATCGATGCCATGTCTCGGTATTCCCTCAATTAGGAACAATTGAAGAATGTGCTTGTGGACTACCCAGGTCCCAGTAGTATGCATCATAGTCTTGGTAGTCAATCCTATATCTTAAGGGTTTTATCAACATATATATGAGAGACAGTATAATAATACCAGTGAACATGTTAAGATAAAGGAAATCAGATAGCATACTATCATTTTGAGCAAGAAAGTCCTCTATATATATGTCCAAGCATCCACTATATTACACAATAATGAACTCTAGGGCATACATATTCTTAACAACCTCCCACTTGCACTAAGGCCAATTGTTGAAATATCTCATACCCAACATCCCAAAAAGTCTCTCGAATTGCATCTGGGGGAGGGCCTTCGTTAGTGGATCCGCTGTGTTATCCTTCATGTCAACTCTCCTGACCTTGATCTCCCGGCGATCTACTGTCTCCCTGATCAGGTGATACCGCCTAAGAATATGTCTGGATCACTGATGGGACCGGGGTTCCTTGGCCAAAGCCACAGCTCCGTTGTTGTCACAATACACAGGTATTGAATGCTCAATGGATGGAACCACACCAAGTTTAGGTATGAACTTCTTCATCCAGACAGCCTCTTTGGCAGCATCGTAGGCAACGATGTATTCAGCATCCATTGTCGAGTCTTCTATGGTATCTTGCTTGGAACTCTTCCAACACACCGCCCCTCCATTGAGGGTGAAATCAAAACCCGAGACCGACTTACAGTCGTCCTTATCACTCTGGAAGCTCGAATCGGTAAAGGACTCCACCTGGAGTTCACCGTTACCATACACCAAGAACATTTCTTTAGTCCTTCTCAAGTACTTAAGAATGTTCTTCATAGCTGTCCAGTGTTTCTCCCCTGGATCTGATTGATACCTACTCACTACATCTAGTGAGTAAGATACATCCGGTCTGGTACATAATATCGCATACATGATTGACCCGACTGCCGAAGCATAGGGTATCCCTTGCATGCGAGCCTTCTCCAAATCAGTCTTGAGAGACATCTCTTTGGAGAGAATGATTCATGATCAAGCGGGTAAATTACCACGCTTAAAATCTTCCATACTAAACCTCATTAGTATGGTGTCTATGTACCTAGATTGGGACAATCGTAATATCCGTTTAGATCTATTTCTATAGATCTTAATCTCTAGGATGTAGGAGGCATCACTTAGAACTTTCTTGGAGAACTTGTGTGATAAGAAGAGCTTGACCGAGTGTAGCATAGGAACATTGTTTCTTATCAAGAGTATGTCATCCACGTACAATATGAGGAAGACAACCTTACTCTATACAACATTCTTGTATATACAAGGTTCATCTATATTTTTGATGAAGTCAAACTCTTTGATAGCTTCATCGAAACAGATGGTCCAGCTTCGCGATGTCTGTTTTAATCCATAGATTGATTTAAGCAGCTTGCACACGCTTCCGCTGCTCCTACTGTCTGCGAAGTCCTCTAGTTGTGTCATGTACACGCTCTCTTCTAAATCGCCATTTAGAAAAGCGGTCTTGACGTCAATCTGCCAGATTTCGTAGTCATGATATGTAGCAACGGCAAGTAGGATTCTGATGGACTTAAGCATAGCGACAGGAGAAAAGGTTTCATCATTGTGGACACCTAGTCGTTGACGAAAACCGTTTGCTACAAGTCTAGCTTTGAAAGTCTCAAATTTTCCATCTACACCAAGTTTCTTCTTAAATATCCACTTGTCCCGATGGGTTTTACCCCTTCAAGAGCAACTTCCAAAGTCCATACTTTGTTGGTGTACATGGATTCCATCTCAGATCGCATAGCATCCAGCCATTTCACAGAGTCTCCACTTGTGATGGCCTACTCGAAACTAGTCGGGTCATCATCTACCATGATGCAATCCTCGCTCCTACCGTCTATGAGGAAACCGTAGTATCTCTCAGTTGGATGAGGAACCCTACTAGATCTGCAAAGTGGCTAAGGTTCGTCGGGGAATATTGAATCCTCCAGTTCCACCAAATCGTTAGGTATAGTTTGTGTAGCTGGAACTTCTTCCAGTTCTACCTCATGACCACTAATTTCTTTCATAAGAAATTCCTTTTCTAAAAAGGTGGCATGTTGAGAAACAAACACTTTTTGTTCCTCAGCATGGTAGAAGATATACCCTCTCGAATGTTTGGGATATCCTACAAACTTGCACAGAACTGACCTTGCCTTGAGCTTGTCCGGATTTTGCTTTTTAACATAGGCCGGACAACCACATATCTTAACTCGTTTAAGAGATTGTCTCTTCCCATTCCATATCTCATATGGAGTGGTAGGCATAGATTTGGTCGGAACTCTATTTAATAGGTATGCAGCTATCTCAAGTGCATAACCCCAAAAGGAAATAGGCAATTCAACACTACTTATCATTACCATATCTAATAGGGTGCGATTCCTCCGCTCTGAAACTCCATTGTACTGTGGTATATACGGAGGAGTAAGCTGAGAGAATCACATTCTCTTTTAAATAATCACGGAATTCTATGCTTAAGAATTCTCCTCCTCGATCAGATCGAAGGATTAATAATTTTACCCATCTGGTTCTCTACTTCGCACTTATATTCCTTGAATTTCTCAAAAGATTCAGATTTGTGTTTCAACAGGAACACATGTCCAAATCTTGAGAGATCATCGGTGAATGTAATAAAGTACGAGGAACCATTCCTGGCATGTGTAGATATCGGACCGCATACATCACTATGTATCGATCCCAAGAGTTCAGTAGCTCTTTCTCCGTGTCCAGTAAATGGAGTTTTGGTTATCTTGCCTTTGAGACATGACTGGCAAGTTTCATAAGATGTAAATTCGAACGGATTCAAATATCCATTCTTATGCAACTTAGCCAGTCTTGTCGCATTGATATGACCTAGTCTATAATGCCACAAGAAGGCTTCGTTCATTTCTGAACTGTTCCTCTTGTGTGTGTTCTGCATACTTAGAACTGTTTTGTGATTTAGAACGTATATACCGTTATACAACGTACCATACCCAATCAACACTTGATTTAGGAAAAAATTCACAATATTTTTGGTACAAAATAACAGTCGCTCAGAATCATTATGTTACCACTTTGTAATACAAAGTGATATTCGCCAACTGTTTTGGCTGCAACAATTACACCATTCCCTTCTCTGAAGGACATATCACCTTTTCCCAGTTCTCTACCTCTACTTAACCCATGTAACAAATTACATATGCGGAACCTTGATCCGGTATCCAATACCCAGAAGTAGAGCAAACTGAGAAACAGTTCTCGGTAACAAACACACCCAAAGAAGATGCATCAGCATGCTCCTTCTTCGTGTTGGGTGGCATAGGAATCCTGATATTCCCCTATTCCTTGCTCAGACTTATGACAATCATAAGATAGAGCGGAACCTAGCCCAGTATAATAAGTGGGTTCGGTCAATACATCCATATTATTATCTTGATTAAGGCGTGTCATTGGTCCCTACCAGGAGACAGAGAAGGATAATCACTTTTGCGTGCGCTCTTTGCAAGATTAGATTGGTTATTATTTTATCTAATCAGGATGCCTCCCGCTGTTTTTATCAAATCTTCCTTCAAACCCTAAAAGGTAAGATTAGCCGGGATTAATTATACCCTACAAGTTCGCCAATCATTCAGCCAGGAAAGTATTGGTACTCCGAGGGAGTCTTCCCATGCTTTCGCATAGAACTAATTAAATAACCTCGTTTCCGCAGGGGCATCACCCCGTTAACACCTTTCTTAAACACCTAATGGATCGGCTAATTATAAATTTTAAAACTCTCTCAGGAGTAACACTTACTCGCAGTGGGTATCGGGATCCAACTATCATATAGAAGGTATGCAATCTCATTGCAAATTTCAACACTTGAAATTCCCAATATTGTTTTTACCCCTAGCAACTTATGACCTTAACTATGGTCAACAAATCATATGCACTAGCCAAGTTCAACCCGTCATTTCGTGATTGAATTAAACTCACTCGTACGACCCTTAACTATGGTCAACAAAGCCATACGACTACCTTAATCCAAATGCATCACATGCTGCAGATAAGCACTAATTAGCTACCGTACACTACGCCTTGACGCAGCACGAATACTAAATAGTACTTATCTGAAATGACAGAGGACTACGGCTGGTTTTGAAGAAAACCTTTAACGTAATGAACTTGATATCGTTGTGGAATCTAGTGTTTTGAAAATGAGTGTTTTTTGTAGCTTTTGCTAGTTTTGCTAAAGAGGTCACTCCCGGTGAAAAGATCACGGCTCTTTCCTCATCGAATGAGGTGCTGGATATTCATCAAGGAATACCACTATGCAAAGCAAGAACTAAAGAAGCTATAAAAACAAAACTGTGTGGGTTGTAGCATTTGCTAGTTTTGCTAAAGAGGTCACTCCCGGTGAAGTCATCTTGGCTCTTTCCTTATCAAATGAGGTGCTGGATATTCATCAAGGAATACCACTATTCAGAGCAAAAACTAGAGCTAACTTTTAAAAAACTTTTGATTCTACAACATCTTTAGGTTTCTTTTCTTTCCATTAATCTCATTAATAAAGTCCCATCATTTATGTTTTCCTAAATATTACAGAAAAAGAAACGAAAATAGAACGTACGCTTATGCCATCCGTATTCACCATGGGGCCCCGTCATGCACCGTTAGGTTACTTAACTAACGGCAGAGTGAGGGATGGACTAGCGCGGGTGCAAAACATAAGCAACGTTTATTTTATATATATATATATATATATATCATATATATAGCATTCGTCTCACGCGGTTATATGATCACATCACAGAACCAAGCAGCAGAAGTCAACATATGAAATATTGGATATATTAGAATGTCCGTGTTTTAAATTAAACCAATAATGAAAAACACGGATTTCACGGTCATGATGAATAGCAAAACCCACATCCCTAGACCCCTACAAGAGCGGTAAGCAACCCTGCCAATTCTAGAGTTAGGAGACCCGGTCTCGACTCCTCGAGATGGTCTCCCACTGGACTCCAGAACCCGGTTACTTATGCTCTCCGCCTTGGGTCAATCCTAATGCGGAAAAATAAATAATATACATCAATGGTTACATCATCCTCAACCCGGAAGTGTCCCAATAAAAGAATATTACATATATTTTTTACATGAATGAAAATTGAAAAACTCTCATCTCACGCAAAAAAACCAGGCTATTCAATCGCGACGATCCAATATAACATATCATAGCAACACATAATATCACATGTTATCAACGTAAGTAAATATGCGTATCCCAAATTCCGTTGACATATAGCAACGAGATCGGGGATACACTTACGGTCACAGAAAAGAACTGAAAAACTACAATAATTAGAATCCGCATTTCTTTAGATATCATAAACCCAGAATATCTCATATTCCAAATTTCATGCCTAACCCTATAAACCTTGCATTTTAGTCTCAAATCGAAAATACTTTTCAATAACTTAGTCGGGTAATTCAACAAGATTCCCGACTACTCGATCGAATACTCATCGGGAACTTTAGTAGATGGTCGCACCCCCGATGCCGTCGACCAAGTACACTTATGTGGAACTCCATGGCTGCGAGCACAAGAGTGGATGCTTTTGGCAATGGGGTTCTCCTAAAGTCACTTGGTCGGGGCTATGGGGCATGGCTACCTAGTAAAGTTATCTGGTGAGTATTCACGTACGATACGCGATTGCGGCGGAGTTTCGATCCGAATCGAAACTTCGTGGCAATCGATCAATAGAGACTAACATGCTAGATTTACAAACAAACTAGTTTTCACAAAACTAATTTAATATGGATTCCAACCATTGCATCACATATCAAACTTAAACCCGAAGCGACGTTAAAACACGACTACGAAACACTCTGATTAGCCCTAACAGAATTGTTGACATTACATGCAAACTGGGCCAATCAAACATAACCATGAAACCCTAAACCCAACATATCAGAACACAGAACAAACTCGAGGCTAAAAGGTGAACATTAGGCGGGTGAGGCCGGGAAAAATGCAAATCTCGCCGGGTCAATTTTGGTATTTTTGCCTCGAATTTCTCTGGTGTTCTAGTTACATCATATGTAACATTCTTCACTTGTTTAAAAAAAAATTCAGAGACCGTTTTAAAATCGACAGAAAGTTGATGTTTTGGGTTTCGGTTTCGGAGTTGTTTCGTTTTCGTAATTTAGCTAATATTGTCTAATCTTCTAGTTTTGGCTCCGATACCATGAAAGTGTTTGTTAGAACCACCACTGAGTTTTTATAGCATCAAGCATGCCAATTTTAAAAAATTTGGGGTGATAATCAACACTAACTAAGATCTTAAACTAGATAATTAAGATTTAACATGATATAACAAAACTTTACACTAAGAGAAAGAAGCTACAATCTTTGTAGACCATGTCCTTCTCTTCACAAGCTCCGTATAGTAGTCCACTAGGCTCCACTTGAAGTTGGATCGAGCTTCCTTTGCGATCTTCGTGCCGAAGAAGATCCACCTGAATATCCGCTAATCCAAGCTATCTCTTCACTAAACTCTTTTGTGAAGAAAATACACTACACCAAAGTGCTAATTTAGTATAGGATGATGAAGTAGGGGTGTTGTTTGCTCACTAGGGTTCTCACAAGCTCAAGGTTTCACAACTCATGTGAGTGATTGAGCTTGGAGGAGGAGGTGAAGAAAATTGGAGAGTGCTAGAGAGCAAAAAGAGCTCAAGTAAATGGCTAAGGTGAAAAAGAACCGAGTAAAGAATGGTTTAATGCCCTCATATTATTGAAGCAACCAATATCCATCAATATAGAATTGTAACCATGCTTCAATAGTGTAGGATGATGAATAAAAAATTCATCAAGCCATGCTTTACACCATGCCACAAAAGTCTCCTCATTTTTCCACCTTATTTTCTTTTTTCTAAAAATAGAAAATCCAAGCCATGCTTCATATAATATATATATATATATATATATTAATATATATATATATATATTACGAAGAATAATTAATGAGCTAATAATATTAGTTAATATATAATTATATCAAATATAAATATATATCATATTATTAAATCAACACTTGATTTAATAATCCGGTTATATCATATATAACCGACTAATATTTTTTATCTGTTTATCATATTATCAAATCAACACTTGATTCAATAATCCGGTTATATCACATATAACCTAACTAATATCAAATAACCGCCAGATTAGAATACGGTATCAATAACCCGTATTTATTCAGGCCCTCCGCACATATCAGCATATGTGTCCTACTTCGTTTCTCTTGAACTAGGAAACTTCTGTGTGGGACTCTAAAGACTCGTCAATACGCCAGCAGTAGGTAATGATCACATCAGTTACCCACAAGCCGTCAGCGGTACTAGCTGGACGTAACGGCTACCTAGGTATTGAGCGATTAGAAGATCAACAAGCAAGATTGTCCACCCCCATGAAGCCTATAAGTAACACTTACCGTACAGTCCGGTCTTTTCGTCTGATATGTCGTATATCAAGTCTGAGGGTGAAATCGTCAGACCCCAATAACTTGATAAGTCATGCCGATGTGTGGCCTATAATGGTACGAGAGACTACTAATAACACTTACTAGTAAATCTCATCAACAGCCCTAGACAAGGACTTCCTGTTATAGCCAATCGAAAATAACGCAATATCAACTCCTTATACCGGGAGAAACGAAACCCCTCCTATCGCTCATTGTCTCCATGTGACTCGGGACTGTACCCAAAATCCACCTGTTTGCACGACTCCTTTGAGCTGTGGTAGGGAGGAAATCAAAGAACAATGGAAACCACACTAGTCTCTATGACGGTCTCGGGTCTACACACTAACATATACCAGTGTCACCAGAGAACTGCTATCTGACAATAGGTATAGTACCATCTAGGAGTTCTCGGCGAGTCCTGTTCGGTGTACCCATTCTCTAATGAGCACATGTGTACAATCTTTGATGTCAAACACCAATGGATATGGGATCTACCATCGCCCCATACAGGGTCAGGAAATGTACACACTAGTCTACTCCGAAATATCGATGCCATGTCTCGATATTCCCTCGACTAGGAACAATTGAAGGATATACTTGTGGACTACCTAAGTCCCAGTAATATGATCCGCATCATAGTCCTGGTAGTCAAGACTATATCCTAAGGGCTTTATCAACATGTATATGAGAGACAGTATAATAATATCAGTGAACATGTTAAGATAAAGGAAACCAGATAGCATACTATCATGTCGAGCAAGAAAGTTCTCTATATATATGTCCAAGCATCCACTATATCATACAATAATGGCTTTTAGGGTATACATATTCCTAACAATATAAAGATGGATACTTAAATCCGTTTGAGTATCAATCATATGCAACTTGTCAATCATGTATCAGAGGAAACATGACAAAAACTCCGTTCACTAGACACAGAGAAAGAACTACTGAGCTCCTGGGACTCATACACAGCGACGTGTGTGAGCCAATGTCTACGCATGCAAGATGTGGCTATTCCTACTTCATTACTTTCACAGATGATTTCTCGAGGTATGGACATGTATTCTTAATGAAACATAAATCCGAGGACTTTGAGAAATTCCAAGAGTATAAGAATGAAGCAGAAAAGCAAACCGACAAAAGTATCAACATGATCTGATCTAATCGGGATGGTGAATACTTAAGTGCCTATTTCCTGGAATATCTAAAAGAGAATGGAATTCTCTCTCAGCTTACTCCTCCATACACACCACAACACAACGGTGTATCAGAAAGACGGAATCGCACCTTACTTGATATGGTGCGTTCCATGATGAGTAATGCTGGGTTGCCACCCTGCTTCTGTGGTTATGCACTAGAATCTGCTGAATACCTATTGAATAAGGTTCCAACTAAGTCTGTGCCTACCACTCCATATGAAATGTAGATTGGGAAGAAACCCTATCTTAACTATCTAAAGATATGGGGTTTTCCTGCTTTTGTCAAAAAAAAGTTCATCCGGACAAGCTCAAGGCACATTCAGTATTGTGTAAGGTTGTGGGATACCCAAAGAATTCTATAGGGTATTATTTCTATTACACTGAAGAACAAAAGGTCTTTGTTTCTCATCATGCCCGCATCATGGAAACTCAATTTCTTGAAAAGGAGATAAGTGGGAGTGCAATAAAGCTGGAAGAAATTCCAGAACCACAAACTATTACTGAAAACTTAGTAGAACCTGAGATTTCAATGGAACCGGACGTACCTACGCCACTCTACAGATCTAGTAGGCAGTCTCATCCACCTGAGAGATACTACGGTTTTCTCATAGACGGGAATCAAGAGGATTGCATCATCGACGATGATGAGCCAACTAGTTTTTAGCAAGACATCACGAGTAGAGACTCGGTGAAGTGGCTGGATGCTATGCGATCAGAGATGGAATCCATGTACACAAACCAAGGACTTTGTATTTTGCTCCTACTAGGGTAAAACCTGTATGATGCAAATGGATCTTCAAAAAGAAGATTGGTGTAGATGGTCAGGTAGAAACCTACAAAGCTAGACTTGTTGCTAAAGGTTTTCATCAAAGATCAGGATTGAACTATGACGAAACCTTTTCACCAGTGGCTATGCTTAAATCCATTTGGATCCTACTTGTCATTGTTAGTTATATGTATGCCCTAGAGGCCATTACTGTACATGTAATATATATTGTAGTGGATGCTTGGACATATATAGGGAGGACTTTCTTACTCGACATGATAGTATGCTATTCGGTTGCACTTTATCTTAACATGTACACTTATTATCTCTCTATTACATGTTGATAAAGCCCTTAGGATGAGTACTTAACTACCAGGATTATGATGAAGATCATACTAGTAGGGACAGGGTAGTCGGTAAGTACATCCTTCAAATGTTCCTAGTCGTGGGAGTATCGAGACAGGGCATCGATACTCCAGAGTAGACTAGCGTATACGCTTCTCGACCCATGTGATGGGCGATGTACGATCCCATATCCATTGGTGTTTGACATCAGAGAAGGCATACGAGTGCTCAGTGGAGACTGGGTATACTGAACGGACTCGCCGAGAACTCCTAGATGGTATTATGCCTATCGTCGGATAGCAGTTCTCTGGTGACACTGGTACAAGTTAGTCTATAGATCCGAGATCATCATAGAGTCTTGTGTGATTCCCACTGTGCTTTGATTTCCACCATACCACGGTCAAGAGATCTTGCAAAAAGGTGGTTTTTGGGTACAGTCCCGATTCACATGGAGGCAATGAGCGATAGGAGGGGTTTTGTCTCTCCCGGTATTGGGAGTTGATGTTGCGCTATGCTCGATTGGCCATAACAGGAAATCCCTGGCCAGGATTGCTGAGATTTACTGGTAAGTGTTATCAGTAGTTTCTCGAACCGTTATGGACCTTGCATCGGCATGACTTATCAGGCTATTGGGGTCTGACGTTATACCACCCCCAGGCTGTGATATGCGACATATCAGACGAAGAGACCGGACTGTACGGTAGTGTTACTACTTAGATTCGCAGGAGTACAAGCAGGCTTGCTTGTTAATCTTCTGATCGCTCAATATCCGGGTGGCCGTTACATTTAGCAGACCGCTTGCGACTTGTGGGTGTTTGATTTGATCATCACCTACTGCCGGCGTATTGACGAGTCTTTAGAGTCCTACACAGAGCTTTCCTGACTCAAGAAAAACGGAGTAGGAGCACATATGTTATATGTGTAGGACCGAGATTAATGCTTGTATATGATACCGCATTCTATTCTCGCAATTTGTGACATTGTCAGTTATATGTGATATAGTCAAGTAATCGGATCAAGTGTTGATTCGATAAGTTGTTACATTAGATATTAGTCGGTTATATATAATATAGCCGGATTATTAAATCAAGTGTTGATTTAATAATTTAATGTATAATTATATATTTAATATATTAAATTACGTTAACTAATATTAGCTCACTTAAGTATTCATTTTTCTCACTTATGATACACTGATATATATGCGATATATGTTAAATGTATTGTTTCCCTTTTGCACACAAAATATATATGTGATATATATTGTTGTGTGATGCTAGGTTACACATGCAACATGTATGTACGAGAATTATACCATGCTAGGGTTAAAGTTAGGGTTTTATTTGTTTTAAGTAATTCAAACACTTGGATTTTGTCATGGCTTGTGGAAACATGTAGAACATTGACATAGTCAACTTGTTTGTCTTGCTTAAGATATTTGTTAACCCAACATTAACCATACACCATGGCTGATTCTATACATGAGTTTGGCATGAGATATTAACTCACCATGGTTGCATTTCTAAACTCATGAATTTATTCATCACTTCATCACTTGATCATCTTCTTCTTCCTCTCATTGAAGCTTTCTAGCTTCATGAAAAGTGATGAAACCTTGTGAGAAAATTATTTCTAAAATGAGCAAAATTCCTACTTCATTATCCTCTACTATTAGCCATTTAGTTTAGGGTGTTTGCTTCACTAATCTCACCATTAGTGAAGAGATAGCTTGGGTTAGTGTCTCCTCGATGTAGATCATCTTCGGCCTCGAAGAATGGACCTTAGCCATGAGTTGTCCGTCCTAGACACTGATAAGGCGAAGACAACTAGGCCCTGAGTTTTCGATCTCTGTTCTTGCGCGAAAGTCTTCGATGCAAGCTTGTTCGTTTCTTCATGGGAGCCTCTCTAGAGTCCAGGAGTTCATGATCGCAGCAAAAGGACTACTACACGGAGCTATTGAAGTGAAGGACCAGTCTACAAAGGTTGTATTCCTTTTCACTTTAGATGTAAAGTGTTTACATTATGTTTCGTCGGATTTTCTAGTATCGATTCAAGGGTTAGGGTTTACTAGAACAGCAAATTTTTAAAATTGGCATGGACGATGCCTTCCAAAAACTTGCTGCCATGCTAGGCAACCCAACCGTGGTATCAGAGCCATGCTAGAAAATTAGACGATGTTTGCTAGGACTACGAAACCGAAACTACTCTGAAACACCCGATATGATAACTTGGTTTCTGTCGATTTTAAAAGGTCTTCAAATTTTTTTTTAAAATAACTGCAGAATGTTATATGAGATATGACATGAACACCAAGAAAATTTGAGGGGGCTTTGTGCAAATATGGCCGGCCACATAGGGCTAAAAATCGGCCACCTCTGGTCGTTTTTGGAGTTTTGGCTTCAAATTTTCATGGTGTTCCAGTCTCTACGTTTTGGCGTTTCAGGTGTTGTTTGTTTTTGCTAAATTTTCATGTGGTGTTAACTTTCTGCAAAAGCAATTCGGAGTGTTTCATAGTCGTAATTCTAACATGTATTCGGGTTACTTAGACGATGTTAAAAAGTTTGAACTGATATCAATAACCCAATTTTTCCCTTGCTGAAATTTTCCAAGAGTTGGATTTTTCCGAGTTTAAAATTTTCAGAAAAACTTACAAGCAATTTTGTGGACCCTCTAGAAGAACGAAACCCTAACTCGATTATGTGACCGTCAGAACCGCCATCAAACCCTAAGGTTTGTGGTAGTTCAGCGGTGCCACATGTGAGGCATTGGTTGACCCTTCTACGGCTGGTTCATAGGTGTTGTGGCATGTTTCTGGGTACTTTTTGAACTCCGCTCAAGTGTTGAGATTCACGGGAAATTTTGGGTGTTTGTTTATTCGATCGAAAAGTTTAACTTTGTCTAGCTATCTGTGATTGTGATACAATATTTAGAATCCAAAATAGTTATAATATAACTAGTTTGAATTTTATAAATCTAGCAGTTTAGTCTCATTTGATCGGTTGCCACGGAATTTTGATGTGGATCAAAAGTCTGTCGCAATTACGTAGTGTACGCGGATACTCGCCGGGTAACCTTACTAGATAGCCATGCCCCAAAGCCCCGACCAAGTGACTGTAGGAGAACCCCGTTGCCAAAAGCATCCGTTCGGGTGCTCGCGGCTGCGGTGTCCCACCTTAGTGCACTTCGTCGACGGCACCGAGGGTGCGGCCGTCTACTAAAGTTTTCGACGAGCATTCGATCAGGTTATCGTGAATCTTGTTGAATTACCCGACAGGTTATTGGAAATTGTTTTCAATATCGAGACTAAAATGCGGGGATTATAATTTTTAGGCATGTGATGTCTAAGGAATTCATTTGGTTAGGCATGAAATCCGAAGTATGTGATACCTTGGGTTTATGATGTCTAAGTTGGTTACGGATTCCAATTGTTGTAGTTTTTCACTTTCTTTTCTGCGACCGTAAGTGTAATATATGGTGTATCGCCGGTTTCGTTGCTATACGTCAACGACAATTGGAATACGCATATTTACTTACGTTGATGACATGTGATGTTATGTGTTGCTGTGATATGTTATATTGGATCGTCGTGTTTTGAATAGCCGGGGTTTTATGTGAGATGAGGGTTTTTATTTTCATTCATGTAAAACTCATTGTATGTAATATTCTTTTATTGGGACACTTCCAGGTTGAGGATGATATCACCATTGATGTATATTATTTACTTTTCCGCATTAGGATAGACCCAAGACGGGGAGCACAAGTAACCCGGTTCAAGGGTCCGGTGGGAGACCATCTCAAGGAGTTGAGACCATGTCGCCTAACTCTAGAATTGGTAGGGTTGCTTGTCGCTCTCGTAGGGGTCTAGGGATGTGGGTTTGGCTATTCATCACAACCGTGGAATCCGCGTTTTTACTTACTTAAATAAAACACGGAATTCCTAGTATATCCAATATTTCATATGTGATTCTTCTGCTGCTGATATTCTGTGATGTGATCACTGTGATATGTTCAGATAAATGCCTATATTATATATATGAGATATAATTAATATTGCTGCTTTTGTTTCATATGTGATGCTTGGGAAGCATATAACGATGGGAATTCAGTAATGAGATTAATGAAAGAAAAAGAAACCTAAAGATGTTGTAGAAACATGTTTAAAAACTGGTAGCTCTAGTTCTTCCTTTGCATAGCGGTATTCCTTGTAGAATATCCAGCACCTTATTCGATAAGGAAAGAGCCAGGATCCCTTCACCGGGAGTGACCTCTTTAGCAAAACTAGCAGATGCTACAAACTCGGTTTGTCTTTTGATTGTTTTTATAGTTTTTGCTTTGCATAGTGGTATTTGTGAAATATCCTGCACCTTATTCGATAAGGAAAGAGCCGAGATCCCTTCACCGGCAATGACCTCTTAAGCAAAAACTAGTAAAGGCCTCAAAAACACTCCTTTTAAAATTCACTCGATTCTACAACGATATCAAGTTTATTACGCAAATGGTTTTCTTAAAAACCTGTCATAGCCATCCGTCATTTCAGATAAGTATTATTTAGTATTCGTGTTGCGTTTGTTGGCCTTTTTCAAGGTGTAGTGTGCGGTAGCTGACTAGTGCTTATCTGCTTATGCATGATGCGATTGTATTAGGGTAGTCGTGCGACCTTGTTGACCTTTGTCAAGGGTCATGCGGGTAGGTTCAATTCAATCAGGAAATGACGGATTGAACTTGACTATCATCCTATAGTTTGTTGGCCTTTGTCAAGGTCATAGGAGGTTAGGGGCAGAATATTATCGGTAATTTCAAGTGTTGAAATTTACAATAAGATTACATACCTTCTATGAGATAGTTGGATCCCGATACCCACTGCGAGTAAGAGTTACTTGTGGAAGAGTTTTACACATTACAATTAGCCGATCAAGTAGGTATCTAGAAAGGTGTTAACGGGGTTACGCCCCTAGGAAAACGAGGTTTATTTTAGTTAGGTCTGTGCGAAAGCACGGGGAACCTCCCTCAAAATACCGACACTGACCTGGCCGAAAGATTAGCGAACTTGTAGGGTGTAATTAATCCCGGCTAGTCTTACCTTTTAGGGTTTGAAGGTAGATTTGACTAAAATAGTGGGAGCCATCCTGATTAGATAAAATAATAACCAATCTAATCTTGCAAGAGCGCACGCAAAGTGTTTTCTTCTCTCTCTCCTGGTAGCGACCATGTCACGCCTTAATCAAGATAATAATATGGATGCATCGACCGAACCTGCTTACTATACTGAGCTAGGGAACGTTGGTTCCGCTCTATCTTATAATTATTATAAGTCCGAGCAAGAAATAGGGGAATATTCGTATTTCTACGTGACCCAATCGTGGATTAAGCATGTTGATATATATTTTTCGGGTGTCCTTATTTACCGAGAACTATTTCTCAGTATCCTCTACGTCCTAGGTATGAGATACCGGATCAGGATCCCGCATATGTAATATCTTACATGGGCTACAGAAAGGTAGAGAACTGAGAATGAGTGATATGTCTCTAAGTGTTAGAGAATGGTGCAACTGTTGCAGCCAAGTCTGTTGGCAAATATCACATTGTATTAATACATTGATTCTGAACAAATGTCATTAGATACCGAACCTGATATACAACATTAAATCAGTTTCTTTATTAAGTTAAAGAAGGATATAATTCTGTATAGCAGGATAATATTGTGAACATTTTCCTGAAACAAGAGTTGATTCGATCAGGCACGTTATGTAATGGCATATAAATTCTAAATCAAACCACAGTGCAAAGTATGTAGAACACACACAAGAAGAGTAGTTCAGAAATGAACGAATCCTTCTCGTGGTATTGTAGTCTAGGTCATATCAATACGACACGACCAGCTAAGCTACATAAGGATGAATATAAGAAGCTGTTCGAATTTTCATCTTATAATACTTGCCAGTCTTGTCTCAAAGGTAAAATGACCAATACTCCGTTTACTGGAAACAGAGAAAGAGTTAGTGAACTCTTGGGACGCATACATGCTGATGTATACGGTCCTATGTCTATAAATGCCAAGGTTGGTTCCTGGTACTTCATTACATTCATCAACTATCTCTCAAGATTCGGACATGTGTTCTTGTTGAAACATGAGTCTGAAACTTTTGAGAAATTCAAGGAATATAAGCTTGAAGTTGAAAACCAAACGGGTAGAAGTATTAAAGTCCTACGATGTGATCGAGGAGGAGAATACTTGGGCATGGAGTTCCTGGAGTTTCTAAAAGGAGAATGTGATTCTCTTTCAGCTTACTCCTTCGTATACACCACATAACCATGGTATATCGAGGCGGAGGTATCGCACCCTATGAAATATGGCGCGCTCTATGATGAGTACTGCTGAGTTACCTATTTTCTTTTAGTGTTATACACTTGAGAAGCTGCATACCTATTGAATGGGGTTCCGTCCAAATCAGGGTCTACCACTACAAATGAAATATGGTGTGGGAAGAGACCATGTCTTAAACGAGTTAAGATATGGGGTTGTCTGGCCTATGTTGAAAGGCAAAATCCGGACAAGTTCGAGGCAAGGTCAGTTCTGTACAAGTTTGTTAGGATATCCCGAACATTCATGAGGGAATATCTTCTACCACACTGAGGAGCAAAAGGTGTTTTGTTTCTCAGCATGCCGTCTTTTTAGAAAAGGAATTTCTTGTGAAGAAATTTATGGTCATGAGATAGAACTGGAAGCAGTTCCAGCTAGACAAACTAACAGCTGATGATTTGGTAAAACCAAAGGATTCAATAGTCTCCAACGAATCTCGGCCTCTCCGCAAATCTGGTAGGGTTCCTCATCCACTTGAGAGATACTACGGTCTTCTCGGTGACAGTGGGAGCGAGGATTGCATCATGAGATGATGGCCCAACCAGGTTCAGGCAGACCATCACGAGTGGGGACTCTGTGAAATGGCTGGATGCTATGCGATCAAAGATGGAATCCATATACACCAACAAAGTATGACTTTGAATATTGCACCTGAAGGGATAAAACCCATTGGGAGCAAATGGATCTTGAGAAGATTATTGGTGTAAATGGAAAAGTTGAGACTTTCAAAGCTATGCTTAAGTCCATCAAGATCAATGCAAGTATCGCGGAGTTGGAACATCTGTTTTGATGTGACGGTCAAAGAGTTTGACTTCATCAAAAGATAGATGAACCTTATATATACAAGAAGGTTGTAGAGAGTAAGGTTGTCTTTCACGTATTGTACGTAGATGACATACTCTTGATAGGAAATAGTTTCCCATGCTACACTCGGTCAAGCTCCTCTTATCACGGGGATTCTCAAAAGAAGATTTGGATGATACCTACTACATCTTGTGGATTATGATCTATGGTGATAGATCTAAGTGGATGTTGGGAGTGTCCCAAATCCAGGTAAATTAACACCATACTAAAGGGGTTTAGTATGGAAGATTCTAAGTATGGTAGTTCGCCCACTTACTCATGGATCACTCTCTCCAAAAAGATGTCTTCCAAGACTGATTTGGAGAGAGCTCGCGTGCAAGGGATACCCTGTGTTTCGGCACTAGGCTCTATCAGAGTATGCAATGTTATGTACCAAACCAGATTTAGTTGACTCACTAATTGTAGTGATCAGGTATCAATCGGATCTTTTAAGAATCACTGGACAGCTGTGGAGGACATTCTTACTTGAGAAGCACTAAAAGAAAGTTCTTGGTTCTAGCTTCCATAGTGATAAGTTCGACTGAGAGTCAGTCACATGCATTGTCTTTACCCTCGATGCAGGGATGGTATGTTGGAAGAGTTCCAGGCTAGATACCGAGACATACTACACGATAAAGGCTGAATACATTGCTACCAACGATGCTGCCAAAGTGGCTGTCTGGACATTTCTTATTCATGAGATGAACGAGGTTCCTACCATTGAGCGTCCAATAACTGTTATTATGACAATAATGGAGTTGTGGCTTTGTCCTAGGAACGAAGGTCCCATCAGCTTTCTAGACATATTCTGAGGCAAGTATCACCTGATCAGGGAGATGATTGATCTCCCAAGGATCGAAGTCAGGGGAGTAGACATGAAGGATAACACAGTGGATCCACTCACAAAGTCCTTACCCCTAGAGAGACTTCTATGGGATGGTTGAGTATGGGATACTACAACCACTGCTATATTGTTGGGTATTGGATACTGCAATATATGGCCTTAGTGCAAGTGGGAGATTGTTAGTTATATGTATGCCCTAGACGCCATTACTGTACATGCGATGTATATTGTAGTGGATGCTTGGACATATATACTTTCTTGCTCGACATGATTGTATGCTATCTGGTTACACTTTATCTTAACATGTACACTTATTGTCTCTCTATTACATATTGATAAATCCCTTAGGATGAGTACTTGACCGCCAGGATTATGATGCAGATCATACTAATGGGGACAAGGTGGTCGGTAAGTACATCCTTCAAATGTTCCTAGTCGTGAGAGTATCGAGACAGGGCATCGATACTCCAGAGTAGACTAGCGTATAAGCTTCTCGACCCATGTGATGGGTGATGTATGATCCCATATCCATTGGTGTTTGACATCAGAGAAGGTATACGGGTGCTCAGTGGAGACTGGGTATACTGAATGGACTCGCCGAGAACTCCTAGATGGTATTATGCCTATCGTCGGATAGCAGTTTTCTGATGACACTGGTACAGGTTAGTTTGTAGACCCGAGATCGTTATAGAGTCTTGTGTGATTCCCACTGTGCTTTGATTTCCACCTTACCACAGTCAAGAGATCGTGCAAAAAGGTGGTTTTTGGGTACAGTCCCGAGTCACATAGAGACAATGAGCGATAGGAGGGGTTTCGTCTCTCCCGGTAGAGGGAGTTAATGTTGCGCTATACTCAATTGGCCATAACAGGAAATCCCAGGCTAGGGTTGCTGAGATTTACTGGTAAATGTTATCAGTAGTTTCTCGAACCGTTATGGACCTTGCATCGGCATGACTTATCAGGCTATTGGGGTCTGACGTTATACCACCCCCAGGCTGCGATATGCGATATATCAGACGAAGAGACCGGATTGTACGGTTGTGTTACTGATTAGATCCGCAGGAGTACGAGCAGGCTTGCTTGTTGATCTTCTAATCGCTTAATACCCGGGTGGCCGTTACGTTTAGCAAACCGCTTGCGGCTTGTGGGTGTTTGATATGATCAACACCTACTGCCGGCGTATTGACGAGTGTTTAGAGTCCTACACAGAAGTTTCCTGGCTCAAGCGAAACGGATTAGGAGCACATATGTGATATGTGCGGGACCGAGATTAATGCGTGTATATGATACCGCATTCTATTCTCACGATTTGTGACATTGTCAGTTATATATGATATAGCCAAGTTATCGGATCAAGTGTTGATTCGATAAGTTGTTATATTAGATATCAGTCGGTTATATATAATATAGCCGGATTATTAAATCAATTGTTGATTTAATAATTTAATGTATAATTATATATTTGATATATTAAATTACGTTAACTAATATTAGCTCACTTAAGTATTCATTTTCTCACTTATGATGCATTGATATATATGTGATATATATTAAATGTATTGTTTCCTTTTTGTACACAAAATATATATGTGATATATATTGTTGTGTCATGCTAGGTTACACATACAACATGTATGTATGAGACTTATACCATACTAGGGTTAAAGTTAGGGTTTTATTTGTTTTAAGTAATTCAAACACTTGGATTTTGTTATGGCTTGTGGAACCATGTAGAACATTGACATGGTCAACTTGTTTGTCTTGCTTAAGATATTTGTTAACCCAACATTAACCATACACCATGGTTGATTCTCTACATGAGTTAGGCATGAGATATTAACTCACCATGGTTGATTCTCTACATGAGTTAGGCATGAGATATTAACTCACCATGGTTGCATTTCTAACCTCATGAATTCAATCATCACTTCAACACTTGATCGTCTTCTTCTTCCTCTCATTGAAGCTTTCTGGCTTCATGAAAAGTGATGAAACCTTGTGAGAAAATTATTTCTAAAATGAGCAAAATTCCTACTTCATCATCCTCTACTATTAGCCATTTAGTTTAGGGTGTATGCTTCACTAATCTCACCATTAGTGAAAAGATGGCTTGGGTTAGTGTCTCCTCGACGTAGATCATCTTCGGCCTCGAAGACTTCGATGCAAGCTTGTTCGTTTCTTCATGGGAGCCTCTCTAGTGTCCGGGAGTTCATTATCGCAGCGAAGGGACTACTACACGGAGCTATTGAAGTGAAGGACCGGTCTACAAAGATTGTATTACTTGTTCATTTTAGATGTAAAGTGTTTACATTATGTTTCGTGGGATTTTCTAGTATCGATTCTAGGGTTAGGGTTTACTGGAACGGCAAATTTTTAAAATTGGCATGGACGATGGCTCCCGAAAACTTGATGCCATTCTAGGCAACCCAACAGTCATTGCTGCCTTCTATGACTATAACATCTGGCAGATGGATGTTAAAACCGCTTTTCTAAATGGAAGTTTAGAAGAGAGTGTTTATATGGATCAACCAGATGGTTTCATAGACAGTGGGAGCAGCGGAAATGTGTGCAAGTTGCTTAAATCCATTTATGGATTAAAGCAGGCATCGCGGAGATGGAACATCTGCTTTGATGAGACGGTCAAGGAATTTGACTTTGTCAAAAATATAGATGAACCTTGTATTTAAAAAAAGATTATAGGGAGAACTGTGGTATTCCACGTTTTATATGTGGATGACATTCTCCTGATAGGAAATGATATTCCTATGCTACAATCGGCCAAGCTGTTCTTGTCACAGAAGTTCTCTATGAAAGACCTGGGTGATGCCTCGTACATTCTGGGGATTAAGATCTATCATGACAGATCTAAAAGAATGTTGGGACTTTCACAATCAAGGTACATAGACACCATACTCATAGGTTTAGTATGGAAGATTCTAAGTGCGGTAATTTGCCCGCTTGTCATGGAATCACCCTCTCCAAAGAGATGTCTCCCAAGACCGATGAGGAGAGGGCTCGGAGATGCATAGTACCCTATGCTTCGACGGTAGGGTCGATAATGTATGCAATGTTATGTAACATACCAGATGTAGCTTACACAGTTAGTGTCGTAAGCAGGTATCAGTCCAACCCAGGTGAGAAATATTGGATAACAGTAAAAAAACATTCTTAAATACCTGAGAAGGACTAAGGAGAGATTCTTGGTGTACGGTAATGGGGACCTCCAGATCGAGGCTTTTACCGACTCTGGCTTCCAAAGTGACAAGGATGACTCTAAATCTGTATCAGGTTATGTGTTTACCCTCAACGGAGGGGCGGTCTGTTGGTAGAGTTCTAAAAAGGACACCGTAGCAGACTCGACGATGGAGGCTGAGTACATCGCTGCTAACGATGGCGCAAAAGAGGCAGTCTGGATGAAGAAGTTTGTTTCTGAACTTCAGGTGGTTCCATCCGTTGCTAATCTAATACCTTTGTATTGCGATAACTATGGAGCCTTTGCTTTGGCAAAGGAACCACGGTTCTATCAGAAATCTAGACATATCTTGTGGCGATATCACTTGACCAGGGACATCGTGGATCGCTGGGAGATCGAGGTGCGGAGAGTAGATATAAAGGACAACATGGCAGATCCATTCACCAAGGCTATCCCTCAAATCCAGTTCGAGAGACTATTCAAGATGTTGGGTATGTAGTACGCCAGCAACTGGCTCTAGTGCTGACGTTGGGTACTTAATATACCAATTACAGGCCTAAGTGCAAGTGGGAGATTGTTGGATATGTATGCCCTAGAGGTCTTCATTGTATAAGATACTGGGGATATGTATGTACAGGACAATGTTGCTTGATATGATAGTATGCTATTTGGTTTTTCTTTATCTTAACATGTGATGTGTTTTACTTAGTATTTCATATCTTGTATACATATTGATAAAGCCCCTAGGATCCTTGGTTGACTACCAGCGTTGTGATGGCAATCATACTTGTGGGAGCTGGGTAGTCGATAAGCATATCCTTAAAATGTCCATAGTCGTGGGAGTATCGAGACTGGGCATCGATACTCCAGAATAGACTAGTGTATACATATCTAGACCCTGACGAGGGATGATAGATTGGTCCTGCAGCCATTGGTGTGGTGCACCTAAGATTGTATACAGGTGCTCACTAGGGGTGAGTATACTGAACGGACTCGCCGAGAACTTCTTAGATTGTATTATACCTAACGTCAGATAACAGTTCTCTGATAACATGAGTGCAGGTAGTCTGTCGACCTGAAGTCGTCATTTGTCTCGTGTGAGTTCCCACTGTACTTTGATTACTACCCCACCACGGCTCTACTGAGTCGTGCAAACAGGGTTTTTTTGGGTACAGTCCCGAGCCACATTGAGGCAGTGAGTGACTGTTGGGGATTCGTCCCTCCTGGTATAGGAGTCGATGTCGCGTTGTGATCGGTTGGCCAACACCATAAGTCCCTGACCAGAACGGATTGAGAATTACTGGTAGTTGGACCAGTAGATTCTCGGATGGTCTTGAGCCACACCGGCACGACTTGTCAGATTATCATGGGTCTGACATTTTCCACCCCCTATACCCGGCATGCGATACTCTCAGATGAACAAACCGGACTGCACAAAGATTGTCACGAACAGGCTCAGTATGGGTTCGGATGAGTTCGCTCGATGGCCTTTTTTCGACAGGTACCTGGGTAGCCGTTACGTACAGTTAGTGCCACTGACGGACTTGTAGTTAAACTCACTGCCAGCATACTGTCGAGTCTTTAGATTCCCACACAGAGGGTTTTCCTAGTTCAAGCGAAACGATGTAAAGACCGTATGGTTTTACATACAGGGTTCCGATCATATACGTATACTAGCTGCACGGGTGTTGTTCAGACGCATAATACTAGTGGGCTTAGGATTAAGCCGCATTCTAATATTATATTATTGGATTATTTTTATCTCTTTGTATTCGTATTGTTTGCAGTACAAATACGGGTATGTATATACGATGAGGATATTCTTGTAATTTTACAAGAGGTGCTTCTAGAAGGGGACACCTCATTATTGGTTTTATCTATTTTTGGAAAATAGATTAATGATGTGGAAATGGAGATATTTGTGGCATGGTAGAAGCATGGCTAAGTCTCATTGTTTATTCATTTTACTTTATTATTCAAGCATGGTTGTATTTTTCTATGGAGACATATTGTATGCTTGATTATTGAGAAAGACTTATCCATTCTTCACTTGCTCCTACACTTGCTCATTTGGGTTTTTCCTTTGTCTCTCCATTTTTGTTCTCCTCCTTCTTCCTCAAACCCTAACCCTCACATGTATTATGAATCCTAGGGTTCCTAGAGATTCCAATTAACTCTCTATATTTTCTAAGCTACCTAGATTAGCAAACTAGGTATTTTAGTTATCTCATTCTTGAGGTTGGAGCTTGAACCATAGACTCTCGGGTAGATTGTCTTAGACACGAGGAGGCCGATGATCGAGCTTGATCCAAACCCTCTAGGAGCTCAAGAAGAGGAGAAGAAAACCTAAAAGACTTGTATTCTAGAGGTATAAAAATCTTTCACAAGTAGTTTAGAACCTCTTTGTAGTTTATCTAGTTAAGGTTTCTGAAAGATCTTGGTTGTTTGGTCGATGTTGCAAGTCTAAAAATCGTTTTTTGTGAATTCTGCCCCCTACAAACCATGTGCGGTGCGCGATATCGACTTACAGTCCGTACTAATTGTTGTATGTGTACTTAAACTAGCGGTCCATACTATTTGAACTGTGTCTTTGCGTATATAGACTAAATGTCCGTACTAATTGCTATCTATGAACGTAGACTAGTGGTCCATACTATTTGAACTATTTGTTTGCGTACGTAGACTAGATGTACGTACCGACTGTTATTGAACGCAATAAATTGTTTGCGGACGAAATGAATTTATGATTTTGATTCAATAGAATATTTTGTTGTCATCGTACGTAATGAGATTCCATACTGGATGATGTGGTGATGGTTAGCCGAATGCGTCCTTTTATTATTGACTCGCTGAGTCTTACGATTTATCCCGATTGGGGGATTATGAAAATACAAAGGTTGTACTCATTTCTGTGTAACGATTCATTTCATATTTTAAAGCAATAATTCAAGGGATGTGCTTGGATTTCAAAAGGATATTTATTTTTAAAATATCGCAGCCTTCTTATTTCCAACCAACGTTGCGTTCTACTTTAAAATATAATTGGATTATTTGGAAGTATTTATCCATTTACAATACTTATTCATGCTACGCTTACTTTACTCACTATCAATTCACTCTATGATTATGTTATTTGTTTGTGCTATGTTTATGTTATCCATTCGCGCTATAATTATGTTATTTGTTTGTGTTACGTTTATGTTATCCGTTCGTGCCATGATTATGTGATTTGTTTGTGCTACGTTTATGTTATCCGTTCGAGCTATGTTTATGTTATTTTTTATTCTACATTTATGTTATCCATTCGCGCTATGATTATGTTTTTTATTTGTGCTACGTTTATGTTATCCGTTCGCGCTATGATTATATTATTAGTTTGTGCTACATTTATGTTATCTATATGCGCTATGATTATGTAATTAGTTCGTGCTATAATTATTTTCTCTTGAAATGATGATACGACCACTATGAATTTTTTTATGTAATTATAGTTTGTTGATATCCGATATCGAGACGGGAAAGAACCGATTACGGATACATGGTGGATCGAGGTGGGGGAGAACTGATTACGGATATATTGTGGACTGGTTTGTTGATATCCGATATCAAGACGGTGGAGAACCGATTACGGATATAAGGTAGACTGGTTTATTGATATCCAATATCGAGGCGGAGGAGAACCGATAATGGATAAATGGAGGACCCGATACAATATCGAGGGGCAGAAAGTCTGCATAGAAAGGCGGGGAGCTTAGCGAAATTACTCAATACCGGTGATAGTTTGGAACATGGCGGACTAAGGAGCCAAATCCGCCAAAAAACACACATAGCTACCCCCTGATGAATCTTGGTCGTTCGCTCGCTTGATAGAGCCACCCACATGAAGGCACGCACCTGCACAAGCACGCGTGTGGTGCCTATGCGCAGGCCATGTGCTTACGTGCATGGGTCAGACGGGCCGGGTCCAGGCTTGAGCCTCTTAGGCCGGGCTCGGGTTTTGGGTTTTAATTAAAAATCTTTTTATTTTATTTTTCTAAAAATTATTTTCTAAAATCATTTTCATTACTAAAAATTTAATTTAAAATATTTTAATTATCTAAAAATAATGAAAAATATCTAAGAAAATTTCAAATAAATAATTTAACATTTTAAACCATTTTCTTCTTAAAAATAATTCCTTTTCTAATATCCCAATAATAAAATAAATCTTCAAAAATACTAAAAATCATATTTAATTTTTTTTCTTTTCCCAAAAATTATATTAATCATATTTAAACTCAAAATTTCTTTTTCCCAAACTTTTTCATCATAAAAGATACTAAAATAAGTATGAAGATACAAAGGAAAATTATACGAAAACTTTATTAAAGTATATACGAAACGCAGACGTTACAATCTACCCTTCTTAAAACAATTTCTTCCTCGAAATTATAAAGGACTGGGTTAAAAAAGAAATATATGAGTAGTATTGTCTCAAAAATAAATTCTTTAAAACAATTCTCTTTTATAAAATCCAAACGAACGTAAATGAATTTATCAAAATTCTCTTTTCTAAAATCTAAAAATCACAAAATAACCTAACACAGAAATATGAACTATAAAGATATATGAAATAACAACAATACAACAAATCCAACACAAAAACCATATGTCGTAAATAAAATAATGGAAGTAAAGAATAATGACAGTAACGATAAACTAATAACAACACTCAATGTACAAAAGATATGAATAATACAAAATAAACAATATGACTGTAAAACAAGTATTCAGACACATAAATAAATTATATAAAGAATAAAACATGATAAACAGTAATGGTACTTATAAAAACATGAGTAGAATAATCTTTCATAAAAATAATCTTTTCCTTGAATAAATGAAATCTAAATTTCTTTTCTCCAAATATATTTTAAATAATAAATCTCTTTACAAAAATTATGTTACATATTTCTAAAAATAAGAAAACCTTTGTACTATTCATTTCTTTCAATAACTTTAAAATCTATTTTAATTGAAACCATTAAAATACCAAAATATTATGTTCCAAAAATACCTTTTATTTACTATATAAAAATCAAGGTCATTAAGATCTACCCTTCTTAAAAATTTCGTCCTTAAAATTTTCAAAAGGAGAAAATCGTAATAGGGTAAGAAAAGATAAGGGTAATACGGTCATCTTTCGTCTTCTAGACTCCCACGTGTTGATGTATCGCAGGAAAGGTAAAGAAGCATTCAAGATGGATTCAAGATTCAAGGGATAGGATTCAAGGAGATTAATAAGTGTTGGTTAATGTCTTGCCTTCGTATACCGGACTACTCTGGACTTGCATGGTTTATGCAGAACTGACCTGCATGAGCCGCCAACAAAAACTGTCACGCCGCACTTCCCAAAATACAATAGCGGAGACGCGAAGATGCCCGCAACATAACAATACCGAAAAGTACTCTCTCCCTGATATAGTTATGCTAAGCATTTAGTAATGCAGGAGTACACAAAAGCAAGATAAATAAAATCTACTTTATTCATTAACTGTAACCCTCGAATCCCAATATACCTATAATTATATTTTTTGTATTTATGAAATTAAATTTATTATACACATTTAAAAAAAGACAAGATGTTTTTATGCAAATGAATTTGGGGTAATATGTAAATATTAATTTTGAAGGAGGCAAATTGTAAAATTTTCTATCCTAGAAAATTCTTCCAAATTCATTTGTTTTCTTTTCTTTACTTTACTTTACTTCCAAGTAAAGCTTACTTTATCCCCAAGTAACTCATAATTAATGAATTCTTCTCCATTAAGCTCTTTTCTTCTCATTTCTTCTTCTTCTCTTTTTCCAAGAAAACTTAACTAAATTCTACAAAAAAAAATTCAAGAAGAGAGGTAAAAGGATTTATAGAACAAAGCAAGTGCTTTAACTTGTTTTGTTTTAGAATTACTACTTGATTACTTGTTTTTTTTTTAATATAATTGTTTGCAATTAGTAACATGGTAAGTGTTTAATTAAATTGTTATTTAAGTTTCATGTTTTGTATTAATAAATTTTTTTTAGCCTTCTTAGTTTTAATTCTTGTGGGTTGTTCAATATCATCATCAAGTCCTAACATGATATATGAGATGTGTAAAAAAGGATAATCCTAATCTTTTCATGCGCACACACAAAACCCAAACCCTACACAAATCTAAACACCTCATCTCTAAACTTGGTTTTTCGCAAATTACTCAAGTAAAGCGATTAGAATCCACCTAGTGGCCTACTACAAGCTATGGATGATCCTCTTTACCCTTATAATTAGTGTAAAGATACGCATTTTGTTAAGTCATGACTTGGCGTATATAAAGAAATAGGGTTTCTTTTTATAGAATTTTTAAGATTTGATCAAAACTAGAACTTTTTGGGACCTCTGTAAAATATTTAGAGTATACCAGTGGGCTACTTGGAACAATAGGAGACAAGACTCGAAATCCGAGCCCTCAACTCATCACCACGGGCGCCGAAAAATGCCCAGAGCCGTCAGTAGTGGCTAGAACAGAGAGTTAGGTATTGGTGTTCTTGCACAGTGATGTTCTGGTGTTATTTGATCCATTTTTATATTTTTAATTTTTCCAGTAACCATATTTTAATATGGCTGTTTGTAACAGTGTATCTGAAATCCGCATTTTATTTAGGTAGCAGATTTTATATCTAGAATTTCATGGTATTAAACAGCTTCATGGCACGATCAATGTACTACGTGTCTATATGAATTGACACAATTAACTGATCATTGATACAATTAGCAGAGTTCATATACACGTATCTCCGTAACATGTTTATTATAGTTACTCTTCCATGCCATGACATGCTCATTGAACATTGATATAATTCCAATTATTTCATTCTGTTATGAAATCGAGATTTAATTAATAACTGGTATAACTGGGGATGGGGAAAGAATTTGTTAGAGTCAGTTAATAGTCTTGGAAAGCTTATTTATGGTACCAAATATTAGGGCCTAACCATGGTGGTCCGGGTAGTGGTTGAACTACCATCAGTTCCGGTTATTATTACAGCTCGTTACATGTTAGGGCCAGCCATGGTGGTGAGTAGTTCGCTACCATCCTGTTCCTATATCCCATGGAAATTTCTTGACAGGTTCATACACTAGTAAAATAGGGGGTTGCCCCTACGGATATTGTAATCCGTAGGGGCAGAAATAACTTGGCCCTACGGATTAATCCGTAGGGCTAAAAGGTTGCCCCTACGGGCAAAGACGTCCAAGAATAAAAATATTAATTCTTAATTAGGTGTTTGCCCCTACGGAGCCGCAAATAAAGGACCTACGGATATGTCTGTAGGGGCAAGTAAATATCGATGTAACAAAATCCCAGATCGATCGCCTACGCTCACTTCCCTCTCTCTCTCTATCGTACGCGAAAATAAGCCCCAAATCGCCACGCCGTCGCCGCCAAGGTTGTTCTCCTCATCGCCACCGTCGGTTTCGTCGCCACTGCAGTTCTCGTCGCCACCGCGGTTCAGGTCGTCGCCACCGCCGTTCAGGTCGTCGCCCCAGGCCCAGCAGCCGTTCAGGTGAGTAAATCTCGAGGTAAGTTAAAGAATTTATTGGATTATTTTGAGCTTAGAGTTCATGGCGCGCGAGTTGGGGTTGGGCTGGGGTCGCGGTCGCAGTCGGGGTCGGGTTAGGGTTTGGGCAGGGGCTGGGCTGCGGGGTCGGGGTCGGGGAAGGGTCAATTTATCAAATTTTTTATTGGGGGTGCGGCTGGGGCTGCGGGCTGGGGCTAGGGCTGGGCTGCGGCTAGGGCTAGGTTGGGGCTGGGGCTGGGGCTGCGGCTAGGGCTGTGCGTCCTCCAGAGGGCGATCATAGGATCGGTGAAGTGAGGTGGCTGGATATGAGATACGATGGATTTCCATGTGTTCAATGGAATGATGAGGGTCAGAGTCGGTTATTCATATATCTCCCAAAAAAGAATGAGTTTGTTATCAAAGGTGTATTGACTTCTACATCAAGGAATATCAGTTATATGTCATCCAGTGACTAATTCTGTTTCTGGCCCAACCATATTTATGAATCGTTTCTTCTTTTTCCTTCTTACGTATATTTACTAGTTCAGACTGTATGCACCTCTGCAATCAACGCCGAGAACTTGTACATTATAGGTTAATAGACATATGCTATGAAATCACGGTGCATATCGAATTCATGATATGTTATATTCCCTCATTATTTTTACTGTGGTGAGAAAGCAGTCGCTGGTGGCCACAAGCCATAGAATTGGCATTTGTCCTACCTGCGATAACATCTTACAAATCATCAATAGACATCTCTGTTATATTAATCTTTTAATGTCTGCATGCATGCATGTTTATTTGCATATTTCCACTTGTTTGTGCCATAGTTTTTGTGTGCATGTGTGCGTGTGTGCCACAGTTATATTTACTTCTACATCAAGGAATATCAGTCGCATGGCAGGATTTAGTCCGGTTTTAGCCTAACCGCATTTATGAATTTGTCTTTTAGATGTTTTCCTGAGTGTCACATCGTTCTCACCCAAGTTTGTAAGCCATGTTCATTATTCTTTCAATTCTTTTAACTTGAATATGCCAGTTATTGTTCCGTTTACTATAAAGTTGCAACAAAGAGTCTCTATTAGCACTTCCATGCACCCTTTACATGTTTTTATCATATCCACTCCTATCTATCCAGAAAGTCAACATCTTCTGGTATTTGTTTTCAAAAAGAAAAGATAAGAGAGGAAAAGATATTTGTCCGTCTCATATTTGAGCCATACTTTTGATTTTCTTGCAGATTTTGGGTTGATTTTCTATGATAATTCATAAACATAGTAATATTTGTAATGTTTCTTCTTGTTAGTCTAGCTTTCCTCTTATGAATGCCAACACTGTTTTTGCCCTCCTTTTCTTCGGGGCACATGATATCTTGCACCTCTCCTTTCGAAAACTTATTTCTCTTTTATTTTATATATCTTTATTTTATTTTATCTTATTTGCTACGCTTTGTTTTGTTTTATTATATTTTTCCTCTCTAATTATATTCTTTTAGATCATGTTTACCTAATCTATCCGAGGCTTAGCATAATCTAGTTGCGATAAACAATTCCATCTTCTGCTACTATGGTGGCACTGAGAAACTTCCATTTAGAAATGACAGCACGTATTTTGTGGAAGTACTGTACATAAGTAAAACCACAACGGGCATGACAAATTTGTTGACCAGGTTCCGATTACTGTGTAACAGTTGTTCGGATGAAATTCTAATTCTGGTGGAATTGAAACCGATAACCGGTTCATATGGTGATTTAGGCTGCTTCAGTGATATTTGTGCCTACATTGATGCCTCAAGCAATGAATCAATGATGTGGATCATAAACTAATTAAATAAATTTTGAATACCAATCTGGACTGGGATTTGTGATTGGGGAGAAGTTTGTGTGCTCATGGGCATGGCACAAGTCTGGAAAGTACAACTTACAACGATCGTGTTCCAAATTAACGTAATTCAAATAGCAATTCCTTGGAATTTTTTAGTCCAGAGAATCTTGATCGAGTCTCAGTTCCATATTATTGCTAGTGGATGCGTTTTGTTCAAAGAGTCTTTTCCTTTTAGTAATTTTCCTTTTTAGGGAGTTTTCGATATTGAAATCTCACTAGTTGATAATGTTAAATGAGTTCTAGCCCTAGTTTGCTACATTTTTTTATATATAGTAGATGGTGATACTTCTTTAAGTAAAAACAACCCTACACTTAAGCGAAATCATAAATCGAAACACACATATATAGAATACAACTCATACATGGGTATCCTCAAATCTAACTTTAATTATCGATAATTTATTTTTTTCAACAATAAACGCACACACAAAGCATATACACGGATTTTCTCCTTTGTCAGTAACCATCCCGTTCTTAGATTTCTCAATATAGTCATCATAACCTATAATTTATATGATGCAGTCTAACATGGCCCATGAGTACGTCAGGGTTATGGACTGGATGTATGTGAATTGGCAACAACGTATGCAACCTAAGTTTGTCACTGGAGTTTCCGCTTTCATTGAATTTGCACGTGCACTTAAAATAACAACCTTTATACTAAAAAATTATGTATGCCATTACTTAGTAGTTTATGGTTTTGAATGTAATATTATCGATATTCAAAATGGATATTAGAGAGCGCACCTGCAGTGAGAAGTGATAAAAGTATCACCCAACAAGAGTGTAATTTACAGAATCAGTTGAGACTCTTGAAAGTCATAGAAGAACCTGACCTGCACAAATCTGATGTATGCTTTCCATTGGACACTAAGAAGTCTCTAAAGGGAAAAGCCTATGTGAAAGCCATCATTAGTTCATATCAGAAGATTGATGCTGAAACAGAGAACAAAGAATGTCATTTTTTTCTTCTTCTGCCACATTACTGTCTTCTCCTTCTTCTTCTGCCACATTACTGTCTTCTCCTTCTTATTATGTGCGCGTGCAAATTCAATGACTATATTGAGAATATGGATTAATAGTGGGTAGGAAAAGTATTTCTCAAATGGCTTTTGCGTCTAAAAACCATAAACTACTAAGTAATAGCATACATAATTTTTTTAGTATAAAGGTTGTTATTTTAAGTTTTCCCTTATAGAGATATGATCTAACTGCATCTATAAACTATAAGTGTGCAGAAAATTATGATAAGAAACCATAAAAAAGGGTCGTAGCTATGCATAACTTTGAATCTACATACCAAATCATGCAAAAGCATGCACTTATTGTCACCTTGCCTTGGAATATAAAATATCTTGGAAGACTATAAGCGAGCATTTAAATCTTGATAGCTTTTGACTTCAACATATATTTTTCTCAAGTACCATGAAATATACTTCCTCCGTATAAATCGTTTTCAGGAAGATAGATTAATAATGACAAATTATCCATTGTGGCTCACTAGGTTAGTATTTTCTCTTCTATTGACCATCTTACTAATCTGCTTGGTAAATTTATTCGGAACCGGCTGCGAATCATTAAAATACATGCATAAGAAAGAAAGCTAAAATACAGATATATAGCATACCGATACATCGAAACTTCAAAGTTGCGATGGCAATCCAGAGATATTTATTTCTACACACGTGGTGCTCGTGCGAATGCGTCAGGCATCATGGACAAATATTTCAGAACATGGAAAGTATTATTCGTATAAAGTAATTAAAACTTTTAAACACCTTGGGTAGATATTTTCTTAGTTGATGCAATCATATCATGAGGACTAAATTTAAGCTATTATACATATGCATATGTATTTTTCTAACCTAATATATCACACACACACACACACAGAGAGAGAGAGAGAGAGAACACCAGTTTGGTAGAGAAATCAGCTAGCATGACTCTGAAGAAATGAAGTCCATAGCATTGCTCATCATCATCATCCATGATCCCTTTGAAAAAATATTATCAAAGGGATCATGGATGATGATGATGAGCAATACTATGGACTCCATTTCTTCAGGATCCTGCTACCTGATTTCTCTACCTACCTGGTGTTCTCTCTGTGTGTGTGTGTGTGTGTGTGTGAGATATATTAGATTAGAAAAATACATATGCATATGTATAATAGCTTAAATTTAGTCATCATGATATGATTGCATCAACTAAGAAAATATCTACCCAAGGTGTTTAAAAGTTTTAATTACTTTATATAAATAATACTTTCCATGTTCTGAAATATTTGTCCATGATGCCTGACGCATTCGCACGCGCACTACGTGTGTAGAAATAAATATCTCTGGATTGTCATCGCAACTTTGAAGTTTCGATGTATCGGTATGCTATATATCTGTATTTTAGCTTTCTTTCTTATGCATGTCTTTTAATGATTCGCAGTCGGTTCCGAATAAATTTACCAAGCAGATTAGTAAGATGGTCAATAGAAGAGAAAATGCTAACCTAGTGAGCCACAATGGATAATTTGTCATTATTAATCCATCTTCCTGAAAACGGTTTATACGGAGGAAGTATATTTCATGGTACTTGAGAAAAATATATGTTAAAGTCAAAAGCTATCAAGATTTAAATGCTCGCTTATAGTCTTCCAAGATATTTTATATTCCAAAGCAAGGTGACAATAAGTGCATGCTTTTGCATGATTTGGTATATAGATTCAAGGTTATGCATGGCTACGACCCTTTCTTATGGTTTCTTATCATAATTTTCTGCACACTTATAGTTTATAGATGCAATTAGATCATATCTCTATAAGGGAAAACTTAAAATAACAACCTTTATACTAAAAAAATTATGTATGCTATTACTTAGTAGTTTATGGTTTTTAGACGCAAAAGCCATTTGAGAAATACTTTTCCTACCCACTATTAATCCATATTCTCAATATAGTCATTGAATTTGCACGCGCACATAATAAGAAGGAGAAGAAAGTAATGTGGCAGAAGAAGAAGGAGAAGACAGTAATGTGGCAGAAGAAGAAAAAAATGACATTCCTTGTTCTCTGTTTCAGCATCAATCTTCTGATATGAACTAATGATGGCTTTCACATAGGCTTTTCCCTTTAGAGACTTCTTAGTGTCCAATGGAAAGCATACATCAGATTTGTGCAGGTCAGGTTCTTCTATGACTTTCAAGAGTCTCAACTGATTCTGTAAATTACACTCTTGTTGGGTGATACTTTTATCACTTCTCACTGCAGGTGCGCTCTCTAATATCCATTTTGAATGTAATATTATAGATATCCATGCCTGTTTATGTCAAAATTACTTATATTGTCAATGTTTGATTGCCTAGTTGTTGGTGATGGGTCCATATCAGGGACAGAGGCCACTCCCGTTCCTCCAGGTATGTTTATATATTATATAGGGCATGTATATTGATTTAGAATGCTATATCATAAATATACACATATTCCTTTTGCTCTTAGTCGTCCAACTCATTATCATGGGCTGTTTGATGAGATTAGATTTGCGCCTGATGATCTACAAGAGCTTGTTCACTCCCTGTCATATGTGTAAGCAGCGCTATATGCGAGTTTACCTTGTTAGTATGTATGTACTGAAATTAATTAATATTATTCAAATTTTGATACATGCAGATACCAGAGGAGCACATCTTCTATCTCTGTAGGTAAGGCTTTGAATTTGTTGATTTTGGTATTTCTTGTCAATTTTATAGACCAGTATGTGCTAAATATAATGTTCTGACAGTTGCTAGGGGGAAGGCAGCATTCGAGGCTGCTGACCTCAGTCCTGGACGCCGCACACGGACGGCACCACGGAGGTTGGGAGAGAGGCCGAGGACTGGGCTCTAGCAGGGCCCATATGAGGTTGGACTCCACCCCGGCGGTTACTTCCTCCGTCTCCAGTGAGCGACGTATCCAGCAGGAACTGGAGAGCTTGAAGGCCACCGTTCAAGAGTTGAAGGAGATGCTGGTATGTATACTACTTAATTGTAAAATATAATGTCATATTATAGATATCATCATATCCAATATCAGTACATAGCCTGAGCTTATTTGGTTGTAGACTTATGTTTTATTAATCATACATGTTCAAATCTAATTAAAATAAACTACAATTTTCCAAACTAGATATCTAAATGGGGTTTCGAAATAACTCGATAATGATAAGAATTCGAATAAAACAGAGTTCTTACACGCTTATTGCACACGTTAGGTCCAGACGCGACGGGGACGGCACCACGGAGGGCACCACGGAGGTTGGGAGAGAGGCCAGGGATTGGGACCTAGCAGGGCCCATATGAGGTTGGACTCCACCCCGGCGGTTACTTCCTCAGTCTCCAGTGACCGGCATGTCCATCATGAACTGGATAGCTTGAGGGCCAGCGTTCAGGAGTTGAAGGAGATGCTGGTATGTATACTACTTTATAGTAAAATATCATTTCATATTATATACATATCAACATATCCATAATTAGTACGTAGCTTGAGCTTATTTGGTTTTAGACTTAAGTTTGATTAATCATACATACATATGTAATTGAAATAAACAACGCTTTTCCAAACTAGATATCCAAACAGGGTTTCGAATAACTTAATAATAATACGAATTCGAATAATAAACAGTTCTTACACGCTTCTTACACACGTTATATCCAGACGCGACAGGGTAGATCGGCCGAGCCTCCACATGCATCTCTTTCGGCTGCGGCTCCGCAAGCCACTACATCGGCTACGGTTCCGCAGACAGCTCCTGTAGCTCCACCGCCCACTCAGACTCCCGCAGTCGCGGCTCCGCAAGCGACACCTCGACGGCGGTTGCACAGACCACATCGCCGGCTCCACATGCCGCTCAGACTCCCGCTCGCGACGAATTGCAGAGTTTATTGACCGAGGAGCAGGCGCGCGTTATTCTATCGTTATTCAGAGGTGGAGCTGGACCGAGCTAGGGTAGATTTTTGGTTCTTATTTTTTGAAACATGTATTTATTTATATCATACACATTGTACTACATTTTGAAACGATATTGATATTGGTTTGTATTTATATCATATTCAGTTTTTGTGTTTCTTTTGTATATTATATATATGCGTGAGATGTGATTATGAATACTGCAATATATGATTTGATTGATGTATATATTATTATGCACAGGACGGGAAAAAATCAAGCAGCCCATTTTTTAAAAAAAATTACAGACAATATGTACCTACGGATTAATCCATAGGCACACATGTTACCCCTACGGATATGTCCGTAGGGGCAAAATATCAGCAGTAACTGATATTTCCCCCTGATCTCAGTGCCAGGGGGTTGGGAAAGCCTCTACGGATATATCCGTAGGGGCCACTGACTCTTTCCTACGGCGTTATCCGTAGGGGCAAAATATCAGGAATTCTGAATTGGTGCCCCTACGGAAACGTACCTACGCACATATCCGTAGAGGGTAGTACATGCCCCTACGGCCATATCCGTAGGTCCAAGTAATTTATTAAAATAAACCGTAAATAATATAAAATCTTATACCCTACGGCTTAATCCGTAGGGGCAACAGGACCTACACATAAATCCGTAGGGGCAAAAATTTGACCGTAGGGGCAAGTTCAGGGCCTTAACTTGCACTTGCGGCTTTTGCACCTACGGGGTATTTTTTCTCCTCTACGTATATATCCGTAGGGGCAATGGGTTGCCCCTACGGATAAATCCATAGGGGCAACCCTTCTTTGTAGTAGTGGTAAGATTTTGTATTTCTTTCTTTTACACTTCTTTACCGAGCTATAATACCATGTTCATGATGCGCCTAGCGGTGCGACCTGGGTCAGCACCAGAAATCAGAGGCCGTGGTTCCGGATATACACGGGATACTTTTCATTGTTATTCGCTGACTATCAAAGAATTTCCTGAAACATAAGAATAAACAAATTAAATTTTAACATGAGCAATTGCATATGTGAATTTGTTCATGTTCCTTGACTATTTGGACAACTGATAAGTTTATTACTATTTGATATACAATAGTTGTGATTCATTACATTTGTAATGTTATTTGATGTATGTTGGTACTTGACACCTAATACCCTATACTCACATGCATACACACGAGCATATGAATTCCTTCATTTTATCACTTGCTAGGTCACTTTCCGACGACCCTGAGACTTGCATGCTCAGGTATAGACTACAACTCTGTTGATCCGTCAGCTCAGGATATAGCTTATTTCCAGGATCTTGCTAACCGTTAGAGACGGTGATCTTTGACTTCATGTACTTTTGGTAGGATGTTTCCTCGTGTATAGCCGTGTGTTTTCGTTTCCTTTAAATTAAAAACTTTCGTATCTTTTGTGTGATTTTTTGGATCTAGATAAGACTTGTAATATCTGAAAAACTTCTTTTATAGTTGTGGCTTGCATGTGTTAATGTGATAGATTATATGTACAGTTTAGTTAATTTCGGCTTTGAATATTTTAAATTTTGTGAATTGATATTTAGGGTTATTGTATACAATGGATATGTTTATTTTTCTTGTATATACAATGCCGGCTTATCACGTACTGTCAAATATTGGGTTCACTACACTGTATTTTGGATACAAGGCGTAACAGGCTAATTTGGTATCAGAGCACCGGTTTAATTCAATATATTCAACTACTGTACATTTGATACGCATGCAAGGTTACAATTATATTTCATTGTTCCATTCATCTTATCTATCCTTGAATCGTCGACTTATTTTTGTCTCTCTATCTTTTGTTCTAGAGAGATGTGTTCAGATACTCCAGTTACTCCTTCTCGTGATCTTCCTTTAGTAGATGCCTCCAATGGATCGGATGGGAATACACAGCAAGGATCTCAGCCTAGCGCTTGTGAGAGTCCACAGCCTGAGACCAGCAATATTTTAGAGGTGATGTGCGGAATGCTTCAGTTTCAACAGGAGCAGAATACCTTAATAAGGGAAGGTATGATTACTCAGCAGCAGACTACAGCAGCTATGTTGCGAAGACCAGAAGGAGGCAAGCGAATAGATAGGCCTGGTACTATATCTGATTTTAAGAAACTAGGCCCGAAGATGTTCTCTGGGGAAGAGGATTCCCTAGCAGCAGAGCAATGGTTAGTAGATACCAAAAATCTACTGAAAGCTGCACGTATTTATGATACGGGCAAGATTGACATAGTGAGAATTCAGTTGGAGGGGTTAGCTCGATCTTGGTGGATGACAGAAGAGAAGCATCTACAAGAACCAATTACTTGGGAGATATTTTCGCAAAGGTTTTTGGCCAAATATTTTCCGGAGATGGTTAAACAAGAAATGGAGAAGAAGTTTATCAATCTTCGACAGGGTGATATGACTGTAGATGCCTATGCATCAGAATTCCTGAGATTGAGTCGATTTGCTCCTTACATGGTGAAGACGGACCAAGACATGGCAAGAAGATTTCAACAAGGATTGAAGTTAGAGATTCAGCAGCATATAGTATCTATAAGATACAAAACATTTACTGAAGTATCAGATGCTGCTAAAGAACAGGAAGTGATATTCGGAAAGTTGAAAGGAGCTAGTTCGGGGGCATCGAAATGTCAGATTAGCGAAACTTCAACATCTAGACAAGTGGCATTTCCACCAAAGAAGCAGGCGATTCAAGTAGAAAGAGCTACAGTTACTTGCGGATACTGTGGTAGGCCAAGCCATTTATAGAGGTATGGCAGGAGGACTAATCACCAGTGTTTGGCATGTAGTTCGAATGAACATGCGCTTCCGCAGTGCCCATTCAGAAGAGATTCTTGGGTTGGCATAGGCACAGGTTATACAGTGCAGCAACCAGCTCTACCAGCTCCATTTACTATAGTTACTTCTTCAACATCAGTAGCAGGAGCCATAAACCTCTATTTCCTTCATAGCCTCAGGCATACAGGCAGACTCCGGGACAGACTGGACAACAGGGCCGGAAGGGTCCAGCTTGCGGTCGCCGACAAGCATATACCCTGACTGCAGAATAGGCTACGACAACAGGCAAGGTGGTGACAGGTATTATTTTAGTATATTATGTTCTAGCTAGAGCATTGTTTGATTTCGGTGCATCCCATTATTATGTTTCTGCATCATTTCATTATTAAGCACAACATACCATGCACTGAGCTATCTTTAGGATGAAGTATTAGCACTGGGAATGGGGAGATCATAACCAATAGGGAGTGCACCTTATGTCCTATTGTGTTGTGTGGGCATAGAATTCTATGCTAATTTATTAGTAATTGATTCAGCTGGATTTGATGTGATTTTGGGCATGGATTGGTTGTTTACTTTCCATGCCGTGATTGATTGTAGAAAGAGGTGTGTTATATTTCGGGTTCCCAATCATCCAGAATTTGTATTCCAAGGGGGTGATCAGAGTTTAGAGCCACCAAAGTATCGGCAAGTGCCGTGTGACAAAGTTTTGGCAGCAATGGCAGCAGAACAAACGGGATTTCCCGAAGTAGTTGTTGACTATTTGGATGTTTTCCCGGAAGATTTGCCAGGATGCCCCAAGACCGTAAAATTGAGTTTTGTATAGATTTGATACCTAGTGTTGCCCCTATCTCAAAACCAGCGTATCGTATGGCCCCGGTAGTACTTGAATTTCTGCAACAGGTGTTGCAATGATTGCAAGATAAGGGATTTATCAGATCTAGTGTTTCTCTGTAGCGAGCCCCAGTTCTTTTGGTAAGCAAGAAGGATGGAGGTCGTTGATTGTGTGTAGATTACTGGGAATTGAATAAAGTGACAATTAAGAACCGATACCCACCGCCAAGGATTGATGATCTGTTTGTTTAATTGAGTGGTGCAGTGGTGTTTTCCAAGATTGATTTGAAGTCAGGAGACCACCAGTTAAAGATCAAATCATCTGACATTGAGAAGACTGCATTTAGGACTAAGTATGGTCTTTATGAGTACACAGTGATGCCATTTGGTTTGACTAATGCCCCAGTAGCATTTATGGACCTGATGAATCAGGTGTTTGCCTTTTATTTGGATAAGTTTGTTGTAGTCTTCATTGATGATATTTTGATTTATTTGAAGACTAAGGAAGAACATGTTGAACGCTTAAGGATTGTTTTTCAAACTCTGAGGCAGGAAAAGTTATATGGAAACCAGAGTAAATGTGAGTTCTGGATGAGCAAAGTGTATATATGCAGATCTATTGTATCGGGAGCGGGTATATATGCAGATCCAGAAAAAGTAGTTGCTGTGAAAGATTGGCCAGTTCCCACTTCGGTGACTGAAGTGAGAAGTTTCCTTGGTTTAGCCGGATATAACAGGAAATTTATTAAGGATTTTTCGAAGATTGCAGAACCAATGACAAGGCTGACCAGGAAAGGAGAAAAGTACGTATAGACAAAAGAATGACAGGAAGCATTTGATGAGCTTAAACTCGACCGGCCATAGCACCAGTATTGATGATTCTTAATAGATCGGTTGGAATTGCTGTGTATTGTGATGCTTCAGGCCGAGGTTTAGGATGTATCCTAACTCAGCATGATAAAGTAGTTGCTTACGCTTCTCGATAATTGAGACCACATGAGAAGAATTACCCGGTGCATGACTTGGAATTAGCTGTAGTGGTATTTGCATTGAATATATGAAGGCACTATCGGTATGGGGAGAAAGTGTTGATATACACTTACCACAAACATCTTAAATATATCTTTACCCAGAAGGAATTAAACATGAGGCGGCGGCGATGGTTGAAACTAATGGCAGATTATGATTTAGAGATTAAATATCACCCCGGTAGAATTAATGTGGTGCCAGATGCCTTTAGTAGAAGTTCAGGGTTGATGTGGCTCACTGAACAAAAGGAACTTGTATAGGAGTTTATGAGAATGGAACTCGAAGTGGTAAAGCCAGGTGAGACTGCTCAGCTGATGGCTCTACAGGTACAGTCTTCTCTGGTAGAGCGAATCAAGGAAGCTCAGACAAACGATCTAGAGTTGTAGAAAATTCGATCCCAGGTAGATGTGGAATCAGATCAGACTTTATTATTCACGATGATGGATCTTTGAGGTTCGATAACCATCTATGTGTTCCTAAAGGAGACATAAGGAGAGAGGTGCTTGATGAAGCTCATAGATCTGCATATTCGGTGCATTCGGGGAGAACAAAAATGTATAAGGGTATGAAACAACATTTCTGGTGGCCTGGAATGAAAAGACATATTGCAGAGTATGTTTCGAGGTGTTTAGTTTGCCAGAAAATAAAAGCGGAACATCACAGGACACCTGAATTACTGTAGTCGTTACCTATACCATAATAGAAATGGGAACATGTAACAATGGATTTTGTGACTGCATTACTGAAGAGTTCCAGGGGTAATTATACTATATTGGTTGTTGTTGATCATCTCACCAAATCAGCCCATTTTATATCATTCAGAGTTGGGCAATCCACGCATACCATGGCCGATAGATATATGAAGGAGGTGGTCAGATTGCATGGGGTGCCTGCCGGTATCATTTCTGATCATGATACGAGGTTCGTTTTGCAATTTTGGAAGAAGTTGCAAGAAAGTTTGGGAACTGTTCCCCTCCGAAGGACGGCGCACAGGACCGCGAGGTCCTGCTGCTGAGATTCGGGGCAGATGCTATTTGGTTTTATCCGTCTACCTCTCCAAAAATGCCAAGTTGATTTATGGCACCGTGTATCGTAGGTTTAGACGGATGCGGCCGATTTAGCAGACTTCGTCAGATTCCCCCTCGCTTGAGGGGTTTTTTGATTGTGGGGACGCTCTTCCCTGCAGGCGCAACCCCCTGCAGTTAATTACGCTACCGCATCGCGGTAACAACTTTCTCCTTCTCCAGAATTTCACTTCGTGTTGTGTGTGTTTGTTTTGTTTGTGGTTGCCCGTGGATTGTATAAGGAGACTGAGTAATGTCGTCGTCCGTAGGACGTGGATTAGTCCAAATCCGTATTTACTTAGATTTGGGTTTGGTGTTTTTAGTTTAAGGATGCATTAGTCGCGTTGCGGCTAAGATCAACTTAAACGTTCGTTAAGGATACGTTAGTCCTGTTTTAGACTAAGATCAACTTAACGTAGTGATTCATTTAATATATGGCCGTCAAGACTCGTCACCTCTCTGACGTCGTTGAAGGATTACAACGACAGGTGTCAGAGGAGTTCAGAGATGTACCCTTGAACCAAAGTTGATTTGGAGTTTTATCATTCATTTAAATGTCTAAGGATACATTAGCCATATTTGGGGCTAAGATCAACTTAAACGGGACTGTTTAGATCCGGCAAAAGAGCATTTGGAGGCTCTATTGTTCCAGTTTAGGGACGTAGTGGTCCATTTTCCAGTTTAGGGACGTGGTGGTCCATCGCCAGTTTATGGACGTGGTGGTCCATATTCCAGTTTAGGGACGTGGTGGTCCGATATTAGTTTAAGGACGTTTCGGTCCGATATTAGTTTAAGGACGTTTCGGTCCACGAGTTTAGGGACCCCGCAGTCCGTATTCATGTGTGGTCGTTGGGACCCGTCGCCTCTCTGACGTCGTTGAAGGATTACAACGATAGATGTCAGAGGAGTTCGGAGATGTACCCTCGAACCGAAGATAAATTGATTTAGGAGAGCAATTTTGCTCAGTCAATTTAATTTGAGGACTTACGGCCAAAATTGGGTTAAGTCCAGTTGAGAATATTCAACATTTTTCTTGATCTTTGGCCTATTAGGCCTGTGCTAGGGCTTTGCCCATATTTAATAATGCACTGCATTCTATTCTGGCCTGGTAGGCTTTTGATTTGGGCTCTGTCCCTTTATTTATGATGCAGAGCATCTATTTTAATTTGGGCTCTGCCCCTTTTTAGAACAATGCATTGCATTTTATTAGACCTGTTAGGCCTTCTTTAATTGGGCTTGGCCCCTTTTATAAGCAATGCAGTGCATTTGTGCAAAGCACTAAGAATCTTTTTAGATTCAAAAAAAAAAAAACAGAAGTGCAAAGCACTTTTTGATCCCTTGATCTAAACAAGTTTTTCCTTGTTTCAGAGAACCAAAGGTTCATAACAAGTGCAAGACACTATTTTTATTTTTATTTTATTTATTTATTTATTTATTTATTGAAGATCAATGATCTTGTTTTTAGATCCCTGATCTGTTCATAAGAGAATTTTCTCTTCTTTCAAAGGTTTTTACCTTTTTTTGTTCTTGAGGAGTTCTTCAGAGTCCTCTTTCTCTCTTTTTTTTTAGAAAATGTTGATGCCTTTGAATTGAGGTCTGGGGTCCCTTTTATAGTGCCCATAAATTAGTTAAATTTGTTAAAAAGATCTTTCTCTGAGTGATTTGGGGAATTTTCCCCACCGTTGGAACTTTGATCCAAAGGTCTCTGTTTTACAGAAGAAAATCTTCTTGTTTTAACAAGAACAGAAAAGATTTATTCTGTTTTGCGCAACTCCCTTAGCGCGTGACACGTGTCGCGCAGCGCAGCTGGGCTTGCGCAACTGCTCAGACACATGTCGCGCAGCGCAGCGCTTGCGCAGCTGGGCTTGCGCAACTGCGCAGACACGTGTCGCGCTGTGCTTGCGCAGCTGCGCAGACACGTGTCGCGCAGCGCAGCGCTTGCGCAGCTGCGCTTGCGCAGACACGTGTCGCGCAGCGCAGCGTTTGCACAACTGCGCAGACACGTGTCGCGCAGCGCAGCGCTTGCGCAACTGAAAGCTGTTTATTTTACTTTTAGTTTTTTAAAAGAGCCCTGCTCTGATTGGACGCACCGCCTTGGGCGTTGCGCTGTCGTATCAACTTCTGACACGTGGCGAGATGCGCGCAGCGCATGGGATTTGAAGCGTTGCTTCAAAATTTGAATTTTTGAAATTTAAACAGAGCCTTGCTCTGATTGGGGAAACAAATGCCCCCCACCGTTGCGCTCACGTGGCGCGCATGTGAGTGCAGCGGTGGCAAGATCTCAGCCTTTGGATCAACTGATAAGTTAAAGGGGCGCAGGTGCCTATAAATAGGACCCTTGGTCCTTAGAAAATTCTTACAACTTTCAAGCATTTTGATTCTCAGAGCCTTGCTCTTGCTTAAGAACTTTCAGAGCCTTGCTCTTGTTCTTTCCCCAAGAACTTCAAAGTTCAGAATTTAGAATCACTCTAGGTAATTTAAATTAAATTTAATTTAATTAACAGAGCCTTACTCTTATAGATCTTTGATCTAAAGAAAAACCCCTTTAGGGTTTCACCACCAGAGCCTTGCTCTCAAAAACTTACAGATCTACAGAGATCTTGTCCATGGGATTTAACCCATGAACAGAGCTTTGCTCTTGGATCAAATGTAGATCTTTTTAGATCTGAAAAATGAAGATTTTTTTTATAATAATTTTCCTAGATTTTTCAAGATTTCAAAATTTTAATTCTTTTAAATTGATGGATTTTTCCATCATTACCAAAGAGCTATGCTCTTTTGAGGAATCTTGTTCCCCTGGGACCAGAGTTTGACAAATGTCACTCTGTGACAGAGCTTTGCTCTAAAAGAGGAGATTTTCAACTTGTCTCTAGGGATTTCCCATCAATGAGGATATTCTTTTGTGGATCTTTTTCCATGAATTGACAGTCTCATCTAATGATGGGATTGTCTTATTAAATGATGCACCGTCATCCAGATTTTGTGGGTCCCCCTTTGGTCCCCTACCCACTGCATCCCAGTGTGGAGTAAGATTTTAAAATGCCAAGCGTTAGAACACTAACGGTTATTTTTTTCTTTCCACAGGAAACATGTCTGACGACTTTTCTTTCCCCTTTGTTCGCTCGGAAGGAGGGTTCCCTCATACGCCAGTGGACCGGGTGGCACTCGCTCTTATTAAGGATCATGACCTCGAGTGCAAAAAACTCCACCTGTGGGGAAGGTGGTACAGCCAGATCATCCAGGGTCGCCGCAGTTTCAGTTTTGCCACGCCGTCTGAACCCATAACTCCAATCCCCTATACGGACGAACCCCCGGCGAAGTATGCCGTGGAGGTTAAAAATTGGAATTCGAATGACCTCCTCCAACCCGCAATTGGTGCTATTCCCGTGCAGCCGCCGCCGGCAATAGATATTTTAGGAAGGCGAATCTGTCAGGATGAACCACACCCTTGGAGACAGGCCTATAATATTGGATTGGTGCCGCGACCGCCCGCCGGATACTTGCAGTGGGCCCGATACATCTTATCGGCGAAAAGGACTCATCTAATGAAGATCGGATTGTATTCGGCCATCTACGTCTCGCTCTTCGAGTATCCCTCTCCTCCAACGTGGTGGATCAAGGACTTTATCGAACAATGGAATATCCCCACCCATACTTTCTTGATGGCGGATAGGGAGGTCTCAATTTTCTTGGAGGAGTTTGCCGAGCTCTCGGGTTTACCGATGAGTGGGGAGCATTACGAGGAGTTGCTACCCCCTGACGAATACGTTTTTGTCACCAAGCCGCTGGTGTTTGACCTAACTCCAGAAAACGCCATTCAGCATCAGTATCCGGGCCTGGTGAAGATGTTGGAGATCTATGAAGGACTCCATCTGGAATTGGACGACTGGGGCGTCAGTTTCGCAGATTTTATTGCCAGCTTCATTCGCCCGGAGCTCCTATCAGAGCGGGGTGAGAAGTTTGCCCAGCTCGATGACCCTTTCGGTTTCGGCTTAGACCGCCGACCTGTATCGGAGAATGATCAAAGGGATTTTTATCTCCCCGGCTCTGCTATCGTCCCTTTCTCAGAAATCGCCGTCCCGGGCATAGATGAGGAGACCTTTTTTATTGGGTTCTTGGGTTTGTGGCGATGTAGCTTTGCGCTCCCCATGCACCCGCGTCACATGCGGCCCTCCGTCTTTTACCCAGCGCATCGGATGGTGGCTGGTTTGCAGTTATCGGTAGGAATTGCCGGGATGACCTACCTTTATAAAGGACTTAGCGTAGCGGCGGACGCTAGTGAGCCTGGGGTGCAGCCCGCTAACTTCCCGACGCACTATTTCACCTCCTGGATGGAAATGCACGTGCAAGGGGTGTTCGGTGTCCATAAGATTCCTCCGTTCTTTGAGAAATGCAGACTCCCGAAAGTCATGCGGTTGGTCGGCGCTTCAATTGTGGTTGCACCCCCACGGGAGTCTAGGGGGCTGCTCCTTCGTCCACATCTGGTCGGAGCGAAGATTTCCTTTGTGGATAAGGTTATAACCATAGGCTCAGAGACTACTAAGTCAGTAGTGCCACTGCGCGATGATTTCAAGGACGGGGCTTCCGTATTGAAGGCTCGGGAAATCCTCCACCTCTACTCCATTCGGCCGGGCTATCTAGTGTTTAGGCAGAATGAGACCGCACTTTTCATGAGGTACAACCCGCACCGGTTTGCTCAGCAATCGAGCTACAACCAAGGGATCCCGATGGAAGCTTTCTTGGAAAAGCCTGTGGTCAGCCGAGAGGGGATGAAGAATGCAATGCACCATTTCACACGGCTTAACACGGGTTCCTATTTCTTCATTAGTGAACCCAGCTGTGTCCCTAAGATGCTTAACACGTACGTGGCTTGGTATGCACATGCGATGTGCCCAATTATCTTAACGGAGAAGCGTATACTGGTTGACCGTAGGGGTGCGCCTCCTGGCGGTGATCGCAAGGCCCCCTTGCAACCAAGGATCCCGGTCATTCCTCCGTTAAAAGATGCCGGAGTCGACCGACCACGCGTGTTGAGCCCTCCGCGTGGATTGCCGCTGTCTGCTACGGTGAATGCACCACAGGCGCCCCGTGTTCCTACGAAGACGGTTAATGTAATATCGCCAGAGTCCGGAGTAGGAGCGGATATCGGGACTCGCCGCCCCAAGGTGACTGCCAAGCGCAAATCAATTCCAGGTGCATCTAGAGCTGGCGGGCAAAAGAAGAAGAAGTCGATCCTTTCTCTCGACGCGATCCTCAATTTAGAGCCTGAGGTCCCTCTTACCAAAGGAATAAGTGAATACGGCAGAAATAAGGGCTTCTTGGTAGACCCTGCAGACACCAATTTGGCGGCCGCTATTGCAGCTTCTGAGCGATCAGCAAGCCTCGAAGAGATGTTAAGCAAACTCGTGGAGTCAGGTGATCATTAGCCGCTTTCCTTATCATTTCATCGCATTTTTTATCATTATTCTTGACTAATACTTTTCCCATTTTCAACAGGTGTCTCTACTGAAGAGGCTATTGCTGCCTCTTTGAAAACTTTCCAAGAGGAGGAGGAGAAACGTGCTCTAGCAGGCGTTGGTGCGTCCCACCCCCTTTTCTTTTATAAGAAAAAAATTGTTATCTTTTCTGATGGTCATCCTAACCTTCTTCTTTTGTTTCTTTGTAGGAGCTATATCAGTTGATGCGGGGATCCTCTCCAAGCCTGTTACTGAAGTCCCGGTCTCGTCGGGGCTGCTGCAAGAGCCTCGTCTTGACAAAACGACGAGGGATGCCTTGAAAAATTTGGAGGCATCCCTACTCACGGACGAAGACGCCTCAATGAGAGAGGCTCTGGTGAGGTCCGTCTCAATGTCCCAGGAGGAGAGAAAGCGGCTGAGGCGCGAGGCGAAGGCGCGCCGGACTGCTTTGGCTATGGGAGCGGGCCCAAGCACCGTCCCTCGGGCAGATACTCCTTCCGGAGAGGCCCCTTTCGCCCTATCCACTGCTCACCGACAAGTGGCGCGCGCCGTTCGAAGCGCAAATGATAAGTCCACTTCAGGTAACATTTCTTTCAGAATTTTTATTATGAGAGTTATAATGCCGACGGTTCTTATATCTATTATTTTACAGGGCCAAGTCCGACCGAGGGTAAGGCGGAGACCGTTGAACCCAGGGGAACAGAGGAGGCGGTTCCTGCCGAACTCGAGCCGACAGTGGGCAACATCGTTGAGGCCATGGAGCCTGGTGCGGAGGTTGAGGGGCCTATAGCCGAGAAGGTCGTTGATGCCGAGCCTGAAGTGGCGGCAGATGAAACGATCATTACAACTGAGTCCAGGGTGATGGCGGACGAGGCACTTGAGGCTGGCGACCTCATGGTGACGGTAGATGAGCCGATGGAGACAGCGGAGCCCGAGGAAGTAGCGGGTGAGATGGGTACGACTCTTGGGGAAGAGTCAGCCGCTTCCTTCCAAGAGTCCGGCAACGCTCCAATCATTGCCCTCCCCGTCTACGATCTTCTGCCGTCTCCTGGTCGCGCGAGCACGACGACGGTCCCTATCGAGTCGGGCGATGAGGTTACAGGTGGTGGCCTCATGTCGATGGAGGAGGGAATTGCCTCAGTTTCGGCTGGCAGCTCGTCGGGTAAACTTCGAGTTACCATCATTCCCTCTTTTTTATATATCTTGCGATCTTTTCTAACAATTCTGTCTTTGTTTTTAACGCAGGCGCGGCCAGTGCCGATGCTCCAGTGCTCGAAGGAGCACCATCAACTACTGCTTTGGCGGTGGTCATCTTCCAGCCTTCCCTTGTGCCATCGCGGATGTTGGAAGGTATGGATTTACGACTCATGAGTTAGTCTTTTTAATGTGTAGCTTATATACTAACGTTATATCACTGTGTCCTTTCAGGAGTGCTCTTTGATCATCTATACCAAGTGTTGCTCCCACACTTCTCCTTCCCATCCGAATTCGCTTCTCTTTCTAGTGGTGCCGGTGAGTATATTTTCATTTCGATGTCTTTCTTTCCCCCCCTTTTTTTTATAGAATTATTTCTAACTTTTCCTCTTCTTTATTGTAGTGCCACGAATCGAAGGAGGAGGTGCAAGGCCTGCCACGCCACCGGCCCTTCCGGCCTTACCGTCCGTTGCAGCTGGTATAGTAAATCTCCCTTTTTTTATGACCCTTCAACATCTCTTGAACCATCGTCTAACCATGTTTTGTTTTGCAGCTATCGTTCCGGCTCCGGACCCTCTTGAGTCTCGTGTCCTTTCACCGGCAGGCCCTTTCTTGAAACGTCCATCTTCAAAGGGTGCCGTGATGAGTTTGGGCATGCTGAGCGGGTATATCGAAGAGCTTAACGCGGACGCTCTCCCTTCTGCCGCAGATTTCGTTGTGGAAGTTAACCCAATGTTGGCGGCGCTCGTAAACTTTTACAACGAAGGCGTCGTCGAATCTTGGGTTAACCACTGCAGGGAGATCGAGGCCTGCCTACATCGGCTGGAGTCGACGCGTCCTTCTCCTGAAGTTTTGGCCATAAGCATCCAACGGACAGCTTGGCTCGAGCAAAGCACTTCTTACTTCCGCCATTTGGAACAAGAAGCAGCTTTACGGTTGAAGGAACGTCAGGAATCTTCAAGCGCAACGGCTCGCTTGCGCGCTGAAGTCAGGACGAATGCTGCCGAGGTGAAAGCTGTCTTTGAAGGCCTTCTGGAGCGTATTTCTAATGGGCTAGCCCTGAAGCGGAAGCTTGATGCCGTCGAGCATGATGCTCGAGGCCGTGAAGCAGCTCAGCAGGTCGTCGGGGAACAGCTTGCCTCCTTCATGCAGCAGCGGGCTCAAGTAGAGGCCGAACTGGCGGTGGCGGCTAATCAAGAGAAGGCGTGGAAGGAAGTACGCGAGCATTTGATAGAGCTATTCAAGAGGCTTCCTTCTCAGTAACTCTCCTTGTATCGTTTGTACTTGTAAATAAAAGAATGTATATATATACCTATTTTTTATTCTTTGACATAATGTATCCTGTATCCAATCAAGTTTATGAATAAAAGATTCACCTTTTTTGTAATATGTTATTTTCTCCGTCTTTTCTTTCTTTCATTATCAGCATGCCACCTTAGTGACCATGACGAGTATCTCGACTTTCTTAAGAAATAGCGATGGCTTAGGCCGCAGGTTCAGATCTGCTGCCTAAGACTTTTCAACTCTACAAGCCGTGAGGGTCTCATAGAGATTTTTCTCCCTACGGATCGAGAGGATCTCGTAGGTAGGTTTTCTCCTTAGGAACCGTAAGGATTCCTAAGTTTGGTTTTCTCTTATAAGTCGTAAGGATCCTATAAGAGAATTTTCCCTTCTTACGAGTCGAGAGGACCCACAAGCGGTTGTTTCCCTCCTCGTCGAAATTCGACTTTGGAGAGTGAGACCCGTGAATAGTATGTAAGAGACCATTTTGGATTGACTTGCAGGGTCCCATTGTTCAGGAAGCAAGTTTTTTAGTCCCTGCTGCTTGAGGCTTCATTTGCATGTTGAGACGAATCGAGAATTTCCCGCGGAGACACTAGTTTCTCTGCGAGCCGACGCGAATCAGGAGGCTCTCGTCAAGGAGTGTTTTTATCTGTGAGTCGAGGAGTTTGCTAGGGATTATTTGTTTCCCAAGCGCCAAGGATTATTTGTTTCCTTGGGGTTTGAAACGAGTCGAGGATTTCCCACGGAGGCACTGGTGGCTCTGCGAGTCGACGCAGATCAGGAGGCTCTCGTCAAGGAGTGTTTGTATCCGTGAGTCGAGGAGTTTGCTAGGGATTATTTGTTTCCCAAGCGCCAAGGATTATTTGTTTCCTTGGGGTTTGAAACGAGTCGAAGATTTCCCACGGAGGCACTGGCGGCTCTGCGAGTCGATGCGGATCAAAAGGCTCTCGTCAAGGAGTGTTTGTATCCGTGAGTCGAGGAGTTTGCTAGGGATTATTTGTTTCCCAAGCGCCAAGGATTATTTGTTTCCTTGGGGTTTGAAACGAGTCGAAGATTTCCCACGGAGGCACTGGCGGCTCTGCGAGTCGACGCGGATCAGGAGGCTCTCGTCAAGGAGTGTTTGTATCCGTGAGTCGAGGAGTTTGCTAGGGATTATTTGTTTCCCAAGCGCCAAGGATTATTTGTTTCCTTGGGGTTTGAAACGAGTCGAAGATTTCCCACGGAGGCACTGGCGGCTCTGCGAGTCGACGCGGATCAGGAGGCTCTCGTCAAGGAGTGTTTGTATCCGTGGGTCGAGGAGTTTGCTAGGGATTATTTGTTTCCCAAGCGCCAAGGATTATTTGTTTCCTTGGGGTTTGAAACGAGTCGAAGATTTCCCACGGAGGCACTGGCGGCTCTGCGAGTCGACGCGGATCAGGAGGCTCTCGTCAAGGAGTGTTTGTATCCGTGAGTCGAGGAGTTTGCTGAAGACACTGGTTTCTTCGGAGTTGGACTGAACTGTCGAGATTTGGCTTCGTCTTCTGGCGGAGCCTGTTGGGAAAGTATGGTTCTCTCTTTGTTTACGCCCTTGGATTGTATACAGGGATCGATTTGATCTTAACTGTAGGGCCAAAGTTTTATCATCATCATTTTTTTTTGTTTTATCTCCGCGATGCTCTATCATTTCAGCTTTTATATCGCGAAGGTCGCGATTGCCCAATCATTTCGGCTATTTTTCGCGGTGCCCAATCATTTCGGCTATTTATTTTATTTTTACTCGCTGCTTTTTATTGCGAGTTGCCCAATCATTTCGGCTATTTTTCGCGGTGCCCAATCATTTCGGCTATTTATTTTATCTTTACTCGCTGCTTTTTATTGCGAGTTGCCCAATCATTTCGGCTATTTTGCATGCATACATTTTTACTTGATGTTTTTTTTATTGCAAGTTGCCCTATCATTTCGGCTATTCCGTATGCATGTGCGGCCTACTGGCTTTCCGCCGTAAATCTGGAATTAGACACCAACTTCGGCATCAACACCGCTACAACTGGGATATTGCCAGGAGCGAATCATCATTTGCCTCTGTCGATGTCGAACAAAGGCGGCCTAGCGACCAGGGTTAAGGTCCCGCCGACTAAGGCTTTTGACTTCATGAGCCGTAAGGGTCCCACAAAGGTATTTCTTCCTACAAGTCGTAAGGATCTTGTAGGTGTATTTTCTCCTTAGGAATCGTGAGGATTCCTAAGTGTTCGTTTCCTCTGTAAGTCGTAAGGATCCTATAGGAGGGTTTTCTCCTCATAAATCGAGAGGATTTACAAGGGTTGTTTACCATGCGAACGTATCCCCAGTCACGGATGAGACTTGGTTAGGGAAATGTTTATTCGCGCCCGTGGATTGTATACAAGGGTCAGTATTGAGCCACTTGTAGGGCAATATCGGAAGTTGTGGGGGTTGCTTAAGCACAGGTTTAGGTCTCTGTAACTTAAGACTTTCAACTCTTATGAGCCGTGAGGGTCCCATAAGAGAGTTCTCCTTACGAGTCATGAGGATCTCGCAAGTGTATTTTCTCCTTAGGAATCGTGGGGATCCCTAAGTGTGTTACTCTCTTGTGAGTCGTAAGGACCTCACGCAGGTGGTTTCTCCTTACAAGGTCGAGAGGATCTTGTAAGTGTCCTTTAACGAGGTTGTGCCCTTTCGGGTTTTCACAAACACTCGCCGGTAGTCCTGCTGTTTTTACTCACGGATCCCTTTCGGGTTTTTATCCGTGCCCATTTTGCTTATGGACATACCGTTTTTTTTAATTCTTTTTATTTTCTTTTTCTTTTTTTTTTACGAGGTCGCGCCCTTTCGGGTTTTCACGAACACTCGCCGGTAGCCCTGCTATTTTTACTCACGGAGCCCTTTCGGGTTTTCATCCCTGCCCTTTTTGCTTATGGACATAACATTTTTTTTAATTTTATTTTTATATGTTTTTTTTATATCTCGTCAGCCTAAAGATGCTGCGGTAGTAGTTTAAAGACGTTTCGGTCTGCTATTAGTTTAAGGACATTTCGGTCCGTCGTTAGTTTAAGGACGTTTCGGTCCGTCATGGAGAAGGCCGGCTACTTTTTATAAAGCCTGAGCTTAGGAAGATAGCGAGCGGACATAGTCATCGTCATCTATCATTGACCTAGGCTGTGGCTCATTAAGCGTAGTATTTCTTTAGGAAGCGACCGTTTATTGGCCTGAAAGGCCTTTCACCGTGCATATCCATGAGTAGATAGGCCCCACCCTGGTAAACTTTATCTATGATGTACGGGCCTTCATAGTTTGGCTCGAATTTTCCTCGCTTGGCGCGATTGGGGATCATAGGCCTTTTGACCACTAACACGATTTCACCTTGGCGGAATGTCCTCGGACGGGTCAATCTTTCGTATGAGCGCGTCATCTTTGCTTTATAAGCTTCCAGATTTTGTTGCGCTATGAGCCGTGTTTCTTCAAGGGCATCAAGCTTCTCAAGCCGAAGGTTAGTATTTTCTTCGTTCGTCAGCTCGTAGTGGATTGCCATTCGTAGAGAGGGTAGCTCTATCTCGAGGGGGAGTACTGCTTCGGTACCGAACACCAACGCGTACGGCGTTGTGTTCGTGGCCGTCTTGAACGTAGTTCGATATGCCCAAAGATCTTCTTGCAGTCTTTCGTGCCAGTCTCTCTTATTTCGGGACACCGTTTTCTTTATGATCTTTGTCAAGGTCTTGTTGAAGGCCTCAGCTAGACCGTTAGCTCGCGGATTATAAACCGAGGAATATCTCCAGTCTATATTATGCTGCTGCACGAAGCGGCTGATTTTATGACTTCGGTAGGCTGGCCCGTTATCGGAGATGATCCGTCTCGGAGTTCCAAACCGATATATGATATGCGTTTTGAAGAAATGGAGGATATTCTCCGTCTTCACTTCTCTCAACGGTACTGCTTCTGCCCATTTGGAGAAGTAGTCGGTCGTCGCTAGGATGAAACGATGTCCTCTGGACGATGCTGGTTTAATGGGGCCGACTATATCAGTCCCCCACATTTCGAATGGCCAGCTAGCCACCGTTGGATGTAATGGATTTGGATGCTGATGGATGAAATCCCCATGAATTTGACATGAGTGGCACTGCTTCGCATATTCGAGGCAGTCCTGGATCATCGTGGGCCAATAGTAGCCCATGTGTTTGATCTTCAACTTCATCTTTAGGCCTGCCTGGTGAGAACCGCAGAGTCCGTCATGAACTTCCTGGACGACCCGTCTTGCTTCGTCAGGTCCTAAGCATCTTAGCCACAGAGAATCGAATGACCTCTTGTACAGAGTATCATTGACGAAGGCGAAAGACAGAGCTCGTTTCATGAGCTGATGTCTTGTGGACGCTTCTTCGGGCAATCGGTGGGACTTAAAGTAGTCTATGAAGACTTCCCTCCAATCCTCGGCCTTTTCCGGGTCTTTTATTTGCAGAGCCATTCGCTCAGTCGTTTTCTTTTCTTCGGATGATTCCGGAGATATTTCTGCTGGGGCAAGAACTCGACGGCTCTGTACCATGATTCTAACGTCATCGAGGTTCTCGTCAGCCAGTTCTTTAGCAAGTTTGGCCAACGCGTCTGCTTTGCTATTTTCCGCACGCGGTAGGTTATCCAAAGTATAAGAGGGAATTTGGGTCAACAGTTGTTGCACCTTTTCGCCGTATTTCACCAATTCTGGCTTGCACGTTTGGTAGTTGCCGTTTACTTGACTAACGACAAGTTGAGAATCCCCGTATATGAGGAGGTTTTCAATTCCCATGTCAATGGCGATCTTAAGGCCTGCTATCAGAGCTTCATATTCGGCTTCGTTATTTGTCCTCGGCTCTGTTAGGGAGAACGCGTAGCGCATTATCCCTCCTTGTGGAGTTATAAAGATGAGTCCTACCCCCGATTTGATTATAGGGGTACTTTGTTTACGTTTTTTCATGGAAGATGCTCCATCGAAATAAAGTTCCCATTGGGAATCACCACCGTCGATCGCGTCAAACGCATGTTCGTCTGGCAAATCACAATTCAGAGGAGAATCGGCAGGTATCGGGTGCTCAGCGAGGAAATCGGCAATGGCCTGGCCTTTCACTGCCTTGAGAGGTTGATATGTTATCGAAAACTTCATCAAGAGCAGGGCCCATTTGGCGAGTCGTCCCGTCAATATGGCCTTCGACATCAAGTATTTAAGGGGGTCCACCTTTGAAATGAGACGGACTTCATGCGCCAACGCATAGTGTCTAAGCTTTGTTATCGCAAAAATCAACGCCAGGCAGTGTTTTTCAATGGGAGAGTAGTTTCTTTCTTCCCCCAGCAGAACTCGACTTAAGTAGTAGAGTGCTCTTTCTTTCCCTTGATCGTTCTCTTGTGTCCATAATGCGCCTAAGGAACCTTCGAGGGCGGTTGTATAAAGAATGAGGGGTTTTCCCTTGACCGGAGCAGCCAACACCGGCGGGTTCTGCAGGTATTGCTTGATCTCGTCCAGTGCGCCTTGGCATTTGTGATCCCAGACAAATGGGGCTCCCTTCTTCATCAGCTGGCTATAGGGACGGCACTTTCCTGAAAGGTTGGCTATAAATCGCCGTATGTATGCGAGCTTCCCTTAGAGAGACCGCAGCTGTTTGAGAGTTCTCGGCGGAGGCATTTCCATGATCGCTTTAATCTTTGACGGATCTATTTCAATACCTCGATGTCGAACAATGAATCCCAGGAATTTGCCTGAGGAGACTTCGAATGCACACTTGAGCGGGTTCATTTTCAAGTTGTATTGTCGAAGGCGTTGAAATACGGTCTTCAAATGCTCGAGATGTTCCTCGTATGATTTGCTTTTAACCACGAGATCGTCGATATAGCATTCGACGATTTCGTGTACAAGGTCGTCGAAGATCTTCGTCATGTCCCTTTGGTAGGTGGCACCGGCGTTCTTTAAACCGAAGGGCATCACTTTGTAACAGAATATACCTAGAGGGGTCCTGAAGGCGGTGTGCTTCTGGTCTTCGGGATGCATCTTTATCTGGTTATACCCCGATGAGCCGTCCATGAAGGAGAAAACCTCATGAGTGGATGTATTGTCTATCATCAATTCGGTGACTGGCACTGGGAAATCATCCTTCGGGCAAGCTTTATTGAGATCCCGAAAGTCCACGCATATGCACACCGTCCCATTTTTCTTCATCACCGGAACGATGTTAGCGATCCATTCAGGATATTGAACCTCCTGGATAAAGCCGGAGTCGATCATCTTCTTGACCTCGGCGTTGATACTCATCTCAAGCTCGAGCCGCATTCTCCTCGGCGCCTGTTTGACTGGCTTGATGTTCGGGGATATCGCCAATTTGTGTACAGCAATTTCTGGATCTAGTCCCGGCATTTCGGAATAGTTCCACGCGAAGCAATCTCTATGCTGCAGAAGCACATCCTTTAACGCAGCTACCCTTTCTTCAGATAGTAACTCGCTGATGAATGTCGGTCGTGGATCGTTTGCCGTCCCCAACTCAATCTTTTTGAGGTTATCTGCAGTGGTATGGATTCCATCTTCCAGCTCTTTTGGCGCTGGTGGGAATTCTGAGATCATCTCGTCGCTGCTGTTTTCGAAGCACCAAGGGAACTCATCTATGTCCTCGGGCTCTTCTTTTAATATTGTAATCATGTGACAGGTGCGAATTCGCTTCCAATCCCGATGTGGAACCGGTTCTTCTTTCGTGGCCTTGGGCTCGTGTTTCTGTGGCGGCGCTACCTTCCAGTTGTCAGACAGAGCGAACTTGCCCAGCTGGTACTGATCTTCGACCCAATTCTTAAAGGTGAAGCAGTCTTCGAACGGGTGCCCTATTACTCGATGGTAAGAGCAATAGTTTGGGCCAGAGACTTCGCCTGCTTGTTCGGGGTGTTTAGACTCCGGCAGTGTAAGCATCTGATGTTTTAGAGCAAGATCAAGTATCTTCTTCGTCTTATCCCGAGGAAAAGAGTATGCTCGACCCATTTTCTTCATGAGGGATAGATCAATAACGCTCGACTCCCGTTTGCGTGGCTTCTTAGCCCTGCTTTGTTGCTGTTGAGCGCTTTTTTGGCATTTCGACTTATTTCTGCTTCTGCGCCGAGCCTTCTTTATAACAGGCTGACAAGGAGCGGCATTTTCATCCTTCACGGCCTGTTGGAGGAGGCGTTGCGTTCTGGCTTTCTCGTAGATGACCATTTCGCGGTTATGATCGTCCCGGACTTTTTTACCCGCTTCCCTTATAAGCTTGTCCATTTGTTCTTCGAACGACGGACTGGGCTCTTTTGCATCTGGAACTTTTACTGTCTCAGGATTAGCGTCCTCCCATTGAGCATCCGCTTCTTCATCGAAGTCATATATGACATAGCAGCTGTTTAGTAGCTCTCGTTTCTTTGACCGGACGTATCCAAGCCCAATTGTCTCCATTTTCCCATTATGCAGTTTGCGTTGAGTCCCGGGAACGTTCCAGACTTTGTCATAGAACTTGGCTTTTCGAACGGTCTGTTTGAAGGATATCCCCTGGCATTTCAGCGGCTTCTTCAAACCCTCTGTATAATATCTGGGAAGACGGATAGGCTGAAGCCTGTCGAGCGTAGGATCCGCGCCATGCCAGATTTCTTTTTCTACCTTGGTTTCTTCAGAACGGTAAAACAGAATTGCTTTCTCGCTCTCTCGTATGGGAGGGATATAGAACGTCTGCAGCTCTTCTACATTGTAAATATTAAGTGCATCCAGTTCTTTATGGTGTTTAAGCGGCACCATGGCGACTTGTAGACTTTGTTCTTCATCAGCGAACGTGCGTATGGAAGGTCGACCAGAGAATACAACACGGATCTCATCTTCCGAGTCGCTACCAAAGATCAACGTAGGAGTGGACGGTCCTGGCTTACTGTGTTAGGGCGGACCTGAATACACTATCTCCTCTTCCTCCTCGGTATCACTGCCGAAGACAGGGATGGTGGCGTTAGCTTTGTGTTCCGGCTTGTGACACTTCTCCGTGTCTTCGAAATCCGGCAAGAAGTATTTGGCATCTTCGTATTTGCAGACCTCGTTCACAGAGAACGGGTTCAGTTCTCCCATCACGGTAAACTCGAAACCATCCTTAAAATACTTCATACACTGATGTTGTGTAGAAGGGATGATGTTGTACTCATGTAACCATGGTCGGCCGAGCAACGCGTTGTAGCATGTCTTGGCGTCTATGACATAGAACTTAATGTCCGTGACGAGTAACCCGAAGCGTAGCGTCAGTATCACAGACCCGAGAGTTCTTGACGACTGGGAATCGAACCCGGAGATAGTGATCTTGTCACGAGCAAGGTGCTGGACGCTCATGCAGATTTCCTTTAACACCCGCACGTTGAGGAGATTAACAGACGATCCATTATCGATCAGGATTTTGCCTATCTTTATATCATGGCAGTATCCTGAGACATAGAGAGGGCAATTGTGTTCGCACGTCCCAAGGAGAAGGTCTTCATCGCCGAAAGTGACATCGGCCGTGTGCACTTCCTCCAATTCATCCTTCATCTTTTCCTCGGCCAGGCATGCTTGGAATTGTTCCGGATCCTGGAGTGCCTTAATCAACGAGTCTCTCGCCTCCTTTGATAACAAAAGGGCGTCAAGAATGCTGAGCTGTGAGGGTAGCTTCCTTAGATGTGCTAAGACGTTGTAATCCACCTTATTCTTCTTCGGCGGGTTGTTGGCGCTTAGCTCTTCCAGAACTTGGTCATCTAAGAAGATATCTTCAGAGACCTTTTCTTTCCCTTTATCTTTTCTGTTCAAGGGTCCAAGGTTCTTTTCAGGCAGCGTCCGATTCCGCAGCCGGATATTTTCGCAGACCTTCAGCTCTTCTTCTTTTCCCGAAGCGGACTCTTTAAAGAGAGGGGCAAGTTCTAGCTCTTCATCAGAATCACTCCCGAATGTAGGTACTCGTGACCCACTGGTGTTAACCATGCGACAATCGCCGGTAGTTCTTTCAACCTCTTCGGTCGTATTTCTTTGCTCCCGACGAGTTTTACGCTTTTCCCGTTTAAAGCGTTGTCGATGAGCAACATATCCTTGCCACCATCTATCGAAAGCTTTGCACTCTTGAGTAGGGTGCGAAACCTTCTGATGATATAAGCAATAGGACGGGTGTATTTCCATTTCACCAGTGATATTCCCTTCAGAGGATGGTAGCTTCATGCCCATTGATATGGCCTTAGCAAACTTTTTCCTCATCTTGAATTGGCTTTTGTCGGTAGCGGAGGTGTTTAGCTCCAATGGGATCGTCTCAGCTCCTTTATCAAGTCGCTGGCGCTTGGCCCTTTCAAATATAGCCGCCTCGCGCTCCCGATCAGCTTTACTTTTCAACCGAGCTTCATTAAGGAATGCGTCAATTACTTCATCTGATGGCCCCAGAACTTTTGGCTCAGGATCTGTCCCCAGCTTTTCGGTGCAAGGAGTCTCCTCATCGTTCGTGATCGAATAGGAAATCATATGACAGCTCGCCACGTATTCCTCAGATTCATCCGATGAACTTTCCCCCTCATCTTCTTCTTGAAAGACGTGATTGAGGAACTCTTGGAGCGTAATGGGAGTCCGTGCCTTTTGGTTGTATTCATCCAGCGCGTCAATTTGCTTTTGTAAGTCCGTGCGCTTGTCGCCAGCTTCACGGGCTTCTTAGATTTCTTCTTCTTCTTTTTCGAAGATTTTGACGGCTGGCTGCGAGTGTTTGAGCCACCACCATCGGTCTTTGGAGTTGTACGCAGTTTCAACATCCCTTCAATGACCTGCGGTTCCAACGGGTTCTTCCACTTGATCGCTGGACATGTCTGAAGATCGTTTAGCATCCTCTTTGTCTTGGCTGATAATACAACCTCCCAAGGAGCTTCTTCAATGACGGAGCATGTTGCCCCCAGCGTATTCATCCCCTTAGAGGTGTGGGGCTGCGGGGGATTCACCTTCCATTTGTCAGATAACGCGAACTTGCCCTGTCGGTACTGGTTTTCAAGCCAGTTCTTGAAAACATAGCAATCTTCGATCGGATGTCCTAGTACTCGATGATAAGGACAGTAGTTGGGCTCGTTGACGTCACTTGGTTGCAACCGACGTCTTGGATCCAGCAGATTTATGAGTCTGTTGCGCAACGCCAGCTCGAATAACCTCCTCGTTTTATCGCGGGGAAAGGAATAAGGACGTCCCATTCTATCCTTAAGGGGTACGTACGGGCGCATATTATTTTAACGAGCAACCGGCTTCGAGTCGCTCGGTTGTTGTTGAGTATTAGCGACGACGATCGCTTTTCCCTTCCCTTTGTCATTTCGGGAGTCCGGCCTTGGAAGAGGGGGTTTATGGCCCATTTGGTCCATTTGCGCTAGTTTGTCGATCAAGGCCTGGAAGGTAGTTGGCTTGAAAAACATCATGAATTGTGAGATGGTTGCTTGCGGATCAAGGGTCCCTACAAACATACCCACCGCGGGAGCTTCTTCAATGCGCTGCTCGCACTTCGACCACAAGTTCCGCCATCGTATAGCATACCGAACCCACGTCTCGCCTGGCTTTACCCTGGCGTTAATCAGTGCTGTCATCGGGGTACGTTCACTGGCGCTTGCAAAACGCTGAGTAAACAGTAGCTCCATCTCGGCGAAGGTTTTGATAGAGTCGTTCGGGAGCTCAGAGTACCACTCGAACGCCGTATCTGATAAGCTTCCAACGAACTGGCGAAGTAAAAGCTTGTCATCACCACCGGTATTGCCGCAGAGTGCCCTAAACTGGGCAACATGTTGATGAGGATTGCCCGTCCCTTTGTAGACATGGAACTTGGGAATTGTGTAACCGGGTGGGTACTTGATTTGATCGTACCAACTTGGATATGGCCGTCCCGTTTTTACGACCTGACCGGCCGCTTCGGTCGCATGATGAACCCGTATTTGCTGGGCGATGTACTCATCCAAATCAGCTTTGGAGATTGTATCCTCTTTAGCTGTCGATAGAGCTGGTGGAGGATTTGATGTCTCTCCCCTATCGTCTCCAAGGACGATCGGGGGCTCTTCAGCCGGGGGATCTTGCTGGATCATCATCCCTATCATGTCCTGGAAGAGGAGGCCCATACGCTGTATGTTGGCTGCTTGTTCAGTAGCCTTTTTGTCCTTCTTCTCCAATATCCGACGAAGGAATTCGGCGTCGGTTTCTTCCTCCTGGCGCTCATCTGAGGACGTTTCAGTGTTCTCTTTTGGCCCTGTAAGTGCGGCCATAGCATTCATCATCTCTTGGAGCTTTTGCTGTTGCTCCTGCGCCTTGGTCACTGATCGGGTAAGTGGTCGATGACCTGTAGATATGCGGCTGTCTTCTTTACCAGATGCCACGTAGACGGTATGAACTGTTATGCCCCCTGACTTGGGGCGTTTAGGTTCACCATTTTTAACTTTTGTCGCTGACGCGGGAGTTTTCTCTGGCCTCCTTCTTTTGTGGGCCGTTGAGGTTGAAGGGGCCGTTGCAGTGGGTATCCTAGCGATCGTTGTCCCTTGTTGTTCAATAGGACGGTCTTTTCTATTTTGCACCTTCGTCTTCTTTCGTTGACGGGAGTGATCCTGGTCGATCACGGAGTCTTGAAATCTCTTCCAAACTTTATAAATTCTTGAGGACAGCCGTTGATGGGGTTGTTCTTGCTTCGTTTCTGGAACTCTCTCCGCAGGTGGAGGAGATCTCTTCAGTGTAGCGGTTGGAGAGTTCTTACGTACCCTCCCCAGCAGTTCAAAGCTATTCCCAGTCGGGACAGCAGCGTTGACCTCCACCATTGGAGCGGGTGGAGTTAGCCCTAAGGGGGCGTTGCTCCCTGCCTTTCTTACTCGTTGCCAATAGCGACGTCTAGCATGATCAGCCGTTGGGACTGGCTCGGAGATAGAGACGTCTTCTTTTTTCCCCTTGTCCGGCTGAGGCGCTGCTGGTGTTAACCTCTTAAAAACTGAGGTTGTTCTTTGCGGGGTAATATCCAATCTGTCAAAGACAGATCTTCGTGTAGGGGCAGGAGCAGGAATCGTCAGTCTTGAAAAGACTGACTCTTTGACGGGAGAAGCCGCCTTAACGACTTCCGGAGCAGCGGCCGTTGCCCTCCTTGGGACAGCCATTTTAGAGTTCCTGGGCTTCTTAGCGGGCCCTTCAGAGTTTTGATCCAACCTCGCAAAGACAGAGGCTGTTGGCTTGGTGGTGGGCGACTCGTTGACAGGGGCCGTGGTAGCACTGAGCCGGTCGAACACCGACTTCTTGTTCACTTCCGATGCAGGTATCGGCATAGAGAAGCTTGTAGGTGGGACCATGGTCCCGAAAAACAGGCCGGTGGCGGCCTGGGTCACCTGTTCTACCGGCAGAGCGAGGAAAGAGGCCGCTTGGGGCCCATATGCTACACCTCTAGGTGAGGTGGAGCGTCCGTTGCAGTGGCACTTCGCGCAGTTGGTGCAGTTAGAAGCTATGGATGCTTGAGTTCTGCGCCAGACAAAAGACCAAATCTTAGTAACTTGGAAATCCAAAGACAACCGTTAACAAACCGCGATTAGTTCGCGAAGACGACACACGAAGTGTGGAGTGGAAAGAGGAAAAGGTCCCACCGGGCGTGCCAGAATCTGTTCCTCTCCGAAGGACGGCGCACAAGACCGCGAGGTCCTGCTGCTGAGATTCGGGGCAGATGCTATTTGGTTTTATCCGTCTACCTCTCCGAAAATGCCAAGTTGATTTATGGCACCGTGTATCGGAGGTTTAGACGGATGCGGACGATTTAGCAGACTTCGTCAGATTCCCCCTCGCTTGAGGGGTTTTTTGATTGTGGGGACGCTCTTCCCTGCAGGCGCAAGCCCCTGCAGTTAATTACGCTACCGCATCGCGGTAACAACTTTCTCCTTCTCCAGAATTTCACTTCGTGTTGTGTGTGTTTGTTTTGTTTGTGGTTGCCCGTGGATTGTATACGGAGACTGAGTAATGTCGTCGCCCGTAGGACGTGGATTAGTCCAAATCTGTATTTAGTTAGATTTGGGTTTGGTGTTTTTAGTTTAAGGATGCATTAGTCGCGTTGCGGCTAAGATCAACTTAAACGTTCGTTAAGGATACGTTAGTCCTGTTTTAGACTAAGATCAACTTAACGTAGTGATTCATTTAATATATGGCCGTCAGGACTCGTCACCTCTCTGACGTCGTTGAAGGATTACAACGACAGGTGTCAGAGGAGTTCAGAGATGTACCCTTGAACCAAAATTGATTTGGAGTTTTATCATTCATTTAAATGTCTAAGGATACGTTAGCCATATTTGGGGCTAAGATCAACTTAAACGGGACCGTTTAGATCCGGCAAAAGAGCATTTGGAGGCTCTATTGTTCCAGTTTAGGGACGTAGTGGTCCATTTTCCAGTTTAGGGACGTGGTGGTCCATCGCCAGTTTAGAGACGTGGTGGTCCATATTCCAGTTTAGGGACGTGGTGGTCCGATATTAGTTTAAGGACGTTTCGGTCCGATATTAGTTTAAGGACGTTTCGGTCCAATATTAGTTTAAGGACGTTTCGGTCCACGAGTTTAGGGACCCCGCAGTCCGTATTCATGTGTGGTCGTTGGGACCCGTCGCCTCTCTGACGTCGTTGAAGGATTACAACGATATATGTCAGAGGAGTTCGGAGATGTACCCTCGAACCGGAGATAAATTGATTTAGGAGAGCAATTTTGCTCAGTCAATTTAATTTGAGGACTTACGGCCAAAATTGGGTTAAGTCCAGTTGAGAATATTCAATATTTTTCTTGATCTTTGGCCTATTAGACCTGTGCTAGGGCTTTGCCCATATTTAATAATGCACTGCATTCTATTCTGGCCTGCTAGGCTTTTGATTTGGGCTCTGTCCCTTTATTTATGATGCAGAGCATCTATTTTAGTTTGGGCTCTGTCCCTTTTTAAAACAATGCATTGCATTTTATTAGACCTGTTAGGCCTTCTTTAATTGGGCTTGGCCCCTTTTGTAAGCAGTGCAGTGCATTTGTGCAAAGCACTAAGAATCTTTTTAGATTCAAAAAAAAAAAAAACAGAAGTGCAAAGCACTTTTTGATCCATTGATCTAAACAAGTTTTTTCTTGTTTCAGAGAACCAAAGGTTCATAACAAGTGCAAGAAACTATTTTTATTTTTATTTTTATTTATTTATTTATTTATTGAAGATCAATGATCTTGTTTTTAGATCCCTGATCTGTTCATAAGAGAATTTTCTCTTCTTTCAAAGGTTTTTACCTTTTTTTGTTCTTGAGGAGTTCTTCAGAGTCCTCTTTCTCTCTTTTTTTTTTAGAAAATGTTGATACTTTTGAATTGAGGTCTGGAGTCCCTTTTATAGTGCCCATAAATTAGTTAAGTTTGTTAAAAAGATCTTTCTCTGAGTGATTTGGGGAATTTTCCCCACCGTTGGATCTTTGATCCAAAGGTCTCTGTTTTACAGAAGAAAATCTTCTTGTTTTAACAAGAACAGAAAAGATATATTCTGTTTTGCGTAACTCCCTTAGCGCGTGACACGTGTCGCGCAGCGCAGCGCTTGCGCAGCTGTGTCTGCGCAGCTGCGCTTGCGCACCTGCGCAGACACGTGTCGCGCAGCGCAGCGCTTGCGCAGCTGCGCAGACACGTGTCGCGCAGCGCTTGCGCAACTGAAAGTTGTTTATTTTACTTTTAGATTTTTAAAAGAGCCCTGCTCCGATTGGACGCACCGCCTTGGGCGTTGCGCTGTCGTATCAACTTCTGACACGTGGCGCGTTGCGCGCAGCGCACGGGATTTGAAGCGTTGCTTCAAAATTTGAATTTTTGAAATTTAAACAGAGCCTTGCTCTGATTAGGGAAACAGGAACTAGATTGGAATTTAGCACAACATATCATCCTCAGACAGATGGATAATCTAAGAGGAAGATTCAAATATTGGAGGACATGCTATGTGCTTGTGTGATGGACTTTAGTGGTTCATGGGAAGATCATTTGCATTAGATGGAATTCTCTTACAATAATAGTTTCCAGGCGGATATACAAATGACACCGTTTGAGGTCCTTTATGGGAGAAAATGTCGATCCCCAGCTTGTTGGGATGATGTCGGAGAAAAGGCAACTTTTAAGGCCAGAAATTGTAGTTCAAACGATTGAAAAAAGTGCAGTTGGCTAGAAAACATTTGAAAGCAGCATAAGATCGCCAAAAGTGTTGGGCAGATTTAAGAAGGAGACCTCTTAAATTTCAAGTGGGCGATTATGTATTTCTGAAGATTTCTCTGATCCGAGGTGTGATTAGATTTGGGAAATGTTGAAAATTAAATCCAAGATTTATCGGGCCATTTCAGTTATTGGAAAGGGTTGGAAAGGTTGCTTATAGATTAGCTTTACCCCATCTTTAGGCGAAGTGCACAATGTATTTCATGTGTCGCAACTGAAGAAATATGTTCAAGACAAACATCATGTGCTAGACTATTCAGATCTTGTTTTAGGGGAGAACCTGACTTATGAAGCGATGCCAGAGGCTATACTAGACAGGCGAGAAAAAGTATTAAAGAATAAGGTGATTCCACTGGTATTAGTTTCTTGGTATCCATGATCGCTAGGAAAGTGCACCTAGGAACGGGAGGAAGATATTCGAGCTAGATACCTGCATCTCTTTCAGTGATGCCTTCATTTAAATCATGCTAGATATCGTAGCATATTGCATGTCATATTTTATCTTTCCATTCTTTTCTTTAAATTTCGAGGACGAAATTTATTTCCTATGTGGGTAGAAATATAACCCTCGAATCCCAATACACCTATATCTATATTTTGTAGTATTTATGAAACTAAATTTAGTTTACACATTTTATAAAAAAAAAAGACAAGATGTTTTTATGCAAATGAATTTGGGGTAATGTGTAAATATTAATTTTGAAGGGGCCAAATTTTAAAATTTTCTATCCTAAAAAATTCTTCCATATTCAATTCTTTTCTTTTATTTTCTTTACTTTATTTCCAAGTAAAGCTTACTATATCCCCAAGCAACTCATAATTAATGAACTCTTCTCCATTATATCGTTTTCTTCTCAGTTCTTCTTCTCTTTTCCATGAAAACTTATCTAAATTTTACAAAAAAAATTCAAGAAGAGACGTGAAGAGATTTGTTGAACAAGGCAAGTGCTTCAACTTGTTTTGTTTTAGAATTACTTGTTTTGATTTTAATATAATTGTTTGCAATTAGTAACAAGATAAGTGTTTAATTAAATTGTTATTTATGTTTCATGTTTTGTATTAATAAAAATTATTTTAGCCTTGTTAGTTTTAATTCTTGTGGGTTGTTCAATTTCATCATCAAGTCCTAACATGATATATGAGATGAGTAAACAGGATAACCCTAATCTTTTCATGCACACACACTGTTCTCCGCCGAAACACAGAGACGCGACCTTGTAGGTCTGTCTTGCCTGAATTTGGGGGCAGATACTAGTTGGTGCTATCCGTCCACCTCTCCGAAAATACCAAGTTGATTTATGACATCATATATCGAAGGTCTAAACGGATACGACCGATGTAGCAGACTTCGTCAGATTCCTCCTCATTTGAGGGGGTTTTTGATTGTGGGGATGCTCTTCCCTGCAGGCGCAAGCCCCTGCAGTTAATTACGCTACCGCGTCGTGGTAACCACTTTCTCCTTCTCCAGATGGTCACTTCGTGTCGTGTGTGTTTGTTTTGTTTTTGGTTTCCCGTGAATTGTATACGGAGATTAATTTATGTTGTCGCCTGTAGGACGTGGATTAGTCCAAATCCGTATTTTCTTAGATTTGGGTTTGGGGGTTGGGTGTAAGAATGCGTTAGTCTCATTTGAGACTAAGCTCAACTTAAACGTATGTTGAGGATACGTTAGTCTAATTTTAGACTAAGATCAACTTAATAGGATCATTTAGATCCAACAAAAGAGCATTTGGGCTCTATTGTTTAGTTTAGGAACATTGCGGTCGATAATTAGTTTAAGGACATTACGGTCCAATGTTAGTTTAAGGACATCTCGGTCCAGTTTAATGACATCATAGTCTATAAAAGTTAAGGACATCATAGTCCATGGGTTTAAGGACCCCACAGTCCGAGGATAAGGACATCATGGTCCATGGGTTTAAGGACCCCACAGTCCAAGGTTAAGAACATCATAGTCCATGAGTTTAAGGACCCCACAGTCCAAGGTTAAAGACATCATAGTCTATGAGTTTAAGGACCCCACAGTCCGTGAAATGTCTGATTGTCGGGACTCGTCACCTCTCTAAAGACGTTGAAGGATTACAACGACAAATATCAGAGGGGTGAAGAGATGTACCCTTGAACCAATATTGGTTGGGGGATCTGTAGTTGATTGATTTAAGGATCGTTAATCTCGTTTGAGATTAAGATCAACTTAAATGTTTGTTAAGGATATGTTAGTCTAATTTTAGACTAAGATCTACTTAACAAGATCATTTAGATCCAATAAAAGAGCATTTGGGCTCAATTGTTTAGTTTAGGGACACTGCGGTCCATTACCAGTTTAAGGACATGGTGGTCCAATATTAGTTTAAGGACATCTCGGTCCAGTTTAAAGACATCATAGTCTGTAAAGGTTAAGGACATCATAGTCCATAGGCTTAAGGACCTCACAGTCCAGGTTAAGGACATCATAGTCCATGGGCTTAAGGACCCTACAGTCTGTAGTTTAAAAATGCCATAGTCTATAAAGTTTAAGGACATCATAGTCCATGAGTTTAAGGACCCTATAGTCCATGGAATGATTGGCTATCAGGACCCGTCACCTCTCTGAAGACGTTGAAGGATTACAACGACAATTATCAAAGGAGTGAAGAGATATACCCTTGAACCAATGTTGATTGGGAAATCTGTAGTCCAATTTGGAACTAAGATGAATTAATTAGATTATGAGCACATTCTCGGTTAAATCTGAATTGAGGACTTATGGCCAACTTGGGCTAAGTCCAATTAGGTTTGAAATGTTAGACCTTTGTTTGGACTGTTGAACACTTGTCTGGGTTCAGCCCCCCATTATTTAGCAATGCTAAACATGAATCTGGGTTCTGGCCGTATTTTGTCTTTTATTGAGTGCTGAGCACTCATGTACCATATAAGATGATCGATCTTGGAAGACAAGGGTGTATTTGAGGCTCAGTAAAAAGGGGAGTCTCGCCTCTGGAAAAATTTGGCTAGTTCAAGCTAAGATTGGCTTGGATATAGTGTTAAACACTATAGTATACTCAGCTATCACGTGCTCCCATGTGATGCGCTAAAAATAGTGTTAAACACTTAGGATGCAGTGCACAAAACAGTGTTGGGCCCAAACATCCTTTATTTTATTCTCAAAATATGCAGGTAAATGTTAAACACTTTAGTTTTCATGGCCATCACGTGTGGGCACGTGATGGGTACCCATGCACTGGATATTAAAAGGATTTGCTAGGGGTCACGTGGGGAAACGTGAGAGCGTCATGCATTGGATTTTAATCCTTCAGTTCTTTCCATCTTCTCTTTTTTTAAAGTGGTGTTTGTCAGGGGTCACGTGGGGAAACGTGAGGGCGCCCAAAGTCTGTTCTGCCTTTATTTTGAGAAGTTTGTTCAAGGGCCACGTGGGAGCACGTGACCTGATCTCATTCGTTCTCTTTTGATCATTGAGGGGGGTCACGTGTTGCCATGTGATCAGGTTGAATACTGACTTCTTTACGTACATGGAGAGTTTTAAGTCTCTTTTTAAGAATTAAATTCTTTTGTAGGGTTGAACCCTAATTTTATTTAGAGGAATTAAATTCCTATGTATTTGGAAGAATTAATTCTTTAAACCCAACTCTCACTCTAAGTTTTGGATCTGCATGGCAGAATCTCCCCGATGAGAATTAAATTCTCAACTTATGGGGAGATCTGTTTCTGCAGATCTCCAACCATGAAGAAGAACTAAGTTCTTGTTTTAAGGGTTAAACCCTGTCTCTGTTGGAGGAATTAAATTCCTAAGTATTTGGAAGAATTAAATTCCTATGTATTTGGAAGAATTAAATTCTTCAAACTCAATTCTCTCTCTAAGTTTTGGATCTGCATGGCAGAATCTCCTCGATGAGAATTAAATTCTCAACTTATGAGGAAATCTGTTTCTGCAGATCTTCAACCAAAGGAAGAACTAAGTTCTTATTCAGAAGAGTTAAACTCTTAGTTTGAGAATTAAATTCCCTTTTCGTTTTGTGGAGCTTATGATCTCTTTCCCTTACTCACCTAGTGTTTCTTTCTCTTCTGAGGAAATCTTCTTTCCTCTATGGAGAATTAAATTCTCTTCTTTTTTCTCTCTGTTGTTGTATCTACCTCTTCTTTCTTTTTTTTCTTCTCTTCTTGGCTCCTATTTATAGGAGAAAGAAAAGAATCAGTTTGTTTAGTCGATCTTTTATTGAAAATTTTTAATTGATTTTGTAACCAACATGATCTTTTAGATCACTCAGTGAATTTTATTCACCATTGGATTTTTAATCCAAAACAGATTTTATCTATTATTCCTGGAAAATTTCAGGGAAATCTTTCCTTGTATAGAATCTTTCTATAAATTGGTGATTTTTAATCACCATTGGATTTTTAATCCAACGGTGCTTCACTTTACAGAGCACAATCTTTTTGTTTGGAAAGATCTAGGGAAATATTTTTCCAACTAGGGTTTTTGATTTCCCTTAATTAGAATTTAATTCTATTAGTTCAGAAGGTTTTAAGAGCCTATCACGTGTTAGCACATGATCCCACTGATTGACCAATTAATTAGAATTTAATTCTATTGGTTTAGAGGGCTCAGGAACCCATCACGTGTTGGCACGTGACCCCACTGATTAATTATTTAATTAGAATTTAATTCTATTGTTTTATAGGGTTTAAGAGCCTATCACGTGTTGGCACGTGACTCCACTGATTAATTATTTCCAATTATTTATTTTATTCAGTGCCTACAGGCTTTGCCTGTAAATGGTCACGTGTCTGCACGTGATGTCCGGTCACGTGTGGGCACGTGATGCCCGGTCATGTGTGGGCACGTGATGCCCGGTCATGTATGGGCACATGACGCCTCATAACTTTTGATCCCGGATGAATTATGAGGCCCATAATATATCAAATCGAAGGCTTTTTCGAGACCCTTTCGATACCATCAGAATTTAGCTGTTTCACATTCGGGAGTTTGTCAAAGTACAGCCCAAAAAATACTGGTTCACATTTTCTTAAACGTATCGCTGCCATTTGATACCTTGGGCTATTTTGCGCAGAAATTTTTTGGCGGGAACAAATACCCCCCACTAATTTGCCCACGTAAGTATATATGAGTCGTGAGGATCTCGTAGGTGTCTTTTCTCCTTAGGAGTCGTGAGGACTCCTAAGTGCGTTGTCTCTTGAGAATCGTAAGGATCCCACAAGAGAATTTTTTTTATGCGTAGGGACACTAATTTCCCCGCAAGTTGAGACGGGTCGAGGGATTTTCGCAAAGACACTGATTTCCTTGCGGATCGAAACGAATCGAGAGGTTCTCGCTGAGGATGCTGATTTCCCTGAATCGAGATAAGAAGCGATGGCTTAGGAAATAGGTTCAGATCTGCTGTCTAAGACTTTTCAACTTTATGAGCCGTGAGGGTCTCATAAAGATTTTTTTCTCCCTACGAGTCGGGAGGATCTCGTACGTGTATTTTCTCCTTAGGAATCATGAAGATTCCTAAGTGTGTTTTCTCTTGAGAGTCGTAAAGATCTCACAAGAGAATTTTCTTCCTTACAAGTCCCGAGGACTCGTAAGTGATTGATGAGTTGACCTACTCCCGAGTTAAAGCATTGCTTCAACAGAGAGGTCGAGGGTTGACTTTGGATTGTCTGTGCACCGCCGAGTCATGGAACTAGGAACTTTGCGGCGGCTCCGCTTTGCTGACGTCGTATATTCCTGCCGATACACTGATTTCTCTGCGGGTCGGGGCGAATCGAGATGTTCTCGTCAAGGACGTTGATTTCCCTGAATCGAGATATTTGCCAAGGACACTGATTTCCTCGGAGTTGAGACGAATCGAGGTATTCCTGCAAAGACACTGATTTCCTTGCGGGTCGACGCGAATCGAGATGCTCTCGCCAAGGACGCTGATTTCCCTGAATCGAGGTTTTTCCAAAGACACTGATTTCCCTAAAGTCGAAACGAATCGAGGAATTCCTGCAAAGATACTGATTTCTTTGCGGGTCGACGCAAATCGAGGTGCTCTTGTCAAGGACGCTGATTTCCCTAAATCGAGGTTTTTGCCAAGGATACTGATTTCCTCAGAGTTGAAACGAATCGAGGTATTCCTGCAAAGACGCCGATTTCTCTGCGGGTCGATGCGAATCGAGGTGCTCTCGTCAAGGACGCTGATTTCCCTGAATCGAGGTTTTTGCCAAGGAAACTGATTTCCTCGGAGTTGAAACGAATCGAGGTATTCCTGCAAAGACGCTGATTTCTCTATGGGCCGACGCGATCGAGATGTTCTCGTCAAGAACGCTGATTTCCCTGAATCGAGGTTTTTGCCAAGGACACTGATTTTCTCGGAGTTGAGACGAATCGAGGTATTCCTGCAAAGACACTGATTTCCTTGCGGGTCGACGTGAATCGAGATGCTCTCGTCAAGGACGCTGATTTTCTTGAATTGAGGTTTTGCCAAGAACACTAATTTCCCTGGGGGTTGAGACGAATCGAGGTATTCCTGGAAAGACGCTGATTTCTTTGCGGGTCGACATGAATCGAGATGCTCTCGTCAAGGACGCTGATTTTCCTGAATCGAGGAGGTTGCCATGGACACTGATTTTCCTGGGGTTGAGACGAATCGAGGTATTCCTGCAAAGACGCTGATTTTTCTGCGGGGCGACACGAATCGAGATGCTCTCGTCAAGGACGTTGATTTCCCTGAATCGAGGAGGTTGCCAAGGACACTGATTTCCCTAGGGTTGAGACGAATCGAGATATTCCTGCAAAGACGCTGATTTCTCTATGGGCCGACGCGAATCGAGATGCTCTCGTCAAGGACGCTGATTTCCCTGAATCGAGGAGGTTGCCAAGGACACTGATTTCCCTAGGGTTGAAACGAATCGAGGTATTCCTACAAAGACACTGATTTCTTTGCGGGTCGACGCGAATCGAGGTGCTCTCGCCAAGGATGCTGATTTCCCTGAATCGAGGTTATGCCAAGGACACTGATTTCCCTGGAGTCGAAACAAATCGAGGTGTTCCTGCAAAGACACTGATTTCTCTGCGGGTCGACGCGAATCGAGATGCTCTCATCAAGGACGCTGATTTTCCTGAATCGAGGTTTTTGTCAAGGACACTGATTTCCCTGGAGTCGAAAAGAATTGAGGTATTCCTGCAAAGACACTGATTTCTTTGTGGGTCGACGTGAATCGAGGTGCTCTCGTCAATGACGCTGATTTCCCTGAATCGAGGTTTTTGAGTTAACTTGATTCTGAGACGGGGTCATTGGATGACTCCAGGTTGTCTGTGAACCATAGAGTCTTGGAACTGACGACTTTGCCGTGGCTCCGATTGATGGTGTAGCATCTGTGTCCTGCTGGAATGAGGAGGCATACCGTTGTTGGTCTTCGGGCCGTAGATGTGGCCATTGAGATTTGGAACTAAGGACTTTGCCATGGCTCCACTTCGTTGCGACTTTGAGGTCGGTTGTTGACGTCACGTCTGCATCTGGTTAGAGTGAGGTTAAACGCCATTGGTGATCTCTACGCTATCTGTGAACCGTCGAGATTTGGAAATATGAGACTTTGCCATGGTTTCGTTGTTTTGACCCTGGGGTCGTTTGTTGACGTCGCATCTGCATCCTACTAGAGTAAGGAGAAATGCCATTGGTGATCTCTAGGCTGTCTGTGAACCATCGAGATTTGGAACTAGGGGACTTTTCCATGGTTTCGGGATAGTCTCTAGGCTATCTGTGAACCATCGAGATTTGAAACTAGGGGACTTTGTCATGGCTCCATTTGTTGATGTTGCGTCTGCATCCGATTGGAGGGAGGAAGAACGCCGGTGTTGATCTCTAAGTTGTCGATGTTGACATCGAGACCCTGAAGCTAGGGATCTTCCTTCGCTTCGTTTGTTGACATTGTGTCTGCAATATTGCGACGAATGTCGAGATTTTCTCTACGTTGTCTATGAACCTTTGAGATTTTGCTTCGCTTCGACGAAGCCTGATGGGATGATACGGTTCCCTTCTTGTTTGTGCCCATGGATTGTATATAGGGGTCAATGTGACCTCACCTGCAGGGCAAAAAGTTTCATTCTTTCATTTTTTTAATTCTTTCCACGATGCTCTATCATTTCAGCTTTTTACATCGCGAAAATCGCGATTGCCCAATCATTTCGGCTATTTTTCGCGGTGCCCAATCATTTCGGCTATTTGTTTTATTTACTCGCTGCTTTTTATTGCAAGTTGCCCAATCATTTCGGCTGTTTTTGTATGCATACATTTTTACTTGCTGATTTCGTTGCAAGTTGCCCCATCATTTCGGCTATTTCATATACATTTTTGGCTCGCTGATTTTTTATCGCGAGTGTGGATCTAGGATTCTGGTGCCAATCTCAGCATCAGCATCGCTGCGACTGGAATATTTCCAGAAGCGAATCATCATTTGCCATGAAAGGACTTGGAATTTGATACCGATTTAGGCATCAGCATCGCTACAACTGGGATATTGCCAGGAGCGAATCATCATTTTCCTATGTCGATGTCGAACAAAGGTGGCTTAGCAAACAAGGTTAGGATCCCGTCGACTAAGGCTTTTGACTTCATGAGCCGTAAGGGTCTCATAAAGGTGTTTCTCCCTACGAGTCGTGAGGATCTCGTAGGTGCATTTTCTCCTTAGGAATCGTGAGGATTCCTAAGTGTGTGCTCTCTTATAAGTCGTAAGGATCTTACAAGAGTGTTTTCTCCTTACAAGTCGAGAGGACCTATAAGTGTTTGTTCACCGTGTGAGCATATCCCTAGTCGCTGATGTGACTCTGTTAGGGAAATGTTCATTCGTGCCTATGGATCGTATACAAGGTTCAATATTGAACCGCTTGTAGGGCAGCATTGGAGATTGTGATGGCTTAAGAACAGGTTCAGATCCCTGTAGCTTAAGGCTTTTGAATCCTATGAGCCGTGAGGGTCTCAAAGGGGAATTCTCCTTACGAGTCGTGAGGATCTCGTAAGTGTAATTTCTCCTTAGGAATTGTGGGGATCCTTAAGTGTGTTACTCTTTTGTGAGTCGTAAGGATCTCACACTGGTATTTTCTCCTCACAAGGTCGAGAAGAACTTGCAAGTGTCTTTTAATGAGATTGCGCCCTTTTGGGTTTTCATAAAACTCGCCGGTAGCCCTGCTGTTTTTACTCACGGAGACCTTTCGGGTTTTCATCCGTGCACATCTTGCTTATGAACGTACCTTTTTTTTACCACGTCAGCCTAGGGATGCCGCGGGTTTGTAATAGTTTAACGACGTTTCGGTCAAAGGTCTGAGATTTTTCGGGCAACGTACAATTATGCGGCAAGATTTTCTCTCAAATCTTCCCATCTTTTGTGTCGGAGGTGGATTCCTTGAAGAGAGAGTTGAGGGCGATTTCTTTGTCAGAGTCGCTTCCAAAGGTGATAACTTGCGATCCTTTGGTGTCGACTATGTGACAGTTGCCAACGGTTCTTTTGCGCTCATCTGTCGTGCTTTTGTATTCCCGACGAGCTTTGCGCTTCACTCGTTGAACGTGTTGTCAGTGGGCAACATATCCCTGCCACCTGTTTTTAAAGGCTATGCACTCCTCGATAGGGTGTGCAATTTTCTGATGGTATAAGTAGAACTTAGGATGTATGTCCGCTTCATCAAGATGTATACATCCAGGAGAATTTCCTCTGAAAGAGGGCAACTTCATTCCTATTGACAGGGCCCTAGTAAATCGTTTCCTTACTTTAAGCTTGATTTTGCTGGAGATAACGATGCTTCGATCCGGTTGGGGTGCCTCGACCTTTTCATCCAGTCGTCAGCGTTTGGCTTTTTCGAATATAGTTCGCGCTCTCGATTGGCTTTGCTTTTCTGACTGGCTTCGTTCAGTAGCAAGTCGATCATCTTGTCAGATGTTTCCAAGGGTTTTGGCTTCGATCCTGCCCCCAACTCTTTTATGCTGTCTTCTATCGCCGAGTGAGCTTCTTCGTTAGTTAACGCCGAATGAGAGATCATGTGGCAACTTGCCACATAGTCCTTAGATTCTTCTGACGAGTCATCCCCGTCGTTATTGTCGTTATCTCTGCTCTCATGGATATTGTTGAGAAATTCTTGAAGTTTTACCGGAGTTCGCGCCTTCTGGTTATATTCCTCCAGCGCGTCAATATGTTTTTGCAGATCCGTGCGCTTGTCATCAAGCTTCACGAGCTTTTGGGTCTTCTTCTTCTTCTTCAAAGACTTTGGCGGCTGGGCCTGAGTGTTTTGATTATCGCTATTAATTCCCGATGTTGGACGTGGTTTCAGCATCCCATCGATGATCTCCGGCTCTTGCGGGTTTTTCCACCTGATCGCCGGACATGTTTGAAGATCTTTCAGCATTCTGTTAGTTTTTGCCGAAAGAACAACTTCCCATGGAGCTTCCTTTATGAATGAGCATGATGCCGCCGGCATGTCCATCTTTTTCGGAGCATGTAGTTGTGGAAGATTTACCTGCCAGTTTTCGGACAGCGCGAACTTGCCCTGTTGATATTGGTCTTCAACCCAATTTTTGAAGACATAGCAGTCTTCGATCGGATGTCCGGATACTCGGTGGTAGGGGCAGTAATTAGGATCGTCGATGTCTTTCGGTTGCGGTGGGTGTCTCGACTCCGGTAGAGTAATGAGCCCATTGCGCACTGCCAGTTCAAACAGTTTCCTTGTTTTATTCCAGGGAAATGAGTAAGGACGTCTCAACTTCTCATCGAGGGACCGTCGCTTGTTGCTTTGGCAAACAACCGGTCTCGGGCCACTCGGTTGTTGTTGAGTGTTGGCGAAGAAGATTGATTTCCCTTTGCCCTTTTCATTCCGAGGCTCCGACTTTGAAGGGGAAGGCCTATGGCCCATCTGGTCCATTTGGTCTAGCTTGTCAATCAAGGCCTGGAAGGTAGTCGGCTTGAAAAACATCATGAATTGTGAAATGGTCACCTGAGGGTCAAGGGTCCCCACGAACATGCCTACCGCAGGCGCTTCTTCAATGCGCTGCTCACACTTCGACCATAGATTCCACTATCGTATCGCGTATTGCACCCATGTTTCACCTGGCTTCACTCTGGCGTTAATTAACGCGGTGATCGGGGTGCGCTCGCTAGCGCTTGCGAAATGTTGGGTGAACAGCAATTCCATCTCCGTAAAAGTTTTGACGGAGTCGTTGGGAAGCTCTGAATACCACTCAAAGGCCATTTCCGCCAAGCTGCCGACGAATTGGCTAAGCAGTAGCTTATCATCTCCTCCAGTGTTGCCATAGAGAGCCCTGAACTGAGCGACATGTTGATGGGGATTGCCTTTCCCCTTGTACACATGGAATTTAGGAATCGTGTATCCTGGCGGGTACTTTATCTGATCATACCATCCTGGATATGGTCGTCCAGTTCTGACGACTTGGCCAGTTGCTTCATTCGCTTGATGAGCCCGTATTTGCTGAGCTATATAATCATCGAGCATGGCTTTGGAGATGGTCTCCTCCTTGGCTGCTGACAGAACCGGCAGAGGATTTGATGCCTCTCCTCTATCATCTTCAATTATTACCAGAGGATCTTCGGCTGGAGGGTCCGGTTGGATCATTAGGCCCACCATATCATGGAATAAAAGGGCCATTTGTTTTATGTTGGTCGCTTGTTCCGCAGCCTCTTTGTCCTTCTTATCAAGCATTCTCCGAAGGAATTCGGCACCAGTTTCCTGTTTATGACGTTGCTCCGAGGATGTCTCCGGGCTTGCTTTTGGTCCAGTGAGTGCGGCTATTTGCGTTAGCATTTCCTGAAGCTTCTGTTGCTACTCTTGGGCCTTTGTTATGAATCGCGTAAGCGGTCGACAACCCGTAGGGATACGGCTATCCTCTTTCCCGGATGCCATATAGATGGTATGCACCATTATGCCCCCAGCCTTGTGGCGTTTGGGCTAAGTGGTCTTGCGAATTGTCGCAGACTCAGGGATTTTCTACGGCCTTCTCCTATTGTGAGCAGTCGAGGTTGAGGGGGACGTTGCAGTGGGCACCCAAGCAGCTGTCGCCTTCTGTGGCTTAACAGGGCGGTCGTCTTCTCGCTGAACTTTCACCTTTTTCTGTCGGTGAGAGTAATCTTTATCAATCACCAAGTCCTGGACCTGTCGCCAAACTTTATAAATTTTAGAGGATAGCCGCTAAGGGGGCTGCTCTAGCTTCTCCTTAGTAGCATTCTCGATAGGTAGAGGAGATCTCTTCAGCATGGTGGTCGGAGAGTTTTTGCGCACCCTCCTTAGCGGTTCAAAGTTGTTCCCAGTTCGAACAGCAGCGTCGACTTCCACCATGAGAGCTGGCAGAGTCAATCCAGAAGGAGAGTTGCCCCCAGCCTTCCTTACTCGGCGCCAGTGGCGAAGTCGAGCGTGTCGAGCCGTTGGGATTGTCTCAGCTATAGGGGTGACTTCCTCATGCCCCCTGTGTTGATCAGAAGTTGTCGTTGTCAGCCTATTGAAGACTGATGTCCGCTGGTGGGGATAACCAGCCTATCGAAGGCAGACTTCCGAGCAGGGAAAGCAGCCTTGACGATTTCGCTTGGAACAGGAGCTGAAACAGTCAGTCTTGTGAAGACCGACCCTTTGGCAGGAGAAGACGCCTTGACGACTTCATGAGCAGGAATGGCTATCCTTTTTGGGATAACCCTTTCTGGTATCACAGGCTTCTTCATAGGCCCAAATGAGCTTTGGCCCAGTCAGTCAAAGACTGAGGCGTTAGAGCTGGACGACCCGTTGAGAGGGGTCGCGGTAGTGTTAAGTCGATCAAAGACCGACTTCTTTGGGGCTTCTTGCGACAACAGCGGGGCATTGAAGCTCATCGGTGGGATCGTGGTCCCAAAGAACAGCCCAGTGGTGGCCTGAGTTACTTGCTCTACTGGCATCTTAAACAGAGAGGCCACTTGGGGCCCGTAGGTTACACCTCCAGATGAGACGGAATGGGAGTTGCAGTTGCAGCTGGAGCAGTTAGAGGCCATTGATGTCCTTTTTTCTGCACGAGAGCAAAACCAAATCTTAGTACCTCGAACCTAAGGGCAACCATATTAAACCGCGATTCGTTCGTGAACACGACAAACGAAGTGTGGAGTGGAAAGAGGAAGAGGTCCCACCGGGCGTGCCAGAATCTGTTCTGCGCCGAAACACAGAGACGCGACCATGTAGATCCGTCTTGCCTGAATTTGTGGGCAGATGCTAATTGGTGCTATCCGTCCACCTCTCTGAAAATGTCAAATTGATTTATGACACCGTGTATCGAAGGTCTAAATGGATGCGGCCGATGTAGCAGACTTCGTCAGATTCCCCCTCATTTGAGAGGTTTTCTGATTGTGGGGACGCTCTTCCCTGCAGGCGCAAGCCCCTGCATTTAATTACGCTACCACGTCGCGGTAACCACTTTCTCCTTCTCCAGATGGTCACTTCGTGTCGTGCGTGTTTGTTTTGTTTTTGGTTGCCCATGGATTGTATACGGAGACTAATTTATGTTGTCTCCTGTAGGGCGTGGATTAGTCCAAATCCGTTTTTTCTTAGATTTGGGTTTGGGGGTTGGGTTTAAGGATACGTTAGTATCATTTGAGACTAAGATCAACTTAAACGTATGTTAAGGATACGTTAGTCTAATTTTAGACTAAGATCAACTTAACAGGATCATATAGATCCAACAAAAGAGCATTTGGGCTCTATTGTTTAGTTTAGGGACATTGCGGTCGATAGTTAGTTTAAGGACATTATAGTCCAATGTTAGTTTAAGAACATCTCGGTCTATTTTAAAGTCATCATAGTCTGTAAAGGTTAAGGACATCATAGTCCATGGGTTTAAGGACCCCACAGTCCAGTCCGAGATTAAGGACATCATAGTCCATGAGTTTAAGGACCCTACGGTCCAAGGTTAAGGACATCATAGTCCATGAGTTTAAGGACCCCACGGTCCAAGGTTAAGGACATCATAGTCCGTGAGTTTAAGGACCCCACAGTCCAAGGTTGAGGACATCATAGTCCATGAGTTTAAGGACCCCACAATCCGTGAAATGTCTGGTTGTCGGGACCCGTCACCTCTCTTAAGACGTTGAAAGATTGAAACGACAAATATCAGAGGGGTGAAGAGATGTACCCTTGAACCAATAATGGTTGGGGGATCTGTAGTTGGATTGATTTAAGGATCGTTAATCTCGTTTGAGATTAAGATCAACTTAAATGTTTGTTAAGGATACGTTAGTCTAATTTTAGACTAAGATCTACTTAACATGATCATTTAGATCCAACAAAAGAGCATTTGGGCTCTATTGTTTTGTTTAGGGACATTGCGGTCTATTACCGGTTTAAGGACATGGTGGTCCAATGTTAGTTTAAGGACATCTCGGTCTAGTTTAAAGACATCATAGTCTGTAAAGGTTAAGGACATCATATTCCATGGGCTTAAGGACCCCACAGTCCAGGTTAAGGACATCATAGTCCATGGGCTTAAGGACACCACAGTCAGTAGTTTAAAGACGTCATAGTCTATAAAGTTTAAGGATATCATAGTCCATGAGTTTAAAGACCTCACAGTCCATGAAATGATTGGCTATCGGGACCTGTCACCTCTCTGAAGATGTTGAAGGATTACAATGACAAATATCAAAGGAGTGAAGAGATGTACCCTTGAACCAATGTTGATTGGGAAATCTGTAGTCCAATTTGGAACTAAGATCAATTAATTAGATTATGAACATATTGGCTCAGTTAAATCTGAATTGAGGACTTATAGCCAACTTGGGCTAAGTCCAATTAGGTTTGAAATGTTGGACCTTTGTTTGGACCGTTGAACACTTGTCTGGGTTCAGCCCCCCATTATTTAGCAATGCTAAACATGAATCTGGGTTCTGGCCGTATTTTGTCTTTTATTGAGTGCTAAGCACTCATGTACCATATGAGATGATCGATCTTGGATGACAAGGGTGTATTTGAGGCTCAGTAAAAAGGGGAGTCTCGCCTCTGGAAAAACTTGGCTAGTTCAAGCTAAGATTGGCTTGAATATAGTGTTAAACACTAGAGTATACTCGGCTATCACGTGCTCCCATGTGATGCGCTAAAAACAGTGTTAAACACTAAGGATGCAGCACACAAAACAGTGTTGGGCCCAAACTTCCTTTATTTTATTCTCAGGATATGCAGGTATGTGTTAAACACTTTAGTTTTCACGGCCATCACGTGTGGGCACGTGATGGGTACCCATGCACTGGATATTAAAAGGATTTGTTAGGGGTCACGTGGGGACACGTGAGGGCGCCCATGCATTGGATTTTAATCCTTCAGTTCTTTCCATCTTCTCTTTTTTTAAAGAGGTGATTGTCAGGGGTCACGTAGGGACACATGAGGGCACCCAAAGTCTGTTCTGCCTTTATTTTGAGAAGTTTGTTCAAGGGTCACGTGGGAGCACGTGACCTGATCTCATTCGTTCTCTTTTGATCATTGGGGGGTCACGTGTTGCCATGTGATCAGGTTGGATACTGACTTCTTTATCTGCATGGAGAGTTTTAAGTCCCTTTTTAAGAATTAAATTCTTTTGTAGGGTTGAACCCTAATTTTATTTAGAGGAATTAAATTCCTATGTATTTGGAAGAATTAAATTCTTTAAACCCAACTCTCACTCTAAGTTTTGGATCTGCATGGCAGAATCTCCCCGATGAGAATTAAATTCTCAACTTATGGGGAGATCTGCTTCTGCAGATCTTCAACCATGAAGAAGAACTAAGTTCTTGTTTTAAGGGTTAAATCCTGTCTCTGTTGGAGGAATTAAATTCCTAAGTATTTGGAAGAATTAAATTCTTCAAACTCAATTCTCCCTCTAAGTTTTTGATCTGCATGGCAGAATCTCCCCGATGAGAATTAAATTCTCAACTTATGGGGAGATCTGCTTCTGCAGATCTTCAACCAAAGAAAGAACTAGGTTCTTTTTCAGAAGATTTAAACTCTTAGTTTAAGAATTAAATTCTCTTTTTGTTTTTTGGAGCTTATAATCTCTTTCCCTTTCTCACCAAGGATTTCTTTCTCTTCTGAGGAAATCTTCTTTCCTCTCTGGAGAATTAAATTCTCTTCTTTTTTCTCTCTGTTGTTGTATCTCCCTCTTCTTTCTTTTTTTCTTCTCTTCTTGGCTCCTATTTATAGGAGAGAAAAAAGAATCAGTTTGTTTAGTCAATCTTTCATTGAAAATTTTTAATTGATTTTGTAACCAACATGATCTTTTAGATCACTCAGTGAATTTTATTCACCATTGGATTTTTAATCCAAAAGATCTTTTATCTGTTATTCCTGGCAAATTTTAGGGAAATCTTTCCTTGTATAGAATCTTTCTATAAATTGGTGATTTTTAATCACCATTGGATTTTTAATCCAACGGTGCTCCACTTTACAGAGCACGATCTTTTTGTTTGGAAAGATTTAGGGAAATATCTTTCCAACTAGGGTTTTTGATTTCCCTTAATTAGAATTTAATTCTATTAGTTCAGAAAGTTTTAAAAGCCTATCACGTGTTAGCACGTGACCCCACTGATTGACCAATTAATTAGAATTTAATTCTATTGGTTTAGAGGGCTCAGGAACCCATCATGTGTTGGCACATGACCCCACTGATTAATTATTTAATTAGAATTTAATTCTATTGTTTCAGAGGGTTTAAGAGCCAATCACGTGTTGGCACGTGACTCCACTGATTAATTATTTCCAATTATTTATTTTATTCAGTGCCTAAAATCTTTTCCTGTAAATGGTCACGTGTCTGCACGTGATGTCCGGTCACGTGTGGGCCCGTGATGCCCGGTCACGTGTGGGCACGTGATGCCTCATAACTTTTGATCTCGGATGAATTTTAAGGCTCATAATATATCAAATCGAAGGCTTTTTCGAGACGCTTTCGATACCATCAGAATTTAGCTGTTTCACATTCGGGAGTTTGTCCATATACAGCCCGGAATATACTGGTTCATATTTTTTTAAACGTATCGCTGCCATTTGATACCTTGGGCTGTTTTGCGCAGAAATTTTTTGGCGGGAACACACACAAAACCCAAGCCCTACACAAAATCTAAACACCTCATCTCTAAACTTGGTTTTTCCCAAATTATTCAAGTAGAGCAATTAGAATCCACCTAGTGGCCTACTGCAAGCTTTGGATGATCCTCTTTACCCTCATAATTAATGTAAAGATGCGCTTTTTGTTAAGTCGTGACTTGGCGTATATGAAGAATTAGGGTTTTATTGAATTTTTAGGATTTAATCAAACCAGAACTTTTTGGGACCTCTGTAAAATATTTAGAGTATACCATTGAGTTACTTGGAACAATAGGAGACAAGACTAGAAACCTGAGCCCTCAACTCCTCATCATGGCCACTGAAAAATGCCCCTGAGCCACCAGTAGCTGCCAGAACAAGGAGTTAGGTCTTGGGGTTTTTGCACAGTGATGTTCTGGTGTTATTTGATCCATTTTTATATTTTTTATTTTCTAGTAACCATATTTTAATATCTGAAAGTGGTTGTTTGTAACAGTGAATTTGAAATCTGTATTTTATTTGTGTAGCAAATTTTATATCTATAATTTCATGGAATTAAACAGCTTCATGGCACGATCTATATACTACATGTCTACATGAATTGACACAATTAACTGATCATTGATACAATTACCAGAGTTCATATACACAGATCTTTGTAACATGTTTATTATAGTTACAGTTCCATGCCGTGACATGCTTATTGAACATTGATATAATTCATATTATTTCATTCTGTTATGAAATCAAGATTTAATTAATAACTGATATAATTGGGGATGGGGAAAGGATTTGTTAGACTCGGTTAATAGCCTTGGAAATACTAAATATTAGGGCCTAACCATAGGGGTCCGAGTAGTGGTTGAACTACCATCAGTTCCAGTTATTATTACAGCTTGTTACATGTTAGGGCTAGCCATGGTGGTCTGAGTAGTTCGCTACCATCCTGTCCCTATACCCTATGGAAATTTCTTGATAAGTTCATAAGATTTTATATTTCTTTCTTTTACACTTACTTTTCCGAGCTGTAATACCATGTTCATGATGTGCCTAGCGGTGCATCCTGGTCAGCACTAGGAATCAGAGGCCGTAGTCCCGGGTATGCAGGGATGCTTTTCATTGTTATTTGTTGACTATCAAAGAATTTGATGAAACATAAGAATAAACTATTTAAATTTTAACATGAGCAACTGCATATGTGAGTTTGTTCATGTTCCTTGATTATTTGTATAGCTAATAAGTTTATTGTTATTTGATATACAATAGTTGTGATTCATTGTTACATTTGTAATGTTATTTGATGTATGTTGGAACTTGACACCAAATACCCTATACTTATGTGCATACACACGAGCATACGAATTCCTTCATCATATCACTTGCTAAGTCGCTTTCTGACAACCCTAAGACTTGCATGCTCAGGTATAGACGATAGCTCTGTTGATCCATTAGCTCAGGATATAGCTTATTTCCAGGACCTTGCTGACCGTTAGAGACAGTGATCTTTGACTTCACATACTTTTGGTAGGATGTTTCCTCTTGTACAGTCGTGTGTTTTCATTTCCTTTAAATCGGAAACTTATGTATCTTTTGTGTGATCTTTTGGATCTTGATAAGACTTGTAATATCTGAAAAGCTTCTTGTATAGTTGTGGCTTGCATGTGTTAATGCGATAGATTATATGTACAGTTTAGTTAATTTCCGCTGTGAAAATTTTAAACTATGTGAATTGATATTTAGGCTTATTGTATATATAATGGATATGTTTATTTTTCTTGTATATACAATGTCGGCTTACTATCGTGTGAATTGATATTAAGTCCATTGCTGTTTACCATCGTGATGGATGAGCTTACTAGAACTATCCAAGATGAGGTACCTTGGTGTATGCTATTCGCTGATGATATTGTTCTAGTAAATGAAACGAAAGCAGGGGTTAATGCCAAATTGGAATTATGGAGGCAAACATTAGAATCTTGGGGATTCTGATTGAGAAGGTCCAAGACAGCATAAATGCATTGCAAATTTAGTAACCAGAGAAGTCAAAACCATATTGGTATAACATTAGAAGGGCAAGAGATATCACCGAGCGACCAGTTTAGATATCTAGGTTCCATCATCCAAAAGAATGGGGAGATCGATAGTGATGCTAATCAAAAGATCCAAGCTGGTTGGTTGAAATGGAGGAGTGCAACATGGATTTTGTGTGATCGTAACTTTCCGTTAAAATTGAAAGGGAAGTTTTATCGGAGCGCTATTCAGACTGCCTTATTATATGGTACAGAATGTTGGGCTCCTAAGAAGCATCATACACAGAAGATGCACGTAACGGAGATGCGCATACTTCGTTGGATGTGCGGTAACACTAGAAAAGATAAGGTGCGAAATGAGGATATTCGTACAAAAGTTGGTGTCACACCTGTGGAGGAGAAGATGCGGGAAAACCGGCTAAGATGGTTTGGTCATGTGCGACGCAGACCTATGGAAGCACCGGTCCGACGAATAGATACTCTCGATATGGGCAATGGCAAAAAGGCAAAAGGGAGACCGAAGAAAACATGGATGGAGGTGATACGAAACGATATGGTTGCCAAAGGACTCAATGAAAGTATATTGTTCGATAGGAGTGAGTGGAGGCAGAGGATTCATGTGCTGGAACCGGCGTGATTCTCATGTTGGTTCATGTAGCCTACCCCATATGCTTGGGATAAAAGGCTCAGTTATTGTTGTATACAATGTCGGCTTGTCACATACCGTCAAATATTGGGTTCACTACACTGTATTTTGGGTCAGGGGTGACATTAACCAACATTTATTACAAGTGATATTCTAAAGTTTATTATAAAGATAAAACGAGAAAGGAAATAAAGCAAGCCCTAAACAGGTAGGCAACTGAAAAGGAAAGTAAACTAATTCTAATAGTAGATTGACAGCTCTGTGTAGTCCTCTTCAATGGGTTCCACTTCTGCATCTCCAACAAGTGCTTCGTCCTCATCTAACGGACGTTCTAGAAAACATAAGAGGAAAGGAAGTCCATCAGCGGGTTAAACTCGAGTAGGATTCTCAAGAGGATTAAAATGTAAAAAGATGAAAGCAAGGTATAATGTAAGGTCATGCTGCAAGTGTATATGTGAGTGTCTTCTAGTGTTTAATAACAGTAGCTTAGCTTATTTAGTTTAGTCTTATGAGGGTACCCGCATTCCGAGTAAAACGAGTTATGAAAAACGGTGCAACGTTGTGGCAAGAAAGTTTATTCAAGTGGATCATGTCATTTATAGATGTTTTGCAATTCTTGGTTTTTAGAGTTCAGGGAACAAAAAGGGATCTTCGGGTATCATAGAGTATTCCGTATATTCCCGGGATCATGGTAACACGACAATCTGTATTCAGTATATGCTTGAAATCATGACAATTAGACAAGGGCACTCCTGATACACACGGTATTGATTTCTTTCTCCAAACTATCTTAAACCTTACACCAATATATATAAGTTGAGTTATCAGTTATCACACAGAACCAACATGACATTGAAAACACGTATCATTCTGAATCGGGTCATTTGGTTTCCTTCCTATGTCTAGCATCCATGCGCTCAGGTATAACCGATCGAGTAAAACAAGTTATGATTCAAGTCTAGTTAATCAGTCAATATGGAGTCAAGTATAACGGGGTTTTGTAAAAGTTCAAGGTATTTTAGTGATGCCTTATCTCTGGCTCCCCGAGGCTCAAAAGATAACAGGTTTTCGAAACTTCAGGGTATTAATATGAAAATACAATATTTAGTAACTTTAGGGTATCGATGTAAAATTCAGGTTTTCAAAATCATAGGGTATTTTTAGTGTAACAAGGTAGTTTAGAATATATTTCGTGGATTAAACTAGTTTAAAGTTCACTTTCAATTCGGGCAATGTTCAGCTTATGAAACAGTGTTTTGGGGGATTTAGAATTGGGCAACATATCAACATGTGTGTAATTATGAATTAATAGTAAATAAAGAGGGTAGGTCGTTACCTCGTGCCTAGAGTATACAGAATGTGTATTTAGGTGAGTGAGAGAGTAAATCGAGCAAGTTGTTGTATGTACTGATTAGAAACTAACTAGTATAACTACCAGAACCGTATTAATTGTTTAGAGGGCAGGTTAGCATTTTAGAATAGATTCAAAAGATGGATAGAAGAGGTGACGGGATTAAGTGGAGAGAGACGAAATTCTACCTGAAAACGATTAACGAAAAACATGTTAGAACATCGCCTCGTACGGAAACATGAATAACTCAGCGCTCGGATTTTTTACGGAAAATCGGGCAGCATCACAGCGTCGGCATTGTCGAAATGAAAATGATGATATATTTTTTTCCTAGAATCTTAGGATTAGAAATGAGGGGGGAAACCTAAAAGAAGACGAGTATTTACAGAGATTAAAAAAATTCAAACAGAGCCGTCCAAGGAGCCAAATCTGCCAAAAATGGCTCAGTCGCCCCCTGATGAATCTTGGCCGTTCGCTCGCTTGATCGAGCGGCCCAGGATCTTCTATGTAGGCGTGAGCCGCCCACATGAAGACACGCGCCTACGCAAGCAGGCACGTGGTGCCCACACGCAGGCCACATTCTTCCGCATGTACGTCAGGCGGGGCTGGGCTGGGCCTGGGTCTCTTGCCGGGCTCGGGTTTTGGGTTTTAATTAAAAATCTTTTTATTTTATTTTTCTAAAAAATGTTTTCTAAAATCAGTTTCATTACTAAAAATTTAATTAAAAGTACTTTTAATTATCTGAAAATAATGAAAAATATCTAAGAAAATTCCAAATAAATTCTTTAACATTTTAAACCATTTTATTCTAAAAAATAATTCTTTTTCTAAAATCCACTTAATTAAATAAAACTTCAAAAATACTAAAAATCATATTTAAATTTTTTTTCTTTTTCCAAAAAATATATTAATCATATTTAAACTCAAAATTATTTTTTCCCAAACTTTTTCATCATAACAGATACTAAAATAAGTATGAAAATACGAAGGAAAATTATATGAAAACTTTATTAAAGCATATATGAAATGCAGTCGTTACACCAAGAGACAGGAAGTCCGTTGTTCAGTCGAAAATATTGCACATTTGATATAACATTTTCCTTATTTTTCTTAAATATTTAATGGTGTTTATTATAAATATAGAACATATTTGGGTTTATCTACAAAATACTATTTACCATGTGTTTATATATTATAATTAACATTATGAAGGAAAATATATACATATAATATTTATAAGATATTTTGGTAATTAAAATATGCATATCATATCAAATAATCTTAATTTTTAAAGATTTATTACCATATAAAATGATTAAGATTATATCTCTAATATAAAAAATATTACTAACATTATTCATGGAGATATTGTGCAGATTTAGCTCAGGTCGGGAAATTAAGATTTTCAAGATGTCAGGATAAAAAATCTGCTAAAATCGTAAAATCAATACTGGCAGAAACTCAGGAAATATTTCCAAAATCCAGATATCTAGAGGATCTCCACGTGTCAACATGAGGCCACAGAAGAAAACCCAAACCCTAACTCCTCCAAAGCGCGGCGCTTCCACGGCCAAAGTGCCCTAAATGCGGCAGATCCGCGGCCCCTTTGTGGCTGTTGAATCTGAGATTTTTGGTGGGTGATCGTGATTGCATATCTTAACCTATGAGATCTAGGGTTTCTGCACCTAGTACTATATAAAATACCAAGGGCTAAAGTTAGAAATCATTATCTTTAATACGAAGCAAATCATCGTCAAAGAACAAGAAATCCATGGCAGGTCCACGATTCGACGTGATAGAGCGACGTGAATATCGACGGTGCAAATACTTCCTACGAGGCTGAGATCGAGAGCAACTTCTTCTTATAATCTAAATTTGAAGGATTTGTACTAGTAAAGTTGATTAATAAAGGTAGATCATTTGTTTAATTATTTCGCATTTACTTTCTGCATTTAAATTTTGCATTATGGTTTCCTTCTCTATCCTTTCTTCTTCTTCTCCAAACATGCGTGAGTAATTCTCCGCTTGATAGGGTTCGTAGGATTATGGTAGATCAATGGATGCTAAAATCCCTTAACTTCTTTTACATCTTATAAAATTTATAAACTTTATCAAAAGAATTGTTAACATCCTAATCGGGCGCGCTACCAATTTATTGATAGTCTCGACCGCGATTTGAGATCAGATTAACAATTGTTTTGGTATAGGCTAGACATGAATAAAGGTCAATGAAAAGATAAGGGTTAAGAGTGGGAATCCTATTCCCTCTAAAAATCCTAATCTCCATTCATCACTATCGATCTAGTTTTAAATCTATTAAAAGATAAAAGGGGTCATCTTTATTTAATAATCGATTACTACTAAATTCTAACGAACCCTACAAGCCCTCTTCTTATATATTCTATATCCGTGTTCAACATAGATCTGGAATCGCTCTCCCCTGTTTCTAATCAACTCGTCTAAAGTAAGATTAAAAGTTCCACTCATCATTGAGGACAACCCGTACTCATCTCGGCTAGCTACACACGACACTGTTTCCCCCAATCAGAGAGCAAAGCTCTATTCAAAATTTGAAATTTGAAATGAAGCAGCGCCTCATAAGAGCGCTAGCACCAAGAGCGCCAGCACTAAGAGTTAAAATCTCTGAGGCAGCGTTCACGTGCAAAGCACGAGAGCGCTCGCGCCAAGAGAGCCAGCGCTAAAGACTCTGAGTCAGCGCCTCACGTGCAAAGCACGAGAGCGCTAGCGCCAAGTGTCAAAGACTCTGAGGCAACGCCTCATGTGCAAAGCACGAGAGCGCTAGAGCCAAGAGTCAAAGACTCTGAGACAACGCCTCACGTGCAAAGCACGAGAGCGCCAGTGCTAGAACTAAATGCTCTCCACCCTTGGATCAAAGATCCAACGAAGATGATTAAAAATCATCAAATTACCAGAATAAAATTCTGTTGAGGAAATACTCCTCAAATTTTTCCAAACAAGAAAGATTGTGCTCTGTAAATTAGAGCACCATTGGATCAAAGATCCAATAGTGATTAAACATCACCAAGATACAGAATAAGTTCTGTATGGGAAAAAAATTTCCCAACTTTGCTAAAAACAAGAAAGATGTCTTCTGTAAAACAGAAGCCATTGGTTCAAAGATCCAATGGTGGGATAAATTCCTAAATCAATCAGAGATCTCTCAATAAGAGATTTCCTTAACTGATTCAACAAATCAGCATCCCCTATATAAAGGACCCAAGACTTTAAGTCTTATACAGAGGAACCCCCCCCCCCCCCGGCATAAACTTCAAGAAATTTCAAAGACGAGAGCAATTTCTTCTCAAGATATATAGCAAGAAGACAGATCATGGTATCTCCTCCATCTTTCAGAGTCTAACTCTCATATCAGAAGAACTTAGTTCTTTTTCAGATCACAGATCTATAAGACAAGGTCTTTCACAAAAGTAAAAGAGATCACACCATCTCATCAAGAATGAGAAGAACTCAGTTCTTAGATTCATGAGACAAAGTCTCTTATAAACCGAGAATTTAATTCTCATAGCACAGAACTGATCAGAGCTGCCAAAGAAGCGCCTAAGCGCTCCAATTTAAAAGAAGCTCTTTAGCGCTCTGATCGCACGCTTTTGGTGTGTCGGATGTTCAAAATTCTAAAGTTATAACCGCGATCAGGACGGTGTCGCTTTGCAGCTAGCCGGTTGAGCACGGGTCGATCCGCAGGGAGATGGTTGTATGTCCGTTCGAGTTTTAGACGAGTCAATAAAGAATGTGTATATGTATGTTCAAGTCTATCCTAAGTATTCGTATTTATGTTCCAGTAAGCTTGTTAAGGTTAAGGTCGGTTAGTAGAGTTATGATTAGTCTTGTGCTTGTCTTTTGCTATTCTTAAGACGATGTTGGGATAATCGAAAGTAGCGGGGATTAGGAGGACATAGGAATGGGATTTGCGAGTTTAAGCAAGCTTTCCAACGCTAAATCCATTCCTAGTGCCCCTTGTCCGTCCGCTAAATACGCTTATTTCCAACCCTCGGCCAAACACCCGCAACCATGTATCCAAGTAAGTCACAACTACATGTCACGTTGTAGTGCACTTAAAGGACTTCTCAACTTAGGTCGCGGCTACATGTCACGTATAGCGCGCCTAAGCGAGGGGGTTGCGGTTGTTTCGTCGGGGTTCATTTCAAGATGTTTGGCGAAGAGAAGCACAGGGGATTTCTCCGTCCCTCATACCACCTTCCTTAGCCTTAACAAGGGTGAAATTATTCACACATCATAAAAGAAAAGAAAAAAAAACAAGAAGGAAGAAAGGAAAGGAAAATACGGTTTTACAAGTGAAGAAAGCTAACTCTTGGGTCCTCACCTTAGCAAGGAACTCCGTCGAGTATCATCGCTTGAAAATAATACGGAAAAGAGAAGAGAAGGAAAATGGTAAGAAAAGAAATAACAACAACTAATTAACAACAAATAATAAAGTTACACTAGAAATTAAATTACAATACAATGAAATAAAAATACAAGATAAGAAAAATAACCCTCATCTTCATTTCATCATCCACTCAAAAAGCTCTCAATACAATTTTCATGGAGGAAAGAATGAAGAAGAAGAAGAAGAAGCTAAACTAAACTACACTAAAACCTAATAAAAAGAGATGGGAAAAGAAGACATGAAGAAGACCTTGGCTTGGCACAAAACTGGGCTATTTATAAGCTGCGTGCTGAAACTCTAGGGCAACATTCTGGCCCTAAATGCAAAGACCAAACTACCCCCAAAATTTGGTCAGATGATGACACGAAACTACGGCGGATCCGCCGCGAAAACCCACAATTGGCGGCTGTTCCGCCGCGGTTTTGTGGAATTGGGGTCTCGTATTTTCTGGGTTTCCTTGTGTTGCTATCTTATGTTGTTCTACATGTCCCAAATTGCAAAATGCCTTCACAATTTCTTCAGATCTGCACAGTCCAAACATAGCTTCACTTTTGATTGATTTGACCTTTCTCCTTCAAGCTCCGCGCACCCATTGATTCTTGTGCTGCCTCTCTCGTGCTTTGTGTTTGTCCCTCTCGTGCTTTGTACTTGTCCGAGACACGAATGACCACCGTCATTTGTCTTGTCTCTGGAACTGGTACGCGGCACTGGACGAATACGGATGATCGGAACCCGGCTTTTATCTGCTGGAAACAGATGTTCTGGATTTTGGCGTAACAGTAGAGATTTTGTATCATTTGCGTTATTTTGGACTAGGAACCTGTAGCCTGTAAATATGTAGCAAACACGGATTAAAAGCACCTACCTATAAACAAACGAGCATAAGAATGGGTGGTATAAAATGCAGTTTTCTGTGATGAACAAATACCCCAAACTTAACTTTTGCTCGTCCCGAGCAAAACCAATTATTCACAAAAAAAAGTCCTAACCGCACTTTCGCAGGGAACGCGATTGCACTGAGCGTGTGCAACAAGCCGTTAAACCTCTAGGTGTCCCTAGTAGGAGGAGTGTTGTCTCCTGAGGGTTTTCAACGGATTACACCCATAAAATTCCGTCAAGCTAGTGTCATAAGTTAATATCGATTCTACTCCTACAGTTCAGTATTTACGATAGAAATTCTATCATCCTAAGTTAGAAACATCCAACCTTTATGTTTCACGCCTCCTATCTACTTAACTTCAGATGCTATACGTTCCAAAAAAGTTTAGAAAGATGTTGGTATCTCCTGAGTTTTCCTTCTAAAGTGCGGTCTTAAATCAGGAATTTTTATCAACTTTACAGAAAATATAAGTCTTATTCTTCATTTTTATCTTCTATCCAAATATCGATTGTATACCCCTACGTGTGTGTAAATTTGCAACCCTACACTCGAGAATTCAATTCAAGTTATAGTACCCTTGCCCTAATACCTAATACTACTTCTTTTTATTTAATGATGGACGGTGTTGCTCACGCACCTTTCATGCGACTATTAATGCTTCTTGAGGCACTAACGGCCGATTACTGAATGTGTGAACTTAAAGCGTAATTAGCAGTTTCCAGGTCTTGACTTTATTTATTTTTCATTTTCATTTTCTTTTTCAAGACCGGATATATTTTTCAATATGCTCTTTTGGGGTTTAGCTTTAAATACCGTTTTTTCCTTTCATACTAGGCTTTCAGGCAAGAGTATTTCTAGGTATCCTCTACTATCCCAAGTTTCAAGGTGCGTGTAAGTGCAGTTGTAGGGTATATACTTTCTGAATTTGAACTCAATAATAGAAACTATTTTTCAGACTTATCCTTCAGTAAAGCTTCAATACTTTCCCTTCATCTTGACTTAACTCAAGAACTGAACTCAAGATTACCTATTTCTCAAAAAAACTGTAAGGACGTATACTTACCAAAATTAAACAGAATGAGGGTTATTTTTAGGGTTTTCAATTCCTAAGCGTAGGATTTAGTTATTCCTAACGTATTAACTAAACTATCGGAAAAAATCTAAGTTACCCTATTGGCTAATTTGATGACAAAGTTTTTATATTTTTGAGAATATTTTTTATTTTTGTGGGTTTTTACTAAGGTATGCAAATGCAGAATATACAAATGAATGCGAAGGAAGAAAGCTTACCGAGCACACCCCCAAACTTAAACTTGACAGTGCTCTCACTGTCAGGCTACACCAAGAGGGTCAAAATTGATGGCGCTCTCCAAAAGAAAATTTTATACAAAACAAAAAGGAAAACAAAAAATATATATAAAAAAGGTCCTCCCCCCCAAACTTAAGTAAAATGGTGTTTCCACTGTTAAGCGTTGAAGTTCAGGATCATGGGGGAAAGAACAGTATCAAGCTATACAAGGCCTTACACAGGCCAAAAGTTAGTACCAACCATTCAAAGATTTTATCTCTATAATGTGCTGGTTGGTGAAAGAATGCGGAGAGGTGAGAAATGGAGATTACGCGAGACCGTATAGAAGCGGGATACGGTCTCGGTATATGAGAAGAAGAATGGCGGAAGGGAGAAAGAAATGGAATACGAACTTGAGGGTGGAAATGGATTGAATAAATTAGTACAATCTATAATGATCGATGTGAAAAGATGGATTGTACTAATCTATCAATATGGCGAGAAATTGGGTCAAATCCCTCAAGATTCGTGAGAAACCATGGGTACGCCAAACTTGGTAAACCAGACAATGGAAATGGAAGTGATACGGTTACTTGCAAGGTCGGAACGATGGAAATGATGGAGGTAGGTGATTGAGGAAGGTTATCGGTTAAAGGTTCAGGAGGGTGTACACAGTCAATGAAAGGAACAGGATGAATTGGAAAATCCGACTCATCAATTAAAACTGGTTCATCCTCAGTACTATCCTCAATAGTCTCCTCAAAATTCAGCTTATCCATGCAAATTTCATCAAAATCAAGACGCATATGAAGTTCGGGAAAAACAGTTAAAGACTCGGGATGATGAATTGGAGAGAAAAACTCATCCAAAACTGCGGGTTCATCATCCGAAATATTCCCAACGTCAATATCCTCAATCAAGTGAAAATCAATTTTCTCAGACACCTCATCAAGAGCAAGGATTTCAATCAATTCTGGTTCTAAGATGGAGGTGTAGAGATCAAAATGTTTGGGATAGGTTTCACTCGAAAGGGACCCTTCACAATCGGGTAAATCAAACACTACAAAGTCACACAACTCACTAATACTTCTATCTTTAATTGGTGAATCGTTTGGAACACTTGATAGACTTTCAGAACAGGAGTTGTGGGATTCAATTTGGGATGGGTAGGTTTGATTTGGAAGGGTGTACGACTCACTCTCTCCACTCAAATTCACAACCTGTCCTACCGCCTCATCATACATTGGAAAATATGGAGCTAGTTGGAAACTAGCTATCGGGTAAGTAGGTTGCATGAGGGCGGCCATGGACGCATTCAAATCCATTATCTGTTGGTACGACGCTACCCTAAAGTCTTCCAATGACTGTTCCAGACTAGACATGGGTTGTAAAGGGGTTTCAGTAAAAGATTCAAAGTTGTTTTGGTACTGGAAACTCCCACATGATGGTTCAGAAGCAATGTCTAGGGAAGGTGTAAAAGTCGGGTAGGACTGGTATGAATTGAATGGCTGGACAGGGGTAGGATCAACATTTGGATACGAAGGTGAATGGAATTGTTGATCCCAAGAATTTGAAGTGGTGAAAGGAGTGAAAGATCGGTTACGAGATTGTTCAATATGTTCAGCGATGGACAAAGGACGACTTGCAAAAAGGGTATCAACATAAGCGGGTGCGGGAGGTTGATACACAGTGTAATGCGGAGTGCAAGTGTTTGTCCTAGACGCTTCTATGCGATCTTTCAGTGAAATTTTGGGCATGGAGGGGTCGTTTGAAATTCGACCAAAGCAAGAACCGTAGGAAGTTATGTCTGGTTGTGGGTACCAAAGTTCGGCAAGAGTTTTTCTAGGTGGAGTACCCATGATATAAAGAGAAGAAGAAGGAAAGGAAGGGAAAAAGAATGTGGATTTTTTTTTTTATTAAAAGAAAAAAGTGTTTTTGGAGTTTTGAAATTGTTTGTTTGAAAGAATATGAAATTATGGGACTAAAATTTATACAAGCACAATCACAATCACAATATGCACAAATACACCTAGAGCCAGGGTCTTCAAAGTCCAACTAGACCGCTCCTAGACTTTCAAGCGACAAGTTGCAGGATAACCCTCGAATCGCCTCTTCACTGCCAATTGTGGCCAGGTAAGCACAAGTGAGGTAAGGAGGGTTCCGCTCATGAATCACCGTGAGACGGGCCTTTTAAAATTACCTCCTCACTTGTCTACCCTAGGCACCACAAAATCAAGTTTAGATAAACGACCGATTCCCCGCAACCTTCACTTGTCCTAAATGAGCGCGACAGGTCCTTATAGGTTTGGTCTAGATATTTTTTATTTGCTCAAGGTAATGCGCATGCAATTAGTGATTTGTTGTTAGTTATATGTATGCCCTAGATGCCATTACTGTACATTGGATGTATATTGTAGTGGATGCTGGGACATATATAGGGAGGACTTTCTTGCTCGACATGATAGTATGCTATCTGGTTACTCTTTACCTTAACGTGGACACTGATTGTCTCTCTGTTACATGTTGGTAAAGCCCTTAGGATGTGTACTTGACTACCTGGACTGTGATGCGGATCATACTAGTGGGGACATGGTAGTCCATAAGTACATCCTTCAAAGTCCCTAGTCGTGGGTGTATCGAGATGGGGCATCGATATACCAGAGTAGACTAGCGTGTACCTTCTCGACCCATACAGATGGGCGATGGATGATCCCATATCCATTGGTGTTTGACATCGGAGATAATATACGGGTGCTCAGTAAAGACTGGGTACACTGGACGGACTCGCCGAGAACTCCCAGATGGTATTATACCTCACGTCAGATGGCAGTTCTCTGGTGACACTGGTACAGAGTAGTCTGTCGACCCGAGATCGTCATAGAGTCTTGTGTGGTTCCTACTGTGCTTTGATTTCCATCTTACCACGTCCAAGAGGGCATGCAAAACGGTGGTTTTTGGGTACAGTCCGAGTCACATGGAGGCAATGAGCGATAGGAGGGGATTCGTCTCTCCCGGTATAGGGAGTTGATGTTGCGCTGTGTTCGATTAGCTATAACCAGAAATCCCTGGCCAGGGTTGCTGAGATATACTGGTAAGTGTTACCAGTAGTTTCTCGAATTGTTATAGACCTCATATCGACACGACTTATCGAGCTATTGGGGTCTGACGTTTACCACCCCTAGGCGAGATATGCGACATATCAGACGATCAGACCGGACTGTACGGTAGTGTTACTGGTTGGATTCACAGGAGTGTGAGCGGGCTTGCTCGTCGATCTTCTGATCGCTCAATACCCGGGTGGCCGTTACGTTTAGCAGACCGCTTGCGGCTTGTGGGTGCTTGATATGATCATCATCTGCTGCCGGCGTATTGACGAGTCTTTAGAGTCCTACACAGAGGTTTCCTGGCTCAAGCAAAACGAAATAGGACCGCATATGAGATATGTGCGGGACCGAGAATAATGCGTGTATGTGATCCCGTATTCTATTCTCGCGATGAATGTATCGATTGGTTGTATGCGATATAACCTAGTTATCGAATCAAGTATTGATTCGATAAGCCGATACATAGGATACTAGTCGGTTATATGCGATATGACCGGATCGTTAAATCAAGTGTTGATTTAATGATTTAATGTATAATTATATATTTGATATATTACTTTGCATTAACTAGTATTGGTTCACTTTAAATGGATTTTCTCACTCGGATTGTGCACATTGTATATGTGATATACTTTTGTACATAAGTTTGTATCATGATTGATGATGCATGCTTATTTGGTTAAGTGTAAAGATTAAACCATGGTTATTTAAGTGGTTAGGGTTTTGTTTTTCATATCTATTTATTTATTCTTTATTCTTTTTGGAAAATTATTAGCTTAAAGAATAAATGGTGGCTTTCTTTGGATGGATTATGAAGCTTCATGAAGCTTTTGACTTTGTGACTATTTTGTCTCTTGCTTAACCCTAACCATTCCTACTAACCATGATTTGTTCTCTACACTTGACCATGGTTGAGAGATGATAAGTATTATTATTATTTTCTTTTTACAGAATAACTTATCATAACATTATCTTCATCTTCTTCTTCTTCCTCACAAGAAGAAAGCTTTCTTCATCAATGGTGATTGATGTATTTGAGTGAGAAATCCAATTCTAAAGTGAACCCAACTCCTATTTCTTCATCCTCTACCTCTTGCCAAGTAGTAGAGTGTGTTTTCTTCACAAGTTTCTTGACTTGGTGAAGTCGGAGCTTGATTTAGCGATGCCTCGACGTAGATCATCTTCGGCATGGACATCGATGACCTAGCCCGTCCATTCTCCGATGAAGCCGACGCTAGAGCCCGGGACTTGTTATGGACAGCGAGGAGACTTCATTGCGGAGCTATGGAGGTGGAGAACCGGATCTACAAAGGTTGTATTTCCGTATCTCTTAGTTAAGTGTTAACTAGTTTACCTTTTCGCCTAGACATCTAGCTAACGATCCGTAGTCTAGGGTTTCTCGGCACCGTTTTTTTGAAATTGGCATGGTTGATGCCTTGTGAGACCTCATTAGGGTGCCTAGGAACCTTTCAGTGGTATCAGAGCCTAGCTAGAGCCTTAGGCGAAGTCTAGACGGAGTTTGAAGTCCGAATGAACCCGAAATCCGATCACAAACTTGCTCTCTGGACTTTTTCTAAAATCTGGAGTTTTTCGATATTAAAAATGCTTAAAAAATTCAGCAGGAAATTATAAGAATTACGACGCAAAAATTGAGTCATGAACAGTAAAAACCGCGGCGGAACCGCGGCAGAAGCCTGGCTTCTGCGGCGGTTCCGCGGCGATATGATGACGTCATCCTCCTATGTTTGCACAGTAACTCTTATTATATTATGCTGGATTTTCTGGGTATTTTTAAATTTTATTCAAGAGTTGAATTTTCTGGGGTTGTTTTGGGGATTCGAATGTTCGATCGGATTATCAAATTTTGTCTGTTTGGCTTTCCGGATAAATTTTAGAATATGTTAAAAAGTTCGACCGGATATAAATACCCAATTTTTCCCCTGTCGGAAAATTTCCAAGTGTTGGATTTTTCCGTAGTTTAACGACGTTCTAAGTAGTGCAAGTAACGCGATGGACCCTCTAGAAGACAACAAAGCTTAACTCGATTATGTGACCGTCTTGAACTGCCCTTTGAACCTTCGGGTTTGGTGCAGTACGGCGTGCCACATGTGAGGCGTTGGCTTGACCCTTCTACGGCTGGACCGTTGGTACTGAGGCACGAACGGAATGTTGTTAGACTTATTTCATGTGTTGAGCTGTATCGGGAAAACTTGGGTGTTCGATTGTTCGATCGAAAAGTTTAACATTTTCTGTTTATCTGGAATGGGATACAATAATTGGAATTCACAAGAAGTTATGAGATAACTGAATGAATGTTATAAACGTAGCAATTTAGTCTCACTTGATCGGTTGCCACGGAATTTTGATGTGATCAAAAGTCCGTCGCAATCACGTAGCGTACGCGGATACTCGCCGGGTAAACTTAATAGACAGCCTCACTCTATAGCCCCGACCAAGTGACTGTAGGAGAACCCCGTCGCCGAAAGCATCCGTTCGGGTGCTCGCAGCAGCGGTGTTCCGCCTTGGTGCACTTCGTCGACGGTATCGGGGGTGCGGCCGCCTACTAAAGTTTGTGACGAGTATTCGATCAGACTGTCGGGAATCTTGTTGAATTGCCCGACTCGATATTGAAAAGTGTTTTCGATAATGAGACTGAAATGCGGGGTTTATAATTGTTAGGCATGTGATGTCTAAGTAATTCATTTGGTCAGGCATGCGATGTCTGAGGTGGTTGCGGATTCCAACTGTTGTAGTTTTACACTTTCTTTTCTGTGACCGTAAGTGTAATATGTGATATCGCCGGTTTCGTTGCTATATGTCAACGACAATTGGGATGCGCATATTTACTTACGTTGATGACATGTGATGTTATGAGTTGCTGGATATGTTATATTGGATCGTCGTGTTTGAATAGCCGAGGGTTTTTATGTGAGATGAGTGTTTTCATTTTCATTCATGTAAAAACTTGTATGTAATATTCTTTTATTGGGGCACTTCCAGGTTGCGGAAGTTGTCACCGTTGATGTATATTATTTACTTTTCTACACTAGGATAGACCCAAGGAGGGGAGCACAAGTTACCGGGTTCTGGAGTCCAGTGGGAAACCAACTCGAGGAGTCGAGGCCGGGTCTCCTAACTCCAGAATTGGTAGGGTTGCTTGCCGCTCTCGTAGGGGTCTAGGGGTGTGGGTTTGGCTATTCATCGCGACCGTGGAATCCGTGTTTTATACTGGCTCATATTGAAAACACGGACGTCCTAGTATATCCAATATTTCATATGTTTCTTCTGCTGCGATATCTGTGATGTGATCATGTGATGTTCTGTGATAGATACAGTATACAGTATATATGATATATTATATAGGCGTTACTTATGTTTTACACCCGCGCTAGCCCTGCCCCGCTCTGCCGTTAGTTACCTAACCTAACGGTGCACGAGGGGACATCGAGGCGAATGCGGATGGCATAAGTGTACGTCGTATTTATCTGTGATGTTTAGGTATTTTAATGATGGGACTTCATTAATGTGATTAATGAAATAAAAGAAACCTAAGATGTTGTAGAATTGAATTTCAAAATAAAACAGGTAGCTACAGTTCTTGCTTTGCACAGCGGTATATGTGATATATCCCGCACCTTATTCGATAAGGAAAGGACCGAGATCCCTTCACCGGGAGTGACTCCTTTAGCAATAACTGGCAGATGCTACACACTCGGTTTGTCTTTTGATAGGTTTTAAGTGTTTTTGCTTTGCACAGTGATATATATGATATATCCCGCACCTCATTCGACGAGGAAAGGACCGACGATCCCTTCACCGGGAGTGACTCCTTTAGCAAAACTAGAAAAGCTTCAAAAGCACTCCATTTTAAAATCATTTGATTCTACAACGATATCAAGTTCATTACGCAATAGATTTTCAGAAAAACCTGTCGTAGCCCTCTGTCATTTCAGATATGTACTAGTTAGTATTCGTGTTGCGGTTGTTTGGCCTCCGTCAAGGCGTAGTGTACGGTAGCTAACTAGTGCTTATCTGCTAGCATATGATGCGATTGGATTAGGGTATTCGTACGGCGTTGTTTGGCCTCCGTCAAGGGTCGTGCGGGTGGGTTTAATTCAATCAGGAAATGACGGGTTGAACTTGACTAGCAGACTATGGGTTGTTTGGCCTCCGTCAAGGTCATAGGACGCTAGGGGTAAAATATTATCGGGAATTTCAAGTGTTGAAATTTGCAATGAGATTGCATACCTTCTATGAGATAGTTGGATCCCGATACCCGATGCGAGTAAGAGTTACTCCTGGGAGAGTTTTATACATTACAATTAGCCGATCAAGTAGGTGTCTAGAAAGGTGTCAACGGGGTTACGCCTCTAGGAAAATGAGGTTTACATTAATTAGGTTCGTGCGAAAGCACGGGGGACCTCCCTCAAAGTACCGACACTGGCCTGGCTGAAAGATTGGCGAACTTGTAGTGTGTAATTAATCCCGGCTAGTCTTTCCTTTTAGGGTTTGAAGGAAGATTTGATAAAAAGCAGTGGGAGCCATCCTGATTAGATAAAATAATAACCAATCTATTCTTGCAAGAGCGCACGCTGAGTGTTTTCTTCTCTCTTTCTCCAGGTAGCGACCATGTCACGCCTTAATCAAGATAATAATACAGATTATTGACCGAACCTGCTTGTTATACTGAGCTGGGGAACATTGGTCCCGCTCCAACTTATAATTGTTATAAGACAGAGCAGGAAATTGGGGAATACCAGATTTCCCTTGCCGCCCAAACGAAGAGAGTGCATGCTGATGCATCATCTTCGGGTGTGTTCATTATACAGAATTGTTTCTCAGTATCCTCCGCATCCTAGGTATATGATACCGGATCAGGATCCCAGATATGTAATCTGTTACATAGGGCTACAAAAAGGTAGAAAAACTGAGAACGGGTGATAAGTTTCATGAGACAGAAAACGGGGCAAGAGTTGCAGCCAAGTCTGTCGGTCACTGTCACCCTGTATTGTAATACATTGATTCTGAACGAATGTTATTAGATACCGAACCTGATATACCAAATCATATCACTCTCTTTGTTAGAAAAGAAAGGGTATAATTTTGTATTGCTGGATAATGTTTTGAACATTTCCTATATCAAAAGTTGATCGGTTCAGGCACGTTATCTAAAAGCATTAATGTTCTAAATCAAACTACAGTTCTTAGTATATGGAACACACAAAAGAGGAAGAGTTCAGAAATGAACGAATTCTTCTTGAGGTATTGTAGACTAGGTCATATCAATGCGACCCGACTAGCTAGAGTTACATAAAGATGCATATTTAAATTAGTTTGAACTTACATCTTGTGAAACTTGCCAGTCATGTCACAAAGATAAGATGACCGTAGCTCCGTTTACTGCAAACAGAGAAAGAGTTAGTGAACTCTTGGGATGATACATGTTGATGTATGTAGGTCCCCTGTCTACACATGCCAGGACTGGTTCTTTATACTTCATTACGTTCTCTGATAATCTCTCAAGATTCAGACATATGTTCCTGTTGAAACACAAGTCTGAACCTTTTGAAATATTCACAGAATATAAGTTAGAAGTAGAGAACCAGAATACGGGTATAAGTATTATGTCCTATGATGAGATCAGGGAGGAGAATACTTGTGCACAGAAATCCTGGACTATTCTAAAGGAGAATGAGATTCTCTTTCAGCATTATTCCTCCGTATACACCATAGCATGATGGTATATCGGGGTGGAGCAATCACACCCTATATGGTATGGTGTGCTCTATGATGAGTATTACTGAGTGACCTATTTCCTTTTGGGGTGTTATGCACTTGAGAAGCTGCATACCTATTGAATTGGGTTCGAATTAAATCAGTGCCTACCGCTTCATATATGATATGGAAAGGAAGAGCCCATATCTTAAGTTGGTTAAGATTTAGGGTTGTCCGGGCTATGTATAAAAGCAAAATCCGGACAAGCTCGAGGCAAGGTCTGTTATGTAGAACTGGAATAGTTCCAGCTATACAAACTGCAGCTGATGATTTGATAGAACCAAAGGATTCAGTAAATTCCAACGAACCTCAGCCTCTCCGCCGATCTAGTAGGGTTCCTCACCCATCTGAGAGATAATTCAGTTTCTCTATGACAGTGGGAGCGAGGAATGCATCATGAGATGACGACCCAACTAGTTTCGAGCTGGCCATCAAGAGTGAGACTCTGTAAGAATGGCTGGATGTTTAACGATCTGAGATGGAATCCATGTACACCAACAAAGTATGGACTTTGATTGCTATATCTGAAGGGTTAAATCCCCATCAGGAGCAAGTATATCTTGAGAAGATTACTTGGTGTACATCGAAAAGTTGAGACTTTCAAAGCTAGACCTGTTAAAGGTTTTCGTCATCAACCAGGCGTGGATAATGATGAAACCCTTTCCAGTACCTATGCTTAAGTCCATCCAGATCCTACTTGCCACGGCTACATACCATGACTACGATATCTAGCGGTTGGGTGCCATGACTGCTTTTCTAAATATTGATTTAGAAGAGAACGTCTGTAAGTACACAGCCAGAGGGCTTCGTAAACAGTGGGAGCAGCGGAAACGTGTGCAAGATATTTTATATGATAAAGCAGGCATCGCGGAGTTAGAACATCTGTTTTGATGTAGTAGTCAAAGAGTTTGACATCATCAAAATGGTAGATGAACCTTGTATATACAAAAAGATACTAGGGAGTATGGTAATGATCCTCGTAGAGTACGTGGATGACATACTCTTGATAGGGAAGAAGTTTCCTATGCTACGCTCGGTCAATCTCCGCTTATCACCATAATTCTCCATATAGGATCAAAGTGATACCTCCTAAATCCTGGATTTTGGATCTATGAGATAGATCTAAATGGATGTTAGGATACTCACTAGCTGTAGTGAGATGGTATCAATCGACCCTGGGGAGAATCACTGGAAGGGTTTCAGGGTGATAAAGACGACTGAATGTCAGTCGCAGGCATTGTCTTTACCCTCAGTAAAGGGACGGTATGTTGGAAGAGTTCCAAGCTAGATACCGTGGCATACTAGACGATAAAGGCAGGATACATCGCTACTAAAGATGCTGCCAAAGAGGCTGTTTGGGTGTATATTGGTTCATGAGATGAACTATGTTCCTCCCATTGTATGACAATGGAGTTGTGGCTTATGCCAAGGAACGCAGGTCCCATCAGTGATCCAGACATATTCTAAGGCAGTATCACCTGATCATGGAGATGGTTGATCTCCATGGTGATCAAGGTTAGGAGAGCAGACTAAGAGGACAACACGGCGGATCCACTCACGAAGGCCTATTCCCAGAGAGAGACTATTATGGGATGGTTGAGTATGAGATACTACAACCACTGCTACAGATGGCCCTAGTGCAAGTGGGAGATTGTTAGTTATATGTATGCCCTAGAGGCCATTACTGTACATTGGATGTATATTGTAGTGGATGCTGGGACATATATAGGGAGGACTTTCTTGCTCGACATGATAGTATGCTATCTGGTTACTCTTTACCTTAACGTGGACACTGATTGTCTCTCTGTTACATGTTGGTAAAGCCCTTAGGATGTGTACTTGACTACCTGGACTGTGATGCGGATCATACTAGTGGGGACATGGTAGTCCATAAGTACATCCTTCAAAGTCCCTAGTCGTGGGTGTATCGAGATGGGGCATCGATATACCAGAGTAGACTAGCGTGTACCTTCTCGACCCATACAGATGGGCGATGGATGATCCCATATCCATTGGTGTTTGACATCGGAGATGATATATGGGTGCTCAGTAAAGACTGGGTACACTGGACGGACTCGCCGAGAACTCCCAGATGGTATTATACCTCACGTCAGATGGCAGTTCTCTGGTGACACTGGTACAGAGTAGTATGTCGACCCGAGATCGTCATAGAGTCTTGTGTGGTTCCCACTGTACTTTGATTTCCATCTTACCACGTCCAAGAGGGCGTGCAAAATGGTGGTTTTTGGGTACAGTCCCGAGTCACATGGAGGCAATGAGGGATAGGAGGGGATTCATCTCTCCCGGTATAGGGAGTTGATGTTGCGCTGTGTTCGATTGGCTATAACCGGAAATCCCTGGCCAGGGTTGCTGAGATATACTGGTAAGTGTTACCAGTAGTTTCTCGAATTGTTATAGACCTCATATCGACACGACTTATCGAGCTATTGGGGTCTGACGTTTACCACCCCTAGGCGAGATATGCGACATATCAGACGATCAGACCGGACTGTACGGTAGTGTTACTGGTTGGATTCACAGGAGTGTGAGCGGGCTTTCTCGTCGATCTTCTGATCGCTCAATACCCGGGTGGCCGTTACGTTTAGCAGACCGCTTGCTTCTTGTGGGTGCTTGATATGATCATCATCTGCTGCCGGCGTATTGACGAGTCTTTAGAGTCCTACACAGAGGTTTCCTGGCTCAAGCAAAACGAAATAGGAGCGCATATGAGATATGTGCGGGACCGAGAATAATGCGTGTATGTGATCCCGTATTCTATTCTCGCGATGAATGTATCGATTGGTTGTATGCGATATAACCTAGTTATCGAATCAAGTATTGATTCGATAAGCCGATACATAGGATACTAGTCGGTTATATGCGATATGACCGGATCGTTAAATCAAGTGTTGATTTAATGATTTAATGTATAATTATATATTTGATATATTACTTTGCATTAACTAGTATTGGTTCACTTTAAATGGATTTTCTCACTCGGATTGTGCACATTGTATATGTGATATACTTTTGTACACAAGTTTGTATCATGATTGATGATGCATGCTTATTTGGTTAAGTGTAAAGATTAAACCATGGTTATTTAAGTGGTTAGGGTTTTGTTTTTCATATCTATTTATTTATTCTTTATTCTTTTTGGAAAATTATTAGCTTAAAGAATAAATGGTGGCTTTCTTTGGATGGATTATGAAGCTTCATGAAGCTTTTGACTTTGTGACTATTTTGTCTCTTGCTTAACCCTAACCATTCCTACTAACCATGATTTGTTCTCTACACTTGACCATGGTTGAGAGATGATAAGTATTATTATTATTTTCTTTTTACAGAATAACTTATCATAACATTATCTTCATCTTCTTCTTCTTCCTCACAAGAAGAAAGCTTTCTTCATCAATGGTGATTGATGTATTTGAGTGAGAAATCCAATTCTAAAGTGAACCCAACTCCTATTTCTTCATCCTCTACCTCTTGCCAAGTAGTAGAGTGTGTTTTCTTCACAAGTTTCTTGACTTGGTGAAGTCGGAGCTTGATTTAGCGATGCCTCGACGTAGATCATCTTCGGCATGGACATCGATGACCTAGCCCGTCCATTCTCCGATGAAGCCGACGCTAGAGCCCGGGACTTATTATGGACAGTGAGGAGACTTCATTGCGGAGCTATGGAGGTGGAGAACCGGATCTACAAAGGTTGTATTTCCGTATCTCTTGGTTAAGTGTTAACTAGTTTACTTTTTCGCCTAGACATCTAGCTAACGATCCGTAGTCTAGGGTTTCTCGGCACCGTTTTTTTGAAATTGGCATGGTTGATGCCTTGTGAGACCTCATTAGGGTGCCTAGGAACCTTTCATTTATGGGGTCTTAGGAAGGGTGATGAAATCCCCACCCAATCTGAATTGGTGTTATAGCCCCTTAATGTCCGTATTAATATATGCAAAGCGGTAAACAAAAAAAATCTAAAACAACAAAAATTTATTTGGCGGCTGTGCAATTCTGTGCAAAGATACCTGCAGAAAATACAGTATAGTGGAATTCAGAGACGGAACTAAAGGAAAGAGAAAGGGCAGAAAAAATTTGGCTCTAAAGCCACAAGAGAACCGCGGAACCGCCGCGCAAGCCACACTTTGACCGCGGTTCCACGGTCAAATTGATGAGTTGGGGCTTGAAACCTTGGTCAATACACGTGCCCTTCTCTGTACACCATAATAAAAACCTCTGTTTCTTGATTGGATTAGTGTACTTGCTCCAGATTAGCCTGCACACTTGCACACAAAAATTATCAAAAATAACAAAAAGATTTTATTTTATATTTATATTTATAATTTTATATATATACAAAAAGAATATTAACCCGAATAACAAGAAAGAAAATACGTTACCGTCTCCCCGGCAACGACGCCATTTGATCGCACACTTTTGGCGTGTCGGATGTTCAAAGTTCTAAAGTTATAACCGCGATCAGGACGGTGTCGCTTTGCAGCTAGCCGGTTGAGCACAGGTCGATCCGCAGGGAGATGGTTGTATGTCCGTTCGAGTTTTAGACGAGTCAATAAAGAATGTGTATATGTATGTTCAAGTCTATCCTAAGTATTCGTATTTATGTTCCAGTAAGCTTGTTAAGGTTAAGGTCGGTTAGTAGAGTTAGGATTAGGCTTGTGCTTGTCTTTTGCCATTCTTAAGACGATGTTGGGATAATCGAAAGTAGCGGGGATTAGGAGGACATAGGAATGGGATTTGCGAGTTTGAGCAAGCTTTCCAACGCTAAATCCATTCCTAGTGCCCCTTTTCCATCCGCTAAATACGCTTATTTCCAACCCTCGGCCAAACACCCGCAACCATGTATCCAAGTAAGTCACAACTACATGTCACGTTGTAGTGCTCTTAAAGGACTTCTCAACTTAGGTCGCGGCTATATGTCACGTATAGCGCGCCTAAACGAGGGGGTTGCGGTTGTTTGGTCGGGGTTCGTTTCAAGATGTTTGGCGAAGAGAAGCACAAGGGATTTCTCCGTTCCTCATACCACCTTCCTTAGCCTTAACAAGGGTGAAATTATTCACACATCATAAAATAAAAGAAAACAAAACAAGAAGGAAGAAAGGAAAGGAAAATACGGTTTTACAAGTGAAGTAAGCTAACTCTTGGGTCCTCACCTTAGCAAGGAACTCCGTCGAGTATCATCGCTTGAAAATAATACGGAAAAGAGAAGAGAAGGAAAATGGTAAGAAAAGAAATAACAACTAATTAACAACAAATAATAAAGTTACACTAGAAATTAAATTACAATACAATGAAATAAAAATACAAGATAAGAAAAATAACCCTCATCTTCATTTCATCATCCACTCAAAAAACTCTCACTACAATTTTCATGGAGAAAAGAATGAAGAAGAAGAAGAAGCTAAACTAAACTACACTAAAACCTAACAAAAAGAGATGGGAAAAGAAGACATGAAGAAGACCTTGGCTTGGCACAAAACTGGGCTATTTATAGGCTGCGTGCTGAAACCCTAGGGCAACATTCTGGCCCTAAATGCAAAGACCAAACTACCCCCAAAATTTGGTCAGAAGATGACACGAAACCGCGGCGGATCCGCCGTGAAAACCCACATTTGGCGGCAGTTCCGCCGTAGTTTTGTGGAATTTGGGTCTCGTATTTCTAGGTTTCCTTGTGTTGCTATCTTATGTTGTTCTACATGTCCCAAATTGCAAAATGCCTTCACAATTTCTTCAGATCTGTACAGTCCAAACATAGCTTCACTTTTGATTGATTTGACCTTTCTCCCTCGAGTTCCGCGCACCCATTGATTCTTGTGCTGCCTCTCTCGTGCTTTGTGCTTGTCCCTCTCGTGCTTTGTACTTGTCCGAGACAGGAATGACCACATCATTTGTCTTGTCTCTGGAACTGGTACGCAGCACTGGACGGATACGGATGATCGGAACCCGGCTTTTATCTGCTGGCAACAGATGTTCTGGATTTTGGCGTAACAGTGGAGATTTTGTATCATTTGCGTTATTTTGGACTAGAAACCTGTAGCCTGTAAATATGTAGCAAATACGGATTAAAAGCACCAACCTATAAACAAACGAGCATAAAAATGGGCGGTATAAAATGTAGTTTTCTGCGACGAACACGCTCCAAGTCTGGCGCTCAGCGCCAAGAGCTCCACGTGCTCCTCACATGGGCGCTATTTTATAAGAAGCGTCTTAGCATTCCAAGTCTGGCGCTAAGCGCCAAGCGCTCCACGTGCTCTTCACGCGGCCGCTATTTTATAAGAAGCGCCTTAGCGCTCCAAGTATGGCGCTCAGCGCCAAACGCTCCACGTGCTCCTCATGTGGAGGCTATTTTATAAGAAGCGCCTTAGGGCTCCAAGTCTTGTGCTCAGCGCCAAGCGCTCCACGTGCTCCTCACGTGGAGGCTATTTTATATGAAGCGCCTTAGCGCTCCAAGCCTGGCGCTCAGCGCCAAGCGCTCCACGTGATCCTTACGTGGGCGCTATTTTATAAGAAGCGCCTTAGCGCTCAGCGCCCAGCGCTCCACACGCCATTTTATAAGAAGCGCCTTGGCGCTCCAAGTCTGGCGCTCAGTGCCAAATGCTCCACGCGCTCCTCACGTGGGTGCTGAGGAAACATAAAGCGCTCTGTACATAAGGCCCCAGCGTCATGAAAAGTGTTCAACACTCAATAAAAGACAAAAATAAAAAGGGGTATCATAACCCAAATCAATGCTCAGCATTATTGAATAAAAGGGGCCTAGTCCAAACAAATGTTCAACATTTTATTCAAAATGAGTGGATTGAGTCAAAACAAGTGTTCAAGCACTTTATTCATAACTAAGTGGACTAAGCCCAAGTTGGTTACGAGTCCCTAATTCAAATTAACCAAGCCCATATGCTCACAATCGTTTTAATTGGTCTTAGTCCCAAATCTGACTATAGATCTCCTAACCAACATTGGTTTAAGGGTACATCTCTTCATACCTCTGATACATGTCGTTGTAATTCTTCAACGTCTTCAGAGAGATGGGGGGTCCCAATAACCAATAACTTTTAGTGCATCCCTAAACGGTTAAACCAAAACCTCACAGACTATGATGTCTTTAAACCTCACAGACTATGATGTCTTTAAACCGTACAGACTATGAGGTCTTTAAACCTCCCAGACTATGATCTCTTTAAACCTCACAGACTATGATGTCTTTAAACCGTACAGACTATGATGTCTTTAAACCTCACAGACTATGATGTCTTTAAACCATACAGATTATGATGTCTTTAAACCGTACAGACTATGATGTCTTTAAACCTCCCAGACTATGATGTCTTTAAACCTTACATACTATGATGTCTTTAAACCTTACAGACTATGATGTCTTTAAACCTTACAGACTATGATGTCTTTAAACCGTACATACTATGATGTCTTTAAACCTCCCAGACTATGATGTCTTTAAACCTCCCAGACTATGATGTCTTTAAACCTCTCAGACTGTGATGTCTTTAAACCGTACAGACTATGATGTCTTTAAACCTCTCAGACTATGTTATCTTTAAACCTTACAGACTACGATGTCTTTAAACCATACAGGCTATGACGTCTTTAAACCAGACTATGATGTCTCTAAACCTTACGGACTATGAGGTCCTTAAACTCATGGACTATGATGTCCTTAAACCCAATGGACCGTAACGTCCCTAAACTATGCTCTATAGACTATGACATCTTTAAACTATGGACTATGATGTCCTTAAACTCATGGACTATGATGTCCTTAGACCCAATGGACCGTAATGTCCCTGTAAATTAAAGAAAATCCTGTTGAGTAGATCTTAGTCTACAATTAGACTAACGTATCATCAACAAACGTTTGAGTCGATCTTGTAGGGTTCCTAGACACACTAATGAAGTCTCACAAGTGATCAAACATGCCCAATTGAAATTTTACATTTGCCGAGTAAACCTAATACGGATCGTTAACTAGATATATAGGCGAAACGATGCAAATAAACAACTTTATCTAAAAGGAAAGTGGCTACAACCTTTGTAGATCCGGTCCACCACTTACTAAGCTCCACGACGATGTCCCTCCACTGTCCAAGTCGGATCCCGAACTCTAGCATCGGCTTCATCGAAGAAATGGGCAGGCTTGATCGTCGGCTTCGATGCCGAAGATGATCTACGTCGAGGCATCACAAGATCAAACTCCGACTTCACCAAGTCATGAAACTTGTGAAGAAAACACCCTATACTACTTGGCAAGAGGTAGAGGATGAAGAAATAGGAAGTGGGTTCACTTTAGAATTGGATTTCTCACTTGTTTTCATCACTTGCCATTGATGTAGCAAGCTTTTCTTCATGGAAGAAGAAGATGAAGAAGAAGAAGAAAAGATATGATAAGTTGTTATTATAAATGAAAATAAAATCAATACTTATCATGTCTTCAACCATGGTTTAGTGTAGAGAATCAACTAAGGTTAGTAGAATGGTTAGGTTTAGGAGATGAAGACAAAATGGTCATTAGGTCAAAGATGCTTGAAGCATCAAGAAAGTTCCAAAAGAAACCATTTTGTTTTCTTTATCTTTTAAACAAAATAAATAGATAAATAAATAAGAGAAAAGAAACCCTAACCATTCACTAAACATGGTTTAATTCTTTACACAAACCCAAGTGAGCTTGTATCATCAAACATGATACAAACAAGTGCACATAAAAAATATATCACATATACAATGTGCATCAAGTGAGAAAATCCTTTTAAAATGAACCAATACTAGTAAATGCAAAGTAATATATCAAATATATAATTATGCATTAAATCATTAAATCAATACTTGATTTAACGATCCGGTCATATCGCATATAACCGACTAATATCCAATGTATCGGCTTATCGAATCAATCCTTGATTCGATAACTAGGTTATATCGCATATAACCAGTCGATACATTCATCGCGAGAATGGAATACAGTATCACATACACGCATTATTCTCGGTCCCGCACATATCTCATATGCGCTCCTATTTCGTTTCGCTTGAGCCAGGAAACCTCTGTGTAGGACTCTAAAGACTCGTCAATACGCCGGCAGCGGATGATGATCATATCAAACACCCACAAGCCGCAAGCGGTCTGCTAAACGTAACGGCCACCCGGGTATTGAGCGATCAGAAGATCGACGAGCAAGCCCGCTCACACTCCTGTGAATCCAACCAGTAACACTTACCATACGGTCCGGTCTGTTCGTCTGATATGTCGCATATCTCGCCTAGGGATGGTAAACGTCAGACCCCAATAGCTCGATAAGTCATGCTGACGTAAGGTCCATAACATTCGTGAAACTACTGATAACTCTTACCAGTGTATCACTGCAACCCTGGCCAGGGATTTCCTGTTATGGCCAGTCGAGCATAGCACAACATCAACCCCCAATACCGGGAGAGACGAATCCCCTCCTATCGCTCATTGCCTCCATGTGAATCGGGACTGTACCCAAAAACCACCTGTTTGCACAACTCAGTAGAGCCATGGTAGGGTGGAAATCAAAGCACAGTGGGAGACACACAAGACTCTATGACGATCTCGGGTCAACAGACTAAGCTGTACCAGTGTCACCAGAGAACTGCCATCCGACGTGAGGTATAATACCATCTGGGAGTTCTCGGCGAGTCCGTTCAGTGTACCCAGTCTACACTGAGCACCCGCATACCATCTCTGATGTCAAACACTAATGGATATGGGATCATCCATCGCCCATCACATGGGTCGAGAAGATATACGCTAGTCTACTCTGGAATATCGATGCCCTGTCTCGATATTCCCATGACTAGGAACAATGAAGGATGTACTCATTGACTACCCAGGCCCCACTAGTATGATCTTCATCATAGTCCTGGAAGTCGAGTACACATCCTAAGGGCTTTATCAATATGTAATCAGAGAGACAGAAAGTATACATGTTAAGATAAAGAGTAACCAGATAGCGTACTATCATGTCGAGCAAGAAAGTCCTACCTATATATGTCCCAGTATCCACTACAATATACATCCAATGTACAGTAATGGCCTCTAGGGCATACATATAACTAACAATCTCCCACTTGCACTAGGGCCATCTGTAGCAGTGGTTGCAGTATCTAATACTCAACCATCCTATATGAGTCTCTCTCTGGGAAAAGGCCTTCGTGAGTGGATCCGCCGTGTTGTTCTCTGAGTCTACTCTCCTAACCTCGATCACCCCGGAGATCAACTATCTCCATGATCATGTCACGACCCAAAAGTACGGAACATGACCGGCACTTAAACTACGAACGTCTCGAGGCGTACGTAATCTAAGTAAGCCGAAAACCCAGAAATCCAAACCAAGAAAATAGTAGAGTGCAGGAAAAACAACTTAAAGCAAGTAATTTCAATAGCATAAGCCGAATTATGCGGTTTTTAAAACATCAAAAATTTACTGAAAATTTCGGCAGAGTCTCCTTTGTAAATACTGGCCCCCAAACGGGATACAACATGAATAGTATACGAAATCAAGAAAAGGGCATCCCCAAGCGGGAGCTAGCTCTTCGTCAATCGACGGTCACAACCACACAAACAATATAATATACAACGCCAACGGCGAGGTTCAAAACTCAAAAGGAAACTCAAAACCACCAGAAAAATAACGAGCGACTCTAAGGTCGAAAGAATAACCAACACTGGTCTCTATCTCAATAAATACATGTTTGGTTGATGGAATTCTAGATACAATAGAATAAAGATATACAAGATAAATAATGGGGGTATGATACAAGTAAACCCACCTACTAGCAAATCACCCGAATGAAACTATGCCCGCAAAGCCGTAATGAACCTGTACGGCAACCTGCAAGAAACTGGGGCACAACGGGGGTGAGTTGCCAACTCGTGAATAGAAAAACATCTACGCACATAAATCGCATAAATAACGCAATCCTAGGTCAATGATCATAATATATCCTCAAATATATATAACATGCAGCCTATAACAATGGCTAGGGTAAATATCTAACCCGAGTGTAAACTCATGTGCCCGTGTCAGTGCCTCAGGTAGCAATATATCATATGAATGAGGTATGAATGCATGAAAACAGAATACATGTAAATGAAGAAACTGTTTTCATAAATTAGTGAGATTTCCTTCATATTTTAAACTGAGGTATCATAATTAAAATCAGTATCAACAGTGTCTAGCATCGACACAAAACATAAATCTCACTGTCTCGAAATATCAATGTCTCAATCTCAATATCTAGGGCGCTGTCAGTCCAGACCGGCCCCTACCATCCATCTCAAGACCACGACGGTATCCTCCGGATATCCGACGCGTCGGGTAATATCACCGGTAGGTAGTGCTCCCCAGCCAGGCTCAACGTCAACACCACATTCCTCTTGCCCCGGGGTACCATACCGGGCCCACCATGTACCCGTGACGGTTCCTCCACTCCTCGACACGGATCTCCAAAACCACAGCAAACTCATGGTGGACGACACTTTACATCACTAGAAAACCGCAACATTTTATATTTTAAAAGATCATAAGCTGTAAATTTTGCGGCTTTCCCCGAAATCCAGAAATATCATAAATCTCAAGAAATCATCACAAGTGCATATGTCAATGATAATGAACTAGGCATGAACAACTGAATAACAGTATGCATGAAGTGGTAGGTAATAACTACAATGTCTAATATGGCATATAAGGGAAGTACACTAATATCATGTCAACACTACTAGCTAACAATCTAAGTCAAGCAATTATATTCTCTAAACTGTACGTGACATGGCAATTACCGATGAAGATGTGTGTGAGCCGGCAAGTAGGTGTACGTGGTACATACGCATCATCGGTAATGGTGCTGGTGTCCTAACAACATGATATCAATAATGGAATATGCAGCAAAATAAATATACGAGGCAGAGCGAACAGCAATAATGTGCGGGAGCTGAATACTAGACACAACGATAACTAATCTGCAATAATCTAATATAAGTCCTACAAATGGTGCCTTTTGAAATAACACGAATCATGGGGTTTTGAAAATAGGGGCTACGGTGTTTTTTATGAAAAGATACGTCATTTTTGAAATATCCGTAGATTCCCTTGAGCTGTCTTTAAAAATGCCCACGATTCGTTAGTTTTTGAAATAGGTAAGAAGTCTAATCTAATCTAACAACTACACTAAACTATACGGCTGAACTACAAGCTGAACTACAGGTAAGGAAACCGCCTATCATCTGAGTCGATACATATACATACCTGTATATGTATAGTCGGTGATCTCGCCTCAATAATATCATATCCGATACCATATCTATAATCAGGCATCCCAAGTCAAGAGTGCGGATCAATCATCAATATAGCTCGTACGTAAATCCGTCGTACGGCATCCCAATCTGGGTACGGGTCAATATCACATTCATCATACTATTCACCTGGTATCCTCTTTATCAAATATCATGATCGGGGTACTGATCTACGTCTAGTACCATACTGATACCGCCTACGTATGCATGGACGTGTGTGAAACACTATGTCAAGGACCCGCTACAACGTCATGTCGTATCTAAGATACGAACCCTGCTATATCACCGATCTCACGGCCTCAAATCAAATCTCATCGACTCATCATAAATCCCAAGTACTATCATCCTCAATCCGTATGTGAACACATAGTCCCATACCCATGTGAACACATAACTATATAATCTCGTATAAGCGCAAATTAAAGAAGAAAGTATGCAAGTATGGGTGTGTGTGTGCATGTGTGGTGCGACCACTACTCTAGCGTTTCGCGACACTAAATCATCCAAGAACACCAAATATCTATATCATCGATAATATCAAACAAATTATAGTCAAAATATATATATATATGTGTGTATACGTATTCGTATACATCACCACGAACTGCGGGGGTGCTATACGCCATCCACTCGACTTCTCCCCGTAGATATAAATCTACTCACCTGGTCCTCGCTCGCCGGTGCCGACGTCGCCACGCGCTTGCTTGTCGTCTCGAAGTCCACGTGGGGGTACCTACATATCATAATGCACCATATCGCATTAAAACTAAATTCGAGATCGAAACGGCATACGAAAATCAAATCGGCACGCGTATCACGCATAGGTCCAAACCTATCGCCTACGCATGCAAGAATAGTAAAACCAACCCTCGATGTCGATGTACAAACGTCAAACCATCGAGAAAAATCCAATCACACTCATTTGCACATTCACGAACACTAATTTTAATATAAATTAGGTTAAAACTCACAAAAACCCCATTTTCACTTAAAAAGTCATTTTTCCGAAAATCTAGCAAGCACAATTCGCCGTTTTTGTACAAAACATGATGTTTAAATGAAAGTAGCGGCCAATATACTTATTAAATATCTTAAATAAGTCGTATAAATAATTTCCGGAATTTAATCTCATTAAATTCCAAAAATCCTAATATTCTAGTTTACAAAAATACCCTTTTTTTACAATTTCAAAGCAAAAATGCACAAACTACAATCTAGCTTAGATTTGCATGATCCAAAGCATTAAACCACACTTAATAAAGTTAATGAAGCCAAGAAAACCCTAATCACATTTTTAATCCCAAGAATTTAACAAATTTCAAAAACCTAGTAAGCAATTAGCAAATTAACACAATTTTTCAAGTAACAACTTGTAATTAACAACTAGATTAGTTTTCTACAAAACTAATTATGTTAAACCACTTCACTAAACCATGCACAATCAAACACAACTCATTTCCATAACAAATCCTAACTTGAAATCCAAAACTTGCAATTAAACTCACATATCCAAGTTAACACTTAATTTAAATTAGCTTTAAGAAACAAGTAACAATTTAAGCAAAAAGTTTTAGAATTATACCCAAAAATATATGAAGGTCCACAAGCATCCATGGCCTCCCAAAATGCTCTCTTTTCACAAGGATCCATGCTATACGGGCTAAGCTAAAATGGGTAGGAGTCGGATTTGGGTTTTAGGATTTTTTTGATGGATTTAGAAGCAATTTTTCATGAAGTTTTGAAGAGAAAAGAGAGGGGAAATTGGAGGGGGGGCTGCAGCTGTGGGATGCAGGGAATTTCGGCCAGAAATGGGTGTGAGGAGAGAGAGGGAGGTAGAGAAAATGGGGGGGGGACAAAGTCAAGGTCAAGCAAAGTCAAAAGTCTAACTACTTTATTCATTTTCTATTCTTTTCTTTTATTTCTTTTCCTTTGAAAACCAAGTGGGGACAAGAGAGGGGGGCTGCTGAATTCAGCCATGGGGGGAGTAAGTGGGGGTATGTGGGTGTGGGTACGGGTGTGGGGTGATGAAAAATGATAAATACAATACCCCAAACATCCATTTACGCTAAAAAAAAAGCCTTTTTTCTTCAATAATTTCTAAACCGTTTTGGCAAATGATTTCGTTCCAAAAACCACATGATAAAATTTTATTTAATGTTTTATGATGCACAAAATTTGTTTCAACTCATTCCAATTTGTAATTTTACCTAATTAAATGTATTAGTGACGGCTTAAATAATAATAAAATAATATTTTTTTCAGAAAATTTAAAATTTCACCAGCGGCTCAATAAACACCAAATAATAGCAATTACATAGCTAGAATATGTATATTTAATTTTTATAATAAGATATTTATATTTTGACTTTTTACAGAAAACCCCCTTATTTTACCGATTTTTTCGAAATTTCACCGAAACGATTTTCAAAACGCTACAATCTTCCCCCCTTAAAGAAATTCGGTCCCCGAATTTAAATTCCAACTCCCCCAAATACTAAAATATCTAAGAAAACCCATCAAGTCGTCGGGGCTCCGAAATTGTAAATACATAAAACAAATCGTAGCGCAGCGCATGCGCTTAAAAAATGAGCATATAACTCAAATCAAAACTCCGTCAAGCATCCCGCAATCATCGGAGTCATGGAGAAGACATCAATGCCAAATCCAAATCAAAACCAATATGACATAACTCGAAACTATACATGTAAATATCGAATCTATATATGTAAGTATCTGAAGGAAATGCATGCCAAATCTCTTTATGTCGCTGTGCACGCGTATAACACTGCACAGTGGCGGACGTCTAACATATGGAAATAACTATATACATATATACCTTTGTTTGAAATGTACGTTCCGCCGTTTTGGAAACAATTTAGAAGGGTCTCCTTGTTTTAAACATTTCGTGTCATATCAGACATGTAGGTAAATACTGAGGCTATAGCTCGCTTTTTTTTTTTGGAAATCCATTCAATAACTATCAATGCATGCAAAATATATTCAGGTACTGTCCTCTGACTAGTCCTGCTCAGTACGAAAACACATAGCAATATTATAAAAACGTACTGCTCTATACGAAATCAATCCCCAAAATATGCACATGAATGCTACGTGCGTCTGGTGCGCACGGAAATCAAAATCCATGAATGTGCCATACATGCGCACAGAAACAACATCTAAGTGCATCGGGTGTGCACGAAACATCTGTCGTAGGCAACATGTGTGCCTGACAGCAAAATCAGGTGCATCTGACATGCACGAAAAATCTCAATTTAGTGCATCTGGTGTGCACCAAAATCGCATCTCAAGACATGCGCTCAACATGCGCGAAAATCCAAATCCGGTGCATCCATCGCGCACGAAATCATGAAATCCAATATCAAGCGCCGAACGTGCGCAAAATCAATCAGGTGCACAAGGTGCACAAAACAAATATCGAGTATCATAATCGAAATCGAAGTCCAGTGCATCTAAGTGCACATAAGGCGTATCACTGCACTGCAAGCATATATAAACTATACCGAGTGCAGGAACGAAATCGTGTGCATGCATACGCACAAAACCAACTCAACTGTTTAAAACCGTAATATCACAAACATGTGAAACTAAAGCACGAAAACGATATCAAGTGCAACACTGTGCAAAGGTCGTAAATCCTCAATCATCAAAATCAAATCATACGAATAAATCACCCAAAACATCGTAATCAATAATGGCGGAATAGTACCGCTCAAGTGCATCCTCTAAGAATCTCGGCCAACTGTCGTGGTCACTAGTGGGACGTCTCGTTGATGATCATGAACTCTGTCCTGCTGGTGTGCGTAACCATGACCACTCCTTGGTCAAGGTCTTCACTGTGAATTACCAATCTTTCGGTCCATCGGCTCATCGGCCCTGTCAGGTGTGCTAACGGGGACGATTCCGTTCTGGCACTTCTCTGGTCATCTCTTGGTCAATCATCGCGACCACTCGTAAGACAGCATATCACTGGCGTCGGCCTCTGGCTCTCTGAATGTACGTGACACATCTGATCCTGGGTGCAAGTATCATTGCAGCAGTGTCCTGGAAGGAATCCTGCTCACGGTCTCTTCCATGTCTCGTCTCTGCCAACTGTCCGGAAGTCGTTGTCCTTTCCTATATCTGCATCTTGCTCTGGAACGACTGCTACTCATCGCGACTCCTTCTGGAAGGTAAGTCCAAGTACCATGCCTCGGCATGCGCATCGCCTCTCTGATGTCGGCGGAGTGGAACATCATCTCATCTAGATCTGGTGCGAACCTCTTACTCCACTTTTCTCTAATGTCGTCTTCTTTCGACTCGTCTCGTCGCGGCTGCATGGACTGAGCTCCAACGGCTATCCTCGTATCTGGAGTCTCCCAAGAATGCATCTCACCACCTAGCATCCGATTGAAGTCGAACCATTCGATCGATTCGTCAAAACCTCATAATCCCCCAAGAGCTCAACATCTTGGTACAGTTTAATAGTATCGAATATATATACCACAGCATCGGTGGTCCAGCCGTAGAAGGGCAAACCCAAGCCTCACTAATGGCGCCGTGGAACTGCCGCAAACCCGAAGGTTCAAAGGCTTTCACACGGTCATTAAGTCGAGTTAGGGTTTCATTCTTCTAGAGGGACCATAGAATTGCCTGCATGTCTTTCCGACTACTTTAAACTTGGAATAATAGGTTTCTGACATTCGATCGTCTCTGTCGACTCCCAACGTCTCTGCGTGAAGTCGTCTCTAGCTGGAATCAATCTATCTGATGACCTCGCATCGGGGTAAGCGAACGAACCACCTGTCCTAGTCATTCATCAGCGGGTGACTAGCGACCTTGTATCATCTATTCGTACAACTCACCCTGCAATAGCTCCAACATATAGGGCGATATCTCGTCGCTCGCAGCAACAACTGGCTCGCTCGTCTGCACGCTGAACAGTGCCTCAATCATCAGGAGTAAGCAACACACCAACTGTCATCAAAATCTGGCTGGCCTCCATCATCGGCTCAATTCTCTAGTGTCGACCAGCACCTCCAAGTAACCTCATAAGGGCGATCCGCCAAACGCTCGTGGCGCGGAAACACAGTAAGAAGACACATCTCTGCAATCGTGTCGCCGGAATTTCGCCCTGGTCAGTCCTCGTTCGTGACGAGCTTGTGCTGACCGCAACTCTAGCCGTAGCTCTCCCTGCCGTAACCGTAGCAGCAAAATCAAACTGGTACCGATGAGGCTAGATCGGAAAGAACATAATACTGAACAAAGAAATGTACATCCTAAGGCTTCTTAAGTGGAGTAGCGTATCGTAAATATGCCGCGGAACATACCCACGGTACGTCACTCTACTTTAGTCACCTATTCCATCAACCAAGGGTCATCCTACGCTCCGAAGGTTAAAACCTGGCTCTGATACCAACTTTATCACGACCCGAAAGTACGGAACATGACCGGCACTTAAACTACGAACGTCTCGAGGCGTACGTAATCTAAGTAAACCGAAAACCCAGAAATCCAAACCAAGAAAATAGTAGAGTGCAGGAAAAACAACTTAAAGCAAGTAATTTCAATAGCATAAGCCGAATTATGCGGTTTTTAAAACATCAAAAATTTACTGAAAATTTCGGCAGAGTCTCCTTTGTAAATACTGGCCCCCAAACGGGATACAACATGAATAGTATACGAAATCAAGAAAAGGGCATCCCCAAGCGGGAGCTAGCTCTTCGTCAATCGACGGTCACAACCACACAAACAATATAATATACAACGCCAACGGCGAGGATCAAAACTCAAAAGGAAACTCAAAATCACCAGAAAAATAACGAGCGACTCTAAGGTCGAAAGAATAACCAACACTGGTCTCTATCTCAATAAATACATGTTTGGTTGATGGAATTCTAGATACAACAGAATAAAGATATACAAGATAAATAATGGGGGTATGATACAAGTAAACCCACCTACTAGCAAATCACCCGAATGAAACTATGCCCGCAAAGCCGTAATGAACCTGTACGGCAACCTGCAAGAAACTGGGGCACAACGGGGGTGAGTTGCCAACTCGTGAATAGAAAAACATCTACGCACAGAAATCGCATAAATAACGCAATCCTAGGTCAATGATCATAATATATCCTCAAATATATATAACATGCAGCCTATAACAATGGCTAGGGTAAATATCTAACCCGAGTGTAAACTCATGTGCCCGTGTCAGTGCCTCAGGTAGCAATATATCATATGAATGAGGTATGAATGCATGAAAACAGAATACATGTAAATGAAGAAACTGTTTTCATAAATTAGTGAGATTTCCTTCATATTTTAAACTGAGGTATCATAATTAAAATCAGTATCAACAGTGTCTAGCATCGACACAAAACATAAATCTCACTGTCTCGAAATATCAATGTCTCAATCTCAATATCTAGGGCGCCGTCAGTCCAGACCGGCCCCTACCATCCATCTCAAGACCACGACGGTATCCTCCGGATATCCGACGCGTCGGGTAATATCACCGGTAGGTAGTGCTCCCCAGCCAGGCTCAACGTCAACACCACATTCCTCTTGCCCCGGGGTACCATACCGGGCCCACCATGTACCCGTGACGGTTCCTCCACTCCTCGATACGGATCTCCAAAACCACAGCAAACTCATGGTGGACGACACTTTACATCACTAGAAAACCGCAACATTTTATATTTTAAAAGATCATAAGTTGTAAATTTTGCGGCTTTCCCCGAAATCCAGAAATATCATAAATCTCAAGAAATCATCACAAGTGCATATGTCAATGATAATGAACTAGGCATGAACAACTGAATAACAGTATGCATGAAGTGGTAGGTAATAACTACAATGTCTAATATGGCATATAAGGGAAGTACACTAATATCATGTCAACACTACTAGCTAACAATCTAAGTCAAGCAATTATATTCTCTAAAGTGTACGTGACATGGCAATTACCGATGAAGATGTGTGTGAGCCGGCAAGTAGGTGTACGTGGTACATACGCATCATCGGTAATGGTGCGGTGTCCTAACAGCATGATATCAATAATGGAATATGCAGCAAAATAAATATGCGAGGCAGAGCGAACAGCAATAATGTGCGGGAGCTGAATACTAGACACAACGATAACTAATCTGCAATAATCTAATATAAGTCCTACAAATGGTGCCTTTTGAAATAACACGAATCATGGGGTTTTGAAAATAGGGGCTACGGTGTTTTTTATGAAAAGATACGTCGTTTTTGAAATATCCGTAGATTCCCTTGAGCTGTCTTTAAAAATGCCCACGATTCGTTAGTTTTTGAAATAGGTAAGAAGTCTAATCTAATCTAACAACTACACTAAACTATACGGCTGAACTACAAGCTGAACTACAGGTAAGGAAACCGCCTATCATCTGAGTCGATACATATACATACCTGTATATGTATAGTCGGTGATCTCGCCTCAATAATATCATATCCGATACCATATCTATAATCAGGCATCCCAAGTCAAGAGTGCGGATCAATCATCAATATAGCTCGTACGTAAATCCGTCGTACGGCATCCCAATCTGGGTACGGGTCAATATCACATTCATCATACTATTCACCTGGTATCCTCTTTATCAAATATCATGATCGGGGTACTGATCTACGTCTAGTACCATACTGATACCGCCTACGTATGCATGGACGTGTGTGAAACACTATGTCAAGGACCCGCTACAACGTCATGTCGTATCTAAGATACGAACCCTGCTATATCACCGATCTCACGGCCTCAAATCAAATCTCATCGACTCATCATAAATCCCAAGTACTATCATCCTCAATCCGTATATGAACACATAGTCCCATACCCATGTGAACACATAACTATATAATCCCGTATAAGCGCAAATGAAAGAAGAAAGTATGCAAGTATGGGTGTGTGTGTGCATGTGTGGTGCGACCACTACTCTAGGGTTTCGCGACACTAAATCATCCAAGAACACCAAATATCTATATCATCGATAATATCAAACAAATTATAGTCAAAATATATATATATGTGTGTGTATACGTATTCGTATACATCACCACGAACTGCGGGGGTGCTATACGCTATCCACCCGACTTCTCCCCATAGATATAAATCTACTCACCTGGTCCTCGCTCGCCGGTGCCGACGTCGCCACGCGCTTGCTTGTCGTCTCGAAGTCCACGTGGGGGTACCTACATATCATAATGCACCATATCGCATTAAAACTAAATTCGAGATCGAAACGGCATACGAAAATCAAATCGGCACGCGTATCACGCATAGGTCCAAACCTATCGCCTACGCATGCAAGAATAGTAAAACCAACCCTCGATGTCGATGTACAAACGTCAAACCATCGAGAAAAATCCAATCACACTCATTTGCACATTCACGAACACTAATTTTAATATAAACTAGGTTAAAACTCACAAAAACCCCATTTTCACTTAAAAAGTCATTTTTCCGAAAATCTAGCAAGCACAATTCGCCGTTTTTGTACAAAACATGATGTTTAAATGAAAGTAGCGGCCAATATACTTATTAAATATCTTAAATAAGTCGTATAAACAATTTCCGGAATTTAATCTCATTAAATTCCAAAAATCCTAATATTCTAGTTTACAAAAATACCCTTTTTTTACAATTTCAAAGCAAAAATGCACAAACTACAATCTAGCTTAGATTTGCATGATCCAAAGCATTAAACCACACTTAATAAAGTTAATGAAGCCAAGAAAACCCTAATCACATTTTTAATCCCAAGAATTTAACAAATTTCAAAAACCTAGTAAGCAATTAGCAAATTAACACAATTTTTCAAGTAACAACTTGTAATTAACAACTAGATTAGTTTTCTACAAAACTAATTATGTTAAACCACTTCACTAAACCATGCACAATCAAACACAATTCATTTCCATAACAAACCCTAACTTGAAATCCAAAACTTGCAATTAAACTCACATATCCAAGTTAACACTTAATTTAAATTAGCTTTAAGAAACAAGTAACAATTTAAGCAAAAAGTTTTAGAATTATACCCAAAAATATATGAAGGTCCACAAGCATCCATGGCCTCCTAAAATGCTCTCTTTTCATAAGGATCCATGCTATACGGGCTAAGCTAAAATGGGTAGGAGTCGGATTTGGGTTTTGGGATTTTTTTGATGGATTTAGAAGCAATTTTTCATGAAGTTTTGAAGAGAAAAGAGAGGGGAAATTGGAGGGGGGGCTGCAGCTGTGGGATGCAGGGAATTTCAGCCAGAAATGGGTGTGAGGAGAGAGAGGGAGGTAGAGAAAATGGGGGGGGGGACAAAGTCAAGGTCAAGCAAAGTCAAAAGTCTAACTACTTTATCCATTTTCTATTCTTTTCTTTTATTTCTTTTCCTTTGAAAACCAAGTGGGGACAAGAGAGGGGGGCTGCTGAATTCAGCCATGGGGGGAGTAAGTGGGGGTGTGTGGGTGTGGGTACGGGTGTGGCGTGATGAAAAATGATAAATACAATACCCCAAACATCCATTTACGCTAAAAAAAAAAGCCTTTTTTCTTCAATAATTTCTAAACCGTTTTGGCAAATGATTTTGTTCCAAAAACCACATGATAAAATTTTATTTAATGTTTTATGATGCACAAAATTTGTTTCAACTCATTCGAATTTGTAATTTTCCCTAATTAAATGTATTAGTGACGGCTTAAATAATAATAAAATAATATTTTTTTCAGAAAATTTGAAATTTCACCAGCGGCTCAATAAACACCAAATAATAGAAATTATATAGCTAGAATATGTATATTTAATTTTTATAATAAGATATTTGTATTTTGACTTTTTACAGAAAACCCCCTTATTTTACCGATTTTTTCGAAATTTCACCGAAACGATTTTCAAAACGCTAGAATATGTCTGGGTCACTGATGGGACCAGGGTTCCAGGTCCAAAGCCACACTTCCATTGTGATACAATGGCAGGAACCTAGTTCATCTTATGAACCAATATACACCCAAACTGCCTCTTTGGTAGTATCTTTAATAGCGATGTTACCAGCCTTTATCGTCTAGTTTGCCACGGTATCTAGCTTGGAACTCTTCCAACATACCATCCCTCTACTGAGGGTAAAGACAATTCCTGCGACTGACATTCAGTCGTCGTTATCACCCTGGAACACTTCCAGTGATTCTCCCCAGGATCAACTGATACTATCTCACTATAGTTAGTGAGAATCCTAACATCCATTTAGATCTATCTCATAGATCCAAAACCTAGGATTTAGGAGGTATCACTTTGATCCTATATGGAGAATCTATGTGATAAGAGGAGATCGACCGATCGTAGCATAGGAAACTCCTTTCCTATCAAGAGTATGTCATCCACGTACTCTACGAGGATCATTACCATACTCCATACTACCCTTTTGTACATACAAGGTTCATCTACCATTTTGATGAAGTCAAACTCTTTGACTACCACATCAAAACAGATGTTCCAACTCCGCGATGCCTGCTTTATCCTGTAAAGCAACTTGCACACGTTTCCGCTGCTCCCACTGTCTACGAGGCCCTCTGGCTGTGTACTTATAGATGTTCTCTTCTAAATCAGTATTTAGAAAAGCAGTCATGGCACCCAACCGCCAGATATCGTAGTCATGGTATGTAGCCGTGGTAAGTAGGATCTGGATAGACTTAAGCATAGCTACTGGAAAAAGGTTTCATCATTATCCACGCCTGGTCGATGACGAAAACCTTTAACAAGTCTATCTTTGAAAGTCTCAACTTTTCCATCTACACCAAGTAATCTTCTCAAGATATACTTGCTCCTGATGGGGATTTAACCCTTCAGATATCGCAACCAAAGTCCATACTTTGTTGGTGTATATGGATTCCATCTCAGATTGCTAAGCATCCAGCCATTCTTACAGAGTCCCTACTCTTGATGGCCTGCTCGAAACTAGTTGGGTCATCATCTCATGATGCAATCCTTGCTCCCACTGTCATCGAGAAGCCGAAGTATCTCTCAAGCAGGTGAGGAACCCTGCTAGATCGGCGGAGAGGCTGAGGTTCGTCGGGAACTATTGAATCCTTTGGTTCTGTCAAATCATCAGCTGCAGATTGTATAGCTGGAACGTTTCCAGTTCTACACAACTGACCTTGCCTCGAGCTTGTCCGGATTTTGCATTTGACATAGGCCGGACAATCCCAAATCTTAACTTACTTAAGAGATAGGCTCTTCCCATACCATATCTCATATGGAATGGTAGGCACTGATTTGATTCGAACCTAATTCAATAGGTATGCAGCTTCTCAAGTGCACAACCCCAAAAAGGAAATAGGTAACTCAGTAATACTCATCATAGAGCACACGATATCTAATATTGTGCGATTGCTCCGCCCTGATACACCGTTGTGCTGTGGTGTATTCAGAGGAGTAGTACGGAGAGAGAATCTCATTCTCCTTTAGAATGGTCCAGGAATGCCATGCACAAGTATTCTCCTCCCTGATCTCATCATAGGACATAATACTTATACCCGGTTATTGGTTCTCTACTTCTAACTTATATTCTGTGAATACCTCAAAAGGTTCAGACTTATGTTTCAACAGGAACATATGACTGAATCTTGAGAGATTATCAGAGAATATAATGAAGTATAAAGAACCAGTCCTGGCATGTGTAGATAGGAGACCTTACATACATCATCATGCATCAGTCCCAAGAGTTTACTAACTCTTTCTCAGTTTTCAGCAAACGGAGCTATGGTCATCTAATCTTTGTGACATGACTGGCAAGCTTCACAAGATGTAAATTCAAACTAATTTAAATATGCATCTAAAATGTAACTTCAGCCAGTCGGGTTGCATTGATGTGACCTAGTCTACAATACCTCAAGAAGGATCCGTTCATTTCTGAACTCTTCCTTTTGTGTGTTCTGTACACTAAAGAACTGTAGTTTGATTTAGAACGTCAATGCTTTTAGATAACGTGCCTGAACCGATCAACTTTTGATATAAGAAATGTTCAAAACATTATCCATCAATACAAACTTTTATCATTTCTTTACTAATAAAGAGACTGATATGATTTTGTATATCAGGTTCGGTATCTAATAGCATTTGTTCAGAATCAATGTATTGGTAATACAGGGTGACAGTGACCAACAGACTTGGCTGCAACACTTGCCCCGTTTTCTGTCTCATAAAACTTATCACCCGTTCTCAGTTTTTCTACCTTTTTGTAGCCTTATGTAACAGATTACATATCTGGGATCCTGACCTGGTATCAAATACCCAGTATTCAGAGGATACTGAGAAACAGTTCTTTGTAATGAACACACCCGAAGGAGATGCATCATATGCACTTTCTTCGTTTGGGCGGCATAGGAATTTTGGTATTCCCTATTTCCTGCTCTGTCTTATAACAATTATAAGTTGGAGCGGGACCAACGTTCCCCAGCTCAGTATAACAAGCGGGTTCGGTCAATACATCCATATTATTATCTTGATTAAGGCGTGATATGGTCGCTACCTGAAGAGAGAGAGAAGAAAACACTCTGCGTGCGCTCTTGCAAGATCAGATTGGTTATATATTTTATCTAATCAGGATGGCTCCCACTGTTTTTATCAAATCTTCCTTCAAACCCTAAAAGGAAAGACTAGCCGGGATTAATTACACTCTACAAGTTCGCCAATCTTTCAGCCAGGCCAGTGTCGGTACTTTGAGGGAGGTTCCCCGTGCTTTCGCACGGACCTAATTACAGTAAACCTCGTTTTCCCAGAGGCGTAACCCCGTTGACACCTTTCTAGACACCTACTTGATCGGCTAATTGCAAAGTGCTAAACTCTCCCAGGAGTAACAATTACTCGCAGTGGGTATCGGGATCTAACTATCATATAGAAGGTATGCAATCTCATTGCAAATTTCAACACTTGAAACTCCCGATAAAGGTTTTTACCCCTAGCACCTATGACCTTAACTATGGTCAACAAATCATAAGTACTAGTCAAGTTCTACCCGTCATTTCATGATTAATTAGACCCACCCACATGACCCTCAACTAAGGTCAACAAAGTCACGCAACTGTCCTAACTAATCGCATCATATGCGGTGTAGGAAGACATCACTTAGCTACCGTACACTGTGCCTTGACTATGGTCAACAAACACAGCACGAATACTAAGTACTCTACTTCCTAAAATGACGGAGGGTTGCGAATGGTTTTTATGAAAACCATTAACGCTTTGAACTTGATCTCGTTGCGGAATCAAATGGTTTTTAAATGGAATGTTTTTGAGGCTTTTCTAGTTTTGCTAAAGGGGTCACTCCCGGTGAAGGGATCGTCGGTCCTTTCCTCGTCAGATGAGGTGCGGGATATATCATATATATCACTGTGCAAAGCAGAAACTATAGAAGCAATCAAAAGACAAACCGAGAGTTGTAGGATCTTCCAGTTATTGATAAAGGAGTCACTCCCGGTGAAAGGATCTCGGTCCTTTCCTTATCGAATAAGGTGCAGGATGTTCTACAAGGAACACCGCGATGCAAAGCAAGAACTGTAGCTACCTGTTTATTTTGAAATTCGATTCCACAACATCAATTAGGTTTATTTTCTTTCATTAATCTCATTAATGAATATCCCATCATTTAAGTTACCTAAACATCACAGATAAATATGACGTACACTTATGCCATCCGCATTCGCCTCGATGTCCCCTCGTGCACCGTTAGGTTAGGTAACTAACGGCAGAGCGGGGCAGGGCTAGCACGGGTGTAAAACATAAGTAACGTCTATATAATATATCATATATACTATATATTATATCTATCACAGAACACCACATGATCACATCACAGATAACGCAGCAGAAAATATCATATGAAATATTGGATATACTAGGACGTCCATGTTTTTAATATGAGCCAGTATAAAACACGGATTCCACGGTCATGATGAATAGCCAATCCCACACCCCTAGACCCCTACGAGAGCAGCAAGCAACCCTACCAATTCTAGGGTTAGGAGACCCGTACTCGACTCCTCGAATTGGTCTCCCACTGGACCCCAGAACCCGGTTACTTGTGCTCCCCTCCTTGGGTCTATCCTAATGCGGAAATGTAAATAATATACAATGGGTGACATCTTCCGCAACCTGGAAGTGCCCCAATAAAAGAATATTACATACAAGTTTTTACATGAATGAAAATGAAAAACATTCATCTCAAATAAAAACCCCCGGCTATTCAAACACGACAATCCAATATAACATATCCAGCAACACATAACATCACATGTTATCAACGTAAGTAAATATGCGCATCCCAATTGTTGTTGACATATAGCAACGAAACCGGCGACATCACATATTACACTTACGGTCACAGAAAAGAAAGTGTAAAACTACAACAGTTGGGATCCGCAAACTCTTTAGACATCGCATACCTAAACTAATGAATTCCTTAGACATCACATGCCTAACAATTATAAACCCCGTATTTTAGTCTCGTTATCGAAAACACTTTTCAATATCAAGTCGGGCAATTCAACAAGATTCCTGAAAAACTGATCGAATGCTCGTCGCAAACTTTAGTAGGCGGCCGCACCCCCGATGCCGCCGACGAAGTGCACCAAGGCGGAACACCGCTGCCGCGAGCACCCGAACGGATACTTTCGGCGACGGGGTTCTCCTACAGTCACTTGGTCGGGGCTATGGAATGAGGCTGTCTATTAAGTTTACCCGGCGAGTATCCACGTACGCTACGTGATTGCGACGGACTTTTGATCACATCAAAATTCCGTGGCAACCGATCAAGTGAGACTAAACTGCTATGTTTATAACATTCATTCAGTTATCTCATAACTAACTTGTGAATTCCAATTGTTGTATCACATTCCGGATAAATAGAAAATGTTAAACTTTCCGATCGAACAATCGAACACCCAAGTTTTCCCGATACAGCTCAACACATGAAATAAGTCTAAAAACATTCAGTTCGTGCCTCAGTACCAACGGTCCAACCGTAGAAGGGTCAAGCCAACACCTCACATGTGGCACGCCGTACTCCCCCAAACCCTAAGGTTCAAAGGGCAGTTCAAGACGGTCACATAATCGAGTTAAGGTTTGTTGTCTTCTAAAGGGTCCATCGCGTTACTACCACTACTTAGAACGTCTTTAAACCACGGAAAAATCCAACACTTGGAAATTTTCCGGCAGGGGAAAAAGTGGGTATTTATATCCGGACGAACTTTTTAACATATTCTAAAATTACCCGGAAAAACACACACTGACAAAATTAGACAATCCGGTCGAAACACCGAGTTCCCAATACAACCCAGAAAATAACAACTCTTAGAAAAATATTAAAAATTCCCAGGAAAACCAGCACAGCAAACTAAGAATTACTGTGCAAATTTTGGTCAACGATGCAACAGTATTGCCGCGGAACCGCCGCGCCACGTGGGCTAAGGCCGCGGTTCCGCGGCGGTTTGATGGAATTACGACCAAAATTTTGCACCGTAATTCTTATAAAACCCTGCTTATTTTTCTGCATATTTTTAATTTACAAAAAACCATGAATTTCAAAAATGTACAGAGAGCTATATTAGGGTTAGGGTTTCGGTTCGATCGGATTTCTGATTCCGTCTACGCATCGCCTGAGGCTCTAGCTAGGCTCTGATACCACTGTAGGGTTCCTAGGCACACTAATGAAGTCTCACAAGTGATCAAACATGCCCAATTGAAATTTTACATGTGCCGAGAAAACCTAATACGGATCGTTAACTAGATATATAGGCGAAACGATGCAAATAAACAACTTTATCTAAAAGGAAAGTGGCTACAACCTTTGTAGATCCGGTCCACCACTTACTAAGCTCCGCGACGATGTCCCTCCGCTGTCCAAGTCGGATCCCGAACTCTAGCATCGGCTTCATCGAAGAAATGGGCGGGCTTGACCGTCGGCTTCGATGCCGAAGATGATCTACGTCGAGGCATCACAAGATCAAACTCCGACTTCACCAAGTCATGAAACTTGTGAAGAAAACACCCTATACTACTTGGCAAGAAGTAGAGGATGAAGAAATAGGAAGTGGGTTCACTTTAGAATTGGATTTCTCACTTGTTTTCATCACTTGCCATTGATGTAGCAAGCTTTTCTTCATGGAAGAAGAAGATGAAGAAGAAGAAGAAAAGATATGATAAGTTGTTATTATAAATGAAAATAGAATCAATACTTATCATGTCTTCAACCATGGTTTAGTGTAGAGAATCAACTAAGGTTAGTAGAATGGTTAGATTTAGGAGATGAAGACAAAATGGTCATTAGGTCAAAGATGCTTGAAGCATCAAGAAAGTTCCAAAAGAAACCATTTTGTTTTCTTTATCTTTTAACAAAAATAAATAGATAAATAAATAAGAGAAAAGAAACCCTAACCATTCACTAAACATGGTTTAATTCTTTACACAAACCCAAGTGAGCTTGTATCATCAAACATGATACAAACAAGTGCACATAAAAAATATACACATATACAATGTGCATCAAGTGAGAAAATCCTTTTAAAATGAACCAATACTAGTAAAAGCAAAGTAATATATCAAATATATAATTATGCATTAAATCATTAAATCAATACTTGATTTAACGATCCAGTCATATCGCATATAACCGACTAATATCCAATGTATCGTCTTATCGAATCAATCCTTGATTCGATAACTAGGTTATATCGTATATAACCAGTCGATACATTCATCGCGAGAATGGAATACGGTATCACATACACGCATTATTCTCGGTCCCGCACATATCTCATATGCGCTCATATTTCGTTTCGCTTGAGCCAGGAAATCTCTGTGTAGGACTCTAAAGACTCGTCAATACGTCGGCAGCAGATGATGATCATATCAAACACCCACAAGCCGCAAGCGGTCTGCTAAACGTAACGGCCACCCGGGTATTGAGCGATCATAAGATCGACGAGCAAGCCCGCTCACACTCCTGTGAATCCAACCAGTAACACTTACCGTACGGTCCGGTCTGTTCGTCTGATATGTTGCATATCTCGCCTAGGGGTGGTAAACGTCAGACCCCAATAGCTCGATAAGTCATGCCGACGTAAGGTCCATAACATTCGTGAAACTACTGATAACTCTTACCAGTATATCACTGCAACCCTGGCCAGGGATTTCCTGTTATGGCCAGTCGAGCATAGCACAACATCAACCCCCAATACCGGGAGAGACGAATCCCCTCCTATTGCTCATTGCCTCCATGTGAATCGGGACTGTACCCAAAAACCACCTGTTTGCACAACTCAGTAGAGCCGTGGTAGGGTGGAAATCAAAGCACAGTGGGAGACACACAAGACTCTATGACGATCTCAGGTCAACAGACTAAGCTGTACCAGTGTCACCAGAGAACTGCCATCTGACGTGAGGTATAATACCATCTGGGAGTTGTCGGCGAGTCCGTTCAGTGTACCCAGTCTATACTGAGCACCCGCATACCATCTCTGATGTCAAACACCAATGGATATGGGATCATCCATCGCCCATCACATGGGTCGAGAAGATATACGCTAGTCTACTCTGGAATATCGTTGCCCTGTCTCGATATTCCCACGACTAGGAACAATGAAGGATGTACTCATTGACTACCCAGGCCCCACTAGTATGATCTTCATCATAGTCCTGGAAGTCGAGTACACATCCTAAGGGCTTTATCAACATGTAATCAGAGAGACAGAAAGTATACATGTTAAGATAAAGAGCAACCAGAGAGCGTACTATCATGTCGAGCAAGAAAGTCCTACCTATATATGTCCCAGCATCCACTACAATATACATCCAATATACAGTAATGGCCTCTAGGGCATACATATAACCAACAGATCTTAGTCTAAAATAAGATTAACGATCCTTAAACCAACCCAAACTTAAATCTAAGAAAATACGGATTTGGACTAATCCCCCCCCCTTACGGACGACAACATAAATTAGTCTCCATATACAATCCACGGGCAACCAAAAATAAAACAAACACACACGACACGAAGTGACCATCTGGAGAAGGAGAAAGTGGTTACCGCCATGCGGTAGCGTAATTAACTGCAGGGGCTTGCGCCTGCAGGGAAGAGCGTCTCCACAATCTAAAACCCCTCGTATACGAGGGGGAATCTGACGAAGTCTGTTACAACGGCCGCATCTGTATAAACCTTCGATATACGGTGCAATAAATCAACTTGGAATCTTCTGAGAGGTGGACGGATAAAACCAAATAGCATCTGCCCCCTGATTCAGGCAAAATGTTTGTCTTCCCGGTTTTCGGCGGTAAACAGATTCTGGCAAGCCCGGTGGGACCTTTTCCTCATTCTACTCCACACTTCGTGTGTCGTATTCGCGAACGAATCGCGGTCTAATGTGGTTGCCCCTGGATTCGAGGTACTAAGATTTGGTGTCTTGCTCCCGAGCAGAGAAAATGTGTCACGCCCCGCTTCCCAAAATACGGAATACGAGGGGTTGACAAGGCCAGCCATGCTCCTACGGTCAAGGAAATATCCTGCCGTAGTCACACTTCGGCTTCTAGCTTTACGTGGTAATCAGTAAACAATGCACAGGTAATGAGAAATGCAGTACTGGAACAAAGCAAATACAAAGAACTGACCTGATGGAGGTCGAAAGAGTATAGCTCTGGTTAGCTGATCAAGATGTCCGCGATGTCCTCGAGGTACGTCTGGTCCAAGCTAAGTCCACTTCTCACTCTCAGCATGCATACTCAGGTCGTCAGAGCGATACGAAAGAAATATATACATAGGTGCAAGTGGTAACTCGTACAGTAATAATGGATACATAACAGTAAATCAAGATAGTAGAGATACGAACATGAAGTAGCCAATGCGGGTGTCTAAAAGAGCAGGTGAACAGTAAAGCAATAAAATAGCATGTCAGATGTGTCAATACAGTAAGTAATGCATGTCAATGTTACTATCCCTATCAGTATCTAAGTCTCACTGTACAGGTCACTAAGCCTATCGTCAGTCTAAGTGTGAGAGTCAACCACTCGTGAGTGTCCTCCACCCAAGGGTAGGACCCAAGGGCAAGGGACCACGGGCCCAAACTGTAACTCACGGTAATAATCATGTACCCTGTAAATCTCCATATATCTCCATATATATAAGCCGGCATGGGACTCCCGAGATTCTGTTGAATTCACACTCAAACTACCCCACACCTCGTGGTCTACATCAAACGCCAACCATAACCTCAAATACCGGTCGGTCCATGACAAGTCTGCGCGAGAACTGGAGACAGGATCTCCATCAAGCACGTCCCGACTGATACCCAAGATAAATGGACAGTGTCTGGTGTCTTACCTGTGACACCCATACAAGTGCTTCCATAAGTGCCTGATTGCTTGATTTAGCGTGCTTGCGCTTTCTAAAAGATAGATCAAAAATATTTGTAACCGCACTCAAGAAAGGCGTTGCATGAAGCTAGCCGGTGAGTACGGGTCGGTCCACAGGGATGTTGTGAATTTCCGATTCGCGCTTACGAGTTAATTCCGAAGGGTGTTCGGATTAATTATTAAATCTAAAAACCTAATTAATCTATACTAATTATCTAGATCTATTCTTGCTAGGGCTAGGTTTAGGGATGGTTTGGAAATGCAAGTAAACCTCAACGCTTTCTATACCCGAATGAAGATCTGTGAGGAGTTATGGTAATTATCAATAAAGTGGATTAGATCCGTTCGGGAAGGTGATCCTTCCTCTAGGTTCTTGTCCTTCCTTTAGAGATCCTTACCCTAACCTCCATGGAAAACATCACACCCGGGCCTTTATACTACGGTATCACCGCTACCTCGAGGGATAGAGTGCCGTAAAGAGCGGTATGTGCATGTATGCATGGAGTCCTATTGTAAATATTTGGTGGGTAAGAAAGGGATGAGAGATCTCATCTCTCAAAATCCTTCCCCAAAGCTAAACCCTAAACAAGTTCCTAGGGCATGAAATTAAATCTACCTAGGGTAAGGAATTTAAATCTACACTAAGGCAAGAAATTAAATTACTTACAGATGCATCCCTCCAATCATCCATGCAGGGTTGTCAGATCTGAATTTCTGAATGGAGAAGAAACACCGATGCTCTCCAAAAGATTTCTAAATTTTATTCATTAAAGGGAGGCATAAAGTTTACAATGATTAGAGTTCCTATTTATAAAGAATAGGAACCCTAGGGTTACATTTGTTTCGCATGTCCGAAATTACAAAAATAGCCTTTAGGAAATATTTTCAGAGCAGAAAAAGAGTTTTGGTAAAATTTGTATTTCCTAATCCTCCTAGACCACCGCGGAACCGCGGCCCAAGGCTTAGTTTGGCCGCGGTTCCGCGGCCAAAAGAAAGAGTTGGGCTCTGCAATTTCTGGGCTGGGTTCTTGTCATCTTGGGCTACTTAGTTCTATATATCTTTTTCCATTTGGGCTTCTGGTTCTCTTCCAGATTTCCAGTGAACATTTTGTGGACTTTAACCCGTTCGCTTTGGGTCGATGTCTTGAATCTTGCTTTATGAATTGTTCCTTATGTAGGCTTGATCAAGATTCTCTGTTTGCCGGTCAAAGTCTCACTTTTTACGTCGTCTTTTCATCGTTTTCACTGTTTCCTGTCCAAGAACCTGTAACCTGTAACATGTAGCAGACATGCATCAAAAGCACCCGTTTATTTGTAAACTATATAAGAATGGGGAATATAATAATGCAATATTCTGGTGTGAACAAATACCCCCAAACTTATCTTTTGCTCGTCCTCGAGCAAACTTATTTTTATTCACTAAAATCCTAACCACACTTTCGCAAGGAAACGTGATTGCACTGAGCTCGTGCAACAAGCCGTTAAACCTCTAGGTGTCCCTAGTAGGAGGAGTGTTGTCTCCTGAGGGTTTTCAGTGGATTACACCCACAAAATCCTATCAACTCGGCCCATTGACTTTTGTTCTCTAATTAGGTTTTCTAACAAGGAATTCTATTACCTTTTGACTCATAAATTATCCACCCACATTCTTCACGCTTCCTCATTATTTAACTTAAGATTATATATGTTATGTAGACCTACTTAGCTTTCGGCATCTCCTAAGTTTTCCTTCTAGCGTTCCATCTCCACTTAGGAATTTCTATCAACTCTACTAGAGATACAAGTTCTATTCTTCATTCCTCTCTCTTTTCTAAATTCCAATCACATACCCCCACGTGTGTGTATAAATCACCCCTACACTTGGAAATTCAAATCAAGCAATCATGCTCTCGTCCGTTGTCCAAAGTATTTATTAGTAGGTGAATTTTTAATTGAATTTTGCTTACACATCCTTCATGCGACCGTTAATACTTCTTGAGGTACCAACGACCGATTACAAAATATGTTTGCATATTTAAGCGTAATTCCTAGTCTTGCAACACCCAAGGCTTTAGCAGTGACTCCCAAACCAGTTGGTCTAAGGCACTAGGTGATGAAGCACCCTCGCTAAATATTTTTCTATTTTTACAGCCTTAAGTAATCACAAAAACCAGTGTCCATTTTTTTATTCTATATTCACACCTTTTTTATTTTCTTCGTACTAAGGACTCAAGACAAGAGCATTTCAAGGTCTCTTCTACTATTCCAAGTTTCAAGGTGCGTGATTGTGCAATTTGTAGGGCATACATTTTCGGAATCTAGACTTAAGCTAGGAATTATTTTTCAAACTTATACTCTAATAAGAACATCAATACTCTTCCTTTATTTTGACTTAGCCCAAGAAGTGAACCCAAAATTTGCCTATTTCTAAATAAACTACAAGGCATATACTTTCTACCGTTAAACTTTAAGGAATGTTATTTTTAGGGTTTTTAATTTACTAAATCTAAGATCTAGTTGTTCCTAGCCAGTTAACCCATTCATCAAACTCAAGTCAATTAGCCAAAATTGAATACATTAATTTTTATAATTTTTGAAAATTTTCAATTTTTATGGGTTTTCAAATAAGTATGCAAATGCAAAAATATGTACAAATAAATGCGAAGGAAGAAGACGTACCAAGCATAAATACTCCCAAACTTGAACTTGACAGTGTCCTCACTGTCATGCTAAACCAAGAGGGTCAAAATGCCGATACCCCCCTGTTTATTTATTTATAAATTTTTTTTATATTTTTAATGTTTTGAAATTTTTTTTTTAATTTTTTATAGAAAAAGAAAACAAAAATATATACATATATACAAAGGTCCCCCCTCCCCAAACTTAAGCTTGACCTTACACAAGCCAAAGGTTAGCACCAACCATTCAAAAATCTTATCGTGGAAATGGTATAGTTGGTGCAAGAAAATGAGAAGCACGCGAGACCGTGTGGAAAGAATGGTAGAATATGGTCTCAGTGGGGGAGAAGAATGGGGAAAAGAAGAAGGAAGTGGAGTACGATCTTGAGGGTGTAAATTGAGTGAATAAATTAGCGCAATATGTGATGACCAATATGTTATAAGCGATTGCGCTAACCTATCAACCCGTCGAGAAATGGGGTCAAATCCCTCAAGATTCGCAAGAAAACATGGGTGCACCGAACTTGGTATAGCAGATGAAAGCGTAACGGTCATTTGCCCGGTCGGGACAATAGGAAAGACGAAAGGGAGTGAATTAGGGATAGTATCTTTCTCACCGTAGTAAACTGTTTCGAACTTGAAAGATTCCATTAATGGTTCGAAACTACTATAATCAACCGAGTCTGATGGCTTATCTGAAAATGTAAAGGACTCAAACTCGGACGGTGAGTTATCAACATCGTCCGAAAAAGTGAAACACTCGTAGGTGTTATCGGCTGTGAGAATTGTGTCAGAATCAAAGGAAAAGGTTTCAAGCTCACAGTCTTCAAGCGGGGTCAGAACGATGGGAAGGAGGGAGGGTGATATAACAGTCAAAAGTTCAGGAGGATGAATTGGAAAATCAGACACATCAAACAAAAATGATTCAACCTCAATATTATCCTCAAGACTCTTCTCGATACTATCCTCCATATTCAACTCAACCATGCCATTATCATCAAAATCTAGACGCATATGAGATTCGGGAGAAACATTTAATAACTCAGGATGATGATTTGAACATAAAATTTCAAGCAAATCGACAGGTTCATCATCCGAAATATTCCCGGTGTCTATATCCTCAATCAAGTGAAAATCAATTTCTTTAGATACCTCATCAGCATGGATATGTATCGATTTAGGTTCTAGAGTGGAGGTGTAAAGATCGAAAGAATTAGGTGCAGTTTTACTCGAAAGGGGCTCCTCACAATTTGGCAAATCAAACACTACAAAATCGCACAACTCGTTTTTATTTTGAACTTGTGAATCATTTAGGACATTCGATGGAAAACTGGAGTTGTGGGCTTCAATTGGGTAGGGGTAGATTTGATTTGAAAATCCTCTCTCATTCTCACTCTGTCCAACTGCCGCCTCATACATTGAAAAATTTGGAGCTAGCGGGACACAAGCTACCGGTTCACTAGGTTGCTTAAGGGCGGCCATGGACGCTTCCACATTCCTCATCATTTTATTTGTTGCAGCAATATATGCCTCCAACGACTCTTCCAAACTAGACTTGGGTGGTGAGGGGGTTTCGGTAAAAGATTCAAAATTGTTTGGATATGTGAAACTCCCAAAAGGCTGTGTAGGAACATGGTCTAGTGACGGTGGGAAAGTCGGGTAGGACTGGTAGGAAGTGGGTGGTTGGACAGGGGTAGGGTCAACATGTGGATAAAAAGGTGAATAGTCGTGCGGATCCCTAGAACTAGATGAGTGGAGAGGGATGAAAGATCGGCTGCGAGATTGAGCAATATGCTCAGCAATGGATATCGGCTTAGGAGTGACAGAAGGACTTGAAAAAGTGGTGTCAATATACGAAGGTGGTAAAGGTTGACTTAGTTGACACAAAGTGGGTTAAAAAGTCGAACTGTTTCTCCTAGACGCTTCTATGTGACCTTTCAAAGATTTTTTAGGCATGGAGGGATCGTTTTTAAATTGACCGAACAAATTGACATATGACGCAAAATTAGGTTCGGGATACCAAAGTTCGGCTAATGATTTATTATGTGGGGTACCCATGTTGGAAGAAAAGGGGAAAAGAAGGAAGGTTGGGTGGTGGAAGGATTTATTTGCAGCTAAAAAATTTTGCAAGTTTCTATAAAATATTTGTACTTTTTAATTTCATTTTTCATTGATTTTTTTCTTTCTCTTTATTTGGAAAAATTTTGTTGCAAAAAGATATTAGAGAAAAGATATGCAACAGCAAAATATTTTATAGAAAAGATATGTAACAGCAAAATATTACTTGCAATCAATTTAGTTCAAGCGGGGCCTAAAAATCCTGCACAAGACTGTTATATGAAAGGGAATATATTTTTGAGCGCAAAGAAATCCTGCAGGCAAATTTACAGAAGATATATCAAGATTTGCAGAGGAGGAGAGAGAGAAAACTCACAGAAATTTGCAGTGGCGGAACAGTTTTTTTCTTCTTCCTATCGCGCTTCTGCCCCTTTTTTTTAAGCCCTGATTCGACCAGACCGCGGCGGTTTCGCGGCCAAAAGAGGGCTGGCGCGGCGGTTCCGCCGCGCTTTGGTCGATTCGGCTTTTTTTTTTCTTTTTTGTGGATCAGATCACCGCAGTTAACTTGTAGACTCGGTCCTCCAAATTTCTTCTGTTTCTTGGTTGTTGTGATCTTCTGTTGTTCCGATCTGTTTTTTCTGTTTTGATCTCTGTAGATTTCCAGATCCGATTTTCGTATATCCTGCAAAATTCAAACAACAAAGTATCCCTTCCAAAAATAACAGATGATATATTTTTATATTTTTTGTGATTTTTCAGATTTTTTTAAATTTTGATTAACCCGAAATCGCGAAAAAGAAAGTTCTACGCCATCCCAGGCAACGGCGCCATTTGATTGCTTGATTTAGCGTGCTTGCGCTTTCTAAAAGATAGATCAAAAATATTTGTAACCGCAATCAAGAACGGCGTCGCATGAAACTAGCCGGTGAGTACGGGTTGGTCCACAGGGATGTTGTGAATTTCCAATTCGCGCTTACGAGTTAATTCCGAAGGGTGTTCGGATTAATTATTAAATCTAAAAACCTAATTAATCTATACTAATTATCTAGATCTATTCTTGCTAGGGCTAGGTTTAGGGATGGTTTGGAAATGCAAGTAAACCTCAACGCTTTCTATACCCGAATGAAGATCTGTGAGGAGTTATGGTAATTATCAATAAAGTGGATTAGATCCGTTCGGGAAGGTGATCCTTCCTCTAGGTTCTTGTCCTTCCTTTAGAGATCCTTACCCTAACCTCCATGGAAAACATCACACCCGGGCCTTTATACTACGGTATCACCGCTACCTCGAGGGATAGAGTGCCGTAGGGAGCGGTATGTGCATGTATGCATGGAATCCTATTGTAAATATTTGGTGGGTAAGAAAGGGATGAGAGATCTCATCTCTCAAAATCCTTCCCCAAAGCTAAACCCTAAACAAGTTCCTAGGGCATGAAATTAAATCTACATAGGGCAAGGAATTTAAATCTACACTAAGGCAAGAAATTAAATTACTTACAGAAGCATCCCTCCAATCATCCATGCAGGGTTGTCAGATCTGAATTTCTGAATGGAGAAGAAACACCGATGCTCTCCAAAAGATTTCTAAATTTTATTCATTAAAGGGAGGCATAAAGTTTACAATGATTAGAGTTCCTATTTATAAAGAATAGGAACCATATGGTTACATTTGTTTCGCATGTCCGAAATTACAAAAATAGCCTTTAGGAAATATTTTCAGAGCAGAAAAAGAGTTTTGGTAAAATTTGTATTTCCTAATCCCCCTAGACCACCGCGGAACCGCGGCCCAAGGCCTGGTTTGGCCGCGGTTCCGCGGCCAAAAGAAAGAGTTGGGCTCTGCAATTTCTGGGCTGGGTTCTTGTCATCTTGGGCTACTTAGTTCTATATATCTTTTTCCATTTGGGCTTCTGGTTCTCTTCCAAATTTCCAGTGAACATTGTTGTGGACTTTAACCCGTTCGCTTTGAGTCGATGTCTTAAATCTTGCTTTGTGAATTGTTCCTTATGTAGGCTTGATCAAGATTCTCTGTTTGTCGGTCAAAGTCTCACTTTTTACGTCGTCTTTTTATCATTTTCACTGTTTCCTGTCCAAGAACCTGTAACCTGTAACATGTAGCAGACATGCGTCAAAAGCACCTGTTTATTTGTAAAATATATAAGAATGGGGAATATAATAATGCAATATTCTGGTGTGAACAGTGCCCCATACCACTTATAGTCACACTTATGCACTTCCCACAGACGTCGACAATGCAATAGAATAATAGGGTACACTGATTGTGTACGAGTACGTGTCACTTTCACTTATCCACTCATGCACGAACACTAACGTACTTGCCACAATCACCACTAATACCTAACACTAGGTAATGTACATGATCACAAGGTTACCAATACAATGACATATATATATATATATATATATATATATATATATGATGTAATGTGAAAACAGTACGTAAGGCATGATTAAGATGTCATATGTCGGTATCCTACCACTTGCATAATTTATCCTAAATCATACATGCACAGTTTAGCGAAACAATAAACAGGGGATAAGTAGTAGGTCTGATTATCTATCCAGCAAATTCAGTTTCACGCCAATCGGGTTTCGGGATCACTAGATATGGCCATTTCATTTTAAGCGTGCACTGCTGGAAATCCGGTTTCAGAATCGGAAGTCCATTTCGTAAAGCATTTTAATCCCATTTGGGATCAGATTTTAGCAATTCTACAGTTGAATGAAATCTAGGGTTTTCAGTAAGGTTTTCAACGCAACATACGGATTCTCAATCGCGTCTGTACGTCGGGATTTATACGTTATTCAACAGTGGGGTGTCCGTTCTGGTTCTGTTTGGGACTGCTATACGTCCCGATCTTTTAAATTGCATATTAATTAGCAAACGACGATAAAACTGAATGAAACCACTTGTGTTATTTAGATAACAGATTCACCTTTAATAAACTGCAGAGTTCTACAACATACGAGTTTTGGAAACAAGGTTGCATGCATTACGGGACAGTAAACAGTAACCAGAGTCGCTCTGGACTGCAGTCCAGAGCCGCGCTCCGACTCAATTATCGTCACAATTTCAGTACAGAAACCATTAGAAACTTGCATAGGGTTACAAGTCGTCGAGTCGTCTTCGATTTGATCCCTCGAACGCATCATTTCCATATGTATACAATTTATGGTGATTTTTACAATTTTCAGATACGGGAAAGTTCCAGTTTTACGGGTGTATTTGGGGGTATTCGTTTTAGTCATTAGCAGTCGTATTTTCCTGTGAAATTTATACAGGATATTCATTATCACACGGTCCCGCATAGGAAATCCAATTTCGTCAAATTAGATGAATATTTTCATTGGGATCATGCATCGAACAGGTATGTCATATAATTTATCGGAAATTGTAAATTTGTAATTTATACGATTTGAGTTTGTAACACTAATAGATTAGCATATAGCAAGTAAAATACTTGCCTGGAGACGTTTTGGAGATACACGGCAGTGACAGCGGTAATATCGCGCGACGATGACGGCTGGAATAGCGACGATCGACGATAGGGGCAAGTGCTCGGTGAAATGACTAAATCTGGTTTGAGGCTTGGGATAGCCTCGAGGCTCGTTCTCGGCTGGAAGTGGTGGCGACGGGCACTGTAGCTCCAGTAGAGAGGAGAGGTGCTAAGAGAGAGAGAGAGAGATTTAGAAAGAGAGAGACAGAGAGAATTAGAGGGACAGGGAGATTGAGAGAGAGAGACTGAGATGTGCTGAGTGAGAGGGAGAGAGAGAGGGCTGCAGAGAGAGAGGCGATGTGATAAGTGGGGAATTGGTGGTGACGAGGAATTCGTCGGCAGCAGGATGGGTCGGCGACGGAGGTGGCCGGTGTGGTGCTCGGGGTGAGGCTCGGGAGTGCAGGAGAAGGCGTTCGGGGGAGTGACGGGAGTTGCATTGGCGGCAGCGAAAGGAGCTCGTCATGGTGGGTGTCGTGCAGGGGAGGCTCGTGGCGAGGAGGGTGTGCAGGCGGCGGTGAAGCTTGTTTTTGGGGTGATGGAGAAGAGGCGACGGTGGGGAGAGGCGGCAGTGGATGGGTTAGAGAGTCGGGAGCGAGGGATGCAGTGGTGAGATCGAGAGGTGGTGATGGTGTATCGGTGTGGGTATGGTGAGAAGGCGATAGGGATCAGGAGATGGATGCAGAGGGGTGGGTCATGGGCGAGGGGCCTGATTGCGAGAGAAGCGGTACGAGGGAGAGAGAGAGTGAGGAGGAGGAGTCGTTGAGGGGAGCGGGTCTTCGAGGGAGTGCGCGCGTCGCAGGGGTCAGTTGGCGAGAGACGTGGGCGCGAGGGGGAACGTTGGCGACGTGGGGATGAGAGGAAACGAGCGGGAGATTTAGAGTTGGGGAAGAAGAAGTAAGGAGCGGGTCGTGTCAAGTTGGAGCGGGTCGGGTCGAGTTGGAGTAGGCTTGGGAGCTGGGCCTAAAGGGAGAAGGTTTAAATTAATCCTATAATCCTTTTTTTGGGTTTAGGCTGAGAAAGGAGTTGGGCTGGGTAGTTAAGAAAATAATTAAAATGAAATAGAGTGTCTGGGCCGGGCTTGGGGATAAGGGAAAAAGAAAAGGGAAGATTGGGGTTTGGTGTTTAATGGGGTTTTAAAATAAATAAATAATTATAAATAAAATAAATAAATTTTATAAGTGAAAGAGAAATACGGATATTGGTATAAAAAGGGGGCTGGGTATTACATCATACCACCCTTACAAAAATTTCGTCCTCGAAATTTAAAATAAATGATAAGCTCCAAAATAATAAGCGAAAAGCTACCACATCGAGCATTAACACCTAATGATTTATTTAAAACAGGTAGGTAAAAGAAATTTCCTTGAAGGTATATATATATATATATATATATATATATATATATATATATATATAAGAACAACAGAACTAAAAGGGTAGGTCGAAATAAGTATAATGCCGGAAAAACTATAAGGGCAACTTATATGTACAAAAGAATAAAATAGCACTAACGAATAATAACATTCGCGGCGTACTGGAAGAAACGAAATCCTAATTATGTGCATACCAATATATATCAAAAGTAGCGCAGCTAACATAATAAGTATAAGGCATAATCAAGATGGAATAGTGAAGGATCTGTCGGTAGGTTAAAACATTTTGAAATAACGTGTCAATCAAACAATTTTAACATAACTTAGGAAAACACATGGTGAAAATAAGAAACATAGCATCAAATAGTATGTGTAATATATGGTTGTGCTGTCGAAAATAATGGGAGATTAGTAGTGTACTTAAAATGCATAAAACAACAGTAGTCCATAACACTCACTTTTCGATAAATACAAAATAATGAAAACTAAATTTTCGAATAACGATGTCCCTAAATATAGTTAGGGTAATAGGAAATAGCACAAAGAATAAAGGGGCTAGCTAGGGTAAGGATTACGATGGAGTATGGCCCACTCAAAAGGTCGGAGTGTGACCCTTAAAACTGAATGTTGAAGAGGCTGGGATCTGGTCAGCCCAGGGTGTACGGGTGAACAGTAACGAACCACAGGAGAGGAAGGGATGTATGGGAAGGAAAATTGGTCGATGCATCATGTGAATCAAAAAATCTGAAGGGTTAGCGAACTCGAAAATTTAACCATCAATTTCCCTTCCAGAAGGATCTCAAACGAGACACATACGAAGGATGAAGGGTGGCACATTCAAAAGATCAGGGTGCGGTACTTTTTAATCTAAGTGAGGGTCAAAACAGCACAAGGTGCGGGGTGGACAGTCAGGGATCTCAGGAGGAAATGAATGTATAGGGGAAAAGTTAAAGCATCAAGTGAACCAGTAATCAAAAGATTAGCGAACTCAGAATTTTTTTTTTCATTTTAGAAAATTCGAAACAAAGCACTCTCAAAAAAACGAAAGATGGCCCTAAACTATACACAGATTTATTTGGCCAGAGAAGACAACAGCTAAAATCCCGTCAGTCGCGGTTGTGGAGGTTCATCAGGTTACGGTAGGCTCGCGCGCTCAGGTAGGGACGTCCATTTCCATAGCTCCTCGCAGGGACCGCCATTGGGAATTCTTTCGCCGCAGGGTCTTGTTCTCCCGGTCCTTCTTCCTCGGCTAGAGCTTCTTCATCGAGGTCTGCTTCTATGTGATTCTCTTCTTCTGGATCCTCATCCATGGGATTTTCCTCCACTGGATTTTCTTCTATCGGGCCCTCCTCGGGATCTTCCTCTATCGGGTTCTCTTCAAGGTCTCCTTCCTCCTCGTCGGAATCCCCGATCATGTCAACCTCTGGGGCGGCAGCTCCTTCGTCCTCGGAATCGCTGTTTCCGAAAATGACCTAGGGGCCGTTGATTTCATCGTCAGAACTCACCAGCATGCGGTCTAAGGAAACGCATGACTGTGCATCCTCATCTAGATGCGGCGCTGCTCCAGGATGGGCCATGGCCTGAAAAGAAAGAGTCATGATCAGACAGTGGAACATATTAGGAAAATAATCAAGGATACGGAGTACAAGAAAAATATGCGGTAAGAAAGGACTTAAAACAAAATCTAGAATACTGATGCAACGAATAGTATAAGTAAAGTGAGGGGGAAAGGGGACGATACATACATCACAACTCAGAATTTTATTGCATTCAGCCAAAAGTTTAACGGATACAGGATCTCAAACGAAAAGAGAAATATTTACAAGTGACAACATTTTATTAAAAGCAGAAAACGTGATAACTCTTTCTTCGACTACTAGACCGCTGCATTCTCGTCACGCGAGTTGAATCCTGCGATGGGTCCGCCCTGTCCTCGAAGTTCGAACTACGCAATAATCATCACTTGGCAGAAGTGGAGAGTGTGGACGAATCTCCTCCTTGTAGATCCTTCCTTTTAGGGCAACCGTTGATAAGATGTTCGCTGGATCCGCAAATCAGGCACTGCCCTTTGGCGCGGCGGCAATCTCTCTGAAAGTGTCCTGGCTTCTTACAGTACCCACAACGTTGGGTCGTCTGTTGCTTCTGTCGCGGGAAACAAGTGAGCGCTTCATCTTCACTTCTTTTCCTCGTCTAACAGGGATCCCTTTACGTTTGGAGGCTTCCGCTGGTGCCTGAGTCATCTGCCTTCTTAGTCCTTCAGCTAACAGGTCATTTGTTCGCTCCTGGGCTTCTTTCAGACTTTGCAGTACAGTCAGGATCTCCACGGTCTGAATCTGGGGAGTGGAGATAGAGGAAGGGCCGTTGGAAGACATGGTCCTGAAACAACAATTTTGAGGACGATATAAGGCACAAGCTGTAAGAATCAAAAAATAATATGGATTAGGCAAGGAATCGAGAATATCGGATGTGATGAAATTTATTACCGGTGGAAAATCAACTGTAGAACTCCGAGTCACTCAAACCCTAACGGATAGATCAAAATGCATAGCCGAATACACTATGTGAATCAAGATTAAGAATAACAACTTCACAATCTAGACAGAAGGATGTCTTAGATTATCAAACACTACGCGGAACTGCAATCCCAAATGAAGCAAAATCTGGCTCGGATACCAACAAAACCATGTCACGCCCCACTTTCCAAAATATGGAATACGAGGGGTTGACAAGGCCAGCCATGCTCCTACGGTTAAGGAAATATCCTGTCGTAGTCACACTTCGGTTTCTAGCTTTACGTGGTAATCAGTAAACAATGCACAGGTAATGAGAAATGCAGTACTGGAACAAAGCAAATACAAAGAACTGACCTGATGGAGGTCGAAAGAGTATAGCTCTGGTTAGCTGATCAAGATGTCCGCGATGTCCTCGAGGTACGTCTGGTCCAAGCTAAGTCCACTTCTCACTCTCAGCATGCATACTCAGGTCGTCAGAGCGACACGATAGCAATATATACATAGGTGCAAGTGGTAACTCGTACAGTAATAATGGATACATAACAGTAAATCAAGATAGTAGAGATACGAACATGAAGTAGCCAATGCGGGTGTCTAAAAGAGCAGGTGAACAGTAAAGCAATAAAATAGCATGTCAGATGTGTCAATACAGTAAGTAATGCATGTCAATGTCACTATCCCTATCAGTCTCTAAGTCTCACTGTACAGGTCACTAAGCCTATCGTCAGTCCAAGTGTGAGAGTCAACCACTCGTGAGTGTTCTCCACCCAATGGTAGGACCCAAGGACAAGGGACCACGGGCCCAAACTGTAACTCACGATAATAATCATGTACCCTGTAAATCTCCATATATCTCCATATATATAAGCCGGCATGGGACTCCCGAGATTCTGTTGAACTCACACTCAAACTACCCCACACCCCGTGGTCTACATCAAACGCCAATTATAACCTGAAATACCGGTCGGTCCATGACAAGTCTGCGCGAGAACTGGAGACAGGATCTCCATCAAGCACGTCCCGACTGATACCCAAGATAAATGGACAGTGTCTGGTGTCTTACCTGTGACACCCATACAAGTGCTTCCATAAGTGTCCCATACCACTTATAGTAACACTTATGCACGTCCCACAGACGTCGACAATGCAAAAGAATAATAGGGTCCACTGATTGTGTACGAGTACGTGTCACTTTAACTTATCCACTCATGCACGAACACTAACGTACTTGCCACAATCACCACTAATACCTAACACTGGGTAATGCACATGATCACTAGGTTACCAATGCAATGACATATATATATATGATGTAATGTGAAAACAGTACGTAAGGCATGATTAAGATGTCATATGTCGGTATCCTACCACTTGCATAATTTATCCTAAATCATACATGCATAGTTTAGCGAAACAATGAACAGGGGATAAGTAGAAGGTCTGATTATCTATCCAGAAAATTCATTTTCACGTCAATCGGGTTTCGGGATCACTAGATATGGCCATTTCATTTTAAGCGTGCACTGCTGGAAATCCGGTTTCAGAATCGGAAGTCCGTTTCGCAACGCATTTTAATCTTAGGTGGGATCAGATTTTAGCGATGCTACAGTTGAATGAAATCTAGGGTTTTCAGTAAGGTTTTCAATGCAATAGACAGATTCTCAATCGCGTCTGTGCGTCAGGAGTTATACGTTATTCAACAGTGGGGTGTCCGTTCTGGTTCTGTTTGGGACTGCTATACGTCCCGATCTTTTAAATTACATATTAATTAGCAAACGACGATAAAATGGAATGAAACCACTTGTGTTATTTATCTAACAGATTAACCTTTAATAAACTATAGAGTTCCGCAACATACGAGTTCTGGAAACAAGGTTGCATGCATTACGGGACAGTAAACAGTAACTAGAGTCGCTCTGGACTGCAGTCCAGAGCCGCGCTCCGACTCAATTATCGTCACAATTTCAGTACAGAAACCATTAAAAACTTGCATAGGGTTACAAGTCGTCGAGTCATCTTCGATTTGAGCCCTCGAACGCATCATTTCCATATGTATACAATTTATGGTGATTTTTACAATTTTCAGATACGGGAAAGTTCCAGTTTTACGGGTGTATTTGGGGGTATTCATTTTAGTCACTAACAGTCGTATTTTCCTGTGAAATTTATACAGGATATTCATTATCACACGGGCCCGCATAGGAAATCCAATTCCATCAAATTAGATGAATATTTTCATTAGGATCATGCATCGAACAGGTATGTCATATAATTTATCGGAAATTGTAAATTTGTAATTTATACGATTTGAGTTTGTAACACTAATAGATTAGCATGTAGCAAGTAAAATACTTGCTTGGAGACGTTCTGGCGATACACGGCAGCGGCAACGGCAATATCGCGCGACGATGACGGCTGGAATAGCGGCGATCGACGATAGGGGCAAGTGCTCGGTGAAATGGCTAAAGCTGGTTTGAGGCTTGGGCTAGCCTCGAGGCTCGGGCTAGCCTCGAGGCTCGGCTCGATCTCCGCTGGAAGTGGTGGCGACGGGCACCATAGCTCCAGCAGAGAGGAGAGGTGCTAAGAGAAAGAGAGAGAGATTTAGAGAGAGAGATTTAGAAAGAGAGAGATTGAGAGAGAGATTGAGAGAGAGAGAGAGAGAATTAGAGGGACAGAGAGATTTAGAGAGAGAGAGAGAGAATTTGAGGGACAGAGAGATTGAGAGAGAGAGACTGAGATGTGCTGAGTGAGAGGGGGAGAGAGAGGGTTGCAGAGAGAGAGGCAATGTGATAAGTGGGGAATTGGTGGTGACGAGGAACTCGTCGGCGATAGGATGGGTCGGCGACGGAGGTGGCCGGTGCGGTGCTGGTGAGGCTCGGGAGTGCAGGCGAAGGCGTTCGGGGGAGTGACGGGAGTTGCGTTGGCGGTAGCGAGGGGAGATCATCGCGGTGGGTGTCATGCAGGGGAGGCTCGTGGCGAGGAGGGTGTGCAGGCGGCGGTGAAGCTTGGTTTTGGGGTGATGGAGAAGAGGCGACGGTGGGGAGAGGCGGCAGTGGATGGGTTAGAGAGTCGGGAGCGAGGGATGCAGTGGTGAGATCGAGAGGTGGTGATGGTGTATCGGTGTTGGTGTGGTGAGAAGGCAATGGGGATCAGGAGATGGACGCAGAAGGGAGCGGGTCGTGGGCGAGGGGCCTGATTGTGAGAGAAGCGGTACGAGGGGGAGAGAGTGTGAAGAGGAGGAGTCGTTGAGGGGAGCGGGTCTTCGGGGGAGTGCGCACGTCGCAAGGGTCAGTTTGCGAGAGACGTGGGCGCGAGGGGGAACGTTGGCGATGTGGGGATGAGAGGAAACGAGCGGGAGATTTAGAGTTGGGGAAGAAGAAGTAAGGAGCGGGTCGGGTCGAGTTGGAGCGGATCGGGTCGAGTTGGAGTGGGCTTGGGAGCTGGGCCTAAAGGGAGAAGGTTTAAATTAATCCTATAATCTTTTTTTTTGGTTTGGGCTGAGAAAGGAGTTGGGCTGGGTAGTTAAGAAAATAATTAAAATGAAATAGAGTGTCTGGGCCGGGCTTGGGAATAAGGGAAAAAGAAAAGGGAAGATTGGGGTTTGGTGTTTAATGGGGTTTTAAAATAAATAAATAATTATAAATAAAATAAATAAATTTTATAAGTTAAAGAGAAATACGGATATTGGTATAAAAAGGGGGCTGGGTATTACAAAATGGCTTCCAACTGCACCAACTGCAACAATAACTCCCACTCTGTCCTCGCCGGAGGAGTGACCTATGGGCCCCAAGCGGCCTCCATCTTCGCCATGCCAGTGGAATAGGTGACTCAGACCACCACTGGACTGTTCTTTGGGACCATGATCCCACCGTCAAGCTTCAGCGTCCCAATGCCGTCACAAGAAGCTCCGAAGAAGTCGGTTTTCGATCGGCTTACAACTACCACGGCCCCTTTCAACGGGCCGTCCATTCCAGGTCTACTGCATCAGTCTTCGACAGGCTAAGCCCGAGTTCCAATGGGCCCGTAAGGAAGCCTGCAATACCTGAAGGAGTTATCCCGAAGCGGATATCCATTCCAACTCCGGCAGACGAAGTCGCCAAAGGGGCTTCTCCTGCTAAGGGATCGATCTTCGCGAGACTGGTCGTTCAAACTCCTGCTGCAGACGGGGTCGTTAAAATTGCTTCCCCTACCCGAAAGTCAGTCTTCGATAGGTTGGACATTTCTTCTCAGCGGACGTCAGTCTTCGATAGGCTGGCACCAACAACAACCCTCCACCAGAGCTTGGGGCATGATGACTTCACCTCCGTAGCTGAGCCAGTACCGTCTGCAAGACATGCTCGACGTCTCCACTGGAGCCAAGTGAGGAAAACTGGGGGCAACTCTCCTTCCGGACTGACTCCACCAGCTCCAATGGTGGAAATTGATGTTGTTGTTCCAACTGGGAACAGCTTTGAACCACTCAAGTGGGTGCGCAAGAACTCTCCGACCGCCATGCTAAAAAGGTCTCCTCCACCTATGAAGAACGTTACAAAGGCAAAGTCAGAACAACCCCCTCAGCGGTTTTCCTCCAAAATCCACTGGATCTGGTGAAGGGTCCAAGATTCCGTGATTAACCAAGACTACTCCCGCCGACCGAAGAAAAAGGTTCGGCAAGAGAAGGACCGCCCCATCGTACCACAGAAGGTATCGTCTATATGGATGCCCATTGCAACGGCCCCCTCAACTTCGTCCGCCCATGAAAGGAGAAGGTTGGAGAAGAGCCTTGTGTCTGTGACAAATCTCAAGGGCACTGAATCCAAATGCCCCAAGTCTGGGGGCATGGTAGTGCATACCATCTACATGGCCTCCGGGAAAGAGGATAGCCGTATCTCCATGGGTCATCGACCACTCACCCGATCTGTGACAAAGGCTCAGGAACAACAACAGCAGAAGCTCCAGGAGATGCTAACGAAGATGGCCGCACTCACTGGGCCAAAAGAAAGCTCAGAGACATCGTTGGAGCAGCGCCAGGAGCAGAAAACCGATGCCGAGTTCCTCCGAAGAATGCTCGAGAAGAAAGATAAAGAGGCCGCGGAACAAGCGGCTAACATAAAAGCAAATGACACTTCTGTTTCAAGATATGGTCGGGATAATGATATGAAAGGTTCCTAGGCACCCTATAGTGGTCTCACAAGGCATCAACCATGCCAATTTACAAAAATTATGGTGCCGAGAAACCCTAATACAGATCGTCGGCTAGAATCCTAGGAGAAAAACGAATCTAGTTAACATTTTAACTAAAGGAGAGAGGCTACAACCTTTGTAGATCCGGTTCCCCACTTCCTTAGCTCCACGTAGGTGTCCTCTCGCTGTCCATCTCGAATCCTAGACTCAATCGTCGGCTTCATCAGGAAAATGAGCGGGCAATGTCGTCGGCTTCGTGCCGAAGATGATCTACGTCGAGGTTGCACAAGTTCAAGCTCCAACTTCACCAAGTTGTGAAACTTGTGAAGAAAACACCCAAAACAACTTGGCAAGAGGTAGAGGGTGAAGAAATAGGAGGTGGGTTCACTTTAGAATTGGATTTCTCACTTTAGATCTCAAGTTGCCATTGATGGCATCAAGGTTTCTTTCTTGAAGAAGAAGGTCAAGAAGAAGAAAGAATATGATAAGTGTTGAGTTAAAATGAAAAATAATTCAATACTTATCATAAGCAAACCATAGTTGAGTGTAGAGAATAGACCATGGTTACTTGGATAGGTTAGGGTTAAGCATGAAGACAAGAATGGTTAAGAAGTCAAAACTTCATGAAGCTTCAACTAAAAATAAACTTCTCCACCATTCTTATCTAAATCTTTTCCAAATAAATAAATGAACAAATAAATAAATAAATGAATATGCAAAAACGTAATTATCAAATTAACCATGGTTTAATTCTATATACTTAACTAAATTATCAAGTATCATCAAACATGATACAAATATGTGCACAAAAGTACATCATATATACTTCTTGCACATCGAGTGAGAAAATCCATATAAAGTGAACCAATACTAGCTAATGCAAAGTAATATATCAAATATATAATTATACATTAAATCATTAAATCAACATTTGATTCAATGATCCGGTCATGTCGCACATAACCGACTAGTATCCAATGTATCGATTTATCGAATCAATGATTCGATAACTAGGTCATATCGAATATAACCAATCGATACATCCATCGCGAGAATGAAATACGGTATCACATACACGCATTATTCTCGGTCCTGCACATATCTCATATGCGCTCCTATTTCGTTTCGCTTGAGCCAGGAAACCTCTGTGTAGGACTCTAAAGACTCGTCAATACGCCGGTAGCAGATGATGATCATATCAAGCACCCACAAGCCGCAAGCGGTCTGCTAAACGTAACGGCCATCCGGGTATCGAGCGATCAGAAGATCGACGAGCTAGCCCGCTCACACTCCTGTGAATCCAACCAGTAACACTTACCGTACAGTCCGGTCTGTTCGTCTGATACGTCGCATATCAAGTCTAGGGGTGGTAAACGTCAGACCCCAATAACCGATAAGTCGTGCCGATGTGAGGCTCATAACGGGTCGAGAAACTACTGGTAACACTTACCAGCAAATCTCTGATCAGCCCTGGCCAGGGACTTCCCTGTTACGGCCAATCGAGCACAGCGCAACATCAACCCCCAATACCGGGAGAGACGAAACCCCTCCTATCGCTCATTGCCTCCATGTGACTTGGGACTGTACCCAAAGACCACCGTTTTGCACGCCCTCATGGACGTGGTAAGGTGGAGATCAAAGCACAGTAGGAATCACACAAGACTCTATGACGATCTCGGGTCTACAGACTAACCTGCACAAGTGTCACCTGTGAACTGCCATCTGACGTGAGGTATAATACCATCTGGGAGTTCTCGGCGAGTCCGTCCAGTGTACCCAGTCTCCACTGAGCTCCCGTACACCATCTCTGATGTCAAACACCAATGGATATGGGATCATCCATCGCCCATCTCATGGGTCGAGAAGCGTATACGCTAGTCTACTCTGGTATATCGATGCCCCGTCTCGATACACCCACGACTAGGGACCTTGAAGGATGTACTTATGGACTACCATGTCCCCACTAGTATGATCTGCATCATAGTCCAGGTCGTCAAGTACACATCCTAAGGGCCTTACCAACATGTAACCATAAGACAGTTTAAAGAGACTAGTGTATATGTTAAGATAAAGAGTAACCAGATAGCATACTATCATATCGAGCAAGAAAGTCATCTCTATATATGTCCAAGCATCCAATATAATATACATCATGTGTACAATACTGGCCTCTAGGGCATACATACAACTAACAATCTCCCACTTGCACTAGGGCCAGCTGCTGTAGTATCGCATACCGAGCATCCCGAGAGTCTCTCAAACTGTATCTGGGGAATGGCCTTCGTGAGTGGATCCGCCGTGTTGTCCTTCGTGTCAACCCTCCTGGCCTCGATCTCCCGGCGATCAACTATCTCCCGGATCAGGTGATACCGCCTCAGAATATGCCTGGACCGCTGATGGGACCTGGGTTCCTTGGCCAAAGCCACCGCTCCATTGTTATCGCAATACAAAGGTATTGGATGCTCAATGGATGGAACCACTCCAAGTTCAGTAATGAACTTCTTGATCCAGACAGCCTCTTTGGCAGCATCGTTGGCAGCGATGTATTCAGCCTCCATCGTCGAGTCTGCCACGATTTCCTGCTTGGAACTCTTTCAGCTAACCGCCCCTCCGTAAAGGGTAAAGACAAATCCCGACTGCGACTTAGAGTCGTCCTTATCACTCTGGAAGCTCGAATCGGTAAAGGACTCCACTTGGAGCTCTCCGTTACCATACACCAAGAACATATCTCTAGTTCTTCGTAAGTACTTGAGAATGCTCTTCACAGCTGTCCAGTGACTCTCTCCAGGATCAGCTTGATACCTGCTCACTACACTTAGTGAGTATGCTACATCGGGTCTGGTACATAGCATCGCATACATGATAGAGCCTACTGCCGAAGCATAGGGTATCCCTTGCATGCGAGCTCTCTCCAAATCAGTCTTGTGAGACATCTTTTTGGAGAGAGTGACTCCAGAGATCGTGGGCAAGTTCCCACGCTTGGATTCTTCCATACTAAATCTCTTTAGTACGGTGTCAATGTACCTGGATTGGGACAATCCCAATATCCGTTTGGATCTATCTCTATAGATCCTAATTCCCATTATGCAGGAGGCATCACCAAGATCTTTCATTGAGAATCTTTGTGATAAGAAGAGATTGACCGATTGCAGCATAGGAATATCATTTCCTATCAAGAGTATGTCGTCCACGTACAATACGAGGAAGACAACCTTACTCTCTGCCACCTTCTTGTAGATACAAGGTTCATCTGGGTTTTTGACGAAATCAAACTCTTTGATAACAACGTCAAAGCAGATGTTCCAACTCCGCGATGCTTGCTTTAATCCATAAATGGATTTAAGCAGCTTGCACACCTTCCCGCTGCTCCCACTGTCTACAAAGCCCTCTGGCTGAGCCATGTACACGCACTTTTCTAAATCACCATTTAGAAAGGCGGTCTTAACATCCATTGCCAGATTTCGTAATCATGATATGCAGCGATGGCAAGCATGATCCGGATGGATTTAAGCATAGCCACTGGAGAAAAGGTCTCGTCATAGTCCACACCTGGTCTTTGACGAAAACCCTTCGCACCAAGTCTAGCTTTGAAAGTCTCCACTTTCCCATCTACACCAAGTTTCTTCTTGAAGATCCACTTGCTCCCAATGGGTTTTACCCCTTCAGGAGCAACGTCCAAAGTCCATACTTTGTTGGTGTACATGGATTCCATCTCGGACCGCATAGCATCCAGCCATTTCACTGAGTCACCACTCGTGATGGCCTGCTCGAAACTAGTCGGGTCATCATCTTCCATGATGCAATACTCGCTTCCACCATCAATGAGAAAACCGTAGTATCTCTCAGGTGGACGAGAAACCCTACTAGATCGGCGGAGAGACTGGGGTTCGTCGGATACTATCGAATCTTCTGGTTCCACTAAATCTTCAGTTATAGTTTGTGTATCTGGAATTTCTTCCAGCTCTACCATTTTTCCACTAATTTCTTTTTCAAGGAATTCCTTTTCTAAAAAGGTGGCATATTGAGAAACAAACACTTTTTGTTCTTCAGCATGGTAGAAAAAATATCCTTGGGAATTCTTAGGATATCCCACAAACTTGCAAAGAATTGACCGTGCCTCGAGTTTGTCTGGATTTTGCCTTTTGACATAGGCCGGACAACCCCATATCTTAACTTGTTTAAAATATGGTCTCTTCCCACTCCATATCTCATATGGTGTGGTAGGTACAGATTTAGATGGAACTTGATTCAATAGGTATGCTGCTGTCTCCAACGCATAACCCCAGAAGGAAATAGGTAACTCAGCTGTGCTCATCATAGAGCGCACCATATCCAATAGGGTGCGGTTCCTCCGTTCTGATACACCGTTGTGCTGTGGTGTATATGGAGGAGTCAGCTGAGAGAGAATCCCATTCTCTTTTAGGAAGTCCAGGAATTCATTGCTTAAGTATTCACCTCCTCGATCAGATCGTAGGATTTTAATACTTTTTCTGGTTTGGTTCTCAACTTCTTGTTTATATTCCCTAAATTTCTCAAAAGCTTCTGATTTGTGTTTCATCATGAACACATACCCGAACCTAGAGAGATCGTCAGTGAATGTAATGAAGTATGAAGAACCATCCCTGGCATGTGTAGACATGGGACCGCATACATCACTATGTATAAGTCCCAAGAGTTCGGTAACTCTTTCTCCGTGTCCCGTAAACGGAGTTTTGGTCATCTTGCCTTTGAGACATGACTGGCAAGTGTCATAAGATGAAAATTCGAAAGGTTTCAAATATCCATCCTTATGCAACTTAGCCAGTCGTGTCACATTGATGTGACCCAGTCTACAATACCACAAGTAGGATTCGTTCAGTTCTGAACTCTTCCTCTTGTGTGTGTTTGTTATGCTCAGAACTGTTGATTGATTTAGAACATAAATGCCATTGCACAACGTGCCTGATCCAACCAACTTTTGGTTACGGAAAATGTTCATAACATTATCCTGTAATACAAAATTATATCCCTCTTTGCTTAATAAAGAAACCGATATAATGTTGCATATCAGGTTCGGCATGTAATAGTATTCGTTCAGAACCAATGTATTACCAGTTGGTCATACAAGGTGATATTCCCCGACAGTCTTAGCTGCAACAATTGCACCATTTCCAACTCTAATGTCTTTATCACCTTCTCCAAGTTCTTTACCTTTCCTTAGCCCATGTAACTGATTACATATATGGGATCCTGACCCGGTATCTAATACTCAGGACGTAGAGCAAATGGAGAAACAGTTCTCTGTAACGAACACACCCGAAGAAAATGCATCAACATGTACTTTCTTCATTCGGGTGGCATGGGAATCCTGGTATTCCCCTATATCCTGTTTATTCCTATAACTCTTATAAGAAAGAACGGAACCAACGTTCCCCAGCATAGTATAACATGCGGGTTCGGTCAATACATCCATATTATTATCTTGATTAAGGCATGAACTGGTCGCTACCTGGAGAGAGAGAGAAGAAAACACTTTAGCGTATGCTCGTGCAAGATCAGATTGGTTATTATCTTATATAATCAGGATGGCTCCCACTGTTTTTATCAAATCTTCCTTCAAACCCTAAAAGGAAAGACTAGCCGGGATTAATTACACACTACAAGTTCGCCAATCTTTCAGCCAGGCCAGTGTCGGTACTTTGAGGGAGGTCCCCCGTGCTTTCGCACGAACCTAATTAATGTAAACCTCGTTTTCCCAGAGGCGTAACCCCGTTGACACCTTTCTAGACACCTACTTGATCAGCTAATTGCAATGTGTAAAACTCTCCCAGGAGTAACTCTTACTCGCAGTGGGTATCGGGATCCAACTATCTCATAGAAGGTATGCAATCTCATTGCAAATTTCAACACTTGAAATTCCCGATAATCTTTCGCCCCTAGCAGCTATATGACCTTAACATAGTCAACAAATCACAAGTGCTAGTCAAGTTCAACCCGTCATTTCCTGATTGAATTAAACCCACCCGCACGACCCTTAACATAGTCAACAAAGTCGCACGACTACCCTAATCCAATCTGCATCATATGCATAAGCAAATGAATACTGGTCAGCTACCGCACGCTACGCCTTAACATAGTCAACAAACGTAGCACGAATACTAACTAGTACTTATCTGAAATGACGGAGGGCTACGACAGGTTTTTCTGAAAACCTATTGCGTAATGAACTTGATATCGTTGTAGAATCAAATGAAGTTTTGAAATGGAGTGTTTTTTAGGCTTTTCTAGTTTTGCTAAAGCGGTCACTCCCGGTGAAGGGATCGTCAGCCATTTCCTCGTCGAATGAGGTGCGGGATATATCATATATATCACTGTGCAAAGCATAAACTATAGAAGCAATCAAAAGCAAACCGAATGTGTAGCATCTGTCAGTTATTGCTAAAGGAGTCACTCTCGGTGAAGGGATCTCGGTCCTTTCCTCATCGAATAAGGTGCAGGATATATCACATATACCGCTGTGCAAAGCAAGAACTGTAGCTACCTATTTTATTTAAAATTTGATTCTACAACATCTTCGGTTTCTTTCCATTCATTAATCACATTAATGAAGTCCCATCATTTAAATACCTAAACATCACAGATAAATATGACGTACACTTATGCCATCCGCATTCGCCTCGATGTCCCCTCGTGCACCGTTAGGTTAGGTAACTAACGACAGAGCAGGGCAGGGCTAGTGCGGGTGCAAAACATAAGCAACGTTTATATAATATATCATATATACTATATACTATATCCATCACAGAACATCACATGATCGCATCACAGATATCGCAGCAGAAGAAACATATGAAATATTGGATATATTAGGACGTCCGTGTTTTCAATACGAGCCAGTATAAAACACGGATTCCACGGTCGTGATGAATAGCCAATCCCACACCCCTAGACCCCTACGAGAGCGGCAAGCAACCCTGCCAATTCTAGGGTTAGGAGACCCGGACTCGACTCCTCGAGTTGGTCTCCCACTGGACCCCAGAACCCGGTTACTTGTGCTCCCCTCCTTGGGTCTATCCTAATGCGGAAAAGTAAATAATATACAAAAGGTGACAACATCCGCTACCTGGAAGTGCCCCAAATAAAAGAATATTACATACAAGTTTTTACATGAATGAAAATGAAAAACACTCATCTCACATAAAAACCCCCGGCTATTCAAACACGACGATCCAATATAACATATCCAGCAACACATAACATCACATGTCATCAACGTAAGTAAGTATACATACCCCAATTGCCGTTGACGTATAGCAACGAAACCGGCGATATGAACATACTACACTTACGGTCACAGAAAAGAAAGTGTAAAACTACAACAATTGGAATCCGCAACTTCTTTAGACATCGCATGCCTAAACAAATGAAATATTTAGACATCACATGCCTAACAGTTATAAACCCCGCATTTTAGTCTCATTATCGAAAACTCTTTTCAATATCAAGTGAAACCAAACTGCTAGATTTATAACATTCATTCAGTTATCACATAACTGTTTGTGAATTCCAATTATTATATCCCACTCCGGATAAATAGAAAATATCAAACTTTCCGATCGAACATTCGAACACCCAAGTTTTCCCGATACAGTCCAACACATGAAATAAGTCTAACAACATTCAGTTCGTGCCTCAGTACCAACGGTCCAGCCGTAGAAGGGTCAAGCCAACGCCTCACATGTGGCACGCTGTACTGCCCCAAACCCGAAGGTTCAAAGGGCAGTTCAAGACGGTCACATAATCGAGTTAAGGTTTATTGTCTTCTAGAGGGTCTATCGCGTTACTTGCACTACTTAGAACGTCGTTAAACTACGGAAAAATCCAACACTTGGAAATTTCCCGACAGGGGAAAAATTGAGTATTTATATCCGGTCGAACCTTTTAACATATTCTAAAAATTATCCGGAAAAACACAAAGACAAAATTTGATAATCCGATCGAAACATCGAAGCTCTAAAACACCCCAGAAAATTCAACTCTTGAAAAATTATTAAAAATACCCATAAAACTCATCTGCTGAAATGATGAATTACTGTGCAAAGAATGAGGGGTGACGTCATCACACTGCCGCGGAACCGCCGCAGAAGCCAGGCTTCTGCCGCGGTTCCGCTGCACTATTTACTGTTCATGGAATAATTTTTGCATCGTAATTCTTAGATTTCCCTGCTGAATTTTTTAAGCATTTTTAATCTGGAAAAATCCCAGTTTTTAGAAAAAGTCCAGAGAGCATGATGTGTTAGGGTTTCGATGCGTATTCGGGTTTCAAACGTCGTCTAGACTTCGCCTAAGGCTCTAGCTAGGCTCTGATACCAGTGAAAGGTTCCTAGGCACCCTATAGTGGTCTCACAAGGCATCAACCATGCCAATTTACAAAAATTATGGTGCCGAGAAACCCTAATACGGATCGTCGGCTAGAATCCTAGGCGAAAAACGAATCTAGTTAACATTTTAACTAAAGGAGAGAGGCTACAACCTTTGTAGATCAGTTCTCCACTTCCTTAGCTCCACATAGGTGTCCTCTCGCTGTCCATCTCGAATCCTAGACTCAATCGTCGGCTTCATCGGGAAAACGAGCGGGCAATGTCGTCGGCTTCGTGCCGAAGATGATCTACGTCGAGGTTGCACAAGTTCAAGCTCCAACTTCACCAAGTTGTGAAACTTGTGAAGAAAACACTCAAAACAACTTGGCAAGAGATAGAGGGTGAAGAAATAGGAGGTGGGTTCACTTTAGAATTGGATTTCTCACTTTAGATCTCAAGTTGCCATTGATGGCATCAAGGTTTCTTTCTTGAAGAAGAAGGTCAAGAAGAAGAAAGAATATGATAAGTGTTGAGTTAAAATGAAAAATAATTCAATACTTATCATAAGAAAACCATAGTTGAGTGTAGAGAATAGACCATGGTTACTTGGATAGGTTAGGGTTAAGCATGAAGACAAGAATGGTTAAGAAGTCAAAACTTCATGAAGCTTCAACTAAAAACAAACTTCTCCACCATTTTTATCTAAATCTTTTCCAAATAAATAAATGAACAAATAAATAAATAAATGAATATGCAAAACCGTAATTATCAAATTAACCATGGTTTAATTCTATATACTTAACTAAATTATCAAGTATCATCAAACATGATACAAATATGTGCACAAAAGTACATCATATATATTTCTTGCACATCGAGTGAGAAAATCCATATAAAGTGAACCAATACTAGCTAATGCAAAGTAATATATCAAATATATAATTATACATCAAATCATTAAATCAACATTTGATTCAATGATCCGGTCATGTCACACATAACCGACTAGTATCCAATGTATCGATTTATCGAATCAATGATTCGATAACTAGGTCATATCGAATATAACCAATCGATACATCCATCGCGAGAATGAAATACGGTATCACATACATGCATTATTCTCGGTCCTGCACATATCTCATATGCGCTCCTATTTCGTTTCGCTTGAGCCAGGAAACCTCTGTGTAGGACTCTAAAGACTCGTCAATACGCCGGTAGCAGATGATGATCATATCAAGCACCCACAAGCCGCAAGCGGTCTGCTAAACGTAACGGCCATCTGGGTATCGAGCGATCAGAAGATCGACGAGCTAGCCCGCTCACACTCCTGTGAATCCAACCAGTAACACTTACCGTACAATCCGGTCTGTTCATCTGATACGTCGCATATCAAGTCTAGGGGTGGTAAACGTCAGACCCCAATAACCGATAAGTCGTGCCGATGTGAGGCTCATAACGGGTCGAGAAACTACTGGTAACACTTACCAGCAAATCTCTGATCAGCCCTGGCCAGGGACTTCCCTGTTACGGCCAATCGAGCACAGCGCAACATCAACCCCCAATACCGGGAGAGACGAAACCCCTCCTATCGCTCATTGCCTCCATGTGACTCGGGACTGTACCCAAAGACCACCGTTTTGCACGCCCTCATGGACGTGGTAAGGTGGAGATCAAAGCACAGTGGGAATCACACAAGACTCTATGACGATCTCGGGTCTACAGACTAACCTGCACAAATGTCACCTGAGAACTGCCATCTGACGTGAGGTATAATACCATCTGGGAGTTCTCGGCGAGTCCGTCCAGTGTACCTAGTCTCCACTGAGCACCCGTACACCATCTCTGATGTCAAACACCAATGGATATGGGATCATCCATCGCCCATCTCATGGGTCGAGAAGCGTATACGCTAGTCTACTCTGGTATATCGATGCCCCGTCTCGATACACCCACGACTAGGGACCTTGAAGGATGTACTTATGGACTACCATGTCCCCACTAGTATGATCTGCATCATAGTCCAGGTAGTCAAGTACACATCCTAAGGGCCTTACCAACATGTAACCATAAGACAGTTTAAAGAGACTAGTGTACATGTTAAGATAAAGAGTAACCAGATAGCATACTATCATATCGAGCAAGAAAGTCATCTCTATATATGTCCAAGCATCCAATATAATATACATCATGTGTACAATACTGGCCTCTAGGGCATACATACAACTAACATGATACAGTTGTGTCCTCCAACTGAAGACCCTCCAATAATCCTTGAGGACGACAGAGGGGAGACATCGAATCCTCTTCCGACTCTATCAATACCCAAGGAATAGACCATATCCAAAGCCGCCCTTGACGACTATATAGCTCAACAGATACGAGCTCATCAAGCAAGTGAAGCAACTGGCCAAGTCGTCAGAACTGGGCGACCATATCCAGGCCAAATTAAGTACCCGCCGGGATATACGATCCCCAAATTTCATGTGTACAAGGGGACAGGCAACCCCCATCAGCACGTCGCTCAGTTCAGGGCTCTCTGTGGCAATACTAGAGGTGACGACAAATTGCTACTTTTCCAGTTCGTCGGCAGTTTAGCAGAGACAGCTTTTGAATGGTACTCAAAGCTCCCGAACGACTCCATTAGAACGTTTGCAGAAATGGAGTTGCTATTCACCCAGCGTTTCACAAGCACCAGCGAACGCACCCCGATCACGGCATTGATCAATGCCAGGGTGAAGCCAGGAGAGACATGGGTTCAGTATGCAATTCGATGGCGGAACCTATGGTTGAAATGCGAACAGCGCATAGAGGAAGCTCCTTCCGTGGGCATGTTTGTGGGAACCCTCGATCCTCGGGCGACCATATCCTAATTCATGATGTTTTTCAAGCCGACCACCTTCCAGGCCTTGATCGACAAGCTCGCCCAAATAGACTAGATGGGCCACAAGCCGTCCTCGCCGAAAACAGAGCTTCGAAACGAAAGGGATAAAGGGAAAGCTACCTTTGTCGCCAACGCTCAACAACAGCCGAGTGATCCGAAGCCAGCTGCTCGCCAAGGCAACAAATTGCGATTCCTCGACGAGAAGTTAAGACGTCCTTACTCGTTTCCCCGAGATAAAACGAGGAGACTGTTTGAACTAGCAGTGAGCAACATGCTCATCACCCTGCCGGATCCGAAGCGCCTACTGCAGCCTGGTGACGTCAATAATCCCAACTACTGCCTATACCACCGAATGTTGGGCCATCCGATCGAAGAATACTTTGTCTTCAAAAGCTGGATTGAGGACCAGTACCAGCAAGGCAAATTCGCGCTGTCCGAAAACTGGAGAGTGAACCCGCCACAACCACACTCTCCGAAAAAGATGGACACACGGGGGGCATTATGCTCATTTATAAAGGAAACTCTATGGGACGTTGTTCTCTCGGCGAAGACTAAGAGAATGCTAAAGGATCTTCAAGCATGTCCGGCGATTAGGTGGAAAAGCCCACTGGAGCCTGAGATTATTGAGGGGACACTGAAGCCACGCCCAACGCTGAAAGCTGGTGGTGATGGACAGAGCCTTCGGGACAAGCCTCTGAAGTCTTTAAAGAAGAAGAAGAAGAAGGCCAAGAAGCCCATCCAACCCAACGATAACCGTACATGTTTGCAGAAATACATCGATGCACTGGAAGAATATAACCAGAAGGCACGGACCCCAATTACATTAGACGAATTCTTCAAGCATGTTCTTGAGAATGAAGACGATAACGCTGATGAAGGAGACGATTCTTCAGAAGAGCCCGAGGATTATGTGGAGAGCTGCCACATGATCTCTCACTCATCAATAGAGGGTAAAGAAGCTCCTGATGTAGAGAGACTGAGGGCAGAACCGGAACCAAAATCCCTGGAGCCATCAGACGAATTGATTGACAGGCTGCTAAGCGAAGCTCTTCAGAAGAGCAAAGCGGATCGAGAGCATGAAATGGCCATATTCGAAAAAGCCAAACGTCGGTGACAGGATGAAAAGGTTGAAGCACTCCAACCAGATCGAAGCACGCCCGCGACAGACAGAAGCAGGCTTAAGACGAGGAAACGGTTCGCTAAAGCCCTGTCAATGAGAATGAAGCTGCCACCTCTCAAAGGAAATATTTCTGGCAGTATGTACCTTGACGAGGTGGATGTACATCCTCACTATTGCTTGTACCATCGAAGGGTCACACACCCTACCGAAGAGTGCAACGCCTTTAAAAACTGGTGGCAGGGATATATTGCCCATCGACAACAGTTCAAGCGATTGAAGCGCAAGGCTCGTCGGGAGCGGAAAAGCACGACCAATGAGCTTAAAGGAACAGCCGGTAACTGTCACATGGTGGATGTCACCCCCAACAAGACCGAAACCTCAAGTCCTCACCTTCGGGAGCGATTCTGACGAAGAAATGGCCCTTGACCCCCTCTTTAAGGAATCCACCTCTGGAAGAGAAGAAGAGATGAAGAACTGTGAGAACATTCAGCTGCGTAATCGTACGTTGCCTGAAAAGAAATTTCGGACCTTCAAACAAAGGTTCGAACAAAAAAGACAAAGGGAAAGAGAAAGTCACTGAGGATATCGCCCTCGATGATCGAGTCGTCGAAGAGCTCACGGCCAAGGACCCGCTCAAGAAAAACAAGGTGGATTACAACGTTCTGGCATACCTGAGAAAGATACCCTCGCCGCTAAGCATTCTTGATGCCCTTCTGTTATCTAAAGAGGCGCGAGATGCTCTGATCAAGGCACTACAAGAGTTTTACCGGTTTCAAGCTTTCCTTACCGAAGAAAAGATGAAGGACGAGCACGAAGAGGTTCACACAGCTGACATCACTTTCGGCGATGAAGATCTCCTCCTTAGAATGTGCGAACACAACCGTCCCCTGTATGTCACTGGGTACTACCATGATATCTAGATAGGGAAGATATTAGTTGACAACGGGTCCTCTGTCAACCTCTTAAATGTGAGGGTGCTAAAAGAAATCTGCATGAGCGTTCAGCACCTCTCCGGATTCGACTCCCAGTCATCACAGATGCTCGGGTCTGTAATACTGATGTTATGCTTTGGGCTTCTTGTCACTGACATCAAATTTCATGTTATTGAAGCAAAGACCTGTTACAACGCTTTACTTGGCAGGCCTTGGTTACACGAGTGCAACATCATCCTTTCTACACAACATCAGTGTATGAAGTATTTCAAAGATGGTCTCGAGTATACCGTGACGGGGGAACTGAACCCATTTTCCGTAAATGAAGTCCGCAAATACGAGGATGCAAAGTATTTCATACCAGACTTTGAAGACACGGAAAGATGCCATAAACCGGAGAATAAGCAAAAAGCTATCACTACTATTCCGGTCTTCGGGAGCGATACCGAGGAGGAAGAAGAGATGGTCTATTCGGGGCCGCCCTAATGCAACAAGCCGGGACCATCTACCCCTATTCTGTTTTTTGGCAGTGACTCTAAAGACAAAGTCAACGCATTGTTCTCGGTCCATCCATCAATGCAGGCCCTCACTGGAGATGATCAGAGTTTGCAGATCGCCATAGTTCCGCGGCAGCACCACAGAGAATTTGATGCGCTTGAGACATATAGTATGAAAGAGCTACAGACATTCTACGTCCCTCCAAAGCGAAGAGGGGAAAAGGCGATCCTATTCTACCAATCCACGGAGACTAAAGTCGAAAGAGAAGTCTGCCATGGTGTCGATCCTGCGCTCAACAGATTCCAACCCATTCGTCTGCCCAGGTATTACGCAGAAGGATTGAAAAGGTTATTGAGATGTCAAGGCGTATCCTTTAAGCAAACCGCTCGACAAGCTCAGTTCTACAACAGGATTTGGAACGTCCTCGGAATGCAGCGAAAATTGCCCAACGAAAAAATGGAAATGATCGGGCTCGGATATGTTCAGTCCAAGAAACGGGAGCAGTTCCATGGCTGCCATGTCATAAAGGACCTTGATGAAGAAGAGGATGCTCTTTTAAAAGACGTTAACCCTGAATCAGAACGCGGTTCTGCCATAAAAATGCCGAGTCCATCGTTTGAAGAACAAATGGATAAGCTAATAAAGGAAGCAAGTCAAAAGGTTCGGAACGACTATTGTCGCGAAATGGCCATTTACGAGAAGGCCGAGACGCAACGACTCCTTCAGCAGGCTCCGGAGGATGACAATACCCTTCAACGCCAGCCCGCTATGCATTCCCAAGACAAGAAAAAGGTCTGCCGCAGAGGCAAAAACAAGTTAAAGAATGGAAAAAACATTTGACAGCGGAAAAACGGATCCAAAAGGCCACGCGATCGAGAAAAGGTCAGCCGAAATCCGTCTCTAACGAAAAAGATGGGTCGAGCATATTCCTTCCCTCAAGACAAGACAATGAAGATATTCGAACTCGTCATGAAACATCAGAAAATGACACTCCGGGGTCTCGGCACCCGGATCAAGCAAATGAAGTTCATCACCCGGATTATTGCTCCTATCACCGAGCGACATCCTCTTGAAGACTGCTTCACCTTCAAAGACTGGGTTGAGGACCAGTACCAACTCGGCAGGTTCACTCTATCCGACAGTTGGAGGGTAGCCCCACCACAAAGGCATGTGCCAAAAGCAACGCATATAGCAGGAGCCAGATTAACATCGGTCTTGGAAACGATCTCGTACCTGTCACGTGACAACGCTGACAGAAGAATGAGTGCCCGAGAATATGGATGATCTTTCCTGGTGCTTCGAAAACGAGGAGGAAGAGGAATTGATCTTAGAATTTCCACCAGTGCCAAAAGAGTTGGAAGATGGAATACATACCACTGTGGACAACCTAAGGAAAATCGACTTGGGAACGGCTAACGACCCGCGGCCAACGTTCGTCAGCGAGCTGCTGTCTAAAGAATATGTGGCTACACTAAAAGATGTGCTCATGCAGTATAAAGACTGCTTCGTATGGAACTACTCCGAGATGCCAGGATTAGATCCGGAAATAGCTGTGCATAAATTGGTGATATCTCCGGACGTCAAGCCAATCAAACAAGCACCAAGAAGAATGCGGCTCAAACTTGAAATGAGTATCAACGCCGAGGTCAAGAATCTGAACGACTCCGACTTCATCCAAGAAATTAAATACCCCGACTGGATCGCCAACATTGTCCCAGTGATGAAGAAAAATGGGACGGTGCACATATACGTGGACTTTCGGGACCTCAACAAAGCCTGCTCGAAGGATGATTTTCCTGTACCGGTTACCAAACTGATGATAGAAAACACGTCCACTCACGAAGTCTTCTCCTTCATGGATGGTCATCGGGGTACAATCAAATAAAGATGCATCCCGAAGACCAGAAGCATACCGCTTTCCGGACTCCTCTTGGCATATTCTGCTACAAAGTGATGCATTTCGGTCTGAAGAACGCCGGCGCTACCTATCAGAGGGCCATGACAAAGATCTTCGATGACCTCATACACGAAATCGTTGAATGCTATATCGACGGCCTTGTGGTGAAAAGCAAATCGCATGAGGAACATTGGGAGCATCTGAAGATCGTGTTCCAATGTCTGCGGAAATACAACCTGAAGATGAACCCTCTCAAATGCGCATTCAGAGTCTCCAAGGGAAAATTCTTAGGATTCATCGTACGACACCGGGGTATCAAAATAGACCCGTCAAAGATCAGGGCGATTATGGAAATACCTCCGCCAAGAACTCTCAAGCAACTGTGGTATCTCCAAGGAAAGCTCGCATATATCCGGTGGTTCATAGCTAACCTCTCCGGAAAATGCCGTTCCTACAACCAACTGATGAAGAAGGGAACCCCGTTCGTTTGGGATCTTAAATGCCAGGGTGCACTATACGAAATCAAGCAATACCTACAGAATCCGCCGGTACTGCCCGCTCCGGTCAAGGGAAAGCCTCTCATCCTGTACACAACAGCCATCGAAGGTTCATTAGGAGCGCTATGGCCACAAGAAAACGACCAAGGGAAAGAGAGAGCCCTCTACTATTTGAGTCGAGTTCTTCTGGGGGCAAAAAACAACTACTCCCCCATCGAAAAACACTGCCTGGCGTTAATCTTCGCGATAACGAAGCTCAGACACTATGCGTTGGCGCATGAGGTCTGTCTCATATCAAAAGTGGATCCTCTAAATATTTGATGTCAAGAGAAATATTAACGGGACAACTCGCTAAGTAGGCCCTACTCTTAATGGAATTCTCGATAACATACCGACCTCTCAAGGCGGTGAAAGGCCAGGCTATCGCAGACTTCCTCGCTGAGCATCCGATACATGCCGATTCACCCCTAAATTGTGAATTGCCGGACGAGCACGTGTTTGACACAATCGATAGGGAGAGAGGAAGGAGTGATACCCGATGGGAACTCTACTTCGATGGGGCATCTTCCATGAAGAAGAGAAAGCACACCACCCCTACAATCAAATCGGGGGTAGGCCTTATCTTCGTGACTCCGCAAGGAGGGATAATGCGCTTTGCTTTTTCCTTAACAAAGCCGAGGACAAATAATGAAGCGGAATATGAGGCTTTGATAGCAGATCTTGAGATCGCTGTCGACATGGGAATCGAAAATTTCTTTATATACGGAGACTCCCAGCTGGTCGTTAGTCAAGTAAATGGCGACTATCAAACGTGTAAACCAGAGTTGGTAAAGTAAGGCGAGAGAGCGCAACAATTTCTAACTCAAATCCCTTCCTACGTCCTAAAAAGCATACCGCGTACGGAAAATAGTAAAGCGGATGCATTAGCAAAACTCTCCAAAGAACTGGCTGACGAAAATCTCGATGACGTAAGTATCGTTGTACAAAGCCGCCGGGTTCTTGCACCAGCGGAAATATATCCGGGGTCATCTGAAGAAAAGGAAGTGACCAAGAAAATAACCCTACAAATAAAACACCAGGAAAAGGCTAAGGATTGGAGAGAAGTTTTTATAGACTACTTCAAATCCCTTCGAACACCTGAAGATGCATCCGCAAGATATCAGCTCATGAGACGAGCTCTGTCTTTCGCTTTCGTCAATGATACTCTATATAAGAGATCGTTCGACTCTCTGTGGCTGAGATGCCTGGGACTGGAAGAAGCCAAGAGAGGCATCCAAGAAACTCACGACGAACTCTGCGGTTCTCATCAAGCTGGGCCGAAGATGAAGCTGAAGATCTAAAGGATGGGCTACTATTAGCCCATGATGATTCAGGACTGTCTCGAATACGCGAAGCAGTGTCACTCGTGCCAGATTCATGGGGACTTCATCCACCAGCATTCAAACCCGCTACACCCGACAGTAGCCAGCTGGTCGTTCGAATTGTGGGAAACCGACATAATTGGGCCCATCGAGACAGCGTCATCCAGAGGACATCGGTTCATATTGGCGACAACCGATTACTTTTTTAAGTGGGCAGGGCCATACCGCTAAGAAAAGTGAAGACGGAGAATATTCTCTATTTCTTCAAGACGCACGTCATTTATCGGTTCGGCACTCCGCGACGGATTATCTCTGATAACGGGCCGGCCTACAGAAGTCACAAAATCAGCCGCTTCGCACAGTAGCATAATATAGACTGGAGATACTCTTCGGTCTACAATCCCCGAGCTAACGGTCTAGCTGAGGCTTTCAACAAAACCTTGACGAAGATAATAAAGAAGATGGTGTCCAAAATAAGAAGGACTGGTACGAGAGATTGCATGAAGCTCTCTGGGCTTACCGGACCACGTTCAAAACGGCCACAAACACAATGCCGTATGCATTGGTATTCGGCGCTAAAGCAGTACTCCCCCTTGAGATAGAGTTACCCTCTCTACGAGTGGAGGTTCATTACGAGTTAATAGACGAAGAGAATGCTCATCTTCGGCTTGAGGAGCTCGACACCCTCGATGAAACTCATCTCATGGCGCAGCAAAACTTGGAGGCTTACAAAGCAAGGATGACGCGCTCATACGAGAGATTGACCAGGCCGAGGACATTTTGCCAGGGCGAACTCATGCTAGTGGTCAAGAGGCCTATGGTCTCCAATCGTGCCAAACGGGGGAAATTCGATCCGAACTATGAGGGCCCATACATCATAGAAAAAGTCTACCAAGGTGGGGCTTACTTGCTCATGGATATGCAGGGTGAAAGACCTTTTGGGCTAATAAATAGACGGTTCATGAAGAAATACTACGCCTGACGAGTCACGGGCTAGGTCAACGATAGATGACGACACCTATGTCCGCTCGCTATCTTCCCAAGCCCAAACTCTATAAGTAGTATCCAGCGAAACCGTTGTCTCCAAAATGGCAACAATGGACCAAAACGTCCCTAAACTAACAATGGACCGTAATGTCCTAAAACTAGCTACGGACTGAAACGTCCCTAAACTAACGATGGACTGAAACGTCTTTAAACTACTACAAACCACAACATCCTTGGGCTGACGCAAAAAAAATGGTACGTCCATAAGCAAGATGGGCACGAATGAAAACCCGAAAGGGCTCCGTGAGTAAAAACAGCAGGGCCACCGGCGAGTCTGTGAAAACCTGAAAAGGCGCAGACTCGTAAAAAATACATGCACACTGGCAAGGTCCTCTCGACCTTGTAAGGAGAAAATACCTGTGTGAGATCCTTACTGTAAGTGCACGGCGGCGCCCCGGCCGTCAACCCGACGGCCAGATGCGGAAGCGGTGAAAAACTTTAATTTTGCGGACTTTGCAAACCGGCACCACCGCGCACTAAACCCCGGATCGGGCCATTAAACTAGATCTAGCTAACTACAAGACGGGTTAGAGATATACCGACTGATCCGAGTCCTCCGGTCTTCATCTCCACTCCGATCTCCTCGCGGGATCTCCGGTCGTCGCCTCTTCACCGGAAGGGTACCACGTCGCCTGCATCTTTTACGGGCTCCCACCTCAATACCGAGGCAACTCGGGCGCGAAGTAGGCTAGCCGACGCGTCCAAGATTTGCTGTAGAATAGAATAGAATAGCTGTCTCTTTGGGGTTTAGGAGGTTGCCAATGATGGAGGAATTTTTGCACATGGATTTTTCATGAACACTTGATGAAAAATGGAGCAGCCCCAAAAATGAGCTCGGCCAAAGTGAACTTATTCTCTCTGGAAAATGAAGTGGGAAGCATTAATCAAGCTCTCTCTCTGTCCACACATGCAACCAAAAAGAATACATATATAAATTAATCCATCAACTCCTTAAAACAATTCCAGCACACTTGCAATTTTAGCACACTCATTTTAATCCCATTCCATACTGCAACAGTGGCCGGCCAAAATGCAATTTCCAACACCAAAACACAAACCCATACTCTATCATGTCAAAATAAATGCATCATGGAGGAAAAAAACAAAGATGCTATCATAAACAAACCTTTTGCAAGAAACCCCCTCAACAAAATATTAATTGCAAACTTGCAATTAACACCCCCAAACGAAAAGTCCGACCGGGAAGGAAAAAGAGAAAACCGGCCGGAACGGAATGCAAACTGGCAACCCCAGAAAACTGGTCCCATAATAAATTACAGGAAAACCCCGATACTGTGCATACACACCCGCATCTGTATTCCGACCGGATACAAATGTAAAGAGACAAAACTACACTATCAAATACTAAGATCCGGCTTAAGCCAAAGCCGGCTAGTAAAAACCGTCCGATCACGATCCGTGCAATACCGCACGTATCTGATCGAACCCTGCCATATCTCCATACGGCCTCTACAGCGTTTCGCCCGAAAGCTTGAATAACGGAAAGTGTGGTGGACTCTAAAGACTCGTCAATACTGTGGCTATGGATTTAACCACTAGCACGTCAGAGGTATAAGCCAATACGTGACGGGCCACCAGCTATTGACTAAAAGGGACGTCGATGAGTGAACTCATCCTGACACCCTACTGAGCCTGTCAGTGACAATATCCGTACAGTCCGGTCCGTTCGTCTATGAGCATCGCATGTCGGGCCTAGGGGGTGGGTAAAAGTCAGACCCCCAAAAGCGGTACAAGTCGTGTCGGAGTGTAGCCCAGAACACCCTGAGATACTACTGGAATACCTACCAGTAAATCTCCTGCCTTGGCCAAGGACTTCGTGTAATGGCTCTCCTAGACACAGCGCGACCTCACCCCCAATACCGGGAGAGACGAAACCCCCGAAGATCCGCTCACTGCCTCCATGTGGCTCGGGACTGTACCCAACTAAAACCTGTTTGCACGACTCCTTTGAGCCGTGGTAGGGTAGTAATCAAAGCACAGTGGGAACTCACACGAGACAAATGACGATCCCCAGGTCGATGAACTAACCTGTACACATGTCACCTGGGAACTGCTATCTGACATCAGGTATAAGACCAACTAGCATGTTCCCGGCGAGTCCTGCCCGGTGTACTCATAACCCAATGAGCACCTGTATACATCTTAGGTGAACCAACTGACACCAGTGGCTTATGAGACCGGCCACCGCCCCTCGTCGGGGTCTCGACTGTATACACTAGTCTACTCTGGAGAATCGATGCCCTGTCTCGAATCTCCCACGACTAGGGACCTTTTAAGGATGTGCTTATAGACCCCAGCTCCCACTTATATGATCGCCCTCATACTGCTGGTGGTCAAGCAAGAATCCTAGGGGCTCTACCAAACGTGTAATAGCGACTTGTCAGGTCACCTAAAGCAGTACACGATGATAAAGGTAAACCAGATAGCAAACTATCATCTCGAGTAAGACTGTTCTACTGGGATAGGTCCTCCCTCAATCATTGTAATCACGTGCCTGTGATCCAATAATTGACTCTGAGGGCACTATCTCCAACAATCTCCCACTTGCACTCAAGGCTAATTATTGCGATTTCGCATACTCACAGCCCGTGTGATACCGAACACCCAACTCCTCTACTAGTCAGTCTCACAAAGCTCGTTTGCGAGACTATTGCGTTCGAGGAATAGCCTTAGTGAGTGGATCCGCTCTGAAGTTTCTTTCTATGTCCCTCTATATCTCAAGTTCGCGGAGAAAGCCATCTCCCGAAATGAGCAATACCTGTCTTAGAGTGTCTGGATATCTGATGGGACCGAGCTCAAAAATGAACTCCAAATCCAAACTTCTTAGACTGTATCGTCAACTGAAATTAATCAGTATCCTGCGCCATGCCACCCTCAGTATTGCCTTGGACCACCTGTCCAAAATACTGCCCCTCATCAGAAGGAAAACTATAGCTCTGACAACCTCCTTGTCGTCCATGTCACCTTGGAAGCCTGGAATGATAACTGTCTCCCAAATGAGGCTGTCATTATCATATCCCTAGAACATCCACTTATGTTCTAAAACTGCTTCCGACTGTTTCTCCAGGATTGGATCAATATCAACTTATTGCACCTACTGCAAGAACAACATCTGGTGTGGTACTTGACATCTCATGATTGACTCAATTGCCTAAGCAAGTGATCTGCCAATCATGCGCATCCCTCTCTACTTTAGTCTATAAGACACCTTTAGAGAGGGTGACTCCATCACCTGCAGGTAAACTAACGTGCCAGGAGTCGTCCATTCTAAATACTCTTAGAATGCTGTCAAAGTACCCTGATTGGGAAACCACCCAAATCTAGATCTAAAACCATAGATCTAGTAACCAGTATGTCTGATATAATATCCAAGTCCTATGTGGAGAAAACACTGTGTGACGACCAAAGTATAACCGATCGTAGTATAGGAATGTCACTTCCTACAATGTGTATGTCATCCAAAGCCCGGATGGCACACCCTACTACCTTCTCAACAGATCCATCCCTTATTCTGATAACGTCAAACCTATGACTGTCATATCAGAAATAGATGATCTATCTCCGCTACATCTGCTTTAGTCTATAAATAGACATAAGCCTGATGTCCACCAATGCTTCCGCTGCTCCTACTGACTACGACAACCCTCTGGCAGAGTCATATAGACGTGCACTTCTAAAGCTAGTTTAGAACGACGCTATACTCATCCTCCCACCGGGTCTCGCAGCCTGGAACAAGAGCAATGGCAAGTGTGGGTAAACAAGAACTTCCCTGTCACCGTCCTTGAGGCTACCGGAGTACCTCTCGGGTGCCTGAAGTTACCCACCTTATCTGCGGAGTGGCCAATGGAATGTCAAATCAGATTGAATCTTTAAGTTCCTTATCAAATCTTCAGTAATCGTTTGCGGTTCTAGAATCACTTCCAGTTCTACCATACTCCCACTACTGTTTTTGAAAAAATCCATTTTTATTAAAACTGTGGCGAGTCAAGAACAATATCACTATTGATCTTTCTTATGGTAGAAAATCAACCCTCGTCATAGCCTGGGTCAACCCACAAACAGCCATTACAGAAACGTGCCTTGAGTTATCCAGAGTCTGGTTTTAATCATAAGCCGGACAACTCCCCGTACCTTAACAATGTTAAGATATGAACTGTACTATATCCAATATAGAACCAGAGGCACTGATTTAATTGAACCAGATTCAAATCATGCAGCTATCTCCAGTGCATGTCAACTAAATGGAAGGAGGCCGATCAGCGTTACTCAACTTAGGAACGCTTCCAATTATGAGTAACCTGAAAGAGAAGCAATTTCTCTTTATCATTACTATCAACTGAATACCATACACAAGTATCTACATCTTCGATCACTTTGAAGAATCCCGATACTTGCTACACCTGGTTCTCTACTCTATTCAAATACTTATAACTCCTCAAAACTTAGACCCTGTGTTTCTACGAAACACATGTCTAAGAACTAGAGAAGTTAAAAGTAAACAGAATATAGTATGAGGACCAACCCCTCTGTCCTAATGGACACTGGACAACATACAATACTCTGTATAAGTCTGCTGAGTTTAACAACTCTTTCACTGTGTGTCGTAGGTTGAAAACTGTACTTATGGTTAAGAAGAATTACACCGCTGTTTAATGCTCCTTACCTAACCATCCACTGATATAGGTAAATGTCATCGACATAATATCAAAAGGTATATCTCACTCTATTCAAATAGACGTACAGATATATCAATTTGAAATTGGTGCACAACAGCGGATATTCAAAACCAAATATTTGCCGACCGGCAAACAGCCCAGGTGATCTCCTCAAATATCACCGATTACAACGAATCCCGATATAATGAGGATGATCACCCAATTCCCAATAACTTACTCCCACTCATCATCTGTAAAACCATACAGATGTGAGAATCAAACCTGGTAAATACATACCCTGGAGCAAGTGTCTAATCGGGAAATCAGTTTTCTTTTAACAGTACACAGTGAACTGAAACAGTGAAATGTTTCGATGGGGTATCCTGGTATTCCTAGTAATGCCTCTACCATTATCCAGATTCACAACTATAACCGCATAATTCTTTGCCACCTCTCCAAATCCCTTTATATGTCTTTAGTCATTACCTTCTGCACACCCCTTTAGGCCAATTGGTTTTCTTCCTTCCCTACCGTTCGGCACCAGCCTATGGTTTGGAAGAAGACTATCCAATAAGCATAATGGGTGTACTGTCCTAGTCCTAAGAGCACTCGCAATACGAGAGAAGGTGAAGATAAAAGACAACCGAATAAACCTTATTCCTATTTCTCCTGGACCAGAATCCATCCCCGAACTGGAACAAGTTCCTTTCGAGTTCGTATATAACCATACGATGGAGTATCCAAATAAACTGTGGATCTTCGTAGTAATATGGTGTGTCCTGGAGAAATACAAAGGTGATTTAGGATTGGCGAAGAAATACTTGGTTTGGTCGTGAATATCAGTCGCATTTTACTTTGCCCTCTTACTAATCCCTTGCTTTGTCTTAATCTTAATACCTTCTGCACACCGTTTAGGCTAATTGGTTTTCTTCATTCCCTACCGGTCGGCACCAGCCTAAGGTTTGGAAGAAGACTATCCAATTTGCATAATAGGTGTACTATCTCCTAAACCAAGGAGTACTCACAACTTGAGAGAAGGTAAAAGGGAAAAGACAACTGAATAAACCTTATCCGTTTTCTCCAGAACCGGAAACCATCCTCGAATTCCTTCGAGTTCGTATCTAACCATACGATGGTTTTGTCCAATGGAAGTGGACGTTCGTAGTAATACGGGGTGTCCTGGAGAAAAGGGTAAAAGTAGGAGTGGCAATGAGGTCTGCAACTCTGACAATCCAAAAGCCAGTGTTAAGAAGGTTCGGTCAACTTGGTCACTGAGTCATAGTCTTGGGTCGGGTCAATGGTCGCTGCCAGAGAGAGAGAGAAAAGAAACACTCAGCGTGCACTCTAACCTAGATCAGAATGGTTACCAATTTATCTAATCTGGAAACCTCCCACTGTACCTCAAACTCTCCTCCAAACCTGAAAGAAGAATTAGTCGGGGTCACCCGAGGAGTAAACCAACTCATCAGTGGGAATCGGGATCCAACTATCATCGTATGACAACGTGACGGAATCCGCTCACGGTATCACACTCCAGAAGGTATGCGCATATCTGGCAAGTTTCAGTTCTTTTGAAACTCCCGATGTGATTTCTGCCCCATGCTCTTATGACCTTGACGAAGGTCAACAAATCATAAGTCACATGTCAAGTTCCACCCATCATTGTCCAGGTTAATTTGAACCCACCCGTACAAGCCCTTGACGAAGGTCAACAAGGCTATACGACTGTCCCAAACCAACACATCTATCTATGCAGCAGAAAGGCAACAAGCAGCTACCATACACTATGCCTTGACGAAGGTCAACAAACATAGCATGAATACTACGTGCTACCCGTCTGAAACGACGGAGGGCTACGAATGGTTTCTGGCGAAAACCTTTAACGTAATGAACTTGATATCGTTGAAGGAACGGATAGCTTTTTAGAAAATATAGTGACGAAAACCTTTACTAAAGAGGTCACTCCCGGTGAAGGGATCTCGGCTCTTTCCCCGTAGAATGGGGTGCTGGATATTCATAACCGAATATCTCGATGCAAAGCAAAAGTAATCGGCTATAGTGAAGTTAATGCCCTGACGCAAACTTCTGTCCAAGGGGTCACTCCCGGTGAAGGGATCTCGGCCCTTGCCTCGTCGACTGAGGAGCAGGATATTCCAAATGAATACCACGATGCAAAACAAAAGTGAACGTCCTTGCAATAACAGCTTTTTGAAAAGTGTTCCAACAACATCAGATTAGGTTTGTTTAACTTGCATTGATCCGAATCAACGCAGTCCCATCAATTGATCACACCACAAAGAACGAAAATATACTGACGTACGTATATGCCATCCGCATTCGCCACTGGGTCCCGTCATCACCCGTTAGGTTAGTTAACAAACGGCAGAGCGGGGACTGGACTAGCGCGGATGAAAAACATATACAACATCTACTAATATATATACCAATATATAGTATTTCGCTCAAGGCGTGAATAAAATGCAACATCACAGAAATGTACAGCATCACAGAACAATACAGATATCTGGGATCCCCGGGTTTCACAGAGCCACTACTGAAACCCGACGTTCCCCTGGTCGTGTGGATAGCCTGTGCAATGAAATCCTATACCCCCTACGAGTGCGGCGAATAGCCAGCCAATCCTGGAGTGAAGCCCCTTCCGTCCCAATGCCATGAGATGCGGGCTTGTAGCCTTCTAGAACCCGGCTATCCGTGCACCCCTCCGCGGGGTAACCCTAGTACAGAAAGTAAAATATACATACAACGGGTACATCGACCGCAACCAGGTCGTGGCCCAAAAGAATAATACAAACAGGCAGTGACGGCAGTCCACATGTCGGACGCTCGCCCCGCAATATCAAATGTACATAATACAACAACACAGTACTAGCATTGCATCCAGGCTATCCCCACGACCGATCCGCAACATCACAGCAAATACATAGAACATCAACGTGAAAGTCACGTTCGCAAATCCGTCTAACCGGGCTATAGCAGTTAGACCGGATTTACCGATCGAGTGACATTCACGGTCGCAGATATAATGTAAATACTGTGAAAAATGTGTTTAAAATTTTCCGATTGATCAAACAATTAACAAGTGGGCCCCAAAGAAAACTGTAGCACTCACAGAAAAAATTGGCCCAACTTTAACCTTCCAGAAAGCACATTTTCAACTCAGGAACATTCTGCAAAGTTTTGGAGTCATGAACAGTAAACCTTGCGGCGGAAGCGCGGCCAAAGTAGGGTTTTGGCCGCCCTTCCGCGGTGGAATGGTGAGTTCATGTTACAAAATTTTTACAGTATGCTTCTAATTCCCTGCACATCACTCTGAGACAACCTGAAAAATTTTTGGACTCAAAAAAAATTCGACAGAAACTGATGTGCATTAAAAATGCGGTTTCGGGATTTTGTTCGATCGGAAACGTAAAACACATTAAACCAAGCTAGACGAAGTTAATGGCGAGGCTCTGATACCACTGTAAGTGCACGGCGGCGCCCCGGCCGTCAACCCGACGGCCAGATGCGGAAGCGGTGAAAAACTTTAATTTTGCGGACTTTGCAAACCGGCACCACCGCGCACTAAACCCCGGATCGGGCCATTAAACTAGATCTAGCTAACTACAAGACGGGTTAGAGATATACCGACTGATCCGAGTCCTCCGGTCTTCATCTCCACTCCGATCTCCTCGCGGGATCTCCGGTCGTCGCCTCTTCACCGGAAGGGCACCACGTCGCCTGCATCTTTTACGGGCTCCCACCTCAATACCGAGGCAACTCGGGCGCGAAGTAGGCTAGCCGACGCGTCCAAGATTTGCTGTAGAATAGAATAGAATAGCTGTCTCTTTGGGATTTAGGAGGTTGCCAATGATGGAGGAATTTTTGCACATGGATTTTTCATGAACACTTGATGAAAAATGGAGCAGCCCCAAAAATGAGCTCGGCCAAAGTGAACTTATTCTCTCTGGAAAATGAAGTGGGAAGCATTAATCAAGCTCTCTCTCTGTCCACACATGCAACCAAAAAGAATACATATATAAATTAATCCATCAACTCCTTAAAACAATTCCAGCACACTTGCAATTTTAGCACACTCATTTTAATCCCATTCCATACTGCAACAGTGGCCGGCCAAAATGCAATTTCCAACACCAAAACACAAACCCATACTCTATCATGTCAAAATAAATGCATCATGGAGGAAAAAAACAAAGATGCTATCATAAACAAACCTTTTGCAAGAAACCCCCTCAACAAAATATTAATTGCAAACTTGCAATTAACACCCCCAAACGAAAAGTCCGACCGGGAAGGAAAAAGAGAAAACCGGCCGGAACGGAATGCAAACTGGCAACCCCAGAAAACTGGTCCCATAATAAATTACAGGAAAACCCCGATACTGTGCATACACACCCGCATCTGTATTCCGACCGGATACAAATGTAAAGAGACAAAACTACACTATCAAATACTAAGATCCGGCTTAAGCCAAAGCCGGCTAGTAAAAACCGTCCGATCACGATCCGTGCAATACCGCACGTATCTGATCGAACCCTGCCATATCTCCATACGGCCTCTACAGCGTTTCGCCCGAAAGCTTGAGTAACGGAAAGTGTGGTGGACTCTAAAGACTCGTCAATACTGTGGCTATGGATTTAACCACTAGCACGTCAGAGGTATAAGCCAATACGTGACGGGCCACCAGCTATTGACTAAAAGGGACGTCGATGAGTGAACTCATCCTGACACCCTACTGAGCCTGTCAGTGACAATATCCGTACAGTCCGGTCCGTTCGTCTATGAGCGTCGCATGTCGGGCCTAGGGGGTGGGTAAAAGTCAGACCCCCAAAAGCGGTACAAGTCGTGTCGGAGTGTAGCCCAGAACACCCTGAGATACTACTGGAATACCTACCAGTAAATCTCCTGCCTTGGCCAAGGACTTCGTGTAATGGCTCTCCTAGACACAGCGCGACCTCACCCCCAATACCGGGAGAGACGAAACCCCCGAAGATCCGCTCACTGCCTCCATGTGGCTCGGGACTGTACCCAACTAAAACCTGTTTGCACGACTCCTTTGAGCCGTGGTAGGGTAGTAATCAAAGCACAGTGGGAACTCACACGAGACAAATGACGATCCCCAGGTCGATGAACTAACCTGTACACATGTCACCTGGGAACTGCTATCTGACATCAGGTATAAGACCAACTAGCATGTTCCCGGCGAGTCCTGCCCGGTGTACTCATAACCCAATGAGCACCTGTATACATCTTAGGTGAACCAACTGACACCAGTGGCTTATGAGAACGGCCACCGCCCCTCGTCGGGGTCTCGACTGTATACACTAGTCTACTCTGGAGAATCGATGCCCTGTCTCGAATCTCCCACGACTAGGGACCTTTTAAGGATGTGCTTATAGACCCCAGCTCCCACTTATATGATCGCCCTCATACTGCTGGTGGTCAAGCAAGAATCCTAGGGGCTCTACCAAACGTGTAATAGCGACTTGTCAGGTCACCTAAAGCAGTACACGATGATAAAGGTAAACCAGATAGCAAACTATCATCTCGAGTAAGACTGTTCTACTGGGATAGGTCCTCCCTCAATCATTGCAATCACGTGCCTGTGATCCAATAATTGACTCTGATGGCACTATCTCCAACACTTACGACTCACAAGGGAGCAACACACTTAAGGATCCCCATAATTCCTGAGGAGAAATTACACTTACGAGATCCTCACGACTCGTAAGGAGAACCTTCTTATGAGGACCCCACGGCTCATAAGATTCGAAAGCCTTAAGCTACAGGGATCTGAACCTGTTCTTAAGCCATCACATTTCCCAGACTGCCCTACAAGAGGTTCAATACTGACCCTTGTATACAATCCACGGGCATAAATAATCATTTCCTTGCCGAGTCTTACCAACGATGAGGAATGCCCCCATTTGATGAACAAACACTTGTAGGTCCTCTCGATTTACAAGGAGAAAACACTCTTGCAAGATCCTTATGACTTACAAGAGAACATACACTTAAGAATCCTCACGATTCCTAAGGAGAAATCGCACCTATGAGATCCTCACGACCCGTAAGGAGAAACACCTTTATGAGACCCTTACGGCTCATGAAGTCAAAAACCTTAGTCGACAAGATCCTAACCCTGTTTGCTAAGCCACCTTTGTTCGAATCAACGGAGGCAAATGATGATTCGCTTCTGGTAATGTTCTAGTATTAGCGATGTTGATGCCTAAATCGGTAACAAATTCCAAGTCCTTTCGCGGCAAATGATGATTCGCTCCTGGCAATATTCTAGTCGCAGCGATGCTGATGCTAAGATTTGTATCAGATCCCAGGTTCCATACTCGCAGCGAAAAGTCAGCGAGCCATAAATGCATATGAAATAGCCGAAATGATAGGGCAACTTGCAACAAAATCAGCAAGTAAAATATATGCATACAAAAATAGCCGAAATGATTGGGCAACTCACAATAAATTGCAGCGAGTAAAAAGAAAAATACCCGAAATGATTGGGCACCGTGAAAAATAGCCGAAATGATTGGGCAATCATGATTTTCGCGATATAAAAAGTTGAAATTATAGAGCATCGTGGAAAGGAAAAAATGAAAGAATGAAACTTTTTCCCTGCAGGTAAGTCCATACTGACCCCTGTATACAATCCATGGGAATAAACGAAAAGGGAACTACCTGTCCCAACAAACTCTTTCAAAGGGAAAGTCAGATCTCGACAGCAGCATCTGCATCTTAGAAGACCAACAATGGCGTTCCTCCTCATGCCAGCAGGGCACGGACGCGACACCACCAACCGGAGCCACGGCAAAGTCCCCCGTTCCAAGACTCTACGGTTCATAGACAACCTAGAGTCAGCCTCGACACCGCAGAAAGAGGAGAATGCCAATCCTGACACCGCAGAAAGCGGAGTACGTTAACCCTGACACCGCAGAAAGCAGAGTACGTCAATCCTGACACCGTAGAAAGCGGAGCACGTCAATCCTGACACCGCAAAAAGCGGAGCACGTCAACCCTGACACTACAGAAAGCGGAGCACGTCATCCCTGAAACCGCAGAAAGCGGAGCACATCAATCCTGGCACCGCAGAAAGCGGAGCACATCAATCCTGGCACCGCAGAAAGCGGAGCACGTCAAACCTGACACCGCAGAAAGCAGAGCACGTCAACCCTGACACCGTAGAAAGCGGAGAACGTCGACCCTGACACCTCAGAAAGCGGAGCACGTCAACCCTGACACCGCAGAAAGAGGAAATATGTCATCAAATGACCCCATCCCGGAGACACGTCAACAAATGACCTCCGTCTCGGAAACAAGTCAGCCAACGACCTCCCCGTCGGAGCAGTGCTTCGACTCGGAAACAAGTCAACCCACCAACCAATTATGAGTCCTCTCGACTTATAAGGGAGAAAATTCTCTTATGAGATCCTTACGACTCTCAAGAGAAAACGCACTTAGGAATCCTCACGATTCCTAAGGAGGAAATATACCTACGAGATCCTTTCGACTTGTAGAGAGAAAAGTCTTTATGAGACCCTCACGGCTCATAAAGTTGAAAAGTCTTAACGAACCTGTTTCCTAAGCCATCGCTACCCTACAAAGAGTTCAAGATGAATTGTTGTCTATCATCAACAGGCTACACTTGCTAGAGTAACATGCGAACGACACAGCAGAGAAAAGAAAGCGATAATATAAGATAAAAAATGTGTCTTTTATTCATGAATTCAATTGAGTACAAGATACATCATATAAAAGAATAAAAAAAATGAATAAAGGCATGTTATCCATAAATTACAAATTTTCGAGCGATACAAAGATGGCTACTGAGAAGGAGGCGTTTTTAGCAAATCAGCAAGCCGCTCTCGCACTCCTCTCAATTCCTTTTCGCGATCAGCCGTTGAGGCCAACTCCGCTTCAATTCGATCCCGTTGCTGCAAACAGGATGAAAGCTTCTCGTCGATTTCCTGCTAAGCGGCTTCCTGAATCTGCGTAACCTGCTCAGTGAAGTCAAGCTTTTTCCTCAGTATCAGCCCGTCAGAAATACATCGTTGGAGGTTTTCAAAAATAGCCTTCAGTTGTGCAGCGTTCGCTTCGACTTGGGCACACAATTGGACAGACTCGGTGGAAGTCGCCTCATGTTCCTTTCGCTTTAGGGTCACCTCTTGTTCAAAATGGCGAAGGAAAGGAGCACTCTGCTCAACCCATGCCGCTCGCTGGGAGTTCAAAGCTGATACTTCTGGAGCGAGACGCTTGAGCTCAATCCCATGCAGGCAGGCCTCGATCTTCCTGCAGGAATTGACCCAAGACTAGACGATGCCTTCATCATGAAAGGTTACGAGCGTCGCCAGCATGGGATTAACCTCAGCAGCAAAGTCTGCAGCAGATGTGAGGGCCTCGGCGTCAAGACCCTCGACGAACTCGCTCAACATTCGAAGGCTCGTCGTAGCGCCCCTGGAAGATGGATGTCTAGAAAAGGGCCTTTCCGGCATTAAGATACGAGGCTCAAAGGGAGCTGGAGTTGGTGCGATTGCTGCAAAATAAGTTATGGTCAAATGTCGGCTCAAAAGATAAAGAAAATGCACGAGCAATGGAGTCTACTATACCGGCTGCGACAGGTGGCAAAGTTGGGAGTACCGGAGGCATAGCTATTCTCTCGTCTCCTCCTCCCATCTGTAACGCTGAAATCAATTCAAAGAAGAATTATCAAGGACATGGTTGCCTATAAAAGAAAGGAAAGGATGTCGGTTAAAAACTATACTCACCGACACCAACAGGCAGAGTGACTTTCGTCTGGAAGGAGAAATGCAGGTTCAGCACCTGATACAGATGATCAAAGAGGACTCCTGCAAAGTTGCGATGATACATGGTCAGTACAAGGAAGATGGTGCCTATAGTTCAACTAAATAAATCGCGAATATATACCTTCTAACATTTCGGAGGACATAGGAGAAGGCGAGGGAACAACAACCGTCATGGGGGCGACCGGAGGTGCTTCAGATGGAACAATTTCTACATTTACTGCACCTACAAACAAAAAACATCAGAAGAAACTGAACGCGATTGTAAAATGAAAGGAGAACAATGTCTCAAGACTTACCTGATGGGTCATCAGCCAAAACCACGACGGAAGCATCACCGGGTGTTGCAGCTTCTTCACTCTACTTCAGAGGAGTAGTCTCTGCGCCCATGGCTTCATCCCCTGATTCGAAGAGGTCCGTCGTGACACTCGCGATGCCCGCCGATAGCAGGGAACCACCAGGAAAAAGAGCGGCGGTTTGGGCAGTCCAAGACTCCCGAGAGAGAGTAGCCGCTTCGGGCTCTGTGGTCGTCGTCATCTCATCGCCAGGACTTGTCCCTGCAGAATATGGTATATAAGAGTTTGAAGATCAAGTTCTAATGAAAAAAGACTCAGCGTTACATTACCTTCGGGCAGCTTTTCGATTTCTTCCCGATCCGCGCGCGCAACCTGTCTATGGGCGGTAGACAGGGCAGCTGAAGAATCCTCTGGAGGAATAGCGACAGGGGGAATGGTGCTTGAGCCTGCACCTACAGCCAAGGTGGCATCACGTTCTTTCGCTGCATGCCTCCGGCGCTTCCTTTCGGCCTGAGCCATGAGAGCTGACCTCCTCAGGACCTCCGACAAGGGTATACCGTCGTCTGAACCAAGCTCTGCCTCCGGCACCATTACGACGTCCATCATCGGCTGCTTTAGCGAAACCTCTTGCGGTGACTTATAGATAGTCGTGGCTGCGGTAGCCGGCTCTAACGATGCCACTGCGTCACCACTAGCGATTGGCACCGCACTTGGAATAACCCGAACCAAGGTAGTCCCTGCAACAAAATAAAAGAGAAAGTCAAACCATGAATAAAGAAAAAGGGAATGAAGGCACAAAGAGCCGAAGTATACCAAGGCCCAAAGAAGCACGGAGCCTCTCCTCCTCTTCAAACGTTTTGAAGGAAGTCGCGAGAGCCTCTTCGGCAGAGATACCTGTTGAGGAAGGAAAGCGTCGGTAAAAGCATAATAAAAAAATGATCGCGGAAAGATATGACTGAAGTCTACCTGACTGTCCGATCGTGATCAGTGTTGCTTCATCGCGATCCAGTCGCTTGGAAGCCACAAGGGCAGCTTGAAGATCAGTATCATCCACAGGCATGATAAATAGACCCTCATTGGTCTCGTACTCATACAAGCCCTCGCTATAGGGAGCATAGGGCTCTTGGCCGAGTACAACGTCAGCAGAAAAGAGCGACTTCTTCTTTTTCTATGAGCGAGCGCCAGCAGCTGATGACAGGAGTTTGCGCTTGGCGGGCAACTTTGGGCGACGAGTCCCGATCTCTGTAGCCACGCAAACTCAGGAGACAATGCAGCCGCCGCTTCTACAGGCACACGAAGAAGAGGCTTATCAGGAAAGGCGCGCGGGACCACCACCACAGCAGCTTCTCTCAAGGAAGGACGAACGATGGTCTGTCTCTTCAAGGGAACGACTGGATTACCAGCTGGGACAGCACCCTTGCGATCAAGCAATAATCGCTTTTTCTCCCTAATAACGGTATTCATCACATGCTGGTACCATGCCACGTATACGTTCAAGACTTTCGGAATGCAGCTCGGCTCACTGATAAAAAAGCCGGACCAGTGTTGTGCCACATGAAATGGTGCATCGCGCTACGGATACCCTCCTCTGTGGCAACCAGCTCAGCCAGGAAGGCCTCAAGCGGGACACCCTGATTGTAGCTTGATTTTTGAGCAAAACGGTGCGGGTTGTATCTCATGAACAACGCCGAATCATTCTGCCTAAACACTAAAAAGCCCGGCCTGATTGAATATAAGTGAAGAATCTCCCGAGCTTTCAAGGTAGAAGCCCCAGTTATAACTTTCCTCGGGTTATGCTGCTAGTTGACGCTTCCGCTTTGGTACCGAATCAGCGAGAGGCTCGGGGCTTGGTTCTTCACCCGCGTACTGTCGGGGATGGCATGACCTTCGTCGATAAGGTCTTAAACATCGGCAAAGAACCCACAAAGACGGTGCAACCGTTGCGGGACACCTTCAAAGACGGGGCCGCTTATGGACTCCAAAAGCGCTGAGCACATGAAGCTGGATCCATGATATAAAATAATGCAGCGGGAGGGTTACGGGCTATACCCCCGGCTGAGTGGTGTCTGCCACCAAGCTAAGGCCATGATATATGTGAGCCAGCCTAGCGACCCCGACGGCCATTCTCATCCCAATAACCATTCGGTAAGCTGGGTAGAAGACGGATGGCCTCATATGGCGAGGGTGCATTAGGAGCACAAACCAACTTAACCATAGGCCGAGAAACGCCAAAAAGAACGCCTCTTCGTCAATGTCTGAAGCTGCGAGCTCTGCGAAGGGGACGACCGGGGTATCCAGGAGAAAGAAATTCCTTTGATCGGCCTCTGCTGTTGGTTGGCTGTCCAAGACAAAACCAAACGGGTCATCAAGCTTGGCAAATTTCGCAGCTTGTTTTGATAAGACTTCTGGGCAAAGAAAGCGAGCAATGAAATCCACGAAGCTGACCCCGTGTCCTCCGGATTCGAGAAACAGACTTTCGTAAATTTTCAACACCTTAATCAGACTTGGGGATTGATGTTGAATGGTGTTCTCCGGGGTAAGGCCCATCACCACTGACTTGGAGGCAAATATGTACTCGTCAGGAGGAAGTAGCTCCTCGTAATGTTCTTCCCTGATAGGTATGTTAGTTATATGTATGCCCTAGAGGCCATTACTGTACATAGGATGTATATTGTAGTGGATGCTGGGACATATATAGGGAGGACTTTCTTGCTCGACATGATAATATGCTATCTGGTTACCCTTTACCTTAACGTGTACACTGATTGTCTCTCTGTTACATGTTGGTAAAGCCCTTAGGATGTGTACTTGACTACCTGGACTATGATGCGGATCATACTAGTGGGGACATGGTAGTCCACAAGTACATCCTTGAAAGTCCCCAGTCGTGGGTGTATCGAGATGGGGTATCGATATACCAGAGTAGACTAGCGTATACTTTCTCGACCCATACAGATGGGCGATGGATGATCCCATATCCATTGGTGTTTGACATCAGAGATGATATACGGGTGCTCAGTAGAGACTGGGTACATTGGACGGACTCGCCGAGAACTCCCAGATGGTATTATACCTCACGTCAGATGGCAGTTCTCTGGTGACACTGGTACAGAGTAGTCTGTTGACCCGAGATCGTCATAGAGTCTTGTGTGGTTCCCACTGTGCTTTGATTTCCATCTTACCATGTCCCGAATCACATGGAGGCAATGAGCGATAGGAGGGGATTCGTCTCTCCCGGTATAGGGGGTTGATGTTGCGCTGTGTTCGATTGGCTATAACAGGAAATCCCTGGCCAGGGTTGCAGAGATTTACTGGTAAGTGTTACCAGTAGTTTCTCGAATTGTTATAGACCTCATATCGACACGACTTATCGAGCTATTGGGGTCTGACGTTTACCACCCCTAGGCGAGATATGCAACATATCAGACGATCAGACCGGACTGTACGGTAGTGTTACTGGTTGGATTCACTGGAGTGTGAGCGGGCTTGCTCGTCGATCTTCTGATCGCTTAATACCCGGGTGGCCGTTACGTTTAGCAGACCGCTTGCGGCTTGTGGGTGTTTGATATGATCATCACCTGCTGCCGGCGTATTGACGAGTCTTTAGAGTCCTACACAGAGGTTTCCTGGCTCAAGCGAAACGAAATAGGAGCGCATATGAGATATGTGCGGGACCGAGAATAATGCGTGTATGCGATACCGTATTTCATTCTCGCGATGAATGTGTCGAATGGTTATATGCGATATAACCTAGTTATCGAATCGAGGGTTGATTCGATAAGCCGATACATTGGATACTAGTCGGTTATATGCGATATGACCGGATCGTTAAATCAAGTGTTGACTTAATGATTTAATGCATAATTATATATTTGATATATTACTTTGCGTTAACTAGTATTGGTTCACTTTAAATAGGATTTTCTCACTAGGATATGCACATTGTATATGTGATATACTTTTGTGCACTAGATTGTATCATGTTTGATGATACATGTTTGCTAGGGTTTTTGTGTAAAGATCAAACCATGGTTACATGATAATGGTTAGGGTTTTGTTTTATTTATTTATTTCTTTCTTTCTTTTGGATAAGAAAAAGGGAAAATGGTTGCTAGTTTTGTTTTATCTTTGAAGCTTCATGAAGCTTTGACTAAAGTAACCATTTTGTCTCATGCTTAACCCTAACCCTTCACTTGAACCTTAGTTAGTTCTCTACACTTGACCATGGTTCATGATTATGATAAGAATGATTTTATTATTCTTATTATAATACTTATCATAACATTTTCTTCTTCTTCTTCTTCATCTTCAACATGAAGAACCTTGACTTCATCAATGGTGATTGATGAAAATGAGTGAGAAATCCAATTCTAAAGTTTACCCACTTCCTATTTCTTCATCCTCTACCTCTTGCCAAGTAGTAGAGTGTGTTTCCTTCACAAGTTTTCTTAACTTGGTGAAGTTGGAGCTTGATCTAGCGATGCCTCGACGTAGATCATCTTCGGCACGTCGTCGATGACCTAGCCCGCTCTTTCTCCGATGAAGCCGACGCTAGAGCCCGGGATTTGATATGGACAGCGAGGAGACTTCATTGCGGAGATATGGAGGTGGAGAACCGGATCTACAAAGGTTGTATTTCCGTATTCTTGTAGTTAAGTGTTAACTAGCTTTTGTTTCGCCTAGACATCTAGCCGACGATCCGTAGTCTAGGGTTTCTCGGCACCGTAATTTTTGAAACGGGCATGGTTGATGCCTTGTGAGACCTCATTAGGGTTCCTAGGAACCTTTCACAGGTATCAGAGCCTAGCTAGAGCCTTAGGCGAAGTCTATACGGAATTTGAAACCCGAACGAACCCGAAACCGTAAACCAAAAATGCTCTCTGTCCAATTTTTAAAAATCTGGATTTTTCAATATTAAAAATATGCAGAAAATTAAGCAGGGTTTTTTATGAATTACTGTGAAAAACGGAGACCTAACTCCGTCATAACGCCGCGGAACCGCGGCCTGATCCCACGTGGCGCGGCGGTTCCGCGGCCATATTGTTGACTCTTTGACTCCTTTTTGCACAGTAATGTTTATAATTAATTCCTGTGTTTTCTGGGTAATTTTAATGTATACTCTACAGTTGAGTGTTTTGGGGTTGTATTGGGGATTCGAATGTTCGATCGGATTATCAAATTTTGTCTGTGTGGCTTTCCGGATAAATTTTAGAATATGTTAAAAACTTCGACCAGATATAAATACCCAATTTTTCCCCTGTCGGGAAATTTCCAAGTGTTGGATTTTTCCGTAGTTTATCGACGTTCTAAGTAGTGCAAGTAACGCGATGGACCCTCTAGAAGACAACAAACCTTAACTCGATTATGTGACCGTCTTGAACTGCCCTTTGAACCTTCGGGTTTGGGGCAGTACGGCGTGCCATATGTGAGGCGTTGGCTTGACCCTTCTACGGCTGGACCGTTGGTACTGAGGCACGAACTGAATGTTTTTAGACTTGTTTCATGTGTTGAGCCCTATCGGGAAAACTTGGGTGTTCGATTGTTCGATCGAAAAGTTTAACATTTTCTGTTTATCTGGAATGGGATACAATAATTGGAATTCACAAAAGTTATGTGATAACTGAATGAATGTTATAAATATAGCGGTTTAGTCTCATTTGATCGGTTGCCACGGAATTTTGATGTGATCAAAAGTCCGTCGCAATCACGTAGCGTACGCGGATACTCGCCGGGTAAACTTAATAGACAGCTACACCCCATAGCCCCGACCAAGTGACTGTAGGAGAACCCCGTCGCCGAAAGCATCCGTTCGGGTGCTCGCGGCAGCGGTGTTTCGCCTTGGTGCACTTCATCGACGGTATCGGGGGTGCGACCGTCTACTGAAGTTTGCGACGAGCATTCGATCAGAATGTCGGGAATCTTGTTGAATTGCCCGACTTGATATTGAAAAGTGTTTTCGATTTTGAGACTAAAATGCGGGGTTTATAATTGTTAGGCATGCGATGTCTAAGTAATTCATTTGGTCAGGCATGCGATGTCTGAGGTGGTTGCGGATTCCAACTGTTGTAGTTTTACACTTTCTTTTCTGTGACCGTAAGTGTAATATGTGATATCGCCGGTTTCGTTGCTATATGTCAACGACAATTGGGATGGACATATTTACTTACGTTGATGACATGTGATGTTATGTGTTGCTGGATATGTTATATTGGATCGTCGTGTTTGAATAGCCGGGGGTTTTTATGTGAGATGAGTGTTTTTTCATTTTCATTCATGTAAAAACTTGTATGTAATATTCTTTTATTGGGGCGCTTCCAGGTTGCGAAAGATGTCACCCTTTGTATATTATTTACTTTTCTGCACTAGGATAGACCCAAGGAGGGGAGCACAAGTAACCGGGTTCTAGGGTCCAGTGGGAGACCAACTCGAGGAGTCGAGTCCGGGTCTCCTAACTCCAGAATTGGTAGGGTTGCTTGCCGCTCTCATAGGGGTCTAGGGGTGTGGGTTTGGCTATTCATCGCGACCGTGGAATCCGTGTTTTATACTGGCTCGTATTGAAAACACGGACTTCCTAGTATATCCAATATTTCATATATTTCTTCTGCTGCGATATCTGTGATGTGATCATGTGATGTTCTGTGATAGATACAGTATATAGTATATATAATATATTATATAGGCGTTACTTATGTTTTACACCCGCGCTAGCCCTGCCCCGCTCTGTCGTTAGTTACCTAACCTAACGGTGCACGAGGGGACATCGAGGCGAATACGGATGGCATAAGTGTACGTCGTATTTATCTGTGATGTTTAGGTACTTAAATGATGGGACTTCATTAATGAGATTAATGAAATAAAAGAAACTTAAGATGTTTTAGAATCGAATTTCAAAATAAAACAGGTAGCTACAGTTCTTGCTTTGCACAGCGGTATATACGATATATCCTGCACCTTATTCGATGAGGAAAGGTCCGAGATCCCTTCACCAGGAGTGACTCCTTTAGCAATAACTGGCAGATGCTACACATTCGGTTTGTCTTTTGATTGCTTTTAAGAGTTTTTGCTTTGCACAGTGATATATATGATATATCCCGCACCTCATTCGACGAGGAAAGGACCGACGATCCCTTCACCGGGAGTGACTCCTTTAGCAAAACTAGAAAAGCCTCAAAAACACTCCATTTCAAAATTCATTTGATTCTACAATGATATCAAGTTCATTACGCAATAGGTTTTCAGAAAAACCTGTCGTAGCCCTCCGTCATTTCAGATAAGTAGTAGTTAGTATTCGTGCTACGTTTGTTGGCCTGCGTCAAGGCGTAGTGTGCGGTAGCTAACTGGTGCTTATCTGCATAAGCATATGATGTGATTGGATTAGGGTAGTCGTGCGACTTTGTTGGCCTGCGTCAAGGGTCGTGCGGGTGGGTTTAATTCAATCAGGAAATGACGGGTTGAACTTGACTAGCGGACTATGGTTTGTTGGCCTGCGTCAAGGTCATAGGACGCTAGGGGCAAAATATTATCGGGAATTTCAAGTGTTGAAATTTGCAATGAGATTGCATACCTTCTATGAGATAGTTGGATCCAGATACCCACTGCGAGTAATTGTTACTCCTGGGAGAGTTTTATACATTACAATTAGCCGATCAAGTAGGTGTCTAGAAAGGTGTTAACGAGGTTACGCCTCTGGGAAAACGAGGTTTACATTAATTAGGTTCGTGCGAAAGCACGGGGGACCTCCCTCAAAGTACCGACACTGGCCTGGCTGAAAGATTGGCGAACTTGTAGTGTGTAATTAATCCCGGCTAGTCTTTCCTTTTAGGGTTTGAAGGAAGATTTGATAAAAAGCTGTGGGAGCCATCCTGATTAGATAAAATTATAACCAATCTATTCTTGCAAGAGCGCACGCTGAGTGTTTTCTTCTCTCTCTCTCCTGGTAGCGACCATGTCACGCCTTAATCAAGATAATAATACGGAATATTGACCGAACCCGCTTGTTATACTGAGCTGGGGAACGTTGGTCCCGCTCCAACTTATAATTGTTATAAGACAGAGCAGGAAATTGGGGAATACCAGATTTCCCGTGCCGCCCAAACGAAGAGAGTGCATGCTGATGCATCATCTTCGGGTGTGTTCATTATGCAGAACTGTTTCTCAGTATCCTCCGCATCCCTGGTATATGATACCGGATCAGGATCCCAGATATGTAATCTGTTACATAGGGCTACAAAAGGGTAGAAAAACTGAGAACGGGTGATAAGTTTCATGAAACAGAAAATACGCAAGAGTTGCAGCCAAGTCTGTTGGTCACTATCACCCTGTATTATCAGAATACATTGATTCAGAACGAATGTTATTAGATACCAAACCTGATATACAAAATCATATCAATCTCTTTATTAGCAAAGAAATGATAAAATTTTGTATTGTTGGATAATGTTTTGGACATTTCCTATATCAAAAGTTGATCGGTTCAGGCACGTTATCTAAAAGCATTGATGTTCTAAATCAAACTACAGTTCTTAGTATACGGAACACACACAAGAGGAAGAGTTCAGAAATGAACGGATCCTTCTTGAGGTATTGTAGACTAGGTCATATCAATGCGACCCGACTAGCTGGAGTTACATAAAGATGCATATTTAAATTAGTTTGAATTTACATCTTATGAAACTCGCCAGTCATGTCACATAGATAAGATGACCACAGCTCTGTTTATCGGAAACAGAGAAAGAGTTAGTGAACTCTTAGGATGATACATGTTGATGTATGTAGGTCCCCTGTCTACACATGCCAAGACTGGTTCTTTGTACTTCATTACATTCTCTGATGATCTTTCGAGATTCAGACCTATGTTCCTGTTGAAACATGAGTCCGAACCTTTTGAGATATTCACAGAATATAAGTTAGAAGTAGAGAACCAGAATATGGGTATAAGTATTATGTCCTATGATGAGATCAAGGAGGAGAATACTTGTGCATGGAATTCCTGGACTATTCTAAAGGAGAATGAGATTCTCTCTCAGTATTACTCCTCTGTATACACCATAGCATGATGGTATATCGAGGCGGAGCAGATACACCCTATTTGATATGGTGTGCTCTATGATGAGTACTACTGAGTTACCTATTTCCTTTTGGGAGTTATGCACTTGAGAAGCTGCATACCTATTGAATAGGGTTCGAATCAAATCAGTTGCCTACCACTCCATATGAGATATGGTATGGGAAGAGCCCATGTCTTAAGTCAGTTAAGATTTAGGGTTGTCCGGCCTATGTCTAAAAGCAAAATCTGGACAAGCTCGAGGCAAAGTCTGTTATGTAGAACTGGAAAGGTTCCAGCTATACAAAATACAGCAGATGATTTGGTACAACCAAAGGATTCAGTAGATACTAACGAACCTCAGCCTCTCCGCCGATCTAGTAGGGTTCCTCACCCACCTGAGAGTTACTTCGGTTTCTCTATGACAGTGGGAACGAGGATTGCATCATGAGATGATGACCCAACTAGTTTCGAGCTGGCCATCAGGAGTGTGACTCTGTAAGAATGGCTGGATGCTTATCGATCTGAAATGCAATCCTTATACACCAACAAAGTATGGACTTTAGTTGCTATATCTGAAGGGTTAAATCCCCATCAGGAGCAAGTATATCTTGAGAAGATTACTTGGTGTAGATGGAAAAGTTGAGACTTTCAAAGCTAGACTTGTTAAAAGTTTGCATCATTGACCAGGTGTGGATAATGATGAAACCTTTTCAAGTAGCTATGCTTAAGTCCATCCAGATCCTACTTGTCACGGCTACATACCATGACTACGATATCTGGTGGTTGGGTGTCATGACTGCTTTTCTAAATGATGTTTTAGAAGAGTGCGTCTATAAGTACACAGCCAGAGGGCTTCGTAGACAGTGGGAGCAGCGGAAACGTATGCAAGATGCTTTATAGGATTAATGCAGGCATCACGGAGTTGGAACATCTGTTTTGATGGATTAGTCAAAGAGTTTGACATCATCAAAATGGTAGATGAACCTTGTATAAACAAAAAGGTAGTGGGGAGTATGGTGATGATCCTTGTACAGTACGTGGATGACATACTCTTGATAAGAAAGGTGTTTCTTATGCTACGCTCAATCAATCTCCGTTTATCACAAAGATTCTCCGTGTAGGATCAAAGTGATACCTACTAAATCCTGGATTTTGGATCTATGAGATAGATCTAATTGGATGTTAGGAATCTCACTAGTAGTAGTGAGATGGTATCAATCGATCCTGGGGAGAATCACTGGAAGGGTTCCAGGGTGATAAAGACGACTGAATATCAGTCGCAGGCATTGTCTTTACCCTCAGTAAAGGGACGGTATATTGGAAGAGTTCCAAGCTAGATACCGTGGCATACTAGACGATAAAGGCAGGATACATCGCTACTTAAGATGCTACCAAAGAGGCTGTTTGGATGTATATTGGTTCATGAGATGAACTATGTTCCTCCCATTGTATGACAATGGAGTTGTGGCTTATGCCAAGGAACGTCCGTCCCATCAGTGTTCCAGACATATTCTAAGGCAGTATCACCTGATCATGGAGATGGTTGATCTCTAAGGGATCGAGGATAGGAGAGCAGACTAAGAGGACAACACGGCGGATCCACTCACGAAGGCCTATTCCCAGAGAGAGACTTTTATGGGATGGTTGAGTATGAGATACTTCGACCACTGCTACAGATGGCCCTAGTGCAAGTGGGAGATTGTTAGTTATATGTATACCCTAGAGGCCATTACTGTACATAGGATGTATATTGTAGTGGATGCTGGGACATATATAGGGAGGACTTTCTTGCTCGACATGATAGCATGCTATCTGGTTACCTTTTACCTTAATGTGTACACTGATTGTCTCTCTGTTACATGTTGGTAAAGCCCTTAGGATGTGTACTTGACTATCTGGACTATGATGCAGATCATACTAGTGGGGACATGGTAGTCCACAAGTACATCCTTGAAAGTCCCTAGTCGTGGGTGTATCGAGATGGGGCATCGATATATCAGAGTAGACTAGCGTATACCTTCTCGACCCATACAGATGGGCGATGGATGATCCCATATCCATTGGTGTTTGACATCAGAGATGATATACGGGTGCTCAGTAGAGACTGGGTACACTGGACGGACTCGCCGAGAACTCCCAGATGGTATTATACCTCACGTCAGATGGCAGTTCTCTGGTGACACTGGTACAGAGTAGTCTGTTGACCCGAGATCGTCATAGAGTCTTGTGTGGTTCCCACTGTGCTTTGATTTTCATCTTACCATGTCCAAGAGGGCATGCAAAACGGTGGTTTTTGGGTACAGTCCCGAATCACATGGAGGCAATGAGCGATAGGAGGGGATTCGTCTCTCCCGGTATAGGGGGTTGATGTTGCGCTGTGTTCGATTAGCTATAACAGGAAATCCCTGGCCAGGGTTGCAGAGATTTACTGGTAAGTGTTACCAGTAGTTTCTCGAATTGTTATAGACCTCATATCGACACGACTTATCGAGCTATTGGGGTCTGACGTTTACCACCCCTAGGCGAGATATGCGACATATCAGACGATCAGACCGGACTGTACGGTAGTGTTACTGGTTGGATTCACTGGAGTGTGAGTGGGCTTGCTCGTCGATCTTCTGATCGCTCAATACCTGGGTGGCCGTTACGTTTAGCAGACCGCTTGCGGCTTGTGGGTGTTTGATATGATCATCACCTGCTGCCGGCGTATTGACGAGTCTTTAGGGTCCTACACAGAGGTTTCCTGGCTCAAGCGAAACGAAATAGGAGCGCATATGAGATATGTGCGGGACCGAGAATAATGCGTGTATGCGATACCGTGTTTCATTCTCGCGATGAATGTGTCGAATGGTTATATGCGATATAACCTAGTTATCGAATCGAGGGTTGATTCGATAAGCCGATACATTGGATACTAGTCGGTTATATGCGATATGACCGGATCGTTAAATCAAGTGTTGACTTAATGATTTAATGCATAATTATATATTTGATATATTACTTTGCGTTAACTAGTATTGGTTCACTTTAAATAGGATTTTCTCACTCGGATATGCATATTGTATATGTGATATACTTTTGTGCACTAGATTGTATCATGTTTGATGATACATGTTTGCTAGGGTTTTTGTGTAAAGATCAAACCATGGTTACATGATAATGGTTAGGGTTTTGTTTTATTTATTTATTTCTTTCTTTCTTTTGGATAAGAAAAAGGGAAAATGGTTGCTAGTTTTGTTTTATCTTTGAAGCTTCATGAAGCTTTGACTAAAGTAACCATTTTGTCTCATGCTTAACCCTAACCATTCACTTGAACCTTAGTTAGTTCTCTACACTTGACCATGGTTCATGATTATGATAAGAATGATTTTATTATTCTTATTATAATACTTATCATAACATTTTCTTCTTCTTCTTCTTCATCTTCAACATAAAGAACCTTGACTTCATCAATGGTGATTGATGAAAATGAGTGAGAAATCCAATTCTAAAGTTTACCCACTTCCTATTTCTTCATCCTCTACCTCTTGCCAAGTAGTAGAGTGTGTTTCCTTCACAAGTTTTCTTGACTTGGTGAAGTTGGAGCTTGATCTAGCGATGCCTCGACGTAGATCATCTTCGGCACGTCGTCGATGACCTAGCCCGCTCTTTCTCCGATGAAGCCGACGCTAGAGCCCGGGATTTGATATGGACAGCGAGGAGACTTCATTGCGGAGATATGGAGGTGGAGAACCGGATCTACAAAGGTTGTATTTCCGTATTCTTGTAGTTAAGTGTTAACTAGCTTTTGTTTCGCCTAGACATCTAGCCGACGATCCGTAGTCTAGGGTTTCTCGGCACCGTAATTTTTGAAACGGGCATGGTTGATGCCTTGTGAGACCTCATTAGGGTGCTTAGGAACCTTTCACTGGTATCAGAGCCTAGCTAGAGCCTTAGGCGAAGTCTATACGGAATTTGAAACCCGAACGAACCCGAAACCGTAAACCAAAAATGCTCTCTGTCTAATTTTTAAAAATCTGGATTTTTCAATATTAAAAATATGCAGAAAATTAAGCAGGGTTTTTTATGAATTACTGTGAAAAACGGAGACCTAACTCCGTCATAACGCCGTGGAACCTCGGCCTGATCCCACGTGGCGCGGCGGTTCCGCGGCCATATTATTGACTCTTTGACTCCTTTTTGCACAGTAATGTTTATAATTAATTCCTGTGTTTTCTGGGTAATTTTAATGTATACTCTACAGTTGAGTGTTTTGGGGTTGTATTGGGGATTCGAATGTTCGATCGGATTATCAAATTTTGTCTGTGTGGCTTTCCGGATAAATTATAGAATATGTTAAAAACTTCGACCGGATATAAATACCCAATTTTTCCCCTGTCGGGAAATTTCCAAGTGTTGGATTTTTCCGTAGTTTAACGACGTTCTAAGTAGTGCAAGTAACGCGATGGACCCTCTAGAAGACAACAAACCTTAACTCGATTATGTGACCGTCTTGAACTGCCCTTTGAACCTTCGGGTTTGGGGCAGTACGGCGTGCCACATGTGAGGCGTTGGCTTGATCCTTCTACGGCTGGACCGTTGGTACTGAGGCACGAACTGAATGTTTTTAGACTTGTTTCATGTGTTGAGCCCTATCGGGAAAACTTGGGTGTTCGATTGTTCGATCGAAAAGTTTAACATTTTCTGTTTATCTGAAATGGGATACAATAATTGGAATTCACAAAAGTTATGTGATAACTGAATGAATGTTATAAACATAGCGGTTTAGTCTCACTTGATCGGTTGCCACGGAATTTTGATGTGATCAAAAGTCCGTCGCAATCACGTAGCGTACGCGGATACTCGCCAGGTAAACTTAATAGACAGCTACACCCCATAGCCCCGACCAAGTGACTGTAGGAGAACCCCGTCGCCGAAAGCATCCGTTCGGGTGCTCGCGGCAGCGGTGTTTCGCCTTGGTGCACTTCGTCGACGGTATCGGGGGTGCGACCGTCTACTGAAGTTTGCGACGAGCATTCGATCAGAATGTCGGGAATCTTGTTGAATTGCCCGACTTGATATTGAAAAGTGTTTTCGATTTTGAGACTAAAATGCGGGGTTTATAATTGTTAGGCATGCGATGTCTAAGTAATTCATTTGGTCAGGCATGCGATGTCTGAGGTGGTTACGGATTCCAACTGTTGTAGTTTTACACTTTTTTTTCTGTGACCGTAAGTGTAATATGTGATATCGCCGGTTTCGTTGCTATATGTCAACGACAATTGGGATGGACATATTTACTTACGTTGATGACATGTGATGTTATGTGTTGCTGGATATGTTATATTGGATCGTCGTGTTTGAATAGCCAGGGGTTTTTATGTGAGATGAGTGTTTTTTCATTTTCATTCATGTAAAAACTTGTATGTAATATTCTTTTATTGGGGCGCTTCCAGGTTGCGGAAGATGTCACCCTTTGTATATTATTTACTTTTCTGCACTAGGATAGACCCAAGGAGGGGAGCACAAGTAACCGGGTTCTAGGGTCCAGTGGGAGACCAACTCGAGGAGTCGAGTCCGGGTCTCCTAACTCCAGAATTGGTAGGGTTGCTTGCCGCTCTCATAGGGGTCTAGGGGTGTGGGTTTGGCTATCATCGCGACCGTGGAATCCGTATTTTATACTGGCTCGTATTGAAAACACGGACGTCCTAGTATATCCAATATTTCATATATTTCTTCTGCTGCGATATCTGTGATGTGATCATGTGATGTTCTGTGATAGATACAGTATATAGTATATATGATATATTATATAGGCGTTACTTATGTTTTACACCCGCGCTAGCCCTGCCCCGCTCTGTCGTTAGTTACCTAACCTAACGGTGCACGAGGGGACATCGAGGCGAATGCGGATGGCATAAGTGTACGTTGTATTTATCTGTGATGTTTAGGTACTTAAATGATGGGACTTCATTAATGAGATTAATGAAATAAAAGAAACCTAAGATGTTGTAGAATCGAATTTCAAAATAAAACAGGTAGCTACAGTTCTTGCTTTGCACAGCGGTATATACGATATATCCTGCACCTTATTCGATGAGGAAAGGACCGAGATCCTTTCACCGGGAGTGACTCCTTTAGCAATAACTGGCAGATGCTACACATTCGGTTTGTCTTTTGATTGCTTTTAAGAGTTTTTGCTTTGCACAGTGATATATATGATATATCCCGCACCTCATTCGACGAGGAAAGGACCGACGATCCCTTCACCGGGAGTGACTCCTTTAGCAAAACTAGAAAAGCCTCAAAAACACTCCATTTCAAAATTCATTTGATTCTACAACGATATCGAGTTCATTACGCAATAGGTTTTCAGAAAAACCTGTCGTAGCCCTCCGTCATTTCAGATAAGTAGTAGTTAGTATTCGTGCTACGTTTGTTGGCCTGCGTCAAGGCGTAGTGTGCGGTAGCTAACTGGTGCTTATCTGCATAAGCATATGATGTGATTGGATTAGGGTAGTCGTGCGACTTTGTTGGCCTGCGTCAAGGGTCGTGCGGGTGGGTTTAATTCACTTAGGAAATGACGGGTTGAACTTGACTAGCGGACTATGGTTTGTTGGCCTGCGTCAAGGTCATAGGACGCTAGGGGCAAAATATTATCGGGAATTTCAAGTGTTGAAATTTGCAATGAGATTGCATACCTTCTATGAGATAGTTGGATCCCGATACCCACTGCGAGTAATTGTTACTCCTGGGAGAGTTTTATACATTATAATTAGCCGATCAAGTAGGTGTCTAGAAAGGTGTTAACGAGGTTACGTCTCTGGGAAAACGAGGTTTACATTAATTAGGTTCGTGCGAAAGCACGGGGGACCTCCCTCAAAGTACCTACACTGGCCTGGCTGAAAGATTGGCGAACTTGTAGTGTGTAATTAATCCCGGCTAGTCTTTCCTTTTAGGGTTTGAAGGAAGATTTGATAAAAAGCAGTGGGAGCCATCCTGATTAGATAAAATTATAACCAATCTATTCTTGCAAGAGCGCACGCTGAGTGTTTTCTTCTCTCTCTCTCTCCTGGTAGCGACCATGTCACGCCTTAATCAAGATAATAATACGGAATATTGACCGAACCCGCTTGTTATACTGAGCTGGGGAACGTTGGTCCCGCTCCAACTTATAATTGTTATAAGACAGAGCAGGAAATTGGGGAATACCAGATTTCCCGTGCCACCCAAACGAAGAGAGTGCATGCTGATGCATCATCTTCGGGTGTGTTCATTATACAGAACTGTTTCTCAGTATCCTCCGCATCCCTGGTATATGATACCGGATCAGGATCCCAGATATGTAATCTGTTACATAGGGCTACAAAAGGGTAGAAAAACTGAGAACGGGTGATAAGTTTCATGAGACAGAAAATGGGGCAAAAGTTGCAGCCAAGTCTGTTGGTCACTATCACCCTGTATTATCAGAATACATTGATTCAGAACGAATGTTATTAGATACCGAACCTGATATACAAAATCATATCAGTCTCTTTATTAGCAAAGAAATGATAAAATTTTGTATTTTTGGATAATGTTTTGGACATTTCCTATATCAAAAGTTGATCGGTTCAGGCACGTTATCTAAAAGCATTGATGTTCTAAATCATACTACAGTTCTTAGTATACGGACACACACAAGAGGAAGAGTTCAGAAATGAATGGATCCTTAACCCTAACCATTCACTTGAACCTTAGTTAGTTCTCTACACTTGACCATGGTTCATGATTATGATAAGAATGATTTTATTATTCTTATTATAATACTTATCATAACATTTTCTTCTTCTTCTTCTTTATCTTCAACATGAAGAACCCTGACTTCATCAATGGTGATTGATGAAAATGAGTGAGAAATCCAATTCTAAAGTTTACCCACTTCTTATTTCTTCATCCTCTACCTCTTGCCAAGTAGTAGAGTATGTTTCCTTCACAAGTTTTCTTGACTTGGTGAAGTTGGAGCTTGATCTAGCGATGCCTCGACGTAGATCATCTTCGGCACGTCGTCGATGACCTAGCCCGCTCTTTCTCCGATGAAGCCGACGCTAGAGCCCGGGATTTGATATGGACAGCGAGGAGACTTCATTGCGGAGATATAGAGGTGGAGAACCGGATCTACAAAGGTTGTATTTCCGTATTCTTGTAGTTAAGTGTTAACTAGCTTTTGTTTCGCCTAGACATCTTGCCGACGATCCGTAGTCTAGGGTTTCTCGGCACCGTAATTTTTGAAACGGGCATGGTTGATGCCTTGTGAGACCTCATTAGGGTGCCTAGGAACCTTTCAAGGTAAGCCGGAGATCTCCACGAACTCTTCCAAAGAGATGGAAACCTCCCGATCTGATAGAAAGAAAGTGTGAGTCGGTACATTCCATTGTTCCAAGTAATCTTTGACCCGCCATACAGGGGGTTGGAATATTGGAAAAGAGACACGTAAACTGCAGGGTACAACCCAAGCATTAGCAGCAGTGATTTCTTGGCCGACAAAATGTAGCGAGCCCACTGCAAGTACCCGGATGGATGGCGAGGAGTCAAGCCTATCATGTACGGCTGTCCCCAAGGGCGCGACTTGCCTTGACATATACGCCGCCCCAGAGTATCCAAAGCCATCGGAGGCTGTATGGGTATCACGGCTATAGAGGGCTGAAGGCAACCCTCCGAAGTCCAGTTGACCTCCTCTACGACATAGTTCACTGGGGGTGAGTCGGCGTAGTGGATCGCCGGAATAGGCTCCGAAGGCACCGCACAAGAGAAGATGCGTCGACCCCGAATGATTTGATTGTACCACGCCCCCATAAATGAAGAGACTTTTGCTCCGGGTCGTGATGTTTAATCAGCACGAAGACTTCCCTATCCACGGGCGCGTCAGGGAACGCGCTTTCCGGACGAACAAATGGGAAAGAAGTGTCAAAAGACATAGTACCTGCGCGAAAAAGAACAAGAGTTAGCTGGCAAGGCTATAGTTCAAATTCTGATACTTGGTACTTTAAATTTTGTACCGCACTGCAATGCAGTGGAAAGGGACCAGAGGGGACCCAAAAAATCAAGATGACGGCTCATCATTGATGAGATAGTCACTCATTAAAGAGGAAATCTTAAAAGGATTCTCATTTAATGAGAGGCCCCTCGGGCCAAGGAGTTAACTCCCTTAAGAGCAATGCTCTGCAGACAAGAGTGACATCTGTCGACTCTAATCATGAGAGGAATAAAATTCCCTAAAAATTTTAAGAACTGCGCTCTTTGAAGACGATGGAATCATCCATCAAAACACTAAAAAAGCAAAGCTTTTTACAGAGTAAAAACTCCAAGATCTCCAAGATCTGTGAACAAACTCTAAGAGTTCTAATTCATGGGTTAAAATCATCCTAAAAAATTTTATATCTCGAAGATCTATGATCTAAAGATGAGCACGGCTCTGTTAATGGGTAAAACCCTAAAACATTTTTAAGATCTACGATCTGAAAAGAGCAAAGCTCTGTTAATAAGTTCAATCCATACCAAATTTTGGCAAAGTTTTGACTCTAATAAATTTCTTAAGGCAGAGAGCTTAGCTCTAAAGGAGAATTAAATTCTCAAGAAACAAGAAAACAAGAAGATGAACAAGCAGTCATTTCAAGGGCCAAAGGCTCTATTGATAGGCGCTGGAAGTCGATTCAACTTCCAAGTTGATCCAACGGTGGAAAAGCTGCCACCACTGCACTCACGTGTAAGCCACATGAGCGCAACGGTGGGGGGCATTTGTTTCCCCCAATCAGAGAGCAAAACTCTATTCAAAATTGAAATTTGAAATTTGAAATGAGGCAGTGCCTCATAAGAGCGCTAGCGCCAAGAGCGCCAGCTCTAAGAGTCAAAGATTCTAAGGCAGCGCTCACATGAAAAGCACGAGAGCGATCACGCCAAGAGCGCCAGCGCAAAAGACTCTGAGGCAGCGCCTCACGTGCAAAGCACGAGAGCGCTAGCGCCAAGAGTCAAAGACTCTGAGACAACACCTCACGTGCAAATCACGAGAGCGCCAATGCTAGAACTAAATGTTCTCCACCTTTGGATCAAAGATCCAACGAAGATGATTAAAAATCATCAAATTACCAGAATAAAATTCTGTTGAAGAAATACTCCTCAAATCTTTCCAAACAAGAAAGATTGTGCTCTGTAAATCAGAGCGTCGTTGGATCAAAAATCCAATGGCGATTAAACATCACCAAGATACAGAATAAGTTCTGTATGGGAAAATATTTTCCCAATCTTACTAAAAACAAGAAAGATGTTTTCTGTAAAACAGAAGCCCTTGGATCAAAGATCCAATGGTGGGATAAATTCCTAAATCAATCAGAGATCTATCAATAAGAGATTTTCTTAACTGATTCAACAAATCAGCCTCCCCTATATAAAGGACCCAAGACTTCAAGTCTTGTACAGAGGAACCTCCCCCCCCCATAAACTTCAAGAAATTTCAAAGATGAGAGAAATTTCTTCTCAAGGTAAATAGAAAGAAGAGAGATCATGGCATCTCCTCCATCTTTGAGAGTCTAACCTCACATCAGAATAACATAGTTCTTTTTCAGATCACAGATCTATAAGACAAGGTCTTTCACAAAAGTAAAAGGGGTCATATCATCTCATCAAGAAAAGGAAGAGCTCAGTTCTTAGATCCATGAGACAAAGTCTCCTATAAACCGAAAATTTAATTCTCAGAGCACAGAACTGATCAGAGCTACCAAAGAAGCGCCTTAGCGCTCCAATTTAAAATAACCACTTTAGCGCTCCAAGTCTGGCGCTCAGCGCCAAGCGCTCCATGTGCTCCTCACGTAGGCGCTATTTTATAAGAAGCGTCTTAGCGCTCCAAGTCTGGCGCTCAGCGCCAAGCGATCCACATGCTCTTCACGTGGGCGCTATTTTATAAGAAGCGCCTTAGCGCTGCAAGTATGGCGCTCAGCGCCAAGCGCTCCACGTGCTCCTCACATGGGTGCTATTTTATAAGAAGCGCCTTAGCGTTCCAAGTCTGGCGCTCAGCGCCTAGCGCTCCACACGCCATTTTATAATAAGCGCCTTGACGCTCCAAATCTAGCGCTCCGCGGCAAACGCTCCACGCACTCCTTACGTGGGCGCTGAAGAAACATAAAGCGCTCTGTACATAAGGCCCCAGCACTATGAAAAGTGTTCAACACTCAATAAAAAACAAAAAGAAAAAGGGGTGTCAGAACTCAAATCAATGCTCAGCATTATTGAATAAAAAGGGGCCGAGCCCAAACAAATGTTCAACATTTTATTCAAAATGAGTGGACTGAGTCCAAACAAGTGTTCAAGCATTTTATTCAGAACTGAGTGGACTGAGCCCAAGTTGGTCACAAGTCCCTAATTCAAATTAACCGAGCACATGTGCTTACAATCCTTTTAATTGGTCTTAGTCCCAAATCTGACTATAGATCTCTCAACCAACATTGGTTCAAGGGTACATCTCTTCATACCTCTGATACATGTTGTTGTAATTCTTCAACGTCTTCAGAGAGATGGGGTCCCAATAACCAATAACTTTTAGTGCATCCCTAAACGGTTAAACCAAAACCTTATAATCTATGATGTCTTTAAACCTCACAGACTATGATGTCTTTAAACCTCCCAGACTATGATGTCTTTAAACCTCACAGACTATGATGTCTTTAAACCGTACAGACCATGATGTCTTTAAACCTCCCAGACTATGATGTCTTTAAACCAGGCTATGATGTCTTTAAACCTTACAGGCTATGATGTCTTTAAACCAGACTATGATGTCTTTAAACTGTACAGACTATGATGTATTTAAACCTCCCAGACTATGATGTCTTCAAACCTCACAGACTATGATGTCTTTAAACCAGACTATGATGTCTTTAAACCGTACAGACTATGATGTCTTTAAACCTCTTGGACTATGATGTCTTTAAACCAGACTATGATGTCTTTAAACCTTACAGACTATGATGTCTTTAAACCATACTATGATGTCTTTAAACCATGCAGATTATGACGTCTTTAAACCAGAATATGATGACTCTAAACCTTACGGATTATGAGGTCGTTAAACTCATGAACTATGATGTCCTTAAACCTAATGGACCGTAACGTCCCTAAACTAAGCTCTATAGACTATGACGTCTTTAAACTATGGACTATGAGGTCCTTAAATTCATGAACTATGATGTCCTTAAACCCAAAAGACCGCAATGTCCCTGTAAATTAAAGAAAATCTTGTTGAGTAGATCTTAGTCTAAAATTAGACTAACGTATCCCCAACAAACGTTTGAGTCGATCTTAGTCTAAAACAAGATTAACGATCCTTAAACCAACCCAAACTCAAATCTAAGAAAATACGGATTTGGACTAATCCACGCCCTACGGGCGATAACATAAATTAGTCTCCGTATACAATCCACGGGCAACCAAAAATAAAAAAAATAAACATGACACGAAGTGACCATCTAGAGAAAGAGAAAGTGGTTACCGCCATGCGGTAGCGTAATTAACTGCAGGGGCTTGCTCCTGCAGGGAAGAGCGTCCTGTTCATATCATAATTTTTCATTATTATATTCCCCATTCTTATTCATTTTACAAATAAACAGGTGATTTTGATCCATGTCGGCTACATAGTTGCAGGTTACAGGTTCTCGGAATAAAAACAGTGAAAATGATGAAAAGATGATACAAAAGTGAGACTACGACCAACAAATGGAAGAATCTTGATCAAGCCTACAGTTTGGAGAATAAACGAAGTTCAATGAACAAGTTCACAAAGTAAAAAGGCAACACAAGGTTCAAGACTTCGACACGAAGCAAACGGTAAAGTCTATGACATTATGCACTGTGGAAATCTGGAAGAAAACTAGAAGACATTCTGAGAAACCAAGTGAAGAAATAAAAAGCCAAATGCAACCAGAAGAAGCCCAGGAAAACACAGCCTAAGACACCACTATATGGCCGCGGATCCGCGGCCAAACATGGCATTTGGCCGCGGTTCCGCGGCCATGAGGAGCCCGTGTCGGTGCAAATTTTGTGACGTGTGGCGGTGCGTTGACTAGTCTTCTTAGGGTATATTGTAAATGCAGATGTGAATTGAATGTAACCCTAGGGTTTCTATGATCTATAAATAGAAGCCCTAAACCTCTTTTTGAGGTATGCCTCTTCTTATGCCTCTTTTCATTGATCAAAATTCATAAATCAATTGTAATGTTTTGAGAGCATCAAATAAAGTAAGTAGATTTTATTTTCATTGCCCTAGTTCTTGTCAGTCGATGTGCAACACCCCACGAGTTGCGGGGAGGCGATGATGTAGAGTTAGGTTATGGAGTGTTTAGTCTATCCCAATCCTTAGTCTCAACTCATGAGTGGTAGGATTAGGGTTTGAAGAAGGAGTGCACTTGAGGAGAGAGAAGGTGGAGATGATAAATAGAATGAAAAGCTTCTCACTTGAATATATGAAACATAATGAATTATCAAATAAATGAATATAAATGATTATTCACCATGCTTCATTAATTCAATAAGAGTGATTCACTATGTGAGTCATTAAGCAATAAATGATGCATTAATGACATAGTGAATCACACTAATTTGCATTAAATGAAAATGCCACCTTAACCTCCTTAGTCACCCTCCTTCTAGAAGCTTCTCGGAAAATTACGAGAACACCCCTCGCATCCGTGAAAACACGGAAAAACTGTAGACTGTATAAATCCAATAACCCGATACTAGAATCTGGCTTAAACCAAAGTCGGCTAGTAAAAACTGTCTGAATGTCCTACGTGCGTTTAAACACGTATGCGTCCGAACCCTTTGTCGTAAAACCGTACGACCTCTATATCATTTCGCCTGGAGTTGGAAAAACTTTGTGTGGGACTCTAAAGACTCGACTACTACGCTGGCAGTGGGTTTAACCACAGACCGCAAGCGGCACTAGCTGTACGTAACGGTCCCCAGGTAGATGTCGATAAGAAGGCCGGTGAAGATATCCATCCGAACTCCTACTGAGCCTGTGCATGACAATATCCGTGCAGTCCGGCCTGTTCGTCTAAGAGTATCGCATGTATGGTCTAGGAAGGTGGTAAACGTCAAACCCCTAATAACCGTACAAGTCGTGTCGGTATGGCTCTATCACCATCCGAGAATCTACTGATCATCTATCAGTAATTCTCAATCAGCCCTGGCCAGGGACTTATGGTAATGACCAACCGATCACTGTGCGATATCAACTCCCTATACCGGGAGAGACGAATCCCTAACAGTCACTCACTGCCTCCATGTAGCTCGGGACTGTGCCCAACTAAAACCTGTTTGCACGACTCCTTTGAACCGTGGTAGGGTAGTAATCAAAGCACAGTGGGAACTCACACGAGACAAATAACGACTATAAGTCAACGGACTATCTGCACACATGTCACCTGAGAACTGCTATCTGACGTTAGGTATAAATACCATCCAGTCAGTTCTCGGCGAGTCCTGTCCGGTGTACTCACACCCAGTGAGCATCTGTATACAATCTTAGGTGCACTCCACCAATGGCTGCGGGACCAATCCATCGCCCCTCCTCAGGGTCTAGATATGTATACACCAGTCTACTCTGGAGTATCAATGTCTAGTCTCAATACTCCTGCGAACAGGGACATCTAAGGATGTGCCTATTGACTATCCAGCTCCCACTAGTATGACTGCCATCATAATGCCGGAAGTCAGGCAAACACCCTTTGGGCTTTATCAACATGTATATATATATATATGAATACTACGCAAAATATATCATACGTTAAGATAAAGACAAACCAAATAGCGTACTATCATATTAAGCAAGACTGTTATGTACATACATATCCCCAGTATCCTATACAATGAAGGCCTCTAGGGCATATACATCCAACAATCTCCCACTTGCACTAAGGCCTATAATTGGCACAATGAGTACCCAATGTCTTCACTATATCCAGTTGCTGGAGTACCGCATGCCCAACATCTCAAACAGCCTCTCGAACTGAACTTGAGGGATGGCCTTTGTGAATGGATCTGCCGTGTTGTCTTTTGTATCCACTCTCCGTACCTCTATCTCCCGACGATCAACGATCTCCCTGATCAGGTGAAAACGCCTTAAGATATGCCTGGATTTCTGATGGGACCTGGGTTCCTTTGCCAATGCTACGGCCCCATTGTTATCACAATACAAAGGTATTGGATTGGCAATGGACGGAACCACCTGAAGTTCAGAGATGAACTTCCTCATCCAGACAGTCTCTTTTGCGGCTTCACTAGCAGCTATATACTCAGCATCCATAGTTGAGTCTGCGACGGTATCCTGTTTGGAACTCTTCCAACATACCGCCCCTCTATTGAGGGTAAACACAAAACCCGAAATGGATTTAGAATCATCTTTGTCACTTTGGAAGCCGGAGTCGGTAAAAGCCTCTACCTGGAGGTCCCCATTACCGTAAATCAAGAACATCTCCTTAGTCCTTCTTAGGTACTTGAGAATGTTCTTTACCGCTATCCAATGTTTCTCACCTGGGTCAGACTGATACCTGCTTACCACACCAAGTGCGTAAGCTACATCCGGTCTTGTACACAACATCGCATACATTATAGATCCTACCGCCGAAGCGTAGGGTAAAATGCTCATGCGGTCCCTCTCTTCATCAGTCTTTGGAGACATCTCTTTGGAGAGGGTGATCCCGTGACAAGCGGGCATATTACCGCGCTTGGAATCTTCCATACTAAATCTCTTTAGTATAGTGTCAATATACCTGGACTGTGAAAGTCTCAACATTCTATTAGATATATCACGATAGATCTTAATGCCCAAAATGTAGATTGCATCACCCAAGTCTTTCATGGAGAATTTCTGTGACAAGAAGAGCTTTATTGATTGTAGCATAGGGACATCATTCCCTATCAGTAGTATGTCGTCGACGTACAAAACGAGGAAGACTACTGCTCCTTCTACAATCTTCCTATAAATACATGGTTCATCTACATTTTTGATAAAGTCAAACTCTTTGACTGTCTCATCAAAGCAGATGTTCCAACTTTGCGATGCTTGCTTTAATCCATAAATGGATTTAAGCAACCTGCACACTCTTCCGCTGCTCCCACTGTCTAAGAAACCTTCTGGTTGATCCATGTAAACACTATCTTCTAAATGTCCATTTAGAAAAGCTGTTTTTACATCCATCTGCCAGATTTCATAGTCATGGAAGGCAGCAATGGCAAGCAGGATCCGAATGGATTTAAGCATAGCTACAAGTGAAAAGGTTTCATCATAGTCCAATTCTGGTCTTTGACGAAAACCTTTTGCAACGAGTCTAGCTTTGTAGGTTTCCACTTGTCCAAGTGCACCAATCTTCTTTTTGAAGTTCCATTTGCATCCAACTGGTTTCACCCCAGGAGGAGCAACTTCTAAAGTCCATACTTTATTGGTATACATGGATTCCATTTCGGATCTCATAGCATCCAGCCACTTCATCGAGTCAATACTCGTGATAGCCTGCTGAAAACTAGTAGGCTCATCATCATCGATGATGCAATCCTCTCGATCCCCATCTAGAAGAAAACCATAGTATCTCTCTGGAGGATGAGAAAGCCTACTAGATCTGCGGAGTGGCGTTGGTTCGTCATGTCTTATTAAAATCTGAGGTTCTTCTAAGTTCTCGGTAGCAGTTTGAGGTTCTGGAATTTCTTCCAGCTCTACCGCGCTCCCACTTATTTCTTTTACAAGAAATTCGCTCTCTAAGAAGACAATGTGGCGAGCGACAAACACCTTTTGTTCTTCAGTGTGGTAGACCATGTACCCCCTTGAATGTTTGGGGTAACCTACAAACTTGCACAAAACCGATCGTGACTCGAGCTTGTCCGGTTTATGCTTTTTAACATATGCCGGGCACCCCCATATCTTGATATACTTGAGATATGGTCTCTTCCCGCTCTATATTTCATATGGAGTGGTAGGCACAGACTTAGTTGAAACTCTATTCAATAAGTATGCTGCTGATTCTAGAGCAAATCCCCAGAAGGAAAGTGGCAACTCAGCACTACTCATCATTGAACGCACCATATCTAATAGCGTGCGATTCCTCCTTTCTGATACACCATTATGCTGAGGTGTATAAGACGGAGTAAGCTGAGAGAGAATTCCATTCTCTTTTAAGTATTCAAGGAAACTGGTACTTAAGTATTCTCCACCTCGATCAGATCAAAGTGTCTTGATGCTTTTACCAGTTTGTTTCTCTACTTCATTTTTATACTCCTTAAACTTCTCAAAGGTCTCTGATTTATGTTTCATTAAGAACACATGTCCATACCTAGAGAAGTTATCAGTAAAAGTGATGAAGTAGGAGTGACCTCTTCGCGCATGTGTAGATATTGGACCACATACATCACTGTGTACAAGTCCCAAGAGTTCAGTAGCTCTTGCTCCGTGTCCGGAGAACGGAGATTTGGTCATTTTTCCTTTGATACATGATTGACAAGTTGCATATGATGAATATTCAAACGGATCTAGATATCCATCTTTATGTAACTTAGTCAACCTTGTTTCGTTTATATGACCAAGTCTACAATGCCATAAGAAGGCTTGATTTGAACCTAGAGCCTTTCTTTTAAGTGTGTTTTGAATATTGAAAATTCGAGGTTGATTAAGTATGTATATGCCGTTTTCCAGTGTGCCATACCCAATCAGTTCTTGATTTAGGAGAATGTTCATGACATTACTTTCAAGCGCAAAATTATATCCTTTATTAGACAACAAAGATACTGATATAATATTACACAGCATACTGGGAATACAAAAACGGCTGTACAACACCAAAACGTGCCCACTAGTCAACCCTAGGTGATACTCCCCTATTGCAACAACATCTACATGCATTCCATTGCCCATCCGGAGAGTCATATCACCTTTCTCCAGTACTCTACTATTTCTCAGATCCTGCAATGAATTACAGATGTGAGAACCAGAACCGGTATCAAGTACCCATGATGTAGAGTTTACTGAAAGACAATATTCGATTACGAACACACCTGAAGCAGAAGCAACCGCTTGCTTCGTGTCCTTTGCCTTGAAAGCCATACAGTCCTTCTTCCAGTGCCCTTTCTTGTGACAATAATGGCATTCGTTTATATCCGCTTTCACCCTTCCTGCCTTGTTCTTTCCCTGCACCTTCTTGACCCCACCCTTCGGTTTGGTGGCTTTCATCTTCTTCTTCCCTTTAGCTTTCGCTTTAGATTTAGAAGAGGATGATTGGCCAACATACAGAACGGGGGTCTTCTTTTTTTTCAAGGAGGTCTCTGCTACCCTCAACATGTTGAGGAGCTTTGGAAGATCAGCTTCCATTTCGTGCATGTTGAAGCTAAGCACGAACTGAGAGAAGGTGTGGGAAAGGGACTGCAAAATCAATTCGATGTACAAATCATTCTCTAGCACGCATCCTAGGTTTGCGAGTTCCTCAATGAGGCTGATCAATTTGAGGATGTGCTCTCCTACAGGCGATCCTGGAGCTAACCTCATCTGGAAGAGTTTCCTTGAGGTCTCGTACCTTGCGATACGGGAGTGCTCTCCATATAATTCCTTTACATGGAGAAAGATGGATACAATATCCATACTCTCATGCTGTTTCTGGAGTTCATTGTTCATGGACGCCAGCACGATACACTTAGCTCGCTCACAATCCAGATCCCAAGTTTTGCGAACTTCCTTGTCCACAACTGAGGAATCTGGTCCAGGGATAAGGGGAGGAACAGTGGTAGTAACATATGCTGCTTTGTCATAAGTCAGTGCAATGTTGACGTTCCTTAGCCAATCTTTATAGTTCTGTCCGGTCAGTATATTTTTTTCAAGTAATAGTTTTAGTCCTGTCGTGGTAGCTGCTAGAGAGAGAGAAAAGAAAACACTCAGCATATGCTTCTTGCAAGTTTAGATTGGTTATTAGTTTATCTAAACATGATGGCTCCCACTGTTTCCTCAAATCCTTCTTCAAAACCTAAAAGAAGAACTAGTCAGGATTTAATCACACGTCACAATACTTTCTTAACCTTTCAGCCAGGCTGGTGTTGGTACTTCGAGGGAGGTTTTCCAACGCTTTCACGAAGTTCCTTAATTAAATAACCACTTTTCCCTGGAGGCGTAGCCCCTCTAACACCTTTCTGGACACCTACTTGGTTTATAGCATTGATTGTTAAGTGAGAATGTTTCCTGAGAGTAATCCTACTCATCGGTGGGATCGGGATCCAACTATCATTGCATGATGCACTAGATGGAAGCTACTCTAGTCACCACACTCCAGAAGGTATGCTAAATCTGCAAGTTTCCTTTATGTTTGAAACTCCCGATGTGATTTTTATACCCCAAGCTCTTATGGATCTTGACGTAGGCCAACAAGTCATAAGACACAAGTCAAGTTCTACCCTTCGTTGTCCTGATTAATTTAGGTACATCGTACATGCTCTTGACGTAGGCCAACAAGGCTATACGTCTGTCCTATACTAATGCATCTATCTATGCAACAAATAGGCAAACACACTGCTACCATACATTATGCCTTGACGTAGGCCAACAAGCATAGCATGAATACGATGTGCTGTCTATCTGAAACGACGGAGGGTTACGACTGGTTTTTGGCAAAAAAAACTATTAACGTAGTGAACTTGATTTGATCGAAGGAACTAAGATAGCTTTTATAAAAAGGAGTGGTTTATGCTCCGCATTTAAAATTTGCTTTTTCAAGAAAACCGAGTGGCTTTAGAAATTGTTCCAACGATTCAGTTTAGGTTTTATTTTCCTTTGCATTAAAAATAATGCGTCCCATGTTTAACCTATCATTACAGATAACAACAAAAATACAACGTCCTCTTATGCCATCCGCATTCTCCACGGGGTCCCGTCATCACCCGTTAGGTTACTTAACTAACGACAGAGCGGGGGCTGGGCTAGCGCGGGTGTAAAACATAAGTGACGTCTAAATAGCTATCATATATAGATATTGTACATTCGTCAGACGCAATAATAGGCATTCCAGATCACAGATAAACTTTATTGGATTTGCAAGCAATCCGTGTTTCTTTTGAGCCTGTAAGAAAAGACGGATTACACAGTTGTGATGAATAGCCATTACCCCACCCTAGACCCCTACGGGTACGGCAAACTACACGTCAAGTACCCGAAGTGAAGCGGTCTCCCTCAACAACGTGAGTAGGCCACTAAGCACTTCGAAATACCCGGTAGTTTGTGCACCCCACCTTGGGTCTATCCTAGGAGCAAAAACTGTAAAAAGAAATAATACAACGGTGGCTACAACCGCAACCTGGATATGCCCAGCAAAATAATATTACAACTTATTACAATTACATCGAATGAATTAATACAATAACCCATCACAAAACCCCGGCTAATCATCACAACAGTCCAATAGAGTTCATAATCACAAACTGTTAAAAACATTACAGATATGTGCAATCCCCTGCCAACCGACATACTAGCAATTAGGGGAGGTTTACGAACACATAATACAGATCACGGATATAATCAAACATGCAAACATCATATAATTTCGATCGATTAAACACATCAAATTCTACTCCAAATCTTCTCTGTAAATTTGAAACCTGAGCAGAAAATAATAATACCAGAAAATACAAAATATCACAAAAGATGCACAGAAGAAAACTGGGCTGAATCGGCCCCAACTTGGCCGCGGATCCGCGGCGGATCGGTGGAATCAGCCGCGGTTCCGCGGCTCAGTGGCCGATTCAGGAGCCCATTTTTCTTCTGTGTTCTTATATTTTCATGCTGGTCATTCTGGAGGAACCTGAAAAATTTTAGGACCTCATTTTAAAAACGACAAAAACTATGTGATATCGTGGCGTTTTCCGGTTCGTTTCGCGTTCGAAATTCATACGACTTTGCAAGTGAGTTAATTATTGTTTAGTGAGGCTTTGATACCACTGTCAGTCGATGTGCAACACCCCACGAGTTGCGGGGAGGCGGAAATATGAAAAACGATCTTGTTTTGTAGCATACATCGACTAACCGAAGATTTTTTCTAAACGATAATTAACAGTTCTTAAACTCATTTCTGCCCTAGTATAGATTTATTATCTGCCCTAGTTAATTAGTTTAGAACTTTTATTAATCTGTCGTAGTTTAGATAGTTAGTCTTTTTTAAATTGAAAACTCTTTAAAAAAACATGTCTTTTATCAATCCCCTAATGAGTAAGTAGTTCCTCACTTGTTAGGGTTAGGAATAAGAAAGGTTTGAGAGATGAAAATCTCTCACCCCTTTCTTGCCCATCACATATTAATTCATAGGACTCCATGCATACAGACACACACCGCTCCCTACGGCACCCTACCCACGAGGTAACGGTGATACCGTAGTTTAAAAGACCGGTTGTGCATGTTTTCCATGGAGGTTAGGGTAATAATTAAGAAAAGACGGACAAGGACCTAGAGGAAGAAACATCGTTTCTTCCCGATCGTCCTAATCCCCTTTATTAATTATTACCATAACACCTAAAGAGATCTAAATTAGGGCATTGAAAACGGTGGGAAATCTTAAATTTCCAAACATAACCTAAACCTAACCCTTGCAAGATTCTAATCCTAGTTTAAATCAACTTTAGTTTTTAGTGATAATCAACCCAACACCGTTTGGAATTAACTCGTTAGAACAAATAGGAAATACACAAAATCCCTGTGGACCGACCCATATTCACCGGCTAGCTACCAAGCGACGCCGTTCTTGATTGCGGTAAATAATTCTTTGATTCATCTTTTAAAAGGGCACATACGCAAAATCTCAAACAATCAAATGGCGCCATTTCCGGGGATGGCGTAGTATTTTCTTTTTGCAATTTCGGGTTAATATAAAATCATTAAAAAAACTGAAAAATTAAAAAATATAAAAATTTTACCATCTTGTTATTTTTTGAAGGGTGTTTTGTTTGAATTGTGCAGGATCGACGAACAAGTTCGGATCAGGAAAAATCTAGAGAGCAAAATAGAAAACCCTAGATCTGAACAACAGAGAAAAATCAGACCAGAGGAGCAGAAGAAGTCTCGGGAACTGAACCGCATATCCAACCGCGTTTCCGCCGCATAAGCACCATCTTGGCCGTGCATCCGCGGAGCGTTGCTGACGTCAGCACGAGAAAATCTTTCTGTGAGCTTCCTTTCTCCTTCTCTGCAACCCCCTGATATCTCCTCTGTAAAAATTTCCTGCAGGATTCTTTGCGCAAAAACTTCTCCCCCTTCTCAATAACTTGATCTTGTGCAGGATTCTTTGCGCCGCGTTAAAAAAAATTTGTTTGCAAGTGATTGTGTTTACTGCTTTGCATATTTAAATTGACTTTAAGGGGCTTGAACACCAATCCAGATTGGGTGGGGATTTCATCACCCTTTCCAGGACCCCAAAAATCGCATAAAGCATATTGCATTGACCATCAAATTAATTAAAAAAGATTAGACTCGGCCTTAAGGACTGTCGCGCTCAATAGAACAAAGGAATAGTTGTAGGTATCGACCGTTGATCCTAACCTGATTTTGTGGTACCTAGGCTAGACAGGTAGGGAAAGGTAACTTTAAAAGGCCCGTCTCACGGTGATTCGTGAGTGGACCCCTCCTTTCTCTACTTGTGCTTACCTGGCCACAATTGGCGGTGAAGAGGCGGTATGAGGTCCTTACATCTAGCCCTTTGGAACAGTTAGGAGCTGTCTAGCTGACCTAGGTGACCCTAGATTTAGGCTTGATTGTGCATTTGTGATTGATTGAACGTGTGTCTAAGCCTTTTATCGAAAATCTTTTTGCAAAAAGCCCTTATAAAAAAACACAAAAAGGAAAAATTTTACAAAAACTTGCAACTTGTCGCTAAGAAATCCGTGCACCCCACTTACACCCACTTTCTTCTCATTGACGTTTTCTTACCCTCACCTTCTGTTTTTCACCTTTTTTGACTACACTACCTCTTTAGTGTATGTCCGGTTGGGCTAGGGACACTAGTGCCCGATTAGTCCGTGTCTCGTTGGTACCGACTGACGACGCTTTCGACTCCGAAGTCGAAATTCCTTCCACTTCCTTACCTTCACCCTCATATTCTTATTCTTCTAAGGAGATGTCGGGATTCAATCCTAACAACCCCTTGCCCGCGGGACTGATTCCACCTCCGCTAGCTGCGAATAACCCACAACACCCGCCTGTTGAAGAGCCCCAACGAATCGCGCTCCAGGATCTTTTCTACCCTATCCGCACCGCCTTACCTACTTGTCTTTCACTCCCACCGGCAAATAGGGACAACTTGGAGATCAAACCCTACTTCAACAACATGTTGCCAAAATTTCACGGACTGGAATCCGAAGATGCCTATATCTTCATAAACAAATTCCAAAACGTTTGCGGAATGATGAAAACAACACAACTTTCTGATGATGCTATAAGGCTACGGGTCATTCCTTTCACTTTGTGTGAACTAGCCGAGAAATGGTTGTATAGAACAGCATCACACTCGATTAAAAATTGGGAAGAGTTTGTAAAAGCTTTTCTAAAGAAGTTTTACCCACATCACAAGACCGCGAGAATTCGCAAAGAGACCATTCAATTTTCCCAGCTTCCTTCCGAACCCTTTTGGAAGTGTTTTGAAAGATTTAAAGACTTACTTGTTCAATACCCTCACCATGGTATAGAGAATTGGCAACTTTGCCAAACTTTATACGAAGGATTGAACCCAGCAACTAAGCAGTTATTGGAAACCATTTGTCAAGGTCACTTTCTAACAAAATCTAGCGAGGAAGCTTGGCAGTTTCTCGAGGATCTTGCTGAACAAACACTTCAGTGGGAAAGCACCAAGACCACCTCATCTTCTTCAACAGGTCAGTCTAGGACAGGCATACATCAATTAGATATGTCGATTGCAATGAAGGCCGAAATGGCCGCACTTACGAAAAAGCTAGAAGCAATTGAGACCAAAATCTCATCGCCTTCTCCTGCCCCTGCTTTGCCCCCACGAACTGTTTGCGCTTGTTGTTCGGATCCATCACATCTTACCGAAGAGTGTCCTTACAATCCACCTGCTCAAGGACAAGATCACGTCAATGCTGCCTTTCAGCAAAGACAAAGAAGTGATCCATACTCTTCGACTTATAATCCTGGTTGGAGGAGTCACCCAAATTTTGCTTGGAATCAAAATCAACAATTCCAAGGAAACAACAACTTTCAAAGGCCTCCTCCTCCACAACAACAAGCAGCACAACAAACTCAATACCAGCAACCTTTCCAACCACAACCTTACCCAAACCAAATGAACAATTTTGTGCCCAATAACTCTTATCCTCAAGACAATTTTGTTCAACCAAATAATGATAAGGTTACCTAGCTAGAAAAAAGTCTAGATGCATTTCTAAAACAATCTACACAATCCGCAGCAAGGTTGGAGACTTCTATTCAATCTTTGGTGCAAAACAGTGCCTCACACAATCAAAGCATCAAATCAATTGAGGCCCAAATTGCACAACTAAATGCTGCGTTGAGGGAGCGAGAAAAGGGAAAGCTTCCATCTCAACCATTGCCAAATCCCGGTCACACACACAACGCACATGTTGCATATGATCAACAAAATCATAATGTAAATGCTGTGACCACGTTGAGATCTGAAAAAGTGTTGCACAATAACGTGGGTATTAGTAATGACACCCCTGCCGGTGGTTCTTCTTCATCTTCTTCTTCATCATCATCTTCTTCTTCTTCTTCTTCATCTTCTTCGTTAGAGCCTATTCTTCATCCTTCACAAGGCTCTACTTCTTCTAGCTCGAACGGACCTACACCTCACTTCACGAACACACCAACACTAGGATCCGCTCCAACTCAGCAATCTACTCCACAAAAATTGGACTCAACAAATTTTCAAAATGTTCCTTTTCCAAACAGGTTGAGATCCAATAAACTAACTCCACAAATGGAGAAAATTGTAGAGTTGTTCAAACAGGTTAGCATAAACATACCTCTCTTGGATGTAATCCAACAAGTCCCTTCTTACGCGAAAATTTTAAAGGACTTATGCACCAAGAAGAGGAAGTCACAAGTACCAAAGAAAGTTTTCGTGGCTAGTGTTGTTAGTGATGCTCTTGTCTAATCTTTACCCCAAAAACATAAGGACCCCGGCTGTCCTACAATTTCGATAACAATTAGGGACAAGAACATCAATATAGCACTATTAGATCTTGGTGCTAGTGTCAATTTGCTACCCTATTCAGTGTACGAACAATTAGGCGTTGGAAAGCTTAAACCCACTCATTGTACTCTCCAAATGGCCGACCGATCCATCACCCATCCTAGGGGTGAGTTAGAGGATGTGTTAATTAAAGTAGGGGACTTCATTTTCCCCGTTGACTTCATTGTTATGGATACACAACCTGTAGCTAACCCCCGGAGTCAAATTCCGGTGATACTTGGTCGACCATTCCTTGCGACTTCCAATACGGTGATCAATTGTCGTAATGGTTCAATGAATCTATCTTTTGGAAATATGACAATTTAACTCAACATTTTTAAGTTGGAGAATTAGCCCTCCGAGCCTAATGCTAGTATACTTGATGTTTGCTCGATCCATGAGATCACACAGGAGGACTGTAAGATTGAAAATTTTCTGTTCGATCACAGCAGTTTTGACGCCTCTAGTGCGTTCCTCCTAGAATCTAACACAGCTTTCACGCCAGAAAACGATTATGAGTGTTTCACCTTTTTGGACGATTTTGAAGACTCACCACCCGAGTTTGAGTCTTTTGATTTTTTGGATGAGTTAGTTGAACCATCCGACTCGGTTTCTTACACTCGATTTGAACCATTGATGGAATCCTTCGAGTTCGAGATAGTTACACCAATGTTACCATCAATTGTTTCACCTCCAAAACTCGAACTAAAGCTTTTGCCGTCTCACCTTAAATATGCCTACCTAAGTGAGAATGAGACCATTCCCGTTATCATATCAGCATCTTTAGCTCTCGAGCAAGAGAAAGCCCTTTTAATGGTTTTACAAAATAACCGGCAAGCTTTTGGCTGGACTATGGCGGACATCAAGGGGATTAGTCCCCTCATAGTTGAACATCATATACACATGATGGATGATTCCAAACCAGTAAGGGATCCACAAAGACGCCTCAACCCCATAATGAAGGAGGTTGTCAAGAAGGAGATTGTCAAATGTCTTGATAGTGGTATCATTTACCCTATCTCGGATAGCCAGTGGGTTAGCCCCATTCATGTTGTCCTAAAGAAATCGGGCATTACGGTCATAACCAATGAGGGGAACGAGTTAATACCTACTCGCACCCAAACTGGGTGGCGAGTTTGCATCGACTATAGAAAACTCAACGCCGCGACAAGGAAAGACCACTTTCCTTTACCTTTTATTGACCAAATGCTAGAATGATTGGCTGGGCACGAATTTTACTGCTTTTTGGATGGCTATTCTGGCTATAATCAAGTCCCCATCGCCGAAAAGGATCAATACAAGACCACATTTACTTGTCCTTTTGGTAGTTTCGCTTACCGTCGCATGCCCTTTGGATTATGCAATGCACCCGCTACTTTCTAGCGGTGTATGATGAGGATCTTTTCTAACATGGTGGAGAAATTTTTAGAGATCTTTATGGATGATTTCTCCATTTTCGGTGACTCCTTCGATGAGTGTTTGCTACACCTTGACGCAGTTCTTACTCGCTGTAGGGATAAGAACCTCACCTTAAATTGGGAGAAGTGTCACTTTATGGTACGAGAAGGCATTGTCTTAGGACACGTCATCTCGCAAAATGGCATAGAGGTTGATAAAGCCAAGATTGAAGTCATTTCCAATCTTCCTCCTCCTAAATGCGTCAAAGACATCCGAGCCTTCCTTGGCCATGCCGGTTTTTATAGACGATTCATCAAGGATTTTAGCAAGATAGCTAGGCTCTTGACTCTTTTATTGGCCAAGGACACCACTTTTGATTTTGACTCAACTTGCATGGAAGCGTTCAAGTCATTGAAACACTCACTCATTTCTGCGCCCATTCTTTCATATCCAGACTGGACGCATCCATTCGAAATTATGTGCGATGCATCTGATTTCGCCATTGGTGCTATTCTTGGATAGCACATTAATAAGATGCCGCACGTAATTTAGTATGCTAGCCGAACATTAAATGAGGCCCAACTGAATTACATAACAACAGAAAAAGAATTTTTAGTCGTTGTGTTTGCACTTGAAAAATTCCGGCCTTATTTAATCGGCTCTCCAGTGATTGTGTACACGGATCATTCAGCTCTTCGCCACCTTTTTGCGAAGAAGGATGCTAAATCACGGCTAACACGTTGGATCCTCTTGCTACAAGAGTTTGACCTTATCATAAGGGACAAAAGAGGATGTGAAAATATAGTGGCCGATCATCTTTCACGACTTCCTTCTTCGCCTACACTTGAAATTCCAATTAAAGGTGTTTTCCCCGATGAGCAACTCTTAACCGTGTCATGCAAACCTTGGTTCGCTGATATAGTAAACTACTTGGCCACCGGCCTGATACCTAAAGATTGGTCGAAACAGGATAAACTCCGATTCTTGTCCCAAGTAAAACATTTTTACTGGGATGAGCCGTATCTCTTTAGATGCTGTTCCGACCAAATCATTCGTCAGTGTGTACTTGAAAATGAGTTTAAAAGAGTGCTATCTTTTTGCCACGATCAAGCGTGTGGCGGGCATTTTGGCCCCAAGAAGACAGCAGAGAAAATCTTGCAGTGTGGTTTCTACTAGCCACGACTCTTTAAAGATGCATATGAATACTGCAAGACATGCTCCTGGTGCCAACACTTGGGCCGGATATCGCGGAAAAATGAAATTCCGCTCCAACCAATTTTGGTTGTGGATATTTTTGATGTTTGGGGAATAGACTTCATAGGACCATTTCCCAATTCCTTTGGGAATATGTATATTCTTTTGGCTGTTGACTATGTGTCAAAATGGGTCGAGGCTGTGCCTAGCCGAACGAATGATAACAAGGTTTTCGTTCGATTTCTTAAAGAAAATATCATTTCTCGGTTTAGGCACCCTCGAGCAATTATAAGTGATAATGGATCTCACTTCTATAATAGGACTTTTGAGTCCTTAATGCGCAAATACTCCATTACTCACAAATTGTCAACACCATACCATCCCCAAACTTGTGGGCAAGCCGAGGTCTCGAATCGGCAGATTAAACAAATCTTGGAGAAGACGGTTTCTAAAAACCGTAAAGATTGGTCACACAAACTGATTGATGCACTATGAGCATTTCGTACTACATACAAGACCGATCTTGGTATGTCTCCATACCAGCTTGTTTATGGGAAGGCTTGCCACCTCCCAGTTGAGATTGAGCACAAGGCATTTTGGGTGATTAAGGAGTTGAATTTATCAATGGGAGATGCGGGCAGCAATCGAAAGCTGCAATTAAATGAACTAGAAGAGCTGCGAGATAAGGCTTATGATAATACTGTAATTGTTAAAAAGCGAACTAAGGTGTTCCATGACAAACACCTTATGCGCAAAACGTTTAAATCTGGTCAACAGGTTTTACTTTATGACACTCGGTTACACTTTCACCCCGGCAAGCTCAAATCTAGGTGGAAAAGGCCGTTTTTGGTACGCACTGTATATCTGTACGGTGCGGTAGACCAAGAAAACCCGGAGGACGGTACTTTATTTAAAGTAAACGGACATTAACTGAAACCGTTCCTCACTGCGGACCCGTCGGAGGAGCTCCTGTTTTTGCAGGAGCCGATTTACACTGACTGATCTTCCTCCATGTTACCCCCAAGTTTTTGATCATCTTGCCAAAACTTTATTTCAAACAAGTTTGGGGGTATGTATCATTTGTAAATATATAAATACAAAATAACATAAAAAAAAATTTAAAAATTTAAAAATAAAAATAATTTTTTTTGGGTATTTTTGTAAATTTTTAAATTTTAAAATAAAATAAATTTTTTATTTGCAAATAATTTCCTCTTTTTAGAGGGGTTTATTTGCAAATATCCATCATCCCCCCATATATACAGACCCCCGACCCTCTGTGTTTCTAAACCCTAAAAATCTTTTCCTCTCAAACCCTAGCCGCCATCGCCTCTTTTCTGCAGAGCAATCCCGTCGCCGCGCCGCGCAACCGCCGCCAGAGGCCGCTTACGATCGCGCTTCCGCCGCGCTTCTTGGTATTCACCCTATGAAATTTCTCAGAGGAGGTTCGATTCCTAAACACTCTCTATTTTTAAATTTCTAGATCTGTAGAACACCCAATGGCACACAGCATGCAGCTTGAACGCGATTTTTCGCAAGTTTTCACACGAGGTGTACGGTAGTTATTTTGCAAACGAAATCGCGCGTAGGGGTTGGAACTATTTAATATACAATCACCCTAATGCTTATGCACTACCGGAATTGGTCACTCATTTTTACGAGTGTATGGAGGAGGGGTGTCTCGCCCAATTTGGGTTTATTAAATTGAAATGGGGTGATCGGGAAATTATCATTGATAGGGACATTATACAAGAAGTCACACTAATCCCTCGCATACCAGCACATGACCAACCTTTGCAATTTGAGGACTACATGCCCTTGATGGGCAACGATTGCTCACGGGAGCTGCGGAAGGGTATCCAAGAGAGAACCCTTTTCGCGAATGTTTTGACTGTGTGCCGATGGGTACAAAATAATATTTTCAGTAACTCCCACAACACAACATTTTTTACACCCTCATTGCATATTGTGCATACCCTTATGTTAATAAACCCCCGTTTTTACATGTGCACAGTTTTGCTAAACTCCATAGGTGCGGGCAAACGAGCCACAAATTACCCTTGCCCCATGCTTGTTACACAACTCTGTCGATATTTCCTCCCTGTGGAGGAATTCAAATTTTACATGCATAGAGGCATACCTGTCAGGACTCTTATTGAGGGCGTTACTACGTCCTATTCACGATTGACAGAGGTTTGGTCGAGGACTGATCGGGCAGAGCACGTGCCCGCCCGCACACCTAGCTCTAGCTCGGCCGCGAGCGAAGGAGAAATGACCCCTCTAGAACATGCACAGTTGATGCGGAAAGCTGTTAGGGGCATAGAGGTGTTAAGGGAGATATCGAGGGCGCATGACCGGCGGTTGACGGAGGTAGAGCAGGGGATTCGAACCCTGTTGGGTAAAGCTGAGCGTTCACGTTCACGCTCGAAAGCGCGATGTGGGGCCGAGCAGTGAAGGCACTGCTTTGGTTAAGTTTGGGGGAGTTGGTGGTTCTATATAGTTATCTTTTGCATTGCATATTTCTTTTAATTTTTGTATATATTTTTTCATTTTCTTTTGCATGTTTAAATTCTGCATTGCATCCTTATATAAAAATCATAAAAATTAAAAAAAAATGAAAATAAAAAAATATATAAAAATCAAATAAAAACTGAAAAATTATAAAAATTAAAACATTCAATTTTGGCCTTAATTGACTTAAGTTTGACAAATAGGTTAACTAGGTAGAAACAACTAGATCTTAGACTTAGTAAATTAAAAACCCTAAACATAACCTTTCTTAAAAATTTAACGGTAGAAAGTATATGTCTTTGTAGTTTATTTAGAAATAGGCAAATTTCGAGTTGACTTCTTGGGCTAAGTTAAAATAAGGGAAAAGTATTGATATTTTTATTAAAGTATAAGTTTGAAAAATAATTCATAAGCTTAAGTCTAAATTCTGAAAATATATACCCCACAAATTGCACAAACACGAACCTTGAAACTTGGAATAGTAGAAGAGACCTTGAAATGCTCTTGTCTAAAGTCCTTAGTATAAAGGGAAATAAAATAAAAATACAAGTGTGAATAAAGAGAGAAAAAAATGAACACTGATTTTTGTAATTACTTAAGACTGCATAAATAGAAAAAATATTTAGCGAGGGTGCTTTATCACCTAGTACCTTAGACCAACTGGTTTGGGAGTCACTGCTAAAGCCTTAGGTGTTACAAGACTAGGAATTACGTTTTAATGCGCAAACACATTTTGTAATCGATCGTTGGTACCTCAAGAAGTATTAATGGTCGCATGAAGGATGTGTGAGCGAATTTCATCTAAAAATTCACCAATTAAGAAGTACTTTGGACGATGGACAAGAGTATAATAGTTTGATTTGAATTTCCAAGTGTAGGGGAGATATATACACACACGTAGGGGTATGTGATTGGGGTTTAGATAAGAGATAGGAATGAAAAATAGGACTTGTATCTTTAGTAGAGATGATAAAAATTCCTAAGTTGAGATGGAACCTTAGAAGGAAAACTTAAAAAATGCTAAAAGCTAAGTAAATTTACAGGAACATATATAATCTTAAGTTAAATGATAAGGAAGCGTGAAAAATATGGGTTGATAATCTCCGAGTCAAAGATAATAGAGTTTCTTGTTAGAAAACCTAATTGGAGAATAAAAGTCAATATGCCGAATTGATAAGATTTTGTGGGTAGTATCCGCTGAAAACCCTCAGGAGATAACACTCCTCCTACTAGGGACACCTAGAGGTTTAACGGCTTGTTGCACGAGCTCAGTGCAATCGCGTTTCCCTGCGAAAGTGAGGCTAGGACTTTTTTGAAAATAAAACTAGTTTTGCTCGAGGACGAGCAAAAGGTAAGTTTGGGGGTATTTGTTCATATCATAATTTTGCATTATTATATTCCCCATTCTTATTCATTTTACAAATAAATAGGTGCTTTTGATCCATGTCTGCTACATAGTTGCAGGTTACAGGTTCTCGGAATAAAAACAGTGAAAATGATGAAAAGACGATACAAAAGTGAGACTACGACCAACAAATGGAAGAATCTTGATCAAGCCTACTGTTTGGATAATAAACGAAGTTCAATGAACAAGTTCACAAAGTAAAAAGGCAGCACAAGGTTCAAGACTTCGACACGAAACAAACGGTAAAGTCTACGACATTATGCATTGTGGAAATCTGGAAAAAAACTAGAAGACAATCTGAGAAACCAAGTGAAGAAACAAGAAGCCAAATGCAACCAAAAGAAGCCCAGGAAAACACAGCCCAAGACACCACTATATGGCCGCGGATCCGCGGCCAAACATGGCATTTGGCCGCAGTTCCGCGGCCATGAGGAGCCCGTGTCGGTGCAAATTTTGTGACGTGTGGCGATGCGTTGACTAGTCTTCTTAGGGTATATTTGTAAATGCAGATGTGAATTGAATGTAACCCTAGGGTTTCTATGATCTATAAATAGAAGCCCTAAACCTCTTTTTGAGGTATGCCTCTTCTTATGCCTCTTTTCATTGATCAAAATTCAGAAATCAATTGTAATGTTTTGAGAGCATCAAATAAAGTAAGTAGATTTTATTTTCATTGTCCTAGTTCTTAAATTCATTTATGCCCTAGTATAGATTTATTATCTGCCCTAGTTAATTAGTTTAGAAATTTTATTAATCTGCCGTAGTTTAGATAGTTAGTCTTTTTTAAATTGAAAACTCTTAAAAAAACATGTCTTTTATCAATCTCCTAATGAGTGAGTAGTTCCTCACTTGTTAGGGTTAGGAATAGGAAAGGTTTGAGAGATGAAAATCTCTCACCCCTTTCTTGCCCATCACATATTAATTCATAGGACTCCATGCATACATACACACACCGCTCCCTACGGCACCCTACCCATGAGGTAACGGTGATACCGTAGTTTAAAAGACCGGTTGTGTATGTTTTCCATGGAGGTTAGGGTAATAATTAAGAAAGGACGGACAAGGACCTAGAGGAAGAAACATCGTTTCTTCCCGATCGTCTTAATCCCCTTTATTAATTATTACTATAACACCTAAAGAGATCTAAATTAGGGTATTGAAAGCGGTGGGAAATCTTAAATTTCCAAACTTAACCTAAACCTAACCCTAGCAAGATTCTAATCCTAGTTTAAATCAACTTTAGTTTTTAATGATAATCAACCCAACACCGTTTGGAATTAACTCGTTAGAACAAATAGGAAATACATAAAATCCCTGTGGACCGACCCATACTCACCGGCTAGCTATCAAGCGACGCCGTTCTTGATTGCGGTAAACAATTCTTTGATTCATCTTTTGAAAGCGCATATACGCAAAATCTCAAACAATAACGTCCCCATAATTAAAAACCCCTCGTACACGAGGGGAATCTGACGAAGTCTGCTACAATGGCCGCATCTGTCTAAACCTCCGATATACGGTACCATAAATCAATTTGGCATTTTCGGAGAGGTGGACAGATAAAACTAAATAGCATCTACCCCCCTGATTCAGGAATGATGTTTGTCTTCCCTGTTTTCGGCGGTAAACAGACACCGTTATTGATTGCAGTTACTACTAAAACACTTTTTCACATCAATAAAACGGCGCCGTTGCCGGGGATACATGTGTAATTTTTTTTTTTGCTATTCGGGTTGAATTCTTATTCGATCCATATCATGAAAATAAAACAAAACCGTAACTTGCATATTTAACGATCAGTGTACGATTTTTGCGAGGGAATCTGGATTCACTAGAGTGAGGAAATCAAGATCCAGGGACTTTCTATGAAGCCCAGAGGAGCAAGGGAAGCTACTGAAGAAAACTCAGTAGACAAACCCACCATAGCGCGGTGGAACCACGGCAGAAGCATTGTTTTTGCGGCGGTTGGGCGGCGGTCTTGAGGGATCGTACACCAAAACTCCTCTGGTATCTTCCTTATATCTTTCTCTCTCCTCTAGAAATCCAATAATTTGATTTTCTGCAGGATTCTTTGCAAAATATCACCACTAAAAAATCTTTTGCGTGTTTTGTAATTGGTTTGTTCTTGCATATTTTTAACCAGACTTTAAGGGGGAAAGACCAAATTCAGATTAGGTAGGGATTTCACCACCCTTCATAGGCCTCACAAATCGCAAACGTGCATGTGAATTAACCTACATTAATAAAAAAAATGTCTAGACCAAGCCCCAAGGACTGTTGCGCCCAAATTAGGACAGAGGAGGGTCGTGGGTAATTTTTTATCTATCGCTTATCCGCATTTCTTTTGTGGTGTCTAAGGCAAGTGTGTCACGACCCGAAAGTACGGAACATGACCGGCACTTAGACTACGAAACGTCTCGAGGCGTACGTAATCTAAGTAAGCCGAAAAACCCAGAAATCCAAACCAAGAAAAGTAGTAGAGTGAAGGAAAACCAATTTAAATCAAGTAGTTTTAATAGCATAAGCCGAATTATGCCTTTTTTAAAAACATCAAATATTTCCTGAAAATTTCGGCAGAGTCTCCTTTGTAAAAACTGGCCCCCAAACGGGATACAACATGAATAGTATACGAAATCAAAAAAGGCATCCCCAAGCGGGAGCCAGCTCTTCGTCAATCGACGGTCACAACCACACAAGCAATATAATATACAACGCCAAGGGCGAGGATCAAAACTCAAATAGAACTCAAAACAACAAGAAATCCATAGAAATACAACGCGCGACTCTAAGGTCGAAAGAATAAACATCACTGGTCTCTATCTTAAATAAATACATGTTTGGTTGATGGAATTTACTAGATACAACTGAATAATAATATACAATGTATAATGATGGGTGCGATACAAATAAACCCACCTACTAGCAAGTCACCCGAAGGAAGCAGTGCCAGCAAAGTCGTAATGAAACCTGTACGGCAAAACCTGCAAGAAACTGTGGCACAACGGGGGTGAGTTGCCAACTCGTGAGTAGAAAAACATCTACGAACAGAAACCGCATGAACAACGCAATCCTAGGTCAACGATCATAATATATCCTCAAATATATGTATAACATGCAGCCTATAACAATGGCTAGGGTAATATATAACCGAGTGTAATCTCATGGGCCCGTGTCAGTGCCTCAGGTAGCAATATATCATATGGATGATGTATGAATGCATGTACTGAAGAAAACTGCTTTCATAAATTAGTGAGATTTCTGTATTTTTAAAATGAGGTATCATAATGAAATCAGCATAAAACAGTGCCTAGCATCGGCACAAAACGTAATCCTAATATCTCGATATCTCTGTATCACAGTCTCTGTACCTCAATATCTCGGAATCTCAATGTCTCAATCACAATATCTAGGGCGCCGTCAGTCCAGACCGGCCCCTACCATCTATCTCAAGACCACGACGGTATCCTCCGGATATCCGATGCGTCGCGAAAAATCACCGGTCGGTAGTGCTCCCCTGCCAGGCTCAACGTCAACAACACGATCCTCTTGCCCCGGGGTACCGCACCGGGCCCACCATGTATCCGAAACGGTTCCTCCACTCCTCGAATCGGGTCTCGAAATCCATCAGCAAACTGATGGTGGACGACTCATACATCATGGGAAAACCGCACTTTTTATTTTAAAAGAGAGAAAAGGTTTATTTATGTTTTTGCGGTTTTCCTCCAAATCCAAGAAATCTCATGAAATCCGAATCCAAGTCATCAATAGCATGTAAACAGTGAATATAGGCATGAGAATCTATGATTGCGACACAACAGTGAATAATAACATGCATGAAGTAGCAGGCAATAACTACAATGTCTAACTAGCATATAAGGCAAGTACACTAATATCATGTCTAAACTATTAGCTAACAACATATGTCAAATGAAATAGTATTTTCTAAAGTGTTCGTGACATGGCAATTACCGATGAAGATGTGTGTGAGCCAGCAAGTAAGTGTACGTGGTACATACGCGTCATCGGTAATGGTGTTGGTGTCCTAACAGCATGATATTAATAATAGGATATGAATCATAATATAAGCATGCGATGCGGAGCGAACAACAATAATGAGCGGGAGCTAAATACTAAATAATGGTGCCCTTTGAAATAACACGAATCGTAGGGTTTTGAAAATAAGGGCTACGGTGGTTTTAATAAAGGATACGTCTTTTGAAATATCCGTAGATCCCTTGACCTGTCTTTTAAAATACCCACGATCCGTTAGTTTTGAAATAGGTAGAAATCTAATCTAGTCTAACAACTACACTAAACTATACGGCTGAACTAACAAGCTGAACTACAGGTAAGGAAACCGCCTATCATCTGAGTCGATACATATACATACCTGTATATGTATAGTCGGTGATCCCGCCTCAATAATATCATATCCGATACCATATCTATAATCAGGAATCCCAAGTCAAGAGTGCGGATTAATCATCAATATATAGCTCGTACGTAAATCCGTCGTACGGCATCCCAAATCTGGGTACGGGTCAATATCACATTCATCATACTATTCATCTGGTATCCTCTTTATCAAATATCATGATCGGGGTACTGATCTACGTCTAGTACAATACTGATACCGCCTAAGTATGCATGCACGTGTGTGAAACACTACGTCAAGGACCCGCTACAACGTCATGTCGTATCTCAAATACGAACCCTGCTATATCACCGATCTCACGGCCTCAAATCAAATCTCATCGACTCATCTTAAATCCCAAGTACTATCCTCATTATCCATGCATGCGTATATGAATGTATATATGCATAGTCCCATACCCATGCATATATACATATATACACATCCCAATCTGCGCACAAGAAAGTAAAGTATGCAAGTCTGTGTGTGCGTATGTGGGTATAACAAGTACTCTAGGGTTTCGCAACTAACCCAAAGGTACTCCATGAACACATAAACATAACATGAATGAACATTCTCGTATCATAAAACACCTATATAAACATATATATATGAGCTACACTACGGACTGCGGGGGTGCTATACGCCATCCACCCGACTTCTCCCCGTAGATATAAATCTACTCACCTGGTCCTCGCTAGCCGGTGCCGACGTCGCCACGCGCTTGCTTGTCGTCTCGAAGTCCACATGGGGTACCTACATATCATAACGCACCGTGTCGTATTAAAATCCGACTCATGACCCAAAAACGACACGTGAATCCTACATAGGTCAAAATCTATGGTTGCTTTCACAAATCAACCCAAAAACCCTCGACGTCGGCGTACAAACGCCAAACCATCGAGAAAAACTCAAACGTATCAATCGTGGTTTCACAACACCTTAATTATATATATATAATAGGGTTAGAATCACCAAAACTTCAAATTCGCTTTAAAGCTATTTTTCCGAAAACCTAATAAGCAAAATTAACTGCTTTAATACAACATCTTGATGCTTAAACGAATCTAGCGGCCACAATATTCACTAAATATCATAACAAAGTCATATAAACCATTCCTATAATTTATTCTCATCAATTTCCATAAATTCCAAAATTCTAGTTTACAATATACCCAAATTTTAACAATTTTATAGCAAAAAAATGCACAAACCACAATCTAGCTTGGATTTTCATGAACTAAAGTATTAAACTACACTTTAAAATGTTAATAATGCCATGAATACCCTAATTAGATTTTTATCTCCATTACTTAATCAAATTTCAAAAACCTAGTTTGCTTAAAAACTTGATTTGGACAATTTAAATGCAACAATTTACATAATAGCAACTAGATTAGATTTTCCATGCCCTCACATGCCAAAATACACTTTGTAAACTTAAACAAGTGACAATAACCATATTTGAATTCAAACCCTAACTCATAAATTTTCCAAACTAGCAATTAAACCTAATTAAACACCTAATTAAGCTAACTTAAAGCAATTAACAACAATTTAACAAAAAGGTTAGAATTATACCCAAATAAATTTGAAGATCCCACAAGCACACTTAGCCTCCCAAATTGAAATCTAAATCCCTAGATCCATGCTATGGTAGCCAAGGAAAAATGGGTAGGAGGTGGATTTTGATTTGGATTTTTGCTTGATTTTTTTTTGGATTTTCAAGCACTTTTGATGAATTTTTTTTTTAAAGAGAAAGAGATGAAGAATGAAGGGGCTGAAATGGAGGGGGGCTCGACCATTGCAGGTGGGGGAGAGGAGAGAGGGAGTGTGGTGTGAGGTATGGTGAGGGAAAAGTCCAAGTCAACCAAATACCAACTCTTTTATCCATTCTCAGTTCTTTTCTTTTATTTCTTTTCTTTTCTTTGAAATTCAAGTGGGGAAAATGGGTGGGGGCTGCTAAATTCAGCCAAGGGAAGAAATAAATGGAGGTGTGTGAGTGTGGGTATGGGTGTGGGGTGATGGAAAATGATAAATACAATACCCCAAACATCCATTTACACTAAAAAAAAGCCTTTTTCTTCGATATTTTCTAAACCGTTTTGGCAAACGATTTCATTTCAAAAACCACATGATAAAATTTTATTCAATATTTTATGATGCACAAAATTTGTTTCAACTCATTCCAATTTGTAATTTTCCCCAATTAAATGTATTAGTGACGGCTTAAAATAATATTAAAATAATTAATTTCGGAAAAATTTTCAGAAAATTTGAAATTTCACCAGTGGCTCAATAAACACCAAATACTAGCAATTACATAGCTAGAATATGTATATTTAATTTTATAATAAAGATATTTGCATTTTGACTTTTTACAGAAAACCCCCTTATTTTACCGTTTTTTCGAATTTTCACAGAAACGATTTTCAAAACGTTACAAAGTGTGACTAAGGAAGGTGGTTACTTAATTAGGCCCGCTATTTTGGTGATTCATATAGCGGATACATCCCGCTTATCTAGCACTTACCTGGCCACAAGAGTGATAAAAATGTGGTAGAGGATTGATCATGCGGCTTGTCCTTTAGAAGTCTAGGAGCGGTCTATTGCTTGACCTAAGTGAACTTAGTTCTAGGTTTTCTTGTGTATTTTGTGATTTGTTGAGTCAACCTTCAAGTCCTTATTTTAAAGAAAAACATCCAAATAGAGCTTAAATCTTTCCCCTTCCTCCTTTCTTTTCACCTTCTTATAATGAGTAACCCAAACAGACGAACTCTTGCCGAGGTTTGCTATCCAGAACCAAATATTTCTTGTTTTCATAATTACTTCGGTCAAAAATCCAACTCTACCATGTCTTTAAGAGATAGGATAGAGCAAGCGGAAAGAAACAGTTGGACACCTCACTTCAGGTCCTATCAACTGCATCAAAATTCTACATCTTCTTATGTTGATAATATGTTTAAAGCGGGTGAGGGTACTTCTAAACACATGTCCATTGCTGAGTATATTGCGAAGACCTAATCCCAAAGTTTCAATCCGGTCAAACCGTTAGGACAACAAACACCATCATTTTCTGAAGAAAGTATTGCTACTCGTTTTGCGGCGTATATGAGATCTGTTACTAGTCACCAACCAACCAATCTCACTATTCTTCTTATCACAATATTGATCCTACTCCTTTCTATTTTTCACAACCATTCGATTCCTATCAATCCTATCCGACTTTTACACCTTCTATAAATATTTCTTCTGAACAGTCATTTAGGAGTTTCACCTATCCACAAGAATTTCAATCTTCTACTGAAACCCCTTAACAACCCATGTCTAGTCTTGAACGGTCATTGGAAAAATTTCAGGTATCGTCGTGTCAGATAGAGGAATTGAATGTATCCATGGCCGCCCTCATACAACCCAACAAACGAGCAACTGGTTTCCAACTAGCTCAAAATTTTCCAATGTATGATACGGCAATAGGACAAATTGAGAATTTGAGTAGTGAGAGAGAGCAGTACACCCTTCCAAATCAAACCTCCCCATCCCAAATTGAAATCCACAACTCCATTTTCACAAATCTATCGAGTACACCAAATGATTCACTAATTGAAGATAGAATGTTTGATAAGTTGTGCGACTTTGTACTGTTTGATTTACCCGATTGTGAAGGGTCCATTTCAAGTGAAACTGTCACGCCCCGCTTCCCAGAGTGCGCTAAGATCGGCAAATGACAGAGCCAACCATTCTACCTGTGGTTAGGAAACATCCCTCCACAGTCACATTACGGTTGTCTATAAGATATCAAAAACAGTAGAAAAAAAATAAACTATCTAGTACATGTCCATAAGCCAGAATAAAAAAAGTTAAGAAATAATATGCGTAAGCAATAGATCCAAATAACAATAACATCTAGAAAGTACATCCCAAAATACGGGCTCACACCAGGAATGAAAATGCTGAAAGAAAACTAAACTAAAAATACTAACAGGATCCTCACTGCTCGGCCTGTCGGCTGAAATACTCCTGAACGGCCTGCGACAAAGATAGAGGATCTGGGCCATGCAAAACCCAGACGTCAGTGCGTCATAATATCAACAATAATATATAATCAGGAGGTAACAAGATATGCAGGCATGAGTATGAATAGAAATATGTGTATAACAGTAACATTAATATGGAACAATGAAGTGTATCGGTGTATGTGAAGTACAGTGAGTAATCTAAACTGTGCTACTGGGTTATCTATTCTAAAGTCTTCAAAATCAATTAATGTAATCCTCATCCTAACCCATCGGTCTATGCCCCGTTCATTCCCCACGGGACCACGGTAACAAAATATGATAGACTGTCAGTCTATGTCCCGTTCATTCCCTACGGGACCACGGTTACATGATGTAATAGCCCTTTAAGTTACGTTCAGTTATATTCTTGATTTCCCCTTACCCCCAAGTTATGTGTTCAAGTCGGGTGTTGATAAATCTGAAGCTAATGCCAACACAGGATCAAGCGGGACAGGTTTGTCTATACAGACAACGGGATAAGTCCATCGGGAAAACATGTCAGGATTGTCGGCATTAGAAACAGGATTAGGTAACATGTCAAGTAGTGGTGTATCAGGTCATGTCAAGTGGTGCACAGTGTATCACATGTGTTCTCAACAGTAAAATGTAGCAAGTATTGGATCAGGGTATAAGTACGGATGTACAGTAAAAGCATGGATGCACAATTATCTATCAGGGGTTACATCATGACTAACTAGAACGCACAATATCAAGCATGGGGTACTAATGTGATAATAATATGAGTTAATGTAATATAGCGTCCAACTATGTATGCAGAATTAATGGTATGTATACACAGATAAACATGGATGCTCAAATAACTATCAGGGGTTACAACTACAGTTACATTACTATGTAGGATGCACATTATCTAGCATAGGGTGTTACTACAATAATAACATGAGTTAATATGATCTGTAGATGCAGCTATATTTATATTAAATGATATGGATGCATACGGGTATCCGAAAACGGTAAAACTTTAATATGGGCGTATAATGTGATAAACATGTAACATTTTATTCATATGGATGCATAATAATATACATAGTATGTAGCAAGATGAACTTTCCCGAACGGATCACACGACGGGTACGTTCGGCACGTCCGACGTCGGGTAAACATCGCAACGCACACACGGCACACGGGACGGGTCCAGGTAAGGCAAGAAGGTAACCACGCAGGTAGGGGACTTTCACTGGATCTCCTGGATCGGCAGTGACGAGCACGGCTCCGGCGATGACCAGAAAATGTGAAATCAAGAAGTAAAGAAAAATAGAAGAAGAAGAAGAAAGAAGAAGAAGAAGAAGAAGAAGATGAAGGTTGCACTGGGGTTGGTGCTCTGGGGTAAGAGGAGGCGGTACTGGGGTGACGTTGGCAATGGGTCTCCGGCGATCACCGGAAAAACAAGATCAAGAAAGAGAAAGAGAAGAGAAAAGAATAATAAGAAGAAGAAGATAGGGGGTTTGGCTCTGGGTTTGGAGTTCACTCTGTTGGAACTGCAAGAGAGCAGAGAGAGGTCGAGGAGAGGAAGTCGACGGCGAGGGCGTCGGCGAGGTCGGGTTGTGCAGTCGGGTGAAGGTGGTGTTGGGTGGTGATGCTTTGAAGAGAGGGGAGAGATGTGAGGTGATGGTGGAAGAAAGGAGATGAGGAGGCGAGAAGAGCAGGAGGTGGTCGAGGAGGAGTCGGGGAGAGGAACATGGAGGATGATGAAGAGGTGGTGACGAGGGGTCGCCGGCGTGAGGGTGTGTGCAGGGAAGGGCTCGGGTTCGAGAGTATAAGAGAGAGGAGAAGGAGGATATGGAGATGGTGATGAGGGTAAGAGTTCGTCGGGGGTGATCGGAGCTCCGGCTAAGAGGGGTGTGCAGCGATGGGTTTCATGGGTTGCAGGGCTCGGGATAATAAGGGTGGAGTCGGGGAAAGGTTGCAGGCTTGGCCGGGGATGAACGAGGAGAAGAGGAAGTGAGCGGGGAGAGGAGGTCGAGGAAGGGAAGAATATAGTGGTGAGGGTTGAGGCCGATGGTAGGGTTAGGGCTAGGGTTGTCGAGTCGGAGGTGATGAAAAAGGAAGGAGATGAAAATATGAGGGGAGAGAGAGGGACGTGGGCTCGGGAAAGGAGTATGGGGTGTGAAAGAAATATATATAATAAGAGGAAGGAGAGAGAGACAGAATGGATTGTTGAGAGAGGGGAAGAGAGAGGGGGAAAGAAAGAGAGATAGAAATTGAGAGGAGCGGGAGAGAATTTTGTTATTTAGTTAGGATTTTAATTTTAAAATATATTTTAGTTAACTATATTTATACTGTTAAAAATATAATATTAATAAAATATTTAATATTCTGGTTAATACAAACTTACTCCAAAATATGCCCAGGTCGGGTCTAAAAATTCAGTTTCTAAATACGAAAAATATATGTGTCGACCAAAACTAAAATTGGATATCCAGGTAATGAAAATGCATACCCCTAAGAACGGATGCACATACGTGCGCGTAGCCATCCAAACAAGTCCGTTTCACTGAACAGGACGAGAAAAAGATACGCGGATGCTACCACAGGGTTAGGGGTATCATGCAGGCCATGCTATATATTTTAAACTATTTTATGTGACTTTAAATGTTATAAAAAAAATGCAGATGCCAGATAAAATGCCAGTATGCAGTATATATAAAATGAAAGTGCACGGATCCACGTAACAAGCCAGGATAAATCATAAACAGGAATCAAGACGGGTTTCTAGCAAGCGGGTCGGGTCGGATGCAAATACAATTGTCAAATACACTATTCACACCCAAAACACAATAAATCAGGAAATACCATAAATAAAGAAATAATTGAAATAGAATTGGTATAAATAAACTAGGGTGTTACATTATACCCAACTACAAAAAGAATTTCGTCCTCGAAATTCCAGGAACAAGAAAAGATGAACAAACAAGAATCTACAAGAATAGGTGTGAAAACTTCTGTCGAATCTCATCTTCTCGTTCCCAAGTCGATTCTCCATGCGAGCGATTTCCACAAGAAACAAGTACGAGAGGGATAACCTTGTTCTTAAGGACTCTTTCTCTTCGATCAACAATCGACATCGGTTGTTCCTCAAAGGTCAAATCCTCTCTTACAGTCAGCTCCAAATGATCCAGCACGTGTGTTTCATCTCGAACATACTTACGGAGTGGAGAAACATGAAACACGTCATGCACATTTGCCAAAGATGGGGGTAAAGTCAATCGATAAGCCACTTCTCCAACACGCTCCATAACCTCGAAAGGCCCCACGAATCGAGGACTAAGCTTGCCTCGACTCTCAAAAAGAATCACTCCTCTAGTCGGTGATATCTTCAAGAACACAAGATCACCGACAGCAAACTCTAGAGGTCTTCTTGATGTATCGGCCCAACTCTTATGTCGATCCTGCGCTGCCTTCATATGATTTCAGATGGTATTAACCTTCTCAACTGTTTGGACGATCAAATACGGTCCCAACAATCTTCGTTCTCCAACATCGTCCCAAGAAACGGGTGAGCGACACTTGCGACCATATAATGCTTCGAATAGAGCCATCTGAATAGTTGCCTGAAAGCTGTTATTGTAAGAAAACTCCACCAAGTGTAGATGATTCTCCCATGAACCCTTGAAGTCTAACATGCAAGCTCTCAACATGTCTTCAAGAGTTTGGATCGTTCTCTCCGACTGGCCATCTGTCTGAGGATGATAAGCGGTGCTAAACTTCAATCGCGTCCCCAATCTTTCCTATAAACTCCTCCAGAAGTGCGATAATAATCGGGTATCACGATCGGATACGATGCTCACAGGTACTCCATGCAATCTCACAATCTCCTGCATGTACCGTTCTGTTAACTCTTCCATTGACTGACCAACTCGAAATGGTATGAAATGAGCTGCCTTGGTCAATCGATCAACAATCACCCAAACTGCATTGTTGTCCTTTGGACTCCGCGATAAAGCAATCACGAAATCCATGGTTATATGTTCCATTCCCACTTCGATTGTGGAACCGGAAGTGGTTGCAATAAACCAGCTACCATTTGATGTTCTGCCTTAACTTGCTGACACACCAAGCACTTTGCTACAAAGCGAGCAATCTCCCTTTTCATGCCTTCCCACCAGAAATGCTGTCGTAGATCACGGTACATCTTCGTGCTTCCTAGATGCACGGAATATGCGAAACTGTGTGCCTCCTTCATAACTTCTTCATAAATGTCTCCTTTCGGCATACACAAACGGCTACCATATCGCAACGAACCATCTTCATGAATTAACAAGTCCGTTCGAAGTCCAGCTTCAACTTGTTCTCGAAACTTCTGCAATCTTGGGTCCTGCGACTGCGCTGCTTTAATATTCTCGATCAACGATGACTGTACTTGCAGCTGCATGAACTGTCCCGAAGAATGCGGTAGCACGATCTCCAACTCAAATATACGAAAATCTTCGATAAGCTCCTTCTGTGCAGTCAACATCCGAATTGCTGGCAACCGACTAAGCGTATCCGGTATTACAATAACTTTCCCGGGATGGTACTTGAGATCAATATCATAATCAGCCATCAGCTCCAACCATCTACGCTGCCTCATGTTAAGCTCTTTCTGCGTGAACACGTACTTTAAGCTTTTGTGATCGGTGAATACTTCGACCCTTTCGCCCAGTAAGTAGTGTCTCCAAATCTTCAAAGCGAAAATCACAGCAGCAAGCTCCAAATCATGAGTTGGGTAATTCTTCTCATGGGTCTTCAACTGTCTCGATGCGTAGGCTATGACCTTCCCATGCTGCATCAAAACACATCCCAAACCTTTCCCAGATGCGTCGCTGTGATTCACCAATCCTCCGGAACCGTCTGGTACGGTCAAAATAGGAGAGGTTATCAACCTTTGCTTTAACGCCTCAAAAGCTGACGCACATCTATCCATCCATACGAACAGTACTTCCTTTCGCGTAAGCTCGGTCAAAGGCTCAGCTAAGCGAGCAAAATTCTCCACGAACCTTCTGTAATATCCGGCAAGTCCAAGAAAACTTCTGATCTCTGCTACGTTCTTCGGAATCGGCCAATCTTGAACTGCTGCAATCTTCTCAGGGTCAACGGCGATTCCATCTCTGGATACAACATGCCCCAAAAACTTCATTTCTTCAAGCCAAAATTCGCGCTTGCTCATCTTTGCATATAATCTTTCTTGCCTCAACGTCTGCAGTGCGATCTTCAAGTGTTCTGCATGCTCTTCTAGGCTCCTCGAGTAGATCAGAATATCATCGATGAACACCACTATAAACTGGTCCAAGAATGATGAAAAGATTCATTTCATCAAGTCCATAAATATCGCCGGTGCATTCGTGACTCTGAATGGCATCACTAAATACTCGTAATGTCCATATCGAGTTCGGAACGCATTCTTGCAAATATCTTCTGATTTAACTCGAACTTGATGATATCTGGATCGCAAATCCAGCTTCAAGAATACCCTCACGCCACTGAGTTGCTCGAATAATTCTCCAATGCGAGGGATCGGGTACTTGTTCTTAATAGTCACCCGGTTTAATTCTCGACAATCGATGCACATCCTTCTTGTGCCATCTTTCTTCTCGACTAGAAGAACTGGAGCTCTCCAAGGTGAATTGCTGCCGCGAATCCAACCCTTCTCAAGCAATTCGGTAACCTGCTTCTTGACTTCTTCCAACTCCACTGGTGCCATCGGATAGTACGCCTTTGAGATTGGCGTTGCACCAGGAACAAGATCAATCGTGAAATCCACATCTCGTTTTGGTGGTAAACCTGAGATGTCCTTGAACATGTCCATGAACTCTCGAACTATAGCTGGCGTTTCCTCCCTATCAACTTCCATCGATGAAAGAACGGAGCTTGTCGGCCTAGCCCTAACTCGACTGGCCCAACAGAACAGCTACATCCAGCAAATACAAACTCCGGATGTCTGGGAATCTGGAAAATCACTTTCTTTGCCCTACAATCAATGTGAGCGTGGAAAGTGCCGAGAAAATCCATTCCCAAGACAACATCAAACAATGGGATGCACCAGAATCGAATAATTCTAATACGGGGAAAATATGAACAAGTAGGATACCTGAAATGACTTCACCTGAAGCCAAACACTGAAGAAGATAAGCACGGTAAAAAGGATTCAAGCTTGCGATAAAACATGAACTGGTAAGCAATGAAACCGAGAGAAGTAAGGTAATATCACGACCATAAATCAAGGAAATGAATCAAGACTAGGACTCCAAGTTACTAAAATAGAGTACCGCATTGTAACCATGCTACAGTTCATAGTTACAATCACATAACTCCGTTCAAGTCGCCCAAATCCTACTATCAGAATCAAACGAATAAGATGGGAGAAACAATAGGGAACCAAAAGATTTCAAACCGAGATGCAACGTCATTCCATCTCGTCAAGATATAGGGTCAAGAAAAAGATATGATTCAAGAATCATGATAACAAGGTGGCAGGACATGTTCCTAATTACGAGTATTCTGATCCGTGTATTGGGTCCAATACCCAACTATAAAAGAATCAAACCCGATTAATCTAAATCCTATAGCTCTGATACCAAACAAACCTTGTCACGCCCCGCTTCCCAGAGTGTGCTAAGATCGGCACTTGACAGAGCCAACCATACTACATGCGGCTAGAAAACATCCATCCACAGTCACATTACGGCTGTCTATAAGATATCAAGAACAGTAGAAATAAAATAAACTATCTAGTATATGTCCATAAGCCAGAATAAACGAGTCAAGAAATAATATGTGGAAGCAATAGATCCAAATAACAATAACATCTGGAAAGTACGTCCTAAAATACGGGCTCACACCAGGAATGAAAATGCTGAAAGAAAACTAAACTAAAAATACTAACAGGATCCCCACTGCTCGGCCTGTCGGCTGAAATACTCCTGAACGGCCTGCGACAAAGATAGAGGATCTGGGCCATGCAAAACCCAGACGTCAGTGCGTCATAATATCAACAATAATATATAATCAGGAGGTAACAAGATATGCATGCATGAGTATGAACAGAAATATGTGTATAACAGTAACATGAATATGCAACAATGAAGTGTATCGGTGTATGTGAAGTGCAGTGAGTAATCTAAACTGTGCTACTGGGTTATCTATTCTAAAGTCTTCAAAATCAATTAATGTAATCCTCATCGTAACCCATTGGTCTATGCCCCGTTCATTCCCTATAGGACCATGGTAACAAGATATGATAGACTGTCAGTCTATGTCCCGTTCATTCCCCACGGGACCACGGTAACATGATATAATAGCCCTTTGAGTTACGTTCGGTTACATTCTTGATTTCCCCTTACCCCCAAATTATGTGTTCAAGTCGGGTATTGATAAATCTGAAGCTAATGCCAACACAGGATCAAGCGGAACAGGTTTGTCTATACAGACAACAGGATAAGTCCATCGGGACAATATGTCAGGATTGTCGGCATTAGAAATAGGATCAGGTAACATGTCAAGTAGTGGTGTATCAGGTCATGTCAAGTGGTGCACAGTATATCACATGTGTTCTCAACAGTAAAATGTAGCAAGTATTGGATCAGGGTAAAAGTACGGATGTACAGTAAAAGCATGGATGCACAATTATCTATCAGGGGTTACATCATGACTATGTAGGATGCACAATATCAAGCATGGGGTACTAATGTGATAATAATATAAGTTAATGTAATATGGCGTCAAACTAGGTATGCAGAATTAATGGTATGTATACACAGATAAACATGGATGCTCAAATAACTATCAGGGGTTACAACTATAGTTCCATTCTTAGGTAAGATGCACATTATCTAGCATGGGATGTTACTACAATAATAACATGAGTTAATATGATCTGTAGATGCAGCTATATGTATATTAAATGATATGGATGCATACGGGTATCCGAAAACGATAAAACTTTAATATGGACGTATAATGCGATAAAATATAACATTTTATTCATATGGATGCATAATAATATACATAGCACGTAGCAAGATGAACTTGCCTGAACGGATCACACGACGGGTACATACGGCACGTCCGACGTCGGGTAAACGTCGCAACGCACACACGGCATACGGGACGGGTCCACGTAAGGCAAGAAGGTAACCACGCAGGTAGGGGACATTCACTGGATCTCCTGGATCGGCAGCGGCGAGCACGGCTCCGGCGATGATCGGAAAATGTGAAATAAAGAAGTACAGAAAAGTAGTAGAAGAAGAAGAAGATAGAAGAAGAAGGAAGAAGAAGAAAGAAGAAGATGAAGGTTGCACTAGGGTTGGTGCTATGGGGTCAGAGGAGGCGGTACTGGGGTGACGTCGACAATGGGTCTCCGGCGATCACCGGAAAAACAAGATCAAGAAAGAGAAAGAGAAGAGAAAATAAGAAGAAGAAGAGGAAGAAGAAGAGAGGGGGTTTAGATCTGGGTTTGGGGTTTACTCTGTTGGAACTACAGGGGAGCAGAGAGAGGTCGAGGAAAGGAAGTTGACGGCGAGGGTGTTTGCGAGGTCGAGTTGTGCAGTACGTCGGGCGAAGGTGGTGTCGGGTGGTGATGGTTTGAAGAGAGGGGAGAGAAGGTGAGGCGATGGTGGAAGAAAGGAGATGAGGAGGAGAGGAGAGGAGTACGTGGTCGATGAGGAGTCGGGGAGAGGAACATGGAGGAGGATGACGGGGGTGGTGATGAGGGGTCGCCGGCGTGAGGGTGTGTTCAGGGAAGGGCTCGGGTTTGAGAGTATAAGAGACGGGAGAAGGAGGATATAGAGATGGTGATGAGGGTAAGAGTTCGTCGGGGTGATCGGAGCTCCAGCGAAAAGGGGTGTGCAGCGATGGGTTTCATGGGTTGCAGGGCTTGGGAGAAGAAGGGTGGCGTCAGGGAAAGGTTGCAGGCTTGGTCGAGGATGAAGGAGGATAAGAGGAAGTGAGCGGGGAGAGGAGGTCGAAGAGGGGAAGAATATGGTGGTGAGGGTTGAGGCCGACGGTAGGGTTAGGGCTAGGGTTGTCGAGTCGGAGGTGACGAAAAAGGAAGGAGATGAAGATGTGAGGAGAGAGAGAGGGACGTGGGCTCGGGAAAGGAGTATGGGGTGTGAAAGAAATATATATATAATAAGAGGATAGAGAGAGAGACAGAATGGATTGTTGAGAGAGGCGAAGAGAGAGAGAGAGAGAGAAATCGATAGGAGAGAGAGAATTTTGTTATTTAGTTAGGATTTTAATTTTAAAATATATTTTAGTTAACTAAATTTATACTCTTAAAAATATAATATTAATAAAATATTTAATATTCTGGTTAATACAAACTTACTCTAAAATATGCCCAGGTCGGGTCTAAAAATTCAGTTTCAAAATACGAAAAATATGTGTCGACGAAAACTAAAATTGGATATCCGGGTAACGAAAATGCATACCCCCAAGAACGGATGCACGTACGTGCGCGTAGCCATCCAAACAAGCCCGTTTCACTGAACGGGACGAGAACAAGATACGCGGATGCTACCAAAGGGTTAGGGGTATCATGCAGGCCATGCTATATATTTTAAACTATTTTATGTGACTTTAAATGTTATAAAAAATGCAGATGCCAGATAAAATGCCAGTATGCAGTATATATAATATGAAAATGTACGGATCCACGTAATAAGCCAGGATAAATCATAAACAGGAATCAAGACGGGTTTCTAGCAAGCGGATCGGGTCAGATGCAAATATAATTATAAAATACACTATTCGCACCCAAAACACAATAAATCAGGAAATACAATAAATAATGAAATACTTGAAATAGAATTGGTATAAATGAATTAGAATGTTATAGAAACCACACCCAATCCTTTTGATCTCTATACCTCCACTCCAGAACCAAAATTGATTGAAAGCCATACTTTTGATGAGGTGTCTAAGAATTTTAACTTTCACTTGATTGAGGATATTGAAGCTGGGAAGATTTTGGATGATGAACCCACAGTTTTGGATGCGTTTTCTCTCCAGTTCATCAGGTCCTTTCACTTCCTTGTGGACATCACCTCGAACCTTTAACTGTTTTTCCCGAACCCTATATGCGTCTGGAAATTGATGATAAATGCACGACCGAAAAGCAGAACGATATTCAGCCTTCATTTCCCACATCTGGTTTAACAATACTCGACACACAAATTTGGTTACCCATTTCATCACCCATTTTCTTTGGTTCTTCTTCTAGTCTTCCTTTAATTCTATCGAGTTTTGATAAATTACACTCCGATATTTCGAGTTCGATAATTCTAGAAAGACAACTTGATTTAGACTCTTTTGAGAATAAAGGAGATGAGCTTTTCAAGTCTCCTACCGTCATAATTTCTGACAAATCAAGTGTGTTGAATTCGGGCATAAAACAGATTGACATTGAAACGTTCACTTGGACCATCGATGAAAGTTGAACCACCACCATTTCTTCTTATCCCATACGAGAATGTGACTATTCTACCCATTTCTAATCATTCACATTCTTGTTTTCGTTCACCATCATTGTTTCGTCTCTATCAACCGAGACGTAAACCATATCATCTCTTATCTCCTCCCCACTTTTTCTTGTCTACATATAACATGATTTTCTACCAATCTTGGTGTTACATTGATAAAATATTTGAATGGTTGGTGTTGACTTTCGGTCTTTGTAAATATTTATATTGACCAATAACTTTAACCCCCCTCATATTTTTAAATGCTTAATACTATTTTACTCAAGTTTGGGGGGGAGGGGAGAAAATATTTTGGCTCTTGAAAGAAAATAACTTTTTACAAAATTGTGAGCCAAAAATAAGTTTGGGGGAGGATTTCACTGTCATTTATTCTTGTCCCCTTTACTAACTTTTCGTTCCAAATCTACAGTTTTTTTAGCTTAACATATGACATCAGTGAGGACACTGCTGCAAACAGATTTGAGGGATGTTTGTGCTTATTCACGCATTATTTTGCATTATCATAAATATAAGCACAAAAATATTTTTGATAATGAAAGTTTGAAAGTGAAAAATTACATATGAAAAATAGGAATAGTTTGAGAAAAGTAAGAAAGTAGATGTTTTCTTAAACGAAACTAGTAATAGGTAGTTATGAGCCGTTGTCCTAAGGGTTAGTAAGATAAAGGAAATTACTAATCTGAGGATAAAAATAAGTTTGAAAAATAGTCCCTATTCTTGAGTCCAAATATTTGAACGTTGATACTCTACTATATGCATTGTCACACATTTTGAAACTTGGGATAGTAGAGGATATCTTGAAATGCTCTTGTCTAAAAGCCTTAGTATGAAAAAAAATGTATAAGTGGTGAAGGAAAAAAAAATGAACATTGGTTTTGTAATTACTTAAGACGGTATAAAAAAATATAGCGATGGTGCTTTATCATCTAGTGCATTAGACCAACTGGTTTGGGAGCCACTGCTAAGCCTTAGGTGTTGAAAGACGAGAAATTACACCTAAATAAGTGAGCATATTTGGTAATCGGTTGGTTAGTACCTCAAGAAGTATTAACAGTCGCATGAAGAATGTGTGAGCAATTCTATCGAAAATATTCACCGAATAAAAAAAGTACTGAGGAAGATAGATAAGAGTATGATAGCTTGAATTGAATTCTCTAAGTGTTGGGATGTCGTTTACACATATGTAGGGGTATATGATCGATATTTGGAAGAAAGTTAGGGATGAAGACTAAAAGTGATGTTTTATTGAGGGATGATGTGATTTTTAACATCTTTTCATGACCATTAAGATGGGGCTCATGGCAACTGAAAAGATAATATAGTTGAAAACTCTTCTTTTCAAGTTCTTTTTTTTATAGTTCTTATCTTTGTATGTAAATTTCATCGTCTATCTTTTATAGTTCTTATCTTTGTATGTAAATTTCATCGTCTTTTCGTCTGATATGTCGCATATCTAGTCTAGGGATGGTAAACGTCAGATCTCGGTAACCGATTAGTCGTGCCGATGTGAGGATCTTAACGGGTCGAGAAACTACTGATAACACTGATCAATAAATCTCTGTATCAGCCCTGGCCAGGGACTTTCCTGTTATGGCCAATCGAGCATAGCGCAATATCAACTCCTAATACCGGGAGAGACGAATCCCTTCCTATCGCTCATTGCCTCCATGTAATTCGGGACTGTACCCAAAAGCCACCGATTTGCACGTTCTTTTGAACGTGGTAAGGTGGAAATCAAAGTACAATGGGAATCACACAAGACTCTATGACGATCTCGGGTCTACAGACTAACCTGTACCAGTATCACCGGAGAACTGCTATCTGACGATAGCTATAATACCAACTAGAAGTTCTCGGCGAGTCCGTTCAGTGTACCCAGTCTCCACTGAGCACCCGCATACCATCTTTGATGTCAAACACCAATGGATGTGGGATCATCCATCGCCCATCATATGGGTCAAGATGCGTATACGCTAGTCTACTCTGGAATATCGATGCCCTATCTCGATACACTCTCGACTAGGAACAATTATAGGGTGTACTTGTGGACTACCCTTGGCCCCACTAGTATGATCTCCATCATAGTCCTGATAGTCAAGTACACATCCTAAGGGCTTTATCAATATGTGAGAGCAAGATAGCATCATTTATACAAGTCAATATGTTAAGATAAAGTGCAACCAGATAGCATACTATCATATCAAGCAAGAAAGTCCTCACTATATATGTCCAAGCATCCACTATAATATACATCCCATGTACAGTAATGGCCTCTAGGGCATACATATAACTAACAATGGGGATAGCATAGGCACCCGAAAACTCGAAGATGAGAGTAGAAGACAGGCTTTTGGAAGAGTTTAGAGAAAGGAATGTCATTTTGTATTGAGGTGGATGAGAAGAGATTGAGAAGATGTGTGGCCATGTGGAGGGCTTCTACCCAATACCCATGAGGAAGGTGGGCTTGAAAGAGAAGAGTGCAGACAATATTGTTAATAGTCCGTATCATCCTTTCTGATTTGCCGTTTTGTTGGGAGGTATGGGGGCACGAAAAACGAACAAGCATACCATTAGCAGCAAAAACATCATGAAGGGGAGTATTATCAAATTCACCACTGTGGTCACATTGAAAGGCTTTTATTTCCCGATTAAATTGAGTGTGGACATAAGCACGAAAATGTAAGAATTTTGAAAAGAAATCATATTTACACCGTAAGGGATAGACCCATAAGAATTGTGAGAAGTGATCCAAAAAGATAACATAGTATTTAATGCCACTAATACTGGAAATAGGCGAAGTCCATAAATCGGAATGAACAATATCAAATGGGGACTCAACAATAGACTCTGAACGATAAAACGGAAGCCTAACATGTTTTCCTAATTGACACGAATGACATAACTTTTGAATTTTGTCTTTATTACAAGAAATAAAACCATGAGACACTAGAGACTGAAGAACAGTGTCGCCCGGATGACCCAAACTTATGTGCCATTTGGCGAGACCGGAGGTGAGGAGGGCGAGAGGTGGAGCGGCAGTGGAGTTGGTGGTGACGGGGTAGAGATCACCAGTGCTATCACACCGATGGATAGTTTGATGTGTCTGGAGATCCTTCACAGAAAAATCATGAGGGTCAAATTCAACAGTACAATTATTGTCTTTGGTAAATTGACTCACGGAAATGAGATTTTTAATAATTTTGGGTGAGATAAGCACATTATGTAGTGAAAGAGGATGGTGGGGATTGGGTAAATGTCCATGGCCCATGTTAGTAATAGGGATTGAGGATCCATCACCAACAAGTACGGACTGTATGATGCTATTATTAAAAACAGAATGTAAGTTACCTGCGTTGGAAATCAAGTGGGCGGAGGCTCCCGTGTCCATATACCATCCTGCATTGTCGTGATCCTGAAGGGCCAGGGTGTGAAAGTCCTGAGGAAGAGAAGTGGTGGGCACAACCGAGGCAGTAGGCTGATCGACAGGCGCAGGCGCGAACTAGGTCCATGGCGGAGGAACGGAGACCGAGAGAGACTGTTGGGCTGATGGATGTGGGCTGGGGGCGAGTAGTCCAGGTGTGTGATAGGGCACAGTAGTAGGGCGTAGCTTTGCAGCAGAGTGGCCGGGCCACGAGGTGGCAGCAGGAGGTGCAGCGGGCCAGTTTGGAGGCCAGAAGTACAGGCCCCAGGCATAAGGGTTGGGTGTCGGATGCTGGGCCGAGAGCTGGCGCAGTGATGCTTGGTTGGAGTGCTGACGGTCGCGGTTGTAGTTCCGGCCGGGACGACCGTTGTTACGGCGGCCGAATTTTCTGTTGGAGGACTGAGTGGTCGATGCAGCAGTGTAAAGGATCGTAGGAGAGGATGGATGGTCGGTGTGAGAGGCTTGATGTTTGCGGGTTTTGGAGAGACGTTCCTCCAGGAGGAGCATGGATCGGGCTTGAAGGAAGGAAGGGAAGGGGTTGTGATGCCGGATGATATTGCCAATTTGCTCAAGCTTTAACCATGTAGGTGACGAGATTCTTTTCGGGAACTATCACGTCGATGTTGGACTGCAGATCAGAGAGAGTTTTAAGACATTGGCAATAGGCGGTGACCGAAAGATCACCCATCTCGATATTACGGAGATCATTGCTGAGTTGGATGGCTCTAGCATCCTTGTTATCACGGAACAGATTCTCGAGACTGGGCCAGAGATCGCGAGCGGTGACACCTTTCTTCAAGATCATTTGGAGGAGGGATTTGCTGATAGTACCGTAGATCCACAGTTCACCAAATCGTCGAGTCGTTTCCATTCATTATCGGTAAGCCCGGAGGCTGTGGTTGTACCATCAACGTGACCAAGAACGCCAAAGCTAACGCAATGGGTCTCAAATAGCCCTCTCCAGGCATCATAGTTGAGTTCGTCGAGGTCTAGGATAAGAGGGATGTAGGATTTGATGTTGGTGATGCCGTAAGGTTTTTCGGTGGCAGGAGGAGGAGGAGGAGGAGGAGGGGTGGCGTCGTGACCGGCCATGAGGGAGAGAATAGGAGGGAGACAAGAAGAGATTAAAGTTTTGTTAGCTCTGATACCATGAAGATTGGTGAATTCCCCCTTGGGGATTAACCTTGCATTCATTAGTAATTATAGATATACTCGAGATATACAGGAGGATATTTAGAAGATAATCTCTCCTATTACTCAGGAGATAATCTCTCCTATTTAACAAGAGTATATGGGAAGCAGCTTGTTTGGAATGATAGGCCTTAACAACCCTAGATTTCTTGCCTCAACGAATTCGCTGGTTACTTGACGTTGCGTCGTATTTCATTTGGTTATGCTGTCTCACAGTCCAAATTCTACGAACCTTTTCTCGATATCCTGTAATACCCATCAATATATCTCGTTTGAATTGTTCTTAGTCAATCGACCAATTAATTTCGGACAACTTTAAATTAGTGATAGCAAAGGCCTAAAATTACTGCCTAACGAGGATTAATCAACATGACGGGAGCAGTGACGTATGCATAATTAAAAATCATTCACAGATTGAAGAAAGCAGTTCTTTAGTGAGCACAGTACCCTTCTCCTTTGAAAATTCAAGTCTTTAGTGAGCACAGTACCCTTCTCCTTTGAAAAATTCAAGTCTTTAGTGAGCACAGTACCCTTCTCCTTTGAAAATTCAAGTTTTTCTGGGGAAAGTCCATAAATTAAGAAAGAAATGTTGTCTTTCTTTTACCAAAGATGATCTAGACATGTGTGTTGTGTTTGATGTGCCTTTTGACGATGTGAGCTTGTTTCTTGAAGGTCACACTACTAAAATAAGGGGTTGCCCTTACGGATAACAACATCCGTAGGGGCAGATTTTGTTTGGCCCTACAGATTAATCCGTAGGGCCAAACGGTTTCCCCTATGGTCCTTACATATTTATTTAAAAATTATTAAATCTTAAATTGTTGTTTGCCCCTACGGAGCCGCAAACCAAGAACCTACGGGCTTATCTGTAGGGGCATCTAAATAGAGATTTAAGTGATCGATCCCTATGCTGATTATCTCTTATTCTCTCACATCACTTGCGCGCGAACCCAAATCCCCAAACCCTCGTTCCCGCTAATCGCCGTTCTCGTCGTCACCGTTCTCGTCGTCGCCAGCGCCGGCCGATTCGTCGTCGCCACCGCCTGCTTCTTCCTCATCTCCGTTCATCGTCGCCACCACCTGCTTCTTCCTCATCTCCGTTCATCATCGCCACCGATTCGTCGTCGCCACCGTCTGCACAGGTTAGGAAATCTTCAATTAAACAAATTTGTGATTGTTTTAGGTCTATGGTTCATGGTTTGGGTAGGTATCGGTTGGGGTTAGCGTTAGGATTAGGGGTGGGGATGGGAGGCTGCTGTTGCGGTTGGGGTTGGGGTTCGGCAGGGAGTAGTGGTTGGGGTTGGGTTGGGGTTGGGATTGTGTGTCCCTGAGCACTTCTTGAATGGGGTTGGGGCGGGGCTGCGGGCTGGGGTTGGGGCTCGGGCTCGGGCTGGGGTTGGGGCTGGGGCTCGGGCTGCAGCTAGGGCTATGGTTGGGGTTGGGGCTCGGGCTGCGGTTAGCGTTAGGGCTGGGGCTGGGGCTGCGGTTGGGGTTGGGGTTCGGCAGGAGGTTGCGGTTGGGGTTGGGGTTAGGGTTAGGGTTGGGGTTGGGGTTTTGGATTTCAGGGTCTAAGTTAATTTCCATTCTAATTAGCATTACGCTCGTTAAATGAAATGTTGATGATGATCATAAGAGGAAAATGTGTCTAGTTTGAGAAGGTGTTGGAAACTGGACTAATAATGTGGGTAAAGCCCAGTTTAATTAATAATTTTATTTGTCATTCTCAAATTTTCTTGGAAACGGAGACTGTTTTGTGGAACTTTTAGCCGTTGGGCATGTTGGGTTGAATATGTTTGCTAATTGCATAAGATGCTCATAAGATTTCGATTTTGAGGATGGGCCATTGTAATTGGAAATGCTTAGAATTGTAGGACCTTCTTTGTTTTAGCTATATATAATTGCAAAAAAAAAAACACATTTCTGATTTGAAGAAAAGGAAAGGCAAGATAGGAATTTAGTTATGGATTTTACTTGGGCGTCTCCTCTTTTAATACATGTCTAACTTTACAAGAATATCGTGTCACGTATTAGGTTTTATCATCTGTACGCAGCTGCTTTGATTATCATCATGTTATTAACATCTTTAACTTCTATCCTTTTTCTAATATGTTTCATAGTTAATATAACAATCCTTTGTCTATATTTGTTGACAGTGGCCTTTCTTTTGGATGAACATGTTTTTTGATGCATGTTTCAGTCATGCGAATTCATATGTTGCGTATAACGTTTTATAATATCAGTATCCTACATTTTTAGTTTTAATTGTTGATTGTTATAGATGAATGCCATTGCAATAATAATTTTTGGTAGATGAATGCCATTGCAATGTAGGATGATCAGTTCTATCAATCTTGATCTCAATGGTTTAAAATCATGTTACACATACAACACGAATGCACAACAAACGCATCATTAGAGAGTGGTTCGAGATATTCAAGTTAAAACCAATATATGATACTCGATAATAATATGAAACCTTCATATTCTCATCGATACTCATATATGAAACTAAAAGCGCCACTTAGCCCCCGTCTATCGGTTAACATACGTGCGATGTTCGTCGTGACATAGAACTATACGAAGGTTGTTAAATATCGGACGATATAACTCGATACTAACAACCGTCGTATAGCCTATGCGACAAGAAAATTCAATCGTATGGTAACCGATAGATTTGTCCCATGTGGACAAGTTAAGAATGTATAAAGCAAACACCTTCATTCACTTGTGTTTTCATCCGTTTCGAGATATTTCGTCGGTATCTTTCCGCTGGTTCTCCGTGTACAAAGATAGATTAGATGTTCATTTCAACGTTGTTTCACAGCTTTGAAATGATTATCTATTCTATTACAGTGTACTCGGATAACAGCGGGGAGGTGCTGCCGAAATTTACTCGAAACGGTTGAAAGCACAAGTGATGGGTGTTCACTCTATACATTCTTAATGGGATAGAAGCCTTACCCCCGACAGCCGGAACACACACTGTAAATCCCCGATTCCATCTTAATAAAAGTATTTCCTATTTTATAAATCACAGAGATTTACTTTTCTTCGTATATTTTGAGGAAGGTGGTTGCTTGAATCCCCATATTTATAATTTTCCATAACCCTAAAAGTTAAAAACCAAAATTTTAACAATAAAACCCTAACCCACTCATTCATTTCCTTTATTAAACCCTTTACTAAAATCCCCTCAGCCCACTCAAAATTGTATTTAATAAACCCTTATTAAAAACCCAACCCGTTTTCCTTTTTCCTCAGCCCACTTAGTTTTTAAATTCTTTAAATAATTTTAGCCGGCCCGTTTCCCTACTCAGCCCACATTCTTTTTAATAAATCACTAATTTTTCCCCCAGCCCGTTCACCCCAGCCCGCTCTTACCTCACTCAGCCCACAAAATGCATTTTAAAAGAAAATTCTTTTTCTCCTCTGCCTGGCCCACTCCATTCGGCCCGCCTCCTCACCAGACCCGACCCGCTACTCCTGTTCATCTTCTCTCCTCCTCCAACGGTAACATCCCCCAATCCCCGTGCGCGATCCTATTTCTCCGCCGCGCCTCACGCCCCCGCCCCCGTTCTCGCAACGTTACACCCATGACTTCAACCTCGTTCTTTTCCTCACACCCTCACCTCTCTCTTCTCTGCATTTCAAATTTTTCCTCATCTCTCTCCACTCACGAAAACTCACCGAGCCCATTGTTCCTCACCCCACCGCCGGCGATCACCCCTCTCTTCGACAACCCCTCGGCAACCCTCGCTCACTCCTCCTCCACCAACCTTCTCCCTCTACGACTCCACCCTTCATCAACCCGAGCACACCCCTGCCGAGCTTTCCCTGCACACAACCCCACACCCGAGTTCGGCCACTCTTGCACTTGACGACGGAGAGCCCCCAACTGACCTGAACCACATCGTCGACCTCCACCTCCTCAGCATCATCACCATCACAACAATCCCCAAGCCCCACTGCTTAAACCTCTCCCTCTCTCCAAAACCACACAAAACCCATTTTTCCAAACACTCACTGCATCCCATAGCCGGAGCGACGCCGTCGACCGTCGTCAACCCCAGTGCACTCGCAGAGGACCATCAAGCACCCCTCAACCTCCAGTGACCGTGCAACGACTCCGGACAACTCCGACGCAAATTCCGCGTCTCGAGCCAAGCTCGCGAGAATCCGTTTCACGGCGTACGTCACGCGTTCGTGACGCCGCGGCTGCCGTGCGACCCCGAGACATTTCCAGGCAAGTGTTTACTTGCTTCATGCTAATATAGTTGTGGTATAAACCTAAATCACATAGTTTATAAAATTGCCGATTACCGATATATTATGTGACCTAGGTGTTCGATGCTAGTCTCCAATGAATATAATTGTTTATTTTGACGGAAACCGATATTTTCTGTTGGCCCATATGATGATAAATATCTTGTATGAATATCGCTGGAAAATACGATTGTTAGAGACTAAAATTGATACCCCCAAATATGCCGTTAAAACTAGAAGTTTTCTCATATCTGAAGATGAATAAAATCACCGTAAATTATATACATACTGGAATGATGCGTTCGAGGGCTTAAATCGAAGACGACTCGACGAACTTTAACCCCATGTAAAATTCTAATGATTTCTGTTCTGCAACTGCGATGATATTTAGTTCGGAGTGCGACTCTGGACTGCAGTACAGAGCGACTCTGTTTATCGTGTACTGTACCAAAATGTGTGTCACTGTGTTTCCTGAAGTCGTATGTTACAGAACTCTGCAGTATATTAAAGATAATTCTGTTATCTAAACAAAACAAGTGGTTGCATTCCGTTTCATTGCCATTTGCTATTTTAAACTGTAAATAAAAGGGCAGAACGTATAACTGTCCAGAACAGATCCAGAAGTGATATACTGATATTAAACTGTGTATAAATTTCAACGTACAGACGCGATTGAGGATCCATCTATTGCGTTGAATACTCTATTGAAAACCCTAGATTTTATCCGACTGGAGCATCGCTAAAATCTGAACCCAACTGGGTGCAATTCGTATCGCGAAACGGACGTTCAGTTCTGAAACTGAATTTCCAGCCGCGAGCACTTAAAATGAAACAGCTATATCTTGAAAATCGGAATCCCGATTGAACTGAAATAAATTTTGATGAATTTCTGACTGAGTGTTCTATTTATCTTACTTGTATCATTTTGCTGAATTCTTAACATATTAATTTATGCAATTTATATAAGTTAATGACATGCATGTTGATTCATAACATATATAGCTTTTTGATAGCATACATACATATATCATACCATTTGCCATATACTCAGTGTTAGTGCATGTTAGGATCAGTGGACATTGCATTATCGTGCGTGATAGATGTTGGTTTAGGAGTGACGAGTACACCAATGGAAAGTGAATATTCGTGACAGTGATTGATACAGTGAACAGTGATAAAACCGTGCCATTGGTATACTTGTACACGACTGAATCGAGATAATAAATAGTGAAAACCTGGGGATAAAGGCGAAATCGAAATGGAAAGAGAATCGTATTTAGCGGGACCGTGTTTTAGAGGATGATCATTCGAGCAGTGATATATATATTAGGTAGGATCTAGCGATCCGGCTGACAGGGTTATGTCCCGAGCATGTGGGCCGTTGTCTCGGGTATGTATGAGACTCCTGTTAAACATGATCCTCCTTCCACTATGCGATTTCAAACATGACCTAGAGACCGATAGGGACACAGAACATATTCTGCATCATATAGTGACATAGTGATTACTTGCATGGTTTTTACACTAGTATTACCTCATATACCTGTTTCATCTTATTATAATAATATTGTTATTGTGTCGCTCTGACGACCTGAGTATGCATGCTCAGATTCCGCGGGAGGACCAGCACAGGAGACGGATCTACCTTTCGAGTTCACGGAGATATAGTTTGGTGCACCTTCTTCATTTACTGCTTTCCATAAAAGTGATCGTGAGATTGAACTTGGTTAGTAATTGTTCTTGTTATCTGTAATTTGTGAACAATGGAATTTTAATGTAATAAATTAGTGATGTGATTCCTTTACTACTGTGCTTTATTTACTGATTACCATGTAATGCTAGAAGCCGAAGTGTGACTACGGCGGGATGATTCCTTGACCGTAGGAGCATGACTGGCCTAGTCATCCCTCGTTTTCCGTATTTTGGGAAGCGGGGCGTGACATACACATACAACAAGAATACACAACAAACGCATCATTAAAGAGTGATTCGAGATGTTCAAGTTAAAACCAATATATGATACTCGATGATAATATGAAACCTTCATATTCTCATCGATACTCATATATGAAACTAAAAGCGCTACTTAGTCCCCGTCTATCGGTTAACATACGTGCGATGTTCGTCGTGACATAGAACTATACGAAGGTTGTTAAATATCGGACGATATAGCTCGATACTAACAACCGTCGTATAGTCTATGCGACGAGAAAATTCAATCGTATGGTAACCGATAGATTTGTCCCGTGTGGACAAGTTAAGAATGTATAAAGCAAACACCTTCATTCACTTGTGTTTTCATCCGTTTCAAGATATTTCGTCGGTATCTTTCCGCTGGTTCTCCGTGTACAAAGATAGATTAGATGTCCATTTCAACGTTGTTTCACAGCTTTGAAATGATTATCTATTCTATTACAGTGTACTCGAAGAACAGCGGGAAGGTGCTGCCGAAATTTACTCGAAACGGTTGAAAGCACAAGTGATGGGTGTTCGCTTTATACATTCTTAATGGGATAGAAGCCTTACCCCCGACAGCCGGAACACACACATACAACAAGAATACACAATAAACGCATCATTAGAGAGTGATTCGAGATGTTCAAGTTAAAACCAATATATGATACTCGATGATAATATGAAACCTTCATATTCTCATCGATACTCATATATGAAACTAAAAGCATCACTTAGTCCCCGTCTATCGGTTAACATACGTGCGATGTTCGTCGTGACATAGAACTATACGAAATTTGTTAAATATCGGACGATATAGCTCGATACTAACAACAGTCATATAGTCTATGCGACGAGAAAATTCAATCGTATGGTAACCGATAGATTTGTCCCGTGTGTACAAGTTAAGAATGTATAAAGCAAACACCTTCATTCACTTGTGTTTTCATCCGTTTCGAGATATTTCGTCGGTACCTTTTCGCTGGTTCTCCGTGTACAAAGATAGATTAGATGTTCATTTCAACGTTGTTTCACAGCGTTGAAATGATTATCTATTCTATTACAGTGTACTCGGAGAACAGCGGGGAGGTGCTGCCGAAATTTACTCGAAACGGTTGAAAGCACAAGTGATGGGTGTTCGCTCTATACATTCTTAATGGGATAGAAGCCTTACCCCCGACAGCCGGAACACACGCATACAACAAGAATACACAACAAACGTATAATTAGAGAATGATTCGAGATATTCAAGTTAAAACCAATATATGATACTCGATGATAATATGAAACCTTCATATTCTCATCGATACTCATATATGAAACTAAAAGCGTCACTTAGTTCCCGTCTATCGGTTAACATACGTGCGATAATTTATTCTTTTCAACGACAAACACACACACAAAGCATATACACGGATTTTCTTCTTTGTCAGTAACTATCCCGTTCTTATATTTCTCAATATAGTCATCATAACCTACAATTTATATGTTATACAGTCTAACATGGCCCATGAGTACGTCAGAGTTAAAGACTGGATGTATGTGGATTGGCAACAACGTATGCAACCTAAGTTTGTCGCAGGAGTTACTGCTTTCATTGAATTTGCACGCGCACATAATAAGATCATAATAGAGAAGATTCTCTGTCCGTGCGATAGATGTGGCAATAAGTACTGGCAAAAGGTAGAATTGGCAGAGCTTCATATTGTAAAATATGGGTTTACTAGACTTTATACAACTTGGAAATATCACGGGGAAGGAGAAGAATGCAGTACTGCGGCAGAAGAAGAAGGAGAACACGATAATGCGGCAGGAGAAGAAGAATTCGGTAATGCGGCAGAAGGAGAAGACGATAATTTATTTCCATCAGAAGAAATGGAGGATTTGGTAGAGGCTGCCCTAGGTGAATCTATTCGTACCGAAGATGACATTCCTTCCGGTCAAGGACCGCGTGCGGATAAATATGAAAATTTCATGAATGATGCTAGGAAACCAATTTATGAGAATGCGAAGTATTCCACCCTCTCATGGTTCGTCCAACTTTTCCAGATTAAGTGCCTAAATGGATGGAGCAACAAGTCATTCATAATGCTTCTTTCGTTCTTGAAAGATTCTATGCATCCGGGAAATAACGTGCCCGACAGCTGATACGGAGCCCAGAAGATGATGTCTGATTTGGGTCTAAAGTGCGAGAAGATTCAAGCATGTCCTAAAAATTGCGTGTTGTACCGGAAAGAGAATTCAGATTTGAAAGAGTGTCCAACATGCGGAGAGGCCAGGTATAAGCCGAAAGATTCTGATAAGAAGCCTGATATACCTATCAAGATAGCACGATACTTTCCCATAACACAGAGGCTACAGAGGCTATTCAGGTGCAAGAAAACAGCCGAGGCAATGATTTGGCATCACCGTGCTCCTCCAAGTGAAGATGGAAAAATGAGCCATCCAAGAGATTCACCGGCATGGAAGGATTTCGATAGGAGGCACGCAATATTCAGTAGCAATCCTCGCAATGTCCGGCTCGGACTGGCTACTGATGGCTTCTTCCCGTTCAACTATATGGCTGGAAGTCACAGCACATGGCCCGTTGTAATGATAATTTATAATCTGTCGTCTTGGTTGGCTGTGGACCAATCATACTTTATGACGCCTCTTCTTATCGACGGACCAAACTCACCGGGGAACAATATTGACGTCTATCTCTGACCTCTGATCGAGGAGTTGAAATCTTTGTTCATTGATGGTGTAGAGACATATGATGCAAACACAAATACAACCTTCATACTGTGTGCGGCTTTAATGTGGACAATTAATGACTTTCCTGCGTATGGAATGCTATCAGGTTGGTCCGTACATGGTCACAAAGCTTGTCCTCATTGCCATGAACACACAACATCGAAATTCTTGAATTTTAGCAGGAAGGTTTGTTATTGCGGCTATCGACGTTTCCTGCCTCCAGACCACCCCTATAGGTTAGACACGGTTCACTTTGATGGTCATCAGGAGCTTTTTAGACCTCCATCCCCATTGTCTGGAGAGGACGTGACTGCTAAATGGGATGGTTACAATAATGTGACCTTCGGGATGGATCCGACGAAACAGCTCAAACCACCATTTTGGAACAAGTTAAGCATTTTCTTCGAGCTTCCGTACTGGTCTACAAATTTAGTGTGTCATTGTCTGGACGTCATGCATATAGAGAAGGGAGTATCAGAGCACAAGCTTAACTTGCTTCTTTGTAAAGACGGGAAATCGAAAGACAACCTGAATGCTCGGATGGATCTACAAAAGTGGGGAATAAGAAGTGAATTGCACCCTAAACTGGTAGCGGGTAAACCGAGCAAGTTTGTACTTCCCAATGCCGCTTATCATATGTCACAACCGGAGAAGAAAAGATTCCTGCAGGTGTTGCATGATTTGAAAGTTCCCATAAGTTTCTCAGGATCAGTCAATAAGAAAATAAAAATTATGAAGGGAAAGATCGATGGGCTGAAAAGTCATGATCACCATGTTATCGTGGAGCACCTTCTTCCATTATCCCTCAGGACTTCTCTCCCCGAATCGGTTGGTCTAGTAATCAACGACCTATGTTGTTTTTTCAGGGAGTTGTGTACTAAAACACTGGAGGTTTTGACGCTGGATAAACTAGAAAATTCTATTGCGTTGATACTTTGCAAGTTCAAGCGTATTTTCCCACCGTCATTCTTCGATATCATAATACACTTGACGGTTCATCTTGCAACTGAGGCTAAGTTAGCCGGACCGGTACAATATCGATGGATGTATCCCGTCGAGAGATACGTGTAATTTTTCGTTTCGCGCAATTTATAAATTTATTGTTGTCCTGTATGCCCGTATTTATTTATTCAACATATTTTCATTAGGTACCTCTACACTCTTAAGAAGTATATACGCAATAAAAATCGACCAGAGGGTTCTATCATGCAAGGTTATCTTCTTGATGAGGCAACCACATTTTGTTCCCGCTATCTGGACGAGAACATTAAGACAAGACTTAACCGGCCATGAAGAATTCAAGACGGGCCATATGGTAAAGCCGAGTATAAGAGGGTAGATACTATGTTTATCAACAAGATATACCGGTTTATATTGCTTAATTGCACATGTCTTGAACAAATTAGAAAGTAAGTTTTTTTGGATTAATTGTTATATCTGTGTTTGTGTGTGTATGAAATCATATAATATTAATGTCACCATTATTTGTCAAAAACAGAATTCATTTTAACGAGATACGTGAGGGGCATCCTGATTGGAACGAAGAACGATTGGAAAAATATTATCGGGATAATTTTTGTGATTGGGTCACAGATCATGTAAATTATTCGAATAACATTTTATTGCTATCAGTTTTAATCTAAACTTGTATCGTTATGTATTTTTCGTAAAATTTATTTTTTTAGATCCACGATCCGAACTTGTCTGCATCATTTGAGAGTGATTCAAGATGTTTAGCTCAATTTCCTAGTATGGAGGTTGCATATTACAAAGGATTTGGTGTCCTTGGATACAAATTCGAAGTTAAGGACATAGAAACATCTAGAACCACTCAGAATAGTGGGATTGCGACGGTAGGATCGGACGATGTGATTTATTATGGGTACTTAAATTGTATACTCGGCATCCACTATCCCGGACGATCAGAACCCTTTTATATATTCCAGCGTACTTGGTCGATACGCGAACCGATACGGACAAGTGGAGAAGCAATCTTGGGACTTGGAAAGATGAATATGGATTGACCAGTGTGAACACACTTCGATTTTACGATCAGGAAGATCCGTTTATCTTTCCGAACCAAGCGTTCCAAGTATACTACTCACAGTATTTGAAGCATCCGGGATGGAGTGTTGTATGCCGATGGAAACCCAAGAGATGTCTACGATGTCCCAGAATTCGAGGACAGCGATGAGGACGAAGAAGAGAGAAGGCTTAGAGTGCTCCGACCGTTTGTTTTGCAGGACAGGTTGTCTTCGACTGTTCATGAAGTTACGTGGGTTAGAAATGACATCGACGATAAAATCCAAGTAGATATGTATAATGCACCCACAAAACGAAAAAGGTTATCAGTAATGTTATATTATTACTTCACATTTAACGATTTATACATATATAGTCAATACTTTTAATGATTGTCTAATGCGTCCATGAACCGTTTATCTAGATTTGATGACGATGTCGAGAGCAGCGAGGGGCGACAGGAGCTCCAGCCGCGGCAGAGGCAGAGCGGTTCTGCCGCCCGGAGAGCTCCGTAGGGAGATTCAGAGGGCCGGTCTTGCACCCAGATCGGAGACTCCTTCGGATGCCTCCTTCCGTGTGGATTTTGCCACACCTCCAGGTATACTGCACGCATATCCATTTTAAATGTAATATTACAGATATTTATGCCTGTTTATGTCAAAATTACTTATATTGGCAATGTTTGATTGTCTAGTTGTTAGTGATGCGTCCACATCTGGGACAGAGGCCACTCCCACTCCTCCAGGTATGTTTATATATCCTATAGTGCATGTATATTGATTTAGAATGCTATATCATAAATATACACACATTCCTTTTGCTCTTACTTAGCAATTTTTATTATTGTCTAGCTGTAAGTGGTGACACCACCGCACCTGCGGGTATGTTTATATATCCTATAGTGCATGCATATTGATTTAGAACGTTATATTATTGATCTACACATTCTTTTTGCAATTACTTATATAATCTATTTTTAATTGTCTAATTATAGGTGGTGCGTCCACATCTTCCGCAGGGGCCACTCCTGCCGCTTCCATACCCTCCGCATCGTCTGCAGGTTAGTATGAATAAATATAAAATATTTATTCATTTTACATATTCTCTATAGAATAAATATGAACTTCATGGAAATTTAGCGTCAATGTTTATTTTCTAGTTGGAGGGGATGCGTCCGCATCCGGGATCCCGGCTGTTCCTCACCGGAGGAACTATCGTCCCGCTCGTGCTGCCGCCCGGGCCCAGGCTCATGCGTTAGTCACCGGAGGTATATATCACATTTCAATTTTCGTTTAAGCTTGATTTCTTAATACAACTTTGTCTTAATATTGATTGTCTTGATATTTCGTGCAGACGCAGGGCCTCCCCATCTCCAGAGGGGGACTCGAGGTCCGAATCAGTCTCATAGGCTGAGGCCTGACAGAGCTAGGGAAGGCAGCATTCCTCCTCTTTTTTACCCTTAACTATCGCTATACCGGTCCTCATGCCAAGAGGTTCGGCCGGTATATGGGGGACGAGAGCCGGCTCGTGAAGAACTATCCACTTCACGTTGAGTGGGGCGAGCAGCACCAGCGCTCATTCGCCCTCTTCTTTGATCAGGCTCGGCTACGTATTAATATATATTTTCATTTGATTTATCCAATATATTTATTATTAACACTTGCAATCTAATAACAATGTTTTTTTTGTATTTTCAGTCGGATTACGATTTTTCAGCCTGTACCCGACCCTGATCACCCTGGGAGGGTGCTCGACCTTTATGCTCTATACAATGACCTGATGAAGAATATGCAGACCAAGGTCCGATACAACAGGAATGAGCTGAAGGCCGACCGCTACTCCCTGTGGATGGCGGCCCCCGAGGCAGAGAGAGCGGCCCTCCTATCTACTCCGGCGTTTGCGAGAGTCGACGTAGAGACATGGCCTCTATTATGCGAATATTTCGACTCCCAACGCAAACAGGTATGTATTTTAAATGTAATTCATTGTTTAGGATATAATTTATTTTTTTGTGTTCCTTAATTAAAAAACTAAATGTTAATGCGTTGTGCAGAAATAGGCCGCTCAGAATACAGAGAACCGGAAGTCGGCGAAGAGGGGTCGCCCCACTTACACAGGTGGCTCGAGGAATATTACTCGAGCCATGGAGTTATCGGTAAATTACAATAGACCGACCTTTGTGATATTCTGCAATATTAAGAGTTATTTTCTAATATTTCTAATATTAAGAGTTATTTTCTAATATTGCAGACAGCTCAGACCGTGGCGCAAGGTGGTACACCGAGCGTGTTGTCCGCATATCTTGCCGTCCACGGCACCTCGACAGATCCCGCCACGGGCGAGCTTCGATGTCCCGACGTCGCTACCCAGGAGTATTGCATAAGTATTAATATTTATTCTACCCATATTTAAAATTTTAGTTTTGGAAGGTTCAAATTTAAATTTTATACTTATACTTTACTGCTTAATGTGGGTGTAGGAGCGGGTGGTTGAGCAGGCCGAGGCCTCGGGGATCGATTTTACCCGACAGAGCGATCCGAAGCTGCTGACCCCAATCCTGGACGCCGCACACGGAGGGCACCACGGAGGTTAGGAGAGAGGCCGGGGACTGGGCCCTAGCAGGGTCCATATGAGGTTGGACTCCACCCCGGTGGTTACTTCCTCCGTATCCAGTGAGCGACATGTCCAGCAGGAACTGGAGAGCTTGAGGGCCACCATTCAGGAGTTGAAGGAGATGCTGGTATGTATACTACTTTATAGTAAAATATCATGTCATATTATAGATATCAACATATCCATAATTAGTACGTAGCCTGAGCTTATTTGGTTGTAGACTTAGGTTTGATTAATCATACATATATATTTAATTAAAATAAACAACGGTTTTCCAAACTAGATATCCAAATGGGGTTTCGAAATAACTTGATAATGATACGAATTCGAATAATACACAGTTCTTACACGCTTATTACACACGTTAGGTCCAGACGCGACAGGATACATCGGCCGAGCCTCCACATGCATCTCCTTCGGCTGCGGCTCCGCAAGCCACTACATCGACTGCGGTTCCGCAGATAGCTCCTATAGCTCAACTGTCCGCTCAGACTCCCGCAGCCGCGGCTCCGCAAGCTACTACCTCGACGGCGGCTGTGCAGACCACATCGCCAGCTCCACAGGCCGCTCAGACTCACGCACGCACCGAATTGCATGGTTTATTGACCGAGGAGCAGGCACGCCAGATTCAAGCGTTTATCAGAGGTGGAGCTGGACCGAGCTAGGGTAGCTTTTTTATTCTTATTTTTTGAAACATGTATTTATTTATATGATACATATTGTACTACATTTTGAAACGATATTGATATTGATATTGGTTTATATTTATATCATATTCAGTTTTTTGGTTTCTTTTGTATATTATTTGCATGAGATGTGATTATGAATACTGCGATATATTGTGTGTGTGATTAATTTTATATTTGATTGATGTATATATTATTGTGCACAGGACGAGAAAAAATCAGGTAGCCCTTTTTTTTAAAAAAACCCAGATAATATGTACCTACGGAGTAATCCGTAGGTACACATGTTGCCCCTACGGATTAAACCGTAGGGGCAAAATATCAGCATTAACTGATATTTCCCCCCCGATGTCAGTATCAGGGGTTTGGAGTGCCCCTACGGATATATCCGTAGGGGCAAACACTAACCCCTACGGAGTAATCCGTAGGGGCACAATATCAGGATTTCTGATATTTTGCCCCTACGGATAGTACCTACGCATGTATCCGTAGGGGCTATGACTTAGACCTACGGATTCATCCGTAGGTACAAGTAATATATTTTAAAAATCCGTAAATAAAATAATTTTTTTGTCTCTACAGCCTACTCCGTAGGGGATAAGGGACCTATAGTGAAATCCGTAGGGGCAAGTTTTTGTCCGTAGGGGCAAGTTCAGGGCTTCAACTTGCACCTACGGCGTTTGCACCTACAGGTTATTTTCTTGCCCCTACGGATATGTCCGTAGGGACAGTGGTTTGCCCCTACGTGTTAATCCGTAGGGGCAACCCCTATTTGTAGTAGTGTGAATTATTTATGCTTTACAATCTACATTATCCACCGTAAAATATTAGATAATGGATATGCTAGCCGATTTGCTAATTTACCGTTTTTTACTTTATGGTTGAAGCATTAGGACTTGACACTACTTTTCTAGTTCAAGCAATACAATTGTATGTGGCCCTAAGATTGGATATGAAAATTGGGAATCTAGCTTTCAGATCAAATTTTAGATAAGTTATCCACCGTCAAAGAACAAGTGATCCACGACAGGTCCACGATTCGACGTGATAGAGCGACGCGGATATCGACGGAGCAAATACTTCCTACGAGGTAGAGATCGAGAGCAACTTCTTCTTGTAATCTAAATTCGGAGGATTTGTACTTGTAAAGTTGGTTAATAAAGGTAGATCATTTGTTTAATTATTTCGCATTTACTTTCTGCATTTAAATTCTGCATTATGATTTCCTTCTCTATCCTTTATTTTTCTTCTCCAAAAATACGTGAGTAATTCTCCGCTTGATAGGGTTCGTAGAATTAGGATAGATCAATGAATGATAAAATCTCTTAATTTCTTTTACATCTTATAAAATTTATAAAATTTATCAAAAGAATTTTTAACGTCCTAATCGGGCGCGCTACCAATTTATTAATAGTTTCGACCGCGATTTGAGATCAGATTAACAATTGTTTTGGTAGAGGTTAGACATGAATAGAGATCAATGAAAATATAAGGGTTAAGAGTGGGACCCTATTCCCTTCAAAAAGCCTAATCTTTATTCATCACTATCGATCTAATTTTAAATCTATTAAAAGATAAAAGGGGTCATCTTTATTTAATTATCGATTACTACTAAATTCTAATGAACCCTACAAGCCCTCTTCTTATATATTCTACATCCGTGTTCAACATAAATCTAGAATCACTCTTCTAATTCTAATCAACTCGTCTAAAGAAAGATTAAAAGTTCCACGCATTCCTGAGAACGACCCGTACTCATCTCGGCTAGCTACATGCGACACCGTTATTGATTGCGGTTAACTTTATTTACTACAAACACTTTTTCATGACAATCATTCGCATAGAAAGGCGGCGAAGCTAGCGAGGTTACTCGATACCGGTGATAGTTTGGAACACGGCCGATATCTGAAGGATACACACCGGGGTTATATGATGACATTGAAAAGAAATGATAGCGTGTGTGTGTGTGTGTGTGTGTGTGTGTGTATAGTTGAGTTGTTCACGAATGATTATTGTTATCATTTCATTGTGCTTAAATTCAAGTTTAAGATATGCATGTTACATTCGTGACTCGCATACTTTCATATGCTTTATTGGTTTTGGGGTGTGTGTGTGTGTGTCTATATATATATATATATATATATATATTTGAGTTGTTCACGAATGATTATAGTTGAGTTGTTCACGAATGATTATATATATAAATGTAGTATTTTCTAATTATTGTTTTTTTATTATGACAAACGAGTACCTGTTTTTTGAGGAATGTTAGAGTCATGGGATTTTTTTTTTTGGTTGTAAAGATACATATGGATACGTAAACTTATCAAGGATTGAATGTAGATTTGGCTTATTTCATTCTGCCAAACATTGGGCAATGGATGTTTGAGAAGGTTTCTTTAAAATGTTCTTTATTAGACAGACTATACTGCTTAGGCAATTGCTAAGAATTTATCAGATAACGAGACACAGGTTGATTAACCACATTCATAGAGCATCTGAAAGAATGCTGAAATAGTAAATGCTATACACCTTACGGAAAACTTTCCAAAGAATTAATCTGGCTTAATTATTTGTTTGGCATAGAAAACGAAGACATTGTAGCTGAAGGTGTTTCGATTTTTTCACCTTGCTGAATTAATAAGTGCTCTATATCTCATTAAACCAATCTCATGGAATACATCTATTGTACTACTGGCCCCCTTGTAGAATTCTATATTAGGTATGTATACCTGTGGAACTGTCTTCATATATCCTGAAATTTATATTGTATACTAAATGCATACAACATGTATCAATGACTGAAACACTGGCAAGTAATGCATCGGCACCAACAAATGATTTATATTCTTAATTTAGATTTGCGAAAGTGATAATTTTTTGTTATTACATGCGTACATGCATGCCTGCGATTGTATTGTATTGTTTCCCTAGCTTTTGGAAATTGTGAATTGGCGAATCTGACTCATGTCTCATATTCATATACGTGTTACTTAGGTGACATCACATGAAACCTTAGGGCAACAGTAGTCGGTGCCTTATGATGTAAGAAGAAAATTAAAACATACTATCTTGTAGGGAAATCAAATTAATTAATAGTGTTAGATAGCTACGTATTAAATAGTAATCAAAAGTATTAACTGTCTGCCATGCATACCATGGAAGCGTATCGGTGAATTTGACCTTGTAAAGAATTGGAGTTGATATTTTTGGAAGGAAGATCTTTTTTCTTCGTAATTCTTCCAAACCAGGGATATGTGATGATGGGCATCAAATTCGAGAGGTTAAATATTGATGGAGTGCAGGATATGCTGACAATGGTGGTGATGTTTCACATACTGAATTGCAAAATTCTTCAGTATTGCTGTGCAATGCTAAGTTCCTTCATTGCAAAATTCTTCATCTGGTCATGCTGTCTCACAGTCCAAATTCTACGAACCTTTTCTCGATATCCTGTAATACCCATCAATATATCTCGTTTGAATTGTTCTTAGTCAATCGACCAATTAATTTCGGACAACTTTAAATTAGTGATAGCAAAGGCCTATAATTACTGCCTAACGAGGATTAATCAACATGACGGGAGCGGTGACGTATGCATAATTAAAAATCATTCACAGATTGAAGAAAGCAGTTCTTTAGTGGGCACAGTACCCTTCTCCTTTGAAAATTCAAGTTTTTCTGGGCAAAGTCCATAAATTAAGAAGACCAGGAGCAGGTGGTTTAGACTTCAACTTGTGTTTTGCTTGCTTGCTTGCTCATCAAGAAATTGAACTCACAGAAAACAACTTGAACTTCAGCAGTGTATATATAGAATCCTTGCTCTATCAAAGCATTAAACATTGCATTTCCTTCTAGCAAAAACTTTCACATATTCAGCCTAGCAGTAGCGAAAATGGCGGCGGCGGCACCTGTAAAAGAGGAAAATGTGAAGCTGTTGGGGCACTGGGCGAGTATTTTCGTAACGAGGGCGAGCATCGCGCTTAAAATGAAAGGGGTTAGCCATGAGTTCTTAGAGGAAGTACTAGGGAGCAAGAGCGAGCTACTCTTAAACTCGAACCCCGTCTACAAAAAGATCCCCGTACTGATCCATGGCGGCAAGCCCGTGTGTGAATCCTTGATCATTGTTCAGTACATCGACGAAGTCTGGGCCACGACCGGACCTTCTATCCTTCCCTCCGATCCCCATGACCGCGCACGTGCTCGCTTCTGGGCCTGCTACATAGACGAGGTAAAGAGAGAGAGAGAAAATTTCATACTTCCAAAATCTTTTACTACTGAATCTCTTTGCTGTTTTTAGTCTCAAGACTCACTTGTGTGTAATTGTGCAGTGGATTCCTAAACTGTTTACGATGATAAGAGCAAAGGCCGAGGAGGCCAAGGCGGAAGCAGCAGAGCAAACGATTGCTGGGCTGCAAATTTTAGAGGTAGCCTTCGATGAATGCAGCAAGGGGAAGAATTTCTTCGGAGGGGACACCATCGGGTACGTTGACATTGCTCTGGGGTGCACTTTGGGATGGATTCTAGCGGCTGATCAGTTGAGCGGCGTTAAGTTGCTTGATGAGGCGAAGACGCCTTGGTTGCTAAGATGGGCGGAGCGTTTCTTGGCTGACGATGCTGTGAAGGGGCTGATTCCGGAGACTGACAAGTTTGTAGACTTGAGCCGTGTGCTTTGGTAAAAATGATCAGTGCTAAGCAGCTTTTCGAATACTACGCGCTGAACTTTTTGATGGTCTACTTTGTGATAAGACAGTGTTGGTTAGATGTAATTGTTGGGGAAATTGATCCCCACAAACCAAATTGAAAACACATGTATGGCAACAATAAAATGTAATTCCGTCCGACTCTTTGGTCTTAAGAATGCTGGTTTTATTTTTAGAACGAGTGATTGCCCTTCTCCGACCCTTACTGCCATTGGGATCCTATAAAAGAATCACTTATCTCAATACGGCGAATGATCCTATACAGTTCGTATATCTATTTCGTCATTCGATCACGAAAACAGTGATTCTTGAATAGGGAAGATTTCGATGAAGAGACTGCGGGAGAAGAAAGAACATTCAAGATGTTCCCTTTTTTTCATTTATTGCGATTCTTTCTTCACGAATATCATAATTGGAATAGTCTTCTCATTAGTCGGAAGAAATCTATTTATGTTTTTTCAAAAGAAAATAAAAGAATATTTCGGTTCCTATACAATTAGTTCTTCTGATCAAAGCCATCCATCTACTTGCTTTCCTTTCGATTGGAGCCTCCATCTCTTAGGCTGTTAAGTATATCAGCATATCAGCTTGATCTTTATGTTTCTCCTTGCTTTCAAAGGCGCAGGTATACAATAAGGATGGACCATCCGATGATCACTTCTCGAATGAAGATGGAAGGAATCCTTGCCCAACATACCGGATATAACGTGGTTCGGCTATTCAGCCTAGTACATGGGGCAATCGTAGAGAATAACATATAAGAGGTTCTCATAACACTCTAATCACTATCTCCCTCTCCACAAGAGAAGGAGCTACACCAAAATACAAAGAGACTACATTTTGGCACTCATCACCAACTTCTTCCAATAGGAGTATATATAGTGTCAACAATCTAACACTACCCATCACCTATTAGTAGCTCGTACTAATAGATGACCCGGCCTATTAGGCCCGAGTCCAAATCGGACTCTCTCTACATGTGTGAACGAATACGAGACACATTCCAACAATCTCCATCTTGGCTCGAATCCGTGATCCGAAACTCGAAAATGCAACAACGTCCTCGCAATCCGCTTCTCAGACATACACATGAACATGCACCTGCTAGGAACAACCTCATACTGTCATAACTGTCTCAAATACGAGCATCATAACTGCTCCACCTCGGTTCAATCAACAAGACTACAAACTGAGACAAAACCTAATGACGTATCCATCACGTGTCACAAAATGTCTGCAAATAATCATACACCTAGAAAACCATGAGACAACATACCTCATTATGCACCATAGTGCCTCAATGTGGCTAAAGAATCTACATCGGTCGACAAGAGAATACTGCAACACATTTCATCAAACATATCGATGTAGCAAACCACCAATGAGCAAATAACTGCTTGCAAAAAAGGACTGACCCAGACAGAATCCACCACATACCGCTCAAAAGGATGCACAACACAACCCGATCAAATCCTCATCATGGCTCAGAAGATAATGTGTCACCAAAACTTCGACGGCGAACAAATCACACTAAATATGATAAACCAAATCGCAAAAAATGTGATAATTCATATAATCTGCATGCCAACAAAGTCGTGAAGTAAACAAGCAAATATACGCTCGTTCGAACAATCGGCAATGACTGAGTGGAATTTTTCTCGAAGTATCAAACTAAACTGAATGGAATTATCCTCAAAGCACCAATCTATAATTAACATATGAATGCGAGACACAAACAACAAATCTCCATCTTGACTCGCATCCAACTAAGACCAACATCAACACTAAAAGAAGATAGTGCTTCAACAAACTTCGGAGATGCAATATGTCACACGGTCAATGCGACAATCCAAAATCGCAAACGCGATAACATATGCGGCGCCCAAAAAATTGAAAAAACTCCATGATGGAGGGTGGAATCTCCTTCAGATGTTTCTTCCCGTTGATCTGCTGATGGCGGCGATGAGTGGCTGGGATTTAATCTGGAGACAGACTCCTGAAGCGTGCGGATCTTAATGGGTTTGGAGTTGTTGAGCCAAGGTACCTGCAAAGAAGTCCCAGGGTGGTTGGACCACCGAGGACCCTCCGAAGGTCAAGTTAGTGAGGTAATCCGAGCAGAGTAACGGCTTAGTGGATTAGAATTGGCTTCCCTTGACCGTCTGAAGGAAGGGTTTAAGTAGTGGTGGCAGCAGGTGTAGTAGGCACGAGAATCACGCCGGCCGTTACACTCCCGACGTCATGCCCGCATGATGAACTGGACCTCCCATTAATGGCAAGACAGGCTCGTTAATGGGGGATCATAGTGGCGTGGAACGTGGGATGTGGCCGGCGGAGATCTCGCGCACGAGATTCGCGGGATGGAGGTTACGCCTGTGAGCGGTGCCGTTGGTCAGTCGATGGACCGAGGAAGATGACCTCGGCGGGAGAGCTCGCGGACGAGCGGGAGAGCCGAGGTATCTTGGTTATGCGGTAGCCCGGAGACGAGCCGGGAGGTCCGAGGAGGCTCGGGCCTATGATAGCTCGGAGTAGAGCAAAAGGACACTTGGCTTGGCTGCTGAGGTGCTCTGGGGAAAGGAGTGGGGTGCAACCTCGGAGACAGGATTTGAGGGAAGCCCCCACTGTAGCACCCCGGTTCTCCCTCCGTAGCCCTTAGGGGCCTAACTGGTTTATGCATGTGACACGTCATCCGCCATATGTCACGATCTAGGGAATTACCGTTATTGAGCATCATTATTAGCCCCCCACTCTCGTTCCAATCTATTTTGTGGGTCAGGTCGAGAGTGGACTGCTTGGTTCTCTGTGTGCGGCTTGGCGCTGGTAATTCCTTATGGTGGATTGTCTGGGGACGACACAGTGTTCTTTGTGTCGCACATCAAGTATGAGTTTATTCGGCGGGTCTTGGATCCGTGTCTTTGTAGGGTAGGAAGTTACCCGCTGGGGATGTGCCGAGCAGGAAAGGACTTGGTGGCCTCGCGAAGAGGGCTTCAGATTCTCAGCGTCTGATGGGTAGGAGGATACCCACTGGGGATGCGCCAAGTAGGAGGGAACTCAGCGGCCTCACGATGAGGGCTTGAGTTCCTCAGCGTCTAATAGGAAGGAGGATGGCCGCTGGGGATGCGCCGAGCAGGAAAAAATTCAGCGGCCTTGTGATAAGGGCTTCAGATCCTCAGCGTCTGATGGGCAGGAGGATGCCCGGTGGGGATGCGCCGAGCCGGAAGAAACTCGGCGGCCTCGCGAAGAGGGCTTCGGGTCCTCAGCGTCCGATGGACAGAAGGCTGCCCGCTGGGGATGCACCGAGTAGGAAGGAACTCGGCAACCTCACGATGAGGGCTTCAGATCCTCAGCGTCTGATGGGCAGGAGGATGCCCGCTGGGGATGCGCCGAGCAGGAAGGAACTCGGAGGCCTCGCGATGAGGGCTTTAGATCCTCAGCATCTGATGGGCAGGAGGATGCCTACTGGGGAGGAGCCGAGCAGGAAGGAACTAGGCGGCCCACGATGAGGGCTTCAGATCCTCAGCGTCTGATAGGCAGGAGAATGTCCGCTGGGGATGCACCGAGCAGGAAGGAACTCGGCGGCGGCGTGATGAGGGCTTCAGATCTTCAGCGTCTGATGGGCAGGAGGATGCCCGCTGGGGATGCATCGAGCAGGAAGTAACTCGGCGGCCTCGCGATGGGGGCTTCAGATCCTCAACGTCTGATGGGCAGGAGGATGCCCGCTGGGGATGCGCCGAGCAGGAAGGAACTCGGCGGCCTCGCGATGGAGCTTCAGATCCTCAGCGTCTGATGGGCAGGAGGATGCCCGCTGGGGATGCACCGAGCAGGAAGGAACTCGGCGGCTTCGCGATGAGGGCTTCAGATCCTCAGCGTCTGATGGGCAGGAGGATGCCCGCTGGGGATAGCCGAGCAGGGTAGCCGCTCGGCTGCCTCTTCATGAGGGCTTTGATCCTTGGCGCTGGAAGGGCCGTGGGTGGCCTGCCAAGGATGAACGAGCAGGGTAGCTGCTCAATACCTCTTGGCGAGGGCTTTGATCCTTAGCGCGGGAGGGGCCGTGAGTGGCCTGCTAAGGATGGCCGAGCAGGGTAGCTGCTCGGTGCTTCTTGGTGAGGGCTTTGATCCTTAAGGACGCCCGAGCGGGGTTGCCGCCCGGTGCCTCTTGGCGAGGGCTTTGATCCCCGGCGTTCTACCAGGGACGACCGAGCATGGGCCGTGCTAAGCGGTCGCCTCTTTCGAGGGCTTTTCATCCTTAGCGCAGGAGGGGCGTAGGAGGCGTACTAAGGATGCCTGGGCGGGGTTTCCGCCCGGTGCCTCATGGCGAGGGCTTTGATCCCTGGTGGCATGCCAGGGATAACCGAGCACAGGTTGTGCTAAGCGGTTGCCTCTTTCGAGGGCTTTTAGGTCCTTAAGGATGACTGAGCAGGGTTGCTGCCCGGTGCCTCTTGGCGAGGGCTTTGATCCCTGGCGTTGTGGGGTAGGGAAGCTACCACCTAGGGATAGCCGAGCAGGGTAGCTGCAGGGCTGCCTCTTCGTGGGGGCTTTGATCCCTAGCGTTGCGAGGTAGGGGATCTACCGGCCAGGGATAGCCGAGTAGGGTAGCTGCAGGGCGGCCTCTTCGTGAGGGCTTTGATCCCCAGCGTTGCGAGGTAGGGGAGCTACCGGCCAGGGATAGCCGAGCAGGGTAGCTGCTTGGCTACCTCTTGGCGAAGGCTTTGATCCCTGGAGTTGCGAGGTAGGGAGCTACCAGCCAGGGATAGCCGGGCAGGGTAGCCGCTCGGCTGCCTTTTTGTGAGGGCTTAGATCTCTGGCGTTGTGGGTAGGGAAGCTACCGGCCAGGGATAGCCAAACAGGGTAGCTGCAGGGCTGCCTCTTTGTGAGGGCTTCGATCCCCAGCGTTGCGAGGTAGAGGAGCTACCGGCCATGGATAGCCGAGCAGGGTAGCTGCTCGGCTGCCTCTTGGCGAGAGCTTTGATCCCTGGCGTTGCGAGGTAGGGAGCTACCGGCCAGGGATAGCCGGGCAGGGTAGCTGCTCGGCTGCCTCTTGATGAGAGCTTTGATCCTTAGCGCTGGAGGGGCCGTTGGAGGCCTACTAAGGATAGCCGAGCAGGGTAGCTGCTCGGCTGCCTCTAGGTGAGGGTTTTGATCCCTGGCGTTGTGGGACAGGGAAGCTACTGGCCAGGGATAGCCGAGCAGGGTAGCCGCTCGGCTGCCTCTTGTTAAGGGCTTAGATCACTAGCATTGTGGGGTAGGGAAGCTACCAGCTAGAGATAGCCGAGCAGAGTAGCCGCTCGGATGCCTCTAGGTGAGGGCTTAGATCCCCGGCGTTGTGGGTTAGGGAAGCTACCAGCCAGGGATAGCCGAGCGGGGTAGCCGCTCGGCCGCCTCTTGGTGAGGGCTTCTTAGGCCTCCTGGCGAGGACATTTTTGAGCCGCTGTGGCGAGTCTCACATGCACGGCCCCGTCGAGGGAGTGGGTGCCGGTCATGCCTTGGAGCAGACGGGCTGACCGTCACCTCTTCGGAAGGGACAGGGGTCGCGACGAGACTCAGGGCGAAGCTCTCTGCTGTAAGACCCCGGAGTCGAGACTTGCGGTGCCTAACTGGTCATCGAATATGTCGGCCTGGGAGACCTGCGGCTGTGGGAGACCTGCGGCTGTGGGAGACAGCGAGGCGGCGGTCGGCCGTGCCGACGCGGGCTGAGTCTTCTCTACCCCTGTAGGGGTCCGGTCCCGAGGCGGGGGAGCGGTGACCTGGGGATTTTGCCTTGCCGTTTGGATGCGGACGAGCGCTTCCACGAAGGATGCGAGTCGGTTTATCCGGCCGGCGAGGGCGTTGATGGCATTCGGCGGAGGAGGCTTGTCTGTGCCTCCGTTGAGAGGGAGGCGGCGGTTGGTGTTTGGATTGTCTTGATGATCGCTCGCCATTGGAGTGAGATCGGGAGGCGAACTTTTATTTATGTGAAATCAAAGTGCTCCCACAGACGGCGCTAGCTGATGGAGGGTGGAATCTCCTTCAGATGTTGCTTCCCGTTGATCTGCTGATGGCGGCGATGAGTGAATGGGATTTGATCTGGAGACAGACTCCTGAAGCGTATGGATCTCAATGGGTTTGGAGTTGTTGAGCCGAGCTACCTGGAAGGAAGTCCCGGGGTGGTTGGACCACCGAAAACCCTCCGACGGTCAAGTTAGTGGGGTAATCCGAACAGAGTAACGGCTTAGTGGATTAGAATTGGCTTCCCTTGACCATCTGAAGGAAGGGTTTAAGTAGTGGTGGCAGCAGGTGCAGCAGGCGTGAGAATCACGCCGGCCGTTATGCTTCCGACGTCACGCCCGCGTGATGAGCGGGACCTCCCATTAATACCGAAATAGGCTCGTTAATGGGGGATCGTGGTGGCGTGGAACGTGGGTTGTGGCCAGCGGAGATCTCACGCATGGCAAGATTCGCGGGATGGCGGTTACGCCTGTGAGCGGTGTCGTTGGTCGGTCGATGGACCGAGGAAGATGACCTCGGCGGGAGAGCTCGCGGACGAGCGGGAGAGCCGAGGTATCTTGGTTGTGCGGTAGCCCGGAGACTAGCCGGGAGGGCTGAGGAGGCTCGGGCCTGTGATAGCTCGGAGTAGAATAAAGGGACACTTGGCTTGGCTGCTAAGGTGCTCGGGGTCAAGGAGTTGGGTGCAATCTCGGAGACAGGGTTTGAGGGAAGCCCCCACTGTAGCACCCTGGTTCCCCCTCAGTGGCCCTCAGGAGCCTAACTGGTTTGCGCATGTGACACGTCATCCACCACGTGTCACGATCTAGGGAATTACTGTTATTGAGCATCATCACTCCACCTTCAACTCAATCCACATGATGACAAACATCTTGAAGAAATAAACAAGCAGACATGAAAAATTAACATAAGCCGATTCGAACTATACATATCAAAGTGTGGATATCTACAACAGAAAGTGGAATTTGGCCAATCTGACTCCACCAATGCGTTTGGGACATTTGAAAACATAAGGATCAATATCTCGGCGACAAAATCGGCTATCAAATGCGCTACCTACAAACCAATCAACCTAAGCTGTTGATGGCATCCAAAAAACCCATCAAACTTTTAGCCACTGCACTGGGTGTTTGGACAGCATGTAGAATCCTAAAGCATTAGATACATCTCTTTCTCTGCCTATCCACGTGAGGAGCCAGCACCACTCCCATACGAGATCCGATCATCAGAGCATATATTCCGGCTCCACCTCGACGGATTTACCCCGGACAACCATCAAATCGGAACCTAACAACCGGATCTATCACTTCTTCGACAAATACGGCTCACAATTGTGAACTCGGAATCCAAAACGAACACCGTCCGTCCTGATACCACTTGATGGGGAAATCGATCCCCACAAACCAAATTGAGAAAACAAGCATAGCAACAAAAAAATGTAACAAAAGGAAATAGCACACCAGATATAACGTGGTTCTATCATTCGGTCTAGTTCACGGGACAATCGTCTCACTCGGGATTTCATTATAATTAGAGAATAAGATACAAGTGGCTACTAAGCTCTCATGATACTCTAATGCTGTCTTCCTCTCCACAAGAGAGGGAGCCATACAAAAATCCAAAGAGACTACATTTTGGCACTCACCAGAAACTCCTCTCAACATGAGTATACATAGTGTTAACAGCCTAACAGTACTCATCACCTATTAGTAGCCCACATGGCCCGGCCCATTCGGCCTTAATCCAAGTCGGACTCCCTCTAGTTGTGCGAACGAATGTGAGACACATCCCAACAATAACAAGCCTTTGCGTTTTGCAAATAAATTAATATGATAAGAAACTACGTAAAGTATGTCATGTAGATTACTATCAAATAAATATGTGATCTGGAGATTACTATTTCTTATCTCAGAGTAATTTCATATCACCGATGATATCTCTGTCTGTCATCGATATACTCTTAGGTGACTAGGAAAACAAAATCCAAATTTCGCCATAAGAAGCCAGCAAAATTTTCTCCCTATTAGTCCCTTCGCAACAAGGGCCCGATCTTTACTGTTCTTGGAGTTGTCTACTTCTATAAGAGCTAATTTAAAATCCTTGTTCTTGGTGGCTCGATATCTCGCCCTCACCTCTAATTAACTCCGTCACCATTAACTCGTCTAAAATTTATACATCTCTTATTGCTACCCTGTTCTCATGGGGTCGAAAACTTCACCTTCAAGTACTGATAGCCGGACCTGACACTATTGTTCTTATAGAATTTAGTGTAGGCATACAAAGATTCGTATTGAAGGAGTGTGAGATACCTACCACAATGGTCAAAATATCCGTCGAAGTAACTTGTGGCCTAACCCTCCGCCTTGCTTCGCAGCTTCAGCACTCCATTTCAATAACATAGTTGTTTGTTGTATAGAAGGAATCAACAATGCGAAAGAGAACACTCCTTCTATCATTTCTGTTACTTTAAGAAGGCCCGCTCTCAACAAGGCAGCGTAATGCTACAAAATGGAACCAAGATTCAACCTAGATATGAGTACAACATGATGCTTGTTTGGTTCTTTTTTTTTTTTGCTCCAAATTTTTTTTAATTTAGGTGTTAAATGAAAGCAAAATTACATCATTCGAATTATAATTAATCTATGAAGAAAGGAAGGAAAAGAAAATTTTCTTATTTTCCAAATCCAGTCCATGTTAATGAACAAAGCTCAAGAAAAACTGTGATAATTATTAGACAACCAGAATCACATTGCGAAAAAAAATACATAGAAGTTTACAAATATTAGACAACCAGAATCACATTGTAAAAAAATACATACAAGTTTACAAATATGAATTAAAAAGAGGGAACCATGGTTCAATTCCTGAAATTGGCACTTGAAACTGCACCATTTTCTCGGAATGTTCTCATGGCCTTTTATTTTGCTCTCACGTACCACAAGTGACTGATAACAATTCTCAAACAATCATATCATTAATTGGTTGATTGGGCATTCCATCTTGCTTGAAGCATCTTGCTGTATTCCACTAGCTTGCTAGTCTCCGGCATGACCCCTTTCAAGGCATCGTCCGAGCAAAATCTCTTTGCCCATTCAGCCAAAAAGACGAATTTCAACTCGTCTAGTATCGTCACTTGCGCTATCTCTTCGGCTACTTTGATCCAACCCAAGGTGGAACCGAGGGCAATGTCGAGATAGCCGATGGTGTCCCCTCCAAAGTAGCGATCCTCTTTGCAGTTTTGCTTGAATAACTCCTCAAGCTTCTGCAGCCCGGAAATGGCTTGCTCTGCTGCTTCTGCCTTAGCTTCCTCCGTCTTTGCTTTTAGTATACCGGATAGAAAAGGGAACCACTGTAAACACCATATAATTGTAAGAAAAAAAATGTTAACAGCAGGATCTCAAGAGTTGGCAAGACATGTGCTTTGTAAGAGGAAGGCCACGAGTTTGGAACATGGAACAACTATATATAATACATGAGTGATTTTCTTTTTATTTTTCTCGGTCCCGATATTAGAAATAGTTCCCTCGCGGATTTGAACTCTGGACCACTTTCGGCCCCTACCATTTTCTTGCATTTCAAAGCATATATTCACTCGAAGACGACTACAAATTAAACTTAGTAGTTTTTCCCTTTCTGATGCGTGCCTTTTCGCGTCAAGATGTTACCTTCCGTTGATCTCTCCGTGTGTCGATGGATGGCTGGGATTGAGTTGGAGCGTAGCCTCCTGAAGCGTGTGGATCTCAATGGGTTATGGTTTTGAGTTTGGACCGAGCTACCTGCAAGGAAGTCCCGAGGTGGTTGTACCACCGAGGACCCTCCGACGATCAAGTTAGTGATGCAAGTCGAGCAGAGTAACGGCTTAGCGAGGAAAGAATTGCTTACTTGAGTCGTCTGAAAGAGGGATTTATGTAGCGGGACAACAGGAAGGCAGGCACGAGAATCACGCCGGCCGTTACGGCCCTGACGTCACGCCCGCGTGATAGACGGGATCTCCCATTAATGGCGAGACATGCTCGTTAATAGGGATCATGATGGCGTGAAACACGGGATCGTGGCCAGCGGATATCTCGCGCATGGCGAGATTCGCGGGGGCGAGGCGGATGCGCCTGCGGTCGGTGCCGTTCGTCGGTTGATGGGACCGAGGAAGATGAGCTCGGCGGGAGGCTCGGGACCGAACGGGAGGATGAGCTATCGTGGTTCTGTGGTAGCCCGGAGGCGAGCTGAGAGGGCCGAGGAGGCCGATTGTGCAGGGGGCTCGGAGGTGAGCCAGCGGTTGTTTGTAGCATGAGCATAGGAGTGGTCTAGTCGGCCACTGCAGGTCCTTTCTTGCAAACTTCAGGACACGTCATCTGCCACGTGTCATGATATGAGAGATCGCCGATATCGAGCATCATCATTATCCACCCACTCTCGTCCCGACCTACTCACAGGTCGGGTCGAGAGTGGTCTGCCGGGTCACTCGAGGTGAGCTCCTTGTCATAGATATTGTGAGCGTGCATTCCCGGGCAGTCAACTGTATCTTCTTGATGACGTCAGTGGATCAGGGGTCAGATCTCGCATTAAAGAGGAAGCGCTGGATCGTCCGTATGTTCACCGATGCGACAGCCCACATGTAGGGCGCCGTTTGGCTGACGCGACGGGCCGTAGGTTTCCCGCGCCAGATGGGGTGCGGCCAATGTGCGCATGACGGGTGGAGCGATCGTGGCGTTGAATGCAATGATTTGTTTTTCGGCGGGAGATGGCCGTCGCCGTAGGATGTGTACGCCGGCAGCCATAAATAGAAGTGGGGTCCCTATCATGGCCCGTACCACTTCATATTTTCCTCGTCCAGAGTCTCGTTAGCTTGGCACTCTCTTTTTAGGTCGGATCTCCGCGTTTTGCTCTTCCGAGAACTCATCCTCTCAATTAGGTTAGATATCTTCTTCTGAAGAGTTTGTAGAAATAGATCGGGTAGGGTATAGCCCCACACCCCGTAGATTCTTCTTCTTCTTCTTCTTCTTCCTCTTCTGCTTCTTCTTCCACTGAGTCGGAGTCTTCCCGGGAAGTTAGGGTAAGATCCTCTTTTCGGGGTCACGAGATGGGGGCGGTTCCCAAAGTGGATGTCGCGGATGCCCCTGGTGTGTCATCCATGGTGAGATACAAAGATGAGCTTGTCACCGCTCGGGCTCGTTTCTACATTCCTCCTGGCTATACGCTATGTTTGGCCGAGAAAGGGGATAGGGCAGATCAGGTACGGGGTAAAGAGATTGCCCTGTACTTGGAAGCTATTTGGGTCGGAATGCGCTTTCCCTTCTCTCCCGAGGTTATTAGAGTGTTGAATCATTTTGGGTTAGCCCCGGGCCAGTTAGTGCCGAACTCCTGGAGGATTCTCCTTAGGTTCCTGGTCCTTTTGAAGTTGCGCGTGATCCCTTTATCGCTGAGTACCTTCGCTTCTTCTCCCTGCTACAAAAGTCACCCATGCACTCGCGCGGAAGAGCCGAGGTGGGTATACATATTCTTTAGGAAACAGCGGGTAAGTGCTCCCGGATCGGGGGTCGTCGTCGTGCCTTCTTCCATCCACGACTGGAAGAAAAAGTTTTTCTTTGTTGGGCCTCCCGAGGATGAGGACAGGCCCGTGCCCACCCACTGGTCTAGGGATAGGTGTCAGCGAGAGAGTCAGTCGAACGATCCCGATACGCTGAAAGTGGCGGAGTGGGAGCCCATTCCTCGGGCTGACGCGCTGCTTTCTGAGCAGGCCCTTAGTTGGGCTGGGCTCAGCCCCGCCCAATTTGCGGGTAAGTTAGGAGTTCACAGGCGATCTGTTAGACTTCTGTTTATTTTACTTTTACTTGCGTTGCTGACTCCATTGTATCTTGTCTTGTGCAGAACCCATGGACGTGGGCAAATTCCAAACAGCCCTGCTCGAGCAGAAGAAGGGATCGAGGGCCGGAGGTGTCCAACGTCGGCCCCGCCCCCTCGATAGCTGCTCTACCCAAGTGTTCGAGTGCGGCCCGAGCCCTGGATCCCAGCCAGGCGCGCCGAGCCGGAAGCGAGTTCGGGAAGAAGAAGCCCGGGCGGCGGAAGTAGGGACTGGCTCCTCGGCGTCGACCCTCAAGAGGTTTCACCGGACGGTTCCGCGCACCCCGGCCTCCCCGATCCTGGTGGACGAGGGGGATCTCCGTTTTGAGGTGCTCTCAGGGCTTTCCGTTTCCGACAGCCTGCTGGCCGAGATGGAGAGGTCGGCCGGGGGAAAAGTCCCTCGGGAAACTCTCAGGCGCAGATGGTGGCCATCGCCCAGGAGGCTGTGCAGGTTAGTGCTCGCACTTTACTTGGTTTTTCACTCAGTGCCTTGTTATTCATGAGATTTGGTGTCTCCTTCTTCTTTCTGACACTTCTCTGATTTCCTCAGGTCCTCCAGCACGTCGCCCTTGTCGTCCAAATGGAGGACGAGGAGATTGCCCCGGCGATGCGAGCCGCGGGCGAGTTCTCCTCGCTGGAGGAGAGCTCCAAGTTGGAGCTGGAGGCGGCGGTGGTGAGGGTTACCGTCCTTGAGGAGGAGGTTCCGGCCTGGAAGCAGGAGGCGGTGGCCGGGAAGCAGGAGGTCGCCAGGCACCGTGAGGTTGCCCAGGCTGCCGAGGCCAAGCTTCAGGACTCTACGGTGCTCTTCGGCACCCTGAAGAAGTTGGCGGGCACCCTCCAGAAGGAGCTGGAGGCGGCGATAAAGGGGATGAAGCGGGCCGAGCTCTGAGCGGCGAAGGCGGTGGAGAACTACAAGAAGTCGGACCCTTTTTACACCGACCTAGCCGCAGCCTCTATCCTCGTCTGGCACGATGCCCTCAACGCCGTTAAGGTTCGGATGCTGGAGTTTCCTAATGAAGAGCTCCGGGACGAGTATCCTCGCGGAATGACGCGCAGGCCGATGCCCCTAGAAACGCTGCCGGGGAGGAGACCCCCGGCGAGGGCAGCGCCGGGGAGGCTTCTACGATGGGCGCCGACCTTCCTGACGCAGCCCCAGTCGTGGTGGACGTTGAGCTCCTTGGGGTTGCGCCCATCCCTGAGGCCTAAAACCCCTCATCTTCTTGTTTATATTTTTGTTTCCTTAGGAATCATGTAAGACTCCGGGCACTTTTGTTAGGCTGGGGGGCCCAAAATACCTTTGTAGAGACTTTTTGATTTATGTGAATAAAAAATCTTTTTGCATTTTCTTGGCGTGCGCATTATTCTTTTGTTTGTGGAGAACATTCGTATTTGCATGGTTCAGCTTTCATGTCAGGTCGGTTCATCGTCTGGCGATCACACGTCGAGTTGAATTCGACCATTTGCCAAGTGTGCAAAGACCGGTGGAGGGTCGGTATCTCCATGGCCCCGAAGTCGAGGTGGGATCGTTTAATTGAACAGTTTGGAGGAACCTGTGTTGCAAGAAGGTTGGTTCTTTCTAAGGAATTGGCCGGGCGTTTTTGCTACTCGAGGCCCTTGGTGAGGATGGTCCGAGTAGTGAAGCTGCTCAGTTGCCTCTTGGCGAGGGCTTAGATCCCTGGCGTCTTGGGGTAGTGAATTACCTGCCGAGAATAGCCGAGCAGTGAAGCTACTAGGTTGCCTCTTGGCGAGAACTTAAATTCCTGGCGTTGCGAGGTAGGGAACTACCAGCCGGGGATAGCCGAGCAGGGTAGCCGCTGGGCTGCCTCTTAGTGAGGGCTTAGATCCTTAGCGCGGGAGGGGCCGTACGAGGCCTACTAAGGACGGGCCGAGCAGGGTTGCTTCCCGGTGCCTCTTGGCAGGGCTTCGATCCTTAAGGACGGGCCGAGCAGGGTTGCTTCCCGGTACCTCTTGGCGAGGGCTTTGATCCCTGGCGTTGTGGGGTAGGGAACTACCAACCAGGGTTAACTGAGCAAGGGCGGGCCCGGTTGCCTCTTGGCGAGGGCTTTGATCCTTAGCGCGGGAGGGTCCGTAAGAGGCCTACTAAGGACGGGCAGAGCAGGGTTACTGCCCGGTGCCTCTTGGCGAGGGCTTTGATCCTTAAGGACGGGCCGAGCAGGATTGTTGCCCGGTGCCTCTTGGCGAGAGCTTTGATCCCTGGCGTTGTGGGTGTAGGGAACTACTAGCCAGGGATAACCGAGCAAGGGCGGTCCCGGTTGCCTCTTGGTGAGGGCTTTGATCCTTAGCGCGGGAGGGGCCGTAAGAGGCCTACTAAGGATGGACCGAGCAGTGAAGCTGCTGTGTTGCCTCTTGGCGAGGGGTTTGATCCCTGGCGTTGTGGGGTACGGAACTACCAGCCAGGGATAACCGAGTAAGGGTTGGTCCGGTTGCCTCTTGGCGAGGGCTTCGATCCTTAAGGACGGGCCGAGCAGGGTTGTTGCCCGGTGCCTCTTGGCGAGGGCTTTGATCCCTGGCGTTGTGGGGTAGGGAACTACCAGCCAGGGATAACCGAGCAAGGGCGGGCCCGGTTGCCTCTTGGCGAGGGCTTTGATCCTTAAGGACAGGCCGAGCAGGGTTGCTGCCCGGTGCCTCTTGGCGGGGGCTTTGATCCTTGGCGTTGTGGGGTAGGGAACTACCAGCCAGGGATAACCGAGCAAGGGCAGGCCCGGTTGCCTCTTGGCGAGGGCTTTGATCCTTAAGGACGGGAGGAGCAGGGTTGCTGCCCGGTGCCTCTTGGCGGGGGCTTTGATCCCTGGTGTTGTGGGGTAGGTAACTACCAGCCGGGGATAGCCGAGCACGGTAGCCTATGGGCTGCCTCTTGGCGAGGGATTTGATCCTTAGCGCGGGAAGGGCCGTACGAGGCCTGCTAAGGATGGACCGAGCATGGGAGCTGCTCGGTCGTGGCGTGGGGTTCCGTCCGACCTTCCCGGTGTGAGTATGGGGAAAAGGGACAGTAGCGGGCGACACGTAGCGTGAACGCATGGGGAAGGCGAAGCGCCGAAGCCGCGTCGTTTCGATTTCGCCAAGAAAGTCCCCACGTCTGACGCGTGGTGGCACAATTGTGGGTGAAATGAGTGACTGTTGAGCTCCCGGGGCGTTGTGGAAGCGGGTGACATACCCTTTGAATGTTTCTTTGTTCCCGCTCTTGATTGTAAAGAGATGGTCGACTGTCCATTTCTGCCGCCTGTTCCCGACGAAGTGGCCGAGGAATTGGGTGGCCAGCTCGTCGAAAGTTGAAATCAAACGCGGCGCGAATCCTCGGAACCAGTCACGTCCGGAGCGGATGAGAGTGGCCAGGAAAGCTCGGCATTGGGCGACGTCAGAGTTGTCTTGGAAGCTCATTCCTGCGGTGAATGCGTCCAAATGATCCTTCGGGTCAGACTTACCGTCGTAGAGAGAGACCTTCGGGGGCTTGTGCCTGGAGGAGACATGGACGGCGAGCAGCTCCTCGGTGAAAGGTTTTATGAGCGAGTCGGCGGCATACTTAGCCCCATCGCTCGAATGATGACCTTCCCGATGCATCCCCTCGATCTTCTTTTCAAGGGCGTCGAGTCGGCCGAGGTATCCCGACGGTTCGGCGGATTCTGATCTTTGGCCTCTGCCGTTGGAGACCTGTGTCTGGACGCGGCCCCGGTTCCTTTCGATGAGGTTCTTTAGGTCGCCTGGTGAGGTAGTCTTCGAGCTGTCGTGATGAGTCCCATCTGCACGACCCCGTCGAGGGAGGGGGTGTCGATCATGCCTGGGAGCAGGCGAGCTGACCGACGTCTCCTCAGGAGGGACAAGGGCGTGCAAGGGCTCGGGGCGAGGCGCTCTGACGACGGACCTCGGTGTTGAACTATGGGGGGCCCGGCGGGTTATAGAATATGTCGCCCCGGGAGATCTGTAGCCGTGGGAGGCAGCGAGGCGGTGGTCGGTAGTGCCGATGCGTGCAGAGTCTTCTTTCCCTCTGTAGGGGTCCCGATCCCGAGGTGGGGGAGCGGCGACCTGGGGAGCTTGCCCCGCCGTTTGGACACGGACGAGTGCATCCACCATGGACGCGAGTCGATCTATCCGGACAGCCAGGGCGTTGATGGAGTTCGAGGGAGGAGATTCGTCCGCGTCTCCGTTGTGTGGGAGGCGGCGGCTAGCGCTTGGATCGTCGCGGTGATCGCTGACCATTGGATTGAGATCGGAAGATGAACTTTTGTTTTAGTGGAATCAAGACTTCCTACAGACGGCGCCAGCTGACGCGTGCCTTTTCGCGTCAAGATGTTACCTTCCGTTGATCTCTTCGTGTGTCGATGGATGACTGGGATTGAGTTAGAGAGTAGCCTCCTGAAGCGTATGGATCTCAATGGGTTGTGCTTTTGAGGTTGAGCCGAGCTACCTGCAAGGAAGTCCCGGGGTGGTTGTACCACCGAGGACCCTCTGACGATCAAGTTAGTGATGCAAGTCGAGCAGAGTAACGGATTAGTGAGAAAAGAATTTCTTACTTGAGTCGTTTGAAAGTAGGGTTTATGTAGCGGTGGCAATAGGCAGGCAGGCGCGAGAATCACGCCGGCCGTTACGCCCCCGACGTCACGTCCGCGTGATAGAAGGGATCTCCCATTAATGGCGAGACAGGCTTGTTAATGGGGATCGTGATGGCGTGGAACGCAGGATCGTGGCCGGCGGATATCTCGCGTATGGCGAGATTCGCGGGGGCGAGGCGGATGTGCCTGCGGTCAGTGCCGTTGGTCGGTCGATGGGACCGAGGAAGATGAGCTCGGCGGGAGGCTCGGGACCGAGCGGGAGGCCGAGCTATCGTGGTTCTGTGGTAGCCGGGAGGCGAGCTGAGAATGCCGAGGAGGCCGATTGTGCAGGGGGCTCGGAGGCAAGCCAGCGGTTGTTTGTAGCACGGGCATAGGAGTGGTCTGGTCGGCCACTGCAGGTCCTTTCTTGCAAGCTTCAGGACACGTCATCAGGCACGTGTCATGATCTGGGAGATCACCGATATCGAGCATTATCACTTTCCAAATTGGCCAACTATTTTTCATTTGGAGAGGAACGTGTTACTGTAGGGATATGTTCATTTGACAACCTGTGGAGTTGAGGAGACCTCAATCTCTAATGCTTGTGCTACTAAATTTGTCTAAGACTTGTCGAAAAGAAAAGTATATTCCTTACTGTTTGATCCAAGTATACGGCCCAGAAGCGTGAGGTGGCACGCTCATAGGGGTCGGGACGATGGATGACCCGGTTTCTCCCCACACCTCATCAATGTAGTCGACAATGATCATCGATTCGCAGATCGGGTTGCCGCCATGAATCAACACCGGCACCTTCTTGTAAACGGCGTTCGATTTCAGAAGAAGCCCGCTCTTGTTCAGAAGCACTTCCTCTACGTATACGTAGCTCACGCCTTTCAAGTTCAGAGCTATCCTTGGTCTCATTGCGTAGTGGCTCGCCCACATCCCTAACAGTTTAACTTCCTCTGCTGCTCCTTTACCCTTTGCCATGATGCGTGTGTACTTAATTTTGAGTGATTAATTAATTATAAATGGTTGGTTGTGCTTCTGCAATTATATAGCTAGCTATTAATAGAGCAAATAGATCAGAGCTAGTGAACAAGTTGAAATTCTCAATTCGTGATGAATACGCCATTGCTTCCGTTTTCATTACCTATAACAAATTCAGTTTTCACTGCTAGATTAATTAAGATACCACTTCAATAAAAATGAGTCAAGAACTTGACTCCCTGTTCTATGATAACATGCCATGCTTTGTGTGATGTTCCCGCTGATGTCATCATGTCCATAATAAGCTCAAGGATTTTGGAAATACTGACTGATGATGCTCGATATCGGTGATCACCCAGATCATGACACGTGGCTGATGACGTGTCCCGAAGCTCACAAAAAAGGACCTACGGTGGCCGACCAGGCCACTCCTGTGCCCGTCCCACAAACAAACGCTGGCTCACCTCTGAGCCCCCTGCACAATTGGCCTCCTCACCCTCTCAGCTCATCTCCGGGCTACCGCAGAACCAAGATACCTCGGCTCTCCCGCTCGTCCGCGAGCTCTCCCGCCGAGGTCATCTTCCTCAGTCTCATCGACCGACCAACGGCACTGCTCACAGGTGCAACCGCCATCCCGCGAATCTCGCCATGCGCGAGATATCCGCCGGCCATGAAGCTCAATATCTACGCCAGGGATCTAAGCCCTCACCATGAGGCACCAGGCAGCTACCCTGCTCGGTCCGTCCTTAGCATGCCTTACCGTGCCTCCACGACTAAGGAACAAAGCCCTCATAAAGAGGCATCCGGTCTAACTACGTCTAAGCGATCTCCACCTCGACTTCGGGACCATGGAGATACCGTCTCCCCATCGGTCTTTGAACACTTGGAAAATGAACAGATTCAACTCGACATGTGATCGCTAGACGAAAAACGGGCCTAACACGAAGGCAGTAGTACTGTGCAAATACAAGTGTTTACCGACAAAGGAAAACAAGCGCGTAAATACTACTGCAAAAAGTTTTTATTCACAAACCCAAAAGTCTTTTCAAGGATATTGTGGGCTCCCCAGCTTTACAAAATTCCCAGAGGCCTACAAAATTCCCGATGCAACAAAAGAAAAGAAAAAAGAAGACGAGGGGCTTTAGGCCTCAGGTCCAGGCGCAACCCCGGGAAGCTCAATATCTACCACGACTTGGGCAGCGTCTGGGGGATCAGCATCCATCACTGGAGCCTCGGCGTCGCCCTCGCCGGAAATCTCTTCCCCGGCCTCGCCTCCGGGGTCGTCCCCCTGCTCGTCATCCCCACGAGGATATTCAGCTCGGAGCTCTGCGTCAGCGAACTCCGGCATCTGAGCCTTGACGACGTCGAGGGCCTTGTGCCAGATGAGGGTAGTGGCCGAGGCTAGGACGGTGTAAAAATGTTCTGACTTCTTGTAGTTCTCCACCGCCCTCGTTGCTCTGAGATCGGCTCGCTTCGTCCCCTCCACCGCCGCCTCCAGCTCCTTCCGGTGGGTGCTCTCCGACTTCTTCAGAGTGCCGACGAGCACCTTGGAGTCCTGAAGCTTGGCCTCGGCGGCCTGGGCTGCCTCACGGTACCTGAAAACCTCCTGCTTCCCGGCCGCCACCTCCTTCTTCCCGGCCGCTACCTCGCCCTCCAGGGCAGCGACCCTCGCCATCGTCGCCTCCAACTTCAGCTTTGAGCTCTCCTCCAGTGAGGAGAACTCGCCCGCGGCCCGCATCGCCGAGGCAATTTCCTCTTCCTCCATCTAGACGACGAGGGTGACGTGCTGGAGGACCTAAAGAAATCAGAAGGGGGTCAGAAAGAAAAAGGGAGCGCCAAGTCTCGCGAATGATGAGACGCTGAGTGAAAAATCAAGCGAGGTGCGAGCACTGACCTGAACGGTCTCTTGGGCGATGGCCGCCATTTGCGCCTTGAGAGTCTCCCGAGAGACCTTTCCCCCGGCCGACCTCTCTATGTCGGCCAGCAAGCTGTCAGTGACGGAGAGCCCCGAGGTTACCTCAAAGCGGAGGTCCCCCTCGTCCACCAAGATCGGGGAGGCTGGGGTCCACGGAACCGTTCGGGGGAACCTCTTGAGAGACGACGGCGGGGAACTGTTCTCTGAAGCCTGGGCCTCCTGTTCCCGAACCCACTTTCGGCTCGGCGCCTGGCTGGGCTCTGGGGCACGGCCCGCACTCAAACACCGGGGTAGGGTGGCTGCCGAGGGAGCTGGGGCCGACGTCGGATGAGAGGAGCTGGCACCTCCAGCTTCGATCCCTTCTTCGTCTTGCGCATGGCTGCTCGAAGTTGACTCAAGTCCATGGGTTCTGCACAAGACAAAGTACACTGGAGTCAGCAACACAAGTAGAAATGAAAATAAACACAAGTCTAACAGATCGGCTGCAAGCTCCTAACTTACCGACGAACTGGACGGGGCTGAGCCCAGCCTAACTAAGGGCCCGCTCAGAAAGTAGCACATCGGCCCAAGGAATGGGATCCCACTCCGCCACTCTCACCGCGTCGGGATCGTTGGATTGACTCTCCCGCCGGCACCTATACCTAGACCACTTGGTGGGCACGGGCCAGTCCTCACCCTCTGGAGTCCCAACGAAGAAAAATTTCTTCTTCCAATCGTGGATGGAAGAAGGCACGACGGCGACTCCCGACCTGGAAGCACTCCCCCGTTGTTTCCTGAAGGAGATGTAAACCCACCACGGGTCGCCCGCGCGAGTGCTGGGGTGACGTTTGTAAATAAGAGAGGAGGCAAGGGTGGACAGCCTGAAAGGGACCAGCTGCAACTTCAAATAGACCAGGAACCCGAGGAGAATCCTCCAGGAGTTTGGCATTAGCTGGCCCGGGGCTAACCCGAAATGATTCAGCGCTCTAACAACCTCGGAGGATAAGGGCAGGTGTATTCCGGCCCAAAAGGCTTCCAAATACAGGGCAATCTCCTTGCCCCATACCTGATCCGTCCTCTCCCCTTCCCCGGCCAAACGCAACGTGTAGCCGGGAGGAATATGGAAACGAGTCCGAACGGTGGTGAGCTTTTCCTCGTACCTCACCATGGACGACACGCCAGGCGCATCCGCGACCTCCACTCTGGGAATCACCCCCGTCGGGAGACCCTGGGAAGAGGATCTGACTCTAACTCCCTGGGAAGAATCCGACTCAGTGGAAGAAGAAGAATCCTAGAATCTACCCCGACGACATCTACAGAATCCTCAGAAGAAGACATCTAACCTGATGGAGATAAATCCTCGGGAGAGAAAACGCAGAGATCTGACCTAAAGAGGAGAGCGTCGAGCTTAGAAGATCAAGGACAGGGAAATTATGAAGAGATATGGGCCCTGAAGCGGACCCCGCCTCTATTTATAGCTGCCAGCGTACACATCCTACGGCAACAGTCATCTCCCGCCGAAACGGTTCAGTGCATTCGACGATCACGATCGCTCCACCTGTCGCACGTGCATTGGCCGTATCCCATCAGACGCAGAAGTCTGCGGCCCGTCACGTCAGCCAACCAGCGCCCGACACGTGGGATGTCGCTTCAGTGAACGTACGCACGATCCGGCACACCCTCTTTAATGCAAAGATCTCATCCCTGATTCACTGGCGTCATCCAGAAAATACAATGGATTGCCCGGGAACACGCCCCGACGATATCTGCGAACAGCGCATCGAAGAAGCACCAGCGGTGGGCATGTTCGTGGGCACCCTAGACCCTCATGCAACTATTTCACAGTTCATGATGTTCTTCAAACCGACTACATTCCAGGCTTTAATCGACAAGCTAGCCCAGCTGGATCAGATGGGTCACAGACCGTCTCCTCCGAAGCCGGAACCGCGGAACGAAAAGAGTAAAGGGAAGGCGACCTTCGTTGCGAACACCCAACAGCAGCCCGGTGCCCTAAAGCTAGCGGATCAACTGGAAGAGAGACGGCGCTATTATAATGAGAAAAATGAAGCGTCCTTACTCGTTCCCAAAGGATAAAACGAAGAGGCTGTTCGAACTAGCGATGCGCAACAGCTTATCAATTTGCCGAATCCAAAGCGACCATTACAACCCGGCGAAGTGAATAATCCCAATTACTGCCCTTACCACCAAACGGTAAGCCATCCAATCGAAGATTGCATCGTCTTTAAGAGATAGATCGAGGATCAGTACCTACAAGGAAAGTTTGCGCTGTCCGAAAAGTGGAAAGTGAGCCCGCCACAACCGCACAGTCCTAAGAAGACGGACGTATCGGGGGCAACGTGCTCTTTTGTTGAAGAAGATCCATGGGAGGTGGCTCTATCGGCCAAAACCAAAAGGATGCTGAATGATCTCCAGACATGCCCGGCGATCAGGTGGAAGAATCCGCTGGAACCCTAGATCATCGAAGGGATGCTGAAACCGCGCCCAACTCCAAAGATTGGTGGTGATAGCCAAAGCGTTCACACCCAGCTGTCGAAATCTTCGAAAAAGAAGAAGAAATCCAAAAAGCCCGTGAAGCCTGGCGACAAGTGCACGGACCTGCAGAAACAGATTGACGCGCTGGAAGAGTATAATCAGAAGGCGCGGACTCCAATCACGCTCCAAGAATTTCTCAGTTGCTTCCTTGAAGACGGAAATGATGGAGAAGACTCATCGGATGAATCTGAAGATTACGTGGCAAGTTGTCATGTGATCTCTCACTCATTGATAGACGATGAAGAAGCTCCTTGCACGAAGAAACTGGGGGCAGGTCCTGAGCCAGAACTTCTAGGGCCATCGGACGAAATGATCGACGCATTCCTAAACGAAGCTCTTCTGAAAAGTAAAGCTGATCGGGAGCGTAAGATGGCAATATTTGAAAAGGCCAAACTTCGGCGACTGGACGAAAGAGTCGAGACACTCCCGCCGAATCAAGTGACATCCGTCGTGAATAAAAACGAGCTCAAGACGAGGAAAAGGTTTACTAAAGCCATATCAATGGGAATGAAGCTACCATCCTCCGAAGAAAACATTCTCGGTGAAGCAGAGATGCATCCTAACTACTGTCTATATCATCGAAAGATTGCGCACCCTACCAAAGAGTGCAACGCTTTTAAAAGATGGTGGCAGGGGTATGTTGCTTACCGGCAACATTTTAAGCTGATGAAACGCAAGACTCGTCGGGAGCAGAGAAGTATGACCGAGGAGCATAAAAGAACCACCGGCAATTGTCGCATGATTAACACCGGGGGATTGCAAGTTCTCACATTCGGGAGCGACTCTGATGAAGAAATGGCGCTTGGATCTCTCTTTAAAGAGCCCACTTTGGGGAAAGAGGAGGAGTCGAAGACCTGTGATAATATCCAGCTGCGCAATCGTACGGTGCCCGAGAAGAATCTCGGACCCACGAATAGAAAAGATAAGGGAAAAGAAAAGGTCTCTGAGGATATCGCCCTAGATGACCAAGTCATGAAAGAGCTGACCGCCAAGGACCCGCCAAAGAAAAGTAAGATGGACTACAACGTTTTGGCGCACTTGAGAAAGCTACCCTCACAGCTCAGCATTCTCGACGCCCTTTTACTATCAAAAGAAGCAAGAGATTCATTGATCAAGGAACTACAAGAGCCAGAGCAATTCCAAGCTTTTCTCGCCGAAGAAAAGATGAAGGACGAGCTGGAAGAAGTGCACACAGCCGATATCACCTTCAGCGATGAAGATCTCCTCCTTGGGACGTGCGAACACAATCGTCCCCTTTATGTCTCCGGATACTGTCATGATGTCAAGATAGGCAAGATCCTGGTCGACAATGAGTCTTCCGTCAATCTTCTCAACGTGTGAGTGTTGAAGGAAATCTGCATGAGCGTTCAACACCTCGCTCGGGATAAGATTACCATCTCCGGGTTTGACTCCCGGTCATCATGGACTCTCGGGTCTGTGATACTGACGCTGCACTTCAGGCTACTTGTCACAGATATTAAATTTCACGTCATTGACGCCAAGACCTGCTATAACGCTTTGCTCGGCTGGCTTTGGTTACACGAGTACAACATCATCCCTTCTACACAACATCAGTGTTTGAAATACTTCAAGAATGGTCTCGAGTACACTGTGACAGGAGAGCTGAACCCATTCTCCATGAACGAAGTCCGAAAGTACGAAGATGCAAAATACTTCTTGCCAAACTTCGAGGACACGGAGAGATGTCACAAACCAGAGAACAAAGCTATCCCTACTATTCCTGTCTTTGGGAGTGATACTGAGGAAGAGGAAGAGATAGTTTATTCCGGTCCGTCCCAGTACAACAAGCCGGGACCTTTCGCTCCTATGCTTATCTTCGGCAGCGACTCAGAAGATGAGGTCAACACCATATTCTCAGCTCGGCCATCAATACAAACCGTCGCTGGTGAAGATCAAAGTTTGCAAGTTGCCATGGTCCCGCCCAAGCATCATAAAGAACTAGACGCGCTTGCTACCCACAATGTGGAAGAGCTGCAGACGTTCTATGTCCCTCCCAGGAGAGAAAATGAAATGGCGATCCTATTCTACCGATCCGTGGAAACCAAAGTGGAGAAAGAAATCTGGCATGGCGCGGATTCCACACTCGACAGGCTCTATCCCATCCGTTTGCCCAGATATTACACAGATAGACTAAGGAGACTCTTGAGACGCCAAGGTGTGCCCCTTAAGCAAACTGCTCGACAAGCACGGTTCTATAACAGGATCTGGAACGTTCCTGGAACCCAGCGGAAATTGCCCAACGGGAAAATGGAAACAACTGGGCTTGGGTATGTTCAACCCAAGAAACGGGAGCTACTCCGCAACTGCTACGTCGTACATGACTTTGATGAAGAAGGGGATGCTCTATGGGAAGATGCTCACCATGAACCAAAAAGAGCTCCCGACGTGAAAATGCCCAGTCCGTCGTTCGAAGAACAAATGGACAAGCTTATAAGGGAAGCGGGTCAAAAGGTTCAAGACGACCATAATCGCGAAATGGCCATCTACGAGAAAGTCAGGACGCAACGCCTTCTTCGACAGGCTGCGAAAGATGAAAATGCTCCCCCCTATCAGCCCATTATACAAAAAGCCCGACGCAGAGGCAGAAACAAATCAAAGAACGGGAAAGGCGTTCGGCAGCGACAAAGCGGGTCCAAGAAACCACACGATCAAGAACCGAACAACCAAGATTCATCTCTTATAAAGAAGATGGGTCGAGCATACTCTTTTGCCCAAGATAAGACAAAGAAAATACTTGATCTTGCCATGAAACATCAACTGATTACACTCCCGGAGTCCAAGCACCCCGATCAAGCAGGCGAAGTTTCTCATCCGGACTATTGCTCCTATCATAGGGCAATATGACATCCTATTGAAGACTACTTCACCTTCAAGAACAGGGTCGAAAACCAATATCAGCTCGGCAAGTTCGCACTATCCGGCAGTTGGAGGGTAAGCCCGCCATAGAAACACGAACCAAAAGCCGCGCGTACAGCGAGAGTATAGCCGAATCAACATCGGTCTTGGAAGCGAGCTCGTACCTGTCACGTAATAACGCTGTCAAAAGAAGAACCTGAGAATATGGATGACCTCCCCTGGTGCTTCGAAAACAATGATGACGAGGTGATCTCAGAGTTTCCACCGGCACCGAAAGAGCTGGAAGATGGAATACATACCACTGCAGATGATCTCAAGAAAGTTGAGTTGGGGACGGCAAGTGATCCACGGCCGACATTCGTCAGTGAGTTGCTGTCTGAAGAAAGGATAGCTACACTAAAAGACGTGCTTATGCAGCATAAAGATTGCTTCGCGTGGAACTATTCTGAGATGCCAGGACTAGACCCAGAGATTGCTGTCCACAAACTGGCCATATCCCCGGACGTCAAGCCAATCAAACAAGCGCTGAGAAGAATGCGGCTTGAGCTTGAGATGAGCATCAATACCGAAGTCAAGAAGCTGATCGACTCTGGCTCCATCCAAGAGATGCAGTACCCTGACTGGATCGCCAACATCGTCCCGGTGATGAAGAAAAATGGGACAGTGTGCATATGTGTGGACTTTCGGGATCTTAATAAGGCCTGCCCGAAAGACGACTTTCCAGTACCGGTTACCGAGCTAATGATAGACAATACATCCACCAACGAAGCCTTCTCCTTCATGGACGGATCGTCAGGATATAATCAGATAAAGATGCATCCCGAGGACCAGAAGCATACCGCTTTCCGGATCCCTTTAGGTATATTCTACTACAAGGTGATGCCCTTCGGTCTAAAGAACGCCGGCGCTACTTATCAGAGGGCCATAACGAAGATCTTCGATGACCTCATACATGAAATCGTCGAATGCTATATCGACGACCTCGTGGTGAAAAGTAAATCATACAAGGAACATCTAGAGCATCTGAATATCGTATTTCAACGCCTTCGGCAATAAAACTTGAAGATGAACCCTCTCAAATGCGCGTTCGGAGTTTCCTCGGGAAAATTCCTGGGATTCATCATCCGACACCGAGGCATCGAGATAGACCCGTCAAAGATTAAGGCGATTATGGAAATGCCTCCGTCAAGGACTCTCAAACAATTGCGGTCTCTCCAAGGAAAACTCGCATACATCCGGCGATTTATAGCCAATCTCTCAGGCAAGTGCCGCCCTTACAACCACCTGATGAAGAAGGGAACCCCATTCGTCTGGGATCACAAATGCCAAAGCGCGTTGGACGAAATCAAGCAGTACCTACAGAATCCGCCAGTACTGGCCGCTCCGGTCAAGGGAAAGCCTCTCATTCTTTATACAACAGCCCTCGAAGGTTCTTTAGGTGCATTATGGGCACAAGAGAACGACCAAGGGAAAGAGAGAGCTTTCTACTACTTGAGTCGAGTTCTATTGGGGGCAGAAAGCAACAACTCCCCCATCGAAAAACACTGGCTGGAATTGATCTTCGCAATAACGAAACTTAGGCACTATGCGTTGGCGCATGAAGTCCGCCTCATATCGAAGGTGGATCCCCTCAAGTATTTGATGTCAAAGGCCATATTGATGGGGAGGCTCGCTAAATGGGCCCTGCTCTTGATGGAGTTCTCGATAACCTATCAGCCTCTTATGGAAGTGAAGGGACAGGCCATCGCCGACTTCCTCGCTGAGCACCCAATACCTGCCGATTCTCCTTTGAATTGCGAACTGCCAGACGAACATGCGTTTGACACGATCGATGGAAGTGATACCAGGTGGGAACTTTACTTCGATGGAGCATCTTCCATGAAAAAGCACAAACAAAGCACCCTTATAATCAAATCATGGGTAGGCCTCATCTTCGTGACTCCACAAGGAGGGATAATGCGCTTCGCTTTCTCAGCCGAGGACGAACAATGAAGCCGAGTATGAAGCTTTGATAGCGGGTCTCGAGATCGCCATCGACATGGGGATTGAAAACCTCCTCATATACGGAGACTCCCAGCTGGTCGTTAGTCAAGTAAACAGCGACTACCAAATGTGCAAGCCAGAGTTGGTGAAGTACGGCGAGAGAGTGCAGCAACTACTGACTCAAATCCCTTCCTACACCCTGCAAAGCATACCGCGTGTGGAAAATAGCAAGGCGGATGCATTAGCCAAGCTCGCTAAAGAACCAGCTGACGAGAACCTCGATGACGTGAGGATCATTGTGCAAAGCCGTCGGGTTCTTGCACCGGCAGAAATATCTCCGGAGTCGTCCGAAGAAAAGGGAGTGACCGAGCAAACGGCCATGCAAAAAAAAGACCAGGAAAAGGCTGAGGATTGGGGGGAAGTCTTTATAGACTACTTCAAATCCCGTCGGACACCTGAAGACGCGTCCTTAAAACATCAGCTCATGAAGCGAGCCCTATCCTTCGCCTTCGTCAATGATACTCTGTATAAGAGATCATTTGATTCTCTTTGGCTAAGATGCCTGGGACCTGAAGAGGCAAAGAGAGTCGTCCAAGAAACTCATGACGGACTCTGCGGTTCTCACCAAGATGGGCTGAAGATGAAACTGAAGATTAAGAGGATGGGTTACTATTGGCCCACGATGATTCAGGACTGCCTCGAGTATGCGAAGCAGTGCCATTCGTGCCAAATCCATGGCGACTTTATCCACCAGCATCTAAATCCACTACATCCAACGGTGGCTAGCTGACCATTCGAAATGTGGGGAACTGACATAATCGGCCCCATCGAACCAGCATCGTCCAGAGGACATCGATTCATTTTGGCGACAACTGATTACTTCTCCAAATGGACAGAAGCAGTACCGTTGAGGGAAGTGAAGATGGAGAGTATCCTCCATTTCTTCAAGACACACGTCATTTATCGGTTTGGAACTCCGCGACGGATTATCTCCGATAACGGGCCAACCTACAGAAGCCATAAAATCAGCCGCTTCGCACAACAACACAACATAGACTGGAGATACTCATCAGTCTATAACCCCCGAGCAAACGGTCTAGCTGAGGCTTTCAATAAGACCTTGATGAAGATCGTGAAAAAGACGGTGTCCCGAAATAAGAAGGACTAGCATGAGAGACTGCATGAAGCTCTCTGGGCGTATCGGATTACGTTCAAAACAGCCACGAACACAACTCCATACGCATTGGTATTTGGTACAGAGGCAGTACTCCCCCTCGAGATAGAGCTACCCTCTTTACGAGTGGCAGTTCATTACGAGCTAACGGACGAAGAGAACGCTCACCTTCGGCTTGAGGAGCTTGACGTCCTCGATGAAACCCGGCTCACAGAGCAACAAAATCTGGAGGCTTATAAAGCTAAGATGACGCGCTAATATGAAAGATTGACTAGGCCGAGGACATTCCGCCAAGGCGAACTCGTGTTAGTGGTCAAAAGACCTATGATCCCCAATCATGCTAAATGAGAGAAATTCGAGCCGAATTATGAAGGCCCATATATCATAGACAAGGTCTACCAGGGTGGAGCCTATCTACTCATGGATATGCATGGCGAAAGGCCCTTCAGGCCAATAAACGGCCGCTTCCTGAAGAAATACTACGTTTGATGAGCCATGGCCTAGGTCAATGATAGATGACGACGACTATGTCCGCTCGCTATCTTCCTAAGCCCAAACTCTATAAGTAGTAACCGGCTTCCTTAACAACGGATCGAAACGTCCTTAAACTAACAACGGACCGAAACGTCCTTAAACTAACAACGGACCGAAACGTCTTTAAACTAACAACTGACCACTATGTCCTAAAACTAGCCGTTGACCGAGATGTCGATAAACTACGATAGACTGCAGCGTCCCAAAGCTGATATAAAAAAAAAGAGAAGAATAAAAAAAGAGAGAAAAAAGAAAAAACGGTATGTCCATAAGCAAAATGGGCACGAATGAAAACCCGAAAGGGATTCGTGAGTAAAAACAGCAGGGCTACCGGCGAGTCCTGTGAAAACCCGAAAGGGCGCAGTCTCGTTAAACTAAAAAAAAGAAAAGAGAAAAGAAAAAGAAAACGGTATGTACATAAGTAAAATGGGCACGGATGAAAACCCGAAAGGCCTCCGTGAGTAAAAACAGCAGGGCTACCGGCGAGTTTTGTGAAAACCCGAAAGGGTGCAATCTCGTTAAAAGACACTTGCAAGGTCCTCTTGACTTTGTAAGGAGAAACCACCTGCGTGAGATCCTTACGACTCACAAAGGAGTAACACATTTAGGGATCCCCACGATCCCTAGGGAGAAATTACACTTGTGAGATCCTCATGACTCGTAAGGAGAACCCTCTTATGGGACCCTCACGGCTCATAAGATTTGAAAGTCTTAAGCTACAGGGATCTAAACCTGTTCTTAAGCAGCCCCCACAACCTTCAATACTGCTCTACAAGCGGCTCATTGCTGACCCCTTGTATACAATCCATGGGCGCGAATAAACATTTCCCTAACAAAGTCCCATCCATGACTAGGGATATGTCCATATGGTGAGCAACCCTTGTAAGTCCTTTCGACTTATAAGGAGAAAACCCTCTTGTAAGATCCTTACGACTTACAGGAGAACATGCACTTAGGAATCCTCACGACTCCTAAGGAGAAAACACACCTACGAGATCTTCACGACTCCTAAGGAGAAAACACACCTACGAGATCTTCACGACTTGCAGGGAGAAATACCTTTATGAGACCCTTACGGCTTATGAAGTCAAAAGCCTTAGTCGACAGGATCTTAACCCTGATCACTAAGCCACCTTTGTTCGACATCGACAGAGGCAAATGATGATTCGCTCCTGGCAATATCCCAGTTGTAGCGGTGCTGATGCCGAAATCGGTGTCTAAATCCAAGCTTGCAGCGAAAAGCCAGCGAGCCACATATGCATACGAAATAGCCGAAATGATGGGGCAACTTGCAAACAAAATCAACAAGTAAAAATATATGCATGCAAAATAGCCGAAATGATTGGGCAACTCGCAATAAAAAACAGCGAGTAAAAATAAAACAAATAGCCGAAATGATTGGGCACCGCGAAAAAATAGCCGCAATGATTGGGCAATCGCGAACTTCGCGATATAAAAGCTGAAATGATAGAGCATCGCGGAATGAAATAAAAAAATGAATGAAATTTATGCCCTACAGGTGATATCACATCAATCCCTGTATACAATCCAGGGGCGCAAACAGAGAAGGAATCATACCTTTCCTCCCCAGGTTTCATCAGAAGAAGAGGCCAAATCTCAACGGTTAACAGATAGCCCGGAGATCAACTCGATATTCGTCTCATTACAATAGACACAACACAAAGCAAAATTCCTGGCTACGTGGAACACGGCTTATGTCAATCCTGACCCCGTGGGAAATGTCCAGAGCGGATCCTAGTCCTCGCAGAGTGTTCAGTTGATAAAACCGCACAATTGTATTACATTTTTCCTACCATTTTCATATTAAAAAAGGACTTTATTATAATATATTATACATATGAGGGTTTATGTGTAAAAACATTATTTTCCATGTGTTAATATATTTTAATTATCATTTGGTAGGAAAATGCATGCAAATAAATTCATTGACCAAATCCTAGTAGAACTAAGTCTACTAAATATTATTTAAGATTATTGTGCAGAATTTTCCAAGTTGTTATGCAGAATTTATCAAACAAATCAAGTTGTTGAAGAAAACTTGCCAAATTAAGAAGCAAAACTTGGAGACCAAGTCTGGAAGCAACCGAGAAAAGATTTCCAAATTCTAAAGGTGCCAAGGATCGCCAAATGTCACATAGAGCCAGCCCCAGAAAAATTATCAACGGTGGAGATTAACAGGCCGCGGATCTGCGGCCCTAGCCCCCATTTGCCGCGGATCCGCCGCACTTCTCGGGAATTGGGAGGCAAGATTTTTTGGCATAAATCTATGATGAATTTTACCAAGTTTTCAATAATAAGATTCTGGCTTTGCACTATAAAAGGGCACCGAGAGTTTCTTGGAAAAGTTATCAAGCCGACGCGATCACGAAGTCCAAGACGGCTCACGCATCCAGGCTGATACGGTTCATCTACCTCCTTAGAAGAGATCGAGAAGCAAACTAGGTTTTTGTAATCATTTTCTAAGGAATCAAAGTGTACTTGATCTTGTTGATTAATAAAGGTAGTTTATTGCATTTTCTCTCCATCTCTTTTTCTCCTAACATGCGCGAGTAATTCTCCGCTTGTTAGGGTTCGTAGGATTAGGGTAGGCTAATGGATGATGAATATCCCTAAACCCTTTTTAAGTCCTATAAAGTTTATGAACTTTATCAAAAAAATCATTAACATCCTAATCGGGCACGCTAGCAATTCTTTGCTAGTTCCGACCGCGATTAGAGATTAGATTAATGATTGTTTTGGTAAAGGCTAGATTTGAACGGAGTTCCGTGTCGAGATAAGGGTTAAGAGTGGGATTCCTTTTCCCTCCAGAAACCCTAATCTACACGCATCACCGTCGTTCTAGTTTTAAATCTATTAATGGATAAAAAGGGTAACTTTTAATTAATCGTCCATAACTACTAAATCCTAACGAATCCTACAAGCCCTCTTATTATATTATCTACATCCCTAAAATAAATCTAGATCTATATTTTTGCATTCTTGCTTAACGTAGATCTAGAAACTTTTCACAAAAATTCTTATTTCCTCCTCTCTTTTTCAACACATCTAAAGTAAGAGTAAAAGGTTCCACGTTTCCCTGAGGATGACCCGTACTCACCTCGGTCTAGCTACGCGCGACACCGTTCTGATTGCGGTTAACTACTACAAAAACACACTCTTTCGAACCAATCAAATGGCGCCGTTGCCGGGGATACGTGCATAATTTTTTATTCTTACTATTTGTGTTGAATTCTTATACGATCCATATCATAATTAAAACAAAACTGCAAATTGCATATTTAACGATTTGTGTGTGAATTTTGCGAGGGAATCTGGATCACGGACTTGAGGAAACAGGAGTTCTAGGGTTCATACTTCTCTGGTATTTTTTTCAACTCCTTCTCTCTCCTCTCAAATCCAATAAAATCTATTTTCTGCAGGATTCTTTGCAAAATAGCGCCGCTCAAAAAAAAATCTTTTTGCAAAAGTTTTGTGATTGGTTTTGTTTTGCATATTTAATACGGATTTTAAGGGGCAAAGACCAAATCAAGATTAGGTGGGGATTTCATCACCCTTCCTAAGCCCCACAAATCACAAACTGAGCATATAGATCAACCCTTCATTAATTTAAAAAATATCTAGATCAGACTCTAAGGACTGTCGCGCTCAATAAGGACAGAGGAAGGTCGTGGGTAATCTATCGTTTATCCGCATTACTTTTGTAGTGCCTAGGCAAGTGTGACAAAGGCTAGTGGTTTTTAATTAGGCCCACGACGTGGTTCCTTCCCACATACCTGGCACTTACCTAGCTACAAGGATAGTACGGAGGCGGTAGAGGATTTATCCTGCGGCTTGTCCTTTGGAAGTCTAGGAGCGGTCTAGAGACTGGACCTAGGTGACCTTAGTTCTAAGGTTGCTTGTGCATCTTAGGGTGATTTGTCTTGAGTCCCACTTTTTCAAAAACAAGCTAATTTTAAAATAACACACACGCTGCCACTTGCACTAAACCCGCTTAGTGCATGCTCGGCTGGACACGGGATCCTGGTGCCCGTCTTGTCCGCGTTCCTGCTATCGACGCCGAAGTCGGTACTTCTTCATCTTCTTTTCCCCCACCACACATCACATCGACCGTGATGGACGGCACTCCATCTAATTACAACACCACGCTGCCACCACCCGTAGGTGAGCAGAATCCACCGCGTATCTCTCTCCAAGAGAGATGCTATCCTATTCATGGTCCCCTTCCTACTTGTCTATCTCTTCCACCACCTAACGGGGATAATTTCGAAATTAAACCCCACTACATCAATCTGCTGCCCAAATTTCATGGGCTTGAGTCGGAAGACGCGTATGTTTTCATCACCAAATTCGAAAACGTATGCGCAATGATGGGTACTTCAAAATTGACATTAGATGCTATGCGCTTACGTCTTCTCCCATTCACATTGTGCGACTTGGCAGAAAAATGGCTTTATAATACTGCCGCACACTCTATCACTAATTGGGATGAATTTGTCGTAGCATTTCTTAAGAAGTTTTACCCAAATCATAAGACTGCCCACATTAGGAGCGAGATCAACCAGTTCACCCAGCTTCCCAATGAACCATTTTGGAAGTGCTTTGAACGTTTCAAAGATCTGCTTGTCCAATGCCCCCATCACGGAATACAAAGATGGGATTTATGTCGGATTATATATGAGGGCATTAATCCAGTGACAAAGCAGATGCTTGAAACAATGTGTCAATGCAATTTCATGTCTAAAGATGACGGTGAAGCATGAAAATATCTGAAAGACCTTGCTGAACACATGTTGCAGTGGGAAAGCGTAAGACCACCTTCAACTAAGAGAGGTATTCACCAGCTCGATATTTCTATCGCAGTAAAAGCCGAAATGGCAGCGATACAGAAGAAACTCGATGCTATTGAGAACAAATTTTCATCATTCTCCCTAAATCAGGTCACGCTTCCTAAGACCGTTTGTGGTTGCTGTTCGGATCCTTCACACTTAACGGAAGAATGTCCTATGAATGCATCGTTTCAAGCTAATGCTGCTTTTCAGCAGCGACCTAGAAACGACCCTTATTCTTCCACATACAATCAAGGATGGAGGAATCATCCTAACTTTGCTTGGAACCAAAACCAACAAAGCAATTATCAAAGACCTCCTCCACAGCAACCACAACCACAGAATCAGCCCCCCTTTCAGTCACAGAATTTCCAAAATCCGGCCAACATTTCTACACCACAAGTGGCCGGTACTGACAACTCACTTGCACAAACTTTGGATATGTTCATGAAACAATCCATGCAAATTTCGGCTGAGATGAGGTCTTCTATTGATACCATAACGAAAAACTCCGCCTCCCATGGTGAGAGTATTAAATCATTAGAAAACCAAATCGCACAGTTAAACGCCGCAATGAGTGCGAGAGAGAAAGGGAAACTCCCATCTCAACCCATACCTAATTCTGGCCACTCATAAAGTTATAATGTGAGTGCTGTTACGACGTTGAGATCGGGAAAAGTGCTGAATAACCGAGTGGGTGAGCAATGTGATGATAGTGAAACATTTGATACCCCAGCTTCTTCTTCTTCTTCCCCTAATTCGTCTAGTCTCCTACCTTCACCCGAGCGTATTCTCCGTTTTCCCCAAGGCTCGAACCCTTCGCCCATTTCGCCAAATCTATCTAAGTCGATTCCCACTCCAATTTTGGGATCGAATCCGTCCCCACAATCCTCTCCAATGTTGGACCAAACCATTATTGATAAAGCACCTTATCCAAACAGGTTAAGGAGCAACAGACCAAGTCCATAAATGGAGAAGATTGTGGAAATTTTTAAGCAAGTTAACATAAACATTCCTCTCCTAGATGCTATTCAACAAGTTCCGTCATATGCAAAAATCTTAAAGGACTTGTGCAGTAGGAAGAGAAAAGTTCAAGTACCTAAAAAAGTTTTCCTTGCGAGTAATGTGAGCACTGCTTTTACACAACAACTCCCCAAGAAACGAAAGGACCCCGGAAGTCCTACAATTTCAATTTCCATTGGGGATAAAAATATCAATCGTGCTCTACTCGATCTAGGTGCTAGTGTTAACTTGCTTCCCTATTCTGTTTATGAGCAATTAGGGATCGGAGTGTTAAAACCTGCGCATTGCACTCTTCAGATGGCTGATCGATCTATCACCCAACCGAGGGGTGAGCTAGAGGATGTGTTAATCAAAGTCGGGGAATTCATATTCCCTGTGGACTTTATCGTTATAGATACACAACCTGTGGCGAATCCACGCAATCAAATCCCGGTGATACTCGGTCGACCCTTTTTGGCCACTTCCAACGCAGTAATCAATTGTAGAAACGGCTCTATGACCCTATCCTTTAGAAAGAAGTTAATTGAGCTTAACATTTACAAGTTGGGAAGTGAACCCTCCGAACCCTATGCTCATGTGTGTTCTGTCGAATTAATGGATGTCGACAGCAGCGAATTTGATCAATCTCATGATACTGACTCTTTTCATATGTTGTTGCTTGATACGGACTCTTCCACCGAGTTGTCCGGGTCAACATCCAACACCGATGAGGAACTTTTTATAGAGTCTGACGATCATCCCATTTTTCTGATGACATTATTCTTCGGGGTATCGATGAAAGCTTTGAGGAAATTTTCACTGATGAACTCGCATTTTTACAAGACACGGGTATTGAGATGAATCAACTCCAAGATGAAGAAATTGGACCTCCACCCCTTCTTTTGGACAATCATGATAATGTGAGTAATCCATCGTTACTACCACTGTGTCGTCTCTCCAAATTGAGACGCAATCCTTTTCCATTACACCTCTTATCACCTCCCCACTTCTTCACGTCAATAGGTGACATGTTCTTCCACCAACCTTGGTGCTTCATTGATAAATTTTTTGAATAGTTGGTGTTGACCTTCGGTCTTTGCAAAACTTGGCATTGACCAATAAGCTTGACCCCCTCGTGTGATTTTAAAAGATTAAAAGTGTTTAACTCAAGTTTGGGGGGTGTGGTATATTTTGGCTCTTGAAAGAAAATAATTTTTACAAAATTGTGAGCCTAAAATAAGTTTGGGGGAGGATTTTCACTTTCATATATTCTTGCCCCCATTAATAATTTCCTCCCAAGTATACAGGTTTTTGAGCTTAACGGATGACATCAGTGAGGACACTGCTGTAAACAGGTTTGGGGGAGGTTTGTGCTTATTTACACATCAATTTGCATCATATTTTGCATAAGCACAAATTTTCAAAAATTTTAAAGATTAAAAAAAAAATTTATAACAAAGGAGTAGAAAGTGAAAAATTACATCCAAAAGATAGGAATAATTTAAGAAAACCAAGAAAATTAGAAGTTTTCTTAAACGAACTAGTAATAAGTAGTTATGAGCTGTTGTCCCAAGGGTTAGTAAGATGAAGGAAGTCACTAATCTGAGGATAAAAATAAGTCTGAAAAATAGTTTCTATTCTGGAAGCCAAACATTTGAATGTTGATACCCTACTATATGCACTTACACACGTCTTGAAACTCGGGATAGTAGAGGATACCTTGAAATGCTCTTGTCTAAAAGCCAAAGTATGAAAAAAAATGAAGAAAATATAAAAATGGTGAAAAGAAAAAAATGAACACTGGTTTTGTTATCGCCAAGGCAGCAATAAAAAAATATAGCGAGGGTGCCTCTTCACCTAGTGCCCTAAGGCCAACTGGTCTGGGAGTCACTGCTAAGCCTTAGGTGGTGCAAGACGAGGAAAATACTATCACCTGATCAGCAAGCACACGAGTAATCGGTCTGTTAGTACCTCAAGAAGTATTAACGGTCGCATGAAAATGTGTGAGCAAATCTTTAATATTCATTAAATTAAAAAGTACTAAGGTAGATGGACAAGAGAATGATAGCTTGAATTGAATTCTCCGAGTGTAGGGATGTCCATTTCACACACGTGGGGTTATATGATCAATGTTTGGATGAAAGGTAGGAATGAAGAATAAAGACGATGTTTTATTGAGGGATGATGTGATTTCTAACATTTTTTCATGACTATTAAGATAGGGCTCATGACAACTGAAAATCTAGTATAGTTGGAAACTCTTCTTTTCAAGGCCTTTCTTTTATGGTTCTTATCTTTATATGTAAATTTCACCATCTCTCTTTTGTTATTGGATTTTGTTGGTGTAATCCGCTGAAAACCCTTAGGAGACAACACTCCTCCTACTAGGGACACCTAGAGGTTTAACGGCTTGTTGCACGTGTTCAGTGCAATCGTGTTGCCTACGAAAGTGTGCTTAGTTTTCTCCTTTCTTTTTTTTTTCTCCTCTTAAATAAACTAGTTTGCTCGGGACGATCAAAGATAAGTTTGGGGATATTTGTTTAGTTGATAAAACTGCACAATTGTATTACATTTTTCCTACCATTTTCATATTAAAAAAGGACTTTATTATAATATATTATACATATGAGGGTTTATGTGTAAAAACATTATTTTCCATGTGTTAATATATTTTAATTATCATTTGGTAGGAAAATGTATGCAAATAAATTCATTGACCAAATCCTAGTAGAACTAAGTCTACTAAATATTATTTAAGATTATTGTGCAGAATTTTCCAAGTTGTTATGCAGAATTTATCAAACAAATCAAGTTGTTGAAGAAAACTTGCCAAATTAAGAAGCAAAACTTGGAGACCAAGTCTGGAAGCAACCGAGAAAAGATTTCCAAATTCTAAAGGTGCCAAGGATCGCCAAATGTCACATAGAGCCAGCCCCAGAAAAATTATCAACGGTAGAGATTAACAGGCCGCGGATCCGCGGCCCTAGCCCCCATTTGCCGCGGATCTACCGCACTTCTAGGGAATTGGGAGGCAAGATTTTTTGGCATAAATCTATGATGAATTTTACCAAGTTTTCAACAATAAGATTCTGGCTTTGCACTATAAAAGGGCACTGAGAGCCTCTTGGAAAAGTTATCAAGCCGACGCGATCACGAAGTCCAAGACGGCTCACGCATCCAGGCTGATCATCAACGGTTCATCTACCTCCTTAGAAGAGATCGAGAAGCAAACTAGGTTTTTGTAATCATTTTCTAAGGAATCAAAGTGTACTTGATCTTGTTGATTAATAAAGGTAGTTTATTGCATTTTCTCTCCATCTCTTTTTCTCCCAACATGCGCGAGTAATTCTCCGCTTGTTAAGGTTCGTAGGATTAGGGTAGGCTAATGGATGATGAATATCCCTAAACCCTTTTTAAGTCCTATAAAGTTTATGAACTTTTTCAAAAGAATCATTAACATCCTAATCGGGCACGCTAGCAATTCTTTGCTAGTTCCGACCGCGATTAGATATTAGATTAATGATTGTTTTGGTAAAGGCTAGATTTGAACGGAGTTCCGTGTCGAGATAAGGGTTAAGAGTGGGATTCCTTTTCCCTCCAGAAACCCTAATCTACACGCATCACCGTCGTTCTAGTTTTAAATCTATTAATGGATAAAAAGGGTAACTTTTAATTAATCGTCCATAACTACTAAATCCTAACGAACCCTACAAGCCCTCTTATTATATTATATATATCCCTAAAATAAATCTAGATCTATATTTTTGCATTCTTGCTTAACGTAGATCTAGAAACTTTTCACAAAAATTCTTATTTCCTCCTCTCTTTTTCAACACATCTAAAGTAAGAGTAAAAGGTTCCACGTTTCCCTGAGGATGACCCGTACTCACCTCGGTCTAGCTACGCGCGACACCGTTCTGATTGCGGTTAACTACTACAAAAACACACTCTTTCGAACAAATCACAGAGCACGGCAATGACCCCGTGTGAAGCATCCAGAGCGGAGCCTGGTCCTCGCTGAATACGGCAGTGAACCCGTGGGAAGCATCCAGAGCAAAATTCCTGGCTACGTGGAACGCGGATTATGTCACTCCTGACCCCGTGGAAAACGTCCAGAGCGGATCCTGGTCCTCGCAGAGCACGGCAATGACCCCGTGTGAAGCATCCAGAGCGGAGCCTGGTCCTCGCCGAACACGGCAGTGAACCCGTGGGAAGAATCCAAAGAAAAATTCCTGGCTACGTGGAACGCGGATTATGTCACTCCTGACCCCTTGGAAAACGTCCAGAGCGGAGCCTGGTTCTCGCCGAACACGGCAGTGAACCCGTGGGAAGCATCCAGAGCAAAATTCCTAGCTACGTGGAACGCGGATTATGTCACTCTTGACCCCATGGAAAACGTCCAGAGCGGATCCTGGTCCTTGCAGAGCACGGCAATGACCCCGTGTGAAGCATCCAGAGCGGAGCCTGGTCCTCGCCGAACACGGCAGTGAATCCATGGGAAGCATCCAGAGCAAAATTCCTGGCTACGTGAAACGCGGCTTATGTCAATCCTGACCCCGTGAGAAACGTCCAGAGCGGATTCCGGTCCTCACAGAGCATGGCAATGACCCCGTGTGAAGCATCCAGAGCGGAGTCTGGTCCTCGCTGAACACAGCAGTGAACCCGTGGGAAGCATCCAGAGCAAAATTCCTGGCTACGTGAAATGCGGATTATGTCACTCTTGACCCCATGGAAAACGTCCAGAGCGGATCCTGGTCCTCGCAGAGCACGGCAATGACCCCGTGTGAAGCATCCAGAGCGGAGCCTGGTCCTCGCCGAACACGGCAGTGAACCCATGGGAAGCATCTAGAGCAAAATTCCTGGCTACGTGGAACGCGGATTATGTCATTCCTGACCCCGTGGGAAACGTCTAGAGCGGAGCCTGGTCCTCGCAGAACACGGCAGTGAACCCGTGGGAAGCATCCAGAGCAACTCCTGACTCTGTGAAATGCGTATAAGGACGACTTCACCCATCACTTGCGGGTCCTCATGACTCGTAAGGGAATAAATTCTCTTATGAGATCCTTACGACATTCAAGAAAAAGCACACTTAGGAATCCTCACGATTCTTAAGGAGAAATTACACCTACGGGATCCTCTCGACCGGTAGGGAGAAAATTCTTTATAAGACCCTCACGGCTCATAAAGTTGAAAAGTCTTAGGTGACAGATCCTAACCCTGTTTTCTAAGCCATCACCACTCTACAAAGAGCTCAAGATTGACAGCTATATACTATCTACAGACCACATTTGCAAAAATCAGGTGGCAACAACACAGCAAGGAGAAGAAAGCAACAGTATAACAGAAAATGTGTATCTTTTATTCATGAATTCAATTGAGTACAAGGCAAATCGTATAAAAGAATAAAGAATGGATACATGTTGTTCAAAGATTACAAGTGTTCAACCTATACAAAAGCAGCTATTGGGAGGGAGGCGCCTTCAATAGACCAGCTAGCTGCTCGCGCACTTTTCTCAACTCTTCCTCACGATCAGCCGCCGCGGCCAGCTCTGCTTCAACTTGGGCCCGTTGCTGCAAACAGGATGAGAGTTTCTGATCGACTTCCTGCTGGGCAACCTCCTGACTCAGCGTGACCTGCTCATTAAAATCAAGCTTCTTCCTTAACACCAGCCCGTCAGAGATAAATCGTTGAAGGCTTTCAAAAATGGTGTTCAGCTGGGCAGCATTAGCTGCAATCTCAGCGCGCAGTTGGGAAGATTCAGCAGCAGTCGCCTCACGTTCCTTTCGCTTAAGAGTTGCCTCTCGTTCGAAATGGCGAAGGAACGGAACACTTTGCTCAACCCATGTGGCCCGCTGGGTGTTCAAAGCCTGAGTCTCAGGGGCAGGACGCATAAGCTCAAGCTGATGCAGACAGGCCTCAATCTTCCTACAACGATTAACCCAAGACTCGACGACGCCTTCATTATGGAAGTTTACAAGCGTCGCCAGTATTGGATTGACCTCGGCAACGAAATCTGCGGCAGATGTAGGAGCCTCCATTTCAAGCTCCTTGACATATTTGCTCAGCATATGCAGACTCGTCACAGCACCCTTTGAGGATGGACGTCTGGAGAAGGGGCCTGCCGGCATCATAATGCGAGACTCGAAAGAGGCCGGGGTCGAGGCTACCGCTGCAAAACAAATCACAATCAGATAACAGTTCAAGAAATATAAGAGGTTCATGAACGATGGGATTTACTATACCAGCTGCAGCAGGTGGCAAGGCCGGGAGGACCAGCGGCGTAACTGTTCTCTCATCTCCTCATTCAATCTGTAGTACTGCAATCGAGGCAAAGAAGAATCAGAAATAATTTCATTGTCTGTAAAAGAAAGAACATTAATTGAAGGCTGTGTTCACCAGCGCCACTGGATGAAGCAATCTCTGACGGGAAGGAGAAATGGGGATGCAGCACCTGGTACAGGTGGTCAAAAAGGACTCCTACAAAGACGCAATAATGCAATGTCAGCACATAAATTATACAGCCTAGAGATAAGACTGATGGGTCACAAATCCATACCTTCCAGCATCTTAGACGGTGTGAGAGAAGGTATAGAGGTGGTCACCATCAGGGCGGTAACTGACGGCGCTGCCTCAAGTAGCGCGATAGCAACACTAGCCGCACCTGCATTAGAAACAAGATAAACCCTATCAGGAAAATTGAAAAAGATTGCAGAATAAAAAGAAGGGTGGTGACCTAAAATCTACCTGATGAGTCGTCGGTCGGAACCGTGACTAGGGCGTCATTTGATACAACAGCGGTGTATCCCTCCTCCATCGGGGTGGTCTCACCTCCCGTCGCCTCATCCCCTGACTCCACAAGAGCCGTCGTCATGCTCGCGACGCCAAGAGACGGCAAAGAACCGTAGGCGGGAAGAGCGATGATCGGGGCGGTGCCCTACTCTTGAGAGAGAGCGGCCACCTCGGACCCAGAAATTGTACCCGTTTCGCTCACCACCACTTCGGTCTCAGTAATTGTAGCCGTCTCATCCACCGCCGCCTTAGGCTCGGCCGTGGTAGCCATATCGTCAGCCACTACCTTGAGCCCGGCAATTGCGGCTACATCACTTACCGCCGCCCCGGGTTCGGGAATAGCAGCTACCTCCTCCACTGCTCCCTCAGGTTCGGCGTTCGCCGCCACTTCTTCGGTAAAGTTCGGTCCTGCAAGACAAGATATATGAGAACTGATAGTTTAAAAATTTGACAACGGAACCTCAAGGCACATTACCTGGAGTTGATTTACCGTTTGCTTTCCGAGCTGCAAGTGCTGCCTGTCTGTAAGCAGTAGATAAGGCAACCAGAGACTTCTCTGAAGGAGTAGCAGCAAGGGGAGCGGCACTCGAACCCGTTCCCGCAGCTAAAGCAGCATTACGCTCCTTTGCTGCGCGCCTCCAGCGCTTCCTTTCCTCCCGGGCCGTCAAAGCAGACCTTCTAGAAGCCTCCTTCAACAGAGCGTCATCATCCGCACCCAGGGTTACCTATGGAGCCGTCAAGGCTTTCGTCATCGGTCGTTTGAGTAAGGCCTCTTTCGGCAGTACCGAAGAGGCCGGGACTTCAGTGGTTGGCCCGGGAGAGTCTCCGCATCACCTTGCGGGGCCAGCATTGTGGTCCGTGCGATAAGATAGAGAAAGGGTTAGATTGTCCATAAAAAGGAGAATGAAGACTCAATGAGCCGAGACATACCAATGCCCAATAAAGCGCGATTCCTCTCCTCCTCCTCGAAGGTCCTGAGGGAAGCCGCCAGAGCCTCTTCAGTAGTAAAGCCTGTTACAAAAGGAAGAATGTCAGTCAAGACATGATAATAAAAATAAAGATATAACGCGATGACAAAAGTGCGACTGATATTTACTTGATTGCATGAGGGCGGCTATTTTCGCTTGGTGGCTTGCAAGTCACGCAGAAGCAGCAATAACGGCATTGAGATCAGTGTCTTCTGGCGCTATAATGAGGCCCTCATTGGTTCCATATTCACTTAGGCCTTCGGTATAAGGAGCCTGAGGCTCTAGGCCGAGTACGGCATCAAGGGAGAGGACCGACTTCTTCTTCTTCTTCTGTGTGCGAACTCCGGTCGCAGCCAGCACCAGCTTGCGTTTAGTGGACACTTTGGGACGGCGAGTCCCGATGTCCGAGCCCACGCCAGATTCTGGTGAAGCTACATTTACCATCTCCACGGGAGAACGGGGCACCGATGGCACATCCACCGTCTCTACAGGAGCACGGGGCAATCCACACGTAGGGCTTAGCATACGTGGAGGCTCGACTGCAGCGACTTCTCTTAGTGAAGGGGGGACAGTGGTCCGTCGCTTCAAAGGGACTTTACGATCACTGGCAGGAGGTGCACTTTTGCGATCAAGCAGCAACCGCCTTTCTTCCTTAATAACGATGCCCGTCGAATGCTGGTACCATGCCGTATATGCATTAAGAATCTGTGGGACACAACTCGGCTCGCTGATAAAGAAGTGAGAACCCGTATTCAAACGCATGAAGTGATGCAACGCGCTCCGCATCCCCTCTTCAGTAGCAGTGGCTTCCAGCAAACAAGCCTCCAGCAGCACTCCTTGGTTATAGCTCAATTGTTGGGCAAAACGATGCAGATTATATCTCATGAAAAGCGCTGCATTTTGCCTAAACACCAGGAAGGCCGGCCTGATAGAATATAAATGAAGGGTCTCCCGAGCTGTCAGAACTGAGGCTCCGTCTTTGAAAATATCCTGCAATAACCGCACCGTTGTGGTAGACTCTTTTCCGATGGTTAACACCTTATCGGTAAAGGTCATCCCGTCTCTAACCGTGCGGGGGCAAAGGAGCAAACCCTTAGCAGCCCGCGGTGACGGATTTACAATTGAGGCGCCGACCAATCGCATAATCCGGGGGAAGCTGCACCTGTCATAGAACGAAGGCCTTCTATGGAGACCAAAAACGCCAAGCGCATGTAACTCGAGCCATGACATGAAGTAATGCATCGAGAAGTTCGTATGCTGTACTCCAGGTTCAGTTGAATCCGTCGCTTGACTAAGGCCGTAATACAAATGGGCTAAGCCGGCGACCCCGACAGCCACTTTCACCCCAATAGTCATCCGGTGAGCCGGGTTAAAGGCAGATGGCCTCATACGGCGAAGGTGCATCGGGAGCGCGAACCAGCTCAACCATAGCCTAAGGAATCCCAAAAAGAATGCTTCCTCATCCATCCCAGGGACTGCAATCTCCACAAAAGGAACAACCGGAGAGTTGGGAAGGAAGAAACCCTTCTGATTTACCTCCGTCGCTGGCAGGTTGTCCAAACCTAAGCCAAAAGGGTCTTCAAGCGTGGCGAATTTAACGGCCTCCTTCGAGAAGACTTGTGGGTAAAGGAAGCGAGCAATGAAATCCTCGAAACTAACCCCGCGGCTCCCAGATTCGAGAAAAAGGCCCTCGTAGATATCCAACACTTTGATCAAACTAGGAAACTGGTGTTGAACAGCGTTCACCGGGGTAAGGCCCATTATCACCGACTTGGCACTAAAAACATATTCGTCCATGGGAAGCAGCTCTTCATAATTCTCCCCTATGACCGGTAATCCAGAAACCTCTCCAAATTCCTCTAAAGAGATTGATACTTCTCGGTCCAGCAAGAAGAAGGTGTGAGTAGGAATGTTCCACTGTTCCAGAAACACCTTAACCCACCAGGTGGGAAGCGTAGGATATTAGAAGAGAGAAGCATAAAAGGCAGTATATAACCTAAGCCTCATCAACTGTGACTTCTTCGCTGAAAGAATGTAGCGGGCCCATTGCAGATAACCGGTCGGATGACGGGGAATCAGACCTATATTATATGGTTGCCCCCACGGTCGCGCCTCGCCTTGAAAAATACGGCGTCCCAAGATATCTAAAACCATGGGAGGCTGAACGGGAATTGAAGCTATAGCGGGCTGAAGAAGGCCTTCTGAAGTCCAATTGGCTATCTCCACGGCTTAGTTCACCGTGGGTGAGTTGGCGTAATGGATCGCCATGATGGACTCCGAGGGTACCGCGCATGAAAAGCTTTGTCGACCCCTGATAATCTGATTGTACCATGACTACCAAAGGTGAAGATTCTTATGTTCCGGATCATGGTCTCTGATAAAAGCTAGGACCTCCCGGTCTACGGATGCTCCAGGAAATCCCCTCTCTGATCGAACGAACGGGAACGAAGCATCGAAAGACATGTTGCCTGCAAAAGGGGGGACATAAATCAATTGTCAGTGTTGTAATTTAATCTTAAAATTCCGACACTCGGCACTTTAAAATTTGTACCACACTGCAATGCAGTGGAAAGGGGACCAAAGGGGGACCCACAAAATCCAGATGACAATGCGTCAATTAATAAGACAGCCTCATCATTGGATGAGATTGTCAATTAATGAGGAAATCCTCAAAGAATTTTCTCATTGAATGAGAAATCCCTCGGGAAAAGGAGAAAATCTCCCTTTGAGAGCAAAACTCTATAGCAGAGTGACACTTGTCACACTCTCATCATGAAGGAATAAAATTCCTTAAAGAGCCTAGCTCTGTAATGATGATGGAAAATCCATCAAAGATTAATTAAAATTAATTCTTGAGAATTAAAAATTCTAGGATCTTCAAGATCCATGAAAAAAACTCTTAAGAGTTCTTCATCAAAGATCAAAAGATCAACATATTATTAAAAGAACAGAGCTCTGATTCATGGGCTAAGAAACCCCAAGAAAGATCTCTTTAGATCTATGGATTCATGAGAGCAAGGCTCTATTAATGAAACCCTAAAAGGGTTTTCTTTAGATCAAAGATCTATGAAGAGCAAGGCTCTGTTAATGGGTAAAAACCCTAGTTTATTAAAATTAATTTAATTTTACCTAAGTTTAGTAGAGTTCTAACTCTTGAAAGTTCTTGAACAGAAGAGCAAGGCTCTGAATAAAAATTCTTAAGAAGAAGATGATAATCATCTGAGGACCAAAGGTCCTATTTATAGGCACTGAACCGCCTCTTTAACTTCTGAGTTGATCCAAGGGCTCAGATGTTGCCACCGCTGCACTCACGTGTGTGCCACATGAGCGTAACGGTGGGGGGGGGGGGCAATTGTTTCCCCCAATTAGAGCAAAGCTCTGTTTTGAATTTCAAAATTCAAAAATTGAAGCAACGCTTCAGATTCTGCGCACTGCGCGCCACGTGTCAAAAGCAGACGCGCCTGCGCCAGGAGCACTGCACCCTAGGCAGCGCACCCCCAATCAGAGCAAAGCTCTGTTTTAAAATTTGAAATTTAAAAGTTGAAGAAACGCTTCAGATCCAGCGCTCTGCGCTGCGTGCCACGTGTCAAACACAGGTGCGCTAACGCAGTTGCGCTGCACTCTGCGCTGCGTGCCACATGTCAAATACGGGTGTGCTAGCGCAGTTGCACTGCGCTCTGCGCTGCATGCCACGTGTCGAACGTAGGTGCGCGAGCGCAAGGTGCGCCAGCGCAAGGTGCGCCAGCGCTGGAATTAAAATTCCCCCACCGTTAGATCAAAAGATCTACTAATAATAAATTATTAATTAATCAAAACTAAAATTCTGTTATGGAAAAATCTTTCCAATCTTATTAAAACAAGAAGATTATTTTCTGTAAAATAGAAGCCTTAGGATCAAAGATCCAACGGTGGGAAATATTCCCAAATCAATCAGAGAAAGATCTCTTAAAACTGATTTAACAAATCAACTGGCCCTATATAAAGGCCCCTAGACTTCAAGTCTAAGATACAAAAAAAGAGAGAGAAAAATCCTCTGCAAACTTTGAGAAAAAGAAGAGCAAGCTCTTAGGAAAAAGAAGATTTTTCTTTATCTTCAAGGTAAAGAACTATGTTCTTCAACAACAGAGATGAAACCATCTCGTAAAAAGAAGAACCATCTTCTGAAAAGATCAGAGATCTAAAAAAGGCCAAGGTCTTTGATAAAAAGAAAAAGATCAAAAAATCTAATCATAAAAAAATATATAAAAGAAGTATTTTTACTTCATTCACAGATCTTTGATCTATAAAGACAGAGCCTTTTTATAAAATACAAGAACTTTTTGTTCTCAAAACTTGAGGCAAAGCCTCCTTTAAGAAGAACATAAATCTGTTCTTTGATCTTAAAATTGATCAAAAGTGCCTTACGCTTCTGAAACAGTGCCTTGCACTCATGAACCGCGCTTTTGCGCTCTTTGGATCGGCGCTCAGCGCCAAAACATGCCACGTGTCAACCATAGACACCACTTGCGCTTTGTGCTTCTGAAACAGAGCACTGCGCTCATGGGCTGGCGCTCAGCGCCAAGTGCGCCACGTGTCACTCACTGGCATGCCAACAAACTAGCGCAACGCGCTCATAAATTAAAAGCGCAATGCGCTAATGAACTAGCGCTTAGCTCTAAGTATGACACGTGTCATCTTCGTGTGCGCTATCTGACAGAAGCGCAATGCACTCTTTCCTTGGCGCAAAACGCCTGACGCGCCATGTGGCGCACTGTCAGAACATACATTGTTCTAATCAATATTGTGCATTCAATATAAGACAAAAAATGTCAGAGCCCAATACTTAGCATTATTAAGGGCTGAGCCCAAATAAAGGCTTAATAGCCAGAGCAACTAAAATGTTAAACATTTTAGTTGGACTTAGCCCAGTCCTGGCTATAAGTCCTCAACTTATATTGAACTGAGCACATCTGCACAAATATTCAACTGATCTCAGTCCCAAACTGGGCTATAGATCTTTCAACCAACTCACATCGGTTCGAGAGTACATCTCGTTACTCCTCCGATATTTGTCGTTGTAATCCTTCAACGTCTTCAGAGAGGTAACAGGTCCTGATGACCATACATAACAACGGACTGTGGGGTCTTTAAACTCATGGACTATGATGTCCTTAACCTCGACCGTGATGTCTTAAAACTAACAACGGACTGTGGGGTCCTTAAACTCATAGACTATGATGTCCTTAACCTCGACCGTGATGTCTTTAAACTAATATCGGACTGTGGAGTCCTTAAATCCACGGACTATGCTGTCCTTAACCTCTACCGTGATGTCTTTAAACTAACATTTGACTGTGAGGTCTTTAAACTCACGGACTATGATGTCCTTAACCTCGACCACGATGTCTTTAAACTAGCAATGGACCGAGATGTCCTTAAACTAACAATGGACCGTAATGTCCTTAAACTAATTATCGACCACAATGTCACTAAACTAAACAATCGAGGCCAATTGCTCTCTTGTTGGATCTAAACGATCCCGTTAAGTTGATCTTAGTCTAAAATGAGACTAACGTATCCTTAACCAACGTTTAAGTCGATCTTTGTCTCAAATGAGACTAACGTATCCTTAAACCCAAACCCCCAAACCCAAATCTAAGAAAGTATGGATTTGGACTAGTCCATGCCCTACGGGTGACAACATAACTTAGTCTCCGTATACAATCCATGGGCAACCAAACACAAAACAAACATCCACGACACGAAGTGACCATATGGAGAAGGAGAAAGATGTTACCGCGATGCGGTAGCGTAATTAACTGCAGGGGCTTGCGCCTGCATGGAAGAGCGTCCCCACAATCAAAAACCCTTCAAACGTGGGGAAATCTGACGAAGTCTGCTACATCGGCCACATCCGTTTAAACATTCGATACATGATGCCATAAATCAACTTGGCATCTTTGGAGAGGTGGACGGATAGCACCGATTAGCATCTGCCCCGAATTTCAGGCAAGAAGAACCTGCACGGTCGCATCTCTGTGTTCGGAGGGGAAAAACAGACATTCTGACCGAAGCATAATTTCGATGCAGAGGTTGATTCCTAGGCGAAGCATAATTCCGACAGGGAAGGCAAATACTCCGAGGCGAAGCATTATTTCGACACGGGGTGCATTCTGAGATGAAGCATGATTCAGGCGCAGAACTTATTGGTTGACTCGATTCCGAGACGAAGCATAATTTCGACAGGGAAGGAAAATACTCTTAGGCGAAGCATGATTTCGACACGGGGTACATTCTGAGACGGAACATGATTCCGGCGCAGAGCTTGTTGGCTGACTTGATTCCGAGACGAAGCATAATTTCGACATGGAAGGCAGGTACACCGAGGCGAAGCATGATTTTGACACGGGGTGCACATTCTGAGACGAAGCATGATTCCGACGCAGAGCTAGTTGGTTGATTTGATTCCAAGGTGGAGCATAATTCCGGCAGGGAAGGTAGATATCCCAAGGCAAAGCATGATTTCGAAACGGGGTAAATTCTGGGACAGAGCGTGATTCCGCTGCAGAGGCTGTTGGTTTGATTTGATTTGGGTTGACATCAGCATCGCTATACTGGGATATGGTACCAGAAGCGAATCATCATTTGCCATGAGAGGATTTGGGGATTTTGGTTTTGGTCGGCATCTGCATTGCTGCACTGGAATAATGCCAGGAGCAACTCATCATCTACCTTGGTAGGATTTGGGAATTGGCTTTTTGGATCGGCATCTGCATTGCTGCACTGGAATAATGCCAGGAGCAACTCATCATTTGCCCCGGGAGGACTTAGGAAGCGATGTCTTAGGAAAAAGGTTTAGATCCCTATCACCTAAGGCTTTTCAATTTTATGAGCCGTAAGGGTCTCACAAAGCATTTTCTCCCTACGGGTCGTAAAGATCCTGTAGGTGTATTTTCTTCTTAGGAGTCGTGGGGACTCTTAAGTGTGTTTCTCCTTTGTGAGTCGTAAAGATCTTACGCGGGAATTTTCTCCTCACAAAGTCGAGAGGACTTTGCGAGTGCATTTCATCTCTTTTTCACGAGTTTGCGCCCTTTAGGGTTTTCACAAACTTGCCGGCATTCCTGCTGTTTTTACTCACGGAGCCCTTTTGGGTTTTCATCCGTGCCTATTTTGCTTGTGGACATACCTTTTTTTTTGAATCTTCATCACCGGTGGGACTTTGAATGTGGTCTCGCCGGTAGGACTTGGGAGAGATTGGGATCGTTTTACGCCCGTGGATTGTACATGTTTTTGCAGGATGTATGATCCAGACCGTAGGGCCGGAAAAATTTCGGGACTATGTTGGTGTCTGCATCGCTGCACTAGAATATGGCACCAAGAGGGACTCATCATTCTCCATTAGGGTATAGGATTTGTAATTTGGTTGGCGTCTGCATCGCTGCACTGGAATATGGTACCGGGAGCGACTCATCATTCGCTATTTAGGATTTGAGTTTGGAATTTGGTTAGCGTCTGCATCGCTGCACTGGAATATGGTACCAAGAGCGACTCATCATTCGCCATTTGGGATTTGAGTTTGGAATTTGGTTGGCATCTGCATCACTGCACTGGAATATAGTACCAAGAGCGACCCATCATTCGCTATTTTTTTTACTGCGATTGCTCTATCATTTCAGCTTTTTTTATCGCGAAGGTCGCGATTGCCCTATCATTTCGGCTATTTATTCGCGGTTGCCCTATCATTTCGGCTTTATTTTTCATCTTTATTTTACTCGCTGATTTTTATTGCGAGTTGCCCCATCACTTTGGCTTTTCTTTTTATTTACTTATTTACACATTCCTTTTTTTTTTATTTACACACATTTTTTTTACATTCCCAGTTAACGACTTAGAGGTTGACTGTTCCCAGTTTAACGACGTAGTGGTCGATTGTTCCCATAGAAAGGCAGATGTCTGAGAGAATCAGTTTCACGAAGAATTTCGGTCTCCGTTTGTATGAAATTGGCGGTCGCGGCTCAACTGTTTGTTAACACGCCTTTGGACAGTTCTATCTCTCCTGCCATGTATTGCTTTTCGACCCAATCTTTGAAGACGAAGCAGTCATCAATGGTATGACCTATCACTCTGTGATAGGGGCAGTATTTGGGGTCGTCGGTCATATTCGCTTCCTGCGATCTATTTGATTCTGGCAGTTGTAGACCGTTCCTCAGGGCGTCTTTGAATATTTTACGGATTTTGTCTCTTATGAAGGAATATACTTTATCCAGCTTCTCTTTCAGTGGAGATTCTCCTCCCTCTCCGAACACTGTCTTTCGAGGATGGTTGGCATTAAGCCCGCTCATCCCTATCTTACTTCGGTTAGCCGAAGTGTTGAAAGATTCAGAATCATTGGAGTTTCCGCCTTTGCGATTTTCGTCTTTTCGGTTTCTCCAAGACCTATTGTTATTTTGGAAATCCGAGGAGGACTCCTGCTTTGAGCGCTCCAGCATCTGAACTTTTCTGGTCAGCTCTTGGAATGTTTTGAGACCCGCGGTACATAGAAACAGGGCCATCCAATTGTTTAGATTTCCGATAAGGAGACTGACAGATTGGTCCTGCTCTATCGGCGGTTCACATTTGACGGAGAGATTGCACCATCGGGTTATAAAATCCATGCCGCTTTCGTTATTCTTTGGCTTGGTCCTTACGAGGTCGGTAATGGTGATCTTATCCCTGACACTCATGAACCTTTGTCGGAACAAAGATTCCATTTGGACAAAAGTTGTGACGGAGCCATCCGGTATGCTCGTGTACCATTCGAAAGCAATATCGGTCAAGCTATTAACGAACTGGCGGAGGAGAAGCGCATCATTGCCCCCAGTATTCCCGTATGAGGCTTTAAAATGGGCGACGTGCTGATTCGCATTTCCCGTCCCATCAAATCATCCGAATTTAGGGATGACATAACCGCTGGGAAATTCTACTAGATCATACCGAGCAGGATATGGTCTCCCGCTACTGCTAACATCTTTTTGCGCTTCGGCTTCAGCTACCAATGTTTTGATTTTGTTGGCAACCAAATCCATGATTTGATCTTGAGTTAGCGGGCTATTGTCATCGGTAGCCAAAACATTTCCCGAGATACGATGCGACTGATTTTCATGCGGTCCTCCTACTTTTGGATTTGAGAGAATAGGCGTCGGCTGTCTCGGGACACCGTTTCCCGGTTCATGAGCAGAGCCCCGCGCCTGATTGGGCGGCTGAGAGGCAAGTTGGGCCGTGAGCTGTAAGACGACGCTTGTCAAGTCGTCAATTTTTGAGTAGAGCTTGTCCATCTCCTTGTCTTTGTTTGTGAGTTGCTTTCGGAGCTCCTGGAGAAGTTGCTGCTCTGCGGTCATAGGATGGAAAGTTGGCCCATCTTCGCTTTCCGAGCCCGACTCCTCGTGAACTGAGGGCTCTCTCTACCTATCAGCCTCACTGGGAGGATTTTCATCATCCTCCGGAGGATGCTAGTCTTGAGAAGTGACAGCTATATTCACACCAGGTTAGATTTGAGATGTGGTGGACCCGTCCTTGCTCTTGCTGCGCGTGCCCACCATATAGACAGTGTGGATTACATATCCATCCATCTCTTTATCTTTGGCGGGGTAACCCTGTTCCTTGAACCTAATGAAGTTCAGCCTAGCAGGAGACCTAGCCCTTTTGTTGGCTATGTACCTGAGCCTTTTCTGTTTTAGCTTCTCAATTTTGAGGGCTTGGCGGGCATCCGTTATCCAGGAAGCCATCGTGAGCCGGTTAACGGGAAGCTTAGAGAAGATACCCAATTGAGCAGTTATCAGGGGCGCCGCTGGAGCTTGCCCGAGATGCCTTGTTGCTTTGTTGGTCTTGATGGCCTTGCCCCCAGCTGGGTGTTAGTTATATGTATGCCCTAGAGGCCATTACTGTACATAGGATTTATATTGTAGTGGATGCTGGGACATATATAGAGAGGACTTTCTTGCTCGACATGATAGTATGCTATCTGGTTGCTCTTTACCTTAACGCGTATACTGATTGTCTCTCTGTTACATATTGGTAAAGCCCTTAGGATGTGTACTTGACTACCTGGACTATGATGCGGATCATACTAGTGGGGACATGGTAGTCCATAAGTACATCCTTCAAAGTCCCTAGTCGTGGGTATATCGAGACGGGGCATCGATATACCAGAGTAGACTAGCGTATACCTTCTCGACCCATACAGATGGGCGATGGATAATTCCATGTCCATTGGTGTTTGACATCAGAGATAATATACGGGTGCTCAGTGGAGACTGGGTACACTGGACGGACTCACCGAGAACTCCCAGATGGTATTATACCTTACGTCAGATGGCAGTTCTCTGGTGACACTGGTACAGAGTAGTCTGTTGACCCGAGATCGTCATAGAGTCTTGTGTGGTTCCCACTGTGCTTTGATTTCCATCTTACCACGTCCAAGAGGGCGTGCAAAACGGTGGTTTTTGGGTACAGTCCCGAGTCACATGGAGGCAATGAGCGATAGGAGGGGATTCGTCTCTTCCGGTATAGGGGGTTGATGTTGCGCTGTGTTCGATTGCCTATAACCGGAAATCCCTGGCCAGGGTTGCTGAGATTTACTGGTAAGTGTTATCAGTAGTTTCTCGAACTGTTGTAGACCTCATATCGACACGACTTATCGAACTATTGGGGTCTGACGTTTACCACCCCTAGGCGAGATATGCGACATATCAGACGATCAGACCGGACTGTACGGTAAGTGTTACTGGTTGGATTCACAGGAGTGTGAGCGGGCTTGCTCGTCGATCTTCTGATCGATCAATACCCGGGTGGCCGTTACGTTTAGCAGACCGTTTGCGGCTTGTGAGTGCTTGATATGATCATCATCTGCTGCCGGCGTATTGACGAGTCTTTAGAGTCCTACACAGAGGTTTCCTGGCTCAAGCAAAACGAAATAGGAGCGCATATGAGATATGTGCGGGACCGAGAATAATGCGTGTATGTGATACCGTATTCTATTCTCGCGATGAATGTGTCGAATGGTTGTATGCGATATAACCTAGTTATCGAATCAAGGATTGATTCGATAAATCGATACATTGGATATTAGTCGGTTATATGCGATATGACCGGATCGTTAAATTAAGTGTTGATTTAATGTATAATTATATATTTGATATATTACTTTGCATTAACTAATATTGGTTAACTTTAAATGGATTATCTCGCTCGGATGTGCACATTGTATATTCGATATAGTTTTGTGCACTTGATTGTATCATGTTTGATGATACATGTTTGCTAGGGTTTTTGTGTAAAGATCAAACCATGGTTACATGATAATGGTTAGGGTTTTGTTTTATTCACTTATTTATTTATCCATTTCTTTTTGGAAAATAATTTGCATAAAGTGCAAAATGGTGGCTTTCTTTAGATGGATGTTGAAGCTTCATGAAGCTTTGACCAAGTGACCATTTTGTCTCCATGCTTAACCCTAACCATTCCCACTAACCATGATTTAATCTCTACACTTGACCATGGTTTACATTATGATAAGTTTTCATTTTCTTTTGATTTTAAAAAGAGAACTTATCATAATACTAGCTTCTTCTTCTTCTTCATCTTCTTCATTGAAGAAAACCTTTCTTCATCAATGGTGATTGATGAAAATGAGTGAGAAATCCAATTCTAAAGTCTACCCACTTCCTATTTCTTCATCCTCTACCTCTTGCCAAGTAGTAGAGTGTGTTTCCTTCACAAGTTTTCTAGACTTGGTGAAGTTGGAGCTTAATCTAGCGATGCCTCGACGTAGATCATCTTCGGCACGTCGTCGATGACCTAGCCCGCTCTTTCTCCGATGAAGCCGACGCTAGAGCCCAGGATTTGATTTGGACAGCGGAGAGGACTTCATCACGGAGCTATGGAGGTGAAGAACCGGATCTACAAAGGTTGTATTTCCGTATTCTTATAGTTAAGTGTTAACTAGTTTGCTTTGTCGCCTAAAAATCTAGCCAACGATCCGTATTAGGGTTTCTCGGCACCGTTAAATTTTGAAATTGGCATGGTTGATGCCTTGTGAGACCTCATTAGGGTGCCTAGGAACCCTACAGTGGTATCAGAGCCTAGCTAGAGCCTTAGGCGATGTCTAGACGAAGTTTGAAACCCGAACGAACCGAAACCCTAACACAATCCATGCTCTCTGGACTTTTTCTAAAAACTGGGTTTTTTCCAAATTAAAAATATGCAGAAAACTCAGCAGGGAAATCTAAGAATTACGGCGCAAAAAGTTTCTCATGAACAGTGCTATAGGCGGCGGAACCGCGGCATAAGCCTAGCTTATGCGGCGGTTCCGCGGCAAAATTGTGACGTGAGCCCTAACATTTTGTACTGTAATTCCTATTTAACAGTGCAGAGTTCTCTGGGTATTTTAAAAATTTATTCAAGAGTTGAATTCTTTGGGGTTGTTTTGGGAATTCGAATGTTCGATCGGATTATCAAATTTTGTCTGTGTGGTTTTTCGGATATTTTAGAATATGTTAAAAAGTTCGACCGAATATAAATACCCAACTTTTCCCCTGTCGGGAAATTTCCAAGTGTTGGATCTTTCCGTAGTTTAAAGACGTTCTAAGTAGTGCAAGTAACGCGATGGTCCCTCTAGAAGACAACAAACCTTAACTCGATTATGTGACCGTCTTGAACTGCCCTTTGAACCTTCGGGTTTGGGGCAGTACGGCATGCCACATGTGAGGCGTTGGCTTGACCCTTCTATGGTTGGACCGTTGGTACTGAGGCACGAACTGAATATTTTTAGACTTATTTCATGTGTTGAGCTGTATCGGGAAAACTTGGGTGTTCGATTGTTCGATCGGAAAGTTTAACATTTTCTATTTATCTGGAATGGGATACAATAATTGGAATTCACAATAAGTTATGAGATAACTGAATGAATGTTATAAATCTAGCGGTTTAGTCTCAGTTGATCGGTTGCCACGGAATTTTGATGTGATCAAAAGTCCGTCGCACTCACGTAGCGTACGCGGATACTCGCCGGGTAAACTTAATAGACAGCCTCACTCCATAGCCCCGACCAAGTGACTGTAGGAGAACCCCGTCGCCGAAAGCATCCGTTCGGGTGCTCGCGGCAGCGGTGTTCCGCCTTGGTGCACTTTGTCGACGGCGTCGGGGGTGCGGCCGCCTACTGAAGTTTGCGACGAGCATTCGATCAGGATGTCGGGAATCTTGTTGAATTGCCCGACTTGATATTGAAAAGTGTTTTCGATTTTGAGACTAAAATGCGGGGTTTATAATTGTTAGGCATGCGATGTCTAAGGAATTCATTGGTCAGGCATGCGATGTCTGAGGTGGTTGCGGATTCCAACTATTGTAGTTTTACACTTTCTTTTCTGTGACTGTAAGTGTAATATGTGATATCACCGGTTTCGTTGCTATATGTCAACGACAATTGGGATGCGCATATTTACTTACGTTGATGACATGTGATGTTATGTGTTGTTGGATATGTTATATTGGATCGTCGTGTTTGAATAGCCGAGGGTTTTTATGTGAGATGAGCGTTTTTCATTTTCATTCATGTAAAAACTTGTATGTAATATTCTTTTATTGGGGCACTTCCAGGTTGCGGAAGTTGTCACCCTTTGTATATTATTTACTTTTCTGCACTAGGATAGACCCAAGGAGGGGAGCACAAGTAACCGGGTTCTGGGGTCCAGTGGGAGACCAACTCGAGGAGTCGAGTCCGGGTCTCCTAACTCCAGAATTGGTAAGGTTGCTTGCCGCTCTCGTAGGGGTCTAGGGGTGTGGGTTTGGCTATTCATCGCGACCGTGGAATCCGTGTTTTATACTGGCTCGTATTGAAAACACGAACGTCCTAGTATATCCAATATTTTATATGTTTCTTCTGCTGCGATATCTGTGATGTGATCATGTGATGTTCTGTGATAGATACAGTATATAGTATATATGATATATTATATAGGCGTTACTTATGTTTTACACCCGCGCTAGCCCTGCCCCGCTCTGCCGTTAGTTACCTAACCTAACGGTGCACGAGGGGACATCGAGGCGAATGCGGATGGCATAAGTGTACGTCGTATTTATCTGTGATGTTTAGGTAATTTAAATGATGGGACTTCATTAATGAGATTAATGAAATAAAAGAAACCTAATGATGTTGTAGAATCGAATTTCAAAATAAAACAGGTAGCTACAGTTCTTGCTTTGCACAGCGGTGTATATGATATATCCTGCACCTTATTCGATAAGGAAAGGACCGAGATCCCTTCACCGGGAGTGACTCCTTTAGCAATAACTGGCAGATGCTACACACTCGGTTTGTCTTTTGATTGCTTTTAAGAGTTTTTGCTTTGCACAGTGATATATATGATATATCCCGCACCTCATTCGACGAGGAAAGGACCGACGATCCCTTCACCGGGAGTGACTCCTTTAGCAAAACTAGAAAAGCCTCAAAAACACTCCATTTCAAAATTCATTCGATCCTACAACGATATCAAGTTCATTACGCAATAGGTTTTCAGAAAAACCTGTCGTAGCCCTCCGTCATTTCAGATAAGTACTAGTTAGTATTCGTGCTGCGGTTGTTTGGCATGCGTCAAGGCGTAGTGTACGGTAGCTAACTATTGCTTATCTGCTAGCATACGATGCGATTGGATTAGGGTATTCGCACGGCGTTGTTTGGCATTCGTCAAGGGTCGTGCAGGTGGGTTTAATTCAATCAAGAAATGTACGGGTTGAACTTGACTAGCGGACTATGGGTTGTTTGGCATGCGTCAAGGTCATAGCACGCTAGGGGCAAAATATTATCGGGAATTTCAAGTGTTGAAATTTGCAATGAGATTGCATACCTTCTATGAGATAGTTGGATCCCGATACCCGCTGCGAGTAAGAGTTACTCCTGGGAGAGTTTTACACATTACAATTAGCCAATCAAGTAGGTGTCTAGAAAGGTGTTAACGAGGTTACGCCTCTGGGAAAACGAGGTTTACATTAATTAGGTTCGTGCGAAAGCACGGGGGACCTCCCTCAAAGTACCGACACTGGCCTGGCTGAAAGATTGGCGAACTTGTAGTGTGTAATTAATCCCGGCTAGTCTTTCCTTTTAGGGTTTGAAGGAAGATTTGATAAAAAGCAGTGGGAGCCATCCTGATTAGATAAAATAATAACCAATCTATTCTTGCAAGAGCGCAAGCTGAGTGTTTTCTTCTCTCTCTCTCCAGGTAGCGACCATATCACGCCTTAATCAAGATAATAATATGGATGTATTGACCGAACCCGCTTGTTATACTGAGCTGGGGAACGTTGGTCCCGCTCCAACTTATAATTGTTATAAGACAGAGCAGAAAATTGGGGATTACCAGAATTCCCGTGCCGCCCAAACGAAGAGAGTGCATGCTGATGCATCATCTTCGGGTGTGTTCGTTACAAAGAACTGTTTCTCAGTATCCTCCGCATCCTGGGTATATGATACCGGATCAGGATCCCAGATATGTAATCTGTTACATAGGGCTACAGATAGGTAGAGAACTGAAAATGGGTGATAAGTTTCATGAGACAGAAAACGGGGCAAGTGTTGCAGCCAAGTCTGTTGGTCACTGTCACCCTGTATTTCAAATACATTGATTCTGAATGAATGTTATTAGATACCGAACCTGATATACAAAATCGTATCTGTCTCTTTATCAGTAAAGAAACGATAAAATTTTGTATAGTTGGATAATGTTTTGAACATTTCCTATATCAAAAGTTGATCGGTTCAGGCACGTTATCTAAAAGCATTGATGTTCTAAATCAAACTACAGTTCTTTAGTATACGGAACACACAACAGAGGAAGAGTTCAGAAATGAACGAATCCTTCTTCAGGTATTGTAGACTAGGTCATATCAATACGACCCGATTAGCTGAAGTTACATATAGATGCATATTTAAATTAGTTTGAATTTACATCTTATGAAACTTGCCAGTCATGTCACAGAGATAACATGACTATTGCTCTGTTTATTGGAAACAGAGAAAGAGTTAGTGAACTCTTGGGATGATACATGTTGATGTATGTAAGGTCCCCTGTCTACATATGCCAGGACTGATTCTTTGTACTTCGTTACATTCTCTGATAATATCTCAAGATTCAGACATATGTTCCTGTTGAAACACAAGTCCGAACCTTTTGAGATATTCACAGAATATGATTTAGAAGTAGAGAACCAATACGGGTATAAGTATTATGTCCTTTGATGAGATCAAGGAGGAGAATACTTGTGCATAGAATTCCTGGACTATTCTAAAGGAGAATAAGATTCTCTCTCAGCATTAATCCTCCGTATACACCATAGTACGATGGTATATCGGAGCGGAGCAATCACACCCTATATGATAAGGTGTGCTCTATGATGAGTACTACTGAGTTACCTATTTCCTTTTTGGGAGTTATGCACTTGAGAAGCTGCATACCTGTTGAATAGGGTTCAAATCAAATCAGTTGCCTACCACTTCATATGTGATATGGAAAGGGAAGAGCCCATCTCTTAAGTTAGTTAAGATTTGGGGTTGTCCGGCCTATGTCTAAAAGCAAAATCCGGACAAGCTCGAGGCAAGGTCTGTAATGTAGAACTGGAAAGGTTCCAGCTATACAAACTACAGCAGATGATTTGATAAAACCAAAGGATTCAATAGTTACCAACGAACCTCAGCCTCTCCGCCGATCTAGTAAGGTTCCTCACCCGCCTGAGAGATACTTCGGTTTCTCGATGACAGTGGGAGCGAGGATTGCATCATGAGATGATGACCCAACTAGTTTCGAACTGGCCATCAGGAGTAGGACTCTGTAAGAATGGCTGGATGCTTAGCGATCTGAGATGGAATCCATGTACACCAACAAAGTATGGACTTTAGTTGCTAAATCTGAAGGGTTAAATCCCCATCAGAAGCAAGTAAATCTTGAGAAGATTACTTGGTGTACTTGGAAAAGTTGAGACTTTAAAAGATAGACTTGTTAAAGCTTTTCGTCATCGACCAGGCGTAGATTATGATGAAACCTTTGCAAGTGGCTATGCTTAAGTCCATCCAGATCCTACTTGCCACGGCTACATACCATGACTGCGCTATCTGGCGGTTGGGTGCCATGACTACTTTTCTAAATAATGATTTAGAAGAGAACGTCTATAAGAACACAGCCAGAGGGCTTCGTAAACAGTGGGAGCAGCGGAAACGTGTGCAAGATGTTTTATAGGATAAAGCAGGTATCGCGGAGTTGGAACATCTGTTTTGATGTGTTAGTCAAAGAGTTTGACATCATCAAAATGGTAGATGAACCTTGTATATACAAAAAAGTAGTAAGGAGTATGGTGATGATCCTCGTAGAGTACGTGGATGTCATACTCTTGATAGGGAAGGAGTTTCCTATGCTACGCTCGGTCAATCTCCGCTTATCACAATGATTCTCCACATAGGATCAAAGTGATACCTCCTAAATCCTGGGTTTTGGATCTATGAGATAGATCTAATTGGATATTAGGATTCTCACTAGTTGTAGTGAGATGGTATCAATCGATCCTGGGGAGAATCACTGGAAGGGTTCCAGGGTGATAAGGACGACTGAAAGTCAGTCACAGGCATTGTCTTTACCCTCAGTAAAGGGACGGTATGATGGAAGAGTTCCAAGCTACATACCGTGGCATACTAGACGATAAAGGCTGGATACATCGCTACTTAAGATGCTACCAAAGAGGCTGTTTGGGTGTATATTGGTTCATGAAATGAACTACGTTCCTACCATTGTGTGACAATGGAGTTGTGGCTTATGCCAAGGAACACCTGTCCCATCAGTGATCCAGACATATTCTAAGGCAGTGTCACTTGATCATGGAGATAGTTGATCTCCAGGGTGATCGAGGTTAGGAGAGTAGACTCAGAGGACAACACGGCGGATCCACTCACGAAGGCCTATTCCCAGAGAAAGATTTTTATGGGATGCTTAAGTGTGAGATACTGCAACCACTGCTACAGATGGCCCTAGTGCAAGTGGGAGATTGTTAGTTATATGTATGCCCTAGAGGCCATTACTGTACATAGGATGTATATTGTAGTGGATGCTGGGACATATATAGGGAGGACTTTCTTGCTCGACATGATAGTATGCTATTTGGTTGCTCTTTACCTTAACGTGTATACTGATTGTCTCTCTGTTACATGTTGGTAAAGCCCTTAGGATGTGTACTTGACTACCTGGACTATGATGCGGATCATACTAGTGGGGACATGGTAGTCCATAAGTACATCCTTCAAAGTCCCTAGTCATGGGTATATCGAGACGGGGCATCGATATACCAGAGTAGACTAGCGTATACCTTCTCGACCCATACAGATGGGCGATGGATGATCCCATATCCATTGGTGTTTGACATCAGAGATGATATACGGGTGCTCAGTGGAGACTGGGTACACTGGACGGACTCGCCGAGAACTCCCAGATGGTATTATACCTTACGTCAGATGGCAGTTCTCTGGTGACACTGGTACAGAGTAGTCTGTTGACCCGAGATCGTCATAGAGTCTTGTGTGGTTCCCACTGTGCTTTGATTTCCATCTTACCACGTCCAAGAGGGCGTGCAAAATGGTGGTTTTTGGGTACAGTCCCGAGTCACATGGAGGCAATGAGCGATAGGAGGGGTTTCGTCTCTCCCGGTATAGGGGGTTGATGTTGCGCTGTGTTCGATTAGCTATAACCGGAAATCCCTAACCAGGGTTGCTGAGATTTACTGGTAAGTATTATCAGTTGTTTCTCGAACTGTTGTAGACCTCATATCGACACTACTTATCGAACTATTGGGGTCTGACGTTTACCACCCCTAGGCGAGATATGCGACATATCAGACGATCAGACCGGACTGTACGGTAAGTGTTACTGGTTGGATTCACAGGAGTGTGAGCGGGCTTGCTCGTCGATCTTCTGATCGATCAATACCCGGGTGGCCGTTACGTTTAGCAGACCGCTTGCGGCTTGTGGGTGCTTGATATGATCATCATCTGCTGCCGGCGTATTGACGAGTCTTTAGAGTCCTACACAGAGGTTTCCTGGCTCAAGCGAAACGAAATAGGAGCGCATATGAGATATGTGCGGGACCGAGAATAATGCGTGTATGTGATACCGTATTCTATTCTCGCGATGAATGTGTCGAATGGTTGTATGCGATATAACCTAGTTATCGAATCAAGGATTGATTCGATAAATCGATACATTGGATATTAGTCGGTTATATGCGATATGACCGGATCGTTAAATCAAGTGTTGATTTAATGATTTAATGTATAATTATATATTTGATATATTACTTTGCCTTAACTAATATTGGTTCACTTTAAATGGATTATCTCGCTCGGATGTGCACATTGTATATTCGATATAGTTTTGTGCACTTGATTGTATCATGTTTGATGATACATGTTTGCTAGGGTTTTTGTGTAAAGATCAAACTATGGTTACATGATAATGGTTAGGGCTTTGTTTTATTCACTTATTTATTTATCCATTTCTTTTTGGAAAATAATTTGCATAAAGTGCAAAATGGTGGCTTTCTTTGGATGGATGTTGAAGCTTCATGAAGCTTTGACCAAGTGACCATTTTGTCTCCATGCTTAACCCTAACCATTCCCACTAACCATGATTTAATCTCTACACTTGACCATGGTTTACATTATGATAAGTTTTCATTTTCTTTTGATTTTAAAAAGAGAACTTATCATAATACTAGCTTCTTCTTCTTCATCTTCTTCATTGAAGAAAACCTTTCTTCATCAATGGTGATTGATGAAAATGAGTGAGAAATCCAATTCTAAAGTCTACCCACTTCCTATTTCTTCATCCTCTACCTCTTGCCAAGTAGTAGAGTGTGTTTCCTTCACAAGTTTTCTAGACTTGGTGAAGTTGGAGCTTGATCTAGCGATGCCTCGACATAGATCATCTTCGGCACGTCGTCGATGACCTAGCCCGCTCTTTCTCCGATGAAGCCGACGCTGGAGCCCAGGATTTGATTTGGACAGCGGAGAGGACTTCATCACGGAGCTATGGAGGTGAAGAACCGGATCTACAAAGGTTGTATTTCTGTATTCTTGTAGTTAAGTGTTAACTAGTTTGCTTTGTCGCCTAAAAATCTAGCCAACGATCCGTATTAGGGTTTCTCGGCACCGTTAAATTTTGAAATTGGCATGGTTGATGCCTTGTGAGACCTCATTAGGGTGCCTAGGAACCCTACACTGGGGCCAAGGAAAGTCGTTCAGACACCGACTTGCGTTTGGGTAGTGGTGCCCTCGAGATCACCACATTTGGCCTCTTGCCTTTCGAGGCCGGTTTGTCTGTTACCGGAGCTTGAGGAGCAGCGATGGCATTAGCTGGCACGAATAGAATAGAGCCAAATGGTAGCGGCGGCTCCTCCTACTGTCGCCCGAGACTGGCCGGAAGGACCGTCCTGGTGTCCATCTTCATCGTGTAGGAGATGGGAGCCGTGCTGAGAGTTGAGTTCATCATTGAAGACATTGTTGAAAGGTAATTGCTTGAAAACCTGCATGAAAGAGAATTATTTTAGTATAAATATAGACATGTATATTGATTGAGTTTGCATGAACGTTTAACCCGAAATATGGGAGGAGAGATTGGGTCCCACCGGGCGTGCCAGAATCTTTATGGTGTTTTTCGTTACCCCATTGAGATGGGAATACGCGCGCGCTTGTCAGGCGCATTACAGATTCCCCCTGCCTAGGGTAGGCTGGGGTTTATTGATTGTGGGGATCCGAATCTCCGATAGCCGCGGACTAAGCTGCCGTTAATTACCCCTCTCCTTTGGAGCGAGAGAACCTCCGATTAACAGGTTAAACTGGTCATGCAAACTCAATGTGCACTGTTGTGCTTTAAAAGGGTTTTGGATATATCGGGTGCCCCGCAGATTTTTTATGGGGGTCAGTGTTGTGGAGTATGTGTGTGTGTATATATATACATATACATATACATATATATATATATATATAAATAGGGAAAAGGCATCCAAAGGATGCGTGGGAGAAGGCGCCAGCGCCCCACGTGCAAGGCACGCGGGCGCTGTGCGCCAGCGCGCCAGCGCACCACGTGCCTGGCATGCTGGGTGCCAGAGTGACAGCGCACCATGTGCCTGGCATGCGGGCGCTGGGCGCCAGAGCACCAGTGCACCACGTTCCTGGCACGCAGGCGCTGGGCGCCAGAGCGCGAGCGCTCTATGTGCCTGGCACGCGGGTGCTGGGAATATGCTTGGCACGCGGGCGCTGAGCGCCAGCGCACCACGTGCCTGGCACGCGGGCACTGAGCGCCAGCAGCAGAAGGGACTTAGTCCCTGCACTGGGAGCTGTGCTCCAAAAAGGAAATATTTATTATTTTGTATATATATGTATACATATTTTTGAGGAGTTGAACTCCTAAGATATTTTGTAGCTGATGAAGGGGCTTCTCCCTTGAGCCCTGGATTTTCCCCAAAGTGGGGTTCCTGGAAGCGGGTCTCCTTCTTCCTCCTCTCTTGGCCGGATCTTGAAGAACAAGAAGTATGAGATTTTAAAAATCTCTCTTTTTTGAGATCTAATGGATGATCTGAATTCTCCTTTATGGGTTTTGTGGTGAAAAATTATGTAGTTTTGGAAAAGAAAGAGTAAAACTCTTGATTTAATTCAAAAAAAGAAAAAGGTTTAGAACCTTGAGGAAGGAGAAGGAGGCACAAAAAACCCTAACCTTTTTGAGAGGAATGAAAAGTGTCCTAGATATTTTCATCATGTTGCCTTATATAGGCTTACATATTTACATATAGCCCCTTGGGCTTTACAAAATGGCATTTTGCCCATCCTATGCCTCATGAGCTCATTTCTTTTGCACATAAGCCATGGGCTTTACAAAAATTTGGCTTTATGCCTATTTTGCTTACATGCAAACATAAAAAATTACATCAAAATTATTTATTACATGATTATTTTTATTTGCATAGGGGAGGCCGGCCGCTTCATGTCCGGGCTCGACTCGGGCATGGGCCCACTTGATCTGGGCTTATGCCTACATGGCTTGGGGTTGACCTTGACTTTGACTTGGTCAACCGGGTGTAAATTTTGACCCCAACAGTCGCCACTGGCACCGAGTGAGGAAAGCTGGGGGCAATTCCCCATCTGGACTTACCCCGCCGGCTCCAACGGTGGAAGTCGACGCTGCTATTCCAATTGGAAACAATTTTGAACCACTCAGGAAGGTCCGCAAGAACTCTCCGACTGCCGTCCTGAAAAGATCTCCTCTACCTGTGGAGAATGATACAAAGACAAAGCCAGAACAACCCCCTCAGCGGCTGTCCTCTAAAATTCACAAGTTCTGGCGACAGGTCCAAGACTCGGTGATCAACCAAGGCTACTCCCGCCGACCGAAGAAGATGGAAGTTCGGCAAGAGAAGGACCACCCCGTTGTACCACAGAAGGTGTCGTCTACTTGGGTGCCCGCTGCAACGGCCCCCTCAACTTCAACCGCTCACAAAAGAAGAAGGCCGGAGAAAATCCCTGTGTCTGCGACGAATCTAAAGGGCACTGAACCTAAACGCCCTAAGTCTGGGGGCATGGTGGTGCACACTGTTTTTATGGCATCCGGAAAAGAGGATAGCCATATTTCCATGGGCCATCGACCTCTCACCAGATCAGTGACATAGGCTCAGGGGCAACAACAGCAAAAACTCCAGGAGATGCTAACACAGATGGCCGCACTCATTGGGCCAAAAGAAAGCCCGGAGACGTCGTCAGAGCAGCGTCAAGAACAGGAAACCGATGCTGAGTTCCTCCGCAGAATCCTCGAGAAGAGAGACAGAGAGGCCGTAGAACAAGCGGCCAACATAAAATGAATAGCGTTTTTATTCCAGGATATGGTCGGGATGATGATACAGCTGGATCCTCCAGCTGGAGACCTCCCGATTATCCTTGAAGATGACAGAGGGAAGACATCGAACCCTCTTCCAGCTCTATCAGCTGCCAAAGAGGAGACGATCTCCAAAGCCGTCCTGGATGACTATATCGCTCAACAGATACGAGCCCATCTAGCGAGCGAAGCGGCCAGCCAAATTGTTAAGACTGGATGACCCTATCCGGATTGGTATGACCAAATAAAGTACCCGCCGGGATATACGATCCCTAAATTCCATGTATATAAGAGGACGGGGAATCCACACCAGCACGTTTCTCAGTTGAGGGCCTTGTGCGGTAATACTGGAGGTGACGACAAACTGCTGCTTCGCCAGTTTGTTGGCAGCTTATCGGAGATGGCGTTTGAATGGTACTCTAAACTCCCGAACGACTTCGTTAAGATATTTGCATAAATGGAGCTACTGTTTACACAGAGATTCGCAAGCGCTAGCGAGCGCACCCCGATCACCTCACTAATTAACGCCAGGGTGAAGCCAGGCGAAACATGGGTTCAGTACGCGATACGGTGGCGGAATCTATGGTCGAAATGCGAACAACGCATAGAAGAAGCTCCTGTGGTGGGCATGTTTGTGGGAACTCTTGATCCGCAGGCGACCATATCCCAGTTCATGATGTTTTTCAAGCCGACTACCTTCCAGGCCTTGATTGACAAGCTGACCCAAATGGATCAGATGGGCCATAGACCGTCTTTCTCGACAATGGAGCCTCGAAACGAAAAGGGGAAAGGGAAAGCGACCTTTGTCGCCAATGCTCAGCAACAGCCGAGTGGTCCAAAACCAGCTGATCGCCAAGACGATAAACAACGATTCTTTAACGAGAAGCTAATGTAAGTCGATGTACAACACCCCACGAGTTGCGGGGAGGCGGAAATATGAAAAACGATCTTGTTTTGTATGTAAACATCGACTAACCGAAGATCTTTACTAAACGATAATTAACAATAAGCATAGAGTTCTAAGCTACTATATAAAAAGAGATTATACCAAATGATTCTAGTCCTTCGTCTTTATGATCTCTAAGTCCTCCTCGGCCTCCTATCCATGATAGATGATCCACTCGAGAACCCTAATCCAAGCTATAACCTCTAAACTTGAGGTTACTTAGTTTCTCTAGTTGCTAATCAAAGTAACTAAGATGATATAGAGTTAGGTTATGAAGTGTTTAGTCTATACTAATCCTTGGTCTTAACTCATGAGTAGTAGGATTAGGGTTTGATGAAGGAGAGAGCTTGAGGAGAGAGAAGGTGGAGATGATCATGATTTGAGAAAAGCTTCTCACTTGAATATATAAAGCAAAAATGAATTATCAAATAAAATCAATTAAATGATTATTCACCATGCTTCATTTATACAACAAGAGTGATTCATCATGTGAGTCATTAGATCATTAATGATGCATTTAATGATATGATGAATCATACAAATGAGTCACTAAAGCAATTAATGAAAATGCCACCTTAACCCCTCATGTCACCATCCTTCTAGAAGCTTCTCGGAGAATTACGAGAATGCCCCTCGCATCCGTGAAAACACAGAAAAACTTTAGACTGTATTAATCCAATAACCTGATACTAGAATCTGGCTTAAACCAAAGCCGGCTAGTAAAAACTGTCCGAATGTCGTACGTGCGTTTAAACACGTATGCGTCCGAACCTTTGTCGTAAAACCATACGACTTCTATATCTTTTTGCTTGGGTTTGGGAAATCTCTGTGTGGGACTCTAAAGACTCGACTACTACGCTGGCAGTCGTTTTAACCACAGACCGCAAGCGGCACTAGCTGTACGTAACGGTCCCCAGGTAGTTGTCGATAAGAAAGCCGATGAAGTAACCCATCCAAAATCCTACTGAGCCTGTCCGTGACAATATCCGTGCAGTCCGGTCTGTTCGTCTAAGAGTATCGCATGTATGGTCTAGGGAGGTGGTGGATGTCAGACCCCTAATAACCGTACAAGTCGTGTCGGTATGGCTCAAGACCATCCGAGAATCTACTGATCAGTCCATCAGTAATTCTCAATTAGCCCTGGCCAGGGACTTATGGTAATGACCAACCGATCACCGTGCGATATCAACTCTCTATACCGGGAGAGACGAATCCCTAACAGTCGCTCACTGCCTCCACGTAGCTCAGGACTATGCCCAACTAAAACCTGTTTGCACGACTCCTTTGAATCGTGGTAGGGTAGTAATCAAAGCACAGTGGGAACTCACACGAGACAAATGACGACCTTAAGTCAACGGACTATCTGCACACATGTCACCTGAGAACTGCTATCTGACGTTAGGTATAATACCATCCAGTCAGTTCTCGGCGAGTCCTGTCCGGTGTACTCACACCCAGTGAGCATCTGTATACAATCTTAGGTGCACTCCATCAATGGCTGCGGGACCAGTCCATCGCCCCTCCTCAGGGTCTAGATATGTATACACTAGTCTACTCCGGAGTATCGATGCCCAGTCTCGATATTCCTGCGACCAGGGACATCTAAGGATGTACCTATTGACTATCCAGCTCCCACAAGTATGACTGCCATCACAACGCCGGTAGTCAGGCAAACACCCTATGGGCTTTATCAACGTATATATATAAATACCAAGTAAAATATATCATACATTAAGACAAAGAAAAACCAAATAGCGTACTATCATATCAAGCAAGACTGTCATGTACATAAATATCCCTAGCATCCTATACAATGAAAGCCTCTAGGGCATATATATCCAACAATCTCCCACTTGCACTAAGGCCTATAATTGGCGCACTAAGTACCCACTGTCTCTACCAGATCCAGTTGCTGGCGTACCGCATGCCCAACATCTCAAACACCCTCTCGAACTGCACTTGAGGGATGGCCTTGGTGAATGGATCTGCCGTGTTGTCTTTTGTGTCCACTCTCCGTATCTCGATCTCCCGACGATCCACGATCTCCCTGATTAGGTGAAACCGCCTTAAGATATGCCTGGATTTCTGATGGGACCTTGGTTCCTTCGCTAAAGCTACAGCGCCATTGTTATCGCAATACAAAGGTATTGGATTGGCAATGGACGGAACCACCTGAAGTTCAGAAATGAACTTCCTTATTCAGACAGCCTCTTTTGCGGCTTCACTAGCAGCTAAATACTCAGCCTCCATAGTTGAGTCTGCGACGGTATCCTCTTTGGAACTCCTCCAACATACCGCCCCTCCATTGAGGGTAAACACAAAACCCGAAATGGATTTAGAATCATCCTTGTCACTTTGGAAGCCGGAGTCGGTAAAAGCCTCTACCTGGAGGTCCTTATTACCGTAAACTAAGAACATCTCCTTAGTCCTTCTCAGGTATTTGAGAATGTTCTTCACCGCTATCCAATGTTTCTCACCTGGGTCAGACTGATACCTGCTTACCACACTAAGTACGTAAGCTACATCCGGTCTTGTACATAACATCGCATAAATTATAGATCCTACCACCGAAGCTTAGGGTATAATGCCCATGCGAACCCTCTCTTCATCAGTCTTTGGAGACATCTCTTTGGAGAGGGTGATTCCGTGACAAGCGGGCATATTACCACGCTTGGAATCTTCCATACTAAATCTCTTTAGTATAGTGTCAATATACCTGGACTGTGAAAGTCCCAACATTCTATTAGATCTATCACGATGGATCTTAATGCCCAGAATGTATGATGCATCTCCCAAGTCTTTCATAGAGAATTTCTGTGACAAGAAGAGCTTTACTGATTGTAGCATAGGGATGTCATTCCCTATCAGTAGTATGTCGTCGACGTACAAAACGAGGAAGACTACTGCTCTTTCCACAATCTTCCTATAAATACATGGTTCATCTACATTTTTGATAAAGTCAAATTCTTTGACTGTCTCATCAAAGCAGATGTTCCAACTCCGCGATGCTTGCTTTAATTCATAAATAGATTTAAGCAACTTGCAGACTCTTCCGCTGCTCCCACTGTCTAAGAAACCTTCTGGTTGATCCATGTAAACACTTTCTTCTAAATGTCCATTTAGAAAAGCTGTTTTTACGTCCATCTGCCAGATTTCATAGTCATGGAAGGCAGCAATCGCAAGCAGGATCCGAATGGATTTAAGCATAGCTACAGGTGAAAAGGTTTCATCATAGTCCAATCCTGGTCTTTGACGAAAACCTTTTGCTACGAGTCTAGCTTTGTAGGTTTCCACTTGGCCAAATGCACCAATCTTCTTTTTGAAGATCCATTTGCATCCAACTGGTTTTACTCCAGGAGGAGCAACTTCTAAAGTCCATACTTTATTGGTGTACATGGATTCCATTTCAGATCTCATAGCATCCAGCCATTTCATCGAGTCATTATTCGTAACAGCCTGCTGAAAACTCGTAGGCTCATCATCATCGATGATGCAATCCTCTCGATCTCCATCTAGAAGAAAACCATAGTATCTTTCAGGAGGATTAGAAAGCCTGCTAGATCTGCGGAGTGGCGTTGGTTCGTCATGTTCTATTGAAATCTGAGATTCTACTAAGTCCTCGGTAGCAGTTTGAGGTTTTGTAATTTCTTCCAGCTCTACCGCGCTCCCACTAATTTCTTTTGCAAGAAATTCGCTTTCTAAGAAGACAATGTGACGAGCGACAAACACCTTTTGTTCTTCAGTGTGGTAGACCATATACCCCCTTGAATGCTTGGGGTATCCTACAAACTTGCATAAAACCGATCGTGCCTCGAGCTTGTCCGGGTTATGGTTTTTAACATATACCGGACACCCCCAGATCTTGATATACTTGAGATATGGTCTCTTCCCGCTCCACATTTCATATGGAGTGGTAGGTACAGACTTAGTTGGAACTCTATTCAATAGGTATGCGGCTGATTCTAGAGCAAACCCCCAGAAGGAAAGTGGTAACTCAGCACTACTCATCATTGAACGCACCATATCTAATAGCATGTGATTCCTCCTTTCTGATACACCATTATGCTGAGGTGTATAAGGCGGAGTAAGCTGAGATAGAATTCCATTCTCTTTTAAGCATTCAAGGAAACTGGTACTTAAGTATTCTCCACCTCGATCAGATCGAAGTGTCTTGATGCTTTTACCAGTTTGTTTCTCTACTTCATTTTTATACTCCTTAAACTTCTCAAAAGCCTCGGATTTATGCTTCATTAAGAACACATGTCCATACCTAGAGAAGTCATCAGTAAAAGTGATGAAGTAGGAGTGACCACTTCGTGCATGCGTAGACATCGGACCACATACATCACTGTGTACAAGTCCCAAGAGTTCAGTGGCTCTTTCTTCGTGTCCGGTGAACGGAGATTTGGTCATTTTTCCTTTGATACATGATTGACAAGTTGCATATGATGAATATTCAAACGGATCTAAATATCCATCTTTATGTAACTTAGTCAACCTTGTTTCATTTATATGACCAAGTCTACAATGCCATAGGAAGGCTTGATTCGAATCTGGAGCCTTTTTTTACGCGTGTTTTGAATATTGAAAATTTGAGGTTGATTAAATATGTATATGCCGTTTTCCAGTGTGCCAAACCCAATCAGTTCTTGATTTAGGTGAATGTTCATAACATTTCTTTCAAGTGCAAAACTATATCCTTCATTCGATAACAAAGATACTGATATAATATTACACAACATACTGGGAATACAAAAACAGCTGTACAACACCAAAATGTGCCCACTAGTCAACCCTAGGTGATATTCCCTTATTGCAATTGCATCTACATGCATTCCATTGCCCATCCGGAGAGTCATATCACCTGTCCCCAGCACTCTACTATTTCTCAGATCCTGCAATGAATTACAGATATGAGAACCAGAACCGGTATCAAGTACCCATGATGTAGAGTTAACTGAAAAACAATTTTCGATTACAAACACACCTGAAGTAGAAGCAACTGCTTGCTTCATGTCCTTAGTTTTGAAGGCCTGACAATCCTTCTTCCAGTGCCCTTGCTTGTGACAATAGAAGCACTCGTTCTTTTCTGTCTTCACCCTTCCTGCCTTGTTCGTTCTCTGCACCTTCTTGACCCCACCTTTCGGTTTGGTGGCTTTCATCTTCTTCTTCCTTTTAGCTTTCGCTTTAGATTTAGAAGAAGATGATTGGCCAACATACAGAACGGGGGTCTTCTCCTTTTTCAAGGAGGTCTCTGCTACCCTCAATATATTGAGGAGTTTTGGAAGATCCGCTTCCATTTCGTGCATGTTGAAGTTCAGCACGAACTGAGAGAAGGTGTGGGGAAGGGACTGCAAAATCAAGTCGATATACAAATCGTTCTCTAGCACGCATCCCAGGTTTGCGAGTTCCTCAATGAGGATGATCATTTTGAGGACGTGCTCTCCTACAGGCGATCCTGGAGCTAACCTCATCTGGAAGAGTTTCCTTGAGGTTTCGTACCTCGCGATACGGGAGTGCTCCCCATACAATTCTTTTACATGGAGAAAGATGGATACAATATCCATACTCTCGTGCTGTTTCTGGAGTTCATTGTTCATGGACGCCAGCACGATACACTTAGCTCGCTCACAATCTAGATCCCAGGTTTTGCGGACTTCCCTGTCCACAACTGAGGAATCTGGTCCTGGGATAAGGGGAGGAACAGCGGTGGTAACATATGCTACTTTGTCATAAGTCAGTGCAATATTGATGTTTCTTAGCCAATCTTTATAGTTCTGCCCGGTCAGTATATTTTTTTCAAGTAATAGTTTTAGTCCAGTCATGGTAGCTGCCAGAGAGAGAGAAAAGAAAACACTCAGCATATGCTCTTGCAAGTTTAGATTGGTTTATTAATTTATCTAAACAGGATGGCTCCCACTGTTTCCTCAAATCCTTCTTAAAAACCTAAAAGAAGAACTAGTCAGGATTTAATCATACGTCACAATACTTGCTTAACCTTTTAGCCAGGCCAGTGTTGGTACTTCGAGGGAGGTTTTCCAACGCTTTCGCGAAGTTCCTTAATTAAATAACCTCTTTTCCTTAGAGGCGTAGCCCCTCTAACACCTTTCTAGTCACCTACTTGGTTTATAGCATTGATTGTTAAGTGAGAAAAATTCCCGAGAGTAATCCTACTCATTAGTGGGATCAGGATCCAACTATCATTGCATGATGCCCTAGATGGAAGCCACTCTAGTCACCACACTCCAGAAGGTATGCTAAATCTGCAAGTTTCCTTTATATTTGAAACTCCCGATGTGATTTTTACCCTAAGCTCTTATGACCTTGACGTAGGCCAACAAATCATAAGACGCAAGTCAAGTTCTACCCGTCGTTCTCCTGATCAATTTAAGTACATCGTACATGCCTTTGACGTAGGCCAACAAGGTGTACGTTTGTCTTAAACTAATGCATCTATCTATGCAACAAATAGGCACACACACTGCTACCATACACTATGCCTTGACGTAGGCCAACAAGCATAGCATGAATACGATGTGCTGTCTATCTGAAACAATGGAGGGTTACGGCTGGTTTTTGGCAAAAAACCGTTAATGTAATGAACTTGATATGATCGAAGGAACAAAGATAGCTTTTATTTAAAAGGAGTGGTTTAAACTCCGCATTTAAAATTTGCTTTTTCAAGAAAACCGAGTGGTTTTTTTTTTAGAAATTGTTCCAACGATTCAGTTTAGGTTTTATTTTCTTTGCATTAATAATAATGCGTCCCATCATTAACCTATCATTACAGATAACAACGAAAATACAACGCCCTTTTATGCCATCCGCATTCGCCACTGGGTCCCGTCATCACCCGTTAGGTTACTTAACTAACGGCAGAGCGGGGGCTGGGCTAGTGCGGGTGTAAAACATAAGTGACGCCTAAATAGCTATCATATATAGATATTGTACATTTGTCAGACGCAATAATAGGCATTCCAGATCACAGATAAACAATATTGGATTTGCAAGCAATCCGCATTTCAATTGAGCCTACAATGAAAGACGGATTACACAGTTGTGATGAATAGCCATTACCCCACCCCAGAACCCTACGGGTACGGCAAACTACCCGCCAAGTACCAGAAGTGAAGCTGTCTACCTCAACACTTCAAAATACCCGATAGTTTGTGCACCCCACCTTGGGTCTATCCTAGGAGCAAAAATAGTAAAAAGAAATAATACAACGGAGGCTACAACCGCAACCTGGATGTGCCCCGCAAAATAATATTACAACTTATTACAATTACATCGAATGAATTAATACAATAACCCATCACAAAACCCGGCTAATCATCACAACAGTCCAACACAGTTCATATCCACAAACAGTTAAAAAACATTACAGATATGTGCAACCCCCTGCCAACCGACATACTAGCAGTTAGGGGAGGTTTACGAACACATAATACAGTTCACAGATATAATCAAACAAGCAAACATCGTATAATTTCGATCGATTAAACACATTAAATTTTGCTCCAATACTTCTCTGCAAATCTGAAACCTGAGCAAAAATTAAATCATACCAGAAAATACAAAATATCATAAAAGATGCACAGGGAAAAACTGGGCTGAATCGGCCCCAACTCGGCCGCGGATCCGCGGCGGATCGGTGGGATCTGCCGCGGTTCCGCGGTTCAGTTGCCGATTCAGGAGCCCATTTTTTCTCTGTGTTCTTATATTTTCATGTAGGTTATACTGCAGTCACCTGAAAAAATTTTGGACATCATTTTAAAATCGACAGAAACTATGTGATATCGGGGTTTTTTCCGGTTTGTTTTCCGTTCGAAATTCATACGACTTTGCAAGTGTGTTAATTATTGTTTAGTGAGGCTCTGATACCACTGTAAGTCGATGTACAACACCCCACGAGTTGCGGGGAGGCGGAAATATGAAAAACGATCTTGTTTTGTATGTAAATATCGACTAACCGAAGATCTTTACTAAACGATAATTAACAATAAGCATAGAGTTCTAAGCTACTATGTAAAAAGAGATTATACCAAATGATTCTAGTCCTTCGTCTTTATGATCTCTAAGTCCTCCTCTGCTTCCTATCCGTGATAGATGATCCACCCGAGAACCCTAATCCAAGCTATAACCTCTAAACTTAAGGTTACTTAGTTTCTCTAGTTGCTAATCAAAGTAACTAAGATGATATAGAGTTAGGTTATGAAGTGTTTAGTCTATACTAATCCTTGGTCTCAACTCATGAGTGGTAGGATTAGGGTTTGATGAAGGAGAGAGCTTGAGGAGAGAGAAGGTGGAGATGATCATGATTTGAGAAAAGCTTCTCACTTGAATATATAAAGCAAAAATGGATTATCAAATAAAATCAATTAAATGATTATTCACCATATTTCATTTATTCAACAAGAGTGATTCATCATGTGAGTCATTAGATCATTAATGATGCATTAATGATGCATTTAATGATATGATGAATCATACAAATGAGTCACTAAAGCAATTAATGAAAATGCCACCTTAACCCCTCATGTCACCATCCTTCTAGAAGCTTCTCGGAGAATTACGAGAACGCCCCTCACATCCGTGAAAACACGGAAAAACTTTAGACTGTATTAATCCAATAACCTGATACTAGAATCTGGCTTAAACCAAAGCCGGCTAGTAAAAACTGTCTGAATGTCGTACGTGCGTTTAAACACGTATGCGTCCGAACCTTTGTCGTAAAACCATACGACCTCTATATTTTTTCGCTTGGGTTTGGGAAATCTCTGTGTGGGACTCTAAAGACTCGACTACTACGCTGGCAGTGGGTTTAACTACAGACCGCAAGCGGCACTAGCTGTACGTAACGGTCCCCAGTTAGTTGTCGATAAGAAAGCCGATGAGGTAACCCATCCGAAATCCTACTGAGCCTTTCCGTGACAATATCCGTGCAGTCCGGTCTGTTCGTCTAAGAGTATCGAATGTATGGTCTAGGGAGGTGGTGGACGTCAGACCCCTAATAACCGTACAAGTCGTGTCGGTATGGCTCAAGACCATCCGAGAATCTACTGATCAGTCCATCAGTAATTCTCAATTAGCCCTGGCCAGGGACTTATGGTAATGACCAACCAATCACCGTGCGATATCAACTCCCTATACCGGAAGAGACGAATCCCTAACAGTCCCTCACTGCCTCCACATGGCTCGGGACTGTGCCCAACTAAAACCTGTTTGCACGACTCCTTTGAATCGTGGTAGGGTAGTAATCAAAGCACAGTGGGAACTCACACGAGAGAAATGACGACCTTAAGTCAACGGACTATCTGCACACATGTCACCTGAGAACTGCTATCTGACGTTAGGTATAATACCATCCAGTTAGTTCTCGGCGAGTCCTGTCCGGTGTACTCACACCCAGTGAGCATCTGTATACAATCTTAGGTGCACTCCACCAATGGCCGCGGGACCAGTCCATCGCCCCTCCTCAGGGTCTAGATATGTATACACTAGTCTACTCCGGAGTATCGATGCCCAGTCTCGATATTCCTGCGACCAGGGACATCTAAGGATGTGCCTATTGACTATCCAGCTCCCATAAGTATGACTGCCATCACAACGCCGGTAGTCAGGCAAACACCCTATGGGCTTTATCAACGTATATATATAAATACCAAGTAAAATATATCATACGTTAAGACAAAGACAAACCAAATAGCATACTATCATATCAAGCAAGACTGTCATGTATATACATATCCCTAGCATCCTATACAATGAAGGCCTCTAGGGCGTATATATCCAACAGCTAAAGCGCCCTTATTCGTTTCCCCGGGATAAAACGAGGAGACTGTTCGAGCTAGTAGTGCGCAATAGGCTCATTACCTTGCCGGATCCAAAATGCCCACTGCAGCCTGACGACGTCAACAGTCCCAATTATTGCCCCTACCATCGAATAATGGGCCATCCAATCGAAGATTGCTTCATCTTCAAAGGCTGTATTGAGGACCAATACCAACAGGGAAAATTCGCGCTGTCCGAAAATTGGAAAGTAAACCCGCCCCAGCCACACGCTCCTAAAAAGGTGGACACGCCGGGGGCATCATGCTCTTTTATAGAAGAAGCTCCATGGGAGGTTGCTCTTTCAGCCAAAACGAAAAGAATGCCGAAGGATTTCCAAACATGCCCGGCGATCAGGTGGAAAATTCCACTGGAACCCGAGATCATTGAAGGAATGCTGAAACCTCACCCGACGCCAAGAATTGGTAGTGATGGTCAAAACGTCCAGGCCCAGCCGTCAAAGTCTTCAAAGAAGAATAAGAAGACCAAAAAGCCCGTGAAGCCTGATGACAAGCGTACAGACCTGCAAAGACATATTGATGCGTTGGAAGAATATAACCATAAGGCGCGAACCCTGGTCACGTTCCAAGAGTTTCTCAACCACATCCTTGAGAGCGAAGATGATGACAATGATGGGGGAGAAGACTCGTCAGATGAACCTGAGAACTATGTGGCAAGCTGCCACATGATCTCTCACTCATCAATAGATGCTGAAGAAGTTCCTGATGTAGAGAAACTGGGGGTAGATCCCAAACCGGACTCCTAGAACCGTCAGATGAGATGATTGACATGTTGCTGAACTAGGCCCGTCAAAAAAGCAAATCTGACCGAGAGCGTGAAACGACCATATATGAAAAGGCCAAGCGTCAGCATTATATCAAAGAAGCTCCAGTATTGAGAAGCCATAGAATACCCCAGCCGGATAGAAGCACTTCCGTCGCCAGCAAAAGCAGGTTTAAGACAAGGAAGCAATTCGCTAAAGCCCTATCGATGGGTATGAAGTTGCTGTTATGTTTGCCTAGCACCCTATGTAGAGTTTGGAAACATCACATGTCACAAAGTTTAAATTTTTATGGTGCTAAGCAAGCATACAAAGGAATCGATCCTAGAAAATTAGGGTTTCAAAAGATAATGGCAATAAAGACTAGGGCTTCGAGACTACAACCTTTGTAGCTCCCTTTGCTAGACTCTTTGGCCTCTTGGGTGTTGGAAGAAGGTTCTCTTGAAGTCTTCTCGCGTCCACGACGATCCACCCGAAGTTCCTCTTCCAAGCTCGCAACTTCACTTTTCAAGATGAGAAATGAAGAGAACACTCTAAACAAGTTGGCTAAACTTGTGTAGAATGATATTGTGGTTATGATTCTCACTTCAAAAACCTTTCTTTATGTGTGTTTTACTCACTAGAAGAAACTAGAGAGCAAATGGTGAAGGAGGAAGAAGATGGTGGCTTTCTTTTAACAAGAGTAAAATGATAACCCATGTGAAGTCAAAAGAAAATATATGTATATATATTTTCTAATCCTCATCTCAAACCATGGTTAGATGATGGAGACATTATTTAACTTGAGTTTAAAACACAAAGAGAAGGATAACTCATGGTTAGAAGTAGGTGAGCATGGTTAGGTTTAAAGAAGAATGTAGAAGCTTAGCAAGAATTATCCTTTTCTTTACCATTTTGCTTTAAACATAAAATCAAATAATAATCCATATATATATCCATGGTGTGAGTCTTATATTGCCACCATTTTCCATGTGCAAACAACCATGATAGATGGTGTATGTATGTATGTATGTATGCACATCCATATGTGCATGAAACTAGAAAGAAAGAAAGAAAAACATACATGCATGCATACATCCATCATATGTAAGAAAAGGTTTTAAGTGAGAAAACTAATGGTTAAATGATAAATCAACACTTGATTTATCAATCCTGCCATATCACATATGGCCCCACCAAAAGCAAGCCGCCCGATCAATGTTCGGTATCCCATACGCGCATTTTAATCGGGTCCATACGCATATCGCATACGCGTACCACAACGTTTCGCCTGGACTAGGTAACTCCTTTGTGGGACTCTAAGACTCATCAATACGCCGGCAGTGGGTGATGATCATATCAAGCACCCCCAAGCCGCAAGCGGTCAGCTAAACGTAACGGCCACCCGGGTATTGAGCGATCAGAAGAAAACAAGCGAACCTGCTACAACTCCCGTCGAGCCAACCGGCAACACTACCGTACAGTACGGTCTCTTCGTCAGATATGCTGCATATCGAGCCTAGGGATGGTCACGTCGACCCCAATAACTCAATAAGTCGTGCCTGTGAATGGTCTATAACAAATCGAGAAACTACTGATAACACTTATCAGCAAATCTCAGCAGCCCTGGCCAGGGACTTACTGATATAACCAGTCGGACACAGCACAGCATCAACTCCCAATACCGGGAGAGACGAAACCCCTCCTATCGCTCATTGCTGTAACCCTTCGAAAATCGTTTAGGCAGTTTTTCGGCAAACGGCTAATTTTTCGGCTTTTTCCGTAAAAAGTCAAAATTGATATTTTTCATTATAGACCTAATTATACAAAATTTAAATAAGATATTACTATAATTTTGTCACTAAAATGTCATTTATAATTTTCTAGTTAAATAAAAAAAATTTCGTAATTAATTATTTTTTTATTATTTTAAGCCTTTTTAAATACATTTAATTAGGGATAAATACAAATTTAATTAGGTAAATTTCTTAATTAGGAGTCTTTATAAGCTAAAATATGGTGTTAATAAAATTGTGTCACGACTTTCACATTTTTAGTTTTTGGGTTGGAAATTTAATGAGAAAATGAGGTAAAATAAGGGTTTTTTTGTAAAATGTTGAAAAGAAATGCATTAAATGATAACATGGGGGTGTTTTGGACCTAGAATCTTCTCCAAATTTCCCAAACTCTCTCCTCCACCTGCTGGCCGACCCCTTCACCTGCAGTTTTCCCCACTTCCTCACTCCATTTGGCTTCATTTCTTGCAAAAAAATTCAAGAAAAATCCACAATTTCCACCTCCATTCAAAGCTTAACCCTAATCCCTTCTCTCTTCAACCCAAATTCGTTCAAAAACATGATGAAAGGAGGCTTCTTGGAGACTTGATCAAGCTAGGGTTCAAGCTTGAGAGGTGAAAATCCTAAACTAGTTTGCTTACTTGAGGTTTAATTGTGTTAGAATTTCAATTCTAAATATTAGTTTACTAGTAAATGTTTGATTAGGAAAAATCAAGAGAAGGTTTTGATTTTAGAAATTAGGCCTTGTAGCATAATGGTGGGATTATGTTAGGGATGGTTATCTAGGTGATTGGAGTGGTTAATTGTGTATTGGTATGCTCGCTAAAACGACAAATTTCAACGTTTGTATCGATTTGGTTTGAAAATCGCTTACTAGATTTTTACGAAAAATAGTATGCGTTCAAATTGCGCTAGGTTAGCGATATTATTAGCTTCGTATAGGATTTTTAGAGTGCGCGAACGTGGGGTTTCGTCTAGTCGGGTTGTAGTTTTGTCGATTTCCCCGAAATGACGATTTTAGCTAAAAATTAGCGATTTTCGTGCGTTTTTCCGCGCACCGAGTGCATGCTATGTTTAATTTGTGAGCGTCGATATTTGTATAATGTGACTTGCATCGTTTAGGGTTATGTAATCTTATACTTGGTGTTGTGCAAATTTAGGATCGGTCGGGGAAACTTCGGATATGGCGCGAAAAGGCAAAGCGGTGGCCGGATCAGATTAGCGGGGATTTCTGGTGAGTAGATATATTCATCTACGGGGGAATCGTCTGGATGGCGCGAGGCGCCCCCCCTAGTTAGGATTACCCTACTTTATGCATTAATTATATTGTTAGCTAGCTTATCCATTTATATACATGGCATACCCTCACAGCTAACCCTATACTAGATTGCATGGACATTCATATGACGTTCATATATACATACGCGATATCATTTCTTAGGACACGAACACATTACCATTGGCATCGATTGCACGCGCACTATTCATGTGACACACACGCCTTTGGTAATTGCCATGCCACATACACTAGAAAACCTGTTTAACTTAATATCGCTAATTGCATTCAAACATGATATATGAAATTGCATAGCATGCATATACCTCGCATTAACATCATATTTATATAGATTGCTACTAAAACTCACATCATATACATTGATATCATAGACATTTATTATATATAACATGTGGACACTATGATTTTCTTGATGATTTCAGTTTTTCTGTGATTTCTGGATTTTTGGGGAAAACCGCAAGAATTTAACAAAACCTTAGATTTATCATTTTCAAAACAAAGTTGCGGTTTTCTCGTGATGTCTGTGTCGTCCACCATGAGTTTTCATGTTTTCTGTTGGATTTCGAGACCCGATTCGAGGAGTGGATGAACCGTCTCGGGTACATGGTGGGCCCGGTATGGTACCCCGGGGCAAGAAGATCGAGTTGTAGACGATGAGCCTGGCAGGGGAAGACTACCTACCGGTGATGTCTGGCGCGGCGGATATCCGGAGGATACCGACCGTTGTCGTGAGATTTATGATATGGGCCGATCCGGACTGACGGAGCCCGATATTGAGACAGATATGATTCCTATTTGGTGTCGATGTTTGACACGGGTTTCCAGATGATTTCTTGATGATATTTAGCTATTATACAGACATTCATTTTCTAAAAGTTAAGAATGCAGTAACTTTAACATTCTAAACACTTAAAGAGTTAGAAAAGATATTGCATACCTGTGCATGCATACTAGAGTTATTATATCACATATGGACATACATGTTGTGGTGCATTGCGTGCATTCTTACGATTGCCTTATTAGATGTTATATTTACTCACGAGCTGGCAACTCACCCCCGTTGTGCCACAGTGTCTTGCAGGTCGGACCCGTCAGTCTCGTAGTGGCGGGCTATCTTGTCATCAGTTTCTTTTGCTCAGACTCGCGACATCGCCCGTAGGTGGGTTGCGAGTATACTTTATTCCTTTTTGCTTTATCATTGTATCTAGTATTCTCCATCTACCACTTGTATTGTATATGCGACCTAGTGATGAGAATGAGAGATATGTATATTTGTGGTTTCTTTTGGGTCGAGCTCACTTGAGCCGGCATTGCGTTTTCTGATATTTTGGGTTTCTTCTGCTCTTTTCTTAGTATTGCTTATATATATTGCATGTGGTTGTGATCCGCCTTGGGCGAAGAGCTAGCTCCCGCTTGGGGATGCCATTTTTATGATTTCATATGTATTATCTTGTTGTACCCATTTTTGGGGATAGAAAATACAGGGGAGACTCTGCCGAAATTTTCAGAAATTTTTGATGTTTTAAAAAGGGATTCTTTGCAACTCAATTGATTTAAAAAAAAACGTTTTCATTTAAGGTTTTCCTTCACTCTCTTTTGATTTTGGTTTAGATTTTCTGGGTTTTGGCTGACTTAGGTTACGGTACGCCTTTAGACGTCTCGTAATCTAAGTGCCAGTCACGTTCCGTACTTTCGGGTCGTGACAAAGTTGGTATCAGAGCGTAGATTTTACCTTTCTGAGTGTAGGACGACCTTGGTAGATGGAGTAGGTGACTTAAGCAGAGTGGCGTAGCGTGGGTATGATCCGCGGCATACTTACGATACGGTACTCCGCCTAAGTAACCTTAGGACATAATTGCTTGTATTTCCTTTCTTGATTCCTTGCATTCCTTGATTCAATTGCAATGTCCTTATCAGTTCTATTTCTTATTCCAGCTTCGATGCCGCCAAAGACTACGAGAGCTCAGCGGGCTGCCGCTAGGGATGAGATTCGGGCGGGCCCGTCTGAGGCGAGGATCGAGCGGGAGGATACTCCTACCCCTCAGGGTCCTACTGATCCGCCTTATCCAGACCGTATTGCCAGATTAGAGGCCGGCATGCAAGAGTTGCGGCAGATGATGGGATCTTTAGTTGAGTCCAGCCGGGCACAGAGATCCGAGGACGTTCCTTCCACCGCACAGACCATGATCGTACCTGCTGCACAGATGGTCACTCCTGCTGCTACTACGGAGACTATCCCTGTTTCACTACAGGAGTTCATGAGATTGAGACCTCCAGCTTTTACCGGTACAGATGCGACAGAGGACCCACAGGCATTTCTCGATAGGATGGCACGGATTGGCCGTTCGTTGAGGTGTTCTGAGGATAGATTGGTGGAGTTTGCGAGTTTTCGTCTGGAGGGTCTTGCCCAGACATGGTACGACTCAGTAGAGAGAGGCCGAGCTGCAGGTCTGCCTTCTATGACCTGGGATGAGTTTACAGCTGCATTTCTTGCCCGTTTTCTTCCGGAGAGTGTTCGAGATGCTCGAGCCCGTAGTTTTGAGTCTTTGCGCAAGACTCCGGGGATGACAGTGTCGGAGTATGATATACAGTTTACCCAGTTGTCTCGATATGCTCCGCACCTAGTCGACACAAAAGAGAAGAGGATAAAGAGGTTTGTACGAGGGCTTGATACACAGCTATTCCTTGCCATCGGCACCCAGCACTTTGATACATACGCAGCCGCGATGGACGCAACCTTACTTTTGGAGGAGCGTATTTCTGAGACTCCGGTCGCTTCTGGGCCGAAGAGGATCCGTACTGATACGCCAGCTCAGCGGCAGATGGGCAGACATCGTGATAGATTATTTCCGGGAGATGGCGGAGGCAGAGGATTGAGACGAGGTCAGTTATTTGGTTCATATCTACAGACCCAGCAGTCGTCTCCAGGATGTTTTCGGTGTGGGAGTCAGTATCACCGTGTCAGAGACTGTACCATGGGACGTCCGGGCGCGGCGATAGTCCCGCATGTGACTTTACCACCTTCACCACCTTCGCAGAGAGCTTTACTTCCTCCTTCTGATGATGCTTCACGCCAGCCAGATGCTTCTAGAGGCCGTGGGCGTGGCGGTCCGGTTCAGAGAGGACGAGGCGACAGAGGCAGAGGCAGAGGCCGAGGTAGAGGCAGAGGACAGCCAGCTATTAGTGGTGGACAGGCCCGAGTGTTCGCGTTGACTCCTCAGGAGGCACAGGCATCCAATGCCGTCGTGACAGGTACTCTGCCAGTATGTTCTTTTAATGCACGGGTATTATTTGATCCAGGCTCCACACATTCCTATGTTTCCACGTATTTTGCACCGAGGTTGGGCCGAGAGTCTTGTCCGTTAGATCAGCCGCTTGTCGTTATTACCCCGGTAGGCGAGTCTTTTGTTGCCCGTTTTGTATACCGATCTTGTTCCGTTCGTATCGGGGAGAGAGATTCTTCAGTAGATTTGATTCTCCTCGATATGCTAGACTTTGACGTTCTTCTTGGTATGGACTGGCTAGCCACCTGTTATGCATCCGTGGACTGCCGTGAAAAAGCAGTCAGATTCAGTTTTCCTGGTGAGCCGGTTCTTATTATTTAGGGAGATCGTAGCGCTACCCTTCCCAGCTTGATTTCTTCTCTTCGCGCTGGTCAGCTCTTAAGGAAAGGGTGTCAGGGATTCTTAGCCTATGTTTGTGATACTAGCTCCACAGAGGTTCCGTTGGACCAGGTCCCTGTTGTGAGAGAGTTTCCTGATGTATTCCCTGACGAGCTGCCTGGTCTGCCACCAGAGCGCGAGATTGAGTTCTGTATTGACTTGATCCCCGGCACGGGGCCTATTTCTATACCTCCTTATCGGATGGCCCCGGCGGAGCTGAGAGAGCTAAAGGATCAGTTACAGGACTTGCTGGACAAAGGGCTTATCCGACCGAGTGTGTCACCTTGGGGCGCTCCCGTCTTGTTTGTTAAGAAGAAGGACGGAAGTATGCGCTTATGCATTGATTATCGTCAGTTGAACCGAGTTACTGTGCGGAACAGGTATCCCCTACCCCGCATTGATGACTTATTTGATCAGCTCCAGGGTGCAGGGTTTTTCTCGAAGGTTGATTTACGATCAGGTTATCACCAGTTGCGGGTTCGGAAGGAGGATATTCCGAAGACTGCCTTCCGTACTCGTTATGGTCATTACGAGTTCTTGGTGATGTCGTTCGGGCTCACCAATGCCCCGACAGCTTTTATGGATTTGATGAACCGTGTATTCAGGCCGTATCTCGATCAGTTCATTATTGTGTTCATTGACGACATCTTGGTTTATTCTCGGAGCCGGGAGGAGCATGAGCAGCACTTACGTATCACATTGCAGACTTTGAGGGAGCATCAGCTGTTCGCCAAATTCTCCAAGTGCGCATTCTGGCTAGACAGTGTCAACTTCTTGGGTCATGTGGTGACGAGAGATGGTATTTGCGTGGACCCGAAGAAGATCGAGGCAGTTCAGCGTTGGCCTAGACCGGTATCAGTCACAGAGGTTCGCAGCTTTCTAGGTCTGGCCGGCTATTATCGACGTTTCGTCCAGGATTTCTCCCGCATTGCTGCACCGTTGACCGGGTTGACCCGGAAGGGGGTTCCTTTTGATTGGACACAGGCATGTGAGGATAGCTTTCAGCAGTTGAAGACTCGTCTGACTACTGCTCCAGTGTTAGCATTGCCTTCAGGATCAGGCGGGTTCGTGGTATATTGTGATGCTTCTAGAGTGGGGCTGGGCTGTGTACTGATGCAGCACGACAGAGTTATCGCGTATGCTTCTTGGCAGCTGAGGAAACACGAGCAGAACTACCCCACCCATGATTTAGAGATGGCTGCAGTGGTATTTGCACTTAAGATCTGGAGACATTACCTATACGGTGAGTCGTGCCAGATATTCACTGACCATAAGAGTTTGAAGTATATCTTCCAGCAGCGAGACCTGAACCTGAGACAGCGCCGTTGGATGGAGTTGGTGAAGGATTATGACTGCGAGATTTTATACCATCCGGGCAAGGCGAATGTGGTGGCAGATGCTTTGAGTAGGAGGCCCGGAGGTAGCTTATCTTGTTTGAGCGCAGCACAGATGCAGTCGACGGCGGATTGGCAGGTTTTATATGATAGCAGAGTGCAGTTCGAGTTTACTCCTACAGGAGGACAGCTGGCCCATTTCAGAGCACGCCCACAGTTACTTGACCGTATCCGCGAGGCACAGTCCGGCGATGCCCGTATCTTAGATATCATTGAGCAGATTCGGCAGGGCAGAGTTTCTGAGTTCGTGATTGATGATCAGGAGATACTTCGCTTTGGGACTCGACTGTACGTGCCAGATTCAGAGGGATTGAGGCGTGATATTCTCGAGGAGGCACATAGATCAGTATACAGTGTTCACCCAGGTTCCACCAAGATGTACCGTGATTTGAGAGAGGTTTACTGGTGGGACGGGATGAAGAAGGATATTACAGACTTTGTGTCGAGATGCCTGACTTGTCAGCAAGTCAAGGCTGAGCACCAGAGGCCAGCCGGCGAGTTACAGCCTTTGCCCATCCCTGAGTGGAAGTGGGAGCAGGTCTCCATGGACTTCGTTGTGGGTCTACCCAGGACCAGTCGAGGGTATGACTCTATTTGGGTGATTGTGGATCGACTGACGAAAGCAGCTCACTTTCTGCCAGTAAAGACCACTTTTGGATTTTCTCAGTACGCCCAGGTTTATATTGATGAGATAGTGCGACTGCATGGTGTTCCGACTTGCATCGTGTCCGACCGTGGCACCCAGTTTACCAACCGATTGTGGCAGAAACTCCAGGAAGCTTTGGGCACCCGATTGAGTTTTAGCACAGCCTTTCATCCGCAGACTGACGGTCAGTCGGAGCGTACTATTCAGACTCTTGAGGACATGCTCAGAGCTTGTGTTTTGGATTTCGGTGGTAGCTGGGATCGTCATTTGCCTTTGATCGAGTTTTCCTACAATAATAGTTTCCAGGAGACGATACAGATGGCACCTTTCGAGGCTTTATATGGGAGGAGATGTCGATCGCCTGTATGTTGGACAGAGCTCAGGGAGAGCAGTATTTTGGGGCCTCAGATCGTACAGGAGACGACCGAGAAAATACAGCTGATTCGGGACAGGATGAGAGCGGCACAGAGCAGGCAGAAATCTTATGCTGACAGGCGTCGTCGCCGACTCGAGTTCGCTGTTGGCGATCATGTTTTCCTGAAGGTCTCTCCGATGAAGGGTGTGATGAGATTTGGGCGGAAAGGGAAACTGAGTCCTAGATATGTTGGTCCTTTCGAGATCCTAGAGCGTGTTGGTCCAGTCGCTTATCAGTTAGCTCTTCCGCCCAGCTTCCCCGATGTTCACCCCGTATTCCAAGTCTCGATGCTCCGCAAGTACCTTCATGATCCTTCCCAGGCGATTCAACACCAGACGATCCAGTTAGAGAGTGACCTTTCTTTCACCGAGCAGCCGGTTGTCATCTTGGATCGGCAGGTGAAGAAATTGAGGTCGAAGATCATACCGTCTGTCAAAGTCCTTTGGCCTGGCCCGAACAGCGAGGAGGTCACCTGGGAGACCGAGGTCGAGATGAGGAAAAGATATCCCCATCTTTTTGAAGGTACGCGTAGTTAAATTCTAATTCGGGGACCGAATTTCTTTAGGGGGGGAAGATTGTAACCCTTCGAAAATCGTTTAGGCAGTTTTTCGGCAAACGGCTAATTTTTCGGCTTTTTCCGTAAAAAGTCAAAATTGATATTTTTCATTATAGACCTAATTATACAAAATTTAAATAAGATATTACTATAATTTTGTCACTAAAATGTCATTTATAATTTTCTAGTTAAATAAAAAAAAAATCGTAATTAATTATTTTTTTATTATTTTAAGCCTTTTTAAATACATTTAATTAGGGATAAATACAAATTTAATTAGGTAAATTTCTTAATTAGGAGTCTTTATAAGCTAAAATATGGTGTTAATAAAATTGTGTCACGACTTTCACATTTTTAGTTTTTGGGTTGGAAATTTAATGAGAAAATGAGGTAAAATAAGGGTTTTTTTGTAAAATGTTGAAAAGAAATGCATTAAATGATAACATGGGGGTGTTTTGGACCTAGAATGTTCTCCAAATTTCCCAAACTCTCTCCTCCACCTGCTGGCCGACCCCTTCACCTGCAGTTTTCCCCACTTCCTCACTCCATTTGGCTTCATTTCTTGCAAAAAAATTCAAGAAAAATCCACAATTTCCACCTCCATTCAAAGCTTAACCCTAATCCCTTCTCTCTTCAACCCAAATTCGTTCAAAAACATGATGAAAGGAGGCTTCTTGGAGACTTGATCAAGCTAGGGTTCAAGCTTGAGAGGTGAAAATCCTAAACTAGTTTGCTTACTTGAGGTTTAATTGTGTTAGAATTTCAATTCTAAATATTAGTTTACTAGTAAATGTTTGATTAGGAAAAATCAAGAGAAGGTTTTGATTTTAGAAATTAGGGCTTGTAGCATAATGGTGGGATTATGTTAGGGATGGTTATCTAGGTGATTGGAGTGGTTAATTGTGTATTGGTATGCTCGCTAAAACGACAAATTTCAACGTTTGTATCGATTTGGTTTGAAAATCGCTTACTAGATTTTTACGAAAAATAGTATGCGTTCAAATTGCGCTAGGTTAGCGATATTATTAGCTTCGTATAGAATTTTTAGAGTGCGCGAACGTGGGGTTTCGTCTAGTCGGGTTGTAGTTTTGTCGATTTCCCCGAAATGACGATTTTAGCTAAAAATTAGCGATTTTCGTGCGTTTTTCCGCGCACCGAGTGCATGCTATGTTTAATTTGTGAGCGTCGATATTTGTATAATGTGACTTGCATCGTTTAGGGTTATGTAATCTTATACTTGGTGTTGTGCAAATTTAGGATCGGTCGGGGAAACTTCGGATACGGCGCGAAAAGGCAAAGCGGTGGCCGGATCAGATTAGCGGGGATTTCTGGTGAGTAGATATATTCATCTACGGGGGAATCGTCTGGATGGCGCGAGGCGCCCCCCCTAGTTAGGATTACCCTACTTTATGCATTAATTATATTGTTAGCTAGCTTATCCATTTATATACATGGCATACCCTCACAGCTAACCCTATACTAGATTGCATGGACATTCATATGACGTTCATATATACATACGCGATATCATTTCGTAGGACACGAACACATTACCATTGGCATCGATTGCACGCGCAGTATTCATGTGACACACACGCCTTTGGTAATTGCCATGCCACGTACACTAGAAAACCTGTTTAACTTAATATCGCTAATTGCATTCAAACATGATATATGAAATTGCATAGCATGCATATACCTCGCATTAACATCATATTTATATAGATTGCTACTAAAACTCACATCATATACATTGATATCATAGACATTTATTATATATAACATGTGGACACTATGATTTTCTTGATGATTTCAGTTTTTCTGTGATTTCTGGATTTTTGGGGAAAACCGCAAGAATTTAACAAAACCTTAGATTTATCATTTTCAAAACAAAGTTGCGGTTTTCTCGTGATGTCTGTGTCGTCCACCATGAGTTTTCATGTTTTCTGTTGGATTTCAAGACCCGATTCGAGGAGTGGATGAACCGTCTCGGGTACATGGTGGGCCCGGTATGGTACCCCGGGGCAAGAAGATCGAGTTGTAGACGATGAGCCTGGCAGGGGAAGACTACCTACCGGTGATGTCTGGCGCGGCGGATATCCGGAGGATACCGACCGTTGTCGTGAGATTTATGATATGGGCCGATCCGGACTGACGGAGCCCGATATTGAGACAGATATGATTCCTATTTGGTGTCGATGCTTGACACGGGTTTCCAGATGATTTCTTGATGATATTTAGCTATTATACAGACATTCATTTTCTAAAAGTTAAGAATGCAGTAACTTTAACATTCTAAACACTTAAAGAGTTAGAAAAGATATTGCATACCTGTGCATGCATACTAGAGTTATTATATCACATATGGACATACATGTTGTGGTGCATTGCGTGCATTCTTACGATTGCCTTATTAGATGTTATATTTACTCACGAGCTGGCAACTCACCCCCGTTGTGCCACAGTGTCTTGCAGGTCGGACCCGTCAGTCTCGTAGTGGCGGGCTATCTTGTCATCAGTTTCTTTTGCTCAGACTCGCGACATCGCCCGTAGGTGGGTTGCGAGTATACTTTATTCCTTTTTGCTTTATCATTGTACCTAGTATTCTCCATCTACCACTTGTATTGTATATACGACCTAGTGATGAGAATGAGAGATATGTATATTTGTGGTTTCTTTTGGGTCGAGCTCACTTGAGCCGGCGTTGCGTTTTCTGATATTTTGGGTTTCTTCTGCTCTTTTCTTAGTATTGCTTATATATATTGCATGTGGTTGTGATCCGCCTTGGGCGAAGAGCTAGCTCCCGCTTGGGGATGCCATTTTTATGATTTCATATGTATTATCTTGTTGTACCCATTTTTGGGGATAGAAAATACATGGGAGACTCTGCCGAAATTTTCAGAAATTTTTGATGTTTTAAAAAGGGATTCTTTGCAACTCAATTGATTTAAAAAAAAACGTTTTCATTTAAGGTTTTCCTTCACTCTCTTTTGATTTTGGTTTAGATTTTCTGGGTTTTGGCTGACTTAGGTTACGGTACGCCTTTAGACGTCTCGTAATCTAAGTGCCAGTCACGTTCCGTACTTTCGGGTCGTGACAATTGCCTTCGTGTGTCTCGGGACTGTACCCAACGGCCACCTGTTTGCACGACTCAGTAGAGCCGTGGTAGGATGGCAATCAAAGTACAGTGGGAGAACACACAAGACTCTATGACGATCTCGGGTTTACAGACTAACCTGTACCAGTGTCACCTGAGAACTGCTATCCGACGATAGATATAATTCCATATAGGAGTTCTCGGTGAGTCCGTCCAGTGTACCCAGTCACCACTGAGCACCCGTATATAATCTTGATGTCAAACATCGATGAATGTGGGAACATTCATCGCCCATCGTATGGGTCTAGTATCATATACGCTAGTCTACTCTGGTATATCAATGCCCCGTCTCGATATACCTACGACTAGGGACTTTTCAGGATATGCTTATAGACTACAGATGTCCCACTAGTATGATCTCCATCATAATCACAGCAGTTAAGCCGATATCCTCAGGGCTTTATCAGCATGTATGAATGAATAAAAGCATGATCAAATCAACATGTCAGATAAAGAAGAACCAGATAGCATACTATCATGTCGAGCAAGAATGTATACTGAATATATATATACATGTACAAATACATCCACTATCATATAATGGCCTCTAGGGCATACATATATCCAATAATCTCCCACTTGCACTAAGGCCAGTTATTGGCGTATCTCATACCCAACATCTCAAAAAGTCGCTCATGCTGCGGCTGAGGGAGGGCCTTGGTGAATGGATCCGCGGCGTTATTCTTTGTGTCTACTCTCCTAATCTCGATTTCGCGGCGATCTGCAATCTCCCGGATCAAATAAAAACGCCTCAGGATGTGTCTGGACCGCTGATGGGATCTGGGCTCCTTGGCTAACGCCATAGCCCCATTATTATCACAATACAAAGGTATTGGATCAATAATGGTTGGAACTACTCCTAGCTCCGAGACGAACTTCTTCATCCAGATGGCTTCCTTGGCGGCATCATTCGCAACAATGTACTCAGCTTCCATCGTAGAGTCTGCAACGGTATCCTGTTTGGAACTCTTCCAACTTACCGCCCCTCCGTTGAGGGTAAACATAAACCCAGAGATAGATTTGCTGTCGTCCTTATCGCTCTGGAAGCTCGAATCGGTAAAGGCCTCCATTTGGAGATCTGCATTACCATACACCAAGAACAATTCTTTAGTCCTTCGCAAGTACTTAAGAATGTTCTTCACGGCTGTCCAGTGGTTCTCCCCTGGGTTGGATTGATACCTGCTTACAACACTAAGTGCATAAGCTACATCTGGGCGTGTACATAACATCGCATACATTATAAATCCTACTGCCGAAGCATAGGGTATAACGCTCATGCGAGCTCTCTCTTCATCGGTCTTTGGACAAGAATCCTTGGAGAGAGTGACCCCATGGCAAGCGGGTAAGGCACCCCGCTTGGAGTCTTCCATACTAAACCTTTTTAGGATGGTGTTGATGTACCTGGTTTGGGACAATCCCAATAACTTTTTGGATCTATCCCTATAGATCCTTATGCCCAGGATGTATGTGGCATCACCCAGGTCCTTCATGGAGAACCTTAGTGATAAGAAAGATTTGACCGACTGTAGCATAGGAATATCATTTCCTATCAGAAGAATGTCATCCACGTACAATACGAGGAATGTGACAGCTCTTCCTATAGCCTTCTTATAAACACAAGGTTCATCTGGATTTTTGATGAAATCAAACTCTTTGATAACATCATCGAAACAGATGTTCCAACTCCGAGATGCCTGCTTTAACCCATATATGGATTTAAGCAATCTACATGCTTTCCCGCTGCTCCCACTGTCAATGAAGCCCTCTGGCTGATCCATATAAACGCATTCTTCTAAATCTCCATTTAGAAATGCTGTTTTAACGTCCATCTGCCAGATTTCATAGTCGTAGTGAGCAGCAATAGCAAGTAGGATCCAAATGGATTTAAGCATGGCTACGGGCGAAAAAGTTTCGTCATAGTCCAAACCTGGTCTTTGACGAAAACCCTTCGCCACAATTCTTGCCTTATAGGTCTCTACCTGCCCATCTACACCAATCTTTCTTTTAAAGATCCATTTGCATCCCACAGGTTTTACCCCAGGGGGTACAATGTCCAAAGTCCATACTTTGTTGGTGTACATAGACTCCATTTCGGATCTCATGGCATCCAGCCACTTCACAGAGTCACCACTCGTGATAGCTTGCTGAAAACTGGTAGGATCATCATCATCCATGATGCAGTCTTCTCCGTTACCATCAATGAGGAAACCGTAGTACCTCTCCGGTGGGCGAGAAGTCCTACCAGACCTTCGGAGTGGCTGAGGTTCTTCAGTTTCTATTGCAACAGCCGGTTCAACCAAATCGTCATTTGTAGTCTGTGTCTCTAGAACCTCTTCTAGATCCACCACTTTGCCATCATCTTTATTTGTGAAAAACTCTTTTTCCAAGAATGTGGCATACTGAGAAACAAACACCTTTTGTTCCTCTTTGTGGTAGAATAGATATCCATAAGAATTCTTTGAATACCCCACAAAATTACACATGACTGACCGTGTCTCGAGTTTGTCCGGATTCTGCTTTTTAATATAGGCCGGGCAACCCCAAATCTTAATTCTCTTAAGAGATGGTCTCTTCCCATGCCATATCTCATATGACGTGGTAGACACGGCTTTGGTTGGAACCCTGTTCAGTAGAAACGCTGCAGTCTCCAATGCATGCCCCCAAAATGAGACGGGTAACTCAGCATCACTCATCATGGATCGGACCATATCTAATAGGGTCCTATTCCGTCGTTCAGACACACCGTTGTGCTGTGGTGTGTAAGGAGGAGTAAGCTGAGAGAGAATCCAATTCTCTTTTAGGAAGTTTGCAAATTCTGTACTGAGATACTCACCACCTCGATCTGATCGAAGCATCTTGATACTCAAGCCGGTTTGTTTTTCTACTTCTTGTTTATATTCAATGAATTTCTCGAAAGCTTCGGACTTGTGCTTTATAAAAATACATGACCGAATCTTGAGAAATCGTCAGTGAATGTAATGAAGTATGAAAAACCGCCTCTAACCTGTGTAGACATTGGCCCGCATACATCACTATGTATGAGGCCTAGGAGCTCAGTAGCTCTTTCTCCGTGTCCGGTAAACGGAGTTTTGGTCATTTTACCCTTGATACAAGACTGGCAAGTCGCATAAGATTTATATTCAAAGGAGTTTAAATATCCATCTTTGTGTAACTTGTTTAGTCTTGTTTCGTTAATATGACCAAGTCTACAGTGCCAAAGAAAAGCTTCATTTAATTCTGAAAGTTTTCTTTTATTAGTGTGTTGTATACTGAAAACTGTGTGTTGATTTAGGACATATATTCCGTTATTAAGTGTACCATACCCAACCAACATTTGATTCAGGTGAATGTTCATAACATTGTTCTGTAATATAAAATTATATCCTTCATTGTCTAACAAAGAAACTGATATTATATTACATAGCATACTTGGTACAAAATAACATGGATTCAAAACCAAAATACATCCAGATGGCAACCCCAAGTGATACTCTCCCACTGCGACTGTATGTACATTGGAACCATTTCCAACGCGGAGAGTATGGTCACCTGTCTTCAAAACTTTGCTATTTCTCAGCCCCTGCATAGAATTGTAAATGTGAGAACCTGAACCGGCATCCAATACCCAGGAAGCAGAGTTTATTGAAAAACAGTTTTCTGTTACAAACGCACCTGAAGCAGAAGCATCACCATGCTTCTTCTTGAGACTTAAGTACTCAGTGCAGTTGCGCTTCCAATGTCCTGTCTTGTGGCAATGAAAACATTCGCCTTTCCCCGAGTCTCTAGCTTTGGACTTTTCCTTTCCTTTCACCTTCTTAACTCCACCCTTAGAATTGGTGGGCTTCTTCTTTTTCTTTCCCTTGGCCTTAGCTTTCGGGCGAGAAGAGGAAGACTGTCCAACAGTCATAACGGGAGTTTTTGCTGACTTCATAGTGCTCTCTGCACTCCTTAACATATTAAGGAGTTCAGGTAGCTCCTTCTCCATGCCATGCATGTTGAAGTTAACTATGAATTGAGCAAAGGTGGAGGGGAGGGACTGCAGAATAATATCTATATATTGTTCATTGTCCATAGTCCACCCAAGGTCCTCAAGCTCTTCTATAAGAGCTATCATCTTCAGAACATGGTCTCCTACTGGTGTGCCGGGGGCCATTCGCATCTGAAACAATTTCTTTGATGCTTCGTATCGCAATACGCGGGATTGCTCTCCATACAACTCTTTTGTATGGAGCAATATGGTTTGAATGTCCATATTCTCATGCTGCTTTTGATGTGTATTGTCCATCGATGCAAGCGCGAGGCATTTGGCCGTGGCACAATCAGCGTCCCATGTCTTGCGGACTTCTTTGTCCGCAACTGAGGATTTTGGACCTGGGATGGGCGGAGCTGAAGCCGTGAGGACATATGATACTTTATCATAAGTCAAGGCTATTTTCAGATTCCTTAGCCAGTCTTTATAATTGGTCCCATTCAGTTTGTTTTGATCTAGTAGAAGCTTGAGTCCAGTCATTGGTATCTGCCATTAAGAGAGAGAAAAGAATACACTCAGCGAAAGCTCTTGCATAGATCAGATTGGTTATTATCTTGTCTAATCGATGTCTCCCACTGCTTTAATCAAGTTTTTCTTTCAAACCTTAAAAAGAAAACTAGCCAGGATTAATTACAGTCTACAACTTCTCTAACTGTTTAGCCAGGCCAGTGTCGGTACTTAAGGGAGGTTCCCCGTGCTTTCGCACGGACCTAATTAAAGTAAACCTCGTTTTCCCAGAGGCGGAGCCCCGTTAACACCTTTCTAGACACCTAATGAGTTAGCTAATTGTAAACTGTAAAACTCTCCTAGGAGCAACTATTGCCCACAGTGGGATCGGGATCCAACCATCATATGGAAGGTATGCAATCTCATTGCAAATCTCAACACTTGAAATTCCCGATATGATTTTTACCCCTAGTACTTATGACCTTAACTATGGTCAACAAATCATAAGTACCAGTCAAGTTCTACCCATCATTTCTTGATCAATTAGACCCACCCATATGACCCTTAACTATGGTCAACAAAGTCGTATGAATGTCCTAATTAATCTGCATCATATGCAATGTAGGAAGACATCACTTAGCTACCGTACACTACGCCTTAACTAAAGTCAACAAACGTAGCACGAATACTAAGTACTCTACTTCCTAAAATGACGGAGGGTTGCGGATGATTTTTAAGAAAATCTTTAACGCTTTGAACTTGATATCGTCGTAGAATCAAAATGGTTTTCAAAAGGAGTGGCTTAAGCTCCGCAGTTTTGAAATGTAGCTTTTTCATAAATAGCCGAGTGGTTTTTAAATCCGATTCTACAACATCTTTTTAGGTTTATTTTCTTTACATTAATCATATTAATGTAATCCCATCATTTAAGTCCTTAAGCCAATCACAGAAAAGAAACGAAAATAACACGTACGCTTATGCCATCCGCATTCGCCGCAATGTTCCGTTATGCACCGTTAGGTTACTTAGCTAACGGCATACCGGGAGGGGACTAGCGCGGGTGTAAAACATAAGCAACGTCTACTATATATCATATATATAATATGTCATTCGTCTCAGATATCACGGAACACAGGCAGCAGAAACATAGATATAATGTGGGATATACTAGGACGTCCGTATTTAGTATTTTAGCCAGAATAGAAAATACGAATTCCACAGTCGCGATGAATAGCCAAGCCCACACCCTGGACCCCTACGAGAGCAGCAAGCGACCCTACCAATTCTGGAGTTTAGGAGACCCGGTCTCGACTCCTCAAGATGGCCTCCCACTGAACCCCAGAACCCGGTCACCTGTGCTCCCCTCCTTGGGTCCATCCTAATACGGAAAAGTAAATAATATACAACACTGGTGACACAACCTCAACCCGGAAGTGCCCCAAATAAAAGAATATTACATTACATATGAATTTACATGAATGAAAATATAAAACTCTCATCTCACATAAAACGCCCCCGGCTATTCAATCGCGACAATCCTGCACATCATATCTCAGCAACACATAATATCTTATATCATCAACGTAAGTAAGTATGCATACCCCAATTGTCGTTGATGTATAGCAACGAAACCGGCGATATCGAACATACTACACTTACGGTCACAGAAAAGAAAGTGTAAAACTACAATATTTGGAATCCACATTCTCTTTAGACATCATAAATGCGAAATATCACATATTTCGTATTTCATGCCTAAACTATATGAATTCCACATATTGTATCACATTCCAGATAAACAGACAGTATTAAAGTTTTCGAACGAACGATCAAGTACCCAAGATTCACTAAACCTCAACACTTGAGCAGGGTTCAAAAATTCCGGAGTGTGACACAGTAGTAGCGGTCCAGCCATAGAAGGGTCAAGCCAACGCCTCACATGTGGCACGCCGTACTGCCTCAAACCCTAAGGTTCAAAGGGCAGTTCAAGACGGTCACATAATCGAGTTAAGATTTGTTGTCTTCTAGAGGGTCCACCACAAAAAGACTTGCACGTATCTCCAAAGTATTTAAACCCCGTGAATAGTGAGCAAATGATACTCGTTCAAACACTTCAATACTTTCTAATTTACCCGGAAAAGCAACGAAATGAAAATTCCGATCGAATCTACGCGTCTAAAACCATCTCCAGAAAATACAATACTATATTCAGATTAAACATACCTAAAACACTGTAAAAGCAGTATTATGAATTACTGTGGAAAAATGAAGAAATGAACTCTCTGTACGGCCGCGGAATCGCGGCCTAAGCAAGTAATTGCCGCGGTTCCGCGGCCATATGTACGGATCATTGGTTCGTTTTTCACAGTATTTCATATAATTTCCTGCTCTATTTTTTAAGTATCTTTAATTCTGAAAAATGTCAGATTTTAAAATTTGTCCAGAGAGGGTCTAAAAAAGTCGTATTTTTGTCCGATCGGGATTTTTACTTCGTAAAAGTGTCGCCTAATGTTCTAGGTTGGCTCTGATACCATTTTTATGTTTGCCTAGCACCCTATGTAGAGTTTGGAAGCATTACATGTCACAAAGTTTAAATTTTTATGGTGCTAAGCAAGCATACAAAGGAATCGATCCTAGAAAATTAGGGTTTCAAAAGATAAAGGCAATAAAGACTAGGGTTTCGAGACTACAACCTTTGTAGCTCTCTTTGCTAGACTCTTTGGCCTCTTGGGTGTTGGAAGAAGGTCCTCTTGAAGTCTTCTCGCGTCCACGACGATCCACCCGAAGTTCATCGTCCAAGCTCGCAACTTCACTTTTCAAGATGAGAAATGAAGAGAACACTCTAAACAAGTTGGCTAAACTTATGCAGAATGGTGTTGTGGTTATAATTCTCACTTCAAAAACCTTTCTTTATGTGTGTTTTACTCACTAGAAGAAACTAGAGAGCAAATGGTGAAGGAGGAAGAAGATGGTGGCTTTCTTTTAACAAGAGTAAAATGATAACTCATGTGAAGTAAAAAGAAAATATATGTATATATATTTTCTAATCCTCATCTCAAACCATGGTTAGATGATGGAGACATTATTTAACTTGAGTTTAAAACACAAAGAGAAGGATAACTTATGGTTAGAAGTAGGTGAGCATGGTTAGGTTTAAAGAAGAATGTAGAAGCTAAGCAAGAATTATCCTTTTCTTTACCATTTTGTTTTAAACATAAAATCAAATAATAATCCATATATATATCTATGGTGTGAGTCTTATATTGCCACCATTTTCCATGTGCAAACAACCATGATAGATGGTGTATGTATGTATGTATGTATGTATGCACATCCATTTGTGCATGAAACTAGAAAGAAAGAAAGAAAAACATACATGCATGCATACATCCATCATATGTAAGAAAAGGTTTTAAGTGAGAAAACTAATGGTTAAATGATAAATCAACACTTGATTTATCAATCCTGCCATATCACATATGACCCCACCAAAAGCAAGCCGCCCGATCAATGTTCGGTATCCCATATGCGCATTTTAATCGGGTCCATGCGCATATCGCATACACGCACCACAACGTTTCGCCTGGACTAGGTAACTCCTTTGTGGGACTCTAAGACTCGTCAATACGCCGGCAGTGGGTGATGATCATATCAAGCACCCCCAAGCCGCAAGCGGTCAGCTAAACGTAACGGCCACCCGGGTATTGAGCGATCAGAAGAAAACAAGCGAACCTGCTACAACTCCCGTCGAGCCAACCGGCAACACTACCGTACAGTCCGGTCTCTTCATCAGATATGCTGCATATCGAGCCTAGGGATGGTCACGTCGACCCCAATAACTCAATAAGTCATGCCTGTCAATGGTCTATAACAGATCGAGAAACTACTGATAACACTTATCAGCAATTCTCAGCAGCCCTGACCAGGGACTTACTGATATAACCAGTCGGGCACAGCACAGCATCAACTCCCAATACCGGGAGAGACGAAACCCCTCCTATCGCTCATTGCCTTCGTGTGTCTCGGGACTGTACCCAACGGCCACCTGTTTGCACAACTCAGTAGAGCCGTGGTAGGATGGCAATCAAAGTACAGTGGGAGAACATACAAGACTCTATGACGATCTCGGGTCTACAGACTAACCTGTACCAGTGTCACCTGAGAACTGCTATCCGACGATAGATATAATTCCATATAGGAGTTCTCGTGAGTCCGTCCAGTGTACCCAGTCACCACTGAGCACCCGTATATGATCTTGATGTCAAACATTGATGAATGTGGGAACATTCATCGCCCATCGTATGGGTCTAGTATCATATACGCTAGTCTACTCTGGTATATCATTGCCCCGTCTCGATATACCTACGACTAGGGACTTTTCAGGATATGCTTATAGACTACAGATGTCCCACTAGTATGATCTCCATCATAATCACAGCAGTCAAGCCGATATCCTCAGGGCTTTATCAGCATGTATGAATGAATAAAAGCATGATCAAATCAACATGTCAGATAAAGAAGAACCAGATAGCATACTATCATGTCGAGCAAGAATGTATACTGAATATATATATATATATATATATATATATACATGTACAAATAAATCCACTATCATATAATGGCCTCTGGGGCATACATATATCCAACAGTTGCCACCTTTCAAAGAAGACACTTTAGAACATACGTTCCCTGATGGATTAGATACACATCCAAACGACTGCTTATATCATCGAAGGATCGCGCACCCTACCGAGGAATGCATGGCCTTTAAAAATTGGTGGCAGGGATACGTTTCTCATCGACAGCATTTCAAGCGAATGAAGCGCAAAACTCGTCGAAAGCAAAGAACCGCAACCGATGAGCATAAAAGAACTGACGGCAACTGTCACATGATTGATAGCAAGGGATCGCAAGTTCTCACCTTCGGAAGCGATTCTGATGAAGAAATAGCCCTCAGCCCTCTCTTCAAGGAATCCATCTCTAAAACAGAAGAGATGAAGACATGCGAGAACATTCAGCTGCGTAATCGTACGCTACCCGAAAAGAATCTCGGATCCACAAACAAGGAATCGAACAGAAAAGATAAGGGGAACAGAAAAGATAAGGGGAATATCACCCTCGATGATCGAATTGTCGAGGAGTTGGCAGCCAAGGACCCGCAAAAGAAAAACAAGGTGGATTACAACGTTCTGGCACACTTGAGAAAGATACCCTCACGGCTAAGCATTCTCGATGCCCTTCTGCTATCTAAAGAGGCGAGGGATTCGTTGATCAAGGCATTACAGGACCCTGGGTAGTTTCAAGCCTTCCTTGCCGAAGAAAAGATGAAGGACGAGCTGGAAGAAGAGTACACAGCCAACATCATCTTCAGCGACGAGGACCTCCTCCTCGGGACGTGCGAGCACAACCGTCCCCTGTATGTCACCGGATACTGTCATGACATCAAGATAGGCAAAATCTTGGTCGACAATGGGTCCTCCGTCAACCTTCTCAAAGTAAGAGTGTTGAAGGAGATTTGCATGAGTGTTCAGCACCTCGCTCGGGATAAAATCACCATCTCCGGGTTTGACTCTCAGTCATCACGAACGCTCGGGTCTGTGATACTGATGTTACGCTTTGGGCTGCTTGTCACCGATATCAAGTTTCACGTCATTGATGCTAAGACTTGCTACAACGCTTTGCTCGGCAGGCCTTAGTTACACGAGTACAACATCATCCCACAACATTAGTGTATGAAGTATTTCAAGGATGGTCTCTAGTATACCGTGACAGGAGAGCTGAACCCATTCTCCGTGAATGATGTTCGAAAGTACGAAGATGCAAAATACTTCTTACCAGACTTCAAAGACACGGAAAGATGCCATAAACCAAAGAACAAAGCTATCACCACCATTCCGGTTTTCGAAAGCGATACCGAGGAGAAAGAAGAGGTAGTTTATTCGGGACCACCCCAATGCAATAAGCCTAGACCGTCTACCCCTATGTTGGTCTTCGGCAGCGACTCTGAAGATGAGGTCAATGCAGTATTTTCTGTTCGGCCATCAATACAAGCCTTCACTGGCGATGAATGGAGTTTGCAAATCGCCATAGTTCCGCAAGAGCATTACAAAGAGCTTGATGCACTTGATACCTATAGTGTGCAGGAACTGCAGACGTTCTACGTCCCTCCCAGGCGAAGAGATGAAAAGACGATCCTCTTTTATCGATCCGCGGAAACCAAAGTGGAGAAAGTAATCTGGCATGGTGCCGATTCTACGCTTGACAGGCTCCAGCCCATCTGTCTGCCCAGATACTATACGGATGGATTAAAAAGGCTGTTACGGCGCCAAGGCGTACCCTTCAAACAGACTGCTCGACAGGCTCAGTTCTACAACAGGATCTGGAACATCCCTGAAACTCAGCAAAAATTGCCCAACGGGAGAATGGAAACGATCGGGCCTGGATATGTTCAATCCAAGAAACGGGAGCGATTCCATGGTTGCTACGTTATACATGACTTTGATGAAGAAGGAGATGCTCTGTTAGAAGACGCTAACCCTGAACCAAAATGAGGTCCCGCCATGAAAATGCCAAGTCCGTCATTCAAAGAACAGATGGACAAGCTAATAAGGGAAGCGGGTCAAAAAGTCCAGGATGACCACAACCGCGAAATGGCCATTTACGAGAAAGCTAGGATGCAGCGCCTCCTTCAGCAGGCTGCGAAGAATGACGATGTTCTTCGTCGTCAGCCCATCATACAAAAAACCCGACGCAGCGGTAGAAACAAGCTAAAGAATGGAAAAAACGTTCGACGCGGCAAAACGGATCCAAAAGGCCATGCGATCAAGAAAAGGTCAACCGGAATCCGTCTCTAGCAAAAAAGATGGGTCGAGCATATTCTTTCCCTCGAGATAAGACAAGGAGAATCTTCTACTTCGTCATGAAACATCAAATGATGACACTCCCGGAGTCCAAGCACCCCGAACAAGCAAACAAGGTCTGTCAGCCGGATTATTGCTCCTATCACCGAGCAATAGGTCATCCTCTTGAAGACTGCTTTACTTTCAAGAACTGGGTCGAAGACCAATATCAACTCGGCAGGTTCGCTCTATCCAATAGTTGGAGGGTAACCCCATCGCAAAAGCATATGCCAAAGGCAACATATATGGCGAGGGTAAAACCAGATCAACATCGGTCCTGAAAACGATCTCGCACTTGCCACGCAATAATGCTATCAGAAGAAGGAATGCCCGAGAACATGGATGACCTGTCCTGGTGCTTCGAAAATGAGGATGAAGAGGAATTTATCTCGGAATTTCCACCGGCGCCAAAAGAATTGGAGGATAGAATACACACCACGGCGGATAATCTAAGGAAAATCGACTTGGGGACGGCAAACGACCCGCGGCCTATATTCGTCAGTGAGTTGCTTTCTAAAGAGAAGGTGGCTACGCTTAAAGACGTTCTCATGTAGTATAAAGACTGCTTCACATGGAACTACTCCGAGATGCCGGGGCTAGATCCAGAAATAGTTGTGCACAAATTGGCCATATCTTCGAACGTCAAGCCAGTCAAACAAGCACCAAGAAGAATGTGGCTCGAACTTGAAATGAGTATCAACGCCGAGGTCAAGAAGCTGATCGACTCCGGCTTCATCCAAGAGGTTCAGTATCCTGACTGAATAGCCAACATCGTACCAGTGATGAAGAAAAATGGGACGGTGCGCATTCGCGTAGTGTTTAGGGACCTCAACAAAGCCTGTCCGAAGGATGACTTTCCGTACCGGTCACCGAGCTAATGATAGACAACACGTCCACTCACGAAGTCTTCTCCTTCATGGACGGATCATCAGGGTACAATCAAATAAAGATGCATCCCGAAGACCAGAAGCATACCGCTTTCCGGACTCCGCTAGGCATATTCTGCTACAAAGTGTTGCCTTTCGGTCTGAAGAACGTTGGCGCCACTTATCAGAGAGCCATGACGAATATTTTTGATGACCTAATACATGAAATCGCCGACTGATATATCGACGACCTCGTAGTGAAAAGTAAATCGTACGAGGAGCATTGGGAGCATCTGAAGATCGTGTTTCAGTGCCTTCGGAAATACAATCTGAAGATGAACCCTCTCAAATGCGCGTTCGGGGTTTCCTCTGGCAAATTCCCAGGATTCATCATACGACATTGGGGAATCAAAATATACCCGTCAAAGATCAAGGAGAATATGGAAATGCCTCCCGCCAAGAACTCTCAAGTAACTGTGGTCTCTCCAAAGAAAGCTCGCGTATATCCGACGGCTCATAGCTAACCTCTCTGGCAAATACCGCCCTACAATCATTTAATGAAGAAGGGGAACCCGTTCGACTGGGATCGCAAATGCCAGAGTGCACTCGACAAAATCAAGCAATACTTGCAGAATCCTCCGGTGCTGACCGCTCCAGTCAAAAGAAAGCCCCTCATTCTGTACACAACAGCCCTTGAAGGTTCTTTAGGCACGCTATGGGCATAGGAGAATGATCAAGGGAAAGAGAGAGCCCTCTACTATTTGAGCCGAGTTCTACTCGGGGCAGAAAACAACTACTCCCTATTGAAAAATGTTGCCCGGCGTTAATCTTCGCGATAACGAAGCTCCGGCATTATGCTTTGGCACATGAGGTCCACCTCATATCAAAACTGGATCCTCTCAAATATTTGATGTCAAGAGCCATACTAACAGGGTGGCTCGCTAAATGGGCCCTCCTCTTGATGGAATTCTCGATAACATATCGACCGCTCAAGGCAGTGAAAGGCCAGGCCATCGCCGACTTCCTCGCTGAGCATCCGATACCTGCCGATTCACCCCTAAATTGCGAATTGCCAGACCAGCACGCGTTTGACACGATCGATGGGGGAAGAAGAGAGAATGATACCCGATGGGAACTCTATTTTGATGGAGTATCTTCCATGAAGAAGCGAAAGCACAACTCCCCTATAATCAAATCGGGGGTAGGCCTCATCTTTATGACTCCACAAGGAGGGATAATACGCTTTGCCTTCTCCTTAACAGAGTTGAGGACGAACAATGAAGCCGAATATGAGGCTTTAATAGAAGGTCTTGAGATCGCTGTTGACATGGGAATCGAAAACCTCCTTATATACGGAGACTCCCAGCTGGTCGTTAGTCAAGTAAATAGCGACTATCAAACGTGCAAACCAGATTTGGAAAAGTACGGTGAGAGAGTGCAACAATTGCTGACTCAAATCCCTTCCTACACCCTGAAAAGCATACCGCGAGTAAAAAATAGCAAGGCGGATGCGTTAGCCAAACTCGCTAAAGAACTGGCTGAAGAAAACCTCGATGACGTGAGAATCGTTGTGCAAAGCCGTCGGGTTCTTGTACCAGCAGAAATATCTCCGGAGTCATCCGAAGAAAAGGGAGCAACCGAGAAGACAGTCCTACAAATAGAGGACCAGGAAAAGGCCAAGGATTGGAGAGAAGTCTTTATATACTACTTCAAATCCCGTCGAACACCTGAAGATGCGTCCTCAAGACATCAGCTCATGAAACAAGATCTGTCTTTTGCCTTCGTCAATGACACGCTGTATAAGAGATCGTTTGACTCTCTATGGCTAAGATGCCTGGGACCAGAAGAAGCAAGGAAAGTCATCCAAGAAACTCACGATGGACTCTGCTGATCTCATCAAGCCGGCCTAAAGATGAAGCTGAAGATCAAAAGGATGGGCTACTATTGGCCCACGATGATTCAGGACTGCCTCGAATACGTGAAGCAGTGCCACTCGTGCCAAATTCATGGAGACTTCATCCACCAGCATCCAAACCCGCTACACCCAACAGTGGCTAGCTGGCCGTTCAAAATGTGGGGAACCGACATTGTCGGGCCCATCGAACCAGCGTCATCCAGAGGACATCGGTTCATATTGGCGACAACCGATTACTTCTCTAAGTGGGTAGAAGCAGTACCGCTAAGAGAAGTGAATACGGAGAACATCCTCCATTTCTTCATGACACACATCATCTATCGGTTCGGCACTCCGCAATGAATTATCTCCGATAACGGGCCAGCCTACAGAAGTCACAAAAGCATCCGCTTCGCACAGCAGCAAAATATAGACTGGAGATACTCTTCGATCTATAATCCCAGAACTAACGGTCTAGCTGAGGCTTTCAACAAGACCTTGATGAAGATCATAAAGAAGACGGTGTCCAAAAATAAATAGGACTGGCACAAGAGATTGCATGAAGCTGTCTGGGCGTACCAGACCACGTTCAAAATGACCATAAATACAACGCCATACGCATTGGTGTTCGGCACTGAGGCAGTACTCCCCTTGGAGATAGAGTTACCCTCTCTACGAGTGGCGGTTCATTATGAGCTGACAGATGAAGAGAATGCCCATCTTCGGCTCGAAGAGCTCGATGCCCTCGATGAAACCCGGCTCATGGCGGAGCAAAACCTGGAGGCTTACAAAGCAAGGATAACGCGCTCGTACGAAAGATTGACTAGGCCGAGGACATTCCGCCAAGGCAAACTCGTGCTAGTCGTAAAAAGACCTATGATCCCTAATCGTGCCAAACGGAGGAAATTCGAGCCAAACTATGAGGGACCGTATATCATAGACAAAGTCTACCAAGGTGGGGCTTACTTGCTCATGAATATGCATGGCGAAAGACCCTTTAGGCCAATTAACGGTCGGTTCTTGAAAAAATACTACGCCTGACCGAAACGACTTTAAACTACTACAGACCCGCAGCATCCTTGGACTGATGCGTTAAAAAAAAAGGTACGTCCACAAGCAAAATGGGCACGGATGAAAATCCGAAAGGGCTCCGTGAGTAAAAACAGTAGGGCTACCGGCAAGTTTGTGAAAACCCGAAAGGGCGCAATCTCGTTAAAAGACACTTGCAAGGTCCTCTCGACCTTGTAAGGAGAAAACTACCTGCGTGAGATCCTTACGACTCACAAAGGAGCGATACACTTAGGAATCCTCACGATTCCTAAGGAGAAATTATACTTATGAGATCTTCACGACCCGTAAGGAGAATCCTCTTATGAGACCCTCACGGCTCATAAGATTCAAAAGCCTTAAGCTACAGGGATCTGAACCTGTTCTTAAGCCATCACCTTTCCCAGAATGCCCTACAAGAGGTTTAATACTGACCCTTGTATACAATCCATGAGCACAAATAATCATTTCCTTGCCGAGTCCCACCAACGACAAGGAATGCCCTCATTTGATGAATAAACACTTGTAAGTCCTCTCGACTTATAAGGAGAAAACACTCTTTTAAGATCCTTACGACTTATAAGAGAACACACACTTAGGAATCCTCACGATTCTTAACGAGAAAATGCACCTACGAGATCCTCACGACTCGTAGGGAGAAATACCTTTATGAAACGCTTACGACTCATGAAGTCAAAAGCCTTAGTCGACAGGATTCTAACCCTGTTTTCTTAGCCATCTTTGTTTAAATCGACGAAGGTGAATGATGATTCTTTCCTGGCAATGTCCCAGTTGTAGCGATGCTGATACCTACATCAGTATTAAGTTCCAAGTCCTTTCAAGGCAAATGATGATTCGCTCCTGGCAATGTTCCAGTCGCAGCGATGCTGATTGTTAGGGTCAAAAATTGCACCCCGGTTGACCAAGTCAAAGTCAAGGTCAAACCTAAGCCAGGTAGTCCCAAGCCTAGATCAAGTGGGCTCATGCCTGAGTCGAGCCCGAACATGAAGCGGCCTTCCTCCCCCATGCTGAAATAAAAAATCATGTAATAAATAAATTTTGATGTAATTTTTATGCATGAATGGACATAAAGCCAAATTTTTGTAAAGCCCATGGCTTATGTGCAAAAAAAATAGCACATGAGACATGGGATGGGCAAAATGCCATTTTGTAAAGCCCAAGGGGCTATATGTAAATGTGTATGCCTATATAAGGCAACATGATGATGAATAAAATATACACTTTTCATTTCTCTAAAACTCTAGGGTTTGTGCCTCTTTCTTCTCCTTCCTCAAGGTTCCAAACCTTCTCCTTTCCTTTGAATTAAATCAAGAGTTTTACTCTTTCTTTTCAAAAACTAAATAGTTTTTCACCATAAAACCCATAAAGGGGATCTCAGATCTTCCATTAGATCTCAAAAAGGGGGAGACTTTTAAGTCTCACCCCCTTTTCTCCAAGATCCAGCAGATCAAGAGGAGGAAGAAGGAGACCCATCTCCAAAAATCCAACTTTGGACAAAATCCTAGTCAAGAGAAGATCCAAGACTTAAGAGAGAAGAACCTCTGAAGATTTTTAGGGAGTTCAACTCCAAGACCCAAATCCTCAAAGGAGTTTAACTCCTAATCCACTCCAAATCTAAATCTTTTGGAGTTTAACTCCTCCTCGTTTTGGAGGTTAACTCCTGTTTCTGGGGTAAAATCCCCTCCTTTCGCTAGCGCCCGAGCGCCCACGTGCCGAACAGGTAAGGCGCCAGCGCCCAAAGTGCTAGCGCCCGAGCGCCCACATACCGGGCATGTGCGCCCAAAGCGTTAGCGCCCGAGCGCCCACGTGCCGAGCACATGAAGCGCTAGCGCCCAAAGCGCTAGCACCCGAGCGCCCACGTGCCGGGCACGTAAGGCGCTGGCGCCCAAAGTGCTAGCGCCCGAGTGCCCATAGCTCTAGCGCTCGAGCGCCCACATGCCGGGCACGTGAGGCGCCGGCGCCCAAAGCGCCGGCGCCCAAGCGCCTAGCGCTAACCCAAGCGCTGGTGCTCACGCGTCCTTTGGACGCCATTTTCCCCCCATTTTACACACACTCCACACTAGAAATACCACCCCCGTTAGAAAAATTTTCTAACGGGGCGCTTCCCCGCACCCCGCAAAGAGGCTGCTAGCCCTCTTGACCCCCAGACCGCTATCCGGATAACGGGACCGCCGTAAAATACTCTGCGGGGCCCTCAATATATCCAAAATCCCTTTCGAAACACAACACTGCACATTGAGTTCGCATGACCTGTTTGACCCGTCAATCGGAGGTTCTCTCGCTCCAAAGGCGAGGGGTAATTAACGGCAGCTTAGTCCGCGGCTGCCGGAGATTCGGATCTCTACAATCAATAAACCCCAGCCTACCCTAGGCAGAGGGAATCTGTAATGCGCCTAACAAGCGCGCACATCTTCCTATCTCAATGGGGTGACGAAAAACACCCTACACTGATGCTAATATTGGTATCAGATCTTGAGTTCCGTACTCGAAAAAAAATGCATATAAAATAACCTAAATGATGGGGCAACTTGCGACAAAATCAGCAAGTAAAATATATGCATACAAAAATAGCCAAAATGATTGGGCAACTCGCAATAAAAAGCAGTGAGTAAAAAGGAAAAAACAGCCGAAATGATTGAGCACCGCGAAAAATAGCCAAAATGATTAGGCAATCACAATTTTCGCGATGCAAAAAGCTGAAATGATAGAGCATCACGGAAAGAAAACAAAAAAAATATATGAAATGAAACTTTCTACCCTGCAGGTAAGTCCATACTGACCCCTGTATACAATCTATAGGCATAAACGAAAAGGGAACCACATTTCCCCCACCAGGCTCTTTTAAATGGAGTGTCAAATCTCGATGGCGACATCTACAGCCTGGAGACCAACAATGGCGTTCCCCCTCATTCCAGCAGGATACGGACGCAACACCACCAATCGGAGCCACGGCAAAGTCCCTAGTTCTAAGACTCTGCGGTTAATAGACAACCGAAAGTCGATCCGCGACACCGTAGAAAACGGAGAAAGTCGATCCCCGACACCGTAGAAAACGGAGAAAGTCGATCCCCGACACCGTAGAAAACGGAGTAAAGCAACGCTTCGGCTTGGATATATGTCAACCCCTGATCTCCTCGTCGTAAAGCAACGCTTCGGCTTGGATATATGTCAACCCCTGATCTCCTCGTCGTAAAGCAACGCTTCGACTTGGATACATGTCAATCCCCGACCTCCCTGTCGTCGAGCAAAGCTCCGACTCAGATACATATCAACTTTTTTCATAAAGCAATGCTTCGACTCAGAAACACGTCAACTCATAACCTCCCCGCCAGAGCAATGCTCCGTCTCGGAAATACATTAATCCATAATCTCCCTGTCGTAGAGTAATGCTCCATCTTGGAAATAAATCAACCCACGAACATCTTAACTCATAAAAAAGAAAATCCTCTTGTGAGATTCTTACAACTCAAGAGAAAACACACTTAGGAATTCTCACGATTCCTGAGGGGAAAATACATCTACGAGATCCTCTCGACTCGTAGGGAGAAAAATCTTTATGAGACCCTCACGGCTCATAAAGTTGAAAAGTCTTAGGTGGCAGACCAGAACCTGTTTCTTAAGCCATCACTACCCTACAGGGAGGCTAAGATGAAATGTTCTCTATAGGCTACGCTTGCCAGAGTAACATATCAACAACACAGCAAAGAAAAGAAAAAAACAGTGGGAGATAAAAAAATGCGTATCTTTTATTCATGAATTCAATCAAGTACAAGATGAATCATATAAAAGAATAAAAAATGGATACATGGATATATGTTATTCACATATTACAAATGTTTAATTGATACAAAGGCGGCTACTGAGAAGGAGGCATTTTCAATAAGTCGGCCAGTTGCTCACGCGCTCCTCTCAACTCCTTTTCATGGTCGGCCGCTGCAGCCAGCTCCGCTTCAACTCGAGCCCGTTGCTGCAAGCAAGATGAAAGTTTCTCATCGATTTCTCGTTGAGCAGCTTCGCGATTCTGCGTAACCCGCTCTAGAAGGTCGAGCTTCTACCTTAGCACTAGCCCATCCGAAATGCATCGTTGCAAATTGTCAAAGACGGCTCTCAATTGCGCAGCGTTTGCTTCAACTTGGGCGCAAAGCCGGGCGGATTCTCCTAAAGTCTCCTCGCGTTCCTTCCACCTCAAAGTCGCTTCTTGTTCAAAATGGTGGAAGAAGGGAACGCTCTGCTCAACCCATACAGCCCGTTGGGAGTTCAAAACCAACACTTCAGAAGAAGAACGCTTGAGCTCAATCTCATGCAGACAGGCCTCGATCTGTCTGCAGTAATTAACCCAAGATTCGACGACGCTTTCGCTATGGAAGTGCACAAGCGTCGCCAACATCGGATTAACCTCAGCAGCAAAATCAGCAGCGAGTGCAGGGGCCTGCGCGTCAAGCTCCTCGATGGATTCACTCAACATGCATAGGCTGGTCAAAGCGCCCATGGAAGATGGACATCTGGAAAAAGGCCCTGCCGGCATTAAGATGCGAGACTCGAAGGGAGCTAGAGTCGGCGCGTTTGCTTCAAAACAAGTCATAATCAGACGTCGACTCAAGAGATAAAGGAAATGCACGAGCAATGAAGGCTACTATACCGGCTATGACAGGTGGCAGAACTGGGAGTACTGGTGGAGCGACAATTCTCTCATCTCCTCCTACAATTTGTAGTGATGAAATCAATTCAAAATTAGCAACAACATGTTTTCCCATAAAAGAAAGGAAAGGATGTCAGTTAAAAAAACTATACTTACCAACACCAGCAGGCAGACTAACTTCGAAATCGAAGGAGAAATATGGGTTCAGCACCTGATAAAGATGATCAAAGAGAACTCCTGCAAGGTTGCGACGATGCATGGTCAGTACAAGAAAGATGACATACACAATTTAAATTAGACAAATCGCATACCCATACCTTCCAGCATTTGAGAGGACACAAGAGAAGGCGAAGGGTCGGCGACCGTCAGAGCAGAAACTGGTGACGCTTCTTCGGGTGGCATGTCCTCAGTGCTCACCACACCTGCATTAGAAACAAAAAAAATGCCATCAAAATGGATTGAAAGGGATTGAGAAATAGAAAGGAAAACAGTAACCCAAGATCTACCTGATGGGTCGTCAATCGGAACCGCAACAAGAGCATCACCAGGCGCAGCGACTACTTCGCTTTCCTCCATTGGAATGGTTTCGCCGCCCATGGCTTCGTCCCCTGATTCGACGAGAGCCGTCGTGACGCTCTCAATGCCAACCGACAGTCTAGAACCGCAAGGAGAAAGAGCAGCAATTGGGGCAGTCCCAGACTCCTGAGAAAGAGTAGCCGCTTCGGGCTCAGTGGTTGCCGTCATCTCACCTGCTACCGCCTCACCAGGACTTGGCCCTGTAGGGTATGATATATGAGAATATGAAGATCAAACTCTAATAAAAAGATCCAGTATTGCGTTACCTTAGGACGGCTTTTCAGTTGCCGCTCGGGCTGCGCGTACAACCTGTCTATGAGCAGTAAACAAGGCAGCCGGAGCAGCATCTAGAGAAATAGTGACAGGGGAAGCAGTGCTCGAGCCTGCACCTACAGCCAAGGCGGCATCGCGTTCTTTCGCTGCACGCCTCCTGCGTTTCCTTTCGGCCTGGGCCTTAAAAGCTGACCTCCTCAAGACTTCCGACAAAGGTATACCATCATCTGAGCCAAGCTCTGCCTCCGGCGCCGTTACGACGTCCATCATCGGTTGCTTCTGCGAAACCCCTAGTGACGACTTAGGGATAGCTGTGGTTGCGGTAGCCGGCACTAACGGTGCCGCTGCGTCACCACTCACGATTGGACCGCACTTGGTGTAAGTCCACATTACCCACCCCGGTGCTTACGGGGAGGCGGAACAGGTAAAAAATGATTTTTTAACACAAGATAACATGGACTAGAACTAGAGGATCTTTGCTAAACAAAACTAACAAACTAACTACAAGTTTTAGCTACTCGGTTAGATGGTTATACCTAGGTCTTGAACTCCTTCTCTTCTTGTTGTGGTCCTCCTTCTTGCTTGCTCCTTAGAGTGTTGTAGATGGCTCCTCCTTGTTGTCTTCTCTTTGCCGAAGAAAGATCCACCCGAAGGCCTCTACCTTGAGCTCCTACCTCAACCAAGAGGTAACAAGAGTGCTTGGCTTGCTAAACCTAGAACCCTAGAATGAGCAGAGTGAAGTCTTGATGGTTTTATCTCACAAGCTCATGGTTCTCAGCACATGAGAGATGAGAGATTTGAGAGAGGAAGAGGATGAGCTAAAACATGAGAGAGAAAGAGCAAGAGAGAATGAGAGAAAAATAACAACCATCTCTCATATGAGAGAAAATGATAATAATAATAATAATTAAAAAGAAATTGTGATGGTTAGTTTGGAATGACTATATCATTTCACATTAAATGAAATTTGCAAGAATCAAGAAGCATCTTTCAAATGAAATGATGATGGTCAAAATGTCAACAAAAGTCAACCGGTCAACCAAAGTCAAAAGGTCAACAAAAGTCAAATAGTCAACCTAACCATGGCACAATTATCCTTAATTAATATCATTAATCATATCTCTCATTCTCATTAGGTTTAAGAAAAAGTCAACTCAATAACCCTAATGAGGTTCCTCTGCCTCTGTCAACTGTGCATACACACCCGCATTCGTGTTCCGAGGAACACGAATACAATGAGACAAAACCAATCCCAAAATAAATACTAGGATCTGGCTTAAACCAAAGCCCGCTAGTAATAACTGCCCGGACACCAATCGTGTACAAGTGCGCGCGAACGAACCGCGTCGCAAAACCATGCGACCTCTACTCTGTTTTGCCCAAAGGCGAATAGCCCTCTGTGTGGGACTCTAAAGACTCGACACTACGCTGGCAGTGGGTTTGACCACAGGTCGCAAGCGGTACTAGCTGTATGTAACGGTCCCCAGGTAGATGCCGATAAGAAGACTGATGAGGTGAACCCATCCGAACTCCTACTGAGCCTGAATGTGACAATCTCCGTACAGTCCGGTCTGTTCGTCTGAGAGTATCTCATGGTGGGCCTAGGGGGCGGTAAACGTCAGTCCCCTAACAGCGGTACAAGTCGTGTCGGAGTGTATCCCAGAACACCCTGAGATAACACTGGAAACGCTACCAGTATATCTCGCTTGCCCTGGCCAGGGACTTTGTGTAATAGCTCTCCTAGACACAGCGCGATATCAACCACCAATACCAGGAGAGACGAATCCTGTCTAACCGTCACTGCCTCCAAGTGCTTCGGGACTGCACCCAACTACTACCTGTTTGCACGACTCCTTTGAGCCGTGGTAGGGTAGTAATCAAAGAACAGTAGGAACATACTCGAGGCGAAGTGACAGTGTCAAGTCAACGGACTAAGCTGTACTCATGTCACCTGGGAACTGATAACTGACGATAGGTATAATATCAACCAACAGTTCCCAGCGAGTCCTGTCCATTGTACTCGTAACCTAACGAGCACCCGCATACTATCTCAAGTACGACGTACTAATGGCTGTAGGACAGACCATCTCCCCTGCTGGGATGAGAAGCGCATACGCTAGTCTACTCCGGAGTATCGATGCCCCATCTCGATAATCCTACGATTAGGGACCTGTATAAGGATGTGCTTATAAATTACCCAGCCCCCACTAGTGTGACTGCCATCACAACGCTGGTAATCAAGCAAAGATCCTAAGGGCTCTACTAATGTGTATAGGCGATATGCTAAAAGAAACACATGCACACATTAAAGTAGAAATAAACCAAGTAGCATACTACCATTTTGAGCAAGATTGTCTATACAACTGTGAATATCCCAAGCTTCCATTAAGTAATATACAAACTAGTATGATACAATAATGGCCTCTAGGGCATATACACTAACAATCTCCCACTTGCACTAGGGCCATGTACTGGCGTATCGAAGACCTATCATCTCGATCAGCCGCTCGAACTGAGTCTGGGGTATGGCCTTAGTGAATGGATCTGCAGTGTTATCTTCTGTAGCAACCCTCCGAACCTCGATCTCCCGGCGATCCACGATCTCCCTGATCAGGTGATACTGCCTCAAGATGTGTTTGGACTTCTGATGGGACCTGAGTTCCTTTGCTAAAGCTATAGCCCTGTTGTTGTCACAATACAGAGGTATTAGATCAACAATGGATGGAACCACCTGAAGTTCGATCAAGAACTTCCTCATCCAGACTGCTTCTTTTACGGCATCTGATGCTGCGATACATTCCGCTTCCATCGTCGAGTCAGCAACGGTTTCCTGTTTGGAACTCTTCCAACACACCGCCCCTCCATTGAGGTTAAAGACATAACCTGACATGGATTTGTCACTCTGGAAGCTAGAGTCAGCAAAGGCCTCCATCTGGAGGTCTTTTCCGTCGTAAACCAAAAACATATCCTTAGTCCTTCTCAGGTACTTCAGAATGTTCTTTACCGCTATCCAGTGCTTCTCCCCAGGGTTTGACTGATACCAGCTTACCACACTCAGTGCATAAGCTACATCTGGTCTGGTACACAACATCGCATACATTATAGAGCCTACCGCAGAGGCGTAGGGTATAATAGACATGCGATCCCTTTCCAAATCGGTCTTAGGAGACATCTCTTTGGAGAGGGTGATACCGTGACAAGCCGGTAAATTACCGCGCTTGGAATCGTCCATACTGAATCTTTTCAGTATGGTGTCGATGTACCTGGACTGTGAAAGTCCTAATATCCTCTTGGACCTATCACGATGGATCCGGATCCCCAGAATGTAAGAGGCATCATCCAGGTCTTTCATGGAGAACCTGTGTGACAAGAACCCTTTGACAGATTGTAGCATAGGAATGTCATTTCCTATCAAGAGAATGTCATCCACGTATAAAACGAGGAATATGACAGTTCGTGCTACAATTTTACTATAAATGCATGGTTCATCTGGATTTTTGATAAAGCCAAATTCTTTGACCGTCTCATCAAAACAGATGTTCCAACTCCGCGATGCCTGCTTTAGTCCATAAATGGACTTAAGCAATTTGCACACCTTCTCGCTGCTCCCACTCTGAATGAAACCTTCTGGCTGGTCCATATAGACACACTCCTCTAAATTTCCATTTAGAAAAGCGGTTTTTACGTCCATCTGCCAAATCTCATAATCGTGGAAGGCAGCAATGGCAAGAAGGATCCGAATGGATTTGAGCATAGTCACTGGAGAAAAGGTTTCGTCATAGTCCAAACCAGGTCTTTGACGAAAACCTTTTGCAACAAGTCTAGCATTATAGGTCTCAACCTGTCCATCTACACCAATCTTCTTTTTGAAGATCCACTTGCAGCCCACAGGTTTTACCCCTTCTGGAGCAACGTCCAAAGTCCATACTTTGTTGGTGTACATGGACTCCATCTCAGTCCGCATTGCATCTATCCATTTTACCGAGTCAGTGCTCTGAATGGCCTGCTGGAAGCTAGTCGGCTCATCATTATCAATGATGCAATCCTCTCTATCCCCATCTATGAGAAAACCGTAGTATCTCTCAGGCGGATGAGACTGCCTGCGCTCTGAATGGCCTGCTGGAAGCTAGTCGGCTCATCATTATTAATGATGCAATCCTCTCTATCCCCGTCTATGAGAAAACCGTAGTATCTCTCGGGCGGATGAGACTGCCTACTACTCCTGCGGAGCGGCGCGGGAATGTCATGTTCTTTCGAACCTTCTGGTTCTACTAAGCTTTCAGTAATAGCTTGTGGTTCTGGAATTTCTTCCAGTTCTATTGCGCTCCCACTTATCTGATTTTCTAAAAATTTAGTTTCCAAGAAGTAGGCATGACGAGAAACAAATACCTTTTGTTCCCCTGCGCAATAGAAGAAATATCCCTTGGAGTTCTTTGGATATCCCACAAACTTGCACTGTACTGAGCGTGCCTCGAGTTTGTCCGTATGCTGCTTTTTGACAAAATCTGGACATCCCCATGTCTTAATATGTTTAAGATAGGGTTTCTTCCCACTCCACATCTGATATGGTGTGGTAGGCACTGTCTTAGTTGGAACTCGGTTCAAAAGATATGCAGCTGATTCTAGTGCATACCCCCAGAAAGATCGCGGCAACTCAGCGTTACTCATCATGGAACGTACCATATCCAATAGGGTTCGGTTTCGTCTCTCCGATACACCATTATGTTGTGGGGTGTATGGAGGAGTAAGTTGAGAGAGAATTCCATTCTCTTTTAAGTAATCCAGGAACTCGGCACTCAAGTATCCACCACCTCGATCAGATCTTAGTGTCTTGATACTTTTGCCTGTTTGTTTTCTACTTCATTCTTGTTTTCCTGGAATTTTTCAAAGGCTTCAGATTTATGCTTCATTAAGAAGACATATCCGTACCTTGAAAAATCATCCGTAAAAGTAATGAAGTAAGAATAACCACTTCGCGCATGTGTAGACATTGGACCACATATATCGCTGTGTACGAGTCCCAAGAGCTCGCTGGCTCTTACTCCGTGTCCAGTAAACGGAGTCTTTGTCATCTTTCCTTTGAGACATGATTGACAAGTTACATATGATTGATATTCGAACAGGTCCAAATATCCTTCTTTATGTAACTTAGTCAACCTTGTCTCATTGATGTGACCTAGTCTACAATGCCACAAGAAAGTATGATTTAATTCTGGATACTTTCTTTTGTGTGTATTCTGGATATTGAAAATCTGTGGTTGGTTCAATACGTATATACCGTTGCTTAATGTACCCGACCCAATCAGAACATGATTAAGGTGAATGTTTACAACATTGCTTACAAATGCAAAATCATAACCTTCTTTAGACATTAAAAATACAGATATGATATTACAAGTCGCACTGGGTACAAAATAATAGTCACGCAAAACCAAAACATGTCCATCTGTCAATCCTAGGTGATAGTCCCCCACGGACTCAGCATCCATGCCTGCTCCGTTTGCAACTCTGAGGGTCATATCACCTGCCTTCAAAACCCTACGCTTTCTCAGTGTCTGCAAAGAATTACAGATATGAGATCCTGATCCGGTATCCAACACCCAGGAAGTAGAGTTTATTGATAGACAGTTTTTAATAACATACACACCTTAAGCCGAAACCACAACTTGCTTCGGGTCCTGGTTCTTAGCCTTCCAAGCCCTGCAATCTTTCTTCCAGTGTCCTTTCTTATGACAATAAAAGCACTCTTCTTTCCCCACAAGCTGTCCCGCTACCTTTGCTACCTTTGCCTTTCCCTTGGCTTCCACTTTACTAACACCGCCCCTTGGTTTGGTGGGGGTCTTCTTCTTCTTTCCCTTGGCTTTCGCCTTGGACCTAGAAGAGGAAGGTCCTCCAACAGACAAAGTGGATGTTTCCCTTACTTTCTGTAGGGTGCCCTCTGCACTCCTCAACATGTTGAGAAGTTCCGGAAGTTCAACTTCTTTTCCTTGTATGTTGAAGTTCAGGATAAACTGGGCGTAAGTGGAAGGAAGGGACTGGAGAATCAAGTCAGTGTAGAGCTCGTTCTCTAACATGGTCCGGAGGTCCGCGAGCTCTTCAATGTAGCCAATCATCTTAAGCACGTGTTCCGCTACAGATGATCCGACGGCCAATCTCACCGAAAACAACTTTTTCGAGACTTCGTATCTGGCGATACGGGATTGTTCTCCATACAGATCCTTTGTGTGGAGAAATATGGATTCAAGATCCTATCCTTGTGCCTCCTCTGATGTTCATTATCCATAGAGGCAAGCACGAGGCACTTGGCCTTCGCGCAATCAATCTCCCAGGTCTTACGGATTTCCTTATCCGCGACACTGGATTGAGGACCTGGGACAGGGGGAGCTTTGGTGGTAAAGAGATACCCCAATTTGTCATAAGTGATTGCCATTTTGACATTCCTGAGCCAATCTTTATAGTTTGGCCCTGTTAGTATATTTTTATCTAGTAGTAACTTAAGGCCGGTCATGATGTTTGGTCGCTGCAATTAGGAGAGAGAGAAGAAACACTTTAGCATGATGCTCTTGCAAGTTTAGAGTGGTTTTAGTTTGTCTAAACAGGATGGCTTCCGCTGTTTCTTGAATCCTTCCTCAAACTATAAAAGAAGAATTAGTCGGGATCGATCTCACCGTATAATACTTGCTTAACCGTTTAGCCAGGCCAGTGTTGGTACTTCAAGGGAGGTTTTCCAACGCTTTCGCGAAGTTCCTTAATTAAGTAACCTCTTTTCCCTGTGGGCGAAGCCCCGTTAACACCTTTCTAGACACCTACTTGGTTTATAGCATTGATCGTTAAGTGAGAAAGTTTCCCGAAGAGTAGCATATACTCATAGTAGGATCGGGATCCAAATATCATCGTGTGATAAAGCTGAAGGAATCCTACCAGAATCATCACACTCCAAATGGTATGCAGCACTAGCAAGTTTCAGTTTCTTTAGAAACTCCCGATGTGGATTTTTGCCCCATGCTCTTATGACCTTGACTTTGGCCAACAAATCATAAGTCACATGTCAAGTTCTACCCGTCATTTTCCAGGTTAATTTGAACCCACCCGTACCTACCCTTGACTTTTTCCAATAAGGCAGTACGACTGTCCCAAACCAACGCATCTATCTATGCTACATATGAATATCCAATAGTTACCAATCACTATGCCTTGACATTGGCCAACAAACACAGCTTGAATACTATTGACTATCCATATGAAATGACGGAGGGTTACGAATGGTTTTGGCGAAAACGTGAACGTAGTGAACTTGATATAATCGAAGGAACGTGATAGCTTTTAAAAGGAGTGGTTCAAGCTCCGCGTTTTAAAAGTTTTCTGTTTTGAAAAGAAACCGAGTGGTTTTGAAATTGTTCCAACGATTTAACTTTGGTTTATTTTCTTGCATTAATTTAATGCGTCCCATCAATTAATCCTACCATTGCAGAAAATATGACGTACGCTTATGCTATCCGCATTCGCCATGGGGCCCCGTCATCACCCGTTAGGTTACTTAACTAACGACAGAGCGGGGGCTGGACTAGCGCGGATGCAAAACATAAGCAACGCCTACTAGATATCATATATAGATATATACATTCGTCAGATGCAATGATAGCCATTCCAGATCACAGATGAACACATTGGATATGCTAGGAATCCGCGTTTCGTTCGAGCCTGCAATGAAAGACGGATTACACGGTCGCGATGAATAGCCAAACTCCACCCTAGACCCCTACGGGTGCAGCAAACTACCCGCCAAGTACCCGAAGTGAAGCAACCTCCCTCAATAACGTGAGTAGGCCACTCGGCACTTCAAAGTACCCGGTAGTTTGTGCACCCCACCTTGGGTCTATCCTAGGAGCAAAAACAGTAAAAGAAATAATATACAATGACGGTTACAACCTCAACCCGGATGTGCGGCCATAAAAATAATATTACATCAATTTACAATTTACATCAAATGAAAGATAAAGAAACTCTCATCTCACAACCTCCGGCTATTCATCCGCGACAATCCAACAAGGTCATATACACAATCCAACATTACAGATCACAAATATGCATAACCCCCACTAATCGAGCGATTAGTCGACGTTCAGTGCATATATCACATTACAGATATAACCAATTAGCCAAAGTTTGTAGAACTTCGATCAAAATACCAATTTGTAACTACCCCAAACACAACATTGCTCTCTGGATAATCTGGGCAGAAACAAAGTATCTTAAAAATTACAAAACATCATGCTGAACAAACTGCAGGAAACCCGAGTCGCGCCCGAGTCAACTCGGCCGCGGATCCGCGGCGAAACGCTTGGTTTCGCCGCGCTTCCGCGGCGGCTTGATCGACTCAGGGGCTCGTTTTTCTTGGTTGTTCCTAAAATACCCTGCAGGGTTTTTTAAGGTGTGTGGAAATATTTTTAGGTCTGTTTTAAAAATCGGCAAAAAGTATGAGATTTTGACGTGTTTGGCGATTTTTTCTCGGATCGAAAATCTAAACACTTTGCTAACATGCTAGTTGTTGTTTAGCCAAGCTCTGATACCACTGTAAGTCCATGTTACCCACCCCGGTGCTTACGGGGAGGCGGAATAGGTAAAAAACGATTTTTTATCATAAGGTAACATGGACTAGAACTGGAGGATCTTTGCTAAACAAAACTAACAAACTAACTACAAGTTTTAGCTACTCGGTTAGATGGTTATACCTAGGTCTTGAACTCCATCTCTTCTTGTTCTGGTCCTCCTTCTTGCTTGCTCCTTGGAGTGTTGTAGATGGCTCCTCCTCGTTGTCTTCTCTTTGCCGAAGAAAGATCCACCCGAAGGCCTCTACCTTGAGCTCCTACCTCAACCAAAAGGTAACTAGAGTGCTTAGCTTGCTAAACCTAGAATCCTAGAATGAGTAGAGTAAAGTCTTGATGGTTTTATCTCACAAGCTCATGGTTCTCAACACATGAGAGATGAGAGCTTTGAGAGAGAAAGAGGATGAGCTAAAACATGAGAGAGAAAGAGCAAGAGAGAATGAGAGAAAAATAACAACCATCTCTCATATGAGAGAAAATGATAATAATAATAATAATTAAAAAGAAATTGTGATGGTTAGTTTGGAATGACCATTATCATTTCACATTAAATGAAATTTGTAAGAATCAAGAAGCATCTTTCAAATGAAATGATGATGGTCAAAATGTCAACAAAAGTCAACCGGTCAACCAAAATCAAAAGGTCAACAAAAGTCAAATAGTCAACCTAACCATGGCACAATTATTCTTAATTAATATCATTAATCATATCTCTCATTCTCATTAGGGTTAAGAAAAAGTCAACAGTCAATAACCCTAATGAGGTTCCTCTGTCTCTGTCAACTGTGCATACACACCCGCATCCGTGTTCCGAGGAACACGAATACAATGAGACAAAACCAATCCTAAAACAAATACTAGGATCTGGCTTAAACCAAAGCCCGCTAGTAATAACTGCCCGGACACCAAACGTGCACAAGTGCGCGGATGTGAACGAACCCCGTCGCAAAACCATGTGACCTCTACTCTGTTTTGCCCAAAGGCGAATAGCCCTCTGTGTGGGACTCTAAAGACTCAACACTACGCTGGCAGTGGGTTTAACCACAAGCCGCAAGTGGTACTAGCTGTACGTAACGGTCCCCAGGTAGATGCCGATAAGAAGACTGATGAGGTGAACCCATCCGAACTCCTACTGAGCCTGAATGTGACAATCTCCGTACAGTCCGGTCTGTTCGTCTGAGAGTATCGCATGGCGAGCCTAGGGGGCGGTAAAAGTCAGTCCCCTAATAGCGGTACAAGTCGTGTCGGAGTGTAGCCCAGAACACCCTGAGATAACACTGGAAACGCTACCAGTATATCTCGCTTGCCCTGGCCAGGGACTTTGTGTAATGGCTCTCCTAGAGACAGCGCGATATCAACCCCCAATACCAGGAGAGACGAATCCTGTCTAACCGTCACTGCCTCCAAGTGCTTCGAGACTGCACCCAACTACTACCTGTTTGAACGACTCCTTTGAGCCGTGGTAGGGTAGTAATCAAAGAACTGTAGGAACACACTCGAGGCGAAGTGACAGTGTCAAGTCAACGGACTAAGCTGTCTCATGTCACCTAGGAACTGATAACTGACGATAGGTATAATATCAATCAACAGTTCCCAGCGAGTCCTGTCCAGTGTACTCGTAACCTAATGAGCACCCGCATACTATCTCAAATACGACGTACTAATGGCTGTGGCACAGACCATCTCCCCTGCTGGGATGAGAAGCGCATACGCTAGTCTACTCCGGAGTATCGATGCCCCGTCTCGATAATCCTATGACTAGTGACCTGTATAAAGATATGCTTGTAGATTACCCAGCCCCCATTAGTGTGACTGCCATTACAACGCTGGTAATCAAGCAAAGATCCTAAGGGCTCCACTATTGTGTATAGGCGATAGGCTAAAAGAAAAACATGCACACATTAAAGTAGAAACAAACCAAGTAGCATACTACCATTTTGAGCAAGATTGTCTATACAACTGTGAATATCCCAAGCTTCCATTAAGTAATATACAAACTAGTATGATACAGTAATGGCCTCTAGGGCATATACACTAACATTTGGGATAACCTGAGTCGAAGTAGTCCTTGTAATAAGATGAAAAAAGAAGGGTTAGACTACTCATGAAGGAAAAGGGAATGAAGGCACAGTGAGCCGAAGTATACCGAGGCCCAAGGAAGCACAAAGCCTCTCTTCCTCTTCAAAAGTCTTAAGGGAAGCTGCGAGAGCTTCTTCAGCGGAAATACCTGTTGAAGAAGAAAGCGTCAGTCAAAACATAATAGTTAAAATAGCCGCGGAAAAATATGACCGAAGGATACCTGATTGTGCGATGGTGATTAGTGCTGCTTCATCGCGAGCTAATTGTTTTGAGGCCGCAATGGCAGCCTCTAGATCGGTATCATCCGGCGCCATAAATAAACCCTCGTTGATCCCGTGCTCACTTAGGCCCTCGCTGTAGGGAGCATGAGGCTCCTGGACGAATACGACGTCTGCAGAAAGTATTGACTTCTTTTTCTTCTGTGAGTGAGTACCGGCAGCTGATAACACGAGCTTGCGCTTGGCAGGCAATTTGGGGCGATGAGTCCCGATTTCTGCACCCACGCCAGACTCGGGAGATGCCACAGCTACCGCTTCTATAGGCACGCGGGATAGGGGAAGCTCAGGTATAATGCGTGGTATCACAGCCGCAGCAGCTTCTCTTAGAGGAGGACAGACGATGATCCGTCGCTTCAAAGGAACGGCTGGATTACCAGCTGGAGCGGTACCCTTGCGATCAAGTAATAATAGATTTTCTTCCCTAATGACGGCGCCCATCGAATGTTGATACTACGCCACATACGCGTTCAAGATTCGCGGAATGCAACTCAGCTCACTGATAAAGAAATTGGAACCGGTGTTCAACCGCATAAAATGGTGCAATGCGTTCCGAATACTTTCTTCTGTGGAAGTAGGCTCGGCTAAGAAGGATTCGAGCGGGACACCTTGATTATAGCTTGATTGCTGGGTGAAATGGTGCGGGTTGTACCTCATGAACAACGCCAAATCATTCTGCCTAAACACGAGAAAGCCCGGCCTGATGGAGTATAAATGAAGAATCTCCCGAGCTTTCAAGCTAGAGGCCCCATCTTTAAAAGCATCGCGCAGAGGCTGCAACATTTTTGCGGATTCTTTGCCGATGGTTAAAACCTTATCGACAAAGGTCATGCCATCTCCAACCATACGCGGACAAAGAAGCACACCCCTAGCCTCCCGCGGTGTCGGAGTTAAAACGGAAGCGTCAACTAAGCGTATAATCCGAGGGAAGTTGTAATTGTCATAGAAACGAGGCCGTTTGTGAGCATCAAAAGCGCTAAGTATGTGCAGCTCGATCCATGACAAAAAATAGTGCAGCGAGAAAGTGACTGGCTGTACCCCCGGCTCGGTGGTGTCCGCCACTAAGCTGAGATCATGATACAGGTGTGCCAACCCAGCAATCCCTATAGCTACTCGCATTCCCACGACCATACGATGGGCCGAGTAAAATACTGATGGCCTCATGTAATGAGGATGCATCGGAAGCACGAACCAGTTTAGCCACAAGCCAATGAACCCCAGCACGAACGTCTCTTCATCGACGTCTGGAGCGGCAAGCTCCGTGAAGGGAACAACGGGAGTATCCGGAATAAAGAAACTTTTTAAATCCGCCTCCGCCGTCGGTTGATTAGCCAAACCAAAACCAAACGGAGAGTCAAGTTTGGAAAAATGCGCGGCTTCTGTTGACAAGGCTTCCGGACGAAGAAAGCGAGCGATGAAATCTGCGTAGCTAACTCCATGCCCTCCGGACTCCAGAAATAGACTTTCGTATATATTCAACACCTTGATCAAGCTCGGGAATTGGTGTTGAATGGCGTTCTCCGGGGTAAGACCCATTACCACTGATTTGGTGGCAAAGACGTACGCGTCCGGAGGAAGCAACTCCTCGTAGTGTTCTCCCCTAACGGGTAAGCCAGAGATTTCTGCAAATTCCTCCAAAGATACTGAGACTTCTCGATCAGACGGAAGGAAGGTGTGGGTCGGAATATTCCATTGCTCCAGAAAAGCCTTGATCCACTATGCAGGAGGCGCGGAATATTGAAAGAGAGAAGCGTAAATCGCGGGATACAACCCGAGATTCAGCATCTGTGACTTCTTGGCCGACAAAATATAGCGGGTCCACTGCAAATACCCGGCTGGATGGCGAGGGGTTAGGCCTATCATGTACGCCTATCCCTACGGGCGCGACTACCCCTGACATATACGCCGCCCCAGAGTATCCAAAGCCGACGGCAGCTGTACGGGTATCGCAACCATAGAGGGCTGAAGACAACCCTCTGAGATCCAGTTGACTTCCTCCACGGCATAGTTCACCGGAGGTGCGTCAGCATAATGGATCGCCGAAATGGGCTCCGAAGGTGCTGCGCAAGAAAAGCTATGCCGACCCCTGATGATCTGATTGTACCACGTTTCCCATAAATGAAGATTCTTCCGCTCTGGGTCATGATCCTTGATCAGTGTGAAAACTTCCCGGTCCACTGGCGCGCCAGCAAATGCACTCTCTGGACGAACAAAGGGAAACGAAGTATCGAAAGACATAGTACCTACGCGAAAAAGAACAAAAAAAAAATTAGCCGTCAATGCTACAATTTAAGTTCTGGCACTTGGTACTTTAAATTTGTGCCACACTGCAATACAGTGGAAAGGGACCAAAAGGGACCCACATAATCTAGATGATGACTCATCATTAATAAAACAGTCTCATCATTAGATGAGACGGTCATTAAATGAGGAAATCCTAAAAAGAATTCTCATTTAATGAGGGCCCCTTTGGCCAAGGAGTTAGACTCCTTAAGAGCAACACTCTACAACAGATATGACATCTGTCATAATTAATCATGAAGGGAATAAAATTCCCCCAAAATTTCTAAAGAGCAATGCTCTGTGAAGAAGATGGAATAATCCATCAGAAACCCTAAAAGCAAAGCTTTCTACAGAAGTAAAAACTTCAGGATCTTAAAGATCTGCAAAGTGAACTCTAAGAGTTCTTCGTTAATGGGTTAAAAGAAACCCTAAAAAGGATTTCTTTTTCTGATCCATGATCTAGAGAGAGCAAAGCTCTGTTTTTTTAATAGGTTAAGGAACCCTAAAAAAATCTTTAAAGATCTATGATCTAAGTAGAGCAAAGCTCTGTTAATGAGTTCAAATCTTACCAAAAAATTTGACAGAGTCTTAACTCTAAAGGAGTTTCTGAGGCAGAGAGCTATGCTCTGAAAGAGAATTAATTCTCAGAAAAACAAGAAAGAAGATGAACAGAACTCATCTCAAGGGCCAAAGGCCCTATTTATAGGCACTGAGAGCCGTTTCAACTTCTAAGTTGATCTAATGGCGCAGATGTTGCCACCGCTGCACTCACGTGTAAGCCACGTGAGCACAACGGTGGGGGGCATTTGTTTCCCCCAATCAGAGCAAAGCTCTGTTCAAATTTTGAAATTTGAAATGAAGCGGCGCTTCATAAAAGCGCTTGCGCTAAATGCGCTAGCGCTAAGAGTCAAATACTCTGATGCAGTGCTCACGTGCAAAGCACGAGAGCGCTAGCGCTAAGTGCGCTAGCACCAAGAGTCAAAGACTCTGATGCAGCACTCACGTGCAAAGCACGAGAGCGCTGAGTGCCAAGAGCGCCAGCGCCATAAGTCAAAGACTCTGAGGCAGCGCATCACGTGTAAAGCACGAGAGCGCTGAGCGCCAGCGCTAAAGAGTCAAAAACTCTGATGCAGCGCTCACGTGCAAAGCACGAGAGCGCTAGCGCTGGAACTAAATGTTCCCCGCCCTTGGATCAAAGATCCAACAAAGATAACTAAAAATCATCAGATTACCTCTGAAAAATAGAGCATCGTTGGATCGAAGATCCAATGGTGATTAAAAATCACCAAGATACAGAATAAGTTCTGTATGGTGTTCCCGCCGAAATATTCGGTCAAAGAGCTATTTGTTCCTGTTTATACCGGTTTAAGTTGCGTTTACAGATATGTGTGAAATTGGGCTTATTCATATATACGTGCACGCATACATCAGAGAAAGACCAGGTGTTAGAAAAGAAGCATTTGGTGGTCAACGACAAAAAGAAAGCATTTAATTAATTAACCATTTTATTCCACAGGAAATAGATCACCAAATATGGGATCGAAAGTACAGGGATTTATAAAACTATAGATAAAATTATCTAACTCCCTCTCTGCCTTCTCCACCATGTCAAAACGACGATCTTCACGAGGAGTAGCTACCCATCGGTCAGCACCGCACCTATCAGCGAAAGCAAACATGATGACCCGTTGAGCCCGTATTTGGCTTAGCAGCCGAACAGAGAGATCCCTCAGAGCGGTAGTAATCAAAAGTGCCTCGTGAAAGCACTCGATCTTGTCCTCCGCGGCATCGAACATTGCCAGAGTCATCTCCGCCGGGGGAGGGGGAATATCATCGATCATGGACAAGAAGACCGTCCAAAGCCAAATGGAGCCGATCGGGAGAGGAGATCTTACACGAGTCAAGAGCTCGTGCAACACCGTATCGCATTGGCCATCCGTAAGATTAGGGTTCACCAAGCGCGCGACAAAACAAGGAACAATTTCCTCAATAGGCACCTCCCATGGTTGCTGACGAGCATGTGGGCGATTACAAGCCATAGCTCTTCTTTGTTAAAATGATTCTCTGAAAATGAGAGAGAAAAGAAGCATTGCTTCAGATTATGAAGGCAGGCATTTAATTCTAGGCACAGAAAATGCTGTGCATGATGGAACTATTTCCAAGCTCCGGGGAAGAGAAGTTTGACTCAGGAAAAGCGGAGAAGGAAGGTGAAAAAGCACCTTCAGTAATAAGGAAGCGCCTTATGTGCAAAGCACAAGAGCGCCGAGCGCCAAGAGCGTCGAGCGCCAAGAGCGCCAGCGCCATGAGTCAAAGACTCTTAGGCAGCGCATCACGTGCGAAGCACGAGAGCGCTGGGCGCCAAGTGCGCCAGCACCAAGAGTCAAAAACTCTGATGCAGCGCTCACGTGCAAAGCACAAGAGCGCTGGCGCTGGAACTAAATGTTCCCCACCCTTGGATCAAAGATCTAACAAAAATGATTAAAAATCATCAAACTATCAGAAAGAAAGTTCTGTTGAGGAAATACACCTCAGATCTTTCCTAACAGGAAAGATCGTGCTCTGTAAATCAGAGCACCGTTAGATCAAAAATCCAATGGTGATTAAAAATCACCCAGATACAGAATAAGTTCTGTATGGCAAAAGATTTTCCCAATCTTGTTAAAAACAAGAAGATTGCCTTCTGTAAAACAGAAGCCCTAGGATCAAAGATCCAATGGTGGGAAACATCCCCAAATCAATCAGAGAAAGATCTCTTCAATTGATTCAACAAATCAGTCTCCCCTATATAAAGGACCCAAGACTTCAAGTCTTGAATAGAGAGGAGCCCCCCTCATAAACTTTGAGAAATTTCGGAGAGAAGAGAAAGCTCTCGGGAGAAGAAGAATTTCTTCAAGGTAAATAAAACATAGAGATAAAATCATCTTATAAGAGAAGAAGAACCTATTTCTTTTTCTAGATCATAGATCTATAAGATCGAGATCTTTCACAAAAGAGATCATAGCATCTCACCATAAAAAGTGAGGGGGGAGAACTTAATTCTCTTCAGATCATAGATCTATAAAATAAAGACGAAGTCTTTCATAAGAATAGAAAAGATTGTAAAATCTTTTATTAAAATAAGAACCTACTTCTTAGATCTATGAGACAAAGTCTCCTATGAACGAGAATTTAATTCTCAGAGTGCAGAACTGATCAAAGTTGCCTAAAAAGAGCCTTAGCGCTCCAATTGAAAAGAAGCGCCTCAGCGCTCCAAGACTGGTGCACAGCGCCACAGCGCTCTTAGCGCTCCAATTGAAAAGAAGCGTCTCAGCGTTCCAAGACTGGCGCACAGCGCCAAAGCGCTCCTAGCGCTCCAATTGAAAAGAAGCGCTTTAGTGCTTCAAGACTGGCGCACAGCGCCACAACGCTCCTAGCACTCCAATTAAAGAAGCGCCTCAGCGCTCTGCGCCCAACGCTCCAAGAACTATTTTAAAAGAAGAGCCTAGCACTCTATGGTTAGCGCTTAGCGCCAAGTGCACCACGTGCTCCTCACGTGTGCGCTATTTTATAAAGAGCGCTCTACATTCATTGACTGGCGCTCAGCGCCAAGCGCGCCACGTGCTCCTCACGTGTGCGCTATCTCACAGGAAGCGCCTTAGCGCTCTAAATCTAGCGCTCAGTGCCAAGCGTGCCACGTGCTCCTCACGTGTGCGCTGAGAGAACATAAATTGTTCTTTAAATAAAGCCCCAGAGCCATAATGAGTGCTCAGCATTCAATAAAAGACAAAAATATTGTCAGAACCCAAACCAATGCGCAGCATTGTTAAATGAAAAAGGACTGAGCCTAATTAAATATCCAACATTTTAACAGAATGGGCCGAGCCCAAGTTGGCCACATATCCCTAATTGAGCTCATATGCTCATAAATTTTTGATCTTAGTCTCAAACTTGACTATAGATCTCCCAACCGACATTGGTTCAAGAGTACATCTCTTCATACCTCTGATATATGTCGTTGTAATTCTTCAACGTCTTCAGAGAAATGGAGGGTCCCAATAACCAATAACTTTTGGTGCATCCCCAAACGGTTGAACCAAAACCAGACAGACTATGACGTCTTTAAACTGGACTATGATGTCCTTAAACTTTACGGACTGTAGGGTTCTTAAACTCATGGACTATGATGTCCTTAAACTTTATGGACTGTGGGGTCCTTAAACTCATAGACTATGATGTCTTTAAACTTTACAGATTATGACATCTTTAAACTGTCACGGACTATGATGTCCTTAAATTTATGGACCGCAATGTCCCTAAACTAAAACAATAGAGTCCAAATGCTCTTTTGTTGGATCTAAATGATCCTGTTGAGTAGATCTTAGTCTAAAATTAGACTAAAGTATCCTTAACAAACGTTTGAGTTGATCTTAGTCTCAAATGAGATTAACGATCCTTAAACCCAACCCAAAACCAAATCTAAGAAAATACGGATTTGGACTAATCCACGCCCTACGGGCGACAACATAAATTAGTCTCCGTATACAATCCAAGAGCAACCAAAAAAAAACAAACACACACGACACGAAGTGACCTTCTGGAGCAGGTGAAAGTGGTAATCGCGATGCGGTAACGTAATTAACTGCAGGGGTTTGCACCTGTAGGGAAGAGCATCCCCACAATCAAAAACCCCTCACAATAAGGGGGAATCTAACGAAATCTGCTACAACGGCCGCATCCGTCTAAACCTCCGATACATGGTGTCATAAATCAACTTGGCATCTTCGGAGAGGTGGACGGATAAATCCAAATAGCATCTGCCCCCAAATTCAGGCCAGACGATCTACGCGGTTTCGTCTCCCGTATTCGGCGCTAAACACCACGTTCCACGCCATCACGATTCCCCATTAACGAGCATGTCTCACCATTAATGCGGGATCCCGCTCATCACGTGGGCGTGACATCGGGAGTGTAACGGCCGGCGTGATTCTCATGCCCGCCTTCCTGCTGCCACCGCTATATAAACCCCTCATTCAGACGGTTCAAGTAAGCCATTTTGACTCCACTAAGCCGTTACTCTGCTCGGATTTCCTCTTTAACTTGACCGTCGGAGGGTTCTCGGTGGTACAACCACCCCGGGACTTCCTTGCAGGTAGCTCGGCCCAAACAACCTCAAACCCATTGAGATCCACACGCTTCAGGAGCCAGCCTCCAGATCCAATCTCAGCTGTCTATCGCCGCCATCAGCAGATCAACGGAAGGTAACATCTTGACGTGATCCGACCCACGTCACTAACCAAAGCAGCGATTATTCTAGATATATGAATTCTGATATAGATATCCGTAGACACATTACAAAATCATTTTAAATTTACTTTTTACTTAATAATGATCGGGAAACTACACATTTTTTATGTTATGCATCGAAAAGAATATTTTGATATATTATTTCATCATTTTTTTTCAAAATCTAGAAAATAGGCTAGTAATATATATAGTATATTTGTTAACGTATTTATTAATTCATTTCGTCAAAAAAAAATATTTATTAATTCACGTAATATTAATTTGCATGCATATTAGCCTGTATCAAATATTTTGAACTAGATAACAAATATGAATATATTAATGCTCAAATCCGCTGCTTATCCAATCCGGATGCAACCCTATGCCCATTTCTTGTCATCCAACCCTATGAAGAGGATTCAAGATGTTTCCACTAACAAATGAGCAATAGTGTGGTTGGTATTATGGCGCTTCTAAAGAAATAGTAAGAGATAGAAGAAAAGGAGCCTTAGAGAGAGAGAGAGATCTCTATTGTGGCTTTCCTGTATATATATTATTAATCTCTAAAATATTGTTACAATCAGATCAATCATACAATCTCTCAATAATATTTAATTGTAACTAAATCTTTACAAAATCTCCAATATAAATCTTTCCGGACGTCTGACCCGCACAGGGACAGACGTCTGACCCGCACAGGGACAGACGTATGATTTGCGCCCTGTTAAAGCGGTAATCAAATCCAGACGTCTATTCCTTACAGGTGCAGACGTATGGCAAGCGCTTTGTTAATTCACTAGCCAGTACCAGACGCCCAACATGGAAGTGACGGACGTTTGGTGTCATGGTCAGACGTCTGATCTGAAGGTTCAGACGTCTGTTGGTTTGCTTGGTTGCCTGATGACTTTAAGTTGTTATTACACCCCCCAAGCCGAACGGCTGTTAGACAACGTTGAGCTTGAAACGCAGTTCGACAAAGCGTGGTCTCGAAAGTGGCTTGGTGAGAGTATCGGCATGTTGATCATGCGTGGAGATGCAGTGCACAAAAAGTTGGTTGTCAGCGACACGTTCACGAACAAAATGAAAGTCAATTTCAATATGTTTAGTGCGGGCATGGAAAACGGGATTAGCAGTAAGGTATATAGCGCCAATGTTATCACACCACAACACAGGTGGGAAATGATCGGATCCTAACTTGTGAACTAAGGATTGAAACCAAATGAGCTCGACCATTGTATTTGCTAGCGTCTTATATTCAGCCTATGTGCTTGAGTGAGCGACTGTTGCTTGTTTTTTAGAGCTCCATGAAATGAGATTCTGACCCAAGAAGATAGTGCAGCCGCTGATGGAAAATGATGGTGAGAGTGATGTAATGATGATTCTCAAGATTTCTCTCTTTACAAATTTTCATCTCCAACTTTGAAGCTAAGCACAAGTAGAAGAGAGGAGGAAGAAGAAGAAATTATGAATAAATTCATTACCTCTTTTCTTTTACTTTCTTCTCTTATATTTGTGAAGAGTAGGTGGATGGGTGACTCACCCCCAATGAGTCATCCATCCACACTCTTCACAAAGCTTCTCATATGAAGTGGAAAAAGGTGTATGCGCGCGCGCACACACACATTACCAAGTATGTATCAAAATACATATATCCGTATTCGTACCAAAATATGAATATCCGTATTCGTATTGAGATAAAAATACTCGTATTCGTATTAAGATACAAATACCCGTATTTATACAAATACTCGATTTCTTATAAATACTGTATTCGTGTCAAAATACAAATACTGTATTCATATAAAATTATGAATACTAAAAGAGTGATAACTACAGAGATAAAATACTAGCTCACAATAATCCGGTTATCTTTCAAACCTGCCAGTATTATCAAAACGAAAAATTAAAATACGTGCACTGAATACACGTATTTTGTTGGATATAGTGCCCTCAAAATCAATTATTGGATCGCAGGTACGTGATTGCAATGATTGAGGAGGACCTATACCGATAGCACAGTCTTACTCGAGATGATAGTATGCTATCTGGTTTGCCTTTATCAGTCGTGTACAGGTTCAGGTGACTGATCACTATTACACGTTGATAAAGCCCTTAGGATCTTGCTTGACTACCAACAGTATGATGGCGATCATATACGTGAGAGTTGGGTAGTCTATAAGCACATCCTTAAAAGTGGTCCCTAGTCGTGGGAGTTTCGAGACAGGGCATCGATACTCCGGAGTAGACTAGTGTATACAGTCGAGACCCCGACAAGGGGCGATGGCCGGTCTCACAAGCCACTGGTGTCAGTTGGATCATCTAAGATGTATATAGGTGCTCATTGGGTTATGAGTACACCGGACAGGACTCGCCGGGAACCTGCTAGTTAGTATTATACCTATCGTCAAATAGCAGTTCCCTGGTGACATGTGTACAGGTTAGTTCATCAACCTGAGGTCGTCATTTGTCTCGTGTGAGTTCCCACTGTGCATTGATTTGTACCCTACCACGGCTCAAAAGAGTCGTGCAAACAGGTCTTTTTTGGGTACAGTCCCGAGCCATATGGAGGCAAATGAGCGGATCGACAGGGGATTCGTCTCTCCCGGTATTGGGGGTGAGATCATGCTGTGTCTAGGAGAGCCATTACACCAAGTCCTTGGCCATGGCAGGTGAGAATTACTGGTAAGTATTCCAGTAGTTTCTCAGGGTGTTCAGGGCTTCTTTCCAACACGACTTATACCGCTATTGGGGGTTTGACGTTACCAGCCCCCTAGGCCCAATATGCAATACTCATAGACGAACGGACCGGACTGTATGTATATTGTCACTGTTAGGCTCAGTAGGGTTCCAGGATGAGTTCGCTCATCGGCTTTTCTTGAGGTCAGTACATGGGCAGCCGTTACGCACTGCTAGTGCCGCTGACGTGCTTGTGGTTAAACCCACTGCCAGGGTACTGATGAGTCATTAGAGTCCCCCACAGATAGTTTTCCAAGTTCGGGCGAAACGTTGTAGAGGCCATATGGTTTTATGGCAGGGTTCGGAAAATGCACGTGCATTTATGCACGTATCATATTTCGGGCAGATAATACTGGTGGTCTTTGGTTTAAGCCGGATCCATGTATTATACTGTGTAGATATAATATCTTTGTCTCAGTAGCATTTGTATTCGGTCGTAATACAAATGCGGGTATGTATATACAGTTACGGGGTTATCCTGAAATTCGTTTCGGGATCGCTTTTCGAAGTTGCCAGTTTTCTATCACCCACCTTAAACATTCGGTTTAATGCAGAATTATCTTTTCTTCATTTTTTATGGTTGTGGGTGAGTCATGAGGGTGAGTCATGAGTGTGAGCTTCTGGATTGATGACTAGGCTTTATATGTCACCATTTTGTATTAAATGTTTTAGTGAGGTGTTTATGTGACTCATTCATTCCATTAATTCCTTTTGTATTTGCTTAGGATATTTGTTATTGATCTTTTCCTTATGATCACCCCCTTGCTCCTACACTCACCCTCCTCCTCTCATATATGTGGCCGGCCATTTTTTTGGAAGCCCTATGGTTGTAAAAATGAGATGATGATTCATATTTGATAAATTTCCTAGTTCAATTTATCAATCTAAAAGGCAACTTCATTAACCGTTCATCCATGGTTTTGGATGAAACGAGAAAAAGTGTTCTACCCATTCTCTACATCAATCTTGGATATGTCGGCTGGCAAACTTCATGTCCGAGTTGCCTCGGTTCAGAGGCGGAAGCCCGTATAAAGATCCGTTGACGTGGTGCCACCTGGACGAGAAGACCGGAGATCGAGCGAGATCGCAGATGCCGCAAAGGAGCGTGGGATGATAGCTAAAGACCGAAGGACTCGGATCGTTCGGTATCGCCTTTCTACCTACTCTGTAGTTTGTTAGTTTAGCGTTAATGGCAAGATCCGGGTTAAAGTATACGATAGCGCCGGTTATAAAAGTTTTTGTTCCGCGTTTGGCGTCAGATTGACGGCCGGGGCGCTACCGTAGACTTACATGGTATCAAAGACACGCCATTAAGCTTTACTAACATGTTCTAACGCGTTTAAAATATCGATTGAACGGAATTTCGAAAACCGCATTTTTCTGTGTAAAGTTTCTGTCGATTTTTAAAACAGGTCTAAAATCATTTTGAGCATCTCAGAAAATCGTGCAGGCTTTTTTAAGAATACTGGTGAAATTTGGTCAACTGTTGACTCCATAGAGCCGTGGAACCGCCGCACAAGCCATGCATTGGCCGCGGTTCCGCCACAGCTTTAGAGCAACAGTGCACCAATTTTCTACAGTGGGGTCTTTCATGTAAATTGTGGTTTCTAGAATGTTTTGTTTGGGCCCAGATTTTATTACTGTACAGCAGATGTACGTGGGGCCCACTTCGGGAAGTTTTGTCGATCGAAATTTTAAACTTGTTAGTTTACAGTACTTACATTATATCTCCGACCGTGAATGTCATTCGAGCGGTAAATTGCGTCTAATTGCTATAGTTCTTTTAGACAGATTTACGAACGTGACATTCGCGTTGATGTTCTGTGTTGTGCTTGTAGGGTTCCTAGGCACACTATAGAGGTCTCACAAGGCATCGATCATGCCAATTTAAAATTTTATGGGTGCCGAGAAACCTAATACGGATCGTCGGCTAGATTTCTAGGCGAAAAGATAATCTAGTTAACTACTTAACTAAAAGTTAGATGCTACAACCTTTGTAGATCCGGTTCTCCACTTCCTTAGCTCCACGTGGGTGTCCTCTCGCTGTCCATCATGAATCCCGAACTCAATCGTCGGCTTCATCGGAGAAACGGGCGAGCTAGGTCGTCGGCTTCGTGTCAAAGACGATCTACGTCGAGACATCACAAGTTCAAGCTCCGACTTCACAAAGTTGTGAAACTTATGAAGAAAACACCCAAAACAACTTGGCAAGAGGTAGAGGGTGAATAAATAGGAGGTGGGTTCACTTTAGAATTGGATTTCTCTCACTAGAACTCAAGTTGCCATTAATGGCATCAAGGTTTCTATCTTGAAGAAGAAGGAGAAGTTGAAGCTAGTTTTATGATAAGTCTTTAAAAATGAAAAGAAAATTCATACTTATCATAATCTAACTAGGGTTAAGTGTAGAGAATAAACCATGGTCATTTGGAGAGTTAGGGTTAAGCATGAGGACAAGAATGGTTGCAAAAGTCTAGGCTTCATGAAGCTTCAACTAAAGACAAAAGAAAGCCACCATTCTCTTTAAATCATTTCCAAATAAATAAATAAATGAATATGCAAAACCCTAATCAACACTTAACCATGGTTTTAATTCTTTACACTTAACAAAATGATCAAGTATCATCAAACATGATACAAATATGTGCACAAAAGTATATCACATATACTTCTTGCACATCAAGTGAGAAAATCCAAATAAAGTGAACCAATACTAGTTAATGCAATGCAATATATCAAATATATAATTATACATTAAATCATTGAACCAACATTTGATTCAATGATCCGGTCATGTCGCACATAACCGACTAGAATCCAATGTATCGATTTATCGAATCAATGATTCGATAACTAGGTCATATCGAATATAACCAATCGAAACATATATCGCGAGAATGAAATGCTGTATCACATACACGCATTATTCTCGGTCTTGCACATATCTCATATGCGCTCCTATTTCGTTTCGCTTGAGCCAGGAAACCTCTGTGTAGGACTCTAAAGACTCGTCAATACGCCGGTAGCAGATGATGATCATATCAAGCACCCACAAGCCGCAAGCGGTCTGCTAAACGTAACGGCCATCCGGGTATTGAGCGATCAGAAGATCGACGAGCTAGCCCGCTCACACTCCTGTGAATCCAACCAGCAACACTTATCGTACAGTCCGGTCTGTTCGTCTGATATGTCGCATATCAAGTCTAGGGATGGTAAACGTCAGACCCCAATAACCGATAAGTCATGCCGATGTGAGGCTCATAACGGGTCGAGAAACTACTGGTAACACTTACCAGCAAATCTCTGATCAGCCATGGCCAGGGACTTCCCTGTTACGGCCAATCGAGCACAGCGCAACATCAACTCCCAATACCGGGAGAGACGAAACCCCTCCTATTGCTCATTGCCTCCATGTGACTCGGGACTGTACCCAAAGACCACCGTTTTGCACTCCCTCATGAACGTGGTAAGGTGGAGATCAAAGCACAGTGGGAATCACACAAGACTCTATGACGATCTCGGGTCTACAGACTAACCTGTACAAGTGTCACCTGAGAACTGCCATCTGACGTGAGGTATAATACCATCTGGGAGTTCTTGGCGAGTCCGTCCAGTGTACCCAGTCTCCACTGAGCACCCGTACACCATCTCTGATGTCAAACACCAATGGATATGGGATCATCCATCGCCCATCTCATGGGTCGAGAAGCGTATACGCTAGTCTACTCTGGTATATCGATGCCCTGTCTCGATACACCCATGACTAGGGACCTTGAAGGATGTACTTATGGACTACCATGTCCCCACTAGTATGATCTGCATCATAGTCCAGGTAGTCAAGTACACATCCTAAGGGCTTTATCAACATGTAACTATAAGACAGTTTAAAGAGACTAGTGTACATGTTAAGATAAAGAGTAACCAGATAGCATACTATCATATCGAGCAAGAAAGTCATCTCTATATATGTCCAAGCATCCAATATAATATACATCATCTGTACAATACTGGCCTCTAGGGCATACATACAACTAACAATCTCCCACTTGCACTAGGGCCAGCTGCTATAGTATCGCATACCGAGCATCCCGAAGAGTCTCTCAAACTGTATCTGGGGAATGGCCTTCGTGAGTGGATCCGCCGTGTTGTTCTTCGTGTCAACCCTCCTGACCTCGATCTCCCGGCGATCAACTATCTCCCGGATCAGGTGATACCGCCTCAGAATATGCCTGGACCGCTGATGGGACCTGGGTTCCTTGGCCAAAGCCACTGCTCCATTGTTATCGCAATACAAAGGTATTGGATGCTCAATGGATGGAACCACTCCACGTTCAGTAATGAACTTCTTGATCCAGACAGCCACTTTGGCAGCATCGTTGGCAGCGATGTATTCAGCCTCCATCGTCGAGTCTGCCACGGTTTCCTGCTTGGAACTCTTCCAGCTAACCGCCCCTCCGTAAAGGGTAAAGACAAAGCCCGACTGCGACTTAGAGTCGTCCTTATCACTCTGGAAGCTCGAATCGGTAAAGGACTCCACTTGGAGTTCTCCGTTACCATACACCAAGAGCATCTCTTTAGTCCTTCGCAAGTACTTGAGAATGCTCTTCACAGCTGTCCAGTGATTCTCTCCAGGATCAGCTTGATACCTACTCACTACACTTAGTGAGTATGCAACATCGGGTCTGGTACATAGCATCGCATACATGATAGAGCCTACTGCCGAAGCATAGGGTATCCCTTGCATGCGAGCTCTCTCCATATCAGTCTTGGGAGACATCTCTTTGGAGAGAGTGACTCCAGAGATCGTGGGTAAGTTCCCACGCTTGGATTCTTCCATACTAAACCTCTTTAGTATGGTGTCAATGTACCTGGATTGGGACAATCCCAATATCCGTTTGGATCTATCTCTATAGATCCTAATTCCCAATATGCAGGAGGCATCACCAAGATCTTTCATTGAGAATCTTTGTGATAAGAAGAGCTTGACCGCTTGCAGCATAGGAATATCATTTCCTATCAAGAGTATGTCGTCCACGTACAATACGAGGAAGACAACCTTACTCTCTGCTACCTTCTTGTAGATACAAGGTTCATCTGGGTTTTTGACGAAATCAAACTCTTTGATAACGACGTCAAAGCAGATGTTCCAACTCCGCGATGCTTGCTTTAATCCATAAATGGATTTAAGCAGCTTGCACACCTTCCCGCTGCTCCCACTTTCTACGAAGCCCTCTGGCTGAGTCATGTACACGCACTCTTCTAAATCACCGTTTAGAAAGGCGGTCTTAACATCCATTTGCCAGATTTCGTAATCATGATATGCAGCGATGGCAAGCATGATCCGGATGGATTTAAGCATAGCCACTGGAGAAAAGGTTTCGTCATAGTCCACACCTGGTCTTTGGCGAAAACCTTTTGCAACAAGTCTAGCTTTGAAAGTCTCCACTTTCCCATCTACACCAAGTTTCTTCTTGAAGATCCACTTGCTCCCAATGGGTTTTACCCCTTCAGGAGCAACTTCCAAAGTCCATACTTTGTTGGTGTATATGGATTCCATCTCAGACCGCATAGCATCCAGCCATTTCACCGAGTCCCTACTCGTGATGGCCTGCTCTAAGCTAGTTGGGTCATCATCCTCCATGATGCAATCCTCGCTTCCACCATCCATGAGAAAACCGTAGTATCTCTCAGGTTGGCGAGGAACCCTACTAGATCGGCGGAGAGGCTGAGGTTCATTGGGAACTGCTGAATCCTCTGGTTCCACTAAATCTTCAGTTTGAGTTTGTGTAGACGGAATTTCTTCCAGTTCTACCATATCCCCACTAATTTCTTTTGCAAGAAATTCCTTTTCTAAAAAGGTGGCATGTCGAGAAACAAACACTTTTTGTTCCTCTGTATGGTAGAAAAGATATCCATGTGAATGTTTGGGATATCCCACAAACTTGCATAGAACTGACCGTGCCTCGAGCTTGTCCGGATTTTGCCTTTTAACATAGGCCGGGCAACCCCATATCTTAACTCGTTTAAGACATGGTCTCTTCCCACTCCATATCTCATATGGTGTGGTAGGTACAGATTTAGTTGGAACTTGATTCAATAGGTATGCTGCTGTTTCCAGCGCATAACCCCAGAAGGAAATAGGTAACTCAGCTGTGCTCATCATAGAGCGCACCATATCTAATAGGGTGCGGTTCCTCCGTTCTGATACACCGTTGTGCTGTGGTGTATATGGAGGAGTCAGCTGAGAGAGAATCCCATTCTCTTTTAGGAAGTCCAGGAATTCATTGCTCAAGTATTCACCTCCTCGATCAGATCGAAGGATTTTAATACTTTTTCCGGTTTGGTTCACTACTTCTTGTTTATATTCTCTAAATTTCTCAAAAGCTTCTGATTTGTGTTTCATCAGGAACACATACCCGAACCTAGAGAGATCGTCAGTGAATGTAATGAAGTATGAAGAACCATCCCTGGCATGTGTAGACATAGGACCGCATACATCACTATGTATCAGTCCTAAGAGTTCAGTAACTCTTTCTCTGTGTCCTGTAAACGGAGTTTTGGTCATCTTGCCTTTGAGACATGACTAGCAAGTGTCATAAGATGAAAATTCAAACGGATTTAAATATCCATCCTTATGCAACTTAGCCAGTCGTGTCACATTGATGTGACCCAGTCTACAATGCCACAAGAAGGATTCGTTCAGTTCAGAACTCTTCCTCTTGTGTGTGTTAGTTATGCTTATAACTGTTGATTGATTTAGAACATAAATGCCATTGCACAACGTGCCTGATCCAACCAACTTTTGGTTACGGAAAATGTTCATAACATTGTCCTGTAATACAAAATTATATCCCTCTTTACTCAATAAAGAAACCGATATAATGTTGCATATCAGGTTCGGCATGTAATAGCATTCGTTCAGAACCAATGTATTACCAGTTGGTAATACAAGGTGATATTCCCCGACAGTCTTAGCTACAACAATTGCACCATTTCCAACTCTAATGTCTTTATCACCTTCTCCAAGTTCTCTACCTTTTCTAAGCCCATGTAACTGATTACATATATGGGATCCTGATCCGGTATCTAATACCCAGGACGTAGGGCAAATGGAGAAACAGTTCTCTGTAACGAACACACCCGAAGAAAATGCATCAACATGTACTTTCTTCATTCGGGTGGCATGGGAATCCTGGTATTCCCCTATATCCTGTTCAGTCCTATAACTCTTATAGGTAAGAACGGAACCAACGTTCCCCAGCACAGTATAACATGCGGGTTCGATCAATACATCCATATTATTATCTTTATTAGGGCATAAAATGGTCGCTACCTGGAGAGAGAGAGAAGAAAACACTTTAGCGTATGCTCGTGCAAGATCAGATTGGTTATTATCTTATCTAATCAGGATGGCTCCCACTGCTTTTTATCAAATCTTCCTTCAAACCGTAAAAGGAAAGACTAGCCGGGATTAATTACACACTACAAGTTCGCCAATCTTTTAGCCAGGCCAGTGTCGGTACTTTGAGGGAGGTCCCCCGTGCTTTCGCACGAACCTAATTAATGTAAACCTCGTATTCCCAGAGGCGTAATCTCGTTAACACCTTTCTAGACACCTACTTGATCGGCTAATTGTAACGTGTAAAACTCTCCCAGGAGTAACTCTTACTCGCAGTGGGTATCGGGATCCAACTATCTCATAGAAGGTATGCAATCTCATTGCAAATTTCAACACTTGAAATTCCAGATAATATTTTGCCCCTAGCGTCCTATGACCTTGACAAAGGCCAACAAATCATAGCATGCTAGTCAAGTTCAACCCGTCATTTCTTGATTGAATCAAACCCACCCGCACGGCCCTTGACAAAGGCCAACAAGGTCGCACGACTACCCTGAAACAATCTGCATCATATGCATAAGCAGATAATCACTATTCAGCTACCGCACACTACGCCTTGACAAAGGCCAACAAACGCAGCATGAATACTAAACAGTTCTTATCTGAAATGACGGAGGGCTACGACAGGTTTTTCTGAAAACCTATTGCGTAATGAACTTGATATCGTTGTAGAATCAAATGAAGTTTTAAAATGGAGTGATTTTGAGGCTTTTCTAGTTTTGCTAAAGGGGTCACTCCCGGTGAAGAGATCGTCGGCCCTTTCCTCGTCGAATGAGGTGCGGGATATATCATATATATCACTATGCAAAGCAGAAACTATAGAAGCAATCAAAATTCAAACCGAGTGTGTAGCATCTGCCAGTTATTGCTAAAGGAGTCACTCCCGGTGAAGGGATCTCGGTCCTTTCCTCATCGAATAAGGTGCAGGGTATATCATATATACCGCTATGCAAAGCAAGAACTGTAGCTACCTGTTTTATTTGAAATTTGATTCTACAACATCTTAGGTTTCTTTTCTTTCATTAATCACATTAATGAAGTCCCATCATTTAAATACCTAAACATCACAGATAAATACGACGTACACTTATGCCATCCGCATTTGCCTCGATGTCCCCTCGTGCACCGTTAGGTTAGGTAACTAACGACAGAGCATGGCAGGGCTAGTGCGGGTGTAAAACATAAGTAACATCTATATAATATATCATATATACTATATACTGTATCTATCACAGAACATCACATGATCATATCACAGATATCGCAGCAGAAGAAACTTATGAAACATTGGATATACTAGGACGTCCGTGTTTTCAATACGAGCCAGTATAAAACACGGATTCCACGGTCGTGATGAATAGCCAATCCCACACCCCTAGACCCCTACGAGAGCGGCAAGCAACCCTACCAATTCTAGGGTTAGGAGACCCGGACTCGACTCCTCGAGTTGGTCTCCCACTGGACCCTAGAACCCGGTTACTTGTGCTCCCCTCCTGGGTCTATCCTAATGCGGAAAAGTAAATAATATACAAAAGGTGACAACTTCCGCTACCTGGAAGTGCCCCAAATAAAAGAATATTACATACAAGTTTTTACATGAATGAAAATGAAAAACACTCATCTCACATAAAAACCCCCGGCTATTCAAACACGACGATCCAATATAACATATCCAGCAACACATAACAACACATGTCATCAACGTAAGTAAGTATGCATACCCCAATTGTCGTTGACGTATAGCAACGAAACCGGCGATATGAACATACTACACTTACGGTCACAAAAAAGAAAGTGTAAAACTACAACAGTTGGAATCCGCAACCTCTTTAGACATCACATGCCTAATCAAATGAAATACTTAGACATCACATGCCTAACAGTTATAAACCCCGCATTTTAGTCTCATTATCGAAAACTCTTTTCAATATCAAGTGAAACTAAACCGCTAGATTTATAACAATCATTCAGTTATCTCATAACTTTTTGTGAATTCCAATTATTGTATCACATTCCAGATAAACAGAAAATGTTAAACTTTCCGATCGAACAGTCGAATACCCAAGTTTTCCCGATACAGCTCAACACATGAAATAAGTCTAACAACATTCAGTTCGTGCCTCAGTACCAACGGTCCAGCCGTAGAAGGGTCAAGCCAACGCCTCACATGTGGCACGCCGTACTGTCCCAAACCCAAAGGTTCAAAGGACAGTTCAAGACGGTCACATAATCGAGTTAAGGTTTGTTGTCTTCTAGAGGGTCCATCGCGTTACTTGCACTACTTAGAACGTCGTTAAACTACGGAAAAATCCAACACTTGGAAATTTCCCGACAGGGGAAAAGTTGGGTATTTATATCCGGTCGAACTTTTTAACAAATTCAAAAATTATCCGGAAATACACAAAGACGAAGTTTGATAATCCGGTCGAAACACCGAAGCTCTAAAACACCCCAGAAAATTCAACTCTTGAATAATTATTAAAAATACCCATAAAACTCAGATGCAGAAACTATGAATTACTGTGCAGAGGAGGATGGCTGACGTCATTCTTTAGCCGCGGAACCGCCGCCTAAGCTGGCTTAGGCCGCGGTTCCGCCGCGCATTTCACTGTTCATTGAATAAAAATTGCACCGTAATTCTTAGAATTCCCTGCTGAATTTTTTAAGCATTTTTAATATTGAAAAATCCCAGATTTTAGAAAAAGTCCAGAGAGCACTTGGGTTTTAGGGTTTCGGGTTCGTTCGGGTTTCAAACGTCGTCTAGACTTCGTCTAAGGCTCTAGCTAGGCTTTGATACCACTGTAGGGTTCCTAGGCACACTATAGAGGTCTCATAAGGCATCGATCATGCCAATTTAAAATTTTATGGGTGCCGAGAAACCCTAATACGGATCGTCGGCTAGATTTCTAGGCGAAAAGATAATCTAGTTAACTACTTAACTAAAAGTTAGATGCTACAACCTTTGTAGATCCGGTTCTCCACTTCCTTAGCTCCACGTGGGTGTCCTCTCGCTGTCCATCATGAATCCCGAACTCAATCGTCGGCTTCATCGGAGAAACGGGCGAGCTAGGTCGTCGGCTTCGTGTCAAAGACGATCTACGTCGAGACATCACAAGTTCAAGCTCCGACTTCACAAAGTTGTGAAACTTGTGAAGAAAACACCCAAAACAACTTGGCAAGAGGTAGAGGGTGAAGAAATAGGAGGTGGGTTCACTTTAGAATTGGATTTCTCTCACTAGAACTCAAGTTGCCATTGATGGCATCAAGGTTTCTATCTTGAAGAAGAAGGAGAAGTTGAAGCTAGTTTTATGATAAGTCTTTAAAAATGAAAAGAAAATTCATACTTATCATAATCTAACTAGGGTTAAGTGTAGAGAATAAACCATGGTCATTTGGAGAGTTAGGGTTAAGCATGAGGACAAGAATGGTTGCAAAAGTCAAGGCTTCATGAAGCTTCAACTAAAGACAAAAGAAAGCCACCATTCTCTTTAAATCATTTCCAAATAAATAAATAAATGAATATGCAAAACCCTAATCAACACTTAACCATGGTTTTAATTCTTTACACTTAAAAAAATGATCAAGTATCATCAAACATGATACAAATATGTGCACAAAAGTATATCACATATACTTCTTGCACATCAAGTGAGAAAATCCATATAAAGTGAACCAATACTAGTTAATGCAATGCAATATATCAAATATATAATTATACATTAAATCATTAAATCAACATTTGATTCAATGATCCGGTCATGTCACACATAACCGACTAGAATCCAATGTATCGATTTATCGAATCAATGATTCGATAACTAGGTCATATCGAATATAACCAATCGAAACATATATCGCGAGAATGAAATGCGGTATCACATACACGCATTATTCTCGGTCTTGCACATATCTCATATGCGCTCCTATTTCGTTTCGCTTGAGCCAGGAAACCTCTGTGTAGGACTCTAAAGACTCGTCAATACGCCGGTAGCAGATGATGATCATATCAAGCACCCACAAGCCGCAAGCGGTCTGCTAAACGTAACGGACATCCGGGTATTGAGTGATCAGAAGATCAACGAGCTAGCCCGCTCACACTCCTGTGAATCCAACCAGCAACACTTACCGTACAGTCCGGTCTGTTCGTCTGATATGTCGCATATCAAGTCTAGGGGTGGTAAACGTCAGACCCCAATAACCGATAAGTCGTGCCGATGTGAGGCTCATAACGGGTCGAGAAACTACTGGTAACACTTACCAGCAAATCTCTGATCAGCCCTGGCCAGGGACTTCCCTGTTACGGCCAATCGAGTACAGCGCAACATCAACTCCCAATACCGGGAGAGACGAAACCCCTCCTATCGCTCATTGCCTCCATGTGACTCGGGACTGTACCCAAAGACCACCGTTTTGCATGCCCTCATGGACGTGGTAAGGTGGAGATCAAAGCACAGTGGGAATCACACAAGACTCTATGACGATCTCGGGTCTACAGACTAACCTGTACAAGTGTCACCTGAGAACTGCCATCTGACGTGAGGTATAATACCATCTGGGAGTTCTCGGTGAGTCCGTCCAGTGTACCCAGTCTCTACTGAGCACCCGTACACCATCTCTGATGTCAAACACCAATGGATATGGGATCATCTATCGCCCATCTCATGGGTCGAGAAGCGTATACGCTAGTCTACTCTGGTATATCGATGCCCTGTCTCGATACACCCACGACTAGGGACCTTGAAGGATGTACTTATGGACTACCATGTCCCCACTAGTATGATCTGCATCATAGTCCAGGTAGTCAAGTACACATCCTAAGGGCTTTATCAACATGTAACTATAAGACAGTTTAAAGAGACTAGTGTACATGTTAAGATAAAGAGTAACCAGATAGCATACTATCATATCGAGCAAGAAAGTCATCTCTATATATGTCCAAGCATCCAATATAATATACATCATCTATACAATACTGGCCTCTAGGGCATACATACAACTAACAGTGCTGTGATGTTGCGGATTTGTCATGGTAGATAGCAGTGTGCAATGGTAGTACAGTTTGGATTTATTTGTACATTTGATATTGCGGGGCGAGCGTCTAACATGTGGACTGCTGTCACTGCCTGTTTGTATAATATTCTTTTGGGGCACGACCAGGCTGAGGTCGATGTACCCGTTGTACATATTTTTCATTTCTGTACTAGGGTTATCCCGCGACGGAGTGCACGGATAGCCGGGTTCTGGAAGGCAACGGGTCCGCATCTCATAGCTTTGAGAGGCAGATGGGCCTCACTCTAGAATTGACAGACTATTCGCCGCACTCGTAGGGGGTACAAGTTGACCCAAGAAGGGGTGCTCAAGTTACCGGATTCCGTGAAGTGCAGGGTGGTCCATTCACTATGCTGTAGGGGGCTGCCTCGCTTCAGGTTTTGGCGGGTAACTTGCCGCACCTGTAGGAGTCTGTGTTTCATTGCACAGGCTATCCACACGACCGGGGGAATGTCGGGTTTCAGTAGCGGCTCTGTGAAACTCGGGGATCCCAGATTATCTGTATTGTTCTGTGATACTTATTACTTTTCTGTAATGTTGCATATATCATGCCTGGAGCGATTATTGTATATTGGTATATATACTAGTAGATGTTGTATATGTTTTACAACCGCGCTAGTCCAGTCCCCGCTCTGTCGTTAGTTAAGTAACCTAACGGGTGATGACGGGACCCAGTGACGAATGTGGATGGCATATACGTACATTTTATTTTCATTCTTTTCTGGTGTGATTAATTGATGGGACTGCGTTGATTCTGATCAATGCAAAGGAAAACAAACCTGTTTGGATGTTGTTGGAACAGTTTTAAAAAATGTTATTACAAAAACGTTTTCTTTTATTTTGCACAGTGGTATTCGGTTGGAATATCCTGCACCTCATTCCACGAGGCAAGGGACGAGATCCCTTCACCGGGAGTGACCCCTTGGGCAGAAGTTTGCGTCAGGGTAATAACTTCACTATAGTCGATTACATATCGCTTTGTATCGTGGTATTCAGTTGGAATATCCTGCACCTCATTCCACGAGGAAAGAGCCGAGATCCCTTCACCGGGAGTGACCTCTTTAGTAAAGGTTTTCGCCACTATATTTTTATAAAAAGCTATCAGGTTCCTTCAACGAGATCAAGTTCATTACGTTAAAGATTTTTCGCCAAAAACCAGCCGTAGCCCTCCGTCGTTTCAGATGGGTAGCACGTAGTATTCATGCTATGTTTGTTGGCCTTCGTCAAGGCATAGTGGATGGTAGCTGCTTGTTACTTTTCTGTTGCATAGATAGATGAGTTGGTTTGGGACAGTCATATTATCTTGTTGGCCTTCATCAAGGGTATGTACGGGTGGGTTCGAATTGACAAGATAACGACGGGTAGAACTTGACATGTGACTTATGATTTGTTGGCCTTCGTTAAGGTCATAAGAACATGGGGTAAAAATCACATCGGGAGTTTCTAAAGAAACTGAAACTTGCCAGGCATGCGCATACCTTCTGGAGTGTGATAACGTGAGTGAATTTCGTCACGTTATCATGCGATGAGAGTTGGATCCTGATTCCCACTGATGAGTTGGTTTACTCTTCGGGTGATCCCGATTGATTCTCCTTTTAGGTTTGGAGAAGAATTTGACAGTACAGTGGGAGGTTTCCTGATTAGATAAAGTGATAACCATTCTGATCTAGGTTAGAGTGCATGCAGAGTGTTTCTTTTCTCTCTCTCTCTTTGGCAGCGACCTTTAACCGACTCTAGACTATGACTCAGTGACCAAGTTGACCGAACCTTCTTAAAATACTGGCTTTTGGATTGTCTAAGTTGCATAAGTCATTGCCACTCCTTCTTTTACCCTTTGCATTTCTCAGAACACCCCGTATTACTACGGACATCCACTTCCATTGGATAGATCCATCGTATGGTTATATACGAACTCGAAAGGACTTCCTCGAGGATGAATCCAGGTTCAGGAGAAATAGAATTGGTTTATTCAGTTGTCTTTTATTATCACCTTCTCTCAGGTTGCGAGGGCTCCTTAGTTTAGGAGAGTACACATATTACACTTATTGGATAGTCTTCTTCCAAACCATAGGCAGGTGTCGAAAGGTAGGGAATGAAGAAAACCAATTAGCTTAAGTTGGGTGTACAGAAGGTAATAACTAAAGACAAAATAAAGGGATTAAAAAGAGGGCAAAGTAAATTGCGACTGCTATCATTCACGACCAAACCGCGCACTTCATCGCCACTCCTATTTCACCTTTGCTTTTTTTCCCCCAGTTCGGGAGAAATAGAATAAGGTGTTATTCAGTTGTCTTTTATCATCACCTTCTCTCAAGTTGTGAGTACTCCTTGGTTTATGAGGGTACATCTATTATGCTTACTGGGTAGTCTTCTTCCAAACCATAGGCTGGTGCCGAACGGTAGGGAAGGAAGAAAACCATTTAGCATAACGAGGGTGTACAGAAGGTAATGAATAAAGACAAATAAAGCGATTTGGAGAGATGGCAAAGAAATATACGGTTATAGTCATGAATTGGATTATGGAAGAGGCATTACTAGGAATACCAGGATACCCCTACGAAACATTTTCATGTTTCAGTTTCACTGTGCATTGTTAAAGAAAAACTGTTTTCCCGATTAGATACTTACTCCAGGGTATGTATTTACCAGGTATGATTCTCACATCTGTATGGTTTTACAGATGATGAGTGGGAGTGAGTTATTGGGAATTAGATGATCATCCTCATTATATCGGAATTCGTTGTAATTGGTGATATTTGAGGAAATCGTCTGGATACAGTTTTCAACCTACGACGCACAAGGTTTTGAGTTATTCAACTCAGCGGACTTATACAGAGTATTGTATACTGTCCAGTGTCCATCAGGACAAAGGGGTTGGTCCTCGTACTATGTTCTGTTTACTTATGACTTCTCTAGTTTTTAGACAAGTGTTTCGTAGAAATACAATGTCTAAGTTTTGAGAAGTTGTGGGTATAGGAATAAAGTAGAGAACCAGATGTCGCAAGTATCAGGATTCTTCAAAGAGATCGAAGATGTAGATTCTTGTGATTAGTATTCAGTTAATGGTTTTGAGAAACTTATTTCTCTTTCAGGTTACTCATAATTGGATGTATTCCTAAGTTGAGTAATGCTGATTAGCCTCTTTTCATTAAATTGATATGCACTGGAGACAGCTGCATGATTAGAATCTGGTTCAAATTAAATAAGTGCCAAAGTTTCTATATTGGATATAGAATGGTTCATATCTTAATGATGTTAAGGTACAGGGAGTTGTCCAGCTTATGCTTAAAACCAGACTCTGGATAACTCAAGGCATATTTCTGTAATGGCAGTTTGTGGGTTGGCCCAGGCTATGATGAGGGTTGACTTTCTACCATCTGGAAGATCAATAGTGATATTGTTCTTGACTCGCCATAGTTTTAGTAAAATGGATTTTTTCAGAAAACAGTAGTGGGAGTATGGTAGAACTGGAAGTGATTCCAGAACCGCAAACGATTATGGAAAATTTAATAGGACCTAAAGATTCAATCAGGTTTGACATTCCAATACCCACTCCGCAGAAAAGGTGTGTAACCTCAGACACCCGAGAGGTACTCCGGTATCCTCAAGGACGGTGACAGGGAGGTTCTTGTTTACCCAGACTTGACACTACTGTTGTTCCAGGCTATGAGACCCGGCAGGAGGTTAACTATAGTGTCGTTCTAAACTAGCTTTAGAAGTGCACGTATATATTATTCTGCCAGAGGGTTGTTATGGTCAGTGGGAGCAGCGGAAGTATAGTGGGCAAGTAGCTTATGTCTATTTATAGACTAAAGCAGATATAGCGGAGATAGATCATCTATTTTTGATGTGACAGTCATAGGTTTGACTTTATCAGAATAGGGGATGGATCTGTTAAGAAGGTAGTAGGGTGTGATGTCCTGGTATTTGGATGACATACACAGAGTAGGAAGTAAAATTCCTATACTACGATCGGTTATACTGTGGTTGTCACACAGTTGTTTCTCCACAAAGGATATGGATATAATATCTGACATTCTGGTTACTAGATCTATGGTTTTAGATCTAGATTTGGGTAGTTTCCCAATGGGGGTACTTTGACAGTATTCTAAAGGTATTTAGAATAGATGACTCCTGCCATGGTGGTGTACCTACAGATGATGGAGTCACCCTCTCTAAAGGTGTCTTACAGACTAAAGGGGAGAAGGATGTGCATGATTGGCAGATCACTTGCTTAGGCAATTGAGTCAATCGTGAGATGTCAAGTACCACACCAGATGTTGTTTTTGCACTAGATGCGATAAGTTTATATTAATCCAATCCTGAAGAAACATAAGGAAGCAGTTTTAGAACATAAGTGCATGTTCTATGGATTTGATGACCGCAGCCTCCTTCGGGAGAGGGTTATCATTCCAGGCTTCAAAGGTGACATGGATGACAGAGTGATTGTCAGAATTATAGTTTTCCCTCTGATGAAGGGGGCGGTATTATGGACAGGTGGTCCAAGAGGATACTGTGGGAGGCATGGTGCAGGATACTGATTAGGTTCAGTTATCGTTACAGTCTAAGAACTTTGGATTTGGAGTTCATTTATGAACTAGGTCCCATAAGATATCCAGACATATTCTAAGACAGGTATTACTCGATTCGGGAGATAGCTTTCTCCGCGAACTTGAGATTAAGAGAGACATAGAAAGAAACATCGGGGCGGATCCACTCATTGAGGCTATTTCTTGAACACAATAGTTTTACAAACGGGCTTTGTGAAACTGATTAGTAGAGGAGTTGGGTGTTCGGTATCACACGGGATGTGAGTATGCGACATCGCAATAATTAGCCTTAAGTGCAAGTAGGAGATTGTTGGATATAGTGCCCTCAAAGTCAATTATTGGATCGCAGGTACGTGATTGCAATGATTGAGGAGGACCTATACCGGTAGCACAGTCTTACTCGAGATGATAGTATGTTATCTGGTTTGCCTTTATCAGTCGTATACAGGTTCAGGTGACTGATCACTATTACACGTTGATACAGCCCTTAGGATCTTGCTTGACTACCAACAGTATGATGGCGATCATATACGTGAGAGTTGGGTAGTCTATAAGCACATCCTTAAAAGTGGTCCCTAGTCGTGGGAGTTTCGAGACAGGGCATCGATACTCCGGAGCAGACTAGTGTATACAGTCAAGACCCCGACGAGGGGCGGTGGCCGGTCTCACAAGCCACTGGTGTCAGTTGGATTACCTAAGATGTATACAGGTGCTCATTGGGTTATAAGTACACCGGACAGGACTCGCCGGGAACCTGCTAGTTGGTATTATACCTATCGTCAGATAGCAGTTCCTGTAAGTCCACGTTGCGACCCCCCGGTTCTTACGGGGAGGCGGAAACGGTATAAAATCAAAATTTTAACGCAAGAGGCAACATGGACTAAGCTAGGTCGGGATCTTTACCTAAACTAAAACTAGCATACTAAGCTAAAGATATTTAGCTACTCGGATGAAGATGGTTATACCTAAACTTGAACTCCTTCTCTTCAAGCTCCGATGGTGGTTCGATGGCTCCTTCTCGTTGTCTCCATACGCCGAAGATAGATCCACTTGAAAACTCCAACCTTTAGCTCCTTCTTCGTTCTTTGAAGAAACTAGTTCACTTGGTTTGCTAAACCTAGTGAACTAGAATGAGTAGAGATGATTTAGAATGGGATTTTATCTATGGTTCTTGATTCTCAACTCATGAGACAAGAGAACCATAGATCAAGAGAGGGAGCAAGAGGTTGAGGGTGAGAGCAAGAGGAGAGCTCAAGAACAAGAGAGAGAATGAGCAAGAAAGAATGAGCAACTCTTTTGTCTTTCACCCTCTCATAATCCAAAGTGATCATAACTCATCATATCAAAAAAGTCTTATGTGATGGTTAGAAGCAACCATAACCTTATCATGTCATGCACTCATTTTACTCAAATGAGCAAGCAAGAAAAAGTCTTTGGCATGAAATGATAACCATGGTTATCATGATGGTCAACTAGTCAAGCCTAGTCAACCGGTCAACAAGTCAACAAAAGTTAACAAGTCAACAAAGTCAACAAGTCAACAAAAGTCAACAAGTCAACAACCATATCACCATAATACTTAATTAATATAATAGTTAATCACATATCATATTCTCATTAGGGTTGAGCATAAAGTCAAATAGTCAACGGTCAACTGTCAACAACCCTAATGAGAATCCGCAGCCTCTGCCTCCCTGTCAACTGTGCATACACACCCGCATCCGCGTTCCGAGGAACACGAATGCAAACTGGATAAATCCAATCCCATAAGGTACACTAGGATCTGGCTTAAACCAAAGCCCGCTAGTGTAAACTGTCCGGACACTGTACGTGCACAAGTGCACGGATGTGACCGAACCCTGTCGCAAAACCATGCGACCTGTCGCAATACCATGCGACCTCTACTCTTTTGCCTAAAGGCGAAAAGCTTTCTGTGTGGGACTCTAAAGACTCGACACTACGCTGGCAGTGGGTTTAACCACAGACCGCAAGCGGCACTAGCTGTGCGTAACGGTCCCCAGGTAATGCCGACAAGAAGACCGACGAGGCGAAACCCATCTGAACTCCTACTGAGCCTGAGTGTGACATTCTCCGTACAGTCCGGTCTGTTCGTCTGATACATCGCATGGCGGGCCTAGGGGGCGGTAAACGTCAGTCCCCCAATAGCGGTACAAGTCGTGCCGGAGTGAAGCCCAATACACCCTGAGATAACACTGGAAACCTACCAGTATATCTCGTTTGCCCTGGCCAGGGACTACTCGTGTAATGGCTCTCCTAGACACAGCGCGATGTCAACCCCCAATACCGGGAGAGACGAATCCTGTCTAACCGTCACTGCCTCCAAGTGCTTCGGGACTGCACCCAACCACCACCTGTTTGCACGACTCCTTTGAGCCGTGGTAGGGTAGTGATCAAAGTACAGTGGGAACACACCCGAGGCGAAGTGACAGTGTCAAGTCAGCGGACTAAGCTGTACTCATGTCACCTGGGAACTGATAACTGACGATAGGTATAATACCAACTAGTCAGTTCCCGACGAGTCCTGTCCAGTGTACCCGTAACCTAACGAGCACCCGCATACTATCTCAAGTACGACGTACTGACGGTGTGGGACAGACCGTCTCCCACACTGGGATGAGAAGCGCATGCGCTGGTCTACTCCGGAGTATCGATGCCCTGTCTCGATAGTCCTGCGACCAGGGACCTGAATAAGGATGTGCTTATAGATTACCCAGCCTCCACTAGTGTGACTGCCATCACAACGCTGGTAATCAAGCAAAGATCCTAAGGGCTCCACTAATGCGTATAAGTGATATACTGAAATAAACACAAGTACACATTGAAGTAGAAACAAACAAAGTAGCATACTACTATTTTGAGCAAGATTGTATATACAAGGTGAATATCCCAAGCATCCATTAAGTAATATACAAACTAGTATGATACAGTAATGGCCTCTAGGGCATATACACTAACAATCTCCCACTTGCACTAAGGCCATGTACTGGCGTATCGAAGACCTATCATCTCGATCAGCCGCTCGAACTGAGTCTGGGGCAAGGCCTTGGTGAATGGATCTGCAGTGTTGTCTTCTGAAGCGACTCTCCGAACCTCGATCTCCTGGCGATCCACGATCTCCCTGATCAGGTGATACCGCCTCAAGATGTGCCTGGATCTCTGATGGGACCTGGGTTCCTTCGCTAAAGCTATAGCCCCGTTGTTGTCGCAATACAGAGGTATTGGATCAACAATGGACGGAACCACCTGAAGTTCTTTCAAGAACTTCCTCATCCAGACAGCTTCTTTTGCGGCATCAGATGCAGCGATGTATTCCGCTTCCATCGTCGAGTCTGCAACGGTTTCCTGTTTGGAACTCTTCCAACACACCGCCCCTCCATTGAGGGTAAAGACAAAACCCGACATGGACTTGGAATCATCCTTGTCACTCTGGAAGCTGGAGTCAGCAAAGGCCTCGATCTGGAGGTCTTTTCCGCCATACACCAAGAACATCTCCTTAGTCCTTCTCAGGTACTTGAGAATGTTCTTTACCGCTATCCAGTGTTTCTCCCCAGGGTTAGACTGATACCGGCTTACCACACTCAGTGCATAAGCTACATCCGGTCTGGTACACAACATCGCATACATTATAGAGCCTACCGCAGAAGCGTAGGGTATAATAGACATGCGATCCCTCTCTAAATCAGTCTTGGGAGACATCTCTTTAGAGAGGGTGATCCCGTGACAAGCCGGTAGGTTACCGCGCTTGGAATCTTCCATACTGAACCTCTTCAGTATGGTGTCGATGTACCTGGACTGCGAAAGTCCTAATATCCTCTTGGATCTGTCACGGTAGATCCGGATACCCAGAATGTATGAGGCATCACCCAGGTCTTTCATGGAGAACCTGTGTGACAAGAACCCCTTGACAGATTGTAGCATAGGAATGTCATTTCCTATTAAGAGAATGTCATCCACGTATAAAACGAGGAATACTACAGTTCTCGCTACAAATCTACTATAGATGCATGGTTCATCTGGATTTTTGATAAAGCCAAATTCTTTGACCGTCTCATCAAAACAGATGTTCCAACTCCGCGATGCCTGCTTTAGTCCATAGATGGACTTAAGCAACTTGCACACCTTTCCGCTGCTCCCACTCTGAATGAAACCCTCTGGCTGGTCCATATAGACACACTCCTCTAAATTTCCATTTAGAAAAGCTGTCTTTACGTCCATTTGCCAGATCTCATAATCGTGGAAGGCAGCAATGGCAAGAAGGATCCGAATGGATTTCAGCATGGCTACTGGAGAAAAGGTTTCGTCGTAGTCCAAGCCAGGTCGTTGACGAAAACCCTTTGCTACCAGCCTAGCTTTATAGGTCTCAACCTGTCCATCTACACCAATCTTCCTTTTAAAGATCCACTTGCATCCTACGGGTTTTACCCCGTCTGGAGCAATGTCCAACGTCCATACCTTGTTGGTGTACATGGACTCCATTTCGGTCCGCATTGCATCCAGCCATTTCACTGAGTCAACGCTCTGAACGGCCTGCTGGAAGCTAGTAGGCTCATCATAATCTATGATGCAATCCTCTCTATCCCCGTCTATGAGAAAACCGTAGTATCTCTCGGGCGGATGAGACTGCCTACTACTTCTGCGGAGCGGCGTAGGAATGTCCTGTTCTTCCGAACCTTCTGGTTCCACTAAACTTTCAGTAACAGTCCGTGGTTCTGGAATTTCTTCCAGTTCTACTGTGCTCCCACTTATCTGGTTTTCCAAAAACTCAGTTTCCAAGAAGTAGGCATGACGAGAAACAAGAACTTTTTGTTCCTCTTCACAGTAGAAGAAATATCCTTTTGAGTTCTTTGGATACCCCACAAACTTGCACTGTACTGAGCGTGCCTCGAGCTTATCCGCATGCTGCTTTTTGACAAAAGCCGGACATCCCCATGTCTTAATGTGCTTAAGATAGGGTCTCTTCCCACACCACATTTCATATGGTGTGGAAGGCACAGTCTTAGTCGGAACTCGGTTCAAAAGGTACGCTGCTGATTCTAGCGCATACCCCCAGAATGATCGCGGTAACTCAGCATTACCCATCATGGACCGCACCATATCCAATAGGGTGCGGTTCCGTCTCTCCGATACACCGTTATGTTGCGGGGTGTATGGAGGAGTAAGCTGAGAGAGAATTCCGTTCTCTTTTAAATAGTCCAGGAACTCGGCACTTAAGTATTCTCCACCTCGATCCGATCTTAGAATCTTAATACTTTTGCTGGTCTGTTTCTCTACTTCATTCTTATACTCCTGGAATTTTCCAAAGGCCTCGGACTTATGTTTCATTAAGAAGACATAACCGTACCTTGAGAAGTCATCCGTAAAAGTAATGAAGTAAGAATGTCCGCTTCGGGCATGTGTAGACATTGGACCGCACACGTCACTGTGTACGAGTCCCAAGAGCTCGCTCGCTCTTACTCCTTGTCCAGTAAACGGAGTCTTTGTCATCTTTCCTTTGAGACAAGATTGACAAGTGGCATACGATTGATATTCGAACGTATTCAAATATCCTTCTGTATGTAACTTAGTCAACCTTCTCTCATTGATGTGACCCAATCTACAATGCCATAAGAAAGTCTGATTTAGTTCTGGAGACTTTCTTTTGTGTGTATTCTGGACGTTGAAAATCTGTGGTTGGTTTAACACGTATATACCATTACTCAGAGTACCTGACCCAATCAATACTTGATTAAGGTGAATGTTTACAACATTACTTACAAACGCAAATTCATAACCTTCTTTAGAAACTAAAGATACAGAAATGATATTACAAGTTGCGTTGGGTACAAAAAAGCAATTACGCAAAACCAAAACATGTCCATCTGACATTCCCAGGTGATAGTCCCCCACGGCTTTAGCATCCATGCTAGCTCCGTTTGCAACTCTGAGGGTCATGTCACCTGCCTTCAAAACCCTACGGTTTCTCAACGCCTGCAAAGAATTACAGATATGAGATCCTGATCCGGTATCCAATACCCAGGAAGTAGAGTTTATTGAAAGACAGTTTTCAATAACATACACACCTGAAGCTGAAGCTGCAACCTGCTTCAATTCCTGTGTTCTGGCCTTCCAGGCCCTGCAATCATTCTTCCAGTGTCCTTTCTTATGACAATAGAAGCATTCTTCCTTATCCACAAGCTTCCCCGCTATCTTTGTTGCTTTTGCTTTTCCCTTCGTATCCACTTTACTAACACCGCCCCTTGGTTTGGCGGGGGCCTTCTTCTTCTTTCCCTTGGCTTTCGCCTTGGACCTAGAAGAAGATGATCCTCCTACAAACAAAGTGGATGTATCCCTACCTTTCTGTAGGGTGCCCTCTGCGCTCCTCAGCATGTTGAGGAGCTCTGAAAGTTCAACCTCTTTTTCTTGTAGGTTGAAGTTCAGTATGAACTGGGCGTAAGTGGAAGGAAGGGACTGGAGAACTATATCCGTATATAGCTCACTCTCTAATGTGATCCCTAGGTCAGCGAGCTCCTCAATGCAGCCGATCATCTTTAGCACGTGCTCGGCTACTGATGATCCGACGGCCATTCTTGTCGAAAATAACTTTTTCGACGCTTCGTATCTTGCGATACGTGATTGCTCTCCATACAGTTCTTTTGTATGGAGCAATATGGACTCCATGTCCATATTCTCATGCCTCCTCTGATGTTCGTTGTCCATCGAGGCAAGCAGGAGGCACTTGGCCTTCGCGCTATCAATCTCCCAAGTCTTGCGGATTTCCTTATCCGCGACACTGGAAGTTGGACCAGGGACAGGGGGAGCTTTGGTGGTAAGAAGATACCCCAGCTTGTCATAAGTGATTGCTATCATGACATTCCTGAGCCAATCTTTGTAGTTTGGCCCTGTCAGTTTGTTTTTATCTAGGAGTAACTTAAGTCCAGTCATGTTGATTGGTCGCTGCAATTAGGAGAGAGAAGAAGAAACACTCAGCATGATGCTCTTGCAAGTTTAGAGTGGTTTTTAGTTTGTCTAAACAGGATGGCTCCCACTGTTTCTCGAATCCCTCCTCAAACCATAAAGGAAGAATTAGTCAGGATCAATCCCACCGTACAATACTTGCTTAACCGTTCAGCCAGGCCGGTGTCGGTACTTCGAGGGAGGTTTTCCAACGCTTTCGCGAAGTTCCTTAATTAAAGAACCTCTTTTCCCTGGTGGCGTAGCCCCGCTAACACCTTTCTAGGCACCTACTAGGTTTATAGCATTGATCGTTAAGTGAGAAATTTCCCGAGGAGTAGCATATACTCACAGTAGGATCGGGATCCAAATATCATCGCGTGACGAAACTGAAGGAATCCTACCAGAATCATCACACTCCAAATGGTATGCAAATCTAGCAAGTTTCAGTACTTATGAAACTCCCGATGTGGATTTTTGCCCCATGCTCTTATGACCTTGACTTTGGCCAACAAATCATAAGTCACATGTCAAGTTCTGCCCGTCGTTCTCCAGGTTAATTTGAATCCACCCGCACCTACCCTTGACTTTGGCCAACAAGGCAGTACGACTGTTCCAAACCAACGCATCTATCTATGCTGCACATGAATACCCAATAGCTACCAATCACTGTGCCTTGACTTTGGCCAACAAACACAGCTTGAATACTATTGACTATTCATGTGAAACGACGGAGGGCTACGGATGGTTTTGGCAAAACCGTGAACGTAGTGAACTTGATTTGGTCGATGGAACGAGATAGCTTTTAAAAGGAGTGGCTCAAGCTCCGCATTTAAAAGTTGTTTTTGAAAAGAACCGAGTGGTTTTTCGAAAGTGTTCCAACGACTTTAACTTGGTTTATTATCTTGCATTAGTTCTTTTAATGCGTGATATTCTTGCATTAGTTCTTTTAATGCGTCCCATCATTTAATCCTACCATTGCAGAAAACAACCAAAATATGACGTACGCTTATGCCATTCGCATTCGCCACGGGGCCCCGTCATTACCCGTTAGGTTACTTAACTAACGACAGAGCGGGGGCTGGGCTAGCGCGTCTGTAAAACATAAGCAACGCCTAAATAATATCATATATAGATATACTGCAATGATAAACATTTCAGATCACAGATAAATACATTGGATATACTAGGAATCTGTAATTTTTACGAGCCTGTAACAAAAACAGATTACACGGTCGCGGTGAATAGCCAAAACCCCACCCAAGACCCCTACGGGTGCGGCAAACTACCCGCCAAGTACCCGAAGCGTAGCAACCTCCCTCATCTCCATGAGTAGGCCACTCGACACTTCGGCATACCCGGTAATTTGTGCACCCCTCCATGGGTCTATCCTAGGAGCAAAAACAGTAAAAAGAAATTATACAATGACGGCTACAACCCCGACCCGGTTGTGCGGCCATACAAATAATTATTATATCAATTTACAAATTTACATGAATTGCAAGAAAAGAAAACTCTCGTCTCACAACCCCCGGCTATTCACCCGCGACAATCCAACATATTTATATACACATTCCAGCACATTACAGATCATGTATAACCCCGACTAATCGACTTATAGCGATTAGCCGACGTTCAATACATGCAAACATCACAGATATAACCATCATAGTCAAAGTGCAGTGAAGTTCGGAAAAATACGGAATTATAGGACCCCAAAAGGAAATTTCTTTTCTGGAAAATCTGGGCACATATAATATATATCAAAAATCCCAAAACCAACACAGACACACACTGCACGAAAAACGATGCACAAAAGACGACAAAGCGCGGCGTTTCCGCGGCGGATGCCTAGCTCACGCGGCGGAAGGGCGGCGGTTTGGACGAATTACTGTATCGTTTTTCATGGGTGTTCACACAAAACCCTGAGCCGAATTTACAAGTGTAAAGTTTTTCATTTTGAACCAAAAAAATTTCAACAGAAACTCAGTTTTTGTAAAAGTTTGGTTTTTGGATTTTTCCGGTTCCGAACTTCGTTACACTTCACTACCTAGCTAGTTTAAGTTTAGTTAGGCTCTGATACCACTGTAAGTCCACGTTGCGACCCCCGGTTCTTACGGGGAGGCGGAAACGGTATAAAATCAAAATTTTAACGCAAGAGGCAACATGGACTAAGCTAGGTCGGGATCTTTACCTAAACTAAAACTAGCATACTAAGCTAAAGATATTTAGCTACTCGGATGAAGATGGTTATACCTAAACTTGAACTCCTTCACTTCAAGCTCCGATGGTGGTTCGATGGCTCCTTCTCGTTGTCTCCGTACGCCGAAGATAGATCCACTTGAAAACTCCAACCTTTAGCTCCTTCTTCGTTCTTTGAAGAAACTAGTTCACTTGGTTTGCTAAACCTAGTGAACTAGAATGAGTAGAGATGATTTAGAATGGGATTTTATCTATGGTTCTTAATTCTCAACTCATGAGACAAGAGAACCATAGATCAAGAGAGGGAGCAAGAGGTTGAGGGTGAGAGCAAGAGGAGAGCTCAAGAACAAGAGAGAGAATGAGCAAGAAAGAATGAGCAACTCTTTTGTCTTTCACCCTCTCATAATCCAAAGTGATCATAACTCATCATATCAAAAAAGTCTTATGTGATGGTTAGAAGCAACCATAACCTTATCATGTCATGCACTCATTTTACTCAAATGAGCAAGCAAGAAAAAGTCTTTGGCATGAAATGATAACCATGGTTATCATGATGGTCAACTAGTCAAGCCTAGTCAACCGGTCAACAAGTCAACAAAAGTCAACAAGTCAACAAAGTCAACAAGTCAACAAAAGTCAACAAGTCAACAACCATATCACCATAATACTTAATTAATATAATAGTTAATCACATATCATATTCTCATTAGGGTTGAGCATAAAGTCAAATAGTCAACGGTCAACTGTCAACAACCCTAATGAGAATCCGCAGCCTCTGCCTCCCTGTCAACTGTGCATACACACCCGCATCCGCGTTCCGAGGAACACGAATGCAAACTGGATAAATCCAATCCCATAAGGTACACTAGGATCTGGCTTAAACCAAAGCCCGCTAGTGTAAACTGTCCGGACACTGTACGTGCACAAGTGCACGGATGTGACCGAACCCTGTCGTAAAACCATGCGACCTGTCGCAATACCATGCGACCTCTACTCTTTTGCCTAAAGGCGAAAAGCTTTCTGTGTGGGACTCTAAAGACTCGACACTACGCTGGCAGTGGGTTTAACCACAGACCGCAAGCGGCACTAGCTGTGCGTAACGGTCCCCAGGTAATGCCGACAAGAAGACCGACGAGGCGAAACCCATCTGAACTCCTACTGAGCCTGAGTGTGACATTCTCCGTACAGTCCGGTCTGTTCATCTGATACATCGCATGGCGGGCCTATGGGGCGGTAAACGTCAGTCCCCCAATAGCGGTACAAGTCGTGCCGGAGTGAAGCCCAATACACCCTGAGATAACACTGGAAACCTACCAGTATATCTCGTTTGCCCTGGCCAGGGACTACTCGTGTAATGGCTCTCCTAGACACAGCGCGATGTCAACCCCCAATACCGGGAGAGACGAATCCTGTCTAACCGTCACTGCCTCCAAGTGCTTCGGGACTGCACCCAACCACCACCTGTTTGCACGACTCCTTTGAGCCGTGGTAGGGTAGTGATCAAAGTACAGTGGGAACACACCCGAGGCGAAGTGACAGTGTCAAGTCAGCGGACTAAGCTGTACTCATGTCACCTGGGAACTGATAACTGACGATAGGTATAATACCAACTAGTCAGTTCCCGACGAGTCCTGTCCAGTGTACCCGTAACCTAACGAGCACCCGCATACTATCTCAAGTACGACGTACTGACGGTGTGGGACAGACCGTCTCCCACACTGGGATGAGAAGCGCATGCGCTGGTCTACTCCGGAGTATCGATGCCCTGTCTCGATAGTCCTGCGACCAGGGACCTGAATAAGGATGTGCTTATAGATTACCCAGCCCCCACTAGTGTGACTGCCATCACAACACTGGTAATCAAGCAAAGATCCTAAGGGCTCCACTAATGCGTATAAGTGATATACTGAAATAAACACAAGTACACATTGAAGTAGAAACAAACCAAGTAGCATACTACTATTTTGAGCAAGATTGTATATACAAGGTGAATATCCCAAGCATCCATTAAGTAATATACAAACTAGTATGATACAGTAATGGCCTCTAGGGCATATACACTAACAGTTCCCTGGTGACATGTGTACAGGTTAGTTCATCGACCTGAGGTCGTCATTTGTCTCGTGTGAGTTCCCACTGTGCTTTGATTTCTACCCTACCACGGCTCAAAGGAGTCGTGCAAACAGGTCTTTTTTGGTTACAGTCCCGAGCCACATAGAGGCAAGTGAGCGGATCGGCAGGGGATTCGTCTCTCCCGGTATTGGGGGTGAGATCGTGCTGTGTCTAGGAGAGCCATTACACCAAGTCCTTGGCCAAGGCAGGTGAGAATTACTGGTAAGTATTCCAGTAGTTTCTCAGGGTGTTCAGGGCTTCTCTCCGACACGACTTATACCGCTATTGGGGGTCTGACGTTACCAGCCCCCTAGGCCTGATATGCGATACTCATAGACGAACGGACTGGACTGTATGTATATTGTCACTGTTAGGCTCAGTAGGGGTTCCAGGATGAGTTCGCTCATCGGCTTCCCTTGAGGTCAGTACATGGGCAGCCGTTACGCACTGCTAGTGCCGCTGACGTGCTTGTGGTTAAACCCACTGCCAGGGTACTGTTGAGTCAATAGAGTCCCCTACAGATAGTTTCCCAAGTTCGGACGAAACGTTGTAGAGACCATATGGTTTTATGGCAGGGTTCGGAAAATGCACGTGCATTTACGCACGTGTCATATTTCAGGCAGATAATACTAGTGGGCTTTGGTTTAAGCTGGATCCATGTATTATACTGTGTAGATATAATATCTTTGTCTCAGTTGCACTTGTATTCGGTCGTAGTACAAATGCGGGTATGTATGTGTTAGTTATATGTATGCCCTAGAGGCCATTGCTATACATAGGATGTATATTGTAGTGGATGCTGAGACATATATAGGGAGGACTTTCTTGCTCGACATGACAGTATGCTATCTGGTTGATCTTTACCTTAACGTGTACACTGATTGTCTCTCTGTTACATGTTGGTAAAGCCCTTAGGATGTGTACTTGACTACCTGGACTGTGATGCGGATCATACTAGTGGGGACATGGTAGTCCATAAGTACATCCTTCAAGGTCCCTAGTCGTGGGTGTATCGAGATGGGGCATCGATATACCAGAGTAGACTAGCGTATACCTTCTCGACCCATACAGATGGGCGATGGATGATCCCATATCCATTGGTGTTTGACATCAGAGATGATATATGGGTGCTCAGTAGAGACTGGGTACACTGGACGGACTCGCCGAGAACTCCCAGATGGTTTTATACCTCACGTCAGATGGCAGTTCTCTGGTGACACTGGTACAGAGTAGTCTGTTGACCCGAGATCGTCATAGAGTCTTGTGTGGTTCCCACTGTGCTTTGATTTCCATCTTACCACGTCCAAGAGGGCGTGCAAAACGGTGGTTTTTGGGTACAGTCCCGAATCACATGGAGGCAATGAGCGATAGGAGGGGATTCGTCTCTCCCGGTATAGGGGGTTGATGTTGCGCTGTGTTCGATTGGCTATAACCGGAAATCCCTGGTCAGGGTTGCTGAGATTTACTGGTAAGTGTTACCAGTAGTATCTCGAATTGTTATAGACCTCATATCGACACGACTTATCAAGCTATTGGGGTCTGACGTTTACCACCCCTAGGCAAGATATGTGACATATCAGACGACGAGACCGGACTGTACGGTAAGTGTTACTGGTTGGATTCACAGGAGTGTGAGCGGGCTTGCTCGTCGATCTTCTGATCGCTCAATACCCGGGTGGCCGTTATGTTTAGCAGACCGCTTGCGGCTTGTGGGTGTTTGATATGATCATCACCTGCTGCCGGCGTATTGACGAGTCTTTAGAGTCCTACACAGAGGTTTCCTGGCTCAAGCGAAACGAAATAGGAGCGCATATGAGATATGTGCGGGACCGAGAATAATGCGTGTATGTGATACCGTATTCTATGCTCGCGATGAATGTATCGATTGGTTATATGCGATATAACCTAGTTATCGAATCTAGGATTGATTCGATAAGTCGATACATTGGATATTAGTCGGTTATATGCGATATGACCGGATCGTTAAATCAAGTGTTGATTTAATGATTTAATGCATAAATATATATTTGATATATTACTTTGTATTAACTAGTATTGGTTCACTTAAGATGGATTTTCTCACTTGATGTGCACATTGTATATATGATATACTTTTGTGCATTTGATTGTATCATGTTTGATGATGCATGATAGTTTGGTGTATAGTTTAAACCATGGTTGGTCAATGGTTAGGGTTTCTTTTGCTTCATTTACTTATTCATTTATTCATTTATTTATCCATTTTGTTTATTTTAGCAAAAGAAAATGATAAAGAGAAAATGGTGGCTTTCTTTGTTTGTAATTGAAGCTTCATGAAGCTTTGACTACATGACCATTTTGTCTCATGCTTAACCCTAAACCATTAAACCTAACCATGGTCTATTCTCTACACCTAACTAAGGTTAGGATATGATAAGTATTTATTTGATTATTCTTTTTGAATAAGATTTATCATATTCTATCTTCTTCTTCTTCTTCATCTTCAAAGAAGAAAAGCTTGCCTCCATCAATGGCAACTTGAGCAAATGAGTGAGAAATCCAATTCCAAAGTGAACCCACTTCCTATTTCTTCATCCTCTATCTCTTGCCAAGTAGTATAGGGTGTTTCCTTCACAAGTTTTCATGGCTTGGTGAAGATGGAGCTTGATCTAGTGATGCCTCGACGTAGATCATCTTCGGCATCGTCGTCGATGACCTAGCCCGCTTTTTCTCCGGTGAAGCCGATGCTAGAGTCATGGTTCGATTTGGACAGCGGAGAGGACTTCATCATGGAGCTATGGAGGTGGAGAAACGGATCTACAAAGGTTGTATTTCCGTTCTTTTAGTTTAGTTGTAAACTAGTTTCATTGTTTCGGCTATATATCTAGTTAACGATCCGTATTAGGGTTTCTCGGCACCCGTAAAATTTGAAATTGGCATGGTTGATGCCTTGTGAGACCTCATTACAGTGCCTAGGAACCCTACAGTGGTATCAGAGCCTAGCTAGTGCCTTAGGCGATGCGTAGACGGAGTTAGAAGTCCGATCGAACCGAAACCCTAATCTCAAAATGCTCTCTGTACGTTTTCTGAAATCTGGTCTTTTTCGAAATTAAAAATATGCAGAATAATCAGCAGGAATATCTAAGAGTTACTGTGAAACACGAGTTTCCAATTCGACTAAGTCGCGGCGGAACCACGGCAGAAGCTTGGCTTCTGCGGCAGTTCCGCGGCCAAGTTGTCACATCAGGTTTTAAAAATTGCACAGTAATTCCTATTTAGTAGTGCTGGTTATCCTGGAAATTTTTAATATTTATTCAAGAGTTGAATTTTCTGGGTTGTATTGGAGACTCGGTGTTTCGATCGGATTTTCAAATTTTGTCTATGTGGATTCCGGATAATTTTTGAATATGTTAAAAAGTTCGACCGGATATAAATACCCAACTCTTCCCCTGCCGGAAAATTTCCAAGTGTTGGATTTTTCCGAGGTTTAAAGACGTTCTAAGTAGTGCAAGTAACGCGATGGTCTCTCTAGAAGACAACAAACCTTAACTCGATTATGTGACCGTCTTGAACTGCCCTTTGAACCTTCGGGTTTGGGGCAGTACGGCGTGCCACATGTGAGGCGTTGGCTTGACCCTTCTACGGCTGGACTGTTGGTACTGAGGCATGAACTGAATGTTCTTAGACTTATTTCATGAGTTGATCTATTTCGGGAAAACTTGGGTGTTTGAATGTTCGATCGGAAAGTTTAACATTTTCTATTTATCTGGAAAGGGATACAATAATTGGAATTCACATGAAGTTATGAGATAACTGAATGAATGTTATAAACATAGCAGTTTAGTCTCACTTGATCGGTTGCCACGGAATTTTGATGTGATCAAAAGTCCGTCGCAATCACGTAGCGTACGCGGATACTCGCCGGGTAAACTTAATAGACAGCCTCACTCCATAGCCCCGACCAAGTGACTGTAGGAGAACCCCGTCGCCGAAAGCATCCGTACGGGTGCTCGCGGCAGCGGTGTTCCGCCTTGGTGCACTTCGTCGACGGCGTCGGGGGTGCGGCCGTCTACTAAAGTTTGCGACGAGCATTCGATCAGGATGTCGGGAATCTTGTTGAATTACCCGACTTGACATTGAAAAGAGTTTTTGATAATGAGACTAAAATGCGGGGTTTATAATTGTTAGGCATGTGATGTCTAAGTAATTCATTTGATTAGGCATGCGATGTCTAAAGAGATTGCGGATTCCAACTGTTGTAGTTTTACACTTTCTTTTCTGTGACCGTAAGTGTAATATGTGATATCGCCGGTTTCGTTGCTATATGTCAACGACAATTGGGATGGACATATTTACTTACGTTGATGACATGTGATGTTATGTGTTGCTGGATATGTTATATTGGATCGTCGTGTTTGAATAGCCGGGGGTTTTTATGTGAGATGAGTGTTTTTCATTTTCATTCATGTAAAAACTTGTATGTAATATTCTTTTATTGGGGCACTTCCAGGTTGCGGAAGATGTCACCCTTTGTATATTATTTACTTTTCCGCACTATGATAGACCCAAGGAGGGGAGCACGAGTAACCGGGTTCTGGAGTCCAGTGGGAGACCAACTCGAGGAGTCGAGTCCGGGTCTTCTAACTCTAGAATTGGTAGGGTTGCTTGCCGCTCTCGTAGGGGTCTAGGGGTGTGGGTTTGGCTATTCATCACGACCGTGGAATCCGTGTTTTATACTGGCTCGTATTGAAAACACGGACGTCCTAGTATATCCAATATTTCATATGATTCTTCTGCTGCGATATCTGTGATGTGATCATGTGATGTTCTGTGATAGATACTGTATATAGTATATATGATATATTATATAGACGTTACTTATGTTTTACACCCGCGCTAGCCCTGCCCCGCTCTGCCGTTAGTTACCTAACCTAACGGTGCACGAGGGGACATCGAGGCGAATGTGGATGGCATAAGTGTACGTCGTATTTATCTGTGATGTTTAGGTAACTTAATTGATGGGACTTCATTAATGTGATTAATGAAATAAAAGAAACCTAAGATGTTGTAGAATCGAATTTCAAAAATAAAACATGTAGCTTCAGTTCTTGCTTTGCACAGCGGTATATGTGATATATCCTGCACCTTATTCGATGAGGAAAGGACCGAGATCCCTTCACCGGGAGTGACTCCTTTAGCAATAACTGGCAGATACTGCACACTCGGTTTGTTTTCTGATTGCTTTTAAGAGTTTTTGCTTTGCACAGTGATATATATGATATATCCCGCACCTCATTCGACGAGGAAAGGACCGACGATCCCTTCACCGGGAGTGACTCCTTTAGCAAAACTAGAAAAGCCTCAAAAGCACTCCATTTTAAAATCATTTGATTCTACAACGATATCAAGTTCATTACGCAATAGGTTTTCAGAAAAACCTGTCGTAGCCCTCTGTCATTTCAGATAAGTACTAGTTAGTATTCGTGCTACGTTTGTTGGCCTGCGTCAAGGCGTAGTGTGCAGTAGTTAACTAGTATTTATCTGCTTATGCATATGATGCAGATTGGATTAGGGTAGTCGTGCGACTTTGTTGGCCTGCGTCAAGGGTCGTGCGGGTGGGTTTGATTCAATCAAGAAATGACGGGTTGAACTTGACTAGCGCACTATGGTTTGTTGGCCTGCGTCAAGGTCATAGGACGCTAGGGGCAAAATATTATCGGGAATTTCAAGTGTTGAAATTTGCAATGAGATTGCATACCTTCTATGAGATAGTTGGATCCCGATACCCGCTGTGAGTAAGAGTTACTCCTGGGAGAGTTTTACACATTACAATTAGCCGATCAAGTAGGTGTCTAGAAAGGTGTTAACGAGGTTACGCCTCTGGGAAAACGAGGTTTACATTAATTAGGTTCGTGCGAAAGCACGGGGGACCTCCCTCAAAGTACCGACACTGGCCTGGCTGAAAGATTGGCGAACTTGTAGTGTGTAATTAATCCCGGCTAGTCTTTCCTTTTAGGGTTTGAAGGAAGATTTGATAAAAAGCAGTGGGAGCCATCCTGATTAGATAAAATAATAACCAATCTATTCTTGAAAGAGCGCACGCTGAGTGTTTTCTTCTCTCTCTCTCTCCAGGTAGCGACCATATCACGCCTTAATCAAGATAATAATACGGAATATTGACCGAACCCGCTTGTTATACTGAGCTGGGGAACGTTGGTCCCGCTCCAACTTATAATTGTTATAAGACAAAGCAGGAAATTGGGGATTACCAGAATTCCCGTGCCGCCCAAACGAAGAAAGTGCATGTTGATGCATCATCTTCGGGTGTGTGTTCGTTACAAAGAACCGTTTCTCTGTATTCTCTACGTCCTGGGTATGTGATACCAGATCAGGATCCCAGATATGTAACCTGTTACATAGGGCTACAGCTAGGTAGAGAACTGAGAACGGGTGATAAGTTTCATGAGGCAGAAAACGGGGCAAGTGTTGCAGCCAAGTCTGTTGGTCACTGTCACCCTGTATTACCTATACATTGATTCTGAACGAATGTTATTAGATACCGAACCTGATATACAAAATCATATCACTCTCTTTATTATTAAAGATATGATAAAATTTTGTATTGTTGGATAATGTTTTGAACATTTCCTATATCAAAAGTTGATCGGTTCAGGCACGTTATCTAAAAGCATTGATGTTCTAAATCAAACTACAGTTCTTTAGTATACGGAACACACACAAGAGGAAGAGTTCAGAAATGAACGAATCCTTCTTGAGGCATTATAGACTAGGTCATATCAATGCGATCCGACTGGCTGAAGTCATATTTTAGATGCATATTTAAATCAGTTTGAATTTACATCTTATGAAAACTTACCGGTCATGTCACAAAGATAAGATGACCATAGCTCTGTTTATTGGAAACAGAGAAAGAGTTAGTGAACTCTTGGGATGATACATGTTGATGTATGTAAGTCCCCTGTCTACACATGCCAAGACCGGTTCTTTATACTTCATTACATTCTCTGATGATCTCTCAAGATTCAGACATATGTTCCTGTTGAAACACAAGTCCGAACCTTTTGAGATATTCACAGAATATGATTTAGAAGTAGAGAACCAAAATACGGGTATAAGTATTATGTCCTGTGATGAGATCAGGGAGGAGAATACTTGTGCATGGAATTCCTGGACTATTCTAAAGGAGAATGAGATTCTCTCTCAGCATTATTCCTCCGTATACACCATAGCACGATGGTATATCGGGCCGGAGCAATCACACCCTATATGATAAGGTGTGCTCTATGATGAGTACTACTGAGTTACCTATTTCCTTTTTGGGAGTTATGCACTTGAGAAGCTGCATACCTATTGAATAGGGTTCTGATCAAATCAGTTGCCTACCACTTCATATGTGATATGGAAAGGGAAGAGCCCATATCTTAAGTTAGTTAAGATTTGGGGTTGTCCGGCCTATGTCTAAAAGCAAAATCCGGACAAGCTCGAGGCAAGGACTGTTATGTAGAACTGGAAATGTTCCAGCTATACAAACTGCAGCTGATGATTTGAAAGAACCAAAGGATTCAATAGTTACCAACGAACCTCAGCCTCTCCGCCGATCTAGTAGGGTTCCTCACCCACCTGAGAGATACTTCGGTTACTGTATGACAGTGGGAGCGAGGATTGCATCATGAGATGATGACCCAACTAGTTTCGAGCTGGCCATCAGGAGTGGGACTCTGTAAGAATGGCTGGATGCTTAGTGATCTGAGATGGAATCCTTATACACCAACAAAGTATGGACTTTGGATGCTATATCTGAAGGGTTAAATCCCCATCAGGAGCAAGTACATCTTGAGAAGATTACTTGGTGTAGATGGAAAAGTTGAGACTTTCAAAGCTAGACTTGTTAAAGCTTTTCCTCATCGACCAGGCGTGGATTATGATGAAACCTTTTCAAGTGGCTATGCTTAAGTCCATCCAGATCCTACTTGCCACGGCTACATACCATGACTACGATATCTGGCGGTTGGGTGCCGTGACTGCTTTTCTAAATGATGTTTTAGAAGAGAACGTCTATAAGTACACAGCCAGAGGGTTTCGTAGACAGTGGGAGCAGCGGAAACGTGTACAAGATGCTTTATAGGATAAAGCAGGTATCGCGGAGTTGGAACATCTGTTTTGATGTGTTAGTCAAAGAGTTTGACATTATCAAAATGGTAGATGAACCTTGTATAAACAAAAAGAAAGTAGGGAGTATAGTGCCGATCCTCGTAGAGTACGTGGATGACATGCTCTTGATAGGGAAGGAGTTTCCTATGCTACGCTCGGTCAATCTCCGCTTATCACAAGGATTCTCCATATAGGATCAAAGTGATACTTCCTAAATCCTGGGTTTTGAATCTATGAGATAGATCTAATTGGATGTTAGGATTCTCACTAGTTGTAGTGAGATGGTATCAACCGATCCTGGGGAGAATCACTGGAAGGGTTTCAGGGTGATAAGGACGACTGAAAGTCAGTCACAGGCATTGTCTTTACCCTCAGTAAAGGGACGGTATGTTGGAAGAGTTCCAAGCTAGATACCGTGGCATACTAGACGATAAAGGCTCGATACATCGCTACTTAAGATGCTACCAAAGAGGCAGTCTGGATGTATATTTGTTCATGAGATGAATTTAGTTCCTCCCATTGTGTGACAATGGAGTTGTGGCTTATGCCAAGGAACGTCCGTCCCATCAGTGATCCAGACATATTCTAAGGCAGTATCACCTGATCATGGAGATGGTTGATCTCCAAGGAGATCGAGGTTAGGAGAGTAGACTCAGAGGACAACACGGCGGATCCACTCACAAAGTCCTTTTCCCAGAGAGAGACTAATATGGGATGGTTGAGTATGAGATACTACAACCACTGCTATCAGATGGCCCTAGTGCAAGTGGGAGATTGTTAGTTATATGTATGCCCTAGAGGCCATTGCTATACATAGGATGTATATTGTAGTGGATGCTGAGACATATATAGGGAGGACTTTCTTGCTCGACATGATAGTATGCTATCTGGTTGATCTTTACCTTAACGTGTACACTGATTGTCTCTCTGTTACATGTTGGTAAAGCCCTTAGGATGTGTACTTGACTACCTGGACTGTGATGCGGATCATACTAGTGGGGACATGGTAGTCCATAAGTACATCCTTCAAGGTCCCTAGTCGTGGGTGTATCGAGATGGGGCATCGATATACCAGAGTAGACTAGCGTATACCTTCTCGACCCATACAGATGGGCGATGGATGATCCCATATCCATTGGTGTTTGACATCAGAGATGATATACGGGTGCTCAATAGAGACTGGGTACACTGGATGGACTCGCCGAGAACTCCCAGATGGTTTTATACCTCACGTCAGATGGCAGTTCTCTGGTGATACTCGTACAGAGTAGTCTGTTGACCCGAGATCGTCATAGAGTCTTGTGTGGTTCCCACTGTGCTTTGATTTCCATCTTACCACGTCCAAGAGGGCGTGCAAAATGGTGGTTTTTGGGTACAGTCCCGAATCACATGGAGGAAATGAGCGATAGGAGGGGATTCGTCTCTCCCGGTATAGGGGGTTGATGTTGCGCTGTGTTCGATTGGCTATAACCGGAAATCCCTGGCCAGGGTTGCTGAGATTTACTGGTAAGTGTTACCAGTAGTATCTCGAATTGTTATAGACCTCATATCGACACGACTTATCAAGCTATTGGGGTCTGGCGTTTACCACCCCTAGGCAAGATATGCGACATATCAGACGACGAGACCGGACTGTACGGTAAGTGTTACTGGTTGGATTCACAGGAGTGTGAGCGGGCTTGCTCGTCGATCTTCTGATCGCTCAATACCCGGGTGGCCGTTACGTTTAGCAGACCGCTTGCGGCTTGTGGGTGTTTGATATGATCATCACCTGCTGCCGGCGTATTGATGAGTCTTTAGAGTCCTACACAGAGGTTTCCTGGCTCAAGCGAAACGAAATAGAAGCGCATATGAGATATGTGCGGGACCGAGAATAATGCGTGTATGTGATACCGTATTCTATGCTCGCGATGAATGTATCGATTGGTTATATGCGATATAACCTAGTTATCGAATCAAGGATTGATTCGATAAGTCGATACATTGGATATTAGTCGGTTATATGCGATATGACCGGATCGTTAAATCAAGTGTTGATTTAATGATTTAATGCATAAATATATATTTGATATATTACTTTGCATTAACTAGTATTGGTTCACTTAAGATGGATTTTCTCACTTGATGTGCACATTGTATATATGATATACTTTTGTGCATTTGATTGTATCATGTTTGATGATGCATGATAGTTTGGTGTATAGTTTAAACCATGGTTGGTCAATGGTTAGGGTTTCTTTTGCTTCATTTACTTATTCATTTATTCATTTATTTATCCATTTTGTTTATTTTAGCAAAAGAAAATGATAAAGAGAAAATGGTGGCTTTCTTTGTTTGTAATTGAAGCTTCATGAAGCTTTGACTACATGACCATTTTGTCTCATGCTTAACCCTAAACCATTAAACCTAACCATGGTCTATTCTCTACACCTAACTAAGGTTAGGATATGATAAGTATTCATTTGATTATTCTTTTTGAATAAGATTTATCATATTCTATCTTCTTCTTCTTCTTCATCTTCAAAGAAGAAAAGCTTGCCTCCATCAATGGTAACTTGAGCAAATGAGTGAGAAATCCAATTCTAAAGTGAACCCACTTCATATTTCTTCATCCTCTACCTCTTGCCAAGTAGTATAGGGTGTTTCCTTCATAAGTTTTCATGGCTTGGTGAAGGTGGAGATTGATCTAGTGATGCCTCGACGTAGATCATCTTCGGCATCGTCGTCGATGACCTAGCCCGCGTTTTCTCCGATGAAGCCGATGCTAGAGTCATGGTTCGATTTGGACAGCGGAGAGGACTTCATCATGGAGCTATGGAGGTGGAGAAACGGATCTACAAAGATTGTATTTCCGTTCTTTTAGTTTAGTTGTAAACTAGTTTCATTGTTTCGGCTATATATCTAGTTAACGATCCGTATTAGGGTTTCTCGGCACCCGTAAAATTTGAAATTGGCATTGATGCCTTGTGAGACCTCATTAGAGTGCCTAGGAACCCTACAGTATGTACAGTTACGGGGTTATCCTGAAATTCGTTTCGGGATCACTTTTCGAAGTTGCCAGTTTTCTATCACCCGCCTTAAACATTCGGTTTAATGCGGAATTATCTTTTCTTCATTTGTTATGGTTGTGGGTGAGTCATGCGGGTGAGTCATGAGGGTGAGCTTCTAGATTGATGACTAGGCTTTATGTGTCACCATTTTGCATTAAATGTTTTAGTGAGGTGTTTATGTGACTCATTCATTCCATTAATTCCTTTTGTATTTGCTTAGGATATTTGTTATTGATCTTTTCTTTATGATCACCCCTTTGCTCCTACACTCACCCTCCTCCTCTCATATATATGGCCGGCCATTTTTTTGGAAGCCCTATGGTTGTAAAAATGAGATGATGATTCATATTTGATAAATTTCCTAGTTCAATTTATCAATCTAAAAGGCAACTTCATTAACCGTCCATCCATGGTTTTGGATGAAATGAGACAAAGTGTTCTACTCATTCTCTACATCAATCTTGGACATGTCGGCTGGCAAACTTCATGTCCGAGTTGCCTCGGTTCAGATGCGGGAGCCCGTATAAAGATCCGTTGACGTGGTGCCACCTGGACGAGGAGACCGGAGATCGAGCGAGATCGCAGATGCCGCAAAGGAGCGTGGGATGATAGTTAAAGACCGAAGGACTCGTATCGTTCGGTATAGCCTTTCTACTCACTTTGTAGTTTGTTAGTTTAGCGTTAATGGCAAGATCCGGGTTAAAGTATGCGATTGCGCCAGTTATAGAAGTTTTTGTTCCGCGTTTGGCGTCAGATTGATGGCCGGGGCGCTACCGTAGACTTACATATTTAATCGAATCTGAGTGTGTATCAAAATACGCACATACTATATCGTTTCGCATGAACCGAGAAACCCTCTATGTGGGACTCTAAAGACTCGACAATACACCTGCAGTGAGTTTTGTTGGATATATGTGCCCTCAAGGTAATTATTGTAATTGAAGGAGGACCTATACGAGAGAACAATCTTACTCGAGATGATAGTATACTATCTGGTTTGTTTTTATCTTTCATATGATGCGTTTTATTCGCTATCACGTATCATTTAGATATGAGATAAAACCCTAGGATTTTGCTTGACCACCAAGACGATGATGCAGATCATACTAGTGGGACCTGGATAGTCAATAAGCACATCCTTAATATCCTTAGTCGTAAGAGTATCGAGAATAGGCATCGGAGCTTCAGTTTAGACTAGTGTGTATGTTTCCTAATCCGGTTGGAGGGCGATAGCCGATCCTACAGCAATTGGTGTTTGACATCGAGGATTGTATGCAGGTGCTCATTAGATGAGTTAAACTGGACGGATTTACCGAAAACTCCTAGTTGGTAATATACCAATGTTAGGTAGCATTTCTCTGGTTACATGGGTACAAGGTAGTCCCTAGGACTTGAGATCGCCATAGTGTCTCATATGTGTTCCCACTATACTTAGACTTCTACCCTACCATGGCTCAAAAGAGTCATGCAAATAGGTTTTTGTTGGGTATAGTCCCAAAGCACATGGAGGCAGTGAGAGGTCGAGGGGATTCGTCTCTCCCGGTATAGAGAGTTGATGTCGTGCTATGCAGGACATAACTACAACCATAAGTCGATGGCCATCGCAATGAAGATAAACTGATAAGTGTTATCAGTTGTATCTCCGGTTGGATATGAGTCCTCTGTCGCACAACTTATCCAGTTATTGGGGTCTGACCAGATTCCAAACCCTAGACTCGATATGTGATACTCTTAGACGAAGAGACTGGACTGTATGGTGATGTCACCGATAGATTTTGTAGGGTTCAGATGAGCTTGCTAGTTGACCTTCTTTCGTTCAATAGCTGGGTAGCCGTTACGTCCAGCTAGTACCTTTGACGTGCTTGTGGGCTATGGATATAATCTCAACTTACTGCCAGCGTATTGTTGAGTCTTTAAAGTCTCACACAGAGGTTTCCTAGCACATGCGAAACGATGTAGGGCACGTATAGGGATACCTGCAAGTGTTAAATTAAACACGTGTATTTGATACACGTATTTTAATCGGGTGTTAATTGCATTAGCCAGTGTGTGTTTGTGTATGTGTGTATATATATATTACCGGATTATTAAATCAAGTGTTGATTTAATAATTAAATGTATATTTATATATTAAATAATATCATGCTCACTTTATTATTTTCTTCTCTTTAATTATATTTATATTTGATATAAATATTGTGTCATGTATGATGATACATAGGAGATGGGTGTATGAGACTTATATGGAAGATATGAATACTTTTATATGAGAATGGGTCATAAATTTAAGATGGTTGTAGAATTCAAAAGGTGTTTTCTTTATGACTTGTTTTAGTAAGTCATTAAGTGATGACTTGTTTTCATATATGCATTATTCTCATCTTCATCTTCTTCTTCATCTCATCTCCACCATGGTTTCCTCTCTTGATTTTCTTCAAGTGAGGAATGGAAAAAGAAAATGGAAAAATTAGGTGAGCTAATTATTCTACATCTCCTACTAATCATCCTTAGCAAGATTAATTAGTGGGTTGCTTCATTTTGATGAGATCAATTTGAAACTAGAGCTTGTGTTGGAGTTATCTCAAGGTGGATCATCTTCGGTAAGGAGATCATCGAGAAAGCTTATTCCGAGCTTCATGGAGACTAGCCAGAGTCCAAGGAGAGGTGGCTAACGCATTACAAAGGTTATAACCTGCTAGACTCTTGTTATTAGCTTATTAGTTTAGTTACAAATTTAGCATTTTGGTTTGATTCTTGGATTGGGTATGCTAATGCTCTCTAGATTTTTTTAAATTATCGCTTCCGCTGTGCTTTAAACCATACTAGAGGTGCCTAGCATCTCAATAGTGGGATCAGAGCCATACTAAAAGACTATAACTTGTTTTTGGCTAATTTGAAATCTAAAACATTGAATCAAAGTGAATTGTTCACTTGTTTTCAAACATGAACTAATATTGTTTCTTTTCGGCTAATTTTGTCATGCTCGGACTTCTTAGAATTATTCTACATGGTGCTATGTCGATGGGTAAGGGGTAGTAGGGAACCAAACCCATCCGGGAGCACCGAAGTGTGCTCTCGGGGAGGTTGGTGACCCGAAATCACCTTATTGGTGCTCTCGGGGTATGGGAAAGCCCTAGGCTACCGTAGAGGTTGTCCTGGGTCGTCCCACCCTTGTTCAAAAGTTTGGACTCAAGAATAGAGATTATTTTTCAGACTTATTTTATTCTCATATTAGTGATTTCGTTCATCTTACTAATCCTTGAGACAACAGCTCATGACTACTTATTACTAGCTTCGTTTTAAAATATCTAATTTTCTTGCTTTTCTTGAATCTCATTATATCTTTCATATGTATTTTCACTTTCTAACTTTTATTTCCAAGAAAATTTTCATTTATAATATGCATATTTTTATATAAAGTGCCTTGTACCAAATGATATTTCAGTAAATACAAACTTCCCTCAAAACTTGTTTGCAGCAGTGTCATCACTGATATTGTTCTTTGAGCGCATGGACCTGTAGACTTGGGAGGAAAATAATAGGAGCATAATAATAGTTAAATGAAAAACTACCTCCAAACTTGTTCTTTGGTACGCACAGATATTCAGTTATATCATTTTTTACTCACCTCCATTCTTAGATGAAACAGTGTTACCGAAACATGGAGATGAAGCGGAGGAAAGTTAGTTGTAATAAAGCGGCTCCTGTAGGAATAGGATCTCATCCGCTGGGTCAGCGGATGAGTACGGTTTTAATCTATGCCCACTTACTTTAAAAATAGAACCGTTTTTAAAGTATATACAATGCCGGCTTGTCACGTACTATCAAATATTGGGTTCACTACACTGTATTTTGGGTACAGGGGGTGACATTAACCAACATTTATTACAAGTGATATTCCAAAGTCTATTATAAAGATAAAACGAGAAAGGAAATAAAGCAAGCCCTAAACAGGTAGGCAACTAAAAAGGAAAGTAAACTAATTCTGACAGTAGATTGACAGCTCTGTGTAGTCCTCTTCAATGGGTTCCACTTCTGCATTTCCAACACGTGCTTCGTCCTCATCTAACGGACATTCCAGAAAAGATAAGAGGAAAGGAAGTCCGTCAACGAGTTAAACTCGAATAGGATTCTCAAGAGGATTAAAATGTAAGAAGATGAAAGCAAGGTATAATGTAGGGTCATGCTGCAAGTGTATATGTCAGTGTCTTCCAGTATTTAATAACAGTAGTTTAGCTTATTTAGTTTAGTCTTATGAGGGTATCCACATTCCGAGTAAAACGAGTTATGATAAACGGTGCAACGTTGTGGTAAGCAAGTTTATTCAAGTGGATCATGTCATTTAATGATGTTTTGCAATTCTTGGTTTTAGGAGTTCAGGGAACAAAAAAGGATCGTCGGGTGTAATAGAGTATTCCGTATATTCCCGGGATCATGGTAACATGACAATCTATATTCAGTATATGCTCGGAATCAGGACAATTAGACAAGGGCATTCCTGATACACGCGATATTGATTTCTTTCTCCAAACTACCATAAACCTTACACCAATATATATAGGTTGAGTCATCAGTTATCAGTTATCACACATAACCAACAAGAAATTGAAAACGCGTATCATTCTGAATTGGGTCCTTTGGTTTCCATCCTATGTCTAGCGTCCATGCGCTCACGCATAATCGATCGAGTAAAACAAGTTATGATTCGAGTCCAGTTAATAAGTCAATATGGAATCAAGTATAACGGGGTTTTGTAAAAGTTCAAGGTATTTTAGTGATGCCTTATCTCTGGCTCCTCGGGGCTCAAAAGATAACTGGTTTTCGAAACTTCAGGGTATTAATATGAAAATACAATATTTAGACACTTTAGGGTATCAATGTAAAATTCGGGTTTTCAAAATCATAGGGTATTTATAGTGTAACAAGGTAGTTTAGAATATATTTCGTGGATTAAATTAGTTTAAAGTTCACTTTCAAATCGGGCAACGTTCAGCTTGTGAAACGGTGTTTTTTGGGGATTTAGAATTGGGCAATATATCAACATGTATGTAATTACGAATTAATAGTAAATAAAGAGGGTAGGTCATTACCCCGTGCCTAGAGTATACAGAATGTGTATTTAGCTGAGTGAGAGAGTAACTCAAGCAACTTGTTGTATGTACTGATTAGAAACTAATTAGTATAATTACCATAACCGTGTTAATTGTTTAGAGGGCAAGTTAGCATTTTAGAATAGATTCAAAAGATGGATAGAAGAGGTGACGGGATTAAGTGGAGAAAGACGAAATCCTACCTGAAAATGATTAACGAAAAACATCTTAGAACGTTGCCTCGTACGGAAACGTGAATAACTCCGCGCTCGGATTTTTCCCGGAAAATTGGGCAGCATCACAGCGTCGGCATCGTCGAAAAGAAGAAGACGATATATTTTTTCCCTAGAATTTTAGGATTAGAAATGAGGGGGGAAACCTAAAGGAAGACGAGTATTTATTGGGATTAAAAAAATTCAAACAGAGCCGTCCAAGGAGCCAAATCTGCCAAAAAAAGGCCCGGTCGCCCCCTGATGAATCTTGGCCATTCGCTCGCTTGATCGAGCGGTCCAGAATCTTCTATGTGGGCGTGAGCCGCCCACGTGAAGACACGCGCCTCGCGCAGGGCATGTGCTTCCGCACGTGGGTCAGGCGGGGCGGGTCTGGGCCTAGGTGTCTTGCCGGGCTCGGGTTTTGGGTTTTAATTAAAAAACTTTTTATTTTATTTTTCTAAAAAATGTTTTCTAAAATCAGTTTCATTACTAAAAATTTAATTAAAATACTTTTAATTATCTGAAAATAATGGAAAATATCTAAGAAAAATCTAATAAATACTTTAAAATTTTAAACCATTTTATTCTAAAAATAATTCTTTTCTAAAACCCACTTAATTAAATAAAACTTCAAAAATACTAAAAATCATATTTAAATTCTTTTCTTTTTCCAAAAATATATTAATCATGTTTAAACTCAAAATTATTTTTTCCCAAACTTTTTCATCATAACAGATACTAAAATAAGTATGAAAATATGAAGGAAAATTATACGAAAATTTTATTAAAGTATATACGAAACGTAGACGTTACACCAAGAGACAGGAAGTCCGCATAGAAAGGTGGGGAAGCTAGCGAGATTACTTGATACCGGTGATAGTTTGGAACACGGCAGATATCTAAAGGATACCGATCGGGGTTATATGATGAGATTGAAAAGAAATGATATTCGTGACTCGCATACTTTCATATGCTTTATTGGTTTTGCTATGCATGTATCGGGCGAGATATAAATTTATTTTATGATGCCATGATAACCATATATATTAGTATACTACACATGCTAGGATAGTTGTACATGATGGGTTATTATTGTTGTTGTTCACCGCTTGAATTCTAATTTCAATACATGCTTATTTACCTTCCACAATGTACATGTTTACTCATGCCTTAACTGTTTCACCGCTTATGCATGCGATTTCCATCTTGTTATGCGAATTCTGCTCACGAGTTGGCAACTCACCCCCATCGTGTCATAGCTTCTTGCAGGTCTGGTCGCTTGGATCAGTAGTGACACTGGGAGAGCTTATTTTGGGCGTAATTGCATATTTATTTATTTTAGTTAGGTGGGTTAGAATTCGTTTCGGTATTTGCCTTGTATCTATTATTGTACTTAGAAGTGCTCCATCAACCAAGTCTAGTGTATTTGCCCGAGACTATAAACGTTTGTATTGTTGTTGTAGTCGAACTCGTATGGAGTCGGCTTGACTTTATTTATATATAGTATTTATTGCTTTCCGCTTGTTGTTTTTCGCCTTAAAGAGTTATATATTTTGCGTGGTTTGTGTCTCCGCTGTGTGGACGTCGGGTTAACTCCCGTGTGGGGATATGTTTATTTTACAGCTGTTGTAAAGAAATTTTATTCAAAATTTACAAAAGATGTGCTGTCCGTTTCTCAAATGATAAATCTTTATAAAACAAGTTTTGCTTCATTTTATAAATATTTTCTTAAAACTTCACCTCTATTATTTTCTTGTATTCCTGGTTTCGGCTTTCTTGGGTTCCGGTGAGGTACACTGGACTTCACGTGTGCCTTGTGCCGGTCACGTGTCTTTTCGGGTCGTGACAATAACAACCATCAAGTCGCAAAACTTATCAAATGCCAAGCAGCCTGCAATCTGCTATTGACCGAATGAAAGCTATAATATGAAAGAAATCATCAATAGAGCTAGCTGGGGAGATAATGGACGCCAAAAATACCCCTCATGCTTTGCCATACAGAATTAGAAATGTGGCATGAAAAGAAAATATGAAATGCAGACTCAAGAATGATACCGCAGCTATTGCAATTACAATCCCCAATCCATCCTCCAGCAAGAAGCGCCTCTTTAGAAAAGACTTTATTGATAGAAAGAAGCCACATGAACACTTTTACCTTCAGAGCTGTTGCAGTTGAGCAGACAATGGTAGCGAGAATGGTGATAAAATACCCCCATTGTTGAGAAATTTGTAAAGGGAGTTGACGGTAAAAATGCCTGAATTGAGCTTCCAGAGCGGTTCATCAAGAATATTAGAGATAGAGTAATTCTCAAGCTGCAAGTAGAGCTCATGTAAATTAGTAATTGCCAAAGGCTAAAAAATCCTCTTACGGGATGGATGCCAAACCCAATGCTCATTATTACAAAGGCATATACATTAGGTTAGAGATGCTTGATTGAAAGACCATTAAGCCAAATTATCTTTCCAAAATAAAATGGACTATCCATAACCCAACTTCCATGCAATATTATGATGAAAAACATTAATATTTGTGTATAGTCCCTTCCAAAAAAATGAAAAGGAGTAATGGAAGATATCTAACAATGTTAGTAATATATTGTAGATCAAAAGAGTATCCCCCTCCCAAATAAATAAAAGAGGGAACCTGAGGAAGTTAAAGTTCTCCTTTCCTCTAAGAAACCATGGAGGGTTTAATTTGCATGAAGGTTTTTGGTGAAAGAGATGTTAGCGCTGGATTTTTAGCTGATGCTAGAGCATTGAAGCCTATTTTCCAGTTAGATAAGATACCATTCTGAAAGACTTTATTAGCTGTTAAAATACCCGTTTACCTGTGATATCTAGTAGTTTCTTGCTATGTCTAGTTTACTGCGATATCCAAGCAGTATTCAGCGATATCTAAGCAGTTATCTGGGATATCTAAACCGTTTCCTTCGATATCTAAATAACTTGTATGAATTGGTTAGGTAAAGCAGGTTACTATGTAGATATTGCAATAAAATTTCCAACGGACTTTTGACTGCTAGAAAAAAATTTAGGCGGTTTTTTGGCTACTGCTTGGAGCCCGGGGTTTTTTTGACAATTGAAAAAAATGCTTGGTTTTTGTTTTTTTCGTGACAATTTGCCCAAACTAAAACCCTAAACCCTTTCTCAACCTCTCCCTGCCCTGGTTTCTTAGAAGGAGAGGAGAGTTCACCGCCGTCACCTCCAATGCCTTCTCTCTCTCTCTCTCTCTCTCTCTCTCTCTCTCTCAGCCTCCCCAGATAATCTCATGGACACCAAAATATCCCAAGCTCGATCTCGAAGCTAATGTTTGAAGAAAGCTAAGCTTGTGGGAGAAAGAGGAAGAAGATGAGAATCCGATTGAAGAAAGCAGTTCTTTAGTGAGCACCGTACCCTTCTCCTTTGAAAATTCAAGTTTTTCTGGGAAAGTCCATAAATCAAGAAAGAAATGTTGTCTTTCTTTTACCAAGATGATCTAGACGATGTGAGCTTGTTTCTTGAAGGTGAATTCTTTATGCTTTACAATCTACATTATCCACCGTAAAATATTAGATAATGGATAAGCTAGCTGACTTACTAATTTACCGTTTTTTACTTTATGGTTGAAGCATTAGGACTTGACACTACTTTTCTAGTTCAAGCAGTACAATTGTATGTGGCCCTAAGATTGGATATGAGAATTGGGAATCTAGCTTTCAGATCAAATTTTAGATAAGTTATCGTAGAACAGTTCCAAGCCCTTTAGGTATGAGCACAACATGCCATTGATAGAACACAAGTGCCTTATTTTAGATAACAGTTTATAAATTAACATCATCATAGCCGGATCAGGGTTTTAGAAATAAATGTAGTATTTTCTAATCATTGTTTTTTTTATTATGACAAACGAGTACCTGTTTTTTGAGGAATGTTAGAGTCATGGGATTTTTATTTTGGTTGTAAAGAAACATATGGATACGTAAACTTATCAAGGATTGAATGTAGATTTGGCTTATTTCGTTCTGCCAAACATTGGGCAATGGATGTTTGAGAAGGTTTCTTTAAAATGTTCTTTATTAGACAGACTATGCTGCTTAGGCAATTGCTAAGAATTTATCAGATAACGAGACACAGGTTGATTAGCCACATTCATAGAGCATCTGAAAGAAAGCAGTTGTACTCTGAAGATTGCCGAAGTTCATTTGATTAACCTGTTTGCAGATGCATGCCAACAAGTATGCTGAAATAGTAAATGCTATACACCTTACCGAAACTTTCCAAAGAATTAATCAGGCTTAATTATTTGTTTGGCATAGAAAACGAAGACATTGCAGCTGAAGGTGTTTCGAATTTTTCACCTTGCTGAATTAATAAGTGCTCTATATCTCATTAAACCAATCTCATGGAATACATCTACTGTACTACCACTACTACAAACAAGGGTTGCAAACGCCGTAGGTGCAAGTTGAAGCCCTGAACTTGCCCCTACGGAGTTCTGTGTAGGTCCATTTTCACCTACGGATTAGGACGTAGGGGAAAAAAAGTTATTTTATTTACGGTTATTTTAATTATATTAACTGTACCTACGGATATATGCGTAGGTATATATCCGTAGGGGCAAAATATCAGAAATCCTGATATTTTGCCCCTACGGATATATCCGTAGGGATCTTTGTTTGCCCCTACGGACATATCCGTAGGGGCAAGCCCAACCCTCTGATACTGAGATCAGGAGGGACATATCAGTTAATGCTGATATTTTGCCCCTACGGTTTAAACCGTAGGGGCAACATGTGTACCTACGGATTAATCCGTAGGTACACATTATCTGGGGTTTTTTTTTTTAAATGGGCTGCCTGATTTTTTCTCGCCCTCTGCACAATAATATATATATCAATAAAATATAAAATTAATCATCACACAACATATATCTCAGTATTCATAATCACATCTCACGCATATAATATACAAAAGAAATCCAAATACTGAATATGATATAAAAAAAACCCAATATCAATATCGTTTCAAAATGTAGTACAATATGTATGATATAAATAAATACATGTTTCAAAAAATAAGAATCAAAAAGCTACCCTAGCTCGGTCCAGCTCCACCTCTGATAAACGATAGAATAAGGCGCGCCTGCTCCTCGGTCAATAAACCATGCAATTCGGCGCGAGCAGGAGTCTGAGCGTCCTGTGGAGCTGGCAATGTGGTCTACGCAGCCGCCGTCGAGGGAGTCGCTTGCGGAGCCGCGGCTGCGGGAGTCTGAGCGGGCGGTAGAGCTATAGGAGCTGTCTGCGGAACCGCAGCCGATGTAGTGGCTTGCGGAGCCGCAGCCGAAGGAGATGCATGCCATGTACCCTGTCGCGTCTGGACCTAACGTGTGTAAGAAGCGTGTAAAAACTGTGTATTATTCGAATTCGTATCATTATCAAGTTATTTGGATATCTAGTTTGGAAAACCGTTGTTTATTTTAATTACATATGTATGTATGATTAATCAAACCTAAGTCTAAAACCAAATAAGCTCAAGCTGCGTACTAATTATGGATATGTTGATATCTATAATATGACATGATATTTTACTATAAACTAGTATACATACCAGCATCTCCTTCAACTCCTGAACGGTGGCCCTCAAGCTCTCCAGTTCCTGCTGGACACGTCGCTCACTGGAGACGGAGGAAGTCACCGCCGGGGTGGAGTCCAACCTCATATGGGCCCTGCTCGGGCCCAGTCCCCGGCCTCTCTTCCAACCTCCGTGGTGCCCTTCGTGTGCGGCGTCCAGAACTGGGGTCAGCAGCCTCGGATCTCTTTGTCCGGTAAAATCGATCCCCGAGGCCTCGGCCTGCTCAACCACCCGCTCCTACACCCATATTAAGCAGTAAAGTATAAGTATAAAATTTAAACTTGAACCTTCCAAAACTAAAATTTCAAATATGGGTAGAATAAATATTAACACTTATGCAATACTCCTGGGTAGCGACTCGGGATATCGAAGCTCGCCCGTGGCGGGATCTGTCGAGGTGCCGTGGACGGCAAGATATGCGGACAGCACGCTCGGTGTACCACCTTGCGCCACGGTCTAAGCTGTCTGCAATATTAGAAAATAACTCTTAATATTAGAAATATTAGAAAATAACTCTTAATATTGAAGAATATCACAAAGGTCGGTCTATTGTAATTTACCGATAACTCCATGGCTCGAGTAATATTCCTCGAGCCACCTGTGTAAGTGGGGCGACCCCTCTTCGCCGACTTCTTATTCTCTGTATTCTGAGCAGCCTGTTTCTGCACAACGCATTAACATTTAGTTTTCTAATTAAGGAACACAAAAAAATAAATTATATCCTAAACAATGAATTACATTTTAAATACATACCTGTTTGCGTTGGGAGTCGAAATATTCGCACAATAGAGGCCATGTCTCTACGTCGACTCTAGCAAACGCCGGAGTAGATAGGAGGGCCGCTCTCTCTGCCTCGGGGGTCGCCATCCACAGGGAGTAGCAGTCGGCCTTCAGCTCATTCCTGTTGTATCGGACCTTGGTCTGCATGTTCTTCATCAGGCCATTGTACAGAGCATGAAGGTCGAGCACCCTCCCAGGATGATCAGGGTCGGGTACAGGCTGAAAATCGTAATCCGACTGAAAATACAAAAAAAACATTGTTATTAGATTGCAAGTGTTAATAATAAATATATTGGATAAATCAAATGAAAATATATATTAATACGTACCCGAGCCTGATCAAAGAAGAGGTCGAATGAGCGCCGGTGCTGCTCGCCCCACTCAACGTGAAGTGGATAGTTCATCACGAGCCGGCTCTCGTCTCCCATATACCGGCCGAACCTCTCGGTATGAGCACCGGTATAGCGATAGTCAAGGGTAAAAAAGAGGGGGAATGCTGCCTCCTCCTAGCTCTGTCAGGCCTCAGCCTATGGGACTGATTCGGGCCTCGAGTCCCCCTCTGGGGATAGAGAGGCTCTGCGTCTGCAAGAAATATCAAGACAATCAATATTAAGACAAAGTTGTATTAAGAAATCAAGCTTAAACGAAAATTGAAGTGTGATATATACCTCCGGTGACTATCGCACGAGCCTGGGCCCGGGCAGCAGCACGAGCGGGACGATAGTTCCTCCGGTGAGGAACAACCGGGGTCCCGGATGCGGACGCATCCCCTCCAACTAGAAAATAAGCATTGACGCTAAATTTCCATGAAGTTCATATTTGTTTTATAGAGCATATGTAAAATGAATAAATATTTTATATTTATTCATACTAACCTGCAGACGATGCGGATGGTATAGAAGCGGCAGGAGTGGCCCTGCGGAAGATGTGAACGCACCACCTATAATTAGACAATTAAAAATAGATTATATAAGTAATTGCAAAAAGAATGTGTAGATCAATAATATAACGTTCTAAATCAATATGCATGCACTATAGGATATATAAATATACTCGCAGGTGCGGTGGTGTCACCACCTACAGCTAGACAATAATAAAAATTGCTAAGTAAGAGCAAAAGGAATATGTGTATATTTATGATATAGCATTCTAAATCAATATACATGCACTATATGATATATAAACATACCTGGAGGAGCGAGAGTGACCTCTGTCCCAGATGTGGATGCATCACCAACAACTAGACAATCAAATATCGACAATATAAGTAATTTTGACATAAACAGGCATGAATATCTGTAATATTACATTCAAAATGGATATGCGTGCAGTATACCTGGAGGTGTGGCAAAATCCACACGGAAGGAGGCATCCGAAGGGGTCTCCGATCTGGGTGCAAGACCGGCCCTCTGAAGCTCCCTACGAAGCTCTCCGGGCGGCAGAACCGCTCTCCCTCTGCCTCTGCCTCTGCCTCTACCGCGGCTGGAGCTCCTGCCGCCCCTCGCTGCTCCCGACATCATCATCAAATCTAGATAAACGGTTCGTGGACGCATTAGACAATCATTAAAAGTATTGACTATATATGTACAGAGCGTAAAATGTGAAGTAATAATATAACATTACTGATAACCTTTTTCGTTTCGTGGGCGCATTATACATATCTACTTGGATTTCATCGTCGATGTCATTTCTAACCCACGTAACTTCATGATCGGTCGAAGACAACCCGTCCTTCGAAACAGACGGTCGGAGCACTTTAAGCCTTCTTTCTTCTTCGTCCTCATCGCTGTTCTCGAATTCTGGGACATCGTAGACATCTCTGGGTTTCCATCGGCATACAACACTCCATCCCGGATGCTTCAGACACTGTGAGTAGTATACTTGGAACGCTTGGTTCGGAAAGATAAACGGATCTTCCTGACCGTAAAATCGAAGTGTGTTCACACTGGTCAATCCATATTCATCTTTCCAAGTCCCAAGATTGCTTCTCCACTTGTCCGTATCGGTTCGCGTATCGTACCAAGTACACTGGAATATATAAAAGGGTTCTGATCGTCCGGGATAGTGGATGCCGAGTATACAATTTAAGTATCCATAATAAATCATACCGTCCGATTCTACCGTCGCAATCCCACTATTCTGAGTGGTTCTAGATGTTTCTATGTCCTTAACTTCGAATTTGTATCTAAGGACACCAAATCCTTTGTAATATGCAACCTCCGTATTAGGAAATTGAGCTAAACATCTTGAATCACTCTCAAATGATGCAGACAAGTTCGGATCGTGGATCTAACAAAACAAATTTTAAGACAAATACATAACGATACAAGTTTAGATTAAAACTGCTAGCAATAAAATATGATTCGAATAACTTACATGATCTGTGACCCAATCACAAAAATTATCCTGATGAAATTTTTCCAATTGTTCTTCGTTCCAATCAGGATGCCCCTCACGTACCTCGTTAAAATGAATTCTGTTTTCGACAAATAATGGTGAATTAATATTATATCATTTCATACACACACAAACACAGATATAACAATTAATCCAAATAAACTTACTCTCTAATTTGTTCAAGACATGCGCAATTAAGCAAGATAAACCGGTATATCTTATTGATAAACATAGTGTCTACCCTCTTATACTCGGATTTACCATATGGCCCGTCTTGAATTCTTCGTGGCCAGTTAAACCTTGTCTCAATGTTCTCGTCCAGATAGCGGGAACAAAATGCGGTTGCTTCGTGGCCGGTTGTATTTGTGTTTGCATTATATGTCTCTACACCATCAATGAACAAAGATTTCAACTTCTCGATCAGAGATCGGAGATAGACGTCAATATTGTTCTCCGGTGAGTTTGGTCCGTCGATAAGAAGAGGCATCATAAAGTTTGATTGGTCCATAACCAACCAAGGCGATAGATTATAAATTATCATTACAACGGGCCATGTGCTGTGACTTCCAGCCATATAGTTGAATGGGCAGAAGCCATCAGTAGCCAGTCCGAGCCGGACATTGCGAGGATCGCTACTGAATATTGCGTGCCTCCTATCGAAATCCTTCCATGCCGGTGAATCTCTTGGATGGCTCATTTTTCCATCTTCAATTGGAGGAGCACGGTGATGCCAAATCATTGCCTCGGCTGTTTTCTTGCACCTGAATAGCCTCTGTAGCCTCTGTGTTATGAGAAAGTATCGTGCTATCTTGACAGGTATATCGGGCTTCTTATCAGAATCTTTCGGCTTATACCTAGCCTCTCCGCATGTCAGACACTCTTTCAAATCTGAATTCTCTTTCCGGTACAACACGCAATTTTCAGGACATGCTTGAATCTTCTCGCACTTTAGACCCAAATCAGACATCATCTTCTGGGCTCCGTACCAGATGTCGGGCACGTTATTTCCCGGAGGCATAGAATCTTTCAAGAACGAAAGAAGCATTGTGAATGACTTGTTGCTCCATCCATTTAGGCACTTAATCTGGAAAAGTTGGACGAACCATGAGAGGGTGGAATACTTCGCATTCTCATAAATTGGTTTCCTAGCATCATTCATGAAATTTTCATATTTATCCGCACGCGGTCCTTGACCGGAAGGAATGTCATCTTCGGTACGAATAGATTCACCTAGGGCAGGCTCTACCATATCCTTCATTTCTTCTGATGGAAATAAATTACCGTCTTCTCCTTCTGCCGCATTACCGAATTCTTCTTCTTCTCCTGCCGCATTATCGTGTTCTCCTTCTTCTTCTGCCGCAGTACTGCATTCTTCTCCTTCCCCGTGATATTTCCAAGTTGTATAAAGTCTAGTAAACCCATGTTTTACAATATGAAGCTCTGCCAATTCTACCTTATGCCAGTACTTATTGCCACATCTATCGCACGGACAGAGAATCTTCTCTATTATGATCTTATTATGTGCGCGTGCAAATTCAAGGAAAGCAGCAACTCCTGCGACAAACTTAGGTTGCATACGTTGTTTCCAATCCACATACATCCAGTCCTTAACTCTGACGTACTCATAGGCCATGTTAGACTGTATAACATATAAATTGTAGGTTATGCTGACTATATTAAGAAATATAAGAACGGGATAGTTACTGACAAAGGAGAAAATCCGTGTATATGCTTTGTGTGTGCGTTTGTCGTTGAAAAGAATAAATTATCGCACGTATATTAACCGATAGACGGGGACTAAGTGGCGCTTTTAGTTTCATATATGAGTATCGATGAGAATATGAAGGTTTCATATTATCATATATTGGTTTTAACTTGAACATCTCGAATCACTCTCTAATTATGCGTTTGTTGTGTATTCTTGATGTATGTGTGTGTTCCGGCTGTCGGGGGTAGGCTTCTATCCCATTAATAATGTATAGAGCGAACACCCATCACTTGTCCTTTCAACCGTTTCGAGTAAATTTCGGCAGCACCTCCCCGCTATTCTCCGAGTACACTGTAATAGAATAGATAATCATTTCAAAGCTGTGAAACAACGTTGAAATGAATATCTAATCTATCTTTGTATACGAAGAACCAGCGGAAAGGTACCGACGAAATATCACGAAACGGATGAAAACACAAGTGAATGAAGGCGTTTGCTTTATACATTCTTAACTTGTCCACACGGGACAAATCTATGGTTACCATACGATTGAATTTTCTCGTCGCGTAGACTATACGACGGTTGTTAGTATCGATCTATACTGTCCGATATTTAACAACCTTCGTATAGTTCTATATCACGACGAGTATCGCACGTATGTTAACCGATAGACGGAGACTAAGTGGTGCTTTTAGTTTCATATATGAGTATCGATGAGAATATGAAGGTTTCATATTATCATATATTGGTTTTAACTTGAACATCTCGAATCACTCTCTAATTATGCGTTTGTTGTGTATTCTTGTTGTATGTGTGTGTTCCGGCTGTCGGGGGTAGGCTTCTATCCCATTAAGAATGTATAGAGCGAGCACCCATCACTTGTGCTTTCAACCGTTTCGAGTAAATTTCGGCAGCACCTCCCCGCTGTTCTCCGAGTACACTGTAATAGAATAGATAATCATTTCAAAGCTGTGAAACAACGTTGAAATGAACATCTAATCTATCTTTGTACACGGAGAATCAGCAGAAAGGTACCGACGAAATATCTCGAATCGGATGAAAACACAAGTGAATGAAGGCGTTTGCTTTATACATTCTTAACTTGTCCACACGGAACAAATCTATCGGTTACCATACGATTGAATTTTCTCGTCGTGTAGACTATACGACGGTTGTTAGTATCGAGTTATACCGTCCGATATTTAACAACCTTCGTATAGTTTTATGTCACGACGAGTATCGCACGTATGTTAACCGATAGACGGGGACTAAGTGGCGCTTTTAGTTTCATATATGAGTATCGATGAGAATATGAAGGTTTCATATTATCATCGAGTATCATATATTGGTTTTAACTTGAACATCTCGAATCACTCTCTAATGATGCGTTTGTGTGTATTCTTGTTGTATGTGTAACATGATTTTAAACCATTGAGATCAAGATTGATAGAACTGATCATCCTACATTGCAATGGCATTCATCAACCAAAAACTATTATTGCAATGGCATTCATCTATAACAATCAACAATTAAAACTACAAATGTAGGATACTGATATCATAAAACGTTATACGCAACATATGAATTCACATGACTGAAACATGCATCAAAAAAACATGTTCATCCAAAAGAAAGGCCACTGTCAACAAATATAGACAAATTCGTCATAAAAACAGTAACTAATTAACAAGTTGATTAGCATCTGGATCAAGAAAATGATAGGAAAAACAATTGACTATGATCTATAATGACAAGTCTATTACCATGACTCTCGACTAACAAAGGTGGCTTTTCTTCCTCGGTAGCTTGATAATTGGGATTTCATGGCGAATAAAAATATGCATATGCCGTTTGACCGGGAACTTCAATAGGAAACTCAATGAGGTCGGGTGTATTGAAGTACGCTTTGTATTTTGCTATATCAGGTGATGAAGCCCAAGCCCTAGCTAGCCCCAGCCCCACCCCAACCGAACCCTATCGAAGGTAAAGAACGTCCTTACACTTTCATATTTCTATTAATGATGCAAGTCTCCACCAAGTCAAATTCTTGCAATATCATTCTTTTTAGAGTATGTCTAATTTAATAGATAGAATTTTTAAAGTTGGACAACCAAGAAAAAGTAACAAGGGATTTTACATACATGCCAAAGTTTTGATTATTTATTTATTTATTTTCCATTTTATATTAGTACTTTTATATGTTTGATGATGGCAAGATTTACAAATTATATTAGAACATTGTACATACCTAATTTCCACTTGAAATCGGTTTTTTCTTTTATCAGTACTCGTTGACATATAGTAACAAACAATGTTTGATTAGAAGGACCCAAGATTTTCTCGATCAATAATAATTTTAGTAATCAAACTAGGCTAAAATTGCTGGAAATTCCTCTCAGATTTGCCAAATTCAGCAAACCGGCTAAAATTGCTGGAAATTCCTCTCAGGTTTGCCAAATTCAGCAAACCCCAACCCCAACCTAACCCTAACCCCAGACCCAGCCCCAGCCCAGCCCCACCCTAACCCCAACCTAACCCTAGCCCCAGCCCCAGCCCATCCCCAGCCTAACCCCAGCCCCAGCCCCAGCTAAACCCCAACCCCAACCCCAACCCTAACCCCAGCCCCAGCCCCAGCCGAACCCTAACCCTAACCCTAACCCCAACCCCAACCCCAACCGCAACCCCTGCCGAACCCCAACTCCAACCGCAACCCCAGCCCCAGCCATGAACCCTAGCCCTAAATAATCAAAAATTTGTTTAGTTGAAGATTTACTAACCTGTGCAATGGAGGAGACGATCGATTGGTGGCGACAACGAAACGGAGGCGACGACGAAAACGGCGACGAGGAAGAACGGTAACGAGAACGGCGGTGGCGACGACGAGAACGGCGGGAATGATTTGGGGATTTTGGTTTGCGCGCGTTCGAGAGAGAGACAAAGAGATAAGGGGCGTAGACGATCTGTGAGTTTTTAATTAAATCGCTATTTAGTTGCCCCTACGGATTTGTCCGTAAGTCCTTGGTTTGCGGCTCCGTAGGGGCAAACACCAAATTAAGAATTAATATTTTTATTCTTGAACGTCTTGGACCATAGGGGCAACCTTCTAGACCTACGGATTAATCCGTAGGGCCAACATAAATCTGCCCCTACGGATTTCAATATCCATAGGGGCAGCCCCCTATTTTAGTAGTGTACTGGCCCCCTTGTAGAATTCTATGGTAGGTATGTATACCTGTGGAACTGTCTTCATATATCCTGAAATTTATATTGTATACTAAATGCATACAACATGTATCAACGACTGAAACACTGGCAAGTAATGCATCGGCACCAACAAATGATTTATATTCTTAATTTAGATTCGCGAAAGTGATAATTTTTTGTTATTACATGCGTACATGCATGCCTGCGATTGTATTGTATTGTTTCCCTAACTTTTGGAAATTGTGAATTGGCGAGTCTGGCTCATGTCTCGTATTCATATACGCGTTACTTAGGTGACATCACATGAAACCTTAGGGCAACAGTAGTCTGTGCCTTATGATGTAAGAAGAAAATTAAAACATACTATCTTGTAGGGAAATCAAATTAACTAATAGTGTTAGATAGCTACGTGTTAAATAGTAATCAAAAGTATTAACTGTCTGCCATGCATACCATGGAAGCGTATCGGTGAATTTGACCTTGTAAAGAATTGGAGTTGAAATTTTTGAAAGGACGATCATTTTTCTTCGTAATTCTTCCAAACCAGGGATATGTGATGATGGGCATCAAATTCGAGAGGTTAAATATTGATGGAGTGCAGGATATGCTGACAATGGTGGTGATGTTTTACATACTGAATTTCAAATTTCTTTAGTATTACTGTGCAATGCTAAGTTCCTTCATTGCTAAGTTCCTTCATGTTTACACCAAAAGCTTAAACTTTTAGGTTGTGAGATAACAATGTATATTAAGACAACATAATATTTTAACATTCCTCCTCACGTGGGCCTTTGAATTTTGGGTCATGTGGGAATGCCTCCAGCGGAAATTCTTGCTGTGAACGGCGATAATAATGTATATCAAGACAACATAATATTTTAACACTCTCCCTCACACGGGCCTTTGAATTTTGGGCAACGTGGAAATGCCTCTAGCGGAAATTCTTGCTATGAACGGCGGAATAAATGGAGATACATATAATTGAAGATAACGAGGTTCGAACCCAACACCTCTTGAACCTGATGTGATCTGATGTGCTTCGATACCATGCAAGAACCACTCAACCCAAAAGATTAACCTTTTAGGTTGTAGGATAACAATGTATATCAACACAACATAATATTTTAACGCTCTTTTTGAATACAGAGTTTAGTAGTAAGAATTAAACCGTGTTATTTCCTGTTTCAAAACCTCTTTACTACGAGAGCATGTCTGTATATTGATTCATACAAAAGAAAAAATGCACACAAGTTTCTGATGGTCAAGCTGATGTTTAATTTTGAATGCAGGCCAAGAAAATGTGAACATGGTGACTGTTGAGGTATTGAAAAAGTTGCCTGCTTTCCTAGAAAAAGATCAATAAAGAGGAAGGTTTGGATGTGGTCGCTGGCGAGGTGGCGGTGGAGGAAACCAATTCCCTAAGCTGTAGAAGATGTTGATTCAATAATGGAGGCGTTTGAGGTGGTATCGGCAGCAATAGATTTGGTAGGAGGAATTGATTCATCGATATTCAATTTTAAAAAAAGTTGACATGTACTTGTAATTTGGAATGCTATTGCGTCAGACAATTATTTTCAATTCTTTTGCACCATTTTGATAGACACTATAGTATTTGCACCATATTGTTACTGTCTATTATCTGTATAGCAATTGTTTTCGGGTGAAACGCTGAAATCCTTTGAATTATGAAAATTTTGCAGGTTAATCCTTTTGTTGTATTTGATTTTGATGATAAGCTCTTTATTCTTGAATCTTTTCACACGTAATCTTTTGTTCTATTTGAAGATTGGTGAATTCCCCTTTGGGAATTAACCTTGCATTCATTAGTAATTATAGATGTACAGGAGATATACAGAAGGATATTTAGGAGATAATCTCTCCTATTTACATGTATAGCCGAATACTCAGGAGATAATTTCTCCTATTTAACAAGAGTATAGTCTAATTATAGCTACCTAATTAGTAATAGAATATTAACATATATTTTCTATTATCACACCCCCGCAGGCGGAGCGGGAGGAGGTCGAACGCTCTCAGGCTGGAGCGAAAATCAATGAAAAGTGAAGTAGGAAGTCCCTTGGTGAAGATGTCGGCATATTGTGAGCTGGAAGGGACGTGGTGAACCTGGACGTGGCCCAAAGCTACCTTTTCACGAATAAAGTGAATATCGATCTCAATATATTTCGTACGCTGGTGTTGGGCCGGATTAGTGGATAGGTAGACAACACTAACATTGTCACAATACACAAGGGTCGCATGAGTAAGTGGGCAATGAAGTTCAAAAAGCAGGTTGCGAAGCCAACAAGTCTCAGCAACGGCATTGGCAACCCCACGATATTCGGCTTCGGCACTGGAACGAGAGACAGTAGCGTGACGCTTTGAGGACCAAGAGAGAAGATTATCACCCAAGAACACACAGTAACCGGAGGTAGAGCGGCGTGTGTCGGGGCACCCACTCCAATCCGCATCAGAGTAAGCAGTTAGTCTGGTGGTGGTGGACGGATATAGGTGCAGGCCATATCCACTGTGCCATGAACATAGCGCTAGATGCGTTTGAGAGCGTTGAAGTGAGGCTCCCGAGGATCATGCATATAGAGACACACTTGCTGGACACCGTAGGAGAGATCGGACCGGGTAAATGTGAGGTACTGTAGAGCGCCGACAAGACTACGGTAGAGTGATGAGTTTTGAACCGGTGTACCATAGGGGCCAAGTTTGGATTTGGTGTCCACTGGAGTCGCACACGGCTTGCAATTAGCCATGTTGGCGCGATCAAGTATTTAAAGGGCATATTTCTATTATGACAGAAAGAGACCATCCTTGGTGTGAGTTGTCGCGATCCCAAGGAAATAATGGAGTAGGCCCAGGTTAGTCATGGCGAACTCGGAGTTGAGGGACTCAATTATCCGCCGTAGTAGAGCATCTGACGAAGCCGTGAGGACGATGTCGTCCACATAGAGTAAGGGAAATGCTAGGTCTCCCCCATAACGGTAAATGAAGAGAGAAGTATCTGACAGACTGTTGCGGAACCAAATGCATGCCACATACTCGGCAAACCGCTGGTACCAGGCACAGGGTGCCTGTTTAAGACCATAGAGGGATTTACGGAGGCGACGGACATAACCGGGATGAACAAGATCAATAAAACCCGGTGGTTGATGCATGTAGACCGTTTCATGTAAGGCTCCATGAAGGAAGGCGTTTTTCACGTCTAACTGATGTATAGGCCAGGAGCGTGATAGAGCAAGGCTGAGTACAGTGCGGATAGTAGCTGGTTTGACAACCGGACTGAAAGTGTCGTCACAGTCAACTCCCGGCCGTTGGCAACCATGCGAGCCTTGTGTCGCTCAAGTGACCCATCAGAGTGAAGCTTGTGCTTGTACAACCACATAGACCGAACCACATTCACCCCAGGTGGGCGAGGCTCTAGAACCCAAGTTCCATTTTTAATGAGAGCATCATATTCAGCCTGCATAGCTGCACGCCAGTGAGGATCTTTGAGGGCTTGGATATGAGAGCAGGGAATAGGGGAGGGAGTGGATATATGGAGGTTGAGTTTTTGAATTGGTTTGGATATCCCTTGTTGTGCACGGGTGACCATGGAATGCGAAGGAGGTGGAGGGGGGAGGGGGAGTTGGAGGTGAGGTCGTGGATGCCGTTGAAGGGGATGTTGAGGCTGTGGAGTTCGTGGAGTGGGATGGTGGGGTGGTGGAGGCCGTTGGGCTAGTGGAGGGAACCCCCATAGTGTGAGGGGTAGTATTGATGTTGGGGACAACGGGCGACTCTAGGAGATGACGTGAGATATGTGACGGTTCGGAGGAGACGTCGAGGAAGTTGTATGTGGTGGACGGAGTAGGAGATAGAGACTCAAACGGGAAGACGGACTCGTCGAAGGTGACGTGACGAGAAATGATGATTTTTCTAGTGGTGATATCAAGGAATCGGAAACCCCGATGATTAGTCGGATAGCCGAAGAAGACACAAGGGGTAGACCGTGAGGCTAGTTTATGAGGAGGTGAGAGATGGGTGTTGGGTTCCCTAGGTCAGCAGCAAGATTTCGGGTGGCATCGTTCATGCCGTTTTCTAATGTTTACCGTTCTAAAGAACCCTAACCTAGAATCTTTAACTAGAGTTTTACACAATCACGCAATGTTAATATCTTAACATCTAAGTGAACTAGGAATACAACCTTTATAGACCGGTCATTCATTTCAATAGCTCCGTGTAGTAGTCCCTTCGCTCCAGGTAGTGATCTTCCAGACTCTAGTATGGCTTCACAAGAAGAAAGGAACGAACTTGCTTAAAGTCTTCGAGGCCGAAAATGATCTACGTCGAGAAAACACTAACCCAAGCTACTACTTCACTAATAAGAGATTAGTGAAGCTAACACCCTATACTAAAGTCCTAATCTAGTTGAGGATGATGAAATAGGATTTTTGCTCACTTTAAAATTGGTTTTCTTACTAATATTTCTCACTTGCTCAAAAGCTAGAGAGCTCTTGAGCTTGAAAAAGAAGATGAAGAGAGATAATGTTGTGAGAGTGAATGACAACCATGGGTGAGAAAATATCTAATATTACTCATGTAGAGACTTAACCATGAGTTTAGATAATGGTTGGGTTAACAAATATCTAGTGTAAGACAAAACTAGTGGATTAAGTCAATGTGTCTCAAAGCTTCATGAAGCTTCATGCCATGTGACAAATTTCTAACTAATAATTGAAATACAATAAATAAATAAACCCTACATTATCTTTATCATGGTGTAAGTCTAATACACCCATGTTGCATGTATCATCAACCATGACACATAAATAAAACACAATTAATATATATCACATATATATTAAGTGTGCACATGTGAGAAAAAGAAATGCTTAAGTGAGCTAATATTAGTTAATGTAAATTAATATATCAAATATATAATTATACATTAAAACATTAAATCAACACTTGATTTAATAATCCGGTTATATCTCATATGACCGACTAATATTATTTGTATCAATTTATCGAATCAACACTTGATTCGATAACCCGGCTATATCTCATATAACCGACCGATACAGTATCGGCTTATCGAATCAACATTTGATTCGATAACCCGGCTATATCTCATATAACCGTTCGATACCTTATCTTGCGAGAATAGAATACGGTATCATATACTCGTATTAATCTCGGTCCTGCACATATCGCATATGTGCTCCTACTTCGTTTTGCCTGAGCCAGTGAGACCTCTGTGTAGGACTCTAAAGACTCGTCAATACGCCAGCAGTAGATGATGATCACATCAAGCACCCACAAGCCGTCAGCGGTACTAGATGGACGTAACGGCTATCCGGGTATTGAACGATCAGAAGATCAGCAAGCTAGCCCGCTCTAACTCCTGCAAAAGTCTGTCAGTAACACTACCGTACAGTCCGGTCTCTTCGTCTGATATATCGCATATCTAGTCTAGGGGTGGTAAACATCAGACCCCAATAACCGATAAGTCATGCCGATGTAAGGCTCATAACGGGTCGAGAAACTACTGATAACACTAATCAATAAATCTCTGTATCATTCCTGGCCAGGGACTTTCCTGTTATGGCCAATTGAGTACAGCGCAACATCAACTCCCAATACCGAGAGAGAAGAATCCCCTCCTATCGCTCATTGCCTCCATGTGATTTGGGACTGTACCCAAAAGCCACCGATTTGCACGTTCTTTTGAACGTGGTAAGGTGGAAATTAAAGCACAGTGGGAATCATACAAGATTCTATGATGATCTCGGGTCTACAGGCTAATCTGTACCAGTGTCACCGAAGAACTGCTATCTGACGATAGCTATAATACCAATTAGGAGTTCTCGGCGAGTCTGTTCAGTATACCCAGTTTCCACTGAGCACCCGCATACAATCTTTGATGTCAAACACCAATGGATATGGGATCATCCATCGCCCATCATATGGGTCAAGATGCATATACGCTAGTTTACTTTGGAATATCGATACCCTGTCTCGATACACTCTCTACTAGGAACAATTATAGGGTGTACTTATGGACTACCCTTGGCCCCACTAGTATGATCTCCATCATAGTCCTGGTAGTCAAGTACACATCCTAAGGACTTTATCAACATGTGAGAGCAAGACAACATCACTTATACAAGTCAATATGTTAAGATAAAATGCAACCATATAGCATACTATCATATCAAGTAAGAAAGTCCTCCCTATATATGTCCAAGCATCCACTACAATATACATCCCATGTACAGTACTGGCCTCTAGGGCATACATATGACTAACAATGGGGATAGCATAGGCACCCGAAAACTTGAAGATGGGAGTAGGAGACGGGCTTTTGGAAGAGTTTAGAGAAAGGAATGTTATTTTGTATTGAGGTGGATGGGAGGAGATTGAGAAGATGTGTGGCCATGTGGAGGGCTTCTACCCAATACCCAGGAGGAAGGTAGGCTTGAAAGAGAAGAGTGCGGACAATATTGTTAATAGTCCGTATCATCCTTTCTGATTTGTCGTTTTGTTGGGAGGTATGGGGGCACGAAAAACGAACAAGCATACCATTAGCAGCAAAAAGATCATGATGGGGAGTATTATCAAATTCACCACCGTGGTCACACTGAAAGGCTTTTCCTGATTAAATTGAATGTGGACATAAGCACGAAAATATAAGAATTTTGAAAAGAAATTAGATTTCCGCCGTAAGGGATAGACCCGTAAGAATTGTGAGAAGTGATCCAAAAAGATAATATAGTATTTAATGCCACTAATACTGGAAATAGGCGAAGTCCATAAATCCGAATGAACAATATCAAATGGGGACTCAACAATAGAATCTGAACGATAAAACGGAAGCCTAACATGTTTTCCTAATTGACACGCATGACATAACTTTTGAGTTTTGTCTTTATTACAAGAAATAAAACCATGAGACACTAGAGACTGAAGAACAGTGTCGTCCGGATGACCCAAACGTCTGTGCCATTTGGAGGGACTGGAGGTGAGGAGGGAGAGAAGTAGAGCGGCAGTGGAGTTGGTGGTGACGGGGTAGAGATCACCAGTGCTATCACACCGATGGATAGTTTGCTGTGTCTGGAGATCCTTCACAGAAAAATCATGAGGGTCAAATTCAACAGTACAATTATTGTCTTTGGTAAATTGACGCACGGAAATAAGATTTTTAATAATTTTGGGTGAGATAAGCACATTCTGTAGTGAAAGAGGACGGTGGGGATTGGGTAAATGTCCATGGCCCATGTTAGTAATAGGGATTGAGGATCCGTCACCAACAAGTACAGACTGTATGATGCTATTATTAAAAACAGAATGTAAGTTACCTGCGTCGGATGTCAAGTGGGCGGAGGCTCCCATGTCCATATACCATCCTGCGTTGTCGTGATCGTGAAGGGCCAGGGTGTGAAAGGCCTGAAGAAGAGAAGTAGTGGGCACAACCGAGGCAGTGGGCTGATCGACAGGCGCAGGCACGAACCAGGTCCATGGTGGAGAAACGGAGACCGAGAGAGCCTGTTGGGCTGATGGACGTGGGCTGGGGCTGAGTAGTCCAGGCGTGGGATAGGGCACAGTAGTAGGGCGTAACTTTGCAGCAGAGTGGTCGGTGCAGCAGTGTAAAGGATCGTAGGAGAGGATGGATGGTCGGTGTGAGAGGCTTGATGTTTGCGGGTTTTGGAGAGACGTTCCTCCAGGAGGAGCATGGATCGAGCTTGAAGGAAGGAAGGGAAGGGGTTGTGATGCCGGATGATATTGCTAATTTGCTCAAGCTTCTCGGGGAGGCCGTTAACCATGTAGGTGACGAGATTTTTTTCGGGAACTATCACATCGATGTTGGACAGCAGATCAAAGAGAGTTTTAAGACGTTGGCAATTGGCAGTGACCGAAAGATCACCCATCTCGATATTACAGAGATCATTGTCTAGTTGGATGGCTCTAGCATCCTTGTTATCATGGAACAGATTCTCGAGACTAAGCCAGAGATCGCGAGCGGTGACACCTTTCTTCAAGATCATTTGGAGGAGGGATTTGCTGATTGTACCGTAGATCCACAGTTTCACCAAACCGTCGAGTCGTTTCCATTCATTATCGGTAGGCCCGGAGGCTGTGGTTGTACCATCAACGTGACCAAGAACGCCAAAGCCAATGCAATGGGTCTCAAATAGCCCTCTCCAGGCATCATAGTTGAGTTCGTTGAGCTTTAGGATAAGAGGGATGTAGGATTTGATGTTGGTGATGCTGTAAGGTTTTTCGGTGGCAGGAGGAGGAGGATGGGTGGCGACGTGACTGGCCATGAGGGAGGGAATAGGAGGGAGAAAAGAAGAGATTAGAGCTTTGTTGGCTCTGATACCATGAAGATTGGTGAATTCCCCTTGGGGATTAACTTTGCATTCATTAGTAATTATAGATGTACAGGAGATATACAGGAGGATATTTAGGAGATAATCTCTCCTATTTACATGTATAGCCGGATACTCAGGAGATAATCTCTTTTATTTAACAAAAGTATAGCCTAATTATAGCTACCTAATTAGCAATAGAATATTAACATATATTTTCTATTATCACTATTATGATTTGAATAGACCTGGATATTTCTGAAAGCCAATATAACGACTTGGGAACCTTGTAAGCAAGCTATGTTGTTCCAGTGCTATTATCGCATCTTAGCCACACATCTTCGACGAGAAAACACCAACTTGTAGGTGTCCATGTTTTACCCACTTATCCATTGTTGGATTTGATGCAGGCAATGAGGGTGAATCCATGGGGGAGGACCGATATCGCTTATCAAGAAATTTTGGGTCGAGGCAGATGAATTGCTGCATTTTTGTTTGATGGTGTGCATATAATCAAATTCTTCCAATTATATCACTTATTAACAGCTATATATGGGAAGCAGCTTGTTTGGAATGATAGGCCGTAACAACCCAAGATTTCTTGCCTCAACGAATTCCCCGGTTGCTTGTCTTTACGTCGTATTTCATATGGTTATGCTGTCTCACAGTCCAAATTCTACGAATCGTTTCTCGATATCCTGTAATACCCATCAATATATCTCGTTTGAATTGTTCTTAGTCAATCGACCAATTAATTTCGGACAACTTTAAATTAGTGATAGCAAAGGCCTATAATTACTGCCTAACGAGGATTAATCAACATGACGGGAGCAGTGACGTATGCATAATTAAAAATCATTCACAGATTGAAGAAAGCAGTTCTTTAGTGAGCACCGTACCCTTCTCCTTTGAAAATTCAAGTTTTTCTGGGAAAGTCCATAAATCAAGAAAGAAATGTTGTCTTTCTTTTACCAAGATGATCTAGACGATGTGAGCTTGTTTCTTGAAGGTGAATTCTTTATGCTTTACAATCTACATTATCCACCGTAAAATATTAGATAATGGATAAGCTAGCTGACTTACTAATTTACCGTTTTTTACTTTATGGTTGAAGCATTAGGACTTGACACTACTTTTCTAGTTCAAGCAGTACAATTGTATGTGGCCCTAAGATTGGATATGAGAATTGGGAATCTAGCTTTCAGATCAAATTTTAGATAAGTTATCGTAGAACAGTTCCAAGCCCTTTAGGTATGAGCACAACATGCCATTGATAGAACACAAGTGCCTTATTTTAGATTACATTTTATAAATTAACATCTTCATAGCCGGATGAGGGTTTTAGAAATAAATGTAGTATTTTCTAATCATTGTTTTTTTTATTATGACAAACGAGTACCTGTTTTTTGAGGAATGTTAGAGTCATGGGATTTTTATTTTGGTTGTAAAGAAACATATGGATACGTAAACTTATCAAGGAATGAATTTAGATTTGGCTTATTTGTTCTGCCAAACATTGGGCAATGGATGTTTGAGAAGGTTTCTTTAAAATGTTCTTTATTAGACAGACTATGCTGCTTAGGCAATTGCTAAGAATTTATCAGATAACGAGACACAGGTTGATTAGCCACATTCATAGAGCATCTGAAAGAAAGCAGTTGTACTCTGAAGATTGCCGAAGTTCATTTGATTAACCTGTTTGCAGATGCATGTCAACAAGTATGCTGAAATAGTAAATGCTATACACCTTACCGAAACTTTCCAAAGAATTAATCAGGCTTAATTATTTGTTTGGCATAGAAAACGAAGACATTGTAGCTGAAGGTGTTTCGAATTTTTCACCTTGCTGAATTAATAAGTGCTCTATATCTCATTAAACCAATCTCATGGAATACATCTATTGTACTACTGGCCCCCTTGTAGAATTCTATAGTAGGTATGTATACCTGTGGAACTGTCTTCATATATCCTAAAATTTATATTGTATACTAAATGCATACAACATGTATCAATGACTGAAACACTGGCAAGTAATGCATCGGCACCAACAAATGATTTATATTCTTAATTTAGATTCGCGAAAGTGATAATTTTTTGTTATTACATGCGTACATGCATGCCTGCGATTGTATTGTATTGTTTCCCTAACTTTTGGAAATTGTGAATTGGCGAATCTGACTCATGTCTCGTATTCATATACATGTTACTTAGGTGACATCACATGAAACCTGGCAACAGTAGTCGGTGCCTTATGATGTAAGAAGAAAATTAAAACATACTATCTTGTAGGGAAATCAAATTAATTAATAGCGTTAGATAGCTGCGTATTAAATAGTAATCAAAAGTATTAACTGTCTGCTTGTCTTTACGTCGTATTTCATTTGGTTATGCTGTCTCACATTCCAAATTCTACGAACCTTTTCTCGATATCCTGTAATACCCATCAATATATCTCGTTTGAATTGTTCTTAGTCAATCGACCAATTAATTTCGGACAACATTAAATTAGTGACAACATTAATTAATAGTGTTAGATAGCTACGTATTAAATAGTAATCAAAAGTATTAACTGTCTGCCATGCATACCATGGAAGCGTATCGGTGAATTTGACCTTGTAAAGAATTGGAGTTGAAATTTTTGAAAGGAAGATAATTTTTCTTCGTAATTCTTCCAAACCAGGGATATGTGATGATGGGCATCAAATTCGAGAGGTTAAATATTGATGGAGTGCAGGATATGCTGACAATGGTGGTGATGTTTCACATATTGAATTGCAAAATTCTTCAGTATTGCTGTGCAATGCTAAGTTCCTCCCCTCACGCGCGCCTTTGAATTTTGGGCCACGTGGATGTTAGAAATTAAACTTGTTTTCGGTTACAAAGAATTGAAGAGACATCGGTTATAAAAGGAAGGGATACCAATTTATGAATAGGTTTAATGAAAGGATATGTAACGGTTATTGTAATCAATTGGTATTATGAAGAGTCATAATGAAGGGGCATGTAAACTCCTATATAAGGAGATGTTTTGTAAAGTTTTTAAAGAGCAAAAGGAAAATATAAGAATAGTTTATTGATACTTTCTCCATTCTCTATCCATTCTCTCCTCCAAACACATTCGGTTATATCGTAGACCGAACATAAAGTTGTGAAGATCCTAACAAAGTGGTATCAGAGCAAGGTTCGAAGAAAACGTCGAAGACAACACTCTCGTACAACGCCCCACGCCTCACCAAAGATAACTATGAAAATTGGAGCATCAAAATGAAGACTGTTTTGGGAGCAGTAGGCGCTTGGGATGTGGTGGTCCGAGGCTATGATCGGCCTCAAGATGAAGCTGCACTGACGGCAGCTCAGAGAACGACCCACGAAAAATTATTCGAGAAAGATTGTACCGCAAGATACTTTATCGAGCAAGGTGTCGATGATTCGACTTTCGAGAAGATTTCGGCTGCCACTAATGCAAAGCAACAGTGGGAGATACTTGAGAAAACCTTCCAAGGAGTCGAGAAGGTTAAAAAGGTACGCTTACAATCACTAAGGAGGGAGTTTGAATTGTTAAAAATGGAGGAGAATGAATCGGTGACTGACTATAATGCCCGAGTGCTTACGGTGGTCAACCAAATGAAGAGGAACGGAGAAAAAATGGAGGATGTAAGGGTGATAGAGAAAATTCTTCGGTCACTACCACCGAAGTTTGACTTCATTGTGTGTTCAATTGAAGAGTCAAAAAATCTTGAAGAAATGACGATAGATGAGTTGATGGGTTCACTAAAGGCCCACGAAGAACGGTTCGTGAAAAAGCAAGAACCGATTGAAAAATTACTACAAACACAAGTTAATTTGAAAGGTGATTCGGTTGAAAATGGTCAAAATGACCGAAATCGAGGAAATACACGCGGCCGAGGAAGAGGCCGTGGCCGAGGACAATTCGGTCGAGGACAAGGTGGTCGAGGAGGTCAAAACAATGACGATAGAAGCCAAAGCCAAAATTTCGGCCGAGGTCGAGGCCGAGGACGATCGACTGGTGGAAGAGGGAGACCGAATGTTCAATGCTATAATTGCAAGAAATTCGGTCACTACGCAGCAGACTGTTGGGGAAAAACAGTCGAGGAAAAATCAAACTTTGTGGAGAAAGAAGATTACAATGACGATGTACTTTTGCTGGCTTTTAAAGGTGACGAAGAAAGTGCCGACACTTGGTATCCCGATACTGGTGCAAGTAATCATATGTGTGGCAAGCGAAACATGTTCGTAGACTTGGACGAATCGGTGAGTGGCCAAGTCACATTCGGTGACTGTTCGAAGGTACCAGTAAAAGGTAAAGGTAAAATTTTAATTCGACTGAAAGATGGATCACAAAAATATATCGAAAATGTGTATTATGTGCCGAATATGAAAAACAACATCTTGAGTTTGGGACAACTCTTAGAAAAGAATTTCGATATTCATTTAAAGGATCGAACTCTTTTCTTAAGAGATAACCGAATGAAGTTGATAGCAAAAGTGCAGATGACGAAGAATCGACTATTTCTATTGGATATCAAATATGGTGAAGCAAAATGTCTAAAATCATCGGTGAAAGATTCGGCTCGGTTATGGCATATGAGATATGGACATCTCAATTTCGGCGGACTAAACTTGTTGGCGAGGAAGAACATGGTCAAAGGTTTGCCGATTATGAATGAACCGAAAGAGTTATGTGAAGGGTGTTTACTTGGTAAACATCACCGAGCAAGTTTTCCAAAAGAAGCCGAGTTTAAAGCCAAGGAGCCATTACAACTTGTCCACACCGATGTATGTGGACCAATTACTCCAAATTCATTTGGTGGAAAAAGGTACATTCTAACATTTATTGATGATTTCACAAGGAAAACATGGGTATATTTTCTAAAAAATAAATCGGAAGTTTTTGAAAATTTTAAAAGATTCAAAATGAATGTGGAAAAAGAAAGTGGGTTTTATTTGAAATCGGTCAGGTCAGACCGAGGTGGAGAATTCACTTCAAATGAGTTTGAAAATTTTTGCAAAGAAAATGGGATTCGGCATTTCTTAACGGCCTCCTATTCACCACAACAAAATGGAGTGGCCGAACGAAAAAATAGAACCATATTAGACATGGTGAGATGTATGTTGAGTAGTAAAAATATGCCGAAGGAATTTTGGGCAGAAGTGGTTGCATGTGCTGTGTACATTCTAAACCGATGCCCAACCCAGAGTCTACAAAATGTAACACCGCAGGAGATGTGGCATGGTTATAAGCCGAATGTAAGTCACTTTAAAATTTTCGGGAGCATAGCATATGCTCATGTCCCCGAACAAAAGAGAGTAAAACTTGATGACCGAAGTTCTCGGTTGATTTTTATCGGTTATGATCTAAGAACCAAAGGCTACAAGCTGTTTGATCCAGTCAATAAGAAGGTCATTGTTAGCCGAGATATCGAATTTGATGAAGAAAGCTCATGGAGTTGGAGCGATGAAGCCGAAAGCAGCAGACCAAATGAAGTACTCGGTCAAGAAGAAAAGAAAAGAAATGAAGTCGAAGTTGATGTTCCATCGCCTGCAACAACACCTCGGTTCAATTCGCCTCAAGTCGGTTCTCCACAAACCGAAGCGTCGTCAAGTTCAACTCCACCAAGAAATCCAAGGACGAGGACTATGACCGAGTTATATGAGGTAACCGAAATGCAAAATAATCTAACATTATTTTGTTTGTTTGCCGAATGCGAGCCAATGAATTTTGAAGAAGCGGTCAAAGACCGAAGGTGGAAAGAAGCAATGGACGAAGAAATCGGTGCTATTGAGAGAAATGGAACTTGGGAGATCACCGAATTTCCCAAAGGCAAGAAACCCATAGGAGTGAAATGGGTGTACAAGGAGAAAAAGAACGCTAAGGGAGAAATCGAGCGATACAAGGCAAGGTTAGTGGTCAAAGGCTACAAACAACAAGCTGGCATTGATTATGATGAAGTTTTCTCACCAGTAGCGCGACTCGAGACAATTCGACTGATCATTGCTATGGCGGCTCAATTCAGTTGGAAGATATATCAATTGGATGTTAAATCGGCATTCCTCAATGGATATCTTGAAGAAGAAGTCTACATCGAGCAACCACTCGGTTATGAGAAGAAAGGACATGAGTCGAAAGTACTGAAGCTAAAGAAGGCTTTATATGGCCTGAAGCAGGCACCGAGAGCATGGAATAGTCGAATCGACATATACTTCCAAGCACACGGTTTCATGAAGTGTCCTTATGAGCATGCATTATACATAAAGAAGTCCGAAAAAGGTGATATTTTTATAGTATGTTTATATGTGGATGATCTCATCTTCACAGGAAACAATCCACGTATGTTCGATGACTTCAAAAGCTCGATGGTTAAAGAATTTGAAATGACCGACATCGGTCAGATGGCATATTATTTGGGAATAGAGGTAAAGCAAAGACCGAATGGGATTTTCTTATCCCAAGAAGGATATGCTCGGTCGATTTTGAGAAAGTTCAATATGGAGCAAAGCAATTCGATCAATACCCCAGTAGACTGCGGAACAAAATTATCAAAGTTCGATGAAGGGAGCAATGTGGACTCGACGCATTTTAAAAGCTTGGTAGGCAGTCTTCGGTATCTTACATGCACAAGACCGGATATTCTATATGGAGTCGGCTTGATCAGCCGATACATGGAAGAACCGAAATTGACACATTTATCAGCGGCGAAAAGGATATTGAGATATATCAAAGGTACACCAAATTTCGGTTTGTTCTATTCAAAATCTAACAATTTTGAATTATATGCATATACCGATAGCAATTGGGGAGGAGATATAGATGACCGGAAAAGTACGACATGGTACATTTTCTTCATCGGTGAATCAGCATTTACTTGGTGTTCCAAGAAGCAACCGATAGTGACACTATCAACTTGTGAAGCCGAATACGTTGCTATATCGGCTGGAGTTTGCCATGCTATATGGCTAAGAAATCTGCTGAAAGATCTAAAAGTTGAACAGGAAGGACCTACGAAGATGTATGTGGACAACCAATCTGCTATAGCACTGGCGAAGAATCCAGTGTTTCATGAACGAAGCAAGCACATTGATACTCGGTATCACTCTATCAGAGAACATGTGAGGAAGAAAGAGGTCGAACTCGTTCATGTCAAATCACAAGATCAACTGGCCGACATTTTTACAAAGCCCCTAAAATTTGAAGTGTTCGCAAAATTGCGAGGAAAGATCGGCATGGTAAAACAAGTTTAAGGGAGCATGTTAGAAATTAAACTTGTTTTCGGTTACAAAGAATTGAAGAGACATCGGTTATAAAAGGAAGGGATACCAATTCATGAATAGGTTTAATGAAAGGATATGTAACGGTTATTGTAATCAATTGGTATTATGAAGAGTCATAATGAAGAGGCATGTAAACTCCTATATAAGGAGATGTTTTGTAAAGTTTTTAAAGAGCAAAAGGAAAATATAAGAATAGTTTATTGATACTTTCTCCATTCTCTATCCATTCTCTCCTCCAAACACATTCGGCTACATCGTAGACCGAACATAAAGTTGTGAAGATCCTAACAGTGGAAATGCCTCTAGCGGAAATTCTTGCTATGAACGGCGGAATAAATAGGGATACATATAATTGAAGATAACGAGGTTCGAACCCAACACCTCTTGAACCTGATGTGCTTTGATACCATGCAAGAACCACTTAACCCAAAAGATTAATCTTTTAGGTTGTGGGATAACAATGTATATCAACACAACATAATATTTTAATGCTCTTTTTGAATACAGAGTTTAGTAGTAAGAATTAAACCGTGTTATTTCCTGTTTCAAAACCTCTTCACTACGAGAACATGTCTGTATATTGATTCATACAAAAGAAAAAATGCACACAAGTTTCTGATGGTCAAGCTGATGTTTAATTTTGAATGCAGGCCAAGAAAATGTGAACATGGTGACTGTTGAGGTATTGAAAAAGTTGCCTGCTTTCCTAGTAAAAGATCAATAAAGAGGAAGGTTTGGATGTGGTCGCTGGCGAGGTGGCGGTGGAGGAAACCAATTCCCTAAGCTGTAGAAGATGTTGATTCAACAATGGAGGCGTTTGAGGTGGCATCGGCGGCAATAGATTTGGTAGGAGGAATTGATTCATTGATATTCAATTTTAAAAGAAGTTGACATGTACTTGTAATTTGGAATGCTATTGCGTCAGACAATTATTTTCAATTCTTTTGCACCATTTTGATAGACACTATAGTATTTGCACCATATTGTTACTATCTATTATCTGTATAGCAATTGTTTTCCGGTGAAACGCTGAAATCCTTTGAATTATGAAAATTTTGCGAGTTAATCCTTTTGTTGTATTTGATTTTGATGATAAGCGCTTTATTCTTGAATCTTTTCACACGTAATCTTTTGTTCTATTTGAAGATTGGTGAATTCCCTCTTGGGGATTAACCTTACATTCATCAGTAATTATATATGTACAGGAGATATAAAGGAGGATATTTAGGAGATAATCTCTCCGATTTACATGTATAGCCGAATACTCAGGAGATAATCTCTCCTATTTAACAAGAGTATAGTCTAATTATAGCTACTTAATTAGTAATAGAATATTAACATATATTTTCTATTATCACACCCCCGCAGGCAGAGCGGGAGGAGGTCGAACGCTCAGGCTGGAGCGAAAATCAATGAAAAGTGAAGTAGGAAGTCCCTTAGTGAAGATGTCGGCATATTGTGAGCTGGAAGGGGCGTGGTGAACCCGGACGTGGCCCAAAGCTACCTTTTCACGAACAAAGTGAATATCGATCTCAATATGTTTCATACGATGGTGTTGGACCGGATTAGTGGATAGGTAGACAGCACTAGCATTGTCACAATACACAAGGGTCGCATGAGTAAGTGGGCAATGAAGTTCAAAAAGCAGGTTGCGAAGCCAACAAGTCTCAGCAACGGCATTGGCAACCCCACGATGTTCGGCTTCGGCACTGGAGCGAGAGACAGTAGCTTGACGCTTTGAGGACCAAGAGAGAAGATTATCACCCAAGAACACACAGTAACCGGAGGTAGAGGGGCGTGTGTCGGAGCACCCACTCCAATCCGCATCAGAGTAAGCAGTTAGTCCAGTGGTGGTGGACGGATATTGGTGCAGGCCATATCCACTGTGCCATGAACATAGCGCAAGATGCATTTGAGAGCGTTGAAGTGAGGCTCCCGAGGATCATGCATATAGAGACACACTTGCTGGACACCGTAGGAGAGATCGGGCCGGGTAAATGTGAGGTACTGTAGAGCGCCGACAAGGCTACGGTAGAGTGATGAGTTTTGAACCGGTGTACCACAGGGGCCAAGTTTGGATTTGGTGTCCACTGGAGTCGCACACGACTTGCAATTAGCCATGCTGGCACGATCAAGTATTTCAAGGGCATATTTCTATTGTGACAGAAAGAGACCATCCTTGGTGCGAGTTTCCGCGATCCCAAGGAAATAATGGAGTGGGCTCAGGTCAGTGATGGCGAACTCGAAGTTGAGGGACTCAACAATCCGCCGTAGTAGAGCATCTGACGAAGCCGTGAGGACGATGTCATCCACATAGAGTAAGGGAAATGCTAGGTCACCCCCATGATGGTAAATGAAGAGAGAAGTATCTGACAGACTGTTGCGGAACCCAATGCACGCCACATACTCGGCAAACCGCTGATACCAGGCACGGGGTGCCTGTTTAAGACCATAGAGGGATTTACGGAGGCAACAGACATAGTCGGGATGAACAAGATCAATAAAACCCGGTGGTTGATACATGTAGACAGTTTCATGTAAGGCTCCATGAAGGAAGGCGTTTTTCACGTCTAACTGATGTATAGGCCAGGAGCGTGATAGAGCAAGGCTGAGTACAGTGTGGATAGTAGCTGGTTTGACCACCGGACTGAAAGTGTTGTCACGGTCAACTCCCGGCCGTTGGCAACAATGCGAGCCTTGTATCGCTCAAGTGACCCATCAGAGTGAAGCTTGTGCTTGTACAACCACATAGACTGGACCACATTCACCCCAGGTAGGCGAGGCTCCAGAACCCAAGTTCCATTTTTAATAAGAGCATCATATTCAGCCTGCATAGCTGCATGCCAGTGAGGATCCTTGAGGGCTTGGATATGGGAGCGAGGAATAGGGGAGGGAGTGGATATGTGGAGGTTGAGTTTTTGAATTGGTTTGGATATCCCATGCTGTGCACGAGTGACCATGGGATGCAAGGGAGGGGGAAGGGGAAGGGGAGTTAGAGGTGAGGTCGTGGATGTTGTTGAAGGGGATGTTGAGGCTGTGGAGTTCGTGGAGTGGGATGGTGGGGTGGTGGAGGCCGTGGGGCTAGTGGGGGGCACCCCCGTAGTGTGAGGGGAAGTATTGATGTTGGGGACAACGGGCGACTCTGGGAGACGACGTGAGATGTGTGACGGTTCGGAGGAGAAGTCGAGGAAGTTGTATGTGGTGGACGGAGTAGGAGATAGAGACTCAAACGGGAAGACGGACTCGTCGAAGGTGACGTGACGAGAAATGATGATTTTTCTAGTGGTGAGATCAAGGCATCGGAAACCCCGATGATTAGTCGGATAGCCGAGGAAGACACAAGGGGTAGACCGTGAGGCTAGTTTATGAGGAGGTGAGAGATGGGTGTTGGGTTCCCTAGGTCGGCAGCAAGGTTTTGGATGGTATCGTTCATGCCGTTTTCTAATTTTTGCCGTTTTAAAGAACCCAAACCTAGAATCTTTAACTAGAGTTTTAAACAATCAAGCAATGTTAACATCTTAACATCTAAGTGAACTAGGAATACAACCTTTATAGACCGGTCCTTCACTTCAATAGCTCCGTGTAGTAGTCCCTTCGCTCCAAGTAGTGATCTTCCGGACTCTAGCATGGTTTCACAAGAAGAAAGGAACGAACTTGCTTGAAGTCTTCGAGATCGAAGATGATCTACGTCGAGGAGACACTAACCCAAGCTACTAATTCACTAATGAGAGATTAGTGAAGCTAACACCCTATATTAAAGTGCTAATCTAGTAGAGAATGATGAAGTAGAAATTTTGCTCACTTTAGAATTGGTTTTCTCACTAATATTTCTCACTTGCTCAAAAGCTAGAGAGCTCTTGAGCTTGAAGAAGAAGATGAAGAGAGATAATGTTGTGAGAGTGAATGGCAACCATGGATGAGAAAATATCTAATATTACTCATGCAGAGACTTAACCATGAGTTTAGATAATGGTTGGGTTAACAAATATCTTGTGTAAGACAAAACTAGAGGACTAAATTAATGGGTCTCAAAGCTTTATGAAACTTCATGCCATGTGACAAATTTCCAACTAATAATTGAATTACAATAAATAAATAAACCCTACATTATCTTTATCATGGTGTAAGTCTCATACACCCATATTGCATGTATCATCAACCATGACACATAAATAAAACACAATTAATATATATCACATATATATTAAGTGTGCACATGTGAGAAAAAGAAATGCTTAAGTGAGCTAATATTTGTTAATGTAAATTAATATATCAAATATATAATTATACATTAAATTATTAAATCAACACTTGATTTAATAATCCGGTTATATCTCATATGACCGACTAATATTATTTGTATCAATTTATCGAATCAACACTTGATTCGATAACCCGACTATATCTCATATAACCGACCGATACAGTATCGACTTATCGAATCAACATTTGATTCGATAACCCGGCTATATCTCATATAACCGATCGATACCTTATCTCGCGAGAATAGAATACGGTATCATATACTCGTATTAATCTCGGTGCCGCACATATCGCATATGTGCTCCTACTTCGTTTTGCCTGAGCCAGTGAAACCTCTGTGTAGGACTCTAAAGACTCGTCAATACGCCGGCAGTAGGTGATGATCACATCAAGCACCCGCAAGCCGTCAGTGGTACTAGCTGGACGTAACGGCTACCCGGGTATTGAACGATCAGAAGATCAGCAAGCTAGCCCGCTCTAACTCCTGCAAAAGCCTGTCAATAACACTACCGTACAGTCCGGTCTCTTCGTCTGATATATCGTATATCTAGTCTAGGGATGGTAAACGTCAGACCCCAATAACCGATAAGTCGTGCCGATGTGAGGCTCATAACGGGTCGAGAAACTACTGATAACCCTTATCAGTTAATCTCTGTATCAGCCCTGGCCAGGAACTTTCCTGTTATGGCCAATCGAGCACAGCGCAACATCAACTCCCAATACTGGGAGAGACGAATCCCCTCCTATCGCTCATTGCCTCCATGTGATTCGGGACTGTACCCAAAAGCCACTGTTTTGCATGTTCTTTTGAACGCGGTAAGTTGGAAATCAAAGCACAGTGGGAATCACACAAGACTCTATGACGATCTCGAGTCTACAAACTAATATGTACCAGTGTCACCGGAGAACTGCTATCTGACGATTGCTATAATACCAACTAGGAGTTCTCGGAGAGTCCGTTCAGTGTACCCAGTCTTCACTGAGCACCCGCATACCATCTTTGATGTCAAACATCAATGGATGTGGGATCATCCATCGTCTATCATATGGGTCAAGATGCGTATACGCTAGTCTATTTTTGAATATCGATGCCCTGTCTCGATACACTCTCGACTAGGAACAATTATAGGGTGTACTTGTGGACTACCCTTGGCCCCACTAGTATGATCTCCATCATAGTCCTGGTAGTCAAGTATACATCCTAAGGGCTTTATCAATATGTAAGAGAAAGACAACATCACTTATACAAGTCAATATGTTAAGATAAAGTGCAACCAGATAGCATACTATCATATCAAGCAAGAAAGCCTTCCCTATATATTTCCAAGCATCCACTAAAATATACATCCCATGTACAGTAATGGCCTCAAGGGCATACATATAACTAACAATGGGGATGGTATAGGCACCCGAAAACTTGAAGATGAGAGTAGGAGACAGGATTTTGGAAGAGTTTAGAGAAAGGAATGTCATTTTGTATTGAGGTGGATGGGAGGAGATTGAGAAGATGTGTGGCCATGTGGAGGGCTTCTGCCCAATACCCAGGAGGAAGGTGGGCTTGAAAGAGAACAGTGCGGACAATATTGTTAATAGTCCGTATCATCCTTTCTGATTTGCCATTTTGTTGGGAGGTATGGGGGCACGAAAAACGAACAAGTATACCATTAGCAGCAAAAAAGATCATGAATGGGAGTATTATCAAATTCACCACCGTGGTCACACTGAAAGGCTTTTATTTCCCGACTAAATTGAGTGTGGACATAAGCACGAAAATGTAAGAATTTTGAAAAGAAATCAGATTTATGTTGTAAGAGATAGACCCATAAGAATTGTGAGAAAAGGTCCAAAAAGATAGCATAGTATTTAATGCCACTAATACTTGAAATAGGTGAAGTCCATAAATCCGAATGAACAATATCAAATGGGGACTTAACAATAGACTCTGAACGATAAAACGGAAGCCTAACATGTTTACCTAATTGACACGCATGACATAACTTTTGAGTTTTATCTTTATTACAAGAAATAAAACCATGAGACACTAGAGACTGAAGAACAGTGTCGCCCGGATGACCCAAACGTCTGTGCCATTTGGAGGGACTTGAGGTGAGGAGGGCGAAAGGTGGAGCGGCAGTGGAGTTGGTGGTGATGGGATAGAGATCACCAGTGCTATCATACCGATGGATAGTTTGCTGTTTCTGGAGATCCTTCACAGAAAAATCATGAGGGTCAAATTCAACGGTACAATTATTGTCTTTGGTAAATTGACGCACGGAAATGAGATTTTTAATAATTTTGGGTGAGATAAGCACATTCTGTAGTGAAAGAGGATGGTGGGGATTGCGTAAATGTCTATGGCCCATGTTAGTAATAGGGATTGAGGATCCGTCACCAACAAGTACGGACTGTATGATGCTATTATTAAAAACAGAATGTAAGTTACCTGTGTCGGATGTCAAGTGGGCGGAGGCTCCCGTGTCCATATACCATCCTGCGTTGTCGTGATCCTGAAGGGCCAGGGTGTGAAAGGCCTGAGGAAGAGAAGTAGTGGGCACAGCCGAGGCAATGGGCTGATGGAGTACTGAGTGGTCGGTGCAGTAGTGTAAAGGTTCGTAGGAGAGGATGGATGGTCGGTGTGAGAGGCTTGATGTTTGCGGGTTTTGGAGAGACGTTCCTCCAGGAGGAGCATGGATCGGGCTTGAAAGAAGGAAGGGAAGGGGTTGTGATGCCGGATGATATTGCCAATTTGCTCAAGCTTCTCGGGGAGGCCATTAACCATGTAGGTGATGAGATTCTTTTCGGGAACTATCACGACGATGTTGGACAACAGATCAGAGAGAGTTTTAAGACGTTGGCAATAGGCGGTAACCGAAAGATCACCCATCTCGATATTACGGAGATCATTGTCAAGTTATATGGCTCTAGCATCCTTGTTATCACGGAACAGTTTCTCGAGATAGAGCCAGAGATCGCGAGCGGTGACACCTTTCTTCAAGATCATTTGGAGGAGGGATTTGCTGATAGTACCGTAGATCCACAGTTTCACCAAACCATCGAGTCGTTTCCATTCATTATCGGTAGGCTTGGAGGCTGTGGTTGTACCATCAACGTGACTAAGAACGCCAAAGCTAACGCAATGGGTCTCAAATAGCCCTCTCCAGGCATCATAGTTGAGTTCGTCGAGGTCTAGGATAAGAGGGATGTAGGATTTGATGGTGGTGATGCCGTAAGGTTTTTCGGTGGCAGGAGGAGGAAGAGGAGGAGGAGGAGGGGTGGCGTCGTGACCGGCCATGAGGGAGAGAATAGGAGGGAGACAAGAATTGATTAGAGTTTTGTTGGCTCTGATACCATGAAGATTGGTGAATTCCCCCTTGGGGATTAACCTTGCATTCATTAGTAATTATAGATGTACATGAGATATACAGGAGTATATTTAGGAGATAATCTCTTCTATTTACATGTATAGCCGGATACTCAGGAGTCAATCTCTCCTATTTAACAAGAGTATATGGGAAGCAGCTTGTTTGGAATGATAGGCCTTAACAACCCTAGATTTCTTGTGTCAACGAATTCCCTGGTTGCTTGTCGTTGCGTCGTATTTCATTTGGTTATGCTGCAAATTCTACGAACCTTTTCTCGATATCCTGTAATACCCATATATCAATATATCTCGTTTGAATTGTTCTTAGCCAATCGACCCTAAATATCTAATATTACTTATGTAGAGACTTAACCATGAGTTTAGATAATGGTTGGGTTAACAAATATCTAGTGTAAAACAAAACTAGTGGACTAAGTCAATGGGTCTCAAAGCTTCATGAAGCTTCATGCCATGTGACAAATTTCCAACTAATAATTGAATTACAATAAATAAATAAAACCTACATTATCTTTATCATGGTGTAAGTCTCATACACCCATGTTGTATGTATCATCAACCATGACACATAGATAAAACACAATTAATATATATCACATATATATTAAGTGTGTACATGTAAGAAAAAGAAATGCTTAAGTGAGCTAATATTAGTTAATGTAAATTAATATATCAAATATATAATTATACATTAAATTATTAAATCAACACTTGATTTAATAATCCGATTATATCTCATATGACCGACTAATAGTAATTGTATCAATTTATCGAATCAACACTTGATTCGATAACCCGGTTATATCTCATATAACCAACTGATACAGTATCGACTTATCGAATCAACATTTGATTCGATAACACGGCTATATCACATATAACCGATCGATACCTTATCTCGCGAGAATAGAATACGGTATCATATACTCGTATTAATCTCGGTCCCGCACATATCACATATGTGCACCTACTTCGTTTTGTCTGAGCCAGTGAAACCTCTGTATAGGACTCTAAAGACTCGTCAATACTCCGGCAGTAGGTGATGATCACATCAAGCACCCACAAGCCGTCAGTGGTACTAGCTGGACGTAACGGCTACCCGAGTATTGAACAATCAGAAGATCAGCAAGCTAGCCCGCTCAAACTCCTGCAAAAGCCTGTCAGTAACACTACCGTACAGTCCGGTCTCTTCGTCTAATATGTCGCATATCTAGTCTAGGGATGGTAAACGTCAGACCCCAATAATCGATAAGTCGTGCCGATGTGAGACTCATAACGGGTCAAGAAACTACTGATAACACGTATCAGTAAATCTCTGTATCAGCCCTGGCCAGGAACTTTACTGTTATGGCCAATCGAGCATAGCTCAACATCAACTCCCAATACCGGAAGAGACGAATCCCCTCCTATCGCTCATTGCCTCCATGTGATTCGGGACTGTACCCAAAAACTACCGTTTTGCATGTTCTTTTGAACGTGGTAAGGTGGAAATCAAAGCACAGTGGGAATCACATAAGACTCTATGACGATCTCGGGTCTACAGACTAACCTGTACCAGTGTCACCGGAGAACTGCTATCTGACGATAGCTATAATACCAACTAGGAGTTCTCGGCGAGTCCGTTCAGTATACCCAGTCTCCACTGAGCACCCGCATACCATCTTTGATGTCAAACACCAATGGATGTGGGATCATCCATCGCCTATCATATGGGTCAAGATGCGTATACGCTAGTCTACTCTGGAATATCGATGCCCTATTTCGATACACCCTCGATTAAGAACAATTATAGGGTGTACTTGTGGACTACCCTTGGCCCCGCTAGTATGATCTCCATCATAGTCCTGGTAGTCAAGTACACATCCTAAGGGCTTTATCAACATGTGAGAGTAAGACAGCATCACTTATACAACTCAATATGTTAAGATAAAGTGCAACCAGTGTAACATTTCAGAAAATATAAAACATTATTTTTGGAATTTAATATTAAAATAATATTTTTCCCGAAAACTGCCCGATTTGCGAAATTGGGGTTTTCGAAAAAGGGTATAAATATATACCAATAATTGTGAAATAAATAGAAATTAAAATTATTTATTCATTTAATAGTATATTTAAAGGATTTGACATTTTTAAAATTTATTATATGCAATTTTGATAAAAACCCGATTAGTGCACTGCTAATCGCGATTAAGCCAAATCCGCATTTCTATAGCTTTTCATGGCTAGTGCACCATGACATGTTATATGTTATTTCATGGTGTTGTTTTATTTGGGTGTATGTGTTTTGGTGAGAAAAGAGAATGAAAATGGTGTCATGATGAGTGAGGAGAGAGAAAGGGACAAAATGATGATATAGAAAGTGAGTGAGTGAGAACAATAGTGAGAGAGAGAGGGGGGAGCTGCTGCCTTGACCCATTTCCCCCATCATTTTCTCTTCCCTCTTCATCTCCCTCAACTCCACATACCTCCATCTACTACCCTCTTGATCCACCCCAAAAACCTTGCTAAAACCCTATACCCTTTCACAAAAAAATGATCACCTCCTCACCCTCATCGCTATGAACCAAGAAAAGTCGAATTTTGACAACTTTGGGACTTCTAGGGTTTTGTTTGGGAGTGACCATGAGGTATATCTCTTTTCATTTAGAGTAGTTGTGATTTCCTAGCTTTTGTTTAAGTTTAAATGTCGTTTAGTGATGGATGTGTGAACTTTGAAATCCCAAGAGAAGGGTTTGGGAAATTGGTGATGTTTTGTGGCTGTCAATGAGACTTGTGAGGTGATGCTTGACCTGGACCATAGCCTAGAAACCAAAATATGGATTTGGGAATTTAGTTCATGTCGGTTTGTGAGAAATTTGGGTGTGCAGGGAAATCTGGAGCAAACCGGGGGATTTTTGAGAGTAGCAAACAACTCTAGGGGCCAAATTAGGGTATTAGGAGGCCACCCTTACGTGACGGACCCAACCTGAGCAGGGGGACCAGAGGAGGCCGGTTTTTTTGATGATGTGGCCGGCCACATGGTGACATGGGGTGTCGGGGTTGGTCCAGTAGCTCAAATACATCATATACAACACCCTAGACTTGTTTGTGCAACTCCTTTTGGCCTGAATCAAAATCTGGAGCACTTTAGTGTGGTTTTTGGCTATGTTTCCGTATTTTGAAATGTTGTATTTTGATATTTGGATTTGTATTTGGTTGTCGCATGTTTGTACATCGACAACAAGGTTGTTTGGTTGATTTTGTACGCATATGCTATAGGTTCTAACCTACAAGCAAGGCGCGTGCCGTTTTGGATTTCAGAACTTGATTTTAATAGCGTTGCGATGTGTGTTGTTATTGTAGGTACCTTCGTGTGGATTTCGAGGCGACGGAGCATGGCGTCATCGACTTCGGCAAGCGAAGACTAAGGTGAGTAGATCTATATCTACCAGGAAAGTCGGGTGAATGGCGTATAGCACCCCCGGAAACTTTTGATGGAAAACCGATTTATAGAATACGGTTAGGAAACCTATATTAGGAAACTACGGTTAGAATGAGATAGCTATGAAACTATATTAGAAACTAGAGGGTAGTTAGAAGTGATATGTTAATACTATCATAGAATGACGTTTAGCGATATTGCCGTTTAGGGTACTGTAGGACTAGATAGTCGATATAGATGTGTCATCCGAACCATACCTTTTTCTAAATCGAAGAATCGTATGTATCTTTTAAATATATACCTTAAGGGATGTTACGGATTTTTCAAATGATATCTTTTTCTTAAAAACACCGTAACCCCTATTTTCAAAACTACGATTCGCTTCTTTTAAAAATCTGCTTGTATGGTTCGGGTGTGTATGCTAGATTAGATACCTATACTTATAGTATAGATAGAATGTTTAGGTAAACTCGACTTGTTATGAGATATAAATGCGATGAAAGAAGATATGATGATATGATGATATGTGGTATACGGATGCGAGTCAATCGAGATGATTTATACCCTGCCGGTCCCCTCATATGAGATTATTGCGGATATGAACCGGGACATAGGTACATAGATATATAAATATATAGAATGTTGTGAATCATGGATGATAGGCCGTACGTGATTTCAGGCCGTACCCTCATTTGTCATATAGGAAGATAGGATCCCTATTAGCTTAATGCCGCCGTACGATGATTTTCCGTGCGTGATGAGTTTGACTTGATGATTGATCCTTACCCTTGACTAGAGGTTGCCGTACGATGGATCATACCGTACGCGATGTTATTAGGCTGGATGCCGATTGATAGATCCCCCGACTCGGTCATATTAGATACGTATTCCCGTCAGCATTTGCATATGATTTACCTTGTGATGTATTCATGATATTATTATTGCATCGCATATACCTATGATAGTACACCTGCACCATTATCGATGATGCGTATGTCACACGTACACAGTTTATAGGCTCACACACTTCATCATCGATAATTGCCATGTCACTACACAGTAGGATTGCTGCATCATGAAGTGACTCTTCGCATAACCTGCTGGCGCATTTATATTGATACATTCATATTTGCGCACATACACATTGTATATTCATATTGTGCACATATACATTGATACATTCATACTTGCGGATATACACATTTGTATATCCATATTCGTACACATATACATTGATACATTCATACTTGCGGATATACACATTTGTATATCCATTTTCGTGCACATATACATTGATACATCCATACTTGCGGATATACACATTTGTATATCCATATTTGTGCACACATACATTGGTACATCTATACTTGCGCATATACATATTGTACCTACATAGATAACTGGTGTTATTGTAAAATTGGGAACTGCATATTATATTTTAAGAACTGGAATCATTTTAAAGGAGCGGTTTTCCCTTAATATGTCATATCACTATTCCGCGTTGCATGATACACGATATGCTTACATTTCTATTATATGTCGCACATATTATGCCTTATTATTGTACGCATTGAGATATGTTGTTTTTATGAGATTTCTGGATTTGAGAACCATGGACATTTTAAAAAAGATTATGTGTTGTATCAAAAACCCGGTTTCTCTTGATATGATATTTCAGTGCGTCCACCATGTGTTTTCTCGGTTCTGAGAGGGACATGTGAAACCCGATTCGAGGAGGCGGATGAGGCCGATTTCGGGTATATGGTGGACCCGGTATGGTACCCCGGGGCGAGAACGGATCGCTGTGTAGTAGACGGTGAGCCTGGCAGAGGGACTACTACCTACCGGTGATAGTATTTGGGCTCGGCGGATATCCGGAGTATACCGACCGGTGTCGAGAGATGATAGGGGCCGATCCGGACTGATGGAGCCCGTGGGCCTATCCGGACTGACGGAGCCCGATATATGAGGATTTACGTGCCGATGCTGGGCACGGTTTTCATGATGTTTTCGAGTGTCGATGCTAGGCACTCAGGTTCTATGATTTGATGTGTCGGGAGGGACACCGTTGATATATATATATTCTCATACTTTCATGCACACTCTTTTATGATATTTACATGCATACATACACTGATTCTACTATTGGAGATTATACACATGCTTTTAGACATTGATTTATGGGTGGACGAGATCCACATATCTGCATGCATTGATTATTACTGTTGGATGTTATCCGCATGCATTTAGCTTTTGATGACCTTGTTGGCACATATACGACCCAGTCACCCTAGATATCATAGTATTACCTCATGATATAGTTGACCTAGGAGTCGTTGTTTATTCGATTTCTACTTGTAGATATATTTCTATTCACGAGTTGGCAACTCACCCCCGTTGTGCCACAGTTCTTGCAGGTTGACCGCGTGGATCAGTAGCGGCATCGTTGGCGCACAGTTTCTTTTGGGTGTTTTGCAGTGGTAGGTGGGACATTTGTATCGTACCCACTCTTGTATTACATTTCATATTGTATCTAGTTAACTCCATCAATCAATAAAAATTAGAATTTGTATAAGTAATGAGACTTAGTGGGTTTGTGGTTGTGAGACTTAGAGCGAGGGGCTTACTTATGATATTTATGTCTTGCTTCCTTTTCTCTTTGTGGTGATCTTCGACGTTGGGCGTCGTATACTTATTTATGCTATATTGCGTGGTTGTGATCCGTCGTTTGGCGAAGAGCTAGCTCCCGCTTGGGGATGCCATTATTCTTATTATGTACTTGTGGTTTTGGATCAAAATATACAAAGGAGGCGCTGCCAAAATTTTTAAAAGACGAAACATGTTTTCAACTAGTAAACTTCACTTGCATCATTCATGTTTCTTTTCTATGCATTAAGAAAACTTGATTTCATTATACCTTTACTTCAAAACTTCACCTCCTTTATTTTATTTTATTTTATTTAAAAGGTTTAGATTTCTGGGTTTCAGCTTACTTGAATTCTGTTACGCCTTTAGACGTTGCGTGATTCAAGTGCTGGTCACGAGCTAATATTTCGGGTCGTGACAAAGTTGGTATCAGAGCGCTAGGTTTAACCTTGTTCGAGTCTACGTTTGACTATGCGGAGTCTAGGGCGGGTATGTATTTCGGAACCTAGGCTTGACCTTACGAAACTTAGACTTGAACGGCGGGGTATTAGACCCGAACTTTCGTTTCGTAGGATGACCCTGATTGATGGAGTAGGTAGCTTGAGTAGAGTGACATACCGTACGTATGTTCCGCGGCATATTTACGATACGATACTCCACTTAAGAAACCTTAGGATGTACATATTTTTGAGACCGGTGATTCTCTTCGTATCCATGATTATACATCCATTTGGGATCCTCGATTTTATTCGTTTCCATGATCATACTTTTATTGATGTCGTTCCTTCTTATGATCATGTAACCATTCTGGATCTGTCGTTTCCTCTTATGCCGTTGATCTGCTCTCTTCGATACTCGATTGAGGTTCCTGTCACCATAGTTTGAGCGCAGTTTGAGCTGCTGCTAGTGTTAAGGTCAGGGCGAGCTCGTCCGGTACGAGGGCTGACCATTGTGTTTTCTGGTGACATGAGAACGTCTCGAGTTAGTATTTTATGTTGTGACCTCTTGTAGAGGCGGTTGCTTGGTTTCACACCGGATGATCGGGCCATTGACAGAGGCTGCCAGTTGCGAGAGGACTGTTGATGTACAGCATACCTCAGAGATTTTGATGTCGCCTACCGTGTAGACAGTTGACCCAGCTATTGTTGAGATTGATGGAATGTCGCTTCTAGATCTTACGAGCTAAGATCGCCGGAGCTTCCAGGCAGAATGCAACAGATGATAGCTAGTCTACCCCGACTTGAGAGACGAAGGTGATTCGTCAGATTGATGCACCGACGCAGGCCCAATTGAGTTGAAGATTTCCAGTGTGGAAAGAATCTTACTCAGACCAAGAGCAGACCGATCCAGAGACGACCGCCGATGTATCGCCTTTCCTGGAGGATTGAGGCATTGTTTAGCATGCGGGCGAAGAATAGTCACATATGGTATTGGCGAAGCTAAAAGGTTCGAACAAGTGCCAGGACACCATTTTCCCAAGTTTAAAGTGTTCGGAGGAACATGCTGGTAATTCTGTGGACCCTCTAGAAGAATGAAACCCTAACTCGACATGATGACCATGGAACCGCTTTGAACCTTAGGGTTTGTGGCAGTTTAGCGGTTCCATCAGTGAGGCTTGGGTTTGTCCTTCTATGGTTGGTCTAGAGGTACTGTGGTATGTACCAGATAATTTTAGACTGCGCTCAGGTGTTGAGCCTTTGGGAAATTTTGGGACCTCGATGACTCGATCGAAAAGTTTGACGTCGTCCAGATACCATGTCATAAGAGATCAGTAAGCTGACCAGCTTCGGATAGAGGACCTCATCCCGATGCGTTGTGAGTTGATCAAGAGCGGGCGAGTATTGAGTATTCCTCTGATGGTAGGGATGAGTTCCCGAGGACGTGTTCGGCCAAATATCTTCTACCGAGTGATGAAGATACCGAGTTCGTGACTTGAGTCCGTATGAGAGACTCCGGATTGACAGAGGCCGAGAACAGTTGCAATGCGCAGATAGCATGGCGTGACGTCATGGTGAGAGATGATAAAGACAAGGGGAGCCAGAGGTTCATGCGAGATGCTGACGAGCTTTTGCTACTCCCCATCGAGATCAGAGACCTGATATGCTTACAGAGGCGTTCGGATACGGCCAATTTCCGAGGAAATGTGTGCGGAACACGCAGATGTCCAGAAAAAAGGGAAGATTATGCAAGAGTACCGGCCTCCGTACAGTTCGGCATAGGCGAGATCGGAAGAGACCTTGAGCAGGATTCCTTCCGGAACACTGCTGCAATGATATTTGCACCCAGGATCAGGTCAAGTGTATTCAGAGGACCAGAGGCAGACGCCAGTGAAGGGCTGCCCTATGAGTGGTCATGATGATTGACCAGGAGATGATCAGAGAAGTGCTAGAGCGGAATCGTCCCCGTTAGCACACCTGACTGGGCCGATGAGCCGATGGATTGCGAGATTGGTAAATCTGCAGAGAAGATAAGGACCCGGAGACAGAGGACGCCAGGCCATGAGCAGGAGGCGAGCGGATGTTCTTGCCCTGCCAGTTTTGGGCGCACCGATTTTTTTTCGACATTGTAGGAGGTGTACCTCAATGTCCTTTTTGTGATTTGCGTTTGTGATTCGAGTATCACGCTTATATCGCTTGGATTTGAGTTTTGATGACGAGTTCCTGATATTGATTTCGTGCACCATGGCTGCACCTACTGGGTATTTGCATGTTTGCGTATAGTTTCGCACCTGATATATATATTTTATACACCGTTGTGTTGAATTACGATTTGTGCATGCCTATTGCGTTTGATGTCGATTTTGTGCTTTAGCCGCACATGTTTATGATTTCATGGATTTCATAAGGATGATTTGATTTTTGCACTCGGTATAGCTTATATGTGCTTGTAGTGCATTGATACGTATTTTGTGCACCACAGTTGCACTTGACTTCATTTTGATGTCATTCGAGATATTTATTGTGATTTCATGCCTAGGGCATGCATATGATTTGATTTATGCTTTCGGGATAGTTTTCATGCACTTTATTATTCGATTTGCTTTTGTGCACGTTGATGCACATGGTTGTGCGATTATAAACTACAGTATACCTGTATTTGGATTTGAATTCCATGCGCACCAGACGCATGTGTTTATTGGATACTCCTTTTGAGGCTGATTTTGCTTTTGAGCACTTTGTTTTCATGTTGGGCACTATATTGTGTAGTAGCCAAGCAGGACTGATCTGAGGACAGGAACTGAGTACTTTGCTTGCATTAAAAGCTTACCAAGAGGTTTTCAAAGGAGCTATAGTCTCGCTATTTCCTACGTGTCCGTGAGCGACACGAACCTTATAAAGGAAAACCTTTTGGGATATCTTGAAAACGACGGAACGTATATTTAGCAAAACATATATAGACATATATTATTATTTTAAACTGGGCGTCCGTCACTTATGCCATGAGTTACGCATCACACGGCAATTTAGAAAAGATCTTTGCATGTGTTTTATTCAGATTTTGGAGTTTTCAAAGATGCGTACTATACACGTATTATAGTATTTGACTAGTGTGTATTGGATTTCAGATTTCGAGACCTGCATCTCTATTGTAACTCAGAGGATATGCGTACAAATCCGATGATTTGCGTGACGCTTGACGGAGTTCGATTTTGAGTTTTGTACTCGTTTTATGCGCACTTGACGCGTTGTGTTATTTCTGCGTTTTCCATGATTTCGGAGCCACGTGATTTGAGCTGATTATTGAAATATTTTAGATTTTGGGGTTTAAATTTAAATTCGGGGACCGAATTTATTTAAGGGGGGAAGACTGTAACATTTCAGAAAATATAAAACATTATTTTTGGAATTTAATATTAAAATAATATTTTTCCCGAAAACAGCCCGATTTGCGAAATTGGGGTTTTCGAAAAAGGGTATAAATATATACCAATAATTGTGAAATAAATAGAAATTAAAATGATTTATTCATTTAATATTATATTTAAAGGATTTGGTATTTTTAAAATTTATTATATGCAATTTTGATAAAAACCCGATTAGTGCACTGCTAATCGCGATTAAGCCAAATCCGCATTTCTATAGCTTTTCATGGCTAGTGCACCATGACATGTTACATGTTATTTCATGGTGTTGTTTTATTTGGGTGTATGTGTTTTGGTGAGAAAAGAGAATGAAAAGGGTGTCATGATGAGTGAGGAGAGAGAAAGGGACAAAATGATGATATAGCAAGTGAGTGGGTGAGAACAATAGTGAGAGAGAGAGGGGGGAGCTGCTGCCTTGACCCATTTCCCCCATCATTTTCTCTTCCCTCTTCATCTCCCTCAACTCCACATCCCTCCATCTTCTACCCTTTTGATCCACCCCAAAAACCTTGCTAAAACCCTATACCCTTTCACAAAAAAATGATCACCTCCTCATCCTCATCGCTATGAACCAAGAAAAGTCGAATTTTGACAACTTTGGGACTTCTAGGGTTTTGTTTGGGAGTGACCATAAGGTATATCTCTTTTCATTTAGAGTAGTTGTGATTTCCTAGCTTTTGTTTAAGTTTAGATGTCGTTTAGTGATGGATGTGTGAACTTTGAAATCCCAAGAGAAGGGTTTGGGAAATTGGTGATGTTTTGTGGCTGCCAATGAGACTTGTGAGGTGATGCTTGACCTGGACCATAGCCTAGAAACCAAAATATGGATTTGGGAATTTAGTTCATGTCGGTTTGTGAGAAATTTGGGTGTGCAGGAAAATCTGGAGCAAACCGGGGGATTTTTGAGAGTAGCAAACAACTCTAAGGGCCAAATTAGGGTATTAGGAGGCCACCTTGACGAGACGGACCCAACCTGAGCAGGGGGACCAGAGGAGGCCGGTTTTTGATGATGTGGCCGGCCACATGGTGACATGGGGTGTTGGGGTTGGTCCAGTAGCTCAAATACATCATATACAACACCCTAGACTTGTTTGTGCAACTCCTTTTGGCCTGAATCAAAATCTGGAGCACTTTAGTGTGGTTTTTGGCTATGTTTCCGTATTTTGAAATGTTTTGTTTTGATATTTGGATTTGTATTTGGTTGTCGCATGTTTGTACATCGACAACAAGGGTTGTTTGGTTGATTTTGTACGCATATGCTATAGGTTCTAACCTACAAGCAAGGCGCGTGCCGTTTTGGATTTCAGAACTTGATTTTAATAGCGTTGCGATGTGTGTTGTTATTGTAGGTACCTTCGTATGGATTCTGAGGCAACGGAGCATGGCGTCATCGACTTCGGCAAGCGAAGACTAAGGTGAGTAGATCTATATCTATCGGAGAAGTCGGGTGGATGGCGTATAGCACCCCCGCAAACTTTTGATGGAAAACCGATTTATAGAATACGGTTAGGAAACCTAGATTAGGAAACTAGGGTTAGAATGAGATAGCTATGAAACTATATTAGAAACTAGAGAGTAGTTAGAAGTGATATGTTACTACTATCATAAAATGACGTTTAGCGATATTGCCATTTAGGGTACTGTAGGACTAGATAGTCGATGTAGATGTGTCATCCGAACCATACCTTTTTCTAAACCGAAAAATCGTATGTATCTTTTAAATATATACCTTGAGGGATGTTACGGATTTTTCAAATGATATCTTTTTCTTAGAAACACCGTAACCCCTATTTTCAAAACTATGATTCTCTTCTTTTAAAAATCTGCTTGTATGGTTCGGGTGTGTATGCTAGATTAGATACCTATACTTATAGTATAGATAGAATGTTTAGATAAACTCGACTTATTATGAGATATAAATGCGATGAAAGAAGATATGATGATATGATGATATGTAGTATATGGATGCGAGTCGATCGAGATGATTTATACCCTGCCGGTCCCCTGATATGAGATTATTGCAGATATGAACCGGGACATAGGTACATAGATATATAAATATATAGAATGTTGTGAATCATGGATGATAGGCCGTACGTGATTTCAAGTCGTACCCTCATTTCTCATATATGAAGATAGGATCCCTATTAGCTTAATGCCGCCGTACGATAATTTTCCGTGCGTGATGAGTTTGACTTGATGATTGATCCTTACCCTTGACTAGAGGTTGTCGTACGATGGATCATACCGTACACGATGTTATTAGGCTGGATGCCGATTGATAGATCCCCCGACTCGGTCATATTAGATACGTATACCCGTAAGCATTTGCATATGATTTACCTTGTGCTGCATTCATGATATTATTATTGCATCGCATATACCTGTGATAGTACACCTGCACCATTATCGATGATGCGTATGTCACACGTACACAGTTTATAGGCTCACACACTTCATCATCGATAATTGCCATGTCACTACACAGTAGGATTGCTGCATCATGAAGTGACTCTTCGCATAACCTGCTTGCGCATTTATATTGATACATTCATATTTGCGCACATACACATTGTATATTCGTATTGTGCACATATACATTGATACATTCATACTTGCGGATATACACATTTGTATATCCATATTCATGCACATATACATTGATACATTCATACTTGCGGATATACACATTTGTATATCCATTTTCGTGCACATATACATTGATACATCCATACTTGTGGATATACACATTTGTATATCCATATTTGTGCACGCATACATTGGTACATCTATACTTGCGCATATACATATTGTACCTACATAGATAAGTGGTGTTATTGTAAAATTGGGAACCGTATGTTATATTTTAAAAACTGGAATTATTTTAAAGGAGCGGTTTTCCCTTAATATGTCATATCACTATTCCGCGTTGCATGATACACGATATGCTTACATTTCTATTATATGTCGCACATATCATGCTCTATTATTGTACGCATTGAGATATACTGTTTTCATGAGATTTGTGGATTTGAGAACCGTGGACATTTTAAAAGAGATTATGTGTTGTTTCAAAAATCCAGTTTCTCTTGATATGATATTTCAGTGCGTCCACCATGTGTTTTCTCGGTTCTGAGAGCGACATGTGAAACCCGATTCGAGGAGGCGGATGAGGCCGATTGCGGGTACATGGTGGACCCGGTATGGTATCCCGGGGCAAGAACGGATCGCTGTGTATTAGACGGTGAGCCTGGCAGAGGGACTACTACCTACCGGTGATAGTATTTGGGCTCGGCGGATATCCGGAGGAAACCGACCAGAGTCGAGAGATGATAGGGGCCGATCCGGACTGATGGAGCCCGTGGGCCTATCTGGACTGACGGAGCCCGATATATGAGGATTTACGTGCCGATGCTGGACACGGTTTTCATGATGTTTTCGAGTGTCGATGCTAGGCACTCAGGTTCTATGATTTGATGTGTCGGGAGGGACACCGTTGATATATATATCTTTAGGGTTGCTAGGCACGCTCACAAGGTTCTACGAGGCATCAACCATGCCCGATTAAAATTTTAGCCGTGCCGAACAACCCGAAGCCGGATCTTTAAACTAAGGTTTAGGCGAAAACAAGCATGTTAAACTCTTTAATACTAAGTGAGAGAGATTACAACCTTTGTAGATCCGGTCCTTCACTTTTTAAGCTCCGTGTTGAGGTCCCTTCGCTGCGATCATCGTGTTCTGGACTCTCGAGAGGCTTCACGAAGAGAATGATGCAACCTTGCTTCCGATCTTCGATAACATAGATGATCTACCTTGAAGTTTCATTAACACAAGCTAACACTCACTAAATGAAGTGAACACCCTCATCTAAATGGCAAGGGTAGATGAGGATGATGAAGTAGGATTTTTGCTCTCATTTATAATCTTTTTCTCACTCACTTTCATCACAAAAGAAAGCTTTTTCAAGAAAGAACTCAAGCAAGAAGAAGATCAATATCATGAATCCTTTTGTGATGAATAATGAATTATTATAGTGGTTACAAATCTAACCAAGGGTTAAGGATGAAAGAGTTAACCCTTGTAGAGAGTTAACTAGAGTTAATGGTTTGGATTGGGTTAACATAATATCTCACAAAATATCAAGCAACCACAAATTCAAAGCTTCATGAAGCTTCATGGAAGCTTCATGCAAAAGCTAACCCTAATCCAAACCCTAACCAAGTTTAAACCCTAAACCATTGTTAAATTTGTAACCCGAACATGTTACAATATTATATATCACATATACAATATATTTTGTAACAAAAGAAAATAATACAATTAACATATATCGCATATATATCAATGTATTATCCCGTGAGAAAATGAATCTTTTAGTGAGCTAATATTAGTTAATGTAATTTAATATATCATATATATTATTATACATTAAATTATCGAATCAACACTTGATCCGATAATCCGGCTATTTCACAAATAACCGACTAATACGATGACCCGGCTATATCACATATACCCGGCCGATATCTCATATCGCGAGAATCCAATACGGTATCATATACCGCATTATCCTCGGTCCCGCACATACCACATATGTGCTCCTACTCCGTTTTGCCTGAGCCAAGAAACCTCTGTGTAGGACTCTAAAGAATCGTCAATACGCCGGCAGTAGGTGATGATCATATCAAACACCCACAAGCTGCAAGCGGTCAGCTAAACGTAACAGCCACCCAGGTATTGAGCGCTCAGAAGATCAACAAGCAAGCCTGTACATTCTGCTGTGAATCCAATCGGTAACACTCCCGTACAGTCCGGTCTCATCGTCTGATATGTCGCATATCTCGCCTAGGGGTGGTAAACGTCAGACCCCAATAGCTCGATAAGTCGTGTCGATATGAGGTCTATAACAGTTCGAGAAACTACTGATAACACTTACCAGTAAATCTCAGCAACCCTGGCCGGGGATTTTCGGTTATAGCCAATCGAACACAGCGCAACATCAACTCCCTATACCGGGAGAGACGAATCCCCTCCTATCGCTCATTGCCTCCATGTGATTCGGGACTGTACCCAAAAGCCATCTTTTTGCACGCCCTCTTGGACGTGGTATGATGGAAATCAAAGCACAGTAGGAATCACACAAGACTCTATGACGATCTCGGGTCAACAGACTACTCTGTACCAGTGTCACCGGAGAACTGCCATCTAACGTGTGGTATAATACCATCTGGGAGTTCTCGGCGAGTCCGTCCAGTGTACCCAGTCTCCACTGAGCACCCGTACACCATCCTTGATGTCAAACACCGATGGATATGGGATCATCCATCGCCCATCATATGGGTCAAGATGCGTATACGCTAGTCTACTCTGGTGCATCGATGCCCTGTCTCGATACACCCTCGACTAGGAACAGTTATAGGATGTACTCGTCGACTACCGTGGCCCCACTAGTATGATCTCATCATAGTCCCAGTAGTCGAGTACATATCCTAAGGGCTTTATTAACATGTAACATAGAGACAATCAGAGTACATGTTAAGATAAAGTACAACCAGATAGCATACTATCATGTCGAGCAAGAAAGTCCTCCCTATATATGTCCTAACATTCACTACAATATACATCGTATGTACAGTAATGGCCTCCAGGGCATACATATAACTAACAATCTCCCACTTGCACTAGGGCCATCTGTTGCGGTTGAAGTATCTCATACTCAACCATCCCATAAAAGTCTCTACTGGGAAAAAGGCCTTTGTGAGTGGATCCGCGCTGTCGTCCTCTGTGTCTACTCTCCTAACCTCGATCTCCCTGGAGATCAACCATCTCCATGATCAGGTGATACTGCCTAAGAATTATATCTGGATGTCTGATGGGATGGGGGTTCCTTGGCGAAAGCCACAACTCCATTGTCACACAATGGTAGGAACGAAGTTCATCTCATGAACTTATATATATCCAGACTGCCTCTTTGGTAGCATCTTTGGTAACGATGTATCTTGCCTTTAATTGTTTTAGTATGTCACGGTATCTAACTTGGAACTCTTCCAACATACCGTCCCTCCACTGAGGGTAAAAGACAATGCCTGCGACTGACATTCGGTCGTCCTTATCACCCGGAACCTTTCCAGTGATTCTCCTCAGGATCGATTGATACCATCTCACTATAACTAGTGAGAATCCTAACATCCAATTAGATCTATCTCATAGATCCAAAAAACCCAGGATTTAGGAGGTATCACTTTGATCCTATATGAAGAATCCTTGTGATAAGCGGAGATTGACCGAGCGTAGCATAGGAAACTCCTTCCCTATCAAGAGTATGTCATCCACGTACTCTACGAGGATCACCACCATACTCTCTACTACCCTTTTGTATATACAAGGTTCATCTACCATTTTGATGAAGTCAAACTCTTTGACTACCACATCAAAACAGATGTTCCAACTCCGCGATGCCTGCTTTATCCTATAAAGCATCTTGCACACGTTTCCGCTGCTCCCACTGTCTACGAAGCCCTCTGGCTGTGTACTTATAGATGCTCTTTTGTAAAACATCATTTAGAAAAGCAGTCATGACACCCAACTGCCAGATATCGTAGTCATGGTATATAGCCGTGGTAAGTAGGATCTGGATGGACTTAAGCATAGCTTTGAAAGTCTCAACTTTTCTATGTACACCAAGTAATCTTCTCAAGATATACTTGCTCCTGATGGGGATTTAACCCTTCAGATAAAGCAAGCAAAGTCCATACTTTGTTGGTGTATAAGGATTCCATCTCAGATCGATAAGCATCCAGCCATTCTTATAGAGTCCCACTCCTGATGGCCTGCTCGAAATAAGTTGGGTCATCATCTCATGATGCAATCCTCGCTCCCACTGTCATAGAGAAACCAAAGTATCTCTCAAGTGGGTGAGGAACCCTACTAGATCGGCGGAGAGACTAAGGTTCGTTGGTTACTATTGAATCTTTTGGTTCTACCAAATCATCAGCTGTAGTTTGTATAGATGAAACACCTTCCAGTTCTACATAACAGACCATGCCTCGAGCTTGTCCGGATTTTGCTTTTAGACATAGGCCGGACAACCCCAAATCTTAATAAACTTAAGATATGGGCTCTTCGCTTTCCATATCACATATGAAGTGGTAGGCAACTTATTTGATTTGAACCCTATTCAATAGGTATGCAACTTCTCAAGTGCATAACTCCCAAAAGGAAATAGGAAACTCAGTATTACTCATCATAGAGCACACCATATCACATAGGGTGCTATTGCTCCGCCCCGATATACCATCGTGCTATGGTGTATACGAAGGAGTAATGCCGAGAGAGAATCTCATTCTCCATTAGAATAGTCCAGGAATTCCGTGCTCAAGTATTCTCCTCCTTGATCTTATCAAAGGACATAATACTTATACCCGTATTTTGGTTCTCTACTTCTAACTTATATTCTGTGAATATCTCAAAAGGTTCGGACTTGTGTTTCAACTGGAACATATGTCTGAATCTAGAGAGATCATCAGTGAATATAATGAAGTACAAAGAACCGGTCTTGGCATGTATAGTCAGGGGACTTTCATACATCAGCATGTATCAATCCCAAGAGCTCACTAACTCTTTCTCTGTTTCCAATAAACAGAGCTGTGGTCATCTTATCTTTGTGACATGATCGGCAAGTTTCACAAGATGTAAATTCAAACAAATTTAAATATGCATCTAAATGTAACTTTGCTAGTCGGGTCGCATTGATATGACCTAGTCTACAATGCCTCAAGAAGGATCCGTTCATTTCTAAACTCTTCCTCTTGTGTGTGTTCTGTATACTAAGAACTGTAGTTTGATTTAGAACATCAATGCTTTTAGATAACGTGCCTGAACCGATCAACTCTTGATATAGGAAATGTTCAAAACATTATCCAACAATATAAAATTATATCCTTTCTTTACTGATAAAGAGACTGATATGATGTTGTATATCAGGTTCGGTATCTAATAACATTCGTTCAGAATCAATGTATTCTGGTAATACAGGGTGATAGTGACCAACAGACTTGGCTGCAACACTTGCACCGTTTCTATCTCATGAAACTTATCACCCGTTCTCAGTTTTCTACCTTTCTGTAGCCCATGTAACAGATTATATATGCGGGATCCTGATCCGGTATCACATACCCAGGACGTAAAGGATACTGAGAAACAGTTCTCTGTAATGAACACACCCGAAGATGATGCATCAACATGCACTTTCTTCGTTTGAGCGGCACGGGAAATCTGGTATTCCCTAATTTCCTGCTCTGTCTTATAACAATTATAAGTTGGAGCGGGACCAACGTTCCCCAGCTCAGTATAACAAGCGGGTTCGGTCAATATATCCGTTTTATTATCTTGATTAAGGCGTGATATGGTCGCTACCTGGAGAGAGAGAGAAGAAAACATTCAGCGTATGCTCTTGCAAGATTAGATTGGTTATCTAATATATCTAATCAGGATGTCTCGCACTGTTTTAATCAAATCTTCCTTCAAACCCTAAAAGGAAAGACTAGCCGGGATTAATTACATGCTACAATTTCGCCAATCTTTCAGCCAGACCAGTGTCGGTACTTTGAGGGAGGTTCCCCGTGCTTTCACACGAACCTAATTAAAGTAAACCTCATTTTCCCAGAGGCGTAAGCTCGTTAACACCTTTCTAGACACCTACTTGATCGGCTAATTGTAATGTGTAAAATTCTCCCAGGAGTAACTCTTACTCGCAGCGGGTATCGGGATCCAACTATCTCATAGAAGGTATGCAATCTCATTGCAAATTTCAACACTTGAAATTCCCGATAATATTTTCCCCAAGCGATCTATGACCTTGACTGAGTCAACAAACCATAGACCACAAGTAAAGTTCAACCCGTCATTTCCCGATTGAATTAAACCCACCCGCACGACCCTTGGCTGAGTCAACAAGGCCGCACGGCTACCCTAATCCAATCGCATCATATGCTTTGCAGATAAGCAGTAATCAGCTACCGCACACTACGCCTTAACTGAGTCAACAAACGCAGCACGAATACTAACTATTACTTATCTGAAATGACGGAGGGCTACGACAGGTTTTTAAGAAAACGCTTTGCGTAATGAACTTTATATCGTTGTAGAATCGAGTGATTTTTAAATGGAGTGTTTTTGAGCCTTTTTTGGTTTTGCTAAAGGGGTCACTCCCGGTGAAGGGATCGTCGGCCCTTTCCTCATCGAATAAGGTGCAGGATATTTTGCAAATATCGCTGTGCAAAGCAAGAACTATAGAAGCAATCAAAAGACAAACCGAGTTTGTAGCATCTGCTAGTTTCACTAAAGAGGTCACTCCCGGTGAAGGGATCTCGGCTCTTTCCTTATCGAATAAGGTGCTGGATGTTCTATAAGGAACACCGCTATGCAAAGCAAGAACTAGAGCTACCAGTTTTTTTTAAACAAGTTTCTACAACATCTTTAGGTTTCTTTTAGTTTCATTAATCTCATTAATGAAGTCCCATTTTAATATGCTTCACAAGCATCACATTTGAAACGAAATCTGCAATATAACATATATCTCATATATATAATATAAACATTCGTCTCAGGCAGTAATATGATCTCATCACAGAACATTGCAGCAGAAGAAACATATATAAAATATTGGATATACTAGGACGTCCGTGTTTTCAATACGAGCCTGTATAAAACACGGATTCCACGGTCGCGATGAATAGCCAAACCTACATCCCTAGACCCCTACGAGAGCGGCAAGTAACACTGCCAATTCTAGGGTTAGGAGACCCGGTCTCGACTCCTCGAGATGGTCTCCCACTGGACCCTAGAACCCGGTTACTTGTGCTCCCCGACTTGGGTCTACATAATGCGGAAAAGTAAATAATATACAATGGTGATATCATCCTCGGCCCGGAAGTGCCCCAATAAAAGAATATTACATTCAAATGAATTTTACATGAATGAAAAAGAAAAAACTCTCATCTCACATAAAACCCCCGGCTATTCAGAACGCGACGATCCAATATAACATATCACAGCAACACATAATATCTCATATCATCAACGTAAGCAAGTATGCGTATCCCGATTGTCGTTGATGTATAGCAACGAAGCCGGCGATACACCACATACTACGCTTACGGTCACAGAAAAGAAAGTGTAAAACTACAACAGTTGGAATCCGCAACCTCTTTAGACATCGCATGCCTAACCAAATGAATTCCTTAGACATCGCATGCCTAACAATTATAAACCCTGCATTTTAGTCTCTTTATCGAAAACTCTTTTCAATATTAAGTCGGGCAATTCAACAAGATTCCCGACATCCTGATCGAATGCTCGTCGCAAACTTTAGTAGACGGCCGCACCCCCGGATGCCGTCGACGAAGTGCACTAAGGCGGAACACCGCTGCCGCAAGCACCCGAACGGATACTTTTAGCGACAGGGTTCTCCTACAGTCACTTAGTCGGGGCTATGGGGCGTGGATGTCTATTAAGTTTACCCGGAGAGTATCCGCGTACGCTACGTGATTGCGATGGATTTTTGATCACATCAAAATTCCGTGGCAACCGATCATCTGAGACTAAACTGCTATGTTTATAACATTCAAATTAGTTATCTCATAACTTTTTGTGGATTCCAAATATTGTATCACAATCCAGATAAATAGACAATGTTAAACTTTCCGATCGAATAATCAAACACCCAAGATTTCCCCAATATATCTCAACACTTTAAATCAGTTTAAAAAACATCCATCACATGCCACAGTACCAATGGTCCAGCCATAGAAGAGTCAAGCCAACGCCTCACATGTGGCACGCCGTACTGCCCCAAACCCTAAGGTTTATAGGCAGTTCAAGACGGTCACATAATCGAGTTAAGGTTTGTTGTCTTCTAGAGGGTCCACCGCATTACTTGCACGACTTAGAACGTTATTAAACTCGAGAAAAAATCCAACTTTTGAAAAAATTTCCGACTAGGGAAAAAGTGAGTTATTGATATCCATTCGAACTTTTTAACAGTTTCTAAAATTATCCGGAACAAACTAAACAAAGTTAAATTATCCGATCGAATCAACGAGTCCCCAATACAACCCTAGAAAAACTCAACACTTAAGCAGAAATAAAAATACCCAGAAGAATTAGGAAGTACCAACGGTCATTACTGTGCAGAAACTAACCCTCAATCTACAGTAACGGCCGTAGAACCGCCGCTAATGCCTTGGTTTGGCCACGGTTCCGCGGCTCAATAGTTGAGTTAGGGTGTCGTTTTTCACAATAATTCCTAAAATACCCTACTGAATTTTTTGAGCATTTTTAATTTGGAAAAAAATCACATTTTCAGAAAATGTTCAGAGAAGGGTTCGGATTAGGGTTTCGGGTTTCGATCGGGCTTTAAACTTCGCTCAGACTTCGCCTAAAGCTCTAGCTTGGCTCTGATACCACTGTAGGGTTGCTAGACACGCTCACAAGGTTCTACGAGGTATCAACCATGCCCGATTAAAATTTTAGCCGTGCCGAACAACCCGAAGCCGGATCTTTAAACTAGGGTTTAGGCGAAAACAAGCATGTTAAACTCTTTAACTAAGTGAGAGAGATTACAACCTTTGTAGGTCCGGTCCTTCACTTCTTAAGCTCTGTGTTGAGGTCCCTTCGCTGCGATCATCGTGTTCTGGACTCTCGAGAGGCTTCACGAAGAGAATGATGCAACCTTGCTTCCGATCTTCGATAACATAGATGATCTACCTTGAAGTTTCATTAACATAAGCTAACACTCACTAAATGAAATGAACACCCTCATCTAAATGGCAAGGGTAGATGAGAATGATGAAGTAGGATTTTTTCTCTCATTTATAATCTTTTTCTCACTCACTTTCATCACAAAAGAAAGCTTTTTCAAGAAAGAACTCAAGCAAGAAGAAGATCAATATCATGAATCCTTTTGTGATGAATAATGAATTATTGTAGTGGTTACAAATCTAACCAAGGGTTAAGCATGAAAGAGTTAACCCTTGTAGAGAGTTAACTAGAGTTAATGGTTTGAATTGGGTTAACATAATATCTCACAAAATATCAAGCAACCACAAAGTCAAAGCTTCATGAAGCTTCATGCAAAAGCTAACCCTAATCCAAACCCTAACCAAGTTTAAACCCTAAACCATTGTTAAATTTGTAACCCTAACATGTTACAATATTATATATCACATATACAATATATTTTGTAACAAAAGAAAATAATACAATTAACATATATCGCATATATATCAATGTATTATCCCGTGAGAAAATGAATCTTTTAGTGAGCTAATATTAGTTAATGTAATTTAATATATCATATATATTATTATACATTAAATTATCGAATCAACACTTGATCCGATAATCCGGCTATTTCACAAATAACCGACTAATACGATGACCCGGTTATATCACATATACCCGGCCGATATCTCATATCGTCCAATACGGTATCATATACCGCATTATCCTCGGTCCCGCACATATCACATATGTGCTCCTACTCCGTTTTGCCTGAGCCAAGAAACCTCTGTGTAGGACTCTAAAGAATCGTCAATACGCCGGCAGTAGGTGATGATCATATCAAACACCCACAAGCTGCAAGCGGTCAGCTAAACGTAACAGCCACCCAGGTATTGAGCGCTCAGAAGATCAACAAGCAAGCCTGTACATTCTCTTGTGAATCCAATCAGTAACACTCCCGTACAGTCCGGTCTCGTCGTCTGATATGTCGCATATCTCGCCTAGGGGTGGTAAACGTCAGACCCCAGTAGCTCGATATGTCGTGTCGATATGAGGTCTATAACAGTTCGAGAAACTACTGATAACATTTACCAGTAAATCTCAGCAACCCTGGCCGGGGATTTTCGGTTATAGCCAATCGAACACAGCGCAACATCAACTCCCTATACCGGGAGAGACGAATCCCCTCCTATCGCTCATTGCCTCCATGTGATTTGGGACTGTACCCAAAAGCCACCTTTTTGCACGCCCTCTTGGACGTGGTATGATGGAAATCAAAGCACAGTGGGAATCACACAAGACTCTATGACGATCTCGGATCAACAGACTACTCTGTACCAGTGTCACCGGAGAACTGCCATCTAACGTGTGGTATAATACCATCTGGGAGTTCTCGGCGAGTCCGTCCAGTATACCCAGTCTCCACTGAGCACCCGTACACCATCCTTGATGTCAAACACCGATGGATATGGGATCATCCATCGCCCATCATATGGGTCAAGATGCGTATACGCTAGTCTACTCTGGTGCATCGATGCCCTGTCTCGATACACCCTCGACTAGGAACAGTTATAGGATGTACTCGTCGACTACCGTGGCCCCACTGGTATGATCTCATCATAGTCCCAGTAGTCGAGTACATATCCTAAGGGCTTTATCAACATGTAAGATAGAGACAATCAGAGTACATGTTAAGATAAAGTACAACCAGATAGCATAATATCATGTCGAGCAAGAAAGTCCTCCCTATATATGTCCTAACATCCACTACAATATACATCGTATGTACAGTAATGGCCTCTAGGGCATACATATAACTAACAATATCCTCATACTTTCATGCACACTCTTTTATGATATTTATATGCATACATACACTGATTCTACTATTGGAGATTATACACATGCTTTTAGACATTGATTTATGGGTGGACGAGATCCACATATCTGCATGCATTGATTATTACTGTTGGATGTTATCCGCATGCATTTAGCTTTTGACGACCTTGTTGGCACATATACGACCCGGTCACCCTAGATATCATAGTATTACCTCATGATATAGTTGACCTAGGAGTCGTTGTTTATTCGATTTCTACTTGTAGATATATTTCTATTCACGAGTTGGCAACTCACCCCCGTTGTGCCACAGTTCTTGCAGGTTGACCGCGTGGATCAGTAGCGGCATCGCTGGCGCACAGTTTCTTTTGGGTGTTTTGCAATGGTGGGTGGGACATTTGTATCGTACCCACTCTTGTATTACATTTCATATTGTATCTAGTTAACTCCATCAATCGATCAAAATTAGAATTTGTATAAATAATGAGACTTAGCGGGTTTGTGGTTGTGAGACTTAGAGCGAGGGGCTTACTTGTGATATTTATGTCTTGCTTCCTTTTCTCTTTGTGGTGATCTTCGACATTGGGCGTCGTATACTTATTTATGCTATATTGCGTGGTTGTGATCCACCATTTGGCGAAGAGCTAGCTCCCGCTTGGGGATACCATTATTCTTATTATGTACTTGTGGTTTTGGATCAAAATATACAAAGGAGGCGCTGCCAAAATTTTTAAAAGACGAAACATGTTTTCAACTAGTAAACTTCACTTGCATCATTCATGTTTCTTTTCTATGCATTAAGAAAACTTGATTTCATTATACCTTTACTTCAAAACTTCACCTCCTTTATTTTATTTTATTTTATTTAAAAGGTTTAGATTTCTGGGTTTCAGCTTACTTGAATTCTGTTACGCCTTTAGACGTTGCGTGATTCAAGTGCTGGACACGGGCTAATATTTCAGGTCGTGACAACCAGATAGCATACTATCATATCAAGCAAGAAAGTCCTCCCTATATATGTCCAAGCATCCACTACAATATACATCCCATGTACAGTAATGGCCTCAAGGGCATACATATAACTAACAATGGGGATAGCATAGGCACCCGAAAACTCGAAGATGAGAGTAGGAGACAGGCTTTTGGAAGAGTTTAATGAAAGGAACGTCATTTTGTATTGAGGTGGATGAGAGGAGATTGAGAAGATGTGTGGCCATGTGGAGGGCTTCTACCCAATACCCAGGAGGAAGGTGGGCTTGAAAGAGAAGAGTGCAAACAATATTATTAATAGTCCGTATCATCTTTTCTGATTTGCCATTTTGTTGGGAGGTATGGGGGCACGAAAAACGAACAAGTATACCATTAGCAGCAAAAAGATCATGAAGGGGAGTATTATCAAATTCACCACTGTGGTCACACTGAAAGGATTTTATTTCCCGATTAAATTGAGTGTGGACATAAGCACGAAAATGTAAGAATTTTGAAAAGAAATCAGATTTATGCCGTAAGGGATAGACCCATAAGAATTGTGAGAAGTGATCCAAAAAGATAACATAGTATTTAATGCCACCAATACTAGAAATAGGCGAAGTCCATAAATCCGAATGAACAATATCAAATGGGGACTCAACAATAGACTCTGAACGATAAAACGGAAGCCTAACATGTTTTCCAAATTGACACGCATGACCTAACTTTTGAGTTTTGTCTTTATTACAAGAAATAAAACCATGAGACACTAGAGACTGAAGAACAGTGTCGCCCGGATGACCCAAACGTCTATGCCATTTGGAGGGACTGGAGGTGAGGAGGGCGAGAGGTAGAGCGGCAGTGGAGTTGGTGGTGACGGGGTAGAGATCACCAGTGCTATCACACTGATGGATAATTTGCTGTGTCTGGAGATCATTCACAGAAAAATCATGAGGGTCAAATTCAACAGTACAATTATTTTCTTTGGTAAATTGACACACAGAAATGAGATTTTTAATAATTTTGGGTGAGGTAAGCACATTCTGTAGTGAAAGAGGACGGTGGGGATTGGGTAAATGTCCATGGCCCATGTTAGTAATAGGGATTGAGGATCCGTCACTAACAAGTACGGACTATATGATGCTATTATTAAAAACAGAATGTAAGTTACCTGCGTCGGATGTCAAGTGTGCGGAGGCTCCCGTGTCCATATACCATCCTGCGTTGTCGTGATCCTGAAGGGCCAGGGTATGAAAGGCCTGAGGAAGAGAAGTAGTGGGCACAACCGAGGCAGTGGGCTGACCGACAGGCGCAGGCGCGAACCAGGTCCATGACGGAGGAACGGAGACCGAGAGAGCATGTTGGGCTGATGGACGTGGACTGGGGCCGAGTAGTCCAGGCGTGGGATAGGGCGCAGTAGTAGAGCGTAGCTTTGCAGCAGAGTGGCCGGGCCACAGGGTGGCAGCAGGAGGTGCAGCGGGCCAGTTTGGAGGCTAGAAGTACGGGACCCAGGCATAAGGGTTGGGTGTCGGATGCTGGGCCGAGAGCTGGCGCAGTGATGCTTGGTTGGACTGCTGACGGTCACGGTTGTAGTTCCGGCCGGGACGACCGTTGTTACGACGGCCGAATTTGCTGTTGGAGGACTGAGTGGTCGGTGCAGCAGTGTAAAGGATCGTAGGAGAGGATGGATGGTCGGTGTGAGAGGCTTGATGTTTGCGGGTTTTGGAGAGACGTTCCTCCAGGAGGAGCATGGATCGGGCTTGAAGGAAGGAAGGGAAGGGGTTGTGATGCTGGATGATATTGCCAATTTGCTCAAGCTTCTCGGGGAGGCCGTTAACCATGTAGGTGATGAGATTCTTTTCGGGAAGTATCATGTCGATGTTGGACAGCAAATCAAAGAGAGTTTTAAGACGTTGGCAATAGGCGATGACCGAAAGATCACCCATCTCGATATTACGGAGATCATTGTCGAGTTGGATGGCTCTAGCATCCTTGTTATCACGGAACAGATTCTCGAGACTGAGCCAGAGATCGCGAGCGGTGACACCTTTCTTCAAGATCATTTGGAGGAGGGATTTGCTGATAGTACCGTAGATCCATAGTTTCACCAAACCGTCGAGTCGTTTCCATTCATTATCGGTAGGCCCGGAGGCTGTGGTTGTACCATCAACGTGACCAAGAACGCCAAAGCTAACGCAATGGGTCTCAAATAGCTCTCTCCAGGCATCATAGTTGAGTTCGTCAAGGTCTAGGATAAGAGGAATGTAGGATTTGATGTTGGTGATGCCGTAAGGTTTTTCGGTGGGAGGAGGAGGAGGAGGAGGAGGAGGGGTGGCGTCGTGACTGGCCATGAGGAAGAGAATAGGAGGAAGAAAAGAAGAGATTAGAGCTTTGTTGGCTCTGATACCTTGAAGATTGGTGAATTCCCCTTGGGGATTAACCTTGCATTCATTAGTAATTATAGATGTACAGGAGATATACAGGAGGATATTTAGGAGATAATCTCTCCTATTTATATGTATAGCCGGATACTCAGGAGATAATCTCTCCTATTTAACAAGAGTATATGGAAAGCAGCTTGTTTGGAATGATAGGCCTTAACAACCCTAGATTTCTTGCCTCAACGAATTCCCTGGTTGCTTGTCGTTGCGTCGTATTTCATTCGGTTATGCTGTCTCACAGTCCAAATTCTACGAACCTTTTCTCGATATCCTGTACTACCCATCAATATATCTCGTTTGAATTGTTCTTAGTCAATCGACCAATTAATTTCGGACAACTTTAAATTAGTGATAGCAAAGGCCTATAATTACTGCCTAACGAGGATTAATCAACATGACGGGAGCAGTGATCTCGTATGCATAATTAAAAATCATTCACAGATTGAATAAAGCAGTTCTTTAGTGAGCACAGTACCCTTCTCCTTTGAAAATTCAAGTTTTTCTGGGCAAAGTCCATAAATTAAGAAGACCAGGATTAGGTGGTTTAGACTTCAACTTATGTTTTGCTTGCTTGCTCATCAAGAAATTGAACTCACAGAAAACCACTTGAACTTCAGCAGTGTATATATAGAATCCTTGCTCTATCAAAGTATTAAACATTGCATTTCCTTCTAGCAAAAACTTTCACATATTCAGCCTACCAGTAGCGAAAATGGCGGCGGCGGCACCTGTAAAAGAGGAAAATGTGAAGCTGTTGGGGCACTGGGCGAGTATTTTCGTAACGAGGGCGAGCATCACGCTTAAAATGAAAGGGGTTAGCCATGAGTTCTTAGAGGAAGTACTAGGGAGCAAGGGCAGGATCCTTAAGAGCGAGCTACTCCTAAACTCGAACCCCGTCTACAAAAAGATCCCCGTACTGATCCATGGCGGCAAGCCCGTGTGTGAATCCTTGATCATTGTTCAGTACATCGACGAAGTCTGGGCCACGACCGGACCTTCTATCCTTCCCTCCGATCCCCATGACCGCGCACGTGCTCGCTTCTGGGCCTGCTACATAGACGAGGTAAAGAGAGAGAGAGAAAATTTCATACTTCCAAAATCTTTTACTACTGAATCTCTTTGCTGTTTTTAGTCTCAAGACTCACTTGTGTGTAATTGTGCAGTGGATTCCTAAACTGTTTACGATGATAAGAGCAAAGGCCGAGGAGGCCAAGGCGGAAGCAGCAGAGCAAACGATTGCTGGGCTGCAAATTTTAGAGGTAGCCTTCGATGAATGCAGCAAGGGGAAGAATTTCTTCGGAGGGGACACCATCGGGTACGTTGACATTGCTCTGGGGTGCACTTTGGGATGGATTCTAGCGGCTGATCAGTTGAGCGGCGTTAAGTTGCTTGATGAGGCGAAGACGCCTTGGTTGCTAAGATGGGCGGAGCGTTTCTTGGCTGACGATGCTGTGAAGGGGCTGATTCCGGAGACTGACAAGTTTGTAGACTTGAGCCGTGTGCTTTGGTAAAAATGATCAGTGCTAAGCAGCTTTTCGAATACTACGCGCTGAACTTTTTGATGGTCTACTTTGTGATAAGACAGTGTTGGTTAGATGTAATTGTTGGGGAAATTGATCCCCACAAACCAAATTGAAAACACATGTATGGCAACAATAAAATGTAATTCCGTCCGACTCTTTGGTCTTAAGAATGCTGGTTTTATTTTTAGAACGAGTGATTGCCCTTCTCCGACCCTTACTGCCATTGGGATCCTATAAAAGAATCACTTATCTCAGTACGGCGAATGATCCTATACAGTTCGTATATCTATTTCGTCATTCGATCACGAAAACAGTGATTCTTGAATAGGGAAGATTTCGATGAAGAGACTGCGGGAGAAGAAAGAACATTCAAGATGTTCCCTTTTTTTCATTTATTGCGATTCTTTCTTCACGAATATCATAATTGGAATAGTCTTCTCATTAGTCGGAAGAAATCTATTTATGTTTTTTCAAAAGAAAATAAAAGAATATTTCGGTTCCTATACAATTAGTTCTTCTGATCAAAGCCATCCATCTACTTGCTTTCCTTTCGATTGGAGCCTCCATCTCTTAGGCTGTTAAGTATATCAGCATATCAGCTTGATCTTTACGTTTCTCCTTGCTTTCAAAGGCGCAGGTATACAAATAGGATGGACCATCCGATGATCACTTCTCGAATGAAGATGGAAGGACTCCATGCCCAACATACCGGATATAACGTGGTTCGGCCATTCGGCCTACTACATGGGCAATCGTAGAGAATAACATATAAAAGGTTCTCATAACACTCTAATCACTATCTCCCAACACCAAAACACAAAGAGACTACATTTTGGCACTACCAACTCTTTCCAATAGGAGTATATATAGTGTCAACAATCCAACACTACTCATCACCTATTAGTAGCTCATACTAATAGATGACCCCACCTATTAGGCCCGAGTCCAAGTCGGACTCTCTCTACATGTGAACGAATACGAGACACATCCCAACAATCTCCATCTTGGCTCGAATCCGTGAGCCGAAACTCAGAAATGCAACAACGTCCTCGCAATCCGCTTCTCAAACATACACATGCACATGCACCTGCTAGGAACAACCTCATACTGTCATAACTGTCAAATACGAGCATCATAACTGCTCCACCTCGGTCCAATCAACAAGACTACAAACTGAGACAAAACCTGATGATGTATCCATCACGTGTAACAAAATGTCTGCAGATAATCATACACCTAGGAAACCATGAGTCAACATACCTTATTATGCACCATAGTGCCTCAATATGGCTAAAGAATCTACATCGGTCGACAAGAGAATACTGCAACACATCTCATCAAACATATCGATGTAGCAAACCACCAATGAGCAAATGACTGCTTGCAACAAAGGACTGGCCCAGACAGAATCCACCACGTACCGCTCAAAAGGATGCACGACACAATCCGATCAAATCTTCATCTAAGCTCAGAAGATAATGTGTCACCAAAACTTCAGCGACGAACAAATCACACTAAATGTGATAAACCAAATCGCAACAAATGTGATAATTCATATGATCTGCATGCCAACAAAGTCGTGAAGTAAACAAGCAAATATACGCTTGTTCGAACAAGCGGCAATGACTGAGTGGAATTTTTCTCGAAGCATCAAACTAATCTGAATGGAATTATCCTCAAAGCACCAATCCATAATTAACATATGAATGCGAGACACAAACAACAAATCTCCATCTTGACTCGCATCCAACTAAAACCAAGATCAATACTAAAAGAAGATAGTGCTTCAACAAACTTCGGAGATGCAATGTGTCACACAGTCAATAAATCGCAAACGTGATAACACATGCTGCATCCAAAAAAGTGAAAAAACTCCACCTTCAACTCAATCCACATGATGACAAACATATTGAAGAAATTAAGAAGCAGACATGAAAAATTAACATAAGCCGATTCGAACTGTACATACCAAAGTGTGGATATCTGCAACAGAAAGTGGAATTTGGCCAATCCGACTCCATCAATACGTTCGGGACGTCTGAAAACATAAGGATCAATATCTCGACCGACAAAATCGGCTATCAAATGCGCCACCTACAAACCAATCAACCTAAGCTGTTGATGGCATCCAAAAAACCCCATAAAACTTTTAGCCACTGCACTGGATGTTTGCTGTTCTGGACAGCATGTAGAATCCTAAAGCATTAGATGCATCTCTTTCTCTGCCTATCCACGTGAGGGGCCAGCACCACTCCCATACAAGATCCGATCATCATAGCATATATTCCGGCTCCACCTCGACGGATTTACCCCGGACAACCATCAAATCGGAACCTAACAACCGGATCCATCACTTCTTTGACAAATACGGCTCACAATTGTGAACTCGGAATCCAAAACGAACACCATCCGTCCTGATACCACTTGATGGGGAAATCGATCCCCACAAACCCAATTGAGAACACTAGCATAGCAACAAAAAAAAATGTAACAAAAGGAAATAGCACGCCGGATATAACGTGGTTCTACCATTCGGCCTAGTTCACGGGACAATCGTCTCACTCGGGATTTCATTATAATTAGAAAATAAGATACATGTGGTTACAAGCTCTTATGATACTCTAACACCGTCTCTCTCTCCACAAGAGAGGGAGCCATACAAAAATCCAAAGAGACTAACATTTCGGCACTCACCACAAACTCCTCTCAACATGAGTATACATAGTGTTAACAGCCTGACAGTACTCATCACCTATTAGTAGCCCACATGGCCCGGCCCATTAGGCCTGAGTCCAAGTTGTGCGAACGAATTCGAGACACATCCCAACAATAACAAGCCTTTGCGGCCTGCAAATAAAATAATATGATAAGAAACTACGTAAAGTATGTCATGTAGATTACTGTCAAATAAATATGTGATCTGGAGATTACTATTTCTTATCTCAGAGTAATTTCATATTACCGATGATATCTCTGTCTGTCATCGATATACTCTTAGGTGACTAGGAAAACAAAATCCAAATTTCGCCATAAGAAGCCAGCAAAATTTTCTCCCTATTAGTCCCTTCGCAACAAGGGCCCGATCTATACTGTTCTTGGAGTTGTCTACTTCTATAAGAGCTAATTTAAAATCCTTGTTCTTGGTGGCTCGATATCTCGCCCTCACCTCTAATTAACTCCGTCACCATTAACTCGCCTAAAATTTCTACATCTCTTATTGCTACCCTGTTCTCATGGGGTCGAAAACTTCACTTTCAAGTACTGATAGCCGGACCTGACACTATTGTTCTTATAGAATTTAGTGTAGGCATACAAAGATTCGTATTGAAGGAGTGTGAGATACCTACCACAATGGTCAAAATATCCGTCGAAGTAACTTGTGGCCTAACCCTCCGCCTTGCTTCGCAGCTTCAGCACTCCATTTCAATAACATAGTTGTTTGTTGTATAGAAGCAATGAACAATGCGAAAGAGAACACTCCTATCATTTCTGTTATGAGTACAACATGATGCTTGTTTGGTTCTTCTTTTTTTTTTGCTCCAAATTTTTTTAATTTAGGTGTTAAATGAAAGCAAAATTACATCATTCGAATTATAATTAATCTATGAAGAAAGGAAGGAAAAGAAATTTTTCTTATTTTCCAAATCCAGTCCATGTTAATAAACAAAGCTCAAGAAAAACTGTGATAATTATTAGACAACCAGAATCACAGTGCAAAAAAACAAAAAAAAAAAATACATAGAAGTTTACAAATATTAGACAACCAGAATCACATTGTAAAAAAAATACATAGAACTTTACAAATATGAATTATAAAGAGGGAACCATGGTTCAATTCCTCAAATTGGCACTTGAAACTGCACCATTTTCTCGGAATGTTCTCATGGCCTTTTTGTTTGCTCTCACGCACCACAAGTGACTGATAACAATTCTCAAACAATCATATCATTAATTGGTTGATTGGGCATTCCATCTTGCTTGAAGCATCTTGCCGTATTCCACTAGCTTGCTAGTCTCCGGCATGACCCCTTTCAGGGCATCGTCCGAGCAAAATCTCTCTGCCCATTCAGCCAAAAAGACGAATTTCAACTCGTCTAGTATCGTCACTTGCGCTATCTCTTTGGCTACTTTGATCCAACCCAAGGTGGAACCGAGGGCAATGTCGAGATAGCCGATGGTGTCCCCTCCAAAGTAGCGATCCTCTTTGCAGTTTTGCATGAATAACTCCTCAAGCTTCTGCAGCCCGGAAATGGCTTGCTCTACTGCTTCTGCCTTAGCTTCCTCCCTCTTTGCTTTTAGTATACGGATAGAAAAGGGAACCACTGTAAACACCATACAATTGTAAGAAAAAAAATGTTAACAGCAGGATCTCAAGAGTTGGCAAGACATGTGCTTTGTAAGAGGAAGGCCACGAGTTTGGAACATGGAACAACTATATATAATACATGAGTGATTTTCTTTTTATCTTTCTCGTTCCTGATATTCGAAATAGTTCCCTCGCGGATTTGAACTCTGGACCACTTTCGGCCCCTACCATTTTCTTGCATTTCAAAACATATATTCACTCGAAGAAGACTACAAATTAAACTTAGTAGTTTTTCCCTTTCTGACACGTGCCTTTTCACGTCAAGATGTTACCTTCCGTTGATCTCTTCGTGTGTCGATGGATGGCTGGGATTGAGTTGGAGCGTAGCCTCCTGAAGCGTGTGGATCTCAATGGGTTATGGTTTTGAGGTTGGGCCGAGCTACCTGCAAGGAAGTCCCGGGGTGGTTGTACCACCGAGGACCCTCCGACGATCAAGTTAGTGATGCAAGTCGAGCAGAGTAACGGCTTAGTGAGGAAAGAATTGCTTACTTGAGTCGTCTGAAAGAGAGGTTTATGTAGCGGTGACAACAGGAAGGCAGGCGCGAGAATCACGCCGGCCGTTACGGCCCCGACGTTACGCCCGCATGATAGGCGGAATCTCCCATTAATGGCGAGACATGCTCATTAATGGGGATCGTGATGGCGTGGAACGCGGGATCGTGGCCGGCGGATATCTCGCGCATGGCGAGATTCGCGGGGGGCGAGGCGGATGCGCCTGCGGTCGGTGCCGTTGGTCGGTCTATAGGACCGAGGAAGATGAGCTCGGCGGGAGGCTCGGGACCGAGTGGGAGGACGAGCTATCGTGGTTCTGTGGTAGCCCGGAGGCGAGCTGAGAGGGCCGAGGAGGCCGATTGTGCAGGGGGCTCGGAGGTGAGCCAGCGGTTGTTTGTAGCACGAGCATAGGAGTGGTCTAGTCGGCCACTGTAGGTCCTTTCTTGCAAGCTTCAGGACACGTCATGTGCCACGTGTCATGATCTGAGAGATCACTGATATCGAGCATCATCATTATCCACCCACTCTCGTCCCGACCTGCTCACGGGTCGGGTCGAGAGTGGTCTGCCGGGTCACCCGAGGTGAGCTCCTTGTCATAGATATTGTGAGCGTGCATTCCCGGGCAGTCAGCTGTATCTTCTTGATGACGTCAGTGGATCAAGGGTCAGATCTCGCATTAAAGAGGAAGTGCTGGATCGTGCGTACGTTCACCGATGTGACGGCCTACATGTAGGGCAACGGTTGGCTAACGCGACGGGCCGCAGGTTTCCCGTGCCCGATGGGGTGCGGCCAATGTGTGCATGACGGGTGGAGCGATCGTGGCGTTGAATGCAATGATTCGTTTTGGCGGGAGATGGCTGTCGCCGTAGGATGTGTACGCCGACAGCCATAAATAGAGGTGGGGTCCCTATCATGGCCCGTACTACTTCATATTTTCCTCGTCCAGAGTCTCGTTAGCTTGGCGCTCTCTTTTTAGGTCGGATCTCTGCGTTTTGCTCTTCCGAGAACTCATCCTCTCAATTAGGTTAGATGTCTTCTTCTGAAGAGTTTGTAGAAATAGATCGGGTAGGGTATAGGGGCCCTCCGTAGATTCTTCTTCTTCTTCTTCCTCTTCTTCTTCTTCTTCCACTGAGTCGGAGTCTTCCCATGAAGTTAGGGTAAGATCCTTTTCTCGGGGTCACGAGATGGGGGCGGTTCCCAGAGTGGATGTCGCGGATGCCCCTGGTGTGTCATTCATGGTGAGATACAAGGATGAGCTTGTCACCGTTCGGGCTCGTTTCTACATTCCTCCTGGCTATACTCTACGTTTGGCCGAGAAAGGGGATAGAGCAGATCAAGTACGGAGTAAAGAGATTGCCCTGTACTTGGAAGCTTTTTGGGTCGAAATGCGCTTTCCCTTCTCTCCCGAGGTTGTTAGAGCGTTGAATCATTTTGGGTTAGCCTCGGGCCAGTTAGTACCGAACTCCTGGAGGATTCTCTTTGGGTTCCTGGTCCTTTTGAAGTTGCGCGTGATCCCTTTCTCGCTGAGTACCCTCGCTTCTTCTCTCTGCTACAAAAGTCACCCCTGCACTCGCGCGGACGAGCCGAGGTGGGTATACATCTTCTTTAGGAAACAGTGGGGAAGTGCTCCCGGATCGGGGGTCGTCGTCGTGCCTTCTTCCATCCACGACTGGAAGAAAAAGTTTTTCTTTGTTGGGCCTCCCGAGGGTGAGGACAGGCCCATGCCCGCCCACTGGTCTAGGGATAGGTGTCAGCGAGAGAGTCAATCGAACGATCCCGACACGCTGAAAGTGGCGGAGTGGGAGCCCATTCCTCGGGCCGACCGCTGCTTTCTGAGCAGGCCCTTAGTTGGGCTGGGCTCAGCCCCGCCCAATTTGCGGGTAAGTTAGGAGTTCACAGGCGATCTGTTAGACTTGTGTTTATTTTACTTTTACTTGCGTTGCTGACTCCATTGTATCTTGTCTTGTGCAGAACCCATGGACGTGGGCAAATTCCGAACAGCCCTGCTCGAGCAGAAGAAGGAATCGAGGGCCGGAGGTGCCAGCTCCTCCCGTCCAACGTCGGTCCCGCCCCCCTCGGTAGCTGCTCCACCCAGGCGTTCGAGTGCGGCCCGAGCCCTGGAGCCCAGCCAGGCGCTGAGCCGGAAGCGAGTTCGGGAAGAAGAAGCTCGGGTGGCGGAAGTAGGGACTGGCTCCTCGGCGCCGACCCTCAAGAGGTTTCACCGGACGGTTCCGCGCATCCCGGCCTCCCCGATCCTGGTGGACGAGGGGGATCTCCGTTTTGAGGTGCTCTCAGGGCTTTCCGTTTCCGACAGCCTGCTGGCCGAGATGGAGAGGTCGGCCGGGGGCAATGTCCCTCGGGAAACTCTCAGGCGCAGATGGCGGCCATCGCCCAGGAGGCTGTGCAGGTTAGTGCTCGCACTTTACTTGGTTTTCCATTCAGTTCCTCGTTATTCATGAGATTTGGTGTCTCCCTCTTCTTTCTGACACTTCTCTGATTTCCTCAGGTCCTCCAGCACGTCGCCCTTATCGTCCAAATGGAGGACGAGAAGATTGCCCCGGCGATGCGAGCCGTGGATGAGTTCTCCTCGCTGGAGGAGAGCTCCAAGTTGGAGCTGGAGGCAGCGGTGGTGAGGGTTGCCATCCTTGAGGAGGAGGTTACGGCCTGGAAGCAGGAGGCGGCGGCCGGGAAGCAGGAGGTCGCCAGGCACCGTGAGGCTGCCCAGGCTGCCGAGGCCAAGCTTCAGGACTCCACGGTGCTCTTCAGCACCCTGAAGAAGTTGGCGGGCACCCTCCAGAAGGAGCTGGAGGCGGCGATAAAGGGGATGAAGCGGGTCGAGCTCTGAGCGGTGAAGGCGGTGGAGAACTATAAGAAGTCGGACCCTTTTTACACCGACCTAGCCGCAGCCTCTACCCTCGTCTGGCACGATGCCCTCGACGCCGTTAAGGTTCGGATGCCAGAGTTTCCTAATGAAGAGCTCCGGGACGAGTATCCTCGCGGGAATGACGCGCAGGCCGATGCCGCTGGAAGCGCTGCCGGGGAGGAGACCCCCGGTGAGGGCAGCGCCGAGGCTCCTACGATGGGCGCCGACCTTCCTGACGCAGCCCCAGTCGTGGTGGACGTTGAGCTCCTCGGGGTTGCGTCCAGCCCTGAGGCCTAAAACCCCTCGTCTTCTTGTTTATATTTTTGTTTCCTTGGGAATCATGTAATACTCCGGGCACTTTTGTTAGGCTGGGGAGCCCATAATACCATTGTAGAGACTTTTTGATTTATGTGAATAAAAAATGTTTTTGCATTTTCTTGGCGTGCACATTATTCTTTTGATTGTGGAGAACATTCGTATTTACATGGTTCAGCTTTCATGTCAGGTCGGTTCATCGTCTGGCGATCACACGTCGAGTTGAATTCGACCATTTGCCAAGTGTGCAAAGACCGGTGGAGGGTCGGTATCTCCATGGCCCCGAAGTCGAGGTGGGATCGTGTTGCGCCACGGCAGCGCCCCAGCCGTCTACTCGAGGCCAAAATGCGGAATCAAAAATTTTCTTTACTTTTAAACTGGCGCTACCGCGGACAATATACCCGGATCGTAACCATTAACCTAATCCTAGCAATCAAGAGAAAGGGTGAGAGATATACCGAGTGATCCGTGTCCTCCGGTCTTCTCGTCGTCGTCCCGATCTCCCGCGGAATCTCCGGTCTTCATCTCCTCGCCGGAAAGGGCACCACGTAGCCGGATTCTTTTACGGGCTCCCACCTCTGGACCGAGGCAACTCGGGCGCGAAGTTGGCCAGCCGACGCGTCTAAGGGTACTGTAGGCTAAGTGTAGTAGCAATGTCTCTAGGGGTTGTGAAGTTGCCTTGATGGAGGAATCAAAGAATGAACTATGGAGAAATGTGTGGAATCAATTTTCTAGCAAAGGAAAAATGAAAATGAGATGAAGATATCACTCTACAAAAATGAATCCCCTCCTCCTCTCTCAAGTGGCCGGCCACACATAAGAATGGGGTGGGTTTCAACAAGGGAGGTGAGTGTAGGAGATCAAAGAGGTGACCACATCCAAAGACCATCATAACAATATCAAATAAATTCAAATCAACATAAAGCAAGAAAATGATGATAGAAAAGAATGGTATCAAATGATGCTATCATAATCTCCCATTTCACAAATAAACCCTCCATAAAATGTTATTTGCACACTTGCAAATAACCCCCTCCATCGGAAAGTCCGGCCGTGAAGAAACAAAGGAAAACCAGCCGGAACGGAATGCAAACTGGCAACTTCAGAAAACTGATCCCGTAATAAATTACAGGAAAACCCTGCTACTGCAAATACATGCCCGCATTTGTATTCCCATTGAATATAAATGCAAAGAGACAAAATCTACACTGTCTAATACTAGGATCCGGCTAGTAAAATCCGTCCGATCACGATCCGTGCAATACCGCATGTATCTGATCGAACCCTGCCATATCTCCATACGGCCGATACAGCGTTTCGCCTGAAACTTGAGTAACTGAGTGTGTGGTGGACTCTAAAGACTCGTCAATACTATGGCTGTGGATTTAACCACTAGCACGTCAGAGGTATTAGCCATACGTGACGGGCTACCAGCTATTGACCAAAAGGGACGTCGATGAGCGAACTCATCCTGACACCCTACTGAGCCTGTCAGTGACAAAATCCGTACAGTCCGGTCCGTTCGTCTATGAGTATCGCATGGCGGGCTTAGAGGGTTGGTAAAAGTCAGACCCCCAAAAGCGGTACAAGTCGTGTCGGAGTGTAGCCCAGAACACCCTGAGATACTACTGGAATACCTACCAGTAAATCTCCTGCCTCGGCCGAGGGCTTTGTGTAATGGCTCTCCTAGACACAGCGCGACCTCACCCCCAATACCGGGAGAGACGAACCCCTGCAGATCCGCTCATTGCCTCCATGTGGCTCGGGACTGTACCCAACTAAAACCTGTTTGCACGACTCCTTTGAGCCGTGGTAGGGTAGTAATCAAAGCACAGTGGGAACTCACACGAGACAAATGACGATCTCAGGTCGATGAACTAATCTGTACACATGTCACCAGGGAACTGCTATCTGACATCTGGTATAATCCCAACTAGCAGGTTCCCGGCAAGTCCTGTCCGGTGTACTCATAACCCAATGAGCACCTGTATACATCTTAGGTGAAGCAACTGACACCAGTGGCTTGTGAGACCGGCCACCGCCCCTCGTCGGGGTCTCGACTGTATACACTAGTCTACTAATGGAGTATCGATGCCCAGTCTCGAAACTCCTACGACTAGGGACCATTTAAGGATGCGCTTATAGACTACCAGCTCCCACGTATATGATCGCCATCATACTGCTGGCCGTCAAGCAAGAATCCTAGGGGCTCTATCAACGTGTAATAGCGACCTCTCAGGTCACCTAAAGCAGTACACGATGATAAAGATAAACCAGATAGCATACTATCATCTTGAGTAAGACTGTCCTACCGGGATAGGTCCTCCCTCAATCATTGCAATCACGTGCCTGTGATCCAATAATTGACTCTGAGGGCACTATCTCCAACAATCTCCCACTTGCACTCAAGGCTAATTATTGCGATGTCGCATACTCACAGCCCGTGTGATACCGAACACCCAACTCCTCTACTAGTCAGTCTCACAAAGCTCGTTTGCGAAACTATTGCATTCAAGGAATAGCCTCAGTGAGTGGATCCGCTGTGATGTTTCTTTCTATGTCTCTCTATATCTCAAGTTCGCGGAGAAAGGCATCTCCCGAAATGAGCAATACCTGTCTTAGAATGTGTCTGGATGTCTGATGGGACCTAGCTCATAAATGAACTCCAAATCCAAACTTCTTAGACTGTATTGTCAACTGAACTTAATCAGTATCCTGCGCCATGTCTTCCCTCAGTATCTGCTTAGGCCAGCTGTCCAAACTACTGCCCCTCGTCAGAGGGAAAACTATGACTCTGACAACCACTCTGCCGTCCAGGTCACCTTGGAAGCCTGGAATGATAACCGTCTCCTAAAGGAGGCTGCCGTTATCAATTCCCTAGAACATCAACTTATGTTCTAAAACTGCTTCCGATTGTTTCTCCAGGATTGGATGAATATCAACTTATTGCACCTATTGCAAGAACAACATCTGGTGTGGTACTTGACATCTCATGATTGACTCAATTTCCTAAGCAAGTGATCTGCCAATCATGCGTATCCCTCTCCCCTTTAGTCTGTAAGAAACCTTTAGAGAGGGTGACTCCATTACCTGCAGGTACACCACCATGCCAGGAGTCGTCCATTCTAAATACTTATAGAATGCTGTCTAAGTACCCAGATTGGGAAACCACCCACATCTAGATCTAAAACCATAGATCCAATAACCAGAATGTCTGATATAGTATCCAAGTCCTGTATGGAGAAACCACTGTGTGACAACCATAGTATAACCGATCGTAGCATAGGAATATTACTTCCTACTCTGTATATGTCATCAAATACCAGGACATCACACCCTACTACATTCTTAACAGATCCATCCTCTATTCTAATGAAGTCAAACCTATGACTGTCACATCAGAAATAGATGATCTATCTCCGCTATATCTGCTTTAGTCTATAAATAGACATAAGCCACTTGTCCACCAATGCTTCTGCTGCTCCCACTGACTACGACAACTCTCTGGCAGAGTCATATAGACTACACTTCTAAAGCTACTTTAGAACGATGCTATACTCATCCTCCTGCCGGGTCTCACAGTCTGAAGCAACAGCAATGGCAAGTCTGGGTAAACAAGAACCTCTCTGTCACCGTCCTTGAGGCTACCGAAGTACCTCTCGAGCGCCTGAGGTTACCCACTATAACTGCAGAGTGGCTAATAGAATGTCAAACCATATTGAATCTTTAGGTTCTTATCAAATCTTCAGTAATCGTTCGCGGTTCTGGAATCATTTCCAGTTCTACCATACTCCCACTACTGTTTTCTGAAAAAATCCATTTCTTTTAAAATGTGGCGAGTCAAGAACAATATCACTATTGATCTTCCAGATGGTAGAAAGTCAACCCTCGTCATAGCCCGGGTCAACCCACAAACGGCCATTACAGAAACGTGCCTTGAGTCATCCAGAGTCTGGTTTTAAGCATAAGCCGGACAACTCCCCGTACCTTAACAATGTTAAGATATGAATTGTTCTATATCCAATACAGAAACAGAGGCACTGATTTAATTGGAACCAGATTCAAATCATGCAGCTGTCTCAAGTGCATGTCAACTAAATGGAAGGAGGCCGATCAGCGTTACTCAACTTAGGAGTACTACCAATTATGAGTAACCTGAAAGAGAAACTAGTTCTCTTAATCATTACTATCAACTGAACACCATCCACAAGTATCTACATCTTCGATCACCTTGAAGAATCCCGATACTTGCAATACCTGGTTCTCTACTCTATTCTTATACCAATAACTCCTCAAAACTCAGACCCTGTGTTTCTACGAAACACATGTCTAAGAACTAGAGAAGTTAAAAGTAAACAGAATATAGTACGGGGACCAACCCCTCTGTCCTAATGGACACTGGAAAATATACAATACTCTGTATAAGTCCCTGAGTCTAACAACTCATTCACTGTGTGTCGTAGGTTGAAAACTGTACTATGGTTATGAAGAGTTACACCGCTGTTCAATGCTCCTTACCTAACCATCCACTGATATAGGTAAATGTCATAGACATAATTTCAAAAAGGTATATCCCACTCTATAAAAATAGACGTACAGATATATCAATTTGAAATTGGTGCATAACAACGGATATTCAAAACCAAATATTTGCCGACCGGCAAACAACCCAGGTGACTTCCTCAAATATCATCAATTACAACGAATCCCGATATAATGAGGATGACCACCTAATTCCCAATAACTTACTCCCACTCATCATCTGTAAAACCATACAGATGAGAGAATCAAACCTGGTAAATACATACCCTGGAGCAAGTGTCTAATTGGGAAATATTTTAACAGTACACAGTGGAACTGAAACATTGAAATGTTTCGATGGGGTATCCCGGTATTCCTAGTAATGTCTCTTCCATTATCCAGATTCACAACTATAACCGTATAATTCTTTGCTACCTCTCCAAATCCCTTTATATGTCTTTAGTCATTACCTTCTGCACACCCCTTTAGGCCAAATGGTTTTCTTCCTTCCCTACCGTTCGGCACCAGCCTATGGTTTGGAAGAAGACTATCCAATAAGCATAATGGGTGTACTGTCCTAATCCTAGGAGCACTCGCAATGCGAGAGAAGGTGAAGATAAAAGACAACTGAATAAACCTTATTCCTATTTCTCCTGAACCAGAATCCATCCCCGAACTGGAACAAGTTCCTTTCGAGTTCGTATATAACCATACGATGGAATATCCAATAAACTGTGGATCTTCGTAGTGATACGGAGTGTCCTGGAGAAATACAAAGGTGATTTAGGATTGGCGAAGAAATACTTGGTTTGGTCGTGAACAGCAGTCGCAATTTACTTTTCCCTCTTACTAATCCCTTTCTTTGTCTTAACTTAATACCTTCTGTACACCATCGTTATGCTAATTGGTTTTCTTCATTCCCCGCCGTTCGGCACCAGCCTAAGGTTTGGAAGAAGACTATCCAATTTGCGTAAGAGGTGTACTATCTCCTAAACCAAGGAATACTCGTAATGAGAGAAGGTGAAAGGAAAAGACAACTGAATAGTCCTATTCATTTTCTCCAGAACCGGAAACCATCCTCGAAATCCTTCGAGTTCGTATATAATCATACGATGGTTTTGTCCAATAGAAGTGGACGTTCGTAGTAATACGGGGTGTCCTGGAGAAAAAGGGTAAAAGTAGGAGTGGCAATGAGGTTTGCAATTCTGACAATCCAAAAGCCAGTCTTATAAGAAGGTTCAGTTAACTTGGTCACTGAGTCATAGTCTAGGGTCGGGTCAATGGTCGCTGCCAAAGAGAGAGAGAAAAGAAACACTCAGCGTGCACTCTAACCTAGATCAGAATGGTTATCACTTTATCTAATCTGGAAACCTCCCACTGTAACGTCAAATTCTTCCCCAAACCTGAAAGAAGAATTAGTCGGGATCACCCGAGGAGTAAACCAACTCATCAGTGGGAATCAGAATCCAACTATCATCGCATGATAACTTGACGGAATCCACTTAAGTCACCACACTCCAGAAGGTATGCGCATGCCTGGCAAGTTTCAGTTTCTTTAGAAACTCCCGATGTGTGATTTTACCCCTAGGACCCAAGTGACCTTGACTGAGCCAACATATCAAAGGATCCTAGTCAAGTTCAACCCGTCATTATCTTGATTGCATTAGACCCACCCGCACGAGTCCTTGACTGAGCCAAAATGACCGTACGACTGTCCTAACCAATCACATATCCATAAGACAGAAAAGCATTACAGAGCTACCGCACACTACGCTTCGGCTGAGCACGACATACGTAGCACGAATACTAAGCAATACTAATCTGAAATGACGGAGGGCTACGGCTGGTTTTTGGCGAAAAACCTTTAACGTAATGAACTTGATATTGTTGAAGGAACTGGATAACTTTTTATAAAAATATAGTGACGAAAACCTTTGCTAAAGAGGTCACTCCCGGTGAAGGGATCTCGGCTCTTTCCCCGTAGAATGAGGTGCAGGATATTCCAACTGAATACCACGATGCAAAGCAAAAGTAATCGGCTATAGTAAAGTTATTGCCCCGACGCAAGCTTTTGTCCAAGAGGTCACTCCCGGTGAAGGGATCTCGGCCCTTGCCTCATCGACTGAGGAGCAGGATATTCCAACTGAATACCACGATGCAAAACAAAAGTGAACGTCGTTGCAATAACAGCTTTTTGAAAAATTGTTCCGACAACATCAGAATAGGTTTGTTAATCTTACATTGATCCGAATCAACGCAGTCCCATCAAATGATCACACCACAAAAGAACGAAAATAATGATGTACGTATATGCCATCCGCATTCGCCACTGGGTCCCGTCATCATCCGTTAGGTTACTTAACTAACGACAGAGCGGGGACTGGACTAGCGCGGATGCAAAACATATACAACATCAACTAGTATATATAATATATAATTTTCGCTCAAGGCGTGATAAAATTCAACATCACAGAAATGTACAGTATCACAGAACAATACAGATATCTGGAAGCCCCGGGTTTCACAGAGCCGCTGCTGAAACCCGACGTTCTCCTGGTCGTGTGGATAGCCTGTGCAAAGAGATCCTAGACCCCTACGGGCGCGGCAAGTTACCCGCCAAAACCTGAAGCGAGGCAGCCCCCTTCAGCAACGTGAATAGACCACCCAGCACTTCACGGAATCTGGTAACTTGGGCACCCCTCCTGGGTCAACCTGTACCCCCTACGAGTGCCGGCGAACAGCCCGCCAATTCTAGAGTAAAGCCCCCTCCGTCTCAACGCCATGAGATGCGGGCCCGTTGCCCTATAGAACCCGGCTATCCGTGCACCCCTCCGCAGGGCAATCCTAGTACAGAAAGTAAAATATACATACAACGGGTACATCGACCGCAACCTGGTCGTGCCCCAAAAGAATAATACAAACAAGCAGTGACGGCAGTCCACATGTCGGACGCTCGCCCCGCAATATCAAATGTACATAATACAACAAAACTGTACTAACATTGCATCCAGGGTATCACCCACGACCAATCCGCAACAACACAACACAATCACAGAACATCAACGTGAATGTCACGTTCGCAAATCCGTCTAACCGGGCTATAGCAGTTAGACAGGATTTACCGATCAAGTGACATTCACGGTCGCAGATATAATGTAAATACTGTGAACTAGCGTGTTTAAAATTTCCGATCGAACAAATTTACCAAGTGGGCCCCAAAGCATTACTGTAGCACTTACAGAAAATCTGGGCCCAAAAATAATATTCCAGAAACCCTATTTTCTAGTGTAAGACAATCTGGAAAAATTTGGTGCAGCGAGGAGCCTAAGTGGCGGCGGAACCGCGGCCCAAGCATGGCATTGGCCGCGGTTCCGCGGTGGTATGATGGATTCAGGAGACCAAATTTTACCAGAATTCTTATACTTCCCTGCACATCATTCTGCAACTACCTGAAAAATTTTTAGAGTCCAAAAAATTTCGACAGAAACCTGATGCACACGAAATACGGTTTTTGGGATTTTTGTTCGATCGGGTCTTTAAACATACTAGAGCAAGCTAGACTAGGTTAATGGCGTGGCTCTGATACCATGCTGCGCCAAGGCAGTGTCCCGGCCGTCTACTCGAGACCAAAATGCGGAATCAAAAATTTTCTTTACTTTTAAACTGGCGCTACCGCGGACAATATACCCGGATCGTAACCATTAACCTAATCCTAGCAATCAAGAGAAAGGGTGAGAGATATACCGAGTGATCCGTGTCCTCCGGTCTTCTCGTCGTCGTCCCGATCTCCCGCGGAATCTCCGGTCTTCATCTCCTCGCCGGAAAGGGCACCACGTAGCCGGATTCTTTTACGGGCTCCCACCTCTGGACCGAGGCAACTCGGGCGCGAAGTTGGCCAGCCGACGCGTCCAAGGGTACTGTAGGCTAAGTGTAGTAGCAATATCTCTAGGGGTTGTGAAGTTGCCTTGATGGAGGAATCAAAGAATGAACTATGGAGAAATGTGTGGAATCAATTTTCTAGCAAAGGAAAAATGAAAATGAGATGAAGATATCACTCTACAAAAATGAATCCCCTCCTCCTCTCTCAAGTGGCCGGCCACACATAAGAATGGGGTGGGTTTCAACAAGGGAGGTGAGTGTAGGAGATCAAAGAGGTGACTACATCCAAAGACCATCATAACAATATCAAATAAATTCAGATCAACATAAAGCAAGAAAATGATGATAGAAAAGAATGGTATCAAATGATGCTATCATAATCTCCCATTTCATAAATAAACCCTCCACAAAATGTTATTTGCACACTTGCAAATAACCCCCTCCATCGGAAAGTCCGGCCGTGAAGAAACAAAGGAAAACCGGCCGGAACGGAATGCAAACTGGCAACTTCAGAAAACTGATCCCGTAATAAATTATAGGAAAACCCTGCTACTGCAAATACATGCCCGCATTTGTATTCCCACTGAATATAAATGCAAAGAGACAAAATCTACACTATCTAATACTAGGATCCGGCTAGTAAAATCCGTCCGATCACGATCCGTGCAATACCGCACGTATCTGATCGAACCCTGCCATATCTCCATACGGCCGATACAGCGTTTCGCCCGAAACTTGAGTAACTGAGTGTGTGGTGGACTCTAAAGACTCGTCAATACTATGGCTGTGGATTTAACCACTAGCACGTCAGAGGTATTAGCCATACATGACGGGCTACCAGCTATTGACCAAAAGGGACGTCGATGAGCGAACTCATCCTGACACCCTACTGAGCCTGTCAGTGATAATATCCGTACAGTCCGGTCTGTTCGTCTATGAGTATCGCATGGCGGGCCTAGGGGGTTGGTAAAAGTCAGACCCCCAAAAGCGGTACAAGTCGTGTCGGAGTGTAGCCCAGAACACCCTGAGATACTACTGGAATACCTACCAGTAAATCTCCTGCCTCGGCCGAGGGCTTTGTGTAATGGCTCTCCTAGACACAGCGCGACCTCACCCCCAATACCGGGAGAGACGAACCCCTGCAGATCCGCTCACTGCCTCCATGTGGCTCAGGACTGTACCCAACTAAAACCTGTTTGCACGACTCTTTTGAGCCGTGGTAGGGTAGTAATCAAAGCACAGTGGGAATTCACACGAGACAAATGACGATCTCAGGTCGATGAACTAATCTGTACACATGTCACCAGGGAACTGCTATCTGACATCTGGTATAATCCCAACTAGCAGGTTCCCGGCGAGTCCTGTCCGGTGTACTCATAACCCAATGAGCACCTGTATACATCTTAGGTGAAGCAACTGACACCAGTGGCTTGTGAGACCGGCCACCGCCCCTCGTCGGGGTCTCGACTGTATACACTAGTCTACTAATGGAGTATCGATGCCCAGTCTCGAAACTCCCACGACTAGGGACCATTTAAGGATGTGCTTATAGACTACCAGCTCCCATGTATATGATCGCCATCATACTGCTGGCCGTCAAGCAAGAATCCTAGGGGCTCTATCAACGTGTAATAGCGACCTCTCAGGTCACCTAAAGCAGTACACGATGATAAAGATAAACCAGATAGCATACTATCATTTTGAGTAAGACTGTCCTACCGGGATAGGTCCTCCCTCAATCATTGCAATCACGTGCCTGTGATCCAATAATTGACTCTGAGGGCACTATCTCCAACAAATCGTTTATTTGAACAGTTTAGAGGAACCTGTGTTGCAAGAAGGTTGGTGCTTTCTAAGGAATTGGCCGGGCGTTTTTGCTACTCGAGGCCCTTGGTGAGGATGGACCGAGCAGTGAAGCTGCTCAGTTGCCTCTTGGCGAGGGCTTAGATCCCTGGCGTCTTGGGATAGTGAATTACCTGCCGAGGATAGCCGAGCAGTGAAGCTGCTAGGTTGCCTCTTGGCGAGGGCTTAAATCCCTGGCGTTGCGAGGTAGGGAACTACCAGCCGGGGATAGCCGAGCAGGGTAGCCGCTGGGCTGCCTCTTAGTGAGGGCTTAGATCCTTAGCGCGGGAGGGGCCGTACGAGGCCTACTAAGGACTGGCCGAGCAGGGTTGCTGCCCGGTACCTTTTGGCAAAGGCTTCGATCCTTAAGGATGGGCCGAGCAGGGTTGCTGCCCGGTACCTCTTGGCGAGGGCTTAGATCCCTGGCGTTGTGGGGTAGGGAACTACCAGCCAGGGTTAACCGAGCAAGGGCGGGCCCGGTTGCCTCTTGGCGAGGGCTTTGATCCTTAGCGCAGGAGGGGCCGTAAGAGGCCTACTAAGGACGGGCCGAACAGGGTTACTGCCCGGTGCCTCTTGGCGAGGGCTTTGATCCTTAAGGACGGGCCGAGCAGGATTGTTGCCCGGTGCCTCTTGGCAAAGGCTTTGATCCCTGGCATTGTGGGGTAGGGAACTACCAGCCAGGGATAACCGAGCAAGGGCGGGCTCGGTTGCCTCTTGGTGAGGGCTTTGATCCTTAGCGCGGGAGGGGCCGTAAGAAGCCTACTAAGGATGGACCGAGCAGTGAAGCTGCTGTGTTGCCTCTTGGCGAGGGGTTTGATCCGTGGCGTTGTGGGGTACGGAACTACCATCCAAGGATAACCGAGCAAGGGCGGGCCGGGTTGCCTCTTGGCGAGGGCTTCGATCCTTAAGGACGGGCCGAGCAGGGTTGTTGCCCGGTACCTCTTGGCGAGGGCTTTGATCCCTGGCGTTGTGGGGTAGGGAACTACCAGCCAGGGATAGCCGAGCAAGGGCGAGCTCGGTTGCCTCTTAGCGAGGGCTTTGATCCTTAAGGACGAGCCGAGCAGGGTTGCTGCCCGGTGCCTCTTGGTGAGGGCTTTGATCCCTGGGGTTGTGGGGTAGGGAACTATGAGCCAGGGATAACCGAGCAAGGGCGGGCTCGGTTTCCTCTTGGCGAGGGCTTTGATCCTTAAGGACGGGCCGAGCAGGGTTGCTGCCCGGTGCCTCTTGGCGGGGGCTTTGATCCCTGGCGTTGTGGGGTAGGTAACTACCAGCCGGGAATAGCCGAGCAGGGTAGCCGGTGGGATGTCTCTTGGCGAGGGATTTGATCCTTAGCGCGGGAAGGGCCGTACGAGGCCGACTAAGGATGGACCGAGCAGGGGAGCTGCTCGGTCGTAGCGTGGGGTTCCGTCCGACCTTCCCGGTGTGAGTATGGGGAAAAGGGACAGTAGCGGGCGACACGTAGCATGAACGCGTGGGGAAGGCGAAGCGCCGGGGCCGCGTCGTTTCAATTTCGCCAAGAAAGGCCACATGTCTGACGCGTAACGGCACAATTGTGGGCGAAATGAGTGACTGTTGAGCTCCCGGGGCGTTGTGGAAGCGGGTGACATACCCTTTGAATGTCTCTTTGTCCCCGCTCTTGATTGTGAAGAGATGGTCGACTGTCCATTTCTGCCGCCTGTTCCCGACAAAGTGGCCGAGGAATTGGGTCGCCAGCTCGTCAAAAGTTGAAATCGAACGCGGCGCGAGTCCTCGGAACCATTCACGTCCGGAGTGGATGAGAGTGGCCGGGAAAGCTCGGCATTGGGCGGCGTCAGAGTTGTCTTGGAAGCTCATTCCTGCGGTGAATGCGTCCAAATGATCCTTGGGTCAGACTTACCGTCGTAGAGAGAGACCTTCGGGGGCTTGTTCCTGGAGGAGACATGGACGGCGAGCAGCTCCTCGGTGAAGGGTTTTATGAGCGAGTCGGCGGCATACTTAGCCCCGTCGCTCGAATGATGACCTTCCCGATGCATCCCCTTGATCTTCTTTTCAAGGGCGTCGAGTCGGCCGATGTATCCCGACGATTCGGCGCATTCTGATCTTTGGCCTCTACCGTTGGAGACCTGTGTCTGGCCGCGGCCCCGGTTCCTTTGGATGAGGTTCTTTAGGTCGCCTGGTGAGGTAGTCTTCGAGCTGTCGTGACGAGTCCCATCTGCGTGACCCCGTCGAAGGAGGGGGTGTCGGTCATGCCTGGGAGAAGGCGAGCTGACCGATATCTCCTTGGGAGGAACATGGGCGCGCAAGGGCTCGGGGCGAGGCGCTCTGACGACGGACCTCAGTGTTGAACTGTGGGGGGCCCGGCAGGTCATAGAATATGTCGCCCCGGGATCTCTGTAGCCGTGGAAGACAGCGAGGCGGTGGTCGGTAGTGCCGATGCGTGCAGAGTCTTCTCTCCCTCTGTAGGGGTCCCGATCCCGAGGTGGGGGAGCGGCGACCTGGGGAGCTTGCCCCGCCGTTTGGACACGGACGAGCGCGTCTACCATGGACGTGAGTCGATATATCCGGACGGCCATGGCGTTGATGAAGTTCGGGGGAGGAGATTCGTCCGCGTCTCCGTTGTGTGGGAGGCGGCGGCTAGCGCTTGGATCGTCGCGGTGATCACTGACCATTGGATTGAGATCGGAAGATGAACTTTTGTTTTAGTGGAATCAAGACTTCCCACAGACGGCGCCAGCTGACGCGTGCCTTTTCGTGTCAAGATGTTACCTTCCGTTGATCTCTTCGTGTGTCGATGGATGACTGGGATTGAGTTAGAGAGTAGCCTCCTGAAGCGTGTGGATCTCAATGGGTTGTGGTTTTGAGGTTGAGCCGAGCTACCTGTAAGGAAGTCCAGGGGTGGTTGTACCACCGAGGACCCTCTGACGATCAAGTTAGTGATGCAAGTCGAGCAGAGTAACGGCTTAGTGAGGAAAGAATTGCTTACTTGAGTTGTTTGAAAGTGGGGTTTATGTAGCGGTGGCAACAGGCAGGCGCGAGAATCACGCCGGCCGTTATGCCCCCGACGTCACGCCCGTGTGATAGGAGGGATCTCCCATTAATGGCGAGACAGGCTTGTTAATGGGGATCGTGATGGCGTGGAACGCGGGATCATGGCCGGCGGATATCTCGCGTATGGCGAGATTCGCGGGGGCGAGGCGGATGTGCCTGCGGTCGGTGCCGTTGTTCGGTCGATGGGATCGAGGAAGATGAGCTCGGCGGGAGGCTCGGGACCGAGCGGGAGGCCGAGCTATCGTGGTTCTGTGGTAGCCGGGAGGCGAGCTGAGAATGCCGAGGAGGCCGATTGTGCAGGGGGCTCGGAGGCAAGCCAGCGGTTGTTTGTAGCACGGGCATAGGAGTGGTCTGGTTGGCCACTGCAGGTCCTTTCTTGCAAGCTTCAGGACACGTCATCTGGCACGTGTCATGATCTGGGAGATCACCGATATCGAGCATCATCACTTTCCAAATTGGCTAACTATTTTTCATTTGGAGAGGAACGTCTTACTGTAGGGCTATGTTCATTTGACAACCTGTGGAGTTGAGGAGACCTCAATCTCTAATGCTTGTGCTACTAAATTTGTCTAAGACTTGTCGAAAAGAAAAGTATATTCCTTACTGTTTGATTTGATCCAAGTATACGGCCCAGAAGCATGAGGTGGCACGCTCATAGGGGTCGGACGGGACGATGGATGACCCGGTTTCTCCCCACAACTCATCAATGTAGTCGACAATGATCATCGACTCGCAGATCGGGTCGCCGCCATGAATCAACACCGGCACCTTCTTGTAAACGGCGTTCGATTTCAGAAGAAGCCCGCTCTTGTTCAGAAGCACTTCCTCTACGTATACGTAGCTCACGCCTTTCAAGTTCAGAGCTATCCTTGGTCTCACTGCGTAGTGGCTCGCCCACATCCCTAACAGTTTAACTTCCTCTGTTGCTCCTTTACCCTTTGCCATGATGCGTGTGTACTTAATTTTGAGTGATTAATTAATTATAAATGGTTGGTTGTGCTTCAGCAATTATATAGCTAGCTATTAATAGAGCAAATAGATCAGAGCTAGTGAACAAGTTGAAATTCTCAATTCGTGATGAAGACGCCATTGCTTCCGTCATTTTCATTACCTATAACAAATTCAGTTTTCACTGCTAGATTAATTAAGATACTACTTCAATAAAAATGAGTCAAGAACTTGACTCACTGCTCTATGATAACATGCCTGTGTGATGTTCCCGCTGATGTCATCATGTCCATAATAAGCTCAAGGATTTTGGAAATGCTAACCAAAGTAGCGATTATTCTAGATATATGAATTCTGACACAGATACAGATTCGATATAAATATCCGCAGACACATTAAAAAATCATTTTAAATTTACTTTTTACTTAATGATGATTGCTAAACCACACATTTTTTATGTTATGCATCGAAAAGAATATTTTGATATATCATTTCATCATTTTTTTTTCAAAATCCGGAAAATAGGCAAGTAATATATATAGTATATTTGTTAACGTATTTATTAATTCATTTCGTCAAAAAAAATATTTATTAATTCATATAATATTAATTTGCATGCATATTAGCCTATATCAAATATCTTGAACTAGATAACAAATATGGATATATTAATGCTCAAATCCGCTGCTTATCCAATCCGGATGCAACCCTACGCCCAATTCTTGTCATCCAGCCCTAAGAAGAGGATTCAAGATGTTTCCACCAACAATTGAGCAATAGCGTGGTTGGTATATATGGCGCTTCTAAAGAAATAGTAAGAGATAGAGGAAGAAGAAGCGTTAGAGAGAGATCTCTCTATTGTGGCTTTCCTGTATATATATTATTAATCTCTAAAATATTGTTACAATCAAATCAATCATACAATCTCTCAATCATATTTAGTTGTAACTAAATCTTTACAAAATCTCCAATATAAATCTTTCCAGACGTCTGACCCGCACAGGGACAGACATATGATTTGCGCCCTGTTAGAGCGGTACTCAAATCCAGACGTCTATTCCTTACATGTGCAGACGTCTGGCAAACGCTTTGTTAATTCACTAGCCAGTACCAGACGTCCAACATGGAAGTGACAGACGTCTGGTGTCATGGTCAGACGTCTGATCTGAAGGTTCAGATGTCTGTTGGTTTGCTTGGTTGTCTGATGACTTTAAGTTGTTATTACGCCCCCTCAAGCCGAACGGCTGTTGGACAACGTTGAGCTTGAAACGCAGTTCGACAAAGCGTGGTCTCGATAGTGGCTTGGTGAGAGTATCAGCACGTTGATCACGCGTGGAGATGCAGTGCACAATAAGTTGGTTGTCAGCGACACGTTCACGAACAAAATGAAAGTCAATTTCAATATGTTTAGTGCGAGCGTGGAAAACGGGATTAGCAGTAAGGTATATAGAGCCAATGTTATCACACCACAACACAGGTGGGAAATGATCGGATCCTAACTTGTGAAGTAAGGATTGAAATCAAATGAGCTCGACCATGGTATTTGCTAGCGTCTTGTATTCAGCCTATATGCTTGAGCGAGCGACTGTTGCTTGTTTTTTAGAGTTCCATGAAATGAGATTTCGACCTAAGAAGATAGTGCAGCCGCTGGTGGAAAGTGATGGTGAGAGTGATGTAATGATGATTCTCAAGATTTCTCTCTTTACAAATTTTCATCCCCAATTTTGAAGCTAAGCACAAGTAGAAGAGAGGAGGAAGAAGAAGAAATTATGAATAAATTCATTACCTCTTTTCTTTTACTTTCTTCTCTTATATTTGTGAAGAGTAGGTGGATGGGTGACTTACCCCAATGAGTCATCCATCCACACTCTTCACAAAGGTTTTCATATGAAGTGGAAAAAGATGTATGCGCGCGCGCGCACACATATTACCAAGTATGTATCAAAATACATATATCCGTATTCGTACCAAAATACGAATATCCGTATTCATATTGAGATAAAAATACTCGTATTCGTATTAAGATACAAATACCCGTATTTATACAAATACTCGATTTCTTATAAATACTGTATTTGTGTCAAAATACAAATACTGTATTCATATAAAAATATGAATACCAAAAGAGAGATAATTAAAGAGATATAGTACTAGCTCACAATGATCCGGTTATCTTTCAAACCTGCCAGTATTATCAAAACGACCGATTAAAGTACGTGCACCGAATACACGTATTTAATCGAACCTGAGTGTGTATCAAAATACACACATACTATATCGTTTAGTATGAACCGAGAAATCCTCTGTGCAGGACTCTAAAGACTCGACAATACGCTGGCAGTGGGTTTTATTGGATATAGGTGCCCTCAAGGCAATTATTGTAATTGAAGGAGAACCTATACGAGAGAACAATCTTACTCGAGATAATAGTATGCTATATGGTCTGTCTTTATCTTTCATATGATGCGTTTTATTCACTATCACGTATCGTTTAGATATGAGATAAAACCCTAGGATTTTGCTTGACCACCAAGACGATGATGCAGATCATACTAGTGGGACCTTGATAGTCGATAAGCACATCCTTAATATCCTTAGTCGTAAGAGTATCGAGAATGGGCACCGGAACTCCAGTTTAGACTAGTGTGTATGTTTCCTGATCCGGTTGGAGGGCGATAGCTGATCCTACAACAATTGGTGTTTGACATCGAGGATTGTATGTAGGTGCTCATTGGATGAGTTACACTGGACGGACTTACCGAAAACTCCTAATTGGTAATATACCAATGTCAGGTAGCAGTTCTCTGGTTACATGGATACAGGGTAGTCCCTAGGACTTGAGATCGCCATAGTGTCTTATATGTGTTCCCACTATACTTAGACTTCTACCCTACCATGGCTCTAAAGAGTCGTGCGAATAGGTTTTTGTTGGGTATAGTCCCAAAGCACGTGGAGGCAGTGAGAGGTCGAGGGGATTCGTCTCTTTCGGTATAGGGAGTTGATGCCGCGCTATGCAGGACATAACTACAACAATAAGTCGATGTCCATCGCAGTGGAGATAAACTGATAAGTGTTATCAGTTGTATCTCCGGTTGGATATGAGTCCTCTGTCGCACAACTTATCCAGTTATTGGGGTCTGACCAGATTCCAAACCCTAGACTCGATATGTGATACTCTACGAAGAGACTGGACTGTATGGTGATGTCACTGATAGATTTTGCAGGGTTCAGATGAGTTTGCTAGTTGACCTTCTTTCGTTCAATAGCTAGGTAGCCATTACGTGCAGGTAGTACCTTTGACGTGCTTGTGGGCTATGGATATAATCTTAACCTACAACCATCGTATTGTTGAGTCTTTAGAGTCCCATATAGAGGTTTTCTAACACATGTGAAATGATGTAGGGCACGTATAGGGATACGTGCAAGTGTTCAATTAAACACGTGTATTTGATACACATATTTTAATCGGGTGTTAATTGTATTAGCCGGTATATATATATATATATATATATATATATATATATATATATATATATATATATAACCGGATTATTAAATCAAGTGTTCATTTAATAATTAAATTTATATTTATATATTGATATATTGATATATTTATATATTAAATAATATCATGCTCACTTTATTATTTTCTTCTCTTTAATTATATTTATATTTGATATAAATATTGTGTCATGTATGATGATACATAGGAGATGGGTGTATGAGACTTATATGGAAGATATGAATACTTTTATATGAGAATGGGTCATAAATTTAAGATGGTTGTAGAATTCATGAGGTGTTTTTTTATGACTTGTTTTAGTAAGTCATTATGTGATGACTCGTTTTCATATATGCATTATTCTCATTTTCAACTTCTTCTTCATCTCATCTCCACCATGGTTTCCTCTCTTGATTTTCTTCAAGTGAGGAATGGAAAAAGAAAAAGGAAAAATTAGGTGAGCTAATTATTCTACATCTCCTACTAATCATCCTTAGCAAGATTAATTAGTGGGTTGCTTCATTTTGATGAGATCAATTTGAAGCTAGAGCTTGTGTTGGAGTTATCTCAAGGTGGATCATCTTCGGTAAAGAGATCATCGAGAAAGCTTATTCCGAGCTTCATGAAGACTAGCCGGAGTCCAATAAGAGGTGGCTAACGCACTACAAAGGTTATAGCCTGCTAAAATCTTGTTATTAGCTTATTAGTTTAGTTACAAATTTAGCATTTTGGTTTGATTCTTGGATTGGGTATGCTAATGCTCTCTAGATTTTTTAAAATTACCACTTTCGCTATGTTTTAAACCCTACTAGAGGTGCCTAGCATCCCAACAGTGGTATCAGAGCCATACCAAAAGACTATAACTTGTTTTTGTCCAATTTGAAATCGAAAACATTGAATCAAAGTGAATTGTTCACTTGTTTTCAAACATGAACTAATATTGTTTCTTTTCGGCTAATTTTGTCATGCCCGGGCTTCTTAGAATTGTTCTACATGGTGCTATGTCGATAGGTAAGGGGTGGTAGGGAACCAAACCCATTCGGGAGCACCAAAGTGTGCTCTCGGGGAGGTTGGTGACCCGAGAGCACCTTATTGGTGCTCTCGGGTTTGGGAAGGCCCTAGGCTACCGTAGAGGTTGCCTTGGGTCGTCCCACCCTTATTCAAAAGTTTGGACTTAAGAATAGAGACTATTTTTCAGACTTATTTCTATTCTCATATTAGTGAATTCCTTCATCTTACTAACCCTTGGGACAACAGCTCATGGCATCCTATTACTAGCCTAGTTTTAAAATATCCAATTTTCATGCTTTTCTTGAATCTCTTTATATCTTTCATATGTATTTTCACTTTCTAACTTTTATTTCCAAGAAAATTTTCATTTATAATATGCATATTTTTATATAAAGTGCCTAGTGCCAAATGATATTTCAGTAAATACAAACCTCCTCCAAACTTGTTTGCAGCAGTGTCCTCACTGATGTTGTTCTTTAAGCGCATAGACCTATAGACTTGGGAGGAAAATAATAGGAGCAAAATAATAGTTAAATGAAAAACTATCTCCAAACTTGTTCTTTGGTACGCACAGATATTCGGTTATATCATTTTTTACTCACCTCCACTCTTAGATGAAATAGTGTTACCGAAATATGGAGGTGAGGCGGAGGAAAGTTAGTTGTGATAAAGCGGCTCATATAGGAATAGGAGCTCATCCGCTGGGTCAGCGGAAAAGTACAGTTTTAATCTATGCCATTTACTTTAAAAATAGAATCGTTTTTAATATTTTCTATATTCACTGCCCCATGCGGATACACATACCGCACCACAAAAGGTTCTTTCCAATGAGATTTTAGCTTACCCGGATGAAAATAGAGACGTGAATCGTAAAGAAGGACTTGTTGTCCCGGCGTGAAAGTTTTTCTCAAAAGATTTTTATCGTGGAACACTTTAGTCCGGTTCTTTACTATAACCGCATTATTGTAAGCTTCATCACGAAGTTCACTTAGCTCATTTAATTGCAGCATCCGATAGCTGCCGATTGGATCAAAATCATAATTAAGCTCTTTAATAGCCCACATTGCTTTATTTTCGATCTCAACAGGAAGGTGGCAAGCCTTCCCAAACACTAGTCGGTAAGGAGACATGCCAAGATCGGTCTTATATGCCGTACGAAATGCCCAAAGAGCATCCGTCAATTTGGTGGACCAATTTTTACGGTTCTTCGAAACCGTTTTCTCCAAAATTTGTTTGATCTATCTATTTGAGATCTCAGCTTGCCCGCTTGTTTGAGGATGATAGGACGTAGAAAGTTTATGGTTGATTGAATATTTCCACATCAATGCTTCGAAAGACCAATTATAGAAATGCGTCCCATTGTCGCTAATTATAGCGTGAGGATGTCCAAATTGCGAAATTTTTTTTCTTTAAGGAACTTAATAAAAACCTTGTTGTCATTAGTGCGACACGGTACCGCTTCTACCCAATGAGAGACATAATCAACCGCTAATAAGATGTATAAATTCTCAAAAGAGTTGGAAAATGGGCTCATAAAATCAATTCCCCAAACATCAAATATCTCCACAACCAAGATAGGTTGGAACGACATCTCATTCCTCCGTGAAATCCGATCTATGTGTTGACACCGCGAACAAGTTTTGCAATAATCATATGCATCTTTAAATAATGTTGGCCAATAAAAACCATATTGCAAAAATTTCTCCACCATTTTTCTTGAACCAAAGTGACCGCCACATGCCTGATCATGGCAAAAAGACAATACACTCTTGAATTCATCATTAGGGACACATCGGCGAATGATTTGATTGGGACAATACTTAAAAAGATAAGGTTCATCCCAGTAAAAATGTTTTACTTGGGATAGAAATCAGTGATTGTCTTGTTTTGACCATTCGCTGGGTAGAAGTCCCGTTGCTAAATAATTCACAATATCCACGAACCAAGGTTCGCAGGATATGGTCAAGAGCTGTTCGTCAGGAAAGGAATCATTTATTGGCACGGTCAACATTGACGAAGAAGAAAGGCATGAAAGATGGTCGGCTACTACATTTTCACATCCACTCTTATCTCGTATTACAAGATCAAATTTTTATAACAGAAGGATCCAACGTATTAGCCTAGATTTAGCATCCTTCTTCAATAAGAGATGTATTATGGCGGAATGATCGGTGTAAACTACAACTGGAGAGCCAATTAAGTAAGGCCTGAATTTTTCTAATGCAAATACAACTGCCAAGAGTTCTTTCTCGGTAGTTGTATAATTAATTTGGGCATCGTTCAAGGTCCTACTTGCATAGTAAATTACATGTGGAATCTTATCAATGTGCTATCCTAAGACTGCACTAATATCAAAATCGGATGCATCACACATAAGCTCGAAAGGGTGATTCCAGTCCGAAGATGACAAAACGGGGGATGTAGTGAGGGAATTTTTAAGCGATTCAAAAGGAGCCACACAATCCGAGTCGAAGTGAAATGTTGTATTTTTGGTCAAAAGAAGATTTAAGGGTCTAGTAATTTTGCTAAAGTCCTTAATAAATCTTCTATAAAATCCGGCATGACCAAGAAATGATCGTACATCTTTGATGCATTTGGGAGGAGAAAGGTTGTAAATGATATCTATTTTAGTTTTTCTACCTCAATGCCTTTTCGTGAAATGATATGCCCTAGGCCAATACATTCTTGAACTATGAAATGACATTTTTCCCAATTCAAAGTTAAATTCTTATCCTTACAACGGGTAAGAACAGCGTCAAGATGATGTAGGCATTCCTCAAAGGAGTCCCCAAATATGGAGAAATCGTCTATAAATATCTCCAGAAAATTCTTGACCATGCCCGAGAATATCCCCATCATACACTGCTGAAACGTAGCAGGAGCATTGCATAACCCAAAGGGCATACGTTTATAAGCAAAAGTACCGAAAGGACAAATAAAAGTTGTCTTATCTTGATCCTTTTCGGCGATAGGAATCTAGTTATAGATGGAGTATCCGTCCAAGAAATAGTAGTATTCATGCCCGGCTAATCATTCTAATATCTGGTCAATGAAAGGTAGAGAGAAGTGATCTTTCCTCATTGCGGCATTGAGTTTTCTATAATCAATATATACCCGCCACCCAGTTTGGGTACGTGTTTGGATCAACTCATTAGCCTTATTAGTTATGACCGTGATGCCAGACTTTTTAGGGACCACATGAATAGGACTTACCCATTGGCTATCAGATATTAGGTAAATTGTACCATTATCTAGACATTTGACGATTTCTTTCTTTACTGCCTCCTTCATGACGGGATTCAACCGTCTTTATAGGTCTTGGACTGGTTTGGCTTCATCAATCAAATGTATACGATGTTCAACAATCAAGAGACTAATCCCTTTGATACCTGCCATTGTCCAACCGAAAGCTTGCCGATTAGATCTTAATACCGACAAAAGGGCTCGCTCTTGCTCTAAAGCTAGAGAAGCTGATATGATAACAGGTAAGGACTCATTATCACATAAATATGCATATTTAAGATAAGACGGTAGTGGCTTGAGATCTAGTGTCAACGGAGAGACGATAGAAGGCAGGGTAAGGAAATGATACTCGGACTCTTTAAGAGGTTCATGACCGGCATAAGAGATTGACTCGGAAAGCTCGACTAACTTATGAGACAAGTCAAAGGATTCAGACTCGGGGATGGACTTGTCGACGGAAGGGTCCACACTCATATAAATAGCTGGATCAAACACTAATGTTCTAGTGGCGTCGAGATCATTATTGCAAAGTTCCTCAACTTCGCAACTATCGGAAGCTATCTCGTTGACAGAACATATATCAATTAGATGAGCAGAAGGTTCGGCGGGTTGACTTCCTATCCTGAAAATGTTAAGCTCAATTGTCATCTTCCCGAAGGATAGGTTCATAGAGCCGTTACGACAATTGATTACAGCATTGGAAGTTGCTAGAAAAGGCCGACTAAGAATCACCAGAATTTGGTTTCGTGAGTTCTCCATAGGCTGTGTATCTAAAACTATAAAGTCCATAGGGAATATAATTTCCTCGACTTTGATTAATACGTCTTCTAGCTCACCCCTAGGGTGGGTGATTGATCGATCATCAATCTGGAGAGTGCAGTGTGCAGGTTTCAACTCTCCAATGCCTAATTGCTCATAGACAGAATACGGGAGCAAGTTAACACTAGTACCTAAATCGAGCAGAGCGCGATTAATATTTTTACCCCCAATAGTTATAGATATTGTCGGACAACCGGTATCCTTACATTTTTTAGGCAATTGTTGGGTAAAAGCAGTGTTTATGTTGCTCGCTAAGAAAACTGTCACGACCCGAGTATTTCGACTTGTGACCGGCACTTAACCACGCTACGTCTACAGGCGTAACGCGACTAAGTAAGCCGAACCCAGAAATCAAAACCATTTAAAAAGTAGTGAGTGTTGAAAACATTTAATTAAAAACATTTAGAAGACCTTAATTAGTTCAATGAGGTTCTTTTAAAAGTTAAATTATCCTTATAATAATTTTGGCAGCATTTCCTTTGTAAAAAGTAACCCCGAAAATCGGGTAAAAACAGGATATAAGTGAAAATGAGATATAATGAACAAAGCATCCCCAACCGGGAGCAATCACGCCCAACGGCGGAAACCATCACCACAAGAGTAATATACGACGCCGTAGCGAAGAATGAGCAAGAAGTAACATCCCAGAATAATAACTGCAAATAAAAAGTCGGCTCCCACGAGCTCGACACTAGAATACAAAAATATACATCATCGTCCTCACACTGTCTCTAAGTCAAGTACATATATGGTAGATGGAGAATACTAGATACAAAAGTGTGTACAATAAAAGTAACCAGATACCACAACCCACCTAAATAGCAAAATAGCTCTCGCACCAACTGTAGTGGTATCTGAAGCCAAAAGATGCAAAAAGGCAGCCTGCCGCGACTACTCCGAGGGGCAACCTGCAAATACTGTGGCACAACAGGGGTGAGTTTCCAACTCGTGAATATAGATAACATATAAAGGTAATCACGAGCATACACGTACTGCGCTACGCTATCAGATGCTAGCAGGTAAATCTATATGCGACAAGCAGTAAGTGCAATAATCATGCAAATGCTCTGTCAGGGAAAATAACTACAGGATGAGATACATGATAATCACTGCTGAGCATGGGATAAACAACATCTACACGAAATATCAATCGTGGAAAAAAATAGTCGGTGCCCAAACTGCACCCAAATCCCAAATAAACGCAGGCGCCGGCACTCTCCTCGGCCCTCAAATCTTGTACATCTCTGAGAATCACGAGTGCCCAACATCGGCACCTAAAATATCATAAATACTCATGTCCAGTATCGACACGCAAATCCTCATACATCAGGCTCCGTAAGTCCGGATCAGCCCACGGGCTCCGTCTGCGGTATCGGCCCTCGGCCCAGGCAGTACGGATCATCCCGCATCCATCTCTCGACTCTGGTCAGTATCCTCCGGATAACCGCCAGGTCCAACCAATCACCGGTAGGTACTCGCCCACCTCCAGGCTCAATCGGCAAAGTCCATCGATCATCTTGCCGAGGGAAACCATACCGGGTCAACCACGAACCCGCAACGGATCATCCACTCCTCGAATCGGGTTTCAAGCACACGTCTCAGCACCGAGAAAACGCGTGGTGGACGCACCAAAATATCATATCACGAGGAACCGGGTTTTCAAATGGTGCATCTTTTCTTAAATAATTCCACGGTCCTCAAAACCAGAAATCACATGAAAATCCAACACCAATGAGTAAATCAAATACGATGTGCTATGTACATCAAGTCATCATAATATAGGTACAAGAGGGAAACCGCGTTTCTTAAGATAGTTCAGTTTTCAAAGACAGTATGCGGCTTCCAATTCTATGAAAATCATATCGAATCATATGTGAAATGAACTACAGTATAATGATCATGGCAATTCTACAGTGAGTGTGTCATGGCAATTACTAACGGTGTGTGTGTATCATGCAGATTAGTGCTCGTGCAACATAAACCGTTAGTAATAGTGCGGTGTTCTATCAATTCTAACTTTTCATACATGTAGCAGGGAATGCAGTATGCAACAACAGTATCCATGAACAGTCAATGTAGGTAAATGCAAGGTGTAGCTTTAAAGTCCTATCAGCCCTGACGTAGAACGCCATGCGGGCGATATCCCCGTAGATGTTAAATCTACTCACCGAAGTCTCGCGCTAAGTGTAGCCGATGACTTGATTCCCCTTCTTCGCTGCGTCCGTCTCACTCGCCTGCGAACCTAGATTTACACAATATAACACACACATAAGCTTAAATCTACCAAAAATGAAATATTAAGGTCAAACTAGAACCCCGCGTTGCAACCCAAGCGCGCGTGTGCGCGATACGCTAAAACGTGTGATCACGCTCCTGAAGCTAACCTGACGCGTCGCGATACGCAGCACAACCCAAAACCACACACGTATCACGTGTGTCGCGGAGATTTAAAATACGGAAAATAGGGTAATAGGTCCCAGATTTTGATACAGAAAGATTTTTATAAAAATAAATATACCAACACACTCCAAATACCAGCAGACACCAACCACCAAAACCCCAACCCACCATTCTCCCATCTGGCCGCAAATTGCGGCCAGAATGAGTTTTTCGGCGGCCTGGGTAGGGGGTTGGGCTCCCGGGTTTGGTGTGTGCACTCCATACATACTGTGTATATCCCAGTAATTACAATTTTATTCTGAAACATCCCGGGTAGTAGCAGTTTCAACAGAACCCAATTTCAAGCTAAAAGTCACACTTTGCACTAAAATGATACTTTAGGGTATTTTTGTGAAATCTGAAACAAACCCAAGTCCAAAACCACACTAATATCACATTACCAAGCTAATCAAGGCATAAAAAGTTAATTTTTATCACAACCTCACTAAATCCCTTTATATAGCACAAAACAAGCATAAAAAGTGGTATTTTGCTAGAAATACTACAGGTTATTTAAAAGGGGTGTTAAGGGTGAGTTAATACCTTCAAAACACCTTAAGAAACACCAAAAATCCCTGCTTTTTCCTCAAGTGTGCAGATCCACCACCAAACACCTCAAAAGCTCATTTTTTTGTCTATGGTTTGTAAAGGAAAAGTGTTGTTTTGAGTAGGGTGTGAATGGGGGTTTAAATGAGAAATGAAAAGAGAAGAGAGAAATGGAGAAAATGGTGTTGCTGCTGCTTCTCTTTCTGCTGGAGCTCAGAAGTGAGGGAAAGAGAGAGAAAAGAGAGAGAAGCAAAGGTCAAACAAGGTCAAATCCCCTACCTAACCACCATACCTTCATTTCTATTTGAATTTGCATTATAAAAAAAGGTTTTGACTTGCTTAAATAGGTGGGATAAGTAAAACCATGCAAGAAAAGAAAAAGGGTTAACATGATACACTTTTAACCAAAGTCACAAAAATGTGCTAAGTGTGCATGTGTACGCTAACAAAATTTCCAATTAGGGTCAACACAACTAAAAATAATTAACAACCCTATATATATATATATATATATATATATATATATATATCCATAAAAACACTTCACAACACAAAAGACCACTAGCTAAGAAGGAAAATAGGATATCCGTTTTTTTTTTAAAAACACGCACACTTGCTAATTAACGCGAAAACATTCTAAACGAATTTCAAGGTGTTACAATCTACCCCCCTTAAAGAAATTCGGTCCCCGAATTTAAAAATCTAACAATACATACCTTCAAAAAGATGGGGATATCTCTTCCTCATCTCGCTCTCGGTCTCCCAAGTGACCTCCTCGCCGCTCTGGCCACGCTAAAGTACCTTGACTGACGGTATGTCCTTCGATCTCAATTTCTTCACTTGTAGATCCAAAATCATCACCGGCTGCTCTGCATAGGAAAGGTCACGCTCAAGCTGTTAGTTATGTATATGCCCTAAAGGCCATTGTTGTATATTTGATGTATATTATAATGGATGCTTGGATATATACAGAGAGGACTTTCTTGCTCGTCATGATAGTATGCTATTTGGTTACACTTTATCTTAACATGTTGACTTATATTGGTTTACTGTCTTTCTCTCACATGTTGATAAAGCCCTTAGGATCTGTACTCGACTACTGGGATTATGATGATATCATACTAGTGGGGCCACGGTAGTCGATGAGTACATCCTATAAATGTTCCTAGTCGAGGGTATATCGAGACAGGGCATCGATACGCCAGAGTAGACTAGCGTATACGCATCTTGACCCATATGATGGGCGATGGATGATCCCATATCCATCGGTGTTTGACATCAAGGATAGTGTACGGGTGCTCAGTGGAGACTGGGTACACTGGACGGACTCGCCGAGAACTCCCAGATGGTGATATACCACACGTCAGATGGCAGTTCTCTGGTGACACTGGTACATGGTAGTCTGTAGACCCGAGATCGTCATAGAGTCTTGTGTGATTCCCACCGTGCTTTGATTTCCACCTTACCACGTCCAAGAGGGCATGCAAAACGGTGGCTTTTGGGTACAGTCCCGAATCACATGGAGGCAATGAGCGATAGGAGGGGATTCGTCTCTCCCAGTATAGAGAGTTGATGTTGTGCTGTGTTCGATTGGCTATAACTGGAAGTCCCTGGCCAGGGCTGATATAGAGATATACCGGTAAGTGTTACTAGTAGTTTCTCGACCTGTTATGAGCCTCACATCGACACGACTTATCGGTTACCGGGGTCTGACGTATACCACCCCTAGACTTGATATGCGACATATCAGACGAACAGACCGGACTGTACGGGAGTGTTACTGATTGGATTCACAGGAGAACGGACAGACTAGCTTGTTGATCTTCTCATCGCTCAATACCTGGGTGGCTGTTACGTTTAGCTGACCGCTTGCAGCTTGTGGGTGTTTGATATGATCATCACCTGCTACCGGCGTATTGACGATTCTTTAGAGTCCTACACAGAGGTTTCTTGGCTCAGGCAAAATAGAGTAGAGGCACATATGTGATATGTGCAGGACCGAGGATAATGCGATATGAGATACCGTATTATATTCTCGCGATATTTAGATATGAATCGGGACATCGGATAAAGTGTTGATTCGATGAATCGGTACATGATATATTAGACGGTTATATTCGATATATCCGGATCGTTGGATCAAGTGTTGATTCGATGATTTAATGTATAATGATATATATGATATATTGTATTACATTATCTAATATTGGCTCACTTTATTATTTCATTTTCTCACCGGATTAATACATTGATATATATGCGATATATGTTAATTGTATTATTTTCTTTTGTTGCAAATATATAATATATATGTGATATATATTATTGTGACAAGATATGATTTATTATAAAACATGTTTAAGGATGATAATGAGGGATTAGGGTTTGATTAGGGTTAGCTCTTTCAAGTTCATTCTAGAAGGATTCTATTTTGTCTTGGTTAAGATATTATGGTTGATCTTTATCTTTAACCTAACCAAACCCTAACCCTAGTTTATTCTCTACAAAGTTTAAGACTCTCATCCTTGACCATGGTTAAATAATCAATCATATATTCTTTACTTCTATTCATCAAAAAAGGATTATGATTTTCCATTATCATCTTCTTCTCTCTTGATTTTGAGCTCACTAGAAATTCCATTTGTGATGATAAATTGTGAGAAAGTGAATTAAAAAGAAAGCATAAATACTACTCCCTCATCCTCATCTCATCTAGCCTATGAGGTTAGGGTGTTCATCTCTATAGAGTGAGAAAGCTTGGGGTTTTGCAACTTCGACGTAGATCATCGGAGATTCGGAACACTTCAAGCTAGCATGGATCGTTCGAGTCGTGGAGCCTCTCTTGAGTCCGGGAGATCATGGATCGCCGCGAAGGGACTTCTACTCGGAGCTTGTGAAGCGAAGGAGCGGACTACAAAGGTTGTAATCCCTCACACTTAGTTAAAAATATGTCATCTTGCATGCTAAACCCTAGTAATCTAGCAAAGATCCTGGCTTTGGGTTGTTCGGCACGTCTAAAATTTTATCCGGGCATGTTTGATGCCTTATGAACCTTCACAAGAGTGCCTAGGAACCCTACAGTGGTATTAGAGCTACTAGGCATTGGATGTCGACTTATGGGGGGTTCTCACTGTGTGACAGTGTGGCGAAGCATAGGCTCTTACCCCCAGGGTGTCCCGAGACCGGAAGGTGATCTGGCGGGTTGTAGTCCTCGCGAGGGGGCATGCGTAAAAAGTAGCGGCTGAGAGACCTGTTGGTGCCACGGCGACCCCATTTGATGGGGTGGCTGCCTGACTAACATTGGTATCAAAGCCTAGCTAGAGCATTAGGTGATGTGTTAACAAAGATAAAACCCCGATCGAACCCGAATACGGAATTTCAAACCCCTATCTGTACATTTTTTAAAATTTGGGTTTTTCCAGAATTAAAAATACCTAAAAAATACAGCAGGAAAATATAAGAATTATGGTGAAATTCGTGCCTACAATTCGACAACTTGGCCGCGGAACCGCGGCAAAGACCCACCATTGGCGGCGGTTCCGCGGCAGTATAATAGTATTAGGCACGGTTTTGTGCACAGTAATTCTTGTATCTGTATTTACTATTTTATGGGTATTTTTAATCCGACTCAAGTATTGAGTATTCTGGGGTTTATTTTGTAATCGTCGATTCGATCGGGAATTTTAAATTCGTTATTGTTTTTCCGGATATTTAGAAATTGTTAAAAAGTTCGAACGGATATCATTAACTCACTTTTTCCCGACACAAAAAATTTTCAAGTGTTGAATCTTTTCTCGAGTTTAAATCTTTCGGAAAAATGTGCAAGTAACATGGTGGACCCTCTAGAAGACAACAAACCTTAACTCAATTATGTGACCGTCTTGAACTGCCTTTTGAACCTTCGGGTTTGGGGCAGTACGGCGTGCCACATATGAGGCGTTGGCTTGACCCTTCTACGGCTGGATCACTGGTGCTGTGACATATTCTGGGATTATTTGAACTCCGCTCAAGTGTTGAGCACTTTAGGAAATTTTGGGTATTTGATTATCTGTTCGAAGAGTTTAATATTGTCTATTTATCTGGAATGTGATACAATATGTGGAATTCATAGAGTTAGGCATGAAATGCGAAGTATGTGATATTTTGGATTTATGATGTCTAAAGTGATTGTGGATTCCAAATATTGTAGTTTTACACTTTCTTTTCTGTGACCGTAAGTGTAGTATGTAGTTGTATTGCCGGTCTTCATTGCTATACATCGGCGACGATCGGTGTATGCATACTTACTTACGTTGATGATATGTGATATTATGTGTTGCTGAGATATGATGTGCAGGATTGTCGTGATTGAATAGCCGGGGGTTTTATGTGAGATGAGAGTTTTATATTTTCATTCATGTAAATTCAAATGTAATGTAATATTCTTTTTTTGGGGCACTTCCAGGTTGAGGTTGATGCCACCAGTGTTGTATATTATTTACTTTTCCGCATTAGGATGGACCCAAGGAGGGGAGCACAAGTGACCGGGTTCTGGGGTTCAGTAGGAGGCTATCTCGAGGAGTCGAGACCGGGTCTCCTAAACTCCAGAATTGGTAGGGTCGCTTGCCGCTCTCGTAGGGGTCCAGGGTGTGGGCTTGGCTATTCATCGCGACTGTGGAATCCGTATTTTCTATTGTTGGCTAAATACTAAATACGGACGTCCTAGTATATCCCGCATTATATCTATGTTTTTGCTGCGATATCTGTGATGTGATCATTTGATATGTTGTGATGGATACAGTATATAGTATATATGATATATTATATAGACGTTACTTATGTTTTACACCCGCACTAGCCCTGCCCTGCTCTGTCGTTAGTTACCTAACCTAACGGTGCACGAGGGGACATCGAGGCGAATGCGGATGGCATAAGTGTACGTCGTATTTATCTGTGATGCTTAGGAAGCATAAGCTGATGGGATTTTTTTATTAATGAGATTAATAAAAAGAAAAGAAACCTAAAAGATGTTGTAGAATCAAAACTTTATAAAAAGGGTAGCTACAATTTTGTTTTGCATAGCGGTATATATGATATACCCTGCACCTTATTCGATGAGGAAAGAGCCGAGATCCCTTCACCGGGAGTGACCTCTTTAGCGAAACTGGCAGATGCTACAAAACTCAGTTTGTTTTTTGATTGCTTTTTAGAGTTTTGCTTTGCACAGTGATATATATGATATGTCCTGCACCTTATTCGATGAGGAAAGAGCCGAGATCCCTTTACCGGGAGTGACCTCTTTAGCAAAACTAATAAAAGCCTAAAAAACACTCCATTTCAAAATTTCACTTGATTCTACGACGATATCAAGTTCATTACGCAATAGGTTTTCAGAAAAACCTGTCGTAGCCCTCCGTCATTTCAGATAAAGACTATTTAGTATTCGTGCTGCGTTTGTTGACCTCTGTCAAGACGTAGTGTGCGGTAGCTAACTAGTAATTATCTGTAAAGCATGTGATGTGATTGGATTAGGGTAGTCGTACGACCTTGTTGACCTCTGTCAAGGGTCGTGCGAGTGGGTTTGATTCAATCAAGAAATGACGGGTTGAACTTGACTAGTGCACTGTGGTTTGTTGACCTCTGTCAAGGTCATGGCACACTAGGGGCAAAATATTATCGGGAATTTTAAGTGTTGAAATTTGCAATGAGATTGCATACCTTCTATGAGATAGTTGGATCCCGATACCCACTGCGAGTAAGAGTTACTCCTGGGAGAGTTTTACACAGGACAATTAGTCGATCAAGTAGGTGTCTAGAAAAGTGTTAACGGGGTTACGTCTCTGGGAAAACGAAGTTTACTTTAATTAGGTCCGTGCGAAAGCACGGGGATCCTCCCTCAAAGTACCGACACTGATCTGGCTGAAAGATTTACGAAATTGTAGGGTGTAATTAATCCCGGCTAATCTTACCTTTTAGGGTTTGAAGGTAGATTTGATAAAAACAGTGGGAGACATCCTGATTAGATAAGATAATAACCAATCTAATCTTGCAAGAGCATACGCTAAAGTGTTTTCTTCTCTCTCTCTCTCCAGGTAGCGACCATGTCAGGCCATAATCAAGATAATAATATGGATGTATTGACTGAACCCGCTTATTATACTGAGCAGGGGAACGTTGGACCCGTTCTTTCTTATAAGAGTTATAAGACTGAACAGGAAACAGGAGAATATCTGGATTCTCACGCCGCCCAAAAGAACATGCATGTTGATGCATCTTCTTCAGGTGTGTTAGTTATTGAGAACTGTTTCTCAGTTCACCCTACGTCCTGGGTATTGGATACCGGATCAGGATCCTACATATGTAAATTGTTACATGGGCTACGTAAAGGTAGAGAACTGGGAAAAGGTGATCATTCCGTTCAAGTAGGGAATGGTGCAAGTATTGCAGCCAAGGCAGTTGGCGAATATCACCTTGTATTGCCAAGTCGTAATACACTGATTCTAAATGAGTGCTATTATATACCGAACATGATGTGCAACATTATATCAGTTTCTTTATTAAGTAAAGAAGGATATAATTTTGTAGTAAAGGATAATGTTATGAACATATTCCAAGATCAAAAGTTGATTGCATCAGGCTCGTTACATAATGGCATATTCATTCTAAATCAGAATACAGTCCTCAATATACAAAACACACACAAGAGGAAAAGTTTAAAATTGAACGAATCCTACTTGTGGCATTGTAGACTTGGTCATATCAATGCAACACGACTGGCTAAGTTACATAAGGATGGTTATTTGAATTCATTCGAATTATCATCTTATGATACTTGCCATTCATGTCTCAAAGGAAAAATGACCAAACCTCCGTTTAGTGGACACGGAGAAAGAGTTACGGAACTCTTAGGACTAATACATAGTGATGTATGCGGTCCCATGTCTACGCATGCCAGGAACGGTTCTTCCTACTTCATTACATTCACTGACGATCTCTCTAGATTCGGACATGTGTTCCTGATGAAACACAAGTCTGAAGCTTTTGAGAAATTCAGAGAATATAAGCACGAAGTAGAAAAACAAACGGGCAAAAGTATTAAGATCCTTCGATCTGATCGAGGAGGAGAATACTTAAGCAATGAGTTCCTAGAATATCTAAAAGAGAATGGGATTCTCTCTCAGCTTACTCCTCTTTATACACCACAGCACAACGGTGTATCAGAGCGGAGGAATCGCACCCTATTAGATATGGTGCGCTCTATGATGAGTACAGCTGAGTTACCTATTTCCTTCTGGGGGTATGCGCTTGAGACAGCAGCATACCTATTGAATCAAGTTCCAACTAAATCTGTACCTACCACACCATATGAGATATGGAGTGGGAAGAGACCATGTCTTAAACGAGTTAAGATATGGGGTTGTCTGGCCTATGTCAAAAGGCAAAATCCAGACAAACTCGAGGTACGGTCAGTTCTATGTAAGTTTGTGGGATATCCTAAACATTCTAATGGATATTTTTTCTATCACAGAGAACAACAAAAGGTGTTTATTGCTCAACATGCCACCTTTTTAGAAAAAGGAATTTCTTGAAAAAGAGATTAGTGGCTCTGAGGTAGAACTGGAAGAAGTTCCAGCAACACAAACTGTAACTGAAGATTTAGTGGAACCAGAGGATTCGGTAGTACCCGATGAACCCCAGCCTCTCCGCCGATCTAGTAGGGTTTCTCGTCCACCTGAGAGATACTACGGTTTTCTCATTGATGGTGGAAGCGAGGATTGCATCATGGAAGATGATGACCCGACTAGTTTCGAGCAGGCCATCACGAGTGGTGACTCTGTGAAATGGATAGATGCAATGCGATCTGAGATGGAATCCATGTACACCAATAAAGTATGGATTTTGGAAAATGCACCTGAAGGGGTAAAACCCATTGGGAGCAAGTGGATTTTTAAAAAGAAACTTGGTGTAGATGGAAAAGTTGAGACTTTCAAAGCTAGACTTGTAGCAAAGGGATTTCGTCAACGACCAGGTGTGGACTATGATGAAACCTTTTCTCCAGTAGCTATGCTTAAGTCCATCCGGATCTTACTTGCCATTGCTGCATAGCATGACTACGAAATCTGGCAAATGGATGTTAGGACCGCCTTTCTAAATGGTGATTTAGAAGAGTGCGTGTACATGACTCAGACAGAGGGCTTCGTAGATAGTGGGAGCAGCGGAAAGGTATGCATACTGCTTAAATCCATTTATGGGTTAAAGCAAGCATCGCGGAGTTGGAACATCTGTTTTGATGTTGTAGTCAAAGAGTTTGACTTCATCAAAAACATAGATGAACCTTGTATCTATAAGAAGGTAGCAGAGAGTAAGGTTGTCTTCCTCGTACTGTACGTGGATGACATACTCTTGATAGGAAATGATATTCCTATGCTGCAATCAGTCAAGCTCTTCTTATCACAAAGATTCTCAATGAAAGATCTAGGTGATGCCTCCTGCATTTTGGGGATTAGGATCTATAGAGATAGATCCAAAAGGATACTGGGATTGTCCCAATCCAGGTACATTGACACCATACTAAAGCGGTTTAGTATGGAAGAATCCAAGCGTGGGAACCAACCCATGATCTCTGGACTCACTCTCTCCAAAGAGATGTCTCCCAAGACTGATTTGGAGAGAGCTCGCATGCAAGGGATACTCTATGCTTCGGCAGTAGGCTCTATCATGTATGCGATGCTATGTACCAGACCTGATGTTGCATACTCACTAAGTGTAGTGAGTCGGTATCAAGCAGATCCTGGAGAGAGTCACTGGACAGCTGTGAAGAACATTCTCAAGTACTTGCGAAGGACTAGAGACATGTTCTTAGTGTATGGTAACGGAGAACTCCGGGTGGAGTCCTTTACCGATTCCAGCTTCCAAAGTGATAAGGACGACTCAAAGTCGCACTCGGGATTTATCTTTACCCTCAATGGAGGGGCGGTATGTTAGAAGAGTTCCAAACAGGATACCGTTGCAGACTCGACGATGGAGGCTGAATACATCGCTGCCAACGATGCTGCAAAAGAGGCTGTCTGGATGAAGAAGTTCATCACTGAACTTGGTGTGGTTCCATCCATTGAACATCCAATACCTTTGTATTGCGATAACAATGGAGCTGTGGCTTTGGCCAAGGAACCCAGATCCCATCAGAAATCCAGACATATTCTGAGGCAGTATCACCTGATCAGGGAGATAGTTGATCGCCGGGAGATCGAGGTCAGGAGAGTAGATACGAAGGACAACACTGCGGATCCACTCATGAAAGCCATTCCCCAGATACAGTTTGAGAGATTATTCGGGATGCTAGGTATGAGATACTACAGCAGCTGGCCTTAGTGCATGTGGGTGATTGTTAGTTATGTATATGCCCTAGAGGCCATTGTTGTACATTTGATGTATATTATAATGGATGCTTGGATATATACAGAGAGGACTTTCTTGCTCGTCATGAAAGTATGCTATTTGGTTACACTTTATCTTAACATGTTGACTTGTATTGGTTTACTGTCTTTCTCTCACATGTTGATAAAGCCCTTAGGATCTGTACTCGACTACTGGGATTATGATGAGTTCATACTAGTGGGGCCACGGTAGTCAATGAGTACATCCTATAAATGTTCCTAGTCGAGGGTATATCGAGACAGGGCATCGATACGCCAGAGTAGACTAGCGTATACGCATCTTGACCCATATGATGGGCGATGGATGATCCCATATCCATCGGTGTTTGACATCAAGGATGGTGTACGGGTGCTCAGTGGAGACTGGGTACACTGGACGGACTCGCCGAGAACTCCCAGATGGTGATATACCACACGTCAGATGGCAGTTCTCCGGTGACACTGGTACAGGGTAGTCTGTAGACCCGAGATCGTCATAGAGTCTTGTGTGATTCCCACATTGCTTTGATTTCCACCTTACCACGTCCAAGAGGGCGTGCAAAACGGTGGCTTTTGGGTACAGTCCTGAATCACATGGAGGCAATGAGCGATAGGAGGGGATTCGTCTCTCCCGGTATAGGGAGTTAATGTTGTGCCGTGTTCGATTGGCTATAACTGGAAGTCCCTGGCTAGGGCTGATATAGAGATATACTGGTAAGTGTTACTAGTAGTTTCTCGACCTGTTATGAGCCTCACATCGACACGACTTATCGGTTACTGGGGTCTGACGTATACCACCCCTAGACTTGATATGCGACATATCAGACGAACAGACCGGACTGTACGGGAGTGTTACTGATTGGATTCACAGGAGAACGGACAGGCTAGCTTGTTGATCTTCTGATCGCTCAATACCTGGGTGGCTGTTACGTTTAGCTGACCGCTTGCAGCTTGTGGGTGTTTGATATGATCATCACCTGCTTCCGGCGTATTGACGATTCTTTAGAGTCCTACACAGAGGTTTCTTGGCTCAGGTAAAATGGAGTAGAGGCACATATGTGATATGTGCAGGACCGAGGATAATGTGATATGAGATACCGTATTATATTCTCGCAATATTTAGATATGAATCGGGACATCGGATCAAGTGTTGATTCGATGAATCGGTACATGATATATTAGCCGGTTATATTCGATATATCCGGATCGTTGGATCAAGTGTTGATTCGATGATTTAATGTATAATGATATATATGATATATTGTATTACATTATCTAATATTGGCTCACTTTATTATTTCATTTTCTCACTGGATTAATACATTGATATATATGCGATATATGTTAATTGTATTATTTTCTTTTGTTGCAAATATATAATATATATGTGATATATATTATTGTGACAAGATATGATTTATTATAAAACATGTTTAAGGATGATAATGAGGGATTAGGGTTTGATTAGGGTTAGCTCTTTCAAGTTCATTCTAGAAGGATTCTATTTTGTCTTGGTTAAGATATTATGGTTGATCTTTATCTTTAACCTAACCAAACCCTAACCCTAGTTTATTCTCTATAAAGTTTAAGACTCTCATCCTTGACCATGGTTAAATAATCAATCATATATTCTTTACTTCTATTCATCAAAAAAGGATTATGATTTTCCATTATCATCTTCTTCTCTCTTGATTTTGAGCTCACTAGAAATTCCATTTGTGATGATAAATTGTGAGAAAGTGAATTAAAAAGAAAGCATAAATACTACTCCCTCATCCTTATCTCATTTAGCCCATGAGATTAGGGTGTTCATCTCTATAGAGTGAGAAAGCTTGGGTTTTTGCAACTTCGACGTAGATCATCGGAGATTTGGAACACTTCAAGCTAGCATGGATCGTTCGAGTCGTGGAGCCTCTCTTGAGTCCGGGAGATCATGGATCGCGGCGAAGGGACTTCTACTCGGAGCTTGTGAAGCGAAGGAGCGGACTACAAAGGTTGTAATCCCTCACACTTAGTTAAAAAGATGTCATCTTGCATGCTAAACCCTAATAATCTAGCAAAGATCCTGGCTTTTGGTTGTTCGGCACGTCTAAAATTTTATCTGGGCATGTTTGATGCCTTATGAACCATCATAAGAGTGCCTAGGAACCCTACACAAGCTGGATCGTCGGGTGCTGAATCGCATGCGAGAGATCATGAAGATATCTGCGGAGCATCGAAACGTGAAATACCGGGTGCACGTCTGGAAAACTGGGCGGAAGGGCTAAACGATACGCAACCGCACCAACTCGCTCGAGGATCTCGAAGGGGCCCACATACCTGGGACTAAGCTTCCCCTTCTTCCCAAATCTCATCACACCTTTCATTAGGGAGACCCTCAAGAAAACATGATCACCAACAAAAAACTCAAGTCTGCGCCGACGACGGTCCGCATAAGATCTCTGCCTATTCTGGGCTGCTCTTATCCTATCGCGAATCAACTGGATCTTCGCGGTCGTCTCCTCCACAATCTGCGGCCCTAAGATACTGCTCTTACTGAGCTCTATCCAACAGGCGGGCGATCTACATCTCCTCCCATAAAGAGCCTTAAACGGTGCCATCTGAATGGTCTGCTGGTAGCTGTTGTTATAGGAGAACTCTACTAGGGGCAAATGATGATCCCAACTACCTCCAAAGTCTAATGCGCACGCTCTGAGCATGTTCTCGAGAGTCTGAATAGTCCGCTCTGACTGTCCGTCGGTCTGCGGATGAAATGCTGTGCTGAAACTTAAGCGGGTGCCCAAAGCCTCCTGAAGCCTCTGCCATAGTCGGCTGGTAAACTGGGTGCCTCTATCGGACACAATACATGCCGGAACTCCGTGTAGTCGTACAATCTCATCAATATAAATCTGGGCATATTGAGCAATTTCGAAAGTCGTCTTCACCGGTAGGAAGTGAGCCGCTTTCGTCAAACGATCCACGATCACCCAGACGGAGTCATACCCTCGACTAGTCCTGGGTAGACCCACAATAAAGTCCATAGAAATCTGTTCCTATTTCCACTCCGGAATGGGCAACGGCTGTAGCTTTCCCGCGGGCCTCTGATGCTCAGCCTTGACTTACTGACAAGTCAGGCATCTCGATACAAAATCTGCGATGTCCCTCTTCATCCCATCCCACCAGTAAACATCTCTCAAATCGTGGTACATCTTGGTGGAACCTGGATGAACACTATACACCAATCGATGTGCCTCCTCGAGAATCTCACGCCGCAGTGCCTCAGCATCTGGTATGCACAATCTGGTCCCAAATCGTAGTATCCCCTGATCATCGATCACGAACTCGGAAAATCTGCCCTGTCCCATCTGCGTCCTGATCTCTGAACAACGGTCATCACTGTGCTGTGCCTCATATATACGGTCAAGCAACTGTGGGCGTGCACGAACATGCGCAATCTGTCCTCCGATCGGCGTAAACTCGAACTGTACCCGGCTGTCGCATAAGATCTGCCAATCTGCCGACGACTGCCTCTGCACTGCGCTCAAACGACATAGACTACCTCCGGGCCTCCTACTCAAAGCATCCGCCATTACATTAGCCTTGCCTGGGTGGTACAAGATCTCGCAGTCGTAGTCCTTCACTAACTCCATCCATCGGCGCTGTCTAAGGTTCAGGTCTCGCTGCTGGAATTTATACTTTAAGCTTTTGTGATCAGTGAATATCTGGCACGACTCGCCATATAGGTAATGTCGCCAGATCTTAAGTGCAAAGACCACTGCAGCCATCTCCAAATCGTGAGTGGGGTAGTTCTGTTCATGTTTCTTCAATTGCCGCGAAGTATAGCGATCATCCTGTCATGCTGCATCAGAACACACCCTAGCCCCACTAGAGAAGCATTACAATATACCACAAATCCACCTGACTCTGAAGGTAATGATAATACTGGCGCAGTAGTCAGTAGAGCCCGTAATTGCTAAAAACTGTGCTCACACTCCTCTATCCAAACGAAAGGAACTCCCTTCCGGGTCAACCCGGTCAAGGGTGTTGCAATGCGAGAGAAATCCTGCATAAATCGCCTGTAGTAGCCGGCCAGCCCTAGAAAGCTGCGAATCTCCGTAACTGATCTGGGTCTGGGCCAACTCTGAATGGCCTCGATCTTCCTCGGATCTACACATATACCGTCTCGTAAAATCACGTGCCCCAAGAAGTCTACGCTGTTCAGCCAGAAAGCACACTTGGAGAATTTGGCGAAAAGTTGATGCTCTCTCAAGGTCTGCAGTGTAATCCGCAGGTGCTGCTCATGCTCCTCTCTACTCCGAGAATACACCAGAATATTGTCAATGAATAAAATGATGAACAGATTAAGATACGGCCGGAAAATACGGTTCATCAAATCCATGAATGCTGCTGGCGCATTGGTGAGTCCGAACGACATCACCAAAAACTCGTAATGGCCGTAGCGCGTGCGGAAAGCTGTTCTAGGAATGTCCTCCTGTCGAACCCGCAGCTGATGATAGCCTGATCGCAAATTGATCCTCGAAAAGTATCCTGCCCCCTGAAGCTGGTCGAACAAATCGTCGATACGGGGTAAAGGATATCTGTTCCGCACTGTAACCCTGTTCAACTGGCGATAGTCGATACACAGACGTAAACTGCCGTCCTTCTTCTTGACGAACAGGACTGGAGCACCCCAAGGAGAAACACTGGGTCGAATAAGTCTCTTGTCCAGCAAATCTTGTAACTGACCCTTCAATTCTCGAAGTTCCGCCGGGGCCATCCGATAAGGCGGTATAGAAATAGGCCCCGCGCCAGGAACCAAATCAATACAGAAAGAAATGTCGCGCTCGGGCGGTAGCCCAGGAAGCTCGTCAGGGAACACATCAGGGAACTCGCTAACAACCGGAACCTGGTCCAGAGGAACCTCTGTAGCTCTAGTATCACAAACATAGGCGAGAAATCCCTGACATCCCTTCTTCAAAAGTTGTCCAGCGCGAAAAGAAGAAATCACACAGTGTGGGGCGGCACCACGGTCCCCCAACACAACAAAAACTGACTCGCCGGGAAAACAAAATCTAACTGTCTTCCCACGGTAGTCCATAGAAGCATAGCACGTGGCTAACCAATCCATGCCCAAAAGAACGTCGAAGTCCAACATCTCAAGAAGGATCAAATCGACAGGCAACTCTCTCTCGCCAATACAGACAGTATGGGATCGGAACACGTGCCTAGCAACAAACGACTCTCCCACAGGAGTAGTCACAACAAGCGGCTGATCAAGCAAACCGGACTTTCTACCCAAACTCGGCACGAAGTGTGTAGATACGTACGAGTGCATGGATCCGGGATCGAACAATACGTGTGCATCAACAGAACATACTGGAAGGATACCTGAGACCACCGCATTGGACGCCTACGCGTCCTGATGCGTCAAAGCAAGAACTCGTGCCTGCCCTCCACCTGTGACTGACTGTCCTCTGCCTCGGTCACCCCATCCCCTCTGAGCGACTCCTCTACGCCCACGACCTCTCTGTGTATGAGTCTGACGCGGAGTAACAGTAGGAACAACAGGCAACACCCTCTGGGGTGGTGAAGGTGGTAAGGTGATGTGCGGTGCTGCTGTCTCCCTCCGGTGTATCTCAGGACAATCTCTAACGAGGTGAAGTAAACTGCCGCATCTATAGCAACCTCGCGACGACTGCTGACTCTCCCGTGGATACGAACTAAACATCTGGCCTCGTCCCAAATCTCTGCCACTCCTCGTGCCTGAACGATACCTGTCGCGGCGTCTGAATGTCTGTCTCCGTGCTGATATACCAGTACGAACACTCTTCGGCTCTGGAACTACCGAAGTCTCAGCAAGGCGCTCCTCAACTAATAGAGCTGCATCTACCGCAGCTGCATATGTCTCGTAGTGCTGCGCGCTGATCGCAAGGAACAGTGGTGTAAGCAATCCTCGAACAAATCTCTTGACTCATAACTCCTCGGTAGCCACTAGATACGGCGCATAGATAGATAGCTCTGTGAACAGCACATCATATTCTGCCACTGACATCTCCGGAGTCTGGCGTAAAGACTCGAACCTGCGTGCTCTAGCATCTCTGACACTCAGGGGAAGAAAGCGGGCAAGGAATAACGCCACGAACTCTGTCCAGGTCATAGGAGGAAGACCTGCTGCTCTGCCCTTCTCGACTGATTCGCACCATTTCTGCGTAAGACCTTCTAGGCGAAAGCTCGCGAACTCAACCCATCTCGCATCTGCGCATCTGAGGGAACGACATATCCGAGCCATCTTATCAATGAAGGACTGTGGGTCTTCGGCTGCATCGGTGCCTGTGAAGACCGGAGGCTTCAGCTTCATGAACTCTGATAGCGATACTGTAATCACCTCTGTAGCTGCAGGGGCAACTGGCTGTGCGGTAGGTACCATCGCGGTCTCTGTAACGGGTGAAGCTACCTCTGGTCGCTGCGCTCGAAGCGTCTCAACTAGCGATCCTATCATCTGGCGCATCTCCTGAATGCTGGATCCCACCGTCTGGCGCATCTCCTGCATACCAGCCCCTAGCGTGGCGATCTGATCTGTCATGGGAAGAACAACCTGCTCGGGTACAACCGGTGTACTTCCCGGATCAGTCCTCGTCTCCGACGAATCAACTCGAATCTCGGCCCTCGCGGCCGCTCTCTGCGCCCTCGTAGTATTTGGCGGCATAATGGCTGAAAGGAAAATAGGATTCGATAAGGATGCAGATATCGAATCGCAAGAATGTATATACTCAAAAGGAATTTAAATCAATAAGTCCTAAGGTAGCTTTGGCGGAGTACCGTGTCGTGAGTATGCCGCGGAACATACGCACGCTACGCCACTCTGCTTCAGCTACCTACTCTATCATACTAGGGTCATCCTAGGAACACTCCGAAAGGTAAAACCTACGCTCTGATACCAACTTTGTCACGATCCGAGTATTTCAACTCATGACCGGCACTTAACCACGCTACGTCTACCGGCGTAACGCGACTAAATAAGCCGAACCCAGAAATCAAAACCATTTAAAAAGTAGTGAGTGTTGAAAACATTTAATTAAAAACATTTAGAAGACCTTAATTAGTTCAATGAGGTTCTTTTAAAAGTTAAATTATCCTTATAATAATTTTAGCAGCATTTCCTTTGTAAAAAGTAACCCCGAAAATCGGGTAAAAACATGATATAAGTGAAAATGAGATATAATGAACAAAGCATCCCCAACCGGGAGCAATCACGCCCAACGGCGGAAACCATCACCACAAGAGTAATATACGACGCCATAGCGAAGAATGAGCAAGAAGTAACATCCCAGAATAATAACTGCAAATAAAAAGTCAGCTCCCACGAGCTCGACACCAGAATACAAAAATATACATCATCGTCCTCACACTGTCTCTAAGTCAAGTACATATATGGTAGATGGAGAATACTAGATACAAAAGTGTGTACAATAAAAGTAACCAGATACCACAACCCACCTAAATAGCAAAATAGCTCTCACACCAACTGTAGTGGTATCTGAAGCCAAAAGATGCAAAAAGGCAGCCTGCCGCGACTACTCCGAGGGGCAACCTGCAAATACTGTGGCACAACGGGGGTGAGTTGCCAACTCGTGAATAGAGATAACATATAAAGGTAATCACGAGCATGCATGTACTGCGCTACGCTATCAGATGCTAGCAGGTAAATCTATATGCGACAAGCAGTAAGTGCAATAATCATGCAAATGCTCTGTCAGGGAAAATAACTACAGGATGAGATACATGATAATCACTGCTGAGTATGGGATAAACAACATCTACACGAAATATCAATCGTGGAAAAAAATAGTCGGTGCCCAAACTGCACCCAAATCCCAAATAAACGCAGGCGCCGGCACTCTTCTCGGCCCTCAAATCCTGTACATCTCTGAGAATCACGAATGCCCAACATCGGCACCTAAAATATCATAAATACTCGTGTCCAGTATCGACACGCAAATCCTCATACATCAGGCTCCGTAAGTCCGGATCAGCCCACGAGCTCCGTCTGCGGTATCGGCCCTCGGCCCCGGCAGTACGGACCATCCCGCATCCATCTCTCGACTCTGGTCAGTATCCTCCGGATAACCGCCAGGTCCAACCAATCACCGGTAGGTACTCGCCCACCTCCAGGCTCAATCGGCAAAGTCCATCGATCATCTTGCCGAGGGAAACCATACCAGGTCCACCACGAACCCGCAACGGATCATCCACTCCTCGAATCGGGTTTCAAGCACATGTCTCAGCACCGAGAAAATGCGTGGTGGACGCACCAAAATATCATATCACGAGGAACCAGGTTTTCAAATAGTGCATCTTTTCTTAAATAATTCCACGGTCCTCAAACCAGAAATCACATGAAAATCCAACACCAATGAGCAAATCAAATACGATGTGCTATGTACATCAAGTCATCATAATATACGTACAAGAGGGAAACCGCGTTTCTTAAGATAGTTCAGTTTTCAAAGACAGTATGCGGCTTCCAATTCTATGAAAATCATATCGAATCATATGTGAAATGAACTACAGTATAATGATCATGGCAATTCTACAGTGAGTGTGTCATGGCAATTACTAACGGTGTGCGTGTATCATGCAGATTAGTGCTCGTGCAACATAAACCGTTAGTAATAGTGCGGTGTTCTATCAATTCTAACTTTTCATACATGTAGCAGGGAATTCAGTATGCAACAACAGTATCCATGAACAGTCAATGTAGGTAAATGCAAGGTGTAGCTTTAAAGTCCTATCAGCCCTGACGTAGAACGCCATGCGGGCGATATCCCCGTAGATGTTAAATCTACTCATCGAAGTCTCGCGCTAAGTGTAGCCGACGACTTGTTTCCCCTTCTTCGCAGCGTCCGTCTCACTCGCCTGCGAACCTAGATTTACACAATATAACACACACATAAGCTTAAATCTACCAAAAACGAAATATTAAGGTCAAACTAGAACCCCGCGTTGCAACCCAAGCGCACGTGTGCGCGATACGCTAAAACGTGTGATCACGCTCCTGAAGCTAACCTGACGCGTCGCGATACGCAGCATAACCCAAAACCACACACGTATCACGTGTGTCGCGGAGATTTAAAATACGGAAAATAGGGTAATAGGTCCCAGATTTTGATACAGAAAGATTTTTATAAAAATAAATATACCAACACACTCCAAATACCAGTAGACACCAACCACCAAAACCCCAACCCACCATTCTCCCATCTGGCCGCAAATTGCGGCCAGAATGAGTTTTTCGGTGGCCTGGGTAGGGGGTTGGGCTCTCGGGTTTGGTGTGTGCACTCCATACATACTGTGTATATCCCAGTAATTACAATTTTATTCTGAAACACCCCGGGTAGTAGCAGTTTCAACAGAACCCAATTTCAAGCTAAAAGTCACACTTTGCACTAAAATGATACTTTAGGGTATTTTTGTGAAATCTGAAACAAACCCAAGTCCAAAACCACACTAATATCACATTACCAAGCTAATCAAGGCATAAAAAGTTAATTTTTATCACAACCTCACTAAATCCCTTTATATAGCACAAAACAAGCATAAAAAGTGGTATTTTGCTAGAAATACTACAGGTTATCTAAAAGGGGTGTTAAGGGTGAGTTAATACCTTCAAAACACCTTAAGAAACACCAAAAATCCCTGCTTTTTCCTCAAGTGTGCAGATCCACCACCAAACACCTCAAAAGCTCATTTTTTGTCTATGGTTTGTGAAGGAAAAGTGCTGTTTTGAGTAGGGTGTGAATGGGGGTTTAAATGAGAAATGAAAAGAGAAGAGAGAAATGGAGAAAATGGTGTTGTTGCTGCTTCTCTTTCTGCTGGAGCTCAGAAGTGAGGGAAAGAGAGAGAAAAAAGATAGAAGCAAAGGTCAAACAAGGTCAAATCCCCTACCTAACCACCATACCTTCATTTCTATTTGAATTTGCATTATAAAAAAAAGATTTTGACTTGCTTAAATGGGTGGGATAAGTAAAACTATGCAAGAAAAGAAAAAAGGGTTAACATGATACACTTTTAACCAAAGTCACAAAAATGTGCTAAGTGTGCATCTGTACACTAACAAAATTTCTAATTAGGGTAAACACAACTAAAAATAATTAACAACCCTATATATATATATATATATATATATATATATATCCATAAAAACACTTCACAACACAAAAAACCACTAGCCAAGAAGGAAAATAGGATATCCGTTTTTTTTTTGAAAAACACGCACACTTGCTAATTAACGCGAAAACATTCTAAACGAATTTCAAGGTGTTACAAAAACCTTTTTAGGTACTTGAGTTTTCCTCTTCCTAGTGCACAAGTCCTTAAGAATTTTCGTATAGGACAGAACTTGTTGAATAGTATCTAGGAGAGGAATATTTATGTTAACTTGCTTAAATATTTCTACATTCTTCTCCATTTGTGTATTTGGTTTGTTGGCTCTCAACCTGTTTAGAAAAGGAGTTTTATCAATAAGGGTTGGGTCCAACAATTGAGGAAAAGATTGTGGGGATGGAATGGATTCCGAAATTGAATTTGGGATGGTCTAAGATGGTAGTTCATTCAAGGAAGTGGGCTGAGAGTTTGAGCCGAGTGAAGAACGGAGAATAGGCTCAGAAGAAGATAGTGGAATAGACGAAGTAGAAGTAGAAGTAGTAGCCGGAGTTTCATCCGACTCATCAACATCAACTTGTTCACCAACATGATTATTTAGCACTCTTCCCGATCTTAACGTAGTTATGGCACTCACGTTACGATTTTGTTGTTTAAAGGCGATGTTTGCGCTTTATGAGTGGCCGGGATTAGGTAGAGTTTGAGATGGAAGTCTCCCTTTCTCTCTTTCACTCATTGCGGTATTTATCTGTGCAATTTGTGCTTCGATCGATTTTATACTTTCACCGTGGGAAGCAATGTGTTGCACTAACATTTGGATAGAAGATGTTAAATTAGTCATCGTTTGTATGGAGTGTTTAATAAACGTTTCTAAGTTTCTTTCGAGTGCAGAGGTTTTTTCGGTACCGGCCGTTGGAAGATTAGTCTGTGATTGGAAAGAATTATTATAAGGAGCAACGTTGTTGGCCGGATTTTGAAAAAATTGTAGTTGAAAGGGTTGCTGAATTTGGTGTGGTAGCTGTTGTTGCTGTGGGGGAAGCCTTTGAAAGTTATTTTGGCTTGGGAACTGATTTTGACTTTGAGTTTGATTTTGGTTCCAAGCGAAATTAGGATGATTCCTCCATCCCTGATTATAGTGGAGGAATAAGGATCGTTTCTAGGTCGTTGCTGAAAAGCAGTATTGGTTTGTTCTTGACCTTGAGATGGAGGATTCAAAGGACATTCTTCCGTTAAATGCGATGGGTCAAAACAGTAAACACACACGGTTTTGGGGAGCGTAACTTTGTTTAGGGAGGCCGACGAGAATTTGTTTTCTATAGGTTCGAGTTTCTTTTGTATCACGGCCATTTCGTCTTTTACTGTGATGGAAACATCGAGCTGATGGTACCTGACCTAGATGAAGACGATGTTGGCTAGTGCTCTCCCACTGTAATGTCTGTTCGGCAAGATCTTTCAGAAATTGCCAAGTTTCGCCATCGTCTTTTAACATAAAATGGCATTAACAAATGGTTTCAAGCATTTATTTCGTGGCTGGATTAATACCCTCATATATAATTTGGCAAAGTTGCCATCTATCGATTCCATGATGAGGGCTTTAGACAAGAAGATCTTTAAACTGTTCAAAACATTTCCAAAATGGTTCGTTGGGAAGTTGGGTAAACTGGTTAATATCTCTTCGAACACGGGCGGTTTTGTGATGAGGATAAAATTTCTTAAGGAATACTATAACGAATTCATCCCATTTAGCGATAGAATATGCGGCAGTGCTATAAAGCTATTTTTCTGCTATATCGCACAAGGTAAAAGGGAGAAGACGTAATCGCATAGCATCCCCTGAAAGTTGGGTTGTGCTCATCATTGCACATACGTTCTCGAATTTGGTTATAAAAACGTATGCGTTTTCGGATTCAAGCCCGTGAAATTTGGGCAACAGGTTGATGAAGTGGGGTTTAATTTTGAAATTTTCCTCATTGGCTGGTGGAAGAGACAGACAAGTAGGAAGGGGTCCACGTACGGGTAGCATCTTTCTTGGAGAGAGATGCACGGTGGATTCTACGCACCTATGGATGGTGGCAGGGTGGTATCGTTAAATCCCGATGGAGATCTGTCCATTTCGGGAGATGTGGTGGGTGGAGAGGAAATAGAAGATGAAGAAGTACCGACTTCGGAGTCGATAGAAAAAATGCGGACAAGATGAGCACTAGAATCCCGTGTCCAGCCGATCATGCACTAAGCGGGTTTAGTGCACGTGGCAGCATGTATGAAAGCAATTTTAAGAAGGTTTGTTTTGAAAAAAAGTCGGACTTGAGGCTTGACTCAACGAATCACAAAATGCATAATCAATCCCTAGAACTAGGGTCTCCTAAGTCAAGTCACTAGACCGCTCCTAGACTTCCAAAGGACAAGTCGCAAGATTAATTCTCTAGTACTTCCTTATCAATTTTGTGGCCAGGTAAGTGCCAGCTAAGTGGGGGTATCCGCTATACGAATCACCGAAATAGCGGGCCTAATTAAATAACCACTTTCTTTAGTCATACTTGCCTTAGACACCACAAGAAAAATGCGGATAAGTAATAGATTACCCACGACCCTCCTCTGTCCTAAATGAGCGCGAATGTCCTTAGGGGCTAGGTCTAGATATTTTTTAATTAATGTAGGATGAGAGTATGGTCGTTTGTGATTTGTGAGGCCCTGAAAAGGTGATGAAATCCCCACCTAATCTGGATTTGGGTTTATTTCCCCTTAAAGTTCGGTTTAAATATGCAAAAACAAACCGAAATAAAAACACGCAAAAAGATTTTTGAGCGGCGCTGTTTGCAAAGAATCCTGCAGGAAAGATTAGATTATTGGAGCTTCAGAGGAGAGAGAAAGATATTAGGGAAATACCTGAGGATTTTGGGGGTCCAACTCCACCAAGCCGCCGCGGTTCCGCCGCCGATTTGGGTGATCTTCTGCTAATTTTTCTTCAGGGCTCTCCTATACTCCTTTGGTCCAAGTTGAAATTCGCTGCCTCTCTGTTGGCTTGCTCTAGTTACTCCAGATTCTCTTGCAAAACCCGCACAATAATCTTAGATGCAGTTTTGGTTCTCTTTTATATTATGTTCGCTAGATTTTATAAGAAATCAGACCGAACAATAAGAAAAAAAGTACGGCTGTTTCCCCGTCAATGACGCCATTGCCATTGATTGATCATTAAAAAGTGTGTTCGAAAATAACCGCAATCAAGACGGTGTCACAAGTAGCTAGCCACGATGAGTACGGGTCGTCCGCAGGAAAACGTGAACTCTTCTCTTGCTTTAGACGAGTTGATCAAAGAAAGGTGATTGTTTGTCGTTACGGATATAAAATTTATAATGAAAAGGCTTGTAGGGTTCATCGGACTTGATGAATAATTAAAAATGACTCTTTTATCTTTTAATAGTTTAAAACTAGATCGATAGTGATGAATGTAGATTAGGGTTCTTGAAAAAACTAGGGTTTCCCAACTACTAACCCTTGTCCTTGCATTGATCTCTATTTATGTCTAGTCCTTAAACAAACAAGTATTAAACCAATCTCAAATCGTGGTCGTGACTATCAATAAATTGGTAGCGCGCCCGATAAGGATGTTAACATTTATTTTGCTAAAGTTTATAAACTTTAAAATGTATAAAAAAAAAGTTAAAAGATTTTCTCATCTATTGTTCTACCCTATTCTGCAAACCCTAGCAAGCTAGGAATTACTCGCTCGTGGTTAAATTAGAAGAAAGGTTGAAGAATGAAATCATAATGAAAATGTAGAAAAGTAAGTGCAGAAATTAAATGCGGAAAATAAATGTTAAGAGAATTAAAATAAAAACTACATTTATTAATCAACTATTGCATTTATAATTCTCTTTAGAAAGTCGATTACAAGAATCCTAGTTTTCTCTAAATCTCTCTCTTGTTGGAGGTAGATGAATAGATGATGATCACTCGAATGCATGGATCTCTTGATCTCTTCAGTGATGATTTTCAATGTACAGCTCTCAGTCCCTTATATAGTCCTTGAAACCAGAAACTCTAGATTTCATAAGTGAGGATATACAGTTAGGATCCAAAATACAAAATATAACATCCTATGGCTACCAATGAGCCGCGGATCCGCCGCGATTCCCCCTATTTGGCCGCCTTTCCACCGCAACTTGGTGGAATCAGGATTTGTGATTTCTTTTGGTCTCTTGTGTTGCCATGTGGAGATTATCTTGATGTCTAGATTCTGAAAATAATGCTATGGGTCTCTTCCGTTGCTAGATCTCTCGATTTGCTTCTAAATTTTGGAAAATTCGGTTTCGATATCCCGATATCACTCGGATCTCTTACTTGGATTCTAGACCTGAGTTAATATCAGCACAATATCTCAAATTATAGTGTTAGTAGTATTTGGTGTTTTTGAGATATTATCCTAACCATTTAAATGATATAATATCTTAAGAATATTAATTAGAAATATTTGATATGATATGCATATTTTAATTACTAAGATTTCATTTAAATATTATATACATATATTTTCCCTAATTATGGTAATTATAATGTTGAAACATATGATAATAAACTTTTTACAAATAAACCCACATATGTTCTATATTTATAAAAAACACCTTTTAGTACAAAACAATAGTAGGAAAAATATTCATTCAAATGTGCAATATTTTAGACTAATCACATACCATTTGGAGTGTGATGATTTTGGTAGGATTCCTTCAAGATTGTCACACGATGATATTTGGATCCCGATCCTGCTATGAGTATCCGTTACTCTTCAGAAGATTTTTTCACTAAACAATCAATACTATAAACCAAATAGGTGCCTAGAACGGTGTTAGCGGGGCTACGTCTCCTGGGAAAAGAGGTTATGTAATTAAGAAATTTTGCGAAAGCGTTGGAAAACCTCTCTCGAAGTTGTAAGTCCACGTTGCCCACCCCGGTTCCTACGGGGAGGCAGAAACGGTAAAAAAAACGATTTTTATGACACAAGGCAACATGGACTAGAAAGAGGATCTTTGCTAAACAAAAACCTAGCAAACTAACTATGAGTTTAACTACTCGGTTAGGAGGTTATACCTAGGTCTTGAACTCCTTCTCTTCTTGCTCCTTGGAGTGGTTTGAACAGCTTCTCCTCGTAGTCTTCTCTTTGTCGAAGAAGGATCCACCTAAAGGCCTCTACCTTAAGCTCCTACCTCAACCTAGAGGTTAGTAAAGTGCTTGGCTTGCTAAACCTAGAACTCTAGAGTGAGTAGAGTGAAGTTATGGAGGTTTTATCTCAATAGCTCATGGTTCTCAACACATGAGACATGCGAGTTTTGAGAGAGAGGAAGAGGATGAGCTTTTGATGAGAGAGAAGGTGCAAGAAAGAATGAGGATAATTTACAACCATGCTCTCATATTTGGAATAATGATAATAATAATAATCATTAAGAAATTGTGATGGTTAGTTTATGAATGACCATTATCATTTCATTCATTTAATGCATTTTGCAAAGAACAAGAAGCATCTTTGAAATGAAATGATGATGGTCAACTAGTCAACAATAGTCAACCGGTCAACAAAGTCAACAAATCAACAAAAGTCAAATGTTCAACTCAACCATGACACAATAATCCTTAATTAATATTATTAATCATATTTCCCATTCTCATTAAGGTTTAGAAAAAGTCAACGGTCAACAACCCTGATGAGAATCCTCTGCCTCTGCCTCTGTCAACTGTGCATACACACCCGCACCCGTATTCCGAGGAACACGAATACAATGAGATAAAACCAATCCCAAAATATATACTAGGATCTGGCTTAAACCAAAGCCCGCTAGTAATAACTGCCCGGACACCAAACGTGCATAAGTGCGCGGATGTGAACGAACCCTGTCGCAAAACCATACGACCTCTACTCTGTTTTACCCAAAGGCGAATAGCCTTCTGTGTGGGACTCTAAAGACTCGACACTACACTGGAAGTAGGTTTAACCATAGGCCGCAAGAGGTACTAGCTGTACGTAACGGTCCCCAGGTAGATGTCGATAAGAAGACTTATGAGGTGAACCCATCCGAACTCCTACTGAGCCTGAATGCGACAATCTCCGTACAGTCTGGTCTATTCGTCTGAGAATATCGTATGGCGGGCCTAGGGGGCAGTAAACATCAGTCCCCTAATAGCGGTACAAGTCGTGTCGGAGTGTAGCCCAGAATACCCTGAGATAACACTGGAAAACCTACCAGTATATCTCGCTTGCCCTGGCCAGGGACGACTATGTGTAATGGCTCTCCTAGACACAGCGCGATATCAACCCCCAATAACGGGAGAGACGAATCCTGTCTAACCGTCACTGCCTCCAAGTGCTTCGGGACTGAACCCAACTGCTACCTGTTTGCACGACTCATTTGAGCTGTGGTAGGGTAGCAATCTAAGAAGAGTAGGAACACACTCGAGGCGAAGTGACAGTGTCAAGTCAGCAGACTAAGCTGTACTCATGTCACCTGGGAACTGATAACTGACGACAGGTATAGTACTAACCAACAGTTCCCGACGAGTCCTGTCCAGTGTACTCGTAACCTAACGAGCACCCGCATACTATCTCAAGTACGACGTACTGACGGCTGTGGGACAGATCATCTCCCCTGCTGGGATGAGAAGCGCATACGCTAGTTTACTCCGGAGTATCGATGCCCCGTCTCGATAATCCTATGACTAGGGACCTGTATAAGGATGTGCATGTAGATTACCCAGCCCCCATTAGTGTGACTGCCATCACAACGCTGGTAATCAAGCAAAGATCCTAAGGGCTACACTAATGTGTATAGGTGATATGCTAAAAGAAACACATGCACACATTAAAATAGAAACAAACCAAGTAGCATACTACCATTTCGAGCAAGATTGTCTATACAACTGTGAATATCCCAAGCTTCCATCAAGTAATATACAAACTAGTATGATACAGTAATGGCCTCTAGGGCATATACACTAACAATCTCCCACTTGTACTAAGGCCATGTACCGGCGTATCGAAGTCCTATCATCTCGATAAGCCGCTCGAACTGAGTCTGGGGTAAGGCCTTCGTGAATGGATCTGCAGTGTTATCTTCTGTAGCAACCCTCCGAACCTCGATCTCCAGGCGATCCACGATCTCCCTGATCAGGTGATACCGCCTCAAGATGTGTCTGGACTTCTGATGGGACCTGGGTTCCTTCGCTAAAGCTATAGCCCCGTTGTTGTCACAATACAGAGGTATTGGATCAACAATGGACGGAACCACCTGAAGTTCTGTCAAGAACTTCCTCATCCAGACGGCTTCTTTTGCGGCATCAGATGCAGCGATATATTCCGCTTCCATCGTCGAGTCAGCAACGGTTTCCTGTTTGGAACTCTTCCAACACACCGCCCCTCCATTGAGGGTAAAGACATAACCCGACATGGATTTGGAGTCATCCTTGTCACTCTGGAAGCTGGAGTCAGCAAAGGCCTCCATCTGGAGGTCTTTTCCGCCGTAAACCAAAAACATGTCCTTAGTCCTTCTCAGGTACTTCAGAATGTTCTTTACCGCTATCCAGTGCTTCTTCCCAGGGTTTGACTGATACCGGCTTACCACACTCAGTGTATAAGCTACATCTGGTCTGGTACACAACATCGCATACATTATAGAGCCTACCGCAAAAGCATAGGGTATAATAGACATGCGATCCCTTTCCAAATCAGTCTTGGGAGACATCTCTTTGGAGAGGGTGATCCCGTGACAAGCCGGTAGATTGCCGCGCTTGGAATCTTCCATACTGAACCTTTTCAGTATGGTGTCGATGTACCTGGACTGTGAAAGTCCTAATATCCTCTTGGACCTATCACGATGGATCCGGATCCCCAAAATGTAAGAGGCATCACCCAGGTCTTTCATGGAGAACCTGTGTGACAAGAACCCTTTGACAGATTATAGCATAGGAATGTCATTTCCTATCAAGAGAATGTCATCCACGTATAAAACGAGGAATACGACAGTTCGTGCTACAATTTTACTATAGATGCATGGTTCATCTGGATTTTTGATAAAACCAAATTCTTTGACCGTCTCATCAAAACAGATGTTCCAACTCCACGATGCCTACTTCAGTCCATAAATAGACTTAAGAAACTTGCACACTTTCCCGCTGCTCCCACTCTGAATGAAACCCTCTGGCTGGTCCATATAGACACACTCCTCTAAATTTCCATTTAGAAAAGCTGTCTTTACGTCCATCTGCCAAATCTCATAATCGTGGAAGGCAGCAATGGAAAGAAGGATCCGAATGGATTTGAGCATAGCCACTGGAGAAAAGGTTTCGTCATAGTCCAAACCAGGTCTTTGACGAAAACCCTTTGCAACAAGTCTAGCCTTATAGGTCTCAACCTGTCCATCTACACCAATCTTCCTTTTGAAGATCCATTTGCAGCCTATGGGTTTTACCCCTTCTGGAGCAACGTCCAAAGTTCATACTTTGTTGGTGTACATGGACTCCATTTCGGTCCGCATTGCATCCAGCCATTTTACCGAGTCAGCGCTCTGAATGGCCTGCTGGAAGCTAGTCGGCTCATCATTATCAATGATGCAATCCTCTCTATCCCCGTCTATGAGAAAACCGTAGTATCTCTCGGGCGGATGAGACTGCCTACTACTCCTGCGGAGCGGCGCAGGAATGTCCTGTTCTTTCGAACCCTCTGGTTCCACTAAGCTTTCAGTAATAGCTTATGGTTCTGGAATTTCTTCCAGTTCTATTACGCTCCCACTTATTTCTTTTTCTAAGAACTGATGTTCCAGAAAGTGGGCATGACGAGAGACAAAATCCTTTTGTTCTTCTGCATAATAGAAAAGATACCCTCTGGAGTTCTTTGGGTATCCTACAAACTTGCACTGTACTGAGCATGCCTTGAGCTTGTCCGCATGCTGCTTTTTGACAAAAGCTGGACATCCCCAAATCTTCAGATATTGAAGATAGGGTTTCTTCCCACTCCATATCTGATATGGTGTGGTAGGAACAGTCTTAGTCGGAACTCAGTTCAAAAGATATGCAACTGATTCTAGTGCATATCCCCAGAAAGATCGCGGCAACTCAGCGTTACTCATCATGGAACGTACCATATCCAATAGGGTTCATTTTCGTCTCTCCGATACACCATTATGTTGTGGGGGTGTATGGAGGAGTAAGTTGAGAGAGAATTCCATTCTCTTTTAGGTAACCCAGGAACTCGGCACTCAAGTATTCACCACCTCGATCAGATCTCAGTGTCTTGATACTTTTGCCTGTTTGTTTTTCTACTTCATTCTTATATTCCTGGAATTTTTCAAAGGCTTCAGATTTATGCTTCATTAAGAAGACATCCCGAACCTTGAAAAATCATCCGTAAAAGTAATGAAGTAAGAATAACCACTTCGTGCATGTGTAGACATTGAACCGCATACATCGCTGTGTACGAGTCCCAAGAGCTTGCTCGCTCTTGCTCCATGTCCAGTAAACGGAGTCTTTGTCATCTTTCCTTTGAGACATGATTGACATGTTGCATATGATTGATATTCAAACGGATCCAAATATCCTTCTTTATGTAACTTCGTCAACCTTCTCTCATTGATGTGACCCAGTCTACAATGCCATAAGAAAGCATGATTTATTTCTGGAGACTTTCTTTTGTGTGTATTCTGGACATTGAAAATCTGTGGTTGGTTCAATACGTATATACCGTTGCTTAATGTACCCGACCCAATCAGAACATGATTAAGGTGAATGTTTACAACATCGCTTACAAATGCAAAATCATAACCTTCTTTAGACATTAAAGATACAGATATGATATTACAAGTCGCACTGGGTACAAAATAACAATCACGCAAAACCAAAACATGTCCATCTGACAATCCCAAGTGATAGTCCCCCACGGACTCAGCATCCATGCCAGCTCCGTTTGCAACTATGAGGGTCATATCACCTGCCTTCAAAACCCTACGCTTTCTCAGTGCCTGCAAAGAATTACAGATATGAGATCCTGATCCGGTATCCAATACCCAGGAAGTAGAGTTTACTGATAGACAGTTTTCAATAACATACACACCTGAAGCCGAAGCCACAACTTGCTTCGGGTCCTGGTTCTTGGCCTTCCAAGCCCTGCAATCTTTCTTCCAGTGTCCTTTCTTATGACAATAAAAGTACTCTTCCTTTCCCACAAGCTGTCCCGCTATCTTTGCTACCTTTGCCTTTCCCTTGGCTTCCACTTTACTAACACCGCCCCTTGGTTTGGTGGGGTTTTTCTTCTTCTTTTCTTTGGCTTTCGCCTTGGATCTAGAAGAGGAAGGTCTTCCAACAGACAAAGTGGATGTTTCCCTTATTTTCTGTAAGGTGCCCTCTGCACTCCTCAACATGTTGAGGAGTTCCGGAAGTTCAACTTCTTTTCCTTGCAAGTTGAAGTTTAGGATAAACTGGGCGTAAGTGGAAGGAAGGGACTGGAGAATCAAGTCAGTGTAGAGCTCGTTCTCTAACGTGGTCCCGAGGTCCGTGAGCTCTTCAATAAAGCCAATTATCTTAAGCACGTGTTCTGCTACCGATGATCCGACGGCCAATCTCGCCGAAAACAACTTTTTCGAGACTTCGTATCTGGCGATACGGGATTGCTCACCATATAGTTCCTTAGTATGGAGAAATATGGATTCAAGGTCCATATTCTCGTGCCTCCTCTGATGTTCATTGTCCATAGAGGCAAGCACGAGGCACTTGGCCTTCGCGCAGTCAATCTCCCGGGTCTTACGGATTTCCTTATCCGCGACGCTGAATTTGGGACCTGGGAAAGGGGGAGCTTTGGTGGTAAGGAGATACCCCAACTTGTCATAAGTGATTGCCATTTTGACATTCCTGAGCCAATCTTTGTAGTTTGGCCCTGTCAGTATGTTTTTATCTAGGAGTAACTTAAGTCCGGTCATGATGTTTGGTCGCTGCAATTAGGAGAGAGAGAAGAAACACTTTAGCATGATGCTCTTGCAAGTTTAGAGTGGTTTTTAGTTTATCTAAACAGGATGGCTCCCACTGTTTATCGAATCCTTCCTCAAACCAAAAAAGAAGAATTAGTCGGGATCAATCTCACCGTACAATACTTGCTTAACCGTTCAGCCAGGCCAGTGTTGGTACTTCGAGGGAGGTTTTCCAATTCTTCCGTGAATTTCCTTAATTAATTAACCTCTTTTCCCTGTGGGCGTAGCCCCGCTAACACCTTTCTAGACACCTACTTGGTTTATAGCATTGATCGTTAAGTGAGAAAGTTCCTGAGGAGTAGCATATACTCACAGTAGGATCGGGATCCAAATATCATCGTGTGATAAAACTGAAGGAATCCTACCAGAATCATCACACTCCAAATGGTATGTAGCACTAGCAAGTTTCAATTTCTTTAGAAACTCCCGATGTGGATTGTTGCCCCATGCTCTTATGACCTTGACGTAGGCCAAAATATCATAAGTCACATGTCAAGTTCTACCCATCATTTACCAGGTTAATTTGAACCCACCTGTACATACCCTTGACGTAGGCCAAAATGGCAGTACGACTGTCTCAAACCAACGCATCTATCTATGCAACAGATAAATATCCGGCAGCTACCAATCATTATGCCTTGGCATAGGTCAAAATACATAGCTTGAATTCTACCGAATATATAACTAAAATGATGGAGGGCAACGAATGGTTTAGGCGAAACCGTGAACGTAGTGAACTTGATTTAATCGAAGGAACCTGATAGCTTTTAAAAAAGGAGTGGTTTAAGCTCTGCGTTTAAAAGTTGTTTTGAAAAGAAACCGAGTGGTTTTGAAATTGTTCCAACGACTTTAACTTTGGTTTATTTTCTTGCATTAATTTAATGCGTCCCATCAATTAATCCTACCATTGCAGAAAACAACGAAAATATGACGTACGCTTATGCCATCCGCATTCGCCACGGGGCCCCGTCATTACCCGTTAGGTTACTTAACTAACGACAGAGCGGGGGCTGGACTAGCGCGGATGCAAAATATAAGCAACGCCTACTAGATATCATATATAAATATATACATTCATCAGATGCAATGATAGCCATTCCAGATCACAGATGAACACATTGGATATACTAGGAATCCTCGTTTCGTTCGAGCCTGCAAAGAAAGACGGATTACACGGTCGCGATAAATAGCCAACCTCCACCCTAGACCCCTACTGGTGCGGCAAACTACCCGCCAAGTACCTGAAGTGAAGCAACCTCCCTCAACAACGTGAGTAGGCTACTCGGCACTTCGAGGTATCCGGTAGTTTGTGCACCCCACCTTGGGTCTGTCTTAGGAGCAAAAACAGTAAAAGAAATAATATACAAAGGCGGCTATAACCTCATCCCGGATGTGCGGCCAAAAAATAATATTACATCAATTTACATATTACATCAAATGAAAGATAAAGAAACTCTCATCTCACAAAACCCCGGCTATTCATCTACGACAATCCAAAGAGTTCATATACACAATCCAACAACATTACAGACCACAGATATGCACAAACCCCACTAATCGACGTATAGAGATTAGTTGACGTTCAGTGCATATATCACATCACAGATATAACCAATTAGCTAAAGTCTATAGAACTTCGATCAAAAATATGGATTTGTAACTACCCCAAACACAACTTTGTTCTCTGGAAATTCTGGGCAGAAACAAAATACTTTAAAAATCACAAAACGTCAAAATAAGAACACTGCAACAAACCCGAGTCACGACCGAGTTGACTCGGCCGTGGAGCCGCGGCGAAACCCATGGTTTCGCCGCACTTCCGCGGCGGTCTGGTCGAATCGTGGACTCGTTTTTCTTGTGTGTTCCCAGAAAACCCTGCACGGATTTTTAAAACGTGTGGAATTATTTTTATAGCAGTTTTAAAAATCGGCAGAAACTTGAGGATTTTGACGTGTTTTACGATTTTTTCTCGGATCGAAATTCTAAATACTTTGCTAATATGCTAGTTATTGTTTAGCCAGGCTCTGATACCGCTGTAAGTCCACGTTGCCCACCCCGGTTCCTACGGGGAGGCGGAAACGGTAAAAAAACGATTTTTATGACACAAGGCAACACGGACTAGAAAGAGGATCTTTGCTAAACAAAAACCTATCAAACTAATTACGAGTTTAACTACTCGGTTAGGAGGTTATACCTAGGTCTTGAACTCCTTCTCTTCTTGCTCCTTGGAGTGGTTTGAACAGCTTCTCCTCGTAGTCTTCTCTTTGTCGAAGAAGGATCCACCCGAAAGCCTCTACCTTGAGCTCCTACCTCAACCTAGAGGTTGCTAAAGTGCTTGGCTTGCTAAGCCTAGAACTCTAGAGTGAGTAGAGTGAAGTTATGGAGGTTTTATCTCAATAGCTCATGGTTCTCAACACATGAGACATGAGAGCTTTGAGAGAGAGGATGAGGATGAGCTTTTGATGAGAGAGAAGGTGCAAGAAAGAATGAGGATAATTTACAACCATGCTCTCATATTTGGAATAATGATAATAATAATAATCATTAAGAAATTGTGATGGTTAGTTTATGAATGACCATTATCATTTCATTCATTTAATGCATTTTGCAAAGAACAAGAAGCATCTTTGAAATGAAATGATGATGGTCAACTAGTCAACAATGGTCAACCGGTCAACAAAGTCAACAAGTCAACAAAAGTCAAATGTTCAACTCAACCATGACACAATAATCCTTAATTAATATTATTAATCATATTTCCCATTCTTATTAGGGTTTAGAAAAAGTCAACGGTCAACAACCCTGATGAGAATCCTCTGCCTCTGCCTCTGTCAACTGTGCATACACACCCGCACCCGTGTTTCGAGGAACACGAATACAATGAGATAAAACTAATCCCAAAATATATACTAGGATCTGGTTTAAACCAAAGCCCGCTAGTAATAACTGCCCGGACACCAAACGTGCACAAGTGCGCGGATGTGAACGAACCCTGTCGCAAAACCATGCGACCTCTACTCTGTTTTGCCCAAAGGCGAATAGCCTTCTGTGTGGGACTCTAAAGACTCGACATTACGCTGGCAGTGGGTTTAACCACAGGCCGCAAGCAGTACTAGCTGTATGTAAACGGTCCCCAGGTAGATGCCGATAAGAAGACTGATGAGGTGAACCCATCCGAACTCCTACTGAGCCTGAATGTGACAATCTCCTTACAGTCTGGTCTGTTCGTCTGAGAATATCGCATGGCAGACCTAGGGGGGCAATAAACGTCAGTCCCCTAATAGCGATACAAGTCGTGTCGGAGTGTAGCCCAGAACACCGTGAGATAACACTGGAAAACCTACCAGTATATCTCGCTTGCTCTGGCCAGGGACGACTATGTGTAATGGCTCCCCTAGACACAGCGCGATATCAACCCCCAATACCGGAAGAGACGAATCTTGTCTAACCGTCACTGCCTCCAAGTACTTCGGGACTGCACCCAACTGCTACCTGTTTCCACGACTCATTTGAGCCGTGGTAGGGTAGCAATCTAAGAACAGTGGGAACACACTCGAGGCGAAGTGACAGTGTCAAGTCAGCGGACTAAGCTGTACCCATGTCACCTGAGAACTGATAAATGACGATAGGTATAGTACCAACCAACAGTTCCCGACGAGTTCTGTACAGTGTACTCGTAACCTAACGAGCACCCGCATACTATCTCAAGTACGACGTACTGATGGCTGTAGGACAGACCATCTCCCCTACTGGGATGAGAAGCGCATACGCTAGTCTACTCCGGAGTATCGATGCCCCGTCTCGATAATCCTACGACTAGGGACCTGTATAAGGATGTGCTTGTAGATTACCCAGCCTCTACTAGTGTGACTGCCATCACAACGCTGGTAATCAAGAGATCCTAAGGGCTACACTAATGTGTATAGGCGATATGCTAAAAGAAACACTTGCACACATTAAAGTAGAAACAAACCAAGTAGCATACTACCATTTCAAGCAAGATTGTCTATACAACTGTGAATATCCCAAGCTTCCATCAAGTAATATACAAACTAGTATGATACAGTAATGGCCTCTAGGGCATATACACTAACAGAAGTACCAACACTAGCCTGGCCGAAAGGTTAAGCAAGAATTGTACGGTGAGATTAATCCTGACTAATTCTTCTTTTATGATTTGAAGGAGGATTCGAGAAACAGTGGGAGCCATACTATTTAGATAAACTAATAACCAATCTAAACTTGCAAAAGCAACATACTGAGTGTTTTTTTCTCTTTCTCCTGACAGCAGCAACTAAAATGATCGGGCTTAACTTATTGCTAGATAATAATAAATTGACTGGGCCAAACTATAAAGATTGGCTAAGGAATGTCCAGATGGCCATCACCTATGATAAGCTGGGCTACCTCCTTATTACCAAAGCCCCCGCCGTTCGAGGTCCAGATCCCACTGTTGCGGATGTTGAAATCCGTAAGACATTGGAAATAGATTGTGGAGAGCCAAGTGTCTTGTGTTGGCCTCAATGGATAATGAACACCAGATGCGGCACGAGAAGATAGACTTAGCTTCCATCTTCCTCCATACTAAAGATTTATATGGAGAGCAATCTCGTCTCGCAAGATATGAGACCTCGAAGAAATTGTTTCAGGCGAGATTGGCTGTCGGGTCATCTGTAGGGGACCACGTCCTTAAGATGATTAGCCATATTGAAAAGCTCGCGGACCTTGGGACCACGTTGGAGAACGACTTATATACTGACTTGATTCTACAGTCCCTCCCTTCTAGCTGCGCCCAGTTTATCTTGAATTTCAACATTCAAGGGAAGAAAGTTTCACCTTCAGAACTCCTCAACATGTTGAGGAGTGCTGAGGGCACCCTGCAGAAATCTAGAGAGACAACCGCTTTTCTTATTGGGGAATCTTCCTCTTTTAAATCCAAGGCGAAAGCCAAGGGGAAGAAGAAGAAGGCCTCCACCAAGCCGAAAGATGGTACCAGTAAGGTAGAGGGAAAGGGCAGGGAAAAAGTTTCGGGGCTGACAGTAGGGAAGGAGGAATATTTCTATTGTCACGGGAAATGGCATTGAAAGAAGTACTGCAGGGCTTGGAAAGCCAGAAACCAGGATTCGAAACACGTTGTGGCTTCGGCTTCAGGTGTGTTTATGATTGAAAACTGTCTGTCAATTAACTCTACTTCCTGGGTACTAGATACCGGATCAGGATCTAATATCTATAATTCATTGCGGGCTCTAAGAAATCGTAGAGTTATCAAGGCTGGTGATATGACTCTCAGGGTTGCTAACGGAATGAGCGTGGATGCTATATCCGTAGGGGAATATCATCTAGGATTGACAAGTGGGTAGATTTTGATTTTGCGTAACTATTTGTATGTACCTAGTTTAGCATGTAATATTATCTCTGTGTCTTTACTATTTAAAGAAGGTTATGATTTTACATTTGTAAGTGATGTCTTCCACATCCACCTTAATCAAGCTTTGATTGGGTCTGGTACACTAGATAACGGTATATACGTATTAAATTAAGCTCAGGTTTTCAATGTCCATAGCACACTTAAAAGAAATTCTTCGGAGTTAAATCAGGCTTTCTTATTGCATTGTAGACTGGGTCACATCAATGAAACATGATTGACGAAGTTACATAAAGAGGGATATTTGGATCCGTTTGAATATTAGTCTTATACAACTTGTCAATCATGTCTCATAGAAAAGATGACAAAGACTCCGTTCACTGGACACGGGGTAAGAGCCAGCGAGCTCTTGGGACTCATACACAGCGACATGTGTGGTCCAATGTCTACACATGCAAGAAATGGTTATTCTTACTTCATTACTTTTATGGATGATTTCTCAAGGTATGGACATGTATGTTTACCGCCGAAAGACGCGACCGGGACGTTGGGACGTATGGCCTGAATTTTGGGGGCAGATGCTATTTGGGTTTATCCGTCCACCTCTCCGAAGATACCAAGATGATTTATGGCACCGTACATCGGAGGTTTAGACGGATGCGGCCGTTGTAGCAGACTTCGTCAGATTCCCCCTCATTGTGAGGGGTTTTTGATTGTGGGGACGCTCTTCCCTACAGGCGCAAGCCCCTGCAGTTATTTACGTTACCGCATAGCGATAACCACTTTCTCCTTCTCCAGATGCTCACTTCGTGTCGTATGTGTTTGTTTTATTAGTGGTTGCCTGTGGATTGTATATGGAGACTAATTTATGTTGTCGCCCATAAGGCGGGGATTAGTCCAAATCCGTATTTTCTTAGATTTGGGTTTGTTTGATTTAAGGACCGTTAATCTTATTTGAGATTAAGATCAACTTAAATGTTTGTTAATGATACGTTAGTCTAATTTCAGACTAAGATCTACTTAACGAGATTTTAGGATCATTTAGATCCAAAGAAAGAGCATTTGGGCTCTATCGCTTTAGTTTAAGGACGTTATGGTCCATTGGGTTTAAGGACATCATAGTCCGTGTTTAAAGACATCATTGTCTGTAGGGTTTTGGTCTAACAGTTTAGGGATGCGCCAAAAGTTATTGGTTATTGGGACCCTCCATCTCTCTGAAGACGTTGAAGAATTACAACGACATGTATCAGAGGTATGAAGAGATGTACCCATGAACCAGTGAATGTTCATCGAGGATTTGATGATCTTGTTTGGGACTGAGTCCAATTCAAAAGCATATGGGTTGGGTTAGTTTGGGATTTGACCAACTTTAGGCTAAGCCCACTTGATTATTTATTTGGGCTTGGTCCCCTTTCTGCATCAACAATGCTGAGCAATGAAATGGGTTCTGACACTCTTTATTCTTTTTGTTTTATTTGTGTCCTTTTATATGGAGTGTTAAACACTTGATAGCGCTCACGTGAGGAACACGTGGAGCGCTTGGCGCCGAGCGTCAACCCATGAGTGCAGAGCACTCTTTATAAAATAGCGTCCACGTGAGGAGCACGTGGAGCGCTTGGCGCCAACCAATGAGTGCAGAGCGCTCTTTATAAAAATAGCGCCCACGTGAGGACCACGTGGAGCGCTCGGTGCTGAGCGCCAGCTAATGAGTGCAGCGCCCACGTGAGGAGCACGTGAAGCGCTCGGTGCTGAGCGCCAACCAATGAGTGCAGAGCACTTTTTATAAAAATGGCACCCATGTGAGGAGTACATGGATCGCTCGGCGCAGAGTGCCAGGAAATTTTTTTGTTCTAATCAGTTCTGTGCTCTAAGAATTAAATTCTCGTTTGTGAGAGATTTTATCTCATGGATCTAAGAACTAAGATCTTTTTTTTTTTGATGAGATACTACGATCTCTTTTACTTTTATGACAGACTTTTGCCTTATAGATCTATGATCTAGAAAAAGAACTAAGTTCTTTTTTTTTGATGATATGCTATGATCTCTTTTTACCTTGAGAAGAAATTGTTCTCGTTTTTGAAGTTTGAAGTTTATGAGGGGGTTCTTTTGTACAAGACTTGAAGTCTTGGGTCCTTTATATATGGGAGGCTGATTTGTTGAATCAGTTAAGGAAATCTCTTATTGAGAGATCTCTGATTGATTTGGGGATGTTTCCCACCATCGGATCTTTGATCCAAGGGTTTCTATGTTACAGAAGACATTTTTCTTGTTTCTAACAAGATTGGGAAAATATTTTCCCATACAGAACTTATTCTGTATCTTGGTGATTTTTAATCACCATTGGATCTTTGATCCAACGGTGCTCTGATTTACAGAGCACAATCTTTCTTGTTTAGAAAGATTCGAGGAATATTTCCTCAGTAGAATTTGATTCTGTAATTTGATGATTCATCATCTTCATTGGATCTTTGATCCAATGGTGGAGAACTTTTAGTTCTGACGCCGGCGCTTTCGTGCTTTGCACGTGAGGTGCTACCTTAGAGTCTTTGACTCTTGGAGCTTGGCGCTCTCATGCTTTGCACGTGAGGCGCTGCCTCAGAGTCTTTGACTCTTAGCGCTTGGCGCTCTCATGCTTTGTACGTGAGGCGCTGCCTTAGAGTCTTTGACTCATGGCGCTGACGCTCTTGGCGCTAGTGCTCTTGTATTTTGCACGTGAGGCGCTGCCTCAGTGTCTTTGACTCTTAGCACTGGCGCTCTTGGCGCCAGCGCTCTCGTGCTTTGCACCCGAGGCGCTGCTTCAGTTCAGATTTCAAATTTTGAACAGAGCTTTGCTCTCTGATTGGGGGAAATAAATGCCCCCCACCATTGCACTCACGTGGCTCACACATGAGTGCAGCGGTGGCAGCCTTTCCACCGTTGGATTGTCTTGGAAGTCGGATCAACTTCCAACGCCTATAAATAGGGCCTTTGGTCGTTGAGATGACTGTTGTTCATCTTCTTGCTTTCTTGTTCTTGAGAATTTAATTCTCCTTCAGAGCTAAGCTCTCTGCCTTAAGAAACTCTTCTAAAGTCAGAACCTTGCCAAAATTTTTGGTAAGGATCAAATCTTTGAAGGAATCATTTCGTATTCTAAGGTTTTAAACATTAACAGAGCCTTGCTCTTCATAGAACATAGATCTTAAAGTGGATTTTAGGGTTTCTTAACCCGTTAAATGAAAATAAAGATTTGCTTTTCTTAGATCATAGATCAAAAAATCTTCTTTTAAGGTTTCTTAACCCATTAATGAAGAACTCTTAGAAATCGTTTTGCAGATCTTAGAAATCTCGGAGTTTTTAACTCAGTAAAAGCTTTGCCTTTTAGGGTTTTTGATGGATTACTCCATCATTTTCACAGAGCATAGCTCTTTAGAATTTTTAGGGGAATTTTTATTCCCTTCATCATTAATTTTGACAGATGTCATTTCTGTTGCAGAGCGTTGCTCTCAAGGGAGTTTACTCCTTGGCCTAATGAGCCTCTCATTAAATGAGAATCCTTTTAGGATTCCCTCCTTAATGAGTGGCTGTCTTATCAATGATGAGCCGTCACTTTGATTTTATGGGTCCTCTTTGGTCCCTTTCCACTGCATTGCAGTGTGGTACAATCTATTAGAATTTGGACTGTAGCATTGACAGCTAACTCTTGTTCCTTTTCATGCAGGTACTATGTCTTTCGACACTTATTTCCCCTTCGTTCGTCCGGAGAGCGCATTTGCTGATGCGCCCATAGACCAGGAAGTTTTTGCGCTGATCAAAGATCACGACCCGGAGTAGAAGTCTCTTCATTTATGGGGGTTATGGTACAACTAAATCATTCAGGGTTGACGCAGCTTCTCTTGTGCAACTCCTTCAGAGCCGATCTCCGCTACTCACTACGCCGACTCACCCCAAGTAAACTATGCCCTAGAGGAGGTCAACTGGACTTCAGAGGGTCGCCTTCAGCCCTCTATGGCTTCAATACCCGTACAACCTCCAATGGCTTTGGATATCTCGGGGCGGCGCATATGTCAGGGCGATTCACGCCCTTGGGGATAAGCGTACATGATTGGCTTGACTCTTCGCCATTCATCCGGATATCTGCAGTGGGCTCGATACATCTTGTCGGCCAAGAAATCGCCGCTGCTGAAGCTCGGGTTGTACCCCGCGATTTATGTGTCTCTCTTCCAGTATTCCACGCCCCCTGTATGGTGGGTCAAAGCTTTCTTGGAACAATGGAATGTCCCGACTCATACCTTTCTTCTATCAGGTCGGGAAGTTTCAATCTCTTTAGAGGAATTCGTGGAGATCTCCGGCTTACCTGTCAGAGGGGAACATTACGAGGAGATATTACCCCCTGAAAAGTACATCTTTGCCACCAAATTGGTAGTGATGGGCCTTACTCCGGAGAATTCTATTCAACATCGATTCCCGAGTCTGATCAAGGTGTTGAATATTTATGAGAGTCTGTTTCTCGAATCCGGAAGGCACGAGGTCAGCTTCACAGATTTCATCGCCCGTTTTCTTTGCCCGGAAGTCTTGTCGAAACAAGGTGCGAAGTTCGCCAAGCTTGACGATCCTTTTGTCTTTGGTTCGGACAACCAGTCAGCAGCGGAAGCGGATCAGAGGAATTTCTTTCTCCCGGACACCCCGGTCATCTCTTTCGCAAAGCTCGCAGCTTCTGACGTCGACGAAGAGACGTTTTTTCTGGGGTTCCTCGGGTTATGGCTAAGATGGTTTGTGCTCCTAATGCACCCTCGCTATATGAGGCCGTCTGTTTTCTACCCGGCTCACTGAATTGTTGAAGGGACACGGGTTGCCGTCGGGATCGCTGTGCTGGCTCATTTGTATCTGGCCTCAGCTCAGCAGCAGACACCACTCAGCCGGGGATACAGCCCGTAAATCTCCCGCTATATTATTTCACGTCGTGGATCGAGCTTCATGTGCTCGGCGCTTTTAGAGTCCATAAACGACCTCGTTTCTACGACAGTTATAATTTCCCTCAGGTCATGTTCCTAGTTGACGCTTCTGCTTTAGATCTGTCATAGCGAGAGGCTCGGGGACTGGTCCTTCGCTCGCGTATGGTCGGGGATGGCATGACCTTCGTCGATAGGGTCCTGAATATCGGCAAGGAGTCCACTAAGGTGGTGCAACCGCTGCGCAACACCTTTAAAGACGGGGCTCCCACGTTGAAGGCTCGAGAGATCTTGCATCTGTACTCGATCAGGCCGGGCTTCTTAGTGTTCAAGAAAAATGACTCAGCGCTTTTCATAAGGTACAACCTGCACCATTTTGCCCAACAGTCAAGTTACAACCAGGGTGTTCCCTTCGAGGCCTTCCTGGCAGATCCAGTCGCTACTGAAGAGGGTATCCGGAGCGCGTTGCACCATTTCATGCGGCTAAACACCGGGTCCAACTTTTTGATCAGTGAGCCGAGCTATGTTCCGAAAGCCACGAACGCATACATGGCGTGGTACCAGCATGTGACGGGTGCTATCATTAGGGAAGAAAAGCGGTTGCTGCTTGATCACAAAGGTGTAACCCCTGCTGGTAATCCAGCTGTTCCCCTATTACGACAGACCATTGTTCGTCCTTCCCTAAGAGAAGTTGTTGCGGTTGCGCTCCCGTGCGCTCTTCCTGAGAAGCCTCTCCCCCGTGTTCCTGTGGAAACGGCAGTTGCAGCGTCTCCTGAGTCTGGCGTTGGTACGGAGATCGGGACTCGTCGTCCAAAATTGCCCGCCAAGCACAAGCTCCTGTCATCGGCTGCTGGCGCTCGCTCACAAAAGAAGAAGAAGTCGCTATTTTCTGCCGATGTCGAACTTGGCCAGGAGCCTCATGCTCCCTATAGCGAGGGTTTGTGTAAGTATGCGACCAATGAGGGCTTATTCATCGTGCCTGCGGATAATACTATTCTCCAGGCTGCCCTTATGGCCTCCGAGCGACTGGCTCGTGAAGAAGCAGCGCTGATCACCATTGCGAAGTCAGGTATGCTTCAGTTGTATTTTTACATTCCTTCCTTCCTTATTATTATTCTTTTATTGACGCTTTCTTCTTCAACAGACATCTCTGCCGAAGAGGCTCTCGTGGCTTCCCTCAAAACATTCGAAGAGGAAGAGAGGCACCGTTCTTCTTTGGGCCTTGGTATAATTTAGCTCATTGTGTCTTCATTCCCTCTTTCTTTATTTATGGTCTGATCTTCTCCTTTACTTTATTGCAAGGACTAGCTTGACTCAGGTTATCCCGAGTGCGGTGTCGATCCCAAGTGATGATGCGGCGACGCTTCCAGAGCTAGCTATTGTGGCTCCAGCTCTCCCAATATTATTGCAGGAGGCTTCACTAAAGCGGCCGATGGCAGACTCCGTAACGGCTCCAGAGACAGAGCTTGGTTCGGACGATGACGTCCCTTTGACGGAGGTCTTGAGGAGATCGCTTCTCACTGCTAAGACCGAAAAGAAGCATAGGAAGCGTGCGGTAAGGGAACACGATGCTAGTTTGGCCGTGGGTGCAAGCTCAAGCGTCATTGCGATTCTTGATACTCCTTCGGCAGATGTTTTCCCTGCGTTGTCTACCACCCGTAGAAAAATAGCACGTGCAGCTTGGGAAGAAACCGAAAAGCTGCTCCAAGGTAACGTAACGCTGAGAGTTTTTCTTTTATTAGAACTAAATCTTCGAGTTTTGACATATGAATTTCTGCAAGTCCAAGTCTCGGCGATGGGATGACGGGTGAAACCCTGGCGGTCACCGTGCCCGAACTTGCTACCATCTCTTTGTAATTTGGGACTGTCCAGATTACTGCCCTTTCTCCTTGCAGTTCCTCGGTATCGGCGGGCGTCGCAAGCGTCACGACGGCCCTCATCGAATCAGGGGACGAAGCCATGGGCGCGGAATCTACTCCTTTGAGAGAGAGCGAAGAAGCCGTTGCACCCGGTGATGCCTCCGCCATGGTGTCGGTCCCTGATCTATCAGGTAATTGTTGAGTTGCTATTTTTAAGCTTTTCAATCTTGTTCAGTCTTTCTAATGATATGTTGTTTGCCTTGAGTACAGGTGCGGTGAATCCCAAGGTTGTGTCATTTGAAGAAGCGTCACCAGTCGCTGCTCTGACGGTAGCCGTCCTTTCGTCTTCTCCCGTGTCCTCTCAAATGTTGGAAGGTATGGGTTTGCGACTTATTTGGTTAAACTGTGGATACCATCTTCCTTGTACTGTCAGTATATTGTCACAACTTTGCAGGAGTCCTTTTTGACCATCTGTATCAAGTGCTGAACCCGCATTTCTCCTTCCAGTCGGAAGTCGTTCCGCCTGCTGGTATCGGTTAGTATATCCTTCAACTATTGTTTTCCCCCTTTTTTTATAAATAGTCATATTGTCGCTTAGTCTTCCTTGTATTGATCGCAGCGTCACGGATTGGAGGAGGGGACGAGAGAATAGCCGCGTCTCCGGTACTTCCAATTTTGCCATCCGCCACAGCCGGTATAGTAGACTCTATTACTCGTGTATTTCTTTATCTGCCGAGTCGATATTTGACCATAATTTGTTTTTGCAGCAATCGCACCGGCTCCAGCTCCCTTCGAGTCTTGCATCCCAATGCCGGCAGGGCTCTTTGCTAAACGCCCATCTTCCAGGAGCGCTGCGACTAGCCTGCGAATGTTGAGCGAATTCGCCGAGAATCTTGATGCCGAGGCACTCACATTTGCTGCAGATTTTGCTGCTGAGGTTAATCCCATGCTGGCGACACTCGTGAACTTTCATGACGAAGGCATCGTTGAGTCTTGGGTTAATTACTGCAGGAAGATCGATGCCTGCCTGCATAAGATTGAGCTCAAGCGTCCTGCTCCTGAAGTACCAGTTTTGAACTCCCAGCCGGCTGCATGGGTTGATTAGAGTGTTCCTTTCCTTCTCCATTTTGAATAAGAGATGACCCTGAGGCGAAAGGAACACGAAGTAGCTTCAAGCGAATCTGCCCAGTTGCGTGCCGAGGTCGAAGCGAATGTTGCGCAGTTGAAAGCTGTCTTTGACAATCTGCAGCGATGCATTTCAAATGGGCTGACGCTGAGACGAACGCTTGACCCTACAGAGCGGGTCGTGCAGGACTGCGAATCCGCCATACTGGGCACCAATGAAAAGCTTTTGTCTTGTCTGCGATAGCGGGCCAAAGTCGAAGCGGAGCTGGCTGCGGCGGCCAATTGCAAGAAAGGATTGAGAGGGGCGCGCGAGCAGCTGGCTGACTTGTTGAAAATGCCTCCTCCTCAATAATTGTCTTTGTATCGACTGAAAATTTGTAATCTATGAATAACATGTATTCATTTCATCTTGTTATTCTTTTATATGATGTATCTTGTATTCAATTAAATTTCTGAATAAAAGACACATTATTTTATCTCCTACTATCGCCTTCTTTTTTCTGCTGTGTTATTGGCATTCTATTTTAGCAAATGTGGCCAGTAGATAGTAGATAGCATTCCATCTTAATCTCCTTGTAGGGTATCAATGGCTTAGGAAACAGGTTCAAGTCTGCTGCCTAAGACTTTTCAACTTTATGAGCCATGAGGGTCTCATAAAGACTTTTCTCCCTACGAGTCATGAGGATCCCGCAGGTGTATTTTCTCTTTAGGAGTCGTGAGGATTCCTAAGTGCGTTTTCTCTTGAGAGTCATAAGGATCTCACAAGAGAATTTTCTTCCTAACAAGTCGAAAGGACTCGTAAGTGGTCGGTGAGTTGACTTGTTCCCGAATCGAAGCATTGCTCCAACGGAGAGGTCAAGGGTTGACTTATTTCCGAGTCGAAGCATTGCTTTACGACGGGGAGGTCAAAGGTTGACGTATTTCCGAGTCGAAGCGTTGCTTTGCGACGGGGAGGTCAAGGGTTGACGTATTTCCGAGCCGAAGTGTTGATTTACGACGGGGAGGTCAAGGGTTGACGGATTTCCGAGTCGAAGTGTTGCTTTACGACGGGGAGGTCATTGGTTGACTTGCTCCGCTTTCTGCGATGTCGGGGTTGACTTGCTCCGCTTTTGACGGTGTCAGAGTTGACTTTTTCCGCTTTTGACGGTGTCAGGGTTGACTTGCTCCGCTCTTGACGGTGTTAGGGTTGACTTGCTCTGCTTTCTGTAGTGTCGGATTTGACTTGCTCCGCTTTCGGCGGTGTCAGGGTTGACTTGCTCCGCTTTCTGTGGTGTCGGGTTTGACTCTATGTTGTCTGTGAACCGTGGAGTCTTAGAACTAGGTACTTTTCCGTGACTCCGATTAGTGGTGTCGTGTCCGTATCCTGCTGGAATGAGGAGGAACGCTGTTGCTGATCTCTAGGCTGTAGATGTTGCCGTCGAGATCTGGCTTCCCTTTGACAGAGTTTGGTAGGGAAACGCAGTTCCCTTTTCGTTTATGCCCATGGATTGTATACAGGGGTCAGTATGGACTCGTCTGTAGGGCAAAAGTTTCATCTCTTTTTTTTCTTTTTCTTTTCCGCGATGCTCTATCATTTCAGCTTTTTATATCGTGAAAATCGCGATTGCCCAATCATTTCGGCTATTTTTTGCGGTGCCCAATCATTTCAGCTATATTTTATTTACTCGCTGCTTTTTATTGCGAGTTGCTCAATCATTTCGGCTATTTTTTGTATGCATATCTTTTACTTGCTGATTTTGTCGCAAGTTGCCCTATCATTTCGGCTATTTCATATGCATTTATAGCTCGCCGAATTTTTGCTGCGAGTATCGAACTTAGAATCTGATGCCAATCTTAGCATCAGCATCGTTGCGACTGGAATATTGCCAGGAGCGAATCATCATTTGCCATGAAAGGACTTAGAATTTGATACCGATTTAGGCATCAGCATCACTACCACTGGGACATTACCAGGAGCGAATCATCATTTGCATCTGTCGACTCGAACAAAGGTGGCTTAGCAAACAGGGTTAGGATCCTGTCGACTAAGGTTTTTGACTTCATGAGCCGTAAGGGTCTCATAAAGGTGTTTCTCCCTACGAGTCGTGAGGATCTCATAGGTGCGTTTTCTCCTTAGAAGTCGTGAGGACTTCTAAGTGGTGTTCTCACTTATAAGCTGTAAGGATCTTGTAAGAGTGTTTTCTCCTTATAAGTCGAGAGGACTTACAAGTGTCGTTTGCCAAATGAGGAAATTTTGCGCCATTGGTGGAACTTGGTAGGGGGAGACGTTTATTTGTGCCCGTGGATTGTATACAAGGGTCAACATTGAACCGTTTGTAGGGCAGTCTTGGAAGTGTGATGGCTTAAGAATAGGTTCAGATCCCTGTAGCTTAAGGATTTTGAATCCCTATGAGCCGTGAGGGTCTCATGAGGGGATTCTCCTTATGAGTCGTGAGGATCTCGTAAGTGTAATTTCTCTTGAGGAATCATGGGGATCCCTAAGTGTGTAGCTCCTTTGTGTGTCATAAGGATCTCACGCAGGTATTTTCTCCTTACAAGGTCGAGAAGACCTTACAAGTGTTTTTTAACGAGATTGCGCCCTTTCGGGTTTTCACAAACTCGCCGATAGCCCTGCTGTTTTTACTCACGGAGCCCTTTCAGGTTTTCATCCGTGCCCATTTCGCTTATGGACGTACCGTTTTTTTTGTTTTTTTGTTTTTACTTTTTTTTATTATTATTATTTTTTTCGCCGCATTAGCCTAAGGATGTTGCGGTTCATCGTAGTTTAAGGATGTTAGTCCATTGTCAGTTTCACGACATTGTGGTCCATTATTAGTTTTAGGGACGTTTCGGTCCTGTCACGTCCCGAAAGTACGGAATATGACCGGCACTTAAACTACGAACGTCTCGAGGCGTACGTAATCTAAGTAAGCCGAAAACCCAGAAATCCAAACCAAGAAAAGTAGTAGAGTGAAGGAATACCAATTTAAAACAAGTAGTTTCAATAGCATAAGCCGAATTATGCGGGTTTTTAAAAACATCAAAAATTTCCTGAAAATTTCGGCAGAGTCTCCTTTGTAAATACTGGCCCCCAAACGGAATACAACATGAATAGTATACGAAATCAATAAAAAGGCATCCCCAAGCGGGAGCTAGCTCTTCGTCAATCGACGGTCACAACCACACAAGCAATATAATATACAACGCCAAGGGCGATGATCAAAACTCAAAAAGAAACTCAAAACAACAAGAAATCCACAGAAATACAACACGCGACTCTAAGGTCGAAAGAATAACATCACTGGTCTCTATCTCAAAATAAATACATGTTTGGTTGATGGAACTTCTAGATACAACAGAATAATAATATACAAGATATATAATGGGGGTACGATACAAGTAAACCCACCTACTAGCAAATCGCCCGAAGGAAACTATGCCCGCAAGTCGTAAAGAAACCTGTACGGCAAACCTGCAAGAAACTGGGGCACAACGGGGGTGAGTTGCCAACTCGTGAATAGAAAAACATCTACGCACAGAAATCGCATAAATAACGCAACCTAGGTCAATGATCATAATATATCCTCAAATATATGAATAACATGCAGCCTATAACAATGGCTAGGGTAATATCTAACCCGAGTGTGATCTCATGTGCCCGTGTCAGTGCCTCAGGTAGTAATATATCATATGAATGAGGTATGAATGCATGAAAACAGAATACATGTAAATGCAGAAACTGTTTTCATAAATTAGTGAGATTTCCTTTGTATTTTTTAAAATGAGGTATCATAAATGAAATCAGCATCAACAGTGTCTAGCATCGACACAAAACATAAATCTCAATGTCTCAAAACCTCAGGCTCCGGCTATCCGGACTGGCCTGTATCATCAAATCTCAGTACCTCAATATCTCGAAATCTCAATGTCTCAATCTCAATATCTAGGGCACCGTCAGTCCAGACCGGCCCCTACCATCCATCTCAAGACCAGGACGGTATCCTCCGGATATCCGACGCGTCGGGTAAAATCACCGGTAGGTAGTCTCCCCCTGCCAGGCTCATCGTCATCACCACGAGCTTCTTGCCCCGGGGTACCTTACCGGGTCCACCATGTACCCAAAACGGTTCATCCAACTCCTCGAATCGGGTCTCGAAATCCATCCGCAAACTCATGGTGGACGACTCATACATCATGGGAAAAACCGCGCTTTTCATTTAAAAAGAGAAAGAAGAAGTTTGTATATGTTTTGCGGTTTTCCCCAAATCCAGAAAATCTCATGAAAATCCGAATCCAAAACCTCAATAGCACGTAAAAAGTGAATATATGCATGAGAATCCATGAATGCGGCATAACAATGAATAACAGTATGCATGAAATAGCAGGTAATAACTACAATGTCTAGACTAACATATAAGGCAAGTACACTAATTGTTGGAGATAGTGCCCTCAGAGTCAATTATTAGGTCACAGGTACGTGATTGTAATGATTGATAGAGGACCTATCCCGATAGGACAGTCTTACTCGAGATGATAGTATGCTATCTGGTTTACCTTTATCATCGTGTACTGTTTTAGGTGACCTTACAGGTCGCTATTACACGTTGGTAGAGCCCCTAGGATTCTTGCTTGACCACCAGCAGTATGAGGGCGATCATATAAGTGGGAGCTGGGGTCTATAAGCTTATCCTTAAAAGGTCCCTAGTCGTGGGAGTTTCGAGACTGGGCATCGATACTCCATTAGTAGACTAGTGTATACAGTCGAGACCCCGACGAGGGGCGGTGGCCGGTCTCACAAGCCACTGGTGTCAGTTGGATCACCTAAGATGTATACATGTGCTCATTGGGTTATGAGTACACCGGACAGGACTCGCCGGGAACATGCTAGTTGGTCATATACCAGACGTCAGATGGCAGTTCCCTGGTGACATGTGTGCAGGTTAGTTCATCGACCTGGGGATCGTCATTTGTCTCGTGTGAGTTCCTACTGTACTTTGATTACTACCCTACCACGGCTCAAAGGAGTCGTGCAAACAGGTTTTAGTTGGGTACAGTCCCGAGCCACATGGAGGCAGTGAGCGTATCTTCAGGGGTTCGTCTCTCCCGGTATTGGGGGGTGAGGTCGTGCTGTGTCTAGGAGAGCCATTACACAAAGTCCTTGGCCAAGGCAAGGAGATTTACTGGTAGGTATTCCAGTAGTATCTCAGGGTGTTCTGGGCTACACTCCGACACGACTTGTACCGCTTTTGGGGGTCTGACTTTTACCAACCCCCTAGGCCCGCCATGCGATACTCATAGACGAACGGACCGGACTGCACGGATATTGTCACTGACAGGCTCAGTAGGGTGTCAGGCTGAGCTCGCTCACAGACGTCCCTTTTGGTCAATACCTGGTGGCCCGTTATGTATTGGCTTATACCTCTAACGTGCTAGTGGTTAAATCCACAACCAAGGTGTTGATGAGTCTTTAGAGTCCCCCACATTTCAGTTACTCAGCTTTCGGGCGAAAGGTTGTAGAGGCCGTATGGAGATATGGCAGGGTCCGATCAGATACGTGCGGTATTGCACGGATCAGGATCGGATAGTCTGTACTATAGGCCGTATGGTTATATGGCAGGGTTCGATCAGATACGTGCAGTATTGCACAGATCAGGATCGAACGGATAATACTAGCCGGCTTTGGTATAAGCCGGATCCTAGTATAGTACAGTGTAGATTTTGTCTCATTGCATTTGTATTTCGGTCGGAATACAAATGCGGGTGTGTATGCACAGTATCGGGGTTTTCCTGTAATTTATTACGGGACCAGTTTTCTGGAGTTGCCAGTTTGCTTTCCGTTTCGGCCAATTTCCTTTGTATCGTTCATTGGCCGAAGATTGGTGGAGGAGGGTTTATTTGCATTGTTGCAAATAGGCTTTTGTGGAAGGGGGTCTTTGCTTATATTGGTATCATGATGGTTTTCATGATGTGCACCATCATTGACTTTTCCTTTCTCATCATGGTTGGACTTTGTGAGGTGATGATGGTGGTGTTGAGTGTTGGTTTTGTGGTAATCATTCCCTTTTGCATCATAACCATTCCTCTCTCTCTCTCTTGGATATGATGGTTGCTCCACTCATTTTCTTTTGCACACACTCTCATTCTCACTCTCCCCTCTAGACTTGGCCGGCCACTCTTGATATGGGGCTGTCCAAGAACTTCTCATGGGGATTTTTGTTCATTTCATGTTAGAAAAATCCCCAAGTTCATCTAGAAAAGTTCATGTTTCATACCTCCACCAAAAGGCAACTCCATAACCCCAAAAGTGAGACTTGAGGACTACATATTCTACAGCGAACCTTGGGCACGTCGAGTAGCCGGCTTCGTGCCCGAGTTGCCTCGGCATTGAGGTGGGAGCCCGTAAAAGAAGTAGGCGATGTGGTGCACTTCCGGCGACGAGGAGGAGACGGGACATTCCGCAGGAGATCGGGACGATGATGAGAAGACCGGAGGACTTGGATCGTCGGTATATCTCTTCCCTTTCTTGTTGATAGCTAGGACTAGTTAGTGGTTCGATCCGGGTGTTAGTGCGCGGCGGTTTGCCAGTTCAAGAAAAATTTAAGTTTATCACCGCTTCCGCAATTGGCCGTCGGATTGACGGCCGGGGCGCCGCCGTGCACTTACAGTGGTATCAGAGCCTCCCCATTAACTTAGTCTAGCTTTGTGTAATGTGTTTTTCAGTTCCGATCGATCGAAATGTTCAAAAACCCGTATTTGCCCACATCAGTTTTCTGTTGAAACTTTTTGGTCCCTAAAAATTTTTCAGGTTGTATAAAAGCACTGTACAGGAAGACTTAAGACTTCTGGAAAAATCCGACACCATGATCCTCTGGTTTGAGCGCGGAACCGCGGCCAAAACCTACTTGTGGCCGCGGTTCCGCCGCAGGGTAGAGGAGTCAGTGGGCCGGATCTTTTCAGTGGGCCTCTGGGATTATTTTTGGGGTTTTTGAACATTAAAATTGGGCCCATATTTTCTGTAACTGCTACAGTTTTGTTTTGGGGCCCACTTGTTTATATTCGATCGGTCGGATATTTTAAACACATTTTTCACAGTATTTACATTATATCTGCGACCGTGAATGTCACTTGATCGGTAAATCCGGTCTAACTGCTATAGCCCGGTTAGACGGATTTGCGAACGTGACTTTCACGTTGATGTTTTGTTTTTGCTGTAATGTTGCGGATCGGTCGTGGGGGATAGCCTGGATGCAATGCTAGTACAGTTCTGTTGTGTTATGTACATTTGATATTGCGGGGCGAGCGTCCGACATGTGGACTGCCGTCACTGCCTGTTTGTATTATTATTTTGGGGCACGACCTGGTTGCGGTCGATGTACCCGTTGTATGTATATTTTACTTTCTGTACTAGGATTGCCCCGCGGAGGGGTGCACGGATAGCCGGATTCTGGAGGGCAACAAGCCCGCATCTCATGGCATTGAGACGGAGGGGGCTTCACTCTAGGATTGGCGGGCTATTCGCCGCACTCGTAGGGGGTACAGGTTGACCCAGGAAGGGTGCCCAAGTTGCCGGATTCCGTGAAGTGCTGGGTGGTCCATTCACGGCGCTGAAGGGGGCTGCCTCGCTTCAGGTTTTGGCGGGTGACTTGCCGCGCCCGTAGGGGTCTAGGATTTCATTGCACAGGCTATCCACACGACCAGGGAACGTCGGGTTTCAGTAGTGGCTCTGTGAAACCCGGGATCCCAGATATCTGTTTTGTTCTGTGATGCTGTACATTTCTGTGATGTTGCATTTTATTCACGCCTTGAGCGAAATACTATATATTGGTATATATATTAGTAGATGTTGTATATGTTTTGCATCCGCGCTAGTCCAGTCCCCGCTCTGTCGTTAGTAAGCTAACCTAACGGGTAATGACGGGACCCAGTGGCGAATACGGATGGCATATACGTACATCAGTATATTTTCGTTCTTTTTGGTGTGATCAATTGATGGGACTGCATTGATTCGGATCAATGCAAGTTAAAAACAAACCTAATCTGATGTTGTTGGAACACTTTTCAAAAAGCTGTTATTGCAAGGACGTTCTCTTTTGTTTTGCATCGTGGTATTCAGTTGGAATATCCTGCTCCTCAGTCGACGAGGCAAGGGCCGAGATCCCTTCACCGGGAGTGACCCCTTGGACAAAAAGTTTGCGTCAGGGCATTAACTTCACTATAGCCGATTACTTTTGCTTTGCACCGTGGTATTCAGTTGGAATATCCTGCACCCATTCTACGGGGAAAGAGCCGAGATCCCTTCACCGGGAGTGACCTCTTTAGCAGCGGTTTTCGTCACTATATTTTAAAAGGCTATCCGTTCCTTCAACGATATCAAGTTCATTACGTTAAAGGTTTTCGCCAGAAACCATTCGTAGCCCTCCGTCGTTTCAGCCGGGTAGTAAGTAGTATTCATGCTATGTTTGTTGGCCTTCGTCAAGGCATAGTGTATGGTAGCTGCTTGTTGCCTTTCTGCAGCATAGATAGATGCGTTGGTTTGGGACAGTCGTATAGCCTTGTTGGCCTTCGTCAAGGGCTTGTGCGGGTGGGTTCAAATCAACCTGGAGAATGACGGGCAGAACTTGACATGTGACTTATGATTTGTTGGCCTTCGTCAAGGTCATAAGAGCATGGGGCAAAAATCACATCGGGAGTTTCAAAAGAACTGAAACTTGCCAGATATGCGCATACCTTCTGGAGTGTGATGACGTGAGCGGATTCCGTCACGTTATCATGCGATGATAGTTGGATCCCGATTCCCACTGATGAGTTAGTTTACTCCTCGGGTAACCCCGACTAATTCTTCTTTCAGGTTTGGAGGAGAATTTGAGGTACAGTGGGAGGTTTCCAGATTAGATAAATTGGTAACCATTCTGATCTAGGTTAGAGTGCACGCTGAGTGTTTCTTTTCTCTCTCTCTTTGGCAGCGACCATTGACCCGACCCTAAGACTATGACTCAGTGACCAAGTTAACCGAACCTTCTTACACTGGCTTTTGGATTGTCAGAGTTGCGAACCTCATTGCCACTCCTACTTTTACCCTTTTCTCCAGGACACCCCGTATTACTACGAACGTCCCACTTCCATTGGACAAAACCATCGTATGGTTAGATACGAACTCGAAAGAATTTATTCGAGGATGGTTTCCGGTTCTGGAGGAAACGGATAGGATTATTCAGTTGTCTTTTCTTTTACCTTCTCTCAGGTTGCGAGTACTCCTTGGTTTAGGAGATAGTACACCTATTACGCAAATTGGATAGTCTTCTTCCAAACCATAGGCTGGTGCCGACTGGTAGGGAATGAAGAAAACCAATTAGCATAACGATGGTGTGCAGAAGGTATTAAGTTAAGACAAAGCAAGGGATTAGTAAGAGGGCAAAGTAAATTGCAACAGATATTCACGACCAAACCAGGTATTTCGTTACCACTCCCACATCACCTTTGTATTTCTCTAGGACACTCCGTATCACTACGAAGATCCACAGTTATTTGGATACTCCATCGTATGGTTATATACGAACTCGAAAGGAACTTGTTCCAGTTCGGGGATGGATTCTGGTTCAGGAGAAATAGGAATAAGGTTTATTCGGTTGTCTTTTATCTTCACCCTCTCTCATTGCGAGTGTTCCTAGGATTGGGACAGTACACCCATTATGCTTATTGGATAGTCTTCTTCCAAACCATAGGCTGGTGCCGAACGGTAGGGAAGGAAGAAAACCATTTGGCCTAAAAGGGTGTGCAGAAGGTAAAGACTAAAGACATATGAAGGGATTTGGAGAGGTGGCAAAGAACTATACGGTTACAGTCGTGAATCTGGAAGAGGCATTACTAGGAATACCAGAATACCCCATCGGAATATTTCAATGTTTCAGTTTCACTGTGTAATGTTAAAGGAAAACTGATTTCCCGATTAGATACTTACTCCAGGGTATGTATTTACCAGGTACGATTCTCACATCTGTATGGTTTTACAGATGATGAGTGGGAGTAAGTTATTGGGAATTGGGTGATTATCCTCATTATATCGGGATTCGTTGTAATCGGTGATATTTGAGGAAATCACCTGGGCTGTTTGCCGGTCGGCAAATATTTGGTTTTGAATATCCGCTGTTATGCACCAATTTCAAATTGATATATATGTACGTCTATTTTCATAGAGTGAGATATACCTTTCTGAAATTATGTCTACGACATTTACCTATATCAGTGGATGGTTAGGTAAGGAGCATTAAACAGCGGTGTAATTCTTCTTAACCATAAGTACAGTTTTCAACCTACGACACACAGTGATTGAGTTATCAGACTCAAGGGACTTATACAAAGGATTGTATGTTGTCCAGGGTCCATCAGGACAGAGGGCTTGGTCCTCGTACTATATTCGGTTTACTTATGACTTCTCTAGTTTTTAGACAGGTGTTTCGCGGAAACACAGGGTCCAAATTTTGAGAAGTTATAGGTATTTTGAATAGAGTAGAGAACCAGGTATAGCAAGTATCGGGATTCTTCAAAGAGATCGAAGATGTAGATACTTGTGTATGGTATTCAGTTGATAGTAATGATAAAGAGATCTTGCTTCTCTTTCAGGTTACTCATAATTGGAAGTATTCCTAAGTTGAGTAACGCTGATCGGCCTCCTTCCATTTAGTTGACATGCGCTGGGGACAGCTGCATGATTAGAATCTGGTTCAATTAAATCAGTGCCTCTGTTTCTATATTGGATATAGAACAGTTCATATCTTAACGATGTTAAGGTACGGGGAGTTGTCCGGTTTATGATTAAAACCAGACACTGGACAACTCAAGGCACGTTTCTGTAATGGCTGTTTGTGGGTTGACCCAGGCTATGAAGAGGGTTGACTTTCTACCATCTGGATGGACAATAGCAATATCGTTCTAGACTCGCCACAGTTTTAATAAAAATGGATTTTTTCAGAAAACAGTAGTGGGAGTATGGTAGAACTGGAAGTGATTCCAGAACCAACAAACGATTACTGAAGATTTGATAAGGAACCTAAAGATTCAATCTGGATTGACATTCCATTGGCCACTCCGCAGATAAGGTGGGTAACTTCAGGCACCCGAGAGGTACTACGGTAGCCTCAAGGACGGTGACAGAGAAGTTCTTGTTTACCCACAATTACCATTGCTGTTGTTCCAGGGTGCGAGACCCGGCGGGAGGATGAGTATAGCGTCGTTCTAAACTAGTTTTAGAAGTGTACGTGTATATGACTCTGCCAGAGGGTTGTCGTAGTCAGTGGGAGCAGCGGAAGTATTGGTGGACAGGTAGCTTATGTCTATTTATAGACTAAAGCAGATGTAGCGGAGATAGATCATCTATTTCTGACGTGACAGTCATAGGTTTGACTTCATCAGAATAGGGGATGGATCTGTTGAGAAGGTAGTAGGGTGTGATATCCTGATATTTGGATGATATACACAGAGTAGGAAAAGAAACTCCTACACTACGATCGGTTATACTTTGGTCGTCACACAGTTGTTTCTCCACAAAGGAAATGGATTTTATATCAGACATACTGGTTACTAGATCTATGGTCTTAGATCTAGATTTGGGTGGTTTCCCAATCAGGGTACTTGACAGCATTCTAAGAGTATTTAGGATGGACGACTCCTGGCACGGTAGTGTACCTGCAGGTAATGGAGTCACCCTCTCCAAAGGTGTCTTACAGACTAAAGGGGAGAGGGACGGGCATGATTGGCAGATCACTTGCTCAGGCAATTGAGTCAATCGTGAGATGTCAAGTACCACACCAGATGTTGTTCTTGCACTAGATGCAATAAGTTGACATTAATCCAATCCTGGAGAAACAGTCGGAAGCAGTTTTAGAACATAAGTGGATGTTCTAGGGAGATGATAACGACAGCCTCATTCAGGAGACAGTTATCATTCCAGGCTTCCAAGGTGACGTGGACGACAAGGAGGTTGTCAGAGTTATAGTTTTCCTTCTGATGAGGGGCAGTATTTTGGACAGGTGGTCCAAGGCAATACTGAGGGAGGCATGGCGCGCAGGATACTGATTAAGTTCAGTTGACGATACAGTCTAAGAAGTTTGGATTTGGAGTTCATTTATGAGCTATGTCCCATCAGACATCCAGACACATTCTAAGACAGGTATTGCTCATTTCGGGAGATGGCTTTCTCCGCGAACTTGAGATATAGAGAGACATAGAAAGAAACAACTAAGCGGATCTACTCACTGAGGCTATTCCTCGAACGCAAAAGTTTCGCAAACGAGCATTGTGAGACTGACTAGTAGAGGAGTTGGGTGTTCGGTATCACACGGGCTGTGAGTATGCGACATCGCAATAATTAGCCTTGAGTGCAAGTGGGAGATTGTTGGAGATAGTGCCCTCAGAGTCAATTATTAGGTCACAGGTACGTGATTGTAATGATTGATAGAGGACCTATCCCGATAGGACAGTCTTACTCGAGATGATAGTATGCTATCTGGTTTACCTTTATCATCGTGTACTGTTTTAGGTGACCTTACAGGTCGCTATTACACGTTGGTAGAGCCCCTAGGATTCTTGCTTGACCACCAGCAGTATGAGGGCGATCATATAAGTGGGAGCTGGGGTCTATAAGCTTATCCTTAAAAGGTCCCTAGTCGTGGGAGTTTCGAGACTGGGCATCGATACTCCATTAGTAGACTAGTGTATACAGTCGAGACCCCGACGAGGGGCGGTGGCCGGTCTCACAAGCCACTGGTGTCAGTTGGATCACCTAAGATGTATACAGGTGCTCATTGGGTTATGAGTACACCGGACAGGACTCGCCGGGAACATGCTAGTTGGTCATATACCAGACGTCAGATGGCAGTTCCCTGGTGACATGTGTGCAGGTTAGTTCATCGACCTGGGGATCGTCATTTGTCTCGTGTGAGTTCCCACTGTACTTTGATTACTACCCTACCACGGCTCAAAGGAGTCGTGCAAACAGGTTTTAGTTGGGTACAGTCCCGAGCCACATGGAGGCAGTGAGCGTATCTTCAGGGGTTCGTCTCTCCCGGTATTGGGGGTGAGGTCGTGCTGTGTCTAGGAGAGCCATTACACAAAGTCCTTGGCCAAGGCAAGGAGATTTACTGGTAGGTATTCCAGTAGTATCTCAGGGTGTTCTGGGCTACACTCCGACACGACTTGTACCGCTTTTGGGGGTCTGACTTTTACCAACCCCCTAGGCCCGCCATGCGATACTCATGGACGAACGGACCGGACTGCACGGATATTGTCACTGACAGGCTCAGTAGGGTGTCAGGCTGAGCTCTGATGATGGTGGTGTTGAGTGTTGGTTTTGTGGTAATCATTCCCTTTTGCATCATAACCATTCCTCTCTCACTCTCTTGGATATGATGGTTGCTCCACTCATTTTCTTTTGCACACACTCTCATTCTCACTCTCCCCTCTAGACTTGGCCGGCCACTCTTGATATGGGGCTGTCCAAGAACTTCTCATGGGGATTTTTGTTCATTTCATGTTAGAAAAATCCCCAAGTTCATCTAGAAAAAGTTCATGTTTCATACCTCCACCAAAAGGCAACTCCATAACCCCAAAAGTGAGACTTGAGGACTACATATTCTACAGCGAACCTTGGGCACGTCGAGTAGCCGGCTTCGTGCCCGAGTTGCCTCGGCATTGAGGTGGGAGCCCGTAAAAGAAGTAGGCGATGTGGTGCACTTCCGGCGACGAGGAGGAGACGGGACATTCCGCAGGAGATCGGGACGATGATGAGAAGACCGGAGGACTTGGATCGTCGGTATATCTCTTCCCTTTCTTGTTGATAGCTAGGACTAGTTAGTGGTTCGATCCGGGTGTTAGTGCGCGGCGGTTTGCCAGTTCAAGAAAAATTTAAGTTTATCACCGCTTCCGCAATTGGCCGTCGGATTGACGGCCGGGGCGCCGCCGTGCACTTACACTAATATCATGTCTAAACTACTAGCTAACAGGCTATGTCAAGCAATAATATTTTCTAAGGTGTACGTGACATGGCAATTACCGATGAAGATGTGTGTGAGCCGGCAAGTAAGTGTACATGGTACATACGCATCATCGGTAATGGTGCTGGTGTCCTAACAGCATGATATCAATAATGTAGTATGAAACATAATATAAGCATGCGATGCGAAGCGAACCACAATAATGAGCGGGAGCTGAATACTAGACGCAACTATAACTAATCTGCATTAATCTAATATAAGTCCTACAAATAGTGCCTTTTGAAATAACACGAATAATGGGGTTTTGAAAATAGGGGTTACGGTGTTTTTATGAAAAGATACGTCTTTTGAAATATCCGTAGGATCCCTTGGGCTGTCTTTTAAAATACCCACAATTCGTTAGTTTTTGAAATAGGTAAGAATCGAATCTAATCCAACAACTAAACTAAACTAAAGGGCTAAGCTAACAAGCTGGACTACAGGTAAGGAAACCGCCTAACATCTGAGTCGATTCATATACATACCTGTATATATATTAGTCAGTGATCCCGCCTCAATAATATCATATCCGATACCATATCTATAATCAGACATCCCAAGTCAAGAGTGCGGATCAATCATCAAGATATAGCTCGTACGTAAATCCGTCGTACGGCATCCCCAAATCTGGGTACGGGTCAATATCATACTCATCACACTGTTCATCTGGTATCCTCTTTATCAAGATCATCATCTGGGGTACTGACCTACGTCTAGTACACTACTAATATCACTATTCACATGGCATTGTCATCCAAAGATCCGCCATGACACCAGGACGTACCTCAAGTACGAATCCTGCCATATCACCGATATCACAACCTCAACACAAATCTCATCGACTCATTTCAATCCAAAGTATCATCCTCAAATCCGTATGTGAACACATAGTCCCATACCCATGTGAGCACATAACTATATATATTCCCGTAAACACAAATGGAAGAAGAATGTATGCAAGTATGGGTGGGGGTGTGCATGTATGGTGCGACCACTACTCTAGGGTTTCGCGATACTAAACCATCCATATTTATCATCAATAAACTCAAACAAAATATAATCAATAATGTGTGTATACGTATTCGTATACATCACCACGAACTGCGGGGGTGCTATACGCCATCCACCCGACTTCTCCCCGTAGATATAAATCTACTCACCTGGTCCTCGCTCGCCGGTACCGACGTCGCCACGCGGTTGCTTGTCGTCTCGAATTCCACATGGGGGTACCTACATATCACAACGCATTGTATCGCATTAAAATCCGACTCATGACCAAAACGACACACGAATCCCACCTAGGTCAAAACCTATGGTTGCTTTCACAAATCAACCCAAAAACCCTTCGACGTCGGGGTACAAACGCCAAACCATCGAGAAAAACCCAAATATACTCATTTGCACATTCACGAACACAAATTTTAATATAAAATAGGTTAAAACTCACAAAAACCCCAATTTCACTTAAAAAGTCATTTTTCCGAAAATCTAGCAAGCACAATTCGCCGTTTTTGTACAAAACATGATGTTTTAACAATTCTAGTGACCAAGATGATAACTTAATATCTTAATTATGCCATAGAAACCATTACGTAAATTTTAAACCCATAATTTAATTCGATTTTTAAAACCTAGTTAGCAATTTAGCAAACTTATCACCATTTTAATTTAACAAATTAGCAAGTAGCAACCAACTTAGATTTTGCATACAATTACATGTTAATCTCCTCATTACAACCATAAACTAATGATAAAAACCCTAATTAAATTCAAACCCTAGTCTTGAATTTCCTAAAATTGCAATAAAACCCAATTAAACATCAAATTAAGCTAACTTAAAGCAATTAACAACAATTTAACAAAATGGTTAGAATTATACCCAAATAAATTTGAAGATCCCACAAGCACACCTAGCCTCCCAAATTGAAATCTAAATCCCTAGATCCATGCTATGGTAGCCAAGGGAAAATGGGTAGGAGGTGGATTTGGATTTGGATTTTTGCTTGATTTTTTGTGAATTTTCCAAGCATTTTTTATGATTTTTGATGGAATTTTGAAGAGAAAAGAGAAGAAGAAATGAGGTGGGGCTGAAGAAGAGGGGGGGGGGGGCTCGGTCAAGTGCAGGTGGGGGGAAGTGTGGGAGGTGTGTGAGGTGGGGAAAAGTCAAGTGGGGAAGGTTCAAGTCAACACAAAAGTCAAAAGTCCATACTCATTTATCTATTTCTTTTCATTTCCCTTTTCTTTCATTTGTTTTGCTTCTCTCATCTTTTTTTGGGAACTTGGGTAATGGGCTGCCATGGGCTCAGCCAAGGAGGGGAAATTGGGTTTGTGTGGGTGAGGGAAAAATAATAAATGATATACCCCAATTTCCATTAACACTAATTTCACCGAAAAAAGCCTTTTTCTTCGATATTTTCTAAACTGTTTTGGCAAACGATTTCATTTCAAAAACCACATGATAAAATTTTATTTAAAGTTTTATGATGCACAAAATTTGTTTCAACTCATTCCAATTTGTAATTTTCCCTAATTAAATATATTAGTGACGGCTTAAAATAATATTAAAATAATTAATTTCGGAAAATTTTTCAGAAAATTTAAAATTTCACCAGTGGCTCAATAAACATCAAATAATAGCAATTACATAGCTAGAATATGTATATTTAATTTTTATAATAAGATATTTGCATTTTGACTTTTTACAGAAACCCCCCTTATTTTACCGATTTTCCGAAATTTCACCGAAACGATTTTCAAAACTCTACAATCTTCCCCCCTTAAAAAAATTCGGTCCCCGAATTTAAAGTAAAACTCTCCCCAAATACTAAAACATCTAAACCAAAACCATCAAGTCGTCGGGGCTCCGAAATTGTAAATACATAAAACAAATCGTAGCGCAGCGCATGCGCATGAAAAATGAGCATATAACTCAAATCAAAAATCCGTCAAGCATCCCGCAATCATCGGAGTCATGGGGAAGACATCAATGCCAAATCCAAAGCAAAACCAATATGATATAACTCGAAACTATACATGTAAATATCGAATCTATATATGTAAGTATCTGAAGGAAATGCATGCCAAATCTCTTTAAGTCGCTGTGCAACGCGTATAACACTGCACAATGGGGGACGTCTATCATAAAAAAAATAACTATATACATATATACCTTTGTTTGAAATGTACGTTCCGCCGTTTTGGAAACAATTTAGAAGGGTTTCCTTGTTTTAAACATTTCGTGTCATATCAGACACGTAGGTAAATGCTGCGGCTATAGCTCGCTTTTTGGAAATCCCTTCAATAACTATCAATGCATGCAAAATATATTCAGGTACTGTCCTCTGACTAGTCCTGCCCAGTACGAAAACACATAGCAATATCATAAAAGCGTATTGCTCTATAAGAAAAATCAATCCCAAAATACGCGTATGAATACTACGTGCGTCTGGTGCGCACGGAAATCAAAATCCATGAATGTGCCATACATGCGCTCAGAAACAATATCTAAGTGCATCGGGTGTGCACGAAACATCTGTCAATGGCAACAGGTGTGCCTGACAGCAAAACAGGTGCATCTGACATGCACGAAGAATCTCGATTTAGCGCATCTGGTGTGCACCAAAATCGTATCTCAAAACCTGCGCTCAATCATGCGCGAAAACCCAAAACCAGGGGCATCCATCATGCACGAAATCATGAAATCCAATATCAAGCGCCGAACATGCGTAAAATCAAATCAGGTGCACAAGGTGCATAAAACAAACATCGAGTATCACAATCGAAATCGAAGTCCAGTGCATCTAAGTGCACAAAATGCGTATCACTGCATTGCAAGCATATGTGAACTATACTGAGTACAAAAACCAATTCGTATGCGTACATACGCACAAAATCAATTCAACTGTATGAAACCCATAAAATCATAAACATGCGAAACCAAGGCACGAAAATGATATCAAGTGCAACAACTGTGCAAAAATCGTAAATACTCAGTAAGTGCAACCATGGTCCATGAAAACAAATATCATGAAACTCAATCATCAAAATCAATCATGCGAATAGACCGCCCAAAATATGCAAAATCACGTATGGCGGAATAGTCCCGCTCAAGCACATCCTCCAAGAATCTCTGGCCAACTGCCGTGGTCACCCATAGCATGTCTCGTCGACGATCCTGAACTCTGGCCTGCCGGTGTGCATAACATGACCACTACTGGGTCTAAGTCTTCTTGTAATTTATTCCAGAAAGGTCCTATCGGGATCTCTCGCAAATCTCGTCTCTGCCGAACTGTCCGGAAGTCATCGTCCCTTACTAGATCTGTTCTCGTTCTGGAACGGCTGCATACTCAACGCGACTCCTTCTGGAAGGTATATCCAAGTACAATGCCTCGGCATACGTATCGCATCTCTGATGTCGGCGGAGTGGAACGTCGTTTCATCTAGATCTGGTACGAACCTCTTACTTCACCTTTCTCTAATGTCGACCGCTTCGGACTCGTCTCGTCGTGGCTGCATGGACTGAGCTCCAACGGCTATCCTCGTATCTGGAGTCTCCCAAGAAATGCATCTCACCACCTAGCATCCGAATTAAGTCGAGCCATCTGATCGAGTCGTCAAAACCTCATAATCCCCCAAGAGATCAACATCTTGGGCACAGTTTAATAGTATCGAGTACATACCACAGAATCGGTGGTCCTGCCGTAGAAGGGCAAACCCAAGCCTCACTAATGGTGCCGTAGAACTGCCGCAAACCCGAAGGTTCAAAGGCTTTCACACGGTCATTAAGTCGAGTTAGGGTTTCATTCTTCTAGAGGGACCATAGAATTGCCTGCATGTCTTTCCGACTACTTTAAACTTGGAATAATACGTTTCTGACATTCGATCGTCTCTGTCGACTCCCAACGTCTCCGCGTGAAGTCGTCTCTAGCTGGAATCAATCTATCTGATGACCTCGCATCGGGGTAGGCGAACGAATCACATGTCCTGGTCATTCATTCTCGGTGACTAGCGACCTTTTATCATCTCATAGTACAACTCGTACCGCAATAGCTCCAACACCTGGGCGATATCTCGTCGTCCGCAGCAACAACTGGCTCACTCGTCCGCACGCTGAATAGTGCCTCAATCAACATGAGTAAGCAATACACCAACGGTCATCAAAATCTGGCTGGCCTCTGTCAGTGGCTCAATCCTCTAGTGTCGATCAGCACATCCGAGCAACCTCATAAAGGCGATCCGCCAAACGCTCGTAGCGCGGAAACACAGTAAAAAGACACATCTCCGCAATCGTGTGTCGCCGGAATTTCGCCTTGGTCAGTCCTCGTTCGCGACAAGCTCGTACAGACCACAACTCTAGCTGTAGCTCTTCCTGCCTGTAATCGTGGCAGCAAAACCATAACTGGTACTGATGAGGCTAGATCGGAATGAATATAATACTGAGCAAAGAAATGTACATCCTAAGGCTCCTTAAGCAGAGTGGCGTGTCGTAAGTATGCCGCGGAACATACCCACGGTACGTCACTCAACTTTAGTCACCTATTCCATCAACCAAGGGTCATCCTACGCTCCGAAGGTAAAACCTAACGCTCTGATACCAACTTTGTCACGTCCCGAAAGTACGGAATATGACCGTCACTTAAACTACGAACGTCTCGAGGCGTACGTAATCTAAGTAAGCCGAAAACCCAGAAATCCAAACCGAGAAAAGTAGTAGAGTGAAGGAATACCAATTTAAAACAAGTAGTTTCAATAGCATAAGCCGAATTATGCGGGTTTTTAAAAACATCAAAAATTTCCTGAAAATTTCGGCAGAGTCTCCTTTGTAAATACTGGCCCCCAAACGGAATACAACATGAATAGCATACGAAATCAATAAAAAGGCATCCCCAAGCGGGAGCTAGCTCTTCGTCAATCGACGGTCACAACCACACAAGCAATATAATATACAACGCCAAGGGCGAGGATCAAAACTCAAAAAGAAACTCAAAACAACAAGAAATCCACAGAAATACAACACGCGACTCTAAGGTCGAAAGAATAACATCACTGGTCTCTATCTCAAAATAAATACATATTTGGTTGATGGAACTTCTAGATACAACAGAATAATAATATACAAGATATATAATGGGGGTACGATACAAGTAAACCCACCTACTAGCAAATCACCCGAAGGAAACTATGCCCGCAAGCCGTAAAGAAACCTGTACGGCAAACCTGCAAGAAACTGGGGCACAACGGGGGTGAGTTGCCAACTCGTGAATAGAAAAACATCTACGCACAGAAATCGCATAAATAACGCAACCTAGGTCAATGATCATAATATATCCTCAAATATATGAATAACATGCAGCCTATAACAATGGCTAGGGTAATATCTAACCCGAGTGTGATCTCATGTGTCCGTGTCAGTGCCTCAGGTAGTAATATATCATATGAATGAGGTATGAATGCATGAAAACAGAATACATATAAATGCAGAAACTGTTTTCATAAATTAGTGAGATTTCCTTTGTATTTTTTAAAATGAGGTATCATAAATGAAATCAGCATCAACAGTGTCTAGCATCGACACAAAACATAAATCTCAATGTCTCAAAACCTCAGGCTCCGGCTATCCGGACTGGCCTGTATCATCAAATCTCAGTACCTCAATATCTCGAAATCTCAATGTCTCAATCTCAATATCTAGAGCGCCGTCAGTCCAGACCGGCCCCTACCATCCATCTCAAGACCACGACGGTATCCTCCGGATATCCGACGCGTCGGGTAAAATCACCGGTAGGTAGTCTCCCCCTGCCAGGCTCATCGTCATCACCATGAGCTTCTTGCCCCGGGGTACCTTACCGGGTCCACCATGTACCCAAAACGGTTCATCCAACTCCTCGAATCGGGTCTCGAAATCCATCCGCAAACTCATGGTGGACGACTCATACATCATGGGAAAAACCGTGCTTTTCATTTAAAAAGAGAAAGAAGAAGTTTGTATATGTTTTGCGGTTTTCCCCAAATCCAGAAAATCTCATGGAAATCCAAATCCAAAACCTCAATAGCACGTAAAAAGTGAATATATGCATGAGAATCCATGAATGCGGCATAACAATGAATAACAGTATGCATGAAGTAGCAGGTAATAACTACAATGTCTAGACTAACATATAAGGCAAGTACACTAATATCATGTCGAAACTACTAGCTAACAGGCTATGTCAAGCAATAATATTTTCTAAGGTGTACGTGACATGGCAATTACCGATGAAGATGTGTGTGAGCCGGCAAGTAAGTGTACGTGGTACATACGCATCATCGGTAATGGTGCTGGTGTCCTAACAGCATGATATCAATAATGGAGTATGAAACATAATATAAGCATGCGATGCGAAGCGAACCACAATAATGAGCGGGAGCTGAATACTAGACGCAACTATAACTAATCTGCATTAATCTAATATAAGTCCTACAAATAGTGCCTTTTGAAATAACACGAATCATGGGGTTTTGAAAATAGGGGTTACGGTGTTTTTATGAAAAGATACGTCTTTTGAAATATCCGTAGGATCCCTTGGGCTGTCTTTTAAAATACCAACAATTCGTTAGTTTTTGAAATAGGTAAGAATCGAATCTAATCCAACAACTAAACTAAATTAAAGGGCTAAGCTAACAAGCTGGACTACAGGTAAGGAAACCGCCTAACATCTGAGTCGATTCATATACATACCTGTATATATATTAGTCGGTGATCCCGCCTCAATAATATCATATCCGATACCATATCTATAATCAGACATCCCAAGTCACGAGTGCGGATCAATCATCAAGATATAGCTCGTACGTAAATCCGTCGTACGGCATCCCCAAATCTGGGTACGGGTCAATATCATACTCATCACATTATTCATCTGTATCCTCTTTATCAAGATCATCATCTGGGGTACTGACCTACGTCTAGTACACTACTAATATCATTATTCACATGGCATTGTCATCCAAAGATCCGCCATGACACCAGGACGTACCTCAAGTACGAATCCTGCCATATCACCGATATCACAACCTCAACACAAATCTCATCGACTCATTTCAATCCAAAGTATCATCCTCAAATCCGTATGTGAACACATAGTCCCATACCTATGTGAACACATAACTATATATATTCCCGTAAACACAAATGGAAGAAGAATGTATGCAAGTATGGGTGGGGGTGTGCATGTATGGTGCGACCACTACTCTAGGGTTTCGCGATACTAAACCATCCATATTTATTATCAATAAACTCAAACAAAATATAATCAATAATGTGTGTATACGTATTCGTATACATCACCACGAACTGCGGGGGTGCTATACACCATCCACCCGACTTCTCCCCGTAGATATAAATCTACTCACCTGGTCCTCGCTTGCCGGTACCGACGTCGCCACGCGCTTGCTTGTCGTCTCGAAGTCCACATGGGGGTACCTACATATCACAACGCATCGTATCGCATTAAAATCCGACTCATGACCAAAACGACACACGAATCCCACCTAGGTCAAAACCTATGGTTGCTTTCACAAATCAACCCAAAAACCCTTCGACGTCGGGGTACAAACGCCGAACCATCGAGAAAAACCCAAATACACTCATTTGCACATTTACGAACACAAATTTTAATATAAAATAGGTTAAAACTCACAAAAACCCCAATTTCACTTAAAAAGTCATTTTTCCGAAAATCTAGCAAGCACAATTCGCCGTTTTTGTACAAAACATGATGTTTTAACAATTCTAGTGACCAAAATGATAACTTAATATCTTAATTATGCCATAGAAACCATTACGTAAATTTTAAACCCACAATTTAATTCGATTTTTTAAAACCAAGTTAGCAATTTAGCAAACTTATCACCATTTTAATTTAACAAATTAGCAAGTAGCAACCAACTTAGATTTTGCATACAATTACATGTTAATCTCCTCATTACAACCATAAACTAATGATAAAAACCCTAATTAAATTCAAACCCTAGTCTTGAATTTCCTAAAGTTGCAATAAAACCCAATTAAACATCAAATTAAGCTAACTTAAAGCAATTAACAACAATTTAACAAAAAGGTTAGAATTATACCCAAATAAATTTGAAGATCCCACAAGCACACTTAGCCTCCCAAATTGAAATCTAAATCCCTAGATCCATGCTATGGTAGCCAAGGGAAAATGGGTAGGAGGTGGATTTGGATTTGGATTTTTGCTTGATTTTTTGTGAATTTTCCAAGCATTTTTGATGATTTTTGATGGAATTTTGAAGAGAAAAGAGAAGAAGAAATGAAGTGGGGATGAAGAAGAGGGGGGGCTCGGTCAAGTGCAGGTGGGGGGAAGTGTGGGAGGTGTGTGAGGTGGGGAAAATTCAAGTGGGGAAGGTTCAAGTCAACACAAAAGTCAAAAGTCCATACTCATTTATCTATTTCTTTTCATTTACCTTTTCTTTCATTTGTTTTGCTTCTCTCATTTTTTTTGGGGAACTTGGGTAATGGGCTACCATGGGCTCAGCCAAGGAGGGGAAATTGGGTTTGTGTGGGTGAGGGAAAAATAATAAATGATATACCCCAATTTCCATTAACACTAATTTCACCGAAAAAAGCCTTTTTCTTCGATATTTTCTAAACCGTTTTGGCAAACGATTTCATTTCAAAAACCACATGATAAAATTTTATTTAAAGTTTTATGATGTACAAAATTTGTTTCAACTCATTCCAATTTGTAATTTTCCCTAATTAAATATATTAGTGACGGCTTAAAATAATATTAAAATAATTAATTTCGGAAAATTTAAAATTTCGCCAGTGGCTCAATAAACACCAAATAATAGCAATTACATAGCTAGAATATGTATATTTAATTTTTATAATAAGATATTTGCATTTTGACTTTTTACAGAAAAACCCCTTATTTTACCGATTTTCCGAAATTTCACCGAAACGATTTTCAAAACGCTACAGGTCCGCCGCTAGTTTAAGGACATCTCGGTCCATTATTAGTTTAAGGACATTGCGGTCCATCATTTTCCGTGTTTGGGACGGGGTATCGTTGGATACTACTTTTAGAGCCTTGACTCAAGAAGATAGCGAGCGGACATAGGCGTCGTAATCTATCATTAACCTGGTTCGTGACTCGTCAGGTACAGTACTTCTTGAGGAATCGGCCGTTTATTGGCCGGAAGGGTCTTTTGCCATGCATATCCATGAACAAGTAAGCCCCACCTTGGTAGACCTTGTCTATGATGTACGGGCCCTCATAGTTCGACTCGAATTTCCCCCGTTTGGCACGATTGGGGATCATAGGCCTCTTGACCACTAGCACAAGTTCAACTTTGCGGAATGTTCTCGGTTTTGTCAACCTCTCGTATGAGCGCGTCATCCTTGCTTTGTAAGCTTCTAGGTTTTGCTGTGCCATAAGACGAGTTTCATCAAGGGCGTCGAGCTCCTCAAGCCAAATATGAGCATTCTTTTCGTCTATTAGCTCGTAATGAAACACCACTCGTAGAGAGGGTAGCTCTATCTCTAAGGGGGGTACTGTTTCAGCGCCGAATACCAATGCATACGGCGTTGTGTTTGTAGCCGTTTTGAACGTAGTCCGATACACCCAGAGTGCTTCATTCCGTCTCTCGTGCCAGTCCTTTTTATTTTTGGACACCATCTTCTTTATGATCTTCGTAAAGGTCTTGTTGAAAGCCTCAGCTAGACCATTAGCTCGGAGATTATAGACCGAAGAGTATCTCTAGTCTATATTATGCTGATGTGCGAAGCGGCTGATTCTGTGACTTCTGTAGGCCGGCCCGTTATCGGAAATAATCCGTCTTAGAGTGCCGAACCGATAGATGACGTGTGTCTTGAAGAAATGGAGGATATTCTCCATCTTCGCTTCTCTTAGCGGTACTGTTTCTGCCCACTTAGAGAAATAATCGGTTGTTTCCAGTATGAACCGATGTCCTTTGGACGATACTGGTTCGATGGGCCCAATTATGTCGGTTCCTTACATTTCGAATAGCCAGCTAACCACAGTCGGGTGTAGCGGGTTTGGATGCTGGTGGATGAAGTCCCCGTGAATTTGGCATGAGTGACACTGTTTCGCGTATTCGAGGCAGTCCTGAATCATCGTGGGCCAATAGTAGCCCATCCTTTTGATTTTCAGCTTCATCTTCGTCCCGGCTTAATGAGAACCGCAGAGTCCGTCGTGAGTTTCTTGGAAGACTTTCCTTGCTTCTTCTGGTCCCAGGCATCTTAGCCACAGAGAGTCGAACGATCTCTTATACAGAGTATCATTGACGAAGGCGAAGGACAGAGCTCGTTTCATGAGCTGATGTCTTGAGGATGCATCTTCAGGTGTTCGGCGGGATTTGAAGTAGTCTATAAAGACTTCTCTCCAATCCTTAGCCTTTCCTTGGTCTTATATTTGCAGGGTTGTTTGCTTGGTCGCTTCCTTTTCTTCAGAAGACTCCGGAGATATTTCTGCTGGTGTAAGAACCCGACGGCTTTGTATAATGATTCTTACATCATTGAGATTTTCGTCAGCCAGTTCTTTAGCGAGTTTGGCTAATGCGTCCGCTTTGCTATTTTCTGCATGCGGTATGCTTTCCAATGTGTAGGAAGGGATTTGAGTCAGCAATTGTTGCACTCTCTCGCCGTACTTTACCAACTCTGGTTTGCACGTCTGATAGTCGACGTTTACTTGACTAACGACCAGCTAGGTGTCTCCGTATATGAAGAGGTTTTCGATTCCCATGTCGACAGTGATCTCAAGACCTGCTACCAAAGCTTCATATTCTATTTCATTGTTTGTCCTTGGTTCTGTTAAGGAAAAGGCAAAGCGCATTATCTCTCCTTGTGGAGTTACGAAGATGAGGCCTATCCCAGATTTGATTATGGGGGAGCTGTGCTTTCGCTTCTTCATGGAAGATGCCCCATCGAAGTAGAGTTCCCATCAGGTATCACTCCCTCCTCTTTCCCCGTCGATCGTGTCAAACGTGTGCTCGTCTGGCAATTCGCAATTTAGGGGTGAATCTGCAGGTATCGGATGCTCAGTGAGGAAGTCGGCGATGGCCTGGCCTTTCACTGCCTTGAGCAGTCGATATGTTATCGAGAATTCTATTAAGAGTAGGGCCCATTTAGTGAGCCATCCTGTTAGTATGGCTCTTGACATCAAATATTTGAGAGGATCCACTTTTGATATGAGGTGGACCTCATGCGCCAAAGCATAATGCCGATGCTTCGTTATAGCGAAGATTAAAGCCAGGCAGTGTTTTTCGATAGGGGAGTAGTTATTTTTTGCCCCCAGGAGAACTCGACTCAAATTGTAGAGGGCTCTCTCTTTCCCTTGGTCATTCTCCTGTGCCCATAACGTGCCTAATGAACATTCAAGGGCGATTGTGTACAGGATGAGGGGCTTTCCCTTGACTGGAGCGGTCAGTACCGGTGGATTCTGCAGGTATTGCTTGATTTCGTCCAGTGCGCTTTGGCATTTGCGATCCCAAATGAACGGGGTTCCCTTCTTCATCAGGTGACTGTAGAGGCGGCATTTTCCGGAGAGGTTAGTTATGAACCGCCGGATATATGCGAGCTTCCCTTGGAGAGACCGCAACTGCTTGAGAGTTTTTGGCGGAGGCATTTCTATAATCTCCTTGATCTTTGACGGGTCTATTTCGATAGCTCGATGTCGTACGATGAATCCTACGAATTTGCCTGAGGAAACTCCGAACACGCATTTCAGAGGGTTCATCTTTAGGTTGTATTTCCGAAGGCGCTGAAACACGATCTTCAGATGCTCCCAATGTTCCTCATACGATTTGCTTTTCACCACGAGGTCGTCAATATAACATTTGACAATCTCATGTATGAGGTCATCGAAAATCTTCGTCGTGGCCTTCTGATAAGTAGCACCGGCGTTCTTCAGACCAAAATACATCACATTGTAGCAGAATATGCCCAGAGGAGTCCGGAAAGCGGTATGCTTCTGGTCTCCGGGATGCATCTTTATTTGATTGTACCCCAATGATCCGTCCATGAAGGAGAAGACTTCGTGAGTGGACATGTTATCTATCATCAACTCGGTAACTGGTACGGGAAAATCATCCTTCGGGCAAGTTTTGTTGAGGTCCCGAAAGTCCACGCAGATACGCACCGTCCCATTTTTCTTCATCACTGGGACGATGTTGGTGATCCAGTCTTGGTACTGAACTTCTTGGATGAATACGGAGTCGATTAGCTTCTTGACTTCGGTGTTGATGCTCATTTCAAGTTCAAGCCGCATCCTTCTAAGTGCTTGTTTAACTGGCTTGACGTCCGGAGATATCGCCAATTTATGCACCGCTATCTCTGGATCTAGCCCCGGCATCTCGGAATAGTTCCATGTGAAGCAGTCTTTATACTGCATGAGAACGTTTTTTAGCGTAGCCACCTGTTCTTTAGACAGCATCTCACTGACGAACGTTGGCCGCGAGTCGTTTGCCGTCCCCAAGTCAATTTTTCTTAGGTTGTCCGCAGTAGTATGTATTCTATCTTCCAACTCTTTTGACGCCGGTGGAAATTCTGAGATCAACTCATCTTCATCCTCATTTTCGAAGCACCAGGAGTGGTCATCCATATTCTCGTGCACTCCTTCTTCCGACAACATTATCACCTGACAGGTACGAGATCGTTTCCAGGACCGGTGTTGATCTGGTTCTACTCTTGCTATATACGTTGCTTTCGTTACATGCTTTTGCGGTGGGGCTACCCTCCAACTGTTGGATAGAGCGAACCTGCCGAGTTGATATTGTTCTTCGACCCAGTTTTTGAAAGTGAAGCAGTCTTCAAGAGGATGACCTATTGCTCGGTGATAGGAGCAATAATTCGGCTGACAAACCTCGTTTGCTTGTTCGGGGTGCTTGGACTCCGGGAGTGTCATCATTTGATCCTTCACGATGAGGTCGAAGATTCTCCTTGTCTTGTTTCGAGGGAAAGAATATGCTCGACCCATCTTTTTCAAAAGAGACAGATTCTGGCTGACCCTTTCTTGATCGTGTGGCCTTTTGGATCTGTTTTGCCGCTGTCGAACATTTTTTCCGTTCCTTAACTTGCTTTTGCCTCTGCGTCGGGCCTTTTTCTTGTCTTGGGAATGCATGGCGGGCTTACGGTGAAGGGCATTGTCATCCTCTGTAGCCTGCTGAAGGAGGCGTTGCGTCTTGGCTTTCTCGTAAATGGCCATTTCGTGGCTGTGGTCGTTCCGACCCTTTGACTCGCTTCCCTCACTAGCTTGTCCATTTGTTCTTCAAACGACGAACTCGACATTTTTATGGCAGGACCGTGTTCTGGTTTAGCGTCAGAGTCTTTTAAAAGAGCATCCACTTCTTCATCAAGGTCCTTTATGACATGGCAGCCATGGAACTGCTCCCGTTTCTTGGACTGGATATATCCAAGCCTGCTCGCTTCCATTCTTCCATTGGGCAATCATCGTTGAGTTTCGGGGACGTTCCAGATCTTGTTGTAGAATTGGGCATGTCGCGCGGTTTGCTCAAAGAGTATGCCTTGGCATCTCAATAACCTTTTCAATCCCTCTGCGTAATATCTGGGCAGACGGATAGGTTGGAGCCTATCAAGCGCAGGTTCGGCACCACGCCAGACTTCTCTTTCGACTTTAGTCTCCGTGGATCGATAGAATAGGATCGCCTTTTCACCTTTTCGCCTGAGAGGGACGTTGAATGTCTGTAGCTCTTGCACGCTATATGTTTCAAGCGCATCAAGTTCTCTGTAGTGCTGTCGCGGAACCATGGCGATTTGCAAACTCTGATTATCTCCAGTGAAGGCCTGCATTGATGGTCGGACCGGGAACACTGCATTGACTTCGTTTTCAGAGTCACTGCCAAAGACCAGAAGAGGGGTAGATGGTCCCGGCCTGTTATATTGGGGCGGCCCCGAATAGACTATCTCTTCTTCCTCCTCGGAATCACTCCCGAAGACCGGAATAGTGATGATAACTTTTTGCTTGTTTTCCGGTTTATGGCATCTTTCGTTGTCCTCAAAGTCTGGTAGGAAATACTTTGCATCTTCGTACTTTCAGACTTCATTCACAGAGAATGGGTTTACTTCTCCCATCACGGTATACTCGAGACCATCTTTGAAGTACTTCATACACTGATGTTGTGTAGAAGGGATGATGGTGTACTCGTGTAACCAAGGCCTGCCGAGCAAAGCGTTGTAGCAAGTCTTGGCGTCAACGACATGAAATTTGATGTCAGTGACGAGCAGCCCAAAGCGTAAGTCAGTATCACATACCCGAGCGTCCGTGATGACTGGGAGTCGAACCCGGAGATAGTGATTTTATCTCGAGCGAGGTGTTGAACGCTCATTGTTCACACCATAATATTGTATTATTATATTCCCCATTCTTATTCTTTTTATAAATAAACAGGTGCTTTTGACGCATGTCTGCTATATGTTACAGGTTACAGGTTCTTGGACAGAAAACAGTGAAAACAATGTAAAGACGATGAAAAAGTGGACTTTGACCAACAAACAGAAGACTCTTGATCAAGCCTACATCAAAGATAAAATTCATAAAGTACAAGGCAATGCAAGTACCAAAATTACAAAGCGAACGGTTAAAAATCTACTGCAATTGTTCACTGGAAATCTGGAAGAAACCTAGAAGTTAATATGAGAAAAGACCTATATAAACAGGAATCCAAAGTCACCATAAGCCAGCACAGAAAATCAAAGCAGCGAAAGCTCCTTGTTGATCGCGGAACCGCGGCCAAACAGAGCCTCGGACCGCGGTTCCGCGGCTTGGTTGCGCAAGGATGAGTTGGAAATTTTTCCGTAAGTTGGTGGCGGCGTTGACTGGTCTTTACAGGGTTATTTTAGTAAATGTAGACATGCGAATCAAATATAAACCTAGGGTTTCTATCTCCTATAAATAGAACCCAAATCATTGTATTTTCTATGCCTCCCTCATGCCTCTTTTTATGAATAAAATTTAGAAATCTTTTGGAGAGCATCGATGCCTCTTTTCATTTCAGAAATTCAGATCTGACAAGTCTTGTGTTGATATTTGGAGAGAGCCATCTGTAAAGTAAGTAGGTAATTTCAATTCTTGCCCTAGGTAATTTTTCATTCTCTGCCTTAGATTAAATTTAATTCCTTGCCCTAGTTAGATCTTTTAATTCTTTGCCCTAGGTAAATGATAGATTTAGTTTTTAGATTTAATAAGAAATCCGAACACCCATCGGAATTAACTCGTAAGAGCGATTAGGAAATTCACAACATCCCTGTGGACCGACCCGTACTCACCGGCTAGCTACATACGACGCCGTTCTTGATTGCGGTAATAAATAGTTTTCGAGAATCAATCAAATGGCGCCGTTGCCGGGGATGGCGTGTTATTTTCTTTTTGCAATTTCGGGTTAATATAAAATTAAAAAATCATAAAAACTGAAAAATCAAAAAATATAAAAATCAAAAAATATAAAAATTTATCATCTTTGTATTTTGTGAAGCGTATTTTTTGTTTGAATTTTGCAGGATCTACAATCGAGACGGATCTGGAAAAATTTAGAGTTCGAAACAGAAAAAGATATATCAGAACAGAAAGAGGTTGGAAAATCAGAACAACATAATTTTTTTGGAGACCTAAAGCCTCCGTATCGCCGCCATTCCGCCGCGCAAGCGCGCTCCCGCCGCTGAACCGCCGCGTCATGCTGACGTCATCGCGCGAAATTTTCACTGTTTGTTTCCTTTTTCCCCCCTCTGCAACCTAAAATATATCTTTTGTCAAATCTCCTGCAGAATTCTTTGCGCTAAAAATCTTCTCCCTTCCAATAATTGATTTTGTGCAGGATTCTTTGCGCCGCGCATAAAATAAAAATAATTAATTGCAAGTGAATTTACCGTTTTGCATATTTTAATCGGACTTTAAGGGGCTATTGACCAAATTCAGATTGGGTGGGGATTTCATTACCCTTCCCAGGACCCCAGAAATCACATAAGGCATTTGCATTGACCAAATCTTAATTAAAAAATACTAGACTCAGCCCTAAGGACTTCAAGCTCAATAGGACAGAGGACTAGTTATAGGCATCAGCCGTTAATCCTAACCTGACTTTGCGGTGTCTAGGCAAGTGTGTCAAGGCAAGTGGTTACTTAATTAGGACCGCTACTTGTAGCGGGGAGCCTCCCACTTACCTGGCACTTACCTGGCCGCAATTGGCGGTGAAGAGGCGGTTTGAGGTCCTATTTCTAGCCCTTTGGAACAGTTAGGAGCTGTCTAGCTGACCTAGGTGACCCTAGATCTAGGTCTGATTATGCATTTCTGGTTGATTGCATTTGTGTCTAAGCCCTTTATCGAAAATTTTTGCAAAACAAATAAAAAATAAGAGGAAAATTTTTATAAAAAAAAAAACTTGCAACTTTTGTCGCGAAGAAATCCTTGCGCCCCACTTACACCCCAATCTTCTTTCTTTCTCTTCTCATCATGGGTACCCCACATCACAAATCTCTTTCCGAACTTTGGTATCCCGAACCTAACTTTGCCTCGTACGTCAATTGTTTCGATCGATTTAAGGAAGATCCCTCCGTGCCCAAAATATCTTTGAAAGATCAAATAGAAGCGTCTAGGAGAAACAGTTTGACGTTGCAATCCACTTTGTGTCAACCATGTCAACCTTCACCACCTTCGTACATTGACACCACTTTTCCAAGTCCTGCTGTAACTCCTAAGCCGATGTTCATTGCTGAGCATATTGCTCAATCTCGTAGCCGATCTTTCACCCCTCTCCATATATCTAGTTCTAGGGATCAACAAGTCCATTCACCTTTTTATCCACATGTTGACCCTAATCCTGTCCAACCATCCACTTCCTACCAGTCCTACCCGACTTTTCCACCGTCACTAGACACTGTTTCTACACAGCCTTTTGGGAGTTTCACATATCCAAACAATTTCGAATCTTTTACCGAAACCCCCTTACCACCCAAGTATAGTTTGGAAGAGTCGTTGGAGGCTTATATCTTAGCAACAAACAAAATGACTAGGAATGTGGAAGCGTCCGTGGCCGCCCTTATGCAACCTAGTGAACCGGTAGCTAGTTTTCCACTAGCTTCAAATTTTTCAATGTATAAGGAGGCGGTTGGACAGAGTGAGAATGTGAGAGGATTTCCAAATCAAACCTACCCATACCCAATTGAATCCAACAACTCCAATTTTCAAACATGTGTCCAAAATGATGAGTTGTGCGACTTTGTAGTGTTTGATTTGCCAAATTGTGAAGAACCCCTTTCGAGTGAAACCACACTTAATCCTTTCGACCTTTACACCTCCAATCTAGAACCTAAATCGATAAATATCCATGCTTTTGATGAGGTGTCAGAAAAAATTGATTTTCACTTGATTGAGGATATAGACGCTGGGAATATTTTGGATGATGAAACGGTCGATTTGATTGAAATTTTATGTCCAATTCATCATCCCGAGTCATTAAATGTTTCTCCCGAACCTCATATGCGTCTTGATTTTGATGATAATGGCATGGATGAGCTAAATATTGAGGAGAATTATGAGGATAGTATTGAGGAAAGTATTGAGGATCATATTGAGGTTGAACCATTTTTGTTTGATGTGTCTGATTTTCCAATCCATCCTCCTGAACCTTTAACTGTTATCTCACCCTCCCTCCTTTCCATCATTCCGACCACGCAAAAAATCACGCTTGAAGACTGTGAGCTTGAAAAAATTTCCTTTGAATCTGACACAGTTCTCACAGCCGATAACACTTACGAATGTTTCATTATTTTCGGACGATGTGGAAGACTCACCGCCCGAGTTTGAGTCCTTTACATTTTCAGATGAGTTAGTTGAACCATCAGACTCGGTTGCTTACAGTCAGTTCGAACCATTGATGGAATCCTTCAAGTTCGAGACAGATTACTTAGGTGAGATTACAACTATCCCTAAATCACTCCCTTTCGTCCTTCCTATCACTCCGACCGTACAAGAGACCGTTACGCATTCATCTCCTATACCAAGTTCGACGTACCCATGCTTTCTTGCGAATCTTGAGAGATTTGACCCCATTTCTCGACGGGTTGATAGGTTAGCACAATTGCTTTTAACACATCGGTCATCACAAATTGCGCTAATTTATTCACTCGATTTACACCCTAAGATCGTACTCCACTTCTTTCTTTTTTCCGTCATTCTTCTCCTCCACCGTGACCATATTCCACTCTTCTTCCCATACGGTCTCGTGTGCTTCTCATCTCTTTTCTTTCCACTCCATTCTTTCACCAACTCGACCATTACCACGAAAAGATTTTTGAATGGTTGGTGCTAACCTTTGGCTTGTGTAAGGCCAAGCTTAAGTTTGGGGGGAACCTTGTTGTATATATGTATATATACTTTTTGTTTTCTCTTTCTATAAAAATAAAAAAATAAAAAAAAAATTTATAAATAAATAAACAGGGGAGTGCCGGCATTTTGACCCTCTTGGTGTAGCATGACAGTGAGGACACTGTCAAGTTTAAATTTGGGGGTATGCTCGGTACGTTTTCTTCCGTCACATTCATTTGCATATTTTTTTTTTGTATTTGCATACTTATTTGAAAACCCATAAAAATTGAAAATTTTCAAAAATTATAAAAATTTATGTATTCAATTTTGGCCTTATTTAACTTGAGTTTGACAAATAGGTTAACTGGCTGGGAATAACTAGATCTTAGACTCAGTAAATTAAAAACCCTAAAAATAACCTTCTTTAAAATTTAACGGTAGAAAGTATATGTCTTTGTAGTTTATTTAGAAATAGGCAAATTTTGAGTTCAATTCTTGGGCTAAGTCAAAACAAAGGAAAAGTATTGATATTCTTATTAGAGTATAAGTTTGAAAAATAGTTCCTAGCTTAAGTCTAGATTCTGAAAATGTATACCCTACAATTTGCACAATCACGCACCTTAAAACTTGGAATAGTAGAAGAGATCTTGAAATGCTCATGTATGAAGTCCTTACTACGAAGAAAATGAAATAAAAAAATATAAGTGTTAATAAAGAATAAAAAAATGAACACTGGTTTTTGTGATTACTTAAGGCTGGAAAAATAGAAAAATATTTAGCGAGGGTGCTTCATCACCTAGTGCCTTAGACCAACTGGTTTGGGAGTCACTGCTAAAAGCCTTGGGTGTTGCAAGACTAGGAATTACGCTTTAAATTGCAAACATATCTTGTAATCGGTCGTTGGTACCTCAAGAAGTATTAACGGTCGCATGAAGGATGTGTAAACAAAATTCAATTAAAAATTCACCAACTAATAAGTACTTTGGACAACGGACAAGGGTATGATTGCTTGATTTGAATTTCTAAGTGTAGGGGTGATTTATACACACACGTGGAGATATGTGATTGGAGTTTAGATGAGAGAAAGGAGTGAAGAATAGAACTTGTATCTTTAGTAGAGTTGATAGAAATTCCTAAGTGGAGATGGAACCCAAGATGGAAAACTTAAGAAATGCCGAAAGCTAAGTAGGTCTGCATAACATATATAATCTTAAGTTAGATGATGAGGAAGTGTGAAGAATATGGGTGGATAAATTACGAGTCGAAAATAATAGAATTCCTTATTAGAAAACCTAATTGGAGAATAAAAGTCGATAAGCCAAACTGACAGGATTTTGTGGGTAGTATCCGCTGAAAACCCTCAGGAGACAACACTCCTCCTAGTAGGGACACCTAGAGGTTTAACGGCTTGTTGCACGAGCTCAGTGCAATCGCGATTCCCTGCAAAAGTGCGGTTAGGTTTTTGTAGAGAATAAAAAATAAGTTTGCTCGAGAATGAGCAAAAGATAAGTTTGGGGGTATTTATTCACACCATAATATTGTATTATTATATTCCCCATTCTTATTCTTTTTATAAATAAACAGGTGCTTTTGACGCATGTCTGCTACATGTTATAGGTTACAGGTTCTTGGACAGAAAACAGTGAAAACGATGTAAAAACGATGAAAAAGTGGACTTTGACCAACAAACAGAAGACTCTTGATCAAGCCTACATCAAACATAAAATTCATAAAGTACAAGGCAATGCAAGTACCAAAATTACAAAGCGAACGGTTAAAAGTCTACTGCAATTGTTCACTGGAAATCTGGAAGAAACCTAGAAGTTAATATGAGAAAAGACCTATATAAACAGGAAGCCAAAGTCACCATAAGCCAGCACAGAAAATCAAAGCAGCCAAAGCTCCTTGTTGACCACGGAACCGCGGCCAAACAGGGCCTCGGACCGCGGTTCCGCGGCTTGGTCGTGCAAGGATGAGTTGGAAATTTTTCTGTAAGTTAGTGGCGGCATTGAATGGTCTTTACAGGGTTATTTTAGTAAATGTAGACATGCAAATCAAATGTAAACCTAGGGTTTCTATCTCCTATAAATAGAACCCAAATCATTGTATTTTCTATGCCTCCCTCATGCCTCTTTTTATGAATAAAATTTAGAAATCTTTTGGAGAGCATCGATGCCTCTTTTCATTTCAGAAATTCAGATCTGACAAGTCTTGTGTTGATATTTGAAGAGAGCCATCTGTAAAGTAAGTAGGTAATTTCAATTCTTGCCCTAGGTAATTTTTCATTCTCTGCCCTAGATTAAATTTAATTCCTTGCCCTAGTTAGATCTTTAATTCCTTGCCCTAGTTAAATTTAATTCTTTGCCCTAGATAAATGATAGATTTAGTTTTTAGATTTAATAAGAAATCCGAATACCCATCGGAATTAACTCGTAAGAGCGATTAGGAAATTCACAACATCCCTGTGGACCGACCCGTACTCACCGGCTAGCTACATGCGACGCCGTTCTTGATTGCGGTAATAGATAGTTTTGAGATAAAATCACTCATGCATATTTCTTTTAGCACCCTCACATTCAGGAGATTGACAGAGGACTCGTTGTCAACTAAGATCTTCCCTATCTTTATGTCATGGCAGTATCCGGTGACATACAGGGGACGGTTGTGCTCGCACATTTCGAGGAGGAGATCTTCATCGCCGAAAGTGATGTCAGCTGTGTGTACTTCTTCCAGCTCGTCCTTCATCTTTTCTTCGGCGAGGAAAGCTTGAAACTGCTCGAGCTCTTGTAATGCCTTGATTAGAGAATCTCGTGCTTCTTTAGACGGGAGAAGGGAATCCAAGATACTCAATTGTGAGGGTATCTTCCTCAGATGTGCCAGGACATTGTAATCCACCTTGTTTTTCTTAGGCGGGTCCTTGGCTGCCAGCTCTTCGACGATTCGATCATCGAGGGTGATATCCTCAGGGACATTTTCCTTCCCCTTATCTTTTTTGTTCGATCCTTTGTTTGTAGGTCCGAGATTCTTTTCTAGCAACGTACGGTTGCGCAGCTGAATATTCCCATAGTCCTTCGTCTCTTCCTCATTTCCTGAGGTGGATTCTTTGAAGAGAGGGCCGAGGGCTGCTTCTTCATCGGAATCGCTTCCGAAGGTGAGAACTTGCGATCTCCTGGTATCAACCATGTGACAGTTGCCGGCAGTTCTTTTGTGCTCATCCGTCGTATTTCTCTACCCCCGACGAGTTTTGCGCTTCATCCGCTTGAAATGCTGTCGATGAGCAACGTATCCCTACCACCACTTTTTAAAGGCCATGCACTCTTTGGTAGGGTGTGCAATCTTCTGATAGTATAAACAGTAGTTAGGATGAACGTCCGCTTTGTCAAGGTATATACCGCCAGGAGTATCTCCTTTGAAAAGTGGCAGCTTCATTCTTATTGATAGGGCTTTAGCGAACCGTTTCCTCGTTTTAAGCCTGCTTTTGTCTGCCGCGGGCATGCTTTGATCTGGTTGGAGTGCTTCAACCCTTTCATCCAGTTGTCGACGTTTGGCTTTTTTGAATATGGCTATTTCGCAGTCTCGATCATCTTTTCTCTTCTGACGGGCTTCATTCAGCAGCATGTCAATCACCTCGTCTGACAGTTCCAAGGATTTTGGCACCGATCCTGCCCCCAACGGCTCTATATTATCTTCTGATGCCGAGTGAGCTTCTTCGTCGTTTATTGGTGAATAAGAGATCATGTGACAACTTGCCACATAATTCTTAGGTTCTTCTGACAAGTCTTCCCCTTCATCATTGTCGTCATCTCCGCCCTCAAGGATGTTGTTGAGAAACTCTTGGAGTGTGATCGGGGTTCGCGCCTTCTGGTTATATTCTTCCAGCGCGTCAATATGCTTTTGTAGCTCCGTGTGCTTGTCGTCAGGCTGAACGGGCTTCTTGGTCTTCTTCTTTTTCTTCAAAGACTTTGACGGCTGGGCCTGGGTGTTTTTCCTTTCGCTACCAACTCCCAATGTTGGGCGCGGTTTCAACATCCCCTCAATAATCTGTGGCTCCAGCAGGCTTTTCCACCTGATTGCCGGGCATGCTTGGAGATCTTTCAGCATTCTTTTAATTTTTACCGAAAGAACGACTTTCTATGGAGCTTCCTCTATGAATGAGCATGATGCCCCCGGTGTGTCCATCTTTTTCGGAGTATGTGGTTATGGCGGGTTTACCCTCCAGTTTTCAGACAGCGTGAATTTGCCTTGCTGGTACTGATCTTCAATCCAGTTTTTGAAGACAAAGCAATCTTCGATTGGATGGCCCAATATTCGGTGGTAGGGGCAATAGAAGGGACTGATGATGTCACCGGGCTGCAGTGGGTGTTTTGGATCCGGCAGGGTGATGAGCCTGTTCCGCACCGCTAGTTCGAATAGTCTCCTCGTTTTTTCCTGGGGAAACGTGTAAGGATGCTTCAACTTTTCGTCGAGGAATCGCGGTTTGTTGCCTTGGCGAGCAAACGGTTTCGGGTCACTCGGCTGTTGCTGAGCGTTGGCAAAGAAGGTCGCTTTCCCTTTCCCCTTTTCATTCTGAAAATCCACTTTTGAAGAGGATGGCCTATGGCCCATCTGATCCATCTCGGTCAGCTTGTCAATCAAGGCCTGGAAAGTGGTCGTCTTGAAGAACATCATAAATTGAGATATGGACGCCTGAGGATCGAGAGTTCCTACAAACATGCCCACGGCAGGAGCTTCCTTTATGCGCTCTTCACACTTTGATCATAGGTTCCGTCACCGAATGGCGTATTGAACTCAGGTTTCTCCCGGCTTCACTTTGGCGTTGATTAATGCCGTGACCGGGGTACGTTCGCTAGCGCTTGCGAACCTTTGTGTAAACAGTAGCTCCATTTTTGCAAATGTCTTGATAGAGTCATTCGGGAGCTCAGAGTATCATTCGAATGTTGTCTCCGACAAGCTGCCAACAAACTGGCGAAGCAGCAGTTTATCGTCACCCCCATTATTACCGCATAAGGCTCTGAATTGAGCGACGTGCTGGTGTGGATTACCCGTCCCCTTATACACGTAGAATTTAGGGATCGTATATCCCGGCGGGTACTTTATTTGATCGTTGCAACCCGGATAGGGTCGTCTATTTTTGACGATTTGGTCAGCCGCTTCGCTCACCTGATGAGCTCGTATCTGTTGAGCTATATAGTCGTCAAGGGCAGCTTTCGAGATCATCTCCTCTTTGGCTGCTGAAAAAGAAGGAAGAGGGTTTGATGTTTCCCCTCTGTCGTCTTCAAGGATAATCGGAGGGTCTTCAGCTGGGGGATTTGGCTGTATCATCATCCCGACCATATCTTGAAACAGAAGCGCCATTTGCTTTGTGTTAGCTGCTTGTTCCGCGGCCTCTTTATCTTTCTTCTCGAGAATTCTTCGGAGGAATTCGGCGTCGGTTCCCTGCTCCTGGCGCTGCTCCGTCGATGTCTTCGGGCTTTCTTTTGGCCCAGTGAGTGCGGACATCTTTGTCAGCATCTCCTGGAGCTTTTGCTGTTGTTGCTCCTAAACCTTAGTTACTGACCGCGTAAGTGGTCGATGATCCGTGGAGGTACGGCTATCCTCTTTTCCGGATGCCATGTAAATGGTGTGCACTACCATACCCCCAGACTTGGGGCGTTTGGATTCAGTGCCCTTGGATTTAGTGCCCATTGACAGGGATCTTCTCCGGCCTTCTCCTTTTATGGGCAGTCGATGTTGAGGGTTGTTGCAGCCGATGCTTTCCGTGGTACGACGGCGGTGAGATGGTCCTCCTCTTGCCGAACCTTCATTTTCTTCTATCGGCGGGAGTAGTCTTTGTCGATTACAGAGTATTGGACTCTTCGCCAGACCCTATGGATTTTGGAGGACAGACGGTGAGGAGGCTGCTCCGGCTTCGCCTTAATAACATTTTCAGTGGGTGAAGGAGACTTTTTCAACACGACGGTTGGAGAGTTCTTGCGCACCCTCTTGAGCGGCTCAAATCTGTTCCTAGTTGGAACAGTAGCGTCAATTTCCACCATCGGAGCTGATGGAGTCAGTCCAGACGGGAAACCGCCTCCAACTTTCCTCACTCAGAGCCAGTGGCGACGTCGAGCTTGTCTTGCAGATGGTACCTGCTTAGTTGTGGGGGTGGCTTCATCATGCCTCCTGTCCTGGTGAAGGGTTGCTGTTAGTGCCAGCCCATCGAAGACTGACGTTCGCTGAGAAGAAACGTCCAACCAGTCGAAGACTAACTTTTGGGAAGGGGAAGCAACCTTGGTGACTTCGCCTGAAGCGGGAGTTAGAATGGACAGTCTTGTGAAGACCGATCCTTTAAAGGGAGAAACCGCTTTGACGATTTCATCCACCGGGGCTGGAATGGCTATCCGCTTCGGGATGACCCCTTCAGGTATTGCGGGCTTCTTCGTGGGCCCACTTGAGCTTCGTCTCAGCTTGTCGAAGTCTGAGGTGCTGGATTTGGATGACCCGTTGAGAGGGGCCACGGTAGTTGCAAGCCGATCAAAGACCGACTTATTCGGAGTTTCTTGTGACGGCATCGGGGCGTTGCAGCTGGTTGGCGGGATCACAGTCCCGAAGAACAACCCAGTGGTGTCCTGCATCACCTGTTCCACCGGTATTGCGAAAATAGAGGCCGCTTGAGGCTCATAAGGTACTCTTCCAGACGGGGCGGAGCGGGGCTTGTTGTTGCAGTTGGTGCAGCTGGAAGCCATTGATCTTCTTTTCTCTGCACGGAGGAAGACACCAAATCTTAGTACCTCGAATCCAGGGGCAACAATATTAAACCGCAATTTTTTCATGAACACGACACACGAAGTGTGGAGTGGAAAGTGGAAAAGGTCCCACCGGGCGTGTCAGAATCTGTTTACCGCCGAAAGACGCGACCAGGATTTTGGGACGTCTAGCCTGAATTTTGGGGGCAGATGCTATTTGGGTTTATCCGTCCACCTTTCCGAAGATGCCAAGTTGATTTATGGCACCGTACATCGGAGGTTTAGACGGATGCGGCCGTTGTAGCAGACTTCGTCAGATTCCCCCTTATTGTGAGGGGTTTTTTGATTGTGGGGATGCTCTTCCCTACAGGCGCAAGCCCCTGCAGTTAATTACGTTACCGCGTAGCGATAACCACTTTCTCCTTCTCCAGACGCTCACTTTGTGTCATGTGTGTTTATTTTATTTGTGGTTGCCTGTGGATTGTATACGGAGACTAATTTATGTTGTCGCCCGTAGGGCGGGGATTAGTCCAAATCTGTATTTTCTTAGATTTGGGTTTGTTTGATTTAAGGATCGTTAATCTCATTTGAGATTAAGATCAACTTAAATGTTTGTTAAGGATACGTTAGTCTAATTTCAGACTAAAATCTACTTAACGAGGTTTTAGGATCATTTAGATCCAAAGAAAGAGCATTTGGGCTCTATCGCTTTAGTTTAAGGACGCTACAGTCTATTGGGTTTAAGGACAACATAATCCGTATTTAAAGACATCATAGTCTGTAGGGTTTTGGTCTAACAGTTTGGGGATGCGCCAAAAGTTATTGGTTATTGGGACCCTCCATCTCTCTGAAGACGTTGAAGAATTACAACGACATGTATCAGAGGTAGGAAGAGATATACGCATTAACCAGTGAATGTTCATCGAGGATTTGATGATCTTGTTTGGGACTGAGTCCTATTCAAAAGGATATGGGTTGGGTTAGTTTGGGATTTGACTAACTTTGGGCTAAGCCCACTTGATTATTTATTTAGGCTTGGTCCCCTTTCTGCATCAACAATGCTGAGCACTGAAATGGGTTCTGACACCCTTTATTCTTTTTGTTTTATTTGTGTTCTTTTATATGGAGTGTTAAACACTTGATAGCGCTCATGTGAGGAATACGTGGAGCGCTTGGCGCCGAGCGTCAACCCATGAGTGCAGAGCACTCTTTATAAAATAGCGCCCACGTGAGGAGCACGTGGAGCGCTTGGCGCCAACCAATGAGTGCAGAGCGCTCTTTATAAAAATAGCGTCCACATGAGGAGCACGTGGAGTGCTCGGTGCTGAGCGCCAGCCAATGAGTGCAGAGCACTTTTTATAAAAATAGCGCCCACGTAAGGAGCACGTGGAGCGCTCGGTGCTGAGCGCCAGCCAATGAGTGCAGAGCACTTTTTATAAAAATAGCGCCCACGTGAGGAGCACGTGGAGTGCTCGGCGCTAAGCGCCAGGCAACTTTTTTGTTCTAATCAGTTTTGTGCTCTGAGAATTAAATTCTCGTTTCTGAAAGATTTTGTCTCATGGATCTAAGAACTAAGTTCTTTTTCTTTTTGATGAGATGCTACGATCTCTTTTACTTTTATGAGAGACTTTTGTCTTATAGATCTATGATCTAGAAAAAGAACTAAGTTCTTTTTTTTTTTATGAGATGCTATGATCTCTTTTTACCTTGAGAAGAAATTGTTTTCGTTTTTGAAGTTTGAAGTTTATGGGGGGTTCTTCTGTACAAGACTTGAAGTCTTGGGTCCTTTATATAAGGGAGGCTGATTTGTTGAATCAGTTAAGGAAATCTCTCATTGAGAGATCTCTGATTAATTTGGGGATGTTTCCTACCATCGGATCTTTGATCCAAGGGTTACTGTTTTACAGAAGACATTTTTCTTGTTTTTAACAAGATTAGGAAAATATTTTCCCATACAGAACTTATTCTGTATCTTGGTGATTTTTAATCACCATTGGATCTTTGATCCAATGGTGCTCTGATTTACAAAGCACAATCTTTCTTGTTTTGAAAGATTCGAGGAATATTTCCCCAGCAGAATTTGATTTTGTAATTTGATGATTCATCATCTTCGTTGGATCTTTGATCCAATGGTGGAGAACTTTTAGTTCTGGCGCTAGCGCTATCGTACTTTGCACATGAGGCGCTGCCTTAGAGTATTTGACTCTTGGCGCTTGGCGCTCTCGTGCTTTGCACGTGAGGCACTCCCTCAGAGTCTTTGACTCTTGGCGCTTGGCGCTCTCGTGCTTTGCACGTGAGGCGCTCCCTCAGAGTCTTTGACTCATGGCGCTGGCGCTCTCGTGCTTTGCACGTGAGGCGCTGCCTCAGTTCAAATTTCAAATTTTAAACAGGGCTTTGCTCTCTAATTGGGGGAAACAATGTATTCTTGATGAAACATAAATCCGAGACCTTTGAGAAATTCCAGGAATATAAGAATGAAGTTGAAAAACAAACAGGCAAATGTATCAGGACACTTAGATCTGATCGAGGTGCTGAATACTTAAGTGCTGAGTTCTTGGACTACTTAAAAGGGAATGGTATTCTTTCTCCGTTTACTCCTCCATACACACCTCAACACAACGGTGTATCGGAAAGGTGGAACCGAGCCTTATTGGATATGGTACGTTCCATGACGAGTAACGCTGAGTTACCGCAATCCTTCAGGGGTTATGCACTAAAATCAGCTGCATATCTTTTGAACAAGGTTCCTACTAAGTCAGTGCCTACCACACCATATCAGATGTGGAGTGGGAAGAAACCCTATATTAAGTATTTAAAGATAGGGGGATGTCCAGCTTTTATAAAAAAAGCAGCATGCGGACAAGCTCGAGGCACGCTCAGTACTGTGTAAGTTTGTAGGATACCCAAAGAACCCAGGGGGTATCTTTTCTATTACGCGGATGAACAAAAGGTCTTTGTTTCTTGGCATGCCCACTTTTTGGAAACTCAATTTCTTGAAAAAGAAATAAGTAGGAGCGTAATAGAACTGGAAGAAATTCCAGAACCACAAGCTATTACTGAAAGCGTGGTGGAACCATAAGTTTCAAAAGAACCGGACATCTCCGTGCCACTCCGCAGGACTAGTAGGTAGTCTCATCCGTCCGAGAGATACTACGGTTTTCTCATAGACGGGGATAGAGAGGATTTCATCATCGACGATGATGAGCCAATTAGTTTCCAACAAGCTGTTAGATATGTATGCCCTAGAGGCCATTATTGTAGAGTACTAGTTTGTATAATACATTTTGGAAGTTTGGGATATATACACGGGTTTACGACAGTCTTGCTCGATATAGTAGTAAGCTACTTGGTTTGTTTCTATCTTAATATGTGTATATGTTTCTTTTAACATATCGCTAATACATATTGATGGAGCCCTTAGGATCTTTGCTTGACTACCGGCGTTGTGATGGAGATCACACTAGTGAGGCCTGGGTAGTCTACAAGCACATCCTTATTTTGGTCCTTAGTCATAGGATTATCGAGACAGGGCATCGATACTCCAGAGTAGACTGGTGCATACGCTTCTCATCCCAGCAGGGGAGATGGTCTGTCCCACAGCCATCAGTACGTCATACTGGAGATAGTATGCAGGTGCTCGTTAGGTTACGAGTACACTGGACATGACTCGTCGGGAACTGTTGGTTGGTATTATACCTATCGTCAGTTAACAGTTCCCAGGTGACATGAGTACAGCTTAGTCCGTTGACTTGACACTGTCACTTCGCCTCAAGTGTGTTCCCACTGTTCTTAGATTACTACCCTACCACGGCTCTATTGAGTCGTGCAAACAGGTAGTAGTTGGGTGCAGTCCCGAAGTACTTGGAGGCAGTGATGGTTAAACAGGATTCGTCTCTTCCGGTATTGGGAGTTGATATCGCGCTGTGTCTAGGAGAGCCATTACACATTGTCGTCCCTGGACAGGGCAAGCGAGAATTATTGGTAGTGTTTCCAGTAGTTTCTTAGGGTGTTCTGAGCTACACTCCGACACGACTTGTACCGCTATTAGGGGACTGACGTTTACCGCCCCCTAGGCCCGCCATGGAATACTCTCAGACGAACAGACCGGACTGTACGGAGATTGTCGCGTTCAGGCTCAGTAGGAGTTCGGATGGGTTCACCTCGTCGGTCTTCTTATCGGCATCTACCTGGGGACCGTTACGTACAGCTAGTGCCGCTTGCGGCCTGTGGTTAAACCCACTGCCAGCGTAGTGTCGAGCCTTTAGAGTCCCACACAGAGGGTTATTCGCCTTTGAGCAAAACAGAGTAGAGGTCGCATGGTTTTGCGATGGGGTTCGTTCACATCCGCGCACTTGTGCACGGTTGTTGTCCGGACAGTTATTAATAGCGGGCTTTGGTTTAAGCCAGATCCTAGTATTTGTTTTGGGATTGGTTTTGTCTCATTGTATTCGTGTTCCTCGGAACACGGATGCGGGTGTGTATGCACAGTTGACAGAGGCAGAGGAATCTCATTAGGGTTATTGACCGTTGACTTTTTCTTAACCCTAATGAGAATGAGAAATATGATTAATGATATTAATTAAGGATAATTGTGCCATGGTTAGGTTGACCATTTGACTTTTGTTGACCTTTTGATTTTGGTTGACCGGTTGACTTTTGTTGACCTTTTGACCATCATCATTTCATTTGCAAGATGCTTCTTGATTCTTGCAAATTGCATTTATTGTGAAATGATAATGGTCATTCCAAACTAACCATCAAAATTATCTTTATTATTATTATTATTTCATATTATCTCATATGTGAGCATGGCTGTAGAATTCTATTCTCATTCTCTCTTGCTCTTTCTCTCTCATGTTTTTGAGCTCTTCCTCTTCCTCTCAAAGCTCTCATCTCTCATGTATTGAGAACCATGAGCTTGTGAGATAAAACCATCAAGACTTCTCTCTACTCATTCTAGGGTTCTAGGTTTAGCAAGCCAAGCACTCTAGTTACCTCTTGGTTGAGGTAGAAGCTCAAGGTAGAGGCCTTCGGGTGGATCTTTCTTCGGTAAAGAGAAGACGAGGAGGAGGAGCCGTCTATATCACTCCAAGGAGCAAGCAAGGAGGAAGACCACTACAAGAAGAGAAGGAGTTAAAGATCTAGGTATAACCATTCAACATAGTAGCTAGAACTTGTTGTTAGTATGTTAGTTTTGTTTAGCAAAGATCCTTCATGGTTGGTCCATGTTACCTTGTGAGAAAATTTTGATTTTTACCTATTCTTGCTGGCTATAGTGCCCTCAAGGCAATTATCATAGTCGCGGACTTATGATTATGATGATTGAGTGAGGACCTGTACCGATAAAATAGTCTTACTCAAGATGATAGTATGCTATCCGGTTGGTCTTTATCATCATGTACATGTTGATAGAGCCCATAGGATTCTTGCTTGACTGCCAGCATTATGATGGTGATCATATATGTGGGAGCTGGGGTCTATAAGCACATCCTTAAACGTCCCTAGTCGTAGGAGTATTGAGACCGGGCATCGATACTCCAGTGTAGACTAGTGTATACTGATCGAGACCCCGACGAAGGGCGGTGGCCAGGTCTCACAAGCCATTGGTGTTAGCTTGTTCACCTAAGATAGTATGCAGGTGCTCATTGGGTTATGGGTACACTGGACGGACTCGCCGGGAACCTGATAGTTGGTATTATACCTATTGTCAGATAGCAGTTCCTAGGTGACATGTGTGCAGGTTAGTCTGCTGACCTGAGATCGTCATTTGTCTCGTGTGAGTTCCCACTGTGCTTTGATTACTACCTTACCACGGCTCAAAGGAGTCGTGCAAAAAGGTTTTAGTTGGGTACAGTCCCGAGCCACATGGAGGCAGTGATCGGATCGTCGGGGATTCATCTCTCCCGCTATTGGGGGTTGATGTCGCATTGTGTACGGGTGGCCATCACCACAAATCCATGGCCATGGTAGACGAGGATTACCGATCCAGGATCGATAGTTTCTCAAGAGGTGATGGGTTACATGCTGACACTAAATATCGCGTTGTTAGGGGTCTGACTTTATCCACCCCCTTAGACTTGATATGCGATGTTCTTAGACGAACAGACCGGACTGTACGGATATTGTCACTGTCAGGCTCAGTAGGGGTTCAGGATGAGTTTGCTCATCGGCCTCCCTTTCGCTCAATACCTGTGCAGCCGTTACGTACAGCTAGTGCCGCTGACGTGGTTGTGGTTAAACCCACTGCCAGCGTATTGACGAGTCTTTGTAGTCCCACACAGAGGGTTTTCACGGTTCAGGCGATATGGTGTACATGAGGTATGTTGATGCATACAGGTGTCCGATTAAATATGTGCACATGCTGCGCAGACTTTAATCGGACGGTTGATAATACTAGCGGTTTAGGATTAAGCCAGTTTATTAAATCAGGTTTTGATTTAATAATTTAAATATGTATTTATATATGTGTATTCTAGTATTATTGTTCACTATTCGTTTTCTCTCTTGGCTATTCATATTTTTGTACGAATACGCGTATATGTATTTCGATACATGTACCGGGAAGTTTTTTGTATTTTATACGGAATAGCTTTTAGAAGGTGCCACCTCATTATTGATTTTCTTTATTGAAAATCTTTTGGGAAATGAGGTGGAGGGGTGACATGGCATGAACATGGTCAGAGCATGGGTTTTGAGTATGGTTGGTATTTGTTTATTATAATTTGACTTTGGAAAATGATTTTGATTTTGTGATTGAGAGAGGGGGGCGGCCATATTGTCATGGGGGTTCTTTTTCATTTGTTTGATGATTCATTACAAAGACTTGCTCACTCTCTCACTCTCTCATGCTCCCAAAATACTTAGCCATTCTTTGTTCATGCCAAGCCTTCATCACCTCCTTCTTCATCTTCTATGGATGCTCCATGAGCACTAAGGGTAGAGAGAAAAATGTAGTGACACTTCCATACACCTCGACTCTCCATCGCTAGCGACTTTGGAGCGTCGGTTACCTCGTTCGACGAGGTTGGAGCTTGCACCGTTTCTCTCGGGTGGATCATCGAAGATGGAGGAAGACCGGCGACCAAACCACATCAAGGAGCCACTAGGAGCTTGGAATGAAGACCGAAGGACACAGATCAACTCGGTATAATGATTCTAACTCTTAGTTAGCTCGCCAGTATAGGGTTTAAGGTCGATCCGTAAATCGGGTAGCGATAGCGCCGGTTTTAGAAATTTTTGTTCCGCGTTTTGATGGCCGGAGCGCTGTCGGGACCCTTCATGGTATCAGAGCCACCCTTTAAACCTCTTACTAGCTTGTTTAAACGTGCTTAAAATATCGATTGACGAAATTTTCCAAAATCACATTTTCATTTTTCTGTTCGCTGTCGATTTTCAAAAGTGGTCAAAAAAATTATTTCAGGCATCTTAAAAATCCGTGCAGGAAATTTTAAAGGTACTGGAAAATTTTTAGCTCCTGAAGCCTCCAAAGAGCCGCGGAACCGCCGCACTTACCCACATTGGCGGCGGTTCCGCGGCCATTTAGTGGCGACGGGCTTCAAAAATTTTCCTGTAGCTCTCTGATGTGAAATTGTGATTTTTGTGATATTCTGTTTTGGCCCAGGTTTCAGTGAAGTGCTGTTTTTCTATTGGGGCCAAATTGGAATTTAGTCGATCGATATTTTAAGTGGGTGTTTAACAGTACATATATTTATATCTGCGACCGTGAATGTCATTTGATCAGTAAATCCGTCTAACTGCTATATGTCTTTTAGACGGGTTTGCGAACGTGGCATTCACGTTGATGTTCTGTGTTGTGCTGTGATGTTGGTTGGATCGTCGTGGTGGATAGCTGTGGTGCAATATTAGTACAGTTTTTATTTCATTTGTACATTTGAGATTGCGGGGCGAGCGTCCGACATGTGGACTGTCGTCACTGGCAGTTTGTATATTATTCTTTTGGGGCACGACCGGGCTGAGGTCGATGTCACCCTTATATATTATTTTTATTTTCTGTACTAGGATTACCCCGCGGTGGAGTGCATGAATAGCCGGGTTCTAGAAGGCAACTGGTCCGCATATCAAAGCATTCAGATGGAGGGGACCTTACTCTAGAATTGGTGGGCTATTCGCCGCACTCGTAGGGGGTATAGGTTGACCCAGGAGGAGTGCTTAAGTTACCGGATTCCGTGCAGTGCCGGGTGGCCCATTCACTTTGCTGAAGGGGCTGCTTCACTTCTGGTTTTGGCGGGTAGCTTTCTGCGCTCGTAGGGGTCTAGGTTTTTATTGCATAGGCTATCCACACGACAGGGAACGTCGGGTCTCATTTGCGGCTCAAGTGAAACCCAGGGTTCCAGATTATCCACCATTCTGTGTTACTTCTGTGATGTTTCTGTGATGTTGCTTATATCATACCTGGGACGAATGTAATATATATATATTTATATATACTAGTAGATGTTGTATATGTTTTGCACCCACGCTAGCCCAGTCCCCGCTCTGTCGTTAGTTAAGTAACCTAACGGGTGATGACGGGACCCAGTGGCGAATGCAGATGGCATATACGTACATTTTATTTTCGTTCTTTTCTGGTGTGATTAATTGATGGGACTGCATTGATTCTTATCAATGCAAGGATAAAACAAACCTATTTATATGATGTTGTTGGAATAAAGTTTTTAAAAAACTGACATTACAGATGTTCTCTTTTGCTTTGCATCGTGGTATTCATTTGGAATATCCTGCACCTCATTCGACGAGGCAAGGGCCGAGATCCCTTCATCGGGAGTGACCCCTTGAGTAAAAGTTTGCGTCAATGTAATAACTTCACTATAGTCATTTTCTTTTGCTTTGCATCGTGGTATTCAGTTTGGGATATCCTGCACCCCATTCGACGGGGAAAGAGCCGAGATCCCTTCACCGAGAGTGACCTCTTTAGCAAAAGTTTTCGCCACTATATATATTTATAAAAAACCACTTGGATTCCTTCAACGATATCAAGTTCATCACCTTAAAGGTTTTTCACCAAAAACCAGTCGTAGCCCTCCGTCATTTCAGATCAGTATTGCTTAGTATTCGTACTACATATGTCGTGCATTGCCGAGGCGTAGTGTTCGGTAGCTCTGTAATGCTTTTCTGTCGCATGGATATGTGGATTGGTTAGGACAGTCGTACGGTTATGTTGGCATTGTCAAGGACTCGTACGGGTGGGTTTAACGCAATCAAGATAATGACGGGTTGAACTTGACTAGGACTCTTTGATATGTTGGCATTGTCAAGGTCACTTGGGTCCTAGGGGTAAAAACACACATCGGGAGTTTCAAACATACAGGAAACTTGCCAGGCTTGCGCATACCTTCTGGAGTGTGGTGACTTGAGTGGCTTCCATCAAGTTGTCATGCGATGATAGTTGGATCCCGATTTCCACTGATGAGTAGGATTACTCCTCGGGTAATTCCGACTAATTCTCCTTTTAGGTTTGGAGGAGAATTCGAGGAAATAGTGGGAGCCATCCAAATTAGATAAAATGATTAACCATTCTGATCTAGGTTAGAGTGCACGCTGAGTGTTTCTTCTCTCTCTCTCTCTCTCTCTGTGTGGCTATGACTATAACCCGAACTTTGACTAAAACTCATGAAACCAAGTTGACCGAACCTTCTTAAAATACTTTGGCTTTTGGAATGTCACGGTGTTGAATATATCATTGCCACTTTTATATCACCTTTGCTTTTCTCCAGAATACCTCGTATCACTATGAATATCCATTTCCATTGGATAAATCCATCGTATGGTTATATACGAACTCGAAAGAACTTTTTCGAGGATGGATTCTGGTTCTGGAGAGATTGAATAGGATTATTCGGTTGTCTTTTCCCTTTACCTTCTCTCAAGTTATGAGGGCTCCTAAGATTAGGAGAGGGTACACCTATTGAGCTTATTGGATAGTCTTCTTCTAAACCATAGGCAGGTGCCGAACGGTAGGGAAGGAAGAAAACCAATTAAGCTTAAGTGTGGTGTACAGAAGGTAATAAGTAAAGACATATAAAGGGATTGGAATAATGACAAAGGAAATTGCAACCACCATCATTCACGACAAAAACCGTGTATACCCCTGCCACTCCTACATCCACTTTGCTTTTCTCTAGGACACTCCGTATCACTACGGATACCCACTTCCATTGGATAAATCCATCGTATGGTTATATACGAACTCGAAGGAACTTTTTCGAGGATGGATTCTGGTTCTGGAGAAATTGAATAGGATTATTCAGATGTCTTTTCCCATTACCTTCTCTCAGGTTGTGAGGGCTCCTAGGATTAGTAGGGTAAGCCTATTACGCTTATTGGATAGTCTTCTTCCAAACCTTAGGCTGGTGCCGAAGGGTAGGGAATGAAGAAAACCAATTAGCGTAAAGGAGCTGTACAGAAGGTAATAAGTAAAGACATAATAAAAGGACTGTAGTGAGGGTAGGTAAGTATATGGTTACTGTCATGAATCAGGATAATGGATGAGGCATTACTAGGAATACCAGGTTACCCCTTTTGAAACATTTTCATGTTTCAGTTTTACTGTGCGATGTTAATTGAAAACTGTTTTCCAATAAGAATCTAACTCCGGGGTATGTATTTACCAGATCAGTTTCTCACATCTGTATGTTATTACGGATGGTGAGTGGAAGTAAGATATTGGGAATTAGGTGATTACATCCTCATTATATCGGAATTCGTTGTAATTGGTGATATTTGAGGAAATCATCTGGATTTTGCCGGACAACAAATATTTGGTTTTAAATATCCATTGTTATGCACCAATTTCAAACCGATATATCTGTACGTTTATTTTAAAAACTGAGATATAAATTTTTAAAATTGTGTTTATGACATTTACCTATATCAGTTGGTGATTAGGTAAGGTGCATTCAACAGCGGTGTAATTCTTCTTAACTATACTACAGTTTTTCAATCTATGACGCACTGGGTTTGAGTTGTTGAACTCAGGAGACTTATACAAAGTATTGTATATTGTCCAGTGTCCATTAGGATAAATGGGTTGGTACTCGCACTATATTCTGTTTACTCATGACTTCTCTAGTTCTAGACATGCATTTCGTTGAAATACAAGGTCCAGATATTGAGAAGTTATAGGTATAAGAATAAAGTAGAGAACCATTTGTTGGAAGTATCAGTATTCTTCGATGAAGTCGAAGATGTAGATACTTGTGTTTGGTATTCCGTTGATAGTAATGGTTTTGAGAACTTACTTCTCTTTCAGGTTACTCATATATGGATGCACTCCTGGATAAGTAATGCTGATTAACCTCATTCCATTTGGTTGATATGCACTGAAAACAGCTGCATGATTTTGAATCTGGTTCAAATTAGATTAGTGCTTTTGTTTATATATTATATATATATATAGAATCAATTTATATCTTAACGATGTTAAGGTATAGGGAGTTGTCCAGCTGATGCTTAAAACCAGAATCCGGACTCAAGAAACGTTTCAGTAATGGCTGTTTGTAGGTTATCCCGTGCTTTGATGAGGGTTAACTTTATACCATCAGGAAGATCAATATTTATATTGTTCTTGACTCGCCACAGTTTTAATAAAATGGATTTTTTCAGAAAAACAAAAGTGGGAGTATGGTAGAACTGGAAGTTATTCCAGAACCACAAACGATTATTGGAAATTTAATAGAACTTAAAGATTCAATTGGATTTGATGTTCCATTAGCCACTCCGCAGATTTGGTGGGTAACCTCAGGCACCCGAGAGGTACTTCGGTCTTCTCAGAGACGGTGACAGGGAGGTTCTTGTTTACCCAGACTTGCCATTGCTGCTGTTCTAGACCATAAGGCCCGGCAGGAGGATGAGTATAGCATCATTCTAAACTAGCTTTAGAAGTGCACGTGTATATGACTCTGCCAGAGGGTTGTTGTAGTCAGTGGGAGCAGCGGAAGCATAGTAGGCAAGTAGCTTATGTCTATTTACAGACTAAAGCAGGTATAGCGGAAATAGTTCATCTATTTTTGATGTGACAATCATAGGTTTTGACTTCATCAGAATAGGAGATGGATCTGGTAAGAAGGTAGTAGGGTGTGATGTCCGAGGATTCGGGGTGACATGCACTTAATAGGAAGAGATATTCCTATACTACGATCGGTTGTACTTTGGTTGTCACAAAGTTGTTTCTCCACACAGGATATGGATATAATATCAGGTTTTCTGGTTAGTTGATCTATGGTTTTAGATCTAGATTTGGGAAGTATCCTAATCTGGGTACTTTGACATTAAATGGACGACTCCTGGTATGGTGGTGTACCTACAGGTGATGTAGTCACCTTCTCTAAAGGTGTCTTACAGACTAAAGGAGTCTGCATGATTAGCACATCACTTGCTTATGCAATTGAGTTAATCATGAAATGTCAAGTACCACACCAGATATTACTTTTGCACTAGATACAATAACCAGATATATTAATCCAATCCTGGAGAAACATTAGGAAGCAGTTATTGAACATAAGTGAATGTTCTTAGGAAAATGATTACGGCAGCCTCCTTCAGGAGACGGTTATCATCTCAAGCTTCCCAGGTGACCTGGATGACAGAGTGACTGTCAGAGTTATAGTTTTTCCCTCTTCTGAGGGACAGTTCGTTGGACAGGTGGTCCAAGCGGATACTGAGGAAAGGCATGGCACAGGATACTGATTAAATTCAGTGGACGATACAGTCTAAGTAGTTTGCTGGATTTGGAGTTCATTTATGGACTGGGTCCCATCAGACATCCAAACAAATTCTAAGACAAGTATTGCTCATTTCGGGAGATAGTTTTCTCCGTGAAGTTGAGATATAGAGAGATACAGAAAGAAATATTGGAGCGGATCCACTCACTGAGACTATTTCTCGAACGCAATCATTTTTGCAAACGGGCTTTGCGAAACTGATTAGTAGAGAAGTTGGGTGTTCGGTATCACACGGGCTGTGAGTATGCGACATCGCAATAATTGGCCTTAAGTGCAAGTGGGAGATTGTTGGCTATAGTGCCCTCAAGGCAATTATCATAGTCGCAGACTTATAATTATGATGATTGAGTGAGGACCTGTACCGATAAAACAGTCTTACTCAAGATGATAGTATGCTATCTGGTTTGTCTTTATCGTCATGTATATGTTGATAGAGCCCATAGGATTCTTGCTTGACTGCCAGCATTATGATGGCAATCATATATGTAGGAGCTGGGGTCTATAAGCACATCCTTAAATATCCCTAGTCGTAGGGGTATCGAGACCGGGCATCGATACTCCAGTGTAGACTAGTGTATACTGATCGAGACCCCGACGAGGGGCGGTGGCCAGGTCTCACAAGCTATTGGTGTTAGTTTGTTCACCTAAGATAATATGCAGGTGCTCATTGGGTTATGGGTACACTGGACGGACTCGCCGGAAACCTGCTAGTTGGTATTATACCTATTGTCAGATAGCAGTTCTCAGGTGACATGTGTGCAGGTTAGTCTGCCGACCTGAGATCGTCATTTGTCTCGTGTGAGTTCCTACTGTGCTTTGATTACTACCCTACCACGGCTCAAAGGAGTCGTGCAAACAGGTTTTAGTTGGGTACAGTCCCAAGCCACATGGAGGCAGTGATCGGATCGTCGGGGATTCGTCTCTCCCGGTATTGGGGGTTGATGTCGCATTGTGTACGGGTGGCCATCACCACAAATCCATGCCTATGGTAGACGAGGATTACCGATCCAGGATCGATAGTTTCTCAGGAGGTGATGGGTTACATGCCGACACTAAATATCACGTTGTTAGGGGTTTGACTTTATCCACCCCCCTAGACTCGATATGCGATGTTCTTAGACGAACAGACTGGACTGTACGGATATTGTCACTGTCAGGCTCAGTAGGGATTCAGGATGAGTTTGCTCGTCGGCCTCCCTTTCGCTCAATACCTGGGCAGCCGTTACGTACAGCTAGTGCCGCTGACGTGCTTGTGGTTAAACCCACTACCAGCGTATTGACGAGTTTTTAGAGTCCCACACAGAGGGTTTTCACGGTTCAGGCGATATGGTGTATATGAGGTATGGTGATGCATACAGGTGTCCGATTAAATATGTGCACATACTGTGCAGACTTTAATCGGACGGTTGATAATACTAGCGGCTTAGGATTAAGCCAGTTTATTAAATCAGGTTTTGATTTAATAATTTACATATGTATTTATATATGTGTAGTCTAGTATTATTGTTCACTATTCGTTTTCTCTCTTGGCTATTCGTATTTTTGTACGAATACACGTATATGTATTTCGATACATGTACCGGGAAGTATTCCGTATTTTATACGGAATAGCTTCTAGAAGGTGCCACCTCATTATTGATTTTCTTTATTGAAAATCTTTTGGGAAATGAGGTGGAGGGGTGACATGGCATGAACATGGTCAAATCATTTGTTTTGAGTATGGTTGGCATTTGTTTATTATAATTTGACTTTGGAAAATGATTTTGATTTTGTGATTGAGAGAGGGGGGGCCGGCCATATTATCATGGGGGTTCTTTTTCATTTGTTTGATGATTCATTACAAAGACTAGCTCACTCTCTCACTCTCTCATGCTCCCAAAATACTTAGCCATTCTTTGTTCATGCCAAGCCTTCATCACCTCCTTCTTCATCTTCTATGGATGCTCCATGAGCACAAAGGGTAGAGAGAAAAATGTAGTGACACTTCCATACACCTCGACTCTCCATCGCTAGCGACTTTGGAGCGTCGGTTACCTCGTTTGACGAGGTTGGAGCTTGCGCCGTTTTCCTCGGGTGGATCATCGGAGATGGAGGAAGACCGGGGACCAAACCACATCAAGGAGCCACTAGGAGCTTGGAATGAAGACCGAAGGACACGGATCAACTCGGTATAATGATTCTAACTCTTAGTTAGCTCTCTAGTATAGGGTTTAAGGTCGATCCATAAATCGGGCGGTAGCGCCGGTTTTAGAAATTTTTGTTCCGCATTTTTGCCGCGTTTTGATAGCCGGGGCGCTGCCGAGACCCTTCAATTCTGCCTCCCCGAAAGAACCGGGGTGGGTAACGTGGACCTAACAGTGGTATCAAAGCCTAGCTAAACAAAAACTAGCATGTTAGCAAAGTGTTTAGAACTTCGATCCGAGAAAAAATCGCAAAACGCATCGAAATCACATACTTTCTGCCGATTTTTAAAACACCCCTAAAAATATTTCCACACCCCTTAAAAATCCGTGCAGGGTATTTTAGGAACAACCAAGAAAAACGAGCCCCTGAGTCGATCAAGCCGCCGCGGAAGCGCGGCGAAACCAAGCGTTTCGCCACGAATCTGCGGCCGAGTCGACTCGGTCGCGACTCGTTTTTCCTGCATTGTTCTCAGTTTGCTGTTTTGTGATTTTTATGATGATTTGTTTCTGCCAAGATTCTTTAGAGAACAGTATTCTTTTTGGGGTAGTTTCAAAATGATATATTGATCGAAATTCTATAAACTTTTGCTAATTGGTTATATCTGTAATGTGATATATGTACTGAACGTCGACTAATCGCTATACGTCGATTAGTAAGGGTTGTACATATCTGTGATCTGTAATGTTGGTTTATGTATATGAACTTGTTGGATTGTCGCGGATGAATAGCCGGGGTTTGTGAGATGAGAGTTTCTTTATCTTTCATTTGATGTAATATGTAAATTGATGTAATATTATTTTTTATGGCCGCACATCTGGGATGAGGTTATAGCCGCCATTGTATATTATTTCTTTTACCGTTTTTGCTCCTAGGATAGACCCAAGGAGGGGTGCACAAACTACCGGGTACTTTGAAGTGCCGAGTGGACTACTCACGTTGTTGAGGGAGGTTGCTTCACTTTGGGTACTTGGCAGGTAGTTTGCCGCACCCGTAGGGGTCTAGGGTGGGGTTTGGCTATTCATCGCGACCGTGTAATCCGCCTTTCGTTGCAGGCTCGAACGAAACGCGAATTCCTAGCATATCCAATGTGTTCATCTGTGATCTGGAATGGCTATCATTGCATCTGACGAATGTATATATCTATATATGATATCTAGTAGGCGTTGCTTATGTTTTGCATTCGCGCTAGTCCAGCCCCCGCTCTGTCATTAGTTAAGTAACCTAACGGGTGATGACGGGGCCCAGTGGCGAATGCGGATGGCATAAGCGTACGTCATATTTTCGTTGTTTTCTGCAATGGTAGGATTAACTGATGGGACGCATTATATTAATGCAAAGAAAAACAAACCTAAAAGACGTTGTTGGAACAATTTTCAAAAAGCTATTATTGCAAGGACATTATCTTTTGTTTTGCACAGAGGTATTCGGTTATGAATACCCAGCACCTCATTCGACGAGGCAAGGGCTTAGATCCCTTCATCGGGAGTGACCCCTTGGACAGAAGTTTGCGTCAGGGTAATAACTTCACTATAGTCGATTATTCTTGATTTGCATCGAGGTATTCAGTTTAGAATATCCTGCACCTCATTCGACGAGGAAAGAGCCGAGATCCCTTCACAGGGAGTGACCTATTTAGCAAAAAAGTTTCGCCACTATATTTTTAAAAAGGCAATCATGTTCCTTCAACGATATCAAGTTCATTACGTTAACGGATTTTTCGCCAAAAACCCAGCCGTAGCCCTCCGTCATTTCCTACAAGTACTACTTAGTATTCGAGCTACGTATTTTGGCATTGTCAAGGCGTAGTGATCGGTGGCTAAGTATTGCTTGTTTGCAGCTTTATTTTCAGATTATTTAGGACAGTCGCATAGCTATGTTGGCATTGTCAAGGGATATGCGGGTGGGTCTAAGATAATCAAGATAATGACGGGCCGAACTTGACTAGCGGTTTATGATATGTTGGCATTGTCAAGGTCATAAACCGTTTGGGGCAAAAACCACATCGGGAGTTTCAAATATACAGGAAACTTGCAGATTTAGCATATTTTCTGGAGTGTAGTGACTAGAGTGGATTCCATCTAGGTTATTACACAATGATAGTTGGATCCCGATCCCACTGATGAGTTGGATTACTCTCGGGAGATTATTTCACTTAACAATCAATGCTATAAACCAAGTAGGTGTCTAGAACGGTGTTAGCGGGGCTACGCTTCCAGGGAAAAGAGGTTATATAATTAAGGAACTTCGCGAAAGCGTTGGAAAACCTCCCTCGAAGTACCAACACTAGCCTGGCTGAAAGGTTAAAGTATTGTGACATGCGATTAATCCTGACTAGTTCTTCTTTTAGGGTTTGAAGAAGAATTTGAGAAAACAGTGGGAGCCATCATGATTAGATAAATTAATGAACCAATCTAATCTTGTAAGAGCGCACGCTGAGTGTTTCTTTTCTCTCTCTCCAGGTAGCAACCATTTCACGCCCTAATCAAGATAATAAAATGTATCGCTTGACCGATCCGAATTCTTATTCGGGGCTGGGGAACGTTGGTTCGGCTCTAACTTACGACAACAATCATAAGTATGAGCAAGGAAAAGAGGATTTTATGGATTCCAAGGAGACCCAGTTGAAGAAGAAGCATAGTTTTGCATCTACTTCAGGTGTTCTTGTAATTGAGAACTGCTTTACGGTCAGCCCTACCTCCTGGGTACTTGATACCGGATCAGGATTTCGTATCTGTAATTTATTGCAGGGACTGAGAAAAAGTAGGAAAGTTGCACCTGGTGATATGTCGCTCAGGGTAGCGAACGGAGCACAAGTTAATGCTGCAGCCGTCGGTGAATATCACCTAGTGTTGCCAAATGGCAATACTATGATTTTGAACGATTGCTGCTATGTACCTTCCATGGTTTGCAACATCATATCAGTTTCTTTACTCGATAAAGATGGATGTAACTTTGTTCCTGATAGAAATATCATGAACATTTACCTTCATAAGGTACTGGTTGCAGAAGGTACACTGTGTAATGGTATCTATGTTCTAAATCAGAATATAGTTCTCAATGTACAAAACACACGCAAGAGGAAGAATTCAGATACGAATGAATCCTACTGGTGGCATTGTAGACTTGGTCATATCGGAGAGAAAAGACTAAGTAAGTTGCATAAAGATGGACTCTTGAATACGTTCGAGTTTTCATCTTATGAAACTTGTCAGTCTTGTCTCAAAGGAAAGATGACCAAATCTCCGTTCACCGGACATGGAGAAAGAGCAACAAAGCTCTTGGGACTCATACACAGTGATGTATGTGGTCCAATGTCTATACATGCAAGGGTGGGTTCTCGTACTTTATCACATTCACTAACGATCTCTCTAGATTCGGATATGTGTATCTTATGAAATATAAATCTGAAGTTTTTGAGAAATTCAAGGAATTCAGAAACGAAGTAGAGAACCAGACTGGTAAAAGTATCAAGATCCTCCGATCGGATAGGGGAGGGGAGTACTTAAGCACGGAATTCCTAGATTACTTAAAAGAGAATGGAATTCTCTCTCAGCTTACTCCTCCGTACACACCACAGCACAACGGCGTATCGGAGTTGAGGAAGCGTACCCTATTGGACATGATTCGCTCCATGATGACTAATGCTGAGTTACCTCTTTCATTCTGGGGACTTGCGCTAGAAACAGCAGCATACTTACTGAATCAGGTTCCGTCTAAATCTGTGCCTGAAACTCCATATGAAATATGGAGTGGTAAAAGACCGTATCTTGAACATATTAAGATATGGGGTTGTCCGGCCTATGTAAAGGTACAAAATCCGGACAAGCTTAAAGCACGATCAGTTTTGTGCAAGTTTATGGGATATCTGTTCTACCACACTGAGGAACAGAAGGTGTTCGTTGCTCGTCGCGCCACCTTTTTAGAGTGGCAATTTCTTGCAAAAGAAATAAGTGTGAGCACGGTAGAACTGGATGAAATATCAGATCCACAAACTCAAACTGAGGATTTAGTAGAACCAGAAAATTCAATAGTCCCTGTAACGTTTTAAAAATAAATAAATAAATAATTAAATAAATAAATAAAAATCCTTTAGGCGAATTTTCTGATTTTCGGTAAAATAAACCATATTTTTCGTAAAACTTAACCATAATTATATTTCATCATAAATTTAAAAAGACCTATTTTAATTATGTAATTACTAGTAAATGGTGTTTATTTAGTGACTTATAAATTTTTAGTTTAATTAAATATTTTTCCTAAATTAATTATTTTTAATATTAACATAAGCTTTAATTATACATTAAATTAGTGTAAATTACAAATTTGAAATGGGTTAATTTTATAAAATGAGCCATGGCATATTAGAATCAAGTGTGTAATATGTAAAATCATTTCTCAAATTTTTCCATGCTTCTAGACTTGTCTAGGAAAAGGTTTAAATTAGAAAAGTTTATATAATTAAGATTTTAAGTGAAAAGATGACATTTATTTGTGATGTTTCTAGACAAATCCACACACTCCTCTCTCTTTTTCCTCTCTCCCATGCTAGTGGCCGGCCTCCTCACCCCTATGGCAGCCCACCCCCATTTTCCAAGCTCATTTTCCCTTCAAAAATCATCAAAAATTCAACAAAATTCCAAAAATAAACCTCAAAATCAATATTCAATCTCTACCATTTTCCTTTGACCTATTTAGCATGGAATTTGGAGTTGGAAACCATTATTTTGGAAGCATAATTTCATGTTTGGATCTCATGTTTTGGAGGTATAATTTTTATTCGTATGATTAATTGTTGTTAAATGCTTTTATCTAGCATATTTAGATTTTCTTAATTAATTCTATTTGCAAGTTTAAAATTCAAGATAGGGTTTCTAAAATCAAGTTAGGGTTTTTATTAATTAAGTGGGGTTATAATAAGTAGTTTAATATTTTTAGAAATGGAAAATCTGGTATGGTTGATGTATTGTAAATTGTTCTTTCAAAATTGTTTAAATTAAATAATTTTGCAAACTAGATTTTTATAAATTATATATATTAATGTGATAAAATTCTAATTAAGGTTTTTATCATTAGAATGTGGTGTTAATGAGGAGATTAACATGTTATTTGAGTGTGAAACATAATCTGGTTACAATTTGCTAGCTTTCACATTCAAATTTTCACAAAATTGCTATTTTTATTAAACTAGGTTTTTGAAATTCATTTAAAATGTAGGATTAAAAATCTAGTTAGGGCTTTAGCACATCCTTAAGGTTTCATGGAGTGGTTTAACACTTTAAAATATGCAAAATCAAGTTTAGTAGTGGAATTGTGAATTTTGGCTTAAAAAATGTTAAATTTGGCTAAAATTGCGAACTAGAAATTTCAATTTAAGACAAAATGGTGTGATAAAAATATAGTAATGGTTTCTATAATCTAGTTATATTATTTAATGAATATTATGACCATTAGTTTCATTTAAACATCAAGTTTTGAAGTAAAACGGTAAATTGACGTTTTCTAGGTTTATACGAAATCGGACGATTTGATCGATTCTAAGGTTTCGATGATTTAAACCATGTTTTATATTATAAATAATGAGTTTTGAAACTACGAGTTGTTTGTTGGTGTTTTATCTCGATCAATCGGCGTTTGTATGCCGATATCGAGCGATATTTGGTTCTTTTGCATGAGCGGGTCATAGGTTTTAACCTATACGCGTTTCGTGCGTCGTTTTGGATTTGTCCGTGATCTAGTTTACGATATTATAAATGTTTGCGTCTAGGTGCCCCTCATATGGACTTTGGACGAGGAAGAAGAGGAGGGCGACATCATCTTCGGCAGACAAGTGAGTAGATGTATATCTACGGGGGAAGTCGGGTAGATGGCGTTTAGCACCCCCGCAAACGTGGAATAAGAATATTACTTATTATCATTAGGAAGTCAGACATGACCTTAGATTCTTGGTGAATAGGACCCTATTAATGACTTTAGGTTGGACTAGACTGATTTAGAAAGACTTTACCAGAGGATGAATGTCTTGGAGGGGATTCGTTGGTTTCAGGTAGACACACACACACACACACAGAAACTTGACTTGGTGTATATGTGTATGTGTATATATATATAGGAATGTGTGTAGGTATATATATATACACAACATGTATATGTGAGATAAGGATGTTATATGATACATGGGGATGAGACAATATAACTGGGCTTGATGCCGTGATCTCTTGGCTATACAGTCGTGTTATGATATTAGCGGATTGTTAGAAATGAGAAAATGGATATGTATACATAAACGATAATAGGTGATGATGACATTGGAATATACGAGACTCTAGAATAGAACCCGGACTGTAACCTGTGACTTGATTACGATATGAGATATGCGTGACTTGGTTACGATATGATATATGTGTAACTTGATTATGATAGAATATATGTGTGACCTGATTACGATATGATATATATGTCATGATATTTCTGAGGAACAATTGACGATGTATATGTATGCAGACAATGATATATGATTGATGATATTGGGATGTATGCGATTACAGTACAGTACCTTTGATCATGACATTATTTGATGATGATATTATACGAATGATGATGTACGTAGGTGATACTTGACCCGTACCCCGATATTGGGGTGCCGTACGATGGATTTTACCGTACGAGACATAGATGTGATGATTGATCCGCACTCTTGATTCGAGGAAGTCGTACTACGTACGTGACATTATTGAGGTTAGATCGCCAACTATTAGATATATGGACTCAGACCTTAGGTGGATTTTTATTTCTTATCGACTAGTTTCTTTAGTTTAGTTCCTTAGGGGGTTAGATAGATACTAGTTTAGGCTCGAGTCATATAGTTGTAGTTAGACATGTATATTACAAATGAGTGGTTAATACACATCCATCATTACATTCAGATCGTAATCATCATGTTGCATGTTCATATATATGTTTCTTTAGTCAGTATGAAACTCTGCCTGTTAGGACACCAGAACCATTATCGATGATGCGCATATTCCACGTACACTTATTTGCCGGCTCACACACATCATCATCGGTAATTGCTATGTTACGTACACTTTAGAACATATTATCTTTTATTGATAGAATCGGTTAAAGGCTAGATCAATATAATATTGTGATTACTCTCTGGTGTTAGTCTAGACATTGCATTTATTACTTAGACACTTCATGCATTCACATTTTTACGTTATCATGCAGTATTGTGGGGCTTATGCCGATACTTATTATTTACTTACTCATGATTTTGGGATTTTGGATTTCTATGAGATTTCTGGATTTTGGGGAAAACCGCAAGAATATATATAAAAACTTCTCTCTCCCTCCCTCTCTTTTTAAAATATAAGTTGCGGTTTTCTCGTGATGTATGTGTCGTCCACCATGAGATTTCATGTTTTCTGTTGGATTTCGAGACCCGATTCGAGGAGTGGATGAACCGTCTCGGGTACATGATGGGCCCGGTATGGTACCCCGGGGAAAGAAGATCAAGTTGTAGACGATGAGCCTGGCAGGGGAAGACTACCTACCGGTGATGTCTGGCACGGCAGATATCTGGAGGATACCGACCGTTGTCGTGAGATTTGATGATATGGGCCGATCCGGATTGACGGAGCCCGAGATATTGAGACTATGAGGTATTGAGACTTGAGATTTACATGTTTTGCGTCGATGCTTGACACGGATTTCCATAGATTTCATCGATGATGTTTCAGATTTCTATACATATTTTACTATGATGAAAGTTAAAGACTACTTATACAGATATATCCAGATTTTAGGGTTGATTGTTTTACATTCATGGTGCATGCATACTCATTCACATGACATATTACTATTTGAGGCACTGACACGAGCACGAAGCATTTGCACTTACGCGTAGTTTATTACCCTTCCATTACTAGATGACTAGTGATATATTGGTATATTATTATGACCTAGGACAGCGTTGTGCATTCGATTTCTGTTCGCAGATGTCTTCCACTCACGAGTTGGCAACTCACCCCCGTTGTGCCAAATTTTATTACAGGTTCGATGTATAGGTTTCCTTGGCAGCTTGCTGGCACATCATTTCATTCAGGGTGATTTGCATGGTAGGTTGGTTCACTTGTATCAGAACCGCTGTTTTACTTTTATTATTTCATTGGTATCTAGTAAGCTCCATCAACCAGACTTGTATTACTTGATAAGTTCAAAGGACCAGTTATTTATTTCGACCTTAGAGTCGCGCTTGTATTATTATGGTATCTGATGGATTTGTTTTCTTTTGAGTTTTGAGCCTCGCCCTTTGGCGTTGTATATTATTGTGCTTGGTGTGGTTGTTTCCGCCTGTTGGCGTAGAGCTAGCTCCCGCTTTGGGATGCCTTTTTATTGTTTGTATATATATTATTCTTGTTTGTACCCGTTTAGGGCCAGTTTTTACAAAGGAGACTCTGCCGAAATTTTTGAGAAAATTGGATGTTGCTTTTAAACTTGTTTTTCTACATGTTTTCCTTTACTTCTTCTTTTATATGGTTTAGATTTCTGGGCTTCGGCTTACTTAGATTACGTTGCGCCTCTAGACGCTTCGTAATTTAAGTGTCGGTCACGTTCCGTACTTTTGGGTCGTGACAGTCCTAGATGAACCTCAACCACTCCGCAGATCTGGTAGGATTTCTCATCCGCCCGAGAGATACTACGGTTTTCTTATAGACGGGGATCGAGAGGATTGCATCTTGGAAGAAGATGACCCTACCAGTTTCAGGCAGGCCATTATCAGTAAGGACTCTGATAAGTGGCTGGATGCTATGCGATCCGAAATGGAGTCCATGTACACCAATAAAGTGTGGACCTTGGATATTGCTCGACCTGGGGTGAAGCCCGTTGGATGCAAATGGATCTACAAAAGGAAACTTGGTGTAGATGGGCAGGTGGAAACCTATAAGGCTAGACTCGTTGCAAAAGGTTTTCGTCAAAGACCTGGTGTGGACTATGACGAAACTTTTTCTCCAGTGGCTATGCTCAAATCCATTCGGATCCTACTTGCTATTGCTGCCTTCCATGACTATGAAATCTGGCAGATGGACGTAAGAACGACATTTCTAAACGGCAGTTTGGAAGAGTGCGTTTACATGGATCAGCCAGAGGGTTTTGTAGACAGTAGGAGCAGCGGAAAGGTGTGCAAGTTGTTTAAATCCATTTATGGATTAAAGCAGGCATCGCGGAGCTGGAACATCTCTTTTGATGAGGCAATCAAGGAATTTGATTTCATCAAGAACGAAGATGAACCTTGTATCTATAAGAAGATTGTAGGACGAACTTTCGTGTTCCTAGTCTTGTACGTGGATGACATTCTTTTGATAGGAAATGACATTCCTATGCTATAATCGATCAAGCTATTCTTATCACAAAGGTTCACCATGAAAGACCTGGGTGATGCCTCATACATTCTGGGGATCAAGATCTACAGAGATAGATCCAAGAGACTACTGGGACTTTCACAGTCCAGGTACATAGAGACCGTGCTAAAGAGATTTAGTATGGAAGATTCCAAGCACGGTAATATACCCGCATTGCACGGAATCACCCTCTCCAAGAAGATGTTTCCTAAGACTGACGAGGAGAGGGTTCGCATAAGCACTATACCCTACGCTTCGGCGGTAGGATCTATAATGTATGTGATGCTATGTACAAGACCAGATGTAGCTTACACGCTGAGCGTGATGAGCCGGTATCAGTCAGACCCAGGTGAGAACCACTGGACGGCAGTGAAGAACATTCTCAAGTACCTAAGAAGGACTAAGGAGATGTTCCTGGTTTACGGTAATGGAGACCTTAGGGTCGAGTCCTTTACCGATTCAAGCTTCCAGAGAGACAAGGATGACAGCAAGTCTGTCTCGGGTTTTGTGTTTACCCTCAACGGAGGGGCGGTATGTTGGAGGAGTTCCAAACAGGATACTGTTGCAGACTCGACGATGGAGGCTGAATACATTGCTGCATGCGATGCCGCAAAAGAGGCAGTCTGGATGAAGAAGTTCATTAGTGAACATCAGGTGGTTCCGTCCATTGTTGACCCAATACCTTTGTATTGCGATAACAATGGGGCTATAGCTTTAGCAAAGGAACCAAGGTCTCATCAGAAGTCCAGACACATCTTAAGGCGGTATCACCTGATCAGGGAGATCATTGATCACCAGGAGATCAAGGTACGGAGAGTGGACACAAAAGACAACACGGCGGATCAATTCACAAAGGCCCTCCGTCAAATACAGTTCGAGCGACTTTTTGAGCTATTGGGTATGCGGTACGCCAGCAGCCGGCCCTAGTGCAGACGTTGGGTATGCGGTACACCAATTACTGGCCTTTAGTGCAAGTGGGAGATTGTTGGATATGTATGCCGAAGAGGCCATTATTGTATAGTACTAGTTTGTATAATACATTTTGGAAGCTTGGGATATATACACGGGTTTACGACAGTCTTGCTCAATATAGTAGTCTGCTACTTGGTTTATTTCTATCTTAATATGTGTATATGTTTCTTTTAACATATCGCTAATACATATTGATGGAGCCCTTAGGATCTTTGCTTAACTACCGGCGTTGTGATGGCGATCACACTAGTGGAGGCTGGGTAGTCTACAAGCACATCCTTATTTTGGTCCCTAGTCGTAGGATTATCGAGACAGGGCATCGATACTCCAGAGTAGACTGGTGCATATGCTTTTCGTCCCAGCAGGGGAGATGGTCTGTCCCACAACCATCAGTACGTCGTACTGGAGATAGTATGTAGGTGCTCGTTAGGTTACGAGTACACTGGACAGGGCTCGTCAGGAACTGTTGGTTAGTATTATACCTATCGTCAGTTAACAGTTCCCAGGTGACATGAGTACAGCTTAGTCCGTTGACTTGACACTGTCACTTCGCCTCAAGTGTGTTCCCACTGTTCTTAGATTACTACCCTACCACGGCTCTATTGAGTCGTGCAAACAGGTAGTAGTTGGGTGCAGTCCCGAAGCACTTGGAGGCAGTGACGGTTAAACAGGATTCGTCTCTCCCGGTATTGGGAGTTGATATCGCGCCGAGCCATTACACATTGTCGTCCCTGGCCAGGGCAAGCGAGAATTACTGGTAGTGTTTCCAGTAGTTTCTCAGGGTGTTCTGGGCTACACTCCGACACGACTTGTACCACTATTAGGGGACTGGCGTTTACCGCCCCCTAGGCCCGCCATGCAATACTCTCAGACGAATAGACCGGACTGTACGGAGATTGTCGCGTTCAGGCTCAGTAGGAGTTTGGATGGGTTCACCTCGTCGGTCTTCTTATCGGCATCTACCCGGGGACCGTTACGTACAGCTAGTACCACTTGCGGCCTGTGGTTAAACCCACTGCCAGCATAGTGTCGGTCCTTTAGAGTCCCACACAGAGGGTTATTCGCCTTTGGGGAAAACAGAGTAGAGGTCGCATGGTTTTGCGACGGGGTTCGTTCACATCCGCGCACTCGTGCACGTTTGTTGTCCGGACAGTTATTACTAGCGGGCTTTGGTTTAAGCCAGATCCTAGTATTTGTTTTGGGATTGGTTTTGTCTCATTGTATTCGTGTTCCTCGGAACACGGATGCGGGTGTGTATGCACAGTTGACAGAGGCAGAGGAATCTCATTAGGGTTATTGACCGTTGACTTTTTCTTAACCCTAATGAGAATGAGAAATATGACTAATGATATTAATTAAGGATAATTGTGCCATGGTTAGGTTGACCATTTGATTTTTGTTGACCTTTTGACTTTGGTTGACCTTTTGACCATCATCATTTCATTTGCAAAATGCTTCTTGATTCTTGCAAATTGCATTTATTGTAAAATGATATGGTCATTCCAAACTAACCATCACAATTATTATTATTATTATTATTATTATTATTATTATTATTATTATTATTATTATTATTATTTCATATTATCTCATATGTGAGCATGGTTGTAGAATTCTATTCTCATTCTCTCTTGCTCTTTCTCTCTCATGTTTTTGAGCTCTTCCTCTTCCTCTCAAAGCTCTCATCTCTCATGTGTTAAGAACCATGAGCTTGTGAGATAAAACCATCAAGACTTCTCTCTACTCATTCTAAGGTTCTAGGTTTAGCAAGCCAAGCACTCTAGTTACCTCTTGGTTGAGGTAGAAGCTCAAGGTAGAGGCCTTCGGGTGGATCTTTCTTCGGTAAAGAGAAGACGATGAGGAGGAGCCGTCTACATCACTCCAAGGAGCAAGCAAGGAGGAGGACCACTACAAGAAGAGAAGAAGTTCAAGATCTAGGTATAACCATTCAACATAGTATCTAGAACTTGTTGTTAGTATGTTAGTTTTGTTTAGCAAAGATCCTTCATGGTTGGTCCATGTTACCTTGTGAGAAACTTTTGATTTTTACCTATTCCGCCTCCCCGAAAGAACCGGGTGGGTAACGTAGACCTAACACAAGCCACCAGGAGCAGAAACTCGGTAAAATGGCTGGATGCAATGAGGACCGAAATGGAGTCCATGTACACCAACAAAGTATGGACTTTGGATATTGCTCCAGAAAGGGTAAAACCCGTAGGTTGCAAATGGATCATCAGAAAGAAGATTGGTGTAGATGGATAGGTTGAAACCTATAAGGCTAGACTTGTTGCAAAAGGTTTTCGTCAAAGACTTGGTTTGGACTATGATGAAACCTTTTCTACAGTGGCTATGCTCAAATCCATTCGGATCCTTCTTACCATTGCTGCCTTCCACGATTATGAAATTTGGCAGATGGACGAAAAGACCACTTTTCTAAATGGAAATTTGGAAGAGTGTGTTTATATAGATCAGCCGAAGGGTTTCATAGAGAGTGGGAGCAACGGAAGAGTATAAAAGTTGATTAAATCCATTTTTGGATTAAAGCAGGCATCACGAAATTGGAACATTTGTTTTGATGAGACGGTCAAGGAATTCGACTTTATCAAAAATCCAGATGAACCATGCATTTATAGTAAAATTGTAGCAAGAACTGTGGTATTTCTCATCTTGTACATGGATGACATTCTCCTGATAGGAAATGGCATTCCTATGCTACAATCAGTCAAAGGATTCTTGTCACAAAGGTTCACCATGAAGGACCTGCGTGATGTCTCCTATATTCTGGGGATCCGGATCTATCATAATAGATCTAAAAGGATATTGGGGCTTTCACAATAAAGGTGCATCGACAACATACTGAAAAGATTTAGTATGGAAGATTCAAAGCGCGGTAATCTACCGGCTTGTCACAGAATCACCCTCTCCAAAGAGATGTCTCCCAAGACTGATTTGGAAAGGGATCACATGACTATTATACCCTACGCTTCTGCGGTAGGCTCTATAATGTATGCGATGTTGTGTACCCGACCAGATGCAGCTTTCGCACTGAGCGTTGTAAGCAGGTATCAGTCAAACCCAAGGGAGAAGCACTAGACAACAGTTAAGAATATTCTTAAGTACCTAAGAAGGACTAAGGAGATATTCTTGGTATACAGCAGTGAAGACCTCCAGATCGAGGCCTTCGCCGACTCCAGCTTCCAAAGTGACAAGGATGACTCCAGGTCCATGTCGGGTTATGTCTTTACCCTCAATGGAGGGGCGGTCTATTGGAAGAGCTCCAAGTAGGACACCGTTGCTGACTTGACGATGGAAGTGGAGTATATCACTGCATGCGACGCCGCGAAGTAAGCAGTCTAGATGAAGAAGTTCATTACAGAACTTCCGGTGGTTCCGTCCATTGTTGATCAAATACCTCTGTATTGTGACAACAATGGGGCTATAGTTTTAGCGAAGGAACCAAGGTCCCATCAGAAGTCCAGACATATCTTGAGGAGGTACCACCTGATCAGGTAGATTGTTGATCGCCGGGAGATCGAGGTGCAGAGAGTAGAGACAGAGAAAAACACTGCAGATCCACTCACAAAGGCCATCCCTCAGACACAGTTCTAGAGGCTAATCGAGATAATAGGTCTGCGATATGCCAATACATGGCCCTAGTGCAAGTGGGAGATTATTAGTGATATATGACCTAGAGGCCATTATTGTATAGTACTGAATTGTATATTATATTTTGGAAGCTTGGGATATTCACAAATATAATAACAGTCTTGCTCAAAATGGCAGTATGCTACTTGGTTTGATTCTATCTCAATATGTGTATATGTTTCTTTTAGCGTATCGCTAATACATATTGGTAGAGCCCTTAGGATCTTTGCTTAACTACCAGCTTTGTGCTGGCAGTCACACTAGTGGAGGCTGGGTAGTCTATAAGCACATCCTTATAAAGGTCCCTAGTCGTAGGATTATCGAGATGGGGTATCGATACTCTAGAGTAGACTAGTGTATATGCTTCTCATCCCAGTAGGGGAGATGGTCTGTCCCACAGCCATTGGTATGTCATACCGGAGATAGTATTGTAAGTCGATGTCGCGCATCCCGTGTATCCGCGGGGAGGCGGAATATTCAAAAAACGATTTTTCAAAGCTCGAAACACCGACTTGAACTCCAGGATCATTGCTAAACCCTAACTAGCTAACAAGCAATGAGATTTAACTACTCGAAAAGAAGTTATACCTCATGATACCAAGTCCTTCGGGTCTGCTTCACTGTCCTCCACCTCGTCGTCAACTCCAAGGATCAGAACGGATCGGGCAACCTCGATGGCCTCCTCGAGTCAAAGACAATCCACCCGAGAGTCTATAATCCGAGCTACTACCAAAAATCCGAGATAACTACGTCATCTAGCTCGCTAAACTAGATGTCCTAGGTTGTGTAGAGTGAGAAGATGGAGTGATTTGTCTCTTAGAACCCTACGATTCTCAACATATGAGAAGATTAGGGTTTGATGAAGAAGAAGAACTCTTGAAGAAGATGAGAGTGTAGAAAGCAACTAAAGAAATAACCCTTGCTCATTTGTGATGAATAGTTGAACCAAACTAATAATTGATGACATAAAAGAATATCTCACAAAATATCTTGTGAGGTTCAAAAATATCAAGAGGTGAGTCATGGTTATGAGTCACCAAGAGCAATGAATTTCTTTTGTCAAGTTTACACCTCATTTCCTCCACCTCATTTGTTTTAATCCAAAATGAATAAAAACCCTAAATGAGGTTTCCACTTCTAGAAGCTTTCCCGTGAAATTACGAGAATGCCCCTCATCCATATATACATACCCGCATCCGCATTCCGAAGAATACGAATACAAAGAAACGAATATAATCCATCAATATAATACTAGGATCCGGCTTAAACCAAAGCCCACTAGTATTATCCTCCCGATCATCATACGCGCACAAGTGTACGTACGTGATCGAAGCCCTGTCATAAAACCATACGACCCCTACACCTTTTGCTCGGTGCAAGGAAACTCTCTATATGGGACTCTAAAGACTCAACACTGCGCTGGCAGTGGGTTTAACCACAAGCCGCAAGCGGTACTAGCTGCACGTAATGGCTACCCAGGTATGTGTCGATAAGAAGGCCGATGAGCTAACTCATCCAAACTCCTACTGAGCCTATCTGTGACAATCTCCGTACAGTCTGGTCTGTTCGTCTAAGAGTATCGCATATTAAGCCTAGGGGGCGGTAATCGTCAGACCCCTAATAGCGCAATAAGTCGTGTCGGAGTGTAGCCCAAAACACCCTGAGAAACTACTGGAGTACCTACCAGTAAATCTCGCTTGCCTTGGCCAAGGACTTTATGTAATGGCTTTCTGAACATAGCACGATATCAACCCCCAATACCGGGAGAAACGAATCCTATCTAACCGCCACTACTTCTAAGTGATTTAGGACTGCACCCAACTACTACCTGTTTGCATGACTCCTTTGAGCCATGGTAGGGTAATAATCAAAGTATAGTGGGAACACACTCGAGGCGATGTAGCAGTGTTAAGTCGGCGGACTAAGCTGTACTCATGTCACCTGGAAACTGCCACCCGACGATAGGTATAGTACCCATCAGCAGTTCCCGATGAGTCATGTCCAGTGTACTCATAACCTAATGAGCACCTTCATATTATCTCCAGTACGACGTACTAATGGCTTTCTGACAGAACAATTCCCCTGCTACTATGAGAAGCGTATACACTAGTCCACTCTAGAGTATCGATGCCCCGTCTTGATAATCCTATGACTAGGGACCTGTATAGGATGTGCTTATAGACTACCCAGCCCCCACTAGTGTGCTGCCATCACAACGCTGGTAATCAAGTAAAGATCCTAAGGGCTCTACCAATATGTTTAAGCGATATGCTAAAAGAAACACATGCACATATTGAGGTAGAAACAAACCAGGTAGCATACTATCATTTCAAGCAAGACTGTTGCTATTTCCGTGTATATCCCAAGCTTCCATTAAGTAATGCATAAACCAGTATGATACAATAATGGCCTCTAGGGCATATAACACTATCAATCTCCCACTTGCACTAAGGACATATTCTAGCATATCGCAGACCTATGATTTCGAATAGCCCCTCGAACTATGTCTGAGAGATGACCTCTGTGAGTGGATCTGCAGTGTTGTTCTTCGTATCTACTCTCCTCACCTCGATCTCCTGGGGATCAACGATCTCGCTGATTAGGTGGTACTGTCTCAAGATATGTCTGGATCTCTGATGAGACCTGGGTTCCTTCTCTAAAGTTATAGCACCGTTGTTGTCACAATGCTAAAGTATTGTACCAACAATAGAAGAAACCACCTGAAGTTTAGTTAAGAACTTCCATATCCAGACTGCCTATTTTGTGGCGTCTCATGCAGCGAACTACTCCATTTCCATTATCGAGTCTGTAACGGTGTCCTGCTTGGAGCTCTTCCAACAGACCACCCCTCTATTGAGGGTAAAGACATAACCCGACATGGACTTGGAGTCATTCTTATCACTCTGGAAGTTGAAGTCCGCAAAGGCCTCGATCTGGAGGTCCTTTTCCGCCATACACCAAGAACATCTCCTTATTCCTTCTTAGGCGCTTGAGAATGTTCTTTACTGCTATCCAGTGCTTCTCCCCTGGGTTTTACTGATACCGGCTTACGACGCTAGTGCGTAAGAAACATCTGGTCTGGTACACAATATCGCATACATTATAAATCCTACCGCATAAGCGTAGGGTATAGATATGATGCGAGCCCTTTCCAAATCAGTCTTGGGAGACTTCTCTTTGGATAGGACGATTTCGTGACAAGACGGTAGACTACCGCGCTTAGAATCATCCATACTAAATATTTTCAGTATGGTGTTGATGTATCTTGACTGTAAAAAGTCCCACAATCCTCTTTGATCTATCACGATAGATCTGGATCCCAAGAATGTAGTTGGCATCACTCAGGTCAATCATGGAGAACCTCTGTGATAAGAATCCTTTGACTGATTGTAGTATAGGAATGTCATTTTCTATCAAGAGAATGTCATCCACATACTAGACGAGGAATCTTACAGTTCTCGCTACAATCTTACTATAAATGTATGGTTCATCTGGATTTTTGATAAAGTCAAATTCTTTGACCCTTTCATCAAAACAGATGTTCCAACTCTGCGATGCCTGCTTTAGTCCATAAATGGACTTAAGCATCTTGCACACTTTCCTGCTGCTCCACTCTGATTGAAACCCTCTGGCTGATCCATATAGACGCAATCTTCCAAATAACCATTTAGAAAAAACCGTCTCTATGTCTATCTGCCGAATCTCAAAATCTTGGAAGGCAGCAATGGCAAGAAGGATTCGAATGGATTTGAGCATAGACACTGGAGAAAAGGTTTCATCATAGTCCAAACCAGGTCCTTGACGAAAAACCTTTTGCAACAAATCTAGTCTTATAGGTTTCAACCTGTCCATCTACACCAATCTTCTTTTTGAAGATCCATTTGCAGCCTATAGGTTTTACCCCATCTGGAGCAATGTTCAAAAGTGCATACTTTGTTGGTGTACATGGACTCCATCTCGGTCCGCATTGCATCCAGCCATTTTACCGAGTCACCGCTCTAAATGGCTTACTAGAAGCTAGTTGGCTCATCATTGTCAATGATGCAATTCTCTCTATCCCCGTCTATGAGAAAACCGTAATATCTTTCGGGCGGATGAGACTGCCTACTAGTCCCGCGAATTGGCGCACGGATTTCTGGTTCTTTTGAAACCTCTGGTTCTACCATACTTTCAGTAATAGTTTGTGGTTCTGGAATTTCTTCCAGTTCTATTATGCTCCCACTATTTCCTTTTTCAAAAAATGATTTTCTAAAAAAAATGGTCATGAAAAGAAACAAAAAACATTTTGTTCCTCTGCGTAATAGAAAAGATACCCCCTGGAGTTCTTTGGGTATCCCATAAACCCACACAGTACTGAGCGTGCCTCGAGCTTGTCCGTATACTGCTTTTTGACAAAAGCTGGACTTCCCTATATTTTCAGATACTGAAGATAGAGTTTCTTCCCACTCTACATCTGATATGGTGTGGTAGGCACAGTCTTGGTAGGAACCTTATTCAAAAGATATGCAGCTGATTCTAATGCATAACCTCAGAAGGATCGCGGTAACTCAGCGTTACTCATCATGGAACAAACCATATGCAATAGAGTTCTGTTTTGGCTTTCCGATACACCATTGTAGTTTGGTGTGTATGGAGGAGTAAGATGAGAGAGAATTCCATTCTCTTTTAAGTAATCCAGGAACTCGGCAATTAAGTATTCACCATATCGATCAGATCTCAGTATCTTGATACTTTAGCCTGTTTGTTTTTCCACTTCATTCTTATATTCTCGGAATTTCTCAAAGGCCTCAGATTTATGCTTCATCAAGAAGACATGTCCTAACCTAGAGAAATCATCCGTGAAAGTAATGAAATAGGAATAACCACTTCGTGCATCTGTAGATATTGGACCAGACACGTTAATGTGTATGAGTCCTAAGAGCTCGCTCGCTCTTGCTCCGTGTCCAGTGAACACAGTCTTTGTCATCTTTCCTATGAGACAAGATTGACAAGTTGCATAAGACTGATATTAGAACGGATCCAAATATCCCTCTCTATGTAATTTCGACAACCGTGTTTCATTGATGTGACCCAGTCTATAATGCCATGAGATAGCCTAATTTAATTCTGGAGACTTTCTCTTATGTGTGTTTTGGACGTTTAAAACCTGAGCTTGATTTAACACGTATATACTATCGTCTAGTGTAACTGACCCAATCAAACTTTGATTTAGGTGGATGCGGACCACATCGCTTACAAACTAGACTAGGTACACATAAACAGTTACGTAGAATCAATATCTGCCCACTTTTTAATCCTAGGTGATATTCCCTATGGATACAGCGTCCACGCTCATTACGTTAGTAACCCTGAGAGTCATATCACCTGCCCTGATAACTCTATAGTTTCTCAAAGCCTGTAGTAAATTACATATATGAGATCCTGATCCGGTATCTAGTACTCGGGAAGTAGAGTTAATTGACAGACTGTTTTCAATCACAAACACACCCGAAGTCGAAGCCACAACGTGCTTCGGATCCTGGATTCTGGCTTTCCAAGCCCTGCATCCCTTCTGCCAATGCCCTTTCCTGTGACAATAGGAACATCCCTCCTTCCCTACTGTTAACCTCGAAACTTTTGCCCTGTCCTTTCCCTCTACCTTACTGACATCGCCTATCGACTTTGTTGAGGTCTTCTTCTTCTCACCCTTGGCATCCTTCTTGGATCCAGAAGAGGAAGATTCCCTAATAAGCAGAGCGGGTGTCTCCCTAGTTTCCTTCAGGATTCCCTCAACTGAAAGTATAACTTTCTTAGGCATAAATAGGAGGTGGGGACTGTAGAATCAAGTCAGTACATGACTCGTTCTCCAACGTGGTCTCCAGGTCCGTGAACTGTTTAATATAGCTGATCATTGTAGGAATGTGGTCCCCTACAAATGACCCGACAGCCAACCTCGCTTGAAGTAATTCCTTCGAGGTTTCATATCTTGCGATACTAGATTGCTCTCCATATAAATCTTTGTTATGGAGGAAGATGGAAACTAAGTCCATCTTCTCGTGCTGCCTCTGGTATACACCATCAACTGAGGCCAACACGAGGCACTTGGCATTCACGCTGTCCTTTTCTCATGTCTTAGGGATATCAACATCCGCGATGGTGGAAACTGGACCTGAGACGACCGGGGCTTGAGTAGTAATAAGGTGGTCCAGCTTGTCATAGGTAATGGACATCTGGAGAAACCTTTGCTAGTCAATATAGTATAACTCAGTCATTTTATTATATATCTGTAACCTAATCTGGTCACCTGGTCACTGCAATTAGAAGAGAGAGAAGAAAACACTCAGCATGATACTCTTGCAAGTTTAGATTGGTTTTTAATTTATCTAAACAGGATTGCTCCCACTGTTTCTCGAATCCTTTCTCAAACCATAAAAGAAGAATTAGTCAGGATTAATCTCATCGTACAATCCTTGCTTAACCGTTCAGCCAGGCTAGTGTCGGTACTTCGAGGGAGGTTTTATAACGCTTTCGCGAAGTTCCTTAATTAAATAAGCTCTTTTTCCTGGAGGCGTAGCCCCGCTCACACTGTTCTAGACACCTACTTGGTTTATAGCATTGATCGTTAAGTGAAAAATCTCCCGAAGAGTAGCGGATACTCACAGTAGGATCGGGATCTAAATATCATTGTGTGATAATCCTGAAGGAATCCTACTAAGATTATCACACTCCAAATGGTATGAAGCACTAGAAAGTTTCAGTTTCTTTAGAAACTCCCGATGTGGATTTTTGCCCCATGCTCTTATGACCTTGATGAAGGCCAACATATCATAAGTCACATTTCAAGTTCTACCCGTCATTGTCCAGGTTAATTTGAACCCACCCGCACGTACCCTTGACAAAGGCCAAAATAGTAGTACGACTGTCCCAAACCAATGCATCTATCTATACTACAGATGAATATCCAGCAGCTACCAAACACTATGCCTTGGCGAAGGTCAAAATACATAGCTTGAATACTACGGAATATTCAACTGAAATGACGGAGGGCTACGAATGGTTTTGGCGAAACCGTGAACGTAGTGAACTTGATATAATCGAAGGAACCTGATAGCTTTTAAAAGGAGTGGTTTAAGCTCCACATTTAAAAGTCTTCTGTTTTAAAATAACCGAGTGGTTTTAAAATTTGTTCCAACGACTCAGATTTGGTTTGTTTGCTTTGCATTAATGTAATGCAGTCCCATCATTAACACCTATCATCGCAGAAAGAAACGAAAATATGATGTATGCTTATGCCATCCGCATTCGCCACTGGACCCCGTCTAACACCGTTAGGTTACTTAACTAACGCCAGAGCGGGGTCTGGACTAGCACGGATGCAAAACATAAGCAATGTCTATTATATAGCATATATATAATAACCATTCATCTCACGCAATAATAGGCATTCCAGATTAAAGATGAACATATTGGATATACTAGGAATTCCGCATTTCATATAAGCCTGTAACGAAATATGGATTCCACGGTCATGATGAATAGCCAAACCCCACCCTAGACCCCTACGGGTGTGGCAAACTACCCGCCAAATACCCGAAGTGAAGCAACCTCCCTCAGTAAAATGAGTAGGCCACTCAGCACTTCAAAGTACCCGGTAGTTTTTGCACCCACCTTGGGTCTATCCTAGGAGCAAAAAACAGTAAAAGAAATAATACAACGGTGGCTACAACCTCAACCCGGATGTGTCCCGCAAAATAATATTACATCACTTTACAAATTTATATCGAATGAAAGAATGAAAACCCTCATCTCACATCCCTGGCTATTCATCCACGACGATCCAATAAAATTCATATACACAAATCAACAAGAACAGCAACACAGATATGTGCAACCCCGACTAATCGACGTATAGCAATTAGTTGACATTTCCAAACACATATATCACAACTTGAAACTTTAAACGACGTTAAAACTACGACATCGAAACACCCCGTATTGCCATCACAGAAAGATAACAGTATATCAAAAATTGGCAAAAACAAAATAACACCTGAGACCTTAGATCCAAGCAACTAGAACACAGACCAAAATTCAAAGAATTTCACCACAACTAAAAAGGTGGTGCCGTTTTTTTTGAAGGTTTGGCTGGTAAAAAACAGGTGAGAATGCCTCGTTTTTGGTGTGTGTTCATCTCATAAGAAGTAGAGCACTCTGCAATTGTTTAAAAAAATTTTAGAGGCTCGAAAAAATTTGACAGAAACTTGGAGTTTAGGTTTCGTGTTTCGGAGTTATTTCGGTTTCGTAGTTTTACACTTCGTCTAAACTATTAGCTATAGTTTAGTAGGCTCTGATACCACTGTAATTAGATGTCGTGCACCCCGCGTGTCCGCGGGGAGGCGGAATATTCAAAAAACGATTTTTCAAAGCTCGCAACACCGACTTGAACTCCAGGATCATTGCTAAACCCTAACTAGCTAACAAGCAATGAGGTTTAACTACTCGGATAGACGTTATACCTTACGATACCAATTCCTTCGGATCTTCTTCGCTGTCCTCCACCTCGTCGTCAGCTCCAAGGATCGGAATGGATCGGGCAACCTCGACGGCCTCTTCGAGTCAAAGACGATCCACCCGAGAGTCTATAGTCCGAGCTCCTACCTCAAATCTGAGATAACTATGGCATCTAGCTCACTAAACTAGATGTCCTAGGTTGTGTAAAGTGAGAAGATGGAGTGATTTGTTTCTTGGAACTCTAGGATTCTCAACACATGAGAGGATTAGGGTTTGATGAAGAAGAACTCTTGAGGAAGATAAGAGTGTAGAAAGCAACTAAAGAAATAACCCTTGCTCATTTGTGATGAATAGTTTAACCAAACTAATAATTGATGACATAAAAAAAATATCTCACAAAATATCTTGTGAGGTTCAAAAATATCAAGAGGTGAGTCATGGGTATGAGTCACCAAGAGCAATGAATTTCTTTTGTCTAGTTTACACCTCATTTCCTCCACCTCATTTGTTTTAATCCAAAAAGAATAAAAACCCTAAATGAGGTTTCCACTTCTAGAAGCTTTCCCGTGAAATTACGAGAATGCCCCTCATCCATATATACATACCCGCATCCACATTCCGAAGAATATGAATACAAAGAGACGAATATAATCCATCAATATAATACTAGGTCCGGCTTAAACCAAAGCCCACTAGTATTATCCGCCCGATCATCATACGCACACAAGTGCACATACGTGATTGAAGCCCTGTCATAAAACCATACGACCTCTACACCTTTTGCCCGGTGCAGGGAAACTCTATATGTGGGACTCTAAAGACTCGACACTACGCTGGCAGTGAGTTTAACCATAAGCCGCAAGCGGTACTAGCTGCACGTAACGGCTACCCAGGTATGTGTCGATAAGAAGGCCGATGAGCTAACTCATCCGAACTCCTACTGAGCCTATCTGTGACAATCTCCGTACAATCCAGTCTATTAGTCTAAGAGTATCACATATTGGGCCTAAGGGGCAGTAATCGTCAGACCCGTAATAGCGCAATAAGTCGTGTCGGAGTGTAGCCCAAAACACCCTGAGAAACTATTGGAGTACCTACCAGTAAATCTCTCTTTCCTTGGCCATGGACTTTGTGTAATGGCTTTCCGAACACAGCATGATATCGACCCCCAATACCGGGAGAAACGAATCCTATCTAACCGCCACTGCCTCCGAGTGCTTCGGGACTGCACCCAACAACTACCTGTTTGCATGACTCCTTTGAGCCGTGGTAGGGTAGTAATCAAAGTACAATGGGAACACACTCGAGGAAAAGTAGCAGTGTCAAGTCAACGGACTAAGCTGTACTCATGTCACCTGGGAACTGCCACCCGACGATAGGTATAGTACCCACCAGCAATTCCCGATGAGTCATGTCCAGTATACTCATAACCTAATGAGCACCTGCATACTATCTACAGTACGACGTATTAATGGCTGTGGGACAGACCATTTCCCCTGCTGGGATGAGAAGCATATACACTAGTCTACTCTGGAGTATCAATGCCCCGTCTCGATAATCCTACGACTAGGACCTATATAGGATGTGCTTATAGACTACCCAGCCCTCATTAGTGTGACTGCCATCACAACGCTGGTAATCAAGCAAAGATCCTAAGGGCTCTACCAATATGTTTAAGCGATATGCTAAAAGTTTAGTGACGGGAGGTAAATGTTTACCGCCAAAAATGGGAGACGGAACTGGGATGGTCGTCTTGCCTGAATTTAGAGGCAGATGCTATTTGGATTTATCTGTCCACCTCTTCGAAGACGCCAAGTTGATTTATGGCACCGTGTATCAGAGGTCTGGAAGGATGCGGCTGTTGTAGCAGACTTCGTCAGATTCCCCCTCGTTGTGAAGGGTTTTTGATTGTGAGGACGCTCTTCCCTGCAGGCGGAAGCCCTTGCAGTTAATTACGTTATCACATCGCGATAACCACTTTCTCCTACTCCTGAGATTCACTTCGTGTCGTGTGTATTTGTTTTATTTTTGGTTGCCCGTGGATTGTATACGGAGACTAATTTATATTGTTGTCCGTAGGGCATAGATTAGTCCAAATCCGTTTATTCTTAGATTTGGGTTTGGTTTGATTTAAGGAACGTTAATCTCGTTTGAGATTAAGATCAACTTAAATGTTTGTTAAGGATACGTTAGTCCAATTTTAGACTAAGATCTACTCAACAGGGTTTTAGGATCATTCAGATCCAACAAAAGAGCATTTGGGCTCTATTGCTTTAGTTTAAGGACGTTACGGTCCATAGCTGGTTTAAGGACATTGCGGTTCGTTGGGGTATTCTCATCGGTTTGGGAGTGCACTAAAGAGTTGTTGGTTGTCGAGACCCTCCACCTCTCTGAAGACGTTGAAGAATTACAACGACATGTATCAGAGGTGTGGAGAGATGTACCATTGGACCAAGTTTAGATCGAGGAGAGAGATCATGGTGGACCATTTAAGAATCATTAGTCATCTTTGGGAGACTAGGATTAAATTAAGAGATGTGGTATGGATATCGTTCTGGTCATTGAGTTTGGGAGGTCATGAGCATAGAGGCTCAGTCTATTTGGAGATCCAAGACGTTTTAATCTCAAGAAGACTTAGTTAATTTGGGACTAAAGTTGGTTTCTTATAGTTTTAAACACTAATATATGCTCAGTGCTCACGTGCTCCCATATGAGACTCTAAAGTAGTGTTAAACACTAAAATTAGGACGCTCACGTGTGGAACGTGAGGCGCTTGAAAGTTGGCGCTGTATACTTGGGTCCAAATCCCTGTCTTTATATAAGTGTTAAACACTTAATTCTTATGGCCATCACGTGTGGGCATGTGAGGCTTCCCAGAGTTGGGCACTGCTTCTTTGGGTTTATTCCATCTTCCTTTTATAAGTGCTAAGCACTTAGCTCATATAATGCTTACGTGCGAACACGTGAGGTGCTCAAAAGTGAGTGTTGTCTTTGGATTTTCCCCTTTTCTATTTAAGCAACTGTTTGGGGTCACGTGTGAACACGTGATTCGATCTCAGTCCTTCCTTTTTGTCCCTCAGAGGTGCTCACGTGGGAACATGTGAGCCTTTATTCTTTTGCAGGGTTAAACCCTAGTTTTATCAGAGGAATTAAATTCCTGTATACTTTTGGAAGAATTAAATTCTCTGAACTTAATTCTTTCCCCTGAGTTTTGAATCTGCATAACAGAATCTCCCTGATGAGAATTAACTTCTCAACTTGTGGGGAGATCTGCTTCTGCAGACCTCAACCAGAAGAAAAACTAAGTTCTTTTTTGAGGGGTTAAACCCTTAAGGAAGAGATAAGATAATCTCTGTGTTTTTCTTCTTACCTAGGGTTTCTTTTTCCAAAAGGTAGATCTTCTTTTTTAGAGAATTGAATTCTCTTTTCTTTTTTAAGTTTTAAGCTTACGGGGCCGGGGGGGGTTTCTCTGTATAAGACTTGAAGTCTTGGGTTCTTTATATAGTAGAAGCAAGTTTATTGAATTAGTTAAAGAAATCTCTCATTGAGAGATTTTAATTGATTTGGGGATTTTATTCATCGTTGGATTTTTGATCCAAGGACTTCTGTTTTATAGAAGATATTTTTCTTGTTTTTAACAGGATTAGAGAAATATTTTTCCATATAGAATTTTTTCTGTAGATAAGTGATTTTTAATCACCGTTGGATTTTTTAATTCAACGGTACTCTGATTTACAGAGAGTAATCTTTCTTGTTTAGAAAGATTTAAGGAAATATTTTCCAAATAGGGTTTTGATCATTTTATTTAGAATCTAATTTTATCAGTTTGGAAGGTAATTAGGAACACTCACATGTAGCACGTGACCCCCACGGAATTAAATTTGTTTGCTTATATGTAACAGCCTAAAGAAAAGGCATCACGTGTTAACACGTGAGCTGGTGTTTAGGAACACTCATGTGTAGCACGTGACCCCCACGAAGTTAAACTTGTTTGCTTATATGCAACAGTCTAACAAAGGGCATCACGTGTTAACACGTGAGCTTCTCTGGCCTGCTATTTGTTTTAAAATGGAGCCTATATACTTTGTATATAGATGCTCACGTGCTTACACGTGGGGCTCAATTTCATCCCGTCAAGCGCCTATAATCTTTGTATCTAGGCGCTCACGTGTGGGCACGTAAGGCTCCATTAGCGGGGAATTTTCCCCATTTCTTTTTTTCTGTTCTTTTTTTTTATAAGGGAACAGTAAAGATTTCTCGTTTCTTTGTTTCAGTGTAGACATTCTCTTTCTTGGATCAATTTCTTTACCATATATTGTTGCGATCCTGCAGAAGTGCTTTTTGACCGCTTATACCAGATGTTAAGCTCGCACTTAGCCTTCCAATCGAAAATCTCTCCTCCTTCAAGCATTGGCCTGTGTATTCCTCACATTCTGTTTCATTTTTCCATGAGTAAACTTTATATCGCTAAGCTTTTCTTGTATTGACTACAGTATTACGGCTCGAGGGGGATAACGAAGGAATAGTCGAGCTTCCTGTGCTTCCTAACTTGCCACTTCCGACCACTGGTATGGTAGATCTCGTTCATCATTATTCTTCTTTATTATTTTTCTTTATATTGAAACCTAACCCTTCTTTATGTGTGTTTTATTCTGCAGCAGTTGTACCGGCTTTGGCTCCTTTTGAGTCTCGCATTTCCATGCTCACAGGGCTCTTTGCTAAGCGCCAATATTCCAGGGGTGCGGCGAATAGCAGGCGGAAGCTAAGTAAGTTCATCGAAGATTTTAACGTTGAAGCCCTCACCTCTGCTACGGATTTTGCTAACGAGGTTAACCCTATGCTGGCGACGCTTGTGAATTTCCACAATGAGGACTTTTTCGACATTTGGGTTGACTATTGTAAGCGGATTGAAGCTTGCCTCCATGGGATTGAGCGCAAACGTCTTGCACCTGAAGCATTAACTTCGAAGGCTCAACTGATCACATGGATTGAAAAAAGTGCCGCTTCCATTAAATATTTTGAGCAAAAGTTGGCCCTGAAGCGAAAGGAGCATGAGAAAACTTCTGGCGAATCCAGCCAATTGCGCGCCCAAGTTGAAGCAAATGCCGTGCAGATGCAAGATATCTTTGAAAGCCTTCAACGATGCTTGTCTAAAGGAATGGCGCTGAGGCAGAACCTCGATTTTATCGAGCGGGGCATGCGGGATTGCGAAGTGGCTAAGCAGGAAATCGCTGAAAAGCTTTCATCGTGCTTGCAACAACGGGATCAAGTTGAAGCGACGCTGGCTGCAATAATGGTGTGTAAGGAGGAGATGCGGGAAGAGAGTGAGCGGGTTGCTAGTTTATTGAAAGCCCTGCCTTCTTAACGACAAGAATTGTATTTCCCACTTTTCTTTACATAAATGTAAACCATTTTGATTTATGAATGAAGAGTTCTCCCCTTTTTTGCATGCGCTCCTCTGTGTCCGATGTCTTAATTTTAGCGCCCATTAGTTTACTTACTCGTTTCGGAGTCTATAGTTTATTCACTCGTTTCGGAGTTTCTAGTTTAATCACTCATTTCAGAGTTTCTAGTTTATTCATTCGTTTTGGAGTTTCTAGTTTATTCACTCGTTTCGGAGTTTCTAGTTTATGTACTCATTTCGGAGTTTGCAGTTTATTCACTCGTTTCGGAGTTTCTAGTTTATGTACTCGTTTCGGAGTCTCTAGTTTATGTACTCGTTTCGGAGTCTCTAGTTTATTCACTCATTTTGGAGTCTCTAGTTTATTCACTCGTTTCGGAATTTCTAGTTTATGTACTCATTTTGGAGTTTTTTAGTTTACCTCTCTTGGGTTTACAGGTAAATTTGTCCTAACGTTGTATATAGATAACCCCCATTCTTTATAAAGGAGGTCTGTTAGGTTTGTGGTACTAGGGTTTTAGTCCGTGGTACCGTCGCGTTGGCTGATATATTCCTCGATATGCGGTCTTTAAGCCGTTGTTCGAGTAGCCCCGCGGCTGTCGTGTCTCTGATCCCTTCGGGGGCTAGACAAGACGTCTTCAAATAATCTCCTTAGGTCATATTACCGTCAGAAGAGAAAACGTTTGGAATTTTTCATGATGCTTTTTACTTGAGGTTAGGCTCAGTTTGGAGCCCTGATGAGTCATAACCACTCCGTACTGGTGTGGGATGATCTCCGATAGTTTTTTAGGCTTTATATGAGTTGCCTTCAAGACCCGAAGTTGGGAATATGCCGTTGCTTCATTTTTTGTTTTGACGATGTCATGCCGACTCTTTGCTGAAGTAGGGTAGGCATCTGTAAGACTTCTATGATGTATGTATCGCCGTTGAAGTCCGGAGCTAGGAATATGCCATTGCTCCAATTTAATTTGATAACCGCATCCGCATCCTGCTGAAATGAGGGAGAACGTCGGGATGGTCTCTAGGTTGTATATGTGCCATCGAGACTTGGAGTTAGGATTTTGCCGTTACTCTATTTTTTGGTTTTGACCCTTGGGTCTTTTGTTAACGTTGCGTCTGCACTGAGAAGGAATGCCAGGACAGTCTCTGAGTTGCATATGAACCGTCAAGACTTGGAGTTAGGATTTTGCCATGGCTCCATTTTTGTTTCGACCCTTGGGTCTTTTGTTAACAATGCATCTGCATCCTGTTGGCATGAGAAGCACGTCGGGCTAGAGTTAGGATTTTGCCATCACTCCTTTTTTATTTGAATCCTTGGAGCTTTTGTTAACGTCGCATCCTCACCCTGAGAAGAACGTCGAGTTGATCTCTAAGCTGTTGATATTGCCATCTAAATCTGGCTTTCCCTTTGACGGAGCCTGGTGGGAAAATATGGTTTCCTTTCTTTCATTTATGCCCATGGATCGTATACAAGAGTCAATATAGACATACTTGCAGGGCAGAGGAAATTTTATTTTATATTGCCGCGATGCTCTATCTTTTCAGCTTTTCATATCGCAAAAGTCGCGATTGCCCAATCATTTCGGCTATTTTTCGCGGTGCCCAATCATTTTGGCTATTTTTTTATATTTTTACCTGCTGCTTTTTATTGCGAGTTGCCCAAACATTTCGAATGTTTTTATATTCATTTATGCCCATGGATAGTATACAAGTCACGATTGCCCAATCATTTCGGCCCGTGGATTGTATATAAGGGTCAATATTGGACCGCCTGTAGGGCAACTTGAGGGATATAACTGCTTAAGAACAAGTTCGGATCCCTGTAGCTTAAGGCTTTTGAATCTTATGAGCCGTGAGGTTCTCATAATGGGAATTCTCCTTACGAGTCATGAGGATCTCGCAAGTGTAATTTCTCCTTAGGAATCATGAGGATTCTTAAGTGTGCTGCTCCTTTGTGAGTCATAAGGATCTCACGCAAGTATTTGCCCCTCGCAAGGTCGAGAGGACTTTGCAAGTGCATATATTTTTTTTATTTTATAAGTTTGCGCCCTTTCCGGGTTTTTACAAACTCGCCGGCAGTCCTACTGTTTTCACTCACGGCGCCCTTTCGGGTTTTCATCCGTGCCCATTTTTCTTGTGAACATACCTTTTTTTAACGAGATTGCGTCCTTTCGGGTTTTCACAAGCTCGCCGGTAGCCCTACTGTTTTTACCCACGGCGCCCTTTCGGGTTTTCATCCGTGCCCATTTCTCTTGTGGGCATACCCCTTTTTTTGCGAACGATGGAACTCTCAAAAGTAATTTCACCGCAGGTGACCCATCTGTTTGTCGGTGGGACTTGGGAATGGCTTCATCGCTGGAATAGCTGTGTTTCCAGTGGGACTTGAGTTGCAACCCTTGCCATTGAGACTTCGATTGCAATATAGATCTCAAGAGGGTGTATCGTCGTATTTGGGGCGACGTGCTAGTTTAGGGACGTTTCGGTCCATTATCGCCATATTTGAGGCGAATTTTTAATTTAAGGATATCTCGGTCCTGTATCGCTAAGTTTGAGGCGAATTTTTAGTTTAAGGACATCTCGGTCCTTTATCGCCATGTTTGAGGCGAATATTTAGTTTAAGGACATCTCGGTCCGTTATCGCCATATTTGAGGCGAATTTTTAATTTAAGGATATCTCGGTCCGTTGTTAGTTTAGGGACATCTCGGTTCTTTAATGCCATATTTGAAGCGAATTTTTAATTTAAGGATATCTCGGTCCTTTATTGCCATGTTTGTGGCAAATTTTAGTTTAAGGACATCTCAGTCCTTTATCGTCATTTTTAGGCGAATTTTTAATTTAAGGACATCGCGGTCCGTTATCGCCATGTTTGAGGCGAATTTTTAGTTTAAGGACATCTCGGTCCTTTATTAGTTTAGGGACATCTCGGTCCGATGTCACCATGTTTGAGACAGATAATTAGTGTAAGGACTTCTCGGTCCTATATTGCCACATTTGAGGTGGAGTTTCTAGTTTAAGGACATCTCGGTCCGTTGTTCGCCATGTTTGAAGCGAATTTCTAGTTTAATGACATCTCGTTCATATGTCGCCATGTTTGAGGTGACGGAGCTTCTTTGTTAACTACTCTCAGAGTTCTGACTCAGGAAGATAGCGAGCGGACACGAGCGTCGTCATCTATCATGGACCTAAGTCGTGACTCGTCAAGCGTAGTATTTTTTTGAGGAATCGACCATTTATTGGCCGGAAGGGTCTTTTGCCATGCATAGCCATGAGCAGGTAGGCTCCACCTTGGTAGATTTTGTCTATGATGTACGGGCCTTCATAGTTCGGCTCGAATTTCCCCCGTTTTGCACGATTGGGGATCATTGGTCTTTTGACGACTAGCACGAGTTCGCCTTACCGGAATGTTCTCGGCTTGGTTAGTTTTTCATATGACTGTGTCATCCTTGCCTTATAAGTCTCCAGGTTTTGATGTGCTATAAGGCGAGTTTCATCGAGGGCGTCGAGCTCCTCAAGCCGAAGATGAGCATTTTCTTCATCTGTCAGCCGCTACTCGTAGAGAAGGGAGTTCTATTTCCAAGGGAATCACTGCTTCCATGCCGAATACCAACGCGTATGGTGTTGTATTCATCGTTGTTTTGAACAGTTTTCGGTACACCCAGAGAGTTTCATGCAACCTTTCGTGCCAGTCTCTCTTGTTTCTGGACACCATTTTCTTTATAATCTTCGTCAAGGTCTTGTTAAAAGCTTCAGTTAGATTATTGGCACGAGAATTATAGACTGAAGAGCATCTCCATCTATCTTATCCTGTTGTGCGAAGCGGCTGATTTTATGGATTCTATAAGCTGGCCTATTATCCGAGATAATTTGTAGTGGAGTGCCAAACCGATAGATGACATGTGTCCTGAAGAAATGGAGGATATTCTCCGTCTTCACCTCCCTTAGTGGTACTACTTCTGCCTACTTAGAAAAGTAGTCGGTCGTTGCCAATATAAACTAATGTCCTTTGGACGACGCCGGTTCAATGAGGCCAATTATTTCGGTTCCCCACATTTCGAACGGCTAGCTAGCCACTGTTGGGTGTAGCGGATTTGGATGTTGGTGGATAAATTCCCCGTGGATTTGCCACGAGTGACACTTCTTCGCATATTCTAGGCAGTCCTGAATCATTGTGGGCCAATAGTAACCCATTCTTTTGAGCTTCAGCTTCATCTTTAGCCCGGCTTGGTGAGAACCGCAAAGTCCTTCATGAGTTTCTTGGACGACTTTCTCTGATTCTTCCTGCCCCAGGCATCTTAGCCACAGACAGTTGAACGATTTCTTATATATAGTATCATTGACGAAGGCGAAAGACAAACCTCGTTTCATGAGCTGATGTCGAGACGACGCGTTTTTGGGCATTCATTAGAATTTGAAGTAGTCTATGAAGACTTCCCTCCAATCGTTGACCTTTTCTTTGTCCCTTATTTGAAGGGTTACTTGTTCGGTCGTTTCTTTTCCTTCAAATGGCTCTGTTAAATCTTCTGAAGATATTTCAGTTGGCACGAGGATCCTGCGGCTTTGCACGATGATCTTTACGTCATCGAGGTCTTCATCGGCCAGTTCGTTAGCCAATTTGGCCAACGCATCCGCCTTACTGTTTTCTACATGTGGTATACTCTCCAGGATGTAGGAGGGGATTTGTGTCAAAAGTTGTTGCGCTCTTTCGCCATACTTTATTAGCTCTGGCCTGCACGTCTGATAGTCTCTATTTACTTGGCTAACGATCATCTTGGAGTCTCCATATATGAGGAGGTCTTTGATTCCCATGTCGACAGCTATCTCGAGACCCGCTATCAAGGCTTCATATTCAGCTTTGTTATTAGTCCTTGGCTCCGTTAAGGAGAGGACGTAACACAATGTCCTCCTTGCAGAGTCATGAAGATAAGGCCCACCCCGGCTTTGATTATGGGGATGTTTTGCTCTCACCGCTTCATGAAAGATGCTCCATCGAAGTAGAGTTTTCATTTGGAATCATTTTCTTCCTTCTTTCCTTCGATTATGTCGAACGCATGTTCATCCGACAACTCACAATTTAAGGGGGAGTCGGCTGGTATCGGATGCTTTGCGAAAAAGTCGGCAATGGCCTGGCCTTTCACTGCTTTGAGGAGTCGATACGTTATCGAGAACTCCATCAGGACGAGGGCCCATTTGGCAAGCCTTCCTGTTAGTATGGCCATTGACATCAGATATTTGAGATGATCCACCTTTGATATGAGATGAACCTCATGTGCCAAGGCATAATGTATGAGCTTCGTTATCGCGAAGATCAGTTCCAGGCAATGCTTTTCGATGGGGGAGTAGTTGTTTTCTGCCTCTAGGAAAACTCGACTCAAATAGTACAAAGCTCTCTCTTTTCCTTGATCGTTCTCTTGTGCCCATAGCGTGCCTAGAGAACCCTCAAGGGTTGTTGTATATAGGATGAGAGGTTTTCCTTTAACTGGAGCGGTCAATACCGGCGGATTTTGCAGATATTGCTTGATTTCATCTAGTGCATTTTGGCACTTTTGATCCCAGACGAACGGGGTCCCTTTCTTCATCAAATGACTGTAAGGACGGCATTTTCCGGAGAGGTTGGCTATGAACCGCCGGATATATGCGAGCTTTCCTTGAAGGGATCGCAACTGTTTAAGGGTCCTTAGCGTGGGCATTTTCGTAATCGCCTTGATATTTGAGGGATCGATTTTGATACCCCGGTGCCGTATGATGAATCCCAGGAATTTGCCTGAGGAGACTCCAAATGAGCATTTCAGAGGATTCATCTTTAGATTATACTTCCGAAGATGTTGGAACACTACGTCTAGATGCTCCCAATGTTCCTCGTAAGACTTGCTCTTCACCACCAGGTCGTCGAAGTAGCATTCGACAATCTCATGGATGAGGTCATAGAAATCTTCGTCATGGCCCTCTGGTAGATAGCGCCAGCGTTCTTTAAACCGAAAGGCATCACCTTGTAGCAGAATATGCCCAGCGGAGTTTGGAAGGCGGTATGTTTTTGGTCTTCAGGATGCATTTTTATTTGGTTGTGTCCTGAAGATCCATCCATGAAGGAGAAGACCTCATGGGTAGACGTGTAATCGATCATCAGCTCGGTAATAGGCACTGGGAATTCATCCTTTGGGCAAGCTTTGTTGAGGTCCTGAAAGTCCACGCAGATGCACACCGTCCTATTTTTCTTCATCAGCGGAACGATGTTAGCGATCCAGTCAGGATATTGAACTTCTTAGATGAAGCCAAAGTAGGTTAGTTTCTTGACCTCAGCATTTATACTCATCTCAAGTTCGAACCGCATTGTTCTTAGCGCCTATTTGACTGGCTTTATGTCCGGTGATATGGCCAGTTTATGTACTGCTACCTTTGGATCTAGACCCGACATTTCGGAATAGTTCCATGCGAAGCAGTCTTTATGCTGCATGAGTACGCCTTTTAATATGGCTACCTATTTTTTAGATATCAGCTCACTGACGAACGTTGGCCTCGGATCGTTTTCCGTCCCTAAGTTAATTTTCCTTAGGTTGTCTGTCGTAGTGTGTATCTCGTCTTCCAGCTCTTTTAGTGCTAATAGAAACTCTGAGATCACCTCGTCCTTTTCTTCATTTGTGAAGCACTTGAAGGGGTCATCTATAGTCTCGTGCCCTCCCTCCTTTGAGAGTGTTATCACATGGCAGGTATGGATTTGCTTCCATCCTTGATGTTGAGCTGGTCCTATCCTCACGGTATAGGTCCTCTTTGGCTCATGCTTTTGCGGTGGGGTTACCCTCCAGTTGTCGGATAAAGTGAACCTACCTTATTGATATTGGTCTTCGACCTAGTCTTTGAAAGTGAAGCATTCTTCAAGGGGATGACCAATTGATCGGTGATAGGAGCAATAATCTGGGTGATAGACCTCGTTTATTTGTTCGGGGTGCCGAGACTCCGGGAGCTCCACCATTTGGTGTTTCATAATAAGGATGAATATTTTCCTTGTCTTGTCTTAAGGGAAAGAGTATTCCCGACCCATCTTCTTTATAAAGGATGGGTTCCAACCAAGAAGCACTTGATAGCGCAGCTTCTTAGATCTTCCTTGTAGTTTGCGAACGTTGTTTCCACTCTTTGTCCTGTTTTTGCCTTTATTTCGAGATTTTTCCTTTTTGCGAGGACATACAGCGAGCTGGGGATGGAGGGCATTGTTGTTTTCTTTCTCCGCGGGTTACTGATTGAGGCGCTGCGTCCTGGCATTTTCATAGATAGCCATTTCACGGCTGTGGTTGTCTCGACTCTTTTGACAAGCCTCTTCTATTAGCTTGTCTATTTGTTCTTCGAGCGACGGACTTAACGTTCTTAGAGCGGGATTTCACTCTGTTTCAACGTCATGGCCATTTGGAAGAGCATTTTCCTCTTCTCTGGCACTGTTTATGACACGACAGCTGTGGAACTGCTCCCGTCTCCTGGATCGAGCGTATCCAAGCCCGGTTGTCTCTATCTTCCCGTTGGTCAACTTTCGCTAGGTCCCAGGGATATCCTAAATCTTTTTGTAGAATTGGGCTTGCTAAACAGTTTGTTCGAGGGGTACACCTTGGCATCTTAACAGCCTTTTCAATTCCTCCGCGTAGTATCTTGGCAGAAGGATTGGTTGAAGCCTGTCGAGTGCAAAATCGGTACCATACCAGATTCTTTCTCTACTCTGGTCTCCGTAGATTGGTAAAAGAGGATCGCCTTTTTGCCTCTTCGCCAGGGAGGCACATAAAAAGTCTGTAGTTTCTGTACGCCGTATGTATCGAGCGCATCAAGTTCCTTATAATGCCGAGGCGGAACCATTATGATTTGCAGGCTCTGATTTTCTTCGTCGAGGGTTTGCACTGACGGACGGATGGAGAACACTGCGTTGGCCTCGTCCTGAGAGTCACTGCCAAAGATCAGAATAGGGGTCGATGGTCCGGGCCTGTTGTTTTCTTTTCGGGGTTGCCCCGAGTAGACTATTTCTTTATCTTCTTCAGAATCACTCCCAAAGATCGGGATGTTGGCGACAGACATTTGTTTATCCTCCGGCTTATGACACCTTTCGGTATCTTTGAAGTCTGGTAGGAAGTACTTTGCGTCTTCATATTTCTTGACTTCGTTTACCGAGAACGGGTTTAGCTCCCCTATGACGGTGTATTCCAAGACGTATTTGAAATACTTCATACACTGATGTTGTGTAGAGGGGATGACGTATTCATGTAACCAAGGCCTGCCGAGCAGAGCGTTATAACAAGTCTTGGCATCAATGACGTGAAATTTGATGTCAGTGACGAGCAACCCGAAGCATAATGTCAGTATTACAGACCCAAGCATCCGTGATGACTATGAATCAAACCCGGAGATTGTAATTTTGTCTTGGGCCAAGTGCTGAACGTTCATGCAAATCTCCTTCAGCACTTTCATGTTGAGAAGGTTGACGGAAGATCCATTATCGACAAGGATTTTCCCTATTTTGATGTCGTAGCAGTACCCGGTGACGTATAACAGGCAGTTATGCTCGCATGTACCGAGGAGGAGATCTTCATCGCTGAATGTAATGTCAACTGTGTGAACTTCTTTCAGCTCATCTTCTCTTCTGTGAGGAAAGCTTGGAACTGATCGGGTTCTTGCAATGTCTTGATCAGAGACTCTCGTGCCTCTTTGGACAAGATGAGAGCATCTAATATGCTCAACTGTGAGGGTATTTTTCTCAGATGTGCTAGGACATTGTAATTCACCTTTCTTTTCCTAGGCGGGGCCCTGGCTACGAGCTTTTTGACAACTCCATCATCAAGGGTAATTTCCTCAGGGATTTTTTCTTTCCCTTTGTCTCTTTTGTTCGAACCTTTGTTTGTAGGTCCGATGTTCTTCTCAGGCAGCGTGCGGTTACGCAGCTGAATGTTCTCACAGTTCTTCTCTTCCTCTTCTTTTTCGGAGGTGGAGTCCTTGAAAAGAGGGCTGAGGGTTATTTCATCCTCAAAATCGCTCCCGAAGGTAGGAACTTGGGGTTTATCCCTTTCCAAACTGGTATCAACCATATTACAGTTGCCAGTCATTTTCTCACGCGTACTTGCCGCACTTTTTTGCTGTTGACGAGCTTCGCGCTTCATCCTCTTGAAGTGTTTTTGATGGGCAACATATCCTTGCCACCACTTCTTGAAGGCACTGCATTCCTCGGTGGGGTAGGTAACCCTCCGATGATATAGGCAGCAGTTTGGATGTGAATCCTCTTGTAACATTTCAAAAAATATAAAATATTATTTTTGGAATTTAAAATTAAAATAATATATTTCCCGAAAACTCCCGATTTGCGGAATTGAGGTTTTCGAAAAAGGTTATAAATATATACCAATAATTGTGAAATAATTAGAAATTAAAATGATTTATGCGTCTAAAAATATATTTAAAGGATTTGGCATTTTTAAAATCAATTATATGCAGTTTAAATGAAAACTCGATTAGTGCACTGCTAATCGCGATTAGGCCAAATCCGTGTTTCTACAGTTTTCCATGGCTAGTGCACCATGTCATGTTGCATTTTGGTTACATGTTTTTTATTGTGTTGTTTTGGGGTATTATATGGTTTGAGTTTTAAAAAGAAAAAAAAGAACAGAAAAGGGATAAAGAAATGGGGTATGGGCATGAGAGAGAGTGTGATGGGTCTTCATTGATCATGGGCTTTTGATACTCATTCATCCTTTTCATCATTTCCCCTCCCCCTTCCCTCATGGCTGCCTCCTCTTTCCCCCCTTCTCTTCATCCTCACGAACACCATAAAAAACAACTCAAAATCTCATATTGCCTTCACAAAAAACATGCACAAGCTTCTCACAAACACTTTGGATCAAGAAAATTTGGATTTTGGAGACTTGATGCATCTCAAGAATTTTCTTGAGTTACCAAATGAGGTAATCCCTTCACCATTAGTATAGTATTTCATTCCATTAGCTTCTACGTTTAGTTTAGAATCGATATATTGAGGTTTAATGGACTTTGAAATTTCCAAGTTAGGGTTTTGATGAAAACTTGAGTGGTGAAGTGTAATTGATGTTAGTAGAAGCCATACAACCCCTGTAGTGATGGTATATTGGACTAAACCTAAGAATAAACAACCAATTCACAATCTTAGAAAGCCCGATATCGTATTTTTGTGGAAATTGTGATGGAAACTGGAGATCTGCTAATACCCGGGTGGCCTGAAAATTATTTAGCGAAGCCTGAGAGATGTGCAGGCAACCTAGAAGCTACCCTAGAAACCCGAGACCATATGCTCATGTTTAGGCCGCCGTTTTTCTCATTTTGGCCGCAATATACGGCCTTGGTACGTTGGAATCGTCCCGTGCTTGGTCCATGGCTTTATCATAGGCAAATTAGACCTACCCCAAATGCAGAATTGGCTAATTTCACCTGAAACAAAATCTGGGATCATTTTCTTGAGTTGCTATTTTGAAATGTGACTTTTAAATGACTTGAACTTATGATATTTCATTTTGTCTTGATCGATTGGCATTTGTATGTTGATGTCGAGGGTTATTGGTTCTTCTTGCATGTGTAGACCATAGGTTTAAACCTATGTGTGATACGTGCACTGTGTTGGTTTTGTGCGAGATTTCTGTTTATGATGCTATATGTGTATATATGTAGGTATCCTCAAGTGGACTTCGGATGACGAGTAAGAGCAAGGCGACATCGACTTCGGCAAGCATGGATTAAGGTGAGTATATCTATGTCTAAGGGGGAAGTCGGGTGGATGGCGTATAGCACCCCTACAAACTTTGATGGAAACCGATTTATATATAGAATATAGTTAAGGGAAACTTTAATAGAAAACTATAGATAGAGTTAAAAGATAGTTAGAGAAACCATATTAGAAACTAAAGGATAGTTAGAAGTGACATGATACGACTAATATGTGATGACGTGATTTGAGGATGATATTTGACGATATTGCCGTTTAGGGTACTATAAGACTAGATAGCCGACATAAATGTGTCATCCGAACCATACCTATTTCCAAACTGAAGAATCGTATGCATTTTTTAAACAGATACCTTGAGGGACATTACGGATTTTCAAATGATATATTTTCCTAAAAAAAACACCATAGCCCCTACTTTCAAAACTACGATTCGCATCTTTTAAAAAAACTGAATGTATGGTTCGGGTGTGTATGTTAGATTAGAGACGTATGCTTATAGTAAAGGTAGATTGTATATGTAAAATTGACTTGATGTGGGATATAAATGCGATGAAAAGAATATATGACGTGATATGATGATTTGATGATATGTTGGTATACGGATGCGAGTCGATTGAGATGATTGATACCTTGTCGGTCCCCTGATATGAGATTGTTATGGATGTGACCTGGGACATAGGTATATAGATATATTTATATATGTTGTGAATCATGAGTGATTGCCGTGCGAGAGCTTAGGTCCGTACCCTCGTTGTCATATAGGTTGATAGGATCCCCATTGGTTTAATGCCGTTGTACGATGATTTTCCGTACGTGATGAGTTTGACTTGAGGTTTGATCCATACCCTTGACTAGAGGATGCCGTATGATGGATTAAACCGTACGTGTTGTTGTGAGGCTGGGTGCCGATTGATAGATTCACTGACTCGATCATGTTAGATACGTATACCTTATAGGTTTTAGCTGATGATTTACCTTATGCTGCATTCATGTTATTCTCATTGCATTGCATATACCTGTGCCAGTACACTTACACCATTATCGATGATGCGTATGTTACACGTACACAGATTTGCCGGCTCACACACTTCATCATCGATAATTGCTATGTCACTACACAGTAGGATTGATGCATCATGAAATGACTCCTGGCATAGTTCACTTGCTATAGTTACATATGCACATTTATACGATGTTGCATTGAATTTGGAGAATTTAGGAACCGCAAGATATATTTTAAAACTGGATTCATTCAAAAGAGCGGTTTCCCCTCGACATGTGCATATTATTGTTCCATGTTGCATGATATCCGGATATGCTTACATTTCCGTTATATGTCGCATACATCATGCTTTATGATTATACGCATTGAGATATATTGTTTTCATGAGATTTCTGGATTTGAGAACCGTGGTCATTTTAAAAGAAAGTAGGTATTGTTTAAAAACCCGGTTTCTCTTGATATGATATTTCGGTGCGTCCGCCATACGTTTTCTCGGTTCTGAGACGTGTGACATGTGAAACCCGATTCGAGGAGTGGACGATCCGTTTGCGGGTTCATGGTGGACCCGGTATGGTTCCCCAGGGCGAGAAATGTTTTGCGTGGAGTAGACGATAAGCCTGGCAGGATAGCTAGTACCTACCAGTGATTAGTTGGACCTGGCAGCTATCCGGAGGATACTGACCGGAGTCGAGAGATGTTATGGGCCGATCCGGACTGACAGAGCCCAAGAGATATGAGGATTTACATGCCGATACTGGGCACGGGTTTCATGATGTTTCGAGTGTCGATGCTGGACACTCAGGTTCCATGATTTGATATGTCGCGAGGGACACACGTTGATTTATATCCTTATATTTTCATGCATATGCTTTTATGATATTTACATGCATGATGTTGTTGTGTCATTGGTTGACACGTGGACGAGATCCACATGCATACATACATTGATTATATGGTTGGATGTTATCCACATGCTGATAGATAATTACTTATAATGCAGGCACATATACAGATACAGTCACCCTAGATATCATAGTATTACCTTCATGATATAGTTAACTTAGGAGTCGTTGTTTATTCAATTTCTACTTGTTGATGTTTTTTTACTCATGAGTTGGCAACTCACCCCCGTCGTGCCACAGTTCTTGCAGGTTGACCGCATGGATCAGTAGCGGTATCGCTGGCATACAGTTGCATTCGGGTGATTGCTTTGGTAGGTGGGACATTTACACCGTGCCCACTCTTGTATTTACTATTCATATTATATCTTGTCAACTCTGTAGGGTGTTTTTCGTCACCCTATTGAGATGGGAATACGTGCGCGCTTGTCAGGCATACTACAGATTCCCCCTGCCTGGGGTAGGCCGGGGTTTATTGATTGTGGGGATCCGAATCTCCGGCAGCCGCGGACTAAGCTATCGTTAATTACCCCTCGCCTTTGGGGCGAGGGAACCTCCGATTAACGGGTTAAACTGGTCATACGAACTCAATGTGCAGTGTACGTGTGTTGTGTTTTGAAAGGGGGTTTGGATATATTGGGAGCCACGCAGAGTTTTTACGGGGGTCCCGCTACCCGGATAGGGGGCTGGGGGTCAAGGGGGCTAGCAGCCCCCTTGCGGGGTGCGGAGCAGCGCCCCGTTAGAAATTTTTTTCTAACAGGGACAGTGTCGTGGTGTATGTGTGTGTACACATATGTATGCATATGTGTGTATATATATATGCATATATATGAGTAAAAAAGGGGGAAAAGGCATCCAAAGGATGCGTGGGGGCAGCACCTTGGACGCTGTGCGCCTAGGTGCTGTGCGCTCAGGCGCTAGAGTGCCACGTGTCGGCACGTGGGCGCTCTGCGCTTGAGCGCAAGCGCGCCACTAGTCGGCACGTGGGCGCTTTCCGCTTCAGCGCCTGACGCTCGAGCTCAAGTGCGCCACGTGTCGGCACGGGGGCGACTTGCGCTTGAGCGCAACCACGCCACGTATCGGCACGGGGCGACTTGCGCTCGAGCGCTTGCGCTCGAGCGCTTGCGCTCAAGCGCTTGCGCGCCACGTGTCGGCACCGGGGCGACTTGCGCTCGAGCGCGCCACTTGTCGGCACGTGGGCGCTTTGCGCTTGAGCGCAGGGCGCTGTAGTGCAAGCGCGCCACGTGTCGGCACGTGGACGCTTTGCGCTCGACCGCTGAGCGCTTGAGCGCAAGCGCGCTACCTATCGGCACGCGGGCGCTCTGCGCTTGAGCGCCGGTGAGAAAAAGAGGCTTTTAGCCTAAAAATATTTCTCGAAAGAGAAATCAGAGAGGAGTTAGACTCCTGAGTGTGTTTTTGGGGTTAATAGAAGGGGTTCTTCTTCCTCCTCCTCTGTTAGCTGGATCTTGAAGATCAAGAGATGCGAGATCTCAAAATCTCTCCTTTTTGGGATCCAAAGACAGATCCAAATTCCTCTTTGTAGGTTTGGTGGTGAAAAACTATCTTGTTTTTGAAAAGGAAGAGTAAAACTCTTGATTTAATTCAAAAGAAAGAAGAAAGTTTGAGACCTTCAGAAAGGGGAAGAAATACAAGCCCTAGGTTTTTTTTGAGAGAATGAAAGTATTCTTTTGTTCATCATTATGTTGCCTTTTATAGGCTTACATATTTACATATAGCCCCTTGGGCTTCACAAAATGGCATTTTGCCTATCCCATGGCTCATGTGCCATTTCATTTTTGCACATAAGCCATGTGCTTACAAAATATTGGCTTTATGCCCATTTTGCATACATTCATGTATAAAAAATTACATAAAAATTATTTATACATGATTTTGTTGTTGGCATGTGGAGGCTGGCCGTGGGCTCGACTTGGGCATGGGCCCGCTTGACCTGGGCTTGGGCCCACCTAGCTTGGGGGTTGACCTTGACTTTGACTCGGTCAACCGGGGTATAAATTTTTACCCCAACAAATTGCCTCCCATCAATAAATGCACACCGCACATATGAGTCGTGTGCATGAAATTGATGGATCTTCTTTTGCATGGAGGCGACTTGCTTTGATTCCCGCTTTTTGGGATGCACTGCCCTTTTTACGACGTGGGCGGTCGATGCTTGACGCGTCTCCGAGACGGATTGTCTGTGGTAGACGTTTCCCTGGCCCGGTGTGATTTGGTTCCTGCTTTGTAGGAAGCCTGCACTACCCTTTTTGCGACATGGACCGTCGACGCTCTGATCTGGAGCGATTTGGTAGACGTGTCCCCGGCACAGAGTGTCTGCTTGACGTTTCCCCGGCACGGAGTGTCGCTGTTGGACGTTTCCCTGATGCGGAGTGTCTGTGTTGGACGTTTCCCCGATGCAGAGTGTCGCTGGTTGACGTGTCCCCGAGACGGAGTGTCTGTTGTCGACGTGCCCTCGGCACGGAGTGTCTGCTTGGCGTTTCTCCGAGGCGGAGTATCGGCTGGTTGACGTTTCCCTGATGCGGAGTGTCTGTGTTGGACGTTTCCCCGATGCAAAGTGTCGCTGGTTGACGTGTCCCCGGCACGGAGTGTCGCTGATCAACTTTTCCCCGGCGCGGAGTGTCGGGTTGATTTTTCCCCGGCACGGAGTGTCGCTGATCGACTTTTCCCCGGCGCGGAGTGTCGGGTTGACTTTCTCCCTGCACGGAGTGTCGCTGATCGACTTTTCGCCGGCGCGGAGTGTCGGTGGTTGAATTTTCCCAGCACGGAGTGTCGCTGATCGAATTTTCCCCGGCGCGGAGTGTCGGGTTGACTTTTCCCCGGCACGGAGTCTCGCTGATCGACTTTTCCCCGGCGCGGAGTGTCGCAGGTTGACTTTTCCCCGGCACGGAGTCTCGCTGATCGACTTTTCCGCGGCGCGGAGTGTCGTAGGTTGACTTTTCCCCGGCACGGAGTGTCGCTGATCGACTTTTCCCCAGCGTGGAGTGTCGGTGGTTGACTTTTCCCCGGCACGGAGTATCGCTGATCGACTTTTCCCCGGCGCGGAGTGTCGGGTTGACTTTTCCCCGACACGGAGTGTCGCTGATCGACTTTTCCCCGGCACGGAGTGTCGCGGGTTTACTTTTCCCCGGCACGGAGTGTCGCTGATCGACTTTTCCCCGGCGCGGAGTGTCGCTGGTTGACTTTTCCCCGGCACGGAGTGTCGCTGATCGACTTTTCCCCGGCGCGGAGTGTCGGGTTGACTTTTCCCCGGCACGGAGTGTCGCGGATCGACTTTTCCCCGGCACGGAGTGGCGGGTTGACTTTTCCCCGGCACGGAGTGTCGCTGATCGACTTTTCCCCGGCGCGGAGTGTCGCTGATCGACTTTTCCCCGGCGCGGAGTGTCGCAGATCGACTTTTCCCCGGCGCGGAGTGTCGCTGGTTGACTTTTCCCCGGCATGGAGTGTCGCCGATCGACTTTTCCCCGGCGCGGAGTGTCGCTGGTTGACTTTTCCCCGGCATGGAGTGTCGCCGATCGACTTTTCCCAGGCGCAGAGTGTCGCTGTTGACTTTTCCCCGGCACGGAGTGTCGCCGATCGACTTTTCCCCGGCGCGGAGTGTCGGGTTGACTTTTCCCCGGCACGGAGTGTCTCTGATCGACTTTTCCCCGGCGCGGAGTGTCGGGTTGACTTTTCCCCGGCACGGAGTGTCGCTGATCAACTTTTCCCCGGCGCGGAGTGTCACTGGTTGACTTTTCCCCGGCACGGAGTGTCGCTGATCGAATTTTACCCGGCACGGAGTGTCGGGTTGACTTTTCCCCGGCACGGAGTGTCGAGGATCGACTTTTCCCCGGCGCGGAGTGTCGGGTTGACTTTTCCCCGGCACGGAGTGTCGCTGATCGACTTTTCCCCAGCGCGGAGTGTCGCTGGTTGACTTTTGCCCGGCACGGAGTGTCGCTGATTGACTTTTCCCCGGCGCGGAGTGTCGCTGATCGACTTTTCCCCGGCCCGGAGTGTCGCTGATCGACTTTTCCCCGGCGCGGAGTGTCGCTGGTTGACTTTTCCCCGGCATGGAGTGTCGCTGATCGACTTTTCCCCGGCACGGAGTGTCGAGGATCGACTTTTCCCCGGCGCGGAGTGTCGCTTGTTGACGCAGAGGTCGATGTTGGAATTGGTTGGTTTGATTTGTTTGATTTGAGTCGACATCAGCATCGCTACACTGGAATATGGTACCAGGAGCGAATCATCATCTGTCTTTGACAGGATTTGGGAATTGGAGTTTTTGTTTGGCATCTACATTGCTGCACTAGAATAATGCCAGGAGCAACTCATCATTTGCCCCGAGAGGATTTGGATTTGTTTTTTTGTTTGGCATCTGCATTGCTGCACTGGAATAATTCCAGGAGCAACTCATCATTTGCCCCGGGAGGATTTGGATTTGGTTTTTTTGTTTGGCATCTGCATTGCTGCACTGGAATAATGCCAGGAGCAACTCATCATTTGCCCCGGAAGGATTTGGATTTGGTTCTTTTGTTTGGCATCTGCATTGCTGCACTCGAATAATGCCAGGAGCAACTCATCATTTGCCCTGGGAGGATTTGGTTTTGGTTTGTTTGGCATCTGCATTGCAGCACTGGAATAATACCAGGAGCAACTCATCATGTGCCCCGAGAGGATTTGGGAATTGGTGGCTTAGGAGACAGGTTTAGATCCCTGTCACCTAAGACTTTTCCATTTTGTGAGCCGTAAGGGTCTCACAAAGCATTTTCTCCCTACGGGTCGTAAGGATCCCGTAGGTGTATTTTCTCCTTAGGAGTCGTGGGGACTCCTAAGTGTGTTACTCCTTTGTGAGTCGTAGGGATCTCACGCGGGAATTTTCTCCTCACAAAATCAAGAGGACTTTGCGAGTGCATTTCATTTCTTTTTCTTTTTTTTTTGGAGAGATCGAGATTGTTTTACGCCCGTGGATTGTATACGGTTTTGCAGGATGTATGATCCAGACCGTAAGGCCAAAAGCATTTTTGGTCTTTGTTGGCGTCTGCATCGCTGCACTGGAATATGGTACCAGGAGCGACTCATCATTCGCCGTTGGGATTTGGAATTTGGCTGGCGTCTGCATCGCTGCACTGGGATATGGTACCAGGAGCGACTCATCATTCGCCATTGGGATTTGGAATTTGGCTGGTGTCTGCATTGCTGCACTGGGATATGGTACCAGGAGCGACTCATCATTCGCCACTTGGGAATTGGGGAGCGATAACTTAGGAGACAGGTTCAGATCCCTATCGCCTAAGGCTTTTCAATTTTATAGGCCGTGAGGGTCCCATAAAAGCATCTTCTCCCTGCGAGTCGTAAGGATCCCGCAGGTGTATTTTCTCCTTAGGAGTCGTGAGGACTCCTAAGTGTGTTTTTCCTTTATGAGTCGTAAGGATCCCACAAAGGTTTGTTGTCCTCATGTATCGTGAGGACACATGAGTGGATTTCCCTCGTTCCCAGTTTAATGACTTAGAGGTCGACTGTTTCCAGTTTAACGACTTAGCGGTCATCTGTTTCCAGTTTAACGACTTGGAGGTCATCTGTTTCCAGTTTAAAGACTTAGGGGTCATCTGTTTCCAGTTTAACGACTTGGTGGTCATCTGTTTCCTGTTTGACGACTTGGTGGTCATCTGTTTCCAGTTTGACGACTTGGTGGTCATCTGTTTCCAGTTTGACGACTTGGTGGTCATCTATTTCCAGTTTAGAGACTTAGAGGTCTACTGTTTCCAGTTTAACGACTTAGCGGTCATCTGTTTCCAGTTTAAAGACTTAGGGGTCTATTGTGCCCAGTTTAACAACTTAGCGGTCATCTGTTTCCAGTTTAAAGACTTAGAGGTCTTCTATTTCCAGTTTAAAGACTTAGAGGTCTATCCAGGGGCATAGGTAGGATGAGAATTATTTGAGCTCATGGATTGTATACGGTAGTCAATTTGGGGACTAACCGTAGGGCCGAGGGAATTTTGAAAATTTGGATTTTTGTTTGTATTTTTTTTGTTTTTGTTTTACCGCGATTGCTCTATCCTTTCAGCTTTTCTTATCGCGAAGATCGCGATTGCCCTATCATTTCGGTCTTTTTTCGCGGTTGCCCCATCATTTCGGCTTTATTTTCATCTTTATTTTACTCGCTGATTTTTATTGCGAGTTGCCTCATCATTTCGGCTTTTCTCTATTTTTCTTTTATTTACACATTTTTTTTGTTTATTTACATATATATATGTATATTTTTACATTCCCAGTTTAACGACTTAGAGGTCGACTGTTTCCAGTTTAACGACGTGGTGGTCGATTGTTCCCAGTTTAATGACGTGGTGGTCAGCGGGTGTTCCCAGTTTAACGACGTGGTGGTCCTTTTTGCTTATCCCAGCTCCTTGAAGTTTGATCTTGGCGGAGCTGTGTTGATGACCTAGCTCTGTGGCTTGCCGATACATCCGAGGATTGTGAGGTTTTTCCAAGCTTATATTGGTCCTCTGCCCAATCTTTGAAAATATAGAAGTCTTCGATGGTATGACCCACCACTCTATGATATGGGCAGTATATGGGATTGCCGGTCATGTTCATTTCCTGTGGCCTCTTTGGAACAGGCAGTTGCAGACCGCTGTTTAGGGCGTCCATGAATATTTTGCGGACTTCATCCCTCCTAAAGGAGTATACCTTCTTCTTTCCTTCCATTGGAGTAGGTGCTTTTACTGATGCTGGTCCTCGAGGCACATGTCTGGGAGGACTAGGTTCCCGAAAGGTTTCGGTCTCCATTTGCATGAAGTCGGCGATCGTAGCTTGACTGTTTGCTTACACGCCTTTAGACAGTTCTATCTCTCCCATCTTGTATTACCTTTCGACCCAATCTTTGAAGGCGAAACAGTCCTTAATGGCATGACCTATCACCCTGTGATAGGGGCAATATTTTGGGTCGTCGGTCATATTCTCCTCTTGCGGTCTCTTTAATTCTGGCAGTTGTAGACCGTTTCTTAGGGCGTCCCTGAATATCTTGTGGACCTTTTCCCTCTTGAAGGAATAGACCTTTTCCAGCTTCTCTTTCAGAGGCGATTTCCCCCCGGCGTATGTATCGGAGGGACTGGAGGCTGATTGCGGCCGTTTTTCGCGAAGGCGCTCCGCTTTTAGGTTGCAAGGGATATCAGTTGGCTTCCCCCGGATATCAATCCCTGGCTCATGAGCCAAAATTTGATTCTGCTGTAATTGCAATCGGGCGACTTGGGTTGCGAGATCTGCCACGACGTTTGCCAGCTCGTCGACTTTGGAATAGACCTCGGCCATCTTCTCATCCCTGTCCTGAAATTGCCTTTGAAGCCATTGGAATAATGCTTGTTTTGTAGTTCCGGCTATGACAACCGGGTAATCTTTATTGCCTGAGCTCAATTCCGTAGGAACCACGGGCTCCTCTGGCTTATCGGCCTGAGCGGGCTCTTCATCATTTAGATCGAGCCGATGCTGGGTAGCGTCAACCATATCATCACCATGGCTGTGAAGAAGAGGAGGGTTCGTTTCTTCATGTCCGGCCATGTAGACAGTGTGGATAACACATTCAGCCATTCTTTCATCACTGGCAGCTGGTTTCACGAAGCGGTCCGGGCTTTGGAAATTCATAAATTTTAACATGGCCAGAGCCTTAGCCCTTTTGTTGGCTCTATATCTGAGCCGCTTCTGCCTCAGCTTCTCTGCCTTAAGTGCTTGGCAGGCTTCTGCTCTTCGGGAAGCCGCCATAGGCCGAGTGATGGGGATGCTTAAGAAGACATCTACCCGCGTTTCCGTCGAAGGTATCGCCTGGGCTTGCCCACGACGTCTGGCAACTTCTTTTGTTCCGATGGCTTTGCCCCAAGTTGGGGCCATGGAAAGCCGTCCAGACACCGATTTGCGTTTGGGTTGGGATGCCTTCGAGACCACCACATTTGGCCTCTTGCCTTTCGAGGCCGGTTTGTCGGTCACCGGAGCTTGAGGAGCCGAGATGGCGTTAGCTGAAACGAACATAATAGAGCCAAATGGTAGCGGCTCCTCCTCCCATTGTCGCCCGAGACTGGCCGGAAGGACCGTTCTGGAATCCATCTTCATCGTGTATGAGATGGGAGCTGAGTTCATCTTCGGAGACATTGTTGAAAGTTGATTGCTTGAAAATCCTGCATGAAAAAGCATTATTTTAGTATAAATATAGATATGTATATTGATTGAGTTCGCATGAACATTTAACCCGAAATATGGGAGGAGAGATTGGTCCCACCGGGCGTGCCAGAATCTGTAGGGTGTTTTTCGTCACCCTATTGCGATGGGAATACGCGCGCGCTTATCAGGCGTACTACAGATTCCCCCTGCCTGGGGTAGGCCGGGGTTCATTGATTGTGGGGATCCGAATCTCCGGCAGCCGCGGACTAAGCTGCCGTTAATTACCCCTCGCCTTTGGGGCGAGGGAACCTCCGATTAACGGGTTAAACTGGTCATGCGAACTCAATGTGCAGTGTACGTGTGTTGTGTTTTGAAAAGAGGGTTTGGATATATTGGGAGCCACGCAGAGTTTTTACGGGGGTCCCGCTACCCGGTAGCGGGCTGGGGGTCAAGGAGGCTAGCAGCCCCCTTGCGGGGTGCGGGGCAGCGCCCCGTTAGAAACTTTTTTCTAACAGGGACAGTGTCGTGGTGTATGTGTGTGTGCACATATGTATACATATGTGTGTGTATATATATATGCATATATATATATAAAAAAGAGGGGGAAAAGGCATCCAAAGGATGCGTGGGGGCAGCACCTTGGGCGCTATGCGCCTAGGTGCTATGCGCTCAGGCGCTAGAGTGCCACGTGTCGGTACGTGGGCGCTCTGCGCTTGAGCACTGGGCGCTTGAGCGCTGGCGCGCCATGTGTCGGCACGTGGGCGCTTTGCGCTTCAGCTCCTGACGCTCGAGCGCAAGTGTGCCACGTGTCGGCACGGGGGCGACTTGCGCTTGAGCGCTTGCGCTTGAGCGCAAGCGCGCCACGTGTCGGCACGGGGGCGACTTACGCTCGAGCGCTTGCTCTGGAGCGCAAGCGCGCCACGTGTCGGCACTGGGGCGACTTGCGCTCGAGCGCTTGCGCTTGAGCGCAAGCGTGCCACGTTTCGGCACGTGGGCGCTTTGCGCTTGAGCGCATGGCGTTGTAGTACAAGCACGCCACGTGTCAGTACGTGGGCGCTTTGCGCTCGAGCGCTGAGCGCTGGAGCGCAAGCACGCCACGTGTCGGCACGCGGGCACTCTGCGCTTGAGCGCCGGCGAGAAAAAGAGGCTTTTAGCCTAAAAAAATTTCTCGGAAGAGAAATCAGAGAGGAGTTGGACTCCTGAGTGTGTTTCTGGGGTTAATGGAAGGGGTTCTTCTTCTTCCTCCTCTGTTAGCTGGATCTTGAAGATCAAGAGATGTGAAATCTCAAAATCTCTCCTTTTTGGGATCCAAAGACAGATCCAAGTTCCCCTTTGTAGGTTTGGTGGTGAAAAACTATCTTGTTTTTGAAAAGGAAGAGTAAAACTCTTGATTTAATTCAAAAGAAAGAAGAAGGTTTGAGACCTTCAGAAAGGGGAAGAAATACAAGCCCTAGGTTTTTTTTGAGAGAATGAAAGTATTCTTTTATTCATCATCATGTTGCCTTTTATAGGCTTACATATTTACATATAGCCCCTTGGGCTTCACAAAATGGCATTTTGCCTATCCCATGGCTCATGTGCTATTTCATTTTTGCACATAAGCCATGTGCTTACAAAATATTGGTTTTATGCCCATTTTGCATACATTCATGTATAAAAAATTACATAAAAATTATTTATTACATGATTTTGTTGTTGGCATGTGGAGGCTGGCCGCGGGCTCGACTTGGGCATGGGCCCGCTTGACCTGGGCTTGGGCCCACCTAGCTTGGAGGTTGACCTTGACTTTGACTCGGTCAACCGGGGTGTAAATTTTTACCCCAACAAACTCCATCAATCAAATTAGTGTTTGTATAAGTAATGAGGCTTAGTGAGACTTGTGGTTGCGAGACTTAGAGCGAGTGGTATTCCGCTACTTGTGGTTTTGATGTCTTGCTTATTTCTTTATCTTTTGTGGTGAACTTCACCGTTGGGCGTCGTATACTTATATTTATGCTTTGCGTGGTTGTGGATCCGCCGTTTGGCGAAGAGCTAGCTCCCGCTTGGGGATGCCTTTTATATTATCATGTATTGGGGTTTTGGATCAAAATATACAAAGGAGGTGCTGCCCAAAATTTTAAAAGACGAAACATGTTTTTCAACTAATAAATTCCACTTGCATTTTTCATGTTCTTTTACTTATGCATTTAGAAAACATTGATTTCACCCTACATTTATTTCAAAACTTCACCTCTTTTATTTTCTTAAAAAGGTTTAGATTTCTGGGTTTCGGCTTACTTGGATTACGTTACGCCTTTAGACGTTGCGTGATTCGAGTGCTGGTCATGAGCTAAATTTCGGGTCGTGACAAAGTTGGTATCTAAGCGCTAGGTTTAACCTTGGTTCGAGTCTATGTTTGACTATACGGAGTCTAGGGCGTGTATATATTTTGGAACCTAGGCTTAACCTTACGGAACTTAGACTTGAACATGGGGGTATTACACCCGAACTTTCGTTTCATAGGTTGACCCTGATTGATGGAGTAGGTAGCTTGAGTAGAGTGACGTACCGTACGTATGTTTCGCGGCATATTTACGATACGGCACTCCACTTAAGAGACCTTAGGATGTACATATTTGATACTTATGATTCTTTTCGTTCTCTTGATCATACATCCATTTGAGGTCCTTGATTCTATTCGTTCCATGATCATACTTTCATTGATGATGTTTCTTCTTATGATCATGTATCCATTCTGGATCTGTCGCTTTCTTTCATGCCCTAGTTCTATTTTCATCGATACACGCTTGAGGTTCCTGTCACCATGGTTTGAGCGCAGTTGAGCTGCTGCTAGTGTTGCGGTCAGGAAGAGCTCGTCATGGACGAGGATTGACCATTTTGTTTTCTGGTGACATAGAAACGTCTCGATGTAGTGTTGTGTTGTGACCTCTTGGATGAGACGAGTGTTTGGTTTTGCACCGGATGATCGGGCCATTGTTAGAGCTGCCAGTTGCGAGAGGACAGTTGATGTACAGCTTACCTCAGAGATTGTGATGTCGTCTACCGTGTGGACAGATGACCCAGCTGTTGCTGAGATTGATGTGATGTCGCCTCCAAACTTTACGAGCTGAGATCGCTGGAGTTTCCAGGCAGAGATGCGACAGATGATAGCTAGTCTACTTGAGTTGAGAGATGAAGATGATTCGTCAGATTTGATGCGCCGACGCAGGCCCAGTTGAGTTGAAGATTTCCAGTGTGGAGAGTCATACTCAGATCTAGAGTAGACCGATCCAGAGTTGACCGTTGATGTATTGTCTTTCCTGGAGGATTGAGGTATTGTTTAGCGTGCGGACGAAGGGTATTTACGTATGATCTAGGTGAAGTTAAAAAGTTCGAACGAATGCCAGAAACCCATTTTTCCAAGTTTTAAGTATTCGAAGGAACATGCAAGTAATTCTGTGGACCCTCTAGAAGAATGAAATCCTAACTCGACATAATGACCATGGAACCGCTTCTGAATCTTAGGGTTTGCAGCAGTTCAGCAGTGCCATCAGTGAAGCTTGGGTTTGCCCTTCTACGGTTGGTCCATAGATACTGTGGCATGTACTGGATATTATTAGACTGTGCTCAGGTGTTGAGTTTTCGGGGAATTATGGGACTTTGATGACTCGATCGAAAAGTTTGACGTCGTTCGGATATCATATGATAGGAGACCAGTAAGCTGACCAGCTTCGGATAGAGGACCTCACCCAGATGCGTTGTGAGTTGATTGAGAGCGGACGAGTATTGAATATTCCTCCGATAGTTGGGACGAGCTCCTAAGGACGTGTTCGGTTAGAGATCTTCTACAGAGTGATGAAGATACCGAGTTCATGATTTCGAGTCCGTGTGAGAGACTCTGGATTGACCGTAGCCGAGAACATTTGCAGTACGCAGATAGCATGACGTGACATCGAAGCGGACGATAATAAAGACGAGTGGAATAAGAGGTTCGTGCGAGGCGCTGACAAGCTGTTGTTACTTCCCGTCGAGATTAGAGACCTGATACGTGTACAGAGGCGTTGGGATGCGGCCAGTTTCCGAGGTAATGTTGTGCTGAGAACGCAGATGTCCAGAAAACAAGAAAAGATTATGCAAGAGTACCAGCCTTCGTATAGTTCGGCATAGGCGAGATTAGAAGAGACCCTGAGCAGGTTCCTTCCAGGACACTACTGCAGTAAAATTGCACGAAGGATTAGATGTATGACGTGTATTCAGAGAGCCAGAGGCCGACGCCAGTGACGTGCTGCTTTACGAGTGGTCATGATAATTGACCGAGAGTCGACAAGAGGAGTGCCAGAGCGGAATTGTTCCCGTTAGCACACTTGACCGAGCCGACGAGCCGATGGATTGCGAGATTGGTGATCCGAAGAGAAAATGAGGACCCAGAGACAGAAGACACCAGACCGTGAGTAAGAGGCAAGAGGATGTTCTTGCTCTGCCAGTTTTGGGCGCACCGACATTTTTCGACATTGTAAGAGGTGAACCTCAATGTTATTTATTACGATTTGCGTTTGTGATCCGAGTATCACGCTTACATCGCTTGGATTTGAGTTTTGATGATTGAGTTTCATGATATTGATTTCGTGCACCATGGCTGCACCTACTGGGTATTTATATTTTGTGCATAGTTATTGCACTTGAGATATGTTTTTATACACCGTTGTGTTGGTTTATGATTGTGCATATCTATTGCACTTGATATTGATTTTATGCCTTGGCTGCACATGTTTATGATTTCGTGGATTTCATACAGTTGATTTCGTTTTGTGCATGTGGTACGCACTCGATTTGATTTTTGCACTCAGTATAGCTCATATATGCTTGCAGTGCATTAATACGGATTTTGTGCACATAGTTGCACACATTTTTGGATTTTATACACCTTGGTACACTCGGTGTTGTTTTTGTACGCATTTGAGTTATTGATAGGTTTTCGTGCACTGGATGCACTGGATTTAGTTTTTCGTGCATTGGATGCACTGTATTTGTATTTCGTGCACTAATTTCACTAGATTTTTATTTCATGTGTTTGTTGCACCAGGTGGTTATTTCGTGTGTTGATTGCACTAGATTTATACTCCGTGCATTGGTTGCGCCGATTTATGCCTTTGAGCATTCGTTTTACCAGATTTGTGTTTTCTTGCACGTTGGCACTTGCCGTTAGTGTATGCTACTACACTATATGCTTTTACGGACCCGACGCGCTTGGATTGGATTTTGCCCATTTTAGACGCTTCATTTTGGATTTTTGTGCGCATCGGATGCACTTGAGTGAGATTTTACTCGTGCATAATGGATGCACTTGATTTAGATTTTATTCGTGCATGATGGATGCACTTGATTTGGATTTTCGCGCATGTTGGGCGCATGATATGAGATGTGATTTTGTGCTCGCCGGATGCACTCGATTGGGTATTTCATTCATGAATGTTAGTTGCACCGGATTGAGATTTTCGTGCACTATAGATGCACTAGATATTGTTGTCATGCACACCCGTTGCACTGGACAGATGCTTTTGTGCACACCCGTTGCACTTAGTTTTGGTTTTGTGCACATTCGTAGCACTTGTATTTGGATTTGATTTCCGTGCGCACCAGACGCACGTGATTATTGGATACGCCTTTTGGGGCTGATTTTTTTTGCTCTTGAGCGCTTTGTTTTCATGATGGGTACTATATTATGTAGTAGCCGAACAGGACTGATCTAAGGACAGTACCTGAGTACTTAGCATGCATTAAAAAGTTTAACCAGAGGTTTTCAAAAAAAAGAGCTATAGTCTTTCTATTTCATATGTGTCCGTGAGCGACACGAACGTTTATAAAGGAAAACATTTTTGGGATATTTCAAATGGACGGGACGTATATCTGAGCAAAACATATACGAAACTATAATTATTATTTTACAAATGAGCGTCCGTCGCTAGAGCCATGAGTTACGCATCAAACGGCGATTCAGAAAAGATTTTTCATGTATTTTATTTAGTTTTTGGAGATTTTTCAAGGATGCGTGCTTATACATGTTATAGTAATTGACTAGTGTATATTGGATTTCAGTAGTGGATTTCGAGATCTGTATCTCCGTTGTAACTCCGATGATATGCGTGCAAATCTGATGATTTGCGTGACGCTTGACAGAGTTCGATTTTGAGTTTTGTACTCGTTTTCAGGCGCACGCGATGCGTTGTGGTATTTCTGTATCTTCCGTGATTTCGGAGCCCCATTGATTTAAGTTGATTATTAAAATATTTTAGTATTTGGGAGTTTAAATTTAAATTCGGAGACCGAATTTATTTATGGGGGGAAGATTGTAACATTTCAGAAAATATAAAATATTATTTTTGGAATTTAATAGATTTGCGGAATTGGGGTTTTCGAAAAAGGTTATAAATATATACCAATAATTGTGAAATAATTGGAAATTAAAATGATTTATGTGACTAAAAATATATTTAAAGGACTTGGCATTTTTAAAATCAATTATATGCGGTTTAAATGAAAAGCCGATTAGTGCACTGCTAATCGCGAATAGGCCAAATCCGTGTTTCTACAGTTTTCCATGGCTAGTGCACCATGTCATGTTGCATTTTGGTTACATGTTGTTTTATTGTGTTGTTTTGGGGTATTATATGGTTTGAGTTTTAAAAAGAAAAAAAATAGAAAAGGGATAAAGAAATGGGGTATGGGCATGAGAGAGAGTGTGAGGGGTCTTCATTGACCATGTGCCTTTGATAATCATTCATCCTCTTCATCATTTCCCCTCTCCCTGTTAGTGATATGTATGTCCTAGAGGCCATTACTGTACATACAATGTATATTGTAGTGGATTCTTGGACATATATATGGAGGACTTTCTTGCTCGACATGATAGTATGCTATCTGGTTGCTCTTTATCTTAACATGTACTCTGATTGTCTCTATGTTACATGTTGATAAAGCCCTTAGGATGAGTACTTGACTACCGGGATTATGATGCAGATCATACTAGTGGGGACAGTGTAGTCGCTAAGTACATCCTTCAAATGTTCCTAGTCGTAGGTGTATCGAGACAGGGCATTGATATACCAGAGTAAACTAGCGTATAGCTTCTCGACCCATGTAGATGGGCGATGGATGATCCCATATCCATTGGTGTTTGACATCAAAGACAGTATACGGGTGCTCAGTAGAGACTGGGTACACTGAACGGACTCGCCGAGAACTCCCAGATGGTATTATACCTCACGTCAGATGGCAGTTCTCTGGTGACACTGGTACAGGTTAGTCTGTAGACCCAACATCGTCATAAAGTCTTGTGTGATTCCCACTGTGCTTTGATTTCCACCTTACCACGTTCAAGAGAACGTGCAAAACGGTGCCTTTTGGGTACGGTCCCGAATCACATAGAGGCAATGAGCGATAGGAGGGGTTTCGTCTCTCCCGGTATTGGGAGTTGATATTGTGTTGTGTTCGATTGGCTATAACTAGAAATCCCTAGCCAGGGGTGCTGAGATTTACTGGTAAGTGTTATCAGTAGTTTCTCGAACTGTTATGGACCTCATATCGACATGACTTATCGGTTACTGGGGTCTGACGTTTACCACCCCTAGACTGGATATGCGACATATCAGACGAAGAGACCGGACTGTACGGGAGTGTTACTGATTGGATTCACAGGAAAATGTACAGGCTTGCTTGTTGATCTTCTGATCGCTCAATACCTTGGTGGCTATTACCTTTAGCTGACCGCTTGCAGCTTATGGGTGTTTGATATGATCATCACCGACTGCCGGCGTATTGACGATTCTTTAGAGTCCTACACAGAAGTTTCCTGGCTCAGGCAAAACGAAGTAGGAGCACATATATGATATGTGCGGGACCGAGAATAATACGTGTATGTGATACCGTATTCGATTCTCGCGATATGTGATATCGGCAGGGTATATGTGATATAGCCGGGTCATCGGATCAAGTGTTGAATCGATGAACTGATACTTGTTATATTAGTCAGTTATTTATGAATTAGCCGGATTATCGGATCAAGTGTTGATTCGATAATTTAATGTATAATTATATATTTGATATATTACATTACATTAACTAATATAAGCTCACTTAAAAATTCTTTTTCTCACATGATAATACATTGATGTATATGCGATACATGTTAATTGTATTATTTTCTATTGTTACAAAATATTGTATATGTGATATATAATATTGTAACATGTTAGGGTTACAAATGCAACTAGGGTTTTAAGATTAAATCATGTTAGGGTTTGGATTAAGGTTATTGTTTTGGATGAGCTTTGTGGAAGCTTCTTGAAGCTTTGACTTTGTCCTCACTCTTTGATATTTTCATTAGATATTTGTTAACCCAATCCTAACCTTAACCTAGGGTTTATTCTCTACAAGGGTTAAGCATGACATACTTAACCCTAGGTTGAAATTGTAACCACTACAATAATTCATTCATCACTTTCTTCTTCATCTTCTTCAAGCTCATAAAAAGCTTGCTTGATTTTTATTTGTGATGAAACAAAGTGAGATAAAGAAAACAAAAGAGAGCAAAATTCCTATTCCATCATCCTCATCTATTCTAGCCACTTAGATTAGGGTGTTTTTTTTACTAATACTTGATTAGTGAAGCAAGAGCTTGGGTTTGAGATTCTTCAAGGTAGATCATCATAGTTCTTGAAGATTAGAAGTAAGGTTGCATCATTCCCTTCATGGAGCCTCTCTAGAGTCCGGATACTTGATGATCGCAGTGAAGGGACCTCAACACGGAGCTTATGAAGCGAAAGAACGGACTACAAAAGTTGTAATCCCTAACTCTTAGATGTTAAAGTGTTAACATGCTGGTTTTGTTTGATTCTCTTGTTAAAGATCCTAGGTTTAGGGTTATCTATAATGGTAAAATTTGAAATTGGCATGTAAGATGCCAGCCGAAACCTTGCTGCCGTTGTAGGTAACCCAATAGTGGTATCAGAGCCTAGCTAGAGAATTAGACGGATAAGTGTAGGATTACGAAACCGAAATAACTCCGAAACACCCGATATCAAACCCTAGTTTCTGTCGAATTTAAAATGAGCTCTAAAAATTTTTCAAACAAGTGCAGAATCATGTATGAGATACATAGTGAACATACCCCAAACCTGGACCCATGTGCTCAGATTTTGGCCGAGCACATGGCCCAGAAATCCGAGCAGGTTGGCCCCCCAGTGGGTGTTGAGCTCCAGGTTTGGGTGGTGTTCAAGTCTCTGGGGCTTGGTACTTTTGGTGTTGTTTATTTTTCCTAAATTTGCATGAGATGTTTATTAACTATAAAAGTAATTCGGAGTATTTCGTATTCACAATTCTAGCTTTGTTTCGGTTTGTTTAAACAGTGTTAAAAAGTTCGACCAGATATCAATAACTCAATTTTTCCCCTGCCGGAAAATTTCCAAGTGTTGGATTTTTCCTTAGTTAAAGAGCATTCAAAGTCGTGCAAGTAACGCGATGGACCCTCTAAAAGAATGAAAACCTTAACTCAATCATGTGACCGTCAGAACCGCCTCTAAACCTTAGGGTTTGTGGTAGTTCGGCGTTGCCATATGTGAGGCGTTGGTTTGACCCTTCTACGGCTGGTCCATTGGTACTGTGGCATGTGATGGATGCTTTTAAACTAAGTTCAAGTGTTGATCAAATAGGGAAATTTTGGGTGTTTGTTGATTCGATCGGAATGTTTAAAATCGTCCAACTTTTTCTGTAATGTGATATAATATTTGGAATCCACAAGTAGTTATGAGATAACTAATTTGAATGTTATAAATCTAGCAGTTTAGTCTCAGTAGATCAGTTGCCACGGGATTTTGATGCGATCAAAAGTCCGTCGCAACCACGTAGAGTACGCGGATACTCGCCGGGTAAACTTAATAGATAGCCACGCCCTAAAACCCCGACTAAGTGACTGTAGGAGAACCCCGTCGCCAAAACCATCCGTTCGGGTGCTCACGGCAGCAGTATTCTGCCTTAGTGCACTTTGTCGACAGCATCGGGGGTGCGGCCGTCTACTAAAGTTTCCGACGAGCATTCGATCAGGATGTCGGGAATCTTGTTGAATTGCCCGACATGATATTGAAAAGTGTTTTCGAGATCGAGACTAAAATGCGGGGTTTATAATTGTTAGGCATGCGATGTCTAAGGAATTCATTTGATTAGGCATGTAATGTCTAAGGAGGTTGCGGAATCCAACTGTTGTAGTTTTACACTTTCTTTTCTGCGACCGTAAGTGTAATATGTACTGTATCGCCAGTTTCGTTGTTATACATCAACGACAATTGGGATACGCATATTTACTTACGTTGATGACATGCGATGTTATGTGTTGCTGTGATATGTTATATTGGATCGTCAGGTTTTGAATAGCCGGGGGTTTTATGTGAGATGAGAGTTTTTCATTTTCATTCATGTAAAATTCATTGTATGTAATATTCTTTTATTGGGGCACTTCCGGGTTGAGGATGATGTCACCATTGTATATTATTTACTTTTCTGCATTAGGATAGACCCAAGGCGAGGAGCACAAGTAACCGGGTTCTAGGGTCCAGTGGGAGACCATCTCGAGGAGTCGAGACCGAGTATCCTAACTCTAGAATTGGTAGGGTTGCTTGCCGCTCTCGTAAAGGTCTAGAGGTGTGGGATTGGCTATTCATCGCGACCGTGGAATCCGTGTTTTATACAGGCTCGCAATAAAACACGGACCTCTTAGTATATCCAATATTTCATATGTTTCTTCTGCTGTGATATCTGTGATGTGATCATTTGATATGTTGAGATAGATACTGGATATAGTATATGTGATATATTATATAGACGTTGCTTATGTTTTACACCCGCGCTAGCACTGCCCCGCTCTGCCGTTAGTTACCTAAACTAACGGTGCATGAGGGGACATCGAGGCGAATGCGGATGGTATAAGCGTACGTTGTATTTATCTGTGATATTTAGATAAACTAAAATGATGGGACTTCATTAATGAGATTAATGAAATAAAAGAAACCTAAAGATATTGTGGAATCGAATTTTCAAAAACAGGTAGCTCTAGTTGTTGCTTTGCATAGCGGCGTTCCTTGTAGAACATCCAGCACCTTATTTAATAAGGAAAGAGCCGAGATCCCTTCACTGGGAGTGACCTCTTTAGCGAAACTAGCAGATACTACAACCAAAGGTTTTGTCTTTTGAATGCTTTTCTAGTTTTTGCTTTGCATAGTGGTATTTGTGAAATATCATGCACCTTATTCGATAAGGAAAGAGCCGAGATCCCTTCACCGGGAATGACCTCTTTAGCAAAACTAGCAAAGGCCTCAAAAGCACTCCTTTTCAAAATCACTCGATTCTACAACGATATCAAGTTCATTACGCAAAAGGTTTTCTTAAAAACCTGTCGTAGCCCTCCGTCATTTCAGATAAGTACTTCATAGTATTCGTGCTGCGTTTGTTGATCTTGTCAAGGCGTAGTGTGCGGTAGCTATTTATGCTTATCTGCATAAGCATATGATGCGATTGAGTTAGGGTAGTCGTGCGGCTTTGTTGACTATGTTAAGGGTCGTGCGGGTGGGTTTAATTCAATCGGGAAATGACGGGTTGAACTTGACTAGCACTTATGATTTGTTGACTATGTTAAGGTCATATAGATGCTAGGGGTAAAAGATTATCGGGAATTTCAAGTGTTGAAATTTGCAATGAGATTGCATACCTCCTATGAGATAGTTGGATCCCGATACCCACTGCGAGTAAGAGTTACTCCTGGGAGAGTTTTACACATTACAATTAGCCGATCAAGTAGGTGTCTTGAAAGGTGTCAACGGGGTTACGCCCCTGAGAAAACGAGGTTTATTTTAATTAGGTCCGTGCGAAAGCACGGGGAACCTCCCTCAAAGTACCGGCACTGTCCTGGCTGAAAAATTGGCGAACTTGTAGGGTGTAATTAATCCCGGCTAGTCTTTCCTTTTAGGGTTTGAAGGAAGATTTGACTAAAACAGTGGGAGCCATCCTGATTAGATATATTAATAACCAATCTAATCTTGTAAGAGCATACGCTGAGTGTTTTCTTCTCTCTCTCTCTCCAGGTAGCGACCATGTCATGCCTTAATCAAGATAATAATACGGATGTATTGACCAAACCCGCTTGTTATACTGAGCTAGGAGAACGTTGGTCCCGCTCCAATTTATAATTGTTATAAGACCGAACAAGAAATAAGGGATTACCAGAATTTCCGTGCCGCCCAAACGAAGAAAGTTCATGCTGATGCATCTTCTTTGGGTGTGTTCATTATAGAGAACTGTTTCTCAGTATCCTTTACGTCCTGGGTATGAGATACCGGATCAGGATCCCGCAAATATAATCTGTTACATGGGCTACAGATAGGTAGAGAACTGAGAAAGGGTGATAAGTTTTAAGAGTTAAAAATGGTGCAATTGTTGTAGCCAAAGTATGTTGGCAGTTATCATCCTGTATTGCCAAATACATTGATTCTGAATGAATATTATTAGATACCGAACTTGATAAACAATATCATATCAGTCTCTTTATTAGCAAAGAAGGATATAATTTTGTATTGTTGGATAATGTTTTGAACATTTCCTATATCAAGAGTTGATCGGTTCAGGCGCGTTATCTAAAAGCATATACATTCTAAATCAAACCACAGTTCTTAACGTACAGAACACACACAAGAGAAAAAGTTCAGAAATAAACAAATCCTTCTTGAGGTATTGTAGACTAGGTCATATCAATGTGACCCGACTAGCTGAAGTTACATACAGATGCATATTTAAATCAGTTTGAATTTATATCTTGTGAAACCTTCCAGTCATGTCACAAAGATAAGATGACCATAGCTCCGTTTATTAGAAATAGAGAAAGAGTTAGTGAACTCTTAGGATTGATACATGATGATGTATATAAAGTCCTCTGTCTACACATGCCATGACCGGTTCTTTGTACTTCATTATATTCACTGATTATCTCTCAAGATTCGAACATATGTTCCTGTTGAAACACAAGTCTGAAGCTTTTGAGAAATTCAATGAATATAAGTTCGAAGTAGAGAACCAAAAAAGGTATAAGTATTATGTCCTTTGATGAGACCAGGGAGGAGAATACTTGAGCACGGAATTCCTGGACTATTCTAAAGGAGAATGAGATTCTCTCTCAGCATTACTCCTCCGTATACACCACAGTACGTTGGTGCATCGGGGCGGAGCAAGCGCACCCTATGTGATCCCATAGTTCTTGAGGATTCATAACTTCGTTAAAAAGTAATATCGTGCAAAATATGCGACGAAGTTGATTAGCCATAGCCCACTTAGACGCTTCTTGGAGTGCTAGGTTCCATTCATTATCATCATCAAGAGGTCCAAGTGCTATACATGCTGCCTTATAAGTTTCATGTTCAACACCATCAATTGTTCTTATATCAATAAAATTAATCCTTCCTTTCACTATTGTCAACAACATTCTGAGATAATATCTTTCACCAGCGGCAGGATGTCGATAAGGTAATCTACCTATCGCTTTCCTTCTTTTTCGTTGCTTCCAACATAAGTTTTTTTGTTCCAAATAAAATGATTTGGAAACTCAACATAAGTATAGTTTCTAGCATGAGGAAATTGAAGATTCATAGTAAACCATTCAGTTAACATTATTTTATTAGCTCGCTCAGACTCTATTATTTCTTGAACACTTCCATCTTCTCTATAAAAAACCATTTGTTCACCAAAAAGATGATACTGCAACCGTTCAACGGCAGGATGACGTTTATTTATTTTAAATTCAAAAAGCCTCCATGAAGCTTCAGATGCTGCAATATATCTAGAATCTAAATATAATTAGACCTCGTCATATCTTTCGACCACATTTTGATGAATGATAGCTGTTGCAAAATTAGATCCTTTATTCACATATTTAAATAAATATTTTATTGCTCGTCTATGATTGCATATTTCAATATTAATATGCGATTGATATTTCAGTAGCAGATTTGCATTGTAAGGCACAACCCAACTGTTGTCAATATCCTTTCCATCTGCCGTGTAGGATCTTGATTTGTGTCTTCGGTAAATTGCATATCCCTTTTCATCAATAATAGTATGGTCATTGAACATTTTAGGGAATTTTTTTGAGCATTTATTAGTTTTCATGCAAACACATTTTGGATTATGTGTACCACATGGTCCATGAATCATATGGGTAACTACTAAATCATGAAGCAAAGGTTCCATTTTAATGTCAGGAAGCTCAGCTCTAATTAAATTATCAATATCCTTTGCGAGTTTTATTTTTTTTTGAACTTTCCAATGTAATAAGATATGAAAATGTGGTAATCCACCTTTTTGAAATTCAACCACAGATTGATCTACAAATGGAAAAATTATACTTTTAAATAGAAACATATAACAATATACAAAACATATATCAACAAATAATGACAATAACCTACTAGAAATTACTCGTCCAAAATATTTATGTTTAATCAAATCATCAAGAAGCTGCATAAGCTTTATGTGAAAAACTCTGGCAACAATATCAGGCCTATCAGATGCATTTTGACCACCAGCAATAAATAAAAAATCATGTATTTCTTTTCAATTAGGATTGTTTCCCCCAATCAGAGCAAAGCTCTGTTCAAAATTCAAATTTTGAAATGAAACAATGCTTCAGATGCAGCGCCAAGTGCGCTGCGCCCTAAGCAGCGCACCACGTGCAAAGCACGTGTGCGCTAGCACTGAGCGCGCTGCGCTCTAAACAGCACACCACGTGTAAAGCACGGGTGCGCTAGCGCTGAGCGCGCTGCAGCGCACCACGTGCAAAGCACGGGTGCGCTAGCGCTGAGCGCGCTGCAGCGCACCACGTGCAAAGCACGGGTGCGCTAGCGCTGGAACTAAAAACTCCCCACCGTCAGATCTAAGATCCAATAATAATGATAAATCATCAATTAATCTGAATTAAATTCTGTTAAGGAAAGACTCCTCAAAATCTTTCCAAACAACAAGATTGTGCTCTGTAAATCAGAGCACCGTCGGATCAATGATCCAATGGTGATTAAAAATCACCAAAATACAGAATAAATTATGTATAGAAAGATTTCCCAATCTTTGTTAAAAACAAGAAGATTACCTTCTGTAAATCAGAAACCCTTGGATCAAAGATCCAACAATGGGAAAATCCCCAAATCAATTGAAGAAAAGATCTCCTTAACTGATTGAACAGATCAGCTCACCCTATAAAAAGGCCCTTAGACTTCGAGTCTCAGAGAGAGAAGCATAGAGAGGAACCCCCTATAAGCTTTGAAAGATCTCAAAAAGAAAAGCCAAGCTCTCAAAAACAGAAGATTCTTCTTCAAGGTAAAAAAAGAATGATGAACAGAGAGATGAAATTATCTCGAAATTAATTTAAAAAGAAGGATTCGCTTCTTTAAAAGATCATAGATCTACAAAGACAAAAGTCTTTCACAAAGAGATAAAAAGATCTCACCATAAAAGAAGAAGAATATAATTCTTCTCACAGATCATAGATCTATAAGGCTCAGGTCTTTTCACAAAGAGATCATGAATATCTCATTATAACAAGGGGAGAGAATAATTCAATTCTCTTAAGGATCACAGATCCATAAAGGTAAAGCCTTTCATCAATATAAGAGATTGAAATATTTCCTACAAAATAAGAACTGTTGTTCTCAGATCTTGAGACAAGGTCTCTTTTAAAAGAACATAATTTATTTCTCAGATCATAAAATTGATCAGATGCGCTTTGCGCTCTTGAACAGCGCTTCTACGCTCTTGGACTGGCGCTCAGCGCTAAACGTGACATGTGTCCCTCATGTATGCGCCACTTATCAGATGCGCTTTGCGCTCTTGAAATAGCGCACTGCGCTCATGGGCTGGCGCATAGCGCCAGGCGCACCACGTGTCACTCACGTGTACGCCACTGAACTAATAGCGCAATGCGCTCATAAACTAGTGTTCTGCGCTCAAAAACTGACGCAATGCGCCCATCATCTGGCGCTTAGCGCCAAGCGTGACACGTGTCCTTCACGTGTGCGCTACTCGGTAGGAGTGCATTGCGCTCTTTGACTGGCGCAAAGCGCTAAGCGCACCACGTGCCCCTCACGTGTGCGCTGATAGAACATAAATTGTTCTTTAATAAGCCCAAACCTATGATGAATGCCCAGCATTCAATAAAAGACAAAATATTGTCAGAATTCAAGTCAATGCTCAGCATTGTTAAAAGGGTCAATCCCAAGCAAATGCTCAGCAGCCCAAAATAAATGTTAAACATTTTAACTTGATTGGACTTAGCCCAAGATTGGCCATAAATCCTCAAATGCAGATTAACTGAGCCCATATGCTCATAAATCTTTTAACAGATCTTTGTTACAAATTGGATTACAGATCTACCAATCAATATTGGTTCAAGGGTACATCTCTGAACCCCTCTGATATATGTCGTTGTAATCCTTCAACATCTTCAGAGAGGTGACGGGTCCCGGCAACCACACATTTCATAGACTATGACGTCTTTAAACTGGACTGTGGGGTCCTTAAACCCATGGACTATGATGTCCTTAACCTCGGACTGTGGGGTCCCTTTAAACCCATGGACTATGATGTCCTTAACCTCGGACTGTGGGGTCCTTTAAAACCCATGGACTATGATGTCCTTAACCTCGAACTGTGGGGTCCTTTAAAACCCATGGACCGAGATGTTCTTAAACTAACATTGGACCGAGATGTCCTTACACTAACATTGGACCGTAATGTCCTTAAACTAATCGACCGCAATGTCCCTAAACTAAACAATATAGCCTAAATGCTCTCTTGTTGGATCTAAACGATCCCGTTAAGTTGATCTTAGTCTAAAATTAGACTAACGTATGCTTAACAAACGTTTAAGTTGATCTTAGTCTCAAATGAGACTAACGTATCCTTAAACCCAACCCCAAACCCAAATCTAAGAAGATACGGATTTGGACTAATCCACGCCCTACGGGCGACAACATAAATTAGTCTCCGTATACAATCTACGGGTAACCAAAAACAAAACAAACACCCACGACACGAAGTGACCATCTGGAGAAGAAGAAAGTGGTTACCGCGATGCGGTAGCGTAATTAACTGCAGGGGCTTGCGCCTGCAGGGAAAAGCGTCCCCATAATAAAAAAACCCCTCAAATGAGGGGGAATCTGACGAAATCTGCTACATCGGCCGCATCCGTTTAACCCTTCAATACACGGTGTCATAAATTAACTTAGCATTTTCGGAGAGGTGGACGGATAGCACCAATTAGCATCTGTCCCGAAATTCAGGCAAGACGGACCTGTGCGGTCGCATCTCCGTTTTCGGTGGGGAACAGATTCCGGCACGTCCAGTGGGACCTTTTCCTCTTTCCACTCCACACTCCGTGTGTCGTGTTTTTCCCATGATCAGATAATTGCGGTGTGTATGTTTGTGGTTGCCCTTAAGGGAGTGGATACTGAAGTCGGCGCTTCGTCTCTATGAAGAATGGCGTTTGTTCCTACCTTAACAACACAGGCTCTGTCATATCTGGTGGAGTCAAGTACGGGCCACTTGCAGGCTCAAATCTCTGCAATTCGGCTCTTCAAGAGATCAACGGGCTTCTCTTTGGATCGATGCTCCCACCTCCCACCCTCGGTGCCTCAACGCTGATGGAGGAGGCCCAGAGGAAATCTGTCTTCCACAGGCTGGCTCCCCAAGCTGCAACTTCGCCGATAGAATTAGTCCTCCAACAACTGGCACCTGCCAAGGACCAAGGTTGACGTAGGGGGCACAATATTTAGGCTATCAAAGGAAACAGGGGGCAGGCTCCGGCAAAATCCTGAAGCTAATCAAATCCCGGTCGTCAGAAACGGTCGACATCGATATCAGCATCATACAAAATGAGCTGAGGGCAGTTCTCCGTATGGTCCTGTTTCAACCCCAGTGGTGAATGTTGTTGTTCCAACTGGGAACAGCTTCAAATTGTTGTGATGGGTTAGACAAAGTTCTCCTACCGCAATATTGAAGAAATCTCCGCAGCCCCTGGAAACTTCACGAGAGCAGAAACGAGTTCGCTCCCTGAGACAACTTTTCTCATCTATATATAAGGTGTGGAAGCAGGTTAAGGGGAATCACCCCAAGACGGATCCTGATACAGCGGTTCCTCTCAAATCCAAAGTGGCTTTTCACAAAAAAAGAGAAGCCTAATAAAGCTCAAGTGCCCGAAGCGAATTCCAAAGGCTAAGACTCCAAATACCCCAAGCCTGGGGGCATGGTAGTTCACATAGTCTATGTGTTGAATTCCAAAGACGAAGTTCAGGTTTATACTAGTCATTGACCTCAAACTCGGTCCGTGACAAAATTTCAACTGCAACGTGAAAAGCTACAGGAGATGCTCGCTCAGGCGGCAGCAAACGTTGATCCATCACCTAAGGAAAATTGACTTGGGGACGGCAAGTGACACACGGCCGACGTTCATCAGTGATCTGTTGTCTGAAGAAATGGTGGCTATGCTAAAAGACGTGCTCATGCAGTATAAAGAATGCTTCGCATGGAACTATTCCGAGATGCCGGGACTAGATCCAGAGATTGCTGTGCACAAATTGGAGATATTACCGGACATCAAGCCAGTCAAACAAGCGCCGAGAAGAATGCGGCTCGAGTTTGAGATGAGCATCAATGCCGAGGTCAAGAAGCTAATCGACTCCGGCTTTATCCAAGAGGTTCAATATCCTGACTGGATCGCCAACATTGTCCCAGTGATGAAGAAAAATGGGACGGTGCGCATATGCGTAGACTTCCGGGATCTCAACAGAGCTTGCCCAAAGGACGACTTTCCGGTGCCGGTCACTGAGCTAATGATAGATAATATGTCCACTCACGAAATTTTCTCCTTCATGGACGGCTCGTCAGGATACAATCAGATAAAGATGCATCCCGAAGACCAGAAGCATACCGCTTTTCGGACCCCTTTGGGCATATTCTGCTACAAGGTGATGCCCTTCGGTCTACAGAACGCCGGTGCCACCTATCAGAGGGCCATGACAAAGATTTTCGATGACCTCATACATGAAATCGTCGAATGCTATATCGACGACCTCGTAGTTAAAAACAAATCATACGAGGAACATTTAGAGCATCTGAAGATCGTATTTCAGCGCCTCCGAAAATACAATTTGAAGATGAACCCTCTCAAATGCGCGTTCGGAGTTTCCTCGGGCAAGTTCCTAGGATTCGTCGTCCGACACCGAGGCATCGAAATAGACCCATAGAAGATCAAGGCGATCATGGAAATGCCTCCGCCAAGAACTCTCAAGAAACTGCGGTCTCTCCAAGGAAAGCTCACGTATATCAGGCGGTTCATAGCCAACCTCTCCGGAAAAAGCCGCCCCTACAGTCACTTGATGAAGAAGGGAACCTCGTTCGTCTGGGATCGCAAATGCCAAGGCGCACTGGATGAAATAAAGCAATACTTGCAGAATTAACCGGTGCTAACCGCTCCGGCTAAAGGAAAGCCTCTCATTCTGTATACAACCACCTTCGAAGGTTCTTTAGGCGCGCTGTAGGCACAAGAAAACGACCAAGGGAAAGAAAAAGCTCTCTACTATTTGAGTCGAGTTCTACTGGGGCAGAAAGCAACTACTCTCCCATCGAAAAACACTGCCTGGCGTTGATCTTCGCAATAACGAAGCTCAGACACTATGCGTTGGCACATGAGGTCCGCCTCATATCAAAGGTGGATCCTCTCAAATACTTGATGTCAAAATCCATATTAATGGGACGGCTTGCTAAATGGGCCCTACTCTTAATGGAATTCTCGGTGACATACCGACCCCTCAAGGCAGTGAAAGGCCAGGCCATCGCCGACTTCCTCGCTGAGCATCCGATACCTGCCGATTCTCCCTTGAACTGCGACTTGCCAGACGAGCACGTGTTTGACACGATTGACGGTGAGAGAAGAGAGAGTGACACCCGATGGGAACTCTACTTCGATGGGGCATCTTCCATGAAGAAGCGCAAACAAAGCACCCCCATAATCAAATCAGGGGTGGGCCTCATCTTCGTGACTCCATAAGGAGGGATAATACGCTTTGCTTTCTCCTTAACCGAACCGAGGACAAAAAATGAAGCCGAATATGAAGCTTTGATAGCAGGTCTTGAGATCGCCGTCGACATGGGAATTGAGAATCTCCTCATATACGGAGACTCCCAGCTGATCGTTAGCCAAGTAAACGACGACTATCAAACGTGCAATCCAGAGCTGGTGAAGTACGGCGAGAGAGTGCGGCAACTGCTAACTCAAATTCCTTCCTACACCCTGGAAAGCATACCGCGTGCGGAAAATAGCAAAGCGGATGCATTGGCCAAGCTCGCTAAAGAATTGGCCGACGAGAACCTCGATAACATGAGGATCGTGGTACAAAGCTGTCGGGTTCTTGTACCGGCAGAAATATCTCCAAAGTCGTCCAAGGAGAAGGGAGCGACCGAGCAAACGACTCTACAAATAAAAGACCAGGAAAAGGCTATGGATTGGAGAGAAGTCTTTATAGACTACTTCAAATCCCGTCGAACACCTGAAGATGCGTCCTCAAGAGATCAGCTTATGAAACGAGCTCTGTCTTTTGCATTCGTCAATTATACTCTTTATAAGAGATCATTTGACTCTTTATGGCTAAGATGCCTTGGACCGGAAGAAGCGAAAAGATTCATCCAAGAAACTCACGATGGGCAATGCGGTTCTCACCAAGCCGGCCCGAAGATGAAGATGAAGATCAAAAGGATGGGCTACTATTGGCCCACGATGATCCAGGACTGCCTCGAATACACGAAGCAATGCCACTCATGCCAGATTCACGGAGATTTTATCCATCAGCATCCGAATCTGCTACATCCAACGGTGGCTAGGTGGCCGTTCGAAATGTGGGGGACTGACATAATCGGCCCCATCGAACCAGCATCGTCCAGAGGACATCGGTTCATTTTGGAAACTACTGATTACTTCTCCAAATGGGCAGAAGCAGTACCGCTAAGGGAAGTGAAGATGAAGAATATCCTCCATTTCTTCAAGACACACGTCATTTATCGGTTTGGCACTCCGCGACGGATTATCTCCGATAACGGGCCAGCATATAGAAGCCACAAGATTAGCCGCTTCGCACAATAGCATAACATAGACTGGAGATATTCATCAGTCTATAATCCCCGAGCTAACGGTCTAGCTGAGGCTTTTAACAAGACCTTAACGAAGATCGTGAAAAAGACGGTGTCTCGAAATAAGAGGTATTGGCACGAAAGACTGCATGAAGCTCTCTGGGCGTATCAAACTACGTTCAAAACGGCCACAAACATAATGCTGTATGCATTGGTATTCGGCACAGAAGTGGTACTCCCTCTCGAGATAGACTTACCCTCTCTACGTGTGGCGGTTCACTATGAGCTAACAGACGAAGAAAATGCTCATCTTCGGCTTGAGGAACTTGATGCCCTCGACGAAACTCGGCTCATGGCGCAACAAAATCTGGAGGCTTATAAAGCAAAGATAACGCGCTCATATGAGAGATTGACTAGGCCGAGAACATTCCGCCAAGGCGAACTCATGCTGGTGGCCAAAAGACCTATGATCCCCAATCGTGCCAAGCGGGGGAAATTCGAGCCGAACTATGAAGGCCCGTATATCATAGACAAAGTTTACCAGGGTGGAGCCTATCTACTCATGGACATGCATGGAGAAAGACCTTTTAGGCCAATAAACGGTCGCTTCCTAAAAAAATACTACGCCTGACGAGTCACGGCCTAGGTCAACGATAGATGACGACGCCTATATCCGCTCGCTATCTTTCTAAGCCCAAACTCTATAAGTAGTAGCCGGCTGTCGGACCGAAACGTCCTTAAACTAACGACGGACCGAAATGTCCTAAAACTAACGGACCGAAATGTCCTAAAACTAACGACGGACCGAAATGTCCTAAAACTAACAACGGAACGAAACGTCCTTAAACTAACAATGGACCACTATGTCCTAAAACTGGCGACGGACCGAAACGTTCTTAAACTAACGATAGATCACTATGTCCTAAAACTGGTTGTTAACCGAAATGTCGATAAACTACTACGGACCGCGGCATCCCGAGGCTGACAAAAAAATTAAAAAAATTAAAAAAAAATTAAAAAAACGGTATGTCCATAAGCAAATGGGAACGGATGAAAACCTGAAAGAGCTCCGTGAGTAAAAACAGCAGGGCTACCGGCGAGTTTTGTAAAAACCCGAAAGGGCACAATCTCGTTAAAAGACACTTGCAAGGTCCTCTCGACCTTATGAGGAGAAACCACCTGCGTGAGATCCTTACGACTCACAAAGGAGCAACACACTTAGGGATCCCTACGATCCCTAAGGAGAAACGCACTTACGAGATCCTCACGACTCGTAAGGAGAATTCCTCCTTTGAGACCCTCATAGCTCATAGGATTCAAAAGCCTTAAGCTACAGGGATCTGAACTTGTTCTTAAGCCATCACAACCTCCAATTTTTCCCTACAAGCGGTTCAATATTGACCCTTGTATACAATCCACGGGCGCGAATAAACATTTCCCTAAAAAAATCCCACCAGCGACTGGGGATATGCTCATATAGTGAACAGCCCTTATAAGTTCTCTCGACTTATAAGGAGAAAGCACTCTTGCAAGATCCTTACGACTTATAAGAAGCCATACACTTGGGAATCCTCACGATTCCTAAGGAGAAAATGCACCTACGAGATCCTCACGACTCGTAGGGAGAAATACCTTTATGAAACCCTTACGGCTCATGAAGTCAAAAGCCTTAGTCGACAGGATCTTAACCCTGTTTGCTAAGCCACCTTTGTTCGACATCGACAGAGGCAAATGATGATTCACTCCTGGCAATATCCCAGTTGTAACGATGCTGATGTCGAAATCGGTGTCCTGTCCCAAACTCGCAGCGAAAAGCCAGCGAGCCAGAAATGCATACTAAATAGCCGAAATGATGGGGCAACTTGCAACAAAATCAGCAAGCAAAAATGTATGCATACAAAATAACCGAAATGGTTGGGCAACTCGCAATAAAAAGAAGCTAGTAAATAAAAACAAATAGCCGAAATGATTGGGCACCGCGAAAAATAGCCGAAATGATTGGGCAATTGCGACTTTCGCGATATAAAGAGCTGAAATGATAGGGCATCGCGGAAAGAAAATATATAAAATGGAACTTTTTGCCCTACAGATGAGATCACATCGATCCCTGTATACAATCCAAAGGCACAAACAAAGAGGGAACCATACCTTCCTACCAGGCTCCATCAAAAAAAAGAAGTCAAATCTCGACGGTTCACAGACAGCCTGGAGATCATCTCAACATTCGTCTCATTACCACAGACGCAACATCAGCAAAACGGAACCGCGACAACTCCCAGTTCCATGACTCGGTGGTGCACAGATAACCGAGAGTTAACCCCCAACTCCGTGAAATGCGGAGAAAGTCAACCCTTCCTGGTTTCGTGGAACACGGCCAATGTCAATCCTGACCCCGTGGGAAGCATCCAGAGCAAATCCTGGTTTCGTGGAACACAGCCTATGTCAATCTTGACCCCGTGGGAAACGTCCATAGTGGAACCTGGTCCTCATAGAACATGGCCTATGTCAATCCTGACCCCGTGGGAAGCATCCAGAGCAAATCCTGGTTTCGTGGAACACGGTTATGTGAATCCTGACCCCGTGGGAAACATCCAGAGCAAATCCTGGTTTCGTGGAACACGGCCTATGTCAATCCTGACCCCGTGGAAAACGTCCAGAGCGGAACCTAGTCCTTGCGGAACACGGCTTATGTCAATCCTGACCCCGTGGGAAGCATCCAAAGCAAATCCTGGTCTAGTGGAACACGTCCTATGTGAATCCTGACCCCGTAGGAAGCGTCCAGAGCGGATCCTGGTCCTTGCGGAACACGGCTATGTCAACCCTGACCCCGTGGGAAGCATCCAAAGCAAATCCTGGTTTCGTGGAACATGGCCTATGTCAATCCTGACCCCATGGAAAACGTCCAGAGCGGATCCTGGTCCTTACGGAACATGACTTATGTCAACCCTGACCCCGTGGGAAGCATCCAGAGCAAATCGTGATTTCGTGGAACACGGCCTATGTCAATCCTGACCCCGTGGGAAGCATCCAGAGTAAATCCTGGTCTAGTGGAACACGGCCTATGCCAATCCTGACCCCGTGGGAAGCGTCCAGAGCAGATCCTGGTCCTTGCGAAACACGACTATATCAATCTTGACCCTATGGGAAGCATACAGATCAAATCCTGGTTTAGTGGAACATGGCCTATGTCAATCCTGACCCCGTGGGAAGCGTCCAGAGTGGATCCTGGTCCTTGCGGAATACGGCCTATGTCAATCCTGATCCCGTGGGAAGCATCCAGAGCAAATCCTGGTTCAGTGGAATATGGCCTATGTCAATCCTGACCCCGTGGGAAGCGTCCAAAGCGGATCCTGATCCTTGCGGAACACGGTCTATGTCAATCCTGACCCCGTGGGAAGCATCCAGAGCAAATCCTGGTCTAATGGAACACGGCCTATGTCAATCATGACCCCGTGTGAAACGTCCAGAGCGGATCCTGGTCCTTACGGAACACGGCTATATCAACCCTAAACCCGTTGGAAGTATCCAGAGCAAACCCTAGTTTCGTGGGGACACGGCCTATGTCAATCCTGGCCCCATGGAAAACGTCCAAAGCGGATCCTGGTCCTTGCGGAATACGGCCTATATCAACCCTGACCCCGTGGGAAGCATTCAAAGCAAATCCTGGTTTCGTGGAATACGGCCTATGTCAATCCTTACCCCGTGGGAAGCATCCAGAGCAAATCCTGGTCCAGTGGAACACGGCCTATGTCAATCCTGACCCCGTGGGAAGCATCCAGAGCGGATCCTGATCCTTGTGGAATACGGCTATGTCAATCCTAACCCCTTGGGAAGCATCCAGAGCAAATCTTGGTTCAGTGGAACACGGCCTATGTCAATCCTGACCCCGTGGGAAGCGTCCAGAGCGGATCCCGGTCCTTGCGGAACACGGCCTATGTCAATCCTGACCCCATGGGAAGCATCCAGAGCAAATCCTGGTCTAGTGGACACGGCCTATGTCAATCCTGACCCCGTGTGAAGCGTCCAGAGCGGAACCTGGTCCTTATGGAACACGGCTTAAGTCAATCCTGACCCTGTGGGAAGCATCCAGAGCAAATCCTGGTCTAGTGGCCTATGTCAATCCTGACCCCGTGGGAAGCGTCCAGAGCGGATCCTGGTCCTTGCGGAACATGGCTATGTCAATCCTGACCCCGTGGGAAGCATCCAGAGCAAATCCTGGTTCCGTGGAACACGGCTAGAGTCAATCTTGACCCCGTGGGAAACGCCCAGAGCAACTTCTAACTCCGTGAAATGCGGATAATGTCAACCTCATCAATCGTTTACGGGTCCTCTCGACCCGTAAGGAAGAAAACTCTCTTGTGAGATCCTTACGACTCCCGAGAGAAAACACACTTAGGAATTCTCACGATACCTAAGGAGAAAATACACCTACGAGATCCTCTCAACTCGTAGGGAGAAAAGTCTCTATGAGACCCTCACGGCTCATAAAGTTGAAAAGCCTTAGGCAGCAGATCTGAACCTACTTCCTAAACCATCATTACCTCTCGAAGAGTTCAAGACGGAATGTTCTCCATCATCTATAAGATACGCTTGCTAAGGTGACACGCCGGCAACACAAAAAAGACAAGAAAAGCAAGAGATAATACAAGATAGTGCGACAAAAATGTATCTTTTATTTATAAGGTCAAATTGAGTACAATTTACATTATATGAAAGGAAAAAAAATGGATACATTTTATTCAAAAATTACAAATGGTGCAAAAACAACTATTGGGAGGGAAGCATTTTCAATAGACCAATCGGTTGCTTGCGCACTCCCCTCAGCCCCTTTTCACGGTCAGCTGACGCGGCCAACTCTGCTTCAACCTGAGCTCGTTGCTGCAAGTAAGATGAAAGTTGCTCATCAACGACCCGCTGAGCTGCCACATGACTCTGCGCATCCCGCTCAATGAGGTCGAGCTTCTGCCTCAGCGTTAGCCCATCAAAAATACATCGTAGAAGGCCCTCAAAGATAGCTTTCAGCTGTACAGCGTTTGCATCAACTTGAGCGTGCAGCCGGGCAGATTCGTTTGAAGTCTCTTCGCACTCCTTACGCTTTGAGGCTGCTTCTTGTTCAAGATGATGGAAGTAGGGAGTGCTCTGCTCGACCCATGCAGCCCGCTGGGAGTTCACAGCCAAGACCTCGGGAGCAGGACGTCCGACCTCGAGCTCATGCAGACAAGCCTCAATTTTCCTGCAGTGATTAACCCAAGACTCAACGACGCCCTCACTATGAAATTGCACGAGCGTCGCCAGCATGGGATTAACCTCAGCAGCAAAATCTGCAGCAAGGGCAGGGGTCTCCGCGTTAAGCTCCTCGAGGTGATCGCTCAACATGCACAGACTATTCACAGCGCCTTTTGAAGATAGACGTCTGGAAAAGGGGCCTGCTGGCATTATGATTCGATATTCGAATGGAGCTGAAGTCGGTGTCACCGCTGCAAAACAAATCACAGTCAAATGATGGTTCAAGAAATGGAGAAGTTACATGAACAATGGAGTTTACTATACCGGCTGCGGCAGGTGGCAAGGTCGAGAGTACCGGTGGTGCAACTGTTCCTTCGTTTCCTCCTTCAATCTGTAGTGCTGCAGTCAAAACAAAGAAGGATTAGAAACGATTTGGATGCCCATGAAAGAAAAGAAAAGACATTAGTTAAAGGTCGTACTCACCAGCGCCACTAGATGAGGAAATCTCTGGCTGGAAGGAGAAATGTGGGTGCAGCACCTGATACAGGTGATCAAAAAGGACTCCTGCAAGGATGTAATAATGCAATGTCAGTACATAAAGTATACTGCCTACAATGAAACCGGTAGGTCACAAATCCGTACCTTCTAGAATTTGAGAGGATACGAGAGAAGGTAAAGGGACGGCCACCATCAAAGTAGAAACTGGCGATGCTTTCTCGGGTGGCACAAGCTCAACGCTCGGCACACCTACATTTAGAAACGAGATAAATACTATCAGGAGATATTGAAAGAGATTGCAGAATGAAAAGGAAAGCAATGACCCAAAATCTACCTGGTGAGTCGCCGGTCGAGACCACGACAAGAGCGTCACTGGATGCAGCGAATGCTTCACCCCCTCCATCGGAATGGTTTCGCCGCCCGTGGCCTCATCCCCTGACTCCACGAGAGCCGTCGTAACACTCGCGACGCTAAAAGATGGCAGAGAACCGCAGGCGAAAAGAATGGCGATTGGGGCAGTGGCAGACTCTTGAGAAAGAGTGGCTACCTCAGGCTCGGTAGTTGCCGCCATCTCACCTACTGCTTCCTCATCAAGACTCGGCCCTGCAAGATAGGATATATAAGAATCTGAAGATTAAAACTTTGACAAAAGAACTCAGTGTTACGTTACCTTGGGTTGATCTTTCAATTGCTTCCCGAATCGCACGAGCTGCCTGTCTGTTAGCGGTAGACAGGGCGGTCGAAACACCCTCTGAAGGAGTAGGGGCAGGGGTAGCAGCGATCGAACCTGCACCCGCGGCCAAGGCAGCGTTACGCTCCCTTGCTGCTCACATTATGCGCTTCTTTTCCGCCCGGGCCGTGAGAGCCGATCTTCTCAAGACCTCCGTCAATGGGACGTCATCGTCCACGCCAAGAGCTACCTATGGAGCCGTTATGGCATCCATCATCGGTCGCTTAAGTAAAGCCTTTTTTGGCAGTGCTGAAGAAGCCGGGACTTCGATAGTCGGCCCTGTGGGATTGGCTTTGTAGTCCCTACGATAAGATAAAAGGAGTCAGATTGTCTATAAGAAAGGCGAATGAAGGCGCAATGAGCCGAAATATACCAACGCCTAACGAAGCGCGAATCCTCTCCTCCTCCTCAAAGGTCCTAAGGGAAGCCGCGAGAGCCTCTTCAGTGGAAATGCCTGTTAAAGAAGGAAAAGTGTCAGTCAAAACATGATAATAAAAATATAATGCAATGACAAAAAGTACGACTGATGTTTACTTGATTGCGCGAGGATGGCCAATCCCTTTTTGTGGCTTGCTGATCGCACAGAAGCTGCAATAGCAGCCTCCAGATCAGTATCGTCCAGCATTATAAATAGACCCTCGTTGGTCCCATATTCACCCAAGCCCTCACTATAAGGAGCATGAGGCTCCTGGCCGAATGCAACATCGGCAGAGAGAATCGACTTCTTCTTCCTCTTCTGCGAGCGAGCACCGGTCGCCGCTAGCACAAGCTTACGCTTGGTGGGCACCTTGGGACGACGAGTCCCGATATCTGAACCCACGCCAGACTCGGGGGACGCCACGATCACCGCTTCCATGGGAGCACGAGGTATCGGTAGCTCGGGCCTATCATGCAGGACTTCGACCGCAGCAACTTCTCTTAAGGGAGGACGGACAATGGTCCGTCGCTTCAGAGGAACATTTGGATTACCGGCCGGAGCGGTACCCTTGCGATCAAGTAGCAATCACTTCTCCTCCCTGATGACGGCGCCCATTGAATGTTGCTACCAGGCCACATACACATTGAGGGCCTTCGGAACACAGCTCGGTTCGCTGATAAAGAAGTTGGACCCTATGTTCAGGCGCATAAAATGATGCAGCACGTTTCGTATTCCCTCTTCGGTAGCAGCAGGTTCTGCTAAGAAAGCTACAAGCGGGACTCCCTGATTATAGCACAGCGGCTGGGCGAAACGATGCGGGTTGTATCTCATGAATAACGCCGCATCATTTTGCCTAAACACGAGAAAGCCCGGTCTGATGGAATATAAATGAAGAATTTCCCAAGCTTTTAAAACAGAGGCTCCGTCTTTTAAAATATCCCGCAATGGCTGCACCATTGTTGCGGACTCTTTGCCGATAGTTAGAATCTTGTCGGTAAAGGTCATGCCATCTCCAACCGTGCGAGGACGAAGGAGCAAACCCTAGCTTCCCACGGTGACGGATTTACAATGGATGCGTCAACTAGCCACATAATCCGGGGGAAGCCACACCTGTCGTAGAAGGAAGGCCTTTTATGGATACCGAAAACGCCAAGTGCATGTAGCTCGAGCCATGAAATGAAGTAATGCATCGAGAAGTTCACATGCTGCACTCCTGGTTCAGTAGTATTCGCCGCTTGGCTGAGGCCGTAATACAAATGAGCTAACCCAGCGACCCCGACAGCCACTTTCACCCCAATAACCATTCGGTGAGCTGGTAGAAGACAGACGGACTGATACGGAGAAGGTGCATCGGAAGCGCAAACCAACTTAGACATAACCCTAGAAACCCCAAAAAGAACGTTTTCTCGTCGATCCCAGGAACTGCAACCTCTGCAAAGAAACGACCGGGGTGTTGGGGAGGAAGAAATTCTTCTGATATGCCTCCGCCGTTGGCAGGTTGTCCAAATCTAAGCCGAAAGGATCGTCAAGTTTGGCGAATTTAGCGGCCTCCTTCGAAAGGACTTCCGGGTGGAGAAAACGAGCGATGAAATCCGTGAAATTAACCCCACGGCTCCCAGATTTGAGGTAAAGGCCTTTATAAATATTCAACACTTTGATCAAACTAGGGAATTGGTGTTGAATGGCGTTCTCCGGGGTAAGGCCTGTCATCACTGACTTGGCACCAAAAACGTATTCATCCGTAGGAAGAAGTTCCTCATAATGCTCCCCTATAACCGGTAAGCCAGAAACTTCTGCAAATTCCTCTAAAGAGATTGATACTTCTCGATCCAGAAAAGGGAAGGTGTGAGTCGAGATATTCCACTGCTCCAGAAAGGCCTTAACCCACCAGGAAGGAAGCGTAGAATACTGGAAAAGAGAAGCATAAATTGCGGGATACAACCCAAGCCTCAGCAACTGCAACTTCTTCGCTGACAAAATATAGCGGGCCCATTGCAGATAGCCAGCTGGATGACGAGGAGTTAGGCCAATCATATATGGTTGTCCCCACGGGCGCGACTCGCCTTGACAAATACATCACCCCAGGGTATCCAAAGCCAATGGAGGTTGAACGGGTATCGAAGCCATAGCAGGCTGAAGAAGACCTCCCGAAGTCCAATTGACTTCTTCCACGGTATAGTTCACCGGGGGTGAGTCGGCGTAATGGATCGCCATGATGGGCTCTAAAGGTACCGCGCACGAAAAGCTCTGCCGACCCTTAATGATTTGATTGTACCATGTCCCCCATAGATGAAGATTCTTATGTTCCGGGTCATGATCTCTGATCAATGCTAAGACTTCCCTGTCCACAGGCGCTCCAGGGAATCCTCCCCCTGAACGAACAAATGGGAAAGAACGATCGAAAGACATGTCACCTACGCGAAAAAGGACAAAAGTCAACCGTCAGTGCTATAATTTAAATTCTGACACTTGGTACTTTAAAATTCGTACCGCACTGCAATGTAGTAAAAAGAGGACCAAAGGGGGACCCACAAAATCTAGATGACAGTTCATCATTAATAAAACAGCCTCATCATTTGATGAGACTGTCAATTAAATGAGGAAATCCTCAATTGATTCTCATTTAATGAGAAATCGCTCAGGCTAAAGAGTAAATCTCCCCTTGAGAGCAGTGCTCTGTGACAGAATGACACCTGCCAAGTTCTAATTATGAAGGAATAAAAATTCCTCAAGAGCATGGCTCTGTAAAATTGATGGAAAAACCCAACAGAAAAATTGAAATCAATTTTTATATGAATTAAAATTCTGAGATCTCCAAGATCTATGAAAAACTCTGTGAGTTCTTCATAAGAGATTAACAAATCTCCGTTATTCAAGAGAGCAAAGCTCTGTTAATGGGTCAAGAAACCCTTAAAAGGTTTTCTTTAGATCTAAGATCTATAAAGAGCAAAGCTCTGTTAATGGGTAAAACCCTAATAACATTCTTTAGATCTAAGATCTATGAAAAGCAAAACTCTGTTAATGGATGAAACCCTAGATTATTAAAATGTTCTTTAAAAGATTTAATATTTACCTAAAAAAATTTGACAGAGTTCTGTCCTTAAGAAAGTTCTTAAGCCAAAGAGCTATGCTCTGCAAGAGAATAATAATTCTCAGAAGGAAGAAGATGAACAGAAATCATCCTAAGGGCCAAGGGTTCTATTTATAGGCACTGAGATGCCTTTTCAACTTCTGAGTTGATCCAAGAGCGCAGATGCTGCCACCACTGCACTCACATGTGGGTCACGTGAGCGCAACGGTGGGAGGGCATTTGTTTTCCCTAATCAGAGCAAAGCTCTGTTCAAAATTCAAATTTTGAAATGAAACAACGCTTCAGATTCAGCGCCAAGTGTGTTGCGCCCTAAGCAGCGCACCACGTGCAAAGTACGTGTGTGCTAGCGCTAGGTGGGCTGCGTTCTAAGCAGCGCACCATGTGTAAAGCATGCAGCGCACCACGTGCAAAGTACGGTGCGCTAGCGCTAAGCGCGCTGCGCTCTAAGCAGCGCACCACATGCAAAGCACGGTGCGCTAGCGCTAAGTGCGCTGCGCTCTAAGCAGCGCACCACATGCAAAGCACAGGTGTGCTAGCGCTGGAACTAAAAGCTCCCCACCGTTAGATTTAAGATCCAATAATAATGATAAATCATTAATTAATCAGAATTAAATTCTGTTAAGGAAAGACTCCTCAAAATCTTTCCAACCAACAAAATTGTGCTCTGTAAATCAGAGCACCGTCGGATCAATGATCCAATGGTGATTAAAAATCACCAAAATACAGAATAAATTCTGTATAGAAAAACTTCCCAATCTTTGTTAAAAATAAGAAGATTACCTTCTGTAAATCAGAAGCCCTTGGATCAAAGATCCAACGATAGGAAATCCCCAAATCAATTGAAGAAAAGATCTCCTTAACTGATTGAAGAGATTGGCTCACCCTATAAAAAGGCCCCTAGACTTCGAGTCTCAGAGAGAGAAGCATAGAGAGGAACCCCCCATAAGCTTTGAGAGATCTCAAAAAGAAGAGCCAAGCTCTCAAAGAAACAAGATTTTTCTTAAAGGTAAAAAAAGAATGATGAACAAAGAGATGAAATCATCTCGTAATTAATTTAAAAAGAAGAATTCACTTCTTTAAAAGATCATAGATTTACAAATACAAAAGTTATTCACAAAGAGATCAAAAGATCTCACCATAAAAGAAAAAGAACATAATTCTTCTCAAAGATCATAGATCTATAAGACTCAGGACTTTTCACAAAGAGATCATGAACATCTCATTATAAAAAGAGGGGAGAATAATTCAATTCTCTTAAAAATCACAGATCCATAAAGGCAAAGCCTTTCATCAATATAAGAGATTGAAACATCTCCTACGAAATAAGAACTGTTGTTCTTAGATCTTAAGACAAAGTCTCTTTTAAAAGAACATAATTTATTTCTCAGATCATAAAATTGATCAGATGCGCTTTGCGCTCTACTGCGCTTCTGCGCTCTTGGACTGGCGCTCAGCGCTAAGCGTGACACGTGTCCCTCATGTATGCACCACTTATCAGATGCGCTTTACACCCTTGAAATAGCGCATTGCACTCATGGGCTGGCGCTCAGCGCCAGGCGCACCACGTGTCACTCACGTGTGTGCCGGTGAACTAATAGCGCAATGTGCTCATAAACTGGCGCAATGCGCCCATCATCTGGCTCTTAGCGCCAAGCGCGACACGTGTCCTTCACGTGTGCGCTACTCGGCAGGAGCGCATTGCGCTCTTTGACTGGCGCAAAGCGCCAAGCGCACCACATGCCCCTCACGTGTGCGCTGATAGAACATAAATTGTTCTTTAATAAGCCCAAACCTATGACGAATGCCCAGCATTCAATAAAAGACAAAATATTGTCAGAATTCAAGTCAATGCTCAGCATTGTTAAAAGGGCCAATCCCAAGCAAATGCTCAGCAGCCCAAAATAAATGTTAAACATTTTAACTTGATTGGACTTAGCCCAAGATTGGCCATAAGTCCTCAAATGCAGATTAACTGAGCCCATATTCTCATAAATCTTTTAACAGATCTTTGTTCCAAATTGGATTACAGATCTACCAATCAATATTGGTTCAAGGGTACATCTTTGAACCCCTCTGATATATGTCGTTGTAATCCTTCAACGTCTTCAGAGAGGTGACGGGTCCCGGCAACCATACATTTCATAGACTATGACGTCTTTAAACTAGACTGTGGGGTCCTTAAACCCATAGACTATGATGTCCTTAACCTCAGACTGTGGGGTCCCTTTAAACCCACGGACTATGATGTCCTTAACCTCGGACTGTGGGGTCCTTTAAAACCCATGGACTATGATGTCCTTAACCTCGGACTGTGGGGTCCTTTAAAACCCATGGACCGAGATGTTCTTAAACTAACATTGGACCGAGATGTCCTTAAACTAATATTGAACCGTAATGTCCTTAAACTAATCGACCGCAATGTCCCTAAATTAAACAATAGAGCCCAAATGCTCTCTTGTTGGATCTAAACGATCCCGTTAAGCTGATCTTAGTATAAAATTAAAATAACATATCCTTAACAAACGTTTAAGTTGATCTTAGTCTCAAATGAGACTAAAAAATCCTTAAACCCAACCCCAAACTCAAATCTAAGAAGATACGGATTTGGACTAATCCATACCCTACGGGCGACAACATAAATCAGTCTTCGTATACAATCCACGGGCAACCAAAAACAAAACAAACACCTATGACACGAAGTGACCATCTGGAGAAGGAGAAAGTGGTTACTGCGATGCGGTAGTGTAATTAACTGCAGGGGCTTGCGCCTGCAGGGAAGAGCATCCCCATAATCAAAAACACCTCAAATGAGGGGGAATATGACGAAATCTGCTATATCGGCCACATCCGTTTAAACCTTCGATACACGGTGTCATAAATTAACTTGGCATTCTCGGAGAAGTGGATGGATAACACCAATTAGCATGTGCCCCGAAATTCAGGCAAAACAGACCTGCACGGTCGCGTCTCCATTTTCGGCGGGGAAGGATTGCATGTAAAAGTAATGAATAAATCCGGAGGCCCGGCCCATGCACAACTTTCCATAGCATCTTGATAGTTTTGAATCATGTATCGTGGTCCTTCAGTAAAGGATGAAGGCAAAATGATTTTTTTACCAATTGTGTGAGCATCATTATCATCATCGTCAACAGCATCCTGCAAGCCTTAATATAACTCACATCGTAAAGTTTTTTGATTATTACAAATCCATCTAAGACGATTCCCTTCAACAGACGCATAAGTATCAAATATATACTGCTGTAATAATTTTCCACCTCTCAACAATGTTGTTCCTTCATGACAACGCTGTTGTAACCTAAATGCGTAGAAGTCCTTCATTGAAACTTTATTCCTTTTCCTCTTCGTATTGTTACCTTCAATATAATTATGCCAACTATCTTCTCCATATGGGAATAATAAGGGATATTGCAATGGCATGTATGCTGGATGAATCTCACTAATTCTTTGATATCCTTTTTTTCGATCGTTGACAATAACATCTCAAGTAGATGAAGGAAAAAATTCATCATTAATCATCATAGCAGCTATTTCTATTGAATTTGATTTATTATATTGTTGACCCTTATGATTTCTATCCTCTAGAATGCGCAAACTAAACTCTTTATCCTTATTGTTCTCATACCAATCACGTACGCATCGAAATTTCTTAACATATTTGTTGTATTTATCCAACATTTCCTTTAAACCTTTCACAATTTCTGAATCATATTCCGTAGCATTACAATTATCTCCAATAGATGCAATTCGATTTTCAATTTCATGCTCGGTATCATATATATAAAGTTGTGCATATTTAGGTCGACTTCCGATAGCCGGTAGCAATGAACCTATTTTATGATAGTTTTGTCTATGAATTCAAAATGTATATGGTCCCCTTCCTTTCAAAATTTGATAATCTATCTTTGCACCAATAGATGTAAAAGCAAACATAGAGTTGAACAAACGAATTTTTTCCCGAAATTGTTTAGCTTGTTCAGAAATATTTTGATAGTTCAATAAAGAGTCCAGCATTTCAGGTGTCTTCTCAAGAAGAGGCAGAGAAACTCTTCCACTCTTGCAACAAAGTGAATAATTTTTTTTTTATCATTAGTTCTAACCCTTTTTTTCTTTCCGCACAATTGCTTTACATCTAGAACATTTTTCAGTAGGAGGTCCCAAATAATGGAAACGACTATGCCAATCTGTTAAATAATTATCGTTAAAACTTTCTTATCATGTATCATTATAAAACACACATTAGAATTAAATCGGCAATAAGAAAATGTAATATATTATATTATTATATTTATGGAGGATTTTATTTAAAATAATCTTATATCTTTTAAAACATGTAAAATATTTGTAAATCAAAAAAATTAAAAAATTTAAGATTTTTGAGTAATATGTTCTTGAAATATAGTTAATATCAAACATTCAAGTAAAATTAGATAAAACTTTGTGTTTTATAAGAATATATAATAAGGATGAAGCGTGCTCTTACTATCATTATCGTTTTTTTTAACTGCATGAAAAATCTTGATGAATATCTTTATTAATTATACGGTGATCATTCAAAAAGCCCACTTCCGTAGAATGATACAAAACGGTATCATCATCCATCAAAGATGTGTTGCATTCAACATTAGTAGAAAAATTAGGAATTTGATCTGATGGTCTTTTGAAGTGCGGGATACCAAAATCAAATGCCTCTCGCTTTCGCTTGAAAGAAAATTCATCATTTTTAGTATTAGTGTTGGATGACTGTTTTTTTTGATATCTTATTCTTTCACGTTCACGTTTACGTTGTTTTTGTGCTTTTGATAACGGTTTGCGAATGTGTTTTGATTTATTCCCATGCATAGCTAAATAAAAGACATAAGATAATATCAGAATAGAAACAATTATAGAAATCAACATAAATGATTAGCTAATAACAATAAATATGTCACATCATTTATTAATAACTTAAATGGAAAACTGTACAGATACCAATAGGAATTTATATTTAGAGAACAAATAATTTTCTTCTACATATAAGCATAAATAAATAAAAATCTTAAATATTGAATTTTTCGAATAATAGATTTTTTGTTACCTTAGTTTTTACTCCAATTTTGTTGTTGACCAAATCAAACGAACACTTTCTTGCAAATGGAAAAAATATCAATTCAAGTCAAGTATTGTATTAATAATGACAACTTTTAAAAATATTCCCATTAGTTAAAAAAAATACTAAATGAAGAATGAAAATAATACGTTGAAAAAGAAAAGTTTAGTTATGGGAAAAAAAGTTTAGTGCAAACCGTCCTGATTCATGATCATATATGTTGAAGAAGAAAACAAAGAAAGAGATAAAAATACTTACTGAAGGTATGGTGCTTTGAAACGATCCAAGCCAAGGATTTAAGTTTCAAAAGTGTTGGAAAATCCAGAATTTGGTAAGAATGAGATCTCTCTCTTTCTCTATTTTCCCTTTTTTCAATATTTTCCTTTTTTTCTTCAAGTGAGAAAGAAGATGAAAAGCGCTGGATTAAATAGAGGAAGGAGATGATGATGTATGACGTCAATAGGAGGTGGAGACAAAAACAAATTCAATTCATTTTTATTTTTTAAAATTTCCGATAAAATATTTTGGTTTTATCATATGAATTTATTTTATTTACTATGTCTCATCACTACTAACATTTTTATTTTTCTACCGTCCTTTTGCATCTGGTAACGTGTCTCTCTTCTTCATTTTATTTTTCTTTTGACATTTTCTGTCGTACTTATCCTTTTCGTCCTGTTTATACGTGGTGACATCTTTATTTTTCTACAGTCAATCATGACTAATGTTCTTTTGCTGTCAAAACAGGACTAATGTCTTTTTTCTGTCTATCACAATTAATGCCCCTTTTTCAGTCAAATCATGACTAATATTAACGTCATTATTGTTCTACAGTCCATCAGGACAAATGTCCTTTTTTCTGTCAAATCATCGCTAACATTAACGTCACTATTTTTCTACAGTCCAGCATGACTAATGTCTTTTTCTGTAAAATCATGACCAATGTCCTTTTTTTGCTACCATGACCAATGTCTTTTTTCTGTCAAATCATGACTAATATGAACGTCACTATTTTTCTACAGTCTGTCACGACTAATGTCATTTTTCTGTCAAATCGAGACTAATGTCCTTTTCTATCAAATCACGACCAATGTTAACGTCACTATTTTTCTAAAGTCAAATCAAGACTAATGTCCTTTCTCCCTCTCTTGTGAGTGGGAGGCTCCCATTTGGGAGCCCCTTTCTTCCTCTCATGTGAGGGAGAGGCTCCCATTTTGGGAGCCCCTTTTTTTCCTCTCATGTGAGTGGGAGGGTCCCATTTTTGGGAGCCCCTTTTATTCTTCCTCTCACGTGAAAGTGGGAAGCTCTCACCCCATTTAGTGGAGTTAACTCCACACCTAATAAAGACCTTTTTAGAGTTGAACTCCATTTGAAATTATTTTGGAGTTTAACTCCACACCTAATAAAGACCTTTTTGGAGTTGAACACCATTTGAAATTATTTTGGAGTTTAACTCCACATTAATTATTTTAGGAGTTGAACTCCATTTAAAATTATTTTGGAGTTTAACTCCACATTAAATATTTTTAGGAGTTTTACTCCATTTAAAATTCTTTTGGGGTTTAACTCTACGATAAAATTCTTTTTGGAGTTAAACTCCATTTAAAATTCTTTTGGAGTTTAACTCCATTTAAAATTCTTTTGGAGTTTAACTCCACAATAAAATAAAGATTTTTTTCGGAGTTTAACTCCACAATAAAAATCCTTTCGGAGTTTAACTCCATTTAAAATTCTTTTGGAGTTTAACTCCACATTAAATGTTTTTAGGAGTTTTACTCCATTTAAAATTCTTTTGGGGTTTAACTCCACGATAAAATTCTTTTTGGAGTTGAACTCCATTTAAAATTCTTTTGGAGTTTAACTCCATTTAAAATTCTTTTGGAGTTTAACTCCACAATAAAATAAAGATTTTTTTTCGGAGTTTAACTCCACAATAAAAATCCTTTCGGAGTTTAACTCCATTTAAATTCTTTTAGAGTTTAACTCCACAAATAAAAAATTCTTTTTGAGTTTAACTTCATACAAATGTTTTTGGAGTCTAAAATAAAAAAAAATAAAAAAAATTCTTTTGGAGCCCCTTTCTTCCTCTCATGTGAGGGGGGACTCCCTCTCATGTGAGTGGGAGACTCCCATTTTGGGAGCCCCTTTCTCCCTATTCTTTCGGAGTTTAACTCCATTTAAATTCTTTTGGAGTTTAACTCCACAAATAATTTTTTTTTGGAGTTTAACTCCATACAAGTGTTTTTGGAGTCTAAAATAAAAAATTCATTTGGAGCCTCTTTCTTTCTTTCATGTGAGGGGGAGGCTCCCTCTCATGTGAGTGGGAGGCTCCCATTTTGGGAGCCCCTTTCTTCCTCTCATGTGAGGGGGAGGCTCCCATTTTGGGATCCCCCTTTTTCCCTTTCATGTGAGGGGGAGACTCCTTCTCATGTGAGTGGGAGACTCCTATTTTGGGAGCTTTTATTTTTCCTCTTATGTGAGGGGGAGGGTCCCATTTTTTGGAGCTCCCTTTATTCTTTCTCTCACGTGAAAGAGGGAAGCTCCCACATCATTTAGTGGAGTTTAACTCCACACCAAATAAAGAACTTTTTGGAGTTGAACTTCATTTGAAATTATTTTGGAGTTTAACTCCACATTAAATTTTTTTTTTGGAGTTGTTTTGGAGTTGAACTCCATTTAAAATTCTTTTGGAGTTTAACTCCACATTAAATTTTTTTAGGAGTTTTACTCCATTTAAAATTCTTTTTGAGTTTAACTCTACGATAAAAATCTTTTTGGAGTTGAACTCCATTTAAAATTCTTTTCGAGTTTAACTCCATTTAAAATTCTTTTGGAATTTAACTCCACAATAAAATAAAGAATTTTTTCGGAGTTTAACACCATAATAAAAATTCTTTCGGGGTTTAACTCCATTTAAATTCTTTTGGAGTTTAACTCCACAAACAAAAAATTCTTTTGGAGTTTAACTCTATACAAATGTTTTTGGAGTCTAACTCCTTAAAAATATTTTAAAATATAAAAAAATTCTTTTGGAGCCCTTTTCTTCCTCTCATGTTTGGAGGGGCTCCCTCTCATGTGAGTGGGAGGCTCCCATTTTGGGAGCCCCTTATTCCCTCTAATATGAGGGGGAGGCTCCCATTTTAGGAGCCCCTTATTCCCTCTCATGTGAGGGGGATGCTCCCATTTTGGGGCCCCTTTCTTCCTCTCATGTGAGGGGGGCGCTACCTCTCATGTGAGTGGGAGGCTCCCATTTTGGGAGCCTCCATTTTTTCCTCTCATGTGAGTGGGAGGGTTCCAATTTTGGGAGCCCCTTTATTCTTCTCTCACATGAAAGAGATAAGCTCCCACCCAATTTAGTGAAGTTTAACTCCATACCAAATAAAGACCTTTTTGGAGTTGATAGGAGTTTTACTCCATTTAAAATTCTTTTGGAGTTTAACACCACGATAAAAATCTTTTGGAGTTGAACTCCGTTTAAAATTATTTTGAAGTTTAAGTCCATTTAAAATTATTTTGTCCTTATTGATGACTATGGTGGTTGAAACATGAAATTAAAGGTCATTTTTACATGAACAATTAGTATACTTGTTGAAATTCTATGTTTGCTTCACTGCACAAATTAAATTCATTAGTTTGTTTGCCATGTTCTTTCACTTCCTAACACATAGCTTGACATAAATTATTGTCCTTATTTACGAGTATGGTGGTTGAAATATGAAAAGGAGCATATATGGATTGAATTATTGTAGACAAAATATATGTTGTTGCATGCTCATAATTGCATTTGCTGAAACAAATAATTGAGCATGGGAAATTTGGAAAATAGAGAAAATCTGCCACTCTTCTGTAGCTTTACATCATGTCACTATTTTTCTACAGTCTATCACGACTAATGTCATTTTTCTGTCAAATCATGACGAATATTCTTTTCTGTCAAATCACGACCAATGTTATCGTCACTATTTTTCTAGAGTCAAATCATGACTAATTTCCTTTTCTGTCAAATCACATCAAAATCACAGTCATGGATAATGTCATTTTTCTGTCGTCGGCACTATTTTCTAATATACTTTTTCTGTTAAATCACGACCAATGTTTACATCACTATTGTTCTACAGTCCGTCCTGACTATTGTCCTTCTTCTGTCATCAGCACTATTTTTCTACAGTCGATCGTGACTGATGTTCTTTTTCTGTCAAATCATTTTCGGTTAAATCACGGTCAATATTAACGCCACTATTGTTCTGCAGTTCGTCATGACTGATGTCAAGTGGGAGTTCTCTCTTCCTCACGTGGGAGGGAGCAGGGGCTCCCCATTTAGTGGAGTTTAACTCCATACCAAATAAAGACTTTTTTGGAGTTGAACTCCATTTGAAATTATTTTGGAGTTTAGTTCCACATTAAAAAAAAAAATTTGGAGTTTTAACGCCACATTAATTTTTTTTAGGAGTTTTACTCAATTTAAAATTCTTTTAGAGTTTAACTCCACAATAAAAATCTTTTTGGAGTTGGACTCCATTTAAAATTCTTTTAGGATTTAACTCCATTTAAAAATCTTTTGGTGTTTAACTACACGATAAAAATCTTTTTTGAGTTGGACTCCTTTTAAAATTCTTTTAGAGTTTAACTCCATTTAAAATTCTTTTAGAGTTTAACTCCACAATAAAAATTCTTTCGGAGTTTAACTCCACAATAAAAATTATTTCAGAGTTTAACGCCATTTAAATTCTTTTGGAGTTTAACTCCACAAATAAAAAATTCATTTTGAGTTTAACTCAATACAAATGTTTTTGAAGTCTAACTCCTTAAAAAATAAAAAAAATTCTTTTGGAGCCCTTTTCTTCCTCTCATGTGAGAGGGGGCTCCCTCTCATGTGAGTGGGAGGCTCCCATTTTTTTAGCCCCTTTCTTCCTCTCATGTGAGGGGGATGCTTCCATTTTTTGAGTTGAAATTATTTTGGAGTTTAACTCCACATTAAATTTTTTTAGGAGTTTTACTCCATTTAAAATTCTTTTAGGGTTTAACTCCATGATAAAATTCTTTTTAGAGTTGAACTCCATATAAAATTTTTTTAGAGGTTAACTCCATTTAAAATTCTTTTGGAGTTTAACTCCACAATAAAATAAAGATTTTTTTTGGAATTTAACTCCACAATAAAAATTCTTTCGGAGTTTAACTCCATTTAAATTCTTTTCGAGTTTAACTCGACAAATAAAAAATTCTTTTGGAGTTTAACTTCATACAAATGTTTTTGGAGTCTAACTCCTTAAAAAATAAAAAAATAAAAAAATTCTTTTAGAGTGCCTTCCTTCCTCTCATGTGAGGGGGAGGCTCTCTCTCATGTGAGGGGGAGGCTCCCATTTTGGGAGTCCCTTTCTTCCTCTCATGTGAGAGGGAGGCTTCCTTTCATGTAAGTAGGAGGCTCCCATTTTGGGAGTCCCTTTTTTTCCTCTCATATGAGTGGGAGGGTCCCATTTTTTGGAGCCCCCTTTACTCTTCCTCTGATGTGAAAGAGGAAAGCTCCTACCCCATTCAGTGCAGTTTAACTCCACAACAAATAAAGACCTTTTTGGAATTGAACTCCATTTGAAATTATTTTGGAGTTTAACTCCACATTAAATTTTTTTGGGGGAGTTGAACTCCATTTGAAATTATTTTGGAGTTTAACTCCACATTAATTTTTTTTTGGAGTTGAACTCCATTTGAAATTATTTTGGAGTTTAACTCCACATTAAAAATTTTTAGGAGTTTTACTCCATTACAAAAATTCTTTTGGAATTTAACCCCACGATAAAATTCTTTTTGGAGTTGAACTCCATTTAAAATTTTTTTAGAGTTTAACTCCATTTAAAATTCTTTTTTCCTTATTGATGACTATGGTGGTCGAAACATGAAATTAAAGGTCATTTTTACATCAATAAATAGTATGCTTGTTGAAATTCTATGTTTGCTTCACTGCACATATTAAATTCATTTGTTTGTTTGTCATGTTCTTTCACTTCACAACACATTGCTTGACATAAATTATTGTCCTTATTCATGAGCATGGTGGTTGAAATATGAAAAGGCGCATATATAGATTGAATTATTGTAGACAAAATATATGTTGTTGCATGCTCATAATTGCATTTGCTGAAGCAAATAATTGAGCAGAGGCAATATGGGAAATAGAGAAAATTTGCCACTCTTCTGTAGTTTTACATTATGTAACTGTTTTTCTACAGTCTATCACGATTAATGTCATTTTTCTGTCAAATCATGACTAATATCATTTTCTGTCAAATCACGACCAATGTTAACATCACTATTTTTCTAGAATCAAATCATGACTAATGTCCTTTTCTATCAAATCACAGCCAAATCACAGTCATGGATAATGTCATTTTTCTTATATACTTTTTCTGTGAGATCACGACCAATGTTTACATCACTATTGTTCTACAGTCCGTCCTGACTATTGTCTTTTTTCTGTCATCGGCACTATTTTTCTACAGTCGATCGTGACTGATGTTCTTTTTCTGTCGAATCATTTTCTTTCAAATCGCGGTCAATATTAACGTCATTGTTGTTCTGCAGTCCGTCATGACTGATGTCAAGTGGGAGTTCCCACAGTCACGTTAATATTGACCCCGATTTGACAGAAAATGATTTGACAGAAAAAGAATATCAGTCACGATCGACTGTAGAAAAATAGTGCTGATGATAGAAATAGGACCTTTTTGGAGTTTAACTCCACACCAAATAAAGACCATTTGAAATTCTTTTGGAGTTTAACTCCACATTAAATTTTTTTGGGAGTTTTACTCCATTTAAAATTCTTTTGGAGTTTAACTCCACGACAAAAATCTTTTTGGAGTTGGACTCCATTTAAAATTCTTTTAGAGTTGGACTCCATTTAAAATTCTTTTGGAGTTTAACTCCACAATAAAATAAAGAATTTTTTCGAAGTTTAACTCCACAATAAAAATTATTTCGGCGTTTAACTCTATTTAAAAATTTAGAGAAATGTTTTTTTTAAATTTTTAAATATTATTTATAATTTTTTTTATTTATTTAATAATTATTTATTTATTTTTAAATAAAAAAAAGATCAAAATAAAGAGAAGAAGGAAGAAAGAAGAAAAGAAAAAAAAATTAAATAAAAATAATAATAAAAAGGGAGGGAAACCTGGGCTCCAATTTAATGGGTGTCTCCCCTCACATGCTAGCATGTGAGGGGGCCAAAAAGGCTCCCATTAAAAGGGTGTCTCCCCTAGCATGTGAGGGGGGCTAAAAGGGCTCCCATTAAATGGGTGCCTCCCCTTATATACTAGCATGTGAGGGGTCACATGCTCGCATGTGCATGCAAGCATATGAGGGGTCACTTGCTAGCATGTGCATGCTAGCATGTGAGGGGGTCCTCACATGCTAGCATCTGGGGGGCCAAAATGGCTCCTATTAAATGTGAGCTCTCCCTTTCATGTGCGTGTTGGGGGCCAAAAAGGGCTCTAAATTTTTTTATTTATTTTTATTTTTTATATGGAGTTCAACTCCAAATTTTTTTTTTGAGTTAAACTCACAAAGAATTTTAAATATAGAGTTTAGCTCCAAAAAGATTTTAAATGGAGTTCAACTCCAAAAAGATTTTTATTGTGAAGTTACCACGGGTTCATTTGGCTTAATTGCATGAGCGAGCTCTTCATCATTTGGATCGAGCCGGTGTTGGATGGCAACGACCGCGTTATTGTCATGGCTATAAGGCTTAGGAGGAATTGTTCCTCTAAGCTCTATCATGTAGACCGTATTATTTTGGAGTTTAACTCCACAATAAAAATCTTTTTTGAGTTTTACTCAATTTAAAATTCTTTTGGAGTTTAACTCCATGATAAAAATCTTTTTGGAGTTGAACTCCATTTAAAATTGTTTTGGAGTTTAACACCACGATAAAATAAAGAATCTTTTCGGAGTTTTAACTCCACAATAAAAATTCTTTTGGAGTTTAACTTCACAAATAAAAAATTCTTTTGGAGTTTAACTCTATACAAATGTTTTTGGAGTCTAACTTCTTAAAAAATAAAAAATAAATTAAAAAAATTCTTTTGGAAGCCCTTTCTTCCTCTCATGTGAAGGGGAGGCTCCCATTTTGGGAGCCCCTTTCTTCCTTTCATGTGAGGCTCCCTCTCCTGTGAGTGGGAGACTCCCATTTTTTGAGCCCCTTTCGTCCTCTCATGTGAGGAGGAGTCTCCCATTTTTTGAGTTGAAATTATTTTGGAGTTTACCTTCACATTAAATTTTTTTAGGAGTTTTACTCCATTTAAAATTCTTTTAAAGTGTAACTCCACGATAAAATATTTTTTGAGTTGGACTCCATTTAAAATTCTTTTAGAGTTTAACTCTATTTAAAATTCTTTTGGAGTTTAACTCCACAATAAAATAAAGAATTTTTTCGGAGTTTAACTCCACAATAAAAATTCTTTCGGAGTTTAACTCCATTTAAATATTTAGAGAAATATTTTTTTTTAAATTTTAAAATATTATTTATAATTTATTTTTATTTATTTAATAATTATTTATTTATTTTTAAATAAAAAAAGATTAAAATAAAGAGAAGAAGGAACAAAGAAGAAAAGAAAAGAAAAAAATTTAAATAAAAATAATAATAAAAAAAGGGAGGAAATCTGGGCTCCGATTTAATAGGAGCCTAGCATGTGAGGGGAGGGGAGGCACCCATTTAATGGGAGCCCTTTTGCCCCCCCTCACATGCTAGAATGTGAGGGGGGCCAAAAGGGCTCCCATTAAATGGGTGCCTCTCCTCACATGCTAGCATGTGAGGGGTCACATACTTGCATGTGTATGTTACCATGTGGTGGGGGCTCACATGCTAGCATGTGGGGGGCTAAAAGGGTCCTATTAAATAAAAGCCCTCCCCCTCACGTGATAGGGGCCAAAAAGGTCTCAAAATTTTTATTTTTTTTATTTTTTTATATGGAGTTCAACTCCAAGATTTTTTTTTAGTTAAACTCACAAAGAATTTTAAATATGGAGTTCAGCTCCAAAAAGAATTTTATTGTGGAGTTACCACGGGTTCCTTTAACTTAATTGCATGAGGGAGCTCTTCATCATTTGGATCGAGCTGGTGTTGGATGGCAACGACCGCGTTATTGTCATGGCTATAAGGTGTAGGAGGAATTGTTCCTCTGAGCTCCATCATGTAGACCTTATTATTTTAGAGTTTAACTCCACATTAATTTTTTTTTTGGAGTTGAACTCCATTTGAAATTATTTTGGAGTTTAACTCAACATTAAATATTTTTAGGAGTTTTACTCAATTTAAAATTCTTTTGGAGTTTAACTCCACGATAAAAATCTTTTTAGAGTTGAACTCCATTTAAAATTCTTTTGGAGTTTAACTCCACAATAAAATAAAGAATTTTTTTGGAGTTTTAACTCCAGAATAAAAATTCTTTCGGAGTTTAACTCTACAAATAAAAAATTCTTTTTGAGTTTAACTCTATACAAATGTTTTTGGAGTCTAACATCTTAAAAAATAAAAAATAAATTAAAAAATTCTTTTGGAGCCCCTTTCTTCCTCTCATGTGAGGGGAAGCTCGCATTTAGGGAGCCCATTTTTTCCTCTCATGTGAGGGGGAGGCTCCCTCTCATGTGATTGGAAGGCTCACATTTTTTGAGTCCCTTTCTTTCTCTCATGTGATTGGGAGGCTCCTATTTTTTGAGTTGAAATTATTTTGGAGTTTAACTCCACATTAAACTTTTTTAGCAGTTTTACTCCATTTAAAATTCTTTTGGAGTTTAACTCCGCGATAAAAATCTCTTTGGTGTTGAACTCCATTTAAAATTCTTTTAGAGTTTAACTCCATTTAAAATTCTTTTGGAGTTTAACTCCACAATAAAATAAAGAATTTTTTCGGAGTTTAACTCCATAATAAAAATTCTTTCGGAGTTTAACTCCATATAAATATTTAGAGAAATGTTTTTTTTAAATTTTAAAATATTATTTATAATTTATTTTTATTTATTTAATAATTATTTATTCATTTTTAAATAAAAAATATTAAAATAAAGAGAAGAAAGAAGAAAAGAAAAAGAAAAGAAAAGAAAAAAATAATAATAATAAAAAAGGGAGAAAGCTGGGCTCCGATTTAATGGGAGACTCCCCTCACATGTGTGAGGGGAGGCTCCCTCACAAGCTAGCATGTGACCCCTCACATGCTTTCATGTGGGCGGGTTCAAAAAGACACCCATTAAAAGGGTGTCTCCCCTCACATTCTAGCATGTGACTCCTCATATGCTAGCATGTGAGGGGCCAAAAGGGCTTCTATTAAATGGGTGTTTCCCCTCACATGTTAGCATGTGAGAGGGGCCAAAAGTACTCCAATTAAATGGATGCCTCCCCTCACATGCTAGCATGAGGGGGGGTCAAAAAGGCTCCCATTAAAAGGGTGCCTCCTTTTAAATGCTAACATGTGATCCCTCACATACTAGCATGTGAGAGGGGCCAAAATAGTTCACATTTAATGGGTGTCTCCCCTCACATGCTAGCATGTGACCCCTCACGTGCTAGCATGTGAGAGGGGCCAAAAGGCTCCGATTAAATGAGTGACTCCCCTCACATGCTAGCATTTGAGGGGTCACATGCTTGCATGTGCATGCAAGCATGTGAGGGGGGCCTCACATGCTAGCATGTAGGAGGCCAAAAGGGCTCCCATTAAATGGAAGCCCTCCCCCTCACGTGATGGGAGCCAAAAATGGCTCAAATTTTTTTTATTTTTTTTTATATAGAGTTCAACTTCAAAAGATTTTTTTTTTGGAGTTAAACTCACAAAAAATTTAAATATGGAGTTCAGCTCCAAAAAGATTTTAAATGGAGTTCAACTCCAGAAAGATTTTTATTGTGGAGTTAAACTCCAAAAAGAGTTTTAAATGGAGGTCAACTCCAAAAAGATTTTTATTGTGGAGTTACCACGGGTTTCTTTGGCTTAATGGCCTGAACGAGCTCTTCATCATTTGGAACGAGCCGGTGTTGGATGGCAACGACCGCGTTATTGTCATGGCTATAAGGCGTAGGAGGAATTGTTCCTCTGAGCTCCATCATGTAAACCGTATTATTTTGGAGTTTAACTCCACATTAAATTTTTTTTGGAGTTGAACTTCATTTGAAATTATTTTGGAGTTTAACTCCACATTAAATATTTTTAGGAGTTTTACTCAATTTAAAATTCTTTTGGAGTTTAACTCCACGATAAAAATCTTTTTTTAGTTGAACTTCATTTAAAATTCTTTTAGAATTTAACTCCACAATAAAATAAAGAATTTTTTCAGAGTTTTTACTCCACAATAAAAATTCTTTCAGAGTTTAACTCCACAAATAAAAAATTCTTTTGGAGTTTAACTCTATACAAATGTTTTTGGAGTTTAACTTCTTAAAATATAAAAAAATAAAAAAATTCTTTTGGAGCCCCTTTCTTCCTCTCATGTGAGGAGAGGCTCCCTCCCATGGGAGGCTCTCATTTTGGGAGCCCCTTTCTCCCTCTCATGTGAGGGGGAGGCTCTCTCTCATGTTAGTGGGAGGCTCTCATTTTTTGAGTCGCTTTCTTCCTCTCATGTGAGGGGGAGACTCCCATTTTTTGAGTTGAAATTATTTTGGAGTTTAACTCCACATTTAATTTTTATTAGGAGTTTTACTCCATTTAAAATTCTTTTGGAGTTTAACTTCACGATAAAATTCTTTTTGGAGTTGAACTCCATTTAATTTTTTTTAGAGTTTAACTCCATTTAAAATTCTTTTGGAGTTTAACTCCATAATAAAATAAAGAATTTTTTCGGAATATAACTCCACAATAAAAATTCTTTCGGAGTTTAACTCTATTTAAATTCTTTTGGAGTTTAAATCAACAAATAAAAAATTCTTTTGAAGTTTAACTCCATACAAATGTTTTTGGAGTCCAACTCCTTAAAAAATAAAAATTCTTTTGGAGCCCCTTTCTTCCTCTCATGTGAGGGGGAGGCTCCCTCTCAAGTGAGTGAGAGACTCCCATTTTGGGAGTCCATTTTTTTCCTCTCATATGAGTGGGAGGGTCCCATTTTCTTCCTCTCACGTGAAAGAGGGAAGCTCCCATCCCATTTTGTGGAGTTTTACTCCACAACAAATAAAGACCTTTTTGAAGTTGAACTCTATTGAAATTATTTCGGAGTTTAACTCCACATTAAAAAAAATTGGGAGTTGACCTCCATTTGAAATTATTTTGGAGTTTATTTTGGAGTTTAACTCCGCATTAAATTTTTTTTAGGAGTTTTACTCCATTTCAAATTCTTTTGGAATTTAACTCCACGAGAAAAATATTTCTGGAGTTGAACTCCATTTAAAATTATTTTAGAGTTTAACTCTATTTGAAATTCTTTTGTCCTTATTGATGACTATGGTGGTCGAAACATGAAATTGAAGGTCATTTTTACATCAACAAATAGTATGCTTGTTGAAATTTTGTGCTTGCTTCACTGCACACATTAAATTCATTTGTTTGTTTGCCATGTTCTTTCACTTCACAACACATAGCTTGACATAAATTATTGTCCTTATTCATAAGTATGGTGATTGAAACATGAAAAGGAGCATATATAGATTGAATTATTGTAGACAAAATATATGTTGTTGCATGCTCATAATTGCATTTGCTGAAGCAAATAATTGAGCAGAGGCAATGTGGGAAATAGAGAAAATCTGCCACTCTTCTGTAGCTTTACATTATGTCACTATTTTTCTACAGTCTATCACGACTAATGTTATTTTTCTGTCAAATCATGAATATTGTCCTTTTCTGTCAAATCACGACCAATGTTAACATCACTATTTTTCTAGAGTCAAATCATGACTAATGTCCTTTTCTGTCAAATCACAGCCAAATCACAGTCATGGATAATGTCATTTTTCTGTCGTCGACGCTATTTTCTAATATACTTTTTCTGTGAGATTACGACCAATGCTTACGTTACTATTGTTCTACAGTCCGTCCTGACTAATATCCTTTTTATGTCATCGGCACTATTTTTTACAGTCGATCGTGACTGATGTTCTTTTTCTGTCGAATCATTTTATGTTAAATCGCGGTCAATATTAACATCACCGTTGTTCTGCAGTCAGTCATGACAATAGTCAGCACTATTTTCTGGAGTTGAACTCAATTTGAAATTATTTTGTAGTTTAAGCTCCACACCAAATAAACACCTTTTTGGAGTTGAACTCCATTTGAAATTATTTTGGAGTTTAACTCCACATTAATTTTTTTTTGGGGTTGAACTCCATTTAAAATTCTTTTGGAGTTTAACTCCACGATAAAAATGTTTTTGGAGTTGGACTCCATTTAAAATTCTTTTAGAGTTGGACTCCATTTAAAATTCTTTTGGAGTTTAACTCCGCAATAAAAAAAAGAATTTTGAAATAAAGACCTTTTTGGAGTTTAACTCCACACCAAATAAAGACCTTTTTGGATACTACATTTAATATTCTTTTAAAGTTTAACTCCACGATAAAAATATTTTTGGAGTTGGACTCCATTTAAAATTCTTTTAGAGTTTAACTTCATTTAAAATTCTTTTGGAGTTTAACTCCACAATAAAATAAAGAATTTTTTCGGAATTTAACTTCACAATAAAATTTTTTCCGGAGTTTAACTCCATTTAAATATTTAGAGAAATGTTTCTTTTAAATTTTAAAATATTATTTTTTATTTATTTTTATTTATTTAATATTTATTTATTTATTTTTAAATAAAAAAAAGATTAAAATAAAGAGAAGAAGGAAGAAAGAAGAAAAGAAAAAGAAAAGATAAGGAAAAAAAATTAAAGAAAAATAATAATAAAAAAGGGGGAAACCTGGGCTCCGATTTAATGGGAGTGGGGCCAGAAGGGCTCCCATAAAATGGGTGCCTCCCCTCACATGCTAGCATGTGGGGGGCCAAAAGGGCTCCCATTAAATGGGAGTACTCCCACTCAAGTGCTAGCACGTGATGGGGACAAAAAGGGTTCAAATTTTTTTTATTTTTTTATTTTTTTTATATCGAGTTCAATTCCAAAAGAATATTTTTTTTAGAGTTAAACTCCCAAACAATTTTAAATATAGAGGTCAACTCCAAAAAGATTATTTTATTTTGTAGTTAAACTCCAAAAAGTGTTTTAAATGGAGGTCAACTCCAAAAAGATTTTTATTTTGGAGTTAAATTCCAAAAAATGTTTTAAATGGAGGTCAACTCCAAAAAGATTTTTATTTTGGAGTTAAATTCCAAAAAGAGTTTTAAATGGAGGTCAACTCCAAAAAGATTTTTATTGTGGAGTTACTACGGGTTCCTTTTGCTTAATGGCCTGAGCGAGCTCTTCATCATTTAGATCGAGCCGGTGTTGGATGACAACGACCGCATCGTTGTCATTGCTATAAGGCGTAGGAGGAATTGTTACTCTGAGCTCCATCATGTAGACCGTATTATTTTGGAGTTTAACTCCACATTAAATTTTTTTTTTGGAATTGAACTCCATTTGAAATTATTTTGGAGTTTAACTCCACATTAAATATTTTTAGGAGTTTTACTCAATTTAAAATTCTTTTGGAGTTTAACTCCACGATAAAAATCGTTTTTGAGTTGAACTCCATTTAAAATTCTTTTAGAGTTTAACTCCACAATAAAATAAAGAATTTTTTCGTAGTTTAACTCCACAATAAAAATTATTTCGGAGTTTAACTCCGCAAGTAAAAAATTCTTTTGGAGTTTAACTCCATACAAATGTTTTTGGAGTCTAATTTCTTAAAAAATAAAAAAAATAAAAAAATTCTTTTGGAGCCCCTTTCTTCCTCTCATGTGAGGGGGAGGCTTCCTCTCATGTAAATGGGAGACTCTTATTTTAGGAGCCCCTTTCTTCCTCCCATGTGAGGGGGAGGCTCCCATTTTTTGAGTTGAAATTATTTTGGAGTTTAACTCCACATTAAATTTTTTTAATAGTTTTACTCTATTTAAAATTATTTTGGAGTTTAACTCCACGTTAAAATTCTTTTTGGAGTTGAACTCTATTTAAATTTTTTTTAGAGTTTGACTCCATTTAAAATTCTTTTAGAGTTTAACTCCACAATAAAATAAAGAATTTTTTCGGAGTTTTAACTCCACAATAAAAATTCTTTCGGAGTTTAACTCCACAAATAAAAAATTCTTTTGGAGTTTAACTCTATACAAATGTTTTTGGAGTCTAACTTCTTAATATATAAAAAAATAAAAAAAAATCTTTTGGAGCCCCTTTCTTCCTCTCATGTGAGGAGAGGCTCGCTCTCATGCGAGTGGGAGGCTCCCATTTTGGGAGCCCCTTTCTTCCTCTCATGTGAAGGGGAGGCTCCCTCTCATGTGAGTGGGAAGCTCCCATTTTTTTAGTCGCTTTCTTCCTCTCATGTGAGGAGGAGACTCCCATTTTTTGAGTTGAAATTATTTTGGAGTTTAACTCCACATTAAATTTTTTTAGGAGTTTTACTCCATTTAAAATTCTTTTTGGAGTTGAACTCCATTTAAATTTTTTTAGAGTTTAACTCCATTTAAAATTCTTTTGGAGTTTAACTCCATAATAAAATAAAGAATTTTTTCGGAATATAGCTCCACAATAAAAATTCTTTCGGAGTTTAACTCTATTTAAATTCTTTTGGAGTTTAACTTAACAAATAAAAAATTCTTTTGAAGTTTAACTCCATACAAATGTTTTTGGAGTCCAACTCCTTAAAAAATAAAAATTCTTTTGGAGCCCCTTTCTTCCTCTCATGTGAGGAAGAGGCTCCCTCTCATGTGAGTGGCAGGCTCCCATTTTGGGAGTCCCTTTCTTCTCTCATGTGAGGGGGAGACTCCCTTTCAAGTGAGTGAGAGACTCCTATTTTGGGAGTCCATTTTTTTCCTCTCATATGAGTGGGAGGGTCCCATTTTGGGAGCCCCTTTTATTCTTCCTCTCACGTGAAAGAGGGAAGCTCCATCCCATTTTGTGGTGTTTTACTCCACAGCAAATAAAGACCTTTTTAGAGTTGAACTCCATTTGAAATTATTTCGGAGTTTAACTCCGCATTAAATTTTTTTGGGGAGTTGAACTCCATTTGAAATTATTTTGGAGTTTAACTCCGCATTAATTTTTTTTTTTGGAGTTGAACTCCATTTGAAATTATTTTGGAGTTTAACTCCACATTAAATTTTTTTAGGAGTTTTACTCAATTTCAAATTCTTTTGGAATTTAACTCCACGATAAAAAATTTTCTGGAGTTGAACTCCATTTAAAATTATTTTAGAGTTTAACTCTATTTGAAATTCTTTTGTCCTTATTGATGACTATGGTGGTCGAAACATGAAATTGAAGGTCATTTTTACATCAGCAAATAGTATATATGCTTGTTGAAATTCTATGCTTGCTTCACTGCACACATTAAATTCATTTGTTTGTTTGCCAAGTTCTTTCACTTCACAACACATAGCTTGACATAAATTGTTGTCCTTATTCATGAGTCTGGTGATTGAAACATGAAAAGGAGCATATATAGATTGAATTATTGTAGACAAAATATATGTTGTTGCATGCTCATAATTGTATTTGCTGAAGCAAATAATTGAGCAGAGGCAATGTGGGAAATAGAGAAAATCTGCCACTCTTCTGTAGCTTTACATTATGTCACTATTTTTCTACAGTCTATCATGACTAATGTCATTTTTCTGTCAAATCATGAATAATGTCCTTTTCTGTCAAATCACGACCAATGTTAGCATCACTATTTTTCTAGAGTCAAATCATGACTAATGTCCTTTTCTGTCAAATCACAGCCAAATCACAGTCATAGATAATGTCATTTTTCTGTCGTCGGCACTATTTTCTAATATACTTTTTCTGTGAGATCAAGACCAATGCTTACGTCACTATTGTTCTACAGTCCGTCCTGACTATTATCCTTTTTATGTCATCGGCACTATTTTTTACAGTCGATCGTGATTGATGTTCTTTTTCTGTCGAATCATTTTATGTTAAATCGCGGTCAATATTAACGTCACTGTTGTTCTGTAGTCCGTCATGACAATTGTTCCCCGCCGAAAGACGCGTCGAAGACGCGATAAACATCATGCCTGAGTTTCGGGGCAGATACTAATTGGTGCTATCCGTCCACCTCTCCGAAGATGCCAAGTTGATTTATGGCACCGTATATCGAAGGTTTAAACGGATGCGGCCGATGTAGCAGACTTCGTCAGATTCCCCTTCAGTGAGGGGTTTTTGATTGTGGAGACGATCTTCCCTGCAGGCGCAAGCCCCTGCAGTTAATTACGCTACCGTATCGCGGTAACAACTTTCTCCTTCTCCATATGGTCACTTCATGTCGCAGGTATTTGTTTTGTGTTTGGTTGCCCGTGGATTGTATACGGAGACTAATTTATGTTGTCGCCCGTAGGGCGTGAACTAGTCCAAATCCGTATCTTTCTTAGATTTGGGTTTGAGGGTTTGGGTTTAAGGATACGTTAGCCTCATTTGAGACTAAGATCAACTTAAACGTTTGTTAAGGATACGTTAATCTAATTTTAGACTAAGATCAACTTAACGGGATCGTTTAGATCCAACAAGAGAACAATTGGGCTCTATTGTTTAGTTTAGTGACATTGCGGTCGATTAGTTTAAGAACATTACGGTCCATTGTTAGTTTAAGGACATCTCGATCCACGGCTAGTTTTAAGACATCACGGTCGAGGTTAAGGACATCATAGTCCATGAGTTTAAGGACCCCAGAGTCCAATGTTAGTTTAAAGACATCATGGTCGAGATTAAGGACATCATAGTCCATGGGCTTAAGGACCCCACAATCCAATGTTAGTTTAAAGACATTACGGTCAAGGTTAAGGACATCATAGTCCGTGAGTTTAAAGACCTCACAGTCAAATGTTAGTTTAAAGACATCACGGTCGAGATTAAGGATGTCATAGTCCATGGGCTTAAGGACCCCACAGTCCAATATTAGTTTAAATACATTACGGTCAAGGTTAAGGACATCATAGTCCGTGAGTTTAAAGACCTCACAGTCAAATGTTAGTTTAAAGACATCACGGTCGAGGTTAAGGACATCATAGTCCATGGGTTTAAGGACCCCACAGTCCATAGTTTAGAGACGTCATAGTCTATGAGATGTGTGGTTGTTGGGACCCGTCACCTCTTTGAAGACGTTGAGGAATTACAACGACAAATATCAAAGGAGTGAAGAGATGTACCCTTGAACCAAGGTAGATTAAGTGATCTGTAGTCCAATTTGGAGCTAAGATCAATTAATTATATTATGAGCACATTGGCTCAGTTAAGTCTGAATTGAGGACTTATGGCCAATTTGGGCTAAGTCCAATTAAATTTGAAATATTGGCCCTTTGTTGGACCATTAAACACTTATCTGGGTTCAAGCCCACATTACAAGAGTTTGAGGGCTCTGAAAATATTTTCATCTTTGACTGAGCACTAAAACATTGTAGCTCTGAATTTTTCTCAATTTTGAGATTCAGTTGAAGGGGAGACTTTTGTCTCTGGAAAATTAGCCAATTTGGCTAAAAATAGTGCTAAACACTACAGAACAACAGTGTTAAACACTGGAAATAAAACTCTAAAATTAGTGTTAAACACTAAAAGACAACAGTGTTAAACACTGGAAATACAATTCTCAATTTAGTGTTAAACACTAGAAAATGACAGTGTTAAACACTGGAAATAAAGTTGTCAAATTAGGGTTAAAGAATAGAGAGGAAAGAGTCACGTGGGGTCACGTGAGGGTACCCAAAGGTGGGGCCAGATCCCCTTTACTTTATTCTGCAGATAAATGTTTAACACTTTTAATTTTCTGACCATCACGTGTTGGCACGTGATAGAGATTTGTGCGTTGATTATTAAAGCACTTATTAAGGGGTCACGTGGTAACACGTGTGTTCCCCTCCGAATGGCGGCGCGACGACAGAGAGACGTCTTGCCTGAGATTCGGGACAGATGCTATTTGGTTTTATCCGTACATCTCTCCAAAGATGCTAAGTTGATTTATGGCACCGTATATCAGAGGTTTAGACGGATGCGGCCGATCTAGCAGACTTCATCAAATTCCCCCTCGTCTGAGGGGTTTTTGATTGTAGGGACGCTCTTCCCTGCAGGCACAAGCCCCTGCAGTTAATTATGTTACCGCATCATGGTAACAACTTTCTCCTTCTCCAGCTGGTCACTTCGTGTCATGGGTGTTTGTTTTGTTTGTGGTTTCCCGTGGATTGTATACGGAGACTAATTTATGTAGTCACCCGTAGGACGTGGATTAGTCCAAATCTGTATTTTCTTAGATTTAGGTTTGGGTTTTGGTTTAAGGATACGTTAGCCATATTTGAGGCTAAGATCAACTTAAACATTTGTTAAGGATACGTTAGCCTAATCTCCAGACTAAGATCAACTTAACGGGATCGTTTGGATCCGACAAGAGAGCAATTGGCTCTATTGTTCCAGTTTAGGGATATAGTGGTCCATTGAATATGTGGCCGTCGGGACCCGTCACCTCTCTAACGACGTTGAAGGATTACAACGACAGATGTCAGAGGAGTTTAGAGATGTACCCTTAAACTAAGGTTGGTTGGGAGACCTGTAGTCCAATTTGGGACTAAAGTCTGTTTGAGGGTTTAAAGATGCGTTAGCCGTATTTGAGGCTAAGATCAACTTAACCATTTGTTAAGGATTCGTTAGTCTAGTTTGAGACTAAGATCGACTTAACGGGATCGTTTGGATCCGATAAAAGAGCATTTGGGCTCTATTGTTCCAGTTTAGGGACATAGTGGTCCATTGAATGTATGGCCGTCGGGACCCGTCACCTCTCTGACGACGTTGAAGGATTACAACGACAGATGCCAGAGGAGTTCAGAGATATACCCTTGAACCAAAGTTGGTTGGGAGATCTATAGTCCAATTTGGGACTAAAGTCTGTTTTGAAAGTTTTGGTTTAAGGATGCGTTAGCCATATTTGAGGCTAAGATCAACTTAAACGTTTGTTAAGGATTCGTTAGTCTAGTTTGAGACTAAGATCGACTTAACGGGATCGTTTGGATCCGACAAAAGAGCATTTGGGCTCTATTGGTCCAGTTTAGGGATATAGTGGTCCATTGGCAGTTTAGGGACATGGTGGTCCATTGAATGTATGGCCGTCGGGACCCATCACCTCTCTGACGACGTTGAAGGATTACAACGACAGATGTCAGAGGAGTTCAGAGATGTACCCTTGAACCAGATGTAAATTGATTTAAGAGAGCAGTCGTGCTCAGTCAATTTTAATTTAAGGACTTACGGCCAGTATTGGGCTAAGTCCAATTGAGAATGTTCAACATTTATTTGCATTTTGGCCTGTTAGGCCTTTGATTGGGCTCTGCCTTTTGTTCAATAATGCAGTGCATTTTTCTGGCTTATTAGGCCCTTTTAATTGGGCTCTGCCCCTTTTCTTTTAAATGATGCACAGCATCTGTTTTGGTCCATTGGACCTCTTAATTGGGCTCTGCCCCTTTTAATAGTGCATAGCACTTTTGTTTGGTCTGATAGACCCTTTTTTTATTGGGCTCTGCCCTTAATAATGCATTGCATTAAATGCTCTGACAGTGCTTCACGTGGCTTGTCAAGCGCTTTGCGCCAGCGCAAGGCGCAAGCGCATGTGGAGGTGCCACGTGTCACGCTCTGGTGAGCGCAAGCGCAGTGCGCTGCGCTGTTGCGCTGCTGACACGTGGTGCATTCTGGTGACTTGCGCCAATTTATGAGAGCAGTGCTCTGTTTTAGAAGCGCATAGCGCAGTTTGTTCTGGGGCCGACACGTGACGCTCTCTGGTGGCTTGCGCTAACCCAAGAGCGCAACAGTGCAACTTTTTCAAGTGCAGGGCACTGTTTTATATTTTGATCAAATTTGGATCAAAGAAAACAAGTTTTTCTTGTTTTCCAGAGAGGTTTTACCTCAAATATCAAGAACCAGTGGTTCATCAAAAGGCAATGCATTTATTATTATTATATTTTTTTTATTGAAGATCTTTGATCTTAATCTTAGATCATTGATCTTTTTAGAAGAAATTCTTCTTTTATTCAAAGGTTTTTACCTTTTTCTTTTCCTGAGTTCTTTCTCAAAGTTTTCAGAAGATTTCTGTGAGTTCTCTCTGTGCTGATCTCTTTTAGACTTGGAGTCTAGGGGGCTTTTTATAGTGCCATTTGATTTGTTAAATCAGTTACAGAGATCTTTCTCTGAGTGATTTGGGGATTTTTCCCTACCGTTGGATCTTTGATCCTAGGGCTTCTGTTTTACAGAAGACAATCTTCTTGTTTTTTAACAAGATTAAGAAAGATCTTTTCAGAATTTTTCTGTTTAAATGCTGGCACAGCTGGCGCAAGCGCACTTGCGCTTGACACGTGTCGCGCAGTGCAGAGCGCAGAGCAACTGCGCTGACACGTATCGCGCAGCGCAGAGCGCAGCGCAACTGCGCTGACATGTGTCGCGCAGCGCAGAGCGCAAGTCAACTGAAGCATTGCTTCTTTTATTTTAAAATTTTATCATCTTTTTAAAACAGAGCCTTGCTCTGATTGGGGGAAACAGAAGCGTTGCTTCATTTCCCGTCTTGGGATTTGAACATAGTTTTGCTCTGAAAGGGAGATTTTCTCCTTTATTATTATTTATTTATTTATTTATTTATTTATTCTTTTATTGTTATTATTTTATAAGGAGCGGGTTTTGAGCCAAAATTTTGGCGGGAACAAATGCCCCCCACTACTTTGCCCACGTAAGTATGTACGTGGGTGAAGTAGTGCAAAGTTATGAGTAGCCATGGAACTGAGGGCTTAGGAGACAAGTTTAGGGTCCTTGTAGCCTAAGACTTTTCAACTTTATGAGCCGTGAGGGTCTCATAAAGACTTTTCTCCCTACTGATCGAGAGGATCTCGTAGGTGTATTTTCTCCTTTGGAATCGTGAGGATTCCTAAGTGCGTTTTCTCTTATAAGTCGTAAGGATCTTATAAGAGAATTTTCCCTCTTACGAGTCGAGATGACCCGTAAGCGGTTGTTTCCCTCCTTGTCAAGATTCGACTTCAGAGAGTGAGACCCGTGGATAGTATACAAGAGACCGTTTTAGACCGAGTTGCAGGGTCCCAGTGCTTAGGAAACAAGTTTTTTAATCCCTGCTGCCTAAGGCTTTATCTTGCAAGTCGAGACGAATCGGGAAGTCCTCGCGAAGACACTAATTTCTTCATGAGTCGAGACGAATCGAGCAGCTCTCGTCAAGGACACTAATTTCCCTGAGTCGAAGTATTTTGCCGAGGACACTGGTTTCCTCGAGGTTGAAACGAATCGGATTATTCCTGCAAAGACACTGGTTTCTCTGCAGGCCGATGCGAATCAAGAAGCTCTCATCAAGGACGCTGATTTCCCTGAGTTGAGGAGGTTGCCAAGGACACTGATTTTCCTGGAGTTGAAAAGAATCGAAGTATTCCTACAAAGACACTTATTTCCTGCGGGTCGACGTGAATCAAGATGTTCTCGTCAAGGACACTGGTTTCCCTGAGTCGAAGTATTTTATTTACCGAGGACATTGGTTTCCTTGAGGTTGAAACGAATCGGAGTATTCCTGCAAAGACACTGGTTTCTCTGCGGGCCGACACGAATCAAGAAGCTCTCATCAAGGACGCTGATTTCCCTGAGTTGAGGAGGTTGCCAAGGACACTGATTTCCTTGGAGTTGAAACGAATCGAAGTATTCCTGCAAAGACACTGATTTCTTTGCGGGTCGACGCGAATCAAGATGTTCTCGTCAAGGACACTGGTTTCCCTGAGTCGAAGAATTTTGCCGAGGACACTGGTTTCCTCGAGGTTGAAACGAATCGGAGTATTCCTGCAAAGACACGGGTTTCTCTGCGGGCCAACGCGAATCAAGAAGCTCTCATCAAGGACGCTGATTTCCCTGAATCGAGGTATTTGCCAAGGACGCTGATTTCCCTGGAGTTGAAACGAATCGAAGTATTCCTGCAAAGACAATGATTTCTTTGCGGGTCGACGCGAATCAAGATGTTCTCGTCAAGGACACTGGTTTCCCTGAGTCGAAGTATTTTGCTGAGGACACTGGTTTCCTCGAGGTTGAAACGAATCGGAGTATTCCTGCAAAGACACTGGTTTCTCTGCGGTCCGACGCAAATCAAGAAGCTCTCATCAAGGACGCTGATTTCCCTGAATCGAGGTATTTGCCAAGAACGCTGATTTCCCTGGGGTTGAAACGAGTCGAGGTATTCCTGCAAAGACACTGGTTTCTCTACGGGTCGACGCGAATCAAGATGTTCTCATCAAGGACACTGGTTTCCCTGAGTCGAAGTATTTTGCCGAGGACACTGGTTTCCTCGAGGTTGAAACGAATCGGAGTATTCCTGCAAAGACACGGGTTTCTCTGCGGGCCGACGCGAATCAAGAAGCTCTCATTAAGGACGCTGATTTCCCTGAATCGAGGTATTTGCCAAGGACGCTGATTTCCCTGGGGTTGAAACGAGTCGAGGTATTCCTGCAAAGACACTGGTTTCTCTGCGGGTCGACATGAATCAAGATGTTCTCGTCAAGGACACTGGTTTCCCTGAGTCAAAGTATTTTGCCGAGGACACTGGTTTCCTCGAGGTTGAAACGAATCGGAGTATTCCTGCAAAGACACTGGTTTCTATGTGGGCCGACGCGAATCAAGAAGCTCTCATCAAGGACATTGATTTCCCTGAATCGAGGTATTTGCCAAGGACGCTGATTTCCCTGGGGTTGAAACGAGTCGAGGTATTCCTGCAAAGACACTGGTTTCTCTGCGGGTCGACGCGCATCAAGAAGCTCTCATCAAGGACACTGGTTTCCCCGAAGTTGAGACGGTTGCCAAGGACACTGATTTCCCTGGAGTTGAGATGATCTCTGGTAGTCTTTCAGGTTTTATATGAGTTGTCGTCAAGACCCTGAAGCTAGGAATTTGGCCTTTGCTTCGCTTGCTGTGATGTGTCCGAATCCTGTTGGAGGAGGGACGCTGTAGTGACATTTCGTCTGTTGTGTAGAGATGAACGATGAAGTGGTAATCACTCAACGCTGGGGTGATATGACGTCCGATTGCCTTCGGGCTTTATATGAGTCACCGTCAAGACTTAGCTCCGTTTCCTGATGGAGCATGGGGAGGAAAGATGTGTTTCCTTCTTTGTTTACGCCCCTGGATTGTATACAGGGATTGCTGTGATATCGCCTGTAGGGCATAAGTTTCATTCATTTTTTTATATTATTTTATTTCCGCGATGCTTTATCATTTCAGCTTTTATATCGCGAAGGTTGCGATTGCCCAATCATTTCGGCTATTTTTCGCGGTGCCCAATCATTTCGGCTATCTCTTTTATTTTCACTCGCTGCTTTTTATTGCGAGTTGCCCAATCATTTCGGCTATTTTGCATGCATACATTTTTACTTGCTACTTATTGCAAGTTGCCTCATCATTTCGGCTATTTCGTATGCACATATGGCTCGCTGATTTTTTTTTATCGCGAGTGTGGAACTTAGAATCTGACGCCAATCTCAGCATCAGCATCGCTACAACTGGAATATTGCCAGGAGCGAATCATCATTTGCCATGAAAGGGCTTGGAATTTGATACCGGTTTAGGCATCAGCATCGCTACAACTGGGATATTGCCAGGAGCGAATCATCATTTGCCTCTGTCGATGTCGAACAAAGGTGGCTTAGCGAACAGGGCCAGGATCCCGTCGACTAAGGCTTTTGACTTCATGAGCCGTAAGGGTCTCACAAAGGTATTTCTCCCTACAAGTCCTCATACAAGTCGTGAGGATCTCGTAGGTGTGCTTTCTCCTTAGGGATCGTGAGGATTCCTAAGTGTATGTTCCCCTGCAAGTCGTAAGGATCTTACAAAAGGATTTTCTCCTTATAAGTCGAGAGGACTTACAAGGGTTGTTCACCGTATGGACATATCCCCAGTCACGGGTGGGACTTGGTTAAGGAAATGTTTATTCGCGCCCGTGGATTGTATACAAGGGTCAGCATTGAGCCTCTTGTAGGGTACTTTCAAAGGTTGTGGGGGTTGCTTAAGAACATGTTCAGGTCTCTGTAACTTAAGACTTTCAAATCTTATGAGCCGTGAGGGTCCTGATTGATGATATTTTCCGATGTGTATAGTATGAAAATTGTATAGAAATCGGAACCAAAAATATTTTGACCGCAATCAATAACAGTGTCGAATGTAGCGCGTTAGTAAGTGCGGATCGTCCATAGGGAAAGTGTAATCGTTCGTGTTTCGAATTAGATGAGTCGAAACTTTAAGGAAAAGAAAAGAAAACAACAATTCATGATTTGTAATTGAAGTTCAAGAATTAGAAAATCTAGATCTAATAACAAGAAAACGATAAAATCAAGAATTGAGAGTTTGATGATTTTCCAAATCAAATATCAAGAATCGAAGTGAGGCTCGTAGGAATCGATCGGATCTATAGATGTGATGAAATCTAGCAATTACGTATTCTTATCCTTCGATGAATTGATACTAGATCGATGATGATCGACGAGAATTAGGGATTTCTAGTGAAACTAGGGTTTCAACATTTATCCCTTGTTCCTTTGTCGATATCATTCACATTCTAGCCTCTAGTAAATTCAAGAATCGATCGTAGATCCCTAATTTCGAGCGATCACAATCAAGAAAGTATCGCAATGAAACTAGGTCATCGATTCTTCAACTTGCTAGGGTTTACAAAACTCGTAGGACTTAAGAATCGTTTTAAGATTTGTTACATCATCATTCTATTGATCGTCTCGACTCCTTTACGAGCGGAGTTTTACTCAAACATCACAACAAGAACCACAATCACAAATTGAGATCGAATCATGATGCAAGAATTAAAAGAAAGCAAGATTAAAGAATTTCACCTTTTATTTATATCAACAATTCCGTTACAATCGCTCAAGAACTACAAGAGGAAGAACTCGATCGTCGATTTGGCTTCGCTCGTCTCCGTGAGTCGCGGATCGGCTTGGATCACTTGCTCGATTGAAGATCGGCTCCGCTCCTAAAAGGTTGAAGGCTTCTTGCTTGATTTGGTACTCAGGATCTTGAATTTGGCTTGGATTTAGAATTAGGGCTACAAGATGTGTCACTCAACTTGTAGATGGAAGAATTGGGGAAGATGATGAGAAATTGACCTCAACCCTTAGATCTAGACTCCTTTTTATAGACTTCCAAAACCCTAGATCTAGGATTTCAAATTTGAATTTCTCTCCAAAAGTTTGTTAGCAAGAGATTTGAATTTCCCTCCAAAAGTTTGTTAGCAAGAGATTTGAATTTCCCTCCAAAAGTTTGTTAGCAAGAGAGGCTTCTAGAAGTAGTTTGTTAGGAGCTTAATCATGATTAGCTTAATTTAATGATCTTTGCTGATCTGGCAGAAGCTTCGAGGGTAATCTGGAATTTGACATATTATTTTGAAGTGTAGGCACAGAGACAGGAATAATGCAGCAAAACTGGAGTGCTGACGTGGCATAACCGCCGCGGTTCCGTGGCTCCAAGTGGGTTTGGGTCGCGGATCCGCGGTCCAATATGGGCCTTGAAGCTTCAAATTCTCTGGTAATTCTTTTACTGACTTCAGGTGTACTGTATGATATGTTGATTCCCAGAATGCCTTCTAGATCATTGCCAGATTTCAAATCTTTAAGTTGGCGTATTTTTATCAGCTTTTTTTCACAAATTTGGCCTTTCTTCTGGATTTTCCTGCATAGACTTCGAAACAAGTGTTGCGCTATACAAGAATGATGCGATGCAATGATAAACACACAATTTCCCTCGAAATTCCGGTTTTAGAATATAACACATGCAATCTGGTATTTCAGGGATGTTTTGCTAATATGTGCAATATGAATACCGAACACTTCTAGATAAGTGCAAATGATAGGAAAATTGCCGTGCTAAAAATGCAGTATTTTCGACTGATCAAATTCCCCCAAACTTATTTTTGGTCGTCTCGAGCGGACCGTTTTATTAAAAAGAGAAGGAGAAAATAATGAAAGAGAAAAACTAACTAGCACACTTTCGTAGGCAACACGATTGCACTGAGCACGTGCAACAAGCCTTTAAACCTCTAGGTGTCCCTAGTAGGAGGAGTGTTGTCTCCTGAGGGTTTTCAGCGGATTGCACCCACAAAATCCAATAATAAAAGGAAGATCATGAATATTACATTTAAAGAAAAGAATTGTAAAAGAAAAGCCTTGAAAATTAGGGTTTCCAACTAAGCTAGCTTTTCGGTTGTCATGAGCCCTATCTTAATGGTCATGAAAAGATGTCAGAAATCACGTCCTCCCTCAATAAAACATCGTCTTATCTTTCATTCCTATCTTTCTTCCAAACATCGATCATATAACCCTAGGTGTGTGTAATGACATCCCTACACCCGGAGAATTCAATTCAAGCTATCATACTCTTGTCCATCCACCTCAGTACTTTTTAATTAATGAATATTTAGCTGAATTTGCTCACACACTTTCATGCGACCGTTAATACTTCTTGAGGTACTAACCGACCGATTACTCATGTGCTTGCTTATTTGGTGTTTTTCCTCGTCTTGCACCACCTAAGGCTTAGCAGTGACTCCCAGACCAGTTGGCCTTAGGGCACTAGGTGAAGAGGCACCCTCGCTATATTTTTTTATTGCTGCCTTGGCGATAACAAAACCAATGTTCATTTTTCTCACCATTTTATATTTTATTCATTTTTTTTATTTCCTTCATACATCGGCTTTTAGACAAGAGCATTTCAAGGTATCCTCTACTATCCCGAGTTTCAAGACGTGTGTAAGTGCGTATAGTAGGGTATCAACGTTCAAAATGTTTGGCTTCCAGAATAGGAACTATTTTTCAGACTTATTTTTATCCTCAGATTAGTGACTTCCTTCATCTTACTAACCCTTGGGACAACGGCTCATAACTACTTATTACAAATTCGTATAAGAAAACTTCTAATTTTCTTGGTTTTCTTAAATTTTTCTAATCTCATGGATATAATTTTTCACTATCTAATCTTTTATTATCTTATTTATGTACAAAAAATATTTTTATTTTTGTGAAATTTTTTAAATTTTTATAGGTTTTCAAAATGTTTTGTGCATATGCAAAGTATGATGCAAATGATGCGAAAATAAGCACAAACCTCCCCCAAATTTGTTTTCAACAGTGTCCTCACTGTTGCCTTCTGCTAAATCTCGAAAACCTGTAAGCTTGGGAGGAAATTTATTAACGGGGGCAAAATATTTAAGCGAAGATCCTCCCCCAAACTTATTCTTGGCTCATCATTTTGTAAAAATTTTCTTTTCAAGAGCCAGAAAAAATGCCCCCCCAAACTTGAGTTATGCAATGTTAATCTTTTGAAAATCACATGAGGGGGTCAAAAAATCAGTGGTCGATGCCAAGCTTTGCAAAGACCGAATGTCAACACCAACCATTCAAAAAATTTATTAATACAGTGCTCGGGTCGGTGGAAGAAGAAGTGGGGAAAGGGTAAGTGATGGAATAGAATGTGTGTGCGTCTCGTTTTGGAGAGACGATGCAGTGAATGTGATGGATTACTTGCATTCTCTTTACAAGTCAGAAGAAGGTGTGGAGGTTCAATTTCATTGATTGGGACATGATTCATCTCAACACCCGTGTCATTCAAAAATGCGAGTTCATCAGCGAAGATCTCCTCAAAAGTTCCATCAATACCCCGATGAATAATGTCATCACAAAGTGCGGGGTGATCTTCAGACTCCAGAAACGGTTCATAATCAGTGTTAGTTGTTGACCTGGACATCTCAGTGGAAGAGTCCGTATGTGTATGATACATAGTTGGGTCAAACAATAACGTATGAAAAGAGTCTAGATCAGTATCATGAGGATCATCAAATTGCTGCTGTTGACATCCATTAAGTCGACAGAACAGACCTGAGCAGTAGGTTCAGAGGGTACACTTCCCAACTTGTAAATGTTCAGCTCTATTGACCTATTCCCGAAGGATAGGGTCATAGAATCATTACGACAGTTGATGATAGCGTTGGAAGTGGCCAAAAAGGGGCGACCTAAAATCACCGGAATTTGATTCCGTGGGTTCGCTACAGGCTGTGTATCAATTACAATAAAATCTACAGGGAATACGAATTCCCCGATTTTTATTAACACATCCTCCAGTTCACCCCTAGGTTTGGTGATTGATCGGTCAGCCATCTGGAGAGTGCAATGGGTTGGCTTCAACTCTCCGATCCCTAACTGCTCATAGACTGAGAAAGGAAGCAGGTTAACACTTGCGCCCAGATCTAGTAGAGCACGGTTAATGTGTTTTTCCCCAATAGAAATGGAAATAGTAGGATATCCAAGATCCTTACGTTTCCTCGGCAATTGTTGGGGGAAAGCCGTGTCTACAGTCTTTGCCATGAAAATCTTCTTGGGCACTTGAGTCTTCCTCTTCCTAGTGCACAAGTTCTTAAGAGTTTTCGCATAGGACGGAACTTGTTGGATGGCAACTAGGAGAGAGATGTTGATGTTAACTTGCTTGAACATGTCCATAATCTTCTCCATATGTGGACTCGATGTGTTAGCCCTTAACCGATTAGGATTAGGTGCTTTAGCAATAAGCGCTGGGTCCATCATAGGAGAAGGAAGTGTGTGTGGACTTGATCCCAAAATAGAAGTGGGGATCGTCGGTGGTAGGCTAGAAGAAGTTGGCTGAGGTGGCGGGCCTTTTGGGAAACGAAGAATATGCCCGCAAGAAGGTGGTGGGGTAGAAGAACTGGGGTCAGAATTATAGTAGAAGTGGAAGGAAAGGTCTCAGCCGGGGTGTCATTGATAGATCTTTCAGTGTCATCAAACTCTTCCCCAACGTGATTGTCAAGCACTCTTCCAGATCTCAACGTGATTTCATTCACATGATGTGAATATCCAGGATTGGGTAAAGGTTGAGCTGGAAGTTTTCCTTTCTCTCTTGCACTCATTTCGGCTTTTAGTTGTGCAATTTGTGCTTCCATCGATTTGATATTCTCATTTTGAGAGACAATGATCTTCATCACATTCTCGACGGAAGATTGCAAACTTGCCATCCCTTGGATGGATTGTTTCATGAAAGTATCCAAGGTTTGTGCTAGTGCAGAGGTATTATCTGTACCGGTCAATTGCAAAGAGTTTTCATATGGTACAAAAGTGTTGGCCAGAATTTGGAAGTTTTGTGATTGGTAGGGGTGCTGACTCAATTGAAGTGGTTGCTGTTGTGGTGGAGGGACCCTTTGGAAATTGTGTTGGGTTGGAACTGTGTTTTGAGATTGTGATTGGTTCCAAACAAAATTAGGGTGATTACTCCAACCCTGATTATATGTGGAAGAAAATGGATTGTTTCTAGGTCTTTGAAATGCGGCATTGGTATGCTCGTGACCTTGAAACGGAGAATTTCGTGGACATTCTTCCGTCAAATGAGAAGGATCAGAACAGCATCCACATACAGTTTTGGAGATTGACATTTGATTTAGGGCGGCAGCTAAAAATTTGTTTTCCATAGTGTCAAATTTCTTATGTAAAGCTGAAATTTCAGCTCTAACTCCTATGGAAATATCATTTCCATCCCTAGACGATTGACTCACACCCTCCCACTGTAAAGATTTTTCAGCGAAATCTTCTAGAAATTTCCAGGCTTCCCCATCATCTTTGGTCATGAAATTGCCTTGACACATGGATTCAAGGGTCTGCCTTGTGTTAGGATTAATGCCTTCATAAATGATTCTGCACAGTTCCCATCTAGGGATTCCGTGATGTGGATATTGGACTAACAGATCCTTGAAGCGTTCAAGACATTTTGAAAATGGTTCATTTGGAAGCTGGGTGAATTGATTTATTTCGCTACGGACTCGAGCCGTCTTATGATGTTGGTAGAATTTCTTAAGGAATGCTTTGACGAATTCTCCCCAGTTTGAGATGGAATGTGCGGTAGTGTTATACAGCCACTTCTCGGCTATATCGCACAAGGTGAAAGGGAGAAGACGTAGACGCATAGCATCCATAGAAAGCTGTGAGGTACCCATCATTGTGCATACATTTTCAAATTTGGTGATAAAGGCATATGCGTCTTCAGACTCGAGACCGTGAAATTTTGGTAGAAGGTTGATGTATTGGGGTTTTATTTGAAAATTTTCCCCGTTGGCTGGTGGAATGGAGAGACAGGTCGAAAGAGGACCTCGTGTAGGATAGCACCTCTCTTAGAGAGAGATGCGGGGTGGATTCTGCACACCAACGGACAGTGGCAGAGCAGCGGTAAAGAGGTTCGATGGAGACGGATCCATCTGTGTGGGTGTGGTGCTGGGCAAAAGAGAGGTAAATGGAGAAATACCAACTTTAGGGTCGATCGAAGGGAACGCGGACTAAACGGGCACTAGAATCCCGTGGCCAGCCTATCTTGTACTAAAAGGGTTAGTACAAGTGGCAGCGTGACTTATAATTAGGGGAAAGAATGAATGTGATGGTGTTTGTTTTGAAAATTTGATACGGATTTTTGAAAAAATGATGCACTCACAACAAATGCAACAAGCAAAACCCTAATTCTAATGGTCACCTAGGTCAAAGCTCTAGACCGCTCCTAACTGCCAAAAGACAAGTCGCAGGATAAATCCTCCACTGCCTCTTTGTCTCTCCTGTGGCTAGGTAAGTGGGAGGTTCTCCACTACGTAAGTAGTGGGCCTAATTAAGTAACCACTAGCCTTAGACACACTTGCCTTAGACACCACAAAAGAAACGCGGATAAGCAATGAATTACCCACGGCCTTCTTCTATCCTAAGTGAGCGCGACGGTCCTTAGAGTCATCTCTAGATAATTTTTAGTTAATGAGGGTAATGTGGATGCAAGTTTGTGATTTTTGGGGCTTAGGAAGGGTAATGAACTCCCCACCTAATCTGGATTTGGCCGTGCCCCTTAATTTCCGTATTAATATGCAAACAACTAAAAATCAAAACACGCACAGTTTGTTTGCTTTTGCGGCGCTGCGAATTTTGCAAAGAAACCTGCAGTAAATTGTTAATTGGAGTAGATTTAGGAGAAGATAATAAAGTGTAGAAGTATGCCTGAAATTTTTGTACAGAGAGGCTTCTGAACCGCCGCGAGAGTCAAGTAATGCCACGGATCCGCGGTTTCTTCAGGCGATCACAGTATAAAATTTCTTGTACCAGCTCCTGTTCACTTACACAGCTCACTGGAATACTCTGAAAAAATTTTCTCAAGCTCCACAAAGTCCAGATTTCCTCGCAACAAATCACAACAACTTGTATTAGTGTTTGCGCGAATTTTGATCTAAAAATTTGGATGGAATAAACTTTTCAACTCAAATTTCAAAATACGAACAATTAGCGCACTATCTCCGGCAACGACGCCATTTGATTGATGATATTTTCCGATGTGTATAGTATGAAAATTGTTTAGAAATCACAACCAAAAATATTTTGACCGCAATCAATAACGGTGTCGAATGTAGCGCGTTAGTAAATGCGGATCGTCCACAGGGAAAGTGTAATCGTTCGTGTTTCGAATTAGATGAGTCGAAACTTTAAGGAAAAGAAAAGAAAACAACAATTCATGATTTGTAATTGAAGTTCAAGAATTAGAAAATCTAGATCTAATAACAAGAAAACGATAAAATCAAGAATTGAGAGTTTGATGATTTTCCAAACCAAATATCAAGAATCGAAGTGAAGCTCGTAGGAATCGATCGGATCTATAGATGTGATGAAATCTAGCAATTACGTATTCTTATCCTTCGAAGAATTGATACTAGATCGATGATGATCAACGAGAATTAGGGATTTCTAGTGAAACTAGGGTTTCAACATTTATCCCTTGTTCTTTCGTCGATATCATTCACATTCTAGCCTCTAGTAAATTCAAGAATCGATCGTGGATCCCTAATTTCGAGCGATCACAATCAAGAAAGCATCGCAACGAAACTAGGTCATCGATTCTTCAACTTGCTAGGGTTTACAAAACTCGTAGGACTTAAGAATCGTTTTAAGATTTGTTACATCATCATTCTATTGATCGTCTCGACTTCTTTACGAGCGGAGTTTTACTCAAACATCACAACAAGAACCACAATCACAAATTGAGATTGAATCATGATGCAAGAATTGTTAGTGTATATGCCCTAGGGGCCATTATTGTATTATACTAGATTGTATATTACTTAATGGAAGCCTGGGATATTCACAGTTATATATACAGTCTTGCTAAAAATGGTAGTATGCTACTTGGTTTGTGTCTACTTTAATATGTGCATATGTTTTTTGTAATGTATCACTTATACATATTAGTAGAGCCCATAGGATCTTTGCTTGATTACCAGCGTCGTAATGGCAGTCACACTAGTGGGAGCTGGGTAGTCTGTAAGCAACATCCTATACAGGTCCCTGGTCGTTGGATTATCGAGATAGGGCATCGATATTCCGGAGTAGACTAAGTGTGTACGCTTCTCATCCCAGTTGGGGAGATGGTCTGTCCCACAGCCATCAGTAGGTCGTACTAGAGATAGTATGCAGGTGCTCGTTAGGTTACGGGTACACCGGACAGGACTCGCAGGGGAACTGATTGGTTGGTATTATACCCGTCGTCAGTTAACAGTTCCCAGATGACATGAGTACAGCATAGTCCGCAGACTTGACACTGCTACTTCGCCTCGAGTGTGTCCCACTGTTCTTAGATTGCAACCCTACCACGGCTCAAAGGAGTCGTGCAAACAAGTAGCAGTTGGGTGCAGTCCCGAGCACTTGGAGGCAGTAGTGGTTAGACAGGATTCGTCTCTCCCGGTATTGGGAGATGATATCGCGCTGTGTCAGAGAGCCATTACGCAAAGTCCCTCGCCAGAGCAAGCGAGATATACTGGTAGGTTCCAGTAGCTTCTCAGGGTGTAATGGGCTTCGCTCCGACACGACTTATACAGCTATTAGGGGACTGACGCTTGCCGCCCCCTAGGCTTGATATGTGATAGTCTTAGACGAACAGACCGGACTTTATGGAGATTGTCACATTAGGCTCAGTAGGGGTTCGGATGGTTTTCCTCATCGGCCTTCTTATCGACATCTACCTGGGGACCGTTACGTACAGCTAGTGCCGCTTGCGGTCTGTGGTTAAACCCACTGCCAGCGTAGTGTCGAGTCTTTAGAGTCCCACACAGAGAGTTTCCTTGCTCCAGGCGAAACGATATAGAGGTCGTATGGTTTTACGACAAGGGTTCGGACGCATACGTGTGTTTACGCACGTACGACTTTTTCGGACAGTTTTTACTAGTCGGCTTTGGTTTAAGCCAGATTCTAGTATCGGGTTACTGGATTTATACAGTCTAAAGTTTTTCCGTATTTTCACGGATTGGAGGGGCGTTCTCGTAATTTGTCGGGAAGCTTCTAGAAGAGTGGTGACTAAGGGGTTAAGGTGGCATTGCATTAAATGAGATTAGTGACTCATTTGTGTGATTCATCCAAGTCATTAATGCTTCATAAATGCTTAATGACTCATGGAGATGAATCACTCATAGATATTTATGAAGCATGGTTGTTAATTCTATTATTTGATTTTTGGATAAATAATAATGCTTCATATATATTATGATAACATCATTATCTCATTTTCATTCTCATCTTCACCTTCTCTCTCCTCAAGCTCACTCTCTCTTCAAACCCTAACCCTAGCCTCTCATGTGTTGAGATCAAGGGTTAGCTAGACTAATACATCCATAACCTCACTCTATATCCCCTAGGTAGCTTAGATTAGCACTTTAAGCAACCTAGTTATCTCAAGTTTGAGATTAAGCTTGGCGTAGGAGCATTCGGGTGGATCGTCTTTGATTCGAGGAGGCCGTTGAGGTGCCGATGTTCCAAGGAGCCTACGAGGAGTGGAGGACCGCGATGAAGACCCGAAGGACTAGTATCGTGAGGTATAACTTCGTATCCGAGTAGTTAAACCTCTAGTATTTAGTTAGCAATGGTTTAGATAACGATTCATGCGCTCAAGTCCGTGTTACGAAGCTTTAATAATCGTTTTTCATATATTCCGCCTCCCCGCAAGTTCGTGGGGGTGCGTGACATGGACTTACGGTGGTATCAGAGCCAACTAAACCATTACTAGCTTGTTAGCAACTAATTAGAAGTTCGATCGACGAAAAATACGAAAAACGAAAAACCGAAACCCTAAGTTTCTGTTAATTTTAAAAGTGTCTGAAAAAATATTTGACATACCTTAAAATTCACAGCAGGGAAATTAATGAATACTGGGAAAATACGAGCCAGTGAATCGGCAAAACGGCCGCGGATCCGCGGCAATAGAGTGCTTATGCCGCGGATCCGCCGCCGAGTTGACTCGGAGTTTCACAGTAATTCATAATTTTTGGGTTTTTGTCTTCCTGTATGTTCTGTTTCTACCCAGGTTACTTCAGTACAGGTTTGCTTTTGGGGTAGACACGGAATATGGTAATCGATCGATATTCTAAGATATTTGCTAATTGGGTTTTTATCTGTAATGTTTAATGTGTTCGTAAACCTCCCCTAACTGCTAGTATGTCGGTTGGCAGGGGGTTGCACATTTCTGAAATGTTTACTGTTTGTGTATATGAACTGTGTTGGACTGTTGTGATGATTAGCCGGGGTTTGAGATGTATTTAATATTCATTCATTCAATGTAAATGTAATTTGATGTAATATTCTTTTGCGGGGCACATCCAGGTTGCGGTTGTAGCCACCGTTGTATTATTTCTTTTTACTGTTTTTGCTCCTAGGATAGACCCAAGGTAGGGTACACAAACTACCGGGTACGTCAATGTGTTTAGTGGCCTACTCACGTTGTTGAGGGAGACCGCTTCACTTCGGGTACTTGACGGGTAGTTTTCCGTACCCGTAGGGGTCTAGGGTGGAGTAATGGCTATTCATCACAACTGTATAATCCGTCTTTTATTGCAGGCTCAAAGAAAATGTGGATTGCTAATAAATCCAATAAAGTTCATCTGTGATCTGGAATGCTTATTATTGCGTCTGACGAAAGTACAATATCTATATATGATAGCTATTAGACGTCACTTATGTTTTACACCCGCGCTAGCCCAGCCCCTGCTCTGTCGTTAGTTAAGCAACCTAACGGGTGATGACGGGACCCAGTGGCGAATGCGGATGGCATAAGAGGACGTGGTATTTTCGTTGTTTTCTGCAATGATAGGATAAATGATGGGACGCATTATTATAATGCAAAGAAAATAAACCAAAGTTAAGTCGTTGGAACAAATTTAAAAGAAACCACTCGGTTATTTTAAAAGATCAGATTTTTTAATTGCGGAGCTTTAACCACTCCTTTTAAAAAGTATCAGGTTCCTTCGATTATATCAAGTTCACTACGTTCACGGTTTTGCCAAAACCATTCGTAGCCCTCCGTCATTTCATTTGGATATTCAGTAGTATTCAAGCTATGCATTTGACCAACGCCAGGGCATAGTGTTTGGTAGCTGCTGGGGTATTTCATTTGTTTGCATAGATAGATGTGTTAGTTTGGGACAGTCGTATTATTATTTGGCCAACGTCAGGGATATGTACGGATGGGTTCAAATTAACTAGGACAATGATGGGTAGAACTTGACATGTGACTTATGACATTTTGACCAACGCCAAGGTCATAAGAGCATGGGGCAAAAATCTATATCGGGAATTTCTAAAGAAACTGAAATTTGCAGAGAGAGCATACCATTTTGGAGTTTGATGATTGTTGGTAGGAATCCTTCAACATTATCTTACGATGATATTTTGGATCCCGATCCTACTGTGAGTATATACTACTTATCAGGAGATTCGTCACTTAACGATTAATGCTATAAACCAAGTAGGTGCCTAGAAATGTGTCAGCGGGGTTACGCCCCCAGAGAAAAGAGGTTATTTAATTAAGGAACTTCGCGAAAGCGTTGGAAAACCCCCCTCGAAGTATCGACACTGGCCTGGCTGAACGGTTAAGCAAGTATTGTACGGTGAGAATAGTCCTGCCTAGTTCTTCCTTTTTGGTTTGAGGAGGGATTTGAGAAACAGTGGGAGCCATCCTGTTTAGATAAACTTAAAACCAATCTAAACTTGCAACAACATCATACTAAAATGTTTTCTTCTCTCTCTCTTAATTGCAGCGACCTTGTGACCACACATAGGTTACATCTAGATAACAAATTGACTGAATCTGACTTATATGAGTGGCAAAAGTCTGTCCATATGTCCATTTCCTATGACAAGCTGGACCACCCTATTACTACTCAAGATCCCGCCGTCCCAGGTCCAGTTTCCACTGTCGCGGATATGGATATCCGTCAGACAAAGGAAAAAGATAAAGTGAAAGCTATGTGCCTCGTGTTAGCTTCAGTTGATGGTGTATACCAGAAGCAGCACGAGAAGATGGACTTAGTTTCCATCTTTCTCCATAACAAAGATTTATATGGAGAGCAATCTCATATCGCAAGATATGAGACCTCGAACGAATTAATTCAAGCGAGGTTGGCTGACGGGTCATCTGTAGGGGACAACATCCTTACAATGACTAGCTGTATTAATGAGCTCCAGGACCTGGAGACCGCGTTGGGAAACGAGTCAGATACTGACTTGATTCTACAGTCTCTGCTTCCTACCCTGAAGAAAACCAGGGAAGCAGAAGGAAAGAGAACGGCAAAAGTTTCGGGACTGGATATAGTAAAAGAGAGACGTTCCTATTGTTACAGGAATGAACATTGGCAGAATGATTGCAAGGCTAGCAAAGCCAGTAGCCAGGATTCGAATCATGTTGTGGCTTCAGCCTCAAGTGTATTTGTTATTGAGAACTGTTTGTCAATTAACTCTACTTCCTGGGTACTAGATACCGGAGCAGGATCTCATATCTGTAATTCAATACATGCTTTGAGAAACCGTAGAGTTATAAAGGTAGGTGATTGGTCTCTCAGAGTTGCAAACGGAATGAGCGTGGACGCTGAATCCGTGGGAGAATATCACCTAGGTTTGACAAGTGGGCATATATTGATTCTACGTAACTGTTTGTATGTACTTAGTATGACATGTAATATCATATCAGTGTCCTCACTTTCAAGAGAGGGATATGATTTTTCATTCGTAAGCGATGTGGTTAACATCCACCTAAATCAAGTTATGATTGGGTCTGGTACATTAGATAACGGTATATACGTATTAAGTCAAGCTCAGGTTTTCAATATCCAGAACACACTTAAAAGAAAGTCTCCAGAAATAAATCAGGCTTTTTTATGGCATTGTAGACTAGGTCACATCAATGAGAGAAGGTTGACTAAGTTACATAGAGAAGGATATTTGAATCCATTCGAATATCAATCTTATGCTACTTGTGAATCTTGTCTCAAAGGAAAGATGACAAAGACTCCGTTCACTGGGCACGGAGTAAGAGCAAGCGAGCTCTTGGGACTCATACACAGTGACGTGTGCAGTCCAATGTCTACACATGCGCGAGGTGGTTATTCCTACTTCATTACTTTTATGGATGATTTCTCTAGGTATGGATATGTCTTCTTAATGAAGCATAAATCCGAGGCCTTTGAGAAATTCCAAGAATACAAGAATGAAGTGGAAAAACAAACATGCAAGAGTATAAAGACACTGAGATCTGATCGAGGTGGTGAATACTTAAGTGCCGAGTTCCTGGGTTACTTAAAAGAGAATGGAATTCTCTCTCAGCTTACTCCTCTATACACACCACAACATAACGGTGTATCGGAAAGGAGAAATCGAACCCTATTAGATATGGTTCGTTCCATGATGAGTAACGCTGAGTTACCGCGATCATTCTGGGGATATGCGCTAGAATCAGCGGCATATCTTTTGAACAGGGTTCCTACCAAAATAGTGCCTACCACCCCATATCAAATATGGAGTAGGAAGAAACCCTATCTTCAGTATCTGAAGATTTGGGGATGTTCGGTTTTTGTTAAAAAGCAGTATACGGACAAGCTCGAGACACGATCAGTACAGTGTAAGTTTGTGGGATATCCAAAGAACTCCAAGGGGTATCTATTCTACTACGCAGAGTAATAAAAGGTTTTTGTTTCTCGTAATGCCCATTTTTTAGAACAACAAGTTTTAGAAAAGGATACAAGTGGGAGCGAAATAGAACTGGAAGAAATTCCAGAACCACAAACTACAACTGAAAGTTTGGTAGAACCAGAAGTTCAAGAAGAACTGGACATTCCCGCACCCCTCCGCAGAAGTGGTAGGCAGTCTCATCCGCCTGAGAGATACTATGGTTTTCTCATAGATGGGGATAGAGAGGATTGCACTATTGACTATGATGAGCCTACTAGCTTCCAGCAAGCCATTCAGAGCGGCGACTCGGTAAAATGGCTGGATGCAATGCGGACCGAAATGGAGTCCATGTACACTAACAAAGTATGGACTTTGGACATTGCTCCAGATGGGGTAAAACCCGTAGGATGCAAATGGATCTCCAAAAAGAAGATTGGTGTAGATAGACAGGTTGAAACCTATAAGGCTAGACTTGTTGCAAAGGGTTTCCGTCAAAGACCTGGTTTGGATTATGACGAAACTTTTTCTCCAGTGGCTATGCTTAAATCTATTCGGGTCCTTCTTGCTATTGCTGCCTTCCACGGTTATGAAATCTGGCAGATGGACGTAAAGACGGCATTTCTAAATTGTAATTTGGAAGAGAGCATCTATATGGATCAGCCAGAGGGATTCATTCAGAATGGGAGCAGCGGTAAAGTATGCAAGCTGCTTAAGTCCATTTATGGACTAAAGCAGCCATCGCGGAGTTGGAACATCTGTTTTGATGATGCTGTCAAAGAATTTGACTTTATCAAAAATCTAGATGAACCATGCATATACAGTAAGATTGTAGGGAGAGCTGTAGTATTCCTCGTCTTGTACGTGGATGACATTCTCCTAATAGGAAATGATATTCCTATGTTACAGTCAGTCAAAAGATTCTTGTCACATAAATTCTCCATGAAAGACCTGGGTGATGCCACCTACATTCTGGGGATCCGGATCTATCGTGATAGATCAAAGAGGATGTTGGGACTTTCACAGTCCAGGTACATAGACACCATAGTGAAGAGATTCAGTATGGATGATTCTAAGCGCGGTAACCTACCGGCTTGTCACGGAATCACCCTCTCCAAAGAGATGTCTCCCAAGACTGATTTGGAAAGGGATCGCATGTCGATTATACCCTACGCTTCTGCGGTAGGCTCTATAATGTATGCGATGTTATGTACCAGACCAGATGTAGCATACGCATTAAGCGTTGTAAGACGGTATCAGGAAAACCCAGGGGAGAAGCACTGGATAGCAGTAAAGAACATTCTCAAGTACCTGAGGAAGACTAAGGAGATGTTATTGGTGTATGGCGGAAAAGACCTCCAGATGGAGGCCTTTGCCGACTCCGGCTTCCAGAGTGACAAAGATGACTCCAAGTCCATTTCGGGTTATGTCTTTACCCTCAATGGAGGGGCGGTCTGTTGGAAGAGTTCCAAGCAGGAGACCGTTGCTAACTCAACAATGGAAGCGGAGTACATAGCTGCTTGCGATGCCGCAAAATAAGCTGTCTGGATGAAGAAGTTCCTCACAGAACTTCAGGTGGTTCCTTCCAGTGTTGGTCCAATAGCTCTGTATTGTGACAACAACGGCGCTATAGCTTTAGCGAAGGAACCCAGGTCCCATCAGATGTCCAGACACATCTTAAGGCGGTATCACCTGATCAGGGAGATCGTAGATCGCCGGGAGATCGTAGATCGCCGGGAGATCGAGGTGAAGAGAGTAGAGACGGAGAATAACATTGCTGATCCATTCACAAAGGCCCTTCCTCAGACGCAGTTCGAGAGGCTATTCGAGATGATAGGTCTACGATATGCCAGCTCATGGCCCTAGTGCAACTGGGAGATTGTTAGTGTATATGCCCTAGGGGCCATTATTGTATCATACTAGATTGTATATTACTTAATGGAAGCTTAGGATATTCACAGTTATATATACAGTCTTGCTAAAAATGGTAGTATGCTACTTGGTTTGTGTCTACTTTAATATGTGCATATGTTTCTTGTAACGTATCACTTATACATATTAGTAGAGCCCATAGGATCTTTGCTTGATTACCAGCGTCGTGATGGCAGTCACACTAGTGGGAGCTGGGTAGTCTGTAAGCAACATCCTATACAGGTCCCTGGTCGTTGGATTATCGAGATAGGGCATTGATATTCCGGAGTAGACTAAGTGTGTACGCTTCTCATCCCAGTTGGGGAGATGGTCTGTCCCACAGCCATCAGTACGTCGTACTGGAGATAGTATGCAGGTGCTCGTTAGGTTACGGGTACACCGGACAGGACTCGCAGGGGAACTGATTGGTTGGTATTATACCCGCCGTCAGTTAACAGTTCCCAGATGACATGAGTACAGTATAGTCCGCAGACTTGACACTGCTACTTCGCTTTGAGTGTGTCCCACTGTTCTTAGATTGCTACCCTACCACGGCTCAAAGGAGTTGTGCAAACAGGTAGCAGTTGGGTGCAGTCCCAAACACTTGGAGGCAGTAGTGGTTAGACAGGATTCGTCTCTCCCGGTATTGGGAGATGATATCGCGCTGTGTCAGAGAGCTATTACGCAAAGTCCCTGGCCAGGGCAAGCGAGATATACTGGTAGGTTCCAGTAGCTTCTCAGGGTGTAATAGGCTTCGCTCCGACACGACTTATACAGCTATTAGGGGACTGACGCTTGCCGCCCCCTAGGCTTGATATGCGATAGTCTTAGACGAACAGACCGGACTTTATGGAGATTGTCATATCAGGCTCAGTAGGGGTTCGGATGGTTTTCCTCATCGGCCTTCTTATCGATATCTACCTGGGGACCGTTACGTACAGCTAGTGCCGCTTGCGGTCTGTGGTTAAACCCACTGCCAGCGTAGTGTCGAGTCTTTAGAGTCCCACACAGAGAGTTTCCTTGCTCCAGGCGAAACGATATAGAGGTCGTATGGTTTTACGACAAGGGTTCGGACGCATACGTGTGTTTACGCACGTACGACTTTTTCGGACAGTTTTTACTAGTCGGCTTTGGTTTAAGCCAGATTCTAGTATCGGGTTACTGGATTTATACAGTCTAAAGTTTTTCCGTGTTTTCACGGATTGGAGGGGCATTCTCATAATTTTTCGGGAAGCTTCTAGAAGAGTGGTGACTAAGGGGTTAAGGTGGCATTGCATTAAATGAGATTAGTGACTCATTTGTGTGATTCATCCAAGTCATTAATGCTTCATAAATGCTTAATGACTCATGGAGATGAATCACTCATAGATATTTATGAAGCATGGTTGTTAATTCTATTATTTGATTTTTGGATAAATAATAATGCTTCATATATATTATGATAACATCATTATCTCATTTTCATTCTCATCTTCACCTTCTCTCTCCTCAAGCTCACTCTCTCTTCAAACCCTAACCCTAGCCTCTCATGTGTTGAGATCAAGGGTTAGCTAGACTAATACATCCATAATCTCACTCTATATCCCCTAGGTTGCTTAGATTAGCACTTTAAGCAACCTAGTTATCTCAAGTTTGAGATTAAGCTTGGCGTAGGAGCTTTCGGGTGGATCGTCTTTGATTCGAGGAGGCCGTTGAGGTGCCGATGTTCCAAGGAGCCTACAAGGAGTGGAGGACCGCGATGAAGACCCGAAGGACTAGTATCGTGAGGTATAACTTCGTATCCGAGTAGTTAAACCTCTAGTATTTAGTTAGCAATGGTTTAGATAACGATTCATGCGCTCAAGTCCGTGTTACGAAGCTTTGATAATCGTTTTTCATATATTCCACCTCCCCGCAAGTTCGTGGGGTGCGTGACATGGACTTATAAGAATTAAAAGAAAGCAAGATTAAAGAATTTCACCTTTTATTTATATCAACAATTCCGTTACTGTTAGTTATATGTATGCCCTAGAGGCCATTACTGTACATAGGATGTATATTGTAGTGGATGCTGGGACATATATAGGGAGGACTTTCTTGCTCGACATGATAGTATGCTATCTGGTTGAACTTTACCTTAACGTGTATGCTGATTGTCTCTCTGTTACATGTTGGTAAAGCCCTTAGGATCTGTACTTGACTACCTGGACTATGATGCGGATCATACTAGTGGGGACATGGTAGTCCATAAGTACATCCTTCAAAGTCCCTAGTCGAGGGTGTATCGAGACGGGGCATCGATATACCAGAGTAGACTAGCGTATACCTTCTCGACCCATACAGATGGGTGATGGATGATCCCATATCCATCGGTGTTTGACATCAGAGATGATATACGGGTGCTCAGTAGAGACTGGGTACACTGGACGGACTCGCCGAGAACTCCCAGATGGTATTATACCTCACGTCAGATGGCAGTTCTCTGGTGACACTGGTACAGAGTAGTCTGTTGACCCGAGATCGTCATAGAGTCTTGTGTGGTTCCCACTGTGCTTTGATTTCCATCTTACCACGTCCAAGAGGGCGTGCAAAACGGTGGTTTTTGGGTACAGTCCCGAGTCACATGGAGGCAATGAGCGATAGGAGGGGATTCGTCTCTCCCGGTATATGGGGGTTGATGTTGCGCTGTGTTCGATTGGCTATAACAGGAAATCCCTGGCCAGGGTTGCTGAGATTTACTGGTAAGTGTTACCAGTAGTTTCTCAAACAGTTATAGACCTCATATCGACACGACTTATCGAGCTATTGGGGTCTGACGTTTACCACCCCTAGGCGGGATATGCGACATATCAGACGATCAGACCGGACTGTACGGTAGTGTTACTGGTCGGATTCACTGGAGTGTGAGTGGGCTTGCTCGTCGATCTTCAGATCGCTCAATACCCGGGTGGCCGTTACGTTTAGCAGACCGCTTGCGGCTTGTGGGTGTTTGATATGATCATCGCCTGCTGCCGGCGTATTGACGAGTCTTTAGAGTCCTACACAGAGGTTTCCTGGCTCAAGCGAAACGAAATAGGAGCGCATATGAGATATGTGCGGGACCGAGAATAATACGAGTATGTGATACTGTATTCGATTCTCGCGATGTGACATTGATCGGTTATATGCGATATAGCCGGGTTATCGGATCAAGTGTTGATTCGATAAGATGTTACTAATGATACCAGTCGGTTATGTGCGCATGACCGGATCATTAATCAAGTGTTGATTTAATGATTTAATGCATATTTATATATTTGATATATTGCTTTGCATCAACTAGTATCGGTTTACTTAAGATGGATTTTCTCGCTCGAGTGTGCGCATTGTATATGCGATATGTTTATGTGCACATGTTTGTATCATGTTTGATGATGCATACCACTTTGGTTAAGTGTAAAGTTTGAACCATGGTTGTGTTTGTGTTTAGGGTTTTATTTTCTTAATTATTCATTTATTCTTTTTGATAAATGGATAAAAGGAAAGCAAATGAGAAAATGGTGGCTTCTTTTGTTTTGTTCATGAATCTTCATGAAGCTTTGACTTAGTTAACCATTTTGTCTCATGCTTAACCCTAACCACTCCACTAACCCTAGTTCACTCTCTACAACTAACCATGGTCATGTTATGATAAGAATGAGTTTCTTTTCTAATTAAACTAATTCTTTTCATAACAATTTCCTTCTTCTTCTTCCTTGCTTCAAGTGAAGAAAAGCTTACCTCATCAATGGTGATTGATGTTTTTGAGTGAGAAATCCAATTCTAAAGTTAACCCACTTCCTATTTCTTCATCCTCTACCTCTTGCCAAGTAGTAGAGTGTGTTTACTTCACAAGTTTCTTGACTTGGTGAAGTCGGAGCTTGATTTAGCGATGCCTCGACGTAGATCATCTTCGGCATGGACATCGACTACCTAGCTTGCCCATTCTCCGACGAAGCCGACTCTAGAGCCCGGATTTGATTTGGACAGCGGAGACGACCTCGTTGCGGAGCCGTGGAGGTGGAGGACCGGATCTACAAAGGTTGTATTTCCGTTAAACTTTTAGTTAAGTGTTAACTATTTCATTGTTCGCCTAGAAATCTAGCAAACGATCCGTAGTTTAGGGTTTGTAGGCACCGTAAAATTTTAATATGGCATGTTCGATGCCTTGTGAGACCTCCTTGGAGTGCCTAGGAACCCTACAGTTACAATCGCTCAAGAACTACAAGAGGAAGAACTCGATCGTCGATTTGGCTTCGCTCGTCTCCGTGAGTCGCGGATCGGCTTGGATCACTTGCTCGATTGAAGATCAGCTCCGCTCCTAAAAGGTTGAAGGCTTCTTGCTTGATTTGGTACTCAGGATCTTGAATTTGGCTTGGATTTAGAATTAGGGCTACAAGATGTGTCACTCAACTTGTAAACGGAAGAATTAGGGAAGATGATGAGAAATTGATCTCAACCCTTAGATCTAGGCTCATTTTTATAGACTTCCAAAACCCTAGATTTAGAATTTCAAATTTGAATTTCCCTCCAAAAGTTTATTAGCAAGAGATTTGAATTTCCCTCCAAAAGTTTGTTAGCAAGAGATTTGAATTTCCCTCCAAAAGTTTGTTAGCAAGAGATTTGAATTTCCCTCCAAAAGTTTGTTAGCAAGAGAGGCTTCTAGAAGTAGTTTGTTAGGAGCTTAATCATGATTAGCTTAATTTAATGATCTTTGCTGATCTGGCCGAAGCTTCGAGGGTAATCTGGAATTTGACATATTATTCTGAAGTGTAGGCACAGAGATAGGAATAATGCAGCAAAACTGGAGTGCTGACGTGGCATAACCGCTGCGGATCCGCGGCTCCAAATGGGTTTGGGCCGCGGATCCGCGGTCCAATATGGGCCTTGAAGCTTCAAATTCTCTGGTAATTCTTTTACTGACTTCAGGTGTACTGTATGATATGTTGATTCCCAGAATGCCTTCTAGATCATTGCCAGATTTCAAATCTTTAAGTTGGCGTATTTTTATCAGCCTTTTTTCACAAATTTGGCCTTTTTTCTGGATTTTCCTGCACAGACTTCGAAACAAGTGTTGCGCTATACAAGAATGATGCGATGCCATGATAAACACACAATTTCCCTCGAAATGCCGGTTTTAGAATATAACACATGCAATCTGGTATTTCAGGGATGTTTCGCTAATATGTGCAATATGAATACCGAACACTTCTAGATAAGTGCAAATGATAGGGAAATTGCCGTGTTAAAAATGCAGTATTTTCGACTGATTAGGTCCCATAAGAGAGTTCTCCTTACGAGTCGTGAGGATCTCGCAAGTGTAATTCTCCTTAGGAATCGTGAGGATCCCTAAGTGTGTTGCTCCCTTGTGAGTCGTAAGGATCTCACGCGGGTGGTTTCTCCTTACAAGGTCGAGAGGACCCTGTAAGTGTCCTTTAACGAGGTTGCATCCTTTCGGGTTTTCACAAACACTCGCCGGTAGCCCTGCTGTTTTTACTCACGGAGCCCTTTCGGGTTTTCATCCGTGCCCATTTTGCTTATGGACATACCGTTTTTTTTATTCTTTTCATTCTTCTTTCCTTTTTCTTTTCTTTCTAACGAGGTTGCGCCCTTTTGGGTTTTCACAAGACTCGCCGGTAGCCCTGCTGTTTTTACTCACGGAGCCCTTCCGGGTTTTCATCCGTGCCCATTTTGCTTATGGACATACCGTTTTTTTATTCTTTTTTTTATTATTTTTTTTAATTCTTTTTTTTTGCGGCTTTAGGATGTTGCAATCCACCGTAGTTTATCGACATCTCGGTCAACAGCTAGTTTTAGGACGTGGCGTTCCGTCATTAGTTTAAGGACATTTCAGTCCGCCGTCGCCGTATTTGAGGCGAATCTCTAGTTTACTGACTTTTCGGTCTATGGGGCTTTCCTTATGAACGAGCATGATGCCCCTGGCATATCCATCTTTCTCGGAGCATGTGATTGTGGCGGGCTCACCTTCAGTTTTCAGACAACGCGAACTTGCCCTGTTAGTACTGGTCTTCAACCCAGTTTTTGAAGACGAAGCAATTTTCGATCGGATGACTTACTGCTCGATGGTAGGGGCAGTAATTAGGATCGTTGACATCGCCTGGCTGTAGTGGACGTTTCGGACTCCGCAGATTGACGAATCTGATGCGCACTGCCAGCTTAAACAGTTTCCTTGTTTTATTCTGAGGAAATGAGTAAGGTCGTCCCAGCCTCTCCTCGAGGGATGGGCGTGGACGCACGTTGTCTTGGCGAGTAACCGGATTTAAGTTGCTCGGCTGTTGTTGAGTATTGGCAACGAAAGTTGCTTTCTCTTTGCCCTTTTCATTCCAAGGCTCTGTCTTTGAAGAGGAAGGCCTATGGCCCATCTGGTCCATTTGGGCCAGCTTGTCAATCAAGGCCTGGAAAGTAGTCGGCTTGAAAAACGTCATGAACTGGGAGATGGCCGCTTGAGGGTCAAGAGTGCCCACGAACATGCCCACCGCCGGCGCTTCTTCGATCCGCTGTTCGTATTTCAACCACAGATTCCGCCATCGGACAGCGTACTGGACCCATGTCTCGCCTGGCTTCACCCTGGCATTGATCAGTGCTGTTATTAGGGTGCGTTCACTAGCACTCGCGAATCTTTGTGTAAACAGTAGATCCATCTCCGCAAATGTTTTGACAGAGTCATTAGGTAGCTCCGAATACCATTCAAAAGCCGTTTCTGCTAAGCTGCCGACGAATTGGCGAAGCAACAGTTTGTTATCGCCTCCAGTGTTGCCGCATAAGGCCCTGAATTGAGCGACATGCTAATGTGGATTCCCTGTCCCCTTGTACACATGGAATTTAGGGATCGTATATCCCGGCGGGTAACTGATTTGGTCATACCAGCCCGGGTAGGGTCGTCCGGTTCTAACAATTTGCCCAGCCGCTTCATTCGCCTGATGAATTCGTATCTGCTGAGCAATATAATCATATAGTACGGCCTTGGAAATGGTTTCTTCCTTGGATGTTGAAAGAGTCGGAGGAGGATTAGATGTCTCCCATCTATCGTCTTCAGTAATGATCGGAGGGTCTTCCACTGGAGGGTCCGGCTGTAGCATCATCCCTACCATATCTTGGAAGAGGAGCGCCATTTGCTTTATGTTAGCCGCTTGCTCTGCGGCTTTTCTGTCCTTCTTTTTGAGGACTCTGCATAAGAAGTCAATATCAGTTTCTTGTTCGTGACGCTGCTCTGATGATGCCTTCGGGCTTTCTTTTGGCCCGGTGAGTGCGGCCATTGCAATCATCATCTCCTGAAGTTTCTATTGCTGCTCCTGAGCTTTTCACGGATCAGGTGAGCGGTCGGTGACCCATCGAAGCACGGCCTTCCTCCTTTCCGGAAGCCATATAAACAGTATGCACCACCATGCCCCCAGACTTGGGGTGTTTGTGCTCAGCGCTTTTACGGTTTGCCACGTTCGTAAGGGCTTTCCTTGGCCTCCTTCTTTTTTGAGCAGTTGATGTTGAGGAAGCCGTTGCAGTGGGCACCCAGCCAGCTGTTGCCTTTTGTGGCTTGATAGGATGGTCCTCTTCCCGCTAAACTTTCACCTTTTTCTGTCGGCGGGGATAATCTTGATCAATTACTGAGTCTCGGACTTGACGCCAGACCTTGTAGATTTTAGAAGACAGCCGTTGAGGGGGCTGTTCCGGCTTCACCCTTGGGGCATTATCCACAGGTGTAGGAGATCTTTTCAATACGGCAGTTGGCAAGTTTTTGCGCACCTTGTTAAGTAGTTCAAAACTGTTCCCGGTTTGAACAGCAGCGTCAACTTCCATCGCTGGAGCCGGCGGAGTCAGTCCAGAAGGGGGATTGCCCCCAGCTTTCCTCACTCGGCGCCAGTGGCGACGTCGAGCATGTCGTGCGGATGAGATCACCTCCATTGTAGGATAAGCTTCTTCATGCCCCCTGCTTTGAAGAGAGACTGTTATTGGTGCTAGCCTGTTGAAGACTGACACCCGTTGAGAAGCAATGTCTAATCTGTCAAAGACAGACCTCTGGGCAGGGGAAGCAGCTTTGAGGACCTCGCCTGGAGCAGAAGCCGGAATGGCCATCCTTGTAAAAACTGACTTTTTGGAAGGAGAAGCCTTTCCAATGATTTCGTCCGCTTGATCCGGGATGGCTATCCGCTTTGGGATGGCAACTTCGGGTATCGCGGGCTTGTAGACGCTCTGGCCCAGTCTGTTGAAAACTGAGGTATTGAAGTTGGGCGACCCGTTGAGAGGGGCCGCGGCAGTGGTAAGTCGATCAAAGACCGACTTCTTTGGGGCTTCTTGCAACGTCATTGGGGCATTGAAGCTCATCGGTAGGAGCATGGTCCCGAAGAATAATCCAGTGGTGGCTTGAGTTACCTGCTCCACTGGCATCTTGAAAAGGGTGGCCACTTGAGGCCCATAAGTCACTCCTCCAGCAAGGACGGAGCAAGAGTTGTAGTTGCAGGTAGTGTAGTTTGAAACCATTGATCTTCTGTTTTCTGCACGGAGCAAGAAACCAAATCTAAGTATCTTGAATCCACAGGCAACCACAGCAAACCGTGATTTGTTCGCGAACACGACACACGAAGTGTGGAGTGGAAAGAGGAAGAGGTCCCACCGGGCGTGCCAGAATCTGTTCTCCTCCGAATGGCGGCGCGACGACAGAAAGACGTCTTGCCTGAGATTCGGGACAGATGCTATTTGGTTTTATCCGTCCACCTTTCTGAAAATGCCAAGTTGATATACGGCACCGTATATCGAAGGTTTAGACGGATGCGGCCGATGTAGCAGACTTCCTCAGATTCCCCCTCGTCTGAGGGGTTTTTGATTGTGGGGACGCTCTTCCCTGCAGGCACAAGCCCCTGCAGTTAATTACGTTACCGCATCGTGGTAAAAACTTTCTCCTTCTCCAGCTAGTCACTTCGTGTCGTGGGTGTTTGTTTTGTTTGTGGTTGCCCGTGGATTGTATACGAAGACTAATTTATGTAGTCGCCTGTAGGACGTGGATTAGTCCAAATCCGTATTTTCTTAGATTTGGGTTTGGGTTTTGGTTTAAGGATACGTTAGCCATATTTGAGGCTAAGATCAACTTAAACGTTTGTTAAGGATACGTTAGCCTAATCTCCAGACTAAGATCAACTTAACAGGATCGTTTGGATCCGACAAGAGAGTAATTGGCTCTATTGTTCCAGTTTAGGGACATAGTGGTCCATTGAATGTATGGCCGTCGGGACCCGTCACCTCTCTGACGACGTTGAAGGATTACAACGACAGATGTCAGAAGAGTTCAGAGATGTACCCTTGAACCAAGGTTGGTTGGGAGACCTGTAGTCCAATTTGGGACTAAAGTCTGTTTAAGGGTTTAAAGATACGTTAGCCGTATTTGAGGCTAAGATCAACTTAAACATTTGTTAAGGATTCGTTAGTCTAGTTTGAGACTAAGATCGACTTAACAGGATCATTTGGATCCGACAAAAGAGAATTTGGGCTCTATTGTTCCAGTTTAAGGAAATAGTGGTCCATTGAATGTATGGCCGTCGGGACCCGTCACCTCTCTGACGACGTTGAAGGATTACAACGACAGATATCAGAGGAGTTCAGAGATATACCCTTGAACCAAAGTTGGTTGGGAGAACTATAGTCCAATTTGGGACTAAAGTCTGTTTTGAAAGTTTTGGTTTAAGGATGCGTTAGCCATATTTGAGGCTAAGATCAACTTAAACGTTTGTTAAGGATTCGTTTGTCTAGTTTGAGACTAAGATCGACTTAACGGGATCGTTTGGATCCGACAAAAGAGCATTTGGGCTCTATTGTTCCAGTTTAAGGACATAGTGGTCCATTGCCGGTTTAGGGACATGGTGGTCCATTGAATGTATGGCCGTCGGGACCCATCACCTCTCTGACGACGTTGAAGGATTACAACGACAGATGTCAGAGGAGTTCAGAGATGTACCCTTGAACCGGATGTAAATTGATTTAAGAGAGCAATCGTGCTCAGTCAAATTTAATTTGAGGACTTACGACCAGTATTGGGCTAAGTCCAGTTGAGAATGTTCAACATTTATTTGCATTTTGGTCTGTTAGGCCTTTGATTGGGCTCTGCCCTTTGTTCAATAATGCAGTGCATTTTTCTGGCTTATTAGGCCCTTTTAATTGGGCTCTGCCCCTTTCTTTTAAATGATACACAGCATCTGTTTTGGTCCATTGGACCTCTTAATTGGGCTCTGCCCCTTTTAATAGTGCATAGCACTTTTGTTTGGTCTGATAGACCCTTTTTTTATTGGGCTCTGCCCTTGATAATGCATTGCATTAAATGCTCTGACAGCGCTTCACGTGGCTTGTCAGGCGCTTTGCGCCAGCGCAAGGCGCAAGCGCATGTGGAGGTGCCACGTGTCACACTCTGGTGAGCGCAAGCGCAGTGCGCTGCGCTGTTGCGCTGCTGACACGTGGCGCGTTCTGGTGACTTGCGCCAATTTATGAGAACAGTGCTCTGTTTTAGAAGCGCATAGCGCAGTTTGTTCTGGGGCCGACACGTGACGCTCTCTTGTGGCTTGCGCTAACCCAAGAGCGCAACAGTGCAACTTTTTCAAGTGCAGGGCACTGTTTTATATTTTGATCAAATTTAGATCAAAGAAAACAAGTTTTTCTTGTTTTCCAGAGAGGTTTTACCTCAAATATCAAGAACCAGTGGTTCATCAAAAGGCAATGCATTTATTATTATTATATTTTTTTTATTGAAGATCTTTGATCTTGTTCTTAGATCGAAGAAATTTGTCTTTTATTCAAAGGTTTTTACCTTTTTCTTTTTCTGAGTTCTTTCTCAAAGTTTTCAGAAGATTTCTGTGAGTTCTCTTTGTGCTGATCTCTTTTAGACTTGGAGTCTAGGGGACTTTTTATAGTGCCATTTGATTTGTTAAATCAGTTACAGAGATCTTTCTCTGAGTGATTTGGAGATTTTTCCCCACCGTTGGATCTTTGATCCTAGGACTTCTGTTTTACAGAAGACAATTTTCTTGTTTTTTAACAAGATTGAGAAAGATCTTTCCAGAATTTTTCTATTTAAATGCTGGCACAGCTGGCGCAGCGCAACTGCGCTTGACACGTGTCGCGCAGCGCAGAGCGCAGCGCAATTGCGCTGACACGTGTCGCGCAGCGCAACTGCGCTGGCACGTGTCGCGCAGCGCAGAGCGCAAGTCAACTGACGCATTGCTTCTTTTATTTTAAAATTTTATCATCTTTTTAAAACAGAGCCTTGCTCTGATTGGGGGAAACAGAAGCGTTACTTCATTTCCCGTCTTGGGATTTGAACAGAGCTTTGCTTTGAAAGGGAGATTTTCTCCTTTATTATTATTTATTTATTTATTTATTTATTTATTTATTTATTTTCTTTTATTGTTATTATTTTATAAGGAGCGTGTTTTGAGCCAAAATTTTGGCGGGAACAACATGAGAGCGCCCAAATTAGAATCTGCCTTTGCTTTAATTCTCATTGTTCTGGAGGTCATGTGGGAGCACATGAGGCATTTCCTCAACGCTTTTTCTTCTCATTTTTGGGGGATATGTTTAGGGGTCACGTGGAGACACGTGACCCAGTCTTTTGCATGCATAGAGATCTTCCAAGTCTTCTTATTTCTTTAAGAATTAAATTCTCTGTAGGTTAAACCCTAATTATGATTTAGAGGAATTAAATTCCCATATACGTGAAAGAATTAAATTCTTATATAGGGTTAAACCCTAGTTCTTTCTTGGAGGAATTAAATTCCTGTAAATTTAGGAGAATTGAATTCTCAGATAGGGTTTAAACCCTAATTTTATCTTTGAAGAATTAAATTCCTATGAATTTGGGAGAATTAAATTCTCTAAACTCAATTCTCCCTCTAAGTTTTGGATCTGCATGGCATAATCTCAACCCGATGAGAATTAAATTCTCAACCTATGGGGAGATTTGCTTCTGCAGATCTTCAACCAGAGAAAGAACTAAGTTCTTTTTGCAGAAGAGTTAAACTCTTAAATTTGAGAATTAAATTCTCTTTTTTGAAGTTTTGATCCCCTTTTTTTCTCACCTAGGGTTTTCTTTGTTGAGAATTAAATTCTCCTTTCTTTTCTCTCTGCTATTTGCCTTTAGAAAGTTTCAAGATCCCAAAATTCTATATATTTCTTCTCCTATTGGCTCCTATTTATAGGAGAAGGAAAAGAATCAATTTGTTTTGTGAATCTTTCATTGAAAGATTTTGATTGTTTTTGTAACTAACATGATCTTTTAGATCACTTAGTGAATTTTATTCACCATTGGATTTTTAATCCAAAAGATATTCTGTCTGTTATTCTTGATGAATTTTAGGGAAATCTTTCCTTGTATAAAATCATTCCATAAATTGGTGATTTTTAATCATCATTGGATTTTTAATCCAACGGTGCTCCATTTTACAGAGCACCATCTTTTTTGTTTGGAAAGATTAGAGAAATATTTTTCAAGTTAGGGTTTTTGATTCCCTCTTAATTAGAATTTAATTCTTATTAATTCATAGATTTTTAGGAACCCATCACGTGTTGGCACGTGATCCCCTGATTAAGCATTTGACCGGAATTTAATTCTGTTGTTTTAAAGAACTCAGGAATTATCACGTGTCAGCACGTGACCCTTGGTCACGTGTTGGCACGTGATGCCCCATGGGGTTTTTCCTTGTTATTTTATTATACCTTTAATTCTTTTCAGTGAGTTTAAAGGCCCATCACGTGTTGGCACGTGACCTCACTGATTAATTATTTCCAATTATTTATTTTATTCAGTGCCTACAGACTTGCCTGTAAATGGTCACGTGTCTGCACGTGATGCCCGGTCACGTGTGGGCACGTAATACCTCATAACTTTTGATCCCGGATGAATTATGAAGCTCATAATATATCAAATCGAAAGATTTTTCGAGACGCTTTCAATACCATCAGAATTTAGCTGTTTCTCATTCGGTAGTTTGTCAAAATGAAGCCCGGAAAATACCGGTTCGCATTTTCTTTCTTCGATTACACGTGCATAGCATGTTTGCACATAACTTTTGATCCCGGATAATTTATGAAGCCCATAATATATCAAATCGAAGGCTTTTTCGAGACGATTTCGATAAAATTAGAATTTAGCCGTTTCACATACGGGAGTTTGTCAAAATACAGCCCGGAAAATACCGGTTCACATTTTTTTAAACGTATCGCTGTCGTTTGATACCTTGGGCTCCATTTAAAGTTCTTTTGGAGTTTAACTCTGCAATAAAATAAAGAATTTTGAAATAAAGACCTTTTTGGAGTTTAACTCCACACCAAATAAAGACCTTTTTGGAGTTGAACTCCATTTGAAATTATTTTGGAGTTTAACTCCACATTAAATTTTTTTTTGGAGTTGAACTCCATTTAAAGTTCTTTTGGAGTTTAACTCCACATTAAATTTTTTTTAGGAGTTTTACTACATTTAAAGTTCTTTTGGAGTTTAACTCCACGATAAAAATCTTTTTGGAGTTGGACTCCATTTAAAATTCTTTTAGAGTTTAACTCCATTTAAAATTCTTTTGGAGTTTAAGTCCACAATAAAATAAAGATTTTTTTCGGAATTTAACTTCACAATAAAAATTCTTTCGGAGTTTAACTTCATTTAAATATTTAGAGAAATGTTTTTTTAAATTTTTAAATATTATTTATAATTTATTTTTATTTATTTAATATTTATTTATTTATTTTTAAATAAAAAAAAGATTAAAATAAAGAGAAGAATGAAGAAGAAGAAAAGAAAAGAAAAAAAATTTAAAGAAAAATAATAATAAAAAAGTGGGGAACCTGGGCTCCGATTTAATGGGAGCCTCCCCTCACATGCTAGCATGTGAGGGGGGCCAAAAGGGCTCCCATTAAATGGGTGGTTCCCCTCACATGCTAGCATGTGCATGCTAGAATGTGAGGGGGCCCCTCACATGCTAGCATATGGGAGGCCAAAAGGGCTCCCATTAAATGAGAGCCCTCCCACTCACGTGCTAGCACGTGATGGGGACAAAAAAGGTTCAAATTTTTTTTATTTTTTTATTTTTTTTTATATGGAGTTCAATTCCAAAAGAATATTTTTTTTGGAGTTAAACTCCCAAATAATTTTAAATATGGAGGTCAACTCCAAAATGATTTTTTTATTTTGCAATTAAACTCCAAAAAGTGTTTTAAATGGAGGTTAACTCCAAAAAGATTTTTATTGTGGAGTTAAATTCCAAAAAGAGTTTTAAATGGAGGTCAACTCCAAAAAGATTATTATTGTGGAGTTACCACGGGTTCCTTTGGCTTAATGGCCTGAACGAGCTCTTCATCATTTGGATCGAGCCGGTGTTGGATGACAACGACCGCGTCATTGTCATGGCTATAAGGCGTAGGAGGAATTATTACTCTGAGCTCCATCATGTAGACCGTATTATTTTGGAGTTTAACCCCACATTAAATTTTTTTTTGGAATTGAACTCCATTTGAAATTATTTTGGAGTTTAACTCCACATTAAATATTTTTAGGAGTTTTACTCAATTTAAAATTCTTTTGGAGTTTAAATCCACAATAAAAATCTTTTTGGAGTCGAACTCCATTTAAAATTCTTTTAGAGTTTAACTCCATAATAAAATAAAGAATTTTTTCGGAGTTTAACTCCACAATAAAAAAAAAATTGGAGTTTAACTCCACAAATAAAAAATTCTTTTGGAGTTTAACTCCATACAAATGTTTTTGGAGTCTGACTTCTTAAAAAATAAAAAAAATTAAAAGAATTCTTTTGGAGCCCTTTTCTTCCTCTCATGTGAGGGGGAGGCTTCCTCTCATGTGAGTGGGAGGCTCTCATTTTGGGAGCCCCTTTCTTCCTTTCATGTGAGGGAGAGGCTCTCTCTCATGTGAGGGGGAGCCTCCCATTTTTTGAGCCCCTTTCTTCCTCTCATGTGAGGGGGATGCTCCCATTTTTTGAGTTGAAATTATTTTGGAGGTTAACTCCACATTAAATTTTTTTAGGAGTTTTACCCCATTTAAAATTCTTTTGGAGTTTAACTCTACGATAAAATTCTTTTTGGAGTTGAATTCTATTTAATTTTTTTTAGAGTCTAACTCCATTTAAAATTCTTTTGGAGTTTAACTTCACAATAAAATAAAGAATTTTTTCGGAATTTAACTCCAAAATAAAAATTCTTTCGGAGTTTAACTACATTTAAATTTTTTTTGAGTTTAACTTCACAAATAAAAAATTCTTTTGAAGTTTAACTCCATACAAATGTTTTTGGAGTCTTCTTCTTAAAAAATTAAAAAATTAAAAAAATTCTTTTGGAGCCCCTTTCTTCATCTCATGTGAGGGGGAGGCTCCTATTTTGGGAGTCCTTTTTTTTCCTCTCATATGAGTGGAAGGGTCCCATTTTTGGAGCACTTTTATTCTTCCTCTCACGTGAAAGAGAGAAGCTCCCAACCCATTTAGTGGAGTTTAACTCCACAACAAATAAAGACCTTTATGGGGTTGAACTCCATTTGAAATTATTTTAGAGTTTAACTCCACATTAATTTTTTTTGGAGTTGAACTTCTTTTGAAATTATTTTTGAGTTTAACTCCACATTAAATTTTTTTAGGAGTTTTACTCCATTTCAAATTCTTTTGGAATTTAACTCCACGATAAAAATCTTTCTGGAGTTGAACTCCATTTAAAATTATTTTAGAGTTTAACTCTATTTGAAATTCTTTTGTCTTTATCGATGACTATGGTGGTCGAAACATGAAATTGAAAGTCATTTTTACATCAACAAATAGTATGCTTGTTGAAATTCTATGCTTGCTTCACTGCACACATTAAATTCATTTGTTTGTTTGCCTTGTTCTTTCACTTCACAACACATAGCTTGACATAAATTATTGTCCTTATTCTTGAGTTTGGTGGTTGAAACATGAAAAGGAGAATATATAGATTGAATTATTGTAGACAAAATATATGTTGTTGCATAGTCATAATTGCATTTGCTGAAGCAAATAATTGAGCAGAGGCAATGTGGGAAATAGAGAAAATCTGCCACTCTTCTGTAGCTTTACATTATGTCACTATTTTTCTACAGTCTATCACGACTAATGTCATTTTTCTGTCAAATCATGACTAATATCCTTTTCTGTCAAATCACGAACAATGTTAACGTCACTATTTTTCTAGAGTCAAATCATGACTAATGTCCATTTCTGTCAAATCATAGCCAAAGCACAGTCATGGATAATGTCATTTTTCTGTCGTCGGCACTATTTTCTAATATACTTTTTCTGTGAGATCACGACCAATGCTTACATCACTATTGTTCTACAGTCCGTCCTGACTATTTTCCTTTTTATGTCATCAGCACTATTTTTCTACAGTCGATCGTGACTGATGTTCTTTTTCTGTCGAATCATTTTCTGTCAAATCACGGTCAATATTAACGTCAATGTTGTTCTGTAGTGCGTCATGACAATAGTCAGCACTATTTTCTGGAGTTGAACTCCATTTCAAATTATTTTGGAGTTTAAACTCCACACCAAATAAAGACCATTTTGGAGCTGAACTCCATTTGAAATTATTTTGGAGTTTAACTCCACATTAAATTTTTTTTTTGGAGTTGAACTCCATTTAAAATTCTTTTGGGATTTAACTCCACATTAAATTTTTTTAGGAGTTTTACTCCATTTAAAATTCTTTTGGAGTTTAACTCCACGATAAAAATCTTTTTGGAGTTGGACTCCATTTAAAATTCTTTTAGAGATGGACTCCATTTAAAATTCTTTTGGAGTTTAACTCCACGATAAAAATCATTTTGGAGTTGGACTCCATTTAAAATTCTTTTAGAGATGGACTCCATTTAAAATTCTTTTGGAGTTTAACTCCGCAATAAAATAAAGAGTTTTGAAATAAAGACATTTTTGGAGTTTAACTCCACACCAAATAAAGATCTTTTTGGAGTTGAACTCCACGATAAAAATCTTTTTGGAGTTGGACTCCATTTAAAATTCTTTTAGAATTTAACTCCATTTAAAATTCTTTTGGAGTTTAACACTACAATTAAATAAAGAATTTTTTTCGGAGTTTGACTCCAAAATAAAAATTCTTTCGGAGTTTAACTCCATTTAAATATTTTGAGAAATGGTTTTTTTTTTAATTTTAAAATATTATTTATAATTTATTTTTATTTATTTAATATTTATTTTTAAATAAAAAAAGATTAAAATAAGGAGAAGAAGGAAGAAAGAAGAAAAGAAAAAGAAAAGAAAAGAAAAAAAATTAAATAAAAATAATAATAAAAAAGGGGGGGAAACCTGGGCTCCGATTTAATGGGAGTCTTCTCTCTTATGCTAGCATATGACCTCTCACATGTTAGCATGTGACCCCTTACATGCCAAAAGGGCGCCTATTAAATAGGTGTCTCTCCGCACATGCTAGCATGTGAGGGGGGGGCAAAAGAGCTACCATTAAATGGGTGTCTCCCTTCACATGCTTGCATGTGAGGGGTCCCATGCTAGCATGTGCATGCTAGCATGTGGGGGGGACAAAAGGGCTCTTATTAAATGGGAGCCCTCCCCCTCATGTGCTAGCACGTGATTTGGGAGCCAAAAAGGGCTCAAAATTTTTTTTATTTTTTTTATATGGGGTTCAACTCCAAAAATTTTTATTTTTTATTTTTTTTGAGTTAAACTCCCAAAGAATTTTAAATATGGAGTTCAGCTCCAAAAAGATTTTAAATAGAGTTTAATTCCAAAAAGATTTTTATTGTGCAGTTAAACTCCAAAAAGAGTTTTAAATGGAGGTCAACTCTAAAAAGATTTTTATTGTGGGGTTACCACGGGTTCCTTTGACTTAATGGCCTGAGCGAGCTCTTCATCATTTGGATCGAGCCGGTGTTGGATGGAAACGACCGCGTCATTGTCATGGTTATAAGGCGTAAGAGGAATTGTTCCTCTGAGCTCCATCATGTAGACCGTATTATTTTGGAGTTTAACTCCACATTAAATTTTTTTTTGGAGTTGAACTCCATTTGAAATTATTTTGGAGTTAACTCCACATTAAATATTTTTAGAAGTTTTACCCAATTTAAAATTCTTTTGGAGTTTAACTCCACGATAAAAATCTTTTTGGAGTCGAGCTCCATTTAAAATTCTTTTAGAGTTTAACTCCACAATACAATAAAGAATTTTTTCGGAGTTTAACTGCACAATAAAAATTCTTTCGGAGTTTAACTCCACAAATAAAAAATTCTTTTGAAGTTTAACTCCATACAAATGTTTTTGGAGTCTAACTCCTTAAAAAATAAAAAAAAAATAAAAATATTCTTTTGGAGCTCCTTTCTTCCTCTCATGTGAGTGGGAGGCTCCCTCTCATGGGAGCTCCTTTCTTCCTTTCATGTGAGGGGGAGGCTCCCATTTTGGGAGCCCTTTATTTCTTCCTATGTGAGTGGGAGGTTCCCATTTTGGGAGCCCCTTTCTTCCTCTCATGTGAGGGGGAGGCTCCCATTTTGGGAGCCCCCTTTCTTTTTCTCATGTGAGGGGGAGGCTCCCTCTCATGTGAGGGGGAGGCTCCCATTTTGGAAGCCTCCTTTCTCCCTTTCATGTGAGTGGGAGGCTCCGTTTCACGTAAGTGGGAGTCTCCCATTTTGGAAGCCCCCTTTCTTTTTTCTCTCATGTGAGTGGGAGGGTCTCATTTTTGGGAGCCCTTTTATTCTTTCTCTCACGAGAAAGAGAGAAGCTCCCACCCCATTTAGTGGAGTTTAACTCCACACCAAATAAAGACCTTTTTGGAGTTAAACTCCATTTGAAATTATTTTGGAGTTTAACTCCACATTAATTTTTTTTTTGGGTTTTACTCCGTTTAAAATTCATTTGGAGTTTAACTCCACGATAGAATTATTTTTTGAGTTGAACTCCATTTAAAATTCTTTTTGGAGTTTAACTCGATTTAAAATTCTTTTGGAGTTTAACTCCACAATAAAATAAAGAATTTTTTCGGAGTTTAACTCCACAATAAAAATTCTTTCGGAGTTTAACCCCATTTAAATTCTTTTGGAGTTTAACTTAACAAATAAAAAGTTCTTTCGGAGTTTAACCCCATTTAAATTCTTTTGGAGTTTAACTTAACAAATAAAAAGTTCTTTTGGAGTTTAACTCTGAAATTGGTTTTATGCCTTATTTTTAGCAGTTTTTCTATCTTTAGCAGTTCTTCTTTTATTAAAAAATTTGTTGTGATTTAGATTTTGCAATTGTAAGAGGCAAATTTTAATTAAATAAAACCCTAGTTTGGTGAAATTGCCATTGTTATCTTTCTATTCTTTCAATTTCTCTTAAATCTGTTTAGAAGCGCCGTATCCCAAAACAGAGCTGCACCACTTACCAATTAAAAAAGAGCATCATGACTAATGCGTTTTTATGTTTAATAATGCTTAATTATAATTGTTACGAATTATGATTATAACATGCATGTTTTCCAACCAAAGAAGTATCCGTTAAAACAAATTGGTAATATCATTATTGCTTTTTATTTGAGTTTTTCTATACCTGGACGTTGACACCTTCTCAATTTTTTTTGTCTTTTTCTGTCATTTGTCAAAATTGATTGCAAAAATACGACCGAGTTAGAAAATTAAGTGATTTATACTATATATCCAAATACATCATATGATCATCATATTAAATATATTAAACCATTGAAAATATTTTAAAACACAATCAGAACTTGTGAACATTGTTCATCCCTTCTTCGAAATTTACATGCCAAAATAACAGAAATAATAGAAAGTTGATCAACAAAGAAAAACTAAAATTAACATCCTAATCTATTTCACATGGGTTCTCATATCGACATAGTGGACATGAGTTATTGTTGAACAACCAAGGAACAATGCAATTTATATGGAATGCATGGTCATAACACAACTGCACTCTTTCGAACAAATCACCACTGCTGCTCTTCTCAATTTCTTCAAAGCACACCGCACAAACAATATCGTCAACGTCCTTCAACTCTTGTCTCTTTTGCTTACGCGATCTCTTAATTGTCACAGTCCTATCAACGCTAGTATAAACATATATCTTGATATAAAATTTAGCATTTGCTACCTCCACAGCTTCATGGACGAATTTGCTGATCTCCGTTTCAAGATACATGCGATGCTGATCTTGGATGGGGCATTTATGACGCACCACCCAGCCGGCGAAGCTACGACAGTTCTCGGGCGAACGTAATTCAGATGCTATATATTTGCAATGCTTAAAAGATGGCATTTCGTCCAAAATACACTTTCTACCATCACGAGGGCCAACGGGAGAGGAAATGATCACTTGGGTGGAGTCTTCAATGTACCCGTGGGTGCAAACGGAAGATCGACACTGTCGGCATTCGACGACGTGGGCGTCAGTTTTGCATGGAGGAGGAGAAACAACGACGGTTTGTTATACTCTTTGACCATTGAGAAAGGCAATGACTGTCCTGCATCAAGATTTTGTGCCATTAAGAGATGCAAAATATTTCTGGCTTACCCTTTTTTTACCCTTTCTCTTTTGTAGGGATTGAAAATGAAGTGCCTTGGTTTAAATAGAGTAGAGGTGGGGATAGGTGCCAATAAGATATGCGACATGTGGCAATAAGAGATGGACATGAATAATGTCATTTTTCTGTCAAATCATGACCAATGCTAACGTCATTATTTTTCTATAGTCCGTCATGACTAATGTCCTTTTTCTATCAAACGATAGCCAATGCTAACGTCACTATTTTTCTACAGTCCATCATCACCAATGTCATTTTCTGTCAAATCATGTCTAATGTCCTTTTTCTGGCCGTCATGACTAATGTCTTTTTCTGTCAAATTTTGACTAATATTACCGTCACTATTTTGCGACTGCATGCACTTGCACGTGGGCCTTTGTACCCCCTCAGTCTATGCGCTGGTACTATGCCTTATTGACGCAGCCCTAGCCTATTTGGAGTTGCTCGACCGATTCAAAACACGTCGGGTCCAGTTCAACCCGAGAATCCCAAACTGTCAAATCTTTTCCGATTCGCGCATTCCACCAGCCAAATCGAAGATCTCGCAAAATCATCTGGGTCCATCATTTAAGGCCCCGAAATCGCGATCAAAGATTTGCTCCGAACTTTGACTTTCGAATTAGGAGTGAAATTAGCACCCGAATCAGTTAAGATTTGACAGGAAGTATCGGGAATCAGTTTGGGACGCAATCAAATAATTAGTTTCTCGTTTTAACAATTTTTTATTTTTAGCAGTTTTCTAATTTTAGCAGTTTTTCTTTTGATCTATTCCGTCCGACTTGTCATTTCTGTCCTATTTCTATCTGATAACGTCCCTATTTTTCTACAGTCTTTTTGGAAATGGTAACGTCTTTCTCTTTTTTCATGACTACTGTATTTTTCGGTTTAATAATTCTTACTTATGCTTGTCACAAATTATGATCATAAACCTGTTGTTCGAACCAAAGAAGTACCCATTAAAACCAATTGGCAATCTCATTGTTTTTTTCATTTGAGCTTTTTCTACACGCACCTTTTCAATTTTTTTCTCCTTTTCCGCCATTTGTCAAATTTAATTGCAAAAACACAATCGAGTTAGAAAATTATGTGATTTATATTATATATCTATAAAATGTATCATTTGATCATCGTATTAACCATATTAAACCAATTGAAAATATTAGAAAACACAATCAGAACTTGTTAGTATTGTTCATTCTTCTTCGAATTTTACATGTCAAAATAACAGAAATAACAGACGATCGATCAACAAAGAAAAACTAACAGCGACATCTTAAGTTATTTGATATGGCTTCTCACATCGACATAATGGGCATGAATTTTTCTTGAATAACCAAGAAACAATACACTTCATGTGGAATGTATGATCACAACACAACTGCACTCGTTCAACTAAATCACTGTTGCTACCCATCTCAATTTCTTCAAAACATACATCACAAATATTGCCATGCTCGTCCTCAACCCTGAATGCAAAATAGGAAAAGAAGATCGGTAGAGTTTTAAAGGCCTTTCTCTCTCATCTCTCTCAATTTTTTTTTTTATTTTTGGTTTTTCTCTTTTGAGTAGAGAATGGGGATGAAGTGCTCCATCTTAAATAAAGCAGGAGGTAGGCACGGACGCCAATAGAAGATGGGACATGTGACAATAGGAAATGGAAATTCCAAAATTTGTGAGGGCAAAATTGGCATTTTGAAAAGGAGATAAGATAGGCGGCAGCAGAAAGTGGAAATACAAAAATTTATGAGAGCAAAATTGCCATTTTGAAAATTCTGCCACCTCTCTACACCTTTACATTATGTATATAGGATTGTCAAAAACCTAGAGTTTTCGGACATGATGACATCAGAAAGAGGACTATCACCCGAAGCATGACTTCTTCATTTGCAGAGAAAGTTATGAAATGAGGGAAGCAATGACGTATTTTCTTTAAATACTAGTCAATTTATAAAGTAAGGAGTTCAGAGATCAATGAGTCAATAGGAAAATCATCAAGCATACAGTTGTTCATGATAATAATTAATTTATAGTGTTACTTGCTTAACAAGACGAAGACGAAGACCAAATAAAACTGATTAATTATTCGATCTCTTCTATGGATCTCTATAAATAGCTATAGTTATATACATGAAGAATCACTCAAAATAAACTTCACATAATTTATATACACGCACACATAATGGCAAAGGGTAAAGGAGCACCTGAGGAAGTGAAGCTGTTGGGGATGTGGCCGAGCCCTTACGTAATGAGACCAAGGATAGCTCTGAACTTGAAAGGCGTGAGCTACCAATACGCAGAGGAAGTGCTTGAGAACAAGAGCGAGCTGCTTCTGAAATCGAATCCGGTTTACAAGAAGGTGCCGGTGTTGATTCATGATGGTAACCCGATCAGTGAGTCGATGATCATTGTCCAGTACATTGACGACGTGTGGGGAGAAGCAGGGCAGTCTATCCTCCCGTCCGACCCCTATGAGCGTGCCACCGCACGCTTCTGGGCCGTCTACTTGGATCAAACGGTATGGAATATTCTTTTCTTTTCTTTTCGACAAGTATTAGACAAATTTATTAGCACAAGCCTTAGGTTAAGGTCAACTACCTACGTTTAGCATAGCGCTGCTGTAAAAACATATTTCTTTCCCCAATGAGAGGTGGCTGCTGTCATTGAATTGAAAAAACAACAAGTTAATATCGAGTCTTTTTAAGTAATGAAATGCCTTTTAAAATATGAGAAAATAGATGGGGTCTAGAGTTCAAAAAGGGAATCTAGTTATGTGTAGGAACACTATATCTAAAATCGGAAACAAAAAAATAAAAAATCCGACATATTATTTATAGTTGTTCAATGTTTCGGGCGTTTGCCTTCCTCTTACAAATCACATGTCTTAACAACTCTTGTAAAATTTCTCTTGATTTATTATATATATCAAATTCGGTTGGGTGGGGGGTGGGGGGGGGGGTTTCCCCACTTCTTTCTTACCATTGTATGGTGTGGTGTTTACAGTGGTTCCCTTTTCTATTCGGTATACTAAAAGCAAAGACGGAGGAAGCCAAGGCAGAAGGAGCAGAGCAAGCTATTTCCGGGCTGCAGAAGCTTGAGGAGTTATTCAAGCAAAACTGCAAAGAGGATCGCTACTTTGGAGGGGACACCATCGGCTATCTCGACATTGCCCTCGGTTCCACCTTGGGTTGGATCAAAGTCGTCGAAGAGATAGCGCAAGTGACGATACTAGACGAGTTGAAATTCGTGTTTTTGGCTGAATGGGCAAAGAGATTTTGCTCGGACGATGCCGTGAAAGGGGTCATGCCGGAGACTAGCAAGCTAGTGGAATACGGCAAGATGCTTCTAGCAAGATGGAATGCCCAATCAACCAATTAATGATATGATTGTTTGAGAATTGTTATCGGTCGCTGCCCTGCATATGAGAGCAAAATAAAAGGCCATGAAAACATTTCGAGAAGATGGTGCAGTTTTAAGTGCCCATTTGAGGAATCGAATCATGGTTCCGTTTTTATTATTCATCATTGTAAACTTATCTATGTTTTTCCTTTGCAATGCGATCCTTGTTGTCTGATGATTATTGCTATTTTCTTTTTAGCTTTGTTCATGAAACTGGATTTGGGAATTACTGAGAAAAGTTTTCTTTTTCGTTTCCTTTCTGCATGAATTAATTATATTTTGAAAGATTTATGTTTTCTCTCATATAATAGGGCAATTTATTTACACTTAAAAAATAACCAAACAATTATCATTTTGTTTTCACAGGTTGATGATATCGTCCAGAGCCGCCTTATGGTAAAATTATGAAGAGCGTTTTTTCGCAGTTTTTGTTGTTTTTATACAACGAACCAGAGGTATGTTTAATTATAGAGTATTTTCCGAACGTTGAGTTTTTGTTCACATAAGTTTTGAGAGTATATATGGATTTTGTATGTTGAAAATTTAATTAGATGTCTAAACTGTGTGCTTACCAAAGACATAATGATGCATTCCTTGATGGAGTATACAAATGTCGTATCTGGACTTCTTCTAATAGCACTCTCTCCTTTAAGTTTGGACTTCTTCTAATGGAACAAGAGTTTCCCACTCGCATCAAACATTACACTTATCTCACCCTCATTCCTGACTCATCCTCTCATCTCACGTTCGATTCCACGAATCATGTTGTTTCTTCGAGTCCTTTAGCCACCTAATGAAAAAGCGGTGTTGAAATTCCCCGCTGTTAAACATTCCATTCTCGATTTCTGCCGTCGGTAAATTTTCTCTAAACGATACGTTACAACTTTTCTCTTTAAGGAAAATTGTTTCCCGGCACAATTCGGAGAGATGACTTATTTTTAAACCCACAAAGTTCCAAAATTGTTTTAAAGACCCAAAAATATACTTCCAATGTTATTTTAAATCCAAACCCCCGTGTTATATATGTATTTATGCATGCATTGCCTTTAATATCCATTTAATATTTTTTAAGATATTAGAACGAAGTGCCTATAATATCCATTTAATATTTTTTAAGATATTAGAACGAAGGATTTTTTGGATTTGCCAAGATATTAAAACATAAGATTTTTTTATTATGTCATATGGTTTCTTTGTTATTATGTTTTTTTTATCATTGCTTGTCCTAACTTTTTCTAAATCCATTCTTAATTGTTGCTTTCCCTCTTTATTATTGATTGCTTTAATTTCTAACTTCTTTATTACTCTTAATTTATTATTGATTGTCCTACTTTCGGCCATAATAAGAGTGGAGATGGCGGGAAAAAAAAAGAATTGATTGCGGGATTGGAAGCTAAGATAGAAGATTTGGGTCAGAGGTAAGAGATTTAAAAGGAAGATGCAGAAATCGAAAACGAAGGTGGAAGGATTGGAGATATTGGTTTGGATATTAAGGATTTGGAAATGGAGATATGGATTTTGGAGGAGAAGATTGAGGAGAAGGGAGAGAAACACCGAGAAATTAGGAGCGAACAATAGGTGTGGAGAAAATTATACGAATAATGCTTTTTGAGAAAAAAAAAAGTAATTTGTGTATTTGATTAAAAGAATAAACGTAAACCTGAAATTTATGTAAAAATATTCTAAATAAAATACACACAATCTATTTTGAGCTTGAAACATTCGTATTTTGTAGGTATTGAGTATTTTTTACAATTTTGAAAATATATAGGTTTAAAAATAGATCATTTCTTCAAATTAGGCCCAGAAACAATTTTCCCTTCTTTTTAAGTTGTCGCCTCTCCTCCATTTCATTCTCAGTAAACTTAATCTCCCCCTCATCTTTATCTAAACACTCGATCCTCAAAACCAAATCTTTTTTCTTTTCAAAAATTTTCCCGAACTTCCCTTTAACCCAAGATTTCTGCCGAATGCCAAGACTCTTGATGTTTGTAATCCAAACCGTCATGCCATCCGAAAAGCGTTAGCCAACATGAGAACATCACTCGTTCTCCACCATACTCCCAAAAATTTGATAATGGAGCCAAAACTTTTCCAATCTAAAAATATTGCGCTCATTTAACAAATGTTCACAAAATGTTCACAAAAACTGAAGTATGATTGGACATGAAATTAATGACCGTGGAAGCCTTAGCCAGAGAAAATTTTAATTCTCACTCGCATGACTCTAAGACTATCAAGTTCAGATAATTATATTAATTAGATATTTATAGTAATAGTACGTTCACCCAAGTAATTTCGATCAATAAACTATTTTTTTCTATGCTTACTTTATAAGGTTGTTCTTTTATTTCAAAAAAAGAAAAAAATAACCATTCCAAGCATTCATTTAACAAGAAGATATTAATTAATGAAGATGTTATAGTATGCAATGCATTTAAAATATAAATCCCTAGTATTTTTAAATCAAGAAACATGGAAGCATTAGAAGAGCTTCATGCCATGTTGGAATTAAATACTAGGATTTTTAATTGTAAATATTCAAACAAGCCTCGGTTGGAATTAAATATCAACACACAATGTAAATCAACATTTTGTGCTATAGTGGTGCATCAACTGAAGATTAAGAAGCGGAAACTCCTTTTTTTTCATTGGGCCGTAAGGTCACCTAAGCACACACCACAACCTACATACACAACATACACGCATCCAAAGGAGCCACGAATTTTTCCCAAAAGTGTTAATTTGTGACCACTTTCCATCATGAGATTCGAACCCCGTACTTTCCCCAGGTGGGGAAGCTAATAACGACTCAAAGTTATCAGGCAAGGAAGCAGGCCAATAGACGTCTGAACCTTCAGGTCAGACGTTTGACCATGACGCCAGATATCTGTCATGTCCATGTCAGACGTCTGGTATTGGCTAGTGAACTAACAGAGCGCTAGCCAGACGTTTGCACCTGTATGGGACAGACGTCTGGATTTGAGTACCGCTCTAACAGAGCACAGACTAGATGCATGCCCCTATACAGGTCTCAGGGTTGCAGTATATTTGGAAAGATTTATATTGGAGATTTTGTAGTGATTTAGTTACAACTAAATATGATTGGGAGTTGTAACAATATTTTAGAGATTAATAATATATACAACCATAATAGAGATCTCTCTCTCTAAGGTTTCTTTTTCTTTTAATATCTTCTTTTTTCTCTATCTCTTGCAAAATTTTTTATGGTATCAGAGCTATAAAGGCTAATACCATTAAAAAAATTCTTCTCTCTAGATTTATATTACAATGACAACCAACCCAGATCAATCCTCCGTCTCATCAATTCCGCTTCTCGTCCCAACACCAATTCTTAATCCTAATGCATCGTCGTCCTTTTCAATATATGGACCGAATATCATGTCACTTCTCCACATTAAACTCATCTGTGACAACTACCTCGGCTGGAAGATGCAGTTTGAATCCCTCCTCAAGTGGCAAGGGTACATGGGCATCGTCGATGACATCGAAAAGTGTCTGCCCATGACTGTTCCTGATGAATAAAATCCGTTTGTTCCAGCATGCAATCCGACATATGCTGTATGGATCTAAAAGGATCAATTGATCGTGAGTTGGATATTAGCGTCTCTGACTGAATTCCTAGTTCCTTTGGTGGTTGGTAAAACTACAGCACATGCGGTATGGGAGATACTTGCCAAAGTTTTCGCATCACACTCTCGCGCTCGCATTCTTCAACTGAAGACACAACTTCGGAATATCAAACGAGAATCCGCCTCCATCATAGAGTACATTCAGAACATCAAGACTGTCTCCGACAATCTTGCAGTCAATGGGCATAGAATTTCCGATGCCGATCTTCTCATGCATGTTTTGGCCTACTTGGGGTTGGCCTATGACTCCTTTGTTCCTGCTATCATAACTCACGTAGAAGATATCTCGCTTGAAGATCTGCATGGCATACTACTTGCATACAAGGGCTTTTGCCAGCAACAAGAAAAGTCTCTTGATACTACTCCCTTTCCATCTGTCAACACCGCAACCATGGGCCGTAGAGGTTCCTCTTCAGATTCCTATCAGCGTGGCTATAACACCGAGCGCGGTGGTTGTGGTGGTCGCAATGGACGGGGTCGCGGTCAAGCCCGCGGTCGTGGTCCTCCTCGATGCCAAATCTGTATGACAACTGGCCACTATGGCAATAGCTGCCCACAATGCTTCAATCAGACCTTCTCTGGCAGTCCAAGAGGTATTTCGTAATTTTCTTCCCCACAATCTCAGAATGGAAGATCGGATAGGTACTTTCAAGGACCTGCACCATATGCTATACTGTCACATACACCTCCACCATATTTCTCGAGCGGTCCAAGCGTTTCTTCTTCCGATTGGTACCCTGACCCGGGGCAACTCATCACATCACGCCAGACTACACTCAACTTCTCTCGGCAGCCCCTTATAAAGGTACAGATACAGTACGTGTAGGTAATGGTACAACTTTGTGTATTCTTAACTGTGGTCACACAGCAATTCCATTGCCTTCTCGATCACTTCACATGAACAATGTTCTTCATGTTCCTTCAATAACCAAAAAATCTCTTATCTGTTCATAAATTTACTAAAGATAACAATGTTATTTTTGAGTTCCACCCGTTTGATTGTTTTGTGAAGGATCCAAATTCGGGGATAATTTTACTTCAAAGCCACCTTAATAATAGACTGTACCAATTGCCTCTTCCAAATGTCTCGTTTTCTACCGTGCATATTGGCGAACGTACCTCTATTTCCTCATGGCATGCTTGCTTATGTCATCCTGCCTCATTTACGAACTATTAAGAGTCGTAGAGAGTCAGTCTGTTCTAGTTGTATGAAAGCCAAAAGCCATAAACTATCTTTTGAATTGTCATCAACAGTTTCTTTGGCACCTTTAGATTTAATTTATTCTGATGTTTGGGGTCCTGCTCTTATTTTATCTCACACCGGTTTCCGTTATTACGTTACCTTTGTTGATGACTATAGCAAATTTACCTAGTTGTTTTTGATACGTAATAAGTCTAACTTAATTGATATATTTTGTCGCTTTCAACGCCATGTTGAACGTTATTTAAATAGGAAAATATGTATGTTTCACTATGATTGGGGTGGTAAATATCAATCTCTTCATCGTCATCTAGCCACGGAGGGTATCCTCCATAATGTTTCCTGCCCCCACACTCCCGAACAAAACGGGGCAGTGAAACGCAAACACCGTCACAATATTGAGACTGCTCGTGCCCTTCTTGCTCATGCCTCCATCCCTTCTCATTACTGGGATGAGGCCATGCAAACCACAGTCTTTATAATTAATCGTCTTCCTACACCAGTCATTCTCAACAACACCCCTCTCCATAAATTATTTGGTCGTATCCTAATTATACTTTCCTCCGCATATTTGGATGTGCGTGTTATCATTGACCTCGTCCCTACGCTCTACATAAACTTGCTAATCAGTCTGATCGCTTTGTGTGCATGGGTTATAGTACTCAATACCATGGTTACCGTTGTCTTCATGTACAATCCGGTTGAATGTATGTGTCTAAGCATGTTATTTTTGATGAAAGTTGCTTTCCCTTTTTAGGTTCATATTCTCCCACAGGTTTGCTGCAGAATAATGCGCCCCTTCTAGGAGCGGGCATCCTTGGCTCTGGCTCTATTCCAAGACCAGTTTTACCACTAGTACCGGCCACCGTCTTCCCTCGTGCGGTTTCCATCCTTAGGCCCCCCCACGCCAGTCGCCACAACTTGCTCAACCCAGCCGCTCGTCTACGGTCGCTCCTTCTCTAGCGAGCTCCCCACTGTAACACCCTAGTACGGTCATACGACATTAATTGGTATTTTAACACTTACTTTATATTTCTTCTATTTTATTTATTGGGTCGCGAATGATTCAAATACTAGTAGTCGTTATCCGATCCGACCCGTAAGTTTAGAACCCAATATGGTGCAAAATTGTATCTGAGATTTACTCGTAAAGTGTATCTATGTGAATCTAGTGTAATACCTACATTATATTTTTAGATCTTTATGTATCATATATCTAGATCATCATATATTTTTTAATAGCCACAAATTAACAATAAGTTATATTTTGTTAATTGTCATCATATGGTTGTCATCCCATATCTTATTTTGCTTTTATTTTTTACGTCTAAATCTCAAGATATCTAATATCAAATATTTACTAAATCTAGATATATTTTTAGAATCCTTTTAAATCTTAAATTAAAGGGTATAAGTTATTTAAAATATATGCCTGCATTATGATTGGGAAGTTTACATATGTGAATTATTTTCCAAAATATATTTTTGATGATATTTCGGTGGAGATTGGTTATAATTTAATATTATCTATATACATTAAAATTAATATGTATTTATAACCTAATTTAAACTATACTATATATTTATATTAAACACAAAACCTTTCTCATTCTCTCTCTCTCCGCATAACATATCTCTTTCTCATCAATTTATATATTCTCCTTTTTCGTTCTTCAAGCCCACACCCATTCTCACCGACGCAACTTCGGCCGCATTCTAGAAGCTTAACCGAGCCATCAAAACTTGGTGTTGATTTATATAGCGCCGTGTTACTTCCGTTCATCGCGTTTGTTTCGAGGCAAGTTTACAACTTACTACATGCTATAATTTATGTAATTTACTTATATGTTGTCGTACTATTATTATTATTATCAATATCATGCAGCTATATCTATATAATTTATACACCGTAGTTATTTAACGTTAATCAGTTTTATAATATACAATGTATGTAAATTTACAACTTACGACATGTTATAATTATATCTATAAATATATATATCGGCGTAATATTTCTTATTATTATCATTAATTAGTTTATAATCTGCATTTTATAACGTTATACAAAATATAGTTTGAAAATATTATAGTTTACACATGAAACGTCGTCGCAAAGCGGATACGACAAATCTGAAATTTACTGTACACCTTACATTATAAAATTCATTACAAATCATAGAAAAATCATTAGTATAGGTTCTTTAGTTCGTTACGAAGATAACTCAGAATACTATAACCCTGTGAAATATTTACTTGCAAAATAAATTGTTTAAATAACGTAAACTGTAAATTAAGTACCTCTGAACTGCTGTCCAGGAAAATTCCAGCAGCAAACTTTCAAGTTCGAATGTTCATAACTTTTTGTACAAATAACCTGAGATATTTTAACTTATAAAAATGAAAACCTTATTGAATTAGATTTGTTTTGGTATATGAAACGTCCATTTTGGAGGACTTTTGTTATTTTTAAATTATTTTACAAATCAGGGTGACGCTGAATTTCTGAACGAATCTTTCTTGTGCATGGTTAATCAATATCACTTTTATAGTTATTAATCGGATTGAATATGTTATCCCTGTTAATGTTATTATATCAATATCTATTTAATAAATAATAGTGCATGTGTTTTAATATTCAACAAATATTACCGATTTTCAGTTTTATAGCATACGTCTGTATTCGTACCGATAATCGCATATCTAATTGCATGCCGGAACATCATGATATCATTATACTACTATATTAGTACAATATGCTATCTAGTTTTTATCATACTTGGTAATGGATATATAATGGTTATTACAGATAGATACATATGCATCCTGGTATCAATTTTGTTTGCTGTGTTTCGATATCGATTACAGTTTCACATTTGGCATCTATTTGATACATATGCATCACTTGACATGTTCACAACACACTACTTAACTTGTTACTTGGATCTTGTTACTAATACCAACAATATTGACGTGTTGTCCTGGCGGACATGACTTGGTGTCTGCATAGACGAGAACTGTACATACTTGATCCTGTGTTGGCATTAGATTCATATTGGCAATATCTGACTTGAACACAAACCTGGGGCTAAAGGGGAAATCAAGAATGGAACTGAAATATAACTCGAGAGAATATTATTACATGTTTGCCGTTTTTTCGGGCATTGCGGAATAATTACATGTTTGCCGTTTTTCCGGGCGTTGCGGAATAATTACCCGTTTGCCGTTTTTCTAGGCGTTACGGAATAAATCCTGTTACCGTGATCCCGTGGGGAATGAACGGGATATATTTTGTTGGGTTACGATGAGAATTATATTAATTGATTTCAAAGACTTTTAGAATAGATAACCTAGAAACACAGTTTTAGGTTACACATCACACATCACCTACATACACATACATCACTGTTTCATATCTATGTTATTCATTTTTATTCATGTTTACTTAAATCGTTATATCATGATTATCACTATTGTTTTGATATTATAACGCACCGACGTCTGGGTTTTGCATGGCCCAGTTCCTTTATTTTTATCGCAGGCTGAACATGAGTATTTTAGCCAACAAGCCGAGCAGTGAGGAAGTGAACATGTGTTATTTAGAGATGTTTAGTTTAGTTTATTTCCGCAGTTTTATTTCCTTGATGTGAGCCCATATTGAGACAAATTTCAGATGTTGTTTATTGTATTTAATTCATTTCCGCCTATGTATTTTCTTGACTATTTTTAATGTGACAAATGGACATGTACTAGATAGATTTTATATATTTTCTGTTCTTGATATCCTATAGACAGCCGTAATGTGACCATGGAGGGATATTTCCTAACCACAAGTAGTATGGTTGGCTCTGTCACGTGCCGTAGTTTGCGCACTCTAGGAAGCGGGGCGTGACAGAGTTTGTTTGGTATCAGAGCCCTAGGATTTATGGTTAATCGGGTTTGGTTTTTTTTTTTTTTTTTGTAGTTGGGTATTGAACTCAATACACTAACCAGGAAACCCGGAATTAGGAACATGTCCTGCCACATTATTGTTGTGTCATTCAGATTCTTGAATCATATCTTTCCCTTGACTCTTTATCTTGACGATATGGAAATGACTTTGCATCTCTACTTGGAATCCTCTTGGTTCCGTATTGTTTCTCCCATATTATTCCCTCGATTCAGATAGTAGGATTTGGGTGACTTGAATAGAGTTATGTGATTGTAACTATATACCGCGGCATAGTTATAATGCGGTACTCTATTTAGGTAACCTGCAGTCTTATTTCGATTCATTTTCTTGACTTATGGTCGTTGTATTGCCTTGTTTCCTCTCGGCGTCATTGCTTACAAGTTTATGTCTTATCGCGAGCTTGAATCCAGCAACCACGATATATCTTTCCTCTCGTCCTGTAAGAACCAATCCATTTGCGTTTCGAAGAATAAGGAGAAACACAGGAGAAGTTTTTAATGATTGCAGTACTTCGAGATTAACCCCAGTGGGAGATGGTACAAACCGCTTCAAGGACGATCAGATGTAAGATATTTGATTGAAGAAGTTTTGATAGACCCGCCTCAAATTATCAATGTAGCGCAGCGGAAGAGTGGTGGGCTAATAACCCACAAGTCTTAGAAAAAACTTGCAAATTCATGATGAAGAGAACCATTTACTGAAGGGTGAAGTTCATAAACAAGTTGCAGATGAAGAGCCGATATCAGTTCGGGATTTCATGGATATGTTCAAAGACATCTCGAGTTTACCGTCTGAATGAGATGTGGAGTTTGCGATTGATCTTATTCCTATAGCAACGTCAATTTCGAAGGCTAATTATCCGATGGCACCGGTGGAACTAGAAGAGGTAAAGAGACAAGTTTCCGAATTACTAAAGAAGGGTTGGATTCACAGCAATGCTTCACCGTGGGAAGATCCAGTTCTTCTAGTCAAAAAGAAAGATGGCACGCGGAGAATGTGCATCGACTGTCGAGAGTTAAATCGGGTGACTATTAAGAACAAGTATCCAATCCCTCGCATAGGAGAATTATTCGATCAACTCAGTGGCGCGAGAGTAGTCTCGAAGTTGGATTTACGATCAGGGTATCATCAAGTTCGAGTGAAAGAAGAAGATATTTGCAAGACAGCGTTCCGAACTCGATATGGGCATTACGAGTACTTAGTAATGCCATTTGGAGTTACTAACGCACCGGCCATATTTATGGACTTGATGAACCGAATCTTTTCACCGTATTTAGACCAGTTCATAGTGGTGTTTATTGATTACATTCTGGTCTATTCGAGGAGCAAAGAAGAGCATGCAGAATATTTGAGGATCGCACTGCAAACGTTGATGCAAGAAATGTTATATGCTAAGATGACCAAGTGCGAGTTTTGGCTCGAAGAAGTGAAGTTCTTGGGTCATGTCATATCCGGAGATGGAATCGCCGTTGACCCTGAAAAGATTTCAGCTGTTCATGATTGGACAATTCCAAAGAATGTAGGGGAGATCTTTCTTGGGCTTGCCGGATATTATAGAAGGTTTGTGGAGAATTTCGCTCGAATAGCAGAACCATTGACCAAGCTAACATGAAAGGAGGTACCGTTCGTATGGACGGAGAAATGTGCGTCTGTTTTTGAAGCGTTGAAGCAAAAATTGACCACCGCTCCTTTCTTGATAGTGCCAGACGGTTCCAGAGGGTTAGTTATTCACAACGACGCATCTGGGAAATGCTTGGGATGTGTTCTAATGCAGCATGGGAAGGTTATAGCCTACGTGTCGAGACAATTGAAGATGTAGGGTTCCTAGGCACTCTTGTGAAGGTTCATAAGGCATCAAACATGCCCGGATTAAAATTTAGACGTGCCGAACAACCCAAAGCCGGGATCTTTGCTAGATTATTAGGGTTTAACATGCAAGATGATAACTTTTTATCTAAGTGTGAGGGATTACAACCTTTGTAGTCCGTTCCTTCGCTTCACAAGCTCCGAGTAGAAGTCCCTTTGCCGCGATCCACGATCTCCCGGACTCATGAGAGGCTCCACGACTCGAACGATCCATGCTAGCTTGGAGTATTCCAAATCTCCGATGATCTACCTCGAAGTTGCAAAGACTCAAGCTTTCTCACTCTAAAGAGATGAACACACTAATCTCATGGGCTAGATGAGATGAGGATGAGAGAGTAGTATTTTTGCTTTCTTTTTATATCATTTTCTCATATTTATTCATCACTTAAAGATTTTCTAGTAAGCTTTTCAAGAGAGAAGAAGATGATAATGGAAAATCAATAATAAGATTAATCCTTTTGTGATGAATAGAAAGAAGACTATATGATTGATTATAAACCATGGTCAAAGATGAGTGGCTAGGATTTAGTAGAGAATAAACTAGAGTTAGGGTTTGGTTGGGTTAAGAATGTGTCATCCAAAAATATCTTAAGAATGACAAAAGAAAAAGCTTCTAGAAGGTGCATGAAGCATCTAACCCTAATCAAACCCTAACCTCAATTAATCATCCTTAAACATGTTTAACAATTAATCATATCATGTCACAATAATATATATCACATATATATTATATATTTGCAACAAAAGAAAATAATACAATTAACATATATAGCATATATATCAATGTATCATCCAGTGAGAAAATGAAATAATAAAGCGAGCCAATATTAGATAATGTAATAATATATCATATATATTATTATACATTAAATCATCGAATCAACACTTGATCCGACGATCCGGCTATATCGAATATTACCGACTAATATATCATGTACCGATTCATCGAATCAACACTTGATCCGATGTCCCGGTTCATATCCAAATATCGCGAGAATATAATACGGTATCCCATATCGCATTATTCTCGGTCCTGCACATATCACATATGTGCCTCTACTCCGTTTCGCCTGAGCCAAGAAACCTCTGTGTAGGATTCTAAAGAATCGTCAATACGCCGGTAGCAGGTGATGATCATATCAAAACCCACAAGCTGCAAGCGGTCAGCTAAACGTAACAGCCACCCAGGTATTGAGCGATCAGAAGATCAACAAGCTAGCCTGTGCGTTCTCCTGTGAATCCAATCAGTAACACTCACGTACAGTCCGGTCTGTTCGTCTGATATGTCGCATATCAAGTCTAGGGGTGGTATACGTCAGACCCCAGTAATCGATAAGTCGTGTCGATGTGTGGCTCATAACGGGTCGAGAAACTACTAGTAACACTTACCAGTAAATCTCTATATCAGCCCTGGCCAGGGACTTCCAGTTATAGCCAATCGAACACAGCACAACATCAACTCCCTATACCGGGAGAGACGAATCCCCTCCTATCGCTCATTGCCTCCATGTGATTTGGGACTGTACCCAAAAGCCACCGTTTTGCATGCCCTCTTGGACGTGGTAAGGTGGAAATCAAAGCACAGTGGGAATCGCACAAGACTCTATGACGATCTCGGGTCTACAGACTACCCTGTACCAGTGTCACCGGAGAACTGCCATCTGACATGTGGTATAGCACCATCTGGGAGTTCTCGGCGAGTCCGTCCAGTGTACCCAGTCTCCACTGAGCACCCGTACACCATCTCTGATGTCAAAACACCGATGGATATGGGATCATCCATCGCCCATCATATGGGTCAAGATGCGAATACGCTAGTCTACTCTGGCGTATCGATGCCCTGTCTCGATACACCCTCGACTAGGAACTGTTATAGGATGTACTCATCGACTACCATGGCCCCACTAGTATGATCTCATCATAGTCCCAGTAGTCGAGTACAGATCCTAAGGGCTTTATCAACATGTGAGAGTAAAACAGTAAACCAATACAAGTCAACATGTTAAGATAAAGTGAAACCAAATAGCATACTATCATGACGAGCAAGAAAGTCATCTCTATATATATCCAAGCATCCATTATAATATACATCATATGTACAACAATGGCCTCTAGGGCATAGACATAACTAACAATCTCCCACTTGCACTAAGGCCAGCTGCTGTAGTATCGCATACCTAGCATCCCGAATAATCTCTCAAACTGTATCTGGGGAATAGCCTTCGTGAATGGATCCGCAGTGTTGTCCTTCGTATCTACTCTCCTGACCTCGATCTCCCGGCGATCAACTATCTCCCTGATCAGGTGATACCGCCTCAGAATATGTCTGGACTTTTGATGGGACCTGGGTTCCTTGGCTAAAGCCACAGCTCCATTGTTATCGCAATACATAGGTATTGGATGCTCAATGGATGGAACCACACCAAGTTCACTAATGAACTTCTTTATCCAGACAGCCTCTTTGGCAGCATCGTTGGCAGCGATGTATTCAGCCTCCATCGTCGAGTCTGCAACGGTATCCTGTTTGGAACTCTTCCAACATACCGTCCCTCCATTAAGGGTAAAGACAAAACCCGAATGCGACTTAGAGTCGTCCTTATCACTTTGGAAGCTGGAATCGATAAAGGACTCCACCTGGAGTTCTCCGTTACCATACACCAAGAACATCTCCTTAGTCCTTCGTAAGTACTTGAGAATGTTCTTCACAGCTGTCCAATGACTCTCTCCAGGATTTGCTTGATACCGACTCACTACACTTAGTGAGTATGCTACATCGGGTTTGGTACATAGCATCGCATACATGATAGAGCCTACTGCCGAAGCATAGGGTATCCCTTGCATGCGAACTCTCTCCAAATCAGTCTTGGGAGACATCTCTTTGGAGAGAGTGAGTCCATAGATCGTGGGTTGGTTCCCACGCTTGGATTCTTCCATACTAAACCTTTTTAGTATGGTGTCAATGTACCTGGATTGGGACAATCCTAGTATCCGTTTAGATCTATCTCTATAGATCATGATTCCCAATATGCAGGAGGCATCACCTAGATCTTTCATTGAGAATCTCTGTGATAAGAAGAGCTTGACTGATTGCAGCATAGGAATATCATTTCCTATCAAGTGTATGTCATCCACGTACAATACGAGGAAGACAACCTTACCCTCTGCTACCTTCTTATAGATACAAGGTTCATCTATATTTTTGATGAAGTCAAACTCTTTGACTACAACATCAAAACAGATGTTCCAACTCCGCGATGCCTGCTTTAACCCATAAATGGATTTAAGCAGCTTGCACACCTTTCCGCTGCTCCCACTGTCTACGAAGCCTTCTGGTTGAGTCATGTACACGCTCTCTTCTAAATCACCGTTTAGAAAGGCGGTCTTAACATCCATTTGCCAGATTTCGTAGTTATGGTATGCAGCAATGGCAAGTAAGATCCGGATGGACTTAAGCATAGCCACTGGAGAAAAGGTTTCGTCATAATCCACACCTGGTCGTTGACGAAAACCCTTTGCTACAAGTCTAGCTTTGAAAGTCTCAACTTTTCCATCTACACCAAATTTCTTTTTAAAAATCCACTTGCTCCCAATGGGTTTTACCCCTTCAGGAGCATTTTCTAAAATCCATACTTTATTGGTGTACATGGATTCCATCTCAGATCGCATTGCATCCAGCCATTTCACAGAGTCACCACTTGTGATGGCCTGCTCGAAACTAGTTGGGTCATCATCATCCATGATGCAATCCTCGCTTCCACCATCAATGAGAAAACCGTAGTATCTCTCAGGTGGACGAGAAACCCTACTAGATCGGCGGAGAGGCTGGGGTTCGTCGGGTACTACTGAATCCTCTGGTTCCACTAAATCTTCAGTTGCAGTTTGTGTTGCTGGAACTTCTTCCAGTTCTACCTCAGAGCCACTAATCTCTTTTGCAAGAAATTCCTTTTCTAAAAAGGTGGCATGTTGAGCAACAAACACTTTTTGCTCCTCACCGTGATAGAAAAAATATCCATAAGAATTCTTCGGATATCCTACAAACTTGCAAAGAACTGACCGTGCCTCGAGTTTGTCCGGATTTTGCCTTTTTACATAGGCTGGACAACCCCATATCTTAACTCGTTTAAGATACGGTCTCTTCCCACTCCATATCTCATATGGTATGGTAGGTACAGATTTAGTTGGAACTTGATTCAATAGGTATGCTGCTGTTTGAAGCGCATACCCCCAGAAGGAAATAGGTAACTCAGCTGTACTCATCATAGAGCGTACCATATCTAATAGGGTGCGATTCCTCCGCTCAGATACACCGTTGTGCTGTGGTGTATAAGGAGGAGTAAGTTGAGAGAGAATCCCATTCTCTTTTAGATAATCCCGAAACTCATTACTTAAGTATTCACCTCCTCGATCAGATCGAAGAATCTTAATACTTTTGCCCGTTTGATTCTCTACTTCGTGCTTATATTATCTGAATTTCTCAAAAGCTTCAGACTTGTGTTTCATCAGGAACACATGTCCGAATCTAGAGAGATCGTCAGTGAATGTAATGAAGTAGGAAGAACCGTTCCTGGCATGCGTAGACATGGGACCGCACACATCACTATGTATCAGTCCTAAGAGTTCGGTAACTCTTTCTCCGTGTCCACTAAACGGAGCTTTGGTCATTTTTCCTTTGAGACATGAATGGCAAGTATCATAAGATGATAATTCGAACGGATTCAAATAACCATCTTTATGTAACTTAGCTAGTCGTGTCGCATTGATATGACCAAGTCTACAATGCCACAAGTAGGATTCGTTCATATCCGAACTTTTCCTCTTGTGTGTGTTTTGTATATTCAGGACTGTATTATGATTTAGAATGAATATGCCATTATGTAACGAGCCTGATGCAATCAACTTTTGATCTAGGAATATGTTCATAACATTATCCTGTACTACAAAATTATATCCTTCTTTACTTAATAAGGAGACTGATATAATGTTGCACATCATGTTCGGTATATAATAGCACTCATTTAGAATCAGTGTATTACGACTTGGTAATACTAGGTGATATTCGCCAACTGCTTTGGCTACAATACTTGCACCGTTTCCTACTTGAACGGAATGATCACCTTTTCCCAGTTCTCTACCTTTACGTAGCCCATGTAACTGCTTACATATGTGGGATCCTGATCCGGTATCTAATACCCAGGACGTAGGGTGAACTGAGAAACAGTTCTCAATAACTAACACACCCGAAGAAGATGCATCAACATGTATGTTCTTTTGGGCGGCGTGAGAATCTAGATATTCTCCTGTTTCCTGTTCAGTCTTATAACTCTTATAAGAAAGAACGGGTCCAACATTCCATAGCTCAGTACAATAATTGGGTTCAGTCAATACATCCATATTATTATCTTGATTATGGCCTGACATGGTCGCTACCTGGAGAGAGAGAGAAGAAAACACTTTAGCGTATGCTCTTGCAAGATTAGATTGGTTATTATCTTATCTAATCAGGATGTCTCCCACTGTTTTTTATCAAATCTACCTTAAAACCCTAAAAGGTAAGATCAGCCGGGATTAATTACACCCTAGAATTTCGTCAATCTTTCAGCCAGATCAGTGTCGGTACTTTGAGGGAGGTTCCCCGTGCTTTCGCACGGACCTAATTAAAGTAAACCTCGTTTTCCCAGAGGCGTAACCCCGTTAACACTTTTCTAGACACCTACTTGATCGGCTAATTGTCCTGTGTAAAACTCTCCCAAGAGTAACTCTTACTCGCAGTGGGTATCGGGATCCAACTATCTCATAGAAGGTATGCAATCTCATTGCAAATTTCAACACTTGAAATTCCCAATAATATTTTGCTCCTAGTGATCTATGACCTTGACAAGGTCAACAAACCATAAATCGCAAGTCAAGTTCAACCCATCATTTCCTGATTGAATTAAACCCACCCGCATGACCCTTGACAAGGTCAACAAGGCCGTACGAATACCCTAATCCAATCACATCTCATGTTTTAGCAGATAAACACTAATTAGCTACCGTACACTGTGCCTTGACAAGGTCAACAAACACAGCACGAATACTAAGTAGGATTTATCTGAAATGACGGAGAGCTACGACAGGTTTTTCAGAAAACCTATTGCGTAATGAACTTGATATCGTCGTAGAATCGAGTGAAGTTTTGAAAAGGAGTGTTTTTGAGGCTTTTCTTAGTTTCGCTAAAGGGGTCACTCCCGGTGAAGGGATCGTCGGCCCTTTCCTCATCGAATAAGGTGCAGGATATATCATATATACCGCTGTGCAAAGCAAAACATTAAAAGCAATCAAAAGACACACCGCGTTTTGTAGCATCTGCCAGTTTCGCTAAAGAGGTCACTCCCGGTGAAGGGATCGTCGGCTCTTTCCCCATCGAATAAGGTGCAGGATATATCATATATATCACTGTGCAAAGCAAAACTGTAGCTACCCCCTTTTTATAAAGTTTTGATTCTACAACATCTTTAGGTTTCTTTTCTTTTTATTAATCTCATTAATAAATATCCCATCAGCTTATACTTCCTAAGCATCACAGAAGAAACGAAAGCAGTAATATTTATATATCAGCATATATATATATAGTATAAGCATTCGTCTCAGGCAGTAATATGATCTCATCACAGAACATTGCAGCAGAAGAACATATATGAAATATTGGATATACTAGGACGTCCGTGTTTTCAATACGAGCCTGTATAAAACACGGATTCCACGGTCGCGACGAATAGCTAAACCCACATCCCAAGACCCCTACGAGAGCGGCAAGTAACACTGCCAATTCTAGGGTTAGGAGACCCGGTCTCGACTCCTCGAGATGGCCTCCCACTGGACCCTAGAACCCGGTTACTTGTGCTCCCCTCCTTGGGTCTACCTAATGCGGAAAAGTAAATAATATACACTGGTGACATCAACCGCAACCTGGAAGTGCCCCAAATAAAAGAATATTACATTACAAATGAATTTTACATGAAGGAAAATAAAAACCCTCATCTCACATAAAACCCCCGGCTATTCTGAACGCGACGATCCAATGTAACATATCACAGCAACACATAATATCACATATCATCAACGTAAGTAAATATGCGCATCCCAATTGTCGTTGACATATAGCAACGAAACCGGCGATATCACATATTACACTTACGGTCACAGAAAAGAAAGTGTAAAACTACAATATTTGGAATCCACAATCACTTTAGACATCGTAAATCCGAAATATCACATACTTCGCATTTCATGCCTAACTCTATGAATTCCACATATTGTATCACATTCTAGATAAATAGACAGTATTAAACTTTCCGAACAGATAATCAAATACCCAAAATTTCCCAAAGTGCTCAACACTTGAGCGGAGTTCAAATAATCCCAGAATATGTCACAGTACCGGTGATCCAGCCGTAGAAGGGTCAAGCCAATGCCTCATATGTGGCACGCCGTACTGCCCCAAACCCGAAGGTTCAAAAGGCAGTTCAAGACGGTCACATAATCGAGTTAAGATTTGTTGTCTTCTAGAGGGTCCACCGCTTAACTTGCACAATTTTTCCGAAAGATTTAAACCCAATAAAAATTCAACACTTGAAAGTTTGCCGTACCGGGAAACAGTGAGTTAATGATATCCGTTCAAATAGTTTAACAGTTTCTAAATATCCGGAAAGAAATACGAATTTAAATATTCCGATCGAATCTACTATTACAAAATAAACCCCAGAAGATTCAACACCTGAAACAGATTAAAAATACCCAGAAGCATCAACAAGCACCTACGGACATTACCACAAAAGCTACGTGTCGCCAATCCATCAATCCGCCGCGGAACCGCCGCGCAAGCATGCTTGCGCCGCGGTTCCGCCGCCGTTTGGTCGAATTGGGGGCTCGGGTTTTATGGTAATTCTTAGAATTCCCTGCTGATTTTTTTACATATTTTTAATTCAGAAAAATCCCAAAATTTAAAAAATTTCCAGAGAGGGGTCCAATTTTGTCGTTTCGGGTTCGATCGGAGTTTTAACTTCGTAAACACATCGCCTAATTCTCTAGCTAGGCTCTGATACCACTGTAGGGTTCCTAGGCACTCTTGTGAAGGTTCATAAGGCATCAAACATGCCCGGATTAAAATTTAGACGTGCCGAACAACCCAAAGCCGGGATCTTTGCTATATTATTAGGGTTTAACATGCAAGATGATAACTTTTTATCTAAGTGTGAGGGATTACAACCTTTGTAGTCCGCTCCTTCGCTTCACAAGCTCCGAGTAGAAGTCCCTTTGCCGCGATCCACGATCTCCCGGACTCATGAGAGGCTCCACGACTCGAACGATCCATGCTAGCTTGAAGTATTCCAAATCTCCGATGATCTACCTCGAAGTTGCAAAGACTCAAGCTTTCTCACTCTAAAGAGATGAACACACTAATCTCATGGGCTAGATGAGATGAGGATGAGAGAGTAGTATTTTTGCTTTCTTTTTATATCATTTTCTCATATTTATTCATCACTTAAAGATTTTCTAGTAAGCTTTTCAAGAGAGAAGAAGATGATAATGGAAAATCAATAATAAGATTAATCCTTTTGTGATGAATAGAAAGAAGACTATATGATTGATTATAAACCATGGTCAAGGATGAGTGGCTAGGATTTAGTAGAGAATAAACTAGAGTTAGGGTTTAGTTGGGTTAAGAATGTGTCATCCAAAAATATCTTAAGAATGACAAAAGAAAAAGCTTCTAGAAGGTGCATGAAGCATCTAACCCTAATCAAACCCTAACCTCAATTAATCATCCTTAAACATGTTTAACAATTAATCATATCATGTCACAATAATATATATCACATATATATTATATATTTGCAACAAAAGAAAATAATACAATTAACATATATCGCATATATATCAATGTATCATCCAGTGAGAAAATGAAATAATAAAGCGAGCCAATATTAGATAATGTAATAATATATCATATATATTATTATACATTAAATCATCGAATCAACACTTGATCCGACGATCCGGCTATATCGAATATTACCGACTAATATATCATGTACCGATTCATCGAATCAACACTTGATCCGATGTCCCGGTTCATATCCAAATATCGCGAGAATATAATACGGTATCCCATATCGCATTATTCTTGGTCCTGCACATATCACATATGTGCCTCTACTCCGTTTCGCCTGAGCCAAGAAACCTCTGTGTAGGACTCTAAAGAATCGTCAATACGCCGGTAGCAGGTGATGATTATATCAAAACCCACAAGCTGCAAGCGGTCAGCTAAACGTAACAGCCACCCAGGTATTGAGCGATCAGAAGATCAACAAGCTAGCCTGTGCGTTCTCCTGTGAATCCAATCAGTAACACTCCCGTACAGTCCGGTCTGTTCGTCTGATATGTCGCATATCAAGTCTAGGGGTGGTATACGTCAGACCCCAGTAACCGATAAGTCGTGTCGATGTGTGGCTCATAACGGGTCGAGAAACTATTAGTAACACTTACCAGTAAATCTGTATATCAGCCCTGGCCAGGGACTTCCAGTTATAGCCAATCGAACACAGCACAACATCAACTCCCTATACCGGGAGAGACGAATCCCCTCCTATCACTCATTGCCTCCATGTGATTCGGGACTGTACCCAAAAGCCACCGTTTTGCACGCCCTCTTGGACGTGGTAAGGTGGAAATCAAAGCACAGTGGGAATCACACAAGACTCTATGACGATCTCGGGTCTACAGACTACCCTGTACCAGTGTCACCGGAGAACTGCCATCTGACGTGTGGTATAGCACCATCTGGGAGTTCTCGGCGAGTCCGTCCAGTGTACCCAGTCTCCACTGAGCACCCGTACACCATCTCTGATGTCAAAACACCGATGGATATGGGATCATCCATCGCCCATCATATGGGTCAAGATGCGAATACGCTAGTCTACTCTGGCGTATCGATGCCCTGTCTCGATACACCCTCGACTAGGAACTGCTATAGGATGTACTCATCGACTACCATGGCCCCACTAGTATGATCTCATCATAGTCCCAGTAGTCGAGTACAGATCCTAAGGGCTTTATCAACATGTGAGAGTAAAACAGTAAACCAATACAAGTCAACATGTTAAGATAAAGTGAAACCAAATAGCATACTATCATGACGAGCAAGAAAGTCATCTCTATATATATCCAAGCATCCATTATAATATACATCATATGTACAACAATGGCCTCTAGGGCTTATACATAACTAACAGAAGACCTATAAGAAGAACTACCCAACTCATGATTTGGAGCTAGCAGCTGTGATTTTTTCTTTGAAGATTTGGAGACACTACTTATTGGGCGAAAGGGTAGAAGTATTTACCGATCACAAAAACCTAAAGTTTGTGTTCACATAGAAAGAGCTTAACATGAGACAACATAGATGGTTGGAGCTGATGGCTGACTATGATCTTGATCTAAAATACCATTCGGGGAAAATTAATGTAGTGCCAGATGCGCTAAGTCGGTTGCTAGCAATATGGATGTTGACTGCACAGAAGGAGATTATCGCTGATATTCAGAGATTCGAGTTGGATATTGTACTACCATATTTTTCGGGACAGTTGATGCAATTGAAAGTACAGTCGTCCTTGATCGATAACATTAAAGCAACGTAGTCACAGGATCCAAGATTGCAGAAGTTTCGAGAACAAGTAGAAGCAGTACTTCGAACGAACTTGTCAATTTATGAAGTTGGTTCGTTACGATATGGTAATCGTTTATGTGTGCCTAAAGGAGATATTCGTGAAGAAGTCATGAAGGAGGCTCATAGTTCCGTGTATTCTGTATATCCGGGAGGCATAAAGATGTACCGAGATCTACGACAACATTTCTGGTGGGAAGGCATGAAAAAAGAGATTGCTCGCTACGTATCGAAGTGCTTGGTGTGTCAGCAAGTCAAGACTGAACATCAAAGTGTAGCTGGTTTGTTGCAATTACTTTCAATTCCTCAATGGAAGTGGGAACATATAATCATGTATTTCGTGACAGCATTACCGCGGAGTCTAAAGGGCAATAATGCAGTTTGGGTGATTGTTGATCGATTGACCAAGGCAACTCACTTTATACCATTTCGAGTTGGTCAGTCGACGGAAGTTTTAGTAGAACGGTACATGTAGGAGATTGTGAGATTGCATGGAGTACCCATGAGCATCGTTTCCGATCGTGATACCCAATTTTTATCGCACTTTTGGAGGAGTCTACAGGAAAATTTGGGGACTCGTTTGAAATTTAGCACCACCTATCATCCTCAGATAGATGGCCAGTTTGAAAGAACGATCCAAACTCTTGAAGATATGTTGAGAGCTTCCATGTTAGACTTCAAGGTTTCATGGGAGGATCATTTGCATATGGTGGAGTTTTCTTACAATAACAGTTTTCAGGCGATTATACAGATGACTCCATTCGAAGCATTGTACGCTCGCAAGTGTCGCCTGCCTATCTGTTAGGACGATATTGGAGAAAGAAGATTATTGGGACCGAATCTTATTGTGCAAACGGTGGAGAAAGTTAACGTGATCCAAAATCATATGAAGGCGGCATAAGATCGATAGAAAAGTTACGCCGATACAGGATGAAGACCTCTGGAGTTCGCAGTTGATGATCTTTTATTCTTGAAGATATCACCGACCAGAGAAGCGATTCGATTTGAAAGTCAAGACAAGCTTAGTCCTCGATTCGTAGGGGCCTTCGGTATTATCGAGCGCGTTGGAGAAGTAGCTTATCGATTGGTTTTACCACCATCCTTGGCGAGTGCTCATGACGTGTTTCACGTATCTCAACTCCGCAAGTATGTTCGAGATAAAACGCACGTCCTAGATCACTCAGAGCTGACGGTAAGGGAGGACTTAACATAGAAAAAAAGACCGATGGCGATTGTGGATCGATGAGAAAAGGTCCTCAAGAATAAAGTTATCCACTAGTACTCATTTCGTGGGGAAATCATTCGCATGGAGAATCTACTTGGGAATGTGAAGACGAGATTCAACAAAAGTTTCCTCATCTCTTTCCTTAGATCCGTATCTTCTTATTCTTTCCTATTTCGTGAATTTCGAGGACAAAATTCTTTTGTAGTTGGGTATAATATAACACCCTAATACGGTCATACGACATTAATTAGTATTTTAACACTTTCTTTATATTTCTTCTATTTTATCTATTAGGTTACGAATGATTCGAATACTAATAGTCGTTATCCGACCCGACCTGGAAGTTTAGAACCCAATATGGTGCAAAATTGTATCTGAGATTTACTGGTAAAGTGTATCTATGTGAATCTAGTATAATACCTACATTATATTTTTAGATCTTTATATATCATATATCTATATCATCATATATCTTTTAATAGCCACAAGTTAAGAATAAGTTATATTTGTTAACTGTCATCATATGGTTGCCATCCCATATCTTATTTTACTTTTATCTTTTACGTTTAAATCTTAAGATATCTAATATCAAATATTTACTAAATCTAGATATATTTTTAAAATCCTTTTAAATCTTAAATTAGAGGTATGAGTTATTTAAAATATATTCTTGCATTATGGTTGAAAAGTTTACAAATGTGAATTATTTTTCAAAATATATTTTTGATAAGATTTTGTTAGAGATTGGTTGTAGTTTGATATTATCTATATACATTAAAATTAATATATATTTATAACCTAATTTAAACTATACTATATATATTTATATTAAACACAAAACCTCTCTCTCTCTCCACATAACATATCTCTCCCTCATCAATTTATATATTCTCCTTCTTCATTCTTTAAGCCCACATCCATTCTCGCCGACTCAACTCCAGCCGCATCCTAGAATCTTAACCGAGCCATCAAAACTTGGTGTTGATTTGTATAGCATCGTGTTACTTCCGTTCATCGTGTTTCTTTCGAGACAAGTTTACAACTTGCTAAATGCTTTATGTAATTTACTTATATGTTGTCGTACTATTATTATTATTATCATCATGCAGCTATATGTATATAATTTATATACAGTAGTTATTTAACGTTAATCATTTTTATAATATACAATGTATGCAAGTTTACAACTTGCGATATGCTATAATTATATCTATAAATATATATATCGGGGTAATATTTCTTATTATTATTATCATTAATTAGTTTATAATCTGCGTTTTATAACGTTATACAAAATATAGTTTGAAAATATTATAGTTTACACATGAAACGTCGTCGCAAAGCGGATACGACAAATCTGAAATTTACTGTGCACCTTACCTTATAAAATTCATTATAAATCATAAAAAAATCATTAGGACACGTTCTTTAGTTCGTTACGAAGATGAATCAGAATACTATAATCCTATGAAATTTTTACTTGCAAAATAAATTGTTTAAATAATGTAAACTGTAAATGAAAGTATCTATGAACTGCTGTCCAAGGAAATTCCAGCAGCAAACTTTCAATTTCGAACATTAATAACTTTTTGTAGGAACAACCTGAGATACTTTAACTTATAAAAATGAAAAGCTTATTTAATTAGATTTGTTTTGGTATATGACATGTCCTTTTTGGAGAACATTTGTTATTTTTAAGTTATTTTACAAATCAGGGTGACGCTGAATTTCTGAACGGAACTTTCTTATGCATGGTTAATCAATACCACTTTTATAGTTCTTAATCGGATTGAATATGTTATCTATGTTAATTTTATTATATAAATATCTATTTAATAAATAATAGTGCATGTGTTTTAATATTCAACAAATATTACCGATTTACAGTTTTATAGCATCCGTCTGTATCCGTACCGATAATCGCATATCTAGTTGCATGCCGGAACATCATGATATCATTATACTACTATATTAGTGCACCATGCTATATAGTTTGCATCATACTTGGTAATGGATATATAATGGTTATTACAGATAGATACATATGTATCCGGGTATGAATTTTATTTACCGTGTTTCGATATCGATTACAGTTTCACATTTGGCATCTATTTGATACACATGCATCATATGACATGTTCACAACACACTACTTGAATTGTTACTTGTATCTTGTTACTAATACCGACAATATTGACGTGTTGTTTTGATGGACGTGACTTGTTGTTTACATAGACGAGAACTGTACATACTTGATTCTGTGTTGGCATTAGATTCATATTGGCAATACCTGACTTGAACACAAACCTTGGAGTAAAGGGGAAATCAAGAATTAACCGGAACGTAATTCGAAAGGATATTATTACATGTTTGCCATTTTTCCTGGCGTTACGGAATAATTACCTGTTTGCTGTTTTTCCGGGCGTTACGGAATAATTACCTGTTTGTCGTTTTTCAGAGCGTTACGGAATAAATCCTGTTACCGTGATCCCGTGGGGAATGAACGGGATATATTCTTTTGGGTTACGATGAGGATTACATTAATTGATTTTAAAGACTTTTAAAATTGATAATCTAGAAGCACAGTTTTAGGTTACACATCACACATCACCTACATACACATACATCACTGTTTCATATCTGTGTTATTCATTTCTATTCATGTTTACTTAAATCGTTATGTCATGGTTATCACTATTGTTTTGATATTATGACGCACTGACGTCTGGGTTTTGCATGATCCAGTTCCTCTATCTTTATCACAGGCTGAATAAGAGTACTTTAGCCATCAAGCCGAGCAGTGAGGAAGTGAACATATGTTATTTAGAGATTTTTAGTTTAGTTTATTTCCGCAGTTTTATTTCCTTGATGTGAGCCCATATTGGGATAAGTTTCAGATGTTGTTTATTCGATTTAATTTGTTTCCGCTTATGCATTTTCTTGACTCTTTTTACTATGGCAAATGGACATGTACTAGATAAATTTTATATATTTTCTGTTCTTGATATCCTATAGACAGCCGTAATATGACTGTGGTGGGATGTTTTCTAGCCATAGGTAGCATGGTTGGCTCTAGCACGTGCCGTAGTTTACGCACTCTGGGAAGCGGGGCGTGACACCCACCATCAACTCCCAGTCCCGCTCACATTCGTGCTTCTCGGTCGCCACCTGTAGTTTAACCTGATCCCCAACATTTAGCAAAATCCTCACCGCTCCCGGACTCCCCTTCGACCACCTTGTCAAGAACTTCCGATGAGTCCCCTATTCTTCGCATGCGCTCTCTTGTCGACATCAATGCATCTACTGACCCGGTCGTTGATTCTTTGCCACCTCACACACTCACCAGCAGTCATGCATTACCTACATCACTTCTTACCACTGCTTCGGTCGAGCCCACCTTCTTTACCTAGGCATCCAAGGGCCAGTCATGGCGTGTGGCTATGTTCTCTGAATTCGATACCCTACTTCGGCACATGGTTTCTCGTCCCTCTCCAATCTCATTTCAATATCGTCGGGTGCAAATGGGTGTTTAAGCTTAAACATCGTGCCGATGGTTCGATTGAACATCACAAGGCGTAGCTTGTATCCAAGGGGTTTCGGAAACAACCCGGTATTGACTACTTGGACACTATCAGTCCAGTTATCAAGATCACCTCGGTTCGCTTGATTCTTGCAATTGCGATTAGCTTAGGTTGGCCAGTGCGACAGTTGGATATATCGAATACAATTTTACATTGTCATCTCGAGGAAGTGGTCTATATGGATTACCCTTGTGCTTGGTTCAAATGTTTGAGTACTCGACTCTTTCAGCTTGGCTTCCTTGGATCCAATACTCAAACTTCGTTGTTCTTTTGTTAGAACCGGTGCTCACAAATTTATGTCGATGATATTCTAATCACCGGTTCCGATCAAGGTGTGTTACTGATCTTATTACCTCTTTTTAACGATTATTCTTCATTCGTGACCTTGGTGCCGCTCATTATTTTCTTGGGATCAAACTTTGTTCTCACCCCGATGGCTGCCTTTTATCTCAGTCTCAATATATTGTTGATATTATTCGGCACTCCAAAATGACTGTCATGCGCCCGATGTCCACACCTATGGCCACTGCCACGACTACCGATGATTCGCTTTCCACTCCCATCGCCGATCCTTCTATGTACCGCAGTATTGTGGGTGCTCTTCATTATGTTACCATCACTCGCCCTGATGTCTCCTTCGCAGTCAATCGGGCTTTTCAGCATATGCACGCTCCTACTGAGTACCATTGGTCGCTAGTTAAGCGCATCATATGCTATCTTCAAGGCATGCACTCATATAGACTTCTTCTCTACCGAGATTCGTCACGACATCTGTATGCTTTCAGTGATGCTGACTGGGCTGGGAATACTGCGGATCGTCATCCCTGTTGGCTATAGTGCCCTCAAAGCAATTATTTTAAGTGAAAATAGGTGATTACGGTAATTAAAGGAGGACCTATACGGTTAGAACAGTCTTACTCAAGATGATAGTATGCTATATGGTTTATCTTTATCATATATGTGCATACGTTTTATTACGTGTCGCTAATACATAATGATAAAGCCCATATGATATTTTCTTGATTACCAGAGTTATGATGGCGATCATACTTGTGAGATCTTGGTAATCCATAAGCACATCCTTAAATGTCCCTAGTCGTAAGAGTATTGAGACTGGGCATCGATATTCCACAGTAGACTAATGTATACGTTTCTAGACCCCGACGAGGGGAGGTGGCAGGTCTTATAGCTATTGGTGTGTTGCACCTAAGATTGTATATAGAAGGTTACTAGAGGTGAGTACCCCAGACGGACTTGTCGAGAACTTCTAGAAGGTACTATACCTATAGTCAGATAGCAGTTCTCTTTTGACATAAGTATAGGTAGTCTGTTGACCTGAGACCGTCATTTGTCTCGTGTGAGTTCCCACTATACTTAGATTACTTCCCTACTACGGTTCTACCGATTCATGCAAACAAGTTTTAGTTGGGTATAGTCCCGAGCCACATGGAGGCAGTGAGCGACTGTCAGGGATTCGTCTCTCTCAGTATATGGAGTCGATGTCACGCTGTATTCGGTTGGCTATCACCATAAATCCCTGGCCAGGGTGGTATAGATTTACTGATTGTAGATCAGTAGTTTCTCGGTGGGTGATGAGCTTGACACCGACACGACTTATTAGGTTATTAGGGGTCTGACGTTATCCACCCCATAGACTAGGTATGCGATACTTTCAGATGAAGAGACCGGACTGTACGGAGATTGTCATTTACAGGCTCTGTAGGGATACATATAGGTTTGCTCGTCGACCTTCCTTTCGTTCAATATCTGAGTAGCCGTTACATACATCTAATGGCGCTGATGTGCTTGTGGTTAAACCTGTTGGGATGCTAGGCATCTCTACTAGGGTTTAAAGCACGGCGGAAGCGGTAATTTTAAAAATCTAGAGAGCATTAGCATACCCAACCCAAGGATCAAACCAAAATGCTAAACTTGTAACTAAACTAGTAACCTAATAACAAGAGTTTAGCGGGCTACAACCTTTGTAGCGCGTTAGCCACCTCTTCTTGGACTCCGTCTAGTCTCCATGAAGCCCGGAATAAGCTTACTTAGTGATCTCCTCGCTAAAGATGATCCACCTTAAGATAACTCCAACACAAGCTCTAGCTTCAAATTGATCTCATCAAAATGAAGCAACCGACTAATTAAACTTGCTAAGGATGATTAATAGGAGAAGTAGAATAATTAGCTCACTTAATTTTTTTCCTTTTGCTTTTCCATTTCTCACTTGAAGAAAATCAAGAGAAGAAGCCATGATGGAGATGAGATGAAGAAGAAGATGAAGATGAGAATAATGCATATATGAAAATAAGTCATCACTTAATAACTCACTAAAATAAGTTAAAAAAACACCTCATGAATTCTACAACCATCTTAAATTTATGACTCATTCATATATAAAAGTGTTCATACCTTCTATATAAGTCTTATACACTCATCTCCTATATATCATCATACATGACACAATATTTATATCAAATATAAATATAATTAAAGAAAAGAAAATAATAAAGTGATCATGATATTAGTTAATATATAAATATACATTTAATTATTAAATCAACACTTGATTTAATAATCCGGTTATATCATATATATACCGGCTAATATCAATTAACACCCGATTAAAATACACGTGTTTAATCGAACACTTGCATGTATCCATATACGTGCCCTACATCGTTTCACATGTGCTGGGAAAGCTCTGTGTGGGACTCTAAAGACTCGACAATACGCTGGCAGTAGCTTAAGATCATATCCATAGCCCATAAGCACGTCAGCGGTACTAGTTGAGCTGTACGTAACGGCTACTCAGGGATTGAACGAAAGAAGGTCAACGAGTAAGTTTATCTGAACCCTGCAAAGACTATCAGAGACATCACCGTACAGTCCAGTCTCTTCGTCTAAGAGTATCGCATATCGGGTCTGGGATTTGGAATCTGGTCAGACCTTAATAACTCGATAAGTTGTGCAACAGAGGACTCATAACCAACCGGAGATACAACTGATAACACTTATCAGTTTATCTCCACTACGATGGCCATCAACTTGTGGTTGTAGTCATGTCCTGCACAGAGCAACATCAACTCCCTATACCGGGAGAGACAAATGTTAGTTATATGTATGCCCTAGAGGCCATTACTGTACATACGATATATATTGTAGTGGATGCTTGGACATACATAGGGAGGACTTTCTTGCTCAACATGATAGTATGCTATCTGGTTACTCTTTATCTTAACATATACACAGATTGTCTCAATGTACATGTTGATAAAGCCCTTAGGATGAGGACTTGACCACCAGGATTATGATGCAGATCATACTAGTGGGGACAGAGTAGTTGGTAAGTACATCCTTCAAATGTTCCTAGTCGTAGGTGTATCGAGACAGGGCATCGATATACCAGAGTAGACTAGCGTATAGCTTCTCGACCCATGTAGATGGGCGATGGATAATCCCATATCCATTGGTGTTTGACATCAGAGATGGTATGAGGGTGCTCAGTGAAGACTGGGTACACTGAATGGACTCGCTGAGAACTCCTAGATGGTATTATACCTATCGTCAGATAGTAGTTCTCTGGTGACACCAGTACAAGTTAGTCTGTAGACCCGAGATCGTCATGGTGTCTTGTGTGATTTCCACTGTACTTTGATTTCCACCTTACCATGTTCAAGAGAACGTACAAAACGGTGGCTTTTGGGTACAGTCCCGAATCACATGGAGCCAATGAGCGATAGGAGGGGTTTTGTCTCTCCCGGTATTGGGGGTTGATATTGCGCTGTGCTCGATTGGCTATAACAAGAAGTCCCTGGCCATGGCTGCTTCAGAGATATACTGGTAAGTGTTATCAGTAGTTTCTCGACCCGTTATGAGCCTCATATCGGCACGACTTATCGAGTTACTGGGGTCTGACGTTTACCACCCCTAGACGGGATATACGACATATCAGACGAAGAGACCAAAATGTACAGTAGTGTTACTGACTGGATTCATAGGAGTATGAGCAGGCATGCTTGTTGATCTTCTGATCGCTCAATACTCGGTGGCCGTTACGTTTAGCAGACCGCTTGCGGCTTGTAGGTGTTTGATATGATCATCACCTACTGCCGGCGTATTGACGAGTCTTTAGAGTCCTACACAGAGGTTTCCTGGCTCAAGCGAAACGGAGTAGGAGCACATATGTGATATGTGCGGGACCGATATTAATGCGCATATGTGATACCGCATTCCATTCTCGCGATATGTAATATCGGTCAGTTATATATGATATAGGCGGGTTATCGAATCAAGTGTTGATTCGATAAGTTATTGCATTTGATATTAGTCGGTTATGTATGATATAACCGGATTATTAAGTCAAGTGTTGATTTAATAATCTAATGTATAATTATATATTTGATATATTAATTTACATTAACCAGTATTTGCTCACTTCAGATTTCTTTTCTCACTTTGTTTGTGCACATTGTATATATGTGATATATGCAAGTGTACATTATTTTGTGTCATGTTTGATGATACATGCAAGATGGGTGTATGAGACACACACATGCTTATGATGATAATTAGGGTTTTTTTTATTTTGGTAATTACAAAATGGTGGGATTTTGTCATGGCTAGTATCTTGTAGAAGCTTGTAATGTTCATTGACCAAGTCCACTTTTTTGTTTTGCCTAAGATATTTATCAACCCAACCAATTATCGTAACCATGGTTATGTCTCTACAAAGGTTAAGTATATGATACTAAACTCGCCCATGGTTCTCATAATCCACTTGATTTTATCATGAGAGTTTTCTTCTTCTTCTTCCTCAAAGCATTCTAGCTTCAATGGAGATGATGGAAAATGAGTGAGAAAATTATTTCTAAAATGAGCAAAAATTCCTACTTCATCATCCTCTACTACTAGCTATTTAGTTTAGGGTGTTTTTTCACTAATTCTACAATTAGTGAAGAGGCAGTTTGGGTTAGTGTCTCCTCGACGTACATCATCTTCGGCCTCGAAGACTTCGATGCAAGCTTGTTTATTTCTTCATGGGAGCCTCTCTAGAGTCTGGGAGTTCATGATCGCAGCGAAGGGACTACTACACGGAGCTATTGAAGTGAAAGACCGGTCTGCAAAGGTTGTATTCCTTGTTCACTTTAGTTGCAAAGTTGTTTGTATTCGATTCGTCGCATTTTCTAGTATACAATTCTAGGGTTAGGGTTAGCTAGAACTGCAAATTTTTGAAATTGGTATGGACGATGTCTCCCGAAACTTTGCTGCCATGCTAGACAACCCTGCAGTGGTATTAGAGCCATGCTAGAAAATTAGACGATATTTGTTGGATCACGAAACCGAAACAACTTCGAAACTTGCAACACGAAACCCTAGTTTCTGTCGATTTTAAAAGGCCCTATAATTGTTTTTAAGAAATTGCAGAATCTTGTATGGGATGCAACATGAAAAAAGATAAAAATTTAGCCCCTTCCCTCGGAAAATGGCCGGCCACATGCTTAGGAATTCCGACCTACTCAGCCACTTAGTGGTTTTTTGGGTTAAATTTTTGGGTGTGTTCCAGAATCTGGGTTTTGGTGTTTCAGGTGTTGTTTGTTTTTTCTAAGTTTTTATGTGATGTGATCTTACAGTATAGGCAATTCAGAGTATTTCGTATTCGTAATTCTAACTTGTTTCGGGTATTCATATATTGTCTAGGCGAAATTAAAAAGTTCGATCGAATGTCAAAAACCCATTTTTCCAAGTTTAGGGTATTCGGAAAAATATGCAAGTAATTCTGTGAACCCTCTAGAAGAATGAAATCCTAACTCGACATAATGACCATGGAACCGCTTTCAAACCTTAGGGTTTGCGGCAGTTCCGCGGTGCCATTAATGAGGCTTGGGTCTGCCGTTCTACGGTTGGTTCATAGGTACCGTGGTATGTTCTGGGTATTATTGAATTGTACTCAAGTGTTGAGCTATCGGGGAATTGTGGGACTTTGATGAATCGATCGAAAAGTTTAACGTCGTCCGGATATCATGTGATGGGATACAATATTTGGAATCCACAAAAGTAGTTATGAGATAACTAGTTTGAATTTTATAAATCTAGCAGTTTAGTCTCATTTGATTAGTTGCCACAGGATTTTGATGTGATCAAAAGTCCGTCACAATTACGTAGTGTACGTGGATACTCACCGGGTAACCTTATTAGATAGCCATGCCTCATAGCCCCGACCAACCGACTGTAGAATAACCCCGTCGGCAAAAGAATCCGTTCGGGTGCTCGCGGCCGTGGTGTTCCGCCTTAGTGCACTTCGTCGACGGCATCAGGGGTGCGGCCGTTTACTAAAGTCTTCGACGAGCATTCGATCAGGATGTCGGGAATCTTGTTGAATTGTTCGACTTGATATTGAAAAGTGTTTTCGAGATCGGAGACTAAAATGCGGGGTTTATAATTGTTAGGCATGCGATATCTAAAGAATTCATTTGGTTGGGCATGAAATCCAAAGTATATGATATTTCGGGTTTATGATGTCTAAGGTGGTTGCGAATTCCAATTGTTGTAGTTTTTCACTTTCTTTTCTGCGACCGTAAGTGTAATATGTGGTGTATCGCCGGTTTCGTTGCTATATGCCAACGACAATTGGGATACGCATATTTACTTACGTTGATGACATGTGATGTTATGTGTTGCTGTGATATATTATATTGGATCGTCGTGTTTTGAATAGCCGGGGGTTTTATGTGAGATGGGAGTTTTTCCATTTTCATTCATGTAAAAACTTGTATGTAATATTTTTTTTATTGGGTCACTTCCGGGTTGAGGAAGATGTCACCGTTGATGTATATTATTTACTTTTCCGCATTAGGATAGACCCAAGGCGGGGAGCATAAGTAACCGGGTTCTAGGGTCCAGTGGGAGACCATCTTGAGGAGTCGAGACCGGGTCTCCTAACTCTAGAATTGGTAGGGTTGCTTGCCGCTCTCGTAGGGGTCTAGGGTTATGGGATTGGCTATTCATCACGACCGTGGAATCCGTGTTTTATACATGCTTAATTTAAAACTCGGAAATCCTTGTATATCCAATATTCCATATGTTGTTTTCTGCTGCGATATTCTGTGATGTGATCACTGTATATGATGAGATAAATACTGTATATAGTATATGTGATATATTATATAGATGTTGCTTATGTTTTACACCCGCGCTAGCCCTGCCCCTCTCTGCCGTTAGTTACCTAACCTAACGGTGCATGACGGAACATCGAGACGAATACGGATGACATAAGCGTACATTGTATTTATCTGTGATGCTTAGGTAACTTAAATGATGGGACTTCATTAATGAGATTAATGAAAGAAAATAAACCTAAAGATGTTGTGCAATCGAATTTAACGAAAATGGTAGCTCTAATTCTTGATTTGCATAGCGTTATTCCTTGTAGAATATCCAACACCTTATTCGATAAGGAAAGAGCCGAGATACCTTCACCGGGAGTGACCTCTTTAACGAAACTAGCAGATGCTACAACCCACTCGGTTTGTCTTTTGATTGCTTCTATAGATTTTGCTTTGCATAGTGGTATTTGTGAAATATCCTGCACCTTATTCAATAAGGAAAGAGCCGAGATCCCTTCACCGGGAGTGGCCTCTTTAGCAAAACTAGTAAAAGCCTCAAAAACACTCCTTTTTCAAAATCACTCGATTCTATAACGAGATCAAGTTCACTATGCAAAGGGTTTTCTTAAAAACCTGTCGTAGCCCTCCATCATTTCATATAAATACTATTTAGTATTCGTGCTATGTTTGTTGACCTCCGTCAAGGCGTAGTGTGCGGTAGCTGATTAGTGCTTATCTGTTGCATACGATGCGATTGGATTAGGGTAGTCGTGCGGCCTTGTTGACCTTCGTCAAGGGTCGTGCGAGTGGGTTTAATTCAATCAAGAAATGTACGGGTTGAACTTGACTAGTAGCTTATAGTTTGTTGACCTCCGTCAAGATCATAGGACGCTAGGGGAAAAATATTATCGGGAATTTCAAGTGTTGAAATTTGCAATGAGATTGCATACCTTCTATGAGATAGTTGGATCCCGATACTCACTGCGAGTAAGAGTTACTCCTGGGAGAGTTTTACACATTACAATTAGCCGATCAAGTAGGTGTCTAGAAAGGTGTCAACGGGGTTACGCCCCTGGAAAAATGAGGTTTATTTTAATTAGGTCCGTGCAAAAGCACAGGGAACCTCCCTCAAAGTACCGGCACTGGCCCGGCTGAAAGATTAACGAACTTGTAGGGTGTAATTAATCCTGGCTAGTCTATCCTTTTAGGGTTTGAAGGAAGATTTGATAAAAAACAGCAGGAGCCATCCTGATTAGATAAAATAATAACCAATCTAATCTTGCAAGAGCATTGTAGGGTTCCTAGGCACACTATAGAGGTCTCACAAGGCATCAACCATGCCAATTTCAAATTTTATGGGTGCCGAGAAACCCTAATACGGATCGTCGACTAGAATTCTAGGCGAAAAACGAATCTAGTTAACAACTTAACTAAAGATAAGAAACTACAACCTTTGTAGATCCGGATATCCACTTCCTTAGCTCCACGTAGACGTCCTCTCGCTGTCCGTCTCGAATCCCGAACTCAAGCATCGGCTTTATTGGAGAAATGGGCGGGCAAGATCGTCGGCTTCGTGCCGAAGATGATCTACGTCGAGGTTTCATAAGATCTAGCTCCGACTTCATCAAGTTGTGAAACTTGTGAAGAAAACACCCAAAACAACTTGGCAAGAGGTAGAGGGTGAAGAAATAGGAGGTGGGTTCACTTTAGAATTGGATTTCTCACTTTAGAACTCAAGTTGCCATTGATGGCATCAAGCTTTCTTGAAGAAGAAGATGAAGAAGAAGAAAGAATATGATAAGTTTCTTATTTTAAAAATGAAACTAATATGAATACTTATCATATACTAACTATGGTCAAGTGTAGAGATTAAACTAAGGTTAGTTGGAATGGTTAGGGTTAAGGATGAGATAAGAATGGTGGACTTTGTCAAAGCTTCAACATAGAAACAAAATAAGCCACCATTCTTAATAATATCCAAAATGAATAAATAAATAAATAACTAAGTAAATAATCAAAACCCTAACCATTCATATAACCATGGTTTAATCTTTACACAAACCCAAGTGAGCAAGTATCATCAAACATGATACAAACAAGTGCACAAAAATATATCACATATACAATGTGCATCAAGTGAGAAAATCCTTTTAAAATGAACCAATACTAGTTAATGCAAAGCAATATATCAAATATATAATTATACATTAAATCATTAAATCAACACTTGATTTAACGATCCGGTCATATCGCATATAACCGACTAGTATCCTATGTATCGGCTTATCGAATCAATCCTTGATTCGATATCTAGGTTATATCGCATATAACCAATCGATACAGTCATCGCGAGAATGAAATACGATATCACATACACGCATTATTCTCGCTCCCGCACATATCTCATATGCGCTCATATTTCGTTTCGCTTGAGCCAGGAAACCTCTGTGTAGGACTCTAAAGACTCATCAATACGCCGGTAGCAGATGATGATCATATCAAGCACCCACAAGCCGCAAGCGGTCTGCTAAACGTAACGGCCACCCGGGTATTGAGCGATCAGAAGATCGACGAGCAAGCCCGCTCACACTCCTGTGAATCCAACCAGTAACACTTACCGTACAGTCCGGTCTATTCGTCTAATATGTCGCATATCAAGTCTAGGGGTGGTAAACGTCAGACCCCAATAACCGATAAGTCGTGCCGATGTGAGGCTCATAACGGGTCGAGAAACTACTGGTAACACTTACCAGCAAATCTCTGATCAGCCCTGGCCAGGGACTTCCCTGTTACGGCCAATCGAGCACAGCGCAACATCAACCCCCAATACCGGGAGAGACGAAACCCCTCCTATCGCTCATTGCCTCCATGTAACTCGGGACTGTACCCAAAGACCACCGTTTTGCACGCCCTTATGGACGTGGTAAGGTGGAGATCAAAGCACAGTGGGAATCACACAAGACTCTATGACGATCTCGGGTCTACAGACTAACCTGCACAAGTGTCACTTGAGAACTGCCATCTGACGTGAGGTATAATACCATCTGGGAGTTCTCGTCAAGTCCGTCCAGTGTACCCAGTCTCTACTGAGCACCCGTATATCATCTCTGATGTCAAACACCAATGGATATGGGATCATCCATCGCCCATCTGTATGGGTCGAGAAGGTATACGCTAGTCTACTCTGGTATATCGATGCCCCGTCTCGATACACCCACTACTAGGGACCTTGAAGGATGTACTTATGGACTACCATGTCCCCACTAGTATGATCCGCATCATAGTCCAGGTAGTCAAGTACATATCCTAAAGGCTTTACCAACATGTAACAGAGAGACAAACAGTATACACGTTAAGGTAAAGAGTAACCAGATAGCATACTATCATGTCGAGCAAGAAAGTCCTCCCTATATATGTCCCAGCATCCACTACAATATACATCCTATGTATAGCAATGGCCTCTAGGGCATACATATAACTAACAATCTCCCACTTGCACTAGGGCCATCTGATAGCAGTGGTTGTAGTATCTCATACTGAACCATCCCATAAGAGTCTCTCTCTGGGAATAGGCCTTTGTGAGTGGATCCGCCGTGTTGTCCTCTGAGTCTACTCTCCTAACCTCGATCCCTTAGAGATCAACCATCTCCATGATCAGGTGATACTGCCTTAGAATATGTCTGGATCACTGATGGGACCTGCGTTCCTTGGCTTAAGCCACAACTCCATTGTCACACAATGGGAGGAACATAGTTCATCTCATGAACCAATATACACCCAAACAGCCTCTTTGGTAGCATCTTAAGTAGCGATGTATCCTGCCTTTATCGTCTAGTATGCCACGGTATCTAGCTTGGAACTCTTCCAACATACCGTCCCTTTACTGAGGGTAAAGACAATGCCTGTGACTGACATTCAGTCATCTTTATCACCCTGGAACACTTCCAGTGATTCTCGCCAGGATCGATTGATACCATCTCACTACTACTAGCGAGATTCCTAACATCCAATTAGATCTATCTCATAGATCCAAAATTCAGGATTTAGTAGGTATCACTTTGATCCTATATGGAGAATCTTTGTGATAAGCGGAGATTGACCGAGCGTAGCATAGGAAACTCCTTCCCTATCAAGAGTATGTCATCCATGTACTCTACGAGGATCACTACCATACTCTCTACTACCTTTTTGTTCATACAAGGTTCATCTACCATTTTGATGAAGTCAAACTTTTTGACTAATACATCAAAACAGATGTTCCAACTCCGCGATGCCTGCTTTATCCTATAAAGCATCTTGTACACGTTTCCGCTGCTCCCACTGTCTACGAAGCCCTCTGGCTGTGTACTTACAGACGTACTCTTCTAAAACACCATCTAGCAAAGCAGTCATGGCACCCAACCGCCAGATATCGTAGGCATGGTATGTAGCCGTGGCAAGTAGGATCTGGATGGACTTAAGCATAGCCACTGGAAAAAGGTTTCATCATTATCCACGCCTGGTCGATGACGAAAACCTTTAACTAGTCTAGCTTTGAAAGTCTCAACTTTTCCATCTACACCAAGTAATCTTCTCAAGATATACTTGCTCCTGATGGGGATTTAACCCTTCAGATATTGCAACCAAAGTCCATACTTTGTTGGTGTATAAGGATTCCATCTCAGATCGAAAAACATCCAGCCATTCTTACAGAGTCTCACTCTTGATGGCCAGCTCGAAACTAGTTGGGTCATCATCTCATGATGCATTCCTCGCTCCCACTGTCATAGAGAAACCGAAGTATCTCTCAGGTGGGTGAGGAACCCTACTAGATCGGCGGAGAGGCTGAGGTTCGTAGGTTACTATTGAATCCTTTGGTTCTTTCAAATCATCTGCTGTAGTTTGCATAGCTAGAACCTTTCCAGTTGTACATAACAGATCTTGCCTCGAGTTTGTCCGGATTTTGCTTTTAGACATAGGACGGACAATCCCAAATCTTGACTAGCTTAAGACATGGGCTCTTCCCTTTCCATATCAAATATGAAGTGGTAGGCAACTGATTTGATTTGAACCCTATACAATAGGTATGCAGCTTCTCAAGTGCATAACTCCCAAAAAGGAAATAGGTAACTCAGCAGTACTCATCATAGAGCACACCTTATCATATAGGGTGAGATAGCTCCGCCCCGATATACCATCGTGCTATGGTGTATACGGAGGAGTAATGCTGAGAGAGAATCTCATTCTCCTTTAGAATAGTCCAGGATTTTCGTGCTCAAGTATTCTCCTCCTTGATCACATCAAAGGACATAATACTTTTACCTGTATTGGTTCTCTACTTCTAACTTATATTCTGTGAATATCTCAAAAGGTTCGGACTTGTGTTTCAACAGGAACATATGTCTGAATCTTGAGAGATTATCAGAGAATGTAACGAAGTACAAAGAACCAGTCTTGGCATGTGTAGACAGGGGACCTTACATACATCAACATGTATCATCCCAAGAGTTTACTAACTCTTTCTCTGTTTCCAGTAAACGGAGCTATGGTCATCTTATCTTTGTGACATGACTGGCAAGTTTCACAAGATGTAAATTCAAACTGATTTAAATATGCATCTACATGTAACTTCAGCCAGTTGGGTCGCATTGATATGACCTAGTCTACAATGCCTCAAGAAGGATCCGTTCATTTCTGAACTCTTCCTCTTTTGTGTGTTCAGTATACTAAAGAACTGTAGTTTGATTTAGAACATCAACGCTTTTAGATAACGTGCCTGAACCGATCAACTTTTGATATAGGAAATGTTCAAAACATTATCCAACAATACAAAATTTTATCATTTCTTTACTAATAAAGAGACTGATATGATTTTGTATATCAGGTTCGGTATCTAATAACATTCGTTCAGAACCAATGTATTGGTAATACAGGGTGACAGTAACCAACAGACTTGGCTGCAACTCTTGCCCCATTTTCTGCCTCATGAAACTTATCACCCGTTCTCAGTCTTTCTACCCTTTTGTAGCCCTATGTAACAGATTACATATCTGGGATCCTGATCTGGTATCACATACCCAGGACGTAAAGGATACTGAGAAACAGTTCTATGTAACGAACACACTCGAAGAAAATGCATCATATGCACTTTCTTCGTTTGGGCGGCACGGGAATTCTGGTAATCCCCAATTTCCTGCTCTGTCTTATAACAATTATAAGTTGGACCGGGACCAACATTCCCCAGCTCAGTATAACAAGCGGGTTCGGTCAATATTCCGTATTATTATCTTGATTAAGGCGTGATATGGTCGCTACCTGGAGAGAGAGAAAAGAAAACACTCAGCGTGCGCTCTTTGCAAGAATAGATTGGTTATTATTTTATCTAATCAGGATGGCTCCCACTGCTTTTTATCAAATCTTCCTTCAAACCCTAAAAGGAAAGACTAGCCGGGATTAATTACACACTACAAGTTCGCCAATCTTTCAGCCAGGCCAGTGTCGGTACTTTGAGGGAGGTCCCCCGTGCTTTCGCACGGACCTAATTAATGTAAACTCGTTTTCCCAGAGGCGTAACCCATTGACACCTTTCTAGACACCTACTTGATCGGCTAATTGTAATGTGTAAAACTCTCTCAGGAGTAACAATTACTCGCAGCGGGTATCGGGATCCAACTATCTCATAGAAGGTATGCAATCTCATTGCAAATTTCAACACTTGAAATTCCCGATAATATTTTGCCCCTAGCCTCCTATGACCTTGACAAAGGCCAACAAACCATAGGCTGCTAGTCAAGTTCAACCCGTCATTTCTTGATTGAATTAAACCCACCCGCACGGCCCTTGACAAAGGCCAACAAGGTCGCACGACTACCCTAACTCAATCTGCATCATATGCATAAGCAGATAAATACTGGTCAGCTACCGCACACTACGCCTTAACATAGTCAACAAACGTAGCACGAATACTAACTAGTACTTATCTGAAATGACGGAGGGCTACGACAGGTTTTTCTGAAAACCTATTGCGTAATGAACTTGATATCGTTGTAGAATCAAATGAAGTTTTGAAATGGAGTGATTTTGAGGCTTTTCTAGTTTTGCTAAAGGGGTCACTCCCGGTGAAGGGATCGTCGGCCCTTTCCTCGTCGAATGAGGTGCGGGATATATCATATATATCACTGTGCAAAGCAAAAACTATAGAAGCAATCAAAAATCAAACCGAGTGTGTAGCATCTGCCAGTTATTGCTAAAGGAGTCACTCCCGGTGAAGGGATCTCGGTCCTTTCCTCATCGAATAAGGTGCAGGATATATCACATATACCGCTGTGCAAAGCAAGAACTATAGCTACCTGTTTTGTTTAAAATTTGATTCTACAACATCTTAGGTTTCTTTTCTTTCATTAATCATATTAATGAAGTCCCATCATTTAAGTACCTAAACATCACAGATAGATATGACGTACACTTATGCCATCCGCATTCGCCTCGATGTCCCCTCATGCACCGTTAGGTTAGGTAACTAACGACAGAGCAGGGCAGGGCTAGTGCGGATGCAAAACATAAGTAACGTCTATATAATATATCATATATACTATATAATGTATCTATCACAGAACATCACATGATCACATCACAGATATCGCAGCAGAAGAGACATATGAAACATTGGATATACTAGGACGTCCGTGTTTTCAATACGAGCCAGTATAAAACACGGATTCCACGGTCGTGATGAATAGCCAATCCCACACCCCTAGACCCCTACGAGAGCGGCAAGCAACCCTGCCAATTCTAGGGTTAGGAGACCCGGACTCGACTCCTCGAGTTGGTCTCCCACTGGACCCCAGAACCCGGTTACTTGTGCTCCCCTCCTTGGGTCTATCCTAATGCGGAAAAGTAAATAATATACAAAAGGTGACAACTTCCGCAACCTGGAAGTGCCCCAAATAAAAGAATATTACATACAAGTTTTTACATGAATGAAAATGAAAAGTACTCATCTCACATAAAAACCCCCGGCTATTCAAACACGACAATCCAATATAACATATCCAGCAACACATAACATCACATGTCATCAACGTAAGTAAATATGCGCATCCCAATTGTCGTTGACATATAGCAACGAAACCGGCGATATCACATATTACACTTACGGTCACAGAAAAGAAAGTGTAAAACTACAACAGTTGGAATCCGCAATCTCTTTAGACATCGCATGCCTAATCAAATGAAATACTTAGACATCACATGCCTAACAGTTATAAACCCCGCATTTTAGTCTCATTATCGAAAACTCTTTTCAATATCAAATGAAACTAAACCGCTAGATTTATAACATTCATTCTGTTATCTCATAACTGTTTGTGAATTCCAATTATTGTATCCCATTCCAGATAAATAGAAAATATCAAACTTTCCGATCGAACATTCGAACACCCAAGTTTTCCGGAAACCGTTCAACACATGAAATAGGTTCAAAGACATTCACTTCATGCCTCAGTACCAACGGTCCAGCCGTAGAAGGGTCAAGCCAACGCCTCACATGTGGCACGCCGTACTGCCCCAAACCCGAAAGTTCAAAGGGCAGTTCAAGATGGTCACATAATCGAGTTAAGGTTTGTTGTCTTCTAGAGGGACCATCGCGTTACTTGCACTACTCAGAACGTCCTTAAACCACAGAAAAATCCAACACTTGGAAATTTTTCGGCAGGGGAAAAGTTGGGTATTTATATCCGGTCGAACTTTTTAACATATTCTAAAGTTATCTGGAAAGCCACATAGACAAGATTTGATAATCCGATCGAATCGTCGATTCCCAATACAACCCCAGAACTCTCAACTCTTGAATCAAATTAAAAATTTCCAGAAAATTCAGCATAATAAAATAGTAATTACTGTGCAAAATGGGAGTGATGATGTCATCATCTTGCCGCGGAACCGCCGCAGAATCCAGGCTTCTGCCGCGGTTCCGCCGCACTTTTTACTGTTCATAGGGATAAATTTTGCATCGTAATTCTTAGATTTCCCTGCTGAATTTTTTAAGCATTTTTAATATGGAAAAATCCCAGATTTTAGAAAAAGTCCAGAGAGCACTTGGGTTTTAGGGTTTCGGGTTCGTTCGGGTTCCAAACGTCGTCTAGACTTCGCCTAAGGCTCTATCTAGGCTCTGATACCACTGTAGGGTTCCTAGACACACTATAGAGGTCTCACAAGGCATCAACCATGCCAATTTCAAATTTTATGGTGCCGAGAAACCCTAATACGGATCGTCGACTAGAATTCTAGGCGAAAAACGAATCTAGTTAACAACTTAACTAAAGATAAGAAACTACAACCTTTGTAGATCCGGATATCCACTTCCTTAGCTCCACGTAGACGTCCTCTCGATGTCCGTCTCGAATCCCGAACTCAAGCATCGTCTTCATCGGAGAAATGGACGGGCAAGGTCGTCGGCTTCGTGCCGAAGATGATCTACGTCGAGGTTTCACAAGATCTAGCTCCGACTTCATCAAGTTGTGAAACTTGTGAAGAAAACACCCAAAACAACTTGGCAAGAGGTAGAGGGTGAAGAAATAGGAGGTGGGTTCACTTTAGAATTGGATTTCTCACTTTAGAACTCAAGTGGTCATTGATGGCATCAAGCTTTCTTGAAGAAGAAGATGAAGAAGAAGAAAGAATATGATAAGTTTCTTATTTTAAAAATGAAACTAATATGAATACTTATCATATACTAACTATAGTCAAGTGTAGAGATTAAACTAAGGTTAGTTGGAATGGTTAGGGTTAAGGATGAGATAAGAATGGTGGACTTTGTCAAAGCTTCAAGAAGCTTCAACATAGAAACAAAAAAAGCCACCATTCTTAATAATATCCAAAATGAATAAATAAATAAATAACTAAGTAAATAATCAAAACCCTAACCATTCATATAACCATGGTTTAATCTTTACACAAACCCAAGTGAGCAAGTATCATCAAACATGATACAAACAAGTGCACAAAAATATATCACATATACAATGTGCATCAAGTGAGAAAATCCTTTTAAAATGAACCAATACTAGTTAATGCAAAGCAATATATCAAATATATAATTATACATTAAATCATTAAATCAACACTTGATTTAACGATCCGGTCATATCGCATATAACCGACTAGTATCCTATGTATCGGCTTATCGAATCAATCCTTGATTCGATAGCTAGGTTATATCGCATATAACCAATCGATACAGTCATCGCGAGAATGAAATACGGTATCACATACACGCATTATTCTCGCTCCCGCACATATCTCATATGCGCTCCTATTTCGTTTCGCTTGAGCCAGGAAACCTCTGTGTAGGACTCTAAAGACTCGTCAATACGCCGGTAGCAGATGATGATCATATCAAGCACCCACAAGCCGCAAGCGGTCTGCTAAACGTAACGGCCACCCGGGTATTGAGCGATCAGAAGATCGAGGAGCAAGCCCGCTCACACTCCTGTGAATCCAACCAGTAACACTTACCGTACAGTCCGGTCTGTTCGTCTGATATGTCGCATATCAAGTCTAGGGGTGGTAAACGTCAGACCCCAATAACCGATAAGTCGTGCCGATGTGAGGCTCATAACGGGTCGAGAAACTACTGGTAACACTTACCAGCAAATCTCTGATCAGCCCTGGCCAGGGACTTCCTTGTTACGGCCAATCGAGCACAGCGCAACATCAACCCCCAATACCGGGAGAGACGAAACCCCTCCTATCGCTCATTGCCTCCATGTGACTCGGGACTGTACCCAAAGACCACCGTTTTGCATGCCCTCATGGACGTGGTAAGGTGGAGATCAAAGCACAGTGGGAATCACACAAGACTCTATGACGATCTCGGGTCTACAGACTAACCTGCACAAGTGTCACTTGAGAACTGCCATCTGACGTGAGGTATAATACCATCTGGGAGTTCTCGGCGAGTCCGTCCAGTGTACCCAGTCTCTATTGAGCACCCGTATATCATCTCTGATGTCAAACACCAATGGATATGGGATCATCCATCGCCCATCTGTATGGGTCGAGAAGGTATACGCTGGTCTACTCTGGTATATCGATGCCCCGTCTCGATACACCCACGACTAGGGACCTTGAAGGATGTACTTATAGACTACCATGTCCCCACTAGTATGATCCGCATCATAGTCCAGGTAGTCAAGTACATATCCTAAGGGCTTTACCAACATGTAACAGAGAGACAAACAGTATACACGTTAAGGTAAAGAGTAACCAGATAGCATACTATCATGTCGAGCAAGAAAGTCCTCCCTATATATGTCCCAGCATCCACTACAATATACATCATATGTATAGCAATGGCCTCTAGGGCATACATATAATAATATGGATGTATTGACCGAACCCGTTTGTTATATTGAGCTGGGGAATGTTGGTCCCGCTCTACCTTATAATTGTTATGATACCGAGCAGGAAATAGGGGATTACCAGAATACCCGTGCCGCCCAAACGAAGAAAGTGCATGATGATGCATCTTCTTCGGATGTGTTCATTGCAGAGAATTGTTTCTCAGTTTCCTTTACGTCCTGGGTATGAGATACCGGATCAGGATCCATTATATGTAATCTGTTATATGGGCTACAGAAAGGTAAAGAACTGAGAATGAGTGATAAGTTTTAAGAGTTAGAAACGGTGCAATTGTTGCATCCAAGGTGTTGGCAGTGTCACCCTGTATTACCAAATACATTGATTCTGAACGAATGTTATTAGATACGAACCTGATATACAATATCATGTCAGTCTCTTTATTTAGTAAAGAAGGATATAATTTTGTATTGTTGGATAATGTTTTGAACATTTCCTATATCAAGAGTTGATCGGTTCAGGCACGCAATCTAATGGCATAAACGTTCTAAATCAAACTACAGTTCTTAATGTACAGAACACACACAAGAGGAAGAGTTCAGAAATGAACGAATCCTTCTTGAGGCATTGTAGACTAGGTCATATCAATGCGACCCGACTAGCTGAAGTTACATAAAGATACATATTTAAATCAGTTTGAATTTACATCTTGTGAAACTTGCTAATCATGTCTCAAAGATAAACATGACCATAGCTCCGTTTATTGGAAACAGAGAAAGAGTTAGATGAACTCTTGGGATTGATACATGATGATGTGTGTAGGTCCCCTATCTACACATACCAGAACTGGTTCTTTGTACTTCATTACATTCACTGGCGATCTCTCAAGATTCGGATATATGTTCCTGTTGAAACACAAGTCTGAACCTTTTAAGAAATTCAAAGAATATAAGTTAGAAGTAGAGAACCAAAACGGGTATAAGTATTATGTCCTTTGATGAGATCAGGGAGGAGAATACTTGAGCACGGAATTCCTGGACTATTATAAAAGAGAATGAGATTCTCTCTCAGAATTACTCCTCCGAAAACACCACAGCACATCGGTGTATCGGGGCAGAGAAATCGCACCCTATGTGATATGGTGTGCTCTATGATGAGTACTACTGAGTTGCCTATTTCCTTTTGGGGTTATGCACTTGAGAAGCTACATACCTATTGAATTGCGTTCCAACCAAATCAATGCCTACCACTCCATATGTGATATGGAATGGGAAGAGCCCATCTCTTAAGTAAGTTAAGATTTGGGGTTGTCCGGCCTATGTCAAAAGAAAAATCTGGACATGCTCGAGGTAAGATCGGTTCTGTGGAAGTTTGTTGGATATCCCAAGCATTCGCAAGGGAATATCTTCTACCACACCGAGGAACAAAAGGTGTTTTAATACTCGGCATGCCACCTTTTTAGAAAAAGAATTTATTTTGGAAACAAATTTGTGGTCATGAGGTAGAACTGGAAGGAGTTCCAACTATACAAACTACAACTAATAATTTGGTAGAACTAGAGGATTCAATAGTTCCCAATGAACCTCAGCCTCTCCGCCGATCTAGTAGGGTTCCTCATCCACCTGAGAGATACTTCGGTTTTCTCTATGACAGTGGGAGCGAGGATTGCATCATGAGATGATGACCCAACTAGTTTTGAGCAAACCATCAAGAGTGGGGACTCTGTAAGAATGGCTGGATGCTATGCGATCTAAGATGGAATCCATATATACACCAACAAAGTATGGACTTTGGTTGCTTTTTCTGAAGGGTTAAACCCCCTATCAGTAGCAAGTATATCTTGAGAAGATTACTTGGTATAGATGGAAAAGTTAAGACTTTCAAAGCTAGACTTGTTGCAGAAGGTTCTCGTCATCAACTAAGAGTAGATAATGATGAAACCTTTTCTCCAGTAGCTATGCTTAAGTCCATCCGGATCCTACTTTCCATTGCTACATACCATGACTACGATATCAGGCGGTTGGGTGTCATGACTACTTTTCTAAATACTGATTTAGAAGAAAGCGTCTATAAGTACACAGCCAGAGGGCTTCGTAGACAGTGGGAGCAGCGGAAATGTGTAAAAGTTGCTTTATGGGTTAAAGCAGGTATCACGGAATTGGAACGTCTGTTTTTATGTGGTAGTCAAAGAGTTTGACTTCATCAAAATGGTAGATGTATTTTGTATATACAAAAAGGTTGTAGAGAGTAAGGTGGTCTTCCTCGTAATGTACGTGGAAGACATACTCTTGATAGGAAAGGAGTTTCCTATACTACGCTCGGTCAATCTCCTCTTATCACAAGGATTCTCTATATAGGATCAATGTGATACCTCCTAAATCCTGAGTTTTGGATCTATGAGATAGATCTAAGTGGATGTTAGGATTATCACTAGGTGTAGTGAAATGGTATCAATCGATCCTGAGGAGAATCACTGGATAGCTTTCAGGGTGGTAAGCTCGACTGAATGTCAGTCATAGGCATTGTCTATGTTGGAAGAGTTCCAAGCTAGATACCGTGACAAACTAGAAGATAAAGGCTAGATACGTCGCTACCAATGATGCTACCAAAGAGGCAGTCTGGGTGTATATTAGTTCATGAGATGAACTTCGTTCCTACCATTGTGTGACAATGGAGTTGTGGCTTATGCCTAGGAACCACTGTCTCATCAGTGATCCAGACATATTCTAAGGCAGTATCACCTGATCATGAAGATGGTTGATCTCTAGGGAGATCAAGGTTAGGAGAGTAGACTTAGAGAACAACACGGCGGATCTACTCACAAAGGCCTTTTCCCAGGAGAGACTTTTAAGGGATGGTTGAGTATGAGATACTTCAATCACTGTTGATTGTTGGGTATTGGATACTACAACAGATGGCCCTAGTGAAAATGGGAGATTGTTAGTTATATGTATGGCCTAGAGGCCATTATTGTACATACGATGTATATTGTAGTGGATGCTTGGACATACATAGGGAAGACTTTCTTGCTCAACATAATAATATGCTATCTGGTTGCTCTTTATCTTAATATGTACACTGATTGTCTCTATGTTACATGTTGATGAAGCCCTTAGGATGAGTACTTGACTATCAGGATTATGATGCAGATCATACTAGTGGGGACAGAGTAGTCGGTAAGTACATCCTTCAAATGTTCCTAGTTATAGGTGTATCAAGATAGGGCATCGATATACCAGAGTAGACTAGCGTATAGCTTCTCGACCCATGTAGATGGGCGATGGATGATCCCATATCCATTGGTGTTTGACATCAGAGATGGTATGCGAGTGCTCAGTAAAGACTGGGTACACTGAACGGACTCGCCGAGAACTCCTAGATGGTATTATACCTATCGTCAGATAGCAGTTCTCTGGTGACACTGGTACAGGTTAGTCTGTAGACCCGAGAACGTCATGGAGTCTTGTGTGATTCCCACTGTGCTTTGATTTCCACTTTACCACATTCAAGAGAACGTGCAAAACGGTGGCTTTTGGGTACAGTCCCGAATCACATGGAGGCAATGAGTGATAGGAGGGGTTTCGTCTCTCCCGGTATTGGGGGTTGATGTTGTGTTGTGCTCGATTGGCTATAACAGAAAGTCCCTGGCCAGGGCTGCTTCAGAGATATACTGGTAAGTGTTATCAGTAGTTTCTTAATCCGTTATGAGCCTCATATCGGCATGACTTATCGAGTTACTAGAGTCTGACGTTTACCACCCCTAGACGAGATATGCGACATATCAGACGAAGAGACCGGGCTGTACGGTAGTGTTACTGACTGGAATCGCAGGAGTATGAGAAGGCATGCTTGTTGATCTTCTGATCGCTCAATAACCGGATGGCCGTTACGTTTAGAAGACCGCTTGCGGCTTGTAGGTGTTTGATATGGTCATCACCTACTGCCGGTGTATTGACGAGTCTTTAGAGTCCTACACAGAGGTTTCCTGGCTCAAGCGAAACGGAATAGGAGCACATATGTGATATGTACGGGACTGAGATTAATGCGTGTATGTGATAACGCATTCCATTCTCGCGATATGTAACATCGGTCGGTTATATGTGATATAGCCGGGTTATCGAATCAAGTGTTGATTCGATAAGTTGTTGCATTTGATATTAGTCGGTTATATGTGATATAGCCGGATTATTAAGTCAAGTGTTGATTTAATAATATAATGTATAATTATATATTTGATATATTAATTTACATTAACTAGTATTTGCTCACTTAAGATTTCTTTTCTCACTTTGTTTGTGCACATTGTATATATGTGATATATGCAAGTGTACATTATTTTGTGTCATGTTTGATGATACATGCAAGATGGGTGTATGAGACACACACATGTTTATGATGATAATTAGGTTTTTTCTATTTTGGTAATTACAAAATGGTGGGATTTTGTCATGGCTAGTAGCTTGTAGAAGCTTGTAATGTTCATTGACCAAGTCCACCCTTTTGTTTTGCCTAAGATATTTATCAACCCAACCAATTAACATAACCATGGTTATGTCTCTACAAAGGTTAAGTATATGATACTAAACTCACCCATGGTTCTCATAATCCACTTGATTTTATCATGAGAGTTTTCTTCTTCTTCTTCTTCAAAGCTTTCTAGCTTCAATGGAGATGATGGAAAATGAGTGAGAAAATTATTTCTAAAATGAGAAAAATTCCTACTTCATCATCCTCTACTACTAGCCATTTAGTTTAGGGTGTTTGCTTCACTAATTCTACAATTAGTGAAGATGTAGCTTGGGTTAGTGTCTCCTCGACGTAGATCATCTTCGGCCTCGAAGACTTCGATGCAAGCTTGTTTATTTCTTCATGGGAGCCTCTCTAGAGTCCGGGAGTTCATGATCGCAGCGAAGAAACTACTACATGGAGCTATTGAAGTGAAAGACCGGTATACAAAGGTTTTATTCCTTGTTCACTTTAGTTGCAAAGTTGTTTGTGTTCGATTCGTCGTATTTTCTAGTATACGATTCTAGGGTTAGGGTTAGCTAGAATGGCAAATTTTTGAAATTGGTATGGACGATGCCTCCTGAAACCTTGCTGCCGTGCTAGACAACCTTGCAAAAAATCCCCTCGACCGCTCACTGCCTCCACGTGCTTCGAGACTATACCCAACAAAAACCTGTTTGCATGACCCCTTGAGCCACGGTAGGGTAGAAGTCTAAGTATAGTGGGAACAAACATGAGACACTATGGTGATCTCAGGTCCTAGGGACTACCCTATACCAATGTCACCAGAGAACTGCTACCTGACATTGGTATATTACCAACTAGGAGTTCTCGGTGATTCCGTCCAGTATAACCCATCCAATGAACACCTGCATACAATTCTCGATGTCAAACACCAATAGCTGTAGGATCAGCTATCGCCCTCCAACCGGGTCAGGAAATATACACACTAGTCTAAACTGGAGTACCGATACTCAGTCTCGATACTCCTACGACTAGGGACATTTAAGGATGTGCTTATCGACTACCCAGGCCCCACTATAATGATCTGCATCATTGTCCTGGTAGTTAAGAAAATCCTTGGGTTTTATCTCATATCTAAATGATACGTGATAGTGAATAAAACACATCACATGAAATATAAAGACAAACCAGATAGTATACTATCATCTCGAGTAAGATTGTTCTCTCGTATAGATCCTCCTTCAATTACAATAATTGCCTTGAGGGCACCTATATCCACCAATCTCCCACTTGCACTTAAGGCCAATTATTACGGTATCGCATACCCAACTTCTGTACTAACAGTTTCGCAAACTGTGTTCGAGAACTATCCTCAATGAGTAGACCCGGTATGGCGCATCTCTCTGTTTCTCCCTGAATCTCAACTTTGCGGAGATCAAATATCTCCCGAACTGGGCGATACCTGATGTTTCCTCAATATATTTAACCTAATTAAAGAGCCAAGCTCTGTTGAATTCAATGAGACATCACCTCATATGCTTTCCATGAGGGCGCCAGCGCCAGAGCCAATTTCATAGGATTAAGTCCTATGGTGGCGGCTCACGTGCTCCTCACCCGGGCGCCAATGTGCAAAGCATATAAATGTTCATTATATAAGAGTTAAACTCTTAGATGGCGCCGCACGTACTTGTTGGATATAGTGCCCTCAAAGTCAATTATTGGATCGCAGGCACGTGATTGCAATGATTGAAGGAGGACCTATACCGGTAGGACAGTCTTACTCGAGATTATAGTATGCTACCTGGTTTGTCTTTATCATCGTGTACATGCTTTAGGTTACATTACATATCACTATTACACGTTGATAGAGCCCTTAGGATTCTTGCTTGAATACCAGCAGTATGATGGCGATCATATACGTGAGAGTTGGGTGGTCTATAAGCACATCTTTAAAGTGTCTCTAGTCGTGGGAGTTTCAAGATTGGGCATCGATACTCTATTGGGAGACTAGTGTATACAGTCGAGACGCCGACGGGGGGCGATGGTTGGTCTTACAATCCATTGGTGTCAATTGGTTCACCTAAAATGTATACAGGTGCTCATTGGGTTATGAGTACACCGGACAGACTCGCCGGGAACATGCTAGTTGGTATTATACCCATCGTCAGATAGTAGTTCCCTGGTGACATGTATACAGGTTAGTCCATCGACCTGAGATCGTCATTTGTCTCATGTGAGTTTCCACTGTATTTTGATTACTACCCTACCATGGCTCAAAGGAGTCATGCAAACAGGTTTTAGTTGGGTACAGTCCCGAGCCACATGGAGGCAGTGAGCGGATCGGCAGGGGATTCGTCTCTCCCGGTATTGGGGGTGAGATCGTGTTGTGTTTAGGAGAGCCATTACACAAAGTCCCTGGCCAGGGCAAGCGAGATTTACTGGTAGGTATTCCAGTAGTTTCTCAAGGTGTTCTGGGCTACACTCTGACACGACTTATACCGCTATTGGAGGTCTGACGTTTACTAGCCCCTAGGCCCGATATGCGACACTCATAGACGAACGGGCCGGACTATACGGATATTGTCACTGACAGGCTCAGTAGGGTTTTAGGATGAGTTCCCTCATCGGCCACCCTTTTGCTCAATACCTTGGCAGCTGTTACGTATAGCTAGTAGCACTGACGTGCTTGTGGTTAAACCCACTACTAGCGTGTTGATGAGTCTTTAGAGTCCCCAACAGAAAGTTTTCCCAAGTTCGGCGAAACGTTGTAAAGGCCGTATGGTTTTATGGCAGGGTTTGATCATATACGTGCACTTTTGCACGGATCATGATCGGAAGGATCATACTAGTGGGCTTTGGTTTAAGCCGGATCCTAGTATTAGATTTGTTGGTGTTCCCGCCAAAAATTTCTGCGCAGAAGAGTCCAAGGTATCAAATGGCAGCGATACGCTGAAGGAAATGCGAACCAGTATCTTCCGGCCTGTATTTTGATAAACTCCCGAATGATAAACTATTAAATTCTGATTGTATTGGAAGCATCTCGAAAAACCCTTCAATTTGATATATTATGGGCTTCATAATTCATCCGGGATCAAAAGTTATGGGCAAATACGCTATGAACTGTTCCCTGATTAAAAATCAGGAATTACCTCAATGAGGGATCACGTGCTCACACGTGATCAATGATCACGTGTTGACACGTGATAGCTAGAACAGAAATAACAAACGGCTGAAAGATGACCCAATTTGGGGTCACGTGCTCACACGTGACCAAGGGTCAGGTGCCAGCACGTGACTAGTTTTGAAAGCCTCATAGTTTAAAAGAATTTAATTCTAAAAGTCAGAAAATACCTCAACGAGGTATCACGTGCTTACACGTGACCAATGGTCACGTGTTGACACGTGATGGTTAAAACAACAACATAAACAGGCGGCTGTTAAAGGAACCAATTTCGGGGTCACGTGCTCACACGTGACCAAGGGTCACGTGCCAGCACGTGACAAGCTTTGAAGGCCTTACAGTTTAATAGAATTAAAATTCTAAATTTCTCTAAAATCTTTCGAAATAGAATTAAAATTCTAAATTTCTCTAAATCTTTCCAAATGGAAAAGAATTATGGGGACCGTTGGATTAAAAATCTAATGGTGATTAAAGATCACCAATTTATGGAAAGATTTGATACAAGGAAAGATTTCCCCTAAAATATCACCAGAAATAACAAACATAATATCTTTGGATTTAAAATCCAACGGTGAATAAAATTCACTGAATGATCTAAAGGATCATATTAATTATGAAAACAAGCAAAATCTTTCAATGAAAGATTTGCTAAACAAATTGATTCTTTTCCTCCTCCTATAAATAGGAGCAAAGAGAAGAGAAGAGAGCTTAACTTTTTGGAGAGAAAAACAGAGAGAGGAGAATTTAATTCTCAAGAGGGAAAAAAAAGAAAGGAGAATTTAATTCTCAACAAAAAAAACCCTAGGTGAGAAAAGAAAGGGAATCAAAACTTCAAACAGAGAATTTAATTCTCAAAATCCAAGAGTTTAACTCTTATACAAAAAAGAACTTAGTTCTTCTTCTGGTTGAAGATCTGCACAGAGCACATCTCCCCATAAGTTGAGAATTTAATTCTCATCGGGTCGAGATCCTGCCATGCAGATCCTAAACTTAGAAGGGAAATTGAGTTTTGAGAATTTAACTCTCCTAAAACAAAACTAGGGTTTAACCCTAATCAAGAATTTAATTCTTTTACATATCTGGGAATTTAATTTCTTTAAAAAGAAATCAGGGTTTTATCGTAAATAAGAATTTAATTCTTTCACAATAGGAATTTAATTCCTCCAAAACAAAATTAGGGTTTAACTCTACAGAGAATTTAATTCTTAAAAAGAGACTTGAAAGATCTCCATGCATGCAAAAGACCAAGGTCACGTGTCCCCACGTGACCCCTGAAGAGATCCCCAGAAATGAGAAGGAGGAAAGCTTTGAGGCAATGCCTCACGTGCTCCCACGTGACTCCCAAAACGCAGAAAGAAAAAGCAAAGGAAATGAAAGTTTTGGGCGCTCTCACGTGTTATCACGTGACCCCTCAGCAAATGCTTTAACAATTGGCGCACAGATCCCCATCACGTGCCAACATGTGATGCTCTAAAATAAAAATAAAAGTGTTCACTTATTCGTAGATTTGAGGATAAAACAAAAGGAGATCTGGCTCCACATTTAGGGCGCCCTCACGTGTCCCCACGTGACCCCTAACAAATCCCTTTAATATCCAATGGATGGATGCTTATCACATGCCCACACGTGATGGCCAGGAAATGAAAAGTGTTTAACACTTAATTGCAGAACAAAGAAAAGGGATCTGGTCCCCCCCTTTGGGCGCTCTCACGTGTCCCCACGTGACCTCTAACAAATCCCTTTAATATCCAATGGATGGATGCTTATCACATGCCCACACGTGATGGCCAGGAAATGAAAAGTGTTTAACACTTAATTGCAGAACGAAGAAAATGGATCTGGTCCCCCCTTTGGGCGCTCTCATATGTCCACACGTGACCCTTCTATCTTTAGTGTTTAACACTAATTTGGGGATTATATTTCCAGTGTTTAACACTGATTGTTTCTAGTGTTTAACACTAAATTAAGTATTATATTTCCAGTGTTTAACACTGATTGTCTTTTAGTGTTTAACATTAATTCGAGAGTTCTATCTCCAGTGTTTAACACTGTTGTTCTCTAAGTGTTTAACACTACTTTTAGCCAAATTGGCTAATTTTCCAGAGGCAAAAGTCCCTCCTCCAAATGAATCTCAAAATTGAGGAAATCAAAGACAAAATATTGTCAGAGCCCCCAAACCTCTGTTTAACACTGCTGAATGACGAGGGGCTGAACCCAGACAAATGCCTAATGGCCCAAAGGGCCAATATTTCAAACATAATTGGACTTAGCCCAAACTGGCCATAAGTCCTCAAATCATCTTGAACTGAGCACATCTGCTCTTTCAACCAACTCATTGGTTCAAGGGTACATCTCTAAACTCCTCTGATATTTGTCGTTGTAATCCTTCAATGTCTTCAGAGAGGTGACGGGTCCCGACAACCATACATTAATACAGACTGTGGGGTCCTTAAACTCATGGACTAATGCGTCCTTAAACTAACATTTGTCCCCAAAACGGGAATGATGGACCACTATGTCCTTAAACTGATATCGGACCACTATGTCCTTAAACTGGTATTGGACCACTATGTCCCTAAATTGGAACATGGACCACTATGTCCTTAAACTGGTATTGGACCACTATGTCCCTAAACTGGAACATGGACCGCTATGTCCTTAAACTGGCAATGGACCACCATGTCCCTAAACTGGAACAATAGAGCCCAAACGCTCTTTTGTCGGATCTAAACGATCCCTTTAAGTTGATCTTAGTCTCAAACTGGAATAACGTATCCTTAATAAACGTTTAAGTTGATCTTAGCCTCAAATACGGCTAACGTATCCTTAAAACCTTCAAACAAACTTTAGTCCCAAATTGGACTATGGACCTCCCAACCAACTTTGGTTCAAGGGTACATCTCTGAACTCCTCTGACATCTGTCGTTGTAATCCTTCAACGTCGTCAGAGAGGTGACGGGTCCCGACGGCCATACATTCAATGGACCACCATATCCTTAAACTGGCAATGGACCACCATGTCCTTAAACTGGTAATGGACCACTATGTCCCTAAACTAAAACGATAGAGTCCAAATGCTCTCTTGTTGGATCTAAACGATCCTGTTAAGTCGATCTTAGTCTCAAATTAGACTAACGTGTCCTTAACAAACGTTTAAGTTGATCTTAGTCTCAAATAAGACTAATGTATCCTTAAACCAAAACCCCAAACCCAAATCTAAGAAAATACAGATTTGGACTAATCCACGTCCTACGGGCGACGACATAAATCAGTCTCCGTATACAATCCACGGGCAACCACAAATAAAAAAAAACCCACGACACGAAGTGAAATTCTGGAGAAGGAGAAAGTTGTTACCGCGATGCGGTAGCGTAATTAACTGCAGGGGCTTGCGCCTGCAGGGAAGAGCGTCCCCACAATCAAAAACCCCTCGAGCGAGGGGGAATCTGACGAAGTCTGCTACATCGGCCGCGTCCGTCTAAACCTCCGATACACGGTGCCATAAATCAACTTGGCATCTTCGGAGAGGTGGATATAGGGTTCCTAGGCACTCTAATGAGGTCTCACAAGGTATCAACCATGCCAAATTCAATAATTTCCGGTGCCGAGAAACCCTAATGCGATCGTTAACTAGAATTTTAGGCGAAAACTAGAACTAGTAAACTGCTTTACTAATAAGTGAACGGAAATACAACCTTTGTAGATCCGGTCCTCCACCTCCATAGCTCCATGATGACGTCCCTCCGCTGCGATCATCGGATCCCGGACTCTAGTAATGGTTTCGTCAAAGAAATGATCGGGCTAGGTCGTCGACTTTGATGCCGAAGATGATCTACGTTGAGACAACTCAAGATCAAGCTCCAACTTCACCAAGTCATGAAACTTGTGAAGAAAACACCCTATACTACTTGGCAAGTGGTAGAGGATGAAGAAATAGGAAGTGGGTTCACTTTAGAATTGGATTTCTTACTCTTTTTCTCATTTCACCATTGATGGTAGCAAGTTTTTCTTCATCTTGAAGAAGGAGAAGAAGAAGAAAAGAATATGATAAGTATTATTGGAAAATAGAAAATATGGTGATTCTTATCATATCTCAACCATGGTCAAGTGTAGAGAATAAACTAGGGTTAGGTTTAATGGTTAGGTTTAAGGAATAAAACAAAATGGTCAAAACTTTTTCAAAGCTTCCAGAAGCTTCAACAAAATCCAAAGAAAGCCACCATTTTATCTTAAGCCAAAAAGAAATAAATAAATAAATAAAGCAAATGAAACCCTAACCATTAACTAACCATGGTTTAATCAAACATACACCCAAGTTTGCATGTATCATCAAACATGATACAAACTAGTGCACAAAACTATATCATATATACAATGTGCACATCAAGTGAGAAACTCCATCTTAAGTGAACAAATACTAGTTAATGTAAAGTAATATATCAAATATATAATTATACATTAAATCATTAAATCAACACTTGATTTAACGATCCGGTCATATCGCATATAACCGACTAATATCAAGTGTATCAATGTATCGAATCAACACTTGATTCGGTAACCCGGCTATATCACATATAACCTGCCGATGATACAAATCGCGAGAATAGAATCCAGTATCACATACTGGTATTATTCTCGGTCCCGCACATATCTCATATGCGCTCCTATTTCGTTTCGCTTGAGCCAGGAAACCTCTGTGTAGGACTCTAAAGACTCGTCAATACGCCGGCAGCAGGTGATGATCATATCAAACACCCACAAGCCGCAAGCGGTCTTCTAAAAGTAACGGCCACCCGGGTATTGAGCGATCAGAAGATCGACGAGCAAGCTCGCTCACACTCCTGTGAATCCAACCAGTAACACTTACCGTACAGTCCGGTCTCGTCGTCTGATATGTCGCATATCTTGCCTAGGGGTGGTAAACGTCAGACCCCAATAGCTCGATAAGTCATGTCGATATGAGGTCTATAACAGTTCAAGAAACTACTGGTAACACTTACCAGTAAATCTCAGCAACCCTGGCCAGGGATTTCCGGTTATAGCCAATCGAACACAGTGCAACATCAACTCCCTATACCGGGAGAGACGAATCCCCTCCTATCGCTCATTGCCTCCATATGATTCGGGACTGTACCCAAAAACCACCGTTTTGCATGCCCTCTTGGACGTGGTAAGGTGGAAATCAAAGCACAGTGGGAATCACACAAGACTCTATGACGATCTCGGGTCAATAGACTACTCTGTACCAGTGTCACCAGAGAACTGCCATCTGACGTAAGGTATAATACCATCTGGGAGTTCTCGGCGAGTCCGTCCAGTGTACCCAGTCTCCACTGAGCACCCGTATATCATCTCTGATGTCAAACACCAATGGATATGGGATCATCCATCGCCCATCTGTATGGGTCGAGAAGGTACGCGCTAGTCTACTCTGGTATATTGATGCCCCGTCTCGATACACCCACGACTAGGGACTTTGAAGGATGTACTTATGGACTACCATGTCCCCACTAGTATGATCCGCATCATAGTCCAGGCAGTCAAGTACACATCCTAAGGGCTTTACCAACATGTAACAGAGACAATCAGTGTACACGTTAAGGTAAAGAGCAACCAGATAGCATACTATCACGTCGAGCAAGAAAGTCCTCCCTATATATGTCCAAGCATCCATTACAATATACATCCTATGTATAGTAATGGCCTCTAGGGCATACATATAACTAACAATCTGCCACTTGCACTAGGGCCATCTGATAGCAGTGGTTGTAGTATCTCTTACTCAACCATCCCATAAAAGGCTCTCTCTGGGAAAAGGCCTTTGTGAGTGGATCCGCCGTGTTGTCCTCTGAGTCTACTCTCCTAACCTCGATCACCCTGGAGATCAACCATCTCCATGATCAGGTGATACTGCCTTAGAATATGTCTGGATCACTGATGGGACGGACGTTCCTTGGCATAAGCCACAACTCCATTGTCACACAATGGGAGGAACTAAGTTCATCTCATGAACAAATATACGTCCAGACTGCCTCTTTGGTAGCATCTTAAGTAGCGATGTATCCAGCCTTTATCGTCTAGTATGCCTCGGTATTTAGCTTGGAACTCTTCCAACATACCGTCCCTTTACTAAGGGTAAAGACAATGCCTGTGACTGACTTTCAGTCGTCCTTATCACCCTGGAACACTTCCAGTGATTCTCCCCAGGATCGTTTGATACCATCTCACTACATCTAGTGAGAATCCTAACATCCATTTAGATCTATCTCATAGATCCAAAACCCAGGATTTAGGAGGTATCACTTTGATCCTATATGGAGAATCATTATCATGAGCGGAGATTGACCGAGCGTAGCATAGGAAACTCCTTCCCTATTAAGAGTATGTCATCTACGTACTCTACGAGGATCATCACCATACTCCCTACTACCTTTTTGTATATACAAGGTTAATCTACCATTTTGATGATGTCAAACTGTTTGACTAACTCATCAAAACAGATTTTCCAACTCCGCGATGCCTGCTTCATCACATAAAATATCCTGCACACGTTTCCGCTGCTCCCACTGTCTACGAAGCCTTCTGACTGTGTACTTATAGACTTTCTCTTCTAAAACATTATTTAGAAAAGCAGGCATGGCACCTAACCGCCAGATATCGTAGTCATAGTATGTAGCCGTGGCAAGTAGGATCTGGATGGACTTAAGCATAGCCACTGGAAAAAGGTATCATCATTATCCACGCCTGGTCAATGACGAAAACCTTTAACAAGTCTAGCTTTGAAAGTCTCAACTTTTCCATCTACACCAAGTAATCTTCTCAAGATATACTTGCTCCTGATGGGAATTTAACCCTTCAGATATAGCAACTAAAGTCCATACTTTGTTGGTGTATAAGGATTCCATCTCAGATCGCTAAGCATCCAGCCATTCTTACAGAGTCCCACTCCTGATGGCCAGCTTGAAACTAGTTGGGTCATCATCTCATGATGCAATCCTTGCTCCCACTGTCATAGAGAAACCGAAGTATCTCTCAGACGGGTGAGGAACCTTACTAGATCGGCGGAGAGGCTGAGGTTCGTTGGTAACTATTGAATCCTTTGGTTCTTTCAAATCATCAGCTTCAGTTTGTATAGCTGGAACATTTCCAGTTCTACAAAACAGACCTTGCCTCAAGCTTGTCCGGATTTTGCTTTTAGACATAGGCCGGACAACCCCAAATCTTAACTAACTTAAGATATGGGCTCTTCCCTTTCCATATCACATATGAAGTGGTAGGAAACTGATTTGATTGGAACCCTATTCATTAGGTATGCAACTTCATAAGTGCATATCTCCCAAAAAGGAAATAGGAAACTCAGTAGTACTCATCATAGAGCATATCATATCATATAGGGTGCTATTGCTCCGCCCCGATATACCATCGTGCTATGGTGTATACGGAGGAGTAATGCTGAGAGAGAATCTCATTCTCCTTTAGAATAGTTCAGGAATTCTATGAACAAGTATTCTCCTCCTTGATCTCATCAAAGGACATAATACTTATACCCTTATTGGTTCTCTACTTCTAACTTATATTCTGTGAATACCTCAAAAGGGTTCTGACTTGTGTTTCAACAGGAACATATGTCTGAATCTTGAGAGATCATCAGAGAACGTAATGAAGTATAAAGAACCAGTCCTGGCATGTGTAGACATGGGACCTTACATACATCATCACGTATCAGTCCCAAGAGTTCACTAACTCTTTCTCTGTTTCCAGTAAACAGAGCTATGGTCATCTTATCTCTGTGACATGACTGGCAAGTTTCACAAGATGTAAATTCAAACTGTTTTAAATATGCATCTAAATGTAACTTCAGCCAGTCGGGTCGCATTGATATGACCTAGTCTACAATGCCTCAAGAAGGATTCGTTCATTTCTGAACTCTTCCTCTTGTGTGTGTTCCGTATACTAAGAACTGTAGTTTGATTTAGAACATTAATACTTTTAGATAACGTGCCTGAACCGATCAACTTTTGATATAGGAAATGTTCAAAACATTATCCAACAATACAAAATTTTATCGTTTCTTTACTAATAAAGAGACAGATATGATTTTGTATATCAGGTTCGGTATCTAATAACATTCGTTCAGAATCAATGTATTGGTAATACAGGGTGACAGTTACCAACAGACTTGGCTGCAATACTTGCCCCGTTTTCTGTCTCATGAAACTTATCACCCGTTCTCAGTTCTTTACCTATCTGTAGCCCATGTAACATATTACATATGCGGGATCCTGATCCGGTATCACATACCCAGGACGTAAAGGATACTGAGAAACAGTTCTCTGTAATGAACACACCCGAAGATGATGCATCAGTATGCACTTTCTTCGTTTGGGCGGCACGGGAATTCTGGTAATCCCCAATTTCCTGCTCTGTCTTATAACAATTATAAGTTGGAGCGGGACCAACGTTCCCCAGCTCAGTATAACAAGCGGGTTCGGTCAATATGTCCGTTTTATTATCTTGATTAAGGCGTGACATGGTCGCTACCTGGAGAGAGAGAGAAGAAAACACTCTACGTGCGCTCTTGCAAAATCAGATTGGTTATTATTTTATCTAATCAGGATGGCTCCCACTGTTTTTATCAAATCTTCCTTCAAACCCTAAAAGGAAAGACTAGCCGGGATTAATTACACGTTACAAGTTCTCAAATCTTTCAGCCAGGCCAGTGTCAGTACTTTGAGGGAGGTTCCCCGTTCTTTCGCACGGACCTAATTACAGTAAACTTCGTTTTCCCAGAGGCGTAACCTCGTTAACACCAACTTGATCGGCTAATTGTAATGTGTAAAACTCTCCCAGGAGTAACAATTACTCGCAGCGGGTATCGGGATCCAACTATCTCATAGAAGGTATGCAATCTCATTGCAAATTTCAACACTTGAAATTCCCGATAATATTTTGCCCCAAACGATCTATGACCTTGACAAAGTCAACAAACCATAGACCGTAAGTCAAGTTCAACCCGTCATTTCTTGATTGAATCAAACCCACCCGCACGACCCTTGATAAGGTCAACAAGGCCGTACGACTACCCTAACCCAATCTGCATCATATGCATAAGCAGATAAATACTGGTTAGCTACCGCACACTGCGCCTTGACAAGGTCAACAAACGCAACACGAATACTAAACAGGACTTATCTGAAATGACGGAGGGCTACGACAGGTTTTTCTGAAAACCTATTGCGTAATGAACTTGATATCGTTGTAGAATCAAATGATTTTAAAATGGAGTATTTTTTAGGCTTTTCTAGTTTTGCTAAAAGGGTCACTCCCGGTGAAGGGATCGTCGGCCCTTTCCTCGTCGAATGAGGTGCGGGATATATCATATATATCACTGTGCAAAGCAGAAACTATAGAAACTATCAAAAGATAAACCGAGTGTGTAGCATCTGCCAGTTATTGCTAAAGGAGTCACTCCCGGTGAAGGGATCTCGGTCCTTTCCTCATCGAATAAGGTGCAGGATATATCATATATACAGCTGTGCAAAGCAAAAACTGTAGCTACTTGTTTTATTTTTTAGAAATTCGATTCCACAACATCTTAGGTATCTTTTATTTCATTAATCTCATTAATGAAGTCCCATCATTTAAGTTACCTAAACATCACAGATAAATACGACGTACACTTATGCCATCCGCATTCGCCTCGATGTCCCCTCGTGCACCGTTAGGTTAGGTTACTAACGGCAGAGCGGGGCAGGGCCAGCGCGGGTGTAAAACATAAATAACATCTATATAATATATCATATATACTATATAGAGTATTTATCACAGAACATCACATGATCACATCACAGATATCGCAGCAGAAGAATCATATGAAATATTGGATATACTAGGACGTCCGTGTTTTCAATACGAGCCAGTATAAAACACGGATTCCACGGTCGCGATGAATAGCCAAACCCACACCCCTAGACCCCTACGAGAATGGCAAGCAACCCTACCAATTCTAGGATTAGGAGACTCGGACTCGACTCCTCGAGTTGGTCTCCCACTGGACCCTAGAACCCGGTCACTTGTGCTCCCCTCCTTGGGTCTATCCTAGTGCGGAAAAGTAAATAATATACAAAAGGTGACATCTTCCGCAACCTGGAAGTGCCCCAATAAAAGAATATTACATACAAGTTTTTACATGAATGAAAATGAAAAACACTCATCTCACATAAAAAAAACCCGGCTATTCAAACACGACGATCCGATATAACATATCCAGCAACATATAACATCACATGTCATCAACGTAAGTAAACATGCATATCCCAATTGTCGTTGACATATAGCAACGAAACCGGCGATATCACATATTACACTTACGGTCGCAGAAAAGAAAGTGTAAAACTACAACAGTTGGAATCTGCAACCTGCATAGACATCGCATGCCTAATCAAATGAATTCCTTAGACATCGCATGCCTAACAATTATAAACCCCGCATTTTAGTCTCATTATCGAAAACACTTTTCAATATCAAGTCGGGCAATTCAACAAGATTCCCGACATCTTGATCGAATGCTCGTCGCAAACTTTAGTAGGCGGCCGCACCCCCGACGCCGTCGACGAAGTGCGCCAAGGTGGAACACCGCTGCCGCGAGCACCCGAACGGATGCTTTCGGCAGTCACTTAGTCAGGGCTCTGGGGTGTAGCTGTCTATTAAGTTTACCCGGCGAGTATCCGCGTACGCTACGTGATTGCGACGGACTTTTGATCGCATCAAAATTCCGTGGCAACCGATCAAGTGAGACTAAAGTGCTATGTTTATAATATTCATATCAGTTATCTCATAACTACTTGTGAATTCCAAATATTGTATCAAATTCCAGATAAATAGAAAATGTTAAACTTTCCGATCGAACAATCAAACACCCAAGTTTTCCCGAAACAACTCAACACATGAAATAATTTTAAAAACATTCACTTCATGCCTCAGTACCAATGGTCCAGCCGTAGAAGGGTCAAGCCAACGCCTCACATGTGGCACGCCGTACTGCCCCAAACCCTAAGGTTCAAAGGGCAGTTCAAGACGGTCACATAATCGAGTTAAGGTTTGTTATCTTCTAGAGGGACCATCGCGTTACTTGCACTACTTAGAACGTGATTAAACTACGGAAATATCCAACAATTGGAAATTTCCCGGCAGGGGAAAAAGTGGGTATTTATATCTGGTCGAACTTTTAACATATTCTGAAATTACCCTGAAAAACACATAGACAAAGTTTGAAAATCCGATCGAATCTAGGAACTCCTAATGCAACCCAGAAAACTCAACTCTTGAGTAAGATTTAAAAATTCCCAGAAAATACAGCACCAAAATATAGGAATTACTGTGCAAAAACCAATTGAAGAAGAGACAAAGTGGCCGCGGAACCGCCGCATTAGCCATGCTAATGCCGCGGTTCCGCCGCGCTTTGATGGAATCATGAGTACGGGCTTCACAGTAATTCTTAGAAACTCCTGCTGATTTTTCTGCATATTTTTAATTCTCAAAAATCCCCGATTTCAAAAAATGTACAGAGAGCAATTTTGCATTAGGGTTTCGGTTCGATCGGACTTCTAACTCCGTCTACGCATCGCCTAAGGCTCTAGCTAGGCTCTGATACCACTGTAGGTCAGGCCGCCACCCCATCCAATGGGGTCGCCGTGGCACCAACGGGTCCCTCAGCCGCTACTTTTTACACATGCCCCCTCGCGAGGACTACAACCCACCGGAACACCTTCCGGTCTCGGGACACCCTGGGGGTAAGAGCCTATGCTTCGCCACACTGTCACACAGTGAGAACCCCCCATGGGTCGACATCCAATGCCTAGTAGCTCTGATACGACTGTAGGGTTCCTAGGCACTCTAATAAGGTCTCACAAGGTATCAACCATGCCAAATTCAATAATTTCCGGTGCCGAGAAACCCTAATGCGATCGTTAACTAGAATTTTAGGCGAAAACTAGAACTAGTAAACTGCTTTACTAATAAGTGAACGGAAATACAAACTTTGTAGATCCGGTCCTCCACCTCCATAGCTCCGTGATGACATCCCTCCGCTGCAATCATCGGATCCCGGACTCTAGTAATGGTTTCGTCGAAGAAATGATCGGGCTAGGTCGTCGACTTTGATGCCGAAGATGATCTACGTCGAGGCAACTCAAGATCAAGCTCCAACTTCACCAAGTCATGAAACTTGTGAAGAAAATACCCTATACTACTTGGCAAGTGGTAGAGGATGAAGAAATAGGAAGTGGGTTCACTTTAGAATTGGATTTCTCACTCTTTTTCTCATTTCACCATTGATGGTAGCAAGTTTTTCTTCATCTTGAAGAAGGAGAAGAAGAAGAAAAGAATATGATAAGTATTATTGAAAAATAGAAAATAAGGTGATTCTTATCATATCTCAACCATGGTCAAGTGTAGAGAATAAACTAGGGTTAGGTTTAATGGTTAGGTTTAAGGAATAAAACAAAATGGTCAAAGCTTTTTCAAAGCTTCATGAAGCTTCAACAAAATCCAAAGAAAGCCACCATTTTATCTTAAGCCAAAAAGAAATAAATAAATAAATAAAGCAAATGAAACCCTAACCATTAACTAACCATGGTTTAATCAAACATACACCCAAGTTTGCATGTATCATCAAACATGATACAAACTAGTGCACAAAACTATATCATATATACAATGTGCACATCAAGTGAGAAACTCCATATTAAGTGAACAAATACTAGTTAATGTAAAGTAATATATCAAATATATAATTATACATTAAATCATTAAATCAACACTTGATTTAACGATCCGGTCATATCGTATATAACCGACTAATATCAAGTGTATCAATGTATCGAATCAACACTTGATTCGGTAACCCGGCTATATCACATATAACCTGCCGATGATACAAATCACGAGAATAGAATCCAGTATCACATACTGGTATTATTCTTGGTCCCGCACATATCTCATATGCGCTCCTATTTCGTTTCGCTTGAGCCAGGAAACCTCTGTGTAGGACTCTAAAGACTCGTCAATACGCCGGCAGCAGGTGATGATCATATCAAACACCCACAAGCCGCAGGCGGTCTGCTAAACGTAACGGCCACCCGGGTATTGAGCGATCAGAAGATCGACGAGCAAGCCCGCTCACACTTCTGTGAATCCAACCAGTAACACTTACCGTACAGTCCGGTCTCGTCGTCTGATATGTCGCATATGTTGCCTAGGGGTGGTAAACGTCAGACCCCAATAGCTCGATAAGTCGTGTCGATATGAGGTCTATAACAGTTCGAGAAACTACTGGTAACACTTACCAGTAAATCTCAGCAACCCTGGCCAGGGATTTCCGGTTATAGCCAATCAAACACAGCGCAACATCAACTCCCTATACCGGGAGAGACGAATCCCCTCCTATCGCTCATTGCCTCCATGTGATTCGGGACTGTACCCAAAAACCACCATTTTGCACGCCCTCTTGGACGTGGTAAGGTGGAAATCAAAGCACAGTGGGAATCACACAAGACTCTATGACGATCTCGGGTCAACAGACTACTCTGTACCAGTGTCACCAGAGAACTGCCATCTGACGTAAGGTATAATACCATCTGGGAGTTCTCGGCGAGTCCGTCCAGTGTACCCAGTCTCCACTGAGCACCCGTATATCATCTCTGATGTCAAACACCAATGGATATGGGATCATCCATCGCCCATCTGTATGGGTCGAGAAGGTACACGCTAGTCTACTCTGGTATATCGATGCCCCGTCTCGATACACCCACGACTAGGGACTTTGAAGGATGTACTTATGGACTACCATGTCCCCACTAGTATGATCCGCATCATAGTCCAGGCAGTCAAGTACACATCCTAAGGGCTTTACCAACATGTAACAGAGAGACAATCAGTGTACACGTTAAGGTAAAGAGAAACCAGATAGCATACTATCATGTCGAGCAAGAAAGTCCTCCCTATATATGTCCAAGCATCCACTACAATATACATCCTATGTATAGTAATGGCCTCTAGGGCATACATATAACTAACTGTGGACGGATAAAACCATATAGCATCTGCCCCAAATCTCAGGCAAGACGCCCATGTCTTGGCCGCCGTTCGGAGGGGAACAGATTCTGGCACGCCCGGTGGGACCTTTTCCTCTTTCCACTCTACACTTCGTGTGTCGTCTTCGCAAACGAATCGCGGTTTGTTAATGGTTGCCTTCGGCTTTCAAGTTACTATGATTTGGTCTCTTGCTTGGCGCAGAAATCAAACAGCAATGGCGTTCAACTGCTTGAACTGCTCCAACTGCAAGTACAACCGACGCTCCGCCTCACCTGGAGGTGTAGCTTATGGGCCGCAGGCTGCTTCCCTGTTCACTATGCCTGTGGAACAAGTGACTCAGGCTACCACCTGTCTGTTCTTTGGGACCATGCTCCCACCAGTGAACATTAATATCCTGCCGCTAAAGGAACTGCAAAAGAAGCCGATCTTCGATCGGCTCACTACTACCACGGCCCCTCTCAACGGGTCGTTCAGCTCCAACTCCTCGGTCTTCTCCAGACTGAGCCTGAACTCCGATGGGCTTACCAAGAAGCCCATGACACCTGAAGTGGCCATCCTAAAGAAGATAGCCATCTCTGCTCCTGAAGTCGTCAAGGCGGCTTCTCCTACCAAAGAGTCGGTCATTACAAGATTGACTATTCCGGCTCCCGTTCCTGCTCGAAGGTCTGTCTTTGACAGATTGGATACCGCTACTCAAAAGACGTCAATCTTCAAGAGGCTGGCACCAGCGGCGCCTCATCTGGATAGGGGGCAAGACAAAGCCATCCCCATCGCCGAACCAGCCCCAACAGCTCGACACGCTCGACGTCGCCACTGGCGTCGAGTAAGGAAGGCCGGGGGCAACTCCCCCTCTGGGCTAACCCCACCAGCTCCAACGGTGGAAATCAATGCTGCTGTTCCGACTGGGAACAGCTTTGAACCATTAAGGAGGGTACGCAAGAACTCTCCGACTGCCACGTTGAAAAGATCTCCTCCACCTGCGGAGAGTGTTACAGAAGCGAAGCCGGAGCAACTTCCTCAACGGCTGTCCTCCAAAATTTACAAGGTCTGGCGACGGGTTCAGGACTCGGTAATCATTCAAGATCACTCTCACCAGCAAAAGAAGGTGAAAGTTCAGGAAGGAAAGAACCGTCCTGTCAAATCACAAAGGACGATAACCACTTGGGTGCCTGCTGCAACGGCTCCCTCCACGTCGACTACTCAAAAGAGAGGAAGGCTGGAGAAGGTCCCCAGGCCTGCAGCTAATGTCAAAGACAATAAGCCTAAATGCCCTAAGTCTGGGGGCATGGTGGTGCATACCGTTTACATGGCATCCAGGAAGGAGGACAGCCGTACATCTACAGGTCATCGACCGCTCACGCGATCGGTGACTTGTTGGAGATAGTGCCCTCAGAGTCAATTATTGGATCACAGGCACATGATTGCAATGATTGAGGGAGGACCTATACCGGTAGGACAGTCTTACTCAAGACGATAGTATGCTATCTGGTTTATCTTTATCATCGTGTACTGCTTTAGGTGACCCTACAGGTCACTATTGCACGTTGATAGAGCCCCTAGGATTCTTGCTTGACTGCCAGCAGTATGAGGGCGATCATATACGTGGGAGCTGGGGTCTATAAGCACATCCTTAAAAGGTCCCTAGTCGTGGGAGTTTCGAGACAGGGCATTGATACTTCAGAGTAGACTGGTGTATACAGTCGAGACCCCGACGAGGGGCGGTGGCCGGTCTCACAAGCCACTGGTGTCAGTTGGTTCACCTAAGATGTATACAGGTGCTCATTGGGTTATGAGTACACCGGACAGGACTCGCCGGGAACCTGCTAGTTGGGATTATACCAGATGTCAGATAGCAGTTCCCAGGTGACATGTGTACAGGTTAGTTCATCGACCTGAGATCGTCATTTGTCTCGTGTGAGTTCCCACTGTGCTTTGATTACTACCCTACCACGCTCAAAGGAGACGTGCAAACAGGTTTTAGTTGGGTACAGTCCCGAGCCATATGGAGGCAGTGAGCGGATCTGCAGGGGTTCGTCTCTCCCGGTATTGGGGGTGAGGTCGCGCTGTGTCTAGGAGAGCCATTACACAAAGCCCTCGGCCGAGGCAGGAGATTTACCGGTAGGTATTCCAGTAGTATCTCAGGGTGTTCTGGGCTACACTCCGACACGACTTGTACCGCTTTTGGGGGTCTGACTTTTACCAACCCCCTAGGCCCGCCATGCGATACTCATAGACGAACGGACCGGACTGTACGGATATTGTCACTGACAGACTCAGTAGGGTGTCAGGATGAGTTCGCTCATCGACGTCCCTTTTGGTCAATACCTGGTAGCCCGTTACGTATAGGCTAATACCTCTGACGTGCTGGTGGTTAAATCCACAACCAAAGTATTAACGAGTCTTTAGAGTCCCTTACAGACCAGTTTCTCAAGTTTCGGGCAAAACGCTGTAGAGTCCGTATGGAGATATGGCAGGGTTCGATCAGATACGTGCGGTATTGCACGAATCGTGATCGGACGGATTTTACTAGCGGGCTTTTGTTTAAGCCGGATCCTAGTATTAGACAGTGTAGTTTTGTCTCTTTGCATTTGTATTCGGTCGGAATACAAATGCGGGTATGTATATACAGTCGCGGGGTTTTCCTGTAATTTATTACGGGATCCGTTTTCTGAAGTTGCCAGTTTGTATTCCGTTCCGGCCAGTTTTCCTTTATTCCTTCCCGGCCGGATTTTTCCGATGGAAGGGGTTATTTGCAATTGTGCAAATTATCTTTTGTGGAGGTGTTATTTGTAAAATGAGGGATTATGATTTGACTATCATCATTAGATTCTTTTTCCATCAATTCTTTTGCATTAATGTGAAGGGATTTGTATTTTGACTTTGGATATGAAAGAGTGTGACCTTTTTCTTCTCATATTCATTCCTTTTTCTCCCCTTGCTTGATGCTTGAAAATTCCTCCACCATTTTTTGAGAGGCCGGCCACTTTAGAGAGAAGAGAGGTTCATTTTGGGTGGTGGTAAAAATGTTCATCTCATTTTTCATTCATCCTACAAAGAGAGTTCCATTTCATAGTTCATTTCTTTTCTCCACCTCCATCAAAGGCAACTACATAAACCCCAAATGAGACAATGGATTCTACACTACACCTACAGCACCCTTGGGCACGTCGACTCGCCAACTTCATGCCCGAGTTGCCTCGGTCCAGAGGTGGGAGCCCGTAAAAGAACCCGGCGATGTGGTGCCCGTTCCGACGAGGAGCTGAAGACCGGAGATTCCGCGAGGAGATCGGAGTGGAGGCCGAAGACCGAAGGACACGGATCGCTCGGTATAGCTTCCTTCCTTTTTCTAGTTTGCTAAAGTTAGATTAATGGCCCGATCCGGGATTTTAGTGCGCGGTGGTGCCCGTTTCTAAGTTTTAGAAAAGTTTCGTTTCCGCATTCCGGCGTCGGATTGACGGCCGGGACACCGCCCTGCACTTACACTGGTATCAGAGCCACGCCATTAACCTAATCTAGCTTGCTCTAACGTGTTTACAAGTTCGATCGAACGGATTTTCCAAAAACCATATTTCCATGTCGTACTTTCTGTTGAATTTTTCTGTGCTCTAAAAATTATTTGGTACATTGGAAAATTACGTGCAGGGTTTTTTATGAATTCTGTGAAAATTTGGTACGCTGATGTTACTGTAGCACGGCGGTTAAGCAGCCAAAACCACGTTTTGGCTGCGGAACCGCCGCCGTTTTGTGGCCAAACCGTACCAAATTTCTACAGTGGTTTACTGACATGGAAATAGGGTTTCTGGTATATTCTTTTTGGGCCCGGATGTTTTTGAGTGCTACAGTTGTGCTTGGGGGCCACTTCGGAAAATTCAGTCGATCGAAAATTTTAAACATGATAGTTCACAGTATTTACATTATTTCTGCGACCGTGAATGTCACTTGATCGGTAAATCCTGTCTATCTGCTATAGCCCTTTTAGACGGATTTGCGAACATGACATTCACGTTGATGTTCTGTGTTGTGCTGTGATGTTGCGGATTGGTCGTAGGGGATAGCCTGGATGCAATGTTAATACAGTTTGGTTATTTATGTACATTTGATATTACGGGGCGAGCGTCCGACATGTGGACTGCCGTCACTGCCTATTTGTATATTATTCTTTTGGGGCACGACCGGGCTGAGGTCCATGTACCCGTTGTATATTTTACTTTCTGTACTAGGATTACCCTGCGGAGGGGTGCACGGGTAGCCGGATTCTAGAGGGCAACGGGCCCGCATCTCATGGCGTTGAGACGGAGGGGGCTTCACTCTAGAATTGGCGGGCTATTCGCCGCACTCGTAGGGGGTACAGGTTGACCCAAGGAGGGGTGCCCAAGTTACCGGATTCCGTGAAGTGTTGGGTGGTCCATTCACGTTGCTGAAGAGGGCTGCCTCACTTCAGGTTTTGGCGGGTAACTTGCCGCGCCCATAGGGGTCTAGGATTTTCATTGCACAGGCTATCCACACGACCAGGGGAACGTCGGGTTTCAGTAGTGGCTCTATGAAACCCGGGGATCCCAGATATCTGTATTGTTCTGTGATGCTGGTTACATTTCTGTGATGTTGCATTTTATCACGCCTTGAGCGAATATTATATATTGATATATATACTAGTAGATGTTGTATATATTTTGCATCCGCGCTAGTCCAGTCCCCGCTCTGTCGTTAGTTAAGTAACCTAACGGGTGATGACGGGACCCAGTGGCGAATGCGGATGGCATATACGTACATCATTATTTTCGTTCTTTATTGGTGTGATCAATTGATGGGACTGCGTTGATTCAGATCAATGCAAGCTAAACAAACATATTCTGATGTTGTTGGAACATTTTTCAAAAAGCCGTTATTGCAAGGGCGTTCCCTTTTGGTTTGCACAGTGGTATTCAGTTGGAATATCCAGCTCTTCAGTCGACGAGGCAAGGGCCGAAATCCCTTCACCGGGAGTGACCCCTTGGATAGAAGTTTGCGTCAGGGTAATAACTTCACTATAGCCGATTACTTTTGCTTTGCATCGTGGTATTCAGTTGGAATATCCTGCACCTCATTCCACGGGGAAAGAGCCGAGATCCCTTCATCGGGAGTGACCTCTTTAGCAAAGGTTTTCGCCACTATATTTTTATAAAAGCTATCCGGTTCCTTCAACGATATCAAGTTCATTACGTTAAAGGTTTTCGCCAGAAACCATTCGTAGCCCTCCATCATTTCAGTTAAATATTCGGTAGTATTCAAGCTATATATTTTGACCTCACGCCAAGGCATAGTGATTGGTAGCTGCCGGATATTTATCTGTTGCATAGATAGATGCGTTGGTTTGGGACAGTCGTACTATTATTTTGGCCTACATCAAAGGTATGTACGGGTGGGTTCAAATTAACCTGGATAATGATGGGTAGAACTTGACATGTGACTTATGACATTTTGACCTCACGCCGAGGTCATAAGAACATGGGGTAAAAATTACATCGGGAGTTTCTAAAGAAACTGAAACTTGCCAGATATGCGCATACCTTCTGGAGTGTGATAACGTGAGCGGAATCCGTCACGTTATCATGCGATGATAGTTGGATCCCGATTCCCACTGATGAGTTGGTTTACTCCTCGGGTGATCCCGGCTAATTCTTCTTTCAGGTTTGGAGAAGAATTTGACGTTACAGTGGGAGGTTTCCTGATTAGATAAAGTGATAACCATTCTGATCTAGGTTAGAGTGCACGCTGAGTGTTTCTTTTCTCTCTCTCTTTGGCAGCGACCATTGACCCGACCCTAGACTATGACTCAGTGACCAAAATTAACCGAACCTTCTTATAAGACTGGCTTTTGGATTGTCAGAGTTGCAAACCTCTTTGCCACTCCTACTTTTACCCTTTTCTCCAGGACACCCCGTATTACTACGAACGTCCACTTCCATTGGACAAAACCATCGTATGGTTATATACGAACTCGAAGGAATTTATTCGAGGATGGTTTCCGGTTCTGGAGAAAACGAATAGGACTATTCAGTTGTCTTTTCCATTTACCTTCTCTCAGGTAGTGAGTACTCCTTGGTTTAGGAGATAGTACACCTATTACGCAAATTGGATAGTCTTCTTCCAAACCATAGGCTGGTGCCGAACGGTGGGGAATGAAGAAAACCAATTAGCTTAACGATGGTGTGCAGAAGGTATTAAGTAAAGACATATCAAGGGATTAGTAAGAGGGTAAAGTAAATTGCGACTGCTATTCACGACCAAACCAAGTATTTCTTCGCCAATCCTAAATCACCTTTGTATTTCTCCAGAACACTCCGTATCACTACGAAGATCCAAAGTTTATTTGGATACTCCATCGTATGGTTATATACGAACTCGAAAGGAACTTGTTCCAGTTCGGGGATGGATTCTGGTTCAGGAGAAATAGGAATAAGGTTTATTCGGTTGTCTTTTATCTTCACCTTCTCTCGCATTGTGAGTGCTCCTAGGATTAGGACAGTACACCCATTATGCTTATTGGATTGTCTTCTTCCAAATCATAGGCTGGTGCCGAACGGTAGGGAAGGAAGAAAACCATTTAGCCTAAGAGGGTGTACAGAAGGTAATGACTAAAGACATATAAAGGGATTTGGAGAGATGGCAAAGAATTATACGGTTACAGTTGTGAATCTGGATAATGGAAGAGGTACTACTAGGAATACCGGAATACCCCATCGAAACATTTCAACGTTTCAGTTTCACTGTGTACTGTTAAAAGAAAACTGATTTCCCAATTAGCCCTTGCTCCAGGGTATGTATTTATCAGGTATGATTCTCACATCTGTATGGTTTTACAGATGATGAGTGGGAGTAAGTTATTGGGAATTAGGTGATCATCCTCATTATATCGGAATTCGTTGTAATTGGTGATATTTGAGGAAGTCACCTGGGTTGTTTGCCGGACGGCAAATATATGGTTTTGAATATCCGCTGTTATGCACCAATTTCAAATTGATGTATATGTACGTCTATTTTTATAGAGTGAGATATACCTTTTTGAAATTATGTCCATGACATTGACCTATATCAGTGGATGGTTAGGTAAGGAGCATTAAACAGCGGTGTAATTCTTCTTAACCATAAGTACAGTTTTCAACCTACGACACACAGGGAATGAGTTATTAGACTCAGGGGACTTATACAGAGTATTGTATATTGTCCAGTGTCCATCAGGACAGAGGGGTTGGTCCTCGTACTATATTCGGTTTACTTATGACTTCTCTAGTTTTAGACAGGTGTTTCGTAGAAACACAGGGTCTGAGTTTTGAGAAGTTATAGGTATAAGAGTAAAGTAGAGAACCAGGTATTGCAGGTATCGGGATTCTTCAAGGTGATCGAAGATGTAGATACTTGTGTGTGGTATTCAGTTGACAGTAATGATTAAGAGAACTTGCTTCTCTTTCAGGTTACTCATAATTGGAAGCATTCCTAAGTTGAGTAACGCTGATCGGCCTCTCTCCATTTAGTTGACATGCACTGGAGACAGCTGCATGATTTGAATCTGGTTCAATTAAATCAGTGCCTCTATTTCTGTATTGGATATAGAACAGTTCATATCTTAACGATTTTAAGGTACGGGGAGTTGTCCGGCTTATGCTTAGAACCAGACTCTGGATAACTCAAGGCACGTTTCTGTAATGGCTATTTGTGGGTTGACCCAGGCTATGACGAGGGTTAACTTTCTACCTTCTGGAAGATCAATAGTGATATTGTTCTTAACTCGCCACAGTTTTAACAAAAATGGATTTTTTCAGAAAACAGTAGTGGGAGTATGGTAGAACTGGAAGTGATTCTAAAACCGTAGACGATTACTGAAGATTTGATAAGAACCTAAAAATTCAATCTGGTTTGACATTCCATTGGCCACTCCGCAGATATGGTGGGTAACCTCAGGCGCTCGAGAGGTACTTCGGTATGCTCAAGGATGGTGGCAGGGAGGTTCTTGTTTACCCAGACTTGCCATTGCTGTTGTCCCAGGCTGTGAGACCCAGCAGGAGGATGAGTATAGCGTCGTTCTGAACTAGCTTTAGAAGTGTGCGTCTATATGACTCTGCCAGAAGGTTGTCGTAGTCAGTGGGAGCAGCGGAAGCATAGTGGACAAGTGGCTTATAGACTAAAGCACATATAGTGGAGATAGATCATCTATTTCTGATGTGCTAGTCATAGGTTTGACTTCATCAGAATAGAGGATGGATCTGTTAAGAAGGTAGTAGAGTGTGATGTCCTGGTATTTGGATGATATACACAGAGTAGGAAGTGATATTCCTATACTACGATCGGTTATGTTTTGGTTGTCACACAGTGGTTTCTCCACATGGGACTTGGATATAATATCAGACATTCTGGTTACTAGATCTATAGATCTAGATTTGGGTGGTTTCCCAATCAGGGTACTTAGACAGCATTCTAAGAGTTTTTAGAATGGAAGACTCCTGGCACGGTAGTATACCTGCAGGTGATGGAGTCACCCTCTCTAAGGGAGTCTTACAGACTAAAGGGGAGAGAGATGTGCATGATTGGCAGATCACTTGCTTAGGCAATTGAGTCAATCATGAGATGTCAAATACCACACCAGATGTTGTTTTTGCAGTAGATGCAATAAGTTGATATTGATCCAATCCTGGAGAAACAATTGGAAGCAGTTTTAGAACATAAGTGGATGTTCTAGGGATATGATAACGACAGCCTCATTCGGGAGACAGTTATCATTCCAGGCTTCCAAGGCGACCTGGATGACAGAGAGGTTGTCAGAGTTATAGTTTTCCCTCTGACGAGGGGCAGTATTTTGGACAGGTGGTCCAGGCGGGTACTGAGGGAGGCATGGCGCAGAATACTGATTAAGTTCAGTTGACGATACAGTCTAAGAAGTTTGGATTTGGAGTTCATTTATGAACTAAGTCCCATCAGACATCCAATCACATTCTAAGACAGGTATTGCTCATTTCGGGAGATGGCTTTCTCCGCGAACTTGAGATATAGAGAGACATAGAAAGAAACATCACAGCGGATCCACTCACTGAGGCTATTCCTCGAACGCAATAGTTTCACAAATGAGCTTTGTGAGACAGACTAGTAGAGGAGTTGGGTGTTCGGTATCACACGGGCTGTGAGTATGCGACATCGCAATAATTAGCCTTGAGTGCAAGTACGAGATAGTGCCCTCAGAGTCAATTATTGGATCACAGGCACGTGATTGCAATGATTGAGGGAGGACCTATACCGGTAGGACAGTCTTACTCAAGATGATAGTATGCTATCTGGTATATCTTTATCATCGTGTACTGCTTTAGGTGACCCTACAGGTCACTATTGCACATTGATAGAGCCCCTAGGATTCTTGCTTGACTGCCAGCAGTATGAGGGCGATCATATACGTGGGAGCTGGAGTCTATAAGCACATCCTTAAAAGGTCCCTAGTCGTGGGAGTTTTGAGACAGGGTATTGATACTCCAGAGTAGACTAGTGTATACAGTCGAGACCCCGATGAGGGGCGGTGGCCGGTCTCACAAGCCACTGGTGTCAGTTGGTTCACCTAAGATGTATACAGGTGCTCATTGGGTTATGAGTACACCGGACAGGACTCGCCGGGAACCTGCTAGTTGGGATTATACCAGACGTCAGATAGCAGTTCCCAGGTGACATGTGTACAGGTTAGTTCATCGACCTGAGATCGTCATTTGTCTCGTGTGAGTTCCCACTGTGCTTTGATTACTACTCTACCACGCTCAAAGGAGACGTGCAAACATGTTTTAGTTGAGTACAGTCCCGAGCCACATGGAGGCAATGAGCGGATCTGTAGGAGTTCGTCTCTCCCGGTATTGGGGGTGAGGTCACGCTGTGTCTAGGAGAGCCATTACAAAAAGCCCTCGGCCGAGGCAGGAGATTTACTAGTAGGTATTCCAGTAGTATCTCAGGGTGTTCTGGGCTACACTCCGACACGACTTGTACCGCTTTTGGGGGTCTGACTTTTACCAACCCCCTAGGCCCGCCATGCGATACTCATAGACGAACGGACCGGACTGTACGGATATTGTCACTGACAGGCTCAGTAGGGTGTCAGGATGAGTTCACTCATCGACGTCCCTTTTAGTCAATACCTGGTAGCCCGTTACGTATAGGCTAATACCTCTGACATGCTAGTGGTTAAATCCACAACCAAAGTATTGACAAGTCTTTAGAGTCCCCCACAGACCAGTTTCTCAAGTTTCGGGCGAAACGCTGTAGAGGCCGTATGGAGATATGGCAGGGTTCGATCAGATACGTGCGGTATTGAACGAATCGTGATCGGACGGATTTTACTAGCGGGCTTTGGTTTAAGCCGGATCCTAGTATTAGACAGTGTAGTTTTGTCTTTTTGCATTTGTATTCGGTCGGAATACAAATGCGGGTATGTATATACAGTCGCGGGGTTTTCCTGTAATTTATTGCGGGATCAGTTTTCTGAAGTTGCCAGTTTGTATTCCGTTCCGGCCAGTTTTCCTTTATTCCTTCCCGGCCGGATTTTTCCGATGGAGGGGGTTATTTGCAATTGTGCAAATTATCATTTATGGAGGTGTTATTTGTAAAATGAGGGATTATGATTTGACTATCATCATTAGATTCTTTTTCCATCAATTCTTTTGCATTAATGTGAAGGGATTTGTATTTTGACTTTGGATATGAAAGAGTGTGACCTTTTTCTTCTCATATTCATTCCTTTTTCTCCCCTTGCTTGATGCTTGAAAATTCCTCCACCATTTTTTGAGAGGCCAGCCACTTTAGGGAGAAAGAGAGGTTCATTTTGGGTGGTGGTAAAAATGTTCATCTCATTTTTCGTTCATCCTACAAAGAGAGTTCCATTTCATAGTTCATTTCTTTTCTTCACCTCCATCAAAGGCAACTACATAAACCCCAAATGAGACAATGGATTCTACACTACACCTACAACACCCTTGGGCACGTCGACTTGCCAACTTCGTGCCCGAGTTGCCTCGGTGCAGAGGTGGGAGCCCGTAAAAGAACCCGGCGATGTGGTGCCCGTTCCGACGAGGAGCTGAAGACCGGAGATTCCGCGAGGAGATCGGAGTGGAGGCCGAAGACCGAAGGACACGGATCGCTCGGTATAGCTTCCTTCCCTTTTTCTAGTTTGCTAGAGTTAGATTAATGGCCCGATCCGGGATTTTAGTGCGCGGTGGTGCCGGTTTCTAAGTTTTAGAAAAGTTTCGTTTCCGCATTCCGGCGTCGGATTGACGGCCGGGACGCCGCCGTGCACTTACACGACTAAAGCTCAGGAGCAGCAGCAGAAGCTCCAAGAAATGATGAATGCGATGGCCGCACTCACTGGGACAAAAGAAAGCCCCGAAGCATCCTCGGATCAACGCCAGGAGCAGGAAACTGACGCTGAATTCCTTCGCAGGATACTGGAAAAGAAGGATAAAGAGGCTGCGGAACAAGCAGCCAATATAAAGCGAATGGCCCTTCTGTTTCAGGATATGGTAGGTATGATGATCCAACAAGATCCCCCTGCTGAAGATCCTCCGATCGTCCTCGAAGATGACAAAGGAGAAACGTCGAATCCTCCACCGGCTCTGTCAACAGCCAAGGAGGAGACAATTTCCAAGGCTGACCTGGATGAATATATTGCTCAGCAGATACGGGTTCATCGGGCAACTGAGGCAGCCGATCAAGTTGTCAAGACGGGACGACCATAACCGTGCTGGTACGATCAGATCAAATACCCGCCGGGCTATACGATCCCGAAGTTCCATGTCTACAAGGGGACAGGCGATCCCCGTCAACATGTGGCCCAGTTCAGGGCGCTTTGTGGCAACACTGGCGGTGACGATAAGCTCTTGCTTCGCCAATTCGTCGACAGCTTGTCAGAAACAGCGTTCGAATGGTATTCTGAGCTCCCGAACGATTCTGTCAAGACGTTCGCTGAAATGGAGTTGCTATTCACTCAGCGATTTGCGAGCGCCAGCGAACGCACCCCGATAACGGCGTTGATTAATGCCAGGGTGAAACCAGGCGAGACATGGGTCCAATACGCTATACGCTGGCGAAACCTGTGGTCGAAGTGCGAACAACGCATCGAAAAAGCTCCTGCCATAGGCATGTTCGTGGGCACTCTTGATCCGCAGGCGACCATCTCCCAATTTATGACGTTCTTCAAGCCAACCACCTTCTAGGCCTTGATTGACAAGCTGGCCCAAATGGACCAGACGGGCCATAGGCCTTCCTCTTCAAAGACAGAGCCTTGGAATGAAAAGGGCAAAGGGAAAGCAACCTTCGTTGCCAATACTCAACAACGGCTGAACAACTTAAAGCCGGTTGTTCGCCAAAACAACGTGCATCCACGCCCATCCCTCGAGGAGAGACTGGGACGTCCTTACTCATTTCCCCAGGATAAAACGAGAAAACTATTCAAACTGGTAGTGCGCAACAAACTCATCAATCTGCCGGATCCAAAACGTCCGTTGCAGCCAAACGACGTCAACGATCCTAATTACTGCCTTTATCATCAAGCAGTAAGCCATCCAATCGAATATTGCTTCGTTTTCAAAGGCTGGATTGAGGACCAATACCAACAAGGCAAGTTTGCGCTGTCCGAGAAGTGGAAGGTAAACCCACCACAGCCGCACCCTCCTAAAAAGGTGGACACACCGGGGGCAACGTGCTTTTTTGTTGAGGAACCTCCATGGGAGGTGGCTCTTTCAACCAAGACCAAAAGGATGCTTAAAGATCTTCACACATGCCCGGCAATCAGGTGGAAAAATCCACTGGAACCCGAGATCCTCGAAGGAATGCTGAAGCCACGCCTAATTCCAAAAACTGATGGTGATAGTCAAAGCGCTCATACCCAGCCGTCAAAGTCTTCCAAGAAGAAAACCAAGAAGCCCGTGAAACCCAATGACAAACGCACGGACCTGCAAAAACATATTGACACGCTGGAAGAATAAAATCAGAAAGCGCGGACCCCAGTCACACTCCAAGAATTCCTCAACCACGTCCTTGAGGACGGAAGTGATGACAATGAAGAAGACTCATCAGATGAACCCGAGGATTATGTGGCAAGCTGCCATGTGATCTCTCACTCGTCAATAAATGACGAAGAAGCTCCTTACACAGAGAAGCTGGGGGCAGATCCTGAGCCAGAACTTCTAGGACCATCAGACGAAATGATTGATGCATTCCTGAACGAAGCCCGTCTTAAAAGCAAAGCTGATCGAGAGTGCGAGATGGCCATATTCGAGAAAGCCAAACGCCGGCGACTAGATGAAAGGGTCGAAACACTCCCACCGGATCAAAGTACATCCGCCGCAAATGAAAACAGGATCAAGATAAGGAAACGATTCGCCATAGCCATATCGATGGGGATGAGACTGCCCACTTTCAGAGAAAATTCTCCCAGTTGTATACATTTTGATGAAACGGATGTACGTCCTAACTTCTGCTTATATCATCAGAGGATCGCACATCCTACTGAAGACTGCAACTCCTTTAAGTGTTGGTGGCAAGGATATGTCATTCACTGGCAACACTTCAACAAGACAAAGCATGAAGCTCGTAAACAACGGAAAAATGCGACAGATGAGCGTAAAAGAATTGCCGGCAATTGTCATAGGGTTGATCCAGGGGGATCGCGAGTTCTCACCTTCGGGAACGACTCCGACGAAAAAGTAGCCCTCGGTCCTCTCTTCAAGGAATCCATCTCTGAAACGAAAGAATTGAGGAGCTGCAAGAACATTCAGCCGTGTAATTGCACGCTACCCGGAAAGAATCTCGGACCCGTGAACAAGGGATCGAACAAAAGGGATAAGAGGAATGGAAAAGCGACCTTCGTCGCCAACGCTCAACAACAGCCGAGTAACCCGAGACCGTTTTGTCGTCAAAACAACAAGCCGCAATACCTCAACGAGAAGTTGAAACGTCCTTACTCGTTTCCCAAAGATAAAATAGAGAGATTGTTCGAGCTAGCAGTGCGCAGCGGGCTCATCACTCTGCCAGATCCAAAACGTCCGTTGCAGCCAGGTGACGTTAACAATCCTAACTATTGTCCCTACCACAGAGTAATGGGTCACCCACTCGAAAATTGCTACGTCTTCAAAAACTGTTTTGAAGACCAATACCAACAAGGCAAGTTCGCGCTGCCCGAAAAATGGAAGGTGAACCCACCACAACCACATGCTCCGAAAAAGATGGACATGACGGGGGCATCATGCTCTTTCATAGAGAAAACCCCATGGACCACTATGTCCTAAAACTGGCTGAAGACCGAAACGTTGTTAAACTAACGATGGACCACCATGTCCTAAAACTAGCTGTAGACCGAAACGTCGTTAAACTAACGATGGACCACTATGTCCTAAAACTGGCTGTAGACCGAAACGTCGTTAAACTAACGATGGACTACTATGTCCTAAAACTGACTGATGGCTGAAACGTCATTAAACTACTACCAACCCGCGGCATCTTCAGGCTGACGTGGTAAAAAAAACGGTACGTCCATAAGCAAAATGGGCACGGATGAAAACCCGAAAGGGCACCGTGAGTAAAAACAGCAGGACTGCCGGCGATGTTTGTGAAAACCCGAAAGGGCGCAGACTTGTTAAAAAAAACAAAAAAAAAACAAAAAAGGTGCATAAGCAAAATGGGTACGGATGAAAACCCGAAAGGGGTCCGTGAGTAAAAAAAGCAAGGCTACCGGCGAGTCTTGTGAAAACCCGAAAGGGCGCAACCTCGTTTAAAAAAAAACGGTATGTCCATAAGCAAAATGAGCACGGATGAAAACCCGAAAGGGCTCCATGAGTAAAAACAGCAGGGCTACCGGCGAGTGTTTGTGAAAACCCGAAAGGGCGCAAGCTCGTTAAAAGACACTTACAGGGTCCTCTCGACCTTGTAAGGAGAAACCACCCGCGTGAGATCCTTACGACTCACAAGGGAGCAACACACTTAGGGATCCCCACGATTCCTAAGGAGAAATTACACTTGCGAGATCCTCACGACTCGTAAGGAGAATTCTCTTATGGGACCCTCACGGCTCATAAGATTTGAAAGTCTTAAGCTATAGAGACCTGAACCTGTTCTTAAGCACCCCCCCACAACTTCCGATATGGCCCTACAAGCGGCTCGTTACTGACCTTTGTATACAATCCACGAGCGCGAATAAACATTTCCCCAGCAAAGTCCCACCCGTGACTAGGGATATGTCCATATGGTGAACAACCCTTGTAAGTCCTCTCGACTTATAAGGAGAAAACCCTTTTGTAAGATCCTTACGACTTGTAGGGGAACATACACTTAGGAATCCTCACGATCCCTAAGGAGAAAGCACACCTACGAGATGCTCACGACTTGTAGGGAGAAATACTTTTGTGAGACCTTTACGGCTCATGAAGTCAAAAGCCTTAGTTGACAGCATCCTAACCCTGTTCGCTAAGCCACCTTTGCTCGACATCGACAGATGCAAATGATGATTCGCTCCTGGCAATATCCCAGTTGTAGCGATGCTGATGCCTAAACCGGTATCAAATCCCAAGCCCTTTCAAGGCAAATGATGATTCGCTCCTGGCAATATCCCGGTTGTAGCGATGCTGATGCCTAAACCGGTATTAAATCCCAAGCCCTTTCAAGGCAAATGATGATTCGCTCCTGGTAATATCCCAGTGGCAGCGATGCTGATGCCTAAAATCGGTATCAAATTCCAAGTCCTTTCATAGCAAATGATGATTCGCTCCTGGCAATATTCCAGTCGCAGCGATGCTGATGCTAAGATTAGCGTCAGATTCCAAGTCCCGCACTCACGATAAAAAAAAATCAGCGAGCCATACGTGCATACGAAATAGCCGAAATGATGCGGAAACTTGTAATAAAAAGCAGCAAGTAAAAATGTATGCATGCAAAATAGCCGAAATGATTGGGCAACTCGCAATAAAAAGCAGCGAGTAAAAAGAAAAATAGCCGAAATGATTGGGCACAGAATCGCGACCTTCGCGATATAAAAGCTGAAATGATAGAGCATCGCGGAAATAAAATAATAATATGAAAATGAATGAAACTTTTGCCGTACAGATGAGATCACATCGATCCCTGTATACAATCTAGGGGCACAAACAAAGAGAGAACCATACCTTCCCAACAGACTCCACCAGAAAGCGAAGCCAAATCTCGATGGTTCATAGATAACTTAGAGACAACCTCGACATTTGTCGCAATATTGAAGACACTGTAACACCCGAGCCCAATACTACTATTTTCAGTTACTATTTGAGCATAATGTGGTACTCATTTCATTTAGCTTACTTGTTTGTTGCTTACTGTAAAATTTACCCGGCAAAGTCATTTCTACATATAACAAATTTTGCATCTAAAATAAAATTAAAAATATTCATCTTGGCCTACTTGACACCCCTAACCCCGTTGTAGCGTCCGTGCATCGTGTTCTCGTCCCGTTCAGTGAAACGGGTGAGTTTGGATGGCTACGCGCGCGTACATGTGTCCATATTGGGGGTATGCTTTTTAACCATAAAACACTTAATTTTAAAATTTGGATCCCGCTTAAAATCCTATTATTTCAATTTCAAATTTTTGGACCCAACCCGGGCGCGATTTGGAAATGTTTTATTTGGCGCCAAAATCCCAAATTTTATATATTTTAAACCATCGCATATTTAAATATTTTTTTAACCAATCTAATATTATATAACCGTATAAATATTTTTTAGATTTCTAAAATCCTTCTCTATTTCATTAACAGCCAATCACAACCTTCATAATCTCCTGCGGGCCCCACACCTTTTCTCACCTCTCTCTCTCTCTCTCCGTCTCTATCTCTATCTATCTCTTTCTCTCCCTCATATCTCTCTCTCTCTTTCTCTATCTCTCTCTCTCTATCCCCATAATCTCTTTCTCTCTCTCCTTCATTTAAACCCATGTTCCCTCCTCCTTTTCTTTTTCTCCATGCGAACCCAACCCCCGCGAGAACCTTAGCTACCGCCGCCTTCACCCTTCACCACCGCAGCCCCACGCCAGCACCACCGTCGCCTGCGCCCGCACCTCCTCACCTCACCAAGCCCCTCTTCCTCCATTCCCCGCGTTCCCAGCCACCTGCTCACCAGACCCGCGACCACCTGCAACCCCCTGTGCACCCGTCGAACCGCCGTCTGTCGCCGCCGACGACTCCGTTCCCGTGTCCCCGGCCTCACAGGCACATCCCCTCGGTGAGATCACTTCCCTCCTCTCTCCCTTTCTTCTCTCCTTCTCCGCTAATGAAATTCTTGCATCGGCAGTTTCCCCCGCGGTCACTGTTGGCCGCCGCCGGAGCCCATCGACCTCGTCGTCGTTCTCGCGTCTCCTCTCTGTAACTACATAGCAACCCCTAGTAAGCCTCCTCTCCTTCTTCTTTATTCCTTTCATGTTGCAAGTTTCTTGACGTGCACTGTTCACATTCTCGCCGGATTCCGACCATGCCGACGACGTGACCCGACGTTCCAGCGAGGTACCCCGTCTCGCGTGGTTCCTTTGTTCGTTGTTTGGGTTCAATCCGTGAACCGAGCGGCCGTCGCGAGTTTCCCCGCCGACGTTACGTTCCGTTTTTCCCGGTTCGCGACCGTCGAGGCAAGTACCCCTTGCTACATGCTATACAATATTTACATATATATTGCGACACCCTAAATCTATAAATTTAGTTTTGGTACAATCATTTCTCATTTTTCGGGTACAATATTGCATTATATCATTTTACTGTTAAACATGGAACCTACAGTTTGCAAATTGAACCTGATAACCATATTTACCTGTTTAATCACATTTTTAATGTTAATGTAGCTTATGGCATTTATCCCTGTAGTTTTGTTCCGTTCGGACACTCGTATGCATTTAACCTGAAATCGCTACACTGAACCGTTATACAAATCATTGCACCTCTAAGGGTTCTTAAACCTGTTAACATGACTAAACGGCTAAACTTGTCTTACTGCACTCTTGTAATCATCTCTGTAACAAATTTGATAACTGTACTGCAAATTGAATGAAACTGCCTCTTACTTAATTCATTGCTTATCTCATGTTGTGATACCCATGCTAGATAATATAACTGATTGTGTGCACACCCACGATATTGTTTACATCTTGACCTGACATTGTTACACATATATGTATTGATATACCTGACATGGTACCGTATACTGTTAACTTGACCTGATGTACCATGACCCGACCCGTTACCTGATCTTGTGTCTAATGCCAACAAACCTGATATGTAGTCCTCGTGGACCGTTCCTGTTGTCTATCCAGAAAAACCTGCTTTTACCTGATCCTGTTGGCATTAGTTCTTGATTACTGAATACCTGACTTGACATACATAACTTGGGGGTATGGGAAAATCAAAGGTGAAACCTGACTTGTAACTCAACAGTTCGATACCTGTTCTGATCAGTCTTACGGGCTAGGCCAGCCCCGGAGTGATGATGCTGACATCACTCGCCCATCCTGCTACCTGTTACTACCTAGCGGCACATCTCGGATTCAGCCCCGAGGGTCTTGACCGTGGTCCCGGGCATGCACGGGATACTATTGAGTTACATCGACGATTCATCAATTGATTTCAAAGACTCTAGAATAGAAAACCTGATAGAACAATTTAGTTACCCACTGCACACTACCCTGCACTGCTTGATCCACCTTATTGCTACTCTTGTTTTATTCATGTTTATATTGCATTGCCTGCTACACTGTTCATATTATATTACTTGTTGACTTGACGCGCTGACGTCTGGGTTTTGCATGGCCCAGATTCTGTACCGCTGTCGCAGTCCGAGCAGGAGTACTTCAGCCAGCAGGCTGAGCTGTGAGGTGTTAGTATTAGTTAGTTTTTATCTCCTGCATTTATTCCTGATGTGAGCCCGCATTATGGGACATACATTTCAGTTATTTGTATTGGATCATTTACTTCCGCATTTATTTATTATTGACTCCTGTTATTCTGGATTATGGACATGTTTTAGATAGTTTTATTTTGTTCTTGATATCTCTACAACCGTAATGTGACTATGGATGGATACTTCCTACCCACAGGTAGCATGGTTGGCTATGTCATGTGCCCATTTTAGCGTACTCTGGAAAGCGGGGCGTGACATGGTTCTTTTGGTATCAGAGACATAGGTTAGTTGGGTTGATTCTTTTATAGTTGGGTATTGTACCCAATACACGAATCAGAATACCCGTGTTTAGGAAACATGTCCTTCCACCTTGCCGTTTACCATTCTTGAATCACATTCTTCCTGATTATATCTTTTACGATGTGCAAACTTCCTTTACACATCGACTTGAAAAAAACCTGATTTCTTGTTATCTCTAGGACTTAGGTGACTTGGGTGGAGTTAAGTAATTGTGGCTATGATACCGCGGCATAGTTACAATGCGGTACTCTATTTAAGTATCTTGGAGTTCTAGCCTTGATCTATATATTGAATCTATCATCATGCTAATGTTGGGTGTTTTGATTTCAGGAATATGGCAGATAAGAATTTCAAGACGTACCAGAGGCGTGTGGACGAAGCCGACATGCTTGGAGTGATAAGAGGAATGCTGGAAAATCAAAAGAGACAGACCGAGCTGATCCAGCAGCAAGCAGAATCATTTCAGGAAGGTTTGCGGACCGTTCAGCAGTCCGTAGATAAGGTTGAAGCTAAACCAGTTGATCGAGTTGGGACCGTGGCAGATTTCAGACGTTTGGGTCCGTCTACATTCACTGGTTTGGAGGATCCGTTGCCAGCCGAGCAGTAGCTAGTTGACACGGAGAATTTGCTGATTGCGGCACAGATTCCAGATCACAAAAGAGTTGATGTGGTACGCATTTAGTTAGTGGACTACGCCCGAGAATGGTGGCTTGTGGAGGAGACCCGCTTGCCCAAGCCGATCAAGTGGGTGGATTTTTCTAAGAGTTTCCTGGAGAAGTTCTTCCCGCGGACTGCACGGGAGGAAATGGAAGAGAAATTTATTGGGCTAAGGCAGAATGGAGCACCCGTGGATGTGCATGCAGCAGAATGGACGAGACTCAGCAGATTCGCTGGACCTTTAGTTGCCAACGATGTGGACAGGGCACGGAGGTTCATGCGCAGCTTGGATGTGGACATCCAGAGGCAGATTGTCTCCCTAGGTTTGACCACTTTCTCACAGGTTCTTACGGTAGCTCGGGAACAGCAGAGTTTATCTGTGATGAAAGGGAGTTTGCAGCAGACAGCAGTTGCGGCAAGGAAGCCCGCATTTGTACCTAACCGAGCTCATGGTCGCAGAGGTATTCCAGTGGACCGTCGAGGTGTAGCACCCATGAAGAAGCCTGTGATCGTTGATCGAAGAAAGAGTGTGATTTGTGACTACTGCCGTTTACCTGGGCACATGCAGAAAGAGTGTCGAAGGAGACTGGGACTTTGCTTGGTTTGTGGAGCGGCTGATCACGCAGTTGGTGCTTGTCCGTCAAAGCTTCGTACGAGGGATGATACTCAGAAGCCTCCGCAGAAACCGTTCCAAGGACAGAAACAGCTGACTCAAGGACCTAATCAGGCTCGAGCTTTTACCTTGACATCTGAGGAAGCTAAGGCATCAGGAGAAGTCGTTTCAGGTATTCTACTCGTTCATGGTTTTCCCGCATTGGCATTATTTGATTCTGGTGCATCCCATTGTTTTATGTCATCCAAGTTTATAACTACACACTCGATTGCCTGCACGACCCTGTTTAGTTTCTGGGACATACACACTGGCAATGGAAAAATCATATCTAGTAGGGAATGTAAAGATTGTACAGTTGTTGTGTGCGGACGGGAGCTTTTTGCAGATTTCTTGGTGATTGATACGGGCAGCTATGAAGTCGTCTTGGGAATGGATTTTCTTGGCACTTTCCACGCTCACATTGATTGTAGGGCAAAGAAAGTAATTTTCTAGATTCCCGGACATCCCGAGTTTACCTTCACTGGAGGAAGCAGTTCCATCGGGCCAGTCGAGTTTAGGGCTAGGCCGACAAACAATATCCTTGCAGCAATGGAAGTTGATAATGGTGAAGAGCCGGTGGTTGTTCGCGATTTTATGGATGTGTTTGAAGATATATCGGGTTTACCGCCGAAGCGAGACGTGGAGTTCGCAATTGATCTTATTCCTGGTGCAGCGCTAGTATCTAAAGCGTATTATCCAATGGCACCAGTAGAATTGGAAGAAGTTAAGAAACAGGTTGTTGAATTGCTTGAGAAGGGTTAGATTCGAAGCAGTAACTCGCCTTGGGGAGCTCCAGTTCTTCTGGTAAAGAAGAAGGATGGCACAAGAAGGATGTGCATCGATTATCGAGAATTAAACCGGGTGACTATTAAAAACAAGTACCCTATCCCTCGCATTGGAGAACTTTTTGAGCAACTTAGTGGCGCGAGGGTATTCTCGAAGCTGGATTTGCGATCCGGATATCATCAGGTCCGAGTGAAAACAGAAGATATTTGCAAAACGGCGTTCCGAACTCGGTATGGACATTACGAGTACTTATTGATGCCCTTCGGAGTAACGAATGCGCCGGCAGTATTCATGGACTTGATGAACCGAATCTTTTCACCGTTCTTGGACCAGTTTATTGTGGTATTCATTGACGATATTCTGGTTTACTCGAAGAGTTTTGAGGAGCATGCTGAGCATTTGAAGATCGCACTACAGACATTGAGACAAGAGAAGTTATACGCGAAGATGAGTAAGTGCGAGTTTTGGCTGGAGGAAGTGAAGTTTTTGGGACATGTTGTGTCTGGCGATGGCATTGCCGTCGATCCAGAAAAGATTGCAGCAGTTCGAGATTGGCCTATTCCAAAGAATGTTGCTGAGATAAGAAGTTTCCTTGGATTAGTCGGATACTACAGGAGATTTGTGGAGAACTTTGCTCGTCTGGCAGAGCCGTTGACCAAGCTTACGCGCAAGGAGGTACCTTTTGTATGGACGGATAAATGTGCGTTAGCTTTCGAGACGTTGAAGCAGAAGTTGATAACCCCCCTATTCTAACCGTGCCAGACAATTCCGGAGGATTGGTGATTCACAACGACGCATCTGGGAAAGGATTGGGATGTGTTTTGATGCAGCATGGGAAAGTTGTAGCATACGCATCGAGATAATTGAAGACCCATGAGAAGAATTATCCAACTCATGACTTGGAGCCTGCGGCTGTGATTTTCGCTTTGAAGATTTGGAGACACTACCTTTTGGGCGAAGAGTCGAAGTTTTTACAGATCATAAGAGCTTGAAGTATGTGTTCACACAGAAGGAGCTTAATATGAGGCAACGTAGATGGTTGGAGCTGATGGCTGACTACGATCTTGATCTTAAGTACCATCCGGGGACGGTTAACGTCGTGCCGGATGCGCTTAGTCGGTTACCAGCAATTCAGGTGTTAACTACGCAGAAGGAGATCGTTGCAGATTTTCGAAGATTTGACTTGGAGGTTGTGCTACCGCGTTCTACGGGACAGTTGATGCAACTGCAAGTACATTCGTCATTGATTGAGAATATTAAAGCAGCACAATCGCAGGATCCTAGACTGCAAAAGTTTCGAGGGCAGGTTGAAGCCGGACTACGAACAGATTTATTGGTCCACGAAGATGGTTCGTTGAGGTATGGTAGCCGTTTGTGTGTGCCAAAGGGAGATGTTCGTGAAGGGCTTATGAAGGAGGCATACAGTTCAGCTTATTCTGTACATCTAGGAGGCACAAAGATGTACCGAGATATTCGACAGCAATTCTGGTGGGAAGGCATGAAACGAGAGATTGCTCGCTTTGTGGCTAAGTGCTTGGTGTGTCAGCAAGTTAAAGCTGAACATCAAAGGGTTGCTGGTTTATTGCAACCACTTCCGATTCCTCAGTGGAAGTGGGAACATATAACCATGGATTTCGTGACGGCTTTACCGCGGAGTCCAAAAGGCAACAATGCAGTATGGGTAATTGTTGACCGATTGACCAAGGCAGCTCACTTCATTCCTTTCCGGGTTGGTCAATCAACAGAGACTTTGGCAGAGCGGTACATGCAAGAGATTGTAAGATTGCATGGAGTACCGGTGAGCATCGTGTCCGATCGGGACACTCGGTTCTTATCACACTTCTGGAGGAGTTTACAGGAAAGTTTGGGGACTCGATTGAAGTTTAGCATAGCTTATCATCCTCAAACCGATGGCCAGTCGGAGAGAACGATCCAAACTCTTGAGGATATGTTGAGAGCATGTATGTTGGACTTCAAGGGTTCTTGGGAGGATCATCTACACTTGGTGGAGTTTTCTTACAACAACAGTTTTCAGACAACTATCCATATGGCTCCGTTTGAAGCTTTGTATGGTCGTAAATGTCGTTCACCTGTGTGTTGGGATGATGTCGGTGAACGAAGATTATTGGGACTAGATTTGGTTGTGCAGACAGTCGAGAAGGTTAACACTATCAAAAATCGTATGAAGGCAGCTCAAGACCGACAGAAGAGTTGGGCAGACACATCAAGAAGACCTCTAGAGTTCGCCGTGGGTGATTTAGTATTCTTGAAGTTATCACCGACTAGAGGGGTGATTTGTTTTGGGAGTCGAGGAAAGCTTAGTCCTCGATTCGTTGGACCCTTTGAGATCTTGGAGCGTGTTGGTGAGGTAGCATACCGTTTGGCGTTACCGCAGACCTTGGCAAGTGTGCACGATGTGTTTCACGTATCTCAACTACGAAGGTATGTTCGAGATGAAACGCACGTATTGGATCATTCGGAGCTAACAGTACGGGAAGACTTAACTTTCGAGGAGCGACCGATTGAAATTGTGGATCGAAAGGAAAAGGTTCTTAAGAACAAGGTTATTCCCCTTGTGCTTGTTTCTTGGGGTAATCGCTCGCATGGAGAGTCCACTTGGGAACGAGAAGATAAAATCCGGTAGAAATTTCCTCACCTTTTCCTGTAGTTTTCTATCTTTGTATTCTTGGAATTTCGAGGACGAAATTCTTTTGTAGTTGGGTATAATGTAACACCCGAGCCCAATACTATTATTTTCAGTTACTGTTTGAGCAAAATGTGGTACTCATTTCATTTAGCTTGCTTGTTTGTTGCTTACTGTAAAATTTACCCGGCAAAGTCATTTCTACATATAACAAATTTTGGCATCTAAAATAAAATTAAAAATATTCATCTTGTCCTACTTGACACCCCTAATCCCGTTGTAGCGTCCGTGCATCGTGTTCTCGTCCCGTTCAGTGAAATGGGCGAGTTTGGATGGCTACGCGCGCGTACATGTGTCTGTTTTGGGGGTATGCTTTTTAATCATAAAACACTTAATTTTAAAATTTGGATCCCGCTTAAAATCCTATTATTTCAATTTCAAATTTTTGGACCCAAGCCGGGCGCGATTTGGAAATGTTTTATTTGGTGCCAAAATCCCAAATTTTATATGTTTTAAACCATCACATATTTAAATATTTTTTTAACCAATCTAATATTATATAACCGTATAAATATATTTTAGATTTCTAAAATCCTTCTCTATTTCATTAACAGCCAATCACAACCTTCATAATCTTCTGCGGGCCCCACACCTTTTCTCACCTCTCTCTCTCCGTCTCTATCTCTATCTCTCTCTCTCTCTCCCTCATATCTCTCTCTCTTTCTCTATCTCTCTCTCTCTCTATCCCCATAATCTCTTTCTCTCTCTCCTTCATTTAAACCCCTGTTCCCTCCTCCTTTTCTTTTTCTCCATGCGAACCCAACGCCCGCGAGAACCCTAGCTACCGCCGCCTTCACCCTTCACCACCGCAGCCCCACGCCGGCACCACCGTCGCCAGCACCCGCACCTCCTCACCTCACCATGCCCTTCTTCCTCCTTTCCCCGCGTTCCCAGCCACCTGCTCACCAGACCCGCGACCACCTTCAACCCCCTGCGCACCCGTCGAACCGCCGTCTGTCGCCGCCGACGACCCCGTTCCCGTGTCCCCGGCCTCGCAGGCACATCCCCTCGGTGAGATCACTTCTCTCCTCTCTCCCTTTCTTCTCTCCTTCTCCGCTAATGAAATTCTTGCATCGGCAGTTTCCCCCGCGGTCACTGTTGGCCGCCGCCGGAGCCCGTCGACCTCGTCGTCGTTCTCGCGTCTCCTCTCTGTAACCACAGAGCAACCCCTGGTAAGCCTCCTTTCCTTCTTCTTTATTCCTTTCATGTTGCAAGTTTCTTGACGTGCACTGTTCACATTCTCGCCGGATTCCGACCGTGCCGACGACGTGACCCGACGTTCCAGCGAGGTACCCCGTCTCGCGTGGTTCCTTTGTTCGTTGTTTGGGTTCAATCCGTGAACCGAGCGGCCGTCGCGAGTTTCCCCGCCGACATTACATTCCGTTTTTCCCGGTTCGCGACCCGTCGAGGCAAGTACCCCTTGCTACATGCTATACAATATTTACATATATATTGTGACACCCCAAATCTGTAAATTTAGTTTTGGTACAATCATTTCTCATTTTTCGAGTACAATATTGCATTATATCATTTTACTGTTAAACATGGAACCTACAGTTTGCAAATTGAACCTGATAACCATATTTACCTGTTTAATCACATTTTTAATGTTAATGTAGCTTATGGCATTTATCCCTGTAGTTTTGTTCCATTCGGACACTCGTATGCATTTAACCTGAAATCGCTACACTGAACCGTTATACAAATCATTGCACCTCTAAGGGTTCTTAAACCTGTTAACATGACTAAATGGCTAAACTTGTCTTACTGCACTCTTGTAATCATCTCTGTAACAAATTTGATAACTGTACTGCAAATTGAATGAAACTGCCTCTTACTTAATTCATTGCTTATCTCATGTTGTGATACCCATGCTAGATTATATAACTGATTGTGTGCACACCCACGATATTGTTTACATCTTGACCTGACATTGCTACATATATATGTATTGATATACCTGACATGGTACCGTATACTGTTGACTTGACCTTATGTACCATAACCCGACCCATTACCTTATCTTGTGTCTAATGCCAACAAACCTGACATGTAGTCCTCGTGGACCGTTCCTATTGTCTATCCAGACAAACCTGCTTTTACCTGATCCTGTTGCCATTAGTTCTTGATTACTGAATACCTGACTTGACATACATAACTTGGGGGTATGGGGAAATCAAAGGTGAAACCTGACTTGTAACTCAACAGTTCGATACATGTTCTGATCAGTCTTACGGGCTAGGCCAGCCCCGGAGTGATGATGCTGACATCACTCGCCCATCCTGCTACCTGTTACTGCCTAGCGGCACATCTCGGATTCAGCCCCGAGGGTCTTGACCGTGGTCCCGGGCATGCACGGGATACTATTGAGTTACATCGACGATTCATCAATTGATTTCAAAGACTCTAGAATAGAAAACCTGATAGAACAATTTAGTTACCCACTGCACACTACCCTGCACTGCTTGATTCACCTTATTGCTACTCTCGTTTTATTCATGTTTATATTGCATTGCCTGCTACACTGTTCATATTATATTACTTGTTGACTTGACGCGCTGACGTCTGGGTTTTGCATGGCCCAGATTCTGTACCGCTGTCGCAGTCCGAGCAGGAGTACTTCAGCCAGCAGGCTGAGCTGTGAGGTGTTAGTATTAGTTAGTTTTTATCTCCTGCATTTATTCCGGATGTGAGCCCGCATTATGGGACATACATTTCAGTTATTTGTATTGGATCATTTACTTCCGCATTTATTTATTATTGACTCCTGTTATTCTGGATTATGGACATGTTTTAGATAGTTTTATTTTGTTCTTGATATCTCTACAACCGTAATGTGACTGTGGATGGATACTTCCTACCTACAGGTAGCATGGTTGGCTATGTCACGTGCCCATTTTAGCGTACTCTGGGAAGCGGGGCGTGACAGACACGATGTCAACAAACGAAGCAAAAGAAGATCTCTAGCTTCAGGGTCTCGACGTCGATATCGACAACTTAGAGATCGCTAACGGCGTTTCTCCTCACTCCAACCAGATGCAGACATGACGTCAACAACCGACCTCAGAGTCGCAATGAAACGGAGCCACGACATAGTCCCTAGTTCCAAATTTTGACGGCAATATCTGCAGGCTGGAGACCAACAGCGGTGTGCCTCCTCATTCCAGCAGGACACAGATGTTACACCATCAAACGGAGTGACGGAGAAATCCCAGCTCCACCTCAGCATTCGTCTCGTTACAGCAGACGAGATGTCAACAACGGTGTTCCTTCGCAGTCCAGCAGGATGTAGATGCGACGCCAACAAAAGACCTCACGGTCCAAACAAAGCGGAGTGACGACAAAATCCCAGCTCCACCTTGACGTTCGTCTCGATACAGTAGATGAAATGTCACCTCAGCGTTCTTTCCCCAGCAGGATTCGGGCGCGCCAAAGCAAATGAAGCAAAAGGCCAAATTCCTAGATTCAAGGTCTTGACAGCAAGTCATATTAAGCCTGAAAGACAATCGGAGATCATCTCGCACCAGCGCGGAGTAGTTACCACCTCGACGATCGTTTCGATACAGCAGATGAAATGTCACCCCAGCGTTCTTCCCCCAGCAGGATTCGGACGCGCCAAAGCAAATGAACCAAAAGGCCAAATTCTTAGCTTCAGGGTCTTGATGGCAAGTCATATAAAGCCTGAAAGACAATCGGAGATCATCTCGCACCAGCGCGGAGTGGTCACCACCTCGACGATCGTCTCGATACAGCAGATGAAATGTCACCCCAGCGTTCTTCCCCCAGCAGGATTCGGACGCGCCAAAGCAAATGAAGCAAAAGGCCAAATTCCTAGCTTCAGGGTCTTGACGGCAAGTCATATAAAGCCTGAAAGACAATCGGAGATCATCTCGTACCAGCGCGGAGTGGTCACCACCTCGATGATCGTCTCGATACAGCAGATGAAATGTCACCCCAGCGTTCTTCCCCAAGCAGGATTCGGACGCGCCAAAGCAAATGAAGCAAAAGGCCAAATTCCTAGCTTCACGGTCTTGACGGCAAGTCATATAAAGCCTGAAAGACAATCGGAGATCATCTCGCACCAGCGCGGAGTGGTCACCACCTCGACGATCGTCTCGATACAGCAGATGAAATGTCACCCCCAGCGTTCTTCCCCCAAGCAGGATTCGGACGCGCCAAAGCAAATGAAGCAAAAGGCCAAATTCCTAGCTTCAGGGTCTCGACGGCAAGTCATATAAAGCCTGAAAGACAATCGGAGATCATCTCGCACCAGAGTGGAGTGGTCACCACCTCGACGATCGTCTCGATACAGTAGATGAAATGTCACCCCAGCGTTCTTCCCCCAGCAGGATTTGGACACACCAAAGCAAACGAAGAGAAGGCCAAATTCCTAGCTTCAGGGTCTTAACGGCAAGTCATATAAAGCCAGAAAGACAATTGGAGATCATCTCGAACCAGTGCGGAGTGGTCACCACCTCGACGTTCGTCTCGATACAGCAGACGCAACATCGCCAAAAGGAGCCACGGCAAAATCCCTAGTTCCAAACCTCGACGGTCCGCCAGCAACCTAGAGACAACCATGACATTCGTCTCGATACAGAGGACACGATGCCAGCAAACGAAGCGAAGGCCAAATTCCTAGCTTCAGGGTCTTAACGGCAAGTCATATAAAGCCTGAAAGACAATTGGAGATCATCTCGAACCAGTGTGGAGTGGTCACCACCTCGACGTTCGTCTCGATACAGCAGACGCAACATCGCCAAAAGGAGCCACGGCAAAATCCCTAGTTCCAAACCTCGACGGTCCGCCAGCAACCTAGAGACAACCATGACATTCGTCTCGATACAAAGGACGCGATACCAGCAAACGAAGCGAAGGCCAAATTCCTAGCTTCAGGGTCTTAAAGGCAAGTTATATAAAGCCTGAAAGACAATCGGAGATCATCTCGAACCAATGCGGAGTGGTCACCACCTCGACGTTCGTCTCGATACAGCAGACACAACATCGCCAAAAGGAGCCATGGCAAAATCCCTAGTTCCAAACCTCGACGGTTCGCCAGCAACCTAGAGACAACCATGACATTCGTCTCGATACAGAGGACGCGATGCCAGCAAACGAAGCGAAGGCCAAATTTCTAGCTTCAGGGTCTTAAAGGCAAGTCATATAAAGCCTGAAAGACAATCGGAGATCATCTCGAACCAGTGCGGAGTGGTCACCACCTCGACGTTCGTCTCGATACAGCAGACGCAACATCACCAAAAGGAGTCACGACAAAATCGCTAGTTCCAAATCTCGACGGTTCACCAACAATCTAGAGACAACCGCTACATTCGTCTCGATACAGCAGACGCAATGCCAGTAAACGAAGCAAAATCCAAATTCCTAGCTCCAGGGTCTTGACGGTAACTCATATAAAACCTGAAAGACTATCGGAGATCATCCCACACCAGCGCGGAGTGGTTATAACTCATCGGGGCTCTCCAAGATGAGCCTAACTTCAAGTAAAAAGCGGCATGGCAAAATTCCTAACGCTTGCTCTTCCGACGGTCAAACTGCCAAGGAGGATTGCTTGAAGACGTCTTGTCCAGCCCCCGAAGGGATCAGAGACACGACAGTCGCAGGGCTACTCGAACAGCACGATTGCCTATCGAGGAATATATCAGCTGATGCGACGGTACGACGGCCAAAACCCTAAGTACCACAAACCCTAACAGACTTCTATCGTAAAGAGCAGAGGTTAACTGTGACGTTAGGATATTCTTGTGAGAAATGCTCGATTCGCCTCGACTCGTGAGGAAATTGATGTGTTTGCGAGAACTGCTCGATTCGTCTCGACTCGTGAGGAAAATCCTTAGGCAGCGGGGATTAAAAAACCTGTTTCCTAAGCACTGGAACCCTGCAAGTCGATCCAAAACGGTCTCTTGCATACTATCCACGGGTCACACTCTCCAAAGTCGAATCTCGACAAAGAGGGGAACAACCGCTTACGGGTCCTCCCGACTCGTAAGAGGGAAAAATTCTCTTATAAGATCCTTACGACTTATAAGAGAAAACACACTTAGGAGTCCTCACGACCCCTAAAGAGAAATTACACCTACGAGATCCTCTCGATCCGTAGGGAGAAAAGTCTTTGTGAGACCCTCACGGCTCATAAAGTTGAAAAGTCTTAGGCTACAAGGACCCTAAACTTGTCTCCAAGCCCTCAATTCCACGGCTACTCATAACTTTGCACTACTTCATCCACGTATATACTTACGTAGGCAAAGTAGTGGAGGGCATTTGTTCCCGCCAAAAATTTCTGCGCAGAAGAGTCCAAGGTATCAAATGGCAGCGATACGCTTAAGGAAATGCGAGCCAGTATCTTCCGGCCTATATTTTGATAAACTTACGAAGGAGGAACTATTAAATTCTGATTCTATTGGAAGCATCTCGAAAAACCCTTCGATTTGATATATTATGGGTTTCATAATTCATCCGGGATCAAAAGTTATGGGCAAATACGCTATGCACTGTTCCCTGATTAAAAATTAGGAATTACCTCAATGAGGTATCACGTGCTCACACGTGATCAATGATCACGTGTTGACACGTGATAGCTAGAACAGAAATAACAAACGGCTGAAAGATGACCTAATTTGGGGTTACGTGCTCACACGTGACCAAGGGTCACGTGCCAGCACGTGACTAGCTTTGAAAGCCTCACAGTTTAAAAGAATTTAATTCTAAAAGTCAGAAAATACCTCAACGAGGTATCACGTGCTTACACGTGACCAATGGTCACGTGTTGACACGTGATGGTTAAAACAACAACATAAACAGGCGGCTGTTAAAGGAACCAATTTGGGGGTCACGTGCTCATACGTGACCAAGGGTCACGTGCCAGCACGTGACAGGCTTTGAAAGCCTTACAGTTTAATAGAATTAAAATTCTAAATTTCTCTAAAATCTTTCGAAATAGAATTAAAATTCTAAATTTCTCTAAATCTTTCCAAATGGAAAAAGATTATGGGGACCGTTGGATTAAAAATCCAATGGTGATTAAAGATTACCAATTTATGGAAAGATTTGATACAAGGAAAGATTTCCCTAAAATCTCAACAGAAATAACAAACATAATATCTTTGGATTTAAAATCCAACGGTGAATAAAATTCATTGAATGATCTAAAGGATTATATTAATTATGAAAACAAGCAAAATCTTTCAATGAAAGATTTGCTAAACAAATTGATTCTTTTCCTCCTCCTATAAATAGGAGCAAAGAGAAGAGAAGAGAGGGAACCTTTTTGGAGAGAAAAATAGAGAGAGAAGAATTTAATTCTCAAGAGGGAAAAAAAGAAAGGAGAATTTAATTCTCAACAAAGAAAACCCTAGGTGAGAAAAGAAAGGGAATCAAAACTTCAAACAGAGAATTTAATTCTCAAAATCCAAGAGTTTAATTCTTATACAAAAAAGAACTTAGTTCTTCTTCTGGTTGAAGATCTGCACAGAGCACATCTCCCCATAAGTTGAGAATTTAATTCTCATCGGGTCGAGATCCTGCCATGCAGATCCTAAACTTAGAAGGGGAGTTGAGTTTTGAGAATTTAATTCTCCTAAAACAAAATAGGGTTTAATCCTAATCAAGAATTTAATTCTTTTACATATCTGGGAATTTAATTCCTTTAAAAAGAAATCAGGGTTTTATCCTAAATAAGAATTTAATTCTTTCACAATAGGAATTTAATTCCTCCAAAACAAAATTAGGGTTTAACCCTACAGAGAATTTAATTCTTAAAAAAGAGACTTGAAAGATCTCCATGCATGCAAAAGACCGAGGTCACGTGTCCCCACGTGACCCCTGAAGAGATCCCCAGAAATGAGGAGGAAAGCTTTGAGGCAATGCCTCACGTGCTCTCATGTGACTCCCAAAACGCAGAAAGAAAAAACAAAGGAAATGAAAGCTTTGGACGCTCTCACGTGTTTTCACGTGACCCCTCAGCAAATGCTTTAATAATTGGCGTACAGATCCCCATCACGTGCCAACACGTGATGCTCTAAAATAAAAATAAAAGTGTTTAACACTTATTCGCAGATTTGAGGATAAAACAAAAGGAGATCTGGCTTCACATTTAGGGCGCCCTCACGTGTCCCTATGTGACCCCTAACAAATCCCTTTAATATCCAATGGATGGATGCTTATCACATGCCCACACGTGATGGCCAGGAAATGAAAAGTGTTTAACACTTAATTGCAGAACGAAGAAAAGGGATCTGGTCCCCCATTTGGGCGCTCTCACGTGTCCCCACGTAACCCCTAACAAATCCCTTTAATATCCAATGGATGGATGCTTAGAACATGCCCACACGTGATGTCCAGGAAATGAAAAGTGTTTAACACTTAATTGCAGAACGAAGAAAAGGGATCTGGTCCCCCCTTTGGGCGCTCTCACGTGTCCACACGTGACCCCTCTGTCTTTAGTGTTTAACACTAATTTGGGGATTATATTTCCAGTGTTTAACACTGATTGTTTCTAGTGTTTAACACTAAATTAAATATTATATTTCCAGTGTTTAACACTGATTGTCTTTTAGTGTTTAACACTAATTTGAGAGTTCTATCTCCAGTGTTTAACACTGTTGTTCTTTAAGTGTTTAACACTACTTTTAGCCAAATTGGTTAATTTTCCAGAGCCAAAAGTCCCTCCTCCAAATGAATCTCAAAATTGAGGAAATCAAAGACAAAATATTGTCAGAGCCCCCAAACCTCTGTTTAACACTGCTGAATGACGAGGGGCTGAACCCAGACAAATGTCTAATGGCCCAAAGGGCCAATATTTCAAACATAATTGGACTTAGCCCAAACTGGCCATAAGTCCTCAAATCATCTTGAACTGAGCACATCTGCTCTTTCAACCAACTCATTGGTTCAAGGGTACATCTCTGAACTCCTCTGATATTTGTCGTTGAAATCCTTCAACATCTTCAGAGAGGTGACGGGTGCCGACAACTACACATTAATACGGACTGTGGGGTTCTTAAACTCATGGACTAATGCGTCCTTAAACTAACATTTGTCCCCAAAACGGGAATGATGGACCACTATGTCCTTAAACTAGTATTGGACCACTATGTCCCTAAACTGGAACATGGACCATTATGTCCTTAAACTGGTATTGGACCACTATGTCCTTATGTTAGTTATATGTATGCCCTAGAGGCCATTACTGTACATGAGATGTATATTGTAGTGGATGCTGGGATATATATTGGTAGGACTTTCTTGCTCGACATGATAGTACGCTATCTGGTTGCTCTTTATCTTAACATGTATACTTGCTGTCTCTCTGTTACATGTTGATAAATCCCTTAGGATGTATACTCGACATCCAGGACTATGATGTAGATTATACTAGTGGGGCCTGGGTAGTCAATGAGTACATCCTTCAAAGTTCCTAGTCGTGGGAATATTGAGACGGGGCATCGATATTCCAGAGTAGACTAGAGTATATCTTCTCGACCCATGTGATGGGCGATGGATGATTCCATATCCATTGGTGTTTGACATTAGAGATGGTATGCGGGTGCTCAGTGATGACTGGGTACACTGAACGGACTTGCCGAGAACTCCCAGATGGTATTATACCTCACGTCAGATGGCAGTTCTCTGGTGACACTGGTACAGCTTAGTCTGTTGACCCGAGATCGTCATAGAGTCTTGTGTGTCTCCTACTGTGCTTTGATTTCCACCCTACCACGGCTCTACTGAGTCGTGCAAACATGTGGTTTTTGGGTACAGTCCCGATTCACATGGAGGCAATGAGCGATAGGAGAGGATTCGTCTCTCCCGGTATTGGGGGTTGTTGTTGCGCTATGCTCGACTGGCCATATCTGGAAATCCCTGGCCAGGGTTGCACTGATTTTCTGGTAAGTGTTATCAGTAGTTTCATGCTTGTTATGGACCTTACATCGACATGACTTATCAAGCTACTGGAGTCTGACGTTTACCACCCCTAGGCGAGATATGCGACATATCAGACGAACAGACCAAACTGTACGGTAAGTGTTACTGATTGGATTCACAGGAGTGTAAGCAGGCTTGCTCGTTGATCTTCTGATCGCTCAATACCCGGGTGGCCGTTACGTTTATCAGACCGCTTGCGGCTTGTGGGTGATTGATATGATCACCACCTACTGCCGGCGTATTGACGAGTCTTTAGAGTCCTATACAGAGGTTTCCTGGCTCAAGCGAAACGAAATAGGAGCGCATATGAGATATGTGCAGGACCGAGAATAATACCAGTATGTGATACTGTGTTCTATTCTCGTGATTTGTATCATCGGACGATTATATGATATATAGCCGGGTTACCGAATCAAGAGTTGATTCGATATATTGATACACTAGATATTAGTCGGTTATATACGATATGACCGGATCATTAAATCAAGTATTGATTTAATGATTTAATGTATAATTATATATTTGATATATTACTTTACATTAACTAGTATTTGTTCACTTATGATTGATTTTCTCACTTGATGTGCACAAGTTGTATATATGATATATGTTTGTACACTAGTTTGTATCATGATTGATGATACATGCAAACTTGGGTGTGTGTGTATGACTTACACCATGTTTAGGTTAATGGTTGGGTTTTCTTTATTTTATTTATTTTTGGCAAAAACAAAATGGTGGCATTCTTTGTTTTTGCTTGAAGCTTCATGAAGCTTTTTAAGCATCTTTGACAAAGTCTAACCATTTTGTTTTGCATGAGATTTTCACAAACCTAACCATTAGCTCAAACTAGGGTTTAGTCTCTACAAAAGTTAACTCACCCATGGTTGCATTATGATATACTTCACTTGATTATTCATTTTAGTTAATTGATAATTCATTCTTATTACTTGTTCTTCTTCTTCTTCAAGAAGAAGAAAAACCTTTCTTGAAAATGACCAGGTGAAGATTAAGAGTGAGAAATCCAAATCCAAAGTGAACCCACTTCCTATTTCTTCATCCTCTACCACTTGCTATGTAGTATAGGGCATTCTCTTCACAAAGTTCATGACCAAGTGAAGATGGAGCTTGAGTTTGAGTCTCCTCGACGTAGATCATCTTCGGCCTCGAAGTCAACGACCTAGCCCGCTCATTTCTCCGAAGAAACCATCGCTAGGGTCCGGGATCCCGATGATCGCAGCGAAGGGACGTCAACACGGAGCATTATAAGTGAAGGACCGGATCTACAAAGGTTGTTATCCCTTTCACTTAGTAGCAAAGTAGTTTTCTTGCTTTTGGTTTCGCCTAATCTCTAGTATACGATCTTGCATAGAGTTGTTCGGCACATAAAAATTTGATTTTGGCATGGTAAATGCCTTGTGGAACCTCATGAGTGTGCCTAGGAACCCTACAGTGGTATTAGAGCCTAGCTAGAGTTTTAGGCGAAGTGTTGACGAAGTTAGAAACCCGATCAAACCCCGAAACCCTAATCAAAATCCTTCTCTATACATTTTTTAAAACTGTGGATTTTTCCTAATTAAAAATACTCAGAAAAATCAGCAGGGTTTTCTAGGAGTTACTGTGCAACACGTGCCTCTAATACCTCTAAGGCGCCGCGGAACCGCGGCCGTACCATGGTATTGGCGGCGGTTCCGCGGCCAAAAAGTAGCTTCATGAAATCTATTTTGCACAGTAACCTCCGTATGTGATTCCTGATTCTTCTAAGAGTTTTTAATTATACTCAAGAGTTGAGTTATCTGGGGTGTATTGGAGACTCGTTGATTTGATCGGATATTTTAACTTTGTTTTTGTGTTTTTCCGGGTAATTTTAGAAAGTGTTAAAAAGTTCGACCGGATATCAATAACTCACTTTTTCCCGACCTGGAAAATTTCCAAGTGTTGGATTTTTCCATATTTTAAGAACGTTCTAAATCGTACAAGTAACGCAAAGGACCCTCTAGAAGACAACAAACCTTAACTCGATTATGTGACCGTCTTGAACTGCCTTTTGAACCTTAGGATTTGGGGCAGTATGGCGTGCCACATGTGAGGCGTTGGCTTGACCCTTCTACGGCTGGACCGTTGGTACTGTGGCATGAAATGGATGTTTTTAAACTCCCCTCAAGTGTTGAGCTATTGGGAAAACTTGGGTGTTTGATTATTCGATCGGAAAGTTTAACATTGTCTATTTATCTGGAATGTGATACAATATTTGGAATCCACAAGTAATTATGAGATAACTAATTTGATTGTTATAAACATAGCACTTTAGTCTCAAATGATTGGTTTTCACGGGATTTTGATGCGATCAAAAGTCCGTCGCAATCACGTAGCGTACGCGGATACTCGCCGGTAAACTTAATAGACAGCCACGCCCCATAACCCCGACCAAGTGACTGTAGGTGAACCCCGTAGCCAAAAGCATCCGTTTGGGTGCTCGCGGTAGCGGTGTTCCGCCTTAGTGCACTTCGTCGACGGCATCCGGGGGTGCGGCCGTCTACTAAAGTTTGCGACGAGCATTCGATCAGGATGTCGGGAATCTTGTTGAATTGCCCGACTTGGTATTGAAAAGTGTTTTCGATTTTGAGACTAAAATGCGGGGTTTGTAATTGCTAGGCATGCGATGTCTAAGGAATTCATTTGATTAGGCATGCGATATCTAAGGAAATTGCGGATTCCAACTGTTGTAGTTTTACACTTTCTTTTTTGCGACCGTAAGTGTAATATGTGATATCGCCGGTTTCGTTGCTATATGTCAACGACAATTGGGATACGCATGTTTACTTACGTTGATGACATGTGATGTTATGTGTTGCTGGATATGTTATATTGGATCGTCGTGTTTGAATAGCCGGGTTTTTTTTATGTGAGACGAGTGTTTTTCATTTTCATTCATGTAAAAACTTGTATGTAATATTCTTTTATTGGGGCACTTCCAGGCTGAGGATGATGTCACCATTGTATATTATTTACTTTTCCGCATTAGGATAGACCCAAGGAGGGGAGCACAAGTAACCGGGTTCTAGGGTCCAGTGGGAGACCATCTCGAGGAGTCGAGTCCGGGTCACCTAACTCTAGAATTGGTAGGGTTGCTTGCCGCTCTCGTAGGGGTCTAGGGTGTGGGATTGGCTATTCATCACGACCGTGGAATCCGTGTTTTATATAGGCTCAAAATAAAACACGGACGTCCTAGTATATCCAATATTTCATATGATATTTTCTGCTGCGTTATCTGTGATGTGATCATGTGATATGTTCAGATAGATATTGTATATAGTATATATGATATATTATATAGACGTTGCTTATGTTTTACACCCGCGCTAGTCCTGCCCCGCTCTGCCGTTAGTTACCTAACCTAACGGTGCAGACGGGACATCGAGGCGAATGCGGATGGCATAAGCGTACGTTGTATTTATCTGTGATATTTAGGTGTACTTAAATGATGGGACATTCATTAATGAGATTAATGAAAGAAAATAAACCTAAAAGATGTTGTGGAATCGAATTTAAAAAATTAGGTAGCTCTAGTTGTTGCTTTGCATAGCGGTGTTCCTTGTAGAACATCCAACACCTTATTCGATATGGAAAGAGCCGACGATCCCTTCACCGGGAGTGGCCTCTTTAGCAATAATTAGCAAATGCTACAACCTTCGGTTTGTCCTTTGACTGCTTTTTCTAGTTCTTGCTTTGCATAGTGGTATTGTAAATATCCTGCACCTCATTCGACGAGGAAAGAGCCGAGATCCCTTCACCGGGAGTGACCTCTTTAGCGAAACTAGCGAAAGCCTTAAAAACACTCCATTTAAAACCATTTGATTCCGCAACGAGATCAAGTTCAAAGCATTAAAGGTTTTCTTAAAAACCATCCGCAACCCTCCGTCATTTTAGAAAGTAGAGTACTTAGTATTCGTGTTGTGTTTGTTGACCATAGTCAAGGCACAGTGTACGGTAGCTAAGTGATGTCTTCCTACACCGCATATGATGCGATTAGTTAGGACAGTCGCGTAACTTTGTTGACCTTAGTTAAGGGTCATGTGGGTGGGTCTAATTAATCACGAAATGTCGGGTAGAACTTGACTAGTACTTATATTTGTTGACCATAGTTAAGGTCATAAGTGCTAGGGGTAAAAACCATTATCGGGAGTTTCAAGTGTTGAAATTTGCAATGAGATTGCATACCTTCTATGAGATAGTTGGATCCCGATACCCACTGCGAGTAATTGTTACTCCTGGGAGAGTTTTGCACTTTACAAATTAGCCGATCAAATAGGCGTCTAGAATGGTGTCAACGGGGTTATGCCCCTGGGAAAACGAGGTTTATTTTAATTAGGTCCGTGGGAAAGCACGGGGAACCTCCCTCAAAGTACCGGCACTGGCCTGGCTGAAAGATTGGCGAACTTGTAGAGTGTAATTAATCCCGGCTAGTCTTTCCTTTTAGGGTTTGAAGGAAGATTGATAAAAACAGTGGGAGCAATCCTGATTAGATAAAATATATAACCAATCTAATCTTGCAAGAGCGCACGCAGAGTGTTTTCTTCTCTCTCTCCCCAGGTAGCGACCATGTCACGTCTTAATCAAGATAATAATATGGATGTATTGACTGAACACGCTTGTTATACTTAGCTGGGGAACGTTGGTCCCGCTCCAACTTATAATTGTTATAAGACAGAGCAGGAATTAGGGGAATACCAGATTTCCCGTGCTGCCCAAACGAAGAAAGTGCATGATGATGCATCTTCTTCGGATGTGTTCATTACAAAGAACTGTTTCTCAGTATACTCTACGTTCTGGGTATTAAATACCGGATCAGGATCCCGCATATGTAATATGTTACATGGGCTACAGAAAGGTAGAGAACTGAGAACGAGTGATAAGTTTCATGAGACAGAAAATGGTGCAAGTGTTGCAGCCAAGTCTGTTGGTCACTATCACCCTGTATTACCAGAATACATTAATTGGTTGAACTGAGAACTGAGAACTGTTTCTTGCTCGACATGATAGTATGCTATCTGGTTGAACTTTACCTTAACGTGTACACTGTTTGTCTCTCTGTTACATGTTGGTAAAGCCCTTAGGATCTGTACTTGACTACCTGGACTATGATGAGGATCATACTAGTGGGGACATGGTAGTCCATAAGTACATCCTTCAAAGTCCCTAGTCGTGGGTGTATCGAGACGGGGCATCGATATGCCAGAGTAGACTAGCGTGTACCTTCTCGACCCATACAGATGGGCGATGGATGATCCCATATCCATCGGTGTTTGACATCAGAGATGATATACGGGTGCTCAGTAGAGACTGGGTACACTGGACGGACTCGCCGAGAACTCCCAGATGGTATTATACATCACGTCAGATGGCAGTTCTCTGGTGACACTGGTACAGAGTAGTCTGTTGACCCGAGATCGTCATAGAGTCTTGTGTGGTTCCCACTGTGCTTTGATTTCCATCTTACCACGTCCAAGAGGGCGTGCAAAACGGTGGTTTTTGGGTACAGTCCCGAGTCACATGGAGGCAATGAGCGATAGGAGGGGATTCGTCTCTCCCGGTATATGGGGGTTGATGTTGCGCTATGTTCGATTGGCTATAACAGGAAATCCCTGGCCAGGGTTGCTGAGATTTACTGGTAAGTGTTACTTGTAGTTTCTCGAACAGTTATAGACCTCATATCGACACGACTTATTGAGCTATGTTCGATTGGCTATAACAGGAAATCCCTGGCCAGGGTTGCTGAGATTTACTGGTAAGTGTTACCAGTAGTTTCTCGAACAGTTATAGACCTCATATCGACACGACTTATTGAGCTATTGGGGTCTGACGTTTACCACCCCTAGGCGAGATATGCGACATATCAGACGATCAGACCGGACTGTACGGTAGTGTTACTGGTCGGATTCACTGGAGTGTGAGCGGGCTTGCTCGTCGATCTTCAGATCGCTCAATACCCGGGTGGCCGTTACGTTTAGCAGACCGCTTGCGGCTTGTGGGTGTTTGATATGATCATCGCCTGCTGCCGGCGTATTGACGAGTCTTTAGAGTCCTACACAGAGGTTTCCTGGCTCAAGCGAAACGAAATAGGAGCGCATATGAGATATGTGCGGGACCGAGAATAATGCGTGTATGTGATACCGTATTCTATTCTCGCGATAAATATATCAAATGGTTGTATGCGATATAACCTAGTTATCGATTCAAGCGATGATTCGATAAGCCGATATATTGTATACTAGTCGGTTGTGTGCGACATAACCGGGTCATTGAATCAAGTGTTGATTTAATGATTTAATGTATAATTATATATTTGATATATTACTTTGCATTAACTAGTATCGGTTTACTTAAGATGGATTTTCTCACTCGGATGTGCGCATTATATATGCGATATACTTTTGTGCACTTGATTGTATCATGTTTGATGATACAAGTCATGCTAGGGTTCAAGTGTAAAGATTAAACCTTGGTTAATGAAATGGTTAGGGTTTATAATTTGTTATTCATTTATCTATTTAATTATCCTTTTTATTTTTGATAAATGAATAAAAGAAATGAGAAAAGAATGGTGGCTAAATTTGTTCTTTAGTTGAAGATTCATGAACCTTTGACTTTGTCCACCATTCTTATCTCATGCTTAACCTAACCATTCTTTAACCATGATTTACTCTCTACATCTAACCATGGTTCAAGTTATGATAAGATGATTATTCTTTTCATTTTGATAATAATCTAATCATAATTTTCTTCTTCATATTCTTCTTCTTCTTCATTGAACTAAAGAAGAAAAACCTTGACCTCATCAATGGTGATTGATGAATTTGAGTGAGAAATCCAATTCTAAAGTCTACCCACTTCCTATTTCTTCATCCTCTACCTCTTGCCAAGTAGTAGAGTGTGTTTCCTTCACAAGTTTCATGACTTGTTGAAGGTGGAGCTTGATTCATCGATGCTTCGACGTAGATCATCTTCGGCATGGACATCGACGACCTAGCTTGCCCATTCTCCGACGAAGCCGACTCTAGAGCCCGGATTTGATTTGGACAGCGGAGGCGACCTCGTTGCGGAGCCGTGGAGGTGGAGGACCGGATCTACAAAGGTTGTATTTCCGTATTCTCAGTAGTTAATTGTTAACTAGTTCTTGTTCGCCTAGACATCTAGTTATCGATCCGTACTTTAGGGTTTGTAGGCACCATAATTTTTGAAATTGCCATGGTTGATGGCTTGGGAGACCTCACTAGAGTGCCTAGGAACCCTGCAGTGGTATCAGAGACTAGCTAGAGCCTTAGGCGAAGTCCAGACGCGATTTGAAGTCCGAACGACACAAAACCGAAACCCAAAACATGCTCTCTGTACAATTTTTAAAATCTGGGATTTTTCCACATTAAAAATATTCAGAAAAACATGCAGGAAAATATAAGAGAAACTGTGAATTTCGTAGCCCTAATTCCATCAGACCGCCGCGCTTCCGCGGCATGAGCCTAGCTCGTGCGGCGGAAGGGCGGCGGGTTTGTCGTTTTCTGTAGGGTTGTTTTCACAGTAACTCCTATTTAGCTGTGCTGAGTTCTCTGGATATTTTTAATATTTTTTCCAGAGTTGAATTTTTCTGAGTTGTTTTGGGAATTCGGTGTTTCGATCGGGATATCAAATTTTGTCTGTGTGGCTTTCCGGATAAATTTTAGAATATGTTAAAAAGTTCGACCGGATATAAATACCCAACTTTTCCCCTGTCGGGAAATTTCCAAGTGTTGGATTTTTCCGTAGTTTAACGACGTTCTAAGTAGTGCAAGTAACGCGATGGTCCCTCTAGAAGACACAAACCTTAACTCGATTATGTGACCGTCTTGAACTGCCCTTTGAACCTTCGGGTTTGGGGCAGTACGGCGTGCCACATGTGAGGCGTTGGCTTGACCCTTCTACGGCTGGACCGTCGGTACTGAGGTACGAACTGAATGTTGTTAGGCTTGTTTCATGTGTTGATCTGTATCGGGAAAACTTGGGTGTTCGATTGTTCGATCGGAAAGTTTAACATTTTCTGTTTATCTGGAATGGGATACAATAATTGGAATTCACAATGGTTATGAGATAACTAAATGAATGTTATAAACGTAGCAATTTAGTCTCACTTGATCGGTTGCCACGGAATTTTGATGTGATCAAAAGTCCGTCGCAATCACGTAGTGTACGCGGATACTCGCCGGATAAACTTAATAGACAGCTTCACTCCATAGCCCCGACCAAGTGACTGTAGGAGAACCCCGTCGCCGAAAGCATCCGTCCGGGTGCTCGCGGTAGCGGTGTTCCGCCTTGGTGCACTTCGTCGCCGATATCGGGGGTGCGGCCGTCTACTGAAGTTTGCGACGAGCATTCGATCAGGATGTCGGGAATCTTGTTGAATTGCCCGACTTGATATTGAAAAGTGTTTTCGATTTTGAGACTAAAATGCGGGGTTTATAAATGTTAGGCATGCGATGTCTAAAGAATTCATTTGGTCAGGCATGCGATGTCTGAGGTGATTGCGGATTCCAACTGTTGTAGTTTTACACTTTCTTTTCTGTGACCGTAAGTGTAATATGTGATATCGCCGGTTTCGTTGCTATATGTCAACGACAATTGGGATGCGCATATTCACTTACGTTGATGACATGTGATGTTATGTGTTGCTGGATATGTTATATTGGATCGTCGTGTTTGAATAGCCGGGGGTTTTTATGTGAGATGAGTGTTTTTCATTTTCATTCATGTAAAAATTTGTATGTAATATTCTTTTATTGGGGCGCTTCCAGGTTGCGGGAGTTGTCACCTGTTGTATATTATTTACTTTTCCGCACTAGGATAGACCCAAGGAGGAGAGCACAAGTAACCGGGTTCTGGAGTCTAGTGGGAGACCAACTCGAGGAGTCGAGTCCGGGTCTCCTAACTCCAGAATTGGTAGGGTTGCTTGCCGCTCTCGTAGGGGTCTAGGGGTGTGGGTTTGGCTATTCATAACGACCGTGGAATCCGTGTTTTATACTGGCTCGTATTGAAAACACGGACGTCCTAGTATATCCAATATTTCATATGATTCTTCTGCTGCGATATCTGTGATGAGATCATGTGATGTTTCTGTGATGGATATAGTATATAGTATATATGATATATTATATAGACGTTACTTATGTTTTACACCCGCGCTAGCCCTGCCCTGCTCTGCCGTTAGTTACCTAACCTAACGGTGCACGAGGGGACATCGAGGCGAATGCGGATGGCATAAGTGTACGTCATATCTATCTGTGATGTTTAGGTACTTAAATGATGGGACTTCATTAATGTGATTAATGAAATAAAAGAAACCTAAGATGTTGTAGAATCGAATTTCAAAATAAAACAGGTAGCTACAGTTCTTGCTTTGCACAGAGGTATATGTGATATATCCTGCACCTTATTCGATGAGGAAAGGACCGAGATCCCTTCACCGGGAGTGACTCCTTTAGCAATAACTGGCAGATGCTACACACTCGGTTTGTATTTTGATTTCTTTTAAGAGTTTTTGCTTTGCACAGTGATATATATGATATATCCCGCACCTCATTCGACGAGGAAAGGACCGACGATCCCTTCACCGGGAGTGACTCCTTTAGCAAAACTAGAAAAGCCTCAAAAGCATTCCATTTTTAAAATCATTTGATTCTACAACGATATAAAGTTCATTACGCAAAAGGTTTTCTTAAAAACCTGTCGTAGCCCTCCGTCATTTCAGATAGGTAATAGTTAGTATTCGTGCTGCGTTTGTTGACTCAGTCAAGGCGTAGTGTGCGGTAGCTAATTATTGCTTATCTGCAAAGCATATGATGCGATTGGATTAGGGTAGTCATGCGGCCTTGTTGACTCAGTCAAGGGTCGTGCGGGTGGGTTTAATTCAATCGAGAAATGACGGGTTGAACTTTACTTGCGGTCTATGGTTTGTTGACTCAGTCAAGGTCATAGATCGCATGGGGCAAAATATTATCGGGAATTTCAAGAGTTGAAATTTGCAATGAGATTGCATACCTTCTATGAGATAGTTGGATCCCGATACCCGCTGCGAGTAAGTGTTACTCCTGGGAGAGTTTTATACATTACAATTAGCCGATCAAGTAGGTGTCTAGAAAGGTGTTAACGAGGTTACGCCTCTGGGAAAACGAGGTTTACATTAATTAGGTTCGTGCGAAAGCACGGGGGACCTCCCTCAAAGTACCGACACTGGCCTGGCTGAAAGATTGGCGAACTTGTAGTGTGTAATTAATCCCGGCTAGTCTTTCCTTTTAGGGTTTGAAGGAAGATTTGATAAAAAGCAGTGGGAGCCATCCTGATTAGATAAAATAATAACCAATCTATTCTTGATAGAGCGCACGCTGAGTGTTTTCTTCTCTCTCTCTCCAGGTAGCGACCATATCACGCCTTAATCAAGATAATAATACGGATTATTGACCGAACCCGCTTGTTATACTGAGCTGGGGAACGTTGGTCCCGCTCCAACTTATAAATGTTATAAGACAGAGCAGGAAATTGGGGAATACCAGATTTTCCGTGCCGCCCAAACGAAGAAAGTGCATGCTGATGCATCATCTTCGGGTGTGTTCATTATACAGAACTGTTTCTCAGTATCCTTTACGTCCTGGGTATATGATACCGGATCAGGATCCCAGATATGTAATCTGTTACATAGGGCTACAGAAAGGTAGAGAACTGAGAACGGGTGATAAGTTTCATGAGGCAGAAAACGGGGCAAGAGTTGCAGCCAAGTCTGTCGGTCACTGTCACCCTGTATTACCAATACATTGATTCTGAACGAATGTTGTTAGATACCGAACCTGATATACCAAATCATATCACTCTCTTTGTTAGTAAAGAAAGGATATAATTTTGTATTGTTGGATAATGTTTTGAACATTTCCTATATCAAAAGTTGATCGGTTCAGGCACGTTATCTAAAAGCATTAATGTTCTAAATCAAACTACAGTTCTTAGTATACGGAACACACACAAGAGGAAGAGTTCAGAAATGAACGAATCCTTCTTGAGGTATTGTAGACTAGGTCATATCAATGCGACCCGACTAGCTGAGTTACATTTAGATGCATATTTAAATCAGTTTGAATTTACATCTTGTGAAACTCGCCAGTCATGTCACAAAGATAAGATGACCATAGCTCCGTTTACTGGAAACAGAGAAAGAGTTAGTAAACTCTTGGGATGATACATGTTGATGTATGTGAGGTCCCCAGTCTACAAATGCCAGGACTGATTCTTTATACTTCATTACATTCTCTGATAATCTCTCAAGATTCAGACCTATATTCCTGTTGAAACATGAGTCCGAACCTTTTGAGATATTCACAGAATATAAGCGAGAAGTAGAGAACCAGAATACGGTATAAGTATTATGTCCTTTGATGTGATCAAGGAGGAGAATACTTGAGCACGGAAATCCTGGAATATTCTAAAGGAGAATGATATTCTCTCTCAGCATTACTCCTCGTATACACCATAGCACGATGGTATAATCGGGACGGAGCAGATACACCCTATATGATAAGGTGTGCTCTATGATGAGTACTACTGAGTTACCTATTTCCTTTAGGGAGTTATGCACTTACGAAGATGCATACCTATTGAATGGGTTCGAATCAAATCAGTTACTTACCACTTCATATGCGATATGGAAAGGGAAGAGCCCATGTCTTAAGTTAGTTAAGATTTGGGGTTGTCCGGCCTATGTCTAAAAGCAGAATCCGGACAAGCCGAGGCAATGTCAGTTATGTAGAACTGGAAAGGTTCCAGCTATACAAACTACAGCAGATGATTTGATGGAACCAAAGGATTCAATAGTTACCAACGAACCTCGGCCTCTCCGCCGATCTAGTAGGGTTCCTCACCCACCAGAGAGATACTTCGGTTTCTCTATGACAGTAGGAGCGATGATTACATCATGAGATGATGACCCAACTAGTTTCGAGCTGGCCATCAAGAGTGAGACTCTGTAAGAATGGCTGGATGTTTAGCGATCTGAGATGGAATCCTTATACACCAACAAAGTATGGACTTTGGTTGCTATATCTGAAGGGTTAAATTCCCATCAGGAGCAAGTATATCTTGAGAAGATTACTTGGTGTACATGGAAAAGTTGAGACTTTCAAAGCTAGAATTGTTAAAGGTTTTCGTCATCGACCAGGCGTGGATAATGATGAAACCTTTTCCAGTAGCTATGCTTAAGTCCATCCAAATCCTACTTGCCACGGCTACATACCATGACTGCGATATCTGGTGGTTGGGTGTCTTGACTGCTTTTCTAAATGATGATTTAGAAGAGAGCGTCTATAAGTACACAGCCAGAGGGCTTCGTAGACAGTGGGAGCAGCGGAAACGTGTGCAAGATGTTTTATATGATAAAGCATGCATCACGGAGATGGAACATCTGTTTTGATGAAGCAGTCAAAGAGTTTGACATCATCAAAATGGTAGATGAACCTTGTATATACAAAAAGGTAGTAGGGAGTATGGTGACGATCCTCGTAGAGTACGTGGATGACATACTCTTGATAGGGAAGGAGTTTCCTATGCTACGCTCGATCAATCTCCGCTTATCACAATGATTCTCCATATAGGATCAAAGTGATACCTCCTAAATCCTGGATTTTGGATCTATGAGATAGATCTAAATGGATGTTAGGATACTCACTAGATGTAGTGAGACGGTATCAAACGATCCTGGGGAGAATCACTGGAAGGGTTCCAGGGTGATAAAGACGACTGAATGTCAGTCACAGGCATTGTCTTTACCCTCAGTAAAGGGACGGTATGTTGGAAGAGTTCCAAGCTAGATACCGTGACATACTAGACGATAAAGGCAGGATACATCGCTACTTAAGATGCTACCAAAGAGGCTGTCTGGGTGTAAAATGGTTCATGAGATGAACTATGTTCCTACCATTGTGAGACAATGGAGTTGTGGCTTAAGCCAAGGAACGCCAGTCCCATCAGTGATCCAGACATATTCTATGGCAGTATCACTTGATCATGGAGATAGTTGATCTCCAGGGTGATCGAGGTTAGGAGAGTAGATTCAGAGGACAACACAGCGGATCCACTCACAAAGGCCTGTTCCCAGAGAGAGACTTTCATGGGATGGTTGAGTATGAGATACTGCAACCACTGCTACAGATGGCCCTAGTGCAAGTGGGAGATTGTTAGTTATATGTATGCCCTAGAGGCCATTACTGTACATAGGATGTATATTGTAGTGGATGCTGGGACGTATATAGGGAGGACTTTCTTGCTCGACATGATAGTATGCTATCTGGTTGAACTTTACCTTAACGTGTACACTGTTTGTCTCTCTGTTACATGTTGGTAAAGCCCTTAGGATCTGTACTTGACTACCTGGACTATGATGAGGATCATACTAGTGGGGACATGGTAGTCCATAAGTACATCCTTCAAAGTCCCTAGTCGTGGGTGTATCGAGACGGGGCATCGATATGCCAGAGTAGACTAGCGTGTACCTTCTCGACCCATACAGATGGGCGATGGATGATCCCATATCCATCGGTGTTTGACATCAGAGATGATATACGGGTGCTCAGTAGAGACTGGGTACACTGGACGGACTCGCCGAGAACTCCCAGATGGTATTATACATCACGTCAGATGGCAGTTCTCTGGTGACACTGGTACAGAGTAGTCTGTTGACCCGAGATCGTCATAGAGTCTTGTGTGGTTCCCACTGTGCTTTGATTTCCATCTTACCACGTCCAAGAGGGCGTGCAAAACGGTGGTTTTTGGGTACAGTCCCGAGTCACATGGAGGCAATGAGCGATAGGAGGGGATTCGTCTCTCCCGGTATATGGGGGTTGATGTTGCGCTGTGTTCGATTGGCTATAACAGGAAATCCCTGGCCAGGGTTGCTGAGATTTACTGGTAAGTGTTACCAGTAGTTTCTCGAACAGTTATAGACCTCGTATCGACACGACTTATTGAGCTATTGGGGTCTGACGTTTACCACCCCTAGGCGAGATATGCGACATATCAGACGATCAGACCGGACTGTACGGTAGTGTTACTGGTCGGATTCACTGGAGTGTGAGCGGGCTTGCTCGTCGATCTTCAGATCGCTCAATACCCGGGTGGCCGTTACGTTTAGCAGACCGCTTGCGGCTTGTGGGTGTTTGATATGATCATCGCCTGCTGCCGGCGTATTGACGAGTCTTTAGAGTCCTACACAGAGGTTTCCTGGCTCAAGCGAAACGAAATAGGAGCGCATATGAGATATGTGCGGGACCGAGAATAATGCGTGTATGTGATACCGTATTCTATTCTCGCGATAAATATATCAAATGGTTGTATGCGATATAACCTAGTTATCGATTCAAGCGATGATTCGATAAGCCGATATATTGTATACTAGTCGGTTGTGTGCGACATAACCGGGTCATTGAATCAAGTGTTGATTTAATGATTTAATGTATAATTATATATTTGATATATTACTTTGCATTAACTAGTATCGGTTTACTTAAGATGGATTTTCTCACTCGGATGTGCGCATTATATATGCGATATACTTTTGTGCACTTGATTGTATCATGTTTGATGATACAAGTCATGCTAGGGTTCAAGTGTAAAGATTAAACCTTGGTTAATGAAATGGTTAGGGTTTATAATTTGTTATTCATTTATCTATTTAATTATCCTTTTTATTTTTGATAAATGAATAAAAGAAATGAGAAAAGAATGGTGGCTAAATTTGTTCTTTAGTTGAAGATTCATGAACCTTTGACTTTGTCCACCATTCTTATCTCATGCTTAACCTAACCATTCTTTAACCATGATTTACTCTCTACATCTAACCATGGTTCAAGTTATGATAAGATGATTATTCTTTTCATTTTGATAATAATCTAATCATAATTTTCTTCTTCATATTCTTCTTCTTCTTCATTGAACTAAAGAAGAAAAACCTTGACCTCATCAATGGTGATTGATGAATTTGAGTGAGAAATCCAATTCTAAAGTCTACCCACTTCCTATTTCTTCATCCTCTACCTCTTGCCAAGTAGTAGAGTGTGTTTCCTTCACAAGTTTCATGACTTGTTGAAGGTGGAGCTTGATTCATCGATGCTTCGACGTAGATCATCTTCGGCATGGACATCGACGACCTAGCTTGCCCATTCTCCGACGAAGCCGACTCTAGAGCCCGGATTTGATTTGGACAGCGGAGGCGACCTCGTTGCGGAGCCGTGGAGGTGGAGGACCGGATCTACAAAGGTTGTATTTCCGTATTCTCAGTAGTTAATTGTTAACTAGTTCTTGTTCGCCTAGACATCTAGTTATCGATCCGTACTTTAGGGTTTGTAGGCACCATAATTTTTGAAATTGCCATGGTTGATGGCTTGGGAGACCTCACTAGAGTGCCTAGGAACCCTGCAAATGGTAGATGAACCTTGTACATATAAAAAGTAGTAGAGAGTAAGGTGGTCATCCTCGTATTGTACGTGGACAACATACTCTTGATAGGAAAAGAGTTTCCTGTGCTACGCTCGGTCAATCTCCGCTTATCACAAGGATTCTCCATATAGGATCTATGTGATACCTCCTAAATCCTAGATTTTATATCTATGAGATAGATCTAAATGGATATTAGGATTCTCACTAGGTGTAGTAAGATGGTATCAATTGATCCTAGGGAGAATCACTGGAAAAGTTCCAGGGTGATAAGGACGACTGAATGTCAGTCGCAGGCATTGTCTTTACCCTCAGTGGAGGGACGGTGTGTTGGAAGAGTTCTAAGCTGGATAACGTGGCAAACTAGACGATAAAGGCTGGTGACATCACTATCAAAGATACTACCAAAGAGACAGTTTGGGTGTATAATGGTTCATGAGATGAACTAGGTTCCTACCATTGTGTGACAATGGAAGTGTGGCTTTAGCCCAGGAACCGCGGTCCCATCAGTGGCCCAGACATATTCTGAGGCAGCATCACCTGATCAAGGAGATAGTTGATCTCCAGGGTGATCAAGGTTAGGAGAGTAGACTCAGAGGACAACACGGCGGATCCACTCACAAAGGCCTTTTCCCAGAGAGAGACTTTTTAGGGATGGTTGAGTATGAGATACTGCAACCACTGCTACAGATGGCCCTAGTGCAAGTGGGAGATTGTTAGTTATATGTATGCCCTAGAGACCATTACTGTACATGAGATATATATTGTAGTGGATGCTGGGACATATATAGGTAGGACTTTCTTGCTCGACATGATAGTACGTTATCTGGTAGCTCTTTATCTTAACATGTATACTTGTTGTCTCTCTGTTACATGTTGATAAAGCCCTTAGGATGTATACTCGACTTCCAGGACTATGATGTAGATCATACTAGTGGGGCATGGGTAGTCAATGAGTACATCCTTCAAAGTTCCTAGTCGTGGGAATATCGAGACGGGGCATCGATATTCCAGAGTAGACTAGCGTATATCTTCTCGACCCATGTGATGAGCGATGGATGATCCCATATCCATTGGTGTTTGACATCAGAGATGGTATGCGAGTGCTCAGTGATGACTGGGTACACTGAGCGGACTCGCCGAGAACTCCCAGATGGTATTATACCTCACGTCAGATGGCAGTTCTCTGGTGACACTGGTACGGCTTAGTCTGTTGACCCGAGATCATCATAGAGTCTTGTGTGTCTCCCACTGTGCTTTGATTTCCACCCTACCACGGCTCTACTGAGTCGTGTAAACAGGTGGTTTTTAGGTACAGTCCCAATTCACATGGAGGCAATGAGCGATAGGAGGGGATCCGTCTCTCCCGGTATTGGGGGTTGATGTTGCGCTATGCTCGACTGGCCATAACAAGAAATCCCTTGCCAGGGTTGCACTGATTTACTGGTAAGTGTTATCAGTAGTTTCATACTTGTTATGGACCTTACATCGGCATGACTTATCAAGCTACTGGGGTCTGACGTTTACCACCCCTAGGCGAGATATGCGACATATCAGACGAACAGACCGGACTGTACGGTAAGTGTTACTGATTGGATTCACAGGAGTGTGAGCAGGCTTGCTCGTTGATCTTCTGATCGCTCAATACCCGGGTGGCCGTTACGTTTAGCAGACTGCTTGCGGCTTGTGGGTGATTGATATGATCACCACCTACTGCCGGCGTATTGACGAGTCTTTAGAGTCCTACACAGAGGTTTCCTGGCTCAAGCGAAATGAAATAGGAGCGCATATGAGATATGTGCAGGACCGAGAATAATACCAGTATGTGATACAGTGTTCTATTCTCGCGATTTGTATCATCGGACGGTTATATGTGATATAGCCAGGTTACCGAATCAAGTGTTGATTCGATATATTGATACACTAGATATTAGTCGGTTATATGCGATATGACCGGATCATTAAATCAAGTATTGATTTAATGATTTAATGTATAATTATATATTTGATATATTACTTTACATTAACTAGTATTTGTTCACTTATGATTGATTTTCTCACTTGATGTGCACAAGTTGTATATATGATATATGTTTGTGCACTAGTTTGTCTCATGATTGATGATACATGTAAACTTGGGTGTGTGTGTATGACTTACACCATGTTTAGGTTAATGGTTGGGTTTTATTTATTTTATTTATTTTTGGCAAAAACAAAATGGTGGCTTTCTTTGTTTTTGCTTGAAGCTTCATGAAGCTTTTTAAGCATCTTTGACAAAGTCTAACCATTTTGTTTTGCATGAGATTTTCACTAACCTAACCATTAGCTCAAACTAGGGTTTAGTTTCTACAAAAGTTAACTCACCCATGGTTGCATTATGATATACTTCACTTGATTATTCATTTTAGTTAATTGATAATTCATTCTTATTACTTGTTCTTCTTCTTCTTCAAGAAGAAGAAAAACCTTTCTTGAAAATGACCAGGTGAAGATTAAGAGTGAGAAATCCAAATCCAAAGTGAACCCACTTCCTATTTCTTCATCCTCTACCACTTGCTATGTAGTATAGGGCATTCTCTTCACAAAGTTCATGACCAAGTGAAGATGGAGCTTGAGTTTGAGTCTCCTCGACGTAGATCATCTTCGGCCTCGAAGTCAACGACCTAGCCCGCTCATTTCTCCGAAGAAACCATCGCTAGGGTCCGGGATCCCATTGATCGCACCGAAGGGACGTCAACACGGAGCATTAGAAGTGAAGGACCTGGATCTACAAAGGTTGTTATCCCTTTCACTTAGTAGCAAAGTAGTTTGCTTGCTTTTGGTTTCGCCTAATCTCTAGTATACGATCTTGCATAGGGTTGTTCGATACATAAAAATTTGATTTTGGCATGGTTGATGCCTTGTGGAACCTCATGAGTGTGCCTAGGAACCCTACACCTTAAACTGGTATTGGACCACTATGTCCCTAAAGTGGAACATGGACCGCTATGTCCCTAAACTGGCAATGGACCACCATGTCCTTAAACTGGAACAATAGAGCCCAAATGCTCTTTTGTCGGATCTAAACGATTCCTTTAAGTTGATCTTAGTCTCAAACTGGACTAACATATCATTAACAAACGTTTAAGTTGATCTTAGCCTCAAATACGACAAATGTATCCTTAAAATCTTTAAACAAACTTTAGTCCCAAATTGGACTATGGACCTCCCAACCAACTTTGGTTCAAGGGTACATCTCTGAACTCCTCTGACATCTGTCGTTGTAATTCTTCAACGTCATCAGAGAGGTGACGGGTCCTGATGGCCATACATTCAATGGACCACCATGTCCTTAAACTAGCAATGGACCACCATGTCCTTAAACTGGTAATGGACCACTATATCCCTAAACTAGAACGATAGAGTCCAAATGCTCTCTTGTTGGATCTAAACGATCCCGTTAAGTCGATCTTAGTCTCAAATTAGACTAACGTGTCCTTAACAAACGTTTAAGTTGATCTTAGTCTTAAATAAGACTAACGTATCCTTAAACCAAAACCCCAAACCCAAATCTAAGAAAATACGGATTTGGACTAATCCACGTCCTACGGGCGACGACATAAATTAGTCTCCGTGTACAATCCACGGGCAACCACAAATAAAACAAACACCCACGACATGAAGTGAAATTCTGGAGAAGGAGAAAGTTGTTACCGCGATGCGGTAGCGTAATTATCTGCAGGGGCTTGCGCCTGCAGGGAAGAGCGTCCCTACAATCAAAAACCCCTCGAGCGAGGGCGAATCTGATGAAGTCTGCTACATTGGCCGCGTCCATCTAAACCTCCGATACACGGTGCCATAAATCAACTTGGCATCTTCGGAGAGGTGGACGAATAAAACCATATAGCATCTGCCCCGAATCTCAGGCAAGACGCCCATGTCTTGGCCGCCGTTCGGAGGGGAACAGTTGGATTATTTTCGTCTCGTTGTATTCGTATTCAGTTGGAATGCGGATGCAGGTATGTATATACAGGTGAGGGGTATTCTTGTGATCCGTCATGAGTTTACTTTAGAAGATGCTATTCTATTTATTATTTTAAACATTTGGATTAATGTTTATTATGTAGAAATTGTGAGTGCAAGTTTTGTTCAAGTGCATTAAATATGGCATGTGCAACTTTGGTGACTCATGGTGTGATTTTTTGTGCCATGACCATTTTATTTATTGTTTTTGGGTGTAGGATATTTTGTGGAGAGAGAGAGGGTAGCCATATATGGCTATGGATTGATCTTGAGAAAAGATAGAGCTCACACAAAATAGCAATACCATTTTTCTTCACTAGCTTTTCTTGTGCTCACAACTCTTCACTCATGGCTTCATCTTTAACCTCCACTCTATCCCTCTCATGTGTTGAGAATCCTAGAGTGTATTGAGACAATATAATCACACACTATCTCTACTTCACCTTAGACATGTCGGCTAGCAAACTTCAAGTCCGAGTTGCTTCGGTTTGAAGCGGGAGCCCATATAAAGAATTCTCGATGTGGAGCCACTTCAACGAGCGAGATCAGAGAGCGAACTTTGTCGGCGCAGCAGCGAGGAGCTTGGCGTAAAGATTGAAGACCGAAGGACATGGATCGATCGGTATAATCTCTCCAAACTCTTTTACAGTTTACTAGTTTACGGTTAATGGAACGATCCGGGTTTTAGGGTTACGATAGCGCCGTTTTAAAATGTTTTTGTTCCGCATTTGGCCTTGGATAGACGGCCGGGGCGCTGCCGTAACCTTACATGTTATCAGAGCCAAACCATTAACCGCATACTAGTTTGTTTAGACAATGTTAAAGTATCAAAACTGAAACAAACCTAATACACTGCACTGAACATTCATGGTTCTGTCGATTTTAAAAGTATCTTCAAAAATTATTTAAACAATTGCAGCAGGCTATTTTAGTGACCACTAGAACACCCTAAAAATTTGAGCCCTATCCGCCGGATTTCACTCGGTGAGAGCATGCATAAAACCGACCAGATTTTGGTTTCAGGACTTGAATTTTTCAGGGTAGTCTTGTCTCTGTAATGTTGGTGTAGTGGTATTGTTTGTTTAGCCCAGTTTGGATATGGTTTTATCTACTTGTTTGGGGTTATTCGGGGGTTATTTCGAAGTCGATATTTTCTAACATTGTTTAAAGTTTGCAGTACTTACATTGCTATCTGCAACCGTGAATATCATTCGAGCGGTACAACTTGTTTAATCGCTATAGCTCTTTTAGACGGGTTTACGAACGTGACATTCACGTTGATGTTCTGTGTTGTGCTGTGATGTTACGGATTTGTCATGGTGGATAGCTTGCGTGCAATGGTAGTGCAGTATGGATATATTTGTACATTTGATATCGCGGGGCGAGCGTCCGACATGTGGACTGCTGTCAATGCCTGTTTGTATATTATTCTTTTAGGGCACGACCAGGTTGAGGTCGATGTACCCGTTGTACATATTTTCTTTTCTGTACTAGGATTACCCCGCGGTGGAGTGAATGGATAGCCGGGTTCTAGAGGGCAACGGGCCCGCATCTCATGGCTTTAAGACGGAGGGGGCTTTACTCTAGAATTGGCGGGCTATTCGCCGCACTTGTAGGGGGTACAGGTTGACCCAATGAGGGGTGCTCAAGTTACCGCATTCCGTGAAGTGCTGGGTGGTCCATTCACTTTGTTGAAGGGGCTGCCTCGCTTCTAGTTTTAGCGGGTAACTTGCCGCACTCGTAGGGGTTTAAGTTTTCATTGCACAGGCTATCCACACGACCAGGGGAACGTTGGGTTTCAATTGCGGCTCAAAGGAAAACCGGGGCTCCCAGATTATCTGTATTGTTCTATGATACTTATTACTTATCTGTGATGTTGCATTTATCACGCGTAGAGCGATTATTATATATTGATATATATACTAGTAAATGTTGTATATGTTTTACACCCGCGCTAGTCCAGTCCCCGCTCTATTGTTAGTTAAGTAACCTAACGGGTGATGACGGGACCCAGTGGCGAATGCCGATGGCATATACGTACATCATATTTTCGTTCTTTTCTGGTGTGATTAATGGATATGACTGCATTGATTCAGATCAATGCAAGGAAAACAAACATATTCAATGTTGTTGGAACAATTTTCAAAAAGCTGTTAATACAAGGACGTTTTCTTTTGTTTTGCACAGAGGTATTCAGTTATGAATATCCAGCACCTCATTCGACGAGACAAGGGCCGAGATCCCTTCATCGGGAGTGACCCCTTGGACAGAAGTTTGCGTCAGGGTAATAACTTCACTATAGTCGATTACTTTTGCTTTGCATCGCGGTATTCAGTTGGAATATCCTGCACCTCATTCTACGAGGAAAGAGCCGAGATCCCTTCACCGGGAGTGACATCTTTAGCAAAGGTTTTCGCCACTATATATTTGTAAAAAGTTATCTGGTTTCTTCAACGATATCAAGTTCATTACGTTAAAGGTTTTTCGCCAAAAACCATTCGTAACCCTCTGTCATTTCAGACAGGTAGCACTTAGTATTCATGCTATGTATGTTGGCCTTCATCAAGGCATAGTGTATGGTAGCTATTTGTTACTTTTCTGTTGTATAGATAGATGTGTTGGTTTGGGACAGTCGTACTACTATTTTGGCCTTCGTCAAGGGTATGTACGGGTGGGTTCAAATTAACACTGGATGATGACGGGTAGAACTTGACATGTGACTTATGATATGTTGGCCTTCATCAAGGTCATAAGAGCATGGGGTAAGAATCACATCGGGAGTTTCTAAAGAAACTGAAACTTGCCAGGCATGCGCATACCTTCTGGAGTGTGCTAACATGAGTGGATTCCATCACGTTATCATGCGATGATAGTTGGATCCCGATTCCCACTGATGAGTTGGTTTACTCTTCGGGTGATCCTGACTAGTTTTTTTTTTAGGTTTGGAGGAGAATTTGAGGATACAGTGGGAGACATCCTGATTAGATAAAGTGATTAACCATTCTGATCTAGGTTAAAGTCCACGCAGAGTGTTTCTTTTCTCTCTCTCTCTCTTTGGCATCGACCATGGCCCGACCTTAGACTATGACTCAGTGACCAAGATAACCAAACTTTCTTAAAACATTGGCTTTTGGATTGTCCGAGTTGCATACATCATTGCCACTCCTTCTTTTACCCTTTGCATTTCTCCAGAACACCCCGTATCACTACGAACATCCACTTCCATTGGATAAATCCATCGTATAGTTACATACGAACTCGAAGGAACTTGTTCCAGATTTGAGGATGGATTCTGGTTCCGGAGAGATTGAATAGGATTATTCAGTTGTCTTTTACTTTTTCCTTCTCTCAGGTTATGAGGGCTCCTAGGATTAGGAGGGTACACCTATTACGCTTATTGGATAATCTTCTTCCAAACCATAGGCATGTACCGAAAGGTAGTGAATGAAGAAAACCAATTAGCCTAAGTGTGGTGTACAGAAAGTAATAAGTAAAGACAAATAAAGGGATTAGAAAGAGGGCAAAGTAAATTGCGACTGCTATCATTCACGACCAAACCATATATTTCATCCCCACTCCTACTTCACCTTTGTATTTCTCCAGAACACCCCGTATCACTACGAACATCCACTTCCATTGGATAAATCCATCATATGGTTATATACGAACTCGAAGGAACTTGTTCCAGTTTGAGGATGGATTCTGGTTCAGGAGAAATTGGAATAATGTTTATTCAATTGTCTTTTATCTTTACCTTCTCTCAGGTTGCGAGTGCTCCTAGGATTAGGAGAGTACACCTATTATGCTTATTGGATAGTCTTCTTCCAAACCATAGGCTGGTGCCGAACGGTAGGGAAGGAAGAAAACCATTTAGCCTAACGATGGTGTACAGAAGGTAATGAGTAAAGACAAATAAAGGGATTTAGAAAGATAGCAAAGAAATATACGGTTACAGTCATGAATCTGATAATGAAAGAGGCATTACTAGGAATACCCGTGTTGGGTTCCTAGGCACTCTAGTTAAGTCTCACAAGTGATCAAACATGCACAAATAAAATTTTACGGGTGCCTACAAACCCGACTACGGATCGTTTACTAGATATTTAGGCGAAACAAGCAAGCTAGTTTACAACTAAACTATAAGATAACGGAAATACAACCTTTGTAGATCCGTTTGGCCACCTCCATAGCTCCGCAACGAAGTGCCTCCGCTGTCCAAGTGAACTCCCGGGCTCTAGCGTCGGCTTCGTCGAAGAATAAGCGAGCTAGGTCGTCGATGTCCATGCCGAAGATGATCTACGTCGAGGCATCGCTAGATCAAGCTCCACCTTCACCAAACCTTGAAAGTTTGTGAAGGAAACACACTCTACTACTTGGCAAGAGGTAGAGGATGAAGAAATAGGAAGTGGGTAAACTTTAGTTTTGGATTTCTCACTAGATTTCACATGTTGCCATTGAACTAGAAAGCTTTTCTTCTTCTTGCTCATGAAGAAGAAGATGAAAAAGATATGATAAGTTGAATAATAAAAATGAATAAGAATTAAATCTTATCATACTTTTAACCTTAGTTAAGTGTAGAGAGAAGACCATGGTTAATGGAATGGTTAGGGTTAAGGATAAGAACAAAAAGGAGACTAAGTCAAAGTTTCAAGAAACTTCAACTAAAAAACAAAACTTACAACCATTCATTTATCTTTTCCTTTTTCCAAAATGAATAAATAAGAAAAAGATAAATGAATAAATAATCAAAACCCTAATCATTAACTTAAACCATGGTTTGATTCTTTACAATTAACCAAGTAAGCATGTATCATCAAACATGATACAAACATGTGCACAAAACTATATCGCATATACAATGTGTACAATTCAAGTGAGAAAATCCTTTTAAAGTGAACCAATACTAGTTAATACAAAGTAATATATCAAATATATAAATATGCACTAAATCATTAAATCAACACTTGATTTAACGATCCGGTCATATCGGATATAACCGACTAGTATGATATGTATCGGCTTATCGAATCAATCCTTGATTCGATAACCAGGTTATATCGCATATAACCATTCGACACATTCGTCGCGAGAATGGAATACGGTATCACATACACGCATTATTCTCGGTCCCGCACATATCTCATATGCGCTCCTATTTCGTTTCGCTTGAGCCAGGAAACCTCTGTGTAGGACTCTAAAGACTCGTCAATACGCCGGCAGCAGATGATGATCATATCAAGCATCCACAAGCCGCAAGCGGTCTGCTAAACGTAACGGCCACCCGGGTATTGAGCGATCAGAAGATCGACGAGCAAGCCCGCTCACACTCCTGCGAATCCAACCAGTAACACTTACCGTACGGTCCGGTCTGTTCGTCTGATATGTCGCATATCTCGCCTAGGGGTGGTAAACGTCAGACCCCAGTAGCTCGATAAGTCATGCCGACTTGAGGTCCATAACATTCGTGAAACTACTGATAACTCTTACCAGTATATCACTGCAACCCTGGCCAGGGATTTCCTGTTATGGCCAGTCGAGCATAGCACAACATCAACCCCCAATACCGGGAGAGACGAATCCCCTCCTATCGCTCATTGCCTCCATGTGAATCGGGACTGTACCCAAAAACCACCTGTTTGGACGACTCAGTAGAGCCGTGGTAGGGTGGAAATCAAAGCACAGTGGGAGACACACAAGACTCTATGACGATCTTGGGTCAACAGACTAAGCTGTACCAGTGTCACCAGAGAACTGCCATCTGACGTGAGGTATAATACCATCTGGGAGTTCTCGGCGAGTCCGTTCAGTGTACCCAGTCTCCACTGAGCACCCGCATACCATCTTCGATGTCAAACACCAATGGATATGGGATCATCCATCGCCCATCGCATGGGTCGAGAAGATATGCGCTAGTCTACTCTGGAATATCGATGCCCCGTCTCGATATTCCCTCGACTAGGAAATTTCAAGGATGTACTCATGGACTACCCAGGCCCCACTAGTATGATCTACATCATAGTCCTGGAAGTCGAGTACACATCCTATGGGCTTTATCAACATGTAATCAGAGAGACAGAAAGTATACATGTTAAGATAAAGTGCAACCAGATAGCGTACTATCATGTCGAGCAAGAAAGTCCTTCCTATATATGTCCCAGCATCCACTACAATATACATCCTATGTACAGTAATGGCCTCTAGGGCATACATATAACTAACAATCTCCCACTTGCACTAGGGCCATCTGTAGCAGTGGTTGCAGTATCACATACTCAACCATCCCTTAAAAGTCTCTCTTTGGGAAAAGGGCCTTCGTGAGTGGATCCGCCATGTTGTCCTCTGAGTCTACTCTCCTAACCTCGATCACCCTGGAGATCAACTATCCCCATGATCAGGTGATGCTGCCTCAGATTATGTCTGGGTCACTGATGGGACCAGGGTTCCTAGGCCAAAGCCACAGTTCCATTGTCATACAATGGAAGGAACCTAGTTCATCTTATGAACCATTATACACCCAAACTGCCTCTTTGGTAGTATCATTAATAGCGATGTTACCAGCCTTTATCGTCTAGTTTGCCACGGTATCTAGCTTAGAACTCTTCCAACATACCGTCCCTTTTCTGAGGGTAAAGACAGTGCCTGTGACTGACATTCAGTCGTCTTTATCACCATGGAACACTTCCAGTGACTCTCCCCAGGATCGATTGATACAATCTCACTATACCTAGTGAGAACCCTAATATCCCTTTAGATCTATCTCATAGGTCCAAATCTCAGGATTTAGGAGGTATCATTTTTATCCTATTTGGAGAATCCTTGTGATAATAGGAGATTGACCGATCGTAGTATAGGAAACTCCTTCCCTAACAAGAGTATGGCATCCACGTACTCTACGAGGATCGTCACCATACTCCCTACTATCCTTTTGTTTATACAAGGTTCATCTACCATTTTGATGATGTCAACTTATTTGACTAATCCATCAAAACAGATGTTCCAACTCCGCGATGCCTGCTTTATCCTATAAAGCATCTTTCACACGTTTCTGCTGCTCCCACTGTTTACGAAGCCCTCTGGCTGTGTTCTTATAGACGTTCTCTTCTAAATCAGTATTTAGAGAAACAGTCATGGCACCCAACCGCCAGATATCGTAGTCATGGTGTGTAGCCGTGGTAAGTAGGATCTGGATAGACTTAAGCATAGCTACTGGAAAAAGGTTTCATCATTATCCACGCCTGGTCGATGACGAAAACCTTTAACAAGTCTAGCTTTGAAGGTCTCAACCTTTCCATCTACACCAAGTAATCTTCTCAAAATATACTTGCTCCTGATGGGGATTTAACCCTTCAGATATAGCAGCTAAAGTCCATGCTTTGCTGGTGTACATGGATTCCATCTCAGATTGCTAAGCATCCAGCCATTCTTACAGAGTCCCTACTCTCGATGGCCTGCTCGAAACTAGTTGGGTCATCATCTCATGATGCAATCCTTGCTCCCACTGTCATCGAGAAACCGAGGTATCTCTCAGGTGGGTGAGGAACCCTACTAGATCGGCGGAGAGGCTGAGGTTCGTCGGAAACTATTGAATCCTTTGGTTCTGTCAAATCATTAGCAGTTTTGTACAGCTGGAACCTTTCCAGTTCTACAGAACTGACCTTGCCTCGATCTTGTCCGGATTTTGCTTTTGACATAGGCCGGACAATCCCAAATCTTAACTTACTTAAGAGATAGGATCTTCCCACACCATATCTTATATGGAGTGGTAGGCACTGATTTGATTCAAACCTAATTCAATAGGTATGCAGCTTCTCAAGTGCATAACCCCAAAAGGAAACAGGTAACTCAGTAGTACTCATCATAGAGCACACCTTATCATATAGGGTGTGATTACCCCACCCCGATATACCATCGTGCTATGGTGTATACGGAGGAGTAATGCTGAGAGAGAATTTCATTCTCCTTTAGAATAGTCCAAGAATTCTATGCACAAGTATTCTCCTCCCTGATCTTATCATAGGACATAATACTTATACCCGTATTTTGGTTCTCTACTTCTAACTTATATTCTGTGAATACCTCAAAAGGTTCGGACTTATGTTTCAACAGGAACATATGACTGAATCTTGAGAGATTATCAGAGAATATAATGAAGTATAAAGAACCAGTCCTGGCATGTGTAGACAGGAGACCTTATATACATCATCATGTAACAGTCCCAAGAGTTTACCAACTCTTCCTCTGTTTCCAATAAACAGAGCTATGGTCATCTTATCTTTGTGACATGACTGGCAAGTTTCACAAGATGTAAATTCAAACTGATTTAAATATACATCTAAATGTAACTTCAGCCAGTCGGGTCGCATTGACATGACCTAGTCTACAATGCCTCAAGAAGAATTCGTTCATTTCTGAACTCTTCCTCTTGTATGTGTTCTGTATACGAGGAACTGTAGTTTGATTTAGAACGTCAATGCTTTTAGATAACGTGCCTGAACCGATCAACTTTTGATATAGGAAATGTTCAAAACATTATCCATCAATACAAAATTATATCATTTCTTTACTAATAAAGAGATTGATATGATTTTGTATATCAGGTTCGGTATCTAATAGCATTTGTTCAGAATCAATGTATTCGTAATACAGGGTGACAGTGACCAACAGACTTGGCTGCAACACTTGCCCCGGTTTCTGTCTCATGAAACTTATCACCCGTTCTCAGTTTTTCTACCTTTTTGTAGCCCTATGTAACAGATTACATATCTGGGATCCTGATCCGGTATCATATACCCAGGATTCAGAGGATACTGAGAAACAGTTCTTTGTAATGAACACACCCGAAGGAGATGCATCATATGCACTTTCTTCGTTTGGGCGGCATGGGAATTCTGGTATTCCCCTATTTCCTGCTCTGTCTTATAACAATTATAAGTTGGAGCGGGACCAACGTTCCCCAGCTCAGTATAACAAGCGGGTTCGGTCAATACATCCGTATTATTATCTTGATTAAGGCGTGATATGGTCGCTACCAGGAGAGAGAGAGAAGAAAACACTCTGCGTGCGCTCTTGCAAGATCAGATTGGTTATTTATTTTATCTAATCAGGATGGCTCCCACTGTTTTTATCAAATCTTCCTTCAAACCCTAAAAGGAAAGACTGGCCGGGATTAATTACACTCTACAAGTTCACCAATCTTTCAGCCAGGCCAGTGTCGGTACTTTGAGGGAGGTTCCCCGTGCTTTCGCACGGACCTAATTACAGTAAACCTCGTTTTCCCAGAGGCGTAACCCCGTTGACACCTTTCTAGACACCTACTTGATCGGCTAATTGCAAAGTGCAAAACTCTCCCAGGAGTAACAATTACTCGCAGTAGGTATCAGGATCCAACTATCACATAGAAGGTATGCAATCTCATTGCAAGTTTTAACACTTGAAACTCCCGATAAAGGTTTTTACCCCTAGCACCTATGACCTTAACTATGGTCAACAAATCATAAGTACTAGTCAAGTTCTACCCGTCATTTTGTGATTAATTAGACCCACCCACATGACCCTTAACTAAGGTCAACAAAGTCACGCGACTGTCCTAACTAATCGCATCATATGCGGTGTAGGAAGACATCACTTAGCTACCGTACACTGTGCCTTGACTATGGTCAACAAACACAGCACGAATACTAAGTACTCTACTTCCTAAAATGACGGAGGGTTGCGAATGGTTTTTGTGAAAACCTTTAACGCTTTGAACTTGATCTCGTTGCGGAATCAAATGGTTTTTAAATGGAATGTTTTTGAGGCTTTTCTAGTTTTGCTAAAGGGGTCACTCCCGATGAAGGAATCGTCGGCCCTTTCCTCGTCGAATGAGGTGCGGGATATATCATATATATCACTGTGCAAAGAAGAAACTATAGAAGCGATCAAATACAAACCGAGTGTGTAGCATCTGCCAGTTATTGCTAAAGGAGTCACTCCCGGTGAAGGGATCTCGGTCCTTTCCTCATCGAATAAGGTGCAGGATGTTCTATAATGAACACCGCGATGCAAAGCAAGAACTGTAGCTACCTGTTTTATTTTGAAATTCGATTCCACAACATCAATTAGGTTTATTTTCTTTCATTAATCTCATTAATGAATATCCCATCATTTTAAGTTACCTAAACATCACAGATAGATATGACGTACACTTATGCCATCCGCATTCGCCTCGATGTCCCCTCGTGCACCGTTAGGTTAGGTAACTAACGACAGAGCGGGGCAGGGCTAGCGCGGGTGTAAAACATAAGCAACGTCTATATAATATATCATATATACTATATATAATACCTGTCACAGAACATCGCATGATCACAGATAAAACACAGCAGAAGAAACATATGAAATATTGGATATACTAGGACGTCCGTGTTTTCAATACGAGCCAGTATAAAACACGGATTCCACGGTCGTGATGAATAGCCAATCCCACACCCCTAGACCCCTACGAGAGCGGCAAGCAACCCTACCAATTCTAGGGTTAGGAGACCCGGACTCGACTCCTCGAGTTGGTCTCCCACTGGACCCCAGAACCCGGTTACTTGTGCTCCCCTCCTTGGGTCTATCCTAGTGCAGAAAAGTAAATAATATACAACAACGGTGACAACTTCCGCAACCTGGAAGCGCCCCAATAAAAGAATATTACATACAAGTTTTTACATGAATGAAAATGAAAAACACTCATCTCACATAAAAAAAACCCCGGCTATTCAAACACGACGATCCAATATAACATATCCAGCAACACATAACATCACATGTCATCAACGTAAGTAAATATGCGCATCCCAATTGTCGTTGACATATAGCAACGAAACCGGCGATATCACATATTACACTTACGGTCACAGAAAAGAAAGTGTAAAACTACAACAGTTGGAATCCGCAACCAACTCAGACATCGCATGCCTGACCAAATGAATTACTTAGACATCGCATGCCTAACAATTATAAACCCCGCATTTTAGTCTCATTATCGAAAACACTTTTCAATATCAAGTCGGGCAATTCAACAGGATTCCCGACATTCTGATCGAATGCTCGTCGCAAACTTCAGTAGACGGCCGCACCCCTGATACCGTCGACGAAGTGCACCAAGGCGGAACACCGCTACCGCGAGCACCCGAACGGATGCTTTCGGCGACGGGGTTCTCCTACAGTCACTTAGTCGGGGCTATGGAGTGAGGCTGTCTATTAAGTTTACCCGGCGAGTATCCGCGTACGCTACGTGATTGCGACGGACTTTTGATCACATCAAAATTCCGTGGCAACCGATCAAGTGAGACTAAACTGCTATGTTTATAACATTCATTCAGTTATCTCATAACTTCTTGTGAATTCCAATTATTGTATCACATTCCGGATAAATAGAAAATGTTAAACTTTCTGATCGAACAATCGAACACCCAAGTTTTCCCGATACAGATCAACACATGAAACAAGTCTAAAAACATTCAGTTTGTGCCTCAGTACCAACGGTCCAGCCGTAGAAGGGTCAAGCCAACGCCTCACATGTGGCACGCCGTACTGCCCCAAACCCGAAGGTTGAAAGGGTAGTTCAAGACGGTCATATAATCGAGTTAAGGTTTGTTGTCTTCTAGAGGGACCATCATGTTACTTGCACTACTTAGAACGTGATTAAACTACAGAAATATCCAACACTTGGAAATTTCCCGACAGGGGAAAAATTGGGTATTTATATCCGGTCGAACTTTTTAACATATTCAAAAATTATCCGGAAAAACACATAGACAAAATTTGACAATCCGATCGAATGTACGAACCCCCTATACAACCCAAAATACTCAACTCTTTATTTCAGAAAAAAAATATTCCAGGAAAACCTACACTGAAATATAGGAGTTACTGTGCAAAATTGAGTGCCTAATAAGACAAAACGGCGGCGGAAGGGCCGCATTAGCACGCTAATGCCGCGGTTCCGCCGCACTTTTGAGGGATCATTAGGTAATTTTTGCACCGTAATTCTTAGATTTCCCTGTTTATTGTTCTGAATATTTTTAATTTGCAAAAATCCACAAATTTGAAAAAAGTACAGAGAGCAAGTTGGATGTAGGTTTTCGGTTCGATCGGACTTCAAATTCCGTCTACGCATCGCCTAAGGCTCTAGCTAGTCTCTGATACCACTGTTGGGTTCCTAGGCACTCTAGTTAAGTCTCACAAGTGATCAAACATGCACAAATAAAATTTTACGGGTGCCTACAAACCCGACTACGGATCGTTTGCTAGATATTTAGGCGAAACAAGCAAGCTAGTTTACAACTAAACTATAAGATAACGGAAATACAACCTTTGTAGATCCGTTTGGCCACCTCCATAGCTCCGCAACGAAGTGCCTCCGCTGTCCAAGTGAACTCCCGGGCTCTAACGTCGGCTTCGTCGAAGAATAAGCGAGCTAGGTCGTCGATGTCCATGCCGAAGATGATCTACGTCGAGGCATCGCTAGATCAAGCTCCACCTTCACCAAACCTTGAAAGTTTGTGAAGGAAACACACTCTACTACTTGGCAAGAGGTAGAGGATGAAGAAATAGGAAGTGGGTAAACTTTAGTTTTGGATTTCTCACTAGATTTCACATGTTGCCATTGAACTAGAAAGCTTTTCTTCTTCTTGCTCATGAAGAAGAAGATGAAAAAGATATGATAAGTTGAATAATAAAAATGAATAAGAATTAAATCTTATCATACTTTTAACCTTAGTTAAGTGTAGAGAGAAGACCATGGTTAATGGAATGGTTAGGGTTAAGGATAAGAACAAAAAGGAGACTAAGTCAAAGTTTCAAGAAACTTCAACTAAAAAAAAAAACTTACAACCATTCATTTATCTTTTCCTTTTTCCAAAATGAATAAATAAGAAAAAGATAAATGAATAAATAATCAAAACCCTAATCATTAACTTAAACCATGGTTTGATTCTTTACAATTAACCAAGTAAGCATGTATCATCAAACATGATACAAACATGTGCACAAAACTATATCGCATATACAATGTGTACAATTCAAGTGAGAAAATCCTTTTAAAGTGAACCAATACTAGTTAATGCAAAGTAATATATCAAATATATAAATATGCACTAAATCATTAAATCAACACTTGATTTAACGATCCGGTCATATCGGATATAACCGACTAGTATGATATGTATCGGCTTATCGAATCAATCCTTGATTCGATAACCAGGTTATATCGCATATAACCATTCGACACATTCGTCGCGAGAATGGAATACGGTATCACATACACGCATTATTCTCGGTCCCGCACATATCTCATATGCGCTCCTATTTCGTTTCGCTTGAGCCAGGAAACCTCTGTGTAGGACTCTAAAGACTCGTCAATACGCCGGCAGCAGATGATGATCATATCAAGCATCCACAAGCCGCAAGCGGTCTGCTAAACGTAACGGCCACCCGGGTATTGAGCGATCAGAAGATCGACGAGCAAGCCCGCTCACACTCCTGCGAATCCAACCAGTAACACTTACCGTACGGTCCGGTCTGTTCGTCTGATATGTCGCATATCTCGCCTAGGGGTGGTAAACGTCAGACCCCAGTAGCTCGATAAGTCATGCCGACTTGAGGTCCATAACATTCGTGAAACTACTGATAACTCTTACCAGTATATCACTGCAACCCTGGCCAGGGATTTCCTGTTATGGCCAGTCGAGCATAGCACAACATCAACCCCCAATACCGGGAGAGACGAATCCCCTCCTATCGCTCATTGCCTCCATGTGAATCGGGACTGTACCCAAAAACCACCTGTTTGGATGACTCAGTAGAGCCGTGGTAGGGTGGAAATCAAAGCACAGTGGGAGACACACAAGACTCTATGACGATCTTGGGTCAACAGACTAAGCTGTACCAGTGTCACCAGAGAACTGCCATCTGACGTGAGGTATAATACCATCTGGGAGTTCTCGGCGAGTCCGTTCAGTGTACCCAGTCTCCACTGAGCACCCGCATACCATCTTCGATGTCAAACACCAATGGATATGGGATCATCCATCGCCCATCGCATGGGTCGAGAAGATATGCGCTAGTCTACTCTGGAATATCGATGCCCCGTCTCGATATTCCCTCGACTAGGAACATTTCAAGGATGTACTCATGGACTACCCAGGTCCCACTAGTATGATCTACATCATAGTCCTGGAAGTCGAGTACACATCCTATGGGCTTTATCAACATGTAATCAGAGAGACAGAAAGTATACATGTTAAGATAAAGTGCAACCAGATAGCGTACTATCATGTCGAGCAAGAAAGTCCTTCCTATATATGTCCCAGCATCCACTACAATATACATCCTATGTACAGTAATGGCCTCTAGGGCATACATATAACTAACAACCCGAATACCTCTTCGAAACGGTTTCATGTTTCAGTTTCACTATGCGTTGCTAAATGAAAACTGATTTCCCAATTAGATCCTTACTCTAGAGTATGTATTTACCAGGTTTTGATTTTCACATCTATATGGTTTTACAGATGATGAGTAGGAGTAAGTTATTAGGAATTAGTTGATCATCCTAATTATATCGGGATTCGTTGTAATTGGTGATATTTGAGGAAATCGCCTGGGTTTTTACCGGACGGCAAATATTTGGTTTTGAATATCCGTTGTTATGCACCAATTTCAAACTGATATATCTATACGTTTATTTTATAAAGTGAGATATAACTTTTTGAAATTATGTCCATGACATTTACCTATATCAGTTGATGGTTAGGTAAGGAGTATTAAACAGCGGTGTAATTCTTCATAACCATAGTATAGTTTTCAACCTACGACGCACATGGTTTGAGTTATTCAACTCAGGAGACTTATACAGAGTATTGTATGTTGTCCAGTGTCCATTAAGACAGAGGGGTTGGTCCTCGTACTATATTCTATTTACTTGTGACTTCTCAAGTTTTAGACACATGTTTCGTAGAAATACAAGGTCCAAGTTTTGAGAAGTTATAGGTACAAGAATAAAGTAGAGAACCTTGTGTTGCATGTATCAGGATTCTTTAAGGTGATCGGGGATGTAGATACTTATGTATGGTATTCAGTTGATAGTAATGGTTTTGAGAACGTGCTTCTCTTTCAGGTTACTCATATTTGGATGCACTCCTAAGTTGAGAAATGTTGATCGGCATCTCTCCATTTAGTTGACATGCACTGGAGATAGCTGCATGATTTGAATCTGGTTCTAATTAAATCAGTGCCTCTGTTTCTATATTGTATATAGAATGGATCATATCTTAACGATGTTACGGTATATGGAGTTGTCCAGCTTATGCTTAAAACCAGACTCTGGATAACTCAAGGCATGTTTCTGTAATGGCAGTTTGTGGGTTAACCCGGGCTATGACGAGGGTTAACTTTCTACCATCTGGAAGATCAATAGTGAAATTTTTCTTGACTCGCCACAGTTTTAGAAAAATGGACTTTTTCAGAAAACAGTAGTGGGAGTATGGTAGAACTGGAAGTGATTCCAGAACCACAGACGATTACTGAAAATTTAATAGGACCAAAAGATTCAATCAGGTTTGACATTCCATTAGCCACTTCGCAGATATGGTGGGTTACCTCAGGCACCGAGAAGTACTTCGGTATTCTCAATGACGGTGACAGGGAGGTTCTTGTTTACCCATACTTATTATTACTGTTGTTCTAAACTATGAGACCCGGCAGGAGGATGAGTATAGCGTCGTTCTAAACTAGCTTTAGAAGTACACATGTATATGACGCTGCCAGAGGGTTGTTGTGGTCAGTGGGAGCAGCGGAAGCGTAGTGGATAAGTAGCTTGTGTCTATTTATAGACTAAAGTAGATATAGCGGAGAAAGATCATCTATTTTTGATGTAACGGTCATAGGTTTTTGACTTCATCGGAATAAGGGATGGATCTGTTAAGAAGGTAGTAGGGTGTGATGTCCTGGTATTTGGATGACATACACATAGTACGAAGTAAAATTCCTATACTACGATCGGTTATACTGTGGTTGTCATACAGTGGTTTCTCTATATAAGATATGGATATAATATCAGACATTCTGGTTACTAGATCTATGGTTTTATATCTAGATTTGGGAAGTGTCCCAATCTGGGTACTTAGACAGTATTCTAAAAGTGTTTTAGAATGGACGGCTCCTGGCATGGTTGTAATATTTTAGAAAAAAATAAAATATTATTTTTGGGAATTTATATAATTAAATAATAAATATTATGAATATTTAAATGATGCGGTATAATTATATACCGATAAATTGGAAAGTATTGGAAAAATTAAATTAAATGGTGATTTTGGAGGGGTTTATGTGATTTAGGCAAATTATAAATTTTTATAATTTATTATATACAAGTTTATTTCTAAACTTGATTATTGTTCAATAATCACACATTGATGGTGTTTTGTGCACATGACATGCACCATATCATATTACACATTTTTACATTTTCTACCATGGCTTTTTCCTTATTCTTCATGAATGGCTTTGTTTTAATGAGAAGAGAGGATAAAAGAAAAGAAAAAGAAAAGAAAAGAAAAAGAAAATGTTAAAGAATTGGGTATGGACAAGAGAGAGAGAGAGAGAGAGAGAGAGGTGAGGGCTCAACATTGGTCATGGCTTCTTGTTTCATTCATCATCTTCATCTTTTCTACGCCCTCTCCCTTCATACATGGCTGCCCTCTCCCTCCACCACCTCCTACACCTCACTTCACCCCCAAAAACAACTCAAAACCTTGCATTCCCTTCATTAAAAACATGCACAAGCTCACTACAAGCATGGTGGACCAAGCAAGTTTGGATTTTGAGCGCTTGGGGCAACTCAAGAAAATTCTTGAGTTGCCAAATGAGGTATTTCCTTCACCATTAATGTAGAATTTCTTTTCCTTTAGCTTAAATTTTAGTTTAGAATTGGTTTGGTGGGGTTTTGTGACATAGGAAAATTCCTAGAAGAGGTTGAGGGATTCTTGAGTTGTGATTGTGTAATTGAGATTAGTAGAGACCATACAACCCCTTTAGTGATAATCTATTAGACCAAAACAGAAAAAAAAAACCTAGAACTGAATTTAAAACTTGTTATATTGGTTTTATGTGCGATTGGTGGCCTACAGGGAATCTAGAGTGAACCGAGACCTTTCCAAGAAAAACAAACAACTCCATTAGCCTAATTAAGATACTAGGAGGCCACCCTACCAAGACGAACCCATTCTGAGCATATGGAACCGAGGGGCTGGATTTTTAGGTAGAGTGGCCGGCCACATTCTGGGATTTTGGGTCCAGGTTTCTTCTGTAGCTCATGTGACCCCTATACAACACCCCAGTATTGTTTGTTTAGCCCAATTTCATCTGAACTAAAATCTGGGACCATTTTCTTGAGTTGCTGTTTTGTATTCCTTGATGTTTATGAATTGGAGTTTGATATTTGTGTTTGGTATCGGTCATTTGACGTTTGTACGTCGATATCGAGTGTTATTTGGCTCTTTTGCATGAGTAGACCATAGGTTTTAACCTATGTATGATTCGTGCGCCGTTTTGGTTTTCGTGCGCGATTTCTATTTACGATGTCATATGTTATATATGTAGGTACCTTCACGTGGATTTCATATGATGAAGAAGAGGATGGCGATATCGACTTCGGCAAGCAAGGATCAAGGTGAGTAGATATATATCTACGGGAGAAGTCAGGTGGATGGCGTATAGCACCCCCGCAGTTCATAGTTTAGCCTATGATAGATTATATTTTTATATGATTATGTGTTATATGAGATGTTATTGTTTAGCACGAAGTGTTTAGGAGATCATGGGTTAAAGTATAGTGTATTGGATGATAGTGTTGTTATCTAGTTTTTAGTCGCGCAACCCTAGAATAAGGTACACGCACACACACACGTATACATTCTATTTTCTTGTGCGTATATGGGGATATGTACATATATATATACATATGTGTATGTGAGTATGTATATGTGTGTGTGTGTGTGTGTACGCATACATGTTTGATGAGGATAGTATAAGATACTTGGAGATGATTTGATTGGGAAGGATGCCGTGAGATCAGTGATGTGACTTGGTTCGTATTATGAGATACGGCATGATATTTTAGCTGGTCTTTTGGCGATGTGTTTTCATACACACGCATATATATGTGTGTGTGTGTGTGTGTGTTGATGGTATCGGAATGTACTAGACTTTAGATCAGTACCCCTAATTCAGGATATGATGATAAGGATACCAGAGAAATAATGAAATAAATGTGATATTCGACCCGTACCCAGATTTGGGATGCCGTACGATGGATTTACCTTACGAGATATTATTATGATGATAGATCCGCACTCTTGACTCGAGAATGTCCTATTATATATATTGTATCGTACGTGATACTATTAAGGCGTAATCACCGACTACTATATATATATATATATATATATATATATATATATATATATATATATATATATATATATATCGACTCAGACTTAGGTGGTTTTCCTTACTTTTTGACTAGTCTGTTAGTTTAGTACTGTAGTTTACTTAGTAGAGGTTAGACTGGGCTCGAGTCTTACTTATTTCCAAAACTAACGAATCGTGAGTCTTTTAAAGACAGGCCAAAGGATACTACGGATATTTCAAAGGACGTACCTTTTCTTAAAAACAACGTAGCCCTATTTTATAAACTCTCGATTCGCGTTATTTCAAATGTTAAAACTGTATGACTCGTATATAGAATTGTGTATTCCTTATTGTCGCATTTACTATTCATGCTCCGTTCATTCATGTCGTTATCATCGCATTGCATATTTAATGTGCACTTTAGTGATTATAAACCCATGCTGTCAGGACACCAGCACTATTACCGATGATGCGTATGCTACACGTACACCTGCTTGCCGTCTCACACACATCATCATCGGAAATTGTTATGTCACGTACACTTTAGAAAATACTACTTCATTAGTATAAATTGCTAGCTGATAGTTTTGACATAATACTAGTGCGCATGCCTTTTATATGCTAATTTAGATATTGCATTTATTACTGTGATATTTCATGCATATTTATATATTCATTTGCATGTGATATTATGGGCTAGTCCAGATTGCCGGAGCCTGGTAATTCATTGTTATTATTCTTGAGACAGGGATTTTGGCTTCCTTGAATTAGATGGAGTCCTATAAACTTCATATGATTCAAGTGCCAGTCACGTGCCTTTTCGGGCCGTGACAATGGTGGTGTACCTGCAGGTAATGGAGTCACCCTCTCTAAAGGTATCTTACAGACTAAAAGGGAGAGGGATGTGCATGATTGTCATATCACTTGCTTAGGCAATTGAGTTGATCATGAGATGTCAAGTACCACACCAGATGTTGTTTTCGCACTAGATGCAATAAGTTGATATTAATCCAATCCTGGAGAAACGTTCGAAAGCAGTTTTAGAATATAAGTGGATGTTTTAGGGATTTGATAACGACAGCCTCCTTCGGGAGACAGTTATCATTCTAGGCTTCCAAGGTGACCTGGATGACAGAGTGACTATCAGAGTTATAGTTTTCCCTCCGATGAGGAACAATAATTTGGAAAGGTGGTCCAAGAAGATACTGAGGGAGGCATGGCGCACGATACTGATTAAATTCAGTTGACGATACAGTCTAAGAAGTTTGCTGGATTTGGAGTTCACTTGTGAACTAGGTCCCATCAGATATCCAGACATATTCTAAGACAGGTATTACACAATTCGGGAGATGGCTTTCTTCGCGAACTTGAGATAAAGAGAGACATAGAAAGAAACATCTGAGCGGATCCACTCACTGAGGCTAATTCTCGAATGTAATAGTTTCACAAACAAGCTTTGTGAGACTGATCAGTAGAGAAGTTGGGTGTTCGGTATCACACGGGCTGTGAGTATGCGACATCACAATAATTAGCCTTAAGTGCAAGTGGGAGATTGTTGGATATAGTGCCCTCAAAGTCAATTATTGGATCGCAGGCACGTGATTGCAATGATTGAGGGATGACCTATACCGGTAGGACAGTCTTACTCGAGATGATAGTATGCTATCTGGTTTGTCTTTATCATCATGTACATGCTTTAGGTGACATTACAGATCACTATTACACGTTGATAGAGCCTTTAGGATTCTTGCTTGACTACCAGCAGTATGATGGAGATCATATACGTGAGAGTTGGGTAGTCTATAAGCACAACCTTAAAGTATCCCTAGTCGTGAGAGTTTCGAGACTGGGCATCGATACTCCATTAGTAGATTAGTGTATACAGTCGAGACCCCGACGAGGGGCGGTGGCCGGTCTCACAAGCCATTGGTGTCAGTTGGTTCACCTAAGATGTATACAAGTGCTCATTGGGTTATGAGTACACCGGACAGACTCACCGGGAATATGCTAGTTGGTATTATACCCATCGTCAGATAGCAGTTCCCTAGTGACATGTGTACAGGTTAGTCCATCGACCTGAGATCGTCATTTGTCTCGTGTGAGTTCCCACTGTGCTTTGATTACTATCCTACCATGGCTCAAAAGAGTCGTGCAAACAAGTTTTAGTTGGGTACAGTCCCGAGCCACATGGAAGCAGTGAGCGGATCGGCAGGGGATTCGTATCTCCCGGTATTGGGTGTGAGATCGTGCCGTGTTTAGGAGAGCCATTACACAAAGTCTCTGGCCAGGGCAAGCGAGATTTACTGGTAGGTATTCCAGTAGTTTCTCAGGGTGTTCTGGGCTACACTCCGACATGACTTATACCGCTATTGGGGGTCTGACATTTACCAGCCCCCTAGGCTCGATATGCGATACTCATAAACGAACGGACCGGACTGTACGGATATTGTCACTGACAGGCTCAGTAGGGTTTCAGGATGAGTTCGCTAATCGGCCTCCTTTTTGCTCAATACCTTGGCAGCCGTTACGTACAGCTAGTACCACTGACGTGCTTGTGGTTAAACCCACTGCCAGCGTATTGACGAGTCTTTAGAGTCCCCCATAGAAAGTGTTCCCAATTTCGGGCGAAACGTTGTAGATCCCATATGGTTTTATGGCAGGGTTCGATCATATATGTGCACTCATGCACGGATCATGATCAGACGAATCATACTAGTGGGCTTTGGTTTAAACCGGATCCTAGTATTAGATTTGTTGGATTATTTTCGTCTCGTTGTATTCATATTCAGTCGGAATGCGGATGCAGGTATGTATATACAGGTGAAGGGTATTCTTGTGATCCATCACGAGTTTACTTTAGAAGATGCCATTATATTTATTGTTTTAAACATTTAGATTAATGTTTATTATGTGGAAATTGTGAGTGCAAGTTTTGTTCAAGTGCATTAAATATAGCATGTGCAACTTTGGTGAATCATGGTGTGATTTTTTGTGCCATGACCATTTTATTTATTGTTTTTGGATGTGGGATATTTTGTGGAGAGAGAGAGGACAGCCATATATGGCTATGGATTGATCTTGAGAAAAAGATAGAGCTCACACAAAAGATCTCACACAAAATAGAAATGCCATTTTTCTTCACTAGCTTTTCTTATGCTCACAACTCTTCACTCATGGCTTCATCTTTAACCTCCACTTTATCCCTCTCATGTATTGAGAATCCTAGAGTGTATTGAGACAATGTAATCACATACTATCTCTACTTCACCTTGGACATGTCAGCTAGCAAACTTCATGTCCGAGTTGCTTCGGTTTGAAGTGGGAGCTCGTATAAAGAATCCTTGACGTGGAGCCACTTCGACGAGCGAGATCGGAGAGCAAACTTCGTCGGCGCAGCAGCGAGGAGCTTGGCGTAATGATTGAAGACTGAAGGACATGGATCGATCGGTATAATCTCTCCAAACTCTTTTACAGTTTACTAGTTTACGGTTAATGGAACGATCCGGGTTTTAGGGTTACGATAGTGCCGTTTTAAAAAAAATTTGTTCCGCATTTGGCCTCGGATAGACGGCAGGGGCACTGCCGTAGCCTTACATGGTATCAGAGCCAAACCATTAACCTCATACTAGTTTGTTTATACAATGTTAAAGTATCGAAACCGAAACAAACCCAATACACTGCACTGAACATTCATAGTTCTGTCGATTTTAAAAGTATCTTCAAAAATTATTTAAACAATTGCAGAAGGCTATTTTAGTGACCACTAGAACATACACACGACACGAAGTGAACTGCTGGAGCAGGAGAAAGTGGTTATCGCAATGTGGTAACGTAATTAACTACAGGGGCTTGTGCCTGCAGGGAAGAGCATCCCCATAATCAAAACCCCCTCATAAAACGAGGAGGAATCTGAAGAAGTCCGCTACAACGGCCTCATCCGTCAAAACCTCCGATATATGGAGCCATAAATCAACTTGGTATCTATGGAAAGGTGGACAGATGAATCCAAATAGCATCTGCCCCAAAATTCAGGCAAGACGATCCATCCCAGGTTCGTCTCTATTTTCGGCCGTAAACAGATTCTGGCACTTCCGGTGGGACCTTTTCCTCTTTCCACTCCACACTTCGTGTGTCGTGTTTCGCGAACAAAATCCCGATTCGCTATAGTTGCCCTTGGATTCGAGGTACTAAGATTTGGTGTCTTGTTCTTGTGTAGAAGGAGAAGAAAACGATGGCATCCAACTGCACAACTTGCAACAGCAACTCCCGCTCCTCCCTAACTGGAGGAGTGACCTACGGGCCCAATACGGCCTCCATCTTTTCGATGCCGGTGGGGCAAGTAACGCAAGCCACTACTGGACTATTTTTTGGGACCATGTTCCCACTGGTGGGTGTCAGTGCCTCAGCGCCGTAGGAAGAAGCTCCCAAGAAGTCGGTCTTCGATTGACTAGCAACCAAAACGGCCCCTCTCAACGGGCCGTCCAAATCCGATGTCTCATCCTTCGACAGGCTGAGCCGAATCTCAGACATCTCAGTCTTCAATAGACTGAGCAAGAACCAAAACGGGACCGTAAAGAGGCTCATGATATCTGAAGGGGCTGCCCTAAAACAGATAGACCTCCCAACTCCTCCTGCAGGTGAAGTCGTCAAAAGTGCTTCCCCTACCAGAAAGTCGGTCTTCGAAAGATTGTCCGATCATCCTCAAATTTTGCCAAGGACGTCAGTCTTCAACAAGCTGGCACCAACAGCAACCCCTCACCAAAGCCGGGGGCACAACGAAGCTGCTTCCAAAAATGAGGCGGTCCCGTCTGCAAGACACGCTCGACGTCGTCACTGGTGTCGAGTAAGAAAAGCTGGGGGCAACTCCCCCTCTGGACGTACTCCACTAGCTCCAACGGTGGAAGTTAAAGCTGTTTTTCTAACCGGGAACAGTTTTGATCTGCTATGGAGGGTACGTAAGAACTCTCCAACGACGGTGCTAAAGAAATCGCCCCCGCCTGCAGAAACCACAGTGCAAGCAAAGAAAGAGCACCCCCCATCAACGGATCTCTTCCCAAATTCGTAGAGTCTGGCGGAAATTCCAAGACTCTGTGATCAGCAAAGATTACTCTCGTCGACCAAAGAACTCGAAGGCTCGGCAAGAGGAAGACCATCCCTCCACCATACAGTGAGGGACTTCTTCCATACGGGTGCCTGTTACAACGGCTCCTTCAACTCGACCTCCCACAAAAGGAGGAGGCCGGAGAAAATCCCACCGCCTGCGGCAAATTCCAAAGGCGATAGACCCAAACGCCCAAAGGCTAGGGGCATGATCGTGCATACGGTTTACATGACTTTTGGAAAAGAAGAAAATCGTGCTTCCGTAGGTCATCGACCGCAAACTCGGTCCCTGACAAAAGCTCAGGAGCAACAACAAAAGCTCCAGGAGATGCTGACTAAAATGGCAGCACTCACTGGGCTGAAAGAAAGTCCGGACCCAACAGCCGAACAGCGCAAAGAGCAGGAGACTGATACAGAGTTCCTGCGAAGAGTGCTTGAAAGAAAAGACAAGGAAGCCGCAGAGCAGGCTGCTAACATAAAGCAGATGGCTCTCTTATTCTAGGACATAGTTGGAATGATGATCTAGCCAGAACCCCCAGCCGAGGATCCGCCGATAATTATCGAGGATGACAGAGGGAAACATCAAACCCTCTTCCAGCCTTATCAGTGGCCAAGAAGGAAACGATCTCCAAGGCTGCCCTTGATGATTACATCGCTCAATAAATATGAGCTCATCAAGCAAATGAAGCGGCCGACAAACTGTCAAAACTGGGCGACCGTATCCAGGCTGGTATGACCAAATCAAGTACCCGCCGGGATATATGATCCCCAAGTTCCATGAATACAAGCGGACAGGCAACCCACACTAGCACGCCGCACAGTTCAGAGCTCTATGCGGCAATACTGGAGGTGACAACAAACTGCTGCTTCGCCAGTTCGTTGGTAGCCTATCGGAGACGGCCTTTGAATGGTACTCGGAGCTCCCAAATGACTCCATAAAGACATTCATAGAAATGGAGCTACTGTTCACACAGCAGTTCGCTAGCGTGAGCGAGCGCACTCCAATCACGACATTAATCAATGCCAGGGTGAAGCCAGGAGAAACCTGGGTCCAATATGCAATCCGTTGGCGGAACCTATGGTCAAAGTGCGAATAACGCATCAAAGAATCCCCCGCCGTGGGCATGTTCATCGGGACCCTAGATCCGCAAATGACTGTGTCCCAGTTCATGACGTTCTTCAAGCCGACGACCTTCCAGGCTCTGATTGATAAACTGGCCCAAATGGACCAGATGGGTCACGGACCTTCCTCCTCAAGTAAGGACCCTCGAAATGCCAATGGTAAAGTGAAAGCGGCCTTCGTCGCTAACACTCAACAACAACCGAGCGACCCAAAACCGGCGGTTCGCCAAAACAATGCACGTCCACGCCTATCCCTGGAAGAAAGGCTAGGACGCGCTTACTCGTTTCCCCATGATAAGACGAGGAAATTATTTGAGTTGGCAATGCGTAACAAACTCATCATATTGCTAAACACATGGCGTCCACAGCAACCCGGCAATGTCAACAACCCCAACTACTGCTCCTATCACAGAATGGTGAGCCACCCAATTGAGGATTATTACGTTTTCAAGAACTGGTTTGAGGACCAGTATCAACAGGGGAAGTTCGCGCTGTCTGAAAACTGGAGGGTGAACCCACCACAGAAGCACACTCCTAAAAAGGTGGATGTGATGGGGGTATCATGCTCGCTCGTGGAAGAAACTCCATGGGAAGTCGTTCTTTCAGCTAAAACCAAAAGAATGTTGAAGGATCTACAGACATGTCCGGCAGTCAGGTGGAAAAGCCCACTTGAACCTGAAATTATCAAAGGGATATTGAAACCGCGTCCCATACCGAAAGTTGTTGACAAAGGGCGAAATCCCCAAGTCAAGCCTTCAAAGTCTTCGAAGAAAAAGAAGAAGACCAAGAAGCCTATGCAGCCTGCCGAGTATGACGAAAAGTGCACAAACCTACAAAAGTATATTGACACGCTGGAGGAGTACAACCAGAAGGTGCAGACACCGGTCACACTCGAAGAGTTCCTCAAGCATATTCTTGAGAACGAAGATAGTGACAACGATGAGGGAAATGACTCATCAGAAGAAACCAAAGACTATGTAGCAAGTTGTCAAATGGTCTCCCATTCGTTGTTAAATGGTGAAGAAGCTTTCTCACGTCAGAAAACAACAGGAACTGGGGGCAGAATCGGCGCTAAAATCGCCGTAACTGCCAGAAGACCCGATCGATAGGCTGTTAAACGAAGCTTTTCGAAAAAGCAAAGCTGACCGAGAACGGGAAATAGCCTTATACGAAAAGGCTAAGCGTCAGTGTCAGGATGAAGAAGCTGCGGCAATGATGAGTTGTAAAGTACTCCAACCGAACCAAAGCACACATGGCACAAATAAGAGCAGGATCAAAGCAGAGAATCGGTTCGCCAAAGCCCTATCCTTGGGAATGAAGCATCCACCTCTCGTAAGAAACACTCCCGGGGTCATATGCCTCGACGGAGAGGTGTCACGACCCGAAATTTAGCTCGTGACTGGCACTCGAATCACATAATGTCTAAAGGCGTAACATAATCCAAGTAAGCTGAAACCCAGAAATCTAAACCTTTTTAAGAAAATAAAAGAGGTGAAGTTTTGAAATAAAGGTAGGGTGAAATCAATGTTTTCTAAATGCATCAGTAAAAGAACATGAAAAATGCAAGTGGAATTTATTAGTTGAAAAATATGTTTCGTCTTTTAAAAATTTGGGCAGCACCTCCTTTGTATATTTTGATCAAAACCCCAATACATGATAATATAAAAGGCATCCCCAAGCGGGAGCTAGCTCTTCGCCAAATGGCGGAACCACAATCACGCAAAGCATAAATATAAGTATACGACGCCCAATGGCGAAGTTCACCATAAAAGATAAAGAAATAAGCAAGACTTCAAAACCACAAGTAGCGGAATACCCCTAGCTCTAAGTCTCGCAACCACAAGTCTCACTAAGCCTTATTACTTATACAAATACTAGTTTGATTGATGGAGTTGACTAGATACAATATGAATAGTAAATACAAGAGTGGGCGTGATGCAAATGTCCCACCTACCAAAGCAATCACCCGAATGCAACTGTGTGACAGCGATACCGCTACTGATCCATGCGGTCAACCTGCAAGAACTGTGGCACAACGGGGGTGAGTTGCCAACTCGTGAGTAGAAAAACATCAACAAGTAGAAATCGAATAAACAACGATTCCTAGGTCAACTATATCATGAAGGTAATACTATAATATCTAGGGTGACCATATCTGTATATGTGCCTGCACAATAAGTAATTACCTATCAGCATGTGGATAACATCCAACCATATAATCAATGTATGTATGCATGTGGATTTCGTCCACGTGTCAACCAATGACACAACATCATGCATGTAAATATCATAAAAGCATATGTATGAAAATATAAGGATATAAATCAACGTGTGTCCCTCGCAACACATCAAATCATGGAACCTGAGTATCCAGCATCAACACTCGAAACATCATGAAACCCGTGCCCAACATCGGCATGTAAATCCTCATATCTCTCGGGCTTCCTCAGTCCAGATCGGCCCATAACATCTCTCGACTCCGGTCGGTATCCTCCAGATAGCCGCCAGGTCCAACCAATCACTGGTAGGTACTAGCCACCATACCAGGTTCATCATCTACTCCACGCAAAACATTTCTCGCCCCGGAGAACCATACCGAGTCCACCATGAACCCGCAAATGGATCGTCCACTCCTCGAATCGGGTTTCATATGTCACACATCTCAGAACCGAGAAAACGCATGGTGGACGCACCGAAATATCATATCAAGAGAAACCAGGTTTTTAAACAATACATATTTTCTTTTAAAATGATCACGGTTCTCAAATCCAGAAATCTCATGAAAACAGCATATCTCAATGCGTATAATCATAAAGCATGATGTATGCAACATATAACAGAAATGTAAGCATATCCGGATATCATGCAACATGGAACAGTAATATACACATGTCGAGGGGAAACCGCTCTTTTAAATGAATCTAGATTTAAAATATATCTTGCGGTTCCTAAATTCTCCAAATTCAGTGCAACATCGTATAAAGGTGCATATGTAACTATAGCAAGTGAACTATGCCAGGAGTCATTTCATGATGCATCAATCCTACTGTGTAGTGACATGGAAATTATCGATGATGAAGTGTGTGAGCCGGCAAATCTGTGTACGTGTAACATACACATCATCGATAATGGTGTAAGTGTACTGGCACAGGTATATGCAATGCAATGAGAATAACATGAATGCAGCATAAGATAAATCATCAGCTAAAAGCTATAAGGTATATGTATCTAACATGATTGAGTCAGTGAATCTATCAATCGGCACCCAGCTTCACAACAACACGTACGGTATAATCCATTGTACGACATCCTCTAGTCAAGGGTATGGATCAAACCTCAAGTCAAACTCATCACGTATGGAAAATCATCGTACGGCGGCATTAAACCAATGGGGATCCTATCAACCTATATGACAACGAGGGTACGGACCTAAGGTCTCGCATGGCAATCACTCATGATTCACAAAATATATAAATATATCTATATACCTATGTCCCAGGTCACATCCATAACAATCTCATATCAGGGGACCGACAAGGTATCAACATCTCAATCGACTCGCATCCGTATACCAACATATCATCAAATCATCATATCATGTCATATATTCTTTTCATCGCATTTATATCCCACATCAAGTCAATTTTACATATACAATCTACTTTTACTATAAGCATACGTCTCTAATTTAACAAACACACCCGAACCATACATTCAGTTTTTTTAAAAGATGCGAATCATAGTTTTGAAAGTAGGGGCTATGGTGTTTTTTTTAGGAAAATATATCATTTGAAAATCTGTAACGTCCCTCAAGTTATCTGTTTAAAAGATGCATACAACTCTTCAGTTTGGAAATAGGTATGGTTCGGATGACACATTTACATCGGCTATCTAGTCTTATAGTATCATAAACGACAATATCGTCAAACATCATCCTCAAATCCCATCATCACATATTAGTCGTATCATGTCACTTCTAACTATCGTTTAGTTTCTAATATGGTTTCTCTAACTATCTTTTAACTCTATCTATAGTTTTCTATTAAAGGTTCCCTTAACCATATTCTATATATAAATCGGTTTCCATCAAAGTTTGCGGGGGTGCTATACGCCATCCACCCGACTTCCCCCTTAGACATAGATCTACTCACCTTAATCCATGCTTGCCGAAGTCGATGTCGCCTTGCTCTTACTCGTCATCTGAAGTCCACTTGAGGGTACCTACATATATACACATATAGCATCGTAAACAGAAATCTCGCACAAAACCAACACAGTGCACGTATCACACATAGGTTTAAACCTATGGTCTACACATGCAAGAAGAACCAATAACCCTCGACATCGACGTACAAATGCCAATCGATCGAGACAAAACGAAATATCACAAGTTCAAGTAATTTAAAAATCACATTTCAAAACAGCAACTCAAGGAAATGGTCCCAGATTTTGTTTCAGATGAAATTAGCCAATTCTGTATATGGGGTAGGTCTAATTTGCCTATGATAAAGCTATGGACCAAGCACGGGACGATTCCAACGTACAAAGGCCATAAATTGCAGCCAAAATAACAAAAATGGCGGCCTAAACATGAGCATATGGTCTCGGGTTTCTAGGGTAGCTTCTAGGTTTCCTGCACATCTCTCAGGCTTCGCTAAATAATTTTCAGGTCACCCGGGTGTTAGCAGATCTCCAGTTTCCATCACAATTTCCACAAAAATACGATATCGGGGTTTCTAAGTTTGTGAATTGGGGGTTTACTCTCAGGTTTAGTCCAATATACCATCACTACAGGGGTTGTATGGCTTCTACTAACATCAATTACACTTCACCACTCAAGTTTTCATCAAAACCCGAACTTAGAAATTTCAAAGTCCACTAAACCTCAATATGTCGATTCTAAACTAAACGTAGAAGCTAATGGAATGAAATACTATACTAATGGTGAAGGGATTACCTCATTTGGCAACTCAAGAAAATTCTTGAGTTGCCCCAAGTCTCCAAAATCCAATTTTTCTTGGTCCAAAGTGTTTGTGAGAAGCTTGTGCATGTTTTTTGTGAAGGCAATATGAGATTTTGAGTTGTTTTTTATGGTGTTTGTGATGATGAAGAGGAAGGGGGAAAGAGGAGGCAGCCATGAGGGAAAGGAGTGTTGGGTTACCTACAACGGCAGCAAGGTTTCGGGTGGCATCTTACATGCCAATTTCAAATTTTGCCATTATAGATAACCCTAAACCTAGGATCTTTAACAAGAGAATCAAACAAAAATAACATGTTAACACTTTAACATCTAAGAGTTAGGGATTACAACCTTTGTAGTCCGTTCCTTCGCTTCATAAGCTCCGTGTTGAGGTCCCTTCGCTACGATCATCAAGTACCCGGACTCTAGAGAGGCTCCATGAAGAGAATGATACAACCTTGCTTCTAATCTTCAAGAACTAAGATAATCTACCTTGAAGAATCTCAAACCCAAGCTCTTGCTTCACTAATCAAGTATTAGTAAAGTAAACACCATAATCTAAGTGGCTAGAATAGATGAGGATGATGAAGTAGGAATTTTGCTCTCTTTTGTTTTCTTTATCTCACTTTGTTTCATCACAAATAAAAATCAAGCAGGCTTTTTAAGAGCTTGAAGAAGATGAAGAAGAAAGTGATAAATGAATTATTGTTGTGGTTACAATTGCAACCTAGGGTTAAGCATGTCATGCTTAACCCTTGTAAAGAATAAACCCTAGGTTAAGGTTAGGATTGGGTTAACAAATATCTAAAGAAAATATCAAAGAGTGAGGACAAAGTCAAAGCTTCAAGAAGCTTCCACAAAGCTCATCCAAAACAATAACCCTAATCCAAACCCTAACATGGTTTAATCTCAAAACCCTAGTTGCATTTGTAACCCTAACATGTTACAATATTATATATCACATATACAACATTTTGTAACAATAGAAAATAATACAATTAACATATATCGCATATACATCAATGTATTATCATGTGAGAAAAAGAATCTTTAAGTAAGCTTATATTAGTTAATGTAATGTAATATATCAATATATAATTATATATTAAATTATCGAATTAACACTTGATCCGATAATCCGTCTATTTCATAAATAACCGACTAATATAACAAGTATCAGTTCATCGAATCAACACTTGATCCGATGAACTGGCTATATCACATATACCCGGCCGATATCACATATCGCGAGAATCGAATACGGTATCACATACACGTATTATTCTCGGTCCCGCACATATCACATATGTGCTCCTACTTCATTTTGCCTGAGCCAGGAAACCTCTGTGCAGGACTCTAAAGAATCGTCAATACGCCGGCAGTAGGCGATGATCATATCAAACACCCACAAGCTGCAAGCGGTCAGCTAAACGTAACAGCCACCCAGGTATTGAGCGATCAGAAGATCAACAAGCAAGCCAGTACATTCTCTTGTGAATCCAATCAGTAACACTCCCGTACTGTCCGGTCTCTTCGTCTGATATGTCGCATATCCAGTCTAGGGGTGGTAAACGTCAGACCCCAGTAACCGATAAGTCGTGTCGATATGAGGTCCATAGCAGTTCGAGAAACTACTGATAACACTTACAAGTAAATCTCAGCAACTCTGGTCAGGGATTTCCAGTTATAGCCAATCGAACACAGCGCAACATCAACTCCCAATACCGGGAGAGATGAAACCCCTCCTATTGCTCATTGCCTCCATGTGATTCGGGACTGTACCCAAAAGCCACTATTTTTCACGTTCTCTTGAACGTGGTAAGGTGGAAATCAAAGCACAGTAGGAATCACACAAGACTCTATGACGATCTCGGGTCTACAGACTAACCTGTACCAGTGTCACCAGAGAACTGCCATCTGACGTGAAATATAATACCATCTGGGAGTTCTCGGCGAGTCCGTTCAGTGTATCCAGTCTCCACTGAGCACCCGTATACTGTCTCTGATGTCAAACACCAATGGATATGAGATCATCCATCGCCCATCTACAAGGGTCGAGAAGCTATACGCTAGTCTACTCCGGTATATCGATGCCCTGTCTCGATACACCTACGACTAGGAACATTTGAAGGATGTACTTAGCGACTACACTGTCCCCACTAGTATGATCTGCATCATAATCCTGGTTGTCAAGTACTTATCCTAAGGGCTTTATCAACATGTAACATAGAGACAATCAGAGTACATGTTAAGATAAAGAACAACCAGATAGCATACTATCATGTCGAGCAAGAAAGTCCTCCATATATATGTCCAAGCATCCACTATAATATACATCGTATGTACAGTAATGGCCTCTAGGGCATACATATCACTAACAATCTCCCACTTACACTAGGGCCATCTGTTGTAGTATCTCATACCCAACAATCAGCTGTGGTTGAAGTATCTCATACTCAACCATCCCATAAAAGTCTCTTCTGGGAAATAGGCCTTTGTGAGTAGATCCGTGCTGTTGTCCTCTGTATCTACTCTCCTAATCTCGATCTCCCTGGAGATCATCCATCTCCATGATCAGGTGATACTGCCTAAGAATATGTCTGGATCTCTGATGGGACAGGGGTTCCTAAGCATAAGCCACAACTCCATTGTCACACAATGGTAGGAACGAAGTTCATCTCATGAACTTATATATATCCAGACTGCCTCTTTGGTAGCATTCTTGGTAACGATGTATCTAGCCTTTAATCGTCTAGTTTGTCACGGTATCTAGCTTGGAACTCTTCCAACATACCATCCCTCCACTGAGGGTAAAGACAATGCCTGTGACTGACATTCAGTCGACCTTACCACCCTGGAAGCATTCCAGTGATTCTCCCCAGGATCGATTGATACCATCTTACTACACCTAGTGAGAACCCTAATATCCAATTAGATTTATCTCATAGATCCAAAACCCAGGATTTAGGATGTATCACTTTGATCCTATGGAGAATCCATGTGATAAGAGGAGATTGACAGAGCTCAGCATAGGAAAATCCTCCTATCAAGAGTATGTCATCCACGTACTATACGAGGATCATCACCATACTCCCTACTACTTTTTTGTATATACTAGGTTCATCTACCATTTTGATGAAATCAAACTCTTTGACTACCACATCAAAATAGGCGTTCCAACTCCGCGATGCTTGATTTATCCTATAAAACAACTTGCACACGTTTCCGCTGCTCCCACTGTCTACGAAGCCCTCTGGCTGTGTACTTATAGACGCTCTCTTCTAAATCACTATTTAGAAAAGCAGTCATGACACCCAACCGCCAGATATCGTAGTCATGGTATGTAGCAATGGCAAGTAGGATCTGGATGGACTTAAGCATTGCTTTGAAAGTCTCAACTTTTCCATATACACCTAGTAATCTTCTCAAGATATACTTGCTCCTGAGAGAGATTTAACCCTTCAGATAAAGCAACCAAATTCCATACTTTGTTGGTGTATACGGATTCCATCTTAGATCGCTTAGCATCCAGCCATTCTTATGTTAGTGTATATGCTCTAGAGGCCATTACTGTATTATACTAGTTTGTATATTACTTGATGGAAGCTTGGGATTTTCACAGTTGTATAGACAATCTTTCTTGAAATGGTAGTATGCTGTTTAGATTGTTTCTACTTCAATGTGTGCATGTGTTTCTTTTAGCATATCACCTATACACATTAGTGGAGCCCTTAGGATCTTGCTTGATTACCAGCGTTGTGATGGCAGTCACACTAGTGGGGGCTGGGTAATCTACAAGCACATCCTTACACAAGTACCTAGTCATAAGATTATCGAGACAGGGCATCGATACTCTGGAGTAGACTAGCGTATGCGCTTCTCATCCCAGCAAGGGAGACGGTCTGTCCCACAGCCGTCAGTACGTCGTACTTGAGATAGTATGCGGGTGCTCGTTAGGTTACGAGTACACTGGACAGGACTCGTCGGGAACTGGTTGTTGGTACTATACCTATCGTTAGTTATCAGTTCCCAGGTGACATGAGTACAGCTTAGTCCGCTAACTTGACACTGTCACTTCGTCTCGAGTGTGTTCCCACTGTTCTTAGATTGCTACCCTACCACGGCTCAAATGAGTCGTGCAAACAGGTAGCACTTGGGTGCAGTCCCGAAGCACTTGGAGGCAGTGACGGTTAGACAGGATTCGTCTCTCCCGGTATTGGGGGTTGATATCGCGCTGCGTCAAGGAGAGCCATTACACATAGTCGTCCCTGGCCAGGGCAAGCAAGATATACTGGTAGGTTATCCAGTGTTATCTCAGGGTGTTCTGGGCTACACTCCGACACGACTTGTACCGCTATTAGGGGACTGACGTCTACCACCCCCTAGGCCCGACATGCGATATTCTCATACGAACAGACCGGACTGTACGGAAATTATCACATTCAGGCTCAGTAGGAGTTCGGATGGGTTCACCTCATCAGTCTTCTTATCGGTATCTACCTTGGGACCATTACGTACAGCTAGTACCGCTTGCGGCATGTGGTTAAACCCACTTCCAGCGTAGTGTCGAGTCTTTAGAGTCCCACACAGAGAGCTATTCGCCTTTGGGCAAAACAGAGTAGAGGTCGCATGGTTTTGCGACAGGGTTCGTTCACATCCGCGCACTTGTGCACGTTTGGTGTCCGGGAAGTCATTACTAGAGGGCTTTGGTTTAAGCCAGATCCTAGTATACGTTTTGGGATTGTTTTTATCTCATTGTATCCGTGTTCCTCGGAACATGGATGCGGGTGTGTATGCACAGTTGACAGAGGCAGAGGTAGAGGATTCTCATTAGGGTTGTTGACTGTTGACTTTTTATAAACCCTAATGAGAATAAGAAATATGATTAATAATATTAATTAAGTATTATTGTGCCATGGTTGAGTTGAAAGTTTGACTTTTGTTGACTTGTTGACTTTGTTGACCGGTTGACTATTTTGGACTTGTTGACCATCATCATTTCATTGCTATGACTTTTGTTTACCTGTTGTTCTTTACAAAATGCATTAAATGCATGAAATGATAATGGCCATTGAAACTAATTATCACAATACTTAATTATTATTATTATCATGATTATTTTCTCTTTTGTGAGCATGGTTGCAAATTATTGAGCTCATTCTATCATTCTCATTTCTCTCTCATCCAAAGCTCACCCTCTTCCTCTCTCTCAAGTCTCTCATGTCTCATGTGTTGAGAAGCATGAGCCATTGAGATAAAACCCTCAAAACTCTTCTCTACTCACTCTAGAGTACAAGGTCTAGCAAGCCAAGCACTTTAGTTTCCTCTCGGTTGAGGTAGGAGCTCAAGGTAGAGGCTTTCGGGTGGATCCTTCTTCGACAACAAGAGGACTACGAGGTGGAGCCGATCCAACCACTCCAAGGAGCAAGAAGAGGAGTTCAAAACATAGGTATAACCCTCTAACATAGTAGTTAAACTTCTAGTTAGTTTGCTAGGTGTTTGTTTAGCAAAGATCCTATTTTCAAGTCCATGTTTCCTTTACCATAAAAATCGTTTTTTACAGTTTCCGCATCCCCGTAAGAACCGGGACGGGTAACGTGGACTTACAATGGTATCAGAGCCTAGCTAAACAACAACTAGCATGTTAGCAAAGTATTTAGAATTTCGATCGGAGAAAAAAATCACAAAACACATCCGAGAACTGAGCTCTCTACCGATTTTTAAACTGTTCAAAAAATGATTCCACATACACTAAAAATTGGCTCAGGGTTTTGTAAGAACACACAGGAAAAACGAGTCACTGACTCGGTCAACGCGCCACGGAACCGCGGCAAGAACATGCTTCTTGCCGCGGATCCGCGGCCGAGTTGACTCAGCCGTGACTCGTCTTTACTGCAGTTTCATTAGTGTTCTGTTTTGGGATTTTTAGAATATTTTGTTTCTGCCCAAATTTTCCAGAGAACAAAGTTGTGTTTGGGGTAGTTATAAATCCGTATTTTTGATCGAAGTTCTGTAGACTTTAGCTAATGGGTTATATCTGTGATGTGATATATGCACTGAACGTCAACTAATCGTTATACGTCAATTAGTGGGGGTTGTGCATATCTGTGATCTGTAATGTTGATGGGTTGTGTATATGAACTCGTTGGATTGTCGCGGATGAATAGCCGGGGGGTTGTGAGATGGGAGTTTTCTTTATCTTTCTTTTGATGTAATATGTAAATTGATGTAATATTATTTGTATGGCCGCACATCCGGGATGAGGTTGTAGCCGCCATTGTATATTATTTCTTTTACTGTTTTTTCTCCTAGGATAGACCCAAGGTGGGGTGCACAAACTACCGGGTACCTCGAAGTGCCGAGTGGCCTACTCACATTGTTGAGGGAGGCTGCTTCACTTTGGGTATTTGGCGGGTAGTTTGCCGCACCTGTAGGGGTCTAGGGTAGGGTCTTGGCTATTCATCGCGACCGTGTAATCCGGTTTTCGTTGCAGGCTCGAACGAAACGCGGATTCCTAGTATATCCAATGTGTTCATCTGTGATCTGGAATGGCTATCATTGCATCTGACGAATGTATATATCTATATATGATATCTAGTAGGCATTGTTTATATTTTGCATCTGCGCTAGTCCAGCCCCCGCTCTGTCGTTAGTTAAGTAGCCTAACGGGTAATGACGGGGCCCCGTGGCGAATGCGGATGGCATAAGCGTACGTCATATTTTCGTTTTTTCTGCAATGGTAGGATTAAATGATGGGACGCATTAAATTAATGCAAGAAAATAAACCAAAGTTTAAGTCGTTGGAACAATTTCAAAACCACTCGGTTTCTTTTCAAAAACCAACTTTTAAACGCGGAGCTTAAACCACTCCTTTTAAAAGCTATCTCGTTCCTTCGATTATATCAAGTTCACTACGTTCACGATTTCGCCAAAACCATTCGTAGCCCTCCATCATTTCAGTTAAATATTCAGTAGTATTCAAGCTATGTATTTTGACCGTCGCCAAGGCATAGTCATTGGTAGCTGCTGAATATTTATCTGTAGCATAGATAGTTGCGTTGGTTTGAGACAGTCGTACTACTATTTTGGCCTTCGTCAAGGGTATGTACGGGTGGGTTCAAATTAACCTGGATAATGACGGGTAGAACTTGACATGTGACTTATGATATGTTGGCCTTCGTCAAGGTCATAAGAGCATGGGGCAAAAATCCACATCGGGAGTTTCTAAAGAAACTGAAACTTTCTAGCGCCGCATACCATTTGGAGTGTGATGATTCTGGTAGGATTCCTTCAGTTTTATCGCACGATGATATTTGGATCCCGATCCTACTGTGAGTATATGCTACTCCTCGGGAACTTTCTCACTTAACGATCAATGCTATAAACCAAGTAGGTGTCTAGAAAGGTGTTAGCGGGGCTATGCCCATAGGGAAAAGAGGTTATTTAATTAAGGAACTTCGCAAAAGCGTTGGAAAACCTCCCTCGAAGTACCAACACTGGCCTGGCTGAACGGTTAAGCAAGTATTGTACGGTGAGATTGATCCCGACTAATTCTTCCTTTTTGGTTTGAGGAAGGATTCGAGAAACAGTGGGAGCCATCCTGTTTAGATAAACTAAAAACCAATCTAAACTTGCGAGAGCGTCATGCTGAGTGTTTTCTTCTCTCTTAATTACAGCGACCCAGTGACCACACATAGGTTACATCTAGATAATAAAATGACTGAATCTGACTGTTATGACTGGCAAAGGTCTGTCCAGATGTCCATTGCCCATAACGAGCTGGGACACCTCTTAACTAATCAAACCCCTGCCGTCTCAGGACCAATTTCCCCTGTCACGGATATTGATATCCGTAAGGCATCGGAAAAAGACTGTGCGAATGCCAAGTGCCTTGTGTTGGCCTCAGTTGATGGTGCATACCAGAGGCAGCACGAGAAGATGGACTTAGCTTCTATCTTCCTCCATAACAAAGATTTATATGGAGAGCAATCTCGTATCGCAAGATATGAGACCTCGAACGAATTGCTTCAAGCGAGCTTGGCTATCGGGTCATCTGTAGGGGGCAACGTCCTTACAGAGACCAGCTATTTTGATGAGCTCACGGATCTGAAGACCACGTTGAAGAACGGGTCAAGTACTGACTTGATTCTACAGTCTCTGCCCTCTATTTATACCCTGAAGGAAACCAGGGAAGTAGAAGGAAAGGGAAGGGCAAAAGTTCCGGGACTGGATGTAGTAAAGGAGGGACGTTCCTATTGTTATAGGAATGGACATTGGCAGAAGGATTGCTGGGCTAGCAAAGCCAGTAGCCAGGATTCGAAGCATGTTGTGGCTTCGGCTTCGGGTGTGTTTGTAGTAGAAAATTGTATGTCAGTTAACCCTACTTCCTGGGTATTGGATACCGGATCAGGATCTCACATCTGTAATTCATTACAGGATCTGAGAAACCGTAGGGTTATAAGGATAAGTGATATGACTCTCAGGGTTGGCAACGGAATGAGCATGGATGCTGAATCCGTAGGGGAATATCATCTTGGACTGACAACTGGGCAGATATTGATTCTGCGTAACTGTTTGTATGTACCTAGTGCGACTTATAATATCATATCTGTATCCTTACTTTCTAAGGAAGGATATGATTTTACTTTTGTAAGCGATGTGGTCCACATCCACCTAAATCAAGTTCTGATTGGGTCAGGTACATTAGAAAATGGAATATACGTATTGAATCAAGCTCATATTTTCAGTGTCCAGAACACACTTAAAAGAAAGTCTCCGTAAACAAATCAGGCTTTCTTATGGCATTGTAGACTGGGTCACATTAATGAGACACGGTTAACAAAGTTACATAAAGAAGGATACTTGAATCCGTTCGAGTATCAGTCTTATGCTACTTGTGAATCTTGTCTCATGGGAAAGATGACAAAGACTCCGTTCACTGGACACGGAGTAAGAGCGAGCGAGCTCTTGGGACTCATACACAGTGACGTATGTGGTCCAATGTCTACACATGCGTGAAGTGGTTATTCATACTTCATTACTTTCACAGATGATTTCTCTAGGTATGGACATGTCTTCCTGATGAAGCACAAATCCGAGGCCTTTGAGAAATTTTGGGAATACAAGAATGAAGTTGAAAAACAAACAGGCAAAAGTATCAAGACACTGAGATCTGATCGAGGCGGTGAATACTTGAGTGCCGAGTTTCTGGGCTACTTAAAAGAGAATGGAATTCTCTCTTAGCTTACTCCTCCATACACACCACAGCACAACGGTGTATCGGAAAGGCGGAATCGAACTCTATTGGATATGGTTCGTTCCATGATGAGTAAGGCTGAGATACCGCGATCCTTTTGGGGTTATGCACTAGAATCAGCTGCATATCTTTTGAACAACGTTCCCTCCAAGACTGTGCCTACCACACCATATCAGATGTGGTGTGGGAAGAAACCCCATCTTCAATATCTGAAGATATGGGGATGTCCAGCTTTTGTTAAAAAGCAGCATGCGGACAAACTCGAGGCACGCTCAGTACTGTGTAAGTTTGTGGGATACCCAAAGAACTCCAGGGGGTATCTTTTCTATTACGTAGAGGAACAAAAGGTTTTTGTTTCTTGTCAAGCCCACTTTCTGGAACATCAGTTTTTAGAAAAAGGAACAAGTGGGAGCGCAGTAGAACTGGAAGAAATTCCAGACCCACAAGCTATTACTGAGAGCTTAGAAGAACCAGAAGTTTCAGGAGAACCGGACATCCCAGCGCCACTCCGCAGGAGTAGTAGGCAATCTCATCCGCCCGAGAGATACTAGGGTTTTCTCATAGACGGGGATAGAGAGGATTACACCATTGATTATGATGAGCCTACTAGCTTCCAGCAAGCCATTCAGAGCGGTGACTCAGTAAAATGGCTAGATGCAATGCGGACCGAGATGGAGTCCATGTACACCAACAAAGTTTGGACTTTGGACTTTGCTCCAGAATGGGTAAAACCCGTAGGCTGCAAATGGATCTTCAGAAAGAAGATTGGTGTAGATGGGCAGGTTGAAACCTATAAAGCTAGACTTGTTGTAAAGGGTTTTCGTCAAAGACCTGGTTTGGACTATGACGAGGCCTTTTCTCCAGTGGCTATGCTCAAATCCATTCGGATCCTTTTTGCCATTGCTGCCTTCCACGATTATGAGATCTGGCAGATGGACGTAAAGACGGCTTTCCTAAATGGAAATTTGGAAGAGTGCGTCTATATGGATCAGCCGGAGGGATTCATTCAGAGTGGGAGCAGCGGTAAAGTATGCAAGTTGCTCAAGTCTATCTATAGACTGAAGCAGGCATCGCGGAGTTGGAACATCTTCTTTGATGATACTGTCAAAGAATTTGACTTTATCAAAAACCCAGATGAACCATGCATTTACAGTAAGATTGTAGGGAGAACTGTGGTATTCCTCGTCTTGTACGTGGATGACATTCTCCTAATAGGAAATGATATTCCTATGCTACAGTCAGTCAAAGGATTCTTGTCACAGAGGTTCTCCATGAAGGACCTGGGCGATGCCAACTACATTCTGGGGATCCAGATCTATCGTGATAGATCTAAGAGGATGTTGGGACTTTCGCAGTCAAGGTACATCGACACTATACTGAAACGATTCAGTATGGAAGATTCAAAGCGCGGTAATTTACCGGCTTGTCACGGAATCACCCTCTCCAAAGAGATGTCTCCTAAGACTGATTTGGAAAGGGCTCGCATGTCATCTATACCCACGCATCTATGGTAAGCTCTATAATGTATACGATGTTGTGTACCAGACCAGATGTAGCATACGCATTGAGCGTTGTAAGCCGGTATCAGTCGGACCCAGGGGAGAAACACTGGATAGCAGTAAAGAACATTCTCAAGTACCTGAGAAGGACTAAGGATGTTCTTGGTGTATGGCGGAAAAGACCTCCAGATTGAGGCCTTTGCTGACTCCAGCTTCAAGAGTGACAAGGATGACTCCAAGTCCATGTCGAGTTATGTCTTTACCCTCAATGGAGGGGCGGTTTGCTGGAAGAGCTCCAAGCAGGAAACCGTTGCTGACTCAACTATGGAAGCAGAGTACATAGCTGCTTGCGATGCCGCAAAGGAAGCTGTCTGGATGAAGAAGTTCCTCATGGAGCTTCAAGTGGTTCCTGCCATTGTTGATCCAATACCGCTGTATTGTGACAACAAAAGCGCTATAGCTTTAGCAAATGAACCCAGGTCCCATCAGAAGTCCAGGCACATTTTAAGGCGGTACCACCTGATCAGGGAGATCGTAAATCGCCGGGAGATCGAGGTGAAGAGAGTAAATTCGGAGAATAACACTGCAGATCCATTCACGAAGGCCATACCCCAGACTCAGTTCGAGCGGCTGATCGAGATGATAGGTCCTCGATACGCCAGTACATGGCCTTAGTGCAAGTGGGAGATTGTTAGTGTATATGCCCTAGAGGCCATTACTGTATCATACTAGTTTGTATATTACTTGATGGAAGTTTGGGATATTCACAGTTGTATAGACAATCATACTCGAAATGGTAGTATGCTACTTGGTTTGTTTCTACTTCAATGTGTGCATGTGTTTCTTTTAGCATACCGTCTATACACATTAGTGGAGCCCTTAGGATCTTGCTTGATTACTAGCGTTGTGATGGCAATCACACTAGTGGGGGCTGGGTAATCTACAAGCACATCCTTATACAGGTCCCTAGTCATAGGATTATCGAGACAGGGTATCGATACTCCGGAGTAGACTAGCGTATGCGCTTCTCATCCCAGCAGGGGAGACGGTCTGTCCCACAGCCGTCAGTACGTCGTATTTGAGATAGTATGCGGGTGCTCGTTAGGTTACGAGTACACTAGACAGGACTCGTCGGGAACTGTTGGTTGGTACTATACCTATCGTCAGTTATTAGTTCCCAGGTGACATGAGTACAGCTTAGTCCGCTGACTTGACACTGTCACTTCGCCTCGAGTGTGTTCCCACTATTCTTAGATTACTACCCTACTACGGCTCAAATGAGTCGTGCAAACAGGTAGCACTTGGGTGCAGTCCCGAAGCACTTGGAGGCAATGACGGTTAGACAGGATTCTTCTCTCCCGGTATTGGGGGTTGATATCGCGCTGTGTCAAGGAGAGCCATTACACATAGTCGTCCCTGGCCAGGGCAAGCGAGATATACTGGTAGGTTATCCAGTGTTATCTCAGGGTATTCTGGGCTACACTCCGACACGACCTGTACCGCTATTAGGGGACTGACGTCTACCACCCCCTAGGCCCGGCATGCGATATTCTCAGACGAACAGACCGGACTGTACGGAGATTGTCACATTCAGACTCAGTAGGAGTTCAGATGGGTTCACCTCATCAGTCTTCTTATCGGCATCTACCTGGGGACCGTTACGTACAGCTAGTACCGCTTGCGGCATATGGTTAAACCCACTGCCAGCGCAGTGTCGAGTCTTTAGAGTCCCACACAGAGAGCTGTTTGCCTTTGGGCAAAACAGAGTAGAGGTCGCATGGTTTTGCGACAGGGTTCGTTCACATCCGCGCACTTGTGCACGTTTGGTGTCCGGACAGTCATTACTAGCGGGCTTTGGTTTAAGCCAGATCCTAGTATACGTTTTGGGATTGGTTTTATCTCATTGTATTCGTGTTCCTCGGAACACGGATGCGGGTGTGTATGCACAGTTGACAGAGGCAGAGGTAGAGGATTCTTATTAGGGTTGTTGACTGTTGACTTTTTATAAACCCTAATGAGAATAAGAAATATGATTAATAATATTAATTAAGTATTATTGTGCCATGGTTGAGTTGAAAGTTTGACTTTTGTTGACTTGTTGACTTTGTTGACCGGTTGACTATTTTGGACTTGTTGACTATCATCATTTCATTGCTATGATTTTTGTTTACTTGTTGTTCTTTACAAAATGCATTAAATGCATGAAATGATAATGGCCATTGAAACTAACCATCACAATACTTAATTATTATTATTATCATGATTATTTTCTCTTTTTTTAGCATGGTTGCAAATTATTGAGCTCATTCTATCATTCTTATTTCTCTCTCATCCAAAGCTTACCCTCTTCCTCTCTTTCTCATGGCTCTCATGTCTCATGTGTTGAGAAGTATGAGCCATTGAGATAAAACCCTCAAAACTCTTCTCTACTCACTCTAGAGTACAAGGTCTAGCAAGCCAAGCACTTTAGTTTCCTCTCGGTTGAGGTAGGAGCTCAAGGTAGAGGCTTTCGGGTGGATCCTTCTTCGACAACAAGAGGACTACGAGGTGGAGCCGATCCAACCACTCCAAGGAGCAAGAAGAGAAGGAGTTCAAGACCTAGGTATAACCCTCTAACATAGTAGTTAAACTTCTAGTTAGTTTGCTAGGTGTTTGTTTAGCAAAGATCCTATTTTCAAGTCCATGTTACCTTTACCATAAAAATCGTTTTTTACCGTTTCCGCATCCCCGTAAGAACCGGGACGGGTAACGTGGACTTACATCTTACAGAGTCCCCACTCTGGATGGCCTGCTCGAAACTAGTTGGGTCATCATCTCATGATGCAATCCTCGCTCCTACTGTCATAGAGAAACCGAAGCATCTCTCAGGTAGATGAGGAACCCTACCAGATCGGCGGAGAGGCAGAGGTTCGTTGGAAACTATTGAATCCTTTAGTTCTACCAAATCGTCACCTGCAGTTTGTATAGCTGGAACTCCTTCCAGTTCTACCTCATGACCACTAATTCCTTCACAAGAAATTCCCTTTTTTCTCAAAAAGGTGGCATGCTGAGAAATAAAACACCTTTTGTTCCTCGGTTCGGTAGAAGATATTCCCTTGCGAATGTTTGGGATATCCAACAAACTTCCACAGAATCTGACCTTTCCTCAAGCTTGTCCGGATCATGCTTTTGACATAGGCCGAACAACCCCAAATCTTAACATCCTTAAGAGATGGGCTCTTCTCATACCATATCACATATGGAGTGGTAGGAATCTGATTTGATTGGAACCTTATTCAATAGGTATGCAGCTTCTCAAGTGCATAACCCCCAAAAAGAAATAGGCAACTCAGTAGTACTCATCATAGAGCACACCATATCTACATTGGGAGGCCATGAGTGATGATTATGAAAGACGTTTGGAAAATTTGCATCCTGATTTAAAAATTGTACTCGGTAACGAATATTTGAGAGATTTTGCGCTTCATATATAGATGTGATTTTGTCATATAATAATAAAAGCTTGAGAGATTTTCCATTTATGCCAATACCCTCTTCTAGCAATTTAAACAAGAACAATAGATTGATATTTGAGGAGCTAAATTATGATACTTTTGAGTTGTCGAAAAAATCTATTGAATTAGAATGTGGTTTAAATGATGAACAAAGAAAAATCTTTGATGCGGTTATAACTTCATGTGAAAAGAATATTGGAAGGATATTTTTTGTGTATGGAGGTGGTGGAACTGGCAAAGCATACTTATGGAATGCAATTTTAGTGAAGTTGCGTAGTAAGAAACAAATCGTTCTTGCGGTTGCATCTTCTGGCATTGCTTCTTTGTTACTACCCGGAGGACGTACAGCACATTCAAGATTCAAAATTCCTATCGATCTTCATGGGTTTTCATCTTGCGCAATATCTCGCCAATCTAATCTTTCTTCTCTCATCAAAGAAGCGACACTGATTATTTGGGATGAAGCTCCGATGATAAATCGCTTTGCATTTGAAGCCGTGGATCGAACTTTCAAAGATATTCTATCAAATATTAATCCATAACTTGAGAATAAACCATTTGGTGGAAAGACTGTTGTTCTTGGTGGTGATTTTCGACAGATTTTACCAGTCGTCCGTAAAGGTAGGAGACAACAAATTGTGTCCGCTACATTACATAAATCATATCTATGGGATCAATGTGAGATGTTTATACTGACAAAAAATATGCGTGTTCATACGAATACAAGGTCAGAAGAAGACAGCGAAAATTTTGCAAAATGGCTAATCGATATTGGTAATGGTGATGTTAAAGGAATTCAAATGGGCAACGATTGTGATGATAATTAGATAGAGATTCCGGATTCAATGTTATCTAATCACAGACTTGGTATTAGTGGATTAATAAATGAAATATATACAAATTTAAATGATAATTATCAAAATCCGCGGTATTTGGAATCAAGAGCAATACTTGCATGTAGAAATGAAGAAGTTGATGAAATTAATAAGAAAGTAATATCTCAAATTAGAGAAGAAAGTCGGATTTACTTGAGTGCAGACACGAAGGTCTCTGTTGCTGATGATTCTGCTTGCAATGATTTTTTACATACAACGGAATTTTTAAATTCATTGATATGCTCTGGATTGCCTCCTTATTCGCTTGAGCTTAAAGTAAATACACCGATTATGTTACTTCGTAATTTAGATCAAAGTATTGGTTTATGTAATAGCACACGTCTTATCATTAAACAGTTAGGTGAAAGGGTCATAAAAGAAGAAATCATGACTGGTACAAATATTGGAAAATGTGTGGCAATACCAAGAATAATTATGTCAAGTGATAATAAAGATCTCCCTTTCGTCCTTAAACGGCGTCAATTTCCCGTTCGTGCTGCTTATGCTATGACTATAAACAAAAGTCAAGGATAAACCTTGGGAAAAGTTGGACTCTATCTACGTACACCAGTTTTTTGTCATGGGCAATTGTATGTTGCATTCTCAAGAGCTAGATCTGCTTCATCCTTAAAAGTTTTTCTAGAAGAACAAATTGGCATTCTAAAAAATTGTACACAAAATGTTGTTTATAAAGAAGTTCTACAGAGCGTTCTCACAAAAGTAAAGATACATAAGAACTATATACACAACAAATGAAATCGAGTATTAATCCCAATATTGGAAAGTATCGCTCTGATTTAAAAATACTTTTACAGTAAATTTATTTTTAAATCAGAGTGTTGCTTTCCAATATTGAATTAATACTCGATTTCATTTGTTGTATATATGTAGTTCTTACATTAAATTTTATATAATATATGCATTCACTTGATCTATTCATTTTTGTCAGATTTTTTTTATATCGTGATGTTTATTGTTATTGATTTATTTTTTCCATTTTCTGTGTAGGATGGAAAAGAATAAATCAAATGATTGTGATGGAAATATATTCTTAAATGAAGAGTCCATTCTTTTTGAAAATTTTGAAGATGAGGTCAATTATCAATACAGTAGTAATGAAGGTGGGGATGACAGTGATGGTGCTAATCTTACTATTGGGGAAATAAGAAATAAATGTATCAATGATAAGAAATCTCGGAAAAGAGAGCATGACGTTTTGATAGGAGAGAAAGCATTGAATAAACATGGAAAAAAAAATTAAACCGGTTCATAAGTCAAAAAAAGTATGAGTTCCTACAATATTATTTCAAATTTTATATTTTATTATATTTGGATTTTAATAAATTACTTATATTTTATTGTGCATGTAACGACTGTGATATTGGTAATATTCAAGATCATTGTGCAGGTGAAAACAAAGGAAAATTTGCAAGTAAGAGAGCAAAAGGATCACGGAGACAAAGTGAAAGTAGTAAAAAAGAAATTGCTCCGGTGACTCCATTAAAGAAGGATTATAAAAACGGTATGTGTATACCGATTATATATTTTATTTATTTGTAAAAAACTTCGTTCTAATTATACTAACGTATTTTTTTATACTAAAAGACGAAGAAACCAGTAGCCAACATGAAAGCAAAAGAAAGAAAAAGAAGAATCTATCGACTTTGATTTTTGACGAATCTTATCCAGAAAGTAAGAGGAAAATGCTACTTACACCTTTAGAGATCACCACTTTTGAAAAAATTGTAGAACGGGGTAAATTGTATAATATTAAGGTATTTATCACGCGATTGTGGTATGGTCGATTGTATGCAAAGTCATCAAACTCGCTTACATATATGGCTAGAGACGAAGAAGTGAGTTGTTGTTTACAACAACAGTTATCTTTTTAACGTGAAATTTATTATTTAAATATTAATTTTATGACTTTATGCAGGGCGTTGAATGAGAGGTGTTAGTTGATAATTTATATGCTGACAAATGGAAAAACATGATATTCGTTGATAAAGTATACGTGATAAAAAATGTTGTGGCTTTGATAACCGGTAAATCTATTAAAGTTTTGGAAAACAGATGGCAATTATCATTGACAAGACAATCAGAGGTTGATGAAGTTTCTGTGAAAGAAATATCGGCTGGCCGTACTTACCATTTTAAAAAGTTGTGCAAAGTACGCGATCTTACGCGTAAGCCTGAATGTGTTTATGGTAAGATAATGTGTACTCATAACCGTTAAGCTTTTTAATTTTTTACTATAAGTCATTACAACATTTATATATTCATGACCTTTTATATATTCATTATGTGAATTGAAGATATAGTAGGATATGACGTTAATGTGAGCCATGAACGCATAATCTCTTTAAAATCGGGAGGTACAAATAAATTAGTTGAAGTATCACTCATTGATGATGGTTGTTACGAGAAACCAGTCACTTTAACGATCTGGGAGAATTTTCTGACAAAGCACATGAGTATTTTTGGGGAAAGATACACTAATAGTTTCTTAATTGCCGCGATAGGTGTGCGTGCAAAAGAATTCAGAGGTAAATTTTTTACTTGCACTCATATAATTTTTGTTATTTTAAAAATAAAATTAAAGTTTAGTGGTTATCAATAGTTATTAAGTTTTTACAAGTATAGCGGTATTAATATGGTAAATGATACAATTATAAAAAGTTACATGTTAGAAACAACAGGCTTTACGAAAATGAGATTTAAAGTCGATGGTATCCCCGAAGCAGAACGGCTGATGGGATGGTAGTATATCATATATTTATTATATTTCGAGTATTACATTTTTACATTTGTTAAAGGCAATATTGATAAAAGTGTCATGCTTTTAGGATTCGATTTGATCTGCCAACAAAGCAAATTGGGTATTCGAGACAAGTAGGAAGCAGCAGCAATAATGCAAATTAGATGGTAGAAACGTGTACCATTGAACATCTAATCAATGAAACAAGAATTTGCCCTCCACCTAATACGGTATGAAATGATAATTTATATGTAATATGTATGATATATAATTTAATATTAACATGTATTTAGCATATAATCTAAAGTAAGTTATATTTTTATATTTTTGTTTTATTAAAAGGGTTTGTTTATCTGTATTTTTCTATATAGGTTCTGGATTTTATAGTTAATGCCACAATTATTTATATCTTTCCCGATGAACCATGCTATGATGTATGTTCTCAATGCAAGCGAAGTATAAAGGTGCAGCCTGGGAAAAATTATACTTGCATTTATTCGGATTGCGGGCATATGGGGTCGGATTCTAGGAAAAGGTATTTTTTTAAAGAAAACGTTATAGGTTGCTGAATAAATACATATTGTAGGTACCGAATTAAAGCAAGAATTGAGGACAAAATTGATGAAACAAATATTGTAGCTTTTGATCAGCATGCTCAGACACTTCTCCATTATCCACTGGATGATATGATGCAGCTTTATTCATCGGTATGACATAGATTGTTAAAATAATTTCAAATGCAACATAATAATCAATGTATGTCTAACAATTCTTTTTTCGTTGATGCAGAGTAAAGATTCGTATGACTATGAGAAACATCTTGATAAGTGTGCATCTATTGCATATAAGATAAAAATAAGAGTGACTAATAATAATCATAAATTTATCCAAAGTGGAGGATTTACCGTCAATAGTCTGGAAAGAGTTGTCCGTCAATGTTATAAAGCCCCAGCTTTGGAGTCAACTGGAGAAGATGATGGTGAAGATTGGTACTAAGATTAGGGTATTTATAAAATGATGTTTAATTAAATATTATTGCTTCCAGTATTTCAGTATGATATTGTATAATTATGTGTGGAGTTGTGGTTATTATAAGGGTGCTTATGAGAAACCTTTTGTCATCAATCACATTTAGCAGCTGTTGCATTATTATAAGCTTAGAAAGTTCCAATCGTATATCTCAATAAAGAAAGAAAGAGTAACAGAAATTTACAAGCAATTCTCAACACATATAAATTATTACAAGTAGAGCAAAGACAATAAACATTGAAAAATATATAAATACAGATTGACGAAGTAATTTGGAAACCCATGCGATTATCTTGCTCATGAAGGAATTCAAGTTCGATTCTCTAAAAAGTTGGATCAAAGAATGGTAAGAAATCAAAACCACATCCTCTCATCTAGCAAGCAAATAATAATTATCAACTTTTTTTTACCATCCTTACGATGAGCATCACTACGCTTACCATCATTACGAGTAATCCAAAGAAAGATTAATCCAAAAACAAGTATCATCAGTATCCCAACAACAAAAGAAAGGGACAAACAATGAAGAATCAAAAACACTAGAGTAGACATGATTTGAAAATTCTAAATAATTACTTACCATTTCCAGAGGAGATAAAAATATTTATAAAGTTGGATTTATCTCACCTGCCGAGATTGAGAAGAATGAAGCAAAGAGTTTCTTTTTTTCTTTGATTAGGAAACTGGGTAGCATGAAAAATGCTGGAAAAATCAAAAATCAAGTTTTATTAAGCCGAGGAGAATAAAAATCAGTTCTTAGAGTTAAAAATGTCAGCTTTGAGAATTCTTTTTGCGGATTCTGAAATTCTGAAGTTTAAGTTTACATTTTTGATTTTAGCATCAAAAAATTGTTGAGAAAAAGTACAGATCTAATAATTTATAAAGCAGGAGAAATCACAAAATGCCTCAAGGTTGGATATTTGGTTGCTTAGAAGAGAGATCGTTAAAAGTAGAGACTGGATCTGATAATTACAATACTAGAGACGAAAAAAGGTTTAGCAAGCCAAGTGTTTTTGATCATTTTATGCTTACATATATAGTTCCCAAGGTTGAAAAGCTCAGATCTCTCAAAATACTCTTGAAAAATAATGAAAAATTTTAAGATCTGAAGTTGGGGTGAGGCGAAACGGACGAAGAAAAGGAGAGATGAATGATATCGGTGTGGAGAGATCAGATCTACTAAAAAGATTTTTGAAGACTGGTGGAAATTTGTAATTTGGTTGCTGAGAAGAGAGATCGTTAAGAGTAGAGACTGGATCTGATAATCACAATACTAGAGACGAAAAAAGTTTAGCAAGCCAAGTGTTTTTGCTCATTTTATGCTTACCTATATAGTTCCCAAGATTGAAAAGCTCAGATCTCTCAAAATACTCTTGAAAAATAATGAAAAATTTTAAGATCTGAAGTTGGGATGAGGTGAAACGGACGAAGAAAAGGAGAGATGAATTATATCGGTGTGGAGAGATCAGATCTACTAAAAAGATTTTTGAAGACTGGTGGAAATTTGTAGACTTTGGAGTTCGAATGGGGCGAAGATCATGGAGAAAAAGAGAAATGAAAATATTTTCTGCCTCTAGGTTTTTCTACGGGAACCCTAATTCCTGCGATGTATATATATCCCTTTTAAGGATCATGGTGTATGGGCTAAAGCCTACTTAATATTGTTCTTAATAAAATTCAGCTGGGTCTACTCCCGATTTAATTTTAAAAAAACTTAAATTGGAAGACCGTTTGAGAAAAAGAGAGCTTCTTTATTTATCAAAATTTTATTAAAACCTTGTTAATGGCAAGAAAGTGAAGATTGCAATGATTTACAAATAAAATGGTGGAAAGGAGAAGAAAATTGAGATATTGGGTTATTTTTTCATTTAAGAGAAAAAGTGAGAAATAAAGAGAGAGCGGATATTTTTCTCTCTCTTCCGCCTCTCTCGATCTATTTAGTAAATCCTAACTCTCTTCATCTGTATGTATAACCCATATTTGGGCGTTGATGTATTGGGCCTGTCCCACAAAATCTATTATTTTTTAATAAAATAACCGGGCATTCCCAGTTTCGTTAAAATAATGCCAAGAAAGTGAAGAGGAAACTAATTAAGACTAAAAACTCTATAATTCTATATCGGTTCTGGATTTTATAGTTAATACTATAGTTTTTACATGTTTCTTGATAAACTATGTTATATATATTCTAAATGCAAGCGAAGTATAATGGTGCAGTCTGGGCAAAATTATACTTGCTTTTATTCAGATTGTGGGCATATAGGGTGATGTTAATTTATAATATACTTTTTAATCAATAATAGCAAGTGACTCTGATTTTTTAATTTCAGGATGAGCATAAAGATATATCAGAATGCATTTGAAACTCTGTATTATAGGAGAATATAATTACACAATATTATATTCCAAAACCCTCAAATAAACAATTAGTTATAATAGATATCTAATGGCGTATGCAAACTAGAATTAATTCGTAACTCCATATCTCCACTTAAACAATATCTTTGAAGTCGTGTGTTTTTGTGTCTTCAAAGTTGTTTTATCTTCAAATGGTTGTTATACACAACTAACAACCGTTACATTATTATAAACCTAGAAAGTTTCAATAGTCTATCCAAATAAGGAAAGAAAAAGTAACAGAATTTTACAAGCAATGATCGGCACAGAGAAATTATTACAAGTAGAGTAAAGATAACAAACGCTGAAAAAACATAAATATAGTAAATGGATCTAAGTATTGGTACTTCTAGAATTTCATTTTTTCCAATAAAAAAATATATAAAATTGTATGACAACAAAATATGGTTAATGGTTCCTTTATTATTCTAAAATCTTCTAATACATTTTTATAATGAAAACCATGAAATATTTTGAGATTGTATTTGTTCTATTAAATTTTCAATTTGAAAAAATTTGTAACAAAATAAATCTAAGTTGTATGCGACTCTGAGTTTTTAATTGCAGGATGAGTATAAAGATCAATCAGAATGCATTTGAAACTCTATATTATATGAGAATATAATTACATAATATCATATTGCAAATCCCTCAATTAAAAAATTAGTTATAACAGATATCTAATAGCGTATGAAAATTAAAATTAATTATAACTTCATACCTCCACTTAAACAATATTTTTGATATCGTGTGTTTTTGTGCCTTAAAAGTTACCTTATCTCCAAACGATCGTTGTCCTCTTTTGTCTGTGAAGGAAATTTCTCGGTATTTATCAATGTACTTTTAAAAAAAAATTTCTATGGTTCAAATTAGAACCTTAGTTTACTAGCTTGAACTCCTCAATTCATCAAAATACATTATCATTAATAGCATAACTATCTTATACTTAGGATTCTATTAAGTAATCGCTAAAATAAAGCTAATTCATCTTAACATTTTAAAACAAATCATGTACTTATGATAAATAGATCTGAAAATATGTTCCACGCATAAAATATACTTAAAAACTTATGATTGCAATATCCCCAAAAAAGTAAATGAGATGGAAAGAAAATTCATATTATAGATAAGATATCAGCAACACCACCAACAACTAGAACACTCCATCATTGAGTGGTGTAAGTTCTCCAATACAAAGTTGTCAAACAATAATTATTAAGTTCTTCATATATAAAAAGAAGAAATATCTTTTGATTGTCCAAAAGTCTGCAAGATAGCTACAATGGTCATAGATTCATCATCTTTCTTCTCATCTAAACCTCCATAAATCTCCATGACTCTGGCGACGGTGGCGGTGGAGGAGGCGGTGAATAAGAAACACGGTTATTGAAAAAACCCATATAATGAAAATTGTTTCTCGCCTCTTCAGATCCATTGAACGATATCGATGAGAGACTGTCATTCACGATCAACTCCTCCGATGGGGGCGGTGGAGGAGGCGGTGAATAAGAAGCATGGGAATTGAAAAAACCCGGGTAATGAACAAAATTGGTCATTGCCCTTTCAGGCCCACTGAACGATATCGAATAGAGATCGTAAGCTATAGCGGCATCCTCAACCGTGTCGAATGTGCCTAACCAGTATCTTTTTTTGGTGTGTGGGTTTCGGATTTCTGCTGAATATCATCCCCAATTACGTTTGCGGACGCCTAAGTATCCGGTGGAGCCTCGGGTTGTTCTTCTCTGTGGTTGGTTTTGGTTGGGAAGTTGCATTTTTGAGAGGTGGTCTTACATTTGGCTACCGGATATGAGAGTGAAGATGGTAAGGGTTATGAGGTGATCAATCTATATATAGGCTACAAAGTACAATGTACAGTAATTTAGATTGAGGTTTTCTTATGTAAATGTGTCTTAGTTGAAATATAGAAAAATCTTCAATATATAAGTGATGATGTGGATTGCAGTAATTTAGATTATGGTTTTGTTAGATGATCGAATGTTTGGTATAGTTGAAAGGCTAAAGTTTTGATACGGCATTAGCATATGAAAGAATTTTTATGGTTCTTAACTAAGAACAGTGGAGTTCTAAATGTCGTTTGCATTTAAATTTAGGGTTTTGATAAAGCAGTTGTAGATTCATGTTTAAATTGTGTTTTACTAGGTTTTTGTGCATGTCTTCTTCTAGGAAAACAATAATTCTTAATTGCTGAATGAAACAAATTATTAGCATTTCTCAAATTAATTTTAAATTTGTTTGTGTTACACATTGCCTATGCATATAGAGGATCTTCTTAGTTACTAAGTACAAATCTATAGAAATATATGATTTAGAATTCTATTTCCATGAGAACCCCCTCTCGTCCAATTTATTTGTTTACTCAAAAAATTTAGATTCCAAAATTTCAAGATCATCTTGAAAACTCTTAATCGAACTTTACACCTTTAAACAAATTTTAGATTTATCACTAGCTAGGTTTACTTAATGCATTCTCGCTTATCATTTTTCCAAAAGAGATATTGACTTATAAGATTCAACATATTTTGCAGCTTCATGCCTTCATAACCAATAGGTACCATTCTGTTGTGTTTAGTTTAGATGGGTTATGTTGTCAGCTATCTGGAAAGGGTCATACTTGTGCATCTCTGCAATCAGATCTTAATGTATACTGCATATTTTATTGTTATCGAGGAATTTGTCCAATTCCGAATAGATTGTGAAAGCGCTGTTTAGGACAACGATTGGATAGATGATGCGTGATTGATCAGATTATTGTTTGTATAATATCATATATAGAAATATGGAAAAAAAATGTATGATGGGATAAATGGAGCTATGTATTTCCAATGCACAATAATTGCATTTCCTGTTTTCACGGTTGAAACACGTTTGGTTGTCTTCTTTTTCACTAGACAATATCAAGGATTGTCTTTTCCAAATATTTTTATTTAATTTACCCAAATTACGATGCTATTAAATCAGTCAAATCATACATTTGTCAAAATATACCTTATGAAAACTGTTTATATGCAGAGTGCAATAATGATATGAGCTGTAAATGTATATATTTCATCTGTCTAATCATGTATTTTTTATTCATTCATGTTTATACATGATATGGCATCGAAATAGTCATTTAGACTAAAGCATAATTCGACTTTAATTTTTCTTTTTAACAGAGAATGCATTAATTGTTTTTATCTCTTTATTCCCTTATCACCTCATGTAGTCAAAAGAACTTTGTTGCAAAATTCACCACTTGGTTGCTATCACAAATAATACTTGTTTTTCTGAAATCAGATTTTGATGTATACTGCATATTTTATTACTATCAAGTGTCCAACTTCGAATAGATTGTGAAAGCGATGTTGGAGACAACGATTGGATAGATAATGTATGATTGGACAGATAATTGTTTGTATAATATTATAAATAGAAATATGAAGAAAATGCATGACGGGACAGATAAACCTATGCATTTCCAATTCACCATAATTGCATTTCTTGCTTTCACGGTTGAAGCACGTTTGGTTCTCTTCTTTATCACTAGGTAATATCAAGGATTATCTTTTCTAAATATTTTTATTTAATTTACTCAAATTACGATACTATCAAATCAGTCAAAGCATACATTTGTCAAAATATATTTTATTGAAAACCGTTTATATACAGAGTGTATTAATGATATGAGTTGAATGCATATACTTCATCTGTCTAATCATGCATTTTTTTCTTTATGCCTATTTATACATAATATGACATAGAAAATAGTCGTTTACACTAGAGCATATTTCGGTTTTCTTTTCTCTTTTAACGAAGAATGCATTAATTCTTGACACATATTTATATTTTATTGAAAAGCATTCTCAACATAGAGAGGTTATCATAAGTAGAGCAAAAACAACTAATGCATAGAGAAAACATATAAGTGTTGGATAAAAAGTTGTCGGGACTACCCATACTTGATTTTTTGATTTATAAGATATAAGATAAAAGTATTACATGTTAGAGAGTTCATATAAATCATAAACTGGGTATCATAATATTATAAGTTGATGTAACTTTTATGAGTTACCTAGAAAGTCATTTTAAAATAACTTTACTTTTTCAAAGATTCATATTAACAAATACAACCAACTCTTTCTGTGATATAGTTATGATGATGCATGATTGATCAGATGATTGTTTGTATAATATCATATATAGAAATATGAAGAAAAATATATGATGGGATAGATGGAGCTATGTATTTCTAATGCACCATAATTGCATTTTCTGTTTTCACGGTTGAAGCACGTTTGGTTGTCTTCTTTTTCACTAGACAATATCAAGGATTGTCTTTTCCAAATATTTTTTATTTAATTTACTCAAATTACGATGCTATTAAATCAGTCAAATCATACATTTGTCAAAATATACCTTATTGAAAACTGTTTATATGCAGAGTGCTATAATGATATGAGTTGTAAATATGAATATTTCATCTGTCCAATTATGTATTTTTTCTTCATTCCTTTTTATACATGATATGACATCGAAATAGTCATTTAGATTAAAGCATAACTCGACTTTAATTTTTCCTTTTAACAAAGAATGCATTAATTGTTTTTATCTCTTTATTCCCTTTTCACCTCATGTATTCAAAAGAACTTTGCTGCAAAATTCACCACTTGGTTGCTATCACAAATAATACTTGCTTTTCTGGAATCAGATTTTGATGTATACTGCATATTTTATTACTATCGAGAAATCTGTCCAACTTCGAATAGATTGTGAAAGCGATGTTGGAGACAACGATTGGATAGATAATGCATGATTGGACAAATAATTGTTTGTATAATATCATAAATAGAAATATGAAGAAAAATACATGATGGGACAGATAAAGCTATGCATTTCTATTTCACCATAATTGCATTCCCTGCTTTCTCGGTTGAAGCACGTTTGATTCTCTTCTTTATCACTAGATAATATCAAGGATTATCTTTTCTAAATATTTTTATTTAATTTACTCAAATTACGGTACTATCAAATCAGTCAAATCATACATTTGTCAAAATATATTTTATTGAAAACCGTTTATATACAGAGTGTATTAATGATATGAGTTGAATGCATATACTTCATCCGTCTAATCATGCATTTTTTCTTTATGCCTATTTATACATGATATGACATCGAAAATAGTCGTTTAGACTAGAGCATATTTTGGTTTTCTTTTCTCTTTTTAACGGAGAATGCATTAATTCTTGACGCCTATTTATATTTTATTGAAAACCGTCCTCAACATAGAGAGGTTATCATAAGTAGAGCAAAAACAACTAATACATAGAGAAAACACATAAGTGTTGGATAAAATGTTGTCGGGACTATCCATACTTGATTTTTCGATTTATAAAATATAAGATAAAAGTATTACATGTTAGAGAGTTCATATAAATCATAAACTGGGTATCGTAATATTATAAGTTGATGTAATTTTTATGAGTTGCCTAGAAAGTCATTTTAAAATAACTTTACTTTTTCAAAGATTCCTATTAACAAATACAACCAACTCTTTCTGTGGTATAGTTATACTTCTATCTATATATATGGGAGGTAATTTTAGTTATTTTCACTTCAAAGTTCAACAACTTAACGGATATTATTGTAAGTCAATTTTTATTATACTTGAATAAAATTTAAAGTTTTTCTTTATTTTTTACTCGACTGCCTTGTTGGTCGATTATGTCTCTGTACTAGAGTTAAAATGAAGAGTTTAAAACTCTCTTAAGTTTCATAAAAAAACATCTCAATGACTTTGGATGCATAGTTTTTTCTTTTAGAGTTTAATTTTGATATTATAAAAACATTATGCTTATTTAAATGTTTTATTTAAATTCATGTATGGTACTTTGTGTTATTTGTTTATATCGTTCATTTAATTTCTTTGAAGTAATATCCATTTTGATATTTTTCTGTTATTTTCCTATACAGCTCATTTTATTTCTTTGAGGTAACAATATTTACTTAGTTAGGTATACTTGTTGAAATGAAGTACAATAATAAATCAATACAATATATATATATATATGATTTCAACTACATAGCAGTATCTAAAATTAGTTTAATGGAATATTAATACAATGATATGGATTCAGATAAACGATTAGTATTGCATTGAATGGATCTAACCATTGGGCTCCCTGGAATGTCATCTCCATCAGCCGGAAATGTAAGTTCTTTTCCATATATAGAATTGTATAACGGTAGAGTATAATTAACAATTTTTGTATTATTTTATAATTTTCTAATACTATTTTTATAAAAATCATGAAATATGTTAAGCTCAACTTTATTCTATTAAAATTTGTATTAGAAAGAAAAAAAATTAATAACAAAAAAAATCTAAACTATATATAACTTCAAATTTTTAATTTCAGGATGGGCATAAGGATGTACTCAAAATGCAATTGGAATTGTGTATTACAGAAGAATATACTGCTAAATGGACAGCGAGAGTTGATATTATCAATTTTAGTATATTATGCTTTATTTTTCGTGATTTCATAACCAATGGACACCATCCAGTTGGATTTAGTTTAGATGGGATATACTATCAGTTGTCTGAAAATCATAGTTATGTTTCTTTGCGATCAGATCTTGATGTCTTCTGCATGTTTTATTGCTATCAAGGAACCTGTCTAGTCCGAATATATCGTGAAAGTGATGTTTGTAAGAATGACCATCATTGCACATTTATCACTCTGTCTTATGAAGTGTTCGAACATGCAATAATTGTCGCTTCTTTAATGCGTGGAGATTATCCTTGATGTAAAAGTATTTTGCTATGTATAATGAAATTCTAAAATCAAGATGTAATATCGCAGAGTTTAAGTGATATTTATCTTTCATTTTCGATCATGTCAGTTATAGGTTATTTTTATACAATTATGTAAACTTTAGTTATATGAATATTTTATAAATCCTTGCAATCATTATACTTATGATACCTTACTTGCTATATAATATTTGTTGTTAATAAGAAATTAAAAATAATAAGTCTAAAAGAAAATAAAAATCAATAAGCCAAACAATATATATTCATTTATTCTAAATATTAAGTTATATACTGAATAGAAAGTATAACGCTGATTGGACAGATGATTGTTTGTACAATATCATATATAGATATATGAAGAAAAATGAATGATGGGATAGATGAATCCAGCATTTCTAATTCACCGTAATTGCATTCCCTATTTTTGCGGTTGATACGCATTTGATTGTCTTCTCTACTATTAGACAATATCAAGTATTATCTTTTCCAAATATTTTTATTTGATTTACTCAAGTTACGATGCTATCAAATCAATCAAATTATACATTTACCAGAATATACTTTATTGAGAATCATTCGCATGTTTTACTTGCTAATTTTAAATTTCAAACTGACTTGGTGACTCTTATATATATATATATATATATATATATATATATATATATATATATATATATATATAAACCATGATCATGCATTTTCTCACAAACACTTATGCCTGACTATTTCAAGTACTCAAGTTGTCCATGATGAAACTTAAGTTTAGTCTGTCGGTAATGAAGAAAGGCCATAAAAAAAGAAAGACGTCGACCGTGACCTCTCTCCCATAAGATATGCTCATCGAAATAGCCATGCAAGTCGTCTCCAAGTCCTCGGCTCCTCTCGATGATATTAAAAACCTACGTGCAACATAAGCATTTATTACTTTTTATAATTTCAGAACCAACATATAAATTATCTAATATCGTTTTGTATGCATTTTAGATGTAAGAGTTTTTACCATGCTTCCAAAGATAGGATGATTGGGCGTTCAATCTCGGTGATTAAGGAGTACTTGAGCATGTATTGGTGGGAAAAAGGTGCATGTCTAATTTTGCTTCGAAACTGTGCAAATAGCGGCAATCTTGATGCCAACTTTATTCTTGGACTGGTAAATAATTTGATTTAATACATATCTTCATATATATATATATATATATATATATATATATATATAAATTGTCTAATTCATCGATCTTGGGTTTTTCTTTAAACCTATAGGAAGAGATATACAATAGGGAGGATGACTTTGGGTATGGAGCATCTCAAGACAGCGATGACTGGTGGCCACTTTGCAGCGGCATATGTGGTCGGGATCATACTGTTTTTTGATGCATATACACGGGCACACGCCATGGAAATTCTGAACAAGGTTTCTTGCGGTGATCTTTTATGTGATGGTCATGAAGTTAAAGAGTGCACGAGATCGGGAAATCCGATAATAGACAGATGCAGAAGAGATGCTTTGCAGATCACGAATAAAAGTTGGACGAGGATGATGTTGAAGATGGAACCGAGATCTTCCTGCAAAGATAAGCTCTGTGGAAGGGTTGTGAAGGCAAAAAGTGATGGCTACTGGGTTGATAATGATCGACTTCCGAGGGCATTTTGCGGTCAGTTTTGCCGATGGATGGACGAGTGCTACAAATTCTTTGGAAATTAATGCCAATGGAAACATTGTTACCATCTCTTAACTGATTGTGTTTTCGAAGTTTTTTTTCAATTTTTAGGTTTCAGAAGTATGTGTCATATTTGCTGGGTAGGATGTTGAAATCTGTGATCACTTTGCAATAGTTCGTTTTTGTAAGTAAGAAACCAACATCTCCTTTTGTTGCTAAATATAATTTTCATATCATAACCGGTTTTAGTTTGTTGTTGAATAATAATAGTCTCAGCAGAAAACATTGAAATCGGAAATATTGGCGCCATTCATTTTTTGTTGTGTTCTTCACCACTAAACAACATCAAATATTATCTTTTTCAAATATTTTTATTTAATTTACTCAAGTTATGATACTATCAAATCAGTCATGTTATGTTTTGTCAAATCTATTTTATTGAAAACCGTTCAAATACAGAGTGAATTATGATAAGAGTAAGAGTTCAAAAAGTAACACCTTATTAACAAACTAAAATGATATATTTATTAATATTTTGTTTTGCTATTACTTTTTGAAATCTTACTCTCCTATATAAGGTCACTTTACTCATTTTCCAAGTGTTCCATTATATTATGCCGCTGTGAGATTGGAATTTATTTTTCAGTTTGTTATTTAGCATTGTTTTATTTTTTTATGTAATACGGATATGGTGATGTACTTTATCAATACTTAGGACATGAATTTTTGCTTATATTATACGTCTATTTCAATGAAATGGATGACTAATAATGTGCATTTCCTTAAAATATTTTTATGCTTTCACATTTTATATGTTTAGGTTAAATAAATATCATGTACCTTATTATGCTATCATCCATTAATGCTTTGCATGCCTTTTCAATTCAGAGAAACAAATAAACACATTCTTAATTCTAATTTAAAATTAAAAAAAATATAACTTATAGTCTCTTAAGTATCTATTAATCATTGAGTATAACCAAGATAAGTTGAGAGTACGAGGGACTAAATAGAATTTAAATTTTTACTTGAAAACTACTTCATCCATTTTTCTTGATTCATGCTATCCCCAGGCGTAGCGCGGGTACAATGCTAGTTAATATACATTTTCGTAGACTCATTTAATTTTAGGGGTTGTTTGGAAGTAAGAAAAACATTTGCATGTTCTGATTCATATCACAGGAAAAGCAATTCAATATGTGACGAAATTTTAAATTTCAGGGGAGAGGCCTAATCCACCCTTGCCTCTTTAAGCCCAACCAAATAAGTAAATCCTTTTTGGCTAGAAAACAATGTAGCTACAGTGCCACTTTGGTGGTTTTCCTTTGCTTTCCAGCAAAACAAGCAGCAAAATCCGCATCTCCATTTTCAAATCCCTCATCTTCGATCCATTTCCTCCGATTCCCCATTTCTATCCCCAATTTCTACATATTCTCTTTCATATCCTTAATCTCCTATCCAATTCCCCCAATTTCCCTATTCCCGCTCCCAATCCCCTTTCCGACATCTCCACGTCCATGATGGCTGAAACTATGACAATCAATAATAAAAAAGAAATAATACAGAAATCAGAAACTAGGGAAAGCAACAATAAAGTGGGTGAGCAATAATAAATAAGATGGGTTTAGAAAATAAATTTTGGCAAGCAATGATCAAGAGAGAATAACAAAGAAATCATGGAAAACTATCGATACATAATCAAATTCTCATTAACTAATATTTTGGTAAATCCAGAATATCCCATATTCTAATATCTTAATAAATATTAAACGAGTATTATAGGTAATTCATACATAAATACATACACAAATTAGAGTTTGGGTTTAAAATAGTGTCAAAATATGTTTTTGAGGGTTTTCACAATATTTGAACTTCATGGGTTTAAAAAATAAGAAATCCATTCAAGAACCGTACGGGAAACAATTTTCTCTCATGTTCAATGTTTGAAAGGTTTACCCAGAAAGAAAAAAGTAGCCACCTTGATTCATATTGTTTGAAGAATACAGTGGTGCATGAGAACCAAGTTTGACGAGAACATTCAAGAGTACTGTCAAAATAGAGTTTTCCGATCTGATAATTCTAAAAGTGAGTATTTAGATATAGCTTATTTAAAAGGTTTTAGTACGAAAATTGTAGAAAATTTAAAACCCCACTTCACAAAATCTTGCAATAATTAATTTAGTTGCAAACACGTTAACCCCCAAAAGACTAACAGTAAATAGTAAAGAAGTATATACATCCCCACCATTTGAAATGGTCTTAAAAAGCATAATTAGGAGAGAAAAAGATGGGTCGAAACGGGTCGAAAGGGTCCCAATTCTTGACCCGAACCCGACCCCTTTATTAAATAAGCCAACCCGATCCGACCCGTTTTAAAAACTAAACGAATTCGGGTCGGTTCGGGTCGCTGTTTTCGGGTTTGGGTCGGGTAATCTTGTTCGGATATTTTTGACAGGCCTTGAGACCATTAACTTATGACTTTTAGGGCTTGGGTAACTTGGAAGTGAGCAATTGTTAGATATGCTGTACGTCGCTGATAATTACCCGCCCGTTGATAATTACCTGCCGTTCGCATATCTAGCAGAAGGCAAAATAGGAGGCCAGGTCAGCATGGTTTAAGTTGGGCAGAATCTTTGCCATTCTATCTTTACTTTAGTATAAGAACGGGCTCATTAAAACCCCTTCAACTTCTATAAGTAAAATACATGCTCCTTTCTCTTAAACAAAATGATATCAGACTCCTCCATGATTAAAGATTGAATCGGAACAAGAATATAATTATGTATCACCCCAAAAAAATCTATCTTATTTGAGCTCCATAATGGAGTGATTACACAGAGAAGACATCACGTAATCCAATCTAACACTAAAATTCAGTTATGCATTCCACAGCCTGAAGCATCTTTCCAAACTCTACAAACTTGTCTACCCCTGGCAGCACCTCCTTCACCGCATCATCCGAACGAAATTTCATCGCCCATTCCACCAAATGCGGCGTCTCCGACTCGACTAAAAGCTTGACTCTGCATAATTCATCGGCCGCTCCGATCCATCCCAAGTTGCATCCGAGGGCGATGTCGATGTAGCCGATAGCTTCTTCCGAAAAACACAATAACTTTCCCTTTGCTTTGTTTCTCAAGTATCTCCTCCAACATCAGCAAACCGGCAATTGCTTGTTCCACGGCTTCCGTCTTTGCTTCTTCCATGTTTGCTTTAAAGTTCCCAAACAAGGAATGGTACCGCTGTAAAAAATAGGCACCAAAATATGAAGCAGATGATCGATACAAGTGAATTGAAGCTAATGAAAAAAATCAAACGCAGCAACTATGCAAAAGCAATAAATAATAAAGAAAAACACACAAGATATTACTCAGGTTCGGTACACACTTGAGCCTAATCCTGCAAACCGACGACAAATTACTTTCACTATTCAATGAAAAATTACAAAAGATAATTGCTACACTCTCAATCTCACCCAAATACAAAGACAATCCCTCTCTATACAAATCTCTCTCTCTCTCTCTCTCTTTCTCTATATATATATATATCCTATATACATAATGTAAAGGTGTAGAGAGGTGGCATAATTTTCAAAATACCAATTTTGCCCTCACAAATTTTGATATTTCCACTTTCTACTGCCGCCTGTCCCATCTCCTTTTCAAAATACAAATTTTGCCCTCATAAATTTTGGTATTTCCACTTCCTATTGCTACATGTCTCATCTCCTATTGGTGCCCGTGCCTACCTCCTACTCTATTTAAGATAGAGCATCTCATCCTCATTCTTTACTCAAAAGAGAAAAACTAAAAATAAAAAAAAAGTTGACAGAGAGGAGAGAGAAAGGCTTTTAAAACTCTACCGATCTTCTTTTCCTATTTTGCATTTCTCTCAATAGTGCAAAAGCTTGATACAGAACGGCTGTTACCATTCTCAATGGTCAAAGGGTACAACTGTCACTACTTCTCTTTCTCCATGCAAAAATGACGCCCATGTCGTCGGATACCGACGGTGTCGATCCTTCCATGTGCATCCACGGGTACATTGAAAACTTCGCTCAAGTGATCATCCCTCTTCCGATAGCCTTCATGATGGTGCAAAATTTATTTTGGACGAAATATTTTCTTACAAATATCGATAAGATGGTGACAATCAAGCGACCGTGTAAGCGAAAGAGATGAGGGTTGAAGGACGAGAATGGCGATATTTGTATTGTGTGTTTTGAAGAAATTGAGATGAGTAGCAACGGTGATTTAATTGAACGAGTGCAGTTGTGTTGTGTTCCACATGAAGTGTATTGTTTCTTGGTTGTTCAAGAAAAACTCATGCCCACTTTGTCGATGTGAGAAGCCATGTCAAATAACTTAAGATGTCACTGTTAGTTTTTCTTTGTTGATTGATCGTGTGTTGTTTTCTGTTATTTTGACATGTAAAATTCGAAGAAGAATGAACAATGTTAACAAGTTCTGATTGTGTTTTCTAATATTTTCAATTGGTTTAATATGGTTAATACGATGATGAAATGATACATTTTATGGATATATAGTATAAATCACTTAATTTTCTAACTCGGTCGTGTTTTTGCAATTAAATTTGACAAATGATGGAAAAAGAGAAAAAAATTGAGAAGATGCCAGCATGCAAGTGTAGAAAAAACTCAAATGAAAAAAAACAATGAGATTGTCAATTGGTTTTAATGGGTACTTCTTTGGTTGGAACAACATATTTATGATCATAATTCGTAACAAGCATAAGTAAGAATTATTAAATCGAAAAAGACAGTAGTCATGAAAAAAAAGAAAGACGCTACCATTTCCAAAAAGACTGTAGAAAAATAGGGACGTTATCAGATAGAAATAGGACAGAAATGACAAGTCGGACGGAATAGATCAAAAGAAAAACTGCTAAAATTAGAAAACTGCTAAAAATAAAAAGTTGTTAAAACGAGAAACTAATTATTTGATTGCGTCCCAAATTGATTCCCGATACTTCCTGTCAAATCTTAACTGATTCGGGTGTTAATTTCACTCCTAATTCGAAAGTCAAAGTTCGGAGCAAATCTTTGACCACGATTTTGGGGCTTTAAATGATGGATTTTCGCGATTCCGAGAGACGCAATGATGCATTTGGCAATTAATTAACCCAGATGATTTTGCGAGATCTTCGATTTGGCTGGTGGAACGCACGAATCGGACAAGATTTGACAGTTTGGGATTCTCGGGTTGAACTAGACCCGACGTGTTCTGGATCGGTCGAGCAACTCCAAGTAGGTTAGGGCTGCGTCAATAAGGCATAATACCAGCGCATAGACTGAGAGGGTACAAAGGCCCACGTGCAAGTGCATGCAGTCGCAAAATAGTGACGTTAATATTAGTCATAATTTGACCGAAAAAGACATTAGTCATGACGGCCAGAAAAAGGACATTAGGCATGATTTGACAAAAAATGACATTGGTCGTGATGGATTGTAGAAAAATAGTGACGTTAGCATTGGTTATCGTTTGACAGAAAAAGTACATTAGTCATGACGAACTGTAGAAAAATAATGACGTTAGCATTGGTCATGATTTGACAGAAAAATGACATTAGTCATGTCCATCTCCTATTGCCACATGTCCTATCTCTTATTGGAACCTATGCCCACCTCTACTCTATTTAAACCAAGGCACTTCATTTTCAATCCCTACAAAAGAGAATGGGTAAAAAAGGGGTAAGCCAGAAATATTTTGCATCTCTTAATGGCACAAAATCTTGATGCAGGACAGTCATTGCCTCTCTCAATGGTCAAAGAGTATAACAAACCGCCGTTGTTTCTCCTCCTCCATGCAAAACTGACGCCCACGTCGTCGGATGCTGACGGTGTCGATCCTTCCGTTTGCACCCACGTGTACATTGAAGACTCCGCCCAAGTGATCATTCCCTCTCCCGTTGGCCCTCGTGATGGTACAAAGTGTATTTTAGACGAAATGTCATCTTTCAAGCATCGCAAATATGTAGCCTCTAAATTACGTTCGCCTGAGAACTGTCGTGGCTTCACCGGCTGGGTGGTGCATCGTAAATGCCCCATCCAAGATCAGCATCGCATGTATCTTGAAGCGGAGATCAGCAAATTCGTCCATGAAGCTGTGGAGGTGGCAAATGCTAAATTTCATATCAAGATATATGTTTATACTAGCGTTGATAGGACTGTAACAATTAAGAGATCGCGTCAGCGAAAGAGACAAGAGTTGAAGGACGGGATTGAAGATATTGTTTGTGCGGTGTGCTTCAAAGAAATTGAGAAGAGTAGCAGTGATGATTTGTTCGAAGGAGTGCAGTTGTGCTGTGACCATGAATTCCATATGAATTGCATTGTTCCTTGGTTGTTCAACAATAACTCATGTCCGCTATGTCGATATATGAATCCATGTGAAATAGATTAGGATGTTAATTTTAGTTTTTCTTTGTTGATCAACCTTCTGTTATTTCTGTTATTTTGGCATGTAAATTTCGAAGAATGGATGAACAATGTTCACAAGTTCTTATTGTGTTTTCAAATATTTTCAATGTTTTAATATATTTAATATAATGATCATATGATGTATTTGGATATATAGTATAAATCAATTAATTTTCTAACTCAGCCGTATTTTTGCAATCAATTTTGACAAAGGACAGAAAAAGACAAAAAAATTGAGAAGGTGACAGCGTCCAGGTATAGAAAAACTCAAATAAAAAGGAATAATAATATTACCAATTGGTTTTAACGGATACTTCTTTGGTTGGAAAACATGCATGTTATAATCATAATTCGTAACAATCATAATTAAGCATTATTAAACAGAAAAACACATTAGTCATGATACTCTTTTTTAATTGGTAAGTGGTGCAGCTCTGCTTTGGGATGCGGCGCTTCTAAAAAGATTTAAGAGAAATTGAAAGAATAGAAGGATAACAATGGCAATTTCACCAAACTAGGGTTTTATTTAATTAAAATTTGCCTCTTATAATTGCAAAATCTAAATCACAACTAATTTTCTAATAAAAAAGAACCGCTAAAAATAGAAAAACTGCTAAATATAAGGCATAAAACCAAGTTCGGAATTTTCGGGTTAAACTAGACGCGATGTGCATCAATGAGGCATAATACCAGCGCATAAATTGATAAAGGACAAAGGCTCGCGTGTAAGTGCATGCAGTTGAGTACGTATATGAGGAAAAACGTTATCAGGTACAAACAGGACATAAAAAGGACATTGGTCACGATGGAAGAAAAATAGTGTTAACGATAAGAAAATAGTGACATTAACATTAGTCTTGATTTGACAGTAAAAGAATATTAGTCATGATAAACTGTAGAAAATAGTGACGTTAACATTGATAGTGATTTGAAATAAAAATTTAACGACAGAAAAAAGACATTAGTCATGACGGACTGTAGAAAAATAGTGACCTGAACATTGGTAGTGATTTGACAGAAAAAGGACAATAGTCATAACGGACTGTAGAACAACAGTGACGTTAACGTTATTCATGATTTGACAGAAAAGAGACAGTAGTCATGACGGACTGCAGAACAACAGTGATGTTAACCTTGGTCGTAATTTGATAGAAAAAGGACATCAGTCATAATGGACTGCAGATCAACAGTGACGTTAATTTTGACCGTGATTTGACAGAAAAAGTACATCAGTCATGATGGACTGTAGAAAAATAGTGCTGATGACAGAAAAACGACAATAGTCATGACAGACTGTAGAAAAATAGTAACCTGAACATTGGTAATAATTTGACAGAAAAAGGACATCAGTCACGATCGACTGTAGAAATATAGTGCTGATGACAGAAAAAGGACAATAGTCATGACGGACTGTAGAAAATAGTGACGTTAACATTTGTAATGATTTGATAAAAAAATTATATTAGTCATGATGGACTGTAGAAAAATAGTGTTGACGATAGAAAAAAGGACAATAGTCATAACGGACTATAGAAAAATAGTCACCTGAACATTGGTAATGAGGACATTAGTCATGACGGACTGTAGAACAACAGTGACGTTAACGTTATCATGATTTGACAAAAAAGAGACATCAGTCATGACGGACTGCAGAACAACAGTGACGTCAACGTTATTCGTGATTTGACAGAAAAAGGACATCAGTCATGACGGACTGCAGATCAACAGTAACGTTAATATTGGCCGTGATTTGACAGAAAAATGATATCAGTCATGATGGACTGCAGAACAACAGTGACATTAACGTTATTCATGATTAGACACAAAAGGGGAACAGTAGTCATAACGGACTGCAGAATAACAGTGACGTTAACGTTATTCATGATTTGACAGAAAAAGGGCATCAGTCATGACGAACTGCAGAACAACAGCGACGTTAATATTGACCGTGATTTGACAGAAAAAGTACATTAGTCATGATAGACTGTAGAAAAATAGTGTTGACGACAGAAAAAGGATAATAGTCATGACAGACTGTAGAAAAATAGTAACCTGAACATTGGTAATAAATTGACAGAAAAAGGACATTAGTCATGACGGACTGTAGAACAACAGTGCCGTTAACGTTATAATGATTTGATAAAAAAGAGACATCAGTCATGACGGACTGCAGAACAATAGTGACGTCAACGTTATTCATGATTTGACAGAAAAAGGACATCGGTCATGACGGGCTGCAGATCAACAATGACGTTAATATTGGCCGTGATTTGACAGAAAAATGACATCAGTCATGACGGACTGCAGAACAACAGTGACATTAATATTGACCGTGATTTGACAGAAAATGATTTGACAGAAAAAGAACATCAGTCACGATCGATTGTAGAAAAATAGTGCTGATGACAGTAAAAAGACAATAGTCAGGACGGACTGTAGAACAATAGTGACGTAAACATTGGTCATGATTTGACAGAAAAAGTATATTAGAAAATAGTGCTAACGACAGAAAAATGACATTATCCATGACTGTGATTTGGCTGTGATTTGACAGAAAAGGACATTAGTCATGATTTGACTCTAAAAAGATAGTGACGTTAACATTGGTCGTGATTTGACAGAAAAGAACATTAGTCATGATTTGACAGAAAAATGACATTAGTCGTGATAGACTGTAGAAAAATAGTGACATTAATATTAGTCATGATTTGACAGAAAAAAGATATTGGTCATGGTGGCAAAAAAAGGACATTGGTCGTGATTTGACAGAAAAAGACATTAGTCATGCTAGAATGTAGAAAAATAGTGACATTAATGTTAGTGATGATTTGACAGAAAAAATGACATTTGTCCTGATGGACTGTAGAAAAATAATGACGTTAATATTAGTCATGATTTGACCGAAAAAGGGACATTAGTTGTGATGCACAGAAAAAAGACATTAGTCCTGTATTGACAGCAAAAAAATATTAGTCATGATTGACTGTAGTTAACATTGGATCTGTTCAAATTCCAAGGCGGGAAAGGAAGCAACGCTTCTGATTCCCTCAATCAGAGCAAAGCTCTACTTTGAAAATTTAAACTTTAATTAATGAAGCAACGCTTCAGATTCTTTGCGCTGCGCGCAACGCGCCACGTGTCAAAAGCTGATACATCAGCGCAGCGCCCAAGGCAGCGCGCCCAATCAGAGCAAAGCCCTATTTAAAACAAAATTAAAGCAAGCAACGCTTCAGCTACGCAAGCACTGCGCTGCGCGACACGTGTCAGCGCAGATGCGCTAGCGCAGTTGCGCTGCGCGACACGTGTCAGCGCAGATGCGCTAGCGCAGTTGCGCTGCGCCGTGCGCTGCGCGACACGTGTCAGCGCAGATGCGCTAGCGCAGTTGTGGCGCTGCGCGACACGTGTCAGCACAGATGCGCTAGTGCCCGTGCGCTGCGCCGTGCGCTACGCGACACGTGTCGGCGCAGTTGCACTGCGCTGTGCGGTGCGTGACGCGTGTCACGCGCTGGGGCATTTGCGCCAAACAGAATTAAAATTTTAAAGAAATCTTTCTGTTCTTGTTAAAAAAAGAAGATTTTCTTCTGTAAAACAGAAGCCCTTGGATCAAAGATCCAACGGTGGGGAAAATTCCCCAAATCACTCAGAGAAAGATCTCTTTAACAAATTTATGGGCACTATATAAAGGCCCCTAGACCTCAAATCAAATCATCAACATTTTGTGAGAAATCAAAAATTTCAAACAGAGAGAACTCTGAAGAAATTTCAAGAAGAAAAAAGCTAAAAGACCTTTTAGATAGAAGAATTTCTTCTAATAGATCATTGATCTAAGAACAAAGATCAATGATCTTCAATAAAAAATAATAAAAAATAATAATAATAGTGCTTTGCACTTATGAACCATTGTGTTCTGGAATCTAAAAGATTCTCAAGTTAATAGTGCTTTGCACTTGCAAATCTGTACTGTTGCGCTCTTGGGTTGGCGCAAGCCACCAGAGAGCGCCACGTGTCAGCATCCGAACCATTTGTGCTATGCGCTTTTGAAATAGAGCCTTGCTCTTTGAAACTGGCGCAACTCACCACAACGCGCCACGTGTCTACAGCGCAAGCACAGCGCACTGGCGCAGCGCACTGCGCTTGCATGACACATGTCATCACCACAAGCGCTTGCGCTCTTTGATTGGCGCAAAGCGCCTGACAAATGCAATGATTTCTTTTGCTAAAGGGCCAGGCCCAAATCAAAAAGACCTAACAGGCCAAAATAAATTGTAAAGCAATAAATGGGCAGAGCCCAGGTAAAATTGATGCTCTGCATCATTTATAAAATGAGCAGAGCCCAAAACAAATTGATGCTCTGCATCCTTTATGGGCAGAGCCCAAACAAAAATAAAAACAAATAAAAGTGTTGAACTTTTTTCAACTGGAATTAGCCCAATCATGGCCGTAAGTCCTCAAATTAAATTGACTAAGCACAGTTGCTCTCTTAAAAATCAATTTACATCCGGTTCGAGGGTACATCTCCGAACTCCTCTGACTCCTATCGTTGTAATCCTTCAACGACGTCAGAGAGGTGACGGGTCCCGACAAACACACATCAACACGGACTGTGGGTCCTTAAACTCATGGACTCATGCGTCCTTAAACTAAAACACGGACTGTGGGGTCCTTAAACCCACGGACTTATGCGTTCTTAAACTAAAACACGGACCGTGGGGTCCTTAAACCCACGGACTTAAGCGTCCTTAAACTACCTATGGACCACCATGTCCCTAAACTGGAATATGGACCGCAATGTCCTTAAACTACCAATACTACCAATGGACCGCAATGTCCTTAAACTACCAATGGACCGCAATATCCCTAAACTACCTATGGACCACTACGTCCCTAAACTGGAACAATAGAGCTCCCAAATGCTCTTTTTTCGGATCTAAACGATCCCGTTTAAGTTGATCTTAGCCTCAAATATGGCCAACGTATCCTTAAACATTCAAACAGACTTTAGTCCCAAATTGGACTATAAGACCCCCAATCAACTTTGGTTCAAGGGTACATCTCCGAACTCCTTTGACACATGTCGTTGTAATCCTTCAACGTCGTCAGAGAGGTGACGGGTCCCGACGGCCATATATTAAATGGACCACTACGTTCTTAAACTGGAAATGGATCTAGACGATCCCGTTAAGTTGATCTTAGTCTCAAATCAGACTAACGTATCCTTAACGAACGTTTAAGTTGATCTTAGTCTCAAATGCGGCTAACGTATCCTTAAACTAAAAACACCAAACCCAAATCTAAGTAAATACGGATTTGGACTAATCCACGTCCTACGGGCGACGGCATTACTCAGTCTCCGTATACAATCCACGGGCAACCACAAACAAAACAAACACCCACGACACGAAGTGAAATTCTGGAGAAGGAGAAAGTTGTTACCGCGATGTGGTAGCGTAATTAACTGCAGGGGCTTGCGTCTGCAGGGAAGAGCGTCCCCACAATCAAAAAACCCTCAAGCGAGGGGGAATCTGACGAAGTCTGCTACATCGGCCGCATCCATCTAAACCTCCGATACACGGTGCCATAAATCAACTTGGCATCTTCGGAGAGGTAGACGGATAAAACCATATAGCATCTGTCCCGAATCTCAGGCCAGACGTCCTCGTGTCGTCGCCGTCTTTCGGAGGGGAACAACTGTAGAAAAATAAAAATGAAGAAGAGAGACACGTTACCAGATGCAAAAGGATGGTAGAAAAATAAAAACGTTAGTAGTGATGAGAAATAGTAAATAGAATAAATTCATATGATAAAACCAAAATATTTTATCAGAAATTTAAAAAAATAAAAATGAATTGAATTTGTTTTTGTCTCCACCTCCTATTGACGTCATACCTCATCATCTCCTTCCCCTATTTAATCCAGCACTTTTCATCTCCTTTCTCACTTGAAGAAAAAAGAGAAAATAGAGAAAGAGAGAGATCTCATTCTTACCAAATTCTGAATTTTCCAACACTTTTGAAACTTAAATCCTTGGCTTGGATTGTTTCAAAACACCATACATTCAGTAAGTATGTTTATCTCTTTCTTTTTTTCTTCTTCAACATATATGATCATGAATCAGGATGGTTTGCACTAAACTTTTTTTTCCATAACTAAACTTTTCTTTTTCAACGTATTATTTTTCATTCTTCATTTAGTATTTTTTTAACTGATGAGAATATTTTTAAAAGTTGTCATTATTAATGCAATACTTGACTTGAATTGATATTTTTTTCAATTTGCAGGAAAGTGTTCGTTTGATTTGGTCAACAACAAAATTGGAGTAAAAACTAAGGCTACAAAAAATCTATTATTCGAAAAATTCAATATTTAAGATTTTTATTTATTTATGCTTATATGTAGAAGTAAATTATTTGTTCTCTAAATTTAAATTCCTATTGGTATCTGTACAGTTTTCCATTTAAATTATTAATAAATGATGTGACATATTTATTATTATTAGTTAATCATTTATGTTGATCTTTATAATTGTTTCTATTGTGATATTATCTTTTATCTTTTATTTAGCTATGCATGGGAATAAATCAAAACACATTCGCAAACCGTTATTAGAAGCACAAAAACAACGTAAACGTGAAAATGAAAGAATAAGATATCAAAAAAACGGTCATCTAACACTAATACTAAAAATGATGAATTTTCTTTCAAACGAAAGCGAGAGGCATTTGATTTTCGTATCCCGCACATCAAAAGACCATTAGAACAAATTCCTAATTTTTCTGTCAATGTTGAATGCAACACATATTTGATGGATGATGATACCGTTTTGTATCATTCTATGGAAGTGGGCTTTTTGAATGATCACCGTATAGTTAATAAAGATATTCATCAAGATTTATCATGCAGTCAAAAAAACGATAATGATAGTAAGAGCACGATTCATCCTCATTATATATCCTTATAAAACACAAAGTTTTATCTAATTTTACTTGAATGTTTGATATTAACTATATTTAAAGAACATATTACTCAAAAATCTTATATTTTTTAATTTTTTTGATTTACAAATATTTTACATGTTTTAAAAGCTATAAGATTATTTTAAATAAAATCCTCCATAAATATAATAATATAATATATTACATTTTCTTATTGCTGATTAAATTGTAATGTGTGTTTTATAATGATACATGATAAGAAAATTTTAACGATAATTATTTAACAGATTGGTGTAGTCATTTCCATTATTTGGGACCTCCTACTGAAAAATGTTCTAGATGTGATGCAATTGTGTGGAAAGAAGAAAGGGTTAGAACTAATGATAAGAAAAAAATAAATTATTCATTTTGTTGCAAGAGTGGAAGAGTTTCTCTGTCTCTTCTTGAGAAGACACCTGAAATGCTGGATTCTTTATTGAACTATCAAAATGTTTCTGAACAAGCTGAACAATTTCGGAAAAAAATTCGTTTGTTCAACTCTATATTTGCTTTTACATCTATTGGTGCAAAGATAGATTATCAAATTTTGAAATGAAGGGGACCATATACATTTCGAATTCATGGACAAAACTATCATAAAATAGGTTCATTGTTGTTGGAGATAGTGCCCTCAAAGTTAATTATTGGATCGCAGGTACGTGATTGCAATGATTGAGGCAGGACCTATACTGATATGACAGTCTTGCTCGAGATGATAGTATGCTATCTGGTTTGTCTTTATCATCGTATACATACTTTAGTTCACTATTGCATGATGATAGAGCCCATAGGATTCTTGCTTGACTACCAGCAGTATGATGGCGATCATATACGTGGGAGCTGGGGTCTATAAGCACGTCCTCAAATTGTCCCTAGTCGTGGGAGTTTCGAGACAGGGCATCGATACTCCAGAGTAGACTAGTGTATACAGTCGAGACCCCGACGAGGGGCGGTGGCCGGTCTCACAAGCCACTGGTGTTAGTTGGATCACCTAAGATGTATACAGGTGCTCATTGGGTTATGAGTACACCGGACAGGACTCGCCGGGAACATACTAGTTGGTATTATACATATCGTCAGATAGCAGTTCCCTGGTGACATGTGTACAGGTTAGTTCATCGACCTGAGGTCGTCATTTGTCTCGTCTGAGTTCCCACTGTGCTTTGATTTCTACCCTACCACGGCTCAAAGGAGTCGTGCAAATAGGTCTTTTTGGGGTACAGTCCCGAGCCACATGGAGGCAAGTGAGCGGATTGGCAGGGGATTCGTCTCTCCCGGTATTGGGGGTGAGATCGCGCTGTGTCTAGGAGAGCCATTACACAAAGCCCTCAGCCGAGGCAGGAGATTTACTGGTAGGTACTCCAGTAGTATCTCAGGGTGTTCTGGGCCACTCTCTGACACGACTTATACTGCTATTGGGGGTCTGACGTTACCAGCCTCTAGGCAGATATGCGATACTCATAGACGAACGGACCAGACTGTATGTATATTGTCACTGTTAGGCTCAGTAGGGTTTAGAGATGAGTTCGCTCGTCAGCTTCCCTTCCTATCAATACATAGGCAAACCGTTACGTACAGCTTGTACCTCTGACTTGCTAGAGGTTATACCCAGTGCCAGTGTGTTGATGAGTCATTAGAGTCCCCCACAGACACTTTCCCAAGTTCGGACGAAACGTTGTAGAGGCCGTATGGTTTTATGGCAAGGTTCGGAAAATGCACGTGCGTTTTCGCACGTGTCATTTTTCGGGCAGATAATACTGGTAGGTTTTGGTTTAAGCCGGAACCAAGTATTATACAGTGTAGATATAATATCTTTGTCTCAGTTGTATTTGTATTCGGTCGTAATACAAATGCGGGTATGTATATACCATTACGGGGTTATCCTGAAATTCGTTTCAGGATCACTTTTGGAAGTTGCCAGTTTCCAGTTTTCTATCACCCGTCTTTTAAGATTCGGTTAAAGACGGATTTATCTTTTCTTCTTGAGGGTGAGTCATGAGGTGAGTCATTAGTGGAAACTTCTAGTTTTGGTGACTAGATTTGTGAGTCACCATTTTGCATTAATTGAATGATGAGGTGTAATTAGTGAGTCACCTTTTCATTAATGATTTTTGTTCTTGCTTAGATATTTCCTCTTGATCTTTTGTGAGAAGCTTTTTCTAATGGTCACCACTTGCTCCTACACTCACCTCCCTCCTTCTACATATATGGCCGGCCCCTCTTTGGAAAGGATTATGGTTGTTGATTTGGAAAAAGATTTTAGTTGTGGTTCATGATAGTTTCATATACCAACTTCTTATTTACCCGATGAAAAAGGAAACTTCATTAACCGTTCGTCCATAGCCTTGGACGTAACGAGACAAAGTGTTCTACTCATTCTCTACTTCATCTTGGTCGTCTCTTTTGGCAAACTTGACGACCGAGTTGCCTCGGTTCAGAGGCGGGAGCCCGTTTAAAGATCCGTCGACGTGGTGCCACCTGGACGAGAAGATTGGAGATTCAGGAGATCGGAGCAGCTGCAACAAAGCGTGGGATGATGGTTGAAGACCAAAGGACTCGGATCGTTCGGTATAACTCTTTTACCCACTTTGTAATTTGTTAGTTTAGCTTTAATGGCAGATCCGGGTTATAGTACGCGATAGCGCCAGTTGTAAAAGTTTTTGTTCCGCATTTGGCGTCTGTTAGACGGCCGGGGCGCTACCGTGGACTTACAGTGGTATCAGAGCATCACCATTAAGCTATACTAACTTGTGCTAACGCGTTTAAAACATCGATCGAACGGATTTTCGAAAACCGCAAATTCCAAGTTCTGAGTTTCTGTTAATTTTAAATGATGTCTAAAAATAATTTTACATATGCCAGAAAATCAAGCAGGGCTTTTATAGAAAACTGGAGAAAAACGACCAACTGCGTAGACCGTACGGGCCGCGGAAACACGGTCAAAGCCTGGCTTTGACCGCAGAACCGCGGCGGTTTTGGTGACTCAGTTGGCAATTTTTCTCCTGTTGTTTCTAAATTGGAAATTGTGGTTTTTAGTACTGTTCTTTTGGGCCCAGATTTTGTTACTGTACAGCAGATGTACGTGGGGCCCACTTCGGGAAATTTTGTCGATCGAAATTTTAAACTTGTTAGTATGCAGTATTTACATTATATCTCCGACCGGGAATGTCATTTGATCGGTAAACCGCGTCTGATTGCTATAGTTCTGTTAGACGGGTTTGCGAACGTGACATTCGCGTTGATGTTCTGTGTTGTACTGTGATGTTGCGGATATGTCGTGGTGGATAGCAGTGTGCAATGGTAGTGCGGTTTGGATTTATATGTACATTTGATATTGCGGGGCGAGCGTCCAACATGTGGACTGCCGTCACTGCCTGTTGTATAATATTCTTTTGGGGCACGACCGGGTTGAGGTCGATGTACCCGTTGTACATTTTTTTTATTTCTGTACTAGGTTTATCCCGTGAAGGAGTGCACGGATAGCCGGGTTCTGGAGGGCAACGGGTCCGTATCTCATGGCTTTGAGAGGCAGAGGGACCTCACTCTAGAATTGGCAGACTATTCACCGCACTCGTAGGGGGTACAGGTTGACCCAAGGAGGGGTGCTCAATTTACCTGATTCCGTGAAGTGCCGGGTGTTCCATTCACTATGCTGTGGGGGACTACCTCGCTTCAGGTTTTGGCGGGTAACTTGCCGCACCCGTAGGGATCTAGGTTTCATTGCACAGGCTATCCACACGACCAGGGGAACGTCGGGTTTCAGCAGCGGCTCTGTGAAACCCGGGGATTCCAGATTATCTGTATTGTTCTGTGATGCTTATTACTTTTCTGTAATGTTGCATATTATCACGCCTGGAGCGATTATTGTATATTGGTATATATACTATTAGATGTTGTATATATTTTACACCCGCGCTAGTCCAGCCCCCGCTCTGTCGTTAGTTAAGTAACCTAACGGGTGATGACGGGACCCAGTGGCGAATGTGGATGGCATATACGTACATTATATTTTCGTTCTTTTCTGGTGTGATTATTTGATGGGACTGCATTGATTCTTATCAATGCAAGGATAAAACAAACCTATATTTGATGTTGTTGAAACAAATTTTAAAAGGTGTTATTACAAAGATGTTTACTTTTGTTTTGCAAAGCGGTATTCAGTTAGAATATCCTGCACCTCATTCCACGAGGCAAGGGCCGAGATCCCTTCACCGGGAGTGAACCCCTTGGGCAGAAGTTTACGTCAGGGTAATAACTTCAATATAGTCGATTACAAGTTGCTTTGCATCGCGGTATTCAGTTAGAATATCCTGCACCTCATTCCATGAGGAAAGAGCCGAGATCCCTTCACCGGGAGTGACCTCTTTAGCAAAGGTTTTCGCCACTATATTTTTATAAAAAGCTATCAGGTTCCTTCAACGAGATCAAGTTCATTACGTTAAAAGTTTTTCGCCAAAAACCAGCCGTAGCCCTCCGTCATATCTTATGGATGGTCAGTAGTATTCAAGCTATGTATGTTGGCCTTTGTCAAGGCATAGTGTTTGGTAGCTGCTGGGGTATTCATTTGTTGCATAGATAGATGTGTTGGTTTGGGACAGTCGTACTACTATTTTGGCCTTCGTCAAGGGTATGTACGGGTGGGTTCAAATTGACCTGGACAATGACGGGTAGAACTTGACATGTGACTTATGATATTTTGGCCTTCGTCAAGGTCATAAGAGCATGAGGCAAAAAAATTACATCGGGAGTTTCAAACATACAGGAAACTTGCCAGGCATGCGCATATCTTCTGGAGTGTGATAACTTAAGTGGCTTCCATCAAGTTATCATGCGATGATAGTTGGATCCCGATTCTCACTGATGAGTTGGTTTACTCTTCGGGTGATCCCGACTAATTCTTCTTTCAGGTTTGGAGGAGAATTTGAGATTACAGTGGGAGGTTTCCTGATTAGATAAAGTGATAACCATTCTGATCTAGGTTAGAGTGCACGCAGAGTGTTTCTTTTCTCTCTCTTTGGCAGCAACCTTTGACCGACCCTAGACTATGACTCAGTGACCAAGTTGACCGAACCTTCTTAAAATACTGGCTTTTGGATTGTCTGAGTTGCATAAGTCATTGCCGCTCTTTCTTTTACCTTTTGTATTTCTCAGAACACCCCGTATTACTACGGACATCCACTTCCATTGGATAGATCCATCGTATGGTTATATACGAACTCGAAGGTACTACTTCGAGGATGGATCCAGGTTCAGGAGAAATAGAATTGGTTTATTCAGTTGTCTTTTATTATCACCTTCTCTCAGGTTGCGAGGGCTCCTTAGTTTAGGAGAGTACACCTATTACGCTTATTGGATAGTCTTCTTTCAAACCATAGGCAGGTGCCGAAAGGTAAGGAATGAAGAAAACCAATTAGCCTAAGTAAGGTGTACAGAAGGTAATATGTAAAGACAAAATAAAGGGATTCGAAAGAGGGCAAAGTAAATTGCGACTGTTATCATTCACGACCAAACCGCGTACTTTATCGCCACTCCTATTTTCACCTTTGCTTTTTCCCCAGTTCGGGAGAAATAGAATAAGGTTTTATTCAGTAGTCTTTTATCATCACCTTCTCTCAAGTTACGAGTACTCCTAGGATTAGGAGAGTACACCTATTATGCTTACTGGATAGTCTTCTTCCAAACCATAGGCTGGTGCCGAACGGTAGGGAAGGAAGAAAACTATTTAGCCTAACGAAGGTGTACAGAAAGTAACGACTAAAGACAAATAAAGGGATTTGGAGAGAAGGTAAAGAAATATACGGTTACAGTCATGAATAGGATTATGGAAGAGACATTACTATGAATACCAGGATACCCCTACGAGACATTTTAATGTTTCAGTTTCACTGCGCATTGTTAAAAGAAAACTGTTTTCCCGATTAGATACTTACTCCAGGGTATGTATTTACCAGGTTTCATTCTCATATCTGTATGGTTTTTACAAAAGATGAGTGGGAGTAAGTTATTGGGAATAAAGTGATCATCCTCATTGTATCGGAATTCGTTATAATTGGTGATATTTGAGGAAATCGCCTGGGTACAGTTTTCAACCTACAACGCACAGGTTTTGAGTTATTCAACTCAGTGGACTTATACAGTATTGTATGTTGTCCAGTGTCCATAAGGACAAAGGGGTAGGTCCTCGTACTATATTCTGTTTACTTGTGACTTCTCTAGTTTTTAGATAAGTGTTTCGTAGAAATACAATGTCTAAGTTTTGAGAAGTTGTGGGTATAAGAATAAAGTAGAGAACCAGGTATCGCAAGTATCGGGATTCTTCAAAGAGATCAAAGATATAGTTTCTTGTGATTGGTATTCAGTTGATAGTAACGGTTTTGAGAAACTTGTTTCTCTTTCAGGTTACTCATAATTGGATGGATTCATAAGTTGAGCAATGCTGATTAGCCTTTCTCCATTAAGTTGATATGCACTGGAGACAGCTGCATGGTTTGAATCTGGTTCCAATTAAATTAGTGCCTCTATTTCTATATTGTATATAGAATGGTTCATATCTTAACGATGTTAAGGTAATGGGATTTGTCCAGCTTATGCTTAAAATCAGACACTGGATAACTCAAGGCACGTTTCTGTAATGGCAGTTTGTAGGTTGACCCTGGCTTTGACGAGGGTTGACATTTCTACCATCTGGAAGATCAATAGTGACATTGTTCTTGACTCACCACAGTTTTATTAAAATGGACTTTTTAAGAAAACAGTAGTGGGAGTATGGTAGAACTGGAAGTGATTCCAGAACCGCAAATGATTACGGAAAATTTAATAGGACCAATATATTCAATCAGGTTTGACATTCCATTAGCCACTCCGCAGATATGGTGGGTAACCTCAGACACCCGAGAGGTACTCCGGTAGCCTCAAGGACGGTGACGGGGAGGTTCTTCTTTACCCAGACTTGACACTACTGTTGTTCCAGACTATGAGATCCAGCAAAAGGATAAGTATAACGTCGTTCTAAACAAGCTTTAGAAGTGTACGTACATATTATTCTGCCAGAGGGTTATCGTAGTCAGTGGGAGCAGCGGAAGCAAAGTGGACAAGTAGCTTATGTCTATTTATAGGCTTGAGCAGATATAGCGGAAATAAGGTCATCTAATTTTGATGTGACAGTCATGGCTTTGACTTCATCAGAATAGGGGATGGATCTGTTAAGAAGGTAGTAAGGTGTGATGTCCTAGAATTTGGATGACATACACAAAGTAAGAAGTAAAATTCCTTTACTACGATCGGTTGTACTGTGGTCGTCACACAGTTGTTTCTCCAGACAGGATATGGATATAATATCAGACATTCTGGTTACTAGATCTATGGTATTAGATCTAGATTTGGGTAGTTTCCCAATGTGGGTACTTTGACAATATTCTAATAGTATTTTAGAATAGATGACTCCTGGCGTGGTGGTGTACCTGCAGGTGATGGAGTCACCCTCTCTAAAGGTGTCTTAAAGACTAAAGGAGAGAGGGATGCGCATGATTGGCAGATCACTTGCTTAGGCAATTGAGTCAATCATGAGATGTCAAGTACCACACCAGATGTTGTTTTTGCACTAGATGCAATAAGTTTATATTAATCCAATCCTGGAGAAACATAAGGAAGCAGTTTTAGAACATGAGTGAATGTTCTACGGATTTGATGACAACAGCCTCCTTCGGGAGACGGTTATCATTCCAGGCTTCAGAGGTGACATGGATGACAGAGTGATTGTCAGAGTTATAGTTTTCCCTCAGACGAGGGACAGTATTATGGACAGGTGGTCCAAGAGGATACTGTGGGAGGCATGGTGCTGGATACTGATTAGGTTCAGTTATCGATACAGTCTAAGAAGTTTGGATTTGGAGTTCATTTATGAACTAGGTCTCATCAGATATCCAGACATATTCTAAGACAGGTATTACTCGATTCGGGAGATGGCTTTCTCCGCGAACTTGAGATTAAGAGAGATATAGAAAGAAACATCAGGGCGGATCCACTCACTGAGGCTATTTCTCGAACGCAAGAGTTTTACAAACTAGCTTTGTGAAACTGATTAGTAGAGAAGTTGGATGTTCGGTATCACACGGGCTGTGAGTATGCGACATCGCAATAATTAGCCTTAAGTGCAAGTGGGAGATTATTGGAGATAGTACCCTCAAAGTCAATTATTGGATCGCAGGTACGTGATTGCAATGATTGAGGCATGACCTATACCAATATGACAGTCTTGCTAGAGATGATAATATGCTATCTGGTTTGTCTTTATCATCGTATACATGCTTTAGTTCACTATTGCATGATGATAGAGCCCATAGGATTCTTGCTTGACTACCAGCAGTATAATGGCGATCATATACGTAGGAGCTGGGGTCTATAAGCACATCCTTAAAGTGTCCCTAGTTATGAGAGTTTCGAGACAGGGCATCGATACTCCAGAGTAGACTAGTGTATACAGTCGAGACCCCGATGAGGGGTGGTGGCCGGTCTCACAAGCCACTGGTGTCAGTTGGATCATCTAAGATGTATACAGGTGCTCATTGGGTTATGAGTACACCGGACAGGACTCGCCGGGAACATGCTAGTTGGTATTGTACATATCGTCAGATAGCAGTTCCCTGGTGATATGTGTACAGGTTAGTTCGTCGACCTGAGATCATCATTTGTCTCGTGTGAGTTCCCACTGTGCTTTGATTTCTACCCTACCACGGCTCAAAGGAGTCATGCAAAAAGGTCTGTTTTGGGTATAGTCCCGAGCCACATGGAGGCAAGTGAGCGGATCGGCAGGGGATTTGTCTCTCCCGGTATTGGGGGTGAGATCGCGCTGTGTCTAGGAGAGCCATTACACAAAGCCCTCGGCCGAGGCAGGAGATTTACTTGTAGGTACTCCAGTAGTATCTCAGGGTGTTCTGGGCCACTCTCTGACACGACTTATACTGCTATTGGGGGTCTGACGTTACCAGCCCCTAGGCAGATATGCGATACTCATAGACGAACGGACCGGACTGTATGTATATTGTCACAGTTAGGCTCAGTAGGGTTTAGAAATGAGTTCGCTCGTCAGCTTCCCTTCCAATCAATACATAGGGCAAACCGTTACGTACAACTTGTACCTCTGACGTGCTAGAGGTTATACCCAGTACCAGTGTGTTGATGAGTCATTAGAGTCCCCCACAGACACTTTCCCAAGTTCGGGCGAAACGTTGTAGAGGCCGTATGGTTTTATGGCAAGGTTCGGAAAATGCACATGCGTTTTCCCACGTGTCATTTTTCGGGAAGATAATACTGGTAGGCTTTGGTTTAAGCCGGAACCAAGTATTATACAGTGTAGATATAATATCTTTGTCTCAGTTGCATTTGTATTCGGTCGTAATACAAATGCGGGTATGCATATACCATTACGGGGTTATCCTGAAATTCGTTTCAGGATCACTTTTGGAAGTTGCCAGTTTCCAGTTTTCTATCACCCGTCTTTTAAGATTCGGTTAAAGACGGATTTATCTTTTCTTCTTGAGGGTGAGTCATGAGGTGAGTCATTAGTGGAAGCTTCTAGTTTTGGTGACTAGATTTGTGAGCCACCATTTTGCATTAATTGAATGATGAGGTGTAATTAGTGAGTCACCTTTTCATTAATAATTTTTGTTCTTGCTTAGATATTTCCTCTTGATCTTTTGTGAGAAGCTTTTTCTAATGGTCACCACTTGCTCCTACACTCACCTCCCTCCTTCATATATATGGTCGGCCCCTCTTTGGAAAGGATTAAGGTTGTTGATTTGGAAAAAGATTTTAGTTGTGGTTCATGATAGTTTCATATACCAACTTCTCATTTACCCGATTAAAAAGGCAACTTCATTAACCGTTCGTCCATAGCCTTGGACGTAATGAGACAAAGTGTTCTACTCATTCTCTACTTCATCTTGGTCGTCTCTTTTGGCAAACTTGATGACCGAGTTGCCTCGGTTCAGAGGCGGGAGCCCGTTTAAAGATCCGTCGACGTAGTGCCACCTGGACGAGAAGATTGGAGATTCAGGAGATCGGAGCAGCCGCAACAAAGCGTGAGATGATGGTTGAAGACCGAAGGACTCGGATCGTTCAGTATAACTCTTTTACCCACTTTGTAGTTTGTTAGTTTAGCTTTAATGGCAGATCCGGGTTATAGTACACGATAGCGCTAGTTGTAAAAATTTTTGTTCCGCATTTGGCGTCTGTTAGACGGCCGGGGCGCTATCGTGGACTTACAATTACTACCAGCTATCGAAAGTTGACCTAAATATGCATAGCTTTATATATATGATACCGAGCATGAAATTGAAAATCGAATTGCATCTATTGGAGAGAATTGTAATGCTACGGAATATGATTCAGAAACTGTGAAAAGTTTAAAGGAAATGTTGGATAAATACAACAAATATGTTAAGAAATTTCGATGCGTACGTGATTGGTATGAGAACAATAAGGATAAAGAGTTTAGTTTGCGCATTCTAGAGGATAGAAATCATAAGGGTCAACAATATAATAAACCAAATTCAACAGAAATAGCTGCTTTGATGATTGATGATGAATTTTTTCCTTCATCTATTCGAGATGTTATTGTCAACGATCGAAAAAAAGGATATCAAAGAATTAGTGAGATTCATCCAGCATACATGCCATTGCAATATCCCTTATTATTCCCATATGGAGAAGATAGTTGGCATAATTATATTGAAGGTAACAATACGAAGAGAAAAAGGAATAAAATTTCAATGAAGAACTTCTACGCATTTAGGTTACAACAGCGTTGTCATGAAGGAACAACATTGTTGAGAGGTGGAAAATTATTACAGCAATATATAGTTGATGCTTATGCGTCTGTTGAAGGAAATCGTCTTGGATAGATTCGTAATAATCAAAAAACTTTACGATGTGAGTTATATCAAGGCTTGCAGGATACTGTTGACGATGGTGATAATGATGCTCACACAATTGGTAAAAAAATCATTTTTCCTTCATCCTCTACAGGAGGTCCACGATACATGATTCAAAACTATCAAGATGCTATGGCAATTTGTGCATGGGCCGGGCCTCCGAATTTATTCATTACTTTTACATGCAATCCTAATTGGAAAGAAATACATAATTTTTTATTGATTGCTGGTGGTCAAAGTGCATCTGATAGGCCTGATATTGTTGCCAGTGTTTTTCACTTAAAACTTATGCAGCTTCTTGATAATTTGATTAAATATAAATATTTTGGACGAGTAATTTCTGGTAGGTTATTGTCATTATTTGTTGATATATATTTTGTATATTGTTATATATTTCTATTTAAATGTTTAATTTTTCCATTTGTAGATCTATCTGTGGGAGAATTTCAAAAACGAGGATTACCATAATCTAATATCCTGATTACATTGGAAAGTTCAAAAAAATAAATAAAACTCGCCAAGGGTATTGATAATTCAATTAGAACTGAGCTTCCTGACATTAAAATGGAACATTTACTTCATGATTTGGTAGTCACACATATGATTCATGGACCATGTGGTACACATAATCCAAAATGTGTTTGCATGAAAAATAATAAATGCTCAAAAAAATTCCCTAAAATGTTCAATGACCATACTATTATTGAAGAAAAGGGATATGCAATTTACCGAAGACGCAAATCAAGATCCTACACGGCAGATGGAAAGGATATTGACAACAGTTGGGTTGTACCTTACAATGCAAATCTGCTGCTGAAATATCAATCACATATTAATGTTGAAATATGCAATCATAGACGAGAAATAAAATATTTATTTAAATATTTGAATAAAGGAACTGATTTTGCAACATCTATCATTCATCAAAATGTGGTCGAAAGATATGACGAGGTCAAATTATATTTAGATTCTAGATATATTGCAGCATCTGAAGTTTCATGGAGGCTTTTTGAATTTAAAATAAATAAACGTCATCCTGCAGTTGAACGGTTGCAGTATCATCTTTTTTGTGAACAAATGGTTTTTTATAGAGAAGATGGAAGTGTTCAAGAAATAATGAAGTCTGAGCGGGCTAATAAAACAATGTTAACTGAATGGTTTACTATGAATCTTAAATTTCCTCATGCAAGAAACTATACTTATGTTGAGTTTCCAAATCACTTTGTTTGGAACAAAAAAAAACTTATGTTGGAAGCAACGAAAAAGAAGGAAAGCGATAGGTAGATTACCTTATGCATATACTGCCGCTGGTGAAAGATATTATCTCAGGATGTTGTTGACAATAGTGAAAGGAAGGATTAATTTTATTGATATGAGAACAATTGATGGTGTAGAACATGAAACTTATAAGGCAGCATGTATAGCACTTGGACTTCTTGATAATGATAATAAATGGAACTTAGCATTCCAAGAAGCGTCTAAGTGGGCTACGGCTAATCAACTTCGTCACATGTTTTGCACGATATTACTTTTTAACGAAGTTATGAATCCTCGAGAACTATGGGATTTACATTGGGAGGCCATGAATGATGATTATAAAACATGTTTGGAAAATTTGCATCCTGATTTAAAAATTGTACTCGGTAACAACAATTAAGAGATTTTGCGCTTCATGATATAGATGTGATTTTTTCATATAATAATGAAAGCTTGAGAGATTTTCCATTTATGCCAATACCCTCTCCTAGCAATTTAAACAAGAACAATAGATTGATTTTTGAGGAGCTAAATTTTGATACTTGTGAGTTGTCGAAAAAATCTATTGAATTAGAATGTGGTTTAAATGATGAACAAAGAAAAATCTTTGATGCGGTTATAACTTTGTGCGAAAAAATATTGAAAGGCTATTTTTTGTGTATGGAGGTGGGGGAACTGACAAAACATACTCATGGAATGCAATTTTAGCGAAGTTGCGTATTAAGAAACAAATCGTTCTTGCAGTTGCATCTTCTGGCATTGCTTCTTTGTTACTACCCGAAGGACGTACATCACATTCAAGATTCAAAATTCCTATCGATCTTCATGAGTTTTCATCTTGTGCAATATCTCGCCAATCTAATATTTCTTCTCTCATCAAAGAAGCAACACCGATTATTTGGGATGATATTCCGATGATAAATCGCTTCGCATTTGAAGCCGTAGATCGAACTTTCAAAGATATTTTATCAAATATTAATCTACAAGTTGAGAATAAACCATTTGGTGGAAAGACTGTTGTTCTTGGTGGTGATTTTTGACAGATTTTACCAGTCGTCCGTAAAGGCAGGAGACAACAAATTGTGTCCGCTACATTACATAAATCATATCTATGGGATCAATATAAGATGTTTATACTGACAAAAAATATGCGTGTTCATACGAATACGAGGTCAGAAGAAGAAAGCGAAAATTTTGCATAATGACTAATCGATATTGGTAATGGTGATGTTAAAGGAATTCAAATGGGCGACGATTGTGATGATAATTGGATAGAAATTCCAGATTCAATGTTCTCTAATCACAGACTTGGTATTAGTGGATTAATAATGTTAGTGTATATGCCCTAGAGACCATTACTGTATCATACTAGTTTGTATATTACTTGATGGAAGCTTGGGATATTCACAGTTGTATATACAATCTTGCTCGAAATGGTAGTATGCTACTTGGTTTGTCTCTACTTCAATATGTGCATGTGTTTCTTTTAGCATATCGCTTATATACATATTAGTAGAGCCCTTAGGATCTTTGCTTGATTACCAGCGTTGTGATGGCGCTCACACTCGTGGGGGCTGGGTAATCCATAAGCACATCCTTATATAGGTCCCTAGTCGTTGGACTATCGAGACAGGGCATCGATACTCCGGAGTAGACTAGCGTATGCGCTTCTCATCCCAGCGTGGGAGACGGTCTGTCCCACAGCCGTCAGTACGTCGTACTTGAGATAGTATGCGGGTGCTCGTTAGGTTACGAGTACACTGGACAGGACTCGTCGGGAACTGTTGGTTGGTATTATACCTATCGTCAGTTATCAGTTCCCAGGTGACATGAGTACAGCTTAGTCTGCTGACTTGACACTGTCACTTCGCCTCGAGTGTGTTCCCACTGCACTTTGATTACTATCCTACCACGGCTCAAAGGAGTCGTGCAAACAGGTAGTTTTTGGGTGCAGTCCCGAAGCACTTGGAGGCAGTGACGGTTAGACAGGATTCGTCTCTACCGGTATTGGGGGTTGACATCGCGCTATGTCCAGGAGAGCCATTACACAAATAGTCCCTGGCCAGGGCAAGCGAGATATACTGGTAGGTTTCTAGTGTTATCTCAGGGTGTTCTGGGCTTCACTCCGACACGACTTGTACCGCTATTAGGGGACTGACGTTCACTGCCCCCTAGGCCCGCCATGCGATATATCAGACGAACAGACCGGACTGTACGGAGACTGTCACATACAGGCTCAGTAGGAGTTCAGATGGGGTCACCTCGTCAGTCTTCTTATCGGCATCTACCTGGGGACCGTTACGTACAGCTAGTGCCGCTTGCGGTCTGTGGTTAAACCCACTGCCAGCGTAGTGTCGAGTCTTTAGAGTCCCACACAGAGAGCTATTCGCCTTTAGGCAAAATGAGCAGAGGTCGCATGGTTTTGCGACAGGGTTCGTTCACATCCGCGCACTTGTGCACGTTTGCTGTCCGGACAGCTTATACTAGCAGACTTTGGTTTAAGCCAGATCCTAGTATATGATTTGGGATTGGTTTTATCTCATTGTATTCGTGTTCCTCGGATCACGAATGCGGGTGCGTATGCACAGTTGATTGAGACAGAGGAAGAGAACTTTGATTAGGGTTAGTGACCATTGTCATTTTGCTAACCCTAATGCTTATGTGTATATTATGGTTAATTGAAATTAGTTTAATATAATTGTGCATGGTTAGGGTTGTTGACCATTTGACATTCTTGACTTGTTGACCTAGGTTGACAATTTGACCATCATCATTTCATTTGGAAGATGCTCTTTGATCCTTGCAATTTGCATTAAAAATGAAATGATAATGGTCATGTCTTGATTAAGCCATGACAATTATCTCACTAATTTTCAATTTGCAATAATACACACATATATGTGAGAATGCTTCATATTTTCTCTCATTCTATTCTATGCTTTCTCTCTCTTGTTCTTCCTCTCCTTCAAGCTCTCCCCTCTCATGTGTTGAGAAACACTTGAGCTTGAGAAAAACCACACCATAGTAATCTCTACTCTCATCTAGGGTTCTAGGATTAGCACTTCTAGCACCTTAGTTACTTCTAGCTTGAAGTTGAAGCCAAAGGTTGAGGCTTTCGGGTGGATCTTTCTTCGACGTGAAAAGACGACAAAGGTGATCCCTTTCTACTACTCCAAGGAGCAAGGAAAGAAGGACTTAAAGTCCTAGGTATAACCATTCTACCCTTTAGCTAGTTTCTAGTTAGCTTTAGCTAGTTTTTGTTTAGCAAAGATCCGACTTTAGTTAGTCCATGTTGCCTAGCATTATAAAAATCCGATTTTTATTCCGTTTTCCGCCTCCCCGCAAGCACCGGGGTGGGCAACGTGGACTTACAGTGGTATCAGAGACTAACTAAACATAAACTAGCTAGGTAGTAAAGTATATAGAAGTTTGATTGGAAAAATCGCAAAACCAAAACATCAAAACCCTAACTTTCTGTTAATATTTTTTCTGCTCTAAAAATAATAAATCTTACGTCAAAAATCATCTCAGGGTTTTGTGAAGAAAACCACCAAAAACGATCCAGTGAATCGTTCAAACCGCCGCGGTTCAGCGGCAATAGCAAGCTATTGCCGCAGAACCGCCGCCGGTTTGACTCTTCTCTTGATCGAGTTTGGTGCGGTGTTCTTCTGACATGGTTTTGGGATTTTTAAGATGGTTTATTTGTGCCTAGGTTTTCCAGAAAAGAAATTTGTTTTTGGGGTCCTATAAATCCGTATTTTTTTTATCGAACTTCACTATACTTTGACTATTGGGTTATATCTGTGATGTTTATATGTATTGAACGTCGACTAATCGCTATACGTCGATTAGTGGGGGTTATACATATCTGTGATCTGTGTTTGATGATGGTATGTGTATATGAATGCGTTGGATTGTCACGGGTGATTAGCCGGGGTGGATGTGAGATGAGTGTTTCTTTTTCTTTCATTCATGTAACATGTAAATTGATGTATTATTATTTGTATGGCCGCACAACCGGGTCGGGGTTGTAGCCGTCATTGTATAATTCTTTTTACTGTTTATGCTCCTAGGATAGACCCATGGAGGGGGTGCACAAACTACCGGGTATCTCGAAGTGCCGAGTGGCCGACTCACGGTGTTGAGGGAGCTTGCTTCGCTACGGGTACTTGGCGGGTAGTTTGCCGCACCCGTAGGGGTCTTGGGTGGGGTATTTGGCTATTCACCGCGACCGTGTAATCCGCTTTTCGTTGCAGGCTCGAACGGATTGTGGATTCCTAGTATATCCAATGTATTCATCTGTGATCTGTAATGTCTATCATTGCTATATATTTATATATGATAACTATTTAGACGTTGCTTATGTTTTACAGCCGCGCTAGCTCAGCCCCCGCTCTGTCGTTAGTTAAGTAACCTAACGGGTGATGACGGGGCCCCGTGGCGAATGCGAATGGCATAAGCGTACGTCATATTTTGGTTGTTTTCTGCAATGGTAGGATTAAATGATGGGACGCATTAAAAGAACTAATGCAAGAAAATAAACCAAGTAAAAGTCGATTGGAACACTTTGAAAACCACTCGGTTCTTTTCAAAACTAAACTTTTAAACGCGGAGCTTGAACCACTCCTTTTAAAAGCTATCTCGTTCCATCGATTATATCAAGTTCACTACGTTCACGGTTTCGCCAAAACCATTCGTAGCCCTCCGTCATTCCACAGGAATGGTCAAAAAGTATTCAAGCTATGTATTTTGGCCAAAGTCAAGGCATAGTGATTGGTAGCTATTGGGTATTCATGTGCAGCATAGATAGATGCGTTGGTTTGGGACAGTCGTGCTGCCATTTTGGCCAAAGTCAAGGGTAGGTACGGGTGGGTCCAAATTAACCAGGAGAATGACGGGTAGAACTTGACATGTGACTTATGATATTTTGGCCAAAGTCAAGGTCATAAGAGCATGGGGCAAAAATCCACATCGGGAGTTTCATAAGTACTGAAACTTGCTAGCGCTGCATACCATTTGGAGTGTGATAATTCTGGTAGGATTCCTTCGGTTTTATCATGCGATGATATTTGGATCCCGATCCTACTGTGAGTATATGCTACTCCTCGGGAAAACTCCCACTTAACGATCAATGCTATAAACCTAGTAGGTGTCTAGAAAGGTGTTAGCGGGGCTACGCCCACAGGGAAAAGAGGTTACTTAATTAAGGAACTTCGCGAAAGCGTTGGAAAACCTCCCTCGAAGTACCGACACTGGCCTGGCTGAACGGTTAAACAAGTATTGTACGGTGAGATTGATCCCGACTAATCCTTTCTTTACGGTTTGAGAAGGGATTCGAGAGACAGTGGGAGCCATCCAGTTTAGACAAACTAAAAACCACACTAAACTTGCAAGAGCATCATGCTAAAGTGTTTCTTTTCTCTCTCCTAATTGCAGCGACCATTCAACATGACCGGACTTAAGTTATTACTAGATAAAAACATACTGACAGGGCCAAACTACAAAGATTGGCTCAGGAATGTCAAGATGGCAATCACTTACGACAAGTTGGGGTATGTCCTTACCACCAAAGCTCCCCCTGTCCCAGGTCCCACCTCCAGCGTCGTGGATAAGGAAATCCGTAAGACATGGGAGATCGATTGCGCGAAGGCCAAATGCCTCGTGCTTGCCTCGATGGACAACGAACATCAGAGGAGGCATGAGAATATGGACCTAGAGTCCATATTTCTCCATACAAAAGAACTGTATGGAGAGCAGTCTCGTATCGCAAGATACGAAGTATCGAAGAAGCTATTTTCGGCAAGATTGGCCGTCGGATCATCGGTAGCGGAACACGTGCTTAAGATGATTGGCTACATAGAGGAGCTCGCGGACCTTAGGACCACGATGGAGAATGAACTCTATACTGATTTGATTCTCCAGTCCCTTCCTTCCACTTACACTCAGTTTATCCTAAACTTCAACATGCAAGGAAAGGAGGTTGAACTTTCCGAGCTTCTGAACATGTTGAGGACTGCTGAGGGCACCCTACATAAAGGTAGGGAGACATCCACTTTGTTTGTAGGAGGATCTTCCTCTTCTAGGTCCAGGGCGAAAGCAAAGGGAAAGAAGAAGAAAGCCCCCGCCAAACCAAGGGGCGGTGTCAGTAAAGTGGATACGAAGGGAAAAGGAAAGGCAACAAAAGTAGCGGGAAAGCTGGTGGGGAAGGAAGAATGCTTCTACTGTCATAAAAGTGGTCACTGGAAACAGGATTGCAAGGCTTGGAAGGCCAGAACCCAGGATCTGAAGCGAGTTGCGGCTTCAGTTTCAGGTGTGTATGTTATTGAAAACTGTCTATCAATAAACTCTACTTCCTGGGTATTGGATACCGGATCAGGATCTCATATCTGTAATTCTTTGCAGGCGTTGAGAAAGCGTAGAGTTTTGAAGGCAGGTGACATGACCCTCAGAGTTGCAAACGGAGCTAGCATGGATGCTGAGGCCGTGGGGGACTATCACCTGGGATTGTCAGATGGACACTTTTTGGTTTTGCGTGGTTGTTATTATGTACCAAATGTAACCTGTAATATCATTTCTGTATCTTTATTATCTAAAGAAGGTTATGAATTTGCATTTGTAAGTAATGTAGTGAACATTCACCTTAATCAAGTTTTGATTGGGTCAGGTACATTGAACAACGGTATATACGTATTAAACCAACCACAGATTTTCAATGTCCAGAATACACACAAAAGAAAGTCTCCAGAAATTAATAAAACTTTCTTATGGCATTGTAGACTGGGTCACATCAATGAGAGAAGGTTGACTAAGTTACATACAGAAGGATATTTGGATCCGTTCGAATATCAATCGTATGCAACTTGTCAATCTTGTCTCAAGGGAAAGATGACAAAGACTCCGTTCACTGGACACGGGGTAAGAGCGAGCGAGCTCTTGGGACTCGTACACAGCGACGTGTGCGGTCCAATGTCTACGCATGCACGAAGCGGTTATTCTTACTTCATTACTTTTACGGATGACTTTTCAAGGTACGGTTATGTCTTCTTAATGAAACATAAATCCGAGGCTTTTGAAAAATTCCAGGAATATAAGAATGAAGTGGAAAAATAAACAGGCAAAAGTATCAAGGCACTGAGATCTGATCGAGGTGGTGAATACTTGAGTGCCGAGTTCCTGGGTTACTTAAAAGAGAATGTAATTCTCTCTCAGCTTACTCCTCCATACACTCCGCAACATAACGGTGTATCGGAGAGACGGAACCGAACCCTATTGGATATGGTACGGTCCATGATGAGTAACGCTGAGTTGCCGCGATCGTTCTGGGGATATGCGCTAGAATCAGCTGCATACCTTTTGAACCGAGTTCCAACTAAGACTGTGCCTACTACACCATATCAGATGTGGTGTGGGAAGAGACCCTATCTTAATCACATTAAGACATGGGGATGTCCAGCTTTTGTAAAAAAGCAGCATGCGGACAAGCTCGAGGCATGCTCAGTACAGTGCAAGTTTGTGGGATATCCAAAGAACTCCAAGGGATATTTCTTCTATTGCGAAGAGGAACAAAAGGTCTTTGTTTCTCGCCATGCCCACTTTCTAGAACACCAGTTCATAGAAAAGGAAATAAGTGGGAGCGCAATAGAACTGGAAGAAATTCCAGAACCACGAGCTATTACTGAAATCTTAGTAGAACCAGAGGGTTTGAAAGATCAGGACATTCCTACGCCACTCTGCAGGAGTAGTAGGCAGTCTCATCCTCCCGAGAGATACTACGGTTTTCTCATTGACGGGGATAGAAAGGATTGCATCATAGATTGTGATGAGCCTAGTAGCTTCCAGCAAGCCATTCAGAGCGTTGACTCGGTAAAATGGCTGGATGCAATGCGGGCCGAAATGGAGTCCATGTACACCAACAAAGTATGGACGTTGGACATTGCTCCAGATGGGGTAAAACCTGTAGGATGCAAGTGGATCTTCAAAAGGAAGATTGGTGTAGATGGACAGGTTGAGACATATAAAGCTAGACTGGTTGCAAAGGGTTTTCGTCAGCGACCTGGTTTGGACTATGACGAAACCTTTTCTCCAGTAGCTATGCTGAAATCCATTCGGATCCTTCTTGCCATTGCTGTTTTCCACGATTATGAAATTTGGCAGATGGACGTAAAGACCGCTTTTCTAAATGGACATTTAGAGGAGTGTGTCTATATGGACCAGCCAGAGGGTTTCATTCAGAGTGGGAGCAGCGGAAAGGTGTGCAAGTTGCTTAAGTCCATTTATGGACTAAAGCAGGCATCGCGGAGTTGGAACATCTGTTTTGATGAGACGGTCAAGGAATTTGGCTTTATCAAAAATTCAGATGAACCATGCATCTATTGTAGATTTGTAGTGAGAACTGTAGTATTCCTCGTTTTATACGTGGATGACATTCTCTTAATAGGAAATGACATTCCTATGCTACAATCTGTCAAGGGGTTCTTGTCACACAGGTTCTCCATGAAAGATCTGGGTGATGCCTCATACATTCTGGGTATCCGGATCTACCGTGACAGATCCAAGAGGATATTAGGACTTTCACAGTCCAGGTACATCGACACCATACTGAAAAGATTCAGTATGGAAGATTCCAAGCGCGGTAATCTACCGGCTTGTCACGGGATCACCCTCTCCAAAGAGATGTCTCCCAAGACTCATTTGGAGAGGGATCGCATGTCTATTATACCCTATGCTTCTGCAGTAGGCTCTATAATGTATACGATGTGTGTACCAGACCGGATGTGGCTTATGCACAGAGTGTGGTAAGCAGGTATCAGTCAAACCCTGGGGAGAAACACTGGATAGCGGTAAAGAACATTCTCAAGTACCTGAGAAGGACTAAGGAGATGTTCTTGGTGTATAGCGAAAAAGACCTCCAGATTGAGGCCTTTGTTGACTCCAGCTTCCAGAGTGACAAGGATGATTCCAAGTCCATGTCGGGTTTTGTCTTTACCCTCAATGGAGGGGCGGTGTGTTGGAAGAGCTCCAAACAGGAAACCGTTGCTGACTCGACTATGGAAGCGGAATACATCGATGCATCTGATGCCGCAAAAGAAGCTGTCTGGATGAGGAAGTTCTTGAAAGAACTTCAGGTGGTTCCGTCCATTGTTGACCCAATACCTCTGTATTGCGACAACAACGGGGCTATAGCTTTAGCGAAGGAACCCAAGTCCCATCAGAAATCCAGACACATCTTGAGGCGGTATCACCTAATCAGGGAGATCGTGGATCGCCAGGAGATCGAGGTTCGGAGGGTTGCTTCAGAAGATAACACTGCAGATCCATTCACCAAGGCCTTGCCCCAGACTCAGTTCGAGCGGCTGATCGAGATGATAGGTCTTCGATACGCCAGTACATGGCCTTAGTGCAAGTGAGAGATTGTTAGTGTATATGCCCTAGAGGCCATTACTGTATCATACTAGTTTGTATATTACTTGATGGAAGCTTGGGATATTCACAGTTGTATATACAATCTTGCTCGAAATGGTAGTATGCTACTTGGTTTGTCTCTACTTCAATATGTGCATGTGTTTCTTTTAGCATATCGCTTATATACATATTAGTAGAGCCCTTAGGATCTTTGCTTGATTACCAGCATTGTGATGGCGCTCACACTCGTGGGGGCTGGGTAATCTATAAGCACATCCTTATACAGGTCCCTAGTCGTTGGACTATCGAGACAGGGCATCGATACTCCGGAATAGACTAGCGTATGCGCTTCTCATCCCAGCGTGGGAGACGGTCTGTCCCACAGCCGTCAGTACGTCATACTTGAGATAGTATGCGGGTGCTCGTTAGGTTACGAGTACACTGGATAGGACTCGTCGGGAACTGTTGGTTGGTATTATACCTATCGTCAGTTATCAGTTCCCAGGTGACATGAGTACAGCTTATTCTGCTGACTTGACACTGTCACTTCGCCTCGAGTGTGTTTCCACTGCACTTTGATTACTACCCTACCACGGCTCAAAGGAGTCGTGCAAACAGGTAGTTTTCGGGTGCAGTCCCGAAGCACTTGGAGGCAGTGACGGTTAGACAGGATTCGTCTCTCCTGGTATTGGGGGTTGACATCGCGCTGTGTCCAGGAGAGCCATTACACAGGTAGTCCCTGGCCAGCCAAGCGAGATATACTGGTAGGTTTCCAGTGTTATCTCAGGGTGTTCTGGGCTTCACTCCGACACGACTTGTACCGCTATTAGGGGACTGACGTTCACCGCCCCCCTAGGCCCGCCATGCGATGTATCAGACGAACAGACCGGACTGTACGGAGACTGTCACATACAGGCTCAGTAGGAGTTCAGATGGGGTCACCTCGTCAGTCTTCTTATCGGCATCTACCTGGGGACCGTTACGTACAGCTAGTGCCGCTTGCGCTCTGTGGTTAAACCCACTGCCAGCGTAGTGTCGAGTCTTTAGAGTCCCACACAGAGAGCTATTCGCCTTTAGGCAAAATGAGCAGAGGTCGCATGGTTTTGCGACAGGGTTCGTTCACATCCGTGCACTTGTGCACGTTTGCTGTCCGGACAGCTTATACTAGCGGGCTTTGGTTTAAGCCAGATCCTAGTATATGATTTGGGATTGTTTTTATCTCATTGTATTCGTGTTCCTCGGATCACGAATGCGGGTGCATATGCACAGTTGATTGAGACAGAGGAAGAGGACTTTGATTAGGATTAGTGACCATTGTCATTTTGCTAACCCTAATGCTTATGTGTGTATTATGGTTAATTAAAATTAGTTTAATATAATTGTGCATGGTTAGGGTTGTTGACCATTTAACATTCTTGACTTGTTGACCTAGGTTGACAATTTGACCATCATCATTTCATTTGGAAGATACTCTTTGATCCTTGCAATTTGCATTAAAAATGAAATGATAATGGTCATGTCTTGATTAAGCCATGACAATTATCTCACTAATTTTCAATTTGCAATAATACACACATATATGTGAGAATGCTTTATATTTTCTCTCATTCTATTCTATGCTTTCTCTCTCTTATTCTTCCTCTCCCTCAAGCTCTCCCCTCTCATGTGTTGAGAAACACTTGAGCTTGAGAAAAACCACACCATAGTAATCTCTACTCTCATCTAGGGTTCTAGGATTATCACTTCTAGCACCTTAGTTACTTCTAGCTTGAAGTTGAAGCCAAAGGTTGAGGCTTTCGGGTGGATCCTTCTTCGACGTGAGAAGACGACAAAGGTGATCCCTTTCTACTACTCCAAGGAGCAAGGAGAGAAGGACTTAAAGCCCTAGGTATAACCATTCTACCCTTTAGCTAGTTTCTAGTTAGCTTTAGCTAATTTTTGTTTAGCAAAGATCCGACTTTAGTTAGTCCATGTTGCCTAGCATGATAAAAATCCGATTTTTATTCCTTTTTCCGTCTCCCCGCAAGCACCGGGGTGGGCAACGTGGACTTACAAATAAATGAAATATATACAGATTTAAATGATAATTATCAAAATCCGCGGTATTTGGAATCAAGAGCAATACTTACATGTAGAAATGAAGAAGTTGATGAAATTAATAAGAAAGTCATATCTCAAATTTGAGAAGAAACTCGGATTTACTTGAGTGCAAACGCGGAGGTTTCTATTGCTGATAATTCTGCTTGCATTGATTTTTTACATACAACGGAATTTTTAAATTCGTTGATATGCTCTGGATTGCCTCCTCATTCACTTGAGCTTAAAGTAAATACACCGATTATGTTACTTCGTAATTTAGATCAAAATATTGGTTTATGTAATGGCACACGTCTTATCATTAAACAGTTAGGTGAAAGGGTCATAAAAGAAGAAATCATGACTGGTACAAATATTGGAAAATGTGTGGCAATACCAAGAATGATTATGTCAAGTGATAATGAAGATCACCCTTTCGTCCTTAAACGGCGTCAACTTCCCGTTCGTGTTGCTTATGCTATGACTATAAACAAAAGTCAAGGAAAAACCTTGGGAAAAGTTGGACTATATTTACGTACACCAGTTTTTTGTCATGGGAAATTGTATGTTGCATTCTCAAGAGCTAGATCTGCTTCATCCTTAAAAGTTTTTCTAGAAGAACAAATTGACATTCCCAAAAATTGTACACAAAATGTTGTTTATAAAGAAATTCTACAGAGCGTTCTCACAAAGGTAAAGATACATAAGAACTATATACACAACAAATAAAATCGAGTATTAATCACAATATTGGAAAGTATCGCTATGATTTAAAAATACTTTTATAGTAAATTTATTTTTAAATCAGAGTGTTACTTTCCCATATTGAATTAATACTCGATTTCATTTGTTGTATATATGTAGTTCTTACATTAAATTTTATATAATATATGTTGGCTATAGTGCTTTCAAGACAATTATCATAGTCGCAGGTAGGCGATTGTGATGATTGAAGGAGGACCTATACCGGTAGAACAATCTTACTCGAGATGATAGTATGTTATCTGGTTTGTCTTTATCATCATGTACATGTTGATAGAGCCCATAAGATTCTTGCTTGACTACCAGCATTATGATGGCGATCGTATACGTGGGAGCTGGGGGTCTATAAGCACATCCTTAAATGTCCCTAGTCGTTGAAGTATCGAGACTGGGCATTGATACTCCAGTGTAGACTAGTGTATACTTATTTAGACCCTGCCGAGGGGCGGTTGCCGGTCTCACAGCCATTGGTGTCAGTTGTTCACCTAAGATAGTATATAGGTGCTCATTGGGTTATGAATACACTGGACGGACTCGTCGGGAACATGCTAGTTGGTATTATACCTATTGTCAGATAGCAGTTCTCTGGTGACATGTGTACAGGTTAGTCTGTCGACCTGAGATCGTCATTTGTCTCGTGTAAGTTCCCACCGTGTTTTGATTACTACCCTACCACGGCTCAAAGGAGTCGTGCAAACAGGTTTTAGTTGGGTACAGTCCCGAGCCATATGGAGGCAGTGAGCGGATCGTCAGGAATTCGTCTCTCCCGGTATTGGGGGTTGATGTCGCGCAGTGCACGGGTCGCCATCACCAGAAATTCTCGGCCGGGGTATACGAGAATTACCGATTCAAGATCGATAGTTTCTCAGGTCGTGATGGGTTACACACCGACACGAATTATCGCGTTGTTAGGGATCTGACTTTATCCACCCCCTAGACTCGATATGCGATACTCATAGACAAACGGACCGGACTGTACAGATATTGTCATTGTCAGGCTCAGTAGGGTTTCAGGATGAGTTCGCTCGTCGGCCTCCCTTTCGCTCAATACCTGGGCAGCCGTTACGTACAGCTAGTGCCACTGACGTGCTTGTGGTTAAACCCACTGCCAGCGTATTGATGAGTCTTTAGAGTCCCACACAGAGGGTTTCCCTAATTCGGGCGAAACGTTGTAGAGGCCATATGGTTTTATGGCAGGGTTCGAATATACACGTGCACTTATGCACGTGTCATAATTCGGACGGATAATACTAGTGGCCTTTAGTTTAAGCCGGATCCTAGTATTATATTGTTGGAATATTTTCGTCTCGTTGTATTCGTATTCAGTCGGAATACGGATGCGGGTATGTATATACGGACGAGAGGTATTCTTGTAATTCGTTACAAGATTACTTTTGAAGTTGTTATTTTCTATTCTTCCATTTAAACATTTAGTTTAATATTTAATTATTGGAATTGTGAGCATTGGAATTTTGGTCATTTCTTGTGCTACATAATTCGGCCATTCTTTTTTTATGTGCTGGGATTTTATTGTTGTGCTGGCAATTCCACAGTGGCTATTTTCGAAGTCAAGGGAAGCATGGGTTGATTGATGAGGTGTCCCTTGTGCCTTTAGTTGGTGTTTTGTCCAAGTGAGGATATGGGTGTGCTGTTGAATTATTGGGTGAGGGATTAATTTATTTGTGTTGCATTAATCAATCACATATATACACCTCACCCCTTAACAATTCCACAGAGCACCAAGAATCCCCAAAAATCCCAGAGAACCATTTTCCCTCACTGACCGAGCCCCATAGCTTTCTTCACTTGCCAAATTCTCATGCTCACAATTTCCACGCTGGGCAACTTCATTTTACCTCCATCCAAATCCTTGGGTGTCTTAAGACAAAATATTCACACACTATCTCTACTTCATCTTGGATATCTAGGCTAGCAAACTGGATGCCCGAGTTGCTTCGGTTTGAAACGGGAGCCCGTATTAAGAATCCTCGAGGTGGATCATCTTCGACAAGGGAGACCGGAGAACGAACTACACCGGGACAACCGCGAGGAGCTTGGGAAGAGGTTGAAGACCGAAGGACACGGATCGATCGGTATAACAATTCTAAACTCCTTTACATGCTTGCTAGTTTGGGGTTTAGGGTAGATCCGGACAACGGGTTATGGTAGCGCCAATTTAATAAAAAAATTGTTCCGCATTTGGCCACGTTTTGATGGCCGGGACACTGCCGTAACCCAACATGGTATCAGAGCCAACCCTTAAACCCTACTAGTTTGTACGCACAAGGTTAAAATCTCGATCGATAATTTTCCCGAATCATCTTTCCAAGTTCATGTGCCCGCTGTCGTTTTTCAAACTTACTCAAAAATTATTTTCAGGCATCTTAAAAATACGTGCAGGCAATTATAGGGAACCAGAAGAAATTTGAGCTTTTAACTCCGCAATTTGGCCGCGGAACCGCCACGAAATGTGCCTATTAGCGGCGGTTCCGCCGCGCTATTGCGGCCAAACGTCACCAAATTTTTTCTGGCACTCTTTTCATTGGAAAAATGATTTTTGTGATATATAGTTTTGGCCCAGATTTGTCTGAGTGCTGTTTTTACATTTGGGGCCAATTTGGAAAGATTTAATCGATCGAAATTTTAAGTGTGGATTTAACAGTACATGCATTATTATCTGCGACCGTGAATGTCATTCGAGCGGTACAACTCGTCTAATTGCTATATGTCTTTTAGACGAGTTTTGTGAACGTGACATTCACGTTGATGTTCTGTGTTGTGCTGTGATGTTAGCTGGATCGTCATGGTAGATAGATTGGGTGCCATGTTAGTACAGTTCAGTTTCATTTTAATTGTACATTTGATATTGCGGGACGAGCGTCCGACATGAGGACTGCCGTCACTGCATGTTTGTATATTATTTGTTTGGGGCACGACAGGGTTGAGGTCAATATCACCCTTGTATATTATTTTCTTTTCTGTACTAGAATTACCCCGCGGTGGAGTGCACGAATAACTGGGTTCTAGAGGGCAACGGGTCCGCATCTCATGGCGTTGAGACGGAGGGGACCTTACTCTAGAATTAGCGGGCTATTTGCCGCACTCGTAGGGGGTATTGGTTGACCCACGGAGGGGTGCTCAAGTTACTGGATTTCGTGAAGTGCTGGGTGTCCAATTCATGTTGTTGAAGGGGGTTGCCTCGCTTCTGGTTTTGGCAGGTAACTTGCCGTGCTCGTAGGGGTCTAGGTTTCATTGCCAGGCTATCCACACGACAAGGAACGTCGGGTCTCATTTGCGACTCAAGTGAAACCTGGGGCTCCAAGATTATCCACCATTATGTGTTGCTTCTGTGATATTTCTGTGATGTTGCTTTATATCATGCATGGGACGAATGTTATATATATATATTTATATATACTAGTAGGTGTTGTATATGTTTTGCACCCGCGCTAGTCTAGTCCACGCTCTGTCGTTAGTTAAGTAACCAAACGGGTGATGACGGGACCCAGTGGCGAATGCGGATAGCATATACGTATATTTTATTTTCGTTCTTTTCTAGTGTGATTTGTTAATTGATGGGACTGCGTTGATTCTGATCAATGCAAGGAAAACAAACCTATTTGATGTTGTTGGAACCAATTTTTAAAAACTGACATTACAGACGTACGCTTTTGCTTTGCACGGTGGTATTCAGTTATGAATATCCAGCACCTCATTCGACGAGGCAAGGGCCGAGATCCCCTCATCGGGAGTGACCCCTTGAGTAAAAGTATGCGTCAACATAATAACTTCACTATAGTCGATTATTTTTGCTTTGCATCATGGTATTCAGTTTGGAATATCCCGCACCTCATTCGACGAGGAAAGTGTCGAGATCCCTTCACCGGGAGTGACCTCTTTAGCAATGGTTTCCGCAACTTTATATTTATAAAAGCTATCAGGTTCCTTCAACGATATCAAGTTCATTACGTTAAAGGTTTTTCGCCAAAAACCAGTCGTAGCCCTCCGTCATTTCTTTCAGGTGGTACCTAGTATTCGTGCTGCGTTTGTTGGCCTTTGTCAAGGCGTAGTGTGCGGTAGCTAGATATTGCTTGTCTGTTGCATTGAGTTGTGATTATCCAGGACAGTCGTATAACCTTGTTGGCCTTTGTCAAGGGTTTGTATGGGTGGGTCTAGAGTAATCCAGGATAATGACGGGTTGAACTTGACTTGTGGTTTATGATTTGTTGGCCTTTGTCAAGGTCATAAACCACTTGGGGTAAAAATCATATCGGGAGTTTCAAACATACAAGAAACTTGCCAGGCATGCGCATACTTTCTGGAGTGTGATAACTTGAGTGGCTTCCATCAAGTTATCATGTGATGATAGTTGGATCCCGATTCTCACTAATGAGTAGGATTACTCCTCGGGTGATTTTAGATGATCCCGACTAATTCTCCTTTTGGGTTTGGAGGAGAATTCGAGGAAACAGTGGGAGCCATCCTGATTAGATAAAGTGATTAACCATTCTGATCTAGATTAGAGTACACGCCGAGTGTTTCTTTTCTCTCTCTCTCTTTGGCTGCGACTATGACCCGCCCTAAACCAAAAACTCATGAACCAAGTTAACCGAACCTTTTTAAAACACTTTGGATTTTGGAATGTCACGGAGTCGCAAAATATCATTGCCACTTCTATATCACCTTTGCATTTCTCCAGAACGCCCCGTATCACTACGAACATCCACTCCTATTGGATAAATCCATCGTATAGTTACATACGAACTCGAAGGAACTTTTTCGAGGATGGATTCTGGTTCTGGAGAGAATGAATATGACTATTCAGTTGTCTTTTCCTTTTACCTTCTCTCAGGTTGTGAGGGCTCCTAGGATTAACCACCTATTACGCTTATTGGATAGTCTTCTTCCAAACCATAGGCAGGTGCCGAAAGGTAGAGAAAGGAGAAAACCAATTAGCCTAAGTTAGGTGTACAGAAGGTAATAAGTAAAAACAAATAAAGGGATTAGAAAAAGGGCAAAGTAAATTGTGGCTGCTACCATTCACGACCAACCCGCGTATTTCATTGCCACTCCTACTTCACCTTTGCTTTTCTCCGGTTCAGGAGAAATAGAATAAGATTTATTCAGTTGTCTTTTATCATCACCTTCTCTCAGGTTGCGAGTACTCCTAGGATTAGGAGAGTACACCTATTATGCTTATTGGATAGTCTTCTTCTAAATCATAGGCTGGTGCCGAACGGTAAGGAAGGAAGAAAACAATTTAGCCTAAGTGTGGTGTACATAAGGAAATGAGTAAAGACAAATAAAGTGATTTGGAGAGATGACAACGAAATATACGGTTACAGTCATAAATCTGATAAGGGAAGAGGCATTACTAGGATTACCCAGATACCCCTTTGAAACATTTATATGTTTCAGTTTCACTGTGTATTGTTAATAGAAAACTGATTTCCCAATTAGCCCTTGCTCCAGGGTATGTATTTACCAGGTATGATTCTCACATCTGTACGGTTTTACAGATGATGAGTGGGAGTAAGTTATTGGGAATTAGGTGATCATCCTCATTATATCGGAATTCGTTGTAATTGGTGATATTTGAGAAAATCGCCTGGGTTTTTGCCGGACGGCAAATATTTGGTTTTGAATATCCGTTGTTATGCACCAATTTCAAACTGATATATTTGTACGTTTATTTTATAAAGTGAGATATAACTTTTTGAAACTATGTCTATGACATTTACCTATATCAGTTGATGGTTAGGTAAGGTGCATTCAACAGCGGTATAATTCTTCTTAACCATAGTACAGTTTTCAACTTACGACGCACAGGGTTTGAGTCTGTCACGCCCCTCTTCCCAGAGTACGCTAAGGTAGGCATGTGACATAGCCAACCATGCTGCCTGCGGATAAGAATTATCCTTCCATAGTCACATTACGGCTGTAGAGATATCAAGAACGAAAAATAAAACTATCTAGCACATGTCCATAAGCCAAAATAATATGAGTCAAGAATAAATAATGCAGAAGCAAAAGATCTAATACAAGAATAACTGGAATGTATGTCCCATAATGCGGGCTCACATCAGGAATTAAAGTGCTGAAAAAAAATAAAGGAACTAACTATTAACTTATCCTCACTGATCAGCCTGCCGAGTGAAGTACTCCTGCTCGGAATGCCGCAAAGGTAAGGAATCTGGGCCATGCAAAACCCAGACGTCAGCGCGTCATAATATCAAGCAATAATATTAACAGGGGTAGTATGATATGCAGGTATGAGTATTAGCAAGAATATAATGAGAATATATAACAGTGAATGTGTCAGTATAAGTGAAGTGCCGAGATATCTAAACTATGCTACGGGGTTATCTATTCTATGGTCTTCGAAACCAAGTAATATAATCCTCATTGTAACTCGTCGGTGATTATTCCATAACGCCCGAAAAGACGGCAAACAATAGATATTCCGTAACGCCCGGAAAAACAGCAACAGTGGGTATTCCGTAACGCCCGGAAAAACGGCAAACAATGGGTATTCCGTAACACCCGGAAAAACGGCAAACAATAGGATGGCCCTTTGAGTTACGTTCGGTTACAATACTGATTTCCCCATACCCCCAAGTTATACATGTCCAAGTCAAGTATTAAATAATCTAGCACTAATGCCAACACATGATCAGGCAAGTACAGTTTTGTCTGGATAGACAACAGGAACGGTCCGTGAGGACTACAGGACAGGTTTGTTGGCATTAGACGCAAGATCAGGTAACAGGTAAAGCCATGGTACGTCAGGTCAAGTCAAGTAGTGTAATTAGATGTCATGTCATATCAAGAGTGTACGGTACCATGTCATGTCAAGTAGGAAGTGCAACAGGTCATGTCAGGAAGCACAAAATATTATGTGGGTGCTCATAAATCAAACTAACATAAATATGGTTATAAATGAACAAGCATGAGTAAAATCAGAACAGTAAACCAGATCAGGTGATATGATAAGTAATTAGGTACCGATTAAATTATATCGATGCACGGTTATCACTTTGCGTTTAAGGGATGGTTTCAACATTACTTAACTACAGCATGACTAAAATGGATGTTAAAATCATGTTATTAAGTAATTTTAGGGATGCAATGATATATAAATATGTTCAATGGATGAAATCATAGCTAAAACAGGTTAAAATGCACACGGGTGTCCCATGGAGTAAAACCATAGAGAGAATACCATGGGCTATGTCAATAGTTAAAATGTGATTAAAACATATAAATGTGGTTATTAGGTTTAGTAAAGTAAATGCAACGGGTAGGTTTCCAGTTCTAGATCTAAATGTAAACGAAACATTGCACTGTTAACTTGGAATTCTTAACTTAGATTCTATCTATAGATTTAACATGAAATTAAATAAATAATTATAGGAATATCATGAATAGCATGTAGCAAGTTTCACTTGCCTCGACAGAACAAGAAACGGGTATACGGAACGCCTCACGTCGGCGGAGGAAGTCGCGACGTGCGCACGGTATACGGAACAGATCTAAACAACGTACAGGGGATCACACGAGTCAGGTATGCTCGCTGGGTCGTCGGGATCGTCGTCGGCACAACCAGATTCCGGCAAGTCAAAGAACAGAGAACATTAAACAAGAAGGAAATTATGGAAAGAAAGAAGAATAAAAGAATGGGAGGAAGAAAAAGAATAAGAAGATGAAGAGTTGCTTACTGGATATTCATAGGAGTGATGGCGTCGACGGTGATGATCGGAAGAACTCCGGTGAGGCTAGGGTTTAGTTTTAGAGGAGTTAGGGTTAGGTTAGGGTAATGATGCTCGGGTGTGCAGGGGGTGAGTGATAAAAGAAGAAGTGCAGAGAAGAGGGAGAGGAGGAGAGGACAATGGTGACGGAGAGATCTTAGGGATCGCCGGCGGTGAGATGAGGGTGGTGGTTGCTCGGGGTTCTGTTGGGTGTTGGGTGTGCAGGTGAGGGCTCGGATGAAGGAGAAGAAGATAATGACGATGAAGAGAAGGAGATGACACTGGAGACGAGGGTTGAGGCGAGGTCGGAGAAAAGGGGCAGAGGAGGCGGCTAGGGATTGGGTGGAGCTATCGCCATGGGTTCAAATGGGCTCAGGGTTTTAAAGAGAAGATGAGAGAAAATAAGAGGGAGGTGACGCGACCGCGCGAGCGGTGACCAGAGTCGAGGAGCGAACAGTGTTCGCGAGAGGGGAGAGAGAGAGCGCGAGAGGAGAGAGAAAGGGGGGAGAGAGAGAGAGAAGGCTCGTCGCAGAGAGAGAAAGAGAAAGGGAACAGAGAGAGAGGGAGAAACGGTGGGGCCCGGTAAATAAAGGGAAGCTCTGATTGGCTGACAACTTAAGAAATGGGTTGGAAAAATTTTAGAAAAGATTTTTAATATTTTAAAGAATGATTTCATTGGCTGGAAAGAGAAGAGGAAAAAGATTTCCATAAAATAAAAATATTTCCCTACCATAAATCTTAGCTGGTGAAAATAGGTTAGGTGAATTCAGAATACTTATATCATTAGAAGTTAAAATTAAAAATTCGAACAATTGAATTTTGGCGGGATGTAAAATAATTCAGAAAAGCGCCCGGGTCGGGTCCAAAATTTTGAATTTGAAATATAAAAATTATTAGCAAGTTCCAAAAATTGAAATGAAGGATTTTGCAACAGAAAAACATACCCCCAAGAACAGACGCATGTACGTGCGCGTAGCCGTTCAACACGCCCGTTTCACTGAATGGGATGAGAACACGATGCAAGGACGCTACCACAGGGTTAGGGGTATCAAGCAGGCCATGTTATATAGTTTTAAATTATTATAAGTGACCTAGATTGCTATATGCAAAAATGTAATGTCGGGGTAACCTATAACTAGGAAACAACAAGTTCAGGTACCGGGTCGAATATAAAGTAACTACCACTCAAAATCAAACATGGTAAATGAAATAAACACCACAAACAACACATACGATAACTGAAATTGGTATAACTGGACTCGGTTGTTACATTATACCTAACTGAGGGGGAGGCTCCCACAAAGTAGGAGTCCTTGCTCCCTCTCACGTGAGGAAGAGGAAGCCCCCACTAAGTGGGAACTTTCTTCCCTCTCACGTGAGGGGGAGGCTCCCCATTTAGTGGAGTTTAACTTCACACCAAATAAAAAATCTTCAAGGAGTTGAACTCCATTTAAAAAAAAATCTTTTGGAGTTTAACTCCACAAAAAAAATCTTTTGGAGTTTAACTTCATAATAAAATTCTTTTTAGGAAGTTTAACTCCATATTAAATCTTTTTAGGAGTTTAACTCCATTTAAAATTCTTTTGGAGTTCAACTCCACAATAAAATTTCTTTTGGAGTTGAACTCCATTTAAAACTCTTTTGGAGTTTAACTCCACAACAAAAAATCTTTTGGAGTTTAACTCCATAATAAAATTCTTTTTACGGAATTTAACTCCATATTAAATCTTTTTAGGAGTTTAACTCCATTTAAAATTCTTTTGGAGTTCAACTCCACAATAAAATTCCTTTTGGAGTTGAACTCCATTTAAAACTCTTTTGGAGTTTAACTCTACAATAAAAATCTTTTTAGAGCCGAACTCTACATTTAAAATTCTTTTGGAGTTTAACTTCACAAAAAAAATTCTTTCAGAGTTGAACTCCATGTAAAAAAAATAAAAATAAATAAATTATTATTTAATTAATTTTGGAGCCCCCACGTGTAGGGGAGGCTCCGATAAAATGGGAGCCCTCCCCTCCCCCTCACGTAAGGGCGCGTGAGGGGGAGGGCTCCCATTAAATGGTGGCCCTTTGGCCCCCTCGTGCGAGGGTACGTGAGGGGGAGGGCTCTCATTTAATGGGAGCCCTTTGGCCTCCCTCACGTGAGGGGAGGCTCCCATTAAATTAAATGGGAGCCTCTTTCCCCCCTCCCCTCACGTAAGTAGGGAAGCCCCTTTCTTTTTTTAAATTTTTTTTCCTTTCTTCCTTTCTTCCTTCTTTTCTTTATCTTTTTTTAATAAAAATAATAAATAAATTATGAATAATATTAAAAAAACGTTTCTCTAAATATTCATTTATTTATTTCTTTTTGTTTTTTTTTATAATATATATATATATATATATCCTTTTTTTTATTTACAAATGGAACAAAAAAAATGAACACGACTCCATTATTATATGTTAAAAAAAAGAAAAAACACACACACCAACACATTGCATTGAGCTCGCATGACCGGTTTTACCCATCAATCGGAGGTTCTCTCGCTCTAAAGGTAAGGGGTAATTAAAGGCAGCTTAGTCCGCGGCTGCCGGAGACTCTGATCCTCACAATCAATAAACCCCCGCCTATCCTAGACAGGGGGAATCTGTAGTATGCCTGACAAGCGCGTGCGTATTCCCATCTCAATGGGATGACGAAAAACACCCTACAAGGGTCATACTTGTGCATCTCTGCAATCAGATCTTAATGTATACTGCATATTTTATTGTTATCGAGGAATTTGTCCAACTCCGAATAGATTGTGAAAGCGCTGTTCAGGACAACGATTGGATAGATGATGCGTGATTGATCAGATGATTGTTTGTATAATATCATATATAGAAATATGAAGAAAAATAAATGATGGGATAAATGGAGCTATGTATTTCCAATACACCATAATTTATTTTCCTGTTTTCACGGTTGAAGCACGTTTGGTTGTCTTCTTTTTCACTAGACAATATCAAGGATTCTCTTTTCCAAATATTTTTATTTAATTTACTCAAATTACGATACTATTAAATCAGTCAAATCATACATTTGCCAGAATATACCTTATTGAAAACTGTTTATATGCAGAGTGCAATTATGATATGAGTTGTAAAGGTATATATTTCATCTGTCCAATCATGTATTTTTTCTTCATTCCTGTTTATATATGATATGACATCGAAATAGTCATTTAGACTAAAGCATAACTCGACTTTAATTTTTCTTTTTAATAGAGAATGCATTAATTGTTTTTATCTCTTTATTCCCTTATCACCTCATGTAGTCAAAAGAACTTTGTTACAAAATTCACCACTTGGTTGCCATGACAAATAATACTTGCTTTTTCTGGAATTGGGTTTTAATGTATACTGCATATTTTATTACTATCGAGAAATCTGTCCAACTTCGAATAGATTGTGAAAGCGATGTTGGAGACAACGATTGGATAGATAATGCATGATTGGACAGATAATTGTGTGTATAATATCATAAATAGAAATATAAAGAAAAATTCATGATGGGACAGATAAAGCTATGCATTTCCAATTCGCCATAATTGCATTCCCTGCTTTCACGGTTGAAGCACGTTTGGTTCTCTTCTTTATCACTAGACAATATCAAGGATTATCTTTTCTAAATATTTTTATTTAATTTACTCAAACTACGATACTATCAAATCAGTCAAATCATACATTTGTCAAAATATATTTTATTGAAAACCGTTTATATACAGAGTGTATTAATGATATGAGTTGAATGCATATACTTCATCCGTCTAATCATGCATTTTTTCTTTATGCCTATTTATACATGATATGACATCGAAAATAGTCGTTTAGACTAGAGCATATTTTGGTTTTCTTTTCTCTTTTTAACAGAGAATGCAATAATTCTTGACGCCTATTTATATTTTATTGAAAACCGTCCTCAACATAGAAAGGTTATCATAAGTAGAGCAAAAACAACTAATGTATAGAGAAAACACATAAGTGTTGGATAAAAAGTTGTCGGGACTATCCATACTTGATTTTTCGATTTATAAGATATAAGATAAAAGTATTACATGTTAGAGAGTTCATATAAATCACAAACTGGGTATCGTAATATTATAAGTTGATGTAACTTTTATGAGTTACCTAGAAAGTCATTTTAAAATAACTCTACTTTTTCAAAGATTCCTATTAACAAATACAACCAACTTTTTCTGTGGTATAGTTATACTTCTATCTATATATATGGGAGGTAATTTTAGTTATTGCCAACTTAACGGATATTATTGTAAGTCAATTTTTATTATACTTGAATAAAATTTAAAGTTTTCCTTTATTATTTACTCGACTGCCGTCTTAGTCGATTATGTCTCTATGCTAGAGTTTGAAATGAAGAGTTTAAAATTCTCTTAAGTTTCATAAAAAAATATCTCACTGACTTTTGATGCATAGTTTTTTTCTTTTAGAGTTCAATTTTGATATTATAAAAACATTATGCTTATTTAAATGTTTTTATTTAAATTCATGTATGGTACTTTGTGTTATTTGTTTATATCGTTCATTTAATTTCTTTGAAGTAATATCCATTTTGATATTTTTTTGTTATTTGCCTATACAACTCATTTTATTTCTTTAAGATAACAATATTTACTTAGTAGATATACTTGCTGAAATGAAGAACAATAATAAATCAATACAATATATAAATATATATATATATATATATGATTTCAACTATATAGCAGTATCTAAAATTAGTTTAATGGAATATTAATATAATGATATGAATTCAGATAAACGATTAGTATTGTATTGAATGGATCTAACCATTGGGCTCCCTGGAATATCATCTCCATCAACCGGAAATGTAAGTTCTCTTCTATATATAGAATTGTATAACGGTAGAGTATAATTAACAATTTATTTATTATTCTATAATTTTCTAATACTATTTTTATAAAAATCATGAAATATGTTAAGCTCAACTTTATTCTATTAAAATTTCTATTAGAAAGAAAAAAATTTAATAAAAAAAATTCTTAACTATATATAACTTCAAATTTTTAATTTCAGGATGGGCATAAGGATGTACTTAGAATGTAATTGGAATTATGCATTACAGAAGGATATACTGCTAAATGGACAACGAAAGTTGATATTGTCAATTTTAGTATATTATGCTTTATGTTTCGTGATTTCATAACCAATTGACACCATCCGGTTGGATTTAGTTTAGGTGGGATATGCTATCAGTTGTCTGAAAATCATAGTTATGTTTCTTTGCGATCGGATCTTGATGTCTTCTGCATATTTTATTGCTATCGAGGAAACTGTCCGGTCCGAATATATCGTGAAAGTGATGTTCGTAAGAATGACCATCATTGCATATTTATCACTCCGTCTTATGAAGGGTTCAAGCATGCAATAATTGTCGCTTCTTTAATGCGTGGAGATTATCCTTGATGTAAAAGTATTTTGCTATGTATAATGAAATTCTAAAATCAAGATGTAATATCATCGCAGAATTTAAGTGATATTTATCTTTCAATTTTTATCATGTCAGTTATAGGTTATTTTTATACAATTATATAAACTTTAGTTATATGAATATTTTATAAATCCTTGCAATCATTATACTTATGATACCTTACTTGCTATATAATATTTGTTGTTGATAAGAAATTAAAAATAATAAGTCCAAAAGAAAATAAAAATCAATAAGCCAAACGATATATATTCATTTATTCTAAATATTAAGTTATATACTGAATAGAAAGTATAACGCTGATTAGACAGATGATTGTTTGTACAATATCATATATAGATATATGAAGAAAAATGAATGATGGGATAGATGAATCTAACATTTCTAATTCACCGTAATTGCATTCCCTATTTTTGCGGTTGAAACGCATTTGATTGTCTTCTCTACCATTAGACAACATCAAGTATTATCTTTTCCAAATATTTTTATTTGATTTACTCAAGTTACGATGCTATCAAATCAGTCAAATTATACATTTACCAGAAATACTTTATTGAGAATCTTTCACATGTAGAGTGCAATTATGATATGATCTATAAATACATATACTTCATCCGTCTAATCATGCGTTTTTTGCATCCCTGTATATATATGACACAACATCAAAATGAAGAAAAATGCATGATGGGACACATGAAGCCAGCATTTCCAGTTCATCCTAATTGCATTCCCTTTTTTCGCGGCTGAAGCACTTTTTGTTGTCTTTTCTGTCACCAGACAACATAAAGTAATGTCTTTTCCAAATATTTTTATTTAATTTACTCAACTTACGATGCTATCAAGCCAGTCAAATTATATTTTATCAGAATATGTTTTATTGAGAATTTTCACATGCATAGTGTAATTATGATATGAGCTATAAATACATATATTTCATCCATCCAATCATGTGTTTTTTCTTCATGCATATTTATATATGATATGACATCAAAATGAAGAAAAATGCATAATGGGACCACATGCAGCTATACATTTCCAATTCACCATAATTGCATTTGCTACTTGCTAATTTTAAATTTCAAACTGACTTGATGACTCTTATATATATATAAACCATAATCATGCATTTTCTCACAAACACTTGTGCCTAACTATTTCAAGTACTCAAGTTGTCCATGATGAAGCTTAAGCTTAGTCCGTCGATAATGAAGAAAGGCCATAAAAAAGTAAGACGTCGACCGTGACCTCTCTCCTATAAGATATGCTCATCGAAATAGCCATGCAAGTCGTCTCCAAGTCCTCGGGTCCTTTCGATGATATTAAAAACCTACGTGCAACGTAAGCATTTATTACTTTTTATAATTTCAGAACCAACATATAAATTATCTAATATCGTTTTGTATGCATTTTAGATGTAAGAGTTTTTATCGGGCCTCCAAAGATAAGATGGTCAGGCGTTCAATCTCGGTGATTAAGGAATACTTGAGGATGTATTGGTGGGAAAAAGGTGCATGACTAATTTTGCTTCGAAACTGTGCAAATAGTGGCAATTTTAATGCCAACTTTATTCTTGGATTGGTAAATAATTTGATTTAATACTATCATCCTATATATATATGTGTGTGTGTGTGTGTGTGTGTGTGTGTGTGTGTATGTATGTATAAATTGTCTAATTCATCGATGTTGGGTTTTTTTAAACCTATAGGAAGAGATATACAATTTAGGAAGGATGACTTTGGGTATGGAGCATCTCAAGACAGCGATGACTGGTGGCCACTTTGCAGCGGCATACGTGGTCGGGATCATACTTTATTTTGATGCATATACACGGGCACACACCATGGAAATTCTGAACAAGGTTTCTTGTGGCGATCTTTTATGCACTGGTCATGAAGTTAAAGAATGCACGAGATCGGGCAATCCGATAGTAGACAGATGCAGAAGAAATGCTTTGCAGATTACGAATAAAAGTTGGACGAGGATGATGTTGAAGATGGAACCGAGATCTCCCTGCAAGAATAAGCTATGTGGAAGGGTTGTGAAGGCAAAAAGTTATGGCTACTGGGTTGATAATGATCGACTTCCGAGGACATTTTGCGGTCGGTTTTGCTGATGGATGGACGAGTGCTACAAATTCTTTGGAAATTAATGCCAATGAAAACATTGCTACCATCTCTTAACTGATTGTGTTTTCGAAGTTTTTTTTCTTCAATTTTTAGGTTTCAGAAGTGTGCATCATATTTGCTGGGTAGGATGTTGAAATCTGTGATCACTTTGCAATGGTTCGTTTTTGTAAGTAAAAAACCAACATCTCCTTTTGTTGCTAAATATAATTTTCATATCGTAACCAGTTTTAGTTTGCTGTTGAATGATAATAGTCTCAGGAGAAAACATTGAAATCGGAAATATTGGCGCCATTCATATTTTGTTGTGTTCTTCACCACTAAACAACATCAAATATTATCTTTTTCAAATAATTTTATTTAATTTACTCAAGTTACGATGCTATCAAATCAGTCAAGTTATGTTTTGTCAAATCTACTTTATTGAAAACCGTTCAAATACAGAGTGAATTATGATAAGAGTAAGAGTTCAAAAAGTAACACCTTATTAACAAACTAAAATGATATATTTATTAATATTTTATTTTGCTATTACTTTTTGAACTCTTACTTTCCTATATAAGGTCACTTCATTCATTTTCCAAGTATTCCATTATATTATGCTGCTGTGAGATTGTAAGTTTTTTTTAGTTTGTTATTTAGTGTTGTTTTATTTTTTTATGTAATACGGATATGGTGATGTACTTTATCAATACTTAGGACATAAATTTTTGCTTATATTATACGTCCATTTCAATGAAATGGATGACTAATAATGTGCATTTCCTTAAAATATTTTTATGCTTTCACATTTTATATGTTTAGGTTAAATAAATATCATGTACCTTATTATGCCATCATCCATTAATGCCTTGCATGTCTTTTCAATTCAGAAAAACAAAGAAACACATTCTTAATTCTAATTTAAAATAAAAAATAAACCTTATAGTCTCTTAAGTATCTATTAATCATTGAGTATAGCCAAGATAAGTTGAAAGTACGAGAAACTAAATAGAATTTAAATTTTTACTTGAAAACTACTTCATCGTCTCATTTTCCTTGATTCATGCTATCCCCGCACGTAGCGCGGGTACAATGCAAGTGTGTGTGTATGTGTGTATATATATATAAGTGTAGGAGATTGAAATAATCCTAGTCAGAGATATATAGAATTATACTAACAAAAGCCACAAACTAAAAATTCTGCTTGCAAGATAAAAGGAAACACAATTATAGAACAAGATAATTTGCAGGTAAGAGATGGTAAGAGAGAAACAAGACGCAAACACAAGCGATTTAGAGAGGTTCGGAAGATCTCTAGTCCTCTTTTTTTAGGCGTACGAGCCCGTTCCACTTAATCACGTCTCTACCGAGACAAACACTTTACAGTCCCGTAAGAACACATCACTCGACACACGAGTGAATCTCTTCACAACACTTCTCACTTACAAGAACTCTTCTGTACTCAAGAGATTCCACACAAAAAGAGAAAAAGATTACAATACAAGATACTCTCTCAAGAGTTTACAATTCAAGCTCTAGAATACTTCAATGGACTATTAGATTTGTAATTAAAACTCAAGTTTTTTCTTTTTCTTTTGGTGGGTGAGGATGAACTCAAAGAACGAATGCAATTTTTCAGAATGGTTGTTGTGCAATAACTACACAAGAATCCCTTTTAAACCCCACACAAAAAACAAACAAGTACATGCATTTATTATGCCTCAGGCAGAAAAACAGACGTCTAAGGCCAAGAGGACAGATACCTAAAGGCAAAATAAAACTAGCCGTTATAATATTAAATGTACGTAACGAAAATATTTTTCAAACAAAAATAATTTTTAAGCGTCTGTTGTCATAAGCTTCAGATGTTTGCTGTGATTTTCAAAACATGACCAATGAAAAAAACCGAAAACAACCGGACGTTTGAAGAACAAATGACACACGTCTGAACAAAAAAAGATTTTCAAATTTTTTAACCTTCAGATGTTTGTGGTAATAAGGTTCAGACGTTTGTTCCCACAAAAAATTTTAATGCCATGAAAACACAGAGAACAACTAGACGTCTGAAGAAGGTTTGATAGACGTTTGTTCTGTAAAAAGATTTAAGCCAATAAAAATCCAAAGAACAAATAGACGTATAAATAAGTATCAACAAACGTTTGTCTTGTCAAAAGTTTTAAACAATGAAAATCCGGAGAACAATCAGACGTTTGTTCTAGCAAGCTTCAGACGTTTGTTCTGAAGAAGAAACTGATATTTCAAATCTTGTGCATGTTTTACAATAGTGTGCAGATGCCTGAATAAGACTTAGATAGACGTTTGAAGAAGGAATGCACATAAAATTTTGAACTTAGAATTGAAAAAAGTTTTGAATGAAAACTTTACCAAGTTTCGCACAAAGGTTTCATGCATGCAATAGAGTATGTGTTTGAGTTTTTTATGCTAATCTCATAAACCATGAAGTAGTTATATCGATTTCCTAGAGAATACACTTGTAGCTCGAACTCTTGATTTCTTCGATTTTTAAATTCTTTTGAATTTGGACTTTGGCTCCTTAGCTTCATGAAACTTGAATGCGATAATTGAGGAGTTCTAGTTCATTATCCTCCAACCTCCAATGGATTTGTTATTTTAGCTCAATTTCCTTCATTCTCCATAGTAGGCTTGTGTCGGTTGATATCCTGAAATCTTTCTCAAACACGACCAAGCTCATATACAATGTTATGAAATATGCAATATGAAACACATATATAAAGATATCTATTAATATTCATAACATCATCAAAACTAACCAATTGGATTATGAAAATCCACAAGTCATCAATCACCCATTTTTGATGATGTCAAAATATTAATAGATAATATTGATATATTGAAAATCAAATATTTGAATAATCTTCAATAATCGATAAAAGGACCAATATACTAAAGTTAAACGTTTGAATAATTTCAATATATTGATACGAACCTATTACTATCCTCCTTTTTGACATAATCAAAAAGGGTGTCCTAAGAAATAAAGCGTTTGAATTACTCCCCCTAGACATAGATAAGTTAAACATATGAATAACTCTTCTTAAATATATGCATAGGAGACTAATAGAGTTGATATGAGCAAGAGTTAAAATTAAACGTTTGAATAATTTTGAAAAACAAGAATTTGGCTCATATTAACAAACATGTATAAATGATAAGTAAAATTAAGCGATACATGCAACAAAACCATATGCAATAAATTTTCAAGTTATAATATCATATGGTGTAAAAGATGAGATAAAGATATAGCAAAATAGGGTTATCTCATCTTTTAGTGTCGGCAAGCTCATGAAGGCCTAAACACACTCCGCTAGATCCTAAGATATGTTATAAATAACAAATTCACAATTGGGTTCCCCTAACGAGAGTTGCGGAGGCCATTTTGGCAAGATGATACTTATGCACAACATCACTCAATTGAACACATATATTAAGCTCTGTCCCAATATAAGCAAAACGTGTAGCATCAAGGGGTTTGTTAAAGATATCGGCCAATTGGTGAAGTGTAGGTATGTGTTCTATAATGATGTCTCTTTTTTCATAATGATCACGATGAAAATACTAGCGGACATCAATATGTTTGATGCGGCTATGTTAATAAGCAGTTTTAGTCATATGCATCGTGCTCGTGTTATCACAAAGAATAGGAATATGATCTACAAGCACATCAAAGTCTTCTAGGGTATCCTTCATCTATAGGATTTCAGCACAACAAGTACCCACGAGAATATATTCCGCTTCGGCCATGGAAAGAGCAATCGAGTTTTGTTTCATGGATGACCAAGAGACTAGACAATTTCCAAGAAATTGACACGTTCCACCCGTGCTCTTATGGTCTATTTGGCTCACCGCATAGTCCGCATCCGAATAAGATTTAAAATTGAAAATTTTATTTTTCGGATACGACAAACCTAAACCATTCGTGCTCTTAAGATATTTAAAGATTCTTTTTACTGCACTTAGATGCGATTTTTTGGGACACGATTGGAAACGAGCACACAAACAAACACAAAATATTATATTGGGCCTACTAGCGGTTAAATAAAATAAACTACCAATCATACCATAATATTTAGTGATGTCCACATTCTTGCCGGATTCATCTTTTGGAAGCTTTATTGTAGTGGCCATTGGTGTTGCTTGGCTTCACATCTTCAAGATCAAACCTCTTGATGAGCTCTTTTGTGTACTTGGCTTGATTTATGAAGATGTCATCTTTGAGTTGCCTGATTTGGAGTTCAAGAAAATAATTGAGTTCACCCTTTATGGTCATTTAAAACTCTTTTTGCATACTATGGGTAAATTCCTTGCATAGAGATTCATTAGTAGATCCAAAAATGATATCATCTACGTAAATTTGTACCAGCAAAATCTCATCATTATTCTTTTTGATAAAAAATGCGGTGTCAATATTTCCCTTTGAAAAACCTTTTTCAAGTAGAAATGTACACAATCTAGCATACCAAGCTCTAAGAGCTTGTTTCAAACCATACAAAGCTTTATGCAACTTGTAAACATGATTGGAATGTTTAAAATCTTCAAAACCGGACGGTTGTTCCACAAAAATTTCATACTCAAGGACATCATTCAAAAAGGCACTTTTAACATCCATTTGATAGACTTTGAAATCTTTAAAACATACATATAAGAGTAAAATACGAATGGCTTCTAATTTAGCTACCAGAGCAAAAGTTTCATCGAAATCAATACCTTCCTCTTGATTGTAACCTTATGCTACGAGTCTCGCCTTTTTCCTATTAATCACACCGAATTCATCAAACTTGTTCATGAAGACCCATTTTGTACCTATAATGTGTCTATCACTAAGCTTAGGAACCAACATCCACACATTGTTTCAAATTGGACAAGCTCCTCTTGCATAGCACAAACTCAATTCTCATCCATGATAGCTTCTTTAGCATTCTTAAGTTCAATATGAGACAAGAAAACTATGTTAACAAAGAAATTTGGATTATGAGAACGAGTGGCTACCCCCTTGACACATCACCGATGATTTGGGTTGGTGGATGAGTCTTATTGTATCTTCAATCTCTTAGTAGGGTTGGTACCGATTCATCATCCACATCGGCTACTACACTTGAAGGAGGCTCTTGTTTAAAATCTTCCCTTAAGATGTCAAGTTCATCCAAACGAGTTCGAACCACTTCATCATTTTCTTTCTCAAGTACTACAACATTCTTGGCAAAATGATTAGTTTCATCAACTTAACATGCATACTCTCTTCCATAGTGTTAGAGGTTTTATTGAAAATACGATAAACTTTACTAGTGGAAGGGTAGTCAAGAAAAATACCCAAATCACTTATTGAATCAAATTTTCCAAAAGGATCTTTAGTATTTAAAATATAACACTTGCTCTTGAAAACTTTAAAATAACCAATGTTTTGTTTTCTATCATAATTCAATTCGTAAGGAGTTTTCTTAAGTCCTTTACGAATAACAACCCTATATATAATATACGATGCGGTATTAACCGCTTCGGCCCAAAAATAGTGAGGTAAACTATGTTCATTTAGTATTGTCTATTTCATGAAGAGATCAATTTTTTCGTTCGACGACTCCATTTTGTTGCGAAGTTCTAGAATAAGAAAATTCATATTTGATCCCTTGATCATTACAAAAATCTTCAAAGAAAGCATTTTGAAATTCATCTCCATGATCACTACGTCTTTTAACAATAAAAAGTTGTTTTTCGTTTTGGACTTTATTAAAGAAAGTTTTAAAAGCAACAAAGGCATCATTTTTGCTGGAAAGAAAACGAATCCAAGTAAATGTTGAAAAATCATCAACAATCACAAATGCATAAGATTTACCACCAAAACTCAAAGTTCTTAAAGGACCAAATAAATCCATATGAATTAACTTAAGAGGGTTAGAAGTTGATAGAACCTTCGGTTTGAAAGAGCACTTGACTTGCTTACCTATTTGGCACGCATCACATAGCTTGTCTCTTGCAAATTTGAGATTTGATATGCCAATGACCAAGTCCTTGTTTACGATTTTTAAAAGTAGATTCATAGAAGCATGTCCAAGCATGCGGTGCCACAGCCAACTATCATCCTCTACAACACTTAAACACTCAAAATTCTCATTAGAAATATGACAAGCGTCAATAGAATAAACATTACCACTTTTTTCCCACAAAGTATCTTATCTTTTGAATCAAGAACTTTTCCAAATTTTTCATCTAAAACAACTTTAAAGCCTTTATCACAAAATTGACCAATACTTAGAAGAATATGTTTTAAGCCATCAACAAGACCATCTTCTTAAGTAGTAGCGTTAAACTTGATATTACCTTTATCGATAATTTTACCTTTACCATTATCTCCAAAGGTGACCATGACACCTTCCTCACTTGATAGGGTTGCAAAACACTTAAATTTGCCGGTCATATGCCTTGAGCAACCACTATCAAGATACCATTGATTTTCATGTCGTGACTTGCGGGACACCTATAGAGGAAGCAATAAAATATCTTTTGATACCCAAGTCTTAGTGGGTCCACGGGGGTTAATCTTTGGAACCCAAATCAAATGCTTTGAAGATCTAGCTTTACAATGGTAAGAGATATGATCAATATGGCCACAATAATTACACAACATTACTAGTTCTAGAATGTGTATGTTTGTGTTTGGCATGATGATGATGATGTGAAGTAGGATTCTTAACACGAGTAGTTTTAGCAATGGATTTTCTAAAACTTGGAACATGAGCAAATCTAGCATTACGATCATATGATATAGGAGTATGTACATGATGAGCATGGTGATCATAAGAAGTAGATGCATGTAAACTAGTCTTAACAAAAATAGTCTTAAATGAAGCCTTATCATATGATGGTTTGGGTCTACTAGCATGAGAGGGTGATGCATGTTGAAAACCAATTTCATTCTTCTTATTGGAAATATTTAAATTGCATATCATGTTATCAAGAGAAATTTTGTTAGTGGCAAACTTATGAAGAGTGGCATCAAGATCATTAATCTTAACCTTTATTTTATCAATATCAAGCAACACAGCATTATGATTGAAATTCAAAAAATCATATTTGCACTTTCGAGAGAACTATTTAAAGAAGCAATCTTAGACAAAAGATTTTCGTTCTCAAGTTTTAAACTCTCACATCCACAAGATTTAATAAAACTTTCATTTTCAAGATAAGCAATTTCTTTTTGGCAATGGAATACTTAGATTGGAGTTTGGAATAATAATCGTGTAAAGTTCCAAAAGTTTCAAGAAGTTCTTCAAAGTTATATGAATCAAGATCATCAATTATCTCATCCTCATGTGCCATGAAACACATGTTCGCTATTTCTTCATCGGATAGACGATCTTCATTATCGCTCCCTTCCGACTCATCCTACGTTCTTGCATTGAAGACTCTCTGATTTGGTCGATATAGAGTTTCCTACTTGTTATTGAGGTGGCAATCAGCAACGAGATGATCAGGCTTCTTACACATGAAACAAGGCCCAATATCTCTGTTGTTGTAGCGACGATCTCTTGAAAAGGTTCCTCTTTTGAAATTTCATCGAAACTTGAGAAATTTGTTGAATTGCCTTGTCATAAGAGCGATATCATCATCGTCTCCACTAAATTCGTCATCTTCGCTTTGATTTGGATAGAGCTTTGGATTTGAATGACGCTTTGGATGTAGCCTTGGATTTGAATGACGCTTTGGATGTATCCTTGAGAGCGATATTCTTGAGCTTGTCTTTTTTCTCCACTTTTTCATCTTCTAGGTCATAGATTTTGAGTTCAATCTCATAAGTTTTGAGATTTTCTTGAAGCTCTTCAAAAGACATGACCTCAGTGTCGGCCATCTCCTTGAGAGTAATTGTCATTATTTGCCATTTCTTGGTGAGTGATTGAAATATCTTCGTCACCTTTTCCTCATTCTTCATGGGATCATCTAAAAGGGAGTCAAGAGGATTAATGATGCAAATAAAACGACTAAATATATCATCAATGTTTTCATCAGGCAACATTCGAAAATTTTCATACTCTGTTTTCAAAAGATCAATTTTAGCCCTCTTAACATTGGAACTCCCTTCATGAGCAACTAATAAAATTTTCCACATAGCAAAAACACTTTTACATTTTATTACACGAGCCAAATCACTTTCGTTGAGACAAGAATAAAAGGCAAACTTGGCTTTATGATTAGCTTCATAAGCCTTTTTATCTACTACACTCCAACTATCCTCATCAGCGGTGGGTAACTCATGCTCCTTCAAAAAGGTGTATATCCACACATATCTACCTTGCGATTCTAAAAAGAACTCCATCTTAACTTTCTAAATGGTAAAATTAATACCATCAAAGTATGGTGGTTTGGTGATGGATTGGGAGTGTCCCATACTATGTGAAGAAGATTAGGCCATAGGATCTTTCTAGGGTTTTAATCCTAACAAAAAGAGCACATTGCTCTGATACCAATTGAAATAATCCTAGAGGGGGAGTGAATAGATTATACTAACAAAACCTATAAATTAAAAATTCTACTTGTAAGATAAAAGGAAACACAATTATAGCACAATATAATTTGCAAGAGATGGCAAGAGAGAAACATAACGCAAACACAAGTGATTTAGAGAGGTTCGGGAGATCCTCTGGTCCTCTTTTCTTTAGGCGTATGAGCCCATTCCACTTAATCACGTCTCCACCGAAACAAACACGTTACACTCCCGTAACAACACGCCACTCGACACACGAGTGACTCTCTTCACAACACTTCTCCTCACTTACAAGAACTCTTTAGCACTCAAGAGATTCCACACAAAAAGAGTAGAAGAGGATTACAATCCAAGATATTCTCCCAAGAGTTTACAATTCAAGCTCTAAAATACTTCAATGGAGTATTAGATTTGCAATTAAAGCTCAAGCATTTTTTTTCTTTTGGTGGGTGATGATGAAGTCAAAGAATGTATGCAATTTTTTAGAATGGTTGTGCAATAACTATACAAGAATCCCTTTTAAACCCCACAGACAAAACAAACAAGTGCATGCATATACGTAACAGTTCTTACGTCTCAGGCAGAAGAACAGACGTCTGAAGGCCAAGAGGGCAGACATCTGGCAAAAATAAAACTAGCCGTTATAACATTAAATATACGTAACGATAATATTTTTCAAACAAAAATAGCTCAAGACATCTTTCGTCATGAGCTTCAAACGTTTGTCGTGGTTTTCAGAACATGGCCAATTAAAGTATAGAAAACAATCAGACGTTTGAAGAATAAGTGACACGCGTCTAGAAAAAAAAAGATTTTCAAAGTTTTTAACTTTCAGACGTTTGTGCCAATAAAGTTGAGATGTTCGTTCCCACAAAAAGTTTTAATGCCATGAAAATACAAAGAACAACCAAACGTCTGAAGATAGTTTGATAGACGTTTGTTCTGTACAAAGTTTTAAGCCAATGAAAATCAAGAGAACAAACAGACGTATGAAAAAATATCGACAGACGTTTGTTCTGTCAAAAGTTTAAACAATGAAAATCCAGAAAATCAGACATTTGTTCTGGAAAGCTTCAGACGTTTCCTCCATCATAGGCTTGTGTCGGTTGATATCCTGAAATATTTCTCAAACGTGACCAAGCTCATATACAGTGTTATGAAATATGCAATATGAAAAACATGTATAAAGATATCTATTAATATTTATAATATCATCAAAACTAAACAATTGGATTATGAAAATCCATAAGTCATCACAGATAAGTATAAAGTTTAAATTAATCCTTAAACTGTAACTCATTTTATCACAATTTTGTCCACAAGTCTCCCTCCTCTCCAAGCTGCCACGTCACCCCCTCTCACCCCCTCTGTGATCATGAGAGCAATTTGTTGCTGCTGCTGCTAGGCTCTTCGTGGGCTCTATCTCTTGTGCCTTGGGCTGGAACTTCTTAATCTCCAGGCATGCTAGCACGTGCACTACACATTCAAACTTTTGGGCTTGAATTTTAAATCAATTTCAATAGGTGCCACTGTACCAAAAGATTAAAATTAAATAAGGCAAAAAAAATGCATCTGTGCACGGCCGCAAGCCTTTATGAAATCGAAGAAAATTGTTCTTCTTAATTTTTTTTTTAAAATTCACTGATTTTTATGTGCTTATATGATGCAAAATATAAAGTGAAGAAAACAATTTTTGAAATTTCTTAAAATTTTGCAATTTTCATTTGCTATACAATATATAAGAAATTATGAAATCGAAGAAAACAAATTTTTTAGATTTTTTAAAATTTAGCGATTTCTGTGCGCTTATAAGAAGCAAAATATTGAAAATGTAAAGAAGCAACAAATATTGATATTTATGAAAAAATTGTGGTCTTTGTGTGTTATTGCAATCAAAATATTAACAAAACTGATTATAACAGAAAATATCGAAATTTTTGAAAATTTTGCTATTTTCATGTGCCATACAAAATATCGAAAATTTAAAGCAATTTTTTTTGAATATTTTTATAATTTTATGATTTTCGAATGCTAAAATTCGGGATTTTTGAAGATATCACGATTTTCGTGTGTTATGCAAACAAAATATAGAGAAACCAAAGAGGGTAGATAATTTTGAAAATTTTATAATTTTTGTGTGCTAAAAATTCAAAGAAAACAAATTTTTTTTGAAAGATTCACGAATTTTGTGTACTAAGCAAAATATAGAAAAAACGCAAAAATATTTTATTTTATAAATTTTATGATTTTCTTGTGCTATATATGGCAAGCAAAATATTAAAAAACCGAAGAAAACAAATATTTAATATTTTTAACATTTCACCATACTCGTCTGTTATAGCGTGAAAATGTTGAAAATTTGAAGAAAATAAAATTTTTGGAATATGTGTATATTTTGTGACCCTCTATGCTACAGTAAAACCTCCGTATAGGAATACTCTATATAGGAATAACCTCCCTATAGTGATAAAAAGTCCCGGTCCCGACTCGGGACCAGTTATAAATAAGAATAACCTCCACAGTGTGATATTCCATACTTTTTCCAAGTCCCGCCTGTACTAATTTACCTCTATATAGTAATAAATTGGCATTAAATTTTAAATAATTTTTTATATATATAAAAAATACATAAAATTACTTGGCTATTACAATTGAACTTAAGATGACATAAATTACTTAACTACACAATTGAACTTAAGATGACATAAAGTACTTTGACTTGTTAATAAGTTTGAAGGTCTATATGAATTTTGAAGGTCTAAGAATTTTGACTTGTTAATAAGTTTGAAGGTCTATATGAATTTTGAAGGTCTAAGAATTTTGACTACTATTTTTTCAAAAAAAAATCTAATTTTTATATATAAAACTCTACTTAAGAATAACCCCCCTATAGTAATATTTTTCCCCGGTCCCAAGGATATTACTGTATAGAGGTTTTACTGTATAACAAACAAAATATTAAAAAACCGAAAAAATAAAATTTTGTGATTTTCGTCTGCTATAAAGCAAGGAAATATTAAAGAAACTGAAGAAAAAGTATTTGCAAGTAAATCCCGCGTATATTTTACATATGAAATTCATAAATTTGATATAGACAACTTGCAAATCATATAATAATAAAAATTTAAATTAATATGATTTTTCTTGACCTTGGACTTCGTACGCACGCATCCCTTGCTAGTATGATAATACGCAAACATCTGTGACCAATAATTTGTTTTTAAAAATCTGGACCAACAAATACAACAAGATAGATTAATTATGTCAAGAAAGCAACATTTTTTTCTTTTTCTTTTTCTTTTTTGATAAAAAGAAAGCAACAAAATCTAAATTGTCAAACTGCACAAAACTTTGAATGGAGGCAAGTTTTTACACATTTTATATTTTACAAAAGAAAAGAAGCTAAAAGCCTAATATGAAACATAAAGAGGAGTTCGCGTTAGGCTGACAATGAGGGAGAGAATTTCAAGCATCTAAGGATGCTATTAACAAAGTAATGCAATGATCAGTAACTATCATGATTTAAAGGAGAAACCGATTCAAATACAAAACACTGAGCTAATAAAGCTTTTTCCCCCATTGATGGTGCCCTAAAGAATTATATAAACTGAGATAGATCCAAAAATTCTTAGAATAACTGACCAGTACAAGTAATGCCATGTGCTGATCCTTTGCGTCTCCTTTAGGGCCTGTTTGGTTGCAGGATTATGGGTTTGGATTTGGATTTTGGATTGTGGAATCCTAGGATTCCACAATTTTGTGTTTGGTTGCAGGATTAGGATTTCTAGGATTCCTTTGTTTTATATGGGGGGCCCACCACAAAAGAAGGATTCATGAATCCTAAAAATTTTCAAGGATTCTCAAGGATTTGGCACTATTCATTGTACTTTTAGATGGGGCCCATGCACTTTATTTATTTAACAATCCTCTCTCTCTCTATCTCTCTCTAAAATCCTCAAATCCAAATCCTATTTTTTTTCCAACAACCAAACAAAGATTACAAGGATCTAAAATCCAAAACCAACCAAACAACAAATTACCAAATCCAGAAATTTCAACCGTACTATTTTTGGAATCCAAATTCCATAATCCTGTAACCAAACAGCCCCTTAGGGCCTGTTTGGTTGCAGGATTATGAGTTGGATTTGGATTTTGGACTGTGGAATCCTAGGATTCCATAATTTTGTGTTTGGTTGCAGGATTTGGATTTCTAGGATTTCTTTGTTTTTTATGGAGGACCCACCACAAAAGAAGGATTCTTGAATCCTAAAAATTTCCAAAGATTTTCAAGGATTTGGCACTATTCATTGTACTTTTAGATGGGGCCCATGTACTTTATTTATTTAATAATCCTCTCTCTCTCTATCTCTCTAAAATCCTCAAATCCAAATCCCACTTTTTTTCACCAACCAAACAAAGATTACAAGGATCTACAAATCCAACACTAGGAATCCAAAACCAACCAAACAACAAATTACCAAATCCAGAAATTTCAACCGTACTATTTTGGAATCCAAATTCCAAAATCCTGCAACCAAACAGCCCCTTAGGCACACTGCTACTACCTTTGTCCTTGCTGGCACCATCCAGAACTGCCTTAGCTAGCCTATCAACAGTCAAGTGCAGGATACTGTTACGATGAGGAATGAAATAAGCATATTTGATAGACACGCTCTAAAATAAAAATACCAAGGTTGAATGTACGTATACAATTGTAGGTGTGGTAGCACGTTTTCAGAGATCGATAACCTATTTATACAAGGAAATGGGCTCCAATTTTCCCTGTTTCGCTTTGTGTTCTAGAGAGGAAAGGAATTACCTACCATAATAGCTACCGTCTTCTAAGCCAAAAATATCAGAGTGCAAAGATCATTTATACCACCCTAAAGGGAACTAGACTGACGCGACCTGGGTCGCGCCAAGATATTACCTTCCGTTGATCTGCTGATGGCGGCGATGGATGGCTGATATTGGACCTGGAGATAGGCTCCTGAAGCGTGTAGATCTCAATAGGTTTGAGGTTGGTTGTTGCCGAGCTACCTGCAAGGAAGTCCCGGGGTGGTTGTACCACCGAGGACACTCCGACGGTCAAGTTAGAGAGGAAATCCGAGCAGGGTAACGGCTTAGTGGAGTAAAAATGACTTACTTGAACCGTCTGAAGAAGGGGTTTATATAGCGGTGGCAGCAGGCAGGGCAGGCATGAAAATCACGCCGGCCGTTAAGCTCCCGACGTCACGCCCGTGTGATGAGCGGGATCTCCCATTAATGGCGAGGCGGGCTCGTTAACGGGGGATCGTGATGGTGTGGAACGCGGGATGTGGCCAGCGGGTATCTCGCACATGGCGAGATTCGCGGGATGGCGGTTGCGCCTGTGAGCGGTGCTGTTGGTCGGTCGATGAGACCGAGAAAGATGACCTCGGCAGGAGCGCTCGCGGACGAGCGGGATAGCCGAGGTATCTTGGTTCTGCGGTAGCCCGGAGACGAGCTGTGAAGCCGAGGAGGCCAATTGTGCAGGAGGCTTGGAGGTGAGCCAGCATTTGTTTGTAGGACGGGCACAGGAGTGGTCTGGTCGGCCACTGTAGGTCCTTTCTTGCATGCTTTGGGACATGTCATCTGCCACGTGTCATGATCTGGGAGATCACACCGATATCGAGCATCATCATTAACCTCCCACTCTCGTCCCGACCAGCTGACGGATCGGGTCGAGAGTGGTCTGCCGGGTCATCCGAGATGAGCTCCTTTTCGAAGATATCGTCGGACGTGTCCCCGGATAATCTGTTGTATTTTCTGGATGATGCCAGCGAATCAGGGTGAGATCTTTGCATTAAAGAGGGTGTGCCGGATCGTGCGTACTTTCGCTGAAGCGACAGCCCACGTGTCGGGCGCTGGTTGGCTGACGCGACGGGCCGCAGACCTTTGGCGTCAGATGGGAAGCGGCCAATGCGCGTGCGGCAGATGGAGCGATCTTGGTCGTCGAGTGCACTGAACCGTTTTGGCGGGAGATGACTGTCGCCATTGGATGAGGACGCCGGTGGCTATAAATAGAGGTGGGGTCCGCTTCAGGGCCTATGTCTCTTTATATTTTTTTCGTTCTTGATCTTGTAAGCCCGGCGCTCTCCTCTTTAGGTCGGATCTCCGCGTTCCCGAGAACTTCTCCATCAGGTTAGATGGCTTCTTTTTCTTTCTTCTGCTTCTTCTCCTTCTAAGTTGAGTCTGTTTCTCCCTTTGGCAGGACCAATGGATCAATCCAGGACTCTTGGTGCCCTCGGTACTCAGTCCCGGAAGACCGTGCCTCCGGCTGAATCGAGTCCCGTGCCAAACGTGTCGCCGACGGCAGGGCCATCTGCCTCGTCACAAGCTCCCGATGATTGTCCCGGCGGCGGCCAAAGGCTTCCACGGGTTACCGAGCCCCAGACGAGGGATGCAGGAGAGGATGGAGACAGGGTTCCTCTTAAGAGGAAAAGGTCAGTCTCCCGCGCGCCACTGACGGAGATTCCGGAGGGGATTCCTGTGCAGGAGGGGGACGTCCATTTCGTGGTCCATTCGGGGCTTTCCGTCATTGCCGGCCTGCTTGCTGGTATGGAGGAGTCGGCCGGGAGCAAGATTCCGCGGGGGACCCTGAGGGCCCAAATGGCAGCTATCGCTCTGGAGGCAGTTCAGGTATGCACTCCCTCATGTGTTATTTCGAGCGCCCTTTCTCTAGTTCGGGTGTCTCTAAATCTCTCTGCCGTTTTTCGGCAGGTCCTTCAGCACTGCACCCTCGTTACTCGTATGGAGGCCGAGGGGGCTATCCATGCCGCGAGGTCAGCAGGAAGAGTCTTCTTCGGAGGCCGAGGATCTACGACTTGAGCTGCGTCTGGAGAGAGGGAGGTGGCCGTCCTTGAAGCCCGGTCGGTAGTTGCGGAGCTCGCTGTCTCAAAGTGTAGGGAGTCTTATCACCGCCTGAGTGAGTCCCACCGAGCCATCGAGGCGAAGTTGGTGGAACTGGCCGATCGCTTTGCAGCCATGAAGAGGGCGAGGGATGCCAGCAGGCGGGATGCCGAGGCGGCGCTTCAGGCGGCGGAGGTTGCCGAAATCCGAGCTAAAAAGACGGTGGCTGATTACAAGAGGTCCGACCAGTTTTACGTCGATCTCAGCGAGACCTTCGCCATTGCATGGAACAAGGCTCTCGGTGCCGTCAAGGAGCAGTTTCCGGAGTTTCCCGACGGTGAGCTTCGTGCTCGGGTCCCACTTTCAGTGGCCATACCTCCGGCCGATGGTGATGAGGGAAGCGAGGTCTAGGCTGGGCTTGCGGCCCAAACTTTTTGGCTTTTCCTCCTCTCTTTTGTAAGCCTTCGGATAATTTGATAAGGCTGGGGAGCCCACAGCACCCTTGTAAAGACTTTTGGCTTTGTGAATAAAAACTTTTTGCAGTTGTGTTTGCATGCGTATTTTCCTTTGTCGGTAAACACTTGTATTTGCACAGTATTGCCTTCGTGTTATGCCGGTTCTTCATCTAGCAATTACGCGTCGAGTTGAATCTGTTCATTTGCCAAGTGTGCAAAGACCGGCTGGAAGACGGTATCTCCATGGCCCCGAAGTCGAGGTGGAGATCGCGCAGACGTAGATAGACCGGATCTCTCTTGGTGAGGTCATGTTCCTTAGCGTGGAAGGCTCGGAGAGGCCTGCTAAGGATGGACCGAGCAGTGAAGCTGCTCGATTGCCTCTTGGCGAGGGCTTCGATCCCTGGTGTGTTAGGGTAGAGAGCTACCAGCCAGGGAGCCCGGCTGCCTCATGTGAAGGCTTTTGATCCTTAGCGCGGAAAGGGCCGTAAGTGGCCTGCTAAGAACGGGGCTGAGCAGGGTTGCTGCCCGGTGCCTCTTGGCGAGGGCTTTGATCCCTGGTGTGTTGGGATAGGGAGCTACCAGCCAGGGATAACCGAGCAAGGGCAGGCCCGGTTGCCTCTTGCAAGGGCTTTTGATCCTTAAGGACGGGCCGGGCATGGTTGCTGTCCGGTGCCTCTTGACGAGGGCTTTGTTCCTTGGTGTGTTGGGGTAGGGAGCTACCAACCAGGGATAACCGAGCAAGGGCGGTCCCGGTTACCTCTTGCAAAGGCTTTTTATCCTTAGCGCGGGAGGGGCTGTAAGTGGCCTACTAAGGATAGGCCGAGCAGGGTTACTGCCCGGTACCTCTTGGCGAGGGCTTTTGGTCCTTAAGGATGGCCGAGCAGGATTGCTGCCCGGTGCCTCTTGGCGAGGGCTTCGATCCGTGGCGTTGTGGGGTAGAGGATCTACCAGTCAAGGATAGCCGAGCAGGGTAGCCGCTCGGCTGGCTCTTGGTGGGGGCTTTAATCCCTGGCGTTGTAGGGTAGGGGAGCTACCAGCCAGGGATAGCCGAGCAGGGTAGCCGCTCGGCTACCTCTTGGTGAGGGCTTCGATCCCTGACATTATGGGGTAGGGGAGCTACCAGCCAGGGATAGCCGAGCTGAGTAGCCGCTCGGCTGCCTCTTGGTAAGGGCTTCGATCCCTGGCATTGTGGGGTAGGGGAGGTACCAGCCAGGGATAGCCGAACAGGGTAGCTGCTGGGCTGCCTCTTCGTAAGGGCTTAGATCCTTAGTGCTGGAGGGGCCGTAAGTGGCCTACTAAGGATAGGCCGAGCAGGGTTACTGCCCAGTGCCTCTTGGCGAGGGCTTTTAATCCTTAAGGATAGCCGAGCAGGGTTGCTGCCCGGTGCCTCTTGGCAAGGGCTTCGATCCCTGGCATTATGAGGTAGGGGGTCTACCAGTCAGGGATAGCCGAGCAGGGTAGCCGCTCGGCTGCCTCTTGATGAGGGCTTTGATCCCTGGCGTTGTGGGGTAGGGGAGCTACCAGCCAGGGATAGCCGAGCAGGGTAGCTGCTGGGCTGCCTCTCAGTGAGGGTTTAGATCCTTAGCGTTAGAGGGGTCGTACGTGGCCTACTAAGGATAGGCCGAGCAGTGAAGCTGCTCAGTTGCCTCTTGGCGAGGGCTTCGATCCCTGGTGTGTTGGGGTAGGGAAGTTACTAGCCAGGAATAGCCGAGCAGGGTAGCTGCTGGGCTGCCTCTTGGCGAGGGCTTCGATCCTTAGCGCTGGAGGGGCCGTAATGGGCCTGCTAAGGACGGACCGAGCAAGGTTGGCGCTCGGTTGCGCAAGAATTTGCCGATCCTCCAGATGCGTGAACATCGGGAAGGGCAATAGTCACGGATGACGCGTGTCAGGGACATACGGGGGAAGGCGGAAAGTTTCGTGAAGCCGCGTCAGTATCGCCACGTGGCTGTGGGGCATCGGGTTAACTGCCGCGATTCCTAAGATTCGCGCCGGTATGCGTGAGAATCCGGGTCCTTGAAGATTTGCTTGGGGTTATAAATAGAGAGGGAGATGGCAATTCCTCCGGCATCGCTTTCTTTGAGATGGCTGAGCGCGTGTACTTGATCGAAGAGATCATCTCCCTTGATGATGTCGCTTTGTATGATCAATCTCTAACAAAGGATGGGTACCGGAGAGCGGTTCAGCGCTAGAGGATCACTTTGGCCGGCTTCTCCCTCGGCGGTCGCCCCTGCTTTAGATGCTGATGTACGCGATCTGGAGGAGGTCCCCGGCTCTAGATAACCCCTTCACTGAGGACCTTCTAGACGAAGCGCTCGACAAGGTGCGTTCGATCTTCCTGTTCGGCCTCATCTCTAAGGCCAGGCACGATCGATCCTTCGCTCTCATCCTGGAGTGTTTCAAGATGAGGTACATCGTGGGCCGAGACTCAGAAGGCGATGCGTCGGGTACTTCTGTGGCGTCCCGGGTCCGCGCGCTGCGTTGGTGGGAGCGGGCTATAGCGGCGGGGGCCCGGTGATTGATCATATGTTCGTGTGTATTTGGAAAAGTTTTAATCACAACCAAAGAAATTTATACTGCAATCAATTAACGGGGTCGATGTAGCGCGTTAATGAATACGGATCGTCCACTGAAATGTGTGTTTTGATCGATCTTGTTTTAGATGAGTCGAAATGAAAAGATAAAAGAAAATACAAGAAAATTGATTTAAGATTTATGAGTTTTAATTTCAAGAAATATAAAGAAACTAAAGATCTAGAATCAAGAAATGTCCCAATCAATTTTGTTATCAAGATTTGTAGAATAGCTTGTAGAAATCGATCGAATTGGTAGCAATGATGAAACTAATAATGACTAATCTTATCTATGGATAATTTGTAGCTAGATCGATGGCGATGAATGAAGATTAGGGATCTATTGAAGAAACTAGGGTTTCTCCTTCTCTATCCCTTGTCTTTTCATTGATCATCATTCGGATCTAGCCTCTAGTAAAGAGATTCATCAATCATTTGATCCCTAATTTGCAACGAAATTATCAAGAATGTGATCTCGATCCAAATTAGGTCATTGATGATTCTTTTTCCTAAAGTTCACAAATCTCATAAGACTTAGGATTAGTATTAGGATTCGATCATCACAAGATCTACCAAATCTCTCGATTCCGTAACAAGCGGAGATTTACTCAAGCATCATGAAAATAAAAGATTCAAGATCTAGAAATTTCATAGTGCAAGAATATAAAGAAAGCAAGAATTAACTAATTATCACCTTTATTAAATCGACGACTAACTACACATTCGCTCAATTCGAGGTTACAAGATGTTGCTCTCGATCGCTCCTTTGAAGAGGTAACTAGATCTGTCGAAGTTCGCTCCGCTCGATCTCCTTGAGATTTGGATCGTCGTCGATCTCGCGCTCTTGATGAAGATTGGCTTCGCGAATAAAGGATCGTTGATGGCTCGCTTAATTTGCTTCTTAAAATGATCTTGATTTGGCTTTGGATTTGGATTTAAGCTAGGGTTTTGGATCAAGTTGTGTCACTCAACTTGTGCAAATTTGGCTCAATATTCAACCACTAATTGTGTAACCTCAAAACCCTACATCTAGATCTCTTTTTATAACCACCTCATTTGAATCTTCCCTCCAAAGCCAGTTTGTTAGAGAGAGCCTTCTAGAATGGGTTTGTTAGAGGTAATATTCTAGAATGAGTTTGGTACAGAGAATATTCTAGAATGAGGTTGTTACAAGGAATATTCTAGAATGAGTTTGTTATGCAGAGCCTTCTGAAAGAAGCCACGTGGTAATTTAAGCGTCCTGAAGAAGCGGGGCCGTTGAGAAGAAGCTTCTGGAGACAATATGATTTGCTGACGTGTCAAGTAGGCCGCGGATCCGCGGCGGATCGGCCAACTCGGCCGCGGATCCACGGCCATATAGTGGGCTTACTGTATGAGGTTTTCAGGGTATCTTTCTGTTGGTCTTTGGGTTATTCTCAGATGCCTGGAATCTGACATTTCTTTCTTGGTTGCTGCCAGATCTCAAGTCTTGGACTTGCTGCATTTTATTGGCACTTTTGTGATTCCGGCTCTTTGACCTGAAGGATTTTCTGCACACAATCTCGATAAAACATGTTGAGATATACAAAATCATACATATAGTAATAAACACTCAATTTCCCTCAAAATGCCGGTTATAATGTATAACACATGTTATTTGATATTTTGCAGACGAATTGCTAATATGTGTTATATTTATACCAAACACTTTTAGATGATTAGAAAAAGTAGAAATTGATGTGTTAAAAATGCAATATTTTCGACTGATCAAATTCCCCCAAACTTAATTTTGATCGTCTCGAGCAAACATCTTTTATTCAGGTGAAGGAGAAAATATAAGAAAAAGAAAAACTAAGTAGCACACTTTCGTAGGCAACACGATTGCACTGAGCACGTGCAACAAGCCTTTAAACCTCTAGGTGTCCCTAGTAGGAAAAGTGTTGTCTCATGAGGGTTTTCAGCAGATTGCACCCACAAAATCCCATAATTAAAGGAAGACCGTGAAAGTTACATATAAAGATAAGAATTATAAAAGAAAGGCTTTGAAAATTAAAGTTTCCAACTAATACTAGCTTTTCGGTTGTCATGAGCCCTATCTTAATAGTCATGAAAAGATATTAGAAATCACATCATACCTCAATAAAACATCGTCTTTATTCTTCATTCCTATCTTTCTTCCAAATATCGATCATATACCCCTACGTGTGTGTAAAGAACATCCCTACACTCGGAGAATTTAATTCAAACTATCATACTCTTGTCCATCTACCTCAGTACCTTTTAATTGATGAATATTTAGGTGGATCTGCTCACACAATTTTCATGCGACCGTTAATATTTCTTGAGGGACTAACCGACCGATTACTCATGTGCTCGCTGATTAGGCATAAGTAGCATTTTCCTCGTCTTGCAACACCTAAGGCTTAGCAATAACTCCCAAACCAGTTGGTTTAAGGCACTAGGCGATGAAGCACCCTCGCTATATTTTTTTATTGTTGCCTTGGTGTTTACAAAACCAGTGTTCGTTTTTCTACACCATTTTATATTTTATTCTTCATTTTTTTATCTTCTTCGTACTTTGGCTTTCAGACGAGCATTTCAAGGTATCCTCTACTATCCCGAGTTTCAAGACGTGTGTAAGTGCGTATAGTATGGTATCAACATTTAAAATGTTTGGCTTCCAGAATAAGAACTATTTTTCAGACTTATTTTTATTTTCAGATTAGTTACTTCTTTCATCTTACTTATCCTTGGGACAACGGCTCATAACTACTTATTACTAGTTTCGTTTAAGAAAACTTCTAATTTTCTTGGTTTTCTTAAATTTTTCTCATCTTTTGGATGTAATTTTTCACTATCTAATCTTTTATTCTCTTATTTATGTACAAAAAAAAATTATTATTTTTATATGTTTTTATTAAATAAAAATTTATCATATGTTTTGTGCTTATGCAAAGTATGATGCAAAGTGATGCGTAAATAAGCACAAATCTCCCCCAAACTTGTTTAGAACAGTGTCCTCACTGGTGCCATCTGTTAAATCTCAAAAACCTGTAAGCTTGGGAGGAAATTTATTAACGGGGGCATGAAATATGATCGTGAAAATCCTCCCCCAAACTAATTTTTGGCTCATAATTTTGAGGACAACATTTATTTTCAAGAGCCAAAACTATACCCTCCAAACTTGAGTTAAACAATGTTAATCTTTTAAAATCATAAGAGGGGGGTAAAGTTACTGGTCAATGCAAAGCCTTATAAAGACCGAAAGTCAACACCAATCATTCGAAGATTTTATCAGTATAATGCACCGGTTGGTGGAAGAACAAGTTGAAAAGAGTCAAGAAGAAGTGGGGAAAAGATAAGTGGTATAAAAGAAAGGATTTGCGTCTCGTTTTGGAGAGACGACACGGTTATTGTGATGATGGATTACTCGCATTCTTGTGACTGTCAAGAAAAAGGGGTGGAAGTTCAATTTCTTTCTGTAGTTGATTCATCTCAACACCCGTGCTTTCTAAAAATGCGAGTTCATCAGCGACGCTTACATCGATATCCCGAAGAATAATATCATTGGAAAGAACGGGATGATACTCAGACTCTATGAAAGGTTCAAAATAAGCGTTGGATGTTGATCCGGACAACTCAAAAGAAGAGTCCGCATGTGTATAATACATATCTGGGTCAAACAACAACGTATGAAGGAAGTCTGGATCTGTATCGTGAATCTGATCAAATTCGCTGCTGTCAACATCCATTAATTCGACAGAACAAACTCGAGCATGAGGATCGGAGGGTTGATTTCCCAACTTGTAAATGTTGATCTCAATTGACCTATTCTCGAAAGATAGGTTCATAGAGCCGTTTCTACTGCTGATTACAGCATTGGAAGTAGCCAAAAAGGGACGACCTAGAATCACCGGAATTTGGTTCCGTGGGTTTGCTACAGGTTGTGTATCAAGAACAATAAAGTCCACAGGGAATACAAATTCCCCGATTTTTATCAACACATCCACAAGTTCACCCCTAGGTTTGGTGATTGATCGGTAGGCCATCTAGAGAGTTATGTTCGAGGGCTTTAACACTCCGATACCTAGTTGCTCATAGACTGAATATGGAAGCAAGTTAACACTAGCGCCAAGATCAAGTAAAGCACAGTTAATGTGTTTATCCCCAATAGAAATAGAAATAGTAGGACAGCCAGGGTCCTTACGTTTCCTTGGTAATTGTTGGGGAAAAGCTGTGTCTACAGTACTCGACATGAACACTTTTTTCGGCACTTGAGTCTTCCTCTTCCTAGTGCACAAGTTCTTAAAAATTTTCGCATAGGACGGAACTTTTTGTATAGCATCTAGGAGAGGGATGTTGATTTTAACTTGCTTAAACATTTCCACAAGCTTCTCCATTTGGGCATTGGGTTTGTTGGCCCTCAATCTGTTTGAAAATGGAGCTCTATCAATAAGTGTTGGGTCCAACATTTGTGGAGAAGTTTGTGCGGGTGGGAAGGATGAAGTGGGTGGAGGGTTCGAGCCTTGGGAAAAACGGAGAATAGGCTCGGAAGAAGAAGGTAAATTAGACGAAATAGGGTAAGAAGTAGAAATGGAAGTGAAAGCCTGGGGTTCAATTGATTCCTCAACATCAATCTGTTCACCCACATGATTGTCTAGCACTCTTCCAGATCTCAACGTGGTAAGTGCATTCACATTAGTGTAATGTGAAGGTCCAGGATCAGGTAAAAGTTGAGCTGGAAGATACCTTTTCTTTCTAGCACTCATTGCTGCAGTCAGTTGTGCGATTTGTGCTTCCATCGATTTAATAATCTCACCTTGGGAGGCGGAGATTTTCTTTATATCATCGATTGAAGACTTAAAATCAGCCGACATTTGAATAGAAATTGTCAGAAGCAAACTCATGGTTTGTTCAAGTTCAGAGGTGTTATTGGTTCCGGCAGAAAAAGGATCAAAGTTGTTGGCCGGATTTTGAAAATATTGTGATTGGTAGGGGTGCTGACTCAGTTGTGGTGGTTGCTGTTGTGGTGGAAGGACCCATTGAAAGTTATTCTGGTTTGGATCCGAGTATTGAGTTTGGTGTTGGATCCAAGAAAGATCAGGGTGATTCCTCCAATCTTGATTATATGAAGAAGAAGAAGAAGAAGAATGATCGTTTCCAGGTCTTTGCTGAAATGCAGAATTAGTGTGACCATGAAACGGTACATTCAAAGGACATTCTTCCATCAAATGTGATGGGTTTGAACAGCAACCACACACAGTTTTGGGAAGTGTGTATTGGTTTAGGGAGGCTGAAGAGATTTTCTTTTCTATAGCGTCGAGCTTCCTTTGTATTGCGGCCATTTCGGCTCTCATTGTGACGGAAACATCGATCTGATTGATACCTTCCCCGGACAATGGTTGACTAACAATTTCCCATTGTAATGTGTTTTGAGCTAAATCTTCTAAATATTTCCAAGCTTCAACATCATCTTTAGACAGGAATTGACAATGACACATGGTTTCAAGTATCTGTTTTGTCGTGAAATCAATACCCTCATAGATAACTCGACACAGATCCCATCTAGGGATTCCATGATGAGAGCATTGTAAAAGAAGATCCTTGAACCGTTCAAAGCATTTCCAAAATGGTTCATTGGGAAGTTGGGTAAATTGGAAGTTTTCGCTCCGAACACGGCTGGTCTTTATGATTGGGATAAAATTTCTTAAGGAATGCTGCAACAAATTCGTCCCATTTTGAAATAGAGTGTGCGGTCGTATTATAAAGCCACTTCTCGGCTAAAACGCACAACGTGAATGGGAGAAGACGTAAACGCAGAGTATCCAAAGACAGTTGTGACGTTCCAATCATTGCGCATACGTTTTCAAATTTGGAGATAAAAATGTATGTGTCTTCAGACTCAAGACCGTGAAATTTAGGTAACAGTTTGATAAATTGGGGGTTGATTTCAAAATTTTCCCCGTTGGCAGGTGGTATAGAAAGACATGTGGGAAGGAGAACACGTGTTGGATAGCATCTCTCTTTGAGAGAAATGCGTGGAGGATACTGCGCACCTGCGGGCGGTGGTAGAGTGGTGTTAAAATGTGATGGATATCAGTCCATCGCGGTGGTGGTGGGAAAAAGAAAATGTAGAAACACCGACTTTGGGGTCGATGTTCAGACCATAATATTGCATTTATCATTCCCCTATTCTTATCCTTTTTATAAATAAACAGGTACTCTTGACGCACGTTTGTTGCATATTACAGGATACAGGTTTCTGGAGCAAATACAGTGAAAAAGACACAAAACAACAGAAAAGGGACTTTTGACCAGCAATTAGACGGATCCTAGTCAAACCCAGTTCACATAGGTGCAAGGCAACGAATGTCAAGGTGAAACGGTTAAAAGACCAATACAAGTCTTCACTAAAGATCTGGAGAAGAACCAGAAGCCCAAAAGAGAAAATAAGTGAAGAAACAGAAGCCCAAAGAGCCAAGGAAAAAGTACAAAAAATTACAGAGTCTGACTCCTCAGTTTGGCCGCGGAACCGCGGCCAAACCCATGCTGGCGCCGCGGTTCCGCGGCCATCAAGTGCGCATGTCGGTGCATTTTTTCTGAGTCGGCGCGTCGGTGCAGATGTTAGGATTTTATGTGGGCAAATCTGTAATTTTGCATGTGCGAGAGTCTGTAACCCTAGGTTTCCTATTTTCCTATAAATTGTAATTTTAGATCTGTAAAACCCGATGCCTCTTTTCAATCAATAAAAATTCAGAATTTCTGGGAGTGATTATTCAGATCTGTTCTTTATCGCTTGGAGGGAGCCGTCAAATTAGTAAGTACTTTTTTATTCTTTTAATGTTTTATCATCCCCTAATGAGCGAGTAGTCTCCTCGCTTGTTAGGGTTAGCCTTAGGGAAAGGGTTGAGAGATGAAATCTCTCACCCCTTTCAATGCCATATTAAACTAAAGAATTAGCACTCCATGCATGCGCGCACAACCACTCCCTGCGGCACCCTACCCCTAGAGGTAACGGTGAACCGCAGTATAAAGGGCCGGTTGCGCGCGTTTTCCGTGGGGGTTAGGGTAATTAACGATAAAGGAAGGATACGAACCTAGAGGAAGAAATATCTTCCCAAAAGATTCGTATCCACTTTATCGATAATTACCGTAACATCTAACAGATCTAAAAATATGGAAATGAAAGCGGTGAGGAAAACATTTAATCTCCAAAACTTTCCCGAAGCCTAACCCTAGCAAGACTTTTAATTAGATAAATTAGATCCGTTTTTATAGATTTTCATAAACCAATCAAAACGACAAATCGAATCAACTCGTTAAAACACATAAAAGGAATTTACCCATCTCTGTGGATCGACCCGCACTCACCGGCTAGCTGCGAAACGACACCGTTTCTGATTGCGGTAAATACAATTTTTGACACTAATCAAATGGCGCCGTTGCCGGGGACGGCGTAATCTTTCTTTTTGTGAATTTTCGGGTTGATATAAATTTTAAAAATTATAAAAATCTGAAAATATAAAAAAATTAAAAAATTATCAACTTTGATCTGTTTGAAGGGTTTGCTATTTGAATCTTGCAGGAACAGCAAAGACTTTTGGATCTGGAATTTTACAGAGGCCAAAACATAAATTGGTATATAAGAACAGAGAGCAATTGTAAGCACAGAACAGTACAAAAATTTCCAGAGCCCGATCCCTCTTCTCAGCCGCGCTTCCGCCGCAGTAAGGGGCCCAGGACCGCGGATCCGCGCTCTTACTGCCACATCAGCACATGAATTTTGCTCTGTTTGTTCTCTTTTCTTCCCCTCTGCAACCTACAATATATCTCTCTGTAAAAAAGTTTTCTGCAGGAATTCTTTGCGTAAAGAGTCTTTCTCCCCCTTCTAAATAACAGATTTTCTGCAGCTTTCTTTGCGCCGCGCTAAAAAATTTTGATTGCAAGTGAAATTTTATTTGTTTTGCATAATTTAACCGGACTCTAAGGGGCTATTTGACCAAACTCAGATTGGGTGGGGATTTCATCACCCTTCCCAGGACCCCAGAAAACACCTAAAGCATTTTTCATCGACCACAATTAATTAAAAAAGATTAGACTCAGACCTAAGGACATCGAGCTCAATAGGAAAAGGACTAGTATAGGCATCGGCCGTTTATCCTAACCGACATTGCGGTGTCTAGGCTAGTGGTTATTAATTAGGCCCACTGTAGTGGTGGTTCCTTCCCACTTACCTGGCCGTATTTGTCCGTGAAGAGGCGGTTTGAGGTCTATTTCTAGCCCTAGTTAGGAGCTGTCTAGCAGACCTAGGCGACCCTAGATATAGGCCTGATTGTGCATGTGTGGTTGACACATTGGTGTCACGAGTCCCTTTCCTAAAACCTCTTTGCAAAACCTTCACATAAATAAAAGAAAAAGAAAAAAGAAAAATCTTTTAAAAACTTGCAACTTGCCGCTAAAGAAAACTTGCAAACTAACTTCCACCACTTCTTCTCACTGACGTTATCTTACCCCCACTTTCTGTTTTTCTATTTTTCTGACTGCACTACCCTTTAGTGTATGTCATTTTGGACTAGGGATACTAACGCCCGATTAGTCCGTGTTTCGTTGGTACCGACCAACGAACCCTTCGGCGAACCCTTCGGCGACATTCCGTCCATTTCCTTACCTCCACCTTCAAATTCTTCTTTCGAAGGTATGTCGGGATTTAACCCCAACGATACCTTACCGACGAGAATGATTCCACCTCCGCCAGGTGCGAATAACCCGAATCTACCGCCTGTTGTAGCGCCCGCACGAGTCGCACTCCAGGATCTCTTCTACCCCGTCCGCACTTCCTTACCTACATGTCTTTCACCCCCACCGGCGAATGGGGATAATTTTGAAATAAAACCACACTTCATCAATATGCTACCTAAGTTTCATGGTTTGGAATCCGAAGATGCATATATTTTCATTAATAAATTCCAAAACGTTTGCGCCATGATGAAGACAACCCAATTAAGTGATGACGCAATAAGGCTAAGGGTCATTCCTTTTACCTTATGTGACCTAGCCAAGAAGTGGCTATACAGCACCGCATCACATTCCATTAGAAATTGGGACGAGTTTGTGAGAGCTTTTCTGAAAAAGTTCTATCCTCATCATAAAACTGCTAGAATCCGAAACGAGATTATACAATTTTCACAGCTTCCGTCCGAACCATTCTGGAAGTGCTTCGAGAGATTTAAAGACCTACTTGTTCAATGCCCTCATCATGGGATAGAAAATTGGCAACTTTGCCAAACATTATACGAGGGATTGAACGCAGCAACGAAGCAGTTGCTAGAAACAATATGTCAAGGTCATTTTCTCTCCAAGTCTAGCGACGAAGCTTGGCAGTTTCTTGAGGACCTAAGTGAGCAAACAATTCAGTAGGAGAGTACCAAGACCATATCATCTTCTTCAGTTGGTCAATCTAGGGCAGGCATACATCAAATAGATATGTCGATAGCTATAAAGGCCGAGATGGCCTCACTTATGAAAAAGCTAGAAGCCATTGAGACAAAAATCTCATCGTCTTCTCCTGCCCCTATTCTACCCACACGAACTGTTTGTGCTTGTTGTTCGAACCCATCGCATTTAACCGAAGAGTGTCCTTATAATGCACCTATTCAAGGACAGGATCAAGTCAATGCTGCATTTCAGCAACGACAAAGAAACGATCCGTACTCTTCAACATACAATCAGGGGTGGAGGAGTCACCCAAATTTCGCTTGGAACCAAAATCAACAAGTCCAAGGAAATAACAATTTTCAAAGACCTCCTCCACCACAACAACAAGCACCTTCACAAACTCAAAACCAGCAACCTTTCCAACAACCACCTTATACAAATCAAACGAACAACTTAGTTCAACCAAATGATGATAAGGTTAGCTCGCTCGAGAAGAGTCTAGAAGCATTTCTCAAGCAATCTACAGAATCCGCAGCAAGATTTGAAAGTTATGTTCAATCTTTAATGAATAACAATGCCTCACACGATCAAAGTATCAAATCTATTGAGGCACAAATTGCACAATTAACTGCTGCGTTGAGCGAGAGAGAAAAGGGAAAGCTTCCATCTAAACCATTGCCCAATCCCGGTCACACACAAAACGCATATCACAATCACAATGTAAATGCGGTGACCACGTTGAGATCCGGAAGAGAGTTGCAAAATAATGTGGGAACTAGTGATGACATCCCCGCCGGTGGTTCTTCTTCCCCTTCTTCATTTTCTTCACTTCCTTCTTCACCTTTTTCTTTAGAGCCTATTCTCCACCCTTCACATGGCTCTACTTCTTCTAGCTCTAACGGACCCATTTCTCACAACACGAACACATCTACACCGGGATCCGTTCCTAATCCACAGTCTACTCCACAGACATGTGACTCAACAAATTTTCAAAATGCACCATTTCCAAACAGGTTGAGTCCCAATAAACCAACTGCACAAGTGGAAAAGATTGTGGAATTGTTTAAGCAGGTTAGCATAAATATACCTCTCTTGGATGCTATCCAACAAGTCCCTTCATACGCGAAAATCTTAAAGGGCTTGTGCACCTCGAAGAGAAAGGCATCTCAAGTACCCAAAAAAGTGCTAGTGGCTAGTGCAGTGAGCAATGCTATTAACCACCATCAAACCTTACCCCAAAAACGAAAGGACCCCGGCTGTCCTACTATTTCAATCACAATTGGGGATAAGAAAATTAATCGAGCACTTTTAGATCTTGGGTCTAGTGTTAACCTGATTCCCTACTCCGTGTACGAACAATTAGGGGTTGGAGAGTTGAAACCCACTCATTGCACTCTCCAAATGGCTGATCGATCAATCACCTATCCAAGGGGTCAACTAGAGGATGTGTTGATCAAAGTCGGGGAGTTCATATTCCCCGTTGATTTTATCGTTATGGATACACAACCTGTTGCTAACCCAAGAAACCAAATTCCGGTGATTCTTGGTCGACCATTTTTGGCCACTTCCAATGCCGTAATAAATTGTCGCAATGGCTCCATGACTCTATCCTTCGGAAAGAGGTCTAGTGAGTTCAATATTTATAAGATGGGAAGTCTGCCCCCCGTACCTAAAACCAGTACACGAGAAGTTTGCTCTATTCACGAAATCACGCAGGAGGACTGCGAGCTTGAAAGATTTCTATTTGATGAAAACAGTTTTGACGCCACTAGTGCGTCCCTCCTTGAGCCTACTACCGTTGACACAACCGATGTTGATTATGAATGTTTCACTTTTTTGGATGATGACGACTCACAGCCCGAATATGAGTCGTTTGAATTTTTGGATGAGTCAGTCGAACCATCCGAATCGGTTGTTTGCAGTGATTTCGAACCTGTGTTAGAGTCCTTTGAGTTCGAGGTAGATTCCGCAATGATTCTTTCGCCTCAGAAATTCGAACTCACGCCCTTGCCGTCTCACCTTAGATATGCCTACATAGGTGAGAATGAGACCTTTCCCATTATCATATCGGCCTCTCTAGCCCTCGAGCAAGAGAACGCCCTCTTAACGGTCTTACAAAATAGGCGGCAAGTTTTCGGTTGGACTATGGCGGACATCGAGGAGATAAGTTCCCTCATAAGTGAATATCATACACAATTGATGGATGATGCCATGTCAATAGAGGACCCACAGGAATATCTTGGGGGTATTGTGGTGAGTCAACCTCCTCCCTTAGAAGTTGAAATACCCCCATTTCTTTTAATAAGGTACGAGAATGCCAACACTCCACTGATTGCTGATCATTTACATTCTCGTTTCGATGCATCACCATCACCTGTATATTTACCTCCACACCTCCCATACCACTACTTCTATCTTCCCCAATTCTTTGCGGACCACCACAACTTATTTTTCCACCACCCAATATTCTTTACTGATAAATTTTTCAACTGGTTGGTGTTAACTTTTGGCCGATGCAAGGTTTGGCAGTATTGTCTAACATAGTTTAAATGAAGTTTGGGGGAGGGCCTTTTTGTATATATTTTTGTTTTTCTTAACAATAAAAAATTATAAATAAATAAACAGGGAAGTGTCGGTATTTTGACCCTCTTGGTTTAGCATGACAGTGAGGACACTGTCAAGTTCAAGTTTGGGGGTATGCTCGGTACGTCTTCTTCCTTCGCATTCATGTGTACATATTTTTGCATTTGCATACTTATTTGAAAACCTAGAAAAATTTGAAAAATTTCAAAAATTATAAAAATAAATGTATTCAATTTTGGCTAATTGACTTTAGTTTGACAAATAGGTCAACTAGCTGGGAACAACTAGATCTTAGACTCAGTAAGTTGAAAACCCTAAAAATAACCTTCCTTAAAGTTTAACGGTAGAAAGTATATGCCTTGTAGTTTATTTAGAAATAGGCAAATTTTGGGTTCACTTCTTGGGCTGTCGAAACAAGGGAAGAGTATTGATGTTCTTATTAGAGTATAAGTTTGAAAAATAGTTCCTAACTTAAGTCTAGATTCTGAAAACGTATACCCTACAATTTGCACAATCACGCACCTTGAAACTTGGAATAGTAGAAGAGACCTTGAAATGCTCTTGTCTAAAGTCCTTAGTACAATGAAAATAAAAAGAAAAAAAGTGAATAAAGAAAAAAATGGACACTGGTTTTTGTGATTACTTAAGGCTGTAAAAATAGAAAAATATTTAGCGAGGGTGCTTCATCACCTAGTGCCTTAGACCAACTGGTTTGGGAGTCACTGCTAAAGCCTTGGGTGTTGCAAGGACTAGGAAGTACGCTTTAAATTGCAAACGCACCTTGTAATCGGTCGTTGGTACCTCAAGAAGTATTAACGGTCGCATGAAGGATGTGTAAGCAAATTTCATTTAAATTCACCAACTAATTAGTACTTTGGACAACGGACAAGGGCATGATTGCTTGATTTGAATCTCCAAGTGTAGGGGTGATCTATACACACACATAGGGGTATGTGATTGGGATCTAGATAAGAGAAAGGAATGAAGAATAGAACTTGTATCTTTAATAAAGTTGATAGAAATTCCTAAGTGGAGATGAAACCCTAGAAGGAAGACTTAAGAGATGCCGAAAGCTAAGTAGGTCTACATAACATATATAATCTTAAGTTAAATAATAAGGAAGTGTGAAGAATATGGGTGGATGATTTACAAGTGGAAGATAATAGAATTCCTTGTTAGAAGACCTAAATGAAGAACAAAAGTCAGTGGGCTGAGTTGATAGGATTTTGTGGGTGTAATCCGCTGAAAACCCTCAGGAAACAACACTCCTCCTACTAGGGACACCTAGAGGTTTAATGGCTTGTTGCACGTGCTCAGTGCAATCGCGTTTCCCTGCGAAAGTGTGGTTAGGATTTTAGTGAATAATTAATAAGTTTGCTCGAGGACGAGCAAAAGGTAAGTTTGGGGGTATTTGTTCAGACCATAATATTGCATTTATCATTCCCCTATTCTTATCCTTTTTATAAATAAACAGGTACTCTTGACGCACGTTTGTTGCATATTACAGGATACAGGTTTCTGAAGCAAATACAGTGAAAAAGACACAAAACAACAGAAAAGGGACTTTTGACCAGCAATTAGACGGATCCTAGTCAAACCCAGTTCACATAGGTGCAAGGCAACGAATGTCAAGGTGAAACGGTTAAAAGACCAATACAAGTCTTCACTAAAGATCTGGAGAAGAACCAGAAGCCCAAAAGAGAAAATAAGTGAAGAAACAGAAGCCCAAAGAGCCAAGGAAAAAGTACAAAAAATTACAGAGTCTGACTCCTCAGTTTGGCCGCGGAACCGCGGCCAAACCCATGCTGGCGCCGCGGTTCCGCGGCCATCAAGTGCACATGTCGGTGCATTTTTTCTGAGTCGGCGCGTCGATGCAGATGTTGGGATTTTACGTGGGCAAATCTGTAATTTTGCATGTGCGAGAGTCTGTAACCCTAGGTTTCCTATTTTCCTATAAATTGTAATTTTAGATCTGTAAAACCCGATGCCTCTTTTCAATCAATAAAAATTCAGAATTTCTGGGAGTGATTATTCAGATCTGTTCTTTATCGCTTGGAGGGAGCCGTCAAATTAGTAAGTACTTTTTTATTCTTTTAATGTTTTATCATCCCCTAATGAGCGAGTAGTCTCCTCGCTTGTTAGGGTTAGCCTTAGAGAAAGGGTTGAGAGATGAAATCTCTCACCCCTTTCAATGCCATATTAAACTAAAGAATTAGCACTCCATGCATGCGCGCACAACCGCTCCCTGCGGCACCCTACCCCTAGAGGTAACGGTGAACCGCAGTATAAAGGGCCGGTTGCGCGCGTTTTCCGTGGGGGTTAGGGTAATTAACGATAAAGGAAGGATACGAACCTAGAGGAAGAAATATCTTCCCAAAAGATTCGTATCCACTTTATCGATAATTACCGTAACATCTAACAGATCTAAAAATATGGCAATGAAAGCGGTAAGGAAAACATTTAATCTCCAAAACTTTCCCGAAGCCTAACCCTAGCAAGACTTTTAATTAGATAAATTAGATCCGTTTTTATAGATTTTCATAAACCAACCAAAACGACAAATCGAATCAACTCGTTAAAACACATAAAAGGAATTTACCCGTCTCTGTGGATCGACCCGCACTCACCGGCTAGCTGCGAAGCGACACCGTTTCTGATTGCGGTAAATACAATTTTTGACACTAATCAGTCGATGGAGGAAACGCGGATAAGACGGGCACTAGAATCCCGTGTCCAGCCTAGTTTGCACTAATGGTTTAGCACAAGTGGCAGCGTTGTGATAATTAGGGAAAAGATGGTTTGGTGTTTGTTTTGAAAAATACGGTTTTTGGAAAATCGAATCACAAAAAAAAATGCACACACAACCCTAGATCTAATGGTCACCTAGGTCAAGTCTCTAGACCGCTTCTAGACTTTCAGAAGACAAATCGCAGGATAGATCATTTACTGCCTCTTTGCCCCTTCTGTGGCCAGATAAGTGGGAGGTTCTCCACTACGTAAGTAGTGGGCTTCATTAAGTAACCACTTGCCTTAGACACACTTGCCTTAGACACCACAAAAGAAACGCGGATAAGCAATAGATCACCCACGACCTTCTTCTGTCCTAAATGAGCGCGACGGACCTTAAAGTCTTGTCTAGATATTTTTTAGTTAATGAGGGTGATGCGGATGCAAGTTTGTGATTTTTGGGGCTTAAGAAGGGTAATGAAATCCCTACCTAATCTGAATTTAGTCGTTGCCCCTTAATTTCCGTATTAAAAATATGCAAACAAGCAAGATCAAAACACGCAACAAATTTTTCTTTTAGCGGCGCTGCGAATTTTGCAAAGAATCTTGCAGAAAATGGTTATTGGAGAAGATCAGAGAGGAGATAAGAAAGTCAGAGACATACCTGAGAAATTTGGAACACTGAAGCGCCTAAACGGCGGCGGAACCGCCGCAAAAACCTACCATTGGCCGCGGATCCGCGGTGGGAAGGAGGAGTTAGGGTTTCAAATTTTTCCTGTAGCTTCTGGTACTCCTCTGGAATTTGCAGAACTTCTTTGAATCTTGATCGCACTGCTACAATGATTCCAGATTCCCTCGCAAAAATTCACAACTAATCGTTAAGCGTTTGATGCGAATTTGATCTAAAAATTCTGATGGAATAATAATTTTTCAACTCAAATAACAAAAACGAACAAAATAGCACACATCCCCGGTAACGGCCCCATTTGATTGATCATATCTTCGTGTGTATTTGGAAAAGTTTAATCACAACCAAAGAAATTTATACCGCAATCAATTAACGGTGTCGAAGTAGCGCGTTAATGAATACAGATCGTCAACTGAGATGTGTGTTTTGATCGATCTTGTTTTAGATGAGTCGAAATGAAAAGATAAAAGAAAATGCAAGAAAATTGATTCAAGATTTGTGAGTTTTAATCTCAAGAAACATAAAGAAACTAAAAATCTAGAATCAAGAATCAAGAAATGTCCCAATCAATTTTGTTATCAAGATTTGTATAATAGCTTGTAGGAATCGATCAAATTGGTAGCAATGATGAATCTAATAATGACTAATCTTATCTATGGATAATTTGTAGCTAGATCGATGGCGATGAGTGAAGATTAGGGATCTATTGAAGAAACTAGGGTTTCTCTTTCTCTATCCCTTGTGTTTTCATTGATCATCATTCGGATCTAGCCTCTAGTAAAGAGATTCATCAATCATTTGATCCCTAATTTGCAACGAAATTATCAAGAATGTGATCTCGATCCAAATTAGGTCATTGATGATTCTTTTTCCTAAAGTTCACAAATCTCATAAGACTTAGGATTAGTATTAGGATTCGATCATCACAAGATCTACCAAATCTCTCGATTCCGTAACAAGCGGAGATTTACTCAAGCATCATGAAAATAAAAGATTCAAGATCTAGAAATTTCATAGTGCAAGAATATAAAGAAAGTAAGAATTAACTAATTATCACCTTTATTAAATCGACAACTAATTACACATTCGCTCAATTCGAAGTTACAAGATGTTGTCTCGATCACTCCTTTGAAGAGGTAACTAGATCTGTCGAAGTTCGCTCCGCTCGATCTCCTTGAGACTTGGATCGTCGTGGATCTCGCGCTCTTGATGAAGATTGGCTTCGCGAATAAAGGATCGTTGACGGCTCGCTTGATTTGCTTCTCAAAATGATCTTGATTTGGCTTTGGATTTGGGCTAGGGTTTTAGATCAAGTTGTGTCACTCAACTTGTGCAAATTTGGCTCAATATTCAACCACTAATTGTGTAACCTCAAAACCCTAGATCTAGATCTCTTTTTATAACCATCTCATTTGAATCTTCTCTCTAAACCTAGGTTGTTAGAGAGAGCCTTCTAGAATGGGTTTGTTAGAGGGAATATTCTAGAATGAGCTTGTTACAAGGAATATTCTTGAGTGAGTTTGTTATGCAGAGTCTTCTGGAAGAAGCCACGCGGTAATTTAAGCGTCCTGAAGAAGCGAGGCCGTTGAGAAGAAGTTTCTGGAGACAATATGATTTGCTGACGTATCAAGTAGGCCGCGGATCCGAGGCAGATCGGCCAACTCGGCCGTGGATCCGCGGCCATATAGTGGGCTTACTGTATGAGGTTTTCAGGGTATCTTTCTGTTGGACTTTGGGTTATTCTCTGATGCCTGGAATCTGACATTTCTTTCTTGGTTGCTGCCAGATCTCAAGTCTTGAACTTGCTGCATTTTATCGGTACTTTTGTGATTCCGGCTCTTTGACCTGAAGGATTTTCTGCACACAATCTCGATAAAACATGTTGAGATATATAAAATCATACATGTAGTAATAAACACTCAATTTCCCTCAAAATGCCGGTTATAATGCATACCACATGTTATTTGATATTTTGCAGACGAATTGCTAATATGTGCTATATTTATACCAAACACCTTTAGATGATTAGAAAAAGTAGAGAAATTGATGTGTTAAAAATGTAATATTTTCGACTGATCACCCGGCTAACGGAAATCTACTCCGAATATCACCAGGAGTACTTCCTTAATCCCATTCCACCTTTGCTGTAACCTTATCTTTTTCTGTAAGGCTGAGAAGCCCATGGTACCTTTTTGATTGAATAAGACTCCTTTTGTAGTGTTCTAGCATTCCCTTATTGTTATTTGAATGGAAAAGACTTTGTAGAAAAATTTACATTGTCTTTGTGAAAGGAGAGTTACACACTCATAAGTATTCACTTTACTGGTACAGCTTGAGCTTCTCAGCGTTGTAAGGCTGCGGAAACTTGCGCCCGTCCACGTCCTGTAAGCAGTAGGCCCCGCCGGGAAGCATCTCGGAGACGAGGAAAGGACCGACCCATTTCGGGGAAAACTTATGCAGCCCGCCTTGATCGACGAACTCGTTTCGCCGCAGGACCAGGTCTCCGGTCCTGAAGGAGCGACGCTTAACCCGCGCGTTGTAGTATCGGGAAGTTTGTTGCTGATAGGCAGCAGCCCTAATCTGAGCCCGGTCTCGTTTCTCCAACAAGATGTCCAGGTTGGTCCGTAGTGCCATGGTGTTTGCCTCGTCGTCGAAGCGTTCGACGCGGTGACTGGGTAGGCCGATCTTCGCTGGGACCATCGCCTCGGTCCCGTAGCAGAGGCTGAAAGGGGTCTCCCCGGTGGGGGTCTTCTTTGACTTGCGCAGGGCCCATAAGACCCGAGGCAATTCCTCGACCTAACTGCCTTGGCGTCCTTCTAGGCAGGTCCGAAGACCTCGGAGGACGTCCCGGTTAGCGACTTCGGCCTGACCGTTGCACAAGGGATGTGCGACCGCGGCAAACTTCATGAGGATATGATATTCATTGCAGAAATCCTTCACTTTCTCGTTTTCGAAGTTCGTCCCGTGGTCGGTGATGATACACCTCGGGATGCCGAACCGGAGTATCAGCTTGTTCTGCAGGAACTTGATGGTCGTGGCAGCATCCGGTTTCCTAATGGGGACGGCCTCGATCCACTTCGTGAAGTAATCTACTATGACGAGGACATATTTGTGTTGGTGTATATGCCCTAGGGGCCATTATTGTATTATACTAGCTTGTATATTACTTAATGAAAGCTTGGGATATTTACAGTTATATATCAGTCTTGCTAAAAATGGTAGTATGCTACTTGGTTTGTTTCTACTTTAATATGTGCATATGTTTCTTGTGACGTATCATTTATACATATTAGTAGAGCCCATAGGATCTTTGCTTGATTACCAGCGTTGTGATGGCAGTCACACTAATGGGAGCTGGGTAGTCTATAAGCAACATCCTATTCAGGTCCCTGGTCGTTGGATTATCGAGACAGGGCATCGATATTCCGGAGTAGACTAAGTGTGTACACTTCTCATCCCAGTTGGGGAGATGGTCTGTCCCACAGCCATCAGTACGTCGTACTGGAGATAGTATACAGGTGCTCGTTAGGTTACGGGTACACCAGACAGGACTCGCAGGGAACTGTTGGTTGGTATTATACCCGTCGTCAGTTAACAGTTCACAGGTGACATGAGTACAACATAGTCCGCAGACTTGACACTGCTACTTCGCCTCGAGTGTGTCCCACTGTTCTTAGATTGCTACCCTACCACGGCTCAAAGGAGTCGTGCAAACAGGTAGCAGTTGGGTGCAGTCCCGAGCACTTGGAGGCAGTGGCGGTTAGACAGGATTCGTCTCTCCCGGTATTGGGAGTTGATATCGCGCTGTGTCAGAGAGCCATTACGCAAAGTCCCTGGCCAGGGCAAGCGAGATTTACTGGTAGGTTCCAGTAGTTTCTCAGGGTGTAATGGGCTACGCTCCGACACGACTTATACCGCTATTAGGGGACTGACGCTTGCCGCCCTCTAGGCTCGATATGCGATAGTCTTAGACGAACAGACCGAACTGTACGGAGATTGTCACATCAGGCTCAGTAGGAGTTCGGATGGGTTTCCTCATCGGCCTTCTTATCGATATCTACCTGGGGACCGTTACGTACAGCTGGTGCCGCTTGCGGTCTGTGGTTAAACCCACTGCCAGCGTAGTGTCGAGTCTTTAGAGTCCCACACAGAGAGTTTCCCTACTCTAGGCGAAACGATATGGAGGTCGTATGGTTTTACGACAAGGGTTCGGACGCATACGTGTGTTTACGCACGTACGACGTTCGGACAGTTTTTACTAGTCGGCTTTAGTTTAAGCCAGATTCTAGTATCGGATTATTGGATTTATACAGTCTAAAGTTTTTCCGTGTTTTCACGGATTGGAGGGGCGTTCTCGTAATTTTCCGGGAAGCTTCTAGAAGCATGGTGACTTGGGGGTTAAGGTGGCATAAGCATTTATTGCTTAATGACTCATTTGTGTGATTCATCCATGGAATTAAATGATGCATTAATTAGCTAATGAGTCATATGATGAATCACACAAGGTGAATGCATCAACCATGATGATTAATCATTTAAATTATTTATTTGATAAATTGTTATGGTTGTGATATTCAAATGAGCTCATTATTCAATATCATTCTAATCATCACCTTCTCTCTCCTCAAGCTCTCTCATTCTTGAAATCCTAACCCTAACCTCTAATGTGTTGAGATCAAGGGTTAGCTAAACTAATACATCCCTAATCCAACTCTATATCCCCTAGATAGCTTAGATTAGCACTTTGAGCAACCTAGTTATCTCAAGTTAGAGATCAAGCTTGGAATAGGAGCTCTCGGGTGGATCGTCTTTGACTCGAGGAGGCCGTTGAGGTGCCGATGTTCCAAGGAGCCTACGAGGAGTGGAGGACAGCGATGAAGACCCGAAGGACAAGTAACGTGAGGTATAACTTCGAATCCGAGTAGTTAAACCTCTTGTAGTATGCTAGTAACGGTTTAGATACGATCCGTGTGCTCAAGTCCGTGTTACGAAGCTTTGATAATCGTTTTTCATTTATTCTGCCTCCCCGCAAGTTCGTGGGGTGCGTGATATGGACTTACAATTTGTGCCCGTCCGCACCGGTAGGAAACTGGCCTATCATGTCCAATCCCCACTGGGCGAACGGCCACGGGGAGGTCAGTGCGGTCAGCTCGGTAGCCCGTGGAGTTGGCAACTTTTGCATCTCCTGACGAGCCTCCGGGCGTCTTTATGCATAGTAGGCCAGTAGTACCCCTGGAGCAATGCCTTCTGGATTAAAGTTCGGGTCCCTTGGTGTGCGCCGCCGACCCCTTCATAGATCTCATGGATGACATAGTCGGCTTCGTGGGGGTCGACGCACTGGTGCAGGGGCTGAGTGAAGGATTTCTTATAAAGGTTCCCCTTGCTCCAGACGAAGTGACGGGTTTTGGCCCGGAGACGGCGGGCTGCTCCCCGATCTTCTGGGAGTGTACCATCCCTTAGGAATTCCACGAGGGGCTTCCTCCAGTCTTGGTCATCTTCTTGCACTGTATATACATGAAGTATTGTCGTCCCATCTTCCACGCTGGGCCGTGGCAAGGTCTCGAAGAGGATAGATCGCTTGTTGTTGGCCGAGTAGGATGAAACCAGCTTGCTCAGGGCGTCGGCTTGGGCATTGAGCTGCCTGGGTATTTGCTCTACCTGGACTTCGTCGAAATTCTTCCGAAGTTTTCTTACCTCGGCCAGGTACTTCACCATTAGAGGTTCCCGAGCCTTGAAGTGGCTGATCACTTGACCAACGACTAGGGCTGAGTCACTGCGGGTTCGAATTGTTTTTAGCCCCAGCCCGGAGGCCATGCGCAGTCCAGCCAGCAGGGCCTCGTACTCTGCCGCGTTGTTTGAGACCTTGAATCCGAGCTTTAGAGAATACTTCATTTCTGCCTCGTTCGGGTCCCGAATGATGAGGCCGGCGCCACAGCCTTCCTCGTTTGAGGACCCATCAACGTAAATGACCCACTCAGGGACCGAGTCGGGTCTCCCACGATCGGGTGTTGAGCCACGAGGGTCAGCATGGACTCCGGTTCTTTGCTGGGGATGGTACACTAGACGATAAAATCGGCCAGGGCTTGTGCTTTGATGGCCTGCCTCGGACGGTATTTTATGTCAAACTGGGACAGCTCAATCTCCACTTCTCTAAACGGCCCGAGGATTCGGATGAGGCGAGGATAGCCCCAGCGGGCGCTCGGTGAGAACGAGGATGGTGTGCGCCTGAAAGTAGTGCCAAGACAATCTTCTTTATGGCTGGGTACCTCGTTTCTGCATCTTTGAAGACGTGGCTCACGTAGTACACCGGCTTCTGTGCTCCGTCGACCTCTCGTACGAGCACTGAGTCTGCTGCTTGATCGAATACCGCCAGATATAGTGAGAGCTCGTCTCTTTCAACTGGTCGAATTGGCAGCGGTGGCATCGTGAGGTGCCTCTTTAATTGGTCGAAGGCGGTCTGGCATTCTTCTGACCACTCGAACCTCGGGATTTTCCTTAGAGCTTTGAAGAATGGGAGGCGCTTTTCCCCAGACCTCGACATGAAACGGCTCAGAGCGGTTACCCGCTTTGTCAGCCGCATGATCTCGACGTTGGTCTTGGACGCGGTCATGTTGAGAATAGCGTCGATTTTTTCCGGGTTAGCCTCGATCCCACGGTGGGTGATCATAAAACCGAGGAACTTTCCCCCGGTGACCCCGAATGCGCACTTTGCGGGGTTCAGTTTCATCTTAAACTTGCGGAGTACCTCGAAGGCCTCGCCCAGGTCTTTAGCATGGTCGGTCGACGAGACTGATTTGACGAGCATATCGTCGACGTAAACCTCAATGTTCCTGCCGATCTGTGGCTTGAACATGCGGTTGACCAATCGTTGGTACGTAGCCCCGGCGTTCTTGAGGCCGAAGGGCATCACCTTATAGCAGTATACCCCCGGTCTGTTGTGAATGCGGTGAGATCTTCGTCTGCCGGATTCATACGGATCTGATTGTAGCCGGAGAAGGCATCCATGAAGCTCAATAGCCCGTGGCCTGCCGAGTTGTCGACGAGCTGATCTATCCGAGGTAGGGGATAGCTGTCTTTGGGGCAGGCCTTGTTGAGGTCGGTGAAGTCGACGCACATGCGGCACTTCCCGCTTGACTTCTTGACCAAGACTACATTTGCTAGCCACTCCGAATAGAGCACATTCCGAATGAAGTTGGCGGCAAGGAGCCGATCTACCTCGTCCTCAATAGCCTTCTATTTGACCGGGACGAAGCTTCGCTTTTTCTGTCTGACGGGTCGAGCCGTAGGATCTACCCCGAGCTTGTGAGATATAACTTTGGGGTCGATCTCAGGCATGTCAGCAGGCGCCCAGGAAAACACGTCGGCGTTGTTTCTGAGGAAATGAACCAGGTCATCTCGCTGGGTTCCTGTCAGAAGCGACCCGATCTGAACGAGTTTTTCGTCGTCCCCTTCTACGAGGAGGACCTTTGTCACAGGCTCCACCGGGGTCCCTCGAACCTCTTTTTGCTCGTCTCGAGTGTCCAGAGAACCCCTGATGTCACCCTCACCTTCGACATCGTCGACCGACTTCTCCGATGAAGATGTTGCGGTGAAGCAAACCTTTGCAATTCGCTGGTCTCCATAGACCCGACCTATCCCGTCCTAGTCGAGAGAGAACTTTATCGCCAGGTGGTAGGTCGATATCTGAGCCTGGAGGGAGTTTAGAGTTGGGCGGCCGAGGAGGATGTTGTAGGCGGATGGAATTCTCTCTATGATGAATTCCACCGGCACTGTCCGTATACGGCCGGTCTCCCCAACGTTGAACTGTAGAGTGATTACCCCTTCCGCCAGGATGGAATGGTTGGTGAATCCTGAAAGGACATGGGAGGTCAGCCTCAGGTCTGCTGCAGTGAGCCCCATGCGCAGAAAGCAGTCGTAGAAGAGAATGTCGGCCGAGCTTCCCGAGTCGACCAGGATCCTGTGCACCTCGTATTGATGGACTCGAGCCGTAATCACCAGGGGGTCATTGTGGGGCAGGGATATGCCGTGAAAGTCCCCGTCATCAAAAGTGATCGGCTCGATCTCCCTTGCCTTCTTCCTCGGATGGCTGTCGGCCTCCGCAGCTGGCGTGGGGCGCTGAGTCTCGTAGGTACTCGACGTACCCCCCGCCGTCATGACCATGATTTTTGATGAGCCTCGGTTCCTTTTGGCGAGGTTCTTTACGCCCCCGGTGGGGTTGTTTTTGAGCTGCCGTGGAGAGTCGCGCGTGCGCGGCCCTGTCGAGGGAGGGGGTGCCGGTCATGCCTGGGAACAGGCAAGCTGACCGCCACCGTCTCGGAAGGGACAGGGGTGCGACGAGACTCGGGGCGTAACTCTCTGGCGTAAGACCTCGGAGCCAAACGGAGCGGTGCCCACCGAGTTATTGAATATGTAGGCCCGGGGGACCTACGGCTGTTGGAAACGGTGAGGCGACGATTGGCCGTGCCGACGCGTGCGGAGTCTTCTCTCCCCCTATAGGGGTCCCAGTCCCGAGGAGGGGGAGCGGCGACCTGGGGGTCTTGCCCTGTCGTTTGGACGTGGATGAGCGCTTTCTCGATGGACGCGAGTCGGTCTATCCGGCCGGTAAGGGCGTTGATGGCATTCGGCGGAGGAGCTTCGTCCGCGCCTCCGTTGAGGGGGAGGCGGCGGCTAGTGCTTGGATCATCGTGATGATCGCTCGACATTAGATTGAGATCGAAAGATGAACTTTTGTTTTTGTGGAATCAAGGTGATTTCCCACAGACGGCGCCAGCTGACGCGACCTGGGTCGCGCCAAGATGTTACCTTCCGTTGATTTGCTGATAGCGGCGATGGATGGCTGATATTGGATCTGGAGGCAGGCTCCTGAAGCGTGTGGATCTCAATGGGTTTGAGGTTGGTTGTTGCCGAGCTACCTGCAAGGAAGTCTCGGGATGGTTGTACCATCGAGGACCCTCCGACGGTCAAGTTAGAGAGAAAATCCGAGCAGAGTAACGGCTTAGGGGAGTAAAACTGGCTTACTTGAACCGTCTGAAGAAGAGGTTTATATAGCGGTGACAGCAGGCAGGGCAGGCGCGAGAATCATGCCGGCCGTTACGCTCCCGACGTCACGCCCGCGTGATGAGCGGTATCTCCCATTAATGGCGAGGCGGGCTCATTAATGGGGGATCGTGATGGCGTGGAACGCGGGATGTGGCCGATGGGTATCTCGCAGGATGGTGGTTGCGCCTGTGAGCGGTGTTGTTGGTCGGTCGATTAGACCTAGGAAAATGATCTCGGCGGGAGAGCTCGCGGACGAGCGGGAGAGCCGAGTTATCTTGGTTCTTCGGTAGCCCGGAGACGAGCAGTGAGGCCGAGGAGGTCAATTGTGCAGGGGGCTCAGAGTTGAGCCAGCGTTTGTTTGTAGGACGGGCACAGGAGTGGTCTGGTCGGCCACTGTAGGTCATTTCTTGCATGCTTTGGGACACGTCATCTGCCAGGTGTCATGATCTGGGAGATCACCGATATCGAGCATCATCATAGACTATTATTAGTTAAGCAGCATACAATTATCCTAAAGTGAAAAGAATGAAAAACCAAATAACCTGAGAGATTCATCAACATAAATTTTGGCCTTGTCAAGTTCACCTCTTGCTTCAGATATATTCACCTTCCGCAGGTGGTTAGATTTATGCATAGCCACTCTTCCTAAGTGAAGTATATTATTAGCCACCTGGAAAAGAGAGTGCAAGTGTTAGCATGACGAGAGTGCTACCTTTTAAGTGAAAGCATATAGTTCGAAATCAAATTTTATTCACCACTACTCTAATTTAAAATACAAAGACAACTTATTATAGACTAAAGTTAAAAGTCCTAATTCAACCAAATAACAATACCCGGGTATACTCAGGTTTCCAATTAAGCATTACATTCTGATAAAGATTAAAGATAAATTCCCAAATAAAAGTCGATGTTGATCATGATCCGTAACAGCCCAAAATTGCCTGACATTCCTTGAGGATGTTCTCTAATTTGTCTCTAAGGAAACAAGGATTCAAGATGCTATCACTTATCAAACATAATTACTCCTTTAGGTTCAAATGAAGGTGGGCACATATGATTATGATCTTATAGGTCTCAGTTGATTGGTTGTCACATATTTAAACACATCCCTAACATGAATTTCATCAAATAGGAATTTCAACATATAAATCCTCAAGGAAGAAATTTTTTAAGACCATGACCAACTTTTAATTAAGTAGTAATAAGGACATACTACATGAGACCTGAATATGATCACGAGGAAGAATTTTTCTTCTGGCATCCAGACATCTGCGACAAATAATAATTGTTTTTAGCAACTATTGCAGGCAAATGTGCAGCAATTAGGAAAATAGAACAGCACCATCCAAAAGATCATGTGCTTCCTTTAAGCTCCCAAGGGACTGCAGAGTCAACGCTAAACCTTCAGCTGCTATCACAGTATCCAATGAATCCCATCCCTAGTAAGAAGTGCTGCTCATTAACAAGAGAATACAGGCATGGTATGCAAGAGAAGATAAATGCTGAAAAAACATATCCTAGAGAACTATAGTCATATATATCAATTGCTAAGACAGATGACTAAAACGCTACAAAACTATATGCAAGAATAAAAACAATTTGGGTATAGATGCAATGATTTTTAACTAACTGAACCCAGCAAGATCATTAGAATGTCAACAGATTCATTGTCTAGGTTTTTTAATGTTCATATATTTGAAGACAGAACAATGCATCTTGTCTCTGTCTAGATGATATGGCATAGCATATGAGATCATACATTAATGTATCTGAGAGGCATCTTTGACAGTGGTAAATGCAAGTGTTAAATCAAACTATAAAATATCTGATAGTCATTCTCTAACAACGGCAAATGTAAGAGTTGTCCTAGTAAACTAACACACTATTAAATTTAAAATAGCTTCCCTTGAAGTTTGCTCAGTGTGTAAGCATTAAGACACAGAACTTGTCACAAAGATCATGCTAGTATATCTAAGTGGTATGTTTACAAACACCCTTAGATAGAATTGTCAATCAAAATTTTATTGTTATGTGCATTCAGAGAGAGAGAGAAAATCCCAAAACCAGACACTTCAGGGGCAGCATAAGAAGATCAACAATAAATGGATACAAATAGCAGTAGCTATGCACACTATCAACAGGAAACAATTTCAAAAGCATTATAGTAGATATAAACCTTTGAAAGTTCCAAAACATGTAAGATCTTTCTTTGCAATTTTTCCGCTTCAACCAGTTGATTAGAACTCAGCAACATCTGCAAGAAATGAATATTTTAATGATGTAAGTCTGCAACTCACTGAAATATTAATGAGCAATGGTTGTCAACAATATTACTTTCCATTGAGCTTGAAGTCTTGAAAGGAAAATAAGGAATTCTGGAACAGATCATGACTTAAACAGTTTTTACTAGAGAAACAGTGCAAATTGCAATTGAAGAATAGCATCAACGCTCACATTTAAAGCGTATTTTAGCATATCTCTATAAATAAATAAAAAGTCAATATATCAAATTCCGAATCCAATGAATTAAATTTGATTATATACTTAAAACAAGTTAAAGTAAAACTTGAAACTATCACACACTGAAAAAATATGATGGAAACACGAGCATAGAGAAATATTTCTGCAGGACATTTTGCATCAGAACAATCCTATCAAATCCATTCTGAATTGAGAAGACAATAATTTGCATAACCGATTCCAACTAATTAATTGCAGTCATAACATAAAATCACAGATGTTGTCAAACTGTGAGCTGATATCATCCAAAACATGAACATAGGAAAAGAGAAAATTACGTATTACCTGTGAAAGGCACCTCATCCTTCGCATGCAAGTCGTTGATTCCCCAAGATCTCCTTCCTAAAGAAAATGATAATAATTAACACTTAAACTCTTGATGCATACCAATATATACTGATAGTTCCATGAATTTAATATGCACTGAAAACCTCTAAAATCCTAATAGACTCCTGAATAAGTGAAACAGAATCCTTCTCCTTCCCCGTAAGATGCAGACCTGAAAATAGAAAATGGCATCAAGTTTCTATAAGCTTGAAAGAAAGAAGGAAATGGTTCAGATGATATAAAACTGATAACCTAAAATCATCTTAATATGAAAGCATAACAAACTACATGAATGTTCTTTGATGGCATAACTCCACAGATGACCAAGTTCTAATGGGTAAAAGCTAAATTTGAGAATGATTATTGGGTCAAATCAGAAGCTAACAATAGAAAAGAAAAGAAACAATTTTCTCAGACCTTGTTGACATAACTCCATGGAACAATAATGAGTGGCATGGCCACTATAAACTAAATTCCAAGTTTCCATAACTGCCTTAAGCCCAATAATGGAGATGACAAGGTTACTCATGGTGTTAAGGGTCATTAACCATTGTGGTTCTAAGACTATGCAATTCAAATAGTGGTCTTTAGTTTCACATCTGCATAGCTTATAAAGTTTGAGGCACAATTTAGGAAACTTTAAATGATGCGGCAAAGACTCAAAATATCTATTTATAATGTATCATAAAATGGATTGAGAAAATACTTTACCTACCCACTATTAATCCCTACCTGCATGTACACAAGATATAAAAGGGTGGGGTTCACATCATCTAAATATTAATACAAAACATAGGACCTATGGTGATTATCTCTTGGGTACATGCGAGTATGGATTAATAGTGGCTAGGAAAAGTATTTCTCAAATGGATTTTGCATCTGAAAACCATAAACTACTGAGTAATAGCATTTATAGGTTTTTTAGTATAAAGGTTGTTATTTTAAGTTTTCCCTTATTAAATCAAATTTGTTTCACGTATTGAGGAATATACCAAAACGTGCACAAACATGCAATGTCTTGGTTTTCTAGTGTGTGATCCACTGTACACAATAGAACACAATACAATATTTCGTATAGTGATATGATCTAACTACCTTTATAAACTACAAGTGTACAGAAAATTATGATACGAAACCATAAGAAAGGGTCATAGCCATGCATAACCTTGAATCTACATACCAAATCGTGCACAAGCATGCAATTATAGTCACCTTGCCTTGGAATATAAAATATCTTGGAAGACTATAATAAGCGGAGCATTTAAATCATGATAACTTTTGACTTCAACATATATTTTTCTCAAGTACCGTGAAATATACTTCCTCCATATAAACCATAAACCATTTTCAGGCAGATGGATTAACAATGACAAATTATCCATATTAGAAAAACACGGTATTACCCTTCTAAGATGATACATTGTATAAGCATACCATAGTCCAGAACACGTCCTTCTATCTACGCAAAACATAAACAGTATATAGCAATAAAATATAATCTTCAAGTAAAGCGTCCAGTAATGAATTCAGAAAAGCCCTTGATGTAGGTAGTAGATACTAAAAGGAAAAGAACCACCATATTGGAGATGAAAGACAGAGAATTCAAGCATTGTTTCATACTTTTAGAGCACGCTGCCAAAAGAAACAAAAATAGACAATAGAACAGATTATCACATAGGAATTGATAGATAAATAAACAATTAACTTATGTTGCTTAAAGAAGACGTGACATGTTATTATAATTTCTTTTAGGAGAACCTGGAAATATGAAATGGAGGGGAAGACATAGAAATAGAGGGATTTTCTTTTGGGGGAAGGAGATGAGAAATAGCCCATAAAAGATTAAAGTTGATTGCCTTAAAGCTTAGATATAAATCTATCGAAATACAACATTAGAGTTCTGAGAACCTTGCCTTAAAATTTATGCTTTATTACTAATAACCATTATATCAAGTATCATGGTTCATGGGAAAAAAATATTATTAAACGAGAAAAAATCATAAAGACAAAAGTGCTTCAAAAGAACTTATACCTCATAGCACTTCTGAGCCTGCTCAAGTTTTTTCTGGACAAGGTAAAATTGCCTGAGGTTGTGTAAAGCAGCCCCTAGTCTGCAAAAGCAAGAAACCTTAAAGAACGACAAATGTGTCCATCATCCAATTTAGGTGACTAAAAAGGTTAAAATACATAAAATCATATATTAAAAAACAGAATTACTATATCTGTTCAACACATATAATGTAAGTATATAACATTAAAAAAAAGTCAAAAGGGCTTAAAACCCCTTCACTGAACTTCAAAAATTCCTATTTATACAAATTATTAGATTTAACATTAGTTACTTACTAAACATACATGTCTACAAGGTTAGAAAATAAAATAAATTTCAATTGGAATAATATACACACCGTACATCATCAGAACCAAACGCTTCCTCCAGAATAGTTATGGCATCTAAATATAATGGTTCGGCTTTATCAAATGCTTTTCTTACCCTGTAAAGCTCTGCCTACAATACCAAGCATACATCAATAGATAAGCTTAAAACAATTAAGAAAGTCAAATTTCTTGACAAGACACTGGCTTCTCTTGTTTAAAGGACATTTTATTGCTAAAATTAGTTAAAGGTTATAACGAAAAGAAAAAGAAAGAATGTCATAATCCTATGTTCAGATTTATTTCCAAAATCATATGATAAAAGTAGATAAAGCAACTTAAGTTGCATCATCCTAGATTTCTAATTCAATTCTTAAAATTAACAACGGAAAAACAGCATGTAAGATGCGCTAAGACAAAGGCAGGTAGCATATACATACATTAAGCTTCCACAAATATATTTTATAATTCTTGAAACTTCAACTTCTTAACAGTGTCTAGCTCGCTCAGTTACAGCTTTCCAACACCGCTTCTTTTGTTTTTGGGCTATGTCAAAGATGTATTCACCTAATTTTGTAATCTCACTGGAAAACTATCAGCCTTTGCAATCTACTGCGGTAACAGCATCCAGTTTCATCATTTAATCGAGTTTTAGCACTATTATGATTTTCAAACTAAAGCATCATGATTGCACGGTCAGTTTTCTCAGTTGGATGGGTGTCAGGTGTCATTTGATTTATCAATTCTCATGGTCTAAGTATTTTGAGCATTAATACTGCACTGTTTTTTCCTGTGTAAACTAAAAAAATATAATCTTCTGGCCAGGTTTTGCTGTATGTTGTGGCTATTTCATATATGTGCTATGGTAATTGTGTTTCCACTTTCCATGTCCTGTATCCCTTTTTCAGCATTATTGTATCATCGAATCAACATTATGTAATGTTGTGTTTGCGTCCCATGTCAATGTCCATATTCCCCATAATCACTTCCCAGTCTAAACTTATTACCAGAAAGGGTGCACTGCTTTGTCAACCCTAGGTTATTTACATAATCTGCACACAAAGAAATGGCTTCATGCAATCGCTATGACATGGAACAGAGATAACTGCACAGAAAACTAATCAACAAATGAGATGAGATGGAATTCCACAAAAGTAACATACCAGATTGGTGTATGCTGATGCAACATGTGGATCCCTGGGTCCAAATCTGATGAAGGTCCTTTACGGGTCTCCGTCAGATGTTGTCTTCCGTCGATCTCCCGATGGATTTTGGAGGTGGTCTCTTGTTGCGTGTAGATCTCAATGGATTTTGAGGAGGTTGGTGATTTGAGGAGCTTAGCGCCAAGTACCTGCAAAGAAGTCCCGGGGTGGTTTGATACCACTGAGAACTCTCCGACGATCAAGTCAGCACGAGATCCGAGCAGAGTAACGGCTAAGTGGAGTCCAAAAAAAATGGCTTACTTGACCCCTCTGTGATGGGGGTTTATATAGCGGTGGTTGCACGCAGCAGCAGGCGCGAGAATCTCGCCGGCAGTTATGCTCCCGACGTCACGCCCGCGTAGAGAGCGGATCGCCCATTAATGGGGATCGTGAAGGCGTGGAACGTGGGATGTTGCTGGTGGAGAATCTGCGCATGGCGAGATTTGCGGAGCGGCGGTTACGCCTGTGAGCGGTGGAGTTGGTCGAAGGACCAAGAAAGACGGCCTTGGCCGGGGGGCTCGGGGACGAGCGGGAAGGCCGAGGAGTCCTGGTCTTGTGGCTGCCCCATGACGAGCTGAGGGGCCGAGGAGGCCAATTTGCAGGGGGGCCCGAGGAGGGCTAGCCTGTGCTCGCAGGTCGGGTACAGGGGTGGCCTGGTCGGCCCCTGTGGGCCCTTTCTTTTGAGTTTTGGGACACGCCATCTGCCACGTGTCCTGATCTTGGGGATCACCAATATTGAGCATCATCATTAGCCCCCCACTCTTGTCCCGACCAGCTAGCGGGTCGGATCAGGAGTGGACTGCCGGCTGAGGTGAGCTCCCTCCTAAGGTTTTGTCGGGACGCATCCCTGGGCCGTGAGCTGTCTTTTCTGCCAACGAATCAGGGCGAGATCTCCGCATTTAAGGAAGGTGCGCCGGTTCGTGCATCTTGCTTTTGAGGTGACGGTCCACGTGTCGAGCGTCGGTTGGCTGACGCGACGTATGCAGACCTGCGATGCCTGAAAGGGTGCGGTCCAGTGTGGAAACAAGTGGAGCAATCGGAGCCGTTTGACGCGAGGAGGCGCTTTGGCGGGAGATGAAGAGGGCGCCATTAGATGAGATCGCTCGTGGTGATAAATAGAGGTGGGGCCCGCTCTAGGGCCCCTACTCCTTCATATTTTCACGTTCTAAGTCCTGGTAGCTCGGCGCTCGTCTTCTTTCTTCCACTTTCGTTTCCCGAGGATCATTTTTCTTAAGATTAGATGTCTTCTTTTGTCGAGTCAGTAGATGTTGTGGAAGTAGGTTCTAGAAACTCTTTAGGTGAGCTTGAGTCATCCCGGGGAGCAGGGGTCGGGCCCTCTTCCCGAGATCGTGCGGCGGGGGCAGCCCCCAGGGAGGAGGCGGTAGATGCTGCCCCCGACGCCTCGTGTTGGGTGAGGCATGAGGACGAGCTTGCCAATGCTCGGGCTCGCTTCCACATCCCCTCACGTTATACGCTTTGTCTGGCCAAGAAGGGAGAGAGGGCATACCAAGTGCAGGGCAGGGAGATCGTCCTGTATTTAGAAGCTTTTTGGGGTGGAATGCGCATGCCCTTCTCTCCTGAGGTAGTTGAAGCGTTGAACTTCTTCGGGTTAGCCCCCGGCCAGTTAGTGCCAAACTCATGGAGGATTCTTCTCGGGTTCTTGATCCGCCTGAAGTTACAGGCGATTCCCTTCAGCCTCTCCCTTCTTGATTCTTCTCTCGTCTTCAAAAATCACCCTGGTGGTCGAGCGGGCGACCCGAGGTGGGTTTATCTCTCTTTCAGAAAGCGACAGGGGGCGCCGCCAGGATGGGGGTTGTGGCCCTGCCTTCTTCCATTCACGACTGGAGAACTTCTTCGTTTCCCCTCCCGAGGGTGAGGACTGGCCCATGCCTACAAAGTGGTCGAGGGAGAAATACTTGCCGAGGAACCAGTCCAATGACCCCGTCGCGGTGAGAGTGGCGTCGTGGGAACCCATCCCTCTTTTCGACGTGCTGTTGTCTGAGAGGGTCCTAAGTTGGGCCGGGCTCAGCCTCGTTGAGTTCGTAGGTAAGTTTAGGTTTGTTTTTTGGCTTGTATATTGCCTGTGTCGCTGACTTCTTTACATTCGGTTTTGTGCAGGACCCATGAACATGGACTCACTCCGAGCTTCCATGCGCCAGCCGAGGAAGGTCGCGAAGGCTGGCAGTGCTAGCTCTTCCTGCTGAAAGCCTGCCCCGGCTCCTTCTCCTCCGGTGGTCGCGTCCCGCAAGCGTTCGGAGGCGGATCTCGCCCCGGGGCCCAGCAGAGTATCGGGCCGGAAGCGGGCTCGGATTCTGGAGGACCCGGCCTCGGAGGAGGAGATCGGCTCTCCCTCGGAGCCGCTCAAGAGGAGATCTTCCCGGGGCCCGTCCTCGCCGATCATGGTGGAGGAAGGGGGCCTCCAATTCGCAGTGCCTTCGGGGCTATCCGTCGTGGATAGCCTGCTGCATGAGATAGAGGCATCGGCCAGGGGTAGAGTCCCCGGGGGGACCTTCAGGGCTCAGCTGGCGTCCATCACCCAGGAGTCCGTGCAGGTAAGTGTTTGGCTGATATATATTTTTTTGATATTCGGTGCCTCCCTCGTCTTCCTGATCTCTCCTGTCTTTCAGGTTCTCCAGCACGTTGCCCTCGCCTTACGCATGGAGGCTGAGGTGATAGCCCTGGCGATGAAGGCTACGGGCCAGCTCGCCTCGCTGGAAGAGAGCTCCAAGCGGGAGCTGGAGGTGGTGATGGCGAGGGCCGCCGCCCTGGAGGGCGAGGTGGAGGCCGGGAAGCGGGAGGTCGCCCGGTACCGCGAGGCCGCCGTGGCTGCCGAGGCCAAGCTAGAGGACGCTCAGGTGGTTGCCGGCAACCTGAAGAAGATGATGAAAACCCTCCAAAAGGAGCTGGGGGCGGCGGCTGAGTCGGCGAAGTCGGCCGACCTGAGAGCGGCGAAGTCGGCCGACCTGAGAGCGGCGAAGGCGGTGGAGAGCTACAAGAAGTCTAAGAACTACTATGATGACCTGGCCGTTGCCACGACCCTCATCTGGCATGAGGCCCTCGACACCGTTAAGGCCCGGATGCCGGGGTTCGCCGACGAAGAGCTCCGGCCCAAATACCCCATCACGAACGCCGATGAGCAGGGGCGGGAGATTTCTGGTGAAGAAGTCGCCGAGGACCCAGCTCGCCTCGTGGTGGATGTCGAGGGCCCCGAGATCGCTCCTGGCCCCGAGGCCTAAAGCCCCCTTCTTCCTCCTTTTATTTTGTTACTTCTAGAATTTTGTAAGCCTCCGGGCATTTTGTAAGGCTGGGGAGCCCAGAATACCCTTTGTAAAGACCTCGCCTTTTAGTAATAAGACTTTTTCTTTGGTTTCATCGGTTTGCACTTTGTCTTTTGTTCATGAAGAATGCTTGTAAAATATCTCTGCTTGCACTGTTGGGCTTCCATATCAGGTCAGCCATCTGTCTTGCGATCGTTCGTCGAGTTGATCTCGATCACTTGCCAAGCGCGCCAAGCGCTGCCTTGAAGGAGGCGTCTCCATGGCCCCAGAGTCGAGGGGGGATCGCTCAGACTCGGATAGACTTGATACCCCCTGTTGGGGCTGTCCGTCGTGTTGTCGCCGAGCATGAACGGGAAGCTGCTCGGTTATCCCTTGGCGAGGGCTTTTCACTTCTGGCATCATGAGCAATGACCCCTAGCAGGGGCTGGTCGAGCGAGGGTCGGGCCCGACTGCCTCTGGAAGAACTTCGGGTCCTTAGCGTTGGAGGGGCTGTAAGAAGCCCACTAAGGATGACCGGGCAGTGAAGCTGCGCGGCTGCCTCTTGGCGAGGGCTTTAGTTCTCTGGCGTCGTGGGTAGGCAACTACAAGCCTGGGATGAATGAACGGGATAGCTGCTCAGTTGCCTTTCATGAGGGCTTTGATCCCTGGCGTCACGGGTAAGGAGCTACCAGCCGGAGATGGCCGAGCATGGTAGCTGCTCGGTTGCCTCTTGCGAGGGCTTTGATCCTTCAGGACGCGGACCAAGCAGGGTTACTGCCCAGTGCCTCTTGGCAAGGACTTTAATCCCTGTCGGTTGTGGTAGGAAGCTACCAACCGGGGATAGCCGAGCAAGGACTCGACTGCCTCTAGGAGGACTTTGGTCGTTAGTGCGGGAGGAGCTGTAAGAAGCCTACCAAGGACCCTTGGCCGGGAAGGGTTACTGCCCGGTGCCTCTTGGCAAGGGCTTTTGTCCTGAAGGATAGCTGAGTGAGGGATCCTCGGGCTCGACTGCCTCTGGGAGGGCTTTCGATCCCTGTCGGTCGTGGTAGGAAGCTACCAGCCGGGGATAGCCGAGCAGGGTAGCTGCTGAGCTACCTCTAAGGAGGACTTGGATCCTTAGCGTTGGAAGGGCCGTAGGAGGCCTGCTAAGGATAACCGGGCAGTGAAGCTGATCGGTTGCCTCTTGGCGAGGGCTTTGATCCCTGGTGTTGCGAGTAGGGAAGCTACCGGCCAGGTATAGCCGAGCAAGGTAGCTGCTGAGCTGCCTCTAAGGAGGACTTGGATCCCTAGCGTTGGAGGGGCCGTAGGAGGCCTGCTAAGGATAACCGGGCAGTGAAGCTGTGCGGATGCCTCTTGGTGAGGGCTTTGATCCCTGGCGTTGCGAGTAGGGAAGCTACCGGCCAGGTATAGCCGAGCAGGGTAGATGCTTGGCTAATTTTTCATGAGGTTTAGCCAGTCCATCCAGTTGTAGGCATGGGAAACAGGAACGGTCGCGACAACCATGCGCGTAGTATGTGCATTGAATGTGGGGGGAGGCGAAGCGCCAGGATCGCGTCGTTTTGATTCTGCCAGAGAAGGCTTGATGATCGCCGCGTGGCAGCGACTTGTTGAGCGAAAGCGGGCGACTGTTGAACTCCGTTGGGGCGCAGTGGGCTATATAAGGCTGAAGGAGCATTGGTCCTTCCTTCTTTCATAAACAGATCGTCGAGAATGCAAGACTTCCCCTTTACCATCCCCGATATCATCCGCTTCGAAGACGTATACCTTTATGACCGGAACTGCACCGAGAACACGGTGCAGTTGGTCTATGGGAGCATCGAGGACCACTTCGGCCGACTGCTCCCCCGACGCTCCTCCCTGCTGCAGCTGCTGATATACTCCATCTGGAGGGCATCGCCGGGGCTTTACAACCTCCTGTCAGAACAGCTCTATGACGAGGCCGTGGGCAAGCTGCGGTCTCTGAGACGCTTCGGCCTGATCTCCGCGAACCGGCTGGCTCGCTCAGAGGCGCTCATCCGCCAGTGCTACGAGCTGAGGCTCGAGGTCAATGCGTGCGGGGGAACCGAGGGCAGAGGTTGGATCTCGCGAGGCCTCGGCTGGCGGAGATCTTTACCGAGTATCACGAGCAGTGCTCTCTGCACCCCCTTCCCCCGCTGTTGTAATTTTCTCTTTTCTTCTTTTTGTATGTATGGTTGAGGAGCCCATAATACCTTTTTTGAATAAATAAGATATTTCCTCCTTTTCGCAGTATTCCATTGATCTTTATTAAATTAACAACAGACCTTAGGAAAAGTTTACATTGCCCTAGAAGAAAAGTGCATGCTAATAGATGACCTTATTAGCGTGGCCCGAGCTCCCCGGAGGCCTGTTGGTCTCCGTGCTCGGCACCGGGCACGGGGCTCCCTGAGCGCCGGATTGATCTGTCGAAACGAGCATGATCTAGCCGATGGTCAGCTCGGTGGGAGGAGGACGCTGCTCCTGCTCGCGGTCGGCCTGCCGTTTGTCCCTTAGGTAGGCGGCGAGGTGCCCCGATCGAATGAGCTCCTCGCTATAGTCCCGGAGTTGCTTACAATCCTCCGTGGCATGGCCCAGCATCCGATGGAAGGCGCGGTAAGGGTCCCGGGTTCGCTTCCAGGCCTGACGCGGGATTGGAGGGAACTTGAAGAACCCCTCGCCCTGGCCTCCTCTAATAATAACTGCGAGGGAGACGTTAAGCGGGGTGTACTCCTGGAACTTCGGGTGATAGGGCTGCTGACGCTCCGGCCTCTCTTCCCGAGCCCTCTTCTTCTGGTCGGTCCGTTCTGCTCAGGGGACATTTGCGTTCACCTCGGACTCCAGCTGAACCTCGCGCTCGGTCCACGCCTTGACCTCGGTCATGGTCTTAGGTTGTGCCAACACAAAGGAGCGTAACCACTCCTTGTGCTTAAGCCCAGATCTAAGCGCCGTGATGACGGTCTCGTCCTGATGCTCGGGGACCTCGAGGAGGGCGTTGTAGAAGCGGGTGATGTAAGTTTTGAACGTCTCCTTGTCCCCGCTCTTTATCGTGAAGAGGCAGTCGACCGTGTGCTTCTGCCGACGGTTCCCAACGAAGTGGCCGAGGAACTGAGTAGCTAGCTCGTCGAAGGTCGAGATTGAACGAGGCTTGAGCCTTCGGAACCAGTCCTGACCTGCGTGGATGAGGGTGGCTGGGAAGGCCCTGCACTGGGCGGCGTCGGAATGGTCCTGGAAGCTCATCCCCGCGGTGAAGACATCCAAATGGTCTTTGGGGTCGGTTTTCCCGTGGAACAGAGAGACCTTCGGGGCTTGTTGCGCGAGGAGACGTGGACAGCGAGCAGTCCCTCGGTAAACGGTTTGGTGAGCGAGTCGGCGGCGTACTCAGCCCCGTCGCCCGAGAGGTGACCTTCCCGGCGCATGCCTTCGATCTTCTTCTCAAGGGCGTCGAGTCGGCCGTAGTACCCTGAGGACTCGGCGCCTCGTGATCCCTGGCCTCTGCTGTGGGAGACCTGCGTCTGGGCGCGGCTCCGGTTCCTCTCGATGAGGTTCCTCAGATCCCCGGGCGAGGTGGCTCTCGAGCCGTCATGGCGAGCTACTTCTGTGCGACCCCGTCGAGGGAGGGGGTGTCGGTCATGCTTGTGGAGAGGCGAGGTGACCGACATCTCCTCAGGGGGTAAGGGTCGCGAGGAGGCTCGAGGCGAGGCACTCCGGCGGCGGACATTGGTGTGGAGCCATGGGGCGCCCAACGGGCCTCAGAGAGTATCGGCCCGTGAGATCTATGGTCAGGAGTCATAGTCTGCCGGTGGTTAGCCATGCCGACAAGGGCAGAGCATTCTGTAGGCGGAGGAGCGGCGATCTGGGGCCCAGGCCCGGCCGTTTGGACGCGGACGAGCGCCTCTACGAGGGACTGTAGCCGATCTATTCGGCTGGCAAGGGCGTTGATGATGGTCGCCGGAGGAGGTTCATCTGCGCCTCCGGTGAGGAGGAGGTGACGGCTGGTACCCGGATCTTCAGGATGGTTGCTTGCCATGTGGACGGAGATCGGAAGGCCAACTTTGTTTTTGTGAAATTTGCTTTCCCACAGACGGCGCCAACTGATGGAGGTCATTTTCGGATCTCCGTCAGATATTGTCTTCCGTCGATCTCCCAATGGATTTTGGAGGTGATCTCTTGTTGCGTGTGGGTCTCAATGGATTTTGAGGAGGTTGGTAATTTGAGGAGCTTAGCGTCAAGTACCTGCAAAGAAGTCCCGGGATGGTTTGGTACCACCAAGGACCCTCCGACGATCAAGTCAGCACGAGATCCGAGCAGAGTAGCGGCTAAGTAGAGTCAAAAAAATGGCTTACTTGACCCCTCTGTGATGGGGGTTTATATAGCGGTGGTAGCACGCAGCAGCAGGCGCGAGAATTTCGCCGGCAGTTATGCTCCCGATGTCACGCCCGCGTAGAGAGCGGATCGCCCATTAATAGGGATCGTGATGGCATAGAACGTGGGATGTTGCTAGAGGAGAATCTGCGCATGGCGAGATTTGCGGAGCGGCGGTTACGCCTATGAGCGGTGGAGTTGGTCGGAGGACCGAGGAAAACAGCCTCAGCCGGGGGGCTCGGGGACGAGCGGGAAGGCCGAGGAGTCCTGGTCTTGTGGCAGCTCGGGGCGAGCTGAGGAGTCGAGGAGGCCAATTTGCAGGGGGGGCCTGAGGAGGGCTAGCCTGTGCTTGCAGGTCAGGTACAGGGATGGCCTGGTCAGCCCCTGTGGGCCATTTCTTCTGAGTTCTGGGACATGCCATCTGCCACGTGTCTTGATCTTGGGGATCGCCAATATTGAGCATCATCAAAATCCCTCTTTAGCCTCACCTATGGCGGATTGGAAAAACTTCTCTGCTTCGTCTAGTTTACCCTACAAGCAAAGAATCCATTTAGGATATTACAGATTTCAATTTTAAACAAAAGTAAACTATGTTTTATTGCATAAAGCCAAAACTATATATCGATGGAGGGAATACATATCCTAATCAAGGCCTGGACTCGCTCAAGTGGAGGTCAACCAACCAAGGAGAGAATATCAATACCAAACCCAAGCAAGCCAAAGACATCCCCCAATACATAAAGCCTAACATATGCAGGAGCAATATTTGTGTGCCTTCCCCAAAATTCAGGCTTTGCTCCCTTTACCTAGCCTGAACCAGACTTAGATACAGTCTCATTTGTTTTTACTTCTACTTGTTTATTAGATATTTATCAGCCTATGATGTGATCTGTGACACACGTGCTTGAAACTGTAACGGGCTGAAGGAATCAATTCATCAGGTCATCCTGCGTGGTATTTCTTTTGTTGGGCGGCTTGGATCGGACAAGCCCATAGCATTTGTTATTCAAAACTACATATTAGTACAAAGAAATGCTAGGTATACTTGCTTTCAGAAATAGATCCCCCCCCCCCCCCGTTTTCAGTGTAAATTCTCCACTTAATTGTATGTTCATTTGAAACTATTGAACCATCTTCTACTCTGCGCAAACCAGTGACAAAAGCCTGCCCTTGCTCATCTGCAGCCAACTGATTCAGCCTCAGGAGCACTTTCCGCATAGGCAGTGTTCATACTAAAACCAATGAGAAGCGCTGCAATAAAACAAAATGTAAAATAACAATAAATACCATGTCAACTACTAATCGTGGAGTAGGGAAGCTTAGCATCAAGTCAGAAGTAAATAATACAAGAAACAATAGTGCGACACACCCGAATTTATATCCAATATTACAGGCCTTGCTATACACAAAAAGAAATCGTAAAATTTAATTTAATTTTCACTGCTTAACCATTCAGTTGAAGCTATAGTTTTTAAAGCATAAAAAATGTACCGCTTGGTCCAGCTAGAATGAGTCTCAACATCAATTCCCACTGATGCTTTCTCCTTGAAGAGAGATTATAATCATATTCGTAAATCCCAAAATGGCCTGTAATATGGATACCAAGAAAATAAATTTAGTAAGTAGGAGCAAAGTTTAATAATTAACAAACAAAATCAAGCGATGAGGTATCATCATGTAATTAGAAGTAGAATAATTCCTGCAACATAACTAGAAATCACATCCTTTCACTATTAGCCTCCTTAATTGACACAAATGAATTCCTTAGTTAAGAACCAACAAGGGCTTTAATGAGACGGTGTCTCCATATTAAAAGAAATAAATAAATAATCAGCTGAGATTGATCAAAACTAAACCACATACATATAATTTATGTCAATCATCATAAATATTTGAACTTATAATTTATACTGAGAAATTGTATCATGACTTCCAATATGAACAAAGTTTGTTGCTTTTTTGAAAAAATTGTGCAGATCAGCGTTTGATTGCTTCATGTCTCATGTGATCCGCATCTATTTGTACAAATGCCGCTTCCAAATAAAAAAGAAACAAAAAGAGAAGAAGTTTTGAGAACAAAGGCACAAATTAGGCAGCACTCGGAATTGCAATACACGAGGATTGATCAATCTAAATTGCATTAAAAATTAACAAAAATGAGCATATAATAAAATTGAGAAATAATTACAAAGGGAAGAGATGGAAGCATCAACTGGATGAGTGTTTCAACCAGCGGCGAATCGAGGAGGCAACCGAACCCATGTAATGAGACCCAGATAAAGAGAGAGAAATTCTTTGAAATTGTTTATAAAATAGGTTAATCTAATTTTACCCTAAGATCAACTTAACTGTTTATTAAGGACACGTTAATCTAATTTTAGACTAAAATCTACTTAACAGGATCATTTAGATCCAACAAAAGAGCATTTGGGCTCTATTGTTTTAGTTTAGGGACTTTGCGGTCCAATGGGTTTAAGGACATCATAGTCCATGGAGTTTAAAGACGTCATAGTCTGTAAAGTTTAAGGACATCATAGTCCATGGAGTTTAAGGACCCCACAGTCCGTAAAGTTTAAGGACATCATGGTCCATGAGTTTAAGGACCCCACAGTCCATGGAATGTCTGGTTGTCGGGACCCGTCATCTCTCTGAAGACGTTGAAGAATTACAACGACACATATCAGAAGAGTGAAGAGATGTACCCTAGAATCAATATTGGTTGGCAGATCTGTAGTCCAATTTGGGACTAAAATCAAAGATTTATGAGTATATGGGCTCAATTAATCTGAAGGAGGGGGTCTGTGGCCAACTTGGGCTCGGTCCATTTAATTAAAATGTTGAACATTTACCAATGCTGAGCATTGGTATGGGTTCTGACAGCCTTTTTGTCTTTTATTGAATGCTGAGCATTTATCATAGCTCTGGGGCTTTATTTAAAGAACGGTTTATGTTCTCCTAGCGCACACGTGAGGAGCGCTTGGCGCTGAGCGTCAGTCAATGAGCGCAGAGCGCTTCTTGTGAAGTAGCGCACACGTGAGGAGCATATGGCACGCTTGGCGCTGAGTGCCAGTCAATGGGCGTTGAGTGCCAGTCAATGGGCGCAGAGCGCTTTTTGTGAAGTAGCACACACGTAAGGAGCACATGGCGCGCTTGGCGCTGTGCGTCAGACTTGGAACGCTGAGATGCTTCTTTAAATTTGGAACGCTAAGGCTCGGCAGTATTGTGCGCTATATTTGAAACGCTGAAGCACTTCTTTTAATTGGAACGCTAGGGCTCTTTTTAGGCAGCTCTGTTCTCTGGGAATTATATTCTCTCTTATAAGAGATTTTGTCTCATGAATCTAAGAACAAAGTTCTTATTTTATAGGAGATGTTTCAATCTCTTATGTTTTTGGTGAAAGGCTTTACCTTTATGGATCTGTGATCCTAAGAGAATTGAATCATTCTCCCCCCTTTTTATAATGAGATGTTATGATCTCTTTTGTGAAAGACAATTTGTCTTATAGATCTATGATCTGGAATAAGAACTAAGTTCTTTTTCTAATGAGATACTTTGATCTCTTTATTTTTACCTTGAAGAAATTCTTCTTCTGCCGAGAGCTTGCTCTTCTCTCTGAACTTTCTCAAAGTTTATGGGGGGTCCTCTATGCAAGACTTGAAGTCTTGGGTCCTTTATATAGTGAAGGCTGATTTGTTGAATCAGTTAAAGAGATCTTTTCTCTAATTGATTTGGGGATTTCCTCACCGCTAGATCTTTGATCCAAGAGCTTCTGGTTTACAGAAGGCAATCTTCTTGTTTTTGACAAGATTGGGAAATTTTCCCATACAGAATTAATTCTGTATTTTGGTGATTTTTTAATCACCATTGGATTATTGATCCAACGGTGCTCTGATTTTCAGAGCACAATCTTTCCTTTTTGGAAAGATTCTGAGGAATGTTTCCTTAACAGATTTTATTCTGGTCAATTGATGATTTATCATCTTCATTGGATTTTTGATCCAACGGTGGGGGACAATTAGTTCCAGCGCTAGCGATCTCGTGCTTTGCACGTGAGCGTTATATCAGAGTCTTTGACTCTAGGTGCTAGCGCACTTAGCGCTAGCGCTCTCGTACTTTGCACATGAGCGCTGCATCAGAGTCACTGACTCTTAGCACGGCGCTATTGGCGCACTTAGCGCTAGCGCTCTCGTGCCTTGCATGTGAGCGCCGCAGCAGAGTCTTTGACTCTCAGCGCTGGGGCATTTAGCGCGAGCGCTGCTATAAAGCGCCGCTTCATTTCAAATTTCAAAATTTGAACAGAGCTTTGCTCTGATATGGGGAAACAAATGCCTCCCCACCGTTGCGCTCACGTGGCTCATACGTGAGTGCAGCGGTGGAAGCATCTGCGCCATTAAATCAACTTGGAAGCTGAAATGGCTCTCAGTGCCGATAAATAGGACTCTTGGCCCTTGAGATGACCTCTGTTCATCTTCTTTCTTTGTTTTTTGAGAATTAATTCTCCCTCAGAGCTAAGCTCTTTCCCTTAAGAAATTTCTTAAGAGTCCAAAAACTCTGTCCAACTTAGGTAAGAATTGAACTTTTTAACAGAGCTTTACTCTCCTTAGATCATAGATCTAAAAAAAAAATCTTAAGGGTTTTACCCATTAACAGAGCCATGCTCATCTTTAGATCATAGATCTAAAAACTTTAGGGTTTTTATCCAGAGCCATGCTCATCTTTTAGATCAGAGATCTTCAAGATATATAATCTTTTTATTTTAGGGCGATTTTAACCTATGAACTGGAATATTGTTCATGAAGAACTCTTAGAGTTTACAGATCTTGAAGATCTCAGAATTTTTAATTCATTAAAAGCTTTTTGATGGGTTATCCCATCATTTTTACAGAGCATTGCTCTTCAGAATTTTTCTTGAGGAATTTTTATTCCTCTCATCATCAGAGCTGACAGATATCACTCTGTTGTAGAGCGCTGCTCTCAATGAGAGATTTACTCCTTAGCCCGAGGAGCCCTCATTAAATGAGAATCCTTTGAGGATTTCCTCATTTAACGACAGTCTCATCAAATGATGAGATTGTTTTATTAATGATGAACTGTCATTTAGATTATGTGGGTCCCTTTTAGTCCCTTTTCACTGCATTGCAGTGTGGTACGAAATTAAAGTACCAAGTGCCAGAACTTTGAGCTGTAGCATCGACGGCTAATTTTTTGCTCCTTTTTCGCGCAGGTACTATGTCTTTTGACATTTCTTTCCCGTTCATCCGTTCAGAAAGAGGATTCCCTGAAGTACGCATTGACAGGGAAGCATTTGCACTGATCAAAGATCATGATCCGGAACATAAGAATCTTCATTTGTGGGGAACATGGTACAATCAAATCGTCAGGGGGCGGCGTAGCTTCTCTTGTGCAGCACCTTCGGAGCCTATTTCGGCGATCCACTATGCCGACCCACCCCCGGTGAACTATACCGTGGAGGAGGTTAACTGGACTTCAGAGGGTCTCCTTTAACCCTCTATGGCTGCAATACCCGTACAGCCTCTGATGGCTTTTAGATACCTTGGGGCGACGTATTTGTCAAGGCGAGTCGCGCCCTTGGGGACAACCATACATGATAGGCTTGGTTCCCCGCCATCCAGCTGGATACTTGCAATAGACCCACTATATTTTGTCAGCCAAGAAGTCGCAGTTGCTGAAGCTCGGGTTGTATCCCGCGATTTACGCTTCTCTCTTTCAATATTCTACGCCTCCTGCCTGGTGGGTTAAGGCTTTTCTGGAGCAATGGAATATTCCGACCCACACCTTCCTTCTGTTGGATCGAGAAGTCTCAATCTGTTTAGAGGAGTTTGCGGAGGTCTCTGGCTTACCTGTCCGAGGGGAGCATTATGAGGAGCTGCTCCCCCCTGATGAGTACGTCTTTGCTGCCAAGTCAGTGATGACGGGCCTTACCCCGGAGAATGCCATTCAACATCAATTCCCAAGTTTAATTAAGGTGTTGAATATCTATGAGAGCCTTTTTCTCGAATCAGGAGGCCGTGGGGTTAATTTCACAGATTTCATCGCCTATTTTCTCCGCTCAGAAGTCCTGTCGAAGAAAGCCGCGAAATTTGCCAAACTCAACGATCCTTTTGGTTTTGGTTTGGACAACCAGCCGGCAGCAGAGGCAGATCAAAGAAGTTTCTTTCTCCCCAATTCCCCGGTCGTCTCTTTCGCAGAGCTTGTAGCTCCTGGGATCGACGAAGAAGCGTTCTTTTTGGGGTTCTTCGGGCTATGGCTAAGCTAGTTCGTGCTTCCAATGCACCCTCGCCATATGAGGCCGTCCGTTTTTTATCCAGCTCACCGAATGGTTATTGGGATGCAAGTGGCCGTCGGGGTCGCTGGGTTAGCCCATTTGTATCACGACCTCAGCTTGGCGGCAGACACCACTGAACCAGGGGTGCAGCACGTAAACTTCTCGATGCATTATTTTACGTCATGGATCGAGCTTCATGTACTTGGCGCTTTCGGTGCCCACAAAAGGCCTGGCTTCTACGACAAGTATAACTTTCCTCGGATAATGCGGCTAGTTGACGCATCCATTGTAAATCCGACACAGCGGGAAGCCAGGGGTTTGCTCCTTCGTCCGCGCACAGTTGGAGATGGTATAACATTTACCGATAAGGTTCTAACCATCAGTAAAGAATTCGCAAAATCCGTGCAGCCACTGCAAGACACTTTTAAAGACGGGGCCCTTACCTTGAAAGCTCGGGAGAATCTCCATTTATATTCAATCAGGCCGGGCTTTCTTGTGTTTAGGCAAAATGATTCGGCGTTATTCATGAGGTAAAACCCGCATCGTTTCGCCCAGCAATCAAGCTATAATCAGGGCGTCCTGCTCGAGGCTTTCTTGGCAGAACCGGTTGCTACTGAAGAGGGTATCCAGAGCGCATTGCACCATTTTATGCGGTTGAACACCGGCTCCCATTTCTTTATTAGTGAGCCGAGTTGCGTTCCAAAAGCTCTGAACGTATATGTGGCGTGGTACCAGCATTCGATGGGCGCCGTTATTAGAGAAGAAAAGCGATTATTGATTGATCGCAAAGGCACCGCCCTAGCGGGTAATCCAAACATTCCTCTGAAGCGACGGACCATCGTCTATCCTCCCTTGAGAGAAATCGCTGTAGCTGTGGTACCACGGGTTGTATGTGAGCTGCCCCTACCCCCTGTGCCTGAAAAAGCGGTAACCGTGGCGTCTCCTAAGTCCGGTGTGGGTGCGGAGATTGGAACTCGTCGTCCAAAGGTGCCCACCAAGCGCAAGCTTATGTTATCGGCTGCCGGCGCTCGTCCGCAGAAGAAAAAGAAGTCAATACTTTCTGCAGACGTTGTATTTGGCCAAGAGCCCCATGCTCCTTATAGCGAGGGCTTAAGTGAGTACGGGGCTAACGAAGGCTTATTTATGGCACCAGATGACACCGATCTGGAGGCTGCCCTCGCAGCTTCCAAGCAATTAGCTCGCAACAAAGCAGGAATGATCACCCTCATACAGTCAGGTAGACCTTAGTCGTATTTTTCCGCGGTTGTTTTAATTATCATCCTTTGACTGACGTTTTCTTCTTCAACAGGTATCTCCACTGAAGAGGCTCTCGCAGCTTCCCTCAAGACTTTTGAAGAGGAAGAGACGCTTCGCGCTTCTTTGGGCCTTGGTACATTTCGGCTCACTGTTCCTTCATTCCCTTTTTTATGTGTAAACTAACTCTTCTTTTTCATCTTATTGCAGGGACTACCTCAACTCAGGTTATCCCAAGTGCAGTGCCAATCGCGAGTGGTGACGCAGCGTCATCGTTAGCGCCGGTCACTGCAGCCACGGCTATCCCTAAGTCGCCACCAGGGGTCTCGTAGAAGCAGCCGATGATGGACGTCGTAACGGCACCGGAGGAAGAACTTGGTTCAGATGATGGTCTACCTCTAGCGGAAGTCCTGAGGAGGTCGGCTTTCGCGGCCCAAGCTGAAAGGAAGCGCAAGAGGCGTGCAGCGAAAGAACGTGATGTCGCCTTCGCTGTAGGTGCAGGCTCGAGCACTGCTCCCCTGTCCCTATTTCTCCAGAGGATGCTTCGGCTGCCCTGTCTACCGCTCATAGACAGGCAGTACGCACGGCTCGGGAGGCAATTGAAAGGCCGTCCCAAGGTAACGTACCACTGGGTCCTTTTATTAGAGTTTGATCTTCAGATTCGCATATATCATACTCTGTAGGGCCAAGTCCTGGTGAGGAGGTGGTAGGTGAAATGACGGCAATCACCGAACCCGAAGTGGCCACTCTTTCTCAGGAGTCCGGGACTGCCCTAACTGCCACTCTTTCCCCCTGCGGTTCTCTGCCATCGCCTGGCATTGCGAGTGTCACGACGACTCTCGTAGAATCGGGGGATGAAGCCACGGGCGACGAAACCATTCCAATAGAGGAGAGCGAAGCAGTCACTGCACCTGGTGATGCTCTTGTCATAGTTTCGATTGGCGATTCATCAGGTAGATCTTAGGTCATTGTTTTCCTTTTTATTCCATAATCCCTTTCAATCCTTTCTGACGGCAATTCTTTTGTTTCTTATGCAGGTGTGGTGAGCGTTGAGGTCGTGCCATCCGAAGGAGCGTCATTGGTTGCTGCTCTGACGGTCGCTGACCCTTCGCCTTCTCTCATGTCTTCTTAAATGCTGGAAGGTATGGGTTTGCGATTTGTCTGATTTAAACTATGGATGTCATCTTCCTTGTACTGACCATGCATCGTCGCAACCTTGTAGGAGTTCTCTTCGATCATCTGTATCAAGTGTTGAACCCGCACTTCTCCTTCCAGTCGGAAGTTAGTCTGCCTGCTGATGCCGGTGAGTATCTTTTCTAACCGACGTCTTTCTTTTTTTCAATAGGTGACCCTGCCGTTGTTAATTTTAAATTGATTACAGCGCTACAAATTGAAGGAAGGGACAAGAGAATTGCCGCGCCACCAGTACTCCCAGCTCTGCCACCTGCCGTAGCCGGTATAGTAGCCTTCATCGCTCTTGCATCTTTTTTGTCTCTTAAGCCAATATCTGACTATGATTTGTTTTGCAGCAATCGCGCCGACTCCAGCTCCCTTCGAGTCTCGCATATTAATGCCGGCAGGGCCCTTTTCTAGACGTCCATCTTCCAAGGGCGCCGTGACCAGCCTGCGCATGTTAAGTGAGTACATCGAGAAGCTTGATGCGGAGGTCCCTGCATTTGCTGCAGATTTTACTGCCGAGGTTAATCTCATGCTGGCGACGCTCATGAACTTCCATAGCGAAGGCGTCGTTGAGTCTTGCGTTAATCACTGTAGGAAGATTGAGGCCCGCCTGCATGAACTTGAGCTCAAGCGTCCGGCTCCCGAGGTTCTGGCTCTGAACTCCCAGCGAACTTCATGGGTTGAGCAGAGCGTTCCGTTCCTTCGCCATTTCGAATGAGAGGCGACCCTTAAGCGAAAGGAACATGAGGCGACTTCCGCTAAATCTGTCCAACTGCGTGCTGAGGTCGCAGCGAATGCTGCACAGCTGAACTCCATCTTTGAAAACCTTCAACGATGTATTTCTGATGGGCTGGTGCTGAGGAAGAAGCTTGATCTTAGTGAGCAGGTTGCGCAGAGTCAGGAGTCTGCTCAGCAGGTAATTGATGAGAAACTTTCATCATGTCTGCAGCAACGGGCCCAAGTTGAAGCAGAGCTGGCCGTGGCGGCTGATCTGAAAAGGAGTTGAGAGGAGTGCACGAGCAACTGACTGATTTATTGAAAATGCCTTCTTCTCAGTAGCTGCTTTGTATTAAACATTTGTAGTTTTTGAATAACATGTATCCATTTTTTTTTATTCTTTTATATGATTAATCTTGTACTCCATTGAATTCATGAATAAAAGATACACATTTTTTTATCTTGTATTATCGCCTTCTTTTCTTTGCTTTGTTGTCATGTGATTTTAGCAAATTTGGCCTATAGATGATAGATAATAGTTCGTCTTGAGCTCTTCATAGGGCAGTGATGGCTTAAGAAGCAGGTTCAGATTTGTCGCCTAAGACTTTTCAATTTTATGAGCCATGAGGGTCTCATAAAGATTTTTCTCCCTACGAGTCGAGAGGATCTCGTAGGTGTATTTTATCCTTAGGAATCGTGAGGATTCCTAAGTGAGTTTTCTCTTGAGAGTCGTAAGGATCTCATAAGAGAATTTTCCCGCTTACAAGTCGAGAGGACTCGTAAGTGGTTGTTTCCCTCCTTGTCGATGTTCGGCTTCGGAGAGTGTGGCCCGTGAATAGTATGCAAGCGCCCATCTTAGACTGACTTGCAGGGCCCCAGTGCTTAGGAAACAGGTCCTTATCCTTATTGCCTAAGGCTTTTCCCTGCGAGTCAAGACGAATCGAGAAGTTCTCGCAAGGACCCTAATTTCCTCACGAGTCGAGACGAATCAAGAAGTTCTCGCAAGAATGTCCTAACGTCACAGTTAACCTCTGCTCTTTAGGACAAATGTCTGTTAGGGTATGTGGTAGTAGGGTTTTGTCCGTCGTACCGTCGCGTTGGCTAATGTATTCCTCGATAGGCAATCTTTACGCTGCTGTTCGAGTAGCCCCGCGACTGTCGTGTCTCTGATCCCTTTGGGGGCTGGACAAGACGTCTTCAAGTAATCTTCCTAGGCAATTTGACCGTCGGAAGAGCAAGCGTTGGGAATTTTGCCATGCCGTTTTTTTACTTGAGGTTAGGCTTAGTTTGGGGAGCCCCGATGAGTCATAACCACTCCGCACTGGTGTGGGATGATCTCCGATAGTCTTTCAGGTTTTATATGAGTTACCGTCAAGACCCTGAAGCTAGGAATATTGCCTTCACTTCGTTTGCTGGCATTGCGTCTGCTGTATTGAGATGAATGTCACAGTTGTCTCTAGGTTGTTAGTGAACCGTCGAGGTTTGGAACTAGGGACTTTGCCATAGCTCCGCTTTGCTGATGTTGCGTCTGTTGTAACGAGACGAATGTCGAGGTGGTCTCTAGGTTGTTTGTGAACCGTCGAGATTTAGAACTAGGGACTCTGCCGTGGCTCTGCTTTGCTGACGTTGCGTCTGCTGTAACGAGACGAATGTCGAGGTGGTCTCTAGCTTGTTTGTAAACCATCGAGATTTGGAACTAGGGACTTTGCCGTGGCTCCGCTTTGCTGACGTTGCGTCTGCTCTAACGAGACGAATGTTGAGGTGGTCTCTAGATTGTTTGTGAACCGTCGAGATTTGGAACTAGGGGTATGCCGTGGCTCTGCTTTGCTGACGTTGCGTCTGCTGTAATGAGACGAATGTTGAGATGGTCTTTAGGTTGTCTGTGAACCGTCGAGATTTAGAACTAGAGACTTTGCCATGGCTCCGAGGTTGATTGTCGCGTCTGAATCCTGCTGGAATGAGGAGGAACGCTGTTGTGGGTCTCCAAGCTGTAGATGTGGTCGTCGAGACTTGGAACTAGGGACTCTGCCATGGCTCCGAGATTTATTATCGTATCCGAATCCTGCTGAAATGAGGAGGAACGCCATTGTTAGTCTCCAGGCTATAGATGTTGCCATCGAGACTTGGAACTAGGGACTCTGTCGTGGCTCCGAGATTGATTGTCGTGTCCGAATCCTGCTGGAATGAGGAGGAACACTATTATTGGTCTCCAGGCTGTAGATGTTGTCATCGAGACTTGGCTCTCTTTCTGATGGAGCCTGGTGGGATGATATGATTCCCTCTTTGTTTGCGCCCCTAGATTGTATACAGGGATCGATGTGATCTCATCTGCAGGGCAAAAAGTTTCATTTCTTTTTTTATTTCTTTCCGCGATGCTCTATCATTTCAGCTTTTTTATATCGCGAAAGTCGCGATTGCCCAATCATTTCGGCTATTTTTCGTGGTGCCCAATCATTTCGGCTATTTTTTTCTTTTTACTTTGTTTTTTTATTGCGAGTTGCCCAACCATTTCGGCTATTTTGTATGCATATATTTTTACTTGCTGATTTTGTTGCAAGTTGCCCTATCATCTCGGCTGTTTCATATGCATTTTTGGCTCGTTTATTTTTTATCGCGAGTGTGGGACTTGGAATCTGGTGCCAATCTTAGCATCAGCATCGCTGCGACTGGAATATTGCCAGGAGCGAATCATCATTTTCCGTGAAAGGACTTGGAACTTGATACCGATGTAGGTATCAGCATCGCTACAACTGGAACATTACCAGGAGCGAATCATCATTTGCCTTTGTCGATTTAAACAAAGGTGGCTTAGCAAACAGGGTTAGGATCCTGTTGACTAAGACTTTTAACTTCATGAGCCGTAAGGGTCTTATAAAGGTATTTCTCCCTACGAGTCGTGAGGATCTCGTAGGTGTATTTTCTCCTTAGGAACCGTGAGGATTCCTAAGTGTGTTTTCTCTTATAAGTCGTAAGGATCTTACAAGAGTGTTTTCTCCTTATAAGTCGAGAGGACTTACAAGGGTCGTTCACCGTGTGAGCATATCCCTAGTCACTGGTGGACTTTGTTAGGGAAATGTTTATTCGTGCCCGTGGATTGTATACAAGTGTCAGCATTGAACCGCTTGTAGGGCAAAATCGGGGTGTATGACGGCTTAAGAATAGGTTCAGATCCCTGTAGCTTAAGGCTTTTGAATCTTATGAGCCGTGAGGGTCTCAAAGGGGAATTCTCCTTACAAGTCGTGAGGATCTCGTAAGTGCGTTTTCTCCTTAGGAATCGTGGGGATTCCTAAGTGTGTTTCTCCCTTGTGAGTCGTAAGGATCTCACGCAGGTATTATCTCCTTACAGGGTTGAGAGGACCTTGCAAGTGTCTTTTAACGAGATTGTGCCCTTTCGGGTTTTCACAAACTCGCCGGTGGCCCTGCTGTTTTTACTCACGGAGCCCTTTCGGGTTTTCATCCGTGCCCATCTCGCTTATGGACGTACCATTTTTTTCGTCAGCCTTGGGATGCTGCGGTCCGTAGTAGTTTATAGACGTCTCAGTCAGTTGCTAGTTTTAGGACATTGCGGTCGATCGTTAGTTTAGGGATGTTTCAGTCCGCTATTACAACGGTTTCGTTGTCTACTACTTATAGAGTTTGGGCTTGGGAAGATAGCGAGCGGACATAGGCATCGTCATCTATCATTAACCTAGGCCGTAACTCATCAGGCGTAGTATTTCTTCAAGAAACAGCCGTTTATTGGCCTGAAGGGTCTTTCGCCATGCATATCCATGAGCTAATAAGCCCCACCCTGGTAGACTTTATCTATGATGTACGGGCCTTCATAGTTCGGCTCGAATTTCCCCCATTTGGCACGATTGGGGATCATAGGTCTCTTGACCACTAGCACGAGTTCGCCTTGGCGGAATGTTCTCGGCCTAATCAATCTCTCATATGAGCGCGTCGTCTTTGCTTTGTAAGCTTCCAAGTTTTGCTGCGCCATGAGCCGGGTTTCGTCGAGGGCATCAAGTTCCTCAAGCCGAAGATGAGCATTCTCTTCGTCCGTTAGCTCGTAATGAACTGCCACTCATAAGGAGGGCAGCTCTATCTCCAAAGGGAGTACTGCTTCAGCGCCGAATACCAATGCATACGGCGTTGTGTTTGTGGCCATTTTGAACGTGGTCCGATACGCCCAGAGAGCTTCATGCAGTCTCTCGTGCCAGTCCTTCTTATTTCGAGACACCGTCTTCTTTATGATCTTCGTCAAGGTCCTGTTGAAATCCTCAGCAAGACCATTAGCTCGTGGATTATAGACCGAAAAGTATCTCCAGTCTATCTTGTGTTGTTGTGCGAAGCGGCTGATTTGTGACTTCTGTAGGCGGCCCGTTATCGGAGATAATCCGTCGCGGAGTGCCAAACCGATAGATGACATGTGTCTTGAAGAAATGGAGGATATTCTCCGTCTTCACTTCTCTTAGTGGTACTGCTTCTGCCCACTTAGAGAAGTAATCAGTTGTTGCCAATATGAATCGATGTCCTTTGGACGATGCTGGTTCAATAGGCCCGATTATGTCAGTTCCCCACATTTCGAACAGCCAGCTAGCCACCGTCGGGTGTAGCGGATTTGGATGCTGATGGATGAAGTCTTCGTGAATTTGGCACGAGTGGCACTACTTCGCGTATTCGAGACAGTCTTAGATTATCGTGGGCCAATAGTAGCCCATCCTTTTGATCTTCAGCTTCATCTTCGGCCCGGCTTGATGAGAACCGTAGAGTCCGTCATGAGTTTCTTGAACGACTTTCCTCGCTTCTTCTGGTTCCAGGCATCTTAGCCATAGAGAATCAAATGATCTCTTATATAGAGTCTCATTGACGAAGGCGAAGGATAGAGCTCGTTTCATGAGCTGATGTCTTGAGGACACATCTTCAGGTGTTCGACGCAATTTGAAGTAGTTTATAAAGACTTCTCTCCAATCCTTAGCCTTTTCCTGGTCCTTTATTTGTAGGGTTTTCTGCTCGATCGCTCTCTTTTCTTCGGACGACTCCGGAGACATTTCTGCCAGTGCAAGAACCCGACGGCTTTGCACAACGATCCTCACATCATCGAGGTTTTCGTCAGCCATTTCTTTAGCGAGTTTGGCTAACGCATTCGCCTTGCTATTTTCCGCTCGCGGTATGCTTTCCAGGGCGTAGGAAGGGATTTGAGTCAGCAATTGCTGCACTCTCTCACCGTACTTTACCAACTCTGGTTTGCACGTTTGATAGTCGCCATTTACTTGACTAACGACCGGCTGGGAATCTCCATATATGAGGAGGTTTTCGATTCCCATGTCGATAGCGATCTCAAGACCTACTATCAAAGCTTCATATTCCGCTTCATTGTTTGTCTTTGGCTCTGTCAAGGAAAAGGCAAAGCGCATTATCCCTCCTTGTGGAGTCACGAAGATGAGGCCTATCCCAGATTTGATTATGGGGGAGTTGTGCTTTCGCTTCTTCATGGAAGATGCTCCATCGAAGTAGAGTTCCCATCGGGTATCACTCCTTTCTTTCTCCCTGTCGTTCGTGTCAAATGCGTGCTCGTCTGGCAGCTCACAATTTAAAGGTGAATCGGCAGGTATCGGATGCTCAACGAGGAAATCGGCGATGGCCTGGCCTTTCATTGCCTTGAGAGGACGATAAGTTATCGAGAACTCCATTAAGAGGAGGGCCCATTTAGCGAGCCGCCCTGTTAGTATGGCTCTTGACATCAAATATTTGAGAGGATCCACTTTTGATATGAGATGGACCTCATGCGCCAACGCATAGTGCCTGAGCTTTGTTATCGCGAAGATCAACGCCAGGCAGTATTTTTCAATGGGGGAGTAGTTGTTTTCTGCCCCTAGGAGAACTCGACTCAAATAGTAGAGGGCTCTCTCTTTCCCTTGGTCGTTCTCCTGTGCCCATAGTGTGCCTAAGGAACCTTCAAGGGCGGTTGTGTACAGGATTAGGGGCTTTCCCTTGACCGGAGCGGTCAGTACTGGCGGATTCTGCAAGTATTGCTTGATTTCGTCCAGTGCGCTTTGGCATTTATGATCCCAGACGAACGGGGTCCCTTTCTTTATTAGATGACTGTAAGGACAACACTTTCTGGAGAGATTGGCTGTGAATCGTCGGATATATGCGAGCTTCCCTTGTAGAGACCGCAGTTGCTTGAGAGTTCTTGGCGGAGGCATTTCCATGATCGTCTTGATCTTCGACGGGTCTATTTCGATGCCTCGATGTCGTACGATGAATCCTAGGAATTTGCCTGAGGAAACTTCGAACGCGCATTTGAGCGGGTTCATCTTCAGATTGTATTTCCGAAGACGTTGGAATACTATCTTTAGATGCTCCCAATGTTCTTCGTGCGATTTTCTTTTCACCACAAGGTCGTCGATATAGAATTCGACGACTTCATGTATGAGGTCATCGAAAATCTTCGTCATGGCCCTCTGATAGGTAGCGCCGGCGTTCTTCAGACCGAAAGGCATCACTTTGTAGCAGAATATGCCTAAAAGGGGTCCGGAAAGCGGTATGCTTCTGGTCTTCAGGATGCATCTTTATTTGATTGTACCCCGATGATCCATCCATGAAGGAGAAGACTTCGTTAGTGGACGTGTTGTCTATCATCAGCTCGGTAACCGGTACAAGAAAGTCATCCTTAGGACAAGCTTTGTTGAGATCCCGAAAGTCTACGCAAATGCGCACCATCCCGTTCTTCTTCATCACTGGGACAATGTTGGCAATCCAGTCGGGGTACTGAACTTCTTGGATGAAGCCGGAGTCGATTAGCTTCTTGACCTCAGCGTTGATGCCCATTTCAAGTTTGAGCCGCATTCTTCTCGGTGCTTGTTTAATTGGCTTGATGTTCGGAGATATCGCCAATTTGTGCACAGCTATTTTTGGATCTAGTCCCGGCATCTCGGAGTAGTTCCATGCGAAGCAATCTTTATATTGCATGAGCACGTCCTTTAGCGTAGCTACCCGTTCTTCAGACAACAGCTCACTGACGAACGTCGGCCGTGGGTCATTTACCGTCCCCAAATCGATTTTCCTTAGGTTATCTGCAGTAGTATGTATCCCATCTTCTAGTTCTTTTGGCTCCGGTGGAAACTCTGAGATCACTTCATCATCATCGTTTTCGAAGCACCAGGAGAGGTCATCCATATTTTCGGACACTCCTCCCTTCAGCGTTATTACGTGACAGGTACGAGATCGTTTCCAAGACTGATGTTGATCTGGTTCTACTCTCGCTGCATACGTGGCTTTTGGTTCATGCTTCTGTGGCGGGGTTACTCTCCAACTGCTTGATAAAGCGAACCCGCCTTGCTGATATTGTTCTTCTACCCAGTCTTTAAATGTGAAGCAGTTTTCCATAGGATGTCCGATCGCTTGGTGATAGGAGCAGTAATCCGGATGAGAGGCCTCGTCTGCTTGTTCGGGGTGTTTGGACTCCGGGAGTGTCATCATTTGATGTTTCATGACGAGATCAAATATCTTCCTTGTCTTGTGATTAGTCGAAAATATTGCATATTTTAGCCGGCAATTTCCTCATCATTTGCATTCATATAGAAGTGTTCGGCATTCATATTTCACATATTAGCAAAACTGTCACAAAATATCAGATTGCATGTATTAGACTCTGAAATCGACACTATAAAGGAAATTAACCACATTTCATGGCATCGCATCATCCCTATATTTGCGCAACACTTGTCTTGAGATCTGTGCAGGAAAATCCAGAAGAAAGGCCAAAATGTACATGGTACCGATCAAACATGACGCCAACTCAAAGATTTGGAATCTGGTATTAATGTAAAGGGGATTAAGGAATTCAACATATCAGAGAATGTACTTGAAGACATCAAAAATCAACACAGGAAGTTTGAAGCCCCAATGAGCCAACATGGCCGCGGAACCGCGGCCGGAGCTGGCTTGCGCCGCGGTTCCGCGGCGGCTTGTCGACGTCACTACTTAAATTTTGGGCCACAACTCTTACCTATATTCCTACACCTCAAAAAGGCACAACAAATTCCAGAAGACTCCACATACTTCTGCCAGATCAGCAAGCTTTGGGATCAACACTAAACTAGCCTATCATTCTAGAAACTTCTTCTTAAACCCTACCCTAAGCTAAGCCTAACAAACTCTTTCTAGAAGCTCCTCAACAAACTTTTGGAGGGAACTTCACAAAGGCCTAGGGTTTGGGAAGTCTATAAATAGAAGCCTAGACCTATGGTTATTAATCTAATCATCTTTACCCAATTCTAGTATCAAACTAGAGCCATTTTACCCTCTTCTTCTTCTACAAGTCTAGTGAGAGGACTTGTGTGAAACCCTAACCCTAAATTCCAATCAAAAGCCAAGATCCCGAGTATCCATCAAGCAAGAAGCCTTGCAACCTTTTATGAACCGAGCCGATCTTCAACAGAGCAAGTGGTCCAAGCCGATCCGCGATTCACGGAGCCGAGCGACGCCAATTCAACAATTTAGTTCTTCCTCTTGTAGTTCTTGAGCGACTGTAATCAAATTGTTGATATAAATAAAAGGTGATATTCTTTTATCTTGTTTTCTTTAAATTCTCGCATCATGATATCTTTTCAATTCTTGAATACTTTCTGTGTAATGATGTTTGAGTAATACTCCGCTCGTCGAGGAGTCGAGACGATCAATAGAATGATGATGTAATATATCTTAAATCGATTCTTGAGTCCTACGAGTTTTGTAAACCCTAGCAAGTTCAAGAATCGACGACCCAATTCGTTGCGATGCTTTCTTGATTGATATCGCTCAAGATTGGGGAGCTACGATCGTTTCTTGAAATTGTTAGAGGCTAGAATGCGAATGATATCAACGAAAGAACAAGGGTTAAACGATGAAACCCCAGTTTCATCAAGAAAGCCCTAACTCTCGTCAATCATCATCGATCTAGTATCAATCCTTCGAAGGACAAGAACACGAAATCTTGAAATTACATCACGTCTATAGATCCGATCGATTCCTACGAGCCTCATTTAGATTCTTGACATTTTGGTTGGAAATATCATCGAAACACCGATTCTTGATTTGTTTATCAGTTTCTTGATTCTTGATTAAACATCGTGACACCTGAATCAATCGATAAATTCTTGAATCATGTTTTCTTTTCCTTTCGATTAACTTTTCGATTCAAATAAATTAAACATAGAAACGAATCGCACAATCCCTGTGGACGATCCGCACTCGCTTACGATCTACAACTGACACCGTAGTTGATTGCGGTCAAATATAATTTTTTGATTGTGAACTTTATTCAATTTTCTAATTACCGATACAAAGAGACTCTTATCGATTTGATTTACTTACTCAGTCTCGCATTTTACGATCAATCAAATATCGCCGAAATCGGGGACTATTTGAATCGATACTTTTTACATTACACAATCTGGAAATTTGTTTTAATCAAAATGGCGCCGTTGCCGGGGATCGCGCGCTAATTCGTTTCATATTATAGTTTGAATTGAAAGAATTATTTCATTGTGATTTTTGAGATCAAAATTCGTGCAAACCCTAAACAATTTGTTGTGTTTCATTGCAAGGAGATCTGGAGCTTGCTGGAAATTTGGAAAAAATTTTGGGATATACCAGAGAGCAGAGGGAGTCTATAGAAGCTCCCTGGTGAAGTTTTGTGCATTGATCCCATTGTTCAACCGCGGAAGCGCGGTGGGAGTGCCCAAACGCGGCGGAAACGCGGCAGCCTGAAGGGATCTCTGTGCCAAATTGCTTCAGGTAACTTCTTACCTTCTCCTCTCTCCTCTTTTTAGCTCCAACTGACAATTTTCTGCAGGTTTCTTTGCAAATAATCGCAGCGCCGCAAAAAGTAAAAATTAAATTTGTGCGTGATTTTGTTTCTTGGTTGTTTGCATTCTAAATACGGATATTAAAGGGCACGGCCAAATCCAAATTAGGTGGGGATTTCATTACCCTTCCTAGGCCCCGAAAACCACAAAACTTGCATCCGCATTGACCCACATTAACTAAAAGAAATCTAGAGAAGACTCTAAGGACTGTCACGCTCAATTAGGACAAGAGAAGGCCGTGGGTAATTCATTGCTTATCCGCGTTTTCTTGTGGTGCCTAAGGCGAGTGTGTCTAAGGCTAGTGGTTTTTAATTAGGCCCACTACTTACGTAGTGGAGTACCTTCCCACTTACCTGGCACTTATCCGGCCACAGGGGAATAAAGAGGCAGTGGAGGATTCTATCCTGCGACTTTTCTTTTGGCAGTTAGGAGCGGTCTAGAGCCGGACCTAGGTGACCACTAGATTCTAGGGTTTGTGTGCTGCATTTGTTTTGTCGCATCATTTTTTCAAAAATCCGTCCCTTTTTCAAAAGCAAGCACCGCATTCATTCATTACCCCTAATTATAAGTCAACGCTGCCACTTGTACTAACCCTTTTTAGTGCAAGATAGGCTGGACACGGGATTCTAGTGCCCGTTTAGTCCGCGTACCCTTTATCGACTCCGAAGTCGGTATTTCTACATTTACCTTTTCTTTACCCACCACCACACCGATGGATCCGAATCCATCAAACTTCTTTAACCCTAATCTGCCGCCGTCCGTTGGTGCGCAGAATCCACCCCGCATCTCTCTCCAGAAGAGGCGCTACCCTATTCGAGGTCCTCTTTCGACCTGCTTATCCACACCACCAGCTAATGGGGATAACTTTGAGATTAAGCCCCAGTATATCAATCTTTTACCCAAATTCCACGGACTCGAGACTGAGGACGCTTACGTTTTCATTACCAAATTTGAAAACGTATGCGCAATGATGGGTACGTCACAACTTTCAGTGGATGCGATGCGTCTACGACTTCTTCCATTTACATTGTGCGATATAGCCGAGAAGTGGCTATATAACACTACCGCACACTCTATTACGAATTGGGAAGAATTCGTCGCTGCATTCCTTAAGAAATTTTACCCAATACAAAAGACAGCTCGAATCCGTAGCGAACTGAATCAATTTGCCTAGCTCCCTGCTGAACCATTTTCAAAATGCTTTGAACGTTTCAAGGATCTATTGGTTCAGTGTCCTCATCATGGCATCCCGAGATGGGAATTGTGCCGAATCATTTATGAGGGCATTAACCTAAACACTAAACAGAGCCTTGAAAATATGTGTCAAGGTACTTTTATGACCAAGGATGATGGGGAAGCTTGGAAGTATTTAGAAGAGTTCGCTGAAAAATCACTACAGTGGGAGAGTGGAACCCAACCATTGAATAGGGGTGGCGTACACCAAATAGATGTGTCCATAGGTGTTCGAGCTGAAATGGCAGCAATGCAAAAGAAGCTCGACGCTATGGAACACAAATTTGCAGCAGCCTCCCTAAACCCAGTGTCGCTCCCCAAAACTGTTTGTGGGTGCTGTTCTGATCCGTCTCATTTAACGGAAGAATGTCCATTAAACTCTGCGTTTCAAGGTCACGAGCATTCTAATGCCGCATTTCAAAGACCTCGAAACGATCCATATTCTTCCACGTACAATCAGGGTTGGAGGAATCATCCGAATTTCGCTTGGAACCAAAACCAATCTCAAAACACGGTTCCAAACACGAATAATTTTCAAAGGGCTCTTCCTCCACCACAACAGCAACCCTTTCAACTCACTCAGCACCCCTATCAGTCACAAAATTTCCAAAACCAGGGCAACACTCCTGCACAGTCTAATCCTATGCAGTCCTGTTCTGACGAGTTCTCTCAATTCACTCAAACCATGAAATCACTTTTGTCAAATTTCATAGAGGTTTCGACTGAGGTTAGATCTTCCGTCAGTGAGATAAAGAAAAACTCAGCGTCCCAAGCTGAGAGTATCAGATCGATGGAAGCTGAAATCGCACGCCTAAAAGCCGAAATGAGTGCGAGAGAAAAAGGGAAACTTCCCTCTCAACCCCTACAGAATCCTGGGCATTACAATGTAAATGCCGTCACAACGTTGAGATCGGGAAGAGTGCTGAACAATCATGTCGGGGAAGGTATTGATGATACTGAAAATCATATCAACACCCCGGCTGAGACCTTTCCACACACACACACACTTCTCCTTCTGATCCTTCTTCTTCTACCACACCATTTTCTCGCGAGCCTATTCTCCATTTCCCATTAGGCTCGACACCTTCTCCCAACTCTTATAGTTCTCCACAGACGGTCCCCACACCTCTTTTGGGACCGTGTCTACCCCCTCTTCCTTCTCCTGTGATGGACCCTGCGCTTATTGCGAAAGCTCCTTACCCGAACCGGTTAAGGGCTAATAGAACGAGTCCTCATATGGAGAAAATTATAGAAATGTTCAAACAGGTTAACATCAATATCCCTCTCCTAGATGCGATTCAACAAGTCCCCGCTTATGCGAAAATTCTTAAGGACTTGTGCACTAGGAAGAGGAAGACTCAAGTGCCGAAGAAGGTCTTCATGTCTAATAATATTAGCACTGCTTTTATACCCCAGCTTCCAAAGAAAAGAAAGGACCCAGGATGTCCTACAATATCGATTTCGATTGGGGGTAAAAACATAAATCGTGCTCTTTTAGACCTTGGCGCAAGTGTTAACCTGCTCCCTTATTCTGTCTATGAGCAATTAGGGATTGGAGAGCTGAAACCTGCTCACTGCACTCTCCAGATGGCAGACTGATCTATCACCAAATCAAGGGGTGAGTTAGAGGATGTATTGATAAAGGTCGGGGAATTTGTTTTCCCTGTAGACTTCATTGTGCTCGACACACATCCTGTAGCAAACCCCCAGGGCCAAATTCCGGTGATTCTGGGTCATCCTTTCCTTGCCACTTCCAACGCTGTTATAAACTGTAGAAACGGTTCAATGAACTTATCATTTGGAAATATGACCATTGAACTAAACATCTACAAAGTTGGAAGTCAGCCATCAGAACCCTCTGCTCATATTTTAGATATGTGCTCTGTCCATGAGATCGCTCCCGATAGTTGTGGAGCCGAGGAACTTTGCTTTACTGATCTCGATGACATTACCACATATCTGTTTGACTTTACACAAGATCTTAGTGAGGACACTTTCTCTACACTTGAGTCCTGCACTCCTGACTTTTCTCTACCTGAGTCTGTATCTTTCACAGGCTCTGAGCTTCTTTGTAAATCCAAAAATCACTCAATGATCCCTCCTTCTATCATTTCTCCGCCTGAGTTAGATCTCAAAATTTTACCTTCTTACCTTAAATATGCATATTTAGGTGAGAATGAGTCTTTACCGGTTATCATATCCGCTTTTCTTTCATCAGAGCAAGAAAATGCACTTTTATCGGTATTGAGATCTAACAAAGAGGCGTTTGGTTGGAGTATGGCGGACATCAAAGGGATTAGTCCCTTGATAGTTGAACATCATATACATGTGATGGATGATGCCAGAACGACCCGAGAACCACAGAGACGGTTAAATCCCGTCATGAAGGAAGCGGTCATGAAAGAGATCGTCAAATGCTTAGATAATGGTATTATATACCCCATCTCCGATAGCCAATGGGTGAGTCCTATACATGTCGTTCCTAAGAAATCCGGCATCACTGTTATAACCAATGAGGCAAATGAGTTGATTCAGACACGCGCCCAAACTGGGTGGCGTGTATGTATCGATTATAGAAAACTCAATGCTGCCACGAGGAAAGACCACTTTCCTCTACCATTCATTGATCAGATGCTGGAACGTTTAGCGGGACGAGAGTATTATTGTTTTATGGACGGATACTCAGGCTATAATCAGGTCCCCATCGCCAAAAAGGATCAAGATAAAACCACTTTTACTTGTCCTTTTGGTACCTTTGCTTACAGTCGCATGCCCTTTGGGTTATGCAATGCTCCCGCTACCTTTCAGCGGTGTATGATGGGGATATTCTCTGATATGGTAGAGAATTTTCTGGAGATCTTTATGGACGATTTCTCGATTTTTGGAGACTCTTTTTCCGATTGCCTAGCGAATCTTGACGCTGTTCTTACTCGTTGCAAAGAGAAGAACTTGACTTTGAACTGGGAAAAATGCCATTTTATGGTCCAAGAAGGAATAGTACTTGGACATGTCATTTTACAGAAAGGCATTGAGGTTGACAGAGCTAAGATAGATGTCATTCAAAACCTCCCTCATCCTAAAAGCGTCAAAGATATTCGATCTTTCCTTGGCCATGTGGGCTTTTATAGGAGATTCATTAAGGACTTTAGCAAAATTGCTAGACCTTTAACTCTTCTCCTGGCCAAGGATACGACCTTCCATTTTGACTCGGACTGCGAGACAGCTTTCGACTCACTTAAACACTCACTCACTTCAGCCCCCGTTTTATCATCACCAAACTGGGATTACCCCTTTGAGCTGATGTGTGATGCATCTGACTTTGCAGTAGGTGCAGTCTTAGGACAGCACATCGAAAAGATACCACACGTGATATACTATGCAAGTAAGACCCTGAATGATGCGCAAATCAATTATACAACCACAGAAAAGGAACTTTCAGCGGTTGTATTTGCATTAGAAAAATTCAGGCCTTACTTAATTGGCTCACCTATAGTTGTGTATCCTGACCATTCCGCTTTAAAACATCTTCTGGCGAAGAAAGATGCAAAAGGTCGACTAATACGTTGGATCCTTCTGTTACAAGAATTCGATCTTGTTATCAAAGATAAGAAAGGATGTGAAAACGTAGTAGCTGACCATCTTTCACGCATCATTTCTTCTCCTGTGACCCTGCCGATTAATGACTCGTTCCCTGACGAACAACTCTTGAGCGTATCCGCTGAACCATGGTTCAGGGATATTGTGAACTATCATGCCACGGGACTTATACCGAGCGATTGGTCAAAACAGGACAAATACCGTTTTCTATCCCAAGTAAAACACTTTTACTGGGACGAGCCCTATTTGTTTAAATATTGTCCTGATCAGATCATTCGCCGGTGTGTCCCGAATGAAGAGTTCAAGAGTGTTCTTTCTTTTTGTCATGATCAGGCCTGTGGGGGTCACTTTGGTCTTAGAAATACAGCGGAGAAGGTTTTGCAATGTGGATTTTATTGGCCTACCTTATTCAAGGACGCATTTGACTATTGCAAAACCTGTACACAATGTCAGTATACGGGTAGAATATCCCAGAGGAATGAAATGCCTCAGCAACTCATTCTGGTTGTTGAAATATTTGATGTTTGGGGCATTGATTTTATGGGTCCTTTTCCCAACTCCTTTGGGAATTTGTACATATTGCTGGCGGTTGATTATGTCTCAAAGTGGGTAGAAGCCATTCCATGTCGCACTAATGACAAGAAAGTTGTCATTAAGTTCTTGAAAGAGAATATCTTCTCGTGATTTGGACACCCACGCGCTATTATTAGCGATAATGGGACACATTTCTGCAACAGGTCTTTCGAGACTCTGATGCGAAAATACTCAATCAACCACCGACTTTCTACACCCTATCATCCCCAAACAAGCGGGCAGGCTGAAATCTCAAACAGACAAATCAAACTTATCCTGGAGAAAACTGTTGCTAAAAATAGAAAAGACTGGTCGACCAAACTGACGGATGCTCTTTGGGCATTCAGAACTGCATATAAAACCGACCTAGGAATGTCTCCATATAGGATAGTGTTTGGAAAAGCATGTCATTTACCCGTCGAGATAGAGCATAAAGCATTGTGGGCTATAAAAGAAATAAATTTTGATCTAAACCTTGCTTGCAACTTTCGGAAGCTGCAACTTAATGAGCTAAGCGAACTCCGCGATGAAGCTTATGATAACGCTGTAATCATAAAGAATAGGACTAAGGTTTTTCACGATAAAAACATTTTGAGGAAAACATTTTCACCTGGTCAACAAGTCCTTCTTTATGATTCACGATTACACCTTCACGCGGGTAAGCTCCGATCTCGATGGAAGGGACCTTTTGTTGTGCGGTCTGTATACCCGCACAGGGCAGTAAAAGTTGAAAATGTTAAAAACGGCACCTTTTTCAAAGTAAATGGACATAGACTAAAGCCGTATTTTTCCACTGACCCCATGGAGGAGCTCTTGTTCTTACAAGAGCCAGTTTATTTGGATTAAAATTCCTCCGTCTCACCTTCATGTCCAGTATATCACTGCATCATCTTTTGAATGAAGGTGAGTAAAAAGAGTAAGTTTGGGGGAAGTTCACTTATATATTTTGCCCCCACTAATAATTCCCCCCAGGCTTACAGTTTTTGTAGGTATAGCGATTGGCAACAGTGAGGACACTGTTGAAAACAAGTTTGGGGGAGGTTTGTGCTTATTTTTGCATCATTTGCATATCATCTGCATAAGCACAAAACATTTCTTTAAAAATCTATAAAAATTTAAAAATTTTCAAAAACCCATACAAATTTAAAAAAATTTCAAGTATAAAAATAATTTTAATATTTACACTTTTTTGTACATAAATAAGATAATAAAAGTTTAGATAGTGAACAATTACATCCATGAGATTGGAAAAATTTAAGAAAACTAAGAAAATTAGAAGTTTTTCTTATACGAACTAGTAATAAGTAGTTATGAGCCGTTGTCCCAAGGGTTAGTAAGATGAAGGACGTCACTAATCTGAGGATAAAAATAAGTCTGAAAAATAGTTTCTATTCTGGAAGCCAAACATTTTGAACGTGGCTACTCTGCTATTCACACTTACACACGTCTTAAAGCCTGGGATAGTAGAGGATACCTTGAAATGCTCTTGTCTTAAAGCCGATGTATGAAGGAAATAAAAAGAAAAAAAATGAAAAATATAAAGTGGTGAGAAAAATGGACATTAGTTTTGTTATCACCAAGGGCAATAAAAATATATAGCGAGGGTGCCTTTTCACCTAGTGCCCTAAGGCCAACTGGTCTGGGAGTCACTGCTATGCCTGAGGTGGTGCAAGACGAGGAAAATACACCAAGTAAGCAAGCACAGGAGTAATCGGTCGGTTAGTACCTCAAGAAGTATTAACGGTCGCATGAAAGTATGTGAGCAATCTCATCTAAATATTCATTAATTAAAAAGTACTGAGGCTGATGGGCAAGAGTATGATAGCTTGAATTGAATTCTCCGGGTGTAGGGATGTCTTTACACACACGCAGGGTGATATGATCGATGTTTGGAAGAAAGATAGGAATGAAGAATAAGACGATGTTTTATTGAGGGAGAACGTGATTTCTGACATCTTTTCATGACCATTAAGATAGGGCTCATGACAACCGAAAAGCTAGCTTAGTTGGAAACCCTAATTTTCAAAGCTTTTTTTTACAATTCTTTTCTTTAAATGTAATATTCATGATCTTTCTTTTATTATTGGATTTTGTGGGTGCAATCCGCTGAAAACCCTCAAGAGACAACACTCCTCCTACTAGGGACACCTAGAGGTTTAAAGGCTTGTTGCACGTGCTCAGTGCAATCGTGTTGCCTACGAAAGTGTGCTAGATAGTTTTTCTCTTTCTTTAATTTCTCCTTCTCTTTTTAATAAAACAGTTCGCTCGAGACGATCGAAATTAAGTTTGGGGGAATTTGATTAGTCGAAAATATTGCATATTTTAGCCGGCAATTTCCTCATCATTTGCATTCATATAGAAGTGTTCGACATTCATATTTCACATATTAGCAAAACTGTCGCAAAATATCAGATTGCATGTATTAGACTCTGAAACCGACACTATAAAGGAAATTAACCACATTTCATGGCATCGCATCATCCCTATATTTGCGCAACACTTGTCTTGAGATCTGTGCAGGAAAATCCAGAAGAAAGGCCAAAATGTACAAGGTACCGATCAAACATGACGCCAACTCAAAGATTTGGAATCTGGTATTAATGTAAAGGGGATTAAGGAATTCAACATATCAGAGAATGTACTTGAAGACATCAAAAATCAACACAGGAAGTTTGAAGCCCCAATGAGCCAACATGGCCGCGGAACCGCGGCCGGAGCTGGCTTGCGCCGCGGTTCCGCGGCGGCTTGTCGACGTCACCACTTAAATTTTGGGCCACAACTCTTACCTGTATTCCTACACCTCAAAAAGGCACAACAAATTCCAGAAGACTCCAGATACTTCTGCCAGATCAGCAAGCTTTGGGATCAACACTAAACTAGCCTATCATTCTAGAAACTTCTTCTTAAACCCTAGCTTAAACCCTAAGCTAAGCCTAACAAACTCTTTCTAGAAGCTCCTCAACAAACTTTTGGAGGGAACTTCACAAAGGCCTAGGGTTTGGGAAGTCTATAAATAGAAGCCTAGACCTAGGGTTATTAATCTAATCATCTTTACCCAATTCTAGTATCAAACTAGAGCCATTTTACCCTCTTTTTCTTCCACAAGTCTAGTGAGAGGACTTGTGTGAAACCCTAACCCTAAATTCCAATCAAAAGCCAAGATCCCGAGTATCCATCAAGCAAGAAGCCTTGCAACCTTTTATGAGCCGAGCCGATCTTCAACAGAGCAAGTGGTCCAAGCCGATCCGCGATTCACGGAGCCGAGCGACGCCAATTCAACAATTTAGTTCTTCCTCTTGTAGTTCTTGAGCGACTGTAATCAAATTGTTGATATAAATAAAATGTGATATTCTTTTATCTTGTTTTCTTTAAATTCTCGCATCATGATATCTTTTCAATTCTTGAATACTTTCTGTGTAATGATGTTTGAGTAATACTCCGCTCGTCGAGGAGTCGAGACGATCAATAGAATGATGATGTAATATATCTTAAATCGATTCTTGAGTCCTACGAGTTTTGTAAACCCTAGCAAGTTCAAGAATCGACGACCCAATTCGTTGCGATGTTTTCTTGATTGATATCGCTCGAGATTGGGGAGCTACGATCGTTTCTTGAAATTGTTAGAGGCTAGAATGCGAATGATATCAACGAAAGAACAAGGGTTAAACGATGAAACCCTAGTTTCATCAAGAAAGCCTTAACTCTCGTCAATCATCATCGATCTAGTATCAATCCTTCGAAGGACAAGAACACGAAATCTTGAAATTACATCACGTCTATAGATCCGATCGATTCCTACGAGCCTCATTTAGATTCTTGACATTTTGGTTGGAAATATCATCGAAACACCGATTCTTGATTTGTTTATCAGTTTCTTGATTCTTGATTAAACATCGTGACACCTGAATCAATCGATAAATTCTTGAATCATGTTTTCTTTTCCTTTCGATTAACTTTTCGATTCAAACAAATTAAACATAGAAACGAATCGCACAATCCCTGTGGACGATCCGCACTCGCTTACGATCTACAACTGACACCGTAGTTGATTGCGGTCAAATATAATTTTTTGATTGTGAACTTTATTCAATTTTCTAATTACCGATACAAAGAGACTCTTATCAATTTGATTTACTTACTCAGTCTCGCATTTTACGATCAATCAAATAGCGCCGAAATCGGGGACTATTTGAATCGATACTTTTTACATTACACAATCCGGAAATTTGTTTCAATCATCTTGTCTTGGGGAAAAGAATATGCTCGACCCATCTTCTTTATAAGAGACGGATCTCGGCTACCCGATTCTCGATCGCGTGGCTTCTTGGACCTGCTTCGCCGCTGTCGAATGTTTTTTCCGTTCTTTAGTTTATTTTTGCCTCTGCGTCGGGTCTTTTGTTTGACGGGCTGGCGACGAAGGGCATCGTCATCTTTCGTAGCCTGCTGAAGGAGGCGCTGCGTCCTGGTTTTCTCATAGATAGCTGTTTACCGCCGGAAACCGGAGACGCGACCTCGCAGGTCCGTCTGGCCTGAAATTCGGGGCAGATGCTAATTGGTGCTATCCGTCTACCTCTCCGAAAATGCCAAGTTGATTTATGGCACCATGTATCGAAGGTTTAAATGGATGCGGCCGATGTAGTAGAGTTCGTCAGATTCCCCCTCGTTTGAGGGGTTTTTGATTGCGGGGACGCTCTTCCCTGCAGGCGCAAGCCCCTGCAGTTAATTACGCTACCGCGTTGCAGTAACAACTTTCTCCTTCTCCAGATGGTCACTTCGTGTCGTGTTTGTTTGTTTTGTTTGTGGTTGCCCGTGGATTGTATACGGAGACTAATTTATGTTGTCGCCCGTAGGGCGTGGATTAGTCTAAATCCGTATCTTCTTAGATTTGGGTTTGGGGGTTGGGTTTAAGGATACGTTAGTCTAATTTTTAGACTAAGATCAACTTAAACGTTAGTTAAGGACACGTTAGTCTAATGTTTAGACTAAGATTAACTTAACAAGATCCTTTAGATCCAACAAAAGAGTATTTGAACTCTATTGCTTAGTTTAAGGACATTGCGGTCAATTAGTTTAAGGACATTACGGTCCAATGTTAGTTTAAGGACGTTTCAGTCCATCGGTAGTTTAAGGACATTTCGGTCCAGCGGTAGTTTAAGGACATCTCGGTCCATCGGTAGTTGAAGGACATCTCGGTCCAGTTTAGAGACATCGTAGTCTATAAGGTTTAAGGACGTCGTAGTCCATGAGTTTAAGGACCCCACAGTCCAGTTTAGAGACATCGTAGTCTATAAGGTTTAAGGACATCGTAGTCCATGAGTTTAAGGACCCCACAGTTCGGTTTAGAGACATCATAATCTATAAGGTTTAAGGACATCGTAGTCCATGGGCTTAAGGACCCCACAGTCCGGTTTAGAGACATCGTAGTCTATAAGGTTTAAGGACATCGTAGTCCATGAGTTTAAGGATCCCACAGCCCGTGAGATGTGTGGTTGTTGGGACCCTTCACCTCTCTGAAGACGTTGAAGGATTACAACGACAGATATCAGAGGAGTAAAGAGATGCACCCTTGAACCGGTATGAATTGATTGGAAGATCTGTAGCCCAGTTTGAGACTAAGATCTGTTGAATATTTGTAAGCAGATGGGCTCAGTTCAATATAAGTTGAGGACTTATGTTCAGAATTGGGCTAAGTCCAATTAAAATGTTTAACATTTTTAATTCTGGCTATTGAGCCTTTACTTGGGCATGGCCCTTTTAGTAATGCTGAGCATTAGGTCCTGACAATTTTTGTCTTGTATTGAATGCATAGCATTCATCAGAACAAAATGTGTTCTGACAGTGTGCCACGTGGCGCGTCAGGCGCTTTGCGCTAATTAAAGAGCGCATTGCGCTTCTGTCAGGTAGCGCACACGAAGGTGACACGTGTCGCGCTTAGCGCTAAGCGCTAGTTTATGAGCGCATTGCGCTTTCAATTTATGAGCGCTTTGCGCTAGTTTGGTGGTGCACCAGTGAGTGGCACGTGGTGCACTTGGCGCTGAGCGCCAGCCCATGAGCGCAGAGCGCTACTATAGAAGCGGAAAGCGCAAGTTGTTTCTGTGATTGACACGTGGCACGTTTTGGCGCTGAGCACCGGTCCAAGGAGCACAAAAGTGCAGTTCATGAGTGCAAGGCACTGTTAAATAGTGAAAAGCGCATCTGATCAAATTTGTGATCAGAGAACAAGTTTATGTTCTTATTTAAAGGAGGCTTTGCCTCAAGATTCAAGAACAAAAGTTCTTGTTTATAAAAGGGCTCTGCCTTTGTAGATCAAGGATCTGTGAATGAAGTAAATACTTCTTTTATTTTTATGATTAGATCTTTTGATCTTTTTCTTTTTATCAAGGACCTTGGTCTTTTGTAGATCTGTGATCCTTTAAGAAGATAGTTCTTCTTTTTTAATGAGATGATTTCATCTCTGTTGTTCAAGATTAATTCTTTACCTTGAAGAAATGATCTTCTTTTTTTAAGAGCTTGCTCTTCTTTCTCTTTGAGTTTTTCTCAAAGTTTGCAGGGGGGTTTCTCTATATGAGACTTGAAGTCTTGGGGCCTTTATATAGGGCCAATTGATTTGTTAAATCAGTTTTAAGAGATCTTTCTCTGATTGATTTGGGAATATTTCCCACCGTTGGATCTTTGATCATAGGGCTTCTGCTTTGCAGAAGATAATCTTCTTATTTTAATAAGATTGGAAAGATCTTTCCATAACAGAATTTTAATTCTGATTAATTAATAATTTATTATTATTAGATCTTTTGATCTAACGGTGGGGAATTTTTAATTCCAGCGCTGGCGCACCTTGCACTAGTGCACCTACGTTCGACAGGTAGCGCGCAGCGCAAAGCGCAGCGCAACTGCGCTAGCGCACCCGTGTTTGACATGTGGCGCGCAGCGCGCCTGGCGCTGGATTTGAAGCGTTGCTTTAATTTTTGAGTTTTGAAATTTTAAAACAGAGCCTTGCTCTGATTGGGGGTGCGCTGCCTAGGGCGCAGCGCACCTGGCGCTAGCGCGTCTGTGTCTGACACGTGGCGCCCAGCGCTGAATTTGAAGCGTTGCTTCAATTTTTAAATTTTGAATTTTAAAATAGAGCTTTGCTCTGGTTGGGGAAACAAATGCCCCCCCACCGTTGCGCTCACGTGGCGCACACGTGAGTGTAGCGGTGGCAACATCTGAGCCCTTGGATCAACTCAGAAGTTGAAGAGGCGGTTCAATGCCTATAAATAGGACCTTTGGCCCCTTCGATGATTATCATCTTCTTTCTTGAGAATTTTTATTCAGAGCCTTGCTCTTCAGTTTAAGAACTTTTCAAGAGTCAGAACTCTACCAAAACTTAGGTAAAGTTTAAAATTTTAATAAATTAGGGTTTTTATCCATTAACAGAGCCTTGCTCTTCTTAGATCTTTGATCTAAAGAAAACCCTTTTAGGGTTTCATTAATAGAGCCTTGCTCTCATGAACCCATAAATCTAAACAGATCTTTTCTTGGGGTTTCTTAGCCCATGAACAGATCTCTGCTCTTTGATAATATGTAGATTTCTTGATCTTTGATGAAGAACTCTTAAGAGTTTTTCATGGATCTTGAAGATCCCAGAATTTTTAATTCACAAAAATTAATTTTAATTAATCCTTGATGGATTTTTCCATTATCATTACAGAGCCAGGCTCTTTAAGGAATTTTATTCCTTCATGATTAGAGTTTGACAAGTGTCACTCTGTTATAGAGCTTTGCTCTCAAAGGGAGATTTTCTCCTTTTTCCGAGGGATTTCTCATTCAATGAGGATTTCCTTGAGAATTTCCTCATTAATTAACAGTCTCATCCAATGATGAGGCTGTTTTTTATTAATAATTTTTAATTGATGAATTGTCATCTAGATTTTGTGGGTCCCCCTTTGGTCCCCTCTTTTCACTGCATTGCAGTGTGGTGCAAAATTTAAAAGACCGAGTGTCAGAGCACTGACAATTGACTCCTGTCCCCCTTCTTGTAGGCGATATGCCGTTCGATGCCACGTTTCCGTTCGTCCGTTCAGAGGGAGGATTCTCTGAGGCACCTGTGGACCGAGAGGTTCTCGCGCTTATCAAAGACCGTGACTCGGAACACAAAAATCTCCACTTGTGGGGAAGATGGTATGACCAGATTATCAAAGGTCGTCAAAGCTTCTCTTGTGCGACGCCGTGGGAGCCGATCTCGGCGATTCCATATGCAGATGCACCCCCGGTGAACTATGCCGTGGAGGTTGTCAATTGGACTTCGGAGGGTCTTTTTCAACCTTCGATTGCCGCCATACCCATGCAGCTGCCGGCAGCTTTGGATACCTTGGGGCGGCGCATATGCCAGGGCGAGTCGCGCCCTTGGGGACAACCCTACAACATCGGGTTGACTCCCCGACATTCGGCCGGGTATTTGCAGTAGGCCAGGTACATCTTGTCAGCGAAGAAAACGCAGATGCTGAAGCTCGGCCTATACCCTGCGGTTTATGCTTCGTTGTTCCAATATTCTGCTCCTCCCACATGATGGATTAAGGCGTTCTTGGAGCAGTGGAACATCCCAACCCATACCTTTCTTCTAATGGACAGAGAAGTCTCCATCTCCTTAGAAGAATTTGCTGAGATTTCCGGTCTGCCGGTTAGGGGGGAGCACTACGAGGAGCTGCTTCCTCCGGATGAATATGTTTTTGCCACCAAGCCGGCGGTGATGGGACTAACGCCGGAGAACGCCATTCAACACCAGTTTCCTAGTCTAATAAAGGTGCTGAATATGTACGAGAGCCTCTTCTTGGAATCCGGAGGCCGGGGGGTCAGTTTTGCGGATTTCATTGCCCGGTTCCTTCGCCCGGAGATTTTGTCGCAGCGAGGCGAAAAGTTTGCCAAGCTCGACGACCCCTTCGGCTTTGGTTTGGACCGTCGACCCGTACTGGAAGACGATCAGAAGGGCTTTTTTCTTCCTGATGCTGCGATCATTCCTCTGTCAGAAATCGCCGCTTCGGGCATTGATGAGGAGGCTTTCTTTCTCGGGTTTCTTGGGCTATGGTTGTGCTGGTTCACGCTCCCTATGCATCCTCGTTACATGAGGCCTTCTGTTTTCTACCCCGCGCATCATATGGTGGCCGGAATACAAGTGGCCATTGGGATTGCCGGGTTAGCCCATTTATACCATGGTCTTAGCGTGGCGGAGGATACAACTAAACCGGGGGTGCATGCCGCCAACTTCTCGATGCATTACTTTACTTCGTGGATGGAGATGCACGTGCTCGGGGTCTTTGGCATTCACAAGAGACCTTCGTTCTACGAGAAATGCAAGCTCCCGCGAATTATGCAGCTGGTTGACGCGTCCATCGTGAGTCCATCACAGCGGGAAGCTAGGGGCTTGCTTCTTCGCCCGCGCACGGTCGGAGATGGTATGTCTTTCACGGACAAAGTCCTAACGATCGGCCAGGAAGCTTCCAAGTCGGTGCTGGCATTGCACGACATTTTTAAGGACGGGGCCTCCGTGTTGAAAGCCCGGGAGGTTCTCCATCTATACTCCATCAGGCCGGGCTTTCTTGTATTCAGGCTAAATGATGCAGCGCTATTTATGAGATACAATCCCCATCATTTTGCCCAGTAGCTGAGCTATAACCAGGGGGTCCCACTGGAGGCGTTCTTGATAGAACCCGCTGCCACCAGAGAGGGAATACGGGGTGCGCTGCATCACTTCATGCGCTTGAATACGGGCTCCCACTTCTTCATTAGCGAGCCGAGTTGCGTTCCGAGGGCCCTCAACGTACACGTGGCCTGGTATCAACACGCAATGGGTGCTGTTATCAGGGAAGAGAGGCGGCTGCTGCTCGATCGCAAGAGTGCACCCCCTGCCGGTGATCGCAACATCCTTTTAAAGCGACGGATCGCTGTCCCCCTTCCACTAAGAGAGCTTGCTGCAGTTGAGCCTCCACGTGTGCTGAGCCCTACGCGTAGATTGCCCCGTGCTCCTGTGGAGACGGTGGATGTGTTATCGGTGCCCCGTGCTCCCGCGGAGATGGTAAACGTAGCTTCACCCGAATCTGGCATGGGCTCGGATATCGGGACTCGTCGCCCCAAGGTGCCCACCAAGTGCAAGCTGGTGCTGGCAGCAACCGGAGCTCGCTCGCAGAAGAGGAAGAAGAAGTTGCTCTTCTCTGCCGATGTCGTATTTGGTCAGGGGCCTCATGCTTCTTATGGTGAGGGCTTGAGCGAGTATGGGACAAATGAGGGCTTATTCATGCCGCCAGATGATACTGATCTGGCGGCTGCCATCGCAGCTTCTGAGCAATTGGCAAGCCGCGAAGAGGGGTTGGCTATCCTCGCGCGATCAGGTAATCATTAGTCGTATTCTTCGCCATTGCATCGTACTTCTATTATTGTGTTTTGACTGACGCTTTTCCTTCTTTAACAGGTGTTTCCACTGAAGAAGCTCTTGCAGCTTCTCTCAAGACTTTTGAGGAAGAGGAAAGACTTCGAGCATCCATAGGCATCAGTATGCTTCGGTTTATCGTGTCTCCGCTCCCCTTTTTTTATATAGGTGATCTGACCCCACTTTATCTTATCGTAGGGACCACAATGCCGATCCCGCAAGCTGATGCGGAGATTCTTCCCGGGCCAGCCATCAGAGTCCCGGCCTCTTCGGCACTGCTGAAAGAGGCCTTACTCAAACGACCGATAACGGAAGGCCTGACGGCTCCAGAGGTAACCCTTGGTGCGGACGATGATGTCCTGTTAATGGAGGCGTCTAGAAGGTCCGCTTTGACGGCTCGGGCAAAAAGGAAGCGCCGAATGCGCATGGCAGGGGAGCATAGTGCTGCCTTATTTGCGGGTGCTGGTTCGAGCACCGCTACCCCTGCCGCTACTCCTTCAGAGGAGTCCCCGGTTGCCTTGTCTACTGCCTATAGACGAGAAGCACGTGTAGTTCGGGAAGCGGTCGGAAGACCATCCCAAGGTAATGTGACACGGGATTCCGTTGTCAAGTTCTAAGTATCAATTCTCATATATCTTATCTTGCAGAGCCGAGTCTTCCCGAAGAGGTGGTGGCGACCACTGAGCCTGAGGTAGCGGTGGAGGAGGTAGCTGTGATTGCCGAACCCAAGGCAGCGATAGGCGAGGTGGTTGTAATTGCCGGGCTCGAGGTAGTGACTGGTAAGTCAGTCACGATTGCCGAGCCTGATATAGCTGTAGGTGAGATGGCTACAGCCGTTGAGCCCGAGGTGGCCGCTCCTTCTCAAGACTCGGGCACCGCCCCAATCATTGCTCTTTCTACCTGCGACCCTTTGCTATCTCCTGGCGTCACGAGCGTTACGACAGTTCTGGTAGAGTCAGGGGATGAGGCGACAGAAGGTGAGACCTTCCCGATGGAAGAGGATGGAGCAGTTGCTGTGTCAAGTGACGCCTTTGTCGCGGTTCTGACTGGCGACTCACTAGGTAGATTTTGGATCATTGCTTTTCTTTTATTCTGCAATCTTTTTCAATCTTTCCTGACAGGGTTTATCTTGTTTCTAATGCAGGTGCGGCTAGTGCTGATGTCGCGTTATCCGAGGCAATGCCATCAGCTACCGCCTTGATGGTGACACCTCATCCACCCTCTCTCATACCATCTCAGATGTTGGAAGGTGTGGATTCATGACCCATCAGTCTTATTTTTTAAGCTGTATAACTTATGTACTGACGTTGCATTACCGCGTCCTTGTAGGAGTCCTTTTTGACCACCTGTATCAGGTGCTGCACCCACACTTCTCCTTCCTATCAGAGATTAGTCCGCCTGGTGGTGTCGGTGAGTATCTTTTCTAAATGACGTCCTTTCTTTAATGGGCAGTCACATTATTGCTAATCCCTCTTTGTATTGCTTGTAGCTTTACAAATCGAAGGCGGAGACGAGGCTATCGTTGCACCACCAGTACTCCCAGCTCTGCCCCCTGTTGCAGCCGGTATAGTAGAATCTATTTTTCATGTATTTTTTTTATTTCCCGAACCGACATCTGACTATGATTTATTTTGCAGCAATCACATCGACTCCAGCCCCGTTCGAGTCTCACATTATGATGCCGGCAGGGCCCTTTTCCAGACGTCCATCCTCGAAAGGCGCCGCGAATAGTCTGTGCATGCTGAGCGACTACATTGAGGAGCTCGACGTGGAGACTCCCACATCTGCTGCAGATTTTGCCGCAGAGGTTAACCCTATACTGGCGACGCTCGTGAACTTTCATAGTGAGGGCATCGTTGAGTCTTGGGTTAATCGCTGCAGGGAAATTGAGGCTTGCCTGCACGAGCTTGAGCTTAGGCGTCCTACTCCTGAGGTTCTGGCTGTGAGCACTCAACGGGCTGCATGGATCGAGCAGAGTACTTCTTACTTCCGCCATCTTGAACAGGAAGTGGCTTTAAAGCGGAAGGAATGTAAAGAAACTTCAAGCGAATCTGCTCGAATGCATGCTCAGGTTGATGCGAATGCTGCCCAGTTGAAAGTTATCTTCGAAGGCCTTCTGCGGTACATTTCTGACAGGTTAACATTGAGGCAGAAGCTCGATGTCGTCGAGCGGGATGCACAAGATCGTGAAGCAGCTCAGCGGGCCACCGAGGAACAACTTTCGTCTTACTTGCAGCAGCGAGCCCAGGTCGAAGCAGAGTTGGTGTTCATATCATAATTTTGCATTATTATATTCCCCATTCTTATTCATTTTACAAATAAACAGGTGCTTTTGATCCATGTCTGCTACATAGTTGCAGGTTACAGGTTCTCGGAACAAAAACAGTGAAAAAGATGAAAAGACGATACAAAAGTGAGACTACGACCGACAAATGGAAGAATCTTGATCATGCCTACAGTTTGAGAGACAATGAAGATCAATGAACAAATTCACAAGTACAAAGGCAGTGCAAGGTTCAAGACTTCGACACGAAGCAAGCGGTAAAGTCCACGACATTATTCACTGTGGAAATCTGGAAGAAAACTAGAAGACAATCTGAGAAACCAAGTGAAGAAACAAGAAGCAGAATGTAACCAGAAGCAAACCAGGAAAACAGAGCCAACAAGCCCTATATATGGCCGCGAATCCGCGGCCAAACATGGGTTTTGGCCGCGGTTCTGCGCCCATGACACGCACGTGTCGGTGCGAACTCTGACGGTGGATGGCGTGCGTTGACTGGGATTCTTTAGGGCATATTTGTAAATGCGGATATGAATCGAATGTAACCCTAGGGTTTCTATGATCTATAAATAGAAACCCTAAACCTCTTTTTGAGGTATGCCTTTTCTTATGCCTCATTATATTTATCAAAATTCAGAATTCAATTCCTGTAAAAGTTTGAAGAGAGCATCAAATAAAAATTAGAGCAAGTTTTCTTTTTATTGTCCTAGTTAATTTTATTATCTGCCCTAACATAACTTTTATTATCTGCCCTAGTTAATTAGTTTAGAACATGTTTATCAATTCCCTAATGAGTGAGTAGTTCCTCACTTGTTAGGGTTGGGAATAAGGAAGGTTTGAGAGATGAAAATCTCTCACCCCTTTCTTGCCCATCACATATTTTTATAGGACTTCATGCATACATACACACACCGCTCCCTACGGCACCCTATCCCACGAGGTAGCGGTGATACCGTAGTATAAAAGACCGGTTGTATATGTTTTCCATGGAGGTTAGGATAAGAATTAAGAAAGGAAGGACAAGAACCTAGAGGAAGAAACCTAGTTTCTTCCCGATGGGACTAATCCACTTTATTAATTATTACCATAACACCTAATAGATCTTAATTAGGGCATAGAAAGCGGTGAGGAATATTGACTTTCCAAACTTAACCTAAACCTAACCTAGCAAGGTTTTAATCCTAATCTAGATCAACTTTAGTTTTTAGTGATAATCAATCCAACACCGTTTGGAATTAATTCGTTAGAACAAATTGAGAATACACAAAATCTATGTGGACCGACCCGTACGCACCGGCTAGCTACCAAGCGACGCCGTTCTTGATTGCGGTAATTAATATTTTTGATCGTAAAACCTAACATTCAAATCAAATGGCGCCGTTGCCGGGGACGGCGTAGTATTTTCTTTTTGCAATTTTGGGTTAATATAAAATCATAAAATTCATAAAAACTGAAAAAATAAAAAAATTATAAAATTTTTTATCATCTTGTTTTTGTTTGAAGGGTGTTTCGTTTGAATTTTTGCAGGATCGACGAACAAGTTCGGATCTAGAAAAAAATCCAGAGAGCAAAACAGAAAACCCTAGATCTGAACAACAGAGGAAAATCATACCAGAGGAGCAGAAAAAATCTCGGGAACTGAACCGCACCTTCCACCGCGTTTCCGCCACAGAAGCAGCATCTTGGCCGCGCATCCGCGGTCTGCTGACGTCAGCAGTGGACCGAAATCCCTCTGTAAGCTCCCTCTCTTCTTCTCTGACCCCCTGATATCTCCTCTGTAAAATTTTCCTGCAGGATTCTTTGCGCCAAAAATTTCTCCCCTTCTCCAATAATTGATCTTGTGCAGGATTCTTTGCGCCGCGCTAAAAAAACCCATTGTTTGCAAGTGATTGTGTTTACTGCTTTGCATATCTATATTGACTTTAAGGGGCTTGAACACCAATCCAGATTGGGTGGGGATTTCATCACCCTTACCAGGACCCCAAAAATCACATAAGGCATATTGTATTGACCATCAAGTAATTAAAAAAAGATTAGACTCAGCCCTAAGGACTTCGCGCTCAATAGGACAAAGGAATAGTTGTAGGTATCGACCGTTAATCCTAACCTGACTTTGTGGTACCTAGGCTAGACAGGTAGTGAAAGGTAACTTTAAAAGGCCCGTCTCACGGTGATTCGTGAGCGGATCCCTCCTTTCTCTATTTGTGCTTACCTGGCCACAATTGGCGGTGAAGAGGCGGTTTGAGGTCCTCACATCTTGCCCTTTGGAATAGTTAGGAGCTGTCTAGCTGACCTAGGTGACCCTAGATCTAGACTTGATTGTGCATTTTTTTGATTGCTTGAACATGTGTCTAAGCCTTTTATTGAAAATCTTTTTGCAAAAAGCTCCTCATATAAAAAAAAACACAAAAAGGAAAAATTTTTACAAAAACTTGCCACTTGTCGCTAAGAAATCCGTGCACCCCACTTGCACACATATTCTTTTTCTTCTCCTTTCTTACATCATGGGTACCCCACCTCCCAAAACTCTTGCCGAACTTTGGTACCCTCATCCAAAAATTGCTTCATACGCGAATTGTTTTGGTCGAATTACGGACGACCCCTCCATGCCCAAAATTTCTTTGAAAGATCGAATAGAAGCGTCTAGGAGAAACAGTTTGACTCCACAATCCACTTTGTATCAACCATTTCAACCTTCACCACCTTCTTACGTTGATACTACTTTTTCGAGTTCTGTTGTAACTCTGAAACCCATGTCTATTGCTGAACATATTGAACAATCTCGTAACCGATCTTTCACTCCTTTCAACACTTCCGGTTCTTGGGATCAACAAATCCATTCACCTTTTTATCCAAATGTCGATCCTACTCCTGTCCAACCATTCAATTCCTACCAGTCCTACCCGACTTTCGCACCTTCCCTAGACATTGCTTCTACACAGCCATTTGGGAGTTTCCAGAATCCAAACAATTTTGAATCTTTTACTGAAACTCCTTCACAACCCATGTCTAGTCTGGAACAGTCATTGGAAGCTTATATTGTAGCGACAAACTAACAGATGAGGAATTTGGATGCGTCCATTGCTGCCCTTAATTCATCAAGACAACCTAGTGAAATGGTAGCTAGTTTCCAAGTAGCTCCAAAAATTCCAATGTATGATGAGGCGGTTGGACAGATCGAGAATTTGAGTGGAGAGAGTGAGTTATACACCCTTCCAAATCAAACCTACCCATCACCATTGAATCCCATAACTCCGGTTTTGAATGTCTATCAAGTGTCCCAAAGGATTCACCAGTTGAAAATAAAATGTTTAATGAGTTGTGCGATTTTGTAGTGCTTGATTTGCCAGATTGTGAAGGGCCCTTTCGAGTGAAACCATTGTTGGAGATAGTGCCCTCAAAGTCAATTATTGGATCGCAGGTACGTGATTGCAATGATTGAGGCAGGACCTATACCAATATAACAGTCTTACTCAAGATGATAGTATGCTATCTGGTTTGTCTTTATCGTCGTATATATGCTTTAGTTCACTATTGCATGGTTGATAGAGCCCATAGGATTCTGCTTGACAGCCAGCAGTATGATGGTGATCATATACGTGGGAGCTGGGGTCTATAAGCACATCCTTAAAGTGTCCCTAGTCGTGGGAGTTTTCGAGACAGGGCATCGATACTCCAGAGTAGACTAGTGTATACAGTCGAGACCCCGACGAGGGGCGATGGCCGGTCTCACAAGCCATTGGTGTCAGTTTGATCACCTAAGATGTATACAGGTGCTCATTGAGTTATGAGTACACCGGACAGGACTCGCCGGGAATCTGCTAGTTGGTATTATACATATCGTCAGATAGCAATTCCCTGGTGACATGTGTACAGGTTAGTTCATCGACCTGAGATCGTCATTTGTCTCGTGTGAGTTCCCACTGTGCTTAGATTACTACCCTACCATGCTCAAAGGAGTTGTGCAAACAGGTTTTAGTTGGGTACAGTCCCGAGCCACATTGGAGGCAAGTGAGCGGATCGTCGGTGATTCTTCTCTCCCGGTATTGGGGGTTGATGTCGCACAGTGCACGGGTGACCATCACTAGGAATCCTCGGCCGAGGTAGTAGAGATTTACTGATTGGGATCAGTAGTTTCTCAGGTGGTGATGGGCTTCATGCCGACACGATTTATCGCGTTACTAGGGGTCTGACTTTATCCACCCCCTAGACTCGATATGCGATACTCTTTTGACGAATGGACCGGACTGTATATACATTGTCACTGTCAGGCTCAGTAGGGTTTATAGATGAGTTCGCTCGTCAGCTTCCCTTCCAATCAATACATAGGCAAACCGTTACGTACAGCTTGTACCTCTGACGTGCTAGGGGTTATACCCAGTGCCGATGTGTTGATGAGTCATTAGAGTCCCCCACAGACACTTTCCCAAGTTCGGGGGTGAAACGTAGTAGAGGCCGTATGGTGATATGGCAAGGTTCGGAAAAAGCACGTGCGTTTTCGCACATGTCGTTTTTCGGGCAGATAATACTGGTAGGCTTTGGTTTAAGCCGGAACCCAGTATTATACTGTGTAGATATAATATCTTTGTCTCAGTTGCATTTGTATTTGGTCGTAATACAAATGCGGGTATGTTTATACTGATACGGGGTTATCCTGAAATTCGTTTTAGGATCACTTTTGGAAGTTGCCAGTTTTCTATCAGCCGTCTTTTAACATCCGGTTAAAGACGGATTTATCTTTTCTTGGATGAGCGTGGAAGATTCTAGAAGCATCTAGAAGGTGGTGACAAGGCTTATGAGTCACTTGTTCATTATTGGTTGCTTTCTTTGTGTTCACACTATGTGTTCACACTTTGTGTTCACACTAGATATTTTGCTTATTGTCACCTCTTAGCTCCTACACTCACCTCCCTCCTCTCCTATAAATGGCCGGCCTCCCCCCTCTCATAGCTCATGGTTGTTATTCACTAGCAAAAGATTATGATAGATTCGGGTTCACGAAAAATAGATAGCCTCTTTCTCATTTCACCCGATCCAAAAGGCAACTTCCATATCCGTTCGTCCATGACCTTGGATGTAACGAGACAAAGTGTTCTACTCATTCTCTACTTCATCTTGGTCGTCTCTTTTAGCAAACTTGACGATCGAGTTGCTTCGGTTCAGAGGCGGGAGCCCGTTTAAAGTTCCGTCGACGTGGTGCCACCTGGACGACAAGATTGGAAATCGAGGAGATCGGAGCAGCCGCAACAAAGCGTGGGATGATGGTTAAAGACCGAAGGACTCGGATCATTCGGTATAACGTTTCTACCCCTTTGTAGTTTGTTAGTTTAGCTTTAATGGCAGATCCGGGTTACGGTACACGTTAGCACCAGTTTCGTAAAAAGTTTTTGTTCCGCATTTGGCGTCTGTTAGACGGCCGGGGCGCTACCGTGGACTTACAGTGGTATCAGAGCCTCACCATTAATCTATACTAACTTGTGCTAACGCGTTTAAAATATCGATCGAACCGAATTTCGAAAAACACAATTTTCAAGCTTATCAGTTTCTGTCGATTTTAAATGATGTCCTAAAATTATTTTGCATATCACAGAAGACAGGGCAAGGATTTATAAGAATACTGGTGAAATTTGGTGACCCAAATCCACAGTTCTGCCGCGGATCCGCGGTCCAAACCAGGGTTTAGCCGCGGATCCGCCGCCAGAATGTGAGATTGGGCTACTAAATTTCTACAGTAGATTCTACTGAGGAAATTGTGGCTTTTAGGAATATTTGTTTGAGCCCAGTTTTTGTTACTGTACACCAGTTGTTCGTGGGGCCCACTTCGGGAAATTTAGTCGATCGAAATTTTAAACTTATTAGTTTACAATACTTTCATTATATCTCCGACCGGGAATGTCATTTGATCGGTAGACCGCGTCTGATTGCTATAGTTCTTTTAGACGGGTTTGCGAATGTGACGTTCGCGTTGATGTTCTGTGTTGTGCTGTAATGTTGCGGATATGTCGTGGTGGATAGCAGGGTGCAATGGTAGTGCAGTTTGGATTTATTTGTACATTTGATATTGCGGGGCGAGCGTCCAACATGTGGACTGCCGTTACTGCCTGTTTGTATAATATTCTTTTGAGGCACGACCGGGTCGAGGTCGATGTACCCGTTGTACATATTTTTATTTATGTACTAGGTTTATCCCGTGAAGGAGTGCACGGATAGCCGGGTTCTGGAGGGCAAAGGGTCCGTATCTCATGGCATTGAGAGGCAGAGGGACCTCACTCTAGAATTGGCAGACTATTCGCCGCACTCGTAGGGGGTACAGGTTGACCAAGGAGGGGTGCTCAATTTACCGGATTCCGTGAAGTGCCGGGTGTTCCATTCATTATGCTGTGGGGACTACCTCGCTTCAGGTTTTGGCGGGTAACTTACCGCACCCGTAGGGGTCTAGGTTTCGTTGCACAGGCTATCCACACGACCAGGGGAACGTCGGGTTTCAGCAGCGGCTCTGTGAAACCCAGGGATCCCAGATTATCTGTATTGATTCTGTGATGCTTATTACTTTTCTGTAATGTTGCATATTATCACGCCTGGAGCGATTATTGTATATTGGTATATATACTATTAGATGTTGTATATGTTTTACATCCGCGCTAGTCCAGCCCCCGCTCTGTCGTTAGTTAAGTAACCTAACGGGTGATGACGGGACCCAGTGGCGAATGCGGATGGCATATACGTACATTTTATTTTCGTTCTTTTCTGGTGTGATTGATTGATGGGACTGCATTGATTCTTATCAATGCAAGATAAAACAAACCTATATTTGATGTTGTTGGAACAAATTTTAAAAGATGTTATTACAAAGATGTTTCCTTTTGTTTTGCATAGTGATATTCAGTTGGAATATCCCGCACCTCATTCCACGAGGCAAGGGCCGAGATCTCTTCACCGGGAGTGACCCCTTGGGCAGAAGTTTACATCAGGATAGTAACTTTAATATAGTCGATTACAAGTTGCTTTGCATCGTGGTATTCAGTTGGAATATCCTGCACCTCATTCCATGAGGAAAGAGCCGAGATCCCTTCACCGGGAGTGACCTCTTTAGCAAAACGTTTTCGTCACTATATTTTTATAAAAAGCTATCAGGTTCCTTCAACGAGATCAAGTTCATTACGTTGAAGGTTTTTTCGCCAAAAACCAGCCGTAGCCCTCCGTCATTTCTTTTGGGTATTCAGTAGTATTCAAGCTATGTTTGTTTGGCCAAAGTCAAGGCATAGTGTTTGGTAGTTGCTGGGTATTCATCTGTTGCGTAGATAGATGTGTTGGTTTGGGACAGTCGTTCTGCCTTGTTGGCCAAAGTCAAGGGCATGTGTGGGTGGGTTCAAATTAACCTGGACAATGATGGGTAGAACTTGGTATGCGACTTATGATGGGTTGACCAAAGTCACGATCATAAGAGCATGGGGCAAAAATCACATCGGGAGTTTCTAAAGAAACTGAAACTTGCCAGGCATGCGCATACCTTCTGGAGTGTGATAACTTGAGTGGCTTCCATCAAGTTATCATGCGATGATAGTTGGATCCCGATTCTCACTGATAAGTTAGTTTACTCTTCGGATGATCCCGACTAATTCTTCTTTCTGGTTTGGAGGAGAATTTGAGATTACAGTGGGAGGTTTCCTGATTAGACAAAGTGATAACCAGTCTGATCTAGGTTAGAGTGCACGTAGAGTGTTTCTTTTCTCTCTCTCTCTTTGGCAGCGACCTTTGACCGACCCTAGACTATGACTCAGTGACCAAGTTGACCGAACCTTCTTAAAATACTGGCCTTTGGATTGTCTTAGTTGCATAAGTCATTGCCGCTCCTTATTTTACCCTTTGCATTTCTCAGAACACTCCGTATTACTACGGATATCCACTTCCATTGGATAGATCCATCGTATGGTTATATACGAACTCGAAGGGACTTCTTCGAGGATGGATCCAGGTTCAGGAGAAATAGAATTGGTTTATTCAGTTGTCTTTTATTATCACCTCCTCTCAGGTTGTGAGGGCTCCTTAGTTTAGGAGAGTACACCTATTACGCTTATTGGATAGTCTTATTCCAAACCATAGGCAGGTGCCGAAAGGTAGGGAATGAAGAAAACCAATTAGCCTAAATAGGGTGTACAGAAGGTAATAACTAAAGACAAAATAAAGGGATTAGAAAGAGGGCAAAGTAAATTGTGGCTGTTATCATTCACGACCAAACCGCGTACTTCATCGCTACTCCTATTTCACCTTTGCTTTTTCCCCAGTTCGGGAGAAATAGAATAAGGTATTATTCAGATTGTCTTTTATCACCAACTTCTGTCTTTTATCATCAACTTCTCTCATGTTGCGAGTACTCCTAGGATTAGGAGGGTACACCTATTATGCTTACTGGATAGTCTTCTTCCAAACCATAGGCTGGTGCCAAACGGTAGGGAAGGAAGAAAACCATTTAGCCTAACGAAGGTGTACAGAAGGTAACGACTAAAGACAAATAAAGGGATTTGGAGAGATGGCAAAGAAATATACGGTTACAGTCATGAATAGGATTATGGAAGAGGCATTACTATGAATACCAGGAAACCCCTACGAAACATTTTCATGTTTCAATTTCACTGTGCATTGTTAATTATAAACTGATTTCCCAATTAGATACTTACACCAAGGTATGTATTTACCAGGTTTCATTCTCATATCTGTACGGTTTTACAGATGATGAGTGGGAGTAAGTTATTGGGAATTAGGTGATCATCCTCATTATATCGGAATTCGTTGTAATTGGTGATATTTGAGGAAATCACCTCGGTACAGTTTTCAACCAACGATGCACAGGTTTTGAGTTATTAAACTCAGCGGACTTATACAGAGTATTGTATGTTGTCCAGTGTCCGCCAGGACAAAGGGGTAGGTCCTCGTACTATGTTCTGTTTACTTATGATTTCTCTAGTTTTTAGACAAGTGTTTCGTAGAAATACAATGTCTAAGTTTTGAGAAGTTATAGGTATAAGAATAAAGTAGAGAACCAGGTATCGCAAGTATCGGGATCCTTCAAAGAGATCGAAGATGTAGATTCTTGTGATTGGTATTCAGTTGATAGTAATGGTTTTGAGAAACTTGTTTCTCTTTCAGATTACTCATAATTGGATGTATTCCTAAGTTGAGTAATACTGATTAGCCTCTCTCCATTAAGAAGTTATGCACTGGAGACAGCTGCATGATTTGAATCTGGTTCCAATTAAATTAATGCCTCTGTTTCTATATTAGATATAGAATGGTTCATATCTTAACTATGTTAAGATACGGGAAGTTGTCCAGCTTATGCTTAAAACCAGACACTGGATAACTCTAGGCACGTTTCTGTAATGGCAGTTTAGGGGTTGACCCTGGCTTTGACGAGGGTTGACATTTCTACCATCTGGAAGATCAATAGTGATATTGTTCTTGACTCACCACAGTTTTATTAAAATGGACTTTTTCAGAAAACAGTAGTGGGAGTATGGTAGAACTGGAAGTGATTCCAGAACCGCAAACGATTACGGAAAATTTAATAGGACCTATATATTCAATCAGGTTTGACATTCCAATAACCACTCCGCAGATATGGGTAACCTCAGACACCCAAGAGGTACTCAGGTAGCCTCAAGAACGGTGACAGGGAGGTTCTTGTTTACCCAGACTTGACAGTACTGTTGTTCCAGACTGTGAGGCCCGGCAAGAGGATAAGTATAACGTCGTTCTAAACAGGCTTTAGAAGTGAACGTGTATATTATTTTGCCAGAGGGTTGTCGTAGTCAGTGGGAGCAGCGGAAGTATAAGTGGGCAAGTAGCTTATGTCTATTTATAGACTTAAGCAAATACAGCGGAGATAAGATCATCTAATTTTGATGTGACAGTCATGGGTTTGACTTCATCAGAATAGGGGATGGATCTGTTAAGAAGGTAGTAGGGTGTGATATCCTGGTATTTGGATGACATACACAGAGTAGGAAGTAAAATTCCTATATTACGATCGGTTGTACTTTGGTCGTCACACAGTTGTTTCTCCACAAGGATATGGATATAATATCAGACATTCTGGTTTCTAGATCTATGGTTTTAGAACTGGATTTGGGTAGTTTCCCAATATGGGTACTTTGACAATATTCTAATAGTATTTTAGAATAGATGACTCCTGGCATGGTGGTGTACCTGCAGGTGATGGAGTCACCATCTCTAAAGGTGTCTTACAGACTAAAGGAGAGAGGGATGTGCATGATTGGCAGATCACTTGCCTTGGCAATTGAATCAATCATGAGATGTCAAGTACCACACCAGATGCTTTTGCACTAGATGCGATAAGTTTATATTAATCCAATCCTGGAGAAATATAAGGAAGCAGTTTTAGAACATAAGTGCTTGTTCTATAGATTTGATGACGGCAGCCTCCTTCGGGAGACGGTTATCATTCCAGGCTTCCAAGATGACATGGATGACAGAGTGATTGTCACAGTTATAGTTTTCCCTCTGACGAGGGACAGTATTATGGACAGGTGGTCCAAGAGGATACTGTGGGAGGCATGGTGCTGGATACTGATTAGGTTCAATTATCAAAACGGTCTAAGAAGTTTGGATTTGGAGTTCATTTATGAACTAGGTCCCATCAGATATCCAGACATATTCTAAGACATGTATTACTCGATTCGGGAGATGGCTTTCTCCGCGAACTTGAGATTTAGAGAGATATAGAAAGAAACATCAGGACGGATCCACTCACTGAGGCTATTTCTCGAACACAAGAGTTTTACAAACTAGCTTTGTGAAACTGATTAGTAGAGGAGTTGGGTGTTCGGTATCACACGGGCTGTGAGTATGCGACATCGCAATAATTAGCCTTAAGTGCAAGTGGGAGATTGTTGGAGATAGTGCCCTCAAAGTCAATTATTGGATCCCAGGTACGTGATTGCAATGATTGAGGCAGGACCTATACCAATATAACAGTCTTACTCAAGATGATAGTATGCTATCTGGTTTGTCTTTATCGTCGTATATATGCTTTAGTTCACTATTGCATGGTTGATAGAGCCCATAGGATTCTGCTTGACAGCCAGCAGTATGATGGTGATCATATACGTGGGAGCTGGGGTCTATAAGAACATCCTTAAAGTGTCCCTAGTCGTGGGAGTTTTCGAGACAAGGCATCGATACTCCAGAGTAGACTAGTGTATACAGTCGAGACCCCGACGAGGGGCGATGGCCGGTCTCACAAGCCATTGGTGTCAGTTTGATCACCTAAGATGTATACAGGTGCTCATTGAGTTATGAGTACACCGGACAGGACTCGCCGGGAATCTGCTAGTTGGTATTATACATATCGTCAGATAGCAATTCCCTGGTGACATGTGTACAGGTTAGTTCATCGACCTGAGATCGTCATTTGTCTCGTGTGAGTTCCCACTGTGCTTAGATTACTACCCTACCACGCTCAAAGGAGTTGTGCAAACAGGTTTTAGTTGGGTACAGTCCCGAGCCACATTGGAGGCAAGTGAGCGGATCGTCGGGGATTCGTCTCTCCCGGTATTGGGGGTTGATGTCGCACAGTGCACGGGTGACCATCACTAGGAATCCTCGGCCGAGGTAGTAGAGATTTACTGATTGGGATCAGTAGTTTCTCAGGTGGTGATGGGCTTCATGCCGACACGATTTATCGCGTTATTAGGGGTCTGACTTTATCCACCCCCCTAGACTCAATATGCGATACTCTTTAGACGAATGGACCGGACTGTATATACATTGTCACTGTCAGGCTCAGTAGGGTTTATAGATGAGTTCGCTCGTCAGCTTCCCTTCCAATCAATACATAGGCAAACCGTTACGTACAGCTTGTACCTCTGACGTGCTAGGGGTTATACCCAGTGCCGATGTGTTGATAAGTCATTAGAGTCCCCCACAGACACTTTCCCAAGTTCGGGCGAAATGTAGTAGAGGCCGTATGGTGATATGGCAAGGTTCGGAAAAAGCACGTGCGTTTTCGCACGTGTCGTTTTTCGGGCAGATAATACTGGTAGGCTTTGGTTTAAGCCGGAACCCAGTATTATACTATGTAGATATAATATCTTTGTCTCAGTTGCATTTGTATTCGGTCGTAATACAAATGCGGGTATGTTTATACTGATACGGGGTTATCCTGAAATTCGTTTTAGGATCACTTTTGGAAGTTGCCAGTTTCCAGTTTTCTATCAGCCGTCTTTTAACATTCGGTTAAAGACGGATTTATCTTTTCTTGGATGAGTGTGGAAGATTCTAGAAGCATCTAGAAGGTGGTGACAAGGCTTATGAGTCACTTGTTCATTATTGGTTGCTTTCTTTGTGTTCACACTATGTGTTCACACTATGTGTTCACACTAGATATTTTGCTTATTGTCACCTCCTAGCTCCTACACTCACCTCCCTCCTCTCCTATAAATGGCCGGCCTCCCCCCCTCTCATAGCTCATGGTTGTTATTCACTAGCAAAAGATTATGATAGATTCGGGTTCACGAAAAATAGATAGCCTCTTTCTCATTTCACCCGATCCAAAAGGCAACTTCCATATCCGTTTGTCCGTGACCTTGGACGTAACGAGACAAAGTGTTCTACTCATTCTCTACTTCATCTTGGTCGTCTCTTTTAGCAAACTTGACGATCGAGTTGCCTCGGTTCAGAGGCGGGAGCCCGTTTAAAGTTCCGTCGATGTGGTGCCACCTGGACGACAAGATTGGAAATCGAGGAGATCGGAGCAGCCGCAACAAAGCGTGGGATGATGGTTAAAGACCGAAGGACTCGGATCATTCGGTATAACGTTTCTACCCCTTCATAGTTTGTTAGTTTAGCTTTAATGGCAGATCCGGGTTACGGTACACGTTAGCGCCAGTTTCGTAAAAAGTTTTTGTTCCGCATTTGGCGTCTGTTAGATGGCCGGGGCGCTACCGTGGACTTACAACCATCACCAATCCTTTTGAACTTTACACCTCCAATTTAGAACCTGAATTGATAAATATCCATGCTTTTGATGAGATGTCTGAAAAAATTGATTTTCACTTGATTGAGGATATTGACGCAGGGAATATTTTGGATGATGAACCCGCAAATTTGACTGAATTTTTCTCTCCAATTCATCATCCCGAGTCAATAAATGTTTCTCCCGAATTTCATATGCGTCTTGATTTTGATGATAATTACATGGATGGGATAACTTTTGAGGAGAATTATGCGGATAGTATTGAGGAGAGTATTGAGGATAGTGTTGAGGATGAACCAGTTTTGTTTGATGAATCGGATTTTCCAATTCATCCTCCTGAACCTTCAACTGTTATACTTCCTAAATCACCCCCTTCATCCTTTCCATCGTTCCGACCAAGCAAGAGATCACGCAGGAGGACTGTGAGCTTGAAAAATTTCTGTTCGATCACAGCAGTTTTGACGCCACTAGTGCGTTCCTCCTTGAATCTGACACAGTTTTCACAACCGATAATGATTACGAGTGTTTCACTTTTTCGAACGATTTTGAAGACTCATTACCCGAGTTTGAGTCCTTTGAATTTTCGGATGAGTCAGTTGAACCATCCGAATCGGTTGCTTACAGTGATTTCGAACCATTGATGGAATCCTTCGAGTTCGATACAGTTTCACCAATTTTACCTTCAATTGTTTCACCTCTGAAACTCGAACTCAAGCCAAGTCATTTCGAAACATTGATGGAATCCATCATTTCGATCGCTCAAGAATCCGTCACGCTTCCATTTTCAATGGATGGTTTACCAAGTTCAATGTACCCATGTTTTCTCGCGAATCTTGAGGGATTTGACCCCATTTCTCGACGGGTTGATAGATTAGCACAATCGCTTTTAACAGATCGGTCATCACAATTTGCGCTAATTTATTCACTCGATTTACGCCCTCAAGTTCGTACTACACTTCTTTCTCTCTTCCGCCATTCTTCTCCTAATAGACCGAGACCATATTCCACCTTTCTTCCCATACGGTCTCGTGTGTTTCTCATTTGTTTTCTCCACACTCCATTCTTTCACCAACCACACCGTTATAACGATAAATTTTTTGAATGGTTGGTGCTAACCTTTGGCCTGTGTAAGGCCTTGTATAGTTGATTTTTCTCTTCCCTAACTCTGAACTTTAACGCTTAAACAGTGAAAACACTGTTTCACTTAAGTTGGGGGGGACCTTTTTGTATATATATATATATATATATATATTTTAACAATAAAAAAAATATAAAAAATAAACAGGGGAATGCCGACATTTTCGACCCTCTTGGTGTAGCCTGACAGTGAGGACACTGTCAAGTTTAAGTTTGGGGGTGTGCTCGGTAAGCTTTCTTCCTTCGCAGTCATGTGTACATTTTTTCATTTGCATACTTATTTTTAAAATCCATAAAAAATTGAAAAATTTTAAAAATTATAAAAATTGAAAAGTTCAATTTTGGTTATATTTGACTTAAGTTCAACATGACGGTTGAATAGTAGGGAAAAACTAGATCCTAAATTTAGTAAATTAAAAACTCTAAAAATAACCTTTCTTAAAATTTAACTGTAGAAAATATATGTCCTTGAAGTTTATTTAGAAATAGGTAAATTTTGAGTTCACTTCTTGGGCTAAGTCAAAATAAGGGAAGAGTATTGATATTTTTATTAAAGTATAAGTTTGAAAAATAATTCCTAAGTTTAAGTCTAAATTCTAAAAATATATACCCTACAAATTGCACAAACACGCACCTTGAAACTTGGAATAGTAGAGGAGACCTTGAAATGCTCTTGTTTAAAGTCCTTAGTATAAAGGAAAATAAAATAAAAAATACAAGTGTGAATAAAGATATAAAAAAAAATTGAACACTGGTTTTTGTAATTACCTAAGGCTGCATAAATAGAAAAAATATTTAGCGAGTGTGCTTTATCACCTAGTGCCTTAGACCAACTGGTTTGGGAGTAACTGCTAAAGCCTTAGGTGTTACAAGACTAGGAATTACGCTTTAATGTGCAAACACGTTTTGTAATCGGTCGTTGGTACCTCAAGAAGTATTAACGGTCGCATGAAGAATGTGTGAGCAGTTTCATCTAAAAATTCACCAATTGAAAAGTACTTTGGACGATGGATAAGAGTATAATAGCTTAATTTGAATTTCCAGGTGTAGGGGTGATATATACACACACGTAGGGGTATGTGATTGGGGTTTAGATGGGAGATAGGAATGAAATATAGGATTTATATCTTTAGTAGAGATGATAAAAATTCCTAAATTGAGATGGAACCCTAGAAGGAAAACTCAAAAGATGCTTAAAGCTAAATAAATCTACAGAACATATACGATCTTAAGTTAAATGATAAGGAAGCGTGAAAAATATGGGTGGATGATTTCTGAGTCAAAGATAATAGAATTTCTTATAGAATACCGAATTGGAGAATAAAAGTCAATAGGCCGAATTGATAGGATTTTGTAGGTAGTATCCGCTGAAAACCCTCCGGAGACAACACTCCTCCTACTAGGGACACCTAGAGGTTTAATAGGTTGTTGCACGAGCTCAGTGCAATCGCGCTTCCCTGCAAAAGTGAGGCTAGGCCTTTTTCAAGAATAAAATTAGTTTTGCTCGAGGACGAGCAAAAGATAAGTTTGGGTGTATTTGTTCATATCATAATTTTGTATTATTATATTCCCCATTCTTATTCATTTTACAAATAAACAGGTGCTTTTGATCCATGTCTGCTACATAGTTGCAGGTTATAGGTTCTCGGAACAAAAACAGTGAAAAAGATGAAAAGACGATACAAAAGTGAGACTACGACCGACAAATGGAAGAATCTTGATCATGCCTACAGTTTGAGAGACAATGAAGATCAATGAACAAATTCACAAGTACAAAGGCAGTGCAAGGTTCAAGACTTCGACACGAAGCAAGCAGTAAAGTCCACGACATTATTCACTGTGGAAATCTGGAAGAAAACTAGAAGACAATCTGAGAAACCAAGTGAAGAAACAAGAAGCAGAATGTAACCAGAAGCAAACCAGGAAAACAGAGCCAACAAGCCCTATATATGGCCGCGGATCCGCGGCCAAACATGGGTTTTGGCCGCGGTTCCGCGGCCATGACACGCACGTGTCGGTGCGAACTCTGACGGTGGATGGCGTGCGTTGACTGGGATTCTTTAGGGCATATTTGTAAATGCGGATGTGAATTGAATGTAACCCTAGGGTTTCTATGATCTATAAATAGAAACCCTAGGTTTCTAAACCTCTTTTTGAGGTATGCCTCTTCTTGTGCCTCATTGTATTTATCAAAATTCAGAATTCAATTCCTGTAAATGTTTGAAGAGAGTATCAAATAAAAATTAGAGTAAGTTTTCTTTTTATTGCCTTAGTTAATTTTATTATCTGCCATAGCATAACTTTTATTATCTGCCCTAGTTAATTAGTTTAGAACATGTTTATCAATTCCCTAATGAGTGAGTAGTTCCTCACTTATTAGGGTTAGGAATAGGGAAGGTTTGAGAGATGAAAATCTCTCACCCCTTTCTAGCCCATCACATATTTTTATAGGACTTCATGCATACATACACACACCGCTCCCTACGGCACCCTATCCCACAAGGTAGCGGTGATACCGTAGTATAAAAGACCGGTTGTATATGTTTTCCATGGAGGTTATGGTAAGAATAAAGAAAGGAAGGACAAGAACCTAGAGGAAGAAACCTAGTTTCTTCCCGATGGGACTAATCCACTTTATTAATTATTACAATAACACCTAATAGATCTTAATTAGGGCATAAAAAGCGGTGAGGAATATTGACTTTCCAAACTTAACCTAAACCTAACCCTAACAAGGTTTTAATCCTAGTCTAGATCAACTTTAGTTTTTAGTGATAATCAATCCAACACCGTTTGGAATTAATTCGTTAGAACAAATTGAGAATACATAAAATCCCTGTGGACGGACCCGTACCCACCGGCTAGCTACCAAGTGTAGGGTTCCTAGGCACACTAATGAGATCTCACAAGGCATCAACCATGCTAATTTCAAAAAATTTCGGTGCCTACAAACCCTAATACGGATCGTTAACTAGAGATTAGGCGAAACGAAATGCTACTAAACTACTTTAGTGCTAAGTGAACGAAAATACAACCTTTGTAGATCCGGTCCTCCACCTCCATAGCTCCGTGATGATGTCCCCTCGCTGCGATCATCGGATCCCGGGCTCTAGCGTCGGCTTCATCGGAGAAATGGGCGGGCTAGGTCGTCGGCTTCGATGCCGAAGATGATCTACGTCGAGGCAACACAAGATCAAGCTCCAACTTCACCAAGCCATGAAACTTGTGAAGAAAACACCCTATACTACTTGGCAAGTGGTAGAGGATGAAGAAATAGGAAGTGGGTTCACTTTAGAATTGGATTCCTCACTCTTTTTCTCAAATCACCATTGAAGCTAGCAAGCTTCTTTCTTCTTGAAGAAGAAGAAAAAGAAGATGATAATATGATAAGAATTAATCAATAATAGAAAATAAGTGATTCTTATCATATTAGTAACCATGGTTATGTGTAGAGAGTAAACTAAGGTTAGGTGAATGGTTAGGTTAGGCATGAAACAAAAATGGTAGACTTTTTCAAAGCTTCATGAAGCTTCAATGTAAAACAAAGCAAGCCACCATTTCTCTTTTTGCCAAAAGAAATAAATAAATGAATGAATAAATAAATTAAAACCCTAACCATTTACTTAACCAAGGTTTAAACTAAACATACACCCAAACATGCATGTATCATCAAATCTGATACAATCAAGTGCACAAAAAATATATCACATATACAATGTGCACTTCAAGTGAGAAAAGACATTTTAAGTGAACCAATACTAGTTAATGCAAAGTAATATATCAAATATATAATTATGCATTAAATCATTAAATCAACGCTTGATTTAACGATCCGGTCATATCGCATATGACCGACTAATATCCAATGTATCGACTTATCGAATCAATCCTTGATTCGATAACTAGGTTATATCGCATACAACCAATCGATACATTCATCGCGAGAATACAATACGGTATCATATAGACGCATTATTCTCGGTCCCGCACATATCTCATATGTGCTCCTATTTCGTTTCGCTTGAGCCAGGAAATCTCTGTGTAGGACTCTAAAGACTCGTTAATACGCCGGCAGTAGGTGATGAGCATATCAGACACCCACAAGCCGCAAGCGGTCTGCTAAACGTAACGGCCACCCGGGTATTGAGCGATCAGAAGATCGACGAGCAAGCCCGCTCATACTCCTGTGAATCCAACCAGTAACACTTACCGTACAGTCCGGTCTCGTCGTCTGATATGTCGCATATCTTGCCTAGGGGTGGTAAACGTCAGACCCCAATAGCTCAATAAGTCGTGTTGATATGAGGTCTATAACAGTTCGAGAAACTACAGGTAACACTTACCAGTAAATCTCAGCAACCCTGGCCAGGAATTTCCGGTTATAGCCAATCGAACACAGCGCAACATCAACTCCCTATACCGGGAGAGACGAATCCCCTCCTATCGCTCATTGCCTCCATGTGATTCGGGACTGTACCCAAAAACCACCGTTTTGCACGCCCTCTTGGATGTGGTAAGGTGGAAATCAAAGCAGAGTGGGAATCGCACAAGACTCTATGACGATCTCGGGTCAACAGACTACTCTGTACCAGTGTCACCAGAGAACTGCCATCTGACGTAAGGTATAATACCATCTGGGAGTTCTCGGCGAGTCCGTCCAGTGTACCCAGTCTCCACTGAGCACCCGTATATCATCTCTGATGTCAAACACCAATGGATATGGGATCATCCATCGCCCATGTGAATGGGTCGAGAAGGTATACGCTAGTCTACTCTGGTATATCGATGCCCTGTCTCGATACACCCACGACTAGAGACCTTGAAGGATGTACTTATGGACTACCATGTCCCCACTAGTATGATCCGCATCATAGTCCAGGTAGTCAAGTACACATCCTAAGGGCTTTACCAACATATAACAGAGAGACAATCAGTGTACACGTTAAGGTAAAGAGCAACCAGATAGCATACTATCATGTCGAGCAAGAAAGTCCTCCCTATATATGTCCAAGCATCCACTACAATATACATTCTATGTATAGTAATGGCCTCTAGGGCATACATATAACTAACAATCTCCCACTTGCACTAGGGCCATCTGATAGCAGTGGTTGTAGTATCTCATACTCAACTATCCCATAAAAGTCTCTATCTGGAAAAAGGCCTTTGTGAGTGGATCCGCCGTGTTGTCCTCTGAGTCTACTCTCCTAACCTCGATCCCTTAGAGATCAACCATCTCCATGATCAGGTGACACTGCCTCAGAATATGTCTGGATCACTGATGGGATAGACGTTCCTTGGCATAAGCCACAACTCCATTGTCACACAATGGGAGGAACTAAGTTCATCTCATGATCAAATATACATCCAGACTGCCTTTTTGGTAGCATCTTAAGTAGCGATGTATCGAGCCTTCATCGTCTAGTATGCCACGGTATCTAGCTTGGAACTCTTCCAACATACCTTCCCTTTACCAAGGGTAAAGACAAAGCCTGTGACTGACATTCAGTCGTCCTTATCACCTTGGAACCTTTCCAGTGATTTTCCCCAGGATCAATTGATACCGTCTCACTACAACTAGTGAGTATCCTAATATCCAATTAGATCTATCTCATAGATCCAAAACCCAGGATTTAGCAGGTATCACTTTGATCCTATGTGGAGAATCATTGTGATAAGCAGAGATTGACCGAGCGTAGCATAGGAAACTACTTCCCTATTAAGAGTATGTCATCCACGTACTCTACGAGGATCACCACCATACTCTCTACTACCTTTTTTGTATATACAAGGTTCATCTACCATTTTGATGATGTCAAACTCTTTGACTAACTCATCAAAACAGATGTTCCAACTCCGCGATGCCTGCTTTATCCTATAAAGCATCTTATACACGTTTCCGCTGCTCCTACTGTTTACGAAGCCCTCCGGCTGTGTACTTACAGACGCTCTCTTCTAAAACATCATTTTAGAAAAGCAGTCATGACACCCAACCGCCAGATATCGTAGTCATGGTATGTAGCCGTGGCAAGTAGGATCTGGATGGACTTAAGCATAGCCACTGGAAAAGGTTTCATCATTATCCACGCCTGGTCGATGATGAAAACCTTTAACAAGTCTAGCTTTGAAAGTCTCAACTTTTCCATCTACACCAAGTAATCTTCTCAAGATATACTTGCTCCTGATGGGGATTTAACCCTTCAGATATAGCAACCAAAGTCCATACTTTGTTGGTGTATAAGGATTCCATCTCAGATCGCTAAGCATCCAGCCATTCTTATAGAGTCCCACTCCTGATGGCCAGCTCGAAACTAGTTGGGTCATCATCTCATGATGCAATCCTCGCTCCCACTGTCATAGAGAAACCAAAGTATCTCTCAGGCGGGTGAGGAACCTTACTAGATCGGCGGAGAGGCTGAGGTTCGTTGGTAACTATTGAATCCTTTGGTTCTTTTAAATCATCAGCTGCAGTTTGTATAGCTGGAACATTTCCAGTTCTACATAACAGACCTTGCCTCGAGCTTGTCCGGATTTTGCTTTTAGACATAGGCCGGACAACCCCAAATCTTAACTAACTTGAGATATGGGCTCTTCCCTTTCCATATCACATATGAAGTGGTAGGCAACTGATTTGATTGGAACCCTATTCAATAGGTATGCAACTTCATAAGTGCATAACTCCCAAAAAGAAATAGGAAACTCAGTAGTACTCATCATAGAGCACACCATATCACATAGGGTGCTATTGCTCCGCCCCGATACACCGACGTGCTGTGGTGTATACGGAGGAGTAATGCTGAGAGAGAATCTCATTCTCCTTTAGAATAGTTCAGGAATTCTATGCACAAGTATTCTCCTCCTTGATCTCATCAAAGGACATAATACTTATACCCTTATTGGTTCTCTACTTCTAACCTATATTCTGTGAATACCTCAAAAGGTTCTGACTTGTGTTTCAACAGGAACATATGTCTGAATCTTGAGAGATCATCAGAGAATGTAATGAAGTACAAAGAACCGATCCTGGCATGTGTAGACAGGGGACCTTACATACATCATCATGTATCAGTCCTAAGAGTTTACTAACTCTTTCTCTGTTTCCAATAAACAGAGCTATGGTCATCTAATCTTTGTGACATGACTGGCAAGTTTCACAAGATGTAAATTCAAATTGATTTAAATATGCATCTTAAATGTAACTTAAGCTAGTCGGGTCACATTGATATGACCTAGTCTATAATACCTCAAGAAGGAATTGTTCATATCTGAACTCTTCCTCTTGTGTGTGTTCTGTATACTAGGAACTGTAGTTTGATTTAGAACGTCAATGCTTTTAGATAACGTGCCTGAAATGATCAACTTTTGATATAGGAAATGTTCAAAACATTATCCAACAATACAAGATTATATCCTTTCTTTACAAATAAAGAGACTGATATGATTTTGTATATCAGGTTCGTTATCTAATAACATTCGTTCAGAATCAATGTATTTGGGACACAGGGTGACAGTGACCAACAGACTTGGCTGCAACACTTGCACCGTTTTCTGTCTCATGAAACTTATCACCCGTTCTCAGTTCTCTACCTTTCTGTAGCCCTATGTAACAGATTACATATCAGGGATCCTGATCCGGTATCAGATACCCAGGACGCAGAGGATACTGAGAAACAGTTCTGTATAATGAACACACCCGAAGATGATGCATCAGCATGCACTCTCTTCGTTTGGGCGGCACGGGAATTCTGGTAATCCCCAATTTCCTTCTCTGTCTTATAACAATTATAAGTTGGAGCGGGACCAACGTTCCCCAGCTCAGTATAACAAGCGGGTTCGGTCAATAATCCGTATTATTATCCTGATTAAGGCGTGATATGGTCGTTACCTGGAGAGAGAGAGAAGAAAACACTCAGCGCGCGCTCTTGCAAGATCAGATTGGTTATTATTTTATCTAATCAGGATGGCTCCCACTGTTTTTATCAAATCTTCCTTCAAACCCTAAAAGGAAAGACTAGCCGGGATTAATTACACACTACAAGTTCGCCAATCTTTCAGCCAGGCCAGTGTCGGTACTTTGAGGGAGGTTCCCCGTGCTTTCGCACGGACCTAATTAATGTAAACCTCGTTTTCCCAGAGGCGTAACCCCGTTGACACCTTTCTAGACACCTACTTGATCGGCTAATTGTAATGCGTAAAACTCTCCCAGGAGTAACAATTACTCGCAGTGGGTATCGGGATCCAACTATCTCATAGAAGGTATGCAATCTCATTGCAAATTTCAACACTTGAAATTCCCGATAATATTTTGCCCCAAACTATCTATGACCTTGACAAGGTCAACAAACCATAGACCGTAAGTCAAGTTCAACCCGTCATTTCTTGATTGAATCAAACCCACCCGCACGACCCTTGACAAGGTCAACAAGGCCGTACGACTACCCTAACCCAATCTGCATCATATGCATAAGCAGATAAATACTGGTTAGCTACCGCACACTGCGCCTTGACAAGGTCAACAAACGCAACACGAATACTAAACATGACTTATCAGAAATGACGGAGGGCTACGACAGGTTTTTCTGAAAACCTATTGCGTAATGAACTTGATATCGTTGTAGAATCAAATGATTTTAAAATGGAGTGTTTTTTAGGCTTTTCTAGTTTTGCTAAAGGGGTCACTCCCGGTGAAGGGATCGTCGGCCCTTTCCTCATCGAATGAGGTGCGGGATATATCATATATATCACTGTGCAAAGCAGAAACTATAGAAGCAATCAAAAGACAAACCGAGTGTGTAGCATCTGCCGGTTATTGCTAAAGGGGTCACTCCCGGTGAAGGGATCGTCGGCCCTTTCCTCATCGAATAAGGTGCAGGATATATCATATATACCTCTGTGCAAAGCAAGAACTGTAGCTACCCTTTTTAATTTTGAAATTCGATTCTACAACATCTTTAGGTTTCTTTTACTTTCATTAATCATATTAATGAAGTCCCATCATTTAAGTCACCTAAACATCACAGATAAATATGACGTACACTTATGCCATCCGTGTTCGCCTCGATGTCCCCTCGTGCACCGTTAGGTTAGGTGACTAACGGCAGAGCGGGGCAGGGCTAGCGCGGGTGTAAAACATAAGTAACGTCTATATAATATATCATATATACTATATATAGTATTTATCACAGAACATCAAATGATCACATCACAGATATCGCAGCAGAAGAATCATATGAAACATTGGATATACTAGGACGTCCGTGTTTTCAATACGAGCCAGTATAAAACACGGATTCCACGGTCGCGATGAATAGCCAAACCCACACCCCTAGACCCCTACGAGAGCGGCAAGCAACCCTACCAATTCTGGAGTTAGGAGACCCGGACTCGACTCCTCGAGTTGGTCTCCCTCTGGACTCCAGAACCCGGTTACTTGTGCTCTCCTCCTTGGGTCTATCCTAGTGCGGAAAAGTAAATAATATACAAAATGTGACATCTTCCGCAACCTGGAAGTGCCCCAATAAAAGAATATTACATACAAGTTTTTACATGAATGAAAATGAAAAACACTCATCTCACATAAAAAAAACCCCGGCTATTCAAACACGACGATCCAATATAACATATCCAGCAACACATAACATCACATGTCATCAACGTAAGTAAATATGCGCATCCCAATTGTCGTTGACATATAGCAACGAAACCGGCGATATCACATATTACACTTACGGTCACAGAAAAGAAAGTGTAAAACTACAACAGTTGGAATCCGCAACCTCCTCAGACATCGCATGCCTGACCAAATGAATTCCTTAGACATCACATGCCTAACAATTATAAACCCCGCATTTTAGTCTCAAAATCGAAAACACTTTTCAATATCAAGTCGGGCAATTCAACAAGATTCCCGACATCCTGATCGAATGCTCGTCGCAAACTTTAGTAGACGGCCGCACCCCCGATACCGTCGACGAAGTGCACTAAGGCGGAACACCGCTGCCGCGAGCACCCGAACGGATGCTTTCGGCGACGGAGTCCTCCTACAGTCACTTGGTCGGGGCTATGGGGCGTAGCTGTCTATTAAGTTTACCGGCGAGTATCCGCGTATGCTACGTGATTGCGACGGACTTTTGATCACATCAAAATTACGTGGCAACCGATCAAGTGAGACTAAACTGCTATGTTTATAACATTTATTCAGTTATCTCATAACTTCTTATGAATTCCAATTATTGTATCACATTCCAGATAAATAGAAAATGTTAAACTTTCCGATCGAACATCCAAACACCCAAGTTTTCCCGGAACAGCTCAACACATGAAATAAGTTTAAAAACATTCACTTCATGCCTCAGTACCAACGGTCCAGCCGTAGAAGGGTCAAGCCAACGCCTCACATGTAGCACGCCGTACTGCCCCAAACCCTAAGGTTCAAAGGGCAGTTCAAGACGGTCACATAATCGAGTTAAGGTTTGTTGTCTTCTAGAGGGACCACCGCGTTACTTGCACTACTTAGAACGCGATTAAACTACGAAAATATCCAACAATTGGAAATTTCCCGGCAGGGGAAAAAGTGGGTATTTATATCTGGTCGAACTTTTAACATATTCTAAAATTACCCGGAAAAACACATAGACAAAGTTTGATAATCCGATCGAATCTACGAACTCCCAATGCAACCTAGAAAACTCAACCCTTGAGTAAGATTTAAAAATTCCCAGAAAATACAACACCAAAATATAGGAATTACTGTGCAAAAATCAATTGAAGAAGAGACAAAGTGGCCGCGGAACCGCCGCATTAGCCATGCTAATGCCGCGGTTCCGCCGCGCTTTGATGGAATCATGAGTACGGGCTTCACAGTAATTCTTAGAAACTCCTGCTGATTTTTCTGCATATTTTTAATTCTCAAAAATCCCCGATTTCAAAAAATGTACAGAGAGCAATTTTGCATTAGGGTTTCGGTTCGATCGGACTTCTAACTCCGTCTACGTATCGCCTAAGGCTCTAGCTAGGCTCTGATACCACTGTAGGGTTCCTAGGCACACTAATGGGGTCTCACAAGGCATCAACCATGCCAATTTCAAAAATTTCCGGTGCCTACAAACCCTAATACGGATCGTTAACTAGAGATTAGGCGAAACGAAATGCTACTAAACTACTTTACTGCTAAGTGAACGAAAATACAACCTTTGTAGATCCGGTCCTCCACCTCCATAGCTCCGTGATGATGTCCCCTCACTGCGATCATCGGATCCCGGGCTCTAGCGTCGGCTTCATTGGAGAAATGGGCGGGCTAGGTCGTCGGCTTCGATGCTGAAGATGATCTACGTCGAGGCAACACAAGATCAAGCTCCAACTTCACCAAGACATGAAACTTGTGAAGAAAACACCCTATACTACTTGGCAAGTGGTAGAGGATGAAGAAATAGGAAGTGGGTTCACTTTAGAACTGGATTTCTCACTCTTTTTCTCAAATCACCATTGAAGCTAGCAAGCTTCATTCTTCTTGAAGAAGAAGAAGAAGATGATGATAATATGATAAGAATTAATCAATAATAGAAAATAAGTGATTCTTATCATATTAGCAACCATGGTTATGTGTAGAGAGTAAACTAAGCTTAGGTGAATGGTTAGGTTAGGCATGAAACAAAAATGGTAGACTTTTTCAAAGCTTCATGAAGCTTCAATGTAAAACAAAGCAAGCCACCATTTCTCTTTTTGCCAAAAGAAATAAATAAATAAATGAATAAATAAATTAAAACCCTAACCATTTACTTAACCAAGGTTTAAACTAAACATACACCCAAACATGCATGTATCATCAAACATGATACAATCAAGTGCACAAAAAATATATCACATATACAATGTGCACTTCAAGTGAGAAAAGACATTTTAAGTGAACCAATACTAGTTAATGCAAAGTAATATATCAAATATATAATTATGCATTAAATCATTAAATCAACGTTTGATTTAACGATCCGGTCATATCGCATATGACCGGCTAATATCCAATGTATCGACTTATCGAATCAATCCTTGATTCGATAACTAGGTTATATCGCATACAACCAATCGATACATTCATCGCGAGAATAGAATACGGTATCACATACATGCATTATTCTCGGTCCCGCACATATCTCATATGTGCTCCTATTTCGTTTCGCTTGAGCCAGGAAACCTCTGTGTAGGACTCTAAAGACTCGTCAATACGCCGGCAGTAGGTGATGAGCATATCAAACACTCACAAGCCGCAAACGGTCTGCTAAACGTAACGGCCACCCGGGTATTGAGCGATCAGAAGATCGACGAGCAAGCCCGCTCATACTCCTGTGAATCCAACCAGTAACACTTACCGTACAGTCCGGTCTCGTCGTCTGATATGTCGCATATCTTGCCTAGGGGTGGTAAACGTCAGACCCCAATAGCTCGATAAGTCGTGTTGATATGAGGTCTATAACAGTTCGAGAAACTACAGGTAACACTTACCAGTAAATCTCAGCAACCCTGGCCAGGGATTTCCGGTTATAGCCAATCGAACACAGCGCAACATCAACTCCCTATACCGGGAGAGACGAATCCCCTCCTATCGCTCATTGCCTCCATGTAATTCGGGACTGTACCCAAAAACCACCATTTTGCACGCCCTCTTGGACGTGGTAAGGTGGAAATCAAAGCACGGTGGGAATCACACAAGACTCTATGACGATCTCGGGTCAACAGACTACTCTGTACCAGTGTCACCAGAGAACTACCATCTGACGTAAGGTATAATACCATCTGGGAGTTCTCGGCGAGTCCGTCCAGTGTACCCAGTCTCCACTGAGCACCCATATATCATCTCTGATGTCAAACACCAATGGATATGGGATCATCCATCGCCCATCTGAATGGGTCGAGAAGGTATACGCTAGTCTACTCTGGTATATCGATGCCCTGTCTCGATACACCCACGACTAGGGACCTTGAAGGATGTACTTATGGACTACCATGTCCCCACTAGTATGATCCGCATCATAGTCCAGGTAGTCAAGTACACATCCTAAGGGCTTTACCAACATGTAACAGAGAGACAATCAGTGTACACGTTAAGGTAAAGAGCAACCAGATAGCATACTATCATGTCGAGCAAGAAAGTCCTCCCTATATATGTCCAAGCATCCACTACAATATACATCCTATGTATAGTAATGGCCTCTAGGGCATACATATAACTAACACCAAGCGACGCCGTTCTTGATTGTGGTAATTAATATTTTTGATCGCAAAGCCTAACATTCAAATCAGTTGGCCGCGGCAGCTGATCAAGAAGAGGGGCCGAGGGAAGTGCGCGAGTGGCTGATTGGATTATTGAAAGCGCTTCCTTCTCAATAATTTTTTTGTACCATTTGTAATTTTGAATAAAATGTATTCATTCTTTTATTCTTTCATATGATATATTTTGTACCCAATTGAATTCATGAATAAAAGATACACATTTTTTTTGCAATGTCTTGTGTCATCTCTCTGCTTCTTCTTTCTTTTGTTATCAGCATGTCACCTTAGTAAACATGATCGGCAGATGATAGAGTGGGTACCTTGTCTTGGCTTCTTCGAGGGGTAGTGATGGCTTAGGAAACAGGGTTAGGATCTGTCACCTAAGACTTTTCAATTTTATGAGCCGTGAGGGTCTCATAAAAGTTTTCTCCCTACGAGTCGTGAGGATCTCGTAGGTGTATTTTCTCCTTAGGAATCGTGAGGATTCCTAAGTGCGTTTTCCCTTATAAGTCGTAAGGATCTTATAAGAGAGTTTTCTTCCTTGCGAATCGAGAGGACCTGTAAGTGTTTAGTGGGATAGACATGTAGATGACGTATTTCCGAAACGGGGTCATATGGATGACGTATTTCCGTGACGGGGTTATATGGATGACGTATTTCCGAACGGGGTCATATGGATGACGTATTTCCGAACGGGGCCATGTGGATGACATATTTCTGAGCGGGGTCATGTGGATGGCGTATTTCCGAACGGGATCATGTGGATGATGTATTTCCGAACGGGGTCATATGGATGACGTATTTCCGAGCGGGGTCATGTGGATGACGTATTTCCGAGCGGGGTCATATGGATGACGTATTTCCGAACGGGGCCATGTGGATGAGGCCATGTGGATGACGTATTTCCGAACGGGGCCATGTGGATGATGTATTTCCGAGCGGGGTCATGTGGATGACGTATTTCCGAGCGGGGTCATGTGGATGACGTATTTCCGAATGGGGTTATGTGGATGACGTAATTTCGAGCGGGGTCATGTGGATGACGTATTTCCGAACGGGGTCATGTGGATGACGTATTTCCGAGCGGGGTCATGTGGATGACGTATTTCCGAACGGGGTCATATGGATGACGTATTTCCGAGCGGGGTCATGTGGATGACATCGCGTCTGTTGTAATGAGACGAATATCGAAGTGGTCTTCAGGTTGTCTGTGAACCGTTGAGATTTGGCTTCTTCTTCCGATGGAGCCTGGGGAAGGAAGGTGTGATTCCTTATTCATTTAGGCCCCTGGATTGTGTACAGGGATTGATGTAATATCACCTGTAGGGCATAAATTTCATTTTATTTTATTTCTTTCCGCGATGCTCTATCATTTCAGCTTTTATATCGCGAAGGTCGCGATTGCCCAATCATTTCGGCTATCTTCGCGGTGCCCAATCATTTCGGCTATTTATTTTATTATTATTTTTTTTACTCGCTGCTTTTTATTGCGAGTTGCCCAATCATTTTGGCTATTTTGCATGCATACATTTTTTACTTGCTGATTTTGTTGCAAGTTGCCCCATCATTTCGGCTATTTCGTATGCATGTGTGGCTCGCTAGCTTCTTGCTGCAAGCTTGGAGTTAGACACCAATTTTGGCATCAGCACCGCTACAACTGGGATGTTGCCAGGAGCGAATCATCATTTGCCTCTGTCGATGTTGAACAAAAGTGGCTTAGCGATCATGGTTAGGATCCTGTCGACTAAGGCTTTTGACTTCATGAGCCGTAAGGGTCTCATAAAGGTTTTTCTCCCTACAAGTCATGAGGATCACGTAGGTGCGTTTTCTCCTTAGGAATCGTGAGGATTCCTAAGTGTGTGTTCTCTTATAAGTCGTAAGGATCTTACAAGAGTGTTCACCGTGTAGACATATCCCTAGTCACGGATGGGACTTTGTTAGGGAAATGCTTATTCGCGCCCGTGGATTGTGTACAAGGGTTAGCGTTGAGCCGCTTGTAGGGCAATATAGGAGACTGTGGTGGTTGCTTAAGAACAGGTTTAGATCCCTGTAGCTTAAGACTTTCAAATCTTATGAGCTGTGAGGGTCCCATAAGAGGATTCTCCTTATGAGTCGTGAGGATCTCGCAAGTGTAATTTCTTCTTAGGAATCGTGGGGATCCCTAAGTGTGTTGCTCCCTTGTGAGTCGTAAGGATCTCACGCAGGTGGTTTCTCCTTACGAAGTCGAGAGGACCTTGCAAGTGTCTTTTAACGAGATTGCGTCCTTTCGGGTTTTCACAAAACTCGCCGGTAGCCCTGCTGTTTTTACTCACGGAGCCCTTTCGGGTTGTCATCAGTGCCCATTTTGCTTATGGACATACCGTTTTCTTTTTCTTTTTTTTTTATTATAACGAGGCTGCGCCCTTTCGGGTTTTCATAAAACTCACCGGTAGTCCTGCTGTTTTTACTCACGGAGCCCTTTCAGGTTTTCATCCGTGCCCATTTTTCTTGTGGACATACCATTTTCTTTCTTCCCTTTTTTTATTATTTTTTTTGTATCAGCTTCGGGATGCTGTAACCCACAGTAGTTTATCGACGTCTCGGTCAACAGCTAGTTTTAGGACATAGTGGTCCATTGTTAGTTTAAGGATGTTTCGGTCCGCTGTTAGTTTAAGGACGTTTCGGTCCGCTGTTAGTTTAAGGACGTTTCGGTCCGTTGGCTGGCTACTACTTATAGAGTTTGGGCTTAGGAAGATAGCGAGCGGACATAGTCGTCGTCATCTATCATTGACCTAGACCGTGACTCGTCAGGCGTAGTACTTTTTTAGGAAGCGACCATTTATTGGTCTGAAGGGCCTTTCACCATGTATGTCCATGAGTAGATCGGCTCCACCCTGGTAGACCTTGTCTATGATATACATGCCTTCATAGTTCGGCTCGAATTTCCCCCGCTTGGCGCGATTAGGGATTATAGGTCTTTTGACCACTAGCACGAGTTCGCCTTGGCGGAATGTCCTCGACCTAGTCAATCTTTCGTATGAGCGTGTCATCTTCGCTTTATAAGCCTCCAGATTTTGTTGCGCTATGAACCGGGTTTCATCAAGGGCATCGAGCTCTTCAAGCCGAAGGTGAGCATTCTCTTCGTCTATTAGCTCGTAATGAACTGCTACTCGTAGAGAGGGTAGCTCTATCTCGAGGAGGAGTACCGCCTCCATACCGAATACCAATACGTACGGCGTTGTGTTCATGGCCGTTTTGAACGTAGTTCGATACGTCCAGAGAGCTTCATGCAGTCTCTCATGCCAGTCCTTCTTATTTCGAGACACCGTCTTTTTCACAATCTTCGTCAAAGTCTTGTTGAAAGCCTCAGCCAGACCGTTAGCTCGAGGATTATAGACTGAAGAGTATCTCCAATCTATGTTATGCTGCTGTGCGAAGCGGCTTATCTTGTGGCTTCTATAGGCTGGCCCGTTATCAGAGATGATCCGCCTCGGAGTTCCAAACCGATAAATGACGTGCGTTTTGAAGAAATGGAGGATATTCTCCGTCTTCACTTCTCTCAGCGGCACTGCTTCTGCCCATTTGGAGAAGTAATCAGTTGTCCCCAAAATGAATCGATGTCCTCTGCATTATGCTGGTTCGATGGGCCCGATTATGTCGGTCCCCCACATTTCAAACGGCCAGCTAGCCACCGTTGGATGTAGTGGATTTGGATGCTGATGGATGAAGTCTCCGTGAATCTGGCATGCGTGGCACTGCTTCGCGTATTCGAGGCAGTCTTGGATCATCGTGGGCCAATAATAACCCATCCGTTTGATCTTCAGCTTCATCTTCGGCCCAGCTTGGTGAGAACCGCAGAGTCCGTCGTGAGTTTCTTGGACGACTCTCCTTGCCTCGTCTGGTCCCAGGCATCTTAGCCACAGAGAATCAAATGACCTTTTATACAGAGTATCATTGACAAAAGCGAAAGACAGAGCTTGTTTCATAAGCTGATGTCTTGAGGACGCATCTTCAGGTGTTCGACGGGATTTGAAGTAGTCTATAAAGACTTCTCTCCAATCCACAACCTTTTCCTGGTCTCTTATTTGTAGAGTCATTTGCTCGGTCGCTCCCTTTTCTTTGGACGACTCCGGAGATATTTCTGCCGGTGCGAAAACCCGACGGCTTTGCACAACGATCATCACGTCATCGAGGTTTTCGTCAGCCAGTTCTTTAGCGAGCTTGGCTAATGCATCTGCTTTGCTATTTTCCGTGCGCGGTATACTTTCCAAGGTGTAGGAAGGAATTTGAGTCAGCAGTCGCTGTACTCTCTCGCCGTATTTCACCAACTCGGGCTTGCACGTCTGATAGTCGCCATTTACTTGACTAATGATCAGTTGGGAGTCTCCGTATATGAGGAGGTTTTCAATTCCCATATCAATGGCGGTCTCGAGACCTGCTATCAGAGCTTCATACTCGGCTTCATTGTTCGTTCTCGGCTCTGTTAAGGAGAAGGCAAAACGCATTATCCCTCCTTGTGGAGTCACGAAGATGAGGCCTACCCCTGATTTGATTATAGGGGTGCTTTGTTTGCGCTTCTTCATGGAGGACACCCCATCAAAATAGAGTTCCCATTGGGTATCATTCTCTCTTCTCTCCCTGTCGACTGTATCAAACGTGTTCGTCTGGCAATTCATAGTTCAAGGGAGAACCGGCAGGTATTGGATGCTCAGCGAGGAAGTCGGCGATGGCCTGGCCTTTCACTGCTTTAAGAGGTCGATAAGTTATCGAGAACTCCATTAATAGCAAGGCCCACTTAGCGAGCCGCCCCGTTAATATGGCCTTTGACATCAAATATTTGAGAGGATCTACCTTCGATATGAGATGGACCTCATGTGCCAACGCGTAGTGTCTGAGCTTCGTTATTGCGAAGATCAATGCCAGGCAGTGTTTTTCGATGGGGGAGTAATTGCTTTCTGCCCCCAGGAGAACTCGACTCAGATAATAAAGGGCTCTAAACTTCCCTTGGTCATTTTCTTGTGCCTACAGCGCGCCTAAAGAACCTTCAAGGGCCGTTGTGTATAGGACGAGAGGTTTTCCTTTAACGGGAGCGGCCAACACTGGTGGATTCTGCAGGTATTGCTTGATTTCGTCCAGTGCGCTTTGGAATTTGCGATCCCAGACGAACGGGGTTCCCTTCTTCATTAGGTGACTGTAGGGACGATACTTGCCTGAAAGATTGGCTATAAATCGCCGGATGTACTTGGAGAGATCGTAATTGCTTGAGAGTCCTTGGCGGGGGCATTTCCATAATCGCCTTGATTTTTAACGGATCTATCTCGATACCTCGGTGTCGGACGACGAATCCTAGGAATTTTCCCGAGGAAACTCGAACACGCATTTGAGAGGGTTCATCTTCAAGTTGTATTGCCAAAGGCGTTGAAATACGATCTTCAGATGCTCTAAATGTTCCTCGTATGATTTGCTTTTTACCACAAGGTCGTCGATATAGCATTCGACGATTTCATGTATGAGGTCATCGAAGATCTTCGTCATGGCCCTCTGATAGGTGGCACCAGCTTTCTTTAGACCGAAGGGCATCACCTTGTAGCAGAATATGCCCAAAGGGGTCCGGAAAGCGGTATGCTTCTGGTCTTCGGGGTGCATCTTTATCTGATTGTATCCTGATGAGCCGTCCATAAAGGAGAAAACCTCATGAGTAGACGTATTGTCTATCATCAGTTCGGTAACCGGTACTGGGAAGTCGTCCTTCGGGCAGGCTTTATTGAGATCCCGAAAGTCTACGCAGATGAGCACCATCCCTGTTCCCCTCCGAATGGCGGCCGAGACGGACGTCTTGCCTGAGAATCGGGGCAGATGCTAATTGGTGCTATCCGTCCACCTCTCCGAAGATGCCAAGTTGATTTATGGCACCGTGTATCGAAGGTTTAAACGGATGCGTCCGATGTAGCAGACTTCGTCAGACTCCCCCTCGCTTGAGGGGTTTTTGATTGTAGGGACGCTCTTCCCTGCAGACGCAAGCCCCTGCAGTTAATTACGCTACCGCATCGCGGTAACAACTTTCTCCTTCTCCAGATGATCACTTCGTGTCGTGGGTGTTTGTTCTGTGTTTGGTTGCCTGTGGATTGTATACGGAGACTAAGTTATGTTGTCGCCCGTAGGGCGTGGACTAGTCCAAATCCGTATCTTTCTTAGATTTGGGTTTGGGGGTTGGGTTTAAGGATACGTTAGCCTCGTTTGAGACTAAGATCAACATAAACGTTAGTTAAGGATACGTTAGTCTAGTTTTTAGACTAAGATCAACTTAACGGGATCGTTTAGATCCAACAAGAGAGCAATTAAGGGGGGGCCATGTTGTTTAGTTTAATGACGTTGCGGTCAATAGGTAGTTTAAGGACATTGCGGTCCATTGTTAGTTTTAAGACGTTGCGGTCAAGGTTAAGGACGTCGTAGTCCGTGGATTTAAGGAATCCACAGTCCGATGTTAGTTTTAAGACATCACGGTCAAGGTTAAGGACGTCATAGTCCGTTGTTAGTTTTAAGACATTCCGGTCAAGGTTAAGGACGTCGTAGTCCGTGGATTTACGGACTCCACAGTCCGATGTTAGTTTTAAGACATCACGGTCAAGGTTAAGGACGTCATAGTCCATGAGTTTAAGGACCCCACAGTCCGTATCAATGTGTGGTCATCGGGACCCGTCACCTCTTTGAAGACGTTGAGGAATTACAACGCTGAGTATCAAAAGAGTGAAGAGATGTACCCTTAGACCAAGGTAGATTAAGTGATCTGTAGTCCAATTTGGATACTAAGATCAGTTATTATATTATGAGCCCATTGGCCCAGTTGAATTTGAATTGAGGACTTATGGCCAGCTTGGGCTAAGTCCAATCATGTTTGGGATATTGGCCCTCTGTTGATTCATTAAAGGAGAGGCTTTGCCTCTGGAAACTTAGCCAATTGGGCTAAAGCTAGTGTTAAACACTAGAGACCAACAGTGTTGAACACTGGGAAAAAATTGACAAGTTAGTGTTAAACACTAAAAGATAATCAGTGTTGAACACTGGGAAAAGAGTTTTCAAATTAGTGTTAAACACTAAGCAATTCAGTGTTAAACACTGGATACAGAAGTTTCAATTTAGTGTTGAACACTAAGGCAAGAGGGGTCACGTGGTAGCACGTGAGAGTGCCCTTCTTCTCTTTATTTTGTTCTGCAGATAAGTGTTTAACACTTTTAGTTCTGAAAGACATCACGTGCGGGCACGTGATGGGGGCTCATGCTCTGGATTATTAGAATACCGATTAGGGGTCACGTGGTGACACGTGAGGGCGCCCCAAAGTCTCTGGTTATTTTGCTTTTTCTTTATGTGCTTCAGGGGTCACGCGGAGCTCGTGGGGCGTTGCCTCAAAGCTCTCTTTTATAGCTCTTCGCAGGAGTCACGTGGTAACACGTGAGGCGTTTACTTCAGAGTTCTTTTTTGCGGGTCTTTGCAGGGGTCACGTGGTAGCACGTGACTCTGCATGTTTTTAAAGATCTGTTCGTAGGGTTAAACCCTAAACTTTTAGAGGAATTAAATTCCTGTTTTCTTCCGAAGAATTATATTCTTAATAGGGTTAAACCCTAATTTCTTTTCTTAAGGGAATTAAATTCCTGTGAGTTTGAGAGAATTATGTTCTTAATTAGGGTTAAATCCTAGTTCTGTTCATTTTGAAGGAATTAAATTCCCATATCATAGGGTTAAACCCTAACTTTATCTCAAAGGAATTGAATTCCTATCATTTTATGAGAATTAAATTCTTTGAACTCAGTTCCTCCTCTGTGTTTTAGATCTGCATGGCAGGATCTCAACCCAATGAGAATTAAATTCTCAATTCATGGGGAGATGTGCACTTTACAGATCCTCCACCAGAGAAAGAACTAAGTTCTTTTCTTTAATGTAAGAGTTAAACTCTTTTGAGAATTAAATTCTCCTCTGAAGCCTCCCTTTTCTTTTCTTACCTAAGGTTTTCCTTTTGCAGGGAATTGAAGGCTGTATCTCTCTCTCTCTATGTATCAAAAGAAAAAGATCCAAAGGTCTCAAGGTCTCCGAAAAGGGGCCCCTCTCTTCTTTTCTTGGCTCATATTTATAGGAGAAGGAAGAGAATCAATCTGCTTTGTAAATCTCTCATTGAGAGATTTGATTTGTATTTATCATTAATCTGGGCCTTTAGATTGTTAGGTGAATTTTATTCACCATTGGATTTTAAATCCAAAGATATCCCTTTGTTATTTCGGTTAGATTTTAAGGGGAAATCTTTCCAAGTTCAAGATTTTTTCCATAAATTGGTGATATTTAATCACCTTTAGATTTTTAATCTAACGGTTCCAGATCATTCTTTTCCATTTTGGAAAGATTTGAAAGATCTTCCTTCGGAATCCAATTCTGTCAAAGAAATCTGGCTTTTAAAGCCGGTCACGTGTAGCCACGTGACCGTTGGTCACGTGTGTGCATGTGACCCCAGGTCACGTGTAAGCACGTGACCCCTTGGGTGGGCTTCTCTTCCTTCTGCATTCTGTTCTCTAGCCGCTGCTTAGCCGTCACGTGCCAACACGTGACCACTTGTCACGTGTGAGCATGCGATGCCTTTTCTGGAGCTTTTTCTTAAATGAGCTTTGTGCTGCTGCTTTAAACGTCACGTGCCAACACGTGACCACTGATCACGTGTGAGCACGTGATGCCTCTTCTGAGTCCTTTCCTGATTTTTAATCAGGGAACAAATGCCCCTACAGCGTTGTTCTCACGTGTCTGCACGTGAGTGCAACGCTGTCTCTTTTGTGACCGTTGGATCCATCTAGGGAATCAGGGAGATGAAGCGTCTCCATCACATCCTATAAATATAGGGGTCACTTCAGAAGCGCCTCCACTTTTGCTTATCTTCTTCCTTGCAACTTTTCATTTTGAGAATTTAATTCTCGTTTCCAGAGATTAGTTCTCTGCTTCAAAATTTTTTTTAGAGTTTAACTCTGTTGATTGATTCCTTTACCTCAGGTAATCACTTTGAGCGAACGAAGAATTTTTCATGCATAACATTCTCTGGGTCAAGGGTTTCACCCTTTTAACACAAACCCATTTTCTTCAAGTTCATCTACAAAAACAGAAAACCACTTAATCTTCGAACAGTAGATCTCTTAGGTTTCATATAATCTTTAGGGAAATGATGGTGACAGTTCAAATCCATGGAGTTTAACTCCGTCCACAGAAAAAATGTTTCTGGGAATTTAATTCCCTTTTTCAAAAGGAATTTAATTCCTGTGAAGAACTAAGTTCTTCCCATAGAGGCTTCTTAGGGTTTCCTTGCCCTAGGTTGTCTCCTTCACATCCGAGAAGAAGAATTTTGCAATAAATTCCCATGATCTTTATTTCAGGTATTATGGATGCCCATATATATGATCTTGACGAAATCATTTCTTACGGGAATATTCGTACGCTGGGCCGTAGCCAGAACCAGGAGTTCAACAACGCTCAATGTGCTGAGATCATGAGCCGCTTCGACGAGTACAACCATCGGCTACTCCCCCGCCGCTCTTCTCTTCTGAGACTCATCGTGCTGGCGATTTGAGAGGCGCTTCCTCTCTTCTGCACCGGTGTACCGCTCGGAGCATTGGACGCTGCCAAGGATAAGATACATTCGGTGTATCTGATGAGCCTAATCTCGAAGAGAAGGCACGACAACCTCATTGATCTCTTGCACCAGGCTTTTCAGTAGTCGGCTATACTTGCTGCCTATCGGAGGGTGGAGGACATTCGCGAGGACCCCGACGCTTGCGACCGCGAGAGAAAACATACTAGGATGGTTCGAAATGTCTGGAAGATCTTGGACAGAGTTACGTTTGAGTTTCTCAATCCATGCCCCGCGTCCGAGGTCTTACCGTTGTAAACGTTTCCTTTTTATTTTGTATGAACCTTTTAAAGCATGAATGATAAATCTTATCGTGTCCTTCTGTGTTTGCATGCCCCCCCTTTTTTGTGGGATTTTGTCATTTTGCTATTGTTGCTGTTGATGTTTTTAACGTGCAGGACACTATTTCACTTTCTAGTACACACCAAGCATGGTGCTCACTTGCTCCACACGTGAGGGGCCTTTTATGGGGTAATTCAATTTTTCATGCCATATTTCTGTGCATAGCATTAAATGGAGAGAAGGCGCCTTGGAAATCGCTCATTTTCCTGATTTCCAATGTCTTCCCTTTTTTGGGTCTAGGAATGGGTTCCATCATGCAATTTTTTTTGCGCGCAGCATTTAATACTCCCCTTTATAGTCTTGAGGCCATAGCCTACTTCCTCTTCACAGAGAAATTTATTCCCATTTTGACGTGATTTAATTTGAGAAACAACTGAGTGCCATGGCCTGCAACCGTCCACACGCTCGTCGACAGCCATGGGAAGTGCCTATCGAGGAGATGATTCCTCGCTTTGCCGCACGATCGGTGGATCCCCTCCTTACCGACGACAAATGCGACTCAGCGGTATATGAACTCTCGACTCGCAAGGGGATCCCCCTCCCAATGGGTTCCCTCTATCTCCGGATGATCTTCGCTGCCGTGCTTGTCGACGTCCCTCCTCACCCGGCGGAGATGACCCTGACGATGCTTGACGTGGCTGAAGAAAAGCTTGAGGGTTTTCACGAGGCGTGCCTGATTACTCAGGCTTAGAAAGATCGCTTAGTCCACCTCTTGAGCGAAATAAGAGCCCGTCGGGCTGTTATGTCTGCTTTTGCGGACGAACATGGCGCCAATCGGTGGGGAGCGACTCCTCGCGAGAACCGTCGCTTTGACGTGTTGGAGAGAGCGGAGAGAGAGATGGAGAATTTTGTTCTTTGTTTTGTCAACCCTTGCGCTACCGATCCTTTGATCGGCGACCTTTTCCCGCTAGTGTAGTATATTCAAATTAGTTTTTGCATGCTTTATGTTGAACTTTCATGTGTGCTGGGTATCCGCATGTATGTTTTTGCTTGCATAAATGGACTTTGTGTTCTTCCCATTAGAACTTTCTTTAATTGCGGACACTATCACTATGTTGCATGTACATCAGAGCTTCGGGTATTATTTCTTTTCGGATATTCATACAGTTGCGAATGCATGCCTGATAGGATGTACATCGAGAACTTTTTTGTTGCTTCCCATACCAGATGAGTGCGTTTTAGATCGACTATTGCTATCGCCTGGAGGCCCGTCTATACTGTCTTGAGCGTATATGTTCTGTTTCAAAGGTTGCGGTCGCGAAAGCGAGCTTACGTGGTCTGATAGATCGACGCGTGGTGAACATATTGTTGTGCGAGAAGAGACTCGGCCGCAAATTCTCGGAAAGGGAGCTGGCTTCTGAGGCGCTGAGCGAGCTTCAAGCTAATCTTACCGCCAAGGCCAACAAAGCGTATGAACTCTGGCGGGTGCTTCAAGAGTCTATCAAAGAGGTGGTGGCTCTTGATAAAGCTTCCATGTTCACTCGTGAAAGGGTCGAGGCTCACAAGGCCACCGAGAAAGAGCTTGAAGGCCGGCTTACTTCGTATCAGGCCCAGCAGGCTCAGGCGGAGGCCCGTCTTCTGGCGATCCTGAATAATGAAGCCGTGACCCAGCAAAAGCAGGATGAGCTAGCGAAATTACTAAATCGCCCGCCGGCTTGAAAACTTGTATCTTTTCCTTTCTTTTTGTGCATACTGCTGAATGAGAGTATTTTTTGTTCTTTCATGAATTGTACTTTGTATCCATTTTGGTTTATGAATAAAGACATATTTTTTCTTCTCAATGGTGTGTCTCTCTCAATTGAACTTGTTCTGTGGACAATTTATCTTGGCCTACTTGCAGGGTAGCGATGGCTTAGGATTCAGGGTTAAAATCTGCCTTCTAAGACTTTTGAGCTTTATGAGCCGTGAGGGTCTCATAAAGAGTTTTTTTTACAGGTCGAAAGGATCCCGTAGGCGGGTTGTTCCCTTGGGAGTCGTAAGGATCTCATAAGAGAGTTTTCTTCCTTACGGGTCGTGAGGACCCGCAAGTGCTAGGTGCGGTCACCCTTATCCGTATTTCACGGGGTCAGGGGTTGCTTTAGGATGTTCTTCAGGGTACCGTAGTTTAAAGACATCGCGGTCAAGGTTAAGGACCTCATAGTCCGTGGATTTAAAGACTCCACAGTCCAATATTAGTTTTAAGACATGACGGTCAAGGTTAAGGACCTCATAGTCCGTGGATTTAAGGAGTCCACAGTCCGATGTTAGTTTTAAGACATCATGGTCAAGGTTAAGGACCTCATAGTCCGTGGATTTAAGGACTCCACAGTCCGATGCTAGTTTTAAGACATCACAGTCAAGGTTAAGGACCTCATAGTCCGTGGGTTTAAGGACTCCACAGTCCAACGTTCGTTTTAAGACATCACGGTCAAGGTTAAGGACCTCATAGTCCGTGGTTTTAAGGACTCCACAGTCCGATGTGAGTTTTAAGACATCACGGTCAAGGTTAAGGACCTCATAGTCCATGGATTTAAGGACTCCACAGTCCGATGTTAGTTTTAAGACATCACGGTCAAGGTTAAGGACCTCATAGTCCATGGGTTTAAGGACTCCACAGTTCAACGTTAGTTTTAAGACATCACGGTCAAGGTTAAGGATCTCATAGTCCGTGGCTTTAAGGACTCCACAGTCCACGAAATGTGTGGTTACTGGGACCCGTCACCTCTTTGAAGACGTTGAGGAATTACAACACCAAATATCAAAGGAGTGAAGAGATGTACCCTTTAACCAAGGTAAAATCAGTCTAGAATCGTGGTGGTTGATCGTTAGTTTTAAGACATTACGGTCGAGGTTAAGGACATCATAGTCCGTGGATTTTAAGAACTCCACAGTACGATGTTTGCTCTGGATGCTTCACATGGGTTCACTGCCGTGTTCTGCGAGGACCAGGATCCGCTCTGGACGTTTTCCACGGGGTCAAAGAGTGACGTTATCCACGTTCCACGTAACCAGGAATTTTGCATTAGATGCTTCACACGAGTTCACTGCCGTGTTCGGCGAGGACTAGGCTCCGCTCTGAATGCTTCATACGGGTTCACTGCCGTGCTCTGCGAGGACCAGGACCGCTCTGGATGTTTTCTACGGGGTCAAAGAGACGTTATCCGTGTTCCACGTAACCAGGAATTTTGCACTAGATGCTTCACATGGGTTCACTGCCGTGTTCGGCGAGGACTAGGCTCCGCTCTGGATGCTTCACACGGGTTCACTGCCGTGCTCTGTAAGGACCAGGATCCGCTCTGGACGTTTTCCACGGGGTCAAAGAGTGACGTTATCCGCGTTCCACGTAACCAGGAATTTTGCTCTGGATGCTTCCCATGGGTTCACTGCCGTGTTCTGCGAGGACCAGGCTCCGCTCTGGACGTTTTCCACGGGGTCAAAGAGTGACGTTATCCGCGTTCCACGTAACCAGGAATTTTGCTCTGGATGCTTCCCACGGGTTCACTGCCGTGTTCTGCGAGGACCAAGCTCCGCTCTGGACGTTTTCCACGGGGTCAAAGAGTGACGTTATCCGCGTTCCACGTGACCAGGAATTTTGCTCTAGATGCTTCACACGGGTTCACTGCCGTGTTCAGCGAGGACCAGGCTCCGCTCTGGACGTTTTCCACGGGGTCAAAGAGTGACGTTATCCACGTTCCACGTAATCAGGAATTTTGCTCTGGATGCTTCCCACGGGTTCACTGCCATGTTCTGCGAGGACCAGGCTCCGCTCTAGACGTTTTCCACGGGGTCAAAGAGTGACGTTATCTGCGTTCCACGTAACCAGGAATTTTGCTCTGGATGCTTCCCACGGGTTCACCGCCGTGTTCTGCGAGGACCAGGCTCGGCTCTGAACGTTTTCCACAGGGTCAAAGAGTGACGTTATCCGCGTTCTACGTGACCAGGAATTTTGCTCTAGATGCTTCACACGGGTTCACTGCCGTATTCGGCGAGGACTAGGCTCCGCTCTGGATGCTTCACACGGGTTCACTGCCGTGCTCTGCGAGGACCAGGATCCGCTCTGGACGTTTTCCACGAGGTCAAAGAGTGACGTTATCCGCGTTCCACGTGACCAGGAATTTTGCTGATTGTATCCGCGTTTCACGGAATGATGGTTTGACTCTTGGTGATCTGTGTATCGCTGAGCCATGGAACTGGGAGTTGCCGCTGTTCCTCTTTGCTTGATGTTGTGTCCGTTGTGACGAGACTAGTGTTGAGACAATCTCTAGGTCACTTACGGCCCATCGAGATTTGGCTTCTTCTTATAATGGAACCTGGGCGAGGAGGAGTAGGATCTCTTCTTTGTTTGCGCCCCTGGATTGTATACAGGGATAGATGTAACATCACCTGTAGGGCATAAATTTCATTTTTTTTGTTTTATTTCTTTTTCCGCGATGCTCTATCATTTCAGCTTTATATCGCGAAGGTCGCGATTGCCCAATCATTTCGGCTATTTATTTGATTTTTACTCGCTGTTTTTTATTGCGAGTTGCCCAATCATTTCGGCTATTTTTCATGCATACATTTTTTTACTTGCTGCTTTTCATTGCAAGTTGCCCCATCATTTCGGCTATTTCGTATGCATGTGTGACTTGCTAGCCTTTTCGCTGCAAGCTTGGATTTTAGACACCGATTCCGGCATCAGCACCGCTACAACTGGGATGTTGCCAGGAGCGAATCATCATTTGCCTCTGTCGATGTTGAACAAAGGGGGCTTAGTAAACAGGGTTAGGATCCTATTGACTAAGGCTTTGACTTCATGAGCCGTAAGCGTCTCATGAAGGTATTTGTCCCTACAAGTCGTGAGGATCTTGTAAGTGTGTTTTCTCCTTGGGAATTGTGAGGATTCCTAAGTGCATGTTCCCCTGTAAGTCGTAAGGATCTTACAAAGGGGTTTTCTCCTTATAAGTCGAGAGGACTCACAAGGGTTGTTCACCGTGCGAACATATCCCTAGTCACGGATGGGACTTGGTTAGGGAAATGTTTATTCACGCCCGTGGATTGTATACAAGGGTCAGTATCGAGCCGCTTGTAGGGCATAAATTGAAGGTTGTGGGGGTTGCTTAAGCACAGGTTTAGGTCTCTGTGACTTAAGACTTTCAAATCTTATCAGCCGTGAGGGTCCCATAAGAGAGTTCTCCTTACGAGTCGTGAGGATCCCGCAAGTGTAATTTCTCCTTAGAAATCGTGAGGATTCCTAAGCGTGTTGCTCCTTTGTGAGTCGTAAGGATCTCACGCGGGTGGTTTCTCCTTACAAGGTCGTGAGGACCCTGCAAGTGTCCTTTAACGAGATTGCACCTTTTCGGGTTTTCACAAACACTCGCCGGTAGCCCTGCTGTTTTTACTCACGGAGCCCTTCCGGGTTTTCATCCGTGTCCATTTTGCTTATGGACATACCGTTTTTATTATTTTTTTTCTTTTTTTTCTTTTTTTTTATATCGGCTTCGAGATACTGCAATCCACCGTAGTTTACCGACCTCTCGGTCAACAGCCAGTCTTAGGACATACTGGTCCATTGTTAGTTTAAGGACGTTTCGGTCCGCTGTTAGTTTAAGGACGTTTCGGTCCGCTGTTAGTTTAAAGACTTTTCGGTTCGCTGTTAGTTTAAGGACGTTTCGGTCCGTTGTTGAAGAAGGCCGGTTACTACTTAGAGTTTAGGCTTAGGAAGATAGCGAGCGGACATAGTCGTCGTCATCTATCATTGACCTAGGCTGCGACTCGTCAGGCGTAGTATTTCTTCAGGAATCGACCGTTTATTGGCCTGAAGGGTCTTTCACCATGCATGTCCATGAGTAGGTAGGCTCCACCCTGGTAGACCTTGTCTATGATATACGGGCCTTCATAGTTTGGCTCGAATTTTCCCCGCTTGACGCGATTGGGGATCATGGGTCTTTTGACCACTAGCACGAGTTCGCCTTGGCGGAATGTCCTCGACCTGGTCAATCTTTCATATGAGCACGTCATCTTTTCTTTATAGGCTTCCAGATTTTGCTGCGCTATGAGCCGTGTTTCATCAAGGGCATCGAGCTCCTCAAGCCGAAGGTGAGCATTCTCTTCGTCCGTTAGCTCATAATGGATTGCCACTCGTAGAGAGGGTAACTCTATCTCGAGGGGGAGTACCGCTTCTGTACCGAATACCAATGCATACGGCGTTGTGTTCGTGGCCGTCTTGAACGTAGTCCGGTACGCCCAGAGAGCTTCATGTAGTCTCTCGTACCAGCCCTTTTTTGTTTCGGGACACTGTCTTCTTCACGATCTTTGTCAAGATTTTGTTGAAAGCCTCAGTTAGACCATTAGCTCGGGGATTATAAACTGAGGAATATCTCCAGTCTATGTTGTGTTGTTGTGCGAAGCGGCTGATCTTGTGGCTTCTGTAGGCTGGCCCGTTATCAGAAATGATTCGTCGCGGAGTTCCAAACCGATAAATGACGTGTGTCTTGAAGAAATGGAGAATATTCTCCGTCTTCACTTCCCTCAGCGGTATTGCTTCTGCCCATTTGGAGAAGTAATCAGTTGTCGCCAGGATGAAACGATGTCCCCTGGATGATGCTGGTTCGATGGGGCCGATCATGTCAGTCCCCCACATTTCGAACGGCCAGCTAGCCACCGTTGGATGTAGTGGATTTGGGTGCTGATGGATAAAGTCCCCATGGATTTGGCACGAGTGGCATTGCTTCGCATACTCGAGGCAGTCCTGGATGATTGTGGGCCAGTAATAACCCATTCGTTTGATCTTCAACTTCATCTTCAGGCCTGCCTGGTGAGAACCGCAGAGTCCATCGTGGACTTCTTGAACGACTCTTTTCGCTTTGTCAGGTCCCAGGAATCTCAACCACAGAGAGTTAAATGACCTCTTGTACAGAGTATTATTGATGAAGGCGAAGGACAGAGCTCGTTTCATGAGCTGATGTCTTAAGGACGCGTCTTCAGGCGTTCGACGGGATTTGAAGTAGTCTATAAAGACTTCTCTCCAATCCTTAGTCTTTTCTTAATCTTTTATTCGTAGGGCCGTTTCCTCGGTTGCTCCCTTTTCTTCGGACGACTCCGGAGATATTTCTGCCGGTGCAAGAACCCGACGACTTTGTACCACGATCCTTACGTCATTGAGGTTCTCATCGGCCAGTTCTTTAGCGAGCTTGGCTAATGCATCCGCTTTGCTATTTTCCGCATGCGGTATGCTTTCCAAGGTGTAGGAAGGAATTTGAGTCAGCTGTCACGACCCGAAAGTACGGAACGTGACTGGCACTTAGATTACGAGACGTCTAAAGGCGTACCGTAACCTAAGTCAGCCAAAGCCCAGAAAAATCTAAACCAGAATCAAAAGAGAGTGAAGGAAAACCTTTAATGAAAACGGTTTTTAAATCAATTAAGTTGCATAGAATCCCTTTTTAAAAACATCAAAAATTCCCGAAAATTTCGGCAGAGTCTCCCCTGTATTTTCTATCCCCCAAAATGGGTACAACAAGATATATATAACTTGTAATCATAAAATGGCATCCCCAAGCGGGAGCTAGCTCTTCGCCCAAGGCGGATCACAGCCACACGCAATATAAGTAATATCAAGAGAAAGAGCATAAAAGAAATGTAAGATATCAGAAACACACGTCGGCTCAAGTGAGCTCGACCCAAAAGAACCCACATATATACAAATCTCTCAATCTCATCACTAGGTCGCATATACAAATAGAAAGTGGTAGATGGAGAATACTAGATACAATGATAGAGCAAAAAGAAATAAAGTGTGCTCGCAACCCACCTACGGGCGATGTCGCGAGTCTGAGCAAAAGGAGCTGATGATAAGATAGCCGCCACTACAAGACTGATGAGTCCGACCTGCAAGACACTGTGGCACAACGGGGGTGAGTTGCCAGCTCGTGAGTAGAATATAATATCTAATAAGGCAATCGTAAGAATGCACGCAAATGTGTCACAGCATGTATGTCCAGATGTGATATAATACCTGTAGTATGCATGCACATGTATGCAATGTCATTAATAAATCTTTAAGTGTTTTAAATGTTAAGAGTTCTGCATTCTTAATTTTAGAAAAAGGAATATCTGTATAATAGCTAAATACCATCAAGAAATCATCTAAAAACCATGTCAAGCATCGACACCAAATATGAAATCACCTCTGTCTCAATGCCTCACTGAATCAATGTCTCAAAATATCGGGCTCCGTCAGTCCGGATCGGCCCATGTCATCAAATCTCACGACAACGGTCGGTATCCTCCGGATATTCGCCGCGCCAGACATCACCGGTAGGTAGTATTCCCCTGCCAGGCTCATCGTCTACAACTCGATCTTCTTGCCTCGGGGTACCATACCGGGCCCACCATGTACCCGAGACGGTTCATCCACTCCTCGAATCGGGTCTTGAAATCCAACAGAAAACATGAAAACTCATGGTGGACGACACATACATCACGAGAAAACCGCAACTTTGTTTTAAAAATGATAAATATAAGCTTTTGTTAAATTCTTGCGGTTTTCCCCAAAAATCCAGAAATCGCAGCAATACTGAAATCCTTAAGAAAATCATAATGTCCACATGTTATATATGATAAATGTCTATGATATCAATGTATACGATGTGAATTTTGGCTAGAAATCTATGTAAATATGATGATAATGCGAGGTATATGCATGCTATGCAATTTCATATATCATGTATGAATGCAAGTGGCGATACTAAGTTAAACAGGTTCTATAGTGCACGTGGCATGGCAATTACCAAAGGCGTGTGTGTCATATGAATAGTGCGCGTGCAACAGATGCCAATGGTAATGGTGTTCGTGTCCTACGAAGTGTTATCGCATATGTGCATATGAATATCCATGCAATCTAGCATACTATTAACTATAAGGGTATGCATTGTAATGAAGAGGTAAGCTAACTAGCAATACAAGTCTTGCAAGAAATAAGGTAATCCTAACTGGGGGGGGGGGCGCCTCGCGCCATCCAGACGATTCCCCCATAGATGAATACATCTACTCACCTGAATGCCTCGCTAATCCGATCCGACCACCGCCTTGCCTTTACGCGCCGTGTCCGATGTTTCCCCGACCGATCCTAGCATTGCATAACACACAATATAAGATTACATACCCCTAAAACGATACCAAGTCAACATAAAAAGATCGACGCTCTTGAATTAAACATAACGTGCACTCGGTGCGCGGGAAAACACACGAAAATCGCTAAATCTTAACTAGAATCGTTATTTCGGGGCAATCGACAAAACCAAAACCCGACTAGACAAAACCCCGCATTCGCGCACACTAAAATTCATATATGAAGCTAATTATATCGCTAATATAACGCAATTAGATCACATCCTAATTTTAATAAAAAAACTAGTAAGCAAAAAGCATACCGATTCGATGCAAATATCGCAATTTATCGATTTAGCGAGCGTAACATTGCACAATTAACCATCCTAACCAATTAGATAACCAAAACCCTAACTTTAATCCAACAACCATGCTACAAACCCTAATTCAAAATCAAATCCCTTTCTTGAATTTCCTAAACAAACAATTACTACTAAATTAACACTTCAAATTTCAATTTTAGCACATTCAATCTACAATTTAACAACTAGTTTAGAAATTTCATCTTACAAGTTGAACCCTAGTTTGCTCAAGCCACCAAAGATGCCTCCTTTCTTCAAGTTTTGAACTAAATTTGGTTTGAGGAGAGATGGGATTAGGATTTTGCTTTGAATTGGAGAAGGAATTTGTGAAATTTTAATGGATTTTGATGTGAAATGAAGCAAAAGAAGTGAGGAAAATGAGAGGATGCAGCAGCTCAAGCTCGGACAGCAGGTGAGGAGAGCAAGTGGGGGTTTTGTGTAGAGGTTTCTAGGTCAAAAAGACCCCTTAAATCTCATTTAATGCATTTCACATCAACTTTTTCCAAAAAAACCCCTTTTTACATCATTTTTTTCATAAATTTCCAACCATAAAACTAAAATCTTATAAGGTCATGATACAATTTATTAACACTCTATTTTAGTTTATAAAGATTCCTAATTATGAAATTTACCTAATTAAATTTGTATTTATCACTAATTTAATGTATTTTTAAAAGCTTAAAGTAATAAAAAAAATAATTAATTACGAATTTTTTTTTATTTAACTAGAAAATTATAAGTGGCATTTTAGTGACCAATTTATAGTAATATCTTATCTAAATTTTGTATAATTAGGTCTACAATGAAAAAATACCTATTTTGACTTTTTACGGAAAAAGCCGAAAAATTAGCCGATTACCGAAAAACTGCCTAAACGATTTTCGAAGGGTTACATCAGCAGTTGTTGTACCCTCTCGCCGTACTTTACCAGTTCTGGCTTGCATGTTTGGTAATCGCCGTTTACTTGACTGATGACCAATTGGGAATCTCCGTATATAAGGAGGTTTTCAATTCCCATGTCGATGGCGATTTCGAGGCCTGCTATCAAAGCTTCGTATTCGGCTTCATTGTTCGTCCTCAGTTCTGTTAAGGAGAAAGCGAAGCGCATTATCCCTCCTTGTGGAGTTACGAAGATAAGGCCTATCCCCGATTTGATTATAGGGGTGCTTTGTTTGCGCTTCTTCATGGAAGATGCTCCATCGAAGTAAAGTTCCCATCGGGTATCACCACCGTCGATCGCGTCAAACGCATGTTCGTTTGGCAGCTCACAATTCAAAGGAGAATCAGCAGGTATCGGATGCTCAGCGAGGAAGTCGGCGATGGCCTGGCCTTTCACTGCCTTGAGAGGTCGATAGGTTATCGAGAACTCCATCAAGAGCAGGGCCTATTTAGCGAGCCGACCCGTCAATATGGCCTTTGACATTAAATATTTAAGGGGGTCCACCTTCGAAATGAGACGGACTTCATGCGCCAACGCATAGTGCCTGAGCTTTGTTATCGCGAAGATCAATGCCAGGCAGTGTTTTTCGATGGAGGAGTAATTGTTTTCTGCCCCCAGTAGAACTCGACTCAGATAGTAGAGTGCTTTTTCTTTCCCTTGATCGTTCTCTTGCGCCCATAATGCGCCTAAGGAACCTTCGAGGGCGGTTGTATAAAGAATGAGGGGTTTTCCCTTGACCGGAGCAGCCAACACTGGCGGATTCTGGAGGTACTGCTTGATCTCGTCTAGCGCGCTTTGGCATTTTTGATCCTAAACGAACGGGGTTCCCTTCTTCATCAGGTGACTGTAAAGGCGGCACTTGCCTGAAAGGTTGGCTATAAATCGCCGGATGTACGCGAGCTTCCCCTGGAGAGACCGCAATTGTTTAAGAGTTCTTGGCGGTGACATTTCCATGATCGCCTTGATCTTCGACGGATCTATCTCGATGCCTCGGTGCTGGACAATGAATCCTAGGAATTTGCCTGAGGACACCCCGAACGCGCATTTGAGAGGGTTCATCTTCAAGTTGTATTGCCGAAGACGTTGAAATACAGTCTTCAGATGCTCGAGATGTTCCTCATATGATTTGCTTTTCACGACGAGGTCGTTGATATAACATTCGACGATTTCATGTATGAGATCATCGAAGATCTTCGTCATGGCCCTTTGATAGGTGGCACCGGCGTTCTTTAGACCGAAAGGCATCACCTTGTAGCAGAATATTCCCAAAGGGGTCTGGAAAGCAGTATGCTTCTGGTCTTCAGGATGCATCTTTATCTGATTGTATCCTGATGATCCGTCCATAAAGGAGAAAACCTCATGAGTGGACGTATTGTCTATCATTAGCTCGGTGACCGGTACCGGGAAGTCATCCTTCGGGCAGGCTTTATTGAGATCCCGGAAGTCCACGCATCTGCGCACTGTCCCATTTTTCTTCATTACCGGGACGATGTTGGCGATCCAATCAGGATATTGAACTTCCTGGATAAACCCAGAATCGATCAGCTTCTTGACTTCGGCGTTGATGCTCATCTCAAGCTCGAGCCGCATTCTTTTCGGCGCTTGTTTGACTGGCTTGACGTCCGGGGATATTGCCAATTTATGCACAGCAATTTCTGGGTCTAGTCCCGGCATTTCGGAATAGTTCCATACGGAGCAATCTCTATGCTGCATAAGTACGTCTTTTAACGCGGCCACCCTTTCTTCAGACAGCAACTCGCTGACGAATGTCGGTCGCGGGTCGTTCGTCGTTCCCAGCTCAATTTTCCTGAGGTTATCCGTAGTAGTATGTATGCCATCTTCCAGTTCTTTCGGCGCTGGCGGGAATTCCGAGATTACCTCATCGTCATTGTTTTCGAAGCACCAGGGAAAGTCATCCATATTCTCGGGCTCTTCTTTTGATATCGTTATCACACGACAGGTACGAGCTCGCTTCCGAGACCGATGTGGATCTGGTTCTGCTCTTGTGGCTTTGGGTTCGTGCTTTTGTGGCGGCGTTACCCTCCAACTGTCAGATAGAGCGAACTTGCCGAGCTGATACTGATCTTCAACCCAGTTCTTGAAGGTGAAGCAGTCTTCAATAGGGTGTCCTATGGCTCGGTGATAAGAGCAATAGCCCGGATGAAAGACCTCATATGCTTACTCAGGGTGTTTAGACTGACTCATCTTTTCTATGAGGGACAAATCCGGACCGCGCAATACTCGATCACATGGCTCTTTGATCCTGCGTTGTCGTTGTCGACCTCCTTTTCTGCTTTTTGACTTACTTCTACCTCTGCGTCGGGCCTTTTGCACAGTATGTCGACAAGGAGGAGTATTTTTGTCTTCTGCAGCCTGTTGTAGAAGACGTTGCGTCCTGGCTCTCTCGTAGATGGCCATCTCGCGATGATAGTCGTCTCAGGCTTTTTGACCCGCTTTCCTGATAAGCTCGTCCATTCGTTCCTCAAACGACGGACTCGGCACTTTGATTGCGGGATCCAGTTCCGATGAGGGGTTGGCATTTCCTGACAGGGCGTCCTCCTCTTCATCAAAGTTATATATGGCGTAGCTACCGTAGACCCGTTCCTGTTTTCCGGCTCTCACGTATCTAAGCCCAAGCGTCTCCATTCTCTCGTTGAGCAATTTGCGCTGAGTCCCAGGGACATCCCAAATCCTGTTATAGAATCGAGCTTGTCGAATAGTCTGTTTCAAGGGTACCCCTTGGCGCTTCAATAGCCTTTTCAATCCGTTTGTGTAATATCTGGGCAAACGGATGGGTTGAAGCTTATCCAGTGTAGAATCCGCGCCATGCCAGATTTCTTTCTCCACTTTTGTTTCCGAGGATCGATAGAATAGGATCGCCTTTTCACTTTTTTGCTTGGGAGGGACGTAAAACGTCTGCAGGTCTTGCACGCTGTGAGCTTCAAGCGCGTCAAGATCTTTGTAGTGCTCCCACGGAATCATGGTAATTTGCAAACTCCGATCATTGCCAGGGGATGCTTGTATTGACGGCCGACTGGAGAATACGTCATTAACCTCATCTTTCGAGTCGCTTCCGAAGATCAGTATGGGGGCGGACGGTCCCGGGTTGTTGCGTCGAGACGGCCCAGCGTAGACTATCTCTTCGTCTTCTTCGGTATCGCTTCCGAAAACAGGGATGGTGGCGGCGGCTTTGTTCTCCGGTTTGCGACACCTTTCTGTATCCTTGAAATCTGGCAAAAAGTACTTTGCATCTTCGTATTTGCGGACTTCGTTCACGGAGAACGGGTTTAGCTCACCTGTTACGGTATACTCGAGACCATCCTTGAAATACTTCATACACTGATGTTGCGTAGAAGGGATGATGTTGTACTCGTATAACCAAGGTCGGCCGAGCAGAGCATTGTAACATGTCTTGGCATCTATGACGTGAAACTTAATGTCCGTGACGAGTAGCCCAAAGCGTAGCATCAATATCACAGACCCAAGAGTTCTCGACGATTGGGAGTCGAACCCGGAGATAGTGATCTTGTCCCGAGCGAGGTGCTGGACGCTCATACAAATTTCCTTTAACACCCGCACGTTGAGGAGATTAACGGAAGACCCATTGTCAACCAAGATTTTGCCTATCTTTATATCGTGGCAATATCCAGAGACATATAGGGGACGGTTTTGGTCGCACGTCCCAAGGAGAAGGTCCTCATCACCGAACGTGACATCGGTTGTGTGTACTTCTTCCAGCTCATCCTTCATCCTTTCTTCGGCAAGGAAGGCTTGGAATTGTTCGGGCTCTTGCAGCGCCTTGATTAATGAATCTCTCGCTTCCTTTGATAGCAGGAGGGCGTCGAGAATGCTGAGCTGCGAGGGTAGCTTCCTCAGGTGCGCTAGGATGTTGTAATCTACCTTACTCTTCTTGGGCGGGTCCTTGGCAGTCAGCTCTTTCATGACTTGGTCATCTAAGGCGATATCCTCGGCGACCTTTTCCTTTCCCTTATCTTTTCTAGTTGCGGGTCCGAGATTCTTTTCCGGAAGCGTGCGATTGCGCAGCTGAATGTTTTCGCAGGCCTCTGGTTCTTCCTCTTTTCCCGAGATGGACTCTCTAAAGAGGGGGCTAAGAGCCAGTTCCTCGTCAGAATCGCTCCCAAAGGTGAGAACTTGTGATCCTCCGGCGTTGACCGTGTAACAGTTGCCGGCAGTTCTTTTGTGCCTGTCGGTTGTACTTCCCTGTTCCCGACGAGTTCTGCGTTTCATTCGCTTAAAATGTTGCCGATGAGCAATATATCCCTGCCACCATGTCTTAAAAGCGTCACACTCCTCAGTGGGGTATGAAATCTTCCGATGATATGAGCAGTAATTAGGGTGCCTCTCCACCCCATCGAGCGTGTTTTCTTCCGAGGGTGGTAGTTTCATTCCCATTGAAAGGGCTTTGGCAAACCTTTTCCTCATCTTGAATGTATTTTTATCCGCGTCGAGTGTCTTTCGATCTGGCGGGAGTACTTCGACTCTTTCGTTTAATCGCCTGCATTTGGCTCTTTCTGCTGCGGCCATCTCACGCTCCTGGTCGGCTTTACTTTTCAAATGAATCTCGTCTAGAAAGGTGTCGATCATTTCATCTGTCGGCCATACAAGTTCTGGCTCAGGCTGTGCCCCCGGTTTCTCAGTGCCGAGAGTTTTTTCATCGTCCGCAAACAAGTGGGAGATTACATGACAACTCGCCACGTTTCCCTCCGATTCATCCGATGAGCTTTCTTCATCATCTTTCTCTTGAAAGACATGGTTGAGGAATTCTTGAAGTGTAATAGGAGTCTGCGCCTTTTGATTGTACTCTTCTAGCGCGTCAATCTGCTTCTGCAAGTCCGTGCGCTTGTCTCCAGGCCTCACTAGTTTCTTGGATTTCTTCTTCTTTTTCTTTGAAGACTTCGACGGCTGGTTGTGAGTGCTTGGGCCATCATTACTGATCTTCGGAGTTGGGCACGGCTTCAGCATCCCTTCAATGATCTGAGGCTCAAGCGAGTTCTTCCATCTGACTGCCGGGCATGTTTGGAGCTCATTCAGCATTCTTTTGGTTTTTGCTGAAACCACGATTTCCCATGGAGCTTCTTCAATGAAAGAACAAGTTGCCCCCGGTGTGTCCATCTTCTTGGGAGTGTGAGGTTGTGGCGGGTTCACCTTCCACTTCTCGGACAGTGCAAACTTGCCCTGTAGGTATTGATCTTCAATTCATCATTTGAAGACGAAGCAATCCTCGATCGGATGGCTTACCGTTTGATGGTAAGGGCAGTAGTTGGGGTTATTCACCTCACTGGGTTGCGGCTGTCGCCTTGGGTTTGGCAAGTTGATAAGCCTATTGCGTATTGCCAGCTCGAATAGCCTCTTCGTCTTATCCCGCGGGAATGAGTAGGGGCGCTTCATTTTCTCATTATAATACCGCTGTCTTTCATCCAGCTGATCCGCCAGCTTTGGGGCACTGGGTTGCTGCTGAGCGTTCGCAACGAAGGTTACCTTCCCTTTACCCTTGTCATTCTGAGGTTCTGGCTTCGGGGGAGACGGTCTGTGACCCATCTGGTCCATCTGGGCCAACTTGTCGATCAAAGCTTGGAACATGGTTGGCTTAAAGAACGTCATGAACTGTGAGATAGTTGCATGAGGATCTAGGGTACCCATGAACATGCCCACCGTGGGCGCCTCCTCAATGCGTTGTTCGCATTTCGACCACAAGTTTCGCCAGCGTATAGCGTACTAGACCCATGTCTCACCTAGTTTCACCCTGGCATTAATTAATGCCGTTATCGGAGTGCGTTCGCTGGCATTCGCGAATCGCTGAGTGAATAGCAACTCCATTTCAGCGAACGTCTTGACGGAATCGTTCGGGAGTTCAGAATACCATTCGAACGCTGTTTCTGACAAGCTGCCAACGAATTGGCGAAGCAAGAGCTTATCGTCGCCACCAGTGTTGCCACAAAGCGCCCTGAACTAGGCCACATGTTGATGGGGATTGCCTGTCCCCTTATAGACATGGAATTTCGGTATTGTATAGCCGGGAGGGTACTTGATCTGGTCATACCAGCTCGGATATGGTCGCCCTGTTCTGACGACTTGACCAGCTGCTTCAGTCGCCTGGTGAAGCCGTATCTGCTGAGCTATATATTCGTCTAGGTCAGCTTTGGAGATTGTCTCCTCCTTGGCTGTTGACAGAGCCGGCGGAGGATTTGATGTTTCTCCCCTGTCGTCTTCAAGGACGATTGGAGGATCTTCGGCAGGAGAATCTTGTTGGATCATCATTCCCACCATATCCTGAAACAGGAGGGCCATTCGTTGTATATTGGCTGCTTGTTCAGCAGCCTCTTTATTCTTCTTCTCCAATATCCTGCGAAGGAATTCAACGTCAGTTTCTTGCTCCTGGCGTTGATCAGATGACGCTTCGGGGTTTTCTTTGGCCCAGTGAGCGCGGCCATCGCGTTCATCATTTCTTGGAGCTTTTGCTGCTGCTCCTGAGCTTTAGTCACTGATCGCGTGAGCGGTCGATGACCTGTGGATGTACGGCTGTCTTCGTTCCCGGATGCTATGTAAACGGTATGGACCACCATGCCCCCAGACTTAGGGTGTTTAGGCTTACTGTCTTTGATGTTTGCTGCATGCGTGAGGACTTTCTCCGGCCTTCTTCTCTTTTGAGTAGTCAACGTGGAGGGAGCTATTGCGGCAGGCACCCAGGCAGTTGTCGTCCTTCGTTGTTGACGAGAGTGATCCTGGTCAATTACCGAGTCTTGAACCTTCCGCCAGACTTTATAAATTTTGGAGGACAGCCGTTGAGGAGGCTGCTCCGGCTTTGCTTCTGTAACGTCCTCCGTATGTGGAGGGAATCTTTTGAGAACCACGGTTGGCGAATTTCTGCGTATCCTGTTCAGCAGCTCGAAGCTGTTTCCGGTTGGAACAGCAGCCTCAATTTCCACCATCAGAGATGGCGGAGTTAGTCCGGAGGGGGAGTTGCCCCCAGTCCTCCTTATCCGGCGCCAGTGGCGACGTCGGGCATGACGGGTTGCTGGGATTGATTCAGCGATGGCTGCGTCTTGCCCCCCGTTCTGGGGGGGCTGCTGCCGGTGCCAGCGTCTTGAAGACTGACGTACGTTGAGAAGCTACAGATTTCTGAACGGGAGCGGGAACAGGGGTAGTCAGTCTCGAGAGGACCGACCCTCTGGGAAGAGAAGCCGCCTTGACGACTTCGGGAGCAGCTGTCTTCTTTGGGACGGCCTTCTCAGGTATCACGGGATTTTTGGCGGGCCCTTTGAGTTCAGGCTCCGTCTAGTGAAGACCGAGGAGTTGGACGACCCGCTGAGAGGGGCCGTGGGAGTAGCAAGTCGATCAAAGACCGACTTCTTTGGCACTTCCAGTACGGGCGTTGGGATGTTAATGTTTACCAGTGGGAGCATGGTCCCAAAGAATAGACCGGTGGTAGCTTGAGTCACTTGCTCCACAGGCATAGTGAATAGCGAGCAGCCTGGGGTCCGTATGCTACACCTCCAGGTGAGGCGGAGCGTCGGTTGCATTTGCAGTTGGAGCGGTTCGAGCAGTTGCCAGCCATTGATCCTTTCGCTTTCTGCAGCAAACGAAACGCCAAATCTTAGTACTTCGAAACCCAAGGACAACCATTAGCAAACCGTGATTGGTTCGCGAATCACGACACACGAAGTGTGGAGTGGAAAGAGGAAGAGGTCCCACCGGGCGTGCCAGAATCTGTTCCCCTCCGAATGGCGGCCGAGACGGACGTCTTGCCTGAGATTCGGGGCAGATGCTAATTGGTGCTATCGTCCACCTCTCCGAAGATGCCAAGTTGATTTATGGCACCGTGTATCGAAGGTTTAAACGGATGCGTCCGATGTAACAGACTTCGTCAGATTCCCCCTCGCTTGAGGGGTTTTTGATTGTGGGGACGCTCTTCCCTGCAGGCGCAAGCCCCTGCAGTTAATTACGCTACCGCATCGCGGTAACAACTTTCTCCTTCTCTAGATGATCACTTCGTGTCGTGGGTGTTTGTTCTGTGTTTGGTTGCCCGTGGATTGTATACGGAGACTAAGTTATGTTGTCGCCCGTAGGACGTGGACTAGTCCAAATCCGTATCTTTCTTAGATTTGGGTTTTGGGGTTGGGTTTAAGGATACGTTAGCCTCGTTTGAGACTAAGATCAACTTAAACATTAGTTAAGGATACGTTAGTCTAGTTTTTAGACTAAGATCAACTTAACGGGATCGTTTAGATCTAACAAGAGAGCAATTAAGGGGGGGCCTGTTGTTTAGTTTAATGACATTGCGGTCAATAGGTAGTTTAAGGACATTGCGGTCCATTGTTAGTTTTAAGACGTTGCGGTCAAGGTTAAGGACGTCGTAGTCCGTGGATTTAAGGACTCCACAGTCCGATGTTAGTTTTAAGACATCACGATCAAGGTTAAGGACGTCATAGTCCGTTGTTAGTTTTAAGACATTCCGGTCATGGTTAAGGACGTCGTAGTTCGTGGATTTAAGGACTCCACAGTCCGATGTTAGTTTTAAGACATCACGGTCAAGGTTAAGGACGTTATAGTCCATGAGTTTAAGGACCCCACAGTCTGTATCAATGTGTGGTCATCGGGACCCGTCACCTCTTTGAAGATGTTGAGGAATTACAACGCCGAGTATCAAAGGAGTGAAGAGATGTACCTTTAGACCAAGGTAGATTAAGTGATCTGTAGTCCAATTTGAATACTAAGATCAATTATTATATTATGAGCCCATTGGCCCAGTTGAATTTGAATTGAGGACTTATGGCCAGCTTGGGCTAAGTCCAATCATGTTTGGGATATTGGCTCTCTGTTGATTTATTAAAGGAGAGGCTTTGCCTCTGGAAACTTAGCCAATTGGGCTAAAGCTAGTGTTAAACACTAGAGACCAACAGTGTTGAACACTGGGAAAAGATTGACAAGTTAGTGTTAAACACTAAAAGATAATCAGTGTTGAACACTTGGAAAAGAGTTTTCAAATTAGTGTTAAACACTAAGCAATTCAGTGTTAAACACTGGATACAGAAGTTTCAATTTAGTGTTGAACACTAAGGCAAGAGGGGTCACGTGGTAGCACGTGAGAGCGCCCTTCTTCTCTTTATTTTGTTCTGCAGATAAGTGTTTAACACTTTTAGTTCTGAAAGCCATCACGTGCGGGCACGTGATGGGGGCTCATGCTCTGGATTATTAGAATACCGATTAGGGGTCACGTGGTGACACGTGAGGGCGCCCCAGAGTCTCTGGTTATTTTGCTTTTTCTTTATGTGCTTCAGGGGTCACGCGGAGCTTGTGGGGCGTTGCCTCAAAGCTCTCTTTTATAGCTCTTCGCAGGAGTCACGTGGTAACACGTGAGGCGTTTACTTCAGAGTTCTTTTCTGCGGGTCTTTGCAGGGGTCACGTGGTAGCACATGACTTTGCATGTTTTTAAAGATCTGTTCGTAGGGTTAAACCCTAAACTTTTAGAGGAATTAAATTCCTGTTTTCTTCCGAAGAATTATATTCTTAATAGGGTTAAACCCTAATTTCTTTTCTTAAGGGAATTAAATTCCTTTGAGTTTGAGAGAATTATGTTCTCAATTAGGGTTAAATCCTAGTTCTGTTCATTTTGAAGGAATTAAATTCCCATATCATAGGGTTAAACCCTAACTTTATCTCAAAGGAATTGAATTCCTATCATTTTATGAGAATTAAATTCTCTGAACTCAATTCCTCCTCTGTGTTTTAGATCTGCATGGCAGGATCTCAACCCAATGAGAATTAAATTCTCAATTCATGGGGAGATGTGCACTTTACAGATCCTCCACCAGAGAAAGAACTAAGTTCTTTTCTTTAATGTAAGAGTTAAACTCTTTTGAGAATTAAATTCTCCTCTGAAGCCTCCCTTTTCTTTTCTTACCTAAGGTTTTCCTTTTGCAGGGAATCGAAGGCTCTATCTCTCTCTCTCTCTCTCTATGTATCAAAAGAAAAAGATCCAAAGGTCTCAAGGTCTCCAAAAAGGGGTCCCTCTCTTCTTTTCTTGGCTCCTATTTATAGGAGAAGGAAGAGAATCAATCTGCTTAGTAAATCTCTCATTGATAGATTTGATTTGTATTTATCATTAATCTAGGCCTTTAGATTGTTAGGTGAATTTTATTCACCATTGGATTTTAAATCCAAAGATATCCCTTTGTTATTTCGGTTAGATTTTAAGGGAAAATCTTTCCAAGTTCAAGATTTTTTCCATAAATTGGTGATATTTAATCACCTTTAGATTTTTAATCTAACGGTTCCAGATCATTCTTTTCCATTTTGGAAAGATTTGAAAGATCTTCCCTCGGAATCCAATTCTGTCAAAGAAATCAGGCTTTTAAAGCCGGTCACGTGTGGCCACGTGACCGTTGGTCACGTGTGTGTACGTGACCCCCAGGTCACGTGTAAGCACGTGACCCCTTGGGTGGGCTTCTCTTCCTTCTGCGTTCTGTTCTCTAACCGCTGCTCAGCCGTCACGTGCCAACACGTGACCACTTGTCACGTGTGAGCACGTGATGCCTTTTCTGGAGGTTTTTCTTGAATGAGCTTTGTGCTGCTGCTTTAAACGTCACGTGCCAACACGTGACCACTGGTCACGTGTGAGCACGTGATGCCTCTTCTGAGTCCTTTCCTGATTTTTAATCAGGGAACAATCCCATTTTTCTTCATCACTGGGACAATGTTGGCGATCCAGTCAGGATATTGAACCTCTTGGATGAAGCCGGAGTCGATTAACTTCTTGACTTCGGCGTTGATGCTCATCTCAAGCTCGAGTCACATTCTTCCCGGCGCTTGTTTGATCGGCTTGACGTCCGGGGATATTGCCAATTTGTGTACAGCAATCTCTGGATCTAGTCCTGGCATCTCGGAATAGTTCCATGCGAAGCAATCTTTATGCTGCATGAGCACGTCTTTTAGCGTAGCCACCCTTTCTTCAGACAACAGCTCACTGACGAAAATCGGCCGCGGGTCACTTGCCGTCCCCAAATCAATTTTCTTGAGGTTATCTGCAGTAGTATGTATTCCATCTTCCAGCTCCTTTAGCGCCGGTAGAAATTCTGAGATTACCTCATCGTCATAGTTTTCGAAACACTAGGGGAGTTTGTCCATATTCTCAGGTTCTTCTTTTGATAACATTATCACGTGACAGGTACGAGTTCGCTTCCAAGACCGATGTGGATCTGGTTCTACCCTCGTGGATTTGGGTTCATGCTTCTGCGGCGGGGTTACCCTCCAGCTGCTGGATAGAGCGAACCTGCCTTGCTGATATTGATCTTCGACCCAGTTCTTGAAAGTGATGCAGTCTTCAATAGGATGTCCTATTGCCCTATGATAGGAGCAATAGTCCGGATGAGAGACTTCGCCTGCTTGCTCGGGGTGCTTGGACTCCGGGAGTGTAATCAGTTGGTGTTTTATGGCAAGATCAAGTATTTTCTTTGTCTTGTCTTGGGCAAAAAGAGTATGCTCGATCCATCTTCTTTATAAGAGATGAATCTTGGCCGCTCGATTCCTGATCGCGTGGCTTCTTGGACCCGCTTTGTCGCCGTCGAACGCCTTTCCCGTTTTTTGGCTTGTTTCTGCCTCTGGGTCGGTTCTTTTGTATAACGGGTTGACAAGGAGGAGCATTTTCGTTTTTCACAGCCTGCTGAAGGAGGCGTTGCGTCCTGGCTTTCTCGTAGATGGCCATTTCGCGATTATGGTCGTCTCAAACCTTTTGACCTGCTTCCCTTATAAGCTTGTCCATTTATTCTTCGAACGACGGACTAGGCATTTTCACGGCGGGAGCCCTTTCTGGTTCAGGGTTAGTCTCTTCCCACAGAGCATCTCCTTCTTCATCAAAGTCATATATGACGTAACGGTCGCGGAGTAGCTCCCGTTTCTTGGATTGAATATACCCAAGCCCGGTCGTTTCCATTCTCCCGTTGGGCAATTTTCCCTGAGTTCCGGAGACATTCCATATCTTATCATAGAACTTAGCAGTTCGAGCGGTCTGTTTGAAAAGTACGTCTTGGCGCTTTAACAGCCCTTTTAGTCCGTTCATATAATATCTAGGCAAACGGATGGGCTGGAGCCTGTCGAGTGTAGAATCTGCGCCGTGCCAGATTTCTTTCTCCACTTTGGTTTCCCCGGATCAGTAGAATAGGATCGCCGTTTCACCTTCTCGCCTGGGAGGGACATAGAACGTCTGCAGCTCTTCCATATTGTAGGTATCAAGCGCGTCTAGTTATTTATGATGCTTGGGCGGAACCATGGCAACTTGCAAACTTTGCTCTTCATCAGCGAAGGTTTGTATGGATGGTCGGGCAGAGAATACGGCATTGACCTCATCTTCCGAGTCGCTGCCGAAGATCAACATAGGAGCGGACGGTCCCGGTTTACTGTACTGGGGTGGCCCTGAATAAACTATCTCTTCCTCTTCCTCGGTATCACTCCCGAAGACCAGAATGGTGGTGATAGCTTTGTTCTCCGGTTTGTGACATCTTTCTGTGTCCTCAAAGTCTGGTAAGAAGTATTTTGCATCTTCGTACTTGCGGACTTCGTTCACGGAGAATGGGTTTAGCTCTCCTGTCATAGTATACTCGAGTCCATCGATCCTTGAAATACTTCATACACTGATGTTGTGTAGAAGGGATGGTGTTGTATTCGTGCAACCAGGGCCGACCGAGCAAAGCATTGTAGCATGTCTTGGCGTCAATGACATGGAACTTGATGTCCGTGACGAGAAGCCAAAAGCGTAACGTCAGTATTACGGACCCAAGTGTCTGTGATGACTGGGAGTCAAATCCGGAGTTGGTGATTTTATCGTGAGCGAGGTGTTGAACGCTCATACAGGTTTCCTTCAACACCCATACGTTAAGGAGATTGACGGAGGACCCATTGTCGACCAGGATTTTACCTATCTTGATGTCATGACAGTATCCGGATACATATAGGGGACGGTTGTGCTCGCATGTCCCAAGGAGGAGATCTTCATCGCCGAAGGTAATATTGGCTGTGTGTAGCTCTTCCAGCTCATTCTTCATCTTTTCTTCGGCGAGGAAAGCTTGGAATTGCTCAGGATCTTGTAACGCCTTGATCAACGAATCTCTCTCCTCTTTGGATAGAAGAAGGGCGTCGAGAATACTGAGCTGCGAAGGTAGCTTTCTCAAGTGTGCCAGAATTTTATAGTCCACCTTATTTTTCTTTGGCGGGTCATTAGCTGTCAGCTTTTCGACGGCTTGGTCATCAAGGATGATATCCTCAGGGACCTTTTCTTTCCCCTTATTTTTTCTATTTGACCCACTGTTCGAGGGCCCAAGATTCTTTTCGGGCAGCGTACGGTTGCGCAGCTGAATATTTTCACAGGTCTTCGGTTCTTCCTCTTTTCCCAAGGTGGACTCCTTAAAGATGGGGCTAAGAGTCATTTCTTCGTCAGAGTCGCTCCCAAAGGTGAGAACTTAGGAACCCTCGGCGCTGATCGTGCGACAGTTGCCGGTAGTTCTTTTACGCTTCTCGGTCGTACTTCCTTGCTCCCGACGAGTTTTGCGTTTCATCCGCTTGAAATGTTGCCGGTGAGCAACATATCCCTGCCACCATCTTTTAAAAGCGTTGCACTCTTCGATAGGGTGCGCAATCTTTCGATGGTATAAACAGTAGCTAGGATGCATTTCCGCTTCACCAAGAACGTTTCCTTCGGAGGGTGGCAGCTTCATCCCCATTGATACGGCTTTGGCGAACCTCTTCCTCATCTTGAACCTGCTTTTGTTTGCGGCGGATGTACTTTGTTCCGGTAGGAGTGTCTCGACTCTTTCGTCCAGTCGCCGGCGTTTGGCCTTTTCAAATATAGCCATCTCACGCTCGCGATCAGCTTTGCTTTTAAGAAGAGCTGTGTTCAGGAATGCATCAATTATTTCATCTGATGCCCCCAGAAGTTCCGGCTTAGGATTTGCCCCCAGTTTCTTGGTGCAAGGAGCTTCTTCATCGTTTATCGACGAGTAAGAGATCACATGGCAACTTACCACATAATCTTCGGACTCATCTGACGAGTATTCTCCATCGTCTCCGTCCTCAAGGACGTGGCTGAGAAACTCTTAGAGCGTGATTGGAGTCTGCGCCTTCTGGTTATACTCTTCTAGCGTGTCAATCTGCTTTTGTAGGTCCGTGCACTTGTCTCTAGGCTTCACGGGCTTCTTGGATTTCTTCTTCTTTTTCGAAGACTTCGACGGCTGGGTGTGCGAGCTTTGGCTATCACCACTGATCTTTGGAGTTGGGCGCGGCTTCAGCATCCCCTCGATGACCTCAGGTTCCAGTGGATTCTTCTATCTAATTGCCGGACATGTGCGGAGATCCTTCAGCATTCTTTTCGTCTTGGCTGAAAGAGCGACCTCCCATGGAGCTTCTTCTACAAAAGAGCATGATGCCCCCGGTGTATCTGTTTTCTTGGGAGTGTGTGGCCGAGGCGGGTTTACCTTCCAATTCTCAGATAATACAAACTTGGCCTGCTGGTATTGATCTTCTATCCATCTTTTGAAGATGTAACAATCCTCGATCGGATGGCCCAACATTCGATGATAAGGGCAGTAGTTAGGATTGCTAATGTCACCAGGTTGCGCTGGGCGTCTTGGCTCCGGCAAATTGATGAGCCTATTGCGCAGTGCAAGCTCGAATAACCTCTTTGTCTTGTCTCTAGGAAACGAGTAAGGGCGACTCATTTTATCTTCAAGAGATCGAGTTCTGTTATTTTGGCGATCAACTGGTCTTGGGCCACCGGGCTGCTGTTGAGCATTGGCAATGATGATCGCTTTCCCCTTTCCCTTCTCATTTCGAGAGTCTGGTTTTGGAGGAGACGGTCTATGACCCATCTGGTCCATTTAGGCCAGTTTGTTGATCAAGGCTTGGAAAGTGGTCGACTTGAAGAACATCATGAACTGGGAAATAGTCGCATGAGGGTCCAAAGTGCCCACGAACATACCCACCGCCGGTGCTTCTTCGATGCGTTGTTCATATTTTGACCACAGATTCCGCCATCGTATGGCGTATTGGACCCACGTCTCGCCTGGCTTCACCCTGGCATTGATCAATGCCGTTATCGGGGTGTGTTCACTAGCATTTGCGAATCGCTGGGTGAATAATAGCTCCATTTCCATAAAAGTCTTGACGGAGTCATTCGTGTAGGGTTCCTAGGCACACTAAGGAGGTTCCACAAGGCATCAACCATGCCAAACAAAAATTTTCCGGTGCCGAGAAACCCTAATATAGATCGTTGACTAGAGATTAGGCGAACAAGAAAGCAAGCAAACAACTTTGCTACTAAGTGAAAGGGATTACAACCTTTGTATATCCGGTCCACCACTTCTTTAGCTCCGTGTTGACGTCCCTCCGCTGCGATCATCGGATCCCGGACTCTAGAAATGGTTTCGTCGGAGAAATGATCAGGCTAGGTCATTGACTTCGAGGCCGAAGATGATCTACGTCGGGGGGACTCAAACTCAAGCTATTCCTTCACTTGGTCGAAAACTTTGTGAAGAGAACACCCTATACTACATGGCAAGTGGTAGAGGATGAAGAAATAGGAAGTGGGTTCACTTTAGAATTGGATTTCTCACTCTTTTTCTCATGATGCCATTGGAGCTAGCAAGCTTTTTCAAGCTTGATGAAGATGATGAAGAAGAAAGAAAACATATCAATTAAAAGAATAATATGAACACTTGTCCTTTTAATCATGGCACCATGGTTGAGTTAAGCCCTAATGCTTAACTCATGTAGAGATTTAACCATAGCATAAGCTTAAGGGTTGGGTTAGCTAATATCTTAAGCAAATGACAAAAGAGTTGACTTTGTCAATGTTCATCAAGCTTCATGAAGCTTGATAACTTTGACCAAAGTCACACTCTTTTGTTATATGCTAATAAAAATAGTAAACCCTAATCTAACCTTGATATGGTTCAAGTCTCATACACACAACTTGTTTGTATCATCAAGCATGATACAAACATGTACACTTGCATATATCACATATAAACAATGTGCACATTCAAGTGAGAAAAACAATCTTAAGTGAACCAATATTAGTTAAAGTAAAGTAATATATCAAATATATAATTATAAATTAAATCATTAAATCAACACTTGATTTAACGATCCGGTCATATCGCATATAACCGACTAATATCTAGTGTATCAATGTATCGAATCAATACTTGATTCGGTAACCCGATTATATCACATATAACCGACCGATGATACAAATCGCGAGAATAGAATACAGTATCACATACTGGTATTATTCTCGGTCCCGCACATATCTCATATGCGCTCCTATTTCGTTTCGCTTGAGCCAGGAAACCTCTGAGTAGGACTCTAAAGACTCGTCAATACGCCGGCAGCAGGTGATGATCATATCAAACACCCACAAGCCGCAAGCGGTCTGCTAAACGTAACGGCCACCCGGATATTAAGCGATCAGAAGATCAACGAGCAAGCCCGCTCACGTTCCAGTGAATCCAACGAGTAACACTACCGTACAGTCCGGTCTGTTCGTCTGATATGTCGCATATCTCGTCTAGGGGTGGTAAACGTCAGACCCCAACAACTCGATAAGTCGTGTCGATATGAGGCTCATAACAGGTCGAGAAACTACTGGTAACACTTACCAGTAAATCCCTAAAGCAGCCTTGGCCAAGGACTTCCTGTTATAGCCAATCGAGCACTGCGCAACATCAACTCCCTATACCGGGAGAGACGAAACCCCTCCTATCGCTCATTGCCTCCATGTGATTCGGGACTGTACCCAAAAGCCACCTTTTTGCACGCCCTCTTGGACGTGGTATGATGGAAATCAAAGCACAGTGGGAATCACACAAGACTCTATGACGATCTCGGGTCTACAGACTAACCTGTACCAGTGTCACTAGAGAACTGCCATCTGACGTAAGGTATAATACCATCTGGGAGTTCTCGGCGAGTCCGTCCAGTGTACCCAGTCTCTACTGAGCACCCATATATCATCTCTGATGTCAAACACCAATGGATATGGGATCATCCATCGCCCATCTGTATGGGTCGAGAAGGTATACGCTAGTCTACTCTGGTACATCGATGCCCCGTCTCGATACACCCACGACTAGGGACTTTGAAGGATGTACTTATGGACTACCATGTCCCTACTAGTATGATCCGCATCATAGTCCAGGTAGTCAAGTACACATCCTAAGGGCTTTACCAACATGTAACAGAGAGACAATCAGTGTACACGTTAAGGTAAAGAGTAACCAGATAGCATACTATCATATCGAGCAAGAAAGTCATCCCTATATATGTCCAAGCATCCACTACAATATACATCCTATGTATAGTAATGGCCTCTAGGGCATACATATAACTAACAATCTCCCACTTGCACTAGGTCCATCTAATAGCAGTGGTTGTAGTATCTCATACTCAACCATCCCATAAAAGTCTCTCTCTGGGAAAAGGCCTTTGTGAGTGGATCCGCCGTGTTGTCCTCTGAGTCTACTCTCCTAACCTCGACCCCTTGGAGATCAACCATCTCGATGATCAGGTGATACTGCCTAAGAATATGTCTGGATCACTGATGGGACGGGCGTTCCTAGGCATAAGCCACAACTCCATTGTCATACAATGGGAGGAACGAAGTTCATCTCATGAACTAATATACACCCAGACTGCCTCTTTGGTAGCATCTTAAGTAGCGATGTATCCAGCCTTTATCGTCTAGTATGCCACGGTATCTAGCTTGGAACTCTTCCAACATACCGTCCCTTTACTGAGGGTAAAGACAATGCCTGCGACTGACATTCAGTCGTCCTTATCACCCTGGAACCTTTCCAGTGATTCTCCCTAGGATCGATTGATACCAGCTCACTTCAACTAGTGAGTATCCTAACATCCAATTAGATCTATCTCATAGATCCAAAACCCAGGATTTAGTAGGTATCATTTTGATCCTATATGGAGAATCCTTGTGATAAGCGGAGATTGACCGAGCGTAGCATAGGAAACTCCTTCCCCATCTAGAGTATGTCATCCACGTACTCTACGAGGATCACCACCATACTCCCTACTACCTTTTTGTATATACAAGGTTCATCTACCATTTTGATGATGTCAAACTCTTTGACTAACTCATCAAAACAGATGTTCCAACTCCGCGATGTCTGCTTTGTCACATAAAACATCTTGCATACGTTTCCGCTGCTCCCACTGTCTACGAAGCTCTCTGGCTGTGTACTTATAGACGCTTTCTTCCAAATTATCATTTAGAAAAGCAGTCAAGACACCCAACCGCCTGATATCGTAGTCATGGTATGTAGCCGTAGCAAGTAGGATCTGGAAGGACTTAAGCATAGGCCCCAGAAAAAGGTTTCATCATTAGCCACAACTGGTCTATGATGCAAACCTTTAATGAGTCTAGCTTTGAAAGTCTCAACTTTTCCATGTACACCAACTAATCTTCTCAAGATATACTTGCTCTTGATGGGGATTTTACCCTTCAGATAAAGCAACCAAAGTCCATACTTTGTTGGTGTATAAGGATTCCATCTCAGATCGCTAAGCATCCAGCCGTTCTTACAGAGTCCTACTCCTGATGGCCAGCCCGAAACTAGTTGGGTCATCATCTCATGATGCAATCCTCGCTCCCACTGTCATAGAGAAACTGAAGTATCTCTCAGGTGGGTGAGGAACCCTACTAGATCGGCGGAGAGGCTGAGGTTCGTTGGTTGCTATTGAATCCTTTGGTTCTACCAAATCATCAGCTGCAGTTTGTATAGCTGGAACTGTTTCCAGTTCTACCTCATAACCAATAATTTCTTCACAAGAAATTCCCTTTCACAAAGGTGGCATGCTGAGTAACAAAACATCTTTTGTTCCTCGGTTAGGTAGAAGATATTCCCTTGCGAATGCTTGGGATATCCAACAAACTTCCGCAGAACTGACTTTGTCTCGAGCTTGTCCGGATTATGCTTTTAGACATTGGCTGGACAACCCCAAATCTTAACAAACTTAAGATATGGGCTCTTCCCTTTCCATATCTAATATGAAATGGTAGGCATCTGATTTGATCGGAACCTTATTCAATAGGTATGCAACTTCATAAGTGCATAACTCCCTAAAAGGAAATAGGAAATTTAGTAGTACTCATCATAGAGCACACCATATCACATAGGGTGTTATTGCTCCGCCCCGATATACTATCGTGCTATGGTGTATACGGAGGAGTAATGCTGAGAGAGAATCTCATTCTCCTTTAGAATAATCCAGGAATTCCGTGCTCAAGTATTCTCCTCCTTGATCACATCAAAGGACATAATACTTTTACCCGTATTTTGGTTCTCTACTTGTAACTTATATTCTATGAATATCTCAAAAGGTTCAGACTTGTGTTTCAACAGGAACATATGTCTGAATCTTGAGAGATTATCAGAGAATGTAATGAAGTACAAAGAACCGGTCTTGGCATGTGTAGACAGGGGACCTTCATACATCAACATGTATCAATCCCAAGAGTTCACTAACTCTTTCTCTGTTTCCAATAAACAAAGCTATGGTCATCTTATCTCTGTGACATGACTGGCAAGTTTCATAAGATGTAAATTCAAACTGATTTAAATATGCATCTTCAATGTAACTTAAGCTAGTCGGGTCGCATTGATATGACCTAGTCTACAATACCTCAAGAAGGATCCGTTCATTTCTGAACTCTTCCTCTTGTGTGTGTTCCGTATACTAAGAGCTGTAGTTTGATTTAGAACGTTAATGCTTTTAGATAACGTGCCTGAACCGATCAACTTTTGATATAGAAAATGTTCAAAACATTATCCATCAATACAAAATTATATCCTTCTTTATCTAAATAAAGAGACTGATATGATTTTGTATATCAGGTTCGGTATCTAATAACATTTGTTCAGAATCAATGTATTCTGGTAATACAGGGTGACAGTGACCAACAGACTTGGCTGCAACACTTACACCATTTTCTGCCTCATGAAACTTATCACCCGTTCTCAGTTCTCTACCTTTCTGTAGCCCATGTAACAAATTACATATGCGGGATCCTGATCTGGTATCACATACCCAGGACGTAAAGGATACTGAGAAACAATTCTGTGTAACGAACATACCCGAAGATGATGCATCAACATGCACTTTCTTCGTTTGGGTGGCACGGGAAATCTGGTATTCCCCAATTTCCTGCTCTGTCTTATAACAATTATAAGTTGGAGCGGGACCAACGATCCCCAGCTCAGTATAACAAGCGGGTTCGGTCAATATATCCGTTTTATTATCTTGATTAAGGCGTGATATGGTCGCTACCTGGAGAGAGAGAGAAGAAAACACTCAGCGTATGCTCTTGCAAGATCAGATTGGTTATTATTTTATCTAATCAGGATGGCTCCCATTGTTTTTATCAAATCTTCCTTCAAACCCTAAAAGGAAAGACTAGCCGGGGTTAATTACACGCTACAAGTTCGCCAATCTTTCAGCCAGGCCAGTGTCGGTACTTTGAGGGAGGTCCCCCGTGCTTTCGTACGAACCTAATTAATGTAAACCTCATTTTCCCAGAGGCATAACCCCGTTAACACCTTTCTAGACACCTACTTGATCGGCTAATTGTAATGTGTAAAACTCTCCCAGGAGTAACAATTACTCGCAGTGGGTATCGGGATCCAACTATCTCATAGAAGGTATGCAATCTCATTGCAAATTTCAACACTTGAAATTCCCGATAATATTTTTCCCCTAGCGTCCTATGACCTTGACAGAGGTCAACAAACCATAGGCTGCTAGTCAAGTTCAACCCGTCATTTCTTGATTGAAGTAAACCCACCCGCACGACCCTTGACAGAGGTCAACAAGGTCGCACGACTACCCTAAATCAATCACATCATATGCTTATACAGATAAGCACTAATCAGCTACCGCACACTACGCCTTGACAGAGGTCAACAAACGTAGCACGAATACTAACCAGTACATATCTGAAATGACGGAGGGCTACGACAGGTTTTTAAGAAAACCTTTTGCGTAATGAACTTGATATCGTTGTAGAATCAAATGATTTTAAAATGGAGTGTTTTTTAGGCTTTTCTAGTTTTGCTAAAGGGGTCACTCCCGGTGAAGGGATCGTCGGCCCTTTCCTCATCGAATGAGGTGCAGGATATATCATATACATCACCGTGCAAAGCAAAAACTATAGAAGCAATCAAAAGACAAACCGAGGGTTGTAGCATCTGCCAGTTATTGCTAAAGGAGTCACTCTCGGTGAAGGGATCTCGGTCCTTTCCTTATCGAATAAGGTGCAGGATGTTCTGCAAGGAACAACGCGATGCAAAGCAAGAACAGTAGCTACCTGTTTTTGAAAATTCGATTCCACAACATCTTAGGTTTATTTTCTTTCATTAATCACATTAATGAAGTCCCATCATTTAAATCACCAAAACATCACAGATAAATATGACGTATACTTATGCCATTCGCATTCGCCTCGATGTCCCCTCATGCACCGTTAGATTAGGTAACTAACGGCAGAGCGGGGCAGGGCTAGCGCGGGTGTAAAACATAAGTAACATCTATATAATATATCATATATACTATATACAGTATCTATCATAGAACATATCACATGATCACATCACAGATAACGCAGCAGAAGAATCATATGAAATATTGGATATACTAGGACGTCCGTGTTTTCAATACGAGCCAGTATAAAACACGGATTCCACAGTCGCGATGAATAGCCAAACCCACACCCCTAGACCCCTACGAGAGCGGCAAGCAACCCTACCAATTCTAGAGTTAGGAGACCTGGACTCGACTCCTCGAGTTGGTCTCCCACTGGACTCCAGAACCCGGTTACTTGTGCCTTCCTCCTTGGGTCTATCCTAGTGCGGAAAAGTAAATAATATACAATGGGTGACATCTTCCGCTACCTGGAAGTGCCCCAATAAAAGAATATTACACACAAGTTTTTTTTTTACATGAATGAAAATAAAAACTCTCATCTCACATAAAACCCCCGGCTATTCAAAACACGACGATCCAATATAACATATCCAGCAACACATAGCATCACATGTCATCAACGTAAGTAAATGTGCGCATCCCAATTGTCGTTGACATATAGCAACGAAACCGGCGATATCACATATTACACTTACGGTCGCAGAAAAGAAAGTGTAAAACTACAACAGTTGGAATCCGCAATCTCCTCAGACATCGCATGCCTGACCAAATGAATTCCTTAGACATCATATGCCTAACAATTATAAACCCCGCATTTTAGTCTCTTTATCGAAAACACTTTTCAATATCAAGTCGGGCAATTCAACAAGATTCCCGGCATTTTGATCGAATGCTCGTCGCAAACTTTAGTAGACGGCCGCACCCCCAGATGCCGTCGACGAAGTGCACTAAGGCGGAACACCGCTACCGCGAGCACCCGAACGGATGCTTTCGGCGACGGGGTTCTCCTACAGTCACTTGGTCGGGGCTATGGGGTATAGCTGTCTATTAAGTTTATCGGCGAGTATCCATGTACGCTACGTGATTGCGATGGACTTTTGATCACATCAAAATTCCGTGGCAACCGATCAAGTGAGACTAAAGTGCTATGTTTATAACATCCAAATCAGTAATCTCATAACTACTTGTGGATTCCAAATATTGTATCACATTCCAGATAAACAGAAAATGTTAAACTTTCCGATCGAACAATCAAACACCCAAGTTTTCACGAAACAGCTCAACTCTTGAAATAAGTTTAAAACATCCAGTTCATGCCTCAGTACCAACGGTCCAGCCGTAGAAGGGTCAAGCCAACGCCTCACATGTGGCACGCCGTACTGCCCCAAACCCAAAGGTTCAAAGGGCAGTTCAAGACGGTCACATAATCGAGTTAAGGTTTGTTGTCTTCTAGAGGGTCCATCGCGTTACTTGCACTACTTAGAACGTCTTTAAACTATGGAAAAATCCAACACTTAGAAATTTCCCGGCAGGAGAAAAATTGGGTATTTATATCCGGTCGAACTTTTTAACATGTTCTAAAAAAATATCCGGAAAACATAACAAAATTAAATTCTCCGATCGAATCGATGATTACCAAATAAACCCCCAGAAAACTCAACACTTGAGTCAGTTTAAAAATACCCATAAAATAGCACTACAGAACATAAGAATTACTGTGCCAAGAACAAGATCCAATCCCTCCGTACGGCCGCGGATCCGCGGCCCAAGCATGGTACGGCAGCGGTTCCGCGGCGGTTTGGAAGGATCAGGATCTCGTTTTTCACCATAATTCTTATTTTTCCCTGCTTAATTTTTCAGGTATTTTTAATTCAGAAAATACACAGTTTTGAAAAGATGTACAGAGAGGGGGTAAACTTGGACGTATTAGGTTCGTTCGGAGTTTTAACTTCGTTTACACATCGCCTAAAGCTCTAGCTAGGCTCTGATACCACTGTAGGGTTCCTAGGCACACTAAGGAGGTTCCACAAGGCATCAACCATGCCAAACAAAAATTTTCCGGTGCCGAGAAACCCTAATATAGATCGTTGACTAGAGATTAGGCGAACAAGAAAGCAAGCAAACGACTTTGCTACTAAGTGAAAGGGATTACAACCTTTGTAGATCCGGTCCACCACTTCTTTAGCTCCGTGTTGACGTTCCTCCACTGCGATCATCGGATCCCGGACTCTAGAAATGGTTTCGTCGGAGAAATGATCGGGCTAGGTCATTGACTTTGAGGCCGAAGATGATCTACGTCGGGGAGACTCAAACTCAAGCTATTCCTTCACTTGGTCGAAAACTTTGTGAAGAGAACACCCTATACTACATGGCAAGTGGTAGAGGATGAAGAAATAGGAAGTGGGTTCACTTTAGAATTGGATTTCTCACTCTTTTTCTCATGATGCCAATGGAGCTAGCAAGCTTTTTCAAGCTTGATGAAGATGATGAAGAAGAAAGAAAACATATCAATTAAAAGAATAATATGAACACTTATCCTTTTAATCATGGCACCATGGTTGAGTTAAGCCCTCATGCTTAACTCATGTAGAGATTTAACCATAGCATAAGGTTAAGGGTTGGGTTAGCTAATATTTTAAGCAAATGACAAAAGAGTTGACTTTGTCAATGTTCATCAAGCTTCATGAAGCTTGATAACTTTGACCAAAGTCACACTCTTTTGTTATATGCTAATAAAAATAGTAAACCCTAATCTAACCTTGATATGGTTCAAGTCTCATACACACAACTTGTTTGTATTATCAAGCATGATACAAACATGTACACTTGCATATATCACATATAAACAATGTGCACATTCAAGTGAGAAAAACAATCTTAAGTGAACCAATATTAGTTAATGTAAAGTAATATATCAAATACATAATTATACATTAAATCATTAAATCAACACTTGATTTAACGATCCTGTCATATCGCATATAACCGACTAATATCTAGTGTATCAATGTATCGAATCAACACTTGATTCGGTAACCTGATTATATCACATATAACCGACCGATGATACAAATCGCGAGAATAGAATATAGTATCACATACTGGTATTATTCTCGGTCCCGCACATATCTCATATGCGCTCCTATTTCGTTTCGCTTGAGCCAGGAAACCCCTGTGTAGGACTCTAAAGACCCGTCAATAAGCCGGCAGCAGGTGATGATCATATCAAACACCCACAAGCCGCAAGCGGTCTGCTAAACGTAACGGCCACCCGGGTATTGAGCGATCAGAAGATCAACGAGCAAGCCCGCTCACACTCCAGTGAATCCAACGAGTAACACTACCGTACAGTCCGGTCTGTTCGTCTGATATGTCGCATATCTCGTCTAGGGGTGGTAAACGTCAGACCCCAACAACTCGATAAGTCGTGTCGATATGAGGCTCATAACAGGTCGAGAAACTACTGGTAACACTTACCAGTAAATCCCTAAAGCAGCCTTGGCCAAAGACTTCCTGTTATAGCCAAGCAAGCACTGCACAACATCAACTCCCTATACCGGGAGAGACGAAACCCCTCCTATCGCTCATTGCCTCCATGTGATTCGGGACTGTACCCAAAAGCCACCTTTTTGCACGACCTCTTGGATGTGGTATGATGGAAATCAAAGCACAGTGGGAATCACACAAGACTCTATAACGATCTCGGGTCTACAGACTAACCTGTACCAGTGTCACCAGAGAACTGCCATCTGACGTAAGGTATAATACCATCTGGGAGTTCTCGGCGAGTCCGTCCAGTGTACCCAGTCTCTACTGAGCACCCGTATATCATCTCTGACGTCGAACACCAATGGATATGGGATCATCCATCGCCCATCTGTATGGGTCGAGAAGGTATACGCTAGTCTACTCTGGTATATCGATGCCCCATCTCGATACACCCACGACTAGGGACTTTGAAGGATGTACTTATGGACTACCATGTCCCCACTAGTATGATCCGCATCATAGTCCAGGTAGTCAAATACACATCCTAAGGGCTTTACCAACATGTAACAGAGAGACAATCAGTGTACACGTTAAGGTAAAGAGTAACCAGATAGCATACTATCATATCGAGTAAGAAAGTCATCCCTATATATGTCCAAGCATCAACTACAATATACATCCTATGTATAGTAATGGCCTCTAGGGCATACATATAACTAACAATTCGGGAGTTCAGAGTACCATTCGAAGGCCATTTCTGACAAGCTGCCAACGAATTGACGGAGCAAAAGTTTATCATCACCCCCGGTGTTGCCGCAAAGAGCTCTGAACTGGGAGACGTGCAGGTGAGGATTGCCTGTCCGCTTGTACACATGGAATTTAGGGATTGTGTATCCCGGCGGATATTTTATTTGGTCATACCAGCTTGGATACGGTCGGCCAGTTTTGACGACTTGGCCAGCCGCTTCATTCGCCTGGTGAGCTCGTATTTGCCGAGCAATATAGTCGTCCAATTCGGCCTTGGAAATGGTTTCCTCCTTGGCTGCTGAGTGAGCCGGAGGAGGATTAGATGTCTCCCCTCTATCGTCTTCAACAATGATCGGAGGGTCTTCAGCTGGAGGATCCGGCTGTAACATCATTCCTACCATGTCTTGGAAGAGAAGCGCCATTTTTTTTATGCTGGCAGCTTGTTCTGCTGCTTCTCTGTCCTTCTTTTCGAGGACCCTGCATAGGAAGTCAGCATCAGTTTCTTGTTCGTGACTCTGTTCTGATGATGCCTCCGGGCTTTCTTTTGGCCCGGTTAGAGCGACCATTGCAGTCAGCATCTCCTGAAGCTTCTGTTGCTGTTGTTCTTGAGCTCTTGTGATGGATCGGGTGAGCAGTCGGTGGCCCGTAGAAGCGCGGCTATCCTCTTTCCCGGATGCCATATAAATAGTGTGCACCATTATGCCCCCAGACTTGGGGCGTTTGGTCTCGGCGTCTTTGCGTTCTGCCGTATTCATAGGGGCTTTCTCTGGCCTCCTTTTCTTGTGAGCAGATGATGTTGAGGGGGCCGTTGCAGCGGGCACCCAGGCAGTTGTCGTCCTTTGTGGCTTGCTAGGACGGTTCTCTTCTTACTGAACCTTCAGTTTCTTCTGTCGGCGAAGATAGTCTTGATCAATCACCGACTCCTGTACCCGTCGCCAGACTTTGTAAACTTTGGAGGACAGCCGCTGAGGGGTCTGTTCCGGCTTTGCCTCTGTAACATTCCCCAGGGATGGAGGAGATCTTTTCAATACGGCGGTAGGAGAGTTCCTGCGCATCTTGTTCAGCAATTCAAAGCTGTTCCCGGTTGGAACGGAAACATTGACTTCCACCGTTGAGGCTGGTGGAGTTAGCCCAAAGGGGGAGTTGCCCCCAGCCTTCTTTACTCGGCGCCAGTGGCGACATCGAGCGTGTCGAGCCGATGGAGTTGGTTCGATGATGGGGATGGCTTTGTCTTTCCCCCTGTTCAGGTGAGGGGCTGTTGTTGGCGTCAGCCTCTTGAAGACTGATGTCCGTCGAGAAGCGGTATCCAACCGGTCAAAAACAGACTTCTGAGCAGGGACGGGAACCGTAGTGGGAGCCAGAACAGTCAGTCTTGTAAAGACCGACCCTTTGGCGGGAGAATCCGTCTTGACGACTTCAGGAGCATGGATGGCTATCCTTTTCGAAACAACCCTCTCTGGGATTGCAGGCTTCTTCATGGGCCCACATGAACTTTGGCCCAGTTTGGTGAGACCGAGGAGCTGGAGCTGGACAACCCGTTGAGAGGGGTTGCGGTAGTAGCAAGCCGATCAAAGACCGACTTCTTGGGAGCTTCTGGTGTTGGTACGGGGGTGCTGAAGCTCATTGGCGGGAGCATGGTCCCAAAAAACAATCCAGTGGTGGCCTGAGTGACCTGTTCCACCGGCATCGTGAACAAGGAGGCCGCTTGGGGCCCGTAGGCTATGCCTCCAGATGAGGAGGAGCGCGAGTTGCAGTCGCAGTTGGAACACTTCACGCAAGTAGACGCCATTGTTTTCTGCACCCAGTAAGACACCAAATCTTAGTACCTCGAACCCAAGGACAACCATTAACAAACCGTGATTCGTTCGCGAACGCGACATATGAAGTGTGGAGTGGAAAGAGGAAAAGGTCCCACCGGGCGTGCCAGAATCTGTTTACCGCCGGAAACCGGAGACGCGACCGCGCAGGTCCGTCTGGCCTGAAATTCGGGGTAGATGCTAATTGGTGCTCTCCGTCCACCTCTTCGAAGATGCCAAGTTGATTTATGGCACCATGTATCGAAGGTTTAAACGGATGCGGCCGATGTAGCAGACTTCGTCAGATTCCCCCTCGTTTGAGGGGTTTTTGATTGTGAGGACGCTCTTCCCTGCAGGCGCAAGCCCCTGCAGTTAATTACGCTACCGCGTTGCGGTAACAACTTTCTCCTTCTCCAGATGGTCACTTCGTGTCGTGTGTGTTTGTTTTGTTTATGGTTGCCCGTGGATTGTATACGGAGACTAATTTATGTTGTCGCCCGTAGGGCGTGGATTAGTCCAAATCCGTATCTTCTTAGATTTGGGTTTGGGGGTTGGGTTTAAGGATCCGTTAGTCTAATTTTTAGACTAAGATCAACTTAAACGTTAGTTAAGGACACATTAGTTTAATGTTTAGACTAAGATCAACTTAACAAGATCCTTTAGATCCAACAAAAGAGTATTTGAACTCTATTGCTTAGTTTAAGGACATTGCGGTCAATTAGTTTAAGGACATTACGGTCCAATGTTAGTTTAAGGACGTTTCGATCCATCGGTAGTTTAAGGACATTTCGGTCCAGCGGTAGTTTAAGGACATCTCGGTCCAGCAGTAGTTTAAGGACATCTCGGTCCAGTCTAGAGACATCGTAGTCTATAAGGTTTAAGGACATCGTAGTCCATGAGTTTAAGGACCCCACAGTCCGGTTTAGAGACATCGTAGTCTATAAGGTTTAAGGACATCGTAGTCTATGAGTTTAAGGACCCCACAGTCCGGTTTAGAGACATCGTAGTCTATAAGGTTTAAGGACATCGTAGTCCATCGGCTTAAGGACCCACAGTCCGGTTTAGAGACATCGTAGTCTATAAGGTTTAAGGACATTGTAGTCCATGAGTTTAAGGATCCCACAGTCCATGAGATGTGTGGTTGTCGGGACCCGTCACCTCTCTGAAGACGTTGAAGGATTACAACGACAGATATCAGAGGAGTAAAGAGATGTACCATTGAACCGGTGTGAATTGATTGGAAGATCTGTTGCCCAGTTTGAGACTAAGATCTGTTGAATATTTGTGAGCAGATGGGCTCAATTCAATATAAGTTGAGGACTTATGTCCAGAATTGGGCTAAGTCCAATTAAAATGTTTAACATTTTTAATTCTGTCTATTGATCCTTTACTTAGGCTTGGCCCTTTTAGTAATGCTGAGCATTAGGTCCTGACAATTTTTGTCTTGTATTGAATGCATAGCATTAATCAGAACAAAGTGTGTTCTGACAGTGCGCCACGTGGCGCGTCAGGAGCTTTGCGCCAATTAAAGAGCGCATTGCACTTCTGTCAGGTAGCGCACACGAAGGTGACACGTGTCGCGCTTAGCGCTAGTTTATGAGCGCATTGCGCTTTCAATTTATGAGCGCTTTGCGCTAGTTTGGTGGTGCACCAGTGAGTGACACGTGGTGCGCTTGGCGCTGAGCGCTAGCCCATAAGCGCAGAGCGCTACTTCAGAAGCGCAAAGCGCAAGTTGTTTCTGTGATTGACACGTGTCACGTTTTGGTGCTGAGCGCCGGTCCAAGGAGCGCAAAAGTGCAGTTCATGAGTGCAAGGCACTGTTCAGTAGCGCAAAGCGCATCTGATCAAATTTGTGATCAGAGAACAAGTTTATGTTCTTCTTTTAAAGGAGGTTTTGCCTCAAGATTCAAGAACAAAAGTTCTTGTTTATAAAAGAGCTCTGCCTTTGTAGATCAAGGATCTTTGAATGAAGTAAATACTTCTTTTATTTTTATGATTAGATCTTTTGATCTTTTTCTTTTTATCAAAGACCTTGGTCTTTTGTAGATCTGTGATCCTTTAAGAAGATAGTTCTTCTTTTTTAATGAGATGATTTCATCTCTGTTGTTCAAGAATTAATTCTTTACCTTGAAGAAATGATCTTTTTTTTCTAAGACCTTGCTCTTCTTTCTCTTTGAGTTTTTCTCAAAATTTGCAGGGGGGTTTCTCTATATGAGATTTGAAGTCTTGGGGCCTTTATATAGGGCCAATTGATTTGTTAAATCAGTTTTAAGAGATCTTTCTCTGATTGATTTGGGAATATTTCCCACCGTTGGATCTTTGATGCTAGGGCTTCTGCTTTGCAGAAGATAATCTTCTTGTTTTAATAAGATTGGAAAGATCTTTGCATAACAGAATTTTAATTCTGATTAATTAATAATTTATTATTATTAGATCTTTTGATCTAACGGTGGGGAATTTTTAATTCCAGCGCTGGCGCACCTTACGCTAGCGCACCTACGTTCGACACGTGGCGCGCAGCGCAACTGCGCTAGCGCACTCGTGTTTGACACGTGGCGCGTAGCGCGCCTGGCGCTGGATTTGAAGCGTTGCTTCAATTTTTGAGTTTTTAAACTTTAAAACAGAGCCTTTCTCTGATTGGGGGTGGGCTGCCTAGGGCGCAGCGCACCGGCGCTAGCGCGTCTGTGTCTGACACGTGGCGCGCAGCGCGCCTAGCGCTGAATTTGAAGCGTTGCTTCAATTTTCAAATTTTGAATTTTAAAACAGAGCTTTGCTCTGGTTGGGGGAAACAATAGCCATTTCACGGTTATGGTCATCCCGGACTTTTTGATCCGCTTCCCTTATTAGCTTGTCCATCTGTTCTTTGAATGACGGACCTGGCGTTTTCATAGCGGGACCTCGTTTTGGTTTAGGGTTAGCGTCTTCTAACAGAGCATCTCCTTCTTCATCGAAATCATGTATAACGTAGCAACCCTGGAATCGTTCCCGTTTCTTGGATTGAACATATCCAAGCCCGATCGTGTCCATTCTCCCGTTGGTCAATTTTCACTGAGTTCCAGGGACGTTCCAGATCCTGTTGTAAAACTGAGCTTGTTGCGCGGTCTGCTTAAAGGGTACGTCTTGGCGCCTTAACAGCCTTTTTAATCCTTCTGTGTAGTATCTGGGCAAATGGATGGGCTGACGCCTGTTAAGCGAAAATCGGCACCATGCCAGATTTCTTTCTCCACTTTGGTTTCCGTGGATCGATAAAAGAGGATCGTCTTTTTATCTTTTCGCCTGGGAAGGACGTAGAACGTCTGCAGTTCTTGCACACTGTAGGTATTGAGTGAGTCGAGCTCTTTGTAATGCCGCCGTGGAACCATGGCGATCTGCAAACTCCGTTCATCACCAGTGAAGGCTTGTATTGATGGCCGAACAGAAAATACTGTATTGACCTCATCTTCAGAGTTGCTGCCGAAGACCAGCATAGGGGTAGACGGTCCCGGTTTGTTGTATCGGGGAGATCCTGAATAGACTATCTCTTCCTCCTCCTCGGTATCGCTCCCGAAGACCGGAATAGTGGTTGTTTCCTGATTTAAAATCAGGAAAAACTTACGGAGGAGGCATCACGTGGTAGCACGTGACCAGCAGTCACGTGTTGGCGCGTGACATTTAAAAGCAGCGGCAAAGGCAGATTCGGCTCCTTGATTAAATCAAAGAAAAGGCTCCAGAAAAGGTCACGTGCTCACACGTGACCAGGGGTCACGTGTTGGTACGTGACGGCTGAGCAGCAGCCAGAGAACAGAGCGCAAAAGGACAAGAAAGGCCCGTTTTAGGGGTCACGTGCCTACACGTGACCAGGGGTCACGTGGCCATACGTGACCGGCTTTCAAAGCCTCTTTATTTAACAGAATTAAATTCTGAAGAGCATTCAAATCTTGCCAAAAGAGAATGATTATTTGGAACCGTTGGATTAAAAGATCTAGAGGTGATTAAATGTCACCTATTTATGGAAAAATCTTGAACTTGGAAAGATTTCCCTTTTAATTTTAACCGAAATAACATAAGAATATCTATGGATTTAAAATCCAATGGTGAATAAAATTCACCTAATAATCCAAAGGTCCAGATGAATAATGAATATAAATCAAATCTCTCAATAAACAAATCAAATCTCTCAATGAAAGATTCACTAAAACTAATTGATTATGCTCCTTCCCCTATAAATAGGAGCCAGGAAAATACAGAAAAGAGATAGAGAGACATAGAGAGAGAGAAATATAGAGCCTTAAGACTTTGGAGGAATTTGATCTTCTGCAAAAGAAAACCTTAGGTAAGAAAAAAGAGAATTTAATTCTCAAAAGAGTTTAACTCTTATATTAAAAAGAAGAACTTTGTTGTTTCTCTAGTAGAGGATATGCAAAGTGCACATCTTCCCATGAATTGAGAATTTAATTCTCATTGGGTTGAGATCCTGCCATGCAGATCCAAAGCATAGATGGGAAATGGGAGTTTGAGAATTTAATTCTCACAGAATTATAGGAATTTAATTCCTTTGAAATAGAATTAGGGTTTAACCCTATGTTATAGGAATTTAATTCCTTCAAAATGAACAGAACCAGGGTTTAACCCTAGTTAAGAACTTAATTCTGTCAAAATAACAGGAATTTAATTCCCTTAAGATAGAAGAAATTAGGGTTTCACCCTATGACAGAACCTAATATGGGAATTCAATTCTTACAGAATATAAATTAGGGTTTAACCCTATCTAAGAGTAATTCTTTAAAAGAAAGGGGGAATTTAATTCCTCTAAAGTTATTATTAGGGTTTAACCCTATGATAGAACTCAGTTCTTCATATATATGAGGAATTTAATTCCTATAGAAAAAATCAGAGTTCAACTCTATCTAAGAATATAATTCTTCAGAAGAAAATGGGGATTTAATGAAGAGTTTAATTTTTAAACAAAAATGCAAAGAAGCAGGGTCACGTGCTACCACGTGACCCCTGAAAAGCTCCAAAGGGGAGGGCGCCCTCACGTGCTACCACGTGACCCCTCTTGCCTTAGTGTTTAACACTAAATTGGAACCTCTGAATCCAGTGTTTAACACTGATTTGCCTTAGTGTTCAACACTAATTGAAGAACTTTATTTGCAATGTTTAACACTAAATTTCTTAGTGTTTAACACTAAATTAAATCTCTGTTAACAGAGTTTAACATTAATTTTCTTAGTGTTCAACACTAAATTAAAATCCCTGTCACCAGTGTTTAACACTGATTATCTTAGTGTTTAACATTAATTTGAGATCTCTGTTGCCAGTATTTAACACTGATTTGTTTTAGTGTTTAACACTAATTTGAAAGCCCTGTTGCTGGTGTTTAACACTAACCATCTTTTAGTGTTAAACACTAACTTGTCAATCTCATTCTCAGTGTTCAACACTGATTGGTCTTTAGTGTTTAACACTAACTTTAGCCCCATTGGCTAAGTGTCTAGAGGCAAAGCCTCTCCTCTAATGGACCAACAGAAAGTCAATATGCTAAACATGATTGGACTTAGCCCAAGATGGCCATAAGTCCTCAAGTCAAATTCAACTGGGCTAATGGGCTCATAACATAATTAATTGGTCTTGTTCCTAAACTGGGTCAAAGACTGTTTAATCTACCTTGGTTGCAGGGTACATCTGGCGTTGTAATTCCTCAACGTCTTCAAAGAAGTGACGGGTCCCTATGACCACACATTGATACGGACTGTGGGGTCCTTAAACTCATGGACTATGACGTCCTTAACCTTGACCGGGATGTCTTAAAACTAACATCGGACTGTGGGGTCCTTAAACTCATGGACTATGATGTCCTTAACCTTGACCGGAATGTCTTAAAACTAACAACGGACTATGACGTCCTTAACCTTGACCGGGATGTCTTAAAACTAACATCAGACTGTGGAGTCCTTAAATCCACGGACTATGATGTCCTTAACCTTGACCGCAACGTCTTAAAACTAACATTGGACCGCAATGTCCTTAAACTACCTATTGACCGCAATGTCACTAAACTAAACAACAGGGCTCCCTTAATTGCTCTATTGCCGGATCTAAACGATCCCGTTAAGTCGATCTTAGTCCAAAAACTAGGCTAACGTATCCTTAACAAACGTTTAAGTTGATCTTAGTCCTCAATGAGGCTAACGTATCCTTAAACCCAAACCCCCAAACCCAAATCTAAGATAATACGGATTTGGACTAGTCCACGCCCTACGGGCGACGACATAACTCAGTCTCCGTATACAATCCACGGGCAACTAAACACAAAATAAACATACACGACACGAAGTGACCATCTGGAGAAGGAGAAAGTTGTTACCGCAGTGCGGTAGTGTAATTAACTGCAGAGGCTTGCGCCTGCAGGGAAGAGCGTCCCCACAATCAAAAACCCCTCAAGCGAGGGGGAATTTGACGAAGTCTGCTACATCGGACGCATCCGTTTAAACCTTCGATACATGGTGCCATAAATCAACTTGGCATCTTCGGAGAGGTGGACGGATAGCACCAATTAGCATATGCTCCGAATTTCAGGCAAGACGTCCCTATCGCGCTGTCATTCAGAGGGGAACAGATTCTGGCACGCCCGGTGGGACCTTTTCCTCTTTCCACTCCACACTTCGTGTGTCGTGTTCGCGAACCAAACACGGCTCGCTAATGGTTGCCCTTGAGTTTCAAGGTACTAAGATTTGGCGTTTTGCTTATTGTAGAAGGCAAAGAATCAATGGCTTCCACTTGTGCGAAATGCTCCAACTGCAACTGCAACCGGCGCTCCGCCTCTCCAGGAGGTATAGCCTACGGATCCCAAGCTGCTTCGCTGTTCACAATGCCCGTGGAACAGGTCACTCGAGCCACCACAGGGTTGTTCTTCGGGACCATGCTCCCGCCAACGAGCTTCACCGCTCCTGTGCTGATATCAGAAGCTCTCAAGAAGTCGGTCTTTGATCAGCTTACACCTACCGCGGCCCCTCTCAACGGGTCGCCCAACACCAGTGCATCGGCCTTCTTCAGACTAGGCCAGGACTCCTGTGGACCCGTAATGGGGCCTACAATCCCAGAGAAGGCTGCTCCTAAGAAAATAACCAGTCCTGCTCCTGAAGTCATCAAGGCGGCTTCTCCTGCCAAAAAGTCGGTCTTTACAAGATTGACTGTTCCAGCTCCCGCTCCTGCTACCCAAAAGACATCGGTCTTTAACAGGCTGACACCAGCAGCGACCCCCCACCTACACAGGAGGCAAGACGAGGCTATCGCCTTCACCGAGCCAATTCCATCAGCACGACACGCTCGACGTCGTTACTGGCCCCGAGTAAGGAAGGCCGGAGGCAACTCCCCTTCTGGGCTAACTCCTCCAGCCCCGATGGCAGAAGTTAATGTTGCTGTTCCAACTGGGAACAACTTTGAGATGCTAAATAAGGTGCGTAGAAATTCTCCTGCCGCGGCGCTAAAGAGGTCTCCTCCTCCGCTAAAAAGGGCCACGGAAATAAAGCCAGAACAGCCCCAATCTCCTCAACGGCTGTCTTCCCAAATTTATAAAGTCTGGCGGCAAACCCGAGACTCGGTGATCGATCCAAATTTCTCCCGCCAGCACAAGAAGCTGAAAATCCAACAGGAAGTCAGTCATCAGGCTAAGCCACGAAAAGCTGTCTGGTTGCCCACCTCAACGGCCCCCTCAACTTCCACTGCTCATAAAAAGAGGAGGCCGGAGAAGATCCCTGGGCCTGCAACGAGAGCTAAAAGCGCTGAGCCCAGGCACCCTAAGTCTGGGGGCATGATGGTCCATACTGTATACATGGCGTCGGGGAAGGAAGACAGCCGTGCGTCTACAGGTCATAGACCGCTTACACGGTCGGTGACCAAAGCTCAGGAGCAACAGCATAAGCTCCAGGAAATGATGATCGCAATGGCCATGCTTACTGGGTCGAAAGAAAGCCCCGAGGCGTCCTCGGATCAGCAACAAGAACAGGAAACCGACGCCAAGTTCCTCAAGAGGATATTGGAAAATAAAGATAAAGAGGCTGCGGAACAAGCGGCCAATATAAAGCAAATAGCCCACTTGTTTCAAGACATGGTTGGGATGATGATTCAACAAGATCCTCCCGCTGAAGACCCCCCGACCATCCTCATAGATGATAGAGGGGAAACGTCAAATCCCCCACCGGCTCTCTCAACGGCCAAGGAGGAGACAATCTCTAAGGCTGACTTGAACGACTATATAGCCCAGCAGATCTGGGTTCATCATGCGACTGAGGCAGCTGGTCAAGTCGTAAAAATGGGGCGACCGTATCCGAGCTGGTACGACCAAATCAAATATCCGCCGGGTTATACAATACCGAAATTCCATGTGTATAAGGGGACCGGCAATCCCCACCAACATGTTGCCCAGTTTAGGGCCCTTTTGTAGGGTTCCTAGGCACGCTCAAGAGGTCTCACAAGGCATCAACCATGCCAATTTCAAATTTTTCATGTGCCGAGAAACCCTAATACGAATCGTTAACTAGAGAATAGGCAAAACAACAAGCTAGTTAACAACTTAACTGCTAAGTGAACGGAACTACAACCTTTGTAGATCTGGTCCTCCACCTCCATAGCTCCGTGTTGATGTCCCTCCACTGCGATCATTGGATCCCGGACTCTAGTAATGGTTTCGTCGAAGAAATGATCGGGCTAGGTCGTCGACTTTGATGCCGAAGGTGATCTACGTCGAGGCAACACAAGATCAAGCTCCAACTTCACCAAGCCATGAAACTTGTGAAGAAAACACCCTATACTACTTGGCAAGTGGTAGAGGATGAAGAAATAGGAAGTGGGTTCACTTTAGAATTGGATTTCTCACTCTTTTTCTCAAGTCACCATTGAAGCTAGCAAGCTTCTTTCTTCTTGAAAAAGAAGAAGAAGAAAAAGAATATGATAAGAATTATAAAATCACTTGATTAATTATATTAAATCAAGTGATCTTATCATATAGCAACCATGGTTAAGTGTAGAGAATAAACTAGGGTTAGGTGAATGGTTAGGTATAGGAAAGAAATAAAATGGTCAAGCTTTCAACACTTCATGAAGTTTCAACAAAAGAACAAAATAAGCCACCATTCTATTTATCTTTCCAAAATGAATAAATAAATAAATGAATAAGTAAATAAACAAAACCCTAACCATTAACATAACCATGGTTTAATCATACACACAAACTTTCATGTATCATCAAACATGATACAATCAAGTGCACAAAAGTATATCACATATACAATGTGCACATCAAGTGAGAAAATCCTCTTTAAGTGAACAAATATTAGTTAATGTAAAGTAATATATCTAATATATAATTATACATTAAATCATTAAATCAATACTTGATTTAACGATCCGGTCATATCGCATATAACCGAGTAATATCAATAGTAACAACTTATCGAATCAACACTTGATCCGATAACCCGGCTATATCGCATATAACCGATCAATGTTACAAATCGCGAGAATCGAATACAGTATCACATACTGGTATTATTCTCGGTCCCGCACATATCTCATATGCGCACCTATTTCATTTCGCTTGAGCCAGGAAACCTCTGTGTAGGACTCTAAAGACTCGTCAATACGCCGGCAGCAGGTGATGATCATATCAAACACCCACAAGCCACAAGCAGTCTGCTAAACGTAACGTCCACCTGGGTATTGAGCGATCAGAAGATCGACGAGCAAGCCCGCTCACACTCCTGTGAATCCAACCAGTAACACTTACCGTACAGTCCGGTCTGTTCGTCTGATATGTCGCATATCTCGCCTAGGGGTGGTAAACGTCAGACCCCAGCAGCTCGATAAGTCATGTCGATATGAGGTCTATAACAGTTCGAGAAACTACTGGTAACACTTACCAGTAAATCTCAGCAACCCTGGCCAGGGATTTCCAGTTATAGCCAATCGAACACAGCGCAACATCAACTCCCTATACCGGGAGAGACGAATCCCCTCCTATTGCTCATTGCCTCCATGTGATTCAGGACTGTACCCAAAAACCACCGTTTTGCACGCCCTCTTGGATGTGGTAAGGTGGAAATCAAAGCACAGTGGGAATCACACAAGACTCTATGACGATCTCGGGTCAACAGACTACTCTGTACCAGTGTCACCAGAGAACTGCCATCTGACGTAAGGTATAATACCATCTGGGAGTTCTCGGCGAGTCCGTCCAGTGTACCCAGTCTCCACTGAGCACCCGTATATCATCTCTGACGTCAAACACCAATGGATATGGGATCATCCATCGCCCATCTGTATGGGTCGAGAAGGTATACGCTAGTCTACTCTGGTATATCGATGCCCCGTCTCGATACACCCACGACTAGGGACCTTGAAGGATGTACTTATGGACTACCATGTCCCCACTAGTATGATCCGCATCATAGTCCAGGTAGTCAAGTACACATCCTAAGGGCTTTACCAACATGTAACAGAGAGACAATCAGTATACACGTTAAGGTAAAGAGCAACCAGATAGCATACTATCATGTCGAGCAAGAAAGTCCTCCCTATATATGTCCAAGCATCCACTACAATATACATCCTATGTATAGTAATGGCCTCTAGGGCATACATATAACTAACAATCTCCCACTTGCACTAGGGCCATCTGATAGCAGTGGTTGTAGTATCTCATACTCAACCATCCCATAAAAGCCTCTCTCTGGGAAAAGGCCTTTGTGAGTGGATCCGCCGTGTTGTCCTCTGAGTCTACTCTCCTAACCTTGATCCCCTGGAGATCAACCATCTCGATGATCAGGTGATACTGCCTTAGAATATGTCTGGATCACTGATGGGACGGACGTTCCTTGGCATAAGCCACAACTCCATTGTCACACAATGGGAGGAACTAAGTTCATCTCATGAACCAATATACACCCAGACTGCCTCTTTGGTAGCATCTTAAGTAGCGATGTATCTTGCCTTTAATCGTCTAGTATGCCATGGTATCTAGCTTGGAACTCTTCCAACATACCGTCCCTTTACTGAGGGTAAAGACAATGCCTGTGACTGACATTCAGTAGTCCTTATCACTCTGGAACTTTTCCAGTGATTCTCCCCTGGATCAATTGATACCATCTCACTTCAACAAGTGAGAATCCTAACATCCATTTAGATCTATCTCATAGATCCAAAACCCAGGATTTAGTAGGTATCACTTTGATCCTATATGGAGAATCATTGTGATAAGCGGAGATTGACCGAGCGCAGCATAGGAAACTTCTTTCTTATCAAGAGTATGTCATCCACGTACTCTACGAGGATCGCCACCATACTCCCTACTACCTTTTTGTATATACAAGGTTCATCTACCATTTTGATGAAGTCAAACTATTTGACTACTACATCAAAACAGATGTTCCAACTCCACGATGCCTGCTTTATCCTATAAAGCATCTTATACACGTTTCCGCTGCTCACACTGTTTACGAAGCCCTCTGGCTGTGTACTTATAGACGCCCTCTTCTAAAACATCATTTAGAAAAGCTGTCATGACACCCAACCACCAGATATCGTAGTCATGGTATGTAGCCGTGGCAAGTAGGATCTGGATGGACTTAAGCATAGGGCCCAGAAAAGGTTTCATCATTATCCACGCCTGGTTGATGACGAAAACCTTTAACAAGTCTAGCTTTGAAAGTCTCAACTTTTCCATCTACACCAAGGAATTTTCTCAAGATATACTTGCTCCTGATGGGGATTTAACCCTTCAGATATAGCAACCAAAGTCCATACTTTGTTGGTGTACATGGATTCCATCTCAGATCATTAAGCATCCAGCCATTCTTACAGAGTCTTACTCCTGATGGCCATCTCGAAACTAGTTGGGTCATCATCTCATGATGCAATCCTCGCTCCCACTGTCATAGAGAAACCGAAGTATCTCTCAGGTGGGTGAGGAACCTTACTAGATCGGTGTTCATCACAGAATACTGCATTTTATACCGCCCATTCTTACGCTCGTGTGTTTATAGGTAGGTGCTTTTTATCCGTGTTTGTTATATATTTGCAGGATACAGGTTCTCGGTTCTAAAACGGTGAAATTCATAGAAAACACGACAAAATCCGGGTTCCTGCCAACCACTGATAAAACACGGTCTCCGCTCTTCATCTGTATGCTGCCAGATACCAGTTTAGGAAGACGAAATGTCAAATCAATGTCATCCTCATGCACAAGGCTCAATGGTAGCACAAAATCCAAGAGATCTACGCGGAGCTCGAGGCAATCATGACAAAAGCATCCACAAAAGTCCACCTTTCCTCAACAGAAATTCTGGAAGAAATGTGAAAGTAATTTCAGAAACTACATGTACCAGACAACAGGGGACACAAAACCAGGAAAACACCAGAAAACCTACTGCCCAACTCACCAAGATGGCCGCGCATGCGCGGCCAATAGGGGGTATTGGCCGCGCTTGCGCGGCAAGGTGGGGCCCACTCTCTGACGAATTTCAGGGTTATTTTTGGTACTCCATCTCTGGTCTGCTGGTTGCCCTAGAACTCCATTTCCCTGCCTATAAATACAGCAGAACTTGCCAAAGCCAAGGGTCATTCTTGTGATTCTTTTTGTTCCTCTTTTGTATAGTTTTTCTTCTTCTTCTTCATTCCTCTTCCATGAATTGTAGTGAGAGCTTTTTGTGGATATGAATAAAGAGGAGGATTTTGTATCATTCATTTGTGTTTCTTCTTCCCCTTGAGATTTCTGCTTTCTCTTGCTCATTCAACCTCTTCATTGAGCTTGAATGGGTAAGAGTTAGTTATTGATCTCAAGGGTCGTATTTTCTCCCGGGACTAGTTCTTCACTTCACATGCGTTCTCTACCCTACCTTGATCTTGCAATCTCTTCATTGAGCTTGCAAGTTTAAGGGTTGGCTATTGAGCACATGCTTGGCTTGGGTTCTACTTCCGTGTTCTTTTCTTGTTCTTTTTATTACTCGCTTTTTATTACTTGTCTTTTTATTACTTGCAATTTTATTCATGCACTTTCATTCTTGTATCTTTTCTTTTCTTTGTTCTTTTATTTTTGTTCTCTTTTGTTTATTTTGTGAATGTTGTAATTATTGTTGTTGTTAAGAATTAATACGGTTTTATAAGTTAACATTTCCTTCTCATTTCCTTTTCCCGTTATTTTCCTTTTGAACTCCGCCCAAACCATACGCAAGCGCTCCGTTAGGCACCGTACCCTGACAAGGTAACGGTGATTCCTAACCACGACCGGTTGCGTTCGGTTTGGCCGGAGGCGAAGGCAAGAGATAAGAACGGAAGGACAAGGGTAAATAAGCCGGATTCCTCGAATACCGCGCTTAAATCCCCTAATCCACGTTGTTGCCGATTGCTTAGCTTCAATTGGTCAAGACTCGGCTCAAAGGTTTTGAGTACGGATTTCTTAGCTTATAATTTCGTATTTTCTTAACAACTTTATACTTGCAGATAAACACATAGGTTAGAACAAACAAACATACAAGATTCTTTATTGACTCGTCTAAAGCAAGAAGGTAAGACAACACCATCTCCCTGTGGACCGACCCGTGCTCACCGGCTAGCTGCATAGCGACACCGTCCTGATCGCGGTAAACTTTAATTCTTTCATCCGACACGCCAAAAGCGTGCGATCAAATGGCGCCGTTGCCGGGGAGACGGTAGCGTATTTTCTTTCTTGTTATTCGGGTTAATATTCTTTTTGTATATAAAAAAAATAAATATATTCTTTTTTTTTTTTTGGACAATATTTTTGTGGGCAAGTGTGCAGATTTTTTTTGCAGATTTGCAAACTGCGATTGTGGGAGCAAAGTGTACATTCAAAGTTAAGGTGATTACGGAGTACAGTGCCAAAGATCCGGGTAGTTTGACCCGCGCAAGCGAACCTTTCAAGCTTACCGGACTAGATTCAACGGGGGTTTCTTAACCCAAAACTTAAACGGTACGTACTTTACTAACACCTTCTTCTCAAATCCGACGCTTCCAATATACTATTCTTTTGCAGGATTCTTTGCAAGTTCGCTAGCAAACGCCAAAATTGACTAACCCGTATTTGTTGCAGCGCCGCGCTTAAAATTAAAAAAAAACGATTGTTTGATTCTTTAAAGAATTTTTGAATTGCGCATTGCATACATTAATACGGACTTAAGGGCAAGCGAACCCCACAACATACGGTAAAGGATTTCATCACCTTTTCCGTGGCCCACAAATCACGAACTTATGCATAACGTTTACCCACACAAAATTTAAAAGAAATTAGACTTTAAGCCTTAAGGACTTCGCGCTCACTAGGAGAAGTTAACTGTATTTAGAAGCTTGCTTAACGGTATATTGTTTACGGGGTGTCTAGGAAAGTGTTAACGGCGAAACCGCCAAAATAGAAAGGGTTATTTAATTAAGGAACTTCGCGAAAGCGTTGGAAAACCTCCCCTTATCTCTGCACTTACCTGGCCTCGTGATCAGTGTATCTTGAGCCTGTTTCTCGACACAGTTTTACTTCGACAATCAAGTTCTCGAGCAGGTCTAGTTGACCTAGGTGAACCCTAGAACGATTAGGTGTGTGGTATTTCTGTGTCGTGATTTTTTGTCCATATTTTTTTTGCTAACAACTAACCAAAAAAAAAAAAATAAAATAAAATCACATTCTCTTTCCCCTCCTTTTCTCTACCTTTCTTTCTTTCACTCTTCATATCATGGGTACTCCACCTCGCAAAACTCTTGCCGAACTTTGGTACCCACAACCAGACATTACTTCATACGGTTCTTGTTTTGGCCGAACATCGAACGACCCATCTATGCCCAAAATTTCACTGAAAGATCGCATAGCAGCGTCTAGGACAAACACTTGCACCCCTCATTCCACTTTGTATCAACCTTTTCAACCTCCCGTACCCGCTTATGTTGATACCCCTTCTGCAAGTCGTCCTTTGTCCATCGCTGAACGAATTGAACAATCCCGTAGCCGATCTTTCACTCCTTTCACCACTACAAATTCTTGGGATCAACAATTCCATTCACCTTCTTATCCAAATGTTGATCCCACTCCTGTCCAGCCATTCAACTCCTACCAATCCTACCCTAATTTTGCACCTTCCCTAGACATTGCATCAGAACCGCAATTTGGGAGTTTTCAGTATCCCTACAACTGTGAATCTTTTACTGAAACCCCTTCACAACCTATGTCTAGTTTAGAACAGTCCTTGGAAGAATTTAGGGTAGCTTCACAACAGACGATGGATTTGAATGCGTCCATGGCCGCCCTCATGCAACCTAGTGACCCGGGAGCTAGTTTTCAACTAGCTCCAAATTTTCCAATGTATGATGAGGCGGCAGGACATGCTGTGAATTTGAGAGGAGAGAGTGAGCTATACCCCCTTCCAAATCAAACCTACCCGTCCCAAATTGAATCCCACAACTCCTGTGTTGAAAGTCTATCAAGTGTCCCAAACGAATTATCAGTTGAAGATAGAATGTTTAATGAGTTGTGCGACTTTGTAGTGTTTGATTTGCCAGATTGTGAAGGGACCTTGCCAAGTGAAACCATTCCCAATCCTTTCGACCTCTACACCTCCATCTTAGAACCTGAATTGATTAATATCCATGCTTTTGATGAGGTGTCTGAGAATATTAATTTTCACTTGATTGAAGATATTGACGCTGGGAACATTTTGGATGATGAACCCGTAGATTTAGCTGAGTTTGTCTGTTCAAATCATCATCCCGAGTCTTTAACTGTTTTTCCCGAACCTCATATGCGTCTGGATTTTGATGAAATATGCATGGATGAGCGTAATTTTGAGGAAAATTTTGAGGATAGTCTTGAGGATGAACCAGTTTTGTTTGATGAGTCGGATTTACCAATTCATCATGTTCCTTCCACTGACTGTGTACACCCTCCTGAGCCTATAACCGATACCCTTCCTCAACAACTTCCCTCCATCCTGTCCGTCGTTCCGACCTTGCAAGAACCCGTCTCACTTTCATTTACTATGTCTGGTTTACCAAGTTCGGCGTACCCATGGTTTCTCACGAACCTTGAGGGATTTGACCCCATCTCTCGGCGAGTTAATAAATTAGCACAATCGCTTTTTACACATCGCTCATCACAAATTGTGCTAATCTATTCACTCCATTTGTACCCTCAAGTTCGTATTCCACTTCTCTTCCCCTTCCACCATTCTTCTTCTTCTCATCTACCGAGACCGCATTCCACTTCTCTCCACAAGCGGTCTCGCGTAGTCTCCATTTCTTACCTCTCCTTCTTCTTTGACCAACCACTGCTTTTTCACGATAAAATCTTTGAATGGTTGCTACTAACTTTTGGCCTGTGTAAGGCCTTGTATAGCTTTATTCAGATCTTTCCCCCCTAATCCTGAACTTCAACGCTTAACAGTGGAAACACTGTTTCACTTAAGTTTGGGGGGGCTCCTTTTTTGTATATATTTTTTTGTTTTTCTTTTTGTTTTGTATATAATTTGTTTTTAGAGGAAGCGCCGGCAATTTTGACCCTCTTGGTATAGCCTGACAGTGAGGGCACTGTCAAGTTTAAGTTTGGGGGTGTGCTCGGTAAGCTTTCTTCCTTCGCATTCATATGTATATTTTGCATCTGCATATTAAATCCATAAAATCCATAAAAATCTGAAAATTTTCTAAAAATATAAAAACTTTTTGTCAAGTTAGCTTGTGGAAGAACTCTGATTCAACATTCGACGGTTTTTGTTTGAAAAGATAGGAATAACTAAATCCTATGTTTGGATTTTGAAAACCTGAAAGATAACTCTCCTTTGAAGTTAACTATAGCTGATATACGTCTTTACATTACACTACACGTGTTGTGAGTCTTGGAAATTAGATGACAAGTCTTTTATGTTTAAAAAAAAAAACTTTTAAATAGATAAATGATTTTCTGAGGATCAAATAGGTTTGTTCTGAAATAAGTAATATATCAAGAATAGTTTATGAAGTAAGTGAATATGAAGGAATGTTATTGATGCCTTAATTGGAACTAAGTCTGAAAAATAACCCATCTGAAACTTGATTGGAATGATTACACACCAAACCCACTAAACACGTCTTTTATCTGAAAAATAATTGAACTGCCGGTTATATCTCCGTTCGTATTAAATCATCTGATTTTCACGACAATCTGTCTTTTGTTTTTGGACCTAGGTAACTTGAGTAATTAAGTCCGCTGGGGTGTTTCTACACCTAATGCCCTAAAACCAACTGGTTTGGGTGCATTGGCCCAAAGCTCGCTAAGAAGCCTAGAAAGTCCAGTTTTAAAACAAAGTCAAGCAAGTGTTCTCTCCGAGTTAAAATTCCTAACGGTTTTTTGTGTGAGAATAATCTTGATAAAAGACAGGCTTTTATAAAAATTTTAACGGAGATATGAAGGTTTTATTCTATGATAAAGACTATTGCACAGTCACAGAGGTGTGTATGAAATGAAAACAAGAATAAGGTGGAGTGAAAAATACGACTTAGTTTCCTGTTAAGGAAGATAGAAATTCTGAAGTTGAAACCTTACTGGAAAACGAAACTTGAAAAAATGCTTAACTCTCTATAAAACTTATGTGATCCTTTTAAAATAGTTATCTGGGCTTTATTGTGTGACATAATGACTTTATTCGACCTTTCGGGAACTTAACGACACTATTTGCACTGCACGTAAAGACATATAAAATCTGTAGTTAAATAAGAAGCGAGGTGTGAAAAATAAAGGTTCGATAGTCTAGACTTAGGATAATAGAATTGTTATTTTCTAAAACAAAACTTTAGGGGTTTGAATCTTAGTTATTTTACAAAACTAGCTTGACCGGATTTTGTGGGTAGTATCCGCTGAAAACCCTCAGGAGACAACACTCCTCCTACTAGGGACACCTAGAGGTTTAACGGCTTGTTGCACGCGCTCAGTGCAATCGCGTTCCCTACGAAAGTGCGGTTATCATTTTATTTTTGTGAATAATTGGTTTTGCTCGGGACGAGCAAAAGTTAAGTTTGGGGGTATTTGTTCATCACAGAATACTGCATTTTATACCGCCCATTCTTACGCTCGTGTGTTTATAGGTAGGTGCTTTTTATCCGTGTTTGTTATATATTTGCAGGATACAGGTTCTCGGTTCTAAAACGGTGAAATTCATAGAAAACACGACAAAATCCGGGTTCCTGCCAACCACTGATAAAACACGGTCTCCGCTCTTCATCTGTATGCTGCCAGATACCAGTTTAGGAAGACGAAATGTCAAATCAATGTCATCCTCATGCACAAGGCTCAATGGTAGCACAAAATCCAAGAGATCTACGCGGAGCTCGAGGCAATCATGACAAAAGCATCCACAAAAGTTCACCTTTCCTCAACAGAAATTCTGGAAGAAATGTGAAAGTAATTTCAGAAACTACATGTACCAGACAACAGGGGACACAAAACCAGGAAAACACCAGAAAACCTACTGCCCAACTCACCAAGATGGCCGCGCATGCGCGGCCAATAGGGGGTATTGGCCGCGCTTGCGCGGCAAGGTGGGGCCCACTCTCTGACGAATTTCAGGGTTATTTTTGGTACTCCATCTCTGGTCTGCTGGTTGCCCTAGAACTCCATTTCCCTGCCTATAAATACAGCAGAACTTGCCAAAGCCAAGGGTCATTCTTGTGATTCTTTTTGTTCCTCTTTTGTAGTGTTTTGTATAGTTTTTCTTCTTCTTCTTCATTCCTCTTCCATGAATTGTAGTGAGAGCTTTTTGTGGATATGAATAAAGAGGAGGGTTTTGTATCATTCTTTTGTGTTTCTTCTTCCCCTTGAGATTTCTGCTTTCTCTTGCTCATTCAACCTCTTCATTGAGCTTGAATGGGTAAGAGTTAGTTATTGATCTCAAGGGTCGTATTTTCTCCCGGGACTAGTTCTTCACTTCACATGCGTTCTCTACCCTTCCCTTGATCTTGCAATCTCTTCATTGAGCTTGCAAGTTTAAGGGTTGGCTATTGAGCACATGCTTGGCTTGGGTTCTACTTCCGTGTTCTTTTCTTGTTCTTTTTATTACTCGCTTTTTATTACTTGTCTTTTTATTACTTGCAATTTTATTCATGCACTTTCATTCTTGTATCTTTTCTTTTCTTTGTTCTTTTATTTTTGTTCTCTTTTGTTTATTTTGTGAATGTTGTAATTATTGTTGTTGTTAAGAATTAATACGGTTTTATAAGTTAACATTTCCTTCTCATTTCCTTTTCCCGTTATTTTCCTTTTGAACTCCGCCCAAACCATACGCAAGCGCTCCGTTAGGCACCGTACCCTGACAAGGTAACGGTGATTCCTAACCACGACCGGTTGCGTTCGGTTTGGCCGGAGGCGAAGGCAAGAGACAAGAACGGAAGGACAAGGGTAAATAAGCCGGATTCCTCGAATACCGCGCTTAAATCCCCTAATCCACGTTGTTGCCGATTGCTTAGCTTCAATTGGTCAAGACTCGGCTCAAAGGTTTTGAGTACGGATTTCTTAGCTTATAATTTCATATTTTCTTAACAACTTTATACTTGCAGATAAACACATAGGTTAGAACAAACAAACATACAAGATTCTTTATTGACTCGTCTAAAGCAAGAAGGTAAGACAACACCATCTCCCTGTGGACCGACCCGTGCTCACCGGCTAGCTGCATAGCGACACCGTCCTGATCGCGGTAAACTTTAATTCTTTCATCCGACACGCCAAAAGCGTGCGATCAATCGGCGGAGAGGCTGAGGTTCGTTGGAATCGACTGAATCCTTTGGTTCTACCAAATCATCTGCTGTAGTTTGTATAGCTGGAACTTTTCCAGTTCTACATAACTGACCTTGCCTCGAGCTTGTCCGGATTTTTCTTTTAGACATAGGCCGGACAATCCCAAATCTTAACTAACTTAAGATATGGGCTCTTCCCTTTCCATATCACATATGAAGTGGTAGGAAACTGATTTGATTTGAACCCTATTCAATAGGTATGCAGCTTCTCAAGTGCATAACTCCCAAAAGGAAATAGGTAACTCAGTAGTACTCATCATAGAGCGCACCATATCGAATAGGGTGCAATTGCTCCACCCCGATATACCATCGTGCTATGGTGTATACGGAGGAGTAATGCTGAGAGAGAATCTCATTCTCCTTTAGAATAGTCCAGGATTTCCATGCTCAAGTATTCTCCTCCCTGATCACTGTAGGGTTCCTAGGCACTCTAATGAGGTCTCACAAGGCATCAACCATGCCAATTTCAAAATTTTACGGGTGCCGAGAAATCCTAATACGGATCGTTAATTAGATATTTAGGCGAAACTAGAACTAGTAAACTACTTTACTAAGAGTAAACGGAAATACAACCTTTGTAGATCCGGTCCTCCACCTCCATAGCTCCGCAATGAAGTCTCCTCGCTGTCCAAATGGAAACCCGGGCTCTAGCGTCGGCTTCATCGGAGAAATGGGCGGGCAAGGTCGTCGGCTTCGTGCCGAAGATGATCTACGTCGAGGCATCACAAGATCAAGCTCCCACTTCACCAAGTCATGAAACTTGTGAAGAAAACACACTCTACTACTTGGCAAGAGGTAGAGGAAGAAGAAATAGGAAGTGGGTTCACTTTAGAATTGGATTTCTCACTCATTTCATCAAGTCACCATTGATGAAGTCTAGGTTTTCTTCTTGAAGAAGAATAGAAGAAGATGATAATATTATGATAAGTTATTTGAAAATAGAAAAGAAAAGCAATACTTATCATAATACAACCATGGTTAGGTGTAGAGAATTAACTAGGATTAGTGAATGGTTGGGTTAAGACATGAAGACAAAATGGTCACTTTAGTCAAACCTTCATGAAGCTTCAACAAGCTTCATCCTTTAAAGCAACCATTTTCTCTTTTTCTTTTGTCAAAACAAAATAAATAAATGCATAAATAAATCAAATGAAACCCTAACCATTAACTAACCATGATTTAATCACACACTTAACTAAGTTAACATGTATCATCAAACATGATACAATCAAGTGCACAAAAGTATATCACATATACAACTTGTGAACTTCAAGTGAGAAAATCCTTTTAAAGTGAACCAATACTAGTTAATGCAAAGTAATATATCAAATATATAATTATGCATTAAATCATTAAATCAACACTTGATTTAACGATCCGGTCATATCGCATATAACCGACTAATATGCAATGTATCGACTTATCGAATCAATCCTTGATTCGATAACGAGGTTATATCGCATACAACCAATCAATACATTCATCGCGAGAATAGAATACGGTATCACATACACGCATTATTCTCGGTCCCGCACATATCTCATATGCGCTCCTATTTCGCTTCGCTTGAGCCAGGAAACCTCTGTGTAGGACTCTAAAGACTCGTCAATACGCCGGCAGCAGATGATGATCATATCAAACACCCACAAGCCGCAAGCGGTCTGCTAAACATAACGGCCACCCGGGTATTGAGCGATCAGAAGATCGACGAGCAAGCCCGCTCACACTCCTGTGAATCCAACCAGTAACACATACCGTACAGTCCGGTCTGATCGTCTGATATGTCGCATATCTCGCCTAGGGGTGGTAAACGTCAGACCCCAATAGCTCGATAAGTCGTGTCGATCTGAGGTCTATAACAATTCGAGAAACTACAGGTAACACTTACCAGTAAATCTCAGCAACCCTGGCCAGGGATTTCCGGTTATAGCCAATCGAACACAGCGCAACATCAACTCCCTATACCGGGAGAGACGAATCCCCTCCTATCGCTCATTGCCTCCATGTGATTCGGGACTGTACCCAAAAACCACCGTTTTGCACGCCCTCTTGGATGTGGTAAGGTGGAAATCAAAGCACAGTAGGAACCACACAAGACTCTATGACGATCTCGGGTCAACAGACTACTCTGTACCAGTGTCACCAGAGAACTGCCATCTGACGTAAGGTATAATACCATCTGGGAGTTCTCGGCGAGTCTGTCCAGTGTACCCAGTCTCCACTGAGCACCCTTATATCATCTCTGATGTCAAACACCAATGGATATGGGATCATCCATCGCCCATCTGTATGGGTCGAGAAGGTATACGCTAGTCTACTCTGGTATATCGATGCCCAGTCTCGATATACCCATGACTAGGGACCTTGAAGGATGTACTTATGGACTACCATGTCCCCACTAGTATGATCCGCATCATAGTCCAGGTAGTCAAGTACACATCCTAAGGGCTTTACCAACATGTAACAGAGAGACAATCAGTGTACACGTTAAGGTAAAGAGCAACCAGATAGCATACTATCATGTCGAGCAAGAAAGTCCTCTCTATATATGTCCAAGCATCCACTACAATATACATCCTATGTATAGTAATGGCCTCTAGGGCATACATATAACTAACAATCTCCCACTTGCACTAGGGCCATCTGATAGCAGTGGTTGTAGTATCTCATACTCAACCATCCCATAAAAATCTCTCTCTGGGAACAGGCCTTTGTGAGTGGATCCGCTGTGTTGTCCTCTGAGTCTTCTCTCCAAACCTCGATCTCCTTAGAGATCAACCATCTCCATGATCAGGTGATACTGCCTTAGAATATGTCTGGATCACTGATGGGACCTGCGTTCCTTGGCACAAGCCATAACTCCATTGTCACACAATGGTAGGAACCTAGTTCATCTCATGAACCAATATACACCCAAACAGCCTCTTTGGTAGCATCTTTAGTAGCGATGTATCCCGCCTTTATCGTCTAGTATGTCACGGTATCTAGCTTGGAACTCTTCCAACATACCGTCCCTTTACTGAGGGTAAAGACAATGCCTGTGACTGACACTCAGTCGTCTTTATCACCCTGGAACCATTCCAGTGATTCTCCCCAGGATCGATTGATACCATCTCACTACAACTAGTGAGTATCCTAACATCCATTTAGATCTATCTCATAGATCCAAACCCAGGATTTAGGAGGTATCACTTTGATTCTATATGGAGAATCCTCGTGATAAGCGGAGATTGACCGAGCGTAGCATAGAAAACTCCTTTCTTATCAAGAGTATGACATCCACGTACTCTACGAGGATCACCACCATACTCCCTACTACCATTTTGTTTATACAAGGTTCATCTACCATTTTGATGATGTCAAACTCTTTGACTAATCCATCAAAACAGATGTTCTAACTCCGCGATGCCTGCTTTATCTTATAAAGCATCTTGCACACGTTTCTGCTGCTCCCACTGTCTACGAAGCTCTCTGGCTGTGTACTTATAGACGCTCTCTTCCAAATCATCATTTAGAAAAGCAGTCATGACACCCAACCACCAGATATCGTAGTCATGGTATGTAGCCGTGGTAAGTAGGATCTGGATGGACTTAAGCATAGATCCTTAGAAAAGGTTTCATCATGATCCATATCTGGTCAATGATGCAAACCTTTAACAAGTCTAGTTTCGAAAGTCTCAACTTTTCCATGTACACCAAGTAATCTTCTCAAGATATACTTGCTCCTGATGGGGATTTAACTCTTCAGATAAAGCAACTAAAGTCCATACTTTGTTGGTGTATAAGGATTCCATCTCAGATCACTAAGCATCCAACCATTCTTACAGAGTCCCACTCCTGATGGCCAGGTCGAAACTAGTTGGGTCATCATCTCATGATGCAATCCTCGCTCCCACTGTCATAGAGTAACCGAAGTATCTCTCAGGTGGGTGAGGAACCCTACTAGATCGGCGGAGAGGCTGAGGTTCGTTGGTAACTATTGAATCCTTTGGTTTTATCAAATCATCTGCTGTAGTTTGTATAGCTGGAACCTTTCCAGTTCTACATAACTGACCTTGCCTCGAGTTTTTCCGGATTTTGCTTTCAGACATAGGCCGGACAACCCCAAATCTTAACTAACTTAAGATATGGGCTCTTCCCTTTCCATATCACATATGAAGTGGTAGGCATTGATTTGATTCGAACCTAATTCAATAGGTATGCATCTTCTCAAGTGCATAACTCCCAAAAGGAAAATAGGAAACTCAGTAGTACTCATCATAGAGCACACCTTATCATATAGGGTGTGATTGCTCCACCCCGATATACCATCGTGCTATGGTGTATACGGAGGAGTAATGCTGAGAGAGAATCTCATTCTCCTTTAGAATAGTCCAGGATTTCCGTGCTCAAGTATTCTCCTCCTTGATCTCATCAAAGGACATAAGACTTATACCCGTTTTGGTTCTCTACTTCTAAATCATATTCTGTGAATATCTCAAAAGGTTCGGACTTGTGTTTCAACAGGAACATATGTCTGAATCTTGAGAGATTATCAGAGAATGTAATGAAGTACAAAGAACCGGTCTTGGCATGTGTAGACAGGGGACCTTTATACATCAACACGCATCATCCCAAGAGTTCACTAACTCTTTCTCTGTTTCCAATAAACAGAGCTGGTGTCATTATATCTTTGTGACATGACTGGCAAGTTTCACAAGATGTAAATTCAAACTTATTTAAATATGCATCTACATGTAACTTTAGCTAGTCGGGTCGCATTGATATGACCTAGTCTACAATGCCTCAAGAAGGATTCGTTCATTTCTGAACTCTTCCTCTTTTGTGTGTTCCGTATACTAAGAACTGTAGTTTGATTTAGAACATTAATGCTTTTAGATAACGTGCCTGAACCGATCAACTTTTGATATAGGAAATGTTCAAAACATTATCCAACAATACAAAATTTTATCATTTCTTTACTATTAAAGAGAGTGATATGATTTTGTATATCAGGTTCGGTATCTAATAACATTCGTTCAGAATCAATGTATTTGGAATACAGGGTGACAGTGACCAACAGACTTGGCTGCAACACTTGCCCCGTTTTCTGCCTCATGAAACTTATCACCCGTTCTCAGTTCTCTACCTATCTGTAGCCCTATGTAACAGATTACATTTCTGGGATCCTGATCCGGTATCATATACCCAGGATGCGGAGGATACTGAGAAACAGTTCTTTGTAACGAACACACCCGAAGATGATGCATCAGCATGCACTCTCTTCATTTGGGCGGCACGGGAATTCTGGTAATCCCCAATTTCCTGCTCTGTCTTATAACAATTATAAGTTGGAGCGGGACCAACGTTCCCCAGCTCAGTATAACAAGCGGGTTCGGTCAATACATCCATATTATTATCTTGATTAAGGCGTGATATGGTCGCTACCTGGAGAGAGAGAGAAGAAAACACTCAGCGTGCGCTCTTGCAAGAATAGATTGGTTATTATTTTATCTAATCAGGATGGCTCCCACTGCTTTTTATCAAATCTTCCTTCAAACCCTAAAAGGAAAGACTAGCCAGGATTAATTACACACTACAAGTTCGCCAATCTTTCAGCCAGGCCAATGTCGGTACTTTGAGGGAGGTCCCCCGTGCTTTCGCACGAACCTAATTAATGTAAACCTCGTTTTCCCAGAGGCGTAACCTCGTTAACACCTTTCTAGACACCTACTTGATTGGCTAATTGTAATATGTAAAACTCTCCCAGGAGTAACTCTTACTCGCAGCGGGTATCGGGATCCAACTATCTCATAGAAGGTATGCAATCTCATTGCAAATTTCAACACTTGAAATTCCCGATAATATTTTGCCCCTAGCGTGCTATGACCTTGACGCATGCCAAACAACCCATAGTCCGCTAGTCAAGTTCAACCCGTACATTTCTTGATTGAATTAAACCCACCCGCACGACCCTTGACGCATGCCAAACAACGCCGTGCGAATACCCTAATCCAATCGTATCGTATGCTAGCAGATAAGCACTAGTTAGCTACCGTACACTACGCCTTGACGCATGCCAAACAACCGCAGCACGAATACTAACTAGTACTTATCTGAAATGACGGAGGGCAACGACAGGTTTTTCTGAAAACCTATTGCGTAATGAACTTGATGTCGTTGTAGGATCGAATGAATTTTGAAATGGAGTGTTTTTGAGGCTTTTCTAGTTTTGCTAAAGGAGTCACTCCCGGTGAAAGGATCGTCGGTCCTTTCCTCGTCGAATGAGGTGCGGGATATATCATATATATCACTGTGCAAAGCAAAAACTCTTAAAAGCAATCAAAAGACAAACCGAGTGTGTAGCATCTGCCAGTTATTGCTAAAGGAGTCACTCCCGGTGAAGGGATCTCGGTCCTTTCCTTATCGAATAAGGTGCAGGATATATCATATACACCGCTGTGCAAAGCAAGAACTGCAGCTACCTGTTTTATTTTGAAATTCGATTCTACAACATCATTAGGTTTCTTTTATTTCATTAATCTCATTAATGAATTCCCATTATTTAAATTACCTAAACATCACAGATAAATACGACGTACACTTATGCCATCCGCATTCGCCTCGATGTCCCCTCGTGCACCGTTAGGTTAGGTAACTAACGACAGAGCGGGGCAGGGCTAGCGCGGGTGTAAAACATAAGTAACGCATATATAATATATCATATATACTATATACTGTATCTATCACAGAACATCACATGATCACATCACAGATATCGCAGCAGAAGAAACATATGAAATATTGGATATACTAGGACGTCAGTGTTTTCAATACGAGCCAGTATAAAACACGGATTCCACGGTCGCGATGAATAGCCAAACCAACACCCCTAGACCCCTACGAGAGCGGCAAGCAACCCTACCAATTCTGGAGTTAGGAGACCCGGACTCGACTCCTCGAGTTGGTCTCCCACTGGACTCCAGAACCCGGTTACTTGTGCCCTCCTCCTTGGGTCTATCCTAGTGCGGAAAAGTAAATAATATACAAAGGGTGACATCTTCCGCAACCTGGAAGTGCCCCAATAAAAGAATATTACATACAAGTTTTTACATGAATGAAAATGAAAAACACTCATCTCACATAAAAAAACCCCGGCTATTCAAACACGACGATACAATATAACATATCCAGCAACACATAACATCACATGTCATCAACGTAAGTAAATATGCGCATCCCAATTGTCGTTGACATATAGCAACGAAACCAGCGATATCACATATTACACTTACGGTCACAGAAAAGAAAGTGTAAAACTACAACAGTTGGAATCCGCAACCACCTCAGACATCGCATGCCTGACCAAATGAATTCCTTAGACATCGCATGCCTAACAATTATAAACCCCGCATTTTAGTCTCATTATCGAAAACTCTTTTCAATATCAAGTCGGGCAATTCAACAAGATTCCCGACAATTTGATCGAATGCTCGTCGCAAACTTCAGTAGACGGCCGCACCCCCGATGCCGCCGATGAAGTGCACCAAGGCGGAACACCGCTGCCGCGAGCATCCGAACGGATGCTTTCGACGACGGGGTTTTCCTACAGTCACTTGGTCGGGGCTATGGGTGAGGCTGTCTATTAAGTTTACCCGGCGAGTATCCGCGTACGCTACGTGATTGCGACGAACTTTTGATCACATCTAAATTCCGTGGCAACCAATCAAGTGAGACTAAACTGCTATGTTTATAACATTCATTCAGTTATCTCATAACTTCTTGTGAATTCCAATTATTGTATCACATTCCGAATAAGATAGAAAATGTTAAACTTTCCGATCGAACAATCGAACACCCAAGTTTTCCCGAAACAGCTCAACACATGAAATAAGTCTAACGACATTCAGTTCGTGCCTCAGCACCAACGGTCCAGCCGTAGAAGGGTCAAGCCAACGCCTCACATGTGGCACGCCGTACTGCCCCAAACCCTAAGGTTCAAAGGGTAGTTCAAGACGGTCACATAATCGAGTTAAGGTTTGTTGTCTTCTAGAAGGACCATCGTGTTACTTGCACTACTTAGAACGTGATTAAACTACAGAAATATCCAACACTTGGAAATTTCCCGACAGGGGAAAAATTGGGTATTTATATCCGGTCGAACTTTTTAACATATTCAAAAAATTATCCGGAAAGACACATAGACAAAGTTTGACAATCCGATCGAATGTACGAACTCCCAATACAACCCAAAATACTCAACTCTTGATTTCAGATTAAAAATTCCCAGGAACACCAGCACTGCAAAATAGGAATTACTGTGCAAAATTTAATGGGAGAAGAGACAAAAGGGCCGCGGAACCGCCGCATTAGCATGCTAATGCCGCGGTTCCGCCGCACTTTTATGGAATTAGGTCATCGAACTTCACAGTAATTCTTATAATTTCCTTCTGGTTTTTCAGCATATTTTTAATTCTGAAAAATCCCCGAATTTCAAAAATGTCCAGAGAGCAAATTCCAATTAGGGTTTCGGTTCGATCGGACTTCAAACTCCGTCTACGCATCGCCTAAGGCTCTAGCTAGGCTCTGATACCACTGTAGGGTTCCTAGGCACTCTAATGAGGTCTCACAAGGCATCAACCATGCCAATTTCAAAATTTTACGGGTGCCGAGAAACCCTAATACGGATCGTTAACTAGATATTTAGGCGAAACTAGAACTAGTAAACTACTTTACTAAGAGTAAACGGAAATACAACCTTTGTAGATCCGGTCCTCCACCTCCATAGCTCCGCAATGAAGTCTCCTCGCTGTCCAAATGGAAACCCGGGCTCTAGCGTCGGCTTCATCGGAGAAATAGGCGGGCAAGGTCGTCGGCTTCGTGCCGAAGATGATCTACGTCGAGGCATCACAAGATCAAGCTCCCACTTCACCAAGTCATGAAACTTGTGAAGAAAACACACTCTACTACTTGGCAAGAGGTAGAGGAAGAAGAAATAGGAAGTGGGTTCACTTTAGAATTGGATTTCTCACTCATTTCATCAAGTCACCATTGATGAAGTCTAGGTTTTCTTCTTGAAGAAGAATAGAAGAAGATGATAATATTATGATAAGTTATTTGAAAATAGAAAAGAAAAGCAATACTTATCATAATACAACCATGGTTAGGTGTAGAGAATTAACTAGGATTAGTGAATGGTTGGGTTAAGACATGAAGACAAAATGGTCACTTTAGTCAAACCTTCATGAAGCTTCAACAAGCTTCATCCTTTAAAGCAACCATTTTCTATTTTTCTTTTGTCAAAACAAAATAAATAAATGCATAAATAAATCAAATGAAACCCTAACTATTAACTAACCATGATTTAATCACACACTTAACCAAGTTAACATGTATCATCAAACATGATACAATCAAGTGCACAAAAGTATATCACATATACAACTTGTGAACTTCAAGTGAGAAAATCCTTTTAAAGTGAACCAATACTAGTTAATGCAAAGTAATATATCAAATATATAATTATGCATTAAATCATTAAATCAACACTTGATTTAACGATCCGGTCATATCGCATATAACCGACTAATATGCAATGTATCGACTTATCGAATCAATCCTTGATTCGATAACTAGGTTATATCGCATACAACCAATCAATACATTCATCGCGAGAATAGAATACGGTATCACATACACGCATTATTCTCGGTCCCGCACATATCTCATATGCGCTCCTATTTCGTTTCGCTTGAGCCAGGAAACCTCTGTGTAGGACGCTAAAGACTCGTCAATACGCCGGCAGCAGATGATGATCATATCAAACACCCACAAGCCGCAAGCGGTCTGCTAAACGTAACGGCCACCCGGGTATTGAGCGATCAGAAGATCGACGAGCAAGCCCGCTCACACTCCTGTGAATCCAACCAGTAACACTTACCGTACAGTCCGGTCTGATCGTCTGATATGTCGCATATCTCGCCTAGGGGTGGTAAACATCAGACCCCAATAGCTCGATAAGTCGTGTCGACCTGAGGTCTCTAACAATTCGAGAAACTACAGGTAACACTTACCAGTAAATCTCAGCAACCCTGGCCAGGGATTTCCGGTTATAGCCAATCGAACACAGCGCAACATCAACTCCCTATACCGGGAGAGACGAATCCCCTCCTATCGCTCATTGCCTCCATGTGATTCGGGACTGTACCCAAAAACCACCGTTTTGCACGCCCTCTTGGACGTGGTAAGGTGGAAATCAAAGCACAGTGGGAACCACACAAGACTCTATGACGATCTCGGGTCAACAGACAACTCTGTACCAGTGTCACCAGAGAACTGCCATCTGACGTAAGGTATAATACCATCTGGGAGTTCTCGGCGAGTCCGTCCAGTGTACCCAGTCTCCACTGAGCACCCGTATATCATCTCTGATGTCAAACACCAATGGATATGGGATCATCCATCGCCCATCTGTATGGGTCGAGAAGGTATACGCTAGTCTACTCTGGTATATCGATGCCCAGTCTCGATATACCCACGACTAGGGACCTTGAAGGATGTACTTATGGACTACCATGTCCCCACTAGTATGATCCGCATCATAGTCCAGGTAGTCAAGTACACATCCTAAGGGCTTTACCAACATGTAACAGAGAGACAATCAGTGTACACGTTAAGGTAAAGAGCAACCAGATAGCATACTATCATGTCGAGCAAGAAAGTCCTCCCTATATATGTCCAAGCATCCACTACAATATACATCCTATGTATAGTAATGGCCTCTAGGGCATACATATAACTAACAATCACATCAAAGGACATAATACTTATACCTGTATTTTGGTTCTCTACTTCTAACTTATATTCTGTGAATATCTCAAAAGGTTCAGATTTGTGAACATATGACTGAATCTTGAGAGATCATCAGAGAATGTAATGAAGTACAAAGAACCGTTCCTGGCATGTGTAGACGGGGGACCTTACATACATCAAAATGTATCATCCCAAGAGTTCACTAACTCTTTCTCTGTTTTCAGTAAACAGAGCTGTGGTCATCTTATCTTTGTGACATGACTGGCAAGTTTTCACAAGATGTAAATTCAAACAGATTTAAATATGCATCTATGTGCAACTTAGCTAGTCGGGTCGCATTGATATGACCTAGTCTACAATACCTCAAGAAGGCTCCGTTCATTTCTGAACTCTTCCTCTTATATGTGTTCCGTATACTAAGAACTGTAGTTTGATTTAGAACATCAATGCTTTTAGATAACGTGCCTGAACCGATCAACTTTTGATATAGGAAATGTTCAAAACATTATCCAACAATACAAAATTTTATCATTTCATTACTAATAAAGAGACCGATATGATTTTGTATATCAGGTTCGGTATCTAATAACATTCGTTCAGAATCAATGTATTTGGAATACAGGGTGACAATGACCAACAGACTTGGCTGCAACACTTGCGCCGTTTTCTGTCTCATGAAACTTATCACCCGTTCTCAGTTCTCTACCTTTCTGTAGCCCTATGTATCAGATTACATATCTGGGATCCTGATCTGGTATCTAATACCCAGGACGTAGAGGATACAGAGAAACAGTTCTTTGTAATGAACACACCCGAAGATGATGCATCATATGCACTTTCTTCGTTTGGGCGGCATAGGAATTCTGGTATTCCCCTATTTCCTGCTCTGTCTTATAACAATTATAAGTTGGAGCGGGACCAACGTTCCCCAGCTCAGTATAACAAGCGGGTTCGGTCAATATTCCGTATTATTATCTTGATTAAGGCATGATATGGTCGCTACCTGGAGAGAGAGAGAAGAAAACACTCAGCGTGCGCTCTTGCAAGAATAGATTGGTTATTATTTTATCTAATCAGGATGGCTCCCACTATTTTTATCAAATCTTCCTTCAAACCCTAAAAGGAAAGACTTGTCGGGATTAATTACATACTACAAGTTCGCCAATCTTTCAGCCAGGCCAGTGTCGGTACTTTGAGGGAGGTCCCCCGTGCTTTCGCACGAACCTAATTAATGTAAACCTCGTTTTCCCAGAGGCGTAACCTCGTTAACACCTTTCTAGACACCTACTTGATCGGCTAATTGTAATGTGTAAAACTCTCGGTATCGGGATCCAACTATCTCATAGAAGGTATGCAATCTCATTGCAAATTTCAACACTTGAAATTCCCGATAAAATTTTGCCCCTAGCGTGCTATGACCTTGACGCATGCCAAACAACCCATAGTCCGCTAGTCAAGTTCAACCCGTACATTTCTTGATTGAATTAAACCCACCCGCACGACCCTTGACGCATGCCAAACAACGTCGTACGAATACCCTAATCCAATCGCATCGTATGCTAGCAGATAAGCACTAGTTAACTACCGTACACTACGCCTTGACGCATGCCAAACTACCGCAGCACGAATACTAACTAGTACTTATCTGAAATGACGGAGGGCTACGACAGGTTTTTTCTGAAAACCTATTGCGTAATGAACTTGATATCGTTGTAGAATCAAATGAATTTTGAAATGGAGTGTTTTTGAGGCTTTTCTAGTTTTGCTAAAGGGGTCACTCCCGGTGAAGGGATCGTCGGCCCTTTCCTCGTCGAATGAGGTGCGGGATATATCATATATATCGCTGTGCAAAGCAGAAACTATAGAAGTTATCAAAATACAAACCGAGTGTGTAGCATCTGCCAGTTATTGCTAAAGGGGTCACTCCCGGTGAAGGGATCGTCGGCCCTTTCCTCATCGAATAAGGTGCAGGATATATCATATATACCGCTATGCAAAGCAAGAACTGTAGCTACTTGGTTTTATTTTTGAAATTCGATTCCACAACATCTTAGGTTTATTTTTCTTTCATTAATCATATTAATGAAGTCCCATCATTTAAGTCACCTAAACATCACAGATAAATACGACGTACACTTATGTCATCCGTGTTCGCCTCGATGTCCCCTCGTGCACCGTTAGGTTAGGTAACTAACGGCAGAGCGGGGCAGTGCTAGCGCGGGTGTAAAACATAAGTAACGCCTATATAATATATCATATATACTATATACTGTATCTATCACAGAACATCAAATGATCACATCACAGATATCGCAGCAGAAGAATCATATGAAACATTGGATATACTAGGACGTCCGTGTTTTCAATACGAGCCAATATAAATCACGGATTCCACGGTCGCGATGAATAGCCAAACCCACACCCCTAGACCCCTACAAGAGCGGCAAGCAACCCTACCAATTCTAGAGTTAGGAGACCCGGACTCGACTCCTCGAGTTGGTCTCCCACTGGACTCCAGAACCCGGTTACTTGTGCCCTCCTCCTTGGGTCTATCCTAGTGCGGAAAAGTAAATAATATACAAAGGGTGACATCTTCCGCAACCTCGAAGTGCCCCAATAAAAGAATATTACATACAAGTTTTTACATGAATGAAAATGAAAAACACTCATCTCACATAAAAAAAACCCCGGCTATTCAAACACGACGATCCAATATAACATATCCAGCAACACATAACATCACATGTCATCAACGTAAGTAAACATGCGTATCCCAATTGTCGTTGACATATAGCAACGAAACCGGCGATATCACATATTACACTTACGGTCGCAGAAAAGAAAGTGTAAAACTACAACAGTTGGAATCCGCAACCTCCTCAGACATCGCATGCCTGACCAAATGAATTCCTTAGACATCACATGCTTAACAATTATAAACCCCGCATTTTAGTCTCAAAATCGAAAACACTTTTCAATATCAAGTCGGGCAATTCAACAAGATTCCCGACATCCTGATCGAATGCTCGTCGCAAACTTTAGTAGACGGCCGCACCCCCGATACCATCGACGAAGTGCACTAAGGCGGAACACCGCTGCCGCGAGCACCCGAACGGATGCTTTCGGCGACGGAGTTCTCCTACAGTCACTTGGTCGGGGCTATGGGGCGTAGCTGTCTATTAAGTTTACCGGCGAGTCCGCGTACGCTACGTGATTGCGACGGACTTTTGATCACATCAAAATTCCGTGGCAACCGATCAAGTGAGACTAAACTGCTATGTTTATAACATTCATTCAGTTATCTCATAACTATATGTGGATTCCAAATATTGTATCACATTCCAGATAAATAGAAAATGTTAAACTTTCCGATCGAACAGTCAAACACCCAAGTTTTCCCGAAACAGATCAACACATGAAATAAGTTCAAAAACATTCACTTCATGCCTCAGTACCAACGGTCCAGCCGTAGAAGGGTCAAGCCAACGCCTCACATGTGGCACGCCGTACTGCCCCAAACCCTAAGGTTCAAAGGGCAGTTCAAGAAGGTCACATAATCGAGTTAAGGTTTGTTGTCTTCTAGAGGGTCCATCGCGTTACTTGCACTACTTAGAACGTTATTAAACCACGGAAAGATCCAATACTTGGAAATTTCTCGACAGGGGAAAAAGTGAGTATTTATATCCGGTCGAACTTTTTAACATATTCTAAAGTTATCCGGAAAAACACATAGACAAAGCTAAACAATCTGATCGAATCATCGATTACCCAAAACAATCCAGAAAACTCAACTCTTGAGTGTAGATTAAAAATTCCCAGAAAATACAGCACTAAAAGATATGAATTACTGTGCAATTTTGAAATGCTGATTTGACTATATGGCCGCGGAACCGCCGCACGAGCCATGCTCGTACCGCGCTTCCGCGGCGCTTTAGAGGATTCACGCGCACGTGCTTCACAGTATTTCATGAAATTCCCTGCTGATTTTTCTGCATATTTTTAATTCACAAAAATCTAAAATTTTCAAAAATGTACAGAGAGTGGATTTTGCATTAGGGTTTCGGTTCGATCGGACTTCTAACTCCATCTACCCATCGCCTAAGGCTCTAACTAGGCTCTGATACCACTGTAGGGTTCCTAGGCATGCTCAAGAGGTCTCACAAGGCATCAACCATGCCAATTTCAAATTTTTCATATGCCGAGAAACCCTAATACGGATCGTTAACTAGAGAATAGGCGAAACAACAAGCTAGTTAACAACTTAACTGCTAATTGAACGGAAATACAACCTTTGTAGATCCGGTCCTCCACCTCTATAGCTCCGTGTTGATGTCTGCGATCATCGGATCCCGGACTCTAGTAATGGTTTCGTCGAAGAAATGATCGGGCTAGGTCGTCGACTTTGATGCCGAAGATGATCTACGTCGAGGCAACACAAGATCAAGCTCCAACTTCACCAAGCCATGAAACTTGTGAAGAAAACACCCTATACTACTTGGCAAGTGGTAGAGGATGAAGAAATAGGAAGTGGGTTCACTTTAGAATTGGATTTCTCACTCTTTTTCTCAAGTCACCATTGAAGCTAGCAAGCTTCTTTCTTCTTGAAGAAGAAGAAGAAGAAAAAGAATATGATAAATTATAAAATCACTTGATTAATTATATTAAATCAAGTGATCTTATCATATAGCAACCATGGTTAAGTGTAGAGAATAAACTAGGGTTAGGTGAATGGTTAGGTTTAGGAAAGAAACAAAATGGTCAAGCTTTCAACACTTCATGAAGTTTCAACAAAAGAACAAAATAAGCCACCATTCTATTTATCTTTCCAAAATGAATAGATAAATAAATGAATAAGTAAATAAACAAAACCCTAACCATTAACATAACCATGGTTTAATCATACACACAAACTTTCATGTATCATCAAACATGATACAATCAAGTACACAAAAGTATATCACATATACAATGTGCACATCAAGTGAGAAAATCCTCTTTAAGTGAACAATTATTAGTTAATGTAAAGTAATATATCTAATATATAATTATACATTAAATCATTAAATCAATACTTGATTTAACGATCCGGTCATATCGCATATAACCGACTAATATCAATAATAACAACTTATCGAATCAACACTTGATCCGATAACCCGGCTATATCGCATATAACCGATCAATGTCATAAATCGTGAGAATCGAATACAGTATCACATACTGGTATTATTCTCGGTCCCGCACATATCTCATATGCGCTCCTATTTCATTTCGCTTGAGCCAGGAAACCTCTGTGTAGGACTCTAAAGACTCATCAATACGCCGGCAGCAGGTGATGATCATATCAAACACCCACAAGCCGCAAGCGGTCTGCTAAACGTAACGGCCACCCGGGTATTGAGCGATCAGAAGATCGATGAGCAAGCCCGCTCACACTCCTGTGAATCCAACCAGTAACACTTACCGTACAGTCCGGTCTGTTCGTCTGATATGTCGCATATCTCGCCTAGGGGTGGTAAACGTCAGACCCCAGCAGCTCGATAAGTCGTGTCGATATGAGGTCTATAACAGTTCGAGAAACTACTGGTAACACTTACCAGTAAATCTCAGCAACCCTGGCCAGGGATTTCCGGTTATAGCCAATCGAACACAGCGGAACATCAACTCCCTATACCGGGAGAGACGAGTCCCCTCCTATCGCTCATTGCCTCCATGTGATTCGGGACTGTACCCAAAAACCACCGTTTTGCATGCCTTCTTGGACGTGGTAAAGTGGAAATCAAAGCACAGTGGGAATCACACAAGACTCTCTGACGATCTCGGGTCAACAGACTACTCTGTACCAGTATCACCAGAGAACTGCCATCTGACGTAAGGTATAATACCATCTGGGAGTTCTCGGCGAGTCCGTCCAGTGTACCCAGTCTCCACTGAGCACCCGTATATCATCTCTGACGTCAAACACCAATGGATATGGGATCATCCATCGCCCATCTGTATGGGTCGAGAAGGTATACGCTAGTCTACTCTGGTATATCGATGCCCCGTCTCGATACACCCACGACTAGGGACCTTGAAGGATGTACTTATGGACTACCATGTCCCCACTAGTATGATCCGCATCATAGTCCAGGTAGTCAAGTACACATCCTAAGGGCTTTACCAACATGTAACAGAGAGACAATCAGTATACACGTTAAGGTAAAGAGCAACCAGATAGCATACTATCATGTCGAGCAAGAAAGTCCTCCCTATATATGTCCAAGCATCCACTACAATATACATCCTATGTATAGTAATGGCCTCTAGGGCATACATATAACTAACACCTTTGCGGTAACACCGGCGGTGATGATAAACTGTTGCTTCGCCAGTTCGTAGGCAGCTTATCAGAAACAGCGTTCGAATAGTATTCGGAACTCCCGAACGATTCTATCAAGACGTTCACTGAAATGGAGTTGCTATTCACTCAGCGATTCGCAAGCGCCAGCGAACGCACTCCAATAACGGCATTGATTAATGCCAGGGTGAAACCAGCCGAAACATGGGTCCAGTATGCTATACGCTGGCAAAATTTGTGGTCAAAATGCGAGCAACGCATTGAAGAAGCGCCCGCGGTGGGCATGTTCGTGGGAACCCTAGACCCTCATGCAACTATCTCCCAGTTCATGATGTTCTTTAAGCCGACCACGTTTCAGGCTTTGATCGACAAGTTGGCCCAGATGGACCATATGGGTCACAGACCGTCTCCCCCAAAGCCAGAACCCCAGAATGACAAGGGTAAAGGGAAGGCAACCTTCGTCGCGAATGCTCAGCAGCAAACCAGTGCCTCAAAGCTGGCGGATCAGTTGGAAGAAAAACGGCGGTATTATAATGAGAAGATGAAGCGTCCCTACTCGTTCCCGTGGGACAAGACGAAACGGTTATTCAAGCTGGCAGTATGCAACAGGCTTATAAACTTGCCAAATCCGAGGCGACCGCCACAACCCACTGAGGTGAATAACCCCAACTATTGCCCTTACCATCAAACGGTAAGCCATCCGATTAAGGACTGCTTCATCTTCAAAGGATGGATTGAAGATCAATACCTCCAGGGAAAGTTCGCACTGTCCGAAAAGTGAAAGGTGAACCCGCCACAGCCGCATACTCCTAAGAAAGTAGACACACCGGGGGCAACCTGTTCCTTTATTGAAGAAGCTCCCTGGGAGGTCGTGTTATCAGCCAAAACCAAAAGGATGCTGAGTGATCTTCATGCGTGCCCGGCGGTCGAATGGAGGAACCCGCTTGAACCTCAAATTATCGAAGGGATGCTGAAGCCGCGTCCAACTACAAGAATCGGTGGTGATGGCCCAAGTACTCACACCCAACCGTCAAAATCTTCGAAGAAAAAGAAGAAGAAACCCAAGAAGCCCGTGAAGCCTGGAGACAAGCGCACAGAATTGCAGAAACAGATTAACGCGCTGGAGGAGTACAATCAAAAGGCGCGGACTCCCGTCACACTGCAAGAGTTCCTCAACCACGTCTTTCAGGAGGAAGAAGATAGAGAGAGCTCGTCAGATGAATCCGAGGGATATGTGGTGAGTTGTCATGTGATTTCCCACTCCGAAGATGAGAAAACTCCTGGCACTGAGAAACTGGGAGCACAGCCTGAGTCAGAACTTGTATGGCCAACAGATGAAATGATCGACGCCTTTCTAGACGAGATTCGTTTAAAGAGTAAAGCCGATCAGGAGCGTAAGATGGCTGCATCGGAAGGAGCTAAGCGCAGGCGACTAAAGGAAAGAGTCGAAGCACTCCCGCCAGATCAAAAGATATCCGACGCGAATAAAAACGTACTCCAGACGAGGAAAAGGTTCGCCAAAGCCATGTCGATGGGGATGAAGCTACCACCCTCGGAAGAGAACACGTTCGATGGGGCGGAGAGGCACCCTAATTATTGCTCATATCATCAGAAAATTTCACACCCTACGGAGGAGTGCGACGCTTTCAGGATATGGTGGCAGGGATATGTTGCTCACCGGCAACATTTTAAGCGCATGAAACGCAAAGCTCGTCGGGAACGAAGAAGTACGGCCGAAGGACACAAAAGAACTGCCGGCAATTGTTACATGATCAACGCCGGAGGATCACAAGTTCTCACCTTTGGGAACGACTCTGATGAGGGAATGGCTCTGGGCCCTCTCTTTAAAGAATCCGTTTTAGGGAAAGAAGAAGAATCGGAGGCCTGCGAAAACATTCAGCTGCGCAACCGCACGCTCCCGGAAAAGAATCTCGGGCCCGCGAATAGAAAAGATAAGGGACAGGAAAAGGTCACTGAGGATATCTTCTTAGATGACCAAGTCATTAAAGATTTGACTGCCAAGGACCTTCCTAGGAAGGGTAAGGTGGACTACAACATCCTAGCACACCTAAGGAAGCTACCTTCGCAGCTCAGCATTCTCGACGCCCTCCTATTATCAAAAGAAGCAAGAGATTCATTAATCAAGGCGTTATAAGAACCCGAGCAATTCCAAGCCTTCCTCGCCGCGGAAAGGATGAAGGATGAACTGGAAGAAGTGCACACGGCCGACATCACTTTCGGTGACGAAGACCTTCTCCTTGGGACGTGCGACCACAACCGTCCCCTATACGTCTCCGGATATTGCCACGATATCAAGATAGGAAAAATCCTGGTTGATAATGGATCCTCCGTCAATCTCCTTAATGTTCGGGTGTTGAAGGAAATCTGCATGAGCGTGCAGCACCTCGCTCGTGACAAAATCACCATCTCCGGTTTCGACTCCCAGTCATCACGGACTCTCGGATCTGTGATATTAACACTACGCTTCGGGCTGCTTGTCACGGACGTTAAATTCCACGTCATTGACGTCAAGACCTGCTACAATGCCTTGCTCGGTCGTCCTTGGTTACACGAGTACATCATCCCTTCTACACAGCATCAGTGTATGAAGTACTTTAAGGATGGTTTCGAGTATACCGTAACAGGTGAGCTGAACCCATTTTCCGTAAACGAAGTCCGCAAGTACGAAGATGCAAAGTACTTTTTGCCAGAATTCGAGGATACAGAAAAGTGTCGCAAGACGGAGAACAAAGCCGCCGCCGCCATCCCTGTTTTCGGGAGCGATACCGAAGAAGAAGAAGAGATAGTTTACGCTGGTCCGCCCCGACGCAACAACCCGGGACCGTCCGCCCCCATGTTGATCTTCGGAAGTGACTCGGAAGATGAAGTTAATGCCGTGTTCTCCAGTCGGACATCAATACAAGCATCCCCTGGCGATGATCAGAGTTTGCAAATCACCATGGTGCCGCAGGAACACTACAAGGATCTCGACACACTTCAAGCTTACAATGTGCAGGACCTGCAGACGTTTTACGTCCCTCCCAGGCGAAAGGGTGAGAAGGTGATCCTATTCTATCGATCCTCGGAAACGAGAGTAGAGAAAGAGATCTGGCATGGCGCGGATTCTACACTCGACAGGCTCCAACCCATCCGTTTACCCAGATATTACGCAAACGGACTAAAGAGACTATTGAAGCGCCAAGGGGTACCCTTAAAACAGACTGTTCGACAAGCTCGATTCTACAACAAGATTTGGGATGTCCCTGGAACTCAGCGCAAATTGCCCAATGAGAGAATGGAAACGCTCGGGCTTGGATATGTGAGATCCGGGAAACGGGAACGAGTCCATGGTAGCTACGCCATATATAACTTCGATGAGGAGGAAAACGCCCTGTCGAGCGATGCTAACCCCTCGTCAAAACTGGATCCCGCGAGCGAAGTGCCGAGTCCGTCGTTTGAAGAACGAATAGACAAGCTTATCAGGAAAGCAGGTCAAAAGGCTCGGGAAGACCATAATCGCGAGATGGCCATCTACGAGAAGGCCAGGACGCAACGTCTGTTTCAACGGGCTGCAAAAGACGAAGATGCTCCTCCCTGTCAACCCGTTGTGCAAAAGGCCCGACGCAGAGGCAGAAGTAAGTCAAGAAGCGGAAAAAGGAGTCGACAACAATGACGCAGGATTAGAAAGTCATGTGATCGAGCATTGCGCGGTCCGGATTTGTCCCTCATGAAGAAGATGAGTCGAGCGTATTCCTTCCCTCGAGACAAGACGAAGAGGTTACTCGAGCTCGCTATAAACATCAAATGATCGCACTTCCGGAGTCTAAGCACCCTGAGCAAGCTGACAAAGTTTCTCATCCGGGCTATTGCTCTTATCACCGAGCCATAGGACACTCTATCGAAGACTGCTTCACCTTTAAGAACTGGATCGAAGACCAGTACCAGCAAGGCAGATTTGCTTTATCCAGCAGCTGGAGGGTAACGCCACCACAAAAGCACGAACCCAAAGCCACAAGAGCATAACCAGATCCACATCGGTCTTGGAAGCGGATTCACACTTGTCACATGATAACAATATTAAAAGAAGAGCCCGAGAACATGGATGACCTTCCCTGGTGCTTTGAGAACAGCAATGACGAGGTGATCTCAGAATTTCCACCAGCTCTGAAAGAACTGGAAGTTGGCATGCATACTACTGCAGATAACCTCAAGAAGATTGAGTTGGGGTCAGCAGACGATCCGCGACCGACATTCATCAGCGAGCTGCTATCTGAAGAAAGGGTGGCTGCATTAAAGGACGTGCTTCTACAGCACAGAGATTGCTTCGAGTGGAACTATTCCGAGATGCCAGGACTAGATCCAGAGATTGCTGTGCATAAATTAGCAATATCCCCGGATATCAAGCCAGTCAAGCAGGCGCCGAGAAGGATGCGGCTCGAGCTTGAGATGAGCATTAATGCCGAAGTCAAGAAACTGATCGATTCTGTTAGTTATATGTATGCCCTAGAGGCCATTACTGTACATTGGATGTATATTGTAGTGGATGCTGGGACATATATAGGGAGGACTTTCTTGCTCGACATGATAGTATGCTATCTGGTTACTCTTTACCTTAACGTGTACACTGATTGTCTCTCTGTTACATGTTGGTAAAGCCCTTAGGATGTGTACTTGACTACCTGGACTATGATGCGGATCATACTAGTGGGGACATGGTAGTCCATAAGTACATCCTTGAAAGTCCCTAGTCGTGGGTGTATCGAGATGGGGCATCGATATACCAGAGTAGACTAGCGTGTACCTTCTCGACCCATACAGATGGGCGATGGATGATCCCATATCCATCGGTGTTTGACATCAGAGATGATATACGGGTGCTCAGTAGAGACTGGGTACACTGGACGGACTCGCCGAGAACTCCCAGATGGTATTATACCTTACGTCAGATGGCAGTTCTCTGGTGACACTGGTACAGAGTAGTCTGTTGACCCGAGATCGTCATAGAGTCTTGTGTGGTTCCCACTGTGCTTTGATTTCCATCTTACCACGTCTAAGAGGGCGTGCAAAATGGTGGTTTTTGGGTACAGTCCTGAGTCATATGGAGGCAATGAGCGATAGGAGGGGATTCGTCTCTCCCGGTATAGGGGTTGATGTTGCGCTGTGTTCGATTGGCTATAACAGGAAATCCCTGGCCAAGGTTGCTGAGATATACTGGTAAGTGTTACCAGTAGTTTCTCGAATTGTTATAGACCTCATATCGACACGACTTATCGAGCTATTGGGGTCTGACGTTTACCACCCCTAGGCGAGATATGCGACATATCAGACGAACAGACCAGACTGTACGGTAAGTGTTACTGGTTGGATTCACAGGAGGGTGAGCGGGCTTGCTCGTCGATCTTCTCATCGCTCAATACCCGGGTGGCCATTACGTTTAGCAGACCGCTTGCGGCTTGTGAGTGTTTGATATGATCATCACCTGCTGCCGGCGTATTGACGAGTCTTTAGAGTCCTACACAGAGGTTTCCTGGCTCAAGCGAAACGAAATAGGAGCGCATATGAGATATGTGCGGGACCGAGAATAATGCGTGTATGTGATACCGTATTTCATTCTCGCGATGAATGTGTCGAATGGTTGTATGCGATATAACCTAGTTATCGAATCAAGGATTGATTCGATAAATCGATACATTGGATATTAGTCGGTCATATGTGATATGACCGGATCGTTAAATCAAATGTTGATTTGATGATTTAATGCATAATTATATATTTGATATATTACTTTGCATTAACTAGTATTGGTTCACTTTAAATGGATTTTCTCACTTGGATTGTGCACATTGTATATGTGATATACTTTTGTACACAAGTTTGTATCATGTTTGATGATACATGCTCACTAGGGTTTGTGTAAAGATTAAACCATGGTTGTGTAATGGTTAGGATTTTCTTTTTCTTATTCATTTATTTTATTTTGGAAAAGAAAAGGGGAAAATGGTGGCTTTCTTTGTTTGTATTTGAAGCTTCATGAAGCTTTGACTAAGTCACCATTTTGTCTCATGCTTAACCCTAACCATTCCACTTAACCCTAGTCTATTCTCTACACTTGACCATGGTTACATTATGATAAGTATTCATTTTATTTCCTTTTTGGAAAATACTTATCATAATATTCATCTTCTTCTTCTTCTTCTTCACTTGAAGAAAGCATGCCTCCATCAATGGCAACTTGATGAAATGAGTGAGAAATCCAATTCTAAAGTGAACCCACCTCCTATTTCTTCATCCTCTACCTCTTGCCAAGTAGTAGAGTGTGTTTCCTTCATAAGTTTTCATGACTTGGTGAAGTTGGAGCTTGATCTAGCGATGCCTCGACGTAGATCATCTTCGGCATCGTCGTCGATGACCAAGCCCGCTTTTTCTCCGATGAAGCCGACGCTAGAGCCCAAGATCCGATTTGTACAGCGAGGAGACTTCATCACGGAGCCATGGAGGTGGAGAACCGGATCTACAAAGGTTGTATTTCCGTACTCTTAGTTAAAGTAGTTAACTAGTTGCTTTGTCGCCTAAACTTCTAGCCAACGATCCGTATTAGGGTTTCTCGGCACTCTAATTTTTGAAATTGGCATGGTTGATGCCTTGTGAGACCTCTTGAGAGTGCCTAGGAACCTTTCATTGGTATCAGAGACTAGCTAGAGCCTTAGGCGATGCGTAGACGATGTTAGAAACCCGATCGAACCCCGAAACCCTAACTTTTAACCCTCTCTGGACTTTTTCTGAAAAAGCGTTTTTTTCCAAATTAAAAATTCTTAAAAAATTCAGCAGGAAATTCTGAGAATTACGGTGCAAAAATTACCTAATGATCTGTCTAAAGCGCGGCGGAACCGCGGCATTATCCGCCTATTGCGGCGGTTCCGCGCTAATTTAGTCTCTTCATGCATTGAATTTTGCACAGTAACTCCTACTTTCCAGTGCTGGTTTTCCTGGGAAGTTTTAATATTTATTCAAGAGTTGAAATTTCTGGGTTGTATTGGGGACTCCGTGTTTCGATCGGATTGTCTAATTTTGTCAGTGTGTTTTTCCGGGTAATATTTAGAATATGTTAAAAAGTTCGACCGGATATAAATACCCAAATTTTCCCCTGCCGGGAAATTTCCAAGTGTTGGATTTTTCCGTGGTTTAAAGACGTTCTAAGTAGTGCAAGTAACGCGATGGACCCTCTAGAAGACAACAAACCTTAACTCAATTATGTGACCGTCTTGAACTGCCCTTTGAACCTTCGGGTTTGGGGCAGTACGGCGTGCCACATGTGAGGCGTTGGCTTGACCCTTCTACGGCTGGACCGTTGGTACTGAGGCATGAACTGAATGTTTTTAAAATTATTTCATGTGTTGATCTGTTTCGGGAAAAGTTGGGTGTTTGACTGTTCGATCGGAAAGTTTAACATTTTCTGTTTATCTGGAATGGGATACAATAATTGGAATTCACAAGTAGTTATGTGATAACTGAATGAATGTTATAAACACAGCACTTTAGTCTCACTTGATCGGTTGCCACGGAATTTTGATGCGATCAAAAGTCCGTTGCAATCACGTAGCGTACGCGGATACTCGCTGGGTAAACTTAATAGACAGCCTCACCCCATAGCCCCGACCAAGTGACTGTAGGAGAACCCCGTCGCCGGAAGCATCCGTTCGGATGCTCGCGGCAGCGGTGTTCCGCCTTGGTGCACTTCATCGGCGGCATCGGGGGTGCGGCCGCCTACTGAAGTTTGCGACGAGCATTCGATCAGAATGTCGGGAATCTTGTTGAATTACCCGACTTTATATTGAAAAGTGTTTTCGATTTTGAGATTAAAATGCGGGGTTTATAATTGTTAGGCATGCGATGTCTAAGGAATTCATTTGGTCAGGCATGCGATGTCTGAGGAGGTTGCGGATTCCAACTGCTGTAGTTTTACACTTTCTTTTCTGTGACCGTAAGTGTAATATGTGATATCGCCGGTTTCGTTGCTATATGTCAACGACAATTGGGATGCGCATATTTACTTACGTTGATGACATGTGATGTTATGTATTGCTGGATATGTTATATTGGATCGTCGTGTTTGAATAGCCGGAGGGTTTTTATGTGAGATGAGTGTTTTTCATTTTCATTCATGTAAAAACTTGTATGTAATATTCTTTTATTGGGGCACTTCCAGGTTGCGGAAGATGTCACCGTTGATGTATATTATTTACCTTTCCGCACTAGGATAGACCCAAGGAGGAGGGCACAAGTAACCGGGTTCTGGAGTCCAGTGGGAGACCAACTCGAGGAGTCGAGTCCGGGTCTCCTAACTCTAGAATTGGTAGGGTTGCTTGCCGCTCTCGTAGGGGTCTAGGGGTGTGGGTTTGGCTATTCATCACGACCGTGGAATCCGTGTTTTATACTGGCTCGTATTGAAAACACGGACGTCCTAGTATATCCAATATTTCATATGTTTCTTCTGCTGCGATATCTGTGATGTGATCATGTGATGTTCTGTGATAGATACAGTATATAGTATATATGATATATTATATAGACGTTACTTATGTTTTACACCCGCGCTAGCCCTGCCCCGCTCTGCCGTTAGTTACCTAACCTAACGGTGCACGAGGGGACATCGAGGCGAATGCGGATGGCATAAGTGTACGTCGTATTTATCTGTGATGTTTAGGTACTTAAATGATGGGACTTCATTAATGAGATTAATGATATAAAAGAAACCTAAGATGTTGTAGAATCGAATTTCAAAATAAAACAGGTAGCTACAGTTCTTGCTTTGCACAGCGGTATATATGATATATCCTGCACCTTATTCGATGAGGAAAGGACCGAGATCCCTTCACCGGGAGTGACTCCTTTAGCAAAAACTGGCAGATGCTACATACTCGGTTTGTCTTTTGATTGCTTTTAAGTGTTTTTGCTTTGCACAGTGATATATATGATATATCCCGCACCTCATTCGACGAGGAAAGGACCGACGATTCCTTCACCGGGAGTGACTCCTTTAGCAAAACTAGAAAAGCCTAAAAAACACTCCATTTCAAAATTATTTGATTCTACAACGATATCAAGTTCATTATGCAATAGGTTTTCAGAAAAACCTGTCGTAGCCCTCCGTCATTTCAGATAAGTACTAGTTAGTATTCGTGCTGCGGTTGTTTGGCATGCGTCAAGGCGTAGTGTACGGTAGCTAACTAGTGCTTATCTGCTAGCATACGATGCGATTGGATTAGGGTATTCGTACGGCGTTGTTTGGGATGCGTCAAGGGTCGTGCGGGTGGGTTTAATTCAATCAAGAAATGTACGGATTGAACTTGACTAGCGGACTATGGGTTGTTTGGCATGCGTCAAGGTCATAGCACGCTAGGGGCAAAATATTATCGGGAATTTCAAGTGTTGAAATTTGCAATGAGATTGCATACCTTCTATGAGATAGTTGGATCCCGATACCCGCTGCGAGTAAGAGTTACTCCTGGGAGAGTTTTATACATTACAATTAGTCGATCAAGTAGGTGTCTAGAAAGGTGTCAACGGGGTTACGCCTCCGGGAAAACGAGGTTTACATTAATTAGGTTCGTGCGAAAGAACGGGGGACCTCCCTCAAAGTACCGACACTGGCCTGGCTGAAAGATTGGCGAACTTGTAGTGTGTAATTAATCCCGGCTAGTCTTTCCTTTTAGGGTTTGAAGGAAGATTTGATAAAAAGCAGTGGGAGCCATCCTGATTAGATAAAATAATAACCAATCTATTCTTGCAAGAGCGCACGCTGAGTGTTTTCTTCTCTCTCTCTCTCCAGGTAGCGACCATATCACGCCTTAATCAAGATAATAATACGGATTATTGACCGAACCCGCTTGTTATACTGAGCTGGGGAACGTTGGTCCCGCTCCACCTTATAATTGTTATAAGACAGAGCAGGAAATTGGGGATTACCAGAATTCCCGTGCCGTCCAAACGAAGAGAGTGCATGCTGATGCATCATCTTTGGGTGTGTTCATTATACAGAACTGTTTCTCAGTATCCTCCGCATCCATGGTATATGATACCGGATCAGGATCCCAGATATGTAATCTGTTACATAGGGCTACAAAAGGGTAGAAAAACTGAGAACGGGTGATAAGTTTCATGAGACAGAAAACGGGGCAAGTGTTGCAGCCAAGTCTGTTGGTCACTGTCACCCTGTATTACCAATACATTGATTCTGAACGAATGTTATTAGATACCGAACCTGATATACAAAATCATATCAGTCTCTTTAGTAGTAAAGAAATGATAAAATTTTGTATTGATGGATAATATTTTGAACATTTCCTATATCAAAAGTTGATCGGTTCAGGCATGTTATCTAAAAGCATTGATGTTCTAAATCAAACTATAGTTCTTAGTATATGGAACACACACAAGAGGAAGAGTTCAGAAATGAACGAATTCTTCTTGAGCTATTGTAGACTAGGTCATATCAATGCGACCCGACTAGCTGAAGTTACATTTAGATGCATATTTAAATCAGTTTGAATTTACATCTTGTGAAACTTGCCAGTCATGTCACAAAGATATAATGACACCAGTTCTGTTTATTGGAAACAGAGAAAGAGTTAGAAAACTCTTGGGACTGATACATGATGATGTATGTAAGGTCTCCTGTCTATACATGTTGCGCCACGGCAGCGCTCCGGCCTCTTTCTCGAGGCCAAAATGCGGAATAAAAATTTTTTCCCTTGCTCGGAAACCGGCGCTACCGCGGACAATTACCCGGATCGAAACCATTAACCTATACTAGCTAACTAGAGAGATAGGGTGAGAAGTTATACCAAGCGATCCGTGTCCTTCGGTCTTCATCTCCACTTCGATCTCTTGCGGAATCTCCGTCACCTCCTCGCTCGTCGGAAAGGGCACCACATAGCCGGAATCTTTTACGGGCTCCCGCCTCTTGACCGAGGCAACTCGGGCGCGAAGTTGGCTAGCCGACGCGTCCAAGGCTTGCTATAGAATAGTGTAGTGAACTTGTCTCTTTGGGGTTCTTGAAGTTACCATGATGGAGGAATCAAAGAATAGAAAAATGGTGCTTGCATTTTTCTAGCAAGAAAATGAGATCAAGAAGAAACTCTCAAGATGAAGCTCTCATTTTCTTTTTCTCTCTTCTTTTTCTCTCATGAAAACTTATCATCTTATCAAGTGAGAATGAGAATGGTGGAGGAAAGAAACCTAATGCAAAGGGAGGTTAGTGTAGGAGAAAAAGAAAGGTGACCATATCCAAAGCTTCATGATAACAATCTTACATCAACTTAACATCCAATTCTAATCACAATCAATCCAAGAAAAGGTGATGGAAAAAGAATATAATGATGATGGAAAAGAATGGAATCTAAAGATGTTATCATAACAATCCTTTTGCAAGAAAAACCTCCACAAAATGTTATTTGCAAACTTGCAAATAACACCCTCCATCGGAAAAGTCCGGCCGGGAAAGAACAAAGGAAAACCGGCCGGGACGGAATGCAAACTGGCAACTCCAGAAAACTGGTCCCGTAATAAATTACAGGAAAACCCCAATACTGTGCATACACACCCGCATCTGTATTCCGACTGAACACAAATGCAAAGAGACAAAACTACACTATCAAATACTAGAATCCGGCTTAAGCCAAAGCCGGCTAGTAAAAACTGTCCGATCACGATCCGTGCAATACCGCACGTATCTGATCGAACCCTGCCATATCTCCATACGGCCTCTACAGCGTTTCGCCCGAAACTTGAGTAACTGTAACTGTGGTGGACTCTAAAGACTCGTCAATACTATGGCTGTGGATTTAACCACTGGCACGTCAGAGGTATAAGCCAATACGTGACGGGCCACCAGCTATTGACCAAATGGGACGTCGATGAGAAAGCTCACCCCGACACCCAACTGAGCCTGTCAGTGACAATATTCCGTACAGTCCGGTCCGTTCGTCTATGAGTATCGCATGGCGGGCCTAGGGGGTTGGTGAAAGTCAGACCCCCAAAAGCGGTACAAGTCGTGTCGGAGCGTAGCCCAGAACGCCCTGAGATACTACTGGAATACCTACCAGTAAATCTCCTGCCTCGGCCGAGGGCTTTGCGTAATGGCTCTCCTAGACACAGCGCGACCTCACCCCCAATACCGGGAGAGACGAACCCCTGCAGATCCGCTCACTGCCTCCATGTGGCTCGGGACTGTACCCAACTAAAACCTGTTTGCACGACTCCTTTGAGCCGTGGTAGGGTAGTAATCAAAGCACAGTGGGAACTCACACGAGACAAATGACGATCTCAGGTCGATGAACTAACCTGTACACATGTCACCAGGGAACTGCTATCTGACATCTGGTATAAGACCAACTAGCAGGTTCCCGGCGAGTCCTGTCCGGTGTACTCATAACCCAATGAGCACCTGTATACATCTTAGGTGAACCAACTGACACCAGTGGCTTGTGAGACCGGCCACCGCCCCTCGTCGGGGTCTCGACTGTATACACTAGTCTACTAACGGAGTATCGATGCCCTGTCTCGAAACTCCTATGACTAGGGACCTTTTAAGGATGTGCTTATAGACCACCAGCTCCCACGTATATGATCGCCATCATACTGCTGGTAGTCAAGCAAGAATCCTAGGGGCTCTATCAACGTGTAATAGCGACATGTCAGGTCACCTAAAGCAGTACACGATGATAAAGATAAACCAGATAGCATACTATCATCTCGAGTAAGACTGTCCTACCGGGATAGGTCCTCCCTCAATCATTGCAATCACGTGCCTGTGATCCAATAATTGACTCTGAGGGCACTAACTCCAACAATCTCCCACTTGCACTCAAGGCTAATTATTGCGATGTCGCATACTCACAGCCCGTGTGATACCGAACACCCAACTCCTCTACTAGTCAGTCTCACAAAACCTGTTTGCGAAACTATTGCGTTCGAGGAATAGCCTCAGTGAGTGGATCCGCAGTGATGTTTCTTTCTGTGTCTCTCTATATCTCATGTTCGCGGAGAAAACCATCTCCCGAAATGAGCAATACCTGTCTTAGAATATCTGGATGTCTGATGGGACCTAGCTCATAAATGAACTCCAAATCCAAACTTCTTAGACTGTATCAACAACTGAACTTAATCAGTATCCTGCGCCATGCCTCCCTCAGTATTGCCTTGGACCACCTGTCCAAAATACTGCCCCTCGTCAGAAGGAAAATCTATAACTCTGACAACCTGCTTGTCGTCCATGTCACCTTGGAAGCCCGGAGTGATAACCGTCTCCTAAAGGAGGCAGCCGTTATCATATCCCTAGAACATTCACTTATGTTCTAAAACTGCTTCCGACTGGTTTTCCAGGATTGGATTAATATCAATTTATTGCATCTAGTGCAAGAACAACATCTGGTGTGGTATTTGACATCTCATGATTGACTCAAATGCCTAAGCAAGTGATCTGCCAATCATGCACATCCTCTCCCCTTTAGTCTGTAAGACACCTTTAGAGAGGGTGACTCCATTATCTGCAGGTATACTACCATGCCAGGAGTCGTCCATTCTAAATACTCATAGAATGCTGTCAAAATACCCTGATTGGGAAACCACCCAAATCTAGATCTAAAACCATAGATCTAGTAACCAGTATGTCTGATATAATGTCCAAGTCCCATGTGTAGAAAACACTGTGTGACGACCAAAGTATAACCGATCGTAGTATAGGAATAACACTTCCTACTACCTTCTCAACAGATCCATCCCCTATTCTGATGACGTCAAACCCATGACTGTCACATCAGAAACAGATGATCTATCTCCGCTACATCTGCTTTAGTCTATAAATAGACATAAGCCTGATGTCCACCAATGCTTCCGCTGCTCCCACTGACTACGACAACCCTCTGGTGGAGTCATATAGACGCGCACTTCTAAAGCTAGTTTAGAACGACGCTATACTCATCCTCTCACCGGGTCTCGCAGCCTGGAACAACAGCAATGGCAAGTGTGGGTAAACAAGAACTTCCCTGTCACCGTCCTTGAGGCTACCGGAGTACCTCTCGGGTGCCTGAAGTTACCCACCGTATCTGCGGAGTGGCCAATGGAATGTCAGTCCAGATTGAATCTTTAGGTTCCTTATCAAATCTTCAGTAATCGTTTGTGGTTCTGGAATCACTTCCAGTTCTACCATACTCCCACTACTTTTTCTGAAAAATCCAATTTTTATTAAAACTGTGGCGAGTCTAGAACAATATTTCTATTGATCTGTCAGATGGTAGAAAATCAACCCTCGTCATAGCCTGGGTCAACCCACAAACAGCCATTACAGAAACGTGCCTTGAGTTATCCGGAGTCTGGTTTTAAGCATAAGCCGGACAACTCCCCGTACCTTAACATCGTTAAGATATGAACTGTTCTATATCCAATATAGAAACAGAGGCACTGATTCAATTGAACCAGATTCAAATCATGCAGCTGTCTCTAGTGCATGTCAACTAAATGGAAGGAGGCCGATCAGCGTTACTCAACTTAGGAATGCTTCCAATTATGAGTAACCTGAAAAAGAAGCAATTTCTCTTTATCATTACTATCAACTGAATACCATACGCAAGTATCTACATCTTCGATCACTTTGAAGAATCCCGATACTTGGTATACCTGGTTCTCTACTTTATTCAAATACCTATAACTCCTCAAAACTTAGACCCTGTGTTTCCATGAAACACATGTCTAAGAACTAGAGAAGTTAAAAGTAAACAGAATATAGTATGAGAACCAACCCCTCTGTCCTAATGGACACTGGACAACATACAATACTCTGTATAAGTCCGCTGAGTCTAACAACTCTTTCACTGTGTGTCGTAGGTTGAAAACTGTACTTATGGTTAAGAAGAATTACACCGCTGTTTAATGCTCCTTACCTAACCATCCACTGATATAGGTAAATGTCATCGACATAATATCAAAAGGCATATCTCACTCTATGAAAATAGACGTACAGATATATCAATTTGAAATTGGTGCACAACAGCGGATATTCAAAACCAAATATTTGCCGACCGGCAAACAACCCAGGTGACTTCCTCAAATATCACCGATTACAACGAATCCCGATATAATGAGGATGATCACCCAATTCCCAATAACTTACTCCCACTCATCATCTGTAAAACCATACAGATGTGAGAATCATACTTGGTAAATACATACCCTGGAGTAAGTGTCTAATCGGGAAATCAGTTTTCTTTTAACAGTACACAGTGAAACTGAAACATTGTAATGTTTCAATGGGGTATCCTGGTATTCCTAGTAATGCCTCTACCATTATCCAGATTCACAACTGTAACCGTATAATTCTTTGCCACCTCACCAAATCCCTTTATTTGTCTTTAGTCATTACCTTCTGCACACCCCTTTAGGCCAATTGGTTTTCTTCCTTCCCTACCGTTCGGCACCAGCCTATGGTTTGGAAGAAGACTATCCAATAAGCATAAAAGGTGTACTGTCCTAATCCTAGGAGCACTCGCAAAGCGAGAGAAGGTGAAGATAAAAGACACCTGAATGTACTTTATTCCTATTTCTCCTGAACCAGGATCCATCCCCGAACTGGAACAAGTTCCTTTCGAGTTCGTATATAACCATACGATGGATTATCCAATAAAATGGGATCTTCGTAGTGATACGGAGTGTCCTGGAGAAATACAAAGGTGATTTAGGATTGGCGAAGAAATACTTGGTTTGGTCGTGAATAGCAGTCGCAACTTACTTTGCCCTCCTACTAATCCCTTGCTTTGTCTTAACCTTAATACCTTCTGCACACCGTTTAGGCTAATTGGTTTTCTTCATTCCCCACCGTTCGGCACCAGCCTAAGGTTTGGAAGAAGACTGTCCAATCTGCGTAATAGGTGTACTACTCCTAAGCCAAGGAGTACTCGCAACCTGAGAGAAGGTGAAAAGAAAAGACAACTGAATAATCCTATTCGTTTTCTCCAGAACCAGAAACCATCCTCGAAGTCCTTCGAGTTCGTATATAACCATACGATGGTTTTGTCCAATGGAAGTGGACGTTCGCAGTAATACGGGGTGTCCTGGAGAAAAGGGTAAAAGTAGGAGTGGCAATGAGGTCTGCAACTCTGACAATCCAAAAGCCAGTGTTAAGAAGGTTCGGTCAACTTGGTCACTGAGTCATAGTCCAGGGTCGGGTCAATGGTCGCTGCCAGAGAGAGAGAAAAGAAACACTCAGCGTGCACTCTAACCTAGATCAGAATGGTTACCACTTTATCTAATCAGGAAACCTCCCACTGTACCTCAAATTCTCCTCCAAACCTGAAAGAAGAATTAGTCGGGATCACCCGAGGAGTAAACTAACTCATCAGTGGGAATCGGGATCCAACTATCATCGCATGATAACCTGACGGAATCCACTCAAGTCACCACACTCCAGAAGGTATGCGCATGCCTGGCAAGTTTCAGTTCTTTTGAAACTCCCGATGTAGGTTTTTACCCCAAGCGGTTTATGACCTTGACTAGGTCAACAAACCATAAACCGCCAGTCAAGTTCAACCCGTCATTATTCTGGATTGCATTAAACCCACCCGTACGTGCCCTTGACTAGGTCAACAAGGCCGCACGACTGTCCTAACCAATCCCACTTATGCAACAAACAAGTATCACTTAGCTACCGAACACTACGTCTTGACTAGGTCAACAAACGCAGCACGAATACCAAATAATACCTGTAGGAAATGACGGAGGGCTACGGCTGGTTTTTGGCGAAAAACCTTTAACGTAATGAACTTGATATCGTTGAAGGAACTGCATAGTTTTTATAAAAATATAGTGACGAAAGCCTTTGCTAAAGAGGTCACTCCCGGTGAAGGGATCTCGGCTCTTTCCCCGTAGAATGAGGTGCAGGATATTCCAACTGAATACCACGATGCAAAGCAAAAGTAATCGGCTATAGTGAAGTTAATGCCCTGACGCAAACTTCTGTCCAAGGGGTCACTCCCGGTGAAGGGATCTCGGCCCTTGCCTCGTCGACTGAGGAGCAGGATATTCCAGATGAATACCACGATGCAAAACAAAAGTGAACGTCCTTGCAATAACAGCTTTTTTTTTTGAAAAAGTGTTCCAACAACATCAGAATAGGTTTGTTTAAACTTGCATTGATCCGAATCAATGCAGTCCCATCAATTGATCACACCACAAAGAACGAAAATATACTGACGTACGTACATGCCATCCGCATTCGCCACTGGGTCCCGTCATCACCCGTTAGGTTAGCTAACTAACGGCAGAGCGGGGACTGGACTAGCGCGGATGTAAAACATATACAACGTCTACTAATATATATACCAATATATAGTATTTCGCTCAAGGCGTGAATAAAATGCAACATCACAGAAATGTACAGCATCACAGAACAATACAGATATTTGGAAACCCCGGGTTTCACAGAGCCGCTGCTGAAACCCGACGTTCCCCTGGTCGTGTGGATAGCCTGTGCAATGAAATCCTAGACCCCTACGGGCGCGGCAAGTCACCCGCCAAAACCTGAAGCGAGGCAGCCCCCTTCAGCGCCGTGAATGGACCACCCAGCACTTCACGGAATCCGGTAACTTGGGCACCCCTCCTGGGTCAACCTGTACCCCCTACGAGTGCGGCGAATAGCCCGCCAATCCTAGAGTGAAGCCCCCTCCGTCTCAATGCCATGAGATGCGGGCCCGTTGCCCCCTAGAACCCGGCTATCCGTGCACCCCTCCGCGGGGTAATCCTAGTACAGAATGTAAAATATACATACACCGGGTACATCGACCGCAACCAGGTCGTGCCCCAAAATAATAATACAAACAGGCAGTGACGGCAGTCCACATGTCGGACGCTCGCCCCGCAAAATCAAATGTACATAATACAACAAAAACTGTACTAGCATTGCATCCAGGCTATCCCCCACGACCGATCCGCAACATCACAGCATAAACATAGAACATCAACGTGAAAATCACGTTCGCAAATCCGTCTAACCGGGCTATAGCAGTTAGACCGGATTTACCGATCGAGTGACATTCACGGTCGCAGATATAATGTAAATACTGTGAAATAATGTGTTTAAAAATATCCGATCGATCAAACAATTAACAAGTGGGCCCCAAAGAAAACTGTAGCACTCACAGAAATAATTGGCCCAATTTTAATATCCCAAAAGCCCTAAAATAAGCCCATAAGCCCACGGAAAAAAGTTGGTGAAGTGAAGCACAGTTCCTGCCGCGGAAGTGCGGCCAAAATGGGGTTTTGGCCGCCCTTCCACGGTCGTACGGAGCATTCATGTCACCAAATTTTTTGAGTGTTCTTAGAACTCCCTGAACATCATTCTGAGACAACCTGAAAAATTTTTAGACTCCAAAAAATTCCAACAGAAAACTGATGCAAAGGAAAATGTGGTTTTTGGGATTTCGGTCGATCGGAAATGCAAAACACATTAGAACAAGCTAGGTAAGGTTAATGGCCTGGCTCTGATACCATGTTGCGCCACGGCAGCGCTCCGGCCTCTTTCTCGAGGCCAAAATGCGGAATAAAAAATTTTTCCCTTGCTCGGAAACCGGCGCTACCGCGGACAATTACCCGGATCGAAACCATTAACCTATACTAGCTAACTAGAGAGATAGGGTGAGAAGTTATACCAAGCGATCCGTGTCCTTCGGTCTTCATCTCCACTTCGATCTCTTGCGGAATCTCCGTCACCTCCTCGCTCGTCGGAAAGGGCACCACATAGCCGGAATCTTTTACGGGCTCCCGCCTCTTGACCGAGGCAACTCGGGCGCGAAGTTGGCTAGCCGACGCGTCCAAGGCTTGCTATAGAATAGTGTAGTGAACTTGTCTCTTTGGGGTTCTTGAAGTTACCATGATGGAGGAATCAAAGAATAGAAAAATGGTGCTTGCATTTTTCTAGCAAGAAAATGAGATCAAGAAGAAACTCTCAAGATGAAGCTCTCATTTTCTTTTTCTCTCTTCTTTTTCTCTCATGAAAACTTATCATCTTATCAAGTGAGAATGAGAATGGTGGAGGAAAGAAACCTAATGCAAAGGGAGGTTAGTGTAGGAGAAAAAGAAAGGTGACCATATCCAAAGCTTCATGATAACAATCTTACATCAACTTAACATCCAATTCTAATCACAATCAATCCAAGAAAAGGTGATGGAAAAAGAATATAATGATGATGGAAAAGAATGGAATCTAAAGATGTTATCATAACAATCCTTTTGCAAGAAAAACCTCCACAAAATGTTATTTGCAAACTTGCAAATAACACCCTCCATCGGAAAAGTCCGGCCGGGAAAGAACAAAGGAAAACCGGCCGGGACGGAATGCAAACTGGCAACTCCAGAAAACTGGTCCCGTAATAAATTACAGGAAAACCCCAATACTGTGCATACACACCCGCATCTGTATTCCGACTGAACACAAATGCAAAGAGACAAAACTACACTATCAAATACTAGAATCCGGCTTAAGCCAAAGCCGGCTAGTAAAAACTGTCCGATCACGATCCGTGCAATACCGCACGTATCTGATCGAACCCTGCCATATCTCCATACGGCCTCTACAGCGTTTCGCCCGAAACTTGAGTAACTGTAACTGTGGTGGACTCTAAAGACTCGTCAATACTATGGCTGTGGATTTAACCACTGGCACGTCAGAGGTATAAGCCAATACGTGACGGGCCACCAGCTATTGACCAAATGGGACGTCGATGAGAAAGCTCACCCCGACACCCAACTGAGCCTGTCAGTGACAATATCCGTACAGTCCGGTCCGTTCGTCTATGAGTATCGCATGGCGGGCCTAGGGGGTTGGTGAAAGTCAGACCCCCAAAAGCGGTACAAGTCGTGTCGGAGCGTAGCCCAGAACGCCCTGAGATACTACTGGAATACCTACCAGTAAATCTCCTGCCTCGGCCGAGGGCTTTGCGTAATGGCTCTCCTAGACACAGCGCGACCTCACCCCCAATACCGGGAGAGACGAACCCCTGCAGATCCGCTCACTGCCTCCATGTGGCTCGGGACTGTACCCAACTAAAACCTGTTTGCACGACTCCTTTGAGCCGTGGTAGGGTAGTAATCAAAGCACAGTGGGAACTCACACGAGACAAATGACGATCTCAGGTCGATGAACTAACCTGTACACATGTCACCAGGGAACTGCTATCTGACATCTGGTATAAGACCAACTAGCAGGTTCCCGGCGAGTCCTGTCCGGTGTACTCATAACCCAATGAGCACCTGTATACATCTTAGGTGAACCAACTGACACCAGTGGCTTGTGAGACCGGCCACCGCCCCTCGTCGGGGTCTCGACTGTATACACTAGTCTACTAACGGAGTATCGATGCCCTGTCTCGAAACTCCTACGACTAGGGACCTTTTAAGGATGTGCTTATAGACCACCAGCTCCCACGTATATGATCGCCATCATACTGCTGGTAGTCAAGCAAGAATCCTAGGGGCTCTATCAACGTGTAATAGCGACATGTCAGGTCACCTAAAGCAGTACACGATGATAAAGATAAACCAGATAGCATACTATCATCTCGAGTAAGACTGTCCTACCGGGATAGGTCCTCCCTCAATCATTGCAATCACGTGCCTGTGATCCAATAATTGACTCTGAGGGCACTAACTCCAACAATACATACCAGGACTGGTTCTTTATACTTCATTATATTCTCTGATAATCTCTCAAGATTCAGTCATATGTTCATGTTGAAACATGAGTCCGAACCTTTTGAGATATTCACAGAATATAAGCTAGAAGTAGAGAACCAAAATACGGGTATAAGTATTATGTCCTATGATGAGATCAGGGAGGAGAATACTTGTGCATGGAATTCCTAGACTATTCTAAAGGAGAATGAGATTCTCTCTCAGCATTACTCCTCTGTATACACCATAGCACGATGGTATATCGGGGCGGAGCAGATACACCCTATTTGATATGGTGTGCTCTATGATGAGTACTACTGAGTTACCTATTTCCTTTTGGGAGTTATGCACTTGAGAAGCTGCATACCTATTGAATATGGTTCCAATCAAATCAGTTGCCTACCATTTCATATGTGATATGGAAAGGGAAGAGCCCATGTCTTAAGCTAGTTAAGATTTGGGGTTGACCGGCCTATGTCTGAAAGCAAAATCTGGACAAGCTCGAGGCAAAGTCTGTAATGTAGAACTGGAAAGGTTCCAGCTATACAAACTACAGCAAATGATTTGGTAGAACTAAAGGATTCAGTAGATGCCAACGAACCTCAGCCTCTCCGCCGATCTAGTAGGGTTCCTCACCCACCTGAGAGATACTTCCGTTTCTCTATGACAGTGGGAGCGAAGATTGCATCATGAGATGATGACCCAACTAGCTTCGAGCTGGCCATCAGGAGTAAGACTCTGTAAGAATGGCTGGATGCTTAGCGATCTGAGATGGAATCCTTATACACCAACAAAGTATGGACTTTGGTTGCTATATCTGAAGGGTTAAATCCCCATCAGGAGCAAGTATATCTTGAGAAGATTGCTTGGTGTACATGGAAAAGTTGAGACTTTCAAAGCTAGACTTGTTAAAGGTTTTCGTCATTGACCAGGCGTGGATAATGATGAAACCTTTTCCAGTACCTATGCTTAAGTCCATCCAGATCCTACTTGTCACGGCTACATACCATGACTACGATATCTGGTGGTTGGGTGTCATGACTGCTGTTCTAAATGATGTTTTAGAAGAGTGCGTCTATAAGTACACAGCCAGAGGGCCTCGTAGACAGTGGGAGCAGCGGAAACGTGTGCAAGATGCTTTATAGGATAAAGCAGGCATCGTGGAGTTGGAACATCTGTTTTGATGGAATAGTCAAAGAAGTTGACATCATCAAAATGGTAGATGAACCTTGTATAAATAAAAAGGTAGTAGGAAGTATGGTGGCGATCTTCGTAGAGTATGTGGATGACATACTCTTGATAGGGAAGGAGTTTCCTATGCTACGCTCGATCAATCTCCGTTTATCACATGGATTCTCCATAAAGGATCAAAGTGATACCTCTTAAATCCTGAGTTTTCATCTATGAGATAGATGTAATTGGATGCTAGGATTCTCACTAGATGTAGTGAGATGGTATCAATCGATCCTGGGGAGAATCGCTGGAAGGGTTCCAGGGTGATAAAGACGACTGAATGTCAGTCACATGCATTGTCTTTACCCTCAGTAAAGGGACGGTATGTTGGAAGAGTTCCAAGCTAGATACCGTGACATACTAGACGATAAAGGCAGGATACATCGCTACTTAAGATACTACCAAAGAGGCTGTTTGGGTGTATATTGGTTCATGAGATGAACTAGGTTCCTACCATTGTGTGACAATGGAAGTGTGGCTTTGGCCAAGGAACGCTGGTCCCATCAGTGATCCAGACATGTTCTAAGGCAGTATCACCTGATCATGGAGATGGTTGATCTCTAAGGGATCGAGGTTAGGAGAGTAGACTCAGAGGATAACACGGCGGATCCACTCACGAAGGCCTATTCCCAGAGAGAGACTTTTATGGGATGGTTGAGTATGAAATACTACAACCACTGCTGTACAGATGGCCCTAGTGCAAGTGGGAGATTATTAGTTATATGTATGCCCTAGAGGCCATTACTGTACATTGGATGTATATTGTAGTGGATGCTGGGACATATATAGGGAGGACTTTCTTGCTCGACATGATAGTATGCTATCTGGTTACTCTTTACCTTAACTTGTACACTGATTGTCTCTCTGTTACATGTTGGTAAAGCCCTTAGGATGTGTACTTGACTACCTGGACTATGATGCGGATCATACTAGTGGGGACATGGTAGTCCATAAGTACATCCTTGAAAGTCCCTAGTCGTGGATGTATCGAGATGGGGCATCGATATACCAGAGTAGACTAGCGTGTACCTTCTCGACCCATACAGATGGGCGATGGATGATCCCATATCCATCGGTGTTTGACATCAGAGATGATATACGGGTGCTCAGTAGAGACTGGGTACACTGGACGGACTCGCCGAGAACTCCCAGATGGTATTATACCTTACGTCAGATGGCAGTTCTTTGGTGACACTGGTACAGAGTAGTCTGTTGACCCGAGATCGTCATAGAGTCTTGTGTGGTTCCCACTGTGCTTTGATTTCCATCTTACCATGTCCAAGAGGGCGTGCAAAACGGTGGTTTTTGGGTACAGTCCCGAGTCACATGGAGGCAATGAGCGATAGGAGGGGATTCGTCTCTCCCGGTATAGGGGGTTGATGTTGTGCTGTGTTCGATTGGCTATAACAGGAAATCCCTGGCCAGGGTTGCTGAGATATACTGGTAAGTGTTACCAGTAGTTTCTCGAATTGTTATAGACCTCATATCGACACGACTTATCGAGCTATTGGGGTCTGACGTTTACCACCCCTAGGCGAGATATGCGACATATCAGACGAACAGACCGGACTGTACGGTAAGTGTTACTGGTTGGATTCACAGGAGGGTGAGCGGGCTTGCTCGTCGATCTTCTCATCGCTCAATACCCAGGTGGCCGTTACGTTTAGCAGACCGCTTGCGGCTTGTGGGTGTTTGATATGATCATCACCTGCTGCCGGCGTATTGACGAGTCTTTAGAGTCCTACACAGAGGTTTCCTGGCTCAAGCGAAACGAAATAGGAGCGCATATGAGATATGTGCAGGACCGAGAATAATGCGTATATGTGATACCGTATTTCATTCTCGCGATGAATGTGTCGAATGGTTGTATGCGATATAAGCTAGTTATCGAATCAAGGATTGATTCGATAAATCGATACATTGGATATTAGTCGGTCATATGTGATATGACCGGATCGTTAAATGAAATGTTGATTTGATGATTTAATGCATAATTATATATTTGATATATTACTTTGCATTAACTAGTATTGGTTCACTTTAAATGGATTTTCTCACTTGGATTGTGCACATTGTATATGTGATATACTTTTGTACACAAGTTTGTATCATGTTTGATGATACATGCTCACTAGGGTTTGTGTAAAGATTAAACCATGGTTGTGTAATGGTTAGGGTTTTCTTTTTCTTATTCATTTATTTTATTTTGGAAAAGAAAAGGGGAAAATGGTGGCTTTCTTTGTTTGTATTTGAAGCTTCATGAAGCTTTGACTAAGTCACCATTTTGTCTCATGCTTAACCCTAACCATTCCACTTAACCCTAGTCTATTCTCTACACTTGACCATGGTTACATTATGATAAGTATTCATTTTATTTCCTTTTTGGAAAATACTTATCATAATATTCATCTTCTTCTTCACTTGAAGAAAGCATGCCTCCATCAATGGCAACTTGATGAAATGATTGAGAAATCCAATTCTAAAGTGAACCCACCTCCTATTTCTTCATCCTCTACCTCTTGCCAAGTAGTAGAGTGTGTTTCCTTCACAAGTTTTCATGACTTGGTGAAGTTGGAGCTTGATCTAGCGATGCCTCAACGTAGATCATCTTCGGCATCGTCGTCGATGACCTAGCCCGCTTTTTCTCCGATGAAGCCGGCGCTAGAGCCCAAGATCCGATTTGTACAGCGAGGAGACTTCATCGCGGAGCCATGGAGGTGGAGAATAGGATCTACAAAGGTTGTATTTCCGTACTCTTAGTTAAAGTAGTTAACTAGTTGCTTTGTCGCCTAAACTTCTAGCCAACGATCCGTATTAGGGTTTCTCGGCACTCTAATTTTTGAAATTGGCATGGTTGATGCCTTGTGAGACCTCTTGAGAGTGCCTAGGAACCTTTCAGATTCTGGGTTTATCCAGGAGGTACAGTATCCTGACTGGGTCGCCAACATCATCCCGGTAATGAAGAAAAATGGGACAGTGCGCATATGTGTGGACTTCCGAGATCTCAATAAAGCCTGCCCGAAGGACGATTTCCCAGTGCCGATCACCGAGCTGATGATAGACAATACGTCCACTCATGAGGTTTTCTCCTTTATGGACGTTCATCAGGGTACAATCAGATAAAGATGCATCCCGACGACCAGAAGCACACCGCTTTACGGACTCCTTTGGGTATATTTTGCTACAAAGTTATGCCCTTCGGTTTAAAGAACGCCGGTGCTACCTATCAAAGGGCCATAACAAAGATCTTCGATGATCTCATACATGAAATCATCGAGTGCTATATCGACGACCTCGTAGTGAAGAGCGTGTCATATGAAGAGCATTTAGAGCATCTGAAGACCGTATTTCAACGCCTTCGGCAATATAATTTAAAGATGAATCCCCTCAAATGCGCGTTCGGAGTCTCCTCGGGTAAATTCCTGGGATTCATCATCCGACACCAAGGTATCGAAATAGATCCATCTAAGATCAAGGCGATCATGGAAATGCCTCCGCCGAGAACTCTCAAACAGTTGCGGTCTCTCCAAGGGAAGCTTGCGTACATCCGGCGGTTTATCGCCAACCTGTCAGGCAAGTGCCGTCCTTACAGCCACCTGATGAAGAAGGGAATCCCGTTCGTCTGGAACCAAAATTGCCAGAGCGCGCTAGATGAGATCAAGCAGTACCTGCAGAACCCGCCGGTGTTAGCTGCTCCAGTCAAGGGAAAGCCCCTTATTCTTTATACAACAGCCCTTGAGGATTCCTTAGGCGCATTATGGGCACAAGAAAACGACCAAGGGAAGGAGAGAGCGCTCTACTATTTAAGCCGAGTTCTTCTGGGGGCAGAAAGCAATTACTCCCCTATCGAAAAACATTGCCTGGCGTTAATCTTTGCGATAACAAAACTCCGGCACTATGCATTGGCACATGAAGTCCGTCTTATATCAAAGGTGGACCCTCTAAAATATCTAATGTCAAAGGCCATATTGACAGGGAGACTCGCTAAATGGGCCCTGCTCTTGATGGAGTTTTCAATAACCTATCAGCCACTTAAGGCAGTGAAAGGCCAGGCCATCACCGATTTCCTCGCTGAGCATCCGATACCCGCCGATTCTCCTCTGAATTGCGATCTGCCAGACGAACATGCGTTTGATGCGATCGACGGTGGTGATACCCGATGGGAGCTTTATTTCGATGGAGCATCTTCCGTAAAGAAGCGCAAACAAAGTACCCCTATAATCAAATCGGGGGTAGGACTCATCTTCGTAACTCCACAAGGAGGGATAATACGCTTTGCTTCTCCTTAACAAAGCCGAGAACGAACAATGAAGCCGAATACGAAGCTTTGATAGCAGGCCTCGAGATCGCCATCGACATGGGAATTGAAAACCTCCTCATATACGGGGATTCTCAACTGGTCGTTAGTCAAGTAAACGGCGACTACCAAACATGCAAACCGGAGTTGGTGAAGTACGGTGAAAAGGTGCAACAACTGTTGACCCAAATTCCCTCCTATACTTTGGAAAGCATACCACGCGCGGAAAATAGCAAAGCGGACACGTTAGCTAAGCTCGCTAAAGAACTGGCTGACGAGAACCTCGATGACGTTAGAATCGTGGTATAAAGCCGTCGAGTGCTCGCCCCAGCAGAAATATCTCCGGAATCATCCGAAGAAAAGGGAGCGACTGAGCAGACGACCCTACAAATAAAAGACCGTGAGAAGGCTGAGGACTGGAGGGAAGTCTTCATAGACTGCTTTAAGTCCCACCGAATGCCCGAAGAAGCGTCCTCAAGACATCAGCTCATGAAACGAGCTCTATCTTTCGCCTTCGTCAACGATACTCTATACAAGAGATCATTTGATTCTCTATGGCTGAGATGCTTAGGACCTGACGAAGCAGAAAGAGTCATTCAGGAAGTTCATGACAGAATCTGTGGTTCTCATCAAGCAGGCCCGAAGATGAAGTTAAAAATTAAACGGATGGGTTACTACTAGCCCACGATGATCCAGGACTGCCTCGAATATGCGAAGCAATGCCACTCATGCCAAATCCATAGGGATTTCATCCATCAGCATCCGAATCCACTACATCCAACGGTAGCTAGCTGGCCGTTCGAAATGTGGGGAACTGACATAGTCGGCCCCATCGAACCGGCATCGTCCAGGGGACATCGTTTCATCTTGGTGACGACTGATTACTTCTCCAAATGGGCAAAAGCAGTACCACTGAGGGAAGTGAAGACGGAGAATATCCTCCACTTATTCAAGACGCATGTCATTTATCGGTTTGGAACTCCGCGACGGATCATTTCCGATAACGGGTCAGCTTACAGAAGCCATAAGATCAGCCGCTTCGCGCTACAGCATAATATAGACTGGAGATATTCCTCGGTTTATAATCCACAAGCTAACGGTCTAGCTGAAGCCTTCAACAAGACCTTGACAAAGATCATGAAGAAGACGGTGTCCCGAAATAAGAAGGACTGGCACGAAAGACTGCAAGAAGCTCACTGGGCATATCGAACTACGTTCAAGACGGCCACGAACACGACGCCATACGCATTGGTATTCGGTACGGAAGCAGTATTCCTCCTCGAGATAGAGCTACCTTCTCTACGAGTGGCAGTCCACTGCGAGTTGACGAGCGAAGAAAATGCTCACCTTCGGCTAGAAGAGCTTGATGCCCCTGATGAAACACGGCTCATAGCACAACAAAACTTGGAGGCTTACAAAGCAAAAATGACACGCTCGTATGAAAGATTGACCAGGCCGAGGACATTCCGCCAAGGCGAACTCGTGCTAGTGGTCAAAATGCCTATGATCCCCAATCGCGCTAAGCGGGGAAAATTCGAGCCGAACTATGAAGGCCCGTACATTATAGATAAGGTCTACCAGGGTGGAGCCTATCTACTCATGGATATGCACGGTGAAAGGCCTTTCAGGCCAATAAACGGCCGCTTCCTCAAGAAATACTACGCTTAATGGGCCACAGCCTAGGTCAATGGTAGATGACGACGACTATATCCACTCGCTATCTTCCTAGGCTAAAGCTCTATAAGTAGTAGCCGGCCCTCTCTCAACGTTGGACCGAAACGTCCTTAAACTAACAACGGACCGAAACGTCCGTAAACTAACGACGGACCGAAACATCCTTAAACTAACGTCGGACCAAAACGTCCTTAAACTAACGACGGACCGAAACGTTCTTAAACTAACGTTGGACCGAAACGTCCTTAAACTAAAGACGGACCGAAACGTCCTTAAACTAATGACGGACCGAAACGTCCTTAAAACTACTACCGCAGCATTCTTAGGCTGATGAGATGAATAAAAAAAATATATAAATAATAAAAAAAGGCATGTCCATAAGCAAAAATGACACGGATGAAAACCCGAAAGGGCTCCGTGAGTAAAAACAGCAGGGCTACTGGCGAGTGTTCGTGAAAACCCGAAAGGGCGCGACCTCGTAAAAAAAAAGAAAATAAATATATAAATAAATAACGGTATGTCCATAAGAAAAATGGGCACGGATGAAAACCCGAAAGGGCTCCGTGAGTAAAAACAGCAGGACTACCGGCGAGTGTTTGTGAAAACCCGAAAGGGCGCACCCTCGTTAAAGGACACTTGCAGGGTCCTCACGACCTTGTAAGGAGAAACCACCCGCGTGAGATCCTTACGACTCACAAGGGAGCAACACACTTAGGGATCCTCACGATTCCTAAGGAGAAAATACACTTGCGAGATCTTCACGACTCGCAAGGAGAACTCACTTATGAGACCCTCACGGCTCATAAGACTTGAAAGTCTTAAGTCACAGAGACCTAAACCTGTACTTAAGCAAAATCCCCCATAACCTTCGACAATGCCCTACAAGCAGCTCATATTGACCCTTGTATACAATCCACGGGAGCGAATAAACATTTCCCCAGCAAAGTCCCACCCGTGACTAGGGGTATGTCCCTATGGTGAACAACCTTTATAAGTCCTCTCGACTTATAAGGAGAAAGCCCTCTTGTAGGATCCTTATGACTTACAGAGGAACATACACTTAGGAATCCTCACGATTCCTAGGGAGAAAATACACCTACAAGATCCTCACGACTTGTAGGGAGAAATACCTTTGTGAGACCCTTACGGCTCATGAAGTCAAAAGCCTTAGTCGACAGGACCCTAACCCTGGTTTGCTAAGCCACCTTTGTTCAACATCGACAGAGGCAGATGATGATTCGCTCCTGGCCATATCCCAGTTGTAGTGGTGCTGATGCCGAAATCGGTGTCTAATTTTAGGTTCATGGCGAAAAGCCAGTAGGCCGCACGTGCATACGAAATAGCCGAAATGATGGAGCAACTTGCAATAAAAAGCAGCATGTAAAAATGTATGCACGCAAAATAGCCGAAATGATGGGGAAACTCGCAATAAAAAGCAGTGAGTAAAAATGAAATAAATAGCCGAAATGATTGGGCACCACGAAAAATAGCCGAAATGATAGGGCAATCGTGACCTCCGCGATATAAAGCTGAAATGATAGAGCATCGCGGAAAAAGAAATAAAATAAAAAAAAAGTTTTAATTTATGCCCTACAGGTGATGTTCCATCACACCCTGTATACAATCCAGGGGCGTAAACAAAGAAGTGATCATTCTTCCCCCCAGGTTTCATCAAAGAAAGAAGCTAAGTCTCGACGGGCCGCAAGCGACCTAGAGATCATCCCAACACTCGTCTTGTAACAACGGACACAACTTCAGACAAAGCGGAGCAGCGGCAACCCCTAGTTCCATGGATCGACGATATGCATATCACCAACAGCCAAACCTCCATTCCGTGAAATGCGGATACAATCAGCAAAATTCCTGGTTACGTGGAACGCGGATAACGTCACTCTTTGACCCCGTAGAAAACGTCCAGAGCGGATCCTGGTCCTCGCGGAGCACGGCAGTAAACCCGTGTGAAGCATCCAGAGCGGAGCCTAGTCCTCGCCGAACACGGCAGTGAACCCGTGTGAAGCATCTAGTGCAAAATTCCTGGTTACGTGGAACGCGGATAACGTCACTCTTTGACCCCGTAGAAGACGTCCAGAGTGGATCCTGGTCCTCGCAGAGCACGGCAGTAAACCCGTGTGAAGCATCTAGAGCGGAGCCTAGTCCTCGCAGAGCACGGCAGTGAACCCGTGTGAAGCATCTAGTGCAAAATTCCTGGTTACGTGGAACGCGGATAACGTCACTCTTTGACCCCGTGGAAGACATCCAGAGAGGATCCTGGTCCTCGCAGAGCACGGCAGTGAACCCGTGTGAAGCATCCAGAGCGGAGCCTAGTCCTCGCCGAACACGGCAATGAACCCGTGTGAAGCATCTAGTGCAAAATTCCTGGTTACGTAGAACGCGGATAACGTCACTCTTTGACCCCGTGGAAGACGTCCAGAGCGGATCCTGGTCCTCGCAGAGCACGGCTGTGAACCCGTGTGAAGCATCCAGAGCGGAGCCTAGTCCTCGCCGAACACGGCAGTGAACCCGTGTGAAGCATCTAGTGCAAAATTCCTGGTCGCGTGGAACGCGGATAATGTCACTCTTTGACCCCACGGAAAACGCCCAGAGCGGAGCCTGGTCCTCGCCAAGCACGGCAGTGAACCCGTGTGAAGCATCCAGAGAAAATACCGGACTGTGGAGTCCTTAAAATCCACGGACTATGATGTCCTTAACCTCGACCGAAATGTCTTGAAACTAACAATCAACCACCCTGATTCTATATTGATTCCACCTTGGTTTAGGGGTACATCTCTTCACTCCTTTGATACCTGGCGTTGTAATTCCTCAACGTCTTCAAAGAGGTGACGGGTCCCCGCAACCACACATCGGACTGTGGAGTCCTTAAATCCACGGACTATGACATCCTTAACATTGACCGTGATGTCTTAAAACTAATATCGGGCTGTGGAGTCCTTAAATCCACGGACTATGACATCCTTAACCTTGACCGTGATGTCTTAAAACTAATATCGGACTATGGCGTCCTTAAATCCACGGACTATGACGTCCTTAACCTTGACCATGATGTCTTAAAACTAACATCGGACTGTGGAGTCCTTAAATCCACGGACTATGACGTCCTTAACCTTGACCGTGATGTCTTAAAACTAACATCGGACTGTGGAGTCCTTAAATCCACGGACTATGACGTCCTTAACCTTGACCGCGACGTCTTTAAACTACGATACTTTGAGCAACCCCTGATCCCGTGAAATACAGATAAGGGTGACCACATCCAGCACTTGCAGGTCCTCACGACCTGTAAGGAATAAAACTCTCTTGTGAGATCCTTACGACTCTCAAGGGAAAACCCGCTTAAGAATCCTCACGATTCTTAAGAAGAACTTATACCTATGGGATCCTCTCAACCTGTAGGGAGAAAAACTCTTTATGAGACCCTCGTAGCTCATAAAGAGCAAAAGTCTTAGGAAGCAGACCTTAACCCTGAATCCTAAGCCGTCGCTGCCCTGCAAGGAGATCAAGATAAATTGTCCGCAAAACTCATTCAATGAAAGGAGACACACCATTGAGAAGAAAAATGTATCTTTTATTCATAAACCAAAATGGATACAAAGTACAATTCATGAAAGAACAAAAAGAAGATACTCGCATCCATGAGTATGTACAAAAACAGAAAAGAAAGGAAAAGATACAAGTCTTCAAGCCGGCGGGCGATGTAGCAATTTTACCAGCTCATCTTTCTGTTGCTGAGTCACGGCTTCATAATTCAGGATCGCCTGAAGACGAGCCTCCGCCTGAGCCTGCTGGGCCTGATACGAAGCAAGCCGAACTTCAAGCTCTTTCTCGGTGGCTTTGTGGGCCTCGACCCTTTCACGAGTGAACATGGCAGCTTTATCGAGAGTCACCACCTCTTTGATGGACTCCTGAAGCACCCGCCAGAGTTCATATGCTTTGTTGGCCTGGCGGTAAGATTAGCTTGAAGCTCGCTCAGCGCCTTGGAAGCTAGCTCCCTCTCCGAGAATTTACGGCCGAGCCTCTTCTCGCATGACGTCATGTTTGTCGCGCACCGTGCTATCAGACCCCGCAACTCCGCTTTTGCAGCCACGGCTTCTGAGGAAAGGCGAGAACATTCAAGAGCGTGCAAGCAAGCCTCCACCTGCTGACAGAACTCCATCCAGACTCGCACCACCTCTTCGCTATGGTAGGTGGCAAGAAAAGGAAGAGAACCGTTAGCTTCGGCGGCAAACGCTTCAGCCGTGGTCGCGCTGCCAGCACGGAGCTCCTCAATCAAAGATGATAAGGAGACAAGGCTTAATTGGGCCAAGCGTTCTGAAGCCCGCAAAGCATAAGGGCCGGGCGGCATCACGATGCGCGATTCCAACGCCGAGGAGACTGTTCAGGCTGTTCAAATTTGAAAGATGTCAATAAAATTCTTAAGCAAAGAACGAATGGGATTATAATAAAATGCCGCTTACTGACAGTCATGCAAGTAGGAGCTGAAGGTTCCCCTGGCCCTTCAACGACCTCGACCTCGTCGTCAGCTTCCAAAACTATAAGAGACATCAACGTCATTTCGCAAAAATGGCAACAATGCTATGGTAAAAAATGGCGAATGACGCTAACCTTGCCTAGAGAAAACGACAATGCGCTGAAGGGAGATCGCCTGCGGAGCTGCCATCTCCAATAAACGCTGAAACGATTGCCGAGGCGACAAATCAGCGATAGAGGCCGCCATCCCGTGCAATTCTGAGGAAAACAAAAGAGTTCAGACCACGGAAAGATTGCTAATTTAAAATGCAGAAGGTTACCTTCAACACTCCTCCCGTTCTGAGTCGAGGGGATAGCGGCTTCGACGGCCTCTGTCATGACCCCGGGCTCCAACAAAGGAAGGGTAGTCCCGACTACCTCCATCTCAGCCTCTGGGCCGCCTTCGGGAAGAGTCAGTGGGGCGGTGACCCCCAAAGGAGCCTCCCCCAAAAGAGCAGGCGCTCCGTGATCAAGAACTACCACTGGAAGCTCTATTGTAAGAGGAGCAGCCTCATCAGCCCCCTCCACATCGAGCAACGCTTCATCGGGAATTTCGACAGGCTTTAGCTTCAATGAGCCCGTAGGGAGCTCCTCCAGCGTCGAAGATTCTGCACAATTCACACAAGAATAAGGATACATATATACAGGCATAAATAATCTGAAAAGCTACAAAGTAGAACAAAAACGTACCGATGCGCAGGGAGGCCTTCAATATGGCTTCTTCAAGCCGATGCTCCTTCTCAAGAAGGCGTGCCCGCCGGGGTTCGAGGGTAGACTCGTGGCCGCCGGTCCATAAAGAAAGCGCATCCGATGCGTCCTCTGAAGCAGCCTGCTTCAGGGCCCTTTCCCCCCATTCCTCCAAAGGGCCAATAAACCGCCGCCGAATCCACGAAGGGTCTTCGTAAAAGATTACAGCAGGATAAAGCTTCTTCGGAACTCTGGCATTTTGGGACGCGTCCTTGGAATATCTTATAGCCTCAGCCAACTGCGCGACTTCCTCGGCGGCCGAACTTGGGAAAAGTAGTCCAGCATCTGATCCCGGCAAGGCCAACGGCTCATCTTCAAGAATGGGCTCAGACTCCGTTAAAGAGTCGAGCAAGTTAGTAGCCACTTTCCTTCGGCGCTTGGACCCAGAGCCAGTCGCCGAGGACGACCGTTTCCTTCCCCGCAAAGCCTTAGGGCGACGTCGGCCCACGTCACCCTCAACACCCTCATCCCTGTTACCCTCACCCAATGCCACAACCGGGGATGACACTGCCATTGTCGATGCCACGGATGGCGATGCCGCCTCGGGTGATGGTGCTGTTACCGGAGCCCGTCTACCCCGCGACCGAGTACCCAGGGGCATACCGGCGGTTGGAGTAAGATCTACCCCCGACTCCCCCGGGATAAGCGCGGTGCCGATATCCCTCAAGGGAAAGCGGACTGGGGCGCGCGGTCGCAGCGTAGCTCCCGTGGCTGGAACCTGAGTGGGAGCACCATGGCCCAGGAGTACCCTTCTTTCCTCAAGAATAATCGGGTTGACCCGATGGAGATACCATCCCGTAAATGCCCCCAAGCATCGGGGCATGTAATCACCATCAGGGATCATAAACTGAGAACCGGTGTTCAGCCTCATAAAGTGATGGGCGGCATCTCGAACGGCCCGAGCGAAGGAACCGGTGCGACTATGAAAGCCTCAAACGGGACACCCTGATCATAGCCGAACTGCCGGGCAAAGCGGTACGGATTGTACCGCATGAAAAGGGCCGCGCTATCCTGACGGAATACCAGGTAACCCGGTCTAATTGCGTATAAGCGCGCAGCCTCCCTGGGCTTCAAAGAGGGCGTGTTATCTTTTGACCGGTCCCAAAGCGGCTGGGTCGAACCCGCGGAAGAAGATAAAACCCGGTCATTAAATACTAACCCGCCAGCAGTAGCGTAAGGGGAAATCAGCGCCCGAATAGCCCCGAATTGAGTCGGGTCAGCGGCAGAAGCATCCACCAATCGCATAAGCCGAGGGAAAGTATAGGCGTCGTAAAATGCGGGCCGTTGATGCATGGCGAAAGCACCTGAAACGTGCATTTCAATCCAAGACGTAAAGTAGTGAAGCGAAAAGTTTACCACATCCACGCCAGGAGTAGAGGTATTAGCTGCAGTGCCCAACCCATGATAAAGATGCGCCAACGCCGGGATGCCGATGGCCAACCGCGTCCCCTCAGCGATACAATGAGACGAGTAGATAACCGAGGCTCTCATAAAGCGGCGATGCATGGGGATGACAAACCAACTGAGCCAGACACTGACAAACCCCACGAAGAACGTTTCCTCATCCATGCCAGCAGCTGCAATGGATTCAAAAGACATCGGCGACATAATGGGGATGTAATACTGTGGTAGATCCAATTCAGTGGTCGGCAGCTTCTTCGGACCAAACCCAAAGGGGTCCTTGATGTTTCCGAACTTCGGAGCCGTCTTCGACAGGACGTCCTCGCGAAGGAAGCAGGCAATGAAGCTTTTAAAAGTAACGCCCTGCTCCTCAGACTCGGTGAACAATCGGTCGAAGATACTCAACGCCTTGATCAAGCTGGGACGCTTGTGGCGGACGGCATTCTCAGCAGACAAGCCGTCAACCGGTGCAGGCTCAGGCTCAAAGACGTACTCGTCAGGAGGCAGCAACTCCTCATACAGTGTACCCCTGATTGGCAATCCCGAGATTTCATAAAACTCTACCAACGAGATCGAAACCTCTCTGTCCCCCAGGAGAAAAGTGTTGGTGGGGAGATTCCATTGATTCAAGAACGCCTTAACCCACCAGACATGCGGGGACTGATAATGGAAGAGCGACGCATATATCGCCTGGTAGAGTCCGACCTTCCGCAGCCGCGCACGATGGGTGGCAAGGATATAGCGAGCCCAGAGGAGGTAGCCCGTGGGGTGTCGAGGAGTGAGCCCTATCTTATAAATCTGTCCCCATGGGTGGGCCTCACCTTGACTAATGCGTCGTCCCAGGATATCTATAGCACGGATTGGGTGGTTCAGGATACCGGTTGTTGAAGGCTCGAGTCGTCCCGTTGGAGTCCAGTTTGGCATCTCCACAGCGAAAACCGTCCTCGGAGGGTCCATCGACAAGAACGGGAAAGTGGGCTCTGTCGGTACTGCGCAGAGGAAGCTCCGACGACCCCAGATGATATGACTGTACCAGGTTCCCCATAGAAGTAAGCTGGTGCAGTTCAGGTCATGAGCTCGGATCATCGCCATCGCTTCCTCGTCAAATGGTGATTGAGAAAAAGCGGCCTCCGAACGAGTGAAGGGGAAGCACGGAACAGAAGCCATTGCACCTGAGATCGAATAAAAGAAAACTGTCAAAAGCAAAGCAGCAATATATATACATGCATGAGCATGAAGACAGTTGAAGAAAGCGATAGCAGACTTTTTTTTATGGGACCATTGGCTACAAAACATATGGGCCCCACAGAATCAGGATGACGGCTCATTAATAGTGAGACCAAGCAGTTGTAATGAGACAAAGGGGATATCCTCATTAAATAGGAAGTGGGTTTCAAGTGGCCCTGCACATCCCCTAGAAGACAAATCTACCTTGGACTCTACAACAAATCAAACAGGATCAAGAGAATTAAATTCCCACAGAAGACATCATTGCAAAGCTTCTGTTCCATTAATTACAGAAGGACAACCGAGGGCAGGGAAACCCTAAGAAGCCTCCATAGGAAGAACTTAGTTCTTCACAGGAATTAAATTCCTTTTGAAAAGGGGAATTAAATTCCCATAAACATTTTTTCTGTGAACGGAGTTAAACTCCATGGATTATCACCATCATTTCCCTAAAAGATCATCTAAACCCTAAGAGATCTACTGTTGAAGGTTAAGTGGTTTCATATTTTGGTTAAAGAACTTGAAGAAAAATGGGTTCTTTGTTAAAAAAAGGAGTGAAACCCTTGATGTGGATTTAAAATCCAGAGAGTTTTGTTAAAATGAAGGTGCTTCGATTGTCTAACACCATTACCTGAGGAAAAAGGGGTCTCTTAAACAGAGTTAAACTCTGAAAGGTTTGAAGCAGAGAACTAAGCTCTGGAAACGAGAATTAAATTCTCAAGGAAAAAGTTCTCAAAGGAAGAAGATGAGCAAGGTGGAGGCGTCTCTGAGATGACCCCTATATTTATAGGATGTGATGGAAACGCTTCATCTCCCCGATTCCCTAGATGGATCCAACGGTCACCAAAGTGACAGCGTTGCACTCACGTGCATACACGTGAGAACAACGCTGTGGGGGCATTTGTTTTCTGATTTAAAATCAGGAAAAACTTACGGAGGAGGCATCATGTGGTAGCATGTGACCAGCAGTCATGTGTTGGCACGTGACATTTAAAAGCAGCGGTAAAGGCAGATTCAGCTCCTTGATTAAATCAAAGAAAAGGCTCCAGAAAAGGTCACGTGCTCACACGTGACCAGGGGTCACGTGTTGGCATGTGACGGTTGAGCAGCAGCCAGAGAACAGAGCGCAAAAGGAGAAAAAATGCCCGTTTCAGGGGTCACATGCTTACACGTGACCAGGGGTCACGTACCTACACGTGACCAAGGGTCACGTGGCCACACGTGACCGACTTTCAAAGCCTCTTTATTTAACAGAATTAAATTCTGAAGAGCATTCAAATCTTGCCAAAAGAGAATGATTATTTGGAACCGTTGGATTAAAAGATCTAGAGGTGACTAAATATCACCTATTTATGGAAAAATCTTGAACTTGGAAAGATTTCCCTTTTAATTTTAACCGAAATAACAAAAGAATATCTCTGGATTTAAAATCCAATGGTGAATAAAATTCACCTAATAATCCAAAGGTCCAGATGAATGATGAATGTAAATCAAATCTCTCAATAAACAAATCAAATCTCTCAATGAAAGATTCACTAAAACTAATTGATTCTGCTCCTTCTCCTATAAATAGGAGCCAGGAAAATACAGAAAAGAGATAGAGAGACATAGAGAGAGAGAAATATATAGCCTTGAGACTTTGGAGGAATTTGATCTTCTGCAAAAGAAAACCTTAGGTAAGAAAAAAGAGAATTTAATTCTTAAAAGAGTTTAACTCTTATATTAAAAAGAAGAACTTAGTTCTTTCTCTAGTAAAGGATCTGCAAAGTGCACATCTCCCCATGAATTGAGAATTTAATTCTCATTGGGTTGAGATCCTGCCATGCAGATCCAAAGCATAGAGGGGAAATGGGAGTTTGAGAATATAATTCTCACAGAATTATAGGAATTTAATTCCTTTGAAACAGAATTAGGGTTTAACCCTATGTTATAGGAATTTAATTCCTTCAAAATGAACAGAACCAGGGTTTAACCCTAGTTAAGAACTTAATTCTGTCAAAATAATAGGAATTTAATTCCCTTAAGATAGAAGAAATTAGGGTTTCACCCTATGACAGAACCTAATATGGGAATTCAATTCTTACAGAATATAAATTAGGGTTTAACCCTATCTAAGAGTAATTCTTTAAAAGAAAGGGGGAATTTAATTCCTTTAAAGTTATTATTAGGGTTTAACCCTATGATAGAACTCAGTTCTTCACATATATGAGGAATTTAATTCCTACAGAAAAAATCAGAGTTCAACTCTATCTAAGAATATAATTCTTCAGAAGAAAATGGGGATTTAATGAAGTGTTTAATTTTTAAACAAAAATGCAAAGAAGCAGGGTCACGTGCTACCACGTGACCCCTGAAAAGCTCCAAAGGGGAGGGCGCCCTCACGTGCTACCACGTGACCCTTCTTGCCTTAGTGTTTAATACTAAATTGGAACCTCTGAATCCAGTGTTTAACACTGATTTGCCTTAGTGTTCAACACTAATTGAAGAACTTTATTTGCAATGTTTAACACTGAATTTCTTAATGTTTAACACTAAATTAAATCTCTGTTAACAGAGTTTAACATTAATTTTCTTAGTGTTCAACACTGAATTAAAATCCCTGTCACCAGTGTTTAACACTGATTATCTTAGTGTTTAACATTAATTTGAGATCTCTGTTGCCAGTATTTAACACTGATTTGTTTTAGTGTTTAACACTAATTTGAAAGCCCTGTTGCTGGTGTTTAACACTAACTATCTTTTAGTGTTAAACACTAACTTGTCAATCTCATTCTCAGTGTTCAACACTGATTGGTCTTTAGTGTTTAACACTAACTTTAGCCCCATTGGCTAAGTGTCTAGAGGCAAAGCCTCTCCTCTAATGGACCAACAGAAAGTCAATATGCTAAACATGATTGGACTTAGCCCAAGATGGCCATAAGTCCTCAAGTCAAATTCAACTGGGCTAATGGGCTCATAACATAATTAATTGGTCTTGGTCCTAAACTGGGTCAAAGACTGTTTAATCTACCTTGGTTCCAGGGTACATCTCTTCACTCTTTTGATACTTGGCGTTGTAATTCCTCAACGTCTTCAAAGAGCTGACGGGTCTCTATGACCACACATTTATACGGACTGTGGGGTCCTTAAACTCATGGACTATGACGTCCTTAACCTTGACCGGGATGTCTTAAAACTAACATCGGACTGTGGGGTCCTTAAACTCATGGACTATGATGTCCTTAACCTTGACCGGAATGTCTTAAAACTAACAACGGACTATGACGTCCTTAACCTTGACCGGGATGTCTTAAAACTAACATCGGACTGTGGAGTCCTTAAATCCACGGACTATGATGTCCTTAACCTTGACCGCAATGTCTTAAAACTAACATTGGACCGCAATGTCCTTAAACTACCTATTGACCGCATTGTCACTAAACTAAACAACAGGGCTCCCTTAATTGCTCTATTATCGGATCTAAACGATCCTGTTAAGTCGATCTTAGTCTAAAATCTAGGCTAACGTGTCCTTAACAAACGTTTAAGTTGATCTTAGTCCTCAATGAGGCTAACGTATCCTTAAACCCAAACCCCCAAACCCAAATCTAAGATAATACGGATTTGGACTAGTCCACGCCCTACGGGCGTCGACATAACTCAGTCTCCGTATACAATCCACGGGAAACTAAACACAAAATAAACACACACGACACGAAGTGACCATCTGGAGAAGGAGAAAGTTGTTACCGCAGTACGGTAGCATAATTAACTGCAGGGGCTTGCGCCTGCAGGGAAGAGCGTCCCCACAATCAAAAACCTCTCAAGTGAGGGGGAATCTGACAAAGTCTGCTACATCAGACGCATCCGTTTAAACCTTCGATACATAGTGCCATAAATCAACTTGGCATCTTTGGAGAGGTGGACGGATAGCACCAATTAGCATCTGCCCCAAATTTCAGGCAAGACGTCCCTGTCGCGCCGTCATTCGGAGGAGAACAGTGGTGATAGCTTTTTGCTTATCCTCAGGTTTATGGCATCTTTCCGTGTCTTCGAAGTCTGGTAAGAAGTACTTTTCATCTTCGTACTTTCGGACTTCGTTTATAAAGAATGGGTTCAGCTCCCCTGTCACGGTGTACTCGAGACCATCCTTGAAATACTTCATACACTGATGTTGTGTAGAAAGGACAATGTTGTACTCATGCAACCAAGGCCTACCGAGCAAAGTGTTGTAGCATGTCTTGGCGTCAATGACATGAAATTTGATATCAGTGATGAGTAGCCCAAAGCGCAACGTCAGTATCACAGACCCGAGCGTTCGTGATGAGTGGGAGTCGAACCCGGAGTTGGTGATTTTGTCCCGAGCAAGGTGTTGAACGCTCATGCAAATCTCCTTCAACACTCTCACATTGAGAAGGTTGACGGAGGATCTATTGTCGACCAGGATTTTTCCTATGTTGATATCATGACAGTATCCGGTGACATACAGGGGACGGTTGTGCTCGCACGTCCCGAGAAGGAGATCTTCATCGCCGAAAGTGATATCAACTGTGTTCACTTCTTCCAGCTCGTCCTTCATATTTTCTTCGGCAAGGAAAGCTTGGAACTGCTCGGGCTCTTGTAGTGCCTTGATCAAAAAATCTCTTGCCTCTTTAGATAGCAGGAGGTCATCAAGAATGCTCAGCTGCGAGGGTGTCTTCCTCAGGTGTGCCAGAACATTGTAATCCACCTTGTTTTTCTTGGGCGGGTCCTTGGCTGCCAGCTCTTCAACGACTCGATCATCGAGGGCGATATCCTCAGGGACTTTTTTCTTCCCCTTATCTTTTTTTTCGATCCTCTGTTTGCTGGTCTGAGATTCTTTTCGGGTAGCGTGCGATTGCGCAGCTGAATGTTCTCGCAGGTCTTCGTCTTTTCTGCATCAGAGATGGATTCCTTGAAAAGAGGGCCGAGTGCTATTTCTTCATCCGAATCGCTCCTGAAGGTGAGAACTTGTGATCCCCCAGAATCAACCATATGACAGTTGCCGGCAGTTCTTTTGCGCTCATCTGTTGTGCTCTTCTGCTCTTGATGAGTATTGTGCTTCATCCGCTTGAAATGCTGCTGGTGAGCAGTGTATCCCTGCCACCAATTTTTAAAGGCGTTGCATTCTTCAGTAGGGTGTGTGGTCTTCCGATGGTACAAGCAGTAGTTTGGATGTGCATCCTCTTCGTTAAGGTGTATCCGATCAGGAGTGTTTCCTTCGGAGGGTGGCAGCTTCATTCCCATCGATATAGCTTTGGCGAACCTTTTCCTTGTCTTGAACCTGCTTTTGCTGGCGGCGGATGTGGTTTGATCTGGTGGGAGTGTTTTTACCCTTTCGTCCAGTCGCCGGCGTTTGGCTTTTTCGAATATGGCCATTTCGCGTTCCTGATCAGCTTTGCTTTTCAGAAGAGTTTCGTTCAGGAATACGTCAATCATCTCTTCTGACGGTCCTAGGAGTTCAGACTCAGGATCTGCCCCCAGTTTCTCTGCATCCCGAGCTTCTTCACCGTTTATTAACGAGTGAGAGATCACGTGGCAGCTTGCTACATAATCCTCAGGTTCATCTGACGAGTCTTCTCCCTCATCTTCAAAGATGTGGTTAAGAAACTCTTGGAGTGTGACCGGGGTTCGCGCCTTCTGGTTATCTTCTTCCAGCGCGTCTATATGTTTTTGCAGGTCCGTGCGCTTGTCATCAGGCTTTACAGGCTTTTTGGCCTTCTTCTTCTTCTTTGAAGACTTTGACGGCTGGGCCTGAGCGTTTTGACTATCGCTACTAATTCTTGGCGTCGGGCGCGGCTTCAGCATTCCTTCATTGACCTCGGGTTCTAGCGGACTTTTCCACCTGATCGCTGGACATGTTTGGAGATTCTTCAGCATTCTTTTCGTTTTGGCTGAAAGAGCAACCTCCCATGGAGCTTCTTTTATAAAAGAGCATGATGCCCCCGGTGTGTCCACCCTTTTAGGAGCGTGTGGTTGTGGCGGGCTTACTTTCCAATTCTCAGACAGTACGAATCTGCCCTGTTGGTATTGGTCCTCAATCCAGCCTTTTAAAACGAAGCAATCTTCAATTAGATGGCTTACTGCTCGGTGGTAAGGGCAGTAATTAGGATTGTTGGCATCACCTGGTTGCAGCGGACTTCTTGGATCTGGCAGTTTGATGAACCTGTTGCGCACTGCCAGCTCGAACAGTCGCCTTGTTTTATCCCGGGGAAACGAGTAAGGATGTCCCAGTCTCTCCTCAAGGGATTGGCGTGGACGCATGTTGTTTTGGCGAACAACCGGTTTTAAGTCGCTCGGCTGCTATTGAGCATTGGCGACAAAGGTCGCTTTCCCTTTGCCCTTTTCATTCCGCGGTTCTGTCTTTGAAAAGGAAGGCTTATGACCCATCTGGTCCATTTGGGCCAGCTTATCAATCAAGGTCTGAAAGGTAGTCGGCTTAAAAAACATCATGAACTGGGATATAGTCGCCTGCGGATCCAGAGTACCCACGAACATGCCTACCGCAGGCGCTTCTAAAATGCGCTGCTCGCACTTCGACCATAGATTCCGCCACCGTATCGCGTACTGCATCCATGTTTTGCCCGGCTTCACCTTGGCGTTAATTAATGCTGTGATGGGGGTGCGTTCGCTAGCGCTTGCGAATCTTTACATAAACAGTAACTCCATTTCTGCAAATGTCTTAACGGAGTCATTCGGGAGCTCAGAGTGCCATTCAAACGCTATTTCCGACATGCTGCCAATAAACTGGCGAAGCAGTAGCTTATCGTCACCTCCGGTGTTGCCGCACAGAGCCCTGAATTGAGCCACGTGTTTGTGTGGATTTCGCGTCCCCTTATATACGTGGAATTTAGGGATCGTATATCCTGGTGGGTACTTTATTTGATCGTACCAACCCGGATAAGGTCGTCCAGTCTTAACAATTTGCCCGGCCGTTTCGCTCTCCTGATGAGCTCGTATCTGCTGAGCGATATAGTCATCCAGGGCGGCTTTGGAGATGGTCTCCTCCTTGGCTGCTGAATAAGCCGAAGAGGGTTCGATGTCTCTCCTCTGTCGTCTTCAAGGATAATCGGAGGGTCTACAGCTGGAGGATTCGGCTGTAACATCATCCTGACCATGTCTTGGAACAAAAGCGCCATTCGTTTTATGTTGGCAGCTTATTCTGCTGCCTCTTTGTCCTTCTTCTCGAGGATCCTGCAGAGGAACTCAGCATCGGTTTCTTATTCTTGAAGCTGTTCCGACGACGTCTCCGAACTTTCTTTTGGCCCAGTGAGTGCGGCCATCTGTGTTAGCATCTCCTGGAGCTTTTGCTGTTGCTCCTGGCTTTTGTCACCGATCGGGTGAGCGGTCGATGACCCGTGGAGATACGGCTATCCCCTTTCTCGGATGCCATATAAACAGTGTGGACCACCATGCCCCCGGACTTGGGGCGTTTGGATTCAGTGCCTTTGAGCTTTGTCGCAGACACGGGGACTTTCTCCGGCCTCCTTCTTTTGTGGGCGGTCGAAGTTGAGGGAACCGTTGCAGCGGGCACCCAAATAGATGACATCTCGTGTGGTATGACAGGGTGGTCCTTCTCTTGCCGAACTTTCATCTTTTTCGGTCGGCGGGAGTAGTCTTGGTTGATCACCGAGTCCTGGACCTGTCGCCAGACTTTATGAATTTTAGAGGACAACCGTTGAGGGGGCCCGCTTCCCGATATACGGCGAAGGGGACGGGACCGGTCCGCTACGTATTTACTGTGAAGTAAATACGCTACGTATTTACTGTGAAGTAAATACGCTACGTATTTACTGTGAAGTAAATACGCTAAGCGTATCTAAGCAATATAAAGGTAAATCACAAGAGACAAGAGATATAAAAAATAACAGCAACTTTATTAATAACATTCTTTTGTACAATGCATGAAAAGTAAATACATCTGGAATAAAAGCGATGCATAAACAATGGCATAACAGGAAATGAAAAATACTGAATAGAACAAGGTACAATGTCTAGAGCTCGGGGTCTTCGTGGAACTGATCCAAGTCTTCACTGGTGGGCTCGATCTCTGACGGGTCCAAAACACCTGATGACATTCAAAGAAGAAAGAATAGAATGTCGTCAGCGAACAGGTCGCTCGGTAAGTCCCAAAGATAAGGGAGAATTAGAAAAGACAGAATAAGAGTATCTTCTAAAGTTGTATAATATTGTAGAATATTGTGTTTACGCTGTTGTTTGTAGCTTGGTACGGAAGGATGCTAGTGTATACGAGAGGGGTCTCAGTATGCTAGAGACCAGGGCAAACGGAATGTACAAGGAACCGTTAAGCCACCGTACAACAGCAAAGGAATATAGGTTAGGTGTCTTAATCTTACCGTATCATGCCACTTCTAACACCTTCCGCACCAATCTACCCTTTAAACCCCGTAGTGTTTTGATTGTATTGTTGTATTGTATTGTATAAGTTGGATGACTGACCAAAACCATGATATCATTAAACAGATTGTAACTGCATAATCATGTAGACGGAATAACTGGATAATGGATGTATATCCATGGTTTGATTCAGTCAAGTTGTATAGATTGATAACTGGATTCATGGATTCATGTGTTCATATTGAATTGGAATATTATAGAATGTAGATTGACTTGAATCATATTCAAGTCAGAAATAATCAGATTCAAACCCGAGTCAGACAATCAGAAATGTGAATTGAAGTCTTATAATTGCTAGGGTCCTTAGGATACTTTATAAAACTTGAGGGGGTTTTATGTAAAAATACTTTTATATACTTTTCAAATATACCCCAAGCATTTATTATTCGTCTTTAGGGTTGTAATGAATGTGGATTTTATATTGTAATATTTCTAGTGAAAATATCCTAGTTTTATAAATAAAGGTATTTATCTGTAATATTGATTTATTTGAAATTCATGGTATTTTAATGTAAAATTTATTCTTGTGATTTCTAGAAAAAGTGGAATATTTATATTATAACAAAATAGATATTTTAATGATAAATATACATATATTTATACAAAAATAATTTCAATAAATATTTTATATTCTAAAAATCTCATTTTCTTACGATGTCGTATTTTAAATCTTTCGAGACCGAATGCTCATTGCGGAGGTCTGAATCTCGCACTACTAAACCCGAGGGTGAACGATAAACCGTACTATCCCGAACGGGTTCCCCAAAAGTGGGTTGTAGCGTCGCTTTGCAAAGATTATAAATTACTAAATCCTTTAGAAAACGGTTTTATAAAGTACAAAGTATTTATTTGTAAAAATTTAATTTTCCGTATTTTAGATTCTAGGGTTTTCTAATTCAACTAGACTATTTCTAAATGGTCTAAACAACAAGTTGTTAGATACCTCAAATCGCCTCTTCACCGCCAATCGTGGCCAGGTAAGTACAAGTGAAGAAAGGAGGGATCCGCTCACGAATCATCGTGAGACGGGCCTTTTAAAATTACCTTTCTCCCTTGCCTAGCCTAGACACCACAAATTCAGGTTTAGATAAACGACCGATGTCCACAACTTATTAAGAGGTATTTATTTTAAAAGTGTAACAAGCTAAAACTTTTATACATGGTTTTATTAAGAATAGGGTATTTAAATGAAAATATTATTTTATCGTATTCTAAGTTTTTCAATGGTGTCGTGTTAGGTTGTATGTAAGTGTGTGAGGAGGTAGGTCGTTACCTCGTGATCTACTTTAAAGGTATAGCAAGTTAATGAGATTAAATATGAAATCGAAACATTGTGGTATTTAAGTGAAAATACGATATATTGAAAAAGCTATCATTTCATGTGATGAAACTTGTTCAAATTCTTTGTTAAATGTTTAATAGTCAACATAAAGATGTTTAAGCATGAATGTATTGGTGAGAAGTGAAATTTTATAGAAAACCGAATCGGAAATCGGATTTGTTCCGATTCCGTCGGGTTTTGTAATTTCGTATTTTTTTGAAAAAGAGAGAGAGGTTAGAATGGGACTTACGGGTTTGGACAAGACGAGAGTGATAAGGAAGAATAGGGTTCGCCGGTACGTCGATTCGTCGCCGCGAGTTCCTAGCACGATCACCGGAAATTCGCCGTCGATTTCGTCAGGGCTTCGCCTTTCGCTCGTTTTCAAAATACACAAGATCTCTTGGAATTTTGAGAGAGTGGGCTCAGAAATTTGGGATGAGAGGGTAGAGGGTAGGGGGTGTATTTATAGGGTTAGGCTAGGGTTATGGTAGGTGTAGGGTTTTTAATTAAAAAATGTAAAAATATATATAAAAAATCATTAAAAATGGAGTAAATGGGGGTTAATGGGCTCTCTGTAACCGATCTGAAAATTTAAAGTATGCAAGGAGGTTGACCAGGAAAAGATACCCAACTTCTATGTTGGGGACTTGGCCGTTCGGCCGAGTCCGGCCGGCGGCGTCGGCCCGAGTCGGCCGACTCGGCCGAGTCGGGCCGAGTCAGGTGGTCAGGGGGTGTGGGGTCGTCGGGTGTGGCTTCTGGTGCATTTACATTTTCATGTGTAGTAGGAAATTTGTGAGAAACGCACGTGTAACTGTTGGTATTCTAAAAAATCAAAAACAAAATAATATTAAAAATAATGTGGGGCATGGGATTTGAACTCTGGTGGCTTGGATCAGCAGTGCAAGGTATTACCAATGAGCTACAAGCTCCTTCTTGTAATTATGGAGTGAAATAAATACTTAAAAAGATATCAGCAACATTAAATACTCCAAGTATACATTGAATTTAAATCAATTCTTTGTACATTAAAAATAGAGTTGTTACAGTCTACCCTCCTTACAAAAATTTCGTCCTCGAAATTTACAACTTTTATTTGAGGACTAGTTTACAAAGAGGTGTGGATATCTAATACGCATTTCATCCTCCCTTTCCCAAGTGGACTCTCCTGGAGTGTTTTTCCTCCACATCACTCGAACCAAGTTAACTTCCTTGTTCCGAAGTGTCTTCACTTTCCTGTCCAGGATCTCCACAGGCTGTTGCTCACAAGATAAATCAGGCTGTATAGTGAGCTCGGAATGATCGAGAACATGGCTGGGGTCACTCACATACCTTCTGAGTTGGGATATGTGGAACACGTTATGCACTCCTTCCAATGAGGGTGGAAGTGCTAAGCGGTATGCCACTTCACCGACTCGTTCGAGTATGTCGAACGGTCCAATGTATCTCGGACTTAATTTAACCCGTCTTCCAAATCGGATCACTCCACGGTTCGGAGATATCTTCAGGAATACATGATCTCCTGGCTGGAACTCCAAGTGTCGTCTCTTTGCATCAGCCCAGTGCTTCTGTCGATCTTGGGCTATGCGCATCCTTTCCCTGATAGTACGAACCACATCAACAGTCACTACTATCATCTCTGGTCCAAGAAGTTCCCTATCTCCGATGTCGTCCTAACTTAATGGCAATCGACACTTTCTTCCATACAATGCTGCAAAAGGTGTCATTCCTATGCTTGCTTGGTAGCTGTTGTTGTACGAAAACTCCACAAGATGTAGCTGATCTTCCCACGATCCTTTGAAGTCTAACATACACGCTCTGAGCATATCCTCTAAGATCTGAATAGTTCGTTCTGACTGACCATCTGTTTGTGGATGATAAGCCGTGCTGAAGTTCAAACTTGTTCCCAAGCTTGCTTGCAGACTCTGCCAAAATTGCGATCGAAACCTGGTATCATGATTGGAGACAATGCAGACCGGTACTCCATGAAGTCTCACAATTTCCTGTATGAGTTCATGGGTATCAGAGATAGTACATTATGAAGAGTTTAAATCTTAAGTAAATTATTACCTATATGTACTTCTTTGCTAGTGTCTCAGTAGATTGGCCAACTCGAAATGGGATGAAGTGAGCCGACTTTGTGAGTCGATCCATAATGACCCATACGGCATCGTTACCCTTTGAGCTGCGAGGAAAAGCAGTCACAAAATCCATCGTGATGTGTTGCCACTTCCATTCTGGGATTGGTAACGGTTGAAGTAATCCAGCAGTCCTGTGATGTTCAGCTTTTACTTGCTGACACACCAAGCACTTTGCGACGCTTCTGGCTACTTCACGTTTCATTCCATGCCACCAATAATTCTGACGTAGATCTTTGTACATTTTGGTACCTCCAGGGTGTACTGAGTAGGGAGAGCTGTGAGCTTCTTTCATTAACTCTTCCCGAACATGACCTTTTGGTACACACAATCTGCTGCCGTATCTCAAAGATCCGTCTTCATGGATGATGAAGTCTGTTCTGAGTCCATTCTCCACTTGTTCTCTGATCCTTTGCAACTTAGCATCACTTGCTTGAGCTGCTTTGATCTGATTGACAATGGTTGATTGAACTTGTAGATTCATCAAACTTGAAGTATTACCTGGCATGGCTACCTCAATCTCCATCTGATGCAAGTCTTGTTGAAGCTTCCACTGAGCGGTGAGATTCATTGATAATGGTTGGCGACTAAGAGCATCAGGTACTACGTTCACCTTCCCTGGGTGATATTGCAAGTTGATGTCAAAGTCCGCCATGAGTTCTAACCATCTTCTCTGCCGCATATTCAACTCCTTCTGAGTAAACACGTACTTCAGGCTCTTATAATCTGTGTAGATGTTCACTCGTTCACCAAGTAGATAATGGCGCCAAATCTTGAGAGCAAAGATGACGGCTGCCAATTCCAAATCATGCGTCGGATAATTGCGCTCATGAATCTTCAGCTGTCTTGAAGCCTAAGCCACAACTTTACCGTGCTGATGTAGAACACATCCTAATCCCTTACCGGATGCATCGCAATGCACTTCGAATCCTCCAGATTGATCCGGTATGACGAGAATAGGTGCTGATGTCAACCTTGACTTGAGTTCTACGAAACCTTGTTCGCATGCTTCTGACCACACAAATTCTTCATCTTTACGTGTGAGCTTGGTGAGGGGCGTTGCTATCTTTGAAAAGCCTTCAATAAACCTTCTGTAATATCCAGCTAAACCCAAGAAACTCCGAATATCCTTCACTGACTTTGGTGTAGGTCATTCGCTAACTGCTGAAACTTTTGCTAGATCCACAGAAATTCCTTCTCCTGATACGATGTGTCCAAGAAAACCAACTTGCTTTAGCCAAAACTCGCACTTGCTGTACTTGGCATAGAGCTGATGTTGTCGAAGAGTTTCTAGGACAATTCATAGGTGCTCCGCATGCTCTTTCCGACTCTTAGAATACACCAGGATGTCGTCGATGAAGATGACAACAAACCTGTCTAAGTACTCCCGGAAAACTTGATTCATTAGGTTCATGAATATTGCGGGTGCGTTGGTCACTCCAAATGGCATCACTAGAAATTCGTAATATCCATAGCGAGTTCTGAAAGCTGTTTTGTGAATATCAGCTTCCTTGACCTTCACTTGATGATAACTCGAACGAAGATCTAATTTAGAGAAAACACAAGATCCACTTAGCTGATCGAATAAATCATCGATGCGCGGGAGTGGATACTTGTTCTTTATAGTGACTTCGTTCAAGGCTCTGTAATCAATGCACATTCTGTATGAACCTTCCTTCTTCTTCACAAGTAGTATAGGTGATCCCCAACTTGAAGTGCTGGGACGAATCCATCCTTTCGCCAGTAATTCGTCCAACTGTGTTCGGACTTCCTTCAAACCTTCCGGACTTAAACGATAGGGTGCTTTGATCACCGGTTGTGCTCCTGGTACTAAATCAATACTGAATTCAAGAGCTCGATCGGGAGGCAAACCTGATATATCGTCAGGAAATACATCGTCGAACTCTCGAACCATATCTGGTCTTGATTCTTCCTCCGCTTGAGCTGGTGCAACTACTGCTTCTCTTGGCTTCGCTTTGTAGGTACTTGGCTCCACTGTACGGTCTCCGCTTTTGAAATAGAAGACCGGATGGTCTGGAATCTCGAATACTACCCTCCTTTGACGACAGTCTATGGTAGCATAAAAAGTTCCAAGCCAATCCATTCCTAGAACCACATCGAAGTTCGGTATGTCCAGCACTTTGAAATCAGCATAAAACTCTCTGCTGCAGACGACGACTGGACACAAGCTATATCCCATAGTTTCCTTTAGAACGCCATTACCGGAACTGACATTCCAGCTGGATACAAGCGGTGAGACTGGAATCGCATGGGTTCGAACAAACCGTTGCGACATAAAGCAGTGTGATGCTCCAGTATCAAACAATGCTAGTGCAGGGATTGAGGATACTAAGATTGTACCTAAGGTATGTGGGATATGTTTTAGGTATAGGAAAATATGTAGCTAAGTAGCAGGATAGAAAAGCAAAGTTTGAAAAGAATAGTTTACCAGTGATGACTTGGCCAGTGGCCTCAGCTTCTTCCACGGACATCATGAAAGCCTAGCGTCTTGGTACATTCCTCCTGGCCTGAGGAGCATTCCTCGGAACGTTCCTTTGAGCTTGATGGAACTGAAGAGGAGGTGGTGCAGCTTGTGGTCCTCTGGGTGGTGCAGGTATTGCAGGTCTTGGAGCAGCGGCTTGGATGGCCGGGCGCTGTGGGTAATTGTTTGCTGGCCTGGGTGCAGCAACTGGGTTTTGCCTTTGGGGACAAGACCCGATATCATGAGTAGCTGAGCCGCAGAATAAGCAAAGACGGTTGGCTCGCCGGTAGTCTTTCATCATATGTCCAGCTCTCTTGCAGTAGGTACAAAAGGCCGGGCTGGGACGATGGTTCGGTACTCCGGGTCGCCTTGGCACAAAAGGTGGTCTAGACGAGGCTCCACCTGTCATCTGGTTAGCAGGGCGTTTGACTCCTGTAGACTGAGGTCTGCCCCTTGCTTTTATCACTGCCTCATAACTGCGGGCAGCTTCCAGAGCATCCTCATGAGTCAAAAATTTTCCTGTGGCTAGAGCAGCCTGAATCTCCGTGTCCAGACCTTGTTGAAAGCGACGGGCTCTGATCTCGTCAGTCGGTATCAAGTGTGCCGCGAATCTGTTTAAGGATTTTGTTAGCTGTGTAGTATGTGAGATTTAAAAATTGAACTGTTGTGACATATCTTACCGGCTTAGCATGGTGAATTCAGCGTCGTACTCATCTACTGATTTGTCCCACATCGAACCCTGTTGTAGATGAATGAACTGCTGCTCCATGGCAAACCTGGCAGTCACAGAGAAGTATTTCGTGTCGAACTTCTCGCGAAAAGTCTTCCATTCAATAGGCTGTACAAGACGGCTTTCTTCCGCCTTCCACCAGTTGCGAGCATTGTCCGTGAGCTATAGTTTCGCCACACGGACCCAAGCTATGTCTGGCACTTGTGCTGCTGCCAGATCATCTTCTATGCTTTGTGCCCATTCTTCAGCTTCAAGAGGGCTTCCTTTTCTAGAGAACTGCTTGGGATGTAAAGCCCTGAATTGCTTTACCCCTGGTGCGTCGGTCTCAGGACGGTTCAGGAGTTGTTGATGTCCCTCAAGAAGGCTGCGGATCGCCTCAAGTAGCACTGTTTGCTCGGTAGGTGGCGCAGGAATAGCTGGTGTGAGAGGTGGTGCTGGAGGTGTGTTGTTGACGTTGGTGCTGGTGTTGTTCGGGGAATCCATAACCTTGAAGAAAAATTTGGGTTAGGACAGATTCAAGTACATGAAATGATAAGATTCAAGAAATAGAAATTTGTAAGATTCAAGAAACAAGAATTGTAAAGAATGTTTTAGTTGCTGGTTCTTGTGTTGTATTGCTTAGATTGTTCACGCAGAACAGAACTGCATAGTATGGTTCTATACAGCTCGGACCTGCATGGGCCACCAACAAAACCTGTCACGCCCAGCTTCCCAGTATACGGCGAAGGGGACGGGACCGGTCCGCTATGTATTTACTGTGAAGTAAATACGCTAAGCGTATCTAAGCAATATAAAGGTAAATCACAAGAGACAAGAGATATAAAAAATAACAGCAACTTTATTAATAACATTCTTTTGTACAATGCATAAAAAGTAAATACATCTGGAATAAAAGCGATGCCTAAACAATGGCATAACAGGAAATGAAAAATACTGAAAAGAATAAGGTACAATATCTAGAGCTCGAGGTCTTCGTGGAACTGATCCAAGTCTTCACCGGTGGGCTTGATCTCTGACGGGTCCAAAACACCTGACGACATTCAAAGAAGAAAGAAATAGAATGTCGTCAGCGAACAGATCGCTCCGTAAGTCCAAAAGATAAGGGAGAATTAGAAAAGATAGAATAAGAGGTATCTTCTAAAGTTGTATAATATTGTAGAATATTGTGTTTACGCTGTTGTTTGTAGCTTGGTACGGAAGGATGCTAGTGTATACGAGATGGGTCTCAATATGCTAGAGACCAGGGCAAACGGAATGTACAAGGAACCGTTAAGCCATGGTACAACAGCAACGGAATATAGGTTAGGTGTCTTAATCTTACCGTCTCGTGCCACTTCTAACACCTTCCGCACCAATCTACCCCTTAAACCCCGTAGTGTTTTGATTGTATTGTTGTATTGTATTGTATAAGTTGGATGACTGACCAAAACCATGATATCAGTAAACAGATTGTAACTGCATAATTATGTAGACGGAATAACTGGATAAATGGATGTATATCCATGGTTTGATTCAGTCAAGTTGTATAGATTGATAACTGGATTCATAGATTCATGTGTTCATATTGAATTTGAATATTATAGAATGTAGATTGACTTGAATCATATTCAAGTCAGAAATAATCAGACTCAAACCCGAGTCAGACAATCAGAAATGTGAATCGAAGTCTTATAATTGCTAGGGTCCTTAGGATAATTTATAAAACTTGAGGGGGTTTTATGTAAAAATACTTTTATATACTTTTCAAAATATACCCCAAGTATTTATTATTCGTCTTTAGGGTTGTAATGAATATGGATTTTATATTGTAATATTTCTAGTGAAAATATCCTAGTTTTATAAATAAAGGTATTTATCTGTAATATTGATTTATTTGAAATTCATGGTATTTTAATGTAAAATTTATTCTTCTGATTTTTAGAAAAAGTGGAATTTATTTTATAACAAAATAGATATTTTAATGATAAATATACATATATTTATACAAAAATAATTTCAATAAATATTTTATATTCTAAAAATCTCATTTTCTTAAGATGACGTATTTTAAATCTTTCGAGACCGAATGCTCCTTGCGGAGGTCTGAATCTCGCACTACTAAGCCCGAGGGTGCACGATAAACCGTACTATCCCGAACGGGTTCCCCAAAAGTGGGTTGTAGCGGCGCTTTGCAAAGATTATAAATTACTAAATCCTTTAGAAAACGGTTTTATAAAGTACAAGGTATTTATTTGTAAAAAGTCAATTTTCCGTATTTTAGATTCTAGGGTTTTCTAATTCAACTAGACTATTTCTAAATGGTCTAAACAACAAGTTTTTAGATGCCTCAAATCGCCTCTTCACCGCCAATTGTGGCCAGGTAAGTACAAGTGAAGAAATGAGGGATCCGCTCACGAATCATCGTGAGACTGGCCTTTTAAAATTACCTTTCTCCCTTGCCTAGCCTAGACACCACAAAGTCAGGTTTAGATAAACGACCGATGTCCATAACTTATCGTATTTTCCTAATAAGAGGTATTTATTTTAAAAGTGTAACAAGCTAAAACTTTTAGAAATGGTTTTATTAAGAATAGGGTATTTAAATGAAAATATTATTTTATCGTATTCTAAGTTTTTTAATGGTGTCGTGTTAGGTTGTATGTAAGTGTGTGAGGAGGTAGGTCGTTACCTCATGATCTACTTTAAAGGTATAGCAAGTTAATGAGATTAAATGTGAAATCGAAACGTTGTGGTATTTAAGTGAAAATACGATATATTGAAAAATCTATCTTTTCATGTGATGAAACTTGTTCAAATTGTTTGTTAAATATTTAATAGTCAACATAAAAATGTTTAAGCATGAATGTATTGGTGAGAAGTGAAATTTTATAGAAAACCGAATCGGAAATCGGATTTGTTCCGATTCTGTCGGGTTTTGTAATTTCGTATTTTTTTGAAAAAGAGAGAGAGGTTAAAATGGGACTTACGGGTTTGGACAACACGAGAGTGATAAGGAAGAATAGGGTTCGCAGGTACGTCGATTCGTCGCCGCGCGTTCCTAGCACGATCACCGGAAGTTCGCCGTCGATTTCGTCAGGGCTTCGCCTTTCGCTCATTTTCAAAGTACACAAGATATCTTGGAATTTTGAGAGAGTGGACTCAGAAATTTGGGATGAGAGGGTAGAGGGTAGGGGGTGTATTTATAAAGTTAGGCTAGGGTTAGGGTAGGTGTAGGGTTTTTAATTAAAAAATGTAAAAATATATTAAAAAATCATTAAAAAATAGAGTAAATGGGGGTTAATGGGCTCTCTGTAACCGATCTGAAAATTTAAAGTATGCAGGGAAGTTGACCAGGAAAAGATACCCAACTTCTATGTTGGGGACTCGGCCGTCCGGCCGAGTCCGGCCGGCGGCGCCGGCCCGAGCCAGCCGGTCCGCTGGCCGACTCGGCCGACTCGGGCCGAGTCAGGTGGTCAGGGGTCGTCAGGTGTGGCTTCTGGTGCATTTACATTTTCACATGTAACTGTTGGTATTCTAAAAAAATCAAAAACAAAATAATATTAAAAATAATGCGGGGCATGAGATTTGAACTCTGATGGCTTGGTTCAGCAGTGCAAGGTATTACCAATAAGCTACAAGCTCCTTCTTGTAATTATGGAGTGAAATAAATACTTAAAGAGATATCAGCAACATTAAATACTCCAAGTATACATTGAATTTAAATCAATTCTTTGTACATTAAAAATGGAGTTGTTACAGGCTTCACCTTTGTAATGTTCTCCATAGGTGGAGGTGATCTTTTCAGTATGGCCGTCGGAGAGTTCTTGCCCACCTTCCTGAGTGGTTCAAAGTTGTTCCCAATTGGAACAACAGCATCAATTTTCACCATTGGAGCTGGCGGAGTCAGTCTAGAAGATGAGCTGTCCCCAGCCTTCCTTACTCGGCTCCAGTGACGACGACGAGCATGTCGAGCGGCCGGGACCACTTTTGCTGTTGGGTGAGCTTCTTCATGCCCCCCGCTCTGATAAGGGGATGTTGCCATGGTTAGCCTATCGACGTCCGCTGAGAGGGGATGACCAATCTATTGAAGGCAGACTTTCGTGCAGGGGGAGCAGTTTTGATGACTTCGCCTGGAGCAGGAGTTGAAACGGCCAGTCTTGCAAAGACTGATCCCTTAGCTGGGGATGCCGCTCTGACGACTTCAAGAGCAGGAATGGCTATCCGCTTTGGGATGGCCGCTTTAGGTATCGCGGGCTTCTTCACTGGCCCACTTGAGCTTTGGCCCAGTCTGTTGAAAACTGAGACACTAGATTTGGGTGATCCGTTGAGAGGGGCCACAGTAGTTGCAAGCCGATCAAAGACCAACTTCTTCAGAGCCTCTTGTGATGGCATTGGGGTACTTCAAGTACTATAGAATGGACAGAGGAATTCTCCTCCAGCAAGGAGGAATGTACCGAGGCGACAGGCTTTCACAATGACTGTGGAAGAAGCTGAAGCCACCGGCCAAGTCATCACTGGTAACATTTCCTTTCAACTTTCTTTCAGTCTATATACATACCTACATATCTTTTCCTTATATCTAAAACCTATCCCACATAACTTAGGTACAATCTTAATAGCCTCGCTCCCTGCACTAGCACTCTTCGATACTGGAGCATCTCATTGCTTTATGTCGCAACGGTTCGTCCGAACTCATGCGATTCCAGTCAAACCTCTCGTATCCAGCTGGAATATCAGTTCAGGGAACGGCGTTCTAAAGGCAGTAATGGGATACGACCTGTTTCCAGTGATCGTCTGCAGCAGAGAATTCTATGCCGACTTCAAGGTGCTAGACATACCGAATTTCGATGTCGTTTTAGGTATGGATTGGCTAGGAACATTCTATGCTACCATTGACTATCGTCAAAGGAGGGTAGTGTTCGAGATTCCAGAGCATTCGGTCTTTTATTTCAAAAGTGGAGATGGTACCCTGAAGCCAAGTACATACAAGGCGAAACCAAAGAAAGCAGTGATTGCAACACTTCAAGTGGAGGAAGGATCGAAGCCAGAAGTAGTTCGACGATGTATTTCCTGAAGACATATCAGGTTTGCCTCCTGACCGAGCTCTTGAATTTAGCATTGATTTAGTACCTGGAGCACAACCGGTGATCAAAGCACCATATCGCCTAAGTCCTGAAGGTTTGAAGGAGATTCGTACTCAGTTGGAAGAATTATTGACGAAAGGATGGATTCGGCCAAGCACTTCAAGTTGGGGATCACCAGTTCTACTTGTAAAGAAGAAGGAAGGTTCATATCGAATGTGCATTGATTATAGAGCTCTGAACGAAGTAACTATAAAGAACAAGTATCCACTCCCATGCATCGACGATCTGTTCGATCAGCTAAGCGGATCTTGCGTTTTCTCCAAGTTAGATCTTCGTTCGGGTTATCATCAGGTGAAGGTCAAAGAATCTGATATCCATAAAACGGCATTCAGAACTCGCTATGGTCATTACGAATTTCTTATGATGCCATTTGGAGTGACCAACGCACCGGCTATATTCATGAACCTAATGAATCAAGTTTTCCGAGAGTACCTAGACATGTTTGTTGTCATCTTCATCGACGACATCCTGGTGTATTCTAAGAGTCGGAAAGAACATGCCGAGCACCTATGAATTGTCCTGGAAACTCTACGACAGCACCAATTCTATGCCAAGTACAGCAAGTGCGAGTTTTGGCTAGATCAAGTCGGTTTTCTCGGACATATTGTATCAGGCGAAGAAATCTCTGTAAATCCAGCTAAAGTATCAACAGTAAGCGAATGGCCGACACCGAAGTCAGTGAAGGACATTCGAAGTTTCTTGGGTCTAGCAGGATATTACAGAAGGTTCATTGAAGGATTTTCGAAGATTGCAACACCCCTGACCAAGCCCATACATAAATATGAAGAATTCGTGTGGTCAAAAGAATGCGAACAAGCTTTCGTAGAACTCAAGTCAAGATTGACATCGATACCTATTCTCGTCATACCGAACCAATCTGGAGGTTTTGAAGTGCATTGCGATGCATCCGGTAAGGGATTAGGATGTGTTCTACATCAGCACGGAAAAGTTGTAGCTTATGCTTCAAGACAGCTGAAAAATCATAAGCGCAATTATCCGACCCATGATTTAGAGTTGTCGGCAATTATCTTTGCTCTCAAGATTTGGCGCCATTATCTTCTTGGTGAACGAGTGAACATATACACGGATTACAAGAGTCTGAAATATGTGTTTACTCAGAAAGAGTTGAACATGCAACAGAGAAGATGGTTAGAACTTATGGCGGACTTCGACATCAACCTACAATATCATCCAGAAAAGGTGAATGTAGTATCTGATACCCTTAGTCACCAACCATTAGCATTGAATCTCACCGCACAGTGGAAGTTTCAACAAGACTTGCATCAAATGGAGATTGTAGTGGTCATGCCAGGTAACGTTTCAAGTTTGATGAACTTACAAGTTCAACCTACCATTGTCAATCAGATCAAATCAGCTCAAGCAAGTGATGCTAAGTTGCAAAAGATCAGAGAACAAGTAGAAAGTGGACTTAGAACAGACTTCATCATCCATGAAGACAGATCTTTGAGATACGGCAGTAGACTGTGTGTATGTCATGACCTGAATGTACGGAACATGACTGGCACTTAAATTATGAAACGTCTAAAGGCGTAACGTAATCTAAGTAAGCCAAAATCCAGAAATCTAAACCATTTAAAGAAATAGAGTGAAGGAAAACTTAACTTAAAAAGGAGATTTTTATAAAGTAAAGTCACATTAAAATATTTTAAAACATCAAATTTTTCCGAAAATTTCGACAGAGTTTCCTTTGTAAATACTGGCCCCAAACGGGTACAACACATGAATGTACATAAGTAATAAATAAAGGCATCCCCAAGCGGGAGCTAGCTCTTCGCCAATGGCGGAATCTCAACCACATGCAATATACATATCATCATAATATGAGATAAGCATCGGAAAACAAGAAATAAGAAAACTTCACGTCAGCTTAAGTGAGCATCGACACCAGAAATAGAATACACACAAGTCTCACAAGCTCACCATCAAGTCCAATATACAACTGGTGGAAAATGGTAGATAAGGTAGATGGAGTATACTAGATACAATAATAATATACAAAGTGGGAACAAAATATCCTCGCAACCCACCTGCGAGCAAGCCGCAAGTCAAAGCAAAAGAAGCAAAATGAGGAAGTACGCCTGCCGCTACTGTGCTGACGGGTCAGACCTGCAAGATACTATGGCACAACAAGGGTGAGTTGCCAACTCATGAGTAGTAACATCTAATAAGGCTATCGTAAGTATGCATGCAAATTCGTCACAAACTACATGTGCAATTATGATATAATGCACTAGTATGAATGCAAGATGAATGAATATTCAACCACGAAATCTGGACATATCTGGTATGAGAAAATCTGTGTTCTTATCTGGGTAAAACTTGTATAATAAAACTGGAACATCATCAGTGAAATCGACAGAAAAATCACTGTCAAGCATCGACACAATACATGCATATCTCAATATCTCAATAGCCGTCTCTCAGATCGGCCCTCAAATCTGTCACATCCCCATACTCCAATCGGTATCCTCCGGATAACCGCCGGGCCAATAATAACCGGTAGGTAGTCCGCCCCTGCCAGGCTCATCGTCATCCTCACAAAAACACTCTCGCTCCGGGATACCATACCGGGTCCACCATGTACCCGGGACGGTTCATCCTACTTCTCGAATCGGGTCTCGAAAACCAACAGAAATCAGGAAAACTCATGGTGGACGACACATTCATCATATCATGAGAAAACCGCAACTTGCATTTTTAATATGATAATAGGTTTATAAATTCTTGCGGTTTCCCCCCAAAATCCAGCAATCTCATAAATACTGAAATCTCCAGGAAATCACAATATATGAACATGTCAGTAATGATGGATGTCTATGATATCGGTAATATGCCAGCGATGTATGACTAGAAAACTATGTATGAATGAGGATGCCATGAGGTATATGACTAGCAAACCTACGTATCCAAACCTGATGAGATGAATATACAACTATAAGTCTACATATCATATATGATGCAAATGCACAGATACCGATTCTAAGCAAGTTCTATGGTGTTCGTGACATAGCAATTACCAATGGCGTGTGTGTTCGCATAAAATAGTGCGCGTGCGGTATGGACCAATGGCAATGGTGCAAGTGTGCTATGAGATAATATCATATATATATATATATATATATATATATATAAAAGATGATGCAATGCAATGAGATGAATGACTAGAAGACTGCGCATATAATTACAAGCACTACTATTAATCCTAACTATCGGGCGCCTTGCACCATCTAGACGATCCCCCCATAGATATGTACATCTACTCACCGGGACGCCTCGGCTAATCTGCTCCAATCATAGCCTTTCCTTTCCGCGCCGCGTCCGATATCTCCGCAGCCGATCCTAGAATTACACAATTCAACACATAAGGCTAGATACTCTGAGGATACACGTAGACAAACGATACGAAAGAATTAACGTCCACAAGCTAGACTTGTGCACTTGGTGCACAAAACGCGCACGACATCGCCACAACCACAACTAGGGGTCGCTATGCATAGCAAATCCCCAAACCTAGAACCCAATCGCACCAATCGCACATTCACATCATATTAAATATCTTAGAATTTAGGTTGTAGATCGTCACAACCTCAAACTTAATTAAAACCTGATTATTCAAAAAAAACCTACTAAGCAACAATTAATCATTTTAGTGCAAAACTAGGTGTTTTAGCAAACCTAGTGGCCACCAATTACACTTAATATTCTAATCAAGCCATGCAACACTTAACTAATTTTTAACCTCACCTTTTTAAACACTAAACTTGAAATTAATTTGAATATACACATAATTAAGATAATTTAAAAGTTAGGATTAACAAGTTAACAACTAAATTATATTTGAAAAACTACTAGATGCTAAACTACACTTAGCTAACATAATTAAGTGATAAAAACCTTAATTTAAACCCAAAACCTTCTCTTTAATATTCAAAACATGAAATTAAACTATATTAACACCTAATTAAAATTAGATTTAAAGTAATAATTAGATTAAGATTTATACCTCACAATGGTTTAGGAAAAGATCCAAGCTTGTAACCAAAATGTAAACTTGATCCAAAGAACCATGCTTAGATTGAACAAGGAATTTTTGTAAAGGATTAAACTAAAAAATTTTGTTGATTTTGTGGATTTTTTTTTGATGATGAAATGAGGTTTTGCAAAGAATTGAGGTTGAAGAGAGGGGAGGGGGCTGCTGGATTCGGCCCGAAATGAGAGGGGGAGAGGTGAGGTGAGTAAGGGAAAAGACAAGGAAACATGTTCACCTTACCTCATTAATACACCATACTTCTTTATCTCACTTTTTGTATTTTATTTTCTTTTATTTCTATTAAGTTTTCTTCAAAATATCTAGAACCATCATGACAAATTTTTCACTTTAAAAACAACATGTTACAATTTGGTTTAATTGTGTCATGGTGCACAAAACTTGAATTAACTATACTAATTTATAATTATCACTAATTTAGTGTGTAAGTGAAAGCTTAAAATAATATTTAAAAATAAATAATTAAGAAAAATAATTAAGTAAACTAGCAATTAATAAGTGACTAATTAAATACCAATAGTAGCAATTACATAGTTAAAATAGATATATTTAAGTTTTTGTGGAAAAATAATTATATCTTGGTTTTTAAGGAAAACACATATTATCAATAATTAATACATAATTAACCTAATCGAATTTTCAGAACGTAACAGTGTACCAAAAGGTTCTGTGCAAGAAGAGTCAATGAAAGAAACCCACAACTCTCCTTATTCAGTACACACTGGAGATATAAAGATGTACAAAGATCTGCGTCAGAATTACTGGTGGCATGGAATGAAGAGTGAAGTAGCCAGAAGCGTCGCTAAATGCTTGGTGTGTCAGTAAGTAAAAGCTGAACATCACAGGACTGCTGGTTTAGTTCAACCGTTATCTATCCCAGAATAGAAGTGGCAACAAATCACAATGGATTTCGTGACTGCACTTCCTCGCAGCACGAAAGGTAATGATGCGGTATGGGTTATTGTGGATCGACTCACAAAGCCGACTCACTTCATCCTATTTCGAGTTGGCCAATCTACTGAGACACTAGCAAAGAAGTATATGGAAGTTAGTATGAATCTAAGTAAGATTTAACTCTTCAATATGTACTATCTCTGATACCCATGAACTCATGCAGGAAATCGTGAGATTGCATGGAGCACCGGTTTGCATTATCTTTGATCATAACACTAGATTTCAATCATAATTTTGGCAAAGTCTGCAAGCTAGTTTGGGAACAAGTCTGAACTTCAGCACAGCTTATCATCCACAAACAGATGGTCAGTCTGAGCGAACTATTTAGATCTTAGAAGATATGCTCAGAGCGTGTATGCTAGGCTTCGGAGGATCGTGGGAAGATCACCTACATCTTGTGGAGTTTTCATACAACAACAGCTACCAAGCAAGTATAGGAATGTCACCCTTTGCAGTACTTTATGGAAGGAAGTGTCGATCGCTATTAAGTTGGGACGGCATCGGAGATAGAGAACTCCTTGGACCTGAGATGATAGTAGCAACTGCCGATGTGGTTCATACTATCAGGAAAAGAATGTGCATAGCCCAAGATCGACAGAAGCACTGGGCTGATGCAAAGCGCCGTCACTTGGAGTTTCAACCGGGAGAACATGTATTTCTGAAGATATCTCTGAACCGTGGAGTGATTCATTTTGGAAGACGGGGTAAGCTTAGTCCAAAGTATATTGGACCATTCGACATACTCGAACGAGTCGGTGAAGTGGCATATCGCTTGGCACTTCTACCTTCATTGGAAGGAGTACACAATGTGTTCCATATATCCCAACTCAGAAGGTATGTGAGTGACCCTAGCCATATTCTTGATCACTCCGAGCTCACTGTACAACCAGATTTATCCTATGAGCAACAACTTCTTGAGATCCTAGACAGGAAGGTGAAGTCACTTCGGAACAAGGAAGTCAACTTAGTTCGAGTGATGTGGAGAAAAGACACACCAGGAAAATCAACATGGAAAAGGGAAGACGAGATGCGTGCAAGATACCCTCACTTGTTTATAACTAGTCCTTAAAATAATTGTAAATTTCGAGGACGAAATTTTTGAAAGGAGGGTACGTTGTAACAACTCCAATTTCAATGTACAGAAAATTGTTTAAAAGTTAATGTACAATTGGGGTATTTGCAATCCAGTGTACACTATAAGTATTTGGTTTGCTTTTGAACAGCAAGAAATCACTTGTAGCACATTGGTAAAGCCTTGCACTGCTGTGACGTAGCCCCTGTGATCGAATCCCCCCAGCCACATTATCTTTTTATTTAATTTTTTTTAATCATTTAGAAGCCCAAAGGTTTACACGTGCACTACACATAAAATGAAGAGATACAGAATAAACAAACACATGCACTAGGGTATATGAGACGACGGGGACACGTGGCAGAAAACCCAACCCCATCCGACGGTAATGGACAAGAGAGAAGGCCAAATAGATCGGCACCGCCGGTTTAGCCCGTCGGTATTGCCACGAAATTTCCCTCTTGCACCTCTTGGCCTACCCCACTTCCCTTAGACTGTTTGTATTCTCTGCAATTATCCAGAGAATTAAAAATGCCCCTTTAATCCAATTTTAATGCATATTTTTAATAAAATATTTAACCCTCTAAACCCTAATTTTTCACTATAAATACCACACTCCATTTCACCCATCCTCACTCAGAAATTCCCTGCCAAAACTCTAAAAATTCTCAAGTCCTTATAGTGTGAAAGTGGAGTTAGCAAATGGCGAAGTTCCGGCGAGATTCTGGCAACGAAACGACATCCCGACGCTTTCCTAGTCTTCTCCTACCTCTCTTCTTTCTCTATACATTGTAATTCCCCTCTCCCTTCTCATCTTCTATTCTAAAAAGCCTCATTTCTAAAACCCGATGGAAGCGGAGTTAATCCGACTTCCGATTCGGTTTTTCTTTAAAAATTCTATTTTTCTTAAACAATAAAATACCATACTCTCATATAATGTTTAACAAACATTAAAAAACACATTAAAACAAGTTTCATCTCAAAAGAATCTTTTATGAAACTTTTATCGTATTTTTACGGTAAAATACCATATACTTTACTTTCGACATAAATCAACATAATACTTGTATTACCTTTAGATAACTCACGAGATAATGACCTATCTCATCTCAACACACATCTTTGACATAGCACGATGAAAGTTTGGGACTTTAGTTATGGGATAATACGATATTACAAATAAATACCATCAAACTTGCAAAACCATTTCTTTAAAAAGTGTATTAATCAATTCCTTGCAATTGCGCCTCTACAACCCACTTTGGGGAACCCCGTTCGGGATTGTGCGGGTTATCGCACGTCCTCGAGCCTAGTAGAGCGAGATGCAGACCTCCGAAAGGAACATTCGATCTCGATGGAATTTTAATGTATTTTTCTTTAGAAAATGAGATTTCTACAAAAATAAATAAAATTTATTTTTATTAAATATATATATATATATAACTATTATCAAAATATCTATTTTAATTATATTATATAAATATTCTAAGTTTTCTAAATCAAAGGAATCACCATTACATGAAACTACCATCCAAATACAAAACAATTTCAATATTTCAATAAAATACCATATACTATGAAAACTAGGTTCTACTCACTAGAAATTTCACTTTTATAAAATATACATCTATGAAAATCCTAAAGATGATAATTAAATGCTTGAGGTGTATTTTGAAATTATATCAAAATTATTTTTACATAAAACCCCCTCAAGTTATACTAAATTACAATAAGAACCATAGTAAATATAGATTTAAGCGGGACCAATTCTCTTGAGGCTCAGGGAGCCGGAGAATGTGGGTGCTTGCCTATCTAAGATAGACAATCTAATAAATGGTGTTATCAATACGGTAATTGTCTTGGAAAAAGACACAAATCCTACCGTCCATGTGCAGCAGTTACCGATAACATCAAAACTAATTCAGGATTTCAATTTCTTTTCAAAGTGTCTGACTCAGACTGAGTCTCAATCTAATCAATCTGATATGAATGTGATTCAAGTATAAACTATAATACCACATGAATCCATGAAACCATCTATTCAATCTATATCAATATATATTGACTGAACCGAACCATAGATATACTCTGTCTACATGACTCTCCATTTATATCCATTCTGTTTACTGATATCATGGTTTCGGCAAGTCATCCATCTATATAACAAAACAATACAATCAATACAAAAGACATCGTGGGGTTTATAAAGGGTAGATTGGTACGAAATGTGTTAAAAAAGGCACAAGACTGTAATCTTAATACACCTAACCTGAATATGCATTGCCGTTGTACCGTGGCTGGACGGTTTCTTGTGCTCCGTATACCTTAGTCTCCGAAATAGTAGGACTCCTTTCGTATACACTGGCGCATTCTGTACCAAGCTACAAACAACTACGTTAACATTATAATCAAACATTATAAGTTATACTCGCTTTCTGTCTATTCTATATCTACTCATCTTTTGAACTTACCGAGCGATTGTTTGCTGACGAAATTTGTCACGCTCCGCTTCCCAGTAGATGGAAACGATGACGTGGCAAGCCCGCAACGTATTTATTATGAGTAACGTATTTATTATGAGTAGGTCGTTTCTCAAAATAAATACGCTAAGCGTCTATAAGCAACATAAAGTAACAAGAACACACAAAAGAATGAAATCCAACTTTGATTTATTACATTCATGATAAATAGTAGACAAAATATCTGAATACATGATACGATAGCATGATAAGCCTTAACAATGAGGCATACATAAATAAGCTGAAATGAAATGAAAAGCTGAATGAAACTAGACGTCTGGTTGTGATGCGAACCGGTTTTACTCCTCTTCGGCCGCTTTTATCTTCTCTGTCTCAATACCACCTGACGAACATTCCAAGAAAGAAAGAAAGATAGGTGGAATGCCCGTCAGCGAACTAACGTTCGGTAAGTCCCCAAAAGGATGGTGTGATGTATATAAATGAAATGCAAGATATAATATGATATATGGTATAGCATGGATATAAATCATGAACATGTAAACAAGTATAATAGCGTGTATGGTAATGTATATGTCAACTATATCAGTATGGAAAACAAATATAATATGACTGTGGAGTGTAGATATAGTGAACATGAAGTGGATGTCCGTGTCCTAAGGGGTCTCTATAAGGTAATATATCTTAACGTCAGTTCAAGTGTGAATATCAACCAATCTCAAGAGTATTCTCGAACCTAAGGCTATCGTCCAGAGGCAAGGTGTAGCATTCTGAAATTTTTAGAAATAAATAAAATTAATTAATTAAATAATAAAATGTTAAATTAAAAAGTTATTAAAACCAAATTAGACAATTTCATAAGATGTGTGTAAAATAAATTAAATTAAAATTCTTACATGTAACATAAATAAGTTATAAGGGTTTTAGTGATAATTTTACCTTCATTTTAATAAAAACAATGTTATATAATAACATAAGTTGTGAGCGTTTTTTATATAAGTTTAGGAAAATTATGCAAATTTGGTTTTGTGAGGGTGTAAGTGAAAAATGGGTAGAATATGTTTTAGTTCAGAAGTTAAATTTAATTAAATCATTTTGGGAAAGATTAGTGTGTTGACACCACATACACTCATGCACACACACACACCAACACCTCCTCCTTGCATGAAATCACTACACCTTGCTTGATGACACCTCCTCCTTCACCTTATCCCTTCTTTTTGACATATATAGTTCATGTTCAGATCATTCACCTAATTTAAAATATGAAAATTTCTGAAAGAAAAACAAAAATTAAAGACAACAAAGAAGAACAAGAGAAAGAAGAAGGAAGGAGCTAAATCTAAGGTTTTCATCATCATCAAGCTAGGACAAGGGGCTTAACATCTTGGAGAGTGTTATTCCTACAAATTATTATAGGTAAATTCTTAACCACAGTAGGAATTGAGATTCTGTAATTAGTTTAGTTTGAAATGATCAAGTTCTATAATATCGTATTTTAAGTACAACTAAGTTCTGTTTGAATCTGGTATTGTTTAGATAACAATTAACCCAACTAAACAAGACCTAGATGATGTATGTAACACATATAGCAAACCATAGAAGCACGAACCAGAGGGCTCGGAATTGGGCCGGCGACCAAAGGGAAAAATTCGGCGTTGCCGGTTTTGTAGGAAGCTAGGGTATTTTGGTTTGTTGGGTAGGGTTCTGTGTATAATTGTGGCAATTTTGGTGTTATTTAATTAAGTTAATTCAGCTGTATATGAAATCTGGAAGTTAATATTGGAAAATATATCTAAGAAACCGAAATACGACATGGTTAAAGCGAATTGCAATCTGTTTTCTGTCGCGATGCAGAGTAGGGTTAAAATCCAGTAAGGTTAAGTATTAAATAGTTTGGTATAGTCGTATACAATATAACTAGTACGTGGGAATGGGTGTTTTTCATTTCCGTCATATCGGAGTAGCTGTTTCCTTATATAAGTTAAATTGTGATGTTAGATTCAAATACGGGATTTTCGGAGGCAGCGAGAAAAGGAAAAGGATTGGCAATTCCTGAGTAGATACGACGTTTTCCGGTGAGTAGACTAAACATCTACCGGGGAATTTTGTAAATATGGCGTGTTACGCCCGTAGTTTTATTTAAATAAATGCTTTATTGTGTTATGCTAAATTGACAATATGCATTCATAATTCATATATATTTTGCTTAGTTGCTAGTACACTGCACAAGTATCGATGAGTTATGCCACGTGCACATCTTACATGTTACACACACCTCGTCGATATTACCATGACACTTTTACACTTAGTAAATTTCTTTTTAAAAATGATTCATATCATATCTTAAACACCAATAACGGTAGTGAAGTGCATCATTAACATCATGTTTAGTATTTGAGTATTTTATGTTGATATAAGAGGAAATTGTATTATTGAGGATTTATGGTTTTGAGTTTTGAGTACTATTACATAAATCCAGTGATTTTCATGACTAATGTGTCATGTCCACCATGAGATGTTTTATGATTTGGTTTTATTCCGGACCGAGTGGGAGAGATATACGGTCGCAGATTTTACGTTATCCATACTGAGTGGGGGAGATATACAGTTGGATACATGGTAGACCCAGTCGAGACCGAGGGGCAGGATGGCCGCATTTGAGACGGGGGAGCCTAGCGAGATTACTCAATACCAGAGATAGTGGTAAGATATGGCGGATATCTAGAGGATACCGACCGATATCTGATTTCAGGATCATTCGAGGAATGATGCCTGAGAGAAATGGAAGTTTTGTGTCGATGATGGACACGGAAAGATGAAATTTATTAGGATAAATGATGAGATTGCAGTTTTGGGTTATATGATTTATAGTATTGATTTATGCTTTCCATATGCTATCATGCATCATACTTGCTCTCATTTCAGTTAGTTATGATCGATATATTTATATTATTAACCGTTATATGTTAGTTATATTCACTGAGTTGGTAACTCACCCCGTTGTGCCACAGTTCCTTGTAGGGGTGAGTGGACGGTCAGTAGCAGTGCAGCCCCACTTTTTGCAGCTTTTTCACATCTTTTGCTAGGTGGGTTACATATGTAGTAACCTTCTCTTTTGGTATTGTATTTTGTATCTAGAAAATCTCCATCAAACCTGTATATGACTTAGAGTAAGAGATGGTTATATGTATATTATTGGACAGAGGAGATGATTTAGTTCTATAAATTGTTATTTCTTTTACTTATCTGAAATTCTTGTTAATGTCTTAAATTGCTGATACTTGTCTCCACTATTGATATTGTTGATCCCAACTAGGGATGCAACCAAACTCAACATCTTATACTTGTTAGTATCTAATTTATACAAACTGTGATTTCTACTTCGAAACTAAAATTTTATATAAAGAATTCCGCAAAAAGGATTTGATCTTGGTTTTCGGCTTACTTGGACGGTATGCATATCTTTAGATATTATACATTCTAAGTGCCGGTCACATCCAAACTTTGGGTCGTGACAAAGTTGGTATCAGAGCCTAGGATTAACCTTACGGAATCGAGCAGTGATTTAAGATAAGTTGACGTGAGTCCGTTATTTAGGGTGACTTTTGGTTTGATGGAGTAGGTGAATTGTGATGCATGCAGTACCGTACGTATGTTCCGCGGCATATTTACGTTACCACACTCAACCTAATTAACCTTAGGATGTATGTCTTGAATTGTCCTTCTTTTGATTCTCCGTTATTGATTGATCCTATTCATAAGCCTTATCAACTCTCGTTTCTTGTTCCAGTTGCTATAGCCACGCGAGCTAGGCGAGCCGCAGCCAGATATGCAGCTAGGGCGAATCCGCCTGTGACGGCGACTGGTACAACGGACGTTCCGGCGTTGCATGAGCATGTTGATCCTCCTCCTCCAGATCGCATGACTAGGATAGAGGAGGGCATGTTAGGATTGTAGCGAGTGGTAGGACAGTTAGCTGAGGCCACTCGAGTACTGAGACAGGATCCGACACCGACCGTGGCAGAGTCCGAGGTACAGCCTACGCAGACGGTAGCATTTGTAGATACGAGAGTGATGGAGGTATCGCTTGTGGAGTTTATGAGGTTGAGACCTCCGGTATTTACAGGGACCGATGTAGCGGAGGATCCTCAATCCTTTCTTGATAGGATGGCGAGGATTGGTAGATCATTGCGATGTTATGATGCGAGGTCAGTCGAGCTGACTAGTTTTCGTTTGGAAGGACTTGCACAGGAGTGGTGTGAGTCGATAGAGAGAGGGCGAGCTACGGGTCTTCCTCCGATGTTGTGGGCTGAGTTTTCCGAGGTCTTTCTTGCCAGATTTCTTCCACAGAGTATGAGGGACGCTAGAGCTAGCAGTTTTGAAGCGTTGCGGAAATCGGCAAGTATGTCAGTGGCAGATTATGATTTACGATTCACCCAGTTGTCGCGCTATGCTCCATACTTAGTACCTACGGAGGAACTTTGGGTGAAGAGGTTCCTAAGGAGTCTGGAAACGCAGTTGTATTTAGCTATAGGCTCCCAGCATTTTGATACGTATGCGCAGGCCATGGATGCAGCGATACGAGTAGAGGAGCGTTTGAGTGAGGCAGTGGTTGTTCCAGAGCCAAAGAGGAGTAGACCGATTGGGCCAATGGATAGACAGTTTGGTAGAGGTAGAGGTAGATATACTCTAGGACGCAGTTTTGGACGAGGCTGGACTCAGGTCCAGATGTTCAGTTCTTATTCTGAGGATCAGAGGGCCCCATCTACATGTTTTAGTTGCGGACTTCCCGGACATTTTGCGCGGGATTGTAGATCCCAGAGAGGGACCGTTGTTCCACAGGCTGCTTTACCCCCTCCACCTTCTACATCGATGGCTTTACTTCCTCCTCCAGTGGGCACTACATGCCAGGCAACTGATCCACGAGGTCGAGGCTTTGCGGGACGTTCTCAGAGAGGTCGAAGAGATAGAGGTATAGGGCGACATGATGCGGGCAGGGGCCAGGCACGGGTTTTTGCGCTGACTCCACAGGATGCCCAGGCATCAAATGCAGTTGTGACAGGTACTCTTGCAGTATGTTCACTAGATGCACATATTTTATTTGATCCCGGTTATACACATTCTTTTGTATCTACACGTTTTGCACTTTCTTTGGGGAAAGAGTCGTCGTTGCTAGATTTACCGTTGGTAGTGAATACTCCGATGGGAGATTCGTTTATAGCTCGACACGTATTCAGATCATATTCTGTACGCATTGGTGATAGAGATTCGCTAGTTGATCTGATTCTCCTGGATATGCTAGATTTTGATATACTTCTCGGTATGGATTGGTTGGGCACTTGTCATGCCTATGTAGATTGTCGTGGGAAAGCAGTTAGATTTTGTTTTCCAGGTGAACCGATGTTTGTTGTGCAGGGGGATTGTAATACAACTCCTGCCAATTTGATTTCTGCTCTTTGTGCGGGACGACTCTTGAAGAAGGGTTGTCTTGGGTTCTTGGCATTTGTTCAGAACTTAGGAGTCGCTGAGATTCCATTGGAACAGGTTCCGGTCGCACGAGAATTTCCGGAGGTATTTCCTGCTGAGTTACCAGGATTACCGCCTGATCGCGATATTGAATTTTGCATTGATTTGATTCCGGGTGCGGGGCCTATTTCTATACCACCCTATCGTATGGCACCGACAGAGTTGAAGGAACTCAAAAGTCAGTTACAAGAGTTGTTAGATAGAGGACTTATGCGTCCTAGTGTATCGCCGTGGGGAGTTCCTGTCTTATTTGTAAAGAAGAAGGACGGTAGTATGAGGCTGTGCATCGACTACCGACAGCTGAATCGCGTCACTGTGCGAAACAGGTATCCACTACCACGTATAGATGACTTATTCGATCAGTTGCAGGGAGCTGGTTACTTCTCTAAGATTGATTTGCGGTCGGGGTATCATCAGTTGAGGGTTCGGAAGGACGATATTCCGAAGACTGCGTTTCGCACAAGATATGGACACTATGAATTTCTGGTGATGTCGTTCGGACTCACCAACGTCCCAGCAGCTTTTATGGATATGATGAACCGTATCTTCAGGCCCTTCATTGATCAGTTTATCATAGTGTTCATAGATGACATTCTTGTTTATTCTCGGAGTCGGACGAAGCACGAGCAGCATTTGCGTATTACGTTGCAGACCTTGAAGGAGCATCAGCTGTTTGCAAAATTCTCTAAGTGTGCATTTTGGCTGGATAGTGTGGAATTCTTGGGACACGTAGTTACTAGAGCTGGGATATGTGTGGACCCAAAGAAGATTGAAGCGGTACAGCACTGGCCTAGACCTGTATCAGTTTCAGAGGTCCGGAGTTTCTTAGGGCTGGCAGGTTATTTCCGACGCTTCGTGCAGGATTTTTCTCGGATCGCTGCACCTTTGACCGGATTGACTAGGAAGAAGGTTCCATTTCAGTGGAAAGATGCATGTGAGCAGAGTTTCCAGCAGTTGAAGACGTGATTGACGACTACATCAGTCTTATCTTTACCTTCCGGGTCAGGTGGTTTCGTTGTGTATTGCGATGCATCTAGAGTGGGTTTAGGCTATGTGTTGATGCAGGACGGCAAGGTTGTAGCTTATGCTTCTCGACAGCTGAAGAGGCACGAACAAAACTACCCCACTCATGATCTAGAAATGGCTGCTGTGGTATTCGCATTGAAGATTTGGAGACATTACTTGTATGGAGAGTCGTGCCAAATCTTCACAGATTATAAGAGCTTAAAGTATATTTTTTAGCAGAGGGATCTGAACCTAAGGCAGCGAAGATGGATGGAACCGGTGAAAGATTAAGATTGTGAGATCTTGTATCATCCCGGCAAAGCAAATGTTGTAGCAGATGCTTTGAGTCGGAGACCTGGAGGTAGCTTATCTTATTTGCGCACCTTGCAGAGACAGTCTTCTACAGACTAGCAGATGTTATGTGATAGTCGTATACAGTTTGAGTTCACCCCGACAGGAGGACAGCTAGCACATGTTCGCACCCGACCTCAGTTATTGGATCGTATTCGAGAGACACAACCCGCAGATCCTCGTATATTGGAGCTTATGGATCAGGTGAGGCAGGGAAGGGAGACGGAGTTTGTGATTGATGATCATGGGGTATTACGCTTTAGGACTCGTCTCTGTGTACCAGATTCCGATGGGTTGAGGCGTGAGATCTTAGAGGAGGCCCATAGATCAGCATATAGTATTCATCCTGGTTCCACCAAGATGTATCATGATCTGAAGGATGTTTATTGGTGGGAAGGAATGAAGAGGGATGTTGCGGAATACGTTTCGAGATGCTTGACTTGTCAGCAAGTCAAGGCAGAACACCAGAGGACAGCCGGAGAGTTGCAGTCCTTGCCCATTCCAGAGTGGAAATGGGAACAGGTTTCCATGGATTTTGTGGTGGGTCTACCCAGGACTAGCAGAGGGTATGATTCCATTTGGGTGATTGTAGATAGATTAACAAAGGCAGCTCATTTCCTTCCGGTGAAGACGACGTATGGGTTTGCACAGTATGCACAGATTTATATCGATGAGATTGTACATTTACATGGAGTTCTGACATGCATAGTATCAGATCGGGGTACCCAGTTTACTAGCAGATTATGGCAGAAACTTCAAGAAGCCCTTGGTACACGACTGAGTTTTAGTACAGCTTTCCACCCACAGACAAATGGTCAGTCAGAGCGGACCATTCAGACTTTAGAAGATATGCTTCGCGCTTGCAGTCTTGATTTTGGTGGTAGTTGGGATCGTCACCTACCTTTGATAGAATTCTCGTATAACAGCAGTTTTCAGGAAACGATCCAAATGGCACCCTTTGAAGCTTTGTATGGGAGGAAATGTCAATCACCCGTTTGCTGGACAGAACTGAGGGAGAGTAGCATTTTAGGACCGCAGATAGTACAGGAGACTACAAAGAAGATTCGATTGATAATGGACAGAATGAGGGCGTCCCAGTGCAGACAGAAATCCTATGCAGATCGACGACGTCGTAGACTTGAGTTTCAGGTGGGTGATCATGTGTTCCTTCGTATATCCCCGATGAAAGGTATGATGCGTTTCGGGAAAAAGGGGAAGCTCAGCCCCAGATATGTTGGACCTTACGAGATTCTGGAGAGAGTGGGTGTTATAGCTTATCGTTTAGCACTTCCACCGAGTTTTCCCGATGTGCATCCGGTGTTTCACGTTTCGATGCTTCGTAGGTATCTTCATGATCCTTCTCATGCGATCCAGCATCAGACCTTACAGATTGAGCCGGATTTATCCTACACGGTGCAGCCAGTCGCTATTCTAGACAGGCAGGTAAAGAAGATAAGATCGAGGATACTTCCGTCTGTAAAGGTTCTTTGGCAAGGAAAGGACCGCGAGGAAATTACTTGGGAGACCGACGATGCGATGCGAAGGAAATTTCCACATCTTTTTGAAGGTACGTTTAGTTAAGTTTTAAATTCGGGGACCGAATTTTCTTAAGGGGGGAATATTATAGCATTCTGAAATTTTTAGAAATAAATAAAATTAATTAATTAAATAATAAAGTGTTAAATTAAAAAGTTATTAAAACCAAATTAGACAATTTCATAAGATGTGTGTAAAATAAATTAAATTAAAATTCTTATATGTAACATAAATAAGTTATAAGGGTTTTAGTGATAATTTTAGCTTCATTTTAATAAAAAGAGTGTTATATAATAACATAAGTTGTGAGGGTTTTTTATATAAGTTTAGGAAAATTATGCAAATTTGGTTTTGTGAGGGTGTAAGTGGAAAATGGGTAGAATATGTTTTAGTTCAGAAGTTAAATTTAATTAAATCATTTTGGGAAAGGTTAGTGTGTTGACACCGCATACACTCATGCGCGCGCACACACACACACATACACCAACACCTCCTCCTTGCATGAAATCACTACATCTTGCTTGATGACACCTCCTCCTTCACCTTATCCCTTCTTTTTGACATATATAATTCATGTTCAGATCATTCACCTAATTTAAAATCTGAAAATTTCTGAAAGAAAAACAAAAATTAAAGAAAATAAAGAAGAACAAGAGAAAGAAGAAGGAAGGAGCTAAATCTAAGGTTTTCATCATCATCAAGCTAGGACAAAGGGCTTAACATCTTGGAGAGTGTTATTCCTACAAATTATTATAGGTAAATTCTTAACCACAGTAGGAATTGAGATTCTGTAATTAGTTTAGTTTGAAATGATCAAGTTCTATAATATCGTATTTTAAGTACAACTAAGTTCTGTTTGAATCTGGTATTGTTTAGATAACAATTAACCCAACTAAAAAAGACCTAGATGATGTATGTAACACATATAGCAAACCATAGAAGCACGAACCAGAGGGCTCGGAATTGGGCTGGCGACCAAAGGGAAAAATTCGGCGTCGCCGGTTTTGTAGGAAGCTAGGGTGTTTTGGTTTGTTGGGTAGGGTTCTGTGTATAATTGTGGCAATTTTGGTGTTATTTAATTAAGTTAATTCAGCTGTATATGAAATCTTGAAGTTAATATCGGAAAATATATCTAAGAAACCGAAATACGACATGGTTAAAGCGTATTGCAATCTGTTTTCTGTCGCGATGTAGAGTAGGGTTAATATCCAGTAAGGTTAAGTATTAAATAGTTTGGTATAGTCGTATACAATATAACTAGTACGTGGGAACGAGTGTTTTTCATTTCCGTCATGTCGGAGTAGCCGTTTCCTTATATAAGTTAAATTGTGATGTTAAATTCAAATACGGGATTTTCGGAGGCAGTGAGGAAAGGAAAAGGATTGACAATTCCTGAGTAGATACGACTTTTTCTGGTGAGTAGACTAAACATCTACCGGGGAATTTTGTAAATATGGCGTGTTACGCCCGTAGTTTTATTTAAATAAATGCTTTATTGTGTTATGCTAAATTGACAATATGCATTCATAATTCATATATATTTTGCTTAGTTGCTAGTACACTGCACAAGTATCGACGAGTTATGCCACGTGCACATCTTACATGTTACACATACCTCGTCGATATTACCATGACACTTTTACACTTAGTAAATTTCTTGTTAAAAATGATTCATATCATATTTTAAACACCAATAACGGTAGTGAAGTGCATCATTAACATCATGTTTAGTATTTGAGTATTTTATGTTGATATAAGAGGAAATTGTATTATTGAGGATTTATGGTTTTGAGTTTTGAGTACTATTACATAAATCCAGTGATTTTCATGATTAATGTTTCATGTCCACCATGAGATGTTTTATGATTTGGTTTTATTCCGGACCGAGTGGGAGAGATATACGGTCGCGGATTTTACGTTATCCATACTGAGTAGGGGAGATATACAGTTAGATACATGGTGGACCCGGTCGAGACCGAGGGGCAGGATAGCCGCATTTGAGACGGGGGAGCCTAGCGAGCTTACTCGATACCGGAGATAGTGGTAAGATATGGCGGATATCTAGAGGATACCGATCGATATCTGATTTCAGGATCATTCGAGGAATGATGCCTGAGAGAAATGGAAGTTTTGTGTCAATGATGGACACGGAAAGATGAAATTTATTGGGATAAATGATGATATTGCAGTTTTGGGTTATGTGATTTATAGTATTGATTTATGCTTTCCATATGCTATCATGCATCATACTTGCTCTCATTTCAGTTAGTTATGATCGACATATTTATATTATTAACCGTTATATATTAGTTACATTCACTGAGTTGGCAACTCACCCCGTTGTGCCATAGTTCTTTGCAGGGGTAGAGTGGACGGTCAGTAGCAATGCAGCCCCACTTTTTGCAGCTTTTTCACATCTTTTGCTAGGTGGGTTACATATATAGTAACCTTCTCTTTTGGTATTGTATTTTATATCTAGAAAATCTCCATCAGACCTGTATATGACTTAGAGTAAGAGATGGTTATATGTATATTATTGGACAGAGGAGATGATTTAGTTCTATAAATTGTTATTTCTTTTACTTATCTGAAATTCTTGTTAATGTCTTAAATTGCTGATACTTGTCTCCACTATTGATATTGTTGATCCCAACTAGGGATGCAACCAAACTCAACATCTTATACTTGTTAGTATCTAATTTATACAAACTGTGATTTCTACTTAAAAACTAAAATTTTATATAAAGAATTCCGCAAAAAGGATTTGATCTTGGTTTTCGGCTTACTTGGACGGTATGCATATCTTTAGATATTATACATTCTAAGTGCCGGTGACATCCAAACTTTGCGTCATGACACAAGGAATCACGGGCCCAAAATAGCGGGACTTCAATTATTATTGAAGTATTCCAAACCCAACAGGCTATCATCCAGGGTCTTGGAAACACGGGCCCTCATTCATGAATTCGTGATTTGTCCAGGGTCTTAGAAACACGGGCCCTCATTCGTGAATTCGTGATTTGTACCGTTTCAGCCCGGTACCACAGCAACATGATTTGTACCGTTTCAGCCCGGTACCACAGCAATATGATTTGTATTAATGGGACTCATGAGATTCCGTTGGATTCATACTCAAACTACACCAACACCCCGTGTTTATTAGTCTATGATTAATGTTATGAGTCTTGATCGAATCCATGAATACAAAAGGTGATGTATGATATCAAGTTTTCAAGATTGAGTTCATGTAGTCATGTTAAGTGCAAGTCATACCAATTGTATTCATGGTTCGAGTCAAGTTGGTACAAGTGTACATATTGGTTTCAAGTATTCATGATTGAGTCAGGTCAAGATCAATTCAATTCTAGCATGTAATGGTTAAATCACAAGTCATATAGATAAAAATAAATAAGCAATCACAGAACATGATATGAGATAAATATACAAGAAACGTCCAAAAAAAATATTGTAAATATATGATATGTACAACTATTTAATCAAGTCATTTGATGTCAGAATATAAACGAAAATATATCCTTAAGTGTTATGCACACGTGAGTTCCAGTCTCGCCTAAATACGACTACTGATTTGGGAGATATACATGTTTTCGTATCATCGCGCAAAACAGATCAGAATCTGTTCAGCGCCGTCATACATTTTTAAAACGTAGTTTGAGTTAATTTCTATCGGATTTCAGATTACAAAAATTATTATAAAATTGTAAGTATTTCGGAGTACTTATCGAAAACACTAAGATTCGCGTGATTTGGATTTCTGAAGCTCTAGTTATGATTGTTTTAATATCAACATTTAAGACAGAAATTCAGATTTCTGGACAGTAACTATATGTTATATTGCAAAGCCTATATCGGGTTGTTTCATGTGTTTCTAAGTAATATAATATACAGGAAATTATAGTTCTATCAATTATCCATCTACACATCTAAAGTTTGTCAAGAACGGACATCGGGAGTTCGAGTTATATCCTATTTAAAAACAGTGTGCGAATCAGGACAGATTCTGTCCAGATTCGTCGCTTAATATTATAACGCAGTTTTCTATATTTTACGTCGATTTTCAGTAAAAACATAAAAGTAAATCTAGATCATTCGATGTAGATATCCAAAACACATGACCAAATTATGTGTCTAAGAAGTTGATCAATAAATACAGTTTTCTATTTTTACAAACAGTGAATAAAAACGATATAATTCCTAAACCGTTAAGTGATTCCATCTAAAATTTTTACAGTATGTACACAAAAATATATTCTATCAAAGATAAATTTCTTGAAATTTTCAGAAGTAAAAATTAATTTCTAAAAATTATTTTAAAGGTAAAGGTATTGATGTGTATACTAAAATCGGCAAAAAGATTAGCTAGTATTTTTATGCAAGCTTCTATTTTTCTTTTAATAAGCAAAGCGATTTCATAAGACATTATAGATATATTGTGACATTAAATTTATGTTCTCACAACTCGTAATAAACATTTTTAGTTATGAACAAAGAATTGAAAACATTTTAATTTGAACAAGTGGTAATAAGGTATTATTAAATTATATAGAACCATATATATATCTAGACTTATATATATGTATATGTTTATATTTATATTCTCTTATTAAATTATATAGAACCATATATATATCTAGACTTATATATATGTATATGTTTATATTTATATTCTCTTACGGATTACGATATGAAAAGAATAGGAGGTTCACGAGGCATGATAAGAGGAGAATAAAGAAATGGAGGGAGGGAGAGAGAAGGGACTTACATACACAAGCCGGTATTGTTATCGGGCTTGTCTATCCGCTGATAGCCTCGCGTTTCTTGCGAGACTTCCTTGAGAATTTCTTCATGTTCTTCTTCGGGGAATTTAGATGAAGAGGAATATGTGAAATGATAGAAAGATGTGATGATTAAAAGAAAGTAGAGCGGGATATAAAAAAGTTTATGGCCACCATAATTCTAATAAATTATGGCTCATAACCATTCTAATTATTTTGGGAGTTAAAAAGAAGATGAAATGAAAGGTCTCATTTGTAGGTTATGAGAAAAATAAAAATTGATAAAAAAAAAAAATAATTGCAAGAATGGCGATTTGAACATGTGACTTACGAAATAACAATGCAAGGACTTAACCAATGTGCTATAAGGTTGTTCATGCACATATTTAATTAAAATTAAATATATGATGTTGCTTGAAAACAAAGTGGGCTTTTGGGCTCATATTTTTATAAAAGAAAATGAAAATGAGATTGGATTTAGGTTATGGGCTGGATTAGGTATTGCGTTTAATTTGAAATAGGTTAAGATTTAGTTTAAAGAAATGAGTTTGGAAAAAATAGATAGATAATAAAATAATATATTTAATAGAAAACAAAATTTACGGAAAAATACTACGAATAAATAAATACAATATTTTACTAAAGAAAGAAAATATGAAGGTATAGTAATATTAGGGCCGTTACAACATTTCTTTTCTTTTTTCTTTGGAATGTTGTCAGGTGATTTGGACGCACTAGAGACCGAGCCCAGTGCTGAGGACTTGGAGCAGTTTGCTATCGACCCAGAGCTGTGGGCACTTGTACATACTTTTCATTTCAGTTATGCCATTGTTTAGGCATTGGTTTCTATTCATGTATTTACATTCCAGTTGTACCTGTAAATGAATATTTAATAAATAAAGTTGTTGTTCATTTATATTCCTGTCTCTTGTGTACATTTACTTTATATTGCTTAGATACGCTTAGCGTGTTTACTTCTGAGTAAATACGTAGCGGCCTCGTCGCGTCTCCTTACCCGTACATTGGGAAGCGGGGCGTGACATGTACGAAGACATTGAGATGAAGTGATTGGTGCATTTAATTCATATTTTATAGCCATATTTATTTTCATTTTGCCTATTTATTACTATATTCCAGTATGTTTTAGTGAATAATGCAGATTATAGGGTTTAAAGAGCAAAAGTACACAAAATGCATATTACGTGTGTTGGATATGGACAACTTGATGCAAAAACAGATACGATGGTGCAATTTATCAAGTAACCAGAGTGCTAATACAATCACAAGATCAAACCAAGCCAGTAGCCCAAATTTGGATCCTAGAACTTTCCAAATTTTGGCCAAAACCGAAATTTTGGTATATTCAGCCGAAATTTTATAGAGATTGGCTTTGAAATTATATGGTTTTCTGAATGCTTCAAAAATATTTCTTTTCATCCTTTGCAATTGGCCCAAAAGCTTATATATACTGTTGTATTGCTATTCTAGGGTTTCATCACCTCTCTTAAGAGGATCATCCCGCTTTTGGGGAGGACTAGAGTCTGTAAGTTTATTTTAATATGAATTTCTTTTTATTTAATTGTTCTTCTTCTTCTACAACGAGTAGGTAATTTCTATCTAGGGTTTTTGAATTATTCTTTCTATGATTGGTGAATGAATTTATTGGTCTGTTCTTTTCTATGTGCTTAATGATGGAAGTTTATAATAAAGTTAAGATCTTTTATTATTATGCTGATAAAACTAAATAGATCAATGAATGCTTGACAACCATAAGATTTTCTTTAGGGAAAGGCAGTATCACTGATAAACTAGTTAGTTTTAGGATTGATTGATGACCATGAAAATTAACTATGGAAGGTAAAGATCGTATCTTTATTATACATGTTCAATATAGTTAATATAGGGTAGATTAGGCTATGCCGATACAGCAAGATAAACCATTGATTGAAAACCTATGAGTTTATTAAGTCAAAGTGTAGATCTAACTATTTCTATGTTAATTAGAACTTGTTATTTAAATTTATTGCGAGACGATTTTATGTGATTGATAGGGTATTGCCATGATCATATAATTTATGCTTTCTTGATTGATTGATTTTTTATCATGATGAACGTATTCTCTATGCTTTCTTGTAATTAATAGATAATAAATTTAAATATAGAAAACTAGAAAAAATAGATATTATTTAAAATACTATGATTAGAAAAGATAATTCAAAACCCTATGCTTATATTTGAAATCTTCTTTTAAAATTTCAATTTAATTTCTCTTGTTATTTGTTTTTTAATTAGTAAAATTAAACAAATCTCTTCTTTTATTTTAATTTGTTTTAAATTAATTAAAGTTCTCATTCCTTTCTGTGGTTTGACCCATAAGTATTACAACTGATTAACTGTGCACTTGCCGTTTAAATTGAGAGACTAACAAAATCTCCATCAAGTTTTTGGTTTCGTTGTTAGGGAGGACGATAACAATTTTAATTTATTTTATTTATTTTATTCTGCAAATTTTTGTTTTTATTTCAGGAAATCTGTTGCCGCACTGGACAAATTGGAGCGAGACGGACCCTGCACCGAAAATTCAGCCCCGGATTCAGAAAAATTTCGGCCGAAACATGGTTTGGGCTGTAATTTGGAGGCTTCTGCAGTTAAGATTTGACGCGGACATCGATCTTCATCCCTTCTGTGAGTTCCAATTCCCGTTTTTGATGAAGTGCCACAAGTGCCAATGTAACGATGCGAACCCACAGCACTTCAACCTTGCAGTTTGCAACGAATCTTGATTCCAAAGGCTTTGGTCTAGGATTTTGGCTATGGCTCGCCCATAAATAAATCTTAAATCTAGTTGTAGGTTGTAAGATTTTATTTCCTATTTTAGTTTTTCTTTTTCTACTTTTCGTTTTAATTTCCAGTATTTTCTTTTTCCGCACTTTTAAATTTACATAATTTAAATTTTAAAAAATCTAATATGGATGAAGAACATGCACAAAACAACCTTATATGAATTATGTTATCCAGTTAAACCATCATTTAAATATTGCAATAGAATAAGTAAATATATGAGCAGTTATAATTCACCCGACACATCCATAGCCGACTGTAACAACTCTGAATTTACTGTACAAATTTTTTAATTTAATGTACAGAAAGGAGTTTACAAGCTTGAGTACAAATTATAAATATATTTTGTTTAAGAACAATAAGAAACAACTTGTACCTCACTGGTAAAATCTTGCACTGCTGTGACGTAGCCCCTGTGATATAATGATTTAAGTAAACATGAATAGAAATGAATAACATAGATATGAAACAGTGATGTATGTGTATGTAGGTGATGTGTGATGTGTAACCTAAAACTGTGCTTCTAGGTTATCTATTCTAAATGTCTTTGTAATCAATTAATGTAATCATCATCGTAACCCAACAAAATATATCCCGTTCATTCCCCATGGGATCACGGTAACAGGATTTATTCCGTAACGCCCAGAAAAACGACAAACGGGTTATTATTCCGTAACGTCCAGATAAACGGCAAACAGGTAATTATTCCGTAACACCCGGAAAACGGCAAACATGTAATTATTCCGTAACGCCCGGAAAAACGGCAAACATGTAATAATATTCTCTCGAGTTACGTTTCGGTTGCATTCTTGATTTCCCCTTTACCCCCAGATTTGTGTTCAAGTCAGGATTGCCAATATGAATCTAATACCAACACAGGATCAAGTATGTACAGTTCTCGTCTATGCAGACAATAAGCCATGTCCGTCAGGACAACACGTCAATATTGTTGGCATTATTAACAAGATCCAAGTAACAAGTCAAGTAGTGTGCTGTGAACATGTAAAGTGATGCATATGTATCAAATAGATGCCAAATGTGAAACTGTAATCAATATCGGAACACAGTAAACAAAATTGATACCCGGATGCATATGTATCTATCTATAATAACTATTATATATCCATTACCAAGTAAGATGCAAACTAGATAGCATGTTATACTAATATAGTAGTATAATGATATCATGATGTTCCGGCATGCAACTAGATATGCGATTATCGGTACGGATACAGACGGATACTATAAAACTGTAAATCGGTAATATTTGCTGAATATTAAAACAATGCACTATTATTTATTAAATAGATATTGATATAATAACATTAACAGGGACAACATATTCAATCCGATTAATAACTATAAAAGTGGTATTGATTAACCATGCACAAGAAAGTTCCGTTCAGAAATTCAGCGTCGTCCTGATTTATAAAATAACTTAAAAATAACTAACATTCTCCAAAAGGGACGTGTTATATATCAAAGCAAATCTAATTGAATAAGGTTTTCATTTTTATAAGTTAAAGTATCTCAGGTTATTCCTACAAAAAGTTATGAACGTTCGAAATTGAAAGTTTGCTGCTGGAATTTCCGTGGACAACAGTTCAGAGGTACTTTCATTTACAGTTTACGTTATTTAAACAATTTATTTTGCAATTAAATATTTCACAAGGTTATATTATTCTGAGTTATCTTCGTAACGAACTAAAGAACGTGTGCTAATGATTTTTCTATGATTTATAATGAATTTTATAAGGTAAGGTGTACAGTAAATTTCAGATTTGTCGTATCCGCTTTGTGACGACGTTTCATGTGTAAACTATAATATTTTCAAGCTATATTTTGTATAACGTTATAAAATGCAGATTATAAACTAATTAATGATAATAATAAGAAATATTACGCCGATATATATATTTATAGATATAATTATAGCATGTCGCAAGTTGTAAACTTGCATACATTGTATATTATAAAACTGATTAACGTTAAATAACTACGGTATATAAATTATATAGATATAGTTGCATGATGATGATGATGATGATGATGATGATAATAGTACGACAATATATAAGTAAATTGCATAAATCATAGCATGTAGTAAGTTGTAAACTTGCCTCGAAACAAATGCGATGAACAGAAGCAACACGACGCTATACAAATCAACACCAAGTTTTGATGGCTCGGTTAAGGTTCTAGAATGCGGCCGGAGTTGCGTCGGCGAGAATGGGTGTGGGCTTGAAGAACGAAAAAGGAGAATATATAAATTGATGAGAGAGAGATATGTTATGCAGAGAGAGAGAGAGAGAGAGAGAGAGAGAGGTTTTGTGTTTAATATAAATATATATAGTATAGTTTAAATTGGGTTATAAATATATATTAATTTTAATGTATATAGATAATATCAAATTATAACCAATCTCCACCAAAATCTCATCAAAAATATATTTTGGAAAATAATTCACATATGTAAACTTCTCAATCATAATGCAAGCATATATTTTAAATAACTCATACCCCTAATTTAAGATTTAAAAGGATTCTAAAAATATATCCAGATTTAGTATATTTGATATTAGATTTCTTGAGATTTAAACGTAAAAAATAATAGCAAAATAAGATATGGGATGACAACCATATGATGACAGTTAACAAAATATAACTTATTCTTAACTTGTGGTGTTCCCCGCCGAAAGACGCGACCGGGACGTTGGGACGTCCGGGCCTGAATTCCGAAGGCAGATGCTAATTGTTTCTATCCGTCCACCTCTTCGAAGATGCCAAGTTGATTTATGACACCATATATCGAAGGTTTAAACGGATACGGCCGATATAGCAGACTTCGTCAGATTCCCCCTCGTTGAGGGGTTTTTGATTGTGGGGACGCTCTTCCCTGCAGGCGCAAGCCCCTGCAGTTAATTACGCTACCGCATCGCGGTAACAACTTTCTCCTTCTCCAGATGGTCACTTCGTGTCGTGGGTGTTTGTTTTGTTTGTGGTTGCCCGTGCATTGTATACGGAGACTAATTTATGTTGTCGCCCGTAAGGTGTGAATTAGTCCAAATCCGTATCTTCTTAGATTTGGGTTTGGAGGTTGGGTTTAAGGATACGTTAGCCCCATTTGGGACTAAGATCAACTTAAACGTTTGTTAAGGATACGTTAGTCTAATTTTTAGACTAAGATCAACTTAACAGGATCGTTTAGATCCAACAAGAGAGTAATTGGGCTCTATTGTTTAGTTTAGGGACATTGCGGTCCAATGTTAGTTTAAGGACATTACGGTCCATTGTTAGTTTAAGGACATCTCGGTCCAGGTTAAGGACATCGTAGTCCGTAAAGTTTACGGACATCGTAGTCTATGAAGTTTAAGGACATCGTAGTCCATGAGTTTAAGAACCCCACAGTCCGTGAAATGTGTGGTTGTCGGGACCCGTCACCTCTCTGAAGACGTTGAAGGATTACAACGACAGATATCAGAGGAGTAAAGAGATGTACCCTTGAACCGGTGTGAGTTGGTTGAAAAATCTGTAGTCTAGTTTGGGATTGAGATCTGTTAAATATTCGTGAGCGGATGGGCTCAGTTCAGTATAAGTTGAGGGCTTATGTCCAATATTGGGCTAAGTCCAATAAGATTAAAATGTTTAACATTTTATTGTTCTGGGCTGTTGAGCCTTTATTTGGGCTTGGCCCTTTTAATAATGCTGAGCATTAGATCCTGACATCTTTTGTCTTGTATTAAATGCATAGCATTCATCAGAGCCTTGGCTCTGATAAAGAACAATTTGTATTCATTCAACGCAACATATGGTGCGCTAGGCGCTTTGCGCCAATCAAAAGGGTGCAGTGCGCTTCTGCCATGTGGCGCGCATGTAAGTGGTGCGCTCTGCGCTAAGCGTAGATACCGGTTTGTGAGAGCTGAGCGCTAGTCCATGAGCGCATTGCGCTGGCGCATACGTGGATGACACGTGTTGCGCTTGGCGCCAAGCGCCAGCCCATGAGCGCAGCGCGCTATTTCAGAAGCGCAAAGCGCAAGCTGTGTCTGTGGTTGACACGTGGCATGTTTTAGCGTTGAACGCCGGTCCAAGGAGCGCAAAAGCGCAGTTGATGAGTGCAAAGCACTTTTCAATAGCGCAGAGCGAACTTGATCAAATTTATGATCAGAGAACAAGTGTATGTTCTTTTAAAGGAGGCTTTGCCTCAAGATTCAAGAACAAAAGTTCTTGTTTATAAAAGGGCTCTGCCTTCGTAGATCGACGATCTGTGAATGAAGTAAATACTTATTTTTGGTTTTTATGATGAGATCTTTTTAATCTCTCTTTTTTATCAAAGGCCTTGGTCTTTACAGATCTATGATCTTTTTTAGAAGATAGTTTTTCTTTTTATGAGATGATTTCATCTCTGTGTTCAAGAATCATGTTCTTTACCTTGAAGAAAATGATCTTCTTTTTCTAAAAGCTTGCTTTTCTTTCTTTGAATTTTCTCAAACTTTGTAGGGGGTTTCTCTATATTTGACTTTAGGTCTTGGGACCTTTATATAGGGCAAATTGATTTGATAAATCAGTTAAAGAGATGTTTCTCTGATTGATTTGGGAATATTTCCCACCGTTGGATCTTTGATCCTAAGGCTTCTGCTTTGCAGAAGATAATCTTCTTGTTTTTAATAAGATCGGAAAGATCTTTCCATAACAGAATTTTAATTTTGATTAATTAATAATTTATTATTAGATTTTTTAATCTAACGGTGAGGAGTTCTTAAATTCCACCGCTGGCGCACCTTGCGCGAGCGCGCCTGTGTTTGACACGTGGCGCGCAGCGCAGAGCGCTGGATCTGAAGCGTTGCTTCAAATTTTGAATTTTGAATTTAAAGCAGAGCTTTGCTCTGATTGGGGGGCGCAGCGCACCTGGCGCTAGCGTATCCGTGTTTGACACGTGGCGCACAGCGCGCTTAGCGCTGAATCTGAAGCGTTGCTTCAGTTTTTTGAATTTCGAATTTCAAACAGAGCTTTGCTCTGATTGGGGGAAACATGTGGCTATTAAAAGATATATGATGATTTAGATATATGATATATAAAGATCTAAAAATATAATGTAAGTATTATACTAGATTCACATAGATACGCTTTACTGGTAAATCCCAGATACAATTTTGCACCATATTGGGTTCTAAACTTGCGGATCGGATCGGATAAGGACTACTAGTATTTGAATCATTCGCGACCCAATAGATAAAATAAAAGAAATATAAAGTAAGTGTTAAAATACTAATTAATATCGTATGATCATACTAAGGTGTTACAGTAGGAAGCTCGCTGGTGAAAGAGCGACCGTAGACGAGTGGCTGGGTTGAGCAAGTTATGGCGACTGGCGTGGGGGAGGCCTAAGGATGGAAACCGCTCGAGGGAAGGCGGTGGCCGGTACTAGTGGTAAAACTGGGCTCGGAATAAAGCCAAAGCCAAGGATGCCCACTCCTAGAAGGGACGCAGTGTTCTGCGGGAAACCTGTGGGAGAATATGAATCTGAAAAGGAAAAGCAACTTTCATAAAAAATAACATGCTTAGACACATACATTCAACCGAATTGTACGTGAAAACAACGGTAACCATGGTGTTGAGTACTATAACCCATGAACACACAGCGATCGAACCGATTAGCAAGTTTATGTAGGGCGTAGGGACGAAGCCAATGATAACACGCACATCCAAATGTGCGAAGGAAAGTATAATTAGGATAGCGACCAAATAATTTATGGAGAGGGGTGTCGTTACAAACGACCGATGTAGGAAGACGATTAATTATAAAGACTGTGGTTTGCATGGCCTTATCCCAGTAATAAGAAGGGATGGAGGCATGAACAAGAAAAGCACGAGCGGTCTCAATATTGTGACGGTGTTTGCGTTCCGCTGCCCTGTTTTGTTCGAGAGTGTGGGGACGGGAAACATTATGGAGGATACCTTCCGTAGTTAGATGACAATGAAGAGATTGATATTTACCACCCCAATCAGAGTGAAACATACGTATTTTCCTATTTAAATAACGTTCAACATGACGTTGAAAGCGACAAAATATATCAATTAAGTCAGACTTATTACGTATAAAAAACAACCAGGTAAATTTACTATAGTCATCAACAAAGGTAACGTAATAACGGAAACCAGTGTGAGATAAAATAAGAGCAGGACCCTAAATATCAGAATAAATTAAATCTAAAGGTGCCAAAGATACTGTTGATGACAATTCAAAAGATAGTTTATGGCTTTTGGCTTTCATACAACTAGAACAGACTGACTCTCTACGACTCTTAATAGTTGGTAAATGAGGCAAGATGATCTAAGCGAGCATTCCATGAAGAAATAGAGGTACGTTCGCCAACATGCACGGTAGAAAACGAGACAATTGAAATAGGCAATTGGTACAGTCATTATTGAGGTGGCCTTGAAGTAAAATTATCCCCGAATTCGGATCCTTCACAAAACAATCAAACGGGTGGAACTCAAAAATAACATTGTTATCTTTAGTAAATTTATGAACAGACAAGAGATTTTTCGTTATTGAAGGAACATGAAGAACATTGTTCATGTGAAGTGATCGAGAAGGCAATGGAATTGCTGTGTGACCACAGTTAAGAATACGTAAAGCTGTACCATTACCTACACGTACTGTATCCGTACCTTTGTAAGGGGGTACCGAGAGAAATTGAATGTAGTCTGGCGTGATGCGATGAGTTGCCCCGAGTCAGGGTACTAATCAGAAGAAGCAACGCTTGGACCGCTCGAGAAATATGGTGGAGGTGTATGTGACAGCATGGCATATGGTGCAGGTCCTTGAATGTACATATCCGATCTTCCATTCTGAGATTGCGGGGCAGAAAATTACGGAATACCTCTTGGACTGCCAGAGAAGGTCTGATTGAAGCGTTGTAGGCAGCTATTGCCATAGTGGCCAGTGGTCATGCAGATTTGGCATCGAGGCGGGCCACGACCGCGGCCTCGACCGCGGCCCCATCCATTGCGACCACCACAACCACCGCACTCGGTGTTGTAGCCATGCTGATAGGAATCTAAAGAGGAACCTCCACAGCCCATGGTTGCGGTGTTGACAGATGGAAAGGGAGTAGTATCAAGAGACTTTTTTTGTTGCTGGCAAAGGCCCTTGTGTGCAAGTAGCATGCCATGCAGATCTTCAAGCGAGATATCGTTTACATGGATTGTGATAGCAGGAACAAAGGAGTCATAGGCCGATCCCAAGCAGGCCAAAACATGCATGAGAAGATCGGCATTGGAAATTCTATGCCCATTGACTGCAAGATTGTCGGAGACAGTCTTGATGTTCTAAATGTATTCTATGATGGAGGCGGATTCTCGTTTGATATTCTGAAGTTGTGTCTTCAGTTGAAGAATGCGAGCGCAAGAGTGCGGCGCAAAAACTTTGGCAAGTGTCTCCCATATCGCCTGTGCTTTAGTTTTACCAACCACTAAAGGAACTAAGAATTCAGTCGGTGACGCTAATATCCAACTCGCGATCAATTGATCCTTTTAAATCCATACAGCATATATCGGATTGTATACTGGAACAAGCGGATTTTGTTCATTAGGAACAGTCATGAGCAGACACTTTTCGGTGTCATCGACGATGCCCATGTACCCTTGCGACTTGAGGATAGATTCAAACTACATCTTCCAGCCGAGGTAGTTGTCACAGGTGAGTTTAATGTGGAGAAGTGACATGATATTCGGTCATGTGTTGAAAAGGACGACGATGCATTAAGGTTAAAAATTGGTGTTGGGGCGAGAAGCGGAATAGATGAGACGGAAGATTGATCTGGGTTGGTTCTCATTGTAATATAAATATAGAGAGAAGAAATTTTTTAATAGTGTTAACCTCTATAGCTCTGATACCATAAAGAAATTGCAAGAGATAGAGAAAAAAGAAGATATTAAAGGAAGAAGAAGCCTTAGATAGATCTCTCTCTATTATGGCTGTCACACCCCGCTTCCCAAAAGAGCGGTAACGACATGTGACAAGCCCGCGACGTATTTATTCCGAGAAGATCATTTCTCGAAACAAATACACTAAGCATATATAAGCAATATAAAATGACAAGAAAAGACATGATAATGAAAATCTAACGTTATATATTTACATTCCCAATTTTCACAAGTTTCAAACTGAATACATGATGTCTAAAAACAAAGATGCATAAAAGAAAGTGCCTAAACAGGTAGCAAGGTGAGCTTGGGTCAGTTTCAAGCCGGGCCAGCGGCAAGGGTGTTCTGTCCAGTGGAGGGTGCCGACCAAGGACAGCAAGGGAAGGAGTTCGGCTAGGTAGGGATGCTGTCGATGACGATGATGGCAATGGCTACGGGGTTGGTGGTTGGGATGCAGCGAAGCGTAGTGTTGACGAGAAGAAGTCGGCGGTGATGATGGAGGAGGAGGTGGGGTTTGTAGAGAGGAGAGGAGATGATAGAAGTGAAGATAGGGCTCGGCTGGGAAATTGAGAAGAATATGAGGGGTTTTTGATATATATTTTTTTTGAACTTGTGTTTGCAGAGAAATATGAGAAGAGTTATGAGAGGGGAGGGAGAATTTAGTAAATTAAATGTAATTATTACCATGAATGGGCAATAATGAACAACAACATGATTTGTTCAAATTCAATGGGTCAGGTAAACAAATTGATTGGCCTTAATTAAATTGGTTACAAAGAGAAATGTGCTTAAAGGGTTTGGGTTTTGTATGAGAAGTGGGCTGCAGTTTGGAAGAGAAGGAAACAAAAGAAAGAAAGAAAAGAAAGAGTTTGGGTTTGGGCTTTTAGTCTCTAGAAAAAAAATATAGGGAAAACCCTTCATATTCTTCTCAATATTCCAGCCGAGCCCTATCTTCACTTCTCTCATCTCCTCTCTACAAACCCCGCCTCCTCCTCCATCATCACCGCCGACTTCTTCTCTTCAACACTACGCTTTGCTGCATCCCAACCACCAACCTCGTAGCCATTGCCATCATCGTCATCGACAGCATCCCCACCTAGCCGAACTCCTTCCCTTGCTGTCCTTGGCCGGCACCCTCCACTGGACAGAGCACCCTTGCCGCCGGCCCCGCTTGAAACCGACCCAAGCTCACCTTTCTACCTGTTTAGGCACTTTCTTTTATGCATCTTTGTTTCAGACATCATGTATTCAGTTTGAAACTTGTGAAAATTGGGAATGTAAATATATAAAGTTGGATTTTCATTATCATGTCTTTTCTTGTCATTTTATATTGCTTATATACGCTTAGCGTATTTATTTCGAGAAATGACCTTCTCGGAATAAATATATCGTGGGCTTGTCACATGCCGTTACCGCTCTTTTGGGAAGCGGGGTGTGACAGGTTTTGATGGTGGCCCGTGCAGGTCTCTCGATAGTAGGTCTGTGGTTCGAGGACAAATCATTGTTCAAAGGTGGGGAGAATGTCGGGACCCGGTTCTTGTTCACGGAGCAAAGTGCCACACAGAACAAAGTGCCACGCCAATTGTCATACCAAGAGGGAGGATGCCACCTCTTGAATCTGTGGGGGGCCACCTCTAGAGTCCGTGGGACCCACTGTAGAACAATGGGTAATCTTCGGTAGACATTCTGAAAGAGGACCGGACTGCATTATAAATATAATGATACCATCCTCAATTACAGATGCGCCTTTTAAGTGAACCGGAACTACGGGAGCTTGAGAACTCCGTAGTTAAGCGTGCTCGGGCCAGGGAAGTCTTGGGATGGGTGACCTCCTGGGAAGTGGCCCCTGTTCGGGTCCGGTTCGCTCTAAAGGAAAAACCGTGTTGTTTCGCCCAGAGCGGACAATACCATCTGTACTGGGAAATATATTATTAATCTCCCAATCATATTTAGTTGCAACTAAATCACTACAAAATCTCCAATATAAATCTTTCCAAATATACTGCAACCGCGAGAGCCAGACGTCAGGCCTGCGCAGGGGCAAGCATCTAGTTTGTGCTCTGTTAGAGCGGTACTCAAATCCATGCATCTAAAATATATTATTAATCTCTAAAATATTGTTACAATCAGATTAATTACACAATCTCCCAATCATATTTAGTTGCAACTAAATCACTACAAAATCTCCAATATAAATCTTTCCAAATATACTGCAACCGTGAGACCTGTATAGGGGCATGCATCTAGTCTGTGCTCTGTTAGAGCGGTACTCAAATCCAAACGTCTGTCCCATACAGGTGCAAACGTCTGGCTAGCGCTCTGTTAGTTCACTAGCCAATACCAGACGTCTGACATGGACATGATGGATATCTGGCGTCATGGTCAAACGTCTGACCTGAAGGTTCAGACGTCTATTGGCCTGCTTCCGGTTCGCTCTAAAGGGAAAAACCGTGTTGTTTCGCCCAGAGCGGACAATACCATCTGTACTGGGAAATATATTATTAATCTCCCAAGTTGCAACTAAATCACTACAAAATCTCCAATATAAATCTTTCCAAATATACTGCAATCGCGAGAGCCAAACGTCAGGCCTGCGCAGGGGCAAGCATCTAGTTTGTGCTCTGTTAGAGCGGTACTCAAATCCAGACGTCTAAAATCTATTATTAATCTCTAAAATATTGTTACAATCAGATTAATTACACAATCTCCAAATCATATTTAGTTGCAACTAAATCACTACAAAATCTCCAGTATAAATCTTTCCAAATATACTGCAACCGTAAGACCTGTATAGGGGCATGCATCTAGTCTGTGCTCTGTTAGAGCGGTACTCAAATCCAGACATCTGTCCCATACAAGTGCAAACGTCTGGCTAGCGCTCTGTTAGTTCACTAGCCAATACCAGACGTCTGACATGGACATGATAGATATCTGGCGTCATGGTCAAACGTCTGACCTGAAGGTTCAGACGTCTATTGGCCTGCTTGCTTGCCTGATAACTTTGAGTCGTTATTAGCTTCCCCACCTGGGGAAAGTACGGGGTTCGAATCCCAGGATGGAAAGTGGTCACAAATTAACACTTTTGGGAAAAATTCGTGGCTCCTTTGGATGCGTGTATGTTGTGTACGTAGGTTGTGGTGTGTGCTTAGGTGAGCTTACGGCCCAATGAAAAAAAAGGTGTTTCCGCTTCTTAATCTTCAGTTGATGCACCACTATAGCACAAAATGTTGATTTACATTGTGTGTTGATATTTAATTCCAACCGAGGCTTGTTTGAATATTTACAATTAAAAATCCTAGTATTTAATTCCAACATGGCATGAAGCTCTTCTAATGCTTCCATGTTTCTTGACTTAAAAATACTAGGGATTTATATTTTAAATGCATTGCATACTATAACATCTTCATTAATTAATATCTTCTTGTTAAATGAATGCTATAAAGTAAGCATAGAAAAAAAAATAGTTTATTGATCGAAATTACTTGGGTTACTATAAATATCTAATTAATATAATTATCTGAACTTGGTAGTCTTTGAGTCATGTGAGTGAGAATTAAAATTTTCTCTGGTTAAGGCTTCCACGGTCATTAATTTCATGTCCAATCATACTTCAGTTTTTGTGAACATTTTGTGAACATTTGTTAAATGAGTGCAATATTTTTAGATTGGAAAAGTGTTGGCTCCATAATCAAATTTTTGGGAGTATGGTCAAGAATGAGTGATGTTCTCATGTTGGCTAACGCTATTCGGATGGCATGCATGACGGTTTGGATTACAAAGATCAAGAGTCTTGGCGTTCGGCTGAAATCTTGGGCTAAAGGGAAATTCGGGAAAATTTTTGAAATGAAAAAAGATTTTGTTTTGAGAATCCAGTCTTTAGATAAAGATGAGGGGGAGATTAAGTTTACGGGGAATGAAATGGAGGAGAGACCACGACTTCCGAAAATTGTTTCTAAGCCCAATTTGAAGAAATGATTTATTTTTAAACCCATGTATTTTCAAAATTATAAAAAAAAATACCCAATACCTAAAAAAAAAATGAATGTTTTAAGTCCAAAATAGATTGTGTGTATTTTATTTAGGATATTTTTGCATAAATTCCAGGTTTACATTCATTCTTTTTAATCAAATACACAAATTACTTTTTTCCTCAAAAAACATTATTCGTATAATTTTCTCCACACCTATGGTTCGCTCCTTTCTCAGTGTTTCTCTGCCTTCTCCTCAATCTTCTCCCCCAAAATCCATATCTCTATTTCCAAATCCTTAATATCCAATCCAATATCTCCAATTCTCCTATCTTCGTTTTCAATTTCCGCATCTCCCTTTTGAATCTCTAGCCTGTAACATAAATCTTCTATCTTAGCTTCCAATCTCCCAGTCTACTCTTTTTTTCCCGCAATCTCCACTCTTATAACGGCCGAAAGTAGGACAATCAATAATAAATAAAGAGTAATAAAGAAGTTAGAAATTAAAGCAATCAATAATAAAGAGGGAAAGCAACAATTAAGAATGGATTTAGAAAAAGTTAGGACAAGCAATGATAAAAAAACAGAATAACAAAGAAACCATGTGACATAATAAAAAAATCTTATATTTTAATATCTTGGGAGATCCAAAAAATCCTTCGTTCTAATATCTTAAAAAAAATATTAAATGGATATTATAGACAATGCATGCATAAAAACATAAGTTTAGAGAAAATTTAATCACGGCAGAGATCGAGAATGGAATGTTTAAAAGGGGGGAATTTCAACACCGCTTTCTCATTAGGTGGCTAACGGACTCAAAGAAACAACATGATTCGTGGAATCGAACGTGAGATGAGACGATGAGTCGTGAATGAGGATGAGATAAGTGTAATGTTTGATGCGAGTGGGAAACTCCATCAAGGAATGCATCATTATGTCTTCGGTAAGCACACAGTTTAGTCATCTAATTAAATTTTCAACATACAAAATCCATATATACTCTCAAAACTAATGTGAACAAAAACTCAACATTCGGAAAATACTCTATAATTAAACATACCTCCAGTTCGTTGTATAAACACAACAAAAACTGCGAAAAAACGCTCTTTATAATTTTACCATTATAACAAGGCGGCTCTGGACGATAGTTAATAATAAAAACATAGATAAGGTTACAATGATGAATAATAAAAACGGAACCATGATTCGATTCCTCAAATGGGCACTTGAAAATGCACCATTTTCTCGAAATGTTTTCATGGCCTTTTATTTTGCTCTCATATGCAGGGCAGCGACCGATAACAATTCTCAAACAAACATATCATTAATTGGTAGAGGCATTCAACCTTGCTTGAACCATCTTTCCGTATTCCACTAGCTTGCTAGTCTCCGGCATGACCCCTTTCACGGCATCGTCCGAGCAAAATCTCTTTGCCCATTCAGCCAAAAAGACGAATTTCAACTCGTCTAGTATCGTTACTTGCGCTATCTCTTCGGCTCCTTTGATCCAACCCAAGGTGGAACCGAGGGCAATGTCGAGATAGCCGATGGTGTCTCCTCCAAAGTAGTGACCCTCTTTGCAGTTTTGCTTGAATAACTCCTCAAGCTTCTGCAGCCCGGAAATGGCTTGCTCTGCTGCTTCTGCCTTAGCTTCCTCCGTCTTTGCTTTTAGTATACTGATTATAAAAGGGAACCACTGTAAACACGAAACAATGGTAAGAAAAAAGTGGGGAAAAAACCCAGAATTTGATATATATAATAAATCAGGAGAAATTTTACAAGAGTTGTTAAGACATGTGATTTGTAAGAGGAAGGCAAACGCCCGAAACATTGAACAACTATAAATAATATGTCGGATTTTTATTTTTTTTTTGTTTCCGATTTTAGATATAGTGTTCCTACACATAACTAGATTCCCTTTTTGAACTCTAGACCCCATCTATTTACTCATATTTTAAAAGGCATTTCATTACTTAAAAAGACTCGATATTAACTTCTTGTTTTTTTAATTCAATGACAGCAGCCACCTCTCATTGGGGAAAGAAATATGTTTTTACAGCAGCGCTATGCTAAATGTAGGTAGTTGACCTTAACCTAAGGCTTGTGCTAATAAATTTGTCTAATACTTGTCGAAAAGAAAAGAAAAGAATATTCCATACCGTTTGATCCAAGTAGACGGCCCAGAAGCGTGCGGTGGCACTCTCATAGGGGTCGGACGGGAGGATAGACTGCCCTGCTTCTCCCCACACGTCGTCAATGTACTGGACAATGATCATCGACTCACTGATCGGGTTACCATCATGAATCAACACCGGCACCTTCTTGTAAACCGGATTCGATTTCAGAAGAAGCTCGCTCTTGTTCTCAAGCACTTCCTCTACGTATTGGTAGCTCACGCCTTTCAAGTTCAGAGCTATCATTGGTCTCATTGCGTAGGGGCTCGCCCACATCCCCAACAGCTTCACTTCCTCAGGTGCTCCTTTACCCTTTGCCATTATGTGTGCGTATATAATTTATGTTAAGTTTATTTTGAGTGATTCTTCATGTATATAACTATAGCTATTTATAGAGATCCATAGAAGAGATCGAATAATTAATCAGTTTTATTTGGTCTTCGTCTTCGTCTTGTTAAGCAAGTAAAACTATAAATTAATTATTATCATGAACAACTGTGTGGTTGATGATTTTCCTATTGACTCGTTGATCTCTGAACTCTATACTTTATAAATTGACTAGTATTTAAAGAAAATACGTCATTGCTTCCTTCATTTCATAACTTTCTCTACAATGAAGAAGTCATGCTTCGGGTGATGTCCTCTCTGATGTCATCATGTCCAAAAACTCTAGGTTTTTGACAATCCTATATACATAATGTAAAGGTGTAGAGAGGTGGCAGAATTTTCAAAATGGCAATTTTGCCCTCATAAATTTTTGTATTTCCACTTTCTGCCGCCGCCTATCTTATCTCCTTTTCAAAATGTCAATTTTGCCCTCACAAATTTTGGAATTTCCATTTCCTATTGTCACATGTCTCATCTTCTATTGGCGCCCATGCCCACCTCCTGCTCTATTTAAGATGGAGCACTTCATCCCCATTCTCTACTCAAAAGAGAAAAACCAAAAATAAAAAAAAAATTGAGAAAGATGAGAGAAAAAGGCCTTTAAAACTCTACCGATCTTCTTTTCCTATTTTGCATTCAGGGTTGAGGACGAGCATAGCAATATTTGTGATGTATGTTTTGAAGAAATTGAGATGGGTAGCAACAGTGATTTAGTCGAACGAGTGCAGTTGTGTTGTGATCATACATTCCACATGAAGTATATTGTTTCTTGGTTATTCAAGAAAAATTCATGCCCACTATGTCAATGTGAGAAGCCATATCAAATAACTTAAGATGTCGCTGTTAGTTTTTCTTTGTTGATCGATCGTCTGTTGTTTCTGTTATTTTGACATGTAAAATTCGAAGAAGAATGAACAATACTAACAAGTTCTGATTGTGTTTTCTAATATTTTCAATTGGTGTAATATGGTTAATACGATGATCAAATGATACATTTTATGGATATATAATATAAATCACATAATTTTCTAACTCGATTGTGTTTTTGCAATTAAATTTGACAAATGACGGAAAAGGAGAAAAAAATTGAGAAGGTGCGTGTAGAAAAAACTCAAATGAAAAAAACAATGAGATTGCCAATTGGTTTTAATGGGTACTTCTTTGGTTCGAACAACAGGTTTATGATCATAATTTGTGACAAGCATAAGTAAGAATTATTAAACCGAAAAATACAGTAGTCATGAAAAAAGAGAAAGACGTTACCATTTCTAAAAAGACTGTAGAAAAATAGGGACGTTATCAGATAGAAATAGGACAGAAATGACAAGTCGGACGGAATAGATCAAAAGAAAAACTGCTAAAATTAGAAAACTGCTAAAAATAAAAAATTGTTAAAACGAGAAACTAATTATTTGATTGCGTCCCAAACTGATTCCCGATACTTCCGGTCAAATCTTAACTGATTCGGGTGCTAATTTCACTCCTAATTCGAAAGTCAAAGTTTGGAGCAAATCTTTGACCGCGATTTCGGGGCCTTAAATGATGGACCCAGACGATTTTGCGAGATCTTCAATTTGGCTGGTGGAATGCACGAATCGGAAAAGATTTGACAGTTTGGGATTCTCGGGTTGAACTAGACCCGACGTGTTTTGAATCGGTCGAGCAACTCCATTTAGGCTAGGGCTGCGTCAATAAGGCATAATACCAGCGGATAGACTGAGGGGGTACAAAGGCCCACGTGCAAGTGCATGCAGTCGCAAAATAGTGACGGTAATATTAGTCAAAATTTGACAGAAAAAGACATTAGTCATGACGGCCAGAAAAACGACATTAGACATGATTTGACAGAAAATGACATTGGTGATGATGGACTGTAGAAAAATAGTGACGTTAGCATTGGCTATCGTTTGACAGAAAAAGGACATTAGTCATGACGGACTATAGAAAAATAATGACGTTAGCATTGGTCATGATTTGACAGAAAAATGACATTATTCATGTCCAGCTCTTATTGCCACATGTCGCATCTCTTATTGGCACCTATCCCCACCTTTACTCTATTTAAACCAAGGCACTTCATTTTCAATCCCTACAAAAGAGAAAGGGTAAAAAAAGGGTAAGCCAGAAATATTTTGCATCTCTTAATGGCACAAAATCTTGATTCAGGACAGTCATTGCCTTTCTCAATGGTCAAAGAGTATAACAAACCGCCGTTGTTTCTCCTCCTCCATGCAAAACTGACGCCCACATCGTCGATTGCCGACAGTGTCGATCTTCCGTTTGCACCCACGGGTACATTGAAGACTCCACCCAAGTGATCATTCCCTCTCCCGTTGGCCCTCGTGATGGTAGAAAGTGTATTTTGGACGAAATGCCATCTTTTAAGCATTGCAAATTATAGCATCTGAATTGCGTTCGCCCGAGAACTGTCGTAGCTTCGCCGGCTGGGTGGTGCGTCATAAATGCCCCATCTAAGATCAGCATCGCATGTATCTTGAAACGGAGATCAGCAAATTCGTCCATGAAGCTGTGGAGGTAGCAAATGCTAAATTTTATATCAAGATATATGTTTATACTAGCGTTGATAGGACTGTGACAATTAAGAGATCGCGTAAGCAAAAGAGACAAGAGTTGAAGGACGTTGACGATATTGTTTGTGCGGTGTGCTTTGAAGAAATTGAGAAGAGCAGCAGTGGTGATTTGTTCGAAAGAGTGCAGTTGTGCTGTGACCATGCGTTCCATATAAATTGCATTGTTCCTTGGTTGTTCAACAATAACTCATGTCCGCTATGTCGATGTGAGAACCCATGTGAAATAGATTAGGATGTTAATTTTAGTTTTTCTTTGTTGATCAACTTTCTGTTATTTCTGTTATTTTGGCATGTAAATTTCGAAGAACGGATGAACAATGTTCACAAGTTCTGATTGTGTTTTAAAATATTTTCAATGGTTTAATATATTTAATATGATGATCATATGATGTATTTGGATATATAGTATAAATCACTTAATTTTCTAACTCGGTCGTATTTTTGCAATCAATTTTGACAAATGACAGAAAAAGACAAAAAAAATTGAGAAGGTGTCAACGTCCTGGTATAGAAAAACTCAAATAAAAAGCAATAATGATATTACCAATTTGTTTTAACGGATACTTCTTTGGTTGGAAAACATGCATGTTATAATCATAATTCGTAACAATTATAATTAAGCATTATTAAACATAAAAACGCATTAGTCATGATGCTCTTTTTTAATTGGTAAGTGGTGCAGCTCTTCTTGGGATACGGCGCTTCTAAATAGATTTAAGAGAAATTGAAAGAATAGAAAGATAACAATAGCAATTTCATCAAACTAGGGTTTTATTTAATTAAAATTTGCCTCTTACAATTGCAAAATCTAAATCACAACTAATTTTTTAATAAAAGAAGAACTGCTAAAGATAGAAAAATTGCTAAAAATAAGGCATAAAACCAATTTCAGAGTTAAACTCCAAAAGAATTTTTTATTTGTTAAGTTAAACTCCAACAGAATTTAAATGGGGTTAAACTCCGAAAGAATTTTTATTGTGAAGTTAAACTCCGAAAAAATTCTTTATTTTATTGTGGAGTTAAACTCTAAAAGAATTTTAAATCGAGTTAAACTCCAAAAAGAATTTTAAATAGAGTTCAACTCAAAAAATAATTCTATCGTGGAGTTAAACTCCAAATGAATTTTAAATGGAGTAAAACCCAAAAAAAATTAATGTGGAGTTAAACTCCAAAATAATTTCAAATGGAGTTCAACTCTAAAAAGATCTTTATTTGGTGTGGAGTTAAACTCCACTAAATGGGGTGGGAGCTTCCCTCTTTCACGTGAGAGAAAGTGAGAGAAAGAATAAAAGGGCTCCCAAAAATGAGACCCTCCCGCTCACATGAGAGAAAAAAGAAAGGGGGCTCCCAAAATGGGAGCCTCCCACTTACGCGAAATGGAGCCTCCCACTCACATGAGAGGGAGAAAGGAGGCTTCCAAAATGGGAGCTTCCCCCTCACATGAGAGGGAGCCTCCCCCTCACATGAGAGAAAGAAAGGGGCTCCCAAAATGGGAGTCTCCCTCTCACATGAGAGGAAGAAAGGGGCTCCCAAAATGGGAACTTTCCACTCACATGGGAAAGAATAAAGGGCTCCCAAAATGGGAGCCCCCCTCACATGAAAGGAAGAAAGGAGCTCCTAAAATGGAAGCCTCCCACTCACATGAGAGGGAGCCTCCCACTCACATGAGAGGAAGAAAGGAGCTCCAAAAGAATTTTTTTATTTATTTTTTATATTTTAATAAGTTAGACTCCAAAAACAATTGTATGGAGTTAAACTCCAAAAGAATTTTTTATTTGTGGAGTTAAATTCCGAAAGAATTTTTATTGTGGAGTTAAACTCCGAAAAAATTCTTTATTTTATTGTGGAGTTAAACTCTAAAAAAATTTTAAATGGAGTTCGACTCCAAAAAGATTTTTATCGTGGAGTTAAACTCCAAAAGAATTTTAAATTGGGTAAAACTTCTAAAAATATTTAATGTGGAGTTAAACTCCAAAATAATTTCAAATGGAGTTCAACTCCAAAAAAAAATTTAATGTGGAGTTAAACTCCAAAATAATACGGTCTACATGATGGAGCTCAGAAGAACAATTCCTCCTACGCCTTATAACCATGACAATGACGCGGTCGTTGCTATCCAACACCGGCTCGATCCAAATGATGAAGAGCTCGCTCAGGCTATTAAATCAAAGGAACCCGTGGTAACTCCACAATAAAAATCTTTTTAAGAGTTGACCTCCATTTAAAACTCTTTTTGGAGTTTAACTGCACAATAAAAATCTTTTTTGAATTAAACTCCATTTAAAATCCTTTTGGAGCTGAACACCATATTTAAAATTCTTTAGGAGTTTAACTCAAAAAAAAAAAAACTTTTGGAGTTGAACCCCATATAAAAAAAATAAAAGATAAAAAATTCTGAGCCCTTTTTGGCCCCCAATCACGTGCTAGCACGTAAGGGGGAGGGCTCCCATTTAATGAGAGCCCTTTTGCCCCCCCTGCTAGCATGTGACCCCTCACATGCTAGCATGTGAGGGGAGCCAGGCCTCCCCTCACATGCTGGCTCCCCTCACATGCTAGCATGTGAGGGGAAACACCCATTTAAAGGGAGCCCTTTTGGCATGTGAGGGATCACATGCTAGCATATGAGGGGTCATATACTAGCATAAGAGAGGAGACTCCCATTAAATCGGAGCCCAGGTTTCCCCCCTTTTTTAATATTATTTTTATTTAATTTTCTTTTCTTTTCTTTTCTTTTTCTTTTCTTCTTTCTTCCTTCTTCTCTTTATTTTAATCTTTTTTTATTTAAAAATAAATATTAAATAAATAAAAATAAATTATAAATAATATTTTAAAATTAAAAAAAAACATTTCTCTAAATATTTAAATGGAGTTAAACTCCGAAAGAATTTTTATTTTGGAGTCAAACTCCGAAAAAATTCTTTATTTTATTGTAGTGTTAAACTCCAAAAGAATTTTAAATGGAGTTAAACTCTAAAAGAATTTTAAATGGAGTCCAACTCCAAAAAGATTTTTATCGTGGAGTTAAACTCCAAAAGAATTTTAAATGGAGTAAAACTCCTAAAAAAATTTAATGTGGAGTTAAGCTCCAAAAGAATTATAAATGGAGTTCAACTACAAAAAAATTTAATGTGGAGTTAAGCTCCAAAATAATTTCAAATGGAGTTCAACTCCAAAAAGGTCTTTATTTGATGTGGAGTTAAACTCCAAAAATGTCTTTATTTCAAAATTCTTTATTTTATTGCGGAGTTAAACTCCAAAAGAATTTTAAATGGAGTCCATCTCTAAAAGAATTTTTAATGGAGTCCAACTCCAAAAAGATTTTTATCGTTGAGTTAAACTCCAAAAGAATTTTAAATGGAGTAAAACTCCTAAAAAATTTAATGTGGAGTTAAATCCCAAAAGAATTTTAAATGGAGTTCAACTCAAAAAAAAAAATTTAATGTGGAGTTAAACTCCAAAATAATTTCAAATGGAGTTCAACTCCAGAAAATAGTGCTGACTATTGTCATGACGGACTGCAGAACAACATTGACGTTAATATTGACTGTGATTTGACAGAAAATGATTCGACAGAAAAAGAACATCAGTCACGATTGACTGTAGAAAAATAGTGCTGATGACAGAAAAAGGAAAATAGTCAGGACGGACTGTAGAACAATAGTGACGTAAGCATTGTTCGTGATCTCACAGAAAAAGTATATTAGAAAATAGTGCGGATGACAGAAAAATGACATTATCCATGACTGTGCTTTGGCTATGATTTGACAGAAAAGGACATTAGTCATGATTTGACTCTAGAAAAATAGTGACGTTAATATTGTTCGTGATTTGACAGAAAAGGACATTAGTCATGATTTGACAGAAAAATGACATTAGTTGTGATAGACTGTAGAAAAATAGTGACATAATGTAAAGCTACAGAAGAGTGGAATATTTTCTCTATTTCCCACATTGCCTCTGCTTAATTATTTGCTTCAGCAAATACAATTATGAGCATGCAACAACATATATTTTGTCTACAATAATTCAATCTATATATGCTCCTTTTCATGTTTCAACCACCAAACTCATGAATAAGGACAATAATTTATGTCAAGTTATGTGTTGTAAAGTGAAAGAACATGGCAAACAAACAAATGAATTTAATGTGTGCAGTGAAGCAAGCATATAATTTCAACAAGCATACTATTTGTTGATGTAAAAATGACTTTCAATTTCATGTTTCGACCACCATAGTCATCGATAAGGACAAAAGAATTTCAAATAGAGTTAAACTTTAAAATAATTTTAAATAGAGTTCAACTCCAGAAAGATTTTTATCGTGGAGTTAAATTCCAAAAGAATTTGAAATGGAGTAAAACTCCAAAAAAAATTAATGTGGAACTCCAAAAAAAATTAATGTGGAGTTAAACTCCAAAATAATTTCAAATGGAGTTCAACTCCTAAAAAAAATTTAATGTGGAATTAAACTCCAAAATAATTTCAAATGGAGTTCAACTCCCAAAAAAAATTTAATGTGGAATTAAACTCCAAAATAATTTCAAATGGAGTTCAACCCTAAAAAGGTTTTTATTTGTTGTGGAGTTAAACTCCACTAAATGGGTTGGGAGCTTCTCTCTTTCATGTGAGAGGAAGAATAAAAGTGCTCCCAAAATTGGGACCCTTCCACTCATATGAGAGGAAAAAAAAGGACTCCCAAAATGGGAGCCTCCCCCTCACATGAGATGAAGAAAGGGGCTCCAAAAGAATTTTTTTATTTATTTTTATATTTTAAGAAGTAGACTCCAAAAACATTTGTATGGAGTTAAACTCCAAAAGAATTTTTATTTTATTTTTTATTTTTTAAGAAATAGACTCCAAAAACATTTGTATGGAGTTAAACTTCAAACGAATTTTTTATTTGTGAAGTTAAACTCAAAAAAAATTTAAATGTAGTTAAACTCCGAAAGAATTTTTTATTTTGGAGTTAAATTCCGAAAAAAATCTTTATTTTATTGTGAAGTTAAACTCCAAAAGAATTTTAAATGGAGTTAAACTCTAAAAAAATTTAAATAGAGTTCAACTCCAAAAAGAATTTTATCGTGGAGTTAAACTCCAAAAGAATTTTAAATGGGGTAAAACTCCTAAAAAAATTTAATGTGGAGTTAACCTCCAAAATAATTTCAACTCAAAAAATGGGAGCCTCCCCCTCACATGAGAGGAAGAAAGGGGCTCAAAAAATGGGAGTCTCCCCCTCACATGAGAGGAAGAAAGGGGCTCCAAAAGAATTTTTTTAATTTTTTTTAAATTTTAAGAAGTTAGACTCCAAAAACATTTGTATGGAGTTAAACTCCAAAAGAATTTTTTATTTGTGGAGTTAAATTCCGAAAGAATTTTTATTGTGGAGTTAAACTCCGAAAAAAATTCTTTATTTTATTGTGGAGTTAAACTCTAAAAGAATTTTAAATGGAGTTCAACTCAAAAAAGATTTTTATCGTGGATTTAAACTCCAAAAGAATTTTAAATTGAGTAAAACTCCTAAAAATATTTAATGTGGACTTAAACTCCAAAATAATTTCAAATGGAGTTCAATTCCAAAAAAAAATTTAATATGGGGTTAAACTCCAAAATAATGCGGTCTACATGATGGAGCTCAGAGTAACAATTCCTCATACGCCTTATAGCCTTGACAATGACGCAGTCGTTGTCATCCAACACCGGCTCGATCCAAATGATGAAGAGCTCGTTCAGGCCATTAAGCCAAAAGAACCCGTGGTAACTCCACAATAAAAATCTTTTTGGAGTTGACCTCCATTTAAAACTCCTTTTGGAATTTAACTCCATAATAAAAATCTTTTTAGAGTTAACCTCCATTTAAAACACTTTTTGGAGTTTAACTGCACAATAAAAAAATCTTTTTGGAGTTGACCTCCATATTTAAAATTGTTTGGGAGTTTAACTCCAAAAAAAATATTCTTTTGGAATTGAACTCCATATAAAAAAAAAAAAAAAATTTGATCCCTTTTTGTCCCCATCACGTGCTAGCACGTGAGTGGGAGGGCTGCCATTTAATGGGAGCCCTTTTGGCCCTCCATATGCTAGCATGTGAGGCCCCCCCTCACATTCTATCATGCACATGCTAGCATGTGAGGGGAACCACCCATTTAATGGGAGCCCTTTTGGCCCCCCTCACATGCCAGCATGTGAGGGGAGGCTCCCATTAAATCGGAGCCCAGGTTCCCCCCTTTTTTATTATTATTTTTCTTTAAATTTTTTTTCTTTTCTTTTCTTCTTCTTCATTCTTCTCTTTATTTTAATCTTTTTTTATTTAAAAATAAATAAATAAATATTAAATAAATTATAAATAATATTTAAAAATTTAAAAAAAAATTTCTCTAAATATTTAAATGGAGTTAAACTCCGAAAGAATTTTTATTGTGAAATTAAATTCCGAAAAAAATCTTTATTTTATTGTGGAGTTAAACTCCAAAAGAATTTTAAATTGAGTTAAACTCTAAAAGAATTTTAAATGGAGTCCAACTCCAAAAAGATTTTTATCGTGGAGTTAAACTCCAAAAGAATTTTAAATGTAGTAAAACTCCTAAAAAAATTTAATGTGGAGTTAAACTCCAAAAGAACTTTAAATGGAGTTCAACTCTAAAAAAAAATTTAATGTGGAGTTAAACTCCAAAATAATTTCAAATGGAGTTCAACTCTAAAAAGGTCTTTATTTGGTGTGGAGTTAAACTCCAAAAAGGTCTTTATATCAAAATTCTTTATTTTATTGCAGAGTTAAACTCCAAAAGAATTTTAAATGGAGCCCAATGTATCAAACGACAGCGATACGTTTAAGAAAATGTGAACCAGTATTTTCCGGGCTGTATTTTGACAAACTCCCGAATGTGAAACGGCTAAATTCTGATGTTATCGAAATTGTCTCGAAAAAGCCTTCGATTTGATATATTATGGGCTTCATAAATTATCCGGGATCAAAAGTTATGAGCAAATATGCTACGTACGTGTAATCGAAGGAAGAAAATGCGAACCAGTATTTTCCGGGCTGCATTTTGACAAACTCCCGAATGAGAAACAGCTAAATTCTGATGGTATCGAAAGCGTCTCGAAAAATTCTTCGATTTGATATATTATGAGCTTCATAATTCATCCGGGATCAAAAGTTATGAGGCATTACGTGCCCACACGTGACCGGGCATCACGTGCAGACACGTGACCATTTACAGGCAAGCCTGTAGGCACTGAATAAAATAAATAATTGGAAATAATTAATCAGTGGGGTCACTTGCCAACACGTGATGGTCCTTTAAACCCACTGAAAAGAATTAAAGGTATAATAAAATAATAAGGAAAAACCCCATGGGGCATCACGTGCCAACACGTGACCAAGGGTCACGTGCTGACACGTGATAATTCCTGAGTTCTTTAAAACAACAGAATTAAATTCTGGTCAAATACTTAATCAGGGGGTCACGTGCCAACACGTGATGGGTTCCTAAAAATCTATGAATTAATAAGAATTAAATTCTAATTAAGAGGGAATCAAAAACCCTAACTGGAAAAATATTTCTCTAATCTTTCCAAACAAAAAAGATGGTGCTCTGTAAAATGGAGCACCGTTGGATTAAAAATCCAATGGTGATTAAAAATCACCAATTTATGAAAAGATTTCCCTAAAATTCATCAAGAATAACAGACAGAATATTTTTTGGATTAAAAATCCAATGGTGAATAAAATTCACTGAATGATCTAAAAGATCATGTTAGTTACAAAAACAACCAAAATCTTTCAATGAAAGATTCACAAAACAAATTGATTCTTTTCCTTCTCCTATAAATAGGAGCCAAGAGGAAAAGAAAGATATAGAATTTTGGGATCTAGAAACTTTCTAAAGGCAAATAGCAGAGAGAAAAGAAAGGAGAATTTAATTCTCAACAAAGAAAACCCTAGGTGAGAAAAAAAGGGGATCAAAACTTCAAAAAAGAGAATTTAATTCTCAAATTCAAGAGTTTAACTCTTCTGCAAAAAGAACTTAGTTCTTTCTCTGGTTGAAGATCTGCAGAAGCAAATCTCCCCATAGGTTGAGAATTTAATTCTCATCGGGTTGAGATTATGCCATGGAGATCCAAAACTTAGAGGGAGAATTGAGTTTAGAGAATTTAATTCTCCCAAATTCACAGGAATTTAATTCCTCAAAGATAAAATTAAGGTTCAAACCCTATCTGAGAATTCAATTCTCCTAAATTTATAGGAATTTAATTCCTCCAAGACAGAACTAGGGTTTAACCCTATATAAGAATTTAATTCTTTCACGTATATGGGAATTTAATTCCTCTAAATCATAATTAGGGTTTAACCCTACAGAGAATTTAATTCTTAAACAAATAAGGAGACTTGGAAGATCTCTATGCATGCAAAAGACTGGGTTACGTGTCCCCACGTGACCCCTAAACAGATCCCCCCAAAAATGAGAAGAAAAAGCGTTGAGGCAATGCCTCATGTGCTCCCACGTGACCTCCAGAACAATGAGAATTAAAGCAAAGGCAGATTCTAATTTGAGCGCTCTCATGTGTTACCACGTGACCCCTTAATAAGTGCTTTAATAATCAACACACAAATCTCCATCACGTGCCAACACGTGATGGTCAGAAAATTAAAAGTGTTAAACACTTATCTGCAGAATAAAGTAAAGGGTATCTGGCCCTACTTTTGGGTACCCTCACGTGACCCCACATGACCCTTTCCTCTCTATTGTTTAACACTAATTTGACAACTTCATTTTCAGTGTTTAACACTGTCATTTTCTAGTGTTTAACACTAAATTAAGAATTGTATTTCCAGTATTTAACACTGTTGTCTTTTAGTGTTTAACACTAATTTTAGAGTTTTATTTGCAGTGTTTAACACTGTTGTTCTCTAGTGTTTAGCACTATTTTTAGCCAAATTGGCTAATTTTCCAGAGACAAAAGTCTCCCCTTCAACTGAATCTCAAAATTGAGTAAAATGCAGAGCTACAATGTTTTAGTGCTCAGTCAAAGATGAAAATATTTTCAGAGCCCTCAAACTCTTGTAATGTGGGCTTGAACCCAGATAAGTGTTTAATGGTCCAGGAATCCCGTGCTCAAGTATTCTCCTCCCTTTTGAATAGTCCAGGAATCTCATTCTCCTTTTGAATAGTCCAGGAATCTCGTGCTCAAGTATTCTCCTCCCTGATCACATCAAAGGACATAATACTTATACCCGTTTTTGGTTCTCTACTTCTGACTTATATTTGGTGATTATCTCAAAAGTTTCGGACTTGTGTTTCAACAGGAATATATGTCTGAATCTAGAGAGATCATCAGTGAATGTAATGAAGTATAAAGAACCGGTCGTGGCATATGTAGACTGGGGATCTTTATACATCACTATGTATCAGTCCCAAGAGTTCGCTAACTCTTTCTCTGTTTCCAGTAAACGGAGCTATGGTCATCTTATCTTTGTGACATGACTGGCAAGTTTCATAAGATGTAAATTTAAACTGATTTAAATATGTATCTAAATGTAATTTAGCTAGTCGGGTCGCATTGATATGACCTAGTCTACAATGCCTCAAGAAGAATTCGTTCATCTCTGAACTCTTCCTCTCGTGTGTGTTCTGTGTACTAAGAACTGTAGTTTGATTTAGAACGTCAATACTTTTAGATAACGTGCCTGAACCGATCAACTCTTGATATAGGAAATGTTCAAAACATTATCCAACAATACAAAATTATATTCTTCTTTAGTAATAAAGAGACCGATATGATTTTGTATATCAGGTTCGGTATCTAATAACATTCATTCAGAATCAGTGTATTTTGGTAATACAGGGTGATAGTGACCAACAGACTTGGCTGCAACACTTGCACCGTTTTCTGTCTCATGAAACTTATCACCCGTTCTCAGTTCTCTACCTTTCTGTAGCCCATGTAACAGATTACATATCTGGGATCCTGATCCGGTATCAAATACCCAAGACGTAGAGGATACAGAGAAACAGTTCTTTGTAATGAACACACCCGAAGAAGATGCATCATTATGCACTTTATTCGTTTGGGCGGCATGGGAATCCTGGTATTCCCCTAATTCCTGCTCGGTCTTATAACAATTATAAGTTGGAGCGGGACCAACGTTCCCTAGCTCAGTATAACAAGCGGGTTCGGTCAATACTTCCATATTATTATCTTGATTAAGGCGTGACATGGTCGCTACCTGGAGAGAGAGAGAAGAAAACACTCTGCGTGCGCTCTTGCAAGATTAGATTGGTTATTTATTTTATCTAATCAGGATGGCTCCCACTGTTTTTATCAAATCTTCCTTCAAACCCTAAAAGGAAAGACTAGCTGGGATTAATTACACTCTACAAGTTCGCCAATCTTTCAGCCAGGCCAGTGCCGGTACTTTGAGGGAGGTTCCCCGTGCTTTCGCACGGACCTAATTAAAGTAAACCTCGTTTTCCCAGGGGCGTAACCCCGTTGACACCTTTTTAGACACCTACTTGATCGGATAATTGTAAAGTGCAAAACTCTCGCAGGAGTAACATTTACTCACAGTGGGTATCGGGATCCAACTATCTCATAGAAGGTATGCAATCTCATTGCAAATTTCAACACTTGAAACTCCCGATAAAGGTTTTTACCCCTAGCACTTATGACCTTAACTATGGTCAACAAATCATAAGCACTAGTCAAGTTCTACCCGTCATTTCGTGATTAATTAGATCCACCCACATGACCCTTAACTAAGGTCAACAAAGTCACGCGACTGTCCTAACTAATCGCATCATATGCGGTGTAGGAAGACATCACTTAGCTACCGTACACTGTGCCTTGACTATGGTCAACAAACACAGCACGAATACTAAGTACTCTGCTTTCTAAAATGACGGAGGGTTGCGGATGGTTTTTATGAAAACCTTTAACGCTTTGAACTTGATCTCGTTGCGGAATCAAATGGTTTTAAAAATGGAGTGTTTTTGAGGCTTTTCTAGTTTTGCTAAAGGGGTCACTCCCGGTGAAGGGATCGTCGGCCCTTTCCTCATCGAATAAGGTGCAGGATATATCATATATACCGCTGTGCAAAGCAAAAATTATAGAAGCAATCAAAAGACAAACTGAGGATTGTAGCATCTGCTAATTATTGCTAAAGAGGTCACTCCCGGTGAAGGGATCGTCGGCTCTTTCCTCATCGAATAAGATGCTGGATGTTCTACAAGGAACACCGCTATGCAAAGCAACAACTAGAGCTACCTAATTTTTGAAATTCGATTCCACAACATCTTTTAGGTTTATTTTCTTTCATTAATCTCATTAATGAATGTCCCATCATATAAGTCTACCTAAAACATCACAGATAAATACAACGTACACTTATGCCATCCGCATTCGCCTCAATGTCCTGTCTGCACCGTTAGGTTAGGTAACTAACGGCAGAGCGGGGCAGGGCTAGCGCGGGTGTAAAACATAAGCAATGTCTATATAATATATCATATATACTATATACAGTATCAATCTGAACATATCACATGATCACATCACAGATAACGCAGCAGAAAATATCATATGAAATATTGGATATACTAGAACGTCCGTGTTTTATTTTGAGCCTGTATAAAACACGGATTCCACGGTCGTGATGAATAGCCAATCCCACACCCCTAGACCCCTACGAGAGCGGCAAGCAACCCTACCAATTCTAAAGTTAGGAGACCCGGACTCGACTCCTCGAGATGGTCTCCCACTGGACCCTAGAACCCGGTTACTTATGCTCCTCTCCTTGGGTCTGTCCTAATGCGGAAAAGTAAATAATATACATCAACGGTGACATCTTCCTCAACCCGGAAGTGCCCCAATAAAAGAATATTATATACAATGAATTTTACATGAATGAAAATGAAAAACTCTCATCTCACATAAAAAAAAACCCGGCTATTCAAACACGACGATCCAATATAACATATCCAGCAACACATAACATCACATGTCATCAACGTAAGTAAATATGCCCATCCCAATTGTCGTTGACATATAGCAACGAAACCGGCGATATCACATATTACACTTACGGCCGCAGCAAAGAAAGTGTAAAACTACAACAGTTGGAATCTGCAACCTCTTTAGACATCGCATGCCTAATCAAATGAATTCCTTAGACATCGCATACCTAACAATTATAAACCCCGTATTTTAGTCTCATTATCGAAAACACTTTTCAATATAAAGTCGGGCAATTCAACAAGATTCCCGACATCCTGAATGAATGCTCGTCGCAAACTTTAGTAGACGGCCGCACCCCCGATACCGTCGACGAAATGCACTAAGGCGGAACACCGCTGCCGCGAGCACCCGAACGGATGCTTTTGGCGACGGGGTTCTCCTACAGTCACTTGGTCGGGGCTATGGGGTGTAGCTGTCTATTAAGTTTACCCGGCGAGTATCCGCGTACGCAACGTAATTGCGACGGACTTTTGATCACATCAAAATCCCGTGGCAACCGATCAAGTGAGACTAAACTGCTAGATTTATAACATTCAAATGTTGTTGATTCCAATTATTGTATCACATTCCAGATAAATAGACAATGTTAAACTTTCCGATCGAATAATCAAACACCCAAGTTTTCCCGAAAAGCTCAACACTTGAGGGGAGTTTAAAAACATCCATTTCATGCCACAGTACCAACGGTCCAGCCGTAGAAGGGTCAAGCCAACGCCTCACATGTGTCACGCCGTACTGCCCCAAACCCTAAGGTTCAAAGGGCAGTTCAAGACGGTCACATAATCGAGTTAAAGTTTGTTGTCTTCTAGAGGGTCCATCGCGTTACTTGCACTACTTAGACGTTCTTAAACTACGGAAAAATCCAACACTTAGAAATTTTCCGGCAGGGGAAAAGGTGAGATATTGATATCCGGTCGAACATTTTAACACGTTCTAAAATACCCGGAAAAACAAAATAAACAAAGTTAAATAATCCGATCGAAATATCGAGTCCCCAAAACAACCCAGAAAGCTCAACTGTTGAGTATAAATTAAAAATACCCAGAAAACACAGGAATTACATACGGGCATTACTGTGCAAACCGTGACTAATGATTCATCTTTATGGCCGCGGAACCTCCGCACAAGCCAGGGTGGGGCCGCAGTTCCGCGGCGCATTGGTCGACTTAGGGTCACGTGCTCCACAGTAATTCCTAGAAAACCCTGCTGAATTTTTTGGATATTTTTAATTTGGAAAAACCCACAGTTTCAGAAAAAGTACAGAGAAGGGTATCGATTAGGGTTTCGGGATTCGATCGGGTTTCTAACTTCGTCTACACTTCGCCTAAAACTCTAGCTAGGCTCTGATACCAGTGTAGGGTTCCTAGGCACACTCAAGAGGTCCTACAAGGCATCAACCATGCCACAATCAAATTTTTATGTGCCTAACAACTCTAAGCAAGATCGTTTACTAGAGGTAAGGCGAAACTACAAGCAAGCAAACTACTTTGCTACTAAGTGAATGGGAATACAACCTTTGTAGATCCGGTCCTTCACTTCTAAAGCTCCATGTTGACGTCCCTTCACTGCGATCATCGGGATCCCGAACCCTAGCGTTGGTTTCATCGGATAAATGAGCGGGCTAGGTCGTTGACTTCGAGGCCGAAGATGATCTACGCCGGGGAGACTCAAACTCAAGCTATTCCTTCACTTGGTCAAAAACTTTGTGAAGAGAACACCCTATACTACATGGCAAGTAGTAGAGGATGAAGAAATAGGAAGTGAGCTCACTTTAGAATTGTTTTTCTCACACTTTTTCTCATGGCACCATTAGAGCTAGCAAGCTTTTTGATGGAGCTTAATGAAGAAGAAGAAGAAGAAAGAATAATGAATTATCTCATCCAAAAGAAAGCTTATCCTTTTAATTATGGCACCATGGTTGAGTTAAGCCCTCATGCTTAACTCATGTAGAGAATTAACCAAGGTTTTAGGTTAAGGGTTAGGTTAAAGAATATCAAGATAAATGACAAAAGAGTGGACTTTGTCAAAGTTTCTCCAAGCTTCTTCAAGCTTGACAACTTTGACTAAGTTCAATTCTTTTGTTAATTCTCTTGATAAAACAATACCCTAATCTTAAACCTAATCTTGATACAAGTCTCATACACACAACTTGTATGTATTATCAAACATGATACAAACATATGTACACAAATATATATCATATATACACTTATGCACAAACTAGTGAGAAAACAAATCTTAAGTGAGCTAATACTAGTTAATGTAAAGTAATATATCAAATATATAATTATACATTAAATTATTAAATCAACACTTGATTTAACGATCCGGTCATATTGCATATAACCGACTAATATCTAGTGTATCAATGTATCGAATCAACACTTGATTCGGTAACCCGGCTATATCTCATATAACCGTCCGATGATACAAATCGCGAGAATAGAATACAGTATCACATACTGGTATTATTCTCGGTCCCGCACATATCTCATACGCGCTCCTATTTCGTTTCGCTTGAGCCAGGAAACCCCTGTGTAGGACTCTAAAGACTCGTCAATACGCCGGCAGTAGGTGGTGATCATATCAATCACCCACAAGCCGCAAGCGGTCTGCTAAACGTAACGGCCACCCGGGTATTGAGCGATCAGAAGATCAACGAGCAAGCCTGCTTACACTCCTGTGAATCCAACCAGTAACACTTACCGCACAGTCCGGTCTGTTCGTCTTATATGTCGCATATCTCGCCTAGGGGTGGTAAACGTCAGACTCCAGTAGCTTGATAAGTCATGCCGATGTAAGGTCCATAACAAGTATGAAACTACTGATAACACTTACCAGTAAATCAGTGCAACCCTGGCTAGGGATTTCCAGTTATGGCCAGTCGAGCATAGCGCAACATCAACCCCCAATACCGGGAGAGACGAATCCCCTCCTATCGCTCATTGCCTCCATGTAAATCGGGACTGTACCCAAAAACCACCTGTTTGCACGACTCAGTAGAGCCGTGGTAGGGTGGAAATCAAAGCACAGTGGGAGACACACAAGACTCTATGACGATCTCGGGTCAACAGACTAAGCTGTACTAGTGTCACCAGAGAACTGCCATCTGACGTGAGGTATAATATCATCTGGGAGTTCTCGGCGAGTCCGTTCAGTGTACCCAGTCACCACTGAGCACCCGCATACCATCTCTGATGTCAAACACCAATGGATATGGGATCATCCATCGCCCATCACATGGGTCGAGAAGATATACGCTAGTCTACTCTGGAGTATCGATGCCCCGTCTCGATATTCCCATGACTAGGAACATTGAAGGATGTACTCACTGACTATCCAGGCCCCACTAGTATGATCTACATCACAGTCCTGGAAGTCGAGTAGACATCCTAAGGGCTTTATCAACATGTAATAGAGAGACATCAAGTATACATGTTAAGATAAAGAGCAACCAGATAGCGTACTATCATGTCGAGCAAGAAAAGTCCTACCTATATATGTCCTAGCATCCACTACAATATACATCTCATGTACAGTAATGGCCTCTAGGGCATACATATAACTAACAACTAACTCACCCATGGTTGCATAACTCATTCTCATTCACCTTAGTTTATTTTTCTTGAGTTGCTTTCTTCATCCTCTTCCTTTTTGCTTTCTAGCTTCAAAAGAAATGGTGAAAATGAGTGAAAAAATAAAATCTAAAGTGAACCCACTTCCTACTTCATCATCCTATACACTTGCTTGGGTAGTAAAGGGTGTTCCCTTCACAAAGTTTTTGACCTAGTGAAGAGGTAGCTTGGGTTTGAGTCTCCTCGACGTAGATCATCTTCGGCCTCGAAGAATTCGTGCAAGCTTGTTCATTTCTCCGAGGGAACCATTCTAGAGTTCGGGAAATCTTCACTTGCAGCGATCGCAGCGAAGGGACTTCAACACGGAGCTTTAGAAGTGAAGGACCGGTCTACAAAGGTTGTATTCCTTGCTCACTACTTGTAATGGTTGATTACATGTTTGGTTTTGTCTATTCACTCTAGCTTGATCCTAGCTTAGGATTGATTAGCACATTAGAAATTTTAAATTTGGCATGGTAGTTGCTGCGATAACCCAGTAGGGTGCTAAGGTATCCCAATAGTGGTATCAGAGCCGGGCTAGAGTATTAGACGGATAGTGTAGGATTACGAAACCGAAACTACTCCGAAACTTTAAACATCAAAACCTGCATTCTGTCGATTTTTAAATGAGCTCTAAAAATTTTTCAAACAAGTGCAAAATGATATATGAGAGATTACAAGAACATGGAAAAAATTTGGGACCCAGAGCTCGGATTTTGGCCAAGCTCATAGGTATTGTGGTCGGCCACATTTAGGCAGATTGTGTTCAAATTTTTTTCATGTTCCTATCTCTGTATTTTGGTGTTTCAGGTATTGTTTGCTTAGTCCAAAAATTTCATGTGATGTTAATTTGTTAAAGGGCTAATTCGGAGTGTTTCGTATTCGTAGTTTAACATTGTATTTGGGTTTTCACATATTGTCTAGGCGAAGTTAAAAAGTTCAATCGAATGTCAAAATCCCATTTTTCCAAGTTTAACGTATTCGGAAAAAGATGCAAGTAATTCTATGAACTCTCTAGAAGAATGAAACCCAGTAGGGTGCTCTGCCGTTAGTTACCTAACCTAACGGTGCATGACGGGACATCGAGACGAAGGCGGATGGCATAAGCGTACGTTGTATTTATCTGTGATGCTTAGGTAACTTAAATGATGGGACATTCATTAATGTGATTAATGCAGGAAAATAAACCTAATGATGTTGTGGAATCGAATTTTCAAAAATAGGTAGCTCTAGTTATTGCTTTGCATAGCGGTATTCCTTGTAGAATATCCAGCACCTTATTCGATAAAGAAAGAGCCGAGACCCTTCATCGGGAGTGACCTCTTTAGCAATAACTAGCAGATGCTACAATCCTCAGTTTTGTCTTTTGATTGTTTTTCTAGTTCTTGCTTTGCATAGTGGTATTGTGAATATCCTGCACCTCATTCGACGAGGAAAGAGCCGAGATCCCTTCACCGGGAGTGACCTCTTTAGCGAAACTAGCAAAAGCCTCAAAAACATTCCATTTAAAATCATTTGATTCTGCAACGAGATCAAGTTCAAAGCGTTAAAGGTTTTCTTAAAAACCATCCGCAATCCTCCGTCATTTTAGGAAGTAGAGTACTTAGTATTCGTGCTACGTTTGTTGACCTTAGTCAATGCGTAGTGTGCGGTAGCTAAGTGATGTCTTTCTACACAGCATATGATGCGATTAGTTAGGACAGTCATGTGATTTTGTTGACCTTAGCCAAGGGTCATATGAGTGGGTCTAATTAATCACGAAATGACGGGTAGAACTTGACTAGTGCTTATGATTTTTTGACCATAGCCAAGATCATAAGTACTAGGGGTAAAAACCATTATCAGGAGTTTCAAGTGTTGAAATTTGCAATGAGATTGCATACCTTCTATGAGATAGTTGGATCCTGATACCCACTGCGAGTAATTGTTACTCCTGAGAGAGTTTTGCACTTTACAATTAGCCAATCAAGTAGGTGTCTAGAAAGGTGTCAACGGGGTTACGCCCTTGGGAAAACGAGGTTTATTTTAATTAGATCCGTGCGAAAGTACGGGGAACCTCCCTTAAAGTACCGGTATTGGCCTGGCTGAAAGATTGGCGAACTTGTAGGGTGTAATTAATCCCGGCTAGTCTTTTCTTTTAAGGTTTGAAGGAAGATTTGATAAAAACAGTGAGAGCCACCTGATTAGATAAAATATATAACCAATCTAATCTTGCAAGAACGCACGCAAAGTGTTTTCTTCTCTCTCTCTCCAGGTAGCGACCATGTCACGCCTTAATCAAGATAATAATATGGATGTATTGACCGAACCCGCTTGTTATACTGAGCTGGGGAACGTTGGTCCCGCTCCACCTTATAATTGGTATAAGACCGAGAAGGAATTAGGGGAATACCAGGATTCCCATGCCGCCCAAATGAAGAAAGTGCATGATGATGCATCTTCTTTGGGTGTGTTCTTTACAGAGAATTGTTTCTCAGTGTTCTCTACGTCCTGGGTATTTGATACCAGATCGGGATCCCGCATATGTAATTTGATACATGGGCTACAGATAGGTAGAGAACTGAGAATAGGGTGATATGTCTCTAAGTATAGAGATTGGTGCAATTGTTGCTGCCAAATTAGTTGGCAAGTATCACCTTGTATTACCAAATACATTGATTCTGAACGAATGTTATTAGATACCGAACCTGATATACAACATCATATCAGTCTCTTTATTTACTAAAGAAGGATATAATTTTGTATTGTTGGATATTGTTTTGAACATTTCCTATATCAAAGTGTTGATCGGTTCAGGCACGTTATCTAATGACATATACATTCTAAATCAAACCACAGTTCTTAATGTACTGAACACACACATAAGAGGAAGAGTTCAGAAATGAACGAATCCTTCTTGAGGCATTGTAGACTAAGGTCATATCAATGCGACCCGACTAGCTAAGTTACATTTAGATGCATATTTAAATCAGTTTGAATTTATATCTTGTGAAACTTGTCAGTCATGTCACAAAGATAAGATGACCATAGCTCCGTTTACTTGAAACAGAGAAAGGGTTAGTGAACCCTTGGGACTGATACATAGAGATGTATATGGTCCCCTGTCTACACATTCCAGGACTGGTTCTTTGTACTTCCTTACATTCACTGATGATCTCTCAAGATTCGGACACATGTTCCTGTTGAAACACAAGTCTGAAGCTTTTGAGAAATTCAATGAATGTAAGTCAGAAGTCGAGAACCAAAATGGGTAAAAGTATTATGTCCTTTGATGAGATCAGGGAGGAGAATACTTCTGCATGGAATTCTTGGACTATTCTAAAGGAAAATGAGATTCTCTCTTAGCATTACTCCTCCGTATACACCACAGCACAACGATGTATCGGGGCGGAGCAAAAGTACCCTATTAGGTATGGTATGCTCTATGATGAGTACTACTGAGTTACCTATTTCCTTTGGGGGTTATGCACTTGTGAAGCTGCATACCTATTGAATAGGGTTCCAACCAAATCCGTGCCTACCACTCCATATGAGATATGGAATGGGAAGAGACCATATCTTAAGTAAGTTAAGATTTGGGGTTGTCCGGCTGTTTCCTGATTTAAAATCAGGAAAGCTTATGGAAAAAGCTTGAGAAGAGGGTCACGTGCTTACACGTGACCAGCAGTCACGTGTTGGCACGTGACACCCAAAAGTACCAGCAAAGCAAGTTCAGCTTCCTGGCTACATCAAAGAAAAAGGGCTTAAGAAAGGGTCACGTGCTCCCACGTGACTAGGGTCACGTGTTGGCACGTGACATTTTAAAGCGAATTCAAAGGCAGATCGGTTCCCTGATCAAGTCAAGGGAAAAGAGTCCAGACCAGGGTCACGTGCTCACACGTGACCAGGGGTCACGTGATGGCACGTGATGGTTAAGAAACAACCAGAAGACAGCGCAAAAAGAAAGAAGAAGGCTCATTCCAAAGGGGGTCACGTGCCCACACGTGACCATGGGTCACGTGGTCACACGTGACCGGCTTTCAAAGCCCATTTTGTCAACAGAATTAAATTCTGAAAGAGATTCAAATCTTTCCAAAGGAAAGCGACTATCTGGAACCAATCGAATTAAAGATTCAGAGTGATGAAATATCATCTATCTATGGGAAAATCTCGGGTTTGGAAAGATTTCCCCTTTAAATCTAACCGAAACAACAAAGGAGAATCCCGGGACTTGAAATCCAATGGTGAATAAAATTCACCTAATAATCCAAAGGTCCAGAACGAATGATGGATGCAAATCAAATCTCTCAATGAAGATTCATAAAAAACTAATTGACTCGGCTGCTTCTCCTATAAATAGGAGCCAAGAGACATAAAAAAGAGAGACACGCAGAGGGAAGAAAGGGAGAGAGAGCCTTGATACTTCGAGGAACTTGGATCTTCTGCAAAAGAAAACCCCAGGTAAGAAAGGGAAGGCTCCTTGAAGGAAAAGAGAATTTAATTCTCAACAGAGTTTAACTCTGATATATAAAACAGAAGAACATATTTCTTCTCACTTGATAGAGGATCTGCAAAGTGCACATCTCCCCTTGAGGTTGAGAATTTAATTCTCAATGGGTCGAGATCCTGCCATGCAGATCCAAAACATAGAGAGGGAATGGAAGCACGAGAATTTAATTCTCACAGAACTATAGGAATTTAATTCCTTTGAAATAAAACTAGGGCTTGACCCTGTGTTATGGGAATTTAATTCCTTCAGAACAAAAGAAACAGGGTTTAACCCTAGTTAAGAACCTAGTTCTGTTGGAACAGCGGGGATTTAATTCCCTTGATCATAATTTAACAAGAGAGTGGGAATTTAATTCCTTAAAAGCTTTTATTAGGGTTTAACCCTATTTGGTTCTTCACAGAAAATTCAGAGTCCAACTCTATTCAGAATATAAACCTTTAAGAGGAAGTAGGAATTTAATTCCTCTGAAATTACTGTCAGGATTTTAACCCTACGAGAAATTTAATTCCTGGAAAAGATTAACAGATCCTCTAAACAATATACATAGAGGCAGGGTCACGTGTCACCACGTGACCCCCCCAGGAGATCTACAGAAAACCCCTTTGAGGCAGCACCCCACGTGACCCACGTGACCCTTGACAGAAGCTTTAATACACAGGCATTTGAATGCCCATCACGTGATGGCACATGATGCTCTGAAAGACGCGATAATCTCAGCAGAATAAATGAAGGGAGGGCGTTCTCACGTGCTGCCACGTGACCCCTCTTGCCTTAGTGTTTAACACTAAATTGAAACTCTCGAACCCAGTGTTAAAACACTGTTGGGCCTTAGTGTTCAACACTAATCAAAAAGCTTTATTTGCAGTGTTCAACACTGATCTGTTTTAGTGTTTAACACTAATTTGAAAAGCCTTGTTGCTGGTGTTTAACACCGATTATCTTTTAGTGTTAAACACTAACTCGTCAACCTCATTCCCAGTGTTCAACACTGATTGCTCTGTAGTGTTTAACACTAGGCTTTGGCCCAATTGGCTAAATGGATGGAGGCAAAGCCTCTCCTGATTGGACTTAGCCCAAGATGGCCATAAGTCTTCAATTTGTGATTAACTGGGCCAATGGGCTCATAACATAATTAATCGGTCTTGATCCCAAATTGGGTCAAAGACTATTTAAGCCATTCCGGTTCTAGGGTACATCTCTTCACTCCTTTGATACTTGGCATTGTAATCCCTCAATGTCTTCAAAGAGGTGACGGGTCCCGACGACCACACATTGATATGGACTGTGGGGTCCTTAAACCCGTGTTTAATGCAAAATTCCTGGTTATGTGGAACGCGGATAATGTCACTCTTTGACCCCGTGGAAAACGTCCAGAGCGGAGCCTGGTCCTCGCAGAGCACGGCAGTGAACCCGTGTGAAGCATCCAGAGCACATACCGGACTGTGGGGTCTTTAAACCCATGGACTACGACGTCCTTAACCTTGACCGAGATGTCTTAAAACTAACAATGGACTGTGGGGTCCTTAAACCCATGGACTACGACGTCCTTAACCTTGACCGAGATGTCTTAAAACTAACAATGGACCGCAACGTCCTTAAACTACCCATGGACCGCAATGTCCTTAAACTAGAACAATAGAGCCCCGTATGCTCTTTTGTCGGATCTAAACGGTCCCGTTTAAGTTGATCTTAGCCTCAAAGATGGCTAACGTATCCTTAAACCTTCAAACAGACTGGACTATGAATCCCCCCAATTAACTCTGGCTCGAGGGTACATCTCTGAACTCCTCTGACATCCGTCGTTGTAATCCTTCAACGTCGTCAGAGAGGTGACGGGTCCCGACGGCCATACATATGATGGACCACTATGTCCCTAAACTGGAACATTAGAGCCCAAATGCTCTTTTGTCGGATCTAAACGATCCCGTTAAGTTGATCTTAGTCTCAAAGATAGACTAACGTATCCTTAACAAACGTTTGAGTTGATCTTAGCCTCAAGTATGGCTGACGTATCCTCAAACCAAACCCCCAAACCCAAATCTAAGATAATACGGATTTGGACTAGTCCACGCCCTACGGGAGATGACATAACTCAGTCTCCGTAAACAATCCACGGGCAACAAAACACAAAACAAACACCCACGACACGAAGTGACCATCTGGAGAAGGAGAAAGTTGTTACCGCAATGCGGTAGCGTAATTAACTGCAGGGGCTTGCGCCTGCAGGGAAGAGCGTCCCCACAATCAAAAACCCCTCAAACGAGGGGGAATCTGACGAAGTCTGCTACATCGGACGCATCTGTCTAAACCTTCGATACACGGTGCCATAAATCAACTTGGCATCTTCGGAGAGGTGGACGGATAGCACCAATTAGCATCTGCCCCGAATCTCAGGCATAGACGTCCTGTCGCGCCGTCTTTCGGTGGGGAACAGATTCTGGCACGCCCGGTGGGACCTTTTCCTCTTTCCACTCCACACTTCGTGTGTCGTGACTCGCGAACCAATCGCGGTTCGCTAATGGTTGCCCTTGGGTTTCAAGATACTAAGAATTGGCGTCTCGCTTATTGCAGAAAGCAAAGGATCGATGGCTTCTACTTCCGTGAAATTCTCCAACTGCTCAGACTGCAATTGCAACCAACGCTCTACCTCGCCAGGAGGTATAGCCTACGGATCCCAAGCTGCTTCGCTATTCACAATGCCCGTGGAACAGGTCACTCGCGCCACCACAGGATTGTTCTTTGGGACCATGCTCCCGCCGACAAACTTCACCGCTCCAGTGCTGACAACGGAAGCTCTCAAGAAGTCGGTCTTTGATCGTCTTACCCCTGTCGCGGCTCCTCTCAACGAGTCGCCCAACGTCAACGCCTCGGTCTTCTCTAGATTGGGCCAGAAATCCTGCGAACTCATCATGGGGCCTACAATCTCAGAGAAGGCTGCTTCTAAGAAGGTGGCCGCTCCTGCCCCCGAAGTCGTCAAGGCAGCTTCTCCGGCCAAAAGGTCGGTCTTTACAAGATTGACGGCTTCAGCTCCCGCTCCTGCTGCCCAAAGGACATCGGTCTTTGACAGGCTAATACCAACAGCGACCCCCCACCCAGACAGGGGGCAAGACGAAACCATTCTTACCGCTGACCCTACGCCGTCCGCTCGACACGCTCGACGTCGCCATTGGCCCCGAGTAAGGAAGGCTGGGGGCAACTCCCCCTCCGGGTTGACTCCATCGGCCCCGGTGGCAGAAGTTAATGCTGCTGTTCCAACTGGGAACAGCTTCGAAATGCTAAATAAGGTGCGAAGGAATTCTGCTACTGCAGTACTGAAGAGGTCTCCTCCCCCATTAAAAAAGGTTGTGGAAATAAAACCCGAGCAGCCCCGATCTCCTCAACGGCTGTCCTCCAAAATCTATAAAGTTTGGTGGCAGGCCCGAGACTCGATCATCGATCCAAACCTCTCCCGCCAGCACAAGAAGCTGAAAATCCAACCGGAAGCTGGTCACCAGGCTAAACCCCAAAAGGCTGTTGATCAACTGGCCCATAAAAGGAGGAGGCCAGAGAAGACCCCCCAGCATGCAACGACGGCTAAAAGCACTGAGCCCAGACGCCCTAAGTCTGGGGGCATGGTGGTGCATACTGTTTACATGGCCTCTGGGAAAGAGGAAAGCCACACTTCTACGGGCCACCGACCGCTAACCCGATCCGTGACGAAAGCCCAGGAGCAGCAACAAAAGCTTCAGGAAATGATGAATGCTATGGCCGCACTTACCGGGCCAAAAGAAAACCCAGAAACGTCCTCAGACGCGCGCCAGGAGGAAGAAACCGACACTGAATTCCTTCGCCGGATACTGGAGAAAAAGGACAAAGAGGCTGCTGAACAGGCGGCCAACATACAACGTATGGGCCTTCTCTTCCAAGATATGATAGAAATGATGATCCAGCAGGACTTACCCGCCGAGGATCCCCCAATCGTTCTTGAAGACGACCGAGGAGAAACGTCAAATCCACCACCAGCCCTCTCAACGGCCAAGGAGGAGGCAATCTCTAAGGCGGACTTGGTTGACTACATAGCCCAGCAAATCCGGGTTCATCACGCGACTGAGGCAGCTGGTCAAGTCGTGAAAACGGGGCGGCTGTATCCGAGCTGGTACGACCAAATCAAATACCCGCCAGGCTATACGATACCAAAATTCCACGTGTACAAGGGGACCGGCAACCCCCATCAACATGTCGCCCAGTTCCGGGCCCTCTACGGTAACACCGGCGGTGATGATAAACTGTTGCTCCGCCAGTTCGTGGGCAGCCTATCAGAAACTGCGTTCGAATGGTATTCAGAACTCCCGAACGATTCTATCAAAACGTTCGCTGAAATGGAGTTGTTGTTCACTCAGCGATTCGCGAACGCACTCCAATAACTGCACTGATTAACGCCAGGGTAAAACCAGGCGAAACCTGGGTCCAGTATGCTATACGCTGGCGGAACTTGTGGTCGAGATGTGAACAACGCATTGAGGAGGCACCCGCAGTGGGCATGTTCGTAGGAACCCTAGACCCTCACGCAACTATCTCCCAGTTTATGATGTTCTTTAAGCCAACCACATTCCAGGCTTTAATCGACAAGTTGGCTCAGATGGACCAGATGGGTCATAGACCACCTCCCCCGAAGTCGGAACCTCAGAATGACAAGGGTAAAGGAAGGGCAACCTTTGTTGCGAATGCCCAACAGCAACCTAACGCCCCGAAACCGGTAGATCAACTGGAGGAAAGACGTCGGTATTATAATGAGAAGATGAAGCGTCCCTACTCGTTCCCACGGGACAAGACGAAACGGTTATTCGAGCTGGCAATACGCAACAGACTTATAAACCCACCAAATCCAAGGCGACCGCCGCAACCCACCGAGGTGAATAACCCTAACTATTGCCCTTACCATCAAACGGTAGGCCATCCGATTGAAGATTGCTTCGTCTTCAAAGGATGGATTGAAGACCAGTACCTCCAGGGGAAGTTTGTACTGTCCGAAAAGTGGAAGGTGAACCCACCACAACCGCATACTCCTAAGAAAGCAGATACACCGGGGGCAACCTGCTCCTTTATTGAAGAAGCTCCATGGGAGGTCGTGCTATCAACTAAGACCAAAAGAATGCTGAGAGACCTTCATGCGTGCCCTGCGATCGAATGGAAGGACCCTCTTGAACTTCAAATTATCGAAGGGATGCTAAGGCGCCGCCCAACTACAAAGACTCGCGATAAGAGCCCAAATACTCACGCCCAATCGTCAAAATCTTCGAAGAAAAAGAAGAAGAAATCCAAGAAGCCCGTGAAGCTTGGAAACGAGCACACGAACTTGCAGAAGCAAATCGACGCGTTGCAAGAATACAATCAAAAGGCGCGAACTCCTGTCACACTGCAAGAGTTCCTCAACCACATCTTTCAAGAGGAAGATGATGGAGAGAGCTCGTCAGATGAATCCGAAGGATATGTGGCGAGTTGTAACGTAATCTCCCACTCGTTTACCGATGATGGGAAAACTCCTGGCACTAAGAAGCTGGAGGCAGAGCCTGTACCAGAGCGTGCATGGCTAACAGACGAAATGATCGACGCTTTTCTAGACGAGATTCGTCTAAAATGTAAAGCGGACCAGGAGCGTGAGATGGCCACATCGGAAGGAGCCAAATGCGGGCAACTGAACGAAAGAGTTGAACTACCGGAGCAAAAGGCATCCGAAGTAGACAAGAAGATATTCAAGACGAGAAAAAGGTTTGCCAAAGCCATGTCAATGGGGATGAAGCTACCGCCCTCGGAAGGAAACATACGCGATGGGGTGGAAAGGCACCCTGATTATTGCGCATATCACCTGAAAATATCATACCCCACAGAGGAGTGCGACGCCTTTAAGATATGGTAGCAAGGATATGTTGCTCGTCGGCAACATGTTAAGCGCATGAAACGCAAGGGCCGTCGGGAGCGAAGAAGTACTATCGATGGGCACGACAGAACTACTGGCAACTGTTGCATGGTAAACGCCAGGGGGTCATAAGTTCTCACCTTTGGGAGCGACTCTGATGAAGAAATCGCTCTGGGCCCTCTCTTCAAAGAATCCGTTTTAGGGAAAGAGGAGGAATCGGAGATCTGCGAGAACATTCAGCTGCGCAATCGCACACTCCCAGAAAAGAATCTCGGGCCCGTAAGTAGAAAGGATAAGGGAAAGGAAAAGGTCACTGAAGATATCACTTTAGATGACCAAGTCATGAGAGAGCTGGCTGCCAAAGACCCTCCTAGGAAGGGTAAGGTGGACTATAACATCCTCGCGCACCTAAGGAAGCTACCTTCTCAGCTTAGCATTCTCGATGCCCTCCTATTATCAAAAGAAGCGCGAGACTCACTAATTAAGGCGTTACAAGAACCTGAGCAATTCCAAGCCTTCCTCGCCACTGAAAAGATGAAGGATGAACTGGAGGAAGTGCATACGGCCGACATCACTTTCGGTGATGAAGACCTCCTTCTCGGGACGTGCGACCACAACCGTCCCCTATATATCTCCGGATACTGCCATGATATCAAGATAGGAAATATTCTGGTGGATAATGGATCCTCCGTCAATCTCCTTAATGTTCGGGTGTTGAAGGAAATCTGCATGAGCGTGCAACACCTCGCTCGTGACAAGATTACTATCTCCGGTTTCGATTCACAATCGTCACGGACTCTCGGATCTGTGATACTAACATTACGCTTTGGGCTTCTCGTCACAGACATCAAATTCCATGTCATTGACGCCAAGACCTGCTACAACGCCTTGCTCGGTCGTCCTTGGTTACACGAATACAACATCATCCCTTCTACACAACATCAGTGTATGAAATACTTTAAGGATGGTTTCGAGTATACCGTAACAGGTGAGTTAAACCCATTTTCCGTGAACGAAGTCCGCAAATACGAAGATGCGAAGTACTTTTTGCCAGATTTCGAGGATACAGAAAGATGTCGCAATCCGGAGAACAAAACCGCCGCCACCATCCCTGTTTTCGGGAGCGATACCGAAGAAGAGGAAGAGATAGTTTATGCAGGGCCATCTCAACGCAACAACCTGGGGACGCCCGCCCCCATGTTGGTCTTTGGAAGTGATTCAGAAGATGAAGTTAATGCCGTGTTCTCCAATCGGCTGTCAATACAAACGCTCCCTGGCGATGACCATAGTTTGCAAATCACCATGGTACCGCGAGAACACTACAAGGATCTCGACACGCTGCAGGCTAATAATGTGCAGGACCTGCGAACATTTTACGTCCTTCCCAGGCAAAGGGGTGAGAAGGTGATCCTATTCTACCGATCTTCAGAGTCGAAAATAGAGAAAGAGATCTGGCATGGCGCGGATGCTCCACTTGACAGGCTCCAACCCATCCGTCTGCCTAGATACTATACTAATGGATTAAAGAAGCTATTGAAGCGCCAAGGAGTACCCTTAAAACAGACTGTTCGGCAGGCTCGGTTCTACAACAGGATTTGGGATGTCCCCGGGACTCAACGCAAATTGCCCAACGGGAAGATGGAAACACTCGGGCTTGGATACGCAAGAGCCGGAAAACAGGAACGGGCTCACAGCAGCTACGCTATATATACCTTTGATGAAGAGGAGGACGCCCTGTCAGGAGATGCCAAACCCCCATCAAAACTAGACCCCGCGATTAAAACGCCGAGTCCGTCGTTTGGGGAACGAATGGGCAAGCCTATCAGGAAAGTGGGTCAGAAAGCTTGGGAAGACCACAACCGCGAAATGGCCATCTACGAGAAGGCCAGGACGCAACGTCTATTTCAACGTGCTGCAAAAGACAAAGACGCTTATCCTCGTCAATCCGCTGTACGAAAGGCCCGACGCAGAGACGGAAATAAATCAAGAAGCGGCTCGGGTTTGTCCCTCGTGAAGAAGATGAGTCGAGCGTACTCCTTCCCCCGAGACAAGACGGAGAGATTACTTAACCTCGCTATAAAACATCAAATGATCACGCTTCCAGAGTCTAGACATCCTGAGCAAGCTAACAAGGCTTCTCATCTGAGTTATTGCTCTTATCACCAAGCCATAGGACATCCTACCGAAGACTGCGTCACCTTCAAGAACTGGGTCGAGGACCAGTACCAACGGGGCATATTCGCTTTATCCGACGGCTGGAAGGTAACGCCGTCGCAAAAGCATGAGCCCAAGGCCGCAAGAGCAGAACCGGGTCCACCTCAGTCCGGGGAGCGGGTTCGCACTTGCTATACGATTACGATATTAGGAGAAGAGCCCGAGAACGTAGATGACCTTCCCCGGTGCTTTGAGAACAACGATGATGAGGTGATCTCGAAATTTCCGCCCGCTCCGAACGAACTGGAAGATGGTATACATACTACTGCAGATAACCTCAAGAAGATTGAGCTGGGATCGGCAGACGACCCGCGACCGACATTTGTCAGCGAGCTGTTATCCGAAGAGAGGGTGGCTGCGTTAAAAAACGTGCTTCTACGGCATAAAGACTGCTTCGCGTGGAACTACTCCGAGATGCCGGGATTAGATCCGGAGATTGCTGTGCATAGATTAGCAATATCCCCAGATATCAAGCCAGTCAAGCAGGCGCCAAGGAGGATGCGACTCGAGCTTGAGATGAGCATCAACGCCGAAGTCAAGAAGCTGATCGATTCTGGATTTATCCAAGAAGTCCAATATCCCGACTGGATCGCCAATATCGTCCCGGTAATGAAGAAGAATGGGACGGTACGCATATGCGTGGATTTCAGGGATCTCAATAAAGCCTGTCCAAAGGATGATTTCCCAGTACCAGTAACCGAGCTAATGATAGATAACACGTCCACTCACGAGGTTTTCTCCTTTATGGATGGTTCGTCAGGATACAATCAGATAAAAATGCATCCCGAAGACCAGAAGCACACCGCTTTCCGCACCCCTTTGGGTATATTTTGCTACAGGGTTATGCCCTTTGGTCTAAAGAACGCTGGCGCTACCTATCAAAGGGCCATGACAAAGATCTTTGATGACCTCATACACGACGTCGTCGAGTGCTATATCGATGACCTCGTAGTAAAGAGCATGTCATACGAAGATCATTTAAAGCATCTGGAGACTGTATTTCGATGCCTTCGGCAATATAATTTGAAAATGAATCCCCTCAAATGCGCGTTTGGAGTCTCCTCGGGCAAATTTCTGGGATTCATCGTTCGACACCGAGGTATTGAAATAGATCCGTCAAAGATTAAGGCGATCATGGAAATGCCTCCACCAAGAACCCTCAAGCAGTTGCGGTCTCTCCAAGGGAAGCTCGCATACATCCGGCGGTTTATCGCTAATCTTTCAGGCAAATGCCGTCCTTACAGCCACCTGATGAAGAAGCGGACTCCATTCGCTTGGGATCACAAATGTCAAGGTGCACTAGACGAGATCAAGCAGTATCTGCAGAACCCTCCGGTGTTGGCCGCGCCGGTCAAGGGAAAACCCCTCATTCTTTATACGACCGCCCTCGATGGTTCCTTGGGCGCGTTATGGGCACAAGAGAACGATCAGGGGAGAGAGAGGGCACTCTATTACTTAAGTCGAGTTCTACTGGGGGCAGAAAGCAACTACTCTCCCATTGAAAAACATTGCTTGGCGTTAATCTTCGCGATAACAAAGCTCAGGCACTATGCGTTGGCACATGAAGTCCGTCTCATTTCAAAAGTAGATCCCCTTAAATACTTGATGTCGAAAGCCATATTGACGGGACGACTCGCTAAGTGGGCCCTGCTCTTGATGGAGTTCTCGATAACGTATCAACCTCTCAAGGCAGTGAAAGGCCAGGCCATTGCCGACTTCCTCGCTGAGCACCCGATACCGGCCGATTCTCCTCTGAACTGTGATTTGCCGGACGAGCATGCATTTGATGCGATTAGCGGCGGAAGCACCCGATGGGAACTCTATTTCGATGGAGCGTCCTCCATAAAGAAACAGAAACAAGGTATCCCAATGATCAAATCAGGGATAGGCCTCATCTTTGTAACTCCACAAGGAGGGATAATGCGCTTCGCCTTCTCCTTAACAGAGCCGAGGACAAACAATGAAGCTGAATACGAAGCTCTGATAGCAGGCCTCGAGATCGCCATCGACATGGGAATTGAAGACCTCCTTATATACGGGGATTCTCAGCTGGTCGTTAGTCAAGTAAATGGTGACTACCAAACGTGCAAGCCGGAGTTGGTGAAGTACGGCGAAAGGGTGCAACAACTATTGACCCGAATTCCCTCCTATACTTTGGAGAACATACCGCGCGCGGAAAACAGCAAAGCAGACGCGTTGGCTAAACTTGCTAAAGAACTGGCTGACGAGAACCTCGATGACGTCAGAATCGTGGTACAAAGCCGTCGAGTGCTCGCCCCGGCGGAAATACCTCCGGAATTATATAAGGAGAAGGGAGCGACTGAGCAGACGACCCTACAAATAAAAGACCATGAGAAGGCCGAAGACTGGAGGGAAGTCTTCATAGACTACTTTAAGTCCCACCGAATGCCCAAAGAGGCGTCCTCAAGACATCAGCTCATGAAACGAGCTTTATCTTTCGCTTTCGTCAATGATATTCTATACAAGAGATCGTTTGATTCTCTATGGCTGAGATGCTTAGGACCTGACAAAGCAGAAAGAGTCATTCAGGAAGTTCATGACGGACTTTGTGGTTCTCACCAAGCAGGCCCAAAGATGAAGTTAAAAATTAAACGGATGGGTTACTACTGGCCCACGATGATCCAGGACTGCCTCGAGTATGCGAAGCAATGCCACTCATGCCAGATTCATGGAGACTTCATCCACCAACATCCGAATCCACTGCACCCAACGTTGGCTAGTTGGCCATTCGAAATGTGGGGGACTGACATAGTCGGCCCCATTGAGCCAGCATCATCCCGAGGACACCGTTTTATCCTGGCGACAACTGATTACTTCTCCAAATGGGCAGAAGCAGTACCACTGAGGGAAGTGAAGACGAAGAATATCCTCCATTTCTTCAAGACGCACGTCATCTATCGGTTCGGAACTCCACGGCGGATTATCTCCGATAACGGGCCGGCCTACCGAAGCCATAAGATTAGCCGCTTCGCACAGCAGCACAATATAGACTGGAGATATTCTTCGGTTTACAATCCACGAGCTAACGGTCTGGCCTAGGCCTTCAATAAGACCTTGACGAAGATCATAAAAAAGACCGTTTCCAGGAATAAGAGAGACTGGCACGAAAGGCTGCAAGAAGCCCTTTGGGCTTATCGAACTACATTCAAGACGGCCACGAACACAACGCCGTACGCGTTGGTATTTGGGACGGAAGCAGTGCTCCCCCTCGAGATAGAGTTACCCTCTCTACGAGTAGCAGTCCACCACGAGCTGACGAACGAAGAAAATGCTCACCTTCGGCTTGAGGAGCTTGATGCCCTCGACGAAACCCGGCTCATAGCGCAACAACATCTAGAGGCCTACAAAGCAAAGATGACGCGCTCGTACGAAAGATTGACCAGGCCGAGGACATTCCGTCAAGGCGAACTCGTACTAGTGGTCAAAAGACCTATGATCCCCAATCGTGCCAAGCGGGGAAAATTTGAGCCAAACTATGAAGGCCCGTACATCATAGACAAGGTCTACCAGGGTGGAGCCTACCTACTCATGGACATGCACGGTGAAAGGCCTTTCAGGCCAATAAACGGCCGCTTCTTAAAGAAATACTACGCTTAATAAGCCACAGCCTAAGTCAATGATAGATGACGACGACTATGTCCGCTCACTATCTTCCTAGGCTCAGACTTTACAAGCAGCAGCCGGCCTTTCCATAACGACGGACCGAAACGTCCTTAAACTAACGACGGACCGAAACGTCCTTAAACTAACGACGGACCGAAACGTCCTTAAACTAACGACGGACTGAAACGTCCCTAAAACTACTACCGCAGCATCTTTAGGCTGACGAGATAAAAAAAAGAGGAGAGAAAAAAAAATAATAATAAAAAAAATAAAAAAAAATATATATGAAAAAGAATAAAAAAAAAAAGAGACGGTATGACCATAAGCAAAATGGGCACGGATGAAAACCCGAAAGGGCTCCGTGAGTAAAAACAGCAGGGCTACCGGCAAGCGTTCATGAAAACCCGAAAGGGCGCGACCTTGTAAAAAAAAAAAAAACGGTATGTCCATAAGCAAAATGGGCACGGATGAAAACCCGAAAGGGCTCCGTGAGTAAAAACAGCAGGACTACCGACGAGTGTTTGTGAAAACCCGAAAGGGTGCAACCTCGTTAAAAGACACTTGTAGGGTCCTCTCGACCTTGTAAGGAGAAACCACCTGCGTGAGATCCTTACGACTCACAAAGGAGCAACACACTTAGGGATCCTCATGATTCCTAAGGAGAAAATACACTTACGAGATCCTCACGACTCGTAAGGAGAATTCTCTTATGGGACCCTCACGGCTCATGAGATTTGAAAGTCTTAAGTTACAGAAACCTAAACCTGTTCTTAAGCAAATCCTCCACAACCTTCGATATTGCCCTACAAGAGGCTCAATACTGACCCTTGTATACAATCCACGGGCGCGAAAAAACATTTCCCCAGCAAAATCCCACCCGTGACTAGGGATATGCCCACATGGTGAACAACCCTTAGAATTCCTCTCGACTTATAAGGAGAAAACCCTCTTGTAGGATCCTTACGACTTACAGAGGAACATACACTTAGGAATCCTCACGATCCCTAAGGAGAAAATACACCTGCAAGATCCTCACGACTTGTAGGGAGAAATACCTTTGTGAGACCCTTACGGCTCACGAAGTCAAAAGCCTTGGTCGACAGGACCCTTAACCCTGTTTACTAAGCCATCTTTGTTCAATATCGACAGAAGCAAATGATGATTCGCTCCTGGCAACATCCCAGTTGCAGCGGTGCTGATGCCGAAATCGGTGTCCAAAATCCAAGCTTGCGGCGAAAAAGCTAACAAGCCACACATGCCTACAAAATAGCCGAAATGATGGGGCAACTTGCAATAAAAAGCAGCAAGTAAAAATGAAGTCATAAAAAAAATAAAAAAAACAAAAAAAAAACGGTATGTCCATAAGCAAAATGGGCACGGATGAAAACCCGAAAGGGCTCCGTGAGTAAAAACAGCAGGACTACCGGCGAGTGTTTGTGAAAACCCGAAAGGGCGCAACCTCGTTAAAAGACACTTGTAGGGTCCTCTCGACCTTGTAAGGAGAAACCACCTGCGTGAGATCCTTACGACTCACAAAGGAGCAACACACTTAGGGATCCTCACGATTCCTAAGGAGAAAATACACTTACGAGATCCTCACGACTCGTAAGGAGAATTCTCTTATGGGACCCTCACGGCTCATGAGATTTGAAAGTCTTAAGTTACAGAAACCTAAACCTGTTCTTAAGCAAATCCTCCACAACCTTCGATATTGCCCTACAAGAGGCTCAATACTGACCCTTGTATACAATCCACGGGCGCGAAAAAACATTTCCCCAGCAAAATCCCACCCGTGACTAGGGATATGCCCACATGGTGAACAACCCTTAGAATTCCTCTCGACTTATAAGGAGAAAACCCTCTTGTAGGATCCTTACGACTTACAGAGGAACATACACTTAGGAATCCTCACGATCCCTAAGGAGAAAATACACCTGCAAGATCCTCACGACTTGTAGGGAGAAATACCTTTGTGAGACCCTTACGGCTCATGAAGTCAAAAGCCTTGGTCGACAGGACCCTTAACCCTGTTTACTAAGCCACCTTTGTTCAATATCGACAGAAGCAAATGATGATTCGCTCCTGGCAACATCCCAGTTGCAGCGGTGCTGATGCCGAAATCGGTGTCCAAAATCCAAGCTTGCGGCGAAAAAGCTAACAAGCCACACATGCCTACAAAATAGCCGAAATGATGGGGCAACTTGCAATAAAAAGCAGCAAGTAAAAATGAAGGCATAAAAAAAAAAATATAGCCGAAATGATGGGGCAACTCGCAATAAAAAGCAGCGAGTAGAAAATAAATAAATAGCTGAAATGATTGGGCACCGTGAAAAATAGCCGAAATGATGGGGCAATCGCGACCTTCGCGATATAAAAGCTGAAACGATAGAGCATCGCGGAAAAAGAAATAAAATAAAAATAAAATGTATGCTTTACAGGTGATATTCCATCACACCCAGTATACAATCCAATGGCATAAACAAAAAGGGAACATGCCTCCCTCCCCCAGGTTTCACCAAAGAAAGAAGCTAAATCTCGACGGGCCACAAGTGACCTAGAGATCAGCCCAATATTCGTCTCGTAACAACGGATACAACTTCAAGCTAAATGGAACAGTGGCAACTCCCAGTTCCATGGCTCGGTGGTATACATATCGCCAACAGTCAAACCTCCATCCTGTGAAATGCGGATATATTCAGCAAAATTCCTGGTCACGTGGAACGCGGATAATGTCACTCTTTGACCCCGTGGAAAACGTCCAGAGCGGAGCCTAGTCCTCGCCTAACGCGGCAGTGAACCCGTGTGAAGCATCTAGTGCAAAATTCCTGGTCACGTGGAACGCGGATAATGTCACTCTTTGACCCCGTGGAAAACGTCCAGAGCGGAGCCTAGTCCTCGCCTAACGCGGCAGTGAACCCGTGTGAAGCATCTAGTGCAAAATTCCTGGTCACGTGGAACGCGGATAATGTCACTCTTTGACCCCGTGGAAAACGTCCAGAGCGGAGCCTAGTCCTCGCCTAACGCGGCAGTGAACCCGTGTGAAGCATCTAGTGCAAAATTCCTGGTTACGTGGAACGCGGATAATGTCACTCTTTGACCCCGTGGAAAACGTCCAGAGCGGAGCCTAGTCCTCGCCTAACGCGGCAGTGAACCCGTGTGAAGCATCTAGTGCAAAATTCCTGGTCACGTGGAACGCGGATAATGTCACTCTTTGACCCCGTGGAAAACGTCCAGAGCGGAGCCTAGTCCTCGCCTAACGCGGCAGTGAACCCGTGTGAAGCATCTAGTGCAAAATTCCTGGTCACGTGGAACGCGGATAATGTCACTCTTTGACCCCGTGGAAAACGTCCAGAGCGGAGCCTAGTCCTCGCCTAACACGGCAGTGAACCCGTGTGAAGCATCTAGTGCAAAATTCCTGGTTACGTGGAACGCGGATAACGTCACTCTTTGACCCCGTGGAAAACGTCCAGAGCGGATCCTGGTCCTCGCAGAGCACGGCAGTGAACCCGTTTGAAGCATCCAGAGCAGAGCCTAGTCCTCGCCTAACGCGGCAGTGAACCCGTGTGAAGCATCTAGTGCAAAATTCCTGGTCACGTGGAACGCGGATAATGTCACTCTTTGACCCCGTGGAAAACGTCCAGAGCGGATCCTGGTCCTCGCAGAGCACGGCAGTGAACCCGTGTGAAGCATCCAGAGCGGAGCCTGGTCCTCGCCAAGCACGGCAGTGAACCCGTGTGAAGCATCCAGAGCAAATACCGGACTGTGGAGTCCTTAAAATCCACGGACTATGATGTCCTTAACCTCGACCGTGATGTCTTAAAACTAACGATCAACCACCCCGATTCCCTACGGATTCTGCCTTGGTTTAAGGGTACATCTCTTCACTCCTTTGATGCCCGGCGTTGTAATTCCTCAACGTCTTCAAAGAGGTGACGGGTCCCTGCAACCAAACACCGGACTGTGGAGTCCCTAAATCCACGGACTATGAGGTCCTTAACCTTGACCATGATGTCTTAAAACTAACAACGGACTGTGGAGTCCTTAAATCCACGGACTATGAGGTCCTTAACCTTGACCGTGACATCTTTAAACTACGATACCTTGATAGACCCCCGACTCCGTGAAACACGGATAAGGATGATCACATCCGGCACTTGCAGGCCCTCACGACCTGTAAGAAAGAAAAACTCTCTTGTGAGATCCTTACGACTCTCAAGGGAAAACCCGCTTAAGAATCCTCACGATCTCTAAGAAGAACTCACACCTATGGGATCCTCTCGACCTGCAGGAGAAAAAACTCTTTATGAGACACTCGTGGCTCGTAAAAAGCAAAGGTCTTAGGAAGCAGATCTTAACCCTGAGTCCTGAGCCATTGCTGTCCTGCAAGGAGATCAAGATAGAATATTTGCAGAATACATTCAATGAAAAGGAAACACATCATTGAGAAGAAAAATGTATCTTTTATTCATAAACCAAAATGGGTACAAAGTACAATTCATGAAAGAAACAAAAAGAAAATACTCTCATCCATGAGTATGTACAAAAAGGAAGGAAAAGATACAAATGTTTCAAGCCGGCGGGCGATTCAGCAGCTTGGTCAGCTCATCCTGCTTTTGTTGGACCACGGCTTCATGACGCAAGATCTCCAAAAGACGAGCCTCCGCTTGAGCTTGCTGAGCCTGATACGAAGCGAGCCGGGCTTCAAGCTCTTTCTCAGTGGCCTTATGAGCCTCGACCCTCTCACGAGTGAACGTGGCAGCTTTATCGAGAGCCACCACCTCTTTGATGGACTCCTGAAGCACCCGCCAGAGTTCATACGCTTTGTTGGCTCTGGCTGTGAGATTGGCTTGAAGCTCGCCCAGCGCCTTGGAGGCTAGCTCCCTCTCCGAGAACTTGCGACCGAGCCTCTTCTCACATGACGTCATGTTTGCCGCGCACCGTGCTATCAGCCCCCGTAACTCCGCCTTTGCAGCCACGGCCTCCGAGGAAAGGTGAGAACATTCGAGGGCGTGCAGGCAAGCCTCCACCCGCCGGCAGAACTCCACCCAGACTCGCACCACCTCTTCGCTGTGGTAGGTGGCAAGAAAAGGAAGGGAACCGTTAGCCTCGGCAGCGAATGCTTCAGCCGTGGTCGTGCTGCCAGCACGAAGCTCCTCGATCAGAGACGACAAGGAGACGAGGCTTAATTGGGCCAAGCGTTCTGAAGCCCGCAAGGCATAAGGGCCGGGTGGCATCACGATGCGCGACTCCAACGCCGTGGAGACTGGCAGAGCTGTTCAAATTTGGAAGACGTCAGCAAAATTCTTAAGCAAAGAACGAGTGAGAGTGCAACAAAATGTCACTCACCGACAGTCGTGCAGGTAGGAGCTGAAGGCTCCCCTGGCCCTTCGAGAACCTCGACCTCATCATCGGCTTCCAGAACTGTAGAAAACATCAATGTCAGTACGCAAAATAACGACGATGCTATGAGAAGGGATGGACGACACCAACCTTGCCCAGACGAGAGGACAATGCGCTGAGGGGAGATCGCCTGTGGAGCCGCCATCTCCAATAAACGCTGAAATGACTGTCGAGGCGACAGATCCGCGATCGTGGCCGCCAAACCGCGCAATTCTGGGAAAGATAAAAGAGTTCAGACTATGAAGGGTTTGCTAAATTAAAACGCAGAGGGATACCTTCAACACTCCTCCCATTCTGAGCCGGGGGGATAGCAGCTTCAACGGTCTCCACCGTGACCTCAGGCTCCAACAAAGGGAGAGTAGTCCCGACTACCTCTCTCCCAGCCTTTGGGCCGCCCTCAGTAAGAGTCATTGGGGCGGCGGCCTCCAAAGGAGCCTCCCCCAAAGGGGCAAGCACTCCCTGGTCAAGAACCGCCGCTGGAAGTTCCACCATGAGAGGAGCAGCCTCGTCAGCCCCCTCCACATCCAGCAAAGCTTCATTGAGAATTTCGGCGGGCTTTAGCTTTAATGGGCCCGTAGGGAGCTCCCCCAGCGTCGAAGATTCTGCATGATTCAAATAAGAATAATGATACATATGCACAGGCATAAATAATCGGAAAGACTACAAAGGAAGCACAACGTACCTATACGCAAAGAAGCCCTCAATATGGCTTCTTCAAGCCGCTGCTCCTTCTCAAGGAGGTGAGCTCGCCGGGGTTCAAGGGTAGACTCATGACCGCCGGTCCACAAAGAGAGTGCATCAGCTGCGTCTTCTGAAGCGGCCTGCTTCAAAGCCCTTTCCCCCCATTCCTCCAAAGGGCCGATAAATCGCCGCCGAATCCACGAAGGGTCTTCGTAAAAAATTACAGCGGGATAAGACTTTTTCGGAACCTTGGCGTTATGAGACACGTCTTTTGAGCGCCGTATGGCCTCGGCCAACTGTGCAGCCTCCTCATCAGCCGAACTCGGAAAGAGAAGTCCAGCGTTTGACTCTTGCAGGGCCAATGGTTCATCTTCAAGAATGGGCTCAGACTCCGCCACAGAATCAAGCAGGGTGGTGGCCGCTTTCCTCCGCCGTTTAGACCCAGAGCCGGTCGCTGAGGATGACCGCTTCCTCCCTCGCGAAGCCTTAGGGAGGCGCTGGCCCACATCGCCCTCAGCGTCCTCATCCCTGTTACTCTCGCTCGGTGCCACAACCGAGGATGACATCGCCATTGTCGACGCCACAGGGGGCGGCGCCGCCACCGGCAGGGGTGCTACTACTGGGACCCGTTTACCCCGCGATCGGGAACCCAAGGGCATACCAGCTGTTGGAGTAAGGTTTACCCCTGACTCCCCCGGAATGAGCGCAGTGCCAATCTCCCTCAAAGGGAAACGGACCGGAACCCTCGGCCGTAGCTTAGCCCCCGAAACCTGAGGAGGGGCGTCGTGACCAAGAAGCACCCTTCTTTCTTCAAGAATAATCGGACTGATCCGATGAAGATACCAGCCCGTAAATGCACCTACACATCGGGGCATGTACTCGGCTTCAGGGACCATGAAATAAGAGCCGGTGTTCAGCCTCATGAAATGATGAGCGGCATCGCGAACAGCATCGAGCGAAGGGATCGGGGCAACTATAAAAGCCTCGAAAGGAACGCCCTGGTCGTATCCGAGCTGTCAGGCAAATCGATGCGGATTGTACCGCATGAAAAGAGCTGCACTGTCCTGGCGAAACACCAAGTAGCCCGGTCTAATTGTATACAAATGCGCGGCCTCCCAGGGCTTCAAAGAAGGTGCGTTGTCTTTCGACTGGTCCCAGAGTTGTTGGACGGGACCCGAAGGAGCAGACAAGACCCGATCATTAAAAACCAACCCGCCAGCGGTGGCATGAGGAGAAATTAGCACCCGAATAGCCCCGAATTGAGTCGGGTCGGCGGCAGAAGCATCCACTAACCGCATAAGTCGTGGAAAGGGGTAGGCATCGTAAAATGAGGGCCTCTGATGCATGGCGAAAGCCCCCAATACGTGCATTTCGATCCAGGACGTGAAATAATGAAGCGAAAAGTTTACCACATCCACGCCAGGCGTAGAGGTATTAGCTGCGGTGCCCAATCCATTATAGAGGTGCGCCAAGGCCGGGATGCCGATGGCCAACCGCGTCCCCTCAGCAATACGATGAGCCGGGTAGATGACCGAGGCTCTCATGAAGCGGCGATGCATGGGGATAACGAACCAACTAAGCCAAACACTGACAAACCCCACAAAGAATGTTTCCTCATCCATACCGGGTGCTGCAACGGACTCAAAAGACATCGGCGACACAATGGGAATATAATATTGTGGCAGGTCCGATTCAGCGGTCGGTAGCTTCTTCGGACCAAACCCAAAGGGGTCTTTGATGTTAGCAAACTTCGGAGCAGTCTTCGATATGATATCCTCACGAAGGAAGCAGGAAATGAAGCTTTTAAAAGTAACACCCTGCTCCTCAGATTCAGTGAACAATCGATCAAAAATACCCAGCGCTTTGATCAAGCTGGGGCGCTTGTGGCGAACGGCGTTCTCAACAGACAAGCCGTCAGCCGGTGCAGACTCGGGCTCAAAGACATACCCATCAGGAGGCAACAACTCCTCATACAGTGCACCCCTGATCGGCAATCCCGAGATTTCATAAAATTCTGCAAGAGAGATTGAGACCTCACGATCTCCTAGGATGAAAGTGTTGGTAGGAAGATTCCATTGGTTTAAAAACGCCTTAACCCACCAGGCATGCGGGGACTTATAATAGAATAGTGACGCGTATATGGCCTGATAAAGCCCGACTTTCTGCAACCGCGCACGATGGGCAGAAAGGATGTAGCGAACCCAGAGAAGGTAGCTCGTAGGATGCCGGGGAGTGAGCCCTATCTTATAAATTTGCCCCCACGGGTGGGCCTCACCCTGGCAGATACGCCGCCCCAAGATGTCTACGGCCGGGATCGGATGGTTCGGAATACCAGTCGTCGAAGGCTCGAGCCTCCCCGTTGGAGTCCAGTTGGGCATTTCCACAGCAAAAACTGTCCTTGGAGGATCCATCGGTAAGAATGGGAAAGTGGGCTCCGTCGGCACCGCGCAAAGAAAACTCCGGCGACCCTGAATAATCTGACTGTACCAAGATCCCCATTGAAGAAGGTTGGTGCAGTTCGGGTCATGGGCCCGAATCATCGCCATCGCCTCCTCATCAGATGGTGACTGAGGAAAAGCAGCCTCCGAGCGAGAAAAGGGAAAGCGTGGAACAGAAGCCATTGCACCTGAAATCCAGTAAAGGAAGACCGTTAAAAGAAAATTTAGCAATATATATTCATGCACGAACATGAAGACTAGTTGAAGAAAACAACAGCAAAGTTTCCTGGGACCATTGGCTACAAAACACATGGGCCCCACAGAATCCGGATGACGGCTCATTAATAATGAGACCAAATAGTTACAATAAAACAAAGGGAATATCCCCATTTAATAAAGAATGATGACCATGCACATTTCCCCCAACAGGATCTGTCTCGGGCTCTACAATGAATCCAACAAGATCAAAGGAATTAAATTCCCACAGAAGACATCATTACAAAACCCCCATTTCATTAACTGCAGAAGAACGACCTCGGGCCAAGAGACCCCAGGAAGCCTCCGCATGAAGAAATCGAGTTCTTCATTGGAATTAAATTCCTTATTAAGAAAAGGGAATTAAATTCCCAGAAACATTTTCGGATGGAATTAAATTCCATGGAGTTGAAACGCCATCATCATCTCCCTAAGGCTCATCTAAACCCTAAGAGATCTACTGTGGGAGGTTGAGTGGTCTCATATCTTGGTTAAAGTACTTGAAGAAAAATGGGTTCTTTGTGAAACCCTTGATATGGATTTAAAATCCAAAGAGTTTTGTCAAAACGAAGGTGCTTCGATTACCATTACCTGAGGAGGAAGAATCCCTTTAAAACAGAGTTAAACTCTGAAAATATTTTAAGACAGAGAACTAAGCTCTGGAAGCGAGAATTAAATTCTCAAGGAAAGAATTCTCAAAAGAAGAAGATGAACAAAGTGAAGGCTCCTCTGAAGAGACAGCGGTATTTATAGAAGGGGATAGAAACGTTTCATCTCCCTAAATCCCTAAAGGAATCCAACGGTCACAAAAGGTGACAGCGTTGCACTCACGAGCTGACACGTGAGAACAACGCTGTGGGGGCATTTGTTTCCTGATTTAAAATCAGGAAAGCTTATGGAAAAAGCTTGAGAAGAGGGTCACGTGCTTACACGTGACCAGCAGTCACGTGTTGGCATGTGACACCCAAAAGTACCGGCAAAGCAAGTTCAGCTTCCTGGCTACATCAAAGAAAAAGGGCTTAAGAAAGGGTCACGTGCTCCCACGTGACCAGGGTCACGTGTTGGCACGTGACATTTTAAAGAGAATTCAAAGGCAGATCGGTTCCCTGATCAAGTCAAGGGAAAAGAGTCCAGACCAGGGTCACGTGCTCACACGTGACCAGGGGTCACGTGATGGCACGTGACGGTTAAGAAACAACCAGAAGACAGCGCAAAAAGAAAGAAGAAGGCTCATTCCAAAGGGGGTCACGTGCCCACACGTGACCATGGGTCACGTGGTCACACGTGACCGGCTTTCAAAGCCCATTTTGTCAACAGAATTAAATTCTGAAAGAGATTCAAATCTTTCCAAAGGAAAGCGACTATCTGGAACCAATCGAATTAAAGATTCAGAGTGATGAAATATCATCTATCTATGGGAAAATCTCGGGTTTGGAAAGATTTCCCCTTTAAATCTAACCGAAACAACAAAGGAGAATCCCGGGACTTGAAATCCAATGGTGAATAAAATTCACCTAATAATCCAAAGGTCCAGAACGAATGATGGATGCAAATCAAATCTCTCAATGAAGATTCATAAAAAACTAATTGACTCGGCTGCTTCTCCTATAAATAGGAGCCAAGAGACATAAAAAAGAGAGACACGTAGAGGGAAGAAAGGGAGAGAGAGCCTTGATACTTCGAGGAACTTGGATCTTCTGCAAAAGAAAACCCTAGGTAAGAAAGGGAAGGCTCCTTGAAGGAAAAGAGAATTTAATTCTCAACAGAGTTTAACTCTGATATATAAAACAGAAGAACATATTTCTTCTCTCTTTGATAGAGGATCTGCAAAGTGCACATCTCCCCTTGAGGTTGAGAATTTAATTCTCAATGGGTCGAGATCCTGCCATGCAGATCCAAAACATAGAGAGGGAATGGAAGCACGAGAATTTAATTCTCACAGAACTATAGGAATTTAATTCCTTTGAAATAAAACTAGGGCTTGACCCTGTGTTATGGGAATTTAATTCCTTCAGAACAAAAGAAACAGGGTTTAACCCCAGTTAAGAACCTAGTTCTGTTGGAACAGCGGGGATTTAATTCCCTTGATCATAATTTAACAAGAGAGTGGGAATTTAATTCCTTAAAAGCTTTTATTAGGGTTTAACCCTATTTGGTTCTTCACAGAAAATTCAGAGTCCAACTCTATTCAGAATATAAACCTTTAAGAGGAAGTAGGAATTTAATTCCTCTGAAATTACTGTCAGGGTTTTAACCCTACGAGGAATTTAATTCCTGGAAAAGATTAACAGATCCTCTAAACAATATACATAGAGGCAGGGTCACGTGTCACCACGTGACCCCCCCAGAAGATCTACAGAAAACCCCTTTGAGGCAGCACCCCACGTGACCCACGTGACCCTTGACAGAAGCTTTAATACACAGGCATTTGAATGCCCATCACGTGATGGCACGTGATGCTCTGAAAGACGCGATAATCTCAGCAGAATAAATGAAGGGAGGGCGTTCTCACGTGCTGCCACGTGACCCCTCTTGCCTTAGTGTTTAACACTAAATTGAAACTCTCGAACCCAGTGTTAAAACACTGTTGGGCCTTAGTGTTCAACACTAATCAAAAAGCTTTATTTGCAGTGTTCAACACTGATCTGTTTTAGTGTTTAACACTAATTTGAAAAGCCTTGTTGCTGGTGTTTAACACCGATTATCTTTTAGTGTTAAACACTAACTCGTCAACCTCATTCCCAGTGTTCAACACTGATTGCTCTGTAGTGTTTAACACTAGGCTTTGGCCCAATTGGCTAAATGGATGGAGGCAAAGCCTCTCCTGATTGGACTTAGCCCAAGATGGCCATAAGTCTTCAATTTGTGATTAACTGGGCCAATGGGCTCATAACATAATTAATCGGTCTTGATCCCAAATTGGGTCAAAGACTATTTAAGCCATTCCGGTTCTAGGGTACATCTCTTCACTCCTTTGATACTTGGCATTGTAATCCCTCAATGTCTTCAAAGAGGTGACGGGTCCCGACGACCACACATTGATATGGACTGTGGGGTCCTTAAACCCGTGTTTAATGCAAAATTCCTGGTTATGTGGAACGCGGATAATGTCACTCTTTGACCCCGTGGAAAACGTCCAGAGCGGAGCCTGGTCCTCGCAGAGCACGGCAGTGAACCCGTGTGAAGCATCCAGAGCACATACCGGACTGTGGGGTCCTTAAACCCATGGACTACGACGTCCTTAACCTTGACCGAGATGTCTTAAAACTAACAATGGACTGTGGGGTCCTTAAACCCATGGACTACGACGTCCTTAACCTTGACCGAGATGTCTTAAAACTAACAATGGACCGCAACGTCCTTAAACTACCCATGGACCGCAATGTCCTTAAACTAGAACAATAGAGCCCCATATGCTCTTTTGTCGGATCTAAACGGTCCCGTTTAAGTTGATCTTAGCCTCAAAGATGGCTAACGTATCCTTAAACCTTCAAACAGACTGGACTATGAATCCCCCCAATTAACTCTGGCTCGAGGGTACATCTCTGAACTCCTCTGACATCCGTCGTTGTAATCCTTCAACGTCGTCAGAGAGGTGACGGGTCCCGACGGCCATACATATGATGGACCACTATGTCCCTAAACTGGAACATTAGAGCCCAAATGCTTTTTTGTCGGATCTAAACGATCCCGTTAAGTTGATCTTAGTCTCAAAGATAGACTAACGTATCCTTAACAAACGTTTGAGTTGATCTTAGTCTCAAGTATGGCTGACGTATCCTCAAACCAAACCCCCAAACCCAAATCTAAGATAATACGGATTTGGACTAGTCCACGCCCTACGGGAGACGACATAACTCAGTCTCCGTAAACAATCCACGGGCAACAAAACACAAAACAAACACCCACGACACGAAGTGACCATCTGGAGAAGGAGAAAGTTGTTACCGCAATGCGGTAGCGTAATTAACTGCAGGGGCTTGCGCCTGCAGGGAAGAGCGTCCCCACAATCAAAAACCCCTCAAACGAGGGGGAATCTGACGAAGTCTGCTACATCGGACGCATCCGTCTAAACCTTCGATACACGGTGCCATAAATCAACTTGGCATCTTCGGAGAGGTGGACGGATAGCACCAATTAGCATCTGCCCCGAATCTCAGGCATAGACGTCCTGTCGCGCCGTCTTTCGGAGGGGAACACCGGCCTATGTCTAAAAGCAAAATCCGGACAAGCTCGAGGCAAGATCAGTTCTATTTGTTGGATATCCCAAGCATTCGCAAGGGACTATCTTCTACCACACCGAGAAACAAAAGGTGTTTTATTTCTCGGCATACCAATTTTTTAGAAAAGGAATTTTTTATGGAAGAAATTTGTGGTCATGAGATAGAACTGGAAGGAGTTCCAGCTATACAAACTACAGCTGATGATTTGGTAGAACTAGAGGATTCAATAGTTCCCGACGAACCTCAGCCTCTCCGCCGATTTGGTAGGGTTGCTCATCCGCCTGAGAGATACTTCGGTTTCTCAATGACAGTGGGAGCTTGCATCATGAGATGATGACCTAACTAGTTTCGAGCAGGCCATCAGGAGTAGGGACTCTGTAAGAATGGCTGGATGCTAAGCGATATAAGATGGAATCCATGTACACCAACAAAGTATGGACTTTGGTTGCTATATCTGAAGGGTTAAATTCCCATCAGGAGCAAGTATATCTTGAGAAGATTACTTGGTGTAGATGGAAAAGTTGAGACTTTCAAAGCTAGACTTGTTGCAAAAGGTTCTTGTCATCGACCAGGCGTGGATAATGATGAAACATTTTCTCCAGTGGCTATGCTTAAGTCCATCCGGATCCTACTTGCCATTGCTACATACCATGACTATGATATCTTGTGGTTGGGTGTCATGACTTCTTTTCTGAATACTGATTTAGATGAAAGCGTCTATAAGTACACAGCCAGAGGGCTTCGTAGACAATGGGAGCAGCGGAAACGTGTGCAAGTTGCTTTATACAATAAAGCAGGCATCGCGGAGTTGGAACGTCTGTTTTGATGTGATAGTCAAAGCATTTGACTTCATCAAAACGATAGATGAACCTTGTATATACAAAAATGTAGTAGAGAGTAAGGTGGCCTTCCTCGTATTGTACGTGGATAACATACTCTTAATAAGAAAATTGTTTCCTATGCTACGATCGGTCAATCTCCTCTTATCACATTGATTCTCCGTATAGGATCTAGGTGATACCTCCTAAATCCTTTGTTTTTGGATCTATGAGATAGATCTAAGTGGATGTTAGGATTCTCACTAGGTGTAGTGAAAGGCTATCAATCGATCCTGAGGAGAATCACTGGATACCTTTCAAGGTGGTAAGGACGACTGAATGTCAGTCACAGGCATTGTCTTTACCCTCAGTGGAGGGACGGTATGTTGGAAGAGTTCCAAGCTAGATACCGTGACAAACTAGACAATAGAGGCTGGTGACATCGCTATCAAAGATGCTACCAAAGAGGCAGTCTGGGGGTCTATTTGTTCATGAGATGAACTAGGTTCCTTCCATTATGTGACAATGAAGGTGTGGCTTTTGGCCTAGGAACCCCGGTCCCATCAGTGACCCAGACATATTCTAAGGCAGTATCACCTGATCGTGGAGATGGTTGATCCACAAGAGATCGAGGTTAGGAGAGTAGACTCAGAGGTTAACATGGCGGATCCACTCACTGAGGCCTTTCCTGCGAGAGACTTTTATAGGACGTTGGGTATGCTGTACTACAACAACTGGCCTCAGTGCAAATGGGAGATTATTAGTTGTATGTATGCCCTAGAGGCCATTATTGTACATGAGATGTATATTATAGTGGATGCTGGGACATATATAGGGAGGACTTTCTTGCTCGACATGATAGTACGCTATCTGGTTGCTCTTTATCTTAACATGTATATTTACTGTCTCTCTGTTACATGTTGATAAAGCCCTTAGGATGTGTACTTGACTTTCAGGATTATGATACAGACATACTAGTGGGGCCTGGGTAGTCCATGAGTTCATCCTTCATTGTTCCTAGTCGTGGGAATATCGAGACGGGGCATCGATATTCCAGAGTAGACTAGCGTATATTTTCTCGACCCATGTGATGGGCGATGGATGATCCCATATCCATTGGTGTTTGACATCAGAGATGGTATACGGGTTCTCAGTGGAGACTAGGTATACTGAACGGACTCGCCGAGAACTCTTAGATGGTATTATACCTCACGCTAGATAGCAGTTCTCTGGTGACACTGGTACAGGTTAGTCTGTCGACCCGAGATCGTCATAGAGTCTTGTGTGTCTCCCACTGTGCTTTGATTTCCACCCTACCACGGTTCTACTGAGTCGTGCAAACAGATGGTTTTTGGATACAGTCCCGAGTCATATGGAGGCAATGAGCGATAGGAGGGGATTCGTCTCTTCCGGTATTGGGGGTTGATGTTGCGCTATGCTCAATTGGTCATAACTGAAATCCCTGGCCAGGGTAGATGTGATTTACTGGTAAGTGTTATCAGTAGTTTCACTCCAGTTATGGACCTTAAATCGGCATTATCAAGCTACTGGGGTCTGATGTTTACCACCCCTAAGCGAGATATACGACATATCAGATGAACAGACCGGACTATACGGTAAGTGTTACCGATTGAATTCCCAGGAGTATGAACAGGCTTGCTTGTTGATCTTCTGATCGCTCAATACCTGGATGGCCGTTACGTTTAGCACGCCTCTTACGGCTTGTGGGTGTTTGATATGATCATCACCCACTGCCGGCGTATTGACGAGTATTTAGAGTCCTACACAGAGGTTTCCTGGCTCAAGCGAAACGGAGTAAGAGCACATATGAGATATGTGCGGGACCGAGATTAATACGAGTATGTGATACCGTATTCTATTCTCGCGATTTGTATCATCGCTCGGTTATATGCGATATAGCCGGGTTACCGAATCAAGTGTTGATTTGATAAATTGATACACTAGATATTAGTCGGTTATATGTGATATGACCGGATCATTAAATCAAGTGTTGATTTAATGATTTAATGTATAATTATATATTTGATATATTACTTTACATTAAATAGTATTGGCTCACTTAAGATTGGTTTTCTCACTTGATGTGCACATAGTGTATATGTGTTATATGTTTGTGTATATGTTTGTATCATGCTTGATGATACATGCAAATATGGGTGTGTGTATGACTTACACCATACTTAAGATAATGGTTAGGGTTTTTATTTATTTTGTAATTCAAAATTAGTGGCATTTTGTCATGGCATGAAGCTTAGTGATAACCATTGACCAAGTCCACTTGTTTTGTTTTACTAAAGATATTTATTAACCAAACCATTAGCTTAAACCATGGTTATGTCTCTACAATGGTTAGTATATGATACTAACTCACCCATGGTTGCATAACTCATTCTCATTCACCTTGGTTTATTTTTCTTGAGTTGCTTTCTTCATCCTCTTCCTTTTTTCTTTCTAGCTTCAAAAGAAATGGTAAAAATGAGTGAGAAAATAAAATCTAAAGTGAGACCATTTCCTACTTCATCATCCTATACACTTGCTTGGGTAGTAAAGGGTGTTCTCTTCACAAAGTTCTTGACCTAGTGAAGAGGTAGCTTAGGTTTGAGTCTCCTCGACGTAGATCATCTTCGGCCTCGAAGAATTCGTGCAAGCTTGTTCATTTCTCCGAGGGAACCATTCTAGAGTTCGGGAAATCTTCACTTGCAGCGATCGCAACGAAGGGACTTCAACACGGAGCTTTAGAAGTGAAGGACCGGTCTACAAAGGTTGTATTCCTTACTCACTACTTGTAATGGTTGATTACATGTTTGGTTTTGTCTATTCACTCTAGCTTGATCCTAGCTTAGGATTGATTAGCACCTTAGAAATTTTAAATTTGGCATGGTAGTTGCTGTGAAAACCCAGTAGGGTGCTAAGGAATCCCAACAGATGGCAATGAGGACATGCTTTGTGACCATGTACGGACCAACCTGATAGCATTCCATACGCAGGAAAGTCATTAATTGTCCACATTAAAGCCGCACGCAGTATGAAGATTGTATTTGTGTTTGCATCGTAAGTCTCTACACCATCAATGAATAAAGATTTTAACTCCTCGATCAGAGGTCGGAGATAGACATCGATATTGTTTCCTGGTGAATTTGGTCCGTCGATAAGAAGAGACATCATAAAGTATGATTAGTCCATAGCCAACCAAGGCGACAGATTATAAACTATCATTACAACGGGCCATGTGCTTTGGCTTCCAGTCATATAGTTGAATGGGCAGAAGCCATCATTAGCCAGTCCGAGCCTGACATTGCGAGGATCGCTACTGAATATTGCGTGCCTCCTATCGAAATCCTTCCATGCCGGTGAATCTCTTGGATGACTCATTTTTCCATCTTCACTTGGAGGAGCACGGTGATGCCAAATCATTGCCTCAGCCGTTTTATTGCACCTGAATAGCCTCTGCAGCCTCTGTGTTATGGGAAAGTATCGTGCTATCTTGACAGGTATATCGGGCTTTTTATCAGAATCTTTCGGCTTATACCTGGCCTCTCCGCATGTTGGACACTCTTTCAAATCTGAATTCTCTTTTCGGTACAACACGCAATTTTGAGGACATGCTTGAATCTTCTCATACTTCAGACCCAAATCAGACATCATCTTCTGGGCTCCGTACCAGCTATCAGGCACGTTCTTTTCCGGGGGCATAGAATCTTTCAAGAACGAAAGAAGCATTGTGAATGACTTGTTGCTCCATCCATTTAGGCACTTAATCTGGAAAAGTTGGATGAACCATGAGAGGGTGGAATACTTTGCATTCTCATAAATTGGTTTTCTAGCATCATTCATGAAATTTTCATACTTATCCGCACGCGGTCCTTGACCGGAAGGAATGTCATCTTCGATACGAATAGATTCACCTAGGGAAGCCTCTACCATATCCTCCATTTTTTCTTCTGGAAAGAAATTACCGTCTTCTTCTTCTGTCGCATTACCGTCTTCTCCTTCTTCTCCTACCGCATTATCGTATTCTCCTTCTTCTTCTGCCGCATTACTGTGTTCTTCTCCTTCCCCGTGATATAGCCAAGTTGTATAAAGTCTAGTAAAACCATGTTTAACGATATGAAGCTCTGCAAATTCTACCTTCTGCCAGTACTTATTCCCACATCTATCGTATGGGCAGAGAATCTTCTCTATCACGATCTTATTATGTGCGCGTGCAAATTCAATAAAAGCAGCAACTCCTGCGACAAACTTAGGTTGCATACGTTATTGCCAATCCACATACATTCAGTCCTTAACTCTGACGTACTCATGGGCCATGTTAGACTGTATAACATATAAATTGTAGGTTATGATGACTGTATTGAAAAATCTAAGAACGGGATGGTTACTGACAAAGGAGAAAATCCGTATATATGCTTTGTGTGTGCGTTTATCGTTGAAAAGAATAAATTATTGATAATCAAAGTTAGATTTGAGGATACCCATGTATGAGTTATATTCTATATATGTGTGTTTCAATTTATGATTTCGCTTAAGTGTAGGGTTGTTAGTGTGTATGTGCTGTGTGTGCGTTTGTTGTGTATTCATATTGTATGTGTGTGTTTCGGCTGTCGGGGGTAAGGCTTCTATCCCATTAAGAATGTATAGAGCAGACACCCATTCGCTTATGCTTTCAACCGTTTCGAGAAAATTTTGGCAGCACCTCCCCGCTGTTCTCCGGGTACACTGTAATAGAATAGATAATCATTTCAAAGCTGTGAAACAACGTTGAAATGAACATCTAATCTATCTTTCTACACGGAAAACCAGCGGAAAAGTACCGACGAAATAACTCGAAACGGATGAAAACACAAGTGAATGCAAGTGTTTTCTTTATACATTCTTAACTTGTCCACACGGGACAAATTTATCGGTTATCATAAGATTGAATTTTCTCGTCACATAGACTACACGACGGTTGTTAGTACCGAGCTATACCGTCCGATATTTAACAACCTTTGTATAGTTCTATGTCACGACGAACATCGAACGTATGTTAACCGATAGATGGGGACTAAGTGGCGCTTTGAGTTTCATATATGTGTATCGATGAGAATATGATCATATTATCATCGAGTATCATATATTGGTTTTAACTTGAAAATCTTGAATCACTCTCTAATGATGCGTTTGTTGTGTATTTGTGTTGTATGTGTGTTTTTCGGCTGTCGGGGGTAAGGCTTCTATCCCATTAAGCATGTATAGAGCAGACACCCATTCGCTTGTACTTTCAACTGTTTCGAATAAATTTTGGCAGCACCTCCCCGCTGTTCTCCGAGTACACTGTAATAGAATAGATAATCATTTCAAAACTGTGAAACAACGTTGAAATGATCTAATCTATCTTTGTACACGGAGAACCAGCGGAAAAGTACCAACGAAATATCTCAAAACGGATGAAAACACAAGTGAATGCAGGTGTTTGCTTTATACATTCCTAACTTGTCCACACGGAACAAATATATCGGTTATCATACGATTGAATGTTCTCGTCACATAGACTACACGACGGTTGTTAGTACCGAGTTATACCGTCCGATATTTAACAACCTTTGTATAATTCTATGTCACGACGAATATCGAACGTATGTTAACCGATAGACGGCGATTAAGTGACGCTTTGAGTTTCATATATGTGTATCGCTGAGAATATGAAAGTTTCATATTATCATCGAATATCATATATTGGTTTTAACTTGAACATTTAATATGAATAGGTTTTACGTTTACGTTTCGTTATTAAGGGTTCGAAATTTCAAGTTTAGGGTAAATTTTTCTTGCGTTTACGGTAAAATTGTACGTTTACGTTATCATCGAGTATCCTACTGCAATGAACTAGTGCACCCTAAACCCTAACCCTAAATAACCCAAATTAACCTAATTAACTACAATTAACCATACTCGTTATCCTAACACAAATTATCCCTAATTAACCCAATTTACCCAAATTAACCTAATTAACCCTAATCAACCCAAACTTAACCCAATTTATTCAAATTAACCTAATTAACCATAATCAACACCCTAACCCTTTCAAATTATTACTAATTACCCCAAATTAACCCTAGCCTCTAACCCTAAACCTGAACCAAACCCTAACCCTAACCCTAATTACCCTAACCCTAAGCCCAACTAATTAACCCTAACCCTAACCCCAACCCCAACTAATTAACCCTAACCCTAACCCCAACCCCAACCGAACCCTAACCCTAACCCTAACCCTAACCCTAACCCCAACCCCAACCCTGAACCCTGAACCCTAGCCTAAACATCATCAAAATTATAAATAATTTGAGATTTACTAATCTGTAGCGGGCGGTGGAGGAGACGACGGAGGAGACCGGTGGTCGACGACGCAATCGGTGACGAGTCGCGGGCGGTGGCGACGAGGAAGTTTTGGGAACGATCGAGGAAGGTGGCGGGCCGCGGGCGGAGGTCGGTGGCGACGAGGCGCGGGATCGAGGCGCGGGAACGATCGAGACGCGGGAGAGTGAGAGAGAGAATTTTTTAGAACGGCGAGGGCTTTTCTGTGCCTTTTTTTATTACTAACCCATATATATATGCCCCTACGGACTTAACCGTAGATCATTTATTTGCGGCTCCATAGGGCCAAACAACAAATTACGATTTAATATTTTTAAATTAAAACGTAGGGCACCGTAGGGACAACCATGGGGACCTACGAACTAATCCGTAGGGGCAATAAAAAGTTGCCCCTACGGATTCCTGTAGCCGTAGAGGCAACCCTATATTGTAGTAGTGCGTGAGATGAGACGATGAGTCGTGAGTGAGGATGAGATAAGTGTAATGTTTGATGCGAGTGGGAAACTCTTGTTCCATAATGTCGAATAACAGTCGGTGCTTCCAAACTTAAAGGAGAGAGTGCTATTAGAAGAAGTCCAAATAAGATATTTGAGTTGGGAAGTTACATATTACATAGTTATTTGTAAACTCCATATCTCTATTTCCAAATCCTTAATATCCAACCCAATACCATGATTCGATTCCTCAAATGGGCACTTGAAACTGCACCATTTTCTCGAAATGTTTTCATGGCCTTTTATTTTGCTCTCATATGCAGGGCAGCCACCGATAACAATTCTCAAACAAACATATCATTAATTGGTAGAGGCATTCCACCTTGCTTGAAGCATCTTTGCGTATTCCACTAGCTTACTAGTCTCCGGCATAACCCCTTTCACGGCATCGTCCGAGCAAAATCTCTTTGCCCATTCAGCCAAAAAGACGAATTTCAACTCGTCTAGTATCGTCACTTGCGCTATCTCTTCGGCAACTTTGATCCAACCCAATGCGGAACCGAGGGCAACGTCGAGATAGCCGATGGTGTCTCCTCCAAAGTAGTGACCCTCTTTGTAGTTTTGCTTGAATAACTCCTCAAGCTTCTGCAGCCCGGAAATGGCTTGCTCTGCTGCTTCTGCCTTAGCTTCCTCCGTCTTTGATTTTAGTATATCGATAAGAAAAGGGAAGCACTGTAAACATGATACAATGGTAAGAAAAAAGTGGGAGGAAAAAATCCAGAATTTGATATATATAATAAATTAAGAGAAATTTTACAAGAGTTGTTAAGACATGTGATTTGTAAGAGGAAGGCACACGCGCGAAACATTGAACAATTATAAATAATATGTAGGATTTTTTTTTGTTTCCGATTTTAGATATAGTGTTCCTACACATAACTAGATTCCCTTTTTGAACTCTAGACCCCATCTATTTTCTCATATTTTAAAAGGCATTTCATTACTTAAAAAGACTCGATATTAACTTCTTGTTTTTTCAATTCAATAACAGCAGCCACCTCTCATCGGGGAAAGAAATATGTTTTTACAGCAGCGCTATGCTAAACGTAGGTAGTTGACCTTAATCTAAGGCTTGTGCTAATAAATTTGTCTAATACTTGTCGAAATTAAAAGAATAATCCATACCGTTTGATCCAGTAGACGGCCCAGAAGCGTGCGGTGGCACGCTCATAGGGGTCTGACGGGAGGATAGACTGCCCTGCTTCTCCCCACACGTCGTCAATGTACTGGACAATGATCATCGACTCACAGATCGGGTTACCATCATGAATCAACACCGGCACCGTCTTGAAAACCGGATTCGATTTCAGAAGAAGCTCGCTCTTGTTCTCAAGCACTTCCTCTGTGTATTCGTAGCTCACGCCTTTCAAGTTCAGAGCTATCCTTGGTCTCGTTACGTAGGGGCTCGCCCACATCCCCAACAGCTTCACTTCCTCAGGTGCTCCTTTACCCTTTGCCATTATGTGTGTGTGTATATAAATTATGTGAAGTTTATTTTGTGTGATTCTTCATGTATATAACTATAGCTATTTATAGAGATCCATAGAAGAGATCGAATAAGTTGAAGTTGATTGTGAACAACTGTATATAACTATAGCTATTAATCAGTTTTATTTGGTCTTCGTCTTCGTCTTGTTAAGCAAGTAAAACTATAAATCATTATCATGAACAACTGTATGCTTGATGATTTTCCTATCTGAACTCTATACTTTATAAATTGACTAGTATTTAAAGTAAATACGTCATTGCTTCCCTCATTTCATAACTTTCTCCACAATGAAGAAGTCATGCTTCGGGTGATGTCCTCTCTGACGTCATCATGTCAAAAAACTCGAGATTTTTGACAATTAATATACATTTTCGTACACTCATTTAATTTTAGGGGTTGTTTGGAAGTAAGAAAAACATTTGCATGTTCTGATTCATATCAGAGGAAAAGCAATTCAATATGTGACAAAATTTTAAATTTCAGGGGAGACGCCTAATCTACCCTTGCCTCTTTAAGCCCAACAAAATAAGTAAAATCCTTTTTGGCAAGAAAACAATGTAGCTACAGTGCCACTTTGGTGGTTTTCCTTTGCTTTTCAGCAAAACAAGCAGCAAAATCCGCATCTCCATTTTCAAATCCCTCATCTTCGATCCATTTCTACTTTGGTGGTTTGCCTTCTCTTTTCAGCAAAGCAACCAGCAAAATCCGCATCTCCATTTTCAAATCCCTCATCTTCCATCCATTTCTACTTTGGTGGTTTGCCTTCTCTTTTCAGCAAAGCAACCAGCAAAATCCGCATCTCCATTTTCAAATCCCTCATCTTCCATCCATTTCCTCCGATTCCCCATTTCTATTCCCAATTTCTACATATTCTCTTTCATATCCTTAATCTCCTATCCAATTCCCTCGATTTCCCTATCCCCGCTCCCAATCCCCATTCCGGCATCTTCACGTCCATGATGGCTGAAATTATGGCAATCAATAATAAAAAAGGAAATAATACAAAAATCAGAAAATAGGAAAAGCAACAATAAAGAGGATGAGCAATAATAAATAAGATGGGTTTAGAAAATAAATTTTGCCCAGCAATGATCAAGAGAGAATAATAAAGAAGTCATGAAAAACTATCCATACATAATCAAATTCTCATTAACTAATATTTTGGTAAATCCAGAATATCCCATATTCTAATATCTTAATAAATATTAAACGAGTATTATAGGTAATTCATACATAAATACATGCATAAATTAGAGTTTGGGTTTAAAATAGTATCAAAATATGTTTTCGAGGGTTTTCGCAATATTTGAACTTCATGGGTTAAAAAAATAAGAAATCTATTCAAACGGAACCAAGTTTGACGAGAACATTAGGAGTACTGTCAAACGGGTCGAGACAAGCTTGATCCGCCTACATACGGGTTCGGGTCGATCCGACCCAAATAATATACGGGTCGATTTATGTCGACCCGAATCTGACCTGAGTAATCAGGTCGACCCGACCCGACCCGACCCGGCTTGACCGTCACGTTAACCCAATCCGAATTATATCAACCCGACCCGAATTATATCAAGCAACATCAAACTAGATAAAATGATCTTTTGTTAGAGTTTTCCAATCTGATAATTCTAAAAGTGAGTGTTTAGATATAGGTTATTTAAAAGATTTTAGTGCGAAAATTGTAGAAAATTTAAAAACCCACTTCACAAAATCTCGCAATAATTAATTTATTCGCAAACACGATAACGCCAAAAAAGACTAAAAGTAAGTAGTAAAGAAGTATATATATCCCCATAATGTGGAATGGCCTTAGAAAGCAGAATTAGGAGAAAAAAAGACAAATGTCATGTAACTTAATGGGTCGAAAGGGTCCCAATTCTTGACCCGAACCCGATCCCTTTATTAAATAAGCCAACCCGATCCGACCCGTTTTAAAAACTAAACAGATTCGGGTCGGTTCGGGATGCTGTTTTCAGGTCGGGTTCGGATCGGGTAATCTGGTTCGGATATTTTTGACAGGCCTTGGGACCATTAACTTTTGACTTTTAGGGCTTGGGTAACTTGGAAGTGAGCAGTTGTTAGATATGTTGTACGCTAATAATTACCTGCTCCGTTGATAATTACCTGCCGTTCACATATCCAGCAGAAGGCAAAATAGGAGGCAGGGTCAGCATGGTTTAAGTTGTGCGGAATCTTTGCCATTCTATCTTCCAATGGCTCACAGTATTACATGCCCATTTATTCTTTTTTCAAAATCAATGATTTTTCATCAAAGACAACAGTTAAAAGTATACAAGTTGGATCTTTTAAGATATAGACGATTCGGCTAATCTCAGACAGGGTTAACACTAAAACCCCTTCAACTTCTAAAAGTAAAATCCATGCTCCTTTCTCTTAAACAAAATGATATCAGACTCCTCCATGATTAAACGATTGAATCGGAACAAGAATATAATTATGTATCACCCCAAAAAAAATCTATCTTATTTGAGCTCCATAATGGAGTGATTACACAGAGAAGACATCACGTAACCAATCTAACACTCTCACATCCATGAACTAAGCCAATCTAACACTAAAATTCAGTTAACTATGAACTAATTAAGCATTCCACAGCCTGAAGCATCTTTCCAAACTCTACAAACTTGTCTAACCCTGGCAGCACCTCCTTCACCGCATCATCCGATCGAAATTTCGTCGCCCATTCCACCAAATGCGGCCTCTCCGACTCGACTAAAAGCTTGACTCTGCATAATTCATCAGCCGCTCCGATCCATCCCAAGTTGCATCCGAGGGCGATGTCGATGTTGCCGATAGCTTCTCCTCCGAAAAACACAATAACTTTCCCTTTGCTTTGTTTCTCAAGTATCTCCTCCAACATCAGCAAACCGACAATTGCTTGCTCCACGGCTTCCGTCTTTGCTTCTTCCGTCTTTGCTTTAAAGTTCCCAAACAAGGAAGGGTACTGTTGAAAAAAATAGGCACCAAAGTATGCAGCAGATCGATACACGTGAATCGAGCCAATGAAAAAAATCAAACGCAGCAATTATGCAAAAGCAAAAAATAATAAAGGAAAACACACAAGATATTACTCAGGTTCGGTACGCACTTGAATCCAATCCTACAAACCGACGATGAATTACTTTCACTATTCAACGAAAAATTACAAAAGATAATTGCTGCACTCTCAATCTCACCCAAATACAAAGACAATCTCTCTCTTTCTCTCTCTCTCTCTCTCTCTCTCTCTATATATATATATATATATATATATATATATATATATATATAGGAATAGGTGTAGGAGATTGAAATAATTCTAGAGGGGGGTGAATATGATTATACTAACAAAACCCACAAACTAAAAATTCTACTTGCAAGATAAAAGGAAACACAATTATAGCACAAGATAATTTGCAGGTAAGAGATAGTAAGAGAGAAAAAAAACGCAAACACAAGCGATTTAGAGAGCTTTGGGAGATCCCTAGTCCTCTTTCTTTAGGTGTACGAGCCTGTTCTACTTGATCACGTCTCCACCGAGACAAACACTTTGCACTCTCGTAACAATACGTCACTCGACACACGTGTGACTCTCTTCACAACACTTCTCCTCACTTACAAGAACTCTTTTGCACTCAAGAGATTTCACATAAAGAGATAAGAAGAAAAAAATTACAATCCAGGATGCTCTCTTAAGAGCTTACAATTCAAGCTCTAGAATACTTCAATGGAGTATTAGATTTGCAATTAAAACTCAAGTGTTTTCTTTTCTTTTGGTGGATGAGGATGAACTCAAAGAATGAATGCAATTTTTTAGAATGGTTGTTGTGCAATAACTATACAAGAATCCTTTTAAACCCCCCACAAAAAAACAAACAAGTACATGCATTTATTACGCCTCATGTAGAAGAACAGAAGTCTGAGGCCAAAAGGGCAAATGTCTGAAGCCAAAATAAAACTAGCCGTTATAGTATTAAATGTACGTAACAACAATATTTTTCAAACAAAAATAGATTCAGACGTCTGTCGTCATGAGCTTCAGACGTTTGCCGTGGTTTTCAAAACATGATTAATGAAAATACAGAAAACAACCAGACGTTTGAAGAAAAGTGACACACGTCTGAAGAAAAAAAATTCAGAGTTTTTAACCTACAGATGTTTATGCCAATAAGGTTCAGACGTTTGTTCCCACAAAAAGTTTTAATGTCATGAAAACACAGAGAACAACTAGACGTCTGAAGAAGATTTTACAGACGTTTGTTCTGTAAAAAGTTTTAAGCCAATAAAAATCCAAAGAACAAACAGACGTATGAAGAAGTATCGACAGACGTTTGTTTTGTCAAAAATTTTAAACAATGAAAATCAAGAGAACAACCGGACGTTTGTTCTAGAACGTTTGTTCTAGAAAGTTTCAGACGTTTGTTCTGGAGAAGAAACCGATATTTCAAATCTTGTGCATGTTTTACAATAGTATGCAGACGTCTGAATAAGACTTGGACAGACGTCTGAAGAAGGAATGCACAGAAAATTTTGAACTTGGAATTGAAAAACGTTTTGAATGAAAACTTTGCCAAGTTTTGCCCAAAGGTTTCATGCATGCAATAGTGTATGTGTTTTGAGTTTTTTCATGTTAATCTCATAAACCATGAAGTACTTACATCAATTTCCTAGAAAATACACTTGTAGCCCGAACTCTTGATTTCTTCGATTTTTTCGATTCTTGAATTCTTTTGAACTTGGACTTTGGCTCCTTGGCTTCATGAAACTTGAATGTGATAATTGAGGAGTTCTAGTTCATTACCCTCCAACCTCCAATAGATTTGCCATTTTAGCTTAATTTCCTCTCCATCGTAGGTTTGTGTCGGTTGATATTCTGAAATATTTCTCAAACACGACCAAGCTCATATACAATGTTATGAAATATGCAATATGAAACACATGTATAAAGATATCTATTAATATTCATAATATCATCAAAACTAAACAATTGGATTATGAAAATCCATAAGTCATCAATCATCCCATTTTTGATGATGTCAAAATATTAATAGATAATATTGATATATTGAAAATCAAATGTTTGAATAATCTTCAATAATTGATAAAAGGACCAATATACTAAAGTCAAACATTTGAATAATTTCAATATATTGATACGAACCTATTACTCTCCTCCTTTTTGACATAACCAAAAAGAGTGTCCTAAGAAATAAAGCGTTTGAATTACTCCCCTAAACACATGCGTACATCAAAGAAAAGTTAAACGTTTGAATAAATCTTCTTAAATGTATGCATAGGAGACTAATAGGAGTTGATATGAGCAAGAGTTAAAGTTAAACGTTTGAATAATTTTGAAAAACAAGCATTTGACTCATATCAACAAACATGTATAAATGATCAGCAAAATTAAGCGATACATGCAACATAACCATATGGAATAAATATTCAAGTTATAATATCATATGGTGAAAAAGATGAGATAAAGATATAGCAAAATAGGGTTTTCTCGTCTTTTAGTGTCGGCAAGCTCATGAAGGCCCTAAACATATTCCGCTAGATCCTAAAATATGTTATAAACAACAAATCCACAATTGGGTTCCACTAACGAAGGTTGCAGAGGCTATCTTGGCAAGATGATACTTAAACACATTACTCAATTGAACACATATATTAAGCTGTGCCCTAATATAAGCAAAACGTGTAGCATCAAGGGGTTTGATAAAGATATTGGCCAATTGGTGAAGTGTAGGTATGTGCTCTATAATGATGTCTCTTTTTTCATGATGATCACGAAGAAAATGGTAGCGGACATCAATATGTTTGGTGTGGCTATGTTAATAAGCAGTTTAGTCATGTGCATCGTGCTCGTGTTATCATAAAGAATAGGAATATGATCTACAAGCACATCAAAGTCTTCTAAGATATGCTTTATCTATAGGATTTGAGCACAAGCACCCATGGCAATATATTCTGTTTCGGCCGTGGAAAGAGCAATCGAGTTTTGTTTCTTGGATGACCAAGAGACTAAACAATTTCCAAGAAATTGACATGTTCCACCCGTGCTCTTACGGTCTATTTGGCCTCCTGCATAGTCCGCATACGAATAAGATTTAAAATCGAAAATTTCATTTTTCGAATACCACAAACCTAGAACCAATCGTTCTCTTAAGATATCTAAAGATTGTTTTTACTGCACTTAGATATGATTTTTTAGGACACGATTGGAAACGAGCAAACAAGTAAACACTAAACATTATATCGGGACTACGAGCTGTTAAGTAAAGTAAACTATCAACCAACCATGATATTTAGTGATGTCCACATTCTTGCCGGATTCATCTTTTGAAAGCTTTATTGTAGTGGCTATTGATGTTTCTTGGCTTCACATCTTCAAGATCAAACTTCTTGATGAGCTCCTTTATGTACTTGGCTTAATTTATGAAGATGTCATCTTTGAGTTGCTTGATTTGGAGTTCAAGAAAATAATTAAGTTCACCCATCATGGTCATTTCAAACTCTTTTTGCATGCTATAGGTAAATTCCTTGCATGGAGATTCATTAGTAGATCCAAAATGATATCATCTACGTAAATTTGTACAAGCAAAATCTTATCATTTTTCTTTTTGATAAAAAATGCGGTGTCAACCTTGCTCTTTGAAAAAACTTTTTCAAGCAGAAATATGCACAATCTAGCATACCAAGATCTAAAAGCTTGTTTCAAACCATACAAAACTTTATGCAACTAGTAAACATGATTAGAATGTTTAAAATCTTGAAAACCGGATGGTTGTTCCACAAAAAATTTCTTCTCAAGGATATCATTCAAAAAGGCACTTTTAACATCCATTTGATAGACTTTGAAAATTTTAAAATATGCATATGAGAGTAAAATACGAATGACTTCTAATTTAGCTACCGGAGCGAAAGTTTCATCGAAATCAATACCTTCCTCTTGATTGTAACCTTGTGCTACGAGTCTCGTCTTTTTTCTATTGATCACACCAAATTCATCAAACTTGTTCTTGAAGACCCATTTTATACCTATAATGTGTCTATCACTAAGCTAAGAACCAACATCCACACATTGTTCCGTTCAAATTGGACAAGCTCCTCTTGCATAGCACAAACTTAATTCTCATCCATGATAGCTTCTTTAGCATTCTTACGTTCAATATGAGACAAGAAAACTATGTTAGTAAAGAAATTTGGATTATGAGAACGAGTGGCTACCCCCATTGACACATCACCGATGATTTGGGTTGGTGGATTAATCTTATTGCATCTCAATCTCTTAGTTGGGTTGGTACCGATTTATCATCCACATCGAATACTACACTTGAAGGAGGTTCTTATTTAGAATCTTCCTTTAAGATATCCAGTTCCTCCAAACGAGTTCAAACCACTTCATCTTCTTCCTCAAGTATTACAACATTCTTGGCAAAAAAATTAGTTTCATCAAACTTAACATGCATACTCTCTTCCATAGTGTTAGAGCTTTTATTGAAAATACAATAAACTTTACTAGTAGAAGAGTGGTCAAGAAAAATACCCAAGTCACTTATTGAATCAAATTTTCCAAAATGATCTTTAGTATTTAAAATATAACACTTGCTCTCGAAAACTTTAAAATAACCAATGTTGGGTTTTTTTAGCATAATACAATTCGTAAGGAGTTTTCTCAAGTCCTCTACGAATAACCCTATTTATAATATACGTGCGGTATTAACCGCTTCTGCCCAAAAATAGTGAGGTAAACTATGTTCATTTAGTATTGTCCTAATCATTTCTTGAAGAGATCGATTCTTCCGTTCAACGACTCCATTTTGTTGTGGAGTTCTAGAATAAGAAAATTCATATTTGACCCCGTGATCATTACAAAAATCTTTAAAGAAAGCATTTTGAAATTCACCTCCGTGATCACTATGGATTTTAACAATAGAAAGTTGTTTCTCGTTTTGCTCTTTGTTAAAGAAAGTTTTGAAGGCAACAATGGCATCACTTTTGTTGGAAAGAAAAACAACCCAAGTAAATCTTGAAAAATCATCAACAATTAAAAATGCATAAGATTTACCACCAAAACTCAAAATCCTTGAAGGACCAAATAAATCCATATGAATTAACTCAAGAGGGTTAGAAGTTGATAACACAACCTTCGGTTTGAAAAAGCACTTGACTTGCTTACCTATTTGGCACGTATCACATAACTTGTCTCTTACAAATTTGAGCTTTGGTATGCCAATGACCAAGTCCTTGTTTGCGATGTTTGAGAGCAGATCCATGATATCATGTCCAAGCATGCGGTGCCATAGCCAACTATCATCCTCTACAACACTTAAACACTCAAAATTCTCATTAGAAATATCACAAGCGTCGATAGAATAAACATTACCACTTTTTTCCACAAAGTATCATCTTATCTATTGAATCAAGAACTTTTCCAAATTTTTCATCAAAAACAACTTTAAAGCCTTTATCACAAATTAACTAATACTTAGAAGATTATGTTTTAAACCGTTAACAAAAACATCTTCTTAAGTAGTATCGTTAAACTTGATATTACCTTTACCGATAATTTTACCTTTACCATCATCTCCAAAGATGACCATGCCACCTTCCTCTCTTGATAAAACACTTAAATTTTCCGGTCATATGCCTTGAGCAACCACTATCAAGATACCACTGATTTTCACATCGTGACTTGCGGGATGCCTATAGAGGATGTAATAAATGTAACTTTTGGTAACCAAATCTTAGTGGGTCCAGGGAATCTTTGGAACCCAAATCAAATGCTTTGAAGATCTAGCTTTGCAATGGTAAAAGATATTCTCAATATGGCCACAATAATTACACACAACATTACTAGTTCTAGAATGTGTATGTGCATGTGTGTGTTTGGTATGATGATGATGATGTGAAGTAGGAGTCTTAACACAAGTAGTTTTAGCAAAGGATTTTCTAAAACTTGGAGCATGAGCAAATCTAGCATTACGATCATATGATATATGAGTATGTACATGATGAGCATGGTGATCATAAGAAGTAGATGCATGCAAAGAAGTAGTCTTAACAAAAGTAGTCTTAAATGAAGCCTTATCATATGATGGTTCGGGGCTACTAGCATGAGAGGGCGATGCATGTTGAAAACCAATTCCATTCTTCTTATTGGAAATATTTAAATTGCATGTCATGTTATCAAGAGAAAATTTGCTAGTAGTAAACTTATGAAGAGTGGCATCGAGATCATTAATTTTAACCTTCATTTTATCAACATCATGCAACATAGCATTATGATTGATAGTCAAAGAATCACATTTGCACTTGAGAGAAGTAAAAGTGGAAGTGAGCCTCTCATTTTTGAAATTAGCATATTCGAGTGAACTATTTAAAGAAGTAATCTTAGACAAAAGATTTTCGTTCTCAAGTTTTAAACTCTCACATCCACTAGATTTAATAGAACTTTCATTTTCAAGATAAGCAATTTTCTTTTTGGCAATGGAATACTTAGATTGGAGTTTGGAATAAGAATCGTGTAAAGTTCCAAAAGTTTCAAGTTCTTCAAAGTTATATGACTCAAGATCATCAATTACCTCATCCTCATGTGCCATGAAGCACATGTTCACTATTTCTTGATCGGATGGAAGATCTTCATTATCGCTCCCTTCCGACTCATCTCACGTTATTGCGTTGAAGACTTTCTGATTTGGTCGATATAGAGCTTCCTTCTCGTTATTGAGGGGGCAATCGGCAACGAGATGACCGGACTTCCTACACTTGAAACAAGGCTCAATATCTTTATTGTTGTTGTTGTTGTAGTGACGATCTTTTGAAAAGGTTCCTCTCTTGAAATTTTTTCGAAACTTGAGAAATTTATTGAATTGCCTTGTCATAAGAGCGATATCATCGTCTCCACTAAACTCGTCATCTTCGCTTGATTTGGATAGAGCTTTAGATTTGAATGACGCTTTGGATATAAGCCTTGAGAGCGATGTTCTTGAGCTTGTCTTTTTTCTCCACCTTTTCATCTTCTAAGTCGTAGGATTTTAGTTCAATCTTATAAGTTTTAAGATTTCCTTGAAGCTCTTCAAAAGACATGACCTCAATGTCGGTTATCTCCTTGAGAGTAGTCGTCTTTATTTGTCATTTCTTGGTGAGTGATCGAAGTATCTTCCTCACCTTTTCCTCATTCTTCATGGGATCATCTAAAAAGGAGTCAAGAGGATTAGTGATGCAAATAAAACAACTAAACATATCATCAATGTTTACATCGGGCAACATTCAAAAAATTTCATACTCTGTTTTCAAAAGATCAATTTTAACCCTCTTAACATTGGAACTCCCTTCATGAGCAACTAATAAAATTTTCCACATAGCAAAAACACTTTTACATTTTATAACACGAGCCATATCATTTTTGTTGAGACAAGAAAAAAAAGGCAACTTTTGCTTTATGATTAGCTTTATAAACATTTTTATCTACTATACTCCAACTATCCTCATCAGTGGTGGGTAACCCACACTCCTCCAAAAAGGTGTATATTCACATCTCGACCTTGCGATTTTAAAAAGAACTCTATCTTAACTCTCCAAATGGTAAAGTTAATACCATCAAAGTATGGTGGTTTGGTGATGAATTGGGAATGTCCCATACTATGTGAAGGAGATGAGGTCATAAGATCTCTCTAGGGTTTTAATCCTAACAAAAAGAGCATTTCACTCTGATACCAATTGAAATAATCCTAAAGGGATAGTGAATAGAATTATACTGACCTATAAATTAAAAATTCTACTTGCAAGATAAAAAGAAACAAAATTATAGCTCAATATAATTTGCAAGAGATGGCAAGAGAGAAACAACGCAAACACAAGTGATTTAGAGAGGTTCGGGAGATCCCCTAGTCCTCTTTCTTTAGGCGCATGAGCTCGTTCCATTTAATCACGTCTCGTCTCTACAGAGACAAACACGTTACACTCCCGTAACAACACGTCACTTGACACACAAGTGACTCTCTTCACAACACTTCTCCTCACTTACAAGAACTCTCCTGCAATCAAGAGATTCCACACAAAAAGAGAAGAAGAGTAGGATTACAATCCAAGGTACTCTCTCAAGAGTTTACAATTCAAGCTCTAGAATACTTCAATGAAGTATTAGATTTGCAATTAAAACTCAAGTGTTTTCTTTTTCTTTTGGTGGTTGAGGATGAACTCGAAGAATGAATGCAATTTTTCATAATGGTTGTGCAATAACTACACAAGAATCTCTTTTAAACCCTATACACAAAACAAACAAGTACATGCATTGTTTCATACCTTTAGAGCACTAAAAGGAAAAGAACCACCATATCGGAGATGAAAGACAGAGAATTCAAGCATTGTTTCATACCTTTAGAGCACGCTGCCAAAAGAAACAGAAATAGACAATAGAACAGATTATCACATAGGAATTGATAGATAAATAAGCAATTAACTTATCTTGCTTAAAGAAGACGTGACATGTTATTATGATTTCTTTTGGGAGAACCTGGAAATATGAAATGAAGGGGAAGACATAGAAGTAGAGGGATTTTCTTTTGGGGGAAGGAGATGAGAAATAACCCATAAAAGATGAAAGTTGATTCCCTTAAAGCTTAGATATAAATCTATCGAAATACAACATTAGAGTTCTGAGAACCTTGCCTTGAAATTTATGTTTTATTACTAATAGCTATCATATCAAGTATTATGGTTCATGGGAAAAAAATATTATTAAAAGAGAAAAATCCATAAAGACAAAAGTGCTTCGAAAAAACTTATACCTCATAGCACTTCTGAGCCTGCTCATGTTTTTGCTGGACAAGGTAAAATTGCCTGAGGTTGTGTAAAGCAGCCCCTAGTCTGCAAAAGCAAGAAACCTTAAAGAACGACAAATGTGTCCATCATCCAATTTAGGTGACTAAAAAGGTTAAAATACATAAAATCATATATTAAAAAACAGAATTACTATATCTGTTCTACACATATAATGTAAGTATATAACATTAAAAAAAAGTCAAAAAGGCTTAAAAACCCTTCACTGAACTTCATTAATTCCTATTTATACAAATTATTAGATTTAACATTAGTTACTTACTAAGCATGCATGTCTACAAGGTTAGAAAATAAAATAAATTTCAACTGAAATAATATACACACCGTACATCATCAGAACCAAACGCTTCCTCCAGAATAGTTATGGCTTCTAAATATAATGGCTCAGCTTTATCAAATGCTTTCCTTACCCTGTAAAGCTCTGCCTACAACACCAAGCATACATCAATAGATAAGCTTAAAACAATTAAGAAAGTCAAATTTCTTGACAAGACACTGGCTTCTCTTGTTTAAAGGATATTTTATTGCTAAAATCAGTTAAAGGTTATAACGAAAAGAAAAAGAAAGAATGTCATAATCCTATGTTCAGATTTATTTCCAAAATCATATGATAAAAGTAGATAAAGCAACTTAAGTTGCATCCTCCTAGATTCCTAATTCAATTCTTAAAATTAACGGCGGAAAAACAGCATGTAAGATGCGCTAAGACAAAGGCAGGTAGCATATACATACATTAAGCTTCCACAAATATATTTTATAATTCTTGAAACTTCAACTTCTTAACAGTGTCTAGCTCGCTCAGTTACAGCTTTCCAACATCGCTTCTTTTGTTTTTGGGCTATGTCAAAGATGTATTCACCTAATTTTGTAATCTCACTGGCAAACTATCAGCCTTTGCAATCTACTGCGGTAACAACATCCAGTTTCATCATTTAATCGAGTTTTAGCACTATTATGATTTTCAAATTAAAGCATCATGATTGCACGGTCAGTTTTCTCAGTTGGATGGGTGTCAGGTTTCATTTGATTTATCAATTCTCATGGTCTAAGTATTTTGAGCATTAATACCGCACTGTTTTTTTCCTATGTAAACTAAAAAATATAATCTTCTGGCCAGGTTTTGCTGTATGTTGTGCATATTTCATATATGTGCTATGGTAATTGTGTTTCCACTTTCCATGTCCTGTATCCTTTTTTCAGCATTATTGTATCATCAAATCAACATTATGTAATGTTGTGTTTGCGTCCCATGTCAATGTCCATATTCCCCATAATCACTTCCCAGTCTAAACTTATTACCAGAAAGGGTGCACTGCTTTGTCAACCCTAGGTTATTTACATAATCTGCACACAAAGAAATGGCGTCGGAAGGGTGCACATATAATTTATGTCAATCATCATAAATATTTGGACTTATAATTTATACTGAGAAATTGTATCATGACTTCCAATATGAACAAAGTTTGTTGCTTTTTTGAAAAAATTGTCCAGATCAGCGTTTGATTGCTTCATGTCTCATGTGATCCGCATCTATTTGTACAAATGCCGCTTCCAAATAAAAAAGAAACAAAGAGAGAAGAAGTTTTGAGAACAAAGGCACGAATTAGGCAGCACTCGGAATTGCAATACACGAGGATTGATCAATCTAAATTGCATTAAAAATTAACAAAAAAGAGCATATAATAAAATTGAGAAATAATTACAAAGGGAAGGGATGGAAGCATCAACTGGATGAGTGTTTCAAGCAGCGGCGAATCGAGGAGGCAACCGAACCCTTGTAATGAGACCCAGATAAAGAGAGAGAAATTCTTTGAAATTGTTTACAAAATAGGTTAATCTAATTTTACCCTAAGATCAACTTAACTGTTTGTTAAGGACACGTTAATCTAATTTTAGACTAAGATCTATTTAACAGGATCATTTAGATCCAACAAAAGAGCATTTGGGCTCTATTGTTTTAGTTTAGGGACTTTGCGGTCCAATGGGTTTAAGGACATCATAGTCGGTAAAGTTTAAGGACATCATAGTCCATGAGTTTAAGAACCCAACAGTCCGTAAAGTTTAAGGACATCATAGTCCATGAGTTTAAGGACTCCACAGTCCGTGGAATGTCTGGTTGTCGGGACCCGTCACCTCTCTGAAGACGTTGAAGGATTACAACGACACATATCAGAAGAGTGAAGAGATGTACCCTTGAATCAATATTGGTTGGGAGATCTGTAGTCCAATTTGGGACTAAGATCAAAAATTTATGAGCATATGGGCTCAATTAATCTAAAGGAGGGGGTCTGTGGCCAACTTGGGCTCGGTCCATTTAATTAAAATGTTGAACATTTAACAATGCCTTGAATGCCGAGCATTTATCATGGGTTCTGACAGGCTTTTTGTCTTTTATTGAATGCCGAGCATTTATCATAGCTCTGGGGCTTTATTTAAAGAACAGTTTATGTTCTCCTAGCGCACACGTGAGGAGCGCTTGGCGCTGAGCGTCAGTCAATGAGCGCAGAGCGCTTCTTGTGAAATAGCGTACACGTGAGGAGCATATGGCGCGCTTGGCGCTGAGTGACGGTCAATGGGCGTTGAGTGCCAGTCAATGGGCGCAGAGCGCTTCTTGTGAAGTAGCGCACACGTAAGCAGCACGTGGCGTGCTTGGCGCTGTGCGTCAGACTTGGAGCGCTGAGATACTTCTTTAAATTTGGAACGCTAAGGCTCTGCAGTGTCGTGCGCTATATTTGAAGCGCTGAAGCACTTCTTTTAATTGGAGCGCTAGGGCTCTTTTTAGGCAGCTCTGTTCTCTGGGAATTATATTCTCTCTTATAAGAGATTTTGTCTCATGAATCTAAGAACAAAGTTCTTATTTTATAGGAGATGTTTCAATCTCTTATGTTTTTGGTGAAAGGCTTTGCCTTTATGGATCTGTAATCCTAAGAGAATTGAATTATTCCCCCATTTTTATAATGAGATGTTATGATCTCTTTTGTGAAAGACAATTTGTCTTATAGATCTATGATCTGGAATAAGAACTAAGTTCTTTTTCTAATGAGATACTTTGATCTCTTTATTTTTACCTTGAAGAAATTCTTCTTCTGCCGAGAGCTTGTTCTTCTCTCTGAACTTTCTCAAAGTTTATGGGGGGGTCCTCTATGCAAGACTTGAAGTCTTGGGTCCTTTATATAGTGAAGGCTGATTTGTTGAATCAGTTAAAGAGATCTTTTCTCTAATTGATTTGGGGATTTCCTCACCGTTGGATCTTTGATCCAAGAGCTTCTGGTTTACAGAAGGCAATCTTCTTGTTTTTGACAAGATTGGGAAATTTTCCCATACAGAATTAATTCTGTATTTTGGTGATTTTTTAATCACCATTGGATCATTGATCCAACGGTGCTCTGATTTTCAGAGCACAATCTTTCCTTTTTGGAAAGATTCTGAGGAATGTTTCCTTAACAGATTTTATTCTGGTCAATTGATGATTTATCATCTTCATTGGATTTTTGATCCAACGGTGGGGGACATTTAGTTCCAGCGCTAGCGATTTCGTGCTTTGCACGTGAGCGCTGTATCAGAGTCTTTGACTCTAGGTGCTAGTGCACTTAGCGCTAGCGCTCTCGTGTTTTGCACGTGAGCGCTGCATCAGAGTCACTGACTCTTAGCACTGGCGCTGTTGGCGCACTTAGCGCTAGCGCTCTCGTGCCTTGCACGTGAGCGCCGCAGCAGAGTCTTTGACTCTCAGCGCTGGCGCATTTAGCGCGAGCGCTGCTATAAAGCGCCGCTTCATTTCAAATTTTAAAATTTGAACAGAGATTTGCTCTGATTGGCGGAAACAAATGCCTCCCCACCGTTGCGCTCACGTGGCTCACACGTGAGTGCAGCGGTGGAAGCATCTGCGCCATTAAATCAACTTGGAAGTTGAAACGGCTCTCAGTGCCTATAAATAGGACTCTTGGCCCTTGAGATGACCTTTGTTCATCTTCTTTCTTTGTTTTTTGAGAATTAGTTCTCCCTCAGAGCCAAGCTCTTTCCCTTAAGAAATTTCTTAAGAGTCCAAAAACTCTGTCCAACTTAGGTAAGAATTGAACTTTTTAACAGAGCTTTACTCTCCTTAGATCATAGATCTAAAAAAAAATCTTAAGGGTTTTACCCATTAACAGAGCCATGCTCATCTTTAGATCATAGATCTAAAAACTTTAGGGTTTTTATCCAGAGCCATGCTCATCTTTTAGATCAGAGATCTTCAAGATATATAATCTTTTTATTTTAGGGCGATTTTAACCTATGAACTGGAATATTGTTCATGAAGAACTCTTAGAGTTCACAGATCTTGAAGATCTTAGAATTTTTAATTCATTAAAAGCTTTCTGATGGGTTATCCCATCATTTTTACAGAGCATGGCTCTTCAGAATTTTTCTTAAGGAATTTTTATTTCTCACATCATCAGAGCTGACAGATGTCACTCTGTTGTAGAGCGCTGCTCTCAATGGGAGATTTACTCCTTGGCCCGAGGGGCCCTCATTAAATGAGAATCCTTTGAGGATTTCCTCATTTAACGACAGTTTCATCAAATGATGAGATTGTTTTATTAATGATGAACTGTCATTTAGATTATGTGGGTCCCTTTTAGTCCATTTTCACTGCATTGCAGTGTGGTACGAAATTAAAGTACCAAGTGCCAGAACTTTGAGCTGTAGCATCGACGGCTAATTTTTTGCTCCTTTTTCGCTCAGGTACTATGTCTTTTGAAATTTCTTTCCCGTTCATCCGTTCGGAAAGCGGATTCCCTGAAGCACCCATTGACAGGGAAGCATTTGCACTGATCAAAGATCATGATCCGGAACACAAGAATCTTCATTTGTGGGGAACATGGTACAATCAAATCGTCAGGGGGCGGCGTAGCTTCTCTTGCGCAGCACCTTCGGAGCCTATTTCGGCGATCCACTACGCCGACCCACCCCCGGTGAACTATACCGTGGAGGAGGTTAACTGGACTTCAGAGGGTCTCCTTCAACCCTCTATGGCTGCAATACCCGTACAGCCTCTAATGGATTTTAGATACCTTGGGGCGACGTATTTGTCAAGGCGAGTCGCGCCCTTGGGGACAACCATACATGATAGGCTTGGTTCCCCGCCATCCAGCTGGATACTTGCAATGGGCCCGCTATATTTTGTCAGCCAAGAAGTCGCAGTTGCTGAAGCTCGGGTTGTATCCCGCGATTTACGCCTCTCTCTTTCAATATTCTACGCCTCCTGCCTGGTGGGTTAAGGCTTTTCTGGAGCAATGGAATATTCCGACCCACACCTTCCTTCTGTTGGATCGAGAAGTCTCAATCTGTTTAGAGGAGTTTGCGGAGGTCTCTGGCTTACCTGTCCGAGGGGAGCATTATGAGGAGCTACTCCCCCCTGATGAGTACGTCTTTGCTGCTAAGTCAGTGATGAAGGGCCTTACCCCGGAGAATGCCATTAAACATCAATTCCCAAGTTTAATTAAGGTGTTGAATATCTATGAGAGCCTTTTTCTCGAATCCGGAGGCCGTGGGGTTAATTTCACAGATTTCATCGCCCATTTTCTCCGCTCAGAAATCCTGTCGAAGAAAGCCGCGAAATTTGCTAAACTCAACGATCCTTTTGGTTTTGGTTTGGACAACCAGCCGGCAGCAGAGGCAGATCAGAGAAGTTTCTTTCTCCCCAATTCCCCGGTCGTCTCTTTCGCAGAGCTTGCAGCTCCTGTGATCGACGAAGAAGCGTTCTTTTTGGGGTTCCTCGGGCTATGGCTAAGCTTGTTCGTGCTTCCAATGCACCCTCGCCATATGAGGCCGTCCGTTTTTTTATCCAGCTCACCGAATGGTTATTGGGATGCAAGTGGCCGTCGGGGTCGCTGGGTTAGCCCATTTGTATCACGGCCTCAGCTTGGCGGCAGACACCACTGAACCAAGGGTGCAGCACATAAACTTCTCGATGCATTATTTTACGTCATGGATCGAGCTTCATGTACTTGGCGCTTTCGGTGCCTACAAAAGGCCTGGCTTCTACGACAAGTATAACTTTCCTCGGATAATGCGGCTAGTTGACGCATCCATTGTAAATCCGACACAGCGGGAAGCCAGGAGTTTGCTCCTTCGTCCGCGCACAGTTGAAGATGGTATAACATTTACCGATAAGGTTCTAACCATCAGTAAATAATCCGCAAAATCCGTTCAGCCACTGCAAGACACTTTTAAAGACGGGGCCCCTACCTTGAAAGCTCGGGAGATTCTCCATTTATATTCAATCAGGCCGGACTTTCTTGTGTTTAGGCAAAATGATTCGGCGTTATTCATGAGGTAAAACCCGTATCGTTTCTCCCAGCAATCAAGCTATAATCAGGGCGTCCTGCTCGAGGCTTTCTTGGCAGAACCGGTTGCTACTGAAGAAGGTATCCGGAGCGCATTGCACCATTTTATGCAGTTGAACACCGGCTCCCATTTCTTTATTAGTGAGCCGAGTTGCGTTCCAAAATCTCTGAACTTATATATGGCGTGGTACCAGCATTCGATGGGCGCCGTTATTAGAGAAGAAAAGCGATTATTGATTGATCGCAAAGGCACCGCCCTAGCTGGTAATCCAAACGTTCCTCTGAAGCGACGGACCATCGTCTATCCTCCCTTGAGAGAAACCGCTGTAGTTGTGGTACCATGGGTTGTATGTAAACTGCCCTTACCCCCTGTGCCTGAAAAGCGGTAACCGTGGCGTCTCCTGAGTCCGGTGTGGGTGCGGAGATTGGAACTCGTCGTCCAAAGGTGCCTACCAAGCGCAAGCTTATGTTATCGGCTGCCGGCGCTCGTCCGCAGAAGAAAAAGAAGTCAATACTTTCTGTAGACGTTGTATTTGGCCAAGAGCCCCATGCTCCTTATAGCGAGGGCTTAAGTGAGTACGGGGCTAACGAGGGCTTATTTATGGCACCAGATGACACCGATCTGGAGGCTGCCCTCGCAGCTTCCAAGCAATTAGCTCGCAACAAAGCAGGAATGATCACCTTCGCACAGTCAGGTAGACCTTAGTCGTATTTTTCCGCGGTTGTTTTAATTATCATACTTTGACTGACGTTTTCTTCTTCAACGGGTATCTCCACTGAAGAGGCTCTCGCAGCTTCCCTCAAGACTTTTGAAGAGGAAGAGAGGCTTCGCGCTTCTTTGGGCCTTGGTACATTTCGGCTCACTGTTCCTTCATTCCCTTTTTTATGTGTAAACTAACTCTTCTTTTTCATCTTATTAAAGGGATTACCTCAACTCAGGTTATCCTAAGTGCAGTGTCAATCGCGAGTGGTGACGCAGCGTCATCGTTAGCGCCGGTCACTGCAGCCACGGCTATCCCTAAGTCGCCACCAGGGGTCTCGCAGAAGTAGCCGATGATGGACGTCGTAACGGCACCGGAGGAAGAACTTGGTTTAGATGATGCTCTACCTCTAGCGGAAGTCCTGAGGAGGTCGGCTTTCGCGGCTCAAGCTGAAAGGAAGCATAAGAGGCGTGCAGTGAAAGAACGTGATGCCGCCTTTGCTGTAGGTGCAGGCTCGAGCACTGCTCCCCTGTCCCTATTTCTCCAGAGGATGCTCCGGCTGCCCTGTTTACCGCTCATAGACAGGCAGTACGCGCAGCTCGGGAGGCAATTGAAAGGCCGTCCCAAGGTAACATACCACTGGGTCCTTTTATTAGAGTTTGATCTTCAGATTCTCATATATCATACTCTGTAGGGCCAAGTCCTGGTGAGGAGGTGGTAGGTGAAATGACGGCAATCACCGAACCCGAAGTGGCCACTCTTTCTCAGGAGTCCGGGACTGCCCTAACTGCCACTCTTTCCTCCTGCGGTTCTCTGCCATCGCCTGACATTGCGAGTGTCACGACGGCTCTCGTAGAATCGGGGGATGAAGCCACGGGCGGCGAAACCATTCCAATGGAGGAGAGCGAAGCAGTCACTGCGCCTGGTGATGCTCTTGTCACAGTTTCGATTGGCGATTCATCAGGTAGATCTTAGGTCATTGTTTTCCTTTTTATTCCGTAATCCCTTTCAATCCTTTCTGACAGCAATTCTTTTGTTTCTTATGCAGGTGTGGTGAGTGTTGAGGTCGTGCCATCCGAAGGAGCGTCATTGATTGCTGCTCTGACGGTCGCTGACCCTTCGCCTTCTCTCATGTCTTCTTAAATGCTGGAAGGTATGGGCTTGTGATTTATCTGATTTAAATTATGGATGTCATCTTCCTTGTACTGACCATGCATCGTCGCAACCTTGTAGGAGTTCTCTTCGATCATCTGTATCAAGTGTTGAACCCGCACTTCTCCTTCCAGTCGGAAGTTAGTCTGCCTGCTGATGCCGGTGAGTATCTTTTCTAACCGACGTCTTTCTTTTTTTCAATAGGTGACCCTGCCGTTGTTAACTTTAAATTGATTACAGCGCTACAAATTGAAGGAAGGGACAAAAGAATCGCCGCGCCACCAGTACTCCCAACTCTGCCACCAGCCGTAGCCGGTATAGTAGCCTTCATCGCTCTTGCATCTTTTTTGTCTCTTAAGCCAATATCTGACTATGATTTGTTTTGCAGCAATCGCGCCGACTCCAGCTCCCTTCGAGTCTCGCATCTTAATGCCGGCAGGGCCCTTTTCCAGAAGTCCATCTTCCAAGGGCGCCGTGACCAGCCTGCGCATGTTAAGTGAGTACATCGAGAAGCTTGATGCGGAGGTCCCTGCATTTGCTGCAGATTTTACTGCCGAGGTTAATCTCATGCTGGCGACGCTCATGAACTTCCATAGCGAAGGCGTCGTTGAGTCTTGGGTTAATCACTGTAGGAAGATTGAGGCCTGCCTGCATGAACTTGAGCTCAAGCGTCCGGCTCCCGAGGTTCTGGCTCTGAACTCCCAGCGAACTGCATGGGTTGAGCAGAGCGTTCCGTTCCTTCGCCATTTCGAACGAGAGGCGACCCTTAAGCGAAAGGAACGTGAGGCGACTTCTGCTAAATCTGTCCAACTGCGTGCTGAGGTCGCAGCGGATGCTGCACAGCTGAACTCCATCTTTGAAAACCTTCAACGATGTATTTCTGACGGGCTGGTGCTGAGGAAGAAGCTTGATCTTAGTGAGAAGGTTGCGCAGAGTCAGGAGGCTTCTCAGCAGGTAATTGATGAGAAACTTTCATCCTGTCTGCAGCAACGGGCCCAAGTTGAAGCAGAGCTAGCCGTGGCGGCTGATCTGAAAAGGAGTTGAGAGAAGTGCGCGAGCAACTGACTGATTTATTGAAAACGCCTCCTTCTCAGTAGCTGCTTTGTATTAAACATTTGTAGTTTTTGAATAACATGTATCCATTTTTTTTATTCTTTTATATGATTCATCTTGTACTCCATTGAATTCATGAATAAAAGATACACATTTTTTTATCTTGTATTATCGCCTTCTTTTCTTTACTTTGTTGTCATGTGATTTTAGCAAATTTGGCCTATAGATGATAGATAATAGTTCGTCTTGAGCTCTTCATAGGGCAGTGATGGCTTAAGAAACAGGTTCAGATTTGTCGCCTAAGACTTTTCAATTTTATGAGCCATAAGGGTCCCATAAAGATTTTTCTCCCTACGAGTCGAGAGGATCTCGTAGGTGTATTTTATCTTTAGGAATCGTGAGGATTCCTAAGTGAGTTTTCTCTTGAGAGTCGTAAGGATCTCATAAGAGAATTTTCCCGCTTACAAGTCGAAAGGACTCGTAAGTGGTTGTTTCCCTCCTTGTCGATGTTCGGCTTCGGAGAGTGTGGCTCGTGAATAGTATGCAAGCGCCCGTCTTAGACTGACTTGCAGGGCCCCAGTGCTTAGGAAACAGGTTCTTATCCCCATTGCCTAAGGTTTTTCCCTGCGAGTCAAGACGAATCGAGAAGTTCTCGCAAGAACACTAATTTCCTCACGAGTCGAGACGAATCAAGAAGTTCTCGCAAGAATGTCCTAACGTCACAGTTAACCTCTGCTCTTTAGGATAAATGTCTGTTAGGGTATGTGGTACTAGAGTTTTGTCCGTCGTACCGTCGTGTTGGCTAATGTATTCCTCGATAGGCAATCTTTACGCTGCTGTTCGAGTAGCCCTGTGACTGTCGTGTCTCTGATCCCTTTGGGGGCTGGACAAGACATCTTCAAGTAATCTTCTTAGGCAATTTGACTGTCGGAAGAGCAAGCGTTGGGAATTTTGCCATGTCGTTTTTTCACTTGAGGTTAGGCTTAGTTTGGGGAGCCCCGATGAGTCATAACCACTCCGCACTGGTGTGGGATGATCTCTGATAGTCTTTCAGGTTTTATATGAGTTGCCGTCAAGACCCTGAAGCTAGGAATATTGCCTTCACTTCGTTTGCTGGCATTGCGTCTGCTGTATTGAGATGAATGTCACAGTTGTCTCTAGGTTGTTAGTGAACCGTTGAGGCTTGGAACTAGGGACTTTGCCATGGCTCCGCTTTGCTGACGTTGCGTCTGTTGTAACGAGACGAATGTCGAGGTGGTCTCTAGGTTGTTTATGAACCGTCGAGATTTAGAACTAGGGACTCTGCCGTGGCTCCGCTTTGCTGACGTTGCGTCTGCTGTAACGAGACGAATGTCGAGGTGGTCTCTAGCTTGTTTGTGAACCATCGAGATTTGGAACTAGGGACTTTGCCGTGGCTCCGCTTTGCTGACGTTGTGTCTGCTCTAACGAGACAAATGTTGAGGTGGTCTCTAGATTGTTTGTGAACCGTCGAGATTTGGAACTAGGGGTATGTCGTGGCTCCGCTTTGCTGACGTTGCATCTGCTGTAATGAGACGAATGTTGAGGTGGTCTCTAGGTTATCTGTGAACCGTCGAGATTTGGAACTAGAGACTTTGCCATGGCTCCGAGGTTGATTGTCGCGTCTGAATCCTGCTGGAATGAGGAGGAACGCTGTTGTGGGTCTCCAGGCTGTAGATGTGGTCGTCGAGACTTGGAACTAGGGACTCTGCCGTGGCTCCGAGATTTATTATCGTATCCGAATCCTGCTGAAATGAGGAGGAACGCCATTGTTGGTCTCCAGGCTGTAGATGTTGCCATCGAGACTTGGAACTAGGGACTCTGTCGTGGCTCCGAGATTGATTGTCGTGTCCGAATCCTGCTGGAATGAGGAGGAACATTATTATTGGTCTCCAGGCTGTAGATGTTGTCATCGAGACTTGGCTCTCTTTCTGATGGAGCCTGGTGGGATGATATGATTCCCTCTTTGTTTGCGCCCCTGGATTGTATACAGGGATCGATGTGATCTCATCTGTAGGGCAAAAAGTTTCATTTCTTTTTTTTTTTTATTTCTTTCCGCGATGCTCTATCATTTCAGCTTTTTTATATCGTGAAAGTCGCTATAGCCCAATCATTTCGGCTATTTTTCGTGGTGCCCAATCATTTCGGCTATTTTTTTCTTTTTACTCGTTGTTTTTTTATTGCGAGTTGCCCAATCATTTCGGCTATTTTGTATGCATGTATTTTTACTTGCTGATTTTGTTGCAAGTTGCCCTATCATCTCGGCTGTTTCATATGCATTTTTGGCTCGTTGATTTTTTATCATGAGTGTGGGACTTGGAATCTGGTGCCAATCTTAGCATCAGCATCGCTGCGACTGGAATATTGCTAGGAGCGAATCATTATTTGTCGTGAAAGGACTTGGAACTTGATACCGATGTAGGTATCAGCATCGCTACAACTGGAACATTACCAGGAGCGAATCATCATTTGCCTTTGTCGATTTAAACAAAGGTGGCTTAGCAAACATGGTTAGGATACTGTCGACTAAGACTTTTAACTTCATGAGCCATAAGGGTCTTATAAAGGTATTTCTCCCTACGAGTCATGAGGATCTCGTAGGTGTATTTTCTCCTTAGGAATCGTGAGGATTCCTAAGTGTGTTTTCTCTTTTAAGTCGTAAGGATCTTACAAGAGTGTTTTCTCCTTATAAGTCGAGAGGACTTATAAGGGTCGTTCACCGTGTGAGCATATCCCTAGTCGCTGGTGGGACTTTGTTAGGGAAATGTTTATTCGTGCCCGTGGATTGTATACAAGTGTCAGCATTGAACCGCTTGTAGGGCAAATCGGGGTGTATGACGGCTTAAGAATAGGTTCAGATCCCTGTAGCTTAAGGCTTTTGAATCCTATGAGCCGTGAGGGTCTCAAAGGGGAATTCTCCTTACAAGTCGTGAGGATCTCGTAAGTGCGTTTTCTCCTTAGGAATCGTGGGGATTCCTAAGTGTGTTTCTCCCTTGTGAGTCATAAAGATCTCACGCAGGTATTTTCTCCTTATAGGGTTGAGAGGACCTTGCAAGTGTCTTTTAACGAGATTGCGCCCTTTCGGGTTTTCACAAACTCGCCGGTAGCCCTGCTGTTTTTACTCACGGAGCCCTTTCGGGTTTTCATCCGTGCCCATCTCGCTTATGGACGTACCATTTTTTTCGTCAGCCTTGGGATGCTGCGGTCCGTAGTAGTTTATAGACGTCTCAGTCAGTTGCTAGTTTTAGGACATTGCGGTCCATCGTTAGTTTAGGGACGTTTCAGTCCGCTATTACAACGGTTTCGTTGTCTACTATTTATAGAGTTTGGGCTTGGGAAGATAGCGAGCGGACATAGGCGTCGTCATCTATCATTAACCTAGGCCGTAACTCGTCAGGCGTAGTATTTCTACAAGAAACAGCCGTTTATTGGCCTGAAGGGTCTTTCGCCATGCATATCCACGAGCTAGTAAGCCACACCCTGGTAGAATTAATCTATGATGTACGGGCCTTCATAGTTCGGCTCGAATTTCCCCCATTTGGCACGATTGGGGATCATAGGTCTCTTGACCACTAGCATAAGTTTGCCTTGGCGGAATGTTCTCGGCCTAGTCAATCTCTCATATGAGCGCGTCGTCTTTGCTTTGTAAGCTTCCAAGTTTTGCTGCGCCATGAGCCGGGTTTCGTCGAGGGCATCAAGTTCCTCAAGCCGAAGATGAGCATTCTCTTCGTCCGTTAGCTCGTAATGAACTGCCACTCGTAAGGAGGGTAGCTCTATCTCCAAAGGGAGTACTGCTTCAGCGCCGAATACCAATGCACACGGCGTTGTGTTTGTATCCATTTTGAACGTGGTCCGATACGCCCAGAGAGCTTCATGCAGTCTCTCGTGCCAGTCCTTCTTATTTCGAGACACCGTCTTCTTTATGATCTTCGTCAAGGTCTTGTTGAAATCCTCAGCAAGACCATTAGCTCGTGGATTATAGACCGAAAAGTATCTCCAATCTATCTTGTGTTGTTGTGCGAAGCGGCTGATTTGTGACTTCTGTAGGCGGCCCATTATCGGAGAAAATCCGTTGCGGAGTGCCAAACCAATAGATGACATGTGTCTTAAAGAAATGGAGGATATTCTCCGTCTTCACTTCTTTTAGTGGTACTGCTTCTGCCCACTTAGAGAAGTAATCAGTTGTTGCCAATATGAATCGATGTCCTTTGGATGATGCTGGTTCAATAGGCCCAATTATGTCAGTTCCCCACATTTCGAACAGCCAGCTAGCCACCGTCGGGTGTAGCGGATTTGGATGCTGATGGATGAAGTCTCCATGAATTTGGCACGAGTGGCACTACTTCGCGTATTCGAGACAGTCTTGGATTATCGTGGGCCAATAGTAGCCCATCCTTTTGATCTTCAGCTTCATCTTCGGCCCGGCTTGATGAGAACCGCAGAGTTCGTCATGAGTTTCTTGAACGACTTTCCTCGCTTCTTCTGGTCCCAGGCATCTTAGCCATAGAGAATCAAATGATCTCTTATATAGAGTCTCATTGACGAAGGCGAAGGATAGAGCTCGTTTCATGAGCTGATGTCTTGAGGACACATCTTCAAGTGTTCGACGCAATTTGAAGTAGTCTATAAAGACTTCTCTCCAATCCTTAGCCTTTTCCTGGTCCTTTATTTGTAGGGTTTTCTGCTCGATCGCTCTCTTTTCTTCGGACGACTCCGGAGAAATTTCTGCCGGTGCAAGAACCCGACGGCTTTGCACAACGATCCTCACATCATCGAGGTTTTCGTCAGCCATTTCTTTAGCGAGTTTGGCTAACGCATCCGCCTTGCTATTTTCCGCTCGCGGTATGCTTTCCAGGGCGTAGGAAGGGATTTGAGTCAGCAATTGCTGCACTCTCTCACCGTACTTTACCAACTCTGGTTTGCACGTTTGATAGTCGCTATTTACTTGACTAACGACCAGCTGGGAATCTCCGTATATGAGGCGGTTTTCGATTCCCATGTCGATAGCGATCTCAAGACCTACTATCAAAGCTTCATATTCCGCTTCATTGTTTGTCCTTGGCTCTGTCAAGGAAAAGGCAAAGCGCATTATCCCTCCTTGTAGAGTCACGAAGATGAGGCCTATCCCAGATTTGATTATGGGGGAGTTGTGCTTTTGCTTCTTCATGGAAGATGCTCCATCGAAGTAGAGTTCCCATCGGGTATCACTCTCTTTCTCCCTGTCGATAGTGTCAAATGCGTGCTCGTCTGGCAGCTCACAATTTAAAGGTGAATCGATAGGTATCGGATGCTCAACGAGAAAATCGGCGATGGCCTGGCCTTTCATTGCCTTGAGAGGACGATAAGTTATCGAGAACTCCATTAAGAGGAGGGCCCATTTAGCGAGCCGTCCTGTTATTATGGCTCTTGACATCAAATATTTGAGAGGATCCACTTTTGATATGAGATGGACCTCATGCGCCAACGCATAGTGCCTGAGCTTCGTTATCGCGAAGATCAACGCCATGCAGTATTTTTCAATGGGGGAGTAGTTGTTTTCTGCCCCTAGGATAACTCGACTCAAATAGTAGAGGGCTCTCTCTTTCCCTTGGTCGTTCCCCTGCGCCCATAGTGCGCCTAAGGAACCTTCAAGGGCGGTTGCGTACAGGATTAGGGGCTTTCCCTTGACCGGAGCGGTCAGTACTGGCGGATTCTGCAAGTATTGCTTGATTTCGTCCAGTGCGCTTTGGCATTTACGATCCCAGACGAACGGGGTCCCTTTCTTTATTAGATGACTGTAAGGACGGCACTTTCTGGAGAGATTGGCTATGAATCGTCGGATATATGCGAGCTTCCCTTGTAGAGACCGCAGTTGCTTGAGAGTTCTTGGCGGAGGCATTTCCATGATCGCCTTGATCTTCGACGGGTCTATTTCGATGCCTCGATGTCATACGATGCATCCTAGGAATTTGCCCGAGGAAACTCCGAACGCGCATTTGAGCGGGTTCATCTTCAGATTGTATTTCCGAAGACGTTGGAATACTATCTTTAGATGCTCCCAATGTTCTTCGTGCGATTTTCTTTTCACCACAAGGTCGTCAATATAGCATTCGACGACTTCATGTATGAGGTCATCGAAAATCTTCGTCATGGCCCTCTGATAGGTAGCGCCGGCGTTCTTCAAACCGAAAGGCATCACTTTGTAGCAGAATATGCCTAAAGAGGTCCGAAAAGCGGTATGCTTCTGGTCTTCAGGATGCATCTTTATTTGATTGTACCCTGATGATCCATCCATGAAGGAAAAGACTTCGTTAGTGGACGTGTTGTCTATCATCAGCTCGGTAACTGGTACAGGAAAGTCATCCTTAGGACAAGCTTTGTTGAGATCCCAAAAGTCTATGCAAATGCGCACCATCCCGTTCTTCTTCATCACTGGGACAATGTTGGCAATCCAGTCGGGGTACTGAACTTCTTGGATGAAGCCAGAGTCGATTAGCCTCTTGACCTCAGCGTTGATGCTCATTTCAAGTTTGAGCCGCATTCTTCTCGGTGCTTGTTTAATTGGCTTGATGTTCGGAGATATCGCCAATTTGTGCACAGCTATTTTTGGATCTAGTCCCGGCATCTCGGAGTAGTTCCATGCGAAGCAATCTTTATATTGCATGAGCACGTCCTTTAGCGTAGCTATCCGTTCTTCAGACAATAGCTCACTGACGAACGTCAGCCGTGGGTCGTTTGCCGTCCCTAAATCGATTTTCCTTAGGTTATCTGCAGTAGTATGTATCCCATCTTCCAGTTCTTTTGGCTCCGGTGGAAACTCTGAGATCACTTCGTCATCATCGCTTTCGAAGCACCAGGAGAGGTCATCCATATTTTCGGACACTCCTCCTTTCAGCGTTATTACGTGACAGGTACGAGATCGTTTCCAAGACCGATGTTGATCTGGTTCTACTCTCGCTGCATACGTGGCTTTCGGTTCATGCTTCTGTGGCGGGGTTACTCTCCAACTGCTTGATAAAGCGAACCCGCCTTGCTGATATTGTTCTTCTATCCTTTTTTTAAATGTGAAGCAGTTTTCCATAGGATGTCCGATCGCTTGGTGATAGGAGCAGTAATCCGGATGAGAGGCCTCGTCTGCTTGTTCAGGGTGTTTGGACTCCGGGAGTGTCATCATTTGATGTTTCATGACGAGATCAAATATCTTCCTTGTCTTGTCTTGGGGAAAAGAATATGCTTGACCCATCTTCTTTATAAGAGACGGATCTCAGCTACCCGATTTTCGATCGCGTGGCTTCTTGGACCTGCTTCGCTGCTGTTGAATGTTTTTTCCGTTCTTTAGTTTATTTTTGCCTCTGCGTCGGGTCTTTTGTATGACGGGCTGGCGACGAAGGGCATCGTCATCTTTCGTAGCCTGCTGAAGGAGGCGCTGTGTCCTGGTTTTCTCATAGATAGCTATTTACTGCCGGAAACCGGAGACGCGACCGCGCAGGTCCGTCTGGCCTGAAATTCGGGGCAGATACTAATTGGTGCTATCCGTCCACCTCTCCGAAGATGCCAAGTTGATTTATGGCACCATGTATCGAAGGTTTAAACGGATGCTGCCGATGTAGCAGACTTCGTCAGATTCCCTCTCGTTTGAGGGGGTTTTGATTGCGGGGACGCTTTTCCCTGCAGGCGCAAGCCCCTGCAGTTAATTACGCTACCGCGTTGCGGTAACAACTTTCTCCTTCTCCAGATGGTCACTTCGTATCGTGTGTGTTTGTTTTGTTTGTGGTTGCCCGTGGATTATATACGGAGACTAATTTATGTTGTCGCCCGTAGGGCGTGGATTAATCTAAATCCGTATCTTCTTAGATTTGGGTTTGGGGGTTGGGTCTAAGGATACGTTAGTCTAATTTTTAGACTAAGATCAACTTAAACGTTAGTTAAGGACACGTTAGTCTAATGTTTAGACTAAGATCAACTTAACAAGATCCTTTAGATCCAACAATAGAGTATTTGAACTCTATTGCTTAGTTTAAGGACATTGCGGTCAATTAGTTTAAGGACATTACGGTCCAATGTTAGTTTAAGGACGTTTCAGTCCATCGATAGTTTAAGAACATTTCGGTCCAGCGGTAGTTTAAGGACATCTCGGTCCATATGTAGTTTAAGGGCATCTCGGTCCAGTTTAGAGACATCGTAGTCTATAAGGTTTAAGGACGTCGTAGTCCATGAGTTTAAGGACCCCACAGTCCAGTTTAGAGACATCGTAGTCTATAAGGTTTAAGGACATCGTAGTCCATGAGTTTAAGGACCCCACAGTCCGGTTTAGAGACATCATAGTCTATAAGGTTTAAGGACATCGTAGTCCATGGGCTTAAGGACCCCACAGTCCGGTTTAGAGACATCGTAGTCTATAAGGTTTAAGGACATCGTAGTCCATGAGTTTAAGGATCCCACAGTCCGTGAGATGTGTGGTTGTCGGGACCCGTCACCTCTCTGAAGACGTTGAAGGATTACAACGACAGATATCAGAGGAGTAAAGAGATGTACCCTTGAACCGGTGTGAATTGATTGGAAGATCTGTAGCCCAGTTTGAGACTAAGATCTGTTGAATATTTATGAGCAGACGGGCTCAGTTCAATATAAGTTGAGGACTTATGTTCAGAATTGGGCTAAGTCCAATTAAAATGTTTAACATTTTTAATTCTGGCTATTGAGCCTTTACTTGGGCATGGCCCTTTTAGTAATGCTGAGCATTAGGTCCTGACAATTTTTGTCTTGTATTGAATCCATAGCATTCATCAGAACAAAATGTATTCTGACAGTGCGCCACGTGGCGAGTCAGGCGCTTTGCGCCAATTAAAGAGTGCATTGCGCTTCTGTCAGGTAGCGCACACGAAGGTGACACGTGTCGTGCTTAGCGCTAAGCACTAGTTTATAAGCGCATTGCGCTTTCAATTTATGAGCGCTGTGCGCTAGTTTGGTGGTACACCAGTGAGTGTCACATGGTGCGCTTGGCGCTGAGCGCCAGCCCATGAGCGCAGAGCGCTACTTCAGAAGCGCAAAGCGCAAGTTGTTTCTGTGATTGACACGTGGCACGTTTTGGCGCTGAGCGCCGGTCCAAGGAGCGCAAAACTGCAGTTCATGAGTGCAAGGCACTGTTCAGTAGCGCAAAATGCATCTGATCAAATTTGTGATCAGAGAACGAGTTTATGTTCTTATTTTAAAGGAGGCTTTGCCTCAAGATTCAAGAACAAAAGTTCTTGTTTATAAAAGGGCTCTGCCTTTGTAGATCAAGGATCTATGAATGAAGTAAATACTTCTTTTATTTTTATGATTAGATCTTTTGATCTTTTTCTTTTTATCAAAGACCTTGGTCTTTTGTAGATCTGTGATCCTTTATGAAGATAGTTCTTCTTTTTTAATGAGATAATTTCATCTCTGTTGTTCAAGAATTAATTCTTTACCTTGAAGAAATGATCTTCTTTTTCTAAGAGCTTGCTCTTCTTTCTCTTTGAGTTTTTCTCAAAGTTTGCAGGGGGGTTTCTCTATATGAGACTTGAAGTCTTGGGGCCTTTATATAGGGCCAATTGATTTGTTAAATCAGTTTTAAGAGATCTTTCTCTGATTGATTTGGGAATATTTCCCACCGTTGGATCTTTGATCATAGGGCTTCTGCTTTGGAGAAGATAATCTTTTTGTTTTAATAAGATTGGAAAGATCTTTTCATAACAGAATTTTAATTCTGATTAATTAATAATTTATTATTATTAGATCTTTTGATCTAACGGTGGGGAATTTTTAATTCCAGCGCTAGCGCACCTTGCACTAGCGCACCTACGTTCGACACGTGGCGCGCAGCGCAGCGCAACTGCGCTAGCGCACCCGTGTTTGACATGTGGCGCGCAGCTCGCCTGGCGCTGGATTTGAAGCGTTGCTTCAATTTTTGAGTTTTGAAATTTTAAAACAGAGCCTTGCTCTGATTGGGGGTGCGTTACCTAGGGCGCAGCGCACCTGGCGCCATCGTGTCTGTGTCTGACACGTAGCGCCCAGCGCGCCTAGCGCTGAATTTGAAGCGTTGCTTCAATTTTCAAATTTTGAATTTTAAAACAGAGCTTTGCTCTGGTTGGGGGAAACAAATTCCCCCCCACCGTTGCGCTCACGTGGCGCACACGTGAGTGCAGCGGTGGCAACATCTGAGCCCTTGGATCAACTCAGAACTTGAAGAGGCGGTTCAATGCCTATAAATAGGACCTTTGGCCCCTTAGATGATTATCATCTTCTTTCTTGAGAATTTTTTTCAGAGCCTTGCTCTTCAGTTTAAGAACTTTTCAAGAGTCAGAACTCTACCAAAACTTAGGTAAAGTTTAAAATTTTAATAAATTAGGGTTTTTACCCATTAACAGAGTCTTGCTCTTCATAGATCTTTGATCTAAAGAAAACCCTTTTAGGGTTTCATTAATAGAGCCTTGCTCTCATGAACCCATAAATCGAAACAGATCTTTTCTTGGGGTTTCTTAGCCCAAGAACAGAGCTCTGCTCTATGATAATATGTAGATTTCTTGATCTTTGATGAAGAACTCTTAAGAGTTTTTCATGGATCTTGAAGATCCCAGAATTTTTAATTCATAAAAATTAATTTTAATTAATCCTTGATGGATTTTTCCATCATCATTACAGAGCCAGGCTCTTTAAGGAATTTTATTCCTTCATGATCAGAGTTTGACAAATGTCACTCTGTTATAGAGCTTTGCTTTCAAAGGGAGATTTTCTCCTTTTCCCGAGGGATTTCTCATTCAATGAGGATTTCCTTGAGAATTTCCTCATTAATTAACAGTCCCATCCAATGATGAGGCTGTTTTTTATTAATAATTTTTAATCGATGAATTGTCATCTAGATTTTGTGGGTCCCCCTTTGCTCCCCTCTTTTCACTGCATTGCAGTGTGGTGCAACTTTTAAAAGACCGAGTGTCAGAGCACTGACAATTGACTCCTGTCCCCCTTTTTGTAGACGACATGTCTTTCGATGCCACGTTTCCGTTCGTCCGTTCAGAGGGAGGATTCTCTGAGGCACCTGTGGACCGGGAGGTTCTCGCGCTTATCAAAGACCGTGACCCGGAACACAAAAATCTCCACTTGTGGGGCAGATGGTATGACCAGATTATCAGAGGACGTCAAAGCTTCTCTTGTGCGACGCCGTCGGAGCCGATCTCGGCGATTCCATATGCAGATGCACCCCGGGTGAACTATATCGTGGAGGTTGTCAATTGGACTTCGGAGGGTCTTCTTCAAACTTCGATTGCCGCCATACCCATGCAGCTGCCGGCAGCTTTGGATTCCTTGGGGCGGCGCATATACCAGGGCAAGTCGCGCCCTTAGGGACAACCCTACAACATCGGGTTGACTCCCCGACATTCGGCCGGGTATTTGCAGTGGGCCAGGTACATCTTGTCAGCGAAGAAAACGCAGCTGCTGAAGCTCGGCCTATACCCTGCGGTTTATGCTTCGTTGTTCCAATATTCTGCTCCTCCCACATGGTGGATTAAGGCGTTCTTGGAGCAGTGGAACATCCCAACCCATACCTTTCTTCTAATGGACAGAGAAGTCTCCATCTCCTTAGAAGAATTTGCTGAGATTTCCGGTCTGCCGGTTAGGGGGGAGCACTACGAGGAGCTGCTTCCTCCGGATGAATACGTAAGCCAGCGGTGATGGGCCTAACGCCGGAGAACGCCATTCAGCACCAGTTTCCTAGTCTGATAAAGGTGTTGAATATGTACGAGAGCCTCTTCTTGGAATCCGGAGGCCGGGGAGGTCAGTTTTGCGGATTTCATTGCCCGGTTCCTTCGCCCGGAGATTTTGTCGCAGCGAGGCGAAAAGTTTGCCAAGCTCGACGACCCCTTCGGCTTTGGTTTGGACCGTCGACCCGTACTGGAAGACGATCAGAAGGGCTTTTTTCTTCCTGATGCTGCGATCATTCCTCTGTCAGAAATCGCCGCTCCGGGCATTGACGAGGAGGCCTTCTTTCTCGGGTTTCTTAGGCTATGGTTGGGCTGGTTCACGCTCCCTATGCATCCTCGTTAAATGAGGCCTTCTGTTTTCTACCCTGCGCATCGTATGGTGGCCGGAATACAAGTGGCCATTAGGATTGCCGAGTTAGCCCATTTATACCATGGTCTTAGCATGGCAGCGGATACAACTGAACCGGGGGTGCATGCCGCCAACTTCCCGATGCATTACTTTACTTCGTGGATGGAGATGCACATGCTCGGGGTCTTTGGCATTCACAAGAGACCTTCGTTCTACGAGAAATGCAAGCTCCCGCGAATTATGCGGCTGGTTGACGCGTCCATCGTGAGTCCATCACAGCGGGAAGCTAGGGGCTTGCTTCTTCGCCCGCGCACGGTCGGAGATGGTATGTCTTTCACGGACAAAGTCCTAACGATCGGCCAGGAAGCTTCCAAGTCGGTGCTGGCATTGCGCGACGTTTTTAAGGACGGGGCCTCCGTGTTGAAAGCCCGGGAGGTTCTCCATCTATACTCCATCAGGCCGGGCTTTCTTGTATTCAGGTTAAATGATGCAGCGCTATTTATGAGATACAATCCCCATTATTTTGCCCAGCAGCTGAGCTATAACCAGGGGGTCCCACTGGAAGCGTTCTTGATAGAACCCGCTGCCACTAGAGAGGGAATACGGGGTGCGCTGCATCACTTCATGCGCTTGAATGCGGGCTCCCACTTCTTCATTAGCAAACCGAGTTGCGTCCCGAGGGCCCTCAACGTACACGCGGCCTGGTATCAACACGCAATGGGTGCTGTTATCAGGGAAGAGAGGCGGCTGCTGCTCGATCGCAAGAGTGCGCCCCCTGCCGGTGATCGCAATGTCCTTTTAAAGCGACGGATCACTGCCCCCCTTCCACTAGGAGAGCTTGCTGCAGTTGAGCCTCCACGTGTGCTGAGCCCTACACGTGGATTGCCCTGTGCTCCTGTGGAGACGGTGGATGTGCTATCGGTGCCCCATGCTCCCGTGGAGATGGTAAACGTAGCTTCATCCGAATCTGGCGTAGGCTCGGATATCGGGACCCGTCGCCCCAAGGTGCCCACCAAGTGCAAGTTGGTGCTGGCAGCAACCGGAGCTCGCTCGCAGAAGAAGAAGAAGAAGTCGCTCTTCTCTGCCGATGTCGTATTTGGTCAGGGGCCTCATGCTTCTTATAGTGAGGGCTTGAGCGAGTATGGGACAAATGAGGGCTTATTCATGCCGCCAGATGATACTGATCTGGCGGCTGCCATTGCAGCTTCTGAGCAATTGGCAAGCCGCGAAGAGGGGTTGGCTATCCTCGCGCGATCAGGTAATCATTAGTCGTATTCTTCGCCATTGCATTGTACTTCTATTATTGTGTTTTGACTGACGCTTTTCCTTCTTTAACAGGTGTTTCCACTGAAGAAGCTCTTGCAGCTTCTCTCAAGACTTTTGAGGAAGAGGAAAGATTTCGAGCATCCTTAGGCATCAGTATGCTTCGGTTTATCGTGTCTCCGCTCCCCTTTTTTTATATAGGTGATCTGACCCCACTTTATCTTATCGTAGGGACCACAATGCCGATCCCGCAAGCTGATGCGGAGATTCTTCCCGGGCCAGCCATCGGAGTCCCGGCCTCTTCGGCATTGCCGAAAGAAGCCTTACTCAAACGATTGATGACGGAAGGCCTGACGGCTCCAGAGGTAACCCTTGGTGCAGACGATGATGTCCTGTTAATGGAGGCGTCTAGAAGGTCCGCTTTGACGGCTCGGGCGGAAAGGAAGCGCCAAATGCGCATGGCAGGGGAGCGTAGTGCTGCCTTAGTTGCGGGTGCTGGTTCGAGCACCGCTACCCCTGCCGCTACTCCTTCAGAGGAGTCCCTGGCTGCCTTGTCTACTGCCTATAGACGAGTAGCACGTGCAGTTCGGGAAGCGGTCGGAAGACCATCCCAAGGTAATGTGACACGGGGTTCCGTTGTCAAGTTCTAAGTATCAAATCTCATATATCTTATCTTGCAGAGCCGAGTCTTCCCGAAGAGGTGGCGGTGACCACTGAGCCTGAGGTAGCGGTGGAGGAGGTAGCTGTGATTGCCGAACCCAAGGCAGCGATAGGCGAGGTGGTTGTAATTGCCGGGCTCGAGGTAGTGACTGGTAAGTCAGTCATGATTGCCGAGCCTGATATAGCTGTAGGTGAGATAGCTACAGCCGCTGAGCCCGAGGTGGCCGCTCTTTCTCAAGAGTCGGGCACCGCCCCAATCATTGCTCTTTCTACCTGTGACCCTTTGCTATCTCCTGGCGTCGCGAGCGCTACGACGGTTCTGGTAGAGTCAGGGGATGGGGTGACAGGAGGTGAGACCTTCCTGATGGAAGAGGATGGAGCAGTTGCTGTGTCAAGTGACACCTTTGTCGCACTTCCGACTGGCGACTTACTAGGTAGATTTTGGATCATTGCTTTTCTTTTATTCTGCAATCTTTTTCAATCTTTCCTGACAGGGTGTATCTTGTTTCTAATGCAGGTGCGGCTAGTGCTGATGTCGCGTTATCCGAGGCAATGCCATCAGCTACCGCCTTGATGGTGACACCTCCTCTACCCTCTCTCATACCATCTCAGATGTTGGAAGGTGCGGATTCGTGACCCATCAGTCTTATTTTTTAAGCTGTATAGCTTATGTACTGACGTTGTATTACCGCGTCCTTGCAGGAGTCCTTTTTGACCATTTGTATCAGGTGCTGCACCGACACTTCTCCTTCCTGTCAGAGATTAGTCCGCCTGGTGGTGTCGTTGAGTATCTTTTCTAAACGACGTCCTTTCTTTAACGGGCAGTCACATTATTGCTAATCCCTCTTTGTATTGCTTGTAGCCTTACAAATCAAAGGCGGAGACGATGCTATCGTTGCACCACCAGTACTCCCAGCTCTGCTGTCACGCCCCGCTTCCCAGAGTACGCGAGATTGGGCACGTGACATAGCCAACCATGCTACCTGTGGGTAGGAAGCATCCATCCACAGTCACATTACGGTTGTAAGGTTATCAAGAACAAGATAATAAGCTAATCAAATACATGTCCAAATCCATAATAACAAGAATCAATAAACAATAAGTGCGGAAGCAATGATCCAATATGATAATAGAAAGGTACGTCCCATAATGCGGGATCGCACCTGGAAATAAAATGCAATAAACGAACTAACCACTATAGAACTCAAATCAGCCTGCTGGCTGAAGTACTCCTGCTCGGTCGTCGACAGTGGTACGGAATCTGGGCCATGCAAAACCCAGACGTCAGCGCGTCATGACATCAAGTATATAATGTAAACATGGTAATAAGCAATGCAAATATGAACATGAATAAAGCAGTACTAAGAAATAACAGAGCAGGGTAATGTGCAATGGTGACTAAACTATCCTGTCAGGTTTCTACTCTATAGTCTTTGAAACCAATTGATGAATCGTCGATGTAACCCAAAAGTATCCCGTACATACCCGGGACCACGGCCACAATATTCTCGGCGGCAGCCGAGACATGCCGTTAGGCACAGAATAGGAAAGTGTTAGTATCCCGTACATACCCGGGACCACGGCCACAATATTCTCGGCCGAGACCGAGACATGCTGTTAGGCACAGAAAGGAAAGTGTTAGTATCCCGTACATACCCGGGACCACGGCCACAATATTCTCGGCTGAGACCGAGACATGCCGTTAGGCACAGAAAGGAAAGTGTACACTCGGTATTACCCCGTACATACCCGGGATCACGGCCACAATATTCTCGGCTGAAACCGAGACATGCCGTTAGGCACAGAAAGGAATGTGTACACTCGAACGGTAGTGAACTGTCGAGTTACAAGTCAGGTTCATCTTTGGTTTCTCCATACCCCCAAGCTATGTATGTCAGGTCAGGTATTCAGTAGTCAAGGACTAATGCCAACACAAAATCCGGTAAGAGTAGGTCTGTCTGGATAGACAACAGGGATGGTCGGGTTTGTCGGCATTAGGCAAGAAATCATGAAACAAGTCATGTCATGGTACAACAGGATGAGTCGGTATGTATGTATATGTCATGTGTAGCAGGGTCAGACCAATATGTAGTGCAATCGGGTAAGTGCTCACAACAGGTATACAATCAATAATGAACAGCAGCAGGAAACAGTAATTAACCATAATATTCCATGTAACCACGGTGATGTTTGTATTCTCTTATTAACAGGTTCAAGCACCTTTAGGGTGCAATGGTCACAAGGTGAAACAATATCCACAATTATGAAGTAATGAGGCTACAGGAATTTACACTACGTATAATAATAGTCTCGTGAATGATTTTAACAGTTTAAGCAGATATGATCTAGTCGTTTTATTTAGTTGAAATATGGATTGATGTGGGTTGATTAATTACGAGGAACTGTTGTAACGATTCCATGATAAAGATGACTGCAATAGTATGATATCAATTACCATCATTAGGTTATCTTATAGTATGAATTCAATTGCGTGGCAAGACTAGATCTCGCACGCTAGCATGTTAGAGCAAGTATTCAGATACTTGCCTCGACGGTCTGCAAACTGGAACACGGATGCGATGTCGGCAGAAAACACGATATGATAGCACGGGCCACGGATCGAGTCCCAACGGAGAACAACGGGATCACACGGACCAGGGGGCTTCGCTGGAGCGTCGGGTTCGCCAAGACGGCACGGTCGGATTCCGGCAAAACATCGGTAACGAAGTTAGCAACAAGGATAAACTTAATACGATCAACGGGGGTTAAGACTTTGCACAAAGGAGAGATAAGGATGCTTACCGAGAGATACCAGGGACAGCCACGACGGGCTCGACGGCGATGGGACGCCGGCGAGGCAGCGACGGCGAACAACGATGGCTGGAAATCCTGAGTTCGCTGGAAAGAGGGTGCTGCAGGGAGTATAAGGGTGGTAGTCGACTCTGGTGGTCGAGGGGGAAGGGAGGTGGTCGGAGGTGGCGTCGACGAGGGTCGACGGCGCGGTTCCCGGCGACCCGGGGTAGGTGCAGGGTCGGCTGCAGGTTGGTGGTGGTCCAGCGAGGAGAGGAGGGAGGTGATGACGAGGTAGTGACGAGGAGGATGAGAGGGTGTCGCGGGAGTCGTCGGCGACGGAAGGTGGTGTCGACGGCGAGGTCTGCGGGGGTTGGAGGCGTCGTCGGGTTGGGTGCAGGTGCGGGAATCGGCGGGAGAACGAGAGGAGGAAGGTGCGGCTAGGTCGAGGAGGTGTTGATGGCGGCGACGAGGTCACGGGGAGGTCGGCGGTGAGGTCGCGAGGGCTAGGGTTAGGGTTTCGCGTGGGTTTCTCTCGCGATGGGAGAAGAAGAGGCGGCTGCATGGGGAAAGATTTATAGAGGAAGGGAGAGAGAGAGATTGGAGAGAGAGAGAGAGATTTGATGAGATAGAGAGAGAAGGAGAATGAGGAGAGAGACAGAGAGAGAGTGGGAAACGGTGGGACCCACGAGAGTGAAAAGGCCAATGTGATTGGCTGGAGATGAGATAAAGGAAAATTTGAGATGATCTGAAAGGATTTAGTAGTTAAAAGATTATATTCGTAATATATATATAGTTTTAAGATATTAAATTAAATGGGCCTTTTTGGCGCAAAATGAAACATTTCCAAATCGCGCCCGGGTTGCGCCCAAATGTTCCAAATTCAAATTATAGGATTTTAATAGGGTTCCAAATTTTGAAAAGAGGTGTTTAATGATTAAAATGCATGCCCCCAAGTCGGACACTTGCACGCGCGCGTAGTTGTCCAAACTTGCCCGTTTAGCCGAACGGGACGGAATCTCGACACGCGGACGCTACCACGCGACTAGTGGCGACGAGTAGGCCAACATGGACACTTTTAATTTCATTTTAGGAGTTAAAATTTGTTATGTGCCAAAATGACTTAACCGGTTAAAATTTAGCAATAAATCCCAGAAAAACAGAATAATTGGAAATGAGCAATATATAACCCTCAACTAGTACTATAAATAGTATTATTGGGCTCGGGTGTTACATCATACCCAACTACAAAAAGAATTTCGTCCTCGAAATTCCAAGAATACAAGATAGCCAACTACTGGAAAAGGTGAGGGAATTTCTGCCGGATCTCGTCTTCTCGCTCCCAAGTGGATTCTCCATGCGATCGATTACCCCAAGAAACTAGCATAAGAGGGATAACCTTGTTCTTGAGAACCTTTTCTCTTCGATCCTTGATTTCAACTGGTCGCTCCTCAAAAGTCAGGTCCTCTCGCACAGTCACCTCCGAATGATCCAAGACATGAGTCTCATCACGAACATACCCCCGTAGTTGAGACACATGAAACACGTCGTGAACTCCTGCTAATGACGGTGGTAACGCCAACCGGTACGATACCTCTCCAACACGCTCCAATATCTCGAAGGGTCCAACGAATCGGGGACTAAGCTTTCCTCGACTTCCAAAGCGAATCACTCCTCTAGTCGGTGATATCTTCAGGAATACCAAATCACCCACGGCGAACTCTAGAGGTCTTCTTGACGTGTCGGCCCAACTTTTCTGTCTGTCTTGAGCTGCCTTCATATGCTTCCTGATTGTATTCACCTTCTCGACTGTCTGTACCACCAAATCTGGTCCTAGTAACCTTCGTTCACCAACATCATCCCAACAAACCGGCGAACGGCACTTACGACCATACAACGCTTCAAACGGAGCCATCTGAATTGTCGCTTGGAAGCTATTGTTGTACGAAAACTCCACCAGGTGTAGATGATCCTCCCAAGAACCTTTGAAGTCTAACATGCAAGCTCTCAACATATCTTCAAGGGTCTGGATCGTTCTCTCCGATTGTCCATCAGTCTGAGGATGATAAGCTGTGCTAAACTTCAATCGAGTCCCCAAACTTTCTTGTAAACTCCTCCAAAAGTGCGACAAGAACCGAGTGTCCCGATCGGACACGATGCTTACCGGTACTCCATGCAATCTGACAATCTCCTGCATGTATTGCTCTGCCAAAGTCTCCGTCGATTGACCAACCCGAAAAGGAATAAAGTGAGCTGCCTTGGTCAACTGATCGACAATCACCCATACTGCATTGTTGCCCTTTGGACTCCGCGGTAAAGCCGTCACGAAATCCATGGTTATATGTTCCCACTTCCACTGAGGAATCGGAAGTGGTTGCAACAAACCAGCAACCCTTTGGTGTTCAGCCTTGACTTGCTGACACACCAAGCACTTAGCCACGAAGCGAGCAATTTCCCATTTCATACCTTCCCACCAGAAGTGCTGTCGAATATCTCGGTACATTTTTGTCCCTCCTGGATGTACAGAGTAAGCTGAACTGTGTGCCTCCTTCATGAGCTCTTCACGCACATCTCTTTTTGGCACACGGCTACCATATCTCAACGAACCGTCTTCGTGGATCAGTAAATCGGTTCGTAATCCGGCTTCAACCTGCTCTTGAAACTTTTGCAGTCTAGGATCCTGCGATTGTGCCGCTTTAATCTTCTCAACTAAGGACGATTGTACTTGCAACTGCATCAACTGTCCTGTGGCATGGGGTAGCACAACTTCCAAGTCAAATCTCCGAAAATCCGCAATGATCTCTCTCTGTGCAGTCACTATCTGAATTGCTGGTAACCGACTTAGCGCATCTGGCACGACGCTAACCTTTCCCGGATGGTACTTAAGATCAAGGTCATAGTCGGCCATCAGCTCCAACCGTCTGCGTTGCCTCATGTTCAACTCCTTCTGAGTGAACACATACTTTAAACTCTTGTGATCCGTAAAGACTTCGACTCTCTCGCCCAAAAGGTGGTGTCTCCAAATCTTCAGGGCGAAGATCACGGCTGCAAGCTCTAAGTCATGAGTCGGATAGTTCTTCTCATGAGTTTTCAGTTGTCTCGATGCGTAAGCGACGACTTTCCCATTCTGCATCAAAACACATCCCAATCCTTTCCCCGATGTGTCGCTGTGAATCACCAGTCCTCCTGAATCATCCGGTACGGTCAGGATCGGGGCGGTTATCAACTTCTGCTTCAACGTCTCGAAGGCCAATGCACATCCATCCGTCCAAACAAACGGTACCTCCTTACGCGTAAGCTTGGTCAACGGCTCAGCTAAACGAGCGAAGTTCTCCACAAATCTCCTGTAGTATCCGGCGAGTCCAAGGAAACTCCTTATCTCCGCAACATTCTTTGGAATAGGCCAATCTCGAACTGCTGCAATCTTTTCGGATCGACGGCGATTCCATCGCCCGACACGACATGCCCCAGAAACTTCACTTCTTCTAGCCAGAATTCGCACTTACTCATCTTCGCGAATAATTTCTCTTGTCTCAGCGTCTGCAGTGCGATCCTTAAGTGCTCAGCATGCTCCTCCGGACTCCTCGAGTACACCAGAATATCGTCAATGAATACCACAATAAACTGGTCCAAGAAAGGTGAAAAGATCCTGTTCATCAAATCCATGAATACTGCTGGCGCATTAGTCACTCCGAAGGGCATCACTAGATACTCGAAATGTCCATATCGAGTTCGAAATGCCGTCTTGCAAATGTCTTCTGCTTTCACTCGGACTTGATGATATCCTGATCGCAGGTCCAGTTTCGAGAATACCCTCGCGCCACTAAGCTGCTCAAAAAGTTCTCCAATGCGAGGGATCGGGTACTTGTTCTTAATAGTCACCCGGTTCAATTCTCGATAATCAATGCACATCCTTCTCGTGCCATCCTTCTTCTTTACCAAAAGAACTGGAGCTTCCCAAGTTGAGTTGCCGCTTCGAATCCATCCCTTCTCGAGTAATTCACCCACCTGTTTCTTAACTTCTTCCAATTCCACCGGTGCCATCGGATAATAAGATTTTGATACTGGAATAAGGTCAAATGCGAACTCCACTCTCGCTTCGGCGGTAAACCCGGTGTATCTTCAAATATGTCCATAAGATCGCGAACAACTGCCGGCTCTTCATTACTATCCACAACCATAGCCGCAAGAACATTGTTCGTCGGCCTAGCCCTAAACTCGACTGGTCCGACAGAACTGCTTCCTTACCGCAACTGCTGTCTACATTGTTGGCCACGAAAGGTCCAGCAAGACTACTGAGTCTCGTCCATCCTGCTGCATGCACGTCCACGGTTGCTCCATTCTGCCTTAGTCCGATGAACTTCTCTTCCATTTCCTCCGTGCAGTCCGCGGAAGGACTTCTCCAGTAAACCCTTAGAGAAATCCGCCCACTGTTTGGCCTGGGGCAAGCGGTTCTCCTCCACAAGCCACCACTCTCGGGCGTAATCCACTAGTTGAATGCGCACTACATCAACTCCTTTGTCCTCTGGAATCTGTGCCGCAATCAGCAAATCCTCAGTGTCACTAGCCACTGCTCGGCTGGCAGCGGCTCCTCCAGACCAGTGAAAGTAGACGGACCCAAAAGTCTGAAATCTGCTACAGTCCTTACTCGTTCGACTGGTCTAGTTCCATCGTTGTTTACAGACTGCTGAACGATCTGCAAACTTTCCTGAAACGAATCAGCTATTGCTGGATCAGCTCAGTCTATCTCTTTGATTTCCAGCATTCCTCTTATCACTCCAAGCATGGCGGCTTCGTTCACACGCCTCTGGTAAGTCTTCAACCTCTTACCTGTCATAATCCTGAACTCAAAACACCCAACATTAGCATGATGATAGATTCTGAATGTGGATCAAGGCTAGAACTCCAAGTTACTTAAATAGAGTACTGCATTGTAGCTATGCCGCGGTATCATAGCCGTAATTACTTAACTCCACCCAAGTCGCCTAAGTCTTAGAGATAACAAGAAGTTAGGTTTTCGAGTTGACAATGCAAAGTAAGTTTGCACGTCGTAAAAGATATAATCAGGAAGAATGTGATTCAAGAATGGTAAAACGGTCAATGTGGCTGGACATGTTTCCTAAACACGGGTGTTCTGATTCGTGTATCGGGTGCAATACCCAACTACAAAGAATCAACCCAATTAACCTATGGCTCTGATACCAAAAGAACCATGTCACGCCCCGCTTCCCAGAGTACGCGAGATTGGGCACGTGACATAGCCAACCATGCTACCTGTGGGTAGGAAGCATCCATCCACAGTCACATTACGGTTGTAAGGTTATCAAGAACAAGATAATAAGCTAATCAAATACATGTCCAAATCCATAATAATAAGAATCAATAAACAATAAGTGCGGAAGCAATGATCCAATATGATAATAGAAAGGTACGTCCCATAATGCGGGATCGCACCTGGAAATAAAATGCAATAAATGAACTAACCACTATAGAACTCAAATCAGCCTGCTGGCTGAAGTACTCCTGCTCGGTCGTCGACATGTTAGTGTATATGCCCTAGAGGCCATTACTGTATCATACTAGTTTGTATATTACTTAATGGATGCTTGGGATATTCACCTTGTATATACAATCTTGCTCAAAATAGTAGTATGCTACTTGGTTTGTTTCTACTTCAATGTGTACTTGTGTTTATTTCAGTATATCACTTATACGCATTAGTGGAGCCCTTAGGATCTTTGCTTGATTACCAGCGTTGTGATGGCAGTCACACTAGTGGGGGCTGGGTAATCTATAAGCACATCCTTATTCAGGTCCCTGGTCGCAGGACTATCGAGACAGGGCATCGATACTCCGGAGTAGACCAGCGCATGCGCTTCTCATCCCAGTGTGGGAGACGGTCTGTCCCACAGCCGTCAGTACGTCGTACTTGAGATAGTATGCGGGTGCTCGTTAGGTTACGGGTACACTGGACAGGACTCGTCGGGAACTGACTAGTTGGTATTATACCTATCGTCAGTTATCAGTTCCCAGGTGACATGAGTACAGCTTAGTCCGCTGACTTGACACTGTCACTTCGCCTCGGGTGTGTTCCCACTGTACTTTGATCACTACCCTACCACGGCTCAAAGGAGTCGTGCAAACAGGTGGTGGTTGGGTGCAGTCCCGAAGCACTTGGAGGCAGTGACGGTTAGACAGGATTCGTCTCTCCCGGTATTGGGGGTTGACATCGCGCTGTGTCTAGGAGAGCCATTACACGAGTAGTCCCTGGCCAGGGCAAACGAGATATACTGGTAGGTTTCCAGTGTTATCTCAGGGTGTATTGGGCTTCACTCCGGCACGACTTGTACCGCTATTGGGGGACTGACGTTTACCGCCCCCTAGGCCCGCCATGCGATGTATCAGACGAACAGACCGGACTGTATGGAGAATGTCACACTCAGGCTCAGTAGGAGTTCAGATGGGTTTCGCCTCGTCGGTCTTCTTGTCGGCATTACCTGGGGACCGTTACGCACAGCTAGTGCCGCTTGCGGTCTGTGGTTAAACCCACTGCCAGCGTAGTGTCGAGTCTTTAGAGTCCCACACAGAAAGCTTTTCGCCTTTAGGCAAAAGAGTAGAGGTCGCATGGTATTGCGACAGGTCGCATGGTTTTGCGACAGGGTTCGGTCACATCCGTGCACTTGTGCACGTACAGTGTCCGGACAGTTTACACTAGCGGGCTTTGGTTTAAGCCAGATCCTAGTGTACCTTATGGGATTGGATTTATCCAGTTTGCATTCGTGTTCCTCGGAACGCGGATGCGGGTGTGTATGCACAGTTGACAGGGAGGCAGAGGCAGTGGATTCTCATTAGGGTTGTTGACAGTTGACCGTTGACTTTTGACTTTTTGCTCAACCCTAATGAGAATATGATATGTGATTAACTATTATATTAATTAAGTATTATGGTGATATGGTTGTTGACTTGTTGACTTTTGTTGACTTGTTGACTTTGGTGACTTGTTGACTTTTGTTGACTTGTTGACCGGTTGACTAGGCTTGACTAGTTGACCATCATGATAACCATGGTTATCATTTCATGCCAAAGACTTTTTTCTTGCTTGCTTTTTGAGTAAAATGAGTGCATGATATGATAACCTTATGGTTGCTTCTAACCATCACCAAAAGACTTTTTTGATATGATGAGTTATGATCACTTTGGATTATGAGAGGGTGAGAGAGAAAAGAGAGCCTCATTCTTTCTTGCTCATTCTCTCTCTTGTTCTTGAGCTCTCCTCTTGCTCTCACCCTCAACCTCTTGCTCCCTCTCTTGATCTATGGTTCTCTTGTCTCATGAGTTGAGAATCAAGAACCATAGATAAAATCCCATTCTATTTCATCTCTACTCATTCTAGTTCACTAGGTTTAGCAAACCAAGTGAACTAGTTTCTTCAAAGAACGAAGAAGGAGCTAAAGGTTGGAGCTTTCAAGTGGATCTATCTTCGGCGTACGGAGACAACGAGAAGGAGCCATCGAACCACCATCGGAGCTTGAAGAGAAGGAGTTCAAGTTTAGGTATAACCATCTTCATCCGAGTAGCTAAATATCTTTAGCTTAGTTTGCTAGTTTTAGTTTAGACAACGATCCCGACCATAGTTTAGTCCATGTTGCCTCTTGCGATAAAAATTCGTTTTTATACCGTTTCCGCCTCCCCGTAAGAACCGGGGGTCGCAACGTGGACTTACAGTGGTATCAGAGCCTAACTAAACTTAAACTAGCTTGGTAGTGAAGTGTAACGAAGTTCGGAACCGAAAAAAATCACAAAACCGGATAATAACAAAAACTGAGTTTCTGTTGAAATTTTTTCTGCTCAAAATGAAAAACTTTATACTCCTAAATTCTGCTCAGGGTTTTGTGTGAACACTCAAGAAAAACGATACAGTGATTCGCCTAAAGTGCCGCGCTTCCGCCGCGTGATCCTTCTTAGACGCCGCGGAACCGCCGCGACTTGGTGTCTTCTCTGCATCGTTTTTCGTGCAGTGTGTTTGTGTGTTGGTTTTGGGATTTTTAAAATATATTATATGTGCCCAGATTTTCCAGAAAAGAAATTTCCTTTTGGGGTCCTATAATTCCGTATTTTTTCCGAACTTCACTGCACTTTGACTATGATGGTTATATCTGTGATGCTTGCATGTATTGAACGTCGGCTAATCGCTATAAGTCGATTAGTCGGGGTTATACATGATCTGTAATGTGCTGGAATGTGTATATGAATGTGTTGGACTGTCGCGGGTGAATAGCCGGGGTGGATGTGAGATGAGCTTTTGTTTTTCTTTCATTCATTGTAAATGTAAATTGATGTAATAATTATTATTTGTTTGACCGCACAACCGGGTCGGGGTTGTAGCCGTCATTGTATAATTCTTTTTACTGTTTTTGCTCCTAGGATAGACCCATGGAGGGGTGCACAAACTACCGAGTACTTGGCGGGTAGTTTGCCGCACCCGTAGGGGTCTTGGGTGGGGTATTTGGCTATTCACCGCGACCGTGTTATCCGCTTTTCGTTTCAGGCTCGAAAGGATTGCGGATTGCTAGTATATCCAATGCATTCATCTGTGATCTGTAATGTCTATCATTGCTTATTATTTAGGCGTTGCTTATGTTTTACAGACGCGCTAGCCCAGCCCCCGCTCTGTCGTTAGTTAAGTAACCTAACGGGTAATGACGGGGCCCAGTGGCGAATGCGAATGGCATAAGCGTACGTCATATTTTGGTTGTTTTCTGCAATGGTAGGGTTAAATGATGGGACGCATTAAAAGAACTAATGCAAGAATATCACGCATTAAAAGAACTAATGCAAGATAATAAACCAAGTTAAAGTCGTTGGAACACTTTCGAAAAACCACTCGGTTCTTTTCAAAACAAACTTTTAAAATACGGAGTTTGAGCCACTCCATTTAAAAGCTATCTCGTTCCATCGACCATATCAAGTTCACTACGTTCACGGTTTTGCCAAAACCATCCGTAGCCCTCCGTCGTTTCACATGAATAGTCAATAGTATTCAAGCTGTGTATGTTGGCCAAAGTCAAGGCACAGTGATTGGTAGCTATTGGGTGTTCATGTGTAGCATAGATAGATGCGTTGGTTTGGGACAGTCGTACTGCCATTTTGGCCAAAGTCAAGGGTAGGTACGGATGGATCCAAATTAACCTGGATAATGACGGGTAGAACTTGACATGTGACTTATGATATTTTGGCCAAAGTCAAGGTCATAAGAGCATGGGGCAAAAATCCACATCGGGAGTTTCATAAGTACTGAAACTTGCTAGATTTGCATACCATTTGGAGTGTGATGATTCTGGTAGGATTCCTTCAGTTTCGTCACGCAATGATATTTGGATCCCGATCCTACTGTGAGTATATGCTACTCCTCGGGAAATTTCTCACTTAACGATCAATGCTATAAACCTAGTAGGTGCCTAGAAAGGTGTTAGCGGGGCTACGCCCCCAGGGAAAAGAGGTTCTCTAATTAAGGAACTTCGCGAAAGCGTTGGAAAACCTCCCTCGAAGTACCGACACCGGCCTGGCTGAACGGTTAAGCAAGTATTGTACGGTGGGATTGATCCTGACTAATTCTTCCTTTATGGTTTGAGGAGGGATTCGAGAAACAGTGGGAGCCATCCTGTTTAGACAAACTAAAAACCACTCTAAACTTGCAAGAGCATCATGCTGAGTGTTTCTTCTTCTCTCTCCTAATTGCAGCGACCAATCAACATGACTGGACTTAAGTTACTCCTAGATAAAAACAAACTGACAGGGCCAAACTACAAAGATTGGCTCAGGAATGTCAAGATAGCAATCACTTATGACAAGCTGGGGTATCTTCTTACCACCAAAGCTCCCCCTGTCCCTGGTCCAACTTCCAGCGTCGCGGATAAGGAAATCCGCAAGACTTGGGAGATTGATAGCGCGAAGGCCAAGTGCCTCCTGCTTGCCTCGATGGACAACGAACATCAGAGGAGGCATGAGAATATGGACATGGAGTCCATATTGCTCCATACAAAAGAACTGTATGGAGAGCAATCACGTATCGCAAGATACGAAGCGTCGAAAAAGTTATTTTCGACAAGAATGGCCGTCGGATCATCAGTAGCCGAGCATGTGCTAAAGATGATCGGCTTCATTGAGGAGCTCGCTGACCTAGGGATCACATTGGAGAGTGAGCTATATACGGATATAGTTCTCCAGTCCCTTCCTTCCACTTACGCCCAGTTTATACTGAACTTCAACCTACAAGAAAAAGAGGTTGAACTATCAGAGCTCCTCAACATGCTAAGGAGCGCAGAGGGCACCCTACAGAAAGGTAGGGAAACATCCACTTTGTTTGTAGGAGGATCATCTTCTTCTAGGTCCAAGGCGAAAGCCAAGGGAAAGAAGAAGAAGGCCCCCGCCAAACCAAGGGGCGGTGTTGGTAAAGTGGATACGAAGGGAAAAGGCAAAGCAACAAAGATAGCGGGGAAGCTTGTGGATAAGGAAGAATGCTTCTATTGTCATAAGAAAGGACACTGGAAGAATGATTGCAGGGCCTGGAAGGCCAGAACACAGGAATTGAAGCAGGTTGCAGCTTCAGCTTCAGGTGTGTATGTTATTGAAAACTGTCTTTCAATAAACTCTACTTCCTGGGTATTGGATACCAGATCAGGATCTCATATCTGTAATTCTTTGCAGGCGTTGAGAAACCGTAGTGTTTTGAAAGCAGGTGACATGACCCTCAGAGTTGCAAACGGAGCTAGCATGGATGCTAAAGCCGTGGGGGACTATCACCTGGGAATGTCAGATGGACATGTTTTGGTTTTGCGTAATTGCTTTTTTGTACCCAACGCAACTTGTAATATCATTTCTGTATCTTTAGTTTCTAAAGAAGGTTATGAATTTGCGTTTGTAAGTAATGTTGTAAACATTCACCTTAATCAAGTTTTGATTGGGTCAGGTACATTGAGTAATGGTATATACGTGTTAAACCAACCACAGATTTTCAACGTCCAGAATACACACAAAAGAAAGTCTCCAGAAATAAATCAGACTTTCTTATGGCATTGTAGATTGGGTCACATCAATGAGAGAAGGTTGACTAAGTTACATACAGAAGGATATTTGAATGCGTTCGAATATCAATCGTATGCCACTTGTCAATCTTGTCTCAAAGGAAAGATGACAAAGACTCCGTTTACTGGACAAGGAGTAAGAGCGAGCGAGCTCTTGGGACTCGTACACAGTGACGTGTGCGGTCCAATGTCTACACATGCCCGAAGCGGACATTCTTACTTCATTACTTTTACGGATGACTTCTCAAGGTACGGTTATGTCTTCTTAATGAAACATAAGTCCGAGGCCTTTGGAAAATTCCAGGAGTATAAGAATGAAGTAGAGAAACAGACCGGCAAAAGTATTAAGATTCTAAGATCGGATCGAGGTGGAGAATACTTAAGTGCCGAGTTCCTGGACTATTTAAAAGAGAACGGAATTCTCTCTCAGCTTACTCCTCCATACACCCCGCAACATAACGGTGTATCGGAGAGACGGAACCGCACCCTATTGGATATGGTGCGGTCCATGATGAGTAACGCTGAGTTACCACGATCATTCTGGGGGTATGCGCTAGAATCAGCCGCATACCTTTTGAACCGAGTTCCCACTAAGACTGTGCCTACCACGCCATTTGAGATGTGGTGTGGGAAGAGACCCCATCTTAATCACATTAAGATATGGGGAAGTCCAGCTTTTGTCAAAAAGCAGCATACGGACAAGCTCGAGGCACGCTCAGTACTGTGCAAGTTTGTGGGATATCCAAAGAATTCCAAGGGATATTTCTTCTACTGTGAAGAGGAACAAAAAGTTCTTGTTTCTCGACATGCCCACTTTCTAGAACACCAGTTCATAGAAAAGGAAATAAGTGGGAGCGCAGTAGAACTGGAAGAAATTCCAGAACCACAGACTGTTACTGAAAGCTTGATGGAACCAGAGGGTTCAACAGAACAGGACATTCCTACGCCGCTCCGCAGGAGTAGTAGGCAGTCTCATCCGCCCGAGAGATACTACGGTTTTCTCATAGACGGGGATAGAGAGGATTGCATCATAGATTATGATGAGCCTACTAGCTTCCAGCAGGCCGTTCAGAGCGTTGACTCAGTGAAATGGCTGGATGCAATGCGGACCGAAATGGAGTCCATGTACACCAACAAGGTATGGACGTTGGACATTGCTCCAGACGGGGTAAAACCCGTAGGATGCAAGTGGATCTTCAAAAGGAAGATTGGTGTAGATGGACAGGTTGAGACCTATAAAGCTAGGCTGGTAGCAAAGGGTTTTCGTCAAAGATCTGGCTTGGACTACGACGAAACCTTTTCTCCAGTAGCCATGCTGAAATCCATTCGGATCCTTCTTGCCATTGCTGCCTTCCACGATTATGAGATCTGGCAAATGGACGTAAAGACAGCTTTTCTAAATGGAAATTTAGAGGAGTGTGTCTATATGGACCAGCCAGAGGGTTTCATTCAGAGTGGGAGCAGCGGAAAGGTGTGCAAGTTGCTTAAGTCCATCTATGGACTAAAGCAGGCATCGCGGAGTTGGAACATCTGCTTTGATGAGACGGTCAAAGAATTTGGCTTTATCAAAAATCCAGATGAACCATGCATCTATAGTAGATTTGTAGCGAGAACTGTAGTATTCCTCGTTTTATACGTGGATGACATTCTCTTAATAGGAAATGACATTCCTATGCTACAATCTGTCAAGGGGTTCTTGTCACACAGGTTCTCCATGAAAGACCTGGGTGATGCCTCATACATTCTGGGTATCCGGATCTACCGTGACAGATCCAAGAGGATATTAGGACTTTCACAGTCCAGGTACATCGACACCATACTGAAGAGATTCAGTATGGAAGATTCCAAGCGCGGTAACCTACCGGCTTGTCACGGGATCACCCTCTCTAAAGAGATGTCTCCCAAGACTGATTTGGAGAGGGATCGCATGTCTATTATACCCTACGCTTCTGCGGTAGGCTCTATAATGTATGCGATGTTGTGTACCAGGCCGGATGTAGCTTATGCACTGAGTGTGGTAAGCCGGTATCAGTCTAACCCTGGGGAGAAACACTGGATAGCGGTAAAGAACATTCTCAAGTACCTGAGAAGGACTAAGGAGATGTTCTTGGTGTATGGCGGAAAAGACCTCCAGATCGAGGCCTTTGCTGACTCCAGCTTCCAGAGTGACAAGGATGATTCCAAGTCCATGTCGGGTTTTGTCTTTACCCTCAATGGAGGGGCGGTGTGTTGGAAGAGTTCCAAACAGGAAACCGTTGCAGACTCGACGATGGAAGCGGAATACATCGCTGCATCTGATGCCGCAAAAGAAGCTGTCTGGATGAGGAAGTTCTTGAAAGAACTTCAGGTGGTTCCGTCCATTGTTGATCCAATACCTCTGTATTGCGACAACAACGGGGCTATAGCTTTAGCGAAGGAACCCAGGTCCCATCAGAAATCCAGGCACATCTTAAGGCGGTATCACCTGATCAGGGAGATCGTAGATCGCCAGGAGATCGAGGTTCGGAGAGTCGCTTCAGAAGATAACACTGCTGATCCATTCACCAAGGCCCTGCCCCAGACTCAGTTCGAGCGGCTGATCGAGATGATAGGTCTTCGATACGCCAGTACATGGCCTTAGTGCAAGTGGGAGATTGTTAGTGTATATGCCCTAGAGGCCATTACTGTATCATACTAGTTTGTATATTACTTAATGGATGCTTGGGATATTCACCTTGTATATACAATCTTGCTCAAAATAGTAGTATGCTACTTGGTTTGTTTCTACTTCAATGTGTACTTGTGTTTATTTCAGTATATCACTTATACGCATTAGTGGAGCCCTTAGGATCTTTGCTTGATTACCAGCGTTGTGATGGCAGTCACACTAGTGGGGGCTGGGTAATCTATAAGCACATCCTTATTCAGGTCCCTGGTCGCAGGACTATCGAGACAGGGCATCGATACTCCGGAGTAGACCAGCGCATGCGCTTCTCATCCCAGTGTGGGAGACGGTCTGTCCCACAGCCGTCAGTACGTCGTACTTGAGATAGTATGCGGGTGCTCGTTAGGTTACGGGTACACTGGACAGGACTCGTCGGGAACTGACTAGTTGGTATTATACCTATCGTCAGTTATCAGTTCCCAGGTGACATGAGTACAGCTTAGTCCGCTGACTTGACACTGTCACTTCGCCTCGGGTGTGTTCCCACTGTACTTTGATCACTACCCTACCACGGCTCAAAGGAGTCGTGCAAACAGGTGGTGGTTGGGTGCAGTCCCGAAGCACTTGGAGGCAGTGACGGTTAGACAGGATTCGTCTCTCTCGGTATTGGGGGTTGACATCGCGCTGTGTCTAGGAGAGCCATTACACGAGTAGTCCCTGGCCAGGGCAAACGAGATATACTGGTAGGTTTCCAGTGTTATCTCAGGGTGTATTGGGCTTCACTCCGGCACGACTTGTACCGCTATTGGGGGACTGACGTTTACCACCCCCTAGGCCCGCCATGCGATGTATCAGACGAACAGACCGGACTGTATGGAGAATGTCACACTCAGGCTCAGTAGGAGTTCAGATGGGTTTCGCCTCGTCGGTCTTCTTGTCGGCATTACCTGGGGACCGTTACGCACAGCTAGTGCCGCTTGCGGTCTGTGGTTAAACCCACTGCCAGCGTAGTGTCGAGTCTTTAGAGTCCCACACAGAAAGCTTTTCGCCTTTAGGCAAAAGAGTAGAGGTCGCATAGTATTGCGACAGGTCGCATGGTTTTGCGACAGGGTTCGGTCACATCCGTGCACTTGTGCACGTACAGTGTCCGGACAGTTTACACTAGCGGGCTTTGGTTTAAGCCAGATCCTAGTGTACCTTATGGGATTGGATTTATCCAGTTTGCATTCGTGTTCCTCGGAACGCGGATGCGGGTGTGTATGCACAGTTGACAGGGAGGCAGAGGCAGTGGATTCTCATTAGGGTTGTTGACAGTTGACCGTTGACTTTTGACTTTTTGCTCAACCCTAATGAGAATATGATATGTGATTAACTATTATATTAATTAAGTATTATGGTGATATGGTTGTTGACTTGTTGACTTTTGTTGACTTGTTGACTTTGGTGACTTGTTGACTTTTGTTGACTTGTTGACCGGTTGACTAGGCTTGACTAGTTGACCATCATGATAACCATGGTTATCATTTCATGCCAAAGACTTTTTTCTTGCTTGCTTTTTGAGTAAAATGAGTGCATGATATGATAACCTTATGGTTGCTTCTAACCATCACCAAAAGACTTTTTTGATATGATGAGTTATGATCACTTTGGATTATGAGAGGGTGAGAGAGAAAAGAGAGCCTCATTCTTTCTTGCTCATTCTCTCTCTTGTTCTTGAGCTCTCCTCTTGCTCTCACCCTCAACCTCTTGCTCCCTCTCTTGATCTATGGTTCTCTTGTCTCATGAGTTGAGAATCAAGAACCATAGATAAAATCCCATTCTATTTCATCTCTACTCATTCTAGTTCACTAGGTTTAGCAAACCAAGTGAACTAGTTTCTTCAAAGAACGAAGAAGGAGCTAAAGGTTGGAGCTTTCAAGTGGATCTATCTTCGGCGTACGGAGACAACGAGAAGGAGCCATCGAACCACCATCGGAGCTTGAAGAGAAGGAGTTCAAGTTTAGGTATAACCATCTTCATCCGAGTAGCTAAATATCTTTAGCTTAGTTTGCTAGTTTTAGTTTAGACAACGATCCCGACCATAGTTTAGTCCATGTTGCCTCTTGCGATAAAAATTCGTTTTTATACCGTTTCCGCCTCCCCGTAAGAACCGGGGGTCGCAACGTGGACTTACACGACAGTGGTACGGAATCTGGGCCATACAAAACCCAGACGTCAGCGCGTCATGACATCAAGTATATAATGTAAACATGGTAATAAGCAATGCAAATATGAACATGAATAAAGCAGTACTAAGAAATAACAGAGCAGGGTAATGTGCAATGGTGACTAAACTATCCTGTCAGGTTTCTACTCTATAGTCTTTGAAACCAATTGATGAATCGTCGATGTAACCCAAAAGTATCCCGTACATACCCGGGACCACGGCCACAATATTCTCGGCGGCAGCCGAGACATGCCGTTAGGCACAGAATAGGAAAGTGTTAGTATCCCGTACATACCCGGGACCACGGCCACAATATTCTCGGCCGAGACCGAGACATGCCGTTAGGCACAGAAAGGAAAGTGTTAGTATCCCGTACATACCCGGGACCACGGCCACAATATTCTCGGCTGAGACCGAGACATGCCGTTAGGCACAGAAAGGAAAGTGTACACTCGGTATTACCCCGTACATACCCGGGATCACGGCCACAATATTCTCGGCTGAAACCGAGACATGCCGTTAGGCACAGAAAGGAATGTGTACACTCGAACGGTAGTGAACTGTCGAGTTACAAGTCAGGTTCATCTTTGGTTTCCCCATACCCCCAAGCTATGTATGTCAGGTCAGGTATTCAGTAGTCAAGGACTAATGCCAACACAAAATCCGGTAAGAGTAGGTCTGTCTGGATAGACAACAGGGATGGTCGGGTTTGTCGGCATTAGGCAAGAAATCATGAAACAAGTCATGTCATGGTACAACAGGATGAGTCGGTATGTATGTATATGTCATGTGTAACAGGGTCAGACCAATATGTAGTGCAATCGGGTAAGTGCTCACAACAGGTATACAATCAATAATGAACAGCAGCAGGAAACAGTAATTAACCATAATATTCCATGTAACCACGGTGATGTTTGTATTCTCTTATTAACAGGTTCAAGCACCTTTAGGGTGCAATGGTCACAAGGTGAAACAATATCCACAATTATGAAGTAATGAGGCTACAGGAATTTACACTACGTATAATAATAGTCTCGTGAATGATTTTAACAGTTTAAGCAGATATGATCTAGTCGTTTTATTTAGTTGAAATATGGATTGATGTGGGTTGATTAATTACGAGGAACTGTTGTAACGATTCCATGATAAAGATGACTGCAATAGTATGATATCAATTACCATCATTAGGTTGTCTTATAGTATGAATTCAATTGCGTGGCAAGACTAGATCTCGCACGCTAGCATGTTAGAGCAAGTATTCAGATACTTGCCTCGACGGTCTGCAAACTGGAACACGGATGCGATGTCGGCAGAAAACACGATATGATAGCACGGGCCACGGATCGAGTCCCAACGGAGAACAACGGGATCACACGGACCAGGGGGCTTCGCTGGAGCGTCGGGTTCGCCAAGACGGCACGGTCGGATTCCGGCAAAACATCGGTAACGAAGTTAGCAACAAGGATAAACTTAATACGATCAACGGGGGTTAAGACTTTGCACAAAGGAGAGATAAGGATGCTTACCGAGAGATACCAGGGACAGCCACGACGGGCTCGACGGCGATGGGACGCCGGCGAGGCAGCGACGGCGAACAACGATGGCTGGAAATCCTGAGTTCGCTGGAAAGAGGGTGCTGCAGGGAGTATAAGGGTGGTAGTCGACTCTGGTGGTCGAGGGGGAAGGGAGGTGGTCGGAGGTGGCGTCGACGAGGGTCGACGGCGCGGTTCCCGGCGACCCGGGGTAGGTGCAGGGTCGGCTGCAGGTTGGTGGTGGTCCAGCGAGGAGAGGAGGGAGGTGATGACGAGGTAGTGACGAGGAGGATGAGAGGGTGTCGCGGGAGTCGTCGGCGACGGAAGGTGGCGTCGACGGCGAGGTCTGCGGGGGTTGGAGGCGTCGTCGGGTTGGGTGCAGGTGCGGGAATCGGCGGGAGAACGAGAGGAAGAAGGTGCGGCTAGGTCGAGGAGGTGTTGATGGCGGCGACGAGGTCACGGGGAGGTCGGCGGTGAGGTCGCGAGGGCTAGGGTTAGGGTTTCGCGTGGGTTTCTCTCGCGATGGGAGAAGAAGAGGCGGCTGCATGGGGAAAGATTTATAGAGGAAGGGAGAGAGAGAGATTGGAGAGAGAGAGAGAGATTTGATGAGATAGAGAGAGAAGAAGAATGAGGAGAGAGACAGAGAGAGAGTGGGAAACGGTGGGACCCACGAGAGTGAAAAGGCCAATGTGATTGGCTGGAGATGAGATAAAGGAAAATTTGAGATGATCTGAAAGGATTTAGTAGTTAAAAGATTATATTCGTAATATATATATAGTTTTAAGATATTAAATTAAATGGGTCTTTTTGGCGCAAAATGAAATATTTCCAAATCGCGCCCGGGTTGCGCCCAAATGTTCCAAATTCAAATTATAGGATTTTAATAGGGTTCCAAATTTTGAAAAGAGGTGTTTAATGATTAAAATGCATGCCCCCAAGTCGGACACTTGCACGCGCGCGTAGTCGTCCAAACTTGCCCGTTTAGCCGAACGGGACGGAATCTCGACACGCGGACGCTACCACGCGACTAGTGGCGACGAGTAGGCCAACATGGACACTTTTAATTTCATTTTAGGAGTTAAAATTTGTTATGTGCCAAAATGACTTAACCGGTTAAAATTTAGCAATAAATCCCAGAAAAACAGAATAATTGGAAATGAGCAATATATAACCCTCAACTAGTACTATAAATAGTATTATTGGGCTCGGGTGTTACAGCTGCCCCCTGTTGTAGCCGGTATAGTAGACTCTATTTTTCGTGTATTTTCTTTATTTCCCAAGCCGACATCTGACTATGATTTATTTTGCAGCAATCACATCGACTCCAGCCCCGTTCGAGTCTCATATTATGATGCCGGCAGGGCCCTTTTCCAGACGTCCATCCTCGAAAGGCGCCGCGAATAGTCTGCGCATGCTGAGCGACTACATTGAGGAGCTCGACGTGGAGACTCCCACATCTGCTGCGGATTTTTCCGCAGAGGTTAACCCTATGCTGGCGACGCTCATGAACTTTCATGGTGAGGGCGTCATTGAGTCTTGGGTTAATCGCTGCAGGGAAATTGAGGGTTGCCTGCACGAGCTTGAGCTTAAGCGTCCTGCTCCTGAGGTTCTGGCTGTGAGCACTTAACGGGCTGCATGAATCGAGCATAGTACTTCTTACTTCCGCCATCTTGAACAGGAAGTGGCTTTAAAGCGGAAGGAATGTAAAGAAACTTCAAGCGAATCTGCTCGACTGCATGCTCAGGTTGATGCGAATGCTGCCCAGTTGAAAGTTATCTTCGAAGGCCTTCTGTGGTGCATTTCGGACGGGTTAACATTGAGGCAGAAGCTCGATGTCGTCGAGCGGGATGCACAAGATCGTGACGCAGCTCAGCGGGCCACCGAGGAACAACTTTCGTCTTACTTGCAGCAGTGAGCCCAGGTCGAAGCAGAGTTGGTGTTCATATCATAATTTTGCATTATTATATTCCCCATTCTTATTCATTTTACAAATAAACAGGTGCTTTTGATCCATGTCTGCTACATAGTTACAGGTTACAGGTTCTCGGAACAAAAATAGGGAAAAAGATGAAAAGATGATACAAAAGTGAGACTACGACCGACAAATGGAAGAATCTTGATCATGCCTACAGTTTGAGAGACAATGAAGATCAATGAACAAATTCACAAGTACAAAGGCAGTGCAAGGTTCAAGACTTCGATACGAAGCAAGCGATAAAGTCCATGACATTATTCACTGTGGAAATCTGGAAGAAAACTAGAAGACAATCTGATAAACCAAGTGAAGAAACAAGAAGCAGAATGTAACCAGAAGCAAACCAGGAAAACAGAGCCAACAAGCCCTATATATGGCTGCGAATTCGTGGCCAAACATAGGTTTTGGCCGCGGTTCCGCGGCCATAACACGCACGTGTCGGTGCGAACTCTGACGGTGGATGGCGTGCGTTGACTGGGCTTCTTTAGGGCATATTTGTAAATGCGGATGTGAATCGAATGTAACCCTAGGGTTTCTATGATCTATAAATAGAAACCCTAAATCTCTTTTTGAGGTATGCCTTTTCTTGTGCCTCATTATATTTATCAAAATTCAGAATTCAATTCCTGTAAATGTTTGAAAAGAGTATCAAATAAAAATTAGAGTAAGTTTTCTTTTTATTGCCCTAGTTAATTTTATTATCTGCCCTAGCATAACTTTTATTATCTGCCCTAGTTAATTAGTTTAGAACATGTTTATCAATTCCCTAATGAGTGAGTAGTTCCTCACTCACTTGTTAGGGTTGGGAATAAGGAAGGTTTGAGAGATGAAAATCTCTCACCCCTTTCTTGCCCATCACATATTTTTATAGGACTTCATGCATACATACACACACCGCTCCTTACGGTACCCTATCCCATGAGGTAGCGGTGATACCGTAGTATAAAAAACCGGTTGTATATGTTTTCCATGGAGGTTAGGGTAAGAATTAAGAAAGGAAGGACAAGAACCTAGAGGAAGAAACCTAGTTTCTTCCCGATGGGACTAATCCACTATATTAATTATTACCATAACACCTAATAGATCTTAATTAGGGCATAGAAAGCGGTGAGGAATATTGACTTTCCAAACTTAACCTAAACCTAACCCTAGCAATGTTTTAATCCTAGTCTAGATCAACTTTAGTTTTTAGTGATAATCAATCCAACACCGTTTGGAATTAACTCGTTAGAACAAATTGAGAATACACAAAATCCATGTGGACCGACCCGTACTCACCGGCTAGCTACCAAGCGACGCCGTTCTTGATTACGGTAATTAATATTTTTGATCGTAAAACCTAACATTCAAATCAAATGGCGCCGTTGCTGGGGATGGCATAGTATTTTCTTTTTGCAATTTCGGGTTAATATAAAATCATAAAATTCATAAAAACTGAAAAATAAAAAAATTATAAAAAATTTTATCATCTTGTTTTTGTTTGAAGGGTGTTTCGTTTGAATTTTTGCAGGATCGACGAACAAGTTCGGATCTAGAAAAAAATCCAGAGAGCAAAACAGAAAACCCTAGATCTGAACAACAGAGGAAAATCATACCAGAGGAGTAGAAAAAATCTCGGGAACTGAACCGCACCTTCCACCGCGTTTTCGCCGCAGAAGCAGCATTTTTGTCGTGCATCCGCGGTCTGCTGACGTCAGCAGTGGACCGAAATCCCTCTGTAAGCTCCCTCTCTTCTTCTTTGACCCCCTGATATCTCCTCTGTAAAAATTCCTGCAGGATTCTTTGCGCCAAAAATTTCTCCCCTTCTTCAATAATTGATCTTGTGCAGGATTCTTTGCACCGCGCTAAAAAAAACATTGTTTGCAAGTGATTGTGTTTACTGCTTTGCATATCTAAATTGACTTTAAGGGGCTTGAACACCAATCCAGATTAGGTGGGGATTTCATCACCCTTACCAGGACCCCAAAAATCACATAAGGCATATTGTATTGACCATCAAGTAATTAAAAAAAGATTAGACTCAGCCCTAAGGACTTCGCGCTCAATAGGACAAAGGAATAGTTGTAGGTATCGACCGTTGATCCTAACCTGACTTTGTGGTACCTAGGCTAAATAGGTAGTGAAAGGTAACTTTAAAAGGCCTGTCTTACGGTGATTCGTGAGCGGATCTCTCCTTTCTCTATTTGTGCTTACCTGGCCACAATTGGCGGTGAAGAGGCGGTTTGAGGTCCTCACATCATGCCCTTTGGAACAGTTAGGAGCTGTCTAGCTGACCCTAGATCTAGGCTTGATTGTGCATTTTTTTGATTGCTTGAACGTGTGTCTAAGCCTTTTATTGAAAATCTTTTTGCAAAAAGCTCCTCATATAAAAAAAAACACAAAAAGGAAAAATTTTTACAAAAACTTGCCACTTGTCGCTAAGAAATCCGTGCACCCCACTTGCACCCATATTCTTTTTCTTCTCCTTTCTTACATCATGGGTACCCCACCTCCCAAAACTCTTGCCGAACTTTGGTACTCTCATCCAAACATTGCTTCATACGCGAATTGTTTTGGTCGAATTACGGACGACCCCTCCATGCCCAAAATTTCTTTGAAAGATCGAATAGAAGCGTCTAGGAGAAATAGTTCGACTCCACAATCCACTTTGTATCAACCATTTCAACTTTCACCACCTTCTTACGTTGATACTACTTTTTTGAGTTCTGTTGTAACTCCGAAACCCATGTCTATTGCTGAACATATTGAACAATCTCGTAACCGATCTTTCACTCTTTTCAACACTTCCAGTTCTTGGGATCAACAAATCCATTCACCTTTTTATCCAAATGTCGATCCTACTCCTGTCCAACCATTCAATTCCTACCAGTCCTACCCGACTTTCGCACCTTCCCTAGACATTGCTTCTACACAGCCATTTAGGAGTTTCCAGAATCCAAACAATTTTGAATCTTTTACTGAAACCCCTTCACATCCCATATCTAGTCTGGAACAGTCGTTGGAAGCTTATATTGTAGCGACAAACCAACAGATGAGGAATTTGGATGTGTCCATTGCTGCCCTTAATTCATCAAGACAACCAGTGAAACGGTAGCTAGTTTCCAAGTAGCTCCAAAAATTCCAATATATGATGAGGCGGTTGGACAGATCGAGAATTTGAGTGGAGAGAGTGAGTTATACACCCTTCCAAATCAAACCTACCCATCGCCATTGAATCCCATAACTCCAGTTTTGAATATCTATCAAGTGTCCCAAAGGATTCACCAGTTGAAAATAAAACGTTTAATAAGTTGTGCGATTTTGTAGTGCTTGATTTGCCAGATTGTGAAGGGTCCCTTTCGAGTGAAACCATCACCAATCCTTTCGAACTTTACACCTCCAATCTAGAACCTGAATTGATAAATATCCATGCTTTTGATGAGGTGTCTGAAAAAATTGATTTTCACTTGATTGAGGATATTGACGCAGGGAATATTTTGGATGATGAACCTGCAAATTTGACTGAATTTTTCTCTCCAATTCATCATCCCGAGTCATTAAATGTTTCTCCCGAACTTCATATGCGTCTTGATTTTGATGATAATTACATGGATGGGATAACTTTTGAGGAGAATTATGAGGATAGTATTGAGGATAGTGTTGAGGATGAACCAGTTTTGTTTGATGAATCGAATTTTCCAATTCATCCTCCTGAACCTTTAACTATTATACTTCCTAAATCACCCCCTTCATCCTTTCTATCGTTCCGACCACGCAAGAGATCACGCAGGAGGACTGTGAGCTTGAAAAATTTCTGTTCGATCACAGCAGTTTTGACGCCACTAGTGCGTTCCTCCTTGAATCTGACACAGTTTTCACAACCGATAATGATTACGAGTGTTTCACTTTTTCGAACGATTTTGAAGACTCATTACCCGAGTTTGAGTCCTTTGAATTTTCGGATGAGTCAGTTGAACCATCTGAATCGGTTGCTTACAGTGATTTCGAACCATTGATGGAATCCTTCGAGTTCGATACAGTTTCACCAATTTTACCTTCAATTGTTTCACCTCTGAAACTCGAACTCAAGCCAAGTCATTTCGAACCATTGATGGAATCCATCGTTTTGATCGCGCAAGAATCCGTCACGCTTCCATTTTCAATGGATGGTTTACCAAGTTCAATGTACCCATGTTTTCTCGCGAATCTTGAGGGATTTGACCCCATTTCTCGACGGGTTGATAGATTAGCACAATCGCTTTTAACAGATCGGTCATCACAATTTGCGCTAATTTATTCACTCGATTTACGCCCTCAAGTTCGTACTACACTTCTTTCTCTCTTCCGCCATTCTTCTCCTAATAGACCGAGACCATATTCCACCTTTCTTCCCATACGGTCTCGTGTGTTTCTCATTTCTTTTCTCCACACTCCATTCTTTCACCAACCACACCATTATAACGATAAATTTTTTGAATGGTTGGTGCTAACCTTTGGCCTGTGTAAGGCCTTGTATAGTTGATTTTTCTCCTCCCTAACTCTGAACTTTAACGTTTAAACAGTGGAAACACTGTTTCACATAAGTTTTGGGGGGGGACCTTTTTGTATATATATATATATATATATTTTTTTAACAATAAAAAAATATAAAAAATAAACAGGGGAATGCCGACATTTTCGACCCTCTTGGTGTAGCCTGACAGTGAGGACACTGTCAAGTTTAAGTTTGGGGGTGTGCTCGGTAAGCTTTCTTCCTTCGCAGTCATGTGTACATTTTTTCATTTGCATACTTATTTTTAAAATCCATAAAAAATTGAAAAATTTTAAAAATTATAAAAATTGAAAAGTTTAATTTTGGATATATTTGACTTAAGTTCAACATGACGGTTGAATAGTAGGGAAAAACTAGATCCTAAATTTAGTAAATTAAAAACTCTAAAAATAACCTTTCTTAAAATTTAACTGTAGAAAATATATGTCCTTGAAGTTTATTTAGAAATAGGCAAATTTTGAGTTCACTTCTTGGGCTAAGTCAAAATAAGGGAAGAGTATTGATATTTTTATTAAAGTATAAGTTTGAAATATAATTCCTAAGTTTAAGTCTAAATTCTAAAATTATATACCCTACAAATTGCACAAACACGCACCTTGAAACTTGGAATAGTAGAGGAGACCTTGAAATGCTCTTGTCTAAAGTCCTTAGTATAAAGGAAAATAAAATAAAAAATACAAGTGTGAATAAAGATATAAAAAAAATTGAACACTGGTTTTTGTAATTACCAAAGGCTGCATAAATAGAAAAAATATTTAGCGAGGGTGCTTTATCACCTAGTGCCTTAGACCAACTGGTTTGGGAGTCACTGCTAAAGCCTTAGGTGTTACAAAACTAGGAATTACGCATTAATGTGCAAACACGTTTTGTAATCGGTCGTTGGTACCTCAAGAAGTATTAACGGTCGTATGAAGAATGTGTGAGCGGTTTCATCTAAAAATTCACCAATTGAAAAGTACTTTGCACGATGGACAAGAGTATAATAGCTTGATTTGAATTTCCAGGTGTAGGAGTGATATACACACACACATAGAGGTATGTGATTGGGGTTTAGATGAGAGATAGGAATGAAATATAGGACTTATATTTTTAGTAGAGATGATAAAAATTCCTAAATTGAGATGGAACCCTAGAAGGAAAACTCAAAAGATGCTTAAAGCTAAATAAATTTACAGAGCATATACAATCTTAAGTTAAATGATAAGGAAGCATGAAAAATATGGGTGGATGATTTCTGAGTCAAAGATAATAGAATTTCTTGTAGAAAACCGAATTGGAGAATAAAAGTCAATAGGCTGAATTGATAGGATTTTGTGGGTAGTATCCGCTGAAAACCCTCAGGAGACAACACTCCTCCTACTAGGGACACCTAGAGGTTTAACGGCTTGTTACACGAGCTCAGTGCAATCGCGCTTCCCTGCGAAAGTGAGGCTAGGTCTTTTTCAAGAATAAAATTAGTTTTGCTCGAGGACGAGCAAAAGATAAGTTTGGGGGTATTTATTCATATCATAATTTTGCATTATTATATTCCCCATTCTTATTCATTTTATAAATAAACAGGTGCTTTTGATCCATGTCTGCTACATAGTTGCAGGTTACAGGTTCTCAGAACAAAAACAGTGAAAAAGATGAAAAGACGATACAAAAGTGAGACTACGACCGACAAATGGAAGAATCTTGATCATGCCTACAGTTTGAGAGACAATGAAGATCAATGAACAAATTCACAAGTACAAAGGCAGTGCAAGGTTCAAGACTTCGACATGAAGCAAACGGTAAAGTCCACGACATTATTCACTGTGGAAATCTGGAAGAAAACTAGAAGATAATCTGAGAAACCAAGTGAAGAAACAAGAAACAGAATGTAACCAGAAGCAAACCAGGAAAACAGAGCCAACAAGCCCTATATATGGCCGCGGATCCGCAGCCAAACATAGGTTTTGGCCGCGGTTCCGCGGCCATGACACGCATGTGTCGGTGCGAACTCTGATGGTGGATGGCATGCGTTAACTGGGCTTCTTCAGGGCATATTTGTAAATGCGGATGTGAATCGAATGTAACCCTAGGGTTTCTATGATCTATAAATAGAAACCCTAAACCTCTTTTTGAGGTATACCTCTTCTTGTGCCTCATTGTATTTATCAAAATTCAGAATTCAATTCCAGTAAATGTTTGAAGAGAGCATCAAATAAAAATTAGAGTAAGTTTTCTTTTTATTGCCTTAGTTAATTTTATTATCTGCCCTAACATAACTTTTATTATCTGCCCTAGTTAATTAGTTTAGAACATGTTTATCAATTCCCTAATGAGTGAGTAGTTCCTCACTTGTTAGGGTTAGGAATAGGGAAGGTTTGAGAGATGAAAATCTCTCACCCCTTTCTTGCCCATCACATATTTTTATAGGACTTCATGCATACATACACACACCGCTCCCTACGGCACCCTATCCCACGAGGTAGCGGTGATACTGTAGTATAAAAGACCGGTTGTATATGTTTTCCATGGAGGCTATGGTAAGAATAAAGAAAGGAAGGACAAGAACCTAGAGGAAGAAACCTAGTTTCTTCCCGATGGGACTAATCCACTTTATTAATTATTACCATAACACCTAATAGATCTTAATTAGGGCATAGAAAGCGGTGAGGAATATTGACTTTCCAAACTTAACCTAAACCTAACCCTAGCAAGGTTTTAATCCTAGTCTAGATCAACTTTAGTTTTTAGTGATAATCAATCCAACACCGTTTGGAATTAACTCGTTAGAACAAATTGAGAATACACAAAATCCCTGTGGACTGACCCGTACTCACCGGCTAGCTACCAAGCGACGCCGTTCTTGATTGCGGTAATTAATATTTTTGATCGTAAAACCTAACATTCAAATCAGTTGGCCGCGGCAGCTGAACAAGAAAAGGGGCCGAGGGAAGTGCGCGAGTGGCTGATTGGATTATTGAAAACGCTTCCTTCTCAATAATTTTTTTTTGTACCATTTGTAATTTTGAATAAAATGTATTCGTTCTTTTATTCTTTCATATGATGTATTTTGTACCCAATTGAATTCATGAATAAAAGATACACATTTTTTTTTGCAATGTCTTGTGTCATCTCTCTGCTTCTTCTTTCTTTTGTTATCAGTATGTCACCTTAGTAAACATGGTCGGCAGATGATAGAGTGGGCATCTTGTCTGGGCTTCTTCGAGGGGTAGTGATAGCTTAGAAAACAGGGTTAGGATCTGTCACCTAAGACTTTTCAATTTTATGAGCCGTGAGGGTCTCATAAAAGTTTTCTCCCTACGAGTCGTGAGGATCTCGTAGGTGTATTTTCTCCTTAGGAATCGTGAGGATTCCTAAGTGCGTTTTCCCTTATAACTCGTAAGGATCTTATAAGAGAGTTTTCTTCCTTACGAATCGAGAGGACCCGTAAGTGTTTAGTGGGATAGACATGTAGATGACGTATTTCCGAAACGGGGTCATATGGATGACGTATTTCCGTGACGGGGTTATATGGATGACGCATTTCCGAACGGGGTCATATGGATGACGTATTTTCGAACGGGGCCATGCGGATGATATATTTCTGAGTGGGGTCATATGGATGACGTATTTCCGAACGGGGTCATGTGAATGACGTATTTCCGAATGGGGTCATGTGGATGACGTATTTCCGAGCGGGGTCATGTGGATGACGTATTTCCGAACGGGGTCATATGGATGACGTATTTCCGAACGGGGCCATGTGGATGACGTATTTCCGAACGGGGCCATGTGGATGACGTATTTCCGAACGGGGTCATGTGGATGACGTATTTCCCGTTTCCGAACGTGGTCATGTGGATGACGTATTTCCGAACGGGGCCATATGGATGACGTATTTCCGAACGGGGCCATGTGGATGACGTATTTCCGAGCGGGGCCATGTGGATGACGTATTTCCGAGCGGGGCCATGTGGATGACGTATTTCCGAGCGGGGTCATGTGGATGACGTATTTTCGAACGGGGTCATGTGGATGACGTATTTCCGAGCGGGGTCATGTGGATGACGTATTTCCGAACGGGGTCATGTGGATGACGTATTTCCGAGCGGGGTCATGTGGATGACGTATTTCCGAACGGGGTCATGTGGATGACGTATTTCCGAGCGGGGTCATATGGATGACATCGCGTCTGTTGTAATGAGATGAATATCGAAGTGGTCTTCAGGTTGTCTGTGAACCGTTGATATTTGGCTTCTTCTTCCGATGGAGCCTGGGGAAGGAAGGTGTGATTCCTTATTCATTTGCGCCCCTGGATTGTGTACAGGGATTGATGTAATATCACCTGTAGGGCATAAATTTCATTTTATTTTATTTCTTTCCGCGATGCTCTATCATTTCAGCTTTTATATCGTGAAGGTCGCGATTGCCCAATCATTTCGGCTATCTTCGTGGTGCCCAATCATTTAGGCTATTAATTTTATTATTTTTTTTACTCGCTGCTTTTTATTGCGAGTTGCCCAATCATTTTGGCTATTTTGCATGCATACATTTTTTACTTGCTGATTTTGTTGCAAGTTGCCCCATCATTTCGGCTATTTCGTATGCATGTGTGGCTCGCTAGCTTCTTGCTGCAAGCATGGAATTAGACACCGATTTTGGCATCAGCACCGCTACAACTGGGATGTTTCCAGGAGCGAATCATCATTTGCCTCTGTCGATGTCGAACAAAGGTGGCTTAGCGATCAGGGTTAGGATCCTGTCGACTAAGGCTTTTGACTTCATGAGCCGTAAGGGTCTCATAAAGGTTTTTCTCCCTACAAGTCGTGAGGATCACGTAGGTGCGTTTTCTCCTTAGGAATCGTGAGGATTCCTAAGTGTGTGTTCTCTTATAAGTCGTAAGGATCTTACAAGAGTGTTCACCGTGTAGACATATCCCTAGTCACGGATGGGACTTTGTTAGGGAAATGCTTATTCGCGCCCGTGGATTGTGTACAAGGGTTAACGTTGAGCCGCTTGTAGGGCAATATCGGAGGTTGTGGTGGTTGCTAAAGAACAGGTTTAGATCCCTGTAGCTTAAGACTTTCAAATCTTATGAGCCGTGAGGGTCCCATAACAGGATTCTCCTTACGAGTCATGAGGATCTCGCAAGTGTAATTTTTCCTTAGGAATCGTGGGGATCCCTAAGTGTGTTGCTCCCTTGTGAGTCGTAAGGATCTCACGCAGGTGGTTTCTCCTTACGAAGTCGAGAGGACCTTGCAAGTGTCTTTTAACGAGATTGCGCCCTTTCGGGTTTTCACAAAACTCGCCGGTAGCCCTGCTGTTTTTACTCACGGAGCCCTTTCGGGTTGTCATCAGTGCCCATTTTGCTTATGGACATACCGTTTTCTTTTTCTTTTTTTTTATTATAACTGTAGGGTTCCTAGGCACTCTCAAGAGGTTTCACAAGGCTTCAACCATGCCAATTTCAAAATTTACGGTGCCGAGAAACCCTAGACTACGGATCGTTAACTAGAAATCTAGGCGACAAATGAAACTAGTTAACAACTTAACTACAAGAACGGAAATACAACCTTTGTAGATCCGGTCCTCCATCTCCATAGCTCCGCAATGAAGTCTCCTCGCTGTCCAAATGGAATCCCAGGCTCTAGCGTCGGCTTCATCGGAGAAATGGACGGGCAAGGTCGTCGGCTTCGTGCCGAAGATGATCTACGTCGAGGCATCACAAGATCAAGCTCCCACTTCACCAAGTCATGAAACTTGTGAAGAAAACACCCTATACTACTTGGCAAGAGGTAGAGGATGAAGAAATAGGAAGTGGGTTCACTTTAGAATTGGATTTCTCACTCTTTTTCATCAATCACCATTGATGAAGTCAAGGTTTCTTCAAGTAGAAGATGAAGAAGAAGATAATATGATGATAAGTTTCTTATTTTAAAAATGAAACTAATATGAATACTTATCATATACTAACCATGGTCAAGTGTATAGATTAAACTAAGGTTAGTTGGAATGGTTAGGGTTAAGGATGAGATAAGAATGGTGGACTTTGTCAAAGCTTCAAGAAGCTTCAACATAGAAACAAAATAAGCCACCATTCTTAATAATATCCAAAATGAATAAATAAATAAATAACTAAGTAAATAATCAAAACCCTAACCATTCATATAACCATGGTTTAATCTTTACACAAACCCAAGTGAGCAAGTATCATCAAACATGATACAAACAAGTGCACAAAAAATATATCACATATACAATGTGCATCAAGTGAGAAAATCCTTTTAAAATGAACCAATACTAGCTAATGCAAAGCAATATATCAAATATATAATTATACATTAAATCATTAAATCAACACTTGATTTAACGATCCGGTCACATCGCATATAACCGACTAGTATCCTATGTATCGGCTTATCGAATCAATCCTTGATTCGATATCTAGGTTATATCGCATATAACCAATCGATACATTCATCGCGAGAATGAAATACGGTATCACATACACGCATTATTCTCGGTCCCGCACATATCTCATATGCGCTCCTATTTCGTTTCGCTTGAGCCAGGAAACCTCTGTGTAGGACTCTAAAGACTCGTCAATACGCCGGCAGTAGGTGATGATCATATCAAACACCCACAAGCCGCAAGCGGTCTGCTAAACGTAACGGCCACCCGGGTATTGAGCGATGAGAAGATCGACGAGCAAGCCCGCTCACACTCCTGTGAATCCAACCAGTAACACTTACCGTACAGTCCGGTCTGATCGTCTGATATGTCGCATATCTCGCCTAGGGGTGGTAAACGTCAGACCCCAATAGCTCGATAAGTCGTGTCGATATGAGGTCTATAACTATTCGAGAAACTACTGGTAACACTTACCAGTAAATCTCAGCAACCCTGGCCAGGGATTTCCTGTTATAGCCAATCGAACACAGCGCAACATCAACTCCCTATACCGGGAGAGACGAATCCCCTCCTATCGCTCATTGCCTCCATGTGATTCGGGACTGTACCCAAAAACCACCGTTTTGCACGCCCTCTTGGACGTGGTAAGGTGGAAATCAAAGCACAGTGGGAACCACACAAGACTCTATGATGATCTCGGGTCAACAGACTACTCTGTACCAGTGTCACCAGAGAACTGCCATCTGACATAAGGTATAATACCATCTGGGAGTTCTCGGCGAGTCCGTCCAGTGTACCCAGTCTCCACTGAGCACCCGTATATCATCTCTGATGTCAAACACCAATGGATATGGGATCATCCATCGCCCATCTGTATGGGTCGAGAAAGTATACGCTAGTCTACTCTGGCATATCGATGCCCCGTCTCGATATACCCACGACTAGGGACTTTGAAGGATGTACTTATGGACTACCATGTCCCCACTAGTATGATCCGCATCATAGTCCAGGTAATCAAGTACACATCCTAAGGGCTTTACCAACATGTAACAGAGAGACAATCAGTATACACGTTAAGGTAAAGAGCAACCAGATAGCATACTATCATGTTGAACAAGAAAGTCCTCCCTATATATGTCTAAGCATCCACTACAATATACATCCTATGTATAGTAATGGCCTCTAGGGCATACATATAACTAACAATCTCCCACTTGCACTAGGGCCATCTATAGCAGTGGTTGCAGTATCTCATACTCAACCATCCCATAAAAATCTCTCTCTGGGAATAGGCCTTCGTGAGTGGATCCGCCGTGTTGTCCTCTGAGTCTACTCTCCTAACCTCGATCCCTTTGAGATCAAACATCTCCATGATCAGGTGATACTGCCTTAGAATATGTCTGGATCACTGATGGGACGGACGTTCCTTGGCATAAGCCACAACTCCATTGTCACACAATGGGAGGAACTAAGTTCATCTCATGAACAAATATACATCCAGACTGCCTCTTTGGTAGCATCTTAAGTAGCGATGTATCCAGCCTTTATCGTCTAGTATGCCACGGTATCTAGATTGGAACTCTTCCAACATACCGTCCCTTTACTGAGGGTAAAGACAATGCCTGTGACTGACTTTCAGTCGTCCTTATCACCCTGGAACCCTTCCAGTGATTCTCCCCAGGATCGATTGAAACCATCTCACTACTACTAGTGAGAATCCTAACATCCAATTAGATCTATCTCATAGATCCAAAACCCAGGATTTAGGAGGTATCACTTTGATCCTATATGGAGAATCATTGTGATAAGCGGAGATTGACCGAGCGTGGCATAGGAAACTCCTTCCCTATCAAGAGTATGTCATCTACGTACTCTACGAGGATCATCACCATACTCCCTACTATCCTTTTGTATATACAAGGTTCATCTACCATTTTGATGATTTCAAACTGTTTGACTACTTCATCAAAACAGATGTTCCAACTCCGCGATACCTGCTTTATCTTATAAAGCATCTTGTGCACGTTTCCGCTGCTCCCACTGTCTACGAAGCCCTCTGGCTGTGTACTTATAGACTCTCTCTTCTAAAACATCATTTAGAAAAGCAGTCATGACACCCAACCGCCAGATATCGTAGTCATGGTATGTAGCCGTGGCAAGTAGGATCTGGATGGACTTAAGCATAGCCATTGGAAAAGGTTTCATCATAATCCACGCCTGGTCGATGACGAAAAGCTTTAACAAGTCTAGCTTTGAAAGTCTCAACTTTTCCATATACACCAAGTAATCTTCTCAAGATATACTTGCTCCTGATGGGGATTTAACCCTTCAGATATAGCAACTAAAGTCCATACTTTGTTGGTGGACATGGATTCCATCTCAGATCGCTAAGCATCCAGCCATTCTTACAGAGTCCTACTCCTGATGGCCAGTTCGAAACTAGTTGGGTCATCATCTCATGATGCAATCCTCGCTCCCACTGTCATAGAGAAACCGAAGTATCTCTCAGGTGGGTGAGGAACCCTACTAGATCGGCGGAGAGGCTGAGGTTCGTTGATAACTATTGAATCCTTTTGGTTCTATCAAATCATCAGCTGCAATTTGTATAGCTGGAACATTTCCAGTTCTACATAACAGACCTTGCCTCGAGTTTGTCCGGATTTTGCTTTTAGACATAGGCCGGACAACCCCAAATCTTAACTAACTTAAGAGATGGGCTCTTCCCTTATCATATCACATATGAAATGGTAGGCAACTGATTTGATTTGAACCCTATTCAATAGGTATGCAGCTTCTTAAGTGCATAACTCCCAAAAGGAAACAGGTAACTCTGTAGTACTCATCATAGAGCACACCTTATCACATAGGGTGCTATTGCTCCGCCCCGATATACCATCGTGCTATGGTGTATACGGAGGAGTAATGCTGAGAGAGAATCTCATTCTCCTTTAGAAAAGTCCAAGAATTCCGTGCTCAAGTATTCTCCTCCTTGATCACATCAAAGGACATAATACTTATACCCGTATTTTGGTTCTCTACTTCTAACTTATATTCTGTGAATATCTCAAAAGGTTCGGACTTGTGTTTCAACAGGAACATAGGTCTGAATCTCGAGAGATTATCAGAGAATGTAACGAAGTACAAAGAACCAATCCTGGCATATGTAGACAGGGGACCTTACATACATCATTATGTATCAGTCCCAAGAGTTTACTAACTCTTTCTCTGTTTCCAATAAACAGAGCTGGTGTCATTATATCTTTGTGACATGACTGGCAAGTTTCACAAGATGTAGATTCAAACTAATTTAAATATGCATCTACATGTAACTTCAGCTAGTCGGGTCGCATTGATATGACCTAGTCTACAATGCCTCAAGAAGGATTCGTTCATATCTGAACTCTTCCTCTTGTGTGTGTTCCGTATACAAAAGAACTGTAGTTTGATTTAGAACATCAATGCTTTTAGATAACGCGCCTGAAGCGATCAACTTTTGATATAGGAAATGTTCAAAACATTATCCAACAATACAAAATTTTATCGTTTCTTTACTAATAAAGAGACAGATATGATTTTGCATATCAGGTTCGGTATCTATTAACATTTGTTCAGAATCAATGTATTGGTAATACAGGGTGACAGTGACCAACAGACTTGGCTGCAACACTTGCCCCGTTTTCTGCCTCATGAAACTTATCACCCGTTCTCAGTTCTCTACCTATCTGTAGCCCTATGTAACAGATTACATATCTGGGATCCTGATCCGGTATCATATACCCAGGATGCGGAGGATACTGAGAAACAGTTCTTTGTAATGAACACACCCGAAGATGATGCATCAGCATGCACTCTCTTCGTTTGGGCGGCACGGGAATTCTGGTAATCCCCAATTTCCTGCTCTATCTTATAACAATTATAAGTTGCAGCGGGACCAACGTTCCCCAGCTCAGTATAACAAGCGGGTTCGGTCAATATTCCGTATTATTATCTTGATTAAGGCGTGATATGGTCGCTACCTGGAGAGAGAGAGAAGAAAACACTCAGCGTGCACTCTTTCAAGAATAGATTGGTTATTATTTTATCTAATCAGGATGGCTCCCACTGCTTTTTATCAAATCTTCCTTCAAACCCTAAAAGGAAAGACTAGCCGGAATTAATTACACACTACAAGTTCGCCAATCTTTCAGCCAGGCCAGTGTCGGTACTTTGAGGGAGGTTCCCCGTGCTTTCGCACGAACCTAATTACAGTAAACCTCGTTTTCCAGAGGCGTAACCTCGTTGACACCTACTTGATCGGCTAATTGTAATGTGTAAAACTCTCCCAGGAGTAACTCTTACTCGCAGCGGGTATCGGGATCCAACTATCTCATAGAAGGTATGCAATCTCATTGCAAATTTCAACACTTGAAATTCCCGATAATATTTTGCCCCTAGCACCCTATGACCTTGACGAAGGTCAACAAACCATAGGCCACTAGTCAAGTTCAACCCGTCATTTCTTGATCGAATTAAACCCACCCGCACGACCCTTGACGGAGGTCAACAAGGCCGCACGACTACCCTAATCCAATCTGCATCATATGCATAAGCAGATAAATACTAGTTAGCTACCGCACACTACGCCTTGACGGAGGTCAACAAACGTAGCACGAATACTAAATAGGACTTATCTGAAATGACGGAGGGCTACGACAGGTTTTTCTGAAAACCTTTTGCGTAATGAACTTGATATCGTTGTAGGATCGAATGATTTTAAAATGGAGTGTTTTTGAGGCTTTTCTAGTTTTGCTAAAGGGGTCACTCCCGGTGAAGGGATCGTCGGCCCTTTCCTCGTCGAATGAGGTGCGGGATATATCATATATATCACTGTGCAAAGCAAAAACTCTTAAAAGCAATCCAGAAACAAACCGAGTGTGTAGCATCTGCCAGTTATTGCTAAATGAGTCACTCCCGGTAAAGGGATCTCGGTCCTTTCTTCATCGAATAAGGTGCAGGATATATCATATATACCGATGTGCAAAGCAAGAACTGTAGCTACCTGTTTTATTTTTGAAATTCTATTCTACAACATCTTAGGTTTCTTTTATTTCATTAATCACATTAATGAAGTCCTATCATTTAAGTACCTAAACATCACAGATAAATACGACGTACACTTATGCCATCAGCATTCGCCTCGATGTCCCCTCATGCACCGTTAGGTTAGGTAACTAACGACAGAGCAGGGCAGGGCTAGCGCGGGTGTAAAACATAAGTAACGTCTATATAATATATCATATATACTATATACAGTATCCATCACAGAACATATCACATGATCACATCACAGATATCGCAGCAGAAGAAACATATGAAACATTGGATATACTAGGACGTCCGTGTTTTCAATACGAGCCAGTATAAAACACGGATTCCACGGTCGCGATGAATAGCCAAACCCACACCTCTAGACCCCTACGAGAGCGGCAAGCAGCCTTACCAATTCTAGAGTTAGGAGACCCGGACTCGACTCCTCGAGTTGGTCTCCCTCTGGACTCCAGAACCCGGTTACTTGTGCTCCCCTCCTTGGGTCTATCCTAGTGCAGAAAAGGAAATAATATACAAACGGTGACATCTTCCGCAACCTGGAAGTGCCCCAATAAAAGAACATTACATACAAGTTTTTACATGAATGAAAATGAAAAACACTCATCTCACATAAAAAAACCCCGGTTATTCAAACACGACGATCCAATATAACATATCCAGTAACACATAACATCACATGTCATCAACGTAAGTAAATATGCGCATCCCAATTGTCGTTGACATATAACAACGAAACCGGCGATATCACATATTACACTTACGGTCACAGAAAAGAAAGTGTAAAACTACAACAGTTGGAATCCGCAACCACCTCAGACATCACATGCCTGACCAAATGAATTTCTTAGACATCGCATGCCTAACAATTATAAACCCCGCATTTTAGTCTCATTATCGAAAACACTTTTCAATATCAAGTCGGGCAATTCAACAAGATTCCCGACATCCTGATCGAATGCTCATCGTAAACTTCAGTAGACGGCCGCACCCCCGATACCGTCGACGAAGTGCACCAAGGCGGAACACCGCTGCCGCGAGCACCCAGATGGATGCTTTCGGCGACGGGGTTCTCCTATAGTCACTTGGTCGGGGCTATGGAGCGAGGCTGTCTATCAAGTTTACCCGGCGAGTATCCGCGTATGCTACGTGATTGCGACGGACTTTTGATCACATCAAAATTCCGTGGCAACCGATCAAGTGAGACTAAACCGCTAGATTTATAACATTCATTCAGTTATCTCATAACTACTTGTGAATTCCAATTATTGTATCCCATTCCAGATAAATAGAAAATGTTAAACTTTCCGATCGAACATTCGAACACCCAAGTTTTCCCGATACAGGTCAACACATGAAACAAGTCTAAAAACATTCAGTTCGTGCCTCAGTACCAACGGTCCAGCCGTAGAAGGGTCAAGCCAACGCCTCACATGTGGCACGCCGTACTGCCCCAAACCCGAAGGTTCAAAGGGCAGTTCAAGACGGTCACATAATCGAGTTAAGGTTTGTTGTCTTCTAGAGGGTCCATCGCGTTACTTGCACTACTTAGAACGTCGTTAAACTACGGAAAAATCCAACACTTGGAAATTTCCCGACAGGGGAAAAGGTGGGTATTTATATCCGGTCGAACTTTTTAACATATTCAAAAATTATACGGAAAGACACATAGACAGAGTTTGACAATCCGATCGAATAAACGAATCCCCAAAATAACCCCAGAAAATTCAACTCTTGAATAATATTTAAAAATACCCAGAGAACTCAGTACTGAATAAAGGAAGTTACTGTGCAAAATTGGGTGGGTGAAGTCATCATACGGCCGCGGAACCGCCGCAGAAGCCAGGCTTATGCCGCGGTTCCGCCGCGCTTTGGAGGAATCATGGACACGTGTTGCACAGTAATTCTTAGGATTCCCTGCCGATTTTTCTGCATATTTTTAATTTGGAAAAATCCCAGTTTTTAGAAAAAGTCCAGAGAGCTATTTTGGGTTAGGGTTTTGGTTCGATCGGGTTTCAAACGTCGTCTACACATCGCCTAAGGCTCTAGCTAGGCTCTGATACCACTGTAGGGTTCCTAGGCACTCTCAAGAGGTCTCACAAGGCATCAACCATGCCAATTTCAAAATTTACGGTGCCGAGAAACCCTAGACTACGGATCGTTAACTAGAAATCTAGGCGACAAATGAAACTAGTTAACAACTTAACTACAAGAACGGAAATACAACCTTTGTAGATCCGGTCCTCCACCTCCATAGCTCCGCAATGAAGTCTCCTCGCTGTCCAAATGGAATCCCGGGCTCTAGCGTCGGCTTCATCGGAGAAATGGACGGGCAAGGTCGTCGGCTTCGTGCCGAAGATGATCTACGTCGAGGCATCACAAGATCAAGCTCCCACTTCACCAAGTCATGAAACTTGTGAAGAAAACACCCTATACTACTTGGCAAGAGGTAGAGGATGAAGAAATAGGAAGTGGGTTCACTTTAGAATTGGATTTCTCACTCTTTTTCATCAATCACCATTGATGAAGTCAAGGTTTCTTCAAGTAGAAGATGAAGAAGAAGATAATATGATGATAAGTTTCTTATTTTAAAAATGAAACTAATATGAATACTTATCATATACTAACCATGGTCAAGTGTATAGATTAAACTAAGGTTAGTTGGAATGGTTAGGGTTAAGGATGAGATAAGAATGGTGGACTTTGTCAAAGTTTCAAGAAGCTTCAACATAGAAACAAAATAAGCCACCATTCTTAATAATATCCAAAATGAATAAATAAATAAATAACTAAGTAAATAATCAAAACCCTAACCATTCATATAACCATGGTTTAATCTTTACACAAACCCAAGTGAGCAAGTATCATCAAACATGATACAAACAAGTGCACAAAAAATATATCACATATACAATGTGCATCAAGTGAGAAAATCCTTTTAAAATGAACCAATACTAGTTAATGCAAAGCAATATATCAAATATATAATTATACATTAAATCATTAAATCAACACTTGATTTAACGATCCGGTCACATCGCATATAACCGACTAGTATCCTATGTATCGGCTTATCGAATCAATCCTTGATTCGATATCTAGGTTATATCGCATATAACCAATCGATACATTCATCGCGAGAATGAAATACGGTATCACATACACGCATTATTCTCGGTCCCGCACATATCTCATATGCGCTCCTATTTCGTTTCGCTTGAGCCAGGAAACCTCTGTGTAGGACTCTAAAGACTCGTCAATACACCGGCAGTAGGTGATGATCATATCAAACACCCACAAGCCGCAAGCGGTCTGCTAAACGTAACGGCCACCCGGGTATTGAGCGATGAGAAGATCGACGAGCAAGCCCGCTCACACTCCTGTGAATCCAACCAGTAACACTTACCGTACAGTCCGGTCTGATCGTCTGATATGTCGCATATCTCGCCTAGGGGTGGTAAACGTCAGACCCCAATAGCTCGATAAGTCGTGTCGATATGAGGTCTATAACTATTCGAGAAACTACTGGTAACACTTACCAGTAAATCTCAGCAACCCTGGCCAGGGATTTCCTGTTATAGCCAATCGAACACAGCGCAACATCAACTCCCTATACCGGGAGAGACGAATCCCCTCCTATCGCTCATTGCCTCCATGTGATTCGGGACTGTACCCAAAAACCACCGTTTTGCACGCCCTCTTGGACGTGGTAAGGTGGAAATCAAAGCACAGTGGGAACCACACAAGACTCTATGACGATCTCGGGTCAACAGACTACTCTGTACCAGTGTCACCAGAGAACTGCCATCTGATGTAAGGTATAATACCATCTGGGAGTTCTCGGCGAGTCCGTCCAGTGTACCCAGTCTCCACTGAGCACCCGTATATCATCTCTGATGTCAAACACTAATGGATATGGGATCATCCATCGCCCATCTGTATGGGTCGAGAAGGTATACGCTAGTCTACTCTGGCATATCGATGCCCCGTCTCGATATACCCACGACTAGGGACTTTGAAGGATGTACTTATGGACTACCATGTCCCCACTAGTATGATCCGCATCATAGTCCAGGTAATCAAGTACACATCCTAAGGGCTTTACCAACATGTATCAGAGAGACAATCAGTATACACGTTAAGGTAAAGAGCAACCAGATAGCATACTATCATGTTGAGCAAGAAAGTCCTCCCTATATATGTCCAAGCATCCACTACAATATACATCCTATGTATAGTAATGGTCTCTAGGGCATACATATAACTAACAATAACGAGGCTGCGCCCTTTCGGGTTTTCACAAAACTCACCGGTAGTCCTGCTGTTTTTACTCACGTAGCCCTTTCGGGTTTTCATCCGTGCCCATTTTGCTTGTGGACATACCGTTTTCTTTCTTCCCCTTTTTTTTATTATTTTTTTTGTATCAGCTTCGGGATGCTGTAACCCACAGTAGTTTATCGACGTCTCGGTCAACACCTAGTTTTAGGATATTTCGGTCCGCTGTTAGTTTAAGGACGTTTCGGTCCGCTGTTAGTTTAAGGACGTTTCGGTCCGCTGTTAGTTTAAGGACGTTTCGGTCCGTTGGCTGGCTACTACTTATAGAGTTTGGGCTTAGGAAGATAGCGAGCGGACATAGTTGTCGTCATCTATCATTGACCTAGACCGTGACTCATCAGGCGTAGTACTTTTTTAGGAAGCGACTGAAGGGCCTTTTACCATGCATGTCCATGAGTAGATAGGCTCCACCCTGGTAGACCTTGTCTATGATATACAGGCCTTCATAGTTCGGCTCGAATTTCCCCCGCTTGGCGCGATTAGGGATTATAGGTCTTTTGACCACTAGAACGAGTTCGCCTTGGCGGAATGTCCTCGACCTAGTCAATCTTTCGTATGAGCGCGTCATCTTCGCTTTATAAGCCTCCAGATTTTGTTGCGCTATGAACCGGGTTTCATCAAGGGCATCGAGCTCTTCAAGCCGAAAGTGAGCATTCTCTTCGTCTGTTAGCTCGTAATGAACTGCTACTCATAGAGAGGGTAGCTCTATCTCGAGGGGGAGTACCGCCTCCGTACCGAATACCAATACGTACGGCGTTGTGTTCATGGCCGTTTTGAACGTAGTTCGATACGCCCAGAGAGCTTCATGCAGTCTCTCATGCCAGTCCTTCTTATTTCGAGACACCGTCTTTTTCACAATCTTCGTCAAAGTCTTGTTGAAAGCCTCAGCCAGACCGTTAGCTCGAGGATTATAGACTGAAGAGTATCTCCAATCTATGTTATGCTGCTGTGCGAAGCGGCTTATCTTGTGGCTTCTATAGGCTGGCCCGTTATCGGAGATGATCCGTCTCGGAGTTCCAAACCGATAAATGATGTGCGTTTTGAAGAAATGGAGGATATTCTCCGTCTTCACTTCTCTCAGCGGTACTGCTTCTGCCCATTTGGAGAAGTAATCAGTTGTCCCCAAAATGAATCGATGTCCTCTGGATGATGCTGGTTCGATGGGCCCGATTATGTCGGTCCCCCACATTTCAAACGGCCAGCTAGCCACCGTTGGATGTAGTGGATTTAGATGCTGATGGATGAAGTCTCCGTGAATCTGGCATGCGTGGCACTGCTTCGCGTATTCGAGGCAGTCTTGGATCATCGTGGGCCAATAATAACCCATCCGTTTGATCTTCAGCTTCATCTTCGGCCCGACTTGGTGAGAACCGCAGAGTCCGTCGTGAGTTTCTTGGACGACTCTTCTTGCCTCGTCTGGTCCCAGGCATCTTAGCCACAGAGAATCAAATGACCTTTTATACAGAGTATCATTGACGAAAGCGAAAGACAGAGCTCGTTTCATAAGCTGATGTCTTGAGGACGCATCTTCAGGTGTTCGACGGGATTTGAAGTAGTCTATAAAGACTTCTCTCCAATTCGCAACCTTTTCCTGGTCTCTTATTTGTAGAGTCGTTTGCTCGGTCGCTCCCTTTTCTTTGGATGACTCCGGAGATATTTCTGCCGGTGCGAGAACCCGACGGCTTTGCACAACGATCCTCACGTCATCGAGGTTTTCGTCAGCCAGTTCTTTAGCGAGCTTGGCTAATGCATCTGCTTTGCTATTTTCCGTGCGTGGTATACTTTCCAAGGTGTAGGAAGGAATTTGAGTCAGCAGTCGCTGTACTCTCTCGCCGTATTTCACTAACACGGGCTTGCACGTTTGATAGTCACCATTTACTTGACTAACGATCAGTTGGGAGTCTCCATATATGAGGAGGTTTTCAATTCCCATATCAATGGCGATCTCGAAACCTGCTATCAGAGCTTCATACTCGGCTTCATTGTTCATTCTCGGCTCTGTTAAGGAGAAGGCAAAACGCATTATCCCTCCTTGTGGAGTCACGAAGATGAGGCCTACCCCTGATTTGATTATAGGGGTGCTTTGTTTGCGCTTCTTCATGGAGGACGCCCCATCAAAATAGAGTTCCCATCGGGTATCATTCTCTCTTCTCTCCCTGTCGATTGTATCAAACGTGCTCGTTTGGCAATTCACAGTTCAAGGGAGAACCGACAGGTATTGGATGCTCAGCGAGGAAGTCAGCGATAGCCTAGCCTTTCACTGCTTTAAGAGGTCGATAAGTTATCGAGAACTCCATCAATAGCAAGGCCCACTTAGCAAGCCACCCCGTTAATATGGCCTTCGACATCAAATATTTGAGAGGATCCACCTTCGATATGAGATGGACCTCATCTGCCAACGCGTAGTGTCTGAGCTTCGTTATTGCGAAGATCAACGCTAGGCAGTGTTTTTCGATGGGGGAGTAATTGCTTTCTGCTCCCAGGAGAACTTGACTTAGATAATAAAGGGCTCTCTACTTCCCTTGGTCATTTTCTTGTGCCCACAGCGCGCCTAAAGAACCTTCAAGGGCCGTTGTGTATAGGACGAGAGGTTTTCCTTTAACGAGAGCGGCCAGCACTGGCGGATTCTGCAGGTATTGCTTGATTTCGTCCAGTGCGCTTTGGAATTTGTGATCCCAGACGAATGGGGTTCCCTTCTTCATTAGGTGACTGTAGGGATGACACTTGCCTGAGAGATTGGTTATAAATCGCCGGATATAAGCGAGCTTCCCTTGGAGAGATCGTAATTGCTTGAGAGTCCTTGGCAGGGGCATTTCCATAATCGCCTTGATTTTTGACGGATCTATCTCGATACCTCGGTGTCGGACGACGAATCCTAGGAATTTGCCCAAGGAAACTCCGAACACGCATTTGAGAGGGTTCATCTTCAAGTTGTATTGCCGAAGGCGTTGAAATACGATCTTCAGATGCTCTAAATGTTCCTCGTATGATTTGCTTTTTACCATAAGGTCGTCGATATAGCATTCGACGATTTCATGTATGAGGTCATCGAAGATCTTCGTCATGGCCCTCTGATAGGTGGCACCGGCGTTCTTTAGACTGAAGGGCATCACCTTGTAGCAGAATATGCCCAAAGGGTTCCGGAAAGCGGTATGCTTCTGGTCTTCGGGGTGCATCTTTATCTGATTGTATCCTGATGAGCCGTCCATAAAGGAGAAAACCTCATGAGTAGACGTATTGTCTATCATCAGTTCGGTAACCGGTACTGGGAAGTCATCCTTCGGGCAGGCTTTATTGAGATCCCGAAAGTCTACGCAGATGTGCACCATCCCATTTTTCTTCATCACTGGGACAATGTTGGCGATCCAGTCAGGATATTGAACCTCTTGGATGAAGCCGGAGTCGATTAACTTCTTGACTTCGGCGTTGATGCTCATCTCAAGCTCGAGTCGAATTCTTCTCGGCGCTTGTTTGATCGGCTTGACGTCCGGGGATATTGCCAATTTGTGTACAGCAATATCTGGATCTAGTCCTGGCATCTCGGAATAGTTCCATGCGAAGCAATCTTTATGCTGCATGAGCACGTCTTTTAGCGTAGCCACCCTTTCTTTAGACAACAGCTCACTGACGAAAGTCGGCCGCGGGTCACTTGCCATCCCCAAATCAATTTTCTTGAGGTTATCTGCAGTAGTATATATTCCATCTTCCAGCTCCTTTGGCACCGGTGGAAATTCTGAGATTACCTCGCCGTCATCGTTTTCGAAACACCAGGGGAGTTTGTCCATATTCTCAGGTTCTTCTTTTGATAACATTATCACGTGACAGGTACGAGTTCGCTTCCAAGACCGATGTGGATCTGGTTCTACCCTCGTGGATTTGGGTTCATGCTTCTGCGGCGGGGTTACCCTCTAGCTGCTGGATAGAGCGAACCTGCCTTGCAGATATTGATCTTCGACCCAGTTCTTGAAAGTGAAGCAGTCTTCAATAGGATGTCCTATTGCCCTATGATAGGAGCAATAGTCTGGATGAGAGACTTCGCCTGCTTGCTCGGGGTGCTTGGACTCCGGGAGTGTAATCAGTTGATGTTTTACGGCAAGATCAAGTATTTTCTTTGTCTTGTCTTGGGCAAAAGAGTATGCTCGACCCATCTTCTTTATAAGAGATGAATCTTGGCCGCTCGATTCCTGATCGCGTGGCTTCTTGGACCCGCTTTATCGCCGTCGAACGCCTTTCCCGTTCTTTGGCTTGTTTTTGCCTCTGCGTCGGTTCTTTTGTATAACGGGTTGACAAGGAGGAGCATTTTCGTTTTTCACAGCCTGCTGAAGGAGGCGCTGCGTCCTGGCTTTCTCGTAGATGGCCATTTCGCGATTATGGTCGTCTCGAACCTTTTGACCTGCTTCCCTTATAAGCTTGTCCATTTGTTCTTCGAACGACAGACTAGGCATTTTCACGGCGGGCGCCCTTTCTGGTTCAGGGTTAGTATCTTCCCACAGAGCATCTCCTTCTTCATCAAAGTCATGTATGACGTAACAGTCGCGGAGTAGCTCCCGTTTCTTGGATTGAACATACCTAAGCCCGGTCGTTTCCATTCTCCCGTTGGGCAATTTTCGCTGAGTTCCGGGGACATTCCAGATCTTATCATAGAACTTAGCAGTTCGAGCGGTCTGTTTGAAAAGTACGTCTTGGCGCTTTAACAGCCCTTTTAGTCCGTTCGTATAATATCTGGGCAAATGGATGGGCTGGAGCCTGTCGAGTGTAGAATCCGCGCCGTGCCAGATTTCTTTCTCCACTTTGGTTTCCCCGGATCGGTAGAATAGGATCGCCGTTTCACCTTCTCGCCTGGGAGGGACATAGAACGTCTGCAGCTCTTCCACATTGTAGGTATCAAGCGCGTCTAGTTATTTATGATGCTTGGGCGGAACCATGGCAACTTGCAAACTTTGCTCTTCATCAGCGAAGGTTTGTATGGATGGTCGGTCAGAGAATATGGCATTGACCTCATCTTCCGAGTCGCTGCCAAAGATCAACATAGAAGCGGACGGTCTCGGCTTGCTGTACTGGGGTGGCCCTAAATAAACTATCTCTTCCTCTTCCTCGGTATCACTCCCGAAGACCGGAATGGTGGTGATAGCTTTGTTCTCCGGTTTGTGACATCTCTCTGTGTCCTCAAAGTCTGGTAAGAAGTATTTTGCATCTTCATACTTGCGGACTTCGTTCACGGAGAATGGGTTTAGCTCTCCTGTCACAGTATACTCGAGACCATCCTTGAAATACTTCATACACTGATGTTGTGTAGAAGGGATGATGTTGTATTCGTGCAACCAGGGCCGACCGAGCAAAGCATTGTAGCATGTCTTGGCGTCAATGACATGGAACTTGATGTCCGTGATGAGAAGCCGAAAGCGTAACGTCAGTATTACGGACCCAAGTGTCTGTGATGACTGGGAATCAAATCCGGAGATGGTGATTTTATCGCGAGCGAGGTGTTGAACGCTCATACAGGTTTCCTTCAACACCCGTACGTTAAGGAGATTGACGGAGGACCCATTGTCGACCAGGATTTTACCTATCTTGATGTCATGAAAGTATCCGAAAACATATAGGGGACGGTTGTGCTCGCATGTCCCAAGGAGGAGATCTTCATCGCCGAAGGTAATATCGGCTGTGTGTACCTCTTCCAGCTCGTCCTTCATCTTTTCTTCGGCGAGAAAAGCTTGGAATTGCTCAGTATCTTGTAACGCCTTGATCAACGAATCTCTCTCCTCTTTGAATAGCAGAAGGGCGTCGAGAATACTGAGCTGCGAAGGTAGCTTTCTCAAGTGTGCCAGAATTTTATAGTCCACCTTATTTTTCTTTGGCGGGTCCTTGGCTGTCAGCTTTTCGACGGCTTGGTCATCAAGGATGATATCCTCAGGGACTTTTTCTTTCCCCTTATTTTTTCTATTTGACCCACTGTTCGAGGGCCCAAGATTCTTTTCAGGGAGCGTACGTTTGCGCAGCTGAATATTTTCACAGGTCTTCGGTTCTTTCTCTTTTCCCAAGGTAGACTCCTTAAAGAGGGAGCCAAGAGTCATTTCTTCGTCAGAGTCGCTCCCAAAGGTGAGAACTTGGGAACCCTCGGCGCTGACCGTGCGACAGTTGCCGGCAGTTCTTTTACGCTCCTCGGTCGTACTTCCTTGCTCCCGACGAGTTTTGCGTTTCATCCGCTTGAAATGTTGCCGGTGAGCAACATATCCCCGCCACCATCTTTTAAAAGCGCTGCACTCTTCGATAGGGTGCGCAATCTTTCGATGGTATAAACAGTAGCTAGGATGCATTTCCGCTTCACCAAGAACGTTTCCTTCGGAGGGTGGCAACTTCATCCCCATTGATACGGCTTTGGCGAACCTCTTCCTCGTCTTGAACCTGCTTTTGTTTGCGGTGGATGTACTTTGTTCCGGTGGGAGTGTCTCGACTCTTTCGTCCAGTCGCCGGCGTTTGGCCTTTTCAAATATAGCCATCTCACGTTCGCGATCAGCTTTGCTTTTAAGAAGAGCTGTGTTCAGGAATGCATCAATTATTTCATCTGATGGCCCCAGAAGTTCCGGCTTAGGATTTGCCCCCAGTTTCTTGGTGCAAGGAGCTTCTTCATCGTTTATCGACGAGTGAGAGATCACATGGCAACTTACCACATAATCTTCGGACTCATCTGACAAGTATTCTCCATCGTCTCCGTCCTCAAGGACGTGGCTGAGAAACTCTTGGAGCGTGATTGGAGTCTGCGCCTTCTGGTTATACTCTTCCAGCGCGTCAATCTGCTTTTGTAGGTCCGTGCGCTTGTCTCCAGGCTTCATATGCTTCTTGGATTTCTTCTTCTTTTTCGAAGACTTCGACGGCTGGGTGTGCGAGCTTTGGCTATCACCACTGATCTTTGGAGTTGGGCGCGGCTTCAGCATCCCCTCAATGACCTCAGGTTCTAGTGGATTCTTCCATCTAATTTCCGGACATGTGTGAAGATCCTTCAGCATTCTTTTCGTCTTGGCTGAAAGAGCGACCTCCCATGGAGCTTCTTCTACAAAAGAGCATGATGCCCCGGGTGTATCTGTTTTCTTGAGAGTGTGTGGCCGAGGCGGGTTCACCTTCCAATTCTCAGATAATACGAACTTGCCCTGCTGGTATTGATCTTCTATCCAGCTTTTGAAGATGTAACAATCCTCGATCGGATAGCCCAACATTCGGTGATAAGGGCAGTAGTTAGGATTGCTAATGTCGCCAGGTTGCGCTGGGCATCTTGGCTCCGGTAAATTGATGAGCCTATTGTGCAGTGCAAGCTCGAATAACCTCTTTGTCTTGTCTTTAGGAAACGAGTAAGGGAGACTCATTTTATCTTCAAGAGATCGAGTTCTGTTATTTTGGCGATCAATTGGTCTTGGGCCACCGGGCTGCTGTTGAGCATTGGCAATGATGATCGCTTTCCCCTTTCCCTTCTCATTTCGAGAGTCTGGTTTTGGAGGAGACGGTCTATGACCCATCTGGTCCATTTGGGCCAGTTTGTCGATCAAGGCTTGGAAAGTGGTCGGCTTGAAGAACATCATGAACTGGGAAATAGTCGCATGAGGGTCCAGAGTGCCCACGAACATACCCACCGCCGATGCTTCTTCGATGCGTTGTTCACATTTTGACCACAGATTCTGCCATCGTATGGCGTATTGGACCCACGTCTCTCCTGGCTTCACCCTGGCATTGATCAATGCCGTTATCGGGGTGCGTTCACTAGCACTTGCGAATCGCTGGGTGAATAACAACTCCATTTCCACAAAAGTCTTGATGGAGTCATTCGGGAGTTCAGAGTACCATTCGAAGGTCATTTCTGACAAGCTGCCAATGAATTGACGGAGGAAATGTTTATCATCACCCCCGGTGTTGCCGCAAAGAGCTCTGAACTGGGCGACGTGCTGGTGAGGATTGCCTATCCCCTTGTACACATGGAATTTGGGGATTGTGTATCCCGGCAGATATTTTATTTGGTCATACCAGTTTGGATACGGTCGCCCAGTTTTGACGACTTGGCCGGCCGCTTCATTCGCCTGGTGAGCTCGTATTTGCTGAGCAATATAGTCGTCCAATGCGGCCTTGGAAATGGTTTCCTCCTTGGCTGCTGAGTGAGCCGGAGGAGGATTAGATGTCTCCCCTCTATCGTCTTCAACAATGATCGGAGGGTCTTCAGCTGGAGGATCCGGCTGTAACATCATTCCTACCATGTCTTGGAAGAGAAGCGCCATTTGTTTTATGCTGGCAGCTTGTTCTGCTGCTTCTCTGTCCTTCTTTTTGAGGACCCTGCGTAGGAAGTCAGCATCAATTTCTTGTTCGTGACGCTGTTCTGATGATGCCTCCGGGCTTTCTTTTGGCCCGGTGAGAGCGGACATTACAGTCAGCATCTTCTGAAGCTTCTGCTGCTGCTGTTCCTGAGCTCTTGTGATGGATCGGGTGAGCATTCAGTGGCCCATAGAAGCGCGGCTATCCTCTTTCCCGGATGCCATATAAATAGTGTGCACCATTATGCCCCCAGACTTGGGGCGTTTGCTCTCGGCGTCTTTGCGTTCTGCCGTATTCATAGGGGCTTTCTCTGGCCTCCTTTTCTTTTGAGCAGTTGATGTTGAGGGGGCCGTTGCAGCGGGCACCCAGGCAGTTGTCGTCCTTTGTGGCTTGCTAGGACGGTTCTCTTCTTGCTGAACCTTCAGCTTCTTCTGTCGGCGAAGATAGTCTTGATCAATCACCGACTCCTGGACCCGTCGCCAGACTTTGTAAACTTTGGAGGACAGCCGCTGAGGGGGCTGTTCCGGCTTTGCCTCTGTAACATTCCCCAGGGATAGAGGAGATCTTTTCAATACGGCGGTAGGAGAGTTCCTGCGCATCTTGTTCAGCAATTTAAAGTTGTTCCCGGTTGGAACAGCAACATTGACTTCCACCGTTGGGGCTGGTGGAGTTAGCCCAAAGGGGGATTGCCCCCAGCCTTCCTTACTCGGCGCCAGTGGCGATGTCGAGCGTGTCGAGCCAATTGAGTTGGGTCGATGATGAGGATGGCTTTGTCTTGCCCCCTGTTCAGGTGAGGGGCTGTTGTTGGCGTCAGCCTCTTGAAGACCGATGTCCGTCGAGAAGCGGTATCCAACCGGTCAAAAACAGACTTCTGAGCAGGGACGGGAACCGTAGTGGGAGCCAGAACAGTCAGTCTTGTAAAGACCGACCCTTTGGCAGGAGAAGCCGCCTTGACGACTTCAGGAGCAGGGATGGCTATCCTTTTCGGAACAACCCTCTCTGGGATTGCAGGCTTCTTCACGGGCCCACATGAACTTTGGCCCAGTCTGGCGAAGACCGAGGAGCTGGAGCTGGACGACCCGTTGAGAGGGGTTGCGGTAGTAGCAAGCCGATCAAAGACCGACTTCTTGGGAGCTTCTGGTGTTGGTACGGGGGTGCTGAAGCTCATTGGCGGGAGCATGGTCCCAAAAAACAATCCAGTGGTGGACTGAGTGACCTGTTCCACCGGCATCGTGAACAGGGAGGCCGCTTGGGGCCCGTAGGCTATGCCTCCAGATGAGGAGGAGCGCGAGTTGCAGTCGCAGTTGGAACGCTTCACGCAAGTAGACGACATTGTTTTCTGCACCCAGTAAGACACCAAATCTTAGTACCTCGAACCCAAGGGCAACCATTAACAAACCGCGATTCGTTCGCGAACGCGACACATGAAGTGTGGAGTGGAAAGAGGAAAAGGTCCCACCGGGCGTGCCAGAATCTGTTTACGGCCGGAAACCGGAGATGGGACGGCGCAGGTCCGTCTGGCCTGAAATTCGGGATAGATGCTAATTGGTGCTATCCATCCACCTCTCCGAAGATGCCAAGTTGATTTATGGCACCATGTATCGAAGGTTTAAACGGATGCGGCCGATGTAGCAGACTTCGTCAGATTCCCCCTCGTTTGAGGGGTTTTTGATTATGGGGATGCTCTTCCCTACAGGTGCAAGCCCCTGCAGTTAATTACGCTACCGCGTTGCGGTAACAACTTTCTCCTTCTCCAGATGGTCACTTCGTGTCGTGTGTGTTTGTTTTGTTTGTGGTTGCCCGTGGATTGTATACGGAGACTAATTTATGTTATCGCCCGTAAGGCGTGGATTAGTCCAAATCCGTATCTTCTTAGATTTGGGTTTGGGGATTGGGTTTAAGGATACGTTAGTCTAATTTTTAGACTAAGATCAACTTAAACGTTAGTTAAGGACACGTTAGTCTAATGTTTAGACTAAGATCAACTTAACAAGATTCTTTAGATCCAACAAAAGAGTATTTGAACTCTATTGCTTAGTTTAAGGACATTGCGGTCAATTAGTTTAAGGACATTAAGGTCCAATGTTAGTTTAAGGACGTTTCGGTCCATCGGTAGTTTAAGGACATTTCGGTCCAGCGGTAGTTTAAGGACATCTCGGTCCATCGGTAGTTTAAGGACATCTCGGTCCAGTTTAGAGACATCGTAGTCTATAAGGTTTAAGGACATCGTAGTCCATGAGTTTAAGGACCCCACAGTCCGGTTTAGAGACATCGTAGTCTATAAGGTTTAAGGACATCGTAGTCCATGAGTTTAAGGACCCCACAGTCCGGTTTAGAGACATCGTAGTCTATAAGGTTTAAGGACATCGTAGTCCATGGGCTTAAGGACCCCACAGTCCGGTTTAGAGACATCGTAGTCTATAAGGTTTAAGGACATCGTAGACCATGAGTTTAAGGATCCCACAGTCCGTGAGATGTGTGGTTGTCGGGACCCGTCACCTCTCTGAAGACGTTGAAGGATTACAACGACAGTTATCAGAGGAGTAAAGAGATACACCATTGAACTAGTGTGAATTGATTGGAAGATCTGTAGCCCAGTTTGAGACTAAGATCTGCTGAATATTTGTGAGCAGATGGGCTCAGTTCAATATAAGTTGAGGACTTATGTCCAGAATTGGGCTAAGTCCAATTAAAATGTTTAACATTTTTAATTCTGTCTATTGAGCCTTTACTTAGGCTTGGCCCTTTTAGTAATGCTAAGCATTAGGTCCTGACAATTTTTGTCTTGTATTGAATGCATAGCATTCATCAGAACAAAGTGTGTTCTGACTGCGCGCCACGTGGCGCGTCAGGCGCTTTGCGCCAATTAAAGAGCGCATTGCGCTTCTGTCAGGTAGTGCACACGAAGGTGACACGTGTCGTGCTTAGCGCTAAGCACTAGTTTATGAGCGCATTGCGCTTTCAATTTATGAGTGTTTTGTGCTAGTTTGGTGGTACACCAGTGAGTGACACATGGTGCACTTGGCGCTGAGCGCCAGCCCATGAGCGCAGAGCGCTACTTCAGAAGCGTAAAGCGCAAGTTGTTTCTATGATTGACACGTGGCACGTTTTGGCGCTGAGCGCCGGTCCAAGGAGCGCAAAAGTGCAGTTCATGAGTGCAAGGCACTGTTCAGTAGCGCAAAGCGCATCTGATCAAATTTGTGATCAGAGAACAAGTTTATGTTCTTATTTTAAAGGAGGCATTGCCTCAAGATTCAAGAACAAAATTTCTTGTTTATAAAAGGGCTCTGCCTTTGTAGATCAAGGATCTATGAATGAAGTAAATACTTCTTTTATTTTTATGATTAGATCTTTTGATCTTTTTCTTTTTATCAAAGACCTTGATCTTTTGTAGATCTATGATCCTTTAAGAAGATAATTCTTCTTTTTTAATGAGATGATTTCATCTCTGTTGTTCAAGAATTAATTCTTTACCTTGAAGAAATGATCTTCTTTTTCTAAGAGCTTGCTCTTCTTTCTCTTTGAGTTTTTCTCAAAGTTTGCAGGGGGGTTTCTCTATATGAGACTTGAAGTCTTGGGGCCTTTATATAGGGCCAATTGATTTGTTAAATCAGTTTTAAGAGATCTTTCTCTGATTGATTTGGGAATATTTCCCATCGTTGGATCTTTGATCATAGGGCTTCTGCTTTGGAGAAGATAATCTTCTTGTTTTAATAAAATTGGAAAGATCTTTCCATAACAGAATTTTAATTCTGATTAATTAATAATTTTTTATTATTAGATCTTTTGATCTAACGGTGGGGAATTTTTAATTCCAGCGCTAACGCACCTTGTACTAGCGCATCTACGTTCGACACGTGGCGCGCAGCACAAAGCGCATCGCAACTGCGCTAGCGCACCCGTGTTTGACACGTGGCGCGCAGCGCACCTAGCGCTGGATTTAAAGCGTTGCTTCAATTTTTGAGTTTTGAAATTTTAAAACAGAGCCTTGCTCTGATTGGGGGTGCACTGCCTAGGGCACAGCGCACCTGGCGCTAGCGCGTCTGTGTCTGACATGTGGCGCGCAGCGCGCCTAGCACTGAATTTGAAGCGTTGCTTCAATTTTCAAATTTTGAATTTTAAAACAGAGCTTTGCTCTGGTTTGGGGAAACAATAGCCATTTCACGGTTATGGTCATCCCGGACTTTTTGATCCGCTTCCCTTATTAGCTTGTCCATCTGTTCTTCGAATGACGGACCTGGCATTTTCATAGCGGGACCTCGTTTTGGTTTAGGGTTAGCGTCTTTTAACAGAGCATCTCCTTCTTCATCGAAGTCATGTATAACGTAGCAACCCTGGAATCGTTCCCGTTTCTTGGATTGAACATATCCAAGCCCGATCGTGTCCATTCTCCCGTTGGTCAATTTTCGCTAAGTTCCAGGGACGTTCCAGATCCTGTTGTAAAACTGAGCTTGTCGCGCGGTCTGCTTGAAGGGTACGCCTTGGCGCTTTAACAGCCTTTTTAATCCTTCTGTGTAGTATCTGGGCAAATGGATGGGTTGACGTCTGTTAAGCGAAAATCGGCACCATGCCAGATTTTTTTCTCCACTTTGGTTTCCGTGGATTGATAAAAGAGGATCGCCTTTTCATCTTTTCGCCTGGGAGGGACGTAGAACGTCTGCAGTTCTTGCACACTGTAGGTATCGAGTGCGTCGAGCTCTTTGTAATGCCGCCGCGGAACCATGGCGATCTGCAAACTCCGTTCATCGCCAGTGAAGGCTTGTATTGATGGCCGAACAGAAAATACTGCATTGACCTCATCTTCAGAGTTGCTGCCGAAGACCAGCATAGGGGTAGACGGTCCCGGTTTGTTGTATCGAGGAGGTCCTGAATAGACTATCTCTTCCTCCTCCTCGGTATCGCTCCCGAAGACCGGAATAGTGGTGATAGCTTTTTGCTTATCCTCAGGTTTATGGCATCTTTCCGTGTCTTCGAAGTCTGGTAAGAAGTACTTTGCATCTTCGTACTTTCGGACTTCGTTTACGGAGAATGGGTTCAGCTCCCCTGTCACGGTGTACTCAAGACCATCGTTGAAATACTTCATACACTGATGTTGTGTAGAAGGGATAATGTTGTACTCATGCAACCAAGGCCTACCGAGCAAAGCGTTGTAGCATGTCTTGGCGTCAATGACGTGAAATTTGATATCAGTGACGAGTAGCCCAAAGCGCAACGTCAGTATCACAGACCCGAGCGTCCATGATGACTGGGAGTCGAACCCGGAGATGGTGATTTTGTCCCGAGCAAGGTGTTGAACGCTCATGCAAATCTCCTTCAACACTCTCACATTGAGAAGGTTGACGGAGGATCTATTGACGACCAGGATTTTTCCTATCTTGATATCATGACAGTATCCGGTGACATACAGGGGATGGTTGTGCTCGCACGTCCCGAGAAGGAGATCTTCATCGCCAAAAGTGATGTCAACTGTGTGCACTTCTTCCAGCTCGTCCTTCATATTTTCTTCGGCAAGGAAAGCTTGGAACTGCTCGGGCTCTTGTAGTGCCTTGATCAAAGAATCTCTTGCCTCTTTAGATAGCAGGAGGGCATCAAGAATGCTCAGCTGCGAGGGTATCTTCCTCAGGTGTGCCAGAACATTATAATCCACCTTGTTTTTCTTGGGCGGGTCCTTAGCTGCCAGCTCTTCAACGACTCGATCATCGAGGGCGATATCCTCAGGGACTGTTTTTCTTCCCCTTATCTTTTTTTTCCGATCCTTTGTTTGCGGGTCCGAGATTCTTTTCAGGTAGCGTGCGATTGCGCAGCTGAATGTTCTCGCAGGTCTTCGTCTTTTCTGCATCAGAGATGGATTCCTTGAAAAGAGGGCCGAGAGCTATTTCTTCATCCGAATCGCTCCCGAAGGCGAGAACTTGTGAACCCCCGGAATCAACCATGTGACAGTTGCCGGCAGTTCTTTTGCGCTCATATATTGTGCTCTTCTGCTCTTGACGAGTCTTGCGCTTCATCCGCTTGAAATGCTGCCGGTGAGCAACGTATCCCTGCCACCAATTTTTAAAGGCGTTGCATTCTTCAGTAGGGTCCTCCGATGGTACAAGCAGTAGTTTGGATGTGCATCCTCTTCGTTAAGGTGTATCTGATCAGGAGTGTTTCCTTCGGAGGGTGGCAGCTTCATTCCCATCGATATAGCTTTGGTGAACCTTTTCCTTGTCTTGAACCTGCTTTTGCTGGCGGCGGATGTGGTTTGATCTGGTGGGAGTGTTTTTACCCTTTCGTCCAGTCGCCGGCATTTGGCTTTTTTGAATATAGCTATTTCGCATTCCTGATCAGCTTTGCTTTTCAGAAGAGCTTTGTTCAGGAATACGTCAATCATCTCGTCTGACGGTCCTAGGAGTTCAGGCTCAGGATCTGCCCCCAGTTTCTCTGCATCCCGAGCTTCTTCACCGTTTATTAACGAGTGAGAGATCACGTGGCAGCTTGCTACATAATCCTCAGGTTCATCTGACGAGTCTTCTCCCTCATCTTGAAAGATGTGGTTGAGAAACTCTTGGAGTGTGACCGGGGTTCGCGCCTTCTGGTTATATTCTTCCAGCGCGTCTATATGTTTTTGCAGGTCCGTGCGCTTGTCATCAGGCTTTACAGGCTTTTTGGTCTTCTTCTTCTTCTTTGAAGACTTTGACGGCTGGGCCTGAGCGTTTTGACTATCGCTACTAATTCTTGGCGTCGGGCGTGGCTTCAGCATTCCTTCATTGACCTCGGGTTCTAGCGGACTTTTCCACCTGATCGCCGGGCATGTTTGGAGATTCTTCAGCATTCTTTTCGTTTTGGCTGAAAGAGCGACCTCCCATGGAGCTTCTTTTATAAAAGAGCACGATGCCCCCGGCGTGTCCACCCTTTTAGGAGCGTGTGGTTGTGGTGGGCTTACTTTCCAATTCTCAGACAGCGTGAATCTGCCCTGTTGGTATTGGTCCTTAATCCATCTTTTGAAAATGAAGCAATCTTCAATTGGATGGCTTACTGCTCGGTGGTAGGGGAAGTAATTAGGATTGTTGGCATCACCTGGTTGCAGCGGACTTCTTGGATCTGGCAGATTGATGAACCTATTGCACACTGCCAGCTCGAACAATCGCCTTGTTTTATCTTGGGGAAATGAGTAAGGATGTCCCAGTCTCTCCTTAAGGGATTGGCGTGGACGCACGTTGTTTTAGAGAACAACCGGTTTTAAGTCGCTCGGCTTCTATTGAGCATTGGCGACAAAGGTCGCTTTCCCTTTGCCCTTTTCATTCCGCGGTTCTGTCTTTGAAAAGGAAGGCTTATGACCCATCTGGTCTATTTGGGCCAGCTTATCAATCAAGGTCTGAAAGGTAGTCGGCTTAAAAAACATCATGAACTGGGATATAGTCGCTTGCGGATCCAGAGTACCCACGAACATGCCTATCGCGGGCGCTTCTAAAATGCGTTGCTCGCACTTCGACCATAGATTCCGCCACCGTATCACGTACTGCATCCTTGTTTCGCCCGGCTTCACCTTGGCGTTAATTAATGCTGTGATAGGGGTGCGTTCGCTAGCGCTTGCGAATCTCTACATAAACAGTAACTCCATTTCTGCAAATGTCTTAACGGAGTCATTCGGGAGCTCAGAGTACCATTCAAACGCTGTTTCCGACATGCTGCCAACAAACTGGCGAAGCAGTAGCTTATCGTCACCTCCGGTGTTGCCGCACAGAGCCCTGAATTGAGCCACGTGTTTGTGTGGATTTCGCGTCCCCTTATATACGTGGAATTTAGGGATCGTATATCCTGGTGGGTACTTTATTTGATCGTACCAACCCGGATAGGGTCGTCCAGTCTTAACAATTTGCCCGGCCGTTTCGCTCTCCTGATGAGCTCGTATCTGCTGAGCGATATAGTCATCTAGGGCGGCTTTGGAGATGGTCTCCTCCTTAGCTGCTGAACAAGCCGAAAGAGGGTTCGATGTCTTTCCTCTGTTGTCTTCAGGGATAATCGGAGGGTCTTCAGCTGGAGGATCCGGCTGTAACATCATCTCGACCATGTCTTGGAACAAAAGCGCCATTCGTTTTATGTTGACAGCTTATTCTGCTGCCTCTTTGTCCTTCTTCTCGAGGATCCTGCAGAGGAACTCAGCATCGGTTTCTTGTTCTTGAAGCTGTTCCGACGACGTCTCCGGACTTTCTTTTGGCCCAGTGAGTGCGGCCATCTGTGTTAGCATCTCCTAGAGCTTTAGCTGTTGCTCCTGGGCTTTTGTCACCGATCGGGTGAGTGGTCGATGACCCGTGGAGATACGGCTATCCTCTTTCCCGGATGCCATATAAATAGTGTGCACCACCATGCCCCCGAACTTGGGGCGTTTGGATTCAGTGCCTTTGAGCTTTGTCGCAGACACGGGGACTTTCTCCGGCCTCCTTCTTTTGTGGGCAGTCGAAGTTGAGGGAACCATTGCAGCGGGCACCCAAATAGATGACATCTCGTGTGGTATGACTGGGTGGTCCTTCTCTTGCCGAACTTTCATCTTCTTCGGTCGGGGGGAGTAGTCTTGGTTGATCACCGAGTCCTGGACCTGTCGCTAGACTTTATGAATTTTAGAGGACAACCGTTGAGGGGGCCCGCTTCCCGGTATACGGCGAAGGGGACGGGACCAGTCCGTTACGTATTTACTGTGAAGTAAATACGCTAAGCGTATCTAAGCAATATAAAGGTAAATCACAAGAGACAAGAGATATAAAAAATAACAGCAACTTTATTAATAACATTCTTTTATACAATACATGAAAAGTAAATACATCTGGAATAAAAGCGATGCCTAAACAATGGCATAACAGGAAATGAAAAATACTGAATAGAATAAGGTACAATGTCTAGAGCTCGGGGTCTTCGTGGAATTGATCCAAATCTTCACCGGTGGGCTCGATCTCTGACGGGTCCAAAACACCTGACGACATTCAAAGAAGAAAGAAATAGAATGTCGTCAGCGAACAAGTCGCTCGGTAAGTCCCAAAGATAACGGAGAATTAGAAAAGACAGAATAAGAGGTATTTTCTAAAGTTGTATAATATTGTAGAATATTGTGTTTACGCTGTTGTTTGTAGCTTGGTACGGAAGGATGCCAGTGTATACAAGAGGGGTCTCAGTATGCTAGAGACCAGGGCAAACGGAATGTACAAGGAACCGTTAAGCCATAGTACAACAACAACGGAATATAGGTTAGGTGTCTTAATCTTACCGTCTCGTGCCACTTCACCAATCTACCCCTTAAACCCCGTAGTGTTTTGATTGTATTGTTGTATTGTATTGTATACGTTGGATGACTGACCAAAACCATGATATCAGTAAACAGATTGTAACTGCATAATCATGTAGACGGAATAACTGGATAATGGATGTATATCCATGGTTTGATTCAGTCAAGTTGTATAGATTGATAACTGGATTCATGGATTCATGTGTTCATATTGAATTGGAATATTATAGAATGTAGATTGACTTGAATCATATTCAAGTCAGAAATAATCAGACTCAAACCCGAGTCAGACAATCAGAAATGTGAATCGAAGTCTTATAATTGCTAGGGTCCTTAGGATAATTTATAAAACTTGAGGGGGGTTTTATTTAAAAATACTTTTATATACTTTTCAAAATATACCCCAAGCATTTATTATTCGTCTTTAGGGTTGTAATGAATGTGGATTTTATATTGTAATATTTCTAGTGAAAATATCCAAGTTTTATAAATAAAGGTATTTATCTGTAATATTGATTTATTTGAAATTCATGGTATTTTAATGTAAAATTTATTCTTGTGATTTCTAGAAAAAGTGAAATATTTATATTATAACAAAATAGATATTTTAATGATAAATATACATATATTTATACAAAAATAATTTCAATAAATATTTTATATTCTAAAAATCTCATTTCTTAAGATGTCGTATTTTAAATCTTTCGAGACCGAATGCTCTTTGCGGAGGTCTGAATCTCGCACTACTAAACCCGAGGGTGCACGATAAACCGTACTATCCCGAACGGGTTCCCCAAAAGTGGGTTGTAGCGGCGCTTTGCAAAGATTATAAATTACTAAATCCTTTAGAAAACGGTTTTATAAAGTACAAGGTATTTATTTGTAAAAAGTCAATTTTCTGTATTTTAGATTCTAGGGTTTTCTAATTCAACTAGACTATTTCTAAATGGTCTAAACAACAAGTTGTTAGATGCCTCAAATCGCCTCTTCACCGCCAATTGTGGCCAGGTAAGTACAAGTGAAGAAAGGAGGGATCCGCTCACGAATCATCGTGAGACGGGCCTTTTAAAATTACCTTTCTCCCTTGCCTAGCCTAGACACCACAAAGTCAGGTTTAGATAAACGACCGATGTCCACAACTTATCGTATTTTCCTAATAAGAGGTATTTATTTTAAAAGTGTAACAAGCTAAAACTTTTAGAAATGGTTTTATTAAGAATATGATATTTAAATGAAAATATTATTTTATCGTATTCTAAGTTTTTCAATGGTGTCGTGTTAGGTTGTATGTAAGTGTGTGAGGAGGTAGGTCGTTACCTCGTGATCTACTTTAAAGGTATAGCAAGTTAATGAGATTAAATGTGAAATCGAAACATTGTGGTATTTAAGTGAAAATACGATATATTGAAAAATCTATCATTTCATGTGATGAAACTTGTTCAAATTGTTTGTTAAATATTTAATAGTCAACATAAAAATGTTTAAGCATGAATGTATTGGTGAGAAGTGAAATTTTATAGAAAACCGAATCGGAAATCGGATTTGTTCGGATTCCGTCAGGTTTTGTAATTTCATATTTTTTTGAAAAAGAGAGAGAGGTTAGAATGGGACTTACGAGTTTGGACAACACGAGAGTGATAAGGAAGAATAGGGTTCGCGGGTACGTCGATTCGTCGCCGCGCGTTCCTAGCACGATCACCGGAAGTTCGCCGTCGATTTCGTCAGGGCTTCGCCTTTCGCTCGTTTTCAAAGTACACAAGATCTCTTGGAATTTTGAGAGAGTGGGCTCAGAAATTTAGGATGAGAGGGTAGAGGGTAGGGGGTGTATTTATAGAGTTAGGCTAGGGTTAGGGTAGGTGTAGGGTTTTTAATTAAAAAATGTAAAAATATATTTAAAAAATCATTAAAAAATGGAGTAAATGGGGGTTAATGGGCTCTCTGTAACCGATCTGAAAATTTAAAGTATGCAGGGAGGTTGACCAGGAAAAGATACCCAACTTCTATGTTGGGGACTCGGCCGTCCGGCCGAGTCCGGCCGGCGGCGCCGGCCCGAGCCGGCCGGTCCGCTGGCCGACTCGGCCAAGTCGGGCCGAGTCAGGTGGTCGGGGGGTGTGGGGTCGTCGGGTGTGGCTTCTGGTGCATTTACATTTTCATGTGTAGTAGGAAATTTGTGAGAAACGCACGTGTAACTGTTGGTATTCTAAAAAATCAAAAACAAAATAATATTAAAAATAATGTGGGGCATGGGATTTGAACTCTGGTGGCTTGGTTCAGCAGTGCAAGGTATTACCAATGAGCTACAAGTTCTTTCTTGTAATTATGGAGTGAAATAAATACTTAAAGAGATATCAGCAACATTAAATACTCCAAGTATACATTGAATTTAAATCAATTCTTTGTACATTAAAAATGAAGTTGTTACAGTCTACCCTCCTTACAAAAATTTTGTCCTCGAAATTTACAACTTTTATTTGAGGACTAGTTTACAAAGAGGTGTGGATATCTAGTACGCATTTCATCCTCCCTTTCCCAAGTGGACTCTCCTGGAGTGTCTTTCCTCCACATCACTCGAACCAAGTTAACTTCCTTGTTCCGAAGTGTCTTCACTTTCCTGTCCAAGATCTCCACAGGCTGTTGCTCACAAGATAAATCAGGCTGTATAGTGAGCTCGGAATGATCGAGAACATGGCTGGGGTCACTCACATACCTTCTGAGTTGGGATATGTGGAACACGTTATGCACTCCTTCCAATGAGGGTGGAAGTGCTAAGCGGTATGCCACTTCACCGACTCGTTCGAGTATGTCGAACGGTCCAATGTATCTCGGACTTAATTTACCCCGTCTTCCAAATCGGATCACTCCACGGTTCGGAGATATCTTCAGGAATACGTGATCTCCTGGCTGGAACTCCAAGTGTCGTCTCTTTGCATCAGCCCAGTGCTTCTGTCGATCTTGGGCTATGCGCATCCTTTCCCTGATAGTAAGAACCACATCAACAGTCGCTACTATCATCTCTGGTCCAAGAAGTTCCCTATCTCCGATGTCGTCCCAACTTAATGGCGATCGACACTTCCTTCCATACAATGCTGCAAAAGGTGCTATTCCTATGCTTGCTTGGTAGCTGTTGTTGTACGAAAACTCCACAAGATGTAGGTTATCTTCCCACGATCCTTTGAAGTCTAACATACACGCTCTGAGCATATCCTCCAAGATCTGAATAGTTCGTTCCGACTGACCATCTGTTTGTGGATGATAAGCCGTGCTGAAGTTCAGACTTGTTCCCAAGCTTGCTTGCAGACTCTGCCAAAATTACGATCGAAACCTGGTGTCACGATCGGAGACAATGCAGACCGGTACTCCATGAAGTCTCACAATTTCCTGTATGAGTTCATGGGTATCAGAGATAGTACATTATGAAGAGTTTAAATCTTAAGTAAATTATTACCTCCATGTACTTCTTTGCTAGTGTCTCAGTAGATTGGCCAACTCGAAATGGGATGAAATGAGCCGACTTTGTGAGTCGATCCACAATGACCCATACGGCATCGTTACCCTTTGTGCTGCGAGGAAGAGCAGTCACAAAATCCATCGTGATGTGTTGCCACTTCCATTCTGGGATTGGTAATGGTTGAAGTAATCCAACAGTCCTGTGATATTCAGCTTTTACTTGCTGACACACCAAGCACTTTGCGACGCTTCTGGCTACTTCACGTTTCATTCCATGCCACCAATAATTCTGACGTAGATCTTTGTACATTTTGGTACCTCCAGGGTGTACTGAGTAGGGAGAGCTGTGAGCTTCTTTCATTAACTCTTCCCAAACAGGACCTTTTGGTACACACAATCTGCTGCCGTATCTCAAAGATCCGTCTTCATGGATGATGAAGTCTGTTCTGAGTCCATTCTCCACTTGTTCTCTGATCCTTTGCAACTTAGCATCACTTGCTTGAGCTGCTTTGATCTGATTGACAATGGTTGATTGAACTTGTAGATTCATCAAACTTGAAGTATTACCTGGCATGACTACCTTAATCTCCATCTGATGCAAGTCTTGTTGAAGCTTCCACTGAGCGGTGAGATTCATTGATAATGGTTGGCGACTAAGAGCATCAGGCACTACGTTCACCTTCCCTGGGTGATATTGCAAGTTGATGTCAAAGTCCGCCATGAGTTCTAACCATCTTCTCTGCCGCATATTCAACTCCTTCTGAGTAAACACGTACTTCAGGCTCTTATGATCTGTGTAGATGTTCACTCGTTCACCAAGTAGATAATGGCGCCAAATCTTGAGAGCAAAGATGATGGCTGCCAATTCCAAATCATGCGTCGGATAATTGTGCTCATGAATCTTCAGCTGTCTTGAAGCCTAAGCCACAACTTTACCGTGCTGATGTAGAACACATCATAATCCCTTACCAGATGCATCGCAATGCACTTCGAATCCTCCAGATTGATCCGGTATGACGAGAATAGGTGCTGATGTCAACCTTGACTTGAGTTCTACGAAAGCTTGTTCACATGCTTCTGACCACACAAATTCTTCATCTTTACGTGTCAGGGACGTTGCTATCTTTGAAAAGCCTTCAATAAACCTTCTGTAATATTCAGCTAAACCCAAGAAACTCCGAATATCCTTCACTGACTTTGGTGTAGGCCATTCGCTAACTGCTGAAACTTTTGCTGGATCCACAGAAATTCCTTCTCCTGATACGATGTGTCCAAGAAAACCAACTTGCTTTATCCAAAACTCGCACTTGCTGTACTTGGCATAGAGCTGATGTTGTCGAAGAGTTTCTAGGACAATTCATAGGTGCTCCGCATGCTCTTTCCGACTTTTAGAATACACCAGGATGTCGTCGATGAAGATGACAACAAACCTGTCTAAGTACTCCCGGAAAACATGATTCATTAGGTTCATGAATATTGCGGGTGCGTTGGTCACTCCAAATGGCATCACTAGAAATTCGTAATGTCCATAGCGGGTTCTGAAAACTGTTTTGTGAATATCAGCTTCCTTGATCTTCACTTGATGATAACCCGAACGAAGATCTAATTTAGAGAAAACACAAGATCCACTTAGCTGATCGAATAAATCATCGATGCGCGGAAGTGGATACTTGTTCTTTATAGTGACTTCGTTCAAGGCTATGTAATCGATGCACATTCTGTATGAACCTTCCTTCTTCTTCACAAGTAGTACAGGTGATCCCCAACTTGAAGTGCTGGGACGAATCCATCCTTTCGCCAGTAATTCGTCCAACTGTGTTCGGACTTCCTTCAAACCTTCCGGACTTAAACGATAGGGTGCTTTGATCACCGGTTGTGCTCCTGGTACTAAATCAATATTGAATTCAAGAGCTCGATCGGGAGGCAAACCTGATATATCGTCAGGAAATACATCGTCGAACTCTCGAACCACATCTGGTCTTGATTCTTCCTCCGCTTGAGCTGCTGCAACTACTGCTTCTCTTGGCTTCGCTTTGTAGGTACTTGGCTCCAGTGTACGGTCTCCGCTTTTGAAATAGAAGACCGGATGGTCTGGAATCTCAAATACTACCCTCCTTTGACGACAGTCTATGGTAGCATAAAAAGTTCCAAGCCAATCCATTCCTAGAACCACATCGATGTTCGGTATGTCCAGCACTTTGAAGTCAGCATAAAACTCTCTGCTGCAGACGACGACTGGACACAAGCTGTATCCCATAGTTGCCTTTAGAACGCCATTTCCAGAACTGACATTCCAGCTGGAAACAAGCGGTGAGACTGGAATCGCATGGGTTCGAACAAACCGTTGCGACATAAACCAGTGTGATGCTCCAGTATCAAACAGTGCTAGTGCAGGGATTGAGGATACTAAGATTGTACCTAAGGTATGTGGGATATGTTTTAGGTATAGGAAAATATGTAGCTAAGTAGCAGGAGAGAAAAGCAAAGTTTGAAAAGAATAGTTTACCAGTGATGACTTGGCCAGTGGCCTCAGCTTCTTCCACGGACATCGTGAAAGCCTGGCGCCTTGGTACATTCCTCCTGGCCTGAGAAGCATTTCTCGCAACGTTCCTTTGAGCTTGATGGAACTGACGAGGAGGTGGTGCAGCTTGTAGTCCTTTGGGTGGTGCGGGTAGTGCAGGTCTTGGAGCAGGGGCTTGGATGGCCGGGCGCTGTGGGTAATTGTTTGCTGGCCTGGGTGCAGCAACTGGGTTTTGCCTTTGGGGACAAGACCCGATATCATGAGTAGCTGAGCTGCAGACTAAGCAAAGACGGTTGGCTCGCCGGCAGTCTTTCATCATATGTCCAGCTCTCTTGCAGTAGGTACAAAAGGCTGGGCTGGGACGATGGTTCGGTACTCCAGGTCGCCTTGGCACAAAAGGTGGTCTAGACGAGGCTCCACCTGCCATCTGGTTGGCAAGGCATTTGACTCCTGCAGACTGAGGTCTGCCCCTTGCTTTTATCACTACCTCATAACTGCGGGCAGCTTCCAGAGCATCCTCATGAGTCAAAAATTTTCCCGTGGCTAGAGCAGCCTGAATCTCCGTGTCCAGATCTTGTTGAAAGCACGGGCTCTGATCTCGTCAGTCGGTATCAAGTGTGCCGCGAATCTGTTTAAGGATTTTGTTAGCTGTGCAGTATGTGAGATTTAAAAATTGAACTGTTGTGACATATCTTACCGGCTTAGCATGGTGAATTCAGTGTCGTACTCATCTACTGATTTTTCCCACATCGAACCCTGTTGTAGATGAATGAACTGCTGCTCCATGGCAAACCTAGCAATCACAGAGAAGTATTTCGCATCGAACTTCTCGCAAAAAGTCTTCTATTCAATAGGCTGTACAAGACGGTTTTCTTCCGCCTTCCACCAGTTGCGAGCATTGTCCGTGAGCTATAGTTTCGCCACACGGACCCAAGCTATGTCTGGCACTTGTGCTGCTGCCAGATCATCTTCTATACTTTGTGCCCATTCTTCAGCTTCAAGAGGGCTTCCTTTTCCAGAGAACTGCTTGGGATGTAAAGCCCTGAATTGCTTTACCCGCGGTGCGTCGGTCTCAGGACGGTTCAGGAGTTGTTGCTGTCCCTCAAGAAGGCTGCGGATCACCTCAAGTAGCACTGTTTGCTCGGTGGGTGGCGCAGGAACAGCTGGTGTGAGAGGTGGTGCTAGAGGTGTGTTGTTGACGTTGGTGCTGGTGTTGTTCGGGGAATCCATAACCTTGAAGAAAAATTTGGGTTAGGATAGATTCAAGTACATGAAATGATAAGATTCAAGGAATAGAAATTTATAAGATTCAAGAAACATGAATTGTAAAGAATGTTTTAGTTGCTGGTTCTTGTGTTATATTGCTTAGGTTGTTCACGCAGAACAGAACTGCATAATATGGTTCTATACAGCTCGGACCTGCATGGGCCACCAACAAAACCTGTCACGCCCAGCTTCCCGGTATACGGCGAAGGGGACGGGACCGGTCCGCTACGTATTTACTGTGAAGTAAATACGCTAAGCGTATCTAAGCAATATAAAGGTAAATCACAAGAGACAAGAGATATAAAAAATAACAGCAACTTTATTAATAACATTCTTTTGTACAATGCATGAAAAGTAAATACATCTAGAATAAAAGCGATGCCTAAATAATGGCATAACAGGAAATGAAAAATACTGAATAGAACAAGGTACAATGTCTAGAGCTCGGGGTCTTCGTGGAACTGATCCAAGTCTTCACCGGTGGGCTCGATCTCTGACGGGTCCAAAACACCTGACGACATTCAAAGAAGAAAGAAATAGAATGTCGTCAGCGAACAGGTCGCTCGGTAAGTCCCAAAGATAAGGGAGAATTAGAAAAGACAGAATAAGAGGTATCTTCTAAAGTTGTATAATATTGTAGAATATTGTGTTTACGCTGTTGTTTGTAGCTTGGTACGGAAGGATGCCAGTGTATACGAGAGGGGTCTCAATATGCTAGAGACCAGGGCAAACGGAATGTACAAGGAACCGTTAAGCCACGGTACAACAGCAACGGAATATAGGTTAGGTGTCTTAATCTTACCGTCTCGTGCCACTTTTAACACCTTCCGCACCAATCTACCCCTTAAACCCCGTAGTGTTTTGATTGTATTGTATAAGTTGGATGACTGACCAAAACCATGATATCAGTAAACAGATTGTAACTGCATAATCATGTAGACGGAATAACTGGATAATGGATGTATATCCATGGTTTGATTCAGTCAAGTTGTATAGATTGATAACTGGATTCATGGATTCATGTGTTCATATTGAATTGGAATATTATAGAATGTAGATTGACTTGAATCATATTCAAGTCAGAAATAATCAGACTCAAACCCGAGTCAGACAATCAGAAATGTGAATCGAAGTCTTATAATTGCTAGGGTCCTTAGGATAATTTATAAAACTTGAGAGGGTTTTATGTAAAAATACTTTTATATACTTTTCAAAATATACTCCAAGCATTTATTATTCGTCTTTAGGGTTGTAATGAATGTGGATTTTATATTGTAATATTTCTAGTGAAAATATCCAAGTTTTATAAATAAAGGTATTTATCTGTAATATTGATTTATTTGAAATTCATGGTATTTTAATGTAAAATTTATTCTTGTGATTTCTAGAAAAAGTGGAATATTTATATTATAAAAAAATAGATATTTTAATGATAAATATACATATATTTATACAAAAATAATTTCAATAAATATTTTATATTCTAAAAATCTCATTTTCTTAAAGATGTCGTATTTTAAATCTTTCGAGACCGAATGCTCCTTGCGGAGGTCTAAATCTCGCACTACTAAGCCCGAGGGTGCACGATAAACCGTACTATCCCGAACGGGTTCCCCAAAAGTGGGTTGTAGCGGCGCTTTGCAAAGATTATAAATTACTAAATCCTTTAGAAAACGGTTTTATAAAGTATAAGGTATTTATTTGTAAAAAGTCAATTTTCCGTATTTTAGATTCTAGGGTTTTCTAATTCAACTAGACTATTTCTAAATGGTCTAAACAACAAGTTGTTAGATGCCTCAAATCGCCTCTTCACCGCCAATTGTAGCCAGGTAAGTACAAGTGAAGAAAGGAGGGATCCGCTCACGAATCATCGTGAGACGGGCCTTTTAAAATTACCTTTCTCCCTTGCCTAGCCTAGACACCACAAAGTCAGGTTTAGAAAATCGACCGATGTCCACAACTTATTGTATTTTCCTAATAAGAGGTATTTATTTTAAAAGTGTAACAAGCTAAAACTTTTAGAAATGGTTTTATTAAGAATATGGTATTTAAATGAAAATATTATTTTATCGTATTCTAAGTTTTTCAATGGTGTCGTGTTAGGTTGTATGTAAGTGTGTGAGGAGGTAGGTCGTTACCTCGTGATCTACTTTAAAGGTATAGCAAGTTAATGAGATTAAATGTGAAATCGAAACATTGTGGTATTTAAGTGAAAATACGATATATTGAAAAATCTATCATTTCATGTGATGAAACTTGTTCAAATTGTTTTTTAAATGTTTAATAGTCAACATAAAGATGTTTAAGCATGAATGTATTGGTGAGAAGTGAAATTTTATAGAAAACCGAATCGGAAATCGGATTTGTTCCGATTCCGTCGGGTTTTGTAATTTCGTATTTTTTTGAAAAAGAGAGAGAGAGGTTAGAATGGGACTTACGGGTTTGGATAACACGAGAGTGATAAGGAAGAATAGGGTTCGCGGGTACGTCGATTCGTCGCCGCGCGTTCCTAGCACGATCACCGGAAGTTCGCCGTCGATTTCGTCAGGGCTTCGCCTTTCGCTCGTTTTCAAAGTACACAAGATCTCTTGGAATTTTAAGAGAGTGGGCTCAGAAATTTAGGATGAGAGGGTAGAGGGTAGGGGGTGTATTTATAGAGTTAGGCTAGGGTTAGGGTAGGTGTAGGGTTTTTAATTAAAAAATGTAAAAATATATATAAAAAAATCATTAAAAAATGGAGTAAATGGGGGTTAATGGGCTCTCTGTAACCGATCTGAAAATTTAAAGTATGCAGGGAGGTTGACCAGGAAAAGATACCCAACTTCTATGTTGGGGACTCGGCCGTCCGGCCGGCGGCGCCGGCCCGAGCCGGCCGGTCCGCTGGCCGACTCGGCCGAGTCGGGCCGAGTCAGGTGGTCGGGGTGTGTGGGGTCGTCGGGTGTGGCTTCTGGTGCATTTAAATTTTCACCTGTAACTGTTGGTATTCTAAAAAATCAAAAACAAAATAATATTAAAAATAATGTGGGGCATGGGATTTGAACTCTGGTGGCTTGGTTCAGCAGTGCAAGGTATTACCAATAAGCTACAAGCTCCTTCTTGTAATTATGGAGTGAAATAAATACTTAAAGAGATATCAGCAACATTAAATACTCCAAGTATACATTGAATTTAAGTCAATTCTTTGTACATTAAAAATGGAGTTGTTACAGGCTTCATCTTTGTAACGTTCTCCATAGGTGGAGGAGATCTTTTCAGCATGGCCGTCGGAGAGTTCTTGCCCACCTTCCTGAGTGGTTCAAAGTTGTTCCCAATTGGAATAACAGCATCAATTTTCACCATTGGAGCTGGCGGAGTCAGTCCAGAAGATGAGCTGCCCCCAGCCTTCCTTACTCGGCTCTAGTGACGACGGCGAGCATGTCGAGCGGCCGGGACCACTTTTGCTGTTGGGTGAGCTTCATCATGCCCCCCGCTATGATGAGGAGCTGTTGTCATGGTTAGCCTATCGACGTCCGCTGAGAGGGGATGACCAATCTATTGAAGGCAGACTTTCGCACAGGGGGAGCGGTTTTGATGACTTCGCCTGGAGCGGGAGTTGAAATGGCCAGTCTTGCAAAGACTGATCCCTTAGCTGGGGAAGCCGCTCTGACGACTTCAAGAGCAGGAATGGCTATCCGCTTTGGGATGGCCGCTTTAGGTATCGCAGGCTTCTTCACTGGCCCCCTTGAGCTTTTGCCCAGTCTGTTGAAAACTGAGACACTAGATTTGGGTGATCCGTTGAGAGGGGCCACAGTAGTTGAAATCCGATCAAAGACCGACTTCTTCGGAGCCTCTTGTGATGGCATTGGGGTACTTCAAGTACTATAGAATGGACAGAGGAATTCTCCTCCAGCACGGAGGAATGTACCGAGGCGACAGGCTTTCACAATGACTGTGGAAGAAGCTAAAGCCACCGGCCAAGTCATCACTGGTAACATTTCCTTTCAACTTTCTTTTAGTCTATATACATACCTACATATCTTTTCCTTATACCTAAAACCTATCCTACATAACTTAGGTACAATCTTAATAGCCTCACTCCCTGCACTAGCACTCTTCGATACTGGAGCATCTCATTGATTTATGTCGCAACGGTTCGTCCGAACTCATGCGATTCCAGTCAAACCTCTCGTATCCAGCTGGAATATCAGTTCAGGGAACGGCGTTCTAAAGGCAGTAATGGGATACGACCTGTGTCCAGTGATCGTCTGCAGCAGAGAATTCTATGCCGACTTCAAGGTGCTGGACATACCGAATTTCGATGTCGTTTTAGGTATGGATTGGCTAGGAACATTCTATGCTACCATTGACTGTCGTCAAAGGAGGGTAGTGTTCGAGATTCCAGAGCATCCGGTCTTTTATTTCAAAAGTGGAGACGGTACCCTGAAGCCAAGTACATACAAGGCGAAACCAAAGAAGGTAGTGATTGCAACACTTCAAGTGGAGAAAGGATCGAAGCCAGAAGTAGTTCAACGATGTATTTCCTGAAGACATATCAGGTTTGCCTCCAGACCGAGCTCTTGAATTTAGCATTGATTTAGTACCTGGAGCATAACCGGTGATCAAAGCACCATATCGCCTAAGTCCTGAAGGTTTGAAAGAGATTCGTACTCGGTTGGACGAATTATTGACGAAAGGATGGATTCGTCCCAGCACTTCAAGTTGGGGATCACCAGTTCTACTTGTAAAGAAGAAGGAAGGTTCATATCGAATGTGCATTGATTATAGAACTCTGAACAAAGTAACTATAAAGAACAAGTATCCACTCCCGCGCATCGACGATCTGTTCGATCGGCTAAATAGATCTTGCGTTTTTTCCAAGTTAGATCTTCGTTCGGGTTATCATCAGGTGAAGGTCAAAGAATCTGATATCCATAAAACGGCATTCAGAACTCGCTATGGTCATTACGAATTTCTTATGATGCCATTTGGAGTGACCAACGCACCGGCTATATTCATGAACCTAATGAATCAAGTTTTCCGAGAGTATCTAGACAGGTTTGTTGTCATCTTCATCGACGACATCCTGGTGTATTCTAAGAGTCGGAAAGAACATGCCGAGCACCTATGAATTGTCCTGGAAACTCTACGACAGCACCAATTCTATGCCAAGTACAGCAAGTGCGAGTTTTGGCTAGATCAAGTCGGTTTTCTCGGATATATTGTATCAGGCAAAGAAATCTCTGTAAATCCAGCTAAAGTATCAACAGTAAGCGAATGGCCGACACCGAAGTCAGTGAAGGACATTCGAAGTTTCTTGGGTCTAGCAGGATATTACAGAAGGTTCATTGAAGGATTTTCGAAGATTGCAACACTCCTGACCAAGCCCATACGTAAAGATGAAGAATTCGTGTGGTCAAAAGAATGCGAACAAGCTTTCGTAGAGCTCAAGTCAAGATTGACATCGATACCTATTCTCGTCATACCGAACCAATCTGGACGTTTTGAAGTGCATTGCGATGCATCCGGTAAGGGATTAGGATGTATTCTACATCAGCACGGAAAAGTTGTAGCTTATGCTTCAAGACAGCTGAAAATTCATAAGCGCAATTATCCAACCCATGATTTGGAGTTGTCGGCCATTATCTTTGCTTTCAAGATTTAGCGCCATTATCTTCTTGGTGAACGAGTAAACATATACACGGATTACAAGAGTCTGAAATATGTGTTTACTCAGAAAGAGTTGAACATGCGACAGAGAAGATGGTTAGAACTTATGGCGGACTTCGACATCAACCTACAATATCATCCAGAAATGGTGAATGTAGTATCTGATGCCCTTAGTCACCAACCATTAGCATTGAATCTCACCGCACAGTGGAAGCTTCTGTAGGGTTCCTAGGCACTCTCAAGAGGTCTCACAAGGCATCAACCATCCCAATTTCAAATTTTACAAGTGCCGAGAAACTCTAATACGGATCGTTAACTAGAATTTTAGGCGAAACATTAAACTAGTTAACAACTTAACTAAAGATAAGAAGCTACAACCTTTGTAGATCCGGTTATCCACTTCCTTAGCTCCACGTAGTCATCCCCTCGCTGTCCATCTCGAGTCCCGGACTCTTGCATCGGCTTCATCGGAGAAAATGAGCGGACTAGTCGTCGGCTACGATGCCGAAGATGATCTACGTCGAGGTTACACAAGATCAAGCTCCAACTTCACCAAGTTGTGAAACTTGTGAAGAAAACACCCTATACTACTTGGCAAGAGGTAGAGGGTGAAGAAATAGGAGGTGGGTTCACTTTAGAATTGGATTTCTCACTCTATTTCTCAAGGTGCCATTGATGGAGGCAAGGTTTTCTTCATGAAGATGAAGAAGAAGAAGAAGAAGATAGAATATGATAAGTCTTTTCAAAAAGAATAATAAAATGAATACTTATCATCTTCTAACCTTGGTTAGGTGTAGAGAATAGACCATGGTTAGTGGGAATGGTTAGGGTTAAGGATGAAGACAAAATGGTCACTTTAGTCAAAGCTTCATGAAGCTTCAACAAGCTTCATGATAAAAAGAAACCATTTTGTTTTCTTTTTATCTATTTCTCAAAAAGAATGGATAAATAAATAAGTGAATAAACAAAACCCTAACCATTATCATAACCATGGTATAAGTCTTTACACAAAAACCAATTTTCATGCATCATCAAACATGATACAATCAAGTGCACAAAAGTATATCACATATACAACTTGTGAACTTCAAGTGAGAAAATCCATTTAAAGTGAACCAATACTAGTTAATGCAAAGTAATATATCAAATATATAATTATACATTAACTAGTATTGTATGTATCGGCTTATCGAATCAATCCTTGATTCGATAACTAGGTTATATCGCATATAACCAATCGAAACATTCATCGCGAGAATGAAATACGGTATCACATACACGCATCATTCTCGGTCCCGCACATATCTCATATGCGTCCCTATTTCGTTTCGCTTGAGCCAGGAAACCTCTGTGTAGGACTCTAAAGACTCGTCAATACGCCGGCAGCAGATGATGATCATATCAATCACCCACAAACCGCAAGCAGTCTGCTAAACGTAATGGCCACCCGGGTATTGAGCGATCAGAAGATCGATGAGCTAGCCCGCTCACACTCCTGTGAATCCAACCAGTAACACTTACCGTACAGTCCGGTCTGTTCGTCTGATATGTCGCATATCAAGTCTAGGGGTGGTAAACGTCAGACCCCAATAACCGATAAGTCGTGCCGATGTGAGGCTCATAACGAGTCGAGAAACTACTGGTAACACTTACCAGCAAATCTCTGATCAGCCCTGGCCAGGGACTTCCCTGTTACGGCCAATCGAGCACTGCGCAACATCAACCCCCAATATCGGGAGAGACGAAACCCCTCCTATCACTCATTGCCTCCATGTGACTCGGGACTGTACCCAAAAACCACCGTTTTGCATGCCCTCATGGACGTGGTAAGGTGGAGATCAAAGCACAGTGGGAATCACACAAGACTCTATGACGATCTCGGGTCAACAGACTAACCTGCACAAGTGTCACCTGAGAACTGCCATCTGACGTAAGGTATAATACCATCTGGGAGTTCTCGGCGAGTCCGTCCAGTGTACCCAGTCTCCACTGAGCACCCGTATACCATCTCTGATGTCAAACACCAATGGATATGGGATCATCCATCGCCCATCTCATGGGTCGAGAAGCGTATACGCTAGTCTACACTGGTATATCGATGCCCCGTCTCGATACACCCACGACTAGGGACCTTGAAGGATGTACCTATGGACTACCATGTTCCTGTAAGTCCACGTTGCGACCCCCGGTTCTTACAGGGAGGCGGAAACGGTATAAAATCAAAATTTTAACGCAAGAGGCAACATGGACTAAGCTAGGTCGGGATCTTTACCTAAACTAAAACTAGCATACTAAGCTAAAGATATTTAGCTACTCGGATGAAGATGGTTATACCTAAACTTGAACTCCTTCTCTTCAAGCTCCGATGGTGGTTCGATGGCTCCTTCTCGTTGTCTCCGTACGCCGAAGATAGATCCACTTGAAAGCTCCAACCTTTAGCTCCTTCTTCGTTCTTTGAAGAAACTAGTTCACTTGGTTTGCTAAACCTAGTGAACTAGAATGAGTAGAGATGATTTAGAATGGGATTTTATCTATGGTTCTTGATTCTCAACTCATGAGACAAGAGAACCATAGATCAAGAGAGGGAGCAAGAGGTTGAGGATGAGAGCAAGAGGAGAGCTCAAGAACAAGAGAGAGAATGAGCAAGAAAGAATGAGCAAGAAAGAATGAGCAACTCTTTTGTCTTTCACCCTCTCATAATCCAAAGTGATCATAACTCATCATATCAAAAAAGTCTTATGTGATGGTTTGAAGCAACCATAAGCTTATCATGTCATGCACTCATTTTACTCAAATGAGCAAGCAAGAAAAAGTCTTTGGCATGAAATGATAACCATGGTTATCATGATGGTCAACTAGTCAAGCCTAGTCAACCGGTCAACAAGTCAACAAAAGTCAACAAGTCACCAAAGTCAACAAGTCAACAAAAGTCAACAAGTCAACAACCATATCACCATAACACTTAATTAATATAATAGTTAATCACATATCATATTCTCATTAGGGTTGAGCATAAAGTCAAAAAGTCAACGGTCAACTGTCAACAACCCTAATGAGAATCCGCTGCCTCTGCCTCCCTGTCAACTGTGCATACACACCCGCATCCGCGTTCCGAGGAACACGAATGCAAACTGGATAAATCCAATCCCATAAGGTACACTAGGATCTGGCTTAAACCAAAGCCCGCTAGTGTAAACTGTCCGGACACTGTACGTGCACAAGTGCACGGATGTGACCGAACCCTGTCGCAAAACCATGCGACCTGTCGCAATACCATGCGACCTCTACTCTTTTGCCTAAAGGCAAAAAGCTTTCTGTGTGGGACTCTAAAGACTCGACACTACGCTGGCAGTGGGTTTAACCACAGACCGCAAGCGGCACTAGCTGTGCGTAACGGTCCCCAGGTAATGCCGACAAGAAGACCGACGAGGCGAAACCCATCTGAACTCCTACTGAGCCTGAGCGTGACATTCTCCGTACAGTCCGGTCTGTTCTTCTGATACATCGCATGGCGGGCCTAGGGGGCGGTAAACGTCAGTCCCCCAATAGCGGTACAAGTCGTGCCGGAGTGAAGCCCAATACACCCTGAGATAACACTGGAAACCTACCAGTATATCTCGTTTGCCCTGGCCAGGGACTACTCGTGTAATGGCTCTCCTAGACACAGCGCGATGTCAACCCCCAATATCGGGAGAGACGAATCCTGTCTAACCGTCACTGCCTCCAAGTGATTCGGGACTGCACCCAACCACCACCTGTTTGCACGACTCCTTTGAGCCGTGGTAGGGTAGTGATCAAAGTACAGTGGGAACACACTCGAGGCGGAGTGACAGTGTCAAGTCAGCGGACTAAGCTGTACTCATGTCACCTGGGAACTGATAACTGACGATAGGTATAATACCAACTAGTCAGTTCCCGACGAGTCCTGTCCAGTGTACCCGTAACCTAACGAGCACCCGCATACTATCTCAAGTACGACGTACTGACGGCTGTGGGACAGACCGTCTCCCACACTGGGATGAGAAGCGCATGCGCTGGTCTACTCCGGAGTATCGATGCCCTGTCTCGATAGTCCTGCGACCAGGGACCTGAATAAGGATGTGCTTATAGATTACCCAGCCCCCACTAGTGTGACTGCCATCACAACGCTGGTAATCAAGCAAAGATCCTAAGGGCTCCACTAATGCGTATAAGTGATATACTGAAATAAACACAAGTACACATTGAAGTAGAAACAAACCAAGTAGCATACTACTATTTTGAGCAAGATTGTATATACAAGGTGAATATCCCAAGCATCCATTAAGTAATATACAAACTAGTATGATACAGTAATGGCCTCTAGGGCATATACACTAACAATCTCCCACTTGCACTAAGGCCATGTACTGGCGTATCGAAGACCTATCATCTCGATCAGCCGCTCGAACTGAGTCTGGGGCAGGGCCTTGGTGAATGGATCAGCAGTGTTATCTTCTGAAGCGACTCTCCGAACCTCGATCTCCTGGCGATCTACGATCTCCCTGATCAGGTGATACCGCCTCAAGATGTGCCTGGATCTCTGATGGGACCTGGGTTCCTTCGCTAAAGCTATAGCCCCATTGTTGTCGCAATACATAGGTATTGGATCAACAATGGACGGAACCACCTGAAGTTCTTTCAAGAACTTCCTCATCCAGACAGCTTCTTTTGCGGCATCAGATGCAGCGATGTATTCCGCTTCCATCGTCGAGTCTGCAACGGTTTCTTGTTTGGAACTCTTCCAACACACCTCCCCTCCATTGAGGGTAAAGACAAAACCCGACATGGACTTGGAATCATCCTTGTCACTCTGGAAGCTGGAGTCAGCAAAGGCCTCGATCTGGAGGTCTTTTCCGCCATACACCAAGAACATCTCCTTAGTCCTTCTCAGGTACTTGAGAATGTTCTTTACCGCTATCCAGTGTTTCTCCCCAGGGTTTGACTGATACCGGCTTACCACACTCAGTGCATAAGCTACATCCGGTCTGGTACACAACATCGCATACATTATAGAGCCTACCGCAGAAGCGTAGGGTATAATAGACATGCGATCCCTCTCCAAATCAGTCTTGGGAGACATCTCTTTAGAGAGGGTGATCCCGTGACAAGCCGGTAGGTTACCGCGCTTGGAATCTTCCATACTGAATCTCTTCAGTATGGTGTCGATGTACCTGGACTGTGAAAGTCCTAATATCCTCTTGGATCTGTCACGGTAGATCCGGATACCCAGAATGTACGAGGCATCACCCAGGTCTTTCATGGAGAACCTGTGTGACAAGAACCCCTTGACAGATTGTAGCATAGGAATGTCATTTCCTATTAAGAGAATGTCATCCACGTATAAAACGAGGAATACTACAGTTCTCGCTACAAATCTACTATAGATGCATGGTTCATCTGGATTTTTGATAAAGCCAAATTCTTTGACCGTCTCATCAAAGCAGATGTTCCAACTCCGCGATGCCTGCTTTAGTCCATAGATGGACTTAAGCAACTTGCACACCTTTCCGCTGCTCCCACTCTGAATGAAACCCTCTGGCTGGTCCATATAGACACACTCCTCTAAATTTCCATTTAGAAAAGCTGTCTTTACGTCCATTTGCCAGATCTCATAATCGTGGAAGGCAGCAATGGCAAGAAGGATCCGAATGGATTTCAGCATGGCTACTGGAGAAAAGGTTTCGTCGTAGTCCAAGCCAGGTCTTTGACGAAAACCCTTTGCTACCAGCCTAGCTTTATAGGTCTCAACCTGTCCATCTACACCAATCTTCCTTTTGAAGATCCACTTGCATCCTATGGGTTTTACCCTGTCTGGAGCAATGTCCAACGTCCATACCTTGTTGGTGTACATGGACTCCATTTCGGTCCGCATTGCATCCAGCCATTTCACTGAGTCAACGCTCTGAACGGCCTGCTGGAAGCTAGTAGGCTCATCATAATCTATGATGCAATCCTCTCTATCCCCGTCTATGAGAAAACCGCAGTATCTCTCGGGCGGATGAGTCTGCCTACTACTCCTGCGGAGTGGCGCAGGAATGTCCTGTTCTGTTGAACCCTCTGGTTCCACTAAGCTTTCAGTAACAGTCTGTGGTTCTGGAACTTCTACCAGTTCTATTGTGTTCCCACTTATCTAGGTTTCCAAAAACTCAGTTTCCAAGAAGCGGGCATGCTGAGAAACAAAGACCTTTTGTTCCTCAGCTGAATAGAAAAGATACCCCCTAGAGTTCCTTGGGTATCCCACAAACTTACACTGTACTGAACGTGCCTCAAGCTTGTCCGCATGCTGCTTTTTTACAAAAGCTGGACATCCCCATACCTTAAGATACTTAAGACAGGGTTTCTTCCCAGTCCACATCTCATATGGGGTGGTAGGCACAGTCTTGGTGGGAGCCTTGTTCAAGAGATACGCAGCTGCTTCTAGTGCATATCCCCAGAATGATCGCGGTAACTCAGCGTTACTCATCATGGACCGAACCATATCCAATAGGGTTCGGTTCCGTCTCTCCGATACACCATTATGTTGCGGAGTGTATGGAGGAGTAAGCTGAGAGAGAATACCATTCTCTTTTAAGTAATTCAGGAATTCGGCACTTAAGTATTCTCCACCTCGATCCGATCTTAGAATCTTAATACTTTTGCCGGTCTGTTTCTCTACTTCATTCTTATACTCCTGGAATTTTCCAAAGGCCTCGGACTTATGTTTCATCAAGAAGACATAACCGTACCTTGAGAAGTCATCCGTAAAAGTAATGAAGTAAGAATGTCCGCTTCGGGCATGTGTAGACATTGGACCGCACACGTCACTGTGTACGAGTCCTAAGAGCTCGCTCGCTCTTACTCCTTGTCCAGTAAACGGAGTCTTTGTCATCTTTCCTTTGAGACAAGATTGACAAGTGGCATACGATTGATATTCGAACGCATTCAAATATCCTTCTGTATGTAACTTAGTCAACCTTCTCTCATTGATGTGACCCAATCTACAATGCCATAAGAAAATCTGATTCATTTCCGGAGACTTTCTTTTGTGTGTATTCTGGACGTTGAAAATCTGTGGTTGGTTTAACACGTATATACCATTACTCAATGTACCTGACCCAATCAAAACTTGATTAAGGTGAATGTTTACAACATTACTTACAAACGCAAATTCATAACCTTCTTTAGAAACTAAAGATACAGAAATGATATTACAAGTTGCGTTGGGTATAAAAAAGCAATTACGCAAAACCAAAACATGTCCATCTGACATTCCCAGGTGATAGTCCCCCACGGCTTTAGCATCCATGCTAGCTCCGTTCGCAACTTTGAGGGTCATGTCACCTGCCTTCAAAACACTACGGTTTCTCAACGCCTGCAAAGAATTACAGATATGAGATCCTGATCCGGTATCCAATACCCAGGAAGTAGAGTTTATTGAAAGACAGTTTTCAATAACATACACACCTGAAGCTGAAGCTGCAACCTGCTTCAATTCCTGTGTTCTGGCCTTCCAGGCCCTGCAATTATTCTTCCAGTGTCCTTTCTTATGACAATAGAAGCATTCTTCCTTATCCACAAGCTTCCCCGCTATCTTTGTTGCTTTGCCTTTTCCCTTCGTATCCACTTTACCAACACCGCCCCTTGGTTTGGCGGGGGCCTTCTTCTTCTTTCCCTTGGCTTTCGCCTTGGACCTAGAAGAAGATGATCCTCCTACAAACAAAGTGGATGTTTCCCTACCTTTCTGTAGGGTGCCCTCTGCGCTCCTCAGCATGTTGAGGAGCTCTGATAGTTCAACCTCTTTTTCTTGTAGGTTGAAGTTCAGTATAAACTGGGCGTAAGTGGAAGGAAGGGACTGGAGAACTATATCCGTATATAGCTCACTCTCCAATGTGATCCCTAGGTCAGCGAGCTCCTCAATGAAGCCGATCATCTTTAGCACATGCTCGGCTACTGATGATCCGACGGCCATTCTTGTCGAAAATAACTTTTTCGACGCTTCGTATCTTGCGATACGTGATTGCTCTCCATACAGTTCTTTTGTATGGAGCAATATGGACTCCATGTCCATATTCTCATGCCTCCTCTGATGTTCGTTGTCCATCGAGGCAAGCAGGAGGCACTTGGCCTTCGCGCTATCAATCTCCCAAGTCTTGCGGATTTCCTTATCCGCGACACTGGAAGTTGGACCAGGGACAGGGGGAGCTTTGGTGGTAAGAAGATACCCCAGCTTGTCATAAGTGATTGCTATCGTGACATTCCTGAGCCAATCTTTGTAGTTTGGCCCTGTCAGTTTGTTTTTATCTAGGAGTAACTTAAGTCCAGTCATGTTGATTGGTCGCTGCAATTAGGAGAGAGAAGAAGAAACACTCAGCATGATGCTCTTGCAAGTTTAGAGTGGTTTTTAGTTTGTCTAAACAGGATGGCTCCCACTGTTTCTCGAATCCCTCCTCAAACCATAAAGGAAGAATTAGTCAGGATCAATCCCACCGTACAATACTTGCTTAACCGTTCAGCCAGGCCGGTGTCGGTACTTCGAGGGAGGTTTTCCAACGCTTTCGCGAAGTTCCTTAATTAGAGAACCTCTTTTCCCTGGGGGCGTAGCCCCGCTAACACCTTTCTAGGCACCTACTAGGTTTATAGCATTGATCGTTAAGTGAGAAATTTCCCGAGGAGTAGCATATACTCACAGTAGAATCGGGATCCAAATATCATCACGTGACGAAACTGAAGGAATCCTACCAGAATCATCACACTCCAAATGGTATGCAAATCTAGCAAGTTTCAGTACTTATGAAACTCCCGATGTGGATTTTTGCCCCATGCTCTTATGACCTTGACGAAGGTCAACAAATCATAAGTCACATGTCAAGTTCTGCCCGTCATTATCCAGGTTAATTTGAATCCACCCGTATATACCCTTGACGAAGGTCAACAAGGTAATGCGAATGTCCCAAACCAACGCATCTATCTATGCTACATATGAATACCCAATAGCTACCAATCACTATGCCTTGACGAAGGTCAACAAACACAGCTTGAATACTATTGAATATTCATACGAAACGACGGAGGGCTACGAATGGTTTTGGCAAAACCGTGAACGTAGTGAACTTGATTTGGTCGATGGAACGAGATAGCTTTTAAAAGGAGTGGCTCAAGCTCCGCATTTTAAAAGTTGTTTTTGAAAAGAACCGAGTGGTTTTTCGAAAGTGTTCCAACGACTTTAGCTTGGTTTATTATCTTGCATTAGTTCTTTTAATGCGTGATATTCTTGCATTAGTTCTTTTAATGCGTCCCATCATTTAATCCTACCATTGCAGAAAACAACCAAAATATGACGTACGCTTATGCCATTCGCATTCGCCACGGGGCCCCGTCATTACCCGTTAGGTTACTTAACTAACGACAGAGCGGGGGCTGGGCTAGCGCGTCTGTAAAACATAAGCAACGCCTAAATAATATCATATATAGATATACTGCAATGATAAACATTTCAGATCACAGATAAATACATTGGATATACTAGGAATCTGTAATTTGTACGAGCCTGTAACAAAAACAGATTACACGGTCGCGGTGAATAGCCAAAACCCCACCCAAGACCCCTACGGGTGCGGCAAACTACCCGCCAAGTACCCGAAGCGTAGCAACCTCCCTCATCTCCATGAGTAGGCCACTCGACACTTCGGCATACCCGGTAGTTTGTGCACCCCTCCATGGGTCTATCCTAGGAGCAAAAACAGTAAAAAGAAATTATACAATGACAGCTACAACCCCGACCCGGTTGTGCGGCCATACAAATAATTATTACATCAATTTACAAATTTACATGAATTGCAAGAAAAGAAAACTCTCGTCTCACAACCCCCGGCTATTCACCCGCGACAATCCAACATATTTATATACACATTCCAGCACATTACAGATCATGTATAACCCCAACCAATCGACTTATAGCGATTAGCCGACGTTCAATACATGCAAACATCACAGATATAACCATCATAGTCAAAGTGCAGTGAAGTTCGGAAAAAATACGGAATTATAGGACCCCAAAAGGAAATTTCTTTTCTGGAAAATCTGGGCACATATAATATATTCCAAAAATCCCAAAACCAACACATACACACACTGCACGAAAAACGATGCACAGAAGACGACAAAGAGCGGCGGTTCCGCGGCGGATGCCTAGCTCGCGCGGCGGAAGGGCGGCGGTTTGGACGAATTACTGTATCGTTTTTCTTGGGTGTTCACATAAAACCCTGAGCCGAATTTACAAGTGTAAAGTTTTTCATTTTGAGCCAAAAAAATTTCAACAGAAACTCAGTTTTCAGTTTTATTTTTAAAAGTTTGGTTTTTGGATTTTTCCGGTTCCGAACTTCGTTACACTTCACTACCAAGCTAGTTTAAGTTTAGTTAGGCTCTGATACCACTGTAAGTCCACGTTGCGACCCCCGGTTCTTACGGGGAGGCGGAAACGGTATAAAATCAAAATTTTAACGCAAGAGGCAACATGGACTAAGCTAGGTCGGGATCTTTACCTAAACTAAAACTAGCATACTAAGCTAAAGATATTTAGCTACTCGGATGAAGATGGTTATACCTAAACTTGAACTCCTTCTCTTCAAGCTCCGATGGTGGTTCGATGGCTCCTTCTCGTTGTCTCCGTACGCCGAAGATAGATCCACTTGAAAGCTCCAACCTTTAGCTCCTTCTTCATTCTTTGAAGAAACTAGTTCACTTGGTTTGCTAAACCTAGTGAACTAGAATGAGTAGAGATGATTTAGAATGGGATTTTATCTATGGTTCTTGATTCTCAACTCATGAGACAAGAGAACCATAGATCAAGAGAGGGAGCAAGAGGTTGAGGATGAGAGCAAGAGGAGAGCTCAAGAACAAGAGAGAGAATGAGCAAGAAAGAATGAGCAAGAAAGAATGAGCAACTCTTTTTTCTTTCACCCTCTCATAATCCAAAGTGATCATAACTCATCATATCAAAAAAGTCTTATGTGATGGTTTGAAGCAACCATAAGCTTATCATGTCATGCACTCATTTTACTCAAATGAGCAAGCAAGAAAAAGTCTTTGGCATGAAATGATAACCATGGTTATCATGATGGTCAACTAGTCAAGCCTAGTCAACCGGTCAACAAGTCAACAAAAGTCAACAAGTCACCAAAGTCAACAAGTCAACAAAAGTCAACAAGTCAACAACCATATCACCATAACACTTAATTAATATAATAGTTAATCACATATTATATTCTCATTAGGGTTGAGCATAAAGTCAAAAAGTCAACGGTCAACTGTCAACAACCCTAATGAGAATCCGCTGCCTCTGCCTCCCTGTCAACTGTGCATACACACCCGCATCCGCGTTCCGAGGAACACGAATGCAAACTGGATAAATCCAATCCCATAAGGTACACTAGGATCTGGCTTAAACCAAAGCCCGCTAGTGTAAACTGTCCGGACACTGTACGTGCACAAGTGCACGGATGTGACCGAACCCTGTCGCAAAACCATGCGACCTGTCGCAATACCATGCGACCTCTACTCTTTTGCCTAAAGGCGAAAAGCTTTCTGTGTGGGACTCTAAAGACTCGACACTACGCTGGCAGTGGGTTTAACCACAGACCGCAAGCGGCACTAGCTGTGCGTAACGGTCCCCAGGTAATGCCGACAAGAAGACCGACGAGGCGAAACCCATCTGAACTCCTACTGAGCCTGAGCGTGACATTCTCCGTACAGTCCGGTCTGTTCGTCTGATACATCGCATGGCGGGCCTAGGGGGCGGTAAACGTCAGTCCCCCAATAGCGGTACAAGTCGTGCCTGAGTGAAGCCCAATACACCCTGAGATAACACTGGAAACCTACCAGTATATCTCGTTTGCCCTGGCCAGGGACTACTCGTGTAATGGCTCTCCTAGACACAGCGCGATGTCAACCCCCAATACCGGGAGAGACGAATCCTGTCTAACCGTCACTGCCTCCAAGTGCTTCGGGACTGCACCCAACCACCACCTGTTTGCACGACTCCTTTGAGCCGTGGTAGGGTAGTGATCAAAGTACAGTGGGAACACACTCGAGGCGGAGTGACAGTGTCAAGTCAGCGGACTAAGCTGTACTCATGTCACCTGGGAACTGATAACTGACGATAGGTATAATACCAACTAGTCAGTTCCCGACGAGTCCTGTCCAGTGTACCCGTAACCTAACGAGCACCCGCATACTATCTCAAGTACGACGTACTGACGGCTGTGGGACAGACCGTCTCCCACACTGGGATGAGAAGCGCATGCGCTGGTATACTCCGGAGTATCGATGCCCTGTCTCGATAGTCCTGCGACCAGGGACCTGAATAAGGATGTGCTTATAGATTACCCAGCCCCCACTAGTGTGACTGCCATCACAACGCTGGTAATCAAGCAAAGATCCTAAGGGCTCCACTAATGCGTATAAGTGATATACTGAAATAAACACAAGTACACATTGAAGTAGAAACAAACCAAGTAGCATACTACTATTTTGAGCAAGATTGTATATACAAGGTGAATATCCCAAGCATCCATTAAGTAATATACAAACTAGTATGATACAGTAATGGCCTCTAGGGCATATACACTAACAGTTCCCACTAGTATGATCTGCATCATAGTCCAGGTAGTCAAGTACACATCCTAAGGGCTTTATCAACATGTAACTATAAGACAGTTTAAAGAGACTAGTGTACATGTTAAGATAAAGAGCAACCAGATAGCATACTATCATATCGAGCAAAAAAGTCATCTCTATATATGTCCAAGCATCCAATATAATATACATCATCTGTACAATACTGGCCTCTAGGGCATACATACAACTAACAATCTCCCACTTGCACTAGGGCCAGCTGCTGTAGTATCGCATACCGAGCATCCCGAAGAGTCTCTCAAACTGTATCTGGGGAATGGCCTTCGTGAGTGGATCCGCCGTGTTATTCTTCGTGTCAACCCTCCTGACCTCGATCTCCCGGCGATCAACTATCTTCCGGATCAGGTGATACCGCCTCAGAATATGCCTGGATCGCTGATGGGACCTGGGTTCCTTGGCCAAAGCCACCGCTCCATTGTTATCACAATACAAAGGTATTGGATGCTCAATGGATGGAACCACTCCAAGTTCAGTAATGAACTTCTTGATCCAGACAGCCTCTTTAGCAGCATCGTTGGCAGCGATGTATTCAGCCTCCATCGTCGAGTCTGCCACGGTTTCCTGCTTGGAACTCTTCCAACTAACCGCCCCTCCGTAAAGGGTAAAGACAAATCCCGACTGCGACTTAGAGTCGTCCTTATCACTCTGGAAGCTCGAATCGGTAAAGGACTCCACTTGGAGTTCTCCGTTACCATACACCAAGAGCATCTCTTTAGTCCTTCGCAAGTACTTGAGAATGCTCTTCACAGCTGTCCAGTGACTCTCTCCAGGATCAGCTTGATACCTGCTCACTACACTTAGTGAGTATGCTACATCAGGTCTGGTACATAGCATCGCGTACATGATAGAGCCTATAGCCGAAGCATAGGGTATCCCTTGCATGCGAGCTCTCTCCAAATCAGTCTTGGGAGACATCTCTTTGGAGAGAGTGACTCCAGAGATCGTGGGCAAGTTCCCACGCTTGGATTCATCCATACTAAACCTCTTTAGTATGGTGTCAATGTACCTGGATTGGGACAATCCCAATATCCGTTTGGATCTATCTCTATAGATCCTAATTCCCAATATGCAGGAGGCATCACCAAGATCTTTCATCGAGAATCTTTGTGATAAGAAGAGCTTGACTGATTGCAGCATAGGAATATCATTTCCTATCAAGAGTATGTCGTCCACGTACAATACGAGGAAGACAACCTTACTCTCTGCCACCTTCTTGTAGATACAAGGTTCATCTGGGTTTTTGACGAAATCAAACTCTTTGATAACGACGTCAAAGCAGATGTTCCAACTCCGCGATGCTTGCTTTAATCCATAAATGGATTTAAGCAGCTTGCACAGCTTCCCGTTGCTCCCACTGTCTACGAAGCCCTCTGGCTGAGTCATGTACACGCTCTCTTCTAAATCACCATTTAGAAAGGCGGTCTTAACATCCATTTGCCAGATTTCGTAATCATGATATGCAGCGATGGCAAGCATGATCCGGATGGATTTAAGCATAGCCACTGGAGAAAAGGTTTCGTCATAGTCCACACCTGGTCTTTGATGAAAACCCTTTGCAACAAGTCTAGCTTTGAAAGTCTCCACTTTCCCATCTACACCAAGTTTTTTCTTGAAGATCCACTTGCTCCCAATGGGTTTTACCCCTTCAGGAGCAACTTCCAAAGTCCATACTTTGTTGGTGTATATAGATTCCATCTCGGACCGCATAGCATCCAGCCATTTCACTGAGTCCTTACTCGTGATGGCCTGCTCGAAGCTAGTTGGGTCATCATCCTCCATGATGCAATCCTCGCTCCCACCATCTATGAGAAAACCGTAGTATCTCTCAGGTTGGCGAGGAACCCTACTAGATCGGCGAAGAGGCTGAGGTTCATTGGGAACTACTGAATCTTCTGGTTCTACTAAATCTTCAGTTACGGTTTGTGTATCTGGAACTTCTTCCAGCTCTACCACTTTGCCACTAATTTCTTTTTCAAGGAATTCCTTTTCTAAAAAGGTGGCATATTGAGAAACAAACACCTTTTGTTCTTCAGCATGGTAGAAAAAATATCCTTGTGAATTCTTAGGATATCCCACAAACTTACAAAGAACTGACCGTGCCTCGAGTTTGTCTGGATTTTGCCTTTTGACATAGGCCGGACAACCCCATATTTTAACTCGTTTAAAATATGGTCTCTTCCCACTCCATATCTCATATGGTGTGGTAGGTACAGATTTAGATGGAACTTGATTCAATAGGTATGCAGCTGTCTCCAGCGCATATCCCCAGAAGGAAATAGGTAACTCAGCTGTGCTCATCATAGAGCGCACCATATCTAATAGGGTGCGGTTCCTCCGTTCTGATACACCGTTGTGCTGTGGTGTATATGGAGGAGTCAGCTGAGTGAGAATCCCATTCTCTTTTAGGAAGTCCAGAAATTCATTGCTCAAGTATTCACCTCCTCGATCAAATCGTAGGATTTTAATACTTTTTTCGGTTTGGTTCTCAACTTCTTGTTTATATTCTCTAAATTTCTCAAAAGCTTCTGATTTGTGTTTCATCAGGAACACATACCCGAACCTAGAGAGATCGTCAGTGAATGTAATGAAGTATGAAGAACCATCCCTGGCATGTGTAGACATAGGACCGCATACATCACTATGTATCAGTCCTAAGAGTTCAGTAACTCTTTCTCTGTGTCCCGTAAACGGAGTTTTGGTCATCTTGCCTTTGAGACATGACTGGCAAGTGTCATAAGATGAAAATTCGAATGGTTTCAAATATCCATCCTTATGTAACTTAGCCAGTCGTGTCGCATTGATGTGACCCAGTCTACAATGCCACAAGAAGGATTCATTCAGTTCAGAACTCTTCCTCTTGTGTGTGTTTGTTATGCTCAGAACTGTTGATTGATTTAGAACATAAATGCCATTGCACAACGTGCCTGATCCCACCAACTTTTGGTTACGGAAAATGTTCATAACATTATCCTGTAATACAAAATTATATCCCTCTTTACTCAACAAAGAAACCGATATAATGTTGCATATCAGGTTCGGCATGTAATAGCATTCGTTCAGAACCAATGTATTACCAGTAGGTAATGCAAGGTGATATTCCCCGACAGTCTTAGCTGCAACAATTGCACCATTTGCAACTCTAATGTCTTTATCACCTTCTCCAAGTTCTCTACCTTTCCTTAGCCCATGTAACTGATTACATATATGGGATCCTGACCCGGTATCTAATACCCAGGACGTAGAGCAAATGGAGAAACAATTCTCAGTAACGAACACACCCGAAGAAAATGCATCAACATGTACTTTCTTCTTTCGGGTGGCATAGGAATCCTGGTATTCCCCTATGTCATGTTCATTCCCATAACCTTTATAAGAAAGAACGGAACCAACGTTCCCCAGCACAGTATAACATGCGGGTTCAGTCAATACATCCATATTATTATCTTTGTTAGGGCATGAAATGGTCGCTACCTGGAGAGAGAGAGAAGAAAACACTTTAGCGTATGCTCTTGCAAGATCAGATTGGTTATTATCTTATCTAATCAGGATGGATTCCACTGGTTTTTATCAAATCTTCCTTCAAACCCTAAAAGGAAAAACTAGCCGGGATTAATTACACCCTACAACTTCGCCAATCTTTCAGCCAGGCCAGTGTCGGTACTTTGAGGGAGGTTCCCCGTGCTTTCGCACGGACCTAATTAGAGTAAACCTCGTTTTTCCAGAGGCGTAACCCCGTTGACACCTTTCTAGACACCTACTTGATCGGCTAATTGTAATGTGTAAAACTCTCCCAGGAGTAACTCTTACTCGCAGTGGGTATCGGGATCCAACTATCTCATAGAAGGTATGCAATCTCATTGCAAATTTCAACACTTGAAATTCCCGATAATATTTTGCCCCTAGCAGCTATATGACCTTAACATAGTCAACAAATCATAAGTGCTAGTCAAGTTCAACCCGTCATTTCCCGATTGAATTAAACCCACCCGCACGACCCTTAACATAGTCAACAAAGTCGCACGACTACCCTAATCCAATCGCATCATATGCTTATGCAGATAAGCACTAATTAGCTACCGCACACTACGCCTTAACATAGTCAACAAACGTAGCACGAATACTAACTAGTACTTATCTGAAAATGACGGAGGGCTACGACAGGTTTTTCTGAAAACCTATTGCGTAATGAACTTGATATCGTTGTAGAATCAAATGATTTTGAAATGGAGTGTTTTCGAGGCTTTTCTAGTTTTGCTAAAGGGATCACTCCCGGTGAAGGGATCGTCGGCCCTTTCCTCATCGAATAAGGTGCGGGATATATCATATATATCACTGTGCAAAGCAAAAACTTCTTAAAAGCAATCAAAAGACAAACCGAGTGTGTATCATCTTCCAGTTATTGCTAAAGGAGTCACTCCCGGTGAAGGGATCTCGGTCCTTTCCTTATCGAATAAGGTGCGGGATATATCACATATACCTCTGTGCAAAGCAAAACTGTAGCTACCCTTTTTGTTTAAAATTTGATTCTACAATATCTTTTAGGTTTCTTTTTTTTCATTAATCACATTAATAAAGTCCCATCATTTAAGTACCTAAACATCACAGATAAATATGACGTACACTTATGCCATCCGCATTCGCCTCGATGTCCCCTCGTGCACCGTTAGGTTAGGTAACTAACGGCAGAGCGGGGCAGGGCTAGCGCGGGTGTAAAACATAAGTAACGTCTATATAATATATCATATATACTATATAAAGTATCCATCACATAACATATCACATGTATCGCAGCAGAAGAATCATATGAAATATTGGATATACTAGGACGTCCGTGTTTTTAATACGAGCCAGTATAAAACACGGATTCCACGGTCGTGATGAATAGCCAAACCCACACCCCTAGACCCCTACGAGAGCGGCAAGCAACCCTACCAATTCTAGTGTTAGGAGACCCGGACTCGACTCCTCGAGATGGTCTCCCACTGGACCCTAGAACCCGGTTACTTATGCTCCCCTCCTTGGGTCTATCCTAGTGCAGAAAAGTAAATAATATACAAAGGGTGACAGCTTCCGCAACCTGGAAGTGCCCCAATAAAAGAATATTACATACAAGTTTTTACATGAATGAAAATGAAAAACACTCATCTCACATAAAAACCCGCGGCTATTCAAACACGACGATCCAATATAACATATCCAGCAACACATAACATCACATGTCATCAACGTAAGTAAATATGCGCATCCCAATTGTCGTTGACATATAGCAACGAAACCGGCGATATCACATATTACACTTACGGTCACAGAAAAGAAAGTGTAAAACTACAACAGTTGGAATCCGCAACCTCTATAGACATCGCATGCCTGATCAAATGAAATACTTAGACATCACATGCCTAACAATTATAAACCCCGCATTTTAGTCTCATTACCGAAAACTCTTTTCAATATCAAGTGAGACTAAACCGCTAGATTTATAGCATTCATTCAGTTATCTCATAACTGTGTGTGAATTCCAATTATTGTATCCCATTCCGGATAAATAGAAAATATTAAACTTTCCGATCGAACATTCGAAAACCCAAGTTTTCCCGAAACCGTTCAACACATGAAATTAGTTCAAAGACATTCACTTCATGCTTCAGTACCAACGGTCCAGCCGTAGAAGGGTCAAGCCAACGCCTCACATGTGGCATGCCGTACTGCCCCAAACCCGAAGGTTCAAAGGGCAGTTCAAGACGGTCACATAATCGAGTTAAGGTTTGTTGTCTTCTAGAGGGACCATCGCGTTACTTACACTACTCAGAACGTCCTTAAACCACAGAAAAATCCAACACTTGGAAATTTTCCGGCAGGGGAAAAGTTGGGTATTTATATTCGGTCGAACTTTTTAACATATTCGAAAATTATCCGGAATCCACATAGACAAAATCTGATAATCCGATCGAATCTTCGAATCCCCAAAACAACCCCAGAATACTCATCTGTTGAGTCACAATAAAAATACCCAGAAAATATAGCATTCAATTATATGAATTACTGTGCAGAAACTATTGGACAAGGGGACAGTACGGCCGCGGAACCGCCGCACATGCCAAGCATGTGCCGCGGTTCCGCGGTGGATTTATCGATTTAGACCCTCGTTTTTCACAGTAATTCAAATAAGACCCTGCTTATTTTTCTGCATATTTTTAATTGACAAAAATCCAAATTTTCAGAAAATTTCCAGAGAGCATTTTGGAAATGGGTTTCGATGTTCGTTCAGATTTCAAACGTCGTCTAGACTTCGCCTAAGGCTCTAGCTAGGCTCTGATACCACTGTAGGGTTCTTAGGCACTCTCAAGAGGTCTCACAAGGCATCAACCATGCCAATTTCAAATTTTACAAGTGCCGAGAAACTCTAATACGGATCGTTAACTAGAATTTTAGGCGAAACTTTAAACTAGTTAACAACTTAACTAAAGATAAGAAGCTATAACCTTTGTAGATCCGGTTATCCACTTCCTTAGCTCCACGTAGTCATCCCCTCGCTGTCCATCTCGAGTCCCGGACTCTTGCATCGGCTTCATCGGAGAAAATGAGCGGACTAGTCGTCGGCTACGATGCCGAAGATGATCTACGTCGAGGTTACACAAGATCAAGCTCCAACTTCACCAAGTTGTGAAACTTGTGAAGAAAACACCCTATACTATTTGGCAAGAGGTAGAGGGTGAAGAAATAGGAGGTGAGTTCACTTTAGAATTGGATTTCTCACTCTATTTCTCAAGGTGCCATTGATGGAGGCAAGGTTTTCTTCATGAAGATGAAGAAGAAGAAGAAGATAGAATATGATAAGTCTTTTCAAAAAGAATAATAAAATGAATACTTATCATCTTCTAACCTTGGTTAGGTGTAGAGAATAGACCATGGTTAGTGGGAATGGTTAGGGTTAAGGATGAAGACAAAATGGTCACTTTAGTCACAGCTTCATGAAGCTTCAACAAGCTTCATGATAAAAAGAAACCATTTTGTTTTCTTTTTATCTATTTCTCAAAAAGAATGGATAAATAAATAAGTGAATAAACAAAACCCTAACCATTATCATAACCATGGTATAAGTCTTTACACAAAAACCAATTTTCATGCATCATCAAACATGATACAATCAAGTGCACAAAAGTATATCACATATACAACTTGTGAACTTCAAGTGAGAAAATCCATTTAAAGTGAACCAATACTAGTTAATGCAAAGTAATATATCAAATATATAATTATACATTAACTAGTATTGTATGTATCGGCTTATCGAATCAATCCTTGATTCGATAACTAGGTTATATCGCATATAACCAATCGAAACATTCATCGCGAGAATGAAATACGGTATCACATACGCATCATTCTCGGTCCCGCACATATCTCATATGTGCCCCTATTTCGTTTTGCTTGAGCCAGGAAACCTCTGTGTAGGACTCTAAAGACTCGTCAATACGCCGGCAGCAGATGATGATCATATCAATCACCAACAAGCCGCAAGCGGTCTGCTAAACGTAACGGCCACCCGGGTATTGAGCGATTAGAAGATCGACGAGCTAGCCCGCTCACACTCCTGTGAATCCAACCAGTAACGCTTACCGTACAGTCCGGTCTGTTCGTCTGATATGTCGCATATCAAGTCTAGGGGTGGTAAATGTCAGACCCCAATAACCGATAAGTCATGCCGATGTGAGGCTCATAACGGGTCGAGAAACTACTGGTAACACTTACCAGCAAATCTCTGATCAGCCCTGGCCAGGGACTTCCCTGTTACGGTCAATCGAGCACTGCGCAACATCAACCCCCAATACCGGGAGAGACGAAACCCCTCCTATCGCTCATTGCCTCCATATGACTCGGGACTGTACCCAAAAACCACCGTTTTGCACGCCCTCATGGACGTGGTAAGGTGGAGATCAAAGCACAGTGGGAATCACACAAGACTCTATGACAATCTCGGGTCTACAGACTAACCTGCACAAGTGTCACCTGAGAACTGCCATCTGACGTAAGGTATAATACCATCTGGGAGTTCTCGGTGAGTCCGTCCAGTGTACCCAGTCTCCACTGAGCACCCGTATACCATCTCTGATGTCAAACACCAATGGATATGGGATCATCCATCGCCCATCTCATGGGTCGAGAAGCATATACGCTAGTCTACACTGGTATATCGATGCCCCGTCTCGATACACCCACGACTAGGGACCTTGAAGGATGTACCTATGGACTACCATGTTCCCACTAGTATGATCTGCATCATAGTCCAGGTAGTCAAGTACACATCCTAAGGGCTTTATCAACATGTAACTATAAGACAGTTTAAAGAGACTAGTGTACATGTTAAGATAAAGAGCAACCAGATAGCATACTATCATATCGAGCAAAAAAGTCATCTCTATATATGTCCAAGCATCCAATATAATATACATCATCTGTACAATACTGGCCTCTAGGGCATACATACAACTAACAGCTTCAACAAGACTTGCATCAAATGGAGATTGTAGTGGTCATGCCAGGTAACGTTTCAAGTTTGATAAACTTACAAGTTCAATCTACCATTGTCAATCAGATCAAATCATCTCAAGCAAGTGATACTAAGTTGCAAAAGATCAGAGAACAAGTAGAAAGTGGACTTAGAACAGACTTCATCATCCATGAAGACAGATCTTTGAGATACGGCAGTAGACTGTGTGTATGTCATGACCTGAATGTACGGAACATGACTGGCACTTAAATTATGAAACGTCTAAAGGCGTAACGTAATCTAAGTAAGCCAAAATCCAGAAATCTAAACCATTTAAAGAAATAGAGTGAAGGAAAACTTAACTTAAAAAGGTGATTTTTATAAAGTAAAGTCACATTAAAATATTTTAAAACATTAAATTTTCCCGAAAATTTCGACAGAGTTTCCTTTGTAAATACTGGCCCCAAACGGGTACAACACATGAATGTACACAAGTAATGAATAAAGGCATCCCCAAGCGGGAGCTAGCTCTTCGCCAATGGCGGAATCTCAACCACATGCAATATACATATCATCATAATATGAGATAAGCATCGGAAAACAAGAAATAAGAAAACTCCACGTCAGCTTAAGTGAGCATTGACACCAGAAATAGAATACACACAAGTCTCACAAGCTCACCATCTAAGTCCAATATACAACTGGTGGAAAATGGTAGATAAGGTAGATGGAGTATACTAGATACAATAATAATATACAAAGTGGGAACAAAATATCCTCGCAACCCACCTGCGAGCAAGCCGCAAGTCAAAGCAAAAGAAGCAAAATGAGGAAGTACGCCCGCCGCTACTGTGCTGACGGGTCAGACCTGCAAGATACTATGGCACAACAGGGGTGAGTTGCCAACTCATGAGTAGTAACATCTAATAAGGCTATCGTAAGTATGCACGCAAATGCGTCACAAACTACATGTGCAATTATGATATAATGCACTAGTATGAATGCAAGATGAATGAATATTCAACCACGAAATCTGGACATATCTGGTATGAGAAAATCTGTGTTCTTATCTTAGTAAAACTTGTATAATAAAACTGGAACATCATCAGTGAAATCGACAGAAAAATCTGTGTCAAGCATCGACACAATACATGCATATCTCAATATCTCAATAGCCGTCTCTCAGATCGGCCCTCAAATCTGTCACATCCCCATACTCCAGTCGGTATCCTCCAGATAACCGCTGGGCCAATAATAACCGGTAGGTAGTCCGCCCCTGCCAGGCTCATCGTCATCCTCACAAAAACACTCTCGCCCGGGGGTACTATACCGAGTCCACCATGTACCCGGGACGGTTCATCCTACTTCTCGAATCGGGTCTCGAAAACCAACAGAAATCAGGAAAACTCATGGTGGACGACACATTCATCATATCATGAGAAAACCGCAACTTGCATTTTTAAAATGATAATAGGTTTATAAATTCTTGCGGTTTCCCCCCAAAATCCAGCAATCTCATAAATACTGAAATCTCCAGGAAATCACAATATATGAACATGTCAGTAATGATGGATGTCTATGATATCAGTAATATGCCAGCGATGTATGACTAGAAAACTATGTATGGATGAGGATGCCATGAGGTATATGACTAGCAAACCTACGTATCCAAACCTGATGAGATGAGTATACAACTATAAGTCTACATATCATATATGATGCAAATGCACAGATACCGATTCTAAGCAAGTTCTACGGTGTTCGTGACATAGCAATTACCAATGGCGTGTGTGTTCGCATAAAATAGTGCGCGTGCGGCATAGACCAATGGCAATGGTGCAAGTGTGCTATGAGATAATATCATATATATATATATATATATATATATATATATATAAGATGATGCAATGCAATGAGATGAATGACTAGAAGACTACGCATATAATTACAAGCACTACTATTAATCCTAACTATCGGGCGCCTTGCACCATCTAGACGATCCCCCCATAGATATGTACATCTACTCACCGGGACGCCTCGGCTAATCTACTCCAATCACAGCCTTTGCTTTCCGCGCCGCGTCCGACATCTCCGCAACCGATCCTAGAATTACACAATGCAACACATAAGGCTAGATACTCTGAGGAAACACGTAGACAAACGATAAGAAAGAATTAACGCCCACAAGTTAGACTTGTGCACTTGGTGCACAAAACGCGCACGACATCGCCACAACCACAACTAGGGGTCGCTATGCGTAGCAAATCCCCAAACCTAGAACCCAATCGCACCAATCGCGCATTCACATCATATTAAATATCTTAGAATTTAGGTTGTAGATCATCACAACCTCAAACTTAATTAAAACCTGATTATTCAAAAAAAACCTACTAAGCAACAATTAACCATTTTAGTGCAAAACTAGGTGTTTTAGCAAACCTAGTGGCCACCAATTACACTTAATATTCTAATCAAGCCATGCAACACTTAACTAATTTTTAACCTCGCCTTTTTAAACACTAAACTTGAAATTAATTTGCTTATACACATAATTAAGATAATTTAAAAGTTAGGATTAACAAGTTAACAACTAAATTATATTTGAAAAACTACTAGATGCTAAACTACACTTAGCTAACATAGTTAAGTGATAAAAACCTTAATTTAAACCCAAAACCTTCTCTTTAATATTCAAAACATAAAATTAAACTATATTAACACCTAATTAAAATTAGATTTAAAGTAATAATTAGATTAAGATTTATACCTCACAATGGTTTAGGAAAAGATCCAAGCTTGTAACCAAAATGTAAACTTGATCCAAAGAACCATGCTTAGATTGAACAAGGAATTTTTGTAAAGGATTAAACTAAAAATTTGTGTTGATTTTGTGGATATTTTTTTTTATGATGAAATGAGGTTTTGCAAAGAATTGAGGTTGAAGAGAGGGGAGGGGGCTGCTGGATTCGGCCCGAAATGAGAGGGGGAGAGGTGAGGTGAGTGAGGGAAAAGACAAGGAAACATGTTCACCTTATCTCATTAATACACCATACTTCTTTATCCCACTTTTTGTATTTTATTTTCTTTTATTTCTATTAAGTTTTCTTCAAAATATCTAGAACCATCATGACAAATTTTTCACTTTAAAAACAACATGTTACAATTTGGTTTAATTGTGTCATGGTGCATAAAACTTGAATTAACTATACTAATTTATAATTATCACTAATTTAGTGTGTAAGTGAAAACTTAAAATAATATTTAAAAATAAATAATTAAAAAAAATAATTAAGTAAACTAGCAATTAATAAGTGACTAATTAAATACTAATACTAGCAATTCCATAGTTAAAATAGATATATTTAAGTCTTTGTGGAAAAATAATTATATCTTGGTTTTTAAGGAAAACACATATTATCAATAATTAATACATAATTAACCTAATCGAATTTTCAGAATGTAACAGTGTACCAAAAGGTTCTGTGCGAGAAGAGTTAATGAAAGAAACTCACAGCTCTCCTTATTCAGTACACACTGGAGATATAAAGATGTACAAAGATCTGCGTCAGAATTACTGGTGGCATGGAATGAAGAGTGAAGTAGCCAGAAGCGTCACTAAATGCTTGGTGTGTCAGTAAGTAAAAGCTGAACATCACAGGACTGCTGGTTTAGTTCAACCGTTATCTATCCCAGAATAGAAGTGGCAACACATCACAATGGATTTCGTGACTGCACTTCCTCGCAGCACGAAAGGTAACGATGCGGTATGGGTTATTGTGGATCGACTCATAAAGCCGACTCACTTCATCCCATTTCGAGTTGGCCAATCTACTGAGACACTAGCAAAGAAGTATATGGAAGTTAGTATGAATCTAAGTAAGATTTAACTCTTCAATATGTACTATCTCTGATACCCATGAACTCATGCAGGAAATCGTGAGATTGCATGGAGCACCGGTTTGCATTGTCTTCGATCATGACACTAGATTTCAATCGTAATTTTGGCATAGTTTGGGAACAAGTCTGAACTTCAGCACAGCTTATCATCCACAAACAGATGGTCAATCTGAGCGAACTATTTAGATCTTAGAAGATATGCTCAAAGCGTGTATGCTAGACTTCGGAGGATCGTGAGAAGATCACCTACATCTTGTGGAGTTTTCATACAACAACAGCTACCAAGCAAGTATAGAAATGTCACCATTTGCAGTACTTTATGGAAGGAAGTGTCGATCGCCATTAAGTTAGGACGGCATCGGAGATAGAGAACTCCTTGGACCTGAGATGATAGTAGCAACTGTCGATGTGGTTCGTACTATCAGGAAAAGAATGTGCATAGCCCAAGATCGACAGAAGCACTGGGCTGATGCAAAGCGCCGTCACTTGGAGTTTCAACCGAGAGAACATGTATTTCTGAAGATATCTCTGAACCGTGGAGTGATTCATTTTGGAAGACGAGGTAAGCTTAGTCCAAAGTATATTGGACCATTCGACATACTCGAACGAGTCGGTGAAGAGGCATATCGCTTGGCACTTCTACCTTCATTGGAAGGAGTGCACAATGTGTTCCACATATCCCAACTCAGAAGGTATGTGAGTGACCCTAGCCATATTCTTGATCACTCCGAGCTCACTGTACAACCAGATTTATCCTATAAGCAACAACTTCTTGAGATCCTGGACAGGAAGGTGAAGTCACTTCGGAACAAGGAAGTCAACTTAGTTCGAGTGATGTGGAGAAAAGACACACCAGGAAAATCAACATGGAAAAGGGAAGACGAGATGCGTGCAAGATACCCTCACTTGTTTATAACTAGTCCTTAAAATAATTGTAAATTTCGAGGACGAAATTTTTGGAAGGATGGTAGGTTGTAACAACTCCAATTTCAATGTACAGAAAATTGTTTAAAAGTTAATGTACAATTGGGGTATTTGCAATCCAGTGTACACTATAAGTATTTGATTTGCTTTTGAACAGCAAGAAAGCACTTGTAGCACATTGGTAAAGCCTTGCACTGCTGTGACGTAGCCCCTGTGATCGAATCCCCCCAGCCACATTATCTTTTTATTTAATTTTTTTTAATCTTTTAGAAGCCCAAGGGTTTACACGTGCACTACACATAAAATGAAGAGACACAGAATAAACAAACACATGCACTAGGGTATATGAGATGACGGGGACACGTGGCAGAAAACCCAACCCCATCCGACGGTAATGGACAGGCGAGAAGGCCAAATAGATCGGCACCGCCAGTTTAGCCCGTCGGTATTGCCACGAAATTTCCCCCCTGCACCTCCTGGCCTACCCCATTTCCCTTAGACTGTTTGTATTCTCTGCAATTATCCAGATAATTAAAAATGCCCCTTTAATCCAATTTTAATGCATATTTTTAATAAAATATTTAATCCTCTAAACCCTAATTTTTCACTATAAATACCACACTCCATTTCACCCATCATCACTCAGAAATTCCCTGCCAAAACTCTAAAAATTCTCAAGTCCTTATAGTGTGAAAGTGGAGTTAGCAAATGGCGAAGTTCCGGCGAAGTTCTGAGGAGATTCAGGCAACGAAACGACATCCCGACGCTTTCCTAGTCTTCTTCTACCTCTCTTCTTTCTCTATACATTGTAATTCCCCTCTCCCTTCTCATCTTCTATTCTAAAAAGCCTCATTTCTAAAACCCAATGGAAGCGGAGTTAATCCGACTTCCGATTCGGTTTTTCTTTAAAAATTCTATTTTTCTTAAACAATAAAATACCATACTCTCATATAATATTTAACAAACATTAACAAACACATTAAAACAAGTTTCATCTCAAAAGAATCTTTTATGAAACTTTTATCGTATTTTTACGGTAAAATACCATATACTTTACTTTCGACATAAATCAACATAATACTTGTATTACCTTTAGATAACTCACGAGGTAATGACCTATCTCATCTCAACACACATATTTGACATAGCACGATTAAAGTTTGGGACTTTAGTTATGGAATAATACGATATTACAAATAAATACCATCAAACTTCCAAAACCATTTCTTTAAAAAGTGTATTAATCAATTCCTTGCAATTGCGCCTCTACAACCCACTTTTGGGGAACCCCGTTCGGGATTGTGCGGGTTATCGCACGTCCTCGAGCCTAGTAGAGCGAGATGCAGACCTCCGAAAGGAACATTCGATCTCGATGGAATTTTAATGTATTTTTCTTTAGAAAATGAGATTTCTACAAAAATAAATAAAATTTATTTTTATTAAATATATATATATATAACTATTATCAAAATATCTATTTTAATTATATTATATAAATATTCTAGTTTTCTAAATCAAAGGAATCACCATTACATGAAACTACCATCCAAATACAAAACAATTTCAATATTTCAATAAAATACCATATACTATGAAAACTAGGTTCTACTCACTAGAAATTTCACTTTTATAAAATATATATCTATGAAAATCCTAAAGATGATAATTAAATGTTTGAGGTGTATTTTGAAATTATATCAAAATTATTTTTACATAAAACCCCCTCAAGTTATACTAAATTACAATAAGAACCATAGTAAATATAGATTTAAGCGGGACCAATTCTCTTGAGCCTCAGGAAGCCGGAGAATGTGGGTGCTTGCCTATCTAAGGTAGACAATCTAATAAATGGTGTTATCAATACGGTAATTGTCTTGGAAAAAGACACAAATCCTGCCGTCCATGTGTAGCAGTTACCGATAACATCAAAACTAATTCAGGATTTCAATTTCTTTCAAAGTGTCTGACTAAGACTGAGTCTCAATCTAATCAATCTGATATGAATATGATTCAAGTATAAACTATAATACAACATGAATCCATGAAACCATCTATTCAATCTATATCAATATATATTGACTGAACCGAACCATGGATATACTCTGTCTATATGACTCTCCATTTATATCCATTCTGTTTACTGATATCATGGTTTCGGCAAGTCATCCATCTATATAACAAAACAATATAATCAATACAAAAGACATCGTGGGGTTTATAAAGGGTAGATTGGTACGAAATGTGTTAAAAAGGCACAAGACTGTAATCTTAATACACCTAACCTGAATATGCATTGCCGTTGTACCGTGGCTGGACGGTTCCTTGTACTCCGTATACCTTAGTCTCCGAAATAGTAGGACTCCTTTCGTATACACTGGCATATTCTGTACCAAGCTACAAACAACTACGTTAACATTATAATCAAACATTATAAGTTATACTCTCTTTCTGTCTATTCTATATCTACTCATCTTTTGGACTTACCGAGCGATTGTTTGCTGACGAAATTTGTCACGCTCCGCTTCACAGTAGATGGAAATGATGACGTGGAAAACCCGCAACGTATTTATTATGAGTAGGTCGTTTCTCAAAATAAATACGCTAAGCGTCTATAAGCAACATAAAGTAACAAGAACAAACAAAAGAATGAAATCCAACTCTGATTTATTACATTCATGATAAATAATAGATAAAATATCTGAATACATGATACAATAGCATGATAAGCTTTAACAAGGAGGCATACATAAATAAGCTGAAATGAAATGAAAAGCTGAATGAAACTAGACGTCTGGTTATGATGCGAACCGGTTTTACTCCTCTTCGGCCGCTTTTATCTTCTCTGTCTCAATACCACCTGACGAACATTCCAAGAAGAAAGAAAGATGGGTGGAATGCCCGTCAGCGAACTAACGCTCGGTAAGTCCCCAAAAGGATGGTGTGATGTATATAAATGAAACGCGAGATGTAATATGATATATGGTATAGCATGGATATAAATCATGAACATGTAAACAAGTATAGTAGTGTGTATGGTAATGTATATGTCAACTATATCAGTATGGAAAACAAATATAATATGACTATGGAGTGTAGATATAGTGAACATGAAGTGGATGTCCGTGTCCTAAGGGGTCTCTATAAGGTAATATATCTTAACGTCAGTTCAAGTGTGAATATCAACCAATCTCAAGAGTATTCTCGAATCTAAGGCTATCGTCCAGGGGCAAGGTGTAGCATTCTGAAATTTTTAGAAATAAATAAAATTAATTAATTAAATAATAAAGTGTTAAATTAAAAAGTTATTAAAACCAAATTAGACAATTTCATAAGATGTGTGTAAAATAAATTAAATTAAAATTCTTATATGTAACATAAATAAGTTATAAGGGTTTTAGTGATAATTTTAGCTTCATTTTAATAAAAAGAATGTTATATAATAACATAAGTTGTGAGGGTTTTTTATATAAGTTTAGGAAAATTATGCAAATTTGGTTTTGTGAGGGTGTAAGTGGAAAATGGGTAGAATATGTTTTAGTTCAGAAGTTAAATTTAATTAAATCATTTTGGGAAAGGTTAGTGTGTTGACACCACATACACTCATGCGCACACACACACCAACACCTCCTCCTTGCATGAAATCACTACACCTTGCTTGATGACACCTCCTCCTTCACCTTATCCCTTCTTTTTGACATATATAATTCATGTTCAGATCATTCACCTAATTTAAAATCTGAAAATTTCTGAAAGAAAAACAAAAATTAAAGACAACAAAGAAGAACAAGAGAAAGAAGAAGGAAGGAGCTAAATCTAAGGTTTTCATCATCATCAAGCTAGGACAAGGGGCTTAACATCTTAGAAAGTGTTATTCTTACAAATTATTATAGGTAAATTCTTAACCACAGTAGGAATTGAGATTCTGTAATTAGTTTAGTTTGAAATGATCAAGTTCTATAATATCGTATTTTAAGTACAACTAAGTTCTGTTTGAATCTGTTATTGTTTAGATAACAATTAACTCAACTAAACAAGACCTAGATGATGTATGTAACACATATAGCAAACCATAGGAGCACGAACCAGAGGGCTCGGAATTGGGCCGGCGACCAAAGGGAAAAATTCGGCGTCGCCGGTTTTGTAGGAAGCTAGGGTATTTTGGTTTGTTGGGTAGGGTTCTGTGTATAATTGTGGCAATTTTGGTGTTATTTAATTAAGTTAATTCAGCTGTATATGAAATCTTGAAGTTAATATCGGAAAATATATCTAAGAAACCGAAATACGACATGGTTAAAGCGTATTGCAATCTGTTTTCTGTCGCGATGCAGAGTAGGGTTAAAATCCAGTAAGGTTAAGTATTAAATAGTTTGGTATAGTCGTATACAATATAACTAGTACGTGGGAACGGGTGTTTTTCATTTCCGTCATGTCGGAGTAGCCGTTTCCTTATATAAGTTAAATTGTGATGTTAGATTCAAATACGGGATTTTCGAAGGCAGCGAGGAAAGGAAAAGGATTGGCAATTCCTGAGTAGATACGACGTTTTCCGATGAGTAGACTAAACATCTACCGGGGAATTTTGTAAATATGGCGTGTTACGACCGTAGTTTTATTTAAATAAATGCTTTATTGTGTTATGCTAAATTGACAATATGCATTCATAATTCATATATATTTTGCTTAGTTACTAGTACACTGCACAAGTATCGACGAGTTATGCCACGTGCACATCTTACATGTTACACACACCTCGTCGATATTACCATGACACTTTTACACTTAGTAAATTTCTTGTTAAAAATGATTCATATCATATCTTAAACACCAATAACGGTAGTGAAGTGCATCATTAACATCATGTTTAGTATTTGAGTATTTTATGTTGATATAAGAGAAAATTGTATTATTGAGGATTTATAGTTTTGAGTTTTGAGTACTATTACATAAATCCAGTGATTTTCATGATTAATGTGTCATGTCCACCATGAGATGTTTTATGATTTAGTTTTATTCCGGACCGAGTGGGGGAGATATACGGTCGCGGATTTTACGTTATCCATACTGAGTGGGGGAGATATACAGTTGGATACATGGTGGACCCGGTCGAGACCGAGGGGCAGGATAGCCGCATTTGAGGCGGGGGAGCCTAGCGAGGTTACTCGATACCGGAGATAGTGGTAAGATATGGCGGATATCTAGAGGATACCGACCGATATCTGATTTCAGGATCATTCGAGGAATGATGCCTGAGAGAAATGGAAGTTTTGTGTCGATGATGGACACGGAAAGATGAAATTTATTGGGATAAATGATGAGATTGCAGTTTTGGGTTATGTGATTTATAGTATTGATTTATGCTTTCCATATGCTATCATGCATCATACTTGCTCTCATTTCAGTTAGTTATGATCGATATATTTATATTATTAACCGTTATATGTTAGTTATATTCACTGAGTTGGCAACTCACCCCATTGTGCCACAGTTCCTTGCAGGGGTAGAGTGGACGGTCAGTAGCAGTGCAGCCCCACTTTTTGCAGCTTTTTCACATCTTTTGCTAGGTGGGTTACATATGTAGTAACCTTCTCTTTTGGTATTGTATTTTGTATCTAGAAAATCTCCATCAGACCTGTATATGATTTAGAGTAAGAGATGGTTATATGTATATTATTGGACAGAGGAGATGATTTAGTTCTATAAATTGTTATTTCTTTTACTTATCTGAAATTCTTGTTAATGTCTTAAATTGCTGATACTTGTCTCCACTATTGATATTGTTGATCCCAACTAGGGATGCAGGCAAACTCAACATCTTATACTTGTTAGTATCTAATTTATACAAACTGTGATTGCTACTTTGAAACTAAAATTTTATATAAAGAATTCCGCAAAAAGGATTTGATCTTGGTTTTCGGCTTACTTGGACGGTATGCATATCTTTAGATATTATACATTCTAAGTGCCGGTCACATCTAAACTTTGGGTCGTGACAAAGTTGGTATCAGAGCTTAGGATTAACCTTACGGAATCGAGTAGTGATTTAAGATAAGTTGACGTGAGTCCGTGATTTAGGGTGACTTTTGGTTTGATGGAGTAGGTGAATTGTGATGCGTGCAGTACCGTACGTATGTTCCGTGGCATATTTACGTTACCACACTCAGCCTAATTAACCTTAGGATGTTTGTCTTGAATTGTCCTTCTTTTGATTCTCCGTTATTGATTGATCCTATTCATAAGCCTTATCAACTCTCGTTTCTTGTTCCAGTTGCTATGGCCACGTGAGCTAGGCGAGCCGCAGCCAGAGATGCAGCTAGGGCGAATCCGCATGTGACGGCGACTGGTACACCGGACGTTCCGGCGGTGCATGAGCATGTTGATCCTCCTCCTCCAGATCGCATGATTAGGATAGAGGAGGGCATGTTAGGATTGTAGCGAGTGGTAGGACAGTTAGCTGAGGCCACTCGAGTACTGAGACAGGATCCGACACCGACCGTGGCAAAGTCCGAGGTACAGCCTACGCAGACAGTAGCACTTGTAGATACGAGAGTGATGGAGGTATCGCTTGCGGAGTTTATGAGGTTGAGACCTCCGGTATTTACAGGAACCGATGTAGCGGAGGATCCTCAATCCTTTCTTGATAGGATGGCGAGGATTGGTAGATCATTGCGATGTTATGATGCGAGGTCAGTTGAGCTGACTAGTTTTCGTTTGGAAGGACTTGCACAGGAGTGGTGTGAGTCAATGGAGAGAGGGCGAGCTACGGGTCTTCCTCCGATGTTGTGGGCTGAGTTTTCCGAGGTCTTTCTTGCCAGATTTCTTCCACATAGTGTGGGGGACGCTAGAGCTAGCAGTTTTGAAGCGTTGCGGAAATCGGCAAGTATGTCAGTGGCAGATTATGATTTACGATTCACCCAGTTGTCGCGCTATACTCCATACTTAGTACCTACGGAGGAACTTCGGGTGAAGAGGTTCCTAAGGAGTCTGGAAACGCAGTTGTATTTAGCTATAGGCTCCCAGCATTTTGATACGTATGCGCAGGCCATGGATGCAGCGATACGATTAGAGGAGCGTTTGAGTGAGGCAGTGGTTGTTCCAGAGCCAAAGAGGAGTAGACCGATTGGCCCAATGGATAGACAGTTTGGTAGAGGTAGAGGCAGATATACTCCAGGATGCAGTTTTGGACGAGGCTGGACTCAGGGCCAGATGTTCAGTTCTTATTCCGAGGATCAGAGGGCCCCATCTACATGTTTTAGTTGTGGACATCCCGGACATTTTGCGCGGGATTGTAGATCCCAGAGAGGGACCGTTGTTCCACAGGCTGCTTTACCCCCTCCACCTTCTACATCGATGGCTCTACTTCCTCCTCCAGTAGGCACTACATGCCAGGCAACTGCTCCACGAGGTCGAGGCTTTGCGGGACGTTCTCAGAGAGGTCGAGGAGATAGAGGTAGAGGGCGACAGGATGCGGGCAGGGGCCAGGCATGGGTTTTTGCGCTGACTCCACAGGATGCCCAGGCATCAAATGCAGTTGTAACAGGTACTCTTGCAGTATGTTCACTAGATGCACATATTTTATTTGATCCCGGTTCTACACATTCTTTTGTATCTACACGTTTTGCACTTTCTCTGGGGAAAGAGTCGTCGTTGTTAGATTTACCGTTGGTAGTGATTACTCCGGTGGGAGATTCGTTTATAGCTCGACACGTATTCAGATCATATTCTGTACGCATTGGTGATAGAGATTCGCTAGTTGATCGGATTCTCCTGGATATGCTAAATTTTGATATCCTTCTCGGTATGGATTGGTTGGCCGCTTGTCATGCCTATGTAGATTGTCGTGGGAAAGCAGTTAGATTTTGTTTTCCAGGTGAACCGATGTTTGTTGTGCAGGGGGATTGTAATACAACTCCTACCAATTTGATTTCTGCTCTTTGTGCGGGACGACTCTTGAAGAAGGGTTGTCTTGGGTTCTTGGCATTTGTTCAGAACTTAGGAGTCGCTGAGATTCCATTGGACCAGGTTCCAGTCGCACGAGAATTTCCGGAGGTATTTCCTGCTGAGTTACCAGGATTACCGCCTGATCGCGATATTGAATTTTGCATTGATTTGATTCCGGATGCGGGGCCTATTTCTATACCACCCTATCGTATGGCACCGACAGAGTTGAAGGAACTCAAAAGTCAGTTGCAAGAGTTGTTAGATAGAGGACTTGTGCGTCCTAGTGTATCGCCGTGGGGAGCTCCTGTCTTATTCGTAAAGAAGAAGGACGGTAGCATGAGGCTGTGCATCGACTACCGACAGCTGAATCGCGTCACTGTGTGAAACAGGTATCCACTACCACGTATAGATGACTTATTCGATCAGTTGCAGGGAGCTGGTTACTTCTCAAAGATTGATTTGCGATCGGGGTATCATCAGTTGAGGGTTCGGAAGGACGATATTCTGAAGACTGCGTTTCGCACAAGATATGGACACTATGAATTTTTGGTGATGTCGTTCGGACTCACCAACGCCCCAGCAGCTTTTATGGATATGATGAACCGTATCTTCAGGACCTTCATTGATCAGTTTATCATAGTGTTCATAGATGACATTCTTGTTTACTCTCGGAGTCGGACGGAGCACGAGCAGCATTTGCGTATTACGTTGCTGACCTTGAAGGAGTATCAGCTGTTTGCAAAATTCTCTAAGTGTGCATTTTGGATGGATAGTGTGGAATTCTTGGGACACGTAGTTACTAGAGCTGGGATATGTGTGGACCCAAAGAAGATTGAAGCGGTACAGCACTGGCCTAGACCTGTATCAGTTTCAGAGGTCCGGAGTTTCTTAGGGCTGGCAGGTTATTTCCGACGCTTCGTGCAGGATTTTTCTCGGATCTCTGCACCGTTGACCGGATTGACTAGGAAGAAGGTTCCATTTCAGTGGACAGATGCATGTGAGCAGAGTTTCCAGCGTTGAAGATGTGATTGACGACTGCATCAGTCTTATCTTTACCTTCCGGGTCAGGTGGTTTCGTTGTGTATTGCGATGCATCTAGAGTGGGTTTAGGCTGTGTGTTGATGCAGCACGGCAAGGTTGTAGCTTATGCTTCTCGACAGCTGAAGAGGCACGAACAAAACTACCCCACTCATGATCTAGAAATGGCTGCTGCGGTATTCGCATTGAAGATTTGGAGACATTACTTGTATGGAGAGTCGTGCCAAATCTTCACAGATCATAAGAGCTTAAAGTATATTTTTCAGCAGAGGGATCCGAACCTAAGGCAGCGAAGATGGATGGAACTGGTGAAAGATTACGATTGTGAGATCTTGTATCATCCCGGCAAGGCAAATGTTGTAGCAGATGCTTTGAGTCGGAGACCTGGAGGTAGCTTATCTTATTTGCGCACCTTGCAGAGACAGTCTTCTACAGACTAGCAGATGTTATGTGATAGTCGTATACAGATTGAGTTCACCCCGACAGGAGGACAGCTAGCACATGTTCGCATCCGACCTCAGTTATTGGATCGTATTCGAGAGACACAGCCCGCAGATGCTCGTATATTGGAGATTATGGATCAGGTGAGGCAGGGCAGGGAGACGGAGTTTGTGATTGATGATCATGGGGTATTACGCTTTAGGACTCGTCTCTGTGTACCAGATTCCGATGGGTTGAGGCGTGAGATCTTAGAGGAGGCCCATAGATCAGCATACAGTATTCATCCTGGTTCCACCAAGATGTATCATGATCTGAAAGATGTTTATTGGTGGGAAGGAATGAAGAGGGATGTTGCGGAATACGTTTCGAGATGCTTGACTTGTCAGCAAGTCAAGGCAGAACACCAGAGGCCAGCCGGAGAGTTGCAGCCCTTGCCCATTCCAGAGTGGAAATGGGAACAGATTTCCATGGATTTTGTGGTGGGTCTACCCAGGACTAGCAGAGGGTATGATTCTATTTGGGTGATTGTAGATAGATTAACAAAGGCAGCTCATTTCCTTCCGGTGAAGACGACGTATGGGTTTGCACAGTATGCACAGATTTATATCGATGAGATTGTACGTTTACATGGAGTTCCGACATGCATAGTATCAGATCGGGGTACCCAGTTTACTAGCAGATTATGGCAGAAACTTCAAGAAGCCCTTGGTACACGACTGAGTTTTAGTACAGCTTTCCACCCACAGACAGATGGTCAGTCAGAGCGGACCATTCAGACTTTAGAAGATATGCTTCGCGCTTGCAGTCTTGATTTTGGTGGTAGTTGGGATCATCACCTACCTTTGATAGAATTCTCGTATAACAACAGTTTTCAGGAAACGATCCAAATGGCACCCTTTGAAGCTTTGTATGGGAGGAAATGTCAATCACCCGTTTGCTGGACAGAACTGAGGGAGAGTAGCATTTTGGGACCGCAGATAGTACAGGAGACTACAGAGAAGATTCGATTGATACAGGACAGAATGAGGGCGTCCCAGTGCAGACAGAAATCCTATGCAGATCGACGATGTCGTAGACTTGAGTTTCAGGTAGGTGATCATGTGTTCCTTCGTATATCCCCGATGAAAGGTGTGATGCGTTTCGGGAAAAAGGGGAAGCTTAGCCCTAGATATGTTGGACCTTACGAGATTCTAGAGAAAGTGGGTGCTGTAGCTTATCGTTTAGCACTTCCACCGAGTTTTCCCGATGTGCATCTGGTGTTTCACGTTTCGATGCTTCGCAGGTATCTTCACGATCCTTCTCATGCGGTCCAGCATCAGACCTTACAGATTGAGCCGGATTTATCCTACACGGTGCAGCCAGTCGCTATTCTAGACAGGCAGGTAAAGAAGCTAAGATCGAGGATACTTCCGTCTGTAAAGGTTCTTTGGCAAGGAAAGGACCGCGAGGAAATTACTTGGGAGACCGAGGATGCGATGCGAAGGAAATTTCCACATCTTTTTAAACGTACGTTTAGTTAAGTTTTAAATTCGGGGACCGAATTTTCTTAAGCGGGGAATATTGTAGCATTCTGAAATTTTTAGAAATAAATAAAATTAATTGATTAAATAATAAAGTGTTAAATTAAAAAGTTATTAAAACCAAATTAGACAATTTCATAAGATGTGTGTAAAATAAATTAAATTAAAATTCTTATATGTAACATAAATAAGTTATAAGGGTTTTAGTGATAATTTTAGTTTCATTTTAATAAAAAGAGTGTTATATAATAACATAAGTTGTGAGGGTTTTTTATATAAGTTTAGGAAAATTATGCAAATTTGGTTTTGTGAGGGTGTAAGTGGAAAATGGGTAGAATATGTTTTAGTTCAGAAGTTAAATTTAATTAAATCATTTTGGGAAAGGTTAGTGTGTTGACACCACATACACTCATGCACACACACACACACCAACACCTCCTCCTTGCATGAAATCACTACACCTTGCTTGATGACACCTCTTCCTTCACCTTATCCCTTCTTTTTGACATATATAATTCATGTTCAGATCATTCACCTAATTTAAAATATGAAAATTTCTGAAAGAAAAACAAAAATTAAAGAAAACAAAGAAGAACAAGAGAAAGAAGAAGGAAGGAGCTAAATCTAAGGTTTTCATCATCATCAAGTTAGGGCAAGGGGCTTAACATCTTGGAGAGTGTTATTCCTACAAATTATTATAGATAAATTCTTAACCACAGTAGGAATTGAGATTCTGTAATTAGTTTAGTTTGAAATGATCAAGTTCTATAATATCGTATTTTAAGTACAACTAAGTTCTGTTTGAATCTGTTATTGTTTAGATAACAATTAACCCAACTAAACAAGACCTAGATGATGTATGCAACACATATAGCAAACCATAGGAGCACGAACCAGAGGGCTCGGAATTGGGCCGGCGACCAAAGGGAAAAATTCGGCGTCGTCGGTTTTGTAGGAAGCTAGGGTATTTTGGTTTGTTGGGTAGGGTTCTGTGTATAATTGTGGCAATTTTGGTGTTATTTAATTAAGTTAATTCAGCTGTATATGAAATCTTGAAGTTAATATCGGAAAATATATCTAAGAAACCGAAATACGACATGGTTAAAACGTATTGCAATCTGTTTTCTGTCGCGATGCAGAGTAGGGTTAAAATCCAGTAAGGTTAAGTATTAAATAGTTTGGTATAGTCGTATACAATATAACTAGTACGTGGGAACGGGTGTTTTTCATTTCCGTCATGTCGGAGTAGCCGTTTCCTTATATAAGTTAAATTGTGATGTTAGATTCAAATACGGGATTTTCGGAGGCAGCGAGGAAAGGAAAAGGATTGGCAATTCCTGAGTAGATACGATGTTTTCCGGTGAGTAGACTAAACATCTACCGGGGAATTTTGTAAATATGGCGTGTTACGCCCGTAGTTTTATTTAAATAAATGCTTTATTGTGTTATGCTAAATTGACAATATACATTCATAATTCATATATATTTTGCTTAGTTGCTAGTACACTGCACAAGTATCGACGAGTTATGCCACATGCATATCTTACATGTTACACACACCTCGTCGATATTACCATGACACTTTTACACTTAGTAAATTTCTTGTTAAAAATGATTCATATCATATCTTAAACACCAATAACGGTAGTGAAGTGCATCATTAATATCATGTTTAGTATTTGAGTATTTTATGTTGATATAAAAGGAAATTGTATTATTAAGGATTTATGGTTTTGAGTTTTGAGTACTATTACATAAATCCAGTGATTTTCATGATTAATGTGTCATATCCACCATGAGATGTTTTATGATTTGGTTTTATTCCGGACCGAGTGGGGGAGATATACGGTCGCGGATTTTACGTTATCCATACTGAGTGGGGGAGATATACAGTTGGATATATGGTGGACCCGGTCGAGACCGAGGGGCAGGATAGCCTCATTTGAGGCGGGGGAGCCTAGCGAGGTTACTCGATACTGGAGATAGTGGTAAGATATGGCAGATATCTAGAGGATACCGACCGATATCTGATTTCAGGATCATTCGAGGAATGATGCCTGAGAGAAATGGATGTTTTGTATCGATGATGGACACGGAAAGATGAAATTTATTGGGATAAATGATGAGATTGCAGTTTTGGGTTATGTGATTTATAGTATTGATTTATGCTTTCCATATGCTATCATGCATCATACTTGCTCTCATTTCAGTTAGTTATGATCGACATATTTATATTATTAACCGTTATATGTTAGTTATATTCACTGAGTTGGCAACTCACCCCATTGTGCCCATTTGGGAGATATACATGTTTTCGTATCGTCGTGCAAAACAGATCAGAATCTGTTCAGTGTCGTCACACATTTTTAAAACGCAGTTTGAGTTAATTTCTATCGGATATCAGGTGACAAAAATTATTAGAAAATTGTAAGTATTTCGGAGTACTTATCCAAAACACTAAGATTTGCGTGATTTGGATTTCTGAAGCTCTATTTATGATTGTTTTAACATCAGCATTTAAGACAGAAATTCAGATTTCTGGACAGTAACTATATGTTATATTGCAAAGCCTATATCGGGTTGTTTCATGCGTTTCTAAGTAATATAATATACAGGAAATTATATTTCTATCAATTATCCATCACACATCTAAAGTTTGTCAAGAACGGACATCAGGAGTTCGAGTTATATCCTATTTAAAAACAGTGTGCGAATCAGGACAGATTCTGTCCAGATTCGTTGCTTAATATTATAACGCAGTTTTCTATATTTTACGTCGATTTTCAGTAAAAACATAAAAGTAAATCTAGATCATTCGATGTAGATATCCAAAACACCTGACCAAATTATGTGTCTAAGAAGTTGACCAATAAATACAGTTTTCTGTTTTTACAAACAGTGAATAAAAACGATATAATTCCTAAACCGTTAAGTGATTCCATCTAAAAATTTTACAGCGTGTACACAAAAATATATTCTATCAAAGATAAATTTCTTGAAATTTTCAGAAGTAAAAATTAATTTCTAAAAATTATTTTAAAGGTAAAGGTATTGATGTGTATACTAAAATCGGCAAAAAAATTAGCTAGTATTTTTATGCAAGCTTCTATTTTTCTTTTAATAAGCAAAGCGATTTCATAAGACATTATAGATATATTGTGACATTAAATTTATGTTCTCACAAATCGTAATAAACATTTGTAGTTATGAACAATGAATTAAAAACACTTTAATTTGAACAAGTGGTAATAAGGTATTATTAAATTATATAGAACCATATATATATCTAGACTTATATATATGTATATGTTTATATTTATATTCTCTTACGGATTACGATATGAAAAGAATAGGAGGTTCACGAGGCATGATAAGAGGAGAATAAAGAGATGGAGGAAGGGAGAGAGAAAGGACTTACATACACAAGCCGGTATTGTTATCGGGCTTGTCTATCCGCCGATAGCCTCGCGTTTCTTGCGAGACTTCCTTGAGAATTTCTTCATGTTCTTCTTCGGGGAATTTAGATGAAGAGGGATATGTGAAATGATAGAAAGGTGTGATGATTAAAAAAAAGAGGAGCGGGATATAAAAAATTTTATGGCCACCATAATTCTAATAAATTATGGCTCATAACCATTCTAATTATTTTGGGAGTTAAAAAGAAGATGAAATAAAAGGTCTTATTTGTAGGTTATGAGAAGAATAAAAATTGATAAAAAAAATAATTGCAAGAATGGCGATTTGAATATGTGACTTACGAAATAACAATGCAAGGATTTAACCAATGTGCTATAAGGTTGTTCATGCACATATTTAATTAAAATTAAATATATGATGTTGCTTGAAAAGAAAGTGGGCTTTTGGGCTCATAGTTTTATAAAAGAAAATGAAAATGAGATTGGATTTGGGTTATGGGCTGGGTTAGGTATTGCGTTTAATTTGAAATAGGTTAAGATTTAGTTTAAAGAAATGAGTTTGGAAAAAATAGACAGATAATAAAGTAATATATTTAATAGAAAACAAAATTTACGGAAAAATACTACGAATAAATAAATACAATATTTTACTAAAGAAAGAAAATATGAAGGTATAGTAATATTAGGGCCGTTACAACATTCCTTTTCTTTTTTGTTTAGAATGTTGTCAGGTGATTTGGACGCACTAGAGACCGAGCCCAGTGCTGAGGACTTGGAGCAGTTTGCTATCGACCCAGAGCTGTGGGCACTTGTACATACTTTTCATTTCAGTTATGCCATTGTTTAGGCATTGCTTTCTATTCATATATTTACATTCCAGTTGTACCAGTAAATGAATGTTTAATAAATAAAGTTATTGTTCATTTATATTCCTGTCTCTTGTGTACATTTACTTTATATTGCTTAGATACGCTTAGCGTGTTTACTTCTGAGTAAATACGTAGCGGCCTCGTCGCGTCTCCTTACCCGTACATTGGGAAGCGGGGCGTGACATGTACGAAGACATTGATATGAAGTGATTGGTGCATTTAATTCATATTTTATAGCCATATTTATTTTCATTTTACCTATTTATTACTACTCCAGTATGTTTTAGTGAATAATGCAGATTATAGGGTTTAAAGAGCAAAAGTACACAAAATGCATATTACGTGTGTTGGATATGGACAACTTGATGCAAAAACAGATACGATGGTGCAATTTATCAAGTAACCAGAGTGCTAATACAATCACAAGATCAAACCAAGCCAGTAGCCCAAATTTGGATCCCAGAACTTTCCAAATTTTGGCCAAAACCGAAATTTTGGTATATTCAGCCGAAATTTTATAGAGATTGGCTTTGAAATTATATGGTTTTCTGGATACTTCGAAAATATTTCTTTTCATCCTTTGCAATTGGCCAAAATGCTTATATATACTGCTGTATAGTTATTCTAGGGTTTCATCACCTCTCTTAAGAGGATCATCCCTCTTTTGGGGAGGACTAGAGTCTGTAAGTTTATTTTAATATGAATTTCTTTTTATTTAATTGTTCTTCTTCTTCTACAACGAGTAGGTAATTTCTATCTAGGGTTTTTGAATTATTCTTTCTATGATTGGTGAATGAATTTATTGGTCTGTTCTTTTCTATGTGCTTAATGATGGAAGTTTATAATAAAGTTAAGATCTTTTATTATTATGCTGATAAAACTAAGTAGATCAATGAATGCTTGACAACCATAAGATTTTCTTTAGGGAAAGGCAGTATCACCGATAAACTAGTTAGTTTTAGGATTGATTGATGACCATGAAAATTAACTATGGAAGGTAAAGATCGTATCTTTATTATACATGTTCAATATAGTTAATATAGGGTAGATTAGGCTATGCCGATACAGCAAGATAAACCATTGATTGAAAACCTATGAGTTTATTAAGTCAAAGTGTATATCTAACTATTTCTATGTTAATTAGAACTTGTTATTTAAATTTATTGCGAGACGATTTTATGTGATTGATAGGGTATTGCCATGATCATATAATTTATGCTTTCTTGATTGATTGATTTTTTATCATGATGAACGTATTCTCCATGCTTTCTTGTAATTAATAGATAATAAATTTAAATATAGAAAACTAGAAAAAATAGATATTATTTAAAATACTATGATTAGAAAAGATAATTCAAAACCCTATGCTTATATTTGAAATCTTCTTTTAAAATTTCAATTTAATTTCTCTTGTTATTTGTTTTTTAATTAGTAAAATTATACAAATCTCTTCTTTTATTTTAATTTGTTTTAAATTAATTAAAGTTCTCATTCCTTTCTGTGGTTTGACCCATAAGTATTACAACTGATTAACTGTGCACTTGCGGTTTAAATTGAGAGACTAATAAAATCTCCATCAAGTTTTTGGTTTCGTTGTTAGGGAGGACGATAACAATTTTAATTAATTTTATTTATTTTATTATGCAAATTTTTGTTTTTATTTCAGGAAATCTGTTGCCGCACTGGACAAATTGGAGCGAGACGGACCCTGCACCGAAAATTCAGCCCCAGATTCACAAAAATTTCGGCCGAAACATGGTTTGGGTTGTAATTTGGAGGCTTCTGCAGTTAAGATTTGACGCAGACATCGATCTTCATCCCTTCTGTGAGTTCCAGTTCCCGTTTTTGATGAAGTGCCACAAGTGCCAATGTAACGATGCGAACCCACAGCACTTCAACCTTGCAGTTTGCAACGAATCTTGATTCCAAAGTCTTTGGTCTAGGATTTTGGCTATGGCTCGCCCATAGATAAATCTTAAATCTAGTTGTAGGTTGTAAGATTTTATTTCCTATTTTAGTTTTTCCTTTTCTACTTTTCGTTTTAATTTCCAGTATTTTCTTTTTCCGCACCTTTAAATTTACATAATTTAAATTTAAAAAAATCTAATATGGATGAAGAACATGCACAAAACAACCTTATATGAATTATGTTATCCAGTTAAACCATCATTTAAATATTGCAATAGAATAAGTAAATATAGGAGCAGTTATAATTCACCCGACACATCCATAGCCGACTGTAACGACTCTGAATTTACTGTATAAATTTTTTTAATTTAATGTACAGAAAGGAGTTTACAAGCTTGAGTACAAATTATAAATATATTTTGTTTAAGAATAATAAGAAACAACTTGTACCTCACTGGTAAAATCTTGCACTGCTGTGACGTAGCCCCTGTGATATAATGATTTAAGTAAACATGAATAGAAATGAATAACATAGATATGAAACAGTGATGTATATGTATGTAGGTGATGTGTGATGTGTAACCTAAAACTGTGCTTCTAGGTTATCTATTCTAAATGTCTTTGTAATCAATTAATGTAATCATCATCGTAACCCAACAAAATATATTCCGTTCATTCCCCATGGGATCACGGTAACAGGATTTATTCCGTAACGCCCAGAAAAACGGCAAACAGGTTATTATTCCGTAACGTCCAGATAAACGGCAAACATGTAATTATTCCGTAACGCCCGGAAAAACGGCAAACATGTAATAATATTCTCTCGAGTTACGTTTCGGTTGCATTCTTGATTTCCCCTTTACCCCCAGATTTGTGTTCAAGTCAGGATTGCCAATATGAATCTAATACCAACACAGGATCAAGTATGTACAGTTCTCGTCTATGCAGACAATAAGCCATGTCCGTCAGGACAACACGTCAATATTGTTGGCATTATTAACAAGATCCAAGTAACAAGTCAAGTAGTGTGCTGTGAACATGTCAAGTGATGCATATGTATCAAATAGATGCCAAATGTGAAACTGTAATCAATATCGGAACACAGTAAACAAAATTGATACCCGGATGCATATGTATCTATCTATAATAACTATTATATATCCATTACCAAGTAAGATGCAAACTAGATAGCATGTTGTACTAATATAGTAGTATAATGATATCATAATGTTCCAGCATGCAACTAGATATGCGATTATCGGTACGGATACAGACAGATACTATAAAACTGTAAATCGGTAATATTTGCTGAATATTAAAATAATGCACTATTATTTACTAAATAGATATTGATATAATAATATTAACAGGGACAACATATTCAATCCGATTAATAACTATAAAAGTGGTATTGATTAACCATGCACAAGAAAGTTCCGTTCAGAAATTCAGCGTCGCCCTGATTTATAAAATAACTTAAAAATAACTAACGTTCTCCAAAAGGGACGTGTCATATATCAAAGAAAATCTAATTGAATAAGGTTTTCATTTTTATAAGTTAAAGTATCTCAGGTTATTCCTACAAAAAGTTATAAACGTTCGAAATTGAAAGTTTGCTGCTGGAATTTCCGTGGACAACAGTTCAGAGGTACTTTCATTTACAGTTTACGTTATTTAAACAATTTATTTTGTAATTAAATATTTCACAATGTTATAGTATTCTGAGTTATCTTCGTAACGAACTAAAGAACGTGTGCTAATGATTTTTCTATGATTTATAATGAATTTTATAAGGTAAGGTGTACAGTAAATTTTAGATTTGTCGTATCGGCTTTGTGACGACGTTTCATGTGTAAACTATAATATTTTCAAGCTATATTTTGTATAACGTTATAAAATGTAGATTATAAACTAATTAATGATAATGATAAGAAATATTACGCCGATATATATATTTATAGATATAATTATAGTATGTCGCAAGTTGTAAACTTGCATACATTGTATATTATAAAACTGATTAACGTTAAATAATTACGGTGTATAAATTATATAGATATAGTTGCATGATGATGATAATAATAATAATAATAATAATAATAATAATAATAATAGTACGACAACATATAAGTAAATTGCATAAATCATAGCATGTAGTAAGTTGTAAACTTGCCTCGAAACAAATGCGATGGACAGAAACAACACGACGCTATACAAGTCAACACCAAGTTTTGATGGCTCGGTTAAGGTTCTAGAATGCGGCCGGAGTTGCGTCGGCGAGAATGGGTGTGGGCTTGAAGAACGAGAAAGGAGAATATATAAATTGATGAGAGAGAGATATGTTATGCGGAGAGAGAGAGAAAGAGAGAGGTTTTATGTTTAATATAAATATATATAGTATAGTTTAAATTGGGTTATAAATATATATTAATTTTAATGTATATAGATAATATCAAATTATAACCAATCTCCACCAAAATCTCATCAAAAATATATTTTGGAAAATAATTCACATATGTAAACTCCTCAATCATAATGCAAGCATATATTTTAAATAACTCATACCCCTAATTTAAGATTTAAAAGAATTCTAAAAATATATCCAGATTTAGTAAATATTTGATATTAGATTTCTTGAGATTTAAACGTAAAAAATAATAGCAAAATACGATATGGGATGACAACCATATGATGACAGTTAACAAAATATAACTTATTCTTAACTTGTGGTATTCCCCGCCGAAAGACGCGACCGGGACGTTGGGACGTCCGGGCCTGAATTCCGAAGGCAGATGCTAATTGGTGCTATCCGTCCACCTCTCCAAAAATGCCAAGTTGATTTATGACACCAGATATCGAAGGTTTAAATGGATACGGCCGATGTAGCAGACTTCATCAGATTCCCCCTCGTTGAGGGGTTTTTGATTGTGGGGATGCTCTTCCCTGCAAGCGTAAGCCCCTGTAGTTAATTACGCTACCGCATCGTGGTAACAACTTTCTCCTTCTCCAGATAGTCACTTCGTGTCGTGGGTGTTTGTTTTTTTTGTGGTAGCCCGTGGATTGTATACGGAGACTAATTTATGTTGTCGCCCGTAGGGCGTGGATTAGTCCAAATCCGTATCTTCTTAGATTTGGGTTTGGAGGTTGGGTTTAAGGATACGTTAGCCCCAATTGGGACTAAGATCAACTTAAACGTTTGTTAAGGATACGTTAGTCTAATTTTTAGACTAATATCAACTTAACATGATCGTTTAGATCCAACAAGAGAGTAATTGGACTCTATTGTTTAGTTTAGGGACATTGCGGTCCAACGTTAGTTTAAGAACATTACGGTCCATTGTTAGTTTAAGGACATCTCAGTCCAGGTTAAGGACATCGTAGTCCGTAAAGTTTAAGGACATCGTAGTCTATGAAGTTTAAGGATATCGTAGTCCATGAGTTTAAGGACCCCACAGTCCGTGAAATGCGTGGTTGTCGGGACCCGTCATCTCTCTGAAGACGTTTAAGGATTACAACGACAGATATCATAGGAGTAAAAAGATGTACCCTTGAACCGGTATGAGTTGGTTGAAAGATCTGTAGTCCAGTTTGGGATTGAGATCTGTTAAATATTCGTGAGCGGATGGGCTCAGTTCAATATAAGTTGAGGACTTATGGCCAATATTGGGCTAAGTCCAATAAGATTAAAATGTTTAACATTTTATTGTTCTGGACTGTTGAGCCTTTATTTGGGCTTGGCCTTTTTAATAATGCTGAGCATTAGATCCTGACATCTTTTGTCTTGTATTGAATGTATAGCATTCATCAGAGCCTTGGCTCTGATAAAGAACAATTTGTATTCATTCAACGCAACATATGGTGCGCTAGGCGCTTTGCGCCAATCAAAAGGGTGCAGTGCGCTTCTGCCACGTAGCGCGCATGTAAGTGGTGCGCTCTGCGCTAAGCGCATATGCCGGTTTGTGAGAGCTGAGCGCTAGTCCATGAGCGCATTGCGCTGGCGTATACGTGGATGACACGTGTTGCGCTTGGTGCCAAGCGCCAGCCCATGAGCGCAGCGCGCTATTTCAGAACCACAAAGCACAAGCTATGTCTGTGGTTGACACGTGGCATGTTTTGGCGCTGAGCGCCGGTCCAAGGAGCGCAAAAGCGCAGTTGATGAGTGCAAGGCACTTTTCAATAGCGCAGAGCGCACTTGATCAAATTTATGATCAGAGAACAAGTTTATGTTCTTTTAAAGGAGGCTTTGCCTCAAGATTCAAGAACAAAAGTTCTTGTTTATAAAAAGGCTCTGCCTTCGTAGATCGACGATCTGTGAATGAAGTAAATACTTATTTTTGGTTTTTATGATGAGATCTTTTTAATCTCTCTTTTTTATCAAAGGCCTTGGTCTTTACAGATCTATGATCTTTTTAGAAGAAAGTTTTTCTTTTTATGAGATGATTTCATCTCTATGTTCAAGAATCATGTTCTTTACCTTGAAGAAAATGATCTTCTTTTTCTAAAAGCTTACTTTTCTTTCTTTGAGTTTTCTCAAAGTTTATAGGGGGGTTTCTCTATATTTGACTTTAGGTCTTGGGGATTTTATATAGGGCAAATTGATTTGATAAATCGGTTAAAGAGATCTTTCTCTGATTGATTTGGGAATATTTCCCACCGTTGGATCTTTGATCCTAAGGCTTCTGCTTTGCAGTAGATAATCTTCTTGTTTTTAATAAGATCGGAAAGATCTTTCCATAACAGAATTTTAATTTTGATTAATTAATAATTTATTATTAGATCTTTTGATCTAACGGTGAGGAGTTCTTAAATTCCAGCGCTGGCGCACCTTGCGCTAGCGTGCCTGTGTTTGACACGTGGCGCGCAGCGCAGAGCGCAGCGCAACTGCGCTAGCGCGCCTGTGTTTGACATGTGGCGTGCAGCGCAGAGCGCTGGATCTGAAGCGTTGCTTCAAATTTTGAATTTTGAATTTAAAGCAGAGCTTTGCTCTGATTGGGGGGCGCTGCCTAGGGCGCAGCGCACCTGGCGCTAGCGTATCCATGTTTGACACGTGGCGCGCAGCGCGCCTAGCGCTGAATCAGAAGCGTTGCTTCAATTTTTTGAATTTCGAATTTCAAACAGAGCTTTGCTCTGATTGGGGGAAACATGTGGCTATTAAAAGATATATGATGATTTAGATATATGATATATAAAGATCTAAAAATATAATGTAAGTATTATACTAAATTCACATAGATACGCTTTACTGGTAAATCCCAGATACAATTTTACACCATATTGGGTTCTAAACTTGCGAATCGGATCGGATAAGGACTACTAGTATTTGAATCATTTGCGACCCAATAGATAAAATAAAAGAAATATAAAGTAAGTGTTAAAATACTAATTAACATCGTATGATCATACTAAGGTGTTGCAGTAGGGAGCTCGCTGGTGAAAGAGTATCCGTAGACGAGCGGCTGGGTTGAGCAAGTTGCGGCGACTGGCGTGGGGGAGGCCTAAGGATGGAAACCGCTCGAGGGAAGGCGGTGGCCGGTACTAGTGGTAAAACTGGGCTTGGAATAAAGCCAGAGCCAAGGATGCCCACTCCTAGAAGGGACGCAGTGTTCTACGGGAAACCTGTGGGAGAATATGAATCTGAAAAGGGAAAGCAACTTTCATCAAAAATAACATGCTTAGACACATACATTCAACCGAATTGTACGTGAAAACAACGGTAACCATGGTGTTGAGTACTATAACCCATGAACACACAGCGATCGGACCGATTAGCAAGTTTATGTAGGGCGTAGGGACGAAGCCAATGATAACACGCACATCCAAATGTGCGGAGGAAAGTATAATTAGGATAGCGACCAAATAATTTATTGAGAGGGGTGTCGTTACAAACGACCGATGTAGGAAGACGATTAATTATAAAGACTGTGGTTTGCATGGTCTTATCCCAGTAATAAGAAGGGATGGAGGCATGAGCAAGAAAAGCACGAGCGGTCTCAATATTGTGACGGTGTTTGCGTTCCGCTGCCCTGTTTTGTTCGGGAGTGTGGGGACGGGAAACATTATGGAGGATACCTTCCGTAGTTAGATGACGATGAAGAGATTGATATTTACCACCCCAATCAGAGTGAAACATACGTATTTTCCTATTTAAATAACGTTCAACATGACGTTGAAAGCGACAAAATATATCAATTAAGTCAGACTTATTACGTATAAAAAACAACCAGGTAAATTTACTATAGTCATCAACAAAGGTAACGTAATAACGGAAACCAGTGTGAGATAAAATAAGAGCAGGACCCCAAATATCAGAATAAATTAAATCTAAAGGTGCCAAAGATACTGTTGACGACAATTCAAAAGATAGTTTATGGCTTTTGGCTTTCATACAACTAGAACAGACTGACTCTCTACGACTCTTAATAGTTGGTAAATGAGGCAGGATGATCTAAGCGAGCATTCCATGAAGAAATAGAGGTACGTTCGCCAACATGCGCGGTAGAAAATGAGACATTTGAAATAGGCAATTGGTATAGTCCATTATTGAGGTGGCCTTGAGGTAAAATTATCCATGAATTCGGATCCTTCACAAAACAATCAAACGGGTGGAACTCAAAAATAACATTGTTATCTTTAGTAAATTTATGAACAGACAAGAGATTTTTCGTTATTGAAGGAACATGAAGAACATTGTTCATGTGAAGTGATCGAGAAGGCAATGGAATTGCTGTGTGACCACAGTTAAGAATACGTAAAGCTGTAACATTACCTACACGTACTGTATCCGTACCTTTGTAAGGGGGTGCCGAGAGAAATTGAATGTAGTCTGGCGTGATGCGATGAGTTGCCCCGAGTCAGGGTACCAATCAGAAGAAGCAACGCTTGGACCGCTCGAGAAATATGGTGGAGGTGTATGTGACAGCATGGCATATGGTGCAGGTCCTTGAAAGTACCTATCTGATCTTCCATTCTGAGATTGCGGGGTAGAAAATTACGGAATACCTCTTGGACTTCCAGAGAAGGTCTGATTGAAGCGTTGTAGGCAGCTATTGCCATAGTGGCCAGTGGTCATGCAGATTTGGCATCGAGGAGGGCCACGCCTGCGGCCTCGACCGCGGCCCCATCCATTGCGACCACCACAACCACCGCGCTCGGTGTTATAGCCATGCTGATAGGAATCTGAAGAGGAACCTCCATGGCCCATGGTTGCGGTGTTGACAGATGGAAAGGGAGTAGTATCAAGAGACTTTTCTTGTTGCTAGCAAAGGCCCTTGCGTGCAAGTAGCATGCCATGCAGATCTTCAAGCGAGATATCGTTTACATGGATTGTGATAGCAGGAACAAAGGAGTCATAGGCCGATCCCAAGCAGGCCAAAACATGCATGAGAAGATCGGCATTGGAAATTCTATGCCCATTGACTGCAAGATTGTCGGAGACAGTCTTGATGTTCTGAATGTATTCTATGATGGAGGCGGATTCTCGTTTGATATTCTGAAGTTGTTTCTTCAGTTGAAGAATGCGAGCGTGAGAGTGCAGCGCAAAAACTTTGGCAAGTGTCTCCCATATCGCCTGTGCTTTAGTTTTACCAACCACTAAAGGAACTAGGAATTCAGTCAGTGACGCTAATATCCAACTCACGATCAATTGATCCTTTTAAATCCATACAGCATATATCGGATTGTATGCTGGAACAAGCGGATTTTGTTCATCAGGAACAGTAATGGGCAGACATTTTTCAGTATCATCGACGATGCCCATGTACCCTTGCGACTTGAGGACAGATTCAAACTACATCTTCCAGCCGAGGTAGTTGTCACAGGTGAGTTTAATGTGGAGAAGTGACATGATATTCGGTTATGTGTTGAAAAGGACGACGATGCATTAAGGTTAAAAATTGGTGTTGGGGCGAGAAGCGGAATTGATGAGACGGAGGATTGATCTGGGTTGGTTCTCATTGTAATATAAATATAGAGAGAAGAAATTTTTTAATGGTGTTAACCTCTATAGCTCTGATACCATAAAGAAATTGCAAGAGATAGAGAAAAAAGAAGATATTAAAGGAAGAAGAAGCCTTAGATAGATCTCTCTCTATTATGGCTGTCACACCCCGCTTCCCAAAAGAGCGGTAACGGTATGTGACAAGCCCGCGACGTATTTATTCCGAGAAGATCATTTCTCGAAACAAATACGCTAAGCATATATAAGCAATATAAAATGACAAGAAAAGACATGATAATGAAAATCTAACTTTATATATTTACATTCCCAATTTTCACAAGTTTCAAACTGAATACATGATGTCTAAAAACAAAGATGCATAAAAGAAAGTGCCTAAACAGGTAGCAAGGTGAGCTTGGGTCAGTTTCAAGCGGGGCCAGCGGCAAGGGTGCTCTGTCCAGTGGAGGGTGCCGACCAAGGACAGCAAGGGAAAGAGCTCGGCTAGGTGGGGATGCTGTCGATGACAATGATGGCAATGGTTACGGGGTTGGTGGTTGGGATGCAGCGAAGCGTAGTGTTGACGAGAAGAAGTCGGCGGTGATTATGGAGGAGGAGGTGGGGTTTGTAGAGAGGAGAGGAAATGAAAGAAGTGAAGATAGGGCTCGGCTGGGAAATTGAGAAGAATATGAGGGGTTTTTGATATATATTTTTTTTGAACTTGTGTTTGCAAAGAAATATGAGAAGAGTTATGAGAGGGGAGGGAGAATTTAGTAAATTAAATGTAATTATTACCATGAATGGGCAATAATGAACAGCAACATGATTTGTTCAAATTCAATGGGTCAGGTAAACAAATTGATTGGCCTTAATTAAATTGGTTACAAAGAGAAATGTGCTTAAAGGGTTTGGGTTTTGTATGAGAAGCGGGCTGCAGTTTGGAAGAGAAGGAAACAAAAGAAAGAAAGAAAGAAAAGAAAGAGTTTGGGTTTGGGCTTTTAGTCTCTAGAAAAAAAATATAGGGAAAACCCTTCATATTCTTCTCAATATTCCAGCCGAGCCCTATCTTCACTTCTCTCATCTCCTCTCTACAAACCCCGCCTCCTCCTCCATCATCACCGCCGACTTCTTCTCTTCAACACTATGCTTTGCTGCATCCCAACCACCAACCCCATAGCTATTGCCATCATCGTCATCGACAGCATCCCCACCTAGCCGAACTCCTTCTCTTGCTGTCCTTGGCCGGCACCCTCCACTGGACAGAGCACCCTTGCCGCTGGCCCCGCTTGAAACCGACCCAAGCTCACCTTTCTACCTGTTTAGGCACTTTCTTTTATGCATCTTTGTTTTCAGACATCATGTATTCAGTTTGAAACTTGTGAAAATTGGGAATGTAAATATATAAAGTTGGATTTTCATTATCATGTCTTTTCTTGTCATTTTATATTGCTTATATACGCTTAGCGTATTTGTTTCGAGAAATGACCTTCTCGGAATAAATACATCGTGGGCTTGTCACATGCCGTTACCGCTCTTTTGGGAAGTGGGGTGTGACAGGTTTTGATGGTGGCCCTTGCAGGTCTCTCGATAGTAGGTCTGTGGTTCGAGGACAAATCATTGTTCAAAGGTGGGGAGAATGTCGGGACCCGGTTCTTTTTCACGGAGCAAAGTGCCACACAGAACAAAGTGCCACGCCAATTGTCATACCAAGAGGGCGGATGCCACCTCTTGAATCTGTGGGGGGGCACCTCTAGAGTCCGTGGGACCCACTGTAGAACAATGGGGAATCTTCAGTAGACATTCCGAAAGAGGACCGGACTGCATTATAAATATAATGATACCATCCTCAATTACAGATGTGCCTTTTAAGTGAACCGGAACTACGGAAGCTTGAGAACTCCGTAGTTTAGCGTGCTCGGGCCAGGGAAGTCTTGGGATGGGTGACCTGTTCATGCTATAATATTGCAATTCATACGCCCCATTTTTATTCATTTTATAAGTAAACAGGTACTCTTGACGCACGTTTGTTGCATGTTACAGGATGCAGGCTCTTGGAGCAAATACAGTGAAAAAGACGAAAGTTGATACAGGAATAAGACTTTTGACGGATCCTAGTCAAGCCTAAACTAATAACAGTTCACATGGGTACAAGACAGTGCAAGGTCCAGAAATGTCAAAGCAAAACGGTTAAAAGATCGCTACATGTTTTCACTAAAGATCTGGAGAAGAATAAGAAGCCAAACAGAGAAATGGGAAGAATATATGACAAGCCCAGACAACCAAAAATAAAGCCCAGAGAAATGGTGATGTGATCTCACAACATGGACGCGGAACCGCGGCCTAAACCCCCCTTATGCCGCGGTTCCGCGGCCTTATAGTGCCCGTGTCGGTGGAATTTTTCTCTGTCGGTGTGTCGGTGCAGGTGTTGGGATTTTCAGTGGGCATATCTGTAAAATCATGTGTGCGAGAATCTGTAACCCTAGTTTCCCTGTTTACTTATAAATTGTACTCACAATCTGTAAAAAGCTATGCCTCTTTTTCAATCAATAAAATTCAGAATTGTTGGGAGATCTAGAGCATCATTTTTGTAAGTGTTTTTAATTTTCATGCCTTAGTGTTAATTCTTTTCTTGCCCTAGCTAGCTAGTATAATTATTGCAGTAGAGTAATCATATCACTTGCCTTAGTTAACTAGTATAGTTCTTTTTAATCTGCAGTAGATAAGTAATAATTTTAGACCTAAACAGCACACATTAAAACATAACAAAAATTGTCATTTTTAGAAATTCCCCTAATGAGTGAGTAAAATCCTCGCTTGTTAGGGTTAGGAACAAGGAAGGGAGTGAGAGATGAATATCTCTCACCTCCTTCAATGCCAATACATTTTTCATAACTAGAACTTCATGCACGCATGCATGATCCGCTCCCTACGGCACCCTACCTACGAGGTAACGGTGAACCGTAGTATAAAGGGCCGGACATACATGACGTCCATGAAGGTTGTATCAATTAATAGGAAAGGACGGACAAGGATCTAGAGGAAGAAACTTCGTTTCTTCCCAATCATCCTAATCCCCTTTGCTAATAATTGTTATGATATCTAAAAAAGCTTTAATTAAAAGGCATTGAAAGAGGTGACAATATTAATCTCATCAACTCTACCTTAGACCTAATCCTAACAAGTTCTTTAATATCGTATAAATTAGTTTTTAAATCAATCAGCAAAAACCAAACCACCATCGGAATCAACTCGTAAAGACACAAATCAGAAAATTACACATCTCTGTGGATCGACCCGTACTCACCGGCTAGCTGCAAAGCGACGTCGTTTCTGATTACGGTAAACAAGTATTTTTGGACTAATCAAATGGCGCCGTTGCTGGGGATGGCGTAATATTTCTTTTTGTGTAATTTCGGGTTGATATAAATTTTAAAATTATAAAAATCTGAAAATATAAAAAATACAAAAAATTTTATCAATTTTTATTTGTTTGAAGGGTTTATTGTTTGAATCTTGCAGGAACAGCGAAGAATCGCGGATCTGGAAAGTTACAGAGGGCAAAACAGAAGTTGGTACATAAGAACAGAGAGGAATTGCAAGTACAGAACAGCATAATTTTTTTCAGAGGCTGAACCCACTAAGCTGCCGCGCTTCCGCCGCATAAGAGGGCTTCCCACCGCGGTTCCGCCGCGCAATTGCCACGTCAGCGCATCAATTTTACATGGTTTGATCTCTCCTTCTCCCCTCTGTCAACCTCCATATATCCACTGTAAAAACTTTCTGCAGGAATTCTTTGCGCTAAAAATTCTTTCTCCCCCTTCTAAATAACAGATTTTCTGCAGGTTTCTTTGCGCCGCGCTAAAAATTGATTGCAAGTGAATTTTATTGTTTTGCATAATTTAATCGGACTTTAAGGGGCTAATTGACCAAACTCAGATTGGGTGGGGATTTCATCACCCTTCCCAGGACCCCAGAAATCCCCTTAAAGCATTTTTGCATCGACCATAATTAATTAAAAAATACTAGACTCAGACCTAAGGACATCGAGCTCAATAGGAAAAGGACTAGTATAGGCATCGACCGTTTATCCTAACTGACTTTGCGGTGTCTAGGCTAGTGGTTATTAATTAGGCCCACTATTGTGGTTCCTTCCCACTTACCTGGCCGTACTTGTCGGTGAAGAGACGGTTTGAGGTCCTATTTCTAGCCCTAGTTAGGAGCTGTCTAGCAGACCTAGGTGACCCTAGATCTAGGCCTGATTGTGCATGTGTGGTTGATACATTTGTGTCACGAGTCCCTTTTCAAGAACCTCCTTGCAAGACTCTCACATAAAAAAAAAAGAAAAATCTTTTCAAAACTTGCAACTTGTCGCTAAAGGAAACTTGCAACTCACTTACACCACTTCCCTTCACTGACGTTATCTTACCTCCACATTCTGTCTTTTCTTTTTTTTCTGACTACACTACCCCTTTAGTGTATGTCACTTTGGACTAGGGATACTAACGCCCGATTAGTCCGTGTTTCGTTGGTACCGACCAACGAACCTTTCGACACTGAAGTCGACATTCCGTCCACTTTCTTACCCTCACCTTCAAATTCTTTCACCGAAGGCATGTCGGGATTCAACCCCAACAATACCTTACGACGGGGAGGATTCCATCTCCGTTAGGTGCGAATAACCCGAACCAACCGCCTGTTGAAGCGCCCGCACGAGTTGCGCTCCAGGATCTCTTTTACCCCATCCACACTTCTTTACCTACCTGTCTTTCACCCCTACCGGCAAATGGGGACAATTTTGAAATAAAACCACATTTCATCAATATGCTGCCAAAATTTCATGGTTTGGAATCTGAAGATGCATATATATTTATCAATAAATTCCAAAATGTGTGCGCTATGATGAAAACAACCCAATTAAGTGATGACGCTATAAGGCTAAGGGTCATTCCTTTCACCTTATGTAACCTAGCCGAGAAGTGGCTATACAGCATCGCATCACATTCCATTAGAAATTGGGACGAGTTTGTGAAAGCTTTTCTGAAAAAGTTCTATCCTCATCACAAAACTGCTAGAATCCGCAATGAAATAATTCAATTCTCACAACTTCCTTCCGAACCATTTTGGAAGTGCTTCGAGAGATTTAAGGACCTACTCGTTCAATGCCCTCATCATGGGATCGAAAGTTGGCAACTTTGCCAAACATTATATGAGGGATTGAACTCGGCAACGAAGCAGTTGCTAGAAACTATATGTCAAGGTCATTTTCTCTCCAAGTCTAGTGACGAAGCATGGCAGTTTCTTGAGGATCTTAGTGAGCAAACAATTCAGTGGGAGAGTACCAAGACCACATCATCTTCTTCTAGTGGTCAATCTAGGGCAGGCATACATCAAGTAGAGATGTCGATTGCTATGAAGGCCGAGATGGCCGCTCCTACGAAAAAGCTAGAAGCGATTGAGACCAAACTCTCATCGTCTTCTCCTGCCCCTGTTATGCCTCCACGAACTGTCTGTGCTTGTTGTGCGGATCCATCGCACCTAACCGAAGAGTGTCCTTATAATGCATCTACTCAAGGACAGGATCAGGTCAATGCTGCATTTCAGCAACGACAAATAAATGATCCGTACTCTTCGACATACAATCCGGGGTGGAGGAGTCACCCAAATTTCGCTTGGAACCAAAATCAACAATTCCAAGGAAATAACAATTTTCAAAGACCTCCTCCTCCACAACAACAAGCACCTTCACAAACTCAATTTCAACTGCAACCTTTTCAACAGCAACCTTACCCTAATCAGGTGAACAATTTTGTGCCTAACAATGCTTACCAACCAAACAATTATGTTCAACCTAATAATAATGATAAGGTTAGCTCGCTCGAAAGAAGTCTAGATGTGTTCCTTAAGCAATCTACACAGTCTACAGTAAGACTAGAGACTTCTATTCAATCTTTGGTGCAAAACAGTGCCTCACACGATCAAAGCATCAAATCTATTGAGGCACAAATTGCACAACTCAATGCAGCTTTGAGCGAGCGCGAAAAAGGAAAACTCCCGTCTCAACCACTGCCCAACCTCGGTCACGCACATGCCGCATATCAACAGCAGAATCATAACGTAAATGCTGTGACCACGTTGAGATCGGGAAAAGTGTTGCAAAACAATGTGGGTATTAATAATGACACCCCTGCCGGTGGCCCTTCTTCTTCTTCTTCACCTTCTATTTCTTCTTCAGAGCCTATTCTCCACCCTTCACACGGCTCTACTTCTTCTAGCTCGAACGAACCCATTTCTCACAACACGAACACATCTACACGGGGTGCCGTTCCAACTCGACAATCTGATCCGCAAAAATTGGACTCAACCACCTTTCAAAATGTTCCTTTTCCTAATCGGTTGAGATCCAATAAACCAACTCCACAGATGGAAAAGATTGTTGAGTTGTTCAAACAGGTTAGCATAAATATCCCTCTTTTGGATGCAATCCAACAAGTTCCTTCATATGCAAAAATTTTAAAGGACTTATGCACCAAAAAGAGGAAGTCGCAAGTGCCAAAGAAAGTTTTTGTGGCTAGTGCTATTAGTGATGCTCTTGTAAATTCTTTACCCCCAAAGCAAAAGGACCCCGGGTGTCCTACCATTTCGATAACAATTGGGGACAAAAACATCAATAGAGCACTATTAGATCTTGGCGCGAGTGTCAATCTGCTACCTTATTCTGTGTATGAGCAATTGGGCGTTGGAGAGCTTAAGCCCACTCACTGTACTCTCCAAATGGCCGACCGGTCAATAACCCATCCTAGGGGAGAGCTGGAGGATGTGTTAATTAGAGTAGGGGATTTCATTTTCCCCGTTGACTTTATTGTGATGGATACACAACCTGTTGCTAACCCCCGGAATCAAATTCCGGTAATACTCGGTCGACCATTTCTGGCAACTTCCAACGCAGTGATCAATTGTCGTAATGGTTCAATGAACCTATCTTTCGGCAATATGACAATTGATCTCAATATTTTCAAGTTGGGAAGTCAGCCGGCTGAGCCTAATGCTAGCGTACTCGATGTTTGCTCGATCAATGAGATCGCGGAGGAGGACTGTGAGTTCGAGAATTTTTTGTTCGATCACAGCAATGTTAACGCCATTAGTGCGTTCCTCCTAGAATCCGATACAGCTTTCACGGCGGATAACGATTTTGAGTGTTTTACCTTCGTTGACGACTTTGAAGACTCATCACCTGAATTGGAGTCTTTTGCTTTTTCGGATGAGTTAGTTGAACCATCCGACTCTGTCACGTACACTCGATTTGAACCTTTGATGGAATCCTTCGAGTTTGAAACAGTTACCCCATTGTTACCATCTATTGTTTCACCTCCTAAACTCGAATTGAAGCTTTTGCCGTCGCACCTAAAATATGCTTATCTTGGTAATAATGAGACCTTACCGTCATTATATCGGCCTCTCTAACTCTTGAGCAAGAGAAGGCTCTTTTAATGGTCTTACATAATAATCGGCAAGCTTTCGGCTGGTCTATGGCGGACATTAAGGGGATTAGTCCCCTCATAGTCGAACATCATATACACTTGATGGATGATGCCAAGCCGGCAAGGGATCCACAACGACGCCTCAACCCCATCATGAAAGAGGCTGTTAAGAAGGAGATTGTCAAGTGTCTGGATAGTAGTATCATTTACCCTATCTCGGATAGCCAATGGGTTAGCCCAATCCACGTCGTGCCAAAGAAATCGGGCATTACGGTCATTACCAATGAGTTAATTCCCACTCGCACCCAAACTGGGTGGCGAGTCTGCATAGACTATAGGAAACTCAATACCGTAACAAGGAAAGACCACTTTCCTTTACCTTTCATTGACCAAATGCTCGAGCGATTAGCAGGGCACGAGTTCTATTGCTTTCTAGATGGCTATTCCGGTTACAACCAAGTCCCCATCGCCAAAGAGGATCAAGACAAGACAACATTCACTTGTCCCTTTGGCACTTTTGCTTATCGTCGCATGCCCTTTGGGTTATGCAATGCACCCGCGACATTTCAGCGGTGTATGATGGGGATCTTTTCAGACATGGTTGAAAAGTTCTTGGAGATCTTTATGGATGATTTCTCCATCTTTGGCGACTCCTTCGACGAGTGTTTACGACATCTTGACGCAGTTCTTACCCGCTGCAGGGATAAGAACCTAACATTGAATTGGGAGAAGTGCCATTTCATGGTGCGAGAAAGCATTGTCTTAGGACATATCATCTCGCAAAATGGCATCGAGGTTGATAGAGCTAAAATCGAAGTGATTTCTAACCTCCCTCCCCCTAAATGCGTCAAAGATATCAGAGCCTTCCTTGGCCACGCCGGTTTTTACAGACGGTTCATCAAGGACTTTAGCAAGATCGCTAGACCCTTGACTCTCTTACTGGCCAAGGACACAACTTTTGCTTTCGACTCCACTTGCATTGAAGCATTCGAGTCTTTGAAACATTCCCTCATCTCTGCGCCCATCCTCTCATCTCCCGACTGGACGCACCCTTTCGAAATCATGTGCGACGCATCAGATTTTGCAATTGGCGCTGTTCTTGGACTGCACATTAATAAGATGCCGCACGTGATTTATTATGCTAGCCGAACACTAAATGAGGCTCAACTAAACTACACAACAACAGAGAAAGAGTTTTTAGCTGTTGTGTTTGCACTCGAAAAATTCCGGCCTTATTTAATTGGCTCTCCAGTCATTGTATATACTGACCATTCAGCTCTTCGCCACCTTTTTGCGAAGAAGGATGCTAAGTCAAGGCTAATACGTTGGATCCTTTTATTACAAGAGTTTGACCTTGTCATTAAGGACAAAAAAGGATGTGAAAACGTAGTAGCTGATCACTTATCACGACTTCCTTTTTCGCCCACGCTCGATCTTCCAATCACTAATGTTTTTCCCGACGAGCAACTCTTGACCGTTTCTTGCGAACCATGGTTCGCCGATATTGTAAACTACTTAGCCACCGGCCTGATACCTAATGATTGGTCGAAACAGGATAAACTTCGATTTTTATCCCAAGTAAAGCATTTTTACTGGGATGAACCCTATCTTTTTAAATACTGTTCCGACCAAATCATTCGTCGGTGTGTACTTGAAAGTGAGGTCAAGAGCGTGCTGTCTTTTTGCCACGATCAAGCATGTGGCGGGCACTTTAGCCCAAAGAAGACAGCCGAGAAAGTTTTGCAGTGTGGTTTCTATTGGCCACGACTCTTCAAGGATGCTTACGAATACTGCAAAACCTGCTCCCGGTGCCAACACTTGGGCCGGATATCGCGGAGAAACGAAATGCCGCTCCAACCAATTTTGGTTATGGACATTTTTGATGTTTGGGGTATAGATTTCATGGGACCATTTCCTAACTCTTTTGGAAATGTGTATATTCTTTTGGCCGTTGACTACGTTTCAAAGTGGGTCGAGGCTGTGCCCAGCCGAACGAACGATAACAAGGTTGTCGTTCGATTTCTTAAAGAACACATATTTTCTCGATTTGGGCACCCTCAGGCGATAATAAGTGATAATGGTTCTCACTTTTGCAATAGGACTTTCGAGTCCTTAATGCGCAAATACTCTATCACCCACAAGCTGTCAACGCCATATCACCCCCAAACATGTGGGCAAGCCGAGATTTCGAATCGGCAAATCAAGCAAATCTTGGAGAAAACGGTTTCTAAACACCGTAAAGATTGGTCACTTAAACTGATTGATGCACTATGGGCTTTCCGTACTGCATATAAGACCGATCTTGGTATGTCTCCATACCGGCTTGTTTACGGGAAGGCTTGCCACCTCCCAGTGGAGATTGAGCATAAAGCATTTTGGGCTATCAAAGAGCTGAATTTATCTTTAGGAGATGCGGGCAGCAATCGAAAGCTGCAATTGAATGAACTAGAAGAGCTGCGGGATGAGGCATATGATAATGCCATAATTGCTAAAAACCGAGCTAAGGTGTTCCACGATAAACACCTTTTGCGAAAAACTTTTGAACCTGGTCAACAGGTTTTACTCTATGACACTCGGTTACATTTTCACCCAGGCAAGCTCCGTTCTAGATGGAGAGGACCTTTTGTAGTCCTCACCGTTTATCCGCACGGTGCGATTGATCTTGAAAATCCTGAAGACGGTACCTTATTCAAGGTGAATGGGCATCGACTGAAACCGTTCTTCACAGCGGACCCATTGGAGGAGCTCCTGTTTTTGCAGGAGCCGATCTACATTGAGTAATTTTCCTCCACTTTCACCCCCAAATTTCTTTTTTCCAAAACATTATTTCAAATAAGTTTGGGGGTGTGTATATAATTTGTAAATATATATTCCCAAAATACCATAAAAAATATTTAAAAATAAAAAATAAAAATAAAAAAAATATTTTTGGACCTAATTGCAAATTTTCAGAATTAAGAGCTGACTTTTTAATAAAACCCTCATTGTAGAGGGTGTTCCCTACAAATAACCATTCCCCCATCCCCTATTTATATATCCCGAGCCCTCCTGTTCTCTTAACCTAAAAATTCTTCCTCCCAAACAAACCCTAGCGCCGCCACCTACCCTCTGCCGAAAAATCTCGCCGTGCCGCCGCCAATCCGCCGCGGTTCCGCCGCCATAGTCGCCTCCCGCCGCTCTTCCGCCGCCGTTTGGTGTCGTCGCCCCCTGAAATTTTCAGGGGAGGTAAATCTGTCATATTTCTCTCTGTTTTTAGCATACTTTTTCTGTAAAATTATCATGGCACATAAAATGCAATTTGAGAGAGATTTTACCCCAGTTTTCACGCACGAAGTGTACGGTAGATATTTTGCACATGAAATCGAGCAAAGGGGATGGAATTTCCTGACCTATAATCACTCCTCTGCGTTTGCCCTACCTGAACTAGTTGCCCAGTTTTATGAATCAATGGAGGATAATAGTCTAGACAACTTAGGCTACATTAAAATAAATTGGGGAGATCGTGTAATTCACATTGATAGGGACATGATCCACGAGGTCACACTCATACCACGTGTACCCGCACATGACCACCTCTTGCACTTTGAGGATTATATGCCCTTGATGGGGAATGACTGCGCGAGAGAGCCGCGTAAGGGTATCCAAGCACGGACCCTTCTCGCGAACGTTTTTACTGTGTGCCGGTGGGCACAACACAATATTTTTGGTAGTTCGCACAACACGACTTTCTTTACCCCCTCCTTACATGTCGTACACACACTAATGATGAAAAATCCACGGTTCGACATGTGCACCGTATTGCTCCATTCTATAGGTGCGGGGAAAAGAGGTACCATCTACCCATGTCCCATGCTAGTCACCCAACTCTGCCGTTATTTCCTCCCCGTCGAGGAATTTGATTCATACATGATAGACGGAGTTCCGGTTCGACCACTCGTTGAGGGCGTTACTTCGTCCTACTCTAGACTTACTGATATTTGGTCACGAACGGAACCGGCAGAGAATATTCCCGCACGCACCCCTAGCTCTAGCTCTACATCGAGCGGGGAAGAACTGACCCCTCAAGAGCATGCACGATTGATGCGGAGAACGGTAAGAAGGATTGATTCTTTGAGGGATGAGTTTCGGGCGACAGCACGAGATCACGACCGTCGGTTGACGGAAATTGAGAGGGGTATTCAAACCCTTTTGGCTAGAGGGGAACGATCACGTTCACGCTCACGAGCGAGACGTGGGGCCGGGCAGTGAGGGCATTGCTTTGCTCAAGTTTGGGGGAGATGGTAGTGTATATAGTTATCTTTTGCATTGCATATTTTCATTTTGTATATATCCTTTTTGCATATTTAATTTCTGCATTGCATCTTTATATAAAAATCATAAAAATTTGAAAAAATTTGAAAAAATTTGAAAATATAAAAAAAATTTAGAAAGAGAAAAACCCATAAAAATTGAAAATTTTCAAAAAATTATAAAAATTAATGTATTCAATTCTGGTTAATTGACTTGAGTTTGATAAATAGGTTAACTGGCTAGGAAAAACTAGATCTTAGATTTAGCAAATTAAAAACCCTAAAAATAACCTTCCTTAGAGTTTAACGGTAGAAAGTATATGTCTTTGTAGGTTATTTAGAAATAGGTAAATTTTGGGTTCACTTCTTGGGCTAAGTCGAAACGAAGGAAGAGTATTGAAACTTTTATTAGAGTATAAGTTTGAAAAATAATTCCTAGCTTAAGTCTAGTGTCTGAAAACATATACCCTACAATTTGCACAATCACGCACCTTGAAACTTGGAATAGTAGAAGAAACCTTGAATTGCTCTTGTCTAAAGTCCTTAGTACGAAGAAAATAAAAAAAAGGTGAATATAGAAAAAAAAAATGGACACTGGTTTTGTGATTACTTAAGGCTAAATCATAGAAAAATATTTAGCGAGGGTGCTTCATCACCTAGTGCTTTAGACCAACTGGTTTGGGAGTCACTGCTAAAGCCTCGGGTGTTACAAAATTAGGAAGTACGCTTGAAAATGCTAACGCATCTTGTAATCGGTTGTTGGTACCTCAAGAAGTATTAACAGTCGCATGAAGGATGTGTAAGCGAAAATTCACCAATTAATAAGTGCTTTGGACAATGGACGAGAGTACGATTGCTTGATTTGAATTTCCAAGTGTAGGGGTGATATTTACACACACGTGGGAATATGTGATTAGAGTTTAGATAAGAGAAAGGAATGACGAATAGAACTTGTATCTTTAGCAGAGTTGATAGAAATTCCTAAGCGGAGATGAAACCCTAGAAGGAAAACTTAAGAAATGCCAAAAGCTAAGTAATTCTATAGAACATATATAATCTTAAGTTAAATAATGAGGAAGTGTGAAGAATATGGGTGGGTAATTTGCGGGTCGACGATAATAGAATTCCTTGTTAGAAAATCTAATTAGAAAACAAAAGTCGAAGAACCAAATTGATAGGATTTTATGGGTGTAATCCGCTGAAAACCCTCAGGAGACAACACTCCTCCTACTAGGGACACCTAGAGGTTTAACGACTTGTTGCACGTGCTCAGTGCAATCGCGTTTCCCTACGAAAGTACGGCTAGGTTAGGTTTTTTTTATTAAGAATAAAATAATAAGTTTGCTCGAGAACGAGCAAAAGATAAGTTTGGGGGTATTTGTTCATGCTATAATATTGCAATTCATACGCCCCATTTTTATTCATTTTATAAGTAAACAGGTACTCTTGACGCACGTTTGTTGCATGTTACAGGATGCAGGCTCTTGGAGCAAATACAGTGAAAAAGACGAAAGTTGATACAGGAATAAGACTTTTGACGGATCCTAGTCAAGCCTAAACTAATAACAGTTCACATGGGTACAAGACAGTGCAAGGTCCAGAAATGTCAAAGCAAAACGGTTAAAAGATCGCTACATGTTTTCACTAAAGATCTGGTGAAGAATAAGAAGCCAAACAGAGAAATGGGAAGAATATATGACAAACCCAGACAACCAAAAATAAAGCCCAGAAAAATGGTGATGTGATCTCACAACATGGCCCCGGAACCGCGGCCTAAACCCCCCTTATGCCGCGGTTCCGCGGCCTTATAGTGCCCGTGTCGGTGGAATTTTTCTCTGTCGGTGTGTCGGTGCAGGTGTTGGGATTTTCAGTGGGCATATCTGTAAAATCATGTGTGCGAGAATCTGTAACCCTAGCTTCCCTGTTTACTTATAAATTGTACTCACAATCTGTAAAAAGCTGTGCCTCTTTTTCAATCAATAAAATTCAAAATTGTTGGGAGATCTAGAGCATCATTTTTGTAAGTGTTTTTAATTTTCATGCCTTAGTGTTAATTATTTTCTTGCCCTAGCTAGCTAGTATAATTATTGCAGTAGAGTAATCATATCACTTGCCTTAGTTAACTAGTATAGTTCTTTTTAATCTGCAGTAGATAAGTAATAATTTTAGACCTAAACAGCACACATTAAAACATAACAAAAATTGTCATTTTTAGAAATTCCCCTAATGAGTGAGTAAAATCCTCGCTTGTTAGGGTTAGGAACAAGGGAGGGAGGGAGAGATGAATATCTCTCACCTCCTTCAATGCCAATACATTTTTCATAACTAGAACTTCATGCACGCATGCATGATCAGCTCCCTACGGCACTCTACCTACGAGGTAACGGTGAACCGTAGTATAAAGGGCCGGACATACATGACGTCCATGAAGGTTGTAGCAATTAATAGGAAAGGACGGACAAGGATCTAGAGGAAGAAACTTCGTTTCTTCCCAATCATCCTAATCCCCTTTGCTAATAATTGTTATGATATCTAAAAAAGCTTTAATTAAAAGGCATTGAAAGAGGTGACAATATTAATCTCATCAACCCTACCTTAGACCTAATCCTAACAAGTTCTTTAATATCGTATAAATTAGTTTTTAAATCAATCAGCAAAAACCAAACCACCATCGGAATCAACTCGTAAAGACACAAATCAGAAAATTACACATCTCTGTGGATCGACCCATACTCACCGGCTAGCTGCAAAGCGACGCCGTTTCTGATTACGGTAAACAAGTATGTTTGGACTAATCATGACCTCCTGGGAAGTGGCCCCTGTTCGGGTCCGGTTCGCTCTAAAGGGAAAAACCGTGTTGTTTCGCCCAGAGCGGACAATACCATATGTACTGGGAAATATATTATTAATCTCCCAATCATATTTAGTTGCAACTAAATCACTACAAAATCTCCAATATAAATCTTTCCAAATATACTGCAACCGCGAGAGCCAGACGTCAGACCTGCGCAGGGGCAAGCATATAGTCTGTGCTCTGTTAGAGCGGTACTCAAATCCAGACGTCTAAAATATATTATTAATCTCTAAAATATTGTTACAATCAGATTAATTACACAATCTCCCAATCATATTTAGTTGCAACCAAATCACTACAAAATCTCCAATATAAATCTTTCCAAATATACTGCAACCGCGAGAGCCAGACGTTAGACCTGCATAGGGGCAGGCATCTAGTCTGTGCTCTGTTAGAGCAGTACTCAAATCCAGATGTCTGTCCCATACAGGTGCAAACGTCTGGCTAGCGCTCTGTTACCTGCACAGGGGCAGGCATCTAGTATGTGCTCTGTTAGAGCGGTACTCAAATCCAGACGTCTAAAATATATTATTAATCTCTAAAATATTGTTACAATCAGATTAATTACACAATCTCCCAATCATATTTAGTTGCAACTAAATCACTACAAAATCTCCAATATAAATCTTTCCAAATATACTGCAACCGTGAGAGCCAGACGTCAGACCTGCATAGGGGCAGGCATCTAGTCTGTACTCTGTTAGAGCGGTACTCAAATCCAAACGTATGTCCCATACAGGTGCAAACGTCTGGCTAGCGCTCTGTTAGTTCACTAGCCAATACCAGACGTCTGACATGGACATAACAGATATCTGGCGTCATGGTCAAACGTCTGACCTAAAGGTTCAGACGTCTATTGGCCTGCTTGCTTGCCTGATAACTTTGAGTCGTTATTAGCTTCCCCACCTGGGGAAAGTACGGGGTTCGAATCCCAGGATGGAAAGTGGTCATAAATTAACACTTTTGGGAAAAATTCGTGGCTTCTTTGGATGCGTGTATGTTGTGTACGTAGGTTGTGGTGTGTGCTTAGGTGAGCTTACGGCCCAATGAAAAAAAAGGTGTTTCCGCTTCTTAATCTTCAGTTGATGCACCACTATAGCACAAAATGTTGATTTACATTGTGTGTTGATATTTAATTCCAACCGAGGCTTGTTTGAATATTTACAATTAAAAATCCTAGTATTTAATTCCAACATGGCATGAAGCTCTTCTAATGCTTCCATGTTTCTTGACTCAAAAATACTAGGGATTTATATTTTAAATGCATTGCATACTATAACATCTTCATTAATTAATATCTTCTTGTTAAATGAATGCTATAAAGTAAGCATAGAAAAAAAATAGTTTATTGATCGAAATTACTTGGGTTACTATAAATATCTAATTAATATAATTATCTGAACTTGGTAGTCTTTGAGTCATGTGGGTGAGAATTAAAATTTTCTCTGGTTAAGGCTTCCACGGTCATTAATTTCATGTCCAATCATACTTCAGTTTTTGTGAACATTTTGTGAACATTTGTTAAATGAGTGCAATATTTTTAGATTGGAAAAGTTTTGGCTCCATAATCAAATTTTTGGGAGTATGGTCAAGAATGAGTGATGTTCTCATGTTGGCTAACGCTATTCGGATGGCATGCATGACGGTTTGGATTACAAAGATCAAGAGTCTTGGAGTTCGGCTGAAATCTTGGGCTAAAGGGAAATTCGGGAAAAATTTTGAAATGAAAAAAGATTTTGTTTTGAGAATCCAGTCTTTAGATAAAGATGAGGGGGAGATTAAGTTTATGGGGAATGAAATGGAGGAGAGACGACAACATCTGAAAATTGTTTACATTCATTCTTTTTAATCAAATACACAAATTACATTTTTCCTCAAAAAAATATCCATTATTTGTATAATTTTCTCCACATCTATGGTTCGCTCCTTTTTCGGTGTTTCTCTCCCATCTCCTCAATCTTCTTCCCCAAAATCCATATCTCTATTTCCAAATCCCTAATATCCAATCCAATATCTCCAATTCTTCCATCTTTGTTTTCGATTTCTGCATCTTCCTTTTAAATCTCTAACCTCTAACCCAAATCTTCTATCTTAGCTTCCAATCCCCCAATCTATTCTTTTTTTTCCCGCTATCTCCACTCTTATAATGGCCGAAAGTAGGACAATCAATAATAAATAAAGAGTAATAAAGAAGTTAGAAATTAAAGCAATCAATAATAAAGAGGGAAAGCAACAATTAAGAATGGATTTAGAAAAAGTTAGGACAAGCAATGATAAAAAAACATAATAACAAAGAAACCATATGACATAATAAAAAAATCTTATGTTTTAATATCTTGGCGGATCCAAAAAATCCTCCGTTCTAATATCTTAAAAAACATTAAATGGTTATTATAGGCAATGCATGCATAAATACATATATAACATGGGGGGTTGGATTTAAAATAACGTTAAAGTATATTTTTGGGTCTTTAAAACAATTTTGGAACTTTGTGGGTTTAAAAATAAGTCATCTCTCCGAATTGTGCGGGGAAACAATTTTCCTTAGAGAGAAAAGTTGTAAAGTGTCGTTTAGAGAAAATTTACTAACGGCAGAAATCGAGAATGGAATGTTTAACAGCGGGGAATTTCAACACCGTTTTTTCATTAGGTGGCTAAAGGACTCGAAGAAACAACATGATTCGTGGAATCGAACGTGAGATGAGAGGATGAGTCAGGAATGAGGGTGAGATAAGTGTAATGTTTGATGCGAGTGGGAAACTCTTGTTCCATTAGAAGAAGTCCAAACTTAAAGGAGAGAGTGCTATTAGAAGTCCAAATACGATATTTGAGTCGGGAAGTTACATATTACATAGTTATTTGTAAACTCCATCAAGGAATGCATCATTATGTCTTTGGTAAGCACACAGTTTAGACATCTAATTAAATTTTCAACATACAAAATCCATATATACTCTCAAAACTAATGTGAACAAAAACTCAACATTCGGAAAATACTCTATAATTAAACATACCTCCGATTCGTTGTATAAAAACAACAAAAACTGCGAAAACGCTCTGGACGATATCATCAACCTATGAAAACAAAATGATACTTGTTTGGTTATTTTTTAAGTGTAAATAAATTGCCCTATTATATGAGAGAAAACATAAATCTTTCAAAATATAATTAATTCATGCAGAAAGGAAACGAAAAAGAAAACTTTTCTCAGTAATTCCCAAATCCAGTTTCATGAACAAAGCTAAAAATAAAATAGCAATAATCATCAGACAACAAGGATCGCATTGCAAAGGAAAAACATAGATAAGTTTACAATGATGAATAATAAAAACGGAACCATGATTCGATTCCTCAAATGGGCACTTAAAACTGCACCATCTTCTCGAAATGTTTTCATGGCCTTTTATTTTGCTCTCATATGCTGGCCAGCGACCGATAACAATTCTCAAACAATCATATCATTAATTGGTTGATTGGCCATTCCATCTTGCCAGAAGCATCTTGCCGTATTCCACTAGCTTGCTAGTCTCCGGCATGACCCCTTTCACGGCATCGTCCGAGCAAAATCTCTTTGCCCATTCAGCCAAAAACACGAATTTCAACTCGTCTAGTATCGTCACTTGCGCTATCTCTTCGACGACTTTGATCCAACCCAAGGTGGAACCGAGGGCAATGTCGAGATAGCCGATGGTGTCCCCTCCAAAGTAGCGATCCTCTTTGCAGTTTTGCTTGAATAACTCCTCAAGCTTCTGCAGCCCGGAAATGGCTTGCTCTGCTCCTTCTGCCTTAGCTTCCTCCGTCTTTGCTTTTAGTATACCGAATAGAAAAGGGAACCACTGTAAACACCACACCATACAATGGTAAGAAAAAAGTGGGGAAACCCCCTCCCCCCAACCGAATTTGATATATATAATAAATCAAGAGAAATTTTACAAGAGTTGTTAAGACATGTGATTTGTAAGAGGAAGGAACACGCGCGAAACATTGAACAACTATAAATAATATGTAGGAGTTTTTTTTTTTGTTTCCGATTTTAGATATAGTGTTCCTACACATAACTAGATTCCCTTTTTGAACTCTAGACCCCATCTATTTTCTCATATTTTAAAAGGCATTTCATTACTTAAAAAGACTCGATATTAACTTGTTGTTTTTCCAATTCAATGACAGCAGCCACCTCTCATTGGGGAAAGAAATATGTTTTTACAGCAGCGCTATGCTAAACGTAGGTAGTTGACCTTAATCTAAGGCTTGTGCTAATAAATTTGTCTAATACTTGTCGAAATTAAAAGAATATTCCATACCGTTTGATCCAAGTAGACGGCCCAGAAGCGTGCGGTGGCACGCTCATAGGGGTCGGACGGGAGGATAGACTGCCCTGCTTCTCCCCACACGTCGTCAATGTACTGGACAATGATCATCGACTCACTGATCGGGTTACCATCATGAATCAACACCGGCACCTTCTTGTAAACCGGATTCGATTTCAGAAGAAGCTCGCTCTTGTTCGTAAGCACTTCCTCTACGTATTCGTAGCTCACGCCTTTCAAGTTCAGAGCTATCATTGGTCTCATTACGTAGGGGCTCGGCCACATCCCCAACAGCTTCACTTCCTCAGGTGCTCCTTTACCCTTTGCCATTATGTGTGTGTGTATATAAATTATGTGAAGTTTATTTTGAGTGATTCTTCATGTATATAACTATAGCTATTTATAGAGATCCATAGAAGAGATCGAATAATTAATCAGTTTTATTTGGTCTTCGTCTTCGTCTTGTTAAGCAAGTAACACTATAAATTAATTATTATCATGAACAACTGTGTGGTTGATGATTTTCCTATTGACTCGTTGATCTCTGAATTCTATACTTTATAAATTGACTAGTATTTAAAGAAAATACGTCATTGCTTCCCTCATTTCATAACTTTCTCTACAATGAAGAAGTCATGCTTCGGGTGATGTCCTCTCTGATGTCATCATGTCCGAAAACTCTAGGTTTTTGACAATTAATATACATTTTCGTAGACTCATTTAATTTTAGGGGTTGTTTGGAAGTAAGAAAAACATTTGCATGTTCTGATTCATATCACAGGAAAAGCAATTCAATATGTGACGAAATTTTAAATTTCAGGGGAGACGCCTAATCCACCCTTGCCTCTTTAAGCCCAACCAAATAAGTAAATCCTTTTTGGCAAGAAAACAATGTAGCTACAGTCCCACTTTGGTGGTTTTCCTTTGCTTTCCAGCAAAATCCGCATCTCCATTTTCAAATCCCTCATCTTCAATCCATTTCCTCCGATTCCCCATTTCTATTCCCAATTTCTACATATTCTCTTTCATATCCTTAATCTCCTATCCAATTCCTCGATTTCCCTATCCCCGCTCCCAATCCCCTTTCCGGCATCTCCACGCCCATGACAGCTGAAACTATGGCAATCAATAATAAAAAGGAAATAATACAGAAATCAGAAACTAGGAAAAGCAACAATAAAGAGGATGAGCAATAATAAATAAGATGGGTTTAGAAAATAAATTTTGCCCAGCAATGATCAAGAGAGAATAATAAAAAAGTCATGGAAAACTATCCATACATAATCAAATTCTCATTAACTAATATTTTGGTAAATCCAGAATATCCCATATTCTAATATCTTAATAAATATTAAACTAGTACTATAGGTAATGCATACATAAATACGTACACAAATTAGAGTTTGGGTTTAAAACAGTGTCAAAATATGTTTTTGAGGGTTTTCACAATATTTGCTGCACTCTCAATCTCACCCAAATACAAAGACAATCTCTCTCTCTCTCTCTCTCTCTCTCTCTCTCTCTATATATATATATATATATATATATATATATATATATTTCTCGGCTTTGTTTGAAGCCGCCGCAGACTTTGATTTCAATGTGGATTAATTATTAGGGTTTAATTAACCTTATATATATATATATATATATATATATATATATATATATATAGGTGTAGGAGATTGAAATAATTCTTAAGGGGGTGAAGAGGATTATACTAACAAAACCCACAAACTAAAAATTCTACTTGCAAGATAAAAGGAAACACAATTACAGCATAAGATAGAGATGGTAAGAGAGAAACAAAATGCAAACACAAGCGATTTAGAGAGCTTTGGGAGATCCCTAGTCCTCTTTCTTTAGGCGTACGAGTCCGTTCTACTTGATCATGTCTCCACCGAGACAAACACTTTGCACTCTCGTCACAATACGTCACTCGACACACGAGTGACTCTCTTCACAACACTTCTCCTCACTTACAAGAACTCTTTTGCACTCAAGAGATTTCACATAAAGAGAGAAGAAGAAAAAAATTACAATCCAGGATGCTCTATCAAGAGTTTATAATTCAAGCTCTAGAATACTTCAATGGAGTATTAGATTTGCAATTAAAACTTAAGTGCTTTCTTTTCTTTTGGTGGATGAGGATGAACTCAAAGAATGAATGAAATTTTTTAGAATGGTTGTTGTGCAATAACTACACAAGAATCACTTTTAACCCCCCCACAAAAAAACAAACAAGTACATTCATTTATTACGCCTAATGTAGAAGAACAGCCAAGAGGACAGATGTCTGAAGGCAAAATAAAACTAGCCGTTATAGTATTAAATGTACGTAACGACAATATTTTTCAAACAAAAATAGATTCAGACGTCTGTCGTCATGAGCTTCAGACGTTTGCCGTGGTTTTCAAAATATGATCAATGAAAATACAGAAAACAACCAGACGTTTGAAGAACAAGTGACACACGTCTGAAGAAAAAAAAAATTCAGAGTTTTTAACCTACAGATGTTTGTGCCAATAAGGTTCAGACGTTTGTTCCCACAAAAAGTTTTAATGTCATGAAAATACAGAGAACAACTAGACGTCTGAAGAAGATTTGATAGACGTTTGTTCTGTAAAAAGTTTTAAGCCAATAAAAATCCAAAGAACAAACAGACGTATGAAGAAGTATCGACAGACGTTTGTTTTGTCAAAAATTTTAAACAATGAAAATCCAGAGAACAACCGAACGTTTGTTCTAGCAAGTTTCAGACGTTTGTTCTGAAGAAGAAACTGATATTTCAAATCTTGTGCATGTTTTACAATAGTGTGCAGACGTCTGAATAAGACTTGGACAGACGTCTGAAGAAGGAATGCACAGAAAATTTTGAACTTGGAATTGAAAAACGTTTTAAATGAAAACTTTGCCAAGTTTTGCCCAAAGGTTTCATGCATGCAATAGTGTATGTGTTTGAGTTTTCTCATGTTAATCTCATAAACCATGAAGCACTTGCATCGATTTCCTAGAAAATACACTTGTAGCCCGAACTCTTGATTTCTTCGATTTTTTCGATTCTTGAATTCTTTTGAACTTGGACTTTGGCTCCTTGGCTTCATGAAACTTGAATGTGATAATTGAGGAGTTCTAGTCCATTACCCTCCAACCTCCAATAGATTTGCCATTTTAGCTTAATTTCCTCATTCTCCATCATAGGTTTGTGTCGGTTGATATTCTGAAATCTTTCTCAAATACGACCAAGCTCATATACAGTGTTATGAAATATGCAATATGAAACACATGTATAAAGATATCTATTAATATTCATAATATCATCAAAACTAAACAATTGGATTGTGAAAATCCATAAGTCATCAATCATCCCATTTTTGATGATGTCAAAATATTCATAGATAATATTGATATATTGAAAATCAAATGTTTGAATAATCTTCAATAATTGATAAAAGGGCCAATATACTAAAGTCAAACATTTGAATAATTTCAATATATTGATATGAACCTATTACTCTCCTCCTTTTTGACATAACCAAAAAGAGTGTCCTAAGAAATAAAGCGTTTGAATTACTCCCCTAAACACATGCGTACATCAAAAAAAAGTTAAACGTTTGAATAAATCTTCTTAAATGTATGCATATGAGACTAATAGGAGTTGATATGAGCAAAAGTTAAAGTTAAACGTTTGAATAATTTTGAAAAACAAGCATTTGGCTCATATCAACAAACATGTATAAATGATAAGCAAAATTAAGCGATACATGGAACATAACCATATGGAATAAATATTCAAGTTATAATATCATATGGTGAAAAAGATGAGATAAAGATATAGCAAAATAGGGTTTTCTCGTCTTTTAGTGTCGGCAAGCTCATAAAGGCCCTAAACACACTCCGCTAGATCCTAAAATATGTTATAAACAACAAATCCACAATTGGGTTCCACTAACGAGGGTTGCAGAGGCCATCTTGGTAAGATGATACTTAAACACATCACTCAATTGAACACATATATTAAGCTCTGCCCTAATATAAGCAAAACGTGTAGCATCAAGGGGTTTGATAAAGATATCGGCCAATTGGTGAAGTGTAGGTATGTGCTCTATAATGATGTCTCTTTTTTCATGATGATCACGAAGAAAATGGTAGCGGACATCAATATATTTGGTGCGGCTATGTTAATAAGCAGTTTAGTTATGTGCATCGTGCTCGTATTATCATAAAGAATAGGAATATGATCTACAAACACATCAAAGTCTTCTAAGATATGCTTCATCTATAGGATTTGAGCACAAGCACCCACGGCAATATATTCCGTTTCGGCCGTGGAAAGAGCAATCGAGTTTTGTTTCTTGGATGATCAAGAGACTAGACAATTTCTAAGAAATTAACATGTTCCACCCGTGCTCCTACGGTCTATTTGGCCTCCTGCATAGTCCGCATCCAAATAAGATTTAAAATCAAAAAATTTATTTTTCAAATACCACAAACCTAGAACCAATCGTTCTCTTAAGATATCTAAAGATTGTTTTTACTGCACTTAGATGCGATTTTTTGGGACACGATTGGAAACGAGCACACAAGTAAACACTAAACATTATATCGGGACTACGAGCGGTTAAGTAAAGTAAACTATCAATCATACCATGATATTTAGTGATGTCCACATTCTTGCCGGATTCATCTTTTGAAAGCTTTATTGTAGTGGCCATTGGTGTTTCTTGGCTTCACATCTTCAAGATCAAACTTCTTGATAAGCTCCTTTATGTACTTGGCTTAATTTATGAAGATGTCATCTTTTTGTTGCTTGATTTGGAGTTCAAGAAAATAATTAAGTTCACCCATCATGGTCATTTCAAACTCTTTTTGCATGCTATAGGTAAATTCCTTGCATGGAGATTCATTAGTAGATCCAAAATGATATCATCTACGTAAATTTGTATAAGCAAAATCTTATCATTTTTCTTTTTGATAAAAAATGCGGTGTCAACCTTGCTCTTTGAAAAACCTTTTTCAAGCAGAAATGTGCACAATCTAGCATACCAAGATCTAAAAGCTCGTTCCAAACCATACAAAACTTTATGCAACTTGTAAATATGATTAGGATGTTTAAAATCTTGAAAACCGGATGGTTGTTCCACAAAAATTTCTTCTCAAGGATATCATTCAAAAAGGCACTTTTAACATCCTTTGATAGACTTTGAAAATTTTAAAATATGCATATGAGAGTAAAATACGAATGACTTCTAATTTAGCTACCGGAGCGAAAGTTTCATCGAAATTAATACCTTCCTCTTGATTGTAACCTTGTGCTACGAGTCTCGTCTTTTTTCTATTGATCACACCAAATTCATCAAACTTGTTCTTGAAGACCCATTTTATACCTATAATGTGTCTATCACTAAGCTAAGAACCAACATCCACATATTGTTCCGTTCAAATTGGACAAGTTCCTCTTGCATAGCACAAACTCAATTCTCATCCATGATAGCTTCTTTAGCATTCTTACGTTCAATATGAGATAAGAAAACTATGTTAGTAAAGAAATTTGGATTATGAGAACGAGTGGCTACCCCCATTGACACATCACCGATGATTTGGGTTGGTGGATTAATCTTATTGCATCTTCAATCTCTTAGTTGGGTTGGTACCGATTTATCATCCACATCGAATACTACACTTGAAGGAGGTTCTTATTTAGAATCTTCCCTTAAGATATCAAGTTCCTCCAAACGAGTTCAAACCACTTCATCTTCTTCCTCAAGTACTACAACATTCTTGGCAAAAGAATTAGTTTCATCAAACTTAACATGCATACTCTCTTCCATAGTGTTAGAGCTTTTATTGAAAATACAATAAACTTTACTAGTAGAAGAGTGGTCAAGAAAAATACCCAAGTCACTTATTGAATCAAATTTTCCAAAATGATCTTTAGTATTTAAAATATAATACTTGCTCTCGAAAACTTTAAAATAACCAATGTTGGGTTTTCTACCATAATACAATTCGTAAGGAGTTTTCTCAAGTCCTTTACGAATAACCCTATTTATAATATACGTGCGGTATTAACCGCTTCGGCCCAAAAATAGTGAGGTAAACTATGTTCATTTAGTATTGTCCTAACCATTTCTTGAAGAGATCGATTCTTCCGTTCAACGACTCCATTTTGTTGTGGAGTTCTAGAATAAGAAAATTCATATTTGACCCCGTGATCATTACAAAAATCTTCAAAGAAAGCATTTTGAAATTCACCTCCGTGATCACTACGGATTTTAACAATAGAAAGTTGTTTTTCGTTTTGCTCTTTGTTAAAGAAAGTTTTGAAGGCAACGAAGGCATCACTTTTGTTGGAAAGAAAAACAACCCAAGTAAATCTTGAAAAATCATCAACAATTAAAAATGCATAAGATTTACTACCAAAACTCAAAATCCTTGAAGGACCAAATAAATCCATATGAATTAACTTAAGAGGGTTAGAAGTTGATAACACAACCTTCGGTTTGAAAGAGCACTTGACTTGCTTATTTATTTGGCACGTATCACATAACTTGTCTCTTGCAAATTTGAGCTTTGGTATGCCAATGACCAAGTCCCTGTTTGCGATGTTTGAGAGCAGATCCATGATATCATGTCCAAGCATGCGGTGCCATACCCAACTATCATCCTCTACAACACTTAAACACTCAAAATTCTCATTAGAAATATCACAAGTGTCTATAAAATAAACATTACCACTTTTTTCCACAAAGTATCATCTTATCTTTTGAATCAAGAACTTTTCCAAATTTTTCATCAAAAACAACTTTAAAGCCTTATCACAAATTAACTAATACTTAGAAGATTATGTTTTAAACCATCAACAAAAACATCTTCTTAAGTAGTATCGTTAAACTTGATATTACCTTTACCGATAATTTTACCTTTACCATCATCTCCAAAGATGACCATGCCACCTTCCTCTCTTGATAAAACACTTAAATTTTCCGGTCATATGTCTTGAGCAACCACTATCAAGATACCACTCATTTTCACGTCGTGACTTGCGGGATACCTATAGAGGATGTAATAAATGTAACTTTTGGTAACCAAATCTTAGTGGATCCAGGGAATCTTTGGAACCCAAATCAAATGCTTTGAAGATCTAGCTTTGCAATGGTAAAAGATATTCTCAATATGGCCACAATAATTACACACAACATTACTAGTTCTAGAATGTGTATGTGCATGTGTGTTTTTGGTATGATGATGATAATGTGAAGAAGGAGTCTTAACACGAGTAGTTTTAGCAAAGGATTTTCTAAAACTTGGAGCATGAGCAAATCTAGCATTACGATCATATGATATAAGAGTACATACATGATGAGCATGGTGATCATAAGAAATAGATGCATGCAAAGAAGTAGTCTTAACAAAAGTAGTCTTAAATGAAGCCTTATCATATGATGGTTTGGGGCTACTAGCATGAGAGGGCGATGCATGTTGAAAACCAATTCCATTCTTCTTATTGGAAATATTTAAATTGCATATCATGTTATCAAGAGAAAATTTGCTAGTAGTAAACTTATGAAGAGTGGCATCGAGATCATTAATTTTAACCTTCATTTTATCAACATCAAGCAACATAGCATTATGATTGATAGTCAAAGAATCATATTTGCACTTGAGAGAAGTAAAAGTGGAAGTGAGCCTCTCATTTTTGAAATTAGCATATTCGAGTGAACTATTTAAAGAAGTAATCTTAGACAAAAGATTTTCGTTCTCAAGTTTTAAACTCTCACATCCACAAAATTTAATAGAACTTTCATTTTCAAGATAAGCAATTTTCTTTTTGGCAATGGAATACTTAGATTGGAGTTTGGAATAAGAATTGTGTAAAGTTCCAAAAGTTTCAAGTTCTTCAAAGTTATATGACTCAAGATCATCAATTACCTCATCCTCATGTGCCATGAAGCATATGTTCGCTATTTCTTGATCGGATGGACGATCTTCATTATCGCTCCCTTCCGACTCATCTCACGTTATTGCGTTGAAGACTCTCTGATTTGGTCGATATAGAGCTTCCTTCTCGTTATTGAGGGGGCAATCGGCAACGAGATGACCGTACTTCCTACACTTGAAACAAGGCTCAATATCTTTATTGTTGTTGTTGTTGTAGTGACGATCTTTTGAAAAGGTTCCTCTCTTGAAATTTTTTCGAAACTTGAGAAATTTATTGAATTGCCTTGTCATAAGAGCGATATCATCGTCTCCACTAAATTCGTCATCTTCGCTTGATTTGGATAGAGCTTTAGATTTGAATGACGTTTTGGATATAAGCCTTGAGAGCGATGTTCTTGAGCTTGTCTTTTTTCTCCACCTTTTCATCTTCTAAGTCGTAGGATTTTAGTTCAATCTTATAAGTTTTAAGATTTCCTTGAAGCTCTTCAAAAGACATGACCTCAATGTCGGTTATCTCCTTGAGAGTAGTCGTTTTTATTTGCCATTTCTTGGTGAGTGATCGAAGTATCTTCCTCACCTTTTCCTCATTCTTCATGGGATCATCTAAAAAGGAGTCAAGAGGATTAGTGATGTAAATAAAACAACTAAACATATCATCAATGTTTTCATCGGGCAACATTCAAAAATTTTCATACCCTGTTTTCAAAAGATCAATTTTAACCCTCTTAACATTGGAACTCCCTTCATGAGCAACTAATAAAATTTTCCACATAGCAAAAACACTTTTACATATTATAACATGAGCCAAATCATTTTTGTTGAGACAAGAAAAAAAAGGCAACTTTTGCTTTATGATTAGCTTCATAAACATTTTTATCTACTATACTCCAACTATCCTCATCAGTGGTGAGTAACTCATACTCCTTCAAAAAGGTGTATATTCACACATCTCGACCTTGCGATTTTAAAAAGAACTCTATCTTAACTCTCCAAATGGTAAAGTTAATACCATCAAAGTATGGTGGTTTGGTGATGAATTGGGAGTGTCCCATACTATGTGAAGGAGATGAGGTCATAAGATCTTTCTAGGGTTTTAATCCTAACAAAAAGAGCACTTCACTCTGATACCAATTGAAATAATCCTAGAGGGATAGTGAATAGAATTATACTAACTTATAAATTAAAAATTCTACTTGCAAGATAAAAAGAAACAAAATTATAGCTCAATATAGTTTGCAAGAGATGGCAAGAGAGAAACAACGCAAACACAAGTAATTTAGAGAGGTTTGGAAGATCCCCTAGTCCTCTTTCTTTAGGAGCATGAGCTCGTTCCACTTAATCACGTCTCGTCTCTACCGAGACAAACACGTTACACTCCCGTAACAACACGTCACTCGACACACAAGTGACTCTCTTCACAACATTTCTCCTCGCATACAAGAACTCTCTTGCAATCAAGAGATTCCACACAAAAAGAGAAGAAGAGAATTACAATCCAAGATACTCTCTCAAGAGTTTACAATTCAAGCTCTAGAATACTTCAATGAAGTATTAGATTTGCAATTAAAACTCAAGTGTTTTCTTTTTCTTTTGGTGGATGAGGATGAACTCGAAGAATGAATGCAATTTTTCAGGATGGTTGTGCAATAACTACACAAGAATCCCTTTTAAACCCTATACACAAAACAAACAAGTACATGTATTGTTTCATACCTTTAGAGCACTAAAAGGAAAAGAACCAGCATATCGGAGATGAAAGACAGAGAATTCAAGTATTGTTTCATACCTTTAGAGCACGCTGCCAAAAGAAACAGAAATAGATAATAGAACAGATTATCACATAGGAATTGATAGATAAATAAACAATTAACTTATGCTGCTTAAAGAAGATGTGACATGTTATTATGATTTCTTTAGGGAGAACCTGGAAATATGAAATGGAGGGGAAGACATAGAAGTAGAGGGATTTTCTTTTGGGGGAAGGGGATGAGAAATAGCCCATAAAAGATGAAAGCTGATTGCCTTAAAGTTTAGATATAAATCTATCGAAATACAACATTAGAGTTATGAGAACCTTGCCTTGAAATTTATGCTTTATTACTAATAACTGTCATATCAAGTATCATGGTTCATGGAATTTTTTTTTATTAAAATAGAAAAATTCATAAAGACAAAAGTGCTTCGAAAGAACTTATATCTCATAGCACTTCTGAGTCTGCTCAAGTTTTCGCTGGACAAGGTAAAATTGCTATAGATTGTGTAAAGTAGCCCCTACTCTGCAAAAGCAAGAAACCTTAAAGAACGACAAATGTGTCCATCATCCAATTTAGGTGACTAAAAAAGTAAAAATACATAAAATCATATATTAAAAAACAGAATTACAATATCTGTTCTACATATATAATGTAAGTATATAACATTAAAAAGAAAGTCAAAAAGGCTTAAAAACCCTTCACTGAACTTCATTAATTCCTATTTATACAAATTATTAGATTTAACATTAGTTACTTACTAAACATACATGTCTACAAGATTAGAAAATAAAATAAATTTCAACTGAAATAATATACACACCGTACGTCATCAGAACCAAACGCTTCCTCCTGAATAGTTATGGCTTCAAAATATAATGGCTCAGCTTTATCAAATGCTTTCCTTACCCTGTAAAGTTTTGCCTACAATATCAAGCATACATCAATAGATAAGCTTAAAACAATTAAGAAAGTCAAATTTCTTGACAAGACACTGGCTTCTCTTGTTTAAAGGACATTTTATTGCTAAAAACAGTTAAAGGTTATAACGAAATGAAAATGAAAGAATGTCATAATTCTATGTTCAGATTTATTTCCAAAATCATATGATAAAAGTAGATAAAGCAACTTAAGTTGCGTCATCCTAGATTCCTAATTCAATTCTTAAAATTAACGACGGAAAAACAGCATGTAAGATATGCTAAGATAGAGGCAGGTAGTATATACATACATTAAGCTTCCACAAATATATTTTATAATTCTTGAAACTTCAACTTCTTAACAGTGTCTAGCTCGCTCAGTTACAGCTTTCCAACATCGCTTCTTTTCTTTTTGGGCTATGTCAAAGATGTATTTACCTAATTTTGTAATCTCACTGGCAAAATATCAGCCTTTGCAATCTATTGCGGTAACATCATCCAGTTTCATCGTTTAATCGAGTTTTAGCACTATTATGATTTTCAAACTAAAGCATCATGATTGCACGGTCAGAAGTAAATAATACAAGAATCAATAGTCCGACACACCTGAATTTATATCCAATATTACAGGCCTTGCTATACACAAAAAGAAATCGTAAAATTTAATTTAATTTTCACTGCTTAACCATTCAATTGAAGCTATAGTTTTTAAAGCATAAAAAAGGTACCGCTTGGTCCAGCTAGAATGAGTCTCAACATCAATTCCCAGTGATGCTTTCTCCATGAAGAGAGATTATAATCATATTTGTAAATCCCAAAATGGCCTGCAATATGGATACCAAGAAAATAAATTTAGTAAGTAGGAGCAAAGTTTAATAATTAACAAACAAAATCAAGCGATGAGATATCATCATGTAATTAGAAGTAGAATAATTCCTGCAACATAACTAGAAATCACATCCTTTCGCTATTAGCCTCCTTAATTGACACAAATGAATTCCTTAGTTAAGAACCAACAAGGGCTTTAATGAGACGGTGTCTCCATATTAAAAGAAATAAATAAATAATCAGCTGAGATTGATCAAAACTAAACCACATACATATAATTTATGTCAATCATCATAAATATTTGAACTTATAATTTATACTGAGAAATTGTATCATGACTTCCAATATGAACAAAGTTTGTTGCTTTTTTGAAAAAATTGTGCAGATCAGCGTTTGATTGCTTCATGTCTCATGTGATCCGCATCTATTTGTACAAATGCCGCTTCCAAATAAAAAAAAGAAACAAAAAGAGAAGAAGTTTTGAGAACAAAGGCACAAATTAGGCAGCACTCGGAATTGCAATACACGAGGATTGGTCAATCTAAATTGCATTAAAAATTAACAAAAATGAGCATATAATAAAATTGAGAAATACTTACAAAGGGAAGAGATGGAAGCATCAGCTGGATGAGTGTTTCAAGCTGCGGCGAATCGAGGAGGCAACCGAATCCTTGTAATGAGACCCAGAGAAAGAGAGATAAATTCTTTGAAATTGTTTACAGATCGTCGGTCCATAACGTTATTATACACATCTATCACATGTGGAGATCGCTTAACCACATAAATGTTAGATTTATTATCCGTGGTTGATCCGAATTAATTTGGAATTCTGAAAAAAAAACCATGAATTGTTTTTGACAGGATAAGCATATTTTTCAGCACTTCATACAAATCCATTACTCATGTATAATAATTAATAAATAATTGGCTTTATTTGGCTAATGGCTGAAAATACCACTAACTCGTCAGAACCTGCTTTTTACCTCCCTCAACTTTAATTTATTTCCAAAATACCTTTCATTAAAATATTTAATTATAAACATAACTCCTTTTTTTCTCAATCTTATTTCATTTAAACATTTTAATTAAATATCTAAATAAAGTAAATCCTTAATTTCTATGGAACAAGTGGAAGGAGTCGGCGAGTCGGCATTCTCGCTGGAGAGAAAATGATAAATTAAGGTTTTACATTAAAGTTGAGAAGGGAAAACGGTAGGTTTTAAAAACTTAGGAATATTCCCGGCTATTTGGACAAAAGATGGAGGTGCATCCTACAATTTTGCCTAAAGTTTTTACAAGAAATAACACGATTACACATAAAAAAATTAATTTCTAAGCGGTCCTAAGAGGCCAGCCAAGCGTCTAGCCAGCTCTTAACTCCCAAGCATTTCGTCCGCTATGTTTTCTTTTCCCGCTTTTAACACTTTTTTCTTTTCATTTTGTCTTTAAAACACGGTCACCTAAATTGTATAAGATAAAAGCATTATAAACTTTCATCCCTTTACTCATATATGCTCAGGTTCTCATCAGCTGATTGCGATTTTGAATATTATAAATCAATGCACATGCATGCTCAACATAGCAAGGCTATATATAGCTACTGCCATGAAATTAGAAGAAGATCATTAATTTGTTCCTTAATTATCATTAATGTATGATTTGAATGCCTAGCTGTTTGTAAATTAGAAACAGTAAGCAGATCAAATGTTGCAGTTTGAAAAAAATCCACAAAAAAGAATTACAAAAGTAAATCATGCATGCATCACGAGGTTGGAGTAAACAAATGCGTAGCTAATTAGGGTACGTAAGGAGTAAATATTTGGAGGGTTTGCATCACATATATATGTATTCTTGGGTAAGTTGTCAAAAAAAAAAAAAAACCAAACAATATTGTTTTCCATTGACAAAAAAACCCGGCGTCGTAGCGGTGGTCAAAGATCTGCCACCGCTGGTGTGGCCATCGCCGATCACCTCGAGCTCCATCGCCGATCGCCTCGAGCCTCAGTGATCGTCTCAAGTCTCGAGCTCCGTCACCACTGATGGCCTCAATCCTCGAGCTCTGCCACCGCTGATCCCCAGCGTCGAGTCTCCTCCTCCAGTACCGAGCCCTCTCCTCATCCAATGCCGAGCCTCCATCGATCCTCCACCACAGCGCTGACCTCCTCCTCCACAACGAGTTCCACACCGCCAAGCCCTCGTCGATCACAATGAGCGAATTTTTTTTTGAAAAATGTTAGAAATTATTTTAAGGTTTTTAAATTGGTTAGTTTTGAATGTTAGATTTAATTTGTTGATGATGAGTTAATTAGTTTAATTTCTTAAATATGATGAAAATCTTGAGATTAGGAGGTATGTTGTAAGATTAATGTTTGTAAAAGGGTGGAGATGATTAAGATGATGATTTACTTAGTTTAGTTTAACATATATGTTGGGTAGGGTTGAGATTTGTAGAGGGATGGAGCCTTGGGTGTTAGTGAATTCTTCAATTCTTTAATTTGTGTAATTTGTGGGCAACTTTTGTTAGAATTAACTACTCCTAAAGTAAATTATAAAGTTGATTGACCATAAGAAACTATCATGCATAATGGTAATTAGAAGAAAATACTTATAATTTGCAAATCTCCTGCAAAACCTTATGTTATACATGCAAACCCTATGATTTAATTAAAAACCCGAACTTAAAACCAAACCCAAAACCTAAATCCAAAAATCTTAAACTTGATTAAGAAAACCCTTAATTTTAAAAACTTTACCTAAAATATAAATACACCAAATTTCATGTGATTTAATAATCTTAACCCATTGGTCTGGTGGGTGCAAAAAGTAACGGCTTTGCGATAATAGAACATTTTCCACCACTAGATCCATGGGTAAACGTATTAAAAATGTATGCAAGTTGGTTTATCTATGACTTAAGCCATGAGGATAAAGATGGACGATGTCAATTGTCCAAAACAATGATGCGGGGTGGTTAGTGATATATAGATTAACCCTATGTCGCCTATTTTATCACTCACTCAAATCCTCCGCCACTTCTTTTCGTAGGTTATGGATGTTTTCACCAAAATATCAAAGCTCTTTCCTGGTGTAACCGGTTAAATTAAAAACTTCAAAACCTTAAAATTGAAACGTAAATGTAAAACTAATTCAAATTAAACCTTAACTAAGTGTATGATACTCGACGATAATATAAAATTTTCATATTCTCATCGATAATCATATGTGAAAATTAAAACACGCCGCAGTCCCCGTTTATTCGTTAACATACGTTCGATGTTCATCGTGATATAAAACTACATGAAGCTTGTTAAAAATCGGACGGTATCGTTTGATGCTAATAACCGTCGTGTAGTCTATATGACGAGAAAATTCAATCGCATGATAACCGATAGATTTGTCCAGTGTGAACATGTTAGAAATGTATAAAACAAACATCTGCATTCACTTATTTTTTTATTCGTTTCGAGTTATTTTGTTGGTACATTTGCGCTAGTTCTACGTATAAAAGGATAGATTAGATACTCATTTCAATATTGTTTCACAATATTGAAATGATTATCTATTCTATTACAGTGTACTCGAAAAACAACGAGGAGGTGCTGCCGAAATATTTCGAAACGGATGAAAGCACAAGCGAATGGGTATCTACTCTATACATTTTAAATGGGATAGAAGTCTTACCCTCGACAGTCGTTACCCTCGACATCCAATATAGAACCATTAATATCATCATCATCTTTTTAGAAGAAGAATCCAACTTCCGAGCTATGAGCATTTGCTCTTGGTCCTTAATAATTTTCATAGCCGTCGAGAATGCTCCCTGAATATCTTAAACCGTGTGATGTTGTTAAGAACTAAAATCCATTTAAATTGCATACTTTATTTAGTTTATTATCAATGAAGAAGGATGAACATGTATAACAATATAATGACATGTAATAATCATATGAACAACTCATACTTAAGAGCAATAATCTTATACACATACGTGCACATGTGCTTTTAGGATCTGTTAACGATATATATATTATACAGTCTGACATGGCCCATGAGTACATTAAAATTAAGGAATGGATATACGTAGACCGACAGCAATGCACGGACCCTGAAGTAGGAGTTGCTGCTTTCATCGAATTTGCATGCAAACATCATAAGGTCGTATAGGGGAAGATCATTTATCCGTGTGAGAGATGTGGAATACGATGTACCAAAAAATAGGGGAGGTAAAGATTCACATTGTTAAACACGATTTTACCATATTTTATACAATTTCGTTATATCACTGGGAAGAAGAAGACGGTAATGTTAAGGATACGTTAGTCTAATTTTAGACTAAGATCAACTTAACATGATCATTTAGATCCAACAAAAGAGCATTTGGGCTATATTGTTTTAGTTTAGGGACTTTGCGGTCCAGTTTAAAGACATCATAGTCTGTAAAGTTTAAGGACATCATAGTCCATGGGTTTAAGGACCCCACAGTCCGAGGTTAAGGACATCATAGTCCATGGGTTTAAGGACCCCATAGTCCAAGGTTAAGGACATCATAGTCCATAGGTTTAAGGACTCCATAGTCCAAGGTTAAGGACATCATAGTCCATGAGTTTAAGGACCCCACAGTCCATGGAATGTCTGGTTGTCGGGACCCGTCATCTCTCTGAAGACGTTGAAGGATTACAACGACAAATATCAGAGGAGTAAAGAAATGTACCCTTGAATCAATACTGTTTGGGAGATCTAGTCCAATTTGGGACTAAGATCAAAGATTTATGAGCATATGGGCTCAATTAAGCTGAATGAGGGTTCTGTAGCCACTTTAGGCTCAGCCCACTCAGTTAAAATGTTGAACATTTAGCAATGCTGAGCATTGGTTTGGATTCTGATAGCCTTTCTATCTTTTATTGAGTGCTGAACACTCATTATAGCTTTTGGCTTTATTTATAGAACAATTTATGTTCTTTTAGCGCACAAGTGAGAAGCACATGACGCGCTTGGCGTTGTGCGCCAGATAATGAGCGCTTTGCGCTTATGGTGAAATAGCGCACATGTGAGGAGCACGTGGCGCGCTTGGCGCTGAGCGCCAGACAATGAGCGCATTGCGCTTCTGGTGAAGTAGCGCACACGTGAGGAGCACGTGGCGCGCTTGGCGCTGAGCACCAGACAATGAGCGCAGTGCGCTTCTTGTGAAATTTGGAGCGCTAAGGCTCTGCAGCGCTGTGCGCTATATTTGGAGCGCTGAGGCGCTCCTTTTAATTTTGAGCGCTAAGACTCTTTTAAATTAGGAGCGCTGAGGCTTTACAGCGCTGTGCGCTAAACTTGGAGCACTGTAGCGCTTTAATTGGAGCGATAGGGGCTCCTTTTAGACATCTCTGCTCCCTAAGAATTAAATTCTCTTTTATAAGAGACTTTGTCTTATGGATCCAAGAACAAAGTTCTTGTTTTTATAGGAGATGTTTCAATCTCTTATTTTTTTTGGTAAAAGGCTTTGCCTTTTTGGATCTGTGATCCTAAGAGAATTGAATTATTCTCCCCCATTTTATAATGAGATGTTATGATCTCTTTTGTGCAAGACAGTTTGTCTTATACATCTATGATCTGAAGAAGATTAAGTTATTCCCCTTATTTTTATGATGAGATACTTTGATCTCTGTTTGTGAAAGACCTTGGTCTTATAGATCTATGATCTTAGAAAAAGAAGTAAATTCTTCTTTTTATATGAGATGATCTCTCTGTTCTTTTTTTTTACCTTGAAGAAAATCTTCTTCTTCTTCTGAGAGCTTGCTCTTCGTCTTTGAATTTTCTCAAAGTTTATGGGGGGGGGGGTCCTCTCTATGAGACTTGAAGTCTCGGGGCCTTTATATAGTGAATGCTGATTTGTTCAATTGGTTAAGGAGAACTTTTCTCCAATTGATTTGGGGATGTTTCCCCCGATGGATCTTTGATCCAAGGGCTTCTGATTTACAGAAGGTAATCTTCTTGTTTTTTAACAAGATTGGGAAATCTTTCCATATAGAATTTATTCTGCATTTTGGTGATTTTTAATCACCATTGGATCATTGATCCAACGGTGCTCTGATTTTCAGAGCACAATCTTTCCTGTTTGGAAAGATTGCGAGGAATGTTTCCTTAACAGAATCTTACTCTGGTTAATTGATGATTTTTAATCATGTTCGTTGGATCTTTGATTCAACGGTTAGGAATATTTAGTTCCAGCGCTAGCGCTCCCGTGCTTTGCACGTGGTGCGCTGCTTAGAGTGCCGCGCACTTAGCGCCAGCGCTTACGTGCTTTGCACGTGGTGCGCTGCTTAGAATGCAACGCTCTTAGCGATAGCGCTTATGTGCTTTGCACGTGAGCGCTGCCTCAGAGTCTTTGACTCTCTCAGCGCTGGCGCTGTTATGAAGCGCTGCTTCATTTCAAAATTTGAAATTTGAACAGAGCTCTGCTCTGATTGGGGGAAACAGACACGCAGACAAACGATACGAAAGAATTAACGTCCACAAGTTAGACTTATGCACTTGGTGCACAAAACGCTCACGATATTGCCACAACCACAACTAGGGGTCGCTATGCGTAGCAAATCCCCAAACCTAGAACTCAATCGCACCAATCGCGCATTCACATCATATTAAATATCTTAGAATTTAGGTTGTAGATCGTCACAACCTCAAACTTAATTAAAACCTGATTATTCAAAAAAAACCTAGTAAGCAATAATTAACCATTTTAGTGCAAAACTAGGTGTTTTAGCAAACCTAGTGGCCACCAATTACACTTAATATTCTAATCAAGCCATGCAACACTTAACTAATTTTTAACCTCACCTTTTTAAACACTAAACTTGAAATTAATTTGCATATACACATAATTAAAATAATTTAAAAGTTAGGATCAATAAGTTAACAACTAGATTATGTTTGAAAAACTACTAGATGCTAAACTACGCTTAGCTAACATAATTAAGTGATAAAAACCTTAATTTAAACCCAAAACCATCTCTTTAATATTCAGAACATGAAATTAAACTATATTAACACCAAATTAAAATTAGATTTAAAGCAATAATTAACAAAGTAATAATTAGATTAAGATTTATACCTCACAATGGTTTAGGAAAAGATCCAAGCTTGCAACCAAAATATAGACTTGATCCAAAGAACCATGCTTAGATTGAACAAGGAATTTTTGTAAAGGATTAAACTAAAAACTTGTGTTGATTTTGTGGATTTTTTTTGATGATGAAATGAGGTTTTGCAAAGAATTGAGGTTGAAGAGAGGGAAGGGGGCTGCTGGATTCGGCCAGAAATGAGAAGGGGTGAGGTGAGGTGAGTGAAGGAAAAGACAAGGAAATATGTTCACCTTACCTCATTAATACATCATACTTCTTTATCTCACTTTTTGTATTTTATTTTCTTTTATTTCTATTAAGTTTTCTTCAAAATATCTAGAACCATCATGACAAATTTTTCACTTTAAAAACAACATGTTACAATTTAGTTTAATTGTGTCATGGTGCACAAAACTTGAATTAACCTATACTAATTTGTAATTATCACTAATTTAGTGTGTAAGTGAAAGCTTAAAATAATATTTAAAAATAAATAATTAAGGAAAATAATTAAGTAAACTAGCAATTAAAAAGTGACTAATTAAATACCAATAGTAGCAATTACATAGTTAAAATAGGTATATTTAAGTTTTTGTGGAAAAATAATTATATCTTGGTTTTTACGGAAAACACGTATTATCAATAATTAACCTAATCGAATTTTCAGAACGTTACATTCTTCCCCCCTTAAAAAAATTCGGTCCCCGAATTTAAAATCTAACTTCGTGTACCTTCAAAGAGATGGGGAAATTTCTTCCTCATCTCGTCATCGGCTTCACACGTGACCTCTTCGCTGTTCGGGCCACGCCAAGAACCTTTACGGACGGTATAACCTTTGACCTCAATTTCTTCACCTGCCGATCCAGAATAACTACCGGCTGCTCGATGAAAGAAAGGTCGCACTCTAGCTGGATTGTCTGGTACTGAATTGCGTGAGAGGGGTCATAAAAGTACTTGCGGAGCATCGATACATGGAACACGGGGTGAACATCTAGGAAGCTGCGTTAATTATATGTATGCCCTAGAGGCCATTATTTTACATATGATGTATATTATAGTGGATGCATAGACATATATAGAGAGGACTTTCTTGCTCGACATGATAGTATGCTATCTAGTTGTTCTTTGTCTTAACATGTAGACTTGTATTGTGTTACTGTCTTGCTCTCACATGTTGATAAAGCCCTTAGGATGTGTACTTGACTACCAGGACTATGATGGAGATCATACTAGTGGGGCCAGGGTAGTCCATAAGTTCATCATTTAATTGTTCCTAGTTGAGGGTATATCGAGACATGGCATCGATATTCCAGAGTAGACCAGCGTATACGCTTCTTGACCCATATGATGGGCGATGGATTATTCCACATCCATTTGTGTTTGACATCAAAGATGGTATACATGTACTCAGTGGAGACTGGGTACACTGAACAGGACTCGCTGAGGACTCCTATGTGGTAGTATACTTATCATCAGATAGCAGTCCTTTGGTGACACTGGTACATGTTAGTCTGTAGACCCGAGATCGTCATAGAGTCTTGTGCGGCTCCTACTATGCTTTGATTTCCTCTTTACCAAGCTCAAAGGAGACGTGCAAACAGGTGGATTTTGGGTACAGTCCCGAGTCGCATGGAGGCAATGAGCAATAGGAGGGGTTTTGTCTCTCCCGGTATTGGGGGTTGATGTTGTGCTATGCTCGATTGGCTATAACTGGAAGTCCCTGGCCAGGGCTGCTGCCGAGATTTACTGATAAGTGTTATCAGTAGTTTCTCGAACCGTTATAGGCCAGACATCGGCATGACTTATCACGTTACTGGGGTCTGACGATTTCCACCCCTAGACTTGATATGCGACATATCAGACGAAGAGACCGGACTATACGGTAGTGTTACTGATAGGATTCATAGAGACTGTGGACAGGCTTACTTGTTGATCTTCATATCGCTCAATATCCGGGTAGCCATTACGTCCAGCTAGTACCGCTGACGACTTGTAGGTGACTGATATGATCATCACCTATTGCTGGCGTATTGACGAGTCTTTAGAGTCCAACACAGAAGTTCCCTGGTTCAAGCGAAACGAAGTAGGACACATATGTGATATGTGTATGGGCCTGATTAAATACGAGTATGTGATACCGTATTGTAATCTGGCAGTTATCTGTTATCAGTTCGATTATATGTGATATAACCAGATTGTCGAATCAAGTGTTGATTTGATAATGTGATATGCAGATAAATGATATTAGTCGGTCATATGTGATATAATCGGATTATTAAATCAAGTGTTGATTTAATAATGCGATATATATTCTATGTGATATAATTATATCTTAACTAATATCATTAGCTTACCAATTATTCTTCATTATATATATATTAATATATATGATATATGATATATATATATATATATATATATATATATATATATATATATATATATATATAATAATGAAGCATGTCATATGAATTTCTATTTTGTGAAAATAGAAATGTGGTAGAAAATGAAAGCATGGTTGCAAGCATGGGATTTACTTTTGTTTATTTATCTTGACTCATTATTCAAGCATGGTTGCAATTTTATATTGCATAATTCCATGCTTGAATGAGTGAGGGGTCAAGAGTTGCCATTCATTCTAGCCCATTCTTAAGACTTGGCCATTTTTCTTGAATTGCTCCCATGGTTGCTCTCTAACTTCTTCTTCCTCCTCGTGTCATGGTTCAAACTTCAACCCTCACATGTGATGTGAACCATGAAGCTTGAACACAAACTTGTGAGCTATTAACATCCCCTACTTCACCATCCTACACTTGACTAACGATCGAGTGTAGCGTGTTTCCTACGCTAAAGAGTTTAATGTATAGGTAGCTTGAGTTGGAGGGACTTCGCGTGGATCATCTTCGGCACGAAGGTCTTCGGAGGAAGCTCATCCAAAGCCTCAAGTAGAGCCTAGTGGAGTCGCGGGACTACTACACGGAGCATGTGAAGTGAAGGACCGGTCTACAAAGGTTGTATTCCTTGTTCACTTGATGTAATGTTGTTTACATTCTTGTATCGTCTAATTCTCTAGTTAAGATTCTAGGGTTTGGGTTATTTAGCATGGCAAAATTTTGAAAACGACATGGATGATACCTCCCGAAACCTTGCTGTCGTGCTAAAAAATCCAACAGTGGTATCAGAGCCAAGCTAAAGAATTAGACGATGTTTATTAGAATCACAAAACCGAAACACCGAAACCAAAATTCAAGTTTCTGTCAATTTTAAAATGATCTCAGAAAATTATTTTAGCAATTGCAGAATATTGTATGTGATACAACTAGAACACTGGAGAAATTCGAGACCAAACAACTAGATTTTAACCGGCGACATACATGAAAAATCCGGCCTCGCCGGTTTTTTAAACTCCTCCTTGGCTCGAAAGTTTTTGGTGTTCTCTGGGGTTAATTTTGGGTTTTCTGGTATTGTTTGATTAGCTCCGTTTTCATGTGATGTTAACAGTTCTATTGGGGCTAATACGGAGTGTTTCGTAGTCATAATTCTAGCATAATTTCGGGTTAATTTAAACAACGTTAAAAATTTCGAATGAATATCAATAACCCATTTTCTCCCTTGCTGGAAATTTTCCAAAAGTTGGATTTTCTCCAAGTTAAAAACATTCAAAAATCATGCAAGTAATTCTATGGACCCTGTAGAAGAACGAAACCCTAACTCAATTCTATGACCATCGGAACTGCCATCCAACCCTAGGGTTTGTGGTAGTTTCGCGGCGCCATAGGTGAGGCAGGTGTTGGCCCTTCTACGGTTGGTTCATAGGCACTGTGGCATGTTATAGGTATTTTTAAACTGTGCTCAAGTGTTGAGCTCTTTGGGAAATTTTGGGTGTTTGTTGATTCGATCGGAATGTTTAACATCGTCTAGCTATTTGTAGAATGTGATACAATATTTGGAATTCGAATGGCTAGGCATGAAATCTGAAGTATGTGATATTTCAGATTTATGATGTCTATGGAGGTTGCGGATTCCAAATGTTGTAGTTTAACATTTTCTTTTCTGTGACCGTAAGTGTAATATGTGGTGTATCGCCAGTTTCTTTACTATATGTCAACGATAATTGGGATACGCATATTACTTACGTTGATGACATGTGATGTTATGTGTTGCTGGGATATGTTATATTGGATCGTCGTGTTTGAATAGCCGGGGGTTCTTACGTGAGATGGGAGTTTTTCATTTTCATTCATATAAAAAAAACTTGTATGTAATATTCTTTTATTGGGGCACTTCCGGATTGAGGATGTTGTCGCCTTTGTTGTATATTATTTACTTTTCCGCATTAGGATGGACTTAAGGCGGGGAGCACAAGTAACCGGGTTCTAGAGTCCAGTGGGAGACCATCTCGAAGAGTCGAGTCCTGGTTTCCTAACTCTAAAATTGGTAGGGTTGCTTGTCGCTCTCTTAGGGGTCTAGGGATGTGGGATTGGCTATTCATCATGACCGTGGAATCCATGTTTTTTACCGGCTTAATATAAAACACGGAAATCCTAGTATATCCAATATTTCATATGTTGATTTCTGCTGCTGATATTCTGTGATGTGATCACTTTGTATGCATGAGACGAATACTTTATTATTATATATAAGATATATAATAAACGTTGCTTATGTTTTGCACCCGCACTAGTCCCGCCCCGCTATGCCATTAGTTAAGTAACCTAACGGTGCATAATGGGACACTGTGGCGAATGCGGATGGCATAAGCATACATTGTATTTTCATTTCTTCTATGATGCTTAGAAAGCATAATTGATGGGACTTCATTAATGAGATTAATGAAAAAGAAAGAAACCTAACAGATGTTGTGGAATCAAATTTTCTAAAAGGGTAGCTCTAGTTTTTGTTTTGTATAGCGGTATTCCTTGTAGAATATCCAGCACCTCATTCGATGAGAAAAGAGCCGAGATCTCTTCACCGGGAGTGACCTCTTTAGCAAAAGCTAGCAGATGCTACAACCCACTCGGTTTTGTTTTTGATTGCCGTTATAGTTCTTGCTTTGCATAGCGGTATTCCTTGTAGAATATCCAGCACCTCATTCGACGAGGAAAAAGCCGAGATCCCTTCACCGGGAGTGACCTCTTTAGAGGAACTAGTAAAAGCCTAAAAAACACTCCTTTTCAAAATCACTCGATTCTGCAACGATATCAAGTTAATTACGCAAAAAGTTTTCTTAAAAACCTATCGTAGCCCTCCGTCATTTCAGATAAGGACTATTTAATATTCGTGCTGCATTTTTTGGCCTTTGTCAAGACGTAGTGTGCGGTAGCTGACTAGTGCTTATCTGTTTAAGCATTGATGCGATTGGATTAGGGTAGTCATGCGAATTTGTTGGCCTTTGACAAGAGTCGTGCGGGTGGGTTTAATTCAATCATGAAATGACGGGTTGAACTTGACTAGCATCCTATGGTTTGTTGGCCTTTGTCAAGATCATAGAAGGTTAGGGGCAAAAATATTATCGGGAATTTCAAGTGTTGAAATTTGCAATGACATTGCATACCTTCTATGGGATAGTTGGATCTAGATACCTATTGCGAGTAAGAGTTATTTCTGGAAGAGTTTTTACACATCACAATTAGCCGATCAAGTAGGTGACTAGAAAGGTGTTAACAGGGTTATGCCTCTGGGAAAACGAGGTTTATTTTAATTAGGTCCGTGCGAAAGCACGGGAAACCTCCCTCAAAGTACCGGTATTGGCCTGGCTAAAAGATTGGCGAACTTATAAGGTGTAATTAATCCCGGCTAGTCTTACCTTTTAGGGTTTGAAGGAAGATTTGATAAAAACAGTGGGAGCCATCTTGATTAGATAAGATAATAACCAATCTAATCTTGCAAGAGCATACGCTAAGTATTTTTCTTCTCTCTCTCTTCAGGTAGTGACCATGTTAGGCCTTAATCAAGATAATAATATGGATGTATTGACCGAACCCGCTTGTTATACTGAGTAGGGGAACGTTGGTTCCACTTTATCTTATAATTGTTATAAGTCCGAGCAGGAAATAAGCGATTATCCGGATTACCACGCCACCCAAATGAGGAATGAGCATGTTGATGCATCTTCTTCGGGTGTGTTAGTTACCAAGAACTGTTTCTCAGTACACTCTACGTCCTGGGTATTAGATACCGGATCGGGATCCCACATATGTAATATATTGCATGGGCTAAGGAAAGGTAGAGAACTGGGAATAGGTGACCATTCTCTAAAAGTAGGGAATGGTGCAAGTATTGCAGCCAAAGCAGTTGGTGAATATCACCTTGTATTACCAAATAGGAATACTTTGATCTTGAACGAATGTTATTACGTGCCCTCTATGATATGCAATTTAATATCAGTTTTTTTATTAAATAAAGAAGGATATAACTTTGTAGTAGAGAATAATATTATGAATATTTACCTAAATCAAGTATTGATTGGGTTTGGTGTGTTATGTAACGGTTTATACATTCTAAATCAAAACACAGTTCTTAACGTACAGAACACACATAAGAGGAAGAGTTCAGAAATGAACGAATTCTTCTTGTGGCATTGTAGATTAGGTCATATCAATGCGACACGATTAGCAAAGTTACATAAGTATGGATATTTGAATCCGTTCGAATTTTCATCTTATGAAATTTGCCAGTCATGTCTCAAAGGCAAGATGATCAAAACTCCGTTTACTGGACACGGAGAAAGAGTTGCAGAACTCTTAGGACTAATACATAGTGATGTATGCGGTCCCATGTCTATGCATGCCAGGAATGGTTCCTCGTACTTCATTATATTCACTGACGATCTCTCAAGATACGGACATGTGTTCCTGTTGAAACACAAGTCTAAAACTTTTGAGAAATTCAAAGAATATAAGCAAGAAGTCGAGAACCAGACGGGTAAAAGTATTAAAATCCTACGATCTGATCGGGGAGGAGAATACTTGAGCACGGAATTCCGTGACTATCTAAAAGAGAATAAGATTCTCTCTCAACTTACTCCTCCGTATACACCACAGCACAACGGTGTATCAGAGCGGAGGAATCGCACCCTATTGATATGGTGCGCTCTATGATGAGCACCGCTGAGTTACCTATTTCCTTTTGGAGTTATGCGTTTGAGACAGTTGCATACCTATTGAATCAAGTTCCATCTTGTTGGGTTACGGCAGTGCCCTGGCCATCAAACCGTGGTCAAATGCGAAACAAAAATTTACTAAACTGGCGCTACCACAACCCGATGCCCGGATCTACCCTAAACCCTATACTAGCAAGCAATATGAAGAGTTAGGAATGGTTATACCGAGTTGATCCGTGTCCTTCGGTTTTCAACCTTCATCCCAAGCTCCTAGTGGTTGTGGATCGAGTTTGGTTGCCGGTCTTCCTCCATCTACGATGATCCACCTGAGAGAAACGGCGCAAGCTCCAGCCTCGCCAAGTGAGGCAACCGACGCTCCAAGGTTTCTAGCAATGGAGAGTGGAGGTGTAGGAATGTGTGACTATAATTTTTCTCTCATCACAAGTGCTCTATGAGCAATCACAGAAGATCAAGAAGAGGTGAGGAAACATGTGGCATGAGCAACTAAAGAAAATGGCTAAGTGTTTTCTCCAAGTGAGAAAATAGAATGAGCAAGTAATGAAGCAAGTGAGGAAAATCAAATGAGCAAGCCATGAAAAATTATGGCTGCCCCCTCTTTCTCAATCATGCACACACACATAAAATATCTTATTTTAATTTTATTAAACAAAACAATGCCCATACCTCTCTACATGCCTCACCATGCTCATGCCAACTCACCTTCCACCTCATTTCCAAATTGATTTTCTAAAAAGAAAATCAATTAATGAGGTGGACATCTTCTAGAAACCATTCCGTATAAATATGGAATTCAACCTGGTATACGTATCGAAATACATATACGCATATTCGTACCAAAATACGAATAGCAAAGAGAGAAAATGAATAGTGAACAATAATACTAGAATACATATATATATAAATACATATATAAATTATTAAATCAAAACCTGATTTAATAATCCGGCTTAATCCTAAGCCGCTAGTATTATCAACCGTCCGATTAAAGTCTGTGCAGCCTGTACACATATTTAATCGGACACCTGTATGTATCAACATACGTCATCTACACCATATCGCCTGAACCGTGAAAACCCTCTGTGTGGGACTCTAAAGAATCGTCAATACGCTGGCAGTGGGTTTAACCACAAGTACGTCAGCGGCAATAGATGTACGTAACGGATACCCAGGTATTGAGCGAAAGGAAAGCCGACGAGCAAACTCATCCAAACCCCTACTGAGCCTGACAGTGACAATATTCATACAGTCCGGTCTATTCGTCTAAGAGTATCGCATATCGAGTCTAGGGGGATGGATAAAGTCAGACCCCTAACAACGTGACATTTAGTGTCGGCATGAAACCCATCATCATCTGAGAAACTATCGATCCTGGATCGGTAATTCTCGTCTACCCTGGCCGAGGATTTCTGGTGATGGATATCCGTGCACTGCGCGACATCAACCCCCAATATCGGGAGAGACGAATCCCCGACGATCCGCTTACTGCCTCCATGTGGCTTGGGACTGTACCCAACTAAAACCTATTTGCAAGACTCCTTTGAGTCGTGGTAGGGTAGTAATCAAAGCACAGTAGGAACTCACACGAGACAAATGACGATCTCAGGTCGACAGACTAACCTGTATATATGTCACCAGGGAACTGCCATATAACAATAGGTATAATACCAAATAGCAGGTTCCCGGCGAGTCCGTTCAGTGTACTCATAACCCAATGAGTACCTGTATACTATCTTAGGTGAACAAACTAACACCAATAGCTTGTGAGACCTGGCCACCGCCCCTCGTCGGGGTCTCGATCAGTATACACTAGTCTACACTGGAGTATCAATGCCCGGTGATTTGATGATTTTCCGATTGTATCGTATGTTTATAGAAACTAGATTTTAGAAATCACAACCAAAAATATTTTGACCGCAATCAATAACGGTGTCGGATGTAGCGCGTTAGTAAGTGCGGATCGTCCACAGGGAAAGTGAGTTCCGTTCAATTTTCGAATTAGATGAGTTGAAAATTTAAGGCAAAGAAAAGAAAACAATTCATGATTTGTAATTGTAGATCAAAAGATAAGAAAAATATAGATCTAGAAAAGACATTAAAAGCAAGAATTGAGATGTGTGATAATTTCCAACCAACAATCAAGATTAGAAGTATGGCTCGTAGGAGTAGATCGGATCTTTAGATGTGATGAGATCTAAAGATTACTAATTCTTATCCATTAATGAATTGATACTAGATCGATACAATTTCATCGAGGTTTAAGGATCTTTGCGAGAAAATTAGGGATTCCGCAACTAATCCTTTGTCCTTTCGATGGATGGCATTCAAATTCTAGCTTCTAGTTAATCAAATGTTTAATAGTTGTTCCCTAGTTTCGAGTGAACACGATCAAGAAAGCATCATCTCGAAACTAGGTCATTAATCATTTGATTCACTAGAATTTCCAAACATTATAGGATTTAAGAATTGTAGAAATATCTAAATCATCATCATCTAAAGATCGTCACAATTCCTACACGAGCGGAGATTACTCAAACATCATGATCACAAACACAATCACAAATTGAATTCTAATCATTATGCTTGAATTAAAAGATAAGCAAGAGTATAGAAAATTCACCTTTATTTATCGACAAATTTCGTTACAACTCTCTTGAATTTACAAAAGGAAGGAACTAGATCGTCGATTTCGGCTTCGCCCGGTTCCTTGAGTCGCGGATCGGCGTGGATCTCTTGCTCTGTTGGAATCCGGCGTCACTTCTAAAAGGTTGAAGGCTCTCTTGCTCAAATTGCTCTCGGGATCTTGGTCTTGATTTTGAATTGGGGGTGGGGATTGAATTTGGCACAAGCTTTGTCACTAAACTTGTGGGTTGAAGATGGTGGTGAATGAATTCTTGAACAATTTGCAACCTTGATCTAAGCTCCTTTTTATAGACCTCTTGATTTAGAATTGAAATTTGAATTCCCTCCACAAGTTAGTTAACCAAATGATTTAAATTTCCCTCCAAAAAGTTAGTTAAGCCTAAAATTTGAATTTTCCCTCCAAGAAGTTGTTAAGCCGAGCCTTCTAGAGATGCCACGTGGAGCTTCTGGAAGCTTTGGCCGTTATAGGTAAGCACGTGCCCAAAATTGACGCAGTGATCACATCAAAGAGCCGCGGTTCCGTGGCGAAAGCCAGCTCCCGCCGCGGAACCGCGGCGGTTTAGAAGCCTTAGGGCTTGATCTTTTTACAGTAACTCTTGGGCTTTCTTGTGGGCCTTTTTCTGATATATGGATTTTTATTTGGCCTTCTGTATTACTACCAGATCTTCAGCCTTTGAGTTGGCGCAATTTTTTATCAGATCTTTTCCCAATTTTGGGCTCTGCTTCCGTAATTTCCTGCATAGACTCCAAGACAAGAGTTGCGCAATACAAGGATAATGCGATGCCATGAAAAACACACAATTTCCCTAAAAGTTCCGGTTTTAGTACACAGTACAAGTAATTCAATATTTTACATGTGTTTTGCAAATATGTGTGATATGAATACCGAATACCTCTACTTGACTGCAAAAGGTAGGGAAATTGTTGGTTTTGAAATACAGTATTTTCGACTGATCAAATTCCCCTAAACTTATTTTCGATCGTCTCGATTGAACTGTTTTATTAAAAAGAGAAGGAGAAAACAATGAAAGAGAAAAGCACACTTTCGTAGGCAACACGATTGCACTGAGCACGTGCAACAAGCCTTTAAACCTCTAGGTGTCCCTAGTAGGAGGAGTGTTGTCTCCTGAGGGTTTTCAGCGGATTACACCCACAAAATCCAATAATAAAAGGAAGATCATGAATATTACATTTAAAGACAAGAATTGTAAAAGAAAAGCCTTGAAAATTAGGGTTTCCAACTAAGCTAGCTTTTCGGTTGTCATGAGCCCTATCTTAATGGTCATGAAAAGATGTCAGAAATCACGTCCTCCCTCAATAAAACATCGTCTTATTCTTCATTCCTATCTTTATTCCAAACATCGATCATATCACCCTGCGTGTGTGTAAAGATATCCCTACACCCAGAGAATTCAATTCAAGCTATCATACTCTTGCCCATCAGCCTTAGTACTTTTTAATTAATGAATATCTAGATGTGCTCACACGCTTTCATGCGACCGTTAATACTTCTTGAGGTACTAACCGACCGATTACTCATGTGCTTGCTTATTTGGTGTATTTTCCTCGTCTTGCACCACCTTAGGTATAGCAGTGACTCCCAGACCAGTTGGCCTTAGGGAACTAGGTGAAAAGGCACCCTTGCTATAGATTTTTTTTATTATTGCCCTTGGTGATAACAAAACCAGTGTCCATTTTTTTCTCACCACTTTCTTCATTTTTTTTTCTTCATACATCGACTTTAAGACAAGAGCATTTCAAGGTATCCTCTACTAACCCGGGCTTTAAGACGTGTGTAAGTGCGAATAGCAGGGTATCAACGTTCAAAATGTTTGGCTTTCCAGAATAGAAACTATTTTTCAGACTTATTTTTATCCTCAGATTAATGACTTTCTTCATCTTACTAACTCTTGGGACAACGGCTCATAACTACTTATTACTAGTTCGTATAAGAAAACTTCTAATTTTCTTGGTTTTCTTAAATTCTTCTAATCTTATGGATGTAATTGTTCACTATCTAATCTTTTATTATCATAAATATTAAATATTTTTATATTTTGAAAATTTTAAATTTTTATGAGTTTTGAAAATTTTTGAATTTTTATAGGTTTTAATGGGTTTTGAAAAATTATTTACAAAAAAAAAATGATGAGCCAAAAAAAATATGTACACAGAATTTTTATGGGTTTTGAAATTTTTTTTAAATTTTATGGTTTTTAAAGAAATGCTTTGTGCTTATGCAAATGATATGCACATGATGCAAAACTAAGCACAAACCTCCCCCAAACTTGTTTTCAACAGTGTCCTCACTGTTGCCATCCGCTATATCTACAAAAACCTGTAAGCTTGGGAGGAATTTATTAGTAGGGGCAAAATATATAAGTGAAGATCCTCCCCCAAACTTATTTTTAGCTTAAAATTTTTTGTAAAAATTTTCTTTCCAAGAGCCAAAAATATTGTTCCCCCCCCAAACTTGAGTTATGCAATGCTAAATTTTGAAAATCACATGAGGGGGTCAAGAATCATTGGTCGATGCCAAGCTTTGCAAAGACCGAAGATCAACACCAACCATTCGAAGATTTTATCAATGCAGTGCTCTGGTTGGTGGAAGAAAAAGTGGGGAAAGGGTAAGGGGTGGAAGAGAGTGTGTGCGCGTCTCATTTTGGAGAGACGAAGCAGTGAATGTGATGGATTACTCGCATTCTTTTTACAGTTCAGAAGAGGGGGTGGAGGTTCAATTTCAATGATTGGGACATGATTCATCTCAACACCCGTGTTATTCAGAAATGCGAGTTCATCTGCGAAGATCTCCTCAAAAGTTTCATCAATACCCCGAAGAATAATGTCATCACAAAGTGCGGGGTGATCTTCAGACTCTAAAAGCAATTCATAATCGGTGTTAGTTGTTGACCCGGACATCTCGGTGGAAGAGTCCGTATGTGTATGATACATAGTTGGGTCAAACAACAACGTATGAAAAGAGTCAAGATTGGTATCAGGAGGATCATCAAATTCGCTGCTGTCGACATCCATTAAGTCGACAGAACAGATATGAGCAGTAGGTTCGGAGGGTACACTTCCAATCTTGTAAATGTTGCGCCACGGCAGCGCCCCGGCCTCGTACTCGAGGCCAAAATGCGGAATCAAAAAATTTCCTTACTCGGAAACCGGCGCTACCGCGGACAAAGAAAACCCGGATCGTAACCATTAACCTAATGCTAGCAAACAAGAGATAGGGTGAGAAGTATACCGAGTGATCCGATTCCTCCGGTCTTCTCTTCATCGTCCCGATCTCCCGCGTAAAGTCTTTTCTCCATATCGTCGCCTCCTCGCCGGAAAGGGCACCACATCGCCTGCGTCTTTTACGGGCTCCCGCCTCAATACCGAGGCAACTCGAGCATGAAGCCGGCAACTCGACATGCTCAAGATAGGCTGTAGAATGTGTAGTGTAGTGTCTCACTTGGGGTTTGTTGCCATTTGAAGATGATGGAGGAAATGAGATAAGAAAAATGGTGCTTGCATTTTTCTAGCATGAATGAGATCAAGAAATGAAACTCTCAAGAAGAAGCTCTCTTCTTCATCTTCTCTCTTTCTTTTTCCTTTCATGAAAAACTTATCATTTTTCTCTAGTGTGAAGAAGAATGGTGGAGGAATGAATATCAAGCATGAAGGGAGGTGATGGTAGGAGCACAAGTGGTGACCATAGCCAAACATGATCATTACAAACTTACATCAAACTTCATCTCATATCTAATCTTCATAAAGCAAGACAAGATGATAGAAAAGAATGGAATAAAAAGATGCTATCATAATTAATCATCTTACAAATAAAACCTCCACCAAATGTAATTTGCAAAACTGCAAATTACCCCCTCCATCAGAAAAGTCCGGCCGGGAAAGAACAAAGGAAAACCGGCCGGAACGGAATACAAACTGGCAACTCCAGAAAACTGGTCCCGTAATAAATTACAGGAAAACCCCGATACTGTGCATACACACCCGCATCTGTATTCCGACCGGATACAAATGCAATGAGACAAAATCTACACTGTACTAGACTAGGACCGGCTTAAGCCAAAGCCGGCTAGTAAAAACCGTTCGATCCTGATCCGTGCAATACCGCACGTATCAGATCAAACCCTGCCATATAACTATATGGCCACTAGTACAAAACTGTCCGATCCTGATCCGTGCAATACCGCGCGTATCTGATCGGACCCTGCCATATCTCCATACGGCCTCTACAGCGTTTCGCCCGAAAGCTGAGTAACTGAAAGTGTGGTGGACTCTAAAGACTCGTCAATACAATGGCTGTGGATTTAACCACTAGCACGTCAGAGGTATAAGCCAATACGTAACGGGCCACCAGCTATTGACCAAAAGGGACGTCGATGAGCGAACTCATCCTGACACCCTACTGAGCCTGTCAGTGACAATATCCGTACAGTCCGGTCCGTTCGTCTATGAGCATCGCATGTCGGGCCTAGGGGGTTGGTAAAAGTCAGACCCCCAAAAGCGGTACAAGTCGTGTCGGAGTGTAGCCCAGAACGCCCTGAGATACTACTGGAATACCTACCAGCAAATCTCCTGCCTCGGCCGAGGGCTTTGCGTAATGGCTCTCCTAGACACAGCGCGACCTCACTCCCAATACCGGGAGAGACGAACCCCTGAAGATCCGCTCACTGCCTCCATGTGGCTCGGGACTGTACCCAACTAAAACCTGTTTGCATGACTCCTTTGAGCCGTGGTAGGGTAGTAATCAAAGCACAGTGGGAACTCACACGAGACAAATGACGATCCTCAGGTCGATGAACTAACCTGTACACATGTCACCAGGGAACTGCTATCTGACGTCTGGTATAAGACCAACTAGCATGTTCCCGGCGAGTCCTGTCCGGTGTACTCATAACCCAATGAGCACCTGTATACATCTTAGGTGAACCAACTGACACCAGTGGCTTGTGAGACCGGCCACCGCCCCTCGTCGGGGTCTCGACTGTATACACTAGTCTACTAATGGAGTATCGATGCCCTGTCTCGAAACTCCTACGACTAGGGACCTTTTAAGGATGTGCTTATAGACTACCAGCTCCCACGTATATGATCGCCATCATACTGCCGGCAGTCAAGCAAGAATCCTAGGGGATCTATCAACGTGTAATAGCGACATGTCAGGTCACCTAAAGCAGTACACGATGATAAAGATAAACCAGATAGCATACTATCATCTCGAGTAAGACTGTCCTACCGGGATAGGTCCTCCCTCAATCATTGCAATCACGTGCCTGTGATCCAATAATTGACTCTGAGGGCACTATCTCCAACAATCTCCCACTTGCACTCAAGGCTAATTATTGCGATGCCGCATACTCACAGCACGTGTGATACCGAACACCCAACTCCTCTACTAGTCAGTCTCACAAAGCTCGTTTGCGAAACTATTGCGTTCGAGGAATAGCCTCAGTGAGTGGATCCGCTGTGATGTTTCTTTCTATGTCTCTCTATATCTCAAGTTCACGGAGAAAGTCATCTCCCGAAATGAGTAATACCTGTCTTAGAATGTCTGGATGTCTGATGGGACCTAGCTCATAAATGAACTCCAAATCCAAACTTCTTAGACTGTATCGTCAACCGAACTTAATCAGTATCCTGCGCCATGCCTCCCTCAGTATTGCCTTGGACCACCTGTCCAAAATACAGTCCCTCATCAGAGGGAGAACTATAACTCTGACAACCTCCTTGTCGTCCATGTCACCTTGGAAGCCTGGAATGATAACTGTCTCCCAAATGAGGCTGTCGTTATCATATCCCTAGAACATCCACTTATGTTCTAAGACTGCTTCCGACTGTTTCTCCAGGATTGGATCAATATCAACTTATTGCATCTAGTGCAAGAACAACATCTGGTGCGGTACTTGACATCTCATGATTGACTCAATTGCCTAAGCAAGTGATCTGCCAATCATGAGCATCCCTCTCCCCTTTAGTCTATAAGACACCTTTAGAGAGGGTGACTCCATCAACTGCAGGTGCACTACCGTGTCAGGAGTCGTCCATTCTAAATACTCATAGAATGCTGTCAAGGTACCCTGATTGGGAAACCACCCAAATCTAGATCTAAAACTATAGATCTAGTAACCAGTAGGTCTGATATAATATCCAAGTCCCTTGTGGAGAAACCACTGTGTGACGACCAAAGTATAACCGATCGTAGTATAGGAATATCACTTCCTACTACCTTCTCAACAGATCCACCCCCCTATTCTGATGACGTCACACCTATGACTGTCACATCAGAAATAGATGATCTATCTCCGCTATATCTGCTTTAGTCTATAAATAGACATAAGCCTGATGTCCACCAATGCTTCCGCTGCTCCCACTGACTACGACAACCCTCTGGCAGAGTCATATAGACGTGCACTTCCAAAGCTAGTTTAGAACGACGCTATACTCATCCTCCTGCCGGGTCTCGCAGCCTGGAACAACAGCAATGGCAAGTGTGGGTAAACAAGAACTTCCCTGTCACCGTCCTTGAGGCTACCGGAGTACCTCTCGGGTGCCTGAAGTTACCCACCGTATCTGCGGAGTGGCCAATGGAATATCAATACAGATTGAATCTTTAGGTTCCTTATCAAATCTTCAGTAATCGTTTGTGGTTCTGGAATCACTTCCAGTTCTACCATACTCCCACTACTTTTTCTGAAAAAATCCATTTTTAATAAAAACTGTGGCGAGTCTAGAACAATATTGCTATTGTTCATCCAGATGGTAGAAAGTAAACCCTCGTCATAGCCTGGGTCAACCCACAAACAGCCATTACAGAAACGTGCCTTGAGTTGTCCAGTGTCTGGTTTTAAGCATAAGCCGGATAACTCCCCGTACCTCAACAATGTCAAGATATGAACTGTTCTATATCCAATATAGAAACAGAGGCACTGATTTAATTGAACCAGATTCAAATCATGCAGCTATCTCCGGTGCATGTAAACTAAATGGAAGGAGGCCGATCAGCGTTACTCAACTTAGGAATGTTTCCAATTATGAGTAACCTGAAAGAGAATCCAGTTCTCTTAATCATTACTATCAACTGAACACCATACACAAGTATCTACATCTTCGATCACTTTGAAGAATCCCGATACTTGCTACACCTGGTTCTCTACTCTATTCAAATACCTATAACTCCTCAAAAATTTAGACCCTGTGTTTCCACGAAACACCTGTCTAAAAACTAGAGAAGTCATAAGTAAACCGAATATAGTACGAGGACCTACCCCTCTGTCCTGATGGACCCTGGACAACATACAATACTCTGTATAAGTCCGCTGAGTCTAACAACTCTTTCACTGTGCGTCGCAGGTTGAAAACTGTACTTATGGTTAAGAAGAATTACATCGCTGTTTAATGCTCCTTACCTAACCATCCACTGATATAGGTAAATGTCATCGACATAATATCAAAAGGTATATCTCACTCTATGAAAATAGACGTACAGATATATCAATTTGAAATTGGTGCATAACCGCGGATATTCAAGACCAAAAATTTGCCGTCCGGCAAACAACCCAGGTGACTTCCTCAAATATCACCGATTACAACGAATCCCGATATAATGAGGATGATCACCCAATTCCCAATAACTTACTCCCACTCATCATCCGTAAAACCATACAGATGTGAGAATCATACCTGGTAAATACATACCCTGGAGTAAGTATCTAATTGGGAAATCAGTTTTCCATTAACAGTACACAGTGAAAATGAAACATTGTAATGTCTCGTTGGGGTATCCTGGTATTCCTAGTAATGCCTCTTCCATTATCCAGATTCACAACTGTAACCTTATAATTCTTTGCTATCTTTCTAAATCCCTTTCTATGTCTTTAGTCATTACCGTCTGCACACCCCTTTAGGCCAATTGGTTTTCTTCTTTCCCTACCGTTCGGCACCAGCCTATGGTTTGGAAGAAGACTATCCAATAAGCATAAAGGGTGTACTGTCCTAATCCTAGGAGCACTCGCATCGCGAGAGAAGGTGAAGATAAAAGACACCTGAATGTACTTTATTCCTATTTCTCCTGAACCAGAATCCATCCCCGAACTGGAACAAGTTCCTTTCGAGTTCGTATATAACCATACGATGGATTATCCAATAAAATGGGATCTTCGTAGTGATACGGAGTGTCCTGGAGAAATACAAAGGTGATTTAGGATTGGCGAAGAAATACTTGGTTTGGTCGTGAATAGCAGTCGCAACTTACTTTGCCCTCTTACTAATCCCTTGCTTTGTCTTAACTCAATACCTTCTGTACACCGTTTAGGCTAACTGGTTTTCTTCATTCCCTACCGGTCGGCACCAGCCTATGGTTTGGAAGAAGACTATCCAATTTGCGTAATAGGTGTACTACTCCTAAACCAAGGAGTACTCGCAACCTGAGAGAAGGTGAAAAGAGAAGACAACTGAATAGTCCTATCCGTTTTCTCCAGAACAAGAAACCATCCTCGAAGTCCTTCGAGTTCGTATCTAACCATACGATGGTTTTGTCCAATAGAAGTGGACGTTCGCAGTAATACGGGGTGTCCTGGAGAAAAGGGTAAAAGTAGGAGTGGCAATGAGGTCTGCAACTCTGACAATCCAAAAGCCAGTGTTAAGAAGGTTCGGTCAACTTGGTCACTGAGTCAAAATCCAGGGTCGGGTCAATGGTCGCTGCCAAAGAGAGAGAGAAAAGAAACACTCAGCGTGCACTCTAACCTAGATCAGAATGGTTACAAATTTATCCAATCAGGAAACCTCCCACTGTACCTCAAATTCTCCTCCAAACCTGAAAGAAGAATTAGTCGGGGTTACCCGAGGAGTAAACTAACTCATCAGTGGGAATTGGGATCCAACTATCATCGCATGATAACTTGACGGAATCCACTCAAGTCACCACACTCCAGAAGGTATGCGCATGCCCGGCAAGTTTCAGCTCTTTTGAAACTCCCGATGTGATTTTTACTCCAAGCGGTTTATGACCTTGACTAGGTCAACAAATCATAAACCGCCAGTCAAGTTCAACCCGTCATTATTCTGGATTGCATTAAACCCACCCGTACGAGCCCTTGACTAGGTCAACAAGGCCGCACGACTGTCTTAACCAATCCCACTTATGCAACAAACAAGTACCACTTAGCTACCGAACACTACGTCTTGACTAGGTCAACAAACGCAGCACGAATACCAAATAATACCTGTAGGAAATGACGGAGGGCTACGGCTGGTTTTTGGCGAAAAACCTTTAACGTAATGAACTTGATATCGTCGAAGGAACTGCATAGCCTTTTATAAAAATATAGTGACGAAAACCTTTGCTAAAGAGGTCACTCCCGGTGAAAGGATCTCGGCTCTTTCCCCGTAGAATGAGGTGCAGGATATTCCAACTGAATACCACGATGCAAAGCAAAAGTAATCGGCTATAGTGAAGTTAATGCCCTGACGCAAACTTCTGTCCAAGGGGTCATTCCCGGTGAAGGGATCTCGGCCCTTGCCTCGTCGACTGAGGAGCAGGATATTCTAAATGAATACCACGATGCAAAACAAAAGTGAACGTCCTTGCAATAACAGCTTTTTGAAAAATGTTCCAACAACATCAGAATTAGGTTTGTTTATCTTGCATTGATCCGAATCAATGCAGTCCCATCAAATGATCACACCACAAAGAACGAAAATATACTGACGTACGTATATGCCATCCGCATTCGCCACTGGGTCCCGTCATCACCCGTTAGGTTAGCTAACTAACGGCAGAGCGGGGACTGGACTAGCGCGGATGAAAAACATATACAACATCTACTAATATATATACCAATATATAGTATTTCGCTCAAGGCGTGAATAAAATGCAACATCACAGAAATGTACAGCATCACAGAACAATACAGATATCTGGAAGCCCCGGGTTTCACAGAGCCGCTGCTGAAACCCGACGTTCCCCTGGTCGTGTGGATAGCCTGTGCAATGAAACCCTAGACCCCTACGGGCGCGGCAAGTCACCCGCCAAAACCTGAAGCGAGGCAGCCCCCTTCAGCAACGTGAATGGACCACCCAGCACTTCACGGAATCCGGCAACTCGGGCACCCCTCCTGGGTCAACCTATACCCCCTACGAGTGCGTCGAATAGCCCGCCAATTCTAGACTGAAGCCCCGTCCGTCCCAATGCCATGAGATGCGGGCTTGTTGCCCTCCAGAACCCGGCTATCCGTGCACCCCACCGCGGGGCAATCCTAGTACAGAAAGTAAAATATACATACACCGGGTACATCGACCGCAACCAGGTCGTGCCCCAAAAGAATAATACAAACAGGCAGTGGCGGCAGTCCACATGTCGGACGCTCGCCCCGCAATATCAAATGTACAAAATACAACAAAACTGTACTAGCATTGCATCCAGGCTATCCCCCACGACCGATCCGCAACATCACAGCATAAACATAGAACATCAACGTGAAAGTCACGTTCGCAAATCCGTCTAACCGGGCTATAGCAGTTAGACCGGATTTACCGATCGAGTGACATTCACGGTCGCAGATATAATGTAAATACTGTGAAGTAATGTGTTTAAAATTTTCCGATTGATCAAACAATTAACAAGTGGGCCCAAAAGAAAACTGTAGCACTCACAGAAATAAATGGCCCAAGTTTAATATTCCAAAACCCATATTTTAAGTCCAGAAAGCCTCTGAAAAAAAATTGGTGCAGTGATCTCCACAGTGCGCGGCGGAAGGGCGGCGGAATGGGGGTTTATGCGGCGGTTCCGCGCTCCCACTGTGGAATCACTTCATCGAAATTTTACAGAGTTCTTAGATTTTCCAGTACATCAATAATTTACAACCTGAAAAATTTTTAGACTTCAAAAAATTTCAACAGAAACTGATGTGAAGGAAAAATACGGTTTTTGGAATTTCGGTCGATCGGATGAGTAAAACACATTAGAACAAGCTAGACAAGGTTAATGGCGTGGCTCTGATACCATGTTGCGCCACGGCAGCGCCCCGGCCTCGTACTCGAGGCCAAAATGCGGAATCAAAAAATTTCCTTACTCGGAAACCGGCGCTACCGCGGACAAAGAAAACCCGGATCGTAACCATTAACCTAATGCTAGCAAACAAGAGATAGGGTGAGAAGTATACCGAGTGATCCGAGTCCTCCGGTCTTCTCTTCATCGTCCCGATCTCCCGCGGAAAGTCTTTTCTCCATATCGTCGCCTCCTCGCCGGAAAGGGCACCACATCGCCTGCGTCTTTTACGGGCTCCCGCCTCAATACCGAGGCAACTCGAGCATGAAGCCGGCAACTCGACATGCTCAAGATAGGCTGTAGAATGTGTAGTGTAGTGTCTCACTTGGGGTTTGTTGCCATTTGAAGATGATGGAGGAAATGAGATAAGAAAAATGGTGCTTGCATTTTTCTAGCATGAATGAGATCAAGAAATGAAACTCTCAAGAAGAAGCTCTCTTCTTCATCTTCTCTCTTTCTTTTTCCTTTCATGAAAAACTTATCATTTTTCTCTAGTGTGAAGAAGAATGGTGGAGGAATGAATATCAAGCATGAAGGAAGGTGATGGTAGGAGCACAAGTGGTAACCATAGCCAAACATGATCATTACAAACTTACATCAAACTTCATCTCATATCTAATCTTCATAAAGCAAGACAAGATGATAGAAAAGAATGGAATAAAAAGATGCTATCATAATTAATCATCTTACAAATAAAACCTCCACCAAATGTAATTTGCAAAACTGCAAATTACCCCCTCCATCAGAAAAGTCCGGCCGGGAAAGAACAAAGGAAAACCGGCCGGAACGGAATACAAACTGGCAACTCCAGAAAACTGGTCCCGTAATAAATTACAGGAAAACCCCGATACTGTGCATACACACCCGCATCTGTATTCCGACCGGATACAAATGCAATGAGACAAAATCTACACTGTACTAGACTAGGACCGGCTTAAGCCAAAGCCGGCTAGTAAAAACCGTTCGATCCTGATCCGTGCAATACCGCACGTATCAGATCAAACCCTGCCATATAACTATATGGCCACTAGTACAAAACTGTCCGATCCTGATCCGTGCAATACCGCGCGTATCTGATCGGACCCTGCCATATCTCCATACGGCCTCTACAGCGTTTCGCCCGAAAGCTGAGTAACTGAAAGTGTGGTGGACTCTAAAGACTCGTCAATACAATGGCTGTGGATTTAACCACTAGCACGTCAGAGGTATAAGCCAATACGTAACGGGCCACCAGCTATTGACCAAAAGGGACGTCGATGAGCGAACTCATCCTGACACCCTACTGAGCCTGTCAGTGACAATATCCGTACAGTCCGGTCCGTTCGTCTATGAGCATCGCATGTCGGGCCTAGGGGGTTGGTAAAAGTCAGACCCCCAAAAGCGGTACAAGTCGTGTCGGAGTGTAGCCCAGAACGCCCTGAGATACTACTGGAATACCTACCAGCAAATCTCCTGCCTCGGCCGAGGGCTTTGCGTAATGGCTCTCCTAGACACAGCGCGACCTCACTCCCAATACCGGGAGAGACGAACCCCTGAAGATCCGCTCACTGCCTCCATGTGGCTCGGGACTGTACCCAACTAAAACCTGTTTGCACGACTCCTTTGAGCCGTAGTAGGGTAGTAATCAAAGCACAGTGGGAACTCACACGAGACAAATGACGATCCTCAGGTCGATGAACTAACCTGTACACATGTCACCAGGGAACTGCTATCTGACGTCTGGTATAAGACCAACTAGCATGTTCCCGGCGAGTCCTGTCCGGTGTACTCATAACCCAATGAGCACCTGTATACATCTTAGGTGAACCAACTGACACCAGTGGCTTGTGAGACCGGCCACCGCCCCTCGTCGGGGTCTCGACTGTATACACTAGTCTACTAATGGAGTATCGATGCCCTGTCTCGAAACTCCTACGACTAGGGACCTTTTAAGGATGTGCTTATAGACTACCAGCTCCCACGTATATGATCGCCATCATACTGCCGGCAGTCAAGCAAGAATCCTAGGGGATCTATCAACGTGTAATAGCGACATGTCAGGTCACCTAAAGCAGTACACGATGATAAAGATAAACCAGATAGCATACTATCATCTCGAGTAAGACTGTCCTACCGGGATAGGTCCTCCCTCAATCATTGCAATCACGTGCCTGTGATCCAATAATTGACTCTGAGGGCACTATCTCCAACAGTAAATGTTCAGCTCTATTGACCTATTCCCAAAGGATAAGGTCATAGAGCCATTACGACAGTTGATGATAGCGTTGGAAGTGGCCAAAAAGGGGCGACCTAAAATCACCGGAATTTGATTCCGTGGGTTCGCTACAGGCTGTGTATCAAGTACAATAAAATCCACAGGGAATACGAATTCCCAGATCTTTATTAACACATCCTCCAGTTCACCCCTAGGTTTGGTGATTGATCGGTCAGCCATCTGGAGAGTGCAATGGGCTGGTTTCAACTCTCCGATCCCTAGTTGCTCATAGACTGAGAAAGGAAGCAGGTTAACACTGGCGCCAAGGTCTAAAAGAGCACGATTGATGTGTTTATCCCCAATAGAAATCGATATCGTAGGACATCCTGGGTTCTTACGTTTCTTTGGTAGCGGAGGGATAAAAGCAGTGCTAATGCTATTAGACATGAAGACCTTCTTTGGCACTTGAGTCTTCCTCTTCCTAGTGCACAAGTCCTTAAGAATTTTCGCATAAGCGGGGACTTGTTGAATCGCATCTAGGAGAGGGATGTTGATGTTAACTTGCTTGAACATGTCCATAATCTTCTCCATATGTGGACTCGATGTGTTAGCCCTTAACCGGGTTGGATAAGGTGCTTTAGCAATAAGCGCTGGGTCCATCACAGGAGAAGGAAGTGTGTGTGGCCCCGATCCCAAAATAGAAGTGGGGATCGTCTGTGGAGGAGTAAAAGAGGTGGGCTGAGGTGTCGAGCCTAGAGGGAAATGGAGAATAGGCTCGCGAGAAGGTGGTGGGGTAGAAGAACAAGAATCAGACGTAGAAGTGTGTGTGTGAGGAAAGGTCTCAGCCGGGGTGTTGATAGGATCATCAATATCATCAACTTCTTCCCCAACATGGTTATCCAGCACTCTCCCAGATCTCAAAGTGGTGATTGCATTCACATGATGTGAATAGCCAGGATTGGATACAGGTTGAGCTGGGAGTTTCCCTTTCTCTCTTGCACTCATTTCGGCCTTAAGTCGTGCAATCTCAGCTTCCATCGTTTTGATACTCTCAGCTTGGGATGCTGAGTTTTTCTTTATCTCACCAACGGAAGACTTAACCTCGGCCGACACATCCATGAAATTTGACATGAGTGATTTCATGGTTTGAGCGAATTGAGAGAATTCGTCAGAACAGGTCGACTGCATAGGATTAGAAGGTGCAGGAGTGTTGACCTGGTTTTGGAAATTTTTGTTAGTTATATGTATGCCCTAGAGGCCATTACTGTACATACGATGTATATTGTAGTGGATGCTAGGACATATATAGGGAGGACTTTCTTGCTCGACATGATAGTATGCTATCTGGTTGTACTTTATCTTAACATGTACTCTGATTGTCTCTATATTACATGTTGATAAAGCCCTTAGGATATGTACTCGACTACTGGGACTATGATGAGATCATACTAGTGGGGCCACGGTAGTCGACGAGTACATCCTATAACTGTTCCTAGTCGAGGGTGTATCGAGACAGGGCATCGATACACCAGAGTAGACTAGCGTATACGCATCTTGATCCATATGATGGACGATGGATGATCCCATATCCATCGGTGTTTGACATCAAGGATGGTGTACGGGTGCTCAGTGGAGACTGGGTACACTGGACGGACTCGCCGAGAACTCCCAGATGGTATTATACCATACGTCAGATGGCAGTTCTCCGGTGACACTGGTACAGAGTAGTCTGTCGACCCGAGATCGTCATAGAGTCTTGTGTGATTCCCACTGTGCTTTGATTTCCATCATACCACGTCCAAGAGGGCGTGCAAAAAGGTGGCTTTTGGGTACAGTCCCGAATCACATGGAGGCAATGAGCGATAGGAGGGGATTCGTCTCTCCCGGTATAGGGAGTTGATGTTGTGCTGTGTTCGATTGGCTATAACCGGAAATCCCTGGCCAGGGTTGCTGAGATTTACTGGTAAGTGTTATCAGTAGTTTCTCGAACTGTTATAGACCTCAAATCGACACGACTTATCGAGCTACTGGGGTCTGACGTTTACCACCCCTAGGTGAGATATGCAACATATCAGACGACGAGACCGGACTGTACGGGAGTGTTACTGTTTGGATTCACAGGAGAATGTACAGGCTTGCTTGTTGATCTTCTGAGCGCTCAATACCTGGGTAGCTGTTACGTTTAGCTGACCGCTTGCAGCTTGTGGGTGATTGATATGATCATCACCTACTGCCGGCGTATTGACGATTCTTTAGAGTCCTACACAGAGGTTTCTTGGCTCAGGCAAAACGGGGTAGGAGCACATATGTGATATGTGCGGGACCGAGGATAATGCGATATGTGATACCGTATTATATTCTCACGATATTTGATATCAGCCGGGTCATCGGATCAAGTGTTGATTCGATGAATCGGTACGGATAAATATTAGCCGGTTATATGCGATATAGCCGGATTGTCGGATCAAGTGCTGATTTGATGATTTAATGTATAATAATATATATGATATATTAAATTGAATTAACTAATATTTTCTCACTAAAAGATTCTTTTTCTCACTCGGGTAATACATTGATATATATGCGATATATGTTAAATGTATTATTTTTGTTACGATAAATATTATATATGTGATATATAATATTGTAACATGATATGATAACTAATGCAACTTGTTTAGTGGAGTTTAAACATGATTAGGGTTTGGATTAGGGTTAAGCTTTCTAGATGTTTCTAGAAGGTTTTCTTTTTGTCATGATAAAGATATTTATAAGTGACTCATGCTTTAACCCAACCCAAACCCTAACCCTAGTCAATTCTCTATAATGGTTAAGTCAACCATAGTTGCATTATTCTTCATATCATTTTCATTTTCTATTCATCACAAAAAGAATTCTATTATTGTTCATCTTCTTCCTCCTTCATTCTTTCATGAAAAGCTTACTAGTTTTTTCAAAAGGTGATGAATAAATTTGAGAAAAAGATAAATAAAGAGAGCAAAAATCCAACTTCATCATCCTCATCTTCCCTTGCCATTTAGATGAGGGTGTTCACATCATTTCATGAGTGTTAGCTTGTGTTAAAGAAACTTCAAGGTAGATCATCTTAGTATCGAAGATCGGAAGCAAAGATTGCGTCTTTCTCTTCGTGGAACCTCTCGAGAGTCCGGATCCCGATGATCGCAGCGAAGGGACCACAACACGGAGCATATGAAGTGAAGGACCGGATCTACAAAGGTTGTAATCCCTCTCACTTAGTATTAAAGTGTTTAGCATGCTTGTTTTCGCCTAATCTCTAGTTTAAAGTTCCGTATTCGGGTTGTTCGGCACGGCTAAATTTTAAATCGGGCATGGTTGATGCCTCGTAGACCCTTGTGTGCGTGCCTAGCAACCCTACAGTGGTATCAGAGCCAAGCTAGAGCTTTAGGCAAAGTCTAGACGAAATTTAAAGTCCGATCGAAACCCGAAACCCCGATAAAACCCGCTCTCTGGACTTTTTCTAAAAACTGGGTTTTTTCCACATTAAAAATGCTTAAAAAATTCAGCAGGGAATTCTAAGAATTACGGTGCAAAACTTTTCCCATGAACAGTAAAATGTGCGGCGGAACCGCGGCAGAAGCATGCCTTCTGCGGCGGTTCCGCGGCAAATTAATGACGTCATCAATTTCTGTTTGCACAGTAACTCTTGTTTTATTATGCTGGATTTTCTGGGAATTTTTAATATTTATTCTCCTGTTGAGTTTTCTGGGGTTGTTTAGGGATTCGATGATTCGATCGGATTATCAGATTTTGTCTGTGTGTTTTCCGGATAATTTTTAGAAACTGTTAAAAAGTTCGAACGGATATCAATAACTCACTTTTTCCCCTGTCGGAAATTTTTTCAAAAGTTGGATTTTTTCTCGTGTTTAAGAATGTTCTAAGTCGTGCAAGTAACTCGGTGGACCCTTTAGAAGACAACAAACCTTAACTCGATTATGTGACCGTCTTGAACTGCCTTTTGAACCTTAGGGTTTGGGGCAGTACGGCGTGCCACATGTGAGGCGTTGGCTTGACCCTTCTACGGCTGGACCATTGGTACTGTGGCATGTAATGGATGTTTTTTAAACTGATTTCAAGTGTTGAGATATATTGGGGAAATCTTGGGTGCTTGATGATTCGATCGGAAAGTTTAACTTTTTCTATTTATCTGGAATGTGATACAATATTTGGAATCCACAGGTAGTTTTGAAATAACTAATTTGAATATTATAAACATAGCAGTTTAGTCTCAGATGATCGGTTGCCATGGAATTTTGATGTGATCAAAAGTCCGTCGCAATCACGTAGAGTACGCGGATATTCGCCGGGTAAACTTAATAGACAGCTACGCCCCATAGCCCCGACCAAGTGACTGTAGGAGAACCCCGTCACCGAAAGCATCCGTTCGGGTGCTCGCGGCAGCGGTGTTCCGCCTTGGTGCACTTCGTCGACGGTATCAGGGGTGCGGCCGTCTACTGAAGTTTGCGACGAGCATTCGATCAGGACGTCGGGAATCTTGTTGAATTGCCCGACTTGATATTGAAAAGAGTTTTCGATAATGAGACTAAAATGCGGGGTTTATAATTGTTAGACATGCGATGTCTAAGGAATTCATTTGGTTAGGCATGCGATGTCTAAGGAGGTTGCGGATTCCAACTGTTGTAGTTTTACACTTTCTTTTATGTGACCGTAAGCGTAGTATGTGGTATATCGCCGGCTTCGTTGCTATACATCAACGACAATCGGGATACACATACTTGCTTACGTTGATGATATGAGATGTTATGTGTTGCTGTGATATGTTGTATTGGATCGTCGCGTTTTGAATAGCCGGGGGTTTTATGTGAGATGAGAGTTTTTCTTTTTCATTCATGTAAAATTAATTTGTTTGTAATATTCTTTTATTGGGGCACTTCCAGGTAGCGGAAGATGTCACCGTTGTATATTATTTACCTTTCCGTATTAGGTAGACCCAAGGCGGGGAGCACAAGTAACCGGGTTCTAGGGTCCAGTGGGAGACCATCTCGAGGAGTCGAGACCGGGTCTCCTAACCCTAGAATTGGCAGTGTTACTTGCCGCTCTCGTAGGGGTCTAGGGATGTGGGTTTGGCTATTCATCACGACCGTGGAATCCGTATTTTATACAGGCTCGTATTGAAAACACGGACGTCCTAGTATATCCAATATTTCATATATGTTTCTTCTGCTGCAATGTTCTGTGATGAGATCATATTACTGCCTGAGATGAATGATTATATTATATATATGAGATATATGTTATATTGCAGATTTCGTTTCAAAAGAGATGCTTATGAAGCATAATAAAATGGGACTTCATTAATGAGATTAATGAAACTAAAAGAAACCTAAGATGTTGTAGAAACTTGTTTATAAAAACTGGTAGCTCTAGTTGTTGCTTTGCATAGCGGTGTTCCTTGTAGAACATCCAGCACCTTATTCGATAAGGAAAGGACCGAGATCCCTTCACCGGGAGTGACTCCTTTAGTAATAACTGGCAGATGCTACAAACTCGGTTTGTCTTTTGATTGCTTTTATAGTTCTTGCTTTGCACAGCGGTATATATGATATATCCTGCACCTTATTCGATGAGGAAAGGGCCGACGATCCCTTCACCGGGAGTGACCCCTTTAGCAAAACTAGAAAAGCCTCAAAAACACTCCATTTAAAATCACTCGATTCTACAACGATATCATGTTCATTACGCAAAGGGTTTTCATAAAAACCTGTCGTAGCCCTCCGTCATTTCAGATAAGTAGTAGTTAGTATTCGTGCTACGTTTGTTGGCCTGCGTCAAGGTGTAGTGTGCGGTAGCTAACTAGTATTTATCTGCTTATGCATATGATGCAGATTAAGTTAGGGTAGTCGTGCGACTTTGTTGTCCTGCGTCAAGGGTCGTGCGGGTGGGTTTAATTCAATCAAGAAATGACGGGTTGAACTTGACTAGCGCACTGTGGTTTGTTGGCCTGCGTCAAGGTCATGGGACGCTAGGGGTAAAATATTATTGGGAATTTCAAGTGTTGAAATTTGCAATGAGATTGCATACCTTCTATAAGATAGTTGGATCCCGATACCCGCTGCGAGTAAGAGTTACTCCTGGGAGAGTTTTACACATTACAATTAGCCGATCAAGTAGGTGTCTAGAAAGGTGTTAACGGGGTTACGCCTCTGGGAAAACGAGGTTTACTTTAATTAGGTTCGTGCGAAAGCACGGGGGACCTCCCTCAAAGTACCGACACTGGCCTGGCTGAAAGATTGGCGAACTTGTAGCGTGTAATTAATCCCGGCTAGTCTTTCCTTTTAGGGTTTGAAGGAAGATTTGACTAAAACAGTGGGAGACATCCTGATTAGATATATTATATAACCAATCTAATCTTGCAAGAGCATACGCTGAGTGTTTTCTTCTCTCTCTCCAGATAGCGACCATATCACGCCTTAATCAAGATAATAATACGGATATATTGACCGAACCCGCTTGTTATACTGAGCTGGGGAACGTTGGTCCCGCTCCAACTTATAATTGTTATAAGACAGAGCAGGAAATTGGGGAATACCAGATTTCCCGTGCCGCCCAAACGAAGAAAGTGCATGCTGATGCATCATCTTCGGGTGTGTTCATTACAGAGAACTGTTTCTCAGTATCCTTTACATCCTGGGTATGTGATACCGGATCAGGATCCCGCATATGTAATCTGTTACATGGGCTACAGATAGGTAGAGAACTGAGAACGGGTGATAAGTTTCATGAGACAGAAAACGGTACAAGTGTTGCAGCCAAGTCTGTTGGTCACTATCACCCTGTATTACCGGAATACATTGATTCTGAACGAATGTTATTAGATACCGAACCTGATATACAACATCATATCAGTCTCTTTATTAGTAAAGAAAGGATATAATTTTGTATTGATTGGATAATGTTTTGAATATTTCCTATATCAAGAGTTGATCGGTTTAGGCACGTTATCTAAAAGCATTGACGTTCTAAATCAAACCACAGTTCTTAACGTACAGAACACACACAAGAGGAAGAGTTCAGAAATGAACGAATCCTTCTTGAGGCATTGTAGACTAGGTCATATCAATGCGACCCGACTGGCTGAAGTTACATATGGATGCATATTTAAATTAGTTTGAATTTACATCTTGTGAAACTTGCCTGTCATGTCACAAAGATGAGATGACCATAGCTCTGTTTATTGGAAACAGAGAAAGAGTTAGTGAACTCTTGGGATTGATACATGCTGATGTATGTAAGTCTCCTGTCTATACATGCCAAGACTGGTTCTTTATACTTCATTACATTCTCTGATAATCTCTCAAGATTCAGACATGTGTTCCTGTTGAAACACAAGTCCGAACCTTTTGAGATATTCACAGAATATAAATTAGAAGTAGAGAACCAAAATACAGGTATAAGTATTATGTCCTTTGATGAAATCAAGGAGGAGAATACTTGAGCACGGAATTCCTGGACTATTCTAAAGGAGAATGAGATTCTCTCTCAGCATTACTCCTCCGTATACACCACAACACGTCGGTGTATCGGGGTGGAGCCATAGCATCCTATGTGATATGGTGTGCTCTATGATGAGTACTACTGAGTTTCCTATTTCCTTTTGGGTGTTATGCACTTGAGAAGCTGCATACCTATTGAATAAGGTTCAAATCAAATCAGATGCCTACCACTTCATATGTGATATGGAAAGGGAAGAGCCCATATCTTAAGTTTGTTAAGATTTGGGGTTGTCCGGCCTATGTCTAAAAACAAAATCCGGACAAGCTCGAGGCAAGGACTGTTATGTAGAACTGGAAATGTTCCAGCTATACAAACTACAGCAGATGATTTGATAAAACCAAAGGATTCAATAGTTACCAACGAACCTCAGCCTCTCTGCCGATCTAGTAGGGTTCCTCACCCACCTGAGAGATACTTCAGTTCCTCTATGACAGTGGGAACGAGGATTGCATCATGAGATGATGACCCAACTAGTTTCGAGCTGGCCATCAGGAGTGGGACTCTATAAGAATGGATGGATGCTTATCGATCTGAGATGGAATCCTTATACACCAACAAAGTATGGACTTTGGTTGCTTTATCTGAAGGGTTAAATCCCCATCAGGAGCAAGTATATGTTGAGAAGATTACTTGGTGTACATGGAAAAGTTGAGACTTTCAAAGCTAGACTTGTTAAAGGTTTGCATCATAGACCAGGTATGGATTATGTTGAAACCTTTTCTAAGGATCTATGCTTAAGTCCATCCAGATCCTACTTGCCACGGCTACATACCATGACTACGATATCTGGTGGTTGGGTGTCATGACTGCTTTTCTAAGTGATGTTTTAGAAGAGAACGTCTATAAGTACACAGCCAGAGGGCTTCGTAGACAGTGGGAGCAGCGGAAACGTGAGCAAGATGTTTTATATAATAAAGCAGGCATCGCGGAGTTGGAACATCTGTTTTGATAAGGTAGTCAAAATGGTAGATGAACCTTGTATATACAAAAGGGTAGTAGGGAGTATGGTGGTGATCCTCGTAGAGTACATGGATGACATACTCTTGATAGGGAAGGAGTTTCCTATGCTACGCTCGGTCAATCTCCGCTTATCACAACGATTCTCCATATAGGATCAAAGTGATACCTCCTAAATCCTGGGTTTTGGATCTATGAGATAGATCTAATCGGATGTTAGGATTCTCACTAGTTGTAGTGAGATGGTATCAATTGATCCTGGGGAGAATCACTGGAAAGGTTCCAGAGTGATAAAGACGACTGAATGTCAGTCGCAGGCATTGTCTTTACCCTCAGTGGAGGGACGGTATGTTAGGAAGAGTTCCAAGCTAGATACCGTGACATACTAGACGATTAAAGGCAAGATACATCGTTACCAAGGATACTACAAAAGAGGCAGTCTGGATATTTATAAGTTCATAAGATGAACTTCGTTCCTACCATTGTGTGACAATGGAGTTGTGACTTATGCCAAGGAACTACCGTCCCATCAGAAATCCAGATATAATTCTTAGGCAGTATCACCTGATCATGGAGATAGATGATCTCCAGGGAGATCGAGGTTAGGAGAGTAGACACAGAGGACAACAGCGCGGATCCACTCACGAAGGCCTTTTTCCCAGTAGAGACTTTTATGGGATGGTTGAGTATGAGATACTTCAACCGCAGCTAATTGTTGGGTATGCGATACCATAACAGATGGCCCTAGTGCAAGTGGGAGATTGTTAGTTATATGTATGCCCTAGAGGCCATTACTGTACATACGATGTATATTGTAGTGGATGCTAGGACATATATAGGAAGGACTTTCTTGCTCTACATGATAGTATGCTATCTGGTTGTACTTTATCTTAACATGTACTCTGATTGTCTCTATATTACATGTTGATAAAGCCCTTAGGATATGTACTCGACTACTGGGACTATGATGAGATCATACTAGTGGGGCCACGGTAGTCGACGAGTACATCCTATAACTGTTCCTAGTCGAGGGTGTATCGAGACAGGGCATCGATACACCAGAGTAGACTAGCGTATACGCATCTTGATCCATATGATGGACGATGGATGATCCCATATCCATCGGTGTTTGACATCAAGGATGGTGTACGGGTGCTCAGTGGAGACTGGGTACACTGGACGGACTCGCCGAGAACTCCCAGATGGTATTATACCATACGTCAGATGGCAGTTCTCCGGTGACACTGGTACAGAGTAGTCTGTCGACCCGAGATCGTCATAGAGTCTTGTGTGATTCCTACTGTGCTTTGATTTCCATCATACCATGTCCAAGAGGGCGTGCAAAAAGGTGGCTTTTGGGTACAGTCCCGAATCACATGGAGGCAATGAGCGATAGGAGGGGATTCGTCTCTCCCGGTATAGGGAGTTGATGTTGTGCTGTGTTCGATTGGCTATAACCGGAAATCCCTGGCCAGGGTTGCTGAGATTTACTGGTAAGTGTTATCAGTAGTTTCTCGAACTGTTAAAGACCTCAAATCGACACGACTTATCGAGCTACTGGGGTTTGACGTTTACCACCCCTAGGCGAGATATGCAACATATCAGACGACAAGACCGGACTGTACGGGAGTGTTACTGTTTGGATTCACAGGAGAATGTATAGGCTTGCTTGTTGATCTTCTGAGCGCTCAATACCTGGGTAGCTGTTACGTTTAGCTGACCGCTTGCAGCTTGTGGGTGATTGATATGATCATCACCTACTGCCGGCGTATTGACGGTTCTTTAGAGTCCTACACAGAGGTTTCTTGGCTCAGGCAAAACGGGGTAGGAGCACATATGTGATATGTGCGGGACCGAGGATAATGCGATATGTGATACCGTATTATATTCTCGCGATATTTGATATCAGCCGGGTCATCGGATCAAGTGTTGATTCGATGAATCGGTACGGATAAATATTAGCCGGTTATATGCTGTTGGGGTTAGTGCCCTCAGAGTCAATTATTGGATCACAGGCACGTGATTGCAATGATTGAGGGAGGACCTATCCCGGTAGGACAGTCTTACTCGAGATGATAGTATGCTATCTGGTTTATCTTTATCATCGTGTACTGCTTTAGGTGACCTGACATGTCGCTATTACACGTTGATAGAGCCCCTAGGATTCTTGCTTGACTGCCAGCAGTATGATGGCGATCATATACGTGGGAGCTGGTGGTCTATAAGCACATCCTTAAAAGGTCCCTAGTCGTAGGAGTTTCGAGACAGGGCATCGATACTCCGTTAGTAGACTAGTGTATACAGTCGAGACCCCGACGAGGGGCGGTGGCCGGTCTCACAAGCCACTGGTGTCAGTTGGTTCACCTAAGATGTATACAGGTGCTCATTGGGTTATGAGTACACCGGACAGGACTCGCCGGGAACCTGCTAGTTGGTCTTATACCAGATGTCAGATAGCAGTTCCCTGGTGACATGTGTACAGGTTAGTTCATCGACCTGAGATCGTCATTTGTCTCGTGTGAGTTCCCACTGTGCTTTGATTACTACCCTACCACGGCTCAAAGGAGTCGTGCAAACAGGTTTTAGTTGGGTACAGTCCCGAGCCACATGGAGGCAGTGAGCGGATCTGCAGGGGTTCGTCTCTCCCGGTATTGGGGGTGAGGTCGCGCTGTGTCTAGGAGAGCCATTACACAAAGCCCTCGGCCGAGGCAGGAGATTTACTGGTAGGTATTCCAGTAGTATCTCAGGGTGTTCTGGGCTACGCTCCGACACGACTTGTACCGCTTTTGGGGGTCTGACTTTCACCAACCCCCTAGGCCCGCCATGCGATACTCATAGACGAACGGACCGGACTGTACGGATATTGTCACTGACAGGCTCAGTTGGGTGTCGGGGTGAGCTTCCTCATCGACGTCCCATTTGGTCAATACCTGGTGGCCCGTCATGTATTGGCTTATACCTCTGACGTGCTAGTGGTTAAATCCACAGCCAAGGTATTGACGAGTCTTTAGAGTCCACCACAGTTACAGTTACTCAAGTTTCGGGCGAAACGCTGTAGAGGCCGTATGGAGATATGGCAGGGTTCGATCAGATACGTGCGGTATTGCACGGATCGTGATCGGACAGTTTTTACTAGCCGGCTTTGGCTTAAGCCGGATTCTAGTATTTGATAGTGTAGTTTTTGTCTCTTTGCATTTGTGTTCAGTGGGAATACAAATGCGGGCATGTATTTGCAGTAGCGGGGTTTTCCTGTAATTTATTATGGGATCGGTTTTCTGGGGTTGCCCGTTTGCATTCCGTTCCGTCCGGTTTTCCTTCATTCCTTCTCGGTCGGACTTTCAAGGTGGAGGGTGTTAATTGCAAGTTCGCAATTAACTTTTAGTGGAGGGTTTTCTTGCAAGTTTGCATTATGATGAGACTTGTTTCATCATGAGATGCCTTTCTAGTCTATTCTTGGCTTTTCATTTGATGGTTTGTGAAAGGAAATGGTTGTGACCATTTTCTTTATGTTATTGTTTTTTCCATTCTTTTATTCTATACAAATTGTGGTGCTTTTGTTTTTCTCTCTCCAATCTATTCTTGAGTGAGAGGGGCCGGCCACATAGGAGAGGGAGAGGGATAATTTTTTGGTGTGGCATTTTTCATCTCATTCCATGGTTGTAAAATTAGCTTCAAAGCTCAATTCCTTCTCTCCTTCTCTTCTCCATTCCTCCACATCAAGGCAACCTAATAACCCCAAGAGACAAGTTCACTACACTATTCTATAGCAAGCCTTGGACGCGTCGGCTAGCCAACTTCGCGCCCGAGTTGCCTCGGTCAAGAGGCGGGAGCCCGTAAAAGATTCCGGCTACGTGGTGCCCTTTCCGACGAGCGAGGAGGTGACGGAGATTCCGCGGGAGATCGGAGTGGAGACGAAGACCGAAGGACACGGATCGCTTGGTATAACTTCTCACCCCATCTCTAGATAGCTAGCTAGGTTAATGGTTTCGATCCGGGTTTTAATTGTCCGCGGTAGCGCCGGTTTGCAAAGTTCGCAAAGTTTTTTATTCCGCATTTTGGCCTCGAGTACGAGGCCGGGGCGCTGCCGTGGCTCAACAATGGTATCAGAGCCACGCCATTAACCTTACCTAGCTTCGTTTAATGTGTTTTGCATTTCCGATCGACCGAAATTCCAAAAACCGTATTTTTGTTCACATCAGTTTCTGTTGAAATATTTTGGTCTCGAAAAATTTTTCAGGTTGTAAAATATTGATGTACTGGAAAATATAAGAGCTCTGTAAAAATTCGATGAAGTGACTCCACAGTTGGAGCGCGGAACCGCCGCGAAAACCCCCTTTGTGCGGCCCTTCCGCCGCGCACTATTCACATCACTTCACCATTTTTTTACAGAGGCCTTCTGGGCTTAAAATATGGGCTTTGGAATATTAAAGTTGGGCCAATTGTTTCTGTGAGTGCTACAGTTTTCTTTGGGGCCCACTTGTTAATTGTTTGATTGATCGGAAAATTTTAAACACATTATTTCACAGTATTTACATTATTTTCTGCGACCGTGAATGTCACTCGATCGGTAAATCCGGTCTAACTGCTATAGCCCGGTTAGACGGATTTGCGAACGTGATTTTCACGTTGATGTTCTATGTTTATGCTGTGATGTTGCGGATCGGTCGTGGGGGATAGCCTGGTTGCAATATAGTACAGTTTTGTTGTATTTTGTACATTTGTTATTGCGGGGCGAGCGTCCGACATGTGGACTGCCGTCACTGCCTGTTTGTATTATTCTTTTGGGGCACGACCTGGTTGCGGTCGATGTACCCGGTGTATGTATATTTTACTTTCTGTACTAGGATTACCCCGCGGAGGGGTGCACGGATAGCCGGGTTCTGGAGGGCAACAAGCCCGCATCTCATGGCATTGAGATGGAGGGGGCTTCACTCTGGGATTGGCGGGCTATTCGCCGCACTCGTAGGGGGTACAGGTTGACCCAGGAGGGGTGCCCAAGTTGCCGGATTCCGTGGAGTGCTGGGTGGTCCATTCACGGAGCTGAAGGGGGCTGCCTCGCTTCAGGTTTTGGCGGGTGACTTGCCGCGCCCGTAGGGGTCTAGGTTTTCATTGCACAGGCTATCCACACGACCAGGGGAACGTCGGGTTTCAGCAGCGGCTCTGTGAAACCCGGGGCTTCCAGATATCTGTATTGTTCTGTGTTGCTATACATTTCTGTGTTGCTGCTTTTTTATCACGCCTTGAGCGAAATACTATATATTGGTATATATATTAGTAGATGTTGTATATGTTTTTCATCCGCGCTAGTCCAGTCCCCGCTCTGCCGTTAGTTAGCTAACCTAACGGGTGATGACGGGACCCAGTGGCGAATGCGGATGGCATATACGTACGTCAGTATATTTTCGTTCTTTGTGGTGTGATCATTTGATGGGACTGCATTGATTCGGATCAATGCAAGATAAACAAACCTAATCTGATGTTGTTGGAACAATTTTTCAAAAAGCTGTTATTGCAAGGACGTTCACTTTTGTTTTGCATCGCGGTATTCATTTGGAATATCCTGCTCCTCAGTCGACGAGGCAAGGGCCGAGATCCCTTCACCGGGAGTGACCCCTTGGACAGAAGTTTGCGTCAGGGCATTAACTTCACTATAGCCGATTACTTTTGCTTTGCATCGTGGTATTCAGTTGGAATATCCTGCACCTCATTCTACGGGGAAAGAGCCGAGATCCCTTCACCGGGAGTGACCTCTTTAGTAAAGGTTTTCGTCACTATATTTTTATAAAAGTTATCCAGTTCCTTCAACGATATCAAGTTCATTACGTTAAAGGTTTTTCGCCAGAAACCATTCGTAGCCCTCCGTCATTTCGGATTAGTATTGCATAGTATTCGCGCTACGTTTGTCGTTGCTATTCGCCGAGGCGTAGTGTGCGGTAGCTCTGTAATGCTTTCTGTCGCATGGATATGTGGATTGGTTAGGACAGTCGTGCGACTTTGTTGATTATTCGTCAAGGGTCGTGCGGGTGGGTTTAACGCAATCAAGATAATGACGGGTTGAACTTGACTAGGACCTTTTGATTTGTTGATTATTCGTCAAGGTCACTTGGGTCCTAGGGGTAAAAATCACATCGGGAGTTTCAAAAGAACTGAAACTTGCCAGGCATGCGCATACCTTCTGGAGTGTGGTGACGTGAGTGGATTCCGTCATGTCATCATGCGATGATAGTTGGATCCCGATTCCCACTGATGAGTTAGTTTACTCCTCGGGTGATCCCGACTAATTCTTCTTTCAGGTTTGGAGGAGAATTTGAGGTACAGTGGGAGTTTTCCAGATTAGACAAAGTGGTAACCATTCTGATCTAGGTTAGAGTGCACGCTGAGTGTTTCTTTTCTCTCTCTCTGGCAGCGACCATTGACCCGACCCTGGACTATGACTCAGTGACCAAGTTGACCGAACCTTCTTAACACTGGCTTTTGGATTGTCAGAGTTGCAGACCTCATTGCCACTCCTATTTTTACCCTTTTCTCCAGGACACCCCGTATTACTGCGAACGTCCACTTCCATTGGACAAAACCATCGTATGGTTAGATACGAACTCGAAGGACTTCGAGGATGGTTTCTGGTTCTGGAGAAAACGGATAGGACTATTCAGTTGTCTTTTCTTTTCACCTTCTCACAGGTTGCGTGTGCTCCTTGGCTTAGGAGTAGTACACCTATTACGCAGATTGGATAGTCTTCTTCCAAACCTTAGGCTGGCGCCGAACGGTGGGGAATGAAGAAAACCAATTAGCATAACGATGGTGTGCAGAAGGTATTAAGTTAAGACAAAGCAAGGGATTAGTAGGAGGGCAATGTAAATTGCAACTGATATTCACGACCAAACCAAGTATTTCTTTGCCAATCCTAAACCACCTTTGTATTTCTCCAGGACACTCCGTATCACTACGAAGATCCCATTTTATTGGATAATCCATCGTATGGTTATATACGAACTCGAAAGGAACTTGTTCCAGTTCGGGGATGGATCCTGGTTCAGGAGAAATAGGAATAAAGTACATTCAGGTGTCTTTTATCTTCACCTTCTCTCGCATTGCGAGTGCTCCTAGGATTAGGACAGTACACCCTTTATGCTTTTTGGATAGTCTTCTTCCAAGCCATAGGCTGGTGCCGAACGGTAGGGAAGGAAGAAAACCATTTGGCTTAAAGGGGTGTACAGAAGGTAATGACTAAAGACATATAAAGGGATTTGGAGAGGTGGCAAAGAATTATACGGTTACAGTTGTGAATCTGGATAATGGAAGAGGCATTACTAGGAATACCACGATACCCCAACGAAACATTTCAATGTTTCAGTTTTACTGTGTAATGTTAATAGAAAACTGATTTCCCGATTAGACACTTACTCCAGGGTATGTATTTGCCAGGTATGATTCTCACATCTGTATGGTTTTACAGATGATGAGTGGGAGTAAGTTATTGGGAATTGGGTGATCATCCTCATTGTATCGGGATTCGTTGTAATCGGTGATTTTTGAGGAGATCACCTGGGCTGTTTGCCGGTCGGCAAATATTTGGTTTTGAATATCCGCTGTTGTGCACCAATTTCAAATCGATATATCTGTACGTCTATTTTCATAGAGTGAGATATACCTTTTGATATTATGTCAATGACATTTACCTATATCAGTGGATGGTTAGGTAAGGAGCATTGAACAGCGGTGTAATTCTTCTTAACCATAAGTACAGTTTTCAACCTACGACACACAGTGAAAGAGTTGTTAGACTCAGCGGACTTATACAGAGTATTGTATGTTGTCCAGTGTCCATTAGGACAGAGGGGTTGGTCCTCATACTATATTCTGTTTACTTTTAACTTCTCTAGTTCTTAGACATGTGCTTCGTGGAAACACAGGGTCTAAGTTTTGAGGAGTTATAGGTATTTGAATAGAGTAGAGAACCAAGTATTATAAGTATCGGGATTCTTCAAAGTAATCGAAGATGTAGATACTTGTGTATGGTATTTCAGTTGATAGTAATGATAAAGAGAAATTGCTTCTCTTTCAGATTACTCATAATTGGAAGCATTCCTAAGTTGAGTAACGCTGATCGGCCTCCTTCCATTTAGTTGACATGCACTGGAGACAGCTGCATGATTTGAATCTGGTTCAATTGAATCAGTGCCTCTGTTTCTATATTGGATATAGAACAGTTCATATCTTAACGATGTTAAGGTACGGGGAGTTGTCCGGCTTATGCTTAAAACCAGACTCCGGATAACTCAAGGCACGTTTCTGTAATGGCTGTTTGTGGGTTGACCCAGGCTATGACGAGGGTTGACTTTCTACCATCTGGCAGATCAATAGAAATATTGTTCTAGACTCGCCACAGTTTTATTAAAAATGGATTTTTTCAAAAACAGCAGTGGGAGTATGGTAGAACTGGAAGTGATTCCAGAACCGCAAACGATTACTGAAGATTTAATAAGGAACCTAAAGATTCAATCTGATTTGACATTCCATTGGCCACTCCGCAGAATAAGGTGGGTAACTTCAGGCACCCGAGAGGTACTCTGGTAGCCTCAAGGACGGTGACAGGGAAGTTCTTGTTTACCCACACTTGCCATTGCTGTTGTTCCAGGCTGCGAGACCCGGTGAGAGGATGAGTATAGCGTCGTTCTAAACTAGCTTTAGAAGTGCGCGTCTATATGACTCCACCAGAGGGTTGTCGTAGTCAGTGGGAGCAGCGGAAGCATTGGTGGACATCAGGCTTATGTCTATTTATAGACTAAAGCAGATGTAGCGGAGATAGATCATCTGTTTCTGATGTGACAGTCATGGGTTTGACGTCATCAGAATAGGGGATGGATCTGTTGAGAAGGTAGTAGGAAGTGATATTCCTATACTACGATCGGTTATACTTTGGTCGTCACACAGTGGTTTCTCCATAAGGGACTTGGATATTATATCAGACATACTGGTTACTAGATCTATGGTTTTAGATCTAGATTTGGGTGGTTTCCCAATCTGGGTAACTTGACAGCATTCTATGAGTATTTAGAATGGACGACTCCTGGCACGGTAGTATACCTGCAGGTAATGGAGTCACCCTCTCTAAAGGTGTCTTATAGACTAAAGGGGAGAGGGATACGCATGATTGACAGATCACTTGCTTAGGCAATTGAGTCAATCATGAGATGTCAAGTACCACACCAGATGTTGTTCTTGCAGTAGGTGCAATAAGTTGATATTAATCCAATCCTGGAAAAACAGTCGGAAGCAGTTTTAGAACATAAGTGAATGTTCTAGGGATATGATAACGGCTGCCTCTTTTAGGAGACGGTTATCACTCCAGGCTTCCAAGGTGACATGGACGACAAGGAGGTTGTCAGAGTTATAGTTCTCCCTCTGACGAGGGGCAGTATTTTGGACAGGTGGTCCAAGACAATACTGAGGGAGGCATGACGCAGGATACTGATTAAGTTCAGTTGATGATACAGTCTAAGAAGTTTGGATTTGGAGTTCATTTATGAGCTAGGTCCCATCAGACATCCAGACGTTCTAAGACAGGTATTGCTCATTTCGGGAGATGGCTTTCTCCGCGAACTTGAGATATAGAGAGACATAGAAAGAAACATCACAGCGGATCCACTCACTGAGGCTATTCCTCGAACGCAATAGTTTCGCAAACGAGCTTTGTGAGACTGACTAGTAGAGGAGTTGGGTGTTCGGTATCACACGGGCTGTGAGTATGCGACATCGCAATAATTAGCCTTGAGTGCAAGTGGGAGATTGTTGGGGTTAGTGCCCTCAGAGTCAATTATTGGATCACAGGCACGTGATTGCAATGATTGAGGGAGGACCTATCCCGGTAGGACAGTCTTACTCGAGATGATAGTATGCTATCTGGTTTATCTTTATCATCGTGTACTGCTTTAGGTGACCTGACATGTCGCTATTACACGTTGATAGAGCCCCTAGGATTCTTGCTTGACTGCCAGCAGTATGATGGCGATCATATACGTGGGAGCTGGTGGTCTATAAGCACATCCTTAAAAGGTCCCTAGTCGTAGGAGTTTCGAGACAGGGCATCGATACTCCGTTAGTAGACTAGTGTATACAGTCGAGACCCCGACGAGGGGCGGTGGCCGGTCTCACAAGCCACTGGTGTCAGTTGGTTCACCTAAGATGTATACAGGTGCTCATTGGGTTATGAGTACACCGGACAGGACTCGCCGGGAACCTGCTAGTTGGTCTTATACCAGATGTCAGATAGCAGTTCCCTGGTGACATGTGTACAGGTTAGTTCATCGACCTGAGATCGTCATTTGTCTCGTGTGAGTTCCCACTGTGCTTTGATTACTACCCTACCACGGCTCAAAGGAGTCGTGCAAACAGGTTTTAGTTGGGTACAGTCCCGAGCCACATGGAGGCAGTGAGCGGATCTGCAGGGGTTCGTCTCTCCCGGTATTGGGGGTGAGGTCGCGCTGTGTCTAGGAGAGCCATTACACAAAGCCCTCGGCCGAGGCAGGAGATTTACTGGTAGGTATTCCAGTAGTATCTCAGGGTGTTCTGGGCTACGCTCCGACACGACTTGTACCGCTTTTGGGGGTCTGACTTTCACCAACCCCCTAGGCCCGCCATGCGATACTCATAGACGAACGGACCGGACTGTACGGATATTGTCACTGACAGGCTCAGTTGGGTGTCGGGGTGAGCTTCCTCATCGACGTCCCATTTGGTCAATACCTGGTGGCCCGTCATGTATTGGCTTATACCTCTGACGTGCTAGTGGTTAAATCCACAGCCAAGGTATTGACGAGTCTTTAGAGTCCACCACAGTTACAGTTACTCAAGTTTCGGGCGAAACGCTGTAGAGGCCGTATGGAGATATGGCAGGGTTCGATCAGATACGTGCGGTATTGCACGGATCGTGATCGGACAGTTTTTACTAGCCGGCTTTGGCTTAAGCCGGATTCTAGTATTTGATAGTGTAGTTTTTGTCTCTTTGCATTTGTGTTCAGTGGGAATACAAATGCGGGCATGTATTTGCAGTAGCGGGGTTTTCCTGTAATTTATTATGGGATCGGTTTTCTGGGGTTGCCCGTTTGCATTCCGTTCCGTCCGGTTTTCCTTCATTCCTTCTCGGTCGGACTTTCAAGGTGGAGGGTGTTAATTGCAAGTTCGCAATTAACTTTTAGTGGAGGGTTTTCTTGCAAGTTTGCATTATGATGAGACTTGTTTCATCATGAGATGCCTTTCTAGTCTATTCTTGGCTTTTCATTTGATGGTTTGTGAAAGGAAATGGTTGTGACCATTTTCTTTATGTTATTGTTTTTTCCATTCTTTTATTCTATACAAATTGTGGTGCTTTTGTTTTTCTCTCTCCAATCTATTCTTGAGTGAGAGGGGCCGGCCACATAGGAGAGGGAGAGGGATAATTTTTTGGTGTGGCATTTTTCATCTCATTCCATGGTTGTAAAATTAGCTTCAAAGCTCAATTCCTTCTCTCCTTCTCTTCTCCATTCCTCCACATCAAGGCAACCTAATAACCCCAAGAGACAAGTTCACTACACTATTCTATAGCAAGCCTTGGACGCGTCGGCTAGCCAACTTCGCGCCCGAGTTGCCTCGGTCAAGAGGCGGGAGCCCGTAAAAGATTCCGGCTACGTGGTGCCCTTTCCGACGAGCGAGGAGGTGACGGAGATTCCGCGGGAGATCGGAGTGGAGACGAAGACCGAAGGACACGGATCGCTTGGTATAACTTCTCACCCCATCTCTAGATAGCTAGCTAGGTTAATGGTTTCGATCCGGGTTTTAATTGTCCGCGGTAGCGCCGGTTTGCAAAGTTCGCAAAGTTTTTTATTCCGCATTTTGGCCTCGAGTACGAGGCCGGGGCGCTGCCGTGGCGCAACATATGCGATATAGCCGGATTGTCGGATCAAGTGTTGATTCGATGATTTAATGTATAATAATATATATGATATATTAAATTGCATTAACTAATATTTGCTCACTAAAAGATTCTTTTTCTCACTCGGGTAATACATTGATATATATGCGATATATGTTAAATGTATTATTTTATTTTGTTACGATAAATATTATATATGTGATATATAATATTGTAACATGATATGATAACTAATGCAACTTGTTTAGTGGAGTTTAAACATGATTAGGGTTTGGATTAGGGTTAAGCTTTCTAGATGTTTCTAGAAGGTTTTCTTTTTGTCATGATAAAGATATTTACAAGTGACTCATGCTTTAACCCAACCCAAACCCTAACCCTAGTCAATTCTCTACAATGGTTAAGTCAACCATGGTTGCATTATTCTTCATATCATTTTCATTTTCTATTCATCACAAAAAGAATTCTATTATTGTTCATCTTCTTCCTCCTTCATTCTTTCATGAAAAGCTTACTAGTTTTTTCAAAAGGTGATGAATAAATATGAGAAAAAGATAAATAAAGAGAGCAAAAATCCTACTTCATCATCCTCATCTTCCCTTGCCATTTAGATGAGGGTGTTCACATCATTTCATGAGTGTTAGCTTGTGTTAAAGAAACTTCAAGGTAGATCATCTTAGTATCGAAGATCGGAAGCAAAGATTGCGTCTTTCTCTTCGTGGAACCTCTCGAGAGTCCGGATCTCGATGATCGCAGCGAAAGGACCACAACACGGAGCATATGAAGTGAAGGACCGGATCTACAAAGGTTGTAATCCCTCTCACTTAGTGTTAAAGTGTTTAGCATGCTTGTTTTCGCCTAATCTCTAGTTTAAAGTTCCGTATTCGGGTTGTTCGGCACGGCTAAATTTTAAATCGGGCATGGTTGATGCCTCGTAGACCCTTGTGCGCGTGTCTAGCAACCCTACAATTTTGTGACTGGTAGGGGTGCTGGGTGAGTTGAAGTGGTTGATGTTGTGGTGGAGGGACCCGTTGGAATTGATTCGGGTTTGGAACCGTGTTTTGGGATTGGTTCCAAGCAAAATTTGGGTGATTCCTCCAACCCTGATTGTTTGTGGAAGAAAAAGGGTCATTTCCAGGTCTTTGAAATGCGGCATTGGTATGCTCGAGACCTCGAAACTGAGAGTTTAATGGACATTCTTCCGTCAAGTGAGAAGGATCAGAATAGCACCCACAAACAGTTTTGGGGAGCGACATTGGGTTTAGGGAGGCTGCTAGGAATTTGTGTTCCATAGCGTCGAGCTTCTTTTGCATTGCTGCCATCTCAGCTCGAACACCTATGGACACATCTATTTGGTGTACGCCACCCCTACTCGATGGCTGGGTTCCAGTCTCCCACTGAAGTGACTTTTCAGCGAACTCTTCTAAAAATTTCCACGCTTCCCCATCATCCTTGGTCATAAAGGTGCCTTGACGCATGTTTTCAAGGTTTTGTTTAGTGGTAGGGTTACTGCCCTCATATATGATTCGGCAAAGTTCCCATCTCGGGATGCCGTGATGTGGGCATTGAACCAAAAGATCCTTGAATCGGTCAAAGTATTTTGAAAATGGTTCAGCCGGAAGCTGGGAGAATTGATAGAGTTCACTACGGATTCGAGCTGTCTTTTACATAGGGTAGAATTTCTTAAGGAATGCCGCAACGAATTCTTCCCAATTCGTGATGGAATGTGCGGTGGTGTTATACAGCCACTTCTCGGCTATATCGCACAAGGTAAATGGAAGAAGTCGTAGACGCATGGCATCCACAGAAAGTTGTGATGTACCCATCATTGCGCATACGTTTTCAAATTTGGTAATAAAAACGTACGCGTCTTCAGTCTCGAGACTGTGGAATTTGGGTAGAAGGTTGATGTACTGGGGCTTAATCTCAAAGTTATTCCCGTTGGCTGGTGGAATGGATAAGCAGGTCGAGAGAGGACCTCGCAAAGGGTAACACCTCTCTTGGAGAGAGATGCGGGGAGGATTCTGCGCACCAACGGACGGCGGCAGAGTAGCGGTAAAGAGGTTTGATGGAGACTGATCCATCGGTGTGGGTGTGGTGGGGGGTAAAAGAAAGGTAAATGGAGAAATACCGACTTCGAAGTCGATCGAGGGGACGCGGACAAGACGGGCACTAGAATCCCATGTCCAGCCTATCTTGTACTAAAAGGGGTTAGTACAAGTGGCAGCGTGATTTATAATTAGGGGAATGAAGTGAGTGTGGTGTTTGTTTTGAAAAATGATATGGATTTTGAAAAAATGATGTGAATCCCAAAATGCAACACACAACCCTAAAATTTATGGTCACCTAGGTCAAATCTCTAGACCGCTCCTAACTTCCAAAAGACAAGTCGCAGGATAAAATCCTCCACTGCCTCTTTGTTTCTCCTGTGGCCAGGTAAGTGCCAGGTAAGTGGGAGGTTCTCCACTACGTAAGTAGTGGGCCTAATTAAGTAACCACTAGCCTTTGACACACTTGCCTTAGACACCACAAAAAGAAACGCGGATAAGCAATGAATTACCCACGGCCTTCTTCTGTCCTAAGTGAGCGCGACGGTCCTTAGAGTCATCTCTAGATATTTTTTAATTAATGAGGGTAATGCGGATGCAGGTTTGTGATTTTTGGGGCCTAGGAAAGGTAATGAACTCCCCACCTAATCTGGATTTGGCCGTGCCCCTTAATATCCGTATTAATTATGCAAACAACCACAAAGTCAAAAACAAGCACAATTTTAATTTTGCTTTTGCGGCGCTGCGATTATTTGCAAAGAAACCTGCACAAAATGTTAATTGGAGCAGATTTTAGGAAGGAGATAAGAAAGTTAGAGATTACCAGATAAAAATTGTACAGAGATCACCTAGAACCGCCGCGATTCCGCCGCGGTTAGCCCGTAATGCCGCGGTTCCGCCGCACCTTGAGCTCCTCTCTGCACTGAAAAATTTGGTAATGCTCCTGTTCAGCTCCTGAGCTCTCTGGAATTCTCCAAATAATTTTCCAATTTCACAGTAAGCTCCAGATCTCCTTGCAATTAACCACAACAACAAGTATTAGTATTTTGCGCGAGTTTTGATCTAAAAAATATTGATGGAATAAACTTTTCAACTCAAAATTCAAAAAATGAACAAATAGCACACTATCCCCGGCAACGGCGCCATTTTGATTTGATGATTTTCCGATTGTGTCGTATGTTTATAGAAACTAGATTTTAGAAATCACAACCAAAAATATTTTGACCGCAATCAATAACGGTGTCGGATGTAGCGCGTTAGTAAGTGCGGATCGTCCATAGGGAAAGTGAGTTCCGTTCAATTTTCGAATTAGATGAGTTGAAAATTTAAGGCAAAGAAAAGAAAACAATTCATGATTTGTAATTGTAGATCAAAAGATAAGAAAAATCTAGATCTAGAAAAGACATTAAAAGCAAGAATTGAGATGTGTGATAATTTCCAACCAACAATCAAGATTAGAAGTATGGCTCGTAGGAGTAGATCGGATCTTTAGATGTGATGAGATCTAAAGATTACTAATTCTTATCCATTAATGAATTGATACTAGATCGATACAATTTCATCGAGGTTTAAGGATCTTTGCGAGAAAATTAGGGATTCCGCAACTAATCCTTTGTCCTTTCAATGGATCGCATTCAAATTCTAGCTTCTAGTTAATCAAATGTTTAATAGTCGTTCCCTAGTTTCGAGTGAACACGATCAAGAAAGCATCATCTCGAAACTAGGTCATTAATCATTTGATTCACTAGAATTTCCAAACATTATAGGATTTAAGAATTGTAGAAATATCTAAATCATCATCATCTAAAGATCGTCACAACTCCTACACGAGCGGAGATTACTCAAACATCATGATCACAAACACAATCACAAATTGAATTCTAATCATTATGCTTGAATTAAAAGATAAGCAAGAGTATAGAAAATTCACCTTTATTTATCGACAAATTTCGTTACAACTCTCTTGAATTTACAAAAGGAAGGAACTAGATCGTCGATTTCGGCTTCGCTCGGTTCCTTGAGTCGCGGATCGGCGTGGATCTCTTGCTCCGTTGGAATCCGGCGTCGCTTCTAAAAGGTTGAAGGCTCTCTTGCTCAAATTGCTCTCGGGATCTTGGTTTTGATTTTGAATTGGGGGTGGGGATTGAATTTGGCACAAGCTTTGTCACTAAACTTGTGGGTTGAAGATGGTGGTGAATGAATTCTTGAACAATTTGCAACCTTGATCTAAGCTCCTTTTTATAGACCTCTTGATTTAGAATTGAAATTTGAATTCCCTCCACAAGTTAGTTAACCAAATGATTTAAATTTCCCTCCAAAAAGTTAGTTAAGCCTAAAATTTGAATTTTCCCTCTAAGAAGTTGTTAAGCCGAGCCTTCTAGAGATGCCACGTGGAGCTTCTGGGGTCTTATGGAAGCTTTGGCCATTATAGGTAAGCACGTGCCCAAAATTGACGCAGTGATCACATCAAAGAGCCGCGGTTCCGCGGCGAAAGCCAGCTCCCGCCGCGGAACCGCGGCGGTTTGGAAGCCTTAGGGCTTGATCTTTTTACAGTAACTCTTGGGCTTTCTTGTGGGCCTTTTTCTAATATATGGATTTTTATTTGGCCTTCTGTATTACTACCAGATCTTCAGCCTTTGAGTTGGCGCAATTTTTTATCAGATCTTTTCCCAATTTTGGGCTCTGCTTCCGTAATTTCCTGCATAGACTCCAAGACAAGAGTTGCGCAATACAAGGATAATGCGATGCCATGAAAAACACACAATTTCCCTAAAAGTGCCGGTTTTAGTACACAGTACAAGTAATTCAATATTTTACATGTGTTTTGCAAATATGTGTGATATGAATACCGAATACCTCTACTTGACTGCAAAAGGTAGGGAAATTGTCGGTTTTGAAATACAGTATTTTCGACTGATCACCCGGTCTCGAAACTCTCACGACTAGGGACATTTAAGGATTTGCTTATAGACCCCCAGCTCCCATATATATGATCACCATCATAATGCTGGTAGTCAAGCAAGAATTCTATGGGCTCTATCAACATGCAATAGTGATGATAAAGACAAACCCGATAGCATACTATCATCTCGAGTAAGACCGTTATATCGGTATAGGTCCTCCCTCAATCATCATAATCACATCCCTGTGACTACGATAATTTCCTTGAGGGCACTATAGCCAACAATCTCCTACTTGCACTTATGGCCAATTATTGCGGTGTCGCATACTCACAGCTCGTGCGATACCGAACACCCAACTTCTCTACTAAGTAGTTTCGCAAAGCTCGTTTGTGAAACTATTATGTTTGAGAAATAGCCTCAGTGAGTAGATCCGCTCCAGTGTTTCTATCTTTATCTCTCTATATCTCAACTTCGCGGAGAATAACCATCTCCCGAAATGAGCAATACCTTGCCTTAGAATTTGTCTGGATATCTGATGAGACCCGGTTCACAAATGAACTCCAAATCCAGCAAACTTCTTAGACTGTATCATCCACTGAATTTAATCAGTATCCTGCTCCATGCCTTCCTTGGTATCCTCTCAGATCACCTGTCCAACATAGTGTCCCTCAGAAGAGGGAAAAACTATAACTCAGACAGCCACTCTGTCATCCAGGTCACCTTGGAAGCCTGAAATGATAACCGTCTCCTGAAGGAGGCTGCCGTTACCATATCCCTAGAATATCCATTTATGTTCATAAACTGTTTCCCTACATTTCTCCAGGATTGGATTAATATATGTATATTGCAGCTAGTGCAATAACAACATCTGGTGTAGTACTTGATATTTCATGATTAACTCAATTGCCTAAGCAAGTGATATGCTAATCATGCAGATCCCTCTCCCCTTTAGTCTGTAAGACACCTTTAGAGAGGGTGAATCCATCACCTGCAGGTACACCACCATGCCAGGAGTCGTCCATTCCAAAACACTTTAGAATAGTGTCAAGTACCCAAATTGGGACACTTCCCAAATCTAGATCTAAAACCATAGATCTAGTGACCAGAAAACCTGATGTTTTATCCATATCCTATGTGGAGAAAAAACTTGGGACAACCACTGTATAACCGATCATAGTATAGGAAGATCTCTTCCTATCAAGAGTATATTATCCAAATACCAGGACATCACTCCCTACTACCTTCTTAACAGATCTATCTCCTATTCTGATGAAGTCAAAGCCTATGACTGTCATATAAAAAATAGATGATCTATTTCTGCTATACCTGCTTTAGTCTAGAAATAGACATAAGCCACTTGATCTCTATGCTTCCACTGCTCCCACTAACTACAACAACCCTCTGGCAGAGTCATATACACGTGCACATCTAAAGCTAGTTTAGAACGATGATATACTCATCCTCCTGCCGGCTCTCATAGTTTAGAACAGCAGCAATGCAAGTCTGGGTAAACAAGAACCTCCATACCACCGTCCCTGAGAAGACCGAAGTACCTCTCAGGTGCCTGAGGTTACCCACCATATCTGCGGAGTGGCTAATGGAATGTCAAAACCAATTGAATCTTTAGATTCTATTAGATCTTCAGTGATCGTTTGTGGTTCTGGAATCACTTTCAGTTCTACCATACTCCCACATTTGTTTTTTGAAAAAATCCATTTTACTAAAACTGCGGCGAGTTAAGAACAATATCACTATTGATCTTCCTGATGGCAGAAAGTTAACCCTCGTCAAAGCCCGGGATAACCCACAAACTGCCATTACAGAAATGTGCCTTGAGTTTATCCGGATTCTGGCTTTAAGTATCAGCCAGACAACTTCCTATATCTTAACATCGTTAAGATATAAATTGATTCTATATACCATATAGAAACAAATTCACTAATTTAATTGGAACCAGATTCAAAATCATGCAGCTGTCTCCAGTGCATATCAACCAAATGGAAAGAGGCCAATCAACATTACTCATCTAGGAGTGCATCCAAATATGAGTAACCTGAAAGAGAAACAATTTCTCAAAAACTATTACTATCAACGGAATACCAAACACAAGTATCTATATCTTCGACTACCATGAAGAATCCTGATACTTCCAATAAATGGTTCTCTTCTTTATTCTTATACCTATAACTTCTCATAATCTGGACCTTGTATTTCAACGAAATGCTTGTGTAGAACTGGAGAAGTCATGTGTAAACAGAATATAGTACGAGTACCAACCCTATTTTCCTAATGGACACTGGACAACATACAATACTTTATACAAGTCCCTTTAGTTCAATAACTCAAACCTTCTGCGTCGTAGGTTGAAAACTGTACTATGCTCAAGAAGAATTACACCGCTGTTGAATGCACCTTACCTAATCACCAACTGATATAGGTAAATTTCATAGACATAATTTCAAAAGGTTATATCTCACTTTATAAAATAAACGTACAGATATATCAGTTTGAAATTGGTGCATAACAACGGATATTCAAAACCAAATATTTGTCGTCCGATAAAAACCCAGGTGATTTCCTCAAATATCACCAATTACAACGAATTCTGATATAATGAGGATATAATCACATAATTCCCAATATCTTCCACTCACCATCTGTAATGACATACAAATGTGAGAAACTGATCTGGTAAATACATACTCTGGAGTAAGAATCTAATTAGAAAATAAATTTTCAATTAACAACACATAGTAAAACTGAAACATGAAAATGTTTCGAAGGGGTATCTGGGTATTCTTAGTAATGTCTCTTCCACTATCCTGATTCATGACAATAACCGTATACTTCCATGCCCTCACTCCAATCCTTTTATTATGTCTTTACTTATTACATTCTGTACACCTTTTTTAGGCTAATTGGTTTTCTTCCTTCTCTACCCTTCGGCACCAGCCTAAGCTTTGGAAGAAGACTATCCAATAAGCATAATAGGTGTACACTCCTTATGCCAGGAGCCTTTGCAACCTGAGAGAACGTAATGGGAAAAGACATCTGTATAATCCTATTCTATTTCTCCTGAACCGGAAACCATCTTCGAATCTGGAACGAATTCCTTCGAGTTTGTATGTAACTATACGATGGCATGTTCAAGAATTATGGACGTTCATAGTGATACGAAGTGCTCTGGAGAAATCCAAAGTGGATGTAGGAGTGGCAGGGGCATACACGGTTTTGTCGTGAATGATAGTAGTCGCAATTTTCTTTGTCGTTATTCTAACCCTTTTATATGTCTTTACTTATTACCTTTTGTACACCACCTTTAGGCTAATTGGTTTTCTTCCTTCCCCACCTTTCAGCACCTGCCTATGGTCTGGAGGAAGACTATCCAATAAGCTCAATAGGTGTACCCTCTCCTAATCCTAGGAGCCTTCGCAACTTGAGAGAAGGTAAAGAGAAAAGATAACCGAATAATCCTTTTCAATCTCTCCAGAACCAGAATCCATCCTCGAATCTGGAACAATTTCCTTCGAGTTCGTATGTAACTATACGATGGATTTATCCAATAGGAGTGGATTTTTTGTAGTGATACGGGGTGTTTTGGAGAAATGCAAAGGTGATGTAGAAGTGGCAATGATATATGCGACACCGTGACATTCCAAAAATCCAAAATGTTTTAAGAAGGTTCGGTTAACTTGGTTCATGAGTTTTAGTCAAGGGTCGGGCCATGGTCGCTGCCAGAGAGAGAGAGAGAGAGAGTGAGAGAGAAGAAACACTCAGCGTGCACTCTAATCTAGATCAGAATGGTTAATCACTTTATCTAATCAGGATGGCTCCCACTGTTTCCTCAAATTCCCCTCCAAACCCAAAAGGAGAATTAGTCGGGATCATCTAAAATCACCCGAGGAGTAATCCTACTCATTAGTGGGAATCAGAATCCAACTATCATCGCATGATAATTTGATGGAAGCCACTCAAGTCACCACACTCTAGAAGGTATGCGCATGCCTGGCAAGTTTCCTGTATGTTTGAAACTCCCGATGTGATTTTTACCCCCAAGTGGTTTCATGACCTTGAAAAAGGCCAACAAATCATAAACCACAAGTCAAGTTCAACCCGTCATTATCCAAGATTAATCTAGACCCACCCGTACTAACCCTTAACAAAGGCCAAAAAGGTTATACGACTATCCTAGATAATCACAACACTATGCAGCAAACAAGCAATATCCAGCTACCGTACACTACGCCTTGACAAAGGCTAACAAACGCAGCACGAATACTAGGTACTACTCGAAAGAAATGACGGACGGCTATGGCTGGTTTTTGGAGAAAAACCTTTAACGTAATGAACTTGATATCGTTGAAGGAATCCAAGTGGTTTTACAAATGTATAGTGGCGAAAACTTTTGCTAAAGAGGTCACTCCCGGTGAAGGGATCTCGGCTCTTTCCTCGTCAAATGAGGTGCAGGATATTCCAAACTGAATACCACGATGTAAAGCAAAAGAATCGACTATAGTAAAGTATTACATTGACGCAAACTTCTGCCCAAGGGGTCACTCCTGATGAAGGGATCTCGGCCTTTAGGTGCAGGATATTCCCAATCGAATACCACTGTGCAAAGCAAAAGAGAACGTCTGTAATGTCAGCTTTTAAAAACTTGGTTCCAACAACATCATATATAGGTTTGTTTTATCCTTGCATTGATCAGAATCAATACACTCCCATCAATTAATCACACCAGAAAAGAACAAAAATATGATGTGCGTATGTGCCATCCGCATTCGCCACTAGGCCCCATCATCACCCGTTAGGTTACTTAACTAACGAAAGAGCGGGGGCTGAACTAGCGCGGGTGCAAAACATATACAACATCTACTAGTATATATATAAATATATATTGTTAGTTATATGTATGCCCTAGAGGCCATTACTGTACATAGGATGTATATTGTAGTGGATGCTGGGACATATATAGGTAGGACTTTCTTGCTCGACACGATAATACGCTATCTGGTTGCTCTTTATCTTAACATGTATACTTTCTGTCTCTCTGATTACATATTGATAAAGCCCTTAGGATGTGTACTCGACTTCCAGGACTGTGATGAAGATCATACTAGTGGGGCCTGGGTAGTCAATGAGTACATCCTTCATTGTTCCTAGTCATGGGAATATCGAGACGGGGCATCGATATTCCAGAGTAGACTAGCGTATATCTTCTCGACCCATGTGATGGGCGATGGATGATCCCATATCCATTGGTGTTTGAAATCAGAGATGGTATGCGGGTGCTCAGTGGAGACTGGGTACACTGAACGGACTCGCCGAGAACTCCCAGATGGTATTATACCTCACGTCAGATGGCAGTTCTCTGGTGACACTGGTACAGCTTAGTCTGTTGACCCGAGATCGTCATAGAGTCTTGTGTGTCTCCCACTGTGCTTTGATTTCCACCCTACCACGGCTCTACTGAGTCGTGCAAACAGGTGGTTTTTGGGTACAGTCCCGATTCACATGGAGGCAATGAGCGATAGGAGGGGATTCGTCTCTCCCGGTATTGGGGGTTGATGTTGTGCTATGCGCGACTGGCCATAACAGGAAATCCCTGGCCAGGGTTGCAGTGATATACTGGTAAGAGTTATCAGTAGTTTCACGAATGTTATGGACCTTACGTCGGCATGACTTATCGAGCTATTGGGGTCTGACGTTTACCACCCCTAGGCGAGATATGCGACATATCAGACGAACAGACCGGACTATACGGTAAGTGTTACTGGTTGGATTCACAGGAGTGTGAGCGGGCTTGCTCGTCGATCTTCTGATCACTCAATACCCGGGTGGCCGTTACATTTAGCAGACCGCTTGCGGCTTGTGGGTGCTTGATATGATCATCACCTGCTGCCGGCGTATTGACGAGTCTTTAGAGTCCTACACAGAGGTTTCCTGGCTCAAGCGAAACGAAATAGGAGCGCGTATGAGATATGTGCGGGACCGAGAATAATGCGTGTATGTGATACCGTATTCCATTCTCGCGATGAATGTATCGATTGGTTGTATGCGATATAACCTAGTTATCGAATCGAAGATTGATTCGATAAGCCGATACATTGGATACTAATCGGTTATATGCGACATGACCGGATCATTGAATCAAGTGTTGATTTAATGATTTAATGCATAATTATATATTTGATATATTACTTTGCATTAACTAGTATTGGTTCACTTTAAATGGATTTTCTCACTTCATATGCACATTGTATATGTGATATATTTTTGTGCACTTGTTTGTATCATGTTTGATGAAACTTGCTAACTTGAGTTTGTGTAAAAATTAAACCATGGTTATATGTAATGGTTAGGGTTTTGATCTTATTTAGTTATTCTTTTTATTTATTTATTTATTATTTTGGCAAGAAACAAAAGGGTGGCTACTTTTGTTTTTTCTTTGAAGCTTCATGAAGCTTTGAAGCATTGACCATTTTGTTTCTTAGCCTTAACCCTAACCATTCACCTAACCCTAGTTTACTCTCTACACTTGACCATGGTTAGTATATGATAAGTATTCATTTGGAGAATAACTTATTATAATTCTTTTCTTCTTCTTCTTCTTCATCTTCAAAGATGAAGAAGCTTGCTACCAACAATGGCAACTCTTGAAAATGAGTGAGAAATCCAATTCTAAAGTGAACCCACTTTCTATTTCTTCATCCTCTACCTCTTGCCAAGTAGTATAGGGTGTTTTCTTCACAAGTTTCATGACTTGGTGAAGTAGGAGCTTGATCTTGTGATGCCTCGACGTAGATCATCTTCGGCATCGAAGCCGACGACCTAGCCCGCCCATTTCTCCGATGAAGCCGATGCTAGAGTCATGGATTCGATTTGGACAGTAGAGGGACGTCATCACGGAGCCTAGGAGGTGGAGGACCGGATCTACAAAGGTTGTAGCTTCTTTCCTTCAAGTTAAAGTTGTTTACTTGCATCGCATCGTCTATATATCTAGTTAACGATCCGTATTAGGTTTTCTCGGCACTTGTAAAATATTAATTGGCCATGTTTGATCACTTGTGAGACTTTATTAGTGTGCCTAGGAATCCTACAGTGGTATCAGAGCCTAGCTAGAGCCATAGGCGATGCGTAGACGGAGTTAGAAGTCCGATCGAACCAAAACCCAAACCCAAAAAATGCTCTCTGTATATTTTTGAAATTCGGGGATTTTTTAGAATTAAAAATATGCAGAAAACTAAGCAGGAATATCTAAGAATTACTGTGAATTTCGAGCACCTAATTCCATTAAAGCGCGGTGGAACCGCGGCATTAGCATGGCTAATGCGACGGTTCCGCGGCCACTTAACCTTTTCAGTCAGTTCTTTTTGCACAGTAACTTCTATATTTCATTGCTGAGTTTCCTGGGAATTTTTAATCTGAACTCAAGAGTTGAGTTTTCTGGGTTGTATTAGGAGTTCGTAGATTCGATTGGATTATCAAACTTTGTCTATGTGTTTTTCCGGATAATTTTTGAATATGTTAAAATGTTCGACAGGATATAAATACCCACTTTTTCCCCTGCCGGGAAATTTCCAATTGTTGGACTTTTCCGTAGTCTAACGACGTTCTAAGTAGTGCAAGTAACGCGATGGACCCTCTAGAAGACAACAAACCTTAACTCGATTATGTGACCGTCTTGAATTGCTCTTTGAACCTTCGGGTTTGGGGCAGTACGGCGTGCCACATGTGAGACATTGGCTTGACCCTTCTACGGCTGGACCGTTGGTACTGAGGCACGAACTGAATGTTTTTAGACTTATTTCATGTGTTGAGCTGTTTCGGGAAAACTTGGGTGTTCGATTGTTCGATCGGAAAGTTTAACATTTTCTATTTATCCGGAATGTGATACAATAATTGGAATTCACAAATAGTTATGAGATAACTGAATGAATGTTATAAACACAGCAGTTTAGTCTCATTTGATCGGTTGCCACGGAATTTTGATGTGATCAAAAGTCCGTCGCAATCACGTAGCGTACGCGGATACTCGCCGGCTAAACTTAATAGACAGCCTCGCCCCATAGCCCCGACCAAGTGACTGTAGGAGAACCCCGTCACCGAAAGCATCCGTTCGGGTGCTCGCGGTAGCGGTGTTCCGCCTTGGTGCACTTCGTCGACGGTATCGGGGGTGCGGCCGCCTACTAAAGTTTGCGACGAGCATTCGATCTGGATGCCAGGAATCTTGTTGAATTGCCCGACATTGTATTGAAAAGAGTTTTCGATAATGAGACTAAAGTGCGGGGTTTATAATTGTTAGGCATACGATGTCTAAGTATTTCATTTGATTAGGCATGCGATGTCTAAAGAGGTTGCGGATTCCAACTGTTGTAGTTTTACACTTTCTTTTCTGTGACCGTAAGTGTAATATGTGATATCGCCGGTTTCGTTGCTATATGTCAACGACAATCGGGATACGCATGTTTACTTACGTTGATGACATGTGATGTTATGTGTTGCGGGATATGTTATATTGGATCGTCGTGTTTGAATAGCCGGGGTTTTTTTTTGTGAGATGAGTGTTTTTCATTTTCTTTCATGTAAAAACTTGTATGTAATATTCTTTTATTGGGGCACTTCCAGGTTGCGGATGTTGTCACCATTTGTATATTATTTACTTTTCCGCATTAGGATAGACCCAAGGAGGGGAGCACAAGTAACCGGGTTCTGGGGTCCAGTGGGAGACCAACTCGAGGAGTCGAGTCCGGGTCTCCTAACCCTAGAATTGGTAGGGTTGCTTGCCGCTCTCGTAGGGGTCTAGGGGTGTGGGATTGGCTATTCATCACGACCGTGGAATCCGTGTTTTATACTGGCTCGTATTGAAAACACGGACGTCCTAGTATATCCAATATTTCATATGATATTTTCTGCTGCGTTATCTGTGATGTGATCATGTGATTTGTTCAGATATATAGTATATATAGTATATATGATATATTATATAGACGTTGCTTATGTTTTGCACCCGCGCTAGCCCTGCCCGCTCTGCCGTTAGTTACCTAACCTAACGGTGCAGACAGGACATCGAGGCGAATGCGGATGGCATAAGCGTACGTCATATTTATCTGTGATGTTTAGGTAATTTAAATGATGGGATATTCATTAATGAGATTAATGAAAGAAAATAAACCTAATTGATGTTGTGGAATCGAATTTCAAAATAAAACAGGTAGCTACAGTTCTTGCTTTGCATCGCGGTGTTCCTTGTAGAACATCCTGCACCTTATTCGATGAGGAAAGGACCGAGATCCCTTCACCGGGAGTGACACCTTTAGTAATAACTGGCAGATGCTACAACTCTCGGTTTGTCTTTTGATTGCTTCTATAGTTTCTGCTTTGCACAGTGATATATATGATATATCCCGCACCTCATTCGACGAGGAAAGGGCCGACGATCCCTTCACCAGGAGTGACCCCTTTAGCAAAACTAGAAAAGCTTCAAAAACATTCCATTTAAAAACCATTTGATTCCGCAACGAGATCAAGTTCAAAGCGTTAAAGGTTTTCATAAAAACCAGCCGCAACCCTTCGTCATTTTAGGAAGTAGAGTACTTAGTATTCGTGCTGTGTTTGTTGACCATAGTCAAGGCACAGTGTACGGTAGCTAAATGATGTCTTCCTACACCGCAATGATGCGATTAGTTAGGACAGTCATGTGGCTTTGTTGACCTTAGCCAAGTGTCATGTGGGTGGGTCTAATTAATCATGAAATGACGGGTAGAACTTGACTAGTGCTTATGATTTGTTGACCTTAGCCAAGGTCATAGGTGCTAGGGGTAAAAACCTTTATCGGGAGTTTCAAGTGTTGAAACTTGCAATGAGATTGCATACCTTCTATGTGATAGTTGGATCCCGATACCTACTGCGAGTAATTGTTACTCCTGGGAGAGTTTTGCACTTTGCAATTAGCCGATCAAGTAAGTGTCTAGAAAGGTGTCAACGGGGTTACGCCTCTGGGAAAACCAGGTTTACTGTAATTAGGTCCGTGCGAAAGCACGGGGAACCTCCCTCAAAGTACCGACACTGGCCTGGCTGAAAGATTGGCGAACTTATAGAGTGTAATTAATCCCGGCTAGTCTTTCCTTTTAGGGTTTGAAGGAAGATTTGATAAAAACAGTGGGAGCCATCCTGATTAGATAAAATAAATAACCAATCTGATCTTGCAAGAGCGCACGCAGAGTGTTTTCTTCTCTCTCTCTCCAGGTAGCGACCATATCACGCCTTAATCAAGATAATAATATGGATGTATTGACCGAACCCGCTTGCTATACTGAGCTGGGGAACGTTGGTCCCGCTCCAACTTATAATTGTTATAAGACAGAGCAGGAAATAGGGGAATACCAGAATTCCTATGCCGCCCAAACGAAGAAAGTGCATATGATGCATCTCCTTCGGGTATGTTCATTACAAAGAACTGTTTCTCAGTATCCTCTGCATCCTGAGTATTTGATACCGGATCAGGATCCCAGTTATGTAATCTGTTACATAGGGCTACAAAAAGGTAGAAAACTGAGAACGGGTGATAAGTTTCATGAGACAGAAAATGGGGCAAGTGTTGCAGCCAAGTCTGTTGGTCACTATCACCCTGTATTACCAATACATTGATTCTGAATAAATGCTATTAGATACCGAACCTGATATACAAAATCATATCAATCTCTTTATTTATTAAAGAAATGATAAAATTTTGTATTGTTGGATAATGTTTTGAACATTTCCTATATCAAGAGTTGATCGGTTCAGGCACGTTATCTAAAAGCATTGACGTTCTAAATCAAACTACAGTTCCTAGTATACAGAACACACACAAGAGGAAGAGTTCAGAAATGAACGAATCCTTCTTGAGGCATTGTAGACTAGGTCACATCAATGCGACCCGACTGGCTGAAGTTACATTTTAGATGCATATTTAAATCAGATTGAATTTACATCTTATGAAACTTTCCAGTCATGTCACAAAGATTAGATGACCATAGCTCTGTTTATTAGAAACAGAGAAAGAGTTAGTAAACTCTTGGGATTGATACATGATGATGTATGTAAGGTCTCCTGTCTACACATGCCAAGACTGGTTCTTTGTATTTCATTACATTCTCTGATAATCTCTCAAGATTCAGACATATGTTCCTGTTGAAACATAAGTCCGAACCTTTTGAGATATTCACAGAATATAAGTTAGAAGTAGAGAACCAAAATACGGGTATAAGTATTATGTCCTATAATAAGATCAGGGAGGAGAATACTTGTGCATAGAATTTCTGGACTATTCTAAAGGAGAATGAGATTCTCTCTCAGTGTTACTCCTCTGAATACACCACAGCACAACGGTGTATCGGGGCGGAGCAATCGCACAATATTAGATATAGTGTGCTCTATGATGAGTATTACTGAGTTACTTATTTCCTTTTGGGGTTATGCACTTAAGAAGCTGCATACCTATTGAATTAGGTTTGAATCAAATCAGTGCCTACCACTCCATATGAGATATGGTATGGAAAGAACCCATCTCTTAAGCGAGTTAGGATTTGGGGTTGTCCGGCCTATGTTTAAAGCAAAATCCGGACAAAATCGAGGTAAGGTCAGTTCTGTAGAACTGGAAAGGTTCCAGCTATACAAACTGCAGCTGATTTGACAGAACCAAAGGATTCTATAGTCCCCGACGAACCTCAGCCTCTCCGCCGATCTGGTAGGGTTCCTCACCTGCCTGAAAGATACCTCGGTTTCTCGATGACAGTGGGAGCGAGGAATGCATCATGAGATGATGACCCAACTAGTTTCGAGCAGGCCATCAAGAGTAGGGACTCTGTAAGAATGGCTGGATACTTAGCGATCTGAGATGGAATCCATGTACACCAGCAAAGTATGGACTTTAGCTGCTATATCTGAAGGGTTAAATCCCCATCAGGAGCAAGTATATCTTGAGAAGATTACTTGGTGTAGATGGAAAAGTTGAGACTTTCAAAGCTAGACTTGTTAAAGGTTTTAGTCATCAACCAGGTGTGGATAATGATGAAACCTTTTCTAGGGACTATGCTTAAGTCCATCCAGATCCTACTTGCCACTGCTACATACCATAACTGCGATATCTGGTGGTTGGGTGCCATGACTACTTTTCTAAATAATGATTTAGAAGAGAACGTCATTAAGAACACAGCTAGAGGGCTTCGTAAACAGTGGGAGCAGCGGAAACGTGTGCAAGTTGCTTTACAGGATAAAGCAGGCATCGCGGAGTTGGAACATCTGTTTTGATGTGGTAGTCAAAGAGTTTGACTTCATCAAAATGGTAGATGAACCTTGTATGTATAAAAGGGTAGTATGGAGTATGGTAATGATCCTCGTAGAGTACGTGGATTACATACTCTTGATAGGAAAGGAGTTTCCTATGCTACGATCGGTCGATCTCCTCTTATCACATAGATTCTCCATATAGGATCAAAGTGATACCTCCTAAATCCTAGGTTTTGGATCTATGAGATAGATCTAAATGGATGTTAGGATTCTCACTAGTTATAGTGAGATAGTATCAGTTGATCCTGGGGAGAATCAGTGGAAAGGTTCCAGGGTGATAAGGACGACTGAATGTCAGTCGCAGGCATTGTCTTTACCCTCAGTGAAGGGACGGTATGTTGGAAGAGTTCCAAGCTAGATACCGTAGCAAACTAGACGATAAAGACTGGTAACATCGCTATTAAAGATACTACCAAAGAGAAAGTTTGGGTGTATATTGGTTCATAAGATGAACTAGGTTCCTACCATTGTGTGACAATGGAAGTGTGGCTTTGGCCAAGGAACTATGATCCCATCAGTGACCCAGACATATTCTGAGGAAGCATCACCTGATCATAGAGATAGTTGATCTCCAGGGTGATCAAGGTTAGGAGAGTAGACTCAGAGGACAACACGGCGGATCCACTCACGAAGGCCTTTTCCCAGAGAGAGACTCATATGGGATGGTTGAGTATGTGATGCTGCAACCACTGCTACAGATGGCCCTAGTGCAAGTGGGAGATTGTTAGTTATATGTATGCCCTAGAGGCCATTACTGTATATAGGATGTATATTGTAGTGGATGCTGGGACATATATAGGTAGGACTTTCTTGCTCGACATGATAGTACGCTATCTCGTTGCTCTTTATCTTAACATGTATATTTTCTGTCTCTCTGATTACATGTTGATAAAGCCCTTAGGATGTGTACTCGACTTCCAGGATTGTGATGAAGATCATACTAGTGGGGCCTGGGTAGTCAATGAGTACATCCTTCATTGTTCCTAGTCGTGGGAATATCGAGACGGGGCATCAATATTCCAGAGTAGACTAGCGTATATTTTCTTGACCCATGTGATGGGCGATGGATGATCCCATATCCATTGGTGTTTGACATCAGAGATGGTATGCGGGTGCTCAGTGGAGACTGGGTACACTGAACGGACTCGACGAGAACTCCCAGATGGTATTATACCTCACGTCAGATGGCAGTTCTCTGGTGACACTGGTACAGCTTAGTCTGTTGACCCGAGATCGTCATAGAGTCTTGTGTGTCTCCCACTGTGCTTTGATTTCCACCCTACCACGGCTCTACTGAGTCGTGCAAACAGGTGGTTTTTGGGTACAGTCCCGATTCACATGGAGGCAATGAGCGATAGGAGGGGATTCGTCTCTCCCGGTATTGAGGGTTGATGTTGTGCTATGCGCGACTGGCCATAACAGGAAATCCCTGTCCAGGGTTGCAGTGATATACTGGTAAGAGTTATCAGTAGTTTCACGAATGTTATGGAACTTACGTCGGCATGACTTATCGAGCTATTGGGGTCTGACGTTTACCACCCCTAGGCGAGATATGCGACATATCAGACGAACAGACCGGACTATACGGTAAGTGTTACTGGTTGGATTCACAGGAGTGTGAGCGGGCTTGCTCGTCGATCTTCTGATCGCTCAATACCCGGGTGGCCGTTACGTTTAGCAGACCGCTTGCGGCTTGTGGGTGTTTGATATGATCATCACCTGCTGCCGGCGTATTGAAGAGTCTTTAGAGTCCTACACAGAGGTTTCCTGGCTCAAGCGAAACGAAATAAGAGCGCGTATGAGATATGTGCGGGACCGAGAATAATGCGTGTATGTGATACCGTATTCCATTCTCGCGATGAATGTATCGATTGGTTGTATGCGATATAACCTAGTTATCGAATCGAAGATTGATTCGATAAGCCGATACATTGGATACTAGTCGGTTATATGCGACATGACCGGATCATTGAATCAAGTGTTGATTTAATGATTTAATGCATAATTATATATTTGATATATTATTTTGCATTAACTAGTATTGGTTCACTTTAAATGGATTTTCTCACTTCATATGCACATTGTATATGTGATATATTTTTGTGCACTTGTTTGTATCATGTTTGATGATACTTGCTAACTTGAGTTTGTGTAAAGATTAAACCATGGTTATATGTAATGGTTAGGGTTTTGATCTTATTTAGTTATTCTTTTTATTTATTTATTTATTATTTTGGCAAGAAACAAAAGGGTGGCTACTTTTGTTTTTTCTTTGAAGCTTCATGAAGCTTTGAAGCATTGACCATTTTGTTTCTTAGCCTTAACCCTAACCATTCACCTAACCCTAGTTTACTCTCTACACTTGACCATGGTTAGTATATGATAAGTATTCATTTGGAGAATAACTTATTATAATTCTTTTCTTCTTCTTCTTCTTCTTCATCTTCAAAGATGAAGAAGCTTGCTACCAACAATGGCAACTCTTGAAAATGAGTGAGAAATCCAATTCTAAAGTGAAACCACTTCCTATTTCTTCATCCTCTACCTCTTGCCAAGTAGTATAGGGTGTTTTCTTCACAAGTTTCATGACTTGGTGAAGTGGGAGCTTGATCTTGTGATGCCTCGACGTAGATCATCTTCGGCATCGAAGCCGACGACCTAGCCCGCCCATTTCTCCGATGAAGCCGATGCTAGAGTCATGGATTCGATTTGGACAGCGGAGGGACGTCATCACGGAGCCTAGGAGGTGGAGGACCGGATCTACAAAGGTTGTAGCTTCTTTCCTTCAAGTTAAAGTTGTTTACTTGCATCGCATCGTCTATATATCTAGTTAACGATCCGTATTAGGTTTTCTCGGCACTTGTAAAATATTAATTGGCTATGTTTGATCACTTGTGAGACTTCATTAGTGTGCCTAGGAGCCCTACATATATAACATTCATCTCATACATGCTATAAAGCAACGTCACAGAATCATAGCCAAGCAACAAAGAGTGGTGGATAATCCTGGACCCCCGGGTTTCACTTGAGACGCAAATGAGACCCGACGTTCTCTGTCGTGTAGATAGCCTGTGCAATGAAAACCTAGACCCCTACGAGCGCGGCAAGTTACCTGCCAATTCCAGAAGTGAGGCAACCCCAATCAACAACGTGAATGGGGGCACCCCTCTGTGGATCAACCTATACCCCCTACGAGTACGGCGAATAGTCCGCCAATTCTAGAGTAAGGTCCCCTCCGTCTCAGCGCCATGAGATGCAGACCCGTTGCCCTATAGAACCCGGCTATTCGTGCACTCCACCATGGGGTAATCCTAGTACAGAAAATAAAATAATATGTACAAGGGTGACATCGACCTCAACCCGGTCGTGCCCCAAACAAATAATATACAAACAGCTAGTGACGACAATCTACATGTCGGATGCTGGCCCCACAATATCAAATGTACAAATGAGTCTAAATTGTACTAACATTGCACCCATGCTATCCACCACGGCGATCCAACCACAATCAAAGCACAACACAGAACATCAACGTGAATGTCACGTTCGCAAACCCGTCTAAAAGAACTATAGCAATTAGACAAGTTGTACAGATCTAATGACATTCACGGTTGCAGATAGAAATGCAAGTACTGTAAACTTTAAACAGTATTAGAAATATCGAGTTCGAAATAATCCCGAATAGCCCCAAACAACTAGATAAAACCATATCAAAACTGGGCTAAACAAGTAATACCACTGAACCAATATTCCAGATACTAGACCATACCCAAAACACGAAGTCCTAACTGATAAAAATGGTCGGCCAGCTCGGAAATTTGCTTGATGTGGCTGGGTCATTTAGGGTAGAAGTGGCTCATATTTGGGGTGCAGTCTAGTGGTCATCTTAGTAGTCTTCTGCAGTTGCTTAAATTTTTTATTGAAGTCTCTGAAAAATCGACAGAAACTGGAATACATCGGGGTGTTGTTTCGGAGTTATTTCGGTTTCGATACTTTAACATTGTCTAAAACTACTAGTAAGGGGTTTACGGGTTGGCTTTGATACCATGTTGGGATACGGCAGCGCCCCGGCCATCAAACCGTGGCCAAATGCGGAACAAAATTTACTAAACTGGCGCTACCACAACCCGATGCCCGGATCTACCCTAAACCCTATACTAACAAGCAATATGAAGAGTTAGGAATGGTTATACCGAGTTGATCCGTATCCTTTGGTCTTCAACTTTCATCCCAAGCTCCTAGTGGTTGCGGATCGAGTTTGGTTGCCGGTCTTCCTCCATCTGCGGTGATCCACCTGAGGGAAACAGCGCAAGCTCCAGCCTCGCCATGTGAGGTAACCGACGCTCCAAGGTTACTAGTAATGGAGAGTGAAGGTGTAGGAACGTGTGGCTATAATTTTTCTTTCATCATAAGTGCTCCATGAGCAACCACAGAAGATCAAGAGGAGGTGAGGAAACATGTGGCATGAGCAACTAAAGAAAATGGCTAAGTGTTTTCTCTAAGTGAGAAAATAGAACGAGCAAGTAATGAAGCAAGTGAGGAAAATAAAATGAGCAAGCCATGAAAAATTATGGCAGCCCCCCTCTCTCTCAATCATGCACACACACATAAAATATCTCATTTTAATTTTATTAAACAAAACAACGCCCATACCTCTCTACATGCCTCACCATGCTCATGCCAACTCACCTTCCACCTTATTTTCAAATTGATTTTCTAAAAAGAAAATCAATTAATGAGGTGGATATCTTCTAGAAACCATTCCGTATAAATATGGAATTCAACCTGGTATACGTATCGAAATACATATACGCATATTCGTACCAAAATATGAATAGCCAAGAGAGAAAATGAATAGTGAACAATAATACTAGAATACATATATATAAATACATATATAAATTATTAAATCAAAACCTGATTTAATAATCCGGCTTAATCCTAAGCCGCTAGTATTATCAACCATCCGATTAAATTCTGTGCAGCCTGTACACATATTTAATCGGACATCTGTATGTACCAACATGCATCATCTACACCATATCGCCTGAACCGTGAAAACCCTTTGTGTGAGACTCTAAAGACTCGTCAATACGCTGGCAGTGGGTTTAACCACAAGCACGTCAGAGGCACTAGCTGTACGTAACGGCTACCTAGGTATTGAGCGAAAGGAAGGCCGACGAGCAAACTCATCCAAACCCCTACTGAGCCTGATAGTGACAATATCCGTACAGTCCGGTCTATTCATCTAAGAGTATCACATATCGAGTCTAGGGGGTGGATAAATTCAGACCCCTAACAACGTGACATTTAGTGTCGGCATGAAACCCATCACCATCTGAGAAACTATCGATCCTGGATCGTTAATTCTCGTCTACCCCGACCGAGGATTTCTGGTGATGGACACCCGTGCACTGCGCGACATCAACCCCCAATACCGGGAGAGACGAATCCCCAACGATCCGCTCACTGCCTCCATGTGGCTCGGGACTGTACCCAACTAAAACCTATTTGCATGACTCCTTTGAGCCGTGGTAGGGTAGTAATCAAAACACAGTGGGAACCCACACGAGACAAATGACGATCTCAGGTTGACAGACTAACCTGTACACATGTCACCAGGGAACTTCCATCTGACAATAGGTATAATACCAACTAGCAGGTTCCCCGCGAGTCCGTCCAGTGTACTCATAACCCAATGAGCACATGTATACTATCTTAGATGAACAAACTAACACTAATGGCTTGTGAGACCTGGACACCGCCCTTCGTCGGGGTCTTGATCAGTATACACTAGTCTACACTAGAGTATCGATGCCCAGTCTCAAAACTCCCACGACTAGGGACATTTAAGGATTTGCTTATAGACCCCCAGCTCCCACATATATGATCGCCATCATAATGCTGGTAGTCAAGCAAGAATCCTATGGGCTCTATCAACATGCAATAGTGATGATAAAGACAAACCAGATAGCATACTATCATCTCGAGTAAGACTGTTCTACCGGTATAGGTCCTCCCTCAATCATCATAATCACTTGCCTGCGACTACGATAATTGCCTTGAAGGCACTATAGCCAACACATCTAAATCTGTACTTACCACACCATATGAGATATGGAGTGGGAAGAGACCATGTCTTAAACGAGTTAAGATATAGGGTTGTCCGGCAATGTTAAAAGGCAAAATCCGGAAAAACTCGAGGCACGGTATGTTCTTTGTAAGTTTATGGGATATCCCAAACATTCACATGGATATCTTTTCTACCATAGCGAGGAACAAAAGGTGTTTGTTTCTTGACATGCCACCTTTTTAGAAAAGGAATTTCTTGCAAAGAAAATTAATGGCAAAGAGGTAGAACTGGAAGAAATTCCGGCTACACAAACCGCAACAGAAGATTTAGTGGAACCAGAGGATTCGATAGTTCCCAAAGAACCACTGCCTCTCCGCCGATCTAGTAGGGTTCCTCATTCACCTGAGAGATACTACGATTTTCTCATTGATGATGGGAGCGAGGATTGCATCATGGAAGATGATGACCCAACTAGCTTCGAGCAGGCCATCACGGGTGGGGACTCTGTGAAATGGCTGGATGCAATGCGATCTGAGATGGAATCCATGTACACCAATAAAGTATGGACTTTGGAAGTTGCTCCCGAAGAGGTAAAACCCATTGGGAGCAAATGGATTTTTAAGAAGAAACTTGGTGTAGATAGAAAAGTTTAGACTTTCAAAGCTAGACTTGTTGCAAAAGATTTTCATCAACGACCAGGTGTGAATTATGATGAAACATTTTCTCCAGTGGCTATGCTTAAGTCCATCCAGATCCTACTTTCCATCGCTGCATACCATGACTACGAAATCTGGCAAATGGATGTTAAGACCGCCTTTCTAAATGGTGATTTAGAATAGAGCATATACATGACTCAACCAGAGGGCTTTATGGACAGCAGGAGCAGTGGAAAGATGTGCAAGCTGCTTAAATCAATCTACGTGTTGAAGCAGGCATCGCGGAGTTAGAACATCTGTTTTGATGAGGTAGTCAAAGAGTTTGACTTCATCAAAAATATAGATGAACCTTGTATATACAAGAAAGTGGCAGAGAGTAAGGTCGTCTTCCTCGTATTGTACGTGGATGACATACTTGTTCATATCATATTTTTGCATTTTTATATCGCCTATTCTTAATCACATTGCATATAAATAGGTGCTTTTGATCCATGTCTGCTAAATAGTTGCAGGTTACAGGTTCTCAGCTCTTTACAGTGAGATTCGTGAAAAGTCGCAACAAATGTGGGACTACGACCAATAACAGATGAATACCGATTCGCATGATGCCGCATACCAGTTCAAGCGGAGTTTAAGGAAAAAGTCCACTGCTGAATATCTAGAAGAGAACAGAAGAGCTTTTGAGAAACCAAGTGTACCAAACAGAAGATAAAAGCAACTGGTAGAATACCTGAAAAGATGGACCCAAGATTCCACCATATGGCCGCGGAACCGCAGCCAAACAGGCACTTCTGCCGCGGTTCCGCGGCCATGCAATGTACGTGTCGGTGGCAGTGTCGGTGCTTTGACTCGGCTCTCTTGGGCTAGTTTTGTAAATTAGCGATTGGATCAGAATGTAAACTTGGGGTTTCTTACCTATAAATAGGAGAGCTCAAGGCCTTTCTTAGTGTGCCTCTTTGAGGGTGCCTCTTTTAGGATGCATCTCATTATTTTTATGTCTCTTTTTAATTTCTAGATCTAAATTCCATTGTAATGCGTTTTTGAGAGGTCATCAATAAAGTAAGTCTTTTTTATTTATCTCGCATTCTTTTTTATTGTATTTTAAATACCTGCAATTTTAATTTGTTAAATTTAGTAATAGAAATCTATCTGCTTTTTTCCTTATAATGAATTTTATTGTTATCTCTCTAATGAGTGAGTAATTTCTCACTTGTTAGGGAAGGAGAGGGAAGGTTTGAGAGAAGGAAATCTCTCTCACTCCTTTTTTTGCCCAAATTATTTTAAATACGGACTCCCTTTAATTCAACTATAATCCGCTCACTACGGCATCCTATCCTACATGATAGCAGTGATTCCCTAGTTAGACCGGTTGTGGTTGAATTAACCGGAAGTTAGGGCTAAGAGCCAAGAACGGATGGACAAGGACCAAAAGGAAGAAACTAAGTTTCTTCCCAGTCGTGCTAATCCCCGTTGTTGCCGATTACCCTAACATCTTTATTCACAAGTAAGGAATTGAAAGAAGTGAGAAGATCCCCATTTCGAACTAACCTAATTCTAACCTAGCAAGCCTTTTTATCAACTTATTCTCATTCATAGATCTTAAAACAAAACCCTACCAAAGTAGGAATTAACTCATTAGAACATAAAGAAAAGGATTCTTTCTCCCTGTGGATCGACCCGTACTCAACCGGCTAGCTACCAAGCGACACCGTCTTAATTGCGGTATTCTTATATTTAAAACGCATACAAAATCTCCAACAATCAAATGGCGCCGTTGCCGGGGAGACAGTAGTCTCTTTCTTTGTGTAATTTTGGGTTAATAAAAAAAAAATTAAAAATTATAAAAATTGAAAAAAATTTAAACAAAAAAAAAATCATCTTGTTATTTTTGAAAGGTTTTTGTGCAAGTGTGCAGGCTTGGAGCAAACTCTGTTTCAGATCTGGAGCAAATTCAGTGAACAAATCGATATTCAGGAGATCTAGACAGAAAGAGGAAAGCAAACTCAGCACACGGAATAATTTGAAGCAGTCAAACGTATGAATAGCCGCGGAACTGCGGCACAATCGACAGTTTGACCGCAGAACCGCGGTCAAAGGGTGACATCAGCAACCCAAAAATCTCTGTGAGTATCTCATTTCTCATCTCCTCTCCTCTGCACTCCACTGGAAAAAAATTCCTGCAGGTTTCTTTGCACAGATTCTCTTTCTCCTATCCAATAAATTGTTTTTGTGCAGGATTCTTTGCGCTGCTAAATAAAAAAAAATTTTGCAAGTGTTTTAGATTTTTTTGTGTGTTACTGCTTTGCATAATTAATACGGAATATAAGGGGCTATAACACCAATCAAGATTGGGTGGGGATTTCATTACCCTTCCTAAGATCCCAAAAATCACTGAAAGCATATGCATCACCCTTGAGTTAATTAAAAAATATCTAAACTCATCCAACTAAGGACTGTCGTGCTCATTAGGACAGAGGAAGGTTGTGGGCATTTAATCGTTTATCTAAACTTGATTTTGTGGTGCCTAGGCTAGACAAGTGAGAAAGGTAACTTTAAAAGGCCCGTCTCACGGTGATTTGTGAGCGGAACCCTCCTTTCTTCATTTGTGCTTACCTGGCCACAATTGGCGGTGAAGAGGCGATTTGAGGGTTATCTCACAACTTGTCACTTTGGAACAGTTAGGAGCAGTCTAGTAGATTTTGAGGACCATAGCTCTAGGTATGATTGTGCAAGTTTTAACTGTGATTGTTTGAAATTTTGCCGTACACATTCTTGCAAAAACTCTTTCTAAAAAAAAAAACCACTTTCAAAAATTTCAAAACTCCAAAAACAAACAATTTTTTTTATAAAAATATAAAATAATAAAATAAAATAAAAATTAAAAAAATCATCACATTCTTTTCCTTTCTCTCATCACATCATGGAAACCCCACCTCGCAAAACTCTTGCCAAACTTTGGTACCTACAACCAGACATTACTTCCTACGGTTCTTGTTTTGGTCGAATTTCGAACGACCCCTCCATACCCAAAATTTCTTTGAAAGATCGAATAGACGCATCTAGGACAAACAATTGGACTCAGCAATCCACTTCGTTTCAACCGTTTCAAACATTCACCCCTTCTCATATTGATACCCCTTTTGAGAGTCCAGTTGTAACCCCAAAACCTATGTCTATTGCTGAACATATTGAACAATCTCGTGACCGATTTTCACTCCTTTCACCACTGCGAATTCTTTGGATCAACAATTTCATTCATCTTCTTATCAAAATGTTGATCCTAATCCTGTCCAACCATTCAATTCCTATCAGTCCTACCCGACTTTCGTACCTTCCCTAGACATTGCTTCTACACAGTCATTTGGGAGTTTCATGTATCCAAACAACTTTGAATATTTTACTGAAACTCCTTCACAACCCATGTCTAGTTTGGAACAGGCGTTGGAAGACTTTAGGGTAGCGTCATGCCAACAGATGATGGATTTGAATGCGTCAATGACCGCCCTCATACAACCTAGTGACCCGGTAGCTGGTTTCCAACTAGCTCCAAATTTTCCAATGTATGATGAGACGGTTGGACAGATTGGGAATTTGAGTGGTGAGAGTGAGCTGTACACCCTTCCAAATCAAACCTACCCATCCCCAATTGAATCCCACAACTCCGGTTTTAAATGTCTATCGAGTGTCCCATGTGATTCACCAGTTGAAGATAAAACGTTTAATGAGTTGTGCGACTTGTAGTGTTTGATTTACTTTATTATGAAGGGTTCCTTTCGAGTGAAACCATCACCAATCCTTTTGACCTCTACACCTCCACTCTAGAACCTGAATTGATTGATATCCTTGCTTTTGATGAGGTGTCTGAGAAATTTAATTTTCACTTGATCGAGGATATTGACGCTGGGAATATTTTGGATGATGAACCCACATATTTGGATGAGTTTCTCTCTCCAATTCATCATCCCGAGTCATTAACTGTTTTTCCCGAACTTCATATACGTCTGGATTTTGATGATAATTGCATGGATGAGATAACTTTTGAGGGAAATTATGAGGATAGTATTGAGGATAAACCAGTTTTGTTTGATGAGTCGGATTTTCCAATTCATCCTGTTCCTTCCACTGACTGTGTACACTCTCCTGAACCTTTAACTGTTACCCTTCCTAAATCACTCCCCTTCATCCTTTCCATCGTTCCGACCGCGCAAGAAAACGTATCACTTTCATTTTCAATGTCTGGTTTCCCAAGTTCGACGTACCCATGTTTTCTCACGAATCTTGAGGGATTTGACCTCATTTCTCAGTGGGTTGATAGATTAGCACAATCGCTTTTTACACATCGGTCATTACAAATTGTGCTAATTTATACACTCCATTTCCACCCTCAAGTTCGTATTCCACTTCTTTCTCCCACTTTCTCTGGTTCTTCTTCTAATCTTCCTTTAATGATAGCGAGTGTCAATGAATCACAATCCGATATTTTGAGTTCGATAATTCTAGGAAAACAACTTGATTTAAACACTTTTGAGAATAAGGTAGATGAGCCTTACGAGTCTCCTACCTCCATAATTTTTAAAAAATCAAGTGTGTTGAGTTCTGGCGTGACACTTATTGACATTGAAACGTTCAATCGGACCATCGATGAAAGTTTCGAAGATATTTTCGCCGACGAACTCGCATTCCTAAACGACACAGATTTTGTGATTAATCAACCTCCACCTGAAGAAGTCGAACCACCACTATTTCTTCTTATCCCATACGAGAATGTGACCATTCTTCCCATTCCTAATCATCCACATTCTCGTTTCCGTTCACCATTATTGTTTTGTCTCTACAAATCGAGATGTAAACTTTTTCTGTTACACCACTTATCTCTTCCCCACTTCTTCCTGGCTCCATACAACATGTTCTTCCACCAACCGGTGCGTTTCACTGATAAATTCTTCGAATGGTTGGTGTTGACTTTTGGTCTTTGCAAAGCTTGGCATTGACCGGTGACTTTGACCCCCCTCTTTAAAAGCTTAGCATTGTTTAACTTAAGTTTGGAGGGGGTATAATTTGGCTCTTGAAAATAATTTTTTTTAACTCAAAGTGGTGAACCAACAATAAGTTTGGGGGAGATTTTCACAATCATATTTCATGTCCCCGTTAATAAATTTTTCCTCCCAAGTTTACAAGTTTATGAGATTTAAAAAAAAATGGCAACAGTGGAAACACTGTTTCACTTAAATTTGGGGGGGGGGGTTTGTGTATATATATTTTGTTTTCTTTTTCTATTAATAATAAAAAAAACAAAAAAAAAACAGGGGAGTGCCGACAACTTTGACCCTCTTAGTGTAGCCTGACAGTGAGGACACTGTTAAGTTTAAGTTTGGGGGTGTGCTCGGTAAGCTTTCCCCTTTCGCATTCATGTGTATATTTTTGTATTTGCATACTTATTTTAAAACCCATAAAAATCAAAAATTGAAAAGTTCAATTTTGACCATATTTGACTTAAGTTCAACATAACGGTTGACTAGTTAGGAAAAACCAGATCCTAAACTTAGTAAATTAAAAACCCTAAAAATAACTTTTCTTAAAGTTTAACTGTAGAAAATATACGTCCTTATAGTTTATTTAGAAATAGGCAAATTTTGAGTTCAGATCTTGGGCTAAATCGAAATAAGGGAAGAGTATTGAAATTTTTATTTGAAGTGTATGTCTGAAAAATAAATTCTGAACCTTTAGTATAAATCCTGAAAATATATACCCTACTTTATGCACTCACACACATCTTGAAACTTGGGATAGTAGATGATACCTTGAAATGCTCTTGTCTAAAATTCTTAGTATGAAGGAAAATAAAATAAAAATATAAGTGGTGAATAAAGAGAGAGAAAAAATGAACACTGGTTTCGTAATTACTTAAGGCAACATAAATAAAAAATATAGTGAGGGTGCTTTATCACCTAGTGCCTTAGACCAACTGGTTTGGGAGTCACTGCTAAGCCTTATGTATTGCAAGATGAGGAATTACGCCTAAATGCGCAAGCACATTTTGTAATCGGTCGTTTAGTACCTCAAGAATTATTAACGGTCGCATGAAGGATGTGTGAGCAATTTCATCTAGAATTCACCAACTAAAAAGTATTTTGGAAGATGAACAAGAATATGATAGATTGAATTGAATTTCCAAGTGTAGGGGTGATAATTACACACATGTAGGGGTATATAAGTGGAGTTTGAAAAAGAGATAGGAATAAAAGATAGGGCTTATATTTTCAGTAGAGATGATAAAAATTCCTGAGTTTAAGATTGCACCTTAGAAGGAAAACTTAGGAGATGCTGAAAGCTCTATAAACTGACAAAACGTATATGATCTTAAGATAAATGAAAAGGAAGTGTGAAAAATATAGGTTGATGATATCTAAGTTGAAGATAATAGAATTTCTTGCTAGAATACTGAATTGAAGAATTAGAGTCAACGGCCAAAATGATTGGATTTTGTGGGTAGTATCCGCTGAAAACCCTCAGGAGACAACACTCCTCCTACTAGGGACACCTAGAGGTTTAACAGCTTGTTGCACGAGCTCAGTGCAATCGCGTTCCCTGCGAAAGTGAGGTTAGGATTTTTCGAGATTAAAATTGGCTTTGCTTGGGACGAGCAAAAGATAAGTTTGGGGGTATTTGTTCATATCAGATTTTTGTATTTTTATATCGCCCATTCTTAATCACATTGCATATAAATAGGTGCTTTTGATCCATGTCTGCTAAATAGTTGCAGGTTACAGGTTCTCAGCTCTTTACAGTGAGATTCGTGAAAAGTTGCAACAAATGTGGGACTACGACCAATAACAGATGAATACCGATCCCCATAATGCCGCATACCAGTTCAAGCGGAGTTCAAGGCAAAAGTCCACTGCTGAATATCTGGAAGAGAACAGAAGAGCTTTTGAGAAACCAAGTGTACCAAACAGAAACTAAAAGCAACTGGTAGAATACCTGAAAAGATGGACCCAAGATTCCACCACATGGTTGCGGAACCGCGGCCGAACAGGCACTTCTGCCGCGGTTCCGCGGCCATGCAATGTACGTGTCGGTGGCAGTGTCGGTGCTTTGACTCGGCTCTCTTGGGCTAGTTTTGTAAATTAGCGATTGGATCAGAATGTAAACTTGGGGTTTCTTACCTATAAATAGGAGAGCTCAAGGCCTTTCTTAGTATGCCTCTTTGAGGGTGCCTCTTTTAGGATGCATCTCATTATTTTTATGTCTCTTTTTAATTTCTAGATCTAAATTCCATTGTAATGCGTTTTTGAGAGGTCATCAATAAAGTAAGTCTTTTTTATTTATCTCGCATTCTTTTTTATTGTATTTTAAATACCTGCAATTTTAATTTGTTAAATTTAGTAATAGAAATCTATCTGCTTTTTTCCTTATAATGAATTTTATTGTTATCTCTCTAATGAGTGAGTAATTTCTCACTTGTTAGGGAAGGAGAGGGAAGGTTTGAGAGAAGAAAATCTCTCTCACTCCTTTCTTTGCCCAAATAATTTTAAATATGGACTCCCTTTATTTCAACCATAATCCACTCACTACGGCACCCTATCCTACATGATAGCGGTGATTCCCTAGTTAGACCGGTTGTGGTTGAATTAACCGGAGGTTAGGGCTAAGAGCCAAGAACGGACGGACAAGGACCAAAAGGAAGAAACTATGTTTCTTCCCAGTCGTGCTAATCCCCGTTATTTCCGATTACCCTAACACCTTTATTCACAACTAAGACATTGAAAGAAGTGAGAAGATCCCTATTTCGAACTAACCTAATCCTAACTCTAGCAAGCCTTTTTATCAACTTATTCTCATTCATAGATCTTAAAAAAAAAAAACCTAACAAAGTAGGACTTAACTCGTTAGAACATAAAGAAAGGATTCTTTCTCCCTGTGGATCGATTCGTAATCAACCGGCTAGTTACCAAGCGACACCGTCTTGATTACGGTATTCTTATATTTAAAACGCATACAAAATCTCCAACAATCAATACTCTTGATAGGAAATGATATTCTTATGCTGCAATCAGTCAAGCTCTTCTTATCATAAAGATTCTCAATGAAAGGTCTAGGTGATGACTGCTACATCTTGGGGATTAAGATCTATAAAGATAGATCTAAACGGATACTGGGATTGTCCCAATCCAGGTACATTGACACCATACTAAAGAGGTTTAGTATGGAAGATTCCAAGCATGGGAATATACCCACGATCTCAGAACTCACTCTCTCTAAAGAGATGTCTCCCAAGACTGATTTGGAGAGAGCTCGCATGCAAGGGATACCCTATGCTTCGGCGATAGGCTTTATCATGTACGCGATGTTATGTACCAGACCCGATATGGCATACTCACTAAGTGTAGTGAGTAGCTATCAAGCAGATCCAGGAAAGAATCACTGGACAACTATAAAGAACATTCTCAAGTATTTGAGAAGGACTATGGTAACGGTGAACTCCAAGTGGTGTCCTTTACCGATTCGAGCTTCCAGAGTGATAAGGACGACAGTAAGTCGGTCTTGGGTTTTGTCTTTACTCTCAACGGAGGGGCGGTGTGTTGGAAGAGTTCCAAACAAGACACCGTAGCAGACTCGACGATGGAGGCTGAATACATCGCTGCCAACGATGCTGCTAAAGAAGATGTCTGGATGAAGAAGTTCATTGCTGAGCTTGGTGTGGTTCCATCCATTGAGCATCTAATACCTGTGTATTGTGATAACAATAGAGCGGTGGCTTTGGCCGAGGAACCCAGGTCCCATCAGAGATCCAGACATATTCTGAGGCGGTATCACCTGATCCGGGAGATAGTAGATCGCCGAGAGATCGAGATCAGGAGAGTTGACACGAAAGACAATGTAGCGGATCCACTCACAAAGGCCCACCCCCAGATACAATTTGAGAAACTTTTTGGGATGTTGGGTATGAGATACTACAACACATGGCTGTGCAAGTGGGAGATTGTTGGTTATATGTATGCCGTAGAGGCCATTATTGTACATATGATATATATTATAGTGGATGCTTGGACATATATAGAGAGGACTTTCTTGCTCGACATGATAGTATGCTATATGGTTGTTCTTTGTCTTAACATGTAGACATGTATTGTGATATTGTCTTGCTCTCACATGTTGATAAAGCCCTTAGGATGTGTACTTGACTACCAGGACTATGATGCAGATCATACTAGTAGGGCCAGGGTAGTCCACAGGTTCATCCTTTAATTGTTTCTAGTCGAGAGTATATCGAGACATGGCATCGATATTCCAGAGTAGACTAGCGTATACGCTTCATGACCCATATGATGGGCGATGGATGATCCCACCTCCATTGGTGTTTGACATCAAAGATGGTATACGGGTGCTTAGTGGAGACTGGGTACACTGAATAGGACTCACTAAGGACTCCTATGTGGTAGTATACCTATCGTCAGATAGCAGTCCTCTGGTGACACTGGTACATGTTAGTCTATAGACCCGAGATCGTCATAGAGTCTTATGCGGCTCCCACTATACTTTGATTTCCTACTTACCACGCTCAAAGGATACGTTCAAATAGGTGGATTTTGGGTACAGTCCCGAGTCGCATGGAGGCAATGAGCGATAGGAGGGGTTTCGTTTCTCCCGGTATTGGGGGTTGATGTTGCGCTATGCTCGATTGGCTATAACTGGAAGTCCCTGGCCAGGGCTGCTGCCGAGATTTACCGATAAGTGTTATCAGTAGTTTCTCGAACCGTTATAGGCCAGGCATCGGCATGACTTATCACATTACTGGGGTCTGACGATTTCCACCCTAGACTTGATATGCGACATATCAGACGAAGAGACCGGACTGTACGATAGTGTTACTGATAGGCTTCATGGAGACTGTTGACAGGCTTGCTTGTTGATCTTCATATCGCTCAATACCCGGGTAGCCGTTACGTCCGGCTAGTACCGCTGACGGCTTGTAGGTGACTGATATGATCATCACCTACTGCTGGCGTATTGACGAGTCTTTAGAGTCCCACACAGAAGTTCCCTGGTTCAAGCGAAATGAATTAGGACACATATGTGATATGTGTATGGGCCTGATTAAATACGAGTATGTGATACCGTATTGTAATCTGACAGTTATCTGTTATCGGTTCGGTTATATGTGATATAACCTGATTGTCGAATCAAGTGTTGATTTGATAATTTGATATGCAGATAAATGATATTAGTCGGTCATATGTGATATAACCAGATTATTAAATCAAGTGTTGATTTAATAATGTGATATATATTATATGTGATATAATTATATCTTAACTAATATCATTAGCTCACTAATTTTTCTTCATTATATACATATAATAATAATAATAATAATAATAATAATAATAATAATAATAATAATAATAATAATAATAATGAAGCATGGCATATGAATTTCTATTTTGTGAAAATAGAAATGAGGTGGAAAATGAAAGCATGGTTGCAAGCATTGGATTTACTTTTGTTTATTCATCTTGACTCACTATTCAAGCATGGTTGCAATTTTATATTGCATAATTCCATACTTGAATGAGTGAGGGGTCAAGAGTTGCCATTCATTCTAGCTCATTCTTAAGACTTAGCCATTTTTCTTGAGTTGCTCCCATGGTTGCTCTCTAGCTTCTTCTTCTTCCTCATGTCATGGTTCAAGCTTCAACCCTCACATGTGATGTGAACCATGAAGGTTGAACACAAACTTGTGAGCTTTTAACATCCCCTATTTCACCATCCTACACTTGACTAGCGATCGAGTGTAGCGTGTTTCCTACGCTAAAGAGTTTAGTGTATAGGTAGCTTGAGTTGGAGGGACTTCGCGTGGATCATCTTCGGCACGAAGGTCATCGGAGGAAGCTCATCCAAGCCTCAAGTGGAGCCTAGTGGAGTCACGGGACTACTACACGGAGCATGTGAAGTGAAGGACCGGTCTACAAAGGTCGTATTCCTTGTTCACTTGATGTAATGTTGTTTACATTCTTGTATCGTCTAATTCTCTAGTTAAGATTCTAGGGTTTGGGTTATTTAGCATGGAATTTTTTTTAAAACGGCATGGATGATGCCTCTCGAAACCTTGTCGTCGTGCTAGGAAACCCAACAAGCTAGGCGTAAGAGCCAAACGATAAGCAACTATGCCGATACGCTCGATAATCTCAAAGGGACCCACATATCAGGGACTAAGTTTCCCTTTCTTTCTGAATCCCATCACACTCTTTATTGGAGAAACTCGCAAGAAAACATGATCACCTACAACAAATTCCAGTCTGTGACGACGTCTATCCGCATAAGATTTCTGCCTGCTCTGGGCCGCTCTCATCCCATCCCGAATCAACTGGATCTTCTCGGTCGTCTCCTGCACAATCTGCGGTCCCAAAATACCACTCTCACTGAGCTCTATCCAATAAACTAGTGATCGACATCTCCTCCCATATAGAGCCTCGAAGGGTGCCTTCTGAATCGTCTCCTGGAAGCTGTTATTGTAGGAGAACTCCACCAAGGGCAAATGACGATCTCAGCTGCCACCGAAATCTAGAACGCAAGCTCGGAGCATTGCCTCAAGAATCTGAATAGTCCGCTCTGACTGACTGTCGGTCTGCGGATGGAAAGCTGTGCCCAAACTCAATCGGGTGCCTAACGCCTCCTGAAGTTCTGCCATAGTCGGCTGGTAAACTGGGTGCCTCTGTCGGACACAATGCAAGTCGAAACGCCGTGTAGTCGCACAATCTCATCAACCTAAATTTGAGCATACTGAGCGAATCCGAAAGTGGTCTTCACTGGAAGAAAGTGAGTTGCTTCCGTCAATCGATCTACGATCACCCAAATAGAGTCATACCCTCGACATGGTCCTAGGTAACCGCACAAAAAAAATCCATAGAGATCTGCTCCCATTTCCACTCCGGAATGGGCAAAGACTGTAATTCTCCTGCTGGCCTCTGATGCTCGGCCTTGACTTGCTGACAAGTCAAGCATCTGGAAATAAAATCTATAACATCTCTCTTCATTCCATCCTACCAGTAGACATCTCTCAAGTCATGGTACATCTTGGTGGAACCCAGATGAATACTATAAGCTGACTGATGTGTCTCTTCTAAAATCTCGCATCTCAGTCCCTCGGAATCTGGCACGCACAGTCGAGCCCCAAATCGTAGCACTCCCTGATTATTGATCACGAACTCTGAATCTCTGCTCTGTCGAACCTGCTCCATGATCTCTGGCAAATGGGCATTGCCGGACTGTGCCTCACGGATACGGTCAAGTAACTGTGGACGTGCACGGAAATAGGCAAGCTGCCACCCCGGTCGAAGTAAACTCGAAATGCACTCGACTATCACATAGAATCTGCCAATCTGCTATCGACTGCCTCTGAACTGCGCTCAACAAGACAAATTACCTCCGGCCTCCGACTTAAAGCATCTACCACAACATTTGCCTTGCCCGGATGATAAAGAATCTCGCAGTCATAGTCCTTCACTAGCTCCATCCAATGGCGCTGTCTTAAATTCAGATCTCGCTCCTGAAAAATGTACTTTAAGCTCTTGTGGTCCGTGAATATCTGGCACCACTCGCCGTATAAGTAGTGTCTCCAGATCTTGAGTGCAAAAACCACCGCAGCCATTTCTAAATCATGAGTGGGATAGTTCTGCTCGTGCTTCTTCAACTGCCAAGAAGCATAAGCGACGACCCTGCCATGCTGCATCAACACACGGCCTAACCCCACTCGAGAAGCATCACAATAAACGACAAAACCGTCCGATCCCGAAGGCAAAGATAATACGGGTGCAGTTGTCAAACGAATCTTCAACTCCTAAAAGCTCTGCTCGCATGCCTCGGTCCATAGAAAAGGAACTCCCTTCCGGGTCAACCCAATCAACGGTGCAGCTATACGAGAAAATCCTGTACGAAATGTCGATAGTATCCGACCAAACCCAAAAAGCTGTGAACCTCCATCACTGATACGGGTCTGGGCTAGTGCTGAACGACCTCAATCTTCTTCGGGTCCGCACGTATGCCATCTCTTGTAACCACGTGACCCTAAGAAGTCGACAATGTCAAGACAGAAGGCATACTTAGAGAATTTAGCGAACAGCTGATGCTCCCTCAAAGTCTGCAGTGTGGTCCTCAAATGTTGCTCATGCTCCTCACGACTCCGGGAGTATACTAAGATGTCATCAATGAACACGATAATAAACTGATCAAGAAACGGCCTGAATATGCGGTTCATCAAGTCCATAAACGCTGCTGGGGCATTGGTGAGCCCGAACGACATCACCAAGAATTCATAATTCCTATAGCGCGTATGAAAAGCGGTCGTCGGAATATCATCCTTCCGAACCCGCAACTGATGATAACCTGATCGCAGTCAAACTTTGAGAAATTTCCCGCACCCTGGAGCTGATCAAACAAATCGTCAATGCGAGGTAGGGGATTTCTGTTCCGCACAGTCACTCGATTCAACTGACGATAATCGATGTACAAACACGAACATCCATCTTTCTTCTTGACGAACAGGACAGGAGCTCCCTAAGGTGACACACTCGGACGAATGAGTCCCTTATGCAGCAAATCTTGCAACTGATCCTTCAGCTCTTTAAGCTCCGCTGGGGCTGTTCACACCATAATATTGTATTATTATATTCCCCATTCTTATTTGTTTTATAAATAAACAGGTGCTTTTGACGCATGTCTGCTACATATTACAGGTTACAGGTTCTTGAAGCGAAAACAGTGAAAAAGACAAAAGACGACACAAAAAAGGAACTTTGACCAACAAATAGAAGGATCTTAATCAAACCTACACAAAAGATCAGTACAAGGCAACGCAAGGTCCAAGATTACAAAGCAAACGGTTAAAAGTCCACTGCAATTGTTCACTAGAGATCTGGAAGAAATAGAGAAGCCAAATTGAATAAAGATCCAAAGAAATAAAAAGCCCAAGAAGCCCAGAATCAGTTCCAAAATTTTCATACATAAAATTTTACCAAAGCTTGGAGTCTACTTTGACTAGGTCTTCCTAAGGATATTTTGGTAAATGCAGACGTGCGAATCAATTGTAACCTAGGGTTTCTATGTCTTATAAATAGAAGCCCAAATCATTGTATTCTTTTCATGCCTCCCTCATGCCTCTTTTTATGAATAAAATTTAGAAATCTTTTGGAGAGCATCGATGCCTTTTTTCATTTCAGAAATTCAGATCTGACAAGTCTTGTGTTGATGTTTGGAGAGAGCCATCTGTAAAGTAAGTAGATTTATTTAATTGCCCTAGTTTAGATTTCAATTCTTGCCCTAGGTAATTTTTCATTCTCTGCCCTAGATTAAATTTAATTCCTTGTCCTAGTTAGATCTTTAATTTCTTACCCTAGTTAAATTTAATTCTTTGCCCTAGATAAATGATAGATTTAGTTTTTAGATTTAATAAGAAATCCGAACACCCATCGGAATTAACTCGTTTGAGCGATTAGAAAATTCACAACATCCCTATGGACTGACCCGTACTCACCGGCTAGCTACCAAGCGACGCCGTTCTTGATTGCGGTTATAGATAAGTTTTTGAGATTAAATCAGGGGCCATCCGATAAGGCGGTATAAAAATAGGCCCCGTGCCGGAAACCAAGTCAATGCAGAACTCAAAATCGCGCTCTGGCGGCAAACCAGGCAGCTTGTCAGGAATGACATCTGGAAACTCCCTCACAATCGGGACCTGGTCTAATGGGACCTCTACGGCTCTAACATCATGAACATACGCCAAAAATCCCTGACATCTTTTCCTGAGGAGCTGACTAGCGCAAAGGGAAGAAATCAAACTAGGAAGGGTGACGCTACGGTCTCTCTAAACAACCAGAACCGGCTCACCCGAAAAACTAAATCTGACTGCCTTCTCACGGCAATCTACGGATGCGTAGCAAGTAGCTAACCAGTCCGTGCCTAAAATAACGTCGAAGTTTAACATATCGAGGAGGATTAGATCAACAGAAGGATCCCTATCCCCGATACGAACAGAACACAATCAAAACACATATCGAGTTATAAGGACTCACCTACCAGAGTAATCACAACAAGCGGCTGATTTAGCAAGGACTACACTCAGCTAAACCTCGATACAAAGGAATGCGTAGATACCGGATCAAACGTAATCTAGAGGCGTAACGTAATCTAAGTAAGCCAAAGCCCAGAAATCTAAACCATTTAAAGAAATAGAGTGAAGGAAAACATAACTTAAAAATGTGATTTTTGTAAAATAAAGTCACATTAAAACATTTTAAAACATCAAATTTTCGCGAAAATTTCGGGAGAGTTTCCTTTGTAAATACTGGCCCCAAACGGATACAACACATGAATGTACACAAGTAATGAATAAAGGCATCCCCAAGCGGGAGCTAGCTCTTCGCCAATAGCGGAATCACAACCACATGCAATATATATATCATCATAATATGAGATAAGCATCTGAAAATAAGAAACAAGAAAATTCCACGTCGGCTCAAGTGAGCATCGACACCAGAAATAGAATACATACAAGTCTTACAAGCTTACCATCTAAGTCTAATATACAACTAGTGGAAAATGATAGATAAGGTAGATGAAGTATACTAGATACAATAATAATACACAAAGTGGAAACAAAATATCCTCGCAACCCACCTGCGAGCAAGCCGCAAGTCAAAGCAAAAGAAGCAAAATGAAGAAGTACGCCCGCCGCTACTGTGCTGACGGGTCAGACCTGCAAGATACTGTAGCACAATGGGGGTGACTTTCCAACTCGTGAGTAGTAAAATCTAATAAGGCTATATTTAGTATGCACGCAAATGCGTCACAAACTACATGTGCAATTATGATACAATGCACTAGTATGAATGCAAGATGAATGAATATTCAACCACGAAATCTGGACATATCTGGTATGAGAAAATCTGTGTTCTTATCTTAGTAAAACTTGTATAATAAAACTGTAACATCATCAGTGAAATCGACAGAAAAATTTGTGTCAAGCATCGATATAATACATGTGTATCTCAATATCTCAATAGCCGTCTCTCAGATCGGCCCTCAAATCTGTCACATCCCCATACTCCGGTCGGTATCCTCCGGATAACCATCGGGCTAATAATAACCGGTAGGTAGTCCGCCCCTTCCTGGCTCATCGTCATCCCTACAAAAACACTCTCGCCCCACGTACCATACCGGGTCCACCATGTACCCGAGACGGTTCATCCTACTCCTCGAATCGGGTCTCGAAAACCAACATAAATCAGGAAAACTCATGGTGGACGACACATTCATCATATCATGAGAAAACCGCAACTTGCATTTTTAAAATGATAATAGGTTTATAAATTCTTGCGGTTTTCCCCCAAAATCCAGCAATCTCATAAATACTGAAATCTCCAGGAAATCACAATATATGAACATGTCGGTAATGATGGATGTCTATGATATCGGTAATATGCCAGCGATATATGACTAGAAAACTATGTATGTATGAGTATGCCATGAGGTATATGATTAGCAAACCTACGTATCCAAACCTGATGAGATGAATATACAACTACAAGTCTACATATCATATATGATGCAAATGCACAGATACCGATTCTAAGCAAGTTCTATGGTGTTCGTGACATAGCAATTACCAATGGCGTGTGTGTTCGCATAAAATAGTGCGCGTGCGGCATGGACCAATGGTAATGGTGCAAGTGTGCTATGAGATAATATCATATGTATATAAGATGATACAATGAGATGAGATGAATGACTAGAAAACTACGCATATAATTACAAGCACTACTAGTAATCCTAACTATCGGACGCCTTGCACCATCCAGACGATCCCCTCATAGATGTATACATCTACTCAACGGGACGCCTCGGCTAATCTGCTCCAATCACAGCCTTTCCTTTCCGTGCCACGTCCAACGTCTCCACAACCGATCCTAGAATTACACAATGCAACACATAAGGCTAGATACTCTGAGGAGACACGTAGACAAACGATACGAAAGAATTAACGTCCACAAGTTAGACTTGTGCACTTGGTGCACAAAACGCGCACGACATCTCCACAACTACAACTAGGGGTCACTATGTATAGCAAATCCCCAAACCTAGAACTCAATCGCACCAATCGCGCATTCACATTATATTAAATATCTTAGAATTTAGGTTGTAGATCGTCACAACCTCAAACTTAATTAAAACCTAATTATTCAAAAAAAAACTAGTAAGCAACAATTAACCATTTTAATGCAAAACTAGGTGTTTTAACAAACCAAGTGGCCACCAAATACACTTAATATTCTAATCAAGCCATGCAACACTTAACTAATTTTTAACCTCACCTTTTTAAACACTAAACTTGAAATTAATTTTCATATACAAATAATTAAGATAATTTAAAAGTTAGGATCAACAAGTCAACAACTAGATTATATTTGAAAAACTACTAGATGCTAACTACACTTAGCTAACATAATTAAGTGATAAAAACCTTAATTTAAACCCAAAACCTTCTCTTTAATATTCAGAACATGAAATTAAACTATATTAACACCTAATTAAAATTAGATTTAAAGCAATAATTAACAAAGTAATAATTAGATTAAGATTTATACCTCACAATGGTTTAGGAAAAGATCCAATCTTGCAACCAAAATATAGACTTGATCCAAAGAACCATACTTAGATTGAACAAGGAATTTTTATAAAGGATTAAGCTAAAAATTTGTGTTGATTTTGTGGAATTTTTTTTTTGATGATGAAATAAGGCTTTGCAAAGAATTGAGGTTGAAGAGAAGGGAGGGGGCTGCTGGATTCGGCCAGAAATGAAAGGGGGAGAGGTGAGGTGAGTGAGGGAAAAGACAAGGAAACATGTTCACCTTACCTCATTAATACACCATTCTTCTTTATCTCACTTTTTGTATTTTATTTTCTTTTATTTCTATTAAGTTTTCTTCAAAATATCTAGAACCATCATGACAAATTTTTCACTTTAAAAACAACATGTTACAATTTGGTTTAATTGTGTCATGGTGCACAAAACTTGAATTAACCTATACTAATTTGTAATTATCACTAATTTAGTGTGTAAGTGAAAGCTTAAAATAATATTTAAAAATAAATAATTAAGAAAAATAATTAAGTAAACTAGCAATTAATAAGTGACTAATTAAATACCAATACTAGCAATTACATAGTTAAAATAGGTATATTTAAGTCTGTGGAAAAATAATTATATTTTGGTTTTTACGGAAAACACGTACTATCAATAATTAATACATAATTAACCTAATCGAATTTTCAGAACGTTATATTGTACCAAAAGGTTCTGTGTGAGAAGAGTTGATGACACAAGCTCACAGCTCTCCTTATTCAGTACACCCTGGAGGTATAAAGATGTACAAAGATCTGCGTCAGAATTACTGGTAGCATGGAATGAAGCGTGAAGTAGCCAGAAGTGTCGCTAAATACTTGGTGTGTCAGTAAGTAAAAGCTGAACATCACAGGACTGCTGGTTTACTTCAACCGTTACCTATCCCAGAATAGAAGTGGCAACACATCACAATGGATTTCGTGACTGCACTTCCTCGCAGCATGAAAGGTAACGATGCGGTATGGGTTATTGTGGCTTGACTCACAAAGTCGGCTCACTTCATCCCATTTCGAGTTGGCCAATCTACTGAGACACTAGCAAAGAAGTATATGGAAATAAGTATGAATCTAAGTAAGATTTAACTCTTCAATATGTACTATCTCTGATACCCATGAACTCATGCAGGAAATCGTGAGATTGCATGGAGCACCGGTTTGCATTGTCTCCGATCGTGACACTAGATTTCGATCGTAATTTTGGCAAAGTCTGCAAGCTAGTTTCGGAACAAGTCTGAACTTTAGCACAGCTTATCATCCACAAACAGATGGTCAGTCTGAACGAACTATTCAGATCTTAGAAGATATGCTCAGAGCGTGTATGCTAGATTTCGGAGGATCGTGGGAAGATCATCTACATCTTGTGGTGTTTTCATACAACAACAGCTACCAAGCAAGTATAAAAATGTCACCCTTTGCAGTACTTTTTGGAAGGAAGTGTTGATCGTCATTAAGTTGGGACGACATCAGAGATAGAGAACTCTTTGGACCTGAGATGATAGTAGCTGTTCCCCTCCGAAAGGCGGCGCACAGGACAGCGATTGTCCAGACGCTGGCGATTCGGGGCAGATGCTATTTGGTTTTATCCGTCCACCTCTCCGAAGATGCCAAGTTGATTTATGGCACCGTGTATCGGAGGTTTAGACGGATGCGGCCGATGTAGCAGACTTCATCAGAGTTTTTGATTGTGGGGACGCTCTTCCCTGCAGGCGCAAGCCCCTGCAGTTAATTACGCTACCGCATCGCGGTAACAACTTTCTCCTTCTCCAGAATTTCACTTCGTGTCGTGTGTGTTTGTTTTGTTTGTGGTTGCCCGTGGATTGTATACGGAGACTGAGTAATGCCGTCACCCGTAGGACGTGGATTAGTCCAAATCCGTATTTACTTAGATTTGGGTTTGGTGTTTTTAGTTTAAGGATGCATTAGCCGCGTTGCGGCTAAGATCAACTTAAACGTTCGTTAAGGATACGTCAGTCCTGTTTGAGACTGAGATCAACTTAACGTAGTGATTCATTTAATATATGGCCATCAGGACTCGTCACCTCTCTGACGTCGTTGAAGGATTACAACGACAGGTGTCAGAGGAGCTCGGAGATGTACCCTCGAACCAGAGTTGATTTGGAATTTTGTAGTCCACTTGAATGTTTAAGGATACGTTAGCCGTGTTTGGGGATAAGATCAACTTAAACGGGATCGTTTAGATCCGGAAAAGAGCATTTGGAGGCTCTATTGTTCCAGTTTAGGGACGTGGTGGTCCATACTCCAGTTTAGGGACGTGGTGGTCCACTTTCCAGTTTAGGGACGTGGTGGTCTATCGCCAGTTTAGGGACGTGGTGGTCCATATTCCAGTTTAGGGACGTGGGGGTCCATGATTAGTTTAAGGACGTTTCGGTCCAACATTAGTTTTAAGGATGTTTCGGTCCGATATTAATAGTTTAAGGACGTTTCGGTCCAATATTAGTTTAAGGACGTTTCAGTCCACGAGTTTAAGGACCCCGCAGTCCACATTGAAGGGTGTGGTCGTCGGGACCCATCACCTCTCTGACGATGTTGAATGATTACAACGACGTGTGTCAGAGGAGTTCGGAGATGTACCCTCGAACCGGATATAAATTGATTTAAGAGAGAGCTATGCTCAGTCAATTTAATTTGAGGACTTACGGCCAAAATTGGGCTAAGTCCAGTTGAAAATGTTCAACACTTTTATTAAATAATGCATTGCATTGCTTCCATTTTTTTTTGTTTGGGCTCTACCCATAAAGATGCAGAGCATCAATTTATTCTGGGCTCTGCTCATTTATGAATGATGCAAGGCATCTATTTTGTTTGGGCTCTGCCCCTTTTAAAATGCGTAGCATTTTTATTATTTCGTTTGGGCTCTGCCCATTTATAAATGATGCAGAGCATCAATTTAATTAGGCATGCTTGGTCTTTTAATTGGGCCTGGCCCTTCAGGAAAAGAAATGCATTGCATTTGTCAGGCGCTTTGTGCCAATTACTGAGCACAAGCGCTTGTGGTGAGGACACGCGTCATGCTCTGGTGAGCGCAAGCGCAACGGCGCAGTGCGCTGCGCTAGTGCGCTGCGCTGTTGCGCTGCTGACACATGGCGCGTTCTGGTGAGTTGCGCCAATTCCAGAGAGCAAAGCTCTATTTCAAGAGCGCGTAGCGCAAGTTGTTCTGTAGCTGACACGTGGCGCTCTCTCAAGAGCGCAACAGCGCAGTTTGGAAGTGCAAAGCACTAAGAATCTTTTAGATTCAAGAAGTACAGAGCACTATTTGATTTCTTGATCTAATTTAGATCAAAGAAAAATAAGTTTTTCTTTTTGTTTCAAGAACCAGAGGTTCATAAAAGTGCAAAGCACTATTTTTATTTTGTTGTTTTCTTGTTTTTAAAGAACCAGTGGTTCATGAGAAGTGCAAAACACTGTTTATTATGTGAAAAACATTAATCTGGTTTTTAGATCAATGATTTATTAAAAGAGATTTCTTTTCTCTCGTGAAGGTTTTTACCTTTTTCTTTGAAATTTTCTCAGAATTCTCTCTCTGTTTGAAGGTCTTGACTTTTTTTAAGAAAATGTTGATCCCCTTGAATTGAGGTCTGGGGTCTCTTTTATAGTGCCCATAAATTAGTTAATTTTGTTGAAGAGATCTTTCTCTGAGTGATTTGGGGAATTTTCCCCACCGTTGGATTTTTGATCCAAGGGCTTTTGTTTTACAGAAGAAAATCTTCTTGTTTTAACAAGAACAGAAAGATTTCTTTAAAATCTTAATTCTGTTTGGCGCAGATGCCCCAGCGCGTGACACGTGTCGCGCAGCGCACAGCGCAGCGCAACTGCGTTAGCGCATCTGCGCTGACACGTGTCGCGCAGCGCACAGCGCAGCGCAACTGCGCTGACACGTGTCGCGCAGCGCACAGCGCAGCGCAGATGCGCGAGCGCAACTGCGCTGACACGTGTCGCGCAGCGCACAGCGCAGCGCAACTGCGCGAGCGCATCTACGCTGACACGTGTCGCACAACGCAGTGCATGCGCAACTGAAGCGTTGCTTCCTTTAAATAGAGCTTTGCTCTAATTGGGCGCGCCTTCTTGGGTGCTGTGCTGACGTATCAGCGCCTGACATGTGGCGCGTTGCGCCCAAAATTTGAAGCGTTGCTTCAAAATTTTGAATTTTGAATTTCAACAGAGCTTTGCTCTGATTGGGCGAAACAAATTCCCCCCACCGTTGCGCTCACGTGGCGCACACGTGAGTGCAGCGGTGGCAAACTCCTGATCGTTGGATCAAGGGGTGAGCTCAAGGGGCGCAAGCGCCTTATAAATAGGACCTCTGGCCCTTAGAAAAAAACTCACCATTTTCTAGATTTTGATTTCCAGAGCTTTGCTCTTGCTTAGAACTCCAGAGCTTTGCTCTTGTTTCCAGAACTTTAGAGCTTTGCTCTCATTTTCTAAGTTAGAAAACTTTAGGTAAAATTAATCTTAAGTTAAATTAATTTTAATTAACCAATAGAGCTTTGCTCTCACAGATCTTCTGATCTAAAGAAATCCCCTTTGGGGTTTCATCAACAGAGCTTTGCTCTTATGAATCCATAGATCTTGTTCATGGGTTTTAACCCATGATCAGAGCTTTGCTCATGGATCCAAAAATAGCTCTTTTAGATTTGAAAAATGAGGAAAATTTTTATAAGTTTTTCATGAATCTTTCAAGATTCCAAAATTGTTGATTCTTTTAAGTGTAAATTTTTTTCTGATGGGCCTTTTCCATTATTACCACAGAGCCATGCTCCTTTAAGGAATCTTATTTTCCTGGGACCAGAGTTTGACAAGTGTCACTCTGTGACAGAGCTTTGCTCTGAAAGAGGAGATTTTCTCCTTGTCTCTAGGGATTCTTCCCCCCCTTTTTTTATAAATGGGAATGTTTTCCTGGGGACCAACTGACAATCTCATTCAATGATGAGGTTGTCTTGTTAACTGACGTATTGTCATCCAGATTTTGTGGGTCCCTCTTTGGTCTCCTACTCACTGCACTGTTGTGTGGTGTAATTAATTAATTTTAATTTAATTTAATTAATGCATTTTTTTCTTTAGACGCCAAACATTGGAATTACAACACTAACGGCTAAATTGTTCTTTTGCAGCGATCATGTCTCCAGACACTTCATTCCCGTTCGTCCGCTCGGAGGAGGGATTTCCCGAGGCGCCCTTGGACCGTGAAGTCCTGACCATGATTAGAGAATAAGACCCGGAGTACAAGAACCTCCACCTTTGGGGGTCTTGGTATAACCAGATCATTATGGGTCGACGCAGCTTCACATGCGCAGTGCCGTCCGAGCCCATCACGGCAATTCATTATGCTACCCCACCCTCGGTGCAGTATGCCGTGGAGATGGTGGATTGGACCGCGAACAGCTTTCTTCATCCCGCTATGGATGTGGTTCCGGTCCAACGTCCTATGGTCTTGGATATCCTAGGACGTCGTATCTCTCAAGGTGAGGCGAGACCCTGGGGGCAATCATATAACATTGGTCTGATCCCCCGCCATCCGATTGGCTACCTGCCGTGGGCCCGGTACATCCTGTCGACGAAGAAGTCGCAGTTGATAAGATTAGGATTGTACACCGCGGTCTACGTCTCTCTCTTCCAGTATCCCACGCTCCCCACCTGGTGGTTTAAGGCTTTCCTGGAGCAGTGGAACATTCCCACCCACACTTTCCTTGCCATGGATCGGGAAGTGTCCATCTTTTTGGAGGAGTTCACGGAGGTAGCCGGTCTACCAGTCATGGGAGAACATTATGAGGAGCTGCTCCCAACAGATGTGTATGTCTTTGGTGCTAGGCCAGTGGTAAGGGGGGTCACACCGGAGAATGCCGTTCAACATCAATTCCCAAGTTTGATTAAGGTGTTGAACATCTATGAATCTCTTTTTATCGAACATGGGAGTCGGGGGGTTAACTTTGAAGATTTCATCGCTCGGTTCCTTCGCCCAAGCATCCTCTCATCAGAGGCCGCCAAGTTTGCCACTCTGGATGACCCTTTCGGTTTAGGTGTGGACAACCTACCGGAGAAGGAGATAAATCAAAAGGGTTTTTTCTTTCCGGACTTCCCTACCATGTCATTTGCAGAAATTGCGGCCCATGGAATAGATGAGGAGGCCTTTTTCTTAGGATTTCTTGGATTGTGGCTGAGCTGGTTTGCGATCCCAATGCACTTTCATCGTATGCGGCCCTCTGTCTTTTACCCAGCCCACCGGATGGCCATCGGGGTAAAGGTGGCTGTTGGGATCGCTGGCTTGGCGCACCTATATCATGGTCTCAACCGAGCAGCGGACGCTAACGAGCCCGGGGTATTGCACGTGGTCTTCCCGATGCACTACTTTATGTCGTGGTTCGAGCTACATACGGCGGGTGTCTTCGGCATGCATAAAAGGCCCTCGTTCTTTGACAAGTGTGGTTTCCCTCGCATTATTCAGTTGATTGGCGCATCAATCGTGACCCCTTCACCACGGAACGCCAGAGGTTTACTGCTTCGCCCTCACACCGTTGGAGTCGGGATGTCCTTCATTGACAAGGTATTAACCATTGGAAAAGCGTCCACCGCTGCGGTGCGACCATTACAGGACTCCTTTAAGGATGGAGCTTCAGTGTTGACGGCCCGGGAGACCCTCCACTTGTATTCTATTAGACCGGGCTTCCTAGTCTTCAGGCAGGGCGGTGCAGCATTCTTCATGAGATATAACCCGCATCGTTTCGCCCAACAACTGGGCTACGATCAAGGGGTACCCTTGGAAGCTTTCTTACTGGAACCTGCTGCCAATGAAGAAGGGATGGAGAACGCGTTACATCACTTCATGCGCCTGAACACGGGTTCTCGTTTTTTCATCAGCGCGCCGGCCTGCGCTCCACGACTCCTTAATGTATATAAAGAGTGGTACAATCATGCGACGGGGGCCGTTATAAAGGAAGAGAGGCGAGTGTTGATCGACCGTAAAGAAGCATCTCCCGGCACCAACCGTAACGCTCCCTTAGTGCCAAGGACCCCGGTGGTTCCTCCTCTAAAAGATGCCGGGGGCAGACCATCGCGTGCGCAAAGTCCTCCACGTGAGTTGCCGCTCCCTGATATCACAGATGCACCTCCCGCACCCTGTGCTCTAGTGGAGACAGTGGTTGTATCCTTGCCGGAGTCTGGCGTGGGTGCGGACATCGGGACCCGTCGTCCCAAAGTGGCTGCTAAGCGGAAGTCGATCCCACGTGAGGGTCGGAGGGCAAAAGAAAAAGAAGTCGCTCTTCGCTACGGACGTCGTGTTCGGTCAGGAACCCTATGCTCCCTATGCCGAGGGCCTGATCGAATACGGGACTAACGAAGGATTAATGATGCCGCCGCCGGACGATACAGACTTGGAGGCTGCTCTCGAAGCTTCAGCGTGGTTGGCGATGCGTGACGCGTGGCTAGCTAAGCTTGCGCAATCAGGTAACTACTAGTCGCCTTTTCTTTATTGCAACATATCCTCTTCATTGCCTTTGACTAACGCTTTTCTTCCTTTTCTTTCAACAGGCATCACTGATGAAGAAGCCATTGCCGCTTCTCTGAAGACTTTCCAGGAGGAGGAACGTCTTAGAGCATCCATGGGCCTTAGTAAGTTTCGATTCATCAAGTTTTTATTTCCCTTGTGTTATGGTCGATCTAACCTTTCCCTTTTAATCACAGGAACCTCAATGCCGTTCCCTCCAAGTGACGCAGATGTTCTACCAGCTGCCGATGTTCCTGCTTCCTCTAGGCCACCGCAGGAGGTTCGTCTTGAAGAGCCGATGAAAGATGCCTTAAAGGCTCTGGAGGCATCCCTGAACGAGGATGACGACGCCTTGAAGGAGGCGTCACAAAGGTCCATCGCGACAGCCCGGGAGGAAAGGAAGCGGCTGAGGCGTGAGGCGAAAGCGCGCAGGGCTGCCTTGGCTATGGGAGTGGGTCCCAGCACCGCCCCTCATGCTGATACTCCATCTGAAGAGGCCCCTGTCGCCCTATCCACTGCCCGCAGAGAGGTGGCGTGCGCAGTTCGGAGCGCAAACGGTAAATCCGCTTCAGGTAATATTTCTCTCAGAGTTTTTGTTATAAGGATTTTAATGTCATTGGTCCTTATATCTCTTATCTTGCAGGGCCAAGTCCGATCGAGGGGAAGGCGGAAACCGTTGATCCCAAAGAAACAGAGGAGGCGGTACCTACCGAACTCGAGCCGACGGTGGGCAACGTCGTTGTGGCTTTGGAGCCTGAGGTGGAGATCGAGGGGCCTGCAGCCGAGAAGGTCATTGATGCCGAACCTGAAGTGGTGGCAGATGATATGATCATTATAACTGAGCCCAGGGTGGCGGCGGATGAGGCGCTCGAGGCCGGCGATCTCGTGGTAATGGTGGACGATACAACCGCGACTACTGAACCTAAGAGAGTAGTGGATGAGGTGGCCATGATTCCCGAGGACGAGCCAACCGCTCCTTCTCTGGAATCTGGCAATACTCCAGTCATAGCCCTCCCCGTCTATGGTCCTCCGCCGTCTCCAGGTCTCGCGAGCACCACAACGGTTCCCATTGAGTCGGGTGATGAGGCCACGGGCGGTGGTCTCATGTCAATAGAGGAGGGAATCGCCTCCGTTTCAGCCGGCAGCTCATCAGGTAAATCCCAAGTTGTTATCTTTTTTATCTTACAATCCTTTCTGACAAATTCGCATTTGTTGTAACGCAGATGCAGCCAGTGCCGATGCTCCACTGCTTGAGGGAGCGCCTTCAACAACTGCCTTGGCGGTGGTCACCTCTCAACCATCTCTCATACCATCTAAGATGTTGGAAGGTATGGGTTTGCAATTTATTAATCCTATACTTCAGACATATAATTTGTGTACTAAAGTCATATTGTTGTGTCTCTTCAGGAGTGCTCTTTGATCATGTATATCAGATGTTGCTCCCACACTTCTCTTTCCCATCCGAACTTGCTTCTTTCCCTGGTGGCGTTGGTGAGTATGATTTCCATTGACGTCTTTCTTTTTTCATTGATGGAGTTACCTCTAACCCCCCTTTTTTATCTCGACTGCAGTGCTACAGATTGAAGGAGGGGATAAAAGATCAGCTGCGCCGCCGGCCCTTCCGACCTTGCCACCTGTCTCGACTGGTATAGCGACTATCACGTTGATAACTTCCCACTCTTTATTTTCTGTACTGTTATCTGATCGCATCCTGTTTCTTTTCAGTTGTCGTTCTGGCCTCGTCGCCCTTCGAGCCTCGTATTACAATGCCGGCGGGTCCTTATCTGAGAAGTCTGTCTTCAAAAGGCGCCGCGAATAGTCTGCGCATGTTGAGTGACTACGTCGAGGAACTCGACGTTGAAACTCCTACATCTGCCGCAGACTTTGCTACGGTGGTTAACCCGATGCTAGCAATACTCGTGAATTTTCATGATGAGGGCATCATCGCATCCTGGGTTAACCATTGTAGGGAGATCGAGGGTCGCCTATATCAGTTGGAGTCGCTGCGTCCCGCTCCCGAGACCTTGGCTGCCAGTAATCAAAGAACAGCGTGGATTGAGCAGAGCGCTCCTTACTTTCGCCACCTCGAACAAGAAGTCATTTCAAGGCGTAAGGAGCGTGGTGAGACTTCGAGCAAGTATGCCCAACTGCATGCTCGGGTGGAGGCCAACGCCGCACTGCTGAAGGTTGTCTTTGAGGGCCTTCTGCAATGTCTTTCTGAAGGGTTATCATTGAGGCAACAACTTAACGTTGTCGAGCGAGATGCATCCAGCCAGGAAGCAGCCCAGAAGGCGGCGGAGGAGCAACTTTCATCCTTCTTGCAGCAGCGGGCCCAGGTGGAGGCGGAGGTGGCTGCGGCTGTCACTCAGGAGGAGGCATTGAAGGAAGTGCGAGAGCAGCTTGTGGATTTACTAAAGACACTTCCTCCTCAGTAGCTATCCATCTTTGTATCGTTTGTACTTGTAGATAAAAGAATGTATATATATATTTTTTATTCTTTGACATAATGTATCATGTACCCAATCAAGTTTATGAATAAAAGATACACCTTTTTTGTAATGTGTCATTTTCTCCGTCTTTTCTTTCTTTTACTATCAGCATATCACCTTAGCAAACATGGTTGACGGATGATTAGAACGAGTATCCTGACTTTCTTAAGAAATAGCGATGGCTTAGGCCGCAGGTTCGGATCTGCTGCCTAAGACTTTTCAACTCTATAAGCCGTGAGGGTCTCATAGAGACTTTTCTCCCTACGGATCGAGAGGATCTCGTAAGTGGGTTTTCTCATTAGGAATCGTGAGGATTCCTAAGTGTGGTTTTCTCTTATAAGTCGTAAGGATCCTATAAAAGAATTTTTCCCTCTTACGAGTCGAGAGGACCCACAAGCGGTTGTTTCCCTCCTCGTCGAAATTCGACTTTGGAGAGTGAGACCCGTGAATAGTATGCAAGAGACCATTTTGGATTGACTTGCAGGGTCCCATTGTTCAGGAAGCAAGTTTTTTAGTCCTTGCTGCCTGAGGCTTCATTTGTATGTTGAGACGAATCGGGAATTTCCCGCGGAGACACTGGTTTCTCTGCGAGCCGACGCGAATCAGGAGGCTCTCGTCAAGGAGTGTTTGTATCCGTGAGTCGAGGAGTTTGCTAGGGATTATTTGTTTCCCAAGCGCCAAGGATTATTTGTTTCCTTGGGGTTTGAAACGAGTCGAGGATTTCCCACGGAGGCACTGGTGGCTCTGCGAGTCGACGCGGATCAGGAAGCTCTCGTCAAGGAGTGTTTGTATCCGTGAGTCGAGGAATTTGCTAGGGATTATTTGTTTCCCAAGCGCCAAGGATTATTTGTTTCCTTGGGGTTTGAAACGAATCGAGGATTTCCCACGGAGGCACTGGTGGCTCTGCGAGTCGATGCGGATCAGGAGGCTCTCGTTAAGGAGTGTTTGTATCCGTGAGTTGAGGAGTTTGCTAGGGATTATTTGTTTCCCAAGCGCCAAGGGTTATTTGTTCCCTTTGGGTTTGAAACGAGTCGAGGATTTCCCACGGAGGCACTGGTGGCTCTGCGAGTCGACGCGGATCAGGAGGCTCTCGTCAAGGAGTGTTTGTATCCGTGAGTCGAGGAGTTTGCTAGGGATTATTTGTTTCCCAAGCGCCAAGGATTATTTGTTTCCTTGGGGTTTGAAACGAGTCGAGGATTTCCCACGGAGGCACTGGTGGCTCTGCGAGTCGACGCGGATCAGGAAGCTCTCGTCAAGGAGTGTTTGTATCCGTGAGTCGAGGAATTTGCTAGGGATTATTTGTTTCCCAAGCGCCAAGGATTATTTGTTTCCTTGGGGTTTGAAACGAATCGAGGATTTCCCACGGAGGCACTGGTGGCTCTGCGAGTCGATGCGGATCAGGAGGCTCTCGTTAAGGAGTGTTTGTATCCGTGAGTTGAGGAGTTTGCTAGGGATTATTTGTTTCCCAAGCGCCAAGGGTTATTTGTTCCCTTTGGGTTTGAAACGAGTCGAGGATTTCCCACGGAGGCACTGGTGGCTCTGCGAGTCGACGCGGATCAGGAGGCTCTCGTCAAGGAGTGTTTGTATCCGTGAGTCGAGGAGTTTGCTAGGGATTATTTGTTTCCCAAGCGCCAAGGATTATTTGTTTCCTTGGGGTTTGAAACGAGTCGAGGATTTCCCACGGAGGCGCTGGTGGCTCTGCGAGTCGACGCGGATCAGGAGGCTCTCGTCAAGGAGTGTTTGTATCCGTGAGTCGAGGAGTTTGCTAGGGATTATTTGTTTCCCAAGCGCCAAGGATTATTTGTTTCCTTGGGGTTTGAAACGAGTCGAGGATTTCCCACGGAGGCACTGGTGGCTCTGCGAGTCGACGCGGATCAGGAGGCTCTCGTCAAGGAGTGTTTGTATCCGTGAGTCGAGGAATTGGCTGAAGACACTGGTTTCTTCGGAGTTGGAATGAACCGTCGAGGTTTGGCTTCGTCTTCTGGCGGAGCCTGTTGGGAAGGTATGGTTCCCTCTTTGTTTACGCTCTTGGATTGTATACAGGGATCGATGTGATCTTAACTGTAGGGCCAAAGTTTTATCATTTCTTCTCTTTTTTTTTTTTATTTCCGCGATGCTCTATCATTTCAGCTTTTATATCGCGAAGGTCGCGATTGCCCAATCATTTCGGCTATTTTCCGCGGTGCCCAATCATTTCGGATATTTATTTTATTTTTACTCGCTGCTTTTTATTACGAGTTGCCCAATCATTTCGGCTGTTTTCCATGCATACATTTTCTTTACTTGCTGCTTTTCATTGCAAGCTGCCCTATCATTTCGGCTATTTCGTATGCATGTGCGGCCTACTGGCTTTTCGCTGTAAATCTGAAATTAAACACCGATTTCGGCATCAGCACCGCTACAACTGGGATATTGCCAGGAGCGAATCATCATTTGCCTTTGTCGATGTCGAACAAAGGTAGCTTAGCGAACAGGGTTAAGGTCCTGTCGGCTAAGGCTTTTGGCTTCATGAGCCGTAAGGGTCTCACAAAGTTATTTCTCCCTACAAGTAGTGAGGATCTTGTAGGTGTATTTTCTCCTTAGGAATCGTGAGGATTCCTAAGTGTATGTTCCTCTGTAAGTCGTAAGGATCCTACAGGAGGGTTTTCTCCTTGTAAATCGAAATACAAGGGTCGTTCACTATGCGAACATATCCCCAGTCTCGGATGGAACTTGGTTAGGGAAATGTTTATTCGCGCCCGTGGATTGTATACAAGGGTCAGTATTGAGCCACTTTTAGGGCAATATCGGAAGTTGTGGGGGTTGCTTAAGCACAGGTTTAGGTCTCTGTAACTTAAGACTTTCAACTCTTATGAGCCGTGAGGGTCCCATAAGAGAGTTCTTCTTACGAGTCGTGAGGATCTCGCAAGTGTATTTTCTCCTTAGGAATCGTGGGGATCCCTAAGTGTGTTGCTCCCTTGTAAGTCGTATGGATCTCACGCGGGTAGTTTCTCCTTACAAGGTCGAAAGGACCTTTTATAAGTGTCTTTTAATGAGGTTGCGCCCTTTCGGGTTTTCACAAACACTCGCCGGTAGTCCTGCTGTTTTTACTCACGGAGCCCTTTCGGGTTTTCATCCGTGCCCATTTTGCTTATGGACATACCGTTTTTATTTTATATTATTTTTTTTAAATTTATTTTCTTCTTCTCTTTTTTTTTTACGAGGTCGCGCCCTTTCGGGTTTTCACGAACACTCGCCGGTAGCCCTGCTGTTTTTACTCACGGAGCCCTTTCAGGTTTTCATCCATGCCCTCTTTGCTTATGGACATACCGTTTTTATTTTATTTTATTTTTATATGTTTTTTTATATATCTCGTCAGCCTAAAGATGCTGCGGTAGTAGTTTAAAGACGTTTCGGTCTGCTATTAGTTTAAGGACATTTCGGTCTGACGTTTGAGAAGGCTGGCTACTGCTGATGGAGTTTGAGCTTAGGAAGATAGCGAGCGGACATAGTCGTCGTCATCTATCATTGACCTAGGCCGTGGCTCATTAAGCGTAGTATCTTTTTAGGAAGCGACCGTTTATTGGCCTGAAAGGCCTTTCATCGTGCATGTCCATGAGTAGATAGGCCCCACCCTGGTAGACCTTATCTATGATGTATGGGCCTTCATAGTTTGGCTTGAATTTTCCCCGCTTGGCACGATTGGGGATCATAGGCCTTTTGACCACTAACACAAGTTCGCCTTGGCGAAATGTCCTCGGCCGGATCAATCTCTCATATGAGCGTGTCATCTTTGCTTTATAAGCTTCCAGATTTTGCTACGCTATGAGCCGGGTTTCATCAAGGGCGTCAAGCTCCTCTAGCCGAAGGTGAGCATTTTCTTCATCCGTTAGTTCGTAGTGGACTGCCACTCGTAGAGAGGGTAACTCTATCTCGAGGGGGAGTACTGCTTCTGTACCGAATACCAACGCATATGGCGTTGTGTTAGTGGCTGTCTTGAACGTGGTTCGATATGCCCAGAGAGCCTCTTGCATCCTTTCGTGCCAGTCCTTCTTATTTCGTGACACTGTTTTCTTCATGATCTTTATCAAGGTCTTGTTGAAGGCCTCAGCTAGACCGTTAGCTCGCGGATTATAAACCGAGGAATATCTCCAGTCTATATTGTGCTGCTGTGCAAAGCGACTGATCTTATGGCTTCTGTAAGCTGGCCCGTAATCGGAGATGATCCGTCGCGGAGTTCCAAACCGATATATGACGTGCGTCTTGAAGAAGTGGAGGATATTCTCCGTCTTTACTTCCCTCAGCGGTACCGCTTCTGCCCACTTAGAGAAGTAGTCAGTCATCGCTAGGATGAAACGATGTCCTCTAGACGATGCTGGTTCGATGGGGCCGACTATATCAGTCCCCCACATTTCGAATGGCCAGCTAGCCACCGTTGGATGTAATGGATTTGGATGCTGATGGATGAAATCCCTATGAATTTGACATGAGTGGCATTGCTTCGCATATTCGAGGCAGTCCTGGATCATCGTGGGCCAGTAGTAGCCCATCCGTTTGATCTTCAACTTCATCTTTGGGCCTGCTTGGTGAGAACCGCAGAGTCCGTCGTGAACTTCCTGGACGACCCTTTTCGCTTCGTCAGGTCCTAAGCATCTCAGCCATAGAGAATCAAATGACCACTTGTACAGAGTATCGTTGACGAAGGCGAAAGACAGAGCTCGTTTCATGAGCTGATGTCTTGCGGACGCTTCTTCAGGCATTCGGTGGGATTTAAAGTAATCTATGAAGAATTCCCTCCAATCCTCGGTATTTTCCCAATCTTTTACTTGCAGGGTTGTCTGCTCGTTCGCTCCTTTTTCTTCGGATGATTCCGGAGATATTTCTGCCGGGGCAAGCACTCGACGGCTTTGTACCACGATTCTAACGTCATCGAGGTTCTCGTCAGCCAGTTCTTTAGCAAGTTTGGCCAATGCGTCCGCTTTGCTGTTTTCCGCGCGCGGTATGTTCTCCAAAGTATAAGAGGGAATTTGGGTCAACAGTTGTTGCACCTTTTCACCGTATTTCACCAATTCCGGTTTACACGTTTGGTAGTCGCCGTTTACTTGACTAACGACCAGTTGAGAGTCCCCGTATATAAGGAGGTTTTCAATTCCCATGTCAATGGCGATCTTAAGGCCTGCTATCAGAGCTTCATATTCGGCTTCGTTATTTGTCCTCGGCTCTGTTAGGGAGAACGCGTAGCGTATTATCCCTCCTTGTGGAGTTATAAAGATGAGTCCTACCCCTGATTTAATTATAGGGGTTTGTTTGCGCTTCTTCACGGAAGATACTCCATCGAAATAAAGCTCCTATCGGATATTATCAACGTCGATCGCATCAAACGCATGTTCGTCTGGAAGATCGCAATTCAGAGGAGAATCGGCGGGTAATGTTCAGCGAGGAAGTCGGCGATGGCCTGGCCTTTCACTGCCTTGAGAGGTTGATACGTTATCGAGAACTCCATCAAGAGCAAGGCCCATTTAGCGAGTCGCCCCGTCAATATGGCCTTTGACATCAAGTATTTAAGGGGGTCCACCTTTGAAATGAGACGGACTTCATACGCCAACGCATAGTGCCTGAGCTTTGTTATCGCAAAGATCAACGCCAGGCAGTGTTTTTCAATGGGGGAGTAGTTGCTTTCTGCCCCCAGCAGAACTCGACTTAAGTAGTAGAGTGCTCTCTCTTTCCCTTGATCGTTCTCTTGTGCCCATAATGCGCCTAAGGAACCTTCGAGGGCAGTCGTGTAAAGAATGAGAGGCTTTCCCTTAACTGGAGCAGCCAACACTGGAGGGTTCTGCAGGTACTGTTTGATCTCGTCCAGTGCGCCTTGGCATTTGTGGTCCCAGACGAACGGGGTTCCCTTCTTCATCAGGTGGCTGTAAGGACGTCACTTTCCTGAAAGGTTGGCTATAAATCGCCGTATATATGCGAGCTTCCCTTGGAGAGACCGCAGTTGTTTAAGGGTCCTTGGCGGAGGCATTTCCATGATCGCTTTGATCTTTGACGGATCTATCTCGATACCCCGGTGTCGGACGATGAATCCCAGGAATTTGCCTGAGGAAACTCCGAATGCACATTTGAGAGGGTTCATTTTCAAGTTGTATTGCCGAAGGCGTTGAAATACGGTCTTTAGATGCTCGAGATGTTCCTCATATGATTTGCTTTTAACAACGAGGTCGTCGATATAGCACTCGACGATTTCATGTATGAGATCATCAAAGATCTTTGTCATGGCCCTTTGATAAGTGGCACCGGCATTCTTTAAACCGAAGGGCATCACTTTATAACAGAATATACCTAGAGGGGTCCTGAAGGCTGTGTGCTTCTGGTCTTCGGGATGCATCTTTATCTGGTTATACCCCGATGAGCCGTCCATGAAGGAGAAAACCTCATGAGTGGATGTATTGTCTATCATCAGTTGGTGACTGGCACTGGGAAATCATCCTTCGGGCAAGCTTTATTAAGATCCCGGAAGTCTACGCATATACGCACTGTCCTATTTTTCTTCATCACCGGGATGATGTTGGCGATCCATTCAGGGTATTGAACTTCCTGGATGAAGCCAGAGTCGATCAGCTTCTTGACCTCGGCATTGATACTCATTTCAAGCTCGAGCCACATTCTTCTCGGCGCTTGTTTGACTGGCTTGACGTCCGGAGATATCGCCAATCTGTGCACAGCAATTTCTGGATCTAGTCCCGGCATTTCGGAATAGTTCCATGCGAAGCAATCTTTATGCCGTAGGAGCACATCCTTTAACGCAGCCACCCTTTCTTCAGATAGCAGCTCGCTGATGAATGTCGGTCGTGGATCGATGGCCGTCCACAACTCAATCTTCTTGAGGTTATCTGCAGTGGTATGGATTCCATCTTCCAGCTCTTTTGGCGCTGGTGGGAATTCTGAGATTATCTCGTCGCTGCTGTTTTCGAAGCACCAAGGGAGCTCATCTATGTCCTCGGGCTCTTCTTTTAATATTATAATCATGTGACAGGTGCGAATTCGCTTCCAATCCCAATGCGGAACTGGTTCTTCTTTCGTGGCCTTGGGCTCGTGCTTTTGTGGTGGTACTACCCTCCAGTTGTTGGACAGAGCGAACTTGCCAAGCTGATACTGATCTTCGACCCAATTCTTGAAGGTGAAGCAGTCCTCGAGAGGGTGCCCTATTACTTGATGGTAAGAGCAATAGTCCGGGTGTGAGACTTCGCCCGCTCGTCCGAGATGTTTAGACTCCGGCAATGTAAGCATTTGATGTTTTAGAGCAAGGTCAAGTATCTTCTTCGTCTTATCCTGAGGAAATGAGTACGCTCGACCTATTTTCTTTATGAGGGATAGATCAATGACGCTCGACTCCCGTTTGCGTGGCTTCTTAGCCCTGCTTTGTTGTTGTTGAGCGCCTTTTTGCCCTTTCGACTTATTTCTGCTTTTGCGCCGAGCCTTCTTTATAACAGGTTGACAAGGAGCGGCATTTTCATCCTTCACGGCCTGTTGGAGAAGGCGTTGCGTCTTGGCTTTCTCATAGATGACCATTTCGCGGTTATGATCGTCTCGGACTTTTTGACCCGCTTCCCTTATAAGCTTGTCCATTTGCTCTTCGAATGACGGACTGGGCACTTTTGCATCTGGAACTTTCATTGTCTCAGGATTAGCGTCCTCCCATTGAGCATCCGCTTCCTCATCGAAGTCATACACGACGTAGCAGCCGGGTAGCAACTCTCGTTTCTTTGACCGGACGTATCCAAGCCCAATTGTTTCCATTCTCCCATTGGGCAGTTTGCGTTGAGTCCCGGGAACGTTCCAGACTTTGTCATAGAACTTGGATTTTTGAACGGTCTGCTTGAAGGATATCCCCTGGCGTTTCAGCAGCTTTTTCAAACCTTCCGTATAATATCTGGGGAGACAGATAGGCTGAAGCCTGTCGAGCGTAGAATCCGCGCCATGCCAGATTTCTTTTTCTATCTTGGTTTCTTCAGAGCGGTAAAACAGAATTGCTTTCTCGCTCTCTCGCCTGGGAGGGATATAGAATGTCCGCAACTCTTCTACACTGTAGATATTAAGTGTATCCAGTTCTTTATGGTGTTTAAGCGGCACTATGGCGACTTGTAGACTTTGCTCTTCGTCAGCGGACGTTCGTATGGAAGGTCGAGCAGAGAATACAACACGGATCTCATCTTCCGAGTCGCTACCAAAGATCAACGTAGGAGTGGACGGTCCTGGCTTGTTGTGTTGGGGCGGACCCGAATACACTATCTCCTCTTCCTCCTCGGTATCACTGCCGAAGACAGGGATGGTGGCATTAGCTTTATTCTCCGGCTTGTGACACTTCTCCGTATCTTCGAAATCCGGTAAGAAGTATTTGGCATCTTCGTATTTGCGGACCTCGTTCACAGAGAACGGGTTCAGTTCTCCCGTCATGGTATACTCGAAACCATCCTTAAAATACTTTATACACTGATGTTGCGTAGAAGGGATGATGTTGTACTCGTGTAACCATGGTCGGCCGAGCAAAGCGTTGTAGCATGTCTTGGCGTCTATGACGTGGAACTTAATGTCCGTGACGAGTAGCCCGAAACGTAGCGTCAGTATCACAGACCCAAGAGTTCTTGATGACTGGGAGTCGAACCTGGAGATGGTGATCTTGTCACGAGCAAGGTGCTGGACGCTCATGCAGATTTCTTTTAACACCCGCACGTTGAGGAGATTAACGGAGGATCCATTGTCGATCAGGATTTTGCCTATCTTTATATCGTGGCAGTATCCTGAGACATAGAGGGGGCGATTGTGTTCGCAAGTCCCAAGGAGAAGGTCCTCGTCGCCAAAAGTAACATCGGCCGTGTGCACTTCCTCCAATTCATCCTTCATCTTTTCCTCGGCCAGGCATGCTTGGAATTGTTCTGGGTCTTGGAGCGCCTTAATCAACGAATCTCTCGCCTCTTTTGATAGCAAAAGGGCGTCAAAAATGCTAAGTTATGAGGGCAGCTTTCTCAGATGTGCTAAGACGTTGAAATCCACCTTATTTTTTTTTGGCGGGTTGTTGGCGCTTAGCTCCTCCAGAACTTGGTCATCTAAGACGATATCTTCAGAGACCTTTTCTTTCCCTTTATCTTTTCTGTTTGAGGGTCCGAGATTCTTTTCAGACAGCGTTCGATTCCGCAGCCGGATATTTTCGCAGACCTTCAGCTCTTCTTCTTTTCTCGAAGCGGACTCTTTAAAGAGAGGGGCAAGTTCTAGCTCACCATCAAAATCACTCCCGAATGTAGGCACTTGTGACCCGCCGGTGTTAACCACGCGACAATTGCCGGAAGTTCTTTTAATCCCTTCGGTCGTATTTCTTTGCTCCCGACGAGTTTTACGCTTTTCCCGTTTAAAGTGTTGTCGATGAGCTACATACCCTTGCCACCATCTATCGAAAGCTTTGCACTCTTGAGTAGGGTGCGAAACCTTCTGATGATATAAGCAATAGGAGGGGTGCGTTTCCACTTCACCAGTGATGTTTCCTTCAAAGGACGGTAGCTTCATGCCCATTGATATGGCCTTAGCAAACTTTTTCCTCATCTTGAATTGGCTTTTGTCAGTAACGGAGGTGTTTTGTTCCAGCGGGATCGTCTCAGCTCTTCTATCAAGTCGCTGGCGCTTGGCCCTTTCAAATATAGCCGTCTCGCGTTCTCAATCAGCTTTACTTTTCAATCGAGCTTCGTTAAGGAACGCGTCAATCATTTCATCTGATAGCTCCGGAAATTTTGGTTCAAGATTTGCCCCCAGCGCTTCGGTACAAGGAGTTTCCTCATCACCCACGAATGAATGGGAAATCACATGACAGCTTGCCACGCATTCTTCAGATTCATCTGACGAACTTTCTTCCTCACCTTCCTCTTGAAAGACGTGATTGAGGAACTCTTGGAGTGTAATGGGAGTCCGTGCCTTCTGGTTGTACTTCTCTAGCGCGTCAATTTGTTTTTTCAAGTCTGTGCGCTTTTCGCCAGGCTTCACGGGCTTTTTAGATTTCTTCTTCTTCTTTTTCGAAGATTTTGACGGCTGGCTGCAAGTGCTTGAGCCACCACCATCGGTCTTTGGAGTTGTACGCGGCTTCAACATCCCCTCAATGACCTGCGGTTCCAACGGGTTCTTCCACTTGATCACTGGACATGCCTGAAGATCGTTTAGCATCCTTTTTGTCTTGGCTGATAATACAACCTCCCAAGGAGCTTCTTCAATGACGGAGCATGTTGCCCCCGGCGTATTCGTCCCCTTAGAGGTGTGGGGCTGCGGGGGATTCACCTTCTATTTGTCAGATAACGCGAACTTGCCCTGTCGGTACTGGTTTTCAAGCCAATTCTTGAAAACGTAGCAATCTTCAATCGGATGGCCTAGTACTCGATGATAAGGACAGTAGTTGGGCTCGTTGACGTCACTTGGTTGCAACGAACGTTTTGGATCCGGCAGATTTATGAGTCTGTTGCGCAACGCCAGCTCAAATAACCTCCTCGTTTTATCGCGGGAAAAGGAATAAGGACGTCCCATCCTATCCTCAAGGGGTACGTACGGGCGCATATTATTTTGACGCCCAACCGGCTTCGAGTTGCTCGGTTGTTGTTGAGCATTAGCGACGACAATCGCTTTTCCCTTCCCTTTGTCATTTCGGGAGTCCGACCTTGGAAGAGGGGGTTTATGGCCCATTTGATCCATTTGCGCTAGTTTGTCAATCAAGGCCTGGAAGGTAATTGGCATGAAAAACATCATAAATTGTGAGATGGTCGCTTACGGATCAAGGGTTCCCACAAACATACCCACCGCGGGAGCTTCTTCAATGCGCTGCTCGCACTTCGACCACAAGTTCCACCATCGTATAGCATACTGAACCCACGTCTCGCCTGGCTTTACCCTGGCGTTAATCAGTGCCGTCATCGGGATGCGTTCACTGGCGCTTGCAAAACGCTGAGTAAACAGCAGCTCCATCTCCGCGAAGGTCTTGATAGAGTCATTCGGGAGCTCAGAGTACCACTCAAACGCCGTATCTGATAAGCTTCCAACAAACTGGAGAAGCAACAGCTTGTCATCACCGTCGGTGTTGCCACAAAGTGCCCTGAACTGGGCAACATGCTGATGAGTATTGCCCGTCCCTTTGTAGACATGGAACTTGGGAATTGTGTAACCGGGTGGGTACTTGATTTGATCGTACCAACTTGGATATGGCCGTCCCGTTTTTACGACCTGACCGGCCGCTTCGGTCGCATGATGAACCCGTATTTGCTGGGCGATATACTCATCGAAATCAGCTTTGGAGATTGTATCCTCTTTAGCTGCCGATAGAGCTGGTGGAGGATTTGATGTCTCTCCCCTATCGTCTCCAAGGACGATCGGGGACTCTTCAGCCGGAGGACCTTGTTGTATCATCATCCCTATCATGTCCTGAAAGAGGAGGCCCATACGATGTATGTTGGCTGCTTGTTCAGCAGCCTCTTTGTCCTTCTTCTCCAATATCCGACGAAGGAATTCGGCGTCGGTTTCTTCCTCCTGGCGCTCATCTGAGGACGTTTCAGGGTTCTCTTTTAGCCCTGTAAGTGCGGCCATAGCGTTCATCATCTCCTGGAGCTTCTGTTGCTGCTCCTGAGCCTTGGTCACTGACCGTGTAAGCGGTCTATGACCCGTGGATGCACGGCTGTCTTCTTTTCCCGATGCCATGTAAACTGTATGAACTGTTATGCCCCTTGTCTTGGGGCGTTTAGGTTCACCATTTTTAACTTTTACCGCTGACGCGGGAGTTTTCTCTGGCCTCCTTCTTTTGTGGGTCGTTGAGGTTGAAGGAACCGTTGAAGTAGGCATCCTAGCAGCTGCTGTCCCCTGCTGTTTAATGGGACGGTCCTTGTCTTTTTCCACCTTCGCCTTTTTCTGTTGACGGGAGTGATCCGGGTCGATCACGGAGTTTTGAACCCTCCTCCAAACTTTATAAATTCTTGAGGACAGCCGTTGATGGGGCTGTTCTTGCTTCGTTTCTGGAGCTCTCTCCGCAGGTGGAGGAGATCTCTTCAGTGTAGCGGTTGGAGAGTTCTTACGTACCCTCTTCAGTAGTTCAAAGCTGTTCCCAGTTGGAACAGCAGCGTTGACTTCCACCACTGGAGCCGGTGGAGTTAGCCCTGAGGGGGAGTTGCCCCCTGCCTTTCTCACTCGTTGCCAATGGCGACGTCGAGCACGACGAGCCATTGGGACTGGCTCGGAGATAGAGATAGCTTCTTTTTGCCCCCTGTCTGAATGAGGTGCCGTCGGTGTTAACCTCTTAAAGACTGAGGTTGTCTTTTGAGGGGTGATATTCAACCTGTCGAAGACGGATCCTCGAGCAGGGGCAGGAGCAGGAATCGTCACTCTTGAAAAGACTGACTCTTTGACAGGGGAAGCCGCCTTGACGACTTCTAGAGCAGCAGTTATTGCCTTCCTTAGGACAGCCAGTTTAGAGTCATGATCTAGCCTGGTGAAAACAGAGGCTGTCGGTTTGGTAGTTGGCGACCCGTTGACAGGGGCCGTCGTAACAGCGAGTCGGTCGAAGGCCGACTTCTTGTTCACTTCCGGTGCAGGTATTAGCGTAGAGAAGCTTGTAGGTGGGATCATGGTCCCGAAGAACAGGCCAGTGGTGGCTTGGGTCACTTGGTCTACCGGCAAAGCGGGGAAGGAAGCCGCTTGGGGCCCATATGCTATACCTCCCGGTGAGGTGGAGCGTCCGTTGCAGTGGCACTTCGAGCAGTTGGTGCAGTTAAAGGCCATTGATGCTTGAGTTCTGCACCGGGCAAAAGACCAAATCTTAGTAACTTGAAATCCGAAGGCAACCATTTAACAAACCGCGATTGGTTCGCGAAGACGACACGCGAAGTGTGCAGTGGAAAGAGGAAAAGGTCCCACCGGGCGTGCCAGAATCTGTTCCCCTCCGAAAGGCGGCGCACAGGACCGCGATTGTCCTGACGCTGGCGATTCGGGGCAGATGCTATTTGGTTTTATCCGTCCACCTCTCCGAAGATGCTAAGTTGATTTATGGCACCGTGTATCGGAGGTTTAGACGGATGCGGCCGATGTAGCAGACTTCATCAGATTCCCCCTCGCTTGAGGGGTTTTTGATTGTGGGGACGCTCTTCCCTGCAGGCGCAAGCCCCTGCAGTTAATTACGCTACCGCATCGCGGTAACAACTTTATCCTTCTCCAGAATTTCACTTCGTGTCGTGTGTGTTTGTTTTGTTTGTGGTTGCCCGTGGATTGTATACGGAGACTGAGTAATGCTGTCGCCCGTAGGACGTGGATTAGTCCAAATCCGTATTTACTTCGATTTGGGTTTGGTGTTTTTAGTTTAAGGATGCATTAGCCGCGTTGCGGCTAAGATCAACTTAAACGTTCGTTAAGGATACGTCAGTCCTGTTTGAGACAGAGATCAACTTAACGTAGTGATTCATTTAATATATGGCTGTCAGGACTCGTCACCTCTCTGACGTCGTTGAAGGATTACAACGACAGTTGTCAGAGGAGCTCGGAGATGTACCCTCGAACCAGAGTTGATTTGGAATTTTGTAGTCCACTTGAATGTTTAAGGATACGTTAGCCGTGTTTGGGGCTAAGATCAACTTAAACGGGATCGTTTAGATCCGGAAAAGAGCATTTGGAGGCTCTATTGTTCCAGTTTAGGGACGTGGTGGTCCATACTCCAGTTTAGGGACGTGGTGGTCCACTTTCCAGTTTAGGGACGTGGTGGTCTATCGACAGTTTAGGAACGTGGTGGTCCATATTCCAGTTTAGGGACGTGGTGGTCCATCGCCAGTTTAGAGACGTGGTGGTCCATATTCCAGTTTAGGGACGTGGGGGTCCGTGGCCAGTTTAGGGACGTGGTGGTCCATATTCCAGTTTAGGGACGTGGGGGTCCATGATTAGTTTAAGGACGTTTCGGTCCAACATTAGTTTTAAGGACGTTTCGGTCCAATATTAGTTTAAGGACGTTTCAGTCCACGAGTTTAAGGACCCCGCAGTCACATTGAAGGGTGTGGTCGTCAGGACCCGTCACCTCTCTGACGACGTTGAATGATTACAACGACGTGTGTCAGAGGAGTTCGGAGATGTACCCTCGAACCGGATATAAATTGATTTAAGAGAGAGCTATGCTCAGTCAATTTAATTTGAGGACTTACGGCTAAAATTAGGCTAAGTCCAGTTGAAAATGTTCAACATTTTTATTAAATAATGCATTGCATTGCTTCCATTTTTTTTGTTTGGGCTCTGCCCATAAAGATGCAGAGCATCAGTTTATTCTGGGCTCTGCTCATTTATGAATGATGCAAGGCATCTATTTTGTTTGGGCTCTGCCCCTTTTAAAATGCGTAGCATTTTTATTATTTCGTTTGGGCTCTGCCCATTTATAAATGATGCAGAGCATCAATTTAATTAGGCCTGCTTGGTCTTTTAATTGGGCTTGGCCCTTCAGGAAAAGAAATGCATTGCATTTGTCAGGCGCTTTGCGCCAATTACTGAGCACAAGCGCTTGTGGTGAGCACACGTGTCATGCTCTGGTGAGCGCAAGCGCAACGGCGCAGTACGCTGCGCTGTTGCGCTGCTGACACGTAGCGCGCTCTGGTGAGTTGCGTCAATTCCAGAGAGCAAAGCTCTATTTCAAGAGCGCGTAGCGCAAGTTGTTCTGTAGCTGACACGTGGCGCTCTCTCAAGAGCGCAACAGCGCAGTTTGGAAGTGCAAAGCACTAAGAATCTTTTAGATTCAAGAAGTGCAGAGCACTATTTGATTTCTTGATCTAATTTAGATCAAAGAAAAATAAGTTTTTCTTTTTGTTTCAAGAACCAGAGGTTCATAAAAGTGCAAAGCGCTATTTTTATTTTGTTGTTTTCTTGTTTTTAAAGAACCAGTGGTTCATGAGAAGTGCAAAGCACTGTTTATTATGTGAAGAACATTGATCTGGTTTTTAGATCAATGATTTATTAAAAGAGATTTCTTTTCTCTCGTGAAGGTTTTTACCTTTTTCTTTGAAATTTTCTCAGAATTCTCTCTCTGTTTGAAGCTCTTGACTTTTTTCTAGAAAATGTTGATCCCCTTGAATTGAGGTCTGGGGTCTCTTTTATAGTGCCCATAAATTAGTTAATTTTGTTGAAGAGATCTTTCTCTGAGTGATTTGGGGAATTTTCCCCACCGTTGGATCTTTGATCCAAGAGCTTCTGTTTTACAGAAGAAAATCTTCTTGTTTTAACAAGAACAGAAAGATTTCTTTAAAATCTTAATTCTGTTTGGCGCAGATACCCCAGCGCGTGACACGTGTCGCGCAGCGTACAGCGCAGCGCAACTGCGCTAGCGCCTCTGTGCTGACACGTGTCGCGCAGTGCACAGCGCAGCGCAACTGCACTGACACGTGTCGCGCAGCGTACAGCGCAGCGCAACTGCGCGAGCGCATCTGAGCTGACACGTGTCGCGCAGCGCATGCATGCGCAACTGAAGCGTTGCTTCCTTTAAATAGAGCTTTGCTCTGATTGGGCGCACCTTCTTGGGCGCTGCGCTGACGTATCAGCGCCTGACATATGGCGCGTTGCGCCCGAGATTTGAAGCGTTGCTTCAAAATTTTGAATTTTGAATTTCAACAGAGCTTTGCTCTGATTGGGCGAAACAGTAGCAACTGTCGATGTGGTTCGTACTATCAGGGAAAGAATGCACATAGCCCAAGATCGACAGAAGCACTGGGCTGATGCAAAGCGCCGTCACTTGGAGTTTCAACCGGGAGAACATGTATTTCTGAAGATATCTCCGAACCGTGGAGTGATTCATTTTGGAAGACGGGGTAAGCTTAGTTCGAAGTATATTGGACCGTTCGACATACTCGAATGAGTCGGTGAAGTGGCATATCGCTTGGCACTTCCACCTTCATTAGAAAGAGTGCACAATGTGTTCCATATATCCCAACTCAGAAGGTATGTGAGTGACCCCAGCCATATTCTTGATCACTCCGAGCTCACTGTACAGCCAGATTTATCCTATGAGCAACAACTTGTTGAGATCCTGGACAGGAAGGTGAAGTCACTTCGGAACAAGGAAGTCAACTTGGTTCGAATGATGTGGAGAAAAGACACATCAGGAAAATCAACATGGGAAAGGGAAGACGAGATGCGTGAAAATTACCCTCACTTGTTTGTAACTAGTCCTTAAAATAATTGTAAATTTCGAGGATGAAATATTTGTAAGGAGGGTAGGTTGTAACAACTCCGATTTCAATGTACAGAAAATTGTTTAAAAGTTAATATACAATTGGAGTATTTGCAATCCTGTGTACACTATAAGTATTTGATTTACTTTTGAACAGAAGGAAAGCACTTGTAGCACATTGGTAAAGCCTTGCACTGCTGTGACGTAGCCTCTGTGATCGAATCCCCCCAGCCACATTATCTTTTTATTTAATTTTTCTTTTAATCTTTTAGAATCCCAAGTGTTTACACATGCACTACATGTAAAATGAAGAGACACAGAATAAATAAACACATGCACTAGGGTATATGAGACGACGGGGGCACGTGGCAGAAAACCCAACCCCATCCGACGGTAATGGACCGACGAGAAGGCCTGATAGATCGGCACCGCCGGTTTAGCCCGTCGGTATTGCCACAAAATTTCCCCCTGCACCTCTTTGCCTACCCCACTTCCCTTAGACTGTTTGTATTCTCTGCAATTATCCAGAGAATTAAAAATGCCCCTTTAATCCAATTTTAATGCATATTTTTAATGAAATATTTAACCCTCTAAACCATAATTTTTCCTTATAAATACCACACTCCATTTCATCCATCCTCACTTAGAAATTCCCTGCCAAAACTCTAAAAAGTTCTCAAGTCCTTATAGTGTGAAAGTGGAGTTAGCAAAGGGCGAAGTTCTGGCGAAGTTCCGACGAAGTTCCGAGGAGATTCCGGTAACGAAACGACGTCCCAACACTTCCCTAGTCTTCTCCTACCTCTCTTCTTTCTCTATAGCTTGTAAGTCCCTTCTCCCTTCTCATCTTCTATTCTAAAAAGTCTCATTTCTAAAACCCGACGAAAGCGGAGTTAATCCGACTTCCGATTCGGTTTTTCATTAAAAATTCTATTTTTCTTAAACAATAAAATACCATACTCTCATATAATTTTTAACAAACATTAACAAATATATTAAAACAAGTTTCATCTCAAAATAATCTTTTATGAAACTTTTATCGTATTTTTACGGTAAAATACCATATACTTTACTTTCGAAACAAATCAACATAATACTTGTATTACCTTTAGATAACTCACGAGGTAATGACATATCTCATCACAACACACATTTTTGACATAGCATGATGAAAGTTTGGGACTTTAGTTATGGGATAATACGATATTACAAATAAATACCATCAAACTTGCAAAACCATTTCTTTAAAAAGTGTATTAATCAATTCCTTACAATTGCGCCTCTACAACCCACTTTTGGGAAACCCCGTTCGGGATGGTGCGGGTTATCACACATCCTCGAGCCTAGTAGAGCGAGATGCAGACCTCCGAAAGGAACATTCGATCTCGATGGAATTTTAATGTATTTTTCTTTAGAAAATGAGATTTCTATAAAAATAAATAAAATTTATTTTTATTAAATATATATATATATAACTATTATCAAAATAACTATTTTAATTATATTATATAAATATTCTAAGTTTTCTAAAACAAAGGAATCACCATTACATGAAACTACCATCCAAATACAAAACAATTCCAATATTTCAATAAAATACCATATACTATGAAAAATAGGTTCTACTCACTAGAAATTTTACTTTTATAAAATATATATTTATAAAAACCCTAAAGATGATAATTAAATACTTGAGATGTATTTTAAAATTATATCAAAATTATTTTACATAAAACCCCCTCAAGTTATACAAAATTACAGTAAGAACCATAGTAAATATAGGTTTAAGGGGGACCAATTCTCTTGAGCCTCAGGGAGCCGGAGAATGTGGGTGCTTGCCTATCTAAGGTAGATAATCTAACAAATGGTGTTATCGATACGGTAATTGTCTTGGAAAAAGACACAAATCCTGCCGTCCATATGCAGTAGTTACCGATAACATCAAAACTAATTCAGGATTTCAATTTCTTTTCAAAGTGTCTGACTCAAACTGAGTCTCAATCTAATCAATCTGACTTGAATGTGATTCAAGTATAAACTACAATACAAGATAAATCCATGAAACCGTCTATTCAATCTATATCAATATATATTGACTGAACCGAACCATAGATATACTCCGTCTACATGACTCTCCATTTATATCCATTCTGTTTACTGATATCATGGTTTCGGAAAGTCATCCATCTATATAACAAAACAATACAATCAATACAAAAGACATCGCGGGGTTTATAAGGGGTAGATTGGTACTGAATGTGTTAAAAGTGGCACGAGACTGTAATCTTAATACACCTAACCTGAATATGCATTGCCGTTGTAACGGTGCTGGACGGTTCCATGTGCTCCGTATACCTTAGTCTTCAAAATAGTAGGACTCCTTTCGTATACACTGGCATATTCTGTACCAAGCTACAAACAACTACGTTAACATTATAATCAAACATTATAAGTTATACTCTCTTTCTGTCTATTCTATCTCTACTCATCTTTGGGACTTACCGAACGATTGTTCGCTGACGACATTCTTTTTCTTCTTTCTTTGGAATGTTGTCAGGTGATTTGGACGCACTAGAGACTGAGCCCAGTGCTGAGGACTTGGAGCAGTTTGCTATCGACCCAGAGCTGTAGGCACTTGTACATACTTTTCATTTCAGTTATGTCATTGTTTAGGCATTACTTTCTATTCATGTATTTACACTCCAGTTGTACTTGTAAATGAATGTTTAATAAATAAAGTTGTTGTTCATTTATATTCCTGTCTTTTGTGTACATTTACTTTATATTGCTTAGATACGCTTAGCGTGTTTACTTCTAAGTAAATACGTAGCGGCCTCATCGCGTCTCCTTGCCCGTACACTGGGAAGCGGGGCGTGACATGTACAAAAACATTGATATGAAGTGATTGGTGCATTTAATGCATATTTTATATCCATATTTATTTTCATTTTTCCTATTTATTACTACTCCAAGTATGTTTTAGTGAATAATGCAGATTATAGGGTTTAAAAAGCAAAAGTACACAAAATGCATATTACGTGTGTTGGATGTGGACAGCTTGATGCAAAAACATATACGATGGTGCAATTTATCAAGTAACTAGAGTGCTCATACAATCATAAGATCAAACCAAGCCAGTAGCCCAAATTTGGATCCCAGAACTTTCCAAATTTCGGTATATTCAGCCGAAATTTTATAGAGATTGGCTTGGAAATTTTAGGGTTTTCTGGATGCTTCGAAAATATTTCTTTTCATCCCTTGCAATTGGCCAAAATGCTTATATATACTGCTGTATAGCTATTCTAGGGTTTCATCTTCTTTCTTAAAAGGATCATCCCTCTTTTGGGGAGGACTGGGGTCTGTAAGTTTATTTTAATATGAATTTCTTTTCATTTAATTGTTCTTCTTCTTCTACAATGAGTAGGTAATTTCTATCTAGGGTTTTTGAATTAATCTTTCTATGAATGGTGAATGAATTTATTGGTCTGTTCTTTTCTATGTGCTTAATTATGGATGTTTATAATAAAGTTAAGATCTTTTGTTATTATGCTGATAAAACTAAGTAGATCAATGAATACTTGACAACCATAAGATTTTTTTTAGGGAAAGGCAGTAGCACCGATAAACTAGTTAGTTTTAGGATTGATTGATGACCATGAAAATTAACTATGGAAGGTAAAGATTGTATTTTTATGTCACAACCCAAAAATGGCACGTGATGGCCCTTAAACTACGCAACGTCTACAGGCGTAACGCAATTTAGGTAACCCGAAAACCCAGCAATCTAAACCATTAAAAGTAGTAAGAATTTAATAGAAGTTTTTAAACATTTGAAATCTCAACCCAAATTCTTTAAAAGTCCAACTTTATTTCCTTTAAAATTTTGGCAGCACCTCCTTTGTAAAAACCAGCCCCAAAAATGGGTATAACATAAATATAAGTAAAGCATCCCCAAACGGGAGCAAAAACACGCCCAAAGGCGGAAAACAACCACCACAACAAATATACGACGCCGTAGCGAAGAAATAAAAGACGATAGAAGTAAAACTGCATAAAAGACAACCAATTCACAAAATAATATACAACATCGTCCTCACATCAAGTCTCTAAGTCAACATGAAAGTAGTAGATGGAGAGTACAAGGATACAACGAATATACAATACAACACAAATAACCACAAAACCCACCAAAAGCAAAAACTGCACACTGTGAGCCGATGCGGTATCCGCAACAAAAGATGATAAGATAGATGAATAGCCTGCCTCGACTACTCTGGGAACAACCTGCAAAACAAACTGTGGCACAACGGGGGTGAGTTGCCAACTCGTGAATAGTAAATAACATATGCAGGTAATCGTAAGTATGCAGTACAACACGAATCTAACATATGCAATTAATAGAAATAAATGGTCATATGAATGCAATAGTCATGAAAGGTACACTAACGGGTACTACAAGTACATGAAGCAAATAATATGACAATCGGTATGCAATAATCATACAATAATGATATGAAAATGTATATATGCAACAGTCATGAAAGATACTTTAGCAGGTACAACTAGCACGTGAAACAATGCATATAACATGAAGTATGTAAATGCAACAGTCATGAAAGGTACGCTAACAGGTACTACTAATACATGAAGCAGTGCATAATCAGTAAATGTGGAGTATGGGGTGAAACATGTCATTTCCACGGAATCCTGACATCGTGGTAGGATCAAAATCCATCATGACAATCCAAATCCCAATTCCTCAAATCAGCCCCCAAATTGGCTCTCATATTATATATAAGTCTCACAAATCCAGAATGTACAACATCAAGTAAATCTCATATATCCTGAATGTAAAAAATCAAGTAAATCTCATATATCCTGAATGTACAAAATCAAGTAAGTCCCATATGTCCTTTATGTACAATATCAAGTAATCTCGAATGTCCTAAATCCAATATCAAGTGAATCTCTTATATCCTAGGTATATTTGCATGAATAAATATGATGATGTATATAAATTGATATGTATACATATATATTAGCGTCCCACTCCACTAATATATATATATATATATATATATAACAGCATCCCATTCCACTGTTATATATACTTAGGAGTAAAATATCATGAAAACAATGTGTCAAGCATCGACACAGAAATGCTGATCTATCAGGTGCTGTCACCACGGCTGGCACCCTGATAGGTACGTATCACATGGTATCCGAAAAGCCCGAGTGCCTAGCTCTGACCCTCGTCTTTCCACGTATCCATACGTACATGATCCCGTCGGTATCCCCACGATAACCGCCGAGTCATTGGTAATGCCACCGGTAGGTATGGTTCCCCCACTAACTCATCTACTCACTGAGATTCCTTCCCCGGGGTACCTCTGGCCCCCACCATATACCCGCACACGGACCCCTCCTTTCCTCGCGTGGGGTATATATTTCAGAACCGATAAAACTCATAGTGGGTGATGAAATATCATATCAAGGGAAACCGGGTTTTTCAAATAATACATAATTTCATGAAACTACCACGGTCCCCGAATCCAGAAAACATCATGAAAAATCAATATCTCAATGCGAAAATCCATGAATATAATATACACAACAAAAAAACTGAAATGCGAGCATATAAAGGAAAATCCGCTATTTAACTGCAACAAGTTAATATAATATCATGCGGTTCCTAATTTCTCCAATTTTAAATAACATCAAGTAAAGATAAACATGTAGCTAAAACCAGATATATGTGTAAACATAAAGGTATAGCAAGGTATACATGTAGCTATGTCATTATGTGTGTATGTACCTATCGCTAATGGTACAATACCCTATAGGTATCTGGTATCTAGCATGTAAGCATGTCAAGGCATATGTGTAAGCATGTAGGTATACAGGTATGCTATATATCATATGCATAAAGAAATATGAATCAATGTCTCAATGTCCCTAACCAAACAATATCATATCTATAAGTGTGTTGTGCGTGACATGGCAATTATTGACGGTGTGTATGGCATACAATCAGTGCTCATGCAACATGAGCCGTCAATAATATGTGCAATGTCCTAAGGATACTAGTCCAAGCACAACAAGTAACTAAGCAATAAGGTGAATGCACAACTCTAAATATGAAATAGAATATACGACAAGTCAAGTCATCTCTAGTCCAGACGCATAATACCATACGGGCGATTCTCCTGTAGATGTCAAATCTACTCACTACGCTTCTAGCTAAGTGAAGCCAACCATCTGTCTTCCTTTCGTCGCAGCGTCCGAAGTCCCCGCCTGCGAACCTATAACATAAAACAATATAACAGATAAATATTAGCAATAGACCCAAGACACATACAATCTACACAGACCAACACGACAACACAACGTACTCTTAAGTGTTCGTATTATAGCTAACGCATATAGGGACACTACGAAACCAGCTCAGAGCAACAGCAACACAGAACACACACAGTATCGGATAACGTATCGCGTGAAACGAAACACTAGAAATACACGAGTGGTCCCAGATTTTGCTATACTAACGATCTGTAAAAGTTGCAAGTACCATGAGATCACAAACAACCCCAGAGACCCCTACACCAATACCCAAACCCTAAGTCCCTGGTCTGGCCGCAAATTGCGGCCATAAGCAATAAAATTGCGGCCGTACGGAAAGGAAAGGGGCTCGTATTTTGAGGGTAGGTTCCAGGACACTGCACTAGGTCACTGTGATGGGAACTTTTGCAACAATTACCTGGTTTGATAGCAGATCATCCCAGACCCAAAAACTCATTAAAATACGATATTTACCTGAAACGATACGATACGCGATCAAAACAGAAACTAACAAGCTAAGCTACACAATAAACACTTAAAGAACAGAAAGAGATCATTACCTAACCAAAAGAACTCAAAGATCCAAGTTTTGCAAGCTCCAAGGCATCCAAGAGGCAAATCCAAGATAAAGATGTGATTTTTATGAGTTTTTGTGAATATTTGTGATGGATTGTGAAGGAAATGAAGAAGTGTTCAGTTGTGATGAGAGAGGAATGAGAGAATAAAAGAGATAAAGAAATGATAGAGTGTGAGGTTAAAGAGAGAGGGAGGTGAGTGTAGGGTGAGAGGTGAGGTGAGGTGAGTGTAGCCCTTGCATTAAATCACCATTTAATGCCTTCACACACACCTCATCACTTCCAAAACAAATATCTCCTCTTCTCACTCAAAATATCAAGGAAATGGTTAAGGATTGGATTAGGGTTAAGGCAAAGGATAGATTAAAACAAGGATTAGATAAATGGTTAAGTGTCGTGGTCGCTAAAAACTAAATTAGCACAAACAAACCCTCACATTTACGTGCACACGTGTGTGCATGCCCATAACAAATAATAATAAATTATTAATTAAATGTTATAAAATGTGAGGAACCCGAATTGGTAAACTTTTTACAGTAAACCCGCATTAACGTCTAAACTAACACTAACTGAAATCTAAGGCGTTACAATCTCCCCCCTTATAAAAATTCGTCCCTGAATTTAAAATTTTCACTAAGCGTACCTTCAGAGAGAAGATTACAAAATTCCTAAATCTCGCTCGCAGCCTCCCAAGTGATCACCTCACTATACGGCTACGTCCAAGAAAACCCTCCACAGATGGTAAGACCCTTAACCGAAATTTCTCCACCTGCCGAGTCATTAACACAATTGGCTGCCGGTGAACAAAGATCGAGTCTAAATTAAATGGTCTGGTGCTGAATCATGTGAGAAAGGTCATGAAGGTATTTGCAAAGTATCAACACAAGGAATACAGGGTGAATACTCAATAATCTGGGCGGAAGTGCCAAGTTAAAAGCAACGAAACTAACTCGCTTGAGGATCTCAAAAGGACCTACAATCTTAAGATAAGCTTCCCAAAACTCAACACGTCATTCATCAGAAAATCCATAGGAATACTTGATCTCCCACTGCGAACTTAAGTCTGCGACCACCACGGTCGGCATAAGACCTCTGTCTGCACTGGGTTACCTCATCCTGACCTGAACCAACTGGATCATTTCCGAAGCCTCTAGACTAGCTGCGGTCCAAAAATCCTACTTACGCAGAGTCAGAAAAACAGACTGGAGATCGACACCACCTAACAACAAAACCTAAAGGTTGCCAATTGGAGCGTCTCCTGATAACATCTATCGAAGGAGAACCCTAACAATAGCAAGTGACGATCCCAACAGCCAACAACAATTAGTACGCACGCACAAGCATATTCTCCAGAGTCGTTATAGCCCGCTCTCACAAAACCATCATCCCGCGGATGGAAAAACGGAGTTAAAGCTCAACCAGTACCCAAGGCTTCCTGAAGCTCCTGCCCCCGACGGCAAGTGAACAGGGTACCTCTATTGGATACAACACATGAAGGAACTCCGTGCAAACGCACCAACTTAACAAAGAACAATTGAGCAACTGAGCAAAACCGGACAACAAACACCCAAATGGAGTCACACCCTGACTAAACCTGGGTAGACACTACAACGACATTCATGGAGATTTGCACCCATTCCCACTCCGGAAACGGTAAAAGGTTGCAACTCTTCGGCCGGTCTCAAGTGCTCAACCAAAGCTCACAACTAGACAGACACCTTGAACGAAATATGAAACTTCACTCTTCATCTCGGTCCATCCGTAACTATCTCACAAGTCACGCCAAATGTTGGTAGAACATGAATGAACACCGAAAGCTGACTGAGGTGCCTGCTCTAGGGTTTCGCATCTCTGCCCATCAGCAACAGGTACACAAACGCGTCCCTAAACGTAGCACACCTTGGTCACAAATCAAGGAATCTGAATCTTTGCCCAGCCGAGTATGCTCAAGAATCTCTGACGAATGAGCGTCGGCGGGCAGTGCCTCGCGAAAGCTATTAAGGAAAAGTGGACGGGCGCGGACATGAGCAAGCTGTCCCCTCAGTAGAGGCGAACTTAAGCTGTGCTCAACGATCGCATAAGAACTGTGAATCTGCAGAAGGCAGTCTCAACAAAAAAAACCCGCTACAGGAAGATGTACATTAAGCTCTGGTGGTCCGTGAAAATCTGACACGACTCTCCGAACAAGTAGTGTCTCCAAATTTCCAACACACGACCACCGCGGCCATCTCCAGATCATGAGTGGGATATTCTGCTCGTACCTCCTCCAACTGTCGGGAAGCATAAGCGATAACTCTATAATGCCACATCAGCGCAAAATCGAGCCCCACTCGCGAAACATTACAGTTAAACAACAAAGTCACCCGAACCAGAAAGCAAAGAAAGAACTGGTACAGTTGTCAATCGAGTCTCCAACTGCTGAAAACTCCGCACGCATGCCTCAGTCCAAAGAAAAGAACCTCCCTTCCAGTCAATTCAGTCAACGGTGCAGCGATACACTAGCAATCCTGCATGAAACGGTGGTAAAAACCTGCTAAGCCCAAAAACCTGTGGATCTCCGTCCCGTACACAAGTCTGGGCCAAATCTGTACGGCCTCGATCTTCCTCGGAATCATACAAAAACCATCTCCCGTAACTACAAGACCTATGAGTCAACACAATCAAGCCTGAAGGAACACTCCGAGAATCTGAAAAACAGCTGGGGCTCTTCCAATGTCTGCAAAACAAATCCTCAAGTGCTGCTCCTGTTCCCCACGAAACATTTGAATAGACTAGAATATCATCAATAACACAACAATAAACTGGTCGAGAAATGGCTTAAAGAAATCTGGTTCATCATATATACGAATGCTGCTAGGGCATTGGTGAGTCCAATCGATACCACCAAAACACGTACTGCCCGTAGAACGCGCAAAAGCAGTCTTCGGAATGTCATCACTCCAAACCCGCAACAATGATGACCTGATCCCAAACAAACTTAGAAAGAGTCTCGCACTCTAGAGCTGATCGAAGAAATCGTCAATGCGAGTTAAAGGATACCTATCTGCACCCTAAGCCGATTCAATTGACGATCCATCAATACACAACCTCAACTGCCGTCCTTCTCCTTGACGAACAGAAAATATGAGCTCCCCAATGCGAAACACTCAGACGCACAAGCCCCCCAAAAAACAACTTTGCAGTCGATCCTTAAGCTCCCTACGCTTTGCCGGCTCATCTGGAACAACGTCGGAAAACTCTCGCACGATAGGAATCCGGTCCAACAATCCCACTGTGGCTCCGGTATCACGAATGAACGCTAAGAATCCTCAACATCCTCTCCTCAAAAGCCGACTAGCGAAAAAGGCTGAATTCAAGCTGTGAGAGGCGGCACCACTGTCCCCCTGCACAACAAGAACTGACTCGTCGGGAAAACAAAACCTGATTGTTTTCTCGCAGCAGTCCGCAGACGCCTAGCACGTAGCTAACCAGTCCGTACCCAGAAGAACGTCAAATCCAACATCTCTAGAAGGATCACAACAACGGATGAATCTCAATCTCCTATCCGATTGGCACACGACTGAAACACGTGTTGCGCAACAAAAGAATCGCTGACAGAAATTAACACAACAAATGGTTGATCTAGCTAAAAAGACTCTCGTCCCAACCACGGTACAAAGTGTGTAAAACAAAAAAGTACATCAAAAGAACATACGAATTAAGAATACCTGAAAACTCTGCGTTGGATGCCCGTGCGTCCCGATGAGTAGAAGCAAACTCTCGTGTCTGCCTCCTACCCGCAACTGGCTGAACTCATCCTCTACCAACCTGACCCCTCTTCCGTGTCCACGACCTCTCTAAATACGACCTCGACGCGGTGTTAGGGAACAACTCCTGATGTGGTGATGAAGGTCTTCGCACCGATAGCATCTCTCCATGGCTGCCGACCCTCCGGGAAAAATGAGCTAAAAGACTGACCTCGTCCCAAGCCTCCGTTACTCCCGTGACGTGCCCGATATCTTTCTCGACGACTAAGCCTCTGTCTCTGAGCTGGTACATCGGTACGAGACCTCCACTATTCCGGAACTCCCAAAGTCTCTGGAAGACGTGCCTCGTCAACTGGGGCTGCATCCACTGATGCTATGTAGGTGACGGAATGCTATGTACGACCATAAGAAACAACTGGGTAACAGGGGTGACAACCTCCTGTCGCTGCGTTCGAATGACATCCACCTATGAACTCATCGTCTGGCGCATGTCCTGGATCTCTGCCACAAACCTAGCGATACTATCTGTCGAAGGCGGATCTGTCTGCTCCTGTGCAACGAGCGTGCCATCCTAGTCAGTCCTCATCCTACCCGAGTCCAACCTGACCTCGGCCCTCGCTGCATCACTCTGAGTCCCCATAGTCATCGGTGGCAAAGGCTATAATTGGAAAAAGGATTTGATAAGACACGAAAATCGAATCACAAGGATATATCATCAAGGAAGGAATTTCAAGCAATTTGTACTTAGGTCACTTTAGGCGGAGTACCGCGTCGTGAGTATGCCGCGGACATACACACACTACGTTACTCTGCTTTAAGCTACCTACACCATCATACTAAGGTCATCCTACACTCCGAAAGGTAAAACCTAGCGCTTTGATACCAACTTTGTCACGACTCGAAAATGGCACGTGATGGCCCTTAAACTACGCAACGTTTACAGGCGTAACGAAATTTAAGTATGCCGAAAACCCAGCAATCTAAACCATCAAAAGTAGTAAGAATTTAATAGAAGTTTTTAAACATTTGAAATCTCAACCTAAATTCTTTAAAAGTCCAACTTTATTTCCTTTAAAATTTTGGCAGCACCTCCTTTGTAAAAACCAGCCCCAAAAATGGGTACAACATAAATATAAGTAAAGCATCCCTAAACGGGAGCAAAAACACGCCCAAAGACGGAAAACAACCACCACAATAGATATACGACGCCGTAGCGAAGAAATAAAAGACGATAGAAGTAAAACTGCATAAAAGACAACCAAGTCACAAAATAACATACAACATCGTCATCACATCAAGTCTCTAAGTCAACATGAAAGTAGTAGATGGAGAGTACAAGGATACAACGAATATACAATACAACACGAATAACCACAAAACCCACCTAAAGCAAAAACTGCACACTGTGAGCCGATGCGATATCCGCAACAAAAGATGATAAGATAGATGAATAGCATGCCTCAACTATTCTGGGAACAACCTGCAAAACAAACTGTGGCACAACGGGGGTGAGTTGCTACCAACTCGTGAATAGTAAATAACATATGAAGGTAATCGCAAGTATGCACGTACAACGCGAATTTAACATATGCAATTAATAGCAATAAATGGTCATATGAATGCAATAGTCATGAAAGGTACACTAACGGGTACTACAAGTACATGAAACAAATAATATGACAATCGGTATGCAATAATCATACAATAATGATATGAAAATGTATATATGCAACAGTCATGAAAGGTACTCTAGCAGGTACAACTAGCACGTGAAATAATGCATATAACATGAAGTATGTAAATGCAACAGTCATGAAAGGTACGCTAACAGGTACTACTAATACATGAAGCAGTGCATAATCAGTAAATGTGGAGTATGGGGTGAAACATGTCATTTCCACGGAATCCTGATATCGTGGTAGGATCAAAATCCATCAAGATAATCCAAATCTCAATTCCTCAAATCAGCCCCCAAATTGGCTCTCATATCATATATAAGTCTCACAAATCCTGAATGTACAACAACAAGTAAATCTCATATATCCTGAATGTAAAAAATCAAGTGAATCTCATATATCCTGAATGTAAAAAATCAAGTAAGTCTCATATGTCCTTTATGTACAATATCAAGTAATCTCAAATGTCCTAAATCCAATATCAAGTGAATCTCTTATATCCTAGGTATATTTGCATGAATAAATATGATGATGTATATAAATTGATATGTATACATATATATTAGCGTCCCACTCCACTAATATATATATATATATATATATATATATATATATATATGCATATATAACAGTGTCCCATTCCACTGTTATATATACTTAGGAGTAAAATATCATGAAAATAATGTGTCAAGCATCGACACAGAAATGCTGATCTATCAGGTGCTGTCACCACGACTGGCATCCTAGTAGGTACGTATCACACGTTATCCGAAAAGCCTGAGTGCCTAGCTCTGACCCTCGTCTTTCCACGTATCCATACGTACATGGCTCCCGTCGGTATCCCCACGATAACCGCCGAGTCATTGGTAATGTCACGGTAGGTATGGTTCCCCCACTGACTCATCTCCTCACTGAGATTCTTGCCCCGGGGTACCTCCGGCCCCCATTATGTACCCACACACGGACCCCTCCTTTCCTCACGTAAGGTATATATTTCAGAACCGATAAAACTCATGGTGGGTGATGAAATATCATTGTTGGGGTCGAAAATTGCACCCCGGTTGATCAAGTCAAAGTCAAGGTCAACCCCAAGCCAAGGGGCCCAAACCCAGATCAAGTGGGCCCATGCCCAGGTCGAGTCCGAACATGAAGCGACCGGCCCTCCTCCATGCCAAAATAAAAGTCATGTCATAAATAATTTTTTATGTAATTTTTAGGCATGAATGTAAACAAAATAGGCATAAAGCCAAATTTTTGTAAGCCCATGGCTTATGTGCAAAAGAAATAGCACATAAGTCATGGGATGGGCAAAATGCCATTTTGTAAAGCCCAAGGGGCTATATGTAAATGTGTAAGCCTATAAGAGGCAACATGATGAAAATATCTAATATACTTTTCATTCCCCCAAAAACTAGGGTTCTTTGTGCCTCCTGCTCCTTCTCCAAGGTTCCAAACCTTCTCATTTCTTTTGAATTAAATCAAAAGTTTTACTCTTTGTTTTCCAAAACTAAGTAGTTTTCCACCACAAAACCCACAAAGGGGAACTCAGATCTCCCATCAGATCTCAAAAAGGAGAGATTTTTAAAATCTCCTACTTCTTGATCTTCAAGATCCGGCCAACAAAGGAAGAAGAAGAAGACCCATCTTCAGAAACCCCACTTTGGGGAAGAACTAGGGCTCAAGGGGAGAAGCCCTTCATCAGCTTCAAAACATCATAGAAGTTTAACTCCTCATATATATATACACACACACACAGAATAATAAGTGCTCCTTTCTGGGAGTACAACTCCCATTGCAGGGACCAAGTCCCTTTTGCTGCTTGAACACCCACGTGCTAACATGTGGTGCGCTAGCGCTCAGAGCGCTAGCGCCCAAAGCGCTAGCACCCGAGCGCCCACATGCTGACACGTGGTGCGCTAGCGCTCAGAGTGCTAGCGATCTTGCGCTCAGAGCGCTAGCACCGAAAGCGCTAGCGCCCGAGCGTCCACGTGCTGACACGTGATGCGCTAGCGCTCTTGCGCTCAGAGCGCTAGCGCCCGAGCGCCAACGTGGTGACACGTGGTGCGCTAGCACTCAAAGCACTAGCGCTCTTGCACTCAGAGCGCTAGAGCCCAAAGCGCTAGCGCCCGAGCGTCCACGTGCTGACATGTGGTGCGCTAGCACTCAAAACGCTGGCGCTGGCCCCACGCATCGTTTGGATGCCTTTTCCCCCTTTTATATATATATACATATATATATATACATATGTATACATATATACACACACACACATGAAAGGTCCCTAGGCACCCTAGTGAGGTCTCACAAGGCATCAACCATGCCAATTTCAAAAAATCTAGGTGCCGAGAGACCCGACTACGGATCGTTGGCTAGAAAACTAGGCGAAACAATAAACTAGTTAACACTTAACTAAGAGATACGGAAATACAACCTTTGTAGATCCGGTTCTCCACCTCCATAACTCCGCAATGAAGTCTCCTCACTGTCCATAACAATTTCCGGGCTCTAGCGTCGGCTTCATCGGAGAATGGGCGAGCTAGGTCGTCGATGTCCATGCCGAAGATGATATACGTCGAGGCATCGCTAAATCAAGCTCCGACTTCACCAAGTCAAGAAACTTGTGAAGAAAACACACTCTACTACTTGGCAAGAGGTAGAGGATGAAGACATAGGAAGTGGGTAGACTTTAAAATTGGATTTCTCACTTGTTTTCATCAATCACCATTGATGAAGAAAGCTTCTTCATGTGAAGAAGATGAAGAAGAAGAAGATAATTGTTATGATAAGTTATTAGAAAATATATAATAAAAGAATACTTATCATAATCTTAACCTTAGTTAAGTGTAGAGAATTGACTAAGGTTGGGTTGAATGGTTAGGGTTAAGGATGAGAACAAAAAAGTCATCAAGTCAAAGCTTCATGAAGCTTCAACTAAAAACAAATGAAGCCACCATTCATTTATCTTTCAATTTATTCATAATGAATAAATAAATAAGATAAGTGAATAAGTAAAACCCTAATCAACAACTTAATCTTGGTTTAATTCCTTACACTTAACCAAAAAGCATGAATTATCAAACATGATACAATCAAGTGCACAAAAGTATATCACGTATACAACTTGTGAACTTCAAGTGAGAAAATCCATTTAAAGTGAACCAATACTAGTTAATGCAAAGTAATATATCAAATATATAATTATTCATTAAATCATTAAATCAACACTTGATTCAATGATCCGGTCATGTCGCACACAACCGACTAGTATACAATGTATCGGCTTATCGAATCAATCCTTGATTCGATAACTAGGTTATATCGCATACAACCATTCGACACATTCATCACGAGAATGAAATACGGTATCACATACACGCATTATTCTCGGTCCCGCACATATCTCATATGCGCTCCTATTTCGTTTCGCTTGAGCCAGGAAACCTCTGTGTAGGACTCTAAAGACTCGTCAATACGCCGGCAGCAGGTGATGATCATATCAAACACCCACAAGCCGCAAGCGGTCTGCTAAACGTAACGGCCACCCGGGTATTGAGCGATCTGAAGATCGACGAGCAAGCCCGCTCACACTCCAGTGAATCCAACCAGTAACACTACCGTACAGTCCGGTCTGATCGTCTGATCTGTCGCATATCTCGCCTAGGGGTGGTAAACGTCAGACCCCAATAGCTCGATAAGTCGTGTCGATATGAGGTCTATAACTGTTCGAGAAACTACTGGTAACACTTACCAGTAAATCTCAGCAACCCTGGCCAGGGATTTCCTGTTATAGCCAATCGAACACAGCGCAACATCAACTCCCTATACCGGGAGAGACGAATCCCCTCCTATCGCTCATTGCCTCCATGTGATTCGGGACTGTACCCAAAAACCACCGTTTTGCACGCCCTCTTGGACGTGGTAAGATGGAAATCAAAGCACAGTGGGAACCACACAAGACTCTATGACGATCTCGGGTCAACAGACTACTCTGTACCAGTGTCACCAGAGAACTGCCATCTGACGTGAGGTATAATACCATCTGGGAGTTCTCGGCGAGTCCGTCCAGTGTACCCAGTCTCTACTGAGCACCCGTATATCATCTCCGATGTCAAACACCAATGGATATGGGATCATCCATCGCCCATCTGTATGGGTCGAGAAGGTATACGCTAGTCTACTCTGGTATATCGATGCCCCGTCTCGATACACCCACGACTAGGGACTTTGAAGGATGTACTTATGGACTACCATGTCCCCATTAGTATGATCCGCATCATAGTCCAGGTAGTCAAGTACAGATCCTAAGGGCTTTACCAACATGTAACAGGGAGACAATCAGTGTACACGTTAAGGTAAAGATTAACCAGATAGCATACTATCATGTCGAGCAAGAAAGTCCTCCCTATATATATCCCAGCATCCACTACAATATACATCCTATGTATAGTAATGGCCTCTAGGGCATACATATAACTAACAATCTCCCACTTGCACTAGGGCCATCTGTAGCAGTGGTTATAGTATCTCATACTCAACCATCCCATAAAAGTCTCTCTCTGGGAACAGGCCTTTGTGAGTGGATCCGCTGTGTTGTCCTCTGAGTCTACTCTCCTAACCTCGATCTCCCTGGAGATCAACCATCTCCATGATCAGGTGACACTGCCTTAGAATATGTCTGGATCACTGATGGGACGGTCGTTCCTTGGCATAAGCCACAACTCCATTGTCTCACAATGGTTGGAACGTAGTTCATCTCATGAACCAATATACACCCAGACTGCCTCTTTGGTAGCATCTTAAGTAGCAATGTATCCTGCTTTTATCGTCTAGTATGTCACGGTATCTAGCTTGGAACTCTTCCAACATACCGTCCCTTTACTGGGGGTAAAGACAATGCCTGTGACTGACATTCAGTCGTCTTTATCACCCTGGAACCTTTCCAGTGATTCTCCCCAGGATCGATTGATACCATCTCACTACAACTAGTGAGAATCCTAACATCCATTTAGATCTATCTCATAGATCCAAAACCCAGGATTTAGGAGGTATCACTTTGATCCTATATGGAGAATTATAGTGATAAGCGGAGATTGATCGAGCGTAGCATAGGAAACTCCTTCCCTATCAAGAGTATGTCATCCACGTACTCTACGAGGATCGTCACCATACTCCCTACTACCTTTTTGTTTATACAAGGTTCATCTACCATTTTGATGATGTCAACTTCTTTGACTAATACATCAAAACAGATGTTCCAACTCCGCGATGCCTGCTCTATCCTATAAAGCATCTTGCACACGTTTCCGCTGCTCCCACTGTCTACGAAGCCCTCTGGCTGTGTACTTATAGACGCTCTCTTCTAAATCATCATTTAGAAAAGCAGTCAAGACACCCAACCACCAGATATCGTAGTCATGGTATGTAGCCGTGACAAGTAGGATCTGGATGGACTTAAGCATAGCTACTTGAAAAGGTTTCATCATTATCCACACCTGGTCAATGATGCAAACTTTTAACAAGTCTAGCTTTGAAAGTCTCAACTTTTCCATCTACACCAAGTAATCTTCTCAAGATATACTTGCTCCTGATGGGGATTTAACCCTTCAGATATATCAACCAAAGTCCATACTTTGTTGGTGTATAAGGATTCCATCTCAGATCGATAAACATCCAGCCATTCTTACAGAGTCTTACTCTCGATGGCCAGCTCGAAGCTAGTTGGGTCATCATCTCATGATGCAATCCTCGCTCCCACTGTCATAGAGAAACAGAAGTATCTCTCAGGTGGGTGAGGAACCCTACTAGATCGGCGGAGAGGCTGAGGTTCGTTGGTATCTATTGAATCCTTTGGTTCTATCAAATCTTCAGCTGCAGTTTTGTATAGCTGGAACATTTCCAGTTCTACATGACTGACCTTGCCTCGAGCTTGTCCGGATTTTGCTTTTCAGACATAGGCCGGACAACCCCAAATCTTAACTAACTTAAGAAATGGGCTCTTCCTTTTCCATATCACATATGAAGTGGTAGGCAACTGATTTGATTTGAACCCTATTCAATAGGTATGCAGCTTCTCAAGCGCATAACACCCAAAAGGAAATAGGTAACTCAGTATTACTCATCATAGAGCACACCTTATCACATAGGGTGTAATTGCTCCGCCCCGATATACCATCGTGCTATGGTGTATACGGAGGAGTAATGCTGAGAGAGAATCTCATTCTCCTTTAGAAAAGTCCAGGAATTCCATGCACAAGTATTATCCTCCCTGATCTCATCATAGGACATAATACTTATACCCGTATTTTGGTTCTCTACTTCTCGCTTATATTCTGTGAATATCTCAAAAGGTTCGGACTCATGTTTCAACAGGAATATATGTCTGAATCTTGAGAGATTATCAGAGAATGTAATGAAGTACAAAGAACCTTTCCTGGCATGTGTAGACAGGGGACCTTACATACATCAACATGTATCATCCCAAGAGTTTACTAACTCTTTCTCTGTTTCCAATAAACAGAGCTAGTGTCATTTTATCTTTGTGACATGACTGGCAAGTTTCACAAGATGTAGATTCAAACTGATTTAAATATGCATCTACATGTAACTTCAGCTAGTCGGGTCACATTGATCTGACCTAGTCTACAATACCTTAAGAAGGATCCGTTCATTTCTGAACTCTTCCTCTTATGTGTGTTCCGTTTACTAAGAACTGTAGTTTGATTTAGAACATTAATGCTTTTAGACAACGTGCCTGAACCGATCAACTTTTGATATAGGAAATGTTCAAAACATTATCCAACAATACAAAATTTTATCATTTCTTTACTAATAAAGAGAGTGATATGATTTTGTATATCAGGTTCGGTATCTAATAACATTCGTTCAGAATCAATGTATTGATAATACAGGGTGACAGTGACCAACAGACTTGGCTGCAACACTTGCCCCGTTTTCTGCCTCATGAAACTTATCACCCGTTTTCAGTTCTCTACCTATCTGTAGCCCTATGTAACAGATTACATACATGGGATCCTGATCTGGTATCACATACCCAGGACGTAGAGGATACTGAGAAACAGTTCTGTAATGAACACACCCGAAGATGATGCATCAGCATGCACTCTCTTCGTTTGGGCGGCACGGGAATTCTGGTATTCCCCAATTTCCTGCTCTGTCTTATAACAATTATAAGTTGGAGCGGGACCAACGTTCCCCAGCTCAGTATAACAAGCGGGTTCGGTCAAATATCCGTATTATTATCTTGATTAAGGCGTGATATGGTCTCTACCAGGAGAGAGAGAGAAGAAAACACTCAGCGTGCGCTCTTGGAAGAATAGATTGGTTATTATTTTATCTAATCAGGATGGCTCCCACTGCTTTTTATCAAATCTTCCTTTAAACCCTAAAAGGAAAGACTAGCCGGGATTAATTACACACTACAAGTTCGCCAATCTTTCAGCCAGGCCAGTGTCGGTACTTTGAGGGAGGTCCCCCGTTCTTTTGCACGAACCTAATTAATGTAAACCTCGTTTTTCCATAGGCGTAACCCCGTTGACACCTTTCTAGACACCTACTTGATCGGCTAATTGTAATGTATAAAACTCTCCCAGGAGTAACACTTACTCGCAGCGGGTATCGGGATCCAACTATCTCATAGAAGGTATGCAATCTCATTGCAAATTTCAACACTTGAAATTCCCGATAATATTTTACCCCTAGTGTTCTATGACCTTGACGAATGCCAAACAACCCATAGTCCACTAGTCAAGTTCAACCCGTACATTTCTTGATCGAATTAAACCCACCCGCACGACCCTTGACGAATGCCAAACAACGCCGTACGAATACCCTAATCCAATCTGCATCATATGCATAAGCAGATAAATAATAGTTAGCTACCGCACACTACGCCTTGACGAATGCCAAACTACCGTAGCACGAATACTAACTAGTACTTATCTGAAATGACGGAGGGCTACGACAGGTTTTTCTGAAAACCTATTGCGTAATGAACTTGATATCGTTGTAGAATCAAATGATTTTGAAATGGAGTGCTTTTGAGGCTTTTCTAGTTTTGCTAAAGGAGTCACTCCCGGTGAAGGGATCGTCGGTCCTTTCCTCGTCGAATGAGGTGCGGGATATATCATATATATCACTGTGCAAAGCAAAAACTCTTAAAAGTTATCAAAAGACAAACCGAGTGTGTAGCATCTGCCAGTTATTGCTAAAGGAGTCACTCCCGGTGAAGGGATCTCGGTCCTTTCCTTATCGAATAAGGTGCAGGATATATCACATATACCGCTGTGCAAAGCAAGAACTGTAGCTACCTGTTTTATTTTGAAATTCGATTCTACAACATCTTAGGTTTCTTTTATTTCATTAATCACATTAATGAAGTCCCATCATTTAAGTACCTAAACATCACAGATAAATACGACGTACACTTATGCCATCCGCATTCGCCTCGATGTCCCCTCGTGCACCGTTAGGTTAGGTAACTAACGACAGAGCGGGGCAGGGCTAGCGCGGGTGTAAAACATAAGTAACGTCTATATAATATATCATATATACTATATACTGTATCTATCACAGAACATCACATGATCACATTACAGATATCGCAGCAGAAGAAACATATGAAATATTGGATATACTAGGACGTCCGTGTTTTCAATACGAGCCAGTATAAAACACGGATTCCACGGTCATGATGAATAGCCAAACCCACACCCCAAGACCCCTACGAGAGCGGCAAGCAACCCTACCAATTCTAGAGTTAGAAGACCCGGACTCGACTCCTCGAGTTGGTCTCCCACTGGACTCCAGAACCCGGTTACTTGTGCCCTCCTCCTTGGGTCTATCCTAGTGCAGAAAAGTAAATAATATACAAACGGTGACTACTTCCGCAACCTGGAAGCGCCCCAATAAAAGAATATTACATACAAGTTTTTACATGAATGAAAATGAAAAACACTCATCTCACATAAAAACCCCCGGCTATTCAAACACGACGATCCAATATAACATATCCAGCAACACATAACATCACATGTCATCAACGTAAGTAAATATGTCCATCCCAATTGTCGTTGACATATAGCAACGAAACCGGCGATATCACATATTACACTTACGGTCACAGAAAAGAAAGTGTAAAACTACAACAGTTGGAATCCGCAATCTGCATAGACATCGCATGCCTAATCAAATGAATACCTTAGACATCGCATGCCTAACAGTTATAAACCCCGCATTTTAGTCTCAAAATCGAAAACACTTTTCAATACCAAGTCGGGCAATTCAACAGGATTCCCGACATCCTGATCGAATGCTCGTCGCAAACTTCAGTAGACGGCCGCACCCCCGATACCGTCGACGAAGTGCACCAAGGCGGAATACCGCTACCGTGAGCACCCGAACGGATGCTTTCGGCGACGGGGTTCTCCTACAGTCACTTGGTCGGGGCTATGGAGTGAGGCTGTCTATTAAGTTTACCCGGCGAGTATCCGCGTACGCTACGTGATTGCGACGGACTTTTGATCACATCAAAATTCCGTGGCCACCGATCAAGTGAAACTAAAGTGCTATGTTTATAACATTCATTCAGTTATCTCATAACTACTTGTGAATTCCAATTATTGTATCCCATTCCAGATAAACAGAAAATGTTAAACTTTCCGATCGAACAGTCAAACACCCAAGTTTTCCCAAAACAGATCAACTCTTGAAATAAGTCTAAAAACATTCAGTTCGTGCCTCGGTACCAACGGTCTAGCCGTAGAAGGGTCAAGCCAACGCCTCACATGTGGCACGCCGTACTGCCCCAAACCCTAAGGTTCAAAGGGCAGTTCAAGACGGTCACATAATCGAGTTAAGGTTTGTTGTCTTCTAGAGGGTCCATCGAGTTACTTGCACTACTTAGAACGTCGTTAAACTACGGAAAAATCCAACACTTGGAAATTTCCCGACAGGGGAAAAATTGGGTATTTATATCCGGTCGAACTTTTTAACATATTCTAAAATTTATCCGGAAAGCCACACAGACAAAATTTGATAATCCGATCGAACATTCGAATCCCTAAAAAAACCCAGAAAAATTCAACTCTTGAAAAAATATTAAAAATACCCAGGAAAACCAGCACTGTTAAATAGGAGTTACTGTGCAAACATCACCTCATAATACGACAAACAGGCCGCGGTTCCGCCGCACGAGCCATGCTCGTGCCACGGAAACGCGGCGCTTTAATGGAATTAGGGCATCGAAATTTACAGTAACTCTTAGATATTCCTGCTGATATTTCTACATATTTTTAATACTGAAAAATCCCTATTTTTAGAAAAAGTCCAGAGAGCCATTTTGATATGGGGTTTCGGGTCCGTTCGGGTTTCAAATTTCGTCTAGACTTCGTCTAAGGCTCTAGCTAGGCTCTGATACCACTGAAAGGTCCCTAGGCACCCTAGTGAGGTCTCACAAGGCATCAACCATGCCAATTTCAAAAAATCTAGGTGCCGAGAGACCCGACTACGGATCGTTGGCTAGAAAACTAGGCGAAACAATAAACTAGTTAACACTTAACTAAAAGATACGAAAATACAACCTTTGTAGATCCGGTTCTCCACCTCCATAGCTCCGCAATGAATTCTCCTCGCTGTCCATAACAAGTCCCGGGCTCTAGCGTCGGCTTCATCGGAGAATGGGCGAGCTAGGTCGTCGATGTCCATGCCGAAGATGATCTACGTCGAGGCATCGCTAAATCAAGCTCCGACTTCACCAAGTCAAGAAACTTATGAAGAAAACACACTCTACTACTTGGCAAGAGGTAGAGGATGAAGAAATAGGAAGTGGGTAGACTTTAAAATTGGATTTCTCACTTGTTTTCATCAATCACCATTGATGAAGAAAGCTTCTTCATGTGAAGAAGATGAAGAAGAAGAAGATAATTGTTATGATAAGTTATTAGAAAATATATAATAAAAGAATACTTATCATAATCTTAACCTTAGTTAAGTGTAGAGAATTGACTAAGGTTGGGTTGAATGGTTAGGGTTAAGGATGAGAACAAAAAAGTCATCAAGTCAAAGCTTCATGAAGCTTCAACTAAAAACAAATGAAGCCACCATTCATTTATCTTTCAATTTATTCACAATGAATAAATAAATAAGATAAGTGAATAAGTAAAACCCTAATCAACAACTTAATCTTGGTTTAATTCCTTACACTTAACCAAAAAGCATGTATTATCAAACATGATACAATCAAGTGCACAAAAGTATATCACATATACAACTTGTGAACTTCAAGTGAGAAAATCCATTTAAAGTGAACCAATACTAGTTAATGAAAAGTAATATATCAAATATATAATTATGCATTAAATCATTAAATCAACACTTGATTCAATGATCCGGTCATGTCGCACACAACCGACTAGTATACAATGTATCGGCTTATCGAATCAATCCTTGATTCGATAACTAGGTTATATCGCATACAACCATTCGACACATTCATCGCGAGAATGAAATACGGTATCACATACACGCATTATTCTCGGTCCCGTACATATCTCATATGCGCTCCTATTTCGTTTCGCTTGAGCCAGGAAACCTCTGTGTAGGACTCTAAAGACTCGTCAATACGCCGGCAGCAGGTGATGATCATATCAAACACCCACAAGCCGCAAGCGGTCTGCTAAACGTAATGGCCACCCGGGTATTGAGCGATCTGAAGATCGACGAGCAAGCCCGCTCACACTCCAGTGAATCCAACCAGTAACACTGCCATACAGTCCGGTCTGATCGTCTGATCTGTCGCATATCTCGCCTAGGGGTGGTAAACGTCAGACCCCAATAGCTCGATAAGTCATGTCGATATGAGGTCTATAACTGTTCGAGAAACTACTGGTAACACTTACCAGTAAATCTCAGCAACCCTGGCCAGGGATTTCCTGTTATAGGCAATCGAACACAGCGCAACATCAACTCCCTATACCGGGAGAGACGAATCCCCTCCTATCACTCATTGCCTCCATGTGATTCGGGACTGTACCCAAAAACCACCGTTTTGCACACCCTCTTAGACGTGGTAAGATGGAAATCAAAGCACAGTGGGAACCACACAAGACTCTATGACGATCTCGGGTCAACAGACTACTCTGTACCAGTGTCACCAGAGAACTGCCATCTGACGTGAGGTATAATACCATCTGGGAGTTCTCGGCGAGTCCGTCCAGTGTACCCAGTCTCTACTGAGCACCCGTATATCATCTCCGATGTCAAACACCAATGGATATGGGATCATCCATCGCCCATCTGTATGGGTCGAGAAGGTATACGCTAGTCTACTCTGGTATATCGATGCCCCGTCTCGATATACCCACGACTAGGGACTTTGAAGGATGTACTTATGGACTACCATGTCCCCACTAGTATGATCCGCATCATAGTCCAGGTAGTCAAGTACAGATCCTAAGGGCTTTACCAACATGTAACAGGGAGACAATCAGTGTACACGTTAAGGTAAAGATTAACCAGATAGCATACTATCATGTCGAGCAAGAAAGTCCTCCCTATATATGTCCCAGCATCCACTACAATATACATCCTATGTATAGTAATGGCCTCTAGGGCATACATATAACTAACAACACATACTCCACGACACTGTCCTCCGTTAGAAAAAATTTCTAACGGGGTGCTGTCCCGCACCCCGCAAGGGGGCTGCTAGCCCCCTTGTAGGGTTCCTAGGCACACTATAGAGGTCTCACAAGGCATCAACCATGCCAATTTCAAATTTTACGGGTGCCGAGAAACCCTAATACGGATCGTTAACTAGAAATTTAGGCGAAAAACTAAACTAGTTAATAACTTAACTAAAGGAGAGAGGCTACAACCTTTGTAGATCCGTTTCTCCACTTCCTTAGCTCCATGTAGGCGTCCTCTCGCTGTCCATCTCGAATCCTAGACTCAATCGTCGGCTTCATCGGAAAAACGAGCGGGCAAGGTTGTCGGCTTCGTGCCGAAGATGATCTACGTCGAGGTTTCACAAGTTCAAGCTCCGACTTCACAAATTTGTTAAACTTGTGAAGAAAACACCCAAAACAACTTGGCAAGAGGTAGAGGGTGAAGAAATAGGAGGTGGGTTCACTTTAGAATTGGATTTCTCACTTTAGAACTCAAGTTGCCATTGATGGCATCAAGCTTTCTTGAAGAAGAAGATGATGAAGAAGAAGAAAGAATATGATAAGTGTTCAATTAAAAAGAATAATAAATGAATACTTATCATAAACTAACTAGGGTAGAGTGTAGAGAATAAACCATGGTCACTTGGATGGGTTAGGGTTAAGCATGAAGACAAGAATGGTTAAGAAGTCAAAGCTTCATGAAGCTTCAACTAGAAACAAACATAGCCACCATTCTTATCTAAATCTTTTCCAAATAAATAAACAAATAAATAAATGAAAAAGCAAAACCCTAATCATCTCTTAACCATGGTTTAATCCTTTACACTTAACCACATGATCAAGTATCATCAAACATGATACAAATATGTGCACAAAAGTATATCACATATACTTCTTGCACATCAAGTGAGAAAATCCATTTAAAGTGAACCAATAATAGTTAATGCAAAGTAATATATCAAATATATAATTATACATTAAATCATTAAATCAACACTTGATTTAACGATCCGGTCATATCACATATAACCGACTAGTATCCTATGTATCGGCTTATCGAATCAATCCTTGATTCGATATCTAGGTTATATCGAATATAACCAATCGATACATCTATCGCGAGAATGGAATACGGTATCATATACACGCATCATTCTCGGTCCTGCACATATCTCATATGCACTCCTATTTCGTTTCGCTTGAGCCAGGAAACCTCTGTGTAGGACTCTAAAGACTCGTCAATACGCCGGTAGCAGATGATGATCATATCAAGCACCCACAAGCCGCAAACGGTCTGCTAAACGTAACGGCCACCCGGGTATTGAGCGATTAGAAGATCGACGAGCTAGCCCGCTCACACTCCTGTGAATCCAACGAGTAACACTTACCGTACAGTCCGGTCTGTTCGTCTGATATGTCGCATATCAAGTCTAGGGGTGGTAAACGTCAGACCCCAATAACCGATAAGTCGTGCCGATGTGAGGCTCATAACAGGTCGAGAAACTACTGGTAACACTTACCAGCAAATCTCTGATCAGCCCTGGCCAGGGACTTCCCTGTTACGGCCAATCGAGCACAGCGCAACATCAACCCCCAATACCGGGAGAGACGAAACCCCTCCTATCGCTCATTGCCTCCATGTGACTCGGACTGTACCCAAAGACCACCGTTTTGCACGCCCTCATGGACGTGGTAAGGTGGAGATCAAAGCACAGTGGGAATCACACAAGACTCTATGACGATCTCGGGTCTACAGACTAACCTGCACAAGTGTTACCTGAGAACTGCCATCTGACATGAGGTATAATACCATCTGGGAGTTCTCGGCGAGTCCGTCCAGTGTACCCAGTCTCCACTGAGCACCCGTATACCATCTCTGATGTCAAACACCAATGGATATGGGATCATCCATCGCCCATCTCATGGGTCGAGAAGCGTATACGCTAGTCTACACTGGTATATCGATGCCCCGTCTCGATACACCCACGACTAGGGACCTTGAAGGATGTACTTATGGACTACCATGTCCCCACTAGTATAATCTGCATCATAGTCCAGGTAGTCAAGTACACATCCTAAGGGCTTTACCAACATGTAACTATAAGACAGATTAAAGAGACTAGTATACATGTTAAGATAAAGAGTAACCAGATAGCATACTATCATATCGAGCAAGAAAGTCATCTCTATATATGTCCAAGCATCCAATATAATATACATCATCTGTACAATACTGGCCTCTAGGGCATACATACAACTAACAATCTCCCACTTGCACTAGGGCCAGCTGCTGTAGTATCGCATACCGAGCATCCCGAAGAGTCTCTCAAACTGTATCTGGGGAATGGCCTTCGTGAGTGGATCCGCCGTGTTGTTCTTCGTGTCAACCCTCCTAACCTCGATCTCCCGGCGATCAACTATCTCCCGGATCAGGTGATACCGCCTCAGAATATGCATGGATCGCTGATGGGACCTGGGTTCCTTGGCCAAAGCCACCGCTCCATTGTTATCGCAATACAAAGGTATTGGATGCTCAATGGATGGAACCACTCCAAGTTCAGTAATGAACTTCTTGATCCAGACAGCCTCTTTGGCAGCATCGTTGGCAGCGATGTATTCAGCCTCCATCGTCGAGTCTGCCACGGTTTCCTGCTTGGAACTCTTCCAGCTAACCGCCCCTCCGTAAAGGGTAAAGACAAATCCCGACTGTGACTTAGAGTCGTCCTTATCACTCTGGAAGCTCGAATCGGTAAAGGACTCCACTTGGAGTTCTCCGTTACCATACACCAAGAGCATCTCTTTAGTCTTTCGTAAGTACTTGAGAATGCTCTTCACAGCTGTCCAGTGACTCTCTTCAGGATCGGCTTGATACGTGCTCACTACACTTAGTGAGTATGCTACATCGGGTCTGGTACATAGCATCGCATACATGATAGAGCCTACAGCCGAAGCATAGGGTATCCCTTGCATGCGAGCTCTCTCCAAATCAGTCTTGGGAGACATCTCTTTGGAGAGAGTGACTCCAGAGATCGTGGGCAAGTTCCCACGCTTGGATTCTTCCATACTAAACCTCTTTAGTATGGTGTCAATGTACCTGGATTGGGACAATCCCAATATCCGTTTGGATCTATCTCTATAGATCCTGATCCCCAATATGCAGGAGGCATCACCAAGATCTTTCATTGAGAATCTTTGTGATAAGAAGAGCTTGACCGATTGCAGCATAGGAATATCATTTCCTATCAAGAGTATGTCGTCCACGTACAATACGAGGAAGACAACCTTACTCTCTGCCACCTTCTTGTAGATACAAGGTTCATCTGGGTTTTTGACGAAATCAAACTCTTTGATAACGACGTCAAAGCAGATGTTCCAACTCCGCGACGCTTGCTTTAATCCATAAATGGATTTAAGCAGTTTGCACACCTTCCCGCTGCTCCCACTATCTACGAAGCCCTCTGGCTGAGTCATGTACACGCACTCTTCTAAATCACCATTTAGAAAGGCGGTCTTAACATCCATTTGCCAGATTTCGTAATCATGATATGCAGCGATGGCAAGCATGATCCGGATGGATTTAAGCATAGCTACTGGAGAAAAGGTTTCGTCATAGTCCACACCTGGTCTTTGACGAAAACCTTTTGCTACAAGTCTAGCCTTGAAAGTCTCCACTTTCCCATCTACACCAAGTTTCTTCTTGAAGATCCACTTGCTCCCAATGGGTTTTACCCCTTCAGGAGCAACGTCCAAAGTCCATACTTTGTTGGTGTACATGGATTCCATCTCGGACCACATAGCATCCAGCCATTTCACTGAGTCCCTACTCGTGATGGCCTGCTCAAAGCTAGTTGGGTCATCATCCTCCATGATGCAATCCTCGCTCCCACCATCCATGAGAAAACCGTAGTATCTCTCAGGTTGGCGAGGAACCCTACTAGATCGGCGGAGAGGCTGAGGTTCATTGGGAGCTACTGAATCTTATGGTTCCACTAAATCTTCAGTTACGGTTTGTGTATCTGGAACCTTTTCCAGCTCTACCACTTTGCCACTAATTTCTTTTTCAAGGAATTCCTTTTCTAAAAAGGTGGCATGTTGAGCAACAAACACTTTTTGTTCCTCACTGTGGTAGAAAAAATACCCATATGAATTCTTTGGATATCCCACAAACTTGTAGAGAACTGACCGTGCCTCGAGCTTGTCCGGATTTTGCCTTTTGACATAGGCCGGACAACCCCATATCTTAACTCGTTTAAAATATGGTCTCTTCCCACTCCATATCTCATATGGTGTGGTAGGTACAGATTTAGATGGAACTTGATTCAATAGGTATGTTGCTGTTTCCAGCGCATAACCCCAGAAGGAAATAGGTAACTCAGCTGTGCTCATCATAGAGCGCACCATATCTAATAGGGTGCGGTTCCTCCGTTCTGATACACCGTTGTGCTGTGGTGTATATGGAGGAGTCAGCTGAGAGAGAATCCCATTCTCTTTTAGGAAGTCCAGGAATTCATTGCTCAAGTATTCACCTCCTCGATCAGATCGAAGGATTTTAATACTTTTTCCGGTTTGGTTCTCGACTTCCCTTTTATATTCTCTAAATTTCTCAAAAGCTTCTGATTTGTGTTTCATCAGGAACACATATCCGAATCTAGAGAGATCGTCAGTGAATGTAATGAAGTACGAAGAACCATCCCTGGCATGTGTAGACATGGGACCGCATACATCACTATGTATCAGTCCCAAGAGTTCGGTAACTCTTTCTCCGTGTCCCGTAAACGGAGTTTTGGTCATCTTGCCTTTGAGACATGACTGGCAAGTGTCATAAGATGAAAATTCAAACGGATTTAAATATCCATCCTTATGCAACTTAGCCAGTCGTGTCGCATTGATGTGACCCAGTCTACAATGCCACAAGAAGGATTCGTTCAGCTCTGAACTCTTCCTCTTGTGTGTGTTTGTTATGCTCAGAACTGTTGATTGATTTAGAACATAAATGCCATTGCACAACGTGCCTGATCCAACCAACTTTTGGTTACGGAAAATGTTCATAACATTATCCTGTAATACAAAATTATATCCCTCTTTACTCAATAAAGAAACCGATATAATGTTGCAAATCAGGTTCGGCATGTAATAGCATTCGTTCAGAACCAATGTATTGCCAGTCGGTAATACAAGGTGATATTCCCCGACAGTCTTAGCTGCAACAATTGCACCATTTCCAACTCTAATGTCTTTATCACCTTCTCCAAGTTCTTTACCTTTCCTTAGCCCATGTAACTGATTACATATATGGGATCCTGACCCGGTATCTAATACCCAGGACGTAGAGCAAATGGAGAAACGGTTCTCTGTAACGAACACACCCGAAGAAAATGTATCAACATGTACTTTCTTCATTCGGGTGGCATGGGAATCCTGGTATTCCCCTATATCCTGTTCATTCCTATAACTCTTATAAGAAAGAACGGAACCAACGTTCCCCAGCACAGTATAACATGCGGGTTCGGTCAATACATCCATATTATTATCTTCATTAGGGCATGAAATGGTTGCTACCTGGAGAGAGAGAGAAGGAAACACTTTAGCATATGCTCGTGCAAGATCAGATTGGTTATTATCTTATCTAATCAGGATGGCTCCCACTGGTTTTTATCAAATCTTCCTTCAAACCCTAAAAGGAAAGACTAGCCGGGATTAATTACACACTACAAGTTCGCCAATCTTTCAGCCAGGCCAGTGTCGGTACTTTGAGAGAGGTCCCCCATGCTTTCGCACGAACCTAATTAATGTAAACCTTGTTTTCCCAGAGGCATAACCTCGTTGACACCTTTCTAGACACCTACTTGATCGGCTAATTGCAATGTGCAAAACTCTCCCAGGAGTAACTCTTACTCGCAGTGGGTATCGGGATCCAACTATCTCATAGAAGGTATGCAATCTCATTGCAAATTTCAACACTTGAAATTCCCGATAATATTTTGCCCCGAACGATCTATGACCTTGACAAGGTCAACAAACCATAGACCGCAAGTCAAGTTCAACCCGTCATTTCTTGATTGAATCAAACCCACCCGCACGACCCTTGACAAGGTCAACAAGGCCGTACGACTACCCTAACCCAATCTGCATCATATGCATAAGCAGATAAATACTGGTTAGCTACCGCACACTGCGCCTTGACAAGGTCAACAAACGCAGCACGAATACTAAACAGGACTTATCTGAAATGACGGAGGGCTACGACAGGTTTTTCTGAAAACCTATTGCGTAATGAACTTGATATCGTTGTAGAATCAAATGAAGTTTTAAAAATGGAGTGATTTTGAGGCTTTTGTAGTTTTGCTAAAGGGGTCACTCCCGGTGAAGGGATCGTCGGCCCTTTCCTCGTCGAATGAGGTGCGGGATATATCATATATATCACTGTGCAAAGCAGAAACTATAGAAGCAATCAAAAACAGACCGAGTTTGTTGCATCTGCCAGTTATTGCTAAAGGAGTCACTCCCGGTGAAGGGATCTCGGTCCTTTCCTCATCGAATAAGGTGCGGGGTATATCATATATACCGCTATGCAAAGCAAGAACTGTAGCTACCTGTTTTGTTTAAAATTTGATTCTACAACATCTTAGGTTTCTTTTCTTTCATTAATCACATTAATGAAGTCCCATCATTTAAGTACCTAAACATCACAGATAAATACGACGTACACTTATGCCATCCGCATTCGCCTCGATGTCCCCTCGTGCACCGTTAGGTTAGGTAACTAACGGCAGAGCGGGGCAGGGCTAGTACGGGTGTAAAACATAAGTAACGTCTATATAATATATCATATATGCTATATACTGTATCCATCAGAGAACATCACATGATCACATCACAGATATCGCAACAGAAGAAACATATGAAATATTGGATATACTAGGACGTCCGTGTTTTCAATACGAGCCAGTATAAAACACGGATTCCACGGTCGTGATGAATAGCCAATCCCACACCCCTAGACCCCTATGAGAGCGGCAAGCAACCCTACCAATTCTAGGGTTAGGAGACCCGGACTCGACTCCTCGAGATGGTCTCCCACTGGACCCTAGAACCCGGTTACTTGTGCTCCCCTCCTTGGGTCTATCCTAATGCGGAAAAGTAAATAATATACAAAAGGGGACAGCTTCCGCTACCTGGAAGTGCCCCAAATAAAAGAATATTACATACAAGTTTTTACATGAATGAAAATGAAAAACACTCATCTCACATAAAAACCCCCGGCTATTCAAACACGACGATCCAATATAACATATCCAGCAACACATAACACCACATGTCATCAACGTAAGTAAATATACGCATCCCAATTGTCGTTGACATATAGCAACGAAACCGGCGATATCACATATTCCACTTACAGTCACAGAAAAGAAAGTGTAAAACTACAACAGTTGGAATCCGCAACCTGCATAGACATCGCATGCCTAATCAAATGAAATACTTAGACATCGCATGCCTAACAATTATAAACCCCGCATTTTAGTCTCATTATCGAAAACTCTTTTCAATATCAAGTCGGGCAATTCAACAGGATTCCCGACATTCTGATCGAATGCTCGTCGAAAACTTTAGTAGGCGGCCGCACCCCCGACGCCGTCGACGAAGTGCACCAAGGCGGAACACCGCTGCCGCGAGCACCCGAACGGATGCTTTCGGCGACGGGGTTCTCCTACAGTCACTTGGTCGGGCCTATGGAGTGAGGCTGTCTATTAAGTTTACCCGGCGAGTATCCGTGTACGCTACGTGATTGCGACGGACTTTTGATCACATCAAAATTCCGTGGCAACCGATCAAGTGAGACTAAACTTCTATGTTTATAACATTCATTCAGTTATCTCATAACTGCTTGTGAATTCCAATTGTTGTATCACATTCCAGATAAATAGAAAATGTTAAACTTTCCGATCGAACAATCAAACACCCAAGTTTTCCCGATACAGATCAACACATGAAACAAGTCTAAAAACATTCAGTTCGTGCCTCAGTAGCAACGGTCCAGCCGTAGAAGGGTCAAGCCAACGCCTCACATGTGGCACGCCGTACTGTCCCAAACCCGAAGGTTCAAAGGGCAGTTCAAGACGGTCACATAATCGAGTTAAGGTTTGTTGTCTTCTAGAGGGTCCATCGCGTTACTTGCACTACTTAGAACATTTTTAAACCACGGAAAAATCCAACTCTTGGAAATTTCCCGACAGGGGAAAAATTAGGTATTTATATCCGATCGAACTTTTTAACATATTCTAAAGTCATCCGGAAAGACACAAAGACGAAATTTGATAATCCGGTCGAAACATCGAAGCTCTAAAACACCCCAGAAAATTCAACTTTTGAATAAATATTAAAAATACCCATAAAACTCAGCTGCAGAAATGATGAATTACTGTGCAAGGTAGAAGGGCTGACGTCATAAATAGGCCGCGGAACCGCCGCAGAAGCCATGCTTCTGCCGCGGTTCCGCCGCACATTTCACTGTTCATTGAAAAAAAATTGCACCGTAATTCTTAGAATTCTCTGCTGAATTTTTTAAGCATTTTTAATCTAGAAAAATCCCAGATTTTAGAAAAAGTCCAGAGAGCACTTGGGTTTTAGGGTTTCGGGTCCGTTCGGGTTTCAAACGTCGTCTGGACTTCGCCTAAGGCTCTAGCTAGGCTTTGATACCACTGTAGGGTTCCTAGGCACACTATAGAGGTCTCACAAGGCATCAACCATTCCAATTTCAAATTTTACGGGTGCCGAGAAACCCTAATACGGATCGTTAACTAGAAATTTAGGCGAAAAACTAAACTAGTTAACAACTTAACTAAAGGAGAGAGGCTACAACCTTTGTAGATCCGGTTCTCCACTTCCTTAACTCCACGTAGGCGTCCTCTCGCTGTCCATCTCGAATCCTAGACTCAATCGTCGGCTTCATCGGAAAAACGAGCGGGCAAGGTTGTCGGCTTCGTGCCGAAGATGATCTACGTCGAGGTTTCACAAGTTCAAGCTCCGACTTCACAAATTTGTGAAACTTGTGAAGAAAACACCCAAAACAACTTGGCAAGAGGTAGAGGGTGAAGAAATAGGAGGTGGGTTCACTTTAGAATTGGATTTCTCACTTTAGAACTCAAGTTGCCATTGATGGCATCAAGCTTTCTTGAAGAAGAAGATGATGAAGAAGAAGAAAGAATATGATAAGTGTTCAATTAAAAAGAATAATAAATGAATACTTATCATAAACTAACTAGGGTAGAGTGTAGAGAATAAACCATGGTCACTTGGATGGGTTAGGGTTAAGCATGAAGACAAGAATGGTTAAGAAGTCAAAGCTTCATGAAGCTTCAACTAGAAACAAACATAGCCACCATTCTTATCTAAATCTTTTCCAAATAAATAAACAAATAAATAAATGAAAAAGCAAAACCCTAATCATCTCTTAACCATGGTTTAATCCTTTACACTTAACCACATGATCAAGTATCATCAAACATGATACAAATATGTGCACAAAAGTATATCACATATACTTCTTGCACATCAAGTGAGAAAATCCATTTAAAGTGAACCAATACTAGTTAATGCAAAGTAATATATCAAATATATAATTATACATTAAATCATTAAATCAACACTTGATTTAACGATCCGGTCATATCACATATAACCGACTAGTATCCTATGTATCGGCTTATCGAATCAATCCTTGATTCGATATCTAGGTTATATCGAATATAACCAATCGATACATCCATCGCGAGAATGGAATACGGTATCACATACACGCATCATTCTCGGTCCTGCACATATCTCATATGCACTCCTATTTCGTTTCGCTTGAGCCAGGAAACCTCTGTGTAGGACTCTAAAGACTCATCAATACACCGGTAGCAGATGATGATCATATCAAGCACCCACAAGCCGCAAGCGGTCTGCTAAACGTAACGGCCACCCGGGTATTGAGCGATCAGAAGATCGACGAGCTAGCCCGCTCACACTCCTGTGAGTCCAACCAGTAACACTTACCGTACAGTCCGGTCTGTTCGTCTGATATGTCGCATATCAAGTCTAGGGGTGGTAAACGTCAGACCCCAATAACCGATAAGTCGTGCCGATGTGAGGCTCATAACGGGTCGAGAAACTACCGGTAACACTTACCAGCAAATCTCTGATCAGCCCTGGCCAGGGACTTCCCTGTTACGGCCAATCGAGCACAGCGCAACATCAACCCCCAATACCGGGAGAGACGAAACCCCTCCTATCGCTCATTGCCTCCATGTGACTCGGGACTGTACCCAAAGACCACCGTTCTGCACGCCCTCATGGACGTGGTAAGGTGGAGATCAAAGCACAGTGGGAATCACACAAGACTCTATGACGATCTCGGGTCTACAGACTAACCTGCACAAGTGTCACCTGAGAACTGCCATCTGACGTGAGGTATAATACCATCTGGGAGTTCTCGGCGAGTCCGTCCAGTGTACCCAGTCTCCACTGAGCACCCGTATACCATCTCTGATGTCAAACACCAATGGATATGGGATCATCCATCGCCTATCTCATGGGTCGAGAAGCGTATACGCTAGTCTACACTAGTATATCGATGTCCCGTCTCGATACACCCACGACTAGGGACCTTGAAGGATGTACTTATGGACTACCATGTCCCCACTAGTATGATCTGCATCATAGTCCAGGTAGTCAAGTACACATCCTAAGGGCTTTACCAACATGTAACTATAAGACAGATTAAAGAGACTAGTATACATGTTAAGATAAAGAGTAACCAGATAGCATACTATCATATCGAGCAAGAAAGTCATCTCTATATATGTCCAAGCATCCAATATAATATAAATCATCTGTACAATACTGGCCTCTAGGGCATACATACAACTAACACCCCTTGACCCCCAGCCCGCTATCTGGGTAGCGGGACCCCCGTAAAAACTCTGCGAGGCTCTCGATATATCCAAAACCCCTTCAAAACACAACACTGCACATTGAGTTCGCATGACTAGTTTAACCCATTAATCGGAGGTTCCCTCGCTCCAAAAGCGAGGGGTAATTAACGGCAGCTTAGTCCGCGGCTGCCGGAGATTTGGATCTCCACAATTATTAAACCCCGGCCTACCCTAGGCGGGGGGAATCTGTAATGCGTCTGACAAGCATGCGCGTATTCCCATCTCAATGGGGTGACGAAAAACATCCTACAATCATATCAAGGAAAACCGGGTTTTTCAAATAATACATAATTTCATGAAACTACCACTGTCCCCGAATCCAGAAAACATCATGAAAAATCCATATCTCAATGCGAAAATCCATGAATATAATATACGCAACAAAAAACTGAAATGCGAGCATATAAAGGAAAAGCCTCTATTTAACTGCAACAAGTTAATATAATATCATGCGGTTCCTAATTTCTCCAATTCTAAATAACATCAAGTAAAGGTAAACATGTAGCTAAAGCCAGATATATGTGTAAACATAAAGGTATAGCAAGGTATACATGTAGCTATGTCATTATGTGTGTATGTACCTATCGCTAATGGTACAATACCCTATAGGTATCTGGTATCTAGCATGTAAGTATGTCAAGACATATGTGTAAGCATGTAGGTATACAGGTATGCTATATATCATATGCATAAAGAAATATGAATCAATGTCTCTAACCAAACAATATCATATCTATAAGTGTGTTGTGCGTGACATGGCAATTATTGACAGTGTGTGTGGCATGCAATCAGTTCTCGTGCAACATGAGCCGTCAATAATATATGCAGTGTCCTAAGGGTACTAGTCCAAGTACAATAAGTAACTAAGCAATAAGGTGAATGCGCAACTCTAAATATGAAATAGAATATGCGACAAGTCAAGTCATCTCTATCCCAGACGCATAATGCCATGCGGGCGATTCTCCTGTAGATGTTAAATCTACTCACCACGCTCCAGGCTATGTGCAGCCAACCACCTGTTTTCCTTTCGTCCCAGCGTCCGAAGTCTTCGCCTGCGAACCTATAACATAAAACAATATAACAAATATATATTAGCAATAGACCTAAGACACGTACAATCTACACGGACCAACACGACAACACAACGTACTCTTAAGTGTTCATATTGTAGCTAACGCGTATAGCGATACTACGAAACCAACTCAGAGCAACAACAACACAGAACACGCACCGTATCGGATAACGTATCGTGTGAAACGAAACACTAGAAATACAAAAGTGGTCCCAGATTTTGCTATACTAACGATCTGTAAAAGTTGCAAGTACCATGAGATCACAAACAACCCCAGAGACCCCTACACCAAAACCCAAACCCTAACTCCCTGGTCTGGCCGCAAATTGCGGCCAGAAGCAATAAAATTGCGGCCGTACAGAAAGGAAAGGGGCTCGTATTTTAAGGGTAGGTTCTAGATCACTACACTAGGTCACTGTGATGAGAACTTTTGCAACAATTACCTGGTTTGATAGCAGATCATCCCAGACCCAAAAACTCACTAAAAATATGATATTTACCCGAAACGATACGATACACGATCAAAACAGAAACTAACAAGCTAAGCTACACAATAAACACTTAAAGAACAGAAAGAGATCATTACCTAACCAAAAGAACTCAAAAATCCAAGCTTTGCAAGCTCCAAGGCATCCAGGAGGCAAATCCAAGATAAAGATGTGATTTTTGTGAGTTTTTATGAATATTTGTGATGGATTGTGAAGGAAATGAAGAAGTGTTCAGTTGTGATGAGAGAGGAATGAGAGAATAAAAGAGATAAAGAAATGAGAGAGTATGAGGTTAGAAAAGAGGGAGGTGAGTGTAGGGTGAGAGGTGAGGTGAGTGTAACCCTTGCATTAAATCACCATTTAATGCCTTCACACACACCTCATCACTTCCAAAACAAATATCTCCTCTTCTCACTCAAAATATCAAGGAAATGGTTAAGGATTGGATTAGGGTTAAGGCAAAGGATTGATTAAAACAAGGATTAGATAAATGGTTAAGTGTCATGGTCGCTAAAAACTAAATTAGCACAAACAAACCCTCACATTTACGTGCACACGTGCGTGCGTGCCCATAACAAATAATAATAAATTATTAATTAAATGTTATAAAATGTGAGGAACCCGAATTGGTAAACTTTTTACAGTAAACCCGCATTAACGTCTAAACTAACACTAACCGAAATTTAAGGCGTTACACTTTATTATACATGTTCAATATAGTTAATATAGGGTAGATTAGGCTATGCCGATATAGCAAGATAAACCATTGATTGAAATCCTATGAGTTTATTAAGTCGAAGTGTAGATCTAACTATTTCTATGTTAATTAGAACTTGTTATTTAAATTTATTGCAAGACGATTTTATGTGATTGATAGGGTATTGCCATGATCATATAATTTATACATTCTTGATTGATTGATTTTTTATCTTGATAAATGTATTCTGTATGCTTTCTTGTAATTAATAGATAATTACTTTAAATATAGAAAACTAGAAAAAAAATAGATATTATTTAAAATACAATGATTAGAAAACTTAATTCAAAACCCTATGCTTATATTTGAAATCTTCTTTTAAAATTTCAATTTAATTTCTCTTGTTATTTGCTTTTTATAGTAAAATTAAACATATCTCTTCTTTTATTTTAATTAGTTTTAAATTAATTAAAGTTCTCATTCCTTCCTCTGGTTCGACCCATAAGTATTGCAACTGATTAACTGTACACTTGCGGTTTAAATTGAGAGACTAATAAAATCTCCATCAAGTTTTTGGTTTCATTGTTAGGGAGGACGATAACAATTTTAATTAATTTTATTTATTTTATTCTGCAAATTTTTGTTTTTATTTCAGGAAATCTGTTGCCGCACTGGACAAATTGGAGCGAGACGGACCCTGCACGGAAAATTCAGCCCCAGATTCACAAAAATTTCGGCCGAAACATGATTTGAGCTGTAATTTGGAAGCTTCTGCAGTTGAGATTTGACGCAGACATCGATCTTCATCCCCTATGTGAGTTCCAGTTCCCGTTTCTGATGAAGTGCCACAAGTGCCAACGTAACGAAGTGAACACACAGCACTTCAACCTTGCAGTTTGCAACGAATCTTGATTCCAAAGGCTTTGGTCTAGGATTTTGGCTATAGCCCATAGATAAACCTTAGATCTAGTTGTAGGTTGTAAGATTTTATTTCCTATTTTAGTTTTTCCTTTTCTACTTTTCGTTTTAATTTCCAGTATTTTCTTTTTCCGCACTTTTAAATTTACATAATTTAAATTTTAAAAAATCTAATATGGATGAAGAACATGCACAAAACAACCTTATATGAATTATGTTATCCAGTTAAACCATCATTAAAATATTGCAATATAATAAGTAAATATAGGAGCAGTTATAATTCACCCGACACATCTATAGCCGACTGTAACGATTCTGAATTTACTGTATAATTTTTTTAATTTAATATACAGAAAGGAGTTTACAAGCCTGAGTACAAGTTATAATTATATTTTGTTTAAGAACAGCAAGAAACAACTTGTACCTCACCGGTAAAATCTTGCACTGCTGTGACGTAGCCCCTGTGATATAACGATTTAAGTAAACATGAATAGAAATGAATAACATAGATATGAAACAGTGATGTATGTGTATGTAGGTGATGTGTGATGTGTAACCTAAAACTGTGCTTCTAGGTTATCTATTCTAAAAGTTTTTGTAATCAATTAATGTAATCCTCATCGTAACCCAACAAAATATATTCCGTTCATTCCCCACGGGATCACGGTAACAGGATTTATTCTGTAACGCCCAGAAAAACGGCAAACAGGTAATAATTCCATAACGTCCGGATAAACGGCAAACAGGTAATTATTCCGTAACACCCGGAAAAACGGCAAACATGTAATTATTCCGTAACGCCTGGAAAAACGGCAAACATGTAATAATATTCTCTCGAGTTACATTTCGGTTACATTCTTGATTTCCCTTTTACCCCCAGATTTTTGTTCAAGTCAGGATTGCCAATATGAATCTAATGCCAACACAGGATCAAGTATATACAGTTCTCGTCTATGCAGACAATAAGTCATGTCCGTCAGGACAACACGTCAATATTGTTGGAATTAGTAACAAGATCCAAGTAACAAGTCAAGTAGTGTGTTGTGAACATGTCAAGTGATGCATATGTATCAAATAGATGCCAAATGTGAAACTGTAATCGATATCGGAACACAGTAAACAAAATTGATACCCGGATGCATATGTATCTATCTGTAATAACCATTATATATCCATTACCAAGTATGATACAAACTAGATAGCATGTTGTACTAATATAGTAGTATAATGATATCATGATGTTGCGGCATGCAACTAGATATGCGATTATCGGTACGGATACAGACGGATACTATAAAACTGTAAATCGGTAATATTTCCTGAATATTAAAACACATGAACTATTATTTATTAAATAGATATTGATATAATAAAATTAACAGGGACAACATATTCAATCCGATTAATAACTATAAAAGTGGTATTGATTAACCATGCACAAGAAAGTTCCGTTCAGAAATTCAGCGTCGTCCTGATTTGTAAAATAACTTAAAAATAACTAATGTCCTACAAAAGGGACGTGTCATATATCAAAACAAATATAATTCAATAAAGTTTTCATTTTTATAAGTTAAAGTATTTCAGGTTATTCCTACAAAAAGTTATGAATGTTCGAAATTGAAAGTTTACTGCTGGAATTTCCTAGGACAGCAGTTCAGAGGTACTTACATTTACAGTTTAAGTTATTTAAACAATTTATTTTGAAAGTGAATATTTCACTAGATTATAGTATTATGAGTTATCTTCGTAACAAACTAAAGAGCGTGTGCTAATAATTTTTCTATAATTTATAATGAATTTTATAAGGTAAGGTGTACAGTAAATTTTAAATTTGTCGTATCTGCTTTGTGATGACGTTTCATGTGTAAACTATAATATTTTCAAACTATAATTTGTATAACGTTATAAAATGCAGATTATAAACTAATTAATGATAATAATAAGAAATATTACGCCGATATATATATTTATAGATATAATTATATCATGTCGCAAGTTGTAAACTTGCATACATTGTATATTATAAAACTGATTAACGTTAAATAACTACGGTATATAAATTATATAGATATAGCTACATGATGATGATGATAATAATAATAATAGTAGGACAATATATAAGTAAATTACATAAATCATAGCATGTAGTAAGTTGTAAATTTGTCTCGAAACAAACGCGATGAACGGAAGCAACACTACGCTATACAAATCAACACTAAGTTTTGATGGCTTGGTTAAGGTTCTAGAATGCAACCGGAGTTGCGTCGGCGAGAATGGGTGTGGGCTTGAAGAACGAAAAAGGAGAATATATAAATTGATGAGAGAGAGATATGTTATGTGGAGAGAGAGAGAAAGAGAGAGGTTTTGTGTTTAATATAAATATATATAGTATAGTTTAAATTAAGTTATAAATATATATTAATTTTAATGTATATAGATAATATCAAATTATAACCAATCTCCACCAAAATCTCATCAAAAATATATTTTGGAAAATAATTCACATATGTAAACTCCTCAATCATAATGCAAGCATATATTTTAAATAACCCATACCCCTAATTTAAGATTTAAAAGGATTCTAAAAATATATTTAGATTTAGTAAATATTTGATATTAGATATCTTGAGATTTAAACGTAAAAAATAAAGCAAAATAAGATATAGGATGACAACCATATGATGACAGTTACAAAAATATAACTTATTCTTAACTTGTGGCTATTAAAAGATATATGATGATCTAGATATATGATATATAAAGATCTAAAAATATAATGTAAGTATTATAATAGATTCACATAAATACACTTTACTGGTAAATCTCAGATACAATTTTGCACCATATTTGGTTCTAAACTTGCGGGTCGGATCGGATAACGACTACTAGTATTTGAATCATTCGCGACCCAATAGATAAAATAAAAGAAATATAAAGTAAGTGTTAAAATACCAATTAACATCGTATGACTGTACTAAGATGTTATGATGGGGAGCTCGCTGGCGAAGGAGCGACCATAGACGAGCGGCTGGGTTGAGCAAGTTGCGGCGACTGGCGTGGGGGAGGCCTAAGGATGGAAATCGCTCGAGGGAAGGCGGTGGCCGGTACTAGTGGTAAAACTGGGCTCGGAATAGAGCCAGAGCCAAGGATGCCCGCTCCTAGAAGGGACGCAGTGTTCTGTGGCAATCCTGTGGGAGAATATGAACCTGAAAAGGGAAAGCAACTTTCATAAAAAATAACATGCTTAGACACATACATTCAACCGGATTGTACGTGAAAACAACGGTAACCATGGTGTTGAGTACTATAACCCATGAACACACAGCGATCGAACCGATTAGCAAGTTTATGTAGGACGTAAGGATGAAGCCAATGATAACACGCACATCCAAATGTGCGGAGGAAAGTATAATTAGGATAGCGACCATATAATTTATGGAGAGGGGTGTCATTGCAAATGACCGATGTAGGAAGACGATTAATTATAAAGACTGTAGTTTGCATGGCCTCATCCCAGTAATAAGAAAGGTTGGAGGCATGAGCAAGAAAAGCACGAGAGGTCTCAATATTGTGACGGTGTTTGCGTTCCGCTGTCCCGTTTTGTTCGGGAGTGTAGGGACGGGAAACATTATGGAGGATACCTTCCGTGGTTAGATGACGATGAAGAGATTGATATTTACCACCCCAATCAGAGTGAAACATACATATTTTCCTATTTAAATAACGTTCAACATGATGTTGAAAGCGACAAAATATATCAATTAAGTCAGACTTATTACGTATCAAAAACAACGAGGTAAATTTACTATAGTCATCAACAAAGGTAACGTAATAACGGAAACCCGTGTGAGATAAAATAAGTGTAGGACCCCAAACATCAGAATAAATTAAATCTAAAGGTGCCAAAGATACCGTTGATGACAATTCAAAAGATAGTTTATGGCTTTTGGCTTTCATACAACTAGAACAGACTGACTCTCTACGACTCTTAATAGTTGGTAAATGAGGCAGGATGATCTTAGTGAGCATGCCATGAAGAAATAGAGGTACATTCGCCAACATGCGTGGTAGAAAACGAGACATTTGGAAGAGGCAATTGGTACAGTCCATTATTGAGGTGGCCTTGAAGTAAAATTATCCCCGAATTCGAATCCTTCACAAAATAATCAAACGGATGGAACTCAAAAATAACATTGTTATCTTTAGTAAATTTATGATCAAACAAGAGATTTTTCGTTATTGAAGGAACATGAAGAACATTGTTCATGTGAAGTGATTGAGAAGGTAATGGAATTTCCATGTGACCACGGTTAAGAATACGTAAAGCTATACCATTACCTACACGTACTGTATCCGTACCTTTGTAAGGGGTTGCCGAGAGAAGTTGAGTGTAGTCTGGCGTGAAGTGATGAGTTGCCCTGAGTCAGGGTACCAATCAGAAGAAGCAATGCTTGGACCGCTCGAGAAATATAGTGGAGGTGTATGTGACAGCATGGCATATGGTGCAGGTCCTTGAAAGTACCTATCCGATCTTCCATTTTGAGATAGCGGGGCTGAAAATTACGGAATACCTCTTGGACTGCCAGAGAAGGTCTGATTGAAGCGTTGTGGGAAGCTATTGCCATAGTGGCCGGTGGTCATGCAGATTTGGCATCGAGGAGGTCTAACATTTCAGAAAATATAAAATATTATTTTTGGGATTTAATATTAAAATAATATATTTCGTGAAAACTACCCGATTTGCGAAATTGGGATTTTTCGTAAAATGGTATAAATATATACCAATAATTATGAAATAATTGGGGATTAAAATGATTTATTCATTTAAATATATATTTATCGGATTTGGCATTTTTATAATTAATTATATGCAATTTGAATAAAAATTGATTAGTGCACTACTAATCGCGATTAAGCCAAATCCGTGTTTTTACATTTTTCCATGGTTAGTGCACCATGACATGTCACATGTTATTTCATTTGCATTTGTGATATTTGGTTTTATTATTATGAGAAGAAAAGAGAAAAGGAAAGAAAAAGTGAATTATTGGAGGGAGAGAGAGATAGTGGGGCATAGCTTAAGTGAGAGTGAAGGTGTGAATAAGATAGAGAGTGGGGGGCTGTCATTTCCTTCCCCATTGTTTCCTTCATCTTCTTCAACTCATATTTCCTCCACCTCTACCCCATGAAATCATCTTAAAATCTTCATCAAAACCCTATACTCCCTTCACTAAAAATGATCTCCACCTCATCCTCAACACATTGGACCAATCAAAGTTGAATTTTGAAGAATTTGGGAAGCTAGGGTTTTTCTTGAGTTGCCCAAATGAGGTATATCTTCTTTCATTTAGCTTAGTTTTAGTTTCTTACACCCTATTTTAGTTTAGAATGTGAATTGGTTAGTGTATGTGATGTTTAGAAAATTCAAGAGAAGGGTTTGGGTGTTTGGGTGGAATCATGAGGTGTAGTGAGTGTTTTAAGACCTTAGGGATTGATTTCAAGACCTGGAAATGAGTATAGAACCCAAAATATGAACTTAGGAATTCACCCGTGTTGGTTTTGTGAGGTTGTGTTGGCCTACAGGGAATCTGGAGTAACCCGGGAAGTTTCTGAGAAAAACTAGCAACTCCAGAGACCTAGTTAGACTAATAGGAGACCACCCTGAGAAGACGAATCCCAACAGAGCAGTCTTGGCCGAGAAGGTCGGTTTTGGTGGGCATGTGGCCGACCTCTTTGAGGGTGATTGTGTCTAGGTTGGTTCTGTAGCTCAGTTACTTCATATACAACTCCACTACATTGCTAGTTTAGTCCCAATTTAACCTGAGATAAATCTGGGAGCATATTGGGGTGTTTTTGGCTATGTTTTTCGAGTTTTGAATACTTGGTTTTGATGTTTGGATTTGTATTTAGTTGTTGGACATTTTTACGTCAACAACAAGGATTTGTTTGGTTGTTTTGCATGCGTAGACTATAGGTTCTAACCTATGAGCGCACCGTGTGCCGTATTGGTTTTCCGGACTTGATGTTAATAGCATTTGAGATTGTGTATTTATTATAGGTACCTTCGAGTGGATTCCGAGACGACGAAGCACATCGACTACGACTGAACAAGAAGTTCCGCAGGTGAGTATATTTATATCTACAGGGGAAGTCGGATGGATGGCGTATAACACCCCCTCAAGTTTTGATGGAAACCGATATATAGAATATGGTTAAAGAAACCTATATTAGGAAACTAAGGATATGGTTAAAAAGATAGTTAGATATGATATGAATGATTGAATATATATATTTAGATATGAGATGAAAGCTATAGGGATATGACTCTTTGACATGATATGATAGAAATGATGTCTCGAACTGACATATAAGGATATGAAAAGTGAATGTGAATCACGATATATATAGATATGTAGTTGCACGAGATTAAGTATGAGATTTAGAGTAGCATGACATGATATTTATTAGATAGAATGTATGTGTAAAATGACTTGATGTGAGATATTGATGTAATGAAAAGAGTATACGATGAGATATGATGACTTGGTTTGATAGGTCATATTATGGATGCGAGTCGATATAATATAATTGATACCTTTGTCGGTCTCATGATATGAGATTGATACGGATGTGACCTGAGAGATAGGTATATATATATATATATGGATGATGTTGTGAATCATGAGTGATATGCCGTACGAGACGTTAGGTCCGTACCCTCATTGTCATATAGGTTGATAGGATCCCTAATGGTTTAATGCCGCCGTACGATGGATACCGTACGTGATGAGTGTTACTTGATGATTGATCCATACCCTTGACTAGAGGATGCTGTACGATAGATTATACCGTACATGATGTTGTGAGGCTGGATGTCGATTGATAGATTCACCGACTCGGATATGTGATAGAGACGTATACCTCATAGCATTTCACTCACGATTTACTTTATGCTACGTTCATGTTATTCTCATTGCATTACATATACCTGTGCTAGTACACCCACACAATTATCGATGATGCGTATGTTACACTTACACAGATTGCCGGCTCACACACTTTCATCATCGATAATTGCTATGTCACTTACACAGTAGAATTGCCACATCATTAGGATATGTCGCATGATATACTGATATGCTCACATCACTGTTCCATGTTGCATGATATACAGATATGCTCACATTTCTGTTATATGTTTGCATACCTCATGCTTTACGATTATATGCATTGAGATGCTGTTTTCATGATATTCTGGATTTGAGAACCGTGGTTATATTTCAAAAGAAAATATGTATTGTTTTAAAAACCCGATTTCTCTTAATATGATATTTCAGTGCGTCCACCATGCGTTTTCTCGGTTCTGAGACATGTGATAGAAACCCGATCCGAATAGTTGGATGATCCATTTGCAGGTTCATGGTAGACCCGGTATGGTACCCCAGGGCAAGAAAGGGATGTCGCGCAGTAGACGATGAGCCTGACAGAGGGACTACTACCTACTGGTGATTGGTTGGACATGGAGGTTATCCGGAGGATACTGACCGGAGTCGAGAGATGGATATGGGCCAATCCGTTCTTCCGGAGCCCGAGGGCCGATCCGGACAGCCGGAGCCCGTGGGCCGATCCGAACTGACGGAGCCCTAGATATGAGGATTTACGTGTCGATGTTGGACACGAGTTTCATGATGTTTCGAGTGTCGATATTGGACACTCAGGTTCCATGATTTTGGTGTGTCGTTGATGGACACACGGATTGATACCCTCATATTTACATACATATGCTTTCATGATATTTACATGCATGATGTTGTTGTGTCATTGGTAAACACGTAGATGTTATCCACATGCTGATAGTCATCAATTATATAGTTGGCGCATATGCAGATACGGTCACCCTATATATCATAGTATTACCTTTATGATATTGTTGACCTAGGAATTGTTGTTTATTTCAATTTCTACCTGATGATGTTTTCTACTCACGAGTTAGCAACTCACCCCCGTTGTGCCACAGTTTTTGCAGGTTGACCGCATGGATCGGTAGCGGCATCGCTGGCACACAGCTTGCTTTCGGGTGATTGCTTTGGTAGGTGGTACATGTTGGATCGTACCACTCTTGTATTTACTATTCCGTTGTATCTAATTAACTCCATCAATCAGAAACTAGTATTTGTATAAGTAGTAAGACTTAGAAAGACTGTGGTTGCGAGGCTTAGAGCGATGGGTTATATGCTCGCTTGTTGGGTTGATGTCTTTCTTTAATTATAGTATTCCTTTGTGTTGGTCTTCGCCATTGGGTGTCGTATACATATTATGACTTGCGTGGTTGTGATTCCGCCGATTGGCGAAGAGCTAGCTCCCGTTTGGGGATGCCTTTTATATTATCATGTGTATGTGGTTTTGGATCAAAATATACAAAGGAGGTGCTGCCAAAATTTTTAAAAGACGAAACATGTTTTTTTTCAACTAGCAAATCCACTTACATTTTTATGTTCCTCATTTATACCTTTAAGAAAACTTTTGATTTCAACATACCTTTTTTTTCAAAACTTTACCTCTTTTATTTTGTTTAAAAAGGTTTAGATTTTTGGGCTGCGGCTTACTTGAATTACGTTACTCCTGTAGACGTGGCGTGATTTAAGTGCTGGTCGTGAGCTAATATTTTCGGGTCGTGACAAAGTTGGTATCAGAGCGCTAGGTTTAACCTTGGTTCGAGTCTATGTTTGACTATGTGGAGTCTGGGGCGTAATCTATTTCGGAACCTAGGCTTGACCTTACAGAACTTAGACTTGAACAGGGGGGTATTAGACCCGAACTTTTGTTTCTTAGGTTGACCCTGATTGATGGAGTAGGTAGCTTGAGTAGAGTGACGTACCGTACGTATGTTGTGCGGCATATTTACGATACGATACTCTACTTAAGAAACCTTAGAATATACATATTTTGAGATTTGTGATTCTCATCATCCCTATGATTATACATCCATTTGAGATCCTTGATTTTATTCGTTTCCATGATCATACTCTCATTAATTCCGTTCCTCTTTATGATCATGTATCCATTTTGGATCTGCTGATTCTTTTCATCCCTTTGATCTATCTTCTTCGATACATGCTTGAGGTTCCTGTCACCATGGCTTGAGCGCAGATTGAGCTGCTGCTAGTGATGCGGTCAGGACGAGCTCGTCATGGACGGGTACTGACCATCGTGTTTTCTGGTGACATAGGAGCGTCTCGATTTAGTATCTGTGTTGTGACCTGTTATTGAGGCGAGTGTTCGGTTTTTAACCGGATGATCGGGCCATCGTTAGAGGCTGCCTGTTGTGAGAGGACCGTTGATGTACAGCCTACCTCAGAGATTATGATATCGTCTACCTTGCAGACAAATGGCCCAGCTGTTTCTGAGATTGATGGGATGTTGCTTCCAGAGCTTACGAGCTGAGATCGCTGGAGCTTCTAGGCAGAGATGCAATAGGTGATAGCTAGTCTATCTTGAGTTGAGAGACGAAGGTGATTCGTCAGATTTGATGCGCCGACGCAGGCCCAGTTGAGTTGGAGATTTCCAGTGTGGAGAATCTTAGTCGGATCTAGAGTAGATCAATCCAGAGATGACGTTGTTCGTTGGATGATCCGATAGGAGATCAGTAAGTGGACCAGCTTCGGATAGAGGACCTCATCCAGATGCGTTGTGAGTTGATCGAGAACGGACGAATATAGAGTATTCCTCCGATGGTTGGGACGAGTTCCCGAGGACGTGTTCGGCTAAATATCTTCTACAGAGTGATGAAGATACCGAGTTCGTAATTTCGAGTCTGTGTGAGAGACTCCGGATTGACTGTACCCGAGAACAATTGCAGTGCGCAGATAGCATGACGTGATGTCGAATTGGATGATAATAAAGACGAGTGGAACAAGAGGTTCATGCGAGATGTTAACGAGCTGTTGTTACTCCCCATTAAGATTAGAGATCGGATATGTATACAGAAGCGTTGGGATACGGCCAGTTCCCGAGTAAATGCTGTGCTTAGAACGCAGATGTCCAGAAAACAAGAAAGGATTATGTAAGAGTACCAGCCTCCGTATAGTTCGGCATAGGCAAGATCGGAAGAGACCTTGAGCAGGTTCCTTCCAGGACATTGCTGTGATAAGAATTGCACTGAGAATCAGTTGTGTCACGTGTATTCAGACGGCCAGAGGCCGACGCCAGTGACATGCTGCTTTACAAGTGGTCATACTAATTGACCGTGAGGTGACCAGAGGAGTGTCAGAGCGGAATCGTTTCCGTTAGTACACCGGATCGGGCCGACGGGCCGATGAATTGTGAGATTGGTAATCCACAGAGAAAATAAGGACCTAGAGACAGAGGACACCAGACCGTGAGCAGGAGGCAAGTAGATGATCTTGCTCTGCCAGTTTTAGGTGCACCGATATTTTTCGACATTGTAGGAGGTGTACCTCAATGTCATTTGTTGCAATTTGCATTTTTGATCTGATTATCACGCTTATATCGCTTGGATTTGAGTTTTGGTGATTGAGTTTCATGATATTAATTTCGTGCACCATGGCTGCACCTACTGGATATTTACATTTTGTACATAGTTATTGCACTTGATTTGTGTTTATACACCGCCACATCGGTTTGTGATTTGGACATATCTATTGCACTTGAGATCGTATTTGTGCCTTGGCTGCACGTTTTTATGATTTCGTGGATTTCATACAGTTGATTTGATTTTGTGCATATGGTACGCACTCGATTTAATTTATGCACTCGGTATAGCTTACATGTGCTTGCAGTGCATTGATATGTATTTTGTGCACGCAGTTGCACGCGTTTATGATTTTATACACCTTGGTACACTCAGTGTTGCTTTTTATGTAGGGTTACTTAGCAAGGCAGCAAGGTTTCGGGAGATATCGTCCATGCCGTTTTCAAAATTTTGCCATGTTTAAACAACCCTAAACAAGATCTTTAACTAGAGAATCAAATGAAACAATATTGTAAAAAACTTTACTTCTAAGTGATTAGGAATTACAACCTTTGTAGTCTGCTCCTTCACTTCACAAGCTCCAAGTAGTGGTCCCTTCGCTGCGATCAACGAGCTTCCGAACCCTTAAGAGGCTCCACAAGATGTATGATGCATTCTCGCTTGAAGTCTTCAAAGTCTGATGATCTATGTTCATCACAGAATTTTGTATTTTTATACCGTCCATTCTTGATCACATTGCATATAGGTAGGTGCTTTTAATCTGTATTTGCTACATGTTTACGATTACAGATTTCCAGCCCAAAAGAATGCAAATCCAACAAAATCTCCACAGTTACGCAAAAATCAGAACATCTGTCACAAACAGATAAAAAGCCGGGTTCTAGTATCCGTCCAGTACCAGTTCAAAAGACAGGACGAAAATAGTCGTCATTTGTGACTAAATCAAGTGTGGGGCCCGAGGGAGATAGAATTCAAAGGAATGGAAAATAATGCAATCTTGGACTATGAAATCTGAAAAAATAATGGAAGACTTTTAGCAGTGTGGACTTTTCAAACACAAGGAAAAATCAGTATAAGACAACCCAGAGAAAACGACTGCTTTTGGCCACCAACCTACCACGTTTCCGCGGCCAAATGCCCACTATTGCCGCGGAAACGCGCCTGCCACGTGTCCTCTTCTGATGAAAGTTTGGGGTTAATTCTGTAATTGTATGTGGGCTTATATTTTATTCCTAGTATTTCAGAAACATGCCTATAAATAGCCCAGTTTGAGCCAGAGCCAAGGGGTGTGGATTCTTGTATTAGATTTTAGTTTAGTCTTCAATAAGAGTTGTATGTTCTTCATCTTCCTCCATTAAAACTTGTAGTGAGCTTTATGAGTGTTGATGAATGAAAGAAGTATTCTTTTCCTACATGCATGTTTTGTAATTTAGTTCTTTTATTTTGCTTGTAATTTCAATTGTTAAAAGTAGTTGTTGTTATTTGTTGTTCCATTCTCTTCTATTTTCTTTATCCTTACAACCATGATGCTTAGTGTGATCCTTGCCTAAGTGAGGTCCCAAATAGCTAGTTGTGATTTTCTACCTCAATTCTTATTATCTTTCTTTCTTTGTTTCATTTTATTTATCTTTTATAATGGGTGAGTAATTTCTCACTTGTTAGGGTAGGAAAAGGAAAGTTTGAGAGAAGGAAATCTCCCTCACTCTTTTCTTTGCCCAACATCTTGATTCAAACTCCCGTTAATTGAATCACAATCCGCTCCCTACGGCACCCTATTCTCTATAATAGCGGTGATACCCTAGTGAGACCGACTGTGGTTGAATCAACCAGAGGTTACGACTGAGAGCCAAGAACGGACGGACAAGGACCAAAAAGAAGAAACTAAGTGTTGGAAAGCCTAGCTTATACTCGCAAGTTTCCTTCTTAGTTGTGCTAATCCCCGTTGTTGTCGATTACCGTAACATTGATATTAAGAGTGGCAAAAGATTTAAGTGAGCAAGCTCCTAACTCAAACTAACCAAATCCTAACCCTAACAAGTTCTTTTATCATTCATTTTTAATTAGCTAATCTTAAACAAACCTGGACATATTTGGACTTAACTCGTTAAAACATAAAGAAAAAGACTCCCATCTCTCTGTGGATCGACCCGTACTCATCCGGCTAGCTACAAAGCGAAACCGTCCTGATTGCGGTAATTAAACTAGAACACGCACAAAATCTCTCAATCAATCTACGTCGAGAAAACACGGACTCAAGCTCTCTCTTGACTAATACGGATTAGCGAAGCTAACACACTAATCTATATGGCTAGTATAGAAAAGGATGATGAAGTAGGAATTTTGCTCACTTTAGAATTAAATTTCTCACTATTTTTCTTCTTGATCTCAAAGTCAAGAGAGCTAAAATGAGATGAAGAAGAAGAAGATGAATAATGATCAAGTGATGAAAATATCTCATCTTTTGTTATATATGCAACCATGGGTGAGTTTATCAAAAACCCTAACTCATGTAGAGAGTTAACCATGGTAAGAGGTTAATGGTTAGGTCACAAAATATCTTAAGTAGAAACAAAAGAGTGGACTAAGTCAATACTTATCTACAAACTTCTCTAAGCTTCTAGCTTTGATTAAATCCACTAATTTATGATTACTTAATAATAAATGAAACCATAACATAAACCCCTACATGGTATAAGTCTCATACATACATGTTGCATGTGTAACCAATCATGTCACAATATTATATATCACATATATAATATTTATGTAACAAAAGAAAACAATATAATAAACATATATCACATATATGTTAAATATATCATAAGTGAGAATATTAAATACTTAAGTGAGCATATAATAATATATATCATTTCATCGAATCAACACTTGATCCGATAACCAAATAATATCACATATAACCGGCCGATATCACATATCGCGAGAATAGAATACGGTATCACATACGCGTATCAATCTCGATCCCGCACATATCACATATGTGCTCCTACTCCGTTTTGCCTGAGCCAGGAAACCTCTATGTAGGACTCTAAAGACTCGTCAATACGCCGTCAGTAGGTGATGATCACATCAAACACCAACAAGCCGCAAGCGGTCAGCTAAACGTAATGGCCACCCGGGTATTGAGCGATCAGAAGATCAACAAGTAAGTCTGCTCTAACTCCGATAAATACAATCAGTAACACTACCGTAGAGTCCGGTCTCTTCGTCTGATATGTCGCATATCTAGTCTAGGGGTGGTAAACGTCAAACCCCAGTAACCGATAAGTCGTACCGATGTGAGGTCCATAACGGTTCGAGAAACTTCTGATAACTCTTACCAGTAAATCTCAGCAACCTTGGCCAGGGATTTCCAGTTATAGCCAATCGAGAACAACGCAACATCAACCCCTAATACCGGGAGAGATGAAATTCCTCCTATCGCTCATTACCTCTATGTGATTCGGGACTGTACCCAAAAGCCACCGTTTTGCACGTTCTCTTGAACGTGGTAAGGTGGAAATCAAAGCACAGTAGGAATCACACAAGACTCTATGACGATCTTGGGTCTACAGACTAACCTGTACCAGTGTCACCAGAGAACTGCTATCTGACGATAGGTATAATACCAACAAGGAGTTCTCGGCGAGTCCGTTCAGTGTACCCAGTCTCCACTAAGCACCCGTATACTATCCTTGATGTTAAACACCAATGGATGTGGGATCATCCATCGCCTATCATATGGGTCAAGATACGTATACGCTAGTCTACTCTGGAGTATCGATGCCCTTTCTCGATACACTCTCGACTAGGAACAATTATAGGATGTACTTGTGGACTACCCAGGCCCCATTAGTATGATCTCCATCATAGTCCCAGTAGTTAAGTAGTCATCCTAAGGGCTTTATCAACATGTGATCACAATACAGTATTCTGATATAAGTCAACATGTTAAGATAAAGAGCAAATAGATAGCATACTATCATGACGAGCAAAAAATTTCTCTATATATATGTCCAAGCATCCATTATAATATACATCATATGTACAACAATGGCCTCTATGGTATACATATAACTAACAATCTCCCACTTACACTAAGGCCAGCTGTTGTAGTATCTCATACCCAACATCCCGAAGTGTCTCTCAAACTGTATCTGTGGAATGGCCTTCATGAATGGATACGCAGTGTTATCCTTCATGTCTACTCTCCTGACCTCGATCTCCCGGCGATCAACTATCTCCCGGATTAGGTGATACCGCCTCAGAATATGCCTGGATCGCTAATGGGACCTGGGTTCCTTAGCCAAAGCCACTGCTCCATTGTTATCGCAATACAAAGGTATTGGATGCTCGATGGACGAAACCACACCAAGTTCGGTAATGAACTTCTTTATCCAGACAACCTCTTTGGCAGCATCGTTGGCAGCGATGTATTCAGCCTCCATCGTCGAGTCTGCAACGGTTTCCTGTTTGGAACTCTTCCAACATACCGCCCCTCCATTGAGGATAAAGACAAATCTCGAGACCGACTTAGAGTCGTCATTATCAATCTGGAAGCTCGAATTGGTAAAGGACTCCACTTGGAGTTCTCCTTTACCATACACCAAGAACATCTCTTTAGTCCTTCTTAAGTACTTGAGAATGTTCTTCACAGCTGTCCAGTGATTCTCTCCAGGATCTACTTGATACCTGCTCACTACACTTAGTGAGTATGCTACATCGGGTCTGGTACACAACATCGCATACATGATAGAGCCTACTGCCGAAGCATAGGGTATCCCTTGCATGCGAGCTCTCTCCAAATCAGTCTTGGGAGACATCTCTTTGGAGAGAGTGAGTCTTGAGATCGTGGGTAAATTCCCATGCTTGGATTATTCCATACTAAACCTCTTTAGTATGGTGTCAATGTACCTGGATTGGGAAAATCCCAGTATCCTTTTAGATCTATCTCTATAGATCTTAATCCCCAAGATGCATGAGGCATCACCTAGATCTTTCGTTGAGAATCTTTGTGATAAGAAGAGCTTGACCGAGTGCAACATAGGAACACCATTTCCTATCAAGAGTATGTCATCCACGTCCAATACGAGGAAGACAACCTTACTCTCTGCCACCTTCTTGTATATGCAAGGTTCATCTATGTTTTTGACGAAGTCAAACTCTTTGATTACGTCATCAAAACAGATGTTCCAGCTCCGCGATACCTGCTTTAACCCATAGATGGATTTAAGCAGCTTGCACACCTTCCCTCTGCTCTCATTATCTGCGAAGCCCTCTGGCTGAGTCATGCATACGCTCTCTTCTAAATCGCCATTTAGAAAGGCGGTCTTAACATCCATTTACCAGATTTCGTAGTCATGGTATGCAGCGATGGCAAGTAGGATCCGGATGGACTTAAGCATACCCACTGGAGAAAAGGTTTCGTCATAATCCACACCTGGTCATTGACGAAAACCCTTTGCAACAAGTCTAGCTTTGAAAGTCCACTTTCCCATCTACACCAAGTTTTTCCTTGAAGATCCACTTGCTCCCAATGGGTTTTACCCCTTCAGGAGCATCTTCTAAAGTCCATACTTTGTTGGTGTACATGGATTCCATCTCAGATCGCATTGCATCCAGCCATTTTACAGAGTCACCACTCGTGATGGCCTTCTCAAAACTAGTTGGGTCATCATCTTTCATGATGCAATCCTCGCTCCTACCATCAATGATAAAACCATAGTATCTCTCAGGTGGGTGAGGAACTCTACTAGATCGGCGGAGTGACTGAGGTTCATCGGGTACTACTGAATCCTCTGGTTCCACTAAATCTTCTGTTGCAGTTTGTGTAGCTGGAACTTCTTCCAGTTCTACCTCATTGCCACTAATTTCTTTTACAAGAAATTCTTTTTCTAAAAAGGTGGCATATTGAGAAACAAATACCTTTTGCTCCTCAGCGTGGTAGAAAAAATATCCTTGTGAATTCTTCGGATATCCCACAAACTTGCAAAGAACTAATCGTGCCTCGAGTTTGTCCGGATTTTGCCTTTTGATATAGGCTGGACAACCCCATATCTTAACTCGTTTAAAATATGGTCTCTTCCCACTCTATATCTCATATGGTATGGTAGGTACAGATTTAGATGAAACTTGATTTAATAGGTATGCTGCTGTCTCAAGCGCATAACCCCAAAAGGAAATAGGCAACTCAGCGGTGCTCATCATAAAGCGCACCATATCTAATAGGGTGCGATTCCTCCGTTCTAACACATCGTTGTGCTGTGGTGTATACGAAGGAGTAAGCTGAGAGAGAATCCTATTCTCTTTTAAATAGTCACGGAACTCATTGCTCAAGTATTCTCCTCCCGATCAGATCGAAGTATTTTAATACTTTTACCCGTTTGGTTCTCGACTTCGTGCTTATATTCTTTGAATTTCTCAAAAGCTTCAGTCTTGTGTTTCAACAGGAACACATGTCCATATCTTGAAAGATCGTCAGTGAATGTAATGAAGTACGATGAGCTATCTCTGGCATGTGTAGACATGGGACCGCATACATCACTATGTATCAGTCCCAAGAGTTCTGTAACTCCTCCGTATCCAGTAAACGGAGTTTTGGTCATCTTTCCTTTGAGACATGACTGGAAAGTGTCATAAGATGATAATTCGAACGGATTCAAATATCCATCCCTATGTAACTTAACTAGTCGTGTCGCATTGATATGACCTAGTCTACAATGCCACAAGAAGGATTCGTTCATTTCTTAACTCTTCCTCTTGTGTGTGTTTTGTACGTTAAGAACTGCAGTTTGATTTAGAATGTATATGCCATTATTTAACGAGCCTGATCCAATCAACTTTTGATTCAGTAAGATGTTCATAATATTATCCTGTACTAAAAAATTATATCCTTCTTTACTTAATAAAGAAACTGATATAATGTTGCATATCAGGTTCGGTATGTAATAGCATTCGTTCAGAATCAATGTATTACCACTTGGTAATACAAGGTGATATTCGCCAACTGATTTGGCTGCAACATTTGCACCATTCCCTACTTTTACGGAATGATCACCCATTCCCAGTTCTCTACCTCTTTTTAGCCCATGCAATATATTACATATGTGGGATCCTGATCCGGTATCTAATACCCAGGACGTAGAATGAACTGAGAAACAATTCTCGATAACAAATACACCCGAAGAAGATGCATCAATATACTTATTCTTCATTTGGGCGGCATGGGAATCCGGATATTCCCCTATTTCCTGCTCAGTCTTATAACAATTATAAGAAAGAACGGAACCAACATTCCCCTGCTCAGTATAACAAGCGGGTTCGGTCAATACATCAATGTTATTATCTTGATTAAGACGTGACATGGTCTCTACCTGGAGAGAGAGAAGAAAACACTTGAGCGTATACTCTTGCAAAATTAGATTGGTTATTATCTTATCTAATCAGGATGGCTCCCACTGTTTTTATCAAATCTTCCTTCAAAAAACCCTAAAAAGGAAAGACTAGCCGAGATTAATTACAGTCTACAACTTTGCTAACCGTTCAGCCAGGCCAGTGCCGGTACTTTGAGGGAGGTTCCCTGTGCTTTCGCACGGACCTAATTAAGATAACCTCATCTTCCCTTAGGGGTAGCCCCATTAACACCTTTCTAGACACCTAATGGGTTAGCTAATTGTAAAGTGTAAAACTCTCCAAGGAGCAACTCTTGCTTGCAGCGGGTATCGGGGTCCAACTATCTCATAGAAGGTATGCAATTTCATTGCAAATTTCAACACTTGAAATTCCCGATAATAGTTTTTACCCCTAGCAACTTATAACCTTAACATAGTAAACAAATCATAAGCGCTAGCCAAGTTCAACCCTTTATTTCTTGATTGAATTAAACCCACCCACACGACCCTTAACATAGCCAACAAAGTCGTACGACTACCCTAATCCAATCGTATCTCATGCTTTAGCAGATAAACACTAATTAGCTACCGCACACTACGCCTTAACATAGTCAACAAACGTAGCATGAATACTAAGTAGTGCTTATCTGAAATAACGGAGGGCTATGCAGGTTTTTAAGAAAACCATGAGCGTAATGAACTTGATATCGTTGCAGAATCGAGTGATTTTGTAAAGGAGTGTTTTTGAGGCTTTTTACTAGTTTTGCTAAAGAGGTCACTCCCGGTGAAGGGATCTCGGCTCTTTCCCTATCGAATAAGGTGCAGGATATTTCACAAATATATGCAAAGTAAAAACTAAAAGAAGCAATCAAAAGGCAAAACCGAGTGGGTTGTAGCATCTGCTAGTTTCGCTAAAGAGGTCATTCCCGGTGAAGGGATCTCGGCACTTTCCTCATCGAATAAGGTGCTGGATATTCTACAAGGAATACCGCTATGCAAAGCAAAGACTAGAGCTACCCTTTTTGAAAATATGATTCTACAACATTTTTTAGGTTTCTTTTCTTTTATTAATCTCATTAATAAAGTCCCATCATATAAGCTTCCTAAGCATCACAGAAGAAACGAAAATACAACGTACGCTTATGCCATCCGCATTCGCCACAATGTTCCGTTATGCGCCGTTAGGTTACTTAACTAACGGCATACCGGGACGGGACTAGCGCGGGTGCAAAAAATAAGCAACGTCTATTATATATCATGTATATAATAATAAAACATTCATCTCAGGCAGTAATATGATCTCATCACAGAACATTGCAGCAGAAGATAACATATGAAATATTGGATATACTAGGATTTTCGTGTTTTATATCAAGCCAGTAAAAACACGGATTCCACAGTCGCGATGAATAGCCAAACCCACATCCCTAGACCCCTATGACAGCGGCAAGTAACCCTGCCAATTCTAGGGTTAGGAGACCCAGTCTCGACTCCTCGAGATGGCCTCCTACTGGACCCTAGAACCCGGTTACTTGTGCTCCCCACCTTGGGTCTATCCTAATGCGGAAAAGTAAATAATATACAATGGTGACATCATCCTCAACTCGGAAGTGCCCCAATAAAAGAATATTACATACAATGAATTTTACATGAATGAAAATAAAAACTCTCATCTCACATAAAAACCCCGGCCATTCAATCACGACGATCCAATATATCATATCACAGCAACACATAACAACACATGTCATCAACGTAAGTAAATATGTGTATTCCAATTGTCGTTGATCTATAGCAACGAAACCGGCGATACACCACATATTGCACTTACGGTCGCGGAAAAGAAAATGAAAAACTACAACAGTTGGAATCGACACTGCCCTTAGACATCATAAACCCGAAATATCACATATTCAGGATTTCATGCCTAACAATGCAAATTTTACATTTAGGTCTTATCCATGAAAACACTTTTCAAAAGAAGTCGGGTAATTCAACAAGATTCCCGATTTCATCCGAGACCGAAAGGTTAAGCTTGCACGCATCAAATCAATTCCACTTATTGTATCACAATCTCATATAACTAGACAATGTTAAACTTTCCGATCGTATAAACAAACGCCCAAAATTTCACAAACAGCTTAACACTTGAGCGGAGTTTAAAAGGTCCCCAGAACATGCCACAGTTCCTATGAACCAACCGTAGAAGGGTCAACCAATGCCTCACATGTGACACCGCTGAACTACCACAAACCCTAGGGTTTAGTGGCGGTTCTGACGGTCACATAATCGAGTTAAGGTTTCGTTCTTCTAGAGGGTTCACAGAATCGCTTGCATGATTTTATGAAAGTTTTAAACTAAGGAAAAATCCAACACTTGAAAAATTTCCGGCAGGGGAAAAAGTGAGTTATTGATATCCGTTCGAACTTTTTATCACCGTCTAAAATACCCGAAATAATATTAGAATTACGAATACGAAACACTCCAAATTGGTTTTGCATAAAGATAACATCACATGCTAATTTAGCAAAAACAAACAACACCTGAAATACCAAACCCCAGAGACTGGAACGCCACCCAAAACCCAACCACTAACTCCATTAAAAAACCGAGGAGGCCGGATTTTTTGCCCATGTGGCCGGCCAAAATCCGAGGAGGGGGGGTGAATTTTGTACAGTGTTCATAATGTATCACATACAACATTCTGCGGTTGTTTAAAAAAAAATTTGACTCCTTAAAAAATTCGACAGAAACTTGAGTTTTGATTCGGGTGTTTCGGAGTTGTTTCGGTTTCGTAATGCTACACGATCCGTCTAATTCTCTAGCTTGGCTCTGATACCACTGTAGGGTTACTTAGCATGGCAGCAAGGTTTCGGGAGGTATCATCCATGCCGTTTTCAAAATTTTGCCATATTTAAACAACCCTAAACAAGATCTTTAACTGGAGAATCAAACGAAACAATATTGTAAACAACTTTACTTCTAAGTGATTAGGGATTACAACCTTTGTAGTCCGCTCTTTCACTTCACAATCTCCAAGTAATGGTCCCTTCGCTGCGATCAATGAGCTCCCGAACTCTTGAAAGGCTCCACAAGATTTATGATGCATCCTTGCTTGAAGTCTTCAAAGTTTATGATGATCTACGTCGAGAAAACACGGACTCAAGCTCTCTCTTCACTAATACGGAATTAGTGAAGCTAACACACTAATCTATATGGCTAGTATAGAAGAGGATGATGAAGTAGGAATTTTGCTCACTTTAGAATTAAATTTCTCACTATTTTTCTTCTTGATCTCAAAGTCAAGAAAGCTAAAATGAGATGAAGAAGAAGATGAATAAAGATCAAGTGATGAAAATATCTCATCTTTGGTTATATATGGGTAAGTTTATCAAAAACCCTAACTCAGGTAGAGAGTTAGCCATGGTAAGGGGTTAATGGTTAGGTCACAAAATATCTTAAGTAGAAACAAAAGAGTGAACTAAGTCAATGCTTATTTACAAACTTCTCCAAGCTTCTAGCTTTGATTAAATCCACTAATTTGTGATTACTTAATAATAAATGAAACCATAACATAAACCCCTACATGGTATGAGTCTCATACATACATGTTGTATGTGTAACCAAGCATGTCACAATATTATATATCACATATATAATATTTATGTAACAAAAGAAAATAATATAATAAACATATATCACATATATGTTAAATGTATCATAAGTGAGAATATTAAATACTTAAGTGAGCATATAATAATATATATCATTTCATCGAATCAACACTTGATCCGATAACCCGGCTATATCACATATAACCGGCCGATATCACATATCGTGAGAATATAATACGGTATCACATACGCGTATCAATCTCGATTCCGCACATATCACATATGTGCTCCTACTCTGTTTTGCCTGAGCTAGGAAACCTCTATGTAGGACTCTGAAGACTCGTCAATACGCCGTCAGCAGGTGATGATCACATCAAACACCAACAAGCAGCAAGCGGTCAGCTAAACGTAACGGCCACCCGGGTATTAAGCGATCAGAAGATCAACAAGCAAATCTGCTCTAACTCCTGTAAATCCAATCAGTAACACTACCGTAGTGTCCGGTCTCTTCGTTTGATATGTCGCATATCTAGTCTAGGGGTGGTAAACGTCAGACCCCAGTAACCGATAAGTCATGCCGATGTGAGGTCCATAACGGTTCGAGAAACTATTGATAACTCTTACCAGTAAATCTCAGCAACCCTGGTCAGGGATTTCCAGTTATGGCCAATCGAGCACAGTGCAACATCAACCCCCAATACCGGGAGAGACGAAACCCCTCCTATCGCTCATTGCCTCCATGTGATTCGGGACTGTACCCAAAAGCCACCGTTTTACACGTTATCTTGAACGTAGTAAGTTGGAAATCAAAGCACGGTGGGAATCACACAAAACTCTATGACGATCTCGGGTCTACAGACTAACCTGTACCAGTGTCACCAGAGAACTGCTATCTGACGATAGGTATAATACCAACAAGGAATTCTCGGCGAGTCCGTTCAGTGTACCCAATCTTCACTAAGCACCCGTATACTATACTTGATGTCAAACACCAATGGATTTGGGATCATCCATTGCCCATCATATGGGTCAAGATACATATACGCTAGTCTACTCTGGAGTATCGATACCCTGTCTCGATACACCCTTGACTAGGAATAATTATAGGATGTACTTGTGGACTACCCAGGCCCCACTAGTATGATCTCCATCATAGTCCCAGTAGTTAAGTAGTCATCCTAAGGGCTTTATCAACATGTGATCACAATACAATATTCTGATATAAGTCAATATGTTAAGATAAAGAGCAACAAGATAGCATACTATCATGAAAAGAAAGAAGTCCTCTCTATATATGTCCAAGCATCCATTATAATATACATCATATGTACAACAATGGCCTTTAGGGCATACATATAACTAACAATTTATACGCATTTGAGTTATTGATGCGTTTCCGTGCACTTATTGCACCGATTTTTATTTTGTGCATTTGTTGCACTAGATTTTTACGCCGTGCATTTATTACACCGGATTTGTATTTCATGCACTGGATGCATCGGATTTGTATTCCGTGCACTGGATGCACCAGATTTATATTCCATGCATTTGTTGCACTAGATTTTCATTTCGTGCATTTGCCGCACTAGATTTATATTTCGTGCATTTGTTGCACTGGATTTATATTTTTATGCATTGGTTGCACCAGATCGGTATTTCATGCATTGGTTGCACTAGATTTATACTCCGTACATTGGTTGCACCGATTTTTGTCTTTGAGCATTCATTTTACCAGATTTATGTTTTTATGCGCGTTGCACTTGACGTTCGTTTTTCGTGCACTTTACCACACTGGGCATTTATGTGGACCTGACGCGCTTGGGTTGGATTTTGCGCATATTAGGCGCTTGGTATTGGATTCTGTGCGCATCGGATGCACTTAAGTGAGATATTATTCGTGCATGTCGGTTGCGCTTGATTGAGATTTTATTCGTGCATGTTGGATGCACTTGATTTAGATTTTATTCGTGCATGACGGATGCACTTGATTTGGATTTTCACGCATGTTGGGCTCATGATTTGAGATGTGATTTTGTGCACACCGGGTGCACTCGATTGGGATTTTCATTCGTGCATGTTAGTTGCACTGGGTTGAGATTTTCGTGCACTCTAGATGCACTTGATATTGTTGTCGTGCACACTCGTTGCACTGGACAGATACTTTCGTGCACACCCCTTGCACTTACTTGGATTTTGTGCACATTCGTAGCACTTGTATTTGGCTTTTGTTTCCATGCGCACCAGACGCACATGATTGTTCGATACGCCTTTTGGGGCTGATTTTGCTCTTGAGCACCTTATTTTCATGATGGGCACTGTATTATGTAGTAACCGAACATGACTGATTTGAGGACGTTGCATGAGTACTTTGCATGCATTAAAAGTTTAATAAGATGTTTTCAAAAAGGAGTTATAGTCTCGCTATTTCCTACGTGTCCACGAGTGACACGAACATTTATAAAGGAAAACCTTTTGGGATATTTCAAAAAGGGCGAAACGTATATTTTAGCAAAACATATATGAACGCATATTATTACTTTACAAATAAGCGTCCGTCACTTGTGCCGTGAGTTACGCATCACGCGGCGATTCAGAAAAGATTTTTCATGTGTGTTATTCAGTTTTAAGAGATTTTTCCAAGGATACGTACTATATACATATTATAGTATTTGACTAGTGTATATTGGATTTCAGTAGTGGATTTCGAGATCTGTATCTCCATTGTAACTCCGATGATTTTTGTGCAAATCCGATGGTTTGCGTGACGCTTGACAGAGTTCGATTTTGAGTTTCGTACTCGTTTTCGGGCGCATACGATGCGCTGTGGTATTTCTGTATCTTCCGTGTTTTCGGAGCCCCGTGAATTGAGCTGATTATTGAAATGTTTTAGCATTTGGGGGTTTAAATTTAAATTCGGGGACTGAATTTATTTAAGGGGGGAAGATTGTAACATTTCATAAAAATAAAATATTATTTTTGGGATTTAATATTAAAATAATATATTTCGCAAAAACTACCCGATTTGCGAAATTGGGGTTTTTCGTAAAATTGTATAAATATATACCAATAATTATGAAATAATTGGGGATTAAAATGATTTATTCATTTAAATATATATTTATCAGATTTGGCATTTTTATAATTAATTATATGCAATTTGAATAAAAATTGATTAGTGCACTACTAATTGCGATTAAGCCAAATCCGTGTTTCTACATTTTTCTATGGTTAGTGCACCATGACATGTTACATGTTGTTTCATTTGCATTTGTGATATTTGGTTTTATTATTGTGAGAAGAAAAGAGAAAAGGAAAGAAAAATTGAATTATTGGAGAGAGAGAAAGTGGGGCATAGCTTAAGTAAGAGTGAGGGTGAGAATAAGAGAGAGAGGGGGGGCTGCCATTTCCTTCATCCCCCATTGTTTCCTTCATCTTCTTCAACTCATATTCCCTCCACCTCTACCCCATGAAATCATCTCAAAATCTTCATCAAAACCCTATACTCTCTTCACTAAAAATGATCTCCACCTCATCCTCAACACATTGGACCAATCAAAGTTGGATTTTGAAGACTTTGGGAAGCTAGGGTTTTTCTTGAGTTGTCCAAATGAGGTATATCATATTTCATTTAGCTTAGTTTTAGTTTCTTGCACCCTAGTTTAGTTTAGAATGTGATTTGGTTAGGGTATGTGATGTTTGGAAAATTTAAGAGAAGGGTTTGGGTGTTTGTGTGGAATCATGAGGTGTAGTGAGTGTTTTAAGACCTTAGAGATTGATTTCAAGACCTGGAAATGAGTATAGAACCCAAAATACGAACTTAGGAATTCACCCATGTCGGTTTTGTGAGGTTGTGTTAGCCTACAGGGAATCTGGAGCAACCCGGGAAGTTTCTGAGAAAAACTAGCAACTCCAGAGACCTAGTTAGACCAATAGGAGACCACCCTGAGAAGAAGAACCCCAACAGAGCAGTCTTAGCCGAGCAGGCCGGTTTTAGTGGGCATGTGGCCGGCCTCTTTGAGGGTGATTGTGTCTAGGTTGGTTCTGTAGCTCAGTTACTTCATATACAACCCCACTGCCTTACTAGTTTAGTCCCAATTTAACCTGAGATAAATCTGGGAGCATATTTGGGTGTTTTTGGCTATGTTATCCGAGTTTTGAATGCTTGGTTTTGATATTTGGATTTGTATTTGGTTGTTGGGCGTTTGTACGTCAACAACAAGGATTTGTTTGGTTGTTTTGCATGCGTAGGCTATTGGTTCTAACCTATGAGCGCACTGTATGCCGTATTGGTTTTCCGGACTTGATGTTAATAGCATTTGCGATTGTGTATTTATTGTAGGTACCTTCGCGTGGATTCCGAGATGACGAAGCACATCGACTACGGCTAAACAAGGAGTCCGCGGGTGGGTAGATTTATATCTATGGGGGAAGTCGGATGGATGGCGTATAGCACCCCCGCAAGTTTTGATGGAAACCGATATATAGAATATGGTTAAAGAAACCTATATTAGGAAACTAAGGATATGGTTAAAAAGATAGTTAGAGATGATATGAATGAATGAATATATATATTTAGATATGAGATGAAAGCTATAGGGATATGACTCTTTGACATGATATGATAGAAATGATGTCTCGAACTGACATATAAGGATATGAAAAGTGAACGTGAATCACGATATATATAGATATGTAGTTGCACGAGATTAAGTATGAGATTTAGAGTAGCATGACATGATATTTATTAGATAGAATGTATGTGTAAAATGACTTGATGTGAGATATTGATGTGATGAAAAGAGTATAAGATGAGATATGATGACTTGGTTTGATAGGTTATATTATGGATGCGAGTCGATATAATATAATTGATACCTTTGCCGGTCCCATGATATGAGATTGATACGGATGTGAACTGAGAGATAGGTATATATATATGGATGATGTTGTGAATCATGAGTGATATGCTGTACGAGACGTTAGGTCCGTACCCTCATTGTCATATAGGTTGATAGGATCCCTAATGGTTTAATACCGCCGTACGATGGATACCGTACGTGATGAGTGTTACTTGATGATTGATCCATACCCTTGACTAGAGGATACCGTACGATGGATTAGACCGTACGTGATGTTGTGAGGCTGGATGTCGATTGATAGATTCACCGACTCGGATATTTGATAGAGACGTATACCTCATAGCATTTCGCTCACGATTTACTTTATGCTACGTTCATGTTATTCTCATTGCATTACATATACCTGTGCTAGTACACCCACACAATTATCGATGATGCGTATGTTACACTTACACAGATTGCCGGCTCACATACTTTCATCATCGATAATTGCTATGTCACTTACACAGTAGAATTGCCACATCATTAGGATATGTCGCATGATATACTGATATGCTCACATCACTATTCCATGTTGCATGATATACGGATATGCTCACATTTCTGTTATATGTTTGCATACCTCATGCTTTACGATTATATGCATTGAGATGCTGTTTTCATGATACTCTGGATTTGAAAACCGTGGTTATATTTCAAAAGAAAGTATGTATTGTTTTAAAAACCCGGTTTCTCTTGATATGATATTTCAGTGCGTCTACCATACGTTTTCTCGATTCTGAGACGTGTGATAGAAACCCGATTCGAGGAGCCGGATGATCCATTTGCGGGTTCATGGTGGACCCGGTATGGTACCCCGGGGTAAGAAAGGGATGTCGTGCAGTAGACGATGAGCCTGGCAGAGGGACTACTACCTACCAGTGATTGGTTGGACCTGGCGGTTATCCGGAGGATACCGACCGGAGTCGAGAGATGGATATGGGCCGATCCGTTCTGCCGGAGCCCGAGGCCGATCCGGACTGACGGAGCCCATAGGCCGATCCGGATTGACGGAGCCCGAGATATGATGATTTACGTGTCGATGTTGGACACGGGTTTCATGATATTTCGAGTGTCGATGTTGGACACTCAGGTTCCATGATTTTGGTGTGTCGTTGATGGACACACGGATTGATATTCTCATATTTACATACATATGCTTTCATGATATTTACATGCATGATGTTGTTGTGTCATTGGTAGACACGTAGATGTTATCCACATGCTGATAGGCATCGATTATATAGTTGGCACATATACAGATACGGTCACCCTAGATATCATGGTATTACCTTTATGATATTGTTGACTTAGGAATCGTTGTTTATTTCGATTTCTACCATATGATGTTTTCTACTCACGAGTTGGCAACTCCCCCCCGTCGTGCCACCGTTCTTGCAAGTTGACCGCATGGATCGGTAGCGGCATCGCTGGCACACAGCTTGCTTTCGGGTGATTTCTTTGGTAGGTGGTACATGTTGGATCGTACCACTCTTGTATTTACTATTCCGTTGTATCTAGTTAACTCTATCAATCAGAAACTAGTATTTGTATAAGTATTAAGATTTAGAAAGACTGTGGTTGCGAGACTTAGAGCGATGGGTTATATGCTCGCTTGTTGGGTTGATGTCTTTCTTTAATTACAGTATTCCTTTGTGTTGGTCTTCGCCGTTGGGCGTCGTATACATATTATGACTTGCGTGGTTGTGATTCCGCCGATTGGCGAAGAGCTAGCTCCCGCTTGGGGATGCCTTTTATATTATCATGTGTATGTGGTTTTGGATCAAAATATACAAAGGAGGTACTGCCCAAATTTTTAAAAGACGAAACATGTTTTTTTTTTCAACCAACAAATCCACTTACATTTTTATGTTCCATCATTTATACCTTTAAGAAAACTTTTTATTTCAACATACCTTTATTTTCAAAACATCACCTCTTTTATTTTCTTTAAAAAGGTTTAGATTTCTAAGCTTCGGCTTACTTGAATTACGTTACGCCTGTAGACGTGGCGTGATTTAAGTGCCGGTCGTGGGCTAATATTTTCGGGTCGTGACAGGAGGACCACGACCGCGGCCTCGACCGCAACCCCATCCATTGCGACCACCACAACCACCGCGCTCGGTGTTATAACCACGCTGATAGGAATCTGAAGAGGAACCTCCACGGCCCATGGTTGCAGTGTTGACAGATGGAAAGGGAGTAGTATCAAGAGATTTTTCTTGTTGCTAGCAAAGGCCCTTGTGTGCAAGTAGCATGCCATGTAGATCTTCAAGTGAGATATCGTTTACGTGGGTTGTGATAGCAGGAACAAAGGATTCATGGGCCGATCCCAAGCATGCCAAAACATGCATGAGAAGATCGGCATTGGAAATTCTATGCCTTTTGACTGCAAGATTGTCGGAGACAGTCTTGATGTTCTGAATGCACTCTATGATGGAGGCGGATTCTCGTTTGATATTCTGAAGTTGTGTCTTCAGTTGAAGAATGCGAGCGCGAGAGTGGGACGCGAAAACTTTGGTAAGTGTCTCCCATATCTCCTGTGCTTTAGTTTTACCAACCACTAAAGGAACTAGGAATTCAGTCAGAGACGCTAATATCCAACTCACGATCAATTGATCCTTTTAAATCCAACAGCATATGTCGAATTGTATGCTGGAACAAGCGGATTTTGTTCATCAAGAACAGTCATGGGAAGACACTTTTCGGTGTCATCGACGATGCTCATGTACCCTTGCGACTTGAGGTGGGATTCAAACTGCATCTTCCAGCCGACGTAGTTGTCACAGATGAGTTTAATGTGGAGAAGTGACATGATATTCGGTCCATATGTTGAAATGGATGACGATGCATTAGGGTTAAGAATTGGTGTTGGGGCGAGAAGCGGAATTGATGAGACGGAGGATTGATCTGGGTTGGTTGTCATTGAAATATAAATATAGAGAGAAGAATTTTTTTAATGGTGTTAGCCTTTATAGCTCTGATACCATAAAGAAATTGCAAGAGATAGAGAAAAAAGAAGATATTAAAGGAAGAAGAAGCCTTAGAGAGAGATCTCTCTATTATGGCTGTATATATTATTAATCTCTAAAATATTGTTACAATCAGATCAATTATACAATCTCCCAATCATATTTAGTTGTAACTAAATCACTACAAAATCTCTAATATAAATCTTTCCAAATATACTGCAACCGCGAGAGCCAGACGTCAGACCTGCACAGGGGCAGGCATCTAGTCTGTGCTCTGTTAGAGGGATACTCAAATCCAGACGTCTGCCCCTTACAGGTGCAAACGTCTGACTAGCGCTCTGTTAGTTCACTAGCTAATACCAGATGTCTGATATGGACGTGACAGATGTCCGGCGTCATGGTCAAACGTCTGACTTGAAGGTTCAGACGTCTGTTGGCCTGTTTGCTTGCCCGATAACTTTGAGTCGTTATTAGCTTCCCCACCTGGGGAAAGTACAGGGTTCGAATCTCAGGATGGAAAGTGGTCACAAATTACCACTTTCGGAAAAAATTCGTGGCTCCTTTGGATGCGTGTATGTTGTGTATGTAGGTTGTGGTGTGTGCTTAGGTGAGCTTACGGCCCAATTAAAAAAAAAGTTGTTTCCGTTTAATCTTCAGTTGATGCACCACTAAATAGCACAAAATGTTGATTTACATTGTGTGTTGATATTTAATTCCAACCGAGGCTTGTTTGAATATTTACAATTAAAAATCGTAGTATTTAATTCCAAGATGGCATGAAGCTCTTCTAATGCTTCCATGTTTCTTGACTTAAAAATACTAGGGATTTATATTTTAAATGCATTGCATACTATAACATCTTCATTAATTAATATCTTCTTGTTAAATGAATGCTATAAAGTAAGCATAGAAAAAAAAAATAGTTTATTGATCGAAATTACTTGGGTGAACTTACTATTACTATAGATATCTAATTAATATAATTATCTGAACATGATAGTCTTTGAGTCATGTGAGTGAGAATTAAAATTTTCTCTGGTTAAGGCTTCCATGGTCATTAATTTCATGTCCAATCATACTTCAGTTTTTGTGAACATTTTGTGAACATTTGTTAAATGAGTGCAATATTTTTAGATTGGAAAAGTTTTGGCTCCATAATCAAATTTTTGGGAGTTTGGTCGAGAATGAGTGATGATGCTCGATATCGGCGATCTTCCAGATCATGACACGTGGCAGATGACGTGTCTCAGAGCATGCAAGAAAGGGCCTACAGCAACCGACCAAACCACCCCTATGCTCGTCCTACCAAGCAGACACTGGCTTGCCCCAGCACGATGGGCCTCCTCGGCCTCACAGCTCGTTCTCGAGCTACAGCAGAAACTAGATACCCTGGCTCTCCCGCTCGTCCGCAAGCTCTTCCGCCGAGGTCATCTTCCTCAGTCTCATCGATCGACCAATAGCGCCGCTTGTAGGCGTAACCGCCATCCCGTGAATCTCGCCATGTGCGAGATCTCCGCCGGCCACATCCCACGTTCCACGCCACCACGATCCCCCATTAACGAGCCTGTCTCGCCATTAATGGGAGGTCCCGCTCTTCACGCGGGCGTGACGTCGGGAGCGTAACGGCCGGCGTGATTCTCGCGCCTGCTGCACCTGCTGCCACCACTACTTAAACCCCTCTTTCAGACAGTCAAGGTAAGCCAATTCTACTCCACTAAGCCGTTACTCTGCTCGGATCTCTAGACTAACTTGATCGTCGGAGGGTCCTCGGTGGTACAACCAACCCGGGACTTCCTTGCAGGTAACTCGGCAACCACAACCTCAACCTATTGAGATCCACACGCTTTAGGAGCGATAGCCTCCAAATCCAATCTCAGCCACACATCGCGGCCATCCGCAGATCAACGGGAAGCAACATCTGAAGGAGATTCCACCCTCCGTCAACTGGCGCCGTCTGTGGGAAACTAGATTCCACAAAAACAAAAGTTTGCTTCCCGATTTCACTCCAATGGCGAGCGATCCTCAAGACGATCCAAACTCCAACCGCCGCCTCCCACTCAACGGTGGCACAGACGAGCCTCCTCCGCCGAATGCCATCAATGCCCTCGCCGGCCAGATAGACTAACTCGCATCCTTCGTGGAGGCGCTCGTCCGCGTCCAAACCGCGGGGCATAATCCCCAGGTCGCCTCTCCCCCGCCTTGGGACCAGGACCCCTACGGGCGGAGAGAGGGCTCCGTCCACGTCGGCCATGCCGACCGCCGCCTCATCATTTCCGACAACCACGGCTTTCTTGAACCGACGTACTCGAAAACCCGGTGGGCACCACTAAGTTTGGCTCCGAGGTCTTACACCAGAGAGTTTCGCCCCGAGTCTCGTCGCACCCATGTCCCCTCCGAGGCGGTGGCGGTCAGCTCGCCTGTTCGCAGGCACGACCGGCACTCCATCCCTCGATGGGGTCGCGCACGCGAAACTCCCCACGGTAGATCGAAAACAGCCCCACCAGGGAACGTGAGGGACCCCACTGAAAGGAGCCGAGGCTCGTCCAAAATCATGGTCGCGACGGCGGGGGGTACATCGAGTGCCTACGAGACTCGGCATCCCACGCCAGCCATAGGGGTCGACGGCCGGCCAGGTGTACTATGTGAGCCACGTTTTCAAAGACGCAAAGACGAGGTACCCAGCCATAGAGAAGATTATCTTGGCGCTCGTTGTGGCCTCAAGGAAGCTGGGACACTACTTCCAGGCGCATACTATCCTCGTCCTCACCGAATGCCCACGGGGGGCTATCCTCGCCTCACCCGAATCCTCGGGTCGATTGGAGAAGTAGAGGTGGGAGCTGTCCCAGTTCGATATAAAATACCGCCCAAGGCAGGCCATCAAAGCACAAGCCTTGGTCAATTTTATCATCGAGTGCACCATCCCCAGCAAGGGGCCGGAGTCCACGCCGACCCTCATGGCTCAGCACCCAATCGTGGGGGAACCCGACTCGGTCCTAGAGTGGGTCATTTACATCGACGGGTCCTCAACCAAGGAAGGCTGTGGCGCCGGCCTCATCATTCGGGGCCCGAACGAGGCAGAAGTGGAGTACTCCCTAAAGCTCGGGTTCAAAACCTCAAACAACGCGGCGGAATACGAGGCCCTACTGACCGGGCTGCGCATGGCCTCCAGGCTAGGGCTTAAAACAATTCAAATCCGCAGCGACTCAGTCCTAGTTGTTGGCTAAGTGACTGGTCACTTCGAGGCCCGGGAACCTCTAATGGTAAAGTACCTGGCCGAGGTAAGAAAACTTCGAAAGAACTTTGACAAGGTCCAAGTAGAGTAAATACCCAGGCAGCTAAACGCCCAAGCCGACGCCTTGAGCAAATTTGCTTCATCCTACTCGGCCAACAACAAGCGATCTATCCTTTTCGAGACCATGTCCCGGCCTAGCGTGGAAGACGGGGCGATGATGCTTCATGTATATGCAGTGCAGGAGGGCGGCCAAGACTGGAGGAAGCCCCTCGTGGAATTCCTACGGGATGGCACGCTCCCAGAAGGTCGGGAAACAGCCCGCCATCTCCGAGCCAAAGCCCTCCACTTCGTCTGGAGCAATGGGAACCTATACAAGAAATCTTTCACTCAGCCCCTGCTCCGGTGTGTCGACCCCTACGAAGCTGACTATGTCCTCCATGAAATCCATGAAGGGGTCGGCGGCGCACACCAGGGAGCTCGAACCTTAATCCAGAAGGCATTGCTCCAGGGGTATTACTGTCCCACCATTCACGAGGGCGCCCAGAAGCTCGTCCGGAGATGTAAAAGCTGCCAACTCCACGGAAGCATACCTCGCCTTCTGGCCACCGAGCTAACCGCGCTGATCTCATCATGGCCGTTCGCCCAGTGGGGATTGGACATGGTAGGCCAGTTCCCTACCGGCACTAGTGGGCACAAATATGTTCTCGTCATGGTGAATTACTTCACGAAGTGGATCGAGGCCGTCCCCATCAGAAAATCGGACGCTACCACGACCATCAAGTTCCTACAGAACAACCTGATATTCCGGTTAGGCATCCCGAGGTGTATCATTACCGACTACGGGACGAACTTCGAGAACGAGATGGTAAAAGATTTCTGCAGCGAATATCATATCCTCATGAAATTCGCCGCGGTCCCACACCCCAATGCAACGGGCAGGCCGAAGTTGCCAACCGGGATGTCCTCCGGGGTCTCCGGACCCGCTTGGAGGGACGCCAAGGCAGTTGGGTCGAGGAGTTGCCCCGGGTCTTATGGGCCCTGCGCACGTCGAAAAAGACCCCCACCGGGGAAACCCCTTTCAGCCTTTGCTATGGGACTGAGGCGATGGTCCCAATGGAGATCGGGCTACCCAGTCACCGGATCGAACACTTCGACGAAGAAGCGAACACTACGGTACTGTGGACCAACCTGGACATATTGCTGGAGAAACGGGACCGGGCTCAGATTAGGGCTGCCGCCTATCAGCAGCAAACTTCCCGATACTACAACGCGCGGGTCAAGCCTCGTTCCTTCAAGACCGGAGACCTGGTCCTACGGCGGAACAAGTTCGGCGATCAAGGTAGGCTGCATAAGTTGTCCCCGAAATGGGACAGTCCTTTCCTCATCACCGAAGTACTTCCCGGCGGAGCCTACCGCTTACAGGACGCGGACGGGCGCAAGTTTCCGCGGCCTTACAACGCCGAGAAGCTCAAGCTATACCAGTGAACTCACTACCTACGAGTGTACACCCCTCCTGTCATAAAGACAATGTAAATTTTTTTTCAAGATGTCATTTTCATCCGAATAACAAGAAGGGAACGTTAGAACATTGCAAAAAAAAAAAAAGAGTTCTCTCTTTGTGGTCTAAGCCCTCACCCAGAGGCAGTCGAGCAGCTACCATGCTCGGCTATCCCTGGCTGGTAGCTTCCCTACCCACGACGTCAGGGATCAAAGCCCTCAACAAAAGGCAGCCCTGCAACTACCCTGTTCGGCTATCCCCGTCTGGTAGCTTCCCTACCCACGACGCCAGGGATCAAAGCCCTCAACAAGAGTCAGCCCTGCAGCTACCCTGCTCGGCTATCCCCAGCTGGTAGCTTCCATACCCACGATGCCAGGGATCAAAGCCTTCAATAAGAGGCAACCCTACAGCTACCCTGCTCGGCTATCCCCGGCTGGTAGCTTCCCTACCCACGACGCCAGGGATCAAAGCCCTCAACAAGAGGCAGCCGAGCGGCTACCCTGCTCGGCTATCCCTGGCTGGTAGCTACCTTACCCCACGACGCCAGGGATCAAAGCCCTCACAAGGAGGCAGCCGAGTGGCTACCCTGCTCGGCTATCCCTGAATGGTAGCTTCCCTACCCAAGAACGCCAGGGATCAAAGCACTCGACAAGAGGCGGTCGGGAAGCAACCATGTCACGCCCCGCATCCCAGAGTACGCTAAAATGGGCACGTGACATAGCCAACCATGCTACCTGTGGGTAGGAAGTATCCATCCACAGTCACATTACGGCTGTAGAGATATCAAGAACGAAAAATAAAACTATCTAAAACATGTCCATAATCCAAGATAAATCATGAGTCAAAATAAATAAATGCGGAAACGAAAGATCCAATATAAATAACTGGAATGTACGTCCCATAATGCGGGCTCACATCAGGAATAAAAAAATGCAGGAAAGAAAAACTAACTACTGCTGACACTCACAGCTCAGCCTGTCGGCTGAAGTACTCCCGCTCGGACTGCAACAGCGGTACAGAATCTGGGCCATGCAAAACCCGGACGTCAGCGCGTCATGTCATCAAGTAATATAATATGAACAGTATAGCAGGCAATGCAAATATAAAGATGAATGGAAAACAGGGGTAACAGCAATATAAATCAGAGCAATACAGGGTAGTGTGCAGTGGGTAAACTAAACTGTTCTATCAGGCTCTAAAGTCTTTGAAACCAAATAATGTAATTCTCATCGTAACTCGTCGGTAGTTATTCCGTAATGCCCGGAAAGACGGCAAACAATAGGTATTCCGTAACACCCGGAAAAACGGCAAACAATAGGTATTCCGTAACGCCCGGAAAAACGGCAAACAATAGGTATTCCGTAACGCCCGGAAAAGCGGCAAACAATGGGTATTCCGTAACGCCCGGAAAAACGGCAAACAATAGGTATTCCGTAACGCCCGGAAAAACGGCAAACAATAGGTATTCCGTAACGCCCGGAAAAACGGCAAATAATAGGGTGGCCCTTGGAGTTACGTTCGGTTACAATACTGATTTCCCATACCCTCAAGTTATATGTGTAAGTCAAGTCAGTTATCCCGTAATCAAAAAACTAATGCCAACACAGGATCAGGTAAAATGTTTGTCTGGATAGACAACAGGAACGGTCCATGAGGACTACATGTCAGGTTTGTTGGCATTAGACACAGGATCAGGTAACGGGTCAGGTCATGGTACATCAGGTCAAGTCAAGCAGTATACGGTACCATGTTGGGTCAAGCACTATGTATGTAGCAAGTCAGGTCAAGAAGTAAGTGATATCATATGTGTATTCACAATCAGTTATATAATCAAGCATGGTTATCAACAACATGATATAAGCAATGGATTAAGCAATAGGCAGATGCACTCAGTTTGCAGTACAGTTATTAGTTGTGTCACAGAGAGGATTTCAATCATTACAAGAATGCAGTAAGACGATTATAGCCATTTAATCATGTTAACAAGTTTAAGACTTCATGGATGCAATGTTATATGTATATCCAGGTTCCACGGATGAAATCACAATTTAAGCAGGTTAAATGTATACAAGTGTCTGAATGAAGTAAACGGTAAATAAGGTGCCATAGGCTACATTATTAGTGAAGGTGAAATTAAAATCTGTAAATATGGTTATTAGGTTCACTACGGCAATTGCAACAGGTAGGTTCCAAGTTTGAAAGATAAATGATATATAACACATTGACATAAAAATGGGAATTATAAGACTACAGTTAAAATAGCAGGTTTAGGGTGTCATTAATGAATATGTAAATATTATTTAGCATGTAGCAAGGGGTACTTGCCTCGACGGGTCACGAACCCGGAAAACGGAACGATAAACGTCGGCGGGGAAACTCGCGACGGTCGTACGGTTTACGGAATGAACCCAAATGATGAACACTGGAACCACACGGGTCGGGGCACCTCGCTGGAACGTCGGGTTACGTCGTCGGCATCGTCGGATTCCGGCCAAAATATGAATAGTAAAGATCAAGATATGCAAACAAGAAGGGAAAGAAAATAGAGAAGAAAGGAAAGAGGAAGGAGGAGAAGGAGGCTTACGGTGGTCTGCAGAAGGGTCGTGAGGATCGACAGCGTTGAAGAAACTCCGGCGACCAGCCTACGACGACGGCGAGAAAAGCTGCAGATCGAGGAAGTCATTAACAGAGAAGGAAAAGAAGGGAAGAGGAGGGAAGCTAACTTACCGAGGGAGTCTTGCGAGGCCGGGGACACGAGGATGGGGTCACCGGCGGCGACTTACGGCGGTGCAACGGCGTGCAGGGGCGCGCGCAGGCCGCGGTGAAGGTGCAGGGGTGCACGGGAACGTGGGGAAAAGGAGGAAGAGGGGGCTTGGCTGCGACGAGGGCGATGAGACGACTAGCCCGGCGGTGCTGGTGCCGGCGATGGGGTTGCGGCGGCGACGGAGGACGAGGCGGCTGAGCTCTGCGATGGGTTAGGGCTTTTTTTTTCCAAAAAGAAGGAGGAAGGAGGCGGTTATATAAATATATATATAGAGAGAGATTTATGGGGGGAGAGAGAGAGAAAGATAGAGAGAGAGAGCGCGACGGGATAGAGAGAGAGAGAGGAAAGAGGTGGGGCCACGGGAAATAAGGTTGTGATTGGCTGAGGTTGTTAAGGAAAAAAAATATTAAAAATTTAAACGATTTTGAACAGTGAAAAATCTTATAAGTTTAAGGAAAAATATTCGATGATTTGAATATTAAAATATTTGGGATTTTGGCGCAAAATAAAACATTTCCAAATCGCGCCCGGGTCGGGTCCAAAAATTTGAAATTGAAATAATAGAATTTTAAGCGGGATCCAAAATTTAAAATGAAGTGTTTTATGATTAAAAAGCATACCCCCAAAACGGACACACGTACGTGCACGTAGCCGTCCAAACTCGCCCGTTTCACTGAACGGGACGAGAACACGATGCGCGGACGCTACAACAGGGTTAGGGGTGTCAAGTAGGCCAAGATGAATATTTTTAATTTTATTTTAGATACCAAAAATTGTTATATGCAGAAATGAATTTGCCGGGTGAAATTTACAGTAAGTAACAATCAAGCAAGATAAAAGAAATAAGTGCCACACTACGTTCAATCGGTAACTGAAATTAGTAGCATTAGGCTTGGGTGTTACATTATACCCAACTACAAAAAGAATTTCATCCTCGAAATTCCAAGAATACAAAGATAGAGAACTACAAGAAAAGGTGAGGAAACTTCTGTCGGATTTCATCTTCTCGTTCCCAAGTGGACTCTCCATGCGAGCGATTACCCCAAGAAACAAGCACAAGAGGGATCACCTTGTTCTTAAGAACCTTTTCCCTTCGATCCACGATTTCAATCGGTCGTTCCTCATAAGTCAAGTCTTCTCGTACAGTTAGCTCCGAATGATCCAATACGTGCGTTTCATCTCGAACGTACCTTCGTAGTTGAGATACGTGAAACACATCGTGCACATTAGCCAAGGACCACGGTAACGCCAAACGATACGCTACCTCACCAACACGCTCCAAGATCTTAAAGAGTCCAACGAATCGAGGACTAAGCTTTCCTCGACTTCCAAAACGAATCACCCATCTAGTCGGTGATATCTTCAAGAATACCAAATCACCCACGACGAACTCTAGAGGTCTTCTTGACGTGTCTGCCCAACTCTTCTGTCGGTCTTGTGCTGCCTTCATATGATTCCTGATAGTGTTAACCTTCTCAACGGTCTGCACAACCAAATCTGGTCCCAATAATCTTCGTTCACCGACATCATCCCAACAAACAGGTGAATGGCACTTACGACCATACAAAGCTTCAAACGGAGCCATCTGGATAGTTGCCTGAAAACTGTTGTTGTAAGAAAACTCCACCAAATGTAGATGATCCTCCCAAGAACCCTTGAAGTCCAACATGAATGCTCTCAACATATCCTCAAGAGTTTGGATCGTTCTCACCGACTGACCATCAGTTTGAGGATGATAAGCTGTGCTAAACTTCAATCGAGTCCCCAAACTTTCCTGTAAACTCCGCCAAAAGTGTGATAAGAACCGAGTGTCCCGATCGGACACGATGCTTACTGGTACTCCATGCAATCTTACAATCTCCTGCATGTACCGCTCCGCCAAAGCCTCTGTTGATTGACCAACCCGAAAAGGAATGAAGTGGGCTGCCTTGGTCAAACGATCAACAATTACCCATACTGCATTATTGCCTTTTGGACTCCGCGGTAAGGCCGTCACGAAATCCATGGTTATATGTTCCCACTTCCATTGAGGAATCGGAAGTAGTTGCAATAAACCAGCAACCCTTTAATGTTCAGCCTTAATTTGCTGACACACTAAACACTTTGCCACAAAGCGAGCAATCTCCCGTTTCATGCCTTCCCACCAGAAATGCTGTCGAATATCTCGGTACATCTTTGTGCCTCCTGGATGTACAAAATAAGATGAATTGTGTGCCTCCTTCATAAGCTCTTCACGAATATGTCCCTTTGGCACACACAAACGGCTACCATACCTCAACGAACCATCTTCTTGGATCAATAAGTCTGTTCGTAGTCCGGCTTCAACCTGTCCTCGAAACTTTTGCAGTCTAGGGTCCTGCGATTGTGCTGCTTTAATATTCTCGATCAACGATGACTATACTTGCAGCTGCATCAACTGTCCCGTAGAATGCGGTAGCACAACCTCCAAGCTAAATCTTCGAAAATCTGCAACGATCTCCTTCTGCGTAGTTAACACCTGAATTGCTGGTAACCAACTGAGTGCATCCGGCACGACGTTAACCTTCCCCGGATGGTACTTAAGATCAAGATCGTAGTCAGCCATCAGCTCCAACCATCTACGCTGTCTCATATTAAGCTCCTTCTGTGTGAACACATACTTCAAGCTCTTATGATCAGTAAAAACTTCGACCCTTTCGCCCAAAAGGTAGTGTCTCCAAATCTTCAAAGAGAAAATCACTGCCGCAAGCTCCAAGTCATGAGTTGGGTAATTCTTCTCATGGGTCTTCAACTGTCTCGATGCGTATGCTACAACCTTCCCATGCTGCATCCCTTTACCAGATGCGTCGCTGTGAATCACCAATCCTCCGGAATTGTCTGGCACGGTCAGAATAGGGGCGGTTATCAACTTCTGCTTCAACGTCTCAAAAGCTAACGCACATTTGTCCGTCCATACAAAAGGTACCTCCTTGCGCGTAAGCTTGGTCAACGGCTCTGCCAGACGAGCAAAGTTCTCCACAAATCTCCTGTAATATCCGGCGAGTCCAAGAAAACTTCTTATCTCCGCAACATTCCTTGGAATCGGCCAGTCTCGAACTGCTGCAATCTTTTCTGGATCGACGGCAATTCCATCGCCAGACACAACATGCCCCAAAAACTTTACTTCCTCCAGCCAAAACTCGCACTTACTCATCTTCGCATATAACTTCTCTTGTCTCAACGTTTGCAGTGCAATCTTCAAATGCTCAGCATGCTCCTTAAAACTCTTCGAGTAAACCAAAATATCGTCAATGAATACCATAATGAACTGATCCAAGAACGGTGAAAAGATTCGGTTCATCAAGTCCATGAATACTGCCGGCGCATTCGTTACTCCGAAGGGCATCACTAAGTACTCGTAATGTCCATACCGAGTTCGGAACGCCGTCTTGCAAATATCTTCTGCTTTCACTCAGACCTAATGATATCCGGATCGCAAATCCAGCTTCGAGAATACCCTCGCGCCACTAAGCTGCTCGAAAAGTTAGCCAATGCGAGGGATCGGGTACTTGTTCTTAATAGTCACCCGGTTTAATTCTCGATAGTCGATGCACATCCTTCTTGTGCCATCCTTCTTCTTTACTAGAAGAACTGGCGCTTCCCAAGGCGAGTTACTGCTTCGAATCCAACCTTTCTCGAGCGATTCAGCAACCTGTTTCTTGACTTCTTCCAACTCTACAGGTGCCATTGGATAATATGCCTTGGATACTGGCGCTGCACCAGGAATAAGATCAATTGCGAACTCCACGTCTCGCTTCGGCGGTAATCCCGATATATCTTCAAATACGTCCATAAAATCACGAACAACAGCCGGTTCTTTACTTTCATCAACTTCCATTGCTGCAAGAATATCCTTTGTCGGCCTAGCCCTAAACTCGACTAGCCCGACAGAACTGCTTCCTCCAGTGAAGGTAAACTCGGGATGTCCGGGAATCTGGAAAATCACTTTCTTTGCCCTACAATCAATGTGAGCGTGGAAAGTGCCAAGGAAATCCATTCCCAAGACGACTTCATAGCTGCCCGTATCAATCACCAAGAAATCTGCAAAAAGCTCCCGTCCGCACACAACAATTGTACAATCTTTACATTCCCTACTAGCTATGATTTTCCCATTCCCAGTGTATATGTCCCAGAAACTAGACAGGGTCGTGTAGTCAATCGAGTGTGCAGTTATAAACTTGGATGACATAAAACATTGGGATGCACCAGAATCAAATAACGCCAATGTGGGAAAACCATGAACGAGTAAAGTACCTGAAATAACTTCTCCTGATGCCTTAGCTTCTTCTGCTGTCAAGGTAAAAGCTCTAGCCTGGTTAGGTCCTTGAGTCAGCTGTTTCTATCCCTGAAACGGTCTATGCGGAGGCTTCTGAATATCATCCTTTGTATGAAGCTTCGACGGACACGAGTTAATCGTGTGATCAGCCGCTCCACAAACTAAACAGAGTCCTTGCATCCTGCGACACTCCCTTTGCAAATGTCCAGGTAAGTGGCAATAGCTACAGATCACGCGCTTCCTCTGATCAATGACAGTAGGCTTCTTCATTGGTGATACGCCTCGACGGTCCACTGGAATACCTCTGCGACCCTGAGCTCGGTTTGGTACAAATGCTGGCTTCCTTACCGCAACTGTTGTCTGCTATGAACTCCTAGTTTTTCCCGATAGGCTCTGCTGTTCTCGAGCTGCCGCAAGTACTTGTGAGAAATTGGTCAAACCCAGGGAGACAATCTGCCTCTGGATGTCCACGTCCAAGCTGCGCATGAACCTCCGTGCCCTGTCTGCATCGTTGTCAACTAAAGGTTCAGCGAATCTGCTGAGTCTTGTCCATTCTGCTGCATGCACATCCACTGGTGATCCATTTTGCTTTATCCCGATGAATTTCTCTTCCATTTCCTCCCGTGCAGTCCGCGGGAAGAACTTCTCCAGGAAACTCTTTGAAAAATCCGCCCACTTGATTGGCTTGGGCAAACGGTTCTCCTCAACAAGCCACCATTCTCGGGCGTAATCCACTAACTGAATGCGTACCACATCCACTCTTTTCTCATCTGGAATCTGTGCCGCAATAAGCAAGTTTTTTGTGTCAACTAGCCAGTGCTCTGCTGGCAACGGCTCCTCCAAACCAGTAAATGTAGACGGACCCAAACGTCTGAAATCTGCTACGGTCCCTACTCGGTCAACTGGTTTAGCTCCAACATTGTTCACAGATTGCTGAACGATCTGCAAACCTTCCTGAAAAGATTTCGCTTGCTGCTGGATCGGCTCGGTCTGCCTCTTTTGATTCTCTAGCATTCCTCTTATCACTCCAAGCATGGCGGCTTCATCCACACGCCTTTGATATGTCTTCAAATTCTTATCTACCATATTCCTGAAATCAAAACACCCAACATTAGCATGATGATAGATTCAATATATAGATCAAGGCTAGAACCCCAAGATACTTAAATAGAGTGCCGCATTGTAACTATGCCGCGGTATCATAACCACAATTACATAACTCCACCTAAGTCACCTAAGTCCTAGAGATAACAAGGAATCAGGTTTCGAGTCGATATGCAAAAGAAGTTTGCATATCGTAAAAGATATAATCAGGAAGAATGTGATTCAAGAATGGTAACGGCAAGGTGGCAGGACATGTTTCCTAAACACGGTTATTCTGATTTGTGTATTGGGTACAATACCCAACTATAAAAGAATCAACCCGACTAACCTATGGCTCTGATACCAAAAGAACCATGTCACGCCCCGCATCCCAGAGTATGCTAAAATGGGCACGTGACATAGCCAACCATGCTACCTATGGGTAGGAAGTATCCATCCACAGTCACATTACGGCTGTAGAGATATCAAGAACAAAAAATATAACTATCTAAAACATGTCCCTGCTCCGGCGTGTCGACCCCTACGAAGCTGACTATGTCCTCCGTGAAATCCATGAAGGGGTCGGCGGTGCACACCAGGGAGCTCGAACCTTAATCCAAAAGGCATTGCTCCAGGGGTATTACTGTCCCACCATTCACGAGGGCGCCCAGAAGCTCGTCCGGAGATGTAAAAGCTGCCAACTCCACGGAAGCATACCTCGCCTTCTGGCCACCGAGCTAACCGCGCTGATCTCATCATGGCCGTTCGCCCAGTGGGGATTGGACATGGTAGGCCAGTTCCCTACCGGCACTAGTGGGCACAAATATGTTCTCGTCATGGTGAATTACTTCACGAAGTGGATCGAGGCCGTCCCCATCAGAAAACCGGACGCTACCACGACCATCAAGTTCCTACAGAACAACCTGATATTCCGGTTAGGCATCCCGAGGTGTATCATTACCGACTACGGGATGAACTTCGAGAACGAGATGGTAAAAGATTTCTGCAGCGAATATCATATCCTCATGAAATTCGCCGCGGTCCCACACCCCAATGCAACGGGCAGGCCGAAGTTGCCAACCGGGATATCCTCCGGGGTCTCCGGACCCGCATGGAGGGACGCCAAGGCAGTTGGGTCGAGGAGTTGCCCCGGGTCTTATGGGCCCTGCGCACGTCGAAAAAGACCCCCACCGGGGAAACCCTTTTCAGCCTTTGCTATGGGACTGAGGCGATGGTCCCAATGGAGATCGGGCTACCCAGTCACCGGATCGAACACTTCGATGACGAAGCGAACACTACGGTACTGTGGACCAACCTGGACATATTGCTGGAGAAACGGGACCGGGCTCAGATTAGGGCTGCCGCCTATCAGCAGCAAACTGCCCGATACTACAACACGCGGGTCAAGCCACGTTCCTTCAAGACCGGAGACCTGGTCCTACGGCGGAACGAGTTCGGCGATCAAGGTAGGCTGCATAAGTTATCCCCAAAATGGGACGGTCCTTTCCTCGTCACCGAGGTACTTCCCAACGGAGCCTACCGCTTACAGGACGCGGACGGGCGCAAGTTTCCGCGGCCTTACAACGCCGAGAAACTCAAGCTATACCAGTGAACTCACTACCTACGAGTGTACACCCCTCCTGTCATAAAGACAATGTAAATTTTTTTTCAAGATGTCCTTTTCATCCGAATAACAAGAAGGGAACGTTAGAACATTGCAAAAAAAAAGTGTTCTCTCTTTGTGGTCTAAGCCCTCACCCAGAGGCAGTCGAGCAGCAACCATGCTCGGCTATCCCTGGCTGGTAGCTTCCCTACCCACGACGTCAGGGATCAAAGCCCTCAACAAAAGGCAGCCCTGCAACTACCCTGTTCGGCTATCCCCGGCTGGTAGCTTCCCTACCCATGACGCCAGGGATCAAAGCCCTCAACAAGAGTCAGCCCTGCAGCTACCCTGCTCGGCTATCTCCGGCTAGTAGCTTCCATACCCACGATGCCAGGGATCAAAGCCCTCAATAAGAGGCAACCCTACAGCTACCCTGCTCGGCTATCCCCGGCTGGTAGCTTCCCTACCCACGACGCCAGGGATCAAAGCCCTCAACAAGAGGCAGCCGAGAGGCTACCCTGCTCGGCTATCCCTGGCTGGTAGCTACCTTACCCCACGACGCCAGGGATCAAAGCCCTCACAATGAGGCAGCCGAGTGGCTACCCTGCTCAGCTATCCCTGGATGGTAGCTTCCCTACCCAAGAACGCCAGGGATCAAAGCCCTCGACAAGAGGCGGTCGGGAAGCAACCATGTCACGCCCCGCATCCCAGAGTACGCTAAAATAGGCACGTGACATAGCCAACCATGCTACCTGTGGGTAGGAAGTATCCAATCACAGTCATATTACGGCTGTAGAGATAACAAGAACAAAAAATAAAACTATCTAAAACATGTCCATAATCCAAGATAAATCATGAGTCAAAATAAATAAATGCGGAAGCGAAAGATCCAATACAAATAACTGGAATGTACGTCTCATAATGCGGGCTCACATCAGGAATAAAAAAATGCAGGAAAGAAAAACTAACTACTGCTGACACTCACAGCTCAGCCTGTCGGCTGAAGTACTCCCGCTCGGACTGCAACAGCGGTACAGAATCTGGGCCATGCAAAACCCGGACGTCAGCGCGTCATGCCATCAAGTAATATAATATGAACAGTATAGCAGGCAATGCAAATATAAAGTTGAATGGAAAACAGGGGTAACAGCAATATAAATCAGAGCAATACAGGGTAGTGTGCAGTGGGTAAACTAAACTGTTCTATCACGCTCTAAAGTCTTTGAAACCAAATAATGTAATCCTCATCGTAACTCGTCGGTAGTTATTCCGTAACGCCCGGAAAGACGGCAAACAATAGGTATTCCGTAACACCCGGAAAAACGGCAAACAATAGGTATTCCGTAACGCCTGGAAAAACGGCAAACAATAGGTATTCCGTAACGCCCGGAAAAGCGGCAAACAATGGGTATTCCGTAACGCCCGGAAAAACGGCAAACAATAGGTATTCCGTAACGCCCGGAAAAATAGCAAACAATAGGTATTCCGTAACGCCCGGAAAAACGGCAAACAATAGGGTGGCCCTTGGAGTTACGTTCAGTTACAATACTGATTTCCCATACTCTCAAGTTATATGTGTAAGTCAAGTCAGTTATCCCGTAATCAAAAAACTAATGCCAACACAGGATCAGGTAAAATGTTTGTCTGGATAGACAACAGGAACGGTCCATGAGGACTACATGTCAGGTTTGTTGGCATTAGACACAAGATCAGGTAACGGGTCAGGTCATGGTACATCGGGTCAAGTCAAGCAGTATACGGTACCATGTTGGTTCAAGCACTATGTATGTAGCAAGTCAGGTCAAGAAGTAAGTGATATCATATGTGTATTCACAATCAGTTATATAATCAAGCATGGTTATCAACAACATGATATAAGCAATGAATTAAGCAATAGGCAGATACACTCAGTTTGCAGTACAGTTATTAGTTGTGTCACAGAGAGGATTTCAATCATTACAAGAATGCAGTAAGACGATTATAGCCATTTAATCATGTTAACAAGTTTAAGACTTCATGGATGCAATGTTATATGTATATCCAGGTTCCACGGATGAAATCACAATTTAAGCAGGTTAAATGTATACAAGTGTCTGAATGAAGTAAACGGTAGATAAGGTGCCATAGGCTACGTTATTAGTGAAGGTGAAATTAAAATCTGTAAATATGGTTATTAGGTTCACTACGGCAATTGCAACAGGTAGGTTCCAAGTTTGAAAGATAAATGATATATAACACATTGACATAAAAATGGGAATTATAATACTACAGTTAAAATAGCAGGTTTAGGGTGTCATTAATGAATATGTAAATATTATTTAGCATGTAGCAAGGGGTACTTGCCTCGACAGGTCGCGAACCGGGAAAACGGAACGATAAACGTCGGCGGGGAAACTCGCGACGGTCGCACGGTTCACGGAATGAACCCAAATGACGAACACTGGAACCACACGGGTCGGGGCACCTCGCTGGAATGTCGGGTCATGTTGTCGGCATCATCGGATTCCGGCCAAAATGTGAACAGTAAAGATCAAGATATGCAAACAAGAAGGGAAAGAAAATAGAGAAGAAAGGAAAGAGGAAGGAGGAGAAGGAGGCTTACGGTGGTCTGCAGAGGGGTCGTGAGGATCGACGGCGTTGAAGAAACTCCGGAGACCAGCCTACAAAGACGGCGAGAAAAGCTGCAGATCGAGGAAGTCATTAACAGAGAAGGAAAAGAAGGGAAGAGGAGGGAAGCTAACTCACCGAGGGAGGCTTGCGAGGCTGGGGACACGAGGACGGGGTCACCGGCAGTGACTCACGGCAGTGCAACGGTGTGCAGGGGGGCGCGCAGGCCGCGGTGAAGGTACAGGGGTGCACGGGAACGTAGGGAAAAGGAGGAAGAGGGGGCTTGGCTGCGACGAGGGCGATGAGATGACTAGCCCGGCGATGCTGGTGCCGGCGATGGGGTTGCGGCGGCGACGGGGGACGAGGCGGCTGAGCTCTGCGATGGGTTAGGGCTTTTTTTTCCAAAAAGAAGGAGGAGGGAGGCGGTTATATAAATATAGAGAGAGGGAGAGATTTATGGGGGGAGAGAGAGAGAGAAAGATAGAGAGAGAGAGCGACGGGATAGAGAGAGAGAGAGGAAAGAGGTGGGGCCACGGGAAATAAGGTTGTAATTGGCTGAGGTTGTTAAGGAAAAAAAATATTAAAGATTTAAACGATTTTGAACAGTGAAAAATCTTATAAGTTTAAGGAAAAATATTTGATGATTTGAATATTAAAAAATTTGGGATTTTGGTGCAAAATAAAACATTTCCAAATCGCGCCTGGGTTGGGTCCAAAAATTTGAAATTGAAATAATAGAATTTTAAGCGGGATCCAAGATTTAAAATGAAGTGTTTTATGATTAAAAAGCATACCCCCAAAACGGACACACGTATGCGCACGTAGCCGTCCAAACTCGCTCGTTTCACTGAACGGGACGAGAACACGATGCGCGGACGCTACAACAGGGTTAGGGGTGTCAAGTTGGCTAAGATGAATATTTTTAATTTTGTTTTAGATGCCAAAAATTGCTATATGCAGAAATGAATTTGCCGGGTGACATTTACAGTAAGTAACAATCAAGCAAGATAAAAGAAATAAGTGCCACACTACGTTCAATCGGTAACTGAAATTAGTAGCATTGGGCTCGGATGTGACAAACCCTGTTCGGCCATCCTTAAGGACCCAAAAGCCCTCGAAAGAGGCAATCGCTTAGCACAACCATGCTCGGTTATCCCTGGCACACCACCAGGGATCAAAGCCCTCGCCATGAGGTACCGGGCGGCAACCCCGCTCGGACATCCTTAGTAGGCCTCCCACGCCCCTCCCGCGCTAAGGATGAAAAGCCCTTGAAAGAAGCAACCGCTTAGCACGATCCATGCTCGGTTATTCCTGGCAAAACCAGGGATCAAAGCCCTCACCAAGAAGCACCGGGCGGCAACCCCGCTCAGGCATCCTTAAGGATCAAAGTCCTTGCTAAGAGGCACCGAGCAGCTACCCTGCTCGGCCATCCTCAGCAGGCCTCTCACGGCCCCTCTCATGCTGAGGATCAAAGCCCTCGCCAAGAGGCACCGAGCAGCTACCCTGCTCGGCCATCCTTCGCAGGCCTCTCACGGCCCCTCTCACGCTGAGGATCAAAGCCCTCGCCAAAAGGCACCGAGCAGCTACCCTGCTCGGCCATCCTCAGCAGGCCTCTTATAGCCTCTCTCACGTTGAGGATCAAAGCCCTCGCCAAGAGGCACCAAGCAGCTACCATGCTCGGCCATGCTCGGCCATCCTCTTATGGCCCCTCCAACAGCTAAGGATCAAAACCCTCGCCGAGAAGCACCGAGCAGCTACCCCGCTCGGCACCATCCTTAGCAGGCCAATCACGGCCACACCAACGACTAAAGAACATGAACTCAACAAGAGGCATCCGATCTATCAACGTCTTAGCGATCTACACTTCGATTTCGGGGCCATGGGGACACACCGTCTTCCCGCCGCCGGTCCTCGCACACTCGGAAAATGATCAGAGTCAAGTCGACGAGTAATCGATAGACGAGGAACATGCCGACCATAAAGCAGTACTGTGCAGACACAAGTGTCTACCAACAAAAGGAAACGCAAGCACAAACACTACGGCAAAAACAAAAAGTTTTTATTCAAAAAGTCAAAGCTTTTACAAGGGTACTATGGGCTCCCCAGCCTTATCAAATTACCCGGAGGCTTACAAGAGAGAGAGGAGGAAAAACCAAAAAGATCGGGCAACAAGCCCCGCCTAGACCTCACTCCCCTCATCACTATCGGCCGGGGCGGGACCACCGAGAGCGGGACCCGAGCACGGAGCTCACCATCGGCGAACTCCGGAAGCTGCTTCTTGACCGCATCAAGAGCTTTGTTCCACACAATGGCAGAGGCCTCGCCTAGGTCAACATAAAACTGGTCTGACTTTTTGTAATCCGTCATCGCCCTCCTAGCCCGGGCTTCGGCGGCCTCTGCCGCTTGACGCGCCGCGTTGGCATCCCGCCTGCTTGCTTCCTTCGACCTTCTCATGGCTACAAAACGATCGGCCAGTTCCACCAACTTCACCTCAACAACTCGGTGGGACTCGCTCAGGCGGCGGTAGGACTCCCGGCACTTCAAAACGGTGAGGTCCGCAACTTCCGACTGAGCTTTGAGGGCGAGTGACCTCTCCCTCTCCAGACGCAGCTCGAGTCGCAGATCCTTGACCTCTGAAGAACACTCTTCTGCTGACCCCACGGCCCGAATATCCCCCTCGGCTTCCATACGAGTGATAAGGGCGCAGTGCTGGAAGACCGGGCGAAAAATGGCAGGAAAACCTAAGGACACCCGAATTGAGAAAAGGTCGCCTAAATCAACACCTAAGGGAGTGCATACCTGAACCGCCTCCTCTGCGATAGCAGCCAGTCGGGCCCTCAAGGTCCCCCGTGGCATCCAGCCCCCGGCGACTCCTCCATGCTGGCAAGAATACTGACCGCAACGGAGAGCCCCGGTGGAACCACGAACTGGGTGCCCTACTTCTGCATGGGGTCCCCTCCAGAATGTCCACCGGCGGTGCACGAGAAACCGTCCTCTTCCGCTTGAGAGGAACCCCGTCTTCGCTCTCTCCTGCGTTCCTCGTCTGAGAGTCGGGAACCCGTGTACGCCTTTGGCCGCCGCCGGAACAATCACCAAGAGCCCGTGGCAGGGCAGGTGGCCCCGCCGTCGGGGGCACATCCAGCGCGGAGCTCGGGTCAGCCGGAGGCAAGGCCGCACCGCGGTCCCCCCTTCGGGACTGAGCGTCGATGGCACCAAGAGTCTGGGATCGAACCATCCGTCCTGCCAAAAGGGAGAAGAGGCTCGACTCAGAAGGAGAAGAAGCAGAAAAAAAGACATCTAACCTGATTGAGAAGCCCTCGGGAAAGCAGAAGATCCGACCTAAGACGAGAGCGCCGAGCTTACGAGATGAAAGATGAGGGAAATATGAAGAGAGATGGGCCCTAAAGCGGGCCCCACCTCTACCTATAGCCTCCGGCGCCCCCATCCAACGGCAACAGTCGACTCCCGCAAAAAACAACCCATCACATACGATGACCCAGATTTCTCCACCTGGCGCGCGCGCATTGGACAACATCCCATCAGACGCCGCAGGTCTGCAACACGTCGCGTCGCCTAACTGACGCTCGACACATGGACCGTCGCTTCAGTGGCGAAACGCACGAACCTGCGCACCCTCTTTAATGCAGAAGGTCTCGCCTTGATTCGCCTGCGTCACCCAGAAAAAGACAACGGATTGCCCGGGGACACGCCCGACGATATCCTCGGAAGAGAGCTCACCTCGGGTGACCCAGCAGACCACTCTCGATCCGACCCGTCAGCTGGTCGGGACGAGAGAGGGGGGCTAATGATGTTGCTCAATATCGGCGATCTCCCAGATCATGACACGTGGCAGATGACGTGTCCCAGAGCATGCAAGAAAGGGCCTACAGCAGCCAACCAAACCACCCCTATGCTCATCCTACCGAGCAGATGCTGGCTCGCCCCAGCACGATGGGCCTTCTTGGCCTCACAGCTCGTTCCCGAGCTACCGCAGAAACTAGATACCCCAGCTCTCCCGCTCGTCCGCGAGCTCTCCCGCTGAGGTCATCTTCCTCGGTCTCATCGACTGACCAATAGCACCGCTTGCAGGCGTAACCGCTATCCCGCGAATCTCGCCATGCTCGAGATCTCCGCCGACCACATCCCACGTTCCACGCCACCACGATCCCTCATTAACGAGCCTGTCTTGCCATTAATGGGTGGTCCTGCTCTTCACGCAGGCGTGACGTCGGAAGCATAACGGCCGGCGTGATTCTCACGCCTGCTGCACCTGCTGCTACCACTACTTAAACCCCTCTTTCAGACGGTCAAAGTAAGCCAATTCTACTCCACTAAGCCGTTACTCTATTCGGATCTCTAGACTAACTTGATCGTCGGAGGGTCCTCGGTGGTACAACCACCCCGGGACTTCCTTGCAGGTAACTCGGCAACCACAACCTCAACCCATTGAGATCCACACGCTTCAGGAGCGACAGCCTCCAGATCCAATCTCAGCCACACATCGCAGCCATCCGCAGATCAACGGGAAGAAACATCTGAAGGAGATTCCACCCTCCGTCAATGAGTGATGTTCTCATGTTGGCTAACGCTATTTGAATGGCATGACGGTTTGGATTACAAAGATCAAGAGTCTTGGCATTAGGCTGAAATCTTGGGCTAAAGGGAAATTCGGGAAAAAAATTTGAAAAGAAAAAAGATTTTGTTTTGAGAATCCAGTCTTTAGATAAAGATGATGGGGAGATTAAGTTTACGGGGAATGAAATGGAGGAGAGATGACGACTTCTGAAAATTGTTTCTGGGCCCAATTTGAAGAAATGATTTATTTTTAAACCTATGTATTTTCAAAATTATAAAAAAAAACCCAATACCTACAAAAAAACGAATGTTTTAAGTCCAAAATAGATTGTGTGTATTTTATTTAGAATATTTTTGCATAAATTCCAGGTTTACATTCATTCTTTTTAATCAAATACACAAATTACTTTTTTCCTCAAAAAACATTATTCTTTATAATTTTCTCCACACCTATGGTTCGCTCCCTTCTCCTCAATCATCTCTCCTAAAATCCATATCTCTATTTCCAAATCCTTAATATCCAATCCAATATCTCCAATTCTCCAATCTTCGTCTTTAATTTACGCGTCTCCCTTTTAAATCTCTAACCTGTGACCCAAATCTTCTGTCTTAGCTTCCAATCTCTCAGTCTACTCTTTTTTTCCCGCAATCTCCACTCTTATAACGGACAAAAGTAGGACAATCAATAACAAATAAAGAGTAATAAAGAAGTTGGAAATTAAAGCAATCAATAATAAAGAGGGAAAGCAACGATAAAGAATGGATTTAGAAATGTTAGGACAAGCAATGGTAAAAAACAGAATAACAAAGAAACCATGTGACATAATAAAAAATCTTATATTTTAATATCGTGGGAGATCCAAAAAATCCTTCGTTCTAATATCTTAAAAAATATTAAATGGATATTATAAGCAATGCATGCATAAATACATATATAACTCGGGTTTGGATTTAAAATAATGTTAAAGTATATTTTTGGGTCTTTAAAACAATTTTGGAACTTTGTGGATTTAAAAATAAGTCACCTCTCCCAATTGGGCCAGGAAACAATTTTCCCTGAAGAGAAAAATTACAACGTGTCGTTTAGAGAAAATTTACTGACGGCAGAGATCGAGAATGGAATGTTTAAGAGGGGGGAATTTCAACACCGCTTTCTCATTAGGTGGCTAACGGACTCAAAGAAACAACATGATTCGTGGAATCGAACGTCACTACTACAAATAGGGGTTGCCCCTACGGATAAAGACGTAGGAGCAAACCACTACCCCTACGGCTATATTCGTAGGGGCACAGAAATACGCCGTAGTTGCACACGCCGCAGATGCGAGTCTTAGCCTTAAACATGCCCCTACGGTGAAATAATTGCCCCTACGGCTTAATGCATAGGTCCATCTGTCCCTACGGATTACACCGTAGTGACAAAATATTTATTTAATTTATCGGTTTATAAAATAAAACAGTTGCCCCTCCGGATAACTCCGTAGGGACAAATACATGCCCCTACGGCTTAATGCGTAGGTCCAGATGTATAGGGCCAAAATATCATATATCCTGATATTTTGTCCCTACGGGTAAATGTGTGGGGGTAAAGCTAAGGCCCCTACGGATTACTCCGTAGGGACAAGCCTAACCCCTGTTACTGAGTCCATAGGGTCAAAATATCAGGTATCCTGATACTTTGTCCCTACGGATAAATGTGTAAGGGCAAAGTTGGACCCTACGGATTAAACGGTAAGTGCAACATGTGTCCCTACGGATTAATCCGTAGGGACATATTATCAGTTTTTTTTTTAAAAAAAGGGATGCCTGTTTTTTCCTCGCCCTGTGCACAATAATATATACATCATATATGAAAGTAATCAATAAGCAGAATATATACCGCAGTATTCATAATCAACATCTCACGCATAATATATAAAAGAAATCAACAAGCAGAATACGATATCAATATAAATCAATATGAACACGCAAACACCACCAATATCGTCCAAAATATATACAATATGTATCATATAAGTAAATACATGTGTAAAATATAAAATTCAAAAAGCTACCCTAGCTCGGTCCAGCTCCACCTCTGATAATCGTCGTAATCTGGCACACCTGCTCCTCGGATAAACCCTGAGTCAACAACTCGAGAAATGCGGACGGTGCGGGAGTCTGAGCGGGCTATAGAGCTGTAGGAGTAGTCTGCGCAACCGCAGCCGAGGCAGTGGCTTGCAGAGCCGCAGCTGCGGGAGTCTGAGCGGGCTGTGGAGCTGTAGGAGTAGTCTGCGCAACCGCAGCTGAGGTAGTGGCTTTCAGAGCCGCAGCCGAAAAAGATGCATGTGGAGCCTCAGCCGAAGTACCCTGTCGTATCTGTTCGGTTTTGCGTGTTATAAACGAGTAAGAACTATGTATTAGTCGAATTTGTATCATTATCAGGTTATTGCGAAACCCCAATCTATGAATACTTAGTGACTTAGGCCTCGTTTGGATATCTAGTTTGGAAAACCGTAGTTTATTTTAATTAGACAGTTCTATGTATGTATGATTAATCAAAGCTAAGTCTACAATCAAATAAGCTCAGGCTACGTACTAATATTGGATATGTTGCTATCTATAATATGACATAATATTTTACTATTAAGTAGTATACATACCATCATCTCCTTCAACTCCTGGACGGTGGCCTTCAAGGTGTCAAGTTCTTGCTCTAGACGTCGCTTACGGGAGATAGAGGAAGTAACTGCCGGAGTGGAGTCCAACCTCATATGGGCCCTGCTAGGACCCAGTCCCCGGCCTCTCTCCCAACCTCCGTAGTGCCCTCCGTGTGCGGCGTCTAGGACTGGGGTCAGCAGCATCGGATCGTTCTGTCCAGTAAAATCGATCCCCGATGCCTCCGCCTGCTCAACCACTCACTCCTACACCCACATTAACCAGTAAAATATAAGTATATCATTTAAATTTGAACTTTTCAAAACAAAAATTTCAAATAGGGGTTGAATAAATATTAACACTTACGCAATACTCCTGGGTAGCAGTGTCGGGGTATCGAAGCTCGCTCGTGGCGGGATCTGTTGAGGTGCCGTGGACGGTAAGATACGCGGACGGCATGCTCGGTGTACCACCCTGCACCAGGGTCTGAGCTCTCTGCAATTCACAAAAAATTTACATATATCATAAAATAACTCTTAATATTACATTATATCACAGTAGATCTATTGTAATTTACCGATGTCTCCATGGCATGAGTAATATTCCTCGAGCCACCTGTATAAGTGCGGCGACCCCTCTTCGCCGACTTCCTATTCTGTTTATTTTGATCCGCCTGTTTTTGCACAACACATTCAGATTTAGTTTTCTAATTAGGCAACACAAAAAAATGAATTATATACTAAACAATGAATTACATTTAAAATACATACATGTTTGCGCCGAGAGTCGAAATATTGGCACAATAGAGGCCATGTATCTACGTCGACTCTCGCAAAGGCTGGAGTATGTAGGAGGGCCGCTCTCTCTGCCTCGAGGGTCGCCATCTACATGGAATAGAAGTCGATCTTCAGCTCGTTCCTATTGTATCGGACCTTCGATTGCATATTTTTCATCAGGCCATGGTACAGAGCGTGAAGATCGAGCACCCTCCTAGGGTGATCAGGGTCGGGTACAGGCTGAAAATCGTAATACAACTGCAAATACAAAAAAAACAATGTTATTAAATTGCAAGTGTTAATGATAAATATATTGGATAAATCAAATGAAAATATATATTAATACCCGAGCCTGATCCCAGAAGAGGGCGAATGAGCGCCGGTGCCGGTCACCCCACTCAACGTGAAGTGGATACTTCTTCATGAGGCGGCTCTCATCCTCCATATACCGGCCGAACCTCTCAGTATAATCGCCGGTATAGAGATAATCAGGGGTAAAGAAGAGGGGGAATGCTGCCTCCCCTCTAGCTCTGTCGGGCCTCAGCTTGTGGGACTGATTCGGGCCTCGAGTCCCCTTCTTAGGATGGGGATGCCCTGGGTCTACAAGAAATATCAAGACAATCAATATTAAGACAAAGTGGTATTAAGAAATCAAGATTTAATGAAAATTGATGTGTGATATATACCTCTGGCGACAGAAGCACGAGCCTGGGCCCAGGCAGCAGCACGAGCCTGGGCCCGGGCAGCAGCACGAGCGGGGCGATAGTTCCTTCGGTGAGTAATAGCCGGTGACCCGGACGTGGACGCATCCCCTCCAACTAGAAAATAAATATCGATAAAATTACATGAAGTTCATGTTTATTCTTAAAGGATATGTAAAATGAATAAATATTTTATATTTATTCATACAAACCTGCAGACTGAGCGGAGGATATGAAAGTGATGGGAGTGCCCCCTGCACCAGACGTGGACGCACCACCTATAATTAGACAATCAAACATTGACTATATAAGTAATTGCAAAAAGAATGCGTATATCAATAATATAACATTCTAAATCAACATGTATACACTATAGGATATATAAACATACCTGCAGGTACGGTGGTGGGCTCTGCCCCTGATGTAAGTACGTAAGAGCAAAAAGAATGTATGTATATTTATGATATAGCATTCTAAATCAATATACATACACTATATGATATAAAAACATACCTGGAGGTGCGGGAGTAACCTCTGTCCCTGATGTGGATGCACCAACAGCTAGACATGAAAAACATTGACTATGTAAGTAATCTTGACATGAATATGCATGTATATCTATAATATTACATTCAAAATGAATATGCGTGCAACATACCTGGAGGTTTGGGAGTGGCCTCTGTCCCTGATGTGGACGCACCACCACCAACTAGACAATCAAACATTGACTATGTAAGTAATTTTGATACGAATATGCATGTATATTTATAATATTACATTCAAAAATGATTATGCGTGCAATATACCTGGAGGTGCGGCCAAGTCCACACGGAAGGAGGCATCCGAAGGGGTCTCCGATCGGGGTGCAAGACCGGCCCTCTGAAGCTCCCTACGCAGCTCTCTGGGCGGCAGAACCGCTCTGCCTCTGCCTCTGCCTCTGCCGGTGCCACGGCTGGAGCTCCTGCCGTCCCTCGCTGCTCCCGTCGTCGTCATCAAATCTAGATAAAACGGTTCGTGGACACATTAGACAATCATTACATATGCATGCTATATATGTATAGATCGTAAAATGTGAAGTAATAATATAACATTACTGATAACCTTTTTCGTTTCGTGGACGCATTAGACATATCTACTTGAATTTCATCATCGATATCATTTCTAACCCACGTAACTTCATAATCAGCCGAAGACAACCCGTCTTTCTAAACAGACGGTCGGAGCACTCTAAGTCTTATCTCTTCTTCATCCTCATCACTGTCCTCGAATTCTGGGACATCGTAAACATCCCTGGGTTTCCGATGGCATACGACACTCCATCCCGGATGCTTCAAACACTGTGAGTAGTATACTTGGAACGCTTGGTTCGGAAAGATAAATGGATCTTCCTGACCGTAAAATCGAAGTGTGTTCACACTGGTCAATCCATATTCATCTTTCCAAGTCCCGAGATTGCTTCTCCACTTATCCATATCGGTTCGTGTATCGTACTAAGTACACTGAAATATATAAAAGGGTTCTGATCGTCCGGGATATTGGATGCCGAGTATACAATTTAAGTAGCCATAATAAATCACACCATCTGATCCTACCGTCGCAATCCCACTATTCTGAGTGGTTCTTGATGTTTCTATGTCCTTAACTTTGAATTTGTATCCAAGAACACCGAACCCTTTATAATATGCAACCTCCATACTAGGAAACTGAGATAAACATCTTGACTCACTCTCTAATGATGCAGACAAGTTGGGATCGTGGATCTAACAAAACAAATTTTACGACAAATACATAACGATATAAGTTTAGATTAAAACTGATAGCAATAATATGTTATTCGAATAACTTACATGATCTGCAACCCAATCACAAAAATTATCCTGATGATATTTTTCCAATCGTTCATCGTTCCAATCAGGATGCCCCTCACGTACCTCGATTAAATGAATTATGTTCTCGACAATAAATTATGACATTAATATTATATCATTTCATGCATACACAAACACAAATATAACAATTAATCCAAAAAAACTTACTCTCTAATTTTTTCAAGACACGCACTATTGAGGAGGATAAACCTGTATATCTTGTTGATAAACATAGTGGCTATCCTCTTATAATCGGCTTTACCATATGGCCCGTCCTGAATTCTTCGAGGCTGGTTAAGTCCCGTCTCAATGTCCTCGTCCAGATAGCGGGAACAAAATGTGGTTGCTTCATCTAGAAGATAACCTTGCATGATAGAACCCTCTGGTCGATTTCTATTGCGTATATACTTTTTAAGAGTGTAGAGATACCTAAAAAAAATATGTTAAATAAATAAATACGGGTATACATAACAACAATAATTTTACAAATTACGCGAAACGAAAAATTACATGTACCTCTCGACGGGATACATCCATCGATATTATACCGGTCCGACTAACGTAGCCTCAGTTGCAAGATGAACCGTCAGGTGTATTATGATATCGAAGAATGACGGTGGAAAAATACGCTCAAACTTGCAAATTATCAACGCAATAGAATTTTCTAGTTTATCCAGCGTCATAACATCCAGTGTTTTAGCGCATAATTCTCTAAAAAAACAACATATGTCATTGATTACTAGACCAACTGATTCGGGGAGGGAAGTCATGAGGGCTAATGGGAGAAGGTGCTCCATAATAACATGGTGATCATGACTTTTCAGCCCATCGATCTTGCCTTTCACAATTTTTATCTTCTTACTGAATGATCCTGAGAAATCTATGTGAACTTTAAATCATGCAACACTTGCAGGAATATTTTCTTCTCCGGTTGTGACATATGATAAGCTGCATTGGAAAGTACAAACTTGCTTGGTTTACCCGCTACCGGTTTAGGATGCAATTCACTTCTAATATCCCAGTCCTGTAGATCCATCCGAGTATTGAGGTTGTCTTTCGATTTCCCGTTTTTACAAAGAAACAAGTTGAGTACGTGCTCGGATACTCCCTTCTCTATGTGCATGACGTCCAGACAATGACGGACTAAATTTTTTGACCAGTACGGAAGCTCGAAGAAAATGCTTAACTTGTTCCAGAATGGTGGTTTGATCTGTTTTTTCGGATCCATCCCGAAGATCACATTATTGTAACCATCCCACTGAGCATGTTGGATATATGTATGCCCTAGAGGCCATTATGTGATAGTGGATGTATCTATACATGTATATATATATTCAGTTTGCATTCTTGCTCGACATGATAGTATGCTATCTGGTTCTTCTTTATCTGACATGTTTATTTGATCATGCTTTTATTCATTCATACATGCTGATAAAGCCCTGAGGATATCGGCTTGACTACTCTGATTATGATGGAGATCATACTAGTGGGACATCTGTAGTCTATAAGCATATCCTGGAACGTCCCTAGTCGTAGGTATATCGAGATGGGGCATCGATATACCAGAGTAGACTAGCGTATATGATACTAGACCCATACGATGGGCGATGGATGTTCCCACATTCATCGATGTTTGACATCAAGATCATACACGGGTGCTCAGTGGTGACTGGGTACACTGGACGGACTCGCCGAGAACTCCTATATGGAATTATATCTATCGTCGGATAGCAGTTCTCAGGTGACACTGGTACAGGTTAGTCTGTAGACCTGAGATCGTCATAGAGCCTTGTGTGTTCTCCCACTGTACTTTGATTGCCACCCTACCACGGCTCTACTGAGTCGTGCAAACAGGTAGCCGTTGGGTACAGTCCCGAGACACACGAAGGCAATGAGCGATAGGAGGGGTTTCGTCTCTCCCGGTATTGGGAGTTGATGCTGTGCTGTGCTCGACTGGTTATAACAGCAAGTCCCTGGCCAGGGCTGCTGAGATTTGCTGATAAGTGTTATCAGTAGTTTCTCGATCTGTTATAGACCATTCACCGACGCAACTTATTGAGTTATTGGGGTCGACGTGACCATCCCTAGGCTCGATATGCAGCATATCTGACGAAGAGACCGGACTGTACGGAAGTGTTGCCGGATGGCTCGACGGGAGTTGTAGCAGGTTCGCTTGTTGTCTTCTGATCGTTCAATACCCGGGTGGCCGTTACGTTTAGCTGACCTCTTGCGGCTTGAGGGCACTTGATATGATCATTACCCTCTGCCGGCGTATTGACGAGTCTTAGAGTCCCACAGAGGAGTTACCCAGTCCAGGCGAAACGTTGTGGTGCGCATATGCGATATGCGCATGCACCCGATTGAAATGTGCGTATATGATACCGAACATTGATCGGGTGAACTGCTTTTGGTGGGGTCATATGAGATATGACCGGATTGATAAATCAAGTGTTGATTTATCATTTAACCATTAGTTTTCTCACTCAAAACCTTTCTAGGGTTTGATGGATGTATGCATGCATGCATGTGTTTCTATTTTTCTTTTCTAGTTTCATGCACATGAAGATGTGCATACATGTACACATACATACATCAAACCATCATGGTTGATTATATATGGAAATGGTGGCAATATAAGCCTCACACCATAGATTAAACAATGGATAATTATTTAATTTTGGTTTTAAAAGAAAATGAAAAGGAAAGGATAATTATGCTAGTTTCTACATGCTTCTTTTAACCTAACCATTCTCACCCACCACTAAACCATGGTTATCTTTTCCTTTATCATTCTAAACCCAAGTTAAATTAATCATCTATTATTTAATCATGGTTGGAGTCAAGAAGGAATAAATATATATAGTGATATTCATTTCTTTTTCTTCTTAACAAAAAGGGTTATCTTTTTATCTCTTGAAGAAAATTAGCCACCATTTTCATCCTTCTTCATCTTCTCCTCTCTAGTTTTTTCTAGTGAGAAAAACACAATCAAAGAAAGGTTTTTGAAGTGAGATCCAAAACCACAACAACATTCTACACAAGCTTAGCCGTTTCGTTTAGAGTGTTATCTTCGGTTTGACGAAGTAGCGAGCTTAGACGGATATCTCCGCGGTGGATCATCGTGGACACAAGGGGAGTTCAAGAGGACCTCGTTTCAACACTAAAGAGCCTAAGGAGCGAAGCAAAAACGGGAGCTACAAAGGTTGTAGCCTTCAAACCCTAACTTTTGTTAGCTTTAAGTTTAGTAAACCGTAATTTTCTAGGATCTATCCTTTGCATGTTAGTTTAGCACCTTAAAAATTAAAACTTTGGGTATGTGATGCTTCAAAACTCTTCATTGGGTGCTATACTAACCTTACATTGGTATCAGAGCCGACCTAGAACATTAGGCGACGTTTTTACGAAGAGAAAACCCCGATCGGACAAAAATACCGTTTCTTTAGGTGCTCTCTGGAAATTTTCTAAAAATTGACATTTTGCAGAATTAAAAATATCTAAAAATCACAGCAGGAAAATATAAGGATTACGACGAAAAAATTATCAAATGAACAGTAAGAACTGCCGCGGAAACGCGGCCTAAGCTTGCTTAGGCCGCGCTTCCACGGCCATTTATATATATTATTTGTTAATTTTTCTTCTGTAATTCGTTAAACTGCTTGTATATTATTCTGGATATTTTTGATCTGTATTCAGTTTAGAAAAATTCTGGAGATATTTTTGGATTCATCGATTCGATCGGGACTTTCATTTCGTAGCTTTTCCGGGTAAACTAGAAAGTATTGAAGTGTTTGAACGAGTATCATTTACTCACTATTCACGGGGTTTAAATAATTTGGAAATACGTGCAAGTCTTTTTGCGGTGGTCCCTCTAGAAGACAACAAACCTTAACTCGATTATGTGACCGTCTTGAACTACCCTTTGAACCCTCGGGTTTGGGGCAGTACGGCGTGCCACATGTGAGGCGTTGGCTTGACCCTTCTACGGCTGGACCGCCGCTACTGTGTCACACTCCAAATTTTTTGAACCCTGCTCAAGTGTTGAGCTTTAGTGAATCTTGGGTGCTTGATTGTTCGTTCGAAAACTTTAATACTGTCTGTTTGTCTGGAATGTGATACAATATGTGGAATTCATATGGTTTAGGTATGAAGTACGGAATATGTGATATTTCGTATCTATGATGTCTAAAGAGAATCTGGATTCCAAATATTGTAGTTTTACACTTTCTTTTCTGTGACCGTAAGTGTAGTATGTTAGATATCGCCGGTTTCGTTGCTATACATCAACGACAATCGGGGTACGCATACTTACTTACGTTGATGATATATGATATTATGTGTTGCTGAGATATGATGTGCAAGATTGTCGCGATCGAATAGCCGGGGGGTTTTTGTGAGATGAGAGTTTTGTATTTTCATTCATGTAAATTCAAATGTAATGTAATATTCTTTTATTTGGGGCACTTCCAGGTTGCGGTTGTGTCACCAGTGTTGTATATTATTTACTTTTCCGCATTAGGATGGACCCAAGGAGGAGAGCACAGGTGACCGGGTTCTGGGGTTCAGTGGGAGGCCATCTCGAGGAGTCGAGACCGGGTCTCCTAAACTCCAGGATTGGTAGGGTCACTTGCCGCTCTCGTAGGGGTCCAGGGTGTGGGCTTGGCTATTCATCGCGACTGTGGAATCCGTATTTTCTATTCTGGCTAAATACTAAATACGGACGTCCTAGTATATCCCACGTTATATCTATATTTCTGCTGCATGTGTTCTGTGATATCTGAGACGAATGACATATTATATATATGATATATAGTAGACGTTGCTTATGTTTTACACCCGCGCTAGTCCCGTCCCGGTATGCCGTTAGTTAAGTAACCTAACGGTGCATAACGGAACATTGCGGCGAATGCGGATGGCATAAGCGTACGTGTTATTTTCGTTTCTTTTCTGTGATTGGCTTAAGGACTTAAATGATGGGATTACATTAATGTGATTAATGTAAAGAAAATAAACCTAAAAAGATGTTGTAGAATCGGATTTGAAAACTACTCGGCTATTTATGAAAAAGCTATATTTCAAAAATGCGGAGCTTAAGCCACTCCTTTTGAAAAACTGTTTGATTCTACAACGATATCAAGTTCAAAGCGTTAAAGATTTTCTTAAAAATCATTCGCAACCCTCCGTCATTTTAGGAAGTAGAGTACTTAGTATTCGTGCTACGTTTGTTGACTTTAGTTAAGGCGTAGTGAACGGTAGCTAAGTGATGTCTTCCTACACTGCATATGATGCAGATTAATTAGGACATTCATGCGACTTTGTTGACCATAGTTAAGGGTCATATGGGTGGGTCTAATTAATCAAGAAATGACGGGTAGAACTTGACTGGTACTTATGATTTGTTGACCATAGTTAAGGTCATAAGTGCTAGGGGTAAAAATTACATCGGGATTTCAAGTGTTGAAATTTGCAATGAGATTGCATACCTTCCATATGATGGTTGGATCCCGATCCCACTGTGGGCAATAGTTGCTCCTAGGAGAGTTTTGCAGTTTACAATTAGCTAACTCATTAGGTGTCTAGAAAGGTGTTAACGGGGCTCCGCCTCTGGGAAAACGAGGTTTACTCTAATTAGGTCCGTGCGAAAGCACGGGGAACCTCCCTCAAAGTACCGACACTGGCCTGGCTGAACGGTTAGCGAAGTTGTAGACTGTAATTAATCCTGGCTAGTTTTTCTTTTTAAGGTTTGAAAGAAAAACTTGATAAAAAGCAGTGGGAAACATCGATTAGACAAGATAATAAACCAATCTAATCTATGCAAGAGCTTTCGCTGAGTGTATTCTTTTCTCTCTCTTAATGGCAGATACCAATGACTGGACTTAAGCTTCTACTAGATAAAAACAAACTGAACGGGACCAACTATAAAGACTGGCTAAGGAATCTGAAGATCGCCTTGACTTATGATAAAGTATCATATGTCCTCACGGCTTCAGCCCCGCCCGTCCCAGGCCCAAAATCCTCAGTTGCGGACATAGAAGTCCGCAAGACATGGGACGCTGACTGTACCACGGCCACATGCCTCGCGCTTGCATCGATGGATAACACACATCAAAAGCAGCACGAGGACATGGACATTCACAGGATACTGCTCCATACAAAGGAGTTGTATGGGGAGCAGTCCCGCGTATTACGATACGAGGCATCAAAGAAACTGTTTCACATGCGGATGGCCCCTGGCACACCAGTAGCAGACCATGTTTTGAAGATGATAGCTCTTATAGAAGAGCTTGAGGACCTCGGATGGACTATGGACAATGAACAATATATAGATATTATTCTGCAGTCCCTCCCCTCCACCTTTGCTCAGTTCATAGTGAACTTCAACATGCATGGCATGGAGAAGGACCTCCCTGAACTCCTTAATATGTTAAGGAGTGCAGAGAGCACTATGAAGTCAGCAAAGACTCCCGTTATGACGATTGGACAGTCTTCTTCTTCTCGCCCGAAAGCTAAGGCCAAGGGAAAGAAAAAGAAGAAACCCACTAATCCTAAGGGCGGAGTCAAAAAGGTGAAGGGAAAGGGAAAGTCCACGGCTGGAGACCCAGGGAAAGGCGAGTGTTTTCATTGCCACAAGACAGGACATTGGAAGCGCAACTGCACGGAGTACCTAAGTCTTAAGAAGAAGCATGGTGATGCTTCTGCTTCAGGTGCGTTTGTGACTGAAAACTGTTTTTCTATAAACTCTGCTTCCTGGGTATTGGATACCGGTTCAGGTTCTCACATTTGCAATTCTATGCAGGGGCTGAGAAATAGCAAGGTTTTGAAGACAGGTGACCATACTCTCTGCGTTGGAAATGGTTCCAATGTACATACAGTCGCAGTGGGAGAGTATCACTTGGGGTTGCCGTTTGGATGTATTTTGATTTTGAATCCATGTTATTTTGTACCTGATATGCTATGTAATATAATATCCGTATCTTTGTTGGATAATGAAGGATATAATTTTGTGTTGCAGAACAATGTTATGAACATTCACCTAAATCAAATGTTGGTTGGGTATGGTACACTTAATAACGGAATATATGTCCTAAATCAACACACAGTTTTCAGTATACAACACACTAATAAAAGAAAAATTTCAGAATTAAATGAAGCTTTTCTTTGGCACTGTAGACTTGGTCATATTAACGAAACAAGACTAAACAAGTTACATAAAGATGGATATTTAAACTCTTTTGAATATAAATCTTATGCGACTTGCCAGTCTTGTATCAAGGGTAAAATGACCAAAACTCCGTTTACTGGACACGGAGAAAGAGCTACTCAGCTCCTGGGCCTCATACATAGTGATGTATGTGGGCCAATGTCTACACAAGCTAGAGGCGGTTTTTCATACTTCATTACATTCACCGACGATTTCTCAAGATTCGGTCATGTATTTTTATTAAAGCACAAGTCCGAAGCTTTCGAGAAATTCATTGAATATAAACAAGAAGTAGAAAAACAAACCGGCTTGAGTATTAAGATGCTTCGATCAGATCGAGGTGGTGAGTATCTCAGTACAGAATTTGCAAACTTCCTAAAAGAGAATGGGATTCTCTCTCAGCTCACTCCTCCTTACACACCACAGCACAACGGTGTGTCAGAACGACGGAATAGGACCCTATTAGATATGGTCCGGTCCATGATGAGTGATGCTGAGTTACCAGTCTCGTTTTGGGGGCATGCGTTGGAGACTGCAGCGTTTCTGCTAAACAGGGTTCCGACCAAAGCCGTGTCTACCACGCCATATGAGATATGGAATGGGAAGAGACCATCTCTTAAGAGAATTAAGATTTGGGGTTGCCCGGCCTATGTTAAAAAGCAGAATCCGGACAAACTCGAGACACGGTCAGTCATGTGTAACTTTGTGGGATATCCAAAGAATTCTTATGGATATCTGTTCTACCACAAAGAGGAACAAAAGGTGTTTGTTTCTCAGTATGCCACATTCTTGGAAAAAGAGTTTTTCACAGATAAAGATGATGGCAAGGTAGTAGATCTGGAAGAGGTTCTGGAGTCACAAACTACAAATGACGATTTGGTTGAACCGGCTGTTGCAACAGAAACTGAAGAACCTCGGCCACTCCGTAGGTCTGGTAGGACTTCTCGCCCACCGGAGAGGTACTACGGTTTCCTCATTGATGGTGACAGAGAAGACTGTATCATGGAAGATGATGATCCTACCAGTTTTCAGCAAGCTATCACGAGTGGTGACTCTGTGAAGTGGCTTGATGCCATGAGATCCGAAATGGAGTCTATGTACACCAACAAAGTATGGACTTTGGACGTTGTACCCCCTGGGGTAAAACCTGTAGGGTGCAAATGGATCTTTAAAAGAAAGATTGGTGTGGATGGGCAGGTAGAGACCTATAAGGCAAGACTTGTGGCGAAAGGTTTTCGTCAAAGACCAGGTTTGGACTATGACGAAACTTTTTCGCCCGTAGCCATGCTTAAATCTATTCGGATCCTACTTGCTATTGCTGCTCACTACGACTATGAAATCTGGCAGATGGACGTTAAAACAGCATTCCTAAATGGAGATTTAGAAGAATGTGTTTATATGGATCAGCCGGAGGGCTTCATTGACAGTGGGAGCAGCGAGAAAGCATGTAGATTGCTTAAATCCATATATGGGTTAAAGCAGGCATCTCGGAGTTGGAACATCTGTTTCGATGATGTTATCAAAGAGTTTGATTTCATCAAAAATCCAGATGAACCTTGTGTTTATAGGAAGGCTGTAGGAAGAGCTGTCACATTCCTCGTATTATACGTTGATGACATTCTTCTGATAGGAAATGATATTCCTATGCTACAGTCGGTCAAATCATTCTTATCACTGAGGTTCTCCATGAAGGACCTGGGTGATGCCACATACATCCTGGGCATAAGGATCTATAGGGATAGATCCAAAAAGTTATTGGGACTGTCCCAAACCAGGTACATCAACACCATCCTAAAGAGGTTTAGTATGGAAGACTCCAAGCGGGGTGCCTTACCCGCTTGCCATGGAGTCACTCTCTCCAAGGATTCTTGTCCAAAGACCGATGAAGAGAGAGCTCGCATGAGCATTATACCTTATGCTTCGGCAGTAGGATCTATAATGTATGCGATGTTATGTACACGCCCAGATGTAGCTTATGCACTTAGTGTTGTAAGCAGGTATCAATCCAACCCAGGGGAGAACCACTGGACAGCTGTGAAGAACATTCTTAAGTACTTGCGAAGGACTAAAGAATTGTTCTTGGTGTATGGTAATAAAGATCTCCAAATGGAGGCCTTTACCGATTCGAGCTTCCAGAGCGATAAGGATGACAGCAAATCTATCTCAGGGTTTGTATTTACCCTTAATGGAGGGGCGGTAAGTTGGAAGAGTTCCAAACAAGATACCGTTGCAGACTCTACGATGGAAGCTGAGTACATTGCTGCAAATGATGCCGCCAAGGAAGCTGTCTGGATGAAAAAGTTCGTCTCGGAGCTAGGAGTAGTTCCAACCATTATTGATCCAATACCTTTGTATTGTGACAATAATGGGGCAATGGCGTTAGCCAAGGAGCCCAGATCCCATCAGCGGTCCAGACATATCCTGAGGCGCTTTCATTTAATCCGGGAGATTGTAGATCGCCGCGAGATCGAGATTAAGAGAGTAGACACAAAGAACAACGCCGCGGATCCATTCACCAAGGCTCTCCCTCAGCCGCAGCATAAGCGACTTTTTGAGATGTTGGGTATGAGATACGCCAATAACTGGCCTTAGTGCAAGTGGGAGATTGTTGGATATATGTATGCCCTAGAGGCCATTATGTGATAGTGGATGTATCTATACATGTATATATATATTCAGTTTGCATTCTTGCTCGACATGATAGTATGCTATCTGGTTCTTCTTTATCTGACATGTTTATTTGATCATGCTTTTATTCATTCATACATGCTGATAAAGCCCTGAGGATATCGGCTTGACTACTCTGATTATGATGGAGATCATACTAGTGGGACATCTGTAGTCTATAAGCATATCCTGGAACGTCCCTAGTCGTAGGTATATCGAGATGGGGCATCGATATACCAGAGTAGACTAGCGTATATGATACTAGACCCATACGATGGGCGATGGATGTTCCCACATTCATCGATGTTTGACATCAAGATCATACACGGGTGCTCAGTGGTGACTGGGTACACTGGACGGACTCGCCGAGAACTCCTATATGGAATTATATCTATCGTCGGATAGCAGTTCTCAGGTGACACTGGTACAGGTTAGTCTGTAGACCCGAGATCGTCATAGAGCCTTGTGTGTTCTCCCACTGTACTTTGATTGCCACCCTACCACGGCTCTACTGAGTCGTGCAAACAGGTAGCCGTTGGGTACAGTCCCGAGACACACGAAGGCAATGAGCGATAGGAGGGGTTTCATCTCTCCCGGTATTGGGAGTTGATGCTGTGCTGTGCTCGACTGGTTATAACAGCAAGTCCCTGGCCAGGGCTGCTGAGATTTGCTGATAAGTGTTATCAGTAGTTTCTCGATCTGTTATAGACCATTCACCGACGCAACTTATTGAGTTATTGGGGTCGACGTGACCATCCCTAGGCTCGATATGCAGCATATCTGACGAAGAGACCGGACTGTACGGAAGTGTTGCCGGATGGCTCGACGGGAGTTGTAGCAGGTTCGCTTGTTGTCTTCTGATCGTTCAATACCCGGGTGGCCGTTACGTTTAGCTGACCTCTTGCGGCTTGAGGGCACTTGATATGATCATTACCCTCTGCCGGCGTATTGACGAGTCTTAGAGTCCCACAGAGGAGTTACCCAGTCCAGGCGAAACGTTGTGGTGCGCATATGCGATATGCGCATGCACCCGATTGAAATGTGCGTATATGATACCGAACATTGATCGGGTGAACTGCTTTTGGTGGGGTCATATGAGATATGACCGGATTGATAAATCAAGTGTTGATTTATCATTTAACCATTAGTTTTCTCACTCAAAACCTTTCTAGGGTTTGATGGATGTATGCATGCATGCATGTGTTTCTATTTTTCTTTTCTAGTTTCATTGACATGAAGATGTGCATACATGTACACATACATACATCAAACCATCATGGTTGATTATATATGGAAATGGTGGCAATATAAGCCTCACACCATAGATTAAACAATGGATAATTATTTAATTTTGGTTTTAAAAGAAAATGAAAAGGAAAGGATAATTATGCTAGTTTCTACATGCTTCTTTTAACCTAACCATTCTCACCCACCACTAAACCATGGTTATCTTTTCCTTTATCATTCTAAACCCAAGTTAAATTAATCATCTATTATTTAATCATGGTTGGAGTCAAGAAGGAATAAATATATATAGTGATATTCATTTCTTTTTCTTCTTAACAAAAAGGGTTATCTTTTTATCTCTTGAAGAAAATTAGCCACCATTTTCATCCTTCTTCATCTTCTCCTCTCTAGTTTTTTCTAGTGAGAAAAACACAATCAAAGAAAGGTTTTTGAAGTGAGATCCAAAGCCACAACAACATTCTACATAAGCTTAGCCGTTTCGTTTAGAGTGTTATCTTCGGTTTGACGAAGTAGCGAGCTTGGACGGATATCTCCGTGGTGGATCATCGTGGACACAAGGGGAGTTCAAGAGGACCTCGTTTCAACACTAAAGAGCCTAAGGAGCGAAGCAAAAACGGGAGCTACAAAGGTTGTAGCCTTCAAACCCTAACTTTTGTTAGCTTTAAGTTTAGTAAACCCTAATTTTCTAGGATCTATCCTTTGCATGTTAGTTTAGCACCTTAAAAATTAAAACTTTGGGTCATGTGATGCTTCAAAACTCTTCATTGGGTGCTATACTAACCTTACAGAGCAGTCACGTTCTCTCTGGACAATGGGGCTGGAGGTCCAAGAAGCTCCTGATGACCATCAAAGTGAACAGCGTCTAACCTGTAGGGATGGTCTAGAGGCAGGAAACGTCGATGGCCGCAATAACAAACCTTCCTGCTAAAATTCAAGAATTTCGATGTTGTATGTTGATGGTGTTAGTTGTATGTATGCCCTAGAGGCCATTATTGTACATGAGATGTATATTATAGTGGATGCTGGGACATATATAGGGAGGACTTTCTTGCTCGACATGATAGTACGCTATCTAGTTGCTCTTTATCTTAACATGTGTACTTACTGTCTCTCTGTTACATATTGATAAAGCCCTTATGATGTGTACTTGACTTCCAGGATTATGATGCAGATCATACTAGTGGGGCCTGGGTAGTCCATGAGTTCATCCTTCATTGTTCCTAGTCGTGGGAATATCGAGACGGGGCATCGATATTCTAGAGTAGACTAGAGTATATCTTCTCGACCCATGTGATGGGCGGTGGATGATCCCATATCCATTGGTGTTTGACATCAGAGATGGTATACGGGTGCTCAGTGGAGACTAGGTACACTGAACGGACTCGCCGAGAACTCCTAGATGGTATTATACCTCACGTCAGATAGCAGTTCTCTGGTGACACTGGTACAGGTTAGTCTGTCGACCAGAGATCGTCATAGAGTCTTGTGTGTCTCCCACTATACTTTGATTTCCACCCTACCACGACTCTACTGAGTCGTGGAAACAGGTGGTTTTTGGGTACAGTCCCGAGTCATATGGAGGCAATGAGCGATAGGAGGGGATTCGTCTCTCCTGGTATTGGGGGTTGATGTTGCGTTATGCTGGATTGGACATAACTAAAATCCCTGGCCAGGGTAGATGTGATTTACTGGTAAGTGTTATCAGTAGTTTCACACCCGTTATGGACCTTAAATCGGCATGACTTATTAAGCTACTAGGGTCTGACGTTTACCACCCCTAGGCGAGATATGCGACATATCAGACGAACAGACCGGACTATACGGTAAGTGTTACTGATTGGATTCGCAGGAGTATGAGCAGGCTTGCTTGTTGATCTTCTGATCGCTCAATACCCAGGTGGACGTTACGTTTAGCACACCTCTTGCGGCTTGTGGGTGTTTGCTATGATCATCACCCACTGCCGGCGTATTGACGAGTATTTAGAGTCATACACAGAGGTTTCCTGGCTCAAGCGAAACGGAGTAGGAGCACATATGAGATATGTGCGGGACCGAGATTAATATGAGTATGTGATACCGTATTCTATTCTCGCGATTTGTATCATCAGTCGGTTATATGCGATATAGCCGGGTTACCGAATCAAGTGTTGATTCGATAAATTGATACACTAGATATTAGTCGGTTATATATGATATGACCGGATCATTAAATCAAGTGTTGATTTAATGATTTAATGTATAATTATATATTTGATATATTACTTTACATTAACTAGTATTGGCTCACTTAAGATTGGTTTTCTAACATGATGTGCACATAGTGTATATGTGTTATATGTTTGTGTAGATGTTTGTATCATGCTTGATGATACATGCAAACATGGGTGTGTGTATGACTTACACCATACTTAAGATAATGGTTAGGGTTTTTATTTATTTTGTAATTCAAAATTAGTGGCATTTTGTCATGGCATGAAGCTTCATGAAGCTTGGTGATAACCATTGACCAAGTCCACTTGTTTTGTTTTACTAAAGATATTTATTAACCAAACCATCAGCTTAAACTATGGTTATGTCTCTAAAATGGTTAGTATATGATACTAACTCACCCATGGTTGCATAAATCATTCTCATTCACCTTGGTTTATTTTTCTTGAGTTGCTTTCTTCATCCTCTTCCTTTTTGCTTTCTAGCTTCAAATGAAATGGTGAAAATGAGTGAGAAAATAAAATCTAAAGTGAGCCCACTTCCTACTTCATCATCCTATACACTTGCTTGGGTAGTAAAGGGTGTTCCCTTCACAAAGTTTTTGACTTAGTGAAGAGGTAGCTTGGGTTTGAGTCTCCTCGACGTAGATCATCTTCGGCCTCGAAGAATTCGTGCAAGATTGTTCATTTCTCCGAGGGAACCATTCTAGAGTTCGGGAAATCTTCACTTGCAGCGATCCCAGCGAAGGAACTTCAACACGGAGCTTTAGAAGTGAAGGACCGGTCTACAAAGGTTGTATTCCTTGCTCACTACTTGTAATGGTTGATTACATGTTTGGTTTTGTCTATTCACTCTAGCTTGATCCTAGCTTAGGATTGATTAGCACATTAGAAATTTTAAATTTGGCATGGTAGTTGCTGTGAAAACCCAGTAGGGTGCTAAGGAATCCGAACAGTGGTATCAGAGCCGGGCTAGAGTATTAGACGGATAGTGTAGGATTACGAAACCGAAACTGCTCCGAAAATTTAAACATCAAAACCTGCAGTCTGTCGATTTTTAAATGAGCTCTAAAAATTTTTCAAACAAGTGCAAAATGATATATGAGAGATTACAAGAACATGGAAAAAATTTGGGACCCAGAGCTCGGATTTTGGCTGAGCTCATGGGTATTGTGGCCGGCCACATTTAGGCAGATTGTGTTCAAATTTTTTTCATGTTCCTATCTCTGTATTTTGGTGTTTCAGGTATTGTTTGCTTAGTCCAAAAATTTCATGTGATGTTAATTTGTTAAAGGGCTAATTCGGAGTGTTTCGTATTCGTAGTTTAACATTGTATTTAGGTTTTCACATATTGTCTAGGCGAAGTTAAAAAGTTCGATCGAATGTCAAAATCCTATTTTTCCAAGTTAAACGTATTCGGAAAAAGATGCAAGTAATTCTATGAACCCTCTAGAAGAATGAAACCCTAACTCGACTTTTTGGATCGCGGAACCGTGGTCATACCCTAGGGTTTGCCACAGTTCTATGGCGACATCAGTGAGGCTTGGGTCTACCCTTCTACGGCTGGTGCATAGGTACTGTGGCATATTCTGGGTATTATTGAACTGTGCTCAAATGTTGAGCTGTCGGAAAATTGTGGGACTTTGATGAATCGATCGAAAATTTTAACGTCGTCCGGATATTTGTGATGGGATACAATAATTGGAATATATCTAGTTGCATGCAAGTTTAACATTTCGATCTCGGACGGAATCGGGAATCTTGTTGAATTACCCGACTTCCTTTGAAAAGTGTTTTCATGGTTGAGACCTAAATGTAAAATTTGCATTGTTAGGCATGAAATCCAGAATATGTGATATTCTGGGTTTATGATGTCTAAGGGCAGTGCGGATTCCAATTGTTGTAGTTTTTCACTTTCTTTTCTGCGTCCGTAAGTGTAATATGTGGTGTATCGCCGGTTTCATTGCTATACGTCAACGATAATTGAGATACGCATATTTACTTACGTTGATGACATGTGATGTTATGTATTGCTGTGATATGTTATATTGGATCGTCGTGTTTGAATAGCCGGGGTTTTTTATGTGAGATGAGAGTTTTTCGTTTTCATTCATGTAAAAACTTGTATGTAATATTCTTTTATTGGGGCACTTCCGGATTGAGAAAGATGTCACCGTTGATGTATATTATTTACTTTTCCGCATTAGGATAGAGCCAAGGAGGGGCGCACAAGTAACCGGGTTCTAGAGTCCAGTGGGAGACCATCTCGAGGCGTCGAGTTCGGGTCTCCTAACTCTAGAATTGGTAGGGTTGCTTGCCGCTCTCGTAGGGGTTTAGGGGTGTGGGTTTGGCTATTCATCATGACCGTGGAATCCGTGTTTTATACAGGCTTAAATTAAAACCCGGAAATCCTAGTATATCCAATATTTCATATATTGTTTTCTGCTGTGATATATGTGATGTGATCATTTGATATGTTGAGATGTATACATTATATAGTATATATGGTATATTATAGGCGTTGCTTATGTTTTATACCCCCGCTAGCCCTGCCCCGCTCTGCCGTTAGTTACCTAACCTAACGGTGCATGACGGGACATCGAGGCGAAGGCGGATGGCATAAGCGTACGTTGTATTTATCTGTGATACTTAGGTAACTTAAATGATGGGACATTCATTAATGTGATTAATGAAGGAAAATAAACCTAATGATGTTGTGGAATCGAATTTTCAAAAATAGGTAGCTCTAGTTATTGCTTTGCATAGCGGTATTCCTTGTAGAATATCCAGCACCTTATTCAATAAAGAAAGAGCCGAGATCCCTTCACCGGGAGTGACCTCTTTAGCAATAACTAGCAGATGCTACAACCCTCAGTTTTGTCTTTTGATTGTTTTTCTAGTTCTTGCTTTGCATAGTGGTATTGTGAATATCCTGCACCTCATTCGATGAGGAAAGAGCCGAGATCCCTTCACCGGGAGTGACCTCTTTAGCGAAACTAGCAAAAGCCTCAAAAACACTCTATTTAAAATCATTTGATTCTGCAACGAGATCAAGTTCAAAGCGTTAAAGGTTTTCTTAAAAACCATCTGCAACCCTCCGTCATTTTAGGAAGTAGAGTACTTAGTATTCGTGCTACCTTTGTTGACCTTAGCCAGTGCGTAGTGTGCGGTAGCTAAGTGATGTCTTTCTACACAGTATATGATGTGATTAGTTAGGACAGTCATGTGATTTTGTTGACCTTAGCCAAGGGTCATATGAGTGGGTCTAATTAATCACAAAATAACGGGTAGAACTTGACTAGTGCTTATGAGTTTTTGACTATAGCCAAGGTCATAAGTACTAGGGGTAAAAACCATTATCGGGAGTTTCAAGTGTTGAAATTTGCAATGAGATTGCATACCTTCTATGAGATAGTTGGATCCTGATACCCACTGCGAGTAATTATTACTCCTGGGAGAGTTTTGCACTTTACAATTAGCCGATCAAGTAGGTGTCTAGAAAGGTGTCAACGGGGTTACGCCCCTGGGAAAACGAGGTTTATTTTAATTAGGTCCGTGCGAAAGCACGGGGAACCTCCCTCAAAGTACTGGCATTGGCCTGGCTGAAAGATTGGCAAACTTGTAGCATGTAATTAATCCCGGCTAGTCTTTCCTTTTAAGGTTTGAAGGAAGATTTGATAAGAACAGTGGGAGCCATCCTGATTAGATAAAATATATAACCAATCTAATCTTGCAAGAACGCACGCAGAGTGTTTTCTTCTCTCTCTCTCCAGGTAGCGACCATATCACGCCTTAATCAAGATAATAATATGGATGTATTGACCGAACCCGCTTGTTATATTGAGCTGGGGAACGTTGGTCCCGCTCCACCTTATAATTGTTATAAGACCGAGCAGGAATTAGGGGAATACCAGGATTCCCATGCCGCCCAAACGAAGAAAGTGCATGATGATGCATCTTCTTCGGCTGTGTTCTTTACAGAGAATTGTTTCTCAGTGTTCTCTACGTCCTGGGTATTTGATACCAGATCGGGATCCCGCATATGTAATTTGATACATGGGCTACAGATAGGTAGAGAACTGAGAATAGGGTGATATGTCTCTAAGTATAGAGATTGGTGCAATTGTTGCAGCCAAATTAGTTGGCAAGTATCACCTTGTATTACCAAATACATTTATTCTGAACGAATGTTATTAGATACTGAACCTGATATACAACATCATATCAGTCTCTTTATTTACTAAAGAAGGATATAATTTTGTATTGTTGGATATTGTTTTGAACATTTCCTATATCAAAGTGTTGATCGGTTCAGGCACGTTATCTAATGACATATACGTTCTAAATCAAACCACGGTTCTTAATGTACTGAACACACACACAAGAGGAAGAGTTCAGAAATGAACGAATCTTTCTTGAGGCATTGTAGACTAAGGTCATATCAATGCGACCCGACTAGCTAAGTTACATTTAGATGCATATTTAAATCAGTTTGAATTTATATCTTGTGAAACTTGTCAGTCATGTCACAAAGATAAGATGACCATAGCTCCGTTTACTTGAAACAGAGAAAGGGTTAGTGAACCCTTGGGACTGATACGAGATGTATATGGTCCCCTGTCTACACATACCAGGACTGGTTCTTGGTACTTACTTATATTCACTGATGATCTCTCAAGATTCGGACACATATTCATGTTGAAACACAAGTCTTAAGCTTTTGAGAAATTCAATGAATGTAAGTCAGAAGCCGAGAACCAAAATGGGTAAAAGTATTATGTCCTTTGATGGGATCAGGGATGAGAATACTTGTGCATAGAATTCTTGGACTATTCTAAAGGAGAATGAGATTCTCTCTCAGCATTACTCCGCCGTATACACCACAGCACAACGGTGTATCGGGGCGGAGCAATAGTACCCTATTAGGTATGGTATGCTCTATGATGAGTACTGCTGAGTTACTTATTTCCTTTGGGGGTTATGCACTTGTGAAGCTGCATACCTATTGAATAGGGTTCCAACCAAATCCGTGCCTACCACTCCATATGAGATATGGAATGGGAAGAGACCATCTCTTAAGTAAGTTAAGATTTGGGGTTGTCCGGCCTATGTCTAAAAGCAAAATCCGGACAAGCTCTAGGCAAGGTTAGTTCTGTTTGTTGGATATCTCAAGCATTCGCAAGGGATTATCTTCTACCGCACCGAGAAACAAAAGGTGTTTTATTTCTCGGCATGCCACTTTTTTAGAAAAGAAATTTTTTATGGAAGAAATTTGTGGTCATGAGATAGAACTGGAAGGAGTTCCAGCTATACAAACTACAGCTGATGATTTGGTAGAACCTGAGGATTCAATAGTTCCCGACGAACCTCAGCCTCTCCGCCGATTTGGTAGGGTTCCTCATCCGCCTGAGAGATACTTCGGTTTCTCAATGACAGTGGGAGCTTGCATCATGAGATGATGACCCAACTAGTTTCGAGCAGGCCATCAGGAGTAGGGACTCTGTAAGAATGGCTGGATGCTAAGCGATCTAAGATGAAATCCATGTACACCAACAAAGTATGGACTTTGGTTGCTATATTTGAAGGGTTAAATTCCTATCAGGAGCAAGTATATCTTGAGAAGATTACTTGGTGTAGATGGAAAAGTTGAGACTTTCAAAGCTAGACTTGTTGCAAAAGGTTCTCGTCATCGACCAGGCATGGATAATGATGAAACATTTTCTCCAGTGGCTATGCTTAAGTCCATCCGGATCCTACTTGCCATTGCTACATACCATGACTATGATATCTGGTGGTTGGGTGTCATGACTGCTTTTCTGAATACTGATTTAGATGAAAGCGTCTATAAGTACACAGCAAGAGGGCTTCGTAGACAATGGGAGCAGCGGAAACGTGTGCAAGTTGCTTTATACGATAAAGCAGGCATCACGGAGTTGGAATGTCTGTTTTAATGTGATAGTCAAAGCATTTGACTTCATCAAAACGATAGATGAACCTTGTATATATAAAAAGGTAGTAGAGAGTAAGGTGGTCTTCCTCGTATTGTACGTGGATAACATACTCTTGATAAGAAAATTATTTCCTATGCTACGATCGGTCAATCTCCTCTTATCACATTGATTCTCTGTATAGGATCTAGGTGATACCTCCTAAATCCTTTGTTTTTAGATCTATGAGATAGATCTAAGTGGATGTTAGGATTCTCACTAGGTGTAGTGAGAGGCTATCAATTGATCCTGAGGTGAATCACTGGATACCTTCCAGGGTGGTAAGGACGACTGAATGTCAGTCACAGGCATTATCTTTACCCTCAGTGGAGGGACGGTATGTTGGAAGAGTTCCAAGCTAGATACCGTGACAAACTAGACAATAAAGGCTGGTGACATCGCTATCAAAGATGCTACCAAAGAGCCAGTCTGGGGGTATATTTGTTCATGAGATGAACTAGTTTCCTTCCATTGTGTGACAATGGAGGTGTGGCTTTTGGCCTAGGAACCCCGGTCCCATCAGTGACCCAGAAATATTCTAAGGCGGTATCACCTGATCGTGGAGATGGTTGATCTCCAAGAGATCGAGGTTAGGAGAGTAGACACAGAAGTTAACACGGCGGATCCACTCACTGAGGCCTTTCCTGCGAGAGACTTTTATAGGATGTTGGGTATGCTGTACTACAACAACTGGCTTTAGTGCAAGTGGGAGATTGTTAGTTGTATGTATGCCCTAGAGGCCATTATTGTACATGAGATGTATATTATAGTGGATGCTGGGACATATATAGGGAGGACTTTCTTGCTCGACATGATAGTACGCTATCTGGTTGCTCTTTATCTTAACATGTATACTTACTGTCTTTCTGTTACATGTTGATAAAGCCCTCAGGATGTGTACTTGACTTTCAGGATTATGATGCAGATCATACTAGTGGGGCCTGGGTGGTCCATAAGTTCATCCTTCATTGTTCCTAGTCGTGGGAATATCGAGACGGGGCATCGATATTCCAGAGTAGACTTGCGTATATCTTCTCGACCCATGTGATGGGCGATGGATAATCCCATATCCATTGGTGTTTGACATCAGAGATGGTATACGGGTGCTCAGTGGAGACTAGGTACACTGAACGGACTCGCCAAGAACTCCTAGATGGTATTATACCTCACGTCAGATAGCAGTTCTTTGGTGACACTGGTACAGGTTATTCTGTCGACCCGAGATCGTCATAGAGTCTTGTGTGTCTCCCACTGTGCTTTGATTTCCACCCTACCACGGCTCTACTGAGTCGTGCAAACAGGTGGTTTTTGGATACAGTCCCGAGTCATATGGAGGCAATGAGCGATAGGAGGGGATTCGTCTCTCTCGGTATTGGGGGTTGATGTTGCACTATGCTCGATTGGTCATAACTGAAATCCCTGGCCAGAGTAGATGTGATTTACTGGTAAGTGTTATCAGTAGTTTCACTCCCGTTATGGACCTTAAATCGGCATGACTTATCAAGCTACTGGGGTCTGACATTTACCACCCCTAGGCAAGATATGCGACATATCAGATGAACAGACCAGACTATATGGTACGTGTTACCGATTGAATTCCCAGGAGTATGAGCAGGCTTGCTTGTTGATCTTCTGATCGCTCAATACCTGGATGGCCGTTACGTTTAGCACGCCTCTTACGGCTTGTGGGTGTTTGATATGATCATCACCCACTGCCGGTGTACTGACAAGTATTTAGAGTCCTACACGGAGGTTTCCTGGCTCAAGCGAAACGGAGTAGGAGCACATATGAGATATGTGCGGGACCGAGATTAATACGAGTATGTGATACCGTATTCTATTCTCGCGATTTGTATCATCGGTCGGTTATATGCGATATAGCCGGGTTACAGAATCAAGTGTTGATTCGATAAATTGATACACTAGATATTAGTCGGTTATATGTGATATGAACGGATCATTAAATCAAGTGTTGATTTAATGATTTAATGTATAATTATATATTTGATATATTACTTTACATTAACTGGTATTGGCTCACTTAAGATTGGTTTTCTCACTTGATGTGCACATAGTGTATATGTGTTATATGTTTGTGTATATGTTTGTATCATGCTTGATGATACATGCAAACATGGGTGTGTGTATGACTTACACCATACTTAAGATAATGGTTAGGGTTTTTATTTATTTTGTAATTCAAAATTAGTGGCATTTTGTCATGGCATGAAGCTTAGTGATAACCATTGACCAAGTCCACTTGTTTTGTTTTACTAAAGATATTTATTAACCAAACCATTAGCTTAAACCATGGTTATGTCTCTACAATGGTTAGTATATGATACTAACTCACCCATGGTTGCATAACTCATTCTCATTCACCTTGGTTTATTTTTCTTGAGTTGCTTTCTTCATCCTCTTTCTTTTTTATTTCTAGCTTCAAAAGAAATGGTAAAAATGAGTGAGAAAATAAAATCTAATGTGAGACCACTTCCTACTTCATCATCCTATATACTTGCTTGGGTAGTAAAGGGTATTCTCTTCACAAAGTTCTTGACCTAGTGAAGAGGTAGCTTGGGTTTGAGTCTTCTCGATGTAGATCATTTTCGGCCTCAAAGACTTCGTACAAGCTTGTTCATTTCTCCGAGGGAACCATTCTAGAGTTCGGGAACTCTTCACTTGCAGCGATTGCAGCGAAGGGATTTCAACACGGAGCTTTAGAAGTGAAGGACCGATCTACAAAGGTTGTATTCCTTGCTCACTACTTGTAATGGTTGATTACATGTTTGGTTTTGTCTATTCACTCTAGCTTGATCCTAGCTTAGGATTGATTAGCACCTTAGAAATTTTAAATTTGGTATGGTAGTTGCTCTGAAAACCCAGTAGGGTGCTAAGGAATCCCAACAGATGGCAATGAGGACATGCTTTGTGACCATGTATGGACCAACCTGATAGCATTCCATACGCATGAAAGTCATTAATTGTCCACATTAAAGCCGCACGCAGTATGATGATTGTATTTGTGTTTGCATCGTAAGTCTCTACACCATCAATGAATAAAGATTTTAACTCCTCGATCAGAGGTCGGAGATAGACGTCGATATTGTTTCCCGGTGAATTTGGTCCGACGATAAGAAGAGGTATCATAAAGTATGATTGGTCCATAACCAACTAAGACGACAAATTATAAACTATCATTACAACAGGCCATGTACTGTGGCTTCCAGCCATATAGTTGAATGGGCAGAAGCTATCATTAGCCAGTCCGAGCCAGATATTGCGAGGATCGCTACTGAATATTGCGTGCCTCCTATCGAAATCCTTCCATGCCGGTGAATCTCTTGGATGACTCATTTTTCCATCTTCACTTGGAGGAGCACGGTGATGCCAAATCATTGCCTCAGCCGTTTTCTTGCACCTGAATAGCCTCTGCAGCCTCTGTGTTATGGAAAAGTATCGTGCTATCTTGACAGGTATATCGGGCTTCTTATCAGAATCTTTCGGCTTATACCTGGCCTCTCCGCATGTTGGACACTCTTTCAAATCTGAATTCTCTTTCCGGTACAACACGCAATTTTTAGGACATGCTTGAATTTTCTCACACTTCAGACCCAAATCAGACATCATCTTCTGGGCTCCGTACCAGCTGTCGGGCACGTTATTTCCCGGGGGTATAGAATCTTTCAAGAACGAAAGAAGCATTGTGAATGACTTGTTGCTCCATCCATTTAGGCACTTAATCTGGAAAAGTTGGATGAACCATGAGAGGGTGGAATACTTTGCATTCTCATAAATTGGTTTTCTAGCATCATTCATGAAATTTTCATACTTATCCGCACGCGGTCCTTAACCGGAAGGAATGTCATCTTCGGTACGAATAGATTCACCTAGGGCAGCCTCTACCATATCCTCCATTTCTTCTGATGGAAAGAAATTACCGTATTCTTCTTCTGCCGCATTACCGTCTTCTCCTTCTTCTCCTGCCGCATTATCGTATTCTCCTTCTTCTTCTGCCGCATTACTGTGTTCTTCTCCTTCCCCGTGATATAGCCAAGTTGTATAAAGTCTAGTAAAATCATGTTTAACGATATGAAGCACTGCAAATTCTACCTTCTGCCAGTACTTATTCCCACATCTATCGTATGGGCAGAGAATCTTCTCTATCACGATCTTATTATGTGCGCGTGCAAATTCAATAAAAGCAGCAACTCCTGCGACAAACTTAGGTTGCATACGTTGTTGCCAATCCACATACATCCAGTTCTTAACTCTGACGTACTCATGGGCCATGTTAGACTGTATACCATATAAATTGTAGGTTATGATGACTATATTGAAAAATCTAAGAACGGGATGGTTACTGACAAAGGAGAAAATCCGTGTATATGCTTTGTGTGTGTGTTTGTCGTTGAAAAGAATAAATTATCGATAATCAAAGTTAGATTTGAGGATACCCATGTATGAGTTGTATTCTATATATGTGTGTTTCAATTTATGATTTCGCTTAAGTGTAGGGTTGTTAGTGTGTATGTGATGTGTGTGCGTTTGTTGTGTATTCATATTGTATGTGTGTGTTTCGGCTGTCGGGGGTAAGGCTTCTATCCCATTAAGAATGTATATAGTAGACACCCATTCGCTTGTGCTTTCAACCGTTTCGAGAAAATTTTGGCAGCACCTCCCCGCTGTTCTCCGATTACACTGTAATAGAATAAATAATCATTTCAAAGCTGTGAAACAACGTTGAAATGAACATCTAATCTATCTTTGTACACGGAGAACCAGTGGAAAAGTACCGACGAAATAACTCGAAACGGATGAAAACACAAGTGAATGCAAGTGTTTGCTTTATACATTCTTAACTTGTCCACACGGGACAAATTTATCGGTTATCATACGATTGAATTTTCTCGTCACATAGACTACACGACGGTTGTTAGTACCGAGCTATACCGTCCAATATTTAACAACCTTCGTATAGTTCTATGTCACGACGAATATCGAACGTTTGTTAACCGATAGACAGGGACTAAGTGGCACTTTGAGTTTCATATATGAGTATCGATGAGGATCATATTATCATCGAGTATCATATATTGGTTTTAACTTGAACATCTTGAATCACTCTCTAATGATGCATTTGTTGTGTATTCGTGTTGTATGCGTGTGTTTCGGCTGTCGGGGGCAAGGCTTCTATCCCATTAAGAATGTATAGAGCAGACACCCATTCGCTTGTGCTTTCAACTGTTTCGAGTAAATTTTGGCAGCGCCTCCCCGCTGTTCTCCGAGTACATTGTAATAGAATAGATAATCATTTCAAAGCTGTGAAACAACGTTGAAATGAACATCTAATCTATCTTTGTACACGGAAAACCAGCGGAAAAGTACCAACGAAATATCTCGAAACAGATGAAAACACAAGTGAATGCAGGTGTTTGCTTTATACATTCCTAACTTGTCCACACGGGACAAATATATCGGTTATCATACGATTGAATCTTCTCGTCACATAGACTACACGACGGTTGTTAGTACCGAGTTATACCGTCTGATATTTAACAACTTTTGTATAATTCTATGTCACGACGAATATCGAATGTATGTTAACCGATAGACGGCGATTAAGTGGCGCTTTGAGTTTCATATATGAGTATCGATGAGAATATGAAAGTATCATATTATCATCGAGTATTATATATTAGTTTTAACTTGAACATTTAACATGAATAGGTTTTACGTTTACGTTTCGTTATTAAGGGTTCGAAATTTCAAGTTTAGGGTAAATTTTTCTTACGTTTACGGTAAAATTGTACGTTTACGTTATTATCGAGTATCCTACTGCAATGAACTAGTGCACCCTAAACCCTAACCCTAAATAACCCAAATTAACCTAATTAACCACAATTAACCCTAATCGTTATCCTAACACAAATTATCCCTAATTAACCCAAACTTAACCCAATTTACCCAAATTAACCTAATTAACCCTAATCAACCCAAACTTAACCCAATTTACCCAAATTAACCTAAGTAACCATAATCAACACCCTAACCCTTTCAAATTATCACTAATTACCCCAAATTAATCCTAGCCTCTAACTCTAAACCTGAACCAAACCCTAACCCTAACCCTAATTACCCTAATCCTAAGCCCGACTAATTAACCCTAACCCCAACCCCAACCCCAACCCCAACCCCAACCGAACCCTAACCCCAATCCCAACCGAACCCGAACCCTAACCCTAACCCCAACCCTAACCCTAACCGAACCATAACCCTAACCCTAACCCTACCCTAAACTGAACCCGATACCTAACCCTAACCCTCACCCCTACCCAAACCCTGAACCCTAGCCCAAACATCATCAAAATTATAAATAATTTGAGATTTACTAACCTGTAGCGGGCGATGGAGGAGACGATGGAGGAGACCTGTGGTCGACGACGCAATCGGCGACGAGTCACGGGCGGTGGCGTCGAGGAAGTTTTGGGAACGATCGAGGAAGGTGGCGGGCCGCAGGCGGAGGTCGGTGGCGATGAGGCGCGGGATCGAGGCGCGGGAACGATCGAGACGCGGGAGAGTGAGAGAGAGAATTTTTGGGAACGGCGAGGGCTTTTCTGTGCCTTTTTTTATTAATAACACATATATATGCCCCTACGGACTTAACCGTAGATCATTTATTTGCGGCTCCATAGGGCCAAACAACAAATTACGATTTAATATTTTAAAATTAAAACGTAAGGTACCGTAGGGACAACTATGGGGACCTACGGACTAATCCGTAGGGGCAATAAAAAGTTACCCCTACGGATTCCTGTAGCCGTAGAGGCAACCCTATATTGTAGTAGTGCGTGAGATGAGACGATGAGTCGTGAGTGAGGATGAGATAAGTGTAATGTTTGATGCGAGTGGGAAACTCTTGTTCCATAATGTAGAATAACAGTCGGTGCTTCCAAACTTAAAGGAGAGAGTGCTATTAGAAGAAGTCCAAATACGATATTTGAGTTGGGAAGTTACATATTACATAGTTATTTGTAAACTCCATATCTCTATTTCCAAATCCTTAATATCCAACCCAATACCATGATTCGATTCCTCAAATGGGCACTTGAAACTGCACCATTTTCTCGGAATGTTTTCATGGCCTTTTATTTTGCTCTCATATGCAGGGCAGCCACCGATAACAATTCTCAAACAAACATATCGTTAATTGGTAGAGGCATTCCACCTTGCTTGAAGCATCTTTGCGTATTCCACTAGCTTGCTAGTCTCCGGCATAACCCCTTTCACGGCATCGTCCGAGCAAAATCTCTTTGCCCATTCAGCCAAAAAGACGAATTTCAACTCGTCTAGTATCGTTACTTGCGCTATCGTCAATGTACTGGACAATGATCATCGACTCACAGATCGGGTTACCATCATGAATCAACACCGGCACCGTCTTGAAAACCGGATTCGATTTCAGAAGAATCTCGCTCTTGTTCTCAAGCACTTCCTCTATGTATTCGTAGCTCACGCCTTTCAAGTTCAGAGCTATCCTTGGTCTCGTTACGTAGGCGCTCGCCCACATCCCCAACAGCTTGACTTCCTCAGGTGCTCCTTTACCCTTTGCCATTATGTGTGTGTATATAAATTATGTGAGCTTTATTTTGAGTGATTCTTCATGTATATAACTATAGCTATTTATAGAGATCCATAGAAGAGATCGAATAAGTTGAAGTTGATTGTGATGAATAATTAATCAGTTTTATTTGGTCTTCGTCTTCGTCTTGTTAAGCAAGTAAAACTATAAATCATTATCATGAACAACAGTATGCTTGATGATTTTCCTATCTGAACTCTATACTTCATAAATTGACTAGTATTTAAAGTAAATACGTCATTGCTTCCCTCATTTCATAACTTTCTCTACAATGAAGAAGTCATGCTTCGGGGGATGTCCTCTCTGATGTCATCATGTCAAAAAAGTCAAGATTTTTGACAATTAATATACATTTTCGTACACTCATTTAATTTTAGGGGTTGTTTGGAAGTAAGAAAAACATTTGCATGTTCTGATTCATATCAGAGGAAAAGCAATTCAATATGTGACAAAATTTTAAATTTCAGGGGAGAGGCCTAATCCACCCTTGCCTCCTTAAGCCCAACAAAATAAGTAAATCCTTTTTGGCAAGAAAACAATGTAGCTAAGTGCCACTTTGGTGGTTTACCTTTGCTTTCCAGCAAAACAAGCAGCAAAATCCGCATCTCCATTTGCAAATCCCTCATCTTCGATCCATTTCTACTTTGGTGGTTTTCCTTTTCTTTTCAGCAAAGCAACCAGCAAAATCCGTATCTCCATTTTCAAATCCCTCATCTTCGATCCATTTCCTCCGATTCCCTATTTCTATTCCCGATTTCTACATATTCCCTTTCATATCCTTAATCTCCTATCCAATTCCCACGATTTCCCTATCCCCGCTCCCAATCCCCTTTCCGGCATCTCCACGCCTATGACGGCTGAAACTATGGCAATCAATAATAAAAAGGAAATAATACAGAAATCAGAAACTAGGAAAAGCAACAATAAAGAGGATGAGCAATAATAAATAAGATGGGTTTAGAAAATAAATTTTGCCCAGCAATGATCAAGAGAGAATAATAAAGAAGTCATGGAAAACTATCCATACATAATCAAATTCTCATTAACTAATATTTTGGTAAATCCAGAATATCCCATATTCTAATATCTTAATAAATATTAAACTAGTACTATAGGTAATGCATACATAAATACGTACACAAATTAGAGTTTAGGTTTAAAACAGTGTCAAAATATGTTTTTGAGGGTTTTCACAATATTTGCTGCACTCTCAATCTCACCCAAATACAAAGACAATCTCTCTCTCTCTCTCTCTCTCTCTCTCTCTCTCTCTATATATATATATATATATATATATATATATATATATATATTTCTCTCTCTCGGCTCTGTTTGAAGGCGCCGCAGACTTTGATTTCAATGTGGATTAATTATTAGGGTTTAATTTAACCTCTTTTATATATATATATATATATATATATATATATATATATATATATATAGGAATAGATGTAGGAGATTGAAATAATTCTAGAGGGGGGTGAATAGGATTATACTAACAAAACCCACAAACTAAAAATTCTACTTGCAAGATAAAAGGAAACACAATTACAGCACAAGATAATTTGCAGGTAAGAGATGGTAAGAGAGAAACAAAACGCAAACACAAGCGATTTAGAGAGCTTTGGGAGATCCCTAGTCCTCTTTCTTTAGGCGTACGAGCCCGTTCTTTTTGATCACGTCTCCACCGAGACAAACACTTTGCACTCTCGTAACAATACGTCACTCAACACACGAGTGACTCTCTTCACAACACTTCTCCTCACTTACAAGAACTCTTTTGCACTCAAGAGATTTCACATAAAGAGAGAAGAAGAAAAAAATTACAATTCAGGATGCTCTATCAAGAGTTTACAATTCAAGCTCTAGAATACTTCAATGGAGTATTAGATTTGCAATTAAAACTCAAGTGTTTTCTTTTCTTTTGGTGGATGAGGATGAACTCAAAGAATGAATGCAATTTTTTAGAATGGTTGTTGTGCAATAACTACACAAGAATCACTTTTAAACCCCCAACAAAAAAACAAACAAGTACATGCATTTATTACGCTTCATGTAGAAGAACAGACGTCTGAGGCCAAGAGGACAGATGTCTGAAGGCAAAATAAAACTAGCCGTTATAGTATTAAATGTACGTAACAACAATATTTTTCAAACAAAAATAGATTCAGACGTCTGTCGTCATGAGCTTCAGACGTTTGCCGTGGTTTTCAAAACATGATCAATGAAAATACAGAAAACAACCAGACGTTTGAAGAACAAGTGACACACGTCTGAAGAAAAAAAAATTCAGAGTTTTTAACCTACAGATGTTTATGCCAATAAGGTTCAGACGTTTGTTCCCACAAAAAGTTTTAATATCATGAAAACACAGAGAACAACTAGACGTCTGAAGAAGATTTGACAGACGTTTGTTCTGTAAAAAGTTTTAAGCCAATAAAAATCCAAAGAACAAACAGACGTATGAAGAAGTATCGACAAACGTTTGTTTTGTCAAAAGTTTTAAATAATGAAAATCCAGAGAACAACCGGACGTTTGTTCTAGCAAGTTTCAGACGTTTGTTCTGAAGAAGAAACTGATATTTCAAATCTTGTGCATGTTTTACAATAGTGTGCAGACGTCTGAATAAGACTTGGACAGACGTCTGAAGAAGGAATGCACAGAAAATTTTGAACTTGGAATTGAAAAACGTTTTGAATGAAAACTTTGCCAAGTTTTGCCCAAAGGTTTCATGCATGCAATAGTGTATGTGTTTGAGTTTTTTCATATTAATCTCATAAACCATGAAGTACTTACATCGATTTCCTAGAAAATACACTTGTAGACCAAACTCTTGATTTCTTCGATTTTTTCGATTCTTGAATTCTTTTGAACTTGGACTTTGGCTCCTTGGCTTCATGAAACTTGAATGTGATAATTGAGGAGTTCTAGTCCATTACCCTCCAACCTCCAATAGATTTGCCATTTTAGCTTAATTTCCTCATTCTCCATCGTAGGTTTGTGTCGGTTGATATTCTGAAATCTTTCTCAAACACGACCAAGCTCATATACAGTGTTATGAAATATGCAATATGAAACACATATATAAAGATATCTATTAATATTCATAATATCATCAAAACTAAACAATTGGATTATGAAAATCCATAAGTCATCAATCATCCCATTTTTGATGATGTCAAAATATTAATAGATAATATTGATATATTGAAAATCAAATGTTTGAATAATCTTCAATAATTGATAAAAGGACCAATATACTAAAGTCAAACATTTGAATAATTTCAATATATTGATACGAACCTATTACTCTCCTCCTTTTGACATAACCAAAAAGAGTGTCCTAAGAAATAAAGCGTTTGAATTACTCCCCTAAACACATGCGTACATCAAAAAAAAGTTAAACGTTTGAATAAATCTTCTTAAATGTATGCATAGGAGACTAATAGGAGTTGATATGAGCAAGAGTTAAAGTTAAACGTTTGAATAATTTTGAAAAATAAGCATTTGGCTCATATCAACAAACATGTATAAATGATAAGCAAAATTAAGCGATACATGCAACATAACCATATGGAATAAATATTCAAGTCATAATATCATATGGTGAAAAAGATGAGATAAAGATATAGCAAAATAGGGTTTTCTCGTCTTTTAGTGTCGGCAAGCTCATAAAGGCCCTAAACACACTCCGCTAGATCCTAAAATATGTTATAAACAACAAATCCATAATTGGGTTCCATTAACGAGGGTTGCAGAGGCCATCTTGGCAAGATGATACTTAAACACATCACTCAATTGAACACATATATTAAGCTCTGCCCTAATATAAGCAAAACGTGTAGCATCAAGAGGTTTGATAAAGTTATCGGCCAATTGGTGAAGTGTAGGTATGTGCTCTATAGTGATGTCTCTTTTTTCATGATGATCACGAAGAAAATGGTAGCGGACATCAATATGTTTGGCGCGGCTATGTTAATAAGCAGTTTAGTCATATGCTTCGTGCTCATGCTATCATAAAGAATAGGAATATGATCTACAAGCACATCAAAGTCTTCTAAGATATGCTTCATCTCTAGGATTTGAGTACAAGCACCCACGGCAATATATTCCGTTTCGGCCATGGAAAGAACAATCGAGTTTTGTTTCTTTGTTGACCAAGAGACTAGACAATTTCCAAGAAATTAACATGTTCCACCCGTGCTCTTACGGTCTATTTGGCCTCCTGCATAGTCCGCATCCGAATAAGATTTAAAATCGAAAATTTTATTTTTCGAATACCACAAACCTAGAACCAATCGTTCTCTTAAGATATCTAAAGATTGTTTTTACTGCACTTAGATGCGATTTTTTGGGACACGATTGGAAACGAGCACACAAGCAAACACTAGACATTATATCGGGACTACGAGCGGTTAAGTAAAGTAAACTATCAATCATACCATGATATTTAGTGATGTCCACATTCTTGTCGGATTCATCTTTTGAAAACTTTATTGTAGTGGCCGTTGGTGTTTCTTGGCTTCACATCTTCAAGATCAAACTTCTTGATGAGCTCCTTTATGTACTTGGCTTAATTTATGAAGATGTCATCTTTGAGTTGCTTGATTTGGAGTTCAAGAAAATAATTAAGTTCACCCATCATGGTCATTTTAAACTCTTTTTGCATGCTATAGGTAAATTCCTTGCATGGAGATTCATTAGTAGATCCAAAATGATATCATCTACGTAAATTTGTACAAGCAAAACCTTATCATTTTTCTTTTTGATAAAAAATGCGGTGTCAACCTTGCTCTTTGAAAAACCTTTTTCAAGCAGAAATGTGCACAATCTAGCATACCAAAATCTAAAAGCTCGTTTCAAACCATACAAAATTTTATGCAACTTGTAAACATGATTAGGATGTTTAAAATCTTGAAAACCGGATGGTTGTTCCACAAAAAATTTCTTCTCAAGGATATCATTCAAAAAGGCACTTTTAACATCCTTCGATAGACTTTGAAAATTTTAAAATATACATATGAGAGTAAAATACGAATGACTTCTAATTTAGCTACCGGAGCGAAAGTTTCATCGAAATCATCGAAATCAATACCTTCCACTTGATTGTAACCTTGTGCTACGAGTCTCGTATTTTTTCTATTGATCACACAAAATTCATCAAACTTGTTCTTGAAGACCCATTTTATACCTATAATGTGTCTATCACTAAGCTAAGAACCAACATCCACACATTGTTCCGTTCAAATTGGACAAGCTCTTCTTGCATAGCACAAACTCAATTCTCATCTATGATAGCTTCTTTAGCATTCTTACGTTCAATATGAGACAAGAAAACTATGTTAGTAAAGAAATTTGGATTATGAGAACGAGTGGCTACCCCTATTGATACATCACCGATGATTTGGGTTGGTGGATTAATCTTATTACATCTTCAATCTCTTAGTTGGGTTGGTACCGATTTATCATCCACATCAAATACTATACTTGAAGGAGGTTCTTATTTAGAATCTTCCCTTAAGATATCCAGTTCCTCCAAACGAGTTCAAACCACTTCATCTTCTTCCTCAAGTACTATAACATTCTTGGCAAAAGAATTAGTTTTATCAAACTTAACATGCATACTCTCTTCCATAGTGTTAGAGCTTTTATTGAAAATACAATAAACTTTACTAGTAGAAGAGTGGTCAAGAAAAATACCCAAGTCACTTATTGAATCAAATTTTCCAAAATGATCTTTAGTATTTAAAATATAACACTTGCTCTCGAAAACTTAAAATAACCAATGTTGGGTTTTCTACCATAATACAATTCGTAAGGAGTTTTCTCAAGTCCTTTACGAATAACCCTATTTATAATATACGTACGGTATTAACCGCTTCGGCCCAAAAATAGTGAGGTAAACTATGTTCATTTAGTATTGTCCTAACCATTTCTTGAAGAGATCGATTCTTCCGTTCAACGACTCCATTTTGTTGTGGAGTTCAAGAATAAGAAAATTCATATTTGGCCCCATGATCATTACAAAAATCTTCAAAGAAAGTATTTGAAATTCACCTCCGTGATCACTACGGATTTTAATAATAGAAAGTTGTTTTTTGTTTTGCTCTTTGTTAAAGAAAGTTTGAAGGCAAGAAAGGCATCACTTTTGTTGGAAAGAAAAACAACCCAAGTAAATCTTGAAAAATCATCAACAATTAAAAATGCATAAGATTTACCACCAAAACTCAAAATTCTTGAAGGACCAAATAAATCCATATGAATTAACTCAAGAGAGTTAGAAGTTGATAACACAACCTTCGGTTTGAAAGAGCACTTGACTTGCTTATCTATTTGGCACGTATCACATAACCTGTCTCTTGCAAATTTGAGCTTTGGTATGCCAATGACCAAGTCCTTATTTGCGATGTTTGAAAGCAGATCCATGATATCATTCCCAAGCATGCGGTGCCATAGCCAACTATCATTCTCTACAACACTTAAACACTCAAAATTCTCATTAGAAATATCACAAGCGTCGATAAAATAAATATTACCACTTTTTTCCACAAAGTATCATCTTATCTTTTGAAACAAGAACTTTTCCAAATTTTTCATCAAAAACAACTTTAAAGCCTTTATCACAAATTAACTAATACTTAGAAGATTATGTTTTAAACCATCAACAAAAACATCTTCTTAAACTTGATATTACCTTTACCGATAATTTTACCTTTACCATCATCTCCAAAGATGACCATGCCACCTTCCTCTCTTGATAAAACACTTAAATTTTTCGGTCATATGCCTTGAGCAACCACTATCAAGATACCACTGATTTTCACGTCGTGACTTGCAGGATACCTATAGAGGATGTAATAAATGTAACTTTTGGTAACCAATCTTAGTGGATCCAGGGAATCTTTGGAACCCAAATCAAATGCTTTGAAGATCTAGCTTTGCAATGGTAAAAGATATTCTCAATATGGCCACAATAATTACACACAACATTACTAGTTCTAGAATGTGTATGTGCATGTGTGTGTTTGGTATGATGATGATGATGTGAAGTAGGAATCTTAACACGAGTAGTTTTAGCAAAGGATTTTCTAAAACTTGGAGCATAAGCAAATCTAGCATTACGATCATATGATATACGAGTATGTACATGATGAGCATGGTGATCATAAGAAGTAGATGCATGCAAAGAAGTAGTCTTAACAAAAATAGTCTTAAATGAAGCCTTATCATATGATGGTTTGGGACTACTAGCATGAGAGGGCGATGCATGTTGAAAACCAATTCCATTCTTCTTATTGGAAATATTTAAATTGCATATCATGTTATCAAGAGAAAATTTGCTAGTAGTAAACTTATGAAGAGTGACATCGAGATCATTAATTTTAACCTTCATTTTATCAACATCAAGCAACATAGCATTATGATTGATAGTCAAAGAATCATATTTGCACTTGAAAGAAGTAAAAGTGGAAGTGAGCCTCTCATTTTTGAAATTAGCATATTCGAGTGAACTATTTAAAGAAGTAATCTTAGACAAAAGATTTTCGTTCTCAAGTTTTAAACTCTCACATCCACAAGATTTAATAGAACTTTCATTTTCAAGATAAGCAATTTTCTTTTTTGGCAATGGAATACTTAGATTGGAGTTTGGAATAAGAATTGTGTAAAGTTCCAAAAGTTTCAAGTTCTTCAAAGTTATATGACTCAAGATCATCAATTACCTCATCCTTACGTGCCGTGAAGCACATATTCGCTATTTCTTGATCGGATGAACGATCTTCATTATCGCTCCCTTCCGACTCATCTCACGTTATTGCGTTGAAGACTCTCTGATTTGGTCGATATAGAGCTTCCTTCTCGTTATTGAGGGGGCAATCGGCAACGAGATGACCGGACTTCCTACACTTGAAACAAGGCTCAATATCTTTATTGTTGTTGTTGTTGTAGTGACGATCTTTGAAAAGGTTCCTCTCTTGAAATTTTTTCGAAACTTGAGAAATTTATTGAATTGCCTTGTCATAAGAGCGATATCATCGTCTCCACTAAATTCGTCATCTTCGCTTGATTTGGATAGAGCTTTAGATTTGAATGACGCTTTGGATATAAGCCTTGAGAGCGATGTTCTTGAGCTTGTCTTTTTTCTCCACCTTTTCATCTTCTAAGTCGTAGGATTTTAGTTCAATCTATAAGTTTTAAGATTTCATTGAAGCTCTTCAAAAGACATGACCTCAATGTCGGTTATCTCCTTAAGAGTAGTCGTTTTTATTTGCCATTTCTTGGTGAGTGATCGAAGTATCTTCCTCACCTTTTCCTCATTCTTCCTGGGATCATCTAAAAAGGAGTCAAGAGGATTAGTGATGCAAATAAAACAACTAAACATATCATCAATGTTTTCATCGGGCAACATTCAAAAAAATTCATACCCTGTTTTCAAAAGATCAATTTTAACCCTCTTAACATTGGAACTCCCTTCATGAGCAACTAATAAAATTTTCCACATAGTAAAAACACTTTTACATATTATAACATGAGCCAAATCATTTTTGTTGAGACAAGAAAAAAAAGGCAACTTTTGCTTTATGATTAGCTTCATAAACATTTTTATCTACTATACTCCAACTATCCTCATCAGTGGTGGGTAACTCACACTCCTTCAAAAAGGTGTATATTCACACATCTCGACCTTGCGATTTAAAAAGAACTCTATCTTAACTCTCCAAATGGTAAAGTTAATACCATCAAAGTATGGTGGTTTGTTGATGAATTGGGAGTGTCACATACTATGTGAAGGAGATGAGGTCATAAGATCTCTCTAGGGTTTTAATCCTAACAAAAAGAGCACTTCACTCTGATACCAATTGAAATAATCCTAGAGGATAGTGAATAGAATTATACTAACTTATAAATTAAAAATCAACTTGCAAGATAAAAAGAAACACAATTATAGCTCAATATAATTTGCAAGAGATGGCAAGAGAGAAACAACGCAAACACAAGTGATTTAGAGAGGTTCGGGAGATTCCCTAGTCCTCTTTCTTTAGGCGCATGAGCTCGTTCCACTTAATCACGTCTCGTCTCTACCGAGACAAACACGTTATACTCCCGTAACAACACGTCACTCGACACACAAGTGACTCTCTTCACAACACTTCTCCTCACATACAAGAACTCTCTTGCAATCAAGAGATTCCATACAAAAAGAGAAGAAGAAGAGGATTACAATCCAAGATACCCTCTCAAGAGTTTACAATTCAAGCTCTAGAATACTTCAATGAAGTATTGGATTTGCAATTAAAACTCAAGTGTTTTCTTTTTCTTTTGGTGGATGAGGATGAACTCGAAGAATGAATGCAATTTTTCAGAATGGTTGTGCAATAACTACACAAGAATCCATTTTAAACCCTATACACAAAACAAACAAGTACATGCATTGTTTCATACCTTTAGAGCACTAAAAGGAAAAGAACCACCATATCGGAGATGAAAGACAGAGAATTCAAGCATTGTTTCATACCTTTAGAGCACGCTGCAAAAGAAATAGAAATAGACAATAGAACAGATTATCACATAGGAATTGATAGATAAATAAACAATTAACTTATGCTGCTTAAAGAAGATGTGATATGTTATTATGATTTATTTAAGGAGAACCTGGAAATATGAAATGGAGGGGAAGACATAGAAGTAGAGGGATTTTCTTTTGGGGAAGGAGATGAGAAATAGCCCATAAAAGATGAAAACTGATTGCCTTAAAGCTTAGATATAAATCTATCGAAATACGTCATTAGAGTTCTGAGAACCTTGCCTTGAAATTTATGCTTTATTACTAATAACTGTCATATCAAGTATCATGGTTCATGGAATTTTTTTTTTATTAAAATAGAAAAATTCATAAAGAAAAAGTGCTTCGAAAGAACTTATACCTCATAGCACTTCTGAGCCTGCTCAAGTTTTCGCTGGACAAGGTAAAATTGTCATAGGTTGTGTAAAGCAGCCCCTACTCTGCAAAAGCAAGAAACCTTAAAGAACGACAAATGTGTCCATCATCCAATTTAGGTGACTAAAAATGTAAAAATAAATAAAATCATATATTAAAAAACAGAATTACAATATCTGTTCTACATATATAATGTAAGTATATAACATTAAAAAGAAAGTCAAAAAAGCTTAAAACCCTTCACTGAACTTCATTAATTCCTATTTATACAAATTATTAGATTTAACATTAGTTACTTACTAAGCATACATGTCTACAAGGTTAGAAAATAAAATAAATTTCAACTGAAATAATATACACACCGTACGTCATCAGAACCAAACGCTTCCTCCAGAATAGTTATGGCTTCAAAATATAATGGCTCAGCTTTATCAAATGCTTTCCTTACCCTGTAAAGTTCTGCCTACAATACCAAGCATACATCAATAGATAAGCTTAAAACAATTAAGAAAGTCAAATTTCTTGACAAGACACTGGCTTCTCTTGTTTAACGGACATTTTATTGCTAAATACAGTTAAAGGTTATAACGAAAAGAAAAGGAAAGAATGTCATAATCCTATGTTCAGATTTATTTCGAAAATCATATGATAAAAGTAGATAAAGCAACTTAAGTTGCGTCATCCTAGATTCCTAATTCAATTCTTAAAATTAACGACGGAAAAACAGCATGTAAGATATGCTAAGATAGAGACAGGTAGTATATACATACATTAAGCTTCCACAAATATATTTTATAATTCTTGAAACTTCAACTTCTTAACAGTGTCTAGCTCGCTCAGTTACAGCTTTCCAACATCGCTTCTTTTCTTTTTGGGCTATGTCAAAGATGTATTTACCTAATTTTGTAATCTCACTAGCAAAATATCACCCTTTGCAATCTACTGCGGTAACAGCATCCAGTTTCATCATTTAATCGAGTTTTAGCACTATTATGATTTTCAAACTAAAGCATCATGATTGCACGGTCAGAAGTAAATAATACAAGAATCAATAGTTCGACACACCGAATTTATATCCAATATTACAGGCCTTGCTATACACAAAAAGAAATCGTAAAATTTAATTTAATTTTCACTGCTTAACCATTCAATTGAAGCTATAGTTTTTAAAGCATAAAAAAGGTACCGCTTGGTCCTGCTAGAATGAGTCTCAACATCAATTCCCAGTGATGCTTTCTCCATGAAGAGAGATTATAATCATATTTGTAAATCCCAAAATGGCCTGCAATATGGATACCAAGAAAATAAATTTAGTAAGTAAGAGCAAAGTTTAATAATTAACAAACAAAATCAAGCGATGAGATATCATCATGTAATTAGAAGTAGAATAATGTTAGGATCTTCACAACTTTATGTTCGGTCTACGATGTAGCCGAATGTGTTTGGAGGAGAGAATGGATAGAGAATGGAGAAAGTATCAATAAACTATTCTTATATTTTCCTTGCTCTTTTAAAAACTTTACAAAACATCTCCTTATATAGGAGTTTACATGCCCCTTCATTATGACTCTTCATAATACCAATTGATTATAATAACCGTTACATATCCTTTCATTAAACCTATTCATGAATTTGTATCCCTTTCTTTTATAACCGATGTCTCATCAATTCTTTGTAACCGAAAACAAGTTTAATTTCTAACATGCTCCTTTAAACTTGTTTTACCATGCCAATCTTTCCTCGCAATTTTGCGAACACTTCAAATTTTAGGGGCTTTGTAAAAATGTCGGCCAGTTGATCTTGTGATTTGACATGAACGAGTTCGACCTCTTTCTTCCTCACATGTTCTCTGATAGAGTGATACCGAGTATCAATGTGCTTGCTTCGTTCATGAAACACTGGATTCTTCGCCAGTGCTATAGCAGATTGGTTGTCCACATACATCTTCGTAGGTCCTTCCTGTTCAACCTTTAGATCTTTCAGCATATTTCTTAGCCATATAGCATGGCAAACTCCAGCCGATATAGTAACGTATTCGGCTTCACAAGTTGATAGTGTCACTATCGGTTGCTTCTTGGAACACCAAGTAAATGCTGATTCACCGATGAAGAAAATGTACCCTGTCGTACTTTTCCGGTCATCTATATCTCCTCCCCAATCGCTATCGGTATATGCATATAATTCAAAATTGTTAGATTTCGAATAGAACAAACCGAAATTTGGTGTACCTTTGATATATCTCAATATCCTTTTCGCCGCTGATAAATGTGTCGATTTCGGTTCTTCCATGTGTCGGCTGATCAAGCCGACTCCATATAGAATATCCGGTCTTGTGCATGTAAGATACCGAAGACTGCCTACCAAGCTTTTAAAATGCGTCGAGTCCACATTGCTCCCTTCATCGAACTTTGATAATTTTGTTCCGCAGTCTACTGGGGTATTGACCGAATTGCTTTGCTCCATATTGAACTTTCTCAAAATCGACCGAGCATATCCTTCTTGGGATAAGAAAATCCCATTCGGTCTTTTGCTTTACCTCTATTCCCAATAATATGCCATCTGACCGATGTCGGTCATTTCAAATTCTTTAACCATCGAGCTTTTGAAGTCATCGAACATACGTGGATTGTTTCCTGTGAAGATGAGATCATCCACATATAAACATACTATAAAAATATCACCTTTTTCGGACTTCTTTATGTATAATGCATGCTCATAAGGACACTTCATGAAACCGTGTGCTTGGAAGTATATGTCGATTCGACTATTCCATGCTCTCGGTGCCTGCTTCAGGCCATATAAAGCCTTCTTTAGCTTCAGTACTTTCGACTCATGTCCTTTCTTCTCATAACCGAGTGGTTGCTCGATGTAGACTTCTTCTTCAAGATATCCATTGAGGAATGCCGATTTAACATCCAATTGATATATCTTCCAACTGAATTGAGCCGCCATAGCAATGATCAGTCGAATTGTCTCGAGTCGCGCTACTGGTGAGAAAACTTCATCATAATCAATGCCAGCTTGTTGTTTGTAGCCTTTGACCACTAACCTTGCCTTGTATCGCTCGATTTAAATTGACTTACATTCGGCTTATAACCATGCCACATCTCCTGCGGTGTTACATTTTGTAGACTCTGGGTTGGGCATCGGTTTAGAATGTACACAGCACATGCAACCGCTTCTGCCCAAAATTCCTTCGGCATATTTTTACTACTCAACATACATCTCACCATTTCACTCCTATGGGTTTCTTGCCTTTGGAAGTTCGGTGATCTCCCAAGTTCCATTTCTCTCAATAGCACTGATTTCTTCGTCCATTGCTTCTTTCCACCTTCGGTCTTTGACCGCTTCTTCAAAATTCATTGGCTCGCATTCGGCAAACAAATTAAATAATGTTAGATTATTTTGCATTTCGGTTACCTCATATAACTCGGTCATAGTCCTCGTCCTTGGATTTCTTGGTGGAGTTGAACTTGACGACGCTTCGGTTGTGGAGAACCGACTTGAGGCGAATTGAACCGAGGTGTTGTTGAAGGCGATGGAACATCAACTTCGACTTCATTTCTTTTTCTTTTCTTCTTGACCGAGTACTTCATTCGGTCTGCTGCTTTCGGCTTCATCGCTCCAACTCCATGAGCTTTCTTCATCAAATTCGACATCTCGGCTAACAATGACCTTCTTATTGATTGGATCAAACAGCTTGTAGCCTTTGGTTCTTAGATCATAACCGATAAAAATCAACCGAGAACTTCGGTCATCAAGTTTTACTCTCTTTTGTTCGGGGACATGAGCATATGCTATGCTCCCGAAAATTTTAAAGTGACTTACATTCGGCTTATAACCATGCCACATCTCCTGCGGTGTTACATTTTGTAGACTCTGGGTTGGGCATCGGTTTAGAATGTACACAGCACATGCAACCGCTTCTGCCCAAAATTCCTTCGGCATATTTTTACTACTCAACATACATCTCACCATGTCTAATATGGTTCTATTTTTTCGTCGGCCACTCCATTTTGTTGTGGTGAATAGGAGGCCGTTAAGAAATGCTGAATCCCATTTTCTTTGCAAAAATTTTCAACCTCATTTGAAGTGAATTCTCCACCTCGGTCTGACTTGACCGATTTCAAATAAAACCCACTTTCTTTTTCCACATTCATTTTGAATCTTTTAAAATTTTCAAAAATTTCCGATTTATTTTTTAGAAAATATACCCATGTTTTCCTTGTGAAATCATCAATAAATGTTAGAATGTACCTTTTTCTACCAAATGAATTTGGAGTAATTGGTCCACATACATCGGTGTGGACAAGTTGTAATGGCTCCTTGGCTTAAACTCGGCTTCTTTTGGAAAACTTGCTCGGTGATGTTTACCAAGTAAACACCCTTCACATAACTTTTTCGGTTCATTCATAATCGGCAAACCTTTGACCATGTTCTTCCTCGCCAACAAGTTTAGTCCGCCGAAATTGAGATGTCCATACCTCATATGCCATAACCGAGCCGAATCTTTCACCGATGATTTTAGACACTTTGCTTCACCATATTTGATATCCAATAGAAATAGCCGATTCTTCGTCATATGCACTTTTGCTATCAACTTCATTTGGTTATCTCTTAAGAAAAGAGTTCGATCCTTTAAATGAATATCGAAATTCTTTTCTAAGAGTTGTCCCAAACTCAAGATGTTGTTTTTCATATTCGGCACATAATACACATTTTCGATATATTTTTGTGATCCATCTTTCAGTCGAATTAAAATTTTACCTTTGCCTTTTACTGGTACCTTCGAACAGTCACCGAATGTGACTTGGCCACTCACCGATTCGTCCAAGTCTACGAACATGTTTCGCTTGCCACACATATGATTACTTGCACCAGTATCGAGATACCAAGTGTCGGCACTTTCTTCGTCACCTTTAAAAGCCAGCAGAAGTACATCGTCATTGTAATCTTCTTTCTCCACAAAGTTTGATTTTTCCTCGACTGTTTTTCCCCAACAGTCTGCTGCGTAGTGACCGAATTTCTTGCAATTATAGTATTGAACATTCGGTCTCTCTCTTCCACCAGTCGATCGTCCTCGGCCTCGACCTCGGCCGAAATTTTGGTTTTGGCTTCTATCGTCATTGTTTTGACCTCCTCGACCACCTTGTCCTCGACCGAATTGATCTCGGCCACGGCCTCTTCCTCGGCCGCGTGTATTTCCTCGATTTCGGTCATTTTGACCATTTTCAACCGAATCACCTTTCAAATTAACTTGTGTTTGTAGTAATTTTTCAATCGGTTCTTGCTTTTTCACGAACCGTTCTTCGTGGGCTTTTAGTGAACCCATCAACTCATCTATCGTCATTTCTTCAAGATTCTTTGACTCTTCAATTGAACACACAATGAAGTCAAACTTCGGTGGTAGTGACCGAAGAATTTTCTCTATCACCCTTACATCCTCCATTTTTTCTCCGTTCCTCTTCATTTGGTTGACCACCGTAAGCACTCGGGTATTATAGTCAGTCACCGATTCATTCTCCTCCATTTTTAACAATTCAAACTCCTTCCTTAGTGATTGTAAGCGTACCTTTTTAACCTTCTCGACTCCTTGGAAGGTTTTCTCAAGTATCTCCCACTGTTGCTTTGCATTAGTGGCAGCCGAAATCTTCTCGAAATTCGAATCATCGACACCTTGCTCGATAAAGTATCTTGCGGTACAATCTTTCTCGAATAATTTTTCGTGGGTCGTTCTCTGAGCTGCCGTCAGTGCAGCTTCATCTTGAGGCCGATCATAGCCTCGAACCACCACATCCCAAGCGTCTACTGCTCCCAAAACAGTCTTCATTTTGATACTCCAATTTTCATAGTTATCTTTGGTGAGGCGTGGGGCGTTGTACGAGAGTGTTGTCTTCGACATTTTCTTCGAACCTTGCTCTGATACCACTTTGTTAGGATCTTCACAACTTTATATTCGGTCTACGATGTAGCCGAATGTGTTTGGAGGAGAGAATGGATAGAGAATGGAGAAAGTATCAATAAACTATTCTTATATTTTCCTTGCTCTTTTAAAAACTTTACAAAACATCTCCTTATATAGGAGTTTACATGCCCCTTCATTATGACTCTTCATAATACCAATTGATTACAATAACCGTTACATATCCTTTCATTAAACCTATTCATGAATTGGTATCCCTTCCTTTTATAACCGATGTCTCTTCAATTCTTTGTAACCGAAAACAAGTTTAATTTCTAACAAATAATTCCTGCAACATAATTAGAAATCACATCCTTGTAATGAGACCCAGAGAAAGAAAGAGGAGGCAACCGAATCCTTGTAACCGCCGCCGCCGCATCGTATTTAAAGATTTATTGAATACAATATTACAATTGAGAATTCATGAAGAAAACTTTATTTTGATAGCAAAAGAAGAGACTTCGGTGTTGATAATGATAATTCCCTGCATCATGACACAGAATGAGAAAAAAAAGATTGGAGAAAGGGGATTAGGGCATGCTTTTGATGGTGCTATGTTCTATGGGAGGGTGGGGCCCATTCCGTTCTCGGGTCAACTCAAACAATAAACCTCCATTACCAAGGGACTCTTGTTGCCTTGGAAATTACCGCGAGCTCATAGTTCGACCAAATGGAACAAGTGGAAGGAGTCGGCATTCTTGCGGGAGAGAAAATGATAAATTAAGGTTTTACATTAGAGTTGAGAAGGGAAAACTGTAGGTTTTAAAAACTTAGGAATATTCCCCGGTATTCGGACAAAAGATGGAGGTACATCCTACAATTTTGCCTAAATTTATTTTACAAGAAATAACACGATTACACATAAAAATAATTTAATTTCTAAGCGGTCCTAAGAGGCCGGCTAAGCGTCTAACCAGCTCTTAACTCTCAAGTATTTCGTCCGCACTGTTTTCTTTTCCCGCTTTTAACACTTTTTTTTTCTTTTTCCCTTTCTTTTTGTCTTTTAAAACACCGTCACCTAATTTGTATAAGATAAAAGCATTTTTTTTATATTGATAAAATTGGTATTAACCACACCAACATTCATAACCCAACCCCCCCCCCCCCCCCCACTCCAAAACCTACTACTTACTCTTATTAGCATAATTTATATATACACTTGCTCAGGTCCATATACTCATATATGCTCAGGTTCTCATCAGCTGATTACGATTTTGGATATTATAAATCAATGCACATGCATGCTCAACATAGCAAAAGGCTATATATAGCTACTGCCATGAAATTAGAAGAAGATCATTAATTTGTTCCTTCACATAGAAGATCATTAATGTATGATTTGAATGCCTATCTGTTTGTAAACTAGAAACAGTAAGCAGATCAAATGTTGCAGTTCGACAAAAATCCACAAAAAAGAATTACATAAGTAAATCAGGCATGCATCACGAGGTTGGAGTAAACAAATGCGTAGCTAATTACGGTACCTAAGGAGTAAATATTTGGAGGGTTTGCATCACATATATATGTATTCTTGGGTAAATTGTCAAAAAAAAAAAAAAACCCAAACAATATTGTTTTCCGCTGAGGAAAAAACCTGGCCTTGAAGCGGTTGTCAAGACCCCATGGAAAATTTTCATACGGTATATATCTGCATAGTTGTCTACTATTCATATCTAAATAGTTCATAGATATCGCATGCAACTGCATAGATATCGCATAATAATTAGATATAGCATGCAACTTTACACATATCGCAGGACAACTGAATTTTTTTTTTGAGGGGTTTTGACAACCATTTCGAGGTCAAAGGTTTTGTCATCGGAAAAACAGCTTGGGTTTTTTTCCTGACAATTTACCCTTTATTCTTTGGTTCAATATATATAAAGCCATATGCATGGTAGGTTTCACAAAGTAAATATGAAGCTCTTCATCTTCTTCCTTCTCTTCTTTGCTACTAAGGCCTCTGCGGATGCTAGCCTTACAGTAGGCTTCTAGAGTAAAACATGTCCGCAAGTTGAGCCCATAGTTCGTTCAACGTTTCAACCGCATTTCACAAGCAACGTGTCCATCACCGCTACGCTGCTTCGCATGTAGTGCGTAAAATTATTGAGCTGAAGTCACATTTCTCTTTCTTTTGCATCCATTTGCAATTAGTCAGGATTTGTAATAATATATATTGTTTATGTTATTTCAAAAATGATATATATTTTCTTCCAGCTAATTGCAGGGTTGTGACGCATCCATTTTGATCAACCCGACATAACAGTCCGAAGCTTTGAGCTCGTGTTCCCAAATCAAACAGTCCGAAGCTTTGAGCTCATCGACAAAGCCAAGACCAGGCTTGCATCGGAATGCCCCTCCACAGTCTCGTGCTCCGACATAACCGCCCTCGCCACCCGCGATGCGGTCATACTATCTGGTGGGCTTGACTATACGGTCCCCACTAGCAGACGTGATGGTCAAATCTCAAATGTCGATGAAGCTGTTAACCTCCTGGGTCCCTAATCTACCGTCGAAAGGCTGTCTCCGATTTTTGCAGCCAAGGGACTCACTATCCAGGATATGGTAGGTACAGTCTAATTTTTCTTTTACTTTATTTTATAATGAAAATTAATATTCATCATCAATAATAATAAGCTTTTATCCCAAAATTTTAGGATTAGCTAAATGTATGAATCTATTTCTTTTTTTATTTATGCTCTACTGATATTCAGTAACGAATATTAATTAATATCACTAGTATGCATGGTGCATGATGAGTGATGCATGTATGCTACGAAATTGTTCATAAAATTTATTTTTGTAAGAAGCATGCACCTTCACCATTGCAATGAGAATAATGTATTAAATTTCATTTGAAGATGTGTTACAATATTAATTCTAGCTTGGGATGGCGACATTTTTCATTGCAAAACCATATATCATATTGAGGCTAAATTTCATTTTATTTACATGCTATGACCTATCCACAGTTTGTCCACAGTTTGAAGATGAAAAAGAATTAATATTCATTGAAAATGAGTATTATTAAATTAGTTTGTACATGAAATTTTCAATTTTTTAAATTTAATATTATGTGTCATTTTTGGATTACACCATTCATCATTAATTTACCACCGAATGAATGCAATCTATTAATTGGAAAACAATGTAAAGTATTACATCAAGTAAACAATGAAAGTTATGGATTTTTCTTCTTGGTATTCATTTGCAACTTTATAAATTTATGCTATTCATTTAACATATGTTTGATGCAATCCATGCTATTTTACTGAGGTTTTTGGGTAGCATTTGATAAAAGGATAAATATATATTAAAAATTAGACATATGGATAGAAATAATGTTACAAATTTCCAAGCCATGGAGTTTCAATGGACCCACACATTGTTCTAGAGAGGTCACATGCCATCTTTTGTGTATGCTATATACAACACGGTTTCTTCTTTATCGGCCGAACGAATGCTTCAATTTGCTAGATATAATTAATAAAATCACGAAGAGCTAACTTTTAGACAAAAATATATTTATAAATTGCATGCCGACAGGTACTCCTTTTAGATGGCCACACCGTTGGAGTTGATTGCAGTGATTTCTTCCGCGGCCGACTTTTCAATTTCAACCACACCGGAAAACCCCATAATGAATCCTGTTCTGAGAGCCGAGCTTGCCAACACTACTACAAATGTGGATTGTCCCTACGGATAGGAAAATCCATAGGGGCAACTTTTGTTTGCCAAACCGTAGGGAAAAAGGATGCCCTTATAGTATCCACCGTAGGGGTATATATAATATAAAAACAATTAAAAATTTTGTTTTGTATTTACCCCTACGGTGCCGCAAGAGAAACCTCTGCGATGAACACTGTATGGGCAAACAAGGAGTATTTTAAAAAAAATAAATAAAATTCATCGAGCCCCCAAAAAATTTCCCACGCTTACCTTATCATCGAGCCCGCACCGTCCCTTCCCAAAAAAAATTCACCTTCCTCCATCGCCGCCGATCGAGCGTCGTCGCCGCCGTCGAGCTTCTCATCTCCGCCGCTCGAGCTCCACCTTCGCAAGCTCCTAGTTTTCCTCATCATCGATCGTTGTCGCGCCCTAGCTAGAGCCTCCTCCTCGATCGCCGCCACCCACCTCGTCGACGTCGAGCCCTAGCTCCTACTAGCTCTTTCCTGACTTCTTAGATCCTTGTCAAGTTTAGTTAATTTGTTGAAATTAAATTTTAATTTTTCTAAATTTTGTGTTAATTTGATTTCTTAAATTTTAGGATTTTAATTTTAAATTTTGATTTTGTTGGTGTTATTGATGTTGTTGTTAGGGCCAGGTTAGGGGTTTATTGAGGTTAGGGCCGGGTTAATTAGGGGGTTAATTAGGGTTAGGGTTATGATTAGGGTTAGATTTAAGGTAATTAGAGTTGTGGTTATGGTTAGGCTTAGAGTTAATGATTAGGGTTAGGTTTATGGTTAAACTTAGGGTTAGGGTTAGTGTGTGTATGCGTGTGTACGTGTAATTTAGCAACAATAGTTAAGGGTATTTTAATGTAATTTAGCAAAACAACAATAGTTAAGGGTACTTTAGCGAATTGTGTGTGTATGTATCTGTGTGAGTCTGTCTCTATGTGTGTGTGTTTGTGTATGTATGTGTGCGCGCTTGTGTCACATCTTAACCCCAACCCTAAATCCAAAAATCTTAAACTTCATTAAGAAAACCCGAAATGTTTAAAACTTTAGCCTAAACTAAAAACTTTCAAACTATTGAAATTGAAACGTAAATGTAAAACCAATTCAAGTTAAATCTTACACTAAGTGTATATATGATACTCGATGATAATATGAAATTTCATATTCTCGTCGATAGTCATATCTGAAAAACAAAGCGCGCCTTAGTCTCTATCTATCGGTTAACATACGTTCGATATTCGTCGTGACATAAAACTACGCGAAAGTTGTTAAATATCGGACGGTAACGTTCGGTGCTAACAACCGTCATGTAGTTTATGTGACGAGAAGATTCAATCATATGATAACCGATAGATTTGTCCAGTATGGATAAGTTAGGAATGTATAAAGGAAACACTTGCATTCACTTGTGTTTTCATTCGTTTTGACTTATTTCATCGGTATCTTTCCGTTGGTTCTCCGTGTACAAAGACAAATTAGTTGTTTATTTGAATATTGTTTCATAGCATTGAAATAATTACCTGTTCTATTACAGTGTACTCGGAGAATAGAGAGGAGATGCTGCCGAAATTTTCTCGAAACGGATAAAAGTACAAGCGAATGGGTGTCTACTCTATACATTCTTAATGGAATAGAAGCCTTACCCCCAACAGCCGAAACACACACATACAACTCGCATACACAACACACATATATAGACAAAGCACATACATAATAACCATCCTACACCTAAGCGAAATTAAAAATTGAAATCAACGACAAACTTTCCTTTTCCATTCTCTTCTTTGTCAATAACCATCCCGTTCTTAGATTTCTCAAGTCACCATCAAAAACCAACTTTCATAACTTCCAATTTTATGTAATACAGTCCAACATGGCCCATGAACACATCAGAGTTAAGGACTAGATGTACGTGGATTTGCAACAGCGTATAACTCTAAGTTCGTCGACGGAGTTGCTGCTTTCATCAAATTTGCACACGAACATCATAAGGAACTGTATGGGAAGATTCTTTGTCCGTGCGACAGGTGTGGGAATAAGTATTGGAAAAACACAAAACTGGTAGAGCTTCACATCGTTAAGCATGGTTTTACCAGACTTTATACATCTTGGCAATTTCACGGGGAAGGAGAAGATAGTAATGCGGCGGAAGGAGAAGATAACTTATTTCCAGGAGAGGAAATGGAGAATATGGTAGATACTGCTCTCGGTAATATTTATCCTACCGAATAAGACGTTCCTTCCGGTCAAGGACAGTGTGCGGATAAGTATGAGAAGTTCATGAATGATGAAAGAAGACCAATTTATGAGAATGCAAAATATTCCACACTATCTTGGTTCGTCCACCTTTTCCAGATTAAGTGCCTAAATGGATAGAGCGATAAATCATTCACGATACTTTTGAAGTTCCTGAAAGATTTTATACCCCAGGGAAATAATGTTCTCGAGAGCTGGTACGAAGCCCAGAAAATGATGTCTGATTTGGGTCTAATTTGTAAGAAGATTCATGCATGTCCCAGAGATTGCTTGCTGTACTGAAAAGAGAATTTAGATTTGAAAGAGTGTCTCACCTGTGGAGAGAACATGTATAAACCGAAAGAATCTGATAAGAAGCCAGATATAAATGTCAAGATAGTATGATACTTTCCCATAACACAGAGACTACAGAGGCTATTCAATTATAAGAAGACAGCGGAGGCAATGATTTGGTATCACCGTGCTGCTCCAAGCGAAGACGGAAGAATGGGTCATCCAAGAGATTCGCCGGCATGGAAGGATTTCGATAGGAGGCACTCAACATTTAGTAGCGATCCTCGCAATATCAGGTTCGGGCTGGCTAGTAATGGATTCTGCCCTTTCGACTATATAGGTGGAGGACACAACACATGGTCTGTTGTAATAATGGTTTATAACCCGTCGCCGTGGTTGGTTATGGATCAGTCCTACTTTATGATGCTTCCTTTTATTGCCGGACCGAAATCACCGGGAAACAATATCGACGTCTACCTCCGCCCTCTAATCGATGAGTTAAAATCCTTATTCAGTGATGGTGTGGAGACTTACGATGCAAACACAGATACAACATTCACGATGCATGCGGTTTTAATGTGGACAATTAATTACTTTCCTGCGTATGGAATGCTATCAGGTTGGTTCATACATGATTACAAAGTATGCCCTTACTACCACCAAGATACAACATCGAGACGGTTGATTTTTTTCAAAAAAGGTTTGTTATTGCGGTTATCGGCGTTTCCTACCACTAGACCATCTTTACAGGTTTGACGGTGCTCACTTTGATGGTTATCAGGAGCTTTTTGGGCCTCCAGCCCCATTGTCTGGAGAGGATATGATTGCTCTGTTGAATGGTTACGATAACATGACCTTCGGGATAGATCCGGCAAGACAGGTCACTCCAGTTACTGGAACAAATTAAGCATTTTCTACGAGCTGCCGTACCGGTCAACAAATTTAGTGCGTCATTGTCTGGACGTCATGCACATTGAGAAGGGAGTATCCGAGCATGTACTTAACTTACTTCTTTGTAAAGATGAAAAATCGAAAGACAACTTTCGTGCTCGGATGGATGTTCAGGATTGGAAAATTAGAAGTGATTTGCATCTTAAACCGATAGCGGGTAAACCTGGAAAGTTTGTACTTCCTAATATCGCTTATCATATGTCACATTAAGAGAAGAAAAGGTTTCTACATGTGTTACATCATTTAAAATTTCCTACAGGTTTCTTAGGGTCATTTAGTAAGAAAATCAAGATTGTGAAAAGTAAGATAGATGGGCTGAAAAGTCATGATCGTCATGTTATTATGGAGCACCTTCTCCTATTAGCCCTCAGGACTTTATTTCCCGAATCAGTTGGTCTAGTAATCAATGACTTTTGCTGCTTCTTGAGGAAATTGTGCGCTAAAAATATCGATATTGTGAAGATGGAGAATTTAGAAAATGCGATTCCTTTAATCCTGGGCAAGTTTGAGCAGATTTTTCCACCGTCGTTCTTCGATATTAAAATACACCTGACGGTCCATTTTGCAACCGAGGCTAAACTTGCCGGACCAGTGCAATATCGATGGATGTATCCCGTCGAAAGATAACTTGAATTTTCAGTTTACGCGTCTTCAGAAATTTTTGCTGTTTTATATGCCTGTATTTTTTTATTTAACATATATTTCTTTAGGTACCTCTACATCCTAAAATATTATATACGCAATAGAAATCGACAAAAAGGTTCTATCATGTAAGGTTATCTCCTAGAAGAAATAACCACATTTTGTTCCCGCTATCTGTACGAAAATATTGAGACGAAACTTAACAGGCCTCGGAGAATTAAGGACGGACCATATGGTAAAAATGATTACAAGAAAGTAGAACTCATGTTAATCAACAAGATATATCGGTTTATCCTCCTAAATAGCTTATGTATTGAAAAAGTTAGAGAATAAGTCTATTTTGTATTAATTGTTCTTTATATTTATGTATGTGTCTATATATATATATATATATATATATATATATATATATATATATATATATATATATGAAATGATATAATGCTGATATAAAAATTTAATTTTGAAAACAAAATTCATATTGATGAAGTACGTAAGCGGCATCCTGATTGGAATGATGACCGATTGGAAAAAAATCATCATTAATGTTATATTATGACTTCACATTTTCTGCGATCTATACTTGTATTGCATCCATATGTAATGATTGTACTTCAATTTAGGGGTGATGGCGACATCAGGAGCAGCGAGGGGCACCGACAAGGGCATCAATAGAGGTAGGGGCACCTGCCAAGGGATTCTGGCGTCTGGAGATCTGCGTAGGCAGCAGATCCTACAGCAGAGGGGTGCCATTGCACCCATCCGTACCCATCCAGAACTCCCCGGACGTATGGATACAGCTATACCGTCTGTACCCTTCCCAGACGAGTCATTCCGTGTAGACTTTGCGACACCTGCAGGTATATTGCACTCATATTAATTCATTTTGAATGTTATATCATAGATATACAAGCATATTCATTTTTAAGTTACTTATATAGTCATTTTTTACTCTTTATTTGTAGATGGTGCCTTCTCATCTGGGGCATAGGAACGCTCCCGCACGATCCATACTCTCTGTGTAGTCGACAGGTTAGTATTATTTTAATACGTCGAATTGATTATGTGTTATTTTATTCAAAAGTTACTTATATCGTTATTGTTTATTATCTAGTTAGAGGGAATGAATCCATGTCTGGGTTACCGGCTGTTCCTCACCGGAGGAACTATCGACCTGCTCGTGCTGCTGCCCGGGCTCATGCTCGTGGTGATGTTGTTGCAGGTATATATTGCTCTTCGTTTTTCGTTAATTCTCGTATTATAAATATTGTTTTGTCTTGATGTTGCTTGTATATCTATATATTTTTACGATGTATGGCAGCCACGACCTGAGAGGGGGGCTCGAAGGCCCAATCAATTTCACAGGCTTAGACCAGATACAGCTAAGGGCCAGAGACCATTCCCCTTCTTTTTTATCTCCGATCATCGCTACATTGGCGATAATGCCGAGAGGTTCAGCCAATATACGGGGATGAGAGCCGCATCCAAAAGAAGTATCCTCTGCACGTTGACTGCACATTGAAAAAAATTTCTAGAGGGTTTTTGACAATTTTCGAGGTCAGAGGTTTTTTGTCATCGAGGAAAACTTCTTGGGTTTTTTCTGACAATTTACCCTTTATTCTTTGGTTCAATATATATAAAGCCATATGCATGGTAGGTTTCACAAAGTAAATATGAAGCCCTTCATCTTCTTCCTTCTCTTCTTTGCTACTAGGGCCTCTGCTGCTGTTAGCTTTACAGTAGGCTTCTACAGTAAAACATTTCCGCAAGCTAAGCTCATAGTTCGTTCAACGGTTCAACCACATTTCACAAGCAACGTGTCCATCACCGCCACGCTGCTTCGCATGTATTTCCATGACTGTTTGTTAGGGTGCGTAAAATTATTGAGCTGAAGTCGCATTTATCTTTTTTTGCATCCATTTCCAATTAGTTCAGGATTTGTAATAATATATATTGTTTATGTTATTTCAAAAATGATATATATTTGCTTCTAGCTAATTGCAGGGTTGCGACGCGTCCATTTTGATCAACCCGACCGAGAAAAACGATACAGAGAAACTCGTGTTTCCAAATCAAACTGTCTGAGGCTTTGGGCTCATCGACAAAGCCAAGACCAAGCTTGAATCGGAATGCCCCTCCCCAGTCTCGTGATTCGACCGTGATGCGATCATGCTATTTGGCCGGCTCGACTATACTCGACTATACGGTCTCCACAGGCAGACGCCAATGAAGCTGTTAACCTCCCGGGTCCCTAATCTACCGTCGAAGGGTTGTCTACGGTTTTTGTAGCCAAGGGACTCACTATCCAGGATATGGTACGTACGGTCTGAATTTTCTTTTACTTCATTTTATAATGAAAATTAATATTCATCATCAATAACAATAAGCTTTTATCCCAAAATTTTGGGATTAGCTAAATGTATGAATCTATTTTTTTATTTATTTATGCACTATTAATATTCAGTAACGAATATTAATTTATATCATTGGTATGGTGCATGATGCATGATGCATGTATGCGAAATTGTTCATAAAATTTATTTTTGTAAGAACACTACTACAAATAAGGGTTGCCCCTACGGATATATGCGTAGGGACGCAAAAATACCCCGTAGGTGCAAAGGCCGCAGGTGCAAGTTGAGGCCCTGAACTTGGCCCTACGGGCAAATTCCTGCCCCTACGGATTTCTGTGTAGGTCCTATTGTCCCTACGGACTAAGCCGTAGGGTAAAAAAATTTATATTATTTACGGTTTTTTTTAATATATTAAATGTACCTACGGATATGTCTGTAGGTCCAAGTTATATCCCCTACGGATAATTGTGTAGGTACCTATCCGTAGGGGCAAAATATCAGGATTCCTGATATTTTGCCCCTACGGATAGCTCCGTAGGGGAGAGACAGTAGCCCCTACGGATATGTCCGTAGGGGCACTCCCAACCCCCTGGTACTAAGATCAGGGGGTAAATATCAGTTACTGCTGATATTTTGCCCCTACGGATATAACCGTAGGGGCAACATGTGTGCCTACGGATTAATCCGTAGGTACATATTGTCTGTATTTTTTTTTTAAAAAGTGCTGCCTGATTTTTTCCCGCCCTGTGCACAATAATATATACATCAATCAAATATAAAAATAATCATCACACAACATATATCGCAGTATTCATAATCACATCTCACGCATATAATATACAAAAGAAATCCAAAAACTGAATATGATATAAATATAAACCAATATCGATATCGTTTCAAAATGTAGTACAATGTGTATGATATAAATAAATACATGTTTCAAAAAATAAGAACCAAAAAGCTACCCTAGTTCGGTCCAGCTCCACCTCTGAATAATGATAGAATAACGCGCGCCTGCTCCTCGGTCAATAAACTCTGCAATTCGGCGCGAGCGGGAGTCTGAGCGTCCTGTGGAGCTGGCGATGTGGTCTGCGCAGCCGCCGTTGAGGTAGTCGCTTGCGGAGCCGCGGCTGCGGGAGTCTGAGTGGGCGGTGGAGCTACAGGAGCTGTTTTCGGAAGCGCGGCCGATGTAGTGGCTTGCGGAGCCGCAGCCGAAGGAGATGCATGTGGAGGCTCGGCCGATGTACCCTGTCGCGTCTGGACCTAACGTGTGTAATAAGCGTGTAAGAACTGTGTATTATTCGAATTCGTATCATTATTAAGTTATTTCAAAACCCCGTTTGGATATCTAGTTTGTTGTTTATTTTAATTACATCTGTATGTATGATTAATCAAACTTAAGTCTAAAACCAAATAAGCTCAAGCTACGTACTAATTATGGATATGTTGATATCTATATAATATGACATGATATTTTACTATAAAGCAGTATACATACCAGCATCTCCTTCAACTCCTGAACGGTGGCCCTCAAGCTCTGCAGTTCCTGATGGACACGTCGGTCACCGGAGACGGAGGATGTAACCGCCGGGGTGGAGTCCAATCTCATATGGGCCCTTCTAGGGCCCAGTCCCCGGCCTCTCTCCCAACCTCCATGGTGCCCTCCGTGTGCGGCGTCCAGAACTGGGGTCAGCAGCCTCGGATCGCTCTGTCCGGTAAAATCGATCCCCGAGGCCTGGGCCTGCTCAACCACCCGCTCCTACACCCACATTAAGCAGTAAAGTATAAGTATAAGATTTAAACTTGAACCTTCCAAAACTAAAATTTCAAATTTGGGTAGAAAAAATATTAACACTTACGCAGTACTCCTGGGTAGCGACGTCGGGATATCGAAGCTCGCCCGTGGCGGGATCTGTCGAGGTGCCGTGGACGGCAAGATATGCGGACAGCACGCTCGGTGTACCACCTGACGCCACGGTCCGAGATGTCTGCAATATTACAAAGTAACTCTTAATATTAGAAGTATTAGAAAATAACTCTTAATATTGCAGAATATCACAAACGTCGGTCTATTGTAATTTACCGATAACTCCATGGCTCGAGTAATGTTCCTCGAGCCACCTGTGTAAGTGGGGCGACCCCTCTTCGCCGACTTCCTGTTCTCTGTATTCTGAGCGGCCTGTTTCTGCACAACGCATTAACATTTAGTTTTCTAATTAAGAAACACAAAGAAATAAATTATATCATAAATAATGAATTACATTTAAAATACATACCTGTTTGCGTTGGGAGTCGAAATAAGCGCACAATAGAGGCCATGTCTCTACGTCGACTCTCGCAAACGCCGGAGTAGATAGGAGGGCCGCTCTCTCTGCCTCGGGGGTCGCCATCCATAGGGAGTAGCAGTCGGCCTTCAGCTCATTCCTGTTGTATCGGACCTTGGCCTGCATGTTCTTCATCAGGCCATTGTACAGAGCATGAAGGTCGAGCACCCTCCCCGGGTGATCAGGGTCGGCTACAGGCTGAAAATCGTAATCCAACTGAAAATACAAAAAAACATTGTTATTAGATTGCAAGTGTTAATAATAAATATATTGGATAGATCAAATGAAAATATATATTAATACATACCCAAGCCTGATCAAAGAAGAGGGCGAATGAGCGCTGGTGCTGCTCGCTCCACTCAACGTGAAGTGGATAGTTCTTCACGAGCCGGCTCTCGTCCCCCAAATACCGGCCGAACCTCTCGGCATGAGGACCGGTATAGTGATAGTCAAGGGTAAAAAAAAGGGGGAATGCTGCCTCCCCCTAGCTCTGTCAGGCCTCAGCCTATGGGACCGATTCGGGCCTCGAGTCCCTCTCTGGGGATGGGGAGGCCCTGTGTCTGCAAGAAATATCAAGACAATCAATAATAAGACAAAGTTGTATTAAGAAATCAAGGTTAAACGAAAATTCAAGTGTGATATATACCTCCGGTGACTATCGCACGAGCCTGGGCCCGGGCAGCAGCACGAGCGGGACGATAGTTCTTCCGGTGAGGAACAACCGGGGTCCCGGATGCGGACGCATCCCCTCCAACTAGAAAATAAACATCGACGCTAAATTTCCATGAAGTTCATATTTATTCTATAGAGCATATGTAAAATGAGTAAATATTTTAAATTTATTCATACTAACCTGCAGACGATGCGGAGGGTATGGAAGCGGCAGGAGTGGCCCCTGCGGAAGATGTGGACGCACCACCTATAATTAGACAATTAAAAATAGATTATATAAGTAATTGCAAAAAGAATGTGTAGATCAATAATATAACGTTCTAAATCAATATGCATGCACTATAGGATATATAAACATACCCGCAGGTGCGGTGGTGTCACCACCTACAGCTAGACAATAATAAAAATTGCTAAGTAAGAGCAAAAAGAATGTGTGTATTTATGATATAGCATTCTAAATCAATATACATACACTATATGATATATAAACATACCTGGAGGAGCGGGAGTGGCCTCTGTCCCAGATGTGGACGCATCACCAACAACTAGACAATCAAACATTGACAGTATAAGTAATTTTGACATAAACATGCATGAATATCTGTAATATTACATTCAAAATGGATATGCGTGCAGTATACCTGGAGGTGTGGCAAAATCCACAAGGAAGGAGGCATCCGAAGGGGTCTCCGATCTAGGTGCAAGACCGGCCCTCTGAAGCTCCCTACAGAGCTCTCCGGGCGGCAGAACCGCTCTGCCTCTGCCTCTGCCGCGGCTGGAGCTCCTGCCGCCCCTCGCTGCTCTCGACATCGTCATCAAATCTAGATAAACAGTTCGTGGACGCATTAGACAATCATTAAAAGTATTGACTATATATGTATAGAGCGTAAAATGTGAAGTAATAATATAACATTACTGATAACCTTTTTCGTTTCGTGGGCGCATCATACATATCTACTTGGATTTCATCGTCGATGTCATTTCTAACCCACGTAACTTCATGATCGGTCGAAGACAACCCGTCCTTCGAAACAGACGGTCGGAGCACTTTAAGCCTTCTCTCTTCTTCGTCCTCATCGCTGTCGTCGTATTCTGGGACATCGTAGACATCTCTGGGTTTCCATCGGCATACAACACTCCACCCCGGATGCTTCAAACACTGTGAATAGTATACTTGGAACGCTTGGTTCGGAAAGATAAACGGATCGTCCTGACCGTAAAATCGAAGTGTGTTCACACTGGTCAATCCATATTCATCTTTCCAAGTCCCAAGACTGCTTCTCCACCTGTCCGTATCGGTTCGCGAATCGTACCAAGTACACTGGAATATATAAAAGGGTTCTGATCGTCCGGGATAGTGGATGCCGAGTATACAATTTAAGTACCCATAGTAAATCACACCGTCTGATTCTACCATCGCAATCCCACTATTTTGAGTGGTTCTAGATGTTTCTATGTCCTTAACTTCGAATTTGTATCCAAGGACACCAAATCCTTTGTAATATGCAACCTCCATACTAGGAAATTGAGCTAAACATCTTGAATCACTCTCAAATGATGTAGACAAGTTCGGATCGTGGATCTAACAAAACAAATTTTACGACAAATACATAACGATACAAGTTTAGATTAAAATTGATAGCAATAAAATGTAATTCGAATAATTTACATGCTCTGTGACCCAATCACAAAAATTATCCTGATGGTATTTTTCCAAACGTTCTTCGTTCCAATCAGGATGCCCCTCACGTACCTCGTTAAAATGAGTTCTGTTTTCGACAAATAATTGTGACATTAATATTATGTCATTTCATACGCACACAAACACAGATATAACAATTAATCCAAAAGAAATTACTCTCTAATTTGTTCAAGACATGCGCAATTAAGCAAGATAAACCGGTATATCTTGTTGATAAACATAGTGTCTACTCTCTTATACTCGGCTTTACCATATGGCCCGTCTTGAATTCTTCGTGGTCGGTTAAGCCTTGTCTCAATGTTCTCGTCCAGATAGTGGGAACAAAATGTGGTTGCTTCATCAAGAAGATAACCTTGCATGATAGAACCCTCTGGTCGATTTTTATTGCGTATATACTTCTTAAGAGTGTAAAGGTACCTAATGAAAATATGTTGAATAAATAAATACGGGCATACAGGACAACAATAAATTTATAAATTGCGCGAAACGAAAAATTACACGTACCTCTCGACGGGATACATCCATCGATATTGTACCGGTCCGGCTAACTTCGCCTCAGTTGCAAGATGAACCGTCAAGTGTATTATGATATCGAAGAATGATGGTGGGAAAATACGCTCAAACTTGCAAAGTATCAACGCAATAGAATTTTCTAGTTTATCCAGCGTCGCAACCTCCAGTGTTTTAGCACACAACTCCCTGAAAAAACAACATAGGTCGTTGATTACTAGACCAACCGAGTCGGGGAGAGAAGTCTTGAGGGCTAATGGAAGAAGGTGCTCCACGATAACATGGTGATCATGACTTTTCAGCCCATCGATCTTGCCCTTCACAATTTTTATTTTCTTACTGAATGATCCTGAGAAACTTGTGGGGACTTTTAAATCATGCAACACCTGCAGGAATCTTTTCTTCTTCGGTTGTGACATATGATAAGCGGCATTGGGAAGTACAAACTTGCCCGGTTTACCTGCTACCGGTTTAGGGTGCAGTTCACTTCTTATTCCCCACTCTTGTAGATCCATCCGAGCATTCATGTTGTCTTTTGATTTCCCGTCTTTACACAGAAGCAAGTTAAGTATGTTCTCTGATACTCCCTTCTCTTTATGCATGACGTCCAGAAAATGACGCACTGAATTTGTAAACCAGTATGGAAGCTCGAAGAAAATGCTTAACTTGTTCCAATATTGTGGTTTGACCTGTTTCGTCGGATCCATCCCGAAGGTCACGTTATTGTAACCATCCCATTTAGCAGTCACGTCCTCTCCGGACAATGGGGATGGAGGTCTAAGAAGCTCCTGATGACCATCAAAGTGAACCGTGTCTAACCTATAGGGGTGGTTTGGAGGCAGAAAACGTCGATGGCCGCAATAACAAATCTTCCTGCTAAAATTCAAAAATTTTGATGTTGTGTATTCATGGCAATGAGGACATGCTTTGTGACCATGTACGGACCAACCTGATAGCATTCCATACGCAGGAAAGTCATTAATTGTCCACATTAAAGCCGCACGCAGTATGAAGGTTGTATTTGTGTTTGAATCATATGTCTCTACACCATCAATGAACAAAGTTTTCAGCTCCTCGATCAGAGGTCGGAGATAGACGTCGATATTGTTCCCCGGTGAGTTTGGTCCGTCGATAAGAAGAGGCATCATAAAGTATGATTGGTCCATAGCCAACCAAGGCGACAGATTATAAATTATCATTACAACGGGCCATGTACTGTGACTTCCAGCCATATAGTTGAATGGGCAGAAGCCATCGGTAGCCAGTCCGAGCCGGACATTGCGAGGATCGCTACTGAATATTGCGTGCCTCCTATCGAAATCCTTCCATGCCGGTGAATCTCTTGGATGGCTCATTTTTCCATTTTCGCTTGGAGGAGCACGGTGATGCCAAATCATTGCCTCGGCTGTTTTCTTGCACCTGAATAGCCTCTGTAGCCTCTGTGTTATGAGAAAGTATTGTGCTATCTTCACAGGTATATCAGGCTTCTTATCAGAATCTTTCGGCTTATACCTGGCCTCTCCGCATGTTGGACACTCTTTCAAATCTGAATTCTCTTTCCGGTACAACACGCAATTTTTAGGACATGCTTGAATCTTCTCGCACTTTAGACCCAAATCAGACATCATCTTCTGGGCTTCGTACCAGCTTTCAGGCACATTATTTCCCGGAGACATAGAATCTTTCAAGAACGAAAGAAGCATTGTGAATGACTTGTTGCTCCATCCATTTAAGCACTTAATCTGGAAAAGTTGGACGAACCATGAGAAGGTGGAATACTTCGCATTCTCATAAATTGGTTTCCTAGCATCATTCATGAAATTTTCATATTTATCCGCACGCGGTCCTTGACCGGAAGGAATGTCATCTTCGGTACGAATAGATTCACCTAGGGCAGCCTCTACCATATCCTCCATTTCTTCTGATGGAAATAAATTTCCGTCTCCTGCCGTATTACCGAATTCTTCTTCTTCTCCTGCCGCATTATCGTGTTCTCCTTCTTCTTCTACCGCAGTACTGCATTCTTCTCCTTCCCCGTGATATTTCCAAGTTGAATAAAGTCTAGTAAACCCATGTTTTACAATATGAAGCTCTGCCAATTCTACCTTCTGCCAGTACTTATTGCCACATCTATCGCACGGACAGAGAATCTTCTCTATTATGATCTTATTATGTGCGCGTGCAAATTTAAGGAAAGCAGCAACTCCTGCGATAAACTTAGGTTGCATACGTTGTTTCCAATCCACATACATCCAGTCCTTAACTCTGACGTACTCATGGGCCATGTTAGACTGAATAACATATAAATTGTAGGTTATGCTGACTATATTGAGAAATATAAGAACGGGATAGTTACTGACAAAGTAGAAAATCCGTGTATATGCTTTGTGTGTGCGTTTTTCGTTGAAAAGAATAAATTATCGCACGTATGTTAACCGATAGACGGGGACTAAGTGGCGCTTTTAGTTTCATATATGAGTATCGATGGGAATATGAAGGTTTCATATTATCATATATTGGTTTTAACCCGAACATCTCGAATCGCTCTCTAATTATGCGTTTGTATGTGTGTGTTCCGGTTGTCGGGGGTAGGCTTCTATCCCATTAAGAATGTATAGAGTGAACGCCCATCACTTGTGCTTTCAACAGTTTCGAGTAAATTTCGGCAGCACCTCCTCACTGTTCTCCGAGTACACTGTAATAGAATAGATAATCATTTCAAAGCTATGAAACAACGTTGAAATGAACATCTAATCTATCTTTATACACGGAGAACCAGCGGAAAGGTACCGACGAAATATCTCGAAATGGATGAAAACACAAGTGAATGAAGGCGTTTGCTTTATACATTCTTAACTTGTCCACACGGGACAAATCTATGGGTTACCATACGATTGAATTTTCTCGTCGCGTAGACTATACGACGGTTGTTAGTATCGAGCTATACTGTCCGATATTTAATAACCTTCGTATAGTTCTAGGTCACGACGAGCATCGCACGTATGTTAACCGATAGACGGGGACTAAGTGGCGCTTTTAGTTTCATATATGAGTATCGATGGTAATATGAAGGTTTCATATTATCATCGAGTATCATATATTGGTTTTAACCCGAACATCTCGAATCGCTCTCTAATTATGCGTTTGTTGTGTATTCTTTTTGTATGTGTGTGTTCCGGCTGTCGGGGGTAGGCTTCTATCCCATTAAGAATGTATAGAGCGAACGCCCATCACTTGTGCTTTCAACCGTTTCGAGTAAATTTTGGCAGCACCTCCCCGCTGTTCTCCGAGTACACTGTAATAGAATAGATAATCATTTCAAAGCTGTGAAATAATGTTGAAATGAACATCTAATCTTTCTTTGTACATGGAGAACCAGCGGAAAGGTACCGACGGAATATCTTGAAACGGATGAAAACACAAGTGAATGAAGGCGTTTGCTTTATACATTCTTAACTTGTCCACACGGGACAAATCTATGGGTTACCATACGATTGAATTTTCTCGTCGCGTAGACTATACGACGGTTGTTAGTATCGAACTATACTGTCCGATATTTAACAACTTTCGTATAGTTCTAGGTCACGACGAGCATCGCACGTATGTTAACCGATAGACGGGGACTAAGTGGCGCTTTTAGTTTCATATATGAGTATCGATGGGAATATGAAGGTTTCATATTATCATCGAGTATCATATATTGGTTTTAACCCGAACATCTCGAATCGCTCTCGAATTATGCGTTTGTTGTGTATTCTTGTTGTATGTGTGTGTTCCGGCTGTCGGGGGTAGGCTTCTATCCCATTAAGAATGTATAGAGCGAACGCCCATCACTTGTGCTTTCAACCGTTTCGAGTAAATTTCGGCAGCACCTCCCCGCTGTTCTCCGAGTACACTATAATAGAATAGATAATCATTTCAAAGCTGTGAAACAACGTTGAAATGAACATCTAATCTATCTTTGTACACGGAGAACCAGCGGAAAGGTACCGACAAAATATCTCGAAACGGATGAAAACACAAGTGAATGAAGGCGTTTGCTTTATACATTCTTAACTTGTCCACACGGGACAAATCTATGGGTTACCATACGATTGAATTTTCTCTTCGCGTAGACTATACGACGGTTGTTAGTATCGAGCTATACTGTCCGATATTTAACAACTTTCGTATAGTTCTAGATGACGACGAGCATCGCACGTATGTTAACCGATAGACGGGGACTAAGTGGCGCTTTTAGTTTCATATATGAGTATCGATGGGAATATGAAGGTTTTATATTATCATCGAGTATCATATATTGGTTTTAACCTGAATATCTCGAGTCGCTCTCTAATTATGCGTTTGTTGTGCATTCGTGTTGTATGTGTAACATGATTTTAAACCATTGAGATCAAGATTGATAAAACTGATCATCCTACATTGCAATAGCATTCATCAACCAAAAACTATTATTGCAATGGTATTCATCTATAACAATCAACAATTAAAACTACAAATGTAGGATACTGATATCATAAAGCGTTATACGCAACATTGATAGAACTGATAAATAAAAAAACGAAACACAAACCGTATCAAGATTTAACAACTTTGATTATGTCATATACGCGGGCCGATATTTTCATATTAGCCAATAGGCAAAAATAGATTGCGGTCTGGATATGGCATATTGGCAGATGTTACCTATATGCTTACATGCATGTTGTCTCCCCATTTTTTCATAAATCAAACCAACTACATACATCAAACTAGTCCATGCCACCAATCGGAAACTCCACTATGTCTTTGAATTATTATTTTTCCAAATAGCATTGAGCTCCTATTGACATTGTCCCATCCAACAAATTTGTTGTGCTTGCCTCGACCTTCAGCTAGCTTTCACATTCCATACACATTAGATGAGTAATATAGTTATAAATTATGGTATTTTGTTGTCATCAATCCACCTAACCCTAACCCCAACCTAACCCTAGCCCTAGCCCCAGCCCCAGCCCCAACCCCAGCCCAGCCCCGCCCCAACCTAACCCTAACCCCAGCGCGGCCAGCTAAACCCCAACACCAACCCTAAGGTAAACCCTAACCCCAGCCCCAGCCCCAGCAGCAGCCGAACCCCAACCCTAACCCTAACCCCAACCCCGACCCAACCCCGTCCGCGACCCCTGCCGAACCCTAACTCGCGCGCGCAACCCCAGACCCAGCCATGAACCCTAATCCCAAAATAATCAAAAAATTCTTTAATTTACCTGAAGATTTACTCACCTGAACGGCGGTGGCGACGACCTGAACGGCGGTGGCGACGAGGAGAACGACGTGGCGATTTGGGGATTTTTTTCGCGCGCGATCGAGAGAGAGAGAAAGAATGTGAGCGTAGGCGATCGATCTGTGCCTTTATTAAATCGATATTTAGTTGCCCCTACGGATTTACCCGTAGGTCCTTTGTTTGCGGCTCCGTAGGGGCAAGCACCAAATTAAGAATTAATATTTTTATTCTAGGACGTCTGGGCCCGTAGGGGCAACCTTTTAGCCCTACGGATTAATCCGTAGGGCCAAGTTAAATCTGCCCCTACGGATTCCAATATCCGTAGGGGCAACCCCCTATTTTACTAGTGGAAGTATCTTCGCCATTTCGATGGGAATAATGTATTAAATTTCATTTGAAGATGTGTTATTGATGATGCTCTATATTGGCTTCCTACTGATCAGGACACGTGGCAGATGAAGTGTCCCAGAACTCAGAAGAAAGGGCCCACAGGAGCCGACCAGGATACCCCTGTGCCCAACCTGCAAGGGCAAGCTGGCTCTCCTCAGAGCCTCCTGGAAATTGGCCTCCTTGGCCTCTCAGCTCGCCCCGAGCTGCCACAGGACCAATACTCCTCGGCCCTCTCGCTCGTTCCCGAGCTCCCCAGCCGAGGCCATCTTTCTCGGTCTTCCGACCGACCAACAGTACCGCTCACAGACGCAACCGCCGCTCCGCAAATCTCGCCATGCGCAGATTCTCCGCTTGCAACATCCCACGTTCCACGCCATTATGATCCCCATTAATGGGCGATCCACTCTTTACGCGGGCGTGACGTCGGGAGCGTAACTACCGGCGAGATTCTCGCGCCTGCTGCTGCGTGCTGCCGTCGCTATATAAACCCCCATCACAGAGGGGTCAAGGGAGCCATTTTTTAATCTTTTAAGATGTTACTCTGCTCGGGTCTCGTCACTAACTTGATCGTCGGAAGGTCCTCGGTGGTACCAAACCACCCCGGGACTTCTTTGCAGGTACTCGGCGCTAAAGCTCCTCAAATCAACAATCTCCTCCAAACCCATTGAGGCCCACACGCAATAGGAGATCACCTCGAAATCCACCGGGAGATCGACGGAAGACAACATCTGACGGAGACCCGAAAAGGACCTCCATCAGTTGGCACCGTTTGTAGGAACTTGCAACTCCACAAAAAACAAAAATTGGCCTTCCGATTTCCATCCACATGGCATGCGATCACCCTGAGGTTCCAGATACCAGCCTCCCTCTCACCGGTGGCGCGGATGAATCTCCTCCGGCGACCGTCATCAATGCCCTTGCCGGCCGAATAGACCGACTACAGTCCATCGTGGAGGCACTCGTCCGTGTCCAAACGGCCGGGCCAGGGCCCCCCCAGCGTCAAGGTGGCGAAGCCCTCACCAAGAGGCACCGAGCAGCTACCCTGCTCGGCCATCCTTCGTAGGCCTCTCACGGCCCACAAAATAAATCGGAATGAGAATGGGGGGCTAAGGCAACCGCGCAGCTTCACTGCCCGGTTATCCTTAGCAGGACTCCTACGGCCCCTCCAACGCTAAGGATCAAAGTCCTCCTTAGAGGAGGCCGAGCGGCTTCCCTGCTCGGCTATTCCTGGCCGGTAGCTTCCCTACTCGCAATGCCAGGGATCAAAGCCCTCGCCAAGAGGCAACCGCGTAGCTTCACTGCCCGGTTATCCTTGGCAGGCCTCCTACGGCCCCTCCAGCACTAAGGATCAAAGTCCTCCTTAGAGGAAGCCGAGCGGCTTTCCTGCTCGGCTATCCCTGGCCGGTAGCTTCCCTACTCACAACGCCAGGGATCAAAGCCCTTGCCAAAAGACAACCGCGCAGCTTCACTGCCCGGTTATCCTTAGCAGGCTTCCTACGGCCCCTCCAACGCTAAGGATCAAAGTTCTCCATAGAGGCAGCCGAGCGGCTTCCCTGCTAAGCTATCCTTGGCCGGTAGCTTCCCTACTTGCAACACCAGGGATCAAAGCCCTCGCCAAGAGGCAACCGGGCACCTTCACTGCCCGGTTATCCTTAGCAGGCCTCCTACGGCCCCTCCAACGCTAAGGATCAAAGTCCTCCCAGAGGCAGTCGAGCCCGAGGATCCCTCGCTCGGCTATCCCTGGTGGGTAGCTTCCCTACCGCAACGCCATGGATCAAAAAGCCCTCCCAGAGGCAGTCGAGCCTGAGGATCCCTCGCTCGGCTATCCTTCAGGACAAAAGCCCTCGACCAGAGGTACCGGGCAGTAACCCTGCCCGTCCAAGGGTCCTTGGTAGGCTTCTTACAGCCTTATAGCTCTTCCCGCGCCAAGGACCAAAGTCCTCCCAGAGGCAGTCGGGTCCTTGCTCGGCTATCCCCGGCTGGTAGCTTCCTACCATAACCGACAGGGATCAAAGTCCTCGCCAAGAGGCACTGGGCAGTAACCCTGCTCGGTCCCCGTCCTGAAGGATCAAAGCCCTCGCAAAAGGCAACCGAGCAGCTACCCTGCTCGGTCTACTCCGGCAGGTAGATCCCTTCCCTCGACGCCAGGGATCAAAGGCCCTCACAAGAGGCACCAGAGCGGCTACCTCGCTCATTTATCCCAGGCTGGTAGTTGCCTACCCATGATGCCAGAGGTCAAAGCCCTCCCAGAGGCAATCGAGGCCGAGGATCCCTCGCTCGGCTATTCCTGGCGGGTAGCTTCCCTACCGCCGCCGGGGATCAGAAAGTCCTCCCAGAGGCAGTTGAGCCCGAGAATCTCTCGCTCGGCTATCCCTGGCGGGTAGCTTCCCTACCGCAACGCCAGGGATCAGAAAGTCCTCCTAGAGGCAGTCGAGACCGAGGATCCCTCGCTCGGCTATCCCCGGCGGGTAGCATCCCTACCGCAACGCCGAGGATCAGAAAGCCCTCCCAGAGGCAGTCGAGCCCGAGGATCCCTCGCTCGGCTATCCTTCACGACAAAAGCCCTCGACCAGAGGCACCGGGCAGTAACCCTGCCCGGCCAAGGGTCCTTAGTAGGCTTCTTACAACCTTATAGCTTTTCCCGCGCCAAGGACCAAAGTCCTCTCAGAGGCAGTCAGGTCCTTGCCCGGCTGGTAGCTTCCTACCATAATCGACAGGGATCAAAGTCCTCGCCAAGAGGCACTGGGCAGTAACCCTGCTCGGTTCCCGTCCGGAAGGATCAAAGCCCTCGCAAGAGGCAACCGAGCAGCTACCCTGCTCGGTCTATCCCAGGCTGGTAGTTGCCTACCCACGACGCCAGAGGTCAAAGCCCTCCCAGAGGCAGTCGAGCCCGAGGATCCCTCGCTCGGCTATCCCTGGCGGGTAGCTTCCCTACCGCAACGCCAGGGATCAGAAAGTCCTCCCAGAAGAAGTCAAGCCCGAGGATCCCTCGCTCGGCTATCCCTGGCGGGTAGCTTTCCTACCGCAATGCCAGGGATCAGAAAGTCCTCCCAGAGGAAGTCGAGCCCGAGGATCCCTTGCTCGGCTATCCCCGGCGGGTAGCATCCCTACCGCAACGCCGGGGATCAGAAAGCCCTCCCAGAGGCAGTCGAGCCTGAGGATCCCTCGCTTGGCCATTCTTCAGGATCAAAGCCCTCGCCAAGAGGCACCGAGCAGTTACCCTGCTCGGCCATCCTTCGCAGGCCTCTCACGGATCCTCCAGCGTCAAGGATCAAAGCCCTAGCCAAGAGGCACCGAGCAGCTACCCTGCTCGGCCATCCTTCGCAGGACTCTCACGGCTCCTCTAGCGTCAGGGATCAAAGCCCTTGCCAAGAGGCACCAAGCAGCTACCTTGCTCGACCATCCTTCGCAGGCCTCTCAGGGCCCCTCCAGCGTCAAGGATCAAAGCCCTTGCCAAGAGGCACCGAGCAGCTACCCTGCTTGGCCATCCTTCGCAGGCCTCTTACGGCCCCTCCAACGTCAAGGATCAAAGCCCTCGCCAAGAGGCACCGAGCAGCTACCCTGCTCGGCCATCATTCGCAGGCCTCTCAGGGACCCTCCAGCATCAAGGATCAATGCCCTCGCCAAGAGGCACCGAGCAGCTACCCTGCTCGGCCATTCTTTGCAGGCCTCTCACAGCCCCTCCAGCGTCAAGGATCAAAGCTCTCATCGTGAGGCCGCCGAGTTCCTTCCTGCTCGGCGCATCCCCAGCGGGCATCCTCCTGCCCAACAGACGCCGCAGGTCTGCCCAAGTCGCGTCGGCCAACCGATGCTTGACACGCAGACCGTCACTTCAGTGACAGGATGCACGAACCAGCGCACCTCCTTTAAATGCAGAGTTTTTTCCCCGATTTGCTGGCAGAAAAGGCAGCTGACAGCCCGGGGACGCGTCCCGACGAAATCTTAGGAGGGAGCACTCCCCAGGCGGCCCGGCAGTCCACTCTTGACCTGACCCACCAGCTGGTCGGGACAAGAGTGGGGGGCTAATGATGATGCTCTATATTGGCTTCCTACTGATCAGGACACATGGCAGATGAAGTGTCCCAGAATTCAGAAGAAAGGGTCCACAGGAGCCGACCAGGCCACCCCTGTGCCCAACCTGCAAGGGCAAGCTGGCTCTCCTCAGAGCCCCCTGGAAATTGGCCTCCTGTCCTCTCAGCTCGCCCCGAGCTGCCACAGGACCAATACTCCTCGGCCATCTCGCTCATTCCCGAGCTCCCCAGCCGAGGCTATATTCCTCGGTCCTCCGACCGACCAACAGTACCGCTCACAGACGCAACCGCCGATCTGCAAATCTCGCCATGCCCAGATTCTCCGCCTACAACATCCCACGTTCCACGCCATCACGATCCCCATTAATGGGCGATCCGCTCTTTACGCGGGTGTGACGTCGGGAGCGTAACTACCGGCGAGATTCTCGCCCCTGCTGCTGCGTGCTGCCGCCGCTATATAAACACCCATCACAGAGGGGTCAAGGGAGCCATTTTTTAATCTTTTAAGCCGTTACTCTGCTCGGGTCTCGTCACTAACTTGATCGTTGGAGGGTCCTCGGTGGTACCAAACCATCCCGGGACTTCTTTGCAGGTACTCGGCGCTAAAGCTCCTCAAATCAACAATCTCCTTCAAACCCATTGAGGCCCACACGCAATAGGAGATCACCTCAAAATCCACCGGGAGATCAACGGAAGACAACATCTGACGGAGACCCGAAAAGGACCTCCATCAGTTGGCGCCGTTTGTAGGAACTTGCAACTCCACAAAAAACAAAAGTAGGCCTTCCGATCTCCATCCACATGGCATGCGATCACCCTGAGGATCCAGATACCAGCCTCCCCCACATCGGAGGCGCGGATGAATCTCCTCCGGCGACCGTCATCAACGCCCTCGCCGGCCGAATAGACCGACTACAGTCCATCATGGAGGCGCTCGTCCGTGTCCAAACGGCCGGGCCAGGACCCCTCCAGCGTCAAGGTGGCGAAGCCCTCGCCAAGAGGCACCGAGCAGCTACCCTGCTCGGCCATCCTTCGCAGGCCTTTCATGGCCCACAAAATAAATCGGAAAGAGAATGGGGGGCTAAGGCAACCGCGTAGCTTCACTGCCCGGTTATCCTTAGCATGCCTCCTACGGCCCCTCCAACGCTAAGGATCAAAGTCCTCCTTAGAGGAGGCCGAGCGGCTTCCCTGCTCGGCTATTCCTAGCCGGTAGCTTCCCTACTCGCAACGCCAGGGATCAAAGCCCTCGCCAAGAGGCAACCGCGCAGCTTCACTGCCCGGTTATCCTTAGCAGGCCTCCTACGGCCCCTCCAGCGTTAAGGATCAAAGTCCTCCTTAGAGGAGGCCGAGTGGCTTCCCTGCTCGGCTATCCCTGGCCGGTAGCTTCCCTACTCGCAACGTTAGGGATCAAAGCCCTCGCCAAGAGACAACTGCGCTGCTTCACTTCCCGGTTATCTTTAGCAGGCCTCCTACGGCCCCTCCAACGCTAAGGATCAAAGTCCTCCATAGAGGCAGCCGAGCGGCTTCTCTGCTCGGCTATCCTTGGCCGGTAGCATCCCTACTCGCAACGCCAGGGATCAAAGCCCTCGCCAAGAGGCAACCGCGCAGCTTCACTGCCCGGTTATCCTTAGCAGGCCTCCTACGGCCCCTCCAACGCTAAGGATCAAAGTCCTCCCAGAGACATTCGAGCCCGAGGATCCCTCGCTCGGCTATCCCTGACGGGTAGCTTCCCTACAGCAATGCCAGGGATCAGAAAGCCCTCCCAGAGGCAGTCGAGCCTGAGGATCCCTCGCTCGGCTATCCTTCAGGACAAAAGCCCTCGACCAGAGGCAACGGGCAGTAACCCTGCCCGTCCAAGGGTCCTTGGTAGGCTTCTTACAGCCTTATAGCTCTTCCCGTGCTAAGGACAAAAGTCCTCCCAGAGGAAGTCGGGTCCTTGCCAGGCTATCCCCGGCTGGTAGCTTCCTACCATAACCGACAGGGATCAAAGTCCTCACCAAGAGGCACTGGGCAGTAACCCTGCTCGGTCCCCGTCCTGAAGGATCAAAGCCCTCGCAAGAGGCAACCGAGCAGCTACCCTGCTCGGTCAACTCCGGCTGGTAGCTCCCTACCCCCGACGCCAGGGATCAAAGGCCCTCACAAGAGGCACCAGAGCGGCTACCCCGCTCATTTATCCCAGGCTGGTAGTTGCCTACCCACGACGCCAGAGGTCAAAGCCCTCCCAGAGGCAATCGAGCCCGAGGATCCCTCGCTCGGCTATTCCTGGCGGGTAGCTTCCTTACCGCAACGCCGGGGATCAGAAAGTCCTCCCAGAGGCAGTCGAGCCCGAGGATCCCTCGCTCGGCTATCCCTGGCGGGTAGCTTCCCTACCGCAACGCTAGGGATCAGAAAGTCCTCCCAGAGGCAGTCGAGCCCGAGGATCCCTCGCTCGGCTATCCCCGGCAGGTAACATCCCTACCGCAACGCCGGGGATCAGAAAGCCCTCCCAGAGGCAGTCGAGCCCGAGGATCCCTCGCCTGGCTATCCTTCACGACAAAAGCCCTCGACCAGAGGAACCGGGCAGTAACCCTGCCCGGCCAAGGGTCCTTGGTAGGCTTCTTATAGCCTTATAGCTCTTCCCGCGCCAAGGATCAAAGTCCTCTCAGAGGAAGTCAGGTCCTTGCCCGGCTATCCCCGGCTGGTAGCTTCCTACCATAACCAACAGGGATCAAAGTCCTCGCCAAGAGGCACTGGGCAGTAACCCTGCTCGGTTCCCATCCGGAAAGATCAAAGCCCTTGCAAGAGGCAACCGAGCAGCTACCCTGCTCGGTCTATCCCAGGCTGGTAGTTGCCTACCCACGACGCTAGAGGTCAAAGCCCTCCCAGAGGCAGTCGAGCCCGAGGATCCCTCGTTCGACTATCCCTGGTGGGTAGCTTCCCTACCGCAACGCCGGGAATCAGAAAGTCCTTCCAGAGGCAGTCGAGCCCGAGGATCCCTCGCTCGGCTATGCCTGGCGGGTAGCTTCCCTACCGCAACGCCAGGGATCAGAAAGTCCTCCCAGAAGCAGTCGAGCTCGAGGATCCCTCGCTCGGCTATCCCCGGCGGGTAGCATCCCTACCGCAACGCCGGGGATCAGAAAGCCCTCCCAGAGGCAGTCGAGCTTGAGGATCCCTCGCTTGGCTATCCTTCAGGATCAAAGCCCTCGCTAAGAGGCACCGAGCAGCTACCCTGGTCGGCCATCCTTCGCAGGTCTCTCACGGCTCCTCCAGCGTCAAGGATCAAAGCCCTAGCAAAGAGGCACCGAGCAGCTACCCTGCTCGGCCATCCTTCGCAGGCCTTTCATGGCTCCTCTAGCGTCAGGGATCAAAGCCCTCGCCAAGAGGCACCGAGCAGCTACCCTGCTCGACCATCCTTCGCAGGCCTCTCAGGGCCCCTCCAGCGTCAAGGATCAAAGCCCTCGCCAAGAGGCACCGATCAGCTACCCTGCTCGGCCGTCCTTCGCAGGCCTCTCACGGCCCCTCCAGCGTCAAGGATCAAAGCCCTCGCCAAGAGGCACCGAGTAGCTACCCTGCTCGGCCATCCTTCGCAGGCCTCTTACGGCCCCTCCAGCGTCAAGGATCAAAGCCCTCGCCAAGAGGTACCGAGCAGCTACCCTGCTCGGCCATCCTTCGCAGGCCTTTCAGGGACCTTCCAGCATCAAGGATCAATGCCCTCGCCAAGAGGCACCGAGCAGCTACCCTACGTGGCCATTCTTCGCAGGCCTCTCACGGCCTCTCCAGTGTCAAGGATCAAAGCCCTCATCGTGAGGTCGCCGAGTTCCTTCCTGCTCGGCGCAGCTCCAGCAGGCATCCTCCTGCCCAACAGACGCCGCAGGTCTGCCCACGTCGCGTCGGCCAACCGACGCTTGACATGCAGACCGTCGCTTTAGTGACAGGATGCACGAACCAGCGCACCTCCCTTAAATGCAGAGATTTCGCCCCGATTTGCTGGCAGAAAAGGCAGCCGACAGCCCGGAGACGCGTCCCGACGAAATCTTAGGAGGGAGCTCTCCCCGGGCAGCCCAGCAGTCCACTCTTGACCCGACCCGCCAGCTGGTCGGGACAAGAGTGGGGGGCTAATGATGATGCTCTATATTGGCTTCCTACTGATCAGGACACGTGGCAGAAGAAGTGTCCCAGAACTCAGAAGAAAGGGCCCACAGGAGCCGACCAGGCCACCCCTGTGCCCAACCTGCAAGGGCAAGCTGCTCTCCTCAGAGCCCCCTGGAAATTGGCCTCCTCGGCCTCTCAGCTCGTCCCGAGCTGCCACAGGACCAATACTCCTCGGCCCTCTCGCTCGTTCCCGAGCTTCCCAGCCGAGGCCATCTTCCTCGGTCCTCCGACCGACCAACAGTACCGCTCACAGATGCAACCGCCGCTCCGCAAATCTCGCCGTGCGCAGATTCTCCGTCTGCAACATCCCACGTTCCACGCCATCACGATCCCCATTAATGGGCGATCCACTCTTTACGCGGGTGTGACGTCGGCAGCGTAACTACCGGCGAGATTCTCGCGTCTGCTGCTGCGTGCTGCCGCCGCTATATAAACCCCCATTACAGAGGGGTCAAGGGAGCCATTTTTTAATCTTTTAAGCCGTTACTCTGCTCGGGTCTCGTCACTAACTTGATCGTCGGAGGGTCCTCGGTGGTACCAAACCACCCGGGGCTTCTTTGCAGGTACTCGGCGCTAAATCTCCTCAAATCAACAATCTCCTCCAAACCCATTGAGGCCCACACGCAATAGGAGATCACCTCAAAATCCACCGGGAGATCGACGGAAGACAACATCTGACGGAGACCCGAAAAGGACCTCCATCAGTTATAATATTAATTCTAGCTTTGGCCACATTTTTCATTGCAAAACTATATATCATATTGAGGCTAAATTTCATTTTATTTACATACTATATATGACCTATCCACAGTTTGAAGATAAAATAGAATTAATACTCATTGAAAATGAGTATTATTGAATTAGCTCTTTGCGTATAACACCATAAAATTTTCAATTTTTTTAATTTAATATCATGCTTCATTTTTGGATTACACCATTCATCATTAATTTACTACCGAATGAATGCAATTAATTAATTGGAAAACAATGTAAAGTATTACATCAAGTAAACAATGAAAGTTATGGATTTTTCTTCTTCTTTTAATTATGGCATTCATTTGCAACTTTATAAATTTATGCTATTTTAACATATGTTTGATACGATCCATGCTATTTTAGTGAGGTTTTTGGGTAGCATTTGATAAAAGGATAACTGTATATTAAAAATTAGACATATGGATCGAAATAATGTTAGAAATTTCCAAGCCATGGAGTTTCAATCGACTCACACATTGTTCTAGAGAGATCAAATGCCGTCTTTTGTGTATGCTATATACATCACAGTTTCTTCTTTATCAGCCGAACGAATGCTTCGATTTGCCAGATATAATTAATAAAATCACGGAGAGATAACTTTTAGACAAAAATATATTTATAAATTGCATGTGACCGGTATTCCTTTTAGGTGGTGATGATGCTCGATATCGGTGATCTCCTAGATCATGACATGTGGCAGATGACGTGTCCTAAAGCGTGCAAGAAAGGACCCACATGGGCCGACCAGACTGCTCCTATGCCCGTCCTACGAACGAGGCTGGCTCGCTTCCGAGCCACCAGCACAATTGGCCTCCTCGGCTTTACAGCTCGTCTCCGAGCTAACACGGAGCCAAGATACCTCGGCTCTCCCGCTCGTCCGCGAGCTCTCCCACCGAGGTCATCTTCCTCGGTCCATCGACCGACTAAAGACACCGCTCACAGGCGTAACCGCTAGCCTGTGAATCTCGCCATGCTCGAGATATCCGCCGACCACATCCCATGTTCTACGCCATCACGATCCCACATTAATGAGCCTGTCTCGCCATTAATGGGAGGCCCCGCTCATCACGCGGGCGTGACGTCGGGAGCGCAACCGCCGGCGTTATTCTCGCGCCAGCCTTGCTTGCTGCCACCGCTATATAAACCCCTTTTTCAGACGGTCAAGGTAGGCCACTTCTAATCCACTAAGTCGTTACTCTGCTCGGATTACCCCACTAACTTGATCGTCGGAGGGTCCTCGGTGGTTCAACCACCCCGGGACTTCCTTGCAGGTAGCTTGGCTCAACAACCTCAAAACTCATTGAGATCCACACGCTTAAGGAGCCTGCCTCCAGCTCCAACCTCAGCCATCCATCGCCGCCAAATCAGCAGATCAACGGAAGACAACATCTCGACGTGATTCAAGGCACGTCAGCTGGCGCCGTCTGTGGGAATCTGATTCCATAAAAACAAAAGTTCGTCCTCCAATCTCAATCCAATGGCGAGCGAACAACACGACGATCCAAACGCTAACCACCGCGTCCCCCTCAATGGGAGCGCAGACGAACCTCCTCCCCCGAATTCCATCAACGCCCTTTCAGGTCGGATAGAGCGACTCACATCCGCAGTAGAGGCGCTCATCCGTGTCCGAATGGCAGGGCAAGACCCCAGGTCCCCGCTCCGCAACCTTGGGACCGGGATCCTTACAGGGGGAGAGAAGACTCCGCACGCGTTGGCACGGCCGATCGTCGCCCCACTGTTTCCACCAGCCTCCGCTTGGTTCCGGGGTCTTACGCCGGAGAGTTTCGCCACGAGTCTCGCCGCACCCCTGTCCCTCCCGTTGCGGTGACGGTCAGCTCGCCTGTTCGCAGGCATGACCCGCACCCCCACCCTCGACGGGGTCGCGCACGCGAGACTCTCCAAGGCAGCTCGAAATCCACCCCACCGGGAGGCGTAAGGAACCTCACCAAAAGAAACCAAGGCTCGTCCAGAGTCGTGGTATTGGCGGTGGGGGGTACGTCGAGTACCTACGAGACCCAGCGCCCCACGCCGACTGCGGAGGCCGATAGCCGCCCGAAAAAGAAGGCCAGGGAGGCCTAGCCGATCACCTTTGACGACGCGGACTTTCACGGCATATCCATGCCCCACAACAACCCCCTGGTGATTACGGCCTGGGTCCACCAATACGAGGTGCACAGGATCCTGGTCGACTCGGGAAGCTCGGCCGACATTCTCTTCAACGACTGCTTTCTGCGCATGGGGCTCACCTCAGCAGACCTAAGGCCGACCTCCCATGTCCTTTCAGGATTCACCAACCATTCTGTCCAGGAAGAAGGGGTAATCACCCTACAGTTCAATGTCGGGGAGGCCGGCCGTACGCGGACAGTGCCGGTGGAATTCATCATAGCAAGAATTCCGTCGGCATACAACATCCTCCTCGGCCGCCCCATGCTGAACTCCCTCCGGGCACAGATATTGACCCACCACCTAGCGATGAAGTTCCCTCTCGACCAGGGCGAGATAGGCCGGGTCTATGGAGACCACCGAGTCGCAAAGGTTTGCTTCATCGCAACATCTTCATCGGAGAAGCCGGTCGACGATGTCGAATGTGAGAATGACATCAGGGGTTCTCTGGACACTCGGGACGAGCAAAAAGAGGTCCGAGGGACCCCGGTGGAGCCTCTGATAGAAGTCCCCCTCGTAGAAGGGGACGACGAAAAACTCATTCAGATCGGTTCGCTTCTGACAGGAACTCAGCGAGACGACCTAGTTCATTTCCTCAGAAATAACTCCGACGTGTTTGCCTGGGCGCCTGTTGACATGCCTGGGATTGACCCCAAAGTTATATCTCATAAACTCGGGGTAGATCCTACGGCCCGACCCGTCAGGCAGAAAAAGCGAAGCTTCGCCCCGGTCGAACAGAAGGCTATCGAGGACGAGGTAGATCGGCTCCTCGCCGCCGACTTCATTCGGAATGTGCCCTACTCAGAGTGGCTAGAGAACGTGGTCCTCGTCAAGAAGTCAAGCGGGAAGTGGTGCATGTGCGTCGAATTCACCGACCTCAACAAGGCCTGCCCCAAAGACAACTATCCCCTATCTTGGATAGACCAGCTCGTCGACAGCTCGGCAGGCCATGAGATATTGAGCTTCATGGATGCCTTCTCCGGCTACAATCAGATTCGTATGAATCTGGCAGACGAAGATCTCACTGCATTCACAACGGACCGGAGGGTATACTGCTATAAGGTGATGCCCTTTGGCCTCAAGAACGCCGGGGCTACATACCAACGGTTGGTCAACCGCATGTTCAAGCCACAGATCGGCAGGAACATGGAAGTTTACGTCGACGATATGCTCGTCAAATCGGTCCCGTCGACCGACCATGCCAAAGACCTCGGCGAGGCCTTTGAGGTACTCCGCAAATTCAAGACGAAGCTGAACCCCGCCAAGTGCGCATTCGGGGTCACCGGTGGAAAGTTCCTCGGGTTCATGGTCACGCACCATGGGATCGAGGCTAACCCGGAGAAAATCGACGCTATCCTCAACATGACCTCCCCCAAGACCAACGTCGAGATCATGCGGCTGACAGGGCGGGTAGCCGCTCTGATCCGTTTCATGTCAAGGTCCGGAGAAAAGTGCCTCCCCTTCTTCAAAGCTCTAGGGAAAATCCTGAGGTTCGAGTGGTCGGAAGAGTGCCAGACTGCCTTCGACCAGCTAAAGAGGCATCTTGCGTCGCTATTGCTTACCCGACCAGTCGAAGGAGACGAGCTATCACTGTATCTGGCGGTATCCGACCAAGCAGCAGGTTCGGTACTCGTTCGATAGGTAGACGGGACGCAGAAGCCGGTGTACTACGTAAGCCACGTCTTCAAAGACGCAGAAACGAGATACCCAGCCATAGAGAAGATTTTCTTGGCGCTCATTGTGGCCTCAAGGAAGCTGCGGCACTACTTCCAGGCGCACACCATCCTCGTCCTCACCGAGCGCCCGCTGGGGGCTATCCTCGCCTCACCAGAATCTTCGGGCCCCTTAGAGAAGTGGAGGTGGGAGTTGTCCCAGTTTGACATAAAATACCGACCAAGGCAAGCCATCAAAGCACAAGCCCTGATCAATTTTATCGTCGAGTGCACCATCCCCAGCAAAGAACAGGAGTCCACGCCGGCCCTCGCGGCTGAACGCCCGATCATGGGGAGACCCGACTCGGTCCCTGAGTGGATCATTTACGACGACGGGTCCTCAACCGAGGAAGGCTGTGGCACCGGCCTCATCATCCGGGGCCCGAACGAGGCAGAGATGGAGTATTCCCTAAAGCTCGGATTCAAGGCTTCAAACAATGCGGCAGAGTACGAGGCCCTACTGGCCGGGCTGCGCATGGCTTTCGGGCTGGGGCTGAAAACAATTCGAATCCGCAGTGACTCGGCCTTGGTCATCGGCCAAGTGACCGGCCACTTCGAGGCTCGGGAACCTTTAATGGTGAAGTATTTGGCCGAGGTAAGAAAACTCCGCAAGAACTTTGATGAAGTCCAGGTAGAGAAAATATCTAGGCAGCTCAATGCCCAAGACGACGCCCTGAGCAAATTGGCTTCATCCTACTCGGCCAACAAAAAAGGATCCATCCTCTTCGAGACCCTACCCTGGCCCAGCGTGGAAGACGGGGCGACAATGCTTCATGTATACGCGGCGCAGGAAGATGACCAAGACTGGAGGAAGCCCCTCGTGGAATTCCTAAGAGATGGTGCGCTCCCAGAAGATCGGGGAGCAGCCCGCCGCCTCCGGGCCAAAGCCCGCCACTTCTTCTGGAGTAATGGGAACCTTTACAAGAAATCCTTCACTCAGCCCCTTCTCCGGTGCGTCGACCCCCACGAATCCAACTACTTCCTCCGTGAAATCCATAAAGGGGTTGGCGGCGCACACTAAGGGGCCCGGACCCTAGTCCAGAAGGCGTTGCTCCAGGGGTACTACTGGCCAGCTATCCACGAAGACGCCCAGAAGCTAGTCCGGAGATGCAAAAGCTGTAAACTCCACGGAAGCATACCTCGCCTTCTGGCTACAGAGCTGACCGCTTTAACCTCTCCGTGGCCATTCGCCCAGTAGGGATTGGACATGATAGGCCAGTTCCCGACTGGTACGGGGGGGGGGGGCACAAGTATATCCTCATCGTAGTAGACTGCTTCACGAAGTGGGTCGAGGCCGTCCTCATCAGGAAGCCAGATGCCTCCACAACCATTAAGTTCTTGCAGAACAACCTAATACACCGGTTCAGCATACCGAGGTGTATCATCACCGACCACGGGACGAACTTCGAAAACGAGAAAGTGAAGGATTTCTGTAATGAATACCATATTCTCATGAAGTTTGTCGCGGTCGCACATCCCCAATGCAACGGTCAGGCCGAAGTTACTAACCGGGACGTCCTCTGAGGTCTCCGAACCCGCCTAGAAGGACGCCAAGGCAGTTGGGTCGAGGAATTCCCAGGTTTTGTGGGCCCTGCGCACGTCAAAGAAGACCCCCACCGGGGAAACCCCTTTCAGCCTCTGCTACGGGATCGAGGCAATGGTCCCCGCGGAGATCGGGCTGCCCAGCCACTGAGTCGAATGCTTCAACGATGAAGCAAACACCACAGCACTACGGACCAACCTGGACATCTTGTTGGAGAAGAGAGACCGAGCTCAGATCAGGGCTGTCGCCTATCAGCAGCAAACTGCCCGATACTACAACGCGCGGGTGAAGCGTCGCTCCTTCAGGACCGGAGATCTGGTCCTACGGCGGAACGAGTGTTAGTTATATGTATGCCCTAGAGGCCATTACTATACATACGATGTATATTGTAGTGGATGCTTGGACATATATAGGGAGGACTTTCTTGCTCGACATGATAGTATGCTATCTGGTTACACTTTACCTTAACGTGTATACTGATTGTCTCTCTGTTACATGTTGGTAAAGCCCTTAGGATATGTACTTGACTACCTGGACTATGATGCGGATCATACTAGTAGGGACATGGTAGTCTATAAGTACATCCTTCAAGGTCCATAGTCGTGGGTGTATCGAGACAGGGCATCGATGCACCAGAGTAGACTAGCGTATACGCATCTTGACCCATATGATGGGCGATGGATGATCCCATATCCATCGGTGTTTGACATCAAGGATGGTGTACGGGTGCTCAGTGGAGACTGGGTACACTGGACGGATTCGCCGAGAACTCCCAGATGGTATTATACCTCACGTTAGATGGCAGTTCTTCGGTGATACTAGTACAGAGTAGTCTGTTGACCCGAGATCGTCATAGAGTCTTGTGTGATTCCCACTGTGCTTTGATTTCCACCTTACCACGTCCAAGAGGGCGTGCAAAACGGTGGTTTTTGGGTACAGTCCCGAATCACATGGAGGCAATGAGCGATAGGAGGGGATTCGTCTCTCCCGGTATAGGGAGTTGATGTTGTGCTGTGTTCGATTGGCTATAACTGGAAATCCCTGGCCAGGGTTGCTGAGATTTACTGGTAAGTGTTACCAGTAGTTTCTCGAACTATTATAGACCTCATATCGAGCTACTGGGGTCTGACGTTTACCACCCCTAGGCGAGATATGCGACATATCAGACGAACAGACCGGACTGTACGGTAAGTGTTACTGGTTGGATTCACAGGAGTGTGAGCGGGCTTGCTCGTTGATCTTCTGATCGCTCAATACCCGGGTGGCCGTTACGTTTAGCAGACCGCTTGCGGCTTGTGGGTGTTTGATATGATCATCACCTACTGCCGGCGTATTGACGAGTCTTTAGAGTCCTACACAGGGGTTTCCTGGCTCAAGCGAAACGAAATAGGAGCGCATATGAAATATGTGCGGGACCGAGAATAATACTAGTATGTGATACTGTATTCGATTCTCGCGATTTGTGACATTGATCGGTTATATGCGATATAGCCGGGTTATCGGATCAAGTGTTGATTCGATAAGTTGTTACTATTGATATTAGTCGGTTATATGCAATATGACCGGATCATTAAATGAAGTGTTGATTTAATAATTTAATGTATAATTATATATTTGATATATTATTTTACATTAACTAGTATTGGTTCACTTAAGATTATTTTTCTCACTAGATTGTGCACATTGTATATATGATATATGTTTGTGCACTAGTTTGTATCATGTTTGATGATACGTGCAAACTTAGGTGTGTATGCTTTAAACCATGTTTAAGTTAATGGTTGGGGTTTTAACTTATTTATTTATTTTTGGCAAAAAATAAAATGGTGGTTTTTTTCTTTGCTTTAAGCTTCATGAAGCTTCTTAGCATCTTTGACCATTTTGTTTTTTCCTTTAACCTAACCATTACACCTAAACTCTAGTTTATTCTCTACATGCGTTAACTCACCCATGGTTGCAATATGATAAGCATCACTTGAATTTTATTTTAAGAGAATTCATTTTCTTTTCTTCTTCTTCTTTTTCTTGATGAAGTGAAGAAACCTTTCTTGAAAATTTTCAAGTGGTGAAATCAAGTGAGAAATCCAAATTCAAAGTGAACCCACTTCCTATTTCCTCATACTCTACCACTTGCCATGTTGTATAGGGTGTTATCTTCACAAGTTTCATGACCTAGTGAAGATGGAGCTTGAGTTTGAGTCGCCTCGACATAGATCATCTTCGGCATCGAAGTCAACGACCTAGCCCGCTCATTTCTCCGATGAAACCAACGCTAGAGTCTAGGATCCCGATGGTCGCAGCGGAGGGACGTCATCACGGAGCTAAAGAAGTGGAGGACCGGATCTACAAAAGTTGTAGCCCCTTTCACTTGTAGTTAAGTTTTTAACTTGCATTGTTTCGCCTTACCTCTAGTAACGATCTTGCTTAGGGTTTCTCGACACTTGATAAAAATTTGATTTTGGTATGGTTGATCAGTTGTAGAACCTCATGGGTGTGTCTAGGAACCCTACAGTGGTATCAGAGCCTAGCTAGAACTTTAGGCGAAGTGTAGACGAAGTTAGAAGTCCGATCGAACCCGGAATTCCCCGATTTCACCCCTCTCTGTACAATTTTTGAAACCGTGGATTTTTCCTAATTAAAAATTCTCAGAAAATTGTTCAGGAAAATATAAGGTTAACTGTACAAAACGAGAGACCAACTCACTTAAACGGCCGCGGAACCGCGGCAATGACATGCCATTGGCGGTGGTTCCGTGGCGCAATTGAAGGTTTAGGGTTTTAGGTTTGTACAGTTTTCCCCGTATGTGATTCCTGATGTTTCTGGGTACTTTTAATTATACTCAACAGTTGAGTTTTCTGGGGGGTATTGGGGACTCGTTGATTCGATCGAATATTTTAACCTCGTTTGTGTTTTTCCGGATAATTTTAGAACATGTTAAAAAGTTCGACTGGATATAAATACCCAATTTTTCCCCTGCCGGGAAATTTCCAAGTGTTGGATTTTTCCCGTAGTTTAAGAACGTCTAAGTAGTGCAAGTAACGCGATGGACTCTCTAGAAGACAACAAACCTTAACTCGATTATGTGACCGTCTTGAACTGCCCTTTGAACCTTAGGGTTTGGGGCAGTACGGCGTGCCACATGTGAGGCGTTGGCTTGACCCTTCTACGGCTGGACCGTTGGTACTGTGGCATGAAGTGAATGTTTTTAAACTTATTTCATGTGTTGAGCTGTTTTGGGAAAACTTGGGTGTTTGATTATTCGATCGGAAAGTTTAACATTTTCTATTTATCTGGAATGTGATACAATATTTGGAATTCACAAGTAGTTATGAGATAACTAATATGAATGTTATAAACATAGCACTTTAGTCTCATTTGATTGGTTGCCACGGAATTTTGATGTGAACAAAAGTCCGTCGCAATCACGTAGCGTACGCGGATACTCGCCGGGTAAACTTAATAGACAGCCATGCCCCATAGCCCCGACCAAGTGACTGTAGGAGAACCCCGTCGCCAAAAGCATCCGTTCGGGAGCTCGCGGCAGTGGTGTTCCACCTTAGTGCACTTCGTCGACGACACCCAGGGGTGCGGCCGTCTACTAAAGTTTGTGACGAGCATTCGATCAAGATGTCGGGAATCTTGTTGAATTGCCCGACTTGATATTGAAAAGAGTTTTCGATAATGAGACTAAAATGCGGGGTTTATAATTGTTAGGCATGCGATGTCTAAGGAATTCATTTGGTTAGGCATGCGATGTCTGAAGGTTGCGGATTCCAACTGTTGTAGTTTTACACTTTCTTTTCTGTGACCGTAAGCGTAATATGTGATATCGCCGGTTTCGTTGCTATATGTCAACGACAATTGGGATACGCATGTTTACTTACGTTGATGACATATGATGTTTTGTGTTGCTGGATATGTTATATTGGATTGTCGCGTTTGAATAGCCGGGGGTTTTGTGTGAGATGAGAGTTTTTCTTTTTCATTCATGTAAATTTAAATGTATGTAATATTCTTTTATTGGGGCACTTCCGGGTTGAGGTTGATGTCACCATTGTATATTATTTACTTTTCCGCATTAGGTAGACCCAAGGCGGGGAGCACAAGTAACCGGGTTCTAGGGTCCAGTGGGAGACCATCTCGAGGAGTCGAGACCGGGTCTCCTAACCCTAGAATTGGCAGTGTTGCTTGCCGCTCTCATAGGGGTCTAGGGATGTGGGTTTGGCTATTCATCGCGACCGTGGAATCCGTGTTTTATACAGGCTCGTATTAAAAACATGGACGTCCTAGTATATCCAATATTTCATATATGTTTCTTCTGCTGTGATTTATCTGTGATGTGATCATTTGATATGTTGTGATAGATACTGTATATAGTATATACGATATATTATATAGACGTTACTTATATTTTACACCCGCGCTAACCCTGCCCCGCTCTGCTGTTAGTTACCTAACCTAACGGTGCACGAGGGGACATCGAGGCGAATGCGGATGGTATAAGTGTACGTCGTATTTATCTGTGATGTTTAGGTGACTTAAATGACGTGACTTCATTAATATGATTAATGAAAGAAAAGAAACTTAAAAGATGTTGTGGAATCGAATTTTCAAAAACAGGTAGCTACGGTTCTTGCTTTGCATCGCGGTGTTCCTTGTAGAACATCCTGCACCTTATTCGATAAGGAAAGGGCCGAGATCCCTTCACCGGGAGTGACCCCTTTAGCAATAACTGGCAGATGCTACAACCCTCGGTTTGTCTTTTGATTACTTCTATAGTTTTTGCTTTGCACAGTGGTATATATGATATATCCTGCACCTTATTCGATGAGGAAAGGGCCGACGATCCCTTCACCGGGAGTGACCCCTTTAGCAAAACTAGAAAAGCCTAAAAAACACTCCATTTTAAAATTATTTGATTCTACAACGATATCAAGTTCATTACGCAATAGGTTTTCAGAAAAAACCTGTCGTAGCCCTCCGTCATTTCAGATAAGGATTGTTTAGTATTCGTTCTGCGTTTGTTGGCCTTTGTCAAGACGTAGTGTGCGGTAGCTGAATAGTACTTATCTGCTTATGCATATGATGCAGATTGGATTAGGGTAGTCGTGCGACCTTGTTGGCCTTTTTCAAGGGCCGTGCGGGTGGGTTTAATTCAATCAAGAAATGACGGGTTGAACTTGACTAGCAGCCTATGGTTTGTTGGCCTTTGTCAAGGTCATAGGACGCTAGGGGCAAAATATTATCGGGAATTTCAAGTGTTGAAATTTGCAATGAGATTGCATACCTTCTATGAGATAGTTGGATCCCGATACCCGCTGCGAGTAAGAGTTACTCCTGGGAGAGTTTTACACATTACAATTAGCCGATCAAGTAGGTGTCTAGAAAGGTGTTAACGAGGTTACGCCTCTGGGAAAACGAGGTTTACTTTAATTAGGTCCGTGCGAAAGCACGGGGAACCTCCCTCAAAGTACCGACACTGGCCTGGCTGAAAGATTGGCGAACTTGTAGCGTGTAATTAATCCCGGCTAGTCTTTCCTTTTAGGGTTTGAAGGAAGATTTGATTAAAACAGTGGGAGACATCCTGATTAGATAAAATAATAACCAATCTGATCTTGCAAGAGCATACGCTGAGTGTTTTCTTCTCTCTCTCTCCAGGTAGCGACTATATCACGCCTTAATCAAGATAATAATACGGATATATTGACCGAACCCGCTTGTTATACTGAGCTGGGGAATGTTGGTCCCGCTCCAACTTATAATTGTTATAAGACAGAGCAGAAAATAGGGGATTACCAGAATTCCCGTGCTGCCCAAACAAAGAAAGTGCATGCTGATGCATCTTCTTCGGGTGTGTTCATTACAGAGAACCGTTTCTCAGTATCCTTTACGTCCTGGGTATGAGATACCGGATCAGGATCCCGCATATGTAATCTGTTACATAGGCTACAGAAAGGCAAAGAACTAAGAACGGGTGATAAGTTTCATGAGAAAGAAAACGGTGCAAGTGTTGCAGCCAAGTCTGTTGGTCACTGTCACCCTGTATTACCAGAATACATTGATTATGAACAAATGTTATTAGATACCGAACCTGATATACAACATCATATCAGTCTCTTTATTAGTAAAGAAATGATATAATTTTGTATTGTTGGATAATGTTTTGAACATTTCCTATATCAAAAGTTGATCGGTTCAGGCACGTTATCTAAAAGCATAGACGTTCTAAATCAAACTACAGTTCTTAGTATACAGAACACACACGAGAGGAAGAGTTCAGAAATGAACGAATTCTTCTTGAGGCATTGTAGACTAGGTCATATCAATGCGACCCGACTAGCTAAGTTACATTTAGATGCCTATTTAAATCAGTTTGAATTTACATCTTATGAAACTTGCTAGTCATGTCACAAAGATAAGATGACCATAACTCAGTTTACTTGAAACAGAGAAAGAGTTAATGAACTCTTGGGACTGATACATAGTGATGTATAAAGATCCCCAGTCTACATATGCCGGGACTGGTTCTTTGTACTTCCTTACATTCTCTGATAATCTCTCAAGATTCGTACACATGTTCCTGTTGAAACACATGTCTGAAGCTTTTGAGAAATTCACAGAATATAAGTCACAAGTAGAGAACCAATACAGGTATAAGTATTATGTCCTATGATGAGATCAGGGAGGAGAATACTTGCGCATGGAATTCTTGGACTATTATAAAGGAGAATGAGATTCTCTCTCAGTGTTACTCCTCTATATACACCACAGCACAACGGTGTATCGGGGCGGAGAAATCACACCCTATATGATATGGTGCGCTCTGTGATGAGTACTACTGAGTTACCTGTTTCCTTTTGGGGGTTATGCACTTAAGAAGCTGCATACCTATTGAATTAGGTTCGAATCAGATCACTGCCTACCACTCCATATGAGATATGGTATGGGAAGAGCCTATCTCTTAAGTAAATTAAGATTTGGGATTGTCCGGCCTATGTCAAAAGCAGAATCCGGAAAAGATCGAGGCAAGGTCAGTTCTGTAGAACTGGAAGAAGTTCCAGCTATACAAACTACAGCTGATGATTTGATAGAACCAAAGGATTCAATAGTCCCCAACGAACCTCAGCCTCTCCGCCGATCTAGCAGGGTCCCTCACCTGCCTGAGAGATATTTCGGTTTCTCGATGACAGTGGGAGCGAGGATTTCGTCATGAGATGATGACCCAACTGGTTTCGAGCTGGCCATCAGGAGTAGGACTCTGTAAGAATGGCTGGATGCTTATCGATCTGAGATGGAATCCTTATACACCAACAAAGTATGGACTTTGGTTGCTTTATTTGAAGGGTTAAATTCCCATCAGGAGCAAGTATATCTTGAGAAGATTACTTGGTGTAGATGGAAAAGTTGAGACTTTCAAAGCTAGACTTGTTAAAGGTTTTCGTCATCGACCAGGCGTGGATAATGATGAAACCTTTTCCAGTGCCTATGCTTAAGTCCATCCGGATCCTACTTGCCATTGCTACATACCATGACTACAATATCTGGTGGTTGGGTGTCATGACTGCTTTTATAAATACTGATTTAGAAGAGAACGTCTGTAAGAACACAGCCAGAGGGCTTCGTAAACTGTGGGAGCAGCGAAAACATGTGCAAGTTGCTTTACAGAACAAAGCAGGCATCGCGGAGTTGGAACATCTGTTTTGATATGGTAGTCAAAGAGTTTGACTTCATCAAAATGGTAGATGAACCTTGTATATACAAAAAGGTAGTAGGGAGTATGGTGGTGATCCTCGTATAGTACGTGGATGACATACTCTTGATAGGAAAGCAGTTTCCTATGCTACGCTCGGTCAATCTCCGCTTATCACAAGGATTCTCTATATAGGATCAAGGTGATACCTCCTAAATCCTGAGTTTTGGATCTATGAGATAGATCTAATTGGATGTTAGGATACTCACTAGTTGTAGTGAGATGGTATCAATCGATCCTGGGGAGAATCACTGGAAAGGTTCCAGGGTGATAAGGACGACTGAATGTCAGTCACAGGCATTGTCTTTACCCTCAGTGGAGGGACAGTATGTTGGAAGACTTCCAAGCTAGATACCGTGACATACTAGACGATTAGAGGCAAGATACATTGTTACCAAGGATACTACCAAAGAGGCAGTCTGGATATATATATAAGTTCATGAGATGAACTTCATACCTACCATTGTGTGACAATGGAGTTGTGGCTTTAGCCAAGGAACTACCGTCCCATCAAAATCCAGATATAATTCTTAGGCAGTATCACCTGATCATGGAGATGGTTGATTTCCAGGGAGATCGAGGTTAGGAGAGTAGACACAGAGGACAACAGCGCGAATCCACTCACAAAGGCCTTTTTCCCAGTAGAGATTTTTTTGGGATGGTTAAGTATGAGATACTTTAACCGCAACTAATTGTTGGGTATGTGATACCACAACAGATGGCCCTAGTGCAAGTGGGAGATTGCTAGTTATATGTATGCCGTAGAGGCCATTACTGTACATACGATGTATATTGTAGTGGATGCTTGGACATATATAGGGAGGACTTTCTTGCTCGACATGATAGTATGCTATCTGGTTACACTTTACCTTAACGTGTATACTGATTGTCTCTCTGTTACATGTTGGTAAAGCCCTTAGGATATGTACTTGACTACCTGGATTATGATGCGGATCATACTAGTAGGGACATGGTAGTCCATAAGTACATCCTTCAAGGTCCATAGTCGTGGGTGTATCGAGACAGGGTATCGATGCACCAGAGTAGACTAGCGTTTACGCATCTTGACCCATATGATGGGCGATGGATGATCCCATATCCATCGGTGTTTGACATCAAGGATGGTATACGGGTGCTCAGGGGAGACTGGGTACACTGGACGGACTCGCCGAGAACTCCCAGATGGTATTATACCTCACGTCAGATGGCAGTTCTCCGGTGACACTGGTACAGAGTAGTCTGTTGACCCAAGATCGTCATAGAGTCTTGTGTGATTCCCACTGTGCTTTGATTTCCACCTTACCATGTCCAAGAGGGCGTGCAAAACGGTGGTTTTTGGGTACAGTCCCGAATCACATGGAGGCAATGAGCGATAGGAGGGGATTCGTCTCTCCCGGTATAGGGAGTTGATGTTGTGCTGTGTTCGATTGGCTATAACCGGAAATCCCTGGCCAGGGTTGCTGAGATTTACTGGTAAGTGTTACCAGTAGTTTCTCGAACTGTTATAGACCTCATATCGACACGACTTATCGAGCTACTGGGGTCTGACGTTTACCACCCCTAGGCGAGATATGCGACATATCAGACGAACAGACCGGACTGTACGGTAAGTGTTACTGGTTGGATTCACAGGAGTGTGAGCGGGCTTCCTCGTTGATCTTCTAATTGCTCAATACCCGGGTGACCGTTACGTTTAGCAGACCGCTTGCGGCTTGTGGGTATTTGATATGATCATCACCTACTGCCGGCGTATTGACGAGTCTTTAGAGTCCTACACAGGGGTTTCCTGGCTCAAGTGAAACGAAACAGGAGCGCATATGAGATATGTGCGGGACCGAGAATAATACTAGTATGTGATACTGTATTCGATTCTCGCGATTTGTGACATTGATCGGTTATATGCGATATAGCCGGGTTATCAGATCAAGTATTGATTCGATAAGTTGTTACTATTGATATTAGTCGGTTATATGCAATATGACCGGATCATTAAATGAAGTGTTGATTTAATGATTTAATGTATAATTATATATTTGATATATTATTTTACATTAACTAGTATTGGTTCATTTAAGATTATTTTTCTCATTAGATTGTGCACATTGTATATATGATATATGTTTGTGCACTAGTTTGTACCATGTTTGATGATACATGCAAACTTGGGTGTGTATGCTTTAAACCATATTTAAGTTAATGGTTAGGGTTTTAACTTATTTATTTAATTTTGGCAAAAAATAAAATGGTGGTTTTCTTTCTTTGCTTTAAGCTTCATGAAGCTTCTTAGCATCTTTGACCATTTTGTTTTTTCCTTTAACCTAACCATTACACCTAAACCCTAGTTTATTCTCTACATGTGTTAACTCACCCATGGTTGCAATATGATAAGCATCACTTGAATTTTCTTTTAAGAGAATTCAATTTCTTTTCTTCTTCTTCTTCTTCTTCTTCTTCTTGATGAAGTGAAGAAACCTTTCTTGAAAATTTTCAAGTGATGAAATCAAGTGAGAAATCCAAATCCAAAGTGAACCCACTTCCTATTTCCTCATCCTCTACCACTTTCCATGTTGTATAGGGTGTTATCTTCACAAGTTTCATGACCTAGTGAAGATGGAGCTTGAGTTTGAGTCGCCTCGACGTAGATCATCTTCGGCATCGAAGTCAACGACCTAGCCCGTTCATTTCTCCAATCAAACCAACGCTAGAGTCCAGGATCCCGATGGTCGCAGCGGAGGGACGTCATCACGGAGCTAAAGAAGTGGAGGACCGGATCTACAAAGGTTGTAGCCCCTTTCACTTGTAGTTAAGTTGTTAACTTGCATTGTTTCGCCTTACCTCTAGTAACGATCTTGCTTAGGGTTTCTCGGCACTTGATAAAAATTTGATTTTGGCATGGTTGATCAGTTGTAGAACCTCATGGGTGTGTCTAGGAACCCTACAACGAGTTCGTCGATCAAGGCAGATTGCACAAGTTTTTCCCGAAGTAGGATGGTCCATTCCTCGTCTCCGAAGTACTTCCCGGCGGAGCCTACCGTTTACAGGACGTGGACGGGCGCCAGTTTCCCCAGCCCTACTGTTGGATATAGTGCCCTTAGAGTCAATTATTAGATCGCAGGCACGTGATTGCAATGATTGAGGGAGGACCTATTGTTTCCCCCAATCAGAGCAAAGCTCTGTTTGAATTTCAAATTCAAAAGGTGAAGCAACGCTTCAGATCCCTTGCGCTGTACGCAGAGCGCCACGTGTCAAAAGAAGACACGCCAGCGTAAGGGGCGCTGGGCCCAGGCAGCGCACCCTAATTAGAGCAAGGCTCTGTTTTAAAATTTAAATTTTAAAAATAAAGGAAGCAACGCTTCAGATAACTTGCGCTTTGCGCTGCGCGACACGTGTCAGCGCAGGTATGCTAGCGCTCTGCGCTGCGCGACACGTGTCAGCGCAGTTGCGCTGCGCGACACGTGTCAGCGCATGTCGCGCAGGTGCGCGAGCGCAGTTGTGCTGCGTTCTGCGCTGCGCGACACGTGTCAGCGCAGGTGCGCGAGCGCAGTTGTGCTGCGTTCTACGCTGCGCGACACGTGTCAAGCGCAGGTGCGCTTGAGCCAACTGCGCCAGCACTAAAATTTAAATAATAAATTATTTAATTAATCAGAATTAAAATTCTAGAAAGATCTTTCCAATCTTATTAAAATAAGAAGATTGTCTTCTGTAAAACAGAGGCCTTAGGATCAACGATCCAACGGTGGGGAAATATCCCCAGATCAATCAGAGAAAGATCTCTGTAACTAACCTAACAAACTAATTGGCCCTATATAAAGGCCTCTAGACTCCAAGTCTCAGATACAGAAATAGAAAAGAGAGAACTCTCTGAAAAATTTGAAAGGAAAGCTTTCGAAGAAAGAAGATCATCTTCTTCAAGGTAAAGAATTTAATTCTTGGAAGAACAGAGATGAAAACACCTCATAAAAAGAAGAATTTCTTCTAAAAAGATCAAAGATCTAAGAACAAGATCAAGATCTTCAATAAAAAGAAAAAGATCAAAAAAGATCCAATCATAAAAGATAAAAGAAGTAATTTACTTCATTATTAGATCTTTTGATCTATATAAAGGCACAGCCTTTTAATGAACCATTGGTTCTTGAATCTTGAGGTAGAATCTCTTTAGAACTAGCAAGATTCTTTTCTTTGATCTAAATTTGATCAAGATGCGCCCTGCGCTATTGAACAGTGCCCTGCACTCTTAATCTGTGCCTTTGCGCTCCTTGGACTGGCGCAAGTCACCAGAGAGCGCCACGTGTCAATCTGCGCCTTGCGCTCCTAAAAACAGAGCGCTGCGCTCTTAAATTGGCGCACTGCACCAGAGCGCGCCACGTGTCAGCAGCGTACTAGTGCAGCGCACTGGCGCAGCGCACTGCGCTAACAGACTTGCGCTTAGCAGAGCGTGACATGTGTCACCTCCACATGCGCTGGCACCTTACGCTCTTTAATTGGCGCAGAGCGCCTGACAGGCCACATGGTGCACTGTCAAAAAAAAAATGATGTGCATTATTAAAAAGGGCAGAGCCCAATTAAAAGGTCTAACAGACCAAAACAAATGCTGTGCATTATTAAGGGTAGAGCCCAATTTAAAGGTCTAACAGACCAATTCAAATACTGTGCATTATTTAAAAAGGGCAGAGCCCAATTAAAAGGCCTAACAGGCCTAATATAAATGCCATGCATTTAAATAAAAAGCCCAATGCTATGCATTGTTTAAAAAGGGCAGAGCCCAAACAAAGGCCTAACAAGCCAAATATAAATAAAATGTTGAACATTTTCAAATGGACTTAGCCCAATTCTGGCCATAAGTCCTCAATTTAAATTGAACCGAGTACAACTGCTCTCCCAAATCAATTTACACCCGGTTTAAGAGTACATCTCTGAACTCCTCTGATATTTGTCGTTGTAATCCTTCAACGTCGTCAGAGAGGTGACGGGTCCCGACAACCATACATTGCTACGGACTGTGGGGTTCTTAAACTCATGGACCGAAATGTCCTTAAACTAATATTCGTCCCCAAAATGGGAATGTTGGACCGAAATGTCCTTAAACTAATATTCGTCCCCAAAATGGGAATGTTGGACCGAAATGTCCTTAAACTAATATTCGTCCTCAAAATAGGAATGTTGGACCACCATGTCCCTAAACTGGCAATCGACCGCAATGTCACTAAACTAAACAATAGAGCCCCAAATGCTCTCTTGTTGGATCTAAATGATCTTGTTAAGTTGATCTTAGTCTGGAAATTAGACTAACGTATCCTTAACAAACGTTTAAGTTGATCTTAGTCCAAAATAAGGCTAACCTATCCTTAAACCAAAACCCCAAACCCAAATCTAAGAAAATACAGATTTGGACTAAGCCACGTCCTACGGGCGACAACATAAATTAGTCTACGTATACAATCTACGGGAAACCACAAACAAAACAAACACCCACGACACGAAGTGACCATCTGGAGAAGGTGAAAGTTGTTACCGCGATGCGGTACCGTAATTAACTGCAGGGGCTTGCGCCTGTAGGGAAGAGCGTCCCCACAATCAAAAACCCTCAAGCGAGGGGGAATCTGACGAAGTCTGCTACATCGTCCGCATCTGTTTAAACCTTCGATACACGGTGCCATAAATCAACTTGGCATCTTCGGAGAGGTGGACGGAGAGCTCCAATTAGCATCTGCCCCGAATTTCAGGCAAGACGTCTCTGTCGTGTCGTCTTTCGGAGGGGAACAGATTCTAACATGCCCGGTGGGACCTTTTCCTCTTTCCACTCCACACTTCGTGCGTCGTATTCGCGAACGAATCACGGTTTGTTAATGGTTGCCCTCGAGTTTCAAGTCACTAAGATTTGGTCTCTTACTTGGCGCAGAAGGCAAACAGCAATGGCGTTCAACTGTTCGAACTGCTCCAACTGCAACTGCAACCGACGCTCCGCCTCACCTGGAGGTATAGCCTATGGACCTCAGGCGGCATCACTGTTCACGATGCCGGTGGAACAAATCACCCAGGCTACTACTGGACTATTTTTCGGGACCATGCTCCCGCCAATGAGCTTCACGGCCCCAGTTCCCGTACCGGAAGGTCCTAAGAAGTCGGTCTTCGATCGACTTACAGCTGCTGCGACCCCTCTCAACGGGTCGCCCAACACCAATGCCTCGGTCTTCTCCAGACTAGGCCAAAACTCCTGCGGGCCCACGATGAAGCTTGCGGTCCCAAAGAAGGTTATTCAAAAGAGAGTAGCCAAACCTGCTCTTGAAGTCGTCAAGGCGGCTTCTCCCGCTAAGAGGTCGGTCTTCACAAGACTGACCGTCCCAACTCCTACTCCCGCTCCGGCTAATCAAAAGGCATCAGTCTTTACTAGGCTGACACCGGCTATAGCCCTTCACCTGAACAAGGGGCAGGACAAGGCCGTCCCCGTCATCGAGCCAATTCCCACAACTCGACATGCTCGACGTCGCCACTGGCGCCGAGTGAGGAAGTCCGGAGGTAGTTCCCCTTCTGGGTTAACTCCACCAGCCCCGACGACGGAAGTTAATGCTGCTGTTCCGACTGGAAACAGCTTTGAACTGCTAAATAAAGTGCGTAGGAATTCTCCTACCGCTGTACTGAAGAGGTCTCCCCCTCCGCTGGAAAAGGTTGTAGAAGTAAAGCCAGAACAGCCCCAATCCCCTCAACGGCTGTCCTCCAAAATCTATAAAGTCCGGCGGCAGGCCCGAGACTCGGTGATCGATCCAAATTTCTCCTGCCAGCACAAGAAGCTGAAGGTCCAACAGGAAGTCAGCCATCCTGCTAAGCCACGAAAAGCAGTCTGGGTGCCCACCTCGACGGCTCCCTCAACTTCGACCGCTCTTGAGAAAAGAAGGCCGGAGAAGATTCCTGTGCCGGTGACAAAAGCCAAAAACACTGAACCCAAATGCCCTAAGTCTGGGGGCATGGTCGTCCATACAATTTACATGGCGTCTGGGAAGGAGGATAGCCGCGTTTCAACGGGCCACCGACCACTCACCCGATCCATCACAAGAGCTCAGGAGCAGCAGCAGCAGAAGCTCCAGGAGATGCTGACTGCAATGGCCGCCCTCACCGGACCAAAAGAAAGTCCGGAGGCGTAATTGGAGCAGCGTCGCGAACACGAAACCGATACTGAATTCCTTCATAGAATGCTTGAAAAGAAGGACAAGGAGGCTGTAGAGCAAGCGGCCAATATAAAGCAGATGGCTCTCCTATTTCAAGACATGGTCGGGATGATGATCCAGCCAGATCCCCCAGCCGAAGATCCTCCGATTATCCTTGAAGATGACAGAGGAGAAACGTCAAATCCACCGCCGGCTCTTTCAACAGCCAAGGAGGAGACAATTTCCAAAGCTGCCCTGGATGACTATATTGCTCAACAAATACGAGTTCACCAGGCAACTGAGGCAGCCGGTCAAGTTGTCAAAACGGGGCGACCATATCCGAGCTGGTATAATCAGATCAAATACCCGCCAGGCTACACGATCCCAAAATTCCATGTCTACAAGGGGACAGGTGATTGGAACGATTTCGGATGTGTCGGTTTAGAAAATTGTAAGAAATTACAATCAAAAATATTTTGACCGCAATCAATAACGGTGTCGAATGTAGCGCGTTAGTAAGTGCGGATCATCCACAGGGAAAGTGTAATCGTTCGTGTTTCGATTTAGATGAGTTGAAACTTTAAAGAAAAGAAAATAAACAACAATTCATGATTTGTAAATTGAATTTCAAGAATTAGAAAAATCTAGATCTAAGAACAAGAAAATATTAAAATCAAGAATTGAGAATTTGTGATGATTTCCAAATCAAATATCAAGAATCGAAGTGAGGCTCGTAGGAATCGATCGGATCTATAGATGTGATGAAATCTAGCGATTACGTATTCTTATCCATCGATGAATTGATACTAGATCGATGATGATCAATGAGAATTAGGGATTTCTTGTGAAACTAGGGTTTCATCATCTATCCCTTGTTCCTTCGTCGATATGATTCACATTCTAGCCTCTAGTAAATTCAAGAATCAATCGTGGATCCCTAATTTCGAGCGATCACAATCAAGAAAGCATCGCAACGAAACTAGGTCGTCGATTCTTCAATTTGCTAGGGTTTACAAAACTCGTAGGACTTAAGAATCGTTTTAAGATTTGTTACATCATCATTCTATTAATCGTCTCGACTCCTTTACGAGCAGAGTTTTACTCAAACATCACAACAAGAACTACAATCACAAATTGAGATCAAATCATGATGCAAGAATTTAAAGAAAGCAAGATTAAAGAATTTCACCTTTTATTTATCAACAATTCCGTTACAAATCGCTCAAGAACTACAAGAGGAAGAACTCGATCGTCGATTTGGCATCGCTCGTCTCCTTGAGTCGCGGATCGGCTTGGATCACTTGCTCGATTGAAGATCGGCTCCGCTCCTAAAAGGTTGAAGGCTTCTTGCTTGAATGGTACTCGGGATCTTGAATTTGGCTTGGAATTAGGATTAGGGATACAAGATGTGTCACTCAACTTGTAGATGGATTTTGGGGAAGATGAAGAACTAAAGATTGATTAGTCCTTAATCCTAGATCTAGGCTCCTTTTTATAGACTTCCAAAACCCTAGATCTAGGATTCAAAATTTGAATTTCCCTCCAAAAGTTTGTTAGCTAGAGAGGCTTCTAGAAGTAGTTAGTTGGAGGGAGCTTCTAGAACTAGTTTATTAGGAGCTTAATCAAGATTAGCTTGCTTAATGATCTTTGCTGATCTGGCAGAAGTTTCGAAAGTTCTCTGGAATTTGACATGTTTTGATGAAGTGTACACACTGAGAGAGGAGTACTGGAGCTGAAATGGAGTGATGATGTGGCAAGGCCGCCACGGAACCGCGGTGCAAGTCGGCTCCGGCCGCGGTTCCGCGGCTCCTGTGAAGCCTTAGGGCTTGGTCTCTCTGGTACTTCTTTGGGCTGATATTTGGGTCTTTTTTCTGATATGTTGAATTTTATTTGTCTTTCTGTATCACTACTAGATCTCAAATCTTGGAGTTGGTGTATTTTTGATCAGCTCTTTTCCCAATTTTGGCTTTGCTCCTGCAATTTCCTGCATAATTTCTCGAGACAAGAGTTGCGCTATACAAGAATGAAGCGATACCATGATAAACAGTCAATTTCCCTCAGAAATGTCGGTTTTAGAGTATAACACATGTAATCTGGTATTTCAGGGATGTTTTGCTAATATTTGCAATATGAATACCGAACACTTCTAGATGAATGCAAAAGATAGGGAAATTGCCGTATTAAAAATACATTATTTTCGACTGATCAAATTCCCCCAAACTTATTTTCGGTCGTCTCGAGCGAACTGTTTTATTAAAAAGAGAAGGAGAAAATAAAGAAAGAAGAAAACTAACTAGCACATTTTCGTAGGCAACACGATTCCACTGAGCACGTGCAACAAGTCTTTAAACCTCTAGGTGTCCCTAGTAGGAGGAGTGTTATCTCCTGAGGGTTTTCAGCGGATTGCACCCACAAAATCCAATAATAAAAGGAAAACCGTGAATATTACATTTAAAGAAAAGAATTATAGAATTTTTTTTTTTGAAAATTAGGGTTTCCAACTACACTAGCTTTTCGGTTGTCATGAGCCCTATCTTAATAGTCATGAAAAGATGTCAGAAATCACATCATCTCTCAATAAAACATCGTCTTTATTCTTCATTCCTATCTTTCTTCCAAACATCGATTACATAACCCTACGTGTGTGTAAAGACATCTCTACACCCGGAGAATTCAATTCAAGCTATCATACTCTTGTCCATCCACCTCAGTACTTTTTAATTAATGAATATTTAGATGAGTTTGCTCACACACTTTCATGCGACCGTTAATACTTCTTGAGGTACTAACCGACCGATTACTCATGTGCTTACTTATACGGTGTTTTTCCTCGTCTTGCACCACCTAAGGCTTAGCAGTGACTCCCAGACCAGTTGGCCTTACGGCACTAGGTGAAGAGGCACCCTCGCTATATTTTTTTATTGCTGCCTTGGCGATAACAAAACCAGTGTCTATTTTTCTCACCATTTTTATATTTTATTCAATTTTTATTTCCTTCATACTTTGGCTTTTAGACCAGAGCATTTCAAGGTATCCTCTACTATCCCGGGCTTCAAGACGTGTGTAAGTGCGAATAGCAGGGTATCAACGTTCAAAATGTATGGCTTCCAGAATAGGAACTATTTTTCAGACTTATTTTTATCCTCAGATTAGTGACTTCCTTCATCTTACTAACCCTTGGGACAACGGCTCATAACTACTTATTACTAGTTCGTATAAGAAAACTTCTAATTTTCTTGGTTTTCTTAAATTTTTCCAATCTTTTGGATGTAATTTTTCACTATCTAAACTTTTATTATCTTATTTATGTAAAACAAAAAATTTATTTTTATAGGTTTTGAAAATGTTTTGTGCTTATGCAAAGTGATATGCAAATGATATGAAAATAAGCACAAACCTCCCCCAAACTTGTTTTCAGCAGTGTCCTCACTGTTGCCATCTGCTAAATCTCGAAAAATCTGTAAGCTTGGGAGGAATTTATTAGTGGGGGCAAAATATTTAAGTGAAGAACCTCCCCCAAACTTATTCTTGGCTCATCATTTTGTGTAAAAATTTTCTTTTCACGAGCCGGAAAATATACCCCCCTAAACTTGAGTTAAGCCATGTTAATCTTTGAAAATCACATGAGGAGGTCAAGAATCATTGGTTGATGCCAAGCTTTGCAAAGACCGAAGGTTAACTCCAACCATTCAAAATTTTTATCAATGCAATGCTCAGGTTGGTGGAAGAAGAAGTGGGGAAAGGTTAACTGGTGGAATAGAATGTGTGTGCGTCTCATTTTGGAGAGACGATGCAGTGAATGTGATGGATTACTCGCATTCTTTTTACAGTCCAGAAGAAGGGGTGGAGGTTCAATTTCAATGTTTGGGAGATGATTCATCTCAACACCCGTGTCATTCAAAAATGCGAGTTCATCAGCGAAGATCTCCTCAAAAGTCTCATCAATACCCCGATGAATAATGTCATCACAAAGTGTGGGGTGATCTTTAGACTCTAAAAACAGTTCATAATCAGTGTTAGATGTTGACCAGGACAACTCGGTGGAAGAGTCCGTATGTGTATGATACATAGTTGGATCAAACAACAACGTATGAAAAGAGTCAAGATCAGTGTCAAGAGGATCATCAAATTCGCTGCTGTCGACATCCATTAAGTCGACAGAACAGACCTGAGTAGTAGGTTCGGAGGGTACACTTCCCAACTTGTAAATGTTCAGCTCAATTGACCTATTCTCGAAAGATAGGGTCATAGAACCGTTACGACAGTTGATGATAGTATTGGAAGTGGCCAAAAAGGGGCGACCTAAAATCACCGAAATTTGATTCCGTGGGTTCACTACAGGCTATGTATCAATTACAATAAAATCTACAGGGAATACGAATTCCCTGATTTTTATTAACACATCCTCCAGTTCATCCCTAGGTTTGGTGATAGATCGGTCAGCCATCTGGAGAGTTATGCTCGAGGGCTTTAACACTCCGATACCTAGTTGCTCGTAAACCGAATATGGAAACAATTTAACACTAGCGCCAAGCTCTACTAGAGCACGGTTGATGTGTTTTCCCCCGATAGAAATGGAAATAGTAGGACAGCCAGGGTCCTTACGTTTCCTCGGTACTTGTTGGGGGAAAGCCGTGTCTACAGTCTTTGCCATGAATATCTTCTTAGGCACTTGAGTCTTCCTCTTCCTAGTGCACAAGTTCTTAAGAGTTTTCGCATAGGACGGAACTTGTTGGATGGCATCTAGGAGAGGGATGTTGATGTTAACTTGCTTAAATATGTCCATAATCTTCTCCATATGTGGACTCGATTTGTTAGCCCTTAACCGATTAGAATAAGGTACTTTAGCAATAAGCGCTGGGTCCATCATAGGAGAAAGAAGTGTGTGTAGACCCGATCCCAGAATAGAGTTGGGGATCGTCCGTGGAGAACTAGAAGAGATGGGCTGAGGTGGCGAGCCTTGTGGGAAACGGAGAATAGGCTCACAAGAAGGTGGTGGAGTAAAAGAACTGGGGTCAGAATTAGAAGTAGAAGTGGAAGGAAAGGTCTCAGCCGGGGTATCATCGATAGATTTTTCTGTGTCATCAATCTCTTCCCCAACATGATTGTCAAGCACTCTTCCAGATCTCAATGTGATTGCATTCACATGATGTGAATAGCCAGGATTGGGTAAAGGTTGAGCTGGAAGTTTCCCTTTCTCTCTTGCACTCATTTCAGCTTTTAGTTGTGCAATTTGTGCTTCCATCGATTTGATATTCTCATTTTGAGAGACAATGATCTTCATCACATTCTCGACGAAAGATTGCAAACTTGTCGTCCCTTGGATGGATTGTTTCATGAAAGTATCCAAGGTTTGTGCTAGTGCAGAGGTATTATCTGTACCGGTCAATTGCAAAAAGTTTTCATGTGGTGCAAAAGTGTTGGCCGGATTTTGGAAGTTTTGTGATTGGAAGGGGTGCTGACTTAATTAAAGTGGTGGTTGCTGTTGTGGTGGAGGGACCCTTTGGAAATTATGTTGGTTTGGAACCGTATTTTGATTTTGTGATTGGTTCCAAGCAAAATTCGGGTGATTCCTCCACCCCTGATTATAAGTGGAAGAAAATGGATCGTTTCTAGGTCTTTGAAATGCGGCATTGGTATGCTCATGACCTTGAAACGGAGAACTTAGTGGACATTCTTCCGTCAAATGAGAAGGATCAGAACAGCATACATATACAGTTTTGGAGAGTGACATTTGATTTAGGGCAGAAGCTAAAAATTTGTTTTCCATATTGTCGAATTTCTTGTGTAAAGCTGAAATTTCAGCTCTAACTCCTATGGAAATATCATTGCCATCCCTAGACGATTGACTCACACCCTCCCACTGTAAAGATTTTTCAGCGAAATCTTCTAGGAATTTCCAGGCTTCCCCATCATCTTTGGTCATGAAGTTGCCTTGACATATGGATTCAAGGTTCTGTCTTGTGTTAGGATTAATGCCCTCATAAATGATTTTGCAGAGTTCCCATCTAGGGATTCCGTGATGTGGACATTGGACTAACAGATCCTTGAAGTGTTCAAAACATTTTGAAAATGGTTCATTTGGAAGCTGGGTGAATTGATTTATTTCGCTACGGACTCGAGCTGTTTTATGATGTGGGTAGAATTTCTTAAGGAATTCTTTGACGAATTCTCCCCAGTTTGAGATGGAATGTGCGGTTGTGTTATACAGCCACTTCTCGGCTATATCGCACAAAGTGAATGGGAGAAGACGTAGACGCATAGCATCCATAGAAAGCTGTGAGGTACCCATCATGGCGCATACATTTTCAAATTTGGTGATAAAGGAATATGCGTCTTTAGACTCGAGACCGTGAAATTTTGGTAGAAGGTTGATGTATTGGGGTTTAATTTCAAAATTTTCCCCGTTGGCTGGTGGAATGGAAAGACAGGTGGAAAGGGGACCTCGTGTAGGATAGCATCTCTCTTGGAGAGAGATGCGGGGTGGATTCTGCGCACCAACGGACGGCGGCAGAGTAGTGGTAAAGAAATTTGATGGAGAATCGTCCATCGAAATGGGTGTGGTGGTGGGTAAAGAAGATGTAAATGTAGAAATACCGACTTTAGGGTCGATGGGGGAAACGCGGACTAAACGGGCACTAGAATCCCGTGTCCAGCCTATCTTGCACTAAAAAGGGTAAGTACAAGTGGCAGCGTGACTTATAATTAGGGGAAATGAATGAAGTGTTTTGGTGTTTGTTTTGAAAAATATACGGATTTTTGAAAAAATGATGCGATGACAACAAATGCAACAAGCAACCCTAAAATCTAGTGGTCACCTAGGTCAAAGCTCTAGACCGCTCCTAACTGCCAAAAGACAAGTCGCAGGATCAATCCTCCACTGCCTCTTTGTCTCTCCTGTGGCCAGGTAAGTGCCAGGTAAGTGGGAGGTTCTCCACTACGTAAGTAGTGGGCCTAATTAAGTAACCACTAGCCTTCGACACACTTGCCTTAGACACCACAAAAGAAACGCGGATAAGTAATGAATTACCCACGGCCTTCTTCTGTCCTAAGTGAGCGCGACGGTCCTTAGAGTCATCTCTAGATATTTTTTAGTTAATGAGGGTAATGCGGATGCACGTTTGTGATTTTTGGGGCTTAGGAAGGGTAATGAACTCCCCACCTAATCTGGATTTGGCCGTGCCCCTTAAATTCCGTATTAATATGCAAACAACCAAAAATCAAAACACGCACAATTTATTTTGCTTTTGCGGTGCTGCGATTTATTTGCAAAGAAACCTGCAGCAAATTGTTAATTGGAGCAGATTTGGAGAGAGATAAGAAAGTTAGGAGTTTACAGAGGAGTTTTGGTGCAGTGATGACGTCATATCGCCGCGATTCCGCCGCGTGAGTTGACTAATGCCGCGGATCCGCGGTTCCTTAGACTGATCTCTGCACAAAATTTCATGCACAAGCTCCTGTTTACTTACACAGCTCTCTGGAATTTTCAGAATTTTTTTTCCACAGCTCCAATGATTCCAGATTTTCTTGCAACAAATCACAACAACTCGTATTAGTGTTTGCGTGAATTTTGATCTAAAAATTATAATGGAATAAATCTTTCAACTCAAATTTCAAAAATGAACAATTAGCGCACGATCCCCGGCAACAGCGCCATTTCATTGGAACGATTTCGGATGTGTCGGTTTAGAAAATTGTAAGAAATCACAACCAAAAATATTTTGACCGCAATCAATAACGGTGTCGAATGTAGCGCGTTAGTAAGTGCGGATCGTCCACAGGGAAAGTGTAATCGTTCGTGTTTCGATTTAGATGAGTTGAAACTTTAAAGAAAAGAAAACAAACAACAATTCATGATATGTAAATTGAATTTCAAGAATTAGAAAAATCTAGATCTAAGAACAAGAAAACATTAAAATCAAGATTTGAGAATTTGTGATGATTTCCAAATCAAATATCAAGAATCGAAGTGAGGCTCGTAGGAATCGATCGGATCTATAGATGTGATGAAATCTAGCGATTACGTATTCTTATCCATTGATGAATTGATACTAGATCGATGATGATCAACAAGAATTAGGGATTTCTTATGAAACTAGGGTTTCATCATCTATCCCTTGTTCCTTCGTCGATATCATTCACATTCTAGCCTCTAGTAAATTCAAGAATCGATCGTGGATCCCTAATTTCGAGCGATCACAATCAAGAAAGCATCGCAACGAAACTAGGTCGTCGATTCTTCAATTTGCTAGGGTTTACAAAACTCGTAGGACTTAAGAATCGTTTTAAGATTTGTTACATCATCATTCTATTGATCGTCTCGACTCCTTTACGAGCGGAGTTTTACTCAAACATCACAACAAGAACCACAATCACAAATTGAGATCGAATCATGATGCAAGAATTTAAAGAAAGTAAGATTACAGAATTTCACCTTTTATTTATCGACAATTCCGTTACAAATTGCTCAAGAACTACAAGAGGAAGAACTCGATCGTCGATTTGGCTTCGCTCGTCTCTTTGAGTCGCGGATCGGCTTGGATCACTTGCTCGATTGAAGATCGGCTCCGCTCCTAAAAGGTTGAAGGCTTCTTGCTTGAATGGTACTCGGGATCTTGAATTTGGCTTGGAATTAGGGTTAGGGCTACAAGATGTGTCACTCAACTTGTAGATGGATTTTGGGGAAGATGAAGAACTAAAGATTGATTAGTCCTTAACCCTAGATCTAAGCTCCTTTTATAGACTTCCAAAACCCTTGATCTAGGATTCAAAATTTGAATTTCCCTCCAAAAGTTTGTTAGCTAGAGAGGCTTCTAGAAGTAGTTAGTTGGAGGGAGCTTCCAGAACTAGTTTGTTAGGAGCTTAATCAAGATTAGCTTGCTTAATGATCTTTGCTGATCTGGCAGAAGCTTCGAAAGTTCTCTGGAATTTGACATGTTTTGATGAAGTGTACACACTGAGAGAGGAGTACTGGAGCTGAAATAGAGTGATGACGTGGCAAGGCCGCCGCGGAACCGCGGCGCAAGCCGGCTCCGGCCGCGGTTCCACGGCTCCTGTGAAGCCTTAGGGCTTGGTCTCTCTGGTACTTCTTTGGGCTAATATTTGGGCCTTTTTTCTGATATGTTGAATTTTATTTGTCTTTCTGTATCACTACCAGATCTCAAATCTTGGAGTTGGTGTATTTTTGATCAGCTATTTTCCCAATTTTGGCTTTGCTCCTGCAATTTCCTGCACAATTTCTCGAGACAAGAGTTGCGCTATACAAGAATGAAGCGATGCCATGATAAACAGTCAATTTCCCTCAGAAATATCGGTTTTAGAGTATAACACATGTAATCTGGTATTTCAGGGATGTTTTGCTAATATGTGCAATATGAATAACGAACACTTCTAGATGAATGCAAAAGATAGGGAAATTGCCGTGTTAAAAATATATTATTTTCGACTGATCAACAGGCAATCCCCATCAACATGTTGCCCAGTTCAGGGCTCGTTTTGGCAACACCGGCGGCGATGATAAGCTCCTGCTTCGCCAATTCATCGGCAGCTTATCGGAGAGGGCGTTTGAATGGTACTCCGAGCTTCCGAACGACTCCGTCAAAACTTTCGCTGAAATGGAGTTGTTGTTTACTCAGCGTTTCGCAAGCGCCAGCGAGCGTACTCCAATAACAACTTTGATCAATGCAAGAGTAAAGCAGGGCGAAACTTGGGTTCAATATGCAATCCGATGGCGGAACTTGTGGTCAAAATGCAAACAACACATCGAAGAAGCGCCAGCGGTAGGCATGTTCGTGGGCACCCTAGATCCTCATGCAACTATTTCACAATTCATGATGCTCTTTAAACCAACCACGTTCCAGGCCTTGATTGACAAATTAGCCCAAATGGACCAGATGGGCCATAAACCGTCTCCTCCAAAGCCGGACTCTCAAAATGAGAAGGGGAAAGGAAAAGCGATCGCTGCCGCCAATGCTCAACAAAACCCGAGCAACTTGAAGCCGGTTGTCCGTCAAAACAATATGCGTCCACGCCTATCCCTCGAGGAGAGGCTAGGACGTCCTTACTTGTTTCCTCGAGATAAAACGAGAAGACTGTTCGAGCTGATATTGTGCAACAGACTCATCAATCTGCCATATTCAAAACGTCCGTTGCAGCCAAACGACATCAATGATCCCAATTACTGCCCTACCACCGAGTATTGGGTCATCCGATCGAAGATTGCTACGTCTTCAAAAACTGGATTGAAGACCAATACCAGCAAGGCAAGTTCGCGTTATCCGAAAGATGGAATGTGAACCCGCCGCAACCTCATACCCCTAAAAAGGTGAATATGCCGGGGGAAACGTGCTCCCTTGTTAAAGAAGCCCCATGGGAGGTCGTTCTTTCATCAAAAACCAAATGGATGCTGAATGATCTCCAAACATGCCCGGCGATTAGGTGGGAAAACCCGCTGGAACCCTAGATCATCGAAGGGATGCTGAATCCACGCCCAACTCTAAAGATTGGTGGGGATAGCCAAAGTGTTCACATCCAGCCGTCAAAATCTTCGAAAAAGAAGAAGAAATCCAAAAAGCCCGTGAAGCCTGGCGATAAGCGCACGGACCTACAGAAACAGATTGACGCGCTGGAAGAGTACAACCAGAAAGAGCGAACCCCAATCACGCTCCAAGAGTTTCTCAGCCACGTCCTTGAGGATGAAGATGATGAAGAAAGCTCGTCGGATGGATCTGAGTATTACGTAGCAAGCTGCCATATGATCTCTCATTCATCGCTAGATAATGAAGAAGCTCCTTGCACAGAGAGACCGGGGGCAGGTCCCGAACCGGAACTGCTATGGCCGTCAGATGAAATGATCGACGCCTTCCTGAATGAGATTCGTCTGGAAAGTAAAACCAATCGGGAGCGTGAGATGGCCATATTTGCAAAAGCCGAACGTCGGCGGCTAGACAAAAGAGTTGAGACACTCCCACTGGATCAAAGTACATCCACCGCAAATAAAAGCAAGTTCAAGACGAGGAAAAGGTTTGCTAAAGCCATATCAATGGGGATGAAGCTACCACCCTCTGAAGGAAATATTGCCGGCAAAGCAGAAATGCACCCTTCCTACTGCTTATATCATCGAAAGATTTCGCACCCCATCGAAGAGTGCAAAGCTTTCAATAGATGGTGGCAGGGGTATGTTGTTCACCGGCATCATTTTAAGCGGGAGAAACGCAAAACTCGTCGGGAGCGGAAAAGTACGACCGAGGATCTTAGAGGAACTACCGGCGATTGTCGCATGGTGAACGCCCGGGAAGCGCAAATTCTCACATTCGGGAGCGACTCTGACGAGGAAATGGCTCTTCGCCCTCTCTTTAAAGAGTCCACCTCGGGAAAAGAAGAAGAGCCGATGGCCTGCGAAAATATCCGGCTGCGTAATCGTACGCTACCCGAAAAGAATCTCGCACCCTCAAATAAAAAAGATAAGGGAAAAGAAAAGGTCTCTGAGGATATCGCCCTAGATGACCAAGTCATGGAAGAGCTAACCGCCAAGGACCCGCCAAAGAAAAATAAGGCGGACTACAACGTTCTGGTGCACTTAAGGAAGTTGCCCTCGCAACTCAGTATTCTCGATGCCCTCTTACTATCAAAAGAAGCAAGAGATTCATTGATAAAAGCGCTACAGGAGCCAGAGCAATTCCAAGCTTTTCTTGCCGAAGAAAAGATGAAGGCCGAGCTGGAGGAAGTACACACAGCCGATATCACCTTCGGCGATGAAGACCTCCTCCTTGGGACTTGCGAACACAACCGTCCCCTCTATGTCTCAGGGTACTGCCACGATATAAAGATAGGCAAAATCTTGGTTGACAATGGGTCTTCCGTCAATCTCCTCAATGTACGGGTATTGAAGGAAATCTACATGAGCGTCCAGCACCTCGCTCGGGATAAGATCACCATCTCCGGGTTTGACTCTCAATCATCACGGACTCTCGGGTCTGTGATACTGACATTACGCTTTGGGCTACTCGTCACGGACATTAAATTCCACGTCATAGATGCCAAGACATGCTATAATGCTTTGCTCGGCCGACCCTGGTTACACGAGTACAACATCATCCCTTCTACACAGCATCAGTGTATGAAATATTTTAAGGATGGTCTCGAGTATACCGTAATAGGAGAGCTGAACCCATTCTCCGTGAACGAAGTCCGCAAATATGAAGATGCAAAATACTTCTTACCGGATTTCGAGGACACAGAGAGATGTCACAAACCGGAGAACAAACCTATCACCACCATTCCAGTCTTCGGGAGTGATACCGAGGAGGAAGAAGCGATGGTTTATTCAGGTCCACCCTAACACAACAAGCCAGGACCGTCCACTCCCATGTTGATCTTTGGCAGTGACTCGGAAGATGAGGTCCATGCTATATTTTCCGTTCGACCTTCAATACAAACTTTCGCTGATGAAGAGCAAAGTTTGTAAGTTGCCATGGTTCCGCCCAAACATCATAAAGAACTAGATGCACTCGATACCTACAGTGTGGAAGAGCTGCAGACGTTTTATGTCCCTCCCAGGCGAGAAGACGAAAAAGAGATTCTATTTTACCGTTCCGGGGAAACCAAAGTGGAGAAAGAAATCTGGCATGGTGCGGATCCTACGCTTAATAGGCTTCAGCCCATCCGTCTGCCTAGATACTATACAGAAGGCTTGAAAAGGCTATTGAAGCGCCAAGGGATACCCTTCAAACAGACCGCTCGAAAAGCTAAGTTCTATGATAGGATCTGGAACATTCCCGGAACTCAGCGCAAATTGCCCAATGGGAGAATGGAAGCAATCGGGCTTGGATACGTTCGGTCCAAGAAACGAGAGCTACTCCACGACTGCTACGTCGTACATGACTTCAATGAAGAAGGGGATGCTCAATGAGAAGATGCTTGTTAGTTATGTATATGCCCTAGAGGCCATTATTGTACATATGATGTATATTATAATGGATGCTTGGTTATATATAGAGATGACTTTCTTGCTCGTCATGATAGTATGTTATTTGGTTTCACTTTATCTTAACATGTTGACTTGTATTGGTTTACTGTTTTACTCTCACATGTTGATAAAGCCCTTAGGATCTATACTCGACTACTGGGACTATGATGAGATCATACTAGTGGGGCCGCGGTAGTCGATGAGTACATCCTATAACTGTTCCTAGTCGAGGGTATATCGAGACAGGGCATCGATACACCAGAGTAGACTAGCGTATACGCATCTTGACCCATATGATGGGCGATGGATGATCCCATATCCATCGGTGTTTTGACATCAGAGATGGTGTACGGGTGCTCAGTGGAGACTGGGTACACTGGACGGACTCGCCGAGAACTCCCAGATGGTGATATACCACACGTCAGATGGCAGTTCTCCGGTGACACTGGTACATGGTAGTCTGTAGACCCGAGATCGTCATAGAGTCTTGTGTGATTCCCACTGTGCTTTGATTTCCACCTTACCACGTCCAAGAGGGCGTGCAAAACGGTGGCTTTTGGGTACAGTCCCGAATCACATGGAGGCAATGAGCGATAGGAGGGGATTCGTCTCTCCCGGTATAGGGAGTTGATGTTGTGCTGTGTTCGATTGGCTATAACTGGAAGTCCCTGGCCAGGGATGATATAGAGATTTACTGGTAAGTGTTACTAGTAGTTTTTCGACCCGTTATGAGCCACACATCGACACGACTTATCGGTTACTGGGGTCTGACGTATACCACCCATAGACTTGATATGCGACATATCAGACGAACAGACCGGACTGTACGGGAGTGTTACTGATTGGATTCACAGGAGAACGCACAGGCTAGCTTGTTGATCTTCTGATCGCTCAATACCTGGGTGGCTGTTACGTTTAGCTGACCGCTTGCAGCTTGTGGGTGTTTGATATGATCATCACCTGCTACCGGCGTATTGACGATTCTTTAGAGTCCTACACAGAGGTTTCTTGGCTCAGGCGAAACGGAGTAGAGGCACATATGTGATATGAGAATAATGCGATATGGGATACCGTATTATATTCCCGCGATATTTAGTTATGAACCGGGTCATCGGATCAAGTGTTGATTCGATGAATCGGTACATGATATATTAGTCGGTAATATTCGATATAGCCGGATCGTCGGATCAAGTGTTGATTCGATGATTTAATGTATAATAATATATATGATATATTATTACATTATCTAATATTGGCTCGCTTTATTATTTCATTTTCTCATTGGATGATACATTGATATATATGCGATATATGTTAATTGTATTATTTTCTTTTGTTGCAAATATATAATATATATGTGATATATATTATTGTGACATGATATGATTAATTGTTAAACATGTTTAAGGATGATTAATTGAGGTTAGGGTTTGTTTGGGTTAGATGCTTCATGCACCTTCTAGAAGCTTTTTCTTTTGTCATTCTTAAGATATTTTAGGATGACACATTCTTTAACCCAACCAAACCCTAACTCTAGTTTATTCTCTACTAAATCTTGACCACTCATCCTTGACCATGGTTAATAAATCAATCATATAGTCTTCTTTCTATTCATCACAAAAGGATTAATCTTATTATTGATTTTCCATTATCATCTTCTTCTCTCTTGAAAAGCTTACTAGAAAATCTTTAAGTGATGAATAAATATGAGAAAATGATATAAAAAGAAAGCAAAAATACTACTCTCTCATCCTCATCTCATCTAGCCCATGAGATTAGTGTGTTCATCTCTTTAGAGTGAGAAAGCTTGAGTCTTTGCAACTTCAAGGTAGATCATCGGAGATTTGGAATACTTTAAGCTAGCATGGATCGTTCGAGTCGTGGAGCCTCTCATGAGTCCGGGAGATCGTGGATCGTGGCAAAGGGACTTCTACTCGGAGCTTGTGAAGTGAAGGAGCGGACTACAAAGGTTGTAATCCCTCACACTTAGATAAAAAGTTATTATCTTGCATGTTTAACCCTAATAATCTAGCAAAGATCCCGGCTTTGGGTCGTTCGGCACGTCTAAATTTTTATCCGGGCATGTTTGATGCCTTATGAACCTTCACAAGAGTGCCTAGGAACCTTACAGTGGTATCAGAGCCTAGCTAAAGCATTAGGCGATGTGTTTACGATGTTAAAACTCCGATCGAACCCGAAACGACAAAATTAGACCCCTCTCTGGAAATTTTTTAAATTTTGGGATTTTTCTGAATTAAAAATACTTAAAAAAATCAGCAGGGAATTCTAAGAATTACCATAAAACTCGAGCCCCCAATTCGACCAAACTGCGGCGGAACCGCGGCGCAAGCGTGCTTGCGCGGCGGTTCCGCGGCGGAATGATGGAGTTGCGACACGTGGCTTTCATGGTAATAACCGTAGGTACTTGTTGATGCTTCTGGGTATTTTTAATCTGTTTTAACTGTTAATTATTCTGGGGTTTGTTTTGTAATAGTAGATTCGATCGGAATATTTAAATTCGTATTTCTTTCCGGATATTTAGAAACTGTTAAACTATTTGAACGGATATCATTAACTCACTGTTTCCCGGTACCGCAAACTTTCAAGTGTTGAAATTTTTTCGGTTTTAAATCTTTCGGAAAAATTGTACAAGTTAAGCGGTGGACCCTCTAGAAGACAACAAACCTTAACTCGATTATGTGACCGTCTTGAACTGCCTTTTGAACCTTCGGGTTTGGGGCAGTACGGCGTGCCACATGTGAGGCGTTGGCTTGACCCTTCTACGGCTGGATCACCGGTACTGTGACATATTCTGGGATTATTTGAACTCCGCTCAAGTTTTGAGCACTTTAGGAAATTTTGGGTATTTGATTATCTGTTCGAAAAGTTTAATACTATCTATTTATCTGGAATGTGATACAATATGTGGAATTCATAGAGTTAGGCATGAAATGCGAAGTATGCGATATTTCGGATTTATGATGTCTAAAGTGATTGTGAATTCCAAATATTGTAGTTTTACACTTTCTTTTCTGTGACCGTAAGTGTAATATGTGATATCGCCGGTTTCGTTGCTATATGTCAACGACAATTGGGATGCGCATCTTTACTTACGTTGATGATATGAGATATTATGTGTTGCTGTGATATGTTGTATTGGATCGTCGCGTTCTGAATAGCCGGGTTTTTTTTGTGAGATGAGGGTTTTTATTTTCATTCATGTAAAATTCATTTGTAATGTAATATTCTTTTATTTGGGGCACTTCCAGGTTGCGGTTGCTGTCACCAGTGTATATTATTTACTTTTCCGCATTAGGTAGACCCAAGGAGGGGAGCACAAGTAACCGGGTTCTAGGGTCCAGTGGGAGGCCATCTCGAGGAGTCGAGACCGGGTCTCCTAACCCTAGAATTGGCAGTGTTACTTGCCGCTCTCGTAGGGGTCTTGGGATGTGGGTTTGGCTATTCGTCGCGACCGTGGAATCCGTGTTTTATATAGGCTCGTATTGAAAACACGGACGTCCTAGTATATCCAATATTTCATATATGTTCTTCTGCTGCAATGTTCTGTGATGAGATCATATTACTGCCTGAGACGAATGCTTATACTATATATATATGCTGATATATAAATATTACTGCTTTCGTTTCTTCTGTGGTGCTTAGGAAGCATAAGCTGATGGGATATTTATTAATGAGATTAATAAAAAGAAAAGAGACCTAAAGATGTTGTAGAATCAAAAACATTATAAAAGGGGTAGCTACAGTTTTGCTTTGCACAGTGATATATACGATATATCCTGCACCTTATTCGATGGGGAAAGAGCCGACGATCCCTTCACCGGGAGTGACCTCTTTAGCAAAACTGGCAGATGCTACAAAACGTGGTTTGTCTTTTGATTGCTTTTAAAGTTTTGCTTTGCACAGCGGTATATATGATATATCCTGCACCTTATTCGATGAGGAAAGGGCCGACGATCCCTTTACCGGGAGTGACCCCTTTAGCGAAACTAAGAAAAGCCTCAAAAACACTCCTTTTCAAAACTTCACTCGATTCTACGACGATATCAAGTTTATTACGCAATAGGTTTTCTGAAAAACCTGTCGTAGCCCTCCGTCATTTCAGATAAATCCTACTTAGTATTCGTGCTGTGTTTGTTGACCTTGTCAAGGCACAGTGTACGGTAGCTAATTAGTATTTATCTGCTAAAACATGAGATGTGATTGGATTAGGGTATTCGTACGGTCTTGTTGACCTTGTCAAGGGTCATGCGGGTGGGTTTAATTCAATCAGGAAATGACGGGTTAAACTTGACTTGCGATTTATGGTTTGTTGACCTTGTCAAGGTCATAGATCGCTAGGGGCAAAATATTATCGGGAATTTCAAACGTTGAAATTTGCAATGAGATTGCATACCTCCTATGAGATAGTTGGATCCCGATACCCACTGTGAGTAAGTGTTACTCCTGGGAGAGTTTTACACAGGACAATTAGTCATTCAAGTAGGTGTCTAGAAAAGTGTTAACGGGGTTACGCCTCTGGGAAAACGAAGTTTACTTTAATTAGGTCCGTGCGAAAGCACGGGGAACCTCCCTCAAAGTACCGACACTGATCTAGCTGAAAGATTGACGAAATTGTAGGGTGTAATTAATCCCGGCTAATCTTACCTTTTAGGGTTTTAAGGTAGATTTGATAAAAACAGTGGGAGACATCCTGATTAGATAAGATAATAACCAATCTAATCTTGCAAGAGCATACGCTAAAGTGTTTTCTTCTCTCTCTCTCCAGGTAGCGACCATGTCAGGCCATAATCAAGATAATAATATGGATGTATTGACTGAACCCAATTATTGTACTGAGCTAGGGAATGTTGGACCCGTTCTTTCTTATAAGAGTTATAAGACTGAACAGGAAACAGGAGAATATCTAGATTCTCACGCCGCCCAAAAGAACATGCATGTTGATGCATCTTCTTCGGGTGTGTTAGTTATTGAGAACTGTTTCTCAGTTCACCCTACGTCCTGGGTATTAGATACCGGATCAGGATCCCACATATGTAAACAGTTACATGGGCTACGTAAAGGTAGAGAACTGGGAAAAGGTGATCATTCCGTTCAAGTAGGGAACGGTGCAAATGTTGCAGCCAAAGCAGTTAGGGAATATCACCTGGTATTACCAAGTCGTAATACACTGATTCTAAATGAGTGCTATTATATACCGAACATGATGTGCAACATTATATCAGTTTCTTTATTGAGTAAAGAGGGATATAATTTTGTAGTACAGGATAATGTTATGAACATATTCCTAGATCAAAAGTTGATTGCATCAGGCTCGTTACATAATGGCATATTCATTCTAAATCAGAATACAGTCCTGAATATACAAAACACACACAAGAGGAAAAGTTCAGAAGTGAACGAATCCTTCTTGTGGCATTGTAGACTTGGTCATATCAATGCGACACGACTCGCTAAGTTACATAAAGATGGTTATTTGAATCCGTTCGAATTATCATCTTATGATACTTGCCATTTATGTCTCAAAGGAAAAATGACCAAAGCTCCGTTTAGTGGACACGGAGAAAGAGTTACTGAACTCTTAGGACTGATACATAGTGATGTATGCGGTCCCATGTCTACGCATGCCAGGAACGGTTCTTCCTACTTCATTACATTCACTGACGATCTCTCTAGATACGGACATGTGTTCCTGTTGAAACACAAGTCTGAAGCTTTTGAGAAATTCAGAGAATATAAGCACGAAGTAGAGAACCAAACGGGCAAAAGTATTAAGATTCTTCGATCTGATCGAGGAGGCGAATACTTAAGCAATGAGTTCCTAGATTATCTAAAAGAGAATGGGATTCTCTCTCAGCTTACTCCTCCTTATACACCACAGCACAACGGTGTATCGGAACGAAGGAATCGGACCCTATTAGATATGGTGCGATCTATGATGAGCGATGCTGAGTTACCTATTTCCTTCTGGGGGTATGCGCTTGAGACAGCCATATACATATTGAATCTAGTTCCGTCTAAATCCGTACCTACCACACCATATGAGATATGGAGTGGAAAGAGACCATATTTTAAACGAGTTAAGATATAGGGTTGTCCGGCCTATGTCAAAAGACAAAATTCGGACAAGCTCGAGGCACGATCAGTCCTTTGCAAATTTGTGGGATATCCAAAGAATTCTCAAGGATATTTTTTCTACCACACTGAGGAACAAAAAGTGTTTGTTGCTCAACATGCCACCTTTTTGGAAAAGGAATTTCTTGCAAAAGAAATTAGTGGCAGAGAGGTAGAACTGGAAGAGGTTCCAGCACCACAAACCGCAACTGATGATTTGTTGGAACCAGAAGATTCAGTAGTACCCAACGAACCCCAGCCTCTCCGCCGATCTAGTAGGGTTTCTCGTCCACCTAAGAGATACTACGGTTTTCTCATTGATGGTGGAAGCGAGGATTGCATCATGGATGATGATGACCCGACTAGTTTCGAGCAGGCCATCACGAGTGGTGACTCTGTGAAATGGCTGGATGCAATGCGATCTGAGATGGAATCCATGTACACCAATAAAGTATGGATTTTGGAAAATGCTCCTGAAGGGGTAAAACCCATTGGGAGCAAGTGGATTTTTAAAAAGAAATTTGGTGTAGATGGAAAAGTTGAGACTTTCAAAGCTAGACTTGTAGCAAAGGGTTTTTGTCAACGACCAGGTGTGGATTATGACGAAACCTTTTCTCCAGTGGCTATGCTTAAGTCCATCCGGATCTTACTTGCCATTGCTGCATACCATGACTACGAAATCTGGCAAATGGATGTTAAGACCGCCTTTCTAAACGGTGATTTAGAAGAGAGCGTGTACATGACTCAGCCAGAGGGCTTCGTAGATAGTGGGAGCAGCGGAAAGGTGTGCAAGCTGCTTAAATCCATTTATGGGCTAAAGCAAGCATCGCAGAGTTGGAACATCTGTTTTGATGTTGTAGTCAAAGAGTTTGACTTCATCAAAAATATAGATGAACCTTGTATCTATAAGAAGGTAGCAGAGGGTAAGGTTGTCTTTCTCGTATTGTACGTGGATGACATACTCTTGATAGGAAATGATATTCCTATGCTGCAATCAGTCAAGCTCTTCTTATCACAGAGATTCTCAATGAAAGATCTAGGTGATGCCTCCTGCGTATTGGGAATCATGATCTATAGAGATAGATCTAAACGGATACTGGGATTGTCCCAATCCAGGTACATTGACACCATACTAAAGAGGTTTAGTATGGAAGAATCCAAGCGTGGGAACCAACCCACGATCTCTGGACTCACTCTCTCCAAAGAGATGTCTCCCAAGACTGATTTGGAGAGAGCAGCTCGCATGCAAGGGATACCCTATGCTTCGGCCGTAGGCTCTATCATGTATGCGATGCTATGTACCAGACCTGACGTAGCATACTCACTAAGTGTAGTGAGTCCGGTATCAAGCAGATCCTGGAGAGAGTCACTGGACAGCTGTGAAGAACATTCTCAAGTACTTGCGAAGGACTAAAGAGATGTTCTTGGTGTATGGTAATGGAGAACTCCAGGTGGAGTCCTTTACCGATTCCAGCTTCCAAAGTGATAAGGACGACTCTAAGTCGCATTCGGGTTTTGTCTTTACCCTCAATGGAGGGGCGGTATGTTGGAAAAGTTCCAAACAGGATACCGTTGCAGACTCGACGATGGAGGCTGAATACATCGCTGCCAACGATGCTGCCAAAGAGGCTGTCTGGATCAAGAAGTTCATTACTGAACTTGGAGTGGTTCCATCCATTGAGCATCCAATACCTCTGTATTGCGATAAACAATGGAGCTGTGGCATTGGCCAAGGAAGCCCAGATCCCATCAAAAAGTCCAGACATATTCTGAGGCGATATCACCTGATCAGGGAGACTAGAGTTGATCGCCGGGAGATCGAGGTCAGGAGAGTAGATACGAAGGACAACACTGCGGATCTATTGACGAAGGCTATTCCCCAGATACAGTTTGAGAGATTATTCGGGATGCTAGGTATGAGATACTACAGCAGCTGGCCTTAGTGCAAGTAGGAGATTGTTAGTTATGTATATGCCCTAGAGGCCATTGTTGTACATATGATGTATATTATAATGGATGCTTGGTTATATATAGAGATGACTTTCTTGCTCGTCATGATAGTATGCTATTTGGTTTCACTTTATCTTAACATGTTGACTTGTATTGGTTTACTGTTTTACTCTCATATGTTGATAAAGCCCTTAGGATCTGTACTCGACTACTGGGACTATGATGAGATCATACTAGTGGGGCCACGGTAGTCGATGAGTACATCCTATAACTGTTCCTAGTCGAGGGTATATCGAGACAGGGTATCGATACACCAGAGTAGACTAGCGTATACGCATCTTGACCCATATGATGGGCGATGGATGATCCCATATCCATCGGTGTTTTGACATCAGAGATGGTGTACGGGTGCTCAGTGGAGACTGGGTACACTGGACGGACTCGCCGAGAACTCCCAGATGGTGATATACCACACGTCAGATGGCAGTTCTCCGGTGACACTGGTACATGGTAGTCTGTAGACCCGAGATCGTCATAGAGTCTTGTGTGATTCCCACTGTGCTTTGATTTCCACCTTACCACGTCCAAGAGGGCGTGCAAAACGGTGGCTTTTGGGTACAGTCCCGAATCACATGGAGGCAATGAGCGATAGGAGGGGATTCGTCTCTCCCGGTATAGGGAGTTGATGTTGTGCTGTGTTCGATTGGCTATAACTGGAAGTCCCTGGCCAGGGCTGATATAGAGATTTACTGGTAAGTGTTACTAGTAGTTTCTCGACCCGTTATGAGCCACACATCGACACGACTTATCGGTTACTGGGGTCTGACGTATACCACCCCTAGACTTGATATGAGACATATTAGACGAACAGACCGGACTGTACGGGAGTGTTACTGATTGGATTCACAGGAGAACGCACAGGCTAGCTTGTTGATCTTCTGATCGCTCAATACCTGGGTGGCTGTTACGTTTAGCTGACCGCTTGCAGCTTGTGGGTGTTTGATATGATCATCACCTGCTACCGGCGTATTGACGATTCTTTAGAGTCCTACACAGAGGTTTCTTGGCTCAGGCGAAACGGAGTAGAGGCACATATGTGATATGTGCAGGACCGAGAATAATGCGATATGGGATACCGTATTATATTCTCGCGATATTTAGTTATGAACCGGGTCATCGGATCAAGTGTTGATTCGATGAATCGGTACATGATATATTAGTCGGTAATATTCGATATAGCCGGATCGTCGGATCAAGTGTTGATTCGATGATTTAATGTATAATAATATATATGATATATTATTACATTATCTAATATTGGCTCGCTTTATTATTTCATTTTCTCATTGGATGATACATTGATATATGCGATATATGCGATATATGTTAATTGTATTATTTTCTTTTGTTGCAAATATATAATATATATGTGATATATATTATTGTGACATGATATGATTAATTGTTAAACATGTTTAAGGATGATTAATTGAGGTTAGGGTTTGATTAGGGTTAGATGCTTCATGCACCTTCTAGAAGTTTTTTTTTTGTCATTCTTAAGATATTTTAGGATGACACATTCTTTAACCCAACCAAACCCTAACTCTAGTTTATTCTCTACTAAATCTTGACCACTCATCCTTGACCATGGTTAATAAATCAATCATATAGTCTTCTTTCTATTCATCACAAAAGGATTAATCTTATTATTGATTTTCCATTATCATCTTCTTCTCTCTTGAAAAGCTTACTAGAAAATCTTTAAGTGATGAATAAATATGAGAAAATGATATAAAAAGAAAGCAAAAATACTACTCTCTCATCCTCATCTCATCTAGCCCATGAGATTAGTGTGTTCATCTCTTTAGAGTGAGAAAGCTTGAGTCTTTGCAACTTCAAGGTAGATCATCGGAGATTTGGAATACTTCAAGCTAGCATGGATCGTTCGAGTCGTGGAGCCTCTCATGAGTCCGGGAGATCGTGGATCGCGGCAAAGGGACTTCTACTCGGAGCTTGTGAAGTGAAGGAGCGGACTACAAAGGTTGTAATCCCTCACAATTAGATAAAAAGTTATTATCTTGCATGTTTAACCCTAATAATCTAGCAAAGATCCCGGCTTTGGGTTGTTCGGCACGTCTAAATTTTTATCCGGGCATGTTTGATGCCTTATGAACCTTCACAAGAGTGCCTAGGAACCTTACAATGCTAACCCTGAGCTAGAAAAAGTCCCCGACGTAAAAATGCCCAGTCCGTCTTTCGAATAACAAATGGACAAGCTTATAAGGGAAGCTGGTTAAAAAGTTCGAGACGACCATAACCGCGAAATGGCCATCTATGAAAAAGCCAGGACGCAACGCTTTCTCCAACAGGCTGCGAAAGATGAAAATGCCGCTCCCTGTCAACCTATTGTAAAAAAGACCCGACGCAGAAGCAGAAACAAGTCAAAAAGCGAAAAAGGCATTCAACAATGACAAAGCGGGAACAAGAAGCCACACAGTCAGGAATCGAGCAGTCCGGATTTGTCCCTTATGAAGAAGATGAGTCGAGCATACTCTTTTCCTTAAGACAAGACAAAGAAGATACTTGACCTAGCTATAAAACACCAAATGATTACGCTTCCGGAGTCCAAGCACCCCGAACAAGCAGGCGAAGTCTCACACCTGAACTATTGCTCTTATCACAGGGTAATAGGACACCCTCTCGAAGATTGCTTCACCTTCAAGAACTGGGTCGAAGATCAGTATCAGCTCGGCAAGTTCGCGCTATCTGACAGTTGGAAGGTAACGCCGCCACAGAAGCATGAACCTAAAGCCACGAGAGCAGAACCAGATCTACATCGGTCTTGGAAGCGGGCTCGTACTTGTCATATGATAACAATATCAAAAGAAGACCCTGAGGGTATGGATGATCTTCCCTGGTGCTTCGAAAACAGCGATGACGAGATGATCTCAGAATTTCCACCAGCGCCGAAAGAGCTGGAAGATGGAATACACACCACTGCAGATAACCTCAAGAAAATTGAGTTGGGGACGGCGAACGACCCGCGACCGACATTCGTTAGTGAGCTGTTGTCTGAAGGAAGGGTGGCTTCATTAAAAGACGTGCTTATGCAGCATAAAGATTGCTTCGCATGGAACTATTCCGAAATGCCAGGACTAGATCCAGAAATTGCTGTGCATAAATTGGCGATATTCCCGGACGTTAAGCCAATCAAACAAGCATCGAGAAGAATGCGGCTCGAGCTTGAGATGAGCATTAACGCCGAAGTCAAGAAGCTGATCGACTCTGGGTTTATCCAGGAAGTTCAGTATCCCGATTGGATCGCCAACATCGTCCCGGCGATGAAGAAAAATGGGACGGTGCGCATATGTATAGACTTTCGGGATCTCAATAAAGCCTGCCCGAAGGACGATTTCCCAGTGCCAGTCACCGAGCTGATGATAGATAACACGTCCACTCACGAGGTTTTCTCCTTCATGGACGGCTCATCAGGATATAATCAGATAAAGATGCATCCCGAAGACCAGAAGCACACCGCTTTCCGGACCCCTTTGGGTATATTCTGCTACAAGGTGATGCCCTTCGGTTTAAAGAACGCCGGTGCCACCTATCAAAGGGCCATGACAAAGATCTTCGATGACCTTATACATGAAATCGTCGAATGCTATTGATTGGTTCGAAAGAATGTGTTTGTAGTTTAACCGCAATCAGAACGGTGTCGCGTGTAGCTAGACCGAGGTGAGTACGGGTCGTCCTATGGGAAACGTGGAACCTTTTATTCTTACTTTAGATGTGTTGAGAAAGAGAGGAGGGGTAAAGAATTTTGAAGAGTGGTTTCTAGATCTACGTTAAGCAAGAATGCAAAAATATAGATCTAGATTATTTTAGGGATGTAGTTAATATAATAAGGGGGCTTGTAGGGTTCGTTAGGATTTAGTAGTCATGGGAGATTAATTAAAAGTTACCCTTTTTATCCTTTAATAGATTTAAAACTAGAATGACGGTGATGCGTGTAGATTAGGGTTTCTGGAGGGAAAAGGAATCTCACTCTTAACCCTTATCTCGACACGGAACTCCGTTCATATCTAGCCTTTACCAAAATAATCATTAATCTAATCTCTAATCGCGGTCGGGACTAACAAAGAATTATTAGCGCATCCGATTGGATGTTAATGATTCTTTTGATAAAGTTCATAAACTTTATAGGACTTAAAAAGGGTTTAGGGATGTTCATCATCCATTAGCCTACCCAAATCCTACGAACCCTAACAAGCGGAGAATTACTCGTGAATGTTGGGAGAAAAAGTGATGGAGAGAAAATGCATAATTAAACTATGAAGAAATAGAATAAGAAAAAGAAAGCTACCTTTATTAATCAACAATATTCATTACACTTTGATTCCTTAGAAAATGATTACAAAGACTAGTTTGCTTCTCGATCTCTTCCAAGGAGGTAAACGAACAGTTGATGATCAGCCTGGATCCGTGAGCCATCTTGGACTTCGTGATCTCGTCGGCTTGATGATTTTTCCAAGAGGCTCTCGGTCTTTATTTATAGTCCCAAAGCCAGAAAGTTAGCTTCCAAAATTGGAAACTAACAGTATAGATTCACCCCCAAAATTCTCATCTCCTAAATCTCCTACCCTGCGGCTGATCCGCGGCCAACATGGGGGTTTGGCCGCGGATCCGCGGCCAAGGGTGGGGATCACTTCATCAAATTTTTGGGGCTTTCTCCTTTGTGACATGTGGCTATCTATGGTATCTTTGTATCTTTGAAATCTTCTCGTAGTTGCTGCCAGACTTGATCTCCAAGTTTTGATTCCTTAATTAGGCAAGTTTTCTTTAACAACTTGATTTCCTTGATTTTAGTCTTGGAAAAATTCTGCACAACTCAAATAATATTTAGTAGACCTTGTTCTACTAGGATTTGGTCAATGATATTATTTGCATACATTTTCCTACCAAAAGCTAATTATAATATATCAACACATGGAAAATAGTATTTTTACAGATAAATCCTCATATGTATGATATATTATAATAAAGACCTTTTTAAATATGGAAATGGTAGGAAAAATGTAATAACAAATGTGCAGTTTTATCAACTGAACAAATACCCCCAAACTTATCTTTGATCGTTTCGAGCAAACTAGTTTATTCAAGAGAAGGAGAAAAAAAAGAAAGGAGAAAACTAAGCACACTTTCGTAGGCAAACACGATTGCACTGAGCACGTGCAACAAGCTGTTAAAACTCTAGGTGTCCCTAGTAGGAGGAGTGTTGTCTCCTGAGGGTTTTCAGCGGATTACACCCACAAAATCCTATAACAAAAGAGATATGGTGAAATTTACATATAAAGATTAGAACCATAAAAGAAAGACTTTGAAAATAAGAGTTTCCAACTACACTAGCTTTTCAGTTGTCATGGGCCCTATCTTCATAGTCATGAAAAAAATGTCAGAAATCACATCATCCCTCAATAAAACATCGTCTTTAATCTTCATTCCTACCTTTCATCCAAACATCGATCATATACCCCTACGTGTGTGAAATGGACATCCTTACACTTGGAGAATTCAATTCAAGCTATCATACTCTTGTCCATCTACCTCAGTACTTTTTAACTTGATGAATATTTAGATTTGCTCACACATTTTCATGCGACCGTTAATACTTCTTGAGGTACTAACCGACCGATTACTCATGTGCTTGCTGATCAGGTGATAATATTTTCCTCATCTTGCACCACCTAAGGCTTAGCAGTGACTCCCAGACTAGTTGGCCTTAAGGCACTGGGTGAAGAGGCACCCTCGCTATATTTTTTTATTTTTTCCTTGGCGATAACAAAACCAGTGTTCATTTTTTTTCTTTTCACCATTTTTATATTTTCTTCATTCATTTTTTTTATTTCCTTCATACTTTGGCTTTTAGACAAGAGCATTTCAAGGTATCCTCTACTATCCTGAGTTTCAAGACGTGTGTAAGTGCATATAGTAGAGTATCAACATTCAAAAGTTTGGCTTCCAGAATAGAAACTATTTTTCATACTTATTTTTATCCTCAAATTAGTGACTTCCTTCATCTTACTAACCCTTGAGACAACAGCTCATAACTACTTATTACTAGTTCGTTTAAGAAAACTTCTAATTTTCTTGGTTTTCTTAAACTATTCCTATCTTTTGGATGTAATTTTTCACTTTCTACTCTTTTGTTATAAATGTTTTTTTAAATGCCCGGTGTCAAAGATAATTCAGTGAATACAAACCTCCCCCCCAAACCTGTTTTCAGCAGTGTCCTCACTGATGTAGCCTTTTGAGAGCATGGACCTGTATACTAGGGGAGAGATACAAGGGGTAAAATAATAGTTAAATGAAAACTACCCCCAAACTTGTTCTTTGACACGCACAGATATTCAATCAAATCCATTTTTTACTCACCTCCATTCTTAAAATGAGAAAATGTTATCAAAGCTTGGAGGTGAGGCGGAGGAATTTTAGTTTTGATAAAGCGGCTCCTGTAAAAACAGGAGCTCCTCCGCGAGGTCAGCAGAAAAATACGGTTTTAATCTATGCCCATTTTCTTTAAAAATTGAACCGTTTTTCAAATTTTCGACTTCAACTGCCCTGTGTGGGTGTACATACCGCACCACAAAAGGTCCTTTTCAACGAGATTTAAGCTTACCCGGATGAAGATGGAGACGGGAATCGTAAAGAATGACTTGTTGTCCCGATGTGAAGGTTTTTCTAAAAAGATTTTTATCGTGGAACACTTTAGTCCTGTTCTTTACTATCACCGCATTATCGTAAGCTTCATCGCGGAGTTCGCTTAGCTTATTCAATTGCAGCTTCCGATAGCTGCCTGCATGATCAAGATCAAAATTAAGCTCTTTAATAGCCCACATAACGTTATGTTCGATCTCGACGGGAAGGTGGCATGCCTTCCCAAACACAAGGCGGTATGGAGACATACCAAGATCGGTCTTATAAGCGGTGTGGAATACCCAAAGAGCATCCGTCAATTTGGTTGACCAATCTTTACGGTTTTTCGAAACCGTCTTCTCCAATATCTGTTTGATCTTCCTATTTGAGATCTCAGCCTGCCCGCTTGTTTGGGGATGATAGGGCGTAGAAAGCTTGTGAGTGATTGAATATTTCCGCATCAAGGCCTCGAAAGACCGATTGCAGAAATGTGTCCCGTTGTCGCTAATTATAGCGCGAGGGTATCCGAATCGCGAAAAGATATTTTCTTGAAGGAACTTAATAACAACTTTGTTGTCATTAGTGCGACACGGTATAGCTTCCACCCATTTCGAGACATAATCAACCGCTAACAAGATATATAGATTCCCAAAGGAGTTGGGAAAAGGGCCCATAAAATCAATACCCCAAACATCAAATATTTCCACAACCAATATAGGTTGGAGCGGCATCTCGTTCTTTCGTGAAATCCGCCCCAAGTGCTGACATCGCGGACAAGTTTTGCAATGTTCAAATGCATCTTTAAATAATGTTGGCCAATAAAAGACACATTGCAAAACTTTCTTCGCCGTTTTGCGAGGACCAAAATGACCGCCGCATGCCTGATCATGACAAAATGATAACAAGCTCTTGAATTCATCGTTAGGGACACACCTGCGAATGATTTGATCGGAACAATACTTGAATAGATAAGGTTCATCCCAGTAAAAATATTTTACTTGGGATAGAAATCGAAGTTTGTCTTGTTTCGACCAATCGCTAGGAATAAGTCCCGTTGCAAGATAGTTCACGATATCAACGAACCAAGGTTCGTAGGATACAGTCATGAGCTGTTCGTCAGGAAATGAGTCATTTATCGGCACGGTCAAAGTTGGTGGAGAAGTGATGCGTGAAAGATGGTCGGCTACAACGTTTTCACATCCACTCTTGTCTCGGATGACAAGATCAAATTCTTGTAACAATAGGATCCAACGTATTAGCCTGGCCTTCGCATCCTTCTTCGATAAAAGATGTCGTAGGGCGGAGTGATCTGTGTAAACCACAATAGGCGACCCAATCAAGTAGGGCTTGAATTTCTCTAATGCAAATACAACTGCCAAGAGTTCTTTCTCGGTAGTTGTGTAATTTATTTGTGCATCATTCAAGGTCCTACTTGCATAGTAAATTACATGTGGCATCTTATCAATATACTGTCCTAAGACAACACCAATAGCATAATCTGACGCGTCACACATAAGCTCGAACGGGTGGTTCCAATCCGGAGATGATAGAACGGGGGCTGTAGTGAGTGATTCTTTAAGCGATTCAAAAGCAGCCTCACAATCCGAATCGAAGTGAAATGTAGTGTCCTTGGCTAATAGAAGGGTTAAGGGTTTAGCAATTTTGCTAAAGTCTCCTATAAAATCCTGCATGGCCAAGGAAGGATCATATATCTTTGACGCAGTTGGGACGAGGGAGGTTATGAATGACATCTATTTTAGCTCTGTCAACCTCAATGCCTTTTCGTGAAATTATATGTCCAAGTACAATACCTTCTTGGACCATAAAATGGTATTTTTCCCAATTCAAAGTCAAGTTCTTATCCTTACAGCGGCTAAGAACCGCGTCAAGATTACGAAGGCAGTCCTCAAAGGAGTCCCTAAAAATGGAGAAATCGTCCATAGAAATTTCTAGAAAATTTTCCACCATATCTGAAAATATCCCCATCATGCACCGCTGAAATGTAGCGGGAGCGTTGCATAACCCAAAGGGCATGCGTCTATAAGCAAAAGTTCCGAAAGGACAAGTAAAAGTGGTTTTATCTTGATCCTTTTCGGCGATGGGGACCTGGTTATAGCCAGAGTATCCGTCCAAGAAACAGTAGTAATCGTGTCCAGCTAATCGTTCTAACATCTGGTCAATGAAAGGTAGAGGGAAGTGATCTTTCCTCGTCGCGGCATTGAGTTTCCTGTAATCAATACATACGCGCCACCCAGTTTGGGTGCGTGTTTGGATTAACTCATTAGCCTCATTAGTGATGACCGTGATGCCAGACTTTTTAGGGACCACATGAATTGGACTTACCCATTGGCTATCAGATATGGGGTAAATTATTCCACTATCAAGGCACTTGACGATTTCTTTCTTTACCGCCTCCTTCATAACGGGATTTAACCGTCTTTGTGGGTCTCGGGTTGGTTTGGCTTCATCCATCAGATGTATGTTATGTTCAACAATTAAGGGACTAATCCCTTTGATGTCGGCCATCGTCCAACCAAATGCTTGCCGATTCGATCTCAACACTGCCAAAACTGCATTCTCTTGCTCTAAGGCTAGAGAAGCGGATATAATCACTGGAAAAGTCTCATTCTCTCTTAAATATGCATATTTAAGATGAGAAGGTAGCGGTTTGAGATCAAGAATTGGCGGAGAGACAATAGAAGGTGGGGTAACGGAATGATATTCGGACTCCTTAAGAGGTTCAAAACTTGCATAAGATATTGACTCGGAAAGTGCTGCTGACTTTTGCAACGAGTCAACGGGTTCAATCTCAAGGTCGGACTCATTGAACATATCCTTACTGTGAAGTGGTGCAAGATCAAACGATGTCTCATTAGTGTTGTCGAGAACATCAAAGCAAAGTTCCTCATCCATGCAGCTTTCGGAAGCTATCTCGTGGATGGAACAAACATCCAGCAAATGAGCAGAAGGTTCGGATGGCTGACTTCCTAGCTTGTAAATATTAAGCTCAATTGTCATTTTCCCGAAAGATAAGTTCATAGAACCGTTACGACAATTAATTACAGCGTTAGAAGTTGCTAGGAAGGGTCGACCAAGTATCATCAGGATTTGATTGTGTGGGTTTGCCACAGGTTGTGTATCTAAAACAATAAAGTCCACGGGAAATATGAATTCCCCGACTTTAATTAACACATCCTCTAGTTCGCCCCGAGGTTTGGTGATAGATCGGTCTGCCATCTGGAGAGTACAATGGGCGGGTTTTAACTCTCCAATTCCTAACTCCTCGTATACTGAATAAGGAAGCAAGTTAATGCTAGCGCTTAGATCGAGTAAAGCACGATTAATATTTTTACCCGCAATAGAAATAGAGATTGTAGGACAGCCGGGGTCCTTACGTTTCTTTGGTATTTGTTGGGTAAAAGCGGTGCTAACATTACTCGTCATGAAAACCTTCTTAGGCACTTGAGTGTTTCTCTTCCTAGTGCACAAGTCTTTAAGGATTCTTGCATGGGACTTGTTGAATAGCATTTAGGAGAGGAATATTCACGCTAACTTGCTTAAACATTTCCACAATCTTCTCCATTTGCGGGTTAGGTTTGTTAGCCCTTAATCGGTTTGGAAATGGAGCTCGATCAATAAGTTTTGGGTCCAACGTTTGTGGAGAAGACTGTGGCGACGGATTCGATCCCAAAATTGGAGTGGGAATCGACTTAGATAGATTTGGCGAAATGTTCGAGCCTTGGGGAAAACGAAGAATAGGCTCGGATGAAGGTGGGAGACTAAACGAATTAGGGGAAGAAGAAGAAGCTAGGGTATCAAATGTGTCATTAACATCAAATCGCACACCCACTCGGTTATTCAGCACTCTCCCCGATCTCAACGTAGTAATGGCATTCACATTATGATTTTGTGAATGGCCAGGATTCGGTAGGGGTTGAGATGGGAGTTTCCCTTTTTCTCTCGCACTCATTGCGGCGTTTAACTGTGCGATTTGGTTTTCTATTGATTTAATACTCTCACAATGGGAGGCAGAGTTTTTCGTTATGGTATCAATAGAAGACTTCATCTCAGCCGACAATTGCATGGAATGTTTCATGAACATATCCAAAGTTTGTGCAAGTGAAAAGTTGTCAGTACCGGCCACTTGTGGTGTAGAAGTGTTGGCCGGATTTTGGAAATTCTGTGACTGAAAGGGGGGCTGATTCTGTGGTTGTGGTTGCTGTGGAGGAGGTCTTTGATAATTGCTTTGTTGGTTTTGAATCCAAGCAAAGTTAAGATGATTCCTCCATCCTTGATTATACATGGAAGAATAAGGGTTGTTTCTAGGTCGCTGCTGAAAAGCAGCATTAGCTTGAAACGATACATTCATAGGACATTCTTCCGTTAAGTGTGAAGGATTCGAACAACAACCACAGACGGTCTTAGGAAGCGTGACCTGATTTAGGGAGAATGATGAGAATTTGTTCTCAATAGCATCGAGTTTCTTCTGTATCGCTGCCATTTCGGCTTTTACTGCGATGGAAATATCGAGCTGATGAATACTTCCCTTAGAAGAAGGTAGTTTTACGCTTTCCCACTGCAAAGTGTGTTCAGCAAGGTCTTCCAGATATTTCCAAACTTCACCGTCGTCTTTAGACATGAAATTGCATTGACAATTTGTTTCAAGCATCTGCTTTGTCGTTGGATTAATGCCCTCATATATAATCCGACATAAATCCCATCTATTGATTCCATGATGAGGACATTGGACAATCAGATCCTTGAAACGTTCAAAGCACTTCCAAAATGGTTCATTGGGAAGCTGGGTGAACTGGTTGATCTCGCTTCTAACACGGGCAGTCTTATGGTTTGGGTAAAACTTCTTAAGAAATGCTATGACGAATTCATCCCAATTAGTGATAGAGTGTGCGGCAGTATTGTAAAGCCATTTTTCTGCCAAGTCGCACAGTGTGAATGGGAGAAGACGCAAGCGCATAGCATCGACAGTCAATTGTGAAGTACCCATCATTGCGCATACGTTTTCGAATTTGGTAATGAAAACGTATGCGTCTTCCGATTCAAGCCCGTGAAATTTGGGCAGCAGATTGATGTAGTGGGGTTTAATTTCGAAATTATCCCCGTTAGGTGGTGGAAGAGATAGACAAGTAGGAAGGGGACCACGGATATGATAGCATCTCTCTTGGAGAGAGATGCGCGGTGGATTCTGCGCACCTACGGGCAGTGGCATCGTGGTGTTATAATCTGATGGAGTGCCGTCCATCTCGGTCGTGGTGTGTGGTGGGGGAAAAGAAAATGAAGAAGTGCCGACTTCGGCGTCGATAGCAGGAACGCGGACAAGACGGGCACTAGGATCCCGTGTCCAGCCAAGCATGCAGTAAGCGGGTTTAGTGCAAGTGGCAGCGTGTGTGTGATTTAAAATTGGCTTGTTTTGAAAAAAGTGGGACTCAAGACAAATCACTCTAAAATGCATAAGCAACCCTAGAATTAAGGTCACCTAGGTCCAGTCTCTAGACCGCTCCTACACTTCCAAAGGACAAGCCGTAGGATCAATCCTCTACCACCTCTTTACTACTCTTATGGCCAGATAAGTGCCAGGTAAGTGAGAGGTATCCGCTATATGAATCACCGAAAATAGCGGGCCTAATTAAGTAAACCACTTGCCTTAGTCACACTTGCGTAGGCACCACAAAAGTAATGCGGATAAGCGATAGATTACCCACGACCTTCCTCTGTCCTTAATGAGCGCGACAGTCCTTAGAGTCTGGTCTAGATATTTTTTAAATTAATGTAGGGTTGATGCAGATGCTCGGTTTGTGATTTGTGGGGCTTAGGAAGGGTGATGAAATCCCCACCTAATCTGGATTTGGTCTTTGCCCCTTAAAGTCCGTATTAAAATATGCAAAACAAAAGCAATCATAAAACTTTTGCAAAAAGATTTTTTGAGCGGCGCTATTTTGCAAAGAATCCTGCAGAAAATAGATTTTATTGGATTTGAGAGGAGAGAGAAAGAGTTGGGAAAGATACCAGAGGAGTTTGGAACCCTAGATCTCCTGTTTCCTCAAGTCTGTGACTCCAGATCTCCTTGCAAAAATTCACGCACAAATCGTTAAATATGCAATTTGCAGTTTTGTGTTACTAATGATATGAATCGTCTAAGAATTCAACACAAATAGTAAGAATAAAAAATTACGCACGTATCCCCGGCAACGGCGCCATTTGATTGGTTCGAAAGAGTGTGTTTGTAGTTTAACCGTAATCAGAACGGTGTCGCGTGTAGCTAGACCGAGGTGAATACGGGTCGTCCTCTGGGAAACGTGGAACCTTTTATTCTTACTTTAGATGTGTTGAGAAAGAGAGGAAGGATAAAGAATTTTGAAGAATGGTTTCTAGATCTATGTTAAGCAAGAATGCAAAAATATAGATCTAGATTATTTTAGGGATGTAGTTAATATAATAAGGGGGCTTGTAGGGTTCGTTAGGATTTAGTAGTCATGGAAAATTAATTAAAAGTTACCCTTTTTATCCTTTAATAGATTTAAAACTAGAACAACGGTGATGCGTGTAGATTAGGGTTTCTGGAAGGAAAAGGAATCCCACTCTTAACCCTTATCTCGACACGGAACTCCGTTCATATCTAGCCTTTACCAAAACAATCATTAATCTAATCTCTAATCGCGGTTGGGACTAACAAAGAATTGTTAGCGTGCCCGATTAGGATGTTAATGATTCTTTTGATAAAGTTCATAAACTTTATAGGACTTAAAAAGGGTTTAGAGATGTTCATCATCCATTAGCCTACCCTAATCATACGAACCCTAACAAGCGGAGAATTACTCGCGCATGTTGGGAGAAAAAGAGATGGAGAGAAAATGCATAATTAAACTACGAAGAAATAGAATAAGAAAAAGAAAGCTACCTTTATTAATCAACAATATTCAATACACTTTGATTCCTTAGAAAATGATTACAAAGACTAGTTTGCTTCTCGATCTCTTCCATGGAGGTAGACGAACAGTTGATGATCAGCCTGAATGCGTGAGCCGTCTTGGACTTCATGATCTCATCGGCTTGATGATTTTTCCAAGAGGCTCTCGGTCTTTATTTATAGTCCCAAAGATAGAAAGTTAGCTTCCAAAATTGGAAGCTAACAGTATAGATTCACCCCCAAAATTCTCATCTCCTAAATCTCCTACCCTGCGGCGGATCTGCGGCCAACAGGGGGGTTTGGCCGCGGATCCGCGGCCAAGGGTGGGGATCACTTCATCAAATTTTTGGGGCTTTCTCCTTGTGACATGTGGCTATCTATGGTATCTTTGTATCTTTGAAATCTTCTCGTAGTTGCTGCCAGACTTGATCTCCAAGTTTTGATTCCTTAATTAGGCAAGTTTTCTTTAACAACTTGATTTCCTTGATTTTAGTCTTGGAAAAATTCTGCACAACAACTCAAATAATATTTAGTAGACTTTGTTCTACTAGGATTTGGTCAATGATATTATTTGCATACATTTTCCTATCAAAAGCTAATTATAATATATCAACACATGGAAAATAGTATTTTTACAGATAAACCCTCATATGTATGATATATTATAGTAAAGACCTTTTTAAATATGGAAATGGTAGGAAAAATGTAATAACAAATGTGCAGTTTTATCAACTGAACAGCTATATCGACGACCTCATGGTTAAGAGTAAATCATACGAGGAGCATTTAGAGCATCTGAAGACCGTATTTCGATGCCTTCGACAATACAACTTGAAGATGAACCCTCTCAAGTGCGCATTCGGAGTTTCCTCGGGCAAATTCCTAGGATTCATCGTCCGACACCGAGGTATCGAGATAGATCCGTCAAAGATCAAGGCGATCATGGAAATGCCTCCGCCAAAGACTCTTAAGCAATTGTGATCTCTCCAAGGGAAGCTCGCGTATATCCGGCGATTTATAGCCAATCTTTCAGGCAAGTGCCGTCCTTATAGTCATCTGATGAAGAAGGGAACCCCGTTCGTTTGGGATCACAAATGCCAAGACGCGCTGGACGAAATCAAGCAATACCTGCAGAATCCGCCAGTGTTGGCTGCTCCGGTCAAGGGAAAGCCTCTCATTCTTTATACAACCGCCCTCGAAGGTTCCTTAGGCGCATTATGGGTACAAGAGAACGACCAAGGAAAAAGAAAGAGCTCTCTATTACTTAAGTCGAGTTCTCCTGGGGGCAGAAAGCAACTACTCCCCCATCGAAAAACACCGCCTGGCGTTGATCTTCGCGATAACAAAGCTCAGGCACTATGCGTTGGCGCATGAAGTCCGTCTCATTTCGAAGGTGGACCCCCTTAAATATTTAATGTCGAAGGCCATATTGACAGGGAGACTCGCTAAATATGCCTTGCTCTTAATAGAGTTTTCGATAACCTATCAGCCTCTTAAGGCAGTGAAAGGCCAGGCCATCACCGACTTCCTCGCTGAGCATCCGATACCGGCCAATTCCCCTATGAATTGCGAGCTGCCAGACGAACATGCGTTTGATGCGATCGACGGTAGTAATACCCGATGGGAACTCTATTTTGATGGAGCGTCTTCCATGAAGAAGTGCAAAACAAAGCACCCCTATAATCAAATCGGGGGTGGGCCTCATCTTCGTAACTCCAGAAGGAGGGATAATGCGCTTTGCTTTCTCTTTAACAGAGCCGGGGGCGAACAATGAAGCCGAATACGAAGCTTTGATAGCAGGCCTCGAGATCGCCATCGACATGGGAATTGAAAACCTCATCATATATGGATATTCTCAACTGGTCGTCAGTCAAGTAAATGGCGATTACCAAACGTGCAAACCCGAACTGGTAAAGTATGGTGAGAGAGTACAGCAATTGCTGACTCAAATCCCCTCCTACATGCTGGAAAGCATACTGCGCGCGGAAAATAGCAAAGCAGATGCACTAGCTAAGCTCGCTAAAGAATTGGCCGACGAGAACCTCGATGACGTAAGAATCGTGGTACAAAGCCGTTGGGTGCTTGCCCCAGCAGAAATATCTCCGGAATCATCCGAAGAAAAGGGAGCGACTGAGCAAATGGCTATGCAAATAAAAGACCAGGAAAAAGCTGAGGATTGGAGAGAAGCCTTTATAGACTACTTCAAATCCCGTCGAACACCTGAAGATGCGTCCTCAAGACATCAGCTTATGGAACGAGCTCTGTCTTTCGCCTTCGTCAATGATACTCTGTACAAGAGGTCGTTTGATTCTCTGTGGTTGAGATTTCTGGGACCTGAAGAGGCGAAAAGAGTCGTTCAGGAAGTTCACGACGGAGTCTGCGGTTCTCACCAAGCAGGCTCGAAGATGAAGTTGAAGATTAAACGGATAGGCTACTATTGGCCCACGATGATTCAGGACTGCCTCGAATATGCGAAGCAATGCCACTCATGCCAGATTCATGGGGACTTTATCTATCAGCACCCAAATCCTCTACATCCAACAGTGGCTAGCTGGCCGTTCGAAATATGGGGGACTGACGTAATCGGCCCCATCGAACCAGCATCGTGCAGGGGACATCGATTCATTTTGGCGACGACTGACTACTTCTCCAAATGGGCAGAAGCAGTACCGCCGAGGGAAGTGAAGACGGAGAATATCCTCCATTTCTTCAAGACGCACATCATTTATCGGTTTGGAACTCTGCGACGGATCATCTCCGATAACGGGCCAGCCTACAGAAGCCACAAGATCAGCCGTTTCGCGCAACAACACAACATAGACTGGAGATATTCCTCAGTTTATAATCCCCGAGCTAACGGTCTAGCTGAGGCTTTCAACAAGACCTTGAAGAAGATCGTGAAGAAGACGGTGTCCCGAAATAAGAAGGACTGGCACGAGAGACTGCAAGAAGCTCTCTGGGCGTATCGAACTACGTTCAAGACGGCCACGAATACAACGCCGTACGCGTTGGTATTCGGTACAGAAGTAGTACTCCCCCTCGAAATAGAATTACCCTCTCTACGAGTGGCAGTCCGCTACGAGCTGACGGACGAAGAAAATGCTCACCTTCGGCTTGAGGAGCTTGATGCCCTTGATGAAACCCGGCTCATAGCGCAACAAAATCTGGAGGCTTATAAAGCAAAGATGACGTGCTCATATGAAAGACTGACCAGGCCGAGGACATTCCGCCAAGGCAAACTCGTGCTAGTGGTCAAAAGACCTATGATCCCCAATCGCGCCAAGTGGAAAAAATTCGAGCCGAACTATGAAGGCCCGTACATCATAGACATGGTCTACCAGGGTGGAGCCTATCTACTCATGGATATGCACGGTGAAAGACCTTTCAGGCCAATAAACGGTCGCTTCCTAAAGAAATACTACGCTTAATGAGTCACAGCCTAGGTCAATGATTGATGACGATGACTATGTCCGCTCGCTATCTTCCTAAGCCCAAACTCTATAAGTAGTAGCCGGCCTTCTTCAACAACGGACCGAAACGTCCTTAAACTAATGACGGACCACTACGTCCTAAAACTAGCTGTTGACCGAGATGTCGATAAACTACGGTGGATTGCAACATCCCAAAGCCGATATATAAAAAAAAAGAATAAAAAAAATAAAAACGGTATGCCCATAAGCAAAAAGGGCACGGATGAAAACCCGAAAGGGCTCCGTGAGTAAAAACAGCAGGGCTACCGGCGAGTGCTTGTGAAAACCCGAAAGGGCGCGATCTCGTTATATAAAAAGAATAAAAAAAAGAGAATAAAAAAAAGGTATGTCCATAAGCAAAATGGGCACGGATGAAAACCCGAAAGGGCTCCGTGAGTAAAAAACAGCAGGGCTGCCGGCGAGTGTTTGTGAAAACCCGAAAGGGCGCAACCTCGTTAAAAGACACTTGCAGGGTCCCTTCGACCTTGTAAGGAGAACCACCCGCATGAGATCCTTAAGACTCACAAAGGAACAATACACTTAGGGATCCTCACGATTCCTAAGGAGAAATTACACTTGTGGGATCCTCACGACTCGTAAGGAGAACTCTCTTATGGGACCCTCACGGCTCATAAGATTTGAAAGTCTTAAGTTACAGAGACCCGAACCTGTTCTTAAGCAACCCCCACAACCTTCGATATTGCCCTACAAGTGGCTCAATACTGACCCTTGTATACAATCCACGGGCGTGAATAAACATTTCCCTAACCAAGTCCCACCCGTGACTAGGGATATGTCCACATGGTGAACAACCCTTGTAAGTCCTCTCGACTTGTAAGGAGAAAACCCTTTTGTAAGATCCTTACGACTTACAGGGGAACATGCACTTAGGAATCCTCATGATTCCTAAGGAGAGAACACACCTACGAGATCCTCACGACTTGTAGGGAGAAATACCTTCGTGAGACCCTTACGACTCATGAAGTCAAAAGACTTAGTCGACAGGACCCTAACCCTGTTTACTAAGCCACCTTTGTTCGACATCGACAGAGGCAAATGATGATTCGCTCCTGGAAATATCCCAGTCGTAGCGGTGCTGATGCCGAAATCGGTGTCTAATCCCAAGCTTGCGGCAAAAAGCTAGCTAGCCACACATGCATACGAAATAGCCGAAATGATGGGGCGACTTGCAACAAAATCAGCAAGTAAAAATGTATGCATGCAAAATAGCCGAAATGATTGGGCAACTCGCAATAAAAAGCAACGAGTAAAAATAAAATAAATAGCCGAAATTATTGGGCATCGCGAAAAATAGCCGAAATGATTGGGCAATCGTAACTTTCGCGATATAAAAGCTGAAATGATAGAGCATCGCGAGAAGAAATAAAAAAAACAAACTTATGAAAGAATGAAACTTTTGCCCTACAGGTAAGATCGCATCGATCTTTGTATACAATCCAGGGGCACAAAAAAAAGGGAGCCATACCTTCCTACCAGACTCCATCCGAAAGAGAGCCAAGTCTCGACGGTTCGCTGACAACTTAGAGACCACTTCGACATTCGTCTCGATACAGCAGACGAGATGTCAACAACGTCGTTCCTTCGCAATCCAGCAGGATGCAGATACAACATCAACAACCCAAGGTTAAAACAATGGAGCCACGACAAAGTCCCTAGTTCCAGGTCCTAATGGTTCACAGGCAACCTAGGAACCACCTCGACGTTCGTCTCGATACAGTAGACGCGATGTCACCCCAGCGTTCTTCCCCCAGCAGGATTCGGATGCGCCAAAGCAAATGAAGCAAAGGCCGAATTCCTAGCTTCAGGGTCTTGATGGTAACTCATATAAAACCTGAAAGACTACCGAAGATCATCCCACATAGAGTGGTCACCTCCTCGACGTTCGTCTAGATACAGCAGATGAGATGTCACCCCAGCGTTCTTTCTCCAGCAGGATTCAGACACGACAATCAAACAACGTAGCCACGGCAAAATCCCAGCTCCACCGTGACATTCGTCTCGATACAGCAGACGCAATGCCAGAAAACGAAGCAAAGGCCAAATTCCTAACTTCAGGGTCTTGACGGCAACTCATATAAAACCTGAAAGACTATCGAGGATCATCCCACACCAGTGCGGAGTGGTTATGACTCATCGGGGCTCTCCAAAATGAGCCTAACCTCGAGTAAAAAGCGGCATGGCAAAATTCCTAAATCTTGCTTTTCCGACGGTCAAACTGCCTAGGAGGATTGCTCGAAGACGTCTTGTCCAGCCCCCGAAAGGATCAGAGACATGACAGTCGCAAGGCTACTCAAACAGCAAGGTTGCCTATCGAGAAATACATCAGCCGACGCGACGGTACGATGGACAAAACCTTAGTACCATATACCCTAACGGACCTCTGTCGTAAAGAGCATAGGTTAACTGTGACGTTAGGATATTCTTGCGAGAAATTCTCGATTCGTCTCGACTCGTGAGGAAAAGACTTAGGCAGCGGGGATTAAAAAACCTGTTTCCTAAGCACTGGGGCCCTACAAGTCGGTCCAAAACGGACTCTTGCATACTATTCACGGACCACACTCTTCAAAATCGAATCTCGACAAGGAAGGAAACAACCACTTACGAGTCCTCTCGGCTTGTAAGAGGGAAAATTCTCTAGTGAGATCCTTACGACTCTTAAGAGAAAACACACTTAGGAGTCCTCACGACCCCTAAGGAGAAAATACACCTACGAGATCCTCTCGACTCGTAGGGAGAAAAGTCTTTATGAGACCCTCACGGCTCATAAAGTTGAAAAGCCTTAGGTAGCAGATCTGAACCTGCTTCCTAAGTCATCACTACTCCCCAAAGTATTCAAGACAGAATGTGCTATATCACCTACAGGTATGCTTACTTAAGGAATATGCCAATAACAAAACAGAAAATAAAAGAGAAGAAAGCAGAGAGATGACACAAGACATTGCAAAAAAAATGTGTATCTTTATTCATGAATTCAATTAAGTACAAGGAGAATCGTATAAAAGAATAATGAATGGATACATATTATTCAAAGATTACAAGTGTATAAATGACGCAAAAGCAACTATTGGGAGGGAAGCGTCTTAAGTAGGCCAATCAATTGCTCACGCACTCCCCTCAGCCTCTCGTCATGGTCAGCTGCCGCAGCCAACTCTGCTTCAACCTGATCTCGTTGCCGCAAATAAGATGAAAGTTGCTCCTCGACTGCCTGCTGAGCTGCCCCACAATTTTGTGCATCCCGCTCGACAACGTCAAGCTGCCGCCTCAGTGTTAATCCGTCAGAGATGCATCGCATAAGGCCTTCAAAGATAACCTTCAACCGTGCAAAATTTGCATCAACCTGAGCATGCAGTCGACAGATTTGCTCGAAGTCTCTTCGCACTCCTTACGTTTTAAAGCCGCCTCTTGTTCAAGATGACGGAAGTAGGGAATGCTCTGCTCAACCCACGCAGCCCGCTGAGCATTCATAGCCAAGACCTTTGGAGCAGGACGTCCAACCTCGAGCTCATGCAGGAAGGCCTCGATCTCCCTGCAGTGATTAACCCAAGACTCGACGACACCTTCATTATGAAAATTTACAAGTGTCGCCAGCATCGGATTAACCTCAGTAGCGAAATCTGCGGCAGATACAGGAGCTTCTGCGTCAAGCTCCTTGACGCATCCGCTCAGCATGCTCAAACTCATCGTAGCACCCTTTGAGGATGGACGCCTGGAGAACGGGCCTGCCGGCATCATGATGCGGGACTCGAAAGGAACCAAAACCGGAGCGATAGCTGCAAAACGAATCACAATCAGATGACAGACCTAAAAATACAAGAGACTCATGAACAGTAGAATTTACTATACCGGCTACAGCAGGTGGCAAAGCCGGGAGGACCGGTGGCGCAACTGATCTCTCATCTCCTCCTTCGATCTGTAGCACTGCTATCAGGGCAAGGAAGAATCAGAAACAAGTTCATTATTGGAAAAAGAAAGAGCTTTAATTGAAAACTATACTCACCAGCGCCACTGGAGGAAGCAAGCTCCGACGGGAAGGAGAAGTGTAGGTGCAGCACCTGGTACAGGTGGTCAAAAAGCACTCCTGCAAGGACGCAATAATGCAACATCAGTACATAAATTATTGAGCCAAGATGAAACCGATAAGTCACAAATCCATACCTTCCAGCATCTGCGACGGTACGAAAGAGGGTAGAGAGGTGGCCACCGTCAAGACGGTAACTGATGGCGCTCCCTCGGGTAAAGTGGCATCAGCACTAGCCGCACCTGCGTTAGAAACGAGATAAGCCCTGTCAGGAAGGATTGCAGAATAGAAGAAGGGCGGTAACCCAAGATTTACCTGAAAAGTCGCCGGCCAGGGCCCTAACGAGGGCGTTACTTGATGTAACGGTGGCGTCTTCCTCCTCCATTGGGACGGTCTCACCTCCCGATTGTTAGTTATATGTATGCCCTAGAGGCCATTACTGTACATTAGATGTATATTGTAGTGGATGCTGGGACATATATAGGTAGGACTTTCTTGCTCGACATGATAGTACGCTATCTGGTTGCTCTTTATCTTAACATGTATATTTACTGTCTCTCTGATTACATGTTGATAAAGCCCTTAGGATGTGTACTCGACTTCCAGGACTATGATATAAATCATACTAGTGGGGCCTGGGTAGTCCATGAGTACATCCTTCAATGTTCCTAGTCGTGGGAATATCGAGACGGGGCATCGATATTCCAGAGTAGACTAGCGTATATCTTCTCGACCCATGCGATGGGCGATGGATGATCCCATATCCATTGGTGTTTGACATCAGAGATGGTATACGGGTGCTCAGTGGAGACTGGGTACACTGAACGGACTCGCCGAGAACTCCCAGATGGTATTATACCTCACGTCAGATGGCAGTTCTCTGGTGACACTGGTACAGCTTAGTCTGTTGACCCGATATCGTCATAGAGTCTTGTGTGTCTCCCACCGTGCTTTGATTTCCACCCTACCACGGCTCTACTGAGTCGGGCAAACAGGTGATTTTTGGGTACAGTCCCGATTCACATGGAGGCAATGAGCGATAGGAGGGGATTCGTCTCTCCCGGTATTGGGGGTTGATGTTGCGCTATGCTCGACTGGCCATAATAGGAAATCCCTGGCCAGGGTTGCTGTGATATACTGGTAAGAGTTATCAGTAGTTTCACGAAAGTTATGGACCCTACGTCGACATGACTTATCAAGCTATTGGGGTCTGACGTTTACCACCCTTAGGCGAGATATGCGACATATCAGACGAACAGACCGGACTGTACGGTAAGTGTTACTGGTTGGATTCACAGGAGTGTGAGCGGGCTTGTGATTAGTCGAAAATATTGCATATTTGAGCCGGCAATTTCCTCATCAATTGCATTCATATAGAAGTGTTCGGTATTTGTATTTCACATATTAGCAAATCTGTCACAAAATATCAGATTACATGTATTAGATCTTAAAACCGGCATTTCTAGGGAAATCGACTGCATTGCATGGCATCGCAATATTTCTATATGTCGCAACCCGTGTTTCGAAGTCTGTGCAGGAAAAGAAGAAGCTCGCTCAAATTTACACCGCTCAAATAAACGCCAACTCACTAACTTCAAATCTGGTATCAACCCAAAAGAGAAATCACAAATCAATATATCAAAGAAAGCTACAAACATCAGTACAAGACCACAACAGAAGCCACTCAGCCCAAGGCTCCAACTTGGCCGCGGAACCGCGGCCAGAGCCGGCTTAGGCCGCGGTTCCACGGCGGCTTGACGACATCATCTCTTGAATTTTGTACCACAATGCTTCACTCAGGGCCCACTGCTCAGAAATGTATCTCAGTTTCCAGAAGACTCCAGGGACTTCTACCAGATCAGCAAACACTTTGATCTACACTAAAACTAGCCTATCATTCTAGAACTTTCCCCCTAAACCCTAGCTTAAACCCTAAGCTAAGTCTAACAAACTCTCTCAACAAACTTTTTGAGGGAACTACCATTTCAAACCTAAACCTAGGGTTTGGGAAGTCTATAAATAGAAGCCTAGACTAAAAGAAATAAGGATCATAGTGTGGAGATAGATAGAATCAACCCATTTTATAGTTTTTTAGCCAATCTCCTTCTTCATCTCCTTCCTCCTCAAGTCTAGTGAGAGGGCTTGTGAGAAACCCTAACCCTAATTCCAATTAAAAATCAAGATCCCGAGTACCCATTAAGCAAGAAGCCTTACAACCTTTAGGAGCGGAGCCGATCTTCAACAGAGCAAGCGATCCGAGCCGATCCACGACTCACGAAGCCGAGCGACGCCCGATCAACGATTTAGATTCTTCCTCTTGTAGTTCTTGAAGCGAATGTAATCAAAATTGTTGAGATAAATAAAGGTGATATTCTTTTATCTTGTTTTTTTTTAAATTCCGCATCATGTTATCTTTACAATTCTTGAATATTGCTTGTATGGTGATGTGTGAATAAAACTCTGCTCGTTAAGGAGTCGAGACGATCTTTAGTATGATGATGTAACAAAGTTTCAATCGATTCTTGAATCCCACGAGTTTGTAAACCCTAGCAAGTTCAAGAATCGACAACCCAATTCGTTGTGATGCTTTCTTGATCGACATCGCTCGAGATTGGGGAGTTCCGATCGTTTCTTGAATTTGGTAGAGGCTAGAAAAGGAATGATATCGACGAAAGAACAAGGGTTAAAAGATGAACCCTAGTTTCATCAAGAAAGCCCTAACTCTCGTCGATGATCATCGATCTAGTATCAATCCTTCGAAGGACAAGAACACGATATCTTTAGATTACATCACGTCTATTGATCCTATCGATTCCTACGAGCCTCTTTTAGATTCTTGATTGTTGATTGGAAATATCATCGATACACCGATTCTTGATTGTTTATCTTTTTCTTGATTCTTGAATAGAATAGTGACACTTGAAAATCAATACTCTTGAATCATGTTTTCGTTTATCTTAGCTTAACTTTTCAATTCAAGCATATCAATACAACGAATCGTGCAATCCCTGTGGACGATCCGCACTCATTCATGAACTACAATTGACACCGTAGTTTGATTGCGGTCAAAATAATTTTTGGTTGTGATTTCTTTACAATTTTTCTACAAACACAACGGAAAATCGAACAATCAAAATGGCGCCGTTGCCGGGGATCGCGCGCTAATTCGTTTCATATTATAGTTTGAATTGAAAGAATTATTCCATTGTTGTTTTTGAGATCAAAATTCATGCAAGCCCTAAACGATTTGCTGTTGTTCATTGCAAGGAAATCTGGAGCTGTTTGGAAATTGAAGAAAATTTTTGGAATATACCAGAGAACAGAGGGAAGCAACAGGAGCTTCCTAGTGAATTTTGGTGCAGAGATCACACCAGAGGACCGCGTTTCCGCGGCCATTGCCTACCATTTGCGGCGGAACCGCCGCGCATTTGGAGGTTCTCTGCAAAATTTTTAGTGCAGGTAATTCCTTGCTCTCTCCTCTCTCCTCTTTTAGCTCCAACTAACACTTTGCTGCAGGATTCTTTGCAAATAATCGCAGCGCCGCAAAAGCAAAATTAAAATTGTGCGTGATTTTGATTTCTTGGTTGTTTGCATTCTAATACGGAATTTAAGAGGCACGGCCAAATCCAAATTAGGTGGGGATTTCATTACCCTTCCTAGGCCCCAAAAAAATCGCAAAACTTGCATCCGCATTGACCCACATTAACTAAAAGAAATCTAGAGAAGACTCTAAGGACTGTCGCGCTCAATTAGGACAAGAGAAGGCCGTGGGTAATTCATTGCTTATCCGCGTTTTCTTGTGGTGCCTAAGGCGAGTGTGTCTAAGGCTAGTGGTTTTTAATTAGGCCCACTACTTATGTAGTGGAGTACCTTCCCACTTACCTGGCACTTATCCGGCCACAGGGGGACAAAGAGGCAGTGGAGGATTCTATCCTGCCACTTGTCTTTTGGCAGTTAGGAGCGGTCTAGAGCCGGACCTAGGTGACCACTAGATTCTAGGGTTTGTGTGCTGCATTTGTTTTGTCGCATCATTTTTTTCAAAAAATCCGTCCCTTTTTCAAGAGCAAACACCGCATTTATTTTACCCCTAATTATAAGTCAACGCTGCCACTTGTACTAACCCTTTTTAGTACAAGATAGGCTGGACACGGGATTCTAGTGCCCGTTTGGTCCGCGTACCCCTTATCGACTCCGAAGTCGATATTTCTCCATTTACCTTTTCTTTACCCACTACCACACCCACACCGATGGATCCGAATCCATCAAACTTCTTTAACCCTAATCTGCCGCCGTCCGTTGGTGCGCAGAATCCACCCCGCATTTCTATCCAGGAGAGATGCTATCCACATAGAGGTCCTCTTTCGACCTGCTTATCCACACCACCAGCCAATGGGGATAACTTTGAAATTAAGCCCCAGTATATCAATCTTTTACCCAAATACCACGGACTCGAGACTGAGGACGCTTACGTTTTCATTACCAAATTTGAAAACGTATGCGCAATGATGGGTACGTCACAACTTTCAGTGGATGCTATGCGTCTACGACTTCTTCCATTTACCTTGTGCGATATAGCCGAGAAGTGGCTGTATAACACTACCGCACATTCTATTACAAATTGGGAAGAATTCGTCGCTGCATTCCTTAAGAAATTCTACCCACACCAAAAGACAGCTCGAATCCGTAGCGAACTGAACCAATTTGCCCAGCTCCCTGCTGAACCATTCTCTAAATACTTTGAACGTTTCAAGGATCTATTGGTTCAATGTCCTCATCACGGCATCCCGAGATGGGAGCTTTGCCGAATCATATATGAGGGCAGTAACCCTAACACTAAACAGAGCCTTGAAAATATGTGTTAAGGTACTTTTATGACTAAGGATGATGGGGAAGCTTGGCGATATTTAGAAGAGTTCGCTGAAAAGTCACTACAGTGGGAGAGTGGAACCCAACCATTGAATAGGGGTGGCGTACACCAAATAGATGTGTCCATAGGTGTTCGAGCTGAAATGGCAGCAATGCAAAAGAAGCTCGACGCTATGGAACACAAATTTACTGCAGCCTCCCTAAATCCAGTGTCGCTCCCCAAAACTGTTTGTGGGTGCTGTTCTGATCCGTCACATTTAACGGAAGAATGTCCATTAAACTCTGCGTTTCAAGGTCACGAGCATTCTAATGCCGCATTTCAAAGACCTCGAAACGATCCATATTCTTCCACGTACAATTAGGGTTGGAGGAACCACCCGAATTTTTCTTGGAACCAAAACCAATCTCAAAACACGGTTCCAAACACGAATAATTTTCAAAGGGCTCTTCCTCCACCACAACAGCAACCCCTTCAACTCACTCAGCACCCCTATCAGTCACAAAATTTCCAAAACCAGGGCAACAATCCTGCACAGTCTAATCCTATGCAGTTGTCCTGTCCTGACGATTTCTCTCAATTCACTCAAACCATGAAATCACTTTTGTCAAATTTCATAGAGGTTTCGGCTGAGGTTAGATCTTCCGTCGGTGAGATAAAGAAAAACTCAGCGTCCCAAGCTGAGAGTATCAGAACGATGGAAGCTGAAATCACACGACTTAAAGCCGAAATGGGTGCGAGAGAAAAAGGGAAACTTCCCTCTCAACCCCTACAAAATCCTGGGCATTACAATGTAAATGCCGTCACAACGTTGAGATCGGGAAGAGTGCTGAATAATAATGTCGGGGAAGATATTGATAATACTGAAAATCATATCAACACCCCGGCTGAGACCTTTCCACACACAAACACTTCTCCTTCTGATCCTTCTTCTTCTACCAAACCACCTTCTCACGAGCCTATTCTCCATTTCCTACTAGGCTCGACACCTTCTCCCAACCCTTATAGTTCTCCACAGACGGTCCCCACACCTCTTTTGGGACCGCGTCTACCCCCTCTTCCTTCTCCTGTGATGGACCCTGCGCTTATTGCGAAAGCTCCTTACCCGAACCGGTTAAGGGCAAATAGAACGAGTCCTCATATGGAGAAAATTTTAGAAATGTTCAAACAGGTTAACATCAATATCCCTCTCCTAGATGCTATTCAGCAAGTCCCCGCTTATGCGAAAATTCTTAAGGACTTGTGCACTAGGAAGAGGAAGACTCAAGTGCCAAAGAAGGTCTTTATGTCTAATAATATCAGCACTGTTTTTATACCCCAGCTACCAAAGAAAAGAAAAGACCCAGGATGTCCTACAATATCGATTTCGATTGGGGGTAAAAACATAAATCGTGCTCTTTTAGACCTTGGCGCAAGTGTTAACCTGCTCCCTTATTCTGTCTATGAGCAATTAGGGATTGGAGAGCTGAAACCTGCTCACTGCACTCTCCAGATGGCAGACCGATCTATCACCAAACCAAGGGGTGAATTAGAGGATGTGCTGATAAAGGTCGGGGAATTTGTTTTCCCTGTAGACTTCATTGTACTCGACACACATCCTGTAGCAAACCCCCGGGGCCAAATTCCGGTGATTTTGGGTCGTCCTTTCCTTGCCACTTCCAACGCTGTTATAAACTGTAGAAATGGTTCAATGAACTTATCATTTGGAAATATGACCATTGAACTAAATATCTACAAAGTTGGAAGTCAGCCATCAGAACCCTCTGCTCATATTTTAGATGTGTGCTCTGTCCATGAGATCGCTCCCGATAGTTGTGGAGCTGAGGATCTTTGCTTTACTGATCTCGATGACATTACCACATCTCTGTTTGATTTCACACATGATCTTAGTGAGGACACTTTCTCTACACTTGAGTCCTGCACTTCTGACTTTTTTCCACCCGAGTCTGTATCTTTCACAGGCTCTGAGCTTCTTTGTAAATCCAAAAATCACTCAATGATCCCTCCTTCTATCATTTCTCCGCCCGAATTAGATCTCAAAATTTTACCTTCTCACCTGAAATATGCATATCTAGGTGAGAATGAGTCTTTACCGGTTATCATATCCGCTTCTCTTGCATCAGAGCAAGAAAATGCACTTTTATCGGTATTGAGATCTAACAAAGAGGCGTTTGGTTGGAGTATGGCGGACATCAAAGGGATTAGTCCCTTGATAGTTGAACATCATATACATGTGATGGATGATGCCAGACCAACCCAAGAACCACAGAGACGGTTGAATCCCGTCATGAAGGAAGCTGTCATGAAAGAAATCGTCAAATGCTTAGATAATGGTATTATATACCCCATCTCCGATAGCCAGTGGGTGAGTCCTATACATGTCGTTCCTAAGAAATCAGCATCACAGTTATCACAAATGAGGCAAATGAGTTGATTCAGACACGCGCCCAAACTGGGTGGCGTGTATGCATCGATTATAGAAAACTCAACACTGCCACGAGGAAAGACCATTTTCCTCTACCATTTATTGATCAAATGCTGGAACGCTTAGCGGGACGAGAGTATTATTGTTTTATGGACGGATACTCAGGCTACAATCAGGTCCCCATCGCCAAAAAGGATCAAGATAAAACCACTTTTACTTGTCCTTTTGGTACCTTTGCTTACAGTCGCATGCCCTTTGGGTTATGCAATGCTCCCGCTACCTTTCAGCGGTGTATGATGGGGATATTCTCTGATATGGTAGAGAATTTTCTGGAGATCTTTATGGACGACTTCTCGATTTTTGGAGACTCTTTTTCAGATTGCCTAGCGAATCTAGACGCTGTTCTTACTCGTTGCAAAGAGAAGAACTTGACTTTAAACTGGGAAAAATGCCATTTTATGGTCCAAGAAGGAATAATACTTGGACATGTCATTTCACAGAAAGGCATTGAGGTTGACAGAGCTAAAGTAGATGTCATTCAAAACCTCCCTCATCTCAAAAGCGTCAAAGATATTCGCTCTTTCCTTGGCCATGCGGGCTTTTATAGGAGATTCATTAAGGATTTTAGCAAAATTGCTAGACCTTTAACTCTTCTCCTGGCCAAGGATACGACCTTCCATTTTGACTCGGATTGCGAGACAGCTTTCGACTCACTTAAACACTCACTCACTTCAGCCCCCGTTTTATCATCACCAAACTGGGACTACCCCTTTGAGCCGATGTGTGACGCATCTGATTTTGCAGTAGGTGCAGTCTTAGGACAGCACATCGATAAGATGCCACACGTGATATACTATGCAAGTAAGACCCTGAATGATGCGCAAATCAATTATACAACCACATAGAAAGAACTATTAGCGGTTGTATTTGCATTAGAAAAATTCAGGCCTTACTTAATCGGCTCACCTATAGTTGTGTATACTGACCATTCCGCTTTAAAACATCTTCTGGCGAAGAAAGATGCAAAAGGTCGACTAATACGTTGGATCCTTCTGTTACAAGAATTCGATCTTGTTATCAAAGATAAGAAAGGATGTGAAAACGTAGTAGCTGACCACCTTTCACGCATCATTTCTTCCCCTGTGACCCTGCCGATCAATGACTCGTTCCTTGACGAACAACTCTTGAGCGTATCCACTGAACCATGGTTCAGGGATATTGTGAACTATCATGCCACGGGACTGATACCGAGCGAATGGTCAAAACAGGACAAATACCGTTTTTTATCCCAAGTAAAACACTTTTACTGGGACGAGCCCTATTTGTTTAAATATTGTCCTGATCAGATCATTCGCCGGTGTGTCCCGAATGAAGAGTTCAAGAGTGTTCTTTCATTTTGTCATGATCAGGCTTGTGGGGGTCACTTTGGTCCTAGAAAGACAGCGGAAAAGGTTTTGCAATGTGGATTTTATTGGCCGACCTTATTCAAGGACGCATTTGAGTATTGCAAAACCTGTACACAATGTCAGTATACGGGTAGAATATCCCAGAGGAATGAAATGCCTCAGCAACCCATCTTGGTTGTTGAAATATTTGATGTTTGGGGCATTGATTTTATGGGTCCTTTTCCCAACTCCTTTGGGAATCTGTACATATTGTTGGCGGTTGATTATGTCTCAAAGTGGGTAGAAGCCATTCCATGTCGCACTAATGACAAGAAAGTTGTCATTAAGTTCTTGAAAGAGAATATCTTTTCGCGATTTGGACACCCACGTGCTATCATTAGCGATAATGGGACACATTTCTGCAACAGATCTTTTGAGACTCTGATGCGAAAATACTCAATCAACCACCGACTTTCTACACCCTATCACCCCCAAACAAGCGGGCAGGCTGAAATCTCAAACAGACAAATCAAACTTATCCTGGAGAAAACTGTTGCTAAAAATAGAAAAGATTGGTCGACCAAACTGACGGATGCTCTTTGGGCATTCAGAACTGCATTTAAAACCGACCTAGAATTGTCTCCATATAGGATAGTGTTTGGAAAAGCATGTCATTTACCTGTCGAGATAGAGCATAAAGCATTGTGGGCTATTAAAGAAATAAATTTTGATTTAAACCTTGCTTGCAACTTTCGGAAGCTGCAACTTAACGAGCTAAGCGAACTCCGCGATGAAGCTTATGATAATGCTGTAATCACAAAGAATAGGACTAAGGTTTTTAACGATAAAAACATTTTGAGGAAAACATTTTCACCTGGTCAACAAGTCCTTCTTTATGATTCACGATTACACCTTCACGCGGGTAAGCTCCGATCTCGATGGAAGGGACCTTTTGTTGTGCGGTCTGTATACCCGCACGGGGCAGTAGAAGTAGAAAATGTTAAAAACGGCACCTTTTTCAAAATAAATGGACATAGATTAAAGCCGTATTTTTCCACTGACCCCACGGAGGAGCTCTTGTTCTTACAAGAGCCAGTTTATTTGGATTAAAATTCCTCCGTCTCACCTTCATGTCCAGTATATCATTGCATCATTTTTTGAATGAAGGTGAATGAAAAGAGTAAGTTTGGGGGAAGTTCTTCACTCATATATTTTGCCCCCACTAATAATCCCTCCCAGACTTACAGTTTTGTAGGTATAGCATTTGGCAACAGTGAGGACACTGTTGAAAACAAGTTTGGGGGAGGTTTGTGCTTATTTTTGCATCATTTGCATATCATCTGCATAAGCACAAAACATTTCTTTAAAAATCTATAAAAATTTAAAAATTTTCAAAACCCATAAAAATTTAAAAATTTTCAAGTATACAAATAATTTTAATATTTACACTTTTTGTATATAAATAAGATAATGAAAGTTTAGATAGTGAAAAGTTACATCCATGAGATTAGAAAAATTTAAGAAAACTAAGAAAATTAGAAGTTTTCTTATACGAACTAGTAATAAGTAGTTTTGAGCCGTTGTCCCAAGGGTTAGTAAGATGAAAGACGTCACTAATCTGAGGATAAAAATAAGTCTGAAAAATAGTTTCTATTCTGGAAGCCAAACATTTTGAACGTTGCTACCCTGCTATTCGCACTTACACACGTCTTGAAGCCTGGGATAGTAGAGGATACCTTGAAATGCTCTTGTCTTAAAGCCAATGTATGAAGGAAATAAAAAGAGAAAGAAAAGTGAATAAAAATATAAAGCGGTGAAGAAAAATGGACACTGGTTTTGTTATCACCAAGGGCAATAAAAAATGTATAGCGAGGGTGCTTCTTCACCTAGTGCCCTAAGGCCAACTGGTCTGGGAGTCACTGCTATGCCTGAGGTGGTGCAAGACAAGGAAAATACACCAAGTAAGCAAGCACAGGAGTAATCGGTCGGTTAGTACCTCAAGAAGTATTAACGGTCGCATGAAAGTGTGTGAGCAATCTCATCTAAATATTCATTAATTAAAAAGTACTGAGGCTGATGGGCAAGAGTATGATAGCTTGAATTGAATTCTCCGGGTGTAGGGATGTCCTTTACACACACGCAGGGTTATATGATCGATGTTTGGAAGAAAGATAGGAATGAAGAATAAGACGATGTTTTATTGAGGGAGGACGTGATTTCCGACATCTTTTCATGACCATAAAGATAGGGCTCATGACAACCGAAAAGCTAGCTTAGTTGGAAACCCTAATTTTCAAAGCTTTTCTTTTACAATTCTTGTCTTTAAATGTAATATTCATGATCTTTCTTTTATTATTGGATTTTGTGGGTGCAATCCGCTGAAAACCCTCAGGAGACAACACTCCTCCTACTAGGGACACCTAGAGGTTTAAAGGCTTGTTGCACGTGCTCAGTGCAATCGTGTTGCCTACGAAAGTGTGCTAGTTAGTTTTTCTCTTTCTTTATTTTCTCCTTCTATTTTTAATAAAACATTCGCTCGAGACGATCGAAATTAAGTTTGGGGGAATTTGATTAGTCGAAAATATTGCATATTTGAGCCGGCAATTTCCTCATCAATTGCATTCATATAGAAGTGTTCGGTATTCGTATTTCACATATTAGCAAATCTGTCACAAAATATCAGATTACATGTATTAGATCTTAAAACCGGCATTTCTAGGGAAATTGACTGCATTGCATGGCATCGCAATATTTCTATATGTCGCAACCCGTGTTTCAAAGTCTGTGCAGGAAAAGGAGAAGCTCGCTCAAATTTACACCGCTCAAATAAACGCCAACTCACTAACTTCAAATCTGGTATCAACCCAAAGGAGAAATCACAAATCAACATATCAAAGAAAGCTACAAACATCAGTACAAGACCACAACAGAAGCCACTCAGCCCAAGGCTCCAACTTGGCCGCGGAACCGCGGCCAGAGTCGGCTTAGGCCGCGGTTTCGCGGCGGCTTGACGACATCATCTCTTGAATTTTGTACCACAATGCTTCACTCAGGGCCCACTGCTCAGAAATGTATCTCAATTTCCAGAAGACTCCAGGGACTTCTACCAGATCAGCAAACACTTTGATCTACACTAAAACTAGCCTATCATTCTAGAACTTTCCCCCTAAACCCTAGCTTAAACCCTAAGCTAAGTCTAACAAACTCTCTCAACAAACTTTTGGAGGGAACTACCATTTCAAACCTAAACCTAGGGTTTGGGAAGTCTATAAATAGAAGCCTAGACTAAAAGAAATAAGGATCATAGTGTGGAGATAGATAGAATCAACCCATTTTATAGTTTTTTAGCCAATCTCCTTCTTCATCTCCTTCCTCCTCAAGTCTAGTGAGAGGGCTTGTGAGAAACCCTAACCCTAATTCCAATTAAAAATCAAGATCCCGAGTACCCATTAAGCAAGAAGCCTTACAACCTTTAGGAGCGGAGCCGATCTTCAACAGAGCAAGCGATCCGAGCCGATCCACGACTCACGAAGCCGAGCGACGCCCGATCAACGATTTAGATTCTTCCTCTTGTAGTTCTTGAAGCGAATGTAATCAAAATTGTTGAGATAAATAAAGGTGATATTCTTTTATCTTTTTTTTTTTTAAATTCCGCATCATGTTATCTTTACAATTCTTGAATATTGCTTGTGTGGTGATGTGTGAATAAAACTCCGCTCGTTAAGGAGTCGAGACAATCTTTAGTATGATGATGTAACAAAGTTTCAATCGATTCTTGAATCCCACGAGTTTGTAAACCCTAGCAAGTTCAAGAATCGACAACTCAATTCATTGCGATGCTTTCTTGATCGACATCGCTCGAGATTGGGGAGTTCCGATCGTTTCTTGAATTTGGTAGAGGCTAGAAAATGAATGATATCGACGAAAGAACAAGGGTTAAAAGATGAACCCTAGTTTCATCAAGAAAGCCCTAACTCTCGTCGATGATCATCGATCTAGTATCAATCCTTCGAAGGACAAGAACACGATATCTTTAGATTACATCACGTCTATTGATCCTATCGATTCCTACGAGCCTCTTTTAGATTCTTGATTGTTGATTGGAAATATCATCGATACACCGATTCTTGATTGTTTATCTTTTTCTTGATTCTTGAATAGAATAGTGACACTTGAAAATCAATACTCTTGAATCATGTTTTCGTTTATCTTAGCTTAACTTTTCAATTCAAGCATATCAATACAACGAATCGTGCAATCCCTGTGGACGATCCGCACTCATTCATGAACTACAATTGACACCGTAGTTTGATTGCGGTCAAAATAATTTTTGGTTGTGATTTCTTTACAATTTTTCTACAAACACAACGAAAAATCGAACAATCAGCTTGCTCGTCGTTCTTCTGATAGCTCAATACCCGGGTGGCCGTTACGTTTAGCAGACCGCTTGCGGCTTGTAGATGCTTGATATGATCATCATCTGCTGCCGGCGTATTGACGAGTCTTTAGAGTCCTACACAGAGGTTTCCTGGCTCAAGCGAAACGAAATAGGAGCGCATATGAGATACGTGCGGGACCGAGAATAATGCGTGTATGTGATACCGTATTCCATTCTCGCGATGAATGTATCGAATGGTTATATACGATATAACCTAGATATCGAATCAAGGATTGATTCGATAAGCCGATACACAGGATACTAGTCGGTTATATACGATATGACCGGATCGTTAAATCAAGTATTGATTTAATGATTTAATGCATAATTATACATTTGATATATTACTTTGCATTAACTAGTATTGGTTCACTTTAAATGGATTTTCTCACTTGAATTGTGCAAGTTGTATATGTGATATACATTTGTGCACTTGATTGTATCATGTTTGATGATACATGCTTACTTGGTTAAGTGTAAAGAATTAAACCATGGTTAAACTAATGATTAGGGTTTTGTTTTTCCATTTACTTATTTATCTATTTATTTATCTTTTTCATTTTGGAAAGGAGAATGACAAATGGTGGATTTTCTTTGTTTGCTAGTTGAAGGTTCTTGAAGCTTTGAACTAGTCCACCATTCTTGTCTTATACTTAACCCTAACCATTCAAGTTAACCATGGTCCATTCTCTACAATTAACCAAGGGTTAATATATGATAAGTATTGATTTATTTATCTTATTTTTTTTTCCAACACTTAAGATATCTTCTTCTTCTTCATCTTCTTCTTCCATGAAGAAAAGCTTGCTACATCAATGGCAAGTGATGAAAACAAGTGAGAAATCCAATTCTAAAGTGAACCCACCTCCTATTTCTTCATCCTCTACCTCTTGCCAAGTAGTATAGGGTGTTTCCTTCACAAGTTTTCAAGGCTTGGTGAAGTTGGAGCTTGATCTTGTGATGCCTCGACGTAGATCATCTTCGGCATCGAACCGACGACCAAGCCCGCCCATTTCTCCGATGAAGCCGATGCTAGAGTTATGGATTTGATTTGGACAGCGGGGGGACCTCATCATGGAGCCTAGGACGTGGAGGACCGGATCTACAAAGGTTGTAGCTTCTTTCCTTTAGTTAAAAGTCGTTAACTTGCATCGCATAGCCTATTTATCTAGTTAACGATCCGTATTAGGGTTTCTCGGCACTTGTAAAATTTAAATTGGCCGTGTTTGATCACTTGCAAGACTTCATTAGTGTGCCCAGGAACCCTACAGTGGTATCAGAGCCTAGCTAGAGCCTTAGGCGATGCGTAGACGGAGTTAGAAATCCGATCGAACCGAAACCCTAACCCTAATATTGCTCTCTGTACATTTTTGAAATTCGTGGATTTTTGTAAATTAAAAATATGCAGAAAAATCAGCAGGTATTTCTAAGGATTACTTTGAAGTTCGAGAACCTAAGTCAATAGAAGAGCGGCGGAACCGCGGCAATAGCATGCCTATTGCGGCGGTTCCGCGGCAAAAGAGTGCAATCAATCAATTATGTTTTCACAGTAACTCCTAGTTTTTGGTGCTGGTTTTCCTGGGAATTTTTAATTTGAATTCAAGAGTTGAATTTTCTGGGTTATATTAGGGACTCGGTGTTTCGATCGGATTGTCTGAATTTGTCTGTGTGATTTTCCGGGTAATTTTTAGAATATGTTAAAAAGTTCGACCGGATGTAAATACCCACTTTTTCCCCTGTCGGGAAATTTCTAAGTGTTGGATCTTTCCGTGGTTTAATAACGTTCTAAGTAGTGCAAGTAACGCAATGGACCCTCTAGAAGACAACAAACCTTAACTCGATTATGTGACCGTCTTGAACTGCCCTTTGAACCTTCGGGTTTGGGACAGTACGGCGTGCCACATGTGAGGCGTTGGCTTGACCCTTCTACGGCTGGACCGTTGGTACTGAGGCACGAACTGAATGTTTTTAGACTCATTTCATATGTTGAGCTGTATCGGGAAAACTTGGGTGTTCGATTGTTTGATCGGAAAGTTTAACATTTTCTATCTTATCCGGAATGTGATACAATAATTGGAATTCACAATAAGTTATGAGATAACTGAATGAATGTTATGAATTTAGCGATTTAGTCTCACTTGATCGGTTGCCACGGAATTTTGATGCGATCAAAAGTCCGTCGCAATCACGTAGCGTACGCGGATACTCGCCGGGTAAACTTAATAGACAGCCTCACTCCATAGCCTCGACCAAGTGACCGTAGGAGAACCCCGTCGCCGAAAGCATCCGTTTGGGTGCTCGCGGCAGCGGTGTTCCGCCTTGGTGCACTTCGTCGACGGCGTCGGGGGTGCGGCCACCTACTAAAGTTTGCGACGAGCATTCGATCAAAATGTCGGGAATCCTGTTGAATTGCCCGACTTGGTATTGAAAAGTGTTTTCGATAATGAGACTAAAATGCGTGGTTTATAATTGTTAGGCATACGCTGTCTAAGTATTTCATTTGATTAGGCATGCGATGTCTAAAGAGTTTGCGGATACCAACTGTTGTAGTTTTACACTTTATTTTCTGTGACCGTAAGTGTAATATGTGATATCGCTGGTTTCGTTGCTATATGTCAACGACAATTGGGATGCGCATATTTGCTTAGTTGATGACATATGATGTTATGTGTTGTTGGATATGTTATATTGGATCGTCGCGTTTGAATAGCCGGGGGTTTTTTATGTGAGATGAGTGTTTTTTCATTTTCATTCATGTAAAAACTTGTATGTAATATTCTTTTATTGGGGCACTTCCAGGTTGCGGAAGATGTCACATTTTGTATATTATTTACTTTTCTGCACTAGGATAGACCCAAGGAGGGGAGCAGAAGTAACCAGGTTCTGGGGTCCAGTAGGAGACCAACTCGAGGAGTCGAGTCCGGGTCTCCTAACCCTAGAATTGGTAGGGTTGCTTGCCGCTCTCGTAGGGGTCTAGGGGTGTGGGATTGGCTATTCATCACGACCGTGGAATCCGTGTTTTATACTGGCTCGTATTGAAAACACGGACGTCCTAGTATATCCAATATTTCATATATTTCTTCTGCTGTGATTTATCTGTGATGTGATCATGTGATGTTCTGTGACAGATATTATATATAGTATATATGATATATTATATAAACGTTGCTTATGTTTTACACCCGCGCTAGCCCTGCCCCGCTCTGCCGTTAGTTACCTAACCTAACGGTGCAGACGGGACATCGAGGCGAATGCGGATGGCATAAGCGTACGTTATATTTATCTGTGATGTTTAGGTGGACTTAAATGATGGGATATTCATTAATGAGATTAATGAAAGAAAATAAACCTAATTGATGTTGTGGAATCGAATTTCAAAATAAAAACAGGTAGCTATAGTTCTTGCTTTGCATCGCGGTGTTCATTATAGAACATCCTGCACCTTATTCGATGAGGAAAGGACCGAGATCCCTTCACCGGGAGTGACTCCTTTAGCAATAACTGGCAGATACTACAACCCTCGGTTTGTCTTTGATCGCTTCTATAGTTTTCGCTTTGCACAGTGATATATATGATATATCCCGCACCTCATTCGACGAGGAAAGGGCCGACGATCCCTTCACCGGGAGTGACCCCTTTAGCAAAACTAGAAAAGCCTCGAAAACATTCCATTTAAAAACCATTTGATTCCGCAACGAGATCAAGTTCAAAGCGTTAAAGGTTTTCATAAAAACCATTCGCAACCCTCCGTCATTTTAGGAAGTAGAGTACTTAGTATTCGTGCTACGTTTGTCGACCATAGCCGAGGCGTAGTGTGCGGTAGCTAAGTGATGTCTTCCTACACAGCATATGATGCGATTAGTTAGGACAGTCATGTGGCTTTGTTGACCTTAGCCAAGGGTCATGTGGGTGGGTCTAATTAATCACGAAATGACGGGTAGAACTTGACTAGTACCTATGATTTGTTGACCTTAGCCAAGGTCATAGGTGCTAGGGGTAAAAACCATTATCGGGAGTTTCAAGTGTTGAAATTTGCAATGAGATTGCATACCTTCTATATGATAGTTGGATCCCGATACCCACTGTGAGTAATTGTTACTCCTGGGAGAGTTTTGCACTTTACAATTAGCCGATCAAGTAGGTGTCTAGAAAGGTGTCAACGGGGTTACGCCTCTGGGAAAACGAGGTTTACTGTAATTAGGTCCGTGCGAAAGCACGGGGAACCTCCCTCAAAGTACCGACACTGGCCTGGCTGAAAGATTGGAAAACTTGTAGAGTGCAATTAATCCCGGCTAGTTTTTCCTTTTAGGGTTTGAAGGAAGATTTGATAAAAACAGTGGGAGCCATCCTGATTAGATAAAATAATAACCAATCTATTCTTGCAAGAGCGCACGCTGAGTGTTTTCTTCTCTCTCTCTCCAGGTAGCGACCATATCACGCCTTAATCAAGATAATAATATGGATGTATTGACCAAACCCGCTTGTTATACTGAGCTGGGGAACGTTGGTCCCGCTCCAACTTATAATTGTTATAAGACAGAGCAGGAATTAGGGGAATACCAGGATTCCCATGCCGCCCAAACGAAGAAAGTGCATATGATGCATCTCCTTCGGGTGTGTTCATTACAAAGAACTGTTTCTCAGTATCCTCTGCATCCTGGGTATATGATACCGGATCAGGATCCCATATATGTAATCTGTTACATAGGGCTACAAAAGGGTAGAAAAACTGAGAACGGGTGATAAGTTTTATGAGACAGAAAACGGGGCAAGTGTTGCAGCCAAGTCTGTTGGTCACTATCACCCTGTATTACTAATACATTGATTCTGAACAAATGCTATTAGATACCGAACCTGATATACAAAATCATATCAGTCTCTTTACAAGTAAAGAATTGATAAAATTTTGTATTGATGGATAATGTTTTGAACATTTCCTATATCAAAAGTTGATCGGTTCAGGCACGTTATCTAAAAGCATTGATGTTCTAAATCAAACTACAGTTCTTAGTATACGGAACACACAAAAGAGGAAGAGTTCAGAAATGAACGAATTCTTCTTAAGGTATTGTAGACTAGGTCATATCTATGTGACCCGACTGACTGGAGTTACATAAAGATGCATATTTAAATTAGTTTGAATTTACATCTTGTGAAACTCGCCAGTCATGTCACAAAGATAATATGACCATAGCTCTGTTTATTGGAAACAGAGAAAGAGTTAGTGAACTCTTGGGACTGATACATAATGATGTATGTAAGGTCTCCTGTCTACACATGCCAGGACTGGTTCTTTATACTTCATTATATTCTCTGATAATCTCTCAAGATTCAGTCATACGTTCCTGTTGAAACATAAGTCCGAACCTTTTGAGGTATTCACAGAATATAAGTTAGAAGTAGAGAACCAATAACCGGGTATAAGTATTATGTCCTATGATGAGACCAGGGAGGAGAATACTTATGCATGGCATTCCTGGACCATTCTAAAGGAGAAAGAGATTCTCTCTCCGTATTACTCCTCTGAATACACCACAGCACAACGGTGTATCAGGGCGGAGCAATCACACAATATTAGATATCGTGTGCTCTATGATGAGTACTGCTGAGTTTCCTATTTCCTTTTGGGAGTTATGCACTTATGAAGTTGCATACCTATTGAATAGGGTTCGAATCAAATCTGTTGCCTACCACTTCATATGTGATATGGAAAAGGAAGAGCCCCTATCTCTTAAGTAAGTTAAGATTTGGGATTGTCCGGCCTATATCAAAAGCAAAATCCGGACAAGATCGAGGCAATGTCAGTTCTGTAGAACTGGAAAGGTTCCAGCTATACAAAACTGCAACTGATGATTTGACAGAACCAAAGGATTCAATAGAATCCAACGAACCTCAGCCTCTCCGCCGATCTAGCAGGGTTCCTCACCTGCTTGAGAGATACTTTGGTTTCTCGATGATAGTGGGAGCAAGGATTGCATCATGAGATGATGACCCAACTAGTTTCGAGCAGGCCATCAAGAGTAGGGACTCTGTAAGAATGGCTGGATGCTTAGCGATCTGAGATGGAATCCATGTACACCAACAAAGTATGGACTTTGGTTGCAATATCTGAAGGGTTAAATCCCCATCAGGAGCAAGTATATCTTGAGAAGATTACTTGGTGTAGATGGAAAAGTTGAGACTTTCAAAACTAGACTTGTTAAAGGTTTTAGTCATCAACCAGGTGTGGATAATGATGAAACCATTTCCAGTGACAATGCTTAAGTCCATCCAGATCCTACTTGCCACGGCTACATACCATGACTACGATATCTGGTGGTTGGGTGCCATGCCTACTTTTCTAAATAATGATTTAGAAGAGAACGTCTATAAGAACACAGCCAGAGGGCTACGTAAACAGTGGGAGCAGCGGAAACGTGTGCAAGATGTTTTATGTGATGAAGCAGGCATCGCGGAGTTGGAACATCTGTTTTGATGAGTTAGTCAAACAGTTTGACATCATCAAAATGGTAGATGAACCTTGTATATACTAAACGGTGGTAGAGAGTAAGGTGGTCATCCTCGTATTGTACGTGGACAACATACTCTTGATAGGAATGGGATTTCCTATACTACGCTCGGTCAATCTTCGCTTATCACAAAGATTCTCCAATAGGATCAAAGTGATACCTCCTAAATCCTGAGTTTTCATCTATGAAATAGATGTAACTGGATGCTAGGATTCTCACTAGAAGTAGTGAGATGGTATCAATCGATCCTGGGGAGAATCACTGGAAGGGTTCCAGGGTGATAAAGACGACTGAATGTCAGTCACAGGCATTGTCTTTACCCTCAGTAAAGGGACGGTATGTTGGAAGAATTCCAAGCTAGATACCGTGGCAAACTAGACGATAAAGGCTGGTAACATCGCTATTAAAGATACTACCAAAGAGGCAGTTTGGGTGTATATTGGTTCATAAGATGAACTAGGTTCCTGCCATTGTGTGACAATGGAAATGTGGCTTTGGCCCTGGAACCCTGGTCCCATCAGTGACCCAGACAGATTCTGAGGCAGCATCACCTGATCATGGAGATAGTTGATCTCCAGGGTGATCGAGGTTAGGAGAGTAGACTCAGAGGACAACACGGCGGATCCACTCATGAAGGCCTTTTCCCAAAGAGAGACTTTTAGGGGATGGTTGAGTATTAGATACTACAACTACTGCTACAGATGGCCCTAGTGCAAGTGGGAGATTGTTAGTTATATGTATGCCCTAGAGGCCATTACTGTACATTAGATGTATATTGTAGTGGATGCTGGGACATATATAGGTAGGACTTTCTTGCTCGACATGATAGTACGCTATCTGGTTGCTCTTTATCTTAACATGTATATTTACTGTCTCTCTGATTACATGTTGATAAAGCCTTTAGGATGTGTACTCGACTTCCAGGACTATGATACAGATCATACTAGTGGGGCCTGGGTAGTCCATGAGTACATCCTTCAATGTTCCTAGTCGTGGGAATATCGAGACGGGGCATCGATATTCCAGAGTAGACTAGCGTATATCTTCTCGACCCATGCGATGGGCGATGGATGATCCCATATCCATTGGTGTTTGACATCAGAGATGGTATACGGGTGCTCATTGGAGACTGGGTACACTGAACGGACTCTCCGAGAACTCCCAGATGGTATTATACCTCACGTCAGATGGCAGTTCTCTGGTGACACTGGTACAGCTTAGTCTGTTGACCCGAGATCGTCATAGAGTCTTGTGTGTCTCCCACTGTGCTTTGATTTCCACCCTACCACGGCTCTACTGAGTCGTGCAAACAGGAGGTTTTTGGGTACAGTCCCGATTCACATGGAGGCAATGAGCGATAGGAGGGGATTCGTCTCTCCCGGTATTGGGGGTTGATGTTGCGCTATGCTCGACTGGCCATAACAGGAAATCCCTGGCCAGGGTTGCTGTGATATACTGGTAAGAGTTATCAGTAGTTTCACGAAAGTTATGGACCCTACGTCGACATGACTTATCAAGCTATTGGGGTCTGACGTTTACCACCCTTAGGCGAGATATGCGACATATCAGACGAACAGACCGGACTGTACGGTAAGTGTTACTGGTTGGATTCACAGGAGTGTGAGCGGGCTTGCTCGTCGTTCTTCTGATCGCTCAATACCCGGGTGGCCGTTACGTTTAGCAGACCGCTTGCGGCTTGTGGATGCTTGATATGATCATCATCTGTTGCCGGCGTATTGACGAGTCTTTAGAGTCCTACACAGAGGTTTCCTGGCTCAAGCGAAACGAAATAGGAGCGCATATGAGATACGTGCGGGACCGAGAATAATGCGTGTATGTGATACCGTATTCCATTCTCGCGATGAATGTATCGAATGGTTATATGCGATATAACCTAGATATCGAATCAAGGATTGATTCGATAAGCCGATACACAGGATACTAGTCGGTTATATACGATATGACCGGATCGTTAAATCAAGTATTGATTTAATGATTTAATGCATAATTATACATTTGATATATTACTTTGCATTAACTAGTATTGGTTCACTTTAAATGGATTTTCTCACTTGAATTGTGCAAGTTGTATATGTGATATACATTTGTGCACTTGATTGTATCATGTTTGATGATACATGCTTACTTGGTTAAGTGTAAAGAATTAAACCATGGTTAAACTAATGATTAGGGTTTTGTTTTTCCATTTACTTATTTATCTATTTATTTATCTTTTTCATTTTGGAAAGGAGAATGACAAATGGTGGATTTTCTTTGTTTGCTAGTTGAAGGTTCTTGAAGCTTTGAACTAATCCACCATTCTTGTCTTATACTTAACCCTAACCATTCAAGTTAACCATGGTCCATTCTCTACAATTAACCAAGGGTTAATATATGATAAGTATTGATTTATTTATCTTATTTTTTTTTCCAACACTTAAGATATCTTCTTCTTCTTCATCTTCTTCTTCCATGAAGAAAAGCTTGCTACATCAATGGCAAGTGATGAAAACAAGTGAGAAATCCAATTCTAAAGTGAACCCACCTCCTATTTCTTCATCCTCTACCTCTTGCCAAGTAGTATAGGGTGTTTCCTTCACAAGTTTTCAAGGCTTGGTGAAGTTGGAGCTTGATCTTGTGATGTCTCGACATAGATCATCTTCGGCATCGAACCGACGACCAAGCCCGCCCATTTCTCCGATGAAGCCGATGCTAGAGTCATGGATTTGATTTAGACAGCGGAGGGACCTCATCATGGAGCCTAGGACATGGAGGACCGGATCTACAAAGGTTGTAGCTTCTTTCCTTTAGTTAAAAGTCGTTAACTTGCATCGCATAGTCTATATATCTAGTTAACGATCCGTATTAGGGTTTCTCGGCACTTGTAAAATTTAAATTGGCCGTGTTTGATCACTTGCAAGACTTCATTAGTGTGCCCAGGAACCCTACACCGTTGCCTCATCGCCCGACTCCACAGGAGCCGTCGTCACGCTCGTGACGCCGGGAGACGACAAGGAACCATAAGCAGAGAGAGCGATGATTGGAGCGTTTCCTGACTCTTGAGAAAGAGCGGTCATCTCTTGCTCAGCGACCATAGCAGCCGTCTCACCCGCTACCACCTTAGGCTCAGCGGTCGCAGCCGTCTCGTCCACCGCTGCCATAGGTTCGTCGATCGCAGCCACCCCATCCGCTGCAGCCTCAGGCTCAGTAGTAACAGCCGCCTCACCTGCCGCCCCCTCGGGCTCGGCATCGGCAACCTTCTCGGGCATAGCGGTTGTGACTTTCTTGTCAGCCACTAGCTCGGGCCCCGCAACTACGGCTGCACCGCCTACCGTCGTCTCGGGATCAGCTGCTACCTTCTCCACCGTCCCCTCAGGCTCGACGGTCGCCGCCGCTCCTCCAGTAGGACTCGGTCCTATATGACAAGATGTATAAGAACCGATAGTTTTACAACTTTTACAACAAAGCTTCGAAAAACACATTACCTGAAGTGGATTGATCGTTAGCTCCCCGAGCTGCACGCACCGCTTGTCTATGAGCAGTAGACAGGGCAACCGGGGGCTCCTCTGAAGGAGTAGCAACGGGAGTAACAGCGCTTGAGCCCGCTCCCACGGCTAAAGCAGCGCTGCGCTCCTTCGTTGTGCGCCTCAGGCGCTTCCTCTCCTCCCAGGCCGTCACGACGGACCTCTTGGAAGCTTCCTTCAGTAAGGCGTCGTCGTACGCGTTCAGAGTTGCCTCCAGAGCCTTCAAGGCATCCATCATCGGTTTTTTAAGTAGAGACTCTCGCGGCAACCCCAAAGAGGCCGGGACTTCGGCAGCTGACCCGGGGATAATTCCTGCGTCGGCTTGCGAGGCAGGTCTTGTGGTCCCTGCAATAAGACAAAGAAAAGGTTAGATGGGCCATAAGAAATGAGAATAAAGACTCAATAAGACGAGATGTACCAACGCCCGATAGAGCGCGTTTCCTTTCCCCCTCCTCGAAGGTTTTGAGGGAAGCAGCGATGGCTTCTTCGGTAGAAATGCCTGCTTAAAAAGGAAAAGCGTTAGTCAATGTAACACCTTAGAAGGTGTTTTGTGGCTAATTATATTTTAATTTATGGTTTTTAATAAAAAGCTTACTAAAATGATTTCCAAGTATTTTATCCTATTTAATGAGTATTTTAGTAGATTTTTCCTAGGCTTGCACACACTTGTGCATGATAACCAGGGTTGTAATTTGGGGTTAAACATGATTAGCAACATGGTGGTTTAACCATTTACCCTAATCTAGCTTTATAGTTTTGTTTAAGTGTTTTGGGTATTATGGTTGTTAAAATAAAATGAAAAAGGGTTTTAATTTGAAATGTTGACTTTGGTGAGAGAGAGAGAGAGTGAGAAAAGGGGCATGATGGCTTTGCCATGCTTCATTAAATGAAGGGAGAGAGGAGGGGTTTCGACTTTGTCTCTCATTTCTCACTTCTCTTTTCACTCATTCTCTCATTCTCTCACACAAACACACACACACCTGCTTTAGCTCCAGCAGCAGAAGCATCAGCACCACCAGCAGCCATCAGCAGCAACAGAGAAGCAGCAGCACCTGAAGCAACAACAACAACAGAAACAGCAGCAGCAGCAGCAGGCAGCAACAACAGCAGCAGGAGCTCCAGCGACTTACAACAACTCCTTCCACTTTCTTCACCGACCTTCTAGGGTTCATTAGGGTATATTTCTTAAACCCCATTTCATGGTTTGCTTAAGTGTGCCTTGATTAGCTTTGATTAGTGTTAAAAAGTGAGGTTTTGTGCTATATTTGGTGATTAGTATGAAGTTTTGTTCATGTGATGTAAGTGTTGGTTAACCTAGACTAATTAGGTGTTATTAGGGCCTTGTGAACCTAGTTAAACCCTAGATTACACCAAAATACCATAGGATTTCTAATTGTGCAAAATTTAGTGTTTTTAAGTGAAATTTCACCTTTCTGTGATCTGCTATAGGTCTGTGTAGTTCAGGTTAAAATTGAGGAAACTGGAGCACACTAAATATACCATGACCACCCCACCTGAGCATTAACCCCTAACTCCCTACCCAGGCCGCCGATTTAATCTTTCTGGCCGCAATTTGCGGCCAGATGTGGGAGTTTTTGGGTGTAGTTTGCATGGGTAGGAGTCTGCTATTATTTCTAGGCCAGTAGTATGTATAGTTTTGTAATATTTGACCTGTAGGAAAATCTGGGACTATATATCATTTTGCATGTCCGTTGTGTTTACGCGATACGCGCGATACGTGAGTGGGTTCTGCGATCCAGCGTATCGCGGCATGCCGCGATAGTTTTCGACGCGTATACACACGTTTCAGCGTATCGTGCACACGCGCGTTTAGTTCGCGAAGCGAGTTTCTCGTTTAGTATCGATATCGCGTTTTGCGAGATATTTGGCTTATATATGGGTTTCTTGTCTCATTTTCAGGTTTGCAGGCGGGGACTACGGGCACGGCTACAGAGGGAGACAGGCGGTAGGATTCACCTAGCGTGGAGCATAGGTGAGTAGATTTTAACATCTACAGGGGAATTGCCCGCAAGGCGTTATGCGTCTGGGCTAGGATTCTAATATTTGTTGCGTATTCTACGTCATTGTTAGAATTGCACCTTACCGTATTTATTAGATATAATGATACTGTGACTAGCAGCCGTAGGACACTGCATATATTATTGACGGTTCATATTGCACGAGCACGGATTGTATGCTACATACACCGTCAATAATTACCATGTCACACACAAACCCCCTTATAGATACTATATTGCTTGTCACACATGACATCTAGCTTGTCGGTACACCTGTAGTGTATCATACCATTAGTGATAGATACATATACACCTTACGATACAGCTACAGGTATACCTTGCTCATATTTTACTTATACCCAGGGGGTATCTTACATATTCTACTTATACCCAGGGGGTATACGACATCTTTCACTTATAGGTAGACACCTATACTTAGCTGTACCTTATTGATTTCGCATACATATGGTTTCAACTACATATTTTCCTTTATATGCTCGTATTTCAGATATATCGCATATATTTATTCCTGGATTTGCGCATTGTTGTTTGGATTTTACATGATGACTTCTGGATTTGGGAACTGCGGGAACTCATGAAATTATGCATACATTGAAAAACCCGGTTTCCTTGAAATGATATTTGCGCAGCCACCATGAGATTTATCGGTTCTGATTATATACTCCATACAAAGTGTGGTTGCCGTATGAGGGTACATGGTGGGGCCCGGTATGGTTCCCCTCGGCAAGAAGATCGATGGATGTTGCCGATTGAGCCTGGAGGCAGGCGAGTACCTACCGGTGACAGTACTAATGACTCGGCGGGGATCATGGAGATACCGTTGGGAGTCATGTACGTATGCATACGTCGAAAGACGAGAGTCAGAGCTAGGCACTCGTGCTTTCGGGATAGCGTATGATACGTGATCAGGATTTCTGTGTCGATGCTTGGCACATTGTTTTCATGATATTTCTCTTAAACACCTTTGTATATATAACAGGGGATTTAGCCGTTGTTATATATACCCTTACACCAATATTAGTGGAATGGGACGCTAATATATGTGTATTGACCCCATCATATTTATTTCTGCTATATATATACATTCTTAGGACGTTAGAAATTTACTTGAGATTCGACTTGGGATATAGGTGATTCATTGAGATTGGATATTGGATATGAAAGAGATTGTTGATTTGTACATTCGAGATATAGGAGAGCTATTCGATATTATACATTGAGGAGATATGAGACTTATATAATGTGAGAGCCCAACCTGGGGGCTGATTCGAGGAATTAGGATTTGAGTGTCTTGATGGATTGTGATCCTACCACGATGTCAGGTTTCCATGGGGATGACATATTTCACTCCATACCTCATACCTTTTCACTTTTGCACTGTTCCATGTATTAGGAGTAGCTGATAGCGTACCCTTCATGTTAGTTGCATATCTACATTCTCATATCCCTATTGCATGATTATTGCATACTATTGTCATGTTATTATTGCTTCATATATTGATTCTACTTGCTAGTGTACTTTCCATTATTCTGCATTCACATGACCTGTTATTACTGTAATTTGCATATCTTAGATTCATGCTGTACGTACATTCCTGCGATTACCTGCATATGTTATCTACTATTCACGAGTTGGCAACTCACCCCCGTTGTGCCACAGGTGTTTCAGTTTGTTCCCCAGAGTAGTCGAGGCAGGCTATTCAGCTTTTCATCTATCATCTTTTGCTACAGATGCCGCATCGGCTCATAGTATGCTATTTTGCTTAGGTGGGTTTTGGTTGTTATCTGTATTTTGTATTTTACATTCGTTGTATTTGTACTCTCTATCTACTATTATGTTGTTGACTTAGAGACTTGGTGAGGACGTTATTGTATAATATTTGTGGATTTGTTGTCTTTTATATACAGATTTCTCTCTATTGTCTTTATTTCTTCGCTACGGCGTCGTATATTTGTGTTGTATTCATCTTGGCTAGTTTTTACAAAAAAGGGGTTGCTAAAATTTTAAAGAAAGAAAGTTGGACTTTTAAAGAATTTGGGTTACGATTTCAAATGTTTTTAAAAACTTTTATTATCTTTTCCGTATTTTCATGATTTAGATTTCTGGGTTTTGGCTTTCTTTTACTGCGCTATGTCTGTAGGCGTTGCGTAGTATTAGGGCCGTCACGTGCCAATTTCGGATCGTGACAAAGTTGGTATCAGAGCGCTAGGTTTTACCTTTCGGAGTGTAGAATGACCTTAGTATGATGGAGTAGGTAGCTTAAGCAAAGTAACGTAGTGTGTGTATGTCTGCAGCATACCCACGATGCGGTACTTCGCCTAAGATGACCTAAGTACAAATTGTTTGAAATTCCTTCCTTGATGATTCATATCCTTGGGATTCGATTTCCTTATTCTTATCGAATCTATTCTATATTTATAGCCTTGCCGCCGATGACTATGGGGACTCAGAGTGATGCAGCGAGGGCCGAGGTCAGAGTTGGCTTGGGTGAGACGAGTACTGACCAGGATGGCACTCTAGTTGCACAGGTGCAGACGGATCAGCCTACGACATATACTATTGATAGGCTTTTGGCAGAGATGCAGGACTTCCGCCAGACGATGAGTTCATTGGTTGATGTCGTTCGGGAGCTACGACAGGAGGTTGTCACCCGTGTTACTCAGTTGTCGCTTACGATCAGCATGCAGCAGTCCGTTACCTATATAGCACCAGTGGTTGCAGCTCCAGTTGACGTGGCGCATATTCCAGAGGCTCAGAGAGTTCCAGGATAGTGGAGGACTCGTACCGGTGTACCAGCCCAGAGACAGAGGTTTGGTCATCGAGACAGATTTCGTGGCCGTCACAGGAGCAGCAGAGGCTTAGGACGAGGGCAGTCGTTCAGCTTTCATCCCCAGGATGGTCAGCAGTCAGCGCGTGGATGTTTTCGATGCGGAAGCCTTTAGCACTTCGTCAGGGATTGTTCCTTAGCACGGCGTCAGGATCGTATTCAGAGAGGCCGTGGACGTGGAAGGTTCGCTCAGAGGGATTAGTCTACCACAGGAGTTCAGCCAGTTGCGGGTAGAGGGCAGACACAGGAGTTTGCTTCTACTCATCGGGACGCGCAGGCGTCCAATGTGGAGTTTTTAGGTATCCTTAATTCGCTTGTTCTTTTGATGTATTCGTTGTTTTTCATACTTGTACCGTGGTTGGGTAGATTAGTCGTAGTTTGTGCTAACTTCTGTCAGCGATTCTTTTGTTGCGCGACACGCATTCAGTTGTGTGCCAATCGGATAGGAGATATAGATTCGTCCATCGTTTCGATCCTTCTAGAGGTGTTGGATTTGACGTTCTTCTGGGCTCGGACTATTTAGCTACGTGTTAGGCGTCTGTGGACTACCGTGAGAAAACAGGCAGGTTGTTTTCCCCGGTAGGTCAGTTCTTGTTGTGCAGATGGATAGTTGTGCCGCCTCTCACAGCTTGAATTCAGCCTTTTTCGCTAGTCGGCTACTGAGGAGATGTCGTGGATTCTTGGCGTTCATTCGTGATACCGGAGCCACAGTGGGATTGTTGGACCGGGTTCCTTTCGTGCGAGAGTTTTTCCGACGTTATCCCGGATGAGCCGGCGAAGCTTGGAAGCTTAAGGATCAGCTGCAGAGTTGTTGTTTGGGGTGTTTTGTGCGTCGGAGTGTTTCGCTTTTGGAAGATCCTATTTCTGTTCGTCAAGGAGAAAGACGGCAGTTTAGGGTTGCGTATCGACAGATCGTTAATTGAACCGGCTTACGGTGCGGATAGGTATCCTTCACCTCGCCGTGACGATTTCTTCGATCGGCTCCAGAGTGCGAGACATTTTCTAAGTTTGTTGGGATCAGGTCATCATTATTGCGGATTCGGAGTGATGGCATCCCGAAGACTGCCTTATGCGTGCTACGGGCTTTTTGTGTTTTGGTGTGTCATTGGACTCACCAGTGCCCTAGCAGCATTCGTAGATATGATGAACCAGATTTCTGTAGGCCATTCCTTGACCAGTTATTGTTGTGTTATTTACGACATTCTGGCCTATTTAATATGTCTTGAGGAACAGGAGCAGCACTTGAGGATTTGTCATGCAGATACCGAGGGAACCCCAGCGGTTGCTAAATTCTCGGAGTGTTTCTTCAGGCTTGTTTGTGTTGACTCCTAGGTCTTGTTGTCATGGGAGACGGTTTTGTATGGTCCCGAGGGAGATCGTGGCTATACAGCTTAGGTCCAGACTTGTGTGCAGGACGGAGGTCCGCAGATTTTTGGGCTTAGAAGGTTCTTACCGCCGTTTCATGCAGGATTGCTAGAGTAGTGCTGCACCGTCGACTGAATGGACCGGAAGGGAGGTTTTTTTTCTTTGGACTGAGGCATGTGTGCGGAGTTTTCGGCAGTTGAAGATTATGTTAACAACTGGATCAATTCTTTCTTTACTTTTGGTTCGGGCGACCTTGTTGTTTAACTGTAATATTTCTTGAGTGGGCTCGAGTGTGTACTGAGGCGACACTATAGAGTTATTGCTTTTGCTTCCCTACACTTGGAGGAAGTACGAGAAGGATATTCCACTCATGATCCGGAGATGGCCGCGGTGGTTTTGCGTTGGAGATTTGGAGACACTACTTGTTCGAGAGTCGTGTCAGATTTTCCACGGACCACCAGAGCTTAATGTACATCTTCCTACAGCGGATTTTGATTGTTGTGATAGTCTTCTGCAGATTTACAGTTCTTGTGTGATTGTTGAGTACAGCTTAAGTTCGTCTCTATGGAGGGGACAGCTTGCTCATGTCCGCGCCCGACCACTTTCCTTAAATCGCTTTCGTGAGACACTGCCCGTCGATGCTCGTTCGTCAGAGATACTTGAGCATACTCGGCTTGGTAATGATTCGGAGTCCTTGATTTGTGACACGGTGTGCTAAGTTAGGGACGCGTGGGTGTACCTGATATTATCAGGTAGAGACGTGAAATCCTAGAACAGGCACATCTGTCAACTCTCTATAATCATTCAAGTTCCACCAACATTGACGTGACTTGTGAAATAGTTACGGGTGGACCGGGATGTAAAGAGAAGTTTCATGGTTCGTTTCAAGGTGTTTGTCTTTTGTGTGTTTGGGTCGAGCATTTGAGTCCGGCTGGAGAGTTGCAACCTTTACCGTTCCGAAGTAGGAGTGGGAGCAGATCTCCACGAATTTCGTTATGGTTTCTACCCAAGTTTAGTCAGGGTGTGACTCCATTCAGATTCTCGTCGTCCGGTTATACTCAGTTTGCTCAGTTGTTCTTTGTTAAGTTGTGTGCTTGTGTTGGTTGTTGTCAGCAGTTGGGGATCGTCACTCGCCATCGTTAGGGTTCTCCTTCGATAACTGCTATCAGGAGACACTCCAATTGGTAACCTTTAGGCTTAGGGGTTAGGTCGTGTCGATCACCAGTCTGTTGTTTTTCTGACTCTACGTAAGTAGGATTTTGGACCCCAGCTAGTCTAGAGACTTCGGAAATGATCCAGTTGATTCAGGTCAGGATGAGAGTAGCCCAGTGCAAATAGAGGTCTTATGCCGACCGTGTTGGTCGTAGACTTAAGTGCGCAGTGGCAAACCATGTATTCCTGCGGAATTTCCGATGAATGAGATGTTGGATTTTGGGAAGCTTGTCCCAGGATTTAAGTCCTTCTGAGATCCTATAAGCGAGTTAGTTTCGTTGTCTTTGATTTGGCACTTCCGCCCAGATTATTGAGTTTTCACCCCGTATTCCTTGTGATGATACGTTACAATTACCTTCTTGACCTTTCTCACATGATTTAGCACTAGACCAGTTAGCTTGACGCGATCTTTCATTCACCAGCAGCCAATGGTATTAATGGCTCGGCAGGTGGAGGAACATCGGTCAAGGGTCTTGCTATCTGTAAAGGGTTTTTCTTGGACGTAGCCGTATAGTGAGGTGATCACTTGGGAGGCTGCGAGCGAGATTTGAGAGTTTGCAATCTTCTCTTTGAAGGTACGTTTAGTATATTTTTTAAATTCGGGGACGAATTTCTTTTAAGGTGGTGGGGGGGGGGGGAGATTGTAACACCTTAGAAGGTGTTTTGTGGCTAATTATATTTTAATTTATGGTTTGTAATAAAAGCTTACCAAAATGATTTCCAAGTATTTTATCCTATTTAATGAGTATTTTAGTAGATTTTTCCTAGGCTTGCACACACTTGTGCATGATAACCAGGGTTGTAATTTGGGGTTAAACATGATTAGCAACATGGTGGTTTAACCATTTACCCTAATCTAGCTTTATAGTTTTGTTTAAGTGTTTTGGGTATTATGGTTGTTAAAATAAAATGAAAAAGGGTTTTAATTTGAAATGTTGACTTTGGTGAGAGAGAGAGAGAGTGAGAAAAGGGGCATGATGGCTTTGCCATGCTTCATTAAATGAAGAGAGAGAGGAGGGGTTTCGACTTTGTCTCTCATTTCTCACTTATCTTTTCACTCATTCTCTCATTCTTTCACACAAACACACACACACACACACACACCTGCTTTAGCTCCAGCAGCAGAAGCATCAGCACCACCAGCAGCCATCAGCAGCAACAGAGAAGCAGCAGCACCTGAAGCAACAACAACAACAGAAACATCAGCAGCAGCAGCAGGCAGCAACAGCAGCAGCAGGAGCTCCAGCGACTTACAACAGCTCCTTCCACTTTCTTTACCTACCTTCTAGGGTTCATTAGGGTATATTTCTTGAACCCCATTTCATGGTTTTCTTAAGTGTGCCTTGATTAGCTTCGATTAGTGTTAAAAAGGGAGGTTTTGTGCTATATTTGGTGATTGGTGTGAAGTTTTGTTCATGTGATGTAAGTGTTGGTTAACCTAGACTAATTAGGTGTTATTAAGGCCTTGTGAACCTAGTTAAACCCTAGATTACACCAAAATACCATAGGATTTCTAATTGTGCAAAATTTAGTGTTTTTAAGTGAAATTTCACCTTTCTGTAATCTGCTATAGGCCTGTGTAGTTCAGGTTAAAATTGAGGAAACTGGAGCACACTAGATATACCATGACTACCCCACCTGAGCACGAACCCCTAACCCCCTACCCAGGCCGCCGGTTTAATCTTTCTTGCCGCAATTTGCGGCCAGATGTGGGAGTTTTTGGGTGTAGTTTGCATGGGTAGGAGTCTGCTATTATTTCTAGGCCAGTAGTATGTATAGTTTTGTAATATTTAACCTGTAGGAAAATCTGGGACTATATATCGTTTTGCATATCCGTTGTGTTTACGCGATACGCGCGATACGTGAGTGGGTTCTGCGATCCAGCGTATCGCGGCGTGCCGCGATAGTTTTAGACACGTATACACACGTTTCAGCGTATCGTGCACACGCGCGTTTAGTTCGCGGCGCGAGTTTCTCGTTTAGTGTCGATATCGCGTTTTGCGAGATATTTGGCTTATATATGGGTTTCTTATCTCATTTTTAGGTTTGCAGGCGGGGACTACGGGCACGGCTACAGAGGGAGACAGGCGGTAGGATTCACCTAGCGTGGAGCGTAGGTGAGTAGATTTAACATCTACAGGGGAATCACCCGCATGGCGTTATGCGTCTGTGCTAGGATTCTAATATTTGTTGCGTATTCTACGTCATTGTTAGAATTGCACCTTACCCTATTTATTAGATATAATGATACTGTGACTAGCAGCCGTAGGACACTGCACATATTATTGACGGTTCATATTGCACGAGCACGGATTGTATGCTACACACACCGTCAATAATTGCCATGTCACACACAAACCCCCTTATAGATACTATATTGCTTGTCACACATGACATCTAGCTTGTCGGTACACCTGTAGTGTATCATACCATTAGTGATAGATACATATACACCTTACGATACAGCTACAGGTATACCTTGCTCATATTTTACTTATACCCAGGGGGTATCTTACATATTCTACTTATACCCAGGGAGTATACGACATCTTTCACTTATAGGTAGACACCTATACTTAGCTGTACCTTATTGATTTCGCATACATATGGTTTCAGCTACATATTTTCTTTTATATGCTAGTATTTCAGATATATCGCATATATTTATTCCTGGATTTGCGCATTGTTGTTTGGATTTTACATGATGATTTCTGGATTTGGGAACCGCGGGAATTCATGAAATTATGCATACATTGAAAAACCCGGTTTCCTTGATATGATATTTGTGCAGCCACCATGAGATTTATCGGTTCTGATTATATACTCCATACGAGGTGTGGTTGCCGTATGAGGGTATATGGTGGGGCCCGGTATGGTTCCCCTCGGCAAGAAGATCGATGGATGTTGTCGATTGAGCCTGGAGGCGGGTGAGTACCTACCGGTGACAGTACTAATGACTCGGCGGGGATCATGGAGATAGCGTTGGGAGTCATGTACGTATGCATACGTCGAAAGACGAGGGTCAGAGCTAGGCACTCGTGCTTTCGGGATAGCGTATGATACATGATCAGGATTTCTGTGTCGATGCTTGGCACATTGTTTTCATGATATTTCTCTTAAACACCTTTGTATATATAACAGGGGATTTAGCCATTGTTATATATACCCTTACACCAATATTAGTGGAATGAGACGTTAATATATGTGTATTGACCCCATCATATTTATTTCTGCTATATATATACATTCTTAGGATGTTAGAAATTTACTTGAGATTCGACTTGGGATATAGGTGATTCATTGAGATTGGATATTGGATATGAAAGAGATTGTTGATTTGTATATTCGAGATATAGGAGAGCTATTCGATATTGTACATTGAGGAGATATGAGACTTATATGATGTGAGAGCCCAACCTGGGAGCTGATTCGAGGAATTGGGATTTGAGTGTCTTGATGGATTGTGATCCTACCACGATGCCAGGTTTCCGTGGGGACGACATATTTCACTCCATATCTCATACCTTTTCACTTATGCACTGTTCCATATATTAGGAGTACCTGTTAGCGTACCCTTCATGTTAGTTGCATATCTACAGTCTCATATCCCTATTGCATGATTATTGCATACTATTGTCATGTTATTATTGCTTCATATATTAATTGTACTTGCTAGTGTACTTTCCATTATTCTGCATTCACATGACCTGTTATTACTGTAATTTGCATATCTTAGATTCATGCTGTACGTACATTCCTGCGATTACCTGCATATGTTATCTTCTATTCACGAGTTGGCAACTCACCCCCGTTGTGCCATAGGTGTTTCCGGTTGTTCTCCAGAGTAGTCGAGGAAGGCTATTCAGCTTTTCATCTATCATCTTTTGCTACAGATACCGCATCGGCTCACAGTGTGCTATTTTGCTTAGGTGGGTTTTGGTGGTTATCTGTATTTTGTATTGTACATTCGTTGTATTTGTACTCTCCATCTACTATTATGTTATTGACTTAGAGACTTGGTGAGGACGTTATTGTATAATATTTATGGATTTGTTGTCTTTTATATACAGATTTCTCTCTATTGTCTTTATTTCTTCGCTACGGCGTCGTATATTTGTATTGTATTCATCTTGGCTAGTTTTTAGAAAAAAAGGGTTGCTAAAATTTTATAAAAAGTTGGACCTTTAAAGAATTTGGGTTGCGATTTCAAATGTTTTCAAAAACTTTTATTATCTTTTCCGTATTTTCATGGTTTAGATTTCTGGGGTTTGGCTTTCTTTTACTGCGCTACGTCTGTCGGCGTTGCGTAGTATTAGGGCCGTCACGTGCCAATTTCGGGTCATGACAGTCAAAGACAATGATAAAAGCACGATGAAATGACAAAGAATGCAACTAGTGTTTACCTGATTGCGCGAGTCTAGCCAACCACGCTTTGAGCCTTGCCGATCGTTCAGAAGCCGCGATGGTGGCTGCCAGATCGGTGTCTTCTGGCTCTACGAAGAAACCTTCGTTGCTTTCGTACTCACTTAGGCCTTCGGTAAGAGGGGCCTGAGTCTCTAAGCCTAGCACAACATCAAGAGAAAGAACAGACTTCTTCTTCCTCTTCTGAGCCCGGACCCCGGTCGCACCCAAAATCAACTTGCGTTTCTTGGGAACCTTAGGACGGCGGGTCCCGATGTTCGAGCCTACGCCGGATTCAGGCGAAACCACATTCACCATCTCCACCGGAGCACGGGGCGCTGGGGGCACGTCCACAGAATCAAGCGGCAAACCATGCGTGGGGCTTAGCACACGTGGAGGCTCATCTCCGGCATCTCCTCTTAGTGGAGGAACGACAGGGGTCCTTTGCCTTAGGGGGACTTTGCGGTCGCTGGCGGGGGCGCACCCTTGCGGTCAATCAACAGCCGCTTCTCTTCTCGGATAACAGCACCCATCGCGTGTTGATACCAAGCCCCGGACACATTGAGGGCTCTTGGAACGCAAGTCGGCTCGCTAATGAAGAAACGAGAGCCCGTGTTTAGCCGCATGAAGTGATGTAATGCATTCCGTATCCCATTTTCGGTGGCCGCAGGTTCTTCCGAAATCGCCTCCAGTGGGACCCTCTGGTTATAGCTTAGCTGTTGGGAAAACCGATGGGGGTTGTACCTCATAAAGAGCGCCAAGTCGTTTTGCCTGAATACCAGGAAGCCCGTCCGGATGGAGTATAAGTGAAGAATCTCCCGGACTTTCAATACGGAGGCCCCGTCCTTGAAACCATCACGCAACGCCAACACCGCCTTGGAGGTCTCTGGGCCGATGGTCATGACCTTGTCCGTGAAAGAGATGCCTGCTTCGACCGTGCGCGGATGAAGAAGCAACCCCCTGGCCTCCCGCGGAGACGGATTCACAATAGAGGCGCCGACCAGCCGCATGACTCTCGGGAGTCTGCACTTCTCGTAGAACGAGGGCCTCTTGTGAATACCAAAAATCCCGAGCACATGCATTTCCATCCATGAAGTAAAATAGTGCATCGGGAGATTGGCAGGTTGCACCACCGTTTCATTTGCGTCTGCCGCCACACTGAGTCCATGGTACAGGTGGGCCAACCCGGCGATTCTAATCGACAACTGTATACCAGCCACCATCCGATGCGCTGGGTAGAAGACGGACGGCCTCATGTAGCGTGGGTGCATGGGGAGCGCGAAACAGCACAGCCATAACCCCAGAAACCCAAGAAAGAAAGTCTCCTCGTCAATGACCGGGGCGGCGATTTCCGATAAGGGCATGACTGCAGCATCAGGGAGGTAAAAACCCGTTTGGTCGTCCTCCAGTACTGGTTGACGATCTAAGCCAAAGCCAAAGGGGTCGTCGAGCTTGGCGAATTTTTCGCCCTGTTGTGATAAAATCTCCGGACGAAGAAAGCGGGCGATGAAGTCTGCAAAACTAACTCCCGGCCACCCGATTCCAAATAGAGACTTTCATACATATTCAGCACTCTTACCAGGCTCGGAAACTGGTGCTAAATAGCATTCTCCGGCGTTAGGTCCATTACCAGCGGCTTGGTGGCAAAGACATATTCATCAGGAGGAAGTAGCTCTTCATAATGCTCCCCCATCACCGGCAAATCGGAAATCTCAGCAAATTCTTCCAGGGGGATGGAGACTTCCCTGTCCACCAGAAGAAAGGTATGGGTGGGGATATTCCATTGTTCTATGAACGCCTTAACCCACCACGTCGGAGGAGCAGGGTACTCAAACAATGAGGCGTTGACTGAGGGGTATATACCAATCTTCATCAAATGCGTCTTCTTCGCTGACAAGATGTATCTGGTCCACTGCAAATACCCGGCCGATTGTCGAGGGGTCAATCCAATGTTGTAAGGTTGTCCCCAAGGGCGCGATTCACCCTGGCATATGCGCCGCCCTAGAGTATCCACGGCTGGCGGCGGCTGCACGGGAATGGAAGCAATCGAAGGCTGAAGAAGATCCTCCGAATTCCAATTTACGACCTCCACGGCATAGTTCACCGGGGGTGCATCCGCATATGGGATCGACGAGATCGGCTCTGACGGCGTCGTACAAGAAAAGCTTCGGCGACCCTTGATGATTTCACTGTACCACCTACCCCACAGGTGAAGGTTCTTATACTCACGGTCGTAATCCTTAATAAGAGTAAGAACCTCCCGGTCCATTGGCGCCTCAGGGAATCCTCCTTCTGAGCGGAAAAATGGGAACGAAAGATCAGCAGACATGTTGCCTGCAAGAAAAAGCAAAATTCATTGATCAGTATCATAATTTAATTCCGACGATTGGTACTTTGAAATTTATACCACACTGCAATGCAGTGGAAAGGGGACCCGCAAAATCCAGATGAAAATGCATCAGTTAATAAGACAGCCTCATCATGGGATGAGACTGTCAATTAATGAGGAGATCCTCAAAAGAATATTCTCATTAAATGAGAAATCCTTTGAGACAAGGAGAAAATCTCCCTTTTAAGAGCAAAGCTCTGTCACAGAGTGACACTTGTCAAACTCTGGTCACAAGGGAATAAAATTCCTTAAAAGTGCCTAGCTCTGTAATGATGATGGAAAAATCCATCAAAGGAAAAATTAATTTCTAAAAATTAAAGTTTGGGATCTTAAAGATCCATAAAGAACTTTTAAGAGTTCATCATCAGAAGATCAAAAGATCTATATTTTGTCAGTGAGCAAAGCTCTGTTCATGGGTTAAGAAACCCTGAAATAAATTCTTAAGAGCAAAGCTCTGTTTGTGAAACCCCATATGGGATTTCTTTAGATCAAAAGATCTATAAAAGCAAGGCTCTATTAATTAAGATTAATTTAATTTAAGTTAATTTTTACCTAAAATTTTTCTAAAGTTCTAACTCTGAAAATGAGAGCAAGGCTCTGAAGTTCTTGAAAATGAGAGCAAAGCTCTGAAGAAAATAAAATTCTTGAAGATGATAATCATCTGCTGAGGACCAAGGGTCCTATTTATAGGCGCTTAAGCACCTCTTCAACTCCTGAGTTGATCCAACGGTCTGGATCTTGCCACCGCTGCACTCACGTGTGCGCCACGTGAGCGCAACGGTAGGGGGCATTTATTTTCCCCAATCAGAGCAAAACTCTGTTTGAATTTCAAATTCAAAAGGTGAAGCAACGCTTCAGATCTCTTGCGCTGCGCGCAGAGCGCCATGTGTCAAAAGCAGATAGCCAGCGCAAAGGGCGTTGCGCCCAAGGCAGCGCACCCCAATCAGAGCAAGGCTCTGTTTTAAAATTTAAATTTTAAAAATAAAGGAAGCAACGCTTCAGATAACTTGTGCTCTGCGTTGCATGATACGTGTCAGTGCAGGTACGCTAGCGCAGTTATGCTGCGCTCTGCGCTGCGCGACACGTGTCAGCGCAGATGCGCTAGCGCAGTTGCGCTGTGCGACACGTGTCAAGCGCAGGTGCGCTTGCGCCAACTGCGCCAGCATTAAAATTTAAATAATAAATTATTTAATTAATCAGAATTAAAATTCTAGAAAGATCTTTCCAATCTTATTAAAATAAGAAGATTGTCTTCTGTAGAACAGAGACCTTAGGATCAAAGATCCAACGGTGGGGAAATATCCCCAGATCAATCTGAGAAAGATCTCTGTAACTAACCTAACAAACTAATTGGCCCTATATAAAGGCCCCTAGACTCTAAGTATCAGATACAAAAATAGAAAAGAGAGAACTCTCTGAAAAATTTGAAAGGGAAGCCTTTGAAGAAAGAAGATCATCTTCTTCAAGGTAAAGAATTTAATTCTTGGAAGAACAGAGATGAAAACACTTCATAAAAAGAAGAATTTCCTCTAAAAAGATCAAAGATCTAAGAACAAGATCAAAATCTTCAATAAAAAGAAAAAGATCAAAAAAGATCCAATCATAAAAGATAAAAGAAGTAATTTACTTCATTATTAGATCTTTTGATCTATATAAAGGCACAGCCTTTTGATGAACCATTGGTTCTTGAATCTTGAGGTAGAACCTCTTTAGAACTAGCAAGATTCTTTTCTTTGATCTAAATTTGATTAAGATGTGCCCTGCGCTATTGAACAGTGCCCTGTACTCTTAATATGTGCCTTTGCGCTCCTTGGACTGGCGCAAGTCACCAGAGAGCGCCACGTGTCAATCTGTGCCTTGCGCTCCTAAAAACAGGGCGCTGCGCTCTTGAATTGGTGCACTGCACCAGAGCACGCCACGTGTCAGCAGCGCACTAGCGCAGCGCACTGGCGCAGCGCACTGCGCTAATAGACTTGCGCTTAGCAGAGCGTGACACGTGTCACCTCCACATGCGCTGGCACCTTGCGCTCTTTAATTGGCGCAGAGCTCCTGACATGCCACGTGGCGCACTGTCAGAAAAACAAATGCTGTGCATTATTAAAAAAGGCAGAGCCCAATTAAAAGGTCTAACAGACCAAAACAAATGTTGTGGATTATTAAGGGCAGAGCCCAATTAAAAGGTCTAACAGACCAATTCAAATGCTGTGCATTATTTAATAAGGGCAGAGCCCAATTAAAAGGCCTAACAGGCCTAATATAAATGCCATGCATTTAAATAAAAAGCCCAATGCTATGCATTGTTTAAAAAGGGCAGAGCCCAAACAAAGGCCAAACAAGCCAAATATAAATAAAATGTTGAACATTTTCAAATGGACTTAGCCCAATTCTGGCCATAAGTCCTCAATTTAAATTGAACTAAGCACAACTGCTCTCCTAAATCAATTTACACCCGGTTCAAGGGTACATCTCTGAACTTCTCTGATATTTGTCGTTGTAATCCTTTAACGTCGTCAGAGAGGTGACGGGTCCCGACAACCATACATTGCTACGGACTGTGGGGTCCTTAAACTCATGGACCGAAATGTCCTTAAACTAATATTCGTCCCCAAAATGGGAATGTTGGACCGAAATGTCCTTAAACTAATATTCGTCCCCAAAATGTGAATGTTGGACCGAAATGCCCTTAAACTAATATTCGTCCTCAAAATGGGAATGTTGGACCACCATGTCCCTAAACTTGCAATCGACCGCAATGTCACTGAACTAAACAATAGAGCCCCAAATGCTCTCTTGTTGGATCTAAATGATCCTGTTAAGTTGATCTTAGCCTGGAAATTAGACTAACGTATCCTTTAAAAACGTTTAAGTTGATCTTAGTCCAAAATGTGGCTAACGTATCCTTAAACCAAAACCCCAAACCCAAATCTAAGAAAATACAGATTTGGACTAAGCCACGTCCTACGGGCGACAACATAAATTAGTCTACGTATACAATCCATGGGCAACCACAAACAAAACAAACACCCACGACATGAAATGACCATCTGGAGAAGGAGAAAGTTGTTACCGCAATGCGGTAGCGTAATCAACTGCAGGGGCTTGCGCCTTCAGGGAAGAGCGTCCCCACAATCAAAAATCCCTCAAGCGAGGGGGAATCTGACGAAGTCTGCTACATCGGCCGCATCCGTTTAAACCTTCGATACACGGTGCCATAAATCAATTTGGCATCTTCGGAGAGGTGGACGGATAGCTTCAATTAGCATCTGCCTCGAATTTCAAGCAAGACGTCTCTGTCGCGCCGTCTTTCGGAGGGGAACACCTATACCGGTAGGACAGTCTTACTCGAGTGGTTTGTATACTATCTGGTTTGTTTTTATCATCGTGTACATGCTTTAGGTGACATTGTAGTTCACTATTACACGTTGATAGAGAATAGTATGCTATCTGGTTTATCTTTATTATCGTGTATTGCTTTATGTGACATTACAGGTCACTATTGCACGTTGATAGAGCCCTTAGGATTCTTGCTTGACGACCAGCAGTATGATGGTGATCATATACGTGGGAGCTGGGGTCTATAAGCACATCCTTAAAGTGGTCCCTAGTCATGGGAGTTTCGAGACTGGGCATCGATACTCCATTAGTAGACCAGTGTATACAGTCGAGACCCCGACGAGGGGCGGTGGCCGGTCTCACAAGCCACTGGTGTCAGTTGGTTCACCTAAGATGTATACAGGTGCTCATTGGGTTATGAGTCCACCGGACAAGACTCGCCGGGAACATGCTAGTTGGTATTATACCATACGTCAGATAGCAGTTCCCTGGTGACATGTGTACAGGTTAGTTCATCGACCTGAGGTCGTCATTTTTCTCGTGTGAGTTTCCACTGTGCTTTGATTACTACCCTACCACGGCTCAAAGGAGTCGTGCAAACAGGTTTTAGTTGGGTACAGTCCCGAGCCACATGGAGGCAAGTGAGCGGATCGGCAGGTGATTCGTCTCTCCCGGTATTGGGGGTGAGATCGCGCTGTGTCTAGGAGAGCCATTACACAAAGCCCTCGGCCGAGGTAGGAGATTTACTGGTAGGTATTCCAGTAGTATCTCAGGGTGTTCTTGGCTACACTCCGACACGACTTGTACCGCTTTTGGGGGTCTGATTTTTACCAACCCCCTAGGCCCGCCATGCGATGCTCATAGACGAATGGACCGGACTGTACGGATATTGTCATTGACAGGCTCAGTAGGGTGTCAGGATGAGTTCGCTCATCGACCTCTCATTTTGGTCAATACCTGGTAGCCCGTTACGTACAGCTAGTACCACTGAAGTGCTAGTGGTTAAATCCACAGCCAAAGTATTGACGAGTCTTTAGAGTCTCCCACAGACAGTTTCTCAAGTTTCGGGCGAAACGTTGTAGAGGTCGTATGATATATGGTAGGGTCCGATCATATACGTGCAGTATTGCATGGATCATGATCGGGCGGATCATACTAGTGGGCTTTGGTTTAAGCCGGATCCTAGTATTAGATTTGTTGGATTACTTTAGTCTCATCCCATTCGCATTCAGTCGGAATGCGGGTGCAGGTATGTATATACAGGTGAGGGGTATCCTTGTGATCCGTCACGAGTTTACTTTAGATGTTGCCGTATATTTTTGTTGTGGCAAACATTTGGATTAATGTTTGCATATGGAAATAATAAGCTAGATTTCATCATGAGATGAATTAAATATGACATAGACATATATAGTGACTCATGATCTCTTTTATTGTGTAAATGTCACATTAGTGATTGATTTGTGGGTTGATTTGATAAGGGGGGAGAGAGGGGCTGCCATGAGATGGTTGCTAGCTCTTGTATTTTGATAATCTTGTCACTCTCTCATATTATCAATTCAGCACAAGAAAAGAAAAGAATAGAGAGCCTCTTCTTCTTCTTCTTCTTCCTCTAGCTCATTATCTCCATCAATGGCTTCATCTCTAACCTCCATCCAAATCAATGGATGCAAGAGACAAAGTGATCACAAACATTCTCTACAACACCTTGGACACGTCGGCTAGCACACTTCGTGCCTGAGTTGCTTCGGATGAAGCGGGAGCCCGTAAAAAGACTCGTAGATGTGGTGCCCTTTCCGACGAGGAGATCAAGACCGGAGATGCCGCGAGGAGCTTGGGATGGTGGCCAAAGACCGAAAGACACGGATCGATCAGTATAGCTTTCTATCCCTTTTCTAGTTTGCTAGTAGTAGGTTAATGGTTCGACCCGGGTTTTAAGCATACAATAGCACCGGTTTCTAGTTTAGAAAAATTTTCGTTCCGCATTTTGGCCTCGGAAAGACGGCCGGGGCGCTACCGTAGTCTTACATGGTATCAGAGCCAGGCCATTAACCTTTACTAGCTTGCTCTAACGTATTTAGAACTTCGATCGAACAAAAATTCCGAAACCGCGATTTCAAAAAGTGCAGTTTCTGTCGAAATTTTTTTGTTGTCAAAAAATTATTTGGTGTATTGCAGAAATTTGTGCAGGGTTTTCTAAGATTACTGTGAAAATTTGGTAGCCTATTATTACTGTTGCGCCACGGAACCGCGGCCTTACCCATGCTTTAGCCGCGGTTCCACCGCCATTCCATGTCATCAATGCGCCAAATTTTCTATAGTACTCTCTGACTTAGAATTGTGGTTTCTGGTATTTTATTTTGGGCCCAGATTTGTTTGAGTACTGGGAATTGTGCTTGGGGCCCACTTCGGGAAATTTTGTCGATCGAAAATTTAAATATGTTAGTTCACAGTATTTACAGTATATCCGCGACCGGTAATGTCATTTGATCGGTAAATCTTGTCTAATTGCTATAGCCCTTTTAGACGGATTTGTGAACGCGACATTCACGTTGATGTTCTGTGTTGTGCCGTGATGTTGCGGATTTGCCGTGGTGGATAGCTGATTGAATGAAATTCTTGATGTGTAGTATGAAATTGTAAAGAAATCACAACCAAAAATTATTTGACCGCAATCAACTACGGTGTCGGATGTAGATTGTTAGTGAGTGCGGATCGTCCACAGGGAAAGTGTAATCGTTCGTCTTTTGAATTAGATAAGTCGAAACTTTAAAGAAAAGAAAATAAACAACTCATGATTTAAAGTTGAAGTTCAAGAATTAGAAAATATAGATCTAATAACAAGAAAAAGATAGAATCAAGAATTGAGAGTTTGATGACTTTTCCAACCAAATATCAAGAATTGAAATGAGGCTCATAGGAATCGATCGGATCTATAGATGTGATGCAATCTCACGATGACGTATTCTTATCCTTCGATGAATTGATACTAGATCGATGATGATCGACGAGAATTAGGGATTTCTAGTGAAACTAGGGTTTCATCATTTATCCCTTGTTCCTTCGTTGATATCATTCACATTCTAGCCTCTAGTAAATTCAAGAAACGATTGTAGATATCTAATTTCGAGCGATAGCAATCAAGAAAGCATCGCAACGAAACTAGGTCATCGATTCTTGAACTTGCTAGGGTTTACAAAACTCGTAGGACTCAAGAATCGTATTAAGATTTGTTACATCATCATTCTATTGATCTTCTCGACTCCTCGACGAGCGGAGTTTTACTCAAACATCACAACAAGAACTACAATTACAAATTGAGATCGAATCATGATGCAAGAATTTAAAGAAAACAAGATTAAAGAATTTCACCTTTTATTTATATCAACAATTTCATTACATTCGCTTAAGAACTACAAGAGGAAGAACTCGATTGTCGATTTGGCTTCGCTCGGCTCCGTGAGTCGCGGATCGGCTTGGATCACTTGCTCGATTGGAGATCGGCTCCGCTCCTAAAAGGTTGAAGGGCTTCTTGCTTGATTGGTACTCGGGATCTTGAATTTGGATTGGAATTAGGGTTAGGGTTTCGCACAAGTCTTGTCACTAGACTTGTGGAAGAAGATGAGAGAGATGAAGAATGAACAACTAAAGAACTAACTAATGAATAATCTCAACCCTGAGATCTAGGTTCCTATTTATAGCCATCAAAACCCTAGATCTAGGATTTGAATTTTAAGTTTCCTTCCAAAAGTTTGTTGAGGAGATTTGAATTTCCCTCCAAAAGTTAGTTAAGGAGAAACTTCTAGATGAAGTTAGTTAGGAGGGAGCTTCTAGAAATAGTTTGTTAGGAGCTTAATTAAGATTAGCTTTGCTTAATGATCTTTGCTGATCTGGTAGAAGCTTCGAGAGAATTCTGGAATTTGAGGCATCTTAAATGAATGTGGGCCCTGAGAGAGGAGTTGTGCACAGAAAATAGAGCGCTGAAGTGGCAATACCGCCGCGGAACCGCGGCACAAGCCGGCTCCCGCCGCGGTTCCGCGGCCATGTTGGAGACTTGGGGCTTGGGACTTCTGGTGCTGATTTAAGCTGACTTGTGGGCCTTTCTTTGATATGTTGATTTTTATATTTCCTTTGGAATTGCTACCAGATCTGAAATCATTGAGTTGGCGTATTTTTGATTAGTTCTTTTGGCTTTGCTCCTGCAATTTCCTGCACAAATCTCGACACAAGTGTTGCGAATACAGGGATGATGCGATGCCATGATAAACACACAATTTCCTTTATAGTGCCGGTTTTAGAGTCTAACACATGCAATTTGATATTTCACGACTGATTTTCTAATATTTGTAGTATATATACCGAACTCTTCTAGATGAGTGCAATTGATAGGAAAATTGCCGTGTTAAAAATGCAGTATTTTCGACTGATCAAATTCCCCCAAACTTATTTTCGATCGTCTCGAGCGAATTGTTTTATTAAAATGAGAAGGAGAAAATAAAGAAAAAGAAAAACTAACTAGCACACTTTCGTAGGCAACACGATTGCACTGAGCAAGTGCAACAAGCCTTTAAACCTCTAGGTGTCTCTAGTAGGAGGAGTGTTGTCTCCTGAGGGTTTTCAGCGGATTGCACCCACAAAATCCAATAATAAAAGGAAGATCATGAATATTACATTTAAAGAAAAGAATTGTAAAAGAAAAGCCTTGAAAATTAGGGTTTCCAACTAAGCTAGCTTTTCGGTTGTCATGAGCCCTATCTTAATGGTCATGAAAAGATGTCAGAAATCACATCCTCCCTCAATAAAACATTGTCTTATTTTTCATTCCTATCTTTCTTCCAAGCATCGATCATATCACCCTGCGTGTGTGTAAAGACATCCCTACACCCGTAGAATTCAATTCAAGCTATCATACTCTTGCCCATCAGCCTCAGTACTTTTTAATTAATGAATATTTAGACGAAATTGCTCACACACTTTCATGCGACCGTTAATACTTCTTGAGGTACTAACCGACCGATTACTCATGTGCTTGCTTATTTGGTATATTTTCCCCGTTTTGTACCACCTCAGGCATAGCAGTGACTCCCAGACCAGTTGGCCTTAGGGCACTAGGTGAAGAGGCATCCTCGCTATATATTTTTTTATTGCCCTTGGTGATAACAAAACCAGTGTTCATTTTTCTCACCATTTTATATTTTCTTCAATTTTTTTTTATTTCCTTCATACATCGGCTTTAAGACAAGAGCATTTCAAGGTATCCTCTACTATCCCGGGCTTCAAGACGTGTGTAAGTGCGAATAGCAGGGTATCAACGTTCAAAATGTTTGGCTTCCAGAATAGAAACTATTTTTCAGACTTATTTTTATCCTCAGATTAGTGACTTCCTTCATCTTACTAACCCTTGGGACAACGGCTCATAACTACTTATTACTAGTTCGTATAAGAAAACTTCTAATTTTCTTGGTTTTCTTAAATTTTTCTAATCTCATGGCTGTAATTTTTCACTATCTAATCTTTTATTATCTTATTTATGTACAAAAAATATTTTTATTTTTAAATTTTTTTAAAATTTTTTTATAGGTTTTCAAAATGTTTTGTGGTTATGCAAAGTATGATGCAAATGATTCGAAAATAAGCACAAACCTCCCCCAAACTTGTTTTTAACAGTGTCCTCACTGTTGCCATCTGCTAAATCTCGAAAAAACCTGTAAGCTTGGGAGGAATTTATTAGTGGGGGCAAAATATTTAAGTGAAGATCCTCCCCCAAACTTATTTTTGGCTCATCATTTTGTAAAAATTTTCTTTTCAAGAGCCAGAAAAATTGCCCCCTCCTAAACTTGAGTTATGTAATGTTAAGCTTTGAAAATCACAAGAGGGGGTCAAAAATCATTGGTCGATGCCAAGATTTGCAAAGACCGAATGTTAACACCAACCATTCAAAAATTTTATCAATGCAGTGCTCTGGTTGGTGGAAGAAGAAATGGGGAAATGTTAAGTGATGGAATAGAATGTGTGTGCGTCTCATTTTGGAGAGACGATGCAGTGAATATGATGGATTACTCGCATTCTTTTTACAATTCAGAAGAAGGGGTGGAGGTTCAATTTCATTGATTGGGAGATGATTCATCTCAACACCCGTGTCGTTCAAAAATGCGAGTTCATCGAAGATCTCCTCAAAAGTTCCATCAATACCCCGGTGAATAATGTCATCACAAAGTGCGGGGTGATCTTCAGACTCTAAAAGCAGTTCATAATCAGTGTTAGTTGTTGACCCGGACATCTCGGTGGAAGAGTCCGTATGTGTATGATACATAGTTGGGTCAAACAACAACGTATGAAAAGAGTCAAGATCGGTATCAGAAGGATCATCAAATTCGCTGCTGTCGACATCCATTAAGTCGACAGAACAGACCTGAGCAGTAGGTTCGGAGGGTACACTTCCCAACTTGTAAATGTTCAGCTCTATTGACCTATTCTCGAAGGATAGGGTCATAGAACCATTACGACAGTTGATGATAGCTTTGGAAGTGGCCAAAAAGGGGCGACCTAAAATCACTGGAATTTGATTCCGTGGGTTCGCTACAGGCTGTGTATCAATTACAATAAAGTCCACAGGGAATATATATTCCCCGATTTTTATTAACACATCCTCCAGTTCACCCCTAGGTTTGTTGATTGATCGGTCAGCCATCTGGAGAGTTATGCTCGAAGGCTTCAACTCTCCGATCCCTAGTTGCTCATAAACTGAATATGGAAGCAAGTTAACACTAGCGCCAAGGTCTAGTAGAGCACGGTTAATGTGTTTTTCCCCAATAGAAATGGAAATAGTAGGATATCCAGGATCCTTACGTTTCCACGGTAATTGTTGGGGGAAAGCCGTGTCTACAGTCTTTGCCATGAAAATTTTCTTGGGCACTTGAGTCTTCCTCTTCCTAGTGCATAAGTTCTTAAGAGTTTTCGCATAGGAAGGAACTTGTTGGATAGCATCTAGGAGAGGGATGTTGATGTTAACTTGCTTAAAAATATTCATAATCTTCTCCATATGTGGACTCGATTTGTTAGCCCTTAACCGTTTAGGGTAAGGTGCTTTAGCAATAAGCGCTGGGTCCATCATAGGAGAAGGAAGTGTGTGTGGAATCGATCCCAGAATAGAAGTGGGGATCGTCCGTGGAGGAGTAAAAGAGGTGGGCTGAAGTGGCGAGCCTTTTGGGAAACGAAGAATAGGCTCGGAAGAAGGTGGTGGGGTAGAAGAACTGGGGTCAGAATTAGAAGTGTGTGTGTGAGGAAAGGTCTCAGCCGGGGTGTAATTGATTGATTTATCAGTATCATCAAACTCTTCCCCAACGTGAGTGTCAAGCACTCTTCCAGATCTCAACGTGATTGCATCCACATGATGTGAATAGCCAGGATTGGGTAAAGGTTGAGTTGGAAGTTTCCCTTTCTCTCTTGCACTCATTTCGGCTTTTAATCGTGCAATTTATTCTTCCATCGATTTAATACTCTCACTTTGGGACGCAGAGTTTTTCTTTATATAATCGACAGAAGACTTTATTTCAGCCGATACTTGCATGAGATTTGTTAGAAGCAAGTTTATGAATGAAGAGGATTCATCAGTCCCGGTCAACTGCAAAGGACTAGATAGTGCGGGTGTGTTGACCGGATTTTGGAAATTTTGTGCTTGAAAGGGGTGCTGACTCAATTGAAGTGGTGGATGCTGTTGTGGTGGAGGGACCCTTTGGAAATTGTTTTGGGTTGGAACCGTGTTTTGAGATTATGATTGGTTCCAAGAAAAATTTGGGTGATTCCTCCAACCCTGATTATATGTGAAAGAATATGGATCATTTCTAGGTCTTTGAAATGCATCATTGGTATGCTCATGACCTTGAAACGGACATTCTTCCGTCAAGTGAGAAGGATCAGAACAGCATCCACATACAGTTTTGGAGAGTGATATTTGACTTAGGGCGGCTAAAAATTTGTTTTCCATAGTCTCAAGTTTCTTTTGCATAGCTGAAATGTCAGCTCTAACTCCTATGGAAATATCATTGCCATCCCTAGACGATTGACTCACACCCTCCCACTGTAAAGATTTTTCAGCGAAATCTTTTAGAAATTTCTAGGCTTCCCCATCATCTCTGGTCATGAAGTTGCCTTGACACATGGATTTAAGGGTCTGTCTTGTGTTAGGATTAATGCCCTCATAAATGATTCGGCACAGTTTCCATCTCGGGATGCCGTGATGTGGACATTGGACCAACAGATCCTTGAAACGTTCAAGACATTTTGAAAATGTTTCATTTGGAAGCTGGGTGAATTGATAGATTTCGCTACGGACTCGAGCTGTCTTTTGATGTGGGTAGAATTTCTTAAGGAATGCTTTGACGAATTCATCCCAATTTGAAATGGAATGTGCGGTAGTGTTATATAGCCACTTCTCGGCTAAATCGCATAAGGTGAATAGGAGAAGACGAAGACGCAAAGCATCCACAGAAAGCTGTGAAGTACCCATCATTGCGCATACATTTTCAAATTTCGTAATAAACACGTATGCGTCTTCAGACTCGAGACCGTGAAATTTTGGTAGAAGGTTGATGTATTGGGGTTTTATTTGAAAATTTTCCCCATTGGCCGGTGGAATGGAAAGACAAGTGGAAAGTGGACCTCGTGTTGGATAGCACCTCTCTTGGAGAGAGATGCGAGGTAGATTCTGCGCACCAACGGACGGCGGCAGGGTAGTGGAAAAGAAGTTCGATGGAGACGGATCCATCGATGTGGGTGTGGTGGTGGGTAAAGAAAGGGTAAATGTAGAAATACCGACTTTTGGGTCGATGAAGGGAAACGCGGACTAACGGGCACTAGAATCCCGTATCCAGCCTATCTTGCACTAAAAATGGTTAGTACAAGTGGCAGCGTGAATTTATAATTAGGGGAAATGATATGAATGCGGTGTTTGTTTTGAAAATATATGGATTTTTTGAAAAAAATGATGCAACACAACAAATGTAATACACAAAACCCTAAAATCTAGTGGTCACCTAGGTCAAACTCTAGACCGCTCCTAACTGCCAAAAGACAAGTCGCAGGATAAATCCTCCACTGCCTCTTTATCCCCCTGTGGCCAGGTAAGTGCCAGGTAAGTGGGAAGGTACTCCACTACGTAAGTAGTGGGCCTAATTAATAACCACTAGCCTTCGACACACTTGCCTTAGACACCACAAGAAAACGCGGATAAGCAATGAATGACCCACGGCCTTCTTCTGTCCTAAGTGAGCGCGACGGTCCTTAGAGTCATCTCTAGATCTTTTTTAGTTAATTGGGGTAAATGCGGATGCAAGTTTGTGATTTTTGGGGCTTAGGAAGGGTAATGAACTCCCCACCTAATCTGGATTTGGTCGTGCCCCTTAATATCCGTATTAATATGCAAACAACCAAAAGATCAAAATAAGCACAATTTAATTTTGCTTTTTGCACGGCGCTGCGATTTTTTGCAAAGAAACCTGCACAAAATGTTATTTGGAGTAGAGGAGGAGGGAGATAAGAAAGTTAGAATGCACCTGAGAAATTTTGGAGCAGTGAATTGCCTGAACCGCCGCGGAATCGCAGTGGGAGTCGCTTAATGCCGCGAGATCGCGGTCAAATGAACAGTTCTCTGCACAATGTTTTTAGCAAAATGCTTCTGTTGCTCCCTTTAGCTCTCTGGACTATTCAGAAATTTTTTTCCACAGCTCCAGAAGTTCCAGATTTCCTCGCACAAATAACAACAACTCGTATTAGTGTTTGCGCGAATTTTGATCTAAAAATTATAATGGAATAAATTTTTCAACTCAAATTTCAAAATACGAACAATTAGCGCACTATCCCCGGCAACGGCGCCATTTGATTGAATGAAATTCTTGATGTGTAGTATGAAATTGTAAAGAAATCACAACCAAAAATTATTTGACCGCAATCAACTACGGTGTCGGATGTAGATTGTTAGTGAGTGCGGATCGTCCACAGGGAAAGTGTAATCGTTCGTCTTTTGAATTAGATGAGTCGAAACTTTAAAGAAAAGAAAACAAACAATTCATGATTTAAAGTTGAAGTTCAAGAATTAGAAAATATAGATCTAATAACAAGAAAAAGATAGAATCAAGAATTGAGAGTTTGATGATTTTTCCTACCAAATATCAAGAATCGAAATGAGGCTCGTAGGAATCGATCGGATCTATAGATATGATGCAATCTCACGATGACGTATTCTTATCCTTCGATGAATTGATACTAGATCGATGATGATCGACGAGAATTAGGGATTTCTAGTGAAACTAGGGTTTCATCATTTATCCCTTGTTCCTTCGTTGATATCATTCACATTCTAGCCTCTAGTAAATTCAAGAAACGATTGTAGATCCCTAATTTCGAGCGATAACAATCAAGAAAGTATCGCAACGAAACTAGGTCATCGATTCTTGAACTTGCTAGGGTTTACAAAACTCGTAGGACTCAAGAATCGTATTAAGATTTGTTACATCATTATTCTATTGATCTTCTCGACTCCTCGATGAGCGGAGTTTTACTCAAACATCATAACAAGAACTACAATTACAAATTGAGATCGAATCATGATGCAAGAATTTAAAGAAAACAAGATTAAAGAATTTCACCTTTTATTTATATCAACAATTTCATTACATTCGCTCAAGAACTACAAGAGGAAGAACTCGATTGTCGATTTGGCTTCGCTCGGCTCCGTGAGTCGCGGATCGGCTTGGATCACTTGCTCGATTAGAGATCGGCTCCGCTCCTAAAAGGTTGAAGGGCTTCTTGCTTGATTGGTACTCGGGATATTGAATTTGGATTGGAATTAGGGTCAGGGTTTCGCACAAGTCTTGTCACTAGACTTGTGGAAGAAGATGAGTGAGATGAAGAATGAACAACTAAAGAACTAACTAATGAATAATCTCAACCCTGAGATCTAGGTTCCTATTTATAGCCATCAAAACCCTAGATCTAGGATTTGAATTTTAAGTTTCCTTCCAAAAGTTTGTTGAGGAGATTTGAATTTCCCTCCAAAAGTTAGTTAAGGAGAAACTTCTAGATGAAGTTAGTTAGGAGGGAGCTTCTAGAAATAGTTTGTTAGGAGCTTAATTAAGATTAGCTTTGCTTAATGATCTTTGCTGATCTGGTAGAAGCTTCGAGAGAATTCTGGAATTTGAGGCATCTTAAATGAATGTGGGCCCTGAGAGAGGAGTTGTGCACAGAAAATAGAGCGCTGAAGTGGCAATACCGCCGCGGAACCGCGGCGCAAGCCGGCTCCCGCCGCGGTTCCGCGGCCATGTTGGAGGCTTGGGGCTTGGGACTTCTGGTGCTGATTTAAGCTGACTTGTGGGCCTTTCTTTGATATGTTGATTTTTATATTTCCTTTGGAATTGCTACCAGATCTGAATTCATTGAGTTGGCGTATTTTTGATCAGCTCTTTTGGCTTTGCTCCTGCAATTTCATGCACAAATCTCGACACAAGTGTTGCGCAATACAGGGATGATGCGATGCCATGATAAACACACAATTTCCTTTATAGTGCCGGTTTTAGAGTCTAACACATGCAATCTGATATTTCACGACTGATTTGCTAATATGTGTAATATAAATGCCGAACACTTCTAGATGAGTGCAATTGATAGGGAAATTGAGTATTTTCGACTGATCAATAGCCTGGTTGCAATGGTAGTACAGTTTGATTGTATATGTACATTTGATATTGCGGGGCGAGTGTCCGACATGTGGACTGCGTCACTGCCTGTTCGTATATTATTCTTTTGGGGCACGACCGGGCTGAGGTCGATGTACCCGTTGTATATTTTACTTTCTGTACTAGGATTACCCCGTGGAGGGGTGCACGGGTAGCCGGGTTCTAGAGGGCAACGGGCCCGCATCTCATGGTTTTGAGACGGAGGGGGCTTCACTCTAGAATTGGCGGGCTTTTCGCCGCACTCGTAGGGGGTACAGGTTGACCCTAGGAGGGGTGCTCAAGTTACCGGATTCCGTGAAGTGCCGGGTGGTCCATTCATGTTGTTGAAGGGGGCTGCCCCGCTTCAGGTTTTGGCGGGTAACTTGCCGCGCCCATAGGGGTCTAGGATTTCATTGCACAGGCTATCCACACGACCAGGGGAACGTCGGGTTTCAGTAGTGGCTCTATGAAACCCGGGGATCCCAGATTATCTGTATTGTTCTGTGATGCTTATTACATTTCTGTGATGTTGCATTTTATCACACCATGAGCGAATATTATATATTGATTTATATACTAGTAGATGTTGTCTATGTTTTACACCCGCGCTAGTCCAGTCCCCGCTCTGTCGCTAGTTAAGTAACCTAACGGGTGATGACGGGACCCAGTGGCGAATGCGGATGGCATATACGTACATCGTATTTTTGTTCTTTTGTTGTGTGATTAATTGATGGGACTGCATTGATTCGAATCAATGCAAGCTAAACAAACCTATTCTGATGTTGTTGGAACATTTTTCAAAAGGCTGTTATTGCAAGGACGTTCTTTTTTGTTTTGCACAGTAGTATTCGGTTATGAATATGCAGCACCTCAGTCGACGAGGCAAGGGCCGAGATCCCTTTACTGGGAGTGACCCCTTGGATAGAAGTTTGCGTCAGGATAATAACTTCACTATTGTCGATTACTTTTTGCTTTGCATCGTGGTATTCAGATGGAATATCTTGCACCTCATTCTACGGGGAAAGAGCCGAGATCCCTTCACCGGGAGTGACCTCTTTAGCAAAGGTTTTCGCTACTATATTTATAAAAAGCTATCCGGTTCCTTCAACGATATCAAGTTCATTACGTTAAAGGTTTTTCGCCAAAAATCTGCCGTAGCCCTCCGTCATTTCAGATTAGTATTGCTTAGTATTCGTGCTACGTATGCCGTGCATTGCCGAGGCATAGTGTTCGGTAGCTCTGTAATGCTTTTCTGTCGCATGGATATTTGGATTGGTTAGGACAGTCGTACGGTTATGTTGGCATTGTCAAGGACTCATACGGGTGGGTTTAACGCAATCAAGATAATGACGGGTTGAACTTGACTAGGACTTTTTGATATGCTGGCATTGTCAAGGTCACTTGGGTCCTAGGGGTAAAAACATACATCGGGAGTTTCTAAAGAAACTGAAACTTTCCAGATATGCGCATACCTTCTAGAGTGTGATAACGTGAGTGGATTCCATCACGTTATCATGCGATGATAGTTGGATCCTGATTCCCATTGATGAGTTGGTTTACTCCTCGGGTGATCCCGACTAATTCTTCTTTTATGTTTGGAGGAGAATTTGAGGTTACAGTGGGAGGTTTCCTGATTAGATAAATTGATAACCATTCTGATCTAGGTTAGAGTGCACGCAGAGTGTTTCTTTTCTCTCTCTCTTTGGCAGCGACCATGGCCCGACCCTAGATTATAACTCAGTGACCAAGTTAACCGAACTTTTTTAAAACACTGGCTTTTGGATTGTCAGAGTTGCATACCTCATTGCCACTCCTACTTTTGCCCTTTTCTCCAGAACACTCCGTATTACTACGAACGTCCACTTCAATTGGATAAAACCATCGTATGGTTATATACGAACTCGAAGGAACTTATTCGAGGATGGTTTCCGGTTCTGGAGAAAATGAATAGGACTACTCAGTTGTCTTTTCCTTTTACCTTCTCTCAGGTTGCGAGTGTTCCTTGGATTAGGACGGTACACCTATTACGCTAATTGGATAGTCTTCTTCCAAACCATAGGCAGGTGCCGAACGGTAGGGAATGAAGAAAACGAATTAGCCTAACGATGGTGTACAGAAGGTATTAAGTAAAGACAAATAAAGGGATTAGGAAGAGGGCAAAGTAAATTGCGACTGCTATTCACGACCAAACCAAGTATTTCATTACCACTCCTACTTCACCTTTGTATTTCTCCAAAACACTCCGTATCACTACGAAGATCCACAGTTATTTGGATACTCCATCGTATGGTTATATACGAACTCGAAGGAAGTTGTTCCAGTTCGGGGATGGATTCTGGTTCAGTAGAAATAGGAATAAGGTTTTATTCAGTTGTCTTTTATCTTTACCTTCTCTCGGATTGCGAGTGCTCCTAGGATTAGGACAGTACACCCATTATGCTTATTGGATAGTCTTCTTCCAAACCATAGGCTGGTGCCGAACGGTCGGGAAGGAAGAAAACCATTTAGCCTAAAGGGGTGTACAGAAGGTAATGACTAAAGACATATAAAGGGATTTAGAGAGATGGCAAAGAAATATACGGTTACAGTTGTGAATCTGATAATGGAAGAGACAATACTAGGAATACCCGGATACCCCTTCGAAACATTTACATGTTTCAGTTTCACTGTGTATTGTTATAAGAAAACTGATTTCCCAATTAGTACTTACTCCAGGGTATGTATTTACCAGGTTTGATTCTCACATCTGTATGGTTTTACAGATGTTAAGTGGGAGTAAGTTATTTGGAATTGGGTGATCATCCTCATTATATCGGGATTCGTTGTAATTGGTGATATTTGAGGAAATCGCCTGGGTTGTTTGCCGGACGGCAAATATTTGGTTTTGAATATCCGTTGTTATGCACCAATTTCAAATTGATATATCTGTACGTCTATTTTTATAGAGTGAGATATAACTTTTTGAAATTATGTCTATGACATTTACCTATATCAGTGGATGGTTAGGTAAAGAGCATTAAACAGCAGTGTAATTCTTCTTAACTATAAGTACAGTTTTCAACCTACGACACACAGGGAATGAGTTAATAGACTCAGGGGACTTATATAGAGTATTGTATGTTGTCCAGTGTCCATTAGAACAGAGGGGTTGGTACTCGTACTATATTCTGTTTACTTATGACTTCTCTAGTTCTTAGACAAGTGTTTCGTAAAAACACAAGGTCCAAGTTTTGAGAAGTTATAGGTATAAGAGTAAAGTAAAGAACCAGATGTTGCAAGTATCGGGATTCTTCAAGGTGATCGAAGATGTAGATACTTGTGTATAGTATTCAGTTGATAGTAATGGTTTTGAGAAACTTGTTTCTCTTTCAGGTTACTCATATCTGGATGCATTCCTAAGTAGAGTAACGCTGAATGGCCTCCTTCCATTTAGTTGACATGCACTGGAGACAGCTGCATGATTTGATTCTGGTTCCAATTAAATCAGTGCCTCTGTTTCTATATTGGATATAGAACGGTTCATATCTTAACGATGTTAAGGTACGGAGAGTTGTCCGGCTTATGCTTAAAACCAGACTCTGGATAACTCGAGGCACGTTTCTGTAATGGCAGTTTGTGGGTTAACCCGGGCTATGACGAGGGTTGACTTTCTACCATCTGGAAGATCAATAGTGATATTATTCTTGACTCGCCACAGTTTTAGTAAAATGGATTTTTCAGAAAACAGTAGTGGGAGTATGGTAGAACTGGAAGTGATTCTAGAACCGCAAACGATTACTGATAATTTGATAAGAACCTAAAGATTCAATCTGGTTTGACATTCCATTGGCCACTCAGCAGATATGGTGGGTAACCTCAGGCACCCAAGAGGTACTCCGGTAGCCTCAAGGACGGTGACAGGGAGGTTCTTGTTTACCCAGACTTGACACTACTGTTGTTCCAGGCTATGAGACCCGGCAGGAGGATGAATATAGAGTCGTTCTAAATTAGCTTTACAAGTGCACGTATATATTATTCTGCCAGAGAGTTGTCGTAGTCAGTGGAAGCAGCGGAAGAATAGTGGACAAGAAGCTTATTTCTATTTATGGACTAAAGCAGATATAGCGGAGATAGATCATCTATTTTTGATGTGACAGTCATGAGTTTGACTTCATCAAAATAGAGGATGGATCTGTTAAGAAAGTAGTAGGGTGTGATGTCCTGGTATTTGGATGACATGCACACAGTAGGAAGTGAAATTCCTATACTACGATCGGTTATACTTTGGTTGTCACACAGTGGTTTCTCCACATAGGACATGGATTTTATATCAGATATTCTGGTTACTAGATCTATGGTTTTAGATCTAGATTTGGGTAGTTTCCCAATCTGGGTACTTAGACAGTATTCTAAAGGTGTTTTAGAATGGACGACTCCTGGCATGGTGGTGTACCTGCAGGTGATGGAGTCACCCTTTTTAAAGGTGTCTTACAGACTAAAGGGGAGAGGGATGCGCATGATTAGCAGATCACTTGCTTAGGCAATTGAGTCAATCATGAGATGTCAAGTACCACACCAGATGTTGTTTTTGCACTAGATGCAATAAGTTGATATTAGTCCAATCCTGGAGAAACATTCGGAAGCAGTTTTAGAACATAAGTGGATGTTCTAGGGATTTGATAATAGCAGCCTCTTTCGGGAGACGGTTATCATTCCAGGCTTCCAAGGTGACCTGAATGACAGAGTGGCTGTCAGAGTTATAGTTTTCCCTCCGACGAGGGGCAGTGTTTTGGACAGGTGATCCAAGCGGACACTGAGGAAGGCATGACGCAGGATACTGATTAAGTTCAGTTGACCATGTAGTCTAAGAAGTTTGGATTTGGAGTTCATTTATGAACTAGGTCCCATTAGATATCCAGACATATTCTAAGACAGGTATTGCTCATTTCGGGAGATGGCTTTCTCCGCGAACTTGAGATAAAGAGAGACATAGAAAGAAACATCAGGGCGGATCCACTCACTGAGGCTATTCCTCGAACGCAATAGTTTCGCAAACGGGTTTGTGAGTCTGATTAGTAGAGGAGTTGGGTGTTCGGTATCACACGGGCTGTGAGTACGCGACATCGCAATAAATTAGCCTTGAGTGCAAGTGGGAGATTGTTGGATATAGTGCCCTCAAAGTCAATTATTGGATCGCAGGCACGTGATTGCAATGATTGAGGGAGGACCTATACCGGTAGGACAGTCTTACTCGAGAGGTTTGTATACTATCTGGTTTGTTTTTATCATTGTGTACATGCTTTAGGTGACATTGTAGTTCACTATTACACGTTGATAGAGAATAGTATGCTATCTGGTTTATCTTTATCATCGTGTACTGCTTTAGGTGACATTACAGGTCACTATTGCACGTTGATAGAGCCCTTAGGATTCTTGCTTGACGACCAGCAGTATGATGGCGATCATATACGTGGGAGCTGGGGTCTATAAGCACATCCTTAAAGTGGTCCCTAGTCGTGGGAGTTTCGAGACTGGGCATCGATACTCCATTAGTAGACTAGTGTATACAGTCGAGACCCCGACGAGGGGCGGTGGCCGGTCTCACAAGCCACTGGTGTCAGTTGGTTCACCTAAGATGTATACAGGTGCTCATTGGGTTATGAGTACACCAGACAGGACTCGCCGGGAACATGCTAGTTGGTATTATACCATACGTCAGATAGCAGTTCCTTGGTGACATGTGTACAGGTTAGTTCATCGACCTGAGGTCGTCATTTGTCTCGTGTGAGTTCCCACTGTGCTTTGATTACTACCCTACCACGGCTCAAAGGAGTTGTGCAAACAGCTTTTAGTTGGGTACAGTCCTGAGCCATATGGAGGCAAGTGAGCGGATCGGCAGGGGATTCGTCTCTCCCGGTATTGGGGGTGAGATCGTACTGTGTCTAGGAGAGCCATTACACAAAGCCCTCGGCCGAGGCAGGAGATTTACTGGTAGGTATTCCAGTAGTACCTCAGGGTGTTCTTGGCTACACTCCGACACGACTTGTGCCGCTTTTGGGGGTCTGACTTTTACCAACCCCTTAGGCCCGTCATGCGATGCTCATAGACGAACGGACCGGATTGTACGGATATTGTCATTGACAGGCTCAGTAGGGTGTCAGGATGAGTTCGCTCATCGACCTCCCTTTTGGTCAATAGCTGGTAGCCCGTTACCTACAGCTAGTACCACTGACGTGCTAGTGGTTAAATCCACAGCCAAAGTATTGACGAGTCTTTAGAGTCCTCCACAGACAGTTTCTCAAGTTTCGAGCGAAACGTTGTAGAGGCCGTATGATATATGGCAGGGTCCGATCATATACGTGCAGTATTGCACGGATCATGATCGGGCGGATCATACTAGTGGGCTTTGGTTTAAGCCGGATCCTAGTATTAGATTTGTTGGATTACTTTAGTCTCATCGCATTCGCATTCAGTCGGAATGCGGGTGCAGGTATGTATATACAGGTGAGAGGTATCCTTGTGATCCGTCACGAGTTTAGTTTAGATGTTGCCGTATCTTTTTGTTGTGGCAAACATTTGGATTAATGTTTGCATATGGAAATAATGAGCTATATTTCATCATGAGATGCATTAAATATGACATAGACATATATAGTGACTCATGGTCTCTTTTATTGTGTAAATGCCACATTAGTGATTGATTTGTGGGTTGATTTGATAAGGGAGAGAGAGAGAGGGGCTGCCATGAGATGGTTGCTAGCTCTTGTATTTTGATAATCTTCTCACTCTCTCATATTATCAATTCAACACAAGAAAAGAAAAGAATAGAGAGCCTCTTCTTCTTCTTCTTCTTCCTCTAGCTCATTATCTCCATCAATGGCTTCATCTCTAACCTCCATCCAAATCAATGGATGCAAGAGACAAAGTGATCACAAACATTCTCTACAACACCTTGGACACGTCGGCTAGCACACTTCGTGCCCGAGTTGCTTCGGATGAAGCGGGAGCCCATAAAAAGATTCGTAGATGTGGTGCCCTTTTCGACGAGGAGATCAAGACCGGAGATGCCGCAAGGAGCTTGGGATGGTGGCCAAAGACCGAAGGACACGGATCGATCGGTATAGCTTTCTATCCCTTTTCTAGTTTGCTAGTAGTAGGTTAATGGTTCGATCCGGGTTTTAAGCATACGATAGCTCCGGTTTCTAGTTTAGAAAAATTTTCGTTCCGCATTTTGGCCTCGGAAGGACGGCCGGGGCGCTACCGTAGTCTTACACCTACAAGGCAGAGAAGCTCAAGCTGTACCAGTAAAATGAATACCTACGAGTGTGTACCCTCCTTTCACAAAGGCAATGTAAATCTCTCTGAAACGTCCTTTCATTTCAAATAACAATGAGGGAACATTAAAACATTGTGAAGGAAGAGTCTTTTTCGTCCTAAAGGTACTGTGGGCTCCTCAGCCCTAAAGAAAAAGGGAAGGTTACAACAAAGGCGGCTCCGCCTCCATAGCCCGCTCCCACCGACGGCTATCCCTGGCTGGTAGCTTCCTACCACACAACGCCAGGGATCAAAGCCCTCACGAAGAGGCAGCCCGACAGCTACCTTGCTCGGCTATCCCTGGTGGGTAGCTTCACTACTACAACGCCAGGGATTAAAGCCCTCACTAAGAGGAAGCCGAGCATCTACCCTGCTGGGCTATCCCTGGTGGGTAGCTTCACTACCACAACGCCACGGACCAAAAGCCCTCATGAAGAGGCAGCCCGGCAGCTACCCTGCTCAGCTATCCCTGGTGGGTAGCTTCACTACTACAACGCCAGGGATCAAAGCCCTCAATAAGAGGCAGCCGAGCATCTACCCTGCTCGGCTATCCCTGGTTGGTAGCTCCCAACCCCTATCGCCAGGGATCGCAGCCCTCGCAAGAGGCACCGGGCGGTGACCCCGCTCGACAATCCTTAAGGACCAAAATTCCTCGCCAAGAGGCACCGGACAGTAACCCTGCTCGGCCATCCTTAGTAGGCCACTTATGGCCCCTCCCGCGCTAAGGATGAAAAGCCCTCGCAAGAGGAAACCGAGCCCACCCTTGCTCGGTTATCCCTGGCGGGTAGCTTCCCTACCACAACGCCAGGGATCAAAGCCCTCACTAAAAGGCAGCCCAGCAGCTGCTCTGCTCAGCTATCCATGGTCGGTAGCTTCCCTACCCTAACAAGCCAGGGATCAAAGCCCTCGCCAAGAGACACCGGGTAGCAACCCTGCCCGGCCCGTCCTTAAGGATCAAAGCCCTCGCAAGAGGCAACCGGGCCTGCCCTTGCTCGGTTATCCCTGGCTGGTAGCTCCCTACCACAACAAACCAAGGATCAAAGTCCTCGCCAAGAGGCACCGAGCAGCTACACTGCTCGGCCCATCCTTAGTAATCCCCTTTACGTCCCCACCCGTACTAAGGACCGAAGCCCTCGCAAGAGGCAACCGGGCCTGCCCTTGCTCGGTTATCCCTGGCTGGTGGCTCCCTACCCTAACAAACCAGGGATCAAAGCCTTCGCCGAGAGGCACCGAGAAGCTATACTATTTGGCCCACCATCGGCATGCCACTCCGGGCATCCCGCACTAAGGAACATAACCTCACCGAGAGGCATCCGGTCTGCCTACGTCTGAGCGATCTCCACCCCGACTTCGGGGCCATGGAGATACCGTCTCCCCGCCGGTCTTGTAATGCTTGGCAGGTGAACGGATTCAAATCGACGAGTAATCACTAGACAACGAAGACACAACGCGAAGGCAGTACTGTGCAGACACAGGTGTTTACCAACAAAAGGAAAATACGCATGCAAAAAGTTTTTATACGCGAAATCAAAAAGTCTTTACAAAGGTATTGTGGGCTCCCCAACCTTATCAAATTACCCGAAGGCTTACAAAAGAGAAAGGAGGAAAAGCAAAAAATTCAGTCCACGGGCCGTGCCTGGGCATCACCTCCCTCACCGCCATTAACCGGAGGCACGATCACTGAGAGCAGGCCCCGAGCACGGAGCTCGCCATCGGGAAACCTGGGAAACTGCTCTTTGACGGCGTCAAGAGCTTTGTTCCATGCGATGGCGGAGGCCTCGCCGAGGTCGACATAAAACTTGTCCAACCCTTTGTAGTCAGCCACCGCCTTTCTGGTTTGGGTCTCGGTGGCCTCCACCGCCTTTCCGGCTTAGGTCTCGGCGGCCTCCGCCGCCTGAAGCGCCGCCTCGGCCACCCGCCTACTGGCGTCCCTCTCCTTCTTCATGGCTGCGTAGAGGCCCGCCATGTTAGTTATATGTATGCCCTAGAGGCCATCACTGTACATTGGATGTATATTGTAGTGGATGCTGGGATATATATAGGTAGGACTTTCTTGCTCGACATGATAGTACGCTATCTGGTTGCTCTTTGTCTTAATATGTATACTTTCTATCTCTCTGATTACATGTTGATAAAGCCCTTAGGATGAGTACTCGACTTCCAGGACTATAATGCAGATCATACTAGTGGGGCCTGGGTAGTCAATGAGTACATCCTTCATTGTTCCTAGTCGTAGGAATATCGAGACGGGGCATCGATATTCCAGAGTAGACTAGCGTATATCTTCTCGACCCATGTGATGGGCGATGGATGATCCCATATCCATTGGTGTTTGACATCGGAGATGGTATGCGGGTGCTCAGTGGAGACTGGGTACACTGAACGGACTCACCGAGAACTCCCAGATGGTATTATACCTCACGTCAGATGGCAGTTCTCTGGTGACACTGGTACAGCTTAGTCTGTTGACCCGAGATCATCATAGAGTCTTGTGTGTCTCCCACTGTGCTTTGATTTCCACCCTACCACGGCTCTACTGAGTCGTGCAAACAGGTGGATTTTGGGTACAGTCCCGATTCACATGGAGGCAATGAGCGATAGGAGGGGATTCGTCTCTCCCGGTATTGGGGGTTGATGTTGCGCAATGCACGACTGGCCATAACAGGAAATCCCTGGCCAGGGTTGCTGTGATATACTGGTAAGAGTTATCAGTAGTTTCACGAATGTTATGGACCTCACATCGGCATGACTTATCAAGCTACTGGGGTCTGACGTTTACCACCCCTAGGCGAGATATGCGACATATCAGACGAACAGACCGGACTGTACGGTAAGTGTTACTGGTTGGATTCACAGGAGTGTGAGCGGGCTTGCTCGTCGATCTTCTGATCGCTCAATACCCGGGTGGCCGTTACGTTTAGCAGACCGCTTGCGGCTTGTGGGTGTTTGATATGATCATCATCTGCTACCGGCGTATTGACGAGTCTTTAGAGTCCTACACAGAGGTTTCCTGGCTCAAGCGAAACGAAATAGGAGCGCATATGAGATATGTGCGGGACCGAGAATAATGCGTGTATGTGATACCGTATTCTATTCTCGCGATGAATGTATCGATTGGTTATATGCGATATAACCTAGTTGTCGAATCAAGGATTGATTCGATAAGGCGATACATATGATACTAGTCGGTTATATGCGATATGACCGGATCGTTAAATCAAGTGTTGATTTAATGATTTAATGTATAATTATATATTTGATATATTACTTTGCATTAACTAGTATTGGTTCACTTTAAAAGGATTTTCTCACTTGATTTGTGCACATTGTATATGCGATATAGTTTTGTGCACATGATTGTATCATGTTTGATGATACATGCTTGCTTGGTTAAGTGTAAAGAATTGATCCATGGTTAAGTTAATGATTAGGGTTTTGTTTGTTTACTTATTTATTTCTTTATTTACCTTTTCATTTTGGAAAGGATAAATGAAGAAATTGTGGACTTTTTGTTTGTTAGTTGAAGATTCTTGAAGCTTTGACTAAGTGGCCTCTTTTGTTGTTATGCTTAACCCTAACCATTTAACTAACCCAAGTTAATTCTCTACACTTAACTATAGTTGAAAGTATGATAAGTATTGATTTTTTTATCTAATTTATTAATAACTTATCATATCTTCTTCTTCTTCTTCATCTTCTTCTTCCATGAAGAAAGCTTGCTACATCAATGGTGATTGATGAAAAAGTGTGAGAAATCCAAATCTAAAGTCTACCCACTTCCTATTTCTTCATCCTCTACCTCTTGCCAAGTAGTATAGGGTGTTTCCTTCACAAGTTTTCTTGACTTGGTGAAGTTGGAGCTTGATCTAGCGATGCCTCGACGTAGATCATCTTCGGCATCGAAGCCGACGACCAAGCCCGTTCATTTCTTCGATGAAGCCGATGCTTGAGACCGGAATCTGATTTGGACAGCGAGGGGACTTCATCGCGGAGCCTAGGAGGTGGAGGACCGGATCTACAAAGGTTGTAGCCCCTTCCCTTTAGCTATATTTCCGTTTACATGCTTGCATCGCCTCATTATCTAGTTAACGATCCGTATTAGGGTTTGTAGGCACTTGTAAAATTTGATTAATTGGCCATGTTTGATGCCTTGTGAGACTCTATTAGAGTGCCTAGGAACCCTTCAGTGGTATCAGAGCCTAGCTAGAGCTTTAGGCGATGCGTAGACGGAATTAGAAGTCCGATTGAACCGAAACCCCAATCGCATTTTGCTCTCTGGACATTTTTGAAAACCGTGGTTTTTTCCAGATTAAAAATATGTAGAAAACTCAGTAGAAGATTCTAAGAATTACTGTATAAAACGGGGCCCCTGAATCCATTAAAGCGCGGCGGAACCGCGGCATTAGCGTGCTAATGCGGCGGTTCCGCGGCCCTTTTGTCTCCTCTTGCAATAAATTTTGCACAGTAATTCCTAGTTTGCAGTGCTGGTTTTCCTGGGAATTTTTAATAATTTTTCAAGAGTTGAATTTTCTGGGTTGTATTGGGGACTCGGTGTATCGATCGGATTGTCTAATTTTGTCTGTGTGTTTTTCCGGGTAATTTTTAGAATATGTTAAAAAGTTCGACCGGATATAAATACCCACTTTTTCCCCTGCCGGGAAATTTCCAATTGTTGGATTTTTCCGTACTTTAACGACGTTCTAAGTAGTGCAAGTAACGCGATGGTCCCTCTAGAAGACAACAAACCTTAACTCGATTATGTGACCATCTTGAACTGCCCTTTGAACCTTCGGGTTTGGGGCAGTACGGCGTGCCACATGTGAGGCGTTGGCTTGACCCTTCTACGGCTGGACCGTTGGTACTGAGGCACGAACTGAATGCTGTTAGACTTATTTCATGTGTTGAGCCGTATCGGGAAAACTTGGGTGTTCGAATGTTCGATCGGAAAGTTTAACATTTTCTGTTTATCCGGAATGTGATACAATAATTGGAATTCACGAGTAGTTATGGGATAACTGAATGAATGTTATAAACATAGCACTTTAGTCTCATTTGATCGGTTGCCACGGGATTTTTGATGTGATCAAAAGTCCGTCGCAATCACGTAGTGTACGCGGATACTCGCCGGGTAAACTTAAAAGACAGCCTCACTCCATAGCCCCGACCAAGTGACTGTAGGAGAACCCCGTCGCCGAAAGCATCCGTTCGGGTGCTCGCTGCAGCGGTGTTCCGCCTTGGTGCACTTCGTCGACGGTATCGGGGGTGCGGCCGTCTACTAAAGTTTGCGAAGAGCATTCGATCAAAATGTCGGGAATCCTGTTGAATTGCCCGACTAAGTATTGAAAAGTGTTTTCGATAATGAGACTAAAATGCGGGGTTTATAATTGTTAGGCATGCGATGTCTAAGTAATTCATTTGGTCAGGCATGCGATGTCTGAGGAGGTTGCGGATTCCAACTGTTGTAGTTTTACACTTTCTTTTCTGTGACCGTAAGTGTAATATGTGATATCGCCGGTTTCGTTGCTATATGTCAACGACAATTGGGATACGCATGTTTGCTTACGTTGATGACATGTGATGTTATGTGTTGCTGGATATGTTATATTGGATCGTCGTGTTTGAATAGCCGGGGTTTTTTTATGTGAGATGAGTGTTTTTCATTTTCATTCATATAAAAACTAGTATGTAATATTCTTTTATTGGGTCACTTCCAGGTTGCGGATGTTGTCACCATTTGTATATTATTTACTTTTCTGCACTAGGATAGACCCAAGGAGGGGAGCACAAGTAACCGGGTTCTGGGGTCCAGTGGGAGACCAACTCGAGGAGTCGAGTCCGGGTCTCCTAACCCTAGAATTGGCAGGGTTGCTTGCCGCTCTCGTAGGGGTCTAGGGGTGTGGGATTGGCTATTCATCACGACCGTGGAATCCGTGTTTTATACCGGCTCGTATTGAAAACACGGACGTCCTAGTATATCCAATATTTCATATGTATCTTCTGCTGTGATTTATTTGTGATCATGTGATGTTCTGTGAAAGATATTATATATAGTATATATGATATATTATATAGACGTTGCTTATATTTTACACCCGCGCTAGCCTGCCTCGCTCTGGCGTTAGTTACCTAACCTAACGGTGCAGACGGGACATCGTGGCGAATGCGGATGGCATAAGCGTACGTTATATTTATCTGTGATGTTTAGGTGGATTTAAATGATGGGATATTCATTAATGAGATTAATGAAAGAAAATATACCTAATTGATGTTGTGGAATCGAATTTCTAAATAAAACAGGTAGCTACAGTTCTTGCTTTGCATCGCGGTGTTCATTGTAGAACATCCTCCACCTTATTCGATGAGGAAAGGACCGAGATCCCTTCACCGGGAGTGACTCCTTTAGCAATAACTGGCAGATGCTACAACCCTCGGTTTGTCATTTGATCGCTTCTATAGTTTTTGCTTTGCACAGTGATATATATGATATATCCCGCACCTCATTCGACGAGGAAAGGGCCGACGATCCCTTCACCGGGAGTGACCCCTTTAGCAAAACTAGAAAAGCCTCGAAAACATTCCATTTAAAAACCATTTGATTCCACAACGAGATCAAGTTCAAAGCGTTAAAGGTTTTCACAAAAACCATTCGCAACCCTCCGTCATTTTAGGAAGTAGAGTACTTAGTATTCGTGCTGTGTTTGTTGACCATAGTCAAGGCACAGTGTACGGTAGCTAAGTGATGTCTTCCTACACCGCATAGATGCGATTAGTTAGGACAGTCGCGTGACTTTGTTGACCTTAGTTAAGGGTCATGTGGATGGGTCTAATTAATCACGAAATGACGGGTAGAACTTGACTAGTACTTATGATTTGTTGACCATAGTTAAGGTCATAGTTGCTAGGGGTAAAAACCTTTATCGGGAGTTTCAAGTGTTGAAATTTGCAATGAGATTGCATACCTTCTATATGATAGTTGGATCCCGATACCCACTGCGAGTAATTGTTACTCCTGGGAGAGTTTTGCACTTTGCAATTAGCCGATCAAGTAGGTATCTAGAAAGGTGTCAATAAGGTTACGCCTCTGGGAAAACGAGGTTTACTGTAATTAGGTCCGTGCGAAAGCAAGGGGAACCTCCCTCAAAGTACCGACACAAGCCTGGCTGAAAGATTGGCGAACTTGTAGAGTGTAATTAATCCCGGCTAGTCTTTCCTTTTAAGGTTTGAAGGAAGATTTGATAAAAACAGTGGGAGCCATCCTGATTAGATAAAATATATAACCAGTCTGATCTTACAAGAGCGCACGCTGAGTGTTTTCTTCTCTCTCTCTCCTGGCAGCGACCATATCACGCCTTAATCAAGATAATAAAATGAATGTATTGACCGAACCCGCTTGTTATACTGAGCTGGGGAACGTTGGTCCCGCTCCAACTTATAATTGTTATAAGACAGAGCAGGAAATTGGGGAATACCAGAATTCCTATGCCGCCCAAACGAAGAAAGTGCATATGATGCATCTCCTTCGGGTGTGTTCATTACAAAGAACTGTTTCTCAGTATCCTCTGCATCCTGGGTATATGATACCGGATCAGGATCCCATATATGTAATCTGTTATATAGGGCTACAAAAAGGTAGAAAAACTGAGAACGGGTGATAAGTTTCATGAGACAGAAAACGGGGCAAGTGTTGCAGCCAAGTCTGTTGGTCACTGTCACCCTGTATTACGAATACATTGATTCTGAACAAATGCTATTAGATACCGAACCTGATATACAAAATATATCAGTCTCTTTATTAGTAAAGAAAGGATATAATTTTGTATTGATGGATAATGTTTTGAACATTTCCTATATCAAAAGCTGATCGGTTCAGGCACGTTATCTAAAAGCATTGACGTTCTAAATCAAACTAGAGTTCCTAGTATACAGAACACACACAAGAGGAAAAGTTCAGAAATGAACGAATCATTCTTGAGGCATTGTAGACTAGGTCATATCAAAGCGACTCGACTGGCTGAAGTTACATTTTAGATGCATATTTAAATCAGTTTGAATTTACATCTTGTGAAACTTACCAGTCATGTCACAAAAATAAGATGACCATAGCTCTGTTTATTGGAAACAGAGGAAGAGTTAGTAAACTCTTGGGACTGATACATGATGTTGGATATATGTATGCCCTAGAGGCCATTATGTGATAGCGGATGTATCTATACATGTATATATATTCAGTTTGCATTCTTGCTCGACATGATAGTATGCTATCTGGTGCTTCTTTATCTGACATGTTTATTTGATCATGCTTCTATTCATTCATACATGCTGATAAAGCCCTAAGGATATCGGCTTGACTACTCTGATTATGATGGAGATCATACTAGTGGGACATCTGTAGTCTATAAGCATATCCTGAAATGTCCCTAGTCGGAGGTGTATCGAGACGGGGCATCGATATACCAGAGTAGACTAGCGTATATGATACTAGACCCATGTGATGGGTGATGGATGTTCCCACATTCATCGATGTTTGACATCAGGATCATATACGGGTGCTCAGTGGTGACTGGGTACACTGGACGGACTCGCCGAGAACTCCTATATGGAATTATATCTATCGTCGGATAGCAGTTCTCAGGTGACACTGGTACAGGTTAGTCTGTAGACCCGAGATCGTCATAGAGCCTTGTGTGTTCTCCCACTGTACTTTGATTGCCACCCTACCACGGCTCTACTGAGTCGTGCAAACAGGTGGACGTTGGGTACAGTCCCGAGACACACGAAGGCAATGAGCGATAGGAGGGGTTTCGTCTCTCCCGGTATTGGGAGTTGATGCTGTGCTGTGCTCGACTGGTTATAACAGCAAGTCCCTGGCCAGGGCTGCTGAGATTTGCTGGTAAGTGTTATCAGTAGTTTCTCGATCTGTTATAGACCATTCACCGACACGACTTATTGAGTTATTGGGGTTGACGTGACCATCCCTAGGCTCGATATGCAGCATATCTGACGAAGAGACCGGACTGTACGGTAGTGTTGCCGGATGGCTCGACGGGAGTTATAACAGGTTCGCTTGTTTTCTTCTAATCGCTCAATACCCGGGTGGCCGTTACGTTTAGCTGACCGCTTGCGGCTTGGGGGTGCTTGATATGATCATCACCCACTGCCGGCGTATTGACGAGTCTTAGAGTCCCACATAGGAGTTACCTAGTCCAGGCGAAAAGTTGTGGTGCGGATATGCGATATGCGCTTGGACCCGATTAAAATGCGTGTATGGGATACCGTATATTAATTGGGCGGCTTGCTAATGGTCGGGTCATATGTGATATGACCGGATTGGTGAATCAAGTGTTGATTCATTATTAGTTTCTCACTACAAATCCTATGTTGCTTATTTTGGATGTATGCATGCATGTATGCATTCATTCTTGTTCATGCACATATTGATGTGCAAGCACACATGCATACATACATCAATTTTTATCATGGTTGTTTATACAATGAGAATGGTGGATGTATAAGAATTACACCATGGTTATATTTGGATAATTGTTGGATTTAAATTAAAGCAAAAGAAAATGAAAATGGGTTAAATCACTTAAGAGTTTCTACACTCTTCTAACTCAACCATGCTCACCTAACATTTAACCCATAGTTTATTTTCTTATCATGCTTTTAATTTAAAATAAAATGATATCTATATATTTAACCATGGTTGGTTAAGAGAGAGGAAAATATATATAGCTATTTTTCTTTTCTCTTTCATAAGATAATTCATTCTCTTCTTCCACCATCTTCATCAACCTCCATGCTTTGCTTTCTAGTTCTTATAAGAGAGTAAAATATTCATAAAAATAGGATTTTGAAGTGAGATCCATAGCCACAACATCATTCTAATCAAGTTTAGCCAACTTGATTAGAGTGTTCTCTTTGTTTTTCAAAGTTGCAAGCTTGGACGGGAAAACTCCGGGTGGATCGTCGTGGACGTGGGAGGAGTACAAGCGGACCTTCATCCAACAACCAAAGAGCCTAAGGAGTAAAGTAAAAACGGGAGCTACAAAGGTTGTAGCCTTCAAACCCTAATCTTTACTTACTTATAGTTTGTTAACCCTAATTTCTAGGATCGATCCACTTGCATGTTAGTGTAGCACCTTAAAAATTAAAACTTTGGGTCATGTGATGCTTCAAAACTCTTCATAGGGTGCTATACTAACCTAACATTGGTATCAGAGCCGACCTAGAACATTAGGCGACCTTTTTGCGAAGTAAAAAGTCCGATCGAAACAAAATACGACTTTTAAAGGTGCTCTCTGGAAATTTTTTAAAAACTGACTTTTTTCAGAATTAAAAATTCTCAAAAAATAGAGCAGGTAAATATTAGACAATCTGGAAAATTCGTGGCCATGAACAGTACTTTTGACCGCGGAAACGCGGCCTAAGGAGGCTTAGGCCGCGGTTCCGCGGCCATAAGAAGGGGTCGTTTACTCCATTTTGCACAGTATTTTTCCTTACCTGCTATAGTATATTTTGAGTATGTTTAATCTGAATCTGCTGTTGAAAAATTCTGGAGATATTTTTGGACTCGTGGTTTCGATCGGAATTTTCATTTCGTTTTCTTTTCCGGGTAAACTAGAAAGTATTGAAGTGTTTGAACGAATATCATTTACTCACTATTCACGGGGTTTAAATAGTTTGGAGATGCGTGCAAGTCTTTTTGCGGTGGTCCCTCTAGAAGACAACAAACCTTAACTCGATTATGTGACCGTCTCGAACTGCCCTTTGAACCATAGGGTTTGGGGCAGTACGCCGTGCCACATGTGAGGCATTGGCTTGACCCTTCTACGGCTGGACCGTCGCTACTGTGCCACACTCCGGATCTTTTGAACCCTGCTCAAGTGTTGAGCTTTAGTGAATCTTGGGTGCTTGAATGTTCGTTCGAAAACTTTAATACTGTCTGTTTGTCTGGAATGTGATACAATATGTGGAATTCATATAGTTAAGGCATGAAATACGAAATATGTGATATTTCGCATTTATGATGTCTAAAGAGAATCTGGATTCCAAATATTGTAGTTTTACACTTTCTTTTCTGTGACCGTAAGTGTAGTATGTACGATATCGCCGGTTTCGTTGCTATACATCAACGACAATCGGGGTACGCATACTTACTTACGTTGATGATATGTGATATTATGTGTTGCTGAGATATGATGTGCAGGATTGTCGCGATCGAATAGCCGGGGGGTTTTTGTGAGATGAGAGTTTTATATTTTCATTCATGTAAATTCAAATGTAATGTAATATTCTTTTATTTGGGGCACTTCCAGGTTGCGGTTGTGTCACCAGTGTTGTATATTATTTACTTTTCCGCATTAGGATGGACCCAAGGAGGGGAGCACAGGTGACCGGGTTTTGGGGTTCAGTGGGAGGCCATCTCGAGGAGTCGAGACCGGGTCTCCTAAACTCCAGAATTGGTAGGGTCACTTGCTGCTCTCGTAGGGGTCCAGGGTGTGGGCTTGGCTATTCATCGCGACTGTGGAATCCGTATTTTCTATTCTGGCTAAGTACTAAATACGGACGTCCTAGGATATCCCACATTATATCTATGTTTCTGCTGCCTGTGTTCTGTGATATCTGAGACGAATGACATATTATATATATGATATATAGTAGATGTTGCTTATGTTTTACACCCGCGCTAGTCCCGTCCCAGTATGCCGTTAGTTAAGTAACCTAACGGTGCATAACGGAACATTGCGACGAATGCGGATGGCATAAGCGTACGTGTTATTTTCATTTCTTTTCTGTGATTGGCTTTAGGACTTAAATGATGGGATTACATTAATGTGATTAATGTAAAGAAAATAAACCTAAAAAGATGTTGTAGAATCGGATTTAAAAACTACTCGGCTATTTATGAAAAAGCTACATTTCAAAACTGCGGAGCTTAAGCCACTCCTTTTGAAAAACTGTTTGATTCTACAACGATATCAAGTTCAAAGCATTGAAGATTTTCTTAAAAATCATTCGCAACCCTCCGTCATTTTAGGAAGTAGAGTACTTAGTATTCGTGCTACGTTTGTTGACTTTAGTTAAGGCGTAGTGTACGGTAGCTAAGTGATGTCTTCCTACACTGCATATGATGCAGATTAATTAGGACATTCATGCGACTTTGTTGACCATAGTTAAGGGTCATATGGGTGGGTCTAATTGATCAAGAAATGACGGGTAGAACTTGACTGGTACTTATGATTTGTTGACCATAGTTAAGGTCATAAGTACTAGGGGTAAAAATTACATCGGGAATTTTAAGTGTTGAAATTTGCAATGAGATTGCATACCTTCCATGTGATGGTTGGATCCCGATCCCACTGTGGGCAATAGTTGCTCCTAGGAGAGTTTTACAGTTTACAATTAGCTAACTCATTAGGTGTCTAGAAAGGTGTTAACGGGGCTCCGCCTCTGGGAAAACGAGGTTTACTCTAATTAGGTCCGTGCGAAAGCACGGGGAACCTCCCTCAAAGTACCGACACTGGCCTGGCTGAACGGTTAGCGAAGTTGTAGACTGTAATTAATCCTGGCTAGTTTTTCTTTTTAAGGTTTGAAAGAAAAACTTGATAAAAAGCAGTGGGAAACATCGATTAGACAAGATAATAAACCAATCTAATCTATGCAAGAGCTTTCGCTGAGTGTATTCTTTTCTCTCTCTTAATGGCAGATACCAATGACTGGACTTAAGCTTCTACTAGATAAAAACAAACTGAATGGGACCAACTATAAAGACTGGCTAAGGAATCTGAAGATCGCCTTGACTTATGATAAAGTATCATATGTCCTCACGGCTTCAGCCCCGCCCGTCCCAGGCCCAAAATCCTCAGTTGCGGACATTGAAGTCCGCAAGACATGGGACGCTGACTGCGCCACAGCCACATGCCTCGCGCTTGCATCGATGGATAACACACATCAAAAGCAGCACGAGGACATGGACATTCACGGGATACTGCTCCATATAAAGGAGTTGTATGGGGAGCAATCCCGCGTATTACGATACGAAGCATCAAAGAAACTGTTTCAGATGCGAATGGCCCCTGGCACACCAGTAGGAGACCATGTGTTGAAGATGATAGCTCTTATAGAAGAGCTTGAGGACCTTGGATGGACAATGGACAATGAACAATATATAGATATTATTCTGCAGTCCCTCCCCTCCACCTTTGCTCAGTTCATAGTGAACTTCAACATGCATGGCATGGAGAAGGACCTCCCTGAACTCCTTAATATGTTAAGGAGTGCAGAGAGCACTATGAAGTCAGCAAAGACTCCAGTTATGACCATTGGGCAGTCTTCTTCTTCTCGCCCAAAAGCTAAGGCCAAGGGAAAGAAAAAGAAGAAACCCACTAATCCTAAGGGCGGAGTCAAAAAGGTGAAGGGAAAGGGAAAGTCCACGGCTGGAGACCCGGGGAAAGGCGAGTGTTTTCATTGCCACAAGACAGGACACTGGAAGCGCAATTGCACGGAGTACCTAAGTCTCAAGAAGAAGCATGGTGATGCTTCTGCTTCAGGTGCGTTTGTGACTGAAAACTGTTTTTCTATAAACTCTGCTTCCTGGGTATTGGATACCGGTTCAGGTTCTCACATTTGCAATTCTATGCAGGGGCTGAGAAATAGCAAGGTTTTGAGGACAGGTGACCATACTCTCCGCGTTGGAAATGGTTCCAATGTACATACAGTCGCAGTGGGAGAGTATCACTTGGGGTTGCCATCTGGATGTATTTTGATTTTGAATCCATGTTATTTTGTACCAACTATGCTATGTAATATAATATCCGTTTCTTTGTTGGACAATGAAGGGTATAATTTTGTGTTGCAGAACAATGTTATGAACATTCACCTAAATCAAATGTTGGTTGGGTATGGTACACTTAATAACGGAATATATGTCCTAAATCAACACACAGTTTTCAGTATACAACACACTAATAAAAGAAAACTTTCAGAATTAAATGAAGCTTTTCTTTGGCACTGTAGACTTGGTCATATTAACGAAACAAGACTAAACAAGTTACACAAAGATAGATATTTAAATTCTTTTGAATATAAATCTTATGCGACTTGCCAGTCTTGTATCAAGGGTAAAATGACCAAAACTCCGTTTACCGGACACGGAGAAAGAGCTACTCAGCTCCTGGGCCTCATACATAGTGATGTATGTGGGCCTATGTCTACACAGGCTAGAGGCGGTTTTTCATACTTCCTTACATTCACCGACGATTTCTCAAGATTCGGTCATGTATTTTTATTAAAGCACAAGTCCGACGCTTTCGAGAAATTCATTGAATATAAACAAGAAGTAGAAAAACAAACCGGCTTGAGTATTAAGATGCTTCGATCAGATCGAGGTGGAGAGTATCTCAGTACAGAATTTGCAAACTTCCTAAAAGAGAATGGGATTCTCTCTCAGCTCACTCCTCCTTACACACCACAGCACAACGGTGTGTCAGAACGACGGAACAGGACCCTATTGGATATGGTCCGGTCTATGATGAGTGATGCTGAGTTACCAGTCTCATTTTGGGGACATGCATTGGAGACTGCATCGTTTCTGCTAAACAGGGTTCCAACCAAAGCCGTGTCTACCACGCCATATGAGATATGGAATGGGAAGAGACCATCTCTTAAGAGAATTAAGATTTGGGGTTGCCCGGCCTATGTTAAAAAGCAGAATCCGGACAAACTCGAGACACGGTCAGTCATGTGTAACTTTGTGGGATATCCAAAGAATTCTTATGGATATCTGTTCTACCACAAAGAGGAACAAAAGGTGTTTGTTTCTCAGCATGCCACATTCCTGGAAAAAGAGTTTTTCACGGATAAAGATGATGGCAAGGTAGTAGATCTAGAAGAGGTTCTGGAGACACAAACTACAAATGACGATTTGGTTGAACCGGCTGTTGCAACAGAAACTGAAGAACCTCGGCCACTCCGTAGGTCTGGTAGGACTTCTCGCCCACCGGAGAGGTACTACGGTTTCCTCATTGATGGTGACAGAGAAGATTGCATCATGGATGATGATGATCCTACCAGTTTTCAGCAAGCTATCACGAGTGGTGACTCTGTGAAGTGGCTGGATGCCATGAGATCCGAAATGGAGTCTATGTACACCAACAAAGTATGGACTTTGGACGTTGTACCCCCTGGGGTAAAACCTGTGGGGTGCAAATGGATCTTTAAAAGAAAGATTGGTGTGGATGGGCAGGTAGAGACCTATAAGGCAAGACTTGTGGCGAAAGGTTTTCGTCAAAGACCAGGTCTGGACTATGACGAAACTTTTTCGCCCGTAGCCAAGCTTAAATCCATTCGGATCCTACTTGCTATTGCTGCTCACTACGACTATGAAATTTGGCAGATGGACGTTAAAACAGCATTTCTAAATGGAGATTTAGAAGAATGCGTTTATATGGATCAGCCAGAGGGCTTCATTGACAGTGGGAGCAGCGGGAAAGCATGTAGATTGCTTAAATCCATATATGGGTTAAAGCAGGCATCTCGGAGTTGGAACATCTGTTTCGATGATGTTATCAAAGAGTTTGATTTCATCAAAAATCCAGATGAACCTTGTGTTTATAAGAAGGCTGTAGGAAGAGCTGTCACATTCCTCGTATTGTACGTGGATGATATTCTTCTGATAGGAAATGATATTCCTATGCTACAGTCGGTCAAATCATTCTTATCACTAAGGTTCTCCATGAAGGACCTGGGTGATGCCACATACATCCTGGGCATAAGGATCTATAGGGATAGATCCAAAAAGTTATTGGGATTGTCCCAAACCAGGTACATCAACACCATCCTAAAAAGGTTTAGTATGGAAGACTCCAAGCGGGGTGCCTTACCCGCTTGCCATGGAGTCACTCTCTCCAAGGATTCTTGTCCAAAGACCGATGAAGAGAGAGCTCGCATGAGCATTATACCTTATGCTTCGGCAGTAGGATCTATAATGTATGCGATGTTATGTACACGCCCAGATGCAGCTTATGCACTTAGTGTTGTAAGAAGGTATCAATCCAACCCAGGGGAGAATCACTGGACAGCTGTGAAGAACATTCTTAAGTACTTACGAAGGACTAAAGAATTGTTCTTGGTGTATGGTAATACAGATCTCCAAATGGAGGCCTTTACCGATTCGAGCTTCCAGAGCGATAAGGATGACAGCAAATCTATCTCAGGGTTTGTATTTACCCTCAATGGAGGGGCGGTAAGTTGGAAGAGTTCCAAACAAGATACCGTTACAGACTCTACGATGGAAGCTGAGTACATTGCTGCAAATGATGCCGCCAAGGAAGCTGTCTGGATGAAGAAGTTCGTCTCGGAGCTAGGAGTAGTTCCAACCATTATTGATCCAATACCTTTGTATTGTGACAATAATGGGGCGATGGCGTTAGCCAAGGAGCCCAGATCCCATCAGCGGTCCAGACACATCCTGAGGCGCTTTCATTTGATCCGGGAGATTGTAGATCGCCGCGAGATCGAGATTAAGAGAGTTGACACAAAGAACAACGCCGCGGATCCATTCACCAAGGCCCTCCCTCAGCCGCAGCATGAGCGACTTTTTGAGATGTTGGGTATGAGATACGCCAATAATTGGCCTTAGTGCAAGTGGGAGATTGTTGGATATATGTATGCCTTAGAGGCCATTATGTGATAGTGGATGTATTTATACATGTATATATATTCAGTTTGCATTCTTGCTCGACATGATAGTATGCTATCTGGTGCTTCTTTATCTGACATGTTTATTTGATCATGCTTCTATTCATTCATACATGCTGATAAAGCCCTAAGGATATCGGCTTGACTACTCTGATTATGATGGAGATCATACTAGTGGGACATCTGTAGTCTATAAGCATATCCTGAAATGTCACTAGTCGGAGGTGTATCGAGACGGGGCATCGATATACCAGAGTAGACTAGCGTATATGATACTAGACCCATGTGATGGGCGATGGATGTTCCCACATTCATCGATGTTTGACATCAGGATCATATACGGGTGCTCAGTGGTGACTGGGTACACTGGACGGACTCGCCGAGAACTCCTATATGGAATTATATCTATCGTCGGATAGCAGTTCTCAGGTGACACTGGTACAGGTTAGTCTGTAGACCTGAGATCGTCATAGAGGCTTGTGTGTTCTCCCACTGTACTTTGATTGCCACCCTACCATGGCTCTACTGAGTCGTGCAAACAGGTGGCCGTTCGGTACAGTCCCGAGACACACGAAGGCAATGAGCGATAGGAGGGGTTTCGTCTCTCCCGGTATTGGGAGTTGATGCTGTGCTGTGCTCGACTGGTTATAACAGCAAGTCCCTGGCCAGGGCTGCTGAGATTTGCTGGTAAGTGTTATCAGTAGTTTCTTGATCTGTTATAGACCATTCACCGACACGACTTATTGAGTTATTGGGGTCAACGTGACCATCCCTAGGCTCGATATGCAGCATATCTGACGAAGAGACTGGACTGTACGGTAGTGTTGCCGGATGGCTCGACGGGAGTTGTAACAGGTTCGCTTGTTTTCTTCTAATCGCTCAATACCCGGGTGGCCGTTACGTTTAGCTTACCGCTTGCGGCTTGGGGGTGCTTGATATGATCATCACCCACTGCCGGCGTATTGACGAGTCTTAGAGTCCCACATAGGAGTTACCTAGTCCAGGCGAAAAGTTGTGGTGCGCATATGCGATATGCGCTTGGACCCGATTAAAATGCGTGTATGGGATACCGTATATTAATTGGGCGGCTTGCTAATGGTCGGGTCATATGTGATATGACCGGATTGGTGAATCAAGTGTTGATTCATTATTAGTTTCTCACTACAAATCCTATGTTGCTTATTTTGGATGTATGCATGCATGTATGCATTCATTCTTGTTCATGCACATATTGATGTGCAAGCACACATGCATACATACATCAATTTTTATCATGGTTGTTTATACAATGAGAATGGTGGATGTATAAGAATTACACCATGGTTATATTTGGATAATTGTTGGATTTAAATTAAAGCAAAAGAAAATGAAAAATGGGTTAAATCACTTAAGAGTTTCTACACTCTTCTAACTCAACCATGCTCACCTAACATTTAACCCATAGTTTATTTTCTTATCATGCTTTTAATTTAAAATAAAATGATATCTATATATTTAACCATGGTTGGTTAAGAGAGAGGAAAATATATATAGCTATTTTTCTTTTCTCTTTCATAAGATAATTCATTCTCTTCTTCCACCATCTTCATCAACCTCCATGCTTTGCTCTCTAGTTCTTATAAGAGAGTAAAATATTCATAAAAATAGGATTTTGAGGTGAGATCCATAGCCACAACATCATTCTAATCAAGTTTAGCCAACTTGATTAGAGTGTTCTCTTTGTTTTTCAAAGTTGCAAGCTTGGACGGGAAAACTTCGGGTGGATCGTCGTGGACGTGGGAGGAGTACAAGCCGACCTTCATCCAACAACCAAAGAGCCTAAGGAGTAAAGCAAAAACGGGAGCTACAAAGGTTGTAGCCTTCAAACCCCAATCTTTACTTACTTATAGTTTGTTAACCCTAATTTCTAGGATCGATTCACTTGCATGTTAGTTTAGCACCTTAAAAATTAAAACTTTGGGTCATGTGATGCTTCAAAACTCTTCATAGGGTGCTATACTAACCTAACACATGATGATGTATGTAAGGTCTCCTGTCTACACATGCCAGGACTGGTTCTTTATACTTCATTATATTCTCTGATAATCTCTCAAGATTCAGTCGTATGTTCCTGTTGAAACATGAGTCCGAACCTTTTGAGATATTCACAGAATATAAGCAAGAAGTAGAGAACCAAAATACGGGTATAAGTATTATGGCCTTTGATGTGATCAAGGAGGAGAATACTTGAGCACGGAAATCCTGGTCCATTCTAAAGGAGAATGAGATTCTATCTCAGCATTACTCCTCTGAATACACCACAGCACAACGGTGTATCAGGGTGGAGCAATCGCACAATATTAGATATGGTGTGCTCTATGATGAGTATTACTGAGTTACCTATTTCCTTTTGGGTGTTATGCGCTTGAGAAGCTGCATACCTATTGAATTAAGGTTCGAATCAGATCACTGCCTACCATTCCATATGAGATATGGTATGGGAAGAGCCCATATCTTAAATAAGTCAAGATTTGGGGTTGTCCAGCCTATGTCTAAAAGCAAAATCCGGACAGGCTCGAGGCAAGGTCTGTAATGTAGAACTGGAAAGGTTCCAGCTATACAAACTACAGCAGATAATTTGGTAGAACCAAAGGATTCAGTAGATTCCAACGAACCTCAGCCTCTCCGCCGATCTAGTAGGGTTCCTCACCCACCTGAGAGATATCTTGGTTTCTCGATGACAATGGGAGCATGGAATGCATCATGAGATGATGACCCAACTAGATTCGAGCAGGCCATCAAGAGTAGGGACTCTGTAAGAATGGCTGGATGCTTAGTGATCTGAGATGGAATCCTTATACACCAACAAAGTATGGACTTTGGTTGCTATATCTGAAGGGTTAAATCCCCATCAGGAGCAAGTATATCTTGAGAAGATTACTTGGTGTACATGGAAAAGTTGAGACTTTCAAAGCTAGACTTGTTAAAGGTTTTCGTCATCGACCAGGCCTGGATAATGATGAAACCTTTTCCAGTGGCTATGCTTCAGTCCATCCAGATCCTACTTACCACGGCTACATACCATAACTACGATATCTGGTGGTTGGGTGTCATGACAGCTTTTCTAAATGATGTTTTAGAAGAGGGAGTCTATAAGTACACAGCCAGAGAGCTTCGTAAACAGTGGGAGCAGCGGAAACGTGTGCAAGATGCTTTAGATGATAAAGCAAGCATCGCGGAGTTGGAACATCTGTTTTGATGGATTAGTCAAAGAAGTTGACATCATCAAAATGGTAGATGAACCTTGTATAAACAAAAGGGTAGTAGGGAGTATGGTGACGATCCTCGTAGAGTACGTGGATGACATACTCTTGTTAGTGAAGGAGTTTCCTATGCTACGCTCGATCAATCTCCGATTATCACAATGATTTTCCAAATAGGATCAAAGTGATACATATTATATCCTAAGCTTTGGATCTATGAGATAGATCTAATTGGATGTTAGGATACTCACTAGTTGTAGTGAGATGGTATCAATCGATCCTGGGGAGAATCACTGGAAGGGTTCCAGAGTGATAAAGCCGACTGAATGTCAGTCACAGACATTGTCTTTACCCTCAGTAAAGGGACAGTATGTTGGAAGAGTTCCAAGCTAGATACCGTGGCAAACTAGACGATAAAGGCTGGTAACATCGCTATTAAAGATACTACCAAAGAGGCAGTTTGGGTATATATTGGTTCATAGGATGAACTAGGTTCCTACCATTGTATGACAATGGAACTATGGCTTTGGCCAAGGAACCCTGGTCCCATCAGTGACCCAGACATATTCTGAGGCAGCATCACCCGATCATGGAGATAGTTGATCTCCAGGGTGATCGAGGTTAGGAGAGTAGAATCGGAGGACAACACGGCGGATCCACTCACGAAGGCCTTTTCCCAAAGAGAGACATTTAGGGGATGGTTGAGTATGTGATACTGCAACCACTGCTACAGATGGCCCTAGTGCAAGTGGGAGATTGTTAGTTATATGTATGCCCTAGAGGCCATCACTGTACATTGGATGTATATTGTAGTGGATGCTGGGACATATATAGGTAGGACTTTCTTGCTCGACATGATAGTACGCTATCTGGTTGCTCTTTGTCTTAGCATGTATACTTTCTGTCTCTCTGATTACATGTTGATAAAGCCCTTAGGATGAGTACTCGACTTTCAGGACTATAATGCAGATCATACTAGTGGGGCCTGGGTAGTCAATGAGTACATCCTTCATTGTTCCTAGTCGTGGGAATATCGAGACGGGGCATCGATATTCCAGAGTAGACTAGCGTATATCTTCTCGACCCATGTGATGGGCGATGGATGATCCCATATCCATTGGTGTTTGACATCGGAGATGGTATGCGGGTGCTCAGTGGAGACTAGGTACACTGAACGGACTCGCCGAGAACTCTCAGATGGTATTATACCTCACGTCAGATGGCAGTTCTCTGGTGACACTGGTACAGCTTAGTCTGTTGACCCGAGATCGTCATAGAGTCTTGTGTGTCTCCCACTGTGCTTTGATTTCCACCCTACCACGGCTCTACTGAGTCGTGTAAACTGGTGGTTTTTGGGTACAGTCCCGATTCACATGGAGGCAATGAACGATAGGAGGGGATTCGTCTCTCCCGGTATTGGGGGTTGATGTTGCGCAATGCACGACTGGCCATAACAGGAAATCCCTGGCCAGGGATGCTATGATATACTGGTAAGAGTTATCAGTAGTTTCACGAATGTTATGGACCTCACATCGGCATGACTTATCAAGCTACTGGGGTCTGACGTTTACCACCCCTAGGCGAGATATGCGACATATCAGACGAACAGACCAAACTGTACGGTAAGTGTTACTGGTTGGATTCACAGGAGTGTGAGCGGGCTTGCTCGTCGATCTTCTGATCGCTCAATACCCGGGTGGCCGTTACGTTTAGCAGACCGCTTGCGGCTTGTGGGTGTTTGATATGATCATCATCTGCTACCGGCGTATTGACGAGTCTTTAGAGTCCTACACAGAGGTTTCCTGGCTCAAGCGAAATGAAATAGGAGCGCATATGAGATATGTGCGGGACCGAGAATAATGCGTGTATGTGATACCGTATTCTATTCTCGCGATGAATGTATCGATTGGTTATATGCGATATAACCTAGTTGTCGAATCAAGGATTGATTCGATAAGCCGATACATATGATACTAGTCGGTTATATGCGATATGACCGGATCGTTAAATCAAGTGTTGATTTAATGATTTAATGTATAATTATATATTTGATATATTACTTTGCATTAACTAGTATTGGTTCACTTTAAAAGGATTTTCTCACTTGATTTGTGCACATTGTATATGCGATATAGTTTTGTGCACATGATTGTATCATGTTTGATGATACATGCTTGCTTGGTTAAGTGTAAAGAATTGATCCATGGTTAAGTTAATGATTAGGGTTTTGTTTGTTTACTTATTTATTTCTTTATTTACCTTTTCATTTTGGAAAGGATAAATGAAGAAATGGTGGACTTTTTGTTTGTTAGTTGAAGATTCTTGAAGCTTTGACTAAGTGGCCTCTTTTGTTGTTATGCTTAACCCTAACCATTTAACTAACCCAAGTTAATTCTCTACACTTAACTATAGTTGAAAGTATGATAAGTATTGATTTTTTTATCTAATTTATTAATAATTTATCATATCTTCTTCTTCTTCTTCATCTTCTTCTTCCATGAAGAAAGCTTGCTACATCAATGGTGATTGATGAAAAAGTGTGAGAAATACAAATCTAAAGTCTACCCACTTCTTATTTCTTCATCCTCTACCTCTTGCCAAGTAGTATAGGGTGTTTCCTTCACAAGTTTTCTTGACTTGGTGAAGTTGGAGCTTGATCTAGCGATGCCTCGACGTAGATCATCTTCGGCATCGAAGCCGACGACCAAGCCCGTTCATTTCTTCGATGAAGTCGATGCTTGAGTCCGGAATCCGATTTGGACAGCGAGGGGACTTCATCGCGGAGCCTAGGAGGTGGAGGACCGGATCTACAAAGGTTGTAGCCCCTTCCCTTTAGCTATATTTCCGTTTACAAGCTTGCATCGCCTCATTATCTAGTTAACGATCCGTATTAGGGTTTGTAGGCACTTGTAAAATTTGATTAATTGGCCATGTTTGATGCCTTGTGAGACTCCATTAGAGTGCCTAGGAACCCTTCACGCCAGCCTCGACAGCCCAGCTTCAATGGTTCGGTGGGAATCCTGTAAGCGGCGATAAGACTCTTGGAACTTTGAGATGGTGAGCTCCACGGGCTCCCATCGGGCTTTAAGGATGGCCGTCCTCTTCCTAACCGAATGCAGCTCACGTCTCAGGCCCTCGGCCTCCGAGGAAGACTCCTCCGCCGGCCCCTTAGCGCGAATAGTCCCCACGTCTTCCATGCGAACCACGAGGGCGCAATGCTGAAGGACCTGACAAGAAGCAACAGAGGGACTTAGGGACGCCCCGACGAAAGAGAAGGCGCCTTAAATGACATATGAGGGAGTACGTACCTGCACCGCCTCCTGAGTTATGGCCTCCAGTTGGGCCCTCAGAGTCCCCCGCGGGATCCTGCCCCAAGCCGACTCTTCCATTCCAGCAAGAAGTCCGGCAGCGACAGAAAGCCCCGACGGGACCATGAAACGAGCGTACCCTTCCTGCACAGGGGTCCCCTCCAGAATTTCCTCCGGCGGCGGGCGAGGGTCCGTCCTCTTCCTCTTAAGAGGAACCTCATCTTCGTCCCCCTCCTGCTCGGGAATCTCCTTCGGAATTCCCGTCGGCGGCGCGCGGGAGACCGTCCTCTTCCTCCCAAGAGGAACCCCATCTTCGCCCTCTCCCGCATCCCTCGTCTGGGGCCCGGGAACCCGTTTGTTGCGCCACAGCAGCGTCCCGGCCGTCTACTCGAGGCCAAAAAGCGGAATCAAAATTTTTCTTAACTTTTAAACTGGCGCTACCGCGGACAATATACCCGGATCGTGACCATTAACCTAATGCGAGCAAACAAGAGAATGGGGTAGAAGCTATACCGAGCGATCCGTGTCCTCCGGTCTTCGTCTCTACTCCGATCTCCCGCGGAATCTCTGTCCGTCACCTCTTCGTCGGAAAGGGCACCACGTAGCCGGATTCTTTTACGGGCTCCCACCTGTGGACCGAGGCAACTCGGGCACGAAGTTGGCTAGCCGACGCGTCCAAGGGTACTGTAGGTTGTAGTGTAGAATGGTTGTCTCTTGGGGTGAAGTTGCCATGGATGTGGAGGAATGAAGATAAGGAAAAATGGTGCTTTCATTTTTCCTAGCAAGAAATGAGATGAAGGAAAATATGCCACATACAAAATGAAACTCTCTCTCATTCCTCCTCAAATTGTGGCCGGCCCCTTCTTCCAATAAAATGGTGGAGGGAATAAAACCAACACAAGAAGGAAGGTGAGTGTAGGAAAAGTAGAAAGGTGACCATATCAAAAGGTTATGATAACAATATCATATCAAAATCAAATCCATCCTAATCCTTTCTAATCAAAGGATAAGATGCAAATGGAATCTAATGATTAAAGAACCATCATAATGCCACAAATTGCAAGAAACCCCTCCACAATAAGTTATTTGCAAACTTGCAAATAACCCTCTCCATCACAAAAGTCCGACCGTGAAGGAACAAAGGAAAAACGGCCGGAACGGAATGCAAACTGGCAACTTCAGAAAACTGATCCCGTAATAAATTACAGGAAACCCCCGCGACTGCATATACATGCATGCATTTGTATTCCCACTGAATACAAATGCAAATAGACAAAATCTACACTGTCTAATACTAGGATCCGGCTTAAACCAAAGCCGGCTAGTAAAATCCGTCCGATCACGATTCGTGCAATACCGCACGTATCTGATCGAACCCTGCCATATCTCCATACGGCCTCTACAGCGTTTCACCCGAAACTTGAGTAACTGTGTGTGGTGGACTCTAAAGACTCATCAATACAATGGCTGTGGATTTAACCACTAGCACGTCAGAGGTATTAGCCATACGTGACGGGCCACCAGCTATTGACCAAAAGGGACGTCGATGAGCGAACTCATCCTGACACCCTACTGAGCCTGTCAGTGACAATATCCGTACAGTCCGGTCCATTCGTCTATGAGTATTGCATGGCGGGCCTAGGGGGTTGGTAAAAGTCAGACCCCCAAAAGCGGTACAAGTCGTGTCGGAGTGAAGCCCAGAACACCCTGAGATACTATTGGAATACCTACCAGTAAATCTCCTGCCTCGGCCGAGGGCTTTGTGTAATGGCTCTCCTAGACACAGCGCGATCTCACCCCCAATACCGGGAGAGACGAACCCCTGCAGATCCGCTCACTGCCTCCATGTGGCTCGGGACTGTACCCAACTAAAACCTGTTTGCACGACTCCTTTGATCCGTGGTAGGGTAGTAATCAAAGTACAGTGGGAACTCACACAAGACAAATGACGATCTCAGGTCGATGAACTAACCTGTACACATGTCACCATGGAACTTCTATCTGACGTCTGGTATAATCCCAACTAGCAGGTTCCCGGCGAGTCCTGTCCGGTGTACTCATAACCCAATAAGCACCTGTATACATCTTAGGTGAACCAACTGACACCAATGGCTTGTGAGACCGGCCACCGCCCCTTGTCGGGGTCTCGACTGTATATACTAGTCTACTAATGGAGTATCGATGCCCAGTCTCGAAACTCCCACGACTAGGGACCTTTTAAGGATGTGCTTATAGACTCCAGCTCTCACGTATATGATCGCCCTCATACTGCTGGTAGTCAAGCAAGAATCTTAGGGGCTCTATCAACGTGTAATAGCGACTCGTAAGGTCACCTAAAGCATTATACGATGATAAAGATAAACCAGATAGCATACTATCATCTTGAGTAAGATTGTCCTACTGGGATAGGTCCTCCCCAATCATTGCAATCACGTGCCTGTGATCCAATAATTGACTCTGTGGGCACTATCTCCAACAATCTCCCACTTGCACTCAAGGCTAATTATTGCGATGTCGCATACTCACAGCCCGTGTGATACCGAACACCCAACTCCTCTACTAGTCAGTCTCACAAAGCTCGTTTGCGAAACTATTGCGTTCGAGGAATAGCCTCAGTGAGTGGATCCGCTGTGACGTTTCTTTCTATGTCTCTCTTTATCTCAAGTTCGCGGAGAAAGCCATCTCCCGAAATGAGCAATACCTGTCTTAGAATGTGTCTAGATATCTGATGGGACCTAGCTCATAAATGAACTCCAAATCCAAACTTCTTAGACTGTATCGTCAACTGAACTTAATCAGTATCCTGCGCCACGCCTCCCACAGTATCCGCCTGGACCACCTGTCCAAAATACTTCCCCTCGTCAGAGGGAAAATCATGACTCTGACGACCACCCTGTCATCCATGTCACCTTGGAAGCCTGGAATGATAACCGTCTCCTAAAAGAGGCTGCCGTTATCAAATCCTTAGATCATGCACTCATGTTCCAAAGTTGCTTCCGATCGTTTCTCTAGGATTGGATTAATATCAACTTATTGCATATACTGCAAGAACAACATCTGGTGTGGTACTTGACATCTCATGACTGACTCAATTGCCTAAGCAAGCGATCTTCCAATCATGCACATCCCTCTCTACTTTAGTCTGTAAGACACCTTTAGAGAGGGTGACTCCATCACCTGCAGGTACACTACCGTGCCAGGAGTCGTCCATTCTAAATACTTATAGAATGCTGTCTAAGTACCCAGATTGGGAAACCACCCAAATCTAGACCTAAAACCATAGATCTAGTAACCAGAATGTACGATATAAGATCCAATTCCTATGTGGAGAAACTACTGTGTGACAACCAAAGTATAACCGATCGTAGTACAGGAATATCACTTCCTACTCTGTGTATGTCATCCAAGTACTAGGACATCACACCCTACTACCTTCTTAACAGATCCATCCCCTATTCTGATGAAGTCAAACCTATGACTGTCACATCAGAAATAGATGATCTATCTCCGCTATATCTGCTTTAGTCTATAAATAGACACAAGCCACCTGTCCACCAATGCTTCTGCTGCTCCCACTGACCACGACAACTCTCTGGCAGAGTCATATACACGTACACTTCTAAAGCCAGTTTAGAATGACGCTATACTCATCCTCCTGCCGGGTCTCACAGTCTGGAACAACAGCAATGGCAAGTCTGGGTAAACAAGAACCTCCCTGCTACCGTCCTTGAGCATACCGAAGTACCTCTCGGGTGCCTGAGATTACCCACTTTATCTGCGGAGTGGCCAATGGAATGTCAAATCTGATTGAATCTTTAGGTTCTTATCAAATCTTCAGTAATCGTTTGCGGTTCTGGAATCACTTCCAGTTCTACCATACTCCCACTACCGTTTTCTGAAAAAATCCATTTCTTTTAAAACTGTGGCGAGTCAAGAACAATATCACTATTGATCTTCCAGATGGTAGAAAGTCAACCCTCGTCACAGCCCAGGTCAACCCACAAACAGCCATTACAGAAACGTGTCTTGAGTTATCCGGAGTCTGGTTTTAAGCATAAGCCGGACAAATCCCCGTACCTTAACATCGTTAAGATATGAACTGTTCTATACAGAAACAGAGGCACTGATTTAATTGAACCAGATTCAAATCATGCAGCTGTCTCCAGTGCATGTCAACTAAATGGAAGAGAGGCCGATCAGCGTTACTCAACTTAGGAGTGCTTCCAATTATAAGTAACCTGAAAGAGAAGCAAGTACCCTTAATCATTACTATCAACTGAATACCATACGCAAGTATCTACATCTTCGACCACCTTGAAGAATCCCGATACTTGCAACTGCTGGTTCTCTACTTTATTCATACATCTATAACTTCTCAAAACTTAGACCCTGTGAATCTACGAAACACCTGTCTAAGAACTAGAGAAGTCATAAGTAAACCGAATATAGTACGAGAACCAACCCCTCTGTCCTAATGGACACTGGACAATATACAATACTCTGTATAAGTCCCGTGAGTCTAATAACTCATTCACTGTGTGTCGTAGGTTGAAAACTGTACTATGGTTAAGAAGAATTACACCGCTGTTCAATACTCCTTACCTAACCATCCACTGATATAGGTAAATGTCATAGACATAATTTCAAAAAGTCATATCTCACTCTATAAAAATAGACGTACAGATATATCAATTTGAAATTGGTGCACAACAACGGATATTCAAAACCAAATATTTGCCGTCCGGCAAACAACCCAGGTGACTTCCTCAAATATCACCAATTACAACGAATTCCAATATAATGAGGATGATCACCTAATTCCCAATAACTTACTCCCACTCATCATCTGTAAAAGCATACAGATGTGAGAATCATACCTGGTAAATACATACCCTGGAGTAAGTATCTAATCGGGAAATCAGTTTTCCTTTAACAGTACACAGTGAAACTGAAACATTGAAATGTTTCGATGGGGTATCTGGGTATTCCTAGTAATGCCTCTTCCATTATCCAGATTCACAACTGTAACCGTATATTTCTTTGCCACCTCTCCAAATCCCTTTATATGTCTTTAGTCATTACCTTCTGCACACCCCTTTAGGCCAAATGGTTTTCTTCCTTCCCTACCGTTCGGCACCAGCCTATGGTTTGGAAGAAGACTATCCAATAAGCATAATGGGTGTACTGTCCTAATCCTAGGAGCACTCGCAATGCGAGAGAAGGTGAAGATAAAAGACAACCGAATAAACCTTATTCCTATTTCTCCTGAACCAGGATCCATCCCCGAACTGGAACAAGTTCCTTTCGAGTTCGTATATAACCATACGATGGATTACCCAATAAACATAGGATCTTCGTAGTGATACGGAGTGTCCTGGAGAAATACAAAGGTGATTTAGGATTGGCGAAGAAATACTTGGTTTGGTCGTGAATAGCAGTCGCAAATTACTTTGCCCTCTTACTAATCCCTTTCTTTGTCTTAACTTAATACCTTCTGTACACCGTTTAGGCTAATTGGTTTTCTTCATTCCCAACCGTTCGGCACCAGCCTAAGGTTTGGAAGAAGACTATCCAATTTGCGTAATAGGTGTACTATCTCCTAAACCAAGGAGTACTCGCAACCCGAGAGAAGGTAAAAGGAAAAGACAACTGAATAGTCCTATTCGTTTTCTCCAGAACCAGAAACCATCCTCGAATTCCTTCGAGTTCGTATATAACCATACGATGGTTTTGTCCAATGAAAGTGGACGTTTGTAGTAATACGGGGTGTCCTGGAGAAAAGGGTAAAAGTAGGAGTGGCAATGAGGTTTGCAACTCTGACAATCCAAAATCCAGTGTTAAGAAGGTTCGGTCAACTTGGTCACCGAGTCATAGTCTAGGGTCGGGTCAATGGTCGCTGCCAAAGAGAGAGAGAAAAGAAACACTCAGTGTGAACTCTAACCTAGATCAGAATGGTTATCACTTTATCTAATCTGGAAACCTCCCACTGTACCGTCAAATTCTCCTTCAAACCTGAAAGAAGAATTAGTCGGGATCACCCGAGGAGTAAACCAACTCATCAGTGGGAATCGGGATCCAACTATCATCGCATGATAACGTGACGGAATCCACTTTAGTCACCACACTTTAGAAGGTATGTGCATGCCTGGAAAGTTTCAGTTTCTTTAGAAACTCCCGATGTGATTTTTGCCCCTAGGACCCAAGTGACCTTGACGAATAATCAACAAATCAAAAGGTCCTAGTCAAGTTCAACCCGTCATTATCTTGATTGCGTTAAACCCACCCGCACGACCCTTCACGAATAATCAACAAAGTCGTACGACTGTCCTAACCAATCCACATATCCATGAGACAGAAAGCATTACAGAGCTACCGCACACTACGCCTCGGCGAATAGCAACGACAAACGCAGCGCAAATACTAAGCAATACTAATCTGAAATGACGGAGGGCTACGGCTGGTTTTTGGCGAAAAACCTTTAACGTAATGAACTTGATATCGCTGAAGGAACCGGATAACCTTTTATAAAAATATAGTGACGAAAACCTTTGCTAAAGAGGTCACTCCCGGTGAAGGGATCTCGGCTCTTTCCCCGTAGAATGAGGTGCAGGATATTCCAACTGAATACCACGATGCAAAGCAAAAGTAAACGACTATAGTGAAGTTATTGCCTTGACGCAAACTTCTGTCTAAGGGGTCACTCCCGGTGAAGGGATCTCGGCCTTTGCCTCGTCGACTGAGGAGCAGGATATTCCAACTGAATACCACGTAGCAAAACAAAAGAGAACGCCCTTGCAATAACAGCTTTTTGAAAAAAAATGTTCCAACAACATCAGAATAGGTTTGTTTATCTTGCATTGATCCGAATCAACGCAGTCCCATCAATTGATCACACCACAAAAGAACAAAAATAATGATGTACGTATATGCCATCCGCATTCGCTACTGGGTCCCGTCATCACCCGTTAGGTTACTTAACTAACGACAGAGCGGGGACTGGACTAGTGCGGATGCAAAACATATACAACATCTACTAGTATATATATAATATATAATTTTCTCTCAAGGCGTGATAAAATGCAACATCACAGAAATGTAACTAGTATCACAGAACAATACAGATATCTGAGATCCCCGGGTTTCATAGAGCCGCTACTGAAACCCGACGTTCCCCTGGTCGTGTGGATAGCCTGTGCAAAGAAAAATCTAGACCCCTATGGGCGCGGCAAGTTACCCGCCAAAACCTGAAGCGAGGCAGCCCCCTTCAGCAATGTGAATGGACCACCCAGCACTTCACGGAATCCAGTAACTTGGGCACCCCTCCTTGGGCCAACCTGTACCCCCTACGAGTGCGGCGAACAGCCCGCCAATTCTAGATTAAAGCCCCCTCCGTCTCAATGCCATGAGATGCGGGCCCGTTGCCCTCTAGAACCCGGATATCCGTGCACCCCTCCGCGGGGTAAACCTAGTACAGAAAGTAAAATATATATACAACGGGTACATTGACCGCAACCTGGTCATGCCCCAAAAGAATAATACAAACAGGCAGTGACGGCAGTCCACATGTCGGACGCTCGCCCCGCAATATCAAATGTACATAATACAACAAAACTGTTCTAATACTGCAACCAGGCTATCCCCCACGACCGATCCGCAACAACACAGCACAATCACAGAACATCAACGTGAATGTCACGTTCGCAAATCCGTCTAACCGGGATATAGCAGTTAGACAGGATTTACCGATCAAGTGACATTCACGGTCACAGATATAATGTAAATACTGTGAACTAATGTGTTTAAACTTTTCGATCGATCAAATTTATCGAAGTGGGCCCCAAGCATTACTGTAGCACTTAAAGAGAGTCTAGGCCCAAAAAGAATATTCCAAAAACCCTATTTTCAACCCAGGAGCTCACTGCAAAAATTTGGTCCAATGAATAGTAAAAATGGCCGCAGAACCGCGGCAAATACATGGGATTGGCCGCGGTTCCGCGGTGGAATAGTGAGATCACGCGACCAAATTTTCACAGAATGCTTATAATTCCCTGCACATGTCACTGCAATATACTGAAAAAATTTTGGAGCCAAAAAAATTTCGACAGAAACTGTGTATTTGAAAACGCGGGTTTTTGGAATTTTTTTCGATCGAAGATGTCAACACACTAGAACAAGCTAGGCAAGGTTAATGGCGTGGCTCTGATACCATGTTGCGCCACAGCAGCGTCCCGGCCGTCTACTCGAGGCCAAAAAGCAGAATCAAAATTTTTCTTAACTTTTAAACTGGCGCTACCGCGGACAATATACCCGGATCGTGACCATTAACCTAATGCTAGCAAACAAGAGAATGGGGTAGAAGCTATACCGAGCGATCCATGTCCTCCGGTCTTCGTCTGCACTCCGATCTTCCGCGGAATCTCCGTCCGTCACCTCCTCGTCGGAAAGGGCACCACGTAGCCGGATTCTTTTACGGGCTCCCACCACTGGACCGAGGCAACTCGGGAGCGAAGTTGGCTAGCCGATGCGTCCAAGGGTACTGTAGGTTATAGTATAGAATGGTTGTCTCTTGGGGTGAAGTTGCCATGGATGTGGAGGAATGAAGATAAGGAAAAATGGTGCTTTCATTTTTCCTAGCAAGAAATGAGATGAAGGAAAATATGCCACATACAAAATAAAACTCTCTCTCATTCCTCCTCAAATTGTGGCCGGCCCCTTCTTCCAATAAAATGGTGGAGGGAATAAAACCAACACAAGAAAGAAGGTGAGTGTAGGAAAAGTAGAAAGGTGACCATATCAAAAGGTTATGATAACAATATCATATCAAAATCAAATCCATCCTAATCCTTTCTAATCAAAGGATAAGATGCAAATGGAATCTAATGATTAAAGAACCATCATGATGCCACAAATTGCAAGAAACCCCTCCACAATAAGTTATTTGCAAACTTGCAAATAACCTCCTCCATCACAAAAGTCCGGCCGTGAAGGAACAAAGGAAAAACGGCCGGAACGGAATGCAAACTGGCAACTTCAGAAAACTGATCCCGTAATAAATTACAGGAAACCCCCGCGACTGCATATACATGCCCGCATTTGTATTCCCACTGAATACAAATGCAAAGAAATAAAATCTACACTGTCTAATACTAGGATCCGTCTTAAACCAAAGCCGGCTAGTAAAATCCGTCCGATCACGATTCGTGCAATACCGCACGTATCTGATCGAACCCTGCCATATCTCCATACGACCTCTACAGCGTTTCACCCGAAACTTGAGTAACTGTGTGTGGTGGACTCTAAAGACTCGTCAATACTATGGCTGTGGATTTAACCACTAGCACGTCAGAGGTATTAGCCATACGTGACGGGCCACCAGCTATTGACCAAAAGGGACGTCGATGAGCGGACTCATCCTGACACCCTACTGAGCCTGTCAGTGACAATATCCGTACAGTCCGGTTCATTCGTCTATGAGTATCGCATGGCGGGCCTAGGGGGTTGGTAAAAGTCAGACCCCCAAAAGCGGTACAAGTCGTGTCGGAGTGAAGCCCAGAACACCCTGAGATACTACTGGAATACCTATCAGTAAATCTCCTGCCTCGGCCGAGGGCTTTGTGTAATGGCTCTCCTAGACACAGCGCGATCTCACCCCCAATACCGGGAGAGACGAACCCCTGCAGATCCGCTCACTGCCTCCATGTGGCTCGGGACTGTACCCAACTAAAACCTGTTTGCACGACTCCTTTGAGCCATGGTAGGGTAGTAATCAAAGTACAGTGGGAACTCACACAAGACAAATGACGATCTCAGGTCGATGAACTAACCTGTACATATGTCACCAGGGAACTGCTATCTGACGTCTGGTATAATCCCAACTAGCAGGTTCCCGGCGAGTCCTGTCCGGTGTACTCATAACCCAACGAGTACCTGCATACATCTTAGGTGAACCAACTGACACCAATGGCTTGTGAGACCGGCCACCGCCCCTCGTCGGGGTCTCGACTGTATACACTAGTCTACTAATGGAGTATCGATGCCCAGTCTCGAAACTCCCACGACTAGGGACCTTTTAAGGATGTGCTTATAGACTCCAGCTCTCACGTATATGATCGCCCTCATACTGCTGGTAGTCAAGCAAGAATCCTAGGGGCTCTATCAACGTGTAATAGCGACTCGTAAGGTCACCTAAAGCATTATACGATGATAAAGATAAACCAGATAGCATACTATCATCTTGAGTAAGATTGTCCTACTGGGATAGGTCCTCCCCAATCATAGCAATCACGTGCCTGTGATCCAATAATTGACTCTGAGGGCACTATCTCCAACACCGTTGACGTCTTGGGCCACCGCCTAAATAATCGTCAGGGGCTCGTGACGAGGAAGATGACCCCGCCGTCAGAGGCACGTCCGATGGGGGCGCCGCATCAGCCGAAGGCACGGCCTCACCGCCGGCCCCCTTCCGGGACTGAGCGCCGAAGGCGTCAAGAGTCATGGATCGAATCATCGGTCCTGCCAAAGGAAGAAGCAGACTCAACTCAGAAGGAGAAGAAGTAGAAGAAAGAAAAGGAAAACATCTAACCTGATCTAGAAGTCCTCAGGAATGCGGAGATCCGACCTAAGACAAGAGCGCCGAGCTTATAAGATCAGGGACGAGGAAAATATGAAGAGAGATGGGCCCTGAAGAGGGCCCCGCCTCTATTTTAATCCACCGGCGCCCTCATCCAACGGCGACCGTCGACTCCCGCCAAAACAACTCTTCGCATTCGACGACCCAGATTACTCCACCTGTCGCACGCGCATTGAGCAGCATCCCATCAGACGCCAGAGGTCTGCGGCCGGGCACGTCAGTTAACCAACGCTCGACACGTGGGTCGTCGCTTCGTCAAAAGCACGCGCGATTCGGCGTACCCACTTTATTGCAGAAGATCTCGCCCTGATTCGCTGGTATCATCCAGAAAAAAACAATGGATTTCCCGGGGAAACGCCCGACGATATCTTCGAAAGGGAGCTCACCTCGGGTGACCCGGCAGACCACTCTTGACCCGACCCGTCAGCTGGTTGGGACGAGAGTGGGGGGCTAATGATGATGCTCGATATCGGTGATCTCCAAGATCATGACACGTGGCAGATGACGTGTCCCAAAGCGTGCAAGAAAGGATCCACAGGGGCCGACTAGACTGCTCCTATGCCCGTCCTACGAACGAGGCTGGCTCTCTTCCGAGCCCCCAGCACAATTGGCCTCCTCGGCTTTACAGCTCGTCTCCGAGCTAACACGGAGCCAATATACCTCGGCTCTCCCGCTCGTCCGCGAGCTCTCCCGCCGAGTTCATCTTCCCCGGTCCATCGACCGACCAAAGGCACCGCTCACAGGCGTAACCGCCAGCCTTCGAATCTCGCCATGCGCGAGATATCTGCCGGCCACATCCCACGTTCCACGCCATCACGATCCCTCATTAACGAGCCTGTCTCGCCATTAATGGAAGGTCCTGCTCATCACGCGGGCGTGATGTCGGGAGCGTAACCGCCGGCGTGATTCCCGCGCCTGTCTTGCCTGCTGCCACCGCTATATAAACCCCTCTTTCAGACGGTCAAGGTAGGCCACTTCTAATCCACTAAGCCGCTACTCTGCTCGGATTACCCCACTAACTTGATCGTTGGAGGGTCCTTGGTGGTCCAACCACCCCGGGACTTCCTTACAGGTAGCTCGGCTCAACAACCTCAAAACCCATTGAAATCCACACGCTTAAGGAGCCTGCCTCCAGCTCCAACCTCAGCCATCCATTGCCGCCAAATCAGCAGATCAACGGAAGACAACATCTCGACGTGATTCAAGGCACGTCAGCTGGCCACACCGTCGGAGTTCTCACTATGATTTCTTCCGCGACCGACTTTTCAATTTCAACCACACCGGAAAACCCCACAATGGATCCTGTCCTGAGAGCTGAGCTTGCCTAGCATTGCGGCGCTACAGATAAGCCTATAAATGTAGACCCTGTTGTATCTTTGGACAGCGTCCCGTCTGATACCATTGACAATATTGAATACTACAACCAAATTGCCATAGGGGAATCCTGCAGATTGATCAAGAGCTGGCATTGGACAACACAACTGCTGCAATTGTTGAGGGTTTGAGAAAGGACAGAGCTGGGTTCTTGAAGCAGTTTGGTGATGCCTTGGTGAAGCTGGGGAGTGTTGAGGTTCTTGTCGGAAATGCTGGGGAAATTAGGAAGACTCGTGGTGCTGTGAATTGAAAACCTTTAGAGTATAGAAGTTTGAATATTGAGAGGGTATATTCATGGTAATAAATAATCTTGTTCCTCTTTATCTTAATTTGTGTTCAGAGTTGCATGATCTTGTCATTAGCTAGGACTTCACATATGAATTTTAATGATCTTGCACCCTTTGATTTTTATCTCTTCAATTAATTTTTATTATAGCTAGCTGTTACTTATGGGCGGTTCCGATTAGTTTCAAGGTCGAAATTGATTATCCACCGTCCATGATATGATACATAGATGATGGTAGAGATTAAAAGAAAAATCTAGCTCCTATTTTCGAGGCAATTGTTTATTTTTTTCATATCTAAACCGTCCATGTATTATTGCATGGACGGTTGATAATCAGTTTCGACGTTTGCATGGCTTGCCTTATGATTCAGAAAAACCGTAGGGATAACATTAAGTCGGTTCCCACAGTAGGGATAAGTTTACAGAAAAAAAAATTGCAAACTTAAGTTGTCCCTATGGTGCAACAAGAGAAACCCCTAATGTGGACACAGTAGGGGTAATGTCGTGTTTTTTTATTAAAAAAAAAAAACAGAAATTCCTTCCCTCTTTCTCAAAAATCTTGAGGCTTCTTTCTCTTTATCTCTTGTTCCTCAATCCTTGACCTCCATCGCCATCGCCGATCACCTCCATCGCCGATATCCTAAAACCTTGAAAGTCATACCTCAACCTCGACCACCATCGCCGATCGCCTCACGCCTCGAGCTTCACCATCGCCGATATCCTCGAGCATCAAGCTCCATCGTCGATCGCCTCCAGTCTCGAGCTCTTCCATCGCCGATCGTCTCGAGCTTCGCCATCGCCGATCTCCTCGAGCTCCATCGCCGATCGCCTCGAGCCTCAATGATCGCCACAAGTCTTGAGCTCCGTCACCGCTGATCGCCTCAATCCTCGAGCTCTGCCACCGCTGATCCCCAGCGCCCCAGCGTCGAGTCTCCTCCTCCAGTACCGAACCCTCTCCTCATCCAGTGCCGAGCCTCTATCGATCCTCCACTATAGCGCTGATCTCTTCCTCCACAGCGAGTTCCACATCGCCGAGCCCTCGTCGATCATAATGAGCGATTTTTTTTTGAAAAATGTTAGAAATTATTTTAAGGTTTTTAAATTAGTTGGTTTTGAATGTTAAGTTTAATTTGTTGATGATGACGATGATGAGTTAATTAATTTAATTTCTTAAATATGGTGAAAATCTTGAGATTGGGTGGTATGTTGTAAGATTAATGTTTGTAAAAGGGTGGAGATGATTAAGATGATGATTTACTTAGTTTAGTTTAACATATATATTTGGTAGGGTTGAGGTTTGTAAAGGGATGAAGCCTTAGGTGTTAGTGGATTTTTCAATTCTTTAATTTGTGGGAAACTTTTGTTAGAATTATCTACTCCTAAAATAAATTATAAAGTTGATTTACTATAAGAAACTACCATGCATAATGGCAATTAGAAGAAGATACTTATAATTTGCAAATCTCCTGCAAAACCTTATGTTATACATGCAAACCCTATGATTTAATTAAAACCCGAACTTAAAACCAAACCTAAAACCTAAATCCAAAAATCTTAAACTTGATTAAGAAAACCCTTAATTTTAAAAAACTTTACCTAAAATATAAATACACCAAATTTCATGTGATTTAATAATCTTAACCCATTGATCTGGTGGGTGCAAAAAGTAACGGCTTTGGGATAATAGAACATTTTCCACCACTAGATCCATGGGTAAACGTATTAAAAATGTATGCAAGTTGGTTTATCTATGTCTTAAGCCATGAGGATAAAGATGGACTATGTCAATTGTCCAAAACAATGATGCGGGGTGGTTAGTGATATATAGATTAACCCTATGTCGCCTATTTTATCACTCACTCAAATCCGCCGCCACTTCTTTTCGTAGGTTATGGATGTATTCACTAAAATATCAAAGCTCTTTTCCGGAGTAACCGGTTAAATTAAAAACTTCAAAACCTTGAAATTGAAACGTAAATGTAAAACTAATTCAAATTAAATCTTAACTAAGTGTATGATACTCGATGATAATATAAAATTTTCATATTCTCATCGATAATCATATGTGAAAATTAAAACACGCCGTAGTCTCCGTTTATTCGTTAATATACGTTCGATGTTCATCGTGATATAAAACTACACGAAGGTTGTTAAAAAATCGAACGGTATCGTTCGATGCTAACAACCGTCGTGTAGTCTATATGACGAGAAAATTCAATCTCATGCTAACCGATAGATTTATTCAGTGTGAACATGTGAGAAATGTATAAAACAAACATCTGCATTCACTTCTTTTTTCATTCATTTCGAGTTATTTCGTTGGTATATTTCCGCTGGTTTTACGTATACAAAGATAGATTAGATACTCATTTCAATATTGTTTCACAATATTGAAATGATTATCTATTATATTACAGTGTACTCGAAAAACAGTGAGGAAGTGTTGCCGAAATATTTTCGAAACGGATGAAAGCACAAGCGAATGGGTATCAACTCTATACATTCTTAATGGGATATAAGTCTTAACCTCGACAGTCGTTACCCTCGACATCCAATATAGAACCATTAATATCATCATCTTTTTAGAAGAAGAGTCCAACTCCCGAGCTATGAGCATTGCTCTTGGTCCCTAATAATTTTCATAGCCGTCGAGAATGGTCCCTGAATATCTTAAATCGTGTGATATTGTTAAGAACTAAAATCTCTTCAAATGGCATACTTATTTGGTTTATTATCAATAAAGAAGGATGAATATGTATAACAATGTAATGACATGTAATAATCATATGAACAACTCATACTTGAGAGCAATAGTCTTATACACACACGCGCAAATGTGCTTTTAGGATCTGTTAACGATATATATATATATATATATATATATATATATATATATATATATATATATATATATATATTACAGTCTGACATGGCCCATGAGTACATCAAAATTAAGGAATGGATATACGTAGACCGGCAGCAATGCACGGACCCTGAATTCGTCGTAGGAGTTACTGCTTTCACTGAATTTGCACGCAAACATCATAAGGTCGTATAAGAGAAGATCATTTGTCCGTGTGAGAGATGTAGGAATAAGATGTATCAAAAAATAGGGGAGGTAGAGTTTCACATTGTTAAATATGGTTTTACCAGATTTTATACAATTTGGTTATATCACTGGGAAGAAGAAGACGGTAATGTGGCGGAAGAAGAAGATAACTTCTTTTCAGGAGAGGAAATAGAAGATATAGTAGAGGCTTCTCTCGGTGATAGTAATCCTACTGAAGAAGATCTTCCTTCCGGTCAAGTATAGTGTGCAGATAAGGATGAGAAGTACATGAATGATACTAGGAGACCAATTTATGAGAATGCAAAATATTTCACATTATCATGGTTCGTCCATATTTCCGAGATTAAGTGCCTAAATAGATAGAGTAACAAGTCACTTATGATGCTTCTCAAGTTCTGCCCCCGGGAATTAATATGCCTGAGAACTAATACGAACCCGGAAGATGATGTCTAATTTGGGTCTGAACTATGAGAAGATTCATACATGTTCCAAAGATTCTGTACTGTACTGGAAAGAAAATTCATATTTGAAAGAGTCTCACCTACGGAAGAGCATGTATAAGCCGAAACTATCTGATAAGAAGCCAGATATACCTGTCAAGATAGCACGATACTTTCATATAACACAGAGCCTGCAGAGGCTATTCAGGTATAAGTCGACAGTAGGATTTTGCATCACTGTGTTGCTCAAGCGAAGATGGAAGAATGAGTTATCTAAGAGATTAGCCGGCGTGGAAGGATTTCGATAGGAGGCATCCAATATTCAGCAGTGATCCTCATAATATCAAGATCGGATTGGCTAGTAATAGGTTCTGTCCATTCAACTATAAGGGTGCTAATCACATCACATGGTCTATTGTAATGATGGTTTATAATCTATCGCCGTAGCTGGCTATGGATTAGTCCTACTTTATGATATCTCTTCTTATTGATGGACCAAAATCACCAAGAAATAATATCGACGTCTACCTTTAACCTTTGATCGAAGAGTTAAAATCCTTATTCATTGATAATGTGGAGACTTACGATGCAAACACAAATACAACCTTCACGATGTATGCGACTTTAATGTGGACAATTAATGACTTTCCTGCATATGGAATGCTATCAGGTTGGTCCGTACATGGTTACTAAGCATGCCCTTACTGCCAGCACGATACAACATCGAGACGGTTGAATTTTAGCAACACGATTTCTTTTACGGTCAAAAGTGTTTCCTGTCACTAGAGCATCACTACAAGTTTGACGGTGTTCACTTTGATAGTCATTAGGAGCTTCGTGGGCCTCTAGCGCTATTATCCTGAGAGGACGTAATTGCTCAGTAGAATAGTTACAATAACGTGATCTTCGGGATAGATCCCAGAAGACGGGACACTCCACTCAGCTAGAACAAATTAAGCATTTTCAATGAACTACAGTACTGGCAAACAAATTTAGTGCGTCATTGTCTGGACGTCATGCACATTTAGAAGAGAGTATCCGAGCACTTACTTAACCTGTTTATTATAAAGATGGAAAATCGAAAAACAACCTCCGTGCTTGGATGGATCTTCAGGACTGGGAAATTAGAGATGATTTGCATCCTATACCGATAGCGGGTAAATCAGGAAAGTTTGTACTTTCCAATGTCGCCTATCAATTGTAAGAAAAGGTTAATGCAGGTGTTACATGATTTGAAAGTTCCCACATCTTTCTCAGGATCATTTAATAGGAAGACAAAGATTGTGAAAGGCAAGATCGATGGGCTGAAAATTCATGATCACCATATTATTATGGAGCACCTTCTTCCATTATCCCTCAGGACTTCCCTTCTTAAATTGGTTGGTCTAATGATCAATAAACTTTGCTGCTTCTTTAGGTAATTGTGCTCTACAAATATCGAGGTTGTGGCGGTGGAGAAGCTAGAAAATACGATTACCTTGATACTGTGCAAGCTTAAGAGGATTTTCCTGTCGATGTTCTTCGATATCATAATATACCTGACGTTCAACTTGCAACCGAGGCTAATCTTGCCGGACCGATACAATATCGATGGATTATCCCATCGAAAGGTACCTTGAATTTTTCAGTTGACGCAATCGATATATTTTTGCTATTTTATATGCTTGTATTTCTTTATTTAACATAAGTTTCTTTAGGTACCTCCTGACTCTAAAAAATTATATACACAATAGAAATCGACCAGGGATCTATTATGGAAGGTTATCTCTTAGATGAAATAACCACATTTTGTTCCCGCTATTTGTACGAAGACATTGAGATGGAGTGATTGGTGCATTTAATGCATATTTTATATCCATATTTATTTTCATTTTGCCTATTTATTACTACTCCTAGTATGTTTTAGTGAATAATGCAGATTATAGGGTTTAAAGAGCAAAAGTACACAAAATGCAAATTACGTGTGTTGGATGTGGACAACTTGATGCAAAAACAGATACGATGGTGCAATTTATCAAGTAACCAGAGCACCAATAGAATCACAAGATCAAACCAAGGCAGTAGCCCAAATTTGGATCCCAGAACTTTCTAAATTTTGGCCAAAACCGAAATTTTGGTATATTCAGCCGAAATTTTATGGAGACTGGCTTGGAAATTTTAGGGTTTTCTGGATGCTTCGAAAATATTTCTTTTCATCCCTTGCAATTGGCCAAGATGATTATATATACTGCTGTATAGCTATTTTAGGGTTTCATCTTCTCTCTTAAGAGGATCATCCCTCTTTTGGGGAGGACTAGAGTCTGTAAGTTTATTTTAATATTATTTTCTTTTTATTTAATTGTTTTTCTTCTTCTACAATGAGTAGGTAATTTCTATCTAGGGTTTTTGAATTATTCTTTCTATGATTGGTGAATGAATTTATAGGCCTGTTCTTTTCTATGTGCTTAATGATGGATGTTTATAATAAAGTTAAGATCTTTTGATATTATGCTGACAAAACTAAGTAGATCAATGAATGCTTGACAAACATAAGATTTTTTTTAGGGAAAGGTAGTATCACCGATAAACTAGTTAGTTTTAGGATTGATTGATGACCATGAAAATTAACTATGGAAGGTAAAGATCGTATCTTTATTATACATGTTCAATATAGTTAATATAGGGTAGATTAGGCTATGCCGATACAACAAGATAAACCATTGATTGAAAACCTATGAGTTTATTAAGTCGAAGTGTAGATTTAACTATTTCTATGTTAATTAGAACTTGTTGTTTAAATTTATTGCGAGACGATTTTATGTGATTGATAGGGTATTGCCATGATCATATAATTTATACTTTCTTGGTTGATTGATTTTTTATCATGATGAATGTATTCTCTATGCTTTTTTGTAATTAATAGATAATAAATTTAAATATAGAAAACTAGAAAAATAGATATTATTTAAAATACTATGATTAGAAAAGATAATTCAAAACCCTATGCTTATATTTGAAATCTTCTTTTAAAATTTCAATTTAATTTCGCATGTTATTTGCTTTTTAATTAGTAAAATTAAACAAATCTCTTCTTTTATTTTAATTCGTTTTAAATTAATTAAAGTTCGCATTCCTTCCTGTGGTTCGACCCATAAGTATTACAGCTGATTAACTGAGCACTTGCGGTTTAAATTGAGAGACTAATAAAATCTCCATCAAGTTTTTGGTTCCATTGTTAGGGAGGACGATAACAATTTTAATTAATTTTATTTTGAGTTAAATTTATTTATTTTATTTTGCAAATTTTGTTCTTATTTCAGGAAATCTGCTGCTGCACTGGACAAATTGGAGCGAGACGGGCCCTGCGCTGAAAATTCAGTCCCAGATTCACAAAAATTTCAGCCGAAACATGGTTTGGGCTGTAATTTGGAGGCTTCTGCAATTGAGATTTGACGCAGACATCGATCTTCATCCCCTCTGTTGAGTTCCATTTCCCATTTCTGATGAAGTGCCACAAGTGCCAACGTAACGAAGCGAACCCACAGCACTTCAACTTTGCAGTTTGCAACGAATCTTGATTCCAAAGGCTTTGGTCTAGGATTTTGGTTATGGCTCGCCCATAGATGAACCTTAGATCTAGTTGTAGGTTGTAAGATTTTATTTCCTGTTTTAGTTTTTCCTTTTCTACTTTTCATTTTAATTTCCAGTATTTTCTTTTTCTGCACTTTTAAATTTACATAATTTAAATTTTAAAAATTTAATATGGGTGAAGAACATGCAAAAAACAACCTTATATGAATTATGTTATCCAGTTAAACCATCATTTAAAGATTGCATTAGAATAAGTAAATATAGGAGCAGTTATAATTCACTCGACACATTCATAGCCGACTGTAACGACTCTGAATTTATTGTACAAATTTTTTTAATTTAATGTACAGAAAGGAGTTTACAAGCCTGAGTACAAGTTATAAATATATTTTGTTTAAGAACAGCAAGAAACAACTTGTACCTCATTGGTAAAACCTTGCACTGCTGTGACGTAGCCCCTGTGTTCGAATCCTATCAGACACATTTATTTTTCTGATTTATTTTTAAACTTTTTGGAAGCTCAAAAGTTTACACGTGCAATGCACATAAAAATGAAAAGACTGAAGAAATCAAACATGTGCATAATGGAGTTAACAGAGACTTGAATATGTGGCTTCAATCCACCGCCCCCTCAACAAAATGACCGGCGAGATGCTCCTTTTGGCCGGTACCGACGGCCCCCCCGTGGCAAATGATGCCTAGGCTTTGCACACAACTCTTTTTCCCTACCCTAACTCCTCTGCACTGTTTGATTGCTCTGCAATCAAACAGAGACCCCTCAATTTCCCAATTTATCACCTTTTAATGCATTCTAATTCCCCATTTGAATTCCAAAATCCTAATTCCACACTATAAATACTACCCCATAGCCTAGCTCTTCCCCATTCTGAAAATTCTAGCCAAAACTCTCAAAATTTTCTAAGTACAAGTGGAGTAGAAGAGGAGTTAGCAAACGATCAAGTTCCGGCGAGGATCGAAGCAAATTTCGGTAACCCCGCGACACCACGAAGACAACCCACTCTTCTTCTACCTTCCCTTAAACTAACTAGCTAGTAAGTCCCTCCCAATCTCTCTTCTTCTTCATGAAAAATCTCTTTTCAAAACATGTCGGTAAGTGGAGTTGATATCGGCATCTTCTTCTATACTTTATAAATTTCAATTTTTCTTACATATTTTTCATCAAAATTATTACACCATGATTGTGATCATAAAACCAAAGTTTAGAACCAACTTTCAATCAAAAATATCATGAAATATAATTTTAATTTAACTTTTACATTAAAATACCATGAACTTTATATATGTCATCTTATATTGTTTTGCTTAAACATACCTTTAGGAATATTCACGAGATAACGACCTACCTCTCACATAAACACATGATTCCATAGCATGATACATCTTTGAGCATATTTTTGTTACGATTACAATATTACATCAAAATACCATTTACTATAAAAACCAGATTTCTTTTAAATTGTATTTTAAACTCCTTTGTGATTAAGCCTCTACAACCCTTTTTAGGGGACCCGCTATTGGATGGTGCGGATTATCGCATATCTTTGGGCTAGTAGAGCGAGATGCAGACCTCCTCACGGAGCATTCTATCTCGAAAGGTTTTTAATACAGTTTTTTAGAAAAACGCATTTTCTATTTAAATAAAATTTAATTTTTAATAATTATATAAATATTACTAATCCACATATTTTCAAAATATAATCAAATTACATTTTTCAAAAAATAAAAGAATTACAATTTTCACCAAAATACCTTCAAGTTACCAAAATACAAGTTTTACACTAAAATACCATGAACTTTCCAAGCTAAGCTTTTATCACTAAAATACCTCAAATCCCTAAAAATTCACATCCTTGCAAACCCTAAATAAAATAAATAAATTCTCGAGGTTTATCTTGAAATTATATTAAATTATTTTTCATAAAACTCCCTCGAGTTATATAAAACAATTTTTAAGGACTTTAGTAAATATAGGTTTAAGCGGGATCCGTTCTCTTAAGCCCCAGGGAGACGGAGAATGAGAGTGCTTGCCTATTTAAGGTAGACAACTTAACGGAGTTATCACATGGTAATTGTCTTGGAAAAAGACACAAATCCTGCCGTCTATGTGCAGCAGTTACCAATGACTCTTAAACCTAATTCAGGACCTAAATTAGTTTATAAGTGTCTGACTCGATCTGAGTCTAACTCAAATCTGAATCTAATTCAAACATGAATCCAAGTTATACATAAATACTTAAACCTGAACCTGAATCAAACAACAATATCAAACATGCTTGACTTGACTTGACCGAACCATGGCTATACTTGACTTGACTACAAGACTACTTGTATACATCTTGAACCTGACTACTTGAACAACTTGTATCCATGGTCTCGGCAAGTCTGATAATTATAATCTATATAAAACATTACACGGGGTTAACGGGGTAGATTGGTACAGAATATATTAAAAGTGGCACGAAATGGTCACTTAAAAGACACCTACATGAACTCTCGTGCCATTGTCCCGTGGGTTTTGACGGGGCTTTGTACTACATGTTACCATAGTCCACGGGGTAAGATGGACTCCTTTCGTATACACTGATACCTTCTATACCAAGCTACAAACAACTACGTTAGAATAATAATCTTATACCTGTATAACTTACCAGTTTCTTTCCACATTACTTGTACTATTCCTATTTTTCTTTTGGGACTTACTGAGCGCAAGTTCGCTGACGACATTCCTGTCTATTTCTTCTTTGGAATGTTCGTCAGGAGGACATGACTATCAGGAGACCGAGCCCAGCCAGGAGTACTTGGATCAGATTGCGGCACAGCCAGACTTCTAGCTTCTTGTACTTATTTTCTTTTTGTATGCTACTGTTTAGGCATTGTTTTATTTCATTGTACTTTTCCTTTTCAAAACAGTTGTATGTAAAGATGAAGGTTAACAAAAGTTGTTGTTCATTTTATATCTCTTGTTATTCTTATGCATTTTATATATATTGCTTAATTACGCTTAACGTATTTATTTCTTAGTAAATATGTCGCGTGCCTGCCACGTCACCGCTTCCGTCTACTGGGAAATGGGGCATGACAGGTTTTGTTGGCGGCCCATGCAGGTCAGCTCTGCATGAAGTCTTAAGCAATATATCAAAAGAATTATAAGAACATCAACTTTACATTCTTTACATTTCGAATTTCTTGAATCTATTCTAATCTTTCTTTTTCTATCAAGGTCATGGATTCTCCCAACAACACAAGCACGAACGTCAATAGCAACACCCCACCTCCTACTCTACCACCACCACCTACCGTTCCAGCTCCCATCAACGAGCAAACGGTACTGCTTAAGGTGATTAAGAGCCTCCTGGAGGGTCAGCAGCAGCAAACTGCTATCCTCATGCACCGCCCAGAAGATGAGGCACCCAGAGTCAAGCATTTCCGGGCAATACATCCGAAGCACTTCTCAGGAAAAGTGAGCCTACTAGAGGCAGAGGAATGAGCTCAGTCAATAGAAGATGATTTGGTAGTAGCACAAGTGTCAGAGATTTCTTGGGTGAGAGTTGCGAAGCTGCAACTAACAGATAACGCCAGAGTCTGGTGGAAGGCTGAAGAAAGTTGACTCGCCCAACCGATTGAATGGAAGACGTTCCGCGATATGTTCGACACGAAGTACTTCCCTGAGACTGCCCGTTTTGACATGGAACAACAGTTCATCCACTTATAACAAGGCTCGATGTGGAGCGAGTCCATGGATGAATACGATGCCGAGTTTACCATGCTTAGCAGGTAAGATATTGTCTCAAAATTCAATTTCCTGATTTCACTCCTTACACTGCTAACACAAAGTCGTAACAGGTTCGCAGCACACCTGATTCCTACTGCTGAGATCCGGGCACGACGATTTTAGCAAGGGTTGTACCCGGAAATCTAAGCTGCACTCGCTACAGGGGATTTCCCAAGCCACGATCTCGCTTTGAAGGCTGCCTGACGCTATGAGGCAGTTGTGAAGAAGAAGGGCGGACCTTAGAGTGCCGATGTGAAACGCCCTGCCACTCAGATGACAGGAGGAGCCTTTTCTAGGCCGACATTTGCACCTAGGAGACCTGGAGTATCATTTAAATGGCCCAGTCCAGATTTTTGTTTCTACTGCAAGAGAAATGGACACCTGGAGAAAGACTGCAGGCGTGCAAATGGCCTGTGTTTTGTTTGCGGCGCATCCACTCACGCCATCGGAACTTGTCCATATCGACTCAACCCAGCTCCAGCACCTAGACCCGCAATCACAGTCCTGCAGCGGCCAGCTATTCAGGCTCTTGCACCTTGTCTTGCTCTCCCTGCACCACCTCCACGTGGACCTCCTGCACAGCCTCCTCGTTAATTCCATCAGGCATAGAGGATCATGCCTCAACTGCAGAGAAACGTGCCCCAGGGACAGAGGAATGTGCCTCCAGCAAGGAAGAATGTACCCAGACGTTAGGCCTTTACAATGACAGTTGAGGAAGCCGAAGCCACTGGCAAAGTAATCACTAGTAATTCCCAATCCTTTCAATCCTTGTATACCACTATATTTTTCCTGTATCTAAAACCGACCTCACACAACTTATGTACTATACTAGTAGCCATCCTTCTTGCACTTGCACTCTTCGATACTGGAGTGTTACACTGCTTCATGTCGCAACGATTCCTGAGAACGCACGCGATTCCCGTGAAGCCACTCATTTCAACCTGAAATGTTAGTTCCGGGAATAGAGTATTGAAGGAAACTATGGGATTTGATCAGTGTCCAGTTGTAGTTTGCGGACGAGAATTCTACGCGAATTTCAAAGTACTGGACATCCCAAATTTCGATGTTGTGAATGGACCGGCTGGAAGTTTTCTATGCTACGATTGACTGCCGTCAAAGGAGGGTAGTATTTGAGATACCAGATCACCCAGTCTTTTACTTCAAGAGTGGAGATAGAACGTAGGATCTTCCGTGCTAAATCAAAGGATGCAGAAGTGTTTACCCTACCGGCGGAACAAGAAAAGCCAGAGGTAGTTCGAGAGTTCGGGAATGTGTTCCCTGAAGATATAACATGTTTGCCTCCCGATCGAGCTCTTTAATTCAGCATTGATTTACTACCTGGTGCGCAACCAGTAATCAAAGTTCCGTACCGGTTAAGCCCAGAAGGATTGAAGGAGATCCGTATTCAGTTGGACGAACTCCTGAAGAAAGGTTGGATTCGTCCTAGTACTTCAAGTTGGGGATCTCCAGTTTTGCTTGTGAAAAAGAAGGAAGGTTCATACATGATGTGTGTATATTATCGAGCTCTGAACGAAGTGATGATCAAGAAAAAGTATCCACTACCGCGCATCGATGATCTTTTCGATCAGCTAAGTGGGTTTTGTGTATTTTCGAAGCTAGATCTTCGTTCGGGTTATCATCAAGTGAAGGTCAAAGAGTCCGATATTCCGAAGACGGCATTTAGGACTCGATATGGTCATTACGAATATCTCATGATGCCATTTGGAGTGAACAATGTGCTGGGTTCCATAGAACCCTAACTACGATTTATAGGGCATCATGTATGCAATTTTAAAAAACCTTGAGAGCTATGCAACCCATACCAAGGATTTAACTAGAAAATTAGGAGTAAGCTAGTATGTAATCAAACATTACACTAAGTGAATGAGGAATACAACCTTTGTAGACCGGTCCTTCACTTCTAAATCTCCATTTAGTAGTCTCTTCACTCCAAGTAGTGATCTCCCGGATTCTAGTAAGGGTTCACAAGGCGAAAGGAACAAGCTTACTTGAAGTCTTCGAGGCCGAAAATGATTTACGTCGAGAAATCTCCAACTCAAGCTACCTCTTCACTAATTGGGAATTAGTGAAGCAAACAACCTAAACTAAATGGCTAATCTAGTATAGGTTGATAAAGTAGGATTTTTTCTCACTTTAGAATAATTTTTCTCACTATATTTCTTCACTTTCCAAAAAGCTAGAGAGCAAAATTGGAATGAAGAAGAAGATGAAGATAAGAATGGAATGAGAATGAATGAGTGAGAATAGCAACCATGGGTGAGATAATATCTCATATTAACTCATGTAGAGACTTAACCATGGCTTAAGATGATGGTTGGGTTAATAAATATCTAGGTTAAGACAAAATTAGTGGACTAAGTCAATGGTTCTACAAGCTTCCACTAAGCATCCAACTATGACTAATTTCCACATATTTGTATTTACCTTAAATAATAAAAACCCTCATTACCTTAATTATGGTATGATTCTCATACACCCATGTAGCATGTAGCAACTAGCATGACACAATAATATATATCACATATATATTAAATGTGTACAAGTGAGATAAAGAAATTCTTAAGTGAGCTAATATTAGTTAATGTATGTTAATATATCAAATATATAATTATACATTAAATTATTAAATCAACACTTGATTTAACTATCCGGTTATATCACATATAACCGACTAATATCATTTGTATCAACTTATCGAATCAACACTCAATTTGATAACCTGGCTATATCACATATAACCGACCGATATCACATATCGTGAGATTAGAATACGGTATCACATACACGTATTAATCTCGGTCCCGCACATATCACATATGTGCTTCTACTTCGTTTCGCCTGAGCCATCGCCTGAGCCAGGAAGCCTCTGTGTAGGACTCTAAAGACTCGTCAATACGCCGGCAGTAGGTGATGATCATATCATTCACCCACAAGCTGTCAACGGTATTAGCCGGACGTAACAGCTATCCGGGTATTGAGCGATCAGAAGATCAATAAGCAATCCTGCTCATACTCCTGCGAATCCAATAAGTAACACTACCATACATTCCGGTCTCTTCGTTTGATATGTCGCATATTTAGTCTAGGGGTGGTAAACGTCAGACCCCAGAAACTTGATAAATCATACCGATATGAAGCTCATAACGGGTCGAGAAACTACTGATAACACTTACCAGTAAATCTCCGTATCAGCCCTGGCCAGGGACTTCCTGTTATAGCCAATCGAGCACAGAGCAACATCAACCCCCAATACCGGGAGAGACGAAACCCCTCCTATCGCTCATTGACTCCATGTGACTCGGGACTGTACCCAAAAACCACCGTTTTGCACGTTCTCTTGAATGTGGTAAGGTAGAAATCAAAGCACAGTGGGAATCACACTAGACTCTATGACGATCTCGGGTCTACAGACTAACCTGTACCAGTGTCACCAGAGAACTGCTATCTGAGGTCAGGTATAATACCATCTAGGAGTTCTTGGCGAGTCATGTTCAGTGTACCTAGTCTCCATTGAGCACCCATATATCATCTCTGATGTCAAACACCAATGGATATGGGATCACCCATCGCCCATCATATGGGTCAAGAAGCGTATACGTTAGTCTACTCTGGAATATCGATGCCCCGTCTCGATACACCCATGACTAGGAACAATTAAATGATGAACTTATGGACTGCCCTGGCCCTACTAATATGATCTCATCATAATCCTGGTCGTCAAGTACATCCTAAGGGCTTTACCAACATGTGAGAGCAAGACAGTATCACAATACAAGTCAACATGTTAAGATAAAGAGCAACCAGATAGCATACTATCATGTCGAGAAAGAAAGTCCTCTCTATATATGTCCAAGCATCCACTATAATATACAATCATGTATAATAATGGCCTCTAGGGCATACATACAACTAACAATCTCCCACTTGCACTATGGACAGTTGTTGTAGTATCCCATACCCAACATCCCAAAGAGTCTCTCAAATTGTTTCTGAGGTATGGCCTTCATGATTGGATCCGCCATGTTATTCTTCGTTTCAACTCTCCTGACCTCGATATCCTGGCGATCAACTATCTCCCGGATCAGGTGATGCCGCCTCAGAATATGCCTGGATCGCTGATGGGACCTGGGTTTCTTGGCCAAAGCCACAGCTCTATTGTTATCACAATACAAAGGTATTGGATGCTCGATGGACGGAACCACACCAAGTTCGGTTATGAACTTCTTCATCCAGACGGCCTCTTTGGCAGCGATGTATTCAGCCTCCATCGTCGAGTCTGCCACAGTTTCTTGCTTGGAACTCTTCCAATAAACCGCCCCTCCATTGAGGGTGAAGACAAAACCCGAGATTGACTTAGAGTCGTCCTTATCACTTTGGAAGCTCGAGTCGGTAAAGGACTCTACTTGGAGTTCACCGTTACCATACACCAAGAACATTTCTTTAGTCCTTCTCAAGTACTTAAGAATGTTCTTCACAGCTATCCATTGATTCTCCCCAGGATCTGATTGATACCTGCTTACAACACCCAGTGCGTACGCTACATCCGGTCGGGTACATAACATCGCATACATGATAGAACCAACTGCTGAAGCATAGGGTATACCTTGCATGCGAGCCCTCTCCAAATCAGTCTCGGGGGATATCTCTTTGGAGAGAGTGATTCCTGAGATCGTGGGTAAATTCCCACGCTTAGAATCCTCCATACTAAACATCTTTAGTATGGTATCAATGTACCTGGATTGGGACAATTCCAGTATCCGTTTAGATCTATCTCTATAAATCTTAATCCCCAGGATGTAAGAGGCATCACCCAGATCCTTCATGGAGAATCTTTGTGATAAGAAAAGCTTGACCGAGTGCAGCATATGAACATCATTTCCTATCAAGAGTATGTCATCCACGTACAATACGAGAAAGATGACTTTAATCTCTGCCACCTTCTTGTATATACAAGTTTCATCTACGTTTTTGACGAAGTCAAACTCTTTGACCGCCACATCAGAATAGATGTTCCAACTCCGTGATGCCTGCTTTAACCCGTAGATTAATTTAAGCAGCTTGCACACCTTTCCGCTGCTCCCACTGTCCACGAAGCCCTCTGGCTGAGTCATATACACGCTCTCTTCTAAATCACCATTTATAAAGGCGATCTTAACATCCATCTGCTAGATTTCGTAGTCATGGTATGCAGCGATGGCAAGTAGGATCCGGATAGACTTAAGCATAGCCACTGGAGAAAAGGTTTCATCATAATCCACACCTAGTCGTTGGCGGAAACCTTTTGATACAAGTCTAGTTTTGAAAGTCTCAACTTTTCCATCTACACCAAATTTTTTCTTGAAGATCCACTTGCTCCCGATGGGTTTTACCCCTTCAGGAGCATCTTCCAAAATCCATACTTTGTTGGTGTACATGGATTCCATCTCAGACCGCATTGCATCCAGCCATTTCACAGAGTCCCACTCGTGATGGCTTGCTCGAAACTAGTTGGGTCATCATCTTCAATAATGCAATCCTCACTCCTACCATCAATGATAAAACCGTAGTATCTCTCAGGTGGATGAGGAACCCTACTAGATCGGCGGAAAGGTTGAGGTTCGTTGGGAACTATCGAATCCTCTGGTTCCACTAAATCTTCAGTAGTAGTCTGTGTAGCTAGAACTTCTTCCAGTTCTACCTCTTTGCCACTAATTTCTTTTTCAAGAAATTCCTTTTCTAAAAAGGTGGCATGACGAGAAACAAACACCTTTTGTTCTTCGCTATGGTAGAATAGATATCCATTTGAATGTTTAGGATATCCAACAAAGTTACAAAGAACTGATCGTGCCTCGAGTTTGTCTGGATTTTGCCTTTTGACATAGGCCGGACAACCCCATATCTTAACTCGTTTAAGACATGGTCTCTTTCCATTCCATATCTCATATGGAGTATTTGGCACAGATTTAGATAGAACTTGATTCAATAGCTATGCAGCTGACTCAAGTGCATAACCCCAAAAGGAAACATGTAACTCAGCGGTACTCATCATAGAGCGCATTATATCTAATAGGGTGTGATTCCTCCGCTCTGATACACCGTTGTGCTGTGGTGTATACGGAGGAGTAAGCTGAAAGAGAATCCCATTCTCTTTTAGATAGTCCAGGAACTCATTGCTCGAGTATTCTCCTCTCCGATCAGATCGAAGGATTTTAATACTTTTACCCGTCTGGTTCTCCACTTGTTGTTTATATTCTTTGAATTTCTCAAAAGCTTCAGGCTTGTGTTTCAACAGGAACACATGTCCGAATCTTGAGAGATCGTCAGTGAATGTAATAAAGTATGAGGAACCATCTCTGGCATGTGTAGACATGGGACCACATACATCACTATGTATCAGCCACAAGAGTTCCGTAGCTCTTTCTCCGTGTCCAGTAAACGGAGTTTTGGTCATTTTGCCTTTGAGACATGACTCCCAAGTTTCATAAGATGTAAATTTGAACGGATTCAAATATCCATCTTTATGTAACTTAGCTAGTCGTGTCGCATTAATTTGACCTAGTCTACAATTCCACAGAAGGATTCGTTCATTTCTGAACTCTTCCTCTTGTGTGTGTTCTGTACATTGAGAACTGAGTTTTGATTCAGAATATATAAACCGTTACATAACGTACCAAACCCAATCAACACTTGATTTAGGTAAATGTTCATAACATTATTCTCTACTACAAAATTATATTCTTATTTATCTAATAAAGAAATTGATAGTAAATTGCATATCATAAAGGGTACATAATAACAGTCGTTCAAGATCAATGTATTCCCATTTGGTAATACAAGGTGATATTTACCAACTGGTTTGGCTGCAACATTTGCACCATTCCCTACTTTTAGAGAATGATCACATTTTCCCAGTTCTCTACCTTTCATTAGCCCATGTAACATATTACATATGTGGGATCCCGATCCGATATCTAATACCCAGGACGTAGAGTGTACTGAGAAACAGTTCTCGGTAACGAACACACCCGAAGAAGATGCATCAACATGCTCATTCCTCGTTCGGGTCGCGTGAGAATCCGGATATTCCTCTATTTCTTGCTCAGACTTATAACAATTATAAGATAGAGCGGAACAAATGTTCCCCAGCTCAGTATAACAAGCGGGTTCGGTCAATACATCCATATTATTATCTTGATTAAGGCGTGACATGGTCGCTACCTGGAGAGAGAGAGAAGAAAACACGTAGCGCATACTCTTGCAAGATTAGATTGGTTATTATCTTATCTAATCAGGATGGCTCCCACTGTTTTTATCAAGTCTTCCTTCAAACCCTAAAAGGTAAGACTAGCCTGGATTAATTACATCCTACAAGTTCGCTAACAGTTCAGCCAGGCCAGTGTCGGTACTTTGAGGGAGGTTCCCTGTGCTTTTGCACGGACCTAATTAAGTAAACCTCATTTTTCCAGAGGCATAACCTCGTTAACATCTTTCTAGACACCTAATGAGTTAGCTAATTTATAAAATGCAAAACTCTCCCAGGAGTAACACTTACTCGCAGTGGGTATCGGGATCCAACTATCTCATAGAAGGTATGCAATCTCATTGCAAATTTCAACACTTGAAATTCCCGATAATATTTTTTCCCTAGCGTTCTATGACCTTGACAGAGGCCAAAAAACCATAGTGTGCTAGTCAAGTTCAACCCATCATTTCATGATTGAATTAAACCTACCCGCACGACCCTTGACAGAGGCCAACAAGGTCGTACGACTACCCTAATCCAACCGCATCACATGCTTTGCAGATAAGCATTAATCAACTACCGTACACTACGCCTTGACAGAGGCCAACAAACGCAACACGAATACTAAATAGTACTTATCTGAAATGATGGAGGGCTATGACATGTTTTTAAGAAAATCTTTTGTGTAATGAACTTGATATCGTTGTAGAATCGAGTGATTTTGAAAAGGAGTGTTTTTTAGGCTTTTGCTAGTTTTGCTAAAGAGGTCACTCCTGATGAAGGGATCTCGGCTCTTTCCTCATTGAATGAGGTGCTGGATATTCATCAAGGAATACCGCTATGCAAATCAAGAACTAGAGAAGCAATCAAAAGACGAAACCGAGTGGGTTGTAGCATCTGCTAGCTCTCTGCTAAAGAGGTCACTCCCGGTGAAGGGATCTTGGCTCTTTCCACATCGAATGAGGTGCTGGGTATTCATCAAGGAATCCGCTATGCAAAGCAAAAAACTAGAGCTATCCTTTTTGAAAATTTGATTCTACAACATCTTTAGGTTTCTTTCTTTTTCATTAATCTCATTAATGAAGTCCCATCAATTATGCTTCCTAAGCATCACAGAAGAAACGAAAATAGAACGTACGGTTATGCCATCCGCATTCGCCACAGTATCCCGTTATGCACCGTTAGGTTACTTAACTAACGGCATAGTGGGGCAAGACTAGTGCGGGTGCAAAAACATAAGCAACACTTATTATATATCATATATATAATAACAACATTCATCTCATCATATAAAGTGATCACATCATAGAATATCAGCAGCAGAAGTCCACATATGAAATATTGGATATACTAGGAATTCCGTATTTTAAATTAAGCCAGTAAAAAACACGGATTCCACGGTCGTGATGAATAGCCAATCCCACATCCCTAGACCCCTACGAGAGCGGCAAGCAACCCTATCAATTCTAGAGTTAGGAGACCCGGACTCGACTCCTCGAGATGGTCTCCCACTGGACTCTAGAACCCGGTTACTTGTGCTCCCCGCCTTGGGTCTATCCTAATGCGGAAAAGTAAATAATATACATCAATGGTGACACCATCCTCAACCCGGAAGTGCCCCAATAAAAGAATATTACATACAAGTTTTTACATGAATGAAAATGAAAAAAATCTCATCTTACATAAAACCCCCCGGCTATTCAAACACGACGATCTAATATAACATATCAAAGCAATACATAACATCACATGTCATCAAAGTAAGTAAATATGCGTATCCCAATTTTCGTTGACATATAGTAACGAAACCGGCGATACACCACATATTACACTTACGGTCGCAGAAAAGAAAATGAAAACTACAACAATTGGAATCCGCAACCACCTTAGACATCATAAACCCGAAATATCACATACTTCGGATTTCATGCCTAACCATATGAATTCCAAATATTATATCATATTTCACAGATAGCTAGACGATATTAAACTTTTTGATCGAATCAACAAACACCCAAAATTTCCCAGAGAGCTCAACACTTGAGCACAGTATAAAAAATACCCAGAACATGCCACATCACCAATGGACCAACCGTAGAAGGGTCGACCCATGCCTCACTCATAGCGCCGCGCAACCGCCGCAAACCCTATGGTTTGACCGCGGTTCCGCGGTCAAAGAGTCGAGTTTGGGTATCGTTCTTCTAGAGGGTCCATAGTATTACCTGCATGATATTTGAATAATTTCTTTAACTTGGAAAAATCCAACTTTTGGAAAGTTTTCCAGAGAGGGGTGAAAAATGGGTATTTGATATTCGTTTAAACTTTTTAGCATCGTCAAAGTTACCCGAGACGATGTTAAAATAACAACTATGAAACACTAAACTCCAGGTCCCCGAAACAACTAAAAAATCGAAGCCAACCTATCATTTAGTTTCGTCCAGAAAAAGGAAAGGTTTTGTGTCGGGGTTTCGGAGTCATTTCGGTTTTGCAATTCATCTAACATCGTCAAAACAACTTCTAATGCTCTAGCTTGGCTCTGATACCACTAATGGGTTCTATAGCACCCTAACTACGATTTATAGGGCATCATGTATGCAATTTTAAAAAACCTAGAGAGCTATGCAACCCATACCAAGGATCTAACTAGAAAATTAGGAGTAAGCTAGTATGTAATCAAACATTACACTAAGTGAATGAGAAATACAGTCTTTGTAGACCGGTCCTTCACTTATAAAGCTCTGTGTAGTAGTCCCTTCGCTCTAAGTAGTGATCTCACGGACTCTAGTAAGGGTTAATAAGGCAAAAGGAACAAGCTTGCTTGAAGTCTTCGAGGCCGAAGATGATCTACGTCGAGGAATCTCCAACTTAACCTACCTCTTCACTAATTGGGAATTAATGAATCAAACAACCTAAACTAAATGGCTAATCTAGTGTAGGTTGATAAAGTAGGATTTTTGCCCACTTTAGAATAATTTTTCTCATTATATTTCTTCACTTTCCAAAAAGCTAGAGAGCAAAATTGGAATGAAGAAGAAGATGAAGATGATAATGGAATGAGAATGAATGAGTGAGAATAGCAATCATGGGTGAGATAATATCTCATATTAATTTATGTAGAGACTTAACCATAGCTTAAGATGATGGTTAGGTTAATAAATATCTAGGTTAAGACAAAATTAGTGGACTAAGTCAATGGTTCTACAAGCTTCCACTAAGCATCCAACCATGACTAATTTCCACCTAATTTTGTATTTACCTTAAATAATAAAAACCCTCATTATCTTAATTATGGTATGAGTCTCATACACCCATGTAGCATGTAGCAACTAGCATGACACAATAATATATATCACATATATATTAAATGTGTAAAAGTGAGATAAAGAAATTCTTAAGTGAGCTAATATTAGTTAATGTATGTTAATATATCAAATATATAATTATACATTAAATTATTAAATCAACACTTGATTTAACTATCCAGTTATATCACATATAACCGACTAATATCATTTGTATCAACTTATCGAATCAACACTCGATTCGATAACCTGGCTATATCACATATAACCGACCGATATCACATATCGCGAGATTAGAATACGGTATCACATACGCGTATTAATCTCGGTCCTGCACATATCATATATGTGCTTCTACTTCGTTTCGCCTGAGCCAGGAAACCTCTGTATAGGACTCTAAAGACTCGTCAATATGCCGGCAGTAGATGATAATCATATCATTCACCCACAAGCCGTCAGCGGTACTGGCTGGATGTTGTAAGTCCATGCTACCTTTCCTGGTACTTTCGGGCATGTAGAATTTGGTGAAAAACAATTTTTCTAGAGGCGGTAACATGGACTCAAAACCAGATCATTGTTAAACATCTAACTAACAACCTAACTAGGAGTTGTTAACTACTCGGTTAGGGGGTTATACCTTTCTTACTTGAACTCCTTCGTCTTCAAATCTCGATGGTTGTCCGGATCGGCTTCACCCCGTCGTCTCCTTGCGCCGAAAATCGATCCACCTGAAAGCTTCTACCTTTGGCTTCTTCTTTGAACTTTGAAGAAACTAGTTCACTCGGTTTGCCAAACCTTATGAACTAGAATGAGTAGAGGAGAGTGTGTTGGGATTTTCTCTATGGTTCTTGGTTCTCAACACATGAGACAAGTGAACCATAGACTAAAGAGAGGGAGAGCAAGAGGAAGAAGATGAGAGCTCAAGAACACAAGAGAGAGAATGAAAATGATAGAATGAGAAAGACTTTTCTCGCTTGGCTCTCATAATCCAAAGCCATCATCACAAAAATAGTAATCAAGTATTGTGTAAATGGTTTAAGTCAAAATGGCTATATCATTTCATGCACTCATATTGCACAAGAGAACAAGCAAGTGAAAAGTCTTTGCCATGAAATGATAGCCATTGTCATCATGATGGTCAACTAGTCCAACCTAGTCAACCGGTCAACAAAGTCAACAAGTCAACAAAGTCAACCCCTCAACAACCATGTCACCACAATACTTAATTAATATTATTGTTAATCATATATCATATTCTCATTAGGGTTGAGCAAAAAGTCAATAGTCAACAGTCAACGGTCAACAACCCTAATGAGAATCCTCTGCCTCTGTCTCTCCGTCAACTGTGCATACACACCCGCATCCGCGTTCCGAGGAACACGAATACAAACTGGATAAAACCAATCCCAATACGTACACTAGGATCTGGCTTAAACCAAAGCCCGCTAGTGTAAACTGTCCGGACACTAAACGTGCACAAGTGCACGGATGTGACTGAACCCTGTCGCAAAACCATGCGACCTCTACTCTTTTGCCTAAAGGCGAATAGCTTTCTGTGTGGGACTCTAAAGACTCGACACTACGCTGGCAGTGGGTTTAACCACAGACCGCAAGCGGCACTAGCTGTGCGTAACGGTCCCCAGGTAGATGCCGACAAGAAGACTGACGAGGTGAAACCCATCTGAACTCCTACTGAGCCTGAATGTGACAATCTCCGTACAGTCCGATCTGTTCGTCTGATACATCGCATGGCGGGCCTAGGGGGTGGTAAACGTCAGTCCTCTAATAGCGGTACAAGTCATGTCGGAGTGAAGCCCAATACACCCTGAGATAACACTGGTAGCCTACCAGTATATCCCGCTTGCCCTGGCCAGGGACTACTCGTGTAATGGCTCTCCTAGACACAGCGCGATGTCAACCCCCAATACCGGGAGAGACGAATCCTGTCTAACCATCACTGCCTCCAAGTGCTTCGGGACTGCACCCAACTACTACCTGTTTGCACGACTCCTTTGAGCCGTGGTAGGGTAGTAATCAAAGTACAGTGGGAACACACTCGAGGCGAAGTGACAGTGTCAAGTCAGCGGACTAAGCTGTACTCATGTCACCTGGGAACTGATAACTGACGATAGGTATAATACCAACCGGTCAGTTCCCGACGAGTCCTGTCCAGTGTACTCGTAACCCAACGAGCACCCGCATACTATCTCCAGTACGACATACTGATGGCTGTGGGACAGACCATCTCCCACTCTGGGATGAGAAGCGCATGCGCTAGTCTACTCCGGAGTATCGATGCCCTGTCTCGATAGTCTTGCGACTAGGGACCTGCATAAGGATATGCTTATAGATTACCCAGCCCCCACTAGTGTGACTGCCATCACAACGCTGGTAATCAAGCAAAGATCCTAAGGGCTCCACTAATGTGTATAGGCGATATACTAAAATAAACACATGTACACATTGAAGTAGAAACAAACCAAGTAGCATACTACTATTTTGAGCAAGATTGTATATACAAGGTGAATATCCCAAACTTCCATTAAGTAATATACAAACTAGTATGATGCAGTAATGGCCTCTAGGGCATATACACTAACAATCTCCCACTTGCACCAAGGCCATATACCGGCGTATCGAAGACCTATCATCTCGATCAGCCGCTCGAACTGAGTCTAGGGCAAGACCTTGGTGAACGGATCTGCAGTGTTATCTTCTGAAGCAACCCTCCGAACCTCGATCTCCTGGCGATCCACGATCTCCCTGATCAGGTGATACCGCCTCAAGATGTGTCTGGATCTCTGATGGGACCTCGGTTCCTTCGCTAAAGCTATAGCCCCGTTGTTGTCGCAATACAGAGGTATTGGATCAACAATGGACGGAACCACCTGAAGTTCTTTCATGAACTTCCTCATCCAGACAGCTTCTTTTGCGGCATCAGATGCAATGATGTATTCCGCTTCCATCGTCGAGTCTGCAACGGTTTCTTGTTTGGAACTCTTCCAACACACCGCCCCTCCATTGAGGGTAAAGACAAAACCCGACATGGACTTGGAATCATCCTTGTCACTCTGGAAGCTGGAGTCAGCAAAGGCCTCGATCTGGAGGTCTTTTCCGCCATACACCAAGAACATCTCCTTAGTCCTTCTCAGGTACTTGAGAATGTTCTTTACCGCTATCCAGTGTTTCTCCCCAGGGTTTGACTGATACCGGCTTACCACACTCAGTGCATAAGCTACATCCGGTCTGGTACACAACATCGCATACATTATAGAGCCTACCGCAGAAGCGTAGGGTATAATAGACATGCGATCCCTCTCCAAATCAGTCTTGGGAGACATCTCTTTAGAGAGGGTGATCCCGTGACAAGCCGGTAGGTTACCGCGCTTGGAATCTTCCATACTGAATCTCTTCAGTATGGTGTCGATGTACCTAGACTGTGAAAGTCCTAATATCCTCTTGGATCTATCACGATGGATCCGGATCCCCAGGATGTATGAGGCATCACCCAGGTCTTTCATGGAGAACCTGTGTGACAAGAACCCCTTGACAGACTGTAGCATAGGAATGTCATTTCCTATTAAGAGAATGTCATCCACGTATAAAACGAGGAATACTACAGTTCTCGCTACAAATCTACTATAGATGCATGGTTCATCTGGATTTTTGATAAAGCCAAATTCCTTGACCGTCTCATCAAAACAGATGTTCCAACTCCGCGATGCCTTCTTTAGTCCATAGATGGACTTAAGCAACTTGCACACCTTTCCGCTGCTCCCACTCTGAATGAAACCTTCTGGTTGGTCCATATAGACACACTCCTCTAAATTTCCATTTAGAAAAGCGGTTTTTACGTCCATTTGCCAGATCTCATAATCGTGGAAGGCAGCAATGGCAAGAAGGATCTGAATGGATTTCAGCATAGCCACTGGAGAAAAGGTTTCGTCATAGTCCAAACCAGGTCTTTGACGAAAACCCTTTGCAACAAGTCTAGCTTTATAGGTCTCAACCTGTCCATCTACACCAATCTTCCTTTTGAAGATCCACTTGCATCCTACGGGTTTTACCCCGTCTGGAGCAATGTCCAACGTCCATACTTTGTTGGTGTACATGGACTGCATTTCGGTCCGCATTGCATCCGGCCATTTTACCGAGTCAACGCTCTGAACGGCCTGCTGGAAGCTAGTAGGCTCATCATAATCTATGATGCAATCCTCTCTATCCCCGTCTATGAGAAAACCGTAGTATCTGTCGGGCGGATGAGACTGCCTACTACTCCTGCGGATCGGCGTATGAATGTCCTGTTCTTTCGAACCCTCTGGTTCCACTAAGCTTTCAGTAATAGCTCGTGGTTCTGGAATTTCTTCCAGTTCTACTGTGCTCCCACTTATCTGGGTTTCCAAAAACTCAGTTTCCAAGAAGTAGGCATGACGAGAAACAAAAACCTTTTGTTCCTCTTCGCAGTAGAAGAAATATCCCTTGGAGTTCTTTGGATATCCCACGAACTTGCACTGTACTGAGCGTGCCTCGAGCTTGTCCGCATGCTGCTTTTTAACAAAAGCTCGACATCCCCATGTCTTAATGTGCTTAAGATAGGGTTTCTTCCCACACCACATCTCATATGGTGTGGTAGGCACAGTCTTAGTGGGAACTCGGTTCAAAAGGTATGCAGCTGATTCTAGCGCATACCCCCAGAATGATCACGGCAACTCAGCGTTACTCATCATGGACCGTACCATATCCAATAGGGTCCGGTTCCGTCTCTCCGATACACCGTTATGTTGCGGAGTGTATGGAGGAGTAAGCTGAGAGAGAATTCCGTTCTCTTTTAAATAGTCCAGGAACTTGGCACTCAAGTATTCACCACCTCGATCCGATCTTAGAATCTTGATACTTTTGCCGGTTTGTTTTTCTACTTCATTCTTATATTCCTGGAATTTTCCAAAGGCTTCGGACTTATGTTTCATTAAGAAGACATAACCGTACCTTGAAAAGTCATCCGTAAAAGTAATGAAGTAAGAATAACCGTTTCGCGCATGTGTAGACATTGGACCGCACACGTCGCTGTGTACGAGTCCCAAGAGCTCGCTCGCTCTTACTCCGTGTCCAGTGAACGGAGTCTTTGTCATCTTTCCTTTGAGACATGATTGACAAGTGGCATACGATTGATATTCGAACGAATCTAAATATCCTTCTGTATGTAACTTCGTCAACCTTCTCTCATTGATGTGACCTAGTCTACAATGCCACAAGAAAGTCTGATTGATTTATGGAGACTTTCTTTTGTGTGTATTCTGGACATTGAAAATCTGTGGTTGGTTTAATACGTATATACCATTGCTCAATGTACCTGACCCAATCATAACTTGATTAAGGTGAATGTTTACAACATTGCTTACAAACGCAAATTCATAACCTTCTTTAGAAACCAAAGATACAGAAATGATATTACAAGTTGCGTTGGGTACAAAAAAGCAATTACGCAAAACCAAAACATGTCCATCTGACATTCCCAGGTGATAGTCCCCCACGGCCTTAGCATCCATGCTAGCTCCGTTTGCAACTTTGAGGGTCATGTCACCTGCCTTCAAAAACCTACGGTTTCTCAACGCCTGCAAAGAATTACAGATATGAGATCCTGATCCGGTATCCAATACCCAGGAAGTAGAGTTTATTGAAAGACAGTTATCAATAACATACACACCTGAAGCTGAAGCCGCAACCTGCTTCAGTTCCTGTGTTCTGGCTTTCCAAGCCCTGCAATCATTCTTCCAGTATCCCTTCTTATGACAATAGAAGCATTCTTCTTTATCCACAAGCTGCCCTGCTTTCTTTGTTGCTTTTGCTTTTGCTTTTCCCTTCGTATCTACTTTACTAATGTAGGGTTCCTAGGCACTCTCAAGAGGTCTCACAAGGCATCAACCATGCCAATTTCAAATTTTATGTGTGCCGAGAAACCCTAACACGGATCGTTAACTAGAAATCTAGGCGATATACTAAACTAGTTAACAACTTAACTAAAGGAGAGAGGCTACAACCTTTGTAGATCCGGTTCTCCACTTCCTTAGCTCCACGTAGGCGTCCTCTCGCTGTCCATCTCGAATCCTAGACTCAATCGTCGGCTTCATCGGAAAAACGAGCGGAATAGGTCGTCGGCTTCGTGCCGAAGATGATTTACGTCGAGGTTGCACAAGTTCAAGCTCCAACTTCACCAAGTTGAGAAACTTGTGAAGAAAACACCCAAAACCACTTGGCAAGAGGTAGAGGATGAAGAAATAGGAGGTGGGTTCACTTTAGAATTGGATTTCTCACTTTAGAACTCAAGATGCCATTGATGGCATCAAGCTTTCTCCCTTGAAGATGAAGAAGAAGAAGTAAATAGAATATGATAAGTATTATCTAAAAAGAATAATAAAATCAATACTTATCATCTTCTAACTTTGGTTAAGTGTAAAGAATAAACCATGGTCAAATGAGAATGGTTAGGGTTAAGGATGATGACAAAATGGTCACTTTAGTCAAAGCTTCATGAAGCTTCATCAAGCTTCATGAAAGAAACCATTTTGTTATCGTTTATTTATTTATCAAAAAAGAATAGATAAATAAATAAGTAAATAAATAAAAACCCTAACTATTATCATAACCATGGTTTAAGTCTTAACACAAAACCAAACTACATGCATCATCAAACATGACACAAAGATGTGCACAAAAATATATCACATATACAACATGTACATCAAGTGAGAAAATCCATTTAAAGTGAACCAATACTAGTTAATGCAAAGTAATATATCAAATATATAATTATACATTAAATCATTAAATCAACATTTGATTCAATGATCCGGTCATGTCGCACATAACCGACTAGAATCCAATATATCGATTTATCGAATCAATGATTCGATAACTAGGTCATATCGAATATAACCAATCGAAACATATATCGCGAGAATGAAATGCGGTATCACATACACGCATTGTTCTCGGTCCTGCACATATCTCATATGCGCTCCTATTTCGTTTCGCTTGAGCCAGGAAACCTCTGTGTAGGACTCTAAAGACTCGTCAATACGCCGGTAGCAGATGATGATCATATCAAGCATCCACAAGCCGCAAGCGGTCTGCTAAACGTAACGGCCATCCGGGTATTGAGCGATCAGAAGATCGACGAGCTAGCCCGCTCACACTCCTGTGAATCCAACCAGTAACACTTACCGTACAGTCCGGTCTGTTCGTCTGATACGTCGCATATCAAGTCTAGGGGTGGTAAACGTCAGACCCCAATAACCGATAAGTCATGCCGATGTGAGGCTCATAACGGGTCGAGAAACTACTGGTAACACTTACCAGCAAATCTCTGATCAGCCCTGGCCAGGGACTTCCCTGTTACGGCCAATCGAGCACAGCGCAACATCAACTCCCAATACCGGGAGAGACGAAACCCCTCCTATCGCTCATTGCCTCCATATGACTCGGGACTGTACCCAAAGACCACCGTTTTGCACGCCTTCATGGACGTGGTAAGGTGGAGATCAAAGCACATTGGGAATCACACAAGACTCTATGACGATCTTGGGTCTACAGACTAACCTGTACAAGTGTCACCTGAGAACTGCCATCTGACGTGAGGTATAATACCTTCTGGGAGTTCTCGGCGAGTCCGTCCAGTGTACCCAGTCTCCACTGAGCACCCGTATACTATCTCTGATGTCAAACACCAATGGATATGGGATCATCCATCGCCCATCTCATGGGTCGAGAAGCGTATACGCTAGTCTACTCTGGTATATCGATGCCCCGTCTCGATACACCCACGACTAGGGACCTTGAAGGATGTACTTATGGACTACCATGTCCCCACTAGTATGATCTGCATCATAGTCCAGGTAGTCAAGTACACATCCTAAGGGCTTTACCAACATGTAACCATAAGACAGTTTAATGAGACAAGTGTACATGTTAAGATAAAGAGCAACCAGATAGCATACTATCATATCGAGCAAGAAAGTCATCTCTATATATGTCCAAGCATCCAATATAATATACATCATCTGTACAATACTGGCCTCTAGGGCATACATACAACTAACAATCTCCCACTTGCACTAGGGCCAGCTGCTGTAGTATCGCATACCGAGCATCCCGAAGAGTCTCTCAAACTGTATCTTGGGAATGGCCTTCGTGAGTGGATCCGCCGTGTTGTTCTTCGTGTCAACCCTCATGACCTCGATCTCCCGGCGATCAACTATCTCCCGGATCAGGTGATACCGCCTCAGAATATGCCTGGATCGCTGATGGGACCTGGGTTCCTTGGCCAAAGCCACCGCTCCATTGTTATCGCAATACAAAGGTATTGGATGCTCAATGGATGGAACCACTCCTAGTTCTGTAATGAACTTCTTGATCCAGACAGCCTCTTTGGCAGCATCGTTGGCAGCGATGTATTCAGCCTCCATCGTCGAGTCTGCCACGGTTTCCTGCTTGGAACTCTTCCAGCTAACCGCCCCTCCGTAAAGGGTAAAGACAAATCCCGACTGCGACTTAGAGTCGTCCTTATCACTCTGGAAGCTCGAATCGGTAAAGGACTCTACTTGGAGTTCTCCGTTACCATACACCAAGAGCATCTCTTTAGTCCTTCGTAAGTACTTGAGAATGCTCTTCACAGCTGTCCAGTGACTCTCTCCAGGATCAGCTTGATACCTGCTCACTATACTTAGTGAGTATGCTACATCGGGTCTGGTACACAGCATCGCGTACATGATAGAGCCTACTGCCGAAGCATAGGGTATCCCTTGCATGCGAGCTCTCTCCAAATCAGTCTTGGAAGACATCTCTTTGGAGAGAGTGACTCCAGAGATCGTGGGCAAGTTCCCACGCTTGGATTCTTCCATACTAAACCTCTTTAGTATGGTGTCAATGTACCTGGATTGAGACAATCCCAGTATCCGTTTGGATCTATCTCTATAGATCCTGATCCCCAATATGCAGGAGGCATCACCAAGATCTTTCATTGAGAATCTTTGTGATAAGAAGAGCTTGACCGATTGCAGCATAGGAATATCATTTCCTATCAAGAGTATGTCGTCCACGTACAATACGAGGAAGACAACCTTACTCTCTGCCACCTTCTTGTAGATACAAGGTTCATCTGGATTTTTGACGAAATCAAACTCTTTGATAACGACATCAAAGCAGATGTTCCAACTCCGCGATGCTTGCTTTAATCCATAAATGGATTTAAGCAGCTTGCACACCTTCCCGCTGCTCCCACTGTCTACAAAGCCCTCTGGCTGAGTCATGTACACGCACTCTTCTAAATCACCATTTAGAAAGGCGGTCTTAACATCCATTTGCCAGATTTCGTAATCATGATATGCAGCGATGGCAAGCATGATCCGGATGGATTTAAGCATAGCCACTGGAGAAAAGGTTTCGTTGTAGTCCATACCTGGTCTTTGACGAAAACCCTTTGCAACAAGTCTAGCTTTGAAAGTCTCCACTTTCCCATCTACACCAAGTTTCTTCTTAAAGATCCACTTGCTCTCAATGGGTTTTACCCCTTCAGGAGAAATTTCCAAAGTCCATACTTTGTTGGTGTACATGGATTCCATCTCGGACCGCATAGCATCCAGCTATTTCACTGAGTCCCTACTCGTGATGGCCTGCTCGAAGCTAGTTGGGTCATCATCCTCCATGATGCAATCTTCGGTTCCACCGTCAATGAGAAAACCGTAGTATCTCTCAGGTGGACGAGAAGCCCTGCTAGATCGGCGGAGAGGCTGGGGTTCGTCGGGTACTACTGAATCCTCTGGTTCTACTAAATCTTCAGTTATTGTTTGTGTTGCTGGAACCTCTTCCAGTTCTACCTCAATGCCACTAATCTGTTTCATAAGAAAACCTTTTTCTAAGAAAGTGGCATGTCGAGAAACAAACACCTTTTGTTCCTCGGGGTGGTAGAAGATATACCCTTGTGAATTTTTGGGATATCCTACAAACTTACATAAGACTGATCTCGCCTCGAGTTTGTCCGGATTTTGTCTTTTGACATAGGCTGGACAACCCCATATCTTAACATACTTAAGAGATGGTCTCTTCCCTTTCCATATCTCATATGGAGTGGTAGGCACTGATTTGGTAGGAACCATATTCAATAGGTGTATGGCTGTCTCAAGCGCATACCCCCAGAAGGAAATAGGTAACTCAGCTGTACTCATCATTGAACGCACCATATCTAATAGGGTGCGATTCCTTCGTTCCGATACACCGTTGTGCTGTGGTGTATAAGGTGGAGTAAGCTGAGAGAGAATCCCATTCTCTTTTAGATAATCTTGGAACTCATTGCTCAAGTATTCTCCTCCTCGATCAGATCGAAGGATCTTAATACTTTTGCCCGTTTGATTCTCTACTTCTTGCTTATATTCTCTGAATTTCTCAAAAGCTTCAGACTTGTGTTTCAAAAGGAACACATGCCCGTATCTAGAGAGATCGTCAGTGAATGTAATGAAGTAGGAAGAACCGTTCCTGGCATGGGTAGACATGGGACCGCATACATCACTATGTACTAGTCCTAAGAGTTCAATAACTCTTTCTCCGTGTCCACTAAACGGAGCTTTGGTCATTTTTCCTTTGAGACATGAATGGCAAGTATCATAAGATGATAATTCGAACGGATTCAAATAACCATCCTTATGTAACTTAGCCAGTCGTGTCGCATTGATATGACCAAGTCTACAATGCCACAAGAAGGATTCGTTCATTTCTGAACTTTTCCTCTTGTGTGTGTTTTGTATATTGAGGACTGTATTTTGATTTAGAATGAATATGCCATTATGTAGCGAGCCTGATGCAATCAACTTTTGATCCAGGAATATGTTCATAACATTATCCTTTACTACAAAATTATATCCTCTTTACTCAATAAAGAAACTGATATAATGTTGCACATCATGTTTGGTATATAATAGCACTCATTCAGAATTATTGTATCACCACTTGGTAATACTAGGTGATATTCGCCAACTGCTTTGGCTGCAACATTTGCCCCATTCCCTACTTGAACGGAATGATCACCTTTTCCCAGTTCTCTACCTTTCCGTAGCCCATGTAACATCTTACATATATGGGATCCTGATCCGGTATCCAATACCCAGGACGTAGGGTGAACTGAGAAACAGTTCTCAATGACAAACACACCCGAAGATGATGCATCAACATGCATGTTCTCCTTTTGGGCGGTGTGAGAATCCAGATATTCTCCTGTTTCCTGTTCATTCTTATAACTCTTATAAGATAGAACGGGTTCAACGTTCCCCTGCACAGTATAACATGCGGGTTCGGTCAATACATCCATATTATTATCTTTATTAGGGCATGAAATGGTCGCTACCTGGAGAGAGAGAAGAAGAAAACACTTTAGCGTATGCTTGTGCAAGTTCAGATTGGTTATTATCTTATCTAATCAGGATGGCTCCCACTGCTTTTTATCAAATCTTCCTTCAAACCCTAAAAGGAAAGACTAGCCAGGATTAATTACACACTACAAGTTCGCCAATCTTTCAGCCAGGCCAGTGTCGGTACTTTGAGGGAGGTCCCCCGTGCTTTCGCACGAACCTAATTAATGTAAACCTCGTTTTCCCAGAGGCGTAACCTCGTTGACACCTTTCTAGACACCTACTTGATCAGCTAATTGCAATGTGTAAAACTCTCCCAGGAGTAACTCTTACTCGCAGTGGGTATCGGGATCCAACTATCTCATAGAAGGTATGCAATCTTATTGCAAATTTCAACACTTGAAATTCCCGATAATATTTTACCCCTAGTGTTCTATGACCTTGACGAATGCCAAACAACCCATAGTCCACTAGTCAAGTTCAACCCGTACATTTCTTGATTGAATTAAACCCACCCGCACGACCCTTGACGAATGCCAAACAACGCCGTACGAATACCCTAATCCAATCTGCATCATATGCATAAGCAGATAAATACTAGTTAGCTACCGTACACTACGCCTTGACGAATGCCAAACTACCGCAGCACGAATACTAATTAGTACTTATCTGAAATGACGGAGGGCTACGCAGGTTTTCAGAAAACCTATTGCGTAATGAACTTGATATCGTTGTAGGATCAAATATAGTTTTGAAATGGAGTGATTTTGAGGCTTTTCTAGTTTTGCTAAAGGGGTCACTCCCGGTGAAGGGATCGTCGGCCCTTTCCTCGTCGAATGAGGTGCGGGATATATCATATATATCACTGTGCAAAGCAGAAATTATAGAAGCAATCAAAAGTCAAACCGAGTGTGTAGCATCTGCCAGTTTCGCTAAAGGAGTCACTCCCGGTGAAGGGATCTCGGTCCTTTCCTCATCGAATAAGGTGCAGGGTATATCATATATACCGCTATGCAAAGCAAGAACTGTAGCTACCTGTTTAATTTAAAATTTGATTCTACAACATCATTTGGTTTCTTTTCTTTCATTAATCACATTAATGAAGTCCCATCATTTAAATACCTAAACATCACAGATAAATACGACGTACACTTATGCCATCCGCATTCGCCTCGATGTCCTCTCGTGCACCTTTAGATTAGGTAACTAACGACAGAGCAGGGCAGGGCTAGTACGGGTGCAAAACATAAGTAACGTCTATATAATATATCATATATACTATATACTGTATCTATCACAGAACATCACATGATCACATCACAGATAAAGCAGCAGAAGAAACATATGAAACATTAGATATACTAGGACGTCCGTGTTTTCAATACGAGCCAGTATAAAACACGGATTGCACGGTCGTGATGAATAGCCAATTCCACACCCCTAGACCCCTACGAGAGCGGCAAGCAACCCTGCCGATTCTAGGGTTAGGAGACCCGGACTCGACTCCTCGAGATGGTCTCCCACTGGACCCCAGAACCCGGTTACTTGTGCTCCCCTCCTTGGGTCTATCCTAATGCGGAAAAGTAAATAATATACAAAAGGTGACGACTTCCGCTACCTGGAAGTGCCCCAAATAAAAAGAATATTACATACAAGTTTTTACATGAATGAAAATGAAAAACACTCATCTCACATAAAAACCCCGGCTATTCAAACGCGACAATCCAATATAACATATCCAGCAACATATAACATCACATGTCATCAACGTAAGTAAATATGTCCATCCCAATTGTCGTTGACATATAACAACGAAACCGGCGATATCACATATTACACTTACGGTCACAGAAAAGAAAGTGTAAAACTACAACAGTTGGAATCCGCAACCTCTTTAGACATCACATGCCTGATCAAATGAAATACTTAGACATCATATACCTAACAGTTATAAACCCCGCATTTTAGTCTCATTATCGAAAACTCTTTTCAATATCAAGTGAAACTAAACCGCTAGATTTATAATCTTCATTCAGTTATCTCATAACTGTTTGTGAATTCCAATTATTGTATCACATTCCAGATAAACAGAAAATGTTAAACTTTCCGATCGAACAGTCGAATACCCAAGTTTTCCCGATACAGCTCAACACATGAAACAAGTCTAAAAACATTCAGTTCGTGCCTCAGTAGCAGCGGTCCAGCCGTAGAAGGGTCAAGCCAACGCCTTACATGTGGCACGCCGTACTGCCCCAAACCCGAAGGTTCAAAGGGCAGTTCAAGACGGTCACATAATCGAGTTAAGGTTTGTTGTCTTCTAGAGGGTCCATCGCGTTACTTGCACTACTTAGAACGTCGTTAAACTACGGAAAAATCCAATACTTGGAAATTTCTCGACAGGGGAAAAATTGGGTATTTATATCCGGTCGAACTTTTTAACATATTCTAAAATTTATCCGGAAAGCCACATAGACAAAATCTGATATTCCGATCGAAACACCGAATCCCCAAAACAATCCCAGAAAATTCAACTCTTGAATAAATATTAAAAATTCCCATAAAACTCAGCACCAGAAAAGAGGAATTACTGTGCAAAAATTATTGCGCATTTTGAACAGTAGACGGCGGAACCGCGGCAGAAGGCATGCTTCTGCCGCGTTTCCGCGGCGGTTTAGACGCATCATGAGCTCGTTTTGCACCATAATTCTTATATCTTCATGCTGATATTTTTAAGAATTTTTAATCTGGAAAAATCCCATTTTTTAGAAAAAGTCCAGAGAGCAATATTTGAGTTGGGGTTTCGGGTCGATCGGACTTCAAACTCCGTCTAGACTTCGCCTAAGGCTCCAGCTAGGCTCTGATACCACTGTAGGGTTCCTAGGCACTCTCAAGAGGTCTCACAAGGTATCAACCATGCCAATTTCAAATTTTATGTGTGCCGAGAAACCCTAACACGGATCGTTAACTAGAAATCTATGCGATATACTAAACTAGTTAACAACTTAACTAAAGGAGAGAGGCTACAACCTTTGTAGATCCGGTTCTCCACTTCCTTAGCTCCACGTAGGCGTCCTCTCGCTGTCCATCTCGAATCCTAGACTCAATCGTCGGCTTCATCGGAAAAACGAGCGGAATAGGTCGTCGGCTTCGTGCCGAAGATGATCTACGTCGAGGTTGCACAAGTTCAAGCTCCAACTTCACCAAGTTGAGAAACTTGTGAAGAAAACACCCAAAACCACTTGGCAAGAGGTAGAGGATGAAGAAATAGGAGGTGGGTTCACTTTAGAATTGGATTTCTCACTTTAGAACTCAAGATGCCATTGATGGCATCAAGCTTTCTCTCTTAAAGATGAAGAAGAAGAAGTAAATAGAATATGATAAGTATTATCTAAAAAGAATAATAAAATCAATACTTATCATCTTCTAACCTTGGTTAAGTGTAGAGAATAAACCATGGTCAAATGAAAATGGTTAGGGTTAAGGATGATGACAAAATGGTCACTTTAGTCAAAGCTTCATGAAGCTTCATCAAGCTTCATGAAAGAAACCATTTTGTTATCTTTTATTTATTTATCAAAAAAGAATAGATAAATAAATAAGTAAATAAATAAAAACCCTAACTATTATCATAACCATGGTTTAAGTCTTAACACAAAACCAAACTACATGCATCATCAAACATGACACAAAGATGTGTACAAAAATATATCACATATACAACATGTACATCAAGTGAGAAAATCCATTTAAAGTGAACTAATACTAGTTAATGCAAAGTAATATATCAAATATATAATTATACATTAAATCATTAAATCAACATTTGATTCAATGATCCGGTCATGTCGCACATAACCGACTAGAATCCAATGTATCGATTTATCGAATCAATGATTCGATAACTAGGTCATATCGAATATAACCAATCGAAACATATATCGCGAGAATGAAATGTGGTATCACATACACGCATTGTTCTCGGTCCTGCACATATCTCATATGCGCTCCTATTTCGTTTCGCATTGTTAGTTATATGTATGCCCTAGAGGCCATTACTATACATAGGATGTATATTGTAGTGGATGCTGGGACATATATAGGGAGGACTTTCTTGCTCGACATGATAGTATGCTATCTGGTTGATCTTTACCTTAACGTGTATGCTGATTGTCTCTCTGTTACATATTGGTAAAGCCCTTAGGATTTGTACTTGACTACCTGGACTATGATGCGGATCATACTAGTGGGGATATGGTAGTCCATAAGTACATCCTTCAAAGTCCCTAGTCGTGGGTGTATCGAGACGGGGCATCGATATACCAGAGTAGACTAGCGTATACCTTCTCGACCCATACAGATGGGCGATGGATGATCCCATATCCATCGGTGTTTGACATCAGAGATGGTATACGGGTGCTCAGTAGAGACTGGGTACACTGGACGGACTCGCCGAGAACTCCCAGATGGTATTATACCTCACGTCAGATGGCAGTTCTCTGGTGACACTGGTACAGAGTAGTCTGTTGACCCGAGATCGTCATAGAGTCTTGTGTGGTTCCCACTGTGCTTTGATTTCCATCTTACCACGTCCAAGAGGGCGTGCAAAACGGTGGTTTTTGGGTACAGTCCCGAGTCACATGGAGGCAATGAGCGATAGGAGGGGATTCGTCTCTCCCGGTATAGGGAGTTGATGTTGCGCTGTGTTCGATTGGCTATAACAGGAAATCCCTGGCCAGGGTTGCTGAGATTTACTGGTAAGTGTTACCAGTAGTTTCTCGATGTGTTATAGACCTCATATCGACACGACTTATCGAGCTATTGGGGTCTGACGTTAACCACCCCTAGGCGAGATATGCGACATATCAGACGATCAGACCGGACTGTACGGTAGTGTTACTGGTTGGATTCACTGGAGTGTGAGCGGGCTTGCTCGTCGATCTTCAGATCGCTCAATACCCGGGTGGCCGTTACGTTTAGCAGACCGCTTGCGGCTTGTGGGTGTTTGATATGATCATCACCTGCTGCCGGCGTATTGACGAGTCTTTAGAGTCCTACACAGAGGTTTCCTGGCTCAAGCGAAACGAAATAGAAGCGCATATGAGATATGTGCGGGACCGAGAATAATGCATGTATGTGATACCGTATTCTATTCTCGCGATGAATGTGTCGAATGGTTATATGCGATATAACCTAGTTATCGAATCGAGGGTTGATTCGATAAGCCGATACATTGGATACTAGTCGGTTATATGCGATATGACCGGATCGTTAAATCAAGTGTTGATTTAATGATTTAATGCATAATTATATATTTGATATATTACTTTGCGTTAACTAGTATTGGTTCACTTTAAATGGATTTTCTCACTCGGATGTGCACATTGTATATGTGATATACTTTTTGTGCACTTGATTGTATCATGTTTGATGATACATGTTTGCTAGGGTTTTTGTGTAAAGATCAAACTATGGTTACATGTTAATGGTTAGGGTTATGTTTTATTCACTTAATTATTTATTTATTGATTTTTGGAAAAATGATAAGCATAAAGGAAAATGGTGGCTTTGTTTGTTTTCTAGTTGAAGCTTCATGAAGCTTTGACCAAAGTGACCATTTTGTCTCATGCTTAACCCTAACCACTCCATTAACCCTAGTTTAATCTCTACACTTGACCATAGTTCATGATATGATAAGTATTGATTTTCTTTTCAATATTAATTAACTTATCATAACATAATTCTTCTTCTTCTTCCTTTCTTCACTTGAAGAAAGCAAGCTCCATCAATGGTGATTGATGGAAATGAGTGAGAAATCCAATTCTAAATTCTACCCACTTCCTATTTCTTCATCCTCTACCTCTTGCCAAGTAGTAGAGTGTGTTTCCTTCACAAGTTTTCATGACTTGGTGAAGGTGGAGCTTGATTTAGCGATGCCTCGACGTAGATCATCTTCGGCATGGACATCGACGACCTAGCTCGCCATTTCTCCGACGAAGCCGACGCTAGAGCCCCGGAATTCATTTGGACAGCAAAGGGACTTCGTTGCGGAGCTATGGAGGTGGAGCACCGGATCTACAAAGGTTGTATTTCCGTTTCTTTGTAGTTAAGTTGTTAACTAGATTATATTTTCGCCTAGATTTCTAGCCAACGGTCCGTAGTCGGGTTTCTCGGCACCTAGAATTTTTGAAATTGGCATGGTTGATGCCTTGTGAGACCTCTTGGGAGTGCCTAGGAACCCTACAATGGTATCAGAGACTAGCTAGAACCTTAGGCGAAGTCTAGACGGAGTTTGAAGTTCGAACGAACCCGAAAACCCATTTCAAAATTGCTCTCTGTCCTTTTTCCAAAAACTGGGATTTTTCCAGATTAAAAATTGCTAAAAAAATCAGCAGGGAAATCTAAGAATTACGGTGCAAAATGTTTCTCATGAACAGTAAAACATGCGGCAGAACCGCGGCAGAATCTTGGCTTCTGCGGCGGTTCCGCGGCCATATGGTGACATCATCAATTCCTGTTTGCACAGTAACTCCTATTTTATTATGCTGGTTTTTCTGGGAATTTTTAATATTTATTCCAGAGTTCTATTTTCTGGGTTGTTTTGGGGATTCGGTGTTTCGATCGGAGTATCAGATTTTGTCTATGAGGTTTTCCGGATAAATTTTAGAATATGTTAAAAAGTTCGACCGGATATAAATACCCAATTTTTCCCCTGTCGGGAAATTTTCAAGTGTTGGATTTTTCCGAAGTTTAAAGACGTTCTAAGTAGTGCAAGTAACGCGACGGTCCCTCTAGAAGACAACAAACCTTAACTCGATTATGTGACCGTCTTGAACTGCCCTTTGAACCTTAGGGTTTGGGGCAGTACGGCGTGCCACATGTAAGGCGTTGGCTTGACCCTTCTACGGCTGGACCGTTGGTACTGAGGCACGAACTGAATGTTTTTAGACTTGTTTCATGTGTTGATCTGTATCGGGAAAACTTGGGTGTTTGAAAGTTCGATCGGAAAGTTTAACATTTTCTATTTATCCGGAATGTGATACAATAATTGGAATTCACAAGTAGTTATGAGATAACTAAATGAATGTTATGAACATAGCAGTTTAGTCTCACTTGATCGGTTGCCACGGAGTTTTGATGTGATCAAAAGTCCGTCGCAATCACGCAGCGTACGCGGATACTCGCCGGGTAAACTTAATAGACAGCCTCGCTCCATAGCCCCGACCAAGTGACTGTAGGAGAACCCCGTCGCCGAAAGCATCCGTTCGGGTGCTCACGGTAGCGGTGTTCCGCCTTGGTGCACTTCGTCGACGGTATCAGGGGTGCAGCCGTCTACTGAAGTTTGCGACGAGCATTCGATCAGGATGTCGGGAATCTTGTTGAATTGCCCGACTTGATATTGAAAAGAGTTTTCGATTTTGAGACTAAAATGCGGGGTTTATAATTGTTAGGCATGCGATGTCTAAGAAATTCATTTGGTCAGGCATGCGATGTCTGAGATGGTTGCGGATTCCAACTGTTGTAGTTTTACACTTTCTTTTCTGTGACCGTAAGTGTAATATATGATATCGCCGGTTTCGTTGCTATATGTCAACGACAATTGGGATGCGCATATTTACTTACGTTGATGACATGTGATGTTATGTGTTGCTGGATATGTTGTATTGGATCATCGTGTTTGAATAGCCGGGTTTTTTTATGTGAGATGAGTGTTTTTCATTTTCATTCATGTAAAAATCTGTATGTAATATTCTTTTATTTGGGGCACTTCCAGGTTGCGGAAGTTGTCACCCTTTGTATATTATTTACTTTTCCGCACTAGGATAGACCCAAGGAGGAGGGCACAAGTAACCGGGTTCTGGAGTCCAGTCGGAGACCAACTCGAGGAGTCGGGTCCGGGTCTCCTAACTCCAGAATTGGTAGGGTTGCTTGCCGCTCTCGTAGGGGTCTAGGGGTGTGGGTTTGGCTATTCATCATGACCGTGGAATCCGTGTTTTATACTGGCTCGTATTGAAAACACGGACGTCCTAGTATATCTAATATTTCAAATGATATTCTTCTGTTGCGATATCTGTGATGTGATCATGTGATGTTCTGTGATAGATACTTTATATAGTATATATGATATATTATATAGACGTTACTTATGTTTTACACCCGCGCTAGCCCTGCCCCGCTCTGCCGTTAGTTACCTAACCTAACGGTGCACGAGGGGACATCGAGGCGAATGCGGATGGCATAAGTGTACGTCGTATTTATCTGTGATGTTTAGGTACTTAAATGATGGGACTTCATTAATGTGATTAATGAATGTAAAAGAAACCTAAGATGTTGTAGAATCGAATTTCAAAATAAAATAGGTAGCTACAGTTCTTGCTTTGCACAGAGGTATATGTGATATATCCCGCACCTTATTCGATGAGGAAAGGACCGAGATCCCTTCACCGGGAGTGACTCCTTTAGCAATAACTGGCAGATGCTACACACTCGGTTTGTATTTTGATTTCTTTTAAGTGTTTTTGCTTTGCACAGTGATATATATGATATATCCCGCACCTCATTCGACGAGGAAAGGACCGACGATCCCTTCACCGGGAGTGACTCCTTTAGCAAAACTAGAAAAGCCTCAAAAGCACTCCATTTTAAAATCATTTGATTCTATAACGATATCAAGTTCATTACGCAATAGGTTTTCAGAAAAACCTGTCGTAGCCCTCCGTCATTTCAGATATGTACTGGTTAGTATTCGTGCTGCGTTTGTTGACCTCTGTCAAGGCGTAGTGTGCGGTAGCTGATTAGTGCTTATCTGCATAAGCATATGATGTGATTGATTTAGGGTAGTCGTGCGACCTTGTTGACCTCTGTCAAGGGTCGTGCGGGTGGGTTTACTTCAATCAGGAAATGACGGGTTGAACTTGACTAGCAGCCTATGGTTTGTTGACCTCTGTCAAGGTCATAGGACGCTAGGGGCAAAATATTATCGGGAATTTCAAGTGTTGAAATTTGCAATGAGATTGCATACCTTCTATGAGATAGTTGGATCCCGATACCCGCTGCGAGTAAGTGTTACTCCTGGCAGAGTTTTATACATTACAATTAGCCGATCAAGTAGGTGTCTAGAAAGGTGTCAACGAGGTTACGCCTCTGGCAAAACGAGGTTTACAGTAATTAGGTTCGTGCGAAAGCACGGGGGACCTCCCTCAAAGTACCGACACTGGCCTGGCTGAAAGATTGGCGAACTTGTAGTGTGTAATTAATCCCGACTAGTCTTTCCTTTTAGGGTTTGAAGGAAGATTTGATAAAAAGCGGTGGGAGCCATCCTGATTAGATAAAATAATAACCAATCTATTCTTGTAAGAGCGCACGCTGAGTGTTTTCTTCTCTCTCTCTCCTGGTAGCGACCATATCACGCCTTAATCAAGATAATAATACGAATTATTGACCGAACCCGCTTGTTATACTGAGCTGGGGAACGTTGGTCCCGCTCCAACTTACAATTGTTATAAGACCGAGCAGGAAATAGGGGATTACCAGAATTCCCGTGCCGCCCAAACGAAGAGAGTGCATGCTGATGCATCATCTTCGGGTGTGTTCATTACAGAGAACTGTTTCTCAGTATCCTTTACGTCCTGGGTATGTGATACCAGATCAGGATCCCAGATATGTAATTTGTTACATAGGGCTACAGAAAGGTAGAGAACTGAGAACGGGTGATAAGTTTCATGAGGCAGAAAACGGGGCAAGAGTTGCAGCCAGGTCTGTTGGTCACTGTCACCCTGTATTACCAATATATTGATTCTGAACGAATGTTATTAGATACCGAACCTGATATACAAAATCATATCTGTCTCTTTATTAGTAAAGAAACGATAAAATTTTGTATTGTTGGATAATGTTTTGAACATTTCCCATATCAAAAGTTGATCGGTTCAGGCACGTTATCTAAAAGCATTAATGTTCTAAATCAAACTACAGTTCTTTGTATACGGAACACACAGAAGAGGAAGAGTTCAGAAATGAACGGATCCTTCTTCAGGCATTGTAGACTAGGTCATATCAATGCGATCCGACTGGCTGAAGTTACATATTAGATGCATATTTAAATCAGTTTGAATTTACATCTTATGAAACTTGCCAGTCATGTCACAGAGATAATATGACCATAGCTCCGTTTACTGGAAACAGAGAAAGAGTTAGTGAACTCTTGGGATGATACATGTTGATGTATGTAGGTCCCCTGTCTACACTTGCCAAGACCGGTTCTTTATACTTCATTACATTCTCTGATAATCTCTCAAGATTCAGATATATGTTCCTGTTGAAACACAAGTCAGAACCTTTTGAGATATTCACAGAATATAAGTTAGAAGTAGAGAACCAATACGGGTATAAGTATTATGTCCTTTGATGAGATCAAGGAGGAGAATTCTTGAGCACGAAAATCCTGGATTATTCTAAAGGAGAATGAGATTCTCTCTCAGCATTACTCCTCTGTATACACCATAGCACGATGGTATATCGGGGCGGAGCAATAACACCCTATATGATAAGGTGTGCTCTATGATGAGTACTACTGAGTTACCTATTTCCTTTTTGGGAGTTATGCACTTGAGAAGCTGTATACCTATTGAATAGGGTTCGAATCAAATCAGTTGCCTACCATTTCATATGTGATATGGAAAGGGAAGAGCCCATGTCTTAAGCTAGTTAAGATTTGGGGTTGACCGGCCTATGTCTGAAAGCAAAATCCGGACAAGCTCGAGGCAAGGTCTGTTATGTACAACTGGAAAGGTTCCAGCTATACAAATTACAGCAGATGACTTGGTAGAACCAAAAGATTCAATAGTAACCAACGAATCTCAGCCTCTCCGCCGATCTAGTAGGGTTCCTCACCCACCTGAGAGATACTTCGGTTTCTCTATGACAGTGGGAGCGAGGATTGCATCATGAGATGATGACCCAACTAGTTTCGAGCTGGCCATCAGGAGTAAGACTCTATAAGAATGGCTGGATGCTTATCGATCTGAGATGGAATCCTTATACACCAACAAAGTATGGACTTTAGTTGCTATATCTGAAGGGTTAAATCCCCATCAGGAGCAAGTATATCTTGAGAAGATTACTTGGTGTACTTGGAAAAGTTGAGACTTTCAAAGCTAGACTTGTTAAAGGTTTGCATCATTGACCAGGTGTGGATCATGATGAAACTTTTTCTAAGGATCTATGCTTAAGTACATCCAGATCCTACTTGCCACGGCTACATACCATGACTACGATATCTGGTGGTTGGGTGTCATGACAGCTTTTCTAAATGATGTTTTAGAAGAGGGAGTCTATAAGTACACAGCCAGAGAGCCTCGTAGACAGTGGGAGCAGCGGAAACGTGTGCAAGATGCTTTATAGGATAAAGCAGGTATCGCGGAGTTGGAACATCTGTTTTGATGAAGCGGTCAAAGAGTTTGACATCATCAAAATGGTAGATGAACCTTGTATATACAAAAAGGTAGTAGGGAGTATGGTGACGATCCTCGTAGAGTACGTGGATGACATACTCTTGATAGGGAAAGAGTTTCATATGCTACGCTCGATCAATCTCCGCTTATCATAATGACTCTCCACATAGGATCAAAGTGATACCCCCTAAATCCTGGGTTTTGGATCTATGAGATAGATCTAATTGGATGTTAGGATTCTCACTAGTTGTAGTGAGATGGTATCAATCGATCCTGGGGAGAATCACTGGAAGGGTTCCAGAGTGATAATGACGACTGAATGTCAGTCGAAGGCATTGTCTTTACCCTCAGTATAGGGACGGTATGTTGGAAGAGTTCCAAGCTACATACCGTGACATACTAGACGATAAAGGCAGGATACATCGCTACTTAAGATGCTACCAAAGAGACTGTTTGGGTGTATATTGGTTCATGAGATGAACTATGTTCCTCCCATTGTGTTACAATGGAGTTGTGGCTTATGCCAAGGAACGCAGGTCCCATCAGTGATCCAGACATATTCTAAGGCAGTATCACCTGATCATGGAGATAGTTGATCTCCAGGAGATCGAGGTTAGGAGAGTAGACTCAGAGGACAACACAGCGGATCCACTCACAAAGGCATGTTCCCAGAGAGAGACTTTTATGGGATGGTTGAGTATGAGATACTGCAACCATTGCTATCAGATGGCCCTAGTGCAAGTGGGAGATTGTTAGTTATATGTATGCCCTAGAGGCCATTACTATACATAGGATGTATATTGTAGTAGATGCTGGGACATATATAGGGAGGAATTTCTTGCTCGACATGATAGTACGCTATCTGGTTGATCTTTACCTTAACGTGTACACTGATTGTCTCTCTGTTACATGTTGGTAAAGCCCTTAGGATGGGTACTTGACTACCTGGACTATGATGCAGATCATACTAGTAGGGACAGATAGTCTATAAGTACATCCTTCAAAGTCCCTAGTCGTGGGTGTATCGAGACGGGGCATCGATATACCAGAGTAGACTAGCGTATACCTTCTCGACCCATACAGATGGGCGATGGATGATCCCATATCCATTGGTGTTTGACATCAGAGATGATATACGGGTGCTCGGTAGAGACTGGGTACACTGGACGGACTCGCCGAGAACTCCCAGATGGTATTATACCTCACGTCAGATGGCAGTTCTCTGGTGACACTGGTACAGAGTAGTCTGTTGACCCGAGATCGTCATAGAGTCTTGTGTGGTTCCCACTGTGCTTTGATTTCCATCTTACCACGTCCAAGAGGGCGTGCAAAACGGTGGTTTTTGGGTACAGTCCCGAGTCACATGGAGGCAATGAGCGATAAGAGGGGATTCGTCTCTCCCGGTATAGGGAGTTGATGTTGCGCTGTGTTCGATTGGCTATAACAGGAAATCCCTGGCCAGGGTTGCTGAGATTTACTGGTAAGTGTTACCAGTAGTTTCTCGAAGTGTTATAGACCTCATATCGACACGACTTATCGAGCTATTTGGGTCTGACGTTAACCTCCCCTAGGCGAGATATGCGACATATCAGGCGATCAGACCGGACTGTACGGTAGTGTTACTGGTTGGATTCACTGGAGTGTGAGCGGGCTTGCTCGTCGATCTTCAGATCGCTCAATACCCGGGTGGCCGTTACGTTTAGCAGACCGCTTGCGGCTTGTGGGTGTTTGATATGATCATCACCTGCTGCCGGCGTATTGACGAGTCTTTAGAGTCCTACACAGAGGTTTCCTGGCTCAAGCGAAACGAAATAGGAGCGCATATGAGATATGTGCGGGACCGAGAATAATGCATGTATGTGATACCGTATTCTATTCTCGCGATGAATGTGTCGAATGGTTATATGCGATATAACCTAGTTATCGAATCGAGGGTTGATTCGATAAGCCGATACATTGGATACTAGTCGGTTATATGCGATATGACCGGATCGTTAAATCAAGTGTTGATTTAATGATTTAATGCATAATTATATATTTGATATATTACTTTGCGTTAACTAGTATTGGTTCACTTTAAATGGATTTTCTCACTCGGATGTGCACATTGTATATGTGATATACTTTTTGTGCACTTGATTGTATCATGTTTGATGATACATGTTTGCTAGGGTTTTTGTGTAAAGATCAAACTATGGTTACATGTTAATGGTTAGGGTTATGTTTTATTCACTTATTTATTTATTTTTGGAAAAATGATAAGCATAAAGGAAAATGGTGGCTTTGTTTGTTTTCTAGTTGAAGCTTCATGAAGCTTTGACCATTTTGTCTCATGCTTAACCCTAACCACTCCATTAACCCTAGTTTAATCTCTACACTTGACCATGGTTCATGATATGATAAGTATTGATTTTCTTTTCAATATTAATTAACTTATCATAACATAATTCTTCTTCTTCTTCCTTTCTTCACTTGAAGAAAGTAAGCTCCATCAATGGTGATTGATGGAAATGAGTGAGAAATCCAATTCTAAAGTCTACCCACTTCCTATTTCTTCATCCTCTACCTCTTGCCAAGTAGTAGAGCGTGTTTCCTTCACAAGTTTTCATGACTTGGTGAAGGTGGAGCTTGATTTAGCGATGCCTCGACGTAGATCATCTTCGGCATGGACATCGACGACCTAGCTCGCCATTTCTCCGACGAAGCCGACGCTAGAGCCCGGGAATTCATTTGGACAGCAAAGGGATTTCGTTGCGGAGCTATGGAGGTGGAGCACCGGATCTACAAAGGTTGTATTTCCGTTTCTTTGTAGTTAAGTTGTTAACTAGATTATATTTTCGCCTAGATTTCTAGCCAACGGTCCGTAGTCGGGTTTCTCGGCACCTAGAATTTTTGAAATTGGTATGGTTGATGCCTTGTGAGACTTCTTGGGAGTGCCTAGGAACCTTACACGCTTGAGCCAGGAAACCTCTGTGTAGGACTCTGAAGACTCGTCAATACGCCGGTAGCAGATGATGATCATATCAAGCATCCACATGCCGCAAGCGGTCTGCTAAACGTAACGACCATCCGGGTATTGAGCGATCAGAAGATCGACGAGCTAGCCCGCTCACACTCCTGTGAATCCAACCAGTAACACTTACCGTACAGTCCGGTCTGTTCGTCTGATATGTCGCATATCAAGTCTAGGGGTGGTAAACGTCAGACCCCAATAACCGATAAGTCGTGCCGATGTGAGGCTCATAACGGGTCAAGAAACTACTGGTAACACTTACCAGCAAATCTCTGATCAGCCCTGGCCAGGGACTTCCCTGTTACGGCCAATCGAGCACAGCGCAACATCAACTCCTAATACCGGAAGAGACGAAACCCCTCTTATCGTTCATTGCCTCCATGTGACTCGGGACTGTACCCAAAGACCACCGTTTTGCATGCCCTCATGGACGTGGTAAGGTGGAGATCAAAGCACAGTGGGAATCACACAAGACTCTATGACGATCTCGGGTCTACAGACTAACCTGTACAAGTGTCACCTGAGAACTGCCATCTGACGTGAGGTATAATACCATCTGGGAGTTCTCGGCGAGTCCGTCCAGTGTACCCAGTCTCCACTGAGCACCCGTATACCATCTCTGATGTCAAACACCAATGGATATGGGATCATCCATCGCCCATCTCATGGGTCGAGAAGCGTATACGCTAGTCTACTCTGGTATATCGATGCCCCGTCTCGATACACCCACGACTAGGGACCTTGAAGGATGTACTTATGGACTACCATGTCCCCACTAGTATGATCTGCATCATAGTCCAGGTAGTCAAGTACACATCCTAAGGGCTTTACCAACATGTAACCATAAGACAGTTTAATGAGACAAGTGTACATGTTAAGATAAAGAGCAACCAGATAGCATACTATCATATCGAGCAAGAAAGTGATCTCTATATATGTCCAAGCATCCAATATAATATACATCATCTGTACAATACTGGCCTTTAGGGCATACATACAACTAACAACTAACACCGCCCCTTGGTTTGGCGGGGGCTTTCTTCTTCTTTCCCTTGGCTTTCGCCTTGGACCTAGAAGAGGAAGATCCTCCTACAAACAAAGTGGATGTTTCCCTACCTTTCTGTAGGATGCCCTCTGCGCTCCTTAGCATGTTGAGGAGTTCTGAAAGTTCAACTTCCTTTTCTTGTAAGTTGAAGTTCAGGATAAACTGGGCGTAAGTGGAAGGAAGGGACTGGAGAATCAAGTCCGTATAGAGCTCATTCTCCAACGTGGTCCCAAGGTCCGCGAGCTCTTCTATGTAGCCAATCATCTTAAGCACGTGTTCCGCTACCGATAATCCGACGGCCAACCTTGCCGAAAATAGCTTCTTCGACACTTCGTATCTTGCGATACGAGATTGCTCTCCATACAGTTCTTTTGTATGGAGAAATATGGATTCGAGGTCCATATTCTCATGCCTCCTCTGATGTTCATTGTCCATAGAGGCAAGCACGATGCACTTGGCCTTCGCGCAGTCGATTTCCCAGGTCTTACGGATTTCCTTATCCGCGACGCTGGTTTTGGGACCTGGGACAGGGGGAGCTTTAGTGGTAAGAAGATACCCCAGCTTGTCGTAAGTGATTGCCATCTTGACATTCCTGAGCCAATCTTTATAGTTTGGCCCTGTCAGTATGTTTTTATCTAGAAGTAACTTAAGTCCAGTCATGTCGATAGGTCGCTGCAATTAGGAGAGAGAGAAGAAACACTCAGCATGATGCTCTTGCAAGTTTAGAATGGTTTTTAGTTTGTCTAAACAGGATGGCTCCCACTGTTTCTCGAATCCCTCCTCAAACCAAAAAGGAAGAATTACTCAGGATCAATCTCACCGTACAATTCTTGCTTAACCATTCAGCCAGGCCAGTGTCGGTACTTCGAGGGAGGTTTTCCAACGCTTTCGCGAAGTTCCTTAATTAAATAACCTCTTTTCCCTATGGGCGTAGCCCCGCTAACACCTTTCTAGACACCTACTTGGTTTATAGCATTGATCGTTAAGTGAGAAATTTCCCGAGGAGTAGCATATACTCACAGTAGGATCGGGATCCAAATATCATCGCGTGACGAAACTGAAGGAATCCTACCAGAATCATCACACTCCAAATGGTATGCAACACTAGCAAGTTTCAGTTCTTTTGAAACTCCCGATGTGGATTTTTGCCCCATGCTCTTATGACATTGACTTTGGCCAACAAATCATAAGTCACATGTCAAGTTCTACCCGTCGTTCTCCAGGTTAATTTGAATCCACCCGCACCTATCCTTGACTTTGGCCAACAAGGCAGTACGACTGTTCCAAACCAACGCATCTATCTATGCTACACATGAATACCCAATAGCTACCAATCACTATGCCTTGACTTTGGCCAACAAACATAGCTTGAATACTACCGACTATTCATGTAAAACGATGGAGGGCTACGAATGGTTTTGGCGAAACCGTGAACGTAGTGAACTTGATATAATCGATGGAACGAGATAGCTTTTAAAAGGAGTGGCTCAAGCTCCGCATTTAAAAGTTGGTTTTGAAAAGAACCGAGTGGTTTTTCGAAAGTGTTCCAACGACTTTTACTTGGTTTATTTTTCTTGCATTAGTTCTTTTAATGCGTGATATTCTTGCACTAGTACTTTTAATGCGTCCCATCATTTAATCCTACCATTGCAGAAAACAACCAAAATATGACGTACTCTTATGCCATTCGCAGTCTCCACGGGGCCCCGTCATTACCCGTTAGGTTACTTAACTAACGACAGAGCGGGGGCTGGGCTAGCGCGGCTGTAAAACATAAGCAACGCCTAAATAATATCATATATAGATATATTGCAATGATAGCCATTTCAGATCACAGATGAACACATTGGATATACTAGAAATCCGCAATTCGTACGAGCCTGTAACGAAAAGCAGATTACACGGTCGCGGTGAATAGCCAATACCCCACCCAAGACCCCTACGGGTGCGGCAACTACCCGCCAAGTACCCGAAACGAAGCAACCTCCCTCAACTCCGTGAGTAGGCCACTCGGCACTTCGGCATACCCGGTAGTTTGTGCACCCCCTCCATAGGTCTATCCTAGGAGCAAAAACTGTAAAAAGAAATTATACAATGACGGCTACAATCCCGACCCGGTTGTGCGGCCATACAAATAATTATTACATCAATTTACAAATTTACATGAATTGAAAGAAAAGAAAACTCTCGTCTCACAACCCCCGGCTATTCACCCGCGACAATCCAATGAATTCATATACACATTCCAGCAACATTACAGATCACAGATTTGTATAACCCCCACTAATTGACATATAGCGATTAGCAGACGTTCAATACAAATATCACATCACAGATAAAAACCCGTCAGCTCAAGTCTTTAGAAGTTCGATCAAAAATACGGATTTTTAGGCCCCAAACACAAAATTTTCGTTCTGGAAAATCTGGGCTAAAAAGACATATTCCAAAAATCCCAAAATACCCCACTGAACAAACTGCAATCAAAATTTCCCACTGCTGAGTCAACTCGGTCGCGGAACTGCGGCGGGAGCACGCTCCCGCCGCGTTTCCGCGGCGCATTGATCGGTTCAGTGGATGAAATTTTTGCAGTTTGCTATAAAAGCCCTGAGTAGATTTTTGAAGCATGATTTATTACTTTTACAGTACTTTGAAAATCGACAGCAAGCATGAATTTTTGGTGTATTTCGTGACTTTTTGTTTGATCGATCTTCTAGTTACTTTGCTAACATGTTAGATAGAGTTTAACTAGGCTCTGATACCACTGTAAGTCCATGCTACCTCTCCCGGTACTTTCGGGCATGCGGAATTTGGTGAAAAACAATTTTTCTAGAGGCGGTAACATGGACTCAGAATCGGATCTTTGTTAAACATCTAACTAACAACCTTACTAGGAGTTGTTAACTACTCGGTTAGGGGGTTATACCTTTCTTACTTGAACTCCTTCGTCTTCAAACCTCGATGGTTGTCCGGATCGGCTTCACCCCGTCGTCTCCTTGCGCCGAAGATCGATCCACCTGAAAGCTTCTACCTTTGGCTTCTTCTTCGAACTTTGAAGAAACTAGTTCACTCGGTTTGCCAAACCTTGTGAACTAGACTGAGTAGAGGAGAGTGTGTTGGGATTTTCTCTATGGTTTTTGGTTCTCAACACATGAGACAAGTGAACCATAGACTAAAGAGAGGGAGAGCAAGAGGAAGAAGATGAGAGCTCAAGAACACAAGAGAGAGAATGAAAATGATAGAATGAGAAAGACTTTTCTCTCTTGGCTCTCATAATCCAAAGCCATCATCACAAAAATAGTAATCAAGTATTGTGTAAATGGTTTAAGTTAAAATGGCTATATCATTTCATGCACTCATATTGCACAAGAGAACAAGCAAGTGAAAAGTCTTTGCCATGAAATGATAGCCATTGTCATCATGATGGTCAACTAGTCCAACCTAGTCAACCGGTCAACAAAATCAACAAGTCAACAAAGTCAACCCCTCAACAACCATGTCACCACAATACTTAATTAATATTATTGTTAATCATATATCATATTCTCATTAGGGTTGAGCAAAAAGTCAATAGTCAACAGTCAACGGTCAACAACCCTAATGAGAATCCTCTGCCTCTGTCTCTCCGTCAACTGTGCATACACACCCGCATCCGCGTTCCGAGGAACACGAATACAAACTGGATAAAACCAATCCCAATACGTACACTAGGATCTGGTTTAAACCAAAGCCCGCTAGTGTAAACTGTCCGGACACTAAACGTGCACAAGTGCACGGATGTGACTGAACCCTATCGCAAAACCATGCGACCTGTCGCAAAACCATGCGACCTCTACTCTTTTGCCTAAAGGCGAATAGCTTTCTGTGTGGGACTCTAAAGACTCGACACTACGCTGGCAGTGGGTTTAACCACAGACCGCAAGCGGCACTAGCTGTACGTAACGATCCCCAGGTAGATGCCGACAAGAAGACTGACGAGGTGAAACCCATCTAAACTCCTACTGAGCCTGAATGTGACAATCTCCGTACAGTCCGGTCTGTTCGTCTGATACATCGTATGGCGGGCCTAGGGGGCGGTAAACGTCAGTCCCCTAATAGCGGTACAAGTCGTGTCGGAGTGAAGCCCAATACACCCTTATATAACACTGGAAGCCTACCAGTATATCCCGCTTGCCCTGGCCAGGGACTACTCGTGTAATGGCTTTCCTAGACACAGCGCGATGTCAACCCCCAATACCGGGAGAGACGAATCCTGTCTAACCGTCACTGCCTCCAAGTGCTTCGGGACTGCACCCAACTACTACCTGTTTGCACGACTCCTTTGAGCCGTAGTAGGGTAGTAATCAAAGTACAGTGGGAACACACTCGAGGCGAAGTGACAGTGTCAAGTCAGCGGACTAAGCTGTACTCATGTCACCTGGGAACTGATAACTGACGATAGGTATAATACCAACCGGTCAGTTCCCGACGAGTCCTGTCCAGTGTATTCGTAACCCAACGAGCACCCGCATACTATCTCCAGTACGACGTACTGATGGCTGTGGGACAGACCATCTCCCATTCTGGGATGAGAAGCGCATGCGCTAGTCTACTTTGGAGTATCGATGCCCTGTCTTGATAGTCCTGCGACTAAGGACCTGCATAAGGATGTGCTTATAGATTACCCAGCCCCCACTAGTGTGACTGCCATCACAACGCTGGTAATCAAGCAAAGATCCTAAGGGCTCCACTAATGTGTATAGGCGATATACTAAAATAAACACATGTACACATTGAAGTAGAAACAAACCAAGTAGCATACTACTATTTTGAGCAAGATTGTATATACAAGGTGAATATCCCAAGCTTCCATTAAGTAATATACAAACTAGTATGATACAGTAATGGCCTCTAGGGCATATACACTAACAGATGTAACGGCTGCCCGGGTATTGAGCGATCAGAAGATCAATAAGCAAGCCTGATCATACTCCTACGAATCCAATAAGTAGCACTACCGTACAGTCCAGTCTCTTCGTCTGATATATCGCATATCTAGTCTAGGGGTGGTAACGTCAGACCCCAGTAACTTGATAAGTCATGCCGATATGAGGCTCATAACGGGTCAAGAAACTTCTGATAACACTTACCAGTAAATCTCCGTATCAGCCCTGGCCAGGGACTTCCTATTATAGCCAATCGAGCACAGCGCAACATCAACTCCCAATACCGGGAGAGACGAAACCCCTCCTATCGCTCATTGACTCCATGTGACTCGGGACAGTACCCAAAAACCACCTTTTTGCATGTTCTCTTAAATGTGGTAAGGTGGAAATTAAAGCACAGTAGGAATCACACAAGACTCTATGATGATCTCGGGTCTACAGACTAACCTGTACCAGTGTCACCAAAGAACTGCTATCTGAGGTCAGGTATAATACTATCTAGGAGTTCTCGGCGAGTCCTGTTCAGTGTACCCAGTCTCTACTGAGCACCCGTATTCCATCTCTGATGTCAAACACCAATGGATATGGGATCATCCATCGCCCATCATATGGGTCAAGAAGCGTATACGCTAGTCTACTCTGGAATATCGATGACCCGTCTCGATACACCCACGACTAGGAACAATTAATGGATGAACTTGTGTACTACCTTGGCCCCACTAATATGATCTCATCATAATCCTGGTAGTCAAGTACAATCTAAGGGCTTTACCAACATGTGAGAGCAAGACAGTATCACAATACAAGTATACATGTTAAGATAAAGAGCAACCAGATAGCATACTATCATGTCGAGCAAGAAAGTCCTCTCTATATATGTCCAAGCATCCACTATAATATATAATCATATACAATAATGGCCTCTAGGGCATACATACAACTAACACAATGCACCTGCTATTTTCATGAATCTGATGAACCAAGTTTTTCGAGAGTACTTAGACATGTTTGTTGTTATTTTCATCGATGACATCTTGGTGTATTCAAAGAATCGGAAGGAACACGCTGAGCATTTATGGATTGTCCTGGAGACATTGCAACAACATCAGCTCTACACCAAGTACAGTAAGTATGAATTTTGGCTAGATCAAGTCGGATTTCTCGGACATATCGTTTCAAGTGAAGGAATCTCAGTAGATCGAGCTAAGGTGTCAGCTGTCAGCGAATGGCCGACACTAATGACGGTGAAGGATATTCGAAGTTTCTTGGGATTAGCAGGATACTACCGAAGATTCATTGAAGGCTTTTCGAAGATTGCAGCACCCCTGACCAAGCTCACACGTAAAGATGAAGCATTCGTGTAGTCAAAAGCATGTGAACAAGATTTTGTAGAACTCAAATCAAGATTGACTTCTTCTCCTATTCTCGTAATACCGGATCAATCTGGAGGTTTTGTTGTGCATTGCGATACGTCCGGTAAAAGATTAGGATGTGTTCTACACCAGCATGGAAAAGTTGTAGCTTTTGCATCAAGACAGCTGAAAGTTCATGAGCGCAATTATCCAACACATGATCTGGAGTTGGCAGCCGTTATCTTTACACTTAAGATTTGGTGCCACTATCTTCTTAGAGAACGAATGGATATATACACTGACCACAAGAGTCTGAAGTATGTATTTACTCATAAGGAACTAAACATGCGTCAGAGAAGATGGCTAGAACTCATGGCAGACTTCGACATCAACCTACAGTTTCATCCTAGGAAGGTGAATGTAGTTCCTGATGCACTTAGCTGCCAGCCATTAGCAATGAATCTCACCGCTCAGTGGAAGCTACATCAAGAATTGAACGGATTGGCGATCGAAGTAGTTATGCCAGGTAACATTTCGTATTTGATGAACTTACAAGTCCAGTCTACTATTGTCAATCAGATCAAGGCAGCTAAAGTAAGTGATGCCAAGTTACAAAAGATCTGAGAAAAAGTAGAAAGTGGACTTCGTACTGATTTCATCATCCATGAAGATGGATCCTTGAGATATGGAAGTCGATTGTGTGTACCAAACGGCCCAGTTCGAGAAGAGTTGATGAAAGAAGCTTACAACTCTCCTTATTCTGTACACCCCGGTGGCACAAAAATGTATAAGGATCTATGACAACACTACTGGTGGCATGGAATGAAGCGTGAAATGTTCAAAAGCGTAGCCAAGTGTTTGGTGTGTCAGCAAGTAAAAGCTGAACATCACAGAACTGCTGGTCTACTTCAGCCGTTACCAATCCCAGAATGGAAATAGCAGCACATTACTATGGACTTCGTGACTGCACTTTCTCACAGCACGAAGGGTAACGACGCAGTTTGGGTTATTGTGGATCGACTCACCAAGTCGGCTCACTTTATTCCCTTTCGAGTTGGCCAATTTACCGAGACGTTAGCAAAGAAGTACATGCATGTAAACATGAATCTAAAGTAAGATTTAACTCTTCCAAATGTACTATATTGATACCCCTGAACTCATGCAGGAGATTGTGAGATTACATGTACCTGTTTGCATCGTCTCCGATCGTGATACAAGATTCTGATTATAATTTTAGCAGAGTCTGCAAGCTAGCCTGGGAACGAGTCTGAACTTTAGCACGGATTACCATCTACAAATGGACGGATAGTCCGAGCGGACAATTCAGATTCTGGAAGACATGCTAAGAGCTTGTATATTAGACTTCGGAGGTTCGTAGCAAGATCACCTATACCTTGTGGATTTTTCATACAACAACGGCTATCAGGAAAGCATTGGAATGACACCATTTGCAGCACTCTATGGACAGAAGTGTCGTTCACCATTAAGTTGGGACAATGTTGGAGATCACGAACTCCTTGGACTAAAGATGATCGTGGCAACTGTGGACGTAGTTCGCACGATCAGGGAAAGAATGCGCATAGTCTAAGACCGACAGAAGCATTGGGCTGATGCAAAGCGTCGACACCTGGATTTCCACAACCCGGAGACCATGTTTTCTTAAAGATTTCTCCAAACAGAGGAGTGGCAAGAGGGGTAAGCTAAGTCCGAGATATATAAGACCGTTCGACATTCTCGAACGAGTTGGAGAAGTGGCAAACAGTCTAGCACTTCCGTCCTCATTGGAAGGAGTACACAACGTGTTCCACATATCCCAGCTACGAAGATATGTGAGCAATCCCAGCCATATCCTTGATCACTTAGAGCTCACTGTCCAGACTGACCTGACTTGCGAGCAACAACCCGTTGAGATCCTGGACCGAAAGGTGAAAATACTGCGGAACAAAGAAGTAAACTTGGTCCGAGTGATATGGAGAAAGGATTTGCCAGGAGAATCAACGTGGGAACGAGAAGAGGATATGCGTGCAAGATACCCTCACTTATTTGTAAATTAGTTCCTATGTAAATGTAAATTTCAAGGACGAAATTTTTATAAAGAGGGTAGAATGTAACGACTCTGAATTTACTGTATATTTTTTTTTAATTTAATGTACAGTAAGGAGTTTACAAGCCTGAGTACAAGTTATAAATATATTTTGTTTAAGAACACTAAGAAACAACTTGTAGCTCACTGGTAAAACCTTGCACTGCTGTGACATAGCCCCTGTATTCAAATTCCATCAGACACATTTATTTTTCTGATTTATTTTTAAACTTTTTGGAAGCCCAAAAGTTTACACGTGCAATGTACATAAAAAAGAAAGTCTGAAGAAATCAAACATGTGCACAATGGAGTTAACAGAGATTTGAACATGTGGCTTCAATCCACCGGCCCCCCTCAACAAAACGACCGGCGAGATGCTCCTTTTGGCTGGTACCGACGGTTCCCCAATGGCAAATGATGCCCGGGCTTTGCACACAAGTCGTTTCCCCTACTCCTAACTCTCCTGCACCATTTGATTGCTTTACAATCAAACGGAGACCCCTCAATTCCCTAATTTATCACCTTTTAATGCATTTTGATTCCCCATTTTAATTCCAAAACCCTAATTCCACACTATAAATACTACCCCATGCCCTAGCCCTTCCCCATTCTGAAAATTCTAGCCAAAACTCTCAAAATTTTCTAAGTACAAGTAGAGTAGAAGAGGAGTTAGCAAACAATCAAGTTCCGGCGAGGATCGAAGCAAATTCCGGTGATCTCGTGACACCACGACGATAACCCCCTCTTCTTCTACCTTCCCTTAAACTAACTAGCTAGTAAGTCCCTCCCAATTTCTCTTCTTCTTCTTGAAAAATCTCTTTTCAAAACATGTCGGTAAGTGGAGTTGATACCGGCATCTTCTTCTATACTTTATAAATTTCAATTTTTCTTACATATTTTTCATCCAAATTATTACACCATGCTTTTAATCATAAAACAAAAGTTTAGAACCAACTTTCAATCAAAAATATCATGAAACATATCTTTAATTTAACTTTTACATTAAAATACCATGAACTTTATATATGTCATCTTATATTGTTTTGCTTAAACATACCTTTAAGAATATTCATGAGGTAACGACCTACCTCTCATGTATACACATGATTCCATAGCACAATACATCTTCGAGCATATTTTTGTTACGATTACAATATTACATCAAAATACCATTTACTATAAAAATCGGATTTATTTTAAATTGTATTTTAAAATCCTTTGCGATTAAGCCTCTACAACCCTTTTTAGGGGACCCGCTATTGGATGGTGTGGATTATCGCAGATCCTTGGGCTAGTAGAGCGAGATGCATACCTCCACACGGAGCATTCGGTCTCGAAAGGTTTTTAATACGGTTTTTAAGAAAAACGCAATTTCTATTTAAATAAAATTTAATTTTTAATAATTATATAAATATTAATAATCCACATATTTTCAAAATAGAATCAAGTTACATTTTTCAAAAAATAAAAGAATTACAAGTTTCACCAAAATACCCTCAAGTTACCAAAATACAAGTTTTACACTAAAATACTATGAACTTTCCAAGCTAAGCTTTTATTACTAAAATACCTTAAATCCCTAAAAATTCACATCCATGAAAACCCTAAATAAAATAAATAAATTCTCGAAGTTTATTTTGAAATTATATTAAACTACTTTTCATAAAATCCCCTCGAGTTATATAAAACAATTTTTAAGGACTTTAGTAAATATAGGTTTAAGCGGGATCCGTTCTCTTGAGCCCCAGGGAGCCGAAGAATGAGAGTGCTTGCCTATTTAAGGTAGACAACTTAACGGAGTTATCACTGTCAGTTGTATGTATGGCGTAGAGGCCATTGTTGTACATGATTGTATATTACAATGGATGCTTGGACATATATAGGGAGGACTTTCTTACTAGACATGATAGTATGCTATCTGGTTACTCTTTATCTTAACATGTAGACTAGTATTGTGATGTTGTCTTTCTCTCACATGTTGCTAAAGCCCTTAGGATATATACTTGACTACCAGGATTATGATGCAGATCATACTAGTGGGGCCAGGGTAGTCAACAAGTACATCTTTTAATTGTTCCTAGTCGAGGGTGTATCGAGATGGGGTATCGATATTCCAGAGTAGAATAGCGTATACGCTTCTTGACCCATTTGATGGGCGATGGATGATCCCATATCCATTGGTGTTTGACATCAAAGATGGTATATAGGTGCTCAGTGGAGACTGGGTACACTGAACAAGACTCGCTGAGAACTCTTAGATGGTATTATACTTAACGTCAAATAGCAGTTCTCTGGTGACACTGGTACAGGTTAGTCTGTAGACCCGAGATCGTCATGGAGTCTTGTGTGATTCCCACTGTGCTTTGATTTCCACCTTACCACGTTCAAGAGAGTGTGCAAAATAGTGGTTTTTTGGTACAGTCCCGAGTCACATGGAGGCAATGAGCGATAGGAGGGGATTCATCTCTCCCAGTATTGGGGGTTAATGTTGTGCTATGCTCGATTGGCTATAACAGGAAGTCCCTGGACAGGGCTGATACGGAGATTTACTGGTAAGTGTTATCAGTAGTTTCTCAACCCGTTATGAGCCTCATATCTGCATGACTTATCAAGTTACTGGGGTCTGACGTTTACCGCCCCTAGACTCGATATGTGACATATTAGACGAAGATACTGGACTGTACGGTAGTGTTGCTGTTGGATTCACAAGAGTATGGACAAGCTTGCTTGTTGATCTTCTGATCGCTCAATACCCGGGTAGCCGTTACGTCCAGCTAGTACCGCTGACGGCTTATGGGTGACTGATATGATCATCACCTACTGCCGTCGTATTGACGAGTCATTAGAGTCCTACATAGTGGTTTCCTAGCTCATGCGAAACGAAGTAGGGCACATATGTGATATGTGCGGGACCGAGATTAATACGTGTATGTGATACCTTATTCCAATCTCACGATATTGGTTATATGTGATATAACCGGATTGTTGAATCAAGTGTTGATTCAATGTTATTGTTAGTTATATGTATGCCCTAGAGGCCATTACTGTACATTCGATGTATATTTTAGTGGATGCTGGGACATATATAGGTAGGACTTTCTTGCTCGACATGATAGTACGCTATCTGGTTGCTCTTTATCTTAACATGTATACTTTCTGTCTCTCTGATTACATGTTGATAAAGCCCATAGGATGTGTACTCGACTTCCAGGACTATGATGTAGATCATACTAGTGGGGCCTGGGTAGTCCAAGAGTACATCCTTGAAATGTTCCTAGTCGAGGGAATATCGAGACGGGGCATCGATATTCCAGAGTAGACTAGCGCATATCTTCTCGACCCATGCGATGGGCGATGGATGATCCCATATCCATTGGTGTTTGACATCGAAGATGCTATGCGGGTGCTCAGTGGAGACTGGGTACACTGAACGGACTCGCCGAGAACTCCCAGATGGTATTATACCTCACGTCAGATGGCAGTTCTCTGGTGACACTGGTACAGCTTAGTCTGTTGACCCGAGATCGTTATAGAGTCTTATGTGTCTCCCACTGTGCTTTGATTTCCACCCTACCACGGCTCTGCTGAGTTGTGCAAACAGGTGGTTTTTGGGTACAGTCCCGATTCACATGGAGGCAATGAGCGATAGGAGGGGATTCGTCTCTCCCGGTATTGGGGGTTGATGTTGTGCTATGCTCGACTGGCCATAACAGGAAATCCCTGGCCAGGGTTGCAGTGATATACTGGTAAGAGTTATCAGTAGTTTCATGAATGTTATGGACCTCAAGTCGGCATGACTTATCGAGCTATTGGGGTCTGACGTTTACCACCCCTAAGCGATATATGCGACATATCAGACGAACAGACCGGACTATACGATAAGTGTTACTGGTTGGATTCGCAGGAGTGTGAGCGGGCTTGCTCGTCGATCTTCTGATCGCTCAATACCCGGGTGGCCGTTACGTTTGGCAGACCGCTTGCGGCTTGTGGGTGTTTGATATGATCATCATCCGCTGCCGGCGTATTGACGAGTCTTTAGAGTCCTACACAGAGGTTTCCTGGCTCAAGCGAAACGAAATAGGAGCGCATATGAGATATGTGCGGGACCGAGAATAATACGTGTATGTGATACCGTATTCCATTCTCGCGATATATGTGTCGAATGCTTATATGCGATATAACCTAGTTATCGAATCAAGGATTGATTCGATAAGCCGATACATATGATACTAGTCGGTTATATCCGATATGACCGGATCATTGAATCAAGTGTTGATTTAATGATTTAATGTATAATTATATATTTGATATATTGCTTTGCATTAACTAGTATTGGTTCACTTTAAATGGATTTTCTCACTTGAATTGTGCACATTGTATATGCGATATAGTTTTGTGCACATGTTTGTATCATGTTTGATGATACATGCTTACTTGGTTAAGTGTAAAGAATCAAACCATGGTTTAAGTTAATGATTAGGGTTTTGATTACTTATTCATTTATCTTATTTATTTATATTCATTTTGGAAAAGGGAAAAGATAAATGAATGGTTGTAAGTTTTGTTTTTAGTTGAAGTTTCTTGAAACTTTGACTTAGTCTCCTTTTTGTTCTTATCCTTAACCCTAACCATTTCATTAACCATGGTCTTCTCTCTACACTTAACTAAGGTTAAAAGTATGATAAGTTTTAATTATTATTCATTTTATTTTTGAACTCATCATATCTTTTTCATCTTCTTCTTCATGAGCAAGAAGAAGAAAAGCTTTCTAGTTCAATGGCAACATGAGAAAACATGTGAGAAATCCAAAACTAAAGTTTACCCACTTCCTATTTCTTCATCCTCTACCTCTTGCCAAGTAGTATAGGGTGTTTCCTTCACAAGTTTTTCCGACTTGGTGAAGTTGGAGCTTGTTCTAGCGATACCTCGACGTAGATCATCTTCGGCATCGAACCGACGATCAAGCCCGCCCATTCTTCGATGATGCCGACGCTAGAGCCCAAGACATGATTTGGACAGCGAGGGGACTTCATTACGGAGCCGTGGAGGTGGTGGACCGGATCTACAAAAGTTGTATGTCCGTTCCCTTAGTTAAAATGTTAACTAGTTTACTTGTTTCGCCTAAATATCTAGTAAACGATCCGTAGTCGGGTTTATAGGCACCCGTAAAATTTGATTTGTACATGTTTGATCACTTGTGAGACTTCACTAGAGTGCCTAGGAACCCTACAGTGGTATCAGAGCCTAGCTAGAGCCTTAGGCGAAGCGTAGACGGAGTTTGAAGTCCGATCGAACCGAAATCCGATTTCCAAATTGCTCTCTGTACTTTTTTGTAAAATGTGGATTTTTGCAAATTAAAAATATGCAGAAAAACAAGCAGGTAAATATAAGAATTACGATGCAAAAATTACCTAATGATCTTTCTAAAGTGCGGCGGAACCGCGGTATTAGCGTGCTAATGCGGCCCTTCCGCCGCACTTTTGTCTTATCTGCCATTGAATTTTGCACAGTAACTCCTATTTTTTAGTGCTGGTTTTCCTGGGAATTTTTAATCTGAAATAAAGAGTTGAGTATTTTGGGTTGTATTGGGAGTTCATACATTCGATCGGATTGTCAAACTTTGTCTATGTGTCGTTCCGGATAATTTTTTGAATATGTTAAAAAGTTCGACCGGATATAAATACCCAATTTTTCCCCTGTCGGGAAATTTCCAAGTGTTGGATATTTCTGTAGTTTAATCACGTTCTAAGTAGTGCAAGTAACACGATGGTCCCTCTAGAAGACAACAAACCTTAACTCGATTATGTGACCGTCTTGAACTACCCTTTGAACCTTCGGGTTTGGGGCAGTACGGCGTGCCACATGTGAGGCGTTGGCTTGACCCTTCTACGGCTGGACCGTTGGTACTGAGGCATGAACTGAATGTTTTTAGACTTGTTTCATGTGTTGATCTGTATCGGGAAAACTTGGGTGTTCGATTGTTCGATCGAAAAGTTTAGCATTTTTCTATTTATCCGGAATGTGATACAATAATTGGAATTCACAAATAGTTATGAGATAACGGAATGAATATTATAAACATAGCAGTTTAGTCTCACTTGATCGGTTGCCACGGAATTTTGATGTGATCAAAAGTCCGTTGCAATCACGTTGTGAACGCGGATACTCGCCGGTAAACTTAATAGACAGCCTCACTCCATAGCCCCGACCAAGTGACTGCAGGAGAACCCCGTCACCGAAAGCATCCGTTCGGGTGCTCGCGGCAGCGGTGTTCCGCCTTGGTGCACTTCGTCGACGGCATCGGGGGTGCGGCCGCCTACTAAAGTTTGAGACGAGCATTCGATCAGGATGTCGGGAATCTTGTTGAATTTCCCGACTTGATATTGAAAAGAGTTTTCGATAATGAGACTAAAATGCGGGGTTTATAATTGTTAGGCATGCGATGTCTAAGTATTTCATTTGGTCAGGCATGCGATGTTTGAGGAGGTTGTGGATTCCAACTGTTGTAGTTTTACATTTTCTTTTCTGTGACCGTAAGTGTAATATGTGATGTCGCCGGTTTCGTTGCTATATGCCAACGACAATTGGGATGCGCATATTTACTTACGTTGATGACATGTGATGTTATGTGTTGCTGGATATGTTATATTGGATCGTCGTGTTTGAACAGCCGGGGTTTTTTTATGTGAGATGAGTGTTTTTCATTTTCATTCATGTAAAAACTTGTATGTAATATTCTTTTATTGGGGCACTTCCAGGTTGCGGAAGTAGTCACCGTTTGTATATTATTTACTTTTCTGCACTAGGATAGACCCAAGGAGGGGAGCACAAGTAACCGGGTTCTGGGGTCCAGAGGGAGACCAACTCGAGGAGTCGAGTCCGGGTCTCCTAACCCTAGAATTGGTAGGGTTGCTTGCCGCTCTCGTAGGGGTCTAGGGGTGTGGGATTGGCTATTCATCACGACCGTGGAATCCGTATTTTATACTGGCTCGTATTGAAAACACGGACGTCCTAGTATATCCAATATTTCATATGTTTCTTCTGCTGTGTTTTATCTGTGATCATGTGATGTTCTGTGACAGATATTGTATATAGTATATATGATATATTATATAGACGTTGCTTATGTTTTACACCCGCGCTAGCCCTGCCCCGCTCTGCCGTTAGTTACCTAACCTAACGGTGCACGAGGGGACATCGAGGCGAATGCGGATGGCATAAGTGTACGTCATATCTATCTGTGATGTTTAGGTAACTTAAAATGATGGGATATTCATTAATGAGATTAATAAAAGAAAATAAACCTAATTGATGTTGTGGAATCGAATTTCAAAATAAAACAGGTAGCTACAGTTCTTGCTTTGCATCGCGGTGTTCATTATAGAACATCCTGCACCTTATTCGATGAGGAAAGGACCGAGATCCCTTCACCGGGAGTGACTCCTTTAGCAATAACTGGCAGATGCTACACACTCAGTTTGTATTTGATCGCTTCTATAGTTTCTGCTTTGCACAGTGATATATATGATATATCCCGCACCTCATTCGACGAGGAAAGGGCCGACGATCCCTTCATCGGGAGTGACCCCTTTAGCAAAACTAGAAAAGCCTCAAAAACATTCCATTTAAAAACCATTTGATTCCGCAACGAGATCAAGTTCAAAGCGTTAAAGGTTTTCACAAAAACCATTCGCAACCCTCCGTCATTTTAGGAAGTAGAGTACTTAGTATTCGTGCTGTGTTTGTTGACCATAGTCAAGGCACAGTGTACGGTAGCTAAGTGATGTCTTCCTACACCGCATATGATGCGATTAGTTAGGACAGTCGCGTGACTTTGTTGACCTTAGTTAAGGGTCATGTGGGTGGGTCTAATTAATCACGAAATGACGGGTAGAACTTGACTAGTACTTATGATTTGTTGACCATAGTTAAGGTCATAGGTGCTAGGGGTAAAAACCTTTATCGAGAGTTTCAAGTGTTGAAATTTGCAATGAGATTGCATACCTTCTATATGATAGTTGGATCCCGATACCCACTGCGAGTAATTGTTACTCCTGGGAGAGTTTTGCACTTTGCAATTAGCCGATCAAGTAGGTGTCTAGAAAGGTGTCAACGGGGTTACGCCTCTGGGAAAACGAGGTTTACTGTAATTAGGTCCGTGCGAAAGCACGGGGAACCTCCCTCAAAGTACCGACACTGGCCTGGCTGAAAGATTGGCGAACTTGTAGAGTGTAATTAATCCCGGCTAGTCTTTCCTTTTAGGGTTTGAAGGAAGATTTGATAAAAACAGTGGGAGCCATCCTGATTAGATAAAATATATAACCAATCTAATCTTGATAGAGCGCACGCAGAGTGTTTTCTTCTCTCTCTCCTGGTAGCGACCATATCACGCCTTAATCAAGATAATAAAATGGATGTATTGACCGAACCCGCTTGTTATACTGAGCTGGGGAACGTTGGTCCCACTCCAACTTATAATTGTTATAAGACAGAGCAGGAAATAGGGAATACCAGAATTCCTATGCCGCCCAAACAAAGAAAGTGCATATGATACATCTCCTTCGGGTATGTTCATTATAAAGAACTGTTTCTCAGTATCCTCTGAATCCTGGGTATATGATACCGGATCAGGATCCCAGATATGTAATCTGTTACATAGGGCTACAAAAAGGTAGAAAAACTGAGAACGGGTGATAAGTTTCATGAGACAGAAACCGGGGCAAGTGTTGCAGCCAAGTCTGTTGGTCACTGTCACCCTGTATTACGAATACATTGATTCTGAACAAATGCTATTAGATACCGAACCTGATATACAAAATCATATCAGTCTCTTTATTAGTAAAGAAAGGATATAATTTTGTATTGATGGATAATGTTTTGAACATTTCCTATATCAAAAGTTGATCGGTTCAGGCACGTTATCTAAAAGCATTGACGTTCTAAATCAAACTACAGTTCCTCGTATACAGAACACACACAAGAGGAAGAGTTCAGAAATGAACGAATTCTTCTTGAAGCATTGTAGACTAGGTCATATCAATGCGACCCGACTGGCTGAAGTTACATTTAGATGTATATTTAAATCAGTTTGAATTTACATCTTGTGAAACTTGCCAGTCATGTCACAAAGATATAATGACACCAGCTCTGTTTACTGGAAACAGAGAAAGAGTTCGTAAACTCTTGGGACTGATACATGATGATGTATGTAAGGTCTCCTGTCTACATATGCCAGGACTGGTTCTTTATACTTCATTATATTCTCTGATAATCTCTCAAGATTCAGTCATATATTCCTGTTGAAATATAAGTCCGAACCTTTTGATGTATTCACAGAATATAAGTAGGAAGTAGAGAACCAAAATACAGGTATAAGTATTATATCCTATGATAAGATCAGGGAGGAGAATACTTGTGCATAGAATTCCTGGACTATTCTAAAGGAGAATGAGATTTTCTCTCAGTGTTACTCCTCTGAATACACCACAGCACAACGGTGTATCAGGGCGGAGCAATTGCACAATATTAGATATGGTGTGCTCTATGATGAGTATTACTGAGTTACCTATTTCCTTTTGGGGTTATGCACTTGAGAAGCTACATACCTATTGAATTAGGTTTGAATCAATTCAATGCCTACCACTCCATATGAGATATGGTATGGGAAGATCCTATCTCTTAAGTAAGTTAAGATTTGGGATTGTCCGGCCTATGTCAAAAGCAAAATCCGGACAAGATCGAGGCAAGATCAGTTCTGTAGAACTGGAAAGGTTTCAGCTGTACAAAACTGCTAATGATTTGACAGAACCAGAGGATTCAATAGTTTCCGACGAACCTCAGCCTCTCCGCCGATCTAGTAGGGTTCCTCATCCGCTTGAGAGATACCTCGGTTTCTCGATGATAGTGGGAGCAAGGATTGCATCATGAGATGATGACCCAACTAGTTTCGAGCAGGCCATCGAGAGTAGGGACTCTGTAAGAATGGCTGGATGCTTAGCGATCTGAGATGGAATCCATGTACACCAGCAAAGTATGGACTTTAGCTGCTATATCTGAAGGGTTAAATCCCCATCAGGAGCAAGTATATCTTGAGAAGATTACTTGGTGTAGATGGAAAAGTTGAGACTTTCAAAGCTAGACTTATTAAAGGTTTTCGTCATCGACCAGGCGTGGATAATGATGAAACCTTTTTCCAGTAGCTATGCTTAAGTCTATCTAGATCCTACTTACCACGGCTACATACCATGACTACGATATCTGGCGGTTGGGTGCCATGACTGCTTTTCTAAATACTGATTTAGAAGAGACCGTCTATAAGAACACAGCCAGAGGTCTTCGTAGTCAGTGGGAGCAGCGGAAACGTGTGCAAGATGCCTTATAGGATAAAGCAGGCATCGCGGAGTTGGAACATCTGTTTTGATGTGTTAGTCAAAGAGTTTGACATCATCAAAATAGTAGATGAACCTTGTATAAACAAAAAGGTAGTAGGAAGTATGGTGATGATCCTCGTAGAGTACGTGGATAACATACTCATGATAGGAAAAGAGTTTCCTATACTACGATCGGTCAATCTCCTATTATCACTAGGATTCTCCAAATAGGATCAAAGTGATACCTCCTAAATCCTGAGTTTTCATCTATGAGATAGATGTAATTGGATGCTAGGATTCTCACTGGATGTAGTGAGATGGTATCAATCGATCCTGGGGAGAATCACTGAAAGTGTTCCAGGGTGATAAAGACGACTGAATGTCAGTCACAGGCACTGTCTTTACCCTCAGTAAAGGGACGGTATGTTGGAAGAGTTCCAAGCTAGATACCGTGGCAAACTAGACGATAAAGGCTGGTAACATCGCTATTAATGATACTACCAAAGAGGCAGTTTGGGTGTATATTGGTTCATAGGATGAACTAGGTTCCTGCCATTGTATGACAATGGAAGTGTGGCTTTGGCCCTGGAACCCTGGTCCCATCAGTGACCCAGACATAATCTAAGACAGCATCACCTGATCATGGAGATAGTTGATCTCCAGGGTGATCGAGGTAAGGAGAGTAGACTCAGAGGACAACACGGCGGATCCACTCACGAAGGCCCTTTTCCCAAAGAGAGACTTTTAGGGGATGGTTGAGTATGTGATACTGCAACCACTGCTACAGATGGCCCTAGTGCAAGTGGGAGATTGTTAGTTATATGTATGCCCTAGAGGCCATTACTGTACATTCGATGTATATTTTAGTGGATGCTGGGACATATATAGGTAGGACTTTCTTGCTCGACATGATAGTACGCTATCTGGTTGCTCTTTATCTTAACATGTATACTTTCTGTCTCTCTGATTACATGTTGATAAAGCCCATAGGATGTGTACTCGACTTCCAGGACTATGATGTAGATCATACTAGTAGGGCCTGGGTAGTCCAAGAGTACATCCTTGAAATGTTCCTAGTCGAGGGAATATCGAGACGGGGCATCGATATTCCAGAGTAGACTAGCGCATATCTTCTTGACCCATGCGATGGGCGATGGATGATCCCATATCCATTGGTGTTTGACATCGAAGATGCTATGCGGGTGCTCAGTGGAGACTGGGTACACTGAACGGACTCGCCGAGAACTCCCAGATGGTATTATACCTCACGTCAGATGGCAGTTCTCTGGTGACACTGGTACAGCTTAGTCTGTTGACCCGAGATCGTTATAGAGTCTTATGTGTCTCCCACTGTGCTTTGATTTCCACCCTACCACGGCTCTGCTGAGTTGTGCAAACAGGTGGTTTTTGGGTACAGTCCCGATTCACATGGAGGCAATGAGCGATAGGAGGGGATTCGTCTCTCCCGGTATTGGGGGTTGATGTTGTGCTATGCTCGACTGGCCATAACAGGAAATCCCTGGCCAGGGTTGCAGTGATATACTGGTAAGAGTTATCAGTAGTTTCACGAATGTTATGGACCTCAAGTCGGCATGACTTATCGAGCTATTGGGGTCTGACGTTTACCACCCCTAAGCGAGATATGCGACATATCAGACGAACAGACCGGACTATACGATAAGTGTTACTGGTTGGATTCGCAGGAGTGTGAGCGGGCTTGCTCGTCGATCTTCTGATCGCTCAATACCCGGGTGGCCGTTACGTTTGGCAGACCGCTTGCGGCTTGTGGGTGTTTGATATGATCATCATCCGCTGCCGGTGTATTGACGAGTCTTTAGAGTCCTACACAGAGGTTTCCTGGCTCAAGCGAAACGAAATAGGAGCGCATATGAGATATGTGCGGGACCGAGAATAATGCGTGTATGTGATACCGTATTCCATTCTCGCGATATATGTGTCGAATGCTTATATGCGATATAACCTAGTTATCGAATCAAGGATTGATTCGATAAGCCGATACATATGATACTAGTCGGTTATATCCGATATGACCGGATCATTGAATCAAGTGTTGATTTAATGATTTAATGTATAATTATATATTTGATATATTGCTTTGCATTAACTAGTATTGGTTCACTTTAAATGGATTTTCTCACTTGAATTGTGCACATTGTATATGCGATATAGTTTTGTGCACATGTTTGTATCATGTTTGATGATACATGCTTACTTGGTTAAGTGTAAAGAATCAAACCATGGTTTAAGTTAATGATTAGGGTTTTGATTACTTATTCATTTATCTTATTTATTTATATTCATTTTGGAAAAGGGAAAAGATAAATGAATGGTTGTAAGTTTTGTTTTTAGTTGAAGTTTCTTGAAACTTTGACTTAGTCTCCTTTTTGTTCTTATCCTTAACCCTAACCATTTCATTAACCATGGTCTTCTCTCTACACTTAACTAAGGTTAAAAGTATGATAAGTTTTAATTATTATTCATTTTATTTTTGAACTCATCATATCTTTTTCATCTTCTTCTTCATGAGCAAGAAGAAGAAAAGCTTTCTAGTTCAATGGCAACATGAGAAAACATGTGAGAAATCCAAAACTAAAGTTTACCCACTTCCTATTTCTTCATCCTCTACCTCTTGCCAAGTAGTATAGGGTGTTTCCTTCACAAGTTTTTCCGACTTGATGAAGTTGGAGCTTGTTCTAGCGATACCTCGACGTAGATCATCTTCGGCATCGAACCGACGATCAAGCCCGCCCATTCTTCGATGATGCCGACGCTAGAGCCCAAGACATGATTTGGACAGCGAGGGGACTTCATTGCGGAGCCGTGGAGGTGGTGGACCGGATCTACAAAGGTTGTATGTCCGTTCCCTTAGTTAAAATGTTAACTAGTTTACTTGTTTCGCCTAAATATCTAGTAAACGATCCGTAGTCGGGTTTATAGGCACCCGTAAAATTTGATTTGTGCATGTTTGATCACTTGTGAGACTTCACTAGAGTGCCTAGGAACCCTACAGTTATGTTATATGTATATGTGATATGCATATAAATGATATTAGTCGGTTGTATGCGATACAACCGGGTTATTAAATTAAGTGTTGATTTAATAATTTAATGTGTAATTATATATTTGATATATTAATATACATTAACAAATATTAGCTCACTTAAGAAAATGTATTCTCTTTATACATTTAATATATATGTGATATATATTAATGTATTTTATTTTGTGTCATGCTAGATGATACATTGGACATGGGTGTATGAGACTCATACCAAAGTAAAGATAATTAAGGGTAATTATTTATTTAGGGATAAATAAAATTAGGTGGAAGTTAGTCATGGCTTGAAGCTTAGAGAAGCTTATGGAACCATTGACTTAGTCCACTAATTTGTTTTACTCTAGATATTTATTAATCTAACCATTATTTTTAGCCATGGTTTAGTCTCTACATGAGTTATATATGATATTATCTCACCCATGGTTGCCATTCTATGATTGACTTCTTCTTCTTCTTCATCTCCTTGATCTTACTAGATTTTCTTGAGATGAAGAAAAAGTGAGAGAAAAATAATTCTAAAGTGAGCAAAATTCCTACTTCATCAATCTACACTATACTAGCCATTTAGTATATGTGGTTTGCTTCACTAATTCTCAATTAGTGAAGAGCTAGCTTGAGTTGGAGATTCCTCGACGTAGATCATTTTCGGACTTGAAGTTCTTTAAGCAAGCTTGTTCTTTTCGCCTAGTGGAGCCTAACGAGAGTCCGGGAGACCACTACTTGGAGCAAAGATACTACTACACGGAGATTTAGAAGTGAAGGACCGGTCTACAAAGGTTGTATTCCTTGTTCACATAGAGTAAAGTTGTTTACTTTCTTTTGTTAAACCCTAATCCTCTAGTTAGATCCTCGGTTATGGGTTTCTTAGTACTCTAGATTTTTTAAAATTGCATGCTTGATGCCTTAGAAAACCTAGTGAGGGTGCTAAGGAACCTAGCAGTGGTATCAGAGCCAAGCTAGAGAATCAGACGATATTAGTAGAATTACGAAACCGAAAAAACTCCGAAACCTCAAAACCAAAACCCTAGTTTCTGTCGTTTTTTAAAAGTTCTCTGAATTTTTTTTAAACAGTTGCAGAATGTTACATGATATGTAATATGAACACCAGAGAAAAACGAGCCCAATCCACCGGATTTTGGCCGGCGAAACCTTGCCAAAAACCGATTTGGCCGGTTCTTTAGATGAGTTTGGGGTTCGATTTTCTTAGATGTTCTTGTCTCTTGGGTTTGGTGTTTCAGGTATTGTTTGTTTTTGCCAAGATTGCATGTGATGTTATCTTTTATATAGTGGCAATTCAGAGTGTTTCGTATTCGTAATTTTAATGTCGTTTCGGGTTTGATATTGATATGTGATACAATATTTGGAATCCATAATAATTAGTTTTGTGAAAACTAGTTTGAATTTTGTAAACCTTGCAATTTAGTCTCATTTGATCAGTTGTCACGGGGGTTTGATATGGATCAAAACTCTATCGCAATCACGTAGTGTACGCGGATACTCGCCGGGTAACATTACTAGATAGCGATGCCCCAAATCCCCGACCAAGTGACTGTAGGAGAACCCCGTTGCCAAAAGCATCCTCCCGGGTGCTCCCGGCCGCGGTGTTCCGCCTAAGTGCACTTCGTCGACGGCATCGGGGGGTGCGGCCATCTACTAAAGTTTCCGACGAGCATTCGATTAGATTGTCGGGAATCTTGTTGAATTACCCGACTGGTTATTGAAAAGTGTTTTCAATATTGAGACAAAAATGTGGGGTTTATAAGGTTAGGCATGAAATTCGGAATATGAGATATTCCGGGTTTATGATATCTATGGAATTCATATGGTTAAGCATGAAATCTGAAGTATGTGATATTTCAGGTTTATGATGTCTAAGGTGGTTGCGGTTTCCAATTATTGTAGTTTTCACTTTCTTTCTGCGACCGTAAGTGTAATATGTGGTGTATCGCCGGTTTCGTTGCTATACGTCAACGACAATTGGGATATGCATATATACTTACGTTGATGACATGTGATGTTATGTGTTGCTGTGATATGTTATATTGGATCGTCGTGTTTGAATAGCCGGTGGTTTTTGCGTGAGATAAGAGTTTTTCATTTTCATTCATGTAAAAACTTGTATGTAATATTCATTTATTGGGGCACTTCTGGGTTGAGGATGATGTCACCATTGATGTATATTATTTACTTTTCCGCATTAGGATAGATCCAAGGTGGGAAGCACAAGTAACCGGGTTTTAGAGTCCAGTGGGAGACCACCTCGAGGAGTCGAGTTCGGGTTTCTGTAACATTTCAGAAAAATAAAATATTATTTTTGAGAATTTATATAATTGAATAATAAATATTACGAATATTTTAATGTGTGGAGATTAGTTTTAAGTGATATGGTATAATTAAATACCGATAAATTGGGAAATATTTAGAAATTTATGTTAATTATTGATTTTTTGAAGAGATTATAAGAATGGAGCATTCATAGATTTCTTATAATTAATTATATTATATGTTAATGCTAATCTCGATTAAATATCACTAATCGTGTATTAAGCTTGATTTGTGCACATGACATGCACCATGTCATGTTACACACTTGTTTCATTTTTGAACCATGACATTTTGTTTTCTTTATATGTATATGGGTTGTATTTTTTTTTTTGGTTTTAAAAGAAAAGGTTAAGGGAAAAGATAAGAAAAGAAAAGAAAAGGGAATAAAGAAATGGAGGGATGGGCAAGAGAGAGAGAAAGGATGAGGGGTCAACCTTGGACCATGGCACATTGTCCCCCCACTTCATTTTCTTCATCATTTTCTTTCCTCTCCCCTCACCATGGCTGCCCTCTTCTTCTCCCTCCTCTACCTCCTCACCTCAACCCCAAAACCACATCAAAACTATGCTTTCCCTTCACTAAAAATGTGCACAAGCTCACTACAGGCATAGGGAACCAAGATAAATTAGATTTTGAAGACTTGGGGCAACTCAAGAAAATTCTTGAGTTGCCAAATGAGGTAATTCTTTAACCATTAGTGTAGTATTTGGTTTACTTTAGCATCTATATTAGTTTAGATGTGATTAAGTGAGGTTTAGTGAGGTTTGAAAATTCGAAGATGAGGGTTAGGGTTTTTCTTGAGTTGGGATGATGTATGTGGGTGTAATTGGTGAACACAACCCCTTTAGCGTTAAAAACCCGGGAAAAACCAGAGACTAGACCCTATACCCCAAACTTAGAAAACCCCGATATCGGATTTGTGTTGAAATTATGATGTTGTTTTGAGATCTGCTACGACCCGGGGCACCTGAAAAATATTTAGCAATTACAGTGAGTCGTGCAGGCAACATAGGAGCAAACCCCAAGACCCGAGACCCCAAATTTACTGTTTGGCCTCAAATTTATTCTTTCTGGCCGCAAATTGCGGCCAGGGTGGGGGTGAGTGGATTTGTGTTTGGTCCATGGCTTTATCTTCAGTAAACTAGACCCTCCACATATGCAAAATTGGCTAATTTCACCTTAGGCAAAATCTGGAGAGGTTTTCTTAAGTTTCTGATTTCGTATTGTGAATTTTAATGAATTGGGATTTGGTATTTGATATTGTGTTCCGTCGTCTGATGTTTGTATGTCAGCGACGAGGGTTGTTTGGTGGTTTTGCAGGCGTAGGCTATGGGTTCTAACCTATAAGCGATTTGTGTGCCGTATTGGTTTTCCGACTTGATTTTAATAAGAATTCACGATTGTGTATTAGTTGTAGGTACCCTCGCATGGATTCCGAGACGACGAAGCACCTCGACTTCGGCAAGCAAGGATCAATGTGAGTTGATATATATCTATGGGGGAAGTCGGGTGGATGTCGTATAGCACATCCGCAATTTCGTAGTGTAGCACGCGAATGCGTTATGATATATATATATATATACTGATGTGTTTTATGAGATGTGTATACTTAGCAAGAAATGCTTAGGTGATTTTGGGTTAGTTTTAGAGTAATTGTAGGAAAATGCTTTTAGCTTAGTTTCTTAGTCATGAAACCCTAGAGTAATGATTTGCACACACGCGCACACACACACACACATGCATACATTCGATGTTCTTGTGCGTATATTGGGATATGTATATATATATACATATATGTATGCGAGTATGTATATATATATATACGTATACATGTATGATGAGGGTAGTATATGATACTTGGATATGAGTCGATGTGATTGGGCAGGATGCCGTGAGATCGGTGATGTGATTTGGGTCGTGTTATAAGATACGACATGTTTTATTAGCGGATCGATTGGGCGATGTGATTTTATTCACCCGTGGATATATATTGGATGCTATCGATATGTACTAGACTTTAGATCAGTACCCTAGTTCATGATATTATGTTAATGATACCAAATGAATAATGAGATATATGTGATTGGCGACCCGTACCCCGATTTTGGGATGCCGTACGATGGATTTACCGTATGAGATATAAATATGATGATTGATCCGCACTCATGATTCGAGGATGTTGTATTATATTTTTATCGTATGTGACGCTATTGAGGCGGGATCACCGACTAATATAAATATATATATATATATATATATATATATATATATATATATATCGACTCAGACTTAGGTGGTTTTCCTAACCCTTTTATTAGTCTCTTAGCTTTGTCCTGTAGTTACTTAGTAGATGTTAGACTGGGCTCGAGTCATACATATTTACAAAACCAACGAATCGTAAGTATTTTAAAGACAGGCCGATGGATACTATGGATATTTCAAAGGACGTACCTTTTCTTAAAAGCACTGTAGCCCCTATTTTCTAAAACTACAATTCGTGCGATTTCTGACACCCAAAACTGTATGACTCGTATATAGGAATGTATATTTCTTTACTGTTGCGTTTACTATTCATTTTCCATACATTCTTGCTGTTCGCATCGCATTGCATGCTTAAATGTACTTTTATTGTTATTATGAAACCATGCTGTCAGGACACTGCACCATTACCGATGATGCGTATGCTACACGTACATCTGCTTGCCAGCTCACACACATCATCATCGGTAATTGTTATGTCACGTACACATTAGAAAATACTACTTCATTAGTATAAATTGCTTGCTGATAGTTTCGATATAGTACTAGTGCGCATGCCTTTATATGCTAATTTAGATATTGCATTTATTACCGTGATATTCCATGTATATTTATATATTCATTTGCCATGCGATATTTTGGGCCAGATCGGATTGCCGGAGCCCGGTATTCACTGTTATTGACCCTTCATTTTGGATTTCAGATTTCCATGAGATTTCTTGATTTTGAGAAACCGTAAGATTTTATAAACTCATTATCATTTCTAAAAATAGAAACTGCGGTTTTCTCGTGATATGTCCACCATGAGTTTTCTCGGCTCTTGAGCGGTATTATACACTCGATTCGAGGAGGAGGAGGAACCGTCTTTGGGTGCATGGTGGACCAGGTGTGGTACCCCAGGACGAGAAGGTCGTAGATGATGGCGTTAAGCCTGGCAGGGGAGCATTACCGACCGGTTATTTATGACGCGGCGGATATTCGGAGGATACCGACGTAATCGTGAGATTATATAATTTGGGCCCGTCCGGATTGCCAGAGCCCAGGGGCCAATACGGATTGCCGGAGCCCGAGATATTGAGACTTTGAGGTATTGAGATTATATGAGATGGGCCAGTCCGGATTGCCGGAGCCCGAGATATTGAATATTGGGATTTATGTTTTGTGTCGATGCTTGACACGGATTCTATGATGATTTCATTGATGATACCTCGATTTTTATATACAGAAATCTCACTAAATTAAGAAAACAGTTTTCTCATTTAGATGTATTCTGTTTTCATGCATTCATACATCATATATAGGATATGTTGCTACCTGAGGCACTGACACGAGCACTTGATATTACACTTATGTGTAGATGTTTCAGGGTTATTTTTATTATGGATATTATCGTATGACCTAAGATTGCGTCATACATGCGATTTCTGCTCGGTGATGTTTTCTACTCACGAGTTGGCAACTCCCCTCCGTTGTGCCACGGTCTCTTGCAGGTTTGCCGTACAGGTTTCGTTGCGGCTTGCGTATGAAGGGTTTCCTACAGCACCACTACAAGGGTTTGGAGGCAACACACATGCCATATTTAAAATTTAGAAGGTGCTAAAGAAACATTCTAAAGGATCATGGTAGAAAATTTAGGGCAACTTAACTTTAACACAAACATAAGTATAAAAAGCTAGGGTTTTGAGAGTACAACCTTTGTAGTTCCCTACGCTAGACTCCTTGGCTACTTGAGAGTTGGAAAAAGGTCCGCTTGAGATCCTTTAGGTCCACGATGATCCACCCGGAGTCCTCTTTGTCCAAGCTTGAAGCTTCACAAGATCAAGAGAAGAAATGGAAGCTAACTCTCTACACTAATGGGCAAGACTAGTGTAGAATGGTGTTGTGGTTGGTTTTCTCACTTCAAAATCCTAACTTGGTCACTCTTTGGCTCACTTGAGAAAACTAGAGAGCAAGAGAGAAAGGAGGAAGAAGATGATGACTTTCTAAAACTCAAGATAATGATAAGCTTGTAAATAAAAATGAGAAAATAGAATATATATATTTTCTATCTCTCATTCTTAACCAAGGTTATAAAATATCTAGATATTTAGTTTGGAACAAAAATGACCATAGAAATTAAATCATGGTTAAACAAAAGGGTTAATAAAAGAATAAAATATTCAACCATGAAACAATTTCCATTTTCATTTTTCTTTTCCAAAAATAATATCCATATATTTTATAAAGGGTGTGAGTCTTATATTGCCACCATCCACTATATCAACAACCATGATAGAATGATGTATGCATGTATGTGTGCATGCACATCCATATGTGCATGAATAAGAATGAATGCATACATGCATGCATACAACAAAAAAGACAAGAAAAGATTTCAAGTGAGAAACTAATGGTCAAATGATAAATCAACACTTGATTTAGCAACCCGGTCATATCACATACGACCCGACCAAAAGCAAACCGCACGATTAATATACGGTATCTCATACACGCATTTTAACCGGGTCCACGCGCATATCTCATATGCGCACCACATCATTTCGCCTGGACTAGGCAACTCCATTGTGGGACTCTAAGACTCGTCAATACGCCGGCAGTGGGTGATGATCATATCAAGCACCCCCAGGCCGCAAGCGGTCAGCTAAAAGTAACGGCTACCAGGGTATTGAGCGATCAGAAGAAAACAAGCGAACCTGTTACAACTCCCGTCGAGCCAACCGGCAACACTACCGTACAGTCTGGTCTCTTCGTCAGATATGCTGCATATCAAGTCTAGGGATGGTAACATCGACCCCAATAACTCAATAAGTCGTGCCGATGAATGGTCTATAACAGATCAAAAAACTACTGATAACACTTATCAGTAAATCTCAACAGCCCTGTCCAGGGACTTATTGATATAGCCAGTCGAGAACAGCACATCATCAACTCCCAATACCGGGATAGACGAAACCCCTCCTATCGCTCATCGCCTTCGTGTGTCTCGGGACTGTACCCAACGGCCACCTGTTTGCACGACTTAGTAGAGCCGTGGTAGGGTGGTAATCAAAGTACAGTGGGAGAACACACAAGACTCTATGACGATCTCGGGTCTACAGACTAACCTGCACCAGTGTCACCTGATAACTGCTATCCGACGATAGATATAATTCCATATAGGAGTTCTCGGTGAGTCCGTCCAGTGTACCTAGTCACCACTGAGCACCCGTATACGATCTCGATGTCAAACATCGATGAATGTAGGAACATCCATCACCCATCATATGGGTCTAGTATCAATACGCTAGTCTACTCTGGTATATCGATGCCCCGTCTTGATATACCTACGACTAGGGACATTTCAGGATGTGCTTATAAACTACAGATGTCCCACCAGTATGATCTCCATCATAATCACAGTAGTCAAGCCTATATCCTCAGGGCTTTATCAACATGTGTGAATGAATAAAAGCATGATCAAATCAACATGTCAGATAAAGAAGAACCAGATAGCATACTATCATGTCGAGCAAGAATGTACACTGAATATATATATATACATGTATAAATACATCCACTATCATATAATGGCCTCTAGGGCATACATATATCCAACAATCTCCCACTTGCACTAAGGCCAGTTATTGGCGTATCTCATACCCAACATCTCAAAAAGTCGCTCATGCTGCGGCTGAGGGAGGGCCTTGGTGAGTGGATCCGTGGCGTTATTCTTTGTATCTACTCTCCTAATCTCGATCTCGCGGCGATCTACAATCTCCCGGATCAAATGAAAACGCCTCAGGATGTGTCTGGATCGCTGATGGGACCTAGGCTCCTTGGCTAACGCCATAGCCCCATTATTATCACAATACAATGGAATTGGATCAATAATGGTTGGAACTACTCCTAGCTCCGAGACGAACTTTCTCATCCAAACGGCTTCCTTGGTGGCATCATTCTCAGCAATGTACTCAGCCTCCATCGTAGAGTCTGGAACGGTATCCTGTTTGGAACTCTTCCAACTTACCGCCCCTCCATTGAGGGTAAATACAAACCCAGAGATAGATTTGCTGTCGTCCTTATCGTTCTGGAAGCTCGAATCGGTAAAGGCCTCCACTTGGAGATCTCCATTACCATACACCAAGAACAATTCTTTAGTCCTTTGCAAGTACTTAAGAATGTTCTTCACAGCTATCCAGTGATTCTTTCCTGGGTTGGATTGATACCTGCTTACAACACTAAGTGCATAAGCTACATCTGGGCGTGTACATAACATCGCATACATTATAGATCCTACTGCCGAAGCATAGGGTATAATGCTCATGCGAGCTCTCTCTTCATCGGTCTTTGGGCAAGAGTCCTTCGAGAGAGTGACCCCATGGCAAGCGGGTAAGGCCCCCGCTTGGAGTCTTCCATACTAAACCTTTTTAGGATGGTGTTGATGTACCTGGTTTGGGACAATCCCAATAACCTCTTGGATCTATCCCTATAGATCCTAATGCCCAGAATGTATGTGGCATCACCCAGGTCCTTCATGGAGAACCTTAGTGATAAGAAAGATTTGACCGACTGTAGCATAGGAATATCATTTCTTATCAGAAGAATGTCATCCACGTACAATACGAGGAATGTGACAGCTCCCCCTACAGCCTTCTTATAAACACAAGGTTCATCTGGATTTTTGATGAAATCAAACTCTTTGATAACATCATCAAAACAGATGTTCCAACTCCGTGATGCCTGCTTTAACCCATATATGGATTTAAGCAATCTACATGCTTTCCCGCTGCTCCCACTGTCAATGAAGCCCTCTGGCTGATCCATATAAACGCATTCTTCTAAATCCCCATTTAGAAATTCCGTTTTAACGTCCATCTGCCAGATTTCATAGTCGTAGTGAGTAGCTATAGCAAGTAGGATCCGAATGGATTTAAGCATGGCTACGGGCGAAAAAGTCTCGTCATAGTCCAAACCTGGTCTTTGACGAAAACCCTTCTCTACAAGTCTTGCCTTATAGGTCTCTACCTGCCCATCTACATCAATCTTTCTTTTAAAGATCCATTTGCACCCCACAGGTTTTACCCCAGGGGGTACAACGTCCAAAGTCCATACTTTGTTGGTGTACATAGACTCCATTTCGGATCTCATGGCAGCCAGCCACTTCACAGAGTCTCCACTCGTGATAACTTGCTGAAAACTGGTAGGATCATCATCCTCCATGTTGCAGTCTTCTCTGTCACCATCAATGAGGAAAACGTAGTACCTTTCCGGTGGGCGAGAAGTCCTACCAGACCTACGGAGTGGCCGAGATTCCTCAGTTTCTATTGCAACAGCCGGTTCAACCAAGTCGTCATTTGTAGTTTGTGTCTTTAGAACCTCTTCTAGATCTACCACATTGCCATCAGTTTCATTTGTGAAAAACTCTTTTTCCAAGAATGTGGCATGCTGAGAAACAAACACCTTTTGTTCCTCTTTGTGGTAGAAAAGATATCCATAAGAGTTCTTTGGATATCCCACAAAATTACACATGACCGACCGTGTCTCGAGTTTGTCCGGATTCTGCTTTTTAACATAGGCCGGGCAACCCCAAATCTTAAATCTCTTAAGAGATGGTCTCTTCCCATGCCATATCTCATATGGCGTGGTAGACACGGTTTTGGTTGGAACCTTGTTCAGTAGAAACGCTGCAGTCTCCAATGCATGCCCCCAAAATGAGACAGGTAACTCAGCATCACTCATCATGGAACGGACCATATCTAATAGGGTCCGATTCCGTCGTTCAGACACACCGTTGTGCTGTGGTGTGTAAGGAGGAGTGAGCTGAGAGAGAATCCCATTCTCTTTTAGGAAGTTTGCAAATTCTGTACTGAGGTACTCCCCACCTTGATCTGATCGAAGCATTTTGATACTCAAGCCGGTTTGTTTTTCTACTTCGAGTTTATATTCAGTGAATTTCTCGAAAGCTTCGGATTTGTGCTTTAATAAAAATACATGACCAAATCTTGAGAAATCGTTAGGGAAAGTAATGAAATAAGAAAAACCGCCTCTAGCCTGTGTAGACATTGGCCCACATACATCACTATGTATGAGTCCTAGGAGCTTGGTAGCTGTTTCTCCGTGTCCGGTAAACGGAGTTTTGGTCATTTTACCCTTGATACAAGACTGGCAAGTCGCATAAGATTTATATTCAAAAGAGTTTAAATATCCATCTTTGTGTAACTTGTTTAGTCTTGTTTCGTTAATATGACCAAGTCTACAGTGCCAAAGAAAAGCTTCATTTATTTCTGAAAGTTTTCTTTTATTAGTGTGTTGTATGCTGAAAACTGTGTGTTGATTTAGAACGTATATCTCGTTATTAAGCGTACCATACCCAACCAACATTTGATTCAGGTGAATGTTCATAACATTGTTCTGCAATACAAAATTATATCCTTCATTGTCTAACAAAGAAAAAGATATTATATTACAAAGCATACTTGGTACAAAATAACATGGGTTCAAAACCAATATACACCCAGACGGCAACCCCAAATGATACTCTCCCACTGCGACTGTATGTACATTGGAACCATTTCCAACGCGGAGAGTATGGTCACCTGTCTTCAAAACCTTGCTATTTCTCAGCCCCTGCATAGAATTGCAAATGTGAGAACCTGAACCGGTATCTAATACCCAGGAAGCAGAGTTTATTGAAAAACAGTTTTCTGTCACAAACACACCTGAAGCGGAAGCATCCCCATGCTTCTTCTTGAGATTTAAGTACTCTGTGCAGTTGCGCTTCCAATATCCTGTTTTGTGGCAGTGATAACATTCCCCTTTCCCCGATTCTCCAGCTTTGGATTTGTCCTTCCCCTTAACCTTTTTAACTCCACCTCTAGGCTTGATGGGCTTCTTCTTCATCTTTCCCTTGGCCTTAGCCTTTGGGCGAGAAGAAGAAGATTGCCCAACACTCAAAACGGGAGTTTTCATTGATTTCAGTGTGCTCTCTGCACTCCTTAACATATTAAGGAGTTCAGGTAGTTACTTCTCCATGTTGTGCATGTTGAAGTTAACTATAAATTGAGCAAAGGTGGAGGGGAGGGACTGCAGAATAATATCCGTATATTGTTCATTGTCCATCGTCCATCCAAGGTCCTCAAGCTCTTCTATGAGAGCTATCATCTTCAGAACATGGTCTCCTACTGGTGTGCCGGGGGCCATTCGCATCTGAAACAATTTCTTTGATGCTTCGTATCGTAATACGCGGGATTGCTCTCCATACAACTCCTTTGTATGGAGGAATATGGCGTGAATGTCCATATTCTCGTGCTGCTTTTGATGTGCGTTATCCATCAATGCAAGCGCGAGGCATTTGGCCGTGGCACAGTCAGCGTCCCATGTCTTGCGGACTTCAATATCCGCAACTGAGGATTTTGGACCTGGGACGGGCGGGGCTGAAGCTGTGAGGATATATGATACTTTATCATAAGTCAAGGCAATGTTCAGATTCCTCAGCCAGTCTTTATAATTGGTCCTATTCAGTTTATTTTTATCTAGTAGAAGCTTGGGTCCTGTCATTGGTATCTGCCATTAAGAGAGAGAAAAGAATACACTCAGCGAAAGCTCTTGCAAAGATCAGATTGGTTATTATCTTATCTAATCGATGTTTCCCACTGCTTTAATCAAGTTTTTCTTTCAAAGCTTAAAAAGAAAACTAGCCAGGATTAATTACAGTCTACAACTTCGCTAACCGTTCAGCCAGGCCAGTGTCGGTACTTGAGGGAGGTTTCCCGTGCTTTCGCACGGACCTAATTAAAGTAAACCTCGTCTTCCCAGATGCGTAGCCCCGTTAGCACCTTTCTAGACACCTAATGGGTTAGCTAATTGTAAACTGCAAAACTCTCCTGGGAGCAACTATTGCCCACAGTGGGATCGGGATCCAACCATCATATGGAAGGTATGCAATCTCATTGCAAATTTCAACTATTGAAATTCCCGATGTGGTTGTTACCCCTTGCACTCATGATCTTGGCTATGATCAACAAATCACAAGCACTAGTCATGTTCAACCCGTCATTTCTTGATTAATTAGACCCGTTCATATGACCCTTGGCTAAGGTCAACAAAGTCACATGTCCATCCCAATTAATCTGCATCATCTGCATTGTAGGAAGACATCACTTAGCTACCGTACACTATGCCTTGCCTAAGGTCAACAAACGTAGCACGAATACTAAGTACTCTACTTCCTAAAATGACGGAGGGTTGCAGATGATTTTTAAGAAAATCTTTAACTCTTTGAACTTGATATCGTCGTAGAATCAAATGGTTTTCAAAAGGAGTGGCTTAAGCTCTGCAGTTTTGAAATGTAGCTTTTTCATAAAGAGCCGAATGGTTTTCAAATCTGATTCTACAACATCTTTTTAGGTTTATTTTTCTTTACATTAATCATATTAATGTAGCCCCATCATTTAAGTCCTTAAAACAACCACAGAAAAGAAACGAAAATACAACGTACGCTTATGCCATCCGCATTCGCCGCAATATTCCGTTATGCACCGTTAGGTTACTTAACTAACGGCATACCGGGACGGGACTAGCGCGGGTGTAAAACATAAGCAACGTCTACTATATATCTCATATATAATATATCATTCGTCTCAGATATCACATCACAGTATACAGGCAGCAGAAACACAGATATAATGTAGGATATACTAGGACGTCCGTATTTAGTATTTAGCCAATCTATAGAAAATACGGATTCCACAGTCGCGATGAATAGCCAAGCCCACACCCCTAGACCCCTACGAGAGCGGCAAGCGACCCTACCAATTCTGGAGTTTAGGAGACCCGGTCTCGACTCCTCGAGATGGCCTCCTACTGAACCCCAGAACCCGGTCACTTGTGCTCCCCTTCTTGGGTCTATCCTAATGCGGAAAAGTAAATAATATACAACACTGGTGGCATCAACCTCAACCCGAAAGTGCCCCAAATAAAAGAATATTACATTACATTTGAATTTTACATGAATGAAAAGAAAACTCTCATCTCACATAAAAACCCCCGGCTATTCAATCGCGACAATCCTGCACATCATATCTCAGCAACACATATTATCTTATATCATCAACGTAAGTAAGTATGCGTACCCCGATTGTCGTTGATGTATAGCAACGAAACCAGCGATATGCGACATACTGCACTTACGGTCACAGAAAAGAAAGTGTAAAACTACAACATTTGTAATCCACAATCACTTTAGATATCGCAAATTCGAAATATCACATACTTCGCATTTCATGCCTAACTATGTGAATTCCACATATTGTATCACATTCCAGATAAATAGACAGTATTAAACTTTCCGATCGAATAATCAAATACCCAAGATTTCCTAAATAGCTCAACACTTGAGCGGAGTTCAAAAATCCCGAAACGTGTCACAGTAGCAGCGGTCCAGCCGTAGAAGGATCAAGCCAACGCCTTACATATGGCACGCCGTACTGCCCCAAACCCTAAGGTTTAGAGGTAGTTCAGACGGTCACATAATCGAGTTAAGGTTTGTGTTCTTCTAAAGGGTCCACCACATTACTTGCACGTATTTCCGAAAGATTTAAACTCAAGAAAAAATTCTACACTTGAAAATTTTTCGTGCCGGGAAAAGTGAGTTAATGATATCCGTTCGAACTTTTTAATACTTTCTAAATTACCCGAAAATAACACGAAATTAAATATTCCGATCGAATCAACGAATCCAAAATAATCCCCAGAACACTCAACACTTGAGTCAGATTAAAAATACCCAAAAATATTTACAAGCAGACACCAACATTACTGTATAAAAACGAGGCTATTTCTCTTCTGTACGGCCGTGGATCCGCGGCCCTAGCAAGGTCTGGCCGCGGTTCCGCGGTGATATGTACGACTTATTGCTTTTTTTTTTACAGCATTGCTTAGATTTCCCTGCTGAATATTTTAAGTATTTTTAATTCTGAAAAAACACAGTTTTTAAAAAATGTACAGAGAAGGGTTAAAATGGCGTATTTCGGGGTTAAATCGGAGTTTTAACTTCGCCTAAGCGTCGCCTAAGGTTCTAGCCTGGCTCTGATACCATGAAGGGTTTCCTACAGCACCACTACAAGGGTTTGGAGGCAACACACATGCCATATTTAAAATTTATAAGATGCTAAAGAACGCTCTAAAGGATCATGCTAGAAAATTTAGGGCAACTTAACTTTAACACAAACATAAGTAGAAAAAGCTAGGGTTTTGAGAGTACAACCTTTGTAGCTCCCTACGCTAGACTCCTTGGCTATTTGAGGGTTGGAAAAAGGTCCGCTTGAGATCCTCTAGGTCCACGATGATCCACCCGGAGTCCTCTTTGTCCAAGCTTGAAGTTTCACAAGATCAAGAGAAGAAATGGAAGCTAACACTCTATACTAATGGGCAAGACTAGTGTAGAATGGTATTGTGGTTGGTTTTCTCACTTCAAAATCCTAACTTGGTCACTCTTTGGCTCACTTGAGAAAACTAGAGAGCAAGAGAGAAAGGAGGAAGAAGATGATGGCTTTCTAAAACTCAAGATAATGATAAGCTTGTAAATAAAAATGAGAAAATAGAATATATATATTTTCTATCTCTCATTCTTAACCAAGGTTATAAAATATCTAGATATTTTAGTTTGGAACAAAAATGACCATAGAAAGTAAATCATGGTTAAACAAAAGGGTTAATGAAAGAATAAAATATTCAACCATGAAAAAATTTACATTTTCATTTTTCTTTTCCAAAAATAATATCCATATATTTTATAAAGGTGTGAGTCTTATATTGCCACCATCCACTATATCAACAACCATGATAGAATGATGTATGCATGTATGTGTGCATGCACATCCATATGTGCATGAATAGGAATGAATGCATACATGCATGCATACAACAAAAAAGACAAGAAAGGATTTCAAGTGAGAAACTAATGGTCAAATGATAAATCAACACATGATTTAGCAACCCGGTCATATCACATACGACCCGACCAAAAGCAAACCGCCCGATTAATATACGGTATCTCATACACGAATTTTAACCGGGTCCACGTGCATATCTCATATGCGCACCACATCGTTTCGCCTAGACTAGGTGTTAGATATTTGTATGCCCTAGAGGCCATTATATGATAGTGGATGTATTTATACATGTATATATATATATATATATATATATATTCAGTGTACATTCTTGCTCGACATGATAGTATGCTATCTGGTTCTTCTTTATCTGACATGTTGATTTGATCATGCTTTTATTCATTCACACATGTTGATAAAGCCCTGAGGATATAGACTTGACTACTATGATTATGATAGAGATCATACTAGTGGGACATCTGTAGTTTATAAGCATATCCTGGAATGTCCCTAGTCGTAGACGTATTGAGACGGGGCATCGATATACCAGAGTAGACTAGCATATATGATACTAGACCCATATGATGGGCGATGGATGTTCCCACATTCATCGATGTTTGACATCGAGATCGTATACGGGTGCTCAGTGGTGACTGGGTACACGGGACGGACTCACCGAGAACTCCTATATGGAATTATATCTATCGTCGGATAGCAGTTCGCATGTGACACTGGTGCAGGTTAATCTGTAGACCCGAGATCGTTATAGAGTCTTGTGTGTTCTCCTACTGTACTTTGATTACCACCCTACCATGGCTCTACTGAGTCGTGCAAACAGGTGGCCGTTGGGTACAGTCCCGAGACACACGAAGGCGATGAGCAATAGGAAGGGTTTCGTCTCTCCCGGTATTGGGAGTTGATGCTGTGTTGTGCTCGACTGGCTATATTAGTAAGTCCTTGGCCAGGGCTGTTGAGATTTACTGATAAGTGTTATCAGTAGTTTATCGATCTGTTATAGACCATTCATCGGAACGACTTATTGTGTTATTGGGGTCGACGTTACCATCCCTAGACTTGATATGCAGCATATCTGACGAAGAGACCGGACTGTACGGTAGTGTTGCCGTTTGGCTCGACGGGAGTTGTAACAGGTTCGCTTGTTTTCTTCTGATCGCTCAATACCCGGGTGGACGTTACGTTTAGCTGACCGTTTGCGGCTTGGGGGTGCTTGATATGATCATCACCCACTGCCGGTGTATTGACGAGTCTTAGAGTCCCACAATGGAGTTAGCTAGTCCAGGCGAAACGATGTGGTGCGCATTTGCGATATGCGCATGGACCCGGTTAAAATGCGCGTATGAGATACCGTATATTAATCAGGCGGCTTGTTTTTTGTCGGGTCGTATGTGATACGACCGGGTTGCTAAATCAAGTGCTGATTTATCATTAACCATTAACTTCTCACTTGAAATCCTTTCTTGTCTTTATGTTGTATGCATGCATGTATGCATTCATTCTCATTCATGCACATAGGATGTGCATGCACACATACATGCATACATGGTTTTCATGGTTGTTGATATAGTAGATGGTGGCAATATAAGATTCACACCATATGTAAAATATAAGGATATTATTTATTTGGAAAAAGGAAAATGAAATGGAAATTGTTTCATGGTTTATTTTATTATACTTACACTAACCCCTTGTATTAACCATGATTCATTTTCTATGGTTATTTTTGTTCCAAACAAAATATCTATGATATTTTACAACCATGGTTTAGAATGAGAGAGTGAAAATATATATACTTTCATTTTCTCATTTTCTAAACAAGCTTATCATTTTATTTTGAGTTTAAAAGTCATCATCTTCTTCCTCCATTCTCTCTTGCTCTCTAGTTCTCTCAAGTGAGCAAAAGAGTTACCAAGTTAGGATTTTGATGTGAGAAAACCAACCACAACACCATTCTACACTAGTCTTGCCCATCAGTGAAGAGTGTTAGCTTCCATTTCTTCTCTTGATCTTGTGAAGTTTCAAGCTTGGACAAAGAGGACTCCGGGTGGATCATCGTGGACCTATAGGATCTCAAGCGGACTTTTTTTCCAACCCTCAAGTAGCCAAGGAGTCTAGCGTATGGATCTACAAAGGTTGTACTCTCAAAACCCTAGCTTTTATAACTTGTGATGATGTCTATGTTATGAAACCCTAAATTTCTAGTGATGATTCTTTGTATATTCACTTAGCACCTTAAAAATTTGATTTTGAGACATGTGATGCTTCCAAACCCTTCATGAGGTGCTAGGTAAACCTAACATTGGTATCAGAGTCAAGCTAGAGCTTTAGGCGATGATTTAGCGAAGTTAAAACTCCGATCGAACCAAAAATACGGATTTTTTAACCCTCTCTGGACATTTTTTGAAACTGTGTTATTTTCAGAATTAAAAATACGTAAAAAATTCAGCAGGGAAATATAAGCAACACTTTAAAAAACGACGCAATAATTCGTACATACCGCCGTGGAACCACGGCCAGACCTTGCTTGGGCCGCGGATCCGCGGCCGTATAGGAGAAGTATGGCCTCATTTTTATACAGTAATGTTAGTATCTGCTTGTACATATTTTTGGGTATTTTTAATCTGATTCAAGTGTTGAATGTTCTGGGGATTGTTTTTGATTCGGTGATTTGATCGGAATTTTAATTTCGTGCCTTTTTCGGATAATTTAGAAAGTATTAAAAAGTTCGAACGGATATAATTAACTCACTTTTTCCCGGCACGAAAAATTTTCAAGTGTTGATTTTTTTTCTCGGGTTTAAATCTTTCGGAAATACGTGCAAGTTAAGTGGTGGACCCTCTAGAAGAACACAAACCTTAACTCGGTTATGTGACCGTCTGAACTGCCTCTAAACCTTAGGGTTTGGGGCAGTACGGCATGCCACATGTGAGGCGTTGGCTTGACCCTTCTACGGCTGGACCGCTGCTACTGTGACAACTTCCAGATTTTTTGAACTCCGCTCAAGTGTTGAGCTTTAGGAAATTTTGGGTATTTGATTATTTGATCGAAAAGTTTAATACTGTCTATTTATCTGGCATGTGATACAATATGTGGAATTCACATAGTTAGGCATGAAATGCGAAGTATGTGATATTTCGGATTTATGATGTCTAAAGAGAATGTAGATTCCAAATGTTGTAGTTTTACAGTTTTTTTTCTGTGACCGTAAGTGTAGTATGTCGCTTATCGCCGGTTTCGTTGCTATACATCAACGACAATCGGGGTACGCATACTTACTTACGTTGATGAATATGATATTATGTGTTGCTGAGATATGATGTGCAGGATTATCGCGATTGAATAGCCGGGTTTTTTTATGTGAGATGAGAGTTTTATTTTCATTCATGTAAAATTCAAATGTAATGTAATATTCTTTTATTTGGGGCACTTCCGGGTTGAGGTTGATGTCACCAGTGCTGTATATTATTTACTTTTCCGCATTAGGATAGACCCAAGGAGGGGAGCACAAGTTACCGGGTTCTGGGGTTCAGTGGGAGGCCATCTCGAGGAGTCGAGACCGGGTCTCCTAAACTCTAGAATTTGTAGGGTCGCTTGCTGCTCTCGTAGGGGTCTAGGGGTGTGGGCTTTGCTATTCATCGCGACTCTGGAATCCGTATTTTCTATTATTGGCTAAATACTAAATACGGACGTCCTAGAATATCCCACATTATATCTGTATTTCTGCTGCCTGTATTCTGTGATGTGACATCTGAGACGAATGATATATTATATATGAGATATATAGTAGACGTTTATGTTTTACACCCGCGCTAGTCCCGTCCCGGTATGCCGTTAGTTAAGTAACCTAACGGTGCATAACGGAACATTGCGGCGAATGCGGATGGCATAAGCGTACGTTGTATTTTCGTTTCTTTTCTGTGATTGGCTTAAGGACTTAAATGATGGGACTACAATAATATGATTAATGTAAAGAAAATAAACCTAAAAAAAGATGTTGTAGAATCGGATTTGAAAACCACTCGGCTCTTTATGAAAAAGCTATATTTCAAAACTGCGGAGCTTAAGCCACTCCTTTTGAAAACCATTTGATTCTACGACGATATCAAGTTCAAAGCGTTAAAGATTTTCTTAAAAATCATCCGCAACCCTCTGTCATTTTAGGAAGTAGAGTACTTAGTATTCGTGCTACGTTTGTTGACTATAGTTAAGGCGTAGTGTACGGTAGCTAAGTGATGTCTTCCTACACTGCATATGATGCAGATTCATTAGGACATTCATACGACTTTGTTGACCATAGTTAAGGGTCATATGAGTGGGTCTAATTAATCAAGAAATGATGGGTAGAACTTGTAAGTCCATGCTACCTCTCCCGGTACTTTCAGGCATGCGGAATTTGGTGAAAAACAATTTTCTAGAGGTGGTAACATGGACTCAAAACCGGATCTTTGTTAAACATCTAACTAACAACCTAACTAGGAGTTGTTAACTACACGGTTAGGGGGTTGTACCTTTCTTTCTTGAACTCCTTCGTCTTCAAGCCTCGATGGTTGTCCGGATCGGCTTCACCCTGTTGTCTCCTTGCGCCGAAGATCGATCCACCTGAAAGCTTCTACCTTTGGCTTCTTTTTCGGTCTTTGAAGAAACTAGTTCACTCGGTTTGCTAAACCTTGTGAACTAGAGTGAGTAGAGAAGAGTGTGTTGGGATTTTCTCTATGGTTCTTGGTTCTCAACACATGAGACAAGTGAACCATAGACTAAAGAGAGGGAGAGCAAGAGGAAGAAGATAAGAGCTCAAGAACACAAGAGAGAGAATGAAAATGATAGAATGAGAAAGACTTTTCTCACTTGGCTCTCATAATCCAAAACCATCATCACAAAAATAGTAATCAAGTATTGTGTAAATGGTTTAAGTCAAAATGGCTATATCATTTCATGCACTCATATTGCACAAGAGAACAAGCAAGTGAAAAGTCTTTGCCATGAAATGATAGCCATTGTCATCATGATGGTCAACTAGTCCAACCTAGTCAACCGGTCAACAAAGTCAACAAGTCAACAAAGTCAACCCCTCAACAACCATGTCACCACAATACTTAATTAATATTATTGTTAATCATATATCATATTCTTATTAGGGTTGAGCAAAAAGACAATAGTCAACAGTCAACGGTCCACAACCCTAATGAGAATCCTCTGCCTCTGTCTCTCCGGCAACTGTGCATACACACCCGTATCCGCGTTCCGATGAACACGAATACAAACTGGATAAAACCAATCCCAATACGTACACTAGGATCCGGCTTAAACCAAAGCCCGCTAGTGTAAACTGTCCGGACACTAAACGTGCACAAGTGCACGGATGTGACTGAACCCTGTCGCAAAACCATGGGACCTGTCGCAAAACCATGCGACCTCTACTCTTTTGCCTAAAGGCGAATAGCTTTCTGTGTGGGACTCTAAAGACTCGACACTACGCTGGCAGTGGGTTTAACCACAAATCGCAAGCGGCACTAGCTGTGCGTAACGGTCCCCAGGTAGATGCCGACAAGAAGACTAACGAGGTGAAACCCATCTGAACTCCTACTGAGCCTGAATGTGACAGTCTACATACAGTCCGGTCTGTTCGTCTGATACATCGCATGGCGGGCCTAGGGGAGCGGTAAACGTCAGTCCCCTAATAGCGGTACAAGCCGTGTCGGAGTGAAGCCCAATACACCCTGAGAGAACACTGGAAGCCTACCAGTATATCCCGCTTGCCCTGGCCAGGGACTACTCATGTAATGGCTCTCCTAGACACAGCGCGATGTCAACCCCCAATACCGGGAGAGACGAATCCTGTCTAACCGTCACTGCCTCCAAGTGCTTCGGGACTGCACCCAACTACTACCTGTTTGCATGACTCCTTTGAGCCGTGGTAGGGTAGTAATTAAAGTACAGTGGGAACACACTCGAGGCGAAGTGATAGTGTCAAGTCAGCGGACTAAGCTGTACTCATGTCACCTGGGAACTGATAACTGACGATAGGTATAATACCAACCGGTCAGTTCCCGACGAGTCCTGTCCAGTGTACTCGTAACCTAACGAGCACCCGCATACTATCTCCAGTACGACGTACTGATGGCTGTGGGACAGACCATCTCCCACACTGGGATGAGAAGCGCATGCGCTAGTCTACTCCGGAGTATCGATGCCCTGTCTCGATAGTCCTGCGACTAGGGACCTGCATAAGGATGTGCTTATAGATTACCCAGCCCCCACTAGTGTGACTGCCATTACAACGCTGGTAATCAAGCAAAGATCCTAAGGGCTCCACTAATGCGTATAGGTGATATAATAAAATAAACACATGTACACATTGAAGTAGAAACAAACCAAGTAGCATACTACTATTTTGAGCAAGATTGTATATACAAGGTGAATATCCCAAGCTTCCATTAAGTAATATACAAACTAGTATGATACAGTAATGGCCTCTAGGGCATATACACTAACAATCTCCCACTTGCACTAAGGCCATGTACTGGCGTATCGAAGACCTATTATCTCGATCAGCCGCTCGAACTAAGTCTGGGGCAAGGCCTTGGTGAATGGATCTGCAGTGTTATCTTCTGAAGCAACCCTTCGAACCTCGATCTCCTGGCGATCCACGATCTCCCTGATCAGGTAATACCGCCTCAAGATGTGTCTGGATCTCTGATGGGACCTGGGTTCCTTCGCTAAAGCTATAGCCCTGTTGTTGTCGCAATACAGAGGTATTGGATCAACAATAGATGGAACCACCTGAAGTTCTTTCAAGAACTTCCTTATCCAGACAGCTTCTTTTGCGGCATCAGATGCAGCGATGTATTCCGCTTCCATCGTCGAGTCTGCAACGGTTTCCTGTTTGGAACTCTTCCAACACACCGCCCCTCCATTGAGGGTAAAGACAAAACCCGACATGGACTTGGAATCATCCTTGTCACTCTGGAAGCTGGAGTCAGCAAAGGCCTCGATCTGGAGGTCTTTTCCGCCATACACCAAAAACATTTCCTTTGTCATTCTCAGGTATTTGAGAATGTTCTTTACCGCTATCCAGTGTTTCTCCCCAGGGTTTGACTGATACAGGCTTACCACACTCAGTGCATAAGCTACATCCGGTCTGGTACATAACATCGCATACATTATAGAGCCTACCGCAGAAGCGTAGGGTATAATAGACATGCGATCCCTTTCCAAATCAGTCTTGGGAGACATCTCTTTAGAGAGGGTGATCCCGTGACAAGCCGGTAGGTTACCGCGCTTGGAATCTTCCATACTGAATCTTTTCAGTATGGTGTCGATGTACCTGGACTGTGAAAGTCCTAATATCCTCTTGGATCTATCACGATGGATCCGGATCCCCAGGATGTATGAGGCATCACCCAGGTCTTTCATGGAGAACCTGTGTGACAAGAACCCCTTGACAGATTGTAGCATAGAAATGTCATTTCCTATTAAGAGAATGTCATCCACGTATAAAACGAGGAATACTACAGTTCTCACTACAAATCTACTATAGATGCATGGTTCATCTGGATTTTTGATAAAGCCAAATTCCTTGACCGTCTCATCATAACAGATGTTCCAACTCCGCGATGCCTGCTTTAGTCCATAGATGGACTTAAGCAACTTGCACACCTTTCCGCTGCTCCCACTCTGAATGAAACCCTCTGGCTGGTCCATATAGACACACTCCTCTAAATTTCCATTTAGAAAAGCGGTCTTTACGTCCATCTGCCAGATCTCATAATTGTGGAAGGCAGCAATGGCAAGAAGGATCCGAATGGATTTTAGCATAGCTACTGGAGAAAAAGTCTCGTCATAGTCCAAACCAGGTCTTTGACGAAAACCCTTTGCTACCAGTCTAGCTTTATAGGTCTCAACCTGTCCATCTACACCAATCTTCCTTTTGAAGATCCACTTGCATCCTACGGGTTTTACCCCGTTTGGAGCAATGTCCAACGTCCATACCTTGTTGGTGTACATGGACTCTATTTCGGTCCGCATTGCATCCAGCCATTTTACCGAGTCAACGCTCTGAACGGCCTGTTGGAAGCTAGTAGGCTCATCATAATCTATGATGCAATCCTCTCTATCCCCGTCTATGAGAAAACCGCAGTATCTCTCGGGCGGATGAGACTGCCTACTACTTCTGCGGAGTGGCGTAGGAATGTCCTGTTCTTTTGAACCCTCTGGTTCCACTAAGCTTTCAGTAATAGTCTGTGGTTCTGGAATTTCTTTCAGTTCTACTGCGCTCCCACTAATTTCCTTTTCCAAGAACTGGTGTTCTAGAAAGTGGGCATTACGAGAAACAAGGACTTTTTGTTCCTCTGCGTGGTAGAAGAGATATCCCGTGGTGTTCTTTGGGTATCCCACAAACTTGCACAGTACTGAGCGTGCCTCGAGTTTGTCCGCATGCTGCTTTTTGACAAAAGCTCGACATCCCCAGATCTTCAGATATTGAAGATAGGGTTTCTTCCCACTCCATAACTCATATGGTGTGGTGGGCACAGTCTTAGTGAGAACTCGGTTCAAAAGGTATGCGGCTGATTCTAGCGCATACCCCTAGAATGATCGCGGTAACTCAGCGTTACTCATCATGGACCATACCATATCCAATAGGGTTCGGTTCCGTCTCTCCGATACACCGTTATATTGCGGAGTGTATGGAGGAGTAAGCTGAGAGAGAATTCCGTTCTCTTTTAAATAGTCCAGGAACTCGGCACTTAAGTATTCACCACCTCGATCCGATCTTAGAATCTTGATACTTTTGCCGGTTTGTTTTTCTACTTCATTCTTATATTCCTGGAATTTTTCAAAGGCTTCGGACTTATGTTTCATTAAGAAGACATAACCGTACCTTGAAAAGTCATCCATGAAAGTAATGAAGTAAGAATAACCGCTTCGCGCATGTGTAGACATTGGACCGCACACGTCGCTGTGTACAAGTCCCAAGAGCTCGCTCGCCCTTACTCCGTGTCCAGTGAACGGAGTCTTTGTCATCTTTCCTTTGAGACATGATTGACAAGTGACATACGATTGATATTCGAACGGATTCAAATATCCTTCTGTATATAACTTTGTCAACCTTCTCTCATTGATGTGACCCAGTCTACAATGCCATAAGAAAGTCTGATTTATTTCCGGAGACTTTCTTTTGTGTGTATTCTGGACATTGAAAATCTGTGGTTGGTTTAATACGTATATACCATTGCTTAATGTACCTGACCCAATCAGAACTTGATTAAGGTGAATGTTTACAACATTACTTACAAACGCAAATTCATAACCTTCTTTAGAAGTCAAAGATACAGAAATGATATTACAAGTTGCGTTGGGTACAAAATAGCAATTACGCAAAACCAAAACGTGTCCATCTGACAACCCCAGGTGATAGTCCCCCACGGCCTTAGCATCCATGCTAGCTCCGTTTGCAACTTTGAGGGTCATGTCACCTGCCATCAAAACCCTACGGTTTCTCAACGCCTGCAAAGAATTACAGATATGAGATCCTGATACGGTATCCAATACCCAGGAAGTAGAGTTTATTGAAAGACAGTTTTCAATAACATACACACCTGAAGCTGAAGCTGCAACCTGCTTCAATTCCTGTGTCCTGGCTTTCCAAGCCCTGCAATCATTCTTCCAGTATCCTTTCTTATGACAATAGAAGTATTCTTCCTTATCCACAAGCTTTCCCACTTTCTTTGTTGCTTTTGTCTTTCCCTTCGTATCCACTTTACTAACACCGCCCCTTGGTTTGGTCGGGGCTTTCTTCTTCTTTCCCTTTGCTTTCGCCTTGGACCTAGAAGAGGAAGATCCTCCTACAAACAAAATGGATGTTTCCCTACCTTTCTGTAGGGTGCCCTCTGCGCTCCTCAGCATGTTGAGGAGTTCTGAAAGTTCAACTTCCTTTTCTTGTAAGTTGAAGTTCAGTATGAACTGGGCGTAAGTGGAAGGAAGGGACTGGAGAATCAAGTCCGTATAGAGCTCATTCTCCAACGTGGTCCCAAGGTCCGTGAGCTCCTCAATGTAGCCAATCATCTTAAGCACGTGTTCCGCTACCGATGATCCGACGGCCAATCTTGCCGAAAATAACTTCTTGGACACTTCGTATCCTGCGATACGAGATTGCTCTCCATACCGTTCTTTTGTATGAAGAAATATGGATTCCAGGTCCATATTCTCGTGCCTCCTCTGATGTTCATTGTCCATAGAGGCAAGCATAAGGCACTTGGCCTTCGCGCAGTCTAGTTCTCAGGTCTTACGGATTTCCTTATCCGCGACGCTGGTTTTGGGACCTGGGACAGGGGGAGCTTTAGTGGTAAGAAGATACCCCAGCTTGTCGTAAGTGATTGCCATCTTGACATTCCTGAGCCAATCTTTGTAGTTTGGCCCTGTCAGTATGTTTTTATCTAGAAGTAACTTAAGTCCAGTCATGTCGATTAGTCGCTGCAATTAGGAGAGAGAGAAGAAACACTCAGCATGATGCTCTTGCAAGTTTAGAATGGTTTTTAATCTGTCTAAACAGGATGGCTCCCACTGTTTCTCGAATCCCTCCTCAAACCAAAAAGGAAGAATTAGTCAGGATCAATCTCACCGTACAATACTTGCTTAACCGTTCAGCCAGGCCAGTGTTGGTACTTCGAGGGAGGTTTTCCAACGCTTTTGCGAAGTTCCTTAATTAAATAACCTCTTTTCCCTGGGGGCGTAGCTCCGCTAACACCTTTCTAGACACCTACTTGGTTTATAGCATTGATAGTTAAGTGAGAAATTTCTCGAGGAGTAGCATATACTCACAGTAGGATCGGGATCCAAATATCATCGCGTGACGAAACTGAAGGAATCCTACCAGAATCATCACACTCCAAATGGTATGCAACTCTAGCAAGTTTCAGTACTTATGAAACTCCCGATGTGGATTTTTTTTGCCCCATGCTCTTATGACCTTGGCATGAGGTCAAAATGTCATAAGTCACATGTCAAGTTCTTCCCATCATTATCCAGGTTAATTTGAACCCACCCGTACCTACCCTTGACGTAGGCCAAAATGGCAGTACGGCTGTCCCAAACCAACGCATTCTATCTATGCAACAGATAAATATCCGGCAGCTACCAATCACTATGCCTTGGCGTGAGGTCAAAATACATAGCTTGAATACTACCGAATATTTAACTGAAATGATGGAGGGCTACGAATGGTTTTGGCTAAACCGTGAACGTAGTGAACTTGATATAATCGATGGAACGAGATAGCTTTTAAAAGGAGTGGCTCAAGCTCCGCATTTAAAAGTTGGTTTTGAAAAGAACCGAGTGGTTTTTTGAAAGTGTTCCAACGACTTTAACTTGGTTTATTTTCTTGCATTAGTTCTTTTAATGCGTGATATTCTTGCATTAGTTCTTTTAATGCGTCCCATCATTTAATCCTACCATTGCAAAAAACAACTAAAATATGACGTACGCTTATGCCATTCGCATTCGCCACGGGGCCCCATCATTACCCGTTAGGTTACTTAACTAACGACAGAGCGGGGGCTGGGCTAGCGTGGCTGTAAAACATAAGCAACGCCTAAATAATATCATATATAGATATACTGCAATGATAGCCATTTCAGATCACAGATGAACACATTGGATATACTAGGAATCCGCAATTCGTACGAGCCTGTAACGAAAAGCAGATTACACGGTCACGGTGAATAGCCAATACCCCATCCAAGACCCATACGGGTGCGGCAAACTACCCGCCAAGTACCCGAAGCGAAGCAACCTCCCTCAACTCCGTGAGTAGGCCACTCGGCACTTCGGCATACCCGGTAGTTTGTGCACCCCCTCCATGGGTCTATCCTAGGAGCAAAAACAGTAAAATGAATTATACAATGACGGCTACAACCCCGACCCGGTTGTGCGGCCATACAAATAATTATTACATCAATTTACAAATTTACATGAAGTGAAAGAAAAGAAAACTCTCGTCTCACAACCCCCGGCTATTCACCCGCGACAATCCAATGAATTCATATACACATTCCAATAACATTACAGATCACAGATTTGTATAACCCCCACTAATCGACATATAGCGATTAGCAGACGTTCAATACAAATATCACATCACAGAAAAACCCGTCAGCTTAAGTCTTTTAGAAGTTCGATCAAAAATACGGATTTTCAGGCCCCAAACACAAAATTTTCGTTCTGGAAAATCTGGGCAGAAAATACATATTCCAAAAATCCCAAAATACCCCTATGAACAAACTGCAAAAATAAAACCCCACGACCGGTCAACTCGGCCGCGGTTCCGCGGCTGGAGCAAGCTCCCGCCGCGGAAATGCGGCGCGTTGATCGATTCAGTGGGTCGAATTTTTGCAGTTCCTTCTAAAAACCCTGAGTCGATTTTTGGTATATCTCAAATAATTTTTGCAGCACTTTGAAAATCGACAGAAAGATTGAAATCCTGGTGTATTTCGCGACTTTTTCTCCGATCGAATTTCTAGTTACTACGCTAACATGTTAGATAGAGTTTAACTAGGCTCTGATACCACTGTAAGTCCATGCTACGTCTCCCGGTACTTTCGGGCATGCGGAATTTGGTGAAAAACAATTTTCTAGAAGTGGTAACATGGACTCAAAACCGGATCTTTGTTAAACATCTAACTAACAACCTAACTAGGAGTTGTTAACTACTCGGTTAGGGGGTTATACCTTTCTTTCTTGAACTCCTTCGTCTTCAACCCTCGATGGTTGTCCGGATCGGCTTCACCCCGTCGTCTCTTTGCGCCGAAGATCGATCCACCTGAAAGCTTCTACCTTTGGCTTCTTCTTCGGTCTTTGAAGAAACTAGTTCACTCGGTTGGCTAAACCTTGTGAACTAGAGTGAGTAGAGAAGAGTGTGTTGGGATTTTCTCTATGGTTCTTGGTTCTCAACACATGAGACAAGTGAACCATAGACTAAAGAGAGGGAGAGCAAGAGGAAGAAGATGAGAGCTCAAGAACACAAGAGAGAGAATGAAAATGATAGAATGAGAAAGACTTTTCTCACTTGGCTCTCATAATCCAAAACCATCATCACAAAAATAGTAATCAAGTATTGTGTAAATGGTTTAAGTCAAAATGGCTATATCATTTCATGCACTCATATTGCATAAGAGAACAAGCAAGTGAAAAGTCTTTGCCATGAAATGATAGCCATTGTCATCATGATGGTCAACTAGTCCAACCTAGTCAACCGGTCAACAAAGTCAACAAGTCAACAAAGTCAACCCCTCAACAACCATGTCACCACAATACTTAATTAATATTATTGTTAATCATATATCATATTCTCATTAGGGTTGAGCAAAAAGTCAATAGTCAACAGTCAACGGTCAACAACCCTAATGAGAATCCTCTGCCTCTGTCTCTCCGTCAACTGTGCATACACACCCGCATCCGCGTTCCGAGGAACATGAATACAAACTGGATAAAACCAATCCCAATACGTACACTAGGGTCTGGCTTAAACCAAAGCCCGCTAGTGTAAACTGTCCGGACACTAAACGTGCACAAGTGCACGGATGTGACTGAACCCTGTCGCAAAACCATGCGACCTCTACTCTTTTGCCTAAAGGCGAATAGCTTTCTGTGTGGGACTCTAAAGACTCGACACTACGCTGGCAGTGGGTTTAACCACAGACCGCAAGTGGCACTAGCTGTGCGTAACGGTCCCCAGGTAGATGCCGACAAGAAGACTGACGAGGTGAAACCCATCTGAACTCCTACTGAGCCTGAATGTGACAGTCTCCATACCGTCCGGTCTGTTCGTCTGATACATCGCATGGCGGGCCTAGGGGCGGTAAACGTCAGTCCCCTAATAGCGGTACAAGTCGTGTCGGAGTGAAGCCCAATACACCCTGAGATAACACTGGAAGCCTACCAGTATGTTCTACAAGGAACACCGCGATGCAAAGCAAGAACTGTAGCTACCTGTTTTTATTTTGAAATTCGATTCCACAACATCTTAGGTTTCTTTTCTTTCATTAATCACATTCATGAAGTCCCATCATTTAATTACCTAAACATCACAGATAAATACGACGTACACTTATGCCATCCGCATTCGCCTCGATGTCCCCTCGTGCACCGTTAGGTTAGGTAACTAACGGCAGAGCGGGGCAGGGCTAGCGCGGGTGTAAAACATAAGTAACGCCTATATAATATATCATATATACTATATACTGTATCTATCACAGAACATCACATGATCACATCACAGATAGCGCAGCAGAAGAAACATATGAAATATTGGATATACTAGGACGTCCGTGTTTTCAATACGAGCCAACATAAAACACGGATTCCACGGTCGCGATGAATAGCCAAACCCACATCCCTAGACCCCTACGAGAGCGGCAAGTAACCTTACCAATTCTAGAGTTAGGAGACCCGGACTCGACTCCTCGAGTTGGTCTCCCACTGGACTCTAGAACCCGGTTACTTGTGCTCCCCTCCTTGGGTCTATCCTAGTGCGGAAAAGTAAATAATATACAAATGGTGACAACTTCCGTAACCTGGAAGTGCCCCAATAAAAGAATATTATATACAAGTTTTTACATGAATCAAAATGAAAAACACTCATCTCACATAAAAACCCCCGGCTATTCAAACATGACGATCCAATATAACATATCCAGCAACACATAACATCATATGTCATCAACGTAAGTAAATATGCGCATCCCAATTGTCGTTGGCATATAGCAACGAAACCGGCGATATCACATATTACACTTAAGGTCACAGAAAAGAAAGTGTAAAACTACAACAGTTGGAATCCGCAACCTCTTTAGATATCGCATGCCTAATCAAATGAGTTCCTTAGACATCGCATGCCTAACAATTATAAACCCCGCATTTTAGTCTCATTATCGAAAACACTTTTCAATATCAAGTCGGGCAATTCAACAAGATTCACGACATTTTGATCGAATGCTCGTCGCAAACTTCAGTAGACGGCCACACCCCCTATACCGTCGACGAAGTGCACCAAGGCGGAACACCGTTGCCGCGAGCACCCGAATGGATGCTTTCGGCGATGGGGTTCTCCTACAGTCACTTGGTCGGGGCTATGGAGTGAGGCTGTCTATTAAGTTTACCCGGCGAGTATCCGTGTACGCTACGTGATTGCGATGGACTTTTGATCACATCAAAATTCCGTGGCAACCGATCAAGTGAGACTAGACTGCTATGTTTATAACATTCATTCAGTTATCTCATAACTTATTGTGAATTCCAATTATTGTATCACATTCCAGATAATTAGAAAATGTTAAACTTTCCGATCGAATATTCAAACACCCAAGTTTTCCCGATACAGATCAACACATGAAACAAGTCTAAAAACATTCAGTCCGTGCCTCAGTACCAACGGTCCAGCCATAGAAGGGTCAAGCCAACGCCTCACATGTGGCACGTCGTACTGCCCCAAACCCTAAGGTTCAAAGGGCAGTTCAAGACGGTCACATAATCGAGTTAAGGTTTGTTGTCTTCTAGAGGGACCATCGCGTTACATGCACTACTTAGAACGTCATTAAACTACGGAAAGATCCAACACTTGGAAATTTCCCGACAGGGGAAAAGTTGGGTATTTATATCCGGTCGAACTTTTTAACATATTATAAATATCCGGAAAGCCACATAGACAAAATTAGACAATCCGATCGAAACACCGAGTCCCCAATACAACCCAGAAAACTCAACTCTTGAGTTCAGAAAAAAAATATCCCAGGAAAACCAGCACTGCAAAATAGGAATTACTGTGCAAAATTCAATGGGAGAAGAGACAAAATGGCCGCGGAACCGCCGCATTAGCACGCTAATGCCGCGGTTCCGCCGCACTTTAGACACATCATTAGGTAATTTTTGCACCGTAATTCTTAGAATTTCCTGCTGAATTTCTGCATATTTTTAATCTGGAAAAAACCCAATTTTTGGAAAAAGTCCAGAGAGCAAATTTGTGTTAGGGTTTCGGTTTAATCGGACTTCTAACTCCGTCTACGCATCGCCTAAGGCTCTAGCTAGGCTCTGATACCACTTTAGGGTTCCTAGGCACACTAATGAGGTCTCACAAGGCATCAACCATGCCAATTTCAAATTTACAAGTGCCGAGAAACCCTAATACGGATCGTTAACTAGAATTTTACGCGAACCATGCAACTAGTTAACAAATTAACTAAAAGAACGGAAATACAACCTTTGTAGATCCGGTCCTCTACCTCCATAGCTCCGCAATGAAGTCTCCTGGCTGTCCAAATGGAAACCCGGGCTCTAGCGTCGGCTTCATCAGAGAAATGGGCGGGCAAGGTCGTCGGCTTCGTACCGAAGATGATCTACGTCGAAGCATCACTAGATCAAGCTCCCACTTCACCAAGTCATGAAACTTGTGAAGAAAACACCCTTTACTACTTGGCAAGAGGTAGAGGATGAAGAAATAGGAGGTGGGTTCACTTTAGAATTGGATTTCTCACTCAATTGCTCAAGTTGCCATTGATGAAGCAAGCTTTCTTCTTAAAGAAGAAGAAGAAGAAGATGATAATATTATGATAAGTATATATGAAAAAGAAAATAAAATGTATACTTATCATTATCCAACCATGGTCAAGTGTAGAGAATAAACTAGGGTTAGGTCAATGGTTAGGGTTAAGCATGAAGACAAAAATGGTGACTTAGTCAAAGCTTCATGAAGCTTCAACATGCATCCAAAGAAAGCCACCATTTTTTCTTTTCATTTGCCAAAAAGAAATAAATAAATAAATGAATAAATAGATATGAAAAACAAAACCCTAACCATTTAAATAACCATGGTTTAATCTTTACACAAACTCAAGTAAGCATGTATCATCAAACATGACACAATCAAGTGCACAAAAGTATATCAAATATACAACTTGTGAACTTCAAGTGAGAAAATCCATTTAAAATGAACCAATACTAGTTAATGCAAAATAATATATCAAATATATAATTATGCATTAAATCATTAAATCAACACTTGATTCAATGATCCGGCCATGTCACACACAACCGACTAGTATACAATGTATCGACTTATCGAATCAATCCTTGATTCGATAACTAGGTTATATCGCATACAACCATTCGATACATTCATCGCGAGAATAGAATACGGTATCACATACACGCATTATTCTCGGTCCCGCACATATCTCATATAAGCTCCTATTTCGTTTCGCTTGAGCCAGGAAACCTCTGTGTAGGACTCTAAAGACTCGTCAATACGCCGGTAGCAGATGATGATCATATCAAGCACCCACAAGCCGCAAGCGGTCTGCTAAACGTAACGGCCACCCGGGTATTGAGCGATCAGAAGATCGACGAGCAAGCCCGCTCACACTCCTGTGAATCCAACCAGTAACACTTACCGTACAGTCCGGTCTCGTCGTCTGATATGTCGCATATCTCGCCTAGGGGTGGTAAACGTCAGACCCCAATAACTCGATAAGTCGTGTCGATATGAGGTCTATAACAGTTCGAGAAACTACAATTAACACTTACCAGTAAATCTCAGCAACCCTGGCCAGGGATTTCCGGTTATAGCCAATCGAACACAGCGCAACATCAACTCCCTATACCGGGAGAGACGAATCCCCTCCTATCGCTCATTGCCTCCATGCGATTCGGGACTGTACCCAAAAACCACCGTTTTGCACGCCCTCTTGGACGTGGTAAGGTGGAAATCAAAGCACAGTGGGAATCACACAAGACTCTATGACGATCTCGGGTCAACAGACTACTCTGTACCAGTGTCACCAGAGAACTGCCATCTGACGTAAGGTATAATACCATCTGGGAGTTTTCGGCGAGTCCGTCGAGTGTACCCAGTCTCCACTGAGCACCCGTATATCATCTCCGATGTCAAACACCAATGGATATGGGATCATCCATCGCCCATCTGTATGGGTCGAGAAGGTATACGCTAGTCTACTCTGGTATATCGATGCCCCGTCTCGATACACCCACGACTAGGGACCTTGAAGGATGTACTTATGGACTACCATGTCCCCACTAGTATGATCCGCATCATAGTCCAGGTAGTCAAGTACACATCCTAAGGGCTTTACCAACATGTAACAGAGAGACAATCAGTGTACACGTTAAGGTAAAGAGCAACCAGATAGCATACTATCATGTCGAGCAAGAAAGTCCTCCTTATATATGTCCCAGCATCCACTACAATATAAATCCTATGTACAGTAATGGCCTCTAGGGCATACATATAACTAACACTCCTTACCTCAACCGCAAAACCACATCAAAACTATACTTTCCCTTCACTAAAAATGTGCACAAGCTCACTACAAGCATAGGGAACCAAGAAAAATTAGAATTTGAAGACTTGGGGCAACCCAAGAAAATTCTTGAGTTGCCAAATGAGGTAATTCTTTAACCATTAGTGTAGTATTTAGTTTACTTTAGCATCTATATTAGTTTAGATATGATTAGGTGAGGTTTGAAAATTCCAAGATGAGGGTTAGGGATTTCCTTGAGTTGGGATGGTGTATGTGGGTGTAATTGGTGACCATAACCCCTTAAGCATTAAAAACTTGGGCAAAACAAGAGACTAGACCCCAAACCTCAAACTTAGAAATCCCCGATATCGGATTTATGTTGAAATTGTGATGTTTTTTAAGATCTGCTACGACCCGGGCACCTGTAAAATATTTATCAATTATAGTGAGTCGTGCAGGCAACATAGAAGCTAACCCCAAGACCCGAGACCCTAATTTTACTGTTTGGCCGCAAATTTATTCTTTCTAGCCGCAAATTGCGGCCAGGGTAGGGGTGAGTGGATTTGTGTTTGGTCCATGGCTTTATCTTCAGTAAACTAGACCCTCCACATATGCAAAATTGGCTAATTTCACCTTAGGCAAAATCTGGAGAGGTTTTCTTAAGTTTCTGATTTCGTATTGCGACTTTTAATGAATTGGGATTTGGTATTTGATATTATGTTCCATTGTCTGATGTTTGTACATCAGCGACGAGGGTTGTTTGGTGGTTTTGCAGGCGTAGGCTATGTGTTCTAACCTATAAGCGATTTGTGTGCCGAATTGGTTTTCCGACTTGATTTTAATAAGCATTCGCGATTGTGTATTGGTTGTAGGTACCCTCGCATGGATTCTGAGACGACGAAGCTGTAGGGTTCCTAGGCACGCTAATGAAGTCTCACAAGGCATCAACCATGCCAATTTCAAATTTTATGAGTGCCGAGAAACCCTAATACGGATCGTCGACTAGAATTTTAGGCGAAAAGTAAAGCTAGTTAACAACTTAACTAAAAGAAAGATGCTACAACCTTTGTAGACCCGGTTATCCACTTCCTTAGCTCCTCGTAGTTTTCCCCTCACTGTCCATCTCGGATCCGGGACTCTCGCATCGGCTTCATCGGAGAAATAAGCGGACAAGTCGTCGGCTACGATGCCGAAGATGATCTACGTCGAGGTTGCACAAGATCAAGCTCCAACTTCACCAAGTTGTGAAACTTGTGAAGAAAACACCATATACTACTTGGCAAGAGGTAGAGGGTGAAGAAATAGGAGGTGGGTTCACTTTAGAATTGGATTTCTCACACTTTTGCTCAAGTTGCCATTGATGGGCTTAAGCTTTCTTTCTTGATGAAGATGATGAAGAAGAAGAAAGAATATGATAAGTCTTTCTTTTAAAATGAAAATAAAATCAATACTTATCATATGCAAACCATGGTAAAGTGTAGAGAATAGATCATGGTTAGTTAGAATGGTTAGGGTTAAGGATGAAGACAAAATGGTCACTTGGTCAAAGCTTCATGAAGCTTCAACAAGCTTCATGAAAGAAAGAAACCATTTTGTTTTCTAATATCTTTTTCACAAAAATGAAAAGATAAATAATTATATGAAAATATGAAACCCTAACCATTCACTAAACATGGTTTAAGTCTTTACACAAATCCAAGTGAGTATGTATCATCAAACATGATACAATCAAGTGCACACAAAATATATCACATATACAATGTGCTTTTCAAGTGAGAAAATCCCTTTAAAGTGAACCAATACTAGTTAATGCAAAGTAATATATCAAATATATAATTATACATTAAATCATTAAATCAACACTTGATTCAATGATCCGGTCATGTCGCACATAACCGACTAGTATACAATGTATCGATTTATCGAATCAATGATTCGATAACTAGGTTATATCGCATACAACCAATCGAAACATTCATCACGAGAATGGAATACGGTATCACATACACGCATTATTCTCGGTCCTGCACATATCTCATATGCGCTCCTATCTCATTTCGCTTGAGCCAGGAAACCTCTGTGTAGGACTCTAAAGACTCGTCAATACGCCGGCAGCAGATGATGATCATATCAATCACCCACAAGCCGCAAGCGGTCTGCTAAACGTAACGGCCACCCGGGTATTGAGCGATCAGAAGATCGACGAGCTAGCCCGCTCACACTCCTGTGAATCCAACCAGCAACACTTACCGTACAGTCCGGTCTGTTCGTCTGATATGTCGCATATCAAGTCTAGGGGTGGTAAACGTTAGACCCCAATAACCGATAAGTCGTGCCGATATGAGGCTCATAACGGGTCGAGAAACTACTGGTAACACTTACCAGCAAATCTCTGATCAGCCCTGGCCAGGGACTTCCCTGTTACGGCCAATCGAGCACAGCGCAACATCAACCCCCAATACCGGGAGAGACGAAACCCCTCCTATCGCTCATTGCCTCCATATGACTCGGGACTATACCCAAAAACCACCGTTTTGCACGCCCTCATGGACGTGGTAAGGTGGAGATCAAAGCACAGTGGGAATCACACAAGACTCTATGACGATCTCGGGTCTACAGACTAACCTGTACAAGTGTCACCTAAGAACTTCCATCTGACGTAAGGTATAATACCATCTGGGAGTTCTCGGCGAGTCCGTCCAGTGTACCCAGTCTCCACTGAGCACCCGTATATCATCTCTGATGTCAAACACCAATGAATATGGGATCATCCATCGCCCATCTCATGGGTCGAGAAGCGTATACGCTAGTCTACACTGGTATATCGATGCCCCGTCTCGATACACCCACGACTAGGGACCTTGAAGGATGTACCTATGGACTACCATGTCCCCACTAGTATGATCTGCATTATAGTCCAGGTAGTCAAGTACACATCCTAAGGGCTTTACCAACATGTAACTATAAGACAGTTTAAAGAGACAAGTGTACATGTTAAGATAAAGAGTAACCAGATAGCATACTATCATATCGAGCAAGAAAGTCATCTCTATATATGTCCAAGCATCCAATATAATATACATCATCTGTACAATACTGGCCTCTAGGGCATACATATAACTAACAATCTCCCACTTGCACTAGGGCCAGCTGCTGTAGTATCGCATACCGAGCATCCCGATGAGTCTCTCAAACTGTATCTGGGGAATGGCCTTCGTGAGTGGATCCGCCGTATTGTTCTTCGTGTCAACCCTCCTGACCTCGATCTCCCGGCGATCAACTATCTCCCGGATCAGGTGATACCGCCTCAGAATATGCCTGGATCGCTGATGGGACTTGGGTTCCTTAGCCAAAGCCACCGCTCCATTGTTATAGCAATACAAAGGTATTGGATGCTCAATGGATGGAACCACACCAAGTTCAGTAATGAACTTCTTGATCCAGACAGCCTCTTTAGCAGCATCGTTGGCAGCGATGTATTCAGCCTCCATCGTCGAGTCTGCCACGGTTTCCTGCTTGGAACTCTTCCAGCTAACCGCCCCTCCGTAAAGGGTAAAGACAAATCCCGACTGCGACTTAGAGTCGTCCTTATCACTCTGGAAGCTCGAATCGGTAAAGGACTCCACTTGGAGTTCTCCGTTACCATACACCAAGAGCATCTCTTTAGTCCTTCGTAAGTGCTTGAGAATGCTCTTCACAGCTGTCCAGTGACTCTCTCCAGGATCAGCTTGATACCTGCTCACTACACTTAGTGAGTATGCTACATCGGGTCTGGTACATAGCATCGCGTACATGATAGAGCCTACAGCCGAAGCATAGGGTATCCCTTGCATGCGAGCTCTCTCCAAATCAGTCTTGGGAGACATCTCTTTGGAGAGAGTGACTCCAGAGATCGTGGGCAAGTTCCCACGCTTGGATTCTTCCATACTAAACCTCTTTAGTATGGTGTCAATGTACCTGGATTGGGACAATCCCAATATCCATTTGGATCTATCTCTGTAGATCCTAATTCCCAATATGCAGGAGGCATCACCAAGATCTTTCATTGAGAATCTTTGTGATAAGAAGAGCTTGACCGATTGCAGCATAGGAATATCATTTCCTATCAAGAGTATATCGTCCATGTACAATACGAAGAAGCCCACCTTACTCTCTGCTACCTTCTTGTAGATACAAGGTTCATCTGGGTTTTTGACGAAATCAAACTCTTTGATAACGACGTCAAAGCAGATGTTCCAACTCCGCGATGCTTGCTTTAATCCATAAATGGATTTAAGCAGCTTGCACACCTTCCCACTGCTCCCACTGTCTACGAAGCCCTCTGGCTGAGTCATGTACACGCACTCTTCTAAATCACCATTTAGAAAGACGGTCTTAACATCCATTTGCCAGATTTCGTAGTCATGATATGCAGCGATGGCAAGCATGATTCGGATGGATTTAAGCATAGCCACTGGAGAAAAGGTTTCGTCATAGTCCACACCTGGTCTTTGACGAAAACCTTTTGCAACAAGTCTAGCTTTGAAAGTCTCCACTTTCCCATCTACACCAAGTTTTTTCTTGAAGATCCACTTGCTCCCGATGGGTTTTACCCCTTCAGGAGCAACTTCCAAAGTCCATACTTTGTTGGTGTACATGGATTCCATCTCGGACCGCATAGCATCCAGCCATTTCACTGAGTCTCTACTCGTGATGGCCTGCTCGAAGCTAGTTGGGTCATCATCCTCCATGATGCAATCCTCGCTGCCACCATCCATGAGAAAACCGTAGTATCTCACAGGTTGGCGAGGAACCCTACTAGATTGGCGGAGAGGCTGAGGTTCATCAGGAACTACTGAATCCTCTGGTTCAACCAAGTCTTCTGTCGTAGTCTGTATTGCTGGAACCTCTTCCAGTTCTACCTCCTTGCCACTAATCTCTTTATCAAGAAATTCCTTTTCTAAAAAGGTGGCATGTCGAGAAACAAACACCTTTTGTTCCTCGGTGTGGTAGAAGATATACCCGCGCGAATGTTTGGGATATCCAATAAACTTACACAGAATTGATCTTGCCGCGAGTTTGTCCGGATTTTGCGTTTTCACATATGCCGGACAACCCCATATCTTAACATAATTAAGACATGGTCTCTTTCCTTTCCATATCTCATATGGAGTGGTTGGCACAGTTTTGGTGGGAACCATATTCAATAGGTCTGCAGCTGTTTCCAGTGCATATCCCCAAAAGGAAATAGGTAACTCAGCCGTGCTCATCATAGAGCGCACCATATCTAATAGGGTGCGGTTCCTCCGTTCTGATACACCGTTGTGCTGTGGTGTATATGGAGGAGTCAGCTGAGAGAGAATCCCATTCTCTTTTAGGAAGTCCAGGAATTCATTGCTCAAGTATTCACCTCCTCGATCAGATCGTAGGATTTTAATACTTTTTCCGGTTTGGTTCTCAACTTCTTGTTTATATTCTCTAAATTTCTCAAAAGCTTCTGATTTGTGTTTCATCAGGAACACATATCCGAATCTAGAGAGATCGTCAGTGAATGTAATGAAGTACGAAGAACCATCCCTGGCATGTGTAGACATAGGACCGCATACATCACTATGTATCAGTCCTAAGAGTTCAGTAACTCTTTCTCCGTGTCCCATAAACGGAGTTTTGGTCATCTTGCCTTTGAGACATGACTGGCAAGTGTCATAAGATGAAAATTCAAACGGATTTAAATATCCATCTTTATGCAACTTAGCTAGTCGTGTCGCATTGATGTGACCCAGTCCACAATGCCACAAGAAGGATTCGTTCAGTTCTGAACTCTTCCTCTTATGTGTGTTTGTTATGCTCAGAACTGTTGATTGATTTAGAACATAAATGCCATTGCACAACGTGCCTGATCCAACCAACTTTTGGTTACGGAGAATGTTCATAACATTATCCTGTAATACAAAATTATATCCCTCTTTACTCAACAAAGAAACCGATATAATGTTGCATATCAGGTTCGGCATGTAATAGCATTCGTTCAGAACCAATGTATTACCAGTTGGTAATACAAGGTGATATTCCCCGACAGTCTTAGCTGCAACAATTGCACCATTTCCAACTCTGATGTCTTTATCACCTTCTCCAAGTTCTCTACCTTTCCTAAGCCCATGTAACTGATTACATATATGGGATCCTGACCCGGTATCTAATACCCAGGACGTAGAGAAAATGGAGAAACAGTTCTCTGTAACGAACACACCCGAAGAAAATGCATCATCATGTACTTTCTTCATTCGGGTGGCATGGGAATCCTGGTATTCCCCTATCTCCTGTTCAGTCCTATAACTCTTATAGGAAAGAACAGAACCAACGTTCCCCAGCACAGTATAACATGCGGGTTCGGTCAATACATCCATATTATTATCTTTATTAGGGCATGACATGGTCGCTACCTGGAGAGAGAGAGAAGAAAACACTTTAGCGTATGCTCTTGCAAAATCAGATTGGTTATTATCTTATCTAATCAGGATGGCCCCCACTGGTTTTTATCAAATCTTCCTTCAAACCCTAAAAGGAAAGACTAGCTGGGATTAATTACACACTACAAGTTCGCCAATCTTTCAGCCAGGCCAGTGTCGGTACTTTGAGGGAGGCCCCCCGTGCTTTCGCACGAACCTAATTAATGTAAACCTCGTTTTCCCAGAGACGTAGCCCCGTTGACACCTTTCTAGACACCTACTTGATCAGCTAATTGCAATGTGTAAAACTCTCCCAGGAGTAACTCTTACTCGCAGTGGGTATCGGGATCCAACTATCTCATAAAAGGTATGCAATCTCATTGCAAATTTCAACACTTGAAATTCCCGATAATATTTTGCCCCTAGCGTCCTATGACCTTGACGCAGGCCAACAAACCATAGTGCGCTAGTCAAGTTCAACCCGTCATTTCCTGATTGAATTAAACCCACCCGTACGACCCTTGACGCAGGCCAACAAAGTCGCACGACTGCCCTAATCCAATCTGCATCATATGCATAAACAGGTAAATACCAGTTAGCTACCGCACACTACGCCTTGACGCAGGCCAACAAACGTAGCACGAATACTAACTACTACTTATCTGAAATGACGGAGGGCTGCGACAGGTTTTTCTGAAAACCTATTGCGTAATGAACTTGATATCGTTGTAGAATCAAATGAAGTTTTGAAATGGAGTGATTTTGAGGCTTTTCTAGTTTTGCTAAAGGGGTCACTCCCGGTGAAGGGATCGTCGGCCCTTTCTTCGTCGAATGAGGTGCGGGATATATCAAATATATCACTGTACAAAGCAGAACTCCAAAAGCAATCAAAAGCAAACCGAGTGTCTAGCGTCTGTCAGTTATTGCTAAAGGAGTCACTCCCGGTGAAGGGATCTCGGTCCTTTCCTCATCGAATAAGGTGCAGGGTATATCATATATACCGCTATGCAAAGCAAGAACAGTAGCTACCTGTTTTATTTTGAAATTCGATTCTACAACATCTTTAGGTTTCTTTTCTTTCATTAATCAAATTAATGAAGTCCCATCATTTAAGTCACCTAAACATCACAGATAAATACGACGTACACTTATGCCATCCGCATTCACCTGGATGTCCCCTCGTGCACCGTTAGGTTAGGTAACTAACGACAGAGCAGGGCAGGGCTGGTGCGGATGCAAAACATAAGTAACGTCTATATAATATATCATATATACTATATACAGTATCGATCACAGAACATCACATAATCACATCACAGATATCGCAGCAGAAGAAACATATGAAATATTGGATATACTAGGGCGTCCGTGTTTTCAATACGAGCCAGTATAAAACACGGATTCCACGGTCGTGATGAATAGCCAATCCCACACCCTAGACCCCTACAAGAGAGGCAAGCAACCCATCAATTCTAGGGTTAGGAGACCCGGACTCGACTCCTCGAGATGGTCTCCCACTGGACCATAGAACCCGGTTACTTGTGCTCCCCTCCATGGGTCTATCCTAGTGCAGAAAAGTAAATAATATACAAAGGGTGACAACTTCAGCAACCTGAAAGTGCCCCAAATAAAAGAATATTACATACAAGTTTTTTTACATGAATGAAAATGAAAAACACTCATCTCACATAAAAACCCTCGGCTATTCAAACACGACGTTCCAATATAACATATCCAGCAACACATAACATCACATGTCATCAACGTAAGTAAATATGCGCATCCCAATTGTCGTTGACATATAGCAATGAAACCGGCGATATCACATATTACACTTACGGTCACAGAAAAGAAAGTGTAAAACTACAACAGTTGGAATCCGCAAACTCTTTAGACATCGCATGCCTAGACCAATGAATTCCTTAGACATCACATGCCTAACAATTATAAACCCCGCATTTTAGTCCCATTATCGAAAACTCTTTTCAATATCAAGTGAGACTAAACCGCTAGATTTATAACATTCATTCAGTTATCTCATAACTATTTGTGAATTCCAATTATTGTATCCCATTACGGATAAATAGAATATATTAAACTTTCCGATCGAACATTCGAACACCCAAGTTTTCCCGAAACCGTTCAACACATGAAATAGGTTCAAAGACATTCATTTCATGCCTCAGTACCAACGGTCCAGCCGTAGAAGGGTCAAGCCAACGCCTCACATGTGGCACGCCGTACTGCCCCAAACCCGAAGGTTCAAAGGGCAGTTCAAGACGGTCACATAATCGAGTTAAGGTTTGTTGTCTTCTAGAGGGACCATCGCGTTACTTGCACTACTCAGAACGTCCTTAAACCACAGAAAAATCCAACACTTGGATATTTTCCGGCAGGGGAAAAGTTGTGTATTTATGTCCGGTCGAACTTTTTAACATATTCGAAAATTATCCGGAAAAACACATAGACAAAGCTTGATAATCCGATCGAATCATCGATTTCCAATGCAACCCTAGAACACTCAACTCTTGAGTCAATTTAAAAATTCCCAGAAAACTCAGCATAATAAAATAGGAATTACTGTGCAAACAGAGAAGTATGACGTCATGATCAGGCCGCGGAACAGCGGCAGAAGCCAGGCTTCTGCCGCGGTTCTGCCGCACTTTGGACTCTTCATTTTGAAAATTTTGCACCATAATTCTTAGAATTCCCTGCTGAATTTTTTAAGCATTTTTAATCTGGAAAAAACCCAGTTTTTAGAAAAAGTCCAGAGAGCACTTAGGTTTTTAGGGTTTCGGTTCGATCGGGTTTCAAACGTCGTCTACACTTCGCCTAAAGCTCTAGCTAGGCTCTAATACCACTGTAGGGTTCCTAGGCACGCTAATGAAGTCTCACAAGGCATCAACCATGCCAATTTCAAATTTTATGAGTGCCGAGAAACCCTAATACGGATCGTCGACTAGAATTTTAGGCGAAAAGTAAAGCTAGTTAACAACTTAACTAAAAGAAAGATGCTACAACCTTTGTAGATCCGGTTATCCACTTCCTTAGCTCCTCGTAGTTGTCCCCTCGCTGTCCATCTCGGATCCGGGACTCTCGCATCGGCTTCATCGGAGAAATAAGCGGACAAGTCGTCGGCTACGATGCCGAAGATGATCTACGTCGAGGTTGCACAAGATCAAGCTCCAACTTCACCAAGTTGTGAAACTTGTGAAGAAAACACCATATACTACTTGGCAAGAGGTAGAGGGTGAAGAAATAGGAGGTGGGTTCACTTTAGAATTGGATTTCTCACACTTTTGCTCAAGTTGCCATTGATGGGCTTAAGCTTTCTTTCTTGATGAAGATGATGATGAAGAAGAAAGAATATGATAAGTCTTTCTTTTAAAATGAAAATAAAATCAATACTTATCATATGCAAACCATGGTAAAGTGTAGAGAATAGATCATAGTTAGTTAGAATGGTTAGGGTTAAGGATGAAGACAAAATGGTCACTTGGTCAAAGCTTCATGAAGCTTCAACAAGCTTCATGAAAGAAAGAAACCATTTTGTTTTCTAATATCTTTTTCACAAAAATGAAAAGATAAATAATTATATGAAAATATGAAACCCTAACCATTCACTAAACATGGTTTAAGTCTTTACACAAATCCAAGTGAGTATGTATCATCAAACATGATACAATCAAGTGCACACAAAATATATCACATATACAATGTGCTTTTCAAGTGAGAAAATCCCTTTAAAGTGAACCAATACTAGTTAATACAAAGTAATATATCAAATATATAATTATACATTAAATCATTAAATCAACACTTGATTCAATGATCCGGTCATGTCGCACATAACCGAATAGTATACAATGTATCGATTTATCGAATCAATGATTCGATAACTAGGTTATATCGCATACAACCAATCGAAACATTAATCGCGAGAATGGAATACGGTATCACATACACGCATTATTCTCGGTCCTGCACATATCTCATATGCGCTCCTATCTCGTTTCGCTTGAGCCAGGAAACCTCTGTGTAGGACTCTAAAGACTCGTCAATACGTCGGCAGCAGATGATGATCATATCAATCACCCACAAGCCGCAAGTGGTCTGCTAAACATAACGGCCACCCGGGTATTGAGCGATCAGAAGATCGACGAGCTAGCCCGCTCACACTCCTGTGAATCCAACCAGCAACACTTACCGTACAGTCCGGTCTGTTCGTCTGATATGTCGCATATCAAGTCTAGGGGTGGTAAACGTCAGACCCCAATAACCGATAAGTCGTGCCGATATGAGGCTCATAACGGGTCGAGAAACTACTGGTAACACTTACCAGCAAATCTCTGATCAGCCCTGGCCAGGGACTTCCCTGTTACGGCCAATCGAGCACAGCGCAACATCAACCCCCAATACCGGGAGAGACGAAACCCCTCCTATCACTCATTACCTCCATATGACTCGGGACTGTACCCAAAGACCACCGTTTTGCATGCCCTCATGGACGTGGTAAGGTGGAGATCAAAGCACAGTGGGAATCACACAAGACTCTATGACGATCTCGGGTCTACAGACTAACCTGTACAAGTGTCACCTGAGAACTGCCATCTGACGTGAGGTATAATACCATCTGGGAGTTCTCGGCGAGTCCGTCCAGTGTACCCAGTCTCCACTGAGCACCCGTATATCATCTCTGATATCAAACACCAATGAATATGGGATCATCTATCGCCCATCTCATGGGTCGAGAAGCGTATACGCTAGTCTACACTGGTATATCGATGCCCCGTCTCGATACACCCATGACTAGGGACCTTGAAGGATGTACCTATGGACTACCATGTCCCCACTAGTATGATCTGCATCATAGTCCAGGTAGTCAAGTACACATCCTAAGGGCTTTACCAACATGTAACTATAAGACAGTTTAAAGAGACAAGTGTATAAAGAGTAACCAGATAGCATACTATCATATCGAGCAAGAAAGTCATCTCTATATATGTCCAAGCATCCAATATAATATACATCATCTGTACAATACTGGCCTCTAGGGCATACATATAACTAACAGAAGCACCTCGACTTCGGCAAGAAAGGATCAATATGAGTAGATATATATCTACCGGGGAAGTCGGGTGGAAGGCGTATAGCACCCCCGCAGTTTCATAGTGTAGCACGCGAATGCGTTATGATATATATATATATATATATATATATATATATACTGATGTGTTTTATGAGATGTGTATACTTAGCAAGAAATGCTTAGGTGACTTTGGGTTAGTTTTAGCGTAATTGTAGGAGAATGCTTTTAGCTTAGTTTCTTAGTCACGAAACCCTAGAGTAATGATTTGCACACACGCACACACACACGCATACATTCGATGTTCTTGTGCATATATGGGGATATGTATATATATATACATATATGTATGTGAGTATGTATGTATATATATATATGTATGTATGTATACGTATACATGTATAATGAGGATAGTATATGATACTTGGAAATGAGTCGATGTGATTGGGCAGGATGCCGTGAGATCGGTGATGTGATTTGGGCCGTGTTATGAAATACGACATGTTATATTAGCGGATCGAATGGGCGATGTGATTTTATTCACACGTGGATATATGTTGGATGGTATCGATATGTACTAGACTTTAGATCAATACCCTAGTTCATGATATTATGATAATGATACCAGATGAATAATGAGATATATGTGATAGGTGACCCGTACCCCGATTTTGGGATGCCGTACGATGGATTTACCGTACGAGATATAAATATGATGATTGATCCGCACTCATGATTCGAGGATGTCGTATTATATTTTTATCGTATGTGACGCTATTGAGGCGTGATTACCGACTAATATATATATATATATCGACTCAGACTTAGGTGGTTTTCCTAACTCTTTGATTAGTCCCTTAGCTTTGTCCTGTAATTACTTAGTAGATGTTAGACTGGGCTCGAGTCATACGTATTTCCCAAACCAACGAATCGTTAGTATTTTAAAGACAGGCCGATGGATACTATGGATATTTCAAAGGACGTACCTTTTTTTAAAAGCACCGTAACCCCTATTTTCTAAAAGCACGATTCGTATGATTTCTGACACCCAAAACTGTATGACTCGTATATAGGAATGTATATTTCCTTATTGTTGCGTTTACTATTCATTTTCCGTACATTCTTGCTGTTCGCATCGCATCGCATGCTTAAATGTACTTTTATTGTTATTATGAAACCATGCTGTCAGGACATCAGCACAATTACCGATGATGCGTATGCTACACGTACACCTGCTTGCCGGCTCACACACATCATCATCGGTAATTGTTATGTCACGTACACATTAGAAAATACTACTTCATTAGTATAAATTGCGAGCTTATAGTTTCGACATAGTACTAGTGCGCATGCCTTTATATGCTAATTTAGATATTGCATTTATTACTGTGATATTCCATGTATATTTATATATTCATTTGCCATGCGATATTTGAAAGGTTCCTAGGCACTCTAGTGAGGTCTCACAAGGCATCAACCATGCCAATTTCTAATTTAACGGGTGCCGAGAAACCCTAATACGGATCGTTGGCTAGAAGTTTAGGCGAAAAAGAAACTAGTTAACAACTTAACTAAAAGGTAAACGGAAATACAACCTTTGTATATCCGGTTCTCCACCTCCATGGCTCCGCGATGATGTCTCCTCGCTGTACAAATCGGATCTTGGGCTCTAGCGTCGGTTTCATCGGAGAAAAGGCGGGCTAGGTCATCGACGACGATGCCGAAGATGATCTACGTCGAGGCATCGCTAGATCAAGGTCCAACTTCACCAAGTCATGAAACTTGTGAAGAAAACACACTCTACTACTTGGCAAGAGGTAGAGGATGAAGAAATAGGAAGTTGGTTCGCTTTAGAACTGGATTTCTCACTCTTTTTCACAAGTTGACATTGATGGAGGCAAGCTTGCTTCAATGTTGAAGATGAAGAAAAAGAAGAAAGAATTATGATAAGTTATTATCAAAAAGGAAATAAAATGAATACTTATCATAATTCAACCACGGTAAAGTGTAGAGAATAGACTACGGTTAAGTGGAATGGTTAGGGTTAAGCATGAGACAAAATGGTCACTTAGTCAAAGCTTCATGAAGCTTCATAATACATACAAAGAAAGCCACCATTTTCTCATTATGCTAATTATTTTTCCAAAAAGAATAAATAGATAGATAAATGAGAAAAGGAAATGAAACCCTAACCACTTAAGTAACCATGGTTTAATTCTTTACACAAACCCAAACTAGCATGTATCATCAAACATGATACAATCTTGTGCACAAAAAAATATATATCATATATACAATGTGCACAAACAAGTGAGAAAATCCATTTAAAGTGAACCGATACTAGTTAATGCAAAGTAATATATCAAATATATAATTATGCATTAAATCATTAAATCAACACTTGATTTAATTATCCGGTCATATCGCATATAACCGACTAATATCAACAGTAACAACTTATCGAATCAACACTTGATCCGATAACCCGGCTATATCGCATATAACCGATCAATGTCACAAATCACGAAAATCGAATACAGTATCACATACTGGTATCATTCTCGGTCCCGCACATATCTCATATGCGCTCCTATTTCGTTTCGCTTGAGCCAGGAAACCTCTGTATAGGACTCTAAAGACTCGTCAATACGCCGGCAGCAGATGATGATCATATCAATCACCCACAAGCCGCAAGCGGTCTGCTAAACGTAACGGCCACCCGGGTATTGAGAGATCAGAAGATCGACGAGCAAGCCCGCTCACACTCCTGTGAATCCAACCAGTAACACTACCGTACAGTCCGGTCTGATCGTCTGATATGTCGCATATCTCGCATAGGGGTGGTAAACGTCAGACCCCAATAGCTCGATAAGTCGTGTCGATATGAGGTCTATAACAATTCGAGAAACTACTGGTAACACTTACCAATAAATCTCAGCAACCCTGGCCAGGGATTTCCGGTTATAGCCAATCGAACACAGCGCAACATCAACTCCCTATACCGGGAGAGACGAATCCCCTCCTATCGCTCATTGCCTCCATGTGACTCGGGACTGTACCCAAAAACCACCGTTTTGCACGCCCTCTTAGACGTGGTAAGATGGAAATCAAAGCACAGTGGGAACCACAAAAGACTCTATGACGATCTCGGGTCAACAGACTACTCTGTACCAGTGTCACCAGAGAACTGCCATCTGACGTAAGGTATAATACCATCTGGGAGTTCTCGGCGAGTCCGTCCAGTGTACCCAGTCTCTACCGAGCACCCGTATATCATCTCTGATGTCAAACACCAATGGATATAGGATCATCCATCGCCCATCTGTATGGGTCGAGAAGGTATACGCTAGTCTACACTGGTATATCGATGCCCCGTCTCGATACACCCACGACTAAGGACCTTGAAGGATGTACTTATGGACTACCCTGTCCCCACTAGTATGATCCGCATCATAGTCCAGGTAGTCAGGTACACATCCTAGGGGCTTTACCAACATGTAACAGAGAGACAATCAGTATACACGTTAAGGTAAAGAGTAACCAGATAGCATACTATCATGTCGAGCAAGAAAGTCCTCCCTATATATGTCCCAGCATCCACTACAATATACATCCTATGTATAGGAATGGCCTCTAGGGCATACATATAACTAACAATCTCCCACTTGCTCTAGGGCCATCTGACAGCAGTGGTTGTAGTATCTCATACTCAACCATCCCATAAAAATCTCTCTCTGGGAACAGGCCTTTGTGAGTGGATCCGCCGTGTTGTCCTCTAAGTCTGCTCTCCTTACCTCGATCACCCTGGAGATCAAACATCTTCATGATTAGGTGACACTGCCTTAGAATATGTCTGGATCACTGATGGGACCGTCGTTCCTTGGCATAAGCCACAACTCCATTGTCTCACAATGGTAGGAACGTAGTTCATCTCATGAACCAATATACACCCAGACTGCCCCTTTGGTAGCATCTTAAGTAGCGATGTATCCAGCCTTTATCGTCTAGTATGCCACGGTATCTAGCTTGGAACTCTTCCAACATACCGTCCCTTTACTGAGGGTAAAGACAATGCCTGTGACTGACTTTCAGTCGTCTTTATCACCCTGGACCCATTCCAGTGATTCTCCCCAGGGTCGATTGATACCGTCTCACTACAACTAGTGAGAATCCTAACATCCATTTAGATCTATCTCATACATCCAAAACCCAGGATTTAGTAGGTATCACTTTGATCCTATGTGGAGAATCATTGTGATAGGCGGAGATTGATCGAGCGTAGCATAGGAAACTCTTTCCCTATCATGAGTATGTCATCCACGGACTCTACGAGAATTGCCACCATACTCCCTACTACCTTTTTGTTTATACAAGGTTCATCTACCATTTTGATGATGTCAAACTCTTTGACTAATTCATCAAAACAGACGTTCCAACTCCGCGATGCCTGCTTTATCCTATAAAACATCTTGCGCACGTTTCCGCTGCTCCCACTGTTTACGAAGCCCTCTGGCTGTGTACTTATAGACGCTCTATTCTAAAACATCATTTAGAAAAGCTGTCATGACACCCAACCACCAGATATCGTAGTCATGGTATGTAGCCGTGGCAAGTAGGATCTGGATGGACTTAAGCATAGTTCTTTAGAAAAAGTTTCATCATGATCCAAACCTGGTCAATGATGCAAACCTTTAACAAGTCTAGGTTTGAAAGTCTCAACTTTTCCATCTACACCAAGTAATCTTCTCAAGATATACTTGCTCCTGATGGGGATTTAACCCTTCAGATATAGCAACCAAAGTCCATACTTTGTTGGTGTATGAGGATTCCATCTCAGTTCGCTAAGCATCCAACCATTCTTACAGAGTCTCACTCCTGATGGCCAGCTCGAAGCTAGTTGGGTCATCATCTCATGATGCAATCCTCGCTCCCACTGTCATCGAGAAACCGAAGTATCTCTCAGGTGGGTGAGGAACCCTACTAGATCGGCGGAGAAGCTGAGGTTCGTTGGTAACTATTGAATCCTTTGGTTCTTTCAAATCTTCTGCTGTAGTTTGTATAGCTGAAACCTTTCCAGTTCTACATTACAGACTTTGCCTCGAGCTTGTCCGGATTTTGCTTTCAAACATAGGCCGGTCAACCCCAAATCTTAACTAGCTTAAGACATGGGCTCTTCCCTTTCCATATCACATATGAAATGGTAGGCAACTGATTTGATTTGAACCCTATTCAATAGGTATGCAGCTTCTCAAGTGCATAACTCCCAAAAAGGAAATAGGTAACTCAGTAGTACTCATCATAGTGCACACCTTATCATATAGGGTGAGATAGCTCCACCCCGATATACCATCGTGCTATGGTGTATACGGAGGAGTAATGCTGAGAGAGAATCTCATTCTCCTTTAGAATAATCCAGGAATTCCATGCTCAAGTATTCTCCTCCTTGATCACATCAAAGGACATAATACTTATACCCGTATTTTGGTTCTCTACTTCTAACTTATATTCTGTGAATATCTCAAAAGGTTCGGACTTGTGTTTCAACAGGAACATAGGTCTGAAACTCGAAAGATCATCAGAGAATGTAATGAAGTATAAAGAATCAGTCCTGGCATGTGTAGACTGGGGACCTTACATACATCATCATGTATCAGTCCCAAGAGTTCACTAACTCTTTCTCTATTTCCAATAAACAGAGCTTGTGTCATTATATCTTTGTGACATGACTGGCAAGTTTCACAAGATGTAAATTCAAACTGATTTAAATATGCATCTAAATGTAACTTCAGCTAGTCGGGTCGCATTGATATGACCTAGTCTACAATGCCTCAAGAAGGACTCGTTCATTTCTGAACTCTTCCTCTTGTGTGTGATCCATATACTAAGAACTGTAGTTTGATTTAGAACATCAACGCTTTTAGATGACGTGCCTGATCCGATCAACTTTTGATATAGGAAATGTTCAAAACATTATCCAACAATACAAAATTTTATCATTTCTTTACTGATAAAGATACTGATATGATTTTGTAGATCAGGTTCGGTATCTAATAGCATTTGTTCAGAATCAATGTATTTGTAATACAGGGTGACAGTGACCAACAGACTTGGCTGCAACACTTGCCCCGTTTTCTGCCTCATGAAACATATCACCCGTTCTCAGTTCTCTACCTTTCTGTAGCCCTATGTAACAGATTGCATATCTGGGATCCTGATCTGGTATCATATACCCAGGACGTAGAGGATACAGAGAAACAGTTCTTTGTAATGAACACACCCGAAGATGATGCATCAGCATGCACTCTCTTCGTTTGGGCGGCACGGGAAATCTGGTATTCCCCAATTTTCTGTTCTGTCTTATAACATTTATAAGTTGGAGCGGGACCAACGTTCCCCAGCTCAGTATAACAAACGGGTTCGGTCAATAATCTGTATTATTATCTTGATTAAGGCGTGATATGGTCGCTACCAGGAGAGAGAGAGAAGAAAACACTCAGCGTGCGCTCTTGCAAGAATAGATTGGTTATTATTTTATCTAATCAGGATGGCTCCCACTGCTTTTTATCAAATCTTCCTTCAAACCCTAAAAGGAAAGACTAGCCGGGATTAATTACACACTACAAGTTCGCCAATCTTTCAGCCAGGCCAGTGTCGGTACTTTGAGGGAGGTCCCCCGTGCTTTCGCACGAACCTAATTAATGTAAACCTCGTTTTTCCAGAGGCGTAACCTCGTTAACACCTTTCTAGACACCTACTTGATCGGCTAATTATAATGTGTAAAACTCTTCCAGGAGTAACAATTACTCACAGTGGGTATCGGAATCCAACTATCTCATAGAAGGTATGCAATCTCATTGCAAATTTCAACACTTGAAATTCCCGATAATATTTTGCCCCTAACCTCCTATGACCTTGACAAAGGCCAACAAACCATAGGATGCCAGTCAAGTTCAACCCGTCATTTCCTGATTGAATTAAACCCACCCGCACGACCCTTGACAAAGGCCAATAAAGTCGCACGACTACCCTAACCCAATCTGCATCATATGCATAAGCAGATAAGCACTAGTTAGCTACCGCACACTGCGCCTTGACAAAGGCCAACAAACGCAGCACGAATACTAACTACTACTTATCTGAAATGACGAAGGGCTACGACAGGTTTTTCTGAAAACCTATTGCGTAATGAACTTGATATCGTTGTAGAATCAAATGATTTTAAAATGGAGTGTTTTTTAGGCTTTTCTAGTTTTGCTAAAGGAGTCACTCCCGGTGAAGGGATCGTCGGTCCTTTCCTCGTCGAATGAGGTGCGGGATATATTATATATATCACTGTGCAAAGCAAAAACTGTTAAAAGCAATCAAAAGACAAACCGAGTGTGTAGCATCTGCCAGTTATTGCTAAAGGAGTCACTCCCGGTGAAGGGATCTCGGTCCTTTCCTTATCGAATAAGGTGCAGGATATATCATATATACCGCTGTGCAAAGCAAGAACTGTAGCTACCTGTTTTATTTTGAAATTCGATTCTACAACATCTTAGGTTTCTTTTCTTTCATTAATCATATTAATGAAGTCCCATCATTTAAGTACCTAAACATCACAGATAAATACGACGTACACTTATGCCATCCGCATTCGCCTCGATGTCCCCTCGTGCACCGTTAGGTTAGGTAACTAACGACAGAGCGGGGCAGGGCTAGCACGGGTGTAAAACATAAGTAACGTCTATATAATATATCATATATACTATATACTTTATCTATCACAGAACATATCACTGATATCGCAGCAGAAGAATCATATGAAATATTGGATATACTAGGACGCCCGTGTTTTCAATACGAGCCAGTATAAAATACGGATTCCACGGTCGTGATGAATAGCCAAACCCACACCCCTAGACCCCTACGAGAGCGGCAAGCAACCCTACCAATTCTAGAGTTAGGAGACCCGGACTCGACTCCTCGAGTTGGTCTCCCACTGGACTCCAGAACCCGGTTACTTGTGCTCCCCTCTTTGGGTCTATCCTAGTGCGGAAAAGTAAATAATATACAAAAGGTGACATCTTTCGCAACCTGGAAGTGCCCCAATAAAAGAATATTACATACAAGTTTTTACATGAATGAAAATGAAAAACACTCATCTCACATAAAAACCCCCCGGCTATTTAAACAGGACGATCCAATATAACATATCCAGCAACACATAAGATCACATGTCATCAACGTAAGTAAATATGCGCATCCTAATTGTCGTTGACATATAGCAACGAAACCGGCGATATCACATATTACACTTACGGTCACAGAAAAGAAAGTGTAAAACTACAACAGTTGGAATCCGCAACCCCTTTAGACATCGCATACCTAATCAATGAATTCCTTAGACATCACATGCCTAATAATTATAAACCCCGCATTTTAGTCTCATTATCGAAAACACTTTTCAATATTAAGTCGGGAAATTCAACAAGATTCCCGACATCCTAATCGAATGCTCGTCGCAAACTTCAGTAGACGGTCGCACCCCCGATACCGTCGACGAAGTGCACCAAGGTGGAACACCGCTACCGGGAGCACCCGAACGGATGCTTTCGGCGACGAAGTTCTCCTACAGTCACTTGGTCGGGGCTATGGAGTGAGGCTGTCTATTAAGTTTACCCGGCGAGTATCCGCGTACGCTACGTGATTGCGACGGACTTTTGATCACATCAAAATTCCGTGGCAACCGATCAAGTGAGACTAAACTGCTATGTTTATAACATTCATTCAGTTATCTCATAACTTATTGTGAATTCCAATTATTGTATCACATTCCGGATAAATAGAAAATGTTAAACTTTCCGATCGAACAGTCAAACACCCAAGTTTTCCCGATACAGATCAACACATGAAACAAGTCTAAAAACATTCAGTTCGTGCCTCAGTACCAACGGTCCAGCCGTAGAAGGGTCAAGCCAACGCCTCACATGTGGCACGCCGTACTGCCCCAAACCCGAAGGTTCAAAGGGCAGTTCAAGACGGTCACATAATCGAGTTAAGGTTTGTTGTCTTCTAGAGGGTCCATCGAGTTACTTGCACTACTTAGAACGTCTTTAAACCACGGAAAAATCCAACACTTGGAAATTTCCCGACAGGGGAAAAATTGGGTATTTATAACCGGTCGAACTTTTTAACATATTCAAAAATTATCCGGAAAACACATAGACAAAATTAGACAATCCGATCGAATCTACGAACTCCCAATACAATCCACAAAACTCAACTCTTGAATAAATATTAAAAATTCCCAGGAAAACCAGCACTGCAAAGTAGGAGTTACTGTGCAAAATTCAATGCATGAAGAGACTAAAGGGCCGCGGAACCGCCGCATTAGCATGCTAATGCCGCGGTTCCACCGCGCTTTGGTGGACTTAGGTGCTCGAACTTCACAGTAATTCTTAGAAATACCTGCTGATTTTTCTGCATATTTTTAATTCTCAAAAATCCACAAATTCAGAAAATGTCCAGAGAGCATGGAAATATTGGGGTTTCGGTTCGATCGGACTTCAAACTCCGTCTAGACTTCGCCTAAGGCTCTAGCTAGGCTCTGATACCAATGAAAGGTTCCTAGGCACTCTAGTGAGGTCTCACAAGGCATCAACCATGCCAATTTCTAATTTAACGGGTGCCGAGAAACCCTAATACGGATCGTTGGCTAGAAGTTTAGGCGAAAAAGAAACTAGTTAACAACTTAACTAAAAGGTAAACGGAAATACAACCTTTGTAGATCCGGTTCTCCACCTCCATGGCTCCGCGATGATGTCTCCTCGCTGTACAAATCGGATCTTAGGCTCTAGCGTCGGCTTCATCGGAGAAAAGGCGGGCTAGGTCATCGACGACGATGCCGAAGATGATCTACGTCGAGGCATCGCTAGATCAAGGTCCAACTTCACCAAGTCATGAAACTTGTGAAGAAAACACACTCTACTACTTGGCAAGAGGTAGAGGATGAAGAAATAGGAAGTTGGTTCGCTTTAGAATTGGATTTCTCACTCTTTTTCACAAGTTGCCATTGATGGAGGCAAGCTTGCTTCAATGTTGAAGATGAAGAAGAAGAAGAAAGAATTATGATAAGTTATTATCAAAAAGGAAATAAAATGAATACTTATCATAATTCAACCATGGTAAAGTGTAGAGAATAGACTACGGTTAAGTGGAATGGTTAGGGTTAAGCATGAGACAAAATGGTCACTTAGTCAAAGCTTCATGAAGCTTCATAATACATACAAAGAAAGCCACCATTTTCTCATTATGCTAATTATTTTTCCAAAAAGAATAAATAGATAGATAAATGAGAAAAGGAAATGAAACCCTAACCACTTAAGTAACCATGGTTTAATTCTTTACACAAACCCAAACTAGCATGTATCATCAAACATGATACAATCTTGTGCACAAAAAAATATATATCATATATACAATGTGCACAAACAAGTGAGAAAATCCATTTAAAGTGAACCGATACTAATTAATGTAAAGTAATATATCAAATATATAATTATGCATTAAATCGTTAAATCAACACTTGATTTAATGATCCGGTCATATCGCATATAACCGACTAATATCAACAGTAACAACTTATCGAATCAACACTTGATCCGATAACCCGGCTATATCGCATATAACCGATCAATGTCACAAATCGCGAGAATCGAATACAGTATCACATACTGGTATCATTCTCGGTCCCGCACATATCTCATATGCGCTCCTATTTCGTTTCGCTTGAGTCAGGAAACCTCTGTGTAGGACTCTAAAGACTCGTCAATACGCCGGCAGCAGATGATGATCATATCAATCACCCACAAGCCGCAAGCGGTCTGCTAAACGTAACGGCCACCCGGGTATTAAGCGATCAGAAGATCGACGAGCAAGCCCGCTCACACTCCTGTGAATCCAACCAGTAACACTACCGTACAGTCCGGTCTGATCGTCTGATATATCGCATATCTCGCCTAGGGGTGGTAAACGTCAGACCCCAATAGCTCGATAAGTCGTGTCGATATGAGGTCTATAACAATTCGAGAAACTACTGGTAACACTTACCAGTAAATCTCAGCAACCCTGGCCAGGGATTTCCGGTTATAGCCAATTGAACACAGCGCAACATCAACTCCCTATACCGGGAGAGACGAATCCCCTCCTATCGCTCATTGCCTCCATGTGACTCGGGACTGTACCCAAAAACCACCGTTTTGCACGCCCTCTTGGACGTGGTAAGATGGAAATCAAAGCACAGTGGGAACCACACAAGACTCTATGACGATCTCGGGTCAATAGACTACTCTGTACCAGTGTCACCAGAGAACTGCCATCTGACGTAAGGTATAATACCATCTGGGAGTTCTCGGCGAGTCCGTCCAGTGTACCCAGTCTCTACTGAGCACCCGTATATCATCTCTGATGTCAAACACCAATGGATATGGGATCATCCATCGCCCATCTGTATGGGTCGAGAAGGTATACGCTAGTCTACACTGGTATATCGATGTCCCGTCTCGATACACCCACGACTAGGGACCTTGAAGGATGTACTTATGGACTACCCTGTCCCCACTAGTATGATCCGCATCATAGTCCAGGTAGTCAGGTACACATCCTAGGGGCTTTACCAACATGTAACAGAGAGACAATCAGTATACACGTTAAGGTAAAGAGTAACCAGATAGCATACTATCATGTCGAGCAAGAAAGTCCTTCCTATATATGTCCCAGCATCTACTACAATATACATCCTATGTATAGTAATGGCCTCTAGGGCATACATATAACTAACAATATTTTGGGCCAGTCCGGATTGCTGGAGCATGGTATTCACTGTTATTGACCCTTCATTTTTGGATTTCGGATTTCCATGAGATTTCTGGATTTGGAGAAACCGCAAGATTTTATAAACTCATTATCATTTCTAAAAATAGAAACTGCGGTTTTCTCATGATATGATATGAGATATTGCAGGGTTCCTAGGCACACTAGTGAGGTCTCCCAAGCCATCAACCATGGCATTTTCAAAAATTATGGTGCCTACAAACCCTAAAGTACGGATCGTTTGCTAGATATCTAGGCGAACAAGAACTAGTTAACAGTTAACTAAATAAAATACGGAAATACAACCTTTGTAGATCCGGTGCTCCACCTCCATAGCTCCGCAACGAGGTCCTCTCCGCTGTCCAAATCAAATCCGGGCTCTAGGATCGGCCTCGTCGGAGAATGGGCAAGCTAGGTCGTCGATGTCCATGCCGAAGATGATCTACGTCGAGGCATCGATGAATCAAGCTCCACCTTCACCAAACCCTAAAATCTTATGAAGGAAACACACTCTACTACTTGGCAAGAGGTAGAGGATGAAGAAATAGGAATTGGGTTAACTTTAGAATTGGATTTCTCACTCATATCCAACAATCACCATTGATGGACTTTGCTTTTCTTCACTTGAAGAATGAAGAAGAAGAAGAAAGATATTATGATAAGTTTTTAGAAAATGAAAAGAAAATGAATTCTTATCATAATTCTAACCATGGTCAAGTGTAGAGAATGAATCATGGTTAGTGTGAATGGTTAGGGTTAAGGATGAGATAAGTATGGTTGACTTGAACAAAGCTTCATGAAGCTTCAACTAAAGTCCAAATCTAGCAACCATTCTTTTCTCTTTTCTTTTTATTTTCCAAAGTGAATAAACAAATAAATAAATGAATAAATAAGTAATGGAAAATAAAACCCTAACCATTCTTTTAACCATGGTTTATTCTTTGCACTTAACCAAGTAAACTTGTATCATCAAACATGATACAATCAAGTGCACAAAATCATATCGCATATGTAATGTGCACACCCGAGCGAGAAAATCCATCTTAAGTAAACCGATACTAGTTGATGCAAAGCAATATATCAAATATATAAATATGCATTAAATCATTAAATCAACACTTGATTCAATGATCCGGTCATGCGCACATAACCGACTGGTATCAAATATATATCGGCTTATCGAATCAACGCTTGAATCGATAACTAGGTTATATCGCATACAACCATTCGATATATTTATCGCGAGAATAGAATACGGTATCACATACACGCATTATTCTCGGTCCCGCACATATCTCATATGCGCTCCTATTTCATTTCGCTTGAACCAGGAAACCTCTGTGTAGGACTCTAAAGACTCGTCAATACGCCGGCAGCGGATGATGATCATATCAAACATCCACAAGCCGCAAGCGGTCTGCTAAACGTAACGGCCACCCGGGTATTGAGCGATCTGAAGATCGACGAGCAAGCCCGCTCACACTCCAGTGAATCCGACCAGTAACACTACCGTACAGTCCGGTCTGATCGTCTGATATGTCGCATATCTCGCCTAGGGGTGGTAAACGTCAGACCCCAATAGCTCAATAAGTCGTGTCGATATGAGGCTCATAACGGGTCGAGAAACTACTGGTAACACTTACCAGCAATTCTATGAGCAGCCCTGGCCAGGGACTTCCTGTTATAGCCGATCGAACACAGTGCAACATCAACCCCCATATACCGGGAGAGACGAATCCCCTCCTATCGCTCATTGCCTCCATGTGACTCGGGACTGTACCCAAAAACCACCGTTTTGCACGCCCTCTTGGACGTGGTAAGATGGAAATCAAAGCACAGTGGGAACCACACAAGACTCTATGACGATCTCGGGTCAACAGACTACTCTGTACCAGTGTCACCAGAGAACTGCCATCTGACGTGAGGTATAATACCATCTGGGAGTTCTTGGCGAGTCCGTCCAGTGTACCCAGTCTCTACTGAGCACCCGTATATCATCTCTGATGTCAAACACCGATGGATATGGGATCATCCATCGCCCATCTGTATGGGTCGAGAAGGTACACGCTAGTCTACTCTGGTATATCGATGCCCCGTCTCGATACACCCACGACTAGGGACTTTGAAGGATGTACTTATAGACTACCATGTCCCCACTAGTATGATCCGCATCATAGTCCAAGTAGTCAAGTACAGATCCTAAGGGCTTTACCAACATGTAACAGAGAGACAATCAGCATACACGTTAAGGTAAAGTTCAACCAGATAGCATACTATCATGTCGAGCAAGAAAGTCCTCCCTATATATGTCCCAGCATCCACTACAATATACATCCTATGTATAGTAATGGCCTCTAGGGCATACATATAACTAACAATCTCCCACTTGCACTAGGGCCATCTGTAGCAGTGGTTGCAGTATCTCATACTCAACCATCCCATAAAAGTCTCTCTCTGGGAACAGGCCTTTGTGAGTGGATCCGCTGTGTTGTCCTCTGAGTCTACTCTCCTTGCCTCGATCTTCCTGGAGATCAACCATCTCCATGATCAAGTGATACTGCCTTAGAATATGTCTGGATCACTGATGGGACCGGCGTTCCTTGGCATAAGCCACAACTCCATTGTCACACAATGGGAGGAACATAGTTTATCTCATGAACCAATATACACCCAAACAGCCTCTTTGGTAGCATCTTAAGTAGCGATGTATCCAGCCTTTATCGTCTAGTATGTCACGGTATCTAGCTTGGAACTCTTCCAACATACCGTCCCTTTACTGAGGGTAAAGACAATGCCTGTGACTGACACTCAGTCGTCTTTATCACCCTGGAACACTTCCAGTGATTCTCCTCAGGATCGATTGACAACATCTCACTACATCTAGTGAGTATCCTAACATCCATTTAGATCTATCTCATAGATCCAAAACCCAGGATTTAGTAGGTATCATTTTGATCCTATATGGAGAATCATAGTGATAAGCGGAGATTGATCGAGCGTAGCATAGGAAACTCCTTCCCTATCAAGAGTATGTCATCCACGTACTCTACGAGGATCGTCACCATACTCCCTACTACCTTCTTGTTTATACAAGGTTCATCTACCATTTTGATGATGTCAAACTCTTTGACTGCTTCATCAAAACAGATGTTCCAACTCCGCGATGCCTGCTTTATCCTATAAAGCATCTTGCACACGTTTCCGCTGCTCCCACTGTTTATGAGACCCTCTGGCTGTGTACTTATAGACGCGCTCTAAATCATCATTTAGAAAAGCAGTCAAGACACCCAACCAGATATCGCAGTCATGGTATGTAGCCGTGGCAAGTAGGATCTGGATGGACTTAAGCATAGTCACTTGAAAAGGTTTCATCATGATCCACGCCTGGTCAATGACGAAAACCTTTAACAAGTCTAGCTTTGAAAGTCTCAACTCTTCCATGTACACCAAGTAATCTTCTCAAGATATACTTGCTCCTGATGGGGATTTAACCCTTCAGATCTTGCAGCTAAAGTCCATACTTTGCTGGTGTATAAGGATTCCATCTCAGATCACTAAACATCCAGCCATTCTTACAGAGTCTTACTCCTGATGGCCAGCTCGAAACTAGTTGGGTCATCATCTCATGATGCAATCCTCGCTCCCACTGTCATAGAGAAACCGAAGTATCTCTCAGGTGGGTGAGGAACCCTACTAGATCGGCGGAGAGGCCGAGGTTCGTTGGTAACTATTGAATTCTTTGGTTCTATCAAATCATCAGCTGTAGTTTGTATAGCTGGAACCTTTCCAGTTGTACATAACTGACCTTGCCTCGAGCTTGTCCGGATTTTGCTTTTAGACATAGGCCGGACAAATCCAAATCTTAACTGGCTTAAGACATGGGCTCTTCCCTTTCCATATCTCATATGGAGTGGTAGGCAACTGATTTGATTCGAACCCTATTCAATAGGTATGCAACTTCATAAGTGCATAACTCCCAGAAGGAAAAAGGTAACTCAGTAGTACTCATCATAGAGCACACCATATCAAATAGGGTGTATCTGCTCCGCCCCGATATACCATCGTGCTATGGTGTATACGGAGGAGTAATGCTGAGAGAGAATCTCATTCTCCTTTAGAATAGTCCAGTATTTCCGTGCTCAAGTATTCTCCTCCTTGATCTCATCATAGGACATAATACTTATACCCGTATTTTGGTTCTCTACTTCTAACTTATATTCCGTGAATATCTCAAAAGGTTCGGACTCATGTTTCAGCAGGAACATATGACTGAATCTTGAGAGATTATCAGAGAACGTAATGAAGTATAAAGAACCAGTCCTGGCATGTGTAGACAGGGGACCTGTATATATCAACATGTATCATCCCAAGAGTTCACTAACTCTTTCTCTGTTTCCAGTAAACGGAGCTATGGTCATCTTATCTTTGTGACATGACTGGCGAGTTTCACAAGATATAAATTCAAACTGATTTAAATATACATCTATATGTAACTCTAGCTAGTCGGGTCACATTGATCTGACCTAGTCTACAATGCCTCAAGAAGAATTCGTTCATTTCTGAACTCTTCCTCTTGTGTGTGTTCTGTATACCAAGAACTGTAGTTTGATTTAGAACATTAATGCTTTTAGATAACGTGCCTGAACCGATCAACTTTTGATATAGGAAATGTTCAAAACATTATCCAACAATACAAAATTATATCCTTTCTTTACTAATAAAGAGACTGATATGATTTTGTATATCAGGTTCGGTATCTAATAACATTCGTTCAGAATCAATGTATTGGTAATACAGGGTGACAGTGACCGACAGACTTGGCTGCAACACTTGCCCCGTTTTCTGCCTCATGAAACTTTTCACCCGTTCTCAGTTCTCTACCTTTCTGTAGCCCTATGTAACAGATTACATATCTGGGATCCTGATCCGGTATCATATACCTAGGACGTAAAGGATACTGAGAAACAGTTCTGTATAATGAACAAACCCGAAGATGATGCATCATCATGCACTCTCTTCGTTTGGGCGGTACGGGAATTCTGGTAATCCCCAATTTCCTGCTCTGTCTTATAACAATTATAAGTTGGAGCGGGACCAACGTTCCCCAGCTCAGTATAACAAGCGGGTTCGGTCAATAATCCGTATTATTATCTTGATTAAGGCGTGATATGGTCGCTACCAGGAGAGAGAGAGAAGAAAACACTCAGCGTGCGCTCTGTCAAGAATAGATTGGTTATTATTTTATCTAATCAGGATGGCTCCCACTGCTTTTTATCAAATCTTCCTTCAAACCCTAAAAGGAAAGACTAGCCGGGATTAATTACACACTACAAGTTCGCCAATCTTTCAGCCAGGCCAGTGTCGGTACTTTGAGGGAGGTCCCCCGTGCTTTCGCACGAACCTAATTACTGTAAACCTCGTTTTCCCAGAGGCGTAACCCCGTTGACACCTTTCTAGACACCTACTTGATCGGCTAATTGTAATGTATAAAACTCTCCCAGGAGTAACACTTACTCGCAGCGGGTATCGGGATCCAACTATCTCATAGAAGGTATGCAATCTCATTGCAAATTTCAACACTTGAAATTCCCGATAATATTTTGCCCCTAGCGTCCTATGACCTTGACAGAGGTCAACAAACCATAGGCTGCTAGTCAAGTTCAACCCGTCATTTCCTGATTGAAGTAAACCCACCCGCACGACCCTTGACAGAGGTCAACAAGGTCGCACGACTACCCTAAATCAATCACATCATATGCTTATGCAGATAAGCACTAATCAGCTACCGCACACTACGCCTTGACAGAGGTCAACAAACGTAGCACGAATACTAACTAGTACTTATCTGAAATGACGGAGGGCTACGTCAGGTTTTTCTGAAAACCTATTGCGTAATGAACTTGATATCGTTGTAGGATCGAATGAATTTTGAAATGGAGTGCTTTTGAGGCTTTTCTAGTTTTGCTAAAGGAGTCACTCCCGGTGAAGGGATCGTCGGTCCTTTCCTCGTCGAATGAGGTGCGGGATATATCATATATATCACTGTGCAAAGCAAAAACACTTAAAAGCAATCAAAAGACAAACCGAGTGTGTAGCATCTGCCAGTTATTGCTAAAGGAGTCACTCCCGGTGAAGGGATCTCGGTCCTTTCCTCATCGAATAAGGTGCAGGATATATCTCATATACCGCTGTGCAAAGCAAGAACTGTAGCTACCTGTTTTATTTTGAAATTCGATTCTACAACATCTTAGGTTTCTTTTATTTCATTAATCACATTAATGAAGTCCCATCATTTTAGTACCTAAATATCACAGATAGATATGACGTACACTTATGCCATCCGCATTCGCCTCGATGTCCCCTCGTGCACCGTTAGGTTAGGTAACTAACGGCAGAGCAGGGCAGGGCTAGCGCGGGTGTAAAACATAAGTAACATCTATATAATATATCATATATACTATATACTATATCCATCACAGAAACATCACATGATCTCATCACAGATATCGCAGCAGAAGAATCATATGAAATATTGGATATACTAGGACGTCCGTGTTTTCAATACGAGCCAGTATAAAACACGGATTCCACGGTCGTGATGAATAGCCAAACCCACACCCCTAGACCCCTACGAGAGCGGCAAGCAACCCTACCAATTCTAGAGTTAGGAGACCCGACCTCGACTCCTCGAGTTGGTCTCCCACTGGACTCCAGAACCCGGTTACTTGTGCCCTCCTCCTTGGGTCTATCCTAGTGCAGAAAAGTAAATAATATACAAGAGGTGACAACTTCCGCAACCTGGAAGCGCCCCAAAAAAAAAAAGAATATTACATACAAGTTTTTACATGAATGAAAATGAAAAACACTCATCTCACATAAAAACCCCCGGCTATTCAAACACGACGATCCAATATAACATATCCAGCAACACATAACATCACATGTCATCAACGTAAGTAAATATGTCCATCCCAATTGTCGTTGACATATAGCAACGAAACCGGCGATATCACATATTACACTTACGGTCACAGAAAAGAAAGTGTAAAACTACAACAGTTGGAATCCGCAACTACCTCAGACATCGCATGCCTGACCAAATGAATACCTTAGACATCGCATGCCTAAGAATTATAAACCCCGCATTTTAGTCTCAAAATCGAAAACTCTTTTCAATATCAAGTCGGGCAATTCAACAAGATTCCCGACATCCTGATCGAATGCTCGTCGCAAACTTCAGTAGGCGGCCGCACCCCCGATACCGTCGACGAAGTGCACCAAGGCGGAACACCGTTACCGGGAGCACCCTAACGGATGCTTTCGGCGACGGGGTTCTCCTACAGTCACTTGGTCGGGGCTATGGAGTGAGGCTGTCTATTAAGTTTACCCGGCGAGTATCCGCGTACGCTACGTGATTGCGACGGACTTTTGATCACATCAAAATTCCGTGGCAACCGATCAAGTGAGACTAAATTGCTACGTTTATAACATTCATTTAGTTATCACATAACTTATTGTGAATTCCAATTATTGTATCCCATTCCAGATAAATAGAAAATGTTAAACTTTCCGATCGAACATTCTAACACCCAAGTTTTCCCGATACAGATCAACACATGAAACAAGTCTAACAACATTCCGTTCGTGCCTCAGTACCAACGATCCAGCCGTAGAAGGGTCAAGCCAACGCCTCACATGTGGCACGCCGTACTGCCCCAAACCCGAAGGTTCAAAGGGCAGTTCAAGACGGTCACATAATCGAGTTAAGGTTTGTGTCTTCTAGAGGGACCATCGCGTTACTTGCACTACTTAGAACGTCGTCAAACGGTAGAAAAATCCAACACTTGGAAATTTCCCGACAGGGGAAAATTTGGGTATTTATATCCGGTCGAACTTTTTAACATATCCTAAAATTTATCCGGAAAGCCACACAGACAAAATTTGATATCCCGATCGAAATACCGAATCCCCAAATCAACTTAGAAAAATTCAACTCTGGAAAATATATTAAAAATACCCAGGAATACCAGCACTAATAATAATGAGATACTGTGTAAAAAACATTTAATAAATCGGCCGTACCGCCGCGCAACCGCCGCACGAGGCTAGATAGTGCCGCGGAAGCGCGGCAAGAAGAATGAATTAGTTGCACGAATTTCACAGTATATCTTATATTCACCTGCTGATTTTTCTGAACATTTTTAATGTGGAAAAATACCAGATTTTAAAAAAATGTACAGAGAGCAATATCGATGCGGGGTTTCGGGTTCGTTCGGACTTCAATTTCCGTCTGGACTTCGCCTAAGGCTCTAGCTAGGCTCTGATACCACTGCAGGGTTCCTAGGCACACTAGTGAGGTCTCCCAAGCCATCAACCATGGCATTTTCAAAAATTATGGTGCCTACAAACCCTAAAGTACGGATCGTTTGCTAGATATCTAGGCGAACAAGAACTAGTTAACAGTTAACTAAATAAAATACGGAAATACAACCTTTGTAGATCCGGTGCTCCACCTCCATAGCTCCGCAACGAGGTCCTCTCCGCTGTCCAAATCAAATCCGGGCTCTAGGATCGGCCTCGTCGGAGAATGGGCAAGCTAGGTCGTCGATGTCCATGCCGAAGATGATCTACGTCGAGGCATCGATGAATCAAGCTCCACCTTCACCAAACCCTAAAATCTTATGAAGGAAACACACTCTACTACTTGGCAAGAGGTAGAGGATGAAGAAATAGGAATTGGGTTAACTTTAGAATTGGATTTCTCACTCATATCCAACAATCACCATTGATGGACTTTGCTTTTCTTCACTTGAAGAATGAAGAAGAAGAAAGATATTATGATAAGTTTTTAGAAAATGAAAAGAAAATGAATTCTTATCATAATTCTAACCATGGTCAAGTGTAGAGAATGAATCATGGTTAGTGTGAATGGTTAGGGTTAAGGATGAGATAAGTATGGTTGACTTGAACAAAGCTTCATGAAGCTTCAACTAAAGTCCAAATCTAGCAACCATTCTTTTCTCTTTTCTTTTTATTTTCCAAAGTGAATAAACAAATAAATAAATGAATAAATAAGTAATGGAAAATAAAACCCTAACCATTCTTTTAACCATGGTTTATTCTTTGCACTTAACCAAGTAAACTTGTATCATCAAACATGATACAATCAAGTGCACAAAATCATATCGCATATGTAATGTGCACACCCGAGCGAGAAAATCCATCTTAAGTAAACCGATACTAGTTGATGCAAAGCAATATATCAAATATATAAATATGCATTAAATCATTAAATCAACACTTGATTCAATGATCCGGTCATGCGCACATAACCGACTGGTATCAAATATATATCGGCTTATCGAATCAACGCTTGAATCGATAACTAGGTTATATCGCATACAACCATTCGATATATTTATCGCGAGAATAGAATACGGTATCACATACACGCATTATTCTCGGTCCCGCACATATCTCATATGCGCTCCTATTTCATTTCGCTTGAACCAGGAAACCTCTGTGTAGGACTCTAAAGACTCGTCAATACGCCGGCAGCGGATGATGATCATATCAAACATCCACAAGCCGCAAGCGGTCTGCTAAACGTAACGGCCACCCGGGTATTGAGCGATCTGAAGATCGACGAGCAAGCCCGCTCACACTCCAGTGAATCCGACCAGTAACACTACCGTACAGTCCGGTCTGATCGTCTGATATGTCGCATATCTCGCCTAGGGGTGGTAAACGTCAGACCCCAATAGCTCAATAAGTCGTGTCGATATGAGGCTCATAACGGGTCGAGAAACTACTGGTAACACTTACCAGCAATTCTATGAGCAGCCCTGGCCAGGGACTTCCTGTTATAGCCGATCGAACACAGTGCAACATCAACCCCCATATACCGGGAGAGACGAATCCCCTCCTATCGCTCATTGCCTCCATGTGACTCGGGACTGTACCCAAAAACCACCGTTTTGCACGCCCTCTTGGACGTGGTAAGATGGAAATCAAAGCACAGTGGGAACCACACAAGACTCTATGACGATCTCGGGTCAACAGACTACTCTGTACCAGTGTCACCAGAGAACTGCCATCTGACGTGAGGTATAATACCATCTGGGAGTTCTTGGCGAGTCCGTCCAGTGTACCCAGTCTCTACTGAGCACCCGTATATCATCTCTGATGTCAAACACCGATGGATATGGGATCATCCATCGCCCATCTGTATGGGTCGAGAAGGTACACGCTAGTCTACTCTGGTATATCGATGCCCCGTCTCGATACACCCACGACTAGGGACTTTGAAGGATGTACTTATAGACTACCATGTCCCCACTAGTATGATCCGCATCATAGTCCAAGTAGTCAAGTACAGATCCTAAGGGCTTTACCAACATGTAACAGAGAGACAATCAGCATACACGTTAAGGTAAAGTTCAACCAGATAGCATACTATCATGTCGAGCAAGAAAGTCCTCCCTATATATGTCCCAGCATCCACTACAATATACATCCTATGTATAGTAATGGCCTCTAGGGCATACATATAACTAACAGATATGTCCACCATGAGTTTTCTTGGCTCTTGAGCGATATCATACACCCGATTCGAGGAGGAGGAGGAACCGTCTGTGTGTGCATGGTGGACTCGGTGCGGGACGAGAAGGTCGCAGATGATGGCGTTGAGCCTGGCAGGGGAGCATTACCGACCGGTTATTTATGACACGGTGAATATCTGGAGGATACCGACGTAGTCGTGAGATTATATGATTTGGGCCAGTCCGGATTGCCGGAGCCCAGGGGCCAGTCCGGATTGCCGGAGCCCGATATATTGAGACTTTGAGGTATTAAGATTATATGAGATGGGCCAGTCCGGATTGCCGGAGTCCAAGATATTAGATATTGGGATTTATGTTTTGTGTCGATTCTTGACACGGATTCTCTGATGATTTCATTGATGATACCTCGATTTTTATATACAGAAATCTCACTAAATTAAGAAAACAGTTTTCTCATTTAGATGTATTCTGTTTTCATGCACTCATACATCATATATATGATATGTTGCTACCTGAGGCACTGACACGAGTACTTGATATTACACTTATGTGTAGATGTTTCAGGGTTATTTTTATTATGGATATTATCATATGAACTAGAATTGAGTCATACATGCGATTTCTGCTCGGTGATATTTTCTACTCACGAGTTGGCAACACACCCCCGTTGTGCCACAGTCTCTTGCAGGTTTGCCGTACAGGTTTCGTTGCGGCTTGCTGACACACTGCTTCCTTCCGGGCGATTGCTTTGGTAGGTGGAGTCACTTGCATCGTGACCACCGTTGCACTTTTATTTATTCAGTTGTATCTAGTAAACTCCATCAACCAGACTTGTATATTTGATAGACTTAGAAGACTAGTTGTATATTCTTTCGACCTTAGAACCGCGCTTGTATTATTATGGTTTTCTGATGGATATTGTTTTTCTTCTGAGTTTTGATCTTCGCCCTTCAGCGTTGTATATTATATTGCTTACATGGTTGTGACCGCCAATTGGCGAAGAGCTAGCTCCCGCTTGGGGATGCCTTTATTCATTATGCATATTATTTATGTTTGTACCCGTTTGGGGCCAGTATTTACAAAGGAAACTCTGCCGAAATTTTTGGAAAAGACTTGAGGTTTTAAAAATGCTTACTACGGCTTATTTTGTTAAAACACTTGCTTTCAAACTAATTTTTTCCTCCACTCCCTTTTCAAATGGTTTAGATTTCTGGGATTTTGGCTTACTTGAATTAGATGGGGTCTTATAGACTTTATATGATTTAAGTGCCACTCACGTGCCATTTCGGGTCGTGACAGTTTCCTAACTCTAGAATTGGTAGGGTTGCTTGCCGCTCTCATAGGGGTCTAGGGATGTGGGTTTGGCTATTCATCACTACCGTGGAATCTGCGTTTTTTTACTGGCTTAATTTAAAACACAGACCTCCTAGTACATCCAATATTTCATATGTTGTCTTCTGCTGCAATGTTCTATGATGAGATCATTTAACTGCGTGAGACGAATGCTTTATTATTATATATATAATATATAATAAACGTTACTTATGTTTTGCATCCACGCTAGTCCTGCCCCCGCTCTGTCGTTAGTTATCTAACCTAACGGTGCATGACGGGACCTCGTGGCGAATGCGGATGGTATAAGCGTACGTTGTATAAGTATTTTCGTTTCTTTATCTTTGATGCTTAGGAAGCATAAATGATGAGACTTCATTAATGAGATTAATGAAAAAGAAAGAAACCTAAAGATGCTGTAGAATCAAATTTTCAAAAAGGGTAGCTCTAGTTTTTGCTTTGCATAATGATATTCCTTGATGAATATCCAGCACCTCATTCGATGAGGAAAGAGCCGATATTCCTTCACCGGGAGTGACCACTTTAGCAAAATCTAGCAGATGCTACAACCCACTCGGTTTTGTTTTTTGATTGCTTCTCTAGTTCTTGATTTGCATAGTGGTATTCATGAATATCTAGCACCTCATTTGATGAGGAAAGAGCCGAGATCCCTTCACCGGGAGTGACCTCTTTAGCGAAACTAGAAAAAGACTAAAAAACACTCCTTTTCAAAAATCACTCGATTCTACAACGATATCAAGTTCATTACGCAAAAGGTTTTCTTAAAAACCTGTCGTAGCCCTCCGTCATTTCAGATAAATACTATTTAGTATTCATGCTACGTTTGTTGGCCTTCGTCAAGGCATAGTGTGCGGTAGCTAATTAGTGCTTATCTGCTGCATATGATGCGATTGGATTAGGTTAGTCGTGTGACTTTGTTGGCCTTCTTCAAGGGTCGTGCGGGTGGGTTTAATTCAATCACGAAATGTACGGGCTGAACTTGACTAGCGGCCTATGGTTTGTTGGCCTTCGTCAGGTCATAGGACGCTAGGGGCAAAATATTATTGGGAATTTCAAGTGTTGAAATTTGCAATGAGATTGCATACCTTCAATGAGATAGTTGGATCCCGATATCCACTGCGAGTAAGAGTTACTCCTGGGAGAGTTTTACACATCACAATTAGCCGATCAAGTAGGTGTCTAGAAAGGTGTTAATGGGGTTATGCCTCTGGGAAAACGAGGTTTATTTTAATTAGGTCAGTGCGAAAGCACGGGGAACCTCCCTCAAAGTACTGATACTGGCCTGGCTGAAAGATTGGCGAACTTGTATGGTGTAATTAATCCTAGCTAGTCTTACCTTTTAGGGTTTGAAGGAAGATTTGATAAAAACAGTGGGAGCCATCATGATTAGATAAGATAATAACCAATCTAATTTTGCAAGAGCACGCGCTAAGTGTTTTCTTCTCTTTCTCTCTCCAGGTAGCGACCATGTCACGCCTTAATCAAGATAATAATATGGATGTATTGACCGAACCCGCTTGTTATACTGAGTTAGGGAACGTTGGTTCCGCTCTATTTTATAATTGTTATAAGTCTGAGCAGGAAATAGGAGAATATCCAGATTCCCACGCAACCCAAATGAGAAATGTGCCTGTTGATGCATCTTCTTCGGGTGTGTTCATTACCAAGAACTGTTTCTCAGTACACTCTACGTCTTGGGTATGAGATACCGGATCAGGATCCTACATATGTAATATGTTATATGGGCTAAAGAAAGATAGACAACTGAGAGAAGGTGATCATTCTCTAAGAGTAGGGAATGGTGCAAGTGTTGCAGCCAAAGCAGTTGGTGAATATCATCTTGTATTACCAAATGGGAATACATTGATTCTGAACGAATGTTATTACATGCCGAACCTGATATGCAATATTATATCAGTTTCTTTATTGAGTAAAGAAGGATATAATTTTGTATTGCAGGATAATGTTATGAACATTTTCCTGAATCAAAAGTTGATTGGATCAGGCACGTTATATAATGGCATATATGTTCTAAATCAAACTACAGTTCTTAACGTACAGAATACACACAAGAAGAAAAGTTCAGAAATGAACGAATCCTTCTTGTGGCATTGTAGACTAGGTCATATCAATGCGACACGACTAGCTAAGTTACATAAAGATGGATATTTAAATCATTTTGAATTTACATCTTATGAAACTTGCCAGTCATGTCTCAAAGGTAAAATGACCAAAACTCTGTTTACTGGACATGGAGAAAGAGTTACTGAACTCAAAGGTAAAATGACCAAAACTCCATATGCAGCCCTATGTCTACACATGCCAGGGTTAGTTCTTCGTACTTCATTACATTCATCGATGATCTCTTAAGATTCGGACATGTGTTCCTGTTGAAACACAAGTCTGAAGCTTTTGAGATATTCAAGGAATATAAGTACGAAGTGAAGGGTTATGACAGTGCCCCTACCAACATCCATGGCCAAATGCGGAACAAAAATTTTACAACGATAAAAAACTTGGAGCTATAACAACTCTAAACCGGATCTTTACCATAAACCTAGTTAGCAAAAAAGGGTTCTATATACTATGATAGAAAATATACCTAACGAATACAAGTCCTTCGGGTCTTCGATCCTCTCCTTACGCTCCTCGATGGATGTATGGATCATGCTTGAACTTCGGCCTCCTTGTGTCAACGATGATCCACCCGAGAGCTCCAAACTTGAGCTAAACCTCTAACTTGAGGTAACTAGAATACTTAGCTTGCTAATCTAAGTAGACTAGGGTGAGTAGAGTATGGTTTGAGTGGCTTGGTCTCATTAACCCTTGATTATCAACACATGATACACCAGGGTTTGAGAGAGGGAGGAGGAGAGAACCATGAAAGAGAATGAGAAAAGAAAAATGAAGAGAGTTCTCTTTTGAGGAAAGAGAAAGCTTACTTTTTATTATGATAATTGTGATGGCTACTTTGATTTGACCATAAGCATGTCACAATTAATGCTAAAAATATCTAGTGTCCAAAGAAAATATCTAAGTCAACAAAAGTCAACAAAGTCAAATGGTTAAACCAATTAGCCATGACATAATTATCATTATAAAAATTAGTAATCAATTTCCTCCAACTCATAATGGTTTTAATCTAGTCAATGGTCAAAACCCTAATGAGGTGTCTCCTCCTACGCCCCTCTCATCCGTATATACATACCCGCATCTGTGTTCCGAGAAACACGAATACTATGAGATGAGGCCAATACAATAATCAAATATTAGGATCCGGCTTAAACCAAAGCCCACTAGTATTTTCCGCTCAAACACCACACGCGCACAAGTACACGTGTGTGATCGAACCCTGTCGTAAAACCATACGACCTCTACTCGTTTCACCTAAAGCTGGGAAACCCTCTGTATGGGACTCTAAAGACTCGACAGTACACTGGCAGTGGGTTTAACCACAAGCACGACAGCGGCACTAGCTGTACGTAACGGCTACCCAGGTATTTTTCGATAAGAAGGTCAACGAGCAAGTTCATCCAAACTCCTACTGAGCCTATATGTGACAATCTCCGTACAGTCCGGTCTGTTCGTCTAAGAGTATCACATATCTGGCCTAGGGGGTGGTAAACGTCAGTCCCCTAATAGCGGTATAAGTTGTGTCGGGGTGTAGCCCAGAACACCCTGAGAAACTACTGGAAAAACCCTACCAGTAAATCTCACTTGCCCTGGCCAGGGACTTTGTGTAATGGCTCTCCTAAACACAGCGCGATATCAACCCCCAATACCGGGAGAGATGAATCCTGTCTAACCGCCACTACCTCCAAGTGCTTCGGGACTGCACCCAACTACTGCCTGTTTGCACGACTCAATAGAGCCGTGATAGGGTAGCAATCAAAGAACAGTAGGAACACACTTGAGAAGAAGTAGCAGTGTCAAGTCAATGGACTATGTTGTACTCATGTCACCTGGGAATTGCTACCTGACGATAGGTATAATACCAACAACAGTTCCCGGCGAGTCCTGTCCAGTGTACTCGTAACCTAACGAGCACCTGCATACTATCTCCAGTACGACGTACTGATGGCTATGGGACAGACCATCTCCCCTGCTGGGATGAGAACTGTATGCACTAGTCTACTCTGGAGTATCGATGTCCTGTCTCGATAATCCTACGACTAGGGACCTATATAAGGATGTGCTTATAGACTACCCTGCCCCCACTAGTATGATCGCCATCACAACACTGGCAGTCAAGCAAAGATCCTAAGGGCTCCATCAATATGTATTAGTGATATGTTAAAACAAACATATACACATATTAAGATAGATACAAACCAAGTAGCATATTACAATATCGAGCAAGACTGTCGTCAATCCATGTATATATCCCAAGCTTCCAAAATTTAACATACAAACTAGTACTATACAATAATAGCCTCTAGGGAATACATATCCAACAATCTCCCTCTTGCACTAAAGACCAAAAATTGGTGTACCGCATACCCAACGTCTGCACTAAGGCCAGCTGCTGACTTACCGCATACCCAATAGCCCAAAAAGTCGCTCGAACTGTGTTTGAGGGAGGGCCTTTGTGAATGGATCCGCCGTGTTGTTGTTAGTCTCCACTCTTCGTACCTCGATCTCCTGGCGATCAATGATCTCCCTGATCAGGTAATACCGCCTTAAGATGTGTCTGGATTTCTGATGGGACCGTGGTTCCTTCGCTAAAGCTATAGCCCCATTGTTATCGCAATACAAAGGTATTGGGTCAACAATGGACGTAACCACCTGAAGTTCACTGATGAACTTCTTCATCCAGACCGCCTCTTTTGCGGCATCGCTAGCAGCAATGTATTCAACCTCCATCGTCGAGTCTGCGACGGTATCCTATTTGGAACTCCTCCAACACACCGTCCCTCCGTTGAGGGTAAACAAAAAATCCGAGACAGACTTGCTGTCGTTCTTGTCACTCTGGAAGCTTGAATCGGTAAAGGACTCGACCCTGAGGTCTCCATTACCGTAAACCAGGAACATCTCCTTAGTCTTTCTCAGGTACTTGAGAATATTCTTCACTGCTATCCAATAGTTCTCATCTGGGTCTGACTGATACCGACTCACCACGTTTAGTGCGTAAGCTATATCTGGTCTTGTACATAGCATCGCATACATTATAGATCCTACCGCCGAAGCGTAGGGTATAGTGCTCATGCGAACCCTCTCCTCGTCAGTCTTGGGAGACATCTTCTTGGAGAGGGTGATTCCGTGCAATGCGGGTATATTACCGCGCTTGGAATCTTCCATACGAAATCTCTTTAGTACGGTCTCTATGTACCTGGACTGTAAAAGTACCAATAATCTCTTGGATCTATCTCTGTAGATCTTGATCCCCAGAATGCACGAGGCATCACCCAGGTCCTTCATGGAGAACCGTTGTGACAAGAATAGCTTGACCGATTGTAGCATAGGAATGTCATTTTCTATCAAAAGAATGTCGTCCACGTACAAGAGTAGGAATACAACAGTTCGTCCTACAATCTTCTTATAAATACAAGGCTCATCCTCGTTCTTGATGAAGTCAAATTCCTTGACTCTTTTCATCAAAACAGATGTTCCAGCTCCGTGATGCCCGCTTTAATCCATAAATGGATTTAAGCAACTTACACACCTTCCCGCTGCTCCTACTGTCTACAAAACCTTCTGGATGATCCGTATAAACACACTCTTCCAAACTGCCGTTTAGAAAAGCCGTTTTTACATCCATCTGCCAGATTCGATAGTCATGGAAGGCAGCAATGGCAAGTAGGATCCGAATGGATTTGAGCATAGCGACTGGAGAAAAAGTTTCGTCATAGTCCACACCTGGTCTTTGACGAAAACCTTATGCAACGAGTCTAGCCTTATAGGTTTCCACCTGCCCATCTACTCTAAGTTTTCTTTTATAGATCCATTTGCATCCAACGGGTTTTACCCCAGGTGGAGCAATATCCAAGTTCCATACTTTATTGGTGTACATGGACTCCATTTCGGATCGCATAGCATCCAGCCACTTATCAGAGTCCCTACTGATAATAGCCTGCCTGAAACTGGTAGGATCATCTTCTTCCAAGATGCAATCCTCTCGATCCCCGTCTATGAGAAAACCGTAGTATCTCTCGGGCGGATGAGAAATCCTACCAGATCTGTGGAGTGGCTAAGGTTCTTCTGGGACTATTGAATTTTCTGGTTCTACTAAATCCTCAGTTTGAGTTTGTAGTTCAGATATTTCATCCAGTTCTACCGTGCTCCCACTTATTTCTTTTGCAAGAAATTGCCACTCCAAAAAGGTGGCGTGCTGAGCAACAAACACCTTATGTTCCTCGGTGTGGTAGAACAGATATCCATTTGAATGCCTGGGATATCCTACAAACTTACATAAAACTGACCGTGCCTCAAGTTTGTCCGGATTCTGGTTTTTCACATATTCCGGACAACATCATATCTTAACCCGTTTAAGACATAGTTTTCTACAACTCCATATTTCATATGGAGTCTTAGGCACAGATTTAGACGGAACCTGATTCAACAAGTATGCTGCTGTTTCAAGCGCAAGTCCCTAGAATGAAAGAGGTAATTCAGCACTACTCATCATGGAGCGAACCATGTCCAATAGGGTACGGTTCCTCCGCTCCGATACGCCGTTGTGCTGTGGTGTATACAGAGGAGTAAGCTGAGAGAGAATACCATTCTCTTTTAGAAAGTCCCTGAATTCAGTGCTTAAGTACTCCCCTCCTCTATCAGATCGGAGGATCTTGATATTTTTGTCAGTCTGGTTCTCTACTTCGTTTCTGAATTCTTTGAATTTCTCAAAACCTATAGATTTGTGTTTCATAAGATACAAATATACAAATCTAGAGAGATCATCAGTGAATGTGATGAAGTACGAGAACCCACCTCTTGCATGTATAGACTTCGGACCACACACATCACTGTGTATGAGTTCCAAGAGCTCTGCTGCTCTTTCTCCATGTCCGGTGAACGGAGATTTGGTCATCTTTCCTTTGAGACAAGACTGACAAGTTTCATAAGATGAAAATTCGAACGTATTCAAGAGTCCATCTTTATGTAACTTACTTAGTCTTTTCTCTCCGATATGACTAAGTCTACAATGCCACAGGTAGAATTCGTTCGTATCTGAACTCTTCCTCTTGCGTGTGTTTTGTATATCGAGAACTGTATTTTGATTTAGAACATAGATACCATTACACAGTGAACCTTCTGCAACCAATACCTTATCAAGGTAAATGCTCGTGATATTTCTATCAAAAACAAAGTTATATCCATCTTTATCAAGTAAAGAAACTGATATGATGTTGCAAACCATGGAAGGTACATAGTAGCAATTGTTCAAAATCATAGCATTGCCATTTGGCAACACTAGGTGATATTCACCGACGGCTGTAGCATTAACTTGTGCTCCGTTCCCTACCCTGAGGGACATATCACCAGGTCCAACTATCCTACTTTTTCTCAGTCCCTGCAATAAATTACAAATATGAGATCCTGATCCGGTATCTAGTACCCAGGAGGCAGGACTGACCGAAAAGCAGTTCTCAACTACAAGAACACCTGAAGTAGATGCAATAGTATGCTTCTTCTTCATTGGGGTCTCCTTAGAATCCATACAATTCTCTTTCTATTGCTCATACTTATGACTGTTGTCATAAGTTAGAGCCAAACCGACGTTCTCCAGCCCTGAATAAGAATTTGGATCGGTCAAGCGATATATTTTATTATCTTGATTAGGAAGTGAAATGGTTGCTACCTTGAGAGAGAGAAAAAGAAACACTCAGCGTGCGCTCTTGCAAGATTAGATTGGTTATTAATTTATCTAACCAGGATGGCTCCCACTGTTTCCTCAAATCCTTCTTCAAACCTTAAAAGAAGAACTAGTCAGGATTAATCGCACGTCACAATACTTGCTTAACCTTTCAGCCATGCTAGTGTTGGTACTTCGAGGGAGGTTTTCCAACGCTTTCGCGAAGTTCCTTAATTATATAACCTCTTTTCCCTGGAAGCATAGCCCCGCTAACACCGTTCTAGATACCTACTTGGTTTATAGCATTGATTGTTAAGTGAAATAATCTCTCGAGAGTAATCCAACTCATCAGTGGGATCGGGATCCAACTATCATTGTGCGATGACCTAGATGGAATCTACTCTAGTGACCACACTCCAGAAGGTATGCTGAATTTGCAAGTTTCCTGTATGTTTGAAACTCCCGATGTGGTTTTTGCCCCAAGCGGCTTCATGACCTTGACAGAGGTCAACATGTCATAAGTCGCAAGTCAAGTTCAACCCGTCATTGTCCTGGATTGATTTTGACCCACCCGCACAAGTCCTTGACAGAGGTCAAATTGACCGTGCGACTGTCCTAAATAATCGCATCTATCTATGCAACATACGAGCATTGCTTAGCTACCATTCACTATGCCTTGACAGAGGTCAACATACATAGCATGAATACTAAGTAATACTTGTGAGAAATGACCGAGGGCTACGGCTGGGTTTTTGGCGAAAAAACCCGTTAACGTAATGAACTTGATATCGTTGAATGAACCTGATAGCTTTTGAAAAAGGAGTGGTTTAAGCTCCGCCTTTTGAAAATTTCTGGTTTTGAAAAAATCGAGTAATCTACAGTATAGACTTTAGCTCAAGAGGTCACTCCCCGCGAAAGGATCTCGGCTCTTGCCTCGTAGAATGAGGTGCTGGATATTCATGACCGAATACCGCTATGCAAAGCGAAAGAATATAACTGTAGTTTTTCGAAATTTGTTCCAACAACGTCTTTTAGGTTTATTTTCTTGCATTAATAAAAATTAATGCGGTCCCATCAATTAACTTATCACACCAGAAAAGAACGAAAATAAAATATACGTATATACCATCCGCATTCGCCACGGGGACCCTTCATCACCCGTTAGGTTACATAACTAACAACAGAGTGGGGGCTGGACTAGCGCGGGTGCAAAACATATACGACATTTACTAGTGTATATATAAGTATATACAATATTCATCCCAGGCATGATAATAATCAACATTACAGAATCTCAGCCAACAATACAGAATGGTGGATAATCTTGGAGCCCCGGGTTTCATTTGAGCCGCAAATAAAACCCGACATTCCCGGTCGTGTGGATAGCCTGTGTAATGAAAACCTGGACCCCTACGAGCACAGCAAGTTACCCGCCAATCCCAGAAGTGAGGAAGCCCCCTTCAACAAAGTGAATGGGCCACCCAGCACTTCACGGAATCCGGTAACTTGGGCGCCCCTCCGTGGTTCAAACTATACCCCCTACGAGTGCGGCGAATAGCCCGCCAATTCTAGAATGAAGCCCCCTCCGTCTCAATACCATGAGATGCGGGCTTGTTGCCTTCTAGAACCCGGTTATCCGTGCACTCCACCGTGGGGTAATCCTAGTATAGAAAAAGAAAATAATATGTATAAATGGTGACATCGACCTCAACCCGGTCGTGCCCCAAAATAATATACAACCCAGCAAAGACGGCAGTCCACATGTCGGACGCTCGCCCCGCAAAATGAATATACAAATGAATCATTAACTGTACCACTAATATTGCACCACTTTCTATCCATCACGACTATCCAACCACAATCACAGCACAAGCAAAAAACATCAACGCGAATGTTACGTTCGCAAACCAGTCTAAAAGAACATATAGCAATCAGATGGGTTTACCGATCAAGTGACATTCACGGTCACAGATAAAAGTGAATGTACTGTAAACAATTAAATAGTGTCAAATATAACGACTTCGAAACACTCCAAATTGCCCCGTAGAGAAAACAACAGAGAATCAAACTTGGGCAAAAAATAAACAACACCAGAAACCCAAACTATAAAAGACAAGAGCCCAGACCAAAACACGATGCATTCTGCAATGGAAAAACAGAGTAGGCCGGTTTTTGGGGGTGTGGGGCCGGCCAAAACATGGTCAAATTGTGTCGTTTTTGTTCTGGGTACATCTCACAGTGTAAATATCACTTTGCAGTTGTTTAAAAAAAATTTTGAAACCTTTTTAAAATCAACAGAAACTGCAGTTCGGGTTTTGATGTTACGGAGTCGTTTCGGTTTCATTGTTTTAACATTGTTTAAACTTGCTAATCTAGGGTTTATGGGCTGGCTCTAATACCATGAAGGGTTATGACAGCGCCCCGGCCAACATCCGTGGCCAAATGCGGAACAAAAATTTTACAACGATCAAAAACTTGGCGCTATAATAACCCTAAACCGGATCTTTACCATAAACATAGTTAGCAAAAAGGCTTCTATCTACTATGATAGAAAATATACCTAACGAAAACAAGTCCTTCGGGTCTTCGATCCTCTCCTTAAGCTCCACGATGGATGTATGGATCGTGCTTGAACTTCGGCCTCCTTGTGTCAACGATGATCCACCCGAGAGCTCCAAACTTGAGCTAAACCTCTAACTTGAGGTAACTAGAATACTTAGCTTGCTAATCTAAGTAGACTAGGGTGAGTAGAGTGTGGTTTGAGTGGCTTAGTCTCATTAACCCTTGATTATCAACACATGATACACTAGGGTTTGAAAGAGGGAAGAGGAGAGAACCATGAAAGAGAATGAGAAAAGAAAAATGAAGAGAGTTCTCTTTTGAGGAAAGAGAAAGCTTAGTTTTTATTATGGTAATTGTGATGGCTACTTTGATTTGACCATAAGCATGTCACAATTAATGCTAAAAATATCTAGTGTCCAAAGAAAATATCTAAGTCAACAAAAGTCAACAAAGTCAAATGGTCAAACCAATTAGCCATGACATAATTATCATTATAAAAATTAGAAAACAATTTCCTCCACCTCATAATAGTTTTAATCAAGTCAATGGTCAAAACCCTAATGAGGTGTCTCCTCCTACGCCCCTCTCATCTGTATATACATACCCGCATCCGTGTTCCGAGAAACACGAATACTATAAGACGAGGCCAATCTAATAATCAAATACCAGGATCCGGCTTGAACCAAAGCCCACTAGTATTTTCCGCTCGAACACCATATGCGCACAAGTACACGTGTATGATCGAACCCTGTCGTAAAACCATACGACCTCTACTCGTTTCGCCCGAAGCTGGGAAACCCTCTTTGTGGGACTCTAAAGACTCGACAGTACACTGGCAGTGGGTTTAACCACAAGCACGTCAGCGGCACTAGCTGTACGTAACGGCTACCTAGGTATTTGTCGATAAGAAGGTCGACGAGCAAGCTCATCCAAACTCCTACTGAGCCTATCCGCGACAATCTCCGTACAGTCCGGTCTGTTCGTCTAAGAGTATCGCATATCGGGCCTAGGGGATGGGAAACGTCAGTCCCCTAATAGCGGTATATGTCGTGTCGGAGTGTAGCCCAGAACACCTTGAGAAACTACTGGAAAACCCTACCAGTAAATCTCACTTGCCATGGCCAGGGACTTTGCGTAATGGCTCTCCTAAACTCAGCACGATATCAACCCCCAATACCGGGAGAGACGAATCCTGTCTAACCTCCACTGCCTCCAAGTGCTTCGGTACTGCACCCAACTACTACCTGTTTGCACGACTCAATAGAGCCGTGGTAGGGTAGCAATCAAAGAACAGTGGGAACACACTTGAGGTGAAGTAGCAGTGTCAAGTCAACGGACTAAGTTGTACTCATGTCACCTGAGAACTGCTACCCGACGATAGGTAGAATACCAACCAACAGTTCCCGACGAGTCCTGTCCAGTGTACTCGTAACCTAACGAGCACCTGCATACTATCTCCAGTACAACGTACTGATGGCTGTAGGACAGACCATCTCCCCTGCTGGGATGAGAAGCGTATGCACTAGTCTACTCTGGAGTATTGATGCCCTGTCTCGATAATCCTACGACTAGGGACCTGTATAAGGATGTGCTTATAGACTACCCAGCCCCCACTAGTGTGATCGCCATCACAACGCTGGCAGTCAAGCAAAGATCCTAAGGGCTCCATCAATATGTATTAGCGATATGTTAAAAGAAACATATACACATATTAAGATAGATACAAACCAAGTAGCAGACTACAATATCGAGCAAGACTGTCGTCAATACATGTATATATCCCAAGCTTCCAAAATATAATATACAAACTAGTACTATACAATAATGGCCTCTAGGGCATACACATCCAACACGAAGTAGAGAACCAGACGGGTAGGAGTATTAAAGTCCTTCGATGTGATCGGGAAGGAGAATACTTGAGCATGGAGTTCCTGGATTATTTAAAAGAGAATGAGATTCTCTCTCAGCTTACTCCTCCGTATACACCATAGCACAATGGTGTATCGGGGCGGAGGAATCGCACCCTATGAGATATGGCGCGCTCTATGATGAGTACTGCTGAGTTACCTATTTCCTTTTGGGTTTATGCGCTTGAGAAGCCGCATACCTATTGAATAGAGTTCCATCCAAATCAGTGCCTACCACTCCATATGAGATATGGAATGGGAAGAGACCGTCGCTTAAACGAGTTAAGATATGGGGTTGTCTGGCCTATGTTGAAAAGCAAAATCCGGACAAACTCAAGGAAAGGTCAGTACTGTATAAGTTTGTTGGATATCCCGAACATTCGCAAGGGTATATATTTTACCAGACTGAGGAGCAAAAGGTGTTTTGTTTCTCAGCATGCCACCTTTTTAGAAAAGGAATTTCTTATAGAAGAAATTAGTTTTCATGAGGTAGAACTGGAAGGAGTTCTGGCTAGACAAACTAACAACTGATGATTTGGTAGAACCGGAGGATTCAATAGTTCCCGACGAACCTCAGCCTCTCCGCAGATCTAGTAGGGTTCCTCATTCGCATGAGAGATACTATGGTTTTCTTAATGACAGTAGGAGCAAGGATTTCATCATGGAAGATGATGACCCAACTAGTTTCGAGCAGGCCATCACAAGTGGAGACTCTGTGAAATGGTTGTATGCTATGCAATCTAAGATGGAATCCATATACACCAATAAAGTAGTGACTTTGGTAGTTGCACTTGAAGGGGTAAAACCCATCGGGAGAAAGTGGATCTTGAGAAGATTCTTAGTGTAGATGGAAAAGTTGAGACTTTCAAAGCTAGACTTGTTGCAAAAGGTTGTCGTCAATAACCAGGTATGGATTTTGATGAAACCTTTTCTCCAGTGGCTATGCTTAAGTCCATCCGGATCCTACTTGCCATTGTTGCATACCATAACTACGAAATCTGGCAGATCGACGTCAAGACCGCTATTCTAAATGATGATTTAGAAGAAAGCGCGTACATGACACTGCCAGAGGATTTCGTAGACAGTGGGAGCAGCGGAAATGTGTGCAAGTTGCTTAAATCAATATACGAATTAAAGCAGGCACCGCGGAGTTGGAACATCTGTTTTGATGTGGCAGTCAAAGAGTTTGACTTCATCAAAACGGTAGATGAACCTTGTATATACAAGAAGGTTGTAGAGAGTAAGGTTGTATTCCTCGTATCGTACGTGGATGACATACTGATTGTTAATAAAATTCGATTGATTGATTGTAAGTAAAAGAATCAACTCAAATGATTCCCGATAACGGTTTCATTTGATTGTAATAATTTCTTGCTTGTGTAAATCGAAATAAGCGAATAAGTTTCTATGTGTCGGTAATATTGAATAAAATTCACAATCAAAGAATTATATTTGACCGCAATCAATTACGGTGTCGATTGTAGATCGTAAGCGAGTGCGGATCGTCCACAGGGATTGTGCGATTCGTTTCTGTATTTAATTTGTTTGAATCGAAAAGTTAATCGAAAAGAAAAGAAAACTTGATTCAAGAATTTATCGATTGATTCAGGTGTCACGATGTTTAATCAAGAATCAAGAAACTGATAAACAAATCAAGAATCGGTGTTTCGATGATATTTCCAACCAAAATGTCAAGAATCTAAATGAGGCTCGTAGGAATCGATCGGATCTATAGACGTGATGTAATCTCAAGATTTCGTGTTCTTGTTCTTCGAAGGATTGATACTAGATCGATGATGATCGATGAGAGTTAGGGCTTTCTTGATGAAACTAGGGTTTCATCGTTTAACCCTTGTTCTTTCGTAGATATCATTCACAATCTAGCCTCTAGCAATTTCAAGAAACGATCGTAACTCCCCAATCTCGAGCGATATCAATCAAGAAAGCATCGCAACGAATTGGGTTGTCGATTCTTGAACTTGCTAGGGTTTACAAAACTCGTAGGATTCAAGAGTCGATTTAAGATATATTACATCATCATTCTATTGATCATCTCGACTCCTCGACGAGCGGAGTATTACTCAAACATCATCACACAGAAAGCATTCAAGAATTGAAAAGATATCATGATGCGAGAATTTAAAGAAAACAAGATAAAAGAATATCACCTTTTATTTATATCAACAATTTGATTACAGTCGCTCAAGAACTACAAGAGGAAGAACTAAATTGTCGAATTGGCGTCGCTCGGCTCCGTGAGTCGCGGATCGGCTTGGACCACTTGCTCTGTTGAAGATTGGCTCGGCTCATAAAAGGTTGCAAGGCTTCTTGCTTGATGGGTACTCGGGATCTTGGCTTTTGATTGGAATTAGAGTTAGGGTTTAACACAAGTCCTCTCACTAGACTTGTGGAAGAAGAAGATGAAGAAAGAGAGTGAATGGATCTAAATTGGCTAAATGAACTAGTCAAGGATCAACTCCCCTTTACAAGTGAGCCTAGGGTCTTATTTATAGATCACCCAAACCCTAAATCTTTGAGTTCCCTCCAAAAGTTTGTTGAAAGACTTCTAGAAAGAGTTTGTTAGGCTTAGCTTAGGGTTTAAGCTAGGGTTTAAGAAGAAGTTTCTAGAATACAAGGCTTAGTTTAGTATAGGAACAAGGGTTTGCTGATCTGGCAGAAGTCTTTGGAGTCTTCTGGAAATTGGAGTGTCTTTTTGAAGTGTAGGAGCTGAGCTAGGAGTTCTGCAGCAAAATTGGAGTGATGATCTGTCAAGGCCGCCGCGGAACCGCGGCACAAGGCGGCTTATGCCGCGGTTCCGCGGCCAAGTAGGCTCCTTAGGGCTTGGTCTCTTTGCAGTGGTCTTGGGTTGCTATTTGGAGCTTAATTTGATATGTTGAATTTTACTTTGCCTTTTGGATTGGTACCAGAACTGAAATCATTGAATTGGCGTAATATTTGATCGGTACCGTATAAATTTTGGCCTTTCTTCTGGATTTTCCTGCACAGATCTCAAAACAAGTGTTGCGCAATATAGGGATAATGCGATGCCATGAAATGCAGTCAATTTCCCTAGAAATGCCGGTTTTAAGGTCTAATACATGTAATCTGATATTTTGCGACAGATTTTCTAATATGTGAAATATGAATACCGTACACTTCTAAATGAATGCAAATGATGAGGAAATTGACGGCTGAAATATGCAATATTTTCGACTAATCAAATTCCCCCAAACTTAATTTCGATCGTCTCGAGCGAACTGTTTTATTATAAAGAGAAGGAGAAAATAAAGAAAGAGAAAAACTAACTAGCACACTTTCGTAGGCTACACGATTGCACTGAGCACGTGCAACAAGCCTTTAAACCACTAGGTGTCCCAAGTAGGAGGAGTGTTGTCTCCTGAGGGTTTTCAGCGGATTGCACCCACAAAATCCAATAATAAAAGAAAGATCATGAATATTACATTTAAAGACAAGAATTGTAAAAGAAAGACTTTGAAAATTAGGGTTTTCAACTAAGCTAGCTTTTCGGTTGTCATGAGCCCTATCTTAATGGTCATGAAAAGATATCAGAAATCACGTCCTCCCTCAATAAAACATCGTCTTATTCTTCATTCATATCTTTCTTCCAAACATCGATCATATAACCCTGCGTGTGTGTAAAGGACATCCCTACACCCAGAGAATTCAATTCAAGCTATCATACTCTTGCCCATCAGCCTCAGTACTTTTTAATTAATAAATATTTAGATGAGATTGCTCACACACTTTCATGCGACCGTTAATACTTCTTGAGGTACTAACCGACCGATTACTCCTGTGCTTGCTTACTTGGTGTATTTTCCTCATCTTGCACCACCTCAGGCATAGCAATGACTCCCAGACCAGTTGGCCTTAGGGCACTAGGTGAAGAGGCACCCTCGCTATATATTTTTTATTTCCCTTGGTGATAACAAAACCAGTGTCCATTTTTCTCACCACTTTATATTTTTTTATTCACTCTTTTTTTTTATTTTTTATTTCCTTCATACATCGGCTTTAAGACAAGAGCATTTCAAGGTATCCTCTACTATCCCAGGTTTCAGGATGTGTGTAAGTGCGAATAGCAGGGTATCAACGTTCAAAATGTTTGGCTTCCAGAATAGAAACTATTTTTCAAACTTATTTTTATCCTCAGATTAGTGACGTCCTTTATCTTACTAACCCTTGGGACAACGGCTCATAACTACTTATTAGTAGTTCGTATAAGAAAACTTCTAATTTTCTTAGTTTTCTCAAATTTTTCTAATCTCATGGATGTAATTGTTCACTATCTAAACTTTCATTATCTTATTTATGTACAAAAAAGTGTAAATATTAAAATTATTTTTATACTTGAAAATTTTTAAATTTTTAAGGGTTTTGAAATTTTTTCAATTTTTATAGATTTTTTTAAAGAAATGTTTTGTGCTTATGCAGATGATATGCAAATGATGCAAAAATAAGCACAAACCTCCCCCAAACTTGTTTTCAACAGTGTCCTCACTGTTGCCAATCACTATACCTACAAAAACTGTAAGCCTGGGGGGAATTATTAGTGGGGGCAAAATATATAAGTGAAGAACTTCCCCTAAACTTACTCTTTTCACTCACCTTCATTCAAAAAATGATGCAGTGATTTACTGGACATGAAGGTGAGACGGAGGAATTTTAATCAAAATAAACTGGCTCTTGTAAGAACAAGAGCTCCTCCGTGGGGTCAGTGGAAAAATACGGCTTTAGTCTATGTCCATTCACTTTGAAAAAGGTGCCGTTTTTAACATTTTCTACTTCTACTGCCCCGTACGGGTATACAGACCGCACAACAAAAGGTCCCTTCCATCGAGATCGGAGCTTACCGGCGTGAAGGTGTAATCGTGAATCATAAAGAAGGACTTGTTGACCAGGTGAAAATGTTTTCCTCAAAATATTTTTATCGTGAAAAACCTTAGTCCTATTCTTTGTGATTACAGCATTATCATAAGCTTCATCGCGGAGTTCGCTTAGCTCATTAAGTTGCAGCTTCCGAAAGTTGCAAGTAAGGTTCAGATCAAAATTTATTTCTTTTATAGCCCACAATGCTTTATGTTCTATCTCGACGGGTAAATGACATGCTTTTCCAAATACTATCCTATATGGAGACATCCCTAAGTCGGTCTTATATGCAGTCCTGAATGCCCAAAGAGCATCCGTCAGTTTGGTCGACCAGTCTTTTCTATTTTTAGCAACAGTTTTCTCCAAGATAAGTTTGATTTGTCTGTTAGAGATTTCAGCCTGCCCGCTTGATTGGGGATGATAGGGTGTAGAAAGTCGGTGGTTGGTTGAGTATTTTCGCATCAAAGTCTCGAAAGACCTGTTGCAGAAATGTGTCCCATTATCGCTAATGATAGCACGTGGGTGTCCAAATCGCGAGAAGATATTCTCTTTTAAGAACTTAATGACAACTTTCTTGTCATTAGTGCGACATGGAATGGTTTCTACCCACTTTGAGACATAATCAACCGCCAGCAGTATGTACAAATTCCCAAAGGAGTTGGGAAAATGACCCATAAAATCAATGCCCCAAACATCGAATATTTCAACAACCAGAATGGGTTGCTGAGGCATTTCATTCCTCTGGGAGATTCTACCCGTATACTGACACTGTGTACAGGTTTTGCAATGCTCAAATGCGTCCTTGAATAAGGTCGGCCAATAAAATCCACATTGCAAAACCTTCTCCGCTGTCTTTTTAGGACCGAAGTGACCCCCACAGGCCTGATCATGACAAAAAGAAAGAACACTCTTGAACTCTTCTTTCGGGACACATCGGCGAATGATCTGATCAGGACAATATTTAAACAAATAGGGATCATCCCAGTAAAAGTGTTTTACTTGGGATAGAAAACGATATTTGTCCTGTTTTGACCAATCGCTCGGTATAAGTCCCGTGACAAGATAGTTCACAATATCCCTGAACCATGGTTCAGCGGATACGTTCAAGAGTTGTTCGTCAGGAAACGAATCATTGATCGGCAGGGTCACAGGGGAAGAAATGATGCGTGAAAGATGGTCGGCTACTACGTTTTCACATCCTTTCTTATCTTTGATAACAAGATCAAATTCTTGTAACAGTAGGATCCAACGTATTAGTCGACCTTTTGCATCTTTCTTCGCCAGAAGATGTTTTAAAGCGGAATGGTCAGTATACACAACTATAGGTGAGCCAATTAAGTAAGGCCTGAATTTTTCTAATGCAAATACAACTGCTAAAAGTTCTTTTTCTGTGGTTGTATAATTGATTTGCGCATCATTCAGGGTCTTACTTGCATAGTATATCACGTGTGGCATCTTATCAATGTGCTGTCCTAAGACTGCACCTACTGCAAAATCAGATGCGTCACACATCAGCTCAAAGGGGTTGTCCCAGTTTGGTGATGATAGTACGGGGGCTGAAGTGAGTGAGTGTTTAAGTGAGTCGAAAGCTGTCTCGCAGTCCGAGTCAAAATGGAAGGTCTTATCCTTGGCCAGGAGAAGAGTTAAAGGTCTAGCAATTTTGCTAAAGTCCTTAATGAATCTCCTATAAAAGCCCGCATGGCCAAGGAAAGATCGAATATCTTTGACGCTTTTAGGATGAGGGAGGTTTTGAATGACATCTATCTTAGCTCTGTCAACCTCAATGCCTTTTTGTGAAATGACATGTCCAAGTACTATTCCTTCTTGGACCATAAAATGGCATTTTTCCCAGTTCAAAGTCAAGTTCTTCTCTTTGCAACGAGTAAGAACAGCGTCAAGATTTGCTAGGCAATCAGAAAAAGAGTCTCCAAAAATCGAGAAATCGTCCATAAAGATCTCCAGAAAATTCTCTACCATATCAGAGAATATCCCCATCATACACCGCTGAAAGGTAGCGGGAGCATTGCATAACCCAAAGGGCATGCGACTGTAAGCAAAGGTACCAAAAGGACAAGTAAAAGTGGTTTTATCTTGATCCTTTTTGGCGATGGGGACCTGATTATAGCCTGAGTATCCGTCCATAAAACAATAATACTCTCGTCCCGCTAAGCGTTCCAGCATTTGATCAATGAATGGTAGAGGAAAGTGGTCTTTCCTCGTGGCAGCATTGAGTTTTCTATAATCAATACACACACGCCACCCAGTTTGGGCACGTGTCTGAATCAACTCATTTGCCTCATTGGTTATAACAGTGATGCCGGATTTCTTAGGAACAACATGTATAGGACTTACCCATTGGCTATCGGAGATGGCGTATATAATACCATTATCTAAGCATTTGACGATCTCTTTCATCACAGCTTCCTTCATGACGGGATTCAACCGTCTCTGTGGTTCTCGGGTCGGTCTAGCATCATCCATCACATGTATATGATGTTCAACTATCAAGGGAGTAATCCCTTTGATGTCCGCCATACTCCAACCAAACGCCTCTTTGTTAGATCTCAATACCGCTAAAATTGCATTCTCTTGCTCTGATGCAAGAGAATCGGATATGATAACCGGTAAAGACTCATTCTCACCTAGATATGCATATTTAAGGTGAGAAGGTAAAATTTTGAGATCCAACTTAGGCGGAGAAATGATAGAAGGAGGGATCATTGAGTAATTTTTGGATTTACAAAGAAGCTCAGAGCCTGTGAAAGATACAGACTCGGGTGGAGAAAAGTCAGAAGTGCAGGACTCAAGTGTAGAGAAAGTGTCCTCACTAAGATCTTGTGTGAAATCAAACAGAGATGTGGTAATGTCATCGAGATCAGTAAAGCAAAGTTCCTCAGCTCCACAACTATCGGGAGCGATCTCATGGACAGAGCACACATCTAAAATATGAGCAGAGGGTTCTGATGGCTGACTTCCAACTTTGTAGATATTTAGTTCAATGGTCATATTTCCAAAAGATAAGTTCATTGAACCATTTCTACAGTTTATAACAGCGTTGGAAGTGGCAAGGAAAGGACGACCCAGAATCACCGGAATTTGGCTCCGGGGGTTTGCTACAGGCTGTGTGTCAAGTACAATGAAGTCTACAGGGAAAACAAATTCCCCGACCTTTATTAACACATCCTATAATTCACCCCTTGGTTTGGTGATAGATCGGTCTGCCATCTGGAGAGTGCAGTGAGCAGGTTTCAACTCTCCAATCCCTAATTGCTCATAGACAGAATATGAAAGAAGGTTAACACTTGCGCCAAGGTCTAAAAGAGCACGATTTATGTTTTTACCCCCAATAGAAATCGATATTGTAGGACATCCTGGGTCCTTTCGTTTCTTTGGTAGCTGAGGAATAAAAGCAGTGCTGATATTGTTAGCCATAAAGACCTTCTTCGGCACTTGAGTCTTCCTCTTCCTAGTGTACAAGTCCTTAAGAATTTTCGCATATGCGGGGACTTGTTGAATTGCATTTAGGAGAGGGATATTGATGTTAACCTGTTTGAACATTTCCATAATTTTCTCCATATGAGGACTCGTTCTATTACCCCTTAACCGGTTCGGGTAAGGAGCGTTCGCAATAAGCGCAGGGTCCATCACAGGAGAAGAAAGAGGGGGTAGACGCGGTCCCAAAAGAGGTGTGGGGACCGTCTGTGGAGAACTATAAGGGTTGGGTTCATGTGTCGAGCCTAATGGGAAATGGAGAATAGGCTCGCGAGAAGGTGGTATGGTAGAAGAAGAAGGATCAGAAGGAGAAGTGTGTGTGTGTGGAAAGGTCTCAGCCGGGGTGTTGATATGATTTTCAGTATCATCAATACCTTCCCCGACATGATTGTTCAGCACTCTTCCCGATCTCAACGTTGTGATGGCATTTACATTGTAATGCCCAAGATTCTATAGGGGTTGAGAGGGAAGTTTCCCTTTTTCTCTCGCACTCATTTCGGCTTTAAGGCGTGCGATTTCAGCTTCCATCGATCTGATACTCTCAGCTTGGGACGCTGAGTTTTTCTTTATCTCACTGACGGAAGATCTAACCTCAGTCGAAACCTCTATGAAATTTGATAAAAGTGATTTCATGGTTTGAGTGAATTGAGAGAATTCGTCAGAACAGGTCATAGGATTAGACTGTGTAGGAGTGTTGACTTGATTTTGGAAATTTTGTGACTGATAGGGGTGCTGAGTGAGTTGAAGGGGTTGCTGTTGTGGTGGAGGAAGAGCCCTTTGAAATTGATTCGTGTTTGGAACCGTGTTTTGAGACTGGTTTTGGTTCCAAACGAAATTCGGGTGATTCCTCCAACCCTGATTGTACGTGGAAGAATATGGATCGTTTCGAGGTCTTTGAAATGCGGCATTAGAATGCTCGTGACCTTGAAACGCAGAGTTTAATGGACATTCTTCCGTTAAATGAGACGGATCAGAACAGCACCCACAAACAGTTTTGGGGAGCGATACTGGGTTTAGGGAGGCTGCTGCAAATTTGTGTTCCATAGCGTCGAGCTTCTTTTGCATTGCTGCCATCTCAGCTCGAACACCTATGGACACATCTATTTGGTGTACGCCACCCCTATTCAATGGTTGGGTTCCACTCTCCCACTGTAGTGATTTTTCAGCGAAATCTTCTAAATACTTCCAAGCTTCCCCATCATCCTTAGTCATAAAAGTACCTTGACACATGTTTTCAAGGCTCTGTTTAGTGTTTGGATTAATGCCCTCATAAATGATTCGGCAAAGCTCCCATCTCGGGATGCCGTGATGAGGACACTGAACCAATAGATCCTTGAAACGTTCAAAGCATTTTGAAAATGGTTCAGTAGGGAGCTGGGCAAATTGATTCAGTTCGCTACGGATTCGAGCTGTCTTTTGTATTGGGTAAAATTTCTTAAGGAATGCAGTGATGAATTCTTCCCAATTCATGATAGAATGTGCAGTAGTGTTATATAGCCACTTCTCGGCTATATCGCACAATGTAAATGGAAGAAGTCGTAGACGCATTGCATCCACTGAAAGTTGTGACGTACCCATCATTGCGCATACGTTTTCAAATTTGGTAATGAAAACGTAAGCGTCCTCAGTCTCGAGTCCGTGGAATTTGGGTAAAAGATTGATATACTAGGGCTTAATCTCAAAGTTATCCCTATTGGCTGGTGGTGTGGATAAGCAGGTCGAAAGAGGACCTCGAATAGGGTAGCACCTCTCCTGGAGAGAGATGCGGGGTGGATTCTGCGCACCAACGGACGGCGGCAGATTAGGGTTAAAGAAGTTCGATGGATTCGGATCCATCGGTGTGGGTGTGGTAGTGGGTAAAGAAAAGGTAAATGGAGAAATATCGACTTCGGAGTCGATAAAGGGTACGCGGACTAAACGGGCACTAGAATCCCGTGTCCAGCCTATCTTGTACTAAAAAGGGTTAGTACAAGTGGCAGCGTTGACTTATAATTAGGGGTAATGAATGAATGCGGTGTTTGCTTTGAAAAAGGGACGGATTTTTGAAAAAAATGATGCGACACAACAAATGCAGCACACAAACCCTAGAATCTAGTGGTCACCTAGGTCCGGCTCTAGACCGCTCCTAACTGCCAAAAGACAAGTCGCAGGATAGAATCCTCCACTGCCTCTTTGTCCCCCTGTGGCCGGATAAGTGCCAGGTAAGTGGGAAGGTACTCCACTACGTAAGTAGTGGGCCTAATTAAAAACCACTAGCCTTAGACACACTCGCCTTAGGCACCACAAGAAAACGCGGATAAGCAATGAATTACCCACGGCCTTCTCTTGTCCTAATTGAGCGCGACAGTCCTTAGAGTCATCTCTAGATTTTTTTTAGTTAATGTGGGTCAATGCGGATGCAAGTTTTGTGGTTTTCGGGGCCTAGGAAGGGTAATGAAATCCCCACCTAATTTGGATTTGGCCGTGCCCCTTAATATCCGTATTTAGAATGCAAACAACCAAGAAACAAAATCACGCACAAATTTAATTTTGCTTTTTGCGGCGCTGCGATTATTTGCAAAGAAACCTGCAAAAACTGTTAGTTGGAGCTAAAAAGAGGAGAAAGGAGAAGGTAAGAAAGCACCTGAGAGAAAATTTTTGCAGAGAACCCTCAAGGCCACCGCGGTTCCGCCGCAAATACTCCTATATGCCGCGCTTCCGCGGTCTGAAGAGAGGAACACTGCACCAAAAGTTTTCAGGGAGCTTCTGTAAACTCCCTCAGCTCTCTGGTATATTCCAAAAAAAAATTTCAATTGCCAAACAACTCCAGATTTTCTTGCAATGAATCACAACAAATCGTTTAGGGTTTGCATGAATTTTGATCTCAAAATAACAATGGAATAAATCTTTCAATTCAAACTATAATATGAAACGAATTAGCGCGCGGTCCCCGGCAACGGCGCCATTTGATTGTTAACAAAATTCGATTGATTGATTGTAAGTAAAAGAATCAACTCAAATGATTCCCGATAACGGTTTCATTTGATTGTAATGGTTTCTTGTTTGTGTAAATCGAAATAAGCGAATAAGTTTCTATGTGTCGGTAATATTGAATAAAATTCACAATCAAAGAATTATATTTGACCGCAATCAATTACGGTGTCGATTGTAGATCGTAAGCGAGTGCGGATCGTCCACAGGGATTGTGCGATTCGTTTCTGTATTTAATTTGTTTGAATCGAAAAGTTAATCGAAAAGAAAAGAAAACATGATTCAAGAATTTATCGATTGATTCAGGTGTCACGATGTTTAATCAAGAATCAAGAAACTGATAAACAAATCAAGAATCGGTGTTTCGATGATATTTCCAACCAAAATGTCAAGAATCTAAATGAGGCTCGTAGGAATCGATCGGATCTATAGACGTGATGTAATCTCAAGATTTCGTGTTCTTGTCCTTCGAAGGATTGATACTAGATCGATGATGATCGACGAGAGTTAGGGCTTTCTTGATGAAACTAGGGTTTCATCGTTTAACCCTTGTTCTTTCGTAGATATCATTCACATTCTAGCCTCTAGCAATTTCAAGAAACGATCGTAACTCCCCAATCTCGAGCGATATCAATCAAGAAAGCATCGCAACGAATTGGGTTGTCGATTCTTGAACTTGCTAGGGTTTACAAAACTCGTAGGATTCAAGAGTCGATTTAAGATATATTACATCATCATTCTATTGATCGTCTCGACTCCTCGACGAGCGGAGTATTACTCAAATATCATCATACAGAAAGCATTCAAGAATTGAAAAGATATCATGATGCGAGAATTTAAAGAAAACAAGATAAAAGAATATCACATTTTATTTATATCAACAATTTGATTACAGTCGCTCAAGAACTACAAGAGGAAGAACTAAATTGTCAAATTGGCGTCGCTCGGCTCCGTGAGTCGTGGATCGGCTTGGACCACTTGCTCTGTTGAAGATCGGCTCGGCTCATAAAAGGTTGCAAGGCTTCTTACTTGATGGGTACTCGGGATCTTGGCTTTTTATTGGAATTAGAGTTAGGGTTTCACACAAGTTCTCTCACTAGACTTGTGGAAGAAGAAGATGAAGAAAGAGAGTGAATGGATCTAAATTGGCTAAATGAACTAGTCAAGGATCAACTCCCCTTTACAAGTGAGCCTAGGGTCTTATTTATAGATCACCCAAACCCTAAATCTTTGAGTTCCCTCCAAAAGTTTGTTGAAAGACTTCTAGAAAGAGTTTGTTAGGCTTAGCTTAGGGTTTAAGCTAGGGTTTAAGAAGAAGTTTCTAGAATACAAGGCTTAGTTTAGTGTAGGAACAAGGGTTTGCTGATCTGGCAGAAGTCTCTGGAGTCTTCTGGAAATTGGAGTGTCTTTTTGAAGTGTAGGAGATGAGCTAGGAGTTCTGCAGCAAAATTGGAGTGATGATCTGTCAAGGCCGCCGCGGAACCGCGGCACAAGGCGGCTTAGGCCGCGGTTCCGTGGCCAAGTAGGCTCCTTGGGGCTTGGTCTCTTTGCAGTGGTCTTGGGTTGCTATTTGGAGCTTAATTTGATATGTTGAATTTTACTTTGACTTTTGGATTGGTACCAGAACTGAAATCATTGAGTTGGCGTAATATTTGATTGGTACCGTATAAATTTTGGCCTTTCTTCTAGATTTTCCTGCACAGATCTGAAAATAAGTGTTGCGCAATATAGGGATGATGCGATGCAATGAAATGCAGTCAATTTCCCTAGAAATGCCGGTTTTAAGGTCTAATACATGTAATCTGATATTTTGCGACAGATTTGCTAATATGTGAAATATGAATACCGTACACTTCTAAATGAATGCAAATGATGAGGAAATTGCCGGCTGAAATATGCAATATTTTCGACTAATCACATACTCTTGATAGGAAATGGTGTTCCTATGCTATACACGGTCAAGCTCCTCTTATCACTATGATTCTCCATAAAGGATTTGGGTGATACCTCCTACATCCTGTGGATTAAGATCTATAGAGATAGATCTAAGAGGATGTTGGGATTGTCCCAATCCAGGTACATTGACACTATACTAAAGAGGTTTATTATGGAAGATTCCAAGTGTGGGAATTTACCCACGATCTCAGGAATCACTCTTTTCAAAGAGATGTCCCCCAAGAATGATTTGGAGAGGGCTCGCATGCAAGGGATACCCTATGCTTTGACAGTCGGGTCTATCATGAATGCGCTGTTATGTACCCGACCGGATGTAGCGTATGCACTTAGTGTTGTAAGCAGGTATCAATCGGATCCTGGGGAGAATCACTGGACAGCAGTGAAGAACATCGTTAAGTACTTGAGAAGGACTAAAGAAACGTTCTTGGTGTATGGTAACGGTGATCTCCAAGTGGAGTCCTTTACCTATTCGAGCATCCAGAGTGATAAGGTCGACTGTAAGACAGTCTTGAATTTTTTCTTTACCCTCAGTGGAGGGACGGTATGTTGGAAGAGTTCCAAGCTAGATACCGTGGCAGACTCAACGATAAGGGGTGAATACATTGCTGCCAATGATGCTGCCAATGAGGTTGTATGGGTATAGATGTTCATAAGATGAACTTGGTTCCTACCATTGTGGTGACAATGGAGCTGTGGCTTTAGCCTATGAACCGCGGTCCCATCAGTAATCCAGATATATTCTTAGGCAGTTGTTGGCTATAGTGCCCTCAAGGCAATTATCATAGTCGCGGACTTGTGATTATGATGATTGAGTGATGACCTATATCGATAAAATAGTCTTACTCAAGATGATAGTATGCTATGTGGTTTGTCTTTATCATCATGTTGATAAAGCCCATGGGATTCTTGCTTGACTGCCAGCATTATGATGGTGATCATATATGTGGGAGCTGGGGTCTATAAGCACATCCTTAAATGTCCCTAGTCATGAAAGTATCAAGACCGGACATCGATACTCCAGTGTAGACTAGTGTATACTGATTGAGACCCCGACGAGGGGCGGTGGCCAGGTCTCACAAGCCATTAGTGTTAGTTTGTTCACCTAAGATAGTATACAGGTGCTCATTAGGTTATGAATACACTGTACGGACTCGACGGGAACCTGCTAGTTGATATTATACCTATTGTCAGACAGCAGTTCCCAAATGACATGAGTACAGGTTAGTCTGTCGACCTGAGATCGTCATTTGTCTCGTGTGAGTTCCCACTGTGCTTTGATTACTTCCCTACCACGGCTCAAAGGAGTCGTGCAAACAGGTTTTAGTTGGGTACAGTCCCGAGCCACATGGAGGCAGTGATCGGATCGTCGGGGATTCGTCTCTCCCGGTATTGGGGGTTGATGTCGCGTTGTGTACGGATGGCCATCACCAAAAATCCGTGGCCACGGTGGACGAGAATTACCGATCCAGGATCGACAGTTTCTCAGGTGGTGATGGGGTTTCATACCGACACTAAATGTCGTGTTGTTAGGGGTCTGACTTTATCCACCCCTTTAGACTCGATGTATGATACTCTTAGACGAACAGACTGGACTGTACGGATATTGTCACTGTCAGGTTCAGTAGGGGTTCTGCATGAGTTTGCTCGTCGGTCTCCCTTTCGCTCAATACATGGGTAGCCGTTACATACAGCTAGTGCCGCTGACGTGCTTGTGGTTAAACCCAGTGCCAGCGTATTGAAGAGTCTTTAGAGTCCCACACAGAGGGTTTCCCTGGTTCTGGCGAAAGGATGTAGTAGCCGTATTGGATACATGCAGGGTTCCGATCGATTGGTGTACTTTGTACCAGGACTTTCGATTGGACAATTGATAGTACTAGCCGACTTGGATTTGAGCCGGATTATTAAATCAGGTATTGATTTAATAATTTACATATATGTATTTCGGTACATATATTCTAGTATTATATTCTTTGTGTTATGCTATCTTTTTGGGTATTCGTATTTCGGTACGAATGCAGATATATTTATAGTTGAATGTAATCTGTATTTTATACCGGATAACATTCTAGAAGGTGCTACCTCATTTCTTGATTTGACCATTTTATTAAAATGGTAAATGAGGTGGATATTAGCATGATGAGGTGTGGAGACAACCATGCTTGCAATAGTGCACACAAATGAATTGTTAATTCATTTGTGTTCACTATTCAAGTATGGTAGGATTTTAAAATTGAAAAAATGCTTTGAACAAAAGCTTGCATGCTATTTTCTCTTTCATGGTTAAGCTCATTTTTTCAAGCATGAAGGTTTTGTTCATTGTTTTTCTTCTTGAGCTCCTCCTTCACCATTTGTGTTTCACCTCCACTAGCTTTCATGCTTTGCTTCCACCTTCAAGTTTTTGAGATAGCTAACACTAAGAAACATTCACACTACATCCTAGGCTCTCTAGGGTAGCATCCTAGAGACCCTAGTTTCTCCATAAGTATCATATCGTGGAGCTAGAGCCGGAGTTACATCTCTCGGGTGGATCATCGGAGATGGAGGAAGACCGGCGACCAAACATCGTCGTTAGGAGCTTGGAATGAAGACCGAAGGACACGGATCAACTCGGTATAACGATTCTAACTCTTAGTTTAGCTTGCTAGTTTAGGGTTTAATGTCGATCCGGGATTCGGGTAGCGGTAGCGCCGGTTTGATAAATTTTTGTTCTGCATTTTAGCCATGTTTCGATAGCCGGGGCGCTGCCGGGACCCAACATGGTTTCAGAGCCACCCTTTAAACCCCTTACTAGCTTGTTTAAACGTGCTTGAAAGATCGATCGACAGAAATTTCCAAAATCACGGTTTCATTTTTCTGTTTGCTGCCGTTTTTCAAAAGTGTTCAAAAAATTATTTGCAGTGGCTTAAAAATCCGTGCAGGCTTTTTGTAGGGTACAGAAAAAATTTGGTCTCCTGAAGCCCTAAAAGCGCCGCGGAACCGCCTCACTTACCCTATATTAGCGGCGGTTCCGCGGCCATTTAGTGGCGACGGGCTTCCAAAATTTTCCTATAGCCCTCTGACTTGGAATTGTGATTTTTGACATATTCTGTTTTGGCCCAGATTTCTGTTTCAGTGCTGATTTTACTATTGGGGCCAATTTGGAAATTTAGTCGATCGATATTTTAAGTGTGCGTTTAACAGTACATACATTATAATCTGCGACCGTGAATGTCACTTGATTGGTAAACCCGTCTAACTGCTATATGTTCTTTTAGACGGGTTTGCGAACATGACATTTACGTTGATGTTCTGTGTTGTGCTGTGCTGTTGGTTGGATCGTCGTGGTGGATAGCAATGGTGCAATGTTAGCACAGTTTTATTTCATTTGTACATTTGACATTGCGGGGCGAGCGTCCGACATGTGGACTGCCGTCACTGCCAGTTTGTATATTATTCTTTTAGGGCACGACCGGGCTGAGGTCGATGTCACCCTTGTATATTTTTTTTCTGTACTAGGATTACCCCGAGGTGGAGTGCATGAATAGCCGGGTTCTAGAGGACAACTAGTCCGCATCACATGGCGTTTAGACGGAGGGGACCTTACTCTAGAATTGGCGGGCTATTCGCTGCACTCGTAAGGGGTACAGGTTGACCCAGGAGGGGTGCTCAAGTTACCGGATTCCGTGAAGTGCTGAGTGGTCCATTCACGTTGCTGAAGGGGGCTGCCTCACTTCTGGTTTTGGCGGGTAACTCGTAGGGGTCTAGGTTTCATTGCACAGGCTATCTACACGACGGGGAACGTCGGGTTTCACTTGCGGCTCAAGTGAAACCCGGGGCTCCAGATTATCCACCATTCTGTGTTGTTTCTGTGATGTTGCTTTATATCATTCCTGAGACGAATGTTATATATATATTTATATATATTATTAGATGTTGTATATGTTTTGCACCCGCGCTAGTCCAGCCCCTGCTCTGTCGTTAGTTAAGTAACCTAACGGGTGATGACGGGGCCCAGTGGCGAATGCGAATGGCATATACGTACATTTTATTTTCGTTCTTTTCTGGTGTGATTAATTGATGGGACTGCGTTGATTCTTATCAATGCAAGTAAAACAAACCTATATATGATGTTGTTGGAACTAAGTTTTTTAAAAACTGACATTACAGACATTCTCTTTTTCTTTGCATCATGGTATTCATTTTGGAATATCCTGCACCTCATTCGACGAGGCAAGGGCCGGGATCCCTTCATCGGGAGTGTCCCCTTAAGTAAAAGATTGCGTCAACGTAATAACTTCACTACAGTCGTTCCCTTTTGCTTTGCATCGTGGTATTCAGTTTGGGATATCCTGCACCCCATTCGACGGGGAAAGTGCCGAGATCCCTTCACCGGGAGTGACCTCTTTAGCAAAAGTTTTCGCCACTATATATTTATAAAGCTACTTGGATTCTTTCAACGATATCAAGTTCATTACATTAAAGGTTTTTCGCCAAAAGCCAGTCATAGCCCTCCGCCATTTCTTACAGGTATTACTTAGTATTCATGCTGTGTATGTTGACATCTGTCAAGGCACAGTGCTTGGTAGCTGGGTAATGCTTGTTTGTTGCATAGATATGCGATTATTTAGGACAGTCGCACGGTCATGTTGACCTCTGTCAAGGGCTCGTGCGGGGGTCTAAGTTAATCCAGGACAATAACGGGTTGAACTTGACTTACGACTTATGATATGTTGACCTCTGTCAAGGTCATAAGCCGCTTGGGGTAAAAACACACATCGGGAGTTTCAAACATACAGGAAACTTGCCAGGCTTGCACATACCTTCTGAAGTGTGGTGACTTGAGTGGCTTCCATCAGGTTATCATGTGATGATAGTTGGATCCCGATTCCCACTGATGTATAGGATTACTCCTCGGGTGATTCCGACTAATTCTCTTTTTGGGTTTGGAGAAGAATTCGAGGAAACAGTGGGAGCCATCCAGGTTAGATAAAATGATTAACCATTCTGATCTAGGTTAGAGTGCACGCTGAGTGTTTCTTTTCTCTCTCTCTGTGGCTGCGACTATGACCCGACCCTTGACTAAAACTTATAAACCAAGTTAACCGAACCTTCTTAAAACACTTTGGCTTTTGGAATGTCACGGTGTCACATATACTGTTGCCACTTCTAAATCACCTTTGCTTTTCTCCAGAACACCTCGTATCGCTACGAACATCCACTTCCATTGGATAAATCCATCGTATGGTTATATACGAACTCGAAGGAACTTTTTCGAGAATGGATTCTGGTTCTGGAGAGATTGAATAGGATTATTCGGTTGTCTTTTCTCTTTACCTTCTCTCAGGTTGTGAGGGCTCCTAGGATTAGGAAAGGGTACACCTATTGAGTTTATTGGATAGTCTTCCTCCAAACCATAGGCAGGTGCCGAACGGTAGGGAAGGAAGAAAACCAATTAAGCTTAAGTGTGGTGTACATAAGGTAATAAGTAAAAACATATAAAGGGATTAGAACAATGGCAAAGGAAATTGCGGCCACCATCATTCACGACGAAACCAGGTATACCCCTGCCACTCCTACATCCACTTTGCATTTCTCTAAGACACTCCGTATCACTACGGATATCCACTTCCATTGGATAAATCCATCGTATAGTTACATACGAACTCGAAGGAACTTTTTCGAGGATGGATTCTGGTTTAGGAAAAAAAGAATAGGATTATTCAGATGTCTTTTCTCTTTACCTTCTCTCAGATTGCGAGGGCTCCTAGGATTAGGAGAGTACACCTATTACGCTTATTGGATAGTCTTCTTCCAAACCTTAGGCTGGTGCCGAAGGGTAGGGAATGAAGAAAACCAATTAGCGTAAAGGAGGTGTACAAAAGGTAATAAGTAAAGACATAATAAAGGGATTGCAGAGAGGGCAGGTAAGTATATGATTGCTGTCATGATTCAGGATAATGGAAGAGGCGTTACTAGGAATACCAATTAACCCTTTTGAAACATTTTCATGTTTCAGTTTCACTGTGCAATGTTAATTGAAAACTGTTTTCCCAATTGGAAACTAACTCCACGGTATGTATTTACCAGATCAGTTTCTCACATCTGTATATTATTATAGATGGTGAGTGGGAGTAAGATATTGGGAATTAGATGATTAGATCCTCATTATATCGGAATTCGTTGTAATTGGTGATATTTGAGGAAATCATCTGGATTTTACCGGATGGCAAATATTTGGTTTTGAATATCCGTTGTTATGCACCAATTTCAAACTGATATATCTGTACATTTATTTTATAAATTGAGATATAAATTTTTGATATTATGTCTGTAACATTTACCTATATCAGTTGGTGATTAGGTAAGGTGCATTCAATAGCGGTGTAATTCTTCTTAACCATAGTACAGTTTTTCAACCTACGACGCACAGGGTTTGAGTTACTGAACTCAGGGGACTTGTACAAAGTATTGTATGTTGTCCAATGTCCATTAGGATAATGGGGTTGGTACTCGTACTATATTCTTTTTACTTGTGACTTCTCCAGTTCTGGACAAGTATTTTGTTGAAATGTAAGGTCCAGATATTGAGAAGTTATAGGTATAAGAATAAAGTAGAAAACCATTTGTTAGACGTATCAGGATTCTTCTATGAAGTCGAAGATGTAGATACTTGTGTTTGGTATTCTATTGATAGTAATGGTTTTGAGATCTTACTTCTCTTTCGGGTTACTCATATATGGATGCACTCCTAGATGAGTAATGCTGAATGGCCTCCTTCCATTTGGTTGATATGCACTGGAGACAGCTGCATGATTTTGAATCTGGTTCAAATTAGATTAGTGCTTTTGTTTCTATATTAGATTTATATAGAATCAATTTATATCTTAACGATGTTAAGGTATAGGGAGTTGTCCGGCTGATACTTAAAACCAGAATCCGGATAAACTCGAGTTACGCTTCAGTAATGGTTGTTTGTGGGTTATCCTGGGCTTTGAAGAGGGTTAACTTTCTACTATCAGGAAGATCAATAGTAATGTTGTTCTTGACTCGCTACAGTTTTAATAAAATGGACTTTTTTAGAAAACACAAGTGAGAGTATGGTAGAACTGGAAGTAATTCCAGAACCACAAACGATTACTGAAAATTTGATAGAACCTAAGGATTCGATTGGATTTGATGTTCCATTAGCCACTCCGCAAGATTTGGTGGGTAACCTCAGGCACCCGAGAGGTACTTCGGTCTTCTCAGTGATGGTGACAGGGAGGTTCTTGTTTACCCAGACTTACCATTGCTGATGTTCTAGACTATAAAATCCGGCAGGAGGATAAGTATAGCGTCGTTCTAAACTAGCTTTGGATGTGTACGTGTATATGACTCTGCCAAAGGGTTGTTGTAGTCAGTGGGAGCAGCGGAAGCATAGTAGGTAAGTAGCTTATGTCTATTTATAGACTAAAGCAGGTATAGAGGAAATAGATCATCTATTTCTGATGTGATAGTCATAGGCTTTGACCTCATCAGAATAGGAGATGGATCTGGTAAGAAGGCAGTAGGGTGTGATGTCCTGGTATTTGGGATGACATGCACTTATAGGAAGAGATATTCCTATACTGCGATCGGTTATATTGTGGTTGTCACAATGTTGTTTCTCCACATAGGATATGGATATAATATCAGGGTTTCTGGTTACTAGATCTATGATTTTAGATCTAGATTTGGGAAGTATCCCAATTTGGGTACTTTGACATTATTCTAAATATATTTAGAATGGATGGCTCCTGGCATGGTGGTGTACCTGCAGGTGATGGAGTCATACTCTCTAAAGGTGTCTTACAGACTAAAGAAGAGAGGGGTCTGCATGATTAGCATATCACTTACTTAAGCAATTGAGTTAATCATGAAATGTCAAGTACCACACCAGATATTGCTTTTGCACTAGATGCAATATGCAGATATATTAATCCAATTCTGGAGAAACATTGGGAATCAGTTATTGAACATAAGTGGATGTTCTAGGGAAATGATTACGGCAGCCTCCTTCAGGAGACGGTTATCATTTCAGACTTCTAAGATGACCTGGATGACAGAGTGACTGTCAGAGTTACAGTTTTTCCCTCTTCCGAGAGACAGTATGTTGGACAGGTAGTCCAAGCGGATACTGAGGAAGGCATGGCGCATGTTACAGATTAAATTCAGCGGACGATACAGTCTAAGTAGTTTGCTGGATTTGGAGTTCATTTGTGAACTGGGTCCCATAAGATATCCAGACAAATTCTAGGACAGGTATTGCACATTTCGGGAGATAGTTTTCTCCGCGAAATTGAGATATAGAGAGATACAGAAAGAAACATTGAAGCGGATCCACTCACTGAGGCTATTTCTCGAACGCAATCATTTTCGCAAACGGGTTTTGCGAAACTGATTAGTACAGAAGTTGGGTGTTCGGTATCACACGGGCTGTGAGTATGCGACATCGCAATAATTGGCCTTAAGTGCAAGTGGGAGATTGTTGGCTATAGTGCCCTCAAGGCAATTATCATAGTCGCGGACTTGTGATTATGATGATTGAGTGAGGACCTATACCGATAAAACAGTCTTACTCAAGATAATAGTATGCTATCTGGTTTGTTTTTATCATCATGTTGATAAAGCCCATAGGATTCTTGCTTGACTGCCAGCATTATGATGGCGATCATATATGTGGGAGCTGGGATCTATAAACATAACCTTAAATGTCCCTAGTCGTGGGATTATCGAGACCGGGCATCGATACTCCAGTGTAGACTAGTGTATACTGATTGAGACCCCGACGAGGGGCGGTGGCCAGGTCTCACAAGCCATTGGTGTTAGTTTGTTCACCTAAGATAGTATACAGGTGCTCATTAGGTTATGAGTACACTGGACGGACTCGCCGGGAGCCTGCTAGTTGATATTATACCTATTGTCAGATAGCAGTTCCCAAGTGACATGTGTACAAGTTAGTCTGTCGACCTGAGATCGTCATTTGCCTCGTGTGAGTTCCCACTGTGCTTTGATTACTACCCTACCCCGGCTCAAACGAGTCGTGCAAACAGGTTTTAGTTGGGTACAGTCCCGAGCCACATGGAGGCAGTGATCGGATCGTCGGGGATTCGTCTCTCCCGGTATTGGGGGTTGATGCCGCGTTGTGTATGGATGGCCATCACCAAAAATCCGTGGCCACGGTGGACGAGAATTACCGATCCAAGATCGATAGTTTCTCAGGTGATGATGGGGTTTCATACCGACACTAAATGCCACGTTGTTAGGGGTCTGACTTTATCCACCCCCTTAACTCGATGTGCGATACTCTTAGACGAACAAACCGGACTGTACGAATATTGTCACTGTCAGGCTCAGTAGGGGTTCTGCATGAGTTTGCTCGTCGGCCTCCCTTTCGCTCAATACCTGGATAGCCGTTACGTACAGCTAGTGCCGCTGACGTGCTTGTGGTTAAACCCACTGCCAGCGTATTGACCAGTCTTTAGAGTCCCACACAGAGGGTTTCCTTGGTTCTGGCGAAATGATGTAGTAGCCGTATTGGATACGTGCAGGGTTCCGATCAATTGGTGTACTTTGTACCAGGACTTTCGATCGGACAATTGATAGTACTAGACGACTCGGGTTTGAGCCGGATTATTAAATCAGGTGTTGATTTAATAATTTACATATATGTATTTCGGTACATATATTCTAGTATTATATTCTTTATGTTATGCTATCTTTTTGGGTATTCGTATTTCGGTACGAATGCAGATATATTTACAGTTGAATGTATTCCGTATTTTTTACCGGATAACATTTTAGAAGGTGCCACCTCATTTCTTGATTTGACCATTTTATTAAAATGGTAAATGAGGTGGATATTAGCATGATGAAGTGTGGAGACAACCATGCTTGCAATAGTGCACACAAATGAATTGTTAATTCATTTGTGTTCGCTATTCAAGTATGGTAGGATTTTAAAATTGAAAAAATGCTTTGAACAAAAGCTTGCATGCTATTTTCTCTTTCCTGGTTAAGCTCATTTTTCAAGCATGAAGGTTTTGTTCATTATTTTTCTTCTTGAGCTCCTCCTTCACCATTTGTGTTTCACCTCCACTAGCTTTCATGCTTTGCTTCCACCTTCAAGTTTTTGAGATAGCTAACACTAAGAAACATTCACACTACATCCTAGGCTCTCTAGGGTAGCATCCTAGAGACCCTAGTTGCTCCATAAGCATCATATCGTGGAGCTAGAACCGGAGTTACATCCCTCGGGTGGATCATCGGATATGGAGGAAGACCGACGACCAAACATCGTCAAAGAACCGCTAGGAGCTTGGAATGAAGACCGAAAGACACAGATCAACTCGGTATAACGATTGTAACTCTTAGTTTAGCTTGCTAGTTTAGGGTTTAAGGTCGATCCGGGATTCGGGTAGCGGTAGCGCCGGTTTGATAAATTTTTGTTCTGCATTTTGGCCGCGTTTCGATGGCTGGGGCGCTGCCGGGACCCAACAGCAGTATCACCTGATTAGGGAGATGGTTGATCTCCGGACGATCGAGGTCAGGAGAGTTGATAGGAAGAATAACACGGTGGATCCACTCACAGAGGCCATTCCCCAGATACAATTTGAAAGACTCTTCGGGATGTTGGGTATGAGATACTACAACAACTAGCCTTAGTGCAAGTGGAAGATTGTTAGTTGTATGTATGCCCTAAAGCCTATTGTTGTACATGATTGTATATAACAATGGATGCTTGGACATATATAGGGAGGACTTTCTTGCTCGACATGATAGTATACTATCTGGTTACTCTTTATCTTAACATGTAGACTAGTATTGTGATGTTGTCTTGCTCTCACATGTTGGTAAAGCCCTTAGGGTATATACTTGACTACCAGGATTATGATGCAGATCATACTAGTGGGGCCAGGGTAGTCCACAAGTACATCCTTTAATTGTTCCTAGTCGAGGGTGTATCGAGACGGGGAATCGATATTCCAGAGTAAATTAGCGTATACGCTTCTTGACCCATTTGATGGGCGATGGATGATCCCATATCCATTGGTGTTTGACATCAAAGATGGTATACGAGTGCTCAGTGGAGACTGGGTACACTGAAAAAGACTCGCCGAGAACTCCTAGATGGTATTATACCTAACGTCAGATAGCAGTTCTCTGGTGACACTGGTACATGTTAGTCTGTAGACCCGAAATCATCATAGAGTCTTGTGTGATTCCCACTGTGCTTTGATTTCCATCTTACCACGTTCAAGAGAGCGTGAAAAACGGTAGTTTTTGGGTACAGTCCCAAGTCATATAGAGGCAATGAGCGATAAGAGGGGATTCTTCTCTCCCGGTATTGGGGGTTGATGTTGCGCTATGCTCGATTAGCTATAACAGGAAGTCCCTGGCCAGGGATGATACGGAGATTTACTGGTAAGTGTTATCAGTAGTTTCTCGACCCGTTATGAGCCTCATATTGGCATGATTTATCAAGTTACTGGGGTCTAACGTTTACTACCCCTAGACTCGATATGCGACATATCAGACGAAGAGACCGGACTGTACGGTAGTGTTGCTGTTGGATTCACAGGAGTATGGACAAGCTTACTTGTTGATCTTCTGATCGTTCAATACCTGGGTAGCCGTTACGTCCAGCTAGTACCGCTGACGGCTTGTGGGTGACTGATATGATCATCACCTACTGCCGGCGTATTGACGAGTCATTAGAGTCCTACACAGAGGTTTTCTAGCTCATGCGAAACGAAGTAGGGCACATATGTGATATGTGCGGGACCGAGATTAATACGTGTATGTGATACCGTATTCCAATCTCGCGATATTGGTTATATGTGATATAACTGGATTGTTGAATCAAGTGTTGATTCAATATTATGTTATATGTATATGTGATATGCATATAAATGATATTAGTCGGTTGTATAGGATACAACCGGATATTAAATCAAGTGTTGATTTAATAATTTAATGTGTAATTATATATTTGATATATTAATATACATTAACTAATATTAGCTCACTTAAGAAAATGTTTTCCTTTTATACATTTAACATATATGTGATATATATTAATGTATTTTATTTTGTGTCATGCTAGATGATACATTGGACATGGGTGTATAAGACTCATACCAAAGTAAAGATAATTAAGGGTAATTATTTATTTAGGGATAAACAAAATTAGGTGGAAATTAGTCATGGCTTGAAGTTTGGAGAAGCTTGTGGAACCCATTGACTTAGTCCACTAATTTGTTTTACTCTACATATTTATTAACCTAATTATTATCTTTAGCCATGGTTTAGTCTCTATATGAGTTATATATGATATTATCTCACCTATGGTTGTCATTCTATGATTGACTCCATCTTTTTCTTCATCTCCTTGAGCTTACTAGATTTTCTTGAGGTGAAGAAAAAGTGAGAGAAAAATAATTCTAAAGTGAGTAAAATTCATACTTCATCAATCTACACTAGACTAGCCATTTAGTATAGGTTGTTTGCTTCACTAATTCTCAATTAGTGAAGAGGTAGCTTGAGTTGGAGATTTCTCGACGTAGATCATCTTCAACCTCGAAGTTCTTCAAGCAAGCTTGTTCTTTTCGTGTAGTGGAGCCTAACGAGAGTCCGAGAGACCACTACTTAGAGCAAAGGGACTACTACACGGAGCTTTAGAAGTGAATGACCGGTCTACAAAGGTTGTATTCCTTGTTCACTTAGAGTAAAGTTTTTTACTTGCTTTTGTTAAACCCTAATCCTCTAGTTAGATCCTCGGTTATGGGTTTCTTAGCACTCTAGATTTTTTAAAATTGCATGCTTGATGCCTTAGAAAACCTAGTGAGGGTGCCAAGGAACCCAGTAATCACATGGTAATTGTCTTGGAAAAAGACACAAATCCTGCCGTCCATGTGCAGCAGTTACCGATGACTCCTAAACCTAATTCAGGACCTAAATTAGTTTATAATTGTCTGACTCGATCTGAATCTAACTCAAACCTGAATCTAATTCAAACATGAATCCAAGTTAAACATGAATACTTGAACCTGGACCTAAATCAAACAACAATATCAGACATGCTTGACTTGACTTGATCGAACCATGGCTATACTTGACTTGACTACATTACTACTTGTATACATCTTGAACCTGACTACATGAACAACTTGTATCCATGGTCTCGGCAAGTCTGATAATTATAATCTTTATAAAACATTACATGGGGTTAACGGGGTAGATTGGTATGGAATGTATTAAAAGTGGCACGAGATAGTCACTTAAAAGAAACCTACATGAACTATCATGCCGTTGTCCCGTGGGTTTTGACGGGGTCTTGTACTACATGTTACCATAGTCCACGGGGTAAGATGGACTCCTCTCGTATACACTGATACTTTCTGTACCAAGCTACAAATACCTACGTTAGAATAATCTTATACCTGTATAACTTACCATTTTCTTTCCACATTACTTGTACTATTCCTTTCTTTCTTTTGGGACTTACCGAGCGCAAGTTCGCTGACGATATTCCTGTCTATTTCTTCTTTGGAATGTTCTTCAGGAGGACAGGACTCTCCGGAGACCGAGCCCAGCTAGGAGTACTTGGATCAGATTACGGCACAGCCAGACTTCTAGCTTCTTGTACTTATTTTCTTTGTGTATGCCACTGTTTAGGCATTGTTTTATTTCATTATACTTTTCCTTTTCAAAACAGTTGTATGTAAAGATGAATGTTAATAAAAGTTGATGTTTATTTTATATCTCTTGTTATTCTTGTGCATTATATATATATATTGCTTAATTATGCTTAACGTATTTATTTCTTAGTAAATACGTCGCGTGTCTGCCACGTCACCGCTTCCGTCTACTTGGAAGCGGGGCGTGACACCGACAATGAATATTTGTTACGTGCAGAGTTAGATGATATTAGGCAAAAGATTGAGGCATTAAAAATTAACTACCAAGTTCCTAGTAATCCACCTTTTTAATCTTTTTGCACTAATTGTGAAGATCTCTCTCATGTTAATGAAGAGTGTCCATTTAATGTTGAATTTAGTGAGTGGAGAAACCAACAAAATTATTGTTAGAATTAAGGCATGTATTCTGAAGTTCCTAACTACAATTTAGGCTAACAATTCCAACCAAACACTTACTATAATATTGGTCCTCCATCCAATCTAATTCAAACCGACACAACATTCTCTCATTCCAATTTTATAGACCAACAATTACCATCATACCCATATTATGATGTTGGCCTTCCTTACATTCAAACTAAATCCTACCCAACTTTGACACCTTCTTTAGATGTTGATAATAATGAGAATACGAGACTTATTAATCTAGAAAAGCAGTTTGCCTCTTTTATGCAAAAATATGATCAAGACGCAACTGCTGATAAACAAGAAATTGCAAATATTGAAATGCATATGGGCCAGATAATTGCTGCCATAAATAGTGAGGAAAGAGAGCATGAGATTCCTTCGAGTCAGTTTGACACCTATCTTCAGAATTTTGAAATTCCAATTTGGCCTCCAACGATGATTTTATATGAGAATAATTTAATTGATGATATATTCGAGATAAAGATATTTGATTTAGCTGATTGTAGCAATTAAATGTTTGAGAAATATGTTTATGAAAAATTCACAGTAAGGGATACAACTTTTTAGAAGATTTTGGATATAGAAGGCGCATCTGTAAAGAAAGCTTGTGATTTTGATGGATTTGGTTTAGATGTAATATTTGAGAGAATTATTGATAGGGCACCCATATTTTTAGTTGGAATGAACAATGAAATTTTTGGAGACATTTTACAGTGGGAACCCACATTTTTGAATGACAAAAGTCAACCCATAAATCAATTTAAGGAGGAGTAAAAAGAATTGTTAGACGAGAGATGTGATGACATTTTTGAAGAGAATTCAACTATTATAATATAATAAGTGTATGAGAAGGAGGTGGTTAATTTTTTTGAATGTTATTTTGACCAAAGTTTTGAGGAAATTTTTAAGAATGAACTTATGATTTTAGATGAGCTTTTAACAGATGATCCTAACCTCAAATACTTCCATTCATCATTGAAGCCCATTCTATAGAAAAGCAAGATGAAGTTGTGTTTTTAACTCCTATAATTGGATCTTATATTTATGTTTCGCATGTTCATATTGAAGACTTTGATCTAATCAGCCTATTCATTGACAAGTTAGTGCAGTTGCATAATTTTTGTAGATTTAAATCATTTATTACTGCACTAGTTTCTTCGGCGAAGCTTGGATCATAATTTTATTCACCCATACATAAACACCATATTCATATTATGCATATTAATTTTACGGTGTTTATTGATACTTATTGTTATAATTTATTTTACTACTTTTGCATGATTATAGACAAAATTTTGAGTGGTTAATATTAATGTTTGGATTACCCAAAGCGTTATATAAATTTAATTTCTTCTTTTCATTTTTCTTTTTATTTCTTTTTTAGGGTCGTTTTAGTTTTTTTTTAAATAGAAAAAACAATCATTTTATTCCTCCCCACTTATTTAAACACTTTTATTTAACTCCACAACCTAACATAAAAACAAGAAATAAGTTGCAGGACATGTAGTACAAAATATGAAGTAGAAATCCTTTATCAAGATCGCATATCAGTGGATGACCATCGCCAGTTAGCGGCTTGATGTGGGAAGAATCTCCTAAATTTTTGGGGCTCTGTAAGTTTGTTCTTGTTTAATTCTTTTTATCAATCTTAATGGATTATCGCTGTCTAAATTAATTTCATTACACTATTTTATAGTTATGTTTATCATGGAATATTGTAGTAACTATTATTTACTGAATTGTGAGTAGGACTAGAGAGATGAGAAGGGGTCGACATTAAGAACAATGTCAGAAATAATTGTAGGGGTGGTTTGCGCAGTATTTTCTCTCTCATTATTTTAGGTTTATTTTTGGATTTTCTTTTCTAAAGAAAAAAGTTTTTGAAATAAGCTAGTAATAGGTAATCTTGAATTTGAAATCTGAAGGTTGAGTGATATGAAGGAAAATTATTGAATCTGAAAATATAACCAAGACCTAAAAAATAATTCCTTGTCTTGAATTCAAATCTAGAGAATATACGCATACAAATCACACAAACACGAATCTTGAAGTTTGAGATAGTAGAGGATACCAAGAAATATCTTTGTCTAAATATCTAAGTAAAAAAATATGTGAAAAGATAAAAAGTATCTTCTTCTTCACAAAGTAGCTGGGAATTCGTGTCTCAAGAAGAATTGGATGCTTACGTTGAAAAGTGATTAAAAAGTGAAATAAGTATAAATATAATAAGTTTGGTTTTATGATTGCTTAGGACAAGTAAAATTTTAGTCTTTAGGGATGTTTCATCACTTACCGCCTTAAACCATCTGGTTTGGAGTCACTGCTGAAGGCCCGAGATAATTGCAAGACTAGATATATTTAAACTCACACATTGAGTAATCGGTTGGTTAGTGCCTCATGAAACATTAACAATTGTATTTAAAGATGTTGTGAGCATATCCATCTATATATTTATATAAGATAAAATACGAGGGTATAAATTCTCAAGTCTAGAGATATTATACACACACGTAGGGGTATATGATCGATGTTTGAAGGAAAGATAGGAATGAAGGATAAGATTAAGTTGTATTGAGGGAGGATATAATTTCTGGAGTTGAAATGATACTATTAGGATAATAATTATTGAGAGCAGAAAAACTAGTGAAGATTCAAATCTTTTCTTTTCTTTTCTTTTCTTTGATTATAATTTTTCACTTTCTTTATTTTTAGTTGTTCTTTTATTTTCCTTTTTGGGATTTTGTGGGTAGTATCCGCTGAAAACCCTCACGAGACAGCACTTGTCCGCTTGGATAACCCTGAGGTTTAACAGCTTATTGCACGTGTTAAGTGCAATCGCTACGCCTGCGAAAAGGAGCATAAAGTTAGATTTTATTTCTCATAGGCTTTTGTTTTTTTTGAGACTCTAGATTTTGCTCGAGGACTAGCAAAAGATAAGCTTGAGGGTATTTGATTGGTGCATTTTAATGCATATTTTATATCCATATTTATTTTTATTTTTCCTATTTAATGCTAATCTTGACATGTTTTATTGAATAATTCAGATTATAGGGTTTAAAGGGCAAAAGTACACAAAAGACATATTATATGCGTTGGATGCGGAAAACTTGATGCAAAAACAGATACAAGGCTGCAATTTATCAACCAGAGTGCCAATAGAATCAGAAGATCGAACCAAGCCAGCAGTCCAAATTTGTATCCCAGATGTTTCAAAATTTCGTCAAAACCAAAATTTTGGTAAATTCGGCCGAAATTTTATGGAGACTGGCTTGGAAATTTTATGGTTTTCTGGATGCTTCAAAAATATTTCTTTGCATCCATTATAGTTGGTCAAAATGCCTCTATATACTGTGGTATATCTATTCAAGGGTTTCATCTTCTCTCTTAAGATGATCATCCTGTTTTTGGGGAGGATCAAAGTTTGTAAGTTTATTTTAATATGAATTTCTTTTTATTTAATTCTTCTTCTTCTTCTACAATAAGTAGATAATTTCTATCTAGGGGTTTGAATTATTCTTTCTATGATTGGTGAGTGAACTTATAGATCTGTTCTTTTCTATGTGTGTAATGATGGATGATTATAATAAAATTAAGTTCTTTTTGATATTATGCTGACAAAACTAAGTAGATCAATGAATGCTTGACAACCATAAGATTTATTTGGGGAAAGCTAGTATCACCGATAAACTAGTTCAATCTAGTTAATATAAGGTATATTAAGTTATGCCAATGCAGCAAGATAAACCATTGATTGAAAACCTATGAGTTTATTAATTCGAAGTGTAGAGCTAACTATTTCTATGTTAATTAGAACTTATTATTTAAATTTATTGGTAGATGATTTTATGTGATTGAAAGGATATTTCCATGATCATATAATTTATGCTTTCTTGATTGATTGATGTTTTATCATGATGAACATATTCTCTATGCTTTCTTGTAATTGATAGATAATAAATTTAAAAATAGAAAACTAGAAAAGAATAGATATTATTTAAAACACTATGATTAGAAAAGATAATTCAAAATCCGAGGCTTCTCTTTTATATTTAGAATCTTCTTTTAAATTAGCAATTTAATTTCTCTTGTTATTTTCTTTTTAATTAGTAAAATTAAATAGATCTCATCTTTTATTTTAATAAGTTTTAAATTAATTAAAGTTCTCATTCCTTCCTGTGGTTCGACCCGTAAGTATTACTACTGATTAACTGTGCACTTGCGGTTTAAATTGAGAAACTAATAAAATCTCCAACACGAAGCTTAACAGGCCTCGGAGAATTCAGGAGGATCATATGGTAAAGCATATTACAGGAGAATGGAACCCATATTTATCAACCAGATATATCGGTTTATCCTCCTAAATAGCGTATGTCTTGATGAAATTAGAGAGTAAGTCTGTTTTGCATTAATTGTTCTTTATATATATATGTATATATGAAATAATATAATATTGATGTCAAAATTTAATGTTGAGAACATAATTCATAAGAATGAAATACATGGCGGGCATCCTAGTTGGAACTCTAGTCGATTGGAAAATATTATCAGGATAACTTTTGCGACTGGTTTGCACATCATATAACATATTCGAATCTAATGTTTTTGCAAATAGTCTTAATCTAAACTTATATCATTATGTAAATTGATTAGTATAAAATATTGCACATTTGAATGAATATTTTCTCTATTATTGTTAAGTACTAAAAGGTGTTTATTGTAAATATAGAACATATGATGGTTTATTTGTAAAAAGTTTATTATCATATGTTTTTACATTTTAATTAACATAATGAAGGATAATACATGCATATAATATTTAAATGAAATATTAGCAATTAAAATATGCATATCATATCAAATATTTCTAATCAATATTCTTAACATATAATATCATATAAAATGGTTAGGATAATATCTCAAAAATACCAAATACTACTAACACCTTGATTTGAGATATTGTGCAGATATTAGTTCAGGACTAGAATCCAAGAGATCCGGGATAAATCAAGATGTTGGAATAAAAATATTGAAGCAAATCGTGAGTTCTAGCAACGGCAGAGACTCAGAGCATTATTTTCAGAATCTAGACATCTAGAGAATCTCCATAAATCAAGATAAAATAGCACAAAAAATCCCAAAACCCGAAGCCACCACACTGCGGCGGATCCGCGGCCAAATAGCAGGATTTGCGGCAGAAGCAAGGCGAATCTAGGGCCGTTGGATGCAAGATTTTGGTGATTTGATCGTATCTACATATATTATTATATGGAATCTAGGGTTTCTAGTTTCTGTAACTATATAAGGGATCGAGAGCTTCACATCAAAAGTCATCATCGAAGAGATCAAGAGGTCCAAGCGATCCATGCATCCGAGTGATCATCAACCAGTCATCTACTTCCAACATGAGAAAGGGCGAGAGCAAAAACTAGGGTTCTTGTAATCTACCTTCAAAGGATTTGTAAATGAAATAGTTGATTAATAAAGGTAGTTGTTATTTAATTCTATTCTTTTTACATTTAATTTCTGCATCTTAATCATGTTTTCAGTCTTCAACCTTTCTTCTAAATCTCAAACCATGAGTGAGTAATTCCTAACTTGCTAGGGTTTGTAGGCTAGGGTAGATCAATGGATGAGAAAATCATTTAACTTCTTTTATACATTTTAAAGTTTATAAACTTTAGCAAAACAAATGTTAACCTTTTAATCGGGCGCGCTATCAATTTATTGATAGGCACGACCATGATTAAAGATTGGTTAAACACTTGTTTTGTTAAAGGCTAGACATGAATAGAGATCAATAAAAGGACAAGGGTTAAGAGTGGGAACCCTATTCCCTTCAAGAACCCTAAACTACATTCATCACCATCGATCTAGTTTTAAACTATTAAAAAATAAAAAGAGTCATTTTTAGTTAGTCATCAATTACTACTAAGTCCTATGAAACCTACAAGCCTTTTCTTTATAAATTTTACTTTCATATTAAAATAGATCTACAATCAATCACCCTATCTTCGATCAACTCGTCTAAAGCAAGAAAAGGGTTCACGTTTTCCTGCGGATGACCCGTACTCATCACGGATAGCTACTAGCGACACCGTTTTGTTTGCGGTATTTACAAACACACATTTTAGCAGATCAATCAAATGGCGCCATTGCCGGGAAACGGTCGTAATTTTTTTCTTGTTATTCGGGTTGATTTCTTATAAAATCCGGCAACCATAAAATAAAATAAAATAAAAAACGCATCTTGTGCTTTTAACGATTATTGTGCGAGTTTTGCAAGGGAATCTGGAGTAACTGAAGAAAGCCAACGGAGAGTCAGAGATTTCAAATTGAACCAGAGGAGTAGAGGAGGGCCCTGAAGAAAAATTATTGGAAGATTCCCTAAGGCGGCGGCGGAACCGCGACATTTGGTGAGGTTTAGCGGCGGAACCGCGGCGGTTTGGGAGAATTGGACCACCAATCTTCTGTGGTAATTTCCTACTCTCTCTCTCTCCCTCCTCTAAACCTCCAATAAATTGATTCTACGTGCAGGATTCTTTGCAAATATCGCCACTAAAAATCTTTTTGCGTGTTTTAGATTTTGGTTTGTTTTTGCATATTTAAACTGGACTTTAAGGGGCAATAAATCCAAATTCGGATTAGATGGGGATTTCATCACCCTTCCTAGGCCCCAAAAAGCACAAAACGAGCATACTATCACCCTACATTAATTAAAAAAATATCTAGACCAAGCCTCTAAGGACATTCGCGCTCAATTAGGACAGAGGAGGGTCGTGGGTAATCTATTACTTATCCGCATTTCTCTTATGGTGTCTAGGCAAGTGTGACTACGGAAAGTGGTTACTTAATTATGTCCGCTATTTCGGTGATTCGTATAGCGGATACCTCCCACTTACCTGGCACTTACCTGGCCACAAGATTGATAAAGGGGTAGTAGAGGATTGATCTTGCGACTTGTCCTTTGGAAGTCTAGGAGCGGTCTAGTGACTTGACCTAGGTGACCCTAGTTTTAGGGATTGATTTTGCATTTTGTGATTTGTTGAGTCAAGCCTCAAGTCCCTCTTTCAAAGCAAAACAATTTCTAAAATCCAAAAAGTGCTTAAATCATTTCCATTTCACCCTCTTTTCTTTTCACTTTCTTATAATGGGTAACCCAAATAGACAAACTCTTGCCGAGTTTTGCTATCCAGAATCAGATATCTTTTGTTTTCGTAATTGCTTCGGTACAAAATCCGACTCTACTATGTCTTTAGGAGATAGGATAGAGTAAGAGGAAAAGAACAGTTAGATACTTCACTCAAGATCCTATCAACCACATCAAAATTCAACATCTTCTTATGTTGATAATCTGTTTAAGGCGAGCGAAGGAACTTTTAAACGCATGTCCATCGCTGAGCATATTACGAAGGCTGAAAGCCAAAGTTTCAATCCTTTCACTAATCCAAAACCATTAGGACAACAAACACCATCATTTCCATATGAAAATATTGATACTCGTTTTGAGACGAATATGACATCTTTTACACCCTTGACCATTACTTAACAAATAACAATTGCCAGTCGCCAACTAATCAACCAATCTCAATATTCTTCATATCACAATATTGATCCTAATCATGTTAATGAAACTTGGATACACCCTTCTAATTCTTATCCTCAGTACCAAACTTTCACACGCTCTCATGTTGACACTTCTCTTGAGACTAATGGGACAAGTCATAAACGCATGTCGATTGCGGAACATATTGAACTCGCTCGTAGCCAACAATTAAAAGCATCTCTTCTTAACATTTCTCTTCAAGCTAATGTGGCAACTCATAAACACATGTCAATTGCGGAACACATTGAACTCGTCCATAGCCAACAATTAGACACTTCCCAACCATACTCAACTTCTTCACCTTATCTAGACAATGCTTCTGAAAATCAATTAGGAAGTTCCACGATTCAAAGAGAATTCTTCATTGGAACTTCTTCACAACCCATGTCTAGTCTTGAAGTAGAGTAGTGAAAAAGAATAAGAGATCCATCAAAGTCAAACCAAAACCAATTCTTTTGATCTCGACACCTTCCATCCTACACTCCAACCGAATATTTTCAATATTCAACCGCTTCATAGTCTAAGGGATGAGGTTCCCGAGAATAACATGCTTGACTTTTCCAATAGTGAGTGTGAATGAGAGCTTGACACCATTTCAAATCAAACCGATCCTTGTTCGACTACACTTGATATTTCAAACCTTCTAACTCCATCAAGTGAACCAAGTGATTTATCGAATGAGGATAGTATAATTGATGAATTCTTAGATACCTATTTGTTTGATTTGACCGAAGGTGTTAGTGAGAGCGGTGATAAGAATATCATTGAAGATGAACCCATTATGTTAGATGAGTTGGATTCTCCAACCCATCATGTCCCTTCTATTGAATATGAACATCTTCCTGTATAATTAACCGATCATATTCTTACTACCGACCTATCCGATAAGCAATACGATATCCAGCCTTCATTTCCCACATCTGGTTCAACAACGCTCGACACATACGTTTGTTTACCCATTTCATCACCCTCTTTCTTTAGTTTTTCTAATCTTCTTTCAACTCCATCGAGTTTTGATGAATCACGCTCCGATATTTCGAGTTCTATGATTCTTGAAATACCACTCGATTTAGACTCTTTTGAGAAGGAGGGAGATGATCATTTCGAATCTCCTACATCCATAATTTCTGACGAATCGAGTGTTTTGAATCTTGGTGCGCAAAAGACTAGCCTTGGAACTTTCAACCGTCCTAGTGAATCTACATATTCCATAGATATCAATGAACTTATTACTCGGACCATTGATGAAAGTTTTGAAGACATTTTCGCTGAAGAACTCGTATTCCTAAAAGACATGGATGTTGTGATGAATCAACCTCCACCCGAAGATGTTGAACCGCCACCCTTTCTTCTTATCGAGTACGAGAATGCGAATATTCTACTCATTCCTAATCATTCACATTCTCGTTTTCATCCACCATCACTGTTTCGACTCTACCAACCGAGACGTAAACTCGATCGATTATGCCTCTTATCTCCCCACTTCTTCACATCTATGATCTTCTACCAACTATATTGTTACATCGATAAAACATTCGAATGGTTGGTGTTGAATTTTGGTCTTTGTAAAGCTTTGCATAGACTAATAATTTTACCCCCCTTATAATTTTAAATGCTTAATACTGTTTCACTCAAGTTTGGGGTAGGGGAGAAATATTTTGGCTCTTGAAAGAAAAACAAATTTTTACACGATTATGAGCCAAAAACAAGTTTGAGGGAGGATTTCACTATCATCGACTTTTTGTCTGCCTTTACTAATCATTAAGAACTTTTCCTCCCAAGTCTACAGGTTTTGAGCTTAAAAGATGACATCAGTGAGAACACTTCTGCAAATAGGTTTGGGGGGAGGTTTGTACTTATTCACGCATCATTTTGCATTATACTAAATAAAAGCACAATGTTTTTTATAATAATAAAAGTGAGAAAGTTAAAAACACATATGAAAGATAGGAAGAAATTTAAGAAAAGTAAGAAAATTAGATATTTTAAAATGAAGCTAGTAATAGGTAGTCATGAGCTGTTGTCTTAAGGATTAGTAAGATGAAGGAAATTACGAATCTGAGGATAGATATAAGTCTGAAAAATAGTCCCTATTCTTGAGTCCAAACATCTGAACGTTGATACCCTACTATATGCACTTGCACACATCTTGAAACTTGGGATAGTAGAGGATACCTTGAAATGTTCTTGTCTAAAAAGCCCTAGTATAAAGGAAAAAAATATATATGGTGAAGAAAAATGAACACTGGTTTTGTAATTACTTAAGGCAGCATAAAAAAATATCGCGAGGGTGCTTTATCACCTAGTACCTTAGACCAACTGGTTTGGGAGTCACTGCTAAGCCTTAGGAGTTGAAAGACTAGGATATTGGTAATTACGCCTAAAAGAGCGAGCACATTTGGTAATCGGTGGTTAGTACCTCAAGAAGTATTAACGGTCACATGAAGAATGTGTAAGCAATTCCATTTAAAAACATTCACCGACTAAAAAGTACTAAGGAAGATGGACAAGAGTATGATAGCTTGAATTGAATTCTCTAAGTGTAGGGATGTTTTTTACACACACGTAGGGGGTATATGATCGATATTTGGAAGAATGGTAAGGAGGAAGAATAAAGACGATGTTTTATTGAGGAATGAAGTGATTTCTGATATCTTTTCAAGACCATTATGATAGGGCTCATGACAACTAAAAAACTAGTATAGATTGAAACTCTTATTTTCAAGTTCCTTTCTTTTATATGTTCTTTATATTTGTATATAACTTTCATCTTATTTCTTTTATTATGGGATTTTGTGGGTGTAATCCGCTGAAAACCCCCAGGAGACAACACTCCTCCTACTAGGGACACCTAGAGGTTTAAAGGCTTTTTGCACGTGCTCAGTGCAATCGTGTTGCCTACGAAAGTGTGCTAGTTAGTTTTTTTTTCTTTTTCTCTTTTATAACTAGTTTGCTCGGGACGATTAAAGTTAAGTTTGGGGGAATTTGATTAGTCTAAAATATTGCACATTTGAATGAATATTTTCCCTATTATTGTTAAGTACTAAAAGATGTTTATTGTAAATATAGAACATATGAGGGTTTATTTGTAAAAAGATTATTATCATATGTTTCTATATTTTAATTAACATAATGAGGGATAATACATGCATATAATATTTAAATGAAATATTAGTAATTAAAATATGCATATCATATCAAATATTTCTAATCAATATTCTTAATATATAAAATGGTTAGGATAATATCTCAAAAATACCAAATACTACTAACACTTTAATTTGAGATATTGTGTAGATATTATCTCAGGTCTGGAATCTAAGAGATCAAGGATAAATCAAGATGTCGGAATCAAATCTGCTAAAATATTGAAGCAAATCGTGAGATCTAGCAACAACAGAGACTCAGAGCATTATTTTCAGAATCTAGATATCTAGAGGATCTCCATAAATCAAACATAAAATAGCACAAAAAATCCTAAAGCCTGAAGCCACCACACTGTGGCGGATCTGCGGCCAAATTGCAGGATTTGCGACGGAAGCGCGGCGGATCTAAGGCCGTTGGATGCGAGATTTTGGTGATTTGATTGTATCTACATATATTATTATATGGAATCTATGGTTTCTAGTTTCTGTAACTATATAAGGGACCGAGAGTTTCACATTAAAAATCATCATCGAAGAGATCAAGAGGTCCAAGCGATCCACGCATCCGAGTGATCATCAACTAGTCATCTACATCCAACAAGAGAGAGAGCGAGAGCAAAAACTAGGATTCTTGTAATCTACCTTCAAAGGATTTGTAGAAATAGTTGATTAATAAAGCTAGTTGTTATTTAATTCTTTTCTTTCTGCATTTAATTTCTGCATCTTAATCATGTTTTCAGTCTTCAACCTTTCTTCTAAATTTCAAACCATGACTGAGTAATTCCTAGCTTGCTAGGGTTTGTAGGCTAGGGTAGATCAATGGATGAGAAAATCACTTAACTTCTTTTATACATTTTAAAGTTTATAAATTTCAGCAAATATGTTAACCTTTTAATCGGGTGCGCTATCAATTTATTGATAGCCCGAATAACACTTGTTTTGTTAAAGGCTAGACATGAATAGAGATCAGTGAAAGGACAAGAGTTAAGAGTGGGAACCCTATTCCCTCCAAGAATCCTAATCTACATTCATCACTATAAATCCAGTTTTAAACTATTAAAAGATAAAAGGAGTCGTTTTTAATTAGTCATCTATTACTACTAAGTCCTATGAACCGTACAAGCCTTTTCTTTATAAATTTTACGTTCAAATTAAAATAGATCTACAATCAATCACCCTACCTTCGATCAACTCGTCTAAAGCAAGAAAAGGGTTCACGTTTCTCTGCGGACGACCCGCATTCATCACGGATAGCTACTAGCGATACCGTTTTGATTTCGGTATTTACAAACACACTTTTTAGCAGATCAATCAAATGGCGCCATTGCCGGGGAAACGATCATAATTTTTTTCTTGTTATTCGGGTTGATTTCTTATAAAATCCGGCAACCATAAAATAAAATAAAAACTGCATCTTGTGCTTTTAACGATTATTGTGCGAGCTTTGTAAGGGAATCTGGAGTAATTGGAGCAAGCCAACGGAGAGTCCGAGATTTCAAATTGGACCAGAGGAGTAGAGGAGGGCCCTGAAGAAAAATTAGTGGAAGATTCCCCAAGGCGGCGGCGGAACCGCGGCGGTTTGGGAGAATTGGACCCCCAATCTTCTGTGGTAATTTCCTACTATCTTCTCTCTCCTCTAAAGCTCAATTAAATTGATTCTACTTGCAGGATTCTTTGCAAATATCGCCGCTAAAAATCTTTTTGCGTGTTTTAGATTTTGGTTTGTTTTTGCATATTTAAACCGGACTTTAAGGGGCAATAAACCTAAATTCGGATTAGGTGAGGATTTCATCACCCTTCCTAGGCCCCACAAAGCACTAAACGAGCATACTATCACCCTACATTAATTAAAAAAATATCTAGACCAAGTCTCTAAGGATATTCGCGCTCAATTAGGACAGAGGAGGGTCGTGGGTAATCTATTGCTTATCCGCATTTCTTTTATGGTGTCTAGGCAAGTGTGACTAAGGAAAGCGGTTACTTAATTAGGCCCGCAATTTCGGTGATTCGTATAGCGGATACCTCCCACTTACCTGGCTCTTACCTGGCTAGAAGATTGATAAGGAGGTAATAGAGGATTGATCTTGCGATTTGCCCTTTGGAAGTCTAGGAGCGGTCCAGTGACTTGACCTAGGTGACCCTAGTTTTAGGGATTGATTGTGCATTTTGTGATTTGTTGAGTCAAGCCTCAATTCCCTTTTTCAAAGCAAAAAAATTTCCAAAATACAAAAAGAGCTTAAATCATTTCTATTTCACCCTCTTTTCTTTTCACTTTCTTATAATGGGCAACCCAAACAGACAAACTCTTGCCGATCTTTACTATCCACAACCAGATATCTATTGTTTTCGTAATTGCTTCGGTACAAAATCCGACTCTACTATGTCTTTGAGAGATAGGATAGAGCAAGCAGAAAAGAACAGTTGGATACCTTACTCAAGGTCCTATCAACTGCATCAAAATTCAACATCTTCATATGTTAATAATCCGTTTAAGGCGAGTTAGGGAACTTCTAAACGCATGTCCATCGCTGAGCTTATTACGAAGGCTGAAAGCCAAAGTTTCAATCCTTTCACTAATCCAAAACCATTAGGACAACAAACACCATCATTTCCATATGAAAATATTGATACTCGTTTTGAGACGAATATGACATCTTTTACACCCATGACCATTGCTGAACAAATAGCAATTGCCAGTGGCTAACCAACCGATCTCAATATTCTTCATATCACAATGTTAGTCCTAATCATGTTTATGAAACTTGGGTACACCCTTCTAATTCTTATCCTCGGTACCAAACTTTCACACGCTCTCATGTTGACACTTCTCTTGAGGCTAATGGGACAAGTCATAAACGCATGTCGATTGCGGAACACATTGAACTCACCCATAGCCAACAATTAAAGGGATCTCTTCTTAACATTTCTCTTCAGGCTAATGTGGCAAATCATAAACGCATGTCAATTGCGGAACACATTGAACTCGCCCATAGCCAACAGTTAGACACTTCCCAACCATACTCAACTTCTTCACCTTATCTAGACAGTGCTTCTGAAAATCAATTAGGAAGTTCCACGGTTCAAAGAGAATTCTTCATTGGAAGTTCTTCACAACCTATGTATAGTCTTGAAGTAGAGATGGAATTGAGTAGTGAAAAAGAACAAGAGATCCATCGAAGTCAAACCAAAACCAATTCTTTTGATCTCAACACCTTCCATCCTGCACTCTAACCGAATATATTCAATATTCAACCGCTTCATAGTCTAAGTGATGAGGTGCCCGAGAATAACATGTTTGACTTTTCTAATAATGAGTGTGAACGAGAGCTTGACACCATTTCAAATCAAACCGATCCTTATTCGACTACACTTGATATTTCAAACCTTCCAACTCCATCAAGTGAACCAAGTGATTTATCGAATGAGGATAGTATAATTGATAAATTCTTAGATACCTATTTGTTTGATTTAACCGAAGGTGTTAGTGAGAGCGGTGATAAGAATATCGTTGAAGATGAACCCATTATGTTAAATAAGTTGGATTCTTCGACCCATCATGTCCCTTCTACTAAATACGAACATCTTCCTGTATAATTAATCGATCCTATTCTTACCACCGACCGATCCGATAAGCAATACGATATCCGGCCTTCATTTCCCATATCTGGTTCAACAACGCTCGACACACAAGTTTGTTTACCTATTTCATCACCCACTTTCTTTGGTTTTTCTAATCTTCTTTCAACTCCACCGAGTTTTGATGAACCGCACTCCGATATTTCGAGTTCTATAATTCTTGAAAGACCACTCGATTTAGACTCTTTTAAGAAGGAGGGAGACGATCATTTCGAATCTCCTACATCCATAATTTCTGACGAATCGAGTATTTTGAATCTTGGTGCGCAAAAGACTAACCTTGGAACTTTCAACCGTCCTAGTGAATCTGCATATTCCATAGATATCAATGAAATTATTAATCGGACTATTGATGAAAGTTTTGAAGATATTTTCACCGAAGAACTCACATTCCTAAAAAACATGGATGTTGTGATGAATCAAACCCCCCCCCGAAGATGTTGAACCTCCACCCTTTCTTTTTATCAAGTACGAGAATGCGAATATTCCACTCATTCCTAACCATTCATATTGTCGTTTTCATCCACCATCACTGTTTCGTCTCTACCAACCGAGACGTAAACTCGATCGATTACGCCTCTTATCTCCACACTTTTTCACATCTATGATCTTCTACCAAATATGTTGTTACATCGATAAAATATTCGATTGGTTGGTGTTGAATTTTGGTCTTTGTAAAGCTTTACATAGACCAATAATTTTACCCCCTTCTTATAATTTTAAAAGCTTAATACGGTTTCACTCAAGTTGGGGGGGGGGAGAAAAATATTTTGGCTCATGAAAGAAAAATAAATTTTTACACGATTATGAGCCAAAAACAAGTTTGGGGAAGGATTTCACTGTCATTGACTTTTTGTCCCCCTTTACTAATCATTAAGAACTTTTCCTCCCAAGTCTACAGGTTTTGAGCTTAAAAGATGACATCAGTGAGGACACTTCTGCAAATAGGTTTGGGTGGAGGTTTGTTCTTATTCACGCATCATTTTGCATTATACTAAATAAAAGCACAATTTTTTTTATAATAATAAAAGTTAGAAAGTGAAAAATGCATATGAAAGATAGGAAGAAATTTAAGAAAACCAAGAAAATTAGATATTTTAAAATGAAGCTAGTAATAGATAGTCATGAGCTGTTGTCCCAAGGGTTAGTAAGATGAAGGAAATTATGAATCTGAGGATAGAAATAAGTCTGAAAAATAGTCCATATTCTTGAGTCCAATCATCTGAACGTTGATACCCTACTATATGCATTTGCACACATCATGAAACTTGGGATATTAGAGGATACCTTGAAATGCTCTTGTCTAAAAAGCCTTAGTATGAAGAAAAAATATATATATATAGTAAAGAAAAATGAACACTGGTTTTGTAATTACTTAAGGTAGCATGCAAAAATATAGCAATGGTGCTTTATCACCTAGTGCCTTAGACCAACTGGTTTGGGAGTCACTGCTAAGCCTTAGCTGTTGCAAGACTAGGATATTGGTAATTACGCCTAAAAGAGCGAGCACATTTGGTAATCGGTGGTTAGTACCTCAAGAAGTATTAACGGTCACATGAAGAATGTGTAAGCAATTCCATTTAAAAACATTCACCGACTAAAAAGTACTAAGGAAGATGGACAAGAGTATGATAACTTGAATTGAATTCTCTAAGTGTAGGGATGTCTTTTACACACACGTAGGGGTATATGATCGATATTTGGAAGAATGGTAGGGAGGAAGACTAAAGACGATGTTTTATTGATGGATGAAGTGATTTCTGACATCTTTTCAAGACCATTAAGATAGGGCTCGACAACTAAAAAGCTAGTATAGTTTGAAACTCTTATTTTCAAGTTCTTTCTTTTATATGTTCCTTATCATTGTATGTAACTTTCATCTTCTTATTTTTATTATGGGATTTTGTGGGTGTAATCCGCTGAAAACCCTCAGGAGACAACACTCTTCCTACCAGGGATACCTAGAGGTTTAAAGGCTTGTTGTACGTGCTTAGTGCAATCGTGTTGCCTACGAAAGTATGCTAGTTAGTTTTTTCTTTTCCTTTTCTCTTTTATAACTAGTTTGCTCGGGACGATCAAAGTTAAGTTTGGGGGTATTTGATTAGTCTAAAATATTGCACATTTGAATGAATATTTTCCCTATTATTGTTAAGTACAAAAAGATGTTTATTGTAAATATAGAACATATGAGGGTTTATTTGTAAAAAGTTTATTATCATATGTTTCTATATTTTAATTAACATAATGAGGGATAATACATGCATATAATATTTAAATGAAATATTAGTAATTAAAATATGCATATCATATCAAATATTTCTAATCAATATTCTTAACATATAATATCATATAAAATGGTTAGGATAATATCTCAAAAATACCAAATACTTGTAACACTTTGATTTGAGATATTGAGATATTAGCTCAGGTCTAGAATCCAACAGATCCATGATAAATCAAGATGTCGGAATCAAATCTGCTAAAATATTGAAGCAAATCATGAGATCTAGCAAAGGCAGAGACTCGGAGCATTATTTTCAGAATCTAGACATCTAGAGGATCTCCATAAATCTAGATAAAATAGCACACAAAATCCCAAAGCCTGAAGCCACTACACTGCGGTGGATCCGCGGCCAAATTGCAGGATTTGCGGTGGAAGCGCAGCGGATCTAGGGCCGTTGGATGCGAAATTTTGGTGATTTGATCAAATCTACATATTGTTCACCGCCGAAAGACGTGACCGGGACGTTAGTACGTCTGGCCTGAATTTTTGGGGCATATGCTATTTGGGTTTATCTGTCCACCTCTCCGAAGATGCCAAGCTGATTTATGGCACCGTATATCGAAGGTTTAGCCGGATGCGGCCGTTGTAGCAGACTTCGTCAGATTCCCCCTCGTTGATGAGGGGTTTTTGATTATGGGGAAGCTCATCCCTGCAGGCGCAAGCCCCTGTAGTTAATTACGTTACCGCGTAGCGATAACCACTTTCTCCTGCACCAGATGTTCACTTCATGTCGTGTGTATTTGTTTTGTTTTAGGTTGCCCGTGGATTGTATACGGAGACTAATTTATGTTGTCGTCCGTAGGGCGGGAATTAGTCCAAATCCGTATTTTCTTAGATTTGGGTTTGGGTTGGTTTAAGAATCGTTAATCTCGTTTGAGATTAAGATCAACATAAATGTTTGTTGAGAATACGCTAGTCTAATTTTAGACTAAGATCTACTCAACAGGATTTTGGGATCATTTATATCCAACAAAAGAGCATTTGGGCTCTATCGTTTTAGTTTAGGCACATTTACGGTCCATTGGGTTTAAGGACATCATAGTCCATAGAGTTTAGTTTAGGGACGTTGCGGTCCGTTAGGTTTAAGGACATCATAGTCCATAGAGTTTAGTTTAGGGATGTTGCGGTCCATAGTTAGTTTAAAGACATTACGTTCTATAGCTAGTTTAAGGACATTGCGGTCTATAAGGGTGTGCTCATGGGTTTGGGAGTGTACCAAAAGAGCTGTTTGTTGTTGGGACCCTCCATCTCTCTGAAGACGTTGAAGAATTACAATGACATGTATCAGAGGTATGGAAAGATGTACCCTTGAACCAAACTCCAGATTGAAGGGAGAGATCGTGGTGGGACGAACATCATCTTAGATGCCAGGAGTTCATTAGCTATTTTTGAGACTCAGATCAATTTTGAGAAAACCTGAATATAATAAGGGCTCGGCTGATTGAGGACCCAAAAGGGTTTTGGCTTCAGGAGACATGGTTAATTTGGGCTAATGTTGGCCTCTCATAGTGTTAAACACTAGTATATACTCAGTGCTCACGTGCTCCCACGTGAGGCCTTAAATTAGTGTTAAACACTAAAATTTTGAAGTGCTCACGTGGGGTCACGTGAGGCGCTTGAAGTAGTGTTAAACACTAAAAATTTGAAGCACTCACGTGGGGCCACATGAGGCGCTTGAAGTAGTGTTAAACCCTAAAAATTTGAGGTGCTCACGTGGGGTCGCGTGAGGTGCTTGAAGTAGTGTTAAACACTAAAAATTTGAGGCGCTCACGTGGGTTCACGTGAGGCGCGTGAAGTAGTGTTAAACACTAAAAATTTAAGGCGCTCACGTGGGGTCACGTGAGGCGCTTGAAAGTTAGCGCTGTTTTTTTGGGTTTATTCTCTTGTTCTTTTCTGAGCGCTAAGCACTATTGGGTCACGTGGGATCACATGAGGCGCCTGATAAATGGAAACTGCCTTTGATTTATTCCCTTTTTACTTTATAAGTGCTAAGAACTATCAGTGGGGGGGTCACGTGTGAACACGTGATCCATTTCAATCTCTCTCTTTTGAGTTCATCACAGGTGGTCACGTGTGAACACGTGATCATCAATATGCATGGAATTCTTTCTCTGAGTCTTAAAAAAATCTCAAATCCCTTATTATATATTTTTATAAGGATTTAATTCCTTGGACTTAGTTCTTCACTTAGGTTGTGGATCTGCATGACAGAGTCTCCCTGATGAGAATTAAATTCTAAACTTGTGGGGAGATCTGCTTCTGCAGATCTCTCACCAGAAGAAAGAACTAAGTTCTTATATGAAGGGTTAAACCCTAGTTTTATCAGAGGAATTAAATTCCTTTATGCCTTTTAAGAGAATTAAATTCTCTGAAATCAGATCTTCTCTTAGGTTTTGGATCTTCATGGCAGAATCTCCCCGATGAGAATTAAATGCTCAATTTGTGGGGAGATCTGCTTCTGCAGATCTTTTTACCAGAAGAAAGAACTAAGTTCTTTGGAAGAGTTAAATTCTTGTGGAGACGAAGAAAAAGTAAGATGTTCTCTGTATTTTATTCTTTCTTACCTAGTGTTTCTTGTTTTCTTTTGAACTTGCAGTTTATGGGGTGATTCTTCTGTCTAAGACTTGATGTCTTGGGGTTTTTATATAGTGGAGGCTGATTTGTTGATTTAGTTGAGGAAATCTCTCATTGAGAGATCTCTTAATTGATTTTGGGGAATTTATCCACCGTCGGATCTTTGATCCAAGAACTTCTGTTTTACAGAAGACAATTCTCTTGTTTTTAACAAGATTAGGAAAATATTTTCCCATACAGAACTTATTCTGTATCTTGGTGATTTTTAATCACCATTGGATCTTTGATCCAACGGTGCTCTGATTTACAGAGCACAATCTTTCTTATTTAGAAAGATTGGGGAAAATATTTCCAAAATAGGGTTCTGATCCCTTATATATATAATTTAATTCTATCGGCTCAGAAGGCATTAGAAGCCCTCACGTGCAGCACGTGACCCAATGGTACTAGGGCGGTTTGCCTATATGCAGCAGTCCCAAAGAAGAGCATCACGTGATGCGCCTTCTGGCCTACTAGTTGTTTTATGAAGGCGCCTATATCCTTTGTATATAGGTGCTCACTTGTGGCACGTAAGGCCCAACTTCAGTCCAATTTGTTAAGTGTAATGATTGTGATTTTGGATCCAAGGCGCATCACGTGTGGGCACGTGATGCTCCCTTTGGGGAATTTTCCCATTCCTTTTTTATTTATTATTTATTTTTTAACAGAGAACAAATGCCCCAACAGCGTTGTTCTCACGTGTCTTACACGTGAGTGCAACGCTGTTACCTTTACAACCGTTGGATTGCCTAAGAGAACGGGGAGGTGAACCGCCATTGTCATGTCTTATAAATGCAAGGGTTTGGTCCTTAGGCAGACACAGTTTCTTCCATCTTCTTCCTTCTTTGTTTTCTTTGAGAATTTAATTCTCCTCTTCAGAGCTTAGTTCTCTGCCATTGCAATTTCAGAGTTAAACTCTGTTAGAAAAAGAACCTTTTCTAGGTAAAGATCTCGAACATTAGAGAAACCCTTTACTTTAAAGAAAACTCCTGGATTTTAAATCCATCATGAGAGCTTTGCTCTCTTCTGAAACCCATCTTTTAGAGATCCAAAGTCGTAATCTTTGAGTAATATCTCTCAATGTTTTGGGCATTCCTTTTCTGACCACTATGGCATTTGATTTCTTCTTTACGGGGGTTTCTGGAATTTAATTCCACCGCATAAAAGGAATTTAATTCCTCAATAAAGAGCTTTGCTCTGAAGATCAATAGGACCCCTCGGGAATTTCCTTCCCTGGTGTTCTTGAGCACACTTCATAGGGTTGCACAATTTTTAAATTTGTTAGATGTTTTTAACAGTTTTTTATGAGGATGTCAAGAGTTATTTAAACTCTCGTGTCCGTTTCAATAAGCATTTTCTTGATCAGTTTGATCACTAAACTCTCACTGATTTTTCTTTTCAAACACTATAGCCGCTCATCTGTATGATCTTGACGAAATTATTTCTTATGAAGACATTCGCGTACAAGGCCGTTGTCAAAACCAGGAGTTTACAAACGCCCATTGCACTGAGATTATGAGTCGCTTCAATGAATACAACAGCCGACTACTTCCTCTTCGCTCCGCTCTTTTCGAGATCATCGTGGGAGCAATTTGGGAAGCACTTCCCGGATTTTACGAAGCCATGCCGCTTAAGGCACTGGATGATGCCAAAGACAAGGTGCACTCAGTATATCTGATGGGCCTGATCTCGAAGAGGCGGGGAGATAATCTTGTTGATATCTTGCATCAAATTTTCCAACAGACGACGATAATCTCTGCATATCAGAGGACGGACGACATCAGCGAGGATCCTGACGCTTGCATTCGTGAGAGGATGCACACGAAAATGGTCAGAGAGGACAGAAGCATTTTGATGGCCTTACTTCTGAATTTCTTAATCCATGTCCCGAATTTAGTGTTTTACCATTGTAAACATTTTAATGATGTTTTTGTTTTACTGTTTTTATCAATGTAAGAGTTTTTTGAGGTATGAATAACAAATTTTTCCTTTCTATGCATTTATTTTATGCATTAATCCTTTTCGCACATACATGAGTGGGTACGCTTCGAACACTTAATTGGATGCGAATCAAATGTTCTCTTTACTGCCTTGCATAATATGTGGTTGACGTCCATGGGTTATGCCTTTTGTTTTGACTTGGCGCAAAGTAGTTTACGTACTCTTGAGTAGCACCTCCATTTCAGTGGCATGTAACTTTGGCAATTGTGGCCTGTAGATGGTCCATCTTGACCTCCCTGCAGGGCAATGATGGCTTAGGAGACAGGGTTAGGATCTGCCACCTAAGACTTTTCAACTTTACAAGCCGGTAGGGTCTAATAAAGACTTTTCTCCCTACGAGTCGAGAGGATCCCGTAGGTATATTTTCTCCTTAGGAGTCATGAGGATTCCTAAGTGTGTTTTCTCTTGAGAGTCATAAGGATCTCACAAGAGAATTTTCTCCCTTACAAGTCGAGAGGACTCATAAGTGATCGTTTCCCTCCTTGTCGATGTTCGATTTCGGAGAGTGTGGCCCGTAGATAGTCTATCTTGACCTCCTTGTAGAGCAGCGATGGCTTAGGAAACAGGTTCAGATCTATCGCCTAAGACTTTTCAATTTTATGAGCCATGAGGGTCTCATAAAGACTTTTCTCCCTACGAGTCGAGAGGATCTCGTGGTGTAATTTCTCTTTAGGGGCCGTGAGGACTCCTAAGTGCGTTTTCTCTCAAGAATCATAAGGATCCCACAAGAGAATTTTCTTTATGCGCAGGGACACTAATTTCCCCCAGGTCGAGACGAATCGAGCGGTTCCTGCAAAGACGTTGATTTCCTTACGGGTCGAAACGAATCGAGAGGTTCTCGGAAAGGACACTAATTTCCTTGAAGTCGATACGAATCGAGAGATTCCTGCAAAGACACTGATTTCCTTGCAGGTCGAAATGAATCGAGAGGTTCTCGCCAAGGACGCTGATTTTCCTGAATCGAGAGGTTTGTGAGTTGACTTGATTCCGAGACGGAGCATTGATCCGGAGGGGAGGTCATTGGGTGACTTGTTTCTGAGATGGAGCATTGATCTGGCGGGGAGGTCATTGGCTGACTTGTTTCCGAGACGGAGCATTGTTCCGGCGGGGAGGTCATTGGGTGACTTGTTTCCAAGACGGAGCATTGATCCGACGGGGAGGTCATTGGCTAACTTGTTTCCGAGATGGAGCGTTGTTCCGGCAGGGAGGTCATTGGGTGACTTGTTTTCGAGTCGGAGCGTTGATCCAGCGGGAAGGTCATTGGGTGACTTGTTTCTGAGACGGAGCATTGATCTGGTGGGGAGGTCATTGGCTGACTTGTTTCCGAGATGGAGCATTGTTCCGGCGGGGAGGTCATTGGGTGACTTGTTTCCAATACGGAGCATTGATCCGGCGGGGAGGTCATTGGCTGACTTGTTTCCAAGATGGAGCGTTGTTCCGGCAGGGAGGTCATTGGGTGACTTGTTTCCGAGTTGGAGCGTTGATCCAGCGGGGAGGTCATTGGGTGACTTGTTTCCGAGACGGAGCGTTGATCCGGAGGGGAGGTTATTGGTTGACTTGTTTCCGGGTCGAAGTGTTGTTCCGATGGGGAGGTCATTGGTTGACTTGTTTCTAGGTCGAAGCGTTGTTCCGACGGGGAGGTCATTGGTTGACTTGTTTCCGGGTCGAAGCGTTGTTTCGACGGGGAGGTCATTGGCTGACTTGTTTCCGGGTTGAAGCGTTGTTCCGACAGGGATGTCATTGGTTGACTTGTTCCGCTTTCTGCGGTATCTGGGTTGACTTGCTCCGCTTTCTGCGGTGTTGTGGTTGACTTGCTCCGCTTTCTGCGGTGTCTGGGTTGACTTGCCCCGCTTTCTACGGTGTCGTGGTTGACTTGCTCCGCTTTCTGCGGTGTCTGGATTGACTCTAGGTTGTCTGTGAATCGTGGAGTTTTAGAACTAGGGACTTTGCCGTGGCTCCGACTGGTGGTGTCGCTTCCGTATCCTGCTGGAATGAGGAGGAGTGCCATTGTTGGTCTCCAGGCTGTAGATGTGGCCGTCGAGATTTGGAACTAGGGACTTTGCTATAGCTCCGCTTCGTTGCGACTCTGAGGTCGGTTGTTGACGTCATGTCTGCATCCAGTTGGAGTAAGAAGAAACGCCGTTGTTGATCTTTAGGCTGTAGATGTGGTCGTCGAGATTTGAGTTCCCTTTGACGCGGAGCGGTGGGAAAATGTAGTTCCCTTTTTCACTTATGCCCATGGATTGTATACAGGGGTCACTATGGACTTACCTGCAGGGAAAAAGCTTCATTTTATTTAATTTTTTTGTTTTCTTTCCACGATGCTCTATCATTTCAGCTTTTTTATATCGCGAAGGTCGCGATTGCCCAATCATTTCGGCTGTTTTCACGGTGCCCAATCATTTCGGCTATATTTTTATCTTTTTACTCGCTGCTTTTTATTGCGAGTTGCCCAATCATTTCGACTATTTTTGTATGCATATATTTTACTTGCTGATTTTGTTGCAAGTTGCCCTATCATTTCGGCTATTTCATATGCATTTATGGCTCGCTGACTTTTGCTGTGAGTATGGAACTTGGGATCTGATGCCAATCTTAGCATCAACATCGCTGCGACTGGAATATTACCAGGAGCGAATCATCATTTGCCATGAAAGGTCTTAGAATTTGATACCGATTTAAGCATCAGCATCGCTACAACTGGGAGATTTCCAGGAGCGAATCATCATTTACCTTCGCCTCTATCGAACAAAGGTGGATTAGTAGACTGGGTTAGGGATCCTGCCGACTAAGGCTTTTGACTTTATGAGCCTTAAGGGTCTCATAAAGGTGTTTCTCCCTACGAGTCGTGAGGATCTCTTAAGTGCGTTTTCTCCTTAGGAATCGTGAGGATTCTTAAGTACGTATTCTCTTATAAGTCTTATCTTATACGAGTGTTTTCTCCTTATAAGTCGAGAATACTTACAAGTGTCGTTCACCACATGAGGACATTTCGCGCCATTGGCGGAACTTGGTAGAAGAGACGTTTATTTGTGCCCGTGGATTGTATACAAGGATCAATATTGAACCGTTTGTAGGGAAACTTGGGGGATACGACGGCTTAAGAACATGTTCGGATCCCAGTAGCTTAAGGCTTTTGAATCCTATGAGCCGTGAGGGTCTCATAAGGAGATTCTCCTTACGGGTCGTGAGGATCTCGTAAGTGTATTTTCTCCTTAGGGATCGTGAGGATTTCTAAGTGTTTTTCTCCCTTATGAGTCGTAAGGATCTCATGCAGGTATTTTCTCCTTACAAGGTCGAGAGGACCCTGTAAGTGTGCATTTTTATAAAAAAAAATTTAACGAGTCTGCGCCCTTTCGGGTTTTCACAAACTCGCCGGTAGCCCTGCTGTTTTTACTCACGGAGCCCTTTCGGGTTTTCATCCGTGCCCATTTCGCTTATGGACGTACCGTTTTTTTTGCCGCGTTAGCCTAAGGATGCTGTGATTCATAGTAGTTTCAGGACGTTTCGATCCATAGCTAGTTTCAGGACGTTTCGGTCCGTTTTTAGTTTTAGGACATTGTGGTCCATTGTACATTTCTACGGCGAAGTTTTGCCGGATAGCACTTACAGAGTTTGGTACTCAGGAAGACAGTGAGCGGACACAAGCGTCGTCATCTATCATTAACCTGAGCTGTGACTCGTCAGGCATAGTATTTTTTAAAGAACCGGCCGTTTATTGGCCGGAATGGTCTTTCGCCATGCATATCCATGAGCAAGTAAGCCCCACCTTGGTAAACTTTGTCTCATAATCCAAGGATTTTAGCAATGCTCCTGCCCCCAGCTCCTCTATATTATCTTCTAACGCCGAGTGAGCTTCTTCGTTATTTAGTGACGAATGAGAGATCATGTGGCAACTTACCACATAATCTTCGGATTCTTCCGACGAGTCGTCTCCCTCATCAATGTCGTTATCTCTACTTTCAAGGATATGGTTGAGAAACTCCTGGAGCGTGACTGGGGTACGCGCCTTCTGGTTGTATTCCTCCAGCGCGTCATTATGCTTTTGCAGATTCGTGCGCTTGTCGTCAGGCTGCGCGGGCTTTTTGGTCTTCTTCTTTTTCTTCGAAGAATTTGACGGATGGGCCTGGGTATTTTTCCTATCGCTACCAACTCTCGGTGTTGGGCGCAGTTTTAGCATCTCTTCAATAATCTCTAGCTCTAGCGGGCTTTTCCACCTGATCGCCGGACATGCTTGAAGATCCTTCAGCATTTTCTTGGTCTTAGCCGAAAGAACAACTTCCGATATAGCTTCCTCTATAAATGAGCATGATGCCCCCGGCGTGTCCACCATTTTAGGAGCGTGCTGTCGTGGCGGGTTTACCCTCCAGTTTTCAGACAACGCACCATGTTGATACTGGTCTTCAACCCAGTTTTTGAAAACGTAGCAATCTTCGATTGGGTGACCCACTACTTTGAGGTAGGGACAATAGTTAGGATGGTTGATGTCACTAGGTTGCGATGGGTGTCTCGGATCCGGCAGAGTGATGAGCCCGTTGCGCACTGCTAGTTCGAACAGTCTCCTTGTTTTATCCCGGGAAAATGAGTAAGAACGTCTCACCTTCTCATCGAGGGATCGCGGCTTGTTGCTTTGGCGAACAATCGGTCTCGGGTCACTCGGTTTTTGTTGAGCATTGGCGACGAAAGTCGCTTTCCCTTTTCCCTTTTCATTCCGAGGATCCGTCTTTGAAGAGGAACGCCTATGGCCCATCTGGTCCATTTGGGCCAGCTTGTCAATCAAGGCCTGGAAGGCGGTCGGCTTGAAAAACATCATAAATTGGGATATAGTTGCCTGTGGATTCAGGGTCCCTACGAACATGCCCACAGCAGGAGCTTCTTCTATGCGTTGTTCACACTTCAACCATAGGTTCCGCCACCGAATTGCGTACTGAACTCAGGTTTCTCCCAGCTTCACCCTGGCGTTGATTAATGTCGTGATCGGGGTGCGCTCGCTAGCGCTTGCGAACCTTTGTGTGAACAGTAGCTCCATTTCTGCAAATCACTTGATGGAATCATTCGGAATCTCCGAATACCATTCAAATGCTGTTTCCGCCAAGCTGCCGACAAATTGGCGAAGCAATAGTTTAGCATCGCCTCCAGTATTGCCGCATAGAGCTCTGAATTGAGCAACATGTATGTGCGGATTGCCCGTCCCCTTATACACTTGGAATTTGGGGATCGTATATCCTGGCGAGTACTTAATTTGGTCGTACCATCCTGGGTAAGGTCGCCCAGTTCTGACGACTTGGCTCGCAGTTTCGCTTGCCTGATGAGCCCGTTTTGTTGAGCTATGTAGTAATCAAGCACAGCTTTCGAGATCGTATCCTCCCTGGCTGCTGATAAAGACGGAAGAGGATTTAATGTCTCACTTCTGTCGTCTTCAATGATTATTGAGGGATCTTCGGCTGAAGGGTCCGGTTGGATCATCATCCCCACCATATCTAGGAACAAAAGCGTCATTTGTTTTATGTTAGCCGCTTGTTCCGCGGCTTTTTTGTCTTTCTTTTCGAGCATTCTTCGGAGGAACTCGGCGTCGGTTTCCTGCTCCTGGCGTTGATCTGACGATACTTCCGGGCATTCCTTCTGCCCAGTGAGTGCGGCCATCTTTGTCAGCATCTCCCGGAGCTTTTGTTGCTGGTCCTAAGTTTTCGTCACAGACCGTGTGAGTGGTCGATGACCCGTAGAAGTATGGCTTTCCTCTTTTCCGGAAGTCATATAGACGGTGTGCACTACCATGCCCCCAGACTTGGGGCGTTTGGGTCCACTGCTTTTGATATTTGCCGCCAGTGGTGGGAGATTCTCAGGTATTCTCTTTTTGTGGGAGGCCGAGGTTGAGGGGGCCGTTGCGGCAGGCACCCATGAAGATGATACCTTTCGTGGTATGGCGGTTGGATGGTTCTTCTCTTGTTGAGCCTTCGTCTTCTTCAGCCGGCGAGAGTAATCTTTGTTAATTATAGAGTCTTGGATTTTCCGCCAAACTCTGTGGATCTTGGAGGACAACCGCTGAGGAGGCTGTTCCGATTTTACCTGTGTTGTGTTTTCAACAGGCGGAGGAGACTTCTTCAAGATGGCGATTGTAGAGTTCTTGCGTACCCTCCTGAATAGCTCGAAGCTGTTTCCAGTTGGAACAGCAGCGTCAATCTCCATCATTGGAGCTGGTGGGGTAAGTCCAGAGGGGGAACTGCCCCCAGATTTACTCACTCGGCGCCAGTGACGACGTCGAGCATGTCGTGTAGCCGAGATCACCTTTATCGTCGGAGTAGCTTCGTCATGCCTCCTGCTTTGAGGAAAGGCTGTTATTGGCGTCAGCCAATCAAAGACTGACATCCGCTGGGAAGGAATGGTCAACCTGTCGAAGGCCGACTTTCGAGTAGGGGAAGTAGTTTGGACGACTTCACCTGCAGCGGGAGTTGGGATAGCTTTCTCCAGTATTGAAAGACTCTTCGCGGGCCCATTTGAGCTTAGGCTCAGCCTGTCGAAGACTGAGGCAGTAGACTTGTACGACCCGTTGAGAGGGGCCGCGATAGTTGCAAGCCGATCGAAGACCGACTTCTTCGAAGCTTCCTGTGACGGCATCAGGACGCTGAAGCTCATTGGCAGGATCATGGTCCCGAAGAACAACTCAATGGTGGACTGTGTCACCTGTTCCACCGGCATTGCAAAGATGGAGGCCACTTGGGGCCCGTAAGTCACTCCTCCAGCAGGGACGGTGTAGGAGTTGTTGTTGCAATTAGTGCAGTTGAAAAACATTGATCTTCTATTCTCTGCACGGGAGCAAGACACCAAATCTTAGTACCTTGAATCCACAGGCAACCATATTAAATCGCGATTCGTTCACGAACACGACACACGAAGTGTGGAGTGGAAAGAGGAAATGGTCCCACCGGGCATGCCAGAATCTGTTCACTGCCGAAAGACGCGACCGGGACGTTAGGACGTCTGGCCTGAATTTTGGCGGCAGATGCTATTTGGGTTTATTCGTCCACCTCTCCGAAGATACCAAGCTGATTTATGGCACCGTATATCGAAGGTTTAGACGGATGCGGCCGTTGTAGCAGACTTCGTCAGATTCCCCTTCGTTGACGAGGGGTTTTTGATTGTGGGGACGCTCTTCCCTGCAAGCGCAAGCCCCTGCAGTTAATTAAATTACCGCGTAACGATAACCACTTTCTCCTGCTCTAGATGTTCACTTCGTGTCGTGTGTATTGTTTTGTTTTAGGTTGCCCGTAGATTGTATACGGAGACTAATTTATGTTGTCGCCCGTAGGGCGGGGATTAGTCCAAATCCCTATTTTCTTAGATTTGGGTTTGGGTTGGTTTAAGGATCGTTAATCTCGTTTGAGATTAAGATCAACTTAAATGTTTGCTGAGAATACGTTAGCCTAATTTTAGACTAAGATCTACTCAACAGGATTTTAGGATCATTTAGATCCAACAAAAAAGCATTTGGGCTCTATCATTTTAGTTTAGGGATGTTACGGTCCATTGGGTTTAAGGACATCATAGTCCATAGAGTTTTGTTTAGGGACGTTGCGGTCCGTTGGGTTTAAGGATATCATAGTCCTTAGAGTTTAGTTTAGGGACGTTGCGGTCCATAGAGTTTAGTTTAGGGACGTTGCGGTCCATAGTTAGTTTAAAGACATTACGGTCTATAGCTAGTTTAAGGACGTTGCGGTCCATAAGGGTGTGCTCATAGGTTTGGGAGTGTACCAAAAGAGCTGTTAGTTGTCGGGACCCTCTATCTCTCTGAAGATGTTGAAGAATTACAACGACATGTATCAGAGGTATGGAGAGATGTACCCTTGAACCGAACTCCAGATTGAAGGGAAAGATCATGGTGGGACGAATATCATCTTAGATGCCAGGAGTTCATTAGCTAATTTTGAGACTCAGATCAATTTTGAGAAAACCTGAGTATAATAAGGGCTCGGCTGATTGAGGACCCAAAAGGGTTTTTGCTTCAGGAGACTTGGTTAATTTGGGCTAATGTTGGCCTCTCATAGTGTTAAACGCTAGTATATACTCAGCGCTCACGTGCTCCCACGTGAGGCCTTAAAGTAGTGTTAAATACTAAAAATTTGAGGCGCTCACGTGGGGTCACGTGAGGCGTTTGAAGTAGTGTTAAACACTAAAAATTTGAGGCGCTCACGTAGGGTTACGTGAGGCGCTTGAAGTAGTGTTAAACACTAAAAATTTGAGGAGCTCACGTGGGGTCACGTGAGGCGCTTGAAAGTTGGCGATGTTTTTTAGGTTTATTCCCTTGTTCTTTTCTGAGCGCTAAGCACTATTGGGTCACATGGGATCACGTGAGGCGTCCCAAAAATGGAAATTGTCTTTGATTTATTCCCTTTTTACTTTATAAGTGCTAAGAACTATCAATGAGGCGGGGTCACGTGTGAACACGTGATCCATTTCAGTATCTCTCTTTTGAGTTCATCACAGGTGGTCACGTGTGAACACGTGATCATCAATATGCATGGAATTCTTTCTCTGAGTCTTAAAAAATCTCAAATCCCTTATTATATATTTTTATAAGGATTTAATTTCTTGGACTTAGTTCTTCTCTTAGGTTGTGGATCTGCATGACAGAGTCTCCCTGATGAGAATTAAATTCTCAACTTGTGGGGAGATCTGCTTCTGCAGATCTCTCACCAGAAGAAAGAACTAAGTTCTTATATGAAGGGTTAAACCCTAGTTTTATCAGAGGAATTAAATTCCTATATGCCTTTTGGGAGAATTAAATTCTCTGAACTCAGATCTTCTCCTAGGTTTTGGATCTGCAAGGCAGAATCTTCCCGATGAGAATTAAATTCTCAACTTATGGGGAGATCTGCTTCTGCAGATCTTTTTACCAGAAGAAAGAACTAAGTTCTTTGGAAGAGTTAAACTCTTGTGGAGACGAAGAAGAAGTAAGATGTTCTTTGTGTTTTGTTCCTTCTTACCTAGGGTTTCTTCTTTTCTTTTGAACTTGCAGTTTATGGGGGGATTCTTCTGTTTAAGACTTGAAGTCTTGAGGTCTTTATATAGTGGAGGCTGATTTGTTGATTTAGTTGAGGAAATCTCTCATTGAGAGATCTCTTAATTGATTTTGGGGAATTTATCCACCGTCGGATCTTTGATCCAAGGACTTCTGTTTTACAGAAGACAATTCTCTTGTTTTTAACAAGATTGGGAAAATATTTTCCCATACAGAACTTATTCTGTATCTTGGTGATTTTTAATCACCATTGGATCTTTGATCCAACGGTGCTCTGATTTACAGAGCACAATCTTTCTTGTTTAGAAAGATTGGGGAAAATATTTCCAAAATAGGGTTCTGATCCCTTGTATATAGAGTTTAATTCTATTGGCTCAGAAGGCATTAGAAGCCCTCACGTGCAGCACGTGACCCAATGGTACTTGGACGGTTTGCCTATATACAGCAGTCCCAGAGAAGAGCATCACATGTTGGCACGTGATGCGCCTTCTGGCCTGCTAGTTGTTTTATGAAGACGCCTATATACTTTGAATATAGGTGCTCACGTATAGCACGTGAGGCCCAACTTCAGTCTCATTTGTTAAGTGTAATGCTTATGATTTTGGCTCCAAGGCGCATCGAGTGTGTGCACGTGATGCTCCCTTTGGGGAATTTTCCCATTCCTTTTTTATTTATTATTTATTTTTCAACAGGGAACACATATATTATTATATGGAATCTAGGGTTTCTAGTTTCTGTAACTATAGAAGGGACCGAGCGCTTCACAAAAAAAATCATTATCAAAGAGATCGAAAGGTCCAAGCGATCCACGCATCCGGGTGATCATCAACTAGTCCTCTACTTCCAACAAGAGAGAGTGCGAGAGCAAAAACTAGAGTTCTTGTAATCTACCTTCAAAGGATTTATAAACGAAATAGTTGATTAATAAAGGTAGTTGTTATTTAATTCTTTTCTTTCTGCATTTAATTTCTGCATCTTAATCATGTTTTCAGTTTTCAACCTTTCTTCTAAATCTTAAACCATGAGTGAGTAATTCCTAGCTTGCTAGGGTTTGTAGGCTAGGATAGATCAATGGATGAGAAAATCATTTAACTTCTTTTATATATTTTAAAGTTTATAAATTTTAGCAAAACAAATGTTAACTTTTTAATCGGGTGCGCTATCAATTTATTGATAGTCACGACCACGATTTTAGATTGGTTAAACACTTGTTTTGGTAAAGGCTATACATGAATAGAGATCAATGAAAGGATAAGGGTTAAGTGTTGGAACCCTATTCTCTCCAAGAACCCTAATCTACATTCATCACTATCGATCTAGTTTTAAACTATTAAAAGATAAAAGGAGTCATTTTTAATTAGTCATCCATTACTACTAAGTCTTATGAACCTTACAAGCATTTTCTTTATAAATTTTACATTCATATTAAAATAGATCTATAATCAATTACCGTATCATCGATCAACTCGTCTAAAGCAAGAAAAAGGTTCACGTTTCCCTGCGGATGACACGTACTCATCACGGATAGCTACTAGCGACACCGTTTTGATTGCGGTATTTACAAACACACTGTTTTGCAGATCAATCATAAATGCTTCATTATTTGTTTGTCATATCAAAGATCTGAACATGTTTGTATCATTAGAGAAAGACTTGAGATGTCTAAATTAGTTTCCTAGCATGAAGGTTGCATACTACAAAGGATTCGGTGTTCTTGGATACAAATTTGAAGTTAAGGACATACAAGAATCTCGAACCACCCAGAATAGTGGGATTGCTACCGTTGGCTCAGATGATGTGATTTATTATGGGTACTTAGATTGCATACTTGGTATCCAATATCCCGGATGAGCAGAACCATTTTATATATTTCAGTGTATTTGGTATGATACTTGAACCGAAACTGGAAGGTGGAGAGACAATCTCGGGACTTGGAAAGATGAATATGGATTGTCTAGTGTAAACACATGTTGATCTTTCTTTGAGGACGATCCATTTATGTTTCAATAACAAGCATTTCAAGTATACTACTCAAAGTGCTTGAAGCATTCGAGATGGAGTGTTGTATGCCGATGGAAGCCCAACAATATTTATGATGCCCCAGAATTTGAGGATCGCATGAATGACAGTGATGAGAAAGAAGAAGAGAGAAGACTTAGAGTGCTCTAACCATCCGTCTTCGTAGAAAGGTTGTCTTCGGATGAGCGTGAAGTTACGTTGGTTAGGAAAGATATTGATGATCAAATTCAAGTAGATATTTGTTGGATATGTATGCCCTAAAGTCCTTTATTGTATAACATGCTAGGGATATATATGTACAGGACAATCTTGCTCAATATAATAGTATGCTATTTAGTTTGTCTTTATTTTAACATGTATGTTTTACTAGTTATTACATATCGTTGGTACATGTTGATAAAGCCTGTAGGATCTTTACTTGATTACCAGTTTATGATAGCGATCATACTTGCGGGGTCTAGGTAGTCAATAAGCACATCCTTAAATGTCCCTAGTCGTGGGAGTATCGAGATCGAGCATCGATATTCCAGAGTAGACTGGTGTATACGTATCTTGACCCCAACAAGGGGCGATGGTTGGTCCCACAGCCGTTGGTGTACAACACCAAAGATAGTATACATGTGCTCATTAAGTTATGAGTTATATTAGACGGACTCGCCGAGAACTTCTAGATGGTAATATACCTATCGTCAGATAGCAGTTTTCTGGTGACATAGGTACATGGTAGTCTTTAGACCTGACATTGTCATTTGTCTCGAGTGTGTTCCCACTGTACTTAGATTACTACTCTCCTACGGCTTTAAAGAGTCGTGCACTTAGGGGCAATGAGCGATAGAAAGGATTCATCTATCCCAGTATAGGAAGTAGATGCCGCAGTGTGTTTGATTGACCATCAACATAAGACCTTGGACAAGGCAGATGAGGTTTACTGATAGTGAGATTAGTAGTTTCCCGAGATGGTTTTGAGCCACATCAACATGACTTATCAGGTTATTAGGGGTCTGACGTTTTCTACCCCATAGACCCGGTATGCGACACTCTCAGACGAAGAGACTGTTAGGAATATGTATGCCCTAGAGACCATTATTGTATATTATAGTGGATGCTTGGACATATATATAGAGGAATTTCTTGCTCAACATGATAGTATGCTATCTCGTTGCTTTTTATCTTAACATGTGCACTTGTTTAGTTTACTATCTCATTGATACATGTTGATAAAGCCCTTAGGATGTTGTCTTGACTACCAGGACTATGATGTAGATCATACTAGTGGGGGTTGAGTAGTCCTCAAGCACATCCTTAACAGTTCCTAGTCGAGAGAGTATCGAGACAGGCATCGATATTCTAGAGTAGACTAGTGTGTACGTTTCTTGATCCTATATGGGGTAATGGTTGATCCCATAACCATTGGTGTTTGACATCGAAGATTGTACACAGGTGCTCATTAGAGAATGAGTACACCGAACGGACTCGCCGAGAACTCCTAGATGGTACCATACCTATCGTCAGATAGCAGTTCTCTGGTCACACTTATACAGGTTAGTATGTAGACCCGAGATCGTCATAGTGTCTTGTGTAGTTCCCACTGTGCTTTGATTTCCTCCCTACCATGCTCAAATGAGTCATGCAAACAGGTGGTTTTTAGGTACAGTCCCGAGTTACATGGAGGCAGTGAGCGATATGAGGGGTTTCTTCTTGTAAGTGTATATGTGCTCCTTGCCGTGTCAACTACGGCTATGCGGAATCAATAACTTTAAAACTTGAGCACAATACACTAAAATTCCCAGGATACAAGCCCAAACACTATACTAAACAAACCCTAACTAAAGTTTTAACTACTCGGTTGAAATTACAACCTTTGTAGACGGACCTTCGGGTCTTGAAAGTTGACTCCTCAAGCTTCTTGGGTTGATGGAACGAGCTCTCGAAGCCGATCTTCTGTGTCAAAGATGATCCACCCGAGAATGCTGATTCAAGCGATAGTTTCGTCCGAAACAACTAAAGATCAAGTCTTGCTAAGACAAGATGCTTAGATTAGTGTAGTTTGTGAAACTAAATGCTCTCTTTTAATCTTCATAACTTAAGAGAGAGGATTGAGGAAGAAGATGAAGATGGCTAGCAACTAGAGAAAATTCTCCAAGTGAAAAGAACAACCATCCTCTCAAAATATCTCACACTCTCATTCTTATCTCTACTCACCTCAAACAAAAGAGTGGGTGGGCTTGGTGACTCACTAGGGTGAGTCACATGCCCACACATTTCTATGTTAAATGGTGAAGAGAAGAGAGAGAGAGAGCATGTAGCTACCTCACTAGGTACTAATATACAAACACTTATAAATATAAATGTAAGTATATAAACAAGTATACCCATACCCGTATAAATACGTATACCGTATTTCTACCAAAATACGAATACCGTATTTGTACCGAAAATACAAAATACGCGTATTCATATTTAGAAAGAAATACATGTGTTTGTATCAAAGCACAAATACCCGTATTTATGCAAATGCACGTATTCGTATAAATACCGTATTCGTGTTAAAATGCAAATACCTAAAAGAGAGCAATATAATACTAGTATCAAAACTGGCTGTCTTTCAAACCTGCTGGTACTACTAAACCATCAGATTAAAGCACGTGCATAAATGCACGTGTTCAATCGAACACCCTGCGTAAAACCATACGCAAACTACACCGTTTTGCCCGAACCGGGAAACTCTCTGTGTGGGACTCTAAAGACTCGACAATACGCTTGCAGTGGGTTTAACTACAAGCACATCAGTGGCATTAGATGTACGTAACGGCTACCCAGGTATCTGTCGAAGGGAAGATCGACACGATAACTCGTCCAAAAACCCAACTGAGCCTATAAGTGACATTCTCCGTATAGTCCGGTTCGTTCGTCTAAGAGTATCGCATATCGGGCCTAGGGGGTGGTAAACGTCAGACCCCTAATAGCGCAATAAGTCGTGTCGGTGTGGAGCCCAATACACCCTGAGAAACTACTGGTGTACCCACCGGTTAATCTCACTTGTTCTGGTCAGGGACTTTGTGTATTGGCTAGCCGTACACATCGCGATATCAACCTCAATACCGGGAGAGACGAATCCCTTTTATCCCCTACTGCCTCCAAGTGTTTCGAGACTGCACCCAACTACTACCTGTTTGCATGACTCATTTGAGCCGTGGTAGGGTTGTTGGGATCCACGCTCGCGCCGCGGAGGCTGCGGCCGAGACGGAAGCGAAAACAAAAAATTCTTGCGAGCGCCGGAGTCCCGTAAAACCCAAGATTCGAACCATATACCTAAACTAGCTATTTTACAAGTGCAAGAGGTTGAGAAATACAGCCTTTATTGCGTGTCCAGCCAATTGTGGAAGACCCCTCCAAGCTCGTAGCCGCCGGGACCACGCTTGAGAATTGACCACCCTTGCCGAAGACGATCCACCCGAGGAAACGCGGAGGAGGCTCAAACCGATCACCCAAATTCGCTAGGTTTGGATGGCCAGTGATGTAGGGATACTCTACTAAATTTTTCTCTCTAGAATCTTGCTCAAAAATGGGAGCAAGAAGGAGAAGGAGAAGAAGAAGAGGAAGCATGAACCAACCATGGAGCAAGTGAGGAAAATGAAAAATCCTCAAGTGTTGAAGTGAGGATGGCTTGTTCTTTATCTTACAACCATGTAACAATAGTGCATCTAAATGAATATATCATTTTTAAAAGAAAGCCATGCCTCTCTACAATGTTTTCACCATGCTTCATAACTCGACTTTCCACCTCATTTCAAAATTTAATTTTCCAAAAAGGAAAATCAAATATGAGGTGTCCTTCTTCTAGAAGTATTCCCGTATAAATACAGAATACTTCACCTGGTATATATATCGCTATATATACGCGCATCCGTATAAAAATACGGATAGCACCAAAGAGAGAAAATAAATAGTGAACAATAATACTAAAATATATGTATTAAAATACAAATATAAATTATTAAATCAAAACCTGATTTAATAATCTGGCATAATCCTAAGCCAGTTAGTATTATCAACTGTCCGATTAAAGTCCGTATACCGCGTACACGTATTTAATCGTACCCTTGCACGTACCAACCTACATCTGTCGCCTGAACAAAGAAAAACATCTGTGTGGAACTCTAAAGACTCGACAATACGCTGGCAGTGGGTTTAACCACAAGCACGTCAGCGGCACTAGCTGTACGTAACGGCTACCCAGGTAGTTGTCAAAAAGGGGGTCGACAATCAAGTGCGTCCTTACCCTACTAGGCCTGAACGTGACAATCTCCGTACAGTCCGGTCTATTCGTCAAAGAGTATCGCATATCGGGTCTAGGGAGTGGATAACGTCAGACTCCTACTAACCCGATAAGTCATGTCTGAGTCTAGCTCATCACCAACTGAGATACTACTGATCAACTATCAGTAAATCTCACCCACCGTGGCCATGAATTTCTGGTGATAGCCAACTGAACATAGCACGACATCGACTCCTAATACTAGGAGAGACGAATCCCTAAAAGTCGACCACTGTTTCCATGTGGCTCGGGACTGTATCCAACTAAAACCTGTTTGCACGACTCCTTTGAACCGTGGTAGGGTAGTAATCAAAGTACAGTGGGAACTCACACGAGGCAAATGACGAATTCAGGTTAAAGGACTAACCTGTACTCATGCCACCTGAGAACTTCCATCTGACGATAGGTATAATACCATCTAGAAGTTCTCGGCGAGTCCTTCCAGTGTACTCACTTCCAGTGAGCACCTGTATACTATCTTAGGTGTCACATCATCAGTGGCTTGTGAGACCGGCCACCGCCCCTCACCAGGGTCTCGAAGCATTTACACTAGTCTACTCCGGAATATCGATGCCCAGTCTCGATACTCCCACGACTGGGGACATTTAAGGATTTGCTTATGGACGACCCAGCTCCCACATATATGATCGCCATCATAATGATGGTCGTCAAGCAACAGTCCTATAGGCTTCATCATCGATGAAGATAAACCAGATTGCATACTATCATTCATCAATGATGAAGATAAACTAGATAGCATACTATCATCTCGAGTGAGATTGTTATACCTGTATAGGTCCTCCCTCAATTATCATAATCGCCTACTCGCAATCATAATAATTGCCTTGAGGGCACTATATCCAACAATCAACCACTTGCACTTAAGGCCAATTATTACGGTATCGTGTACCCATAGTTCGTGTGCTACCGAATACCCAACTTCTCTACTAATCAGTTTCGCAAACTATGTTTATGAAACTTATTATGTTCGAGAAATATCCTCAGTGAGTGGACTCGCTACAATGTTTTAACTTCATCTCTCTATATCTCAACTTTGCGGAGATTAACAATCTCTCAAACTGAGCAATACCCAGCCTCAAGAATTTGTCTGGATGCCTGATGGGACCAAGTTCGTCAATGAACAACTCCTATCCAACAAACTTCTTGTGCTGTATTCTCTGTTGAGTTATAGCCGGCATCTTTGCACCATGATTACCTCAGTTTCCCTATTGGAACACTATCCAATATACTGATCTTCAGAAGAGGCAAAACTCATAACTCTGACAGCATCTCTGTCATCCAGGTCACCTTGGAAGCCTTAACCGATAACCGCCTCCCAGAGGAGGCCGCCGTTATCATATACCAAGAACATTCTCTTATGTTCTTTACTGCTTCCCAATGTTTCTCTAGGACTGGATTAATATCTGCTTGTTGCAACTAGTGCAAAAGCAATATCTGGTGTTGTACAAGGCTTTGCATGATTGACTTAATTGCATAAGCAAATGATGTGTCATTCATGCCTGTCCCTCTCTTCATCAGTCTAGAAGACATCCCTTTTAGAGAGGGTGACTCCATCACCTGCGGGTACACCACCACGCCAGGAGTCGTCCATTCTAAAATACCTTTAGAACGTTGTTCACGTACGCGATTTGGGAAACTTCCCAAATCTAGATCTAAAACCATAGATCTAACCAGAATCCATGATATACTATCCATATCCAACGTGGAGAAAACACTGTGTGATCACCAAAGTCTGACCGATTGTAGTATAAGAACATCACTTTCTATCTAGAGTATGTCATTCAAATACAGGACAATACTCCCTACATTCTTCTTACTAGCTTCATCTTTTATTTTGATGAAGTCAATCACTTTGACTGTCACATCAAAACAGATGATCTGTTTCCACTATCCATGCTTCAGTCTACAAATAGACATAATTATCTTGCACACCTTCCACTGCTCCCACTGACTACGATAACTCTCTGGCAGAGTCCTTTACACGTGCACTTGCAAAATCATTTGGAAAGATGTTATAGTCACCCATCTTCCAGATATCATATCCATGAACTGCACCAGTGCTAAATCATATCCATATGAACTTCAGTATAGACACTGAAGTAAAAGTCACATCACAATCCATAACGGGTATTTGATGAAAACTCCTTACAACAAGTAGCCTTATTAGGTTAGTACCTTTCCACCAGCACAGATCTCGAAAGATCTACTTGCTCCTAATAGGTTTTACCCCTTCAGTAGCATGATTGATCTCAAAAACTATTTATTACCGCAATCAAGAACAGTGTCGCTTTGCAGCTAGCCGGTGAGTACGGGTCGGTCCACAGGGATGTTGTGAATTTCCTAATCGCTCTTACGAGTTAATTCCAATGGGAGCCGGATTGATTATTAAATCTAAAAACTAAATTAATCTATATCTAAATCTTGCTAGGGTTAGGTCTAGGTTAAATTTGGAAAGTCTCTAAATCTCGCCGCTTTCTATACCCATATGAAGATCTAATTAGGTGTTATGGTAAATATTAATAAAAGGGCTTGGGATGATTGGGAAGATTGTTCTTCCTCTAGATCCTTGTCCTTCCTTTCTTAATCTTTACCCTAACCTCCATGGAAAACCTTAAAATCCGGGCGTTTAGACTACGGTATCACCGCTACCTCGATGGATAGGGTGCCGTAGGGAGCGGAATAAGAAGGTATGCATGGAGTTCTATGAAAATATATGACGAGCAAGAAAGGGGATGAGAAATCTTCGTCTGTCAAACCTTCCCCAGATCTAACCCTAACAAGCGAGGAGACTACTCACTCATTAGAAAATTAAAATACATTTATCTAGGGCAGAGAATAAAAGATTAACTAGGGCAAGGAATTAAATTTATCTAGGGCAAGAATAGAAAATTAACCTAGGACAGAAAATAAAGAACTTACAAAAAATGATGCTCTCCAAAAGAATGCTGAAATTTATTAATGAAGGGAGGCATGAGGAATTACAATGATTAGAGTTCCTATTTATAAAGAATAGGAAACCCTAGGGTTACATTTGTTTCGCATGTTTGAAATTACAAAAATAGCCTTTAGGAAATATTTTCATAGCAGCAAAAGAGTTTTGTAAAATTTGTATTTCCTAATCCCCCTAGCCCATCGTGGAACCGCGGCCCAAGGCCTGGTTTGGCCGCGGTTCCGCGGCCAAAAGAAAGAGTTGGGCTTTGCAACTTCTGGGCTGGGTTCTTGTCATCTTAGGCTACTTAGTTCTATATATCTTTTTCCATTTGGGCTTCTGGTTCTCTTCCAGATTTCCAGTGAACATTGTTGTGGACTTTAACCGTGGCCTTGACATTTTGGGATCTTGCGTTGCCTTGTTAATTGTGAACTGTTTTTCGATGTAGGCTTGACTAAGATCCTCCCATTTGTTGATCAAAAATCCATATTTTCATCGTCTTTACATCGTTTTCACTGTTTCCTGTCCAAGAACCTGTAACTTGTAACATGTAGCAGACATGCGTCAAAAGCACCTGTTTATTTGTAAAAAGAATAAGAATGGGGAATATAATAATGCAATATTATGGTGTGAACAAATACCCCCAAACTTATCTTTTGCTCGTCCTCGAGCAAACTTATTTTTATTCACTAAAATCCTAACCGCATTTTCGCAGGGAAACGCGATTGCACTGAGCACGTGCAACAAGCCGTTAAACCTCTAGGTGTCCCTAGTAGGAGGAGTGTTGTCTCCTGAGGGTTTTCAGCGGATTACACCTATAAAATCCTATCAATTTGGCTTTTTAACTTTAATTCTCCAATTAGGTTTTTTAACAAGGAATTCTATTATCGTCAACTCGTAAATTATCCACCCATATTATGCACACTTCCTCATCATCTAACTTAAGAATATATATATCCTGTAGACCTACTTAGCTTTCAGCATCTCTTAAGTTTTCCTTCTAGGGTTCCATCTCCACTTAGGAATTTCTATTAACTCTACTAAAATTACAAGTTCTATTCTTCATCCCTTTCTCTCGTCTAAACTCCAATTACATACCCCCACGTGTGTGTATAAATCACCCTTATACTTGGAAATTCAAATCAAGCAATCATACCCTTGTCCGTTGTCCAAAGTACTTATTTGTAGGTGAATTTTTAATTGAATTTTGCTTACACATCCTTCATGCGACCGTTAATACTTCTTGAGCTACCAACAACCAATTACAAGACGTGTTTGCACATTAAAGCGTCATTCCTAGTCTTGCAACACCCAAGACTTTTAGCAGTGACTCCCAAACCAGTTGGTCTAAGGCACTAGGTGATGAAGCACCCTCGCTAAATATTTTTCTATTTTTGCAGCCTTAAGTAATCATAAAAACCAGTGTCCATTTTTTTATTATTCATTCACACTTATGTATTTTTATTTATTTATTTTCGTACTAAGGACTTTAGACAAGAGCATTTCAAGGTCTCTTCTACTATTCCAAGTTTCAAGGTGCGTGATTGTGCAAATTGTAGGGTATACATTTTCAGAATCTAGACTTAAGCTAGGAATTATTTTTCAAACTTATACTCTAATAAGAATATCAATACTCTTCCCTTGTTTCGACTTAGCCTAAGAAGTGAACCCAAAATTTGCCTATTTCTAAATAAACTACAAAGACATATACTTTCTACCGCTAAACTTTAAGGAATGTTATTTTTAGGGTTTTTAATTTACTAAGTCTAAGATCTAGTTGTTCCTAGCCAGTTAACCTATTTGTCAAACTCAAGTCAAATAAGCCAAAATTGAATACAATAATTTTTATAATTTTTGAAAATTTTCAATTTTTATGGGTTTTAAAATAAATATGCAAATGCAAAAATATGTACAAATGAATGCGAAGGAAGAAGACATACCGAGCATACCCCCAAACTTGAACTTGACAGTGTCCTCACTGTCATACTAAACCAAGAGGGTCAAAATGTCGGCACTCCCCTGTTTATTTATTTACAATTTTTTTATGTTTTGAAATTGTTTTTTATTTTTAATTTTATTTATTGAAAAAGAAAACAAAAAATATATATACATATATACAACAACTTTCCACCCAAACTTAAGCTTGGCCTTACACAAGCCAAAGGTTAGCACCAACCATTCAAAAATCTTATCGTGGTAATGGTATAGTTAGTGCAAGAATGGGATGGAAAGAAAAGAGATGAGAAGCACACGAGACCGTGTGGAAAGAAGAATGGAAGATGGTCTCGTAGAGGAGGAGAATGGCGGAAAGAAGAAAGAAGTAGAGTACGATCTTGAGGGTGTAAATTGAGTAAATAAATTAGCGCAATTTGTGATGACCGATGTATTAAAAGAGATTGCGCTAACCTATCAACCCGTCGAGAAATGGGATCAAATCCCTCAAGATTCGCAAGAAAACATGGGTATGCCGAACTTGGTATAGGAGATGAAAGCGTAACGGTCTTTTGTTCGGTCGGAACAATGGGAAAGACGAAAGGGAGTGAATTAGGGATAGTATCATTCTCACCGTAGTAAACTGTCTCGAACTTAAAAGATTCCATCAATGGTTCGAAACTATTGTAATCAACCGAGTCTGATGGTTCAACTAACTCATCTGAAAATGTAAAGGACTCAAACTCGGGCGGTGAGTCATCAACATTGTCCGAAAAAGTGAAACACTCGTAAGTGTTAACGTCTGTGAGAATTGTGTCAGATTCAAAGGAAAAGGTTTCAAGCTCACAGTCTTCAAGCGGGGTCAGAACGATAGGAAGGAGGGAGGGTGATATAACAGTCAAAGGTTTAGGAGGATGAATTAGAAAATCAGACACATCAAACAAAAATGATTCAACCTCAATATTATCCTCAAGACTCTCCTCAATACTATCCTCAATATTTAACTCATCCATGCCATTATCATCAAAATCTAGACGCATATGAGATTCGGGAGAAACGTTTAATAACTCAGGATGATGATTTGAACATAAAATTTCAATTAAATCAACAGGTTCATCATCCGAAATATTCCTGGCGTCTATATCCTCAATCAAGTGAAAATCAATTTCTTTAGACACCTCCTCAAAAGCATGGATGTTTATCAATGTAGGTTCTAGAGTGGAGGTGTAAAGGTCAAACGGATTAGGTGCGGTTTCACTCGAAAGGTGTTCTTCACAATTTGGCAAATCAAGCACTACAAAATCACACAACTCATTTTTATTTTCAACAGGTGAACTATTTAGGGCAATCGATGGAAAACATGAGTTGTCCCCGGCAACAGCGCCATTTGATTAATCTCAAAAACTGTCTATTACCGCAATCAAGAACGGCGTCGCTTTGCAGCTAGCCGGTGAGTACGGGTCGGTCCACAGGGATGTTGTGAATTTCCTAAGCGCTCTTACGAGTTAATTCCGATGGGAGCCGGATTGATTTTCAAATCTAAAAACTAAATTAATCTATATCTAAATCTTGCTAGGGTTAGGACTAGGTTAAATTTGGAAAGTCTTTAAATCTCACCGCTTTCTATACCCATATGAAGATCTAATTAGGTGTTATGGTAAATATTAATAAAAGGGATTAGGATGATTGGGAAGATTGTTCTTCCTCCAGATCCTTATCCTTCCTTTCTTAATCTTTACCCTAACCTCCATGGAAAACCTTAAAATCCGGGCCTTTAGACTACGGTATCACCGCTACCTCGATGGATAGGGTGCCGTAGGGAGCGGAATAAGAAGGTATGCATGGAGTTCTATGAAAATATATGACGGGCAAGAAAGGGGATGAGAGATATTCGTCTCTCAAACCTTCCCCAGATCTAACCCTAACAAGCGAGGAGACTACTCACTCATTAGGGAATTAAAATACATTTATCTAGGGCAGAGAATAAAAGATTAACTAGGGCAAGAAATTAAATTTATCTAGGGCAAGAATAGAAAATTAACCTAGGACAGAAAATAAAGAACTTACAAAAAATGATGCTCTTCAAAAGAATGCTGAAATTTATTAATGAAGGGAGGCATGAGGAATTACAATGATTAGAGTTCCTATTTATAAAGAATAGGAAACCCTAGGGTTACATTTGTTTCGCATGTCTGAAATTACAAAAATAGCCTTTAGGAAATATTTTCAGAGCAGCAAAAGAGTTTTGGTAAAATTTGTATTTCCTAATCCCCCTAGCCCACCGCAGAACCACGGCCCAAGGCCTGGTTTGGCCGCGGTTCCGCGGCCAAAAGAAAGAGTTGGGCTCTGCAACTTCTGGGCTGGGTTCTTGTCATCTTGGGCTACTTAGTTCTATATATCTTTTTCCATTTGGGCTTCTGGTTCTCTTCCAGATTTCCAGTGAACATTGTTGTGGACTTTAACCGTGGCCTTGACATTTTGGGATCTTGCGTTGCCTTGTTAATTGTGAACTGTCTTTCGATGTAGGCTTGACTAAGATCCTCTCATTTGTTGGTCAAGAATCCATATTTTCCTCGTCTTTACATCGTTTTCACTGTTTCCTGTCCAAGAACCTGTAACCTGTAACATGTAGCAGACATGCGTCAAAAGCACCTATTTATTTGTAAAAAGAATAAGAATGGGGAATATAATAATGCAATATTATGGTGTGAACAGAGCACCCATCAAAATCTAAAACCCATGACTTGCTGAAGTGCGTGGAGTCCATCTTGGGTATGAACATCTGGTCACCTGGAAGTTACCACTTCCTATGACCTGCTGATAACTAGTAGGACCATCATCACCATGATGTTGACCTCCCTGTCTCCGTCTATGAGAAAACCGAAGTGTCTCTCGGGTGTCTGAGGTCTTCTACTAAAATCTGCGGAGCGGCTAACGGTTTGTCAAATCCAATTGAATTCTTAGGTTCTACTAAATTTTTGGTAATCGTTTGTGGTTTTGGAATCACTTCCAATTCTACCATACTCTCACTAGTTTCTTTTGCAAAAAGATCCTTTTATAAAATGGCGACGAGTCAAGAATAATGTAACCATTGATCTTGAAAATGGTAGAAACAAAATCCTAGCGAATGATTGGGATAATCCACAAACTGACATTACCGAAATGCGCCTCGAGTTTCTCCGAATTATGCTTTTTAAATAGAAACCAGATAACTCAATATCTTAACAACCATAAGATATGCAACCATTCTATATCCATATAGAATCAAGACACTAATTTAGATGGAACCAGATTCAAAAGTCATGCAGCTGTTTCCAGTGCATATTACCTAATGGAAAAGGGTCAATACAACATTATTTATCATGGAGCGCGTTCACGGATGAGTAACCTATGAGTGAATCAAGTTCTCGATATTACTATAATGGAATACCAAGCATAAGTATCTACATCTTCGATCACCTCGAAGAATCCCGATGCTTCTAACATATGGTTCTCTACTTTATTCTTATGCCTATAAACTTCTCAAGATCTTTGGACCTTTCATTACTAAAAATGCGTGTCTAAAGCCAGAGAACTTATAGGTAAACCTGAATGAAGTAAGAGTACCAACCCCTTATCCCGAAGGACACTGGACAACATACATTTCCATGTATAAGTCCCGAGAGTATACCAACTCAAAATTCTGTGTTATGTAAATTTAAAACTATATCTTGGTTAAGAATGTCTTACACCGTTATTCAATACGCCTTACCTTATCCTCAACTGATAAAGATAAATGTTTACAACACAATTTTCAAAATGTAAATCTCACTTTATAAAAATAAAGGTACAGATATTTCATTTTAAAATTTGGTGCATAACAACGGTTATTCGAAACTAAATATTCGCCGTCAGGCGAAAGCCATGCTATTTAATCCAATATCATCAATTACAACGAATTCCGATATTTAAGACCAAATCGCTCATTTCCCAATATTCTACTCCTATTCATCATCTGTAACACTGTGCAGATGTGAGATCCAAATCTGGTAAATACATACTCTGGAGTCAGAATTAATTAGGAAAACAGTTCTCTTTTACATGTTTACAGAAAAAACTGAAACATGAAAATGTTTCACAGGGGATGGTTAGGTATTCCTAGTAATGCCTTTTCGATTATCCAGATTTATGACAGTAGTCGCAATTTCCTTTTCCCTCACTTCAATCCCTTTATATGTCTCTGCATCTTACCTTCTGTATACCGTCCTTAGGCTAATTGGACTTCTTCCTTCCCTACCTTTCGACACCAGCTTGAGGTTTGGAAGAAGACTATCCAATAAGCGTAACAGGTGTACTCTCCTAATGCAAGGAGCTCTCGCAACCTGAGAGAAGGTAAAGGGAAGAGACAACTAAATAATCCTATTCAATTTCTTCAGAACCTGTGACCATTCTCGACTGGAGTAACTTCTTTGAGTTCGTATGTAACTATACGATGGTCGTTCCAAGCAATATGGATCATCATAGCGATACGATGTGTTCTGAGGAAATCAAAAGGGTAGAGTAGGAGTGGAAGGGATATATGCGATTTTGTCGTGAATCAAGACAAGCCAAAGCCAACGGGTGTAAGAAGGTTCGGTCAAATTGGTTCATGAGTTTTTAAGGTAAGTCATAGGTCCTTGTACCAGAGAGAGAGAAAAGAAACACTCAACATGCACTCTATCAAGATCAGATTGGTTATCATTTTATCAGATTAGGATGGCTCCTCCTGTTTCCTCGAATCCTCCTCCAAACCCTAAAAGGAGAACTAGTCGGGATCATTTACACTTTACAAGTTCGCTAACCGTTTAGCCAGGCCAGTGTTGGTACTTCGAGGGAGGTCCCCAGTGCTTTCGCACGGACACAATTAATAACATTGTTTCCGTAGAGGCATAACCTCGTTAACACTTTCTATACACCTAATAGGTTAGCTAATTGCGAAGTGAAGAAATCTCCCGAGGAGATACATACTCATCAGTGGGAATCGGGAACCAACTATCATCATGTGATTGTTAGTTGTATGTATGCCCTAGAGGCCATTATTGTACATATGATGTATATTATAGTGGATGCTTGGACATATATAGGGAGGACTTTCTTGCCCGACATGATAGTATGCTATCTGGTTGCTCTTTATCTTAACATGTACACTTATTGTCTCTCTGTTATATGTTGATAAAGCCCTTAGGATGAGTACTTGACTACCAGGATTATGATGCAGATTATACTAGTGGGGCAAGGGAAGTCCGTAAGTACATCCTTCAATTGTTCCTAGTCGTGGGAATATCGAGACGGGGCATCAATATTCCAGAGTAGACTAGCGTATACGCTTCTTGATCCATATGATGGGCGATGGATGATCCCACATCCATTGGTGTTTGACATCAAAAATGGTATACGGGTGCTCAGCAGAGACTGGGTACACTGAACAGGACTCGCCGAGAACTCCTAGATGGTATTATACCTCACGTCAGATAGCCGTTCTCTGGTGACACTGATACAGGTTAGTCTGTAGACCCGAAATCGTCATAGAGTCTTGTGTGATTCCCACTGTGCTTTGATTTCCACCTTACCATGTTCAAGAGAACGTGCAAAACGGTGGTTTTTGGGTACAGTCCCGAGTAACATGGAGGCAATGAGCGATAGGAGGGGATTTCGTCTCTCCCGGTATTGGGGGTTGATGTTGCGCTGTGCTCAATTGGCCATAATAGGAAATCCCTGGCGAGGGTTGCTGAGATTTACTGGTAAGTGTTATCAGCAGTTTCTCGAACCGTTATGGGCCACACATCGGCATGACTTATTAAGCTATTAGGGTCTGACGTTTACCACCCCCAGGCTGGATATGCGACATATCAGACAAAGAGACCGGACTGTACGGTAGTGTTACTTATTGGATTCACATGAGTATGAGCAGGTTTGCTTGTTAATCTTCTGATCGCTCAATACCCGGGTAGTTGTTACGTCCAGCTAGTACTGCTGAGGGTTTGTGGGTGACTGATATGATCATCACCTGCTGCCGGCGTATTGACGGGTCTTTAGAGTCCTACACAGAGGTTTCCTGGCTCAGACGAAACGAAGTAGGAGCACATATGTGATATGTGCGGGACTGAGATTAATATGTGTATGTGATACCGTATTCTGACCTCGCAATATGTGGTATCGTTCGGTTATATGTGATATAGCCAGGTTATCGAATCAAGTGTTGATTCGGTAAGTTGATGAAAATGATATTAGTCGGTTATATGTGATATAGCCGGATTCAAATAACTGAGCCTTTTATCCCAAGCATATGGGGTAGGCTACATGAACCAACATGAGAATCACGTCGGGTCCAGCACATGAATCCTCCGCCTCCACTCACTCCTATCGAACAATATACTTTCATTGAGTACTTTGGCAACCATATCGTTTCGTATCACCTCCATCCATGTTTTCTTCGGTCTCCTTTTTACCCTTTTTCCATTGCCCATATCGAGAGTATCTATTCATCGAACCGGTGCTTCCATAGGTCCACGTCGCACATGACCAAACCATCTTAGCCAGTTTTCCCGCATCTTCTCCTCCATAGGTGCTACACCAACTTTTGCATGAATATCCTCATTTCGCACCTTATCTTTTCTAGTGTTACCGCACATCCAACGAAGCATGCGCATCTCTGCTACGTGCATCTTCTGTGTATAATGCTTCTTAGGAGCCCAGCATTCTGTACCATATAATAAGGCAAGCCGAATAGCGCTTCGATAAATCTTCCCTTTCAATTTTAACGGAAAGTTACGATTACACAAAATCCCTGTTGCGCTCAACCAACCATCTTGGATCCTTTGATTAACATCACTATCGATCTCCCCATTCTTTTGGATGATGGAACCTAGATATCTAAACTGGTCGCTCGGTGATATCTCTTACCCTTCCAATGTTATACCAATATGATTTTGACTTCTCTGGTTACTAAATTTGCAATGCATATATGCTGTCTTGGACCTGCTCAATCTGAATCCCCGAGATTCTAATGTTTGCCTCCATAATTCCAATTTGGAATTAACCCTGCTTTCGTCTCATTTACTAGAACAATATCATCAGCGAATAGCATACACCAAGGTACCTCATCTTGGATAGTTCTAGTAAGCTCATCCATCACAATGGTAAACAGTAATGGACTTAATGCAGATCCTTGATGTAAACCAATTGTAATCGGAAAATCACTCGTTAAGCCGCCGCAAGTTCTGACATTTTCCACTACTCCATCGTACATATCCTTGATTATGTCAATATACTTGACGGGGACCCCCTTTGTTCCCCTCCGAAAGACGCGACGAATTCAGACGTCTTGCCTGAAATTCGGGGCAGATGCTAATTGGAGCTATCCGTCCACCTCTCCGAAAATGCCAAATTGATTTATGGCACCATGTATCGAAGGTTTAAACGGATACGGCCGATATAGCAGACTTCGTTAGATTCCTCCTCGTTCGAGGGGTTTTTGATTGTGGGGACGCTCCTCCCTGCAGGCGCAAGCCCCTACAGTTAATTACGCTACCGCATCGCGGTAACAACTTTCTCCTTCTCCAGATGGTCACTTCGTGTCGTGGGTGTTTGTTTTGTTTGTGGTTGCCCGTGGATTGTATACGGAGACTAATTCATGTTGTCGCTCGTAAGACGTGGATTAGTCCAAATCCGTATTTTCTTAGATTTGGGTTTGGGGTTTTGGTGTAAGGATACGTTAGCCTTGTTTGAGGCTAAGATCAACTTAAACGTTTGTTAAGGACACGTTAGTCTAATTTGAGACTAAGATCGACTTAACGGGATCGTTTAGATCCAACAAGAGAGCATTTGGGGCTCTATTGTTTAGTTTAGAGATATTGCGGTCGATCTCCAATTTAGGGACATGGTGGTCCAACATTCCCATTTTGGGGACGGATATTAGTTTAAGGACATTTCGGTCCAACATTCCCATTTTGGGGACGGATATTAGTTTAAGGACATTTCGGTCCAACATTCCCATTTTGGGGACGAATATGAGTTTAAGGACATTTCGGTCCATGAGTTTAAGGACCCCACAGTTCGTAGCAATGTATGGTTGTCGGGACCCGTCACCTCTCTGACGACGTTGAAGGATTACAACGACAAATATCAGAGGAGTTCAGAGATGTACCCTTGAACCGGGTGTAAATTGATTTAGGAGAGCAGTTGTGCTCAGTTCAATTTAAATTGAGGACTTATGGCCAGAATTGGGCTAAGTCCATTTGAAAATGTTCAACATTTTATTTATATTTGGCATGTTAAGCCTTTGTTTGGGCTCTGCCCTTTTATAAACAATGCATAGCATTGGGCTTTTTATTTAAATGCATGGCATTTATATTAGGCCTGTTAGGCTTCTTAATTGGGCTCTGCCCCTTTTTAATAATGCACAGCATTTGTTTTGGTCTGTTAGACCTTGTAATTGGGCTCTACCCTTTTTAATAATGCACAGCTTTTTAGTGGTCTGATAGTGCGCCACGTGGCCTGTCAGGTGCTTTGCGCCAATTAAAGAGCGCAAGGCGCCAGCGCACGTGGAGGTGACACGTGTCACGCTCTACTGAGCACAAGTCTGTTAGCGCAGTGCGCTGCGCCAGTGCGCTGCTGACACATGGCGTGCTCTAGTGCAGTGCGCCAATTCAAGAGCGCATCGCTATGCTTTTAGGAGCGCAAGGCGCAGATTGACATGTGGCATTCTCTGGTGACTTGCGCCAGTCCAAGAAGCGCAACAGTGCAAATTAAGAGTGCAGGACACTGTCCAATAGCGCAGAGCGCATCTTGATCAAATTTAGATCAAAGAAAAGAATCTTTCTTGTTCTGAAGAGGTTCTACCCCAAGATTCAAGAACCAGTGGCTCATCAAAAGGCTGTGCCTTTATATAGATCAAAAGATCTAATAATGAAGTAGATTACTTCTTTAATTTTTGTGATTGGATCTTTTTTTGATCTTTTTCTTTTTTATATTGAAGATCTAGATCTTGTTCTTAGATCTTTGATCTTTTTAGAAGAAATTCTTCTTTTTTGTGAGGTATTTTATCTCTGTTTTTCCAAGAATTTAATTCTTTACCTTGAAGAAGATGATCTTCTTTCTTCAAAGGCTTGCCTTTCAAATCTTTTCAGAGTTCTCTCCTTTTTTATTTCTGTCTGTATCTAAGACTTAGAGTCTAAGGGCCTTTATATAGGGCCAATTAGTTTGTTAGGTTAGTTACAGAGATATTTCTCTGATTGATCTGGGGATATTTCCCCACCGTTGGATCTTTGATCCTAAGGCCTCTGTTTTACAGAAGAAAATCTTCTTATTTTAATAAGATTGGAAAGATCTTTCTAGAATTCTAATTCTGATTAAATAATTTATTATTTAAATTTTAGTGCTGGCGCAGTTGGCGCAAGCGCACCTGCGCTTGACACGTGTCGCGCAGCGCAGAGCGCAGCGCAACTGCGCTAGCATAACTGCGCTGACACGTGTGGCGCAGAGCACAGCACAACTGCGCTGACACGTGTCGCGCGGCGCAACTGTGCTAGCGCAACTGCGCTGACACTTGTCGCGCAGCGCAGAGCGCAAGTTATCTGAAGCGTTGCTTCCTTTATTTTTAAAATTTAAATTTTAAAACAGAGCCTTGCTCTGATTGGGGTGCGCTGCCTTGGGCGCAGTGCCCCTTACGCTGGCGTGTCTACTTTTGACACGTGGCGCTCTGCGCGCAGCGCAAGAGATTTGAAGCGTTGCTTCACCTTTTGAATTTGAAATTCAAACAGAGCTTTTTTCTAATTGAGGGAAACAAATGCCCCCCACCGCTGCGCTTACGTGGCCCCAGACGTGAGCGCAGCGGTGGCAGAATTCCAACCGTTGCGCCATCTTTTGGAAGTTGAAACGGCTCTCAATGCCTATAAATAGGACCTTTGGTCCCTTAGATGATTTTCATCACCTCCTTGAGAATTATCTCTTATTCAGAGCATTGCACTTAGGCTTTAAGAACTTTCCAAGAGTAAAACTCTGTTAAAACTTAGGTATAGTTTAAAACTTTTAAGAAGCCAGGGTTTTACCCATTAACAGAGCTTTGCTCTTTATAGATCTTTGATCTAAAGAGAACCATTTTAGGGTTCCAATAATAGAGCCTTTACTCTCTAAAAGGATTTTATTTATAATTTCTTGATTCATTAATGGAGCTTTGCTCCTTTTAAATCATATAGCAGAACTCTTAAGAATTTTTCATGGATCTTTGAAGATTAAAAACGGGATTTTATTTCTTGATGAATTATATCATCTTGCTTAATCAGTCTGTCTGCTAATTTTGCTGATTTTCTTTTACAGGAGTAATGGACGCCCACATGTATGATCTTGATGAGATCATCTCTTATGGAGACATTCGCCGACTCGGCCGTTCTCAGAACCGATAACTCACAAACGCCGAGTGTGCCGAAATTATGAGTCGCTTCGACGCATATAACGGTCAACTGCTTCCTCGACGCTCCCCTCTCCTGAAGCTTATTGTGGGAGCAATTTGGGAAGCGCTTCCCCTATTCTTTACTGGCGTGCCGCTCAGGGCGTTAGATGCCGCCGATGATAAGGTGCACTCGGTGTACCTGATGAACCTAATCTCGAAGAGACGGCGAGACAATCTTGTCGATCTCCTGCACCAGGCCTTTCAACAGTCCGCCATACTTGCTGCTTATCGGAGGGTGGATGACATCAGTGGGTATCCCGACGCTCATGCTCGCGAAAAGAATCACACTAGGATGGTTCGCCAGGCTTGGAAAGTCCTGGACAAGGTCACTTTCGAGTTCCTCAATCCATGTACTGGATTCTAGATTATACCCTTGTAAACATTTCAATAATGCTATTTTTGTTTATTGTCTTTTTTGATGTAAGAATTTTCCAAGTATGAATGACAAATCTTTTGCCTCCTTCCTTTTATTTTATGCTTTGTTATTATCATATTCCTTAAGTAAGTATAGCCTGTAGGTGATATAGCACATTCTGTCTTGAATACTTTGGAGAGTAGTGATGGCTTAGAAAGAAGGTTCAGATCTGCTACCTAAAGCTTTTCAACTTTATGAGCCGTGAGGGTCTCATAAAGACTTTTCTTCCTACGAGTCGAGAGGATCTCGTAGGTGTATTTTCACCTTAGGGGTCGTGAGGACTCCTAAGTGTGTTTTCTCTTGAGAGTCGTAAGGATCTCACTAGAGAATTTTCCCTCTTACAAGTCTAAAGGACTTATAAGTAGTTGTTTCCCTCCTTGTCGAGATTCGACTTTGGAGAGTGTGGTCCGTGAATAGTATGCAAGAGTCCATTTTGGACCGACTTGTAGGGCCCCAGTGCTTAGAAAACAGGTTTTTTAATCCCCGCTGCCTAAGGCTTTTCCTCACAAGTCGAGACGAATCGAGCATTTCTCGCAAGAATATCCTAACGTCGCAGTTAACCTCTGCTCTTTACGACAGAGGTCCATTAGGGTCTGTGGTACTAGGGTTTTGTCCATCGTACCGTCGCGTTGGCTGATGTATTTCTCGATAGGCAACCTTATTGTTCGAGTGGCCTTGCGACTGTCGTGTTTATGATCCCTTCGAGGGCTGGACAAGACGTCTTCGAGCAATCCTCCTAGGCAGTTTGACCGTCGGAAGAGCAAGCGTTAGGAATTTTGCCATGCTGCTTTTTACTCGAGGTTAGGCTCATTTTAGAGAGCCCTGATGAGAGTCATAACCACTCCGCACTGGTATAGGATGATCCCCGATAGTCTTTCAGGTTTTATATGAGTTGCCGTCAAGAATTTGAAGCTAGGAATTTGGCCTTTGCTTCGTTTGCTGGCATTGCGTCTGCTGTATCAGGATGAATGTCACGGTTGTCTCTAGGTTGCTGGTGAACCGTCGAGATTTAGAACTAGGGATTTTGCCGTGGCTCCGTTGTTTGATTTTCGCGTCTGGATCCTGATGGAGGAAGAACGCTCTTAGTGACATCTTGTCTGCTGTATCGAGACGAACGTCGAGGTGGTGACCACTCCGCGCTGGTGCGGGATGCTCTCTGATTGTCTTTCAGGCTTTATATGAGTTGCCATCAAGACCCTGAAGCTAGGAATTTGGCCTTCGCTTCGTTTGCTTTGGCGCGTCCGAATCCTGCTAAGGGAAGATCGCTGGGGTGATATCGCGTCTACTGTATCGAGACGAACGTCAAGGTGGTTCCTAGGTTGCCTGTGAACCGTTAGGACCTGGAACTAGGGACTTTGTCGTGGCTCCGTTGTTTTAACCTTGGGTTGTTGATGTTGTATCTGCATCTTGCTGGACTGCGAAGGAACGCCGTTGTTGACGTTGCGTCTGCTGTAACGAGACGAACGCTGAGGTGGAGCTAGGATTTTACCGTCACTCTGCTTTGTTTCGACCGTGAGGTCTTTTGTCGGCGTTGTATCCGTATCCTGCTGGACTGCGAAGGAACGCAGTTATTGACGTTGCGTCTGCTGTAACGATACGAACGCTGAGGTGGAGCTAGGATTTTACCGTCACTCTGCTTTGTTTCGACTGTGAGGTCTTTTGTCGGCGTTGTATCCGTATCCTGCTGGACTGCGAAGGAACGCCGCTGTTGACATCTCGTCTGCTGTATCGAGACGAATGCCGAAGTGGTCTCTAAGTTGTCAGTGAACCGTCGAGACTTGGCTCTCTTTCGGATGGAGCCTGGTGGGAAGGTATGGCTCCCCCCTTTTTTTGTGCCCCTGGATTGTATATAGGGATCGATGCGATCTTACCTATAGGGTGAAAGTTTCATTCTTTCATAAGTTTGTTTTTTTTTTTATTTCTTCCCGCGATGCTCTATCATTTCAGCTTTTATATCGCGAAAGTTGCGATTGCCCAATCATTTCGGCTATTTTTCGCGGTGCCCAATCATTTCGGCTATTTATTTTATTTTTACTCGCTGCTTTTTATTGCGAGTTGCCCAATCATTTCGGCTATTTTGCATGCATACATTTTTACTTGCTGATTTTGTTGCAAGTCGCCCCATCATTTCGGCTATTTCGTATGCATGTGTGGCTCGCTAGCTTTTTTCCGCAAGCTTGGGATTAGACACCGATTTTGGCATCAGCACTGCTACGACTGGGATATTGCCAGGAGCGAATCATCATTTGCCTCTGTCAATGTCGAACAAAGGTGGCTTAGTAAACAGGGTTAGGGTCCTGTCTTCTAAGGCTTTTGACTTCATGAGCCGTAAGGGTCTCACAAAGGTATTTCTCCCTATAAGTCGTGAGGATCTCGTAGGTATGTTTTCTCCTTAGGAATCATGAGGATTCCTAAGTGCATGTTCCCCTGTAAGTCGTAAGGATCTTACAAAAGGGTTTTCTCCTTATAAGTTGAGAGGACTTACAAGGGTTGTTCACCATGTGGACATATCCCTAGTCATGGGTGGGACTTGGTTAGGGAAAATGTTTATTCGCGCCCGTAGATTGTATACAAGGGTCAGCACTGAGCTGCTTGTAGGGCAATATCGAAAGTTGTGGGAGTTGCTTAAGAACAAGTTCAGGTCTCTGTAACTTAAGACTTTCAAATCTTATGAGCCATGAGGGTCCCATAAGAGAGTTCTCCTTACGAGTCGTGAGGATCCCGTAAGTGTAATTTCTCCGTAGGAATCGTGAGGATCCCTAAGTGTATTGTTCCCTTGTGAGTCGTAAAGATCTCACGCGGGTGGTTTCTCCTTACAAGGTCGAAGGGACCCTGCAAGTGTCTTTTAACGAGGTTGCGCCCTTTCGGGTTTTCACAAACACTCGCCGGCAGCGCTGCTATTTTTACTCACGGAGCCCTTTCGGGTTTTCATCCGTGCCCATTTTGCTTATGGACATACCGTTTTCTCTCCTTTTTTTCTTTTTTTTTAGTATCAGCTTTGGGATGCTGCAATCCACCATAGTTTATCGACATCTCGGTCAACAGCTAGTTTTAGGACATAGTAGTCCGTCGTTATTTTAAGGACGTTTCGGTCCACTGTTAGTTTAAAGATGTTTCCTTATGATTTCCGATACAGTATTGGTCTTCAACCCAGTTTTTGAAGACGTAGCAGTTTTCGATCGGATGACCCAATACTCGGTGGTAGGGGCAGTAATTGGGATCATTGACGTCGTTTAGCTGCAACGAACGTTTTGAATCTGGCAGATTGATGAGTCTATTGCGCACTGCTAGCTCGAACATTCTTCTCGTTTTATCTTGAGGAAACGAGTAAGGACGTCCTAGCCTCTCCTCGAGGGATAGGCGTGGACGCATATTGTTTTGACGGACAACCGGCTTCAAGTTGCTCGGCTGTTGTTGAGCATTGGCGACGAAAGTTGCTTTTCCTTTCCCTTTTTCATTTCGAGAGTCCGTCTTTGGAGGCGATGGCTTATGTCCCATCTGATCCATTTGGGCCAACTTGTCAATCAAGTCCTGGAAAGTAGTAGGCTTGAAGAACATCATGAACTGGGAGATGGCCGCTTGAGGGTCAAGAGCGGCCACGAACATGCCCACTGCCGGCGCTTCTTCAATACGTTGTTCGCACTTCGACCATAAGTTCTGCCACCGTATTGCGTATTGAACCCACGTTTCGCCTGGCCTTACCCTGGCATTGATCAATGCAGTGATCGGGGCACGCTCACTAGCGCTTGCAAATCTTTGTATAAACAGCAACTCCATCTCCGCAAATGTTTTAACAGAGTCGTTAGGCAGCTCCGAATACCATTCGAAGGCCGTTTCCGCTAAGCTGCCGACGAATTGGCGAAGCAATAGTTTGTCGTCACCTCCAGTGTTGCCACAAAGAGCCCTGAACTGGGCAACATATTGATGGGGATTACCTGTCCCCTTATAGACATGGAATTTTGGGATCGTGTAGCCCGGCGGGTATTTGATCTGATCATACCAGCTCGGATATGGTCGCCCCGTTTTGACAACTTGACCGGCTGCCTCAGTTGCCTGGTGAACTCGTATTTGTTGAGCAATATAGTCATCCAGGGCAGCTTTGGAAATTGTCTCCTCCTTGGCTGTTGAAAGAGCCGGCGGTGGATTTGACGTTTCTCCTCTGTCATCTTCAAGGATAATCGGAGGATCTTCGGCTGGGGGATCTGGCTGGATCATCATCCCGACCATGTCTTGAAATAGGAGAGCCATCTACTTTATATTGACCGCTTGCTCTGCAACCTCCTTGTCCTTCTTTTCAAGCATTCTACGAAGGAATTCAGTATCGGTTTCGTGTTCGCGACGCTGCTCCGATGACGCCTCCGGGCTTTCTTTTGGTCCGGTGAGCGCGTCCATTGCAGTCAGCATCTCCTGGAGATTCTGTTGTTGCTCATGGGCCCTTGTTACAGATCGCGTAAGCGGTCGATGACCTGTGGAGATACGGATGTCCTCTTTTCCGGACGCCATATAGATGGTGTGCACCACCATGCCCCCAGACTTGGAGCGTTTGGGTTCAGTGGTCTTGCGTTTCGTCATAGACTCAGGGATTTTCTCCGGCCTACTTTTCTTGTGAGTGGTCGAAGTTGAGGGGGACCTTGCAGTGGGCACCCAAGTTGCTATCGCCTTTTGTGGCTTGATAGGACGGTCCTCTTCCTGCTGAACTTTCAACTTTTTCTTTCAGCGGGGATAATCTTGATCAATTACCGAGTCTTGGACTTGACGCCAGACCTTGTAGATTTTAGAGGACAGCCGTTGAGGGGGCTGTTCCGGCTTCACCTTTGTAGCGCTCTCCATAGGTGGAGGAGATCTTTTCAGCGCAGCGGTCGGAGAGTTCTTGCGGACCTTCCTAAGTGGTTCAAAGCTGTTCCCAGTTGGAACAGCAACATCAATTTCCGCCGTTGGAGTCGGCGGAGTCAGTCCAGAAGGAGAGTTGCCCCCAGCCTTCCTTACTCGACGCCACTAGCATATCCCTAGTAGGAGGAGTGTTGTCTCCTGAGGGTTTTCAGCGGATTACACCCACAAAATCTTATAATAAAAGAGAGATGGTGAGAGTTATATAAAGATAAGAACTATAAAAGAAAGAACTTGAAAATAAGAGTTTTCAACTATACCAGCTTTTCAGTTGCTATGAGCCCTATCTTAATGGTCATGAAAAAATGTTAGAAATCACATTATAAAACATCGCCTTTAGTTTTCATTCCTACCTTTCTTCCAAACATTGATCATATACCCCTACGTGTGTGAACTGGACATCCCTACACTCGGAGAATTCAATTCAAGCAATCATACTCTTGTTCATCTACCTTAGTACTTTTTAATAGATATTTTGATGGAATTTTCTCACACATTCTTCATGCGACCGTTAATACTTCTTGAGGTACTAACCGACCGATTACTCATGTGCTTGCTAATTAGGTGTTTTTCCTCGTCTTGCAACACCTAAGTCTTAGCAGTGGCTCCTAAACCAGTTAGTCTAAGGCACTAGGTAATAAAGCACCCTCGCTATATTTTTTTTATTGCTGCCTCAGTGATAACAAAACCAGTATTCATTTTTCTTTTCACCAGTTTATCTTTTATTCTCCACTTTTATTTTCTTCATACTTTGGCTTTTAGACAAGAGCATTTCAAGGTATCCTCTACTATCCCGAGTTTCAAGATGTGTGTAAGTGCGTATAGTAGGGTATCAACGTTCAAATGTTTGGCTTCCAGAATAGGAACTGTTTTTCAGGCTTATTTTTATCCTTAGATTAGTAATTTCCTTCATCTTACTAACCTTTGGGACAACAGCTCATAACTACTTATTACTAGTTTCATTTAAGAAAACATCTAACTTTCTTGTTTTTCTTAAACTATAACTATCTTTTAAATATAATTTTTCACTTTCTACTCTTTTATTATCACAATTTTTTGTGTGTGCTCATATATAGTATAATGCAAAGTAAGGCGTAAATAAGCACAGGAGCGCTGAAAAATGACTTCTTGGGAGCTTCTTGCAATGGTATAGGAGTGCTGAAGCTCGTTGGCGGGAGCATGGTCCCGAAGAATAGCCCAGTGGTGGCTTGAGTTACCTGCTCCACTAGCATAGTGAAAAGGGATGCCGCTTGAGGCCTGTAGGTTACTCCTCTAGATGGGATAGAGCGAGAGTTGTTGTTGCAGTTAGTGCAGTTTGAAGCCATTGATTTCTTGAAGAGCTTGAATATTCTGCCCTCTGCGTCGACCTTGGTCTTTAGCATGTGCCGGTTGTTTGAGGAACGATTCCGTCGGCAAGGCTGCTGCTTGGGTAGCCTGCCTGTGGACGACAGACATTCTCTGGGCTTCCTCCATCGGCGTTGAGGCACCGAGGGTGGGAGGTGGGAGCATCGACCCAAAAAGATGCCCGTTGATTTCTTGAAGAGCCGGATTGCAGAGATTTGAGGCTGCAAGTGACCCATACTTGACTCCGCCAGATATGACAGAGCCTGAGTTGCTAGGCTGGGAGCAAATGCCATTCTTCATAGAGACGAAATGCCGTCTTCAATATCCACTCCCCTAAGGGCAACCAAAAACATACACACCGCGATTATTTGATCGCGGGAAAAACACGACACACGAAGTGTGGAGTGGAACGAGGAAAAAGTCCCACCGGGCATGCCAGAATCTGTTCCCCTCCGAAAGACGCGACGAATTCAGACATCTTGCCTGAAATTCGGGGCAGATGCTAATTGGAGCTATCCGTCCACCTCTCCGAAGATGCCAAGTTGATTTATGGCACTGTCCGATAGCGCAGTGCACATCTTGATCAAATTTAGATCAAAGAAAAGAATCTTTCTTGTTCTGAAGAGGTTCTACCCTAAGATTCAAGAACCAGTGGCTCATCAAAAGGCTGTGCCTTTATATAGATCAAAAGATCGAATAATGAAGTAGATTACTTCTTTAATTTTTGTGATTGGATCTTTTTTTGATCTTTTTCTTTTTTATATTGAAGATCTTGATCTTGTTCTTAGATCTTTGATCCTTTTTAGAAGAAATTCTTCTTTTTTGTGAGGTAATTTATCTCTGTTTTTCCAAGAATTTAATTCTTTACCTTGAAGAAGATGATCTTCTTTCTTCAAAGGCTTGCCTTTCAAATCTTTTCAAAGTTCTCTCCTTTTTTATTTCTGTCTGTATCTGAGACTTGGAGTCTAAGGGCCTTTATATAGGGCTAATTAGTTTGTTAGGTTAGTTACAGAGATCTTTCTCTGATTGATTTGGAGATATTTCCCCACCATTGGATCTTGGATCCTAAGGCCTCTGTTTTACAGAAGACAATCTTCTTATTTTAATAAGATTGGAAAGATCTTTCTAGAATTCTAATTCTGATTAAATAATTTATTATTTAAATTTTAGTGTTGGCGCAGTTGGCGCAAGCGCACCTGCACTTGACACGTGTCGCGCATTACAGAGCGCAGCGCAACTGCGCTAGCGCACCTGCGCTGACACGTGTCGCGCAGCGCAGAGCGCAGCGCAACTGCGCTGACACATGTCGCGCAGCGCAGAGCGCAAGTTATCTGAAGCGTGGCTTCCTTTATTTTTAAAATTTAAATTTTAAAACAGAGTCTTGCTCTGATTGGGATGCGCTGCTTTGGGCGCAGTGCCCCTTGCGCTGGCGTGTCTGCTTTTGACACGTGGCGCTCGGCGCGCAGCGCAAGAGATTTGAAGCGTTGCTTCACCTTTTGAATTTGAAATTCAAACAGAGCTTTGCTCTGATTGGGGGAAACACCCTTCTTCATCATTGTCCCCCATAATACCTCTCTAGGTACCTTGTCGTACGCTTTTTCTAAATCAATAAATATCATATGCAAATCTCTTCTCCTCTCTCGAAAACACTCGACATGTTGACGAAGCAAATGAATAGCCTTTTTCGTCGATCGTCCAGGCATGAACCCAAACTGGTTCTCTGTTATCTTAATATCCTTCCTTAGCATGTGTTCAATCACTTTCTCCCAAAGTTTCATGGTGTGGCACATAAATTTTATTCTACGGTAGTTTGAGCAATTTTGAATGTCACCCTTGTTCTTGTAAATAGGTACAAGGATACTTTTCCTCCATTCATTTGGCATCTTTTTTGTCTGCCAAATCTTATTAAACAAATCTGTCAGCCATTTAACGCCTATTTCTCCTAAGCATCTCCAAATCTCGATAGGAATCCCGTCAGGACTAACCGCTTTTCTTAAACTCATTCTGTTCAAAACTTCTTTAACCTCAGGTAGTCTTATTTTACGCATGAAATCACGGTTTATATCTTGAGATTGAATGACAATTCCATCCAAATTCTTAGTAAAGCTCTCATTGAACAATTTGTCAAAATAATCTCTCCATCTTTCCTTGATATCCTCATCTCGAACTAAAACCTTCTGATTTTCATTTTTGACACACTTCACCGCACATAAGTCTCTAGTCTTCCTTTCCCGCATCCGAGCAATCCGGTATATATCATTTTCAGTCTCTTTAGTGTCTAATTTCTCGTACACCTCCTTGCAGACCTTAGATTTAGCTTCCCGAACAGCTTTCTTAACTTCCTTTTTAGCCATTTTATACTTCTCAAATCTCTCCACATTTCTACTTTTCTTCAAATCTTTATAAGAATCCCTTTTAATTTTAATAGAAGCCTTTACTTCTTCATTCTACCATGATGTGTCCTTAGATGATTCAGACAGAACATGGAACAAAATGGCTAGTTGTATCAAGAAGGTAGCTAAAGATCTACTTGGTGAGTCGAGAGATTTCTCATACACTTCCTTGTAGACCTTAGATTTAACCACCTACCCACTTAGTTTCTTGCAAACACATAACACCAACTCTCCTCCTAATCATCACCTACACTAATTCTATTAGTCTACCTGTAAGGGAACCTATGTTCCAGAAAGCTAGACGGATCCTATGAAACCCTTACTTATTTATCACTACACCCGGGGTCCGATGTAGCGCGCCGTTTCTGGACGACGACCCTTGCTTATTTGTCACTACACCCGGGATCCGATGTAGCGCGCCGTTTCTGGATGACGACCCTTACTTATTTGTCACTACACCCGGGGTCCGATGTAGCGCGCCGTTTCTGGACGACGACCTAGAAGCCTTTGCATACTTAACACTACACCCGGGATCCGATGTAGCGCGTCGCTAAATAGGGACGCCCCAACGATATTCTTATTATGGTTCATGTCATAGAATGTGACAAAGTTTTACGTTGGCCGTTACAAGCCTACCACAACCCTCACCCTTTCTCATCCGGACTTGGGACCGGCAACGGTAGGTTTATGTGATATAGCCGGATTATTAAATCAAATATTGATTTAATAATTTAATGTATGATTATATATATTTGATATGTTAATTTTACATTAACTAATATTAGCTCACTTAAGCATTTCTTTTTCTCATTTCTATATAATATGTATGTGATATATATTACTGTGGCATGCCTGATGATACATTGTACATGGGTATATGAGACTTACACCATTCCATAGATAATTAAGGGGTTATTATTTATTTAAAGTAATTCAAAATTAGGTGGAAATTAGTCATGGTTGATGCTTAGTGGAAGCTTGTAGAAACCATTGACTTGGTCCACTAATTTTGTTTTACATTAGATATTTATTAACCCAATCATTATCTTTAGCCATGGTTAAATCTCTACAAGAGTTATATGAGATATTATCTCACACATGGTTGATATTCTCACTCATTCATTCTCATTCCATTGACATCTTCATCTTCTTCTTCATTCTAATTTTGCTCTCTAGCTTTTTGGAAAGTGAAGAAATTTAGTGAGAAAAATTATTCTAAAGTGAGCAAAAATCCTACTTCATCAATCTACACTAGATTAGCCATTTAGTTTAGGTTGTTTTCTTCACTAATTCCCAATTAGTGAAGATGTAGCTTGAGTTGGAGATTCCTTGACGTGGATCATCTTCGGTCTCGAAGACTTCAAGCAAGCTTGTTCCTTTCGCCTTGTGAACCCTTACTAGAGTCCGGGAGATCACTACTTGGAGCGAAGGGACTACTATACGGAGCTTTAGAAGTGAAGGACCGGTCTACATGTTAGTTGTATGTATGCCCTAGAGGCCAGTATTGTACAGATGATGTATATTATATTGGATGCTTGGACATATATAGAGATGACTTTCTTGCTTGATATGATAGTATGCTATCTGGTTGCTCTTTATCTTAACATGTATACTAGTCTCTTTATACTGTCTTATAGTTACATGTTGGTAAAGCCCTTAGGATGTGTACTTGACTACCTGGACTATGATGCGGATCATACTAGTGGGGACATGGTAGTCCATAAGTACATCCTTCAAGGTCCCTAGTCGTAGGTGTATCGAGACGGGGTATCGATATACCAGTGTAGACTAGCGTATACGCTTCTCGACCCATGAGATGGGCGATGGATGATCCCATATCCATTGGTGTTTGACATCAGAGATGGTATACGGGTGCTCAGTGGAGACTGGGTACACTGGACGGACTCGCCGAGAACTCCCAGATGGTATTATACCTCACGTCAGATGGCAGTTCTCTGGTGACACTTGTGCAGGTTAGTCTGTAGATCCGAGATCGTCATAGAGTCTTGTGTGATTCCTACTGTAATTTGATTTCCACCTTACCACGTCCATGAGGGCATGCAAAACGGTGGTTTTTGGGTACAGTCCCGAGTCACATGGAGGCAATGAGCGATAGAAAGGGTTTCGTCTCTCCCGGTATTGGGGGTTGATGTTGCGCTGTGCTCGATTGGCCGTAACAGGGAAGTCCCTGGCCAGGGCTGATTAGAGATTTACTGGTAAGTGTTACCAGTAGTTTCTTGACCCGCTATGAGCCTCACATCGGTACGACTTATAGGTTATTGGGGTCTGACGTTAACCACCCCTAGACTTGATATGCGACATATCAGACGAGGATACCGGACTACATGGGTAGTGTTGCCGGTTGGCTCGACGGGAGTTGTAGCAGGTTCGCTTGTTTTCTTCTGATCGCTCAATACCCGGATGGCCGTTACGTTTAGCTGACCGCTTGCGGCTTGGGGGTGCTTGATATGATCATCACCCACTGCCGGCGTATTGACGAGTCTTAGAGTCCCATAAAGGAGTTACCTAGTCCAGGAGAAACGTTGTGGTGCGCGTATGCGATATGTGCATGGACCCGATTTAAAATGCGTGTATGAGATACCGTATATTAATCGGGCGGCTTGCTTTTGGTTGGGTCGTATGTGATATGGCCGGACTGATAAATCAAGTGTTGATTTATCATTTAACCATTAGTTTCTCACTAGAAATCCTTTGTTGTATTTTTTGGGATGTATGCATGCATGTATGCATTCTTTCTTGTTTCATGCACATATGGATGTGCATGCACACATACATACATACATCATCCTTCATGGTTGTATATACATAGAAAATGGTGGCAATATAAGACTCACACCATGGTTTTATATATATGTATTATTATTGCATTTGTTTTAAAACAAAAAGAAAAAGGAAAGGATAATTCATAGTTTCTTTCTACACTCTTCTTTGACCTAACCATGATCACCCACCATTTAACCATTTCCTTTTGTGTTTTAACTCAAGTTCAATAATATCTTTATTGTTTAACCATGGTTTGAGATGAGAAGTGGAAAATATATATTCATATATTTTCTATATTTCAAAAGGGATGATCTTTTCTCTTCTTCTTAAAAAGCCATCATCTTCTTCAACCTTACTCTTTTGCTCTCTAGATCTTTCAAATGAGCAAAATACTCAACAAGATAGGATTTTGAAGTGAGAAAAAGAACCACAACACCATTCTACACAAGTCTTGTCCACTTGTTTAGAACGTTAGCTTCATTTCATTCTCTTGATAAAGTGAAGTTGCAAGCTTGGACAAAGCGGACTCCGGATGGATCATCGTGGACCTAGAGGAGTTCAAGCGGATTTTTTCCAAACCCCAAGTAGTCGAGGAGTCTAGCGTAGGGAGCTACAAAGGTTGTACTCTCCAAACCCTAGCTTAATCTACTTATGATGAAGTGTTGTTTTTGAAACCCTAATTTTTCTAGGAATGATTCTTTGTATGCTTACTTAGCACCCTAAAAATTTAATCTTTGGTACATGTGATGCTTCCAAACCCTTCATGAGGTGCTAGGTAAACCCAACATTGGTATCAGAGCCGACCTAGAACATTAGGCGACACTTTAGCGAAGTTAAAACCCCGATCGAAACAAAATACGGCTTTTTGGGACACTCTCTGGACATTTTTTTAAAACAGTGATTTTTCAGTATTAAAAATATGTAAAAATATCAGCAGGGAAATATAAGACAAACTGCAAAAAACGATGCAGTGAACAGTTATTTCCGCCGTGGAAACATGGCCAAAGCTTGCTTGGGCCGCGGTTCCGCGGCCGTACTGATGGGTCAACGCATAATTTTTGCACAGTAATACTTATACCTGCTTGTTGATATTTTTGGGTATTTTTAATCTGGTCTTAGTGTTATTTGTTCTAGAGATTGTTTTGAGTTTAATGATTCGATCGAAATTTTAACTTCATGTTTTTCCGGATAATTAGAAAGTCTTGAATTGTTCGAACGAGTGTCATTTGCTCACTTTTCACGGGGTTTAAATCTTTCGGAATTACGTGCAAGTTTTGTGGTGGACCCTCTAGAAGACAACAAACCTTAACTCGATTGTGTGACCGTCTTGAACTGCCTTTTGAACCTTAGGGTTTGGGGCAGTACGGCGTGCCACATGTGAGGCGTTGGCTTGACCCTTCTACGGCTGGACCGCTACTACTGTGTCACACTCCGGGTTTTTGAACTCCGCTCAAGTGTTGAGCTTTAGGGAATTTTGGGTATTTGATCATTCGTTCGAAAACTTTAATACCGTCTATTTATCTGGAATGTGATGCAACGTGTGGAATTCATATAGCTAGATATGAAATACGAAGTATGTGATATTTCGCATTTACGATTTCTAAAGAGAATGTGGATTCCAAATATTGCAGTTTTACACTTTCTTTTCTCTGACCGTAAGTGTAGTATGTCGATATTGCCGGTTTCGTTGCTATACATCAACGACAATTGGGGTACGCATACTTACTTACCTTGATGATATATGATATTATGTGTTGCTGAGATATGATGTGCAGGATTGTCGCGATTGAATAGCCGGGGGTTTTATGTGAGATGTGAGTTTTATTTTTCATTCATGTAAATTCAAATGTAATGTAATATTCTTTTATTTGGGGCACTTCCGGGTTGAGGTTGATGCCACCAGTGTTGTATATTATTTACTTTTCCGCATTAGGATGGACCCAAGGAGGGGAGCACAGGTGACCGGGTTCTGAGGTTCAGTGGGAGGCCATCTCGAGGAGTCGAGACCGGGTCTCCTAAACTCCAGAATTGGTAGGGTCGCTTGCCGCTCTCGTAGGGGTCCAGGGTGTGGGCTTGGCTATTCATCGCGACTGTGGAATCCGTATTTTCTATTGTTGGCTAAATACTAAATACGGATGTCCTAGTATATCCCACATTATATCTATGTTTCTGCTGCGATATCTGTGATGTGATCATTTGATATGTTGTGATGGATACAGTATATAGTATATATGATATATTATATAGACGTTACTTATGTTTTACACCCGCACTAGCCCTGCCCTGCTCTGTCGTTAGTTACCCAACCTAACGGTGCACGAGGGGACATCGAGGCGAATGTGGATGGCATAAGTGTACGTCGTATTTATGTGTGATGTTTAGGTGACTTATATGATGGGACTTCATTAATGTGATTAATGAAAGAAAAGAAACCTAAAAGATGTTGTAGAATCAAATTTTCAAATAAAAGGGTATCTACAGTCTTACTTTGCATAGCGGTATATATGATATACCCTGCACCTTATTCGATGGGGAAAGAGCCGAGATCCCTTCACCGGGAGTGACCTCTTTAGCAAAACTGGCAGATGCTACAAAACTCGGTTTGGTTTTTGATTGCTTTTGGAGTTTTGCTTTGCACAGTGATATATATGATATATCCCGCACCTTATTCGATGAGCAAAGAGCCGAGATCCCTTCACCGGGAGTGACCTCTTTAGCAAAAACTAATAAAAGCCTCAAAATCACTCCATTTCAAAATTCATATGATTCTACAACGATATCAAGTTCATTACGTAATAGGTTTTCAGAAAAACCTGTCGTAGCCCTCCGTCATTTCAGATAAGTTGTATATAGTATTCGTGCTACATTTGTTGGCTTTCGTCAAGGTGTAGTGTGCGGTAGCTATATGCTGCTTATCTGCTGCATATGATACAACTGGATTAGGGTAGTCGTACGGTTTTGTTGGCTTTCGTCAAGGGTCGTGCGGGTGGGTTTAATTCAGTCAAGAAATGTACGGGTTGAACTTGACTAGCGGGCTATGGTTTGTTGGCTTTCATCAAGGCCATAGCACGTTAGGGGCAAAATATTATCGAGAATTTCAAGTGTTGAAATTTGCAATGAGATTGCATACCTTCTATGAGATAGTTGGATCCCGATACCCACTGCGAGTAATTGTTACTCCTGGGAGAGTTTTACACAGGACAATTAGCCGATCAAGTAGGTGTCTAGAAAGGTGTCAACGAGGTTACGCCTCTGGGAAAATGAGGTTTACTTTAATTAGGTCCGTGCGAAAGCACGGGGAACCTCCCTCAAAGTACCGACACTGGCCTGGCTGAAAGATCGGCGAAGTTGTAGGGTGTAATTAATCCCGGCTAGTCTTTCCTTTTAGGGTTTGAAGGAAGATTTGATAAAAACAGTGGGAGCCATCCTGATTAGATAAGATAATAACCAATCTGATCTTGCAAGAGCATACGCTAAAGTTTTTTCTTCTCTCTCTCTCCAGGTAGCGACCATGTCATGCCTTAATCAAGATAATAATATGGATGTATTGACCGAACCCACATGTTTTACTGTGCTGGGGAACGTTGGTTCCGTTCTTTCTTATAAGAGTTATAGGATTGAACAGGACATAGGGGAATACCAGGATTCCCATGCCACCCGAATGAAGAAAGTACATGATGATGCATTTTCTTCGGGTGTGTTCGTTACAGAGAACTGTTTCTCCATTTGCCCTATGTCTTGGGTATTAGATACCGGGTCAGGGTCCCATATATGTAATCAGTTACATGGGCTTAAGAAAGGTAGAGAACTTGGAAAAGGTGATAAAGACATAAGGGTTGGAAATGGTGCAATTGTTGCAGCTAAAACTGTCGGGGAATATCACCTTGTATTGCCAACTGTTAATACATTGATTCTGAACGAATGCTATTACATGTCGAACCTGATATGCAACATTATATCGGTTTCTTTGTTGAGTAAAGAGGGATATAATTTTGTATTACAGGATAATGTTATGAACATTTTCCTTAACCAAAAGTTGGTTGGATCAGGCACGTTGTGCAATGGCATTTATGTTCTAAATCAATCAACAGTTCTGAGCATAACAAACACATACAAGAGGAAGAGTTCAGAACTGAACGAATCCTTCTTATGGCATTGTAGACTAGGTCACATCAATGCAACACGACTAGCTAAGTTGCATAAGGATGGATATTTGAAACCGTTCGAATTTTCATCTTATGACACTTGCCAGTCATGTCTCAAAGGCAAGATGACCAAAACTCCGTTTACGGGACACGGAGAAAGAGTTACCGAACTCTTAGGACTGATACATAGTGCTGTATGCGGTCCCATGTCTACACATGCCAGGGATGGTTCTTCGTATTTCATTACATTCACTGACGATCTCTCAAGATACGGACATGTGTTCTTGATAAGACACAAGTCTGAAGCTTTTGAGAAATTTAGAGAATATAAACAAGAAGTCGAGAACCAAACCAGAAAAAGTATTAAAATCCTACGATCTGATCGAGGGGGTGAATACTTGAGCAATGAATTCCTGGACTTCCTAAAAGAGAATGGGATTCTCTCTCAGCTGACTCCTCTATATACACCACAGCACAACGGTGTATCGAAACGGAGGAACCACACCCTATTAGATATGGTGCGCTCTATGATGAGCACAGCTGAGTTACCTATTTCATTCTGGGGGTATGCGCTAGAGACAGCCATACATCTACTGAATATGGTCCCCACCAAATCTGTGCCTACCACTCCATATGAGATATGGAAAGGGAAGAGACCATGTCTTAACTATGTTAAGATATGGGGTTGTCCAGCCTATGTCAAACGACAAAATCCGGACAAACTCGAGGCACGGTCTGTTCTATGCAAATTTGTAGGATATCCTAAGAATTCACAAGGGTACATCTTCTACCATACTGAGGAACAAAGAGTATTTGTTTCTCGGCATGCCACCTTTTTAGAAAAGGAATTTCTTGCAAAAGAGATTAATGGACATGAGGTAGAACTGGAAGAGGTTCCAGCTACAAAAGCTGCAACAGAAGATCTGGTGGAACCAGAGGATTCCGTAGTTCCCGATGAACCCCAACCACTCCGCCGATCTAGTAGGGTTTCTCATCCACCTGAGAGATACTATGGTTTTCTCATGGATGGTGGGAGCGAGGATTGCATCATGGAGGATGATGACCCAACTAGCTTCGAGCAGGCCATCACGAGTGGGGACTCAGTGAAATGGCTGGATGCAATGCGGTCCGAGATGGAATCCATGTACACCAACAAAGTATGGACTTTGGAAGTTGCTCCTGAAGGGGTAAAACCCATTGGGAGCAAGTGGATCTTCAAGAAAAAACTTAGCGTAGATGGGAAAGTGGAGACTTTCAAAGCTAGACTTGTTGCAAAGGGTTTTCGTCAAAGACTAGGTGTGGACTATGACGAAACCTTTTCTCCAGTAGCTATGCTTAAATCCATCCGGATCATGCTTGCCATCGCTGCATATCATGATTACGAAGTCTGGCAAATGGATGTTAAGACCGCCTTTCTAAACGGTGATTTAGAAGAGTGCGTGTACATGGCTCAGCCAGAGGGCTTCGTAGATAGTGGGAGCAGCGGGAAGGTGTTCAAGCTGCTTAAATCCATTTATGGATTAAAGCAAGCATCGCGGAGCTGGAACATCTGCTTTGACGTCGTTATCAAAGAGTTTGATTTCTTCAAAAACATAGATGAACCTTGTATCTAAAAGAAGGTGGCAGAGAGTAAGGTTGTCTTCCTCGTATTGTACGTGGATGACATACTCTTGATAGGAAATGACATTCCTATGCTGCAATCGGTCAAGCTCTTCTTATCACAAAGATTCTCAATGAAAGATCTTGGTGATGCCTCATGCATATTGGGAATAAGGATCTATAGAGATAGATCCAAACGGATATTGGGATTGTCCTAATCCAGGTACATTGACACCATACTAAAGAGGTTTAGTATGGATGAATCCAAGCGTGGGAACTTACCCACGATCTCTGGAGTCACTCTCTCCAAAGAGATGTCTCTCAAGACTGATTTGGAGAGAGCTCGCATGCAAGGGATACCCTATGCTTCGGCTGCAGGCTCTATCATGTACGCGATACTATGTACCAGACCCGATGTAGAATACTCACTAAGTGTAGTGAGCAGGTATCAAGCCGATCCTGGAGACAGTCACTGGACAGCTGTGAAGAGCATTCTCAAGTACTTACGAAGGACTAAAGAGATGCTCTTGGTGTATGGTAACGGGGAACTCCAAGTGGAGTCCTTTACCGATTCGAGCTTCCAGAGTGATAAGGATGACTCTAAGTCGCAGTCGGGATTTGTCTTTACCCTTTACGGAGGGGCGGTTAGCTGGAAGAGTTCCAAGCAGGAAACCGTGGCAGACTCGACGATGGAGGCTGAATACATCGCTGCCAACGATGCTGCCAAAGAGGCTGTCTGGATCAAGAAGCTCATTACTGAACTTGGAGTGGTTCCATCCATTGAGAATCCAATACCTTTGTATTGCGATAACAATGGAGCGGTGGCTTTAGCCAAGGAACCCAGGTCTCATCAGCGATCCAGGCATATTCTGAGGCGGTATCACCTGATCCGGGAGATAGTTGATCACCGGGAGATCGAGGTCAGGAGGGTTGACACGAAGAATAACACAGCGGATCCACTCACGAAGGCCATTCCCTAGATACAGTTTGAGAAACTCTTCGGGATGCTCGGTATGCGATACTACAGCAGCTGGCCCTAGTGCAAGTGGGAGATTGTTAGTTGTATGTATGCCCTAGAGGCCAGTATTGTACAGATGATGTATATTATATTGGATGCTTAGACATATACAGAGATGTCTTTCTTGCTCGATATGATAGTATGCTATCTGGTTGCTCTTTATCTTAACATGTATACTAGTCTCTTTATACTGTCTTATAGTTACATGTTGGTAAAGCCCTTAGGATGTGTACTTGACTACCTGGACTATGATGTGGATCATACTAGTGGGGACATGGTAGTCCATAAGTACATCCTTCAAGGTCCCTAGTCGTAGGTGTATCGAGACGGGGCATCGATATACCAGTGTAGACTAGCGTATACGCTTCTCGACCCATGAGATGGGCGATAGATGATCCCATATCCATTGGTGTTTGACATCAGAGATGGTATACGGGTGCTCAGTAGAGACTGGGTACACTGGACGGACTCGTCGAGAACTCCCAGATGGTATTATACCTCACGTCAGATGGCAGTTCTCTGGTGACACTTGTGCAGGTTAGTCTGTAGACCCGAGATCGTCATAGAGTCTTGTGTGATTCCCACTGTGCTTTGATTTCCACCTTACCACGTCCATGAGGGCATGCAAAACGGTGGTTTTTGGGTACAGTACCGAGTCACATGGAGGCAATGAGCGATTGGAGGGATTTCGTCTCTCCCGGTATTGGGGATTGATGTTGCGCTGTGCTCGATTGGCCGTAACAGAGAAGTCCCTGGCCAGGGCTGATTAGAGATTTACTGGTAGGTGTTACCAGTAGTTTCTCGACCCGTTATGAGCCTCACATCGGCACGACTTATCGATTATTGGGGTCTGATGTTAACCACCCCTAGACTTGATATGCGACATATCAAACGAGGAGACCGGACTGCACGGGTAGTGTTGCCGGTTGGCTCGACGGGAGTTGTAGCACATTCGCTTGTTTTCTTCTGATCGCTCAATACCCGGGTGGCCGTTACGTTTAGCTGACCGCTTGCGGCTTGGGGGTGCTTGATATGATCATCACCCACTGCCGACGTATTGACGAGTCTTAGAGTCCCACAAAGGAGTTACCTAGTCCAGGCGAAACGTTGTGGTGCGCGTATGCGATATGCGCATGGACCCGGTTTAAAATGCGCGTATGAGATACCGTATATTAATCGGGCGGCTTGCTTTTGGTTGGGTCGTATGTGATATGGCCGGACTGATAAATCAAGTGTTGATTTATCATTTAACCATTAGTTTCTCACTAGAAATCCTTTCTTGTATTTTTTGGGATGTATGCATGCATGTATGCATTCTTTCTTGTTTCATGCACATATGGATGTGCATGCACACATACATACATACATCATCCTTCATGGTTGTATATACATAGAAAATGGTGGCAATATAAGACTCACACCATGGTTTTATATATATGTATTATTATTGCATTTGTTTTAAAACAAAAAGAAAAAGGAAAGGATAATTCATGGTTTCTTTCTACACTCTTCTTTGACCTAACCATGATCACCCACCATTTAACCATGGATTAACTTTCCTTTTGTGTTTTAACTCAAGTTCAATAATATCTTTATGGTTTAACCATGGTTTGAGATGAGAAGTGGAAAATATATATTCATATATTTTCTATTTTTCAAAAGGGATGATCTTTTCTCTTCTTCTTAAAAAGCCATCATCTTCTTCAACCTTGCTCTTTTGCTCTCTAGATCTTTCAAGTGAGCAAAATACTCAAAAAGATAGGATTTTGAAGTGAGAAAAAGAACCACAACACCATTCTACACAAGTCTTGCCCACTTGTTTAGAGTGTTAGCTTCATTTCATTCTCTTGATAAAGTGAAGTGGCAAGCTTGGACAAAGCGGACTCCGGGTGGATCATCGTGGACCTAGAGGAGTTCAAGCGGACTTTTTCCAAACCCCAAGTAGCCGAGGAGTCTAGCGTAGGGAGCTACAAAGGTTGTACTCTCAAAACCCTAGCTTAATCTGCTTGTGATGAAATGTTGTTTTTGAAACCCTAATTTTTCTAGGAATGATTCTTTGTATTCTTACTTAGCACCCTAAAAATTTAATCTTTGGTACATGTGATGCTTCCAAACCCTTCATGAGGTGCTAGGTAAACCCAACACTACAAAGGTTGTATTCCTCATTCACTTAGTGTAATGGTTGATTACATACTAGCTTACTCCTAATTTTCTAGTTAGATCCTTGGTATGAGTTGCATAGCTCTCTAGGTTTTTTAAAATTGCATACTTGATGCCCTATAAATCATAGTTAGGGTGCTATGGAACCCAGCAGTGATAACCTGACAGAATCCACTCAAGTCATCACACTCCAGAAGGTATGCGCATGCCTGGTAAGTTTCCCGTATGTTTGAAACTCCCGATGTGGTTTTTGCCCTTATGACCTTAACGAAGGCTAACAAATCATAAGTCGCAAGTCAAGTTCTATCCATCATTGTCCTGATTAATCTAAATCCTTCGGTACTCGCCCTTGACGAAGGCCAACAAGGCTGTACGATTGTCCTAGATTAATGCATATCCATGCAACAGAAAAGTAACACATAGCTACCATACACTATGCCTTGACGAAGGCCAACAAACATAGAATGAATACTAGGTGCTACCCGTCTGAAATGACGGAGGGCTACGGTTGATTTTTGGAGAAAAACCTTTAACGTAATGAACTTGATATCGTTGAAGGAACTCGAGTGGCTTTGAAATGGAGTGATTTAAGCTCCGCATTTTAAAACTAGTAACATAAACTTTTGCTTAAGAGCGAACTCCCAATGAAGGGATCAAGGCTTTTCCCTCATAGAATGAGGTGCGGGATATTCCTAATTGAATACCTCTATGCAAAGCAAAAGAATACGACCAGGAGTTTTGAAGAAAACCGAGCAGTTTTAAAATTGGTTCCGACAACATCATTTAGGTTTATTTTTCCTTGCATTATTTCAATAATGCATTCCCATCATTTTATGTTTCCAAGCTACAAAAGAAACAACCAAAATAACATGTTTTTTATATGCCATCCGCATTCGCCACGGGGCCCCGTCATGCACCGTTAGGTTACTTAACTAACGGCAGAGCGGGGGCAGGACTAGCGCGGATGTAAAATATATAGAAGCATCTACTAAATATATATATAATATATATCAACATCGCAGGCGCATAATAGTCATCACAGTAGATAAAAATCATCACAAGCATGCGAACAACAATATGGAATAGCGGATAATCTAGGTGCCGCGCGTTTCATTTGAGCCATAAATGAAACGCAACGTTCCCCAGTCGTGTGGATAGCCAGTGCAATAAAGATCCTAGACCCCTACGAGTGCGGCAAGTTACTGTTAGTAATATGTATGCCCTAGAGGCCCTTACTATACATGTGATGTATATTATAGTGGATGCTTGGACATATATATAGGGATGACTTTCTTGCTTGACATGATAGTATGCTATCTGGTTGCTCTTTGTCTTAACATGTAGATTTGCATTGAGATACTGTCTTGCTCTCACATGTTGATAAAGCCCTTAGGATGAGTACTTGACTACCAGGATTATGATGCAGATCATACTAGTGAGGACAAGGTAGTCGATAAGTACATCCTTCAAATGTTCCTAGTCGAGGGAGTATCAAGACAGGGCATTGAAACTCCAGTGTAGACTAGCGTATGCGCTTCTTGACCCATATGATGGGCGATGGATGATCCCATATCCATTGGTGTTTGACATCAGAGAAGGCATGCGTGTGCTCAGTGGAGACTGGGTACAGTGGACGGACTCACCGAAAACTCCTAGATGGTATTATACCTATCGTCGGATAGAAGTTCTCTAGTGACACTGGTACAGGATAGTCTGTAGACCCGAGATCGTCATAGAGTCTTGTGTGATTCGCACAGTGCTTTGATTTCCACCTTACCACGGTCAAGAGATCGTGCAAAACGGTGGCTTTTGGGTACAATCCCGAGTCACATGGAGGCAATGAGCGATAGGAGGGGTTTCGTCTCTCCCGGTATTGGGAGTTGATATTGCGCTATGCTCGATTGGCCATAACAGGAAATCCCTGGCCAGGGTTGCTGAGATTTACTGGTAAGTGTTACCAGTAATTTCTGGAACCGTTATGGACCTTGCATCGTCATGACTTATCAGGCTATTGGGGTCTGACGTTATAGCACCCCCAGGCCGTTGATATAGGACATATCAGACGAAGAGACCGGACTGTATGCGAGTGTTACTGATTGGATTCACAGGAGTGTGAGCAGGCTTGCTTGTTGATCTTCTGATCGCTCAATACCCGGGTGGCTGTTACATTTAGCTGACCGCTTGTAGCTTGTGGGTGTTTGATATGATCATCATCTACTACCGGCATATTGACGAGTCTTTAGAGTCCTACACTGAGGTTTCCTGGCTCAGGCAAAACAGAGTAGGAGCACATATGTGATATGTGCAGGACCGAGATTAATACGATATGTGATACCGTATTCTATTCTCGCGATATGTGATATCGACCGGGTATATGTGATATAGCCGGGTCATCGGATCAAGTGTTGATTCGATGAACTGATACAGATTATATTAGTCGGTTATCTGGAAAATAGCCGGATTATTAAATCAAGTGTTGATTTAATAATTTAATGTATAATTATATATGTAATATATTACATTACATTAACTAATATAAGCTCTCTTAAATGATTCTTTTTCTCACTTGATAATACATTGATATATATGTGATATAGGTTAATTGTATTATTTTCATTTGTTACATTATATATATTATATATGTGATATATAATATTGTAACATGTTTGGGTTACAAATGCAACTTGGGTTTCTGAGATTGAACCATGATTAAGGTTTATGGTTGGATTTATATTTATTTTGGATAAATCTTATTTGTGTGGATAATGGATGAGATATTTTCTCATAGTTGACTTAGTCCACTCTAGATAGTTTCCTAGATATTTATTAACCTAACCTAAATCCTTACCCATGGTCAACTCTCTAGATGGGTTAAGCATGACATGCTTAACCCTTGGTTGCATTTTTCTAATCTTAACAATAATTCATTCACAACTTTATCATCTTCTGCCTCTTCACAAAGCTTTCTAGCCTTTTGATATGTGATGAATAAAAGTGAGATTAAGAAAACAAAAGAGAGAAAAATTCCTACTTCATCATCCTCTTCTATACTAGCCATATAGATTAGTGTGTTAGCTTCACTAATTCACAATTAGTGAAGAGTCAGCTTGAGTTTGTGTTTCCTCAAGATAGATCGTCTTGGATTTCGAAGACTTCAAGCAAGATGCATCATTCATCTCATGGAGCCTCTCTAGAGTCTGGGAGTTTGATGATCGCAGTGAAGGGACACAACACGGAGCTTACGAAGCGCAGGAACGAACTAGAATGGTTGTAATCCCTCTCTCTTAAGATGTAAAGTTGTTTACATGCAAAGTTTATCCTAATACTCTAGTTAAGATCTTGGTTAGGGTTTCATAGCACCCCAAAAATTTATAAATTGGCATGTATGATGCCTTGCTAAACCTTGTTGAAGTGCTATACAACCCTACAGTGGTATCAGAGCCAAGCTAGAGTATTAGGCGTTGTCTAGACGAAGTTTAAAGTCTGATCAAAACTCCGAAACCCGATTATACCCCCTCTCTGGAAATTTTTCAAAAAGTTTGATTTTCCATGTTAAAAATACTCAGAAAATCATGCAGGGAATTCTATGGACACACCTGAAGAACGAAACACTAACTCGTCCAAGTGACCGCGGATCCGCGGCCAAAACATGGTTTTAGCAGTGGATCCGCGGCGCCGCTTGAGAGGCTTGGGTCGGGCCCTTCATCTATTAGTCTATAGGTACTGGGGCATACTTCTGAGAACTTTTAATTTTTCTCAAGTGTTGAGCTCTCTGGGAATTTTTGGGAATTCGTTGCATCGATCAAATTATCTAACTTCGCCTAGCTATCTGTGATTGTGAAACAATATTTGGAATCCAAAGAATTGGTTATGAGATAACTAGTTTGAATTTTATAAATCTAGCAGTTTAGTCTCATTTGATCGGTTGCCATGGGATTTTGATGTTGATCAAAAGTTCGTCGCAATCACGTAGTGTACGCGGATACTCGCCGGATAACCTTACTAGATAACCATGCCCCATAGCCCCGACCAAGTGACTGTAGGAGAACCCCGTCGCCAAAAGCAACCGTTCGGGTGCTCGCGGCCGTGGTGTTCCGCCTTAGTGTACTTCGTCGATGGCATCGAGGGGTGCGGTCGTCTAAGAAAGTTTCCGACGAGCATTCGATCAGGTTATCGGGAATCTTGTTGAATTACCCGACAGGCTATTGGAAAGTGTTTTCAATATCGAGACTAAAATTCGGGGTTTATAATTGTTAGGCATGCGATGTCTAAGGAATTCATTTGGTCAGGCATGAAATCCAATGTATGTGATATATTGGGTTTATGATGTCTAAGATGGTTGCGGATTCCAACCGTTGTAGTTTTTCACTTTTTTTTCTGCGACCGTAAGTGTAATATGTGGTGTATCGCCGGTTTCGGTGCTATATGTCAACGACAATTGGGATACGCATATTTACTTACGTTGATGACATATTATGTTATGTGTTGTTGTGATATGTTATATTGGATCGTCGTGTTTTGAATAGCCGGGGGTTTTATGCGAGATGAGAGTTTTTTATTTTCATTCATGTAAAAGCTTATATGTAATATTCTTTTATTGGGGCACTTCCGGGTTGAGGTTGATGTCACCATTGATGTATATTATTTACTTTTCCGCATTAGGATAGACCCAAGGAGAGGAGCATAAGTAACCGGGTTCTAGGGTCCAGTAGGAGACCATCTCAAGGAGTTGAGACCGGGTCTCCTAACTTTAGAATTAATAGGGTTGCTTGCTGCTCTCGTAGGGGTCTAGGGATGTGGGTTTGGCTATTCATCGCGACCGTGGAATCCGTGTTTTATACTGGCTTAACTTAAAACTCGGAATTCCTAGTATATCCAATATTTCATATATGTTCTTCTGTTGTTGATATCTGTGATGTGATCACTGCTTATTCTGAGACGAATGCTTATATTATATATATATGATATATATTATATATTGATGCTTTCGTTTCTTATATGATGCTTAGGAAGCATATTTTGATGGGAATTCATTAATGAGATTAATGAAATAAAAGAAACCTTAAAATGTTGTAGAAACTTGTTTAAAAACTGGTAGCTCTAGTTCTTGCTTTGCATAGCGGTATTCCTTGTAGAATATGCAGCACCTTATTCGATAAGGAAAAAGCCGAGATCCCTTCACCAGGAGTGACCTCTTTAGCGAAACTAGCAGATGCTACAACCCACTCGGTTTGTCTTTTGATTGCTTCTATAGTTTTTGCTTTGCATAGTGGTATTTATATCCTGCACCTTATTCGATAAGGAAAGAGCCGAGATCCCTTCACCGGGAGTGACCTCTTTAGCAAAACTAGTAAAAGCCTCAAAAACACTCCTTTTCAAAATCACTCGTTTCTACAACGATATCAAGTTCATTACGCTCATGGTTTTCTGAAAAATCTGCATAGCCCTCCGTCATTTTAGGAAGTAGAGTACTTGGTATTCGTGCTGTGTATGTCGACCATAGCCGAGGCGTAGTGTACGATAGCTAAGTGATGTCTTTCCAACACAGCATATGATGCGATTAGTTAGGACAGTCGCATGATTATGTCCACCATAGCCGAGGGTCATGTCGGTGGGTTTAATTAACCATGAAATGATGGATAGAACTTGACTAGTGCTTATGATATGTTGACCATAGCCAAGGTCATAGGTGTTAGGGGTAAAAATATTATCGGGAATTTCAAGTGTTGAAATTTGCAATGAGATTGCATACCTTCTATGAGATAGTTGGATCCCGATACCCACTGCGAGTAAGAGTTACTCCTGAGAGAATTTTACACATTACAATTAGCCGATCAAGTATGTGTCCAGAAAGATGTTAACGGGGTTACGCCCCTGGGAAAATGAGGTTTATTTTAATTAGGTCCGTGCCAAAGCACGGGGAACCTCCCTCAAAGTACCGACACTGGCCTGGCCGAAATATTGGCAATCTTGTAGAGTGTAATTAATCCCGGCTAGTCTTACCTTTTAGGGTTTGAAGGAAGATTTGACTAAAACGGTGGGAGCCATCCTGATTAGATTAAATAATAACCAATCTAATCTTGTAAGAGCGCACGCAGAGTGTTTTCTTCTCTCTCTCTCCTGGTAGCGACCATGTCACACCTTAATCAAGATAATAATATGGATGCATTGACCGAACCTGCTTATTATACTATGCTTGGGAACGTTGGTTCCGCTCTACCTTATAATTGTTATAAGTCCGAGCAGGAAATAGGGGAATATCCGGATTCCCATGCCACCCAATCGAAGAAAGTGCATGTTGATGCATCTTCTTCAGGTATGTTCATTACCGAGAACTGATTCTCAGTATTCTCTACATCCTGGGTATGTGATATCAGATCAGGATCATGCATATTTAATATGTTACATGGGCTACAAAAAGGTAGAGAACTGAGAATGGGTGATATGTCTCTAAGTGTTAGAGAATGGTGCAATTGTTGCAGCCAAGTCTGTTGGCAGATATCACCTTATATTAGATACATTGATTCTGAACAAATGTTATTAAATACTGAACCTGATATGCAACATTACATCAGTTTCTTTAATGAGTTAAAGAAAGATATAATTCTGTATTAGAGGATAATGTTGTGAACATATCCTGAATCAAGAGTTGATTCGATCAGGCACGTTATATAATAGAATATACGTTCTAAATCAAACCATGGTTCAAAGTATCTAGAACACACACAAGAGGACTAGTTTAGAAATGAACGAATCCTTCTTGAGGCATTATAGACTAGGTCATATCAATGCGACACGACCAGTTAAGTTATATAAGAATGAATATGAGAATCTGTTCGAATTTTCATCTTATAATACTTGCCAGTCCTGTCACAAGGATAAAATGACCAAAACTCCGTTTACAAGAAACAGAGAAAAAGTTAATGAACTCTTGGGATTGATACATGATGATGTATGTAGGTCCCTTGTCTACACATTCCAGGATTGATTCTTTATACTTCATTACATTCACTGATCATCTCTCAAAATTCGGACATATGTTCCTGTTAAAACACAAGTCTGAAACTTTTGAGAAATTTAAGGAATTTAAGCTTGAAGTTAAAGAATCAGACGGGTAGAAGTATTAAGTCCTTCGATGTGATCAAGGAGGAGAATACTTGCGCATAGAGTTCCTGGGGTTTCTAAAAGGAGAATGTGATTCTCACTCAGCTTACTCCTTCGTATACACCACAGCACAACGGTGTATCGGGGTGGAGGTATCGCACCCTATGAGATATGGCGCGCTCTATGATGAGTACTGCTGAGTTACCTGTTTCCTTTTTGGTGTTATGCACTTGAGAAGCTGCATACCTATTGAATGGGATTCCATCCAAATCATTGCCTACCACTACATATGAGATATAGAATGGAAAGAGACCATATCTTAAACGAGTTAAGATGTGGGATTGTCCGACCTATGTTGAAAAGCAAAATATGGACAAGTTCGAGGCAAGGTCAGTTCTGTAAGTTTGTTAGGATATCCCAAACATTTGTGAGGGAATATCTTCTACCACTCTGAGGAGAAAAAGGTGTTTTATTTCTCAGCATGCCACCTTTTTAGAAAAGGAATTTCTTGTGAAGAAATATTTGGACATGAGATAGAAATGGAAGGAGTTCCAGCTAGACAAACTAATAGCTGATGATTTGGTGAAAGCAAAGAATTCAATAGTCTCCAACGAACCTCAGCCTCTCCGCGAATCTGGTAGGGTTCCTCATCCACTTGAGAGATACTACGGTTTTCTCGGTGATAGTGGGAGCGAGGATTGCATCATGAGATGATAGCCCAACTAGGTTCAGGCAGGCCATCACGAGTGGAGACTCTGTGAAATGGCTGGATGCTATACGATCAAAGATGGAATCCATGTACACCAACAAAGTATGACTTTGTATGTTGCACCTGAAGGGGTAAAACCTATTGGGAGCAAATTGGATCTTGAGAAGATTCTTTGTGTAAATGGAAAAGTTGAGACTTTCAAAGCTATGCTTAAGTCCATCAGGATCAATGCAAGCATCGCAGAGTTGGAACATCTGTTTTGATGTAACAGTTAAAGAGCTTGACTTCATCAAAATGGTAGATGAACCTTGTATATGTAGGGTTCCTAGGCACCCTAATGAGGTCTCACAAGGCATCAACCATGCCAATTTCAAATTTAAACGGTGCCGAGAAACCCTAGAACGGATCGTTGGCTAGATTTCTAGGCGAATAAGAAACTAGTTAACACTTAACTACAAGAATACGAAAATACAACCTTTGTAGATCCGGTCCTCCACCTCCACGGCTCCGTGATGAAGTCCGCTCCGCTGTCCAAATCAAAATCCGGGCTCTAGCGTCGGCTTCATCGGAGAAAAGGGCGGGCTAGGTCATCGACGACGTGCCGAAGATGATCTACGTCGAGGCATCACTAGATCAAGCTCTCACTTCACCAAGTCAAGAAACTTGTGAAGAAAACACACTCTACTACTTGGCAAGAGGTAGAGGATGAAGAAATAGGAAGTGGGTAGACTTTAGAATTGGATTTCTCACACTTTTCATCAATCCACCATTGATGAAGCAAGCTTCTTCAAGTGAAGAAGATGAAGAAGAAGAAGATGAATAATATGATAAGTATTTCTCAAAAAGGAAATAATAAGAATACTTATCATAATGTAACCATGGTAATGTGTAGAGAGTTAATCATGGTTGAATGGAATGGTTAGGGTTAAGCATGAGACAAAATGGTCACTTAGTCAAAGTGTTCATGAAACTTCATGAACAAAACAAAACAAGCCACCATTTTCTCATTTGCTTTTTCTTTTCCAAAAGAATAAATAAATGAATAAAATGAATAAGGAAATAGTAAACCCTAACCATTTCATTAACCAAGGTTTAATTCTTTACACTTAACCAAAAGGCATGTATCATCAAACATGATACAAGCAAGTGCACAAAATCATATCGCATATGCAATGCGCACAACCGAGTGAGAAAATCCATTTAAAGTGAACCGATACTAGTTAATGCAAAGTAATATATCAAATATATAATTATGCATTAAATCATTAAATCAACACTTGATTTAACGATCCGGTCATATCGTATATAACCGACTAGTATCCAATGTATCGGCTTATCGAATCAATCCTTGATTCGATAACTAGGTTATATCGCATATAACCAATCGATACATTCATCGCGAGAATAGAATGCGGTATCACATACACGCATTATTCTCGGTCCCGCACATATCTCATATGCGCTCCTATTTCGTTTCGCTTGAGCCAGGAAACCTCTGTGTAGGACTCTAAAGACTCGTCAATACGCCGGCAGCAGATGATGATCATATCAAACACCTACAAGCCGCAAGCGGTCTGCTAAACGTAACGGCCACCCGGGTATTGAGCGATCAGAAGATCGACGAGCAAGCCTGCTCACACTCCTGTGAATCCAACCAGTAACACTTACCGTACAGTCCGGTCTGTTCGTCTGATATGTCGCATATCTCGCCTAGGGGTGGTAAACGTCAGACCCCAATAGCTCGATAAGTCATGCCGACTTGAGGTCCATGACATTCGTGAAACTACTGATAACTCTTACCAGTATATCACTGCAACCCTGGCCAGGGATTTCCTGTTATGGCCAGTCGTGCATTGCGCAACATCAACCCCCAATACCGGGAGAGACGAATCCCCTCCTATCGCTCATTGCCTCCATATGAATCGGGACTGTACCCAAAAACCACCTGTTTGCACGACTCGGTAGAGCCGTGGTAGGGTGGAAATCAAAGCACAGTGGGAGACACACAAGACTCTATGACGATCTCGGGTCAACAGACTAAGCTGTACCAGTGTCACCAGAGAACTGCCATCTGACGTGAGGTATAATACCATCTGGGAGTTCTCGGCGAGTCCGTTCAGTGTACCCAGTCTCCACTGAGCACCCGCATACCATCTTCGATGTCAAACACCAATGGATATGGGATCATCCATCGCCCATGGCATGGGTCAAGAAGATACGCGCTAGTCTACTCTGGAATATCGATGCCCCGTCTCGATATTCCCACGACTAGGAACAATGAAGGATGTACTCATTGACTACCCAGGCCCCACTAGTATGATCTGCATCATAGTCCTGGAAGTCGAGTACACATCATAAGGGCTTTATCAACATGTAATCAGAGAGACAGAAAGTATACATGTTAAGATAAAGAGCAACCAGATAGCGTACTATCATGTCGAGCAAGAAAGTCCTACCTATATATGTCCCAGCATCCACTACAATATACATCCAATGTACAGTAATGGCCTCTAGGGCATACATATAACTAACAATCTCCCACTTGCACTAGGGCCATCTGTAGCAGTGGTCGCAGTATCTAATACTCAACCATCCCATATGAGTCTCTCTCTGGGAAAAGGCCTTCGTGAGTGGATCCGCCGTGTTGTCCTCTGAGTCTACTCTCCTAACCTCGATCAACCTGGAGATCAACTATCTCCATGATCAGGTGATGCTGTCTCAGAATATGTCTGGGTCACTAATGGGACCAGGGTTCCAGGGCCAAAACCACACTTCCATTGTCATACAATGGCAGGAACCAAGTTCATCTTATGAACCAATATACACCCAAACTGCCTCTTTGGTAGTATCTTTAATAGCGATGTTACCAGCCTTTATCGTCTAGTTTGCCACGGTATCTAGCTTGGAACTCTTCCAACATACGATCCCTTTACTGAGGGTAAAGACAATGCCTGTGACTGACATTCAGTCATCTTTATCACTCTGGAACCCTTCCAGTGATTCTCCCCAGGATCGATTAATACCATCTCACTACATCTAGTGAGTATCCTAACATCCAATTAGATCTATCTCATAGATCCAAAGCTTAGGATTTAGTATGTATCACTTTGATCCTATATGGAAAATCATTGTGATAAGCGGAGATTGATCGAGCGTAGCATAGGAAACTCCTTCCCTAACAAGAGTATGTCATCTACGTATTCTACGAGGATCGTCACCATACTCCCTACTACCTTTTTGTTTATACAAGGTTCATCTACCATTTTGATGATGTCAACTTCTTTGACTAATCCATCAAAACAGATGTTCCAACTCCGCTATGCCTGCTTTATCCTATAAAGCATCTTGCACACGTTTCCGCTGCTCCCACTGTCTACGAGGCCCTCTGGCTGTGTTCTTATAGACATTCTCTTCTAAATCATTATTTAGAAAAGTTGTCATGGCACCCAACCACCAGATATCGTAGTCATGGTATGTAGCCATGGCAAGTAGTATCTGGATGGACTTAAGCATAGGTACTGGAAAAGGTTTCATCATTATCCACGCCTGGTCGATGACGAAGACCTTTAACAAGTCTAGCTTTGAAAGTCTCAACTTTTCCATGTACACCAAGTAATCTTCTCAAGATATACTTGCTCCTGATGGGGATTTAACCCTTCAGATATAGCAACCAAAGTCCATACTTTGTTGGTGTATAAGGATTCCATCTCAGATCGCTAAACATCCAGCCATTCTTACAAAGTCTTACTCTCGATGGCCTGCTCGAAGCTAGTTGGGTCATCATCTCATGATGCAATCCTCGCTCCCACTGTCATAGAGGAACCGAAGTATCTCTCAGGTGGGTGAGGAACCCTACTAGATCGGCGGAGAGGCCGAGGTTCGTTGGTAACTATTGAATCCTTTGGTTCCATCAAATCATCTTCTGTAGTTTGCATAGCTGGAACCTTTCCAGTTCTACATAACTAACCTTGCCTCGAGTTTGTCCGGATTTTGCTTTTAGACATAGGCCGGACAACCCCAAATCTTAACTAACTTAAGACATGGGCTCTTCCCTTTCCATATCACATATGAAGTGGTAGGCATTGATTTGATTCGAACCTAATTCAATAGGTATGCATCTTCTCAAGTGCATAATTCCCAAAAGGAAATAGGTAACTCAGTAATACTCATCATAGAGCACACCATATCTAATATTGTGCGATTGCTCCGCCCTGATACACCGTCGTGCTATGGTGTATACAGAGGAGTAATGCTGAGAGAGAATCTCATTCTCCTTTAGAATGGTCCAGGAATGCCATGCACAAGTATTCTCCTCCCTGATCTTATCATAGGACATAATACTTATACCCGTATTGGTTCTCTACTTCTAACTTATATTCTGTGAATATCTCAAAAGGTTCGGACTTGTGTTTCAACAGGAACATAGGTCTGAATCTCGAAAGATCATCAGAGAATGTAACGAAGTACAAAGAACCAGTCCTGGCATATGTAGACAGGAGACTTTACATACATCATCATGTATCAGTCCCAAGAGTTTACTAACTCTTTCTCTGTTTCTAATAAACAGAGCTATGGTCATCTAATTTTTGTGACATGACTGGCAAGTTTCACAAGATGTAAATTCAAACTGATTTAAATATGCATCTAAAATGTAACTTCAGCCAGTCGGGTCGCATTGATATGACCTAGTCTACAATGCCTCAAGAACGAATCGTTCATTTCTGAACTCTTCCTCTTGTGTGTGTTCTGTATACAAGGAACCGTAGTTTGATTTAGAACGTCAATACTTTTAGATAACGTGCCTGAACCGATCAACTTTTGATATAGGAAATGTTCAAAACATTATCCAACAATACAAAATTATATCATTTCTTTACTAATAAAAAGACTGATATGATTTTGTATATCAGGTTCGGTATCTAATAGCATTTGTTCAGAATCAATGTATTCGTAATACAGGGTGACAGTGACCAACAGACTTGGCTGCAACACTTGCCCCGGTTTCTGTCTCATGAAACTTATCACCCGTTCTCAGTTTTTCTACCTTTTTGTAGCCCTATGTAACAGATTACATATCTCGGATCCTGGTCCGGTATCATATACCCAGGATGCAAAGGATACTGAGAAACAGTTCTTTATAATGAACACACCCGAAGGAGATGCATCATATGCACTTTCTTCGTTTGGGCGACATAGGAATTCTGGTATTCCCTATTTCCTGCTCTGTCTTATAACAATTATAAGTTGGAGCGGGACCAACATTCCCCAGCTCAGTATAACAAGCGGGTTCGGTCAAAATTCAGTATTATTATCTTGATTAAGGCGTGATATGGTCGCTACCAGGAGAGAGAGAGAAGAAAACACTCTGTGTGCGCTCTTGCAAGATTAGATTGGTTATGTATTTTATCTAATCAGGATGGCTCCCACTGTTTTTATCAAATCTTCCTTCAAACCCTAAAAGGAAAGACTAGCCGGGATTAATTACACTCTACAAGTTCGCCAATCTTTCAGCCAGGCCAGTGTCGGTACTTTGAGGGAGGTTCCCCATGCTTTCGCACGGACCTAATTATAGTAAACCTCGTTTTCCCAGAGGCGTAACCCCGTTGACACCTTTCTAGACACCTACTTGATCGGCTAATTGTAAAGTGCAAAACTCTCCCAGGAGTAACAATTACTCGCAGTGGGTATCGGGATCCAACTATCATATAGAAGGTATGCAATCTCATTGCAAATTTCAACACTTGAAACTCCCGATAAAGGTTTTTACCCCTAGCACCTATGACCTTAACTATGGTCAACAAATCATAAGTACTAGTCAAGTTCTACCCGTCATTTCGTGATTAATTAGACCCACCCACATGACCCTTAACTAAGGTCAACAAAGTCACGCGACTGTCCTAACTAATCGCATCATATGCGGTGTAGGAAGACATCACTTAGCAACCGTACACTGTGCATTGACTATGGTCAACAAACACAGCACGAATACTAAGTACTCTACTTCCTAAAATGACGGAGGGTTGCGAATGGTTTTTATGAAAACCTTTAACGCTTTGAACTTGATCTCGTTGCGGAATCAAATGGTTTTTTTTAAATGGAATGTTTTTGAGGCTTTTCTAGTTTTGCTAAAGGGGTCACTCCCGGTGAAGGGATCGTCGGCCCTTTCCTCGTCCAATGAGGTGCGGGATATATCATATATATCACTGTGCAAAGCAGAAACTATAGAAGCGATCAAAGAAAAACCGAGGGTTGTAGCATCTGTTAGTGTATATGCCCTAGAGGCCATTACTGTATCATACTAGCTTGTATATTACTTAATGGAAGCTTGGGATATTCACCTTGTATATACAATCTTGCTCAAAATAGTAGTATGCTACTTGGTTTGTTTCTACTTCAATGTGTACATGTGTTTATTTTAGTATATCGCCTATACACATTAGTAGAGCCCTTAGGATCTTTGCTTGATTACCAGCGATGTGATGGCCGTCACACTAGTGGGGCTGGGTAATCTATAAGCACATCCTTATGCAGGTCCCTGGTCGCAGGACTATCGAGACAGGGCATCGATACTCCGGAGTAGACCAGCGCATGCGCTTCTCATCCCAGTGTGGGAGACGGTCTGTCCCACAGCCGTCAGTACGTCGTACTTGAGATAGTATGCGGGTGCTCGTTAGGTTACGGGTACACTGGACAGGACTCGTCGGGAACTGACTAGTTGGTTTTATACCTATCGTCGGTTATCAGTTCCCAGGTGACATGAGTACAGCTTAGTCCGCTGACTTGACACTGTCACTCCGCCTCGAGTGTGTTCCCACTGTACTTTGATCACTACCCTACCACGGCTCAAAGGAGTCGTGCAAACAGGCAGTGGTTGGGTGCAGTCCCGAAGCACTTGGAGGCAGTGACGGTTAGACAGGATTCGTCTCTCCCGGTATTGGGGGTTGACATCGCGCTGTGTCTAGGAGAGCCATTACACGAGTAGTCCCTGGCCAGGGCAAACGAGATATACTGGTAGGTTTCCAGTGTTATCTCAGGGTGTTTTGGGCTTCGCTCCGGCACGACTTGTACCGCTATTGGGGGACTGACGTTTACCGCCCCCTAGGCCCGCCATGCGATGTATCAGACGAATAGACCGGACTGTACGGAGAATGTCACACTCAGGCTCAGTAAGAGTTCAGATGGGTTTCGCCTCGTCGGTCTTCTTGTCGGCATTACCTGGGGACCGTTACGCACAGCTAGTGCCGCTTGCGGTCTGTGGTTAAACCCACTGCCAGCGTAGTGTCGAGTCTTTAGAGTCCCACATAGAAAGCTTTTCGCCTTTAGGCAAAAGAGTAGAGGTCGCATGGTATTGCGACAGGTCGCATGGTTTTGCGACAAGGTTCGGTCACATCCGTGCACTTGTGCACGTACAGTGTCCGGACAGTTTACACTAGCGGGCTTTGGTTTAAGCCAGATCCTAGTGTACCTTTTGGGATTGGATTTATCCAGTTTGCATTCGTGTTCCTCGGAACGCAGATGCGGGTGTGTATGCACAGTTGACAGGGAGACAGAGGCAGTGGATTCTCATTAGGGTTGTTGAAAGTTGACCGTTGACTATTGACCTTTTGATCAACCCTAATGAGAATATGATATGTGATTAACTATTATATTAATTAAGTATTATGGTGATATGGTTGTTGACTTTGTTGACTTGTTGACTTTTGTTGACTTGTTGACTTTGTTGACTTGTTGACTTTTGTTGACTTGTTGACTTTGTTGACCGGTTGACTAGGCTTGACTAGTTGACCATCATGATAACCATAGCCATCATTTCATGGCAAAGACTTTTTCTTGCTTGCTCATTTGTGTAAAATGAGTGCATGAAATGATATGGTTATGGTTGCTTCAAACCATCACATAAGACTTTTTTTTGTATGATGAGTTATCATGACTTTGGATTATGAGAGGGTGAAAGACAAAAGAGAGCCTCATTCTTTCTTGCTCCTTCTCTCTCTTGTTCTTGAGCTCTCTTTTTGCTCTCACCCTTTTGCTCTTGCTCCCTCTCTTTAATCTATGGTTCTCTTGTCTCATGAGTTGAGAATCAAGAACCATAGATAAAATCCCACACAAAGTATTCTCTACTCATTCTAGTTCACTAGGTTTAGCAAACCAAGTGAACTAGTTTCTTCAAAAAACGAAGAAGGAGCTAAAGGTTGGAGCTTTCAGGTGGATCTATCTTCGGCGTACGGACACGACGAGAAGAAGCCAATCGGACCACCATCGGAGCTTGAAGACGAAGGAGTTCAAGACAAGCAAGGTATAACCCCCTAACCGAGTAGCTAGAAACTCATAGTTAGGTTGTTAGATAGATGTTTAACCAAGATCCGGGTTTTAGGTCCATGTTACCATCTTTAAGAAAATCGTTTTTTACCAAATTCCGCATTCCCGAAAGTACTGGGAGAGGTAGCATGGACTTACAGTGGTATCAGAGCCTAGTTAAACTCTATCTAACAAGTTAGCAAGTAACTAGAAGATCGATCAAAGAAAAAGTCCCAAAAACGAACCCATGAATTTTCAACTTTCTGTCGATTTCAAAAGTACTGGAAAAATTTTTTGGAACACACCTAAAATCGACTCAGGCTTTTTTAAAGGATCTGCAAAAATTTGGGCCCCTGACTCGATCAAAGCGCCGCGTTTCCGCGGCGGGAGCACGCTCCCGCCGCGGAAACGCGGCCGAGTTGACTCGGTCAAGGGTTTTCTTTTCTGCAGTTTGCTAATTGGGGTATTTTGGGATTTTTGGTATATATATTTTCAACCCAGATTTTCCAGGACGAAAATTTTATTTGGGGTCCCGAAAATCCGTATTTTTGATCGAACTTCTAAAAGACTTAAGCTAACGGGTTTTTCTGTAATGTGATATTTGTATTGAACGTCTACTAATCGCTATATGTCGATTAGTGGGGGTTATACAAATCTGTGATCTGTATTGTTGCTGGAATGTGTATATGAATATGTTGGATTGTCGCGGGTGAATAGCCGGGAGGTTGTGAGACGAGAGTTTTCTTTTCTTTCAATTCATGTAAATTTGTAAATTGGTGTAATAATTATTTGTATGGCCGCACAACCGGGTCGGGGTTGTAGCCGTCATTGTATAATTTCTTTTTACTGTTTTTGCTCCTAGGATAGACCCATGGAGGGGGGCACAAACTACCGGGTATGCCGAAGTGTCGAGTGGCCTACTCATGGAGATGAGGGAGGTTACTACGCTTCGGGTACTTGGCGGGTAGTTTGCCGCACCCGTAGGGGTCTTGGGTGGGGTCTTGGCTATTCACCGCGACCGTGTAATCTGTCTTTTGTTACAGGCTCGTACAAATTACAGATTCCTAGTATATCCAATGTATTCATCTGTGATCTGAAATGTTTATCATTGCAGTATATCTATATATGATATTATTTAGGCGTTGCTTATGTTATACAGACGCGCTAGCCCAGCCCCCGCTCTGTCGTTAGTTAAGTAACCTAACGGGTAATGACGGGGCCCCGTGGCGAATGCGAATGGCATAAGCGTACGTCATATTTTGGTTGTTTTCTGCAATGGTAGGATTAAATGATGGGACGCATTAAAAGAACTAATGCAAGAATATCACGCATTAAAAGAACTAATGCGAGCAAAACATGCATTAAAAGAACTAATGCAAGAAAATAAACCAAGTATAAGTCGTTGGAACATTTTCGAAAAACCACTCGGTTCTTTTCAAAAACAAACTTTTAAATGCGGAGTTTGAGCCACTCCATTTAAAAGCTATCTCGTTCCATCGACTAAATCAAGTTCACTACGTTCACGGTTTCGCCAAAACCATTCGTAGCCCTCCGTCGTTTCATATGAATATTCAACAGTATTCAAGCTGTGTTTGTTGGCCTTAGTCAAGGCACAGTGATTGGTAGCTGGTGGATATTTCATATGTTGCATAGATAGATGCGTTGGTTTGGGACAGTCGTATTACTTTGTTGGCCTTAGTCAAGGGTATATACGGATGGATTCAAATTAACCTGGACAACGACGGGTAGAACTTGACATGTGACTTATGATTTGTTGGCCTTAGTCAAGGTCATAAGAGCATGGGGCAAAAATCCACATCGGGAGTTTCAAAAGAACTGAAACTTGCTAGCACTGCATACCATTTGGAGTGTGATGATTCTGGTAGGATTCCTTCAGTTTTGTCACGCAATGATATTTGGATCCCGATCCTACTGTGAGTATATGCTACTCCTCGGGAAATTTCTCACTAATCGATCAATGCTATAAACCTAGTAGGTGCCTAGAAAGGTGTTAGCGGGGCTACGCCCCCAGGGAAAATAGGTTCTTTAATTAAGGAACTTCGCGAAAGCATTGGAAAACCTCCCTCGAAGTACCGACACCGGCCTGGCTGAACGGTTAAGCAAGTATTGTGCAATGGGATTGATCCCGACTAATTCTTCCTTTGTGGTTTGAGGAGGGATTCGAGAAACAGTGGGAGCCATCCTGTTTAGACAAACTAAAAACCGCTCTAAACTTGCAAGAGCATCATGCTGAGTGTTTCTTCTTCTCTCTCTTAATTGCAGCGACCCTGTGACCACGCCTAGGTTACATCTAGATAAAAATATGACTGAACCTGACTGTTATGACTGGCAAAGGTCTGTCCAGATGTCCATTGCCCATGACAAGCTGGGACACCTCTTAACTAATCAAAACCCTGCTGTCTCAGGTCCAGTTTCCCCTGTCACGGATGTTCACATCCACAGGACATCGGAAAGGGATTGTGCGAAAGCCAAGTGCCTCGTGTTAGCCTCAGTTGATGGTACAAACCAGAGGCAGCACGAGAAGATGGACTCAGTTTCCATCTTCCTCCATAACAAAGTTTTATATGGAGAGCAATCTCGTATCGCAAGATATGAGACCTCGAACGAATTGCTTCAAGCGAGGTTGGCAGTCGGGTCATCTGTAAGGGGCAACGTCCTTACAGAGACCAGTTATATTGAGCTCACGGACCTGGAGACCACGTTGGAGAATGGGTCAAGTACTGACCTAATTCTACAGTCCCTGCCCTCTGCTTATACCCTGAAAGAAACCAGGGAAGAAAAAGGAAAAACAAGGGCAAAAGTTTCAGGACTGGATATAGTAAAAGAGGGACGTTCCTATTGTAACGGGAATGAACTATGGCAGAAAGATTGCAGGGCTTGTAAAGCCAGTAGCCAGAATTCGAAGCATGTTGTGGCTTCGGCTTCGAGTGTGTTTGTAATTGAGAACTGTTTGTCAGTTAACCCTACTTCCTGGGTATTGGATACCGGATCAGGATCTCATATTTGTAATTCGTTACAGGGTCTGAGAAACCGTGGGGTTATCAGGAAAGGTGATATGACTCTCAGAGTTGCTAACGGAATGAGCATGGATGCTGTATCCGTAGGGGAATATCACCTAGGACTGACAACTGGGCAGATATTGATTCTGCGTGACTGTTTGTATGTACCAGGTGCGACTTGTAACATCATATCTGTATCCTTACTTTCTAAGGAAGGATATGATTTTGCTTTTGTAAGCGATGTAGTAAACATCCACCTAAATCAAGCACTGATTGGGTCAGGTACATTAAATAATGGTATATACGTATTGAATTAAGCTCAGATATTCAGTGTCCAGAACACACTTAAAAGAAAGTCTCCAGAATTAAATCAGGCTTTCTTATGGCATTGTAGACTGGGTCACATCAATGAGACACGGTTGACTAAGTTACATAAAAAAGGATACTTGGATCCGTTCGAGTACCAGTCTTATGCCACTTGTGAATCTTGTCTCATGGGAAAGATGACAAAGACTCCGTTCACTGGACACGGAGTAAGAGCGAGCGAGCTCTTGGGACTTATACACAGTGACGTGTGTGGTCCAATGTCTACACATACGCGAAGCGGTTATTCATACTTCATTACTTTCACAGATGATTTCTCTAGGTTTGGACATGTCTTCTTAATGAAGCACAAATCCGAGGCCTTTGAGAAATTTCGAGAATATAAGAATGAAGTAGAAAAACAAACAGGCAAAAGTATCAAGATCCTAAGATCGGATCGAGGTGGTGAATACTTGAGTGCCGAGTTTCTGGACTACTTAAAAGAGAATGGAATTCTCTCTCAGCGTACTCCTCCATACACACCACAACACAACGGTGTATCGGAAAGAAGGAATCGAACCCTATTAGATATGGTTCGTTCCATGATGAGTAAGGCTGAGTTACCGCGATCTTTCTGGGGTTATGCACTGGAAACAGCTGCACATCTCTTGAACCAAGTTCCTACTAAAACAGTGCCTACCACACCATATCAGATGTGGAGTGGGAAGAAACCCTGTCTTAAATCCTTTAAGACATGGGGATGTCCGGCTTTTGTAAAAAAGCAGCATGCGAACAAGCTCGAGGCACGCTCTGTACAGTGCAAGTTTGTGGGATACCCTAAGAACTCCAAGGGGTATCTTTTCTATTACGCAGAGGAGCAAAAAGTCCTTGTTTCTCGTCATGCCCGCTTCTTGGAAACTGAGTTTTTAGAAAATCAGATAAGTGGGAGCGCAATAGAACTGGAAGAAATTCCAGAACCACAAGCTATTACTGAAACCTTAGTAGAACCAGAAGGTTCAGGGGAACCGGACATTCCTACGCCGCTCCGCAGGAGTAGTAGGCAGTCTCATCCGCCCGAGAGATACTACGGTTTTCTCATAGACGGGGATAGAGAGGATTGCATCATAGATTATGATGAGCCTACTAGCTTCCAGCAAGCCATTCAGAGCGGTGACTCGGTAAAATGGCTAGATGCAATGCGGACCGAGATGGAGTCCATGTACACCAACAAACTTTGGACTTTGGACTTTGCTCCAGAAGGGGTAAAACCCGTAGGCTGCAAATGGATCTTCAGAAAGAAGATTGGTGTAGATGGGCAGGTTGAAACCTATAAGGCTAGGCTCGTTGCAAAGGGCTTTCGTCAAAGACCCGGTTTGGACTATGACGAGACCTTTTCTCCGGTAGCCATGCTCAAATCCATTCGGATCCTTCTTGCCATTGCTGCCTTCCACGATTATGAGATCTGGCAGATGGACGTAAAGACGGCTTTCCTAAATGGAAATTTGGAAGAGTGCGTCTATATGGATCAGCCAGAGGGATTCATTCAGAGTGGGAGCAGCGGTAAAGTGTGCAAGTTGCTCAAGTCCATCTATGGACTTAAGCAGGCATCGCGGAGTTGGAACATCTGCTTTGATGATACTGTCAAAGAATTCGACTTTGTCAAAAACCCATATGAACCATGCATTTACAGTAAGATTGTAGGGAGAAATGTGGTATTCCTCGTCTTGTACGTCGATGACATTCTCCTAATAGGAAATGATATTCCTATGCTACAGTCAGTCGAAGGATTCTTGTCACAGAGGTTCTCCATGAAGGACCTGGGTGATGCCAACTACATTCTGGGGATCCAGATCTATCGTGATAGATCTAAGAGGATGTTGGGACTTTCACAGTCAAGGTACATCGACACCATACTGAAACGATTCAGTATGGAAGATTCCAAGCGCGGTAATCTACCGGCTTGTCACGGAATCACCCTCTCCAAAGAGATGTCTCCCAATACTGATTTGGAAAGGGCTCGCATGTCATCGATACCCTACGCATCTGCGGTAGGCTCTATCATGTATGCGATGTTATGTACCAGACCAGATGTAGCATACGCATTGAGCGTAGTAAGCCGGTATCAGTCAAACCCAGGGGAGAAACACTGGATAGCAGTAAAGAACATTCTCAAGTACCTGAGAAGGACTAAGGAGATGTTCTTGGTGTATGGCGGAAAAGACCTCCAGATTGAGGCCTTTGCTGACTCCAGCTTCCAGAGTGACAAGGATGACTCAAAGTCCATGTCGGGTTATGTCTTTACCCTCAATGGAGGGGCGGTTTCCTGGAAGAGTTCCAAGCAGGAAACCGTTGCTGACTCAACCATGGAAGCGGAGTACATAGCTGCTTGCGATGCCGCAAAGGAAGCTGTCTGGATGAAGAAGTTCCTCACGGAACTTCAGGTGGTTCCTACCAGTGTTGATCCAATACCGCTGTATTGTGACAACAACGGCGCTATAGCTTTAGCGAAGGAACCAAGGTCCCATCAGAAGTCCAGGCACATTTTGAGGCGGTTCCACCTGATCAGGGAGATCATTGATCGCCAGGAGATCGAGGTAAAGAGAGTAAATTCAGAAGATAACACTGCAGATCCATTCACCAAGGCCTTACCCCAGACTCAGTTCGAGTGGCTGATCGAGATGATAGGTCTTCGATACGCCAGTACATGGCCTTAGTGCAAGTGGGAGATTGTTAGTGTATATGCCCTAGAGGCCATTACTGTATCATACTAGCTTGTATATTACTTAATGGAAGCTTGGGATATTCACCTTGTATATACAATCTTGCTCAAAATAGTAGTATGCTACTTGGTTTGTTTCTACTTCAATGTGTACATGTGTTTATTTTAGTATATCGCCTATACACATTAGTAGAGCCCTTAGGATCTTTGCTTGATTACCAGCGATGTGATGGCCGTCACACTAGTGGGGCTGGGTAATCTATAAGCACATCCTTATGCAGGTCCCTGGTCACAGGACTATCGAGACAGGGCATCGATACTCCGGAGTAGACCAGCGCATGCGCTTCTCATCCCAGTGTGGGAGATGGTCTGTCCCACAGCCGTCAGTACGTCGTACTTGATATAGTATGCGGGTGCTCGTTAGGTTACGGGTACACTGGATAGGACTCGTCGGGAACTGACTAGTTGGTTTTATACCTATCGTCGGTTATCAGTTCCCAGGTGACATGAGTACAGCTTAGTCCGCTGACTTGACACTGTCACTCCGCCTCGAGTGTGTTCCCACTGTACTTTGATCACTACCCTACCACGGCTCAAAGGAGTCGTGTAAACAGGTAGTGGTTGGGTGCAGTCCCAAAGCACTTGGAGGCAGTGACGGTTAGACAGGATTCGTCTCTCCCGGTATTGGGGGTTGACATCGCGCTGTGTCTAGGAGAGCCATTACACGAGTAGTCCCTGGCCAGGGCAAACGAGATATACTGGTAGGTTTCCAGTGTTATCTCAGGGTGTTTTGGGCTTCGCTCCGGCACGACTTGTACCGCTATTGGGGGACTGACGTTTACCGCCCCCTAGGCCCGCCATGCGATGTATCAGACGAACAGACCGGACTGTACGGAGAATGTCACACTCAGGCTCAGTAGGAGTTCAGATGGGTTTCGCCTCGTCGGTCTTCTTGTCGGCATTACCTGGGGACCGTTACGCACAGCTAGTGCCGCTTGCGGTCTGTGGTTAAACCCACTGCCAGCGTAGTGTCGAGTCTTTAGAGTCCCACATAGAAAGCTTTTCGCCTTTAGGCAAAAGAGTAGAGGTCGCATGGTATTGCGACAGGTCGCATGGTTTTGCGACAGGGTTCGGTCACATCCGTGCACTTGTGCACGTACAATGTCCGGATAGTTTACACTAGCGGGCTTTGGTTTAAGCCAGATCCTAGTGTACCTTTTGGGATTGGATTTATCCAGTTTGCATTCGTGTTCCTCGGAACGCGGATGCGGGTGTGTATGCACAGTTGACAGGGAGACAGAGGCAGTGGATTCTCATTAGGGTTGTTGACAGTTGACCGTTGACTATTGACCTTTTGATCAACCCTAATGAGAATATGATATGTGATTAACTATTATATTAATTAAGTATTATGGTGATATGGTTGTTGACTTTGTTGACTTGTTGACTTTTGTTGACTTGTTGACTTTGTTGACTTGTTGACTTTTGTTGACTTGTTGACTTTGTTGACCGGTTGACTAGGCTTGACTAGTTGACCATCATGATAACCATAGCCATCATTTCATGGCAAAGACTTTTTCTTGCTTGCTCATTTGTGTAAAATGAGTGCATGAAATGATATGGTTATGGTTGCTTCAAACCATCACATAAGACTTTTTTTGTATGATGAGTTATCATGACTTTGGATTATGAGAGGGTGAAAGACAAAAGAGAGCCTCATTCTTTCTTGCTCCTTCTCTCTCTTGTTCTTGAGCTCTCTTTTTGCTCTCACCCTTTTGCTCTTGCTCCCTCTCTTTAATCTATGGTTCTCTTGTCTCATGAGTTGAGAATCAAGAACCATAGATAAAATCCCACACAAAGTATTCTCTACTCATTCTAGTTCACTAGGTTTAGCAAACCAAGTGAACTAGTTTCTTCAAAAAAACGAAGAAGGAGCTAAAGGTTGGAGCTTTCAGGTGGATCTATCTTCGGCGTACGGACACGACGAGAAGAAGCCAATCGGACCACCATCGGAGCTTGAAGACGAAGGAGTTCAAGACAAGCAAGGTATAACCCCCTAACCGAGTAGCTAGAAACTCATAGTTAGGTTGTTAGATAGATGTTTAACCAAGCTCCGGGTTTTAGGTCCATGTTACCATCTTTAAGAAAATCGTTTTTTACCAAATTCCGCATTCCCGAAAGTACCAGGAGAGGTAGCATGGACTTACAGCATCTGCCAGTTATTGCTAAAGGAGTCACTCCAGGTGAAGGGATCTCGGTCCTTTCCTCATCGAATAAGGTGCAGGATGTTCTATAATGAACACCGCGATGCAAAGCAAGAACTGTAGCTACCTGTTTTTATTTTGAAATTCGATTCCACAACATCAATTAGGTTTATTTTCTTTCATTAATCTCATTAATGAATATCCCATCATTTAAGTCCACCTAAACATCACAGATAAATATGACGTACGCTTATGCCATCCGCATTCGCCTCGATGTCCCGTCTGCACCGTTAGGTTAGGTAACTAACGGCAGAGCGGGGCAGGGCTAGCGCGGGTGTAAAACATAAGCAACGTTTATATAATATATCATATATACTATATATAATATCTGTCACAGAACATCACATGATCACAGATAAATCACAGCAGAAGAAACATATGAAATATTGGATATACTAGGACGTCCGTGTTTTCAATACGAGCCAGTATAAAACACGGATTCCACGGTCGTGATGAATAGCCAATCCCACACCCCTAGACCCCTACGAGAGCGGCAAGCAACCCTACCAATTCTAGGGTTAGGAGACCCGGACTCGACTCCTCGAGATGGTCTCCTACTGGACCCCAGAACCCGGTTACTTGTGCTCCCCTCCTTGGGTCTATCCTAATGCGGAAAAGTAAATAATATACATCAACGGTGACATCTTCCGCAACCTGGAAGTGCCCCAATAAAAGAATATTACATACAAGTTTTAACATGAATGAAAATGAAAAAACACTCATCTCACATAAAAACCCCCGGCTATTCAAACACGACGATCCAATATAACATATCCAGCAACACATAACATCACATGTCATCAACGTAAGTAAATATGCACATCCCAATTGTCGTTGACATATAGCAACGAAACCGGCGATATCACATATTACACTTACGGTCACAGAAAAGAAAGTGTAAAACTACAACAGTTGGAATCGGCAATCTCTTTAGACATCGCATGCCTAATCAAATGAATTCCTTAGACATCGCATGCCTAACAATTATAAACCCCGCATTTTAGTCTCATTGTCGAAAACACTTTTCAATATCAAGTCGGGCAATTCAACAAGATTCCCGAAAAACTGATCGAATGCTCGTCGCAAACTTTAGTAGGCGGCCGCACCCCTGATACCGTCGACGAAGTGCACCAAGGCGGAACATCGCTGCCGCGAGCACCCGAACGGATGCTTTCGGCGACGAGGTTCTCCTACAGTCACTTGGTCGGGGCTATGGGATGAGGCTGTCTATTAAGTTTACCCGGCGAGTATCCGCGTACGCTACATGATTGCGACGGACTTTTGATCACATCAAAACTCCGTGGCAACCGATCAAGTGAGACTAAACTGCTACGTTTATAACATTCATTCAGTTATCTCATAACTTCTTGTGAATTCCAATTATTGTATCCCATTCCGGATAAATAGAAAATGTCAAACTTTCCGATTGAACAATCGAACACCCAAGTTTTCCCGATACAGCTCAACACATGAAATAAGTCTAACAACATTCAGTTCGTGCCTCAGTACCAACGGTCCAGCCGTAGAAGGGTCAAGCCAACGCCTCACATGTGGCACGCCGTACTGCCCCAAACCCGAAGGTTCAAAGGGCAGTTCAAGACGGTCACATAATCGAGTTAAGGTTTGTTGTCTTCTAGAGGATCCATCGCGTTACTTGCACTACTTAGAACGTCGTTAAACTACGGAAAAATCCAACACTTGAAAATTTCCCGACAGGGGAAAAATTGGGTATTTATATCCGATCAAACATTTTAACATATTCTAAAATTTATCCGGAAAGCCACTTAGACAAAATCTGATACTCCGATCAAAACACCGAATCCCCAAAACAACTCCAGAAAATTCAACTCTTGAATAAATTTTAAAAATACCCAGAGAACTCAGCACCTGAAACAATGAATTACTGTGCAAACAGTTAGGGCTGACGTCACAATTCTGCCGCGCAACCGCCGCATAAGCTAGGCTTATGCCGCGGTTCCGCCGCCTATTACACTGTTCATGCAAAACCTTTTGCGCCGTAATTCTTAGACTTCCCTGCTGAGTTTTCTGCATATTTTTAATTTGGAAAAATCCACGATTTTCAAAAAAGTACAGAGAGCATGTTTGGAATTGGGTTTCGGGTTCGTTCGGACTTCAAATTGCGTCTAGACTTCGCCTAAGGCTCTAGCTAGGCTCTGATACCACTGTAGGGTTCCTAGGCACCCTAATGAGGTCTCACAAGGCATCAACCATGCCAATTTCAAATTTAAACGGTGCCGAGAAACCCTAGAACGGATCGTTGGCTAGATTTCTAGGCGAATAAGAAACTAGTTAACACTTAACTACAAGAATACGGAAATACAACCTTTGTAGATCCGGTCCTCCACCTCCACGGCTCCGTGATGAAGTCCGCTCCGCTGTCCAAATCAAAATCCGGGCTCTAGCGTCGGCTTCATCGGAGAAAAGGGCGGGCTAGGTCATCGACGACGTGCCGAAGATGATCTACGTCGAGGCATCACTAGATCAAGCTCTCACTTCACCAAGTCAAGAAACTTGTGAAGAAAACACACTCTACTACTTGGCAAGAGGTAGAGGATGAAGAAATAGGAAGTGGGTAGACTTTAGAATTGGATTTCTCACACTTTTCATCAATCCACCATTGATGAAGCAAGCTTCTTCAAGTGAAGAAGATGAAGAAGAAGAAGATGAATAATATGATAAGTATTTCTCAAAAAGGAAATAATAAGAATACTTATCATAATGTAACCATGGTAATGTGTAGGAGTTAATCATGGTTGAATGGAATGGTTAGGGTTAAGCATGAGACAAAATGGTCACTTAGTCAAAGTGTTCATGAAACTTCATGAACAAAACAAAACAAGCCACCATTTTCTCATTTGCTTTTCTTTTTCCAAAAGAATAAATAAATGAATAAAATGAATAAGGAAATAGTAAACCCTAACCATTTCATTAACCAAGGTTTAATTCTTTACACTTAACCAAAAGGCATGTATCATCAAACATGATACAAGCAAATGCACAAAATCATATCGCATATGCAATGCGCACAACCGAGTGAGAAAATCCATTTAAAGTGAACCGATACTAGTTAATGCAAAGTAATATATCAAATATATAATTATGCATTAAATCATTAAATCAACACTTGATTTAACGATCCGGTCATATCGTATATAACCGACTAGTATCCAATATATCGGCTTATCGAATCAATCCTTGATTCGATAACTAGGTTATATCGCATATAACCAATCGATACATTCATCGCGAGAATAGAATGCGGTATCACATACACGCATTATTCTCGGTCCCGCACATATCTCATATGCGCTCCTATTTCGTTTCGCTTGAGCCAGGAAACCTCTGTGTAGGACTCTAAAGACTCGTCAATACGCCGGCAGCAGATGATGATCATATCAAACACCCACAAGCCGCAAGCGGTCTGCTAAACGTAACGGCCACCCGGGTATTGAGCGATCAGAAGATCGACGAGCAAGCCCGCTCACACTCCTGTGAATCCAACCAGTAACACTTACCGTACAGTCCGGTCTGTTCGTCTGATATGTCGCATATCTCGCCTAGGGGTGGTAAACGTCAGACCCCAATAGCTCGATAAGTCATGCCGACTTGAGGTCCATGACATTCGTGAAACTACTGATAACTCTTACCAGTATATCACTGCAACCCTGGCCAGGGATTTCTGTTATGGCCAGTCGTGCATTGGGCAACATCAACCCCCAATACCGGGAGAGACGAATCCCCTCCTATCGCTCATTGCCTCCATGTGAATCGGGACTGTACCCAAAAACCACCTGTTTGCACGACTTAGTAGAGCCGTGGTAGGGTGGAAATCAAAGCACAGTGGGAGACACACAAGACTCTATGACGATCTCGGGTCAACAGACTAAGCTGTACCAGTGTCACCAGAGAACTGCCATCTGACGTGAGGTATAATACCATCTGGGAGTTCTCGGCGAGTCCGTTCAGTGTACCCAGTCTCCACTGAGCACCCGCATACCATCTTCGATGTCAAACACCAATGGATATGGGATCATCCATCGCCCATCGCATGGGTCGAGAAGATACGCGCTAGTCTACTCTGGAATATCGATGCCCCGTCTCGATATTCCCACGACTAGGAACAATGAAGGATGTACTCATTGACTACCCAGGCCCCACTAGTATAATCCGCATCATAGTCCTGGAAGTCGAGTACACATCCTAAGGGCTTTATCAACATGTAATCAGAGAGACAGAAAGTATACATGTTAAGATAAAGAGCAACCAGATAGCGTACTATCATGTCGAGCAAGAAAGTCCTACCTATATATGTCCCAGCATCCACTACAATATACATCCAATGTACAGTAATGGCCTCTAGGGCATACATATAACTAACAGTATATACAAGAAGGTTGTAGAGAGTAAGGTTGTCTTCCACGTATTGTACGTAGATGACATACTCTTGATAGGAAATGGTTTCCTATGCTACACTCGGTCAAGCTCCTCTTATCACGGGGATTCTCAATAGAAGATCTGGATGATACCTACTGCATCTTATTGATTATGATCTATGGTGATAGATCTAAATGGATGTTGGAAGTGTCCCAAATCCAGGTACATAAACACCATACTAAAGGAGTTTAGTGTGGAAGATTCTAAGCATGGTGGTTCGCCCACTTACTCATGGATCACTCTCTCCAAAAAGAAGTCTCCCGAGACTGATTTGAAGAGAGCTCGCGTACAAGGGATACCCTATGCTTAGGCAGTAGGCTCTATCAAAGTATGCGATGTTATGTACCATACTAGATGCAGATGACTCACTAGGTGTAGTGATAAGGAATCAATCGGATCTTAAAAGAATCACTAGAAAGCTGTGGAGGACATTCTTAAGTACTTGAGAAGCATTTAAAGAAAGTTCTTGGTTCCAGCTTCCAGAGTGATAAGTTCGACTGAGAGTCAGTCACAGGCATTGTCTTTACCCTCACTGGAGAGACGGTATGTTGGAAGAGTTCCAAGCTATATACAGTGACATACTAGACAATAAAGACTGAATACATTGCTACCAATGATACTACCAAAGTAGCTGTCTGAACAATTCTTATTCATGAGATGAACAAGGTTCCTACCATTGAGAGTCCGATAACTGTTATTGTGACAACAATGGAGTTGTGGTTTTCGCCTAGGAATATAGGTCCCATCAGCGTTCCAGACATATTCTGAGGCTAGTATCACCTGATCAGGGAGATGGATGATCTCTAAGGGATCGAGATTAGGAGAGTAGACAGGGAGGTTAACAAGGAGGATCCACTCACCAAGGCCTGCTTTCCCAAATACTATTTAAGAGATTTTAGGATGGTTGAGTATGAGATACTACAACCACTGCTGAATTGTTGGGTATGGGATACTACAACAGATGGCCTTAGTGCAAGTGGGAGATTGTTAATAATATGTATGCCCTAGAGGCCATTACTGTACATGTGATGTATATTGTAGTAGATGCTTGGACATATATATAGGAAGGACTTTCTTGCTCGACATGATAGTATGCTATCTGGTTGCTCTTTGTCTTAACATATAGATTTGTATTGAGATACTGTCTTGCTCTCACATGTTGATAAAGCCCTTTGGATGAGTACTTGACTACCAGGATTATGATGCAGATCATACTAGTGGGGACAGGGTAGGCGATAAGTACATCTTCAAATGTTCCTAGTCGAGGGAGTATCGAGACTGGGTATCGATACTCCAGTGTAGACTAGCGAATGCGCTTCTTGACCCATATGATGGGCGATGGATGATCCCATATCCATTGGTGTTTGACATCAGAGAAGGCATACGGGTGCTCAATGGAGACTGGGTACACTGGACGAACTCTCCGAGAACTCCTAGATGGTATTATACCTATCGTCGGATAGCAGTTCTCTGGTGACACTGGTACAGGTTAGTCTGTAGACCCGAGATCGTCATAGAGTCTTGTGTGATTCCCACTGTGCTTTGATTTCCACCTTACCATGGTCAAGAGATCGTGCAAAACGGTGGCTTTTGGTTACAGCCCCAAGTCACATGGAGGCAATGAGCGATAGGAGGGGTTTCGTCTCTCCCGGTATTGGGAGTTGATGTTGCGCTATGCTCGATTGGCCATAACAGGAAATCCCTGGCCAGGGTTGCTGAGATTTACTGGTAAGTGTTACCAGTAGTTTCTCGAACCGTTATGGACCTTGTATCAGCATGACTTATCAGGCTATTGGGGTCTGACGTTATACCACCCCCAGGACGTTGATATGCGACATATCAGACGAAGAGACCGGACTGTACGGGAGTGTTACTGATTGGATTCACAGGAGTGTGAGCAGGCTTGCTTGTTGATCTTCTGATCGCTCAATACCCGGGTGGCTGTTATGTTTAGCTGACCGCTTGCAGCTTGTGGGTGTTTGATATGATCATCACCTACTGCCGGCATATTGACGAGTATTTAGAGTCCTACACTGAGGTTTCCTGGCTCGGGCAAAACAGAGTAGGAGCATATATATGATATGTGCGGGACCGAGATTAATACGATATGTGATACCGTATTCTATTCTCACGATATGTGATATCGGCCGGGTATATGTGATATAGCCGGGTCATCGGATCAAGTGTTGATTCGATGAACTGATACAGATTATATTAGTCGGTTATCTGGAAAATAGCCGGATTATTAAATCAAGTGTTGATTTAATAATTTAATGTATAATTTTATATGTGATATATTACATTACATTAACTAATATAAGCTCTCTTAAATGATTCTTTTTCTCACTTGATAATACATTGATATATATGTGATATATGTTAATTGTATTATTTTCATTTGTTACATTATATATATTATATATGTGATATATAATATTGTAACATGTTTGGGTTACAAATGCAACTTGGGTTTCTGAGATTGAACCATGATTAGGGTTTATGGTTGGATTTATATTTATTTTGGATAAATCTTATTTGTGTGGATAATGGATGAGATATTTTCTCATAGTTGACTTAGTCCACTCTAGATATTTTCGTAGATATTTATTAACCCAACCTAAACCCTTACCCATGTTCAACTCTCTACAAGGGTTAAGCATGACATGCTTAACCCTTGGTTGCATTTTTCTAACCTTAACAATAATTCATTCACAACTTTATCTTCTTCTTCCTCCTCACAAAGCTTTCTAGCCTTTTGATATGTGATGAATAAAAGTGAGATTAAGAAAACAAAAGAGAGCAAAATTCCTACTTCATCATCCTCTTCTATACTAGCTATATAGATTAGTGTGTTAGCTTCACTAATTCACAATTAGTGAAGAGTCAGCTTGAATTTGTGTTTCCTCAAGGTAGATCGTCTTGGATTTCGAAGACTTCAAGCAAGATGCATCATTCATCTCATGGAGCCTCTCTAGAGTCCGGGAGTTTGATGATCGCAGCGAAGAGACCACAACATGGAGCTTATGAAGCGAAGGAACGGACTACAAAGGTTGTAATCCCTCTCTCTTAAGATGTAAAGTTGTTTACATGCAAAGTTTATCCTAATACTCTAGTTAAGATCTTGGTTAGGGTTTCATAGCACCCCAAAAATTTATAAATTGGCATGATGCCTTGCTAAACCTTGTTGAAGTTCTATACAACCCTACAGTTACCCGCCAATCCCTGAAGTGAGGCAACCCTAGTCAACAAAGTGAATGGGCCACCCAGCACTTCACGGAATCCGGTAACTTGAGCACCCCTCCGTGGGTCAACCTATACCCCTTACGAGTGCGGCAAATAGCCCGCCAATTCTATAGTAAGGCCCTTCTGGTCTCAACGCCATGAGATGCGGGTCCGTTGCCCACTATAGTCCGGCTATTCGAGCACTCCTCTGCAGGATAATCCTAGTACAGAAAAGAAAATAATATATACAATGGTGATATCGATCTCAACCCGGTCGTGCCCAATAAAAGAATATACATAATAGGCAGTGACGGCAGTCCACATGTCGGACGCTCGCCCCGCAATAAACAATATACAAATGAATCTGAATTGTACATCTAACATTGCACACAAGGCTATTTATCACGATAATCCGTCCATAACATTAGTGCAATACAGAATATCAACGTGAATATCATGTTCGTAAACCCGTCTGATTGTACATATAGCAATCAGTCGGATTGTACCGCTCTATAATATTCACGGTCGCAGAAATAAACATACGCACTGATACACATAAATTCAAAATTTCGATCGACCAAAACTTTCCGCATTGACCCCAAGTACAAACCAGTACTCAAACAAATCTGGGTCAAAACTATATATCCCAAAAATCATATTTCCATACCATAAAGCACCAAAAAAATTTTGGGGCCCAACGGCTAAAATAAGGCCGCGGAACTGCCGCAAAATGGCATGTTTCGAGGCGGTTCCGTGACCAAATTTTGGCATCACGGGCCCAAAAGTTTTTCTGGCCACTAATTTTGCCTACACATAATTTTAAAGCAATCTAAATGATTTTTTGAACAACTTTCAAATTCGGACAGCAAGCATGAAAAATGGAAATGCGATCCGGAAAAATCCGTCGATCGAGACTTTAAGCTTGTGAAAACTAGCTAGTAAAGGTTTATGGAGGCTCTGATACCATGTTGGGATCTGGCGCCCGTGCCACGGAGGCCTCGTCCGAGGAGGAAGCGAAAACGAAAAATTCTTGCGAGCACCGGAGTCCCGTAAAACCCAAGATTCGAACCATATACCTAAACTAGTTATTCTAAAAGTGCAAGAGGTTGAGAAATGCAAGCTTTGTCGTGTGTCCACCCATTTGTGGAAGACCCCTACAAGCTCGTAACCGCCGGTATCGCACTTGGGAATTGACCACCTTTGCCGAAGACGATCCACCCGAGGGAACGCGGAGGAGGCTTAAACCGATGACCCAAATTCGCTAGGTTTGGATGGCCAGTGATGTAGGAATACTCCACTAAATTTTTCTCTCTAGAATCTTTCTCAAAAATGGGAGCAAGAAGAAGAAGAAGAAGGAGAAGAGGAAGCATGAACCAACCATGGAGCAAGTGAGGAAAATGAAAAATCATCAAGTGTTGAAGTGAGGATGGCTTGTTCTTTATTTTACAACCATGTAACAATAGTGCATACAAATGAATATATCATTTTTAAAAGAAAGCCATGCCTCTCTATAATGTTTGCACCATGCTTCATAACTCTACTTTCCACCTCATTTCCAAATTTAATTTTCCAAAAAGGAAAATCAAATATGAGGTGCCTTCTTCTAGAAGCATTCCCGTATAAATACGGAATACTTCACCTGGTATATGTATCGCTACATATACGCGCATCCGTATAAAAATACGGATAGCACCAAAAAGAGAAAATAAATAGTGAATAATAATACTAAAATATATGTATCAAAATAAATATATAAATTATTAAATCAAAACCTGATTTAATAATCCGGCTTAATCCTAAGCCGGTTAGTATTATCAACTTTCCGATTAAAGTTCGTATACCGCGTACACGTATTTAATCGGACCCCTGCACGTAGCAACGTACGGCTCCTACCTATTGCCTGAACCGGGAAAATCCTCTGCGTGGGACTCTAAAGACTCGACAATACGCTGGCAGTGAGTTTAACCACAAGCACGTCAGCGGCACTAGCTGTACGTAACGGCTACCCAGGTAGTTGTCCAAAAGGGGGTCGACAATCAAGTGCGTCCTTACCCTACTGGGCCTGAACGTGACAAACTCCGTACAGTCCGGTCTCTTCGTCAAAGAGTATCGCATATCGGGTCTAGAGGGTGGATAACGTCAGACTCCTACTAACCCGAAAAGTCATGTCTGAGTCTAGCTCATCACCAACTGAGATACTACTGATCAACTATTAGTAAATCTCACCCACCGTGGCCAAGAATTTCTGGTGCCAACTAAACACAGCGTGACATCGACTCCTAATACCAGGAGAGACGAATCCCTAACAGACGACCACTGCCTCCATGTAGCTCGGGACTGTACCCAACTAAAACCTGTTTGCACGACTCCTTTGAGCTATGGTAGGGTAGTAATCAAAGTACAATAGGAACTCACACGAGATAAATGACGACTTCAGGTCAAAGGACTAACCCGTACTCATGCCACCTGAGAACTTCCATCTGACGATAGGTATAATACCATCTAGAATTTCTCGGCGAGTCCGTCCAGTGTACTCACCTCCAATGAGCACATGTATACTATCTTAGGTGTCACAGTACCAGTGGCTTGTGAGACCGGCCACCACCCCTTGTCGGGGTCTCGAAGCGTATACACTAGTCTACTCCGGAATATCGATTCCCAGTCTCGATACTCCCACGACTAGGGACATTTAAGGATGTGCTTATGGACGACCCAGCTCCCACATATATGATTGCCATCATAATGCTGGTCGTCAAGCAACAGTCCTACGAGCTTCATCAACAATGAAGATAAACTAGATTGCATACTATCTTTCATCAACGATGAAGATAAACCAGATAGCATACTATCATCTCGAGTGAGATTGTTATACCTGTATAGGTAGGGTAGTAATCTAAGTACTGTGGGAACACACAAGAGACGAATAGTAATGTTAAGTCAACGAACTAACATATACTCATGTCACCGAGGAACTGCTAACTGACGAAAAGTATAATACCAACCAGCAGTTCCCAGCGAGTTCGTCAAGTGTAACTCATAACCCAATGAGCACATGTTACTATCTTTGGTACCGTATACCAATGGCTGCGGGACAGGCCACCTCCCCTGATAGGGATAAGAAGCGTATACACTAGTCTACTCTGGAGTATCGATACCCTGTCTCGATAATCCTACGACTAGGGAAAAGTTTAAGGATGTGCTTATAAACTACTCAGCCCCCACTAGTGTGACTGCCATCACAACGCTAGTAGTTAAACAAAGATCCTAAGAGCTCTATCAACATATATTAGCGATATGTTAAAAGAAACATATACATATATTAAGATAGACTCAAACCAGATAGCATACTATCATGTTGAGCAAGACTGTTATTATATCTGTATATATCCCAAGCTTCCAAAATGTAATATACAATCCAGTACTATGCAATAATGGCCTCTAGGGCATATATCACTAACAATCTCCCACTTGCACTAAGGCCATGTATGGCATATCGCAGACCTAACATCTCGAATAGCCTCTCGAACTACGTCTGAGGGATGGCCTTTATGAGTGGATCTGCAGTGTTGTTCTCCTAATCTACTCTCCGCACCTCGATCTCCTGGCGATCCACGATCTCCCTGATCAGGTGATACCGCCTCAAGATATGTATGGACTTCTGATGGGACATTGGTTCCTTTGCTAAAGCTATAGCCCCATTGTTGTCACAATACAAAGGTATTAGGTCAACAATGGACGGAACCACCTGAAGTTATGTTATGAACTTCTTCATCCAGACTGCTTCTTTCGCAGCATCACATCCAACGATATACTCTGCCTCCATCGTCGAGTCAGCAATGGTATCCTGTTTGGAGCTCTTCCAATAGACCACCCCTCCATTGAGGGTGAATACATAACCTGACATGGATTTGGAGTCATCCTTGTCACTCTGGAAGCTAGAGTCTGCGAATGCCTCGATCTGGAGGTCTTTACTGTCGTACACCAAGAACATCTCCTTAGTCCTTCTCAGATACATCAGAATGTTCTTTACTGCTATCCAGTGCTTCTTCTTAGGGTTTGACTGATACCTGCTTACTACACTTAGTGCGTAAGAAACATCTGGTACACAACATCGCATACATTATAGATCCTACCACAGAAGCGTAGAGTATAATACTCATGCGATCCCTTTCCAAATCAGTCTTAGGAGACATCTCTTTGGAGAGGGTGATCCCGTGACAAGCTGGTAGATTACCGCGCTTGGAATTTTCTATACTGAATCTTTTTAGTATGGTGTCAATGTATCTGGACAGTGAAAGTCCCAACATTCTCTTAGATCTATCACGATGATCTGGATCCCCAGAATGTACGAGGCATCACCCAGGTCTTCATGGAGAACTTCCATGATAATAATCCTTTGATTGATTGTAGCATAGGAATGCCATTTCCTATCAGGAGAATGCCATCCACGTACAAGACGAGAAATACCACAGTTCTCTCTACAATCTTACTATAAATACATGGTTCATCTGGATTTTTGATAAAGTCAAATTCTTTGATCGTCTCATCAAAGTAGATGTTCCAACTCCGCGATACCTGCTTTAATCCATAAATGGATTTAAGCAAGTTGCACACCTTTCCGCTGCTTCCACTCTCTATGAAACCTTCTGGCTGATCTATAAAAACACATTCTTCTAAATTTCCATTCAAAAAAGCGGTCTTTATGTCCATCTGCCAAATTTCATAATCATGGAAGGTAGCAATACCAAGTAGGATCCGAATGGATTTAATCATAGCCACTGGAGAAAAGGTTTCATCATAGTCCAAAGAAGGTCTTTGACGAAAACCTTTTGCTACAAATCTAGCCTTATAGGTTTCAACCTGTCCATCTGCATCAATCTTCTTTCAGAAGATCCATTTGCAGCCTACGGGTTTTATCCCTTGAGTTGCAATGTCCAAAGTCCAAACTTTGTTGGTGTACATGGATTCCATTTCGGTCCGCATTGCATCTAGCCATTTTACTGAGTCTCTGCTCGTAATGACCTGCTGGAAACTAGTTGGTTCATCATCATTGATGATGCAATCATCTATATCCCCGTCTACGAGAAAACCATAGTATCTCTTGGGCGGATAAGACTACCTACTAGATCTGCGGAGTGGCGCAGGAACGTCCGGTTCTTTTGAAACTTCTGGTTCCACCATGCTTTCAGTAATAGTTTGTGGTTCTGGAATTTTTTCCAGTTCTATTGCGCTCCCACTAATTTCTTTTTAAAGAAATTGAGTCTCTAGAAAGTGGGCATGCTGAGAAACAAAAACCTTTTGTTCCTCTGCGTAATAGAAAAAATACCCCTTGGAGTTTCTTGGGTATCCTACAAACTTACACAGTACGGATCGTGCCTCGAGCTTGTCCGTATGCTGCTTTTTGACAAAAGCTGGACATCCCCATATCTTAAGATACTTAAGATAGGGTTTCTTCCCACTCCACATTTCATATGGTGTGGTAGGCACTGACTTAGTAGGAACTTTGTACATAAGATATATAGCAGATTCTAGTGCATAACCCCAGAAGGATTGCCGTAACTCAGCATTTCTCATCATGGAATGAACTATATCTAATAAGGTGTGGTTCCGCCTTTTCGATACACCGTTGTGTTGAGGTGTGTATGGAGGAGTAAGCTAAGAGAGAATTCCATTATCTTTTAAATAATCTAAGAACTCGACACTTAAGTATTCACCACCTTGATCAGATCGAAGTATCTTAATACTTTTGACTGTTTGTTTTTCCACTTCATTCTTGTATTTCTGGAATTTCTCAAAAGCCTCGGATTTATGTTTCATCAAGAATACATGTCCATACCTTAAGAAATCATCCGTAAAATTAATGAAACAGGAATAACCACTTCTTACATGTGTAGACATTGGACCACACACGTCGCTGTGTATTAGTCCCAAGAGCTCAGTGGCTCTTACTCCGTGTCCAGTGAACGGAGTCTTTATCATCTTTCCTTTGAGACATGATTGACAAGTTGTATAAAACAGATATTCAAATGGATCCAAATATCTCTCTCTATGTAACTTCGTCAACCGTATTTCATTGATGTGACCTAGTCTACAATACCATAAGAAAGCTTGATTTAATTCTGGAGACTTTCTTTTTAGTGTGTTCTGGACATTGAAAATATTGTGTTGATTTAATACGTATATACCGTTGTCTAGTGTACCCGACCCAATCAAACCATGATTAAGGTGAATGTTTACAACATTGCTTACAAATGTAAAATCATAACCTTCTTTAGATAGTAAAGGTACAGAGATGATATTACATGTCAAACTAGGTATACAAAAACAGTTACACAAAACCAAAATGTGTCCACTTGTCAATCCTGTAGGGTTACTTAGCACGACAGCAAGGTTTCGGGAGGCATCGTCCATGCCATTTTCAAAAATTTGCCATGCTACTTAACCCTAACCTAGAATCTTAACTTGAGAATTAGACAATACGATATGTAAACAACTTTACATATAAGTGAATATGGAATACAACCTTTGTAAACCGGTCCTTCACTTCAAATGCTCCGTGTAGAAGTCCCTTCGCTCCAAGTAGTGGTGATCCGGACTCTCCGTAGGCTCCACTAGTCGAAATGAACGAGCTTGCTCAATGATCTTCGAGGCCGAAGATGATCTACTTTGAGGAGACACCAACTCAAGCTACCTCTTCATTTAGAATTCTTTTTCTCACTCTATTTCTTTACCTCACCAAAACCTTGAGAGCGTTCTCTTTTTGAAGATGAAGGTGAAGAAAATAATGGATGAGAGAGTGAATGGCAACCATGGGTAAGAAATATCTCATATAACCCTTGTAGAGACATAACCATGGCTAGAAATTAAGGTTAGGTTAATAAATATCTAATGCAAGACAAATTTAGTGGACTAAGTCAAAGGTTTCCACAAGCTTCCAAAGCTTGCAACCATGCTTAATTCCCACCAATTTAAATTTGCATTAAATAAATAAAACCCTAATAATCTAGTGGCATGGTATAAATCTCATATACCCATGTAGTGTGTATCATCAAGCATGACACAAAGAAAACACAAATAATATATATCACATATATATTAAGTGTGCATATATGAGAAAAGAAAATTATAAGTGAGCAAATATTAGTTAATGTAAATTAGCATATCAAATATATAATTATACATTAAATTATCAAATCAACATTTGATTTAATAATCCGGTTATATCACATATAACTGACTAATATAATATGTATCATCTTATCGAATCAACACTTGATTCGATAACCCGACTATATCACATATAACCGACCGATATCACATATCGCGAGAATATAATACGATATCACATACTCGTATTATTCTCGGTCCCGCACATATCACATATGTGCTCCTACTTCATTTTGCCTGAGCCAGTAAACCTCTGTATATGACTCTAAAGACTCGTCAATACACCGGCAGTAGGTGATGATCATATCAGTCACCCACAAGCCGTCAGCGGTACTAGTTGGACGTAACGGCTACCCGGGTATTGGGCGATCAGAAGATGAACAAGCAAGCCTGCTCATACTCCTGTAAATCCTGTCAGTAACACTACCGTACAGTCCGGTCTCTTCGTCTGATATGTCGCATATCCAGTCTAGGGGTGGTAAACGTCAGACCCCAGTAACCGATAAGTCGTGCCGATGTGAGGCTCATAACGGGTCGAGAAACTACTGATAACACTTACCAGTAGATCTCCGTATCAGCCCTGGCCAGAGACTTCCTGTTATAGCCAATCGAGCACAGCGTAACATCAACCCCCAATACCGGGAGAGATGAAACCCCTCCTATCGCTCATTGCCTCCATGTGATTCGGGACTGTACCCAAAAGCCACCGTTTTGCACGTTCTCTTGAACGTGGTAAGGTGGAAATCAAAGAAAAGTGGGAATCACACAAGACTCTATCCTTTTAGGGTTTGAAGGAGAATTCGAGGAAACAGTAAGAGACATCTTGATTAGATAAAATGATTAACCAATCTAATCTAGATTAGAGTGCACGCTGAGTGTTTTTTTCTTCTCTTTCTTTGGCAGCGACCATGACCTGACCCTAAACTAAAACCCATGAACCAAGTTAACCGAACCTTCTTACACACTTTGGCTTTTGGATTGTCATTAAGTCGCATATATCCCTGCCGCTCCTAGTTTCCCTTTGCATTTTTTCCATAACACTCTGTATCACTACGAAGATCCATATTGCTTAGATATTCCATCGTATAGTTACATACGAACTCGAAGAAACTTGTTTCTGTTCGAGGATGGATTCCGGTTCTGGAGAGAAATTGAATAGGATTATTCGGTTGTCTTTTCTCTTTACCTTCTCTCAGGTTGCGAAGGCTTCTAGTATTAGGAGAGTACACCTACTATGCTTATTGGATAGTCTTGTTCCAAACCTTAGGCGGGTGCCGAAAGGTAGGGTGAGTAGAAAACCAATTAGCCTAAGTGTGGTATACAGAAGGTAATAAGTAAAGACATATAAAGGGATTAGAGTGAGGGCAAAGAAAATTTTGACTGCTATCATTCACGACGAAGCCGCGTATATCCCTGCCACCCATACTTCCCCTTTGCATTTCTCCAGAACATTCCGTATCACTATGAAAATCCATATTGCTTGGATATGCCATCGTATAGTTACATAAGAACTCGAAGGAACTTGTTTCAGTTCGAGGATGGTTTTCGGTTCGGGAGAAATTGAATAGGATTATTCGGTTGTCTTTTCTCTTTACCTTCTCTCAGGTTGCGAGGGCTCCTAGTGTTAGGAGAGTACATTTATTACGCTTATTGAATATTCTTCTTCCAAACCTTAGGCTGGTGCCAAGGATAGGGAAGGAAGAAAACCAATTAGCCTAAGAATGGTGTACAGAAGGTAAGAAGTAAAGACATATGAAGGGATTGGAGTGAGGGCAAGAAAATATACGGTTACTGTCATAAATCTGGATAGTAGAAGAGGCATTACTAGGAATACTCGGCCATCCCTTCGAAACATTTTCATGTTTCAGTTTTACCGTGCAGTATTAATTGAAAACTGTTTTCCCAATTAGATTCTAACTCCAGGGTATGTATTTACCAGACTTGATTCTCACATTTGTATGGCATTACAGATGCTGAGTGGGAGGAAGATATTGGGAATTGGGTGATTAGAGCCTTTATATATCAGAATTCTTTGTAATAGTGATATTTGAGGAAATCACCTGGGTTTTGCCTGACAGCAAATATTTGGTTTTGAATATCCGTTGTTATACACCATTTTCAAACTGATATATCTGTATGTTTATTTTATAAAGTGAGATATAGCTTTTTGAAATTATGTTTATGACATTTACCTATATCAGTTGATGGTTATGTAAGGTGCATTCAACAACGGTGTAATTCTTCTTAACCTTAGCACAGTTTTCAACCTACAACGCACAGGGTTTGAGTTATTAAACTCAGAGGACTTATACAAAGCAGTGTATGTTGTCTGATGTCCGTTAGGACAAAGGAGTTGGTACTCGTACTATATTCTGTTTACTCATGACTTCTTTGGTTTTAGACAAATATTTCGTTGAAATACAAGGTCCAAATTTTAAGAAGTTATAGGTATAAGAATAAAGTAGAGAACTATATGTTACAAGTATCAGGATTTTTCGAGGTGATCAAAGTTGTAGATACTTTTGCTAGGTATTCAGTCGTAAGTAATATATTTGAGAACTTACCTCTCTTTTAGGTTACTCATCCGTGAGTACGCTCCTTGATGAGTAATGTTTTTTGGCCTTCTTCTATTTAGTCGATATGCACTGGAAACAGCTGCATGTATTTTGAATCTGATTCCAATTAAATTAGTGCCATTGTTTCTATATTGAATATAGAATGGATTCATATCTTAACGATGTTAAGGTATATGGAGTTGTCCGGCTTATGCTTAAAACCAGATTCTAGATAAACTCAAGGAATGTTTCGGTAATGGTAGTTTGTGGGTTATCCCGGGCATTGACAAGGGTTAACATTCTACCATTTGGAAGATCAATAGTTATATTGTTCGTGACTCGCCACATTTTTAGTAAAATGAATTCTTTTCAGAAAACATTAGTGGGTGTCAGGTAGAACTGGAAGTGATTCCATAACCACAAACGATTACTGAAACTTTAGTAGAACCTAAACATTCTATTGGATTCGACAATCCATTAGCCACTCCGCAGATTTGGTGGGTAATCTCAGCCACCCGAGAAGTACTTCGGTCTTCTCAAAGACGGTGACAGGGAGGTTTTGATGACCCAAGCTTGCCACTACTGTTGTCCTAGACTATGAGATTTGGCAGGTGGATGACTATAACGTTGTTCTAAATTAGCTTTAGAAGTGCACGTGTATGTGACTCTGCCAGAGGGTTGTTGTAGTCAGTGGGAGCAGTGGAAGCATGGTGGGCAAATAGCTTATGTCTATTTATAGACCAAAGCAAATACATCGGAGATAGATCATCTAGTTTTGATGTGACAGTCATAGAGATTGACTTCATCAGAATAACAGATGGACTAGGTAAGAAGGTAGTAGGGAGTGATGTCTTGGTATTTGGATGACATGCTCTTGATAAGAAGTGATCTTCCTATACTACGATCGGTTATACTGTAGTTGTCATAATTTGTTTCTCCACATAGAATCTGGATAAAATATCAGGGATTCTGGTAACTAGATCTATGGTTTTAGATCTATATTTGGAAAGTGTCCCAATTCGGGTACTTGACACTATTCTAAAGTATTTTAGAGTTGATGACTCCTGGCGTGGTGGTGTACCCGCAGGTGATGGAGTCACCATCTCTAAAGAAATGTCTTTTAGACTGATGAGGAGAGGGATTTGCATGATTATCATATCACTAGCTTAGGCAATTGAGTTAATCATGGAATGTCAAGTACTACACCATATATTGCTTTTGCACTTGCTGCAATACGCATATATTAATCCAATCCTGGAGGAACATTGGGAAGCAGTTATGAACATAAGAGGATGTTCTTGGTATATGGTAATGGAAGCCTTCTTCAGGAGGCGGTTATCATTTCTGGCTTCCAAGGTGACCTGGATGACAGAGTGATTGTCAGAATTATAGTTTTCCCTCTTTTGAGGGGCAGTATGTTGGACAGGTGGTCCAAGCGGATACTGAGGTAAGCATGGCGCAGGATACTGATTAAATTCATTGGAAGATACGGTCTAAGAAGTTTGTTGGATTTGGAGTTCATTTGTGAATTGGGTCCCATCAGATATCCAGAACAATTCTAAGACATGTATCGCTCAATTCTGGAGATAGTCTTTCTCCGCGAAGTTTAGATATAGAGAGATAAAGAAAGAAACATTGGAGCGGATCCACTCACTGTGGCTATTTCTCAAACGCAATAGTTTTACAAATGGGCTTTGCGAGACTGATTAGTAAAGAAGTTGGGTGTTCGATATCACACGGGCTGTGAGTATACGACACCGCAATAATTAGACTTAAGTGCAAGTGGAAGATTGTTGGCTATAGTGCCCTCAAGTCAATTATTGTGGTCGCAGGCACGTGATTGCGATGATTGAAGGAGGACCTATACTGGTAGAACAGTCTTACTCGAGATGATAGTATGCTATATGGTTTGTCTCGGTCATCATGTACATGCATTATATGGTATTACAGATCACTATTACATATTGATAGAGCCCATAGGATTCTTTCTTGACTGTCAGTATTATGATGGCGATCATATACGTGGAAGATGGGTGGTCTATAAGCACATCCTTAAATGTCCCTAGTCGAGGGAGTATCGAGACTGGGCATTGATACTCCGGAGTATACTAGTGTATACTTTTCGAGACCGCGACGACGGGCAGTGGCCGGTCTCACAAGACATTGGTTTCAGTCAGTCACCTAAGATAGAATGCAGGTGCTCATTGGGTTATGAGTACACTGGACGGACTCGCCGGGAACATGCTGGTTGGTATTATACCTATTGTCGGATAGCAGTTCTCAGGTGACATGAGTACAGGTTAGTCTGTCGACCTGAGATCGTCATTTGTTTCGTGTGAGTTCCTACTATGCTTTGATTACTACCCTACCACGGCTCAAAGGAGTCGTGCAAACAGGTTTTAGTTGGGTACAGTCCTGAGCCACATGGAGGCAGTGAGCGGGTCGTCGGGGATTCTTCTGTCCCGGTATTGGGGGTCGATGTCGCGCGGTGCACGGGTGGCCATCACCAGAAATCCTTGGCCAAGGTAGACGAGAATTACTGATTTGGATTAGTAGTTTCTTAGTTGGTGATGGGCTTCATACCGACACGAAATATCCCATTATTAGGGGTCTGATTTTATCCACCCCCTGGACCTGATATGCGATACTCCTGTTAGTGTATATGGCCTAGAGGCCATTACTGTATCATACTGGATTGTATATTACTTGATGGAAGCTTGGGATATTCACCTTGTATTGACATTCTTGCTCAAAATAGTAGTATGCTACTTGGTTTGTTTCTGCTTTAATGTGTGCATGTGTTTCTTTTAGCATATCGCCTTTACACATTAGTGGAGCCCTTAGGATCTTTGCTTGATTACCAGCGTTGTGATGGCAGTCACACTCGTGGGGGCTAGGTAATCCATAAGCACATCCTTATGCAGGTCCCCAGTCGCAGGACTATCGAGACAGGGCATCGATACTCCGAAGTAGACTAGCGTATGCGCTTCTTATCCCAGCTTGGGAGACGGTCTGTCCCACAGCCGTCAGTACGTCGTACTTGAGATAGTATACGGGTGCTCGTTAGGTTACGAGTACACTGGACAGGACTCGTCGGGAACTGTTGGTTGGTATTATACCTATCGTCAGTTATCAGTTCTCAGGTGACATGAGTACAGCTTAGTCCGTTGACTTGACACTGTCACTTCGCCTCGAATGTGTTCCCACTGTATTTTGATTACTACCCTACCACGGATCAAAGGAGTCTTGCAAACAGGTAGTTTTTGGGTGCAGTCCCGAAGCACTTGGAGGCAGTGACGGTTAGACAGGATTCGTCTCTCCCGGTATTGCGGGTTGATATCGCGCTGAGTCTAGGAGAGCCATTACACAAAGTCCCTAGCCAGGGCAAGCGAGATAGACTGGTAGGTTTCCAGTATTATCTCAGTTGTTCTGGGCTACACTCCGGCACGACTTGTACCGCAAGTAGGGGACTGACGTTTACCACCCCTAGGCCCGCCATGCGATGTTCTTAGACGAACAGACCGGACTGTACGGAGACTGTCACATACAGGCTCAGTAAGAGTTCAGATGGGTTTACCTCGTCAGTCTTCTTATCAGCATCTACCTGGGGACCGTTACGTACAGCTTGTGCCGCTTGCGGTCTGTGGTTAAACCTACTGCCAGCGTAGTGTCGAGTCTTTAGAGTCCCACACAGAGGGTTATTCGCCTTTGGGTAAAACAGAGTAGAGGTCGCATGGTTTTGCGACAGGGTTCGTTCACATCCGCGCACTTGTGCACGTTTGGCGTCCGGACAGACATTACTAGCGGGCTCTGGTTTGAGCCAGATCCTAGTATATGTTTTGGGGTTAGTTTTATCTCATTGTATTCATGTTCCTCGGAACACGAATGCGAGTGTGTATGCACAGTTGATTGAGGCGGAGGAAGAGGTTTTTCATTAGGGTTTCGGAACGGGTGTGTATGCACAGTTGACAGTTGTCTTTTTCCAAACCCTAATGGATATGTGAAATATCAATTAATAATATTATATAAATGAAATTGTGTCATGGTTAGGGTTGTTGACTTGTTGACCAAGGTTGACTAGTTGACCAAGGTTGAAAGGTTGACCATCATCATTTCAAGCAAAGATGCTCTTTGATCTTTGCAAAACTCATTTAATATGAAATGATAATGGTCATTTCAACATACCATCACCTTTTTCATTTTGATTAATTTTGTTAATTGATTAATTCACATATATTTGTTATGGTTGTAAAATACCATCTTATTCTATCATAACCATTCTCTCTCTTCTCTTCATCTTCCTCCTCCTCTAGTTTAAGGAGAATCATTCTCATGAGTTGAGAAACCTCTCCTTGGAGATAAAACACCCAAAGCCACTCTCTACTCATCCTAAAGTTGAAGGTCTAGCAAGCCGCAGACTATAGTTTTCTCAAAGTTCGAGGAAGAAGCTCAAGTAGAGACCCTCCGGTGGATCCATCTTCGACAAGAAAAGGCAACGAGAAAAGCACCATCCGACCACTACAAAGAGTCCAAGAAGAAGGGGTTCAAATTTAGGTATAACCCCTAACCGAGTAGATAACTCTCTTGTTAGTTGCTAGTGTGTAGTTTAGCCAAGATCCGTTTTCGTAGTCCATGTTACATAAACCCTAAAAATCGTTTTTTATCATTTTCGCAAGCCCGAAAGAACTGGGAGAGGTAACGTGGACTTACAGTGGTATCAGAGTCTAACTAAACACACCCTAGCATGTTAGCAAAGTATCTAGAATTTCGACCGGACAAAAAAACCGCGAGACACCCCGGAAAAACCAAGTTGCTGCCGATTTTTTTTTTCTGCTCTAAAAATAATAAATCATGTCTTAAAAATTGGCCCAGGCTTTTTTATGAACAGGCAAGAAAAATGATCCGGCGAACCAACCGACTCACCGCGGTTCCGCGGCAGAAGCTTGCTTCTGCTACGGATCCGCGGCCGAGTTGACTCGGCCGTGGATCGTTTCTCCTGCAGTTTGTTTCTGGTGGTATTTGGTGATTTTTGGGATGGTTTGTTTCTGCCCAGAATTTCCAGAGAACAAGTTTGTTTTGGGGGTGGTTACAAATCCGTATTTTGATCGATTTTCTGTAGACTTTGGCTAATGGGTTGTATCTGTAATGTTATATGTATTGAACGTCTGATAATCGCTATACGTCGATTAGTGGGGGTTATACATATCTGTGATCTGTGATGTTGATGGTATGTGTATATGAATTCGTTGGATTGTCGCGGATGAATAGCCGGGGGGAATTGTGAGATGAGAGTTTTGTTTATCTTTCAATTCTTGTAATATGTAAATTGATGTAATATTATTTGTATGGCCGCACAACCGGGTCTGGGTTGTAGCCGTCATTGTATAATTTTTTTTTTACTATTTTTGCTCCTAGGATAGACCCAAGGTGGGGTGCACAAGCTACCGGGTATCTCGAAGTGCCGAGTGGCCTACTCACGAGTTGAGGAAGGTTGCTTCGCTTCGGGTACTTGGCGGGTAGTTTGTCGCACCCGTAGGGGTCTAGGGTGGGGTTTGGCTATTCATCGCGACCGCGTAATCTGCTCTTCGTTACAGGCTCGTACGAATTGCGGATTCCTAATATATCCAATATATTCATCTGTGATCTGGAATGGCTATCATTGCATGTGACGAATGTTTATATATATATATATATATATATATATATATATATGATATCTATTTAGGAGTTGCTTATGTTTTGCATCCGCGCTAGTCCAGCCCCCGCTCTGTCGTTAGTTAAGTAACCTAACGGGTGATGACGGGACCACGTGGTGAATGCGGATGGCATAAGCGTACGTCATATTTTCGTTGTTTTCTGCAATGGTAGGATTAAATGATGGGACGCATTGGAATTAATGCAAGATAAAAATAAACCAAGTAAAAGTCGTTGGAACACTTTGAAAAACCACTCGGTTCTTTTCAAAACCATACTTTTAAATGCGGAGCTTGAACCACTCCTTTTTGAAAGCTATCTCGTTCCTTCGATTATATCAAGTTCACTACGTTCACTGTTTCGCCAAAACCATTCGTAGCCCTCCGTCATTTCACATGAATGGTCAATAAGTATTCAAGCTATGTTTGTTGGCCAAAGTCAAGGCATAGCGATTGGTAGCTATTGGGTATTCATGTGCAGCATAGATAGATGTGTTGGTTTGGGACAGTCGTTCTACCTTGTTGGCCAAAGTCAAGGGTATGTGCGGGTGGGCTCAAATTAACCTAGAGAATGACGGGTAGAACTTGACATGTGACTTATGATTTGTTGGCCAAAGTCAAGGTCATAAGAGCATGGGGCAAAAATCCACATCGGGAGTTTCAAAAGAACTGAAACTTGCTAGCACTGCATACCATTTGGAGTGTGATGATTCTGGTAGGATTCCTTTAGTTTTGTCACGTGATGATATTTGGATCCCGATCCTACTCTGAGCATATGCTACTCCTCCGGAACTTTCTCACTTAACGATCAATGCTATAAACCAAGTAGGTGTCTAAAAAGGTGTTAGTGGGGCTATGCCCACAGGGAAAAGAGGTTATTTAATTAAGGAACTTCGCGAAAGCGTTGGAAAACCTCCCTCGAAGTACCGACACTGGCCTGGATGAACGGTTAAGCAAGTATTGTACGGTGAGATTGATCCCGACTAGTTCTTCCTTTATGGTTTGAGGAGGGATTCGAGAGACAGTGGGAGCCATCCTGTTTAGACAAATTAAAAACCACTCTAAACTTGCAAGAGTATCATGCTAAAGTGTTTCTTCTCTCTCTCCTAATTGCAGCGACCAAACATCATGACTGGACTTAAGTTACTAATAGATAAAAACATACTGACAGGGCCAAACTACAAAGATTGGCTCAGGAATGTCAAAATGGCAATCACTTATGACAAGTTGGGGTATCTTCTTACCACCAAAGCTCCCCCTGTCCCAGGTCCCAAAACCAGCGTCGCGGATAGGGAAATCCATAAGACCTAGGAAATCAATTGCGCGAAGGCCAAGTGCCTCGTGCTTGCCTCTATGGACAACGAACATCAGAGGAGGCACGAGAATATGGACCTCGAATCCATATTTCTTCATACAAAAGAACTGTATGGTGAGCAGTCTCGTATCGCAAGATACGAAGTGTCGAAGAAGTTGTTTTCGGCAAGATTGGCCGTCGGATCATCGGTAGCGGAACACGTGCTTAAGATGATTGGCTACATAGAGGAGCTCACGAACCTTGGGACCACCTTGGAGAATGAGCTCTATACGGACTTGATTCTTCAGTCCCTTCCTTCCACTTACGCCCAGTTCATTCTGAATTTCAACTTGCAAGAAAAGGAAGTTGAACTTTCAGAGCTCCTTAACATGCTGAGGAGTGCAGAGGGCACCCTACAGAAAGGTAGGGAAACATCCACTTTGTTTGTACGAGGATCTTCCTCTTCTAGGTCTAAGGCGAAAGCCAAGGGAAAGAAGAAGAAAACCCCCGCCAAACCAAGGGGCGGTGTTAGTAAGGTGGATACGAAGGGAAAGGCAAAAGCAACAAAGGTAGCGGGAAAACTTGTGAATAAGGAAGAATGCTTTTACTGTCACAAGAGTGGACACTGGAAGAAAGATTGCAGGGCTTGGAAAGCCAGAACACAGGATCTGAAGCAGGTTGTGGCTTCAGCTTCAGGTGTGTATGTTATTGAAAACTGTCTATCAATAAACTCTACGTCCTGGGTATTGGATACCGGATCAGGATCTCATATCTGTAATTCTTTGCAGGCGTTGAAAAAGCGTAGGTTTTTGAAAGCAGGTGACATGACCCTCAAAGTTGCAAACGGAGCTAGCATGGATGCTGAGGCCGTGGGGGACTATCACCTGGGAATGTCAGATGGACGTGTTTTGGTTTTACGTAATTGCTTTTTTGTACCCAACGCAACTTGTAATATCATTTCTGTATCTTTGATTTCTAAAGAAGGTTATGAATTTGCGTTTGTAAGTAATGTTGTAAACATTCACCTTAATCAAGTTCTGATTGGTTCAGGTACATTGAGCAATAGTATATACGTATTAAACCAACCACAGATTTTCAATGTCCAGAATACACACAAAAGAAAGTCTCCGGAAATAAATCAGACTATCTTATGGCATTGTAGACTGGGTCACATCAATGAGAGAAGGTTGACGAAGTTACATACAGAAGGATATTTGGATCCGTTCGAATATCAATCATATGCAACTTGTCAATCCTGTCTCAAAGTAAAGATGACAAAGACTCCGTTCACTGGACACGGAGTGAGAGCGAGTGAGCTCTTGGGACTCGTACACAGCGACGTGTGCGGTCCAATGTCTACACATGCACAAAGCGGTTATTCTTACTTCATTACTTTTACGGATGACTTTTCAAGGTACGGTTATGTCTTCTTAATGAAACATAAATCCGAAGCCTTTGGAAAATTCCAGGAATATAAGAATGAAGTAGAAAAACAAACAGGAAAAAATATCAAAACACTGAGATCTGATCGAGGTGGTGAATACTTGAGTGCCGAGTTCCTGGACTACTTAAAAGAGAATGGAATTCTCTCTCAGCTTACTCCTCCATACACTCCGCAACATAACGGTGTATCGGAGAGACGGAACCGAACCCTATTGGATATGGTACGGTCCATGATGAGTAACGCTGAGTTACCACGATCATTCTGGGGATATGCGCTAGAATCAGCTGCATACCTTTTGAACCGAGTTCCAATTAAGACTGTACCTACTACACCATATCAGATGTGGTATGGAAAGAGACCCTATCTTAATCACATTAAGACATGGGGATGTCCAGCTTTTGTCAAAAAGCAGCATGCGGACAAGCTCGAGGCACGCTCAGTACAGTGCAAGTTTGTGGGATATCCAAAGAACTCCAAGGGATATTTCTTCTATTGCGAAGAGGAACAAAAGGTTTTTGTTTCTCGTCATGCCCACTTCTTGGAAACTGAGTTTTTGGAAAATCAGATAAGTGGGAGCGCAATAGAACTGGAAGAAATTCCAGAACCATGAGCTATTATTGAAAGCTTAGTAGAACCAAAGGGTTCAAAAGATCAGGACATTCCTACGCCGCTCCGCAGAAGTAGTAGGCAGTCTCATCCACCCGAGAGATACTACGGTTTTCTCATAGACAGGGATAGAGAGGATTGCATCATTGATAGTGATGAGCCGACTAGCTTCCAGCAGGCCATTCAGAGCGTTGACTCGGTAAAATGGCAGGATGCAATGCAGACCGAAATGGAGTCCATGTACACCAACAAAGTATGGACGTTGTATATTGCTCCAGATGGGGTAAAACCCGTAGGATGCAAGTGGATCTTCAAAAGGAAGATTGGTGTAGATGGACAGGTTGAGACCTATAAAGCTAGACTTGTTGCAAAGAGTTTCCGTCAAAGACCTGGCTTGGACTATGACGAAACCTTTTCTCCAGTGGCTATGCTGAAATCCATTCGGATCCTTCTTGCCATTGCTGCCTTCCACGATTATGAGATCTGGCAAATGGACGTAAAGACCGCTTTTCTAAATGGAAATTTAGAGGAGTGTGTCTATATGGACCAGCCAGAGGGTTTCATTCAGAGTGGGAGCAGCGGAAAGGTGTGCAAGTTGCTTAAGTCCATCTATGGACTAAAGCAGGTATCGCGGAGTTGGAACATCTGTTTTGATGAGACGGTCAAAGAATTTGGTTTTATCAAAAATCCAGATGAACAATGTATCTATAGTAGATTTGTAGCGAGAACTGTAGTATTCCTCATTTTATACGTGGATGACATTCTCTTGATAGGAAATGACATTCCTATGCTACAATCTATCAAAGGGTTCTTATCACACAGGTTCTCCATGAAAGACCTGGGTGATGCCTCATACATTCTGGGGATTCGGATCTATCGTGACAGATCTAAGAGGATATTAGGACTCTCACAGTTCAGGTACATCGACACCATACTGAAAAGATTCAGTATGGAAGATTCCAAGCGCGGTAATCTACCGGCTTCTCACGGGATCACCCTCTCCAAACAGATCTCTCCCAAGACTGATTTGGAAAGAGATCGCATGTTTATTATACCCTACACTTCTGCGGTAGGCTCTATAATGTATTCGATGTTGTGTACCAGACCAGATGTAGCTTATGCACTGAGTGTGGTAAGACGGTATCAGTCAAACCCTGGGGAGAAACACTGGATAGCGGTAAAGAACATTCTCAAGTACCTGAGAAGGACTAAGGAGATGTTCTTGGTGTATGGCGGAAAAGACCTCCAGATCGAGGCCTTTGCTGACTCCAGCTTCCAGAGTGACAAGGATGATTCCAAGTCCATATCGGGTTATTTCTTTACCCTCTATGGAGGGGCGGTGTGTTGGAAGAGTTCCAAACAGGAAACCATTGCTGACTCGACGATGGAAGCGAAATATATCGCTGCTGCAGATGCCGCAAAGGAAGCTGTCTGAATGAAGAAGTTCCTCACGGAGCTTCAGGTGGTCCCTACCATTGTTGATCCAATAACGCTGTATTGCGACAACAACGGAGCTATAGCTTTAGCGAAGGAACCCAGGTCCCATCAGAAGTCCAGGCACATCTTGAGGCGGTATCACCTGATCAGGGAGATCGTGGGTCGCCAGGAGATCGAGGTTCGGAGAGTTGCTACGGAAGATAACACTGCTGATCCATTCACCAAGGCCTTACCCCAGACTCAGTTCGAGCAGCTGATCGAGATGATAGGTCTTCGATACGCCAGTACATAGCCTTAGTGCAAGTGGGAGATTGTTAGTGTATATGCCCTAGAGGCCATTACTGTATCATACTGGATTGTATATTACTTGATGGAAGCTTGGGATATTCACCTTGTATTGGCATTCTTGCTCAAAATAGTAGTATGCTACTTGGTTTGTTTCTGCTTTAATGTGTGCATGTGTTTCTTTTAGCATATCGCCTTTACACATTAGTGGAGCCCTCAGGATCTTTGCTTGATTACCAGCGTTGTGATGGCAGTCACACTCGTGGGGGCTGGGTAATCCATAAGCACATCCTTATGCAGGTCCCTAGTCGCAGGACTATCGAGACAGGGCATCGATACTCCGGAGTAGACTAGCGTATGCGCTTCTTATCCCAGCTTGGGAGATGGTCTGTCCTACAGCCGTCAGTACGTCGTACTTGAGATAGTATACGGGTGCTTGTTAGGTTACGAGTACACTGGACAGGACTCGTCGGGAACTGTTGGTTGGTATTATACCTATCGTCAGTTATCAGTTCCCAGGTGACATGAGTACAGCTTAGTCCGTTGACTTGACACTGTCACTTCGCCTCGAGTGTGTTCCCACTGTATTTTGATTACTACCCTACCACGGCTCAAAGGAGTCATGCAAACAGGTAGTTTTTGGGTGCAGTCCCGAAGCACTTGGAGGCAGTGACGGTTAGACAGGATTCGTCTCTCCCGGTATTGGGGGTTGATATCGCGCTGTGTCTAAGAGAGCCATTACACAAAGTCCCTGGCCAGGGCAAGCGAGATAGACTGGTAGGTTTCCAGTGTTATCTCAGGGTGTTCTGGGCTACACTCCGACACGACTTGTACCGCTATTAGAGGACTGACGTTTACCGCCCCCTAGGGCCGCCATGCGATATTCTCAGACGAACAGACCGGACTGTACGGAGACTGTCATATTCAGGCTCAGTAGGAGATCAGATGGGTTTACCTCGTCAGTCTTCTTATCGGCATCTACCTGGGGACCGTTACGTACAGCTAGTGCCGCTTGCGATCTGTGGTTAAACCCACTGCCAGCGTAGTGTCGAGTCTTTAGAGTCCCACACATAGCGTTATTCGCCTTTGGGCAAAACAGAGTAAAGGTCGCATGGTTTTGCGACAGGGTTCATTCACATCGACGCACTTGTGCACGTTTGGCGTCCGGACAGACATTACTAGCGGGCTCTGGTTTGAGCCAGATCCTAGTATATGTTTTGGGGTTAGTTTTATCTTATTGTATTCATGTTCCTCGAAACACGAATGCGGGTGTGTATGCACAGTTGATTGAGGCGGAGGAAGAGGTTTTTCATTAGGGTTTCGGAACGGGTGTGTATGCACAGTTGACAGTTGTCTTTTTCCAAACCCTAATGGATATGTGAAATATCAATTAATAATATTAATTAAATGAAATTGTGTCATGGTTAGGGTTGTTGACTTGTTGACCAAGGTTGACTAGTTGACCAAGGTTGAAAGGTTGACCATCATCATTTCAAGCAAAGATGCTCTTTGATCTTTGCAAAACTCATTTAATGTGAAATGATAATGGTCATTTCAACATACCATCACCTTTTTCATTTTGATTAATTCTGTTAATTGATTAATTCACATATATTTGTTATGGTTGTAAAAAACCATCTTATTCTATCATAACCATTCTCTCTCTTCTCTTCATCTTCCTCCTCCTCTAGTTCAAGGAGAATCATTCTCATGAGTTGAGAAACCTCTCCTTGGAGATAAAACACCCAAAGCCACTCTCTACTCATCCTAAGGTTGAAGGTCTAGCAAGCCGCAGACTTTAGTTTTCTCAAAGTTCGAGGAAGAAGCTCAAGGTAGAGACCCTCAGGTGGATCCATCTTCGACAAGAGAAGGCAACGAGAAAAGCACCATCCGACCACTACAAAGAGTCCAAGAAGAAGGAGTTCAAGTTTAGGTATAACCCCTAACCGAGTAGATAACTCTCTTGTTAGTTGCTAGTGTGTAGTTTAGCCAAGATCCGTTTTCGTAGTCCATGTTACCTAAACCCTAAAAATCGTTTTTCACCATTTCCGCAAGCCCGAAAGAACCGGGAGAAGTAACGTGGACTTATAACTCTTAGACCAACAGACCGGACTATATGGAGATTGTCACTAACAGGCTCAGTAGGGGTTCGGATGAGTTTGCTCGTCGGCCTTCCTTTCGCTCAATACCTGGGTAGTCGTTACGTACAGCTAGTGCCGCTGATGTGCTTGTGGTTAAACCCACTGCCAGCATATTGACGAGTCTTTAGTGTCCCACACAGAGGGTTTCCCTGGTTCTGGCGAAATGATGTAGTAGCCGTATTGGATACATGCAGGGTTCCAATCGAATGATTGTACTAGTTACCCGGACTTTCGATCGGACGGTTAATAATACTAGCCGGCTCGGGATTGAGCCGGATTATTAAATCAGGTATCGATTTAATAGTTTACGTATATATATTTCGATATGTATATTCTAGTATTATGTTATTCGTGTTATTCTATCTTTTTGGGTATTCGTATTTCGGTACGAATACAGGTATGTATATACAGTAGAGTGTAATACGTATTTATACGAAAAACATTCTAGAAGGTGGACACCTCATTTTAGATTTATCCATTTATTATAAATGGAAAATGAGGTATTAAGGAAGAGAGGGGAGTATGGTGAGAACCATGCTTCAATAGTGTTGCACAAATGAATTAACAATTCATTTGTGCAAACTATTCAAGCATGGTTGGAATTGTTTATTGAAAAAATGAGTTTTGTAAAACCATGCTTCAAATTATTTTCTCACTTGATGTTGGAAATGGTTTTGGGATGGTTCATTCTTGCATGATTTCATTCTCACCATTTGGTTTTCACTCTCCTCACTTCCTTTCTTGAGCTCCTCCACCTTCACCTTCAACCTCCTCTCTACAATCTCATGTAATGAGAATCAAGAGAGGAGGTGAGATAGATACACACTTAGTACACTTCACTACATCCTAGACACTTTAGATTAGCAATCTAAACTCTCTAGTTGCTCCACTAGATTCTTAGTGTGGAGCTAGAGCCATGAGCTACGTCCTTCGGGTGGATCATCTTCGACAGAGGAAGACCGGTGATTAAGCTCGATCCAAAGTACCTCTAGGAGCTAAGGAAGATGGTAGAAGACCGAAGTACACGGTTCATTCGGTATAATACTTCTATCATAGTAGATAATATCTTTGTAGCTTGCTAATTTCATATTTGGTTTCGATTCTAGGTAGTTGTTTCTAGCGCCAAGTTTTTTAAAACACCAAAAATTTTCGTTCCACAACGGCCGTGGTCGACAGCCAGGACGCTTGGAACCCCAACAAGGATTTGTGTTTTTTCCAAGACAATTTCTATTGATAACTCCGTTAAGTTGTCTAGTCTGAAAAGACAAGCACTTACTTTCTTCAGCTCCCCGAGGCTCAAGAGAAATGATACCGCTTAAGCCTATATTAATTTTATAGTCTTTAAAGTATTGTTTTACATATATCGAGGGGGTTTTATGAAAAATATTTTAATATAGTTTAAAATTAAATCTCAAGGGCGATTTATAATATTTAGGGTTTTCATGAATATGTATTTTAATTTAAATGGTGTTTTAGTGATAAAACCTAACTTTTAAAAGTTATGATATTTTTATGAAAACTAGCACTTTTGGAAACTTGTTGGTATTTTATTAAAATTTTAATCATTCATTTTAAAAATATAGTTTCATAATATGTTTTTATTGAAAATATGGATTCATAGTTTTATATAATTTTCCAAAATTTAGTTTTTTTATTTAGAAAAGTCGTATTTCTTAAAAACTGTATCTTTATTTTCTTTCGAGATCGAATACTCCGTGAGGAGTTCTGTATCTCACTCTACTGTCCTAAAGATGTGCGATAATTCGCACCATCCATTAGCGGGTCCCCTAACAAGGGTTGTAGAGGCGTAATTGTCAAGGATCAAAAAAATACCGATTAAAAGAAACCTATTTTGAAAAGGTATGGTATTTTAATGTAAAACTTATTGTTTAAATTAGCTATATATTTAGAGTACCATACTATGAAACCATAGTGTGCGTGTGGGGTAGGTCGTTACACTGTGAAGTTTTCCTAAAAGTATTTTTAACAATTATCGAAGTAAGGGTTATACTACAGTTCATGGTATTTTAATGAAAAGTTCATTATATGATTGTTTCATATGAAAATTTTGGTTAAATTCAAAACTAAATGATTGTAAACAAAATTACAAGTAGTGTGAGAAAATTAATTTGACCTATTATTCTTTAAATATGGGAGTACAAAGGTTAAAATCACATATATCAGAGTTAACTCCATTTTACCAATATGTTTTTAGAAGATATTTTGAGATGAAAAGAAGAAGAGATAAGAGGGACTTACGGCTTTATAAAAAGGAGCAAGGAAAAGAGAAAGGGGCTCCGTGGCGTCGCTGTAGCTCCGGAAACGACTTCGATCTTCGACGAAACGAGCTTGGTTGCTAACTCTACTTAACTTCACTTGCACTTATGAACTTTTGGGAGAATTTTGATAGAAATTTTCAGAATATAGAGGAGTTAGGGGATGAGGTGCTATTTATAGTGAAGAATTAGGGTTTGGAAATTAAAATTTTGGATTAAATAAATTAAAATGGTGTTTAATAATGAGTTGAATAGTCACTGTTTAATTGCAGGGAAATCAAACAGTGCAGGGGAGTTGAGGGGAGTCGAAGGGACTAGTGTGCAAAGTACGGAATCATTTGGACTCATCAAGACCGTCGGCGCCGGCCCAAAGTGAGAAACAAGCGGTCGAGACTTGATGATCCGTCTTGAGATTCATGCCACGTGGTGTAGTCAGGATTTACTCCTTTTTGCGCATGTTTGATTTTTCTGAAACTTTTCGTTTCTCCGTGAATTGCACGTGCAACTCTTGGGCTTCCGAAAAATTAAAAAGAAAAATCTTTAAAAATAATTGGATTTAATGGGATTCGAACACACAGGCTATGTCACAATAGTGTAGAGGTTTTACCAGTGAACTACAAGTTGCTTCTTTCTTTTATTGAAAAAAATAACTTATAACTCCTGTACAGGCTGAAATACCATTTTCTATACAATAAACAAGAAATTTTTATACATGGGTTTTCGAGTCATTACAACGCAACACTCAAAAACTGCCCCGTGTGTGGGACCAGCCGATTCAAGCCTAAGAAAGACTCTTAGTCGAGAGATGTGCCCGTGAAGAATTTTCGTCATTTTCCATTAATACCATGCCTCCAACGGTTATTTATGTGTGAGGAGACGGCATCCAAAATGCAGTAGTACCATAAAGCGCCTCGTGAAGAGGAGCAAATGAGTCATCCCAGAGATTCGATATCATAAAAAGTTTTAGATGAAAAATATCCTTCATTCGGCACAGACCCTCATAACGTGAGGCTGGGAATTGCGAGCGACGGTTTTAGTCCATTTGGGATGGTTCGCGGCGGGCGTACTCATAGTACTTGGCCTGTTATGGTGACTATATACAACCTGCCGTCATGGAGGGCAATGATGCAGTCTTATTTTACGTTAGCGTTTTTAATCGACGGTCCATCGTCTCCTAAGAAAAATATCGACGTGTACTTTCAACCCTTGATCGATGAGTTAAAGTTGTTGTGGGAACCTAGCGTGAGAACTATGACGCATATGGTAAATAATTTTTTTCAGATGCGGGCTGTTTTGTTGTGGACTATTAATGATTTTCCAGCCTACGGCATGCTATCGGGATGGACAACTCAAGGTAAGCTTGCTTGCCTTAGTTGTCATATGCATACGAGCACCGTACGCTTGAAATTTAGCGGGAAAGAGTCGTTTATGGGCCACCGACGTTTCTTGCCTATAACTCACAGATTCAGAAAGAATAAAGAATTGTTCAATGGCAAGACGGAGACTGGTAAGCCTCTTAAACTATTGTCCGGTAACGACATATTGCAACAATGGAGAGATTATCAGAATATCCCATTCGAAAAGAAACAAAACAAAGATGTAATGCCATGCCCAACTGGTTGGAAGAAATTAAGTGGTTTATTTCAACTTCCGTAATCTACTGCTCCGCCGCAATTTAGATGTTATGCATATCGAGAAGGGCATCTCTGAACACGTCATTAATTTTCAGTTTTATAAGGATGGAAAAACGAAGGACAATCTCAATGTCCGCCATGATTTAACGGATTTGGATGGTTTGTCCATTAAAGAAGAATTGCATTCTCAGCCTGTGGCTGGTAAATCAGATTATTACGATATCCCACCAGCAATCTACAATCTGGACAAAGATGAGAAGCGGCGTTTCATGCGGGTGTTGAAAGAATTGAAAGTCCCTGATGGTTTCTCATCAAACATTTCCAAACAGGTACAAATAGAAAATAGAAAAATCATAGGACTCAAGGGCCACGAGTACCAAATATTGATGTAACATCTTCTTCTTTTATGCCTGAGAGTATCGGTAAAATCCGAAGTTGTTCTCATTTTAACAACTTCTGCACGTATTTTCGACAACTGTGTTCCAAAAACGTCGACGTTAATGAGATAGCAGAGCTCAAAAAAGATATTTCTATGATCCTTTGCAAGCTCGAAATTATCTTTCCACCTTCATTTTTCGACATTATTGTTCATACGTCCATCCATTTGGCAACCGAGATTAAGATTGGCGGTCCGGTGCATTACCGTTAAATGTATCTCATCGAGAGGTATGAAAATATTTATTATTAATCATTTAAATTGCAAAACATTATCGTGGATTATTAATATCTATTATTTTCAACAGATATCTATTATGTTTAAAAAAAACTATATCCGCAACAAATATCGTCCTGAAGGTTCGATTGCGGAAGGTTATCTCTTGGAGGAAGTGACGTCTTTCTATTCTTGTTTCCTGAACGACGATATTAGGACGAAGCTGAACAAACCCCGCGTGTTCCTGACAGTCCAATTAGAACAGGAAGGCTAAAAAACATGTCTTACGATCTCATTGACGGTTTACATGCGTTTATCTTGCTAAACAATGAATGTTTTGCTAAATATGCAAAGCAAGTTTTTCTAATTTCATTCATTTAAACTGTTTGAAATTGAGTATAATCTAACCGCTATAACTGTAAATTAACGAATAGAGCGTACAAAACTATACTCAAGAAATCGAATCTTAGGACGTGGTCGGATGAGAGAATCGAGGAAGAACAGAGACGCACTTTCGTCGCTTGGTATAGAGAAGAAGTTGACGGACAAATATATCGTGATGTGCAGATTGATAGAGAGGTCCAAGACTTTTTAATTGGTCCATCGATTGTAGCTACGTTTTACAACGGGTACGGGTACGGGTACGGGCTTCACGGTCACTGCGAGCACGGTCGATAGAACCTTTCCATCGACCGTGAAGCTCGGAGACGGTACTGAGATCGACGGTGAATATCTCTACCAGCCTGCCAACTTTACCTCTAAGCCTGTCCCTCTATTTTACCCAAGGACTGGCAATTGTGGCTACAGTATGGGCGTGTCATTCGTATGACAATTTTCCTGTTCGGGATGTTATTTCTGCTGTACATATCTCCGGTGGAATTGGCATCATCATTATTGTTGGTTCAGGAATTGGCTTCACCATCATGGTGGAAGCCGAGCTTGAGCTTCCTGGCTCTATGGTGACATTTACCGATGAAAATAAGATCAGGAAATATATAAACTCCTCCTCCAACCCCACCGCCTCATTGATCTTCAACGGTAAAGTTCTAGGTGTAGTATCTCCGGCTCCTGTGGTCGCCTTTTTCTAATCGTGCGGACCAAGCCAGCAATCCCCCGGTATTCTGAAGCCCCATATCGCCACCCCAGGACTCAACATTCTTGCTGCATGGCACATTTCCATCGACCCAAGTTCCAAAATCCCTTACAACATAATCTCAGGCACATCCATGGCCACTCCCCATGTTAGCGGCATTGCGGCACTGATCAAGAGCTTGCACCCTGATTGGTCTCCATCTGCCATCAGATCCGCCATCATCACATTGTCCAACGAGCTTGATCATGAAGGTGAACATATCAAAGACGAGCAGCACAAGGACGCAAGCTTCTTCATGTCTGGCACGGGTCATATCAATCCTTCTACGGCCGCTGACCCTAGTCTAGTTTATGAAACTGAAGTGGAGGATTACATTGCTTATCTCTGTTCTGCAGTGGGAGAATCGGGGGTTTCCATAATTACTGGTCGATCCAATTCCACCTGCTCAAAATTGAAGAATATTATGGATTCAGAGCTCAACTATCCGACTATAACAGTTTCCCTCTCATCGAAAACTCTCACAGTGAATTACCGTATTAGTGACAAATGTTGACGCTGCTGATGCCAAGTACACCGTTGAGGTTGATGTGCCCAAGGGTGTAACCGTGACCGTGGTGACCGAGACCCTCAAATTCTCAAAGGTGAATGAGAAGCAATCATTTTCGGTTACTGTCAAGTCTAGCAAAGTTGCCGAAGTGAATTTGAAGTGGGCTTCTGGCAAAACCATTGTAAGGAATGCTCTAATGATCACAGCATAAGTTTTCTAGTATTGTAAGCTTCCATTTTGTGCTCAACTGTGGTCGATCCTTGTTTTAATTACTTATTATTATGATTGGTTAAATAGCGATTTCCTTTCTTCGGTGTATAATGGGTTGTTTTATGAATAAAGCTTTTGAATTGTGCATCTCTGTGATCTTGTCATTGTTTAAATGAATGGGCAATCAAGGGCTGGTTTATGATGTCTTTTGTTGCAAATTATAATATTTGTTTAGCATTAATTAATTGATATTCAAATAGATGATTATTATTATTATTATTTTGAGGTGATGATGATAATTGATGGAGCTCCTTTTCGGGCCTCCTTCAGATGTTATCTTCCGTAGATCTCACGGTGAACCTAGCTGATTATCCTTCGTCGCGTGTGGGTCTCAATGGGTTTTTGGAAGGAGAGGCAAGGTGTGGGAGCTGTCGCCAAGTACCTGCAAAGAAGTCCCGGGGTACCACCGAGGACCCTTCGACGCTCAAGTTAGTGATGAGATCCGAGCAGAGTAACGGCGTAAAGTGTAAAGAAAAATAGCTTACTTGACCCCTCTGTGATAGGGGTTTATATAGGAGTGATGGCACGCAGCAGCGGACGCGAGAATCTCGCTGGCAGTTACGCTCCCGACGTCACGCCCGCGTAGAGAGCGGATCGTCCATTAATGGGGATCGCGGAGGCATGGAACGTAGGATATTACTGGCGGAGAATCCGCGCATGGCGAGATTCGCGGGGCGGCGGTTACGTCTGCGTGCGGTGACTTTGGTCGGGGGGCGAGGAAGATGGCCTCGGCTAGGAGCTCGGGACGAGCGGGGAGGCCAAGGAGTCCAGGTCTTGCGGCAGCTCGGCGTGAGCTGGGGGAACGAGGAAGCCAATTTGCAGGGGGCCCCGAGGTGGGCCAGCTGGTGTTTGCAGGTCAGGTACAGGGCGGCAGGGTCGGCCCCCTGTGGGCCCTCTTCTGGGTTCTGGACACGCCTTCTGCCATGTGTCCTGATCTTGGAGGTCGCCAATATTGAGCATCATCATTAGCCCCCCACTCTTGCCCCGACCAGTTAGCGGGTCGGGTCAGAAGTGGACTGCCGGGCCCCCCGAGGTGAGCTCCTTCTCAGGGTTATGTCGGGATGAGTCCTTGAGCCGTCAGTTGTCTTTTCCGCTAGCGAATCGAGGCGAGATCTTTGCATTTAAGAAGGGTGTGCCGGTTCGTGCACTCTGCAGTCGAAGCGACGGTCCACGTGTCGAGCGCCAATTGGCCGATGCGACACGCGCAGGTCTACGGCGTCTGATGGGACGCGGTCTATCGCTGGGCTGCCACGTGGTGCGATCGGGGCCGCTGGGCGCAAGGTACTGTTTCGGCGGGAGACGATGGGCGCCATTGGATGAGGCCATATGCGGTAATAAATATGGGTGGGGCCCGCCCTAGGGCCCTTACTCTCTCATATTTCTCTTCCTCAAGCCCCAGCTGCTCGGCGCTCGTCTCCCCTCTTTCGTTCCCAACCTTTGAAGAAATTCTTTCCCAGGTCTCTTCCCCTGTAGAATCAGTATACGTTGTAGGAGTAGATGTTAGGGTTCCTTTAGATGTGTCCGAGTCTCCTCGGGGAGCAGGGGCTGGGCCCTCTCCCTGGGGCCGTGAGGCGGGGGCCGCCTCCAGGGAGGAGGTGGTAGATGTAGCCCCTAGCACCCCGTGTTGGGTGAGGCATGAGGACGAGCTCACCAACGCTCGAGGTCGCTTCCACATTCCCCCGCGCTACACGCTTCGTCTGGATGAGGAGGGAGAGAGGGCAGACCATGTACGGGGCAGGGAGATTGCCCTGTATTTGGAAGCTTTTGGGGCGGAATGCGCTTGCCCTTCTCTCCTGAGGTCATCGCCGCTCTGAATTTCTTCGGCTTGGCTCCCGGCCAGTTAGTGCCGAATGCGTGGAGGATCCTCCTCGGGTTCCTGATCCGCCTGAAGCTGCAGGCTGTTCCTTTCAGCCTTTCCCTTCTCGATTCCTCCCTTGCTTTTAAGAGTCACCCTGGCGGTCGTGCTGGCGACCCGGGATGGGTTTATTTTACTTTTAGGAAGCGGCCCGGGGTCGCTGTCGGGACTGGGGTCGTGGCCTTGCCCTCCTCCATTCACGATTAGAAGAAGAAGTTTTTCTTCGTCTCCCCTCCCGAGGGCGAGGGCTGGTCGGTGCCCACCAAGTGGTCGAGGGAGAAGAGTCTGCCGGGGAACCTGTCCGATGACTCCACCACGGTGAGAGTGGCGTCGTGGAAACCCATCCCTCGATACGACGTGCTGCTGTCCGAGAGGGTTTTGAGATGGATCGGGCTTAGCCCCGTTGAGTTCGTCGGCAAGTTAGGATTGCTTTCTGGGTTTATGTTTTACTCTCGTTGCTGATAAGTTGGGTGTTTGTTTCGTGCAGGATCTATGGACTTCGGCGTTCTCCGAAATGATATGCGCCAACCGAGGCAGCCTGCTAGGGCTGGGGGCGGCAGCTCTTCCCGGGCACAGCCAGCCCATGCTCCTACCGCCCCAGTGGCTGGGCCCCGAGGACACTCGGAGGTGGATCCCACCCCGGGTCCCAGCAGAGCATCGGGTAGGAAGCGGGCCCTGATTGTGGAGGACACGGCCTCGGAAGAGGAGATCGGCTCCCCCTCGGAGCCGCTCAGGAGGAGTTCCCAGAGGCCTTCCCAGGGCCGGTCTTCGCCGACCGTGGTAGAGGAAGGGGGGCTCCGGTTCGCGGTGCCGTCCGGGCTGTCGGTCGCGGACAGCCTCCTCCACGAGATAGAGACCTCGGCTGGGGGTCGGGTGTTAGTGTATATGCCCTAGAGGCCATTACAGTATCATACTAGTTTGTATATTACTTAATGGAAGCTTGGGATATTCACCTTGTATAGACAATCCTGCTTAAAATGGTAGTATGCTACTTGGTTTGTTTCTACTTTAATGTGTGCATGTGTTTCTTATAGCATATCGCCTTTACACATTAGTGGAGCCCTTGGGATCTTTGCTTGATTACCAGTGTTGTGATGGCAGTCACACTCGTGGGGGCTGGGTAATCCACAAGCACATCCTTATGCAGGTCCCTGGTCGTAGGACTATTGAGACAGAGCATCGATACTCCGGAGTAGACTAGCGTATGCGCTTCTCATCCCAGCTTGGGAGACGGTCTGTCCTACAGCCGTCAGTACGTCATACTTGAGATAGTATGTGGGTGCTCGTTAAGTTACGAGTACACTGGACAGGACTCGTCGGGAACTGTTGGTTGGTATTATACCTATCGTCGGTTATCAGTTCTCAGGTGACATGAGTACAGCTTAGTCCGTTGACTTGACTCTGTCACTTCGCATCGAGTGTGTTCCCACTATTCTTAGATTGCTATCTTACCACGGCTCAAAGGAGTCGTGCAAACAGGTAGCAGTTGGGTGCAGTCCCGAAGCACTTGGAGGCAGTGACGGTTAGACAGGATTCGTCTCTCCCGGTATTGGGGGTTGATATCACGCTGTGTCTAGGAGAGCCATTACACAAAGTCCCTGGCCAGGGCAAGCGAGATATACTGGTAGGTTTCCAGTGTTATCTCAGGGTGTTCTGGGCTATACTCCGACACGACTTGTACCGCTATTAGGGGACTGACGTTTACCGCCCCTAGGCCCGCCATGCGATATTCTCAGACGAACAGACCGGACTGTACGGAGACTGTCACATTCAGGCTCAGTAGGAGATCAGATGGGTTTACCTCGTCAGTCTTCTTATCGGCATCTACCTGGGGACCGTTACGTACAGCTAGTGCCGCTTGCGGTCTGTGGTTAAACCCACTGCCAGCGTAGTGTTGAGTCTTTAGAGTCCCACACAGAGGGTTATTCGCCTTTAGGCAAAACGAGTAGAGGTCGCATGGTTTTGCGACGGGGTTCGTTCACATCCGCGCACTTATGCACGTTTGGTGTCCGGACAGCTTATAATAGCGGGCTTTGGTTTAATCCAGATTCTAGTATATGTTTTGGGATTGGTTTTATCTCATTGTATTCGTGTTCCTCGGAACACGGATACGGGTGTGTTTGCACAGTTGACTGAGGAAGAGGCAGAGGACTTTCATTAGGGTTGATGACTGTTGTCTTTTTCTTAACCTTAATGTTTATATGTGAAATATGATTATTAATATTAATTAATTATAATTGTGTTATGGTTAGGGTTGTTGACCATTTGACTATGGTTGACTTGTTGACCTATGTTGACATATTGACCATCATCATTTCATATGAAAGATGCTCTTTGATTCTTGCAAAATTCATTAATGTGAAATGATAATGGTCATTTCAAGTTAACCATCACAATTATCTTTAATTAATTATTTAATTATCATAATTCACATATATGTGAGAAGGTTGATATTATCCTCCCATTCTCTCATCCTTTTCCTCTCTCTCAAAGCTCTCCCTCTCATGAGTTGAGAACCATTAAGCTTTTGAGATAAAACACCAAAATCATTCTCTACTCTTTCTAAGGTTCTAGGTTTAGCACACCAAGCACCTTAGTTACTTCTAGTTTGGGGTAGGAGCCAAAGGTAGAGGCCCTCGGGTGGATCTTTCTTCGCAAGAGAAGGCGACGAGGACGACCCGTTCATCTCACTCCAAGGAGCAAGAAGAGAAGGACTTCAAGACTTAGGTATAACCCTTTTACCGAGTAGCTAAATCTCTTTGCTTGGTTATTAGTTTATGTTTAGCAAAGATCCTCCTTTATATAGTCCATGTTGCCTTGAGTTGTAAAAATCGATTTTTTTTATACCGTTTCCGCCTCCCCTTAAGCACCGGGGTGGGCAACGTGGACTTACAGTGGTATCAGAGCCTAACTAAACACAAACTAGCAAGTTAGCAAAGTATCTAGAACTTCGATCGGAAAAAAATCGCAAAACACTTTTCAAAAACCTAACTTTCTGCCGATTTTTAAACCTGCTTTAAAAATAATAAATCATACACTAAAAATCGGCTCAGGGCTTTTAAAGAACACCCAAGAAAAACGATCCAGCGAGTCGACCAACTCACCGCGGAACCGCGGCAAGAGCATGCTCTTTCCACGGATCCGCGGCCGAGTTGACTCGGCCGAGGGTCGTTTCTCCTGCAGTGTTCTTATATTGATGTTTTGGGATTTTTAGGATGGTTTGTTTCTACCCAGGTTTTTCAGAGAACAAATTTGTTTTTGGGGTAGTTACAAATCCGTATTTTGATCGAACTTCTCTAGACTTTGGCTAATGGGTTATATCTGTGATGTGATACATGTATTGAACGTCTGCTAATCGCTGTACGTCGATTAATGGGGGTTATACATATCTGTGATCTGTAATGTTGATGGTTTGTATATATGAATTCGTTGGATTGTCGCGGATGAATAGCCGGGGAGTTGTGAGATGAGAGTTTTCTTATTCTTTCAATTCATGTAATATGTAAATTGATGTAATATTATTTATATGGCCGCACAACCAGGATGGGGTTGTAGTCGTCATTGTATAATTTCTTTTACTGTTTTTGCTTCTAGGATAGACCCAAGGTGGGGTGCACAAACTACCGGGTATCTCGAAGTGCTGAGTGGCCTACTCACGGTGTTGAGGGAGGTTGCTTCGCTTCGGGTACTTGGCGGGTAGTTTGTCGCACCCGTAGGGGTCTAGGGTGGGGTTTGGCTATTCATCGCGACCGTGTAATCTGCTCTTCGTTACAGGCTCGTACGGAATGCGGATTCCTAGTATATCCAATGTGTTCATCTGTGATCTGGAATGGTTATCATTGCATGTGACGAATGTATATATCTATATATGATATCTATTTAGGCGTTGCTTATGTTTTGCATCCGCGCTAGTCCAGCCCCCGCTCTGTCGTTAGTTAAGTAACCTAACGGGTGATGACGGGACCCCGTGGCGAATGCGGATGGCATAAGCGTACGTCATATTTTCGTTGTTTTCTGCAATGGTAGGATTAATTGATGGGATGCATTAAAATTAATGCAATAAAATAAACCAAGTAAAAGTCGTTGGAACACTTTCAAAACCACTCGGTTCTTTTCAAAAACCAACTTTTAAATGCGGAGCTTGAACCACTCCTTTTAAAAGCTATATAGTTCCATCGATTATATCAAGTTCACTACGTTCACGGTTTCGCCAAAACCATTCGTAGCCCTCCATCATTTCAGTTAAATATTCGGTAGTATTCAAGCTATGTATTTTGACCTCACGCTAAGGCATAGTGATTGGTAGCTGCCGGATATTTATCTGTTGCATAGATAGAATGCGTTGGTTTGAGACAGTCGTACTGCCATTTTGGCCTACGTCAAAGGTAGGTACGGGTGGGTTCAAATTAACCTGGATAATGATGGGTAGAACTTGATATGTGACTTATGACATTTTGACCTCACGCCAAGGTCATAAGAGCATGGGGCAAAAATCCACATCGGGAGTTTCAAAAGAAACTGAAACTTGCTAGCGCTGCATACCATTTGGAGTGTGATGATTCTGTTAGGATTCCTTCAGTTTTGTCACACGATGATATTTGGATCCCGATCCTACTGTGAGTATATGCTACTCCTCCGGAACTTTCTCACTTAACGATCAATGCTATAAACCAAGTAGGTGTCTAGAAAGGTGTTAGCGGGGCTACGCCCACAGGGAAAAGAGGTTATTTAATTAAGGAACTTCGCGAAAGCGTTGGAAAACCTCCTTCGAAGTACCAACACTGACCTGGCTGAACGGTTAAGCAAGAATTGTACGGTAAGATTGATCCCGGCTAATTCTTCCTTTATGGTTTGAGGAGGGATTCGAGAGATAGTGGGAGCCATCCTGTTTAGACAAATTAAAAACCACTCTAAACTTGCAAGAGCATCATGCTAAAGTGTTTCTTCTCTCTCTCCTAATTGCAGCGACCAAACATCATGACTGGACTTAAGTTACTACTAGATAAAAACATACTGACAAGGCCAAACTATAAAGATTGGCTCAGGAATGTCAAAATGGCAATCACTTATGACAAGTTGGGGTATCTCCTTACCACCAAAGCTCCCCCTGTCCCAGGTCCCAAAACCAGCGTCGCGGATAGGGAAATCCGTAAGACCTGGGAAATTGACTGCGCGAAGGCCAAGTGCCTCGTGCTTGCCTCTATGGACAATGAACATCAGAGGAGGCACGAGAATATGGACCTCGAATCCATATTTCTCCATACAAAAGAACTGTATGGAGAGCAATCCCGTATCGCCAGATACGAAGTCTCGAAAAAGCTGTTTTCGGCGAGATTGGCCGTCGGATCATCGGTAGCGGAACACGTGCTTAAGATGATTGGCTGCATAGAAGAGCTCGCGGACCTTGGGACCACGTTAGAGAACGAGCTCTACACGGACTTGATTCTCCAGTCCCTTCCTTCCACTTACGCCCAGAATATGGAACTTCAACTTGCAAGAAAAGGAAGTTGAACTTTCAGAACTCCTCAACATGCTGAGGAGTGCAGAGGGCACCCTACAGAAAGGTAGGGAAACATCCACTTTGTTTGTAGGAGGATCTTCCTCTTCTAGGTCCAAGGCGAAAGCCAAGGGAAAGAAGAAGAAAACCCCCACCAAACCAAGGGGCGGTGTTAGTAAAGTGGATACGAAGGGAAAAGCAAAGGCAACAAAGGTAGCGGGAAAGCTTGTGGAGAAGGAAGAGTGCTTTTACTGTCACAAGAGTAGACACTGGAAAAAGGATTATAGGGCTTGGAAGGCTAGAAACCAGGATCTGAAGCAAGTTGCGGCTTCAGCTTCAGGTGTGTATATTATTGAAAACTGTCTATCAATAAACTCTACTTCCTGGGTATTGGATACCGGGTCAGGATCTCATATCTGTAATTCTTTGTAGGCATTGAGAAAGCGTAGGGTTTTGAAGGTAGGTAATATGACCCTCAGAGTTGCAAACAGAGCTAGCATGGATGCTGAGGCCTTGGGGGACTATCATCTGGGAATATCAGATGGACATGTTTTGGTTTTACGTAATTGTTATTTTGTACACAATGCAACTTGTAATATCATTTCTGTATCTTTAATATCTAAAGAAGGTTATGAATTTGCATTTGTAAGTAATGTTGTAAACATTCACCTTAATCAAGTTCTGATTGGGTCAGGTACATTAAGCAATGGTATACACGTATTAAACCAACCACAGATTTTCAATGTCCAGAATACACATAAAAGAAAGTCTCCGGAAACAAATCAGGCTTTCTTATGGCATTGTAGTCTGGGTCACATCAATGAGAGAAGGTTGATGAAGTTACATACAGAAGGATATTTGGATCCGTTCGAATATCAATCATATGCAACTTGTCAATCCTGTCTCAAAGGAAAGATGACAAAGACTCCGTTCGCTGGACACGGAGTAAGAGCGAGCGAGCTCTTGGGACTCGTACACAGCGACGTGTGCGGTCCAATGTCTACGCATGCGCGAAGCGGTTATTCTTACTTCATTACTTTTACGGATGACTTTTCAAGGTAAGGATATGTCTTCTTAATGAAACATAAATCCGAAGCTTTTGGAAAATTCCAGGAATATAAGAATGAAGTAGAAAAACAAACAGGCAAAAGTATCAAGACACTAAGATCTGATCGAGGTGGTGAATACTTAAGTGCCGAGTTCCTGGATTACTTAAAAGAGAATGGAATTCTCTCTCAGCTTACTCCTCCATACACCCCACAACATAACGGTGTATCGGAGAGATGGAACCGAACCCTATTGGATATGGTACGGTCCATGATGAGTAACGCTGAGTTACCGCGATCAATCTGGGGATATGCGCTAGAATCAGCTGCATACCTTTTGAACCGAGTTCCAACTAAGACTGTGCCTACCACACCATATGAGATATGGAGTGGGAAGAAACCCTATTTTCAATATCTGAAAATCTGGGGATGTCCCTCTTTTTGCAAAAAGCAGCATGCGGACGAACTCGAGGCACGCTCAGTACTGTGCAAGTTTGTGGGATACCCAAAGAACTCCAGGGGGTATCTTTTCTATTACGCAGAGGAACAAAAGGTCTTTGTTTCTCATAATGCCCACTTTCTGGAACACCAGTTCTTAGAAAAGGAAATAAGTGGGAGCGCAATAGAACTGGAAGAAATTCCAGAACCACAGACTATTACTGAAAGCTTAGTAGAACCAAAGGGTTCGAAAGATCAGGACATTCCTGCGCCGCTCCGCAGGAGTAGTAGGCAGTCTCATCCGCCCGAGAGATACTACGGTTTTCTCATAGACGGGGATAAAGAGAATTGCATCATTTATAGTGATGAGCCGACTAGCTTCCAGCAGGCCATTAAGAGCGTTGACTCGGTAAAATGGCTGGATGCAATGCGGACCGAAATGGAGTCCATGTATACCAACAAAGTATGGACGTTGGACATTGCTCCAGATGGGGTAAAACCCGTAGGATGAAAGTGGATCTTCAAAAGGAAGATTGGTGTAGATGGACAGGTTGAGACCAATAAGGCTAGGCTTGTTGCAAAGCGTTTTCGTCAAAGACCTGGTTTGGACTATGACGAAACTTTTTCTCCAGTGGCTATGCTAAAATCCATTCGGATCCTTCTTGCCATTGCTGCCTTCCACGATTATGAGATTTGGCAGATGGACGTAAAAACCGCTTTTCTAAATGGAAATTTAGAGGAGTGTGTCTATATGGACCAGCCAGAGGGTTTCATTCAGAGTGGGAGCAGCGGAAAGGTGTGCAAGTTGCTTAAATCCATCTATGGACTAAAGCAGGCATCGCGGAGTTGGAACATCTGTTTTGATGAGACGGTCAAAGAATTTGTCTTTATCAAAAATCCAGATGAACCATGCATCTATAGTAGATTTATAGCAAGAACTGTCGTATTCCTCGTTTTGTACGTGGATGACATTCTCTTAATAGGAAATGACATTCCTATGCTACAATCTGTCAAAAGGTTCTTGTTACACAGGTTCTCCATGAAAAACCTAGGTGATGCCTCTTACATTCTGAGGATCCGGATCTATCGTGACAGATCCAAGAGAATATTAGGACTTTCACAATCTAGGTACATCGACACCATACTGAAAAGATTCACTATGGAAGATTCCAAGCGCGGTAATCTACCGGCTTGTCACGGGATCACCCTCTCCAAAGAGATGTCTCCCAAGACTGATTTGGAAAGAGATCGCATGTCCATTGTACCCTACGCTTCTGCGGTAAGCTCTATAATGTATGCGATGTTGTGTACCAGACCAGATGTAGCTTATGCACTGAGTGTGGTAATCCGGTATCAGTCAAACCCTGGGGAGAAACACTAGATAGCGGTAAAGAACATTCTCAAGTACCTGAGAAGGACTAAGGAGATGTTCTTGGTGTATGGAAGAAAAGACCTCCAGATCGAGGCCTTTGCTGACTCTAGCTTCCAGAGTGACAAGGATGATTCCAAGTCCACATCGGGTTATGTCTTTACCCTCAATGGAGGGGCGGTGCGTTGGAAGAGTTCCAAACAGGAAACCGTTGCTGACTCGACGATGGAAGCGGAATATATCGCTGCTGCAGATGCCGCAAAAGAAGCCGCCTGGATAAGGAAGTTCCTGACAGAACTTCAGGTGGTTCCGTCCATTGTTGATCCAGTACCTCTGTATTGCGACAACAACGGGGCTATAGCTTTAGCGAAGGAACCCAGGTCCCATCAGAAGTCCAGACACATCTTGAGGCGGTATCACCTGATCAGGGAGATCGTGAGTCGCCAGGAGATCGAGGTTCGGAGAGTTGCTACGGAAGATAACACTGCTGATCCATTCACGAAGGCCTTACCCCAGACTCAGTTCGAGCGGCTGATCGAGATGATAGGTCTTCGATACGCCAGTACAAGGCTTTAGTGCAATTAGGAGATTGTTAGTGTATATGCCCTAGAGGCCATTACTGTATCATACTAGTTTGTATATTACTTAATGGAAGCTTGGGATATTCATCTTGTATAGACAATCCTGCTCAAAATGGTAGTATGCTACTTGGTTTGTTTCTACTTTAATGTGTGCATGTGTTTCTTATAGCATATCGCCTTTACACATTAGTGGAGCCCTTGGGATCTTTGCTTGATTACCAGTGTTGTGATGGCAGTCACACTCGTGGGGCTGGGTAATCCACAAGCACATCCTCATGCAGGTCCCTGGTCGTAGGACTATCGAGACAGGGCATCGATACTCCGGAGTAGACTAGCGTGTGCGCTTCTCATCCCAGCCTGGGAAACGGTCTGTCCCACAGCCGTCAGTACGTCGTACTTGAGATAGTATGCGGGTGCTCGTTAGGTTACGAGTACACTGGACAGGACTCGTCGGGAACTGTTGGTTGGTATTATACCTATCGTCAGTTATCAGTTCCCAGGTGACATGACTACAGCTTAGTCTGTTGACTTGACACTGTCACTTCGCCTCGAGTGTGTTCCCACTGTTCTTAGATTGCTACCCTACCACGGCTCAAATGAGTCGTGCAAACAGGTGGCAGTTGGGTGCAGTCCCGAAGCACTTGGAGGCAGTGACGGTTAGACAGGATTCGTCTCTCCCGGTATTGGGGGTTGATATCGCGCTGTGTATAGGAGAGCCATTACACAAAGTCCCTGGCCAGGGCAAGCGAGATATACTGGTAGGTTTCCAGTGTTATCTCAGGGTGTTCTGGGCTACACTCCGACACGACTTGTACCGCTATTAGGGGACTGACGTTTACCGCCCCCTAGGGCCGCCATGCGATATTCTCAGACGAACAGACCGGACTGTACAGAGACTGTCATATTCAGGCTCAGTAGGAGATCAGATGGGTTTACCTCGTCAGTCTTCTTATCGGCATCTACCTGGGGACCGTTACGTACAGCTAGTGCCTCTTGCGGTCTGTAGTTAAACTCACGGCCAGCGTAGTGTCGAGTCTTTAGAGTCCCACATAGAGGGTTATTCGCTTTTAGGCAAAACGAGTAGAGGTCGCATGGTTTTGCGACGGGGTTCATTCACATCCGCGCACTTGTGCACGTTTGATGTCCGGACAGCTTATACTAGCGGGCTTTGGTTTAAGCCAGATTCTAGTATATATTTTGGGATTGGTTTTATCTCATTGTATTCGGGTTTCTCGGAACACGGATACGGGTGTGTATGCACAGTTGACTGAGGCAGAGGCAGAGGACTTTCATTAGGGTTGATGACCGTTGTCTCTTTCTTAACCCTAATGTTTATATATGAAATTTGATTATTAATATTAATTAATTATAATTGTGTTATGGTTAGGGTTGTTGACCATTTGACTATGGTTGACTTGTTGACCTATATTGACATATTGACCATCATCATTTCATATGAAAGATGCTCTTTGATTCTTGCAAAATTCATTAATGTGAAATGATAATGGTCATTTCAAGTTAACCATCACTATTATCTTTAATTAATTATTTAATTATCATAATTCACATATATGTGAGAAGGTTGATATTATCCTCTCATTCTCTCATTCTCATTCTCTCTTATCCTCTTCCTCTCTCTCAAAACTCTCCCTCTCATGAGTTGAGAACCATTAAGCTTTTGAGATAAAACACCAAAATCATCCTCTACTCTTTCTAAGGTTCTAGGTTTAGCACACCAAGCACCTTAGTTACTTCTAGTTTGAGCTAGGAGCTAAAGGTAGAGACCCTCGGGTGGATCTTTCTTCGGCAAGAGAAGGCGACGAGGGCGACCCGTTCATCTCACTCCAAGGAGCAAGAAGAGAAAGACTTCAAGACTTAGGTATAACCCTTTTACCGAGTAGCTAAATCTCTTAGCTTGGTTGTTAGTTTATGTTTAGGAAAGATCCTCCTTTATATAGTCCATGTTGCCTTGAGTTGTAAAAATCGATTTTTTTATACCGTTTCTGCCTCCCCATAAGCACCGGGGTGGGCAACGTGGACTTACATCGGGTTCCTGGGGGAACCCTCAAGGCTCAGCTGGCGTCGATCACCCAGGAAGCCATGCAGGTAAGCCCCCAGTGCGCGGTGAGATTTAGTGTTTTCCTTCATATTTCTGATCCTTCTCTCTTTTTTGTGTCTTTCCATACTCTCCAGCACGTGGCCCTCGCCCTTCGCAAGGAGACCGAGGTGGTAGCACCGGCGGTGGAGGCCACGGGCCAGCTCGCCGAGTTGCAAGAGAGCTCCAGGCGAGAGCAGGAGGTGATGTCGGCGAGGATCACCGCCCTGGAGGGCGAGGTGGATGCCGGGAAAAGGGAGGTCGCCCGGCGTCGCGAGGCCGCCGCGATCACTGAGGGCAAGCTCAAGGACTCCCAGGTGCTTGCCGGAAACCTGAAGAAGACGGTGAAGACCCTCCGAAAGGAGCTGGGGGTGGCACCCGAGGCCTATAAGTCGGCCGGATTGAGGGCCGTGGCGAGCTACAAGGGGTCGAGGGACTTTTATGACGACCTGGCCGTGGCCACGACCCGCATTTGGCACGTGCCCTTGATGTCGTCAAGTCTTGGATGTCGGAGTTCGACGACGCGGATCTGCGGGCCGAGTTCCCCCTCGTGGGCTCCGACGAGCAAAGGGGAGAGGCTCTCGGCGAGGAGGGGGCCGAGGACCCCGCACCCCCGGTGGTGGAGGTCGAGGACCTCGAGGTCACGGCCGGGCCTAAGATGTAGAGCCCCCGCTCCCCTACCTTCATTTTGTTTTTCTTTTGACTTTTGTAAGGCCGAGGAGCCCAAAAAATACCTTTGTAAAAAAAACTTATCTTTGGCAGTAGTAATAAAGTTTTTCTTCAGCTGTGATAAAGTTTTTCTTTCTGCCATCTGTTTGTGAAGAATGCTCGTTTGGGATGTTTTTACTTGCACCGTTGTGCTTTCATGTCAGGTAGGCCCTCTGTTTAACGATCGTTCGTCGAGCTGACTGCAATCGCTTGCCAACGAGTGTCTCCGAGGATGTATTTCCCTGGGCCCCGGGGTCGAGGGGAGATCGTTCAAACTTGTACAGACCTGACATCCATTTCTGATTTAGAGTATTGGACGTCATCTGGGGGTGACCGGGCAGGGTAGCTGCGCCGTCATCTCCTGCTAAGGCTTCAGCATCTGTCGCGGCGGTAGGGGGGTTACCCTTCAAGGATGGCCGAGCAGGGTAGCTGCTCGGTCGTATCTTTAGAGGGCTTGGTTCTTTAGAGTTGTGGGTAGGCGACTACCAGCCTGGGGTGGTTGAGCGGGGTAGCCGCTCTGATGCCTCTTGTGAGGGCTTTTGATCCCTGGCGTATAGGGTAGGAGACGGAGTTTGACCGAGCAGGGCAGCTGCTCGGGTGCCTCTGTATGAGGGCTTTTGATCCTTAAGGGCGGTGGTAGGGAGCTACCAGCCGTTGATGGCCGGGCAAGGACCCGATTGCCTCGGGGAGGACTTTTTTATCCCCGGCGTGTGGCAGGGAAGCTGCCCGCCGGGGATAGCCGAGCAAGGGAACCTCGGGCTCGACTGCCTCTGGGAGGGCTTTCCGATCTTTCAGGACGTGGACCGAGCAGGGTTACTGCCCAGTGCTTCTTGGCGAGGACTTTGATCCCTGTCGGTTGTTGTAGGAAGCTACTAGCCGGGGATAGCCGGGCAAGGACCTGACTGCCTCTGGGAGGACTTTGGTCCTGGGCGCGAGAAAAGCTATAAGGCTGTAGGAAGCCTACCAAGGACCCTTGGCCGGGCAAGGTTACTGCCCGGTGCCTCTTGGCGAGGGCTTTTATCCTGAAAGATAGCCGAGTGAGGGAACCTCGGGCCTCGACTGCCTCTGGGAGGGCTTTTTGATCCCTGGCGTGTGGCAGGGAAGCTGCCCGCGGGAGATAGCCGAGCGAGGGAACCTCGGGCTCGGCTGCCTCTGAAAGGGCTTTTTGATCCCCGGCGTTGTGGCAGGGAAGCTGCCCGCGGGGGATAGCCGAGCGAGGGAACCTCAGGCTCGGCTGCCTCTGGGAGGTCTTTTCTGATCCTTAGCGTTGTGGCAGGGAAGTTGCCCGCTAGGGATAGCCGAGCGAGGGAACCCTAGGCTCGGCTGCCTCTAGGAGGGCTTTCTGATCCCCGGCGTTGTGGCAGGGGAGCTGTCGGCCGGGGATGTCTGAGCAGGGTAGCTGCTGAGTTGAATCTTTGACGAGGTACAGCCTGGTCTTTTGGCTGTAGGTGCGGGGAATGGGAACGGTCAGGGCAACAGCGCGCGCAGCTAGCGCATTGAATGCGGGGGGAGGCGAAGCGACAGGGGCGCGTCGTTTCGTTTCCACCGGGTACCCCTCGATGGACGCTGCGTGGCGGCTGTTGGGCTGCACAGCAGGCTATATAAGGAGTACTGGTTCTTCCCCTTTCGCAGACAGGCCATCGAAAATGGAGGATTTCCCGTTCACTATCCCCGAAATCGTCAGTTCTGCAGATGTGTATCTTTATGACCCCTACCGCACCGAGGACACGGTGCAGTTGGTTCACGGGCGCATTGAGGAGCATTTCGGCCGGCTGCTCCCTAGGCGCTCCTCCCTGCTGCAGCTACTGATGTACTCCATCTGGAGGGCATCGCCGGGGCTTTACAACCCCCTGTCGGAGCAGCTCTTCGATGAGGCCGTAGGCAAGCTGCGGTCTTTGAGGCGCTTTGGCTTGATCTCCGCGAACCGACTGGCCCGCTCAGAGGCGCTCGTCCGCGAATGCTACGAGCTAAAGCTCGGGGTCAATGCCCGTGGGGGGAACCGGGAACATAGGCTGGAACTTGCACGGCCCCGGTTGGCGGAGATCTTCGCCGAGTACCACAAGCAGTGCTCGCTGCACCCCGTTCCCCCGCTATTGTAGTTTTCCCTTTTTTTTGCATATATGGCTGAGGAGCCCATAATACCCTTTGAATAAACAAAGGTTTTCTTTCTTTTTCGCAATGCTCCATTGATCTTTATTAAATCAACAGTAGATTCTAGGGAGAATTTACATTGCTTTGAAAAAAAAAGGAAGGTACAGGCTAAAAGATGATTTTATTGGCTTGGGCCGAGCTCCCTGAAGGGCCGTCGGCCCCCGCGCTTGGCATAGGGCATGGGGCTCCCTGAGCTCTGGGCTGGCCGTCCGCTGAAATAAGCATGATCTGACCGATGGTCAGGTCGGTGGGAGGGCGATGCTGCTCCTGCTCGCGGTCGGTCTGCCGTTTGTCCCTTAGGTAGGCGGCGAGGTGCCCAGACCGGATGAGCTCCTCGATGTAATCCTTCAGCTGCTTGCAGTCCTCCGTGGCGTGGCCCATTACCCGGTGGAAAGCGCAGTAGGGGCCCCGGGTTCGCTTAGCGGCCTGACGCAGGACCGGAGGGAACTTGAAGAACCCCTCGTTCTGGGCCTCCTCCAGCAACACCGCGAGGGAAACGTTGAGGGGGGTATACTCCTAGAACTTCGGGTGGTAGGGCTACTGACGCTCCGGCCTCTCCTCCCGAGTCCTCTTCTTCTGGTCGGGCCGTTCTGCCCGGGGACGGTTAGCATTCACCTCGGATTCCAGCTGGACCTCGCGCTCAGTCCAAGCCTTGACCTCGGCCATGGTCTTAGGTTGAGCCAGCGCGAAGGAGCGCAACCATTCCTTGTGCCTCAGACTAGATCTGAGTGTCGTTATGACAGTTTCGTCTCGATGCTCGGGCACCTCGAGAAGGGCATTGTAGAAACGGGTAATGTAGGCCTTAAACGTTTCCTTGTCCCCACTTTTAACCATGAAGAGGTAGTCGACCGTGCGCTTCTGTCGACGGTTCCCCCCGAAATGTCCGAGGAACTGAGTAGCCAGCTCGTCGAAGATCGAAATCGAGCGGGGCTCAAGCCCCCGGAACCAGTCCTGACCTGCGCGGATGAGGGTGGCCGGGAAAGCCCTGCACTGGGCGGCGTCGGAGTGATCTTGGAAGCTCATTCCCACGGTGAAAGCATCCAAGTGGTCCTTCGGGTAGGTTTTCCCGTCAAACAGAGAGACCTTCAGAGGCTTATTATGCGAGGAGACGGGCACGGCGAGCAGTTCCTCGGTGAATGGCTTCGTGAGCGAGTCGGAGGCGTACTTAGCCCCATCGCTCGAAAGGTGAGCCTCTCGGCGCATGCCCTCGATCTTCTTCTCGAGGGCGTCGAGCCGACCGTGGTACCTCGATGTATCGGCGCCTCGGGATTCCCGAGCCCCGCTGCAGGTGGACTGCGTCTGGGAGCGGCCTCGGCTTCTTTCGATGAGGTGCCTCAGGTCCCGGGATGGGGTAGCTCTTGAGTCGCCGGGGCGGACCCCTTCTGTGCGACCCCGCCGATCATGGTGGGGTCGGCCACGCTCGTAGATAGGAGAGGTGGCCGACATTTCCTCAGGGGGTAAGGGTGCGAGGAAGCTCAGGGGGAGGCGCCCTGGCGGCGGATCTCGGCGTGGAGCCCTGGGGTGCCCAGCGGCCCTCAGGGAGCACCGGTTCAAGGGACCGGTGGCCAGGGGATACAGCCTGCTGGTGGTTGGCCGTCCAGACAGGGACAGAGTCTTCTAGAGGAGGTGGAGCAGCGATCTGGGGCCCGGACGCGGACGAGAGCCTCCACGAGGGATTGCAGGCGATCTATCCGGCCTACGAGGGCGTTGATGACGGTCATGGGGGGAAGTTCATCCCCGCCTTCAGTGAGTGGAAGACGGCGGCTGGTACTGGGATCCCCAGGATGATCGTCCGCCATGAGAGAGGAGATAGGAAGACCAACTTTGTATTTTGTGGAATTTAAGTTCTCACAGACGGCGCTAACTGATGGAGCTCATTTTCGGGCCTCCATCAGATGTTGTCATCCATAGATTTCACGGTGAACCTAGCTGATTATCCTTCGTCGCGTGTGGGTCTCAATGGGATTTTGGAAGGAGAGGCGAGGTGTGGGAGCTGTCGCCAAGTACCTGCAAAGAAGTCCCGGGGTTGTTTGGTACCACCGAGGACCCTCCTACGCTCAAGTTAGTGATGAGATCCGAGCAGAGTAACGGCGTAAAGTGTAAAGAAAAATCTCTTACTTGACCCCTCTGTGATGGGGGTTTATATAGGGATGATGGCACGTGATTTGGAGAGATTTATGATCAAAAATATTTGTTAACCGCAATCAAGAACGGCGTCGCTTGGTAGCTAGCCGGTGAGTACGGGTCGGTCCACAGGGATGTTGTGTCTTTTCTAATTTGCTCAAACGAGTTAATTCCAAACGTTGTGAATGGATTATCTCTAAAACCTAAATTGATTTATACTAAGACTAGAATCTTGCTAGGGTTAGGTTTAGGTTAAGTTTGGAAATGAAAAAATTTCCCACCGCTTTCAATGTCCTAATTTAGATCTACTAGGTGTTATGGTAACAATTAATAAAGGGGATAAGTTCCATCGGGAAGAAACGGTGTTTCTCCCTCTAGGTTCTAGTCCTTTCTTTCTTAATTCTTACCCTAACCTCCATGGAAAACATACACAACCGGTCGTTTATACTATGGTATCACCGTTACCTAGAGGGGTAGGATGCCGCAGGGAGCGGTGTGTGTATGTATGCATGGAGTCCTAATTATTATGTGTGATGGGGCAAGAAAGGGGTGAGAGATTTCATCTCTCAAGCCTTTCCCTAAAGCTAACCCTAACAAGCGAGGAGACTACTCATTCATTAGGGAATTGAAAAACATTCTAACTATCTAACTAGGGTAAATAATTAAAAGTAAACTAAGGCAATAAAATAGAAAACTTACTAATTTTATTGATGGCTCTCTCCAAACATCAACACAGGAATTACAGATCTGAATTTATGAAATGAAAAGAGGCATAAGAAGAGGCATACCTCTAATACAAGTATTGAGTTTCTATTTATAGGACATAGAAACCCTAGGTTTACAATCGCCGCATGTCTGCTATTACAAAAATACCCCCTAATAAAAAGACCTAGTCAACGCACCGCCAGCGCCTCAAGATTTTCCACCGATACTTGGGCCACATGGCCGTGGATCCGCGGCCAAAGCCCACGTTTGGCCGCGGTTCCGCAGCCGTATGTGGTGCTTATGGGCTCAAATTCTCCTGGTTGCTTCTGGTGCTTGTTTCCTTCAATTTTGTTCAGTTGTTTTCTCAGATTGGCTTCTAGGTTTCTTCCAGATCTCCACAGTGAATAATTGTAGTGGACTTTTACCGTTTCTTCGTGACGAAGTCTTGAACCTTGCGCTGCCTTGTACTTTGTGAACTGATCTTCGTGTAGGCTTGATCAAGATTCCACCATTTATTGGTCGTAGTCTCACTTTGTATCATCTTTTTCATCAATTTCACTGTTTTTGCTCCGAGAACCTGTAACCTGTAACTATATAGTAGACATGGGTCAAAAGCGCCTGTTTATTTGTAAAATGCATAAGAATGGGGAATATAGTAATGCAAAATTACGGTATGAACAGCACGCAGCAGCGGGCGTGAGAATCTCGCCGGCAGTTACGCTCCCGACGTCACGCCCGCGTAGAGAGAGGATCGTCAATTAATAGGGATCGCGGAGGCGTGGAACGTGGGATGTTGCTGGCGGAGAATCCGCGCATGGCGAGATTCGCGGGACGGCGGTTACGCCTATGTGCGGTGACTTTGGTCGGGGGGCCGAAGAAGATGGCCTCGGCTAGGAGCTCGGGACGAGCGGGGAGGCCGAGGAGTCCGGGTCTTGCGGCAGCTCGGCGTGAGCTGCGGGAACGAGGAAGCCAATTTGCAGGGGGGCCCGAGGTGGGCCAGCTGGTGTTTGCAGGTCGGGTACAGGGCAACCGAGTCGGCCCCCTGTGGGCCCTCTTCTGGGTTCTGGACACGCCCCTGCCACGTGTCCTGATCTTGAAGGTCGTCAATATTGAGCATCATCAATAATGGAACTTCATAAGTTGTACAAATAATATATAGATAATGCAACTCCAAAAGGAACCGTCGATGTAGCTCCAAAGAGCTGCATATTGTGCCTTGCCTCCTTGTCATTCCTATGTAGAAAACCAACAGCTAAGAAACCGAGCCGGTTAATCCTTGAAAACTAAATCGACTATTGTTGAAACAACAATCATTTCGGTGCACCCATATAGACTAAGCACCGCGCCATAAGCCTATCCCATTCTTTCCTACGCAACGTCCGACTGTGATGCAATCTCAACCAAGTTCCATTTCTGTCGGTGAAATATGAAAAAGATTACATGTCTAAATCCAATCAGTTTTCACCAAAGGACATGAAAAGAAGAGGTGTTCTACAATCTCTTCACTAACATTGCAAAACACACACCCTGGCAGAACCACTATGGCTCTTGTCAACAAATTATCTCTTGTGAGAATCACATTATTCGTTTATAGCCAAGGAAAACTCTAACGGGAAGAAGAACTCGGTTATTCCAAACGATGCCAAAGTTTTCTAATTCACTCCCCCGCGGTTTAATTACCACTGAACAAGCCGATTTAAATACCATTTGTATGCCTTTTCCATTCTCTCACATCTTTCCATCGATATTCTAATTTTGAGGCTACCACTCGCATGACTTTGAATCCCAGCAACGTTTCTCTTCGCTGTCAGGAGTATTCAGGAACTACTACAGTTGCAGGTTGTAATGGTACAGGTTTATTGATTCATCATATTGGCAGTGCTTGTATTTCCGCATCTAATAGCTCTGTTTTTCTTAAATGTGTCTTGCACGATCTTTTCTATTACTAAAAATTTGCTTTTTGCATCTTAATTCTGTAAAGATCATTTTTCTTCTTTTGTTTATAGCACATTGTATTTTTTTTTTTTGTTGCAAAGACAACATAATGAGAATATGATTCTAAAAGGACCGCTTAAGGACGGACTTTATCAGCTTCCAAATGGTAGCTCACACTAGTGCGTATATGGTCACGCTAGTTCTTATGTTTTATCAACTTCCAAGGCTCATTCCTGTCATCAAGTGCCGGTGGGCAAGTCCCTGGGCACCAAGGATTCAGTCCTTGTGATAGCATGGTTCTGCTGTACCAGGACATCCCCCGTAGGTACAGATGCCGTTATTAATATTTTCCTACGGACCTCCGTCGCTAGTAACTTTGATTATATTTCTAGCAAGTCCTGATGGTCTCCTGCCCTGCTACAATATCATATTGTAGATAATATTTTGAAATCATAATTTGAACCACAGTATACTCATCTCAAAACCATAGTCAACAATGTACAACATTCATAATAACAAAATTGTATCATCATCGCAATGAAATGTAAATAATCATTTTATTATATAATAACACATGACTAAAATGCATTAACCTCAGAAACACTAAAAACGGTGGAAAATTCAAGAATAGCTGTTAACAATGTTGCTCTACATTCACTCATTTCTCCTAATTAAGTTTCCATTCAAGCAATTCAAAGAATGTAGACGTCCTTGTGCATTTGTTTCATTTTCTTTTTTGGATACATAATCAAATAATTATGGTATTAACAAACAATTATGGTATTAGCATTGATGCAATGAACTTATTCAAAGAATGTAGACGTCCTTGTGCATTTGTTTCATTTTCTTTTTTGGATACATAATCAAATAATTATGGTGTTAGCAAACAATTATGGTATCAGCATGATGCAATGAACTTTAGAATCTTTTGATTCATGAAGGAAATAAGGTATTAGTAATAAACAAAATTAATAGTATTTCCTAATTTTCACCACTATATTTGGTTTATGATTCTATACCCCATTATGCTGAATTTTTATTGATATGAAAGATCTATTGAATCTCTACTAGATATATAAAGCCATGCAACACCATTCCAATCTCAGCAAAACAACAACAATGGCTTCCTCTCTCCTCCTCACACTACTACAAATAAGGGTTGCCCCTACGGATTTATCCGTAAGGGCGAAAAAATAATCTGTAGGTGCAAACGCCGTAGGTGCAAGTTGAAGCCCTAAACTTGCCCCTACGGGCAAAATCTTGTCCCTACGGAGTTCTGTGTAGGGCCAGTTTCACCTACGGAGTAGGCCGTAGGGTAAAAAAAGTTATTTTATTTACGGTTTTTTTAAATATATTAACTGTACCTACGGTGATATCCGTAGGGCCAAGTACTATCCCCTACGGATATATGCGTAGGTACGTATCCGTAGGGGGCAAATATCAGAAATCCTAATATTTTGCCCCTACGGAGAACTCCGTAGGGGCCTTTGTTTGCCCCTATGGATATATCCGTAGGGGCACTCCCAACCCCTGGTACTGAGATCGGGAGGAAATATCAGTTAATGCTGATATTTTGCCCTTACGGTTTAAGCCGTAGGGGCAACATATGTACCTACGGATTAATCCGTAGGTACACATTATCTGTTTTTTTTAAAAAAAAGGTCTGCCTGATTTTTTCCCGCCCTGTGCACAATAATATATATATCAATAAAATATAAAATTAATCATCACACAACATATATCGCAGTATTCATAATCACATCTCACGCATATAATATACAAAAGAAACCCAAAAACTGAATATGATATAAATATAAACCAATATCAATATCAATATCATTTCAAAATGTAGTACAATATGTATGATATAAATAAATACATGTTTCAAAAAATAAGAATCAAAAAGCTACCCTAGCTCGGTCCAGCTCCACCTCTGATAAACGATAGAATCAAGCGCGCCTGCTCCTCGGTCAATAAACCATGCAATTCGGCGCGTGCGTGAGTCCGAGCGGCTTGTGGAGCTGGCGATGTGGTCTGCGCAGCCGCCGTCGAGGTAGTCGCTTGCGGAGCCGCGGCTGCGGGAGTCTGAGCGGGCGGTGGAGCTATAGGAGCTGTCTGCGGAACCGCAGCCGATGTAGTGGCTTACAGAGCCGCAGCCGAAGGAGATGCATGTGGAGGCTCGGCCGATGTACCCTGTCGCGTCTGGACCTAACGTGTGTAAGAAGCATGTAAAAACTGTGTATTATTCGAATTCGTATCATTATCAAGTTATTTCGAAACCCTATTTGGATATCTAGTTTGGAAAACCGTTGTTTATTTTAATTACATATGTATGTATGATTAATCAAACCTAAGTCTAAAACCAAATAAGCTCAAGCTACGTACTAATTATGGATATGTTAATATCTATAATATGACATGATATTTTACTATAAAGTAGTATACATACCAGCATCTTCTTCAACTCCTGAACGGTGGCCCTCAAGCTCTCCAGTTCCTGCTGGACACGTCGCTCACTGGAGACGGAGGAAGTAACCGCCGGGGTGGAGTCCAACCTCATATGGGCCCTGCTAGGGCCCAGTCCCCGGCCTCTCTCCCAACCTCCGTGGTGCCCTCCATGTGCGGCGTCCAAAACTGGGGTCAGCAGCCTCGGATCGCTTTGTCCGGAAAAATTGTTCCCCGAGGCCTCGGCCTGCTCAACCACCCGCTCCTACACCCACATTAAGCAGTAAAGTATAAGTATAAAATTTAAACTTGAACCTTCCAAAACTAAAATTTCAAATATGGGTAGAATAAATATTAACACTTACGCAATACTCCTGGGTAGCAACGTCGGGATATCGAAGCTCGTCCGTGGCGGGATCTGTCGAGGTGCCGTGGACGGCAAGATATGCGGACAGCACGCTCGGTGTACCACCTTGCGCCACGGTCCGAGCTGTCTGCAATATTAGAAAATAACTCTTAATATTAGAAATATTAGAAAATAACTCTTAATATTGCAGAATATCACAAAGGTCGGTCTATTGTAATTTACCGATAACTCCATGGCTTGAGGAATATTCCTCGAGCCACCTATGTAAGTAGGGTGACCTCTCTTCGCCGACTTCCTGTTCTCTGTATTCTGAGCGGCCTGTTTATGCACAACGCATTAACATTTAGTTTTCTAATTAAGGAACACAAAAAAATAAATTATATCCTAAACAATGAATTATATTTAAAATACATACATGTTTGCATTGGGAGTCGAAATATTCGCACAATAGAGGCCATGTCTCTACGTCGACTCTCGCAAACGCCGGAGTAGATAGGAGGGCCGCTCTCTCTGCCTCGGGGGTCGCCATCCACAGGGAGCAGCAGTCGGCCTTCAGCTCATTCCTGTTGTATCGGACCTTGGTCTGCATGTTCTTCATCAGGCTATTGTACAGAGCATGAAGGTCGAGCACCCTCCCAGGTTGATCAGGGTCGGGTACAGGCTGAAAATCGTAATCCGACTGAAAATACAAAAAAAACATTTTTATTAGATTGCAAGTGTTAATAATAAATATATTGGATAAATCAAATGAAAATATATATTAATACGTACCCGAGCCTGATCAAAGAAGAGGGCGAATGAGTGCTGGTGCTGCTCGCCCCACTCAACGTGAAGTGGATAGTTCTTCACGAGCCGGCTCTCATCCCCCATATACCGGCCGAACCTCTCGGCATGAGGACCGGTATAGCGATAGTCAAGGGTAAAAAAGATGGGGAATGCTGCCTCCCCCCTATCTCTGTCAGGCCTCAACCTATGGGACTGATTCGGGCCTCGAGTCCCCCTCTGGGGATGGGGAGGCCCTGCGTCTGCACGAAATATCAAGACAATCAATATTAAGACAAAGTTGTATTAAGAAATCAAGCTTAAACGAAAATTGAAGTGTGATATATACCTCCGGTGACTATCGCACGAGCCTGGGCCCGGGCAGCAGCACGAGCGGGACGATAGTTCCTCCGGTGAGGAACAACCGGGGTCCCGGATGCGGACGCATCCTCTCCAACTAGAAAATAAATATTGACGCTAAATTTCCATGAAGTTCATATTTATTCTATAGAGCATATGTAAAATCAATAAATATTTTATATTTATTCATAGTAACCTGCAGACGATGCGGAGGGTATGGAAGCGGCAGGAGTGGCCCTTGCGGAAGATGTGGACGCACCACCTATAATTAGACAATTAAAAATAGATTATATAAGTAATTGCAAAAAGAATGTGTAGATCAATAATATAACGTTCTAAATCAATATGCATGCACTATAGGATATATAAACATACCCGCAGGTGCGGTGGTGTCACCACCTATAGCTAGACAATAATAAAAATTGCTAAGTAAGAGCAAAAGGAATGTGTGTATATTTATGATATAGCATTTTAAATCAATATACATGCACTATATGATATATAAACATACCTGGAGGAGCGGGAGTGGCCTCTGTCCCAGATGTGGACGCATCACCAACAACTAGACAATCAAACATTGACAATATAAGTAATTTTGACATAAACAGGCATGAATATCTGTAATATTACATTCAAAATGAATATGCGTGCAGTATACCTGGAGGTATGGCAAAATCCACACGGAAGGAGGCATCCGAAGGGGTCTCCGATCTGGGTGCAAGACCGGCCCTCTGAAGCTCCCTACGGAGCTCTCCGGGCGGCAGAACCGCTCTGCCTCTGCCTCTGCCTCTGCCGCGGATGGAGCTCCTGCCGCCCCTCGCTGCTCCCGACATCGTCATCAAATCTAGATAAACGGTTCGTAGACCCATTAGAAAATCATTAAAAGTATTGACTATATATGTATAGAGCGTAAAATGTGAAGTAATAATATAACATTACTGACAACTTTTTTCGTTTCGTGGGCGCATTATACATATTTAGACCCAAATTATACATCATCTTCTGGGCTCCGTACCAGCTGTCGGGCACGTTATTTCCCTGGGGCATAGAATCTTTCAAGAACGAAAGAAGTATTGTGAATGACTTGTTGCTCCATCCATTTAGGCACTTAATCTGGAAAAGTTGGACGAACCATGAGAGCGTGAAATACTTCGCATTCTCATAAATTGGTTTTCTAGCATCATTCATAAAATTTTCATATTTATCCGCACGCGGTCCTTGATCGGAAGGAATGTCATCTTCGGTACGAATAGATTCACCTATTGCAGCCTCTACCATATTCTTCATTTCTTCTGATGGAAATAAATTACCGTCTTCTCCTTCTGCCGCATTACCGAATTCTTCTTCTTCTCATGCCGCATTATCGTGTTCTCCTTCTTCTTCTGCCGCAGTACTGCATTCTTTTCCTTCCCCGTGATATTTTCAAGTTGTATAAAGTCTAGTAAACCCATGTTTTACAATATGAAGCTCTGCCAATTCTACCTTCTTCCAGTACTTATTGCCACATCTATCGCACGGACAGAGAATCTTCTCTATTATGATCTTATTATGTACGCGTGCAAATTCAATGAAAGCAGCAACTCCTGCGACAAACTTAGGTTACATACGTTGTTGCCAATCCACATACATACAGCCCTTAACTCTGACGTACTCATGGGCCATGTTAGACTGTATAACATATAAATTGTAGGTTATGGTGACTATATTGAGAAATATAAGAACGGGATAGTTACTGACAAAGGAGAAAATCCATGTATATGCTTTGTGTGTGCGTTTGTCGTTGAAAAAAATAAATTATCGAACGTATGTTAGCCGATAGACGAGGACTAAGTGGCGCTTTTAGTTTCATATATGAGTATCGATAAGAATATGAAGGTTTCATATTATCATATATTGGTTTTAACTTGAACATCTCGAATCACTCTCTAATTATGCGTTTGTTGTGTATTCTTGTTGTATGTGTGTGTTCCGGCTGCTGGGGGTAGGCTTCTATCCCATTAAGAATGTATAGACCGAACACCCATCACTGTGCTTTCAACCGTTTCGATTAAATTTCGGCAGCACCTCCCCGCTGTTCTCCGAGTACACTGTAATAGAATTGATAATCATGTTCAAAGCTGTGAAACAACGTTGAAATGAACATCTAATCTATCTTTGTACACGGAGAACCAGCGGAAAGGTACCGACGAAATATCTCGAAACGGATGAAAACACAAGTGAATGAAGGCGTTGGTTTATACATTCTTAACTTGTCCACACGGGATAAATCTATGGGTTACCATACGATTGAATTTTCTCGTCACGTAGACTATACGATGGTTGTTAGTATCGAGCTATACTGTCCGATATTTAACAACGTTCGTATAGTTCTATGTCACGACGAACATCGCACGTATGTTAACCGATAGACGGGGACTAAGTTGCGCTTTTAGTTTCATATATGAGTATCGATGAGAATATGAAGGTTTCATATTATCATCGAGTATCATATATTGGTTTTAACTTGAACATCTCGAATCACTCTCTAATTATGCATTTGTTGTGTATTCTTATTGTATGTGTGTGTTCCGGCTGTCGGGGGTAGGCTTCTATCCCATTAAGAATGTATAGAGCGAACACCCATCACTGTGCTTTCAACCGTTTCGAGTAAATTTCGGCAGCACCTCCCCGCTGTTCTCCAAGTACACTGTAATAGAATAGATAATCATTTCAAAGCTGTGAAACAACGTTGAAATGAACATCTAATCTATCTTTGTACACGGAGAACCAGCGGAAAGGTACTGACAAAATATCTCGAAACGGATGAAAACACAAGTGAATGAAGGCGTTTGCTTTATACATTCTTAACTTGTCCACACGGACAAATCTATGGGTTACCATACGATTGAATTTTCTCGTCGCGTAGACTATACGACGGTTGTTAGTATCGAGTTATACTGTCCAATATTTAACAACCTTCGTATAGTTCTATGTCACGACGAATATCGCACGTATGTTAACCGATAGACGGGGACTAAGTGGCGCTTTTAGTTTCATATATGAGTATCGATGAGAATATGAAGGTTCCATATTATCATCGAGTATCATATATTGGTTTTAACTTGAACATCTCGAATCACTCTCTAATTATGCGTTTGTTGTGTATTCTTGTTGTATGTGTGTGTTCCGGCTGTCGGGGGTAGGCTTCTATCCCATTAAGAATGTATAGAGCGAACACCCATCACTTGTGCTTTCAACCGTTTCGAGTAAATTTCGGCAGCACCTCCCTGCTGTTCTCCGAGTACACTGTAATAGAATAGATAATCATTTCAAAGCTGTGAAACAACGTTGAAATGAACATCTAATCTATCTTTGTACACGGAGAACCAGAGGAAAGGTACCGACGAAATATCTCGAAACGGATGAAAACACAAGTGAATGAAGGCGTTTGCTTTATACATTCTTAACTTGTCCACACGGGACAAATCTATGTGTTACCATACGATTGAATTTTCTCGTCGTGTAGACTATACGACGGTTGTTAGTATCGAGCTATACTGTCCGATATTTAACAACCTTCGTATAGTTCTATGTCACGACGAACATCGCACGTATGTTAACCGATAGACGGGGACTAAGTGGCGCTTTTAGTTTCATATATGAGTATCGATGAGAATATGAAGGTTCCATATTATCATCGAGTATCATATATTGGTTTTAACTTGAACATCTCGAATCACTCTCTAATTATGCGTTTGTTGTGTATTCTTGTTGTATGTGTGTGTTCCGGCTGTCGGGGGTAGGCTTCTATCCTATTAAGAATGTATAGAGCGAACACCCATCACTTGTGCTTTCAACCGTTTCGAGTAAATTTCGGCAGCACCTCCCCGCTGTTCTCCGAGTACACTGTAATAGAATAGATAATCATTTCGAAGCTGTGAAACAACGTTGAAATGAACATCTAATCTATCTTTGTACACGGAGAACCAGCGGAAAGGTACCGACGAAATATCTCGAAACGGATGAAAACATAAGTGAATGAAGGCGTTTGCTTTATACATTCTTAACTTGTCCATACGAGACAAATCTATGGGTTACCATATGATTGAATTTTCTCGTCGCGTAGACTATACGACGGTTGTTAGTATCGAGCTATACTGTCCGATATTTAACAACTTTCGTATAGTTCTATGTCACGACGAAAATCGCACGTATGTTAACCGATAGACGGGGACTAAGTGACGCTTTTAGTTTCATATATGAGTATCGATGAGAATATAAAGGTTTCATATTATCATCGAGTATCATATATTGGTTTTAACTTGAATATCTTGAATCACTCTCTAATTATGCGTTTGTTGTGCATTCGTGTTGTATGTGTAACATGATTTTAAACCATTGAGATCAAGATTTGAGAAATTTTATAAGTGGCCGTTAACATGATTACAATCATCTCTTCTTATCAGTCCATATCTGAATTCTAAAGGGCAGTATATTTGCTATTAAAAGATCATGTTCAACTCTAAAGCAAGGGAAAAACAGAAAAATATAGATCTATTAAAGTCAAGCCATAAAGCTAATCACATATTTACAACATTGCAGATACATTAACGCAAAACATAGTTATGATTCTTCAAAAGAATCAATTATCAAGGATCTGGGAGTGGAGATGAACATACAGCTTCCCGTCAATAAGATCAACAGGACAGAGACAGATAAAATATAAGATTAGAATGATGAACAAGATAATATGCTTAAAAGATGCTATATTTGCTGATTGAATATAAATGAATCCACCAATAAGATTATATACATGATAATATATGTAGAGGAATTCAGGCCATGAACACAAACCACAAACTATTTCATATGCTGGCTGAAAGAAACGGGCGAAAAGATTCATAGTTTTCCATAAACTACAAGCAAATTCTGCCATTACTAAGTACAAAACAAAATGGATTATAATTTAAAGGAGAAAGAAGAGCCTGAAGCAAAATCAGATCAAATTATATTGTCCTACATGGGTTGCTCGCCCAGACATTCGATAGCATACATGTCACAAGAAAAATAACAGAAAAACAATTTCTTAAGCTTAAATACCCTCTAAATATGCCAAACAGCTTGCTTACAGTTCTACTGATACATTATTAAACATAAAGTCCCTGCAGACGCCAAATCTGGAACAACTATCACCTTATCATCGAATGTTACGTCCATAAAAGTGAAGGTAACAGAATAAATGCACCAATACAAACTCGACCTCGAATTAGCCTAAAGCTTTGCCGGGATGGAACTAAATCAACAAGCAAAGCATATTTACACTACAAGCTTACACCTACTGCAAGGGATAAATAGAGCACTCTACAGTTCACATCTCACAGCCCAACCGAACCCTAGCCCCAGCGCAGCCCCAGCCCCAGCCCAACCGAGCCCTAGCCCCAGCCCCAGCCCCAGCCCAGCCCCAGCCCCAGCCCCAACCAAACCCGAGCCCCAGCCTCAGCCCAGCCCTAGCCCCAACCCCAACCCCAATCCCAACCGAATCCCACAACCTAACCCTAACCCTAACCGAACCCGATGCCGACGCCGACGCCCTCACCGCAACCCGAACCTGGCCTGAACCCTAGACTACAACGTCAAAATTAAAAATTATTTGAGATTTACTTACAAACCGTGCGCGCGGTGGAGGAGACGGTAGAAATTGGTGGTCGACGACGATCGGTGAAGGTGGCGACGAGGTGCGGGAAGTCGACGAAGGTGTGGGGAAGAACGACGAAGCTGACGACGAGGCGCGAGCACGGTGGCGACTAAGCGCGGGAACAGGAGACGAGAGGCGCGGGAGTGAGGGAGAGAAATTTTGGGAACGATGAATATAATTTTTCTGTGCTTTTTTTTTTATTAATAACCTATTTAGATGTCCCTACGGATATAACCATAGGTCCACGGCTTGCGGCTCCGTAGGGCCAAACAAAAAATTAGAACGTAAGGCACCGTAGGGACAACGATTTGGTCCTACGGACAAATCCGTACGGGCAAGAAATATTTGCCCCATGGATTTCTGAGTCCGTAGGGGCAACCCCATATTGTAGTAGTGTCAATATCGCCTTCCTCGTTCTCCTCTCCTACCCTTCTTCTATCCTATGCCGTAGCCTCACCTCCACTTCCCCTAACAATGCCAAGCTACAAACATACATAGTCCATGTCCAACGCATGGGCGATGTTGCAGTTGAATCCGGTGATCTCGAGGATTATTACCGCACTTTCTTGCCGCCCTCCATTACCGATTCCCAAGATTCCGATCGGTTGGTGTTCGCGTACCGTGAAGTCTTCAGCGGCCTTTCTGCACGGCTCACCGAGGATGAGCTCGATGCGATGTCCAAGAAAGAAGGGTTTGTTCGTGCTTATCCGAACAAAGTCTACCCTCTCCTCACTACCCACACTCCTGATTTCCTCGGCCTCAGCGGTTCTCATGGAGTCTGGAACAGTTCAAACCTTGGCAAGGGTGTTATCGTTGGAGTGCTAGACTCGGGTATCTTGCCCGGTCATCCTTCCTTCGATGACGATGGGGTCCCGCCCCCTCCTTCGAGTTGGAAGGGCGAGTGCGATTTTTTCACGAAAGGTTGCAACAACAAAGTCATTGCTGCAATGGATTTCACTAGATGTGGCTCTCCTGTTGATGAGGAGGGGCATGGCTCGGACACTGCCAGCACTATTGCTGGCAACTTTGTGAAGAATGTGAATGCATTCGGGTTAGGAGAGGGCCCGCACACTGCCAGCACTATTTACAAAGTCTGCACCTCCCAAGGTTGTTCTTCAGATGCTATATTAGCCGGCTTGATGCCGGTGTAAGGGACGGCGTTGGCATCCTCTCTCTCTCGCTTGGTGGCGACTCTACATCGTATGAAGAAGATCCCATCGCCATTGGTGCTTTTAGAGCAAATGAGAAAGGCATCACTGTTGTTTGTGCTGGTGGCAATTCTGGCCCAATTGAAAGTACGGTCTCAAACGAAGCACCATGGATTCTCACGGTCGCTGCGACCACTGTCGATAGAAGCTTTCGATCCACCCTGAAGCTTGGAGACGGTACTGAGATCGACGGTGAATATATCTACCAGCCTGCTAACTTTAGCTCTAAGTCTGTCTCTCTTGTTTATCCGCCGAGCGGCGATTGCAGCTTCAGGTTAGACACTTTCAAGGGAAAACTTGTGGTTTGTCAATCCACTGCCTATGTAACTGCTGAGGAAATGATTGCTTCAGTACGTGCACGCGGTGGAATTGGCGTCATCATTATTTCTCCTAGAGAATATGGCTACACCATCTTGGTGCGAGCCGGGCTTGACTTTGCTGGCTCTGTCGTGCCATATGACGATGGAGAAAAGATCAGGAAATATGCAACCTCCTCCTCCAACCCCACCGCTTCATTAATCTTCAACGGTACAGTTCTTGGCGTGTCTCCGGCTCCTGCGGTCACCTTTTTCTCATCGCGTGGCCCAAGCCAGCAAAGCCCTGGCATTTTGAAGCCTGATATCTCCGCCCCAGGACTCAACATTCTCGCAGCGTGGTACACGCAACTTGACCAGAGGTCAAAGATCCCTTACAACATAATCTCCGGTACATCCATGGCCACTCCCCATGTTAGCGGCATCGCGGCACTGATCAAGAGCTTGCACCCTGATTGGTCTCCATCTGCCATCAGATCCGCCATCATCACATCGTCCGACGCGCTTGATCGTGAAGGCGAACATATCAAAGACGAGCAGCACAAGGACGCGACCTTCTTCATGTCTGGTGCAGGTCATATCAATCCTTCTAAGCCCACTGACCCTGGTCTAGTTTACGAAACCGAAGTGGAGGAGTACATTGCGTATCTCTGTTCTGCAGTGGGAGAATCGGGAGTTTCCGTAATTACCGGTCGATCCAAATCCACCTGTGCCAAATTGAAGAAGATTACGGATTCAGAGCTCAACTATCCGACTACAACGGTTTCTCTCTCATCGAAAACTCTCACAGTAAACCGTACGGTGACAAATGTTGGCGCTGCTGATGCCAAGTACACGGTTGAGGTTGATGTGCCCAAGGGTGTTACCGTGACCGTGATGCCTGAGACCCTCAAATTCTCAAAGGTCAACGAGAAGCAATCGTTTTCGGTTACTGTCAAGTCTAGCAGAGCGGCCGAAGGGAGTCTGAAGTGGGTTTCGGGCAATACCGTTGTAAGGAGTGCTCTAGTCATCACAGCATAAATTTGTAAGCTTACATTTCGTGTTCAACCAGTGTCCATTCGTTGTTGTAATTATATCTTATTATGATTAGTGTTAAAACAACGATTTTCATTTCTTCTGTGTATGATCGGTTGTATTATAAATAAAGATTTCGAATTGTGTATCTCTGTGATCTTGTCATTGTTTAAATGAAATTGTAGTTATCAGGCTGTCAGTACTAAATCCAATGCCCGCATGCTTAGATTTTATTTTTATTTTTTTATAAGAAAAAATACCACAAGGTAGCTTACTCACAAATAAATCCCACATTGAATTGAAACTCATCTATCAGTTTCAGTACCCAACAAAACAAAACTGCCGACTTAAAGAAAAGGAAAAACAGTGACAATTAATGAGATAACCTCAGATCTTAATTCAATTACAAAAGGAACCGTACCTCGAAATCTATAAAAGCCAGAGACCCCAATTCTCATTTCAGTATCCTCTCTTCACTATTCTAACCTTCAAGCTTCCAAAATGGAAACCAAAATGCAAATTGCATCCTCATTGCTAGCCATGCTCTTCTACACAGCCTTCACCATTTCCACCGACGGCGCTGAACTAAAGACTTACATTGTCCATGTGAGCCTCCCTGAAAACGCACGCTTCCATAGCCATTACGACCTTGAAAAATACTACAGAACTTTCTTGCCAAACAATTCCGATGCCTTTGCCCGAGAACGGATGGTCTATACCTATGACACGGCAATGACAGGCTTTGCAGCTAAACTAACTGAGCATGAAGTGGAGGTGATGAAAAAGAAGAAAGGTTTCTTGCGAGCATACCTCGATTATGTGATTCCGCTACAGGTGTCGAAGGACGGCATTTCCCCCGCACCACAACTGACGAGGATTCTCAATTAAGTAGTGGTTACCGCTGGTACCTGCGATCGGAAACGGCTCTTTACAGCAAACTATTTTCATTCGCATTTTCCTTTCTTTATTGTTATTTGTTGCGAATAAACGTATGTAGTTTCTCGTTTTCGGGATTTTTGCCATCATAAAGCGGTTGCCAATCCAAGAAGTGATTTTCCATGTCGTCAATTTTATCATCCACTTTGCTATGTAAGACCTATTCAAGTTTTATATATGTTTTGCTTTCTTATTTTTCTTGCTATAATTGTTTTCTCCATTTCTTTCTTTTTTCGGCATGAATAGAATTTGTGGTAGTTTGTTTTGTCGCGTCTATGATGATCGAATCAAAAAATATAAAATTTTCCTAATTTTAGATTGTTCTTGACGAAGAGGGAGGTGGAGGAGGAAGGTTTAGGGTTAGGATTAGTGAAGAAGAGGGAGGAAAAAGAAGATATTGGGGTTTTTGGAATATTTGAAATTTTTAGGATGATATAACAACTTAAAGATCATGGCAGTGATGTGGCATGATATGACATTGTTGATCATGATAGATTTTTAATTATTGCAAACTTGTCATGGTAGATTTTGGGATATGTCTAAACGTTTTAGCAGCATTTTACGGGTTATCTTGATGGTTGTTTTTTAAATATGAGCATTACATTATTATAACATAAAGGTTTTTTTTGGTTATAAGCCCCCTACAGTATTTTAAAAAACATGTCCTAAAACTTCATATTTTACTGTACACCCCTTAAATGTCCTCTGTTAACTAAAGACATCAATTTCATAAGTTAATTAGGAATAAAAACTGGATTAGAGCCAAAATGGAGAATTGTTAGACAATTTTTTTTATATACCCATGTCATTCTTTAAATAAAACCCCCGTCTTTTTTCATTTTCATGCAAAACTTATCATTTTCGTTCTTTCGGACTCTCATATTCAAAATCCTCCATCATCACTTCCTCCCTTCCTCACCCTCCCTACCGGTGCACAAAACCAATTTTACTCTTTTCTCAATTCTTCATTGCAAAACCCATATTCTCACCTTCAATCCTCCACAATGCTACTTGCTACTATCTCTCGCTCCCTCTCTCGCTCTTCGTGATGCTTAATCCAGTTTACTATTTTCTTAATTCTTTAATACAAATCTAATTTTTTCAATCCTTCACAATATTATTTAATAATCTCTCCCTCCCCCTCTCCCTCTCCCTCAGCAAAACCTTATTTAATTGTCATCGGTATTTTGAAATTTAAGGGAACGCTGATCCTAAGTAATTTTAAAATCTTAAATTTCAAAATCAAATGACAACCATATATATCTAATTCTTTTCATTTCAAAATATCAGATATTAGGTTTTGATATCCATATATTTTTCAAGTAAATGATATAATTAGTCTAGACTGGATAATAACATGCAAACAACATACAATGGAAGGACACTAGCGACTGGCGCCGTTTGGCTAGTGATAGCTGGTGGCAGTCATTGACGGATGGTTTTCAATAATGGTCTGCAACGAGGATTCTCGACGGGCAGTTGCTAGCGATGGTTATTGATCTGCAGTTTCTAACGCGACAATTCTTGACGAACGATTTTTGGCAAGGTGATCTTTGATGGATGGTGGTCGATCGCGGTCGACGGCTGACACAACGATCAATGGTAGGGATTGTCGGTGGCGATCAATGACATAGGGTTGCCAGAGGCGGTTGCCAATAGTTGGCCATTATCGACAAGTGTTGCCCGCGGACAAATACCGACGGCAACTGCAAGCATCAGTCTATTTCCCTTTGATGAAATGTTGCTCTTGCCAATAGCATAGAGTGTATATACTCTAGCCGATTAAGGAAAACTCTGCGCTCGAGCAGTCGTTGTTGATGGACGGTTGCCGGCAACCAACAACTCGCTCGCTCGCGGTCGTCATGGATAATCATTTGGCAATGGGAAAACCGATGATGGTATTGCTAATGACAATCATTGGTCATCGACAGATGAAGACTGTTGTCGACGGGAAATCGGCACAAGATTGTGGGGTCATGGTGGGCAGTCGATGGCAGTGGTCATTAGTAGACCTTATCGATGGATGGTCGTTGCCAGTGGATGGCGGTCGACAGATGGTTCCTGGTGGTGGGCGGTTGTCGACGGATAGCAGTTGGGAACAATCCTCGATCATTGATGAACAGCAGCAGTTGTTGAGGAGAGGTCACCAGTCATCGGTCGGGAGTCGCCGTCATCGGCCGGAAGTTGCCAGTTGAAATCTGAATTTCGAATACCCTTGTATTAATTCAATGTTAATAGAAGGGTATTTTTATTCCTGATTCCGAGTTATAAGTACTTTTTTGATTAAAAAATTCAACAAGAAACTTTTTGTAGCTCACTTGTTAATACTCTCCACTGCTGTTCCTATGCCTGCGTGTTCGAATCCCATCAACCCCAATTATTTTAATATTTTTCCTTTTTAATGTTTTGGAAGTCCAAAGGTTTGCACGAGATTTACACGGGTTTACCAAACATTACAAAGAAAATAAGTATTAATATGCGGCCTTTAAACCCATTTAAAACCTTGGCACAAACCCTGAGGCCAGATGCTAACTTGGGGCCGCCATTTAGCCGACATCGGCGGCCAGGATATGCCAGATCAGGTGCGTGTTGGACCCGTGAGATCTTTGACCTACCCCACTCACACACACTTGAATTCATATCATGATCGATCGATTGTAGCATTTTATGGAAACGTTTTTCATTACACTACCCTCAAACTTTGAAATATTGAATTTTAAACCGAAATCATTTTTCCTTGGCAATTATGCCCTTCACAACCGTCTTCAGGAGATCCCTGTTAAAATATGGTGCAGATTATTATACATCTTGGGTCTAGTGGGTGAGATCAAAGCTCTTCACGGAGCGCGTTCTCAAAAGAAAAGAAAATACAAATTTTTTAAAAATAAAGTTAAAACAATTTAAAAATAACTTAAATATTATATACTTGTAACTTAAAAGAAAACGTTTTTGTAAATATAATTTCAATAAAATATTCCAAATTAAAAGATTGGGCTTTTATTAAGATACCTCAAGTTTTCCAAAAGTTAGATTTTTCATTAAAATAACGTAAATTTTTAAAAGTTAGGTTTTATCACTAAAATATCAATCAATCTAAAATATATTTTTATTAAAACCCTCAAAATTCTAATTAATATAAGTTTTCCCAAAAACACCCTCGAGGTTTATTTTTAAAATGAAACGTTTTACATGTCGAGAAATTTAATGGTTTAAATCATGTAAATATGTATCGTATATAACCTATTTAATCTTTCAGATATTTAGATAATAATGGGTTTAAGCGGTATTTTTTCACTTCAGCGTCGGAGAGCCGGAGAAAGTCAGTGCTTGCCTAGTTTAGGCAAACTGGTATTTGTCTGGCAATCATCCTTGAAAATGACACAAATGCTGCCGGCCATGTGCAGTGGTTGCCAAATTAAATCACATGAATATCGAATCATATATTATTAAACACATGATATCCTGCATGACTTAACATGAATTCTTGAAACTTAATTTAATCCCGACCTTGAATTAAACTTGAAACTGAATTTGACTTGAACCTGAACTAGGATATTGGTAATTACGCCTAAAAGAGCGAGCACATTTGGTAATCGGTGGTTAGTACCTCAAGAAGTATTAACGGTCACATGAAAAATGTGTAAGCAATTCCATTTAAAAACATTCACCGACTAAAAAGTACTAAGGAAGATGGACAAAAGTATAATAGCTTGAATTGAATTCTCTAAGTGTAGGGATGCCTTTTACACACACGTAGGGGTATATGATCGATATTTGGAAGAATGCCAGGGAGGAAGACTAAAGACGATGTTTTATTGAGAAATGAAGTGATTTCTGACATCTTTTCAAGACCATTAAGATAGGGCTCATGACAACTAAAAAGCTAGTATAGTTTGAAACTCTTATTTTCAAGTTCTTTCTTTTATATGTTCCGTATATTTGTATATAACTTTCATCTTCTTTCTTTTATTATGGGATTTTGTGGGTGTAATCCGCTAAAACCCCCCAGGAGACAACACTCCTCCTACTAGGGACACCTAGAGGTTTAAAGGCTTTTTGCACGTGCTTAGTGCAATCGTGTTGCCTACGAAAGTGTGCTAGTTAGTTTTTTTTCTTTTCTTTTTCTCTTTTATAACTAGTTTGCTCGGGACGATCAAAGTTAAGTTTGGGGGTATTTGATTAGTCTAAAATATTGCACATTTGAATGAATATTTTCCCTATTATTGATAAGTACTAAAAGATGTTTAATGTAAATATAGAACATATGAGGGTTTATTTGTAAAAAGATTATTATCATACGTTTCTATATTTTAATTAACATAATGAGGGATAATACATGCATATAATATTTAAATGAAATATTAGCAATTAAAATATGCATATCATATCAAATAATTCTAATCAATATTCTTAACATATAAAATGGTTAGGATAATATCTCAAAAATACCAAATACTACTAACACTTTGATTTGAGATATTGTGCAGATATTAGCTCAGGTCTGGAATCCAAGAGATCCAGGATAAATCAAGATGTCGGAATCAAATCTGCTAAAATATTGAAGCAAATCGTGAGATCTAGCAACGGCAGAGACTCAGAGCATTATTTTTCAGAATCTAGACATCTAGAAGATCTCCATAAATCAAAAATAAAATAGCACAAAAAATCCTAAAGCCTGAAGCCACCACACTGCGGCGGATCCGCGGCCAAATTGAAGGATTTGCGGCGGAAGCGCGGCGGATCTAGGGCCGTTGGATGCGATATTTTGGTGATTTGATTGTATCTACATATATTATTATATGTAATCTATGGTTTCTAGTTTCTGTAACTATATAAGAGACCGAGAGCTTCACATCAAAAATCATCATCGAAGAGATCAAGAGGTCCAAGTGATCCACGCATCCGAGTGATCATCAACTAGTCATCTACTTCCAACAAGAGAGGGAGCAAGAGCAAAAACTAGGGTTCTTGTAATCTACCTTCAAAAGATTTGTAAATGAAATAGTTGATTAATAAAGGTAGTTGTTATTTAATTCTTTTCTTTCTGCATTTAATTTCTGCATCTTAATCATGTTTTCAGTCTTCAACCTTTCTTCTAAATTTAAAACCATGAGTGAGTAATTCCTAGCTTTCTAGGATTTGTAGGCTAGGATAGATCAATGGATGAGAAAATCATTTAACTTCTTTTATACATTTTAAAGTTTATAAATTTTAGCAAAACAAATGTTAACCTTTTAATCGGGCGCGCTATCAATTTATTGATAGTCACGACCACGATTTAAGATTGGTTAAACACTTGTTTTGTTAAAGGCTAGACATGAATAGAGATCAATGAAAGGACAAGAGTTAAGAGTAGGAACTCTATTCCCTCCAAGAATCCTAATCTACATTCATTATTATCAATCTAGTTTTAAACTATTAAAAGATAAAAAGAGGCGTTTTTAATTAGTCATCAATTACTACTAAGTCCTATGAACCCTACAAGCCTTTTCTTTTATAAATTTTACATTTAAATTAAAATAGATCTACAATCAATCACCATACCTTCGATCAACTCGTCTAAAGCAAGAAAAGGGTTCACGTTTCCCTGCGGATGACCCATACTCATCACGGATAGCTACTAGCGACACCGTTTTGATTGCGGTATTTACAAACACACTTTTTAGCAGATCAATCAAATGGCGATGTTGCCAGGGAAACGGACATAATTTTTTTCTTGTTATTCGGGTTGATTTTTTATAAAATCCGGCAACCATAAATTAAAAAAACTGCATCTTGTGCTTTTAACGATTATTGTGCGAGTTTTGCAAGGAAATCTGGAGTAATTGGAGCAAGCCAACGGAGAGTCAGAGATTTTAAATTGGACCAGAGGAGTAGAGGAGGGCCCTGAAGAAAAATTAGTGGAAGATTCCCTAAGGCGGCAGCGGAACCGCGGCATTTGGTGAGGTTTAGCGGCGGAACTACGGCGGTTTGGGAGAATTGGACCCCCAATCTTCTGTGGTAATTTCCTACTATCTTTCTCTCTCTTCTAAAGCTCCAATAAATTGATTCTACTTGCAGGATTCTTTGCAAATATCGCCGCTAAAAATCTTTTTGCGTGTTTTAGATTTTGGTTTGTTTTTGCATATTTAAACCGGACTTTAAGGGGCAATAAACCCAAATTTGGATTAGGTGGTGATTTCATCACCCTTTCTAGGCCCCACAAAGCACTAAACGAGCATACTATCACCCTACATTAATTAAAAAAATATCTAAACCAAGCCTCTAAGGAAATTGGCGCTCAATTAGGACAGAGGAGGGTCGTGGGTAATCTATTGCTTATCCGCATTTCTCTTATGGTGTCTAGGCAAGTGTGACTAAGGAAAGTGGTTACTTAATTAGGCCCACGATTTCGGTGATTCGTATAACGGATACCTCCCACTTACCTGGCACTTACCAGGCCAGAAGATTGATAAGGAGGTAGTAAAGGATTGATCCTGTGACTTGCCCTTTGGAAGTCTAGGAGCGGTCCAGTGACTTGACCTAGGTGACCCTAGTTTTAGGGATTGATTGTGCATTTTGTGATTTGTTAAGTCAAGCCTCAAGTCCCTCTTTCAGAGCAAAACAATTTCCAAAATCCAAAAAGAGCTTAAATAATTTCTATTTCACCCGATTTTCTTTTTACTTTCTTATAATGGGCAACCCAAACAGACGAACTCTTGCCGATCTTTGCTATCCAAAACCAGATATCTCTTGTTTTCGTAATTGATTCGGTACAAAATCCAACTCTACTATGTCTTTGGGAGATAGGATAGAGCAAGCAGAAAAGAACAGTTGGATACCCCACTCAAGGTCCTATCAACCGCATCAAAATTCAACATCTTCATATGTTGATAATCCGTTTAAGGCGAGTGAGGGAACTTCTTAACGCATGTCCATCGCTGAGCATATTACGAAGTCTGAAAGCCAAAGTTTCAATCCTTTCACTAATCCAAAACCATTAGGACAACAAGCACCATCATTTCCATATGAAAATATTGATACTCGTTTTGAGACGAATATGACATCTTTTACACCCATGACCATTTCTGAACAAATAGCAATTGCCAGTTGCTAACTAACCAACCGATCTCAATATTCTTCATATCACAATGTTGATCCTAATCATGTTTATGAAACTTAGGTACACCCTTCTAATTCTTATCCTCAGTACCAAACTTTCACACGCTCTCATATTGACACTTCTCTTGAGGCTAATGGGACAAGTCATAAACGCATGTCGATTGCGGAACACATTTAACTCACCCGTAGCTAACAATTAAAGGCATCTCTTCTTAACATTTCTTTTCAGGATAATGTGGAAAATCATAAACGCATGTCAATTGCGGAACACATTGAACTCGCCCATAGCCATCAATTAGACACTTCCCAACCATACTCAACTTCTTCACCTTATCTAGACAGTGCTTCTGAAAATCAATTAAGAAGTTCCACGGTTCAAAAAGAATTCTTCATTGGAACTTCTTCACAACCCATGTATAGTCTTGAAGTAGAGTTGGAATTAAGTAGTGAAAAAGAACAGGAGATCCATCAAAGTCAAACCAAAACCAATTCTTTTGATCTCGACACCTTCCATCCTGCACTCCAACCGAATATATTCAATATTCAACCGCTTCATAGTCTAAGTGATGAGGTGCCCGAGAATAACATGTTTGACTTTTCCAATAGTGAGTGTGAACGAGAGCTTGACACCATTTCAAATCAAACCGATTCTTATTCGACTATACTTGATATTTCAAATCTTCTAACTCCATCAAGTGAACCAAGTGATTTATCGAATGAGGATAGTATAATTGATGAATTCTTAGATACCTATTCGTTTGATTTGACCAAAGGTGTTAGTGAGAGCGGTGATAAGAATATCGTTGAAGATGAACCCATTATGTTAGATGAGTTGGATTCTCCGCCCCATCATGTCCCTTCTATTGAATACGAACATTTTCCTGTATAATTAATCGATCCTATTTTTACCACCAACCGATCCGATAAGCAATACGATATCCGGCCTTCATTTCCCACATCTGGTTCAACAATGCTTGACAAACAAGTTTGTTTACCCATTTCTTTGGTTTTTCTAATCTTCTTTCAACTCCACCAAGTTTTGATGAATCACACTCCGATATTTCGAGTTCTATGATTCTTGAAAGACAACTCGATTTAGACTCTTTTAAGAAGGAGGGAGACGGTCATTTCAAATCTCCTACATCCATAATTTCTGACGAATCGAGTGTTTTGAATCTTGGTGCACAAAAGACTAACCTTGGAACTTTCAACCGTCCTAGTAAATCTGCACATTCCATAGATATCAATGAAATTATTAATCGGACCATTGATGAAAGTTTTGAAGTTATTTTCGCCGAAGAACTCACATTCCTAAAAGACATGGATTTTGTAATGAATTAACCTCCACCCGAAGATATTGAACCGCCACCCTTTCTTTTTATCAAGTACGAGAATGTGAATATTCCACTCATTCCTAACCATTCACATTCTCGTTTTCATCCACCATCACTATTTCTTCTCTACCAACCGAGACGTAAACTCGATCGATTACGCCTCTTATCTCCCCACTTTTTCACATCTACGATCTTCTACCAAATATGTTGTTACATCGATAAAATATTCGAATGGTTGGTGTTAACTTTTGGTCTTTGTAATGTTTTGCATAGACCAATAACTTTACCCTCTCTTATAATTTTAAATGCTTAATACGGTTTCACTCAAGTTTGGGGGAGGGGGGAAGAAAAATATTTTGGCTCTTGAAAGATTTTTTTTTTACACGATTATGAGCCAAAAACAAGTTTAGGAGAGGATTTCACTGTCATTGACTCTTTGTCCCCTTTACTAATCATTAAGAACTTTTCCTCCCAAGTCTACAGGTTTTGAGCTTAAAAGATGACATCAGTGAGGACACTTCTGCAAATAGGTGTGGGGAGGAGGTTTGTGCTTATTCACGCATCATTTTGCATTATACTAAATAAAAGCACAATTTTTTTATAATAATAAAAGTTATAAAGTGAAAAATATATATGAAACATAAGAAGAAATTTAAGAAAAGCAAGAAAATTAGATATTTTAAAACGAAGCTAGTAATAGGTAGTCATGAGCTGTTGTCCCAAGGGTTAGTAAGATGAAGGAAATTACGAATCTGAGGATAGAAATAAGTCTGAAAAATAGTCCATATTCTTGAGTCCAAATATCTGAAAGTTGATACCCTACTATATGCACTTGCACACATCTTGAAACTTAGGATAGTAGAGGATACCTTGAAATGCTCTTGTCTAAAAAGCCTTAGTATGAAGAAAAAAATATATATATGGTGAAGAAAAATGAACACTGGTTTTGTAATTACTTAAGATAGCATAAAAAAATATAGCGAAGGTGCTTTATCACCTAGTGCCTTAGACCAACTGGTTTGGGAGTCACTGCTAAGTCTTAGGTGTTGCAAGACTAGGATATTGGTAATTACGCCTAAAAGAGCGAGCACATTTGGTAATCGGTGGTTAGTACCTCAAGAAGTATTAACGGTCACATGAAGAATGTGTAAGCAATTCCATTTAAAAACATTCACCGACTAAAAAGTACTAAGGAAGATGGACAAGAGTATGATAGCTTAAATTGAATTCTCTAAGTGTAGGGATGTCTTTTACACACACGTAGGGGTATATGATCGATATTTGGAAGAATGGTAGGGAGGAAGACTAAAGACGATGTTTTATTGAGGGATGAAGTGATTTCTGACATCTTTTCAAGACCATTAAGATAGAGCTCATGACAACTAAAAAGGTAGTATAGTTTGAAACTCTTATTTTCAAGTTCTTTCTTTTATATGTTCCTTATCCTTGTATGTAAATTTCATCTTCTTTTTTTCATTATGGGATTTTGTGGGTGTAATCCGCTGAAAACCCTCAGGAGACAACACTCCTCCTACCAGGGTCACCTAGAGATTTAAAGGCTTGTTGCACGTGCTCAGTGCAATCGTGTTGCCTACGAAAGTGTGCTAATTAGTTTTTTCTTTTCTTTTTCTCTTTTATAACTAGTTTGCTCGGGACGATCAAAATAAATATAGAACATATGCGGGTTTATTTGTAAAAATTTTATTATCATATGTTTCTATATTTTAATTAACATAATGAGGGATAATACATGCATATAATATTTAAATGAAATATTAGTAATTAAAATATGCATATCATATCAAATATTTCTAATCAATATTCTTAACATATAATATCATATAAAATAGTTAGGATAATATCTCAAAAATACCAAATACTTGTAACACTTTGATTTGAGATATTGTGCAGATATTATCTCAGGTCTGGAATCCAAGAGATCCAGGATAAATCAAGATTTCAGAATCAAATCTTCTAAAATATTGAAACAAATCATGAGATCTAGCAAAGGCAGAGACTCGGAGCATTATTTTCAGAATCTAGACATCTAGAGGATCTCCATAAATCAAGATAAAATAGCACAAAAAATCCTAAAGTCTGAAGCCACCACACTGCAGCGGATCCGCGGCCAAATTGCAGGATTTGCGACTGAAGCACGGTGGATCTAGGGCCGTTGGATGCGAGATTTTGGTGATTTGATCGTATCTACATATTGTTCACCGCCGAAAGACGCGACCAGGATGTTTGTACGTCTGGCTTGAATTTTGGGGGCATATGCTATTTGGGTTTATTCGTCCACCTCTCCGAAGATGCCAAGCTGATTTATGGCACCGTATATCGAAGGTTTAGACAGATGCGGCCGTTGTAGCAGACTTCGTCATATTCCCCCTCGTTGACGAGGGGTTTTTGATTGTGGGGACGTTCATCCCTATAGGCGCAAGCCCCTGCAGTTAATTACGTTATCGCGTAGCGATAGCCACTTTCTTATGCTCCAGATGTTCACTTCGTGTCGTGTGTATTTGTTTTGTTTTAGGTTGCCCATGGATTGTATACGGAGACTAATTTATGTTGTCACCCGTAGGACGTGGATTAGTTCAAATCCGTATTTTCTTAGATTTGGGTTTGGGTTGGTTTAAGGATCTTAATCTCATTTGAGATTAAGATCAACTTAAATGTTTGTTGAGGATATGTTAGTCTAATTTTAGACTAAGATCTACGCAACAAGATTTTGGGATCATTTAGATCCAACAAAAGAGCATTTGGGCTCTATCGTTTTAGTTTAGGGACATTTGCGATCCATTGGGTTTAAGGACATCATAGTCCATAGAGTTTAGTTTAGGGACGTTGCGGTCCGTTTGGTTTATGGACATCATAGTCCATAGAGTTTAGTTTAAGAACGTTGCGGTCCATAGAGTTTAGTTTAGGGACGTTGCGGTCCATAGTTAGTTTAAAGACATTACGGTCTATAGCTAGTTTAAGGACGTTGCGGTCCATAGGGGTGTGCTAATGGGTTTGGGAGTGTACCAAAAGAGCCGTTGGTTGTCCGGATCCTCCATCTCTCTGAAGACGTTGAAGAATTACAACGACATGTATCAGAGGGATGGAGAGATGTACCCTTGAACTGAACTACAGATTGAAAAGAGAGATCATGGTGGGACGAACATCATCTTAGATGCCAGGAGTTCATTAGCTATTTTTGAGACTTAGATCAATTTTGAGGAAACCTGAGTATAATAAGGGCTCGGCTGATTGAGGACCCAAAAGGGTTTTGGCTTCAGGAGACTTGGTTAATTTGGGCTAATGTTGGCCTCTCATAGTGTTAAATACTAGTATATGCTCAGCGCTCACGTGCTCCCACGTGAGGCCTTAAAATAGTGTTAAACACTAAAATTTTGAGGCACTCACGTGGGGTCACATGAGGCGCTTGAAGTAGTGTTAAACACTAAAAATTTGAGGCGCTCACGTGGGGTCATGTGAGACGCTTGAAGTAGTGTTAAACACTAAAAATTTCAGGCGCTCACATGAGTAGTGTTAAACACTAAAAATTTGAGGCGCTCATGTAGGGTCACGTGAGGCGCTTGAAAGTTGGCGCTGTTTCTTTGGGTTTATTCCCTTGTTCTTTTCTGAGCGCTAAGCACTATTGGGTCACGTGGGATCACGTGAGGCGCCCGAAAAATGGAAACTGCCTTTGATTTATTCCCTTTTTGCTTTATAAGTGCTAAGCACTATCAGTGAGGGAGGGGTCACGTGTGAACACGTGATCCATTTCAGTCTCTCTCTTTTGAGTTCATCACAGGTGGTTACGTGTGAACACATGATCATCAATATGCATGGAATTCTTTCTCTGAGTCTTAAAAAATTCTCAAATCCCTTATTATATATTTTTATAAGGATTTAATTCCTTGGACTTAGTTCTTCTATTAGGTTGTGGATCTGCATGACAGAGTCTCCCTGATGAGAATTAAATTATCAACTTGTGGGGAGATCTGCTTCTGCGGATCTCTCACCAGAAGAAAGAACTAAGTTCTTATATGAAGGGTTAAACCCTAGTTTTATCAGAGGAATTAAATTCCTATATGCCTTTTGGGATAATTAAATTCTCTGAACTAAGATCTTTTCCCAAGTTTTGGATCTGCATGGCAGAATCTCCCCGATGAGAATTAAATTCTCAACTTGTGGGGAGATCTGCTTCTGCAGATCTTTTTACCAGAAAAAAGAACTAAGTTCTTTGGAAGAGTTAAACTTTTGTGGAGACAATGAAAAAGTAAGATGTTCTCTTTGTTTTGTTCCTTCTTACCTAGGGTTTCTTTTCTTTTGAACTTGTAGTTTATGGGGATATTCTTCTGTCTAAGAGTTGAAGTCTTGGGGTCTTTATATAATGGAGACCGATTTGTTGATTTAGTTGAGGAAATCTCTCATTGAGAGATCTCTTAATTGATTTTGGGGAATTTATTCACCGTCGGATCTTTGATCCAAGAACTTCTGTTTTACAGAAGACAATTCTCTTGTTTTTAACAATATTGGGAAAATATTTTCCCATACAGAACTTATTCTGTATCTTGGTGATTTTTAATCACCATTGGATCTTTGGTGCTCTGATTTACAGAGCACAATCTTTCTTGTTTAGAAAGATTGGGAAAAATATTTCCAAAATAGGGTTCTGATCCCTTGTATATAGAATTTAATTCTATCGGCTCAGAAAGCATTAGAAGCCCTCACGTGCAGCACGTAACCTAATGGTACTAGGGCGGTTTGCCTATATGCAGCAGTCCCAGAGAAGAGCATCACGTGTTGGCACATGATGCGCCTTCTGTCCTGCTAGTTGTTTTATGAAGGTGCCCATATACTTTGTATATAGGTGCTCATGTATGGCATGTAAGGCCCAACTTCAGTCCCATTTGTTAAGTGTAATGCTTGTGATTTTGGCTCCAAGGCGCATCACGTGTGGGCACGTGATGCTCCCTTTGGGGAATTTTCCCATTCCTTTTTTATTTATTATTTATTTTTCAACAGGGAACAAATGCCCCAACAACATTGTTCTCACGTGTCTTGCACGTGAGTGTAACGCTGTCACCTTTACAGCCGTTGGATTGCCTAAGAGAACGGGGAGGTGAACCTCCCTTGTCATGTCTTATAAATGCAAGAGTTTGGTCCTTAGGCAGACACAGTTTCTTCCATCTTCTTCCTTCTTTGTTTTCTTTGAGAATTTAATTCTCCTCTTCAGAGCTTAGTTCTCTGCCAGTGCAATTCCAGAGTTAAACTCTGTTAGAAAAAGGAACCTTTTCTAGGTAAAGATCTCGAACATTAGAGAAACCCTTTTCTTTAAATAAAAATTCTTGATTTTAAATCCATCATGAGAGCTTTGCTCTCCTCTGAAACCCATCTCTTAGAGATCCAAAGTTGTAATCTTTGAGTAATATCTCTCAATGTTTTAGGCATTCCTTTTCTGACCTTTGTGGCATTTGATATCCTCTTTACGGGGGTTTCTGGAATTTAATTCCACCGCATAAAAGGAATTTAATTCCTCACTAAAGAGCTTTGCTCTGAAGATCAATAGGACCCCTCGGGAATTTCCTTCCCTTGTTCTTGAGCACACTTCATAGGGTTGCACAATTTTTAAATTTGTTAGATGTTTTTAACAGTTTTTTATGAGGATGTCAAGAGTTGTTTAAACTCTCGTGTCCGTTTCAATAAGTATTTTCTTGATCAGTTTGATCACTAAACTCTCACTGATTTTTCTTTTCAGACACTATGGCCGCTCATCTGTATGATCTTGACGAAATTATTTCTTATGAAGACATTCGCGTACAAGGCCATTGTCAAAACCAGGAGTTTACAAACGCCCAATGCGCTAAGATTATGAGTCACATTAATGAATACAACGGTCGACTACTTCCTCTTCGCTCCGCTCTTTTGAAGATCATCGTGGGAGCGATTTGGGAAGCACTTCTTGGATTTTATGAAGCCATGCCGCTTAAGACACTGGATGATGCCGAAGACAAGGTGCACTCAGTATATCTGATAGGCCTGATCTCGAAGAGGCGGCGAGATAATCTTGTTGATATCTTGCATCAAATTTTCCAACAGACGACGATAATCTCTGCCTATCAGAGGATGGACGACATTAGCGAGAATCCTGACGCTTGCATTCGTGAGAGGATGCACACGAAAATGGTCAGAGAGGCCAGAAGCATTTTAGACGACCTTACTTCTGAATTTCTCAATCCATGTCCCGGATTTAGTGTTTTACCATTGTAAACTTTTTAATGATGTTTTTGTTTTATTGTTTTTATTAATGTAAGAGTTTTCTGAGGTATGAATAAATTTTTTTTCCTTTCTATGCATTTATTTTATGCATTAATCCTTTTCGCACATACATGTGTGGGTACGCTTCGAACGCTTAATTGGATGCGAATCAAATATTCTCTTTACTGCCTTGCATAGTATGTAGTTGACATCCATGGGTTATACCTTTTTGTTTTGACTTGGCGCAAAGTAGTTTACGTACTCTTGAGTAGCACCTCCATTTCAGTGGCATGTAACTTTGGCAAGTGTGGCCTGTAGATGGTCTATCTTGACCTCCCTGCAGAGCAATGATGTCTTAGGAGACAGGGTTAGGATCTGCTACCTAAGACTTTTCAACTTTACGAGCCGTTAGGGTCTCATAAAGACTTTTCTCCCTACGAGTCGAGAGGATCCCGTAGGTATATTTTCTCCTTAGGAGTCGTGAGGATTCCTAAGTGTGTTTTCTCTTGAGAGTCATAAGGATCTCACAAGAGAATTTTCTCCCTTACAAGTCGAGATGACTCGTAAGTGATCGTTTCCCTCCTTGTCGATGTTCGACTTCGGAGAGTGTGGCCCGTAGATGGTCCATCTTGACCTCCTTGTAGAGCAGCGATGGCTTAGGAAACAGGTTCAGATCCGCCGCCTAAGACTTTTCAACTTTATGAGCCGTGAGGGTCTCATAAAGACTTTTCTCCCTATGAATCGAGAGGATCTCGTAGGTGTAATTTCTCCTTAGGGGTTGTGAGGACTCCTAAGTGTATTTTCTCTCGAGAATCGTAAGGATCCCACAAGAGAATTTTCTTTATGCGCAGGTACACTAATTTCCCCGCAGGTCGAGACGAATTGAGCGGTTCCTACAAAGATGCTGATTTCCTTGCGGATCGAAACGAATCGAGAGGTTCTCGCCAAGGACACTAATTTCCCTGAAGTCGAGACGAATCGAGAGATTCCTTCAAAGACACTGATTTCCTTGCGGGTCGAAATGAATCGAGAGGTTCTTGCCAAGGACGCTGATTTTCCTGAATCGAGAGGTTTGTGAGTTGACTTGATTCCGAGACGGAGCATTGATCCGGCGGGGAGGTCATTGGGTGACTTGTTTCTGAGACAGAGCATTGATCTGGCGGGGAGGTCATTGGCTGACTTGTTTCAGAGATGGAGCGTTGTTTCGGCAGGGAGTTCATTGGGTGACTTGTTTCTGAGACGGAGCATTGATCCGGCGGGGAGGTCATTGGCTGACTTGTTTCCGAGACGGAGCGTTGTTCCGGCGGGGAGGTCATTGGGTGACTTGTTTCCGAGTCGGAGCGTTGATCCGGCGGGGAGGTCATTGGATGACTTGTTTCCGAGACGGAGCGTTGATCCGGCGGGGAGGTTATTGGTTGACTTGTTTCCGGGTCGAAGTGTTGTTCCGACGGGGAAGTCATTGGTTGACTTGTTTCTGGGTCGAAGCGTTGTTCCGACGGGGAGGTCATTGGTTGACTTGTTTCTGGGTCGAAGCGTTGTTCCGACGGGGAGGTCATTGGTTGACTTGTTTCTGGGTCGAAGCGTTGTTCCGACGGGGTGGTCATTGGTTGACTTGTTTCTGGGTCGAAGCGTTGTTCCAACAGGGAGGTCATTGGTTGACTTGTTTCCGGGTCGAAGCGTTGTTCTGACGGGGATGTCATTGGTTGACTTGTTCCGCTTTCTGCGGTATCTGGGTTGACTTGCTCCGCTTTCTGCGGTGTCGTGGTTGACTTGCTTCGCTTTCTGCGGTGTCTGGGTTGACTTGCCCCACTTTCTGCGCTGTTGTGGTTGACTTGCTTCGCTTTCTGCGGTGTCTGGGTTGACTCTAGGTTGTCTGTGAACCGTAGAGTCTTAGAACTAGGGACTTTGTCGTGGTTCCGACTAGTGGTGTCGCGTCCGTATCCTGCTGGAATGAGGAGGAACGTCGTTGTTGGTCTCCAGGCTGTAGATATGGCCGTCGAGATTTGGAACTAGGGACTTTGCCATGGCTCCGCTTCGTTGCGACTCTGAGGTCGGTTGTTGACATCATGTCTGCGTCTAGTTGGAGTGAGAAGAAACGCCGTTGTTGATTTTTAAGCTGTAGATGTGGTAGTTGAGATTTGACTTCCCTTTGACACGGCGCGGTGGGGAAATGTAGTTCCCTTTTTCGCTTATGCTCATGGATTGTATACAGGGGTCACCATGAAATGTAGTTCCCTTTTTAAGTTTCATTTTATTTTTTTTGTTTTCTTTCCGCGATGCTCTATCATTTCAGCTTTTTTATATCGCGAAGGTCGCGATTGCCCAATCATTTCGCTGTTTTTCGCGGTGCCCGATCATTTCGGCTATATTTTTTTTCTTTTTACTCGCTGCTTTTTATTGCGAGTTTCCCAATCATTTCGGCTATTTTTGTATACATATATTTTACTTGCTGATTTTGTTGCAAGTTGCCCTATAATTTCGGCTATTTCATATGCATTTATGGCTCGCTGACTTTTTGTTGTGAGTATGGAACTTAGGATCTGATGCCAATCTTAGCATCAGCATCGCTGCGACTGGAATATTGCCAGGAGCGAATCATCATTTGCCATGAAAGGTCTTAGAATTTGATACCGATTTAAGCATCAGTATCGCTATAACTGGGAGATTTCCAGGAGTGAAACATCATTTGCCTTTGCCTTTATCGAACAAAGGTGACTTAGTAGACAGGGTTAGGGATCCTGCCGACTAAGGCTTTTGACTTTATGAGCCGTAAGGGTCTCATAAAGGTGTTTCTCCCTATGAGTCGTGAGGATCTCGTGAGTGCGTTTTCTCCTTAGGAATCGTGAGGATTGTTAAGTGCGTATTCTCTTATAAGTCGTAAGGATCTTATACGAGTGTTTTCTCCTTATAAGTCGAGAGTACTTACAAGTGTCGTTCACCACATGAGGACATTTCGCGCCATTGGCGGAACTTGGTGGGGGAGACGTTTATTTGTGCCTGTGGATTGTATACAAGGGTCAATATTGAACCGTTTATAGGGCAACTTAGGGGATACGACGGCTTAAGAACATGTTCAGATCCTTGTAGCTTAAGGCTTTTGAATCCCATGAGCCGTGAGGGTCTCATAAGGGGATTCTCCTTACGGGTCGTGAGGATCTCGTAAGTGTATTTTCTCCTTAGAGATCGTGAGGATTCCTAAGTGTTTTGCTCCTTTGTGAGCCGTAAGGATCTCACGCGGTTATTTTCTCCTTACAAGGTCGAGAGGACCCTGTAAGTGTGCATTTTTAAAATAAAAAAAATTTAACGAGACTGCGCCCTTGCGGGTTTTCACAAACTCGCCGGTAGCCCTGCTGTTTTTACTCACGGAGCCCTTTCGGGTTTTCATCCGTGCCCATTTCGCTTATGGAAGTACCGTTTTTTTGTCGCGTTAGCCTAAGGATGTTGCGGTTCGTAGTAGTTTAAAGACGTTTCGGTCCGTAGCTAGTTTCAGGACGTTTCGGTCCGTTTTTAGTTTTAGGACATTGCGGTCCATTGTACATGTCTGCGGTGAAGTTTTGCCGGATAGCACTTACAGAGTTTGGTACTCAGGAAGACTGCGAGCAGACACAAGCGTCGTCATCTATCATTAACTTGGGCTGTGACTCGTCAGGCATAGTATTTTTTAAGGACCGTCCGTTTAATGGCCGGAATGGTCTTTCGCCATGCATATCCATGAGAAAGTAAGCCCCACCTTGGTAGACTTTGTCTCATAATCCAAGGATTTTGGCACTGCTCCTGCCTCCAGCTCCTCTATGTTATCTTCTAACGCCGAGTGAGCTTCTTCGTTATTTAGTGACGAATGAGAGATCATGTAGCAACTTGCCACATAATCTTCGGGTTCTTCCGACGAGTCGTCTCCCTCATCATTGTCGTTATCTCCCCTTTCAAGGATATGGTTGAGAAACTCCTGGAGCGTGACTGGGGTTCACGCCTTCTGGTTATATTCCTCCAGCGCGTCAATATGCTTTTGCAGTTTCGTGTGCTTGTCGTCAGGCTGCGCGGGCTTTTTGGTCTTCTTCTTTTTCTTTGAAGACTTTGACGCCGGGCCTGGGTATTTTTCCTATCGCTACCAACTCTCGGTGTTGGGTGCGGTTTCAGCATCTCTTCAATAATCTCTGGCTTTAGCGGGCTTTTCCACCTGATCGTCGGACATGCTTGAAGATCCTTCAGCATTTTCTTGGTCCTAGCCGAAAGAACAACTTCCCATGGAGCTTCCTCTATAAATGAGCATGATTCCCCCGGCGTGTCCACCTTTTTAGGAGTGTGCTGTCGTGGCGGGTTTACCCTCCAGTTTTCAGACAACGCAAACCTACCCTGTCGATACTGGTCTTCAATCCAGTTTTTGAAAACGTAGCAATCTTCGATTGGGTGACCCACTACTCTGTGGTAGGGACAATAGTTAGGATGGTTGACGTCACCAGGTTGCGATGGGTGTCTCGGATCCGGTAGAGTGATGAGCCCGTTGCGCACTTCCAGTTCGAACAGTCTCCTTGTTTTATCTCGGGAAAATGAGTAAGAACGTCTCAACTTCTCATCGAGGGATCACGGCTTGTTGCTTTGGCGAACAATCGGTCTCGGGTCACTCGGTTGTTGTTGAGCGTTGGCGACGAAAGTCACTTTCCCTTTCCCCTTTTCATTCCGAGGATCCGTCTTTGTAGAGGAAGGCCTATGGCCCATCTGGTCCATTTGGGCCAGCTTATCAATCAAAGCCTGGAAGGCGGTCGGCTTGAAAAACATCATAAATTGGTATATAGTTGCCTGCGGATCCAGAGTCCCCATGAACATGCCCACGGCAGGAGCTTCTTCTTTGCGCTGTTCACACTTCAACCATAGGTTCCGCCACCAAATTGCGTACTGAACCCAGGTTTCTCCTGGCTTCACCCTGGCGTTGATTAATGCCGTGATCAGGGTGCGCTCGCTAGCGCTTGCGAACCTTTGTGTGAACAGTAGCTCCATTTCTGCAAATGTCTTGATGGAATCATTCGGAATCTCCGAATACCATTCAAATGTTGTCTCCGCCAAGCTGCCGACAAATTAGCGAAGCAATAGTTTATCATCGCCTCCAGTATTGCCGCATAGAGCTCTGAATTGAGTAACGTGTTGGTACGGATTGCCCGTCCCTTTATACACATAGAATTTGGGGATCGTATATCCTGGCGGGTACATAATTTGGTTGTACCACCCTGGGTAAGGTCGCCCAGTTCTGACGACTTGACCCGCAGTTTCGCTTGCCTGATGAGCCCGTATTTGTAGTTACGTAGTCATCAAGAGTAGCTTTCGAGATCGTATCCTCCCTGGCTACTGATAAAGCCGGAAGAGGATTTGATGTCTCCCCTCTGTCGTCTTCAATGATTATTGGGGGATCCGATTGGATCATCATCCCTACCATATCTTGGAACAGAAGCGCCATTTGTTTTATATTAGCCGCTTGTTCCGCGGCTTCTTTATCTTTCTTTTCGAGCATTCTTCGGAGGAACTCGGCGTCGGTTTCCTGCTCCTGGCGTTGATTTGACGATACTTCCGGGCTTTCCTTCTGCCCAGTGAGTGCGACCATCTTTGTCAGCATCTCCCGAAGCTTTTTTTGCTGCTCTTGGGTTTTCGTCACAGACCGTGTGAGTGGTCGATGGCCCATAGAAGTATGGCTTTCCTCTTTTCCGGAAGCCATGTAGACGGTGTGCACTACCATGCCCCCAGACTTGGGGAGTTTGGGTCCACTGCTTTTGATATTTGCCGCTAGTGGTGGGAGATTCTCAGGCCTTCTCTTTTTATGGGAGGCTGAGGTTGAGGGGGCCGTTGCGGAAGGCACCCATGCAGATGATACCTTTCGTGGTATGGCGGTTGGATGGTTCTCCTCTTGTCGAGCCTTCGTCTTCTTCAGCCGACGAGAGTAATCTTTTTCAATTATAGAGTCTTGGACTTTCCGCCAAACTCTGTGGATCTTAGAGGACAACTGTTGAGGAGGCTATTCCGGCTTTACCTATATTGTGTTTTCAACAGGCGGAGGAGACTTCTTCAAGATGGTGATTGGAGAGTTCTTGCGCACCCTCCTGAGTAGCTCGTAGCTGTTCCCAGTTGGAACAGCAGCGTCAATCTCCACCATTGGAGCTGGTGGGGTATGTACAGAGGGGGAACTGCCCCCAGCTTTCCTCACTCGGCGCCAGTGACGACGTCGAGCATGTTGTGTAGCCGGGATCACCTTTATCGTCGGTGTAGCTTCGTCATGTCCCCTGCTTTGAGGAGAGGCTGTTATTGGCGTCAGCCAATCAAAGACTGACATCCGCTGGGAAGGAATAGTCAACCTGTCGAAGGCCGACTTTCGAGTAGGGAAAGTAGTTTGGACAACTTCACCTGTAGCGGGAGTTGGGATAGCCTTCTCCAGTATTGCGAGCCTCTTCACGGGCCCATTTGAGCTTAGATTCAGCCCGTCGAAGACTGAGGCAGTTGACTTGAACGACCCGTTGAGAGGGGCCATGATAGTTGCAAGCCGATCGAAGACCGACTTCTTCGGAGCTTCCTATGATGGCATTGGGAGGCTGAAGCTCGTTGGCGGGATCATGGTCCCGAAGAACAACCCAGTGGTGGCCTGTGTCACCTGTTCCACCGGCATTGTAATGATGGAGATCGCTTGGGGCCCGTAAGTCACTCCTCCAGCAGGGACGGAGTGAGAGTTGTTGCTACAATTAGTGCAGTTGAAAAACATTGATCTTCTGTCTCTGCATGGGAGTAAGACACCAAATCTTAGTACCTTGAATCCACAGGCAACCATATTAAACTGCGATTCGTTCGCGAACACGACACACGAAGTGTGGAGTGGAAAGAGGAAAAGGTCCCACCGGGCGTGCCAGAATCCGTTCACTGCCGAAAGACGCGATCGGGACGTTAGGACATCTGGCCTGAATTTTGGGGGCAGATGCTATTTGGGTTTATCCGTCCACCTCTCCGAAGATGCCAAGCTGATTTATGGCACCGTATATCGAAGGTTTAGACGGATGCGGCCGTTGTATCAGACTTCGTCAGATTCCCCCTCGTTGACGAAGGGTTTTTGATTGTGGGGATGTTATTCCCTGCAGGCACAAGCCCCTGTAGTTAATTACGTTACTGCGTAGCGATAACCACTTTCTCCTGCTTCAGATGTTCACTTCGTGTCGTGTGTATTTGTTTTGTTTTAGGTTGCCCGTGGATTGTATACGGAGACTAATTTATGTTGTCGCCCGTAGGGCGCGGATTAGTCCAAATCCGTATTTTCTTAGATTTGGGTTTAGGTTGGTTTAAGGATCGTTAATCTCATTTGAGATTAAGATCAACTTAAATGTTTGTTGAGGATACGTTAGTCTAATTTTAGACTAAGGTCTACTCAACAGGATTTTAGGAACATTTAGATCCAACAAAAGAGCATTTGGGCTCTATCGTTTTAGTTTAGGGACGTTGCGGTCCATTGGGTTTAAGGACATCATAGTCTATAGAGTTTAGTTTAGGGACGTTGCGGTCCGTTGGGTTTAAGGACATCATAATCCATAGAGTTTAGTTTAGGGACGTTGCGGTCCATAGAGTTTAGTTTTGGGACGTTGCGGTCCATAGTTAGTTTAAAGACATTACGGTCTATAGCTAGTTTAAGGGCGTTGCGATCCATAGGGGTGTGCTCATGGGTTTGAGAGTGTACCAAAAGAGCTGTTAGTTGTCGGGACCCTCTATCTCTTTGAAGACGTTGAAGAATTACAACGACATGTATTGTTAGTTATATGTATGCCCTAGAGGCCAGTATTGTACAGATGATGTATATAATATTGGATGCTTGGACATATATAGAGAGGACTTTCTTGCTCGATATGATAGTATGCTATCTGGTTGCTCTTTATCTTAACATGTATACTTGTCTCTTGATACTGTCTTATAGTTACATGTTGGTAAAGCCCTTAGGATGTGTACTTGACTACCTGGGCTATGATGCAGATCATACTAGTGGGGACAGTGTAGTCCATAAGTACATCCTTTAATGTTCCTAGTCGTGGGTGTATCGAGACAGGGCATCGATATACCAGAGTAGACTAGCGTATACGCTTCTCGACCCATGAGATGGACGATGGATGATCCCATATCCATTGGTGTTTGACATCAGAGATGGTATACAGGTGCTCAGTGGAGACTGGGTACACTGGACGGACTCGCCGAGAACTCCCAGATGGTATTATATCTCACGTTAGCAGTTCTCTGGTGACACTTGTGCAGGTTAGTCTGTAGACCCAAGATCATCATAGAGTCTTGTGTGATTCCCACTGTGCTTTGATTTCCACCTTACCACGTTCAAGAGGGCGTGCAAAACGGTGGTTTTTGGGTACGGTCCCGAGTCACATGGAGGCAATGAGCGATAGGAGGGGTTTCGTCTCTCCCGGTATTGGGGGTTGATGTTGCGCTGTGCTCGATTGGCCGTAACAGGGAAGTCCCTGGCCAGGGCTGATTTAGAGATTTACTGGTAAGTGTTACCAGTAGTTTCTCGACCTGTTATGAGCCTTAGATCGGCATGACTTATCGGTTATTGGGGTCTGACGTTTACCACCCCTAGATTTGATATGCGACATATCAGACGAGGAGACCGAACTGTACGGGAAGTGTTACCGTTAGGCTTTTACAGGAGTTAGAGCGGGCTTGGTTGTTGATCTTCTGATCGCTCAATACCCGGGTAGCCGTTACGTCCAGCTAGTACCGCTGACGGCTTGTGGGTGCTTGATGTGATCATCACCTACTGCCGGCGTATTGACGAGTCTTTAGAGTCCTATATAGAGGTTTTACTGGCTCAGGCAAAACGAAATAGGAGCGCATATAAGATATGTGCGGGACCGAGAATAATGCATGTATGTGATACCGTATTCTATTCTCGCGACTTTTTGTATCGGTCGGTTATATGTGATATAGCCGGGTTATTGAATCAAGTGTTGATTCGATAAGTCGATACATTGGGTGTTAGTCGGTTATATGAGATAAAACTGGATTATTAAGTCGAGTGTTGATTTAACAATTTAGTGTATAATTGTATATATGATATACTAATTTACATTAACTAACATTTGTTCACTTAAGGATTTTTCTCACATGTGCACAACTTTAATATATATGTGATATATATTAAAATGTGTTTTCTTTTTGTATCATGGTTGTTGATACAACATTCATGGGTGTATGAGACTTACAACATGCTATTTGTTATGTTGGGTTTAATATTTAAAGTAATTACAAAATTAGTGGAAGATTAGAAAAATGCATGAAGCTTGTGGAAGCTTGTGGATGCATTGACTAAGTCCACTAAGTTTGTTTTTACTTTGGATATTTGTTAACCTAACCATCACACTTAGCCATGATTATGTCTCTACATGAGTTAGTATATAATACTCACTCACCCATAGTTAGCTCACTCACTTGATCATTAACTTTCTCTCATGTTTTCCTTCATCTTCTTCCTTGAGCTAAAAAGCTCTCTAGGGTTTGATCCAAAGTGAGAAACATTGTGAGAAAATAAATTCTAAAGTGAACCCACTTCCTATTTCTCCATCCTCTACTAGACTAGTACTTTAGTTTAGGGTGTTTGCTTCACTAATTCTCTAGTTAGTGAAGTAGTAGCTTGACTTGGTATTCCCTCGACGTAGATCATCTTCGGCCTCGAAGACTTCAAGCAAGGACGCTTTCTTCGCCTCGTGAAGCCATGCAAGAGCCCGGGAGAACCATGATCGTAGCGAAGGGACTACAACAAGGAGCTTTAGAAGTGAAGGACCGATCTACAAAGGTTGTATTTCGTATTCACTTAGTGATAAATGTTATTTACTTGCATGTGTAATCCTAATTATCTAGCAAAGATCTTGTTTAGGGTTATTCGGCACGGCTAAAATTTTAATCGGGCATGGTTGATGCCTTGTAGAACCTTATTAGAATGTCCAGTAACCTTACAGTGGTATCAGAGCCTAGCTAGAGCATTAGGCGACATGTTTACGAAGTTAAAACTCCGATTGAACCCCGAAACGTCGAAATAGACCCCTCTCTGGAAATTTTGTAAAAATGTGATTTTTTCTGCATTAAAAATACTCAAAAAAATCAGCAGGGAATTTTAAGTGTTACTGTAAAACACGACATCCCAATTCCACCAAAGCGCCGCGGAACCTTGGCAATACCTTGCTTGCGCGGCGGTTCCGCGGCGGAATAGTAGAATTAGGGTTAGTGTTTTGTGCAGTAATATCCGTAGGTACTTGTACATTCTTCTGGGTATTTTTAATCTGACTCAAGTGTTGAGTGTTCTAGGGATTATTTTGTATTCGTTGATTCGATCGGAAAATTTAATTTCGTGCTTTTTCCGGATAATTTAGAAAGTATTAAAATGTTCTCGCTTTTTCCCGACACGAAAAACTTTCAAGTGTTGAATTTTTCTTGAGTTTAAATCTTTCGGAAAAACGTGCATGTGACGCGATGGACCCTCTAGAAGAACACAAACCTTAACTCGATTATGTGACCGTCTGAACCGCCTCTAAACCTTAGGGTTTGGTGCAGTACGGCGTGCCACATGTGAGGCGTTGGCTTGACCCTTCTACGGCTGGCCGTTGGTACTGTGACGTATTCTGGAATTTTTAAACTCTGCTCAAGTGTTGAGCTATTTAGGAAATCTTGGGTATTTGATTATTCGATCGAAAAGTTTAGTACTGTCTATTTATCTGGAATGCGATACAATATGTGGAATTCATATGGTTAGGCATGAAATGCGAAGTATGTGATATTTTGGATTTACGATATCTAAAGAGATTGTGGATTCCAAATGTTGTAGTTTTACACTTTCTTTTCTGCGACCGTAAGTGTAATATGTGATATCGCCGGTTTCGTTGCTATATATCAATGACAATTAGGATGTGCATATTTACTTACGATGATGACATGTGATGTTATGTGTTGCTGGATATGTTATATTGGATCGTCGCGTTTTTGAATAGCCGGGGGTTTTATGTGAGATGAGGGTTTTTATTTTTCATTCTTGTAAAATTCATTGTATGTAATATTCTTTTATTGGGGCACTTCCGGGATGAGGTTGATGTCACCATTTGTATATTATTTACTTTTCCGTACTAGGATAGACCCAAGGAGGAGAGCACAAGTAACCGGGTTCTAGAGTCCAGTGGGAGACCAACTCGAGGAGTCGAGTCCGGGTCTCCTATCTCTAGAATTGGTAAGGTTGCTTGCAGCTCTCGTAGGGGTCTAGGGGTGTGGGTTTGGCTATTCATCGTGACCGTGGAATCCGTGTTTTATAGAGGCTCAAAATAAAACACGGACGTCCTAGTATATCCATTATTTCATATGTTTCTTCTGCTGCGATATCTGTGATGTGATCATTTGATATGTTGTGATAGATACTGTATATAGTATATATGATATATTATATAGACGTTACTTATGTTTTACACCCGTGCTAGCCCTGCCCCGCTCTGCCGTTAGTTACCTAACCTAACGGTGCACGAGGGGACATCGAGACGAATGCGGATGGCATAAGTGTACGTCATATTTATCTGTGATGTTTAGGCGACTTAAATGATGGGACTTCATTAATGTGATTAATGAAAGAAAAGAAACCTAAAAGATGTTTTAGAATCAAATTTTCAAAAAGGGTAGCTATAGTTTTTGCTTTGCATAGCGATATATATGATATATCCTGCAACTTATTCGATGAGGAAAGAGACGAGATCCCTTCACAGGGAGTGACCTCTTTAGCAAAACTGGCAGATGCTACAACAATCGGTTTTTTTTTATTGCTTTTAGAGTTTTTGCTTTGCATAGCGATGTATATGATATATCCTGCACCTTATTCCATAAGGAAAGAGCTGAGATCCCTTCACCGGGAGTGACCTCTTTAGAAAAACTAATGAAAGCCTCAAAATCACTCCATTTCAAAATTCACTCGATTCTGCAACGATATCAAGTTCATTACGCAATAGGTTTTTAGAAAAACCTGTCGTAGCCCTCCGTCATTTCAGATAAGTCCTGCTTAGTATTCGTGCTGCGTTTGTTGACCTTGTCAAGGCGTAGTGAGCGGTAGCTGACCAGTATTTATCTGTTTATGCATATGATGCAGATTGGATAAGGATAGTCGTACGGCCTTGTTGACCTTGTCAAGGGTCGTGCGTGTGGGTTTAATTCAATCAAGAAATGACGGGTTGAACTTGACTTACGGTCTATGATTTTTTGACCTTGTCAAGGTCATAGATCGTTTGGGGCAAAATATTATCGGGAATTTCAAGTGTTGAAATTTGCAATGAAATTGCATACCTTCTATGAGATAGTTGGATCCCGATACCCACTGCGAGTAATTGTTACTCCTGGGAGAGTTTTACACAGGACAATTAGCCGATCAAGTAGGTGTCTAGAAAGGTGTCAACGGGGTTACGCCTCTGGGAAAACGAGGTTTACTTTAATTAGGTCCGTGCGAAAGCACGGGGAACCTCCCTCAAAGTACCGACACTGGCCTGGCTGAAAGATTGGCGAACTTGTTGGGTGTAATTAATCCCGGCTAGTCTTTCCTTTTAGGGTTTGAAGGAAGATTTGATAAAAACAGTGGGAGCCATCCTGATGAGATAAAATAATAACCAATCTGATCTTGCAAGAGCATACGCTAAAGTGTTTTTCTTCTCTCTCTCTCCAGGTAGCGACCATATCATGCCTTAATTAAGATAATAATATGGATGTATTGACCGAACCCGCATATTATACTGTGCTGGGGAACGTTGGTTCCGTTCTTTCTTATAAAAGTTATAAGACTGAACATGATATAGGGGAATACCAGGATTCCCATGCCACCCGAATGAAGAAAGTACATGTTGATGCATTTTCTTCGGGTGTGTTCGTTACAGAGAATTGTTTCTCAGTTCACTCTACATCCTGGGTATTAGATACCGGATCGGGATCCCATATATGTAATAAGTTACATAGGCTACGTAAAGGTAGGGAACTGGGAGAGGGTGATCATTCCATAAGAGTAGGAAATGATGCAAATGTTGCAGCCAAAGCAGTTGGCGAATATCACCTAGTGTTACCAAATGGTAATACATTAGTTCTGAACGAATGCTATTACATTCCGACTCTGATATGCAATCTTATATCAGTTTCTTTATTGGGCAAAGAAGGATATAATTTTGTAGTACAGGATGATGTTATGAACATATTCCTGAATCAAAAGTTGATTGGATCATGTTCGTTATTTAATGGCATATACGTTCTCAATCAAACTACAGTCCTTAATATACAAAACACACACAAGAGGAAGAGTTCAGAAATGAACGAATCTTTCTTGTGGCATTGTAGACTTGGTCATATAAATGTGACACGGCTAGCTAAGTTGCATAAGGATGGATATTTGAAACCGTTCGAATTTTCATCTTATGACACTTGCCAGTCATGTCTCAAAGGCAAGATGACCAAAACTCCGTTTACGGGACACGGAGAAAGAGTTACGGAACTCTTGGGACTAGTATATAGTGATGTATGCGGTCCCATGTCTACACATGCCAGGAATGGTTCTTTGTACTTCATTACATTCACTGACGATCTCTCTAGGTTCGGATATGTGTTCCTGATGAAACACAAATCAGAAGCTTTTGAGAAATTTAGAGAATATAAACAAGAAGTCGAGAACCAAACCAGGAAAAGTATTAAAATCCTTCGATCTGATCGAGGAGGTGAATACTTGAGCAATGAATTCCTGGACTTCCTAAAAGAGAATGGGATTCTCTCTCAGCTGACTCCTCCATATACACCACAGCACAACGGTGTATCAGAACGGAGGAACCACACCCTATTAGATATGGTGCGCTCTATGATAAGCACAGCTGAGTTACCTATTTCCTTCTGGGGGTATACGCTGGAGACAGCAGCATACCTATTGAATCAAGTTCCATCTAAATCTGTATCTACCACACCATATGAGATATGGAGTGGGAAGAGGCCATATCTTAAACGAGTTAAGATATGGGGTTGTCCGGTCTATGTCTAAAGACAAAATCCGGACAAACTCGAGGCACGGTCAGTTCTTTGCAAGTTTGTGGGATATCCAAAGAACTCATATGGGTATTTTTCTACCACAGTGAGGAACAAAAGGTGTTTGTTGCTCAACATGCCACCTTTTTAGAAAAGGAATTTCTTGTAAAAGAAATTAGTGGCAAAGTGGTAGAGCTGGAAGAGGTTCCAGATACACAAACTGCAACTGAAAATTTAGTGGAACCAGAGGATTCGCTAGTTCCCAACGAACCTCAGCCTCTCCGCCGATCTAGTAGGGTTTCTCACCCACCTGAGAGATACTACGTTTTTCTCATGGATGGTGGGAGCGAGGATTGCATCATGGTTGATGATGACCCAACTAGCTTCGAGCAGGCCATCACGAGTGGGGACTCAGTGAAATGGCTGGATGCAATGCGGTCCGAGATGGAATCCATGTACACCAACAAAGTATGGACTTTGGAAGTTGCTCCTGAAGGGGTAAAACCCATTGGGAGCAAGTGGATCTTCAAGAAAAAACTTGGTGTAGATGGGAAAGTGGAGACTTTAAAAGCTAGACTTGTTGCAAAGGGTTTTCTTCAAAGACCAGGTGTGGACTATGACGAAACTTTTTCTCCAGTGGCTATGCTTAAATCCATCCGGATCATACTTTCCATCGCTGCATATCATGACTACGAAATCTGGCAAATGGATGTTAAGACCGTCTTTCTGAACGGTGATTTAAAAGAGTGCGTGTACATGACTCAGCCAGAGGGCTTCGTAGCTAGTGGGAGCAGCGGGAAGGTGTGCAAGCTGCTTAAATCCATTTATGGATTAAAGCAAGCATCGCAGAGTTGGAACATCTACTTTGACGTCGTTCTCGAAGAGTTTGATTTCGTCAAAAACATAGATGAACCTTGTATCTACAAGAAGGTGGCAGAGAGTAAGGTTGTCTTCCTCGTATTGTACGTGGACGACATACTCTTGATAGGAAATGACATTCCTATGCTGCAATCGGTCAATCTCTTCTTATTACAAAGATTCTCAATGAAAGATCTAGGTGATGCCTCCTGCATATTGGGAATTATGATCTATAGAGATAGATCTAAAAGGATATTGGGATTGTCCCAATCCAGGTACATTGACACCATACTAAAGAGGTTTAGTATGGAAGAATCCAAGCGTGGGAACTTACCTACTATCTCTAGACTCACTCTCTCCAAAGAGATGTCTCCCAAGACTGATTTGGAGAGAGCTCGCATGCAATGGATACCCTATGCTTCGGCTGTAGGCTTTATCATGTACGCGATGCTATGTACCAGACCCAATGTAGCACACTCACTAAGTGTAGTGAGTAGGTATCAAGCTGATCTTGGAGAGAGTCACTGGACAGCTGTGAAGAACATTCTCAAGTACTTACGAAGGAATAAAGAGATGTTCTTGGTGTATGGTAACGGAGAACTCCAAGTGGAGTCCTTTACCGATTCGAGCTTCCAAAGTGATAAGGACGACTCTAAGTCGCACTCGGGATTTGTCTTTACCCTTTAAGGAGGGGAGGTTAGCTGGAAGAGTTCCAAGCAGGAAACCGTGGCAGACTCGACGATGGAGGTTGAATACATCGCTACCAACGATGCTGCCAAAGAGGCTGTCTGGATCAAGAAGTTCATTACTGAACTTGGAGTGGTTCCATCCAATGATCATCCAATACCTTTGTATTATGATAACAATGGAGCGGTGGCTTTGGCCAAGGAACCCAGGTCCCATCAGCGATCCAGGCATATTCTGAGGCGGTATCACCTGATCCGAGAGATAGTTGATCGCCGAGAGATCGAAGTCAGGAGGGTTGACATGAAGAACAACACCGCGGATCCACTCACGAAGGCCATTCCCCAGATACAGTTTGAGAGACTCTTCGGGATGCTTGGTATGCGATACTACAGCAGCTGGCCCTAGTGCAGTGGGAGATTGTTAGTTGTATGTATGCCCTAGAGGCCAGTATTGTACAGATGATGTATATAATATTGGATGCTTGGACATATATAGAGAGGACTTTCTTGTTCGATATGATAGTATGCTATCTGGTTGCTCTTTATCTTAACATGTATACTTGTCTCTTGATATTGTCTTATAGTTACATGTTGGTAAAGCCCTTAGGATGTGTACTTGACTACCTGGACTATGATGCACATCATACTAGTGGGGATAGTGTAGACCATAAGTACATCCTTTAATGTTCCTAGTCGTGGGTGTATCGAGACAGGGCATCGATATACCAGAGTAGACTAGCGTATACGCTTCTCGACCCATGAGATGGGCGATGGATGATCCCATATCCATTGGTGTTTGACATCAGAGATGGTATACGGGTGCTCAGTGGAGACTGGGTACACTGGACGGACTCACCGAGAACTCCCAGATGGTATTATACCTCACGTCAGATGGCAGTTCTCTAATGACACTTGTGCAGGCTAGTCTGTAGACCTGAGATCGTCATAGAGTCTTGTGTGATTACCACTGTGCTTTGATTTCCACCTTACCACGTCCAAGAGGGTGTGCAAAACGGTGGTTTTTGGGTACAGTCCCGAGTCATATGGAGGCAATGAGCGATACGAGGGGTTTCGTCTCTCCCGGTATTGGGGGTTGATGTTGCGCTGTGCTCGATTGGCCGTAACAGGGAAGTCCCTGGCCAGGGATGATTTAGAGATTTACTGGTAAGTGTTACCAGTAGTTTCTCGACCCGTTATGAGCCTCAGATCGGCACGACTTATCGGTTATTGGGGTCTGACGTTTACCACCCCTAGACTTGATATGCGACATATCAGACGAGGAGACCGGACTATACAGGAAGTGTTACCGTTAGGCTTTTACAGGAGTTGGAGCGGGTTTGCTTGCTGATCTTCTGATCGCTCAATACCCGGATAGCCGTTACGTCCAGCTAGTACTGCTGACGGCTTGTGGGTGCTTGATGTGATCATCACCTACTGCCGGCGTATTGACGAGTCTTTAGAGTCCTACATAGAGGTTTTACTGGCTCAGGCAAAACAAAATAGGAGCGCATATAAGATATGTGCAGGACGGAGAATAATGCGTGTATGTGATACCGTATTCTATTCTCGCGACTTTTTGTATCGGTCGGTTATATGTGATATAGCCGGGTTATCGAATTAAGTGTTGATTCGATAAGTTGATACATTGGGTGTTAGTCGGTTTGATGAGATATAACCGGATTATTAAGTCAAGTGTTGATTTAATAATTTAGTGTATAATTGTATATATGATATACTAATTTACATTAACTAACATTTGTTCACTTAAGGATTTTTCTCACATGTGCACAACTTTAATATATATGTGATATATATTAAAATGTGTTTTCTTTTTGTATCATGGTTGTTGATACAACATTCATGGGTGTATGAGACTTACAACATGCTATTTGTTATGTTGGGTTTAATATTTAAAGTAATTACAAAATTAGTGGAAGATTAGAAAAATGCATGAAGCTTGTGGAAGCTTGTGGATGCATTGACTAAGTCCACTAAGTTTGTTTTTACTTTAGATATTTGTTAACCTAACCATCACACTTAGCCATGATTATGTCTCTACATGAGTTAGTATATGATACTCACTCACCCATGGTTAGCTCACTCACTTGATCATTATCTTTCTCTCATGTTTTCCTTCATCTTCTTCCTTGAGCTAAAAAACTCTCTAGGGTTTGATCCAAAGTGAGAAACATTGTGAGAAAATAAATTCTAAAGTGAACCCACTTCCTATTTCTCCATCCTCTACTAGACTAGCACTTTAGTTTAGGGTGTTTGCTTCACTAATTCTCTAGTTGGTGAAGTAGTAGCTTGACTTGGTATTCCCTCGACGTAGATCATCTTCGGCCTCGAAGACTTCAAGCAAGGACGCTTCCTTCACCTCGTGAAGCCATGCAAGAGCCCGGGATAACCATGATCGCAGCAAAGGGAATACAACAAGGAGCTTTAGAAGTGAAGAACCGATCTACAAAGGTTGTATTTCGTATTCACTTAGTGATAAATGTTATTTACTTGCATGTGTAACCCTAATTATCTAGCAAAGATCTTGTTTAGGGTTATTCGGCACGGCTAAAATTTTAATCGGGCATGGTTGATACCTTGTAGAACCTTATTAGAGTGCCTCATAACCCTACTTGTATCAGAGGTATAGAGAGATGTACCCTTGAACCGAACTCTAGATTGAAGGGAGAGATCATGGTAGGACGAACATTAGATGCCATGAGTTCATTAGCTATTTTTGAGACTCATATCAATTTTGAGAAAACCTGAGTATAATAAGGGCTCGGCTGATTGAGGACCCAAAAGGGTTTCGGCTTCAGGAGACTTGGTTAATTTAGGCTAATGTTGGCCTCTCATAGTGTTAAACACTAGTATATGCTCAGCGCTCACGTGCTCCCACGTGAAGCCTTAAAGTAGTGTTAAACACTAAAATTTTAGGTGCTCACGTGTGGTCACGTGAGGCGCTTGAAGTAGTGTTAAACACTAAAAATTTGAGGCGCACACGTAGGGTCACGTGAGGCGCTTGAAGTAGTGTTAAACACTAAAAATTTGAGGCACTCATGTGGGGTCACGTGAGGCGCTTGAAAGTTGGCGCTGTTTCTTTGGGTTTATTCCCTTGTTCTTTTCTGAGCGCTAAGCACTATTGGGTCACGTGGGATCACGTGAGGCGCCCCAAAAATGGAAACTACCTTTGATTTATTCTCTTTTTGCTTTATAAATGCTAAGCACTATCAGTGAGGGGGGTCACGTGTGAACACGTGATCCATTTCAGTCTCTCTTTTGAGTTCATCACAGGTGGTCACGTGTGAACACGTGATCATCAATATGCATGGAATTCTTTCTCTGAGTCTTAAAAAAATCTCAAATCCCTTATTATATATTTTTATAAGGATTTAATTCCTTGGACTTAGTTCTTCTGTTAGGTTATGGATCTGTATGACAGAGTCTCCCTGATGAGAATTAAATTCTCAACTTGTGGGGAGATCTGCTTCTGCAGATCTCTCACCAGAAGAAAGAACTATGTTCTTATATGAAGGGTTAAACCCTAGTTTTATTAGAGAAATTAAATTCCTATATTCCTTTTGGGAGAATTAAATTCTCTGAACTCAGATCTTTTCCTCGGTTTTGGATCTGCATGGCAGAATCTCTCCGATGAGAATTAAATTCTCAACTTGTGTTGAGATATGCTTCTGTAGATCTTTTTACCAGAAGAAAGAACTAAGTTCTTTGGAAGAGTTAAGAAGAAATATGATGTTCTCTGTGTTTTGTTCCTTCTTACCTAGGGTTTCTTCTTTTCTTTTGAACTTGCAGTTTATGGGGGGATTCTTCTGTCTAAGAGTTGAAGTCTTGGGGTCTTTATATAGTGGAGGCTGATTTGTTGACTTAGTTAAGGAAATCTCTCATTGAGAGATCTCTTAATTGATTTTGGGGAATTTATCCACCGTCGGATCTATGATCCAAGGACTTCTGTTTTACAGAAGACAATTCTCTAGTTTTTAACAATATTGGGAAAATATTTTCTCATACAGAAATTATTCTGTATCTTGGTGATTTTTAATCACCATTGGATCTTTAATCCAACGGTGCTCTGATTTACAGAGCACAATCTTTCTTGTTTAGAAATATTGGGGAAAATATTTCCAAAATAGGGTTCTGATCCCTTGTATATAGAATTTAATTCTATCGGCTCAGAAGGCATTAGAAGCTCTCACGTGCAGCACGTGACCCAATGGTACTAGGGAGGTTTGCCTATATGCAGCAGTCCCAGAGAAGAGAATCACGTGTTGGCACGTGATGCGCCTTCTGCCCTGCTAGTTGTTTTATGAAGGCGCCTATATACTTTGTATATAGGTGCTCACATGTGGCACATGAGGCCCAACTTCAGTCCCATTTGTTAAGTGCATTGCTTGTGATTTTGGCTCCAAGGCGCATCACGTGTGGGCACGCGATGCTCCTTTTTGGGAATTTTTCCATTCCTTTTTTATTTATTATTCATTTTTCAACAGGGAACACATATATTATTATATGGAATCTAGGGTTTCTAGTTTCTGTAACTATATAAGGGACCAAGAGCTTCACATCAAAAATCATCATCGAAGAGATCAAGGTATCCAAGCGATCCACGCATCCGAGTGATCATCAACTAGTCATCTACTTCCAACAAGAGAGAGAGCGAGAACAAAAACTAGGGTTCTTGTAATCTACCTTCAAAGGATTTGTAAATGAAATAGTTGATTAATAAAGGTAGTTGTTATTTAATTCTTTTCTTTATGCATTTAATTTCTGCATCTTAATCATGTTTTCAGTATTCAACATTTCTTCTAAATCTCAAACCATGAGTGAATAACTCCTAGCTTGTTAGGGTTTGTAGGCTAGGATAGATCAATGGATGAAAAAATCATTTAACTTCTTTTATATATTTTAAAGTTTATAAATTTTAGCAAAACAAATGTTAACCTTTTAATCGGGTGCGCTATCAATTTATTGATAGTCACGACCACGATTTTAGATTGGTTAAACACTTGTTTTGGTAAAGGCTATACATGAATAGAGATCAATGAAAGGACAAGGGTTAAGAGTGGGAACCTTATTCTCTCCAAGAACTCTAATCTACATTCATCACTATCGATCTAGTTTTAAACTATTAAAAGATAAAAAGAGTCATTTTTAATTAGTCATCCATTACTACTAAGTCTTATGAACCTTACAAGAATTTTCTTTATAAATTTTACATTCATATTAAAATAGATCTATAATCAATCACCCTATCTTCGATCAACTCGTCTAAAGCATGAAAAGGGTTCACATTTCCCTGCGGATGACACGTACTCATCACGGATAGCTACCAGCGACACCGTTTTGATTGCAGTATTTACAAACACTCTTTTTAGCATATCAATCATAAATGCTTCATTATTTGTTTGTCATATCCAAGATCTGAACATGTTTGTATCATTAGAGAAAGACTTGAGATGTTTAAATCAGTTTCCTATCATGAAGGTTGCATACTACAAAGGATTCAGTGTTCTTGGATACAAATTTGAAGTTAAGGACATAAAAGAATCTCGAACCACCCAGAATAGTAGGATTGCTACCGTTGGCTCGGATGGTGTGATCTATTATGGGTACTTAGATTGCATACTTGGTATCCAATATCCCGAATGAGCAGAACCATTTTATATATTTCAGTGTATTTGGTATGATACTTGAACCGGAACTGGAAGGTGGAGAGACAATCTCGGGACTTGGAAAGATGAATATGGATTGTCTAGTGTAAACGCATGTCGATCTTTCTTTGAGGACGATCTATTTATGTTTCAATAACAAGCATTTCAAGTATACTACTCAAAGTGCTTGAAGCATTCGAGATGGAATGTTGTATGTCGATGGAAGCCCAACAATATTTATGATGCCCCAGAATTCGAGGATCGCATGAATGACGGTGATGAGAAAGAAGAAGAGAGAAGACTTAGAGTGCTCCAACCATCTGTCTTCGTAGAAAGGTTTTCTTCGGATGAGCGTGAAGTTATGTTAGTTAGGAAAGATATTGATAATCAAATTCAAGTAGATATTTGTTGGATATGTATGCCCTTAAATCCTTTATTGTATAGCATGCTAGGGATATATATGTACATGACAATCTTGCTCAATATGATAGTATGTTATTTGGTTTGTCTTTATTTTAACATGTATGCTTTACTAGTTATTACATATCGTTGGTACATGTTGATAAAGCCTGTAGGATCTTTACTTGATTACCAGGTTATGATAGCGATCATACTTGTGGGGTCTAGGTAGTCAATAAGCACATCCTTAAATGTCCCTAGTCATGGGAGTATCGAGACCGAGCATCGATATTCCAGAGTAGACTAGTGTATACTTATCTTGACCCCAACGAGGGGAAATGGTTGGTCCCACAGCCGTTGGTGTACATCACCAAAGATAGTATACATGTGCTTATTAAGTTATGAGTTATATTAGACGGACTCGCCGAGAACTTCTAGATGGTAATATACCTATCGTCAGATAGCAGTTTTCTGGTGACATAGGTACAGGGTAGTCTTTAGACCTGACATCGTCATTTGTCTCGAGTGTGTTCCCACTGTACTTAGATTACTACCCTACTACGGCTTTAAAGAGTCGTGCAAACAGGTTTTAGTTGGGTACAGTCCCGAAGCACTTAGGGGCAATGAGCGATAGAAGGGATTCATCTATCCTAGTATATGAAGTAGATGTCGTAGTGTGTTCGATTGACCATCACCATAAGACCTTGGCCAAGGCAGATGAGGTTTACTGATAGTGAGATCAGTAGTTTCCCGGGATGGTTTTGAGCCACATCAACATGACTTATCAAGTTATTAGGGGTCTGACGTTTTCCACCCCATAGACCCGCTATACGACACTCTCAGACGAAGAGACTGTTAGGAATATGTATGCCTTAGAGGCCATTACTGTATATTATAGTGGATGCTTGGACATATATATAGAGAACTTTCTTGCTCAACATGATAGTATGCTATCCGGTTGCTCTTTATCTTAACATGTGCACTTATTTAGTTTACTATCTCATTGATACATGTTGATAAACCCCTTAGGATATTTGCTTGACTACCAGGACTATGATGTAGATCATACTAGTGGGGCTTGAGTAGTCCTCAAGCACGAGAGAGTATCGAGACAGGGCATCGATATTCCAGAGTAGACTAGTGTGTACGTTTCTTGATCCTGTATGGGGCGATGGTTGATCCCATAACCATTGGTGTTTGATATCAAAGATTGTACACAGGTACTCATTGGAGAATGAGTACACCGAACGGACTCGCCGAGAACTCCTAGATGGTACAATACCTATCGTCAGATAGCAGTTCTCTGGTGACACTTGTACAGGTTAGTCTGTAGACCCGAGATCTTTATAGTGTCTTGTGTGGTTCCCACTGTGCTTTGATTTCCTCCCTACCACGCTCAAATGAGTCATGCAAACAGGTGGTTTTTGGGTACAGTCCCGAGTTACATGGAGGCAGTGAGCGATATGAGGGGTTTCATCTTGTAAGTGTATATGTGCTCCTTGTCGTGTCAACTACGGTTATCCGGAATCAAAAACTTTAAAACTTGAGCACAATACATTGAAATTCCAAAGATACAAGCCCAAACACTATACTAAACAAACCCTAACTAAAGTTTTAACTACTCGGTTGAAATTACAACTTTTGTAGACGGTCCTTCGGGTCTTGAAAGTTGACTCCTCAAGCTTCATGGGTTGATGGAACGAGCTCCTGAAGCCGATCTTCCATGTCAAAGACGATCCACCTGAGAATGCCGATTCAAGCGATAGTTTCGTCCGAAGCAACTAAAGATCAAGTCTTGCTAAGACAAGATGCTTAGATTAGTGTAGTTTACAAAACTAAATGCTCTCTTTTAATCCTCATAACTTAAGAGAGAGGATTGAGGAAGAAGATGAAGATGGATAGCAACTAGAGAAAATTCTCCAAGTGAAAAGAACAACCATCCTCTCAAAATATCTCACACTCTCATTCTTATCTCTACTCACCTCAAACAAAAGAGTGGGTGGGCTTGGTGACTCACTAGGGTGAGCCACAAGCCCACACATTTCTATGTTAAATGGAGAAGAGAAGAGAGAGAGAGCGTGTAGCTACCTCACTAGGTATTAATGTACAAACACTCATAAATATAAATGTAAGTATATAAACAAGTATACCCATACCCGTATAAATACGTATACCGTATTTCTACCAAAATACGAATACTATATTTGTACCGAAAATACAAAATACGCGTATTCATATTTAGAAAGAAATACATGTGTTTGTATCAAAGCACAAATACCCGTATTTATACAAATACACGTATTCGTATAAATACCGTATTCGTGTTAAAATGCAAATACCTAAAAGAGAGCAATATAATACTAGTATCAAAACTGGCTGTCTTTCAAACCTACTAGCACTACTAAATCTTCAGATTAAAGCACGTGCATAAATGCACGTGTTCAATCGAACACCCTGCGTAAAACCATACGCAAACTACACCGTTTTACCCGAACCGGGAAACCTTCTGTGTGGGACTCTAAAGACTCGACAATACGCTGGCAGTGGGTTTAACCACAAGCACATCAGTGGTATTAGCTGTACGTAATGGCTACGTAGGTATCTGTCGAAGGGAAGATTGACACGATAACTCGTCCAAAAACCCTACTGAGCTTATAAGTGACATTCTCCGTATAGTCCGGTCTGTTCGTCTAAGAGTATCGCATATCGGGCTTAGGGGGTGGTAAACGTCAGACCCCTAATAGCGCAATAAGTCATGTCGGTGTGGAGTCCAATACACCCTGAGAAACTACTGGTGTACCCACCAGTAAATCTCACTTGTCCTGGCCAGGGACTTTGTGTATTGGCCAGCCGTACACATCGCGATATCAACTCTCAATACCGGGAGAGACGAATCCCTTTTATCCCCTACTGCTTCCAAGTGCTTCGAGACTGCACCCAACTACTACCTATTTGCATAACTCATTTGAGCTGTGGTAGGGTTGTTGGGATCCAGCGCCCGCGCCGCGGAGGCTGCGGCCGAGGCGGAAGCGAAAACAAAAAATTCTTGCGAGCACCGGAGTCCCGTAAAACCTAAGATTCGAACCATATACCTAAACTAGCTATTTTACAAGTGCAAGAGGTTGAGAAATACAACCTTTATCGCGTGTTCAGCTAATTGTGGAAGACCCCTCCAAGCTCGTAGCCGCCGGGACCGCGCTTGAGAATTGACCACCCTTACCGAAAACGATCCACCTGAGGGAACGCGGAGGAGGCTCAAACCGATCACCCAAATTCGCTAGGTTTGGATGGCCAGTGATGTAGGAATACTCCACTAAATTTTTCTCTCTAGAATCTTGCTCAAAAATAGGAGCAAGAAGGAGAAGAGGAAGAATGAACCAACCATGGATCAAGTGAGGAAAATGAAATATCATCAAGTGTTGAAGTGAGGATGGCTTGTTCTTTATTTTATAACCATGTAACAATAGTGCATCCAAATGAATATATCATTTTTAAAAGAAAGCCATGCCTCTCTACAATGTTTTCACCATGCTTCATAACTCCACTTTCCACCTCATTTCAAAATTTAATTTTCCAAAAAGGAAAATTAAATATGAGGTGTCCTTCTTCTAGAAGCATTCCCGTATAAATACAGAAAACTTCACCTGGTATATGTATCGCTACATATACACGCATCCGTATAAAAATACGGATAGCACCAAAGAGAGAAAATAAATAGTGAACAATAATACTAAAATATATGTATCAAAATACATATATAAATTATTAAATCAAAACCTGATTTAATAATCTAGCTTAATCCTAAGCCGGTTAGTATTATCAACCGTCCGATTAAAGTCCGTATACCACGTACACATATTTAATCGGACCCTTGCACGTACCAATGTACGGCTCCTACATCTGTCGCCTGAACCGAGAAAACCCTTTGTGTGGGACTCTAAAGACTCGACAATACGCTAGCAGTGGGTTTAACCACAAGCACGTCAGCAGCACTAGCTGTACGTAACGGCTACCCAGGTAGTTGTCAAAAAGGGGGTCGACAATCAAGTGCGTCCTTACCCTACTGGGCCTAAACGTGACAATCTCCGTACTATCCGGTCTCTTCATCAAAGAGTATCGCATATCGGGTCTAGGGGTGGATAACGTCAGACTCCTACTAACCCGATAAGTCATGTCTGAGTCTAGCTCATCACCAACTGAGATACTAATGATCAACTATCAGTAAATATCACCCACCGTGGCCATGGATTTCTGGTGATAGCCAACTGAACACAGTGTGGCATCGACTCCTAATACTAGGAGAGACGAATCCCTGAAAGTCGACCACTGCCTCCATGTGGCTCGGGACTGTATCCAACTAAAAGCTGTTTGCATGACTCCTTTGAACCATGGTAGGGTAGTAATCAAAGTACAGTGGGAACTCACACGCGGCAAATGACGACTTCAGGTTAAAGGACTAACCTATACTCATGCCACCTGAGAACTTCCATCTGATGATAGGTATAATACGATCTATAATTTCTCGGCGAGTCCTTCCAGTGTACTCACCTCCAGTAAGCACCTGTATACTATCTTAGGTGTTACAGCACCAGTGGCTTGTGAGACCGGCCACCGCCCCTCGTCGGGGTCTCGAAGCGTTTACACTAGTCTACTCCGGAATACCGATGCCCAGTATCGATACTCCCATGACTAAGGACATTTAAGGATTTGCTTATGGATGACCCAGCTGTTAGTGTATATGCCCTAGAGGCCATTACTGTATCATACTAGTTTGTATATTACTTGATGGAAGCTTGGGATATTCACAGTTGTATATACAATCTTGCTCGAAATGGTAGTATGCTACTTGGTTTGTCTCTGCTTTAATATGTGCATGTGTTTCTTTTAGCATATCGCTGATATACATATTAGTAGAGCCCTTAGGATCTTTGCTTGATTACCAGCGTTGTGATGGCGCTCACACTCGTGGGAGCTGGGTGATCTATAAGCACATCCTTATACAGGTCCCTAGTCGTTGGACTATCGAGACAGGGCATCGATACTCCGGAGTAGACTAGCGTATGCGCTTCTCATCCCAGTATGGGAGACGGTCTGTCCCACAGCCGTCAGTATGTCGTACTTGAGATAGTATGCGGGTGCTCGTTAGGTTACGAGTACACTGGACAGGACTCGTCGGGAACTGTTGGTTGGTATTATACCTATCGTCAGTTATCAGTTCCCAGGTGACATGAGTACAGCTTAGTCCGCTGACTTGACACTGTCACTTCTCCTCGAGTGTGTTCCCACTGCACTTTGATTACTACTCTACCACGGCTCAAAGGAGTCGTGCAAACAGGTAGTTTTTGGGTGCAGTCCCGAAGCACTTGGAGGCAGTGACGGTTAGACAGGATTCGTCTCTCCCGGTATTGGGGGTTGACATCACGCTGTGTCCAGGGGAGCCATTACACGAGTAGTCCCTGGCCAGGGCAAGTGAGATATACTGGTAGGTTTCCAGTGTTATCTTAGGGTGTTCTAGGCTACACTCCGACACGACTTGCACCGCTATTAGGGGACTGACGTTCACCGACCCCCTAGGCCCGCCATGCGATGTATCAGACGAACAGACCGGACTGTACGGAGACTGTCACATACAGGCTCAGTAGGAGTTCAGATGGGGTTCACCTCGTCAGTCTTCTTATCGACATCTACCTGGGGACCGTTACGTACAGCTAGTGCCGCTAGCTGTCTGTGGTTAAACCCACTGCCAGCGTAGTGTCGAGTCTTTAGAGTCCCATACAGAGAGCTATTCGCCTTTAGGCAAAATGAGTAGAGGTCGCATGGTTTTGCGACAGGGTTCGTTCACATCCGCGCACTTGTGCACGTTTGCTGTCCGGACAGCTTATACTAGCGAGCTTTGGTTTAAGCCGGATCCTAGTATATGATTTGGGATTGGTTTTATCACATTGTATTCGTGTTCCTCGGATCACGAATACGGGTGCGTATGCACAGTTGCTTGAGACAGAGGGAGAGGACTTTGATTAGGGTTAATGACTATTGTCATTTTATTAACCCTAATGCTTATGTGTGTATTATGGTTAATTGATATTAGTTTAAATAATTGTGCATGGTTATGGTTGTTGACCATTTGACCTCCTTGACTTGTTGACCTAGGTTGACACTTTGACCATCATCATTTCATTTGGAAGATGCTCTTTGATCCTTGCAAATTGCATTAAAAATGAAATGATAATGGTCATGTCTTGATTAATCATGACAATTATCTAGCTAATTATCTAATTACAATAATTCACACATATATGAGAGAATGCTTCATATTTTCTCTCATTCTATTATTCACTTTCTTTCTCTTGTTCTTCCTCTCCCTCAAGCTCTCCCCTCTCATGTGTTGAGAAACACTTGAGCTTGAGAAAAACCCCTTCTTGATAATCTCTACTCTCATCTAGGGTTTAAGGATTAGCACTTCTTGCACCCTAGTTACTTCTAGCTTGGAGTTGAAGCCAAAGGTTGAGGCTTTCGGGTGGATCTTTCTTCGGCGTGAGAAGACGACAAAGGTGACCTCTTTCCACTACTCCAAGGAGCAAGGAGAGAAGGACATAAAGCCCTAGGTATAATCTTTCTAACACTTGGCTAGTTTCTAGTTAGCTTTAGCTTGTTTTTGTTTAGCAAAGATCCTTCTTTGTCTAGTCCATATTGCCTAAGTTGATAAAAATTTGATTTTTATTCAGTTTTCCGCCTCCCCGCAAGTACCGGGGTGGGCAACGTGGACTTACAGTGGTATCAGAGCCTAACTAAATATAAACTAGCTAGGTAGTAAAGTGTATGGAAGTTCGACGAAAAAAAAAATCGAAAAACCGAGTTTTCAAAACCCTAAGTTTCTGTTAAATTTTTTTCTGTTCAAAACAAAATAAATCATACTCCAAAAATCATTTCAGGGTTTTTTTGAAGAAAGCCACCAAAAACGATCCAGAGATTCGACCAAAGAGCCGCGGTTCCATGGCAATAGCAAGCTATTGCCGCGCAACCGCGGCCGTTTTGGCTCGGCTCTGGGTCGAGTTTGGTGCAGTGTCTTTCTGGCTTGGTTTTGGGATTTTTAAGATGGTTAATATGTGCCCAGATTTTCCAGAATAGAAATTTGTTTTTGGGGGCCTATAAATCCGTATTTTTTATCGAACTTCACTACACTTTGACTAAAGGGTTATATCTGTGATGTTTATATGTATTGAACGTCGGCTAATCGCTATATGTCGATTAGTCGGGGTTATACATATCTGTGATCTGTGTTTGATGATGGTATGTGTATATGAATGTGTTGGATTGTCGCGGGTGAATAGCCGGGGTGGATGTGAGATGAGTGTTTCTTTTTCTTTCATTCATTGTAACATGTAAATTGATGTAATATTATTTGTATGGCCGCACAACCGGGTCGGGGTTGTAGCCGTCATTGTATAATTCTTTTTACTGTTTTTGCTCCTAGGATAGACCCATGGAGGGGTGCACAAACTACCGGGTATCTCGAAGTGCCGAGTGGCCTACTCACGGTGGTGAGGGAGGTTGCTTCGCTTCGGGTACTTGGCGGGTAGTTTGCCGTACCCCGTAGGGGTCTTGGGTGGGGTATTGGCTATTCACCGCGACCGTGTAATCCGCTTTTCGTTGCAGGCTCGAACGGATTGCGGATTCCTAGTTTATCCAATGTATTCATCTGTGATCTGTAATGTCTATCATTGCTATATATTTATATATGATAACTATTTAGGCGTTGCTTATGTTTTACAGCCGCGCTAGCCCAGCCCCCGCTCTGTCGTTAGTTAAGTAACCTAACGGGTGATGACGGGGCCCCGTGGCGAATGCGAATGGCATAAGCGTACGTCATATTTTGGCTGTTTTCTGCAATGGTAGGATTAAATGATGGGACGCATTAAAAGAACTAATGCAAGAAAATAAACCAAGTAAAAGTCGATTGGAACACTTTGAAAACCACTCGGTTCTTTTCAAAACTAAACTTTTAAACGCGGAGCTTGAACCACTCCTTTTAAAAGCTATCTCGTTCCATCGATTATATCAAGTTCACTACGTTCACGGTTTCGCCAAAACCATCCGTAGCCCTCCATCATTTCAGTTAAATATTCGGTAGTATTCAAGCTATGTATTTTGACCTCACGCCAAGGCATAGTGATTGGTAGCTGCCGGATATTTATCTGTTGCATAGATATAATGCGTTGGTTTGAGACAGTCGTACTGCCATTTTGGCCTACATCAAGGGTAGGTACGGGTGGGTTTAAATTAACCGGGATAATGATGGGAAGAACTTGACATGTGACTTATGACATTTTGACCTCACGCCAAGGTCATAGGAGCATGGGGCAAAAATCCACATCGGGAGTTTCATAAGTACTGAAACTTGCTAGCGCTGCATACCATTTGGAGTGTGATAATTCTGGTAGGATTCCTTCGGTTTTTATCACGCGATGATATTTGGATCCCGATCCTACTGTGAGTATATGCTACTCCTCGGGAAAACTCTCACTTAACGATCAATGCTATAAACTTAGTAGGTGTCTAGAAAGGTGTTAGCGGGGCTACGCCCACAGGGAAAAGAGGTTACTTAATTAAGGAACTTCGCGAAAGCGTTGGAAAACCTCCCTCGAAGTACCGACACTGGCCTGGCTGAACGGTTAAGCAAGTATTGTACGGTGAGATTGATCTTGACTAATCCTTTCTTTACGGTTTGAGAAGGGATTCGAGAGACAGTGGGAGCCATCCAGTTTAGACAAACTAAAAACCACTCTAAACTTGCAAGAGCATCATGCTAAAGTGTTTCTTTTCTCTCTCCTAATTGCAGCGACCATTCAACATGACCGGACTTAAGTTATTACTAGATAAAAACATATTGACAGGGCCAAACTACAAAGATTGGCTCAGGAATGTCAAGATGGCAATCACTTACGACAAATTGGGGTATGTCCTTACCACCAAAGCTCCCCCTGTCCCAGGTCCCAAAACCAGTGTCGTAGATAGGGAAATCTACAAAACCTGGGAAATAGATTGCGCGAAGGCCAGATGCCTCGTACTAGCCTCGATGGACAACGAACATCAGAGGAGGCACGAGAATATGGACCTAGAGTCCATATTTCTTCATACAAAAGAACTGTATAGAGAGCATTCTCGTATCGCAAGATACGAAGTGTCGAAGAAGTTGTTTTCGGCAAGGTTGGCCGTCGGATCATCGGTAGCGGAACACATGCTTAAGATGATTGGCTACATAGAGGAGCTCGCGGACCTTAGGACCACGTTGGAGAATGAACTCTATACTGATTTGATTCTCCAGTCCCTTCCTTCAACTTACGCCCAGTTTATTCTTAACTTCAACATGCAAGGAAAGGAGGTTGAACTTTCCGAACTTCTGAACATGTTGAGGAGTGCTGAGGGCACCCTACAGAAGGGTAGGGAGACATCCACTTTGTTTATAGGAGGATCTTCCTCTTCTAGATCCAGGGCGAAAGCCAAGAGTAAGAAGAAGAAAGCCCCCGCCAAACCAAGAGGCGGTGTCGGTAAAGTGGATACGAAGGGAAAAGGAAAAGCAACAAAGGTAGCGGGAAAGCTGGTGGGGAAGGAAGAATGCTTCTATTGTCACAAAAGTGGTCACTGGAAACGGATTGCAAGGCTTGGAAGGCCAGAACACAGGATTTGAAGCGAGTTGCAGCTTCAACTTCAGGTGTGTATGTTATTGAAAACTGTCTATCAATAAACTCTACATCCTGGGTATTGGATACCGGATCAGGATCTCATATCTGTAATTCTTTGCAGGCGTTGAGAAAGCGTAGAGTTTTGAAGGCAGATGACATGACCCTCAGAGTTGCAAACGGTGCTAGCATGGATGCTGAGGCCGTGGAGGACTATCACCTGGGATTGTCGGATGGACACTTTTTGGTTTTGCGTAGTTGTTATTATGTACCAAATGCAACCTGTAATATCATTTCTGTATCTTTATTATCTAAAGAAGGTTATGAATTTGCATTTGTAAGTAATGTAGTGAACATTCACCTTAATCAAGTTTTGATTGGGTCAGGTACATTGAACAACGGTATATACGTATTAAACCAACCATAGATTTTCAATGTCCAGAATACACACAAAAGAAAGTCTCCAGAAATCAATAAAACTTTCTTATGGCATTGTAGACTGGGTCACATCAATGAGAGAAGGTTGACTAAGTTACATACAGAAGGATATTTGGATCCATTCGAATATCAATCGTATGCAACTTGTCAATCCCGTCTCAAAGGAAAGATGACAAAGACTCCGTTCACTGGACACGGAGTAAGAGCGAGCGAGCTCTTGGGACTCGTACACAGCGACGTGTGCGGTCCAATGTCTATACATGCGCGAAGCGGTTATTCTTACTTCATTACTTTTACGGATGATTTCTCAAGGTTCGGACATGTCTTCTTGATGAAGCATAAATCCGAAGCTTTTGAAAAGTTCCAGGAATATAAGAATGAAGTAGAAAAACAAACAGGCAAAAGTATCAAGACACTAAGATCTGATCGAGGTGGTGAATACTTGAGTGCCGAGTTCCTGGGTTACTTAAAAGAGAATGGAATTCTTTCTCAGCTTACTCCTCCATACACTCCGCAACATAACGGTGTATCGGAGAGACGGAACCGAACCCTATTAGATATGGTACGGTCCATGATGAGTAACGCTGAGTTGCCGCGATCGTTCTGGGGATATGCGCTAGAAACAGCTGCATACCTTTTGAACCGTGTTCCCACTAAGACTGTGCCTACCACACCATATGAGTTATGGAGTGGGAAGAAACCCTATCTTCAATACTTGAAGATTTGGGGATGTCCAGCTTATGTCAAAAAGCAGCATGCGGACAAACTAGAGGCACGCTCAGTACTGTGCAAGTTTGTGGGATACCCAAAGAACTCCAGGGGGTATCTTTTCTATTACGCAGAGGAACAAAAAGTCCTTGTTTCTCGTAATGCCCATTTTCTGGAACACCAGTTCATAGAAAAGGAAATAAGTGGGAGCGCAATAGAACTGGAAGAAATTCCGGAACCACAAGCTATTACTGAAAGCTTAGTAGAACCAGAGGGTTCGAAAGATCAAGACATTCCTACGCCACTCCGCAGGAGTAGTAGGCAGTCTCATCCGCCCGAAAGATACTACGGTTTTCTCATTGACGGGGATAGAGAAGATTGCATCATAGATTTTGATGAGCCTACTAGCTTCCAGCAAGCCATTTAGAGCGTCGACTCGGTAAAATGGCTGGATGCAATGCGGAACGAGATGGAGTCCATATACACCAACAAAGTATGGACGTTGGACATTGCTCCAGATGGGGTAAAACCCGTAGGATGCAAGTGGATCTTCAAAAGGAAGATTGGTGTAGATGGACAGGTTGAGACTTATAAAGCTAGACTGGTTGCAAAGGGTTTTCGTCAAAGACCTGGTTTGGACTATGACGAAACCTTTTCTCTAGTAGCTATGCTGAAATCCATTCGGATCCTTCTTGCCATTGCTGCCTTCCACGATTATGAGATTTGGCAAATGGACATAAAGACAGCTTTTCTAAATGGACATTTAGAGGAGTGTGTCTATATGGACCAGCCAGAGGGTTTCATTCAGAGTGGGAGCAGTGGAAAGGTGTGCAAGTTGCTTAAGTCCATTTATGGACTAAAGCAGGCATCGCGGAGTTGGAACATCTGTTTTGATGAGACGGTCAAGGAATTTGGCTTTATCAAAAATCCAGATGAACCATGCATTTATTGTAGATTTGTAGCGAGAACTGTAGTATTCCTCGTTTTATACATGGATGACATTCTCTTAATAGGAAATGACATTCCTATGCTACAATCTGTCAAGGGGTTCTTGTCACACAGGTTCTCCATGAAAGACCTGGGTGATGCCTCATACATTCTGGGTATCCGGATCTACCGTGACAGATCTAAGAGGATATTAGGACTTTCACAGTCCAGGTACATCGACACCATACTGAAGAGATTCAGTATGGAAGATTCCAAGCGCGGTAATCTACCGGCTTGTCATGGGATCACCCTCTCCAAAGAGATGTCTCCCAAGACTGATTTGGAGAGGGATCGCATGTCTATTATACCCTACGCTTCTGCGGTAGGCTCTATAATGTATGCGATGTTGTGTACCAGACCGGATGTGTCTTATGCACTGAGTGTGGTAAGCAGGTATCAGTCAAACCCTGGGGAGAAACATTGGATAGCAGTAAAGAACATTCTCAAGTACCTGAGAAGGACTAAGGAGATGTTCTTGGTGTATGGCGAAAAAGACCTCCAGATTGAGGCCTTTGCTGACTCCAGCTTCCAGTGTGACAAGGATGATTCCAAGTCCATGTCGGGTTTTGTCTTCACCCTCAATGGAGGGGCGGCGTGTTGGAAGAGCTCCAAACAGGAAACCGTTGCTGACTCGACTATGGAAGCGGAATACATCGCTGCATCTGATGCCGCAAAAGAAGCTATCTGGATGAGGAAGTTCTTGAAAGAACTTCAGGTGGTTCCGTCCATTGTTGACCCAATACCTCTGTATTGCGACAACAACGGGGCTATAGCTTTAGCGAAGGAACCCAGGTCCCATCAGAAATCCAGACACATCTTGAGGCGGTATCACCTGATCAGGGAGATCGTGGATCACCAGGAGATCGAGGTTCGGAGGGTTGCTTCAGAAGATAACACAGCAGATCCATTCACCAAGGCCTTGCCCCAGACTCAGTTCGAGCGGCTGATCGAGATGATAGGTCTTCGATACGCCAGTACATGGCCATAGTGCAAGTGGGAGATTATTAGTGTATATGTCCTAGAGGCCATTACTGTATCATACTAGTTTGTATATTACTTGATGGAAGCTTGGGATATTCACAGTTGTATATACAATCTTGCTCGAAATGGTAGTATGCTACTTGGTTTGTCTCTGCTTTAATATGTGCATATGTTTCTTTTAGCATATCGCTGATATACATATTAGTAGAACCCTTAGGATCTTTGCTTGATTACCAGTGTTGTGATGGCGCTCACACTCGTAGGAGCTGGGTGATCTATAAGCACATCCTTATACAGGTCCCTAGTCGTTGGACTATCGAGATAGGGCATCGATACTCCGGAGTAGACTAGCGTATGCGCTTCTCATCCCAGTATGGGAGACGGTCTGTCCCACAGCCGTCAGTACGTCGTACTTGAGATAGTATGCGGGTGCTCGTTAGGTTACGAGTACACTGGACAGGACTCGTCGGGAACTGTTGGTTGGTATTATACCTATCGTCAGTTATCAGTTCCCAGGTGACATGAGTACAGCTTAGTCCGCTGACTTGACACTGTCACTTCGCCTCGAGTGTGTTCCCACTGCACTTTGATTACTACCCTACCACGGCTCAAAGGAGTCGTGCAAACAGGTAGTTTTTGGGTGCAGTCCCGAAGCACTTGGAGGCAGTGACGGTTAGACAGGATTCGTCTCTCCCGGTATTGGGGGTTGACATCGCGCTGTGTCCAGGAGAGCCATTACACGAGTAGTCCCTGGCCAGGGCAAGTGAGATATACTGGTAGGTTTCCAGTGTTATCTCAGGGTGTTCTGGGCTACACTCCGACACGACTTGTACCGCTATTAAGGGACTGACGTTCACCGCCCCCTAGGCCCGCCATGCGATGTATCAGACGAACAGACCGGACTGTACGGAGACTGTCACATACAGGCTCAGTAGGAGTTCAGATGGGGTTCACCTCGTCAGTCTTCTTATCGACATCTACCTGGGGACCGTTACGTACAGCTAGTGCCGCTTGCGGTCTGTGGTTAAACCCACTGCCAGTGTAGTGTCGAGTCTTTAGAGTCCCACACAGAGAGCTATTCGCCTTTAGGCAAAATGATTAAAGGTCGCATGGTTTTGCGACAGGGTTCGTTCACATCTGCGCACTTGTGCACGTTTGCTGTCCGGACAGCTTATACTAGCGAGCTTTGGTTTAAGCCGGATCCTAGTATATGATTTGGGATTGGTTTTATCACATTGTATTCGTGTTCCTCGGATCACGAATACGGGTGCGTATGCACAGTTGCTTGAGACAGAGGGAGAGGACTTTGATTAGGGTTAATGACTATTGTCATTTTATTAACCCTAATGCTTATGTGTGTATTATGGTTAATTGATATTAGTTTAAATAATTGTGCATGGTTATGGTTGTTGACCATTTGACCTCCTTGACTTGTTGACCTAGGTTGACACTTTGACCATCATCATTTCATTTGGAAGATGCTCTTTGATCCTTGCAAATTGCATTAAAAATGAAATGATAATGGTCATGTCTTGATTAACCATGGCAATTATCTAGCTAATTATCTAATTACAATAATTCACACATATATGAGAGAATGCTTCATATTTTCTCTCATTCTATTATTCACTTTCTCTCTCTTGTTCTTCCTCTCCCTCAAGCTCTCCCCTCTCATGTGTTGAGAAACACTTGAGCTTGAGAAAAACCCCTTCTTGATAATCTCTACTCTCATCTAGGGTTTAAGGATTAGCACTTCTTGCACCCTAGTTACTTCTAGCTTGGAGTTGAAGCCAAAGGTTGAGGCTTTCGGGTGGATCTTTCTTCGACGTGAGAAGACGACAAAGGTGACCTCTTTCCACTACTCCAAGGAGCAAGGAGAGAAGGACATAAAGCCCTAGGTATAACCTTTCTAACACTTGGCTAGTTTCTAGTTAGCTTTAGCTTGTTTGTGTTTAGCAAAGATCCTTCTTTGTCTAGTCCATGTTGCCTAAGTTGATAAAAATTTGATTTTTATTCCGTTTTCCGCCTCCCCGCAAGTACCGGGGTGGGCAACGTGGACTTACACCAGCTTCCACATATATGATCGCCATCATAATGCTGGTCGTTAAGCAACGGTCCTATGGGCTTCATCATCGATGAAGATAAACCAGATTGCATACTATCCTTCATCAATGATGAAGATAAACCAGATAGCATACTATCATCTCGAGTGAGATTTTTATACCTGTATAGGTTCCCCCTCAATTATCATAATCGCCTACTCGCAATCATAATAATTGCCTTGAGGGCACTATATCCAACAATCAACCACTTGCACTTAAGGCCAATTATTGCGGTATCGCGTATCCACAGCTCGTGTGCTACCGAATACCCAACTTCTCTACCAATAAGTTTCGCAAACTATGTTTATGAAACTTATTGTGTTCGAGAAATAGCCTCAGTGAGTGGACTCGCTACAATGTTCTAACTTCATCTCTCTATATCTCAACTTTGCGGAGATTAACAATCTCTCAAACTGAGCAATACCCCTCCTCAAGAATTTATTTGGATACCTAATAGGACTAAGTTCGTCAATGAACAACTCCTATCGAATAAACTTCTTGGGCTATATTCTCTGTTGAGTTATAACCGGCATCTTTGCACCATGATTACCTCAGTTTCCCTATTGGAACACTATCCAATATACTGATCTTCAGAAGAGGAAAAACTCATAACTCTGACAGTATCTCTGTCATCCAGGTCACCTTGGAAGCCTTAACCGATAACCGCCTCCCAGAGGAGGCTGTCGTTATCATATACCAAGAACATTCTCTTATGTTCTTTACTACTTCCCAATGTTTCTCTAGGACTGGATTAATATCTTCTTGTTGCAACTAGTGCAAAAGCAATATCTGGTGTTGTACAAGGCTTTGCATGATTGACTTAATTGCATAAGAAAATGATGTGTCATTCATTCATGTCCCTCTCTTCATCAGTCTAGAAGACATCCCTTTTAGAGAGGGTGACTCCATCACCTTCGGGTACACCACCACGCTAGGAGTCGTCCATTCTAAAATACCTCTAGAATGCTGTTCACGTACGCGATTTGGGAAACTTCCCAAATCTAGATCTAGTCACCAGAATCCATGATATACTATCTATATCCAACGTGGAGAAAACACTGTGTGACAACCAAAGTCTGACCGATTGTAGTATAAGAACATCACTTTCTATCTAGAGTATGTCATTCAAATCCAGGACAGTACTCCCTACATCCTTCTTACTAGGTTCATCTTTTGTTTTGATGAAGTCAATCACTTTGATTGTCACATCAAAACAGATGATCTATCTCCGCTATCCATGCTTCAGTCTACGAATAGACATAATTATCTTGCACACCTTCCGCTGCTCCCACTGACCACGATAAGTCTCTGGCAGAGTCATATACACGTGCACTTCCAAAATCATTTGGAAAGACGTTATAGTCACCCACCTTCCAGATATCATAGCCATGAACTGCACCAGCGCTAAATTATATCCATATAAACTTCAGCGTAAACACTGAAGTAAAAGTCACATCACAATCCATAACGGGTATTTGACGAAAACTCTTTACAACAAGTAGCCTTATTAGGTTGGTACCTTTCCACCTGCACAGATCTCGAAAGATCTACTTGCTCCTAATAGGTTTTACCTCTTCAGGGGCACCCATCAAATTCTAAAACCCATGACTTGCTGAAGTGTGTGGAGTCCATCTTGGGTATGAACATCTGGTCACTTGGAAGTTACCACTTCTTATGACCTGCTGATAACTAGTAGGGCCATCATCACCATGATGCTGACCTCCCTATCTCCGTCTACAAGAAAACCGAAGTGTCTCTCGGGTGTCTGAGGTCTTCTACTAAAATCTGCGGAGCGGCTAACGGTTTGTCAAATCCAATTGAATTCTTAGGTTCTATTAAATTTTCGGTAATCGTTTGTGGTTTTGGAATCACTTCCAATTCTACCATACTCCCACTAGTTTCTTTTGCAAAAAGATCCTTTTATAAAATAGTGGCGAGTCAAGAATAATGTAACCATTGATCTTGAAAATGGTAGAAACAAAATCTTAGCGAATGCTTGGGATAATCCATAAACTGACATTACCGAAATGTGCCTCGAGTTATTCTGCTTTTAAACAGAAACCAGATAACTCCATATCTTAACAACCATAAGATATGCAACCATTCTATATCCATATAGAATCAAGACACTAATTTAGATGGAACCATATTCAAAAGTCATGCAGCTGTTTCCAGTGCATATTACCTAATGGAAAAGGGTCAATACAGCATTATTTATCATGGAGCGCATCCACGGATGAGTAACCTATGAGAGAATCAAGTTCTCGATATTACTATAATGGAATACCAAGCATAAGTATCTACATCTTCGATCACCTCGAAGAATCCCGATGCTTCTAACATATGGTTCTCTACTTTATTCTTATACCTATAAACATCTCAAGATCTTTGGACCTTTCATTACTACAAACGCGTGTCTAAAACCAGAGAACTTATAGGTAAACCTGAATGAAGTAAGAGTACCAACCCCTTGTCCCGAAGGACACTGGACAACATACATTTCCATGTATAAGCCCCGAGAGTATACCAACTCAAAATTCTGTGTTATGTAAATTGAAAACTGTATCTTGGTTAAGAATATCTTACACCGTTATTCAATGCACCTTATCTTATCTTCAACTGATAAAGGTAAATGTTTACAAGACAATTTTCAAAATGTTAATCTCACTTTATAAAAATAAAGGTACAGATATTTCATTTTAAAATTTGGTGCATAACAACGGTTATTCGAAACTAAATATTCTCCGTCAGGCGAAAGCCATGCTATTTAATCCAATATCATCAATTACAACGAATTCCGATATTTAAGACCAAATCTCTCATTTCCCAATATTCTACTCCTACTCAGCATCTGTAACACTGTGCAGATGTGAGATCCAAATCTGGTAAATACATACTCTGGAGTCAGAATTAATTGGGAAAACAGTTCTCTTTTACATGTTTATAGAAAAAACTGAAACATGAAAATGTTTCACAGAGGATGGTTAGGTATTCCTAGTAATGCCTTTTCCATTATCCAGATTTATGACAGTAGTCGCAATTTCCTTTGCCCTCACTTCAATCTCTTTATATGTCTCTACATCTTACCTTCTGTACACCGTCCTTAGGCTAATTGGACTTCTTCCTTCCCTACCTTTCGGAACCAGCTTGAGGTTTGGAAGAAGACTATCCAATAAGCGTAACAGGTGTACTCTCCTAATGCAAGGAGCTCTCGCAACCTGAGAGAAGGTAAAGGGAAGAGACAACTTAATAATCCTATTCAATTTCTTCAGAACCTGTGGCCATTCTCGACTGAAGTAACTTCTTTGAGTTCGTATGTAACTATACGATGGCCGTTCCAAGAAATATGGATCATCATAGCGATACGATGTGTTCTGAGGAAATCCAAAGGGTAGAGTAGGAGTGGAAGGGATATATGTGACTTTGTCGCAAATCAAGACAAGCCAAAGCCAAATGGTGTAAGAAGGTTCGGTCAAATTGGTTCATGAGTTTTTAAGGTAAGTCATAGGTCGCTGTACCAGAGAGAGAGAGAAAAGAAACACTCAGCATGCACTCTATCAAGATCAGATTGTTTATCATTTTATCAGATTAGGATGGCTCCCACTGTTTCCTCGAATCCTCATCCAAACCCTAAAAGGAAAACTAGTCTGGATCATTTACACTTTACAAGTTCGCTAACCGTTCAGCCAAGCCAGTGTTGGTACTCCGAGGAAGGTCCCCCGTGCTTTCACACGGACCCAATTAATAACTTCGTTTCCGTAGAGACATAACCTTGTTAACACTTTCTAGACACCTAATAGGTTAGCTAATTGCGAAGTGAAGAAATCTCCCGAGGAGTAATACATACTCATCAGTGGGAATCAGGACCCAACTATCATCATGTGATTGTTAGTTGTATGTATGCCCTAGAGGCCATTATTGTACATACGATGTATATTATAGTGGATGCTTGGACATATATAGGGAGGACTTTCTTGCTCGACATGATAGTATGCTATCTGCTTGCTCTTTATCTTAACATGTACACTTATTGTCTGTCTGTTACATGTTGATAAAGCCCTTAGGATGAGTACTTGACTATCAGGATTATGATGCAGATCATACTAGTGGGGCCAGGGTAGTCCATAAGTACATCCTTCAATTGTTCCTAGTGTTAGTTGTATGTATGCCCTAGAGGCCAGTATTGTACAGATGATGTATATTATATTGGATGCTTGGACATATATAGAGAGGACTTTCTTGCTCGATATGATAGTATGCTATCTGGTTGCACTTTACTTTAACATGTATACTTGTCTCTTTATACTGTTTTAAAGTTACATGTTGGTAAAGCCCTTAGGATGTGTACTTGACTACCTGGACTATGATGCGGATCATACTAGTGGGGACATGGTAGTCCATAAGTACATCCTTCAAGGTTCCTAGTCGTGGGTGTATCGAGACAGGGCATTGATATACCAGTGTAGACTAGCGTATACGCTTCTCGACCCATGAGATGGGCAATGGATGATCCAATATCCATTGGTGTTTGACATCAGAGATGGTATACGGGTGCTCAGTGGAGACTGGGTACACTGCAAGGACTCGCCGAGAACTCCCAGATGGTATTATACCTCACGTCAGATGGCAGTTCTCTAGTGACACTTATACAGGTTAGTCTGTAGACCCGAGATCGTCATAGAGTCTTGTGTGATTACCACTGTGCTTTGATTTCCACCTTACCACGTTCATGAGGGCGTGCAAAACGGTGGTTTTTGGGTACAGTCCCGAGTCACATGGAGACAATGAGCGATAGGAGGGGTTTCGCCTCTCCCGGTATTGGGGGATGATGTTGCGCTGTGCTCGATTGGCCATAACAGGGAAGTCCCTGACCAGGACTGATATAGAGATTTACTGGTAAGTGTTACCAGTAGTTTCTCGACCCGTTATGAGCCTCATATCGGCACGACTTATCGGTTATTGGGGTCTGACGTTTACCACCCCTAGACTTGATATGCGACATATCAGATGAGGAGACCGGACTGTACGGGAAGTGTTACCGGCAGGCTTTTACAGGAGTTGGAGCGGGCTTGCTTGCTGATCTTCTGATCGCTCAATACCTGGGTAGCCGTTACGTCCAGCTAGTACCGCTGACGGCTTGTGGGTGCTTGATGTGATCATCACCTACTGCCGGTCTTTAGAGTCCTACATAGAGGTTTTTCTGGCTCAGGCAAAACAAAATAGGAGCGCATATGTGATATGTGCGGGACCGAGAATAATGCGTGTATGTGATACCGTATTCTATTCTTGTGACTTTTTGTATCGATCGGTTATATTTGATATAGCCGGGTTATCGAATCAAGTGTTGATTCGATAAGTTGATACATTGGATGTTAGTTGGTTATATGTGATATGACCGGATTATTAAGTGAAGTGTTGATTTAATAATTTATTGTATAATTGTATATTTGATATACTAGTTTACATTAACTAACACTTGTTCACTTTAGAGTTTTTCTCACATGAGCACAATTTTAATGTATATATGATATATATTAAAATGTGTTTTCCTTTTTGTATCATGGTTGATGATACACATGACTTAGGTGTATGAGACTTACACCATGCTATCTTTTATGTTGGATTTTAATATTCAAAGTAATTACAAAATTAGTAAAGGATTAGCTAAATGCTTGAAGCTTGTGGAAGCATTTGACTAATTCCACTAAATTTGTTTTTACTATGGATATTTCTTAACCCAACCATAAGGATTAGCCATGGGTTAAGTCTCTACAAAGAGTTAGTATATGATACTCACTCACCATGATTAGCCTTCTCACTTGATCATTATTCTCATTTCTTTCTTTTGTTCTTCTTCTTCATTGTTAAAAGGAAAAAGCTTGCTAGGGTTTGATCCAAAGTGAGAAAGCTTGTGAGAAATAAAATTCTAAAGAGAACCCACTTCCTATTTCTCCATCCTCTACTAGACTAGCACTTTAGTTTAGGGTGTTTGCTTCACTAATTCTCAAGTTAGTGAAGTAGAAGCTTGAGTTGGCATCCCCTCGACGTAGATCATCTTCGGCCTCGAAGACTTCAAGCAAGGACGCGTCTATCGCCTCGTGAAGCCATGCAAGGGTCCGGGAGAACCACGATGGCAGCGAAAGGACTTCAACAAGGAGCTATAGAAGTGAAGGACTGATCTTCAAAGGTTGTATTTCGTATTCACTTAGTTGTAAACTTAGTTTACTAGCATATGAAACCCTAATTTTCTAGCAACGATCTTGTTTAGGGTTATTCGGCACGGCTAAAATTTTAAACGGGCATGTTTGATGCTTCCTTAACCCTTGATAGAGTGCCTAGTAACCCTACAGTGGTATCAGAGCCTAGCTAGAGCATTAGGTAATGCGTGAACGAAGTTAAAACTCCGAACGAACCCGAATACGTCAAAGTTAACCCCCTCTCTGTACATTTTTTAAAAACTAGGTTTTTTCTGAATTAAAAATACCTAAAAAAATCAGCAGGGAATCCTAAGAATTACCACAAAATACGAGCCCCTAATTCCGTACAGGCGCCGCGGAACCGCGGTCTTACCCCACTTCTGGCGGCGGTTCTGCGGCCGTAAAGATGAATTGTGAGCAGTGTTTTGTGCAGTAACCTCCGTAGCTATTCCTATATATTTCTGGGTATTTTTAAATCTGACTCAAGTGTTGAGTATTTTGGGATTTATTTTGTAATCGTCGATTCGATCGGAGAATTTAATTTTGTTTTGTTATTCCGGATAATTTAGAAAGTATTAAAATGTTCGAACGGATATCATTAACTCAATTTTTCCCGGCACGAAAAACATTCAAGTGTTGAATTTTTCTCGGGTTTAAATCTTTCGGAAAAACATGAAGTAATGCGATGGACCCTCTAGAAGACAACAAAGCTTAACTCGATTATGTGACCATCTTGAACAACCTTTTGAACCTTAGTGTTTGAGGCAGTACGGCGTGCCACATGTGAGGTGTTGGCTTGACCCTTCTACGGCTGGACCGTTGCTACTGTTATGTATTCTGGAATTTTTGAACTCCGCTCAAGTGTTGAGCTATTTAGGAAATCTTGGGTATTTGATTATTCGATCGGAAAGTTTAATACTGTCTATTTATCTGGAATGTGATAAAATATGTGGAATTCATATAGTTAGGCATGAAATGCGAAGTATATGATATTTCAGATTTACGATGTCTAAAGAGATTGTGGATTCCAAATGTTGTAGTTTTACATTTTCTTTTCTGTGGCCGTAAGTGTAATATGTGATATCGCCGGTTTCGTTGCTATATGTCAACGACAATTGGGATGCGCATATTTACTTACGTTGATGACATGTGATGTTATGTGTTGCTGGATATGTTATATTGGATCGTCGCGTTCTGAATAGCCGAGGGTTTTTATGTGAGATGAGAGTTTTTATTTTCATTCATGTAAATTAAAATGTATGTAATATTCTTTTATTGGGGCACTTCCGGGATGAGGTTGATGTCACCTTTTGTATATTATTTACTTTTCCGCACTAAGATGACCCAAGGAGGAGAGCACAAGTAACCGGGTTCTGGAGTCCAGTGGGAGACCAACTCGAGGAGTCGAGTCCGGGTCTGCTAATTCTAGAATTGGTAGGGTTTCTTGCCTCTCTCGTAGGGGTCTAGGGGTGTGGGTTTGGCTATTCATCGCGACCGTGGAATCCGTGTTTTATAGAGGCTCAAAATAAAACACGGACGTCCTAGTATATCCAATGTTTCATATGTTTCTTCTGCTGCGATATCTGTGATGAGATCATGTGATGTGATGTGATAAGTACTGCATATAGTATATATGATATATTATATAGGCGTTACTTATGTTTTACACCCGCGCTAGCCCTGCCCCGCTCTGCCGTTAGTTACCTAACCTAATGGTGCACGGGGGGACATCGAGGCGAATGCGGATGGCATAAGTGTATGTCGTATTTATCTGTGATGTTTAGGTGACTTAAATGATGGGATTTCATTAATGTGATTAATGAAAGAATAGAAACCTAAAAGATGTTGGAGAATCAAAATTTCAAAAAGGGTAGCTACAGTTTTGCTTTGCATAGCGATATATATGATATATCCCGCACCTTATTCGATGAGGAAAGAGCCGAGATCCCTTCACCAGGAGTGACCTCTTTAGCAAAACTGGCAGATGCTACAACACTCGGTTTGCTTTTGATTGCTTTTGGAGTTTTGCTTTGCATAGTGATGTATATGATATATCCTGCACCTTATTCCATAAGGAAAGAGCCGAGATCCCTTCACCGGGAGTGACCTCTTTAGCAAAACTAATAAAAGCCTCAAAATCACTCCATTTCAAAATTCGCATGATTCTACAACGATATCAAGTTCATTACGCAATAGGTTTTCAGAAAAACCTGTCGTAGCCCTCCGTCATTTCAGATAGGAACTGTTTAGTATTCGTGCTACGTTTGTTGGCCTTTGTCAAGGCGTAGTGTGTGGTAGCTAAATGGTGCTTATCTGTTTATGCATATGATGCAGATTGTTTTGGGGTAGTCGTACGACCTTGTTGGCCTTTGTCAAGGGTCGTGCGGGTGGGTTTGATTCAATCAAGAAATGACGGGTTGAACTTGACTAGAATCCTATGATTTATTGGCCTTTGTCAAGGTCATAGGGGTTAGGGGCAAAATATTATCGGGAATTTCAAGTGTTGAGATTTTCAATGAGATTGCATACCTTCTATGAGATAGTTGGATCTCGATACCCACTGCGAGTAATTGTTACTCCTGGGAAAGTTTTTACACAGGACAATTAGCCAATCAAGTAGGTGTCTAGAAAGGTGTCAACAGGGTTACGCCTCTGGGAAAACGAGGTTTACTTTAATTAAGTCCGTGCGAAAGCACGGGGAACCTCCCTCAAAGTACCGACACTGGCCTGGCTGAAAGATTGGCGAAATTGTAGGGTGTAATTAATCCCGGCTAGTCTTTCCTTTTAGGGTTTGAAGGAAGATTTGATAAAAACAGTGGGAGCCATCCTGATTAGATAAAATAATAACCAATCTGATCTTGCAAGAGCATACGCTAAAGTATTTTCTTCTCTCTCTCTCCAGGTAGCGACCATATCATGCCTTAATCAAGATAATAATATGGATGTATTGACCGAACCCGCATGTTATACTGTGCTGGGGAACATTGGTTCCGTTCTTTCTTATAAGTGTTATAGGACTGAACAGGATATAGGGGAATACCAGGATTCCCATGCCACCCGAATGAAGAAAGTACACGTTGATGCATTTTCTTCGGGTGTGTTCATTACAGAGAACTGTTTCTCCATTTCCTCTACGTCCTGGGTATTAGATACCGGGTCAGGATCCCATATATGTAATCAGTTACATGGGCTTAGGAAAGGTAGAGAAATTGGAGAAGGTGATAAAGACATAAAGGTTGGAAATGGTGCAATTGTTGCAGCTAAAACCGTCGGGGAATATCACCTTGTATTGCCAACTGGTAATACATTGATTCTGAACGAATGCTATTACATGCCGAACCTGATATGCAACATTATATCGGTTTCTTTGTTGAGTAAAGAAGGATATAGTTTTGTATTACAGGATAATGTTATGAACATTTTTCTAAACCAAAAGTTGGTTGGATCAGGCACGATGTGCAATGGCATTTATGTTCTAAATCAATCAACAGTTTTGAGCATAACAAACACACACAAGAGGAAGAGTTCAGAAATGAACGAATCCTTCTTGTGGCATTGTAGACTGGGTCACATCAATGCGACACGACTAGCTAAGTTGCATAAAGATGGATATTTGAATCCGTTTGAATTTTCATCTTATGACATTTGCCAGTCATGTCTCAAAGGCAAGATGACCAAAACTCCGTTTATGGGACACGGAGAGAGAGTTACGGAACTCTTGGGACTGGTACATAGTGATGCATGCGGCCCCATGTCTATACATGCCAGGAATGGTTCTGCGTACTTCATTACATTCACTGACGATCTCTCTAGATTTGGATATGTGTTCCTAATGAAGCACAAATCAGAAGCTTTTGAGAAATTTAGAGAATATAAACAAGAAGTCGAGAACCAAACCGGGAAAAGTATTAAAATCCTTCGATCTGATCGAGGATGTGAATACTTGAGCAATGAATTCCTGGACTTCCGAAAAGAGAATGGGATTCTCTCTCAGCTGACTCCTCCATATACACCACAGCACAACGGTGTATCTGAACGGAGGAACCGTACCCTATTAGATATGGTGCGCTCTATGATGAGCACAGCTGAGTTACCTGTTTCCTTCTGGGGGTATGCGCTGGAGACAGCAACATACCTATTGAATCAAGTTCCATCTAAATCTGTACCTACCACACCATATGAGATATGGAGTGGGAAGAGACCATGTCTTAAGCGAGTTAAGATATGGGGTTGTCCGGCCTATGTCAAAACGCAAAATCCGGACAAACTCGAGGCACGGTCAGTTCTATGCAAGTTTGTGGGATATCCCAAACATTCACATGAATATCTTTTCTACCATACCGAGGAACAAAAAGTGTTTGTTTCTCTACATGCCACCTTTTTAGAAAAGGAATTTCTTGCAAAAGAAATTAGTGGCGACGAGGTAGAACTGGAAGAAATTCCGGCTACACAAACTCAAACTGAAGATTTAGTGGAACAGGAGGATTTGGTAGTTCCCAACGAACCTCAGCCTCTCCGCCGATCTAGAAGGGTCCCTCACCCACCTGAGAGATACTACGGTTTTCTCATGGACGGTGGGAGCGAGGATTGCATCATGGTTGATGATGACCCAACTAGCTTCGAGCAGGCCATCACGAGTGGGGACTCAGTGAAATGGCTGGATGCAATGCGGTCCGAGATGGAATCCATGTACACCAACAAAGTGTGGACTTTGGAAGTTGCTCCTGAAGGGGTAAAACCCATTAGGAGCAAGTGGATCTTCAAGAAAAAACTTGGTGTAGATGGGAAAGTGGAGACTTTCAAAGCTAGACTTGTTGCAAAGGATTTTCGTCAAAAACCAGGTGTGGACTATGACGAAACCTTTTCTCCAGTGGCTATGCTTAAATCCATCCGGATCTTGCTTGCCATCGCTGCATATCATGACTACGAAATCTGGCAAATGGATGTTAAGACCGCCTTTCTAAACGGTGATTTAGAAGAGTGCGTGTACATGACTCAGGCAGAGGGCTTCGTAGATAGTGGGAGCAGCGGGAAGGTGTGCAAGCTGCTTAAATCCATTTATGGATTAAAACAAGCATCGCGGAGTTGGAACATCTGCTCTGACGTCGTTATCAAAGAGTTTGATTTCGTCAAAAACGTAGATGAACCTTGTATCTACAAGAAGGTGGCAGAGAGTAAGGTTGTCTTCCTCGTATTGTACGTAGACGACATACTCTTGATGGGAAATGACATTCCTATGCTGCAATCAGTCAAGCTCTTCTTATCACAAAGATTCTCAATGAAAGATCTTGGTGATGCCTCCATCATATTGGGAATTATGATCTATAGAGATAGATCAAAAAGGATATTGGGATTGTCCCAATCCAGGTACATTGACACCATACTAAAGAGGTTTAGTATGGAAGAATCCAAGCGTGAGAACTTACCCACTATCTCTGGACTCACTCTCTGCAAAGTGATGTCTCCCAAGACTGATTTGGAGAGAGCTCGCATGCAAGGGATACCCTATGCTTCGGCTGTAGGCTCTATCATGTACGCGATGCTATGTACTAGACCCGATGTTGCATACTCACTAAGTGTAGTGAGCAGGTATCAAGCTGATCCTGGAGAGAGTCACTGGACAGCTGTGAATAGCATTCTCAAGTACTTGCGAAGGACTAAAGAGATGCTCTTGGTGTATGGTAACGGAGAACTCCAAGTGGAGTCCTTTACCGATTAGAGCTTCCAGAGTGATAAGGACGACTCTAAGTCACAGTCGGGATTTGTCTTTACCCTTTACGGAGGGGCGGTTAGCTGGAAGAGTTCCAAGCAGGAAACCGTGGCAGACTCGACGATGGAGGCTGAATACATCGCTGCCAACGATGCTGCCAAAGAGGCAGTCTGGATGAAGAAGTTCATTACTGAACTTGGAGTGGTTCCATCCATTGAGCATCCAATACCTTTGTATTGCGATAACAATGGTGCTGTGGCTTTGGCCAAGAAACCCGGGTCCCATCAGCGATCCAGGCATATTCTGAGGCGGTTTCACCTGATCCGGGAGATAGTTGATCGCTGGGAGATCGAGGTCAGGAGGGTTGACACTAAGAACAACACAGCAGATCCACTCACGAAGGCCATTCCACAGATACAGTTTGAGAGACTCTTCGGGATGCTTGGTATGCGATACTACAGCAGCTGGCCCTAGTGCAAGTGGGATATTCTTAGTTGTATGTATGCCCTAGAGGCCAGTATTGTACAGATGATGTATATTATATTGGATGCTTGGACATATATAGAGAGGACTTTCTTGCTCGATATGATAGTATACTATCTGGTTGCACTTTACTTTAACATGTATACTTGTCTCTTTATACTGTTTTAAAGTTACATGTTGGTAAAGCCCTTAGGATGTGTACTTGACTACCTGGACTATGATGCAGATCATACTAGTGGGGATATGGTAGTCCATAAGTACATCCTTCCAGGTCCCTAGTCGTGGGTTAATCGAGACGGGGCATCGATATACCAGTGTAGACTAGCGTATACGCTTCTCGACCCATGAGATGGGCGATGGATGATCCCATATCCATTGGTGTTTGACATCAGAGATGGTATATGGGTGCTCAGTGGAGACTGGGTATACTGGACGGACTCGCCGAGAACTCCCAGATGGTATTATACCTCATGTCAGATGGCAGTTCTCTGGTGACACTTGTGCAGGTTAGTCTGTAGACCCGAGATTGTCATAGAGTCTTGTGTGATTCCCACTGTGCTTTGATTTCCAACTTACCACGTCCATGAGGGCGTGCAAAATGGTGGTTTTTGGGTACAGTCCCGAGTCACATGGAGGCAATGAGCGATAGGAGGGGTTTCGTCTCTCCCGGTATTGGGGGTTGATGTTGCGCTGTGCTCGATTGGCCATAACAGGGAAGTCCCTGGCCAGGGCTGATATAGAGATTTACTGGTAAGTGTTACCGGTAGTTTCTCGACCCGTTATTGTAAGTGCACGGCGGCGCCCCGGCCTCCATCCCGAGGCCAAATGCGGAAGCGATAGTTAACTTTATTTTTTTCTTGAACCGGCACCACCGTGCACTAAAAACCCAGATCGGGCCATTAACTAGTCCTAGCTAACTACAAGATGGGAAAGAGAGATATACCGAGTGATCCGAGTCCTCCGGTCTTCTCGTCGTCGTCCCGATCTCCCCGCGGAATCTCCGGTCTCCACCTCGTCGCCGGAAGGGCACCACGTCGCCGGCTTCTTTTACGGGCTCCCACCTCTATACCGAGGCAACTCGGGCATGAAGCTGGCGGGTCGACGTGCCCAAGATTTGCTGTAGAATATAGTGAAGATCTATATGTCTCATTTTTGGGTTGTGGAGATGCCATTGGTGGAGGATAATGAGATAAGCTTTTGGAGATGGAGTTGTAGGGATTTTTCAACATGAAATGAACCAAAATCCCCCCACCAAAATGTTCAGACAGCCCCCCATGAGAAGTGGCCGGCCATGCTCTTCATTGTGTGAGTGGAGAGAGAGAGAGGGAAAAATGAGAGTGGGATGAGTGAATAATGCAAGAGAGAGGGAAAAAGAAATCAAGTGTAGAAATGATCACCAATCAAAAACAACACTCTTCCAATCTCATCATAACCCATCACCATCAACAATCATGACTTGCTACAAAAAGTCAAGCAATCATGAACCATGGAAGGTCAAAGGATGGGGCTCCATCATGAAACCATCATGACACAAAAGTATGCAAAGAACACCTTCCACAAATGCTTATTTGCTCAAATGCAAATAAGCCCTCCTCCACCAATCTTCGGCCATTGAACGATACAAAGAAAATGGCCGAAACGGAAATCAAACTGGCAACTCCGGAAAACTGGTCCCGTAATAAATTACAGGAAAAACCCCAATACTGTGTATACACACCCGCACTTGTATTCCAACCGAAATACAAATGCAATGATACAAAATCTACACTGTATTATACTAGGATCCGGCTTAAACCAAACCCGGCTAGTATTATCCGTCCGATCCTGATCCGTGCAATACCGCACGTATCTGATCGAACCCTGCCATATCTCCATACGACCTCTACAGCTTTTCGCCCGAAAACTTGAGCAACTGAATGTGGGGGACTCTAAAGACTCGTCAACACCTTGGTTGTGGATTTAACCACTAGCACGTCAGAGGTATAAGCCAATACGTAACGGGCCACCAGCTATTGACCAAAAGGGACGTCGATGAGCAAACTCATCCTGACACCCTACTGAGCCTGTCAGTGACAATATTCGTACAGTCCGGTCCGTTCGTCTATGAGCATCGCATGGCGGGCCTAGGGGGTTGGTAAAAGTCAGACCCCCAAAAGCGGTACAAGTCGTGTCGGAGTGTAGCCCAGAACACCCTGAGATACTACTGGAATATCTACCAGTAAATCTCCTGCCTCGGCCGAGGGCTTCGTGTAATGGCTCTCCTAGACAAAGCGCGACCTCACCCCCAATACCGGGAGAGACGAATCCCTGAAGATCCGCTCACTGCTTCCATGTGGCTCGGGACTGTACCCAACTAAAACCTGTTTGCACGTCTCCTTTGAGCGTGGTAGGGTAGTAATCAAAGTACAGTGGGAACTCACACGAGACAAATGACGATCCCCAGGTCGATGAACTAACCTGTACACATGTCACCAGGGAACTGCTATCTGACGTCAGGTATAAGACCAACTAACATGTTCCCGGCTAGTCCTGTCCGGTGTACTCATAACCCAATGAGCACCTGTATACATCTTAGGTGAACCAACTAACACCAGTGGCTTGTGAGACCGGCCACCGCCCCTCGTCGGGGTCTTGACTGTATACACTAGTCTACTCTGGAGTATCGGTGCCCTGTCTCGAAACTCCCACGACTAGGGACCTTTTAAGGATGTGCTTATAGACCCCAGCTCCTACCTATATGATCGCCCTCATACTGCTGGTGGTCAAGCAAGAATCCTAGGGGCTCTATCAACATGTAATAGTGGCATGTCAGGTCACCTAAAGCAGTACACGATGATAAAGGTAAACCAGATAGCATACTATCATCTCGAGTAAGACTGTCCTACCGGGATAGGTCCTCCCTCAATCATTGCAATCACGTGCCTGTGATCCAATAATTGACTCTGTGGGAACTATCTCCAACAATCTCCCACTTGCACTCAAGGCTAATTATTGCGATGTCGCATACTCACAGCCCGTGTGATACCGAACACCCAACTCCTCTACTAGTCAGTCTCATAAAGCCCGTTTGCGAAACTATTGCGTTCGAGGAATAGCCTCAGTGAGTGGATCCGCTTTGAAGTTTCTTTCTCTGTCTCTCTATATCTCAAGTTCGCGGAGAAAAGCCATCTCCCGAAAAGAGCAATACCTGTCTTAGAATGTGTCTGGATGTCTGATGAGACATAGCTCATAAATGAACTCCAAATCCAAACCTCTTAGACTGTATCGTCAACTGAACTTAATCAGTATCCAGCGTCATGCCTCCCTCAGTATTGCCTTGGACCACCTGTCCAAAATACTGCCCCTCGTCAGAAGGAAAAAATATAACTCTGACAACCTCCTTGTCGTCCAGGTCACTTTGGAAGCCTGGGATGATAACCGTCTCCCGAATGAGGCTGTCGTTATCATATCCCTAGAACATCCACTTATGTTCTAAAACTGCTTCCGACTGCTTCTCCAGGATTGGATCAATGTCAACTTATTGCATCTAGTGCAAGAACAACATCTGGTGTGGTACTTGACATCTCATGATTGACTCAATTGTCTGAGCAACTAATCTGCCAATCATGCACATCCTTCTCCCCTTTAGTCTGTAAGACTCCTTTAGAGAGGGTGACCTCATCACCTGCAGGTACACTACCGTGCCAGGAGTCGTCCATTCTAAATACTCTTAGAATGCTGTCTAAGTACCCTTAATTGGGAAACCACCCAAATCTAGATCTAAGACCATAGATCTAGTAACCAGTATGTCTGATATAATGTCCAAGTCCCATGTGGAGAAACCACTGTGTGACGACCAAAGTATAACCGATCGTAGTATAGGAATATCATTTCCTACTATGTGTATGTCATCCAAATACCATGACATCACACCCTACTACCTTCTCAACAGATCCATCCCCTATTCTGACGAAATCAAACCTATGACTGTCACGTCAGAAATAGATGATCTTTCTCTACTATATCTGCTTTAGTCTATAAATAGACATAAGCCACCTGTCCACCAATGCTTCCGCTGCTCCCACTGACTACGACAACCCTCTGGTAGAGTCATATAAACGTACACTTCTAAAGCAAGTTTAGAACGATGCTATACTCATCCTCCTACCGGGTCTCACAGTCTGGAACAACAGCAATGGCAAGTGTGGGTAAACAAGAACTTCCCTGTCACCGTCCTTGAGGCTACCGAAGTACCTCTCGGGTGCCTGAAGTTACCCCCCTTATCTGCGGAGTGGCCAATAGAATGTCAAACCAGATTGAATCTTTAGGTTCCTATCAAATCTCCAGTAATCATTTGTGGTTCTGGAATCACTTCCAGTTCTACCATACTCCCACTACTGTTTTCTGAAAAAATCCATTTTTATTAAAACTGTGGCGAGTCTAGAACAATATCACTATTGATCTTCCAGATGGTAGAAAGTCAACCCGCGTCATAGCCTGGGTCAACCCACAAACAGCCATTACAGAAACGTGCCTTGAGTTATCCAGAGTCTGGTTTTAAGCATAAGCTGGACAACTCCCCGTACCTTAACATCGTTAAGATATGAACTGTTTTATATCCAATATAGAACCAGAGGCACTGATTTAATTGAACCAGATTCAAATCATGCAGCTGTCTCCAGTGCATGTCAACTAAATGGAAGGAGGCCGATCAGCGTTACTCAACTTAGGAATGCTTCCAATTATGAGTAACCTGAAAGAGAAGCAAGTTCCCTTAATCACTACTATCAACTGAATACCATACTCAAGTATCTACATCTTCGATCTCTTTGAAGAATCCCGATACTTGCAATATCTGGTTCTCTACTGTATTCAAATACCTATAACTTCTCAAAATTCGGACCCTGTGTTTCCACGAAACACCTGTCTAAAAACTAGAGAAGTCATAAGTAAACCGAATATAGTACGAAAACCAACCCCTGTGTCCTGATGGACCCTGGACAACATACAATACTCTGTATAAGTCCCTTGAGTCTGATAACTCATTCACTGTGTGTCGTAGGTTGAAAACTGTACTTATGGTTAAGAAGAATTACACCGCTGTTTAATGCTCCTTACCTAACCATCCACTGATATAGGTAAATGTCACAGACATAATTTCAAAAAGGTATATCTCACTCTATAAAAATAGACGTACAGATATATCAATTTGAAATTGGTGCATGACAGCGGATATTCAAAACCAAATATTTGCCGTCCGGCAAACAACCCAGGTGACTTCCTCAAATATCATCGATTACAACGAATCCCGATATAATGAGGATGATCACCCAATTCCCAATAACTTAATCCCACTCATCATCTGTAAAACCATACAGATGTGAGAATCATACCTGGTAAATACATACCCTGGAGTAAGTATCTAATCGGGAAATCAGTTTTCCTTTAACAGTACACAGTGAAACTGAAACATTGAAATGTTTCATAGGGGTATCTTGGTATTCCTAGTAATGCCTCTTCCAGATTCATAATTGTAACCGTATAAATCTCTGCCACCTCTCCAAATCCCTTCATATGTCTTTAGTCATTACCTTCTGTACACCTCTTTAGGCCAAATGGTTTTCTTCCTTCCCTACCGTTCGGCACCAGCCTATGGTTTGGAAGAAGACTATCCAATAAGCATAATGGGTGTACTGTCCTAATCCTAGGAGCACTCGCAATGCGAGAGAAGGTGAAGATAAAAGACAACCGAATAAACCTTATTCCTATTTCTCCTGAACCAGAATCCATCCCCGAACTGGAACAAGTTCCTTTCGAGTTCGTATATAAATATACGATGGAGTATCCAATAAACTATGGATCTTCGTAGTGATACGGAGTGTCCTGGAGAAATACAAAGGTGATTTAGGATTGGCGAAGAAATACTTGGTTTGGTCGTGAATATCAGTCGCAATTTACTTTGCCCTCTTACTAATCCCTTGCTTTGTCTTAACTTAATACCTTCTGTACACCATCGTTATGCTAATTGGTTTTCTTCATTCCCCACCGGTCGGCACCGGCCTAAGGTTTGGAAGAAGATTATCCAATTTGCATAATAGGTGTACTATCTCCTAAACCAAGGAGTACTCGCAACCTGAGAGAAGGTAAAAGGAAAAGACAACTGAATAGTCCTATTCGTTTCCTCCAGAACCTGAAACCATCCTCGAATAAATTCCTTCGAGTTCGTATATAACCATACGATGGTTTTGTCCAATGGAAGTGGACGTTCTTAGTAATACGGGGTGTCCTGGAGAAAAGGGTAAAAGTAGGAGTGGCAATGAGGTTTGCAACTCTGACAATCCAAAAGCCAGTGTTTAAGAAGGTTCGGTCAACTTGGTCACTGAGTCATAGTCTTAGGGTCGGGTCAATGGTCGCTGCCAGAGAGAGAGAGAGAAAAGAAATACTCAGCGTGCACTCTAACCTAGATCAGAATGGTTACCAATTTATCTAATCTGGAAACCTCCCGCTGTCACCTCAAATTCTTCTCCAAACCAGAAAGAAGAATTAGTCGGGACCACCCGAGGAGTAAACCAACTCATCAGTGGGAATCGGGATCCAACTATCATCGCATGATAACGTGACAGAATCCGCTCACGCTATCACACTCCAGAAGGTATGCGTATATCTGGCAAGTTTCAGTTCTTTTAAAACTCCCGATGTGATTTCTACCCCATGCTCTTATGACCTTGACTTTGGCCAACAAATCATAAGTCACGTGTCAAGTTCTACTCGTCGTTCTCCAGGTTAATTTGAGCCCACCCACACAAGCCCTTGACTTTGGCCAACAAGGCTATACGACTGCCCCAAACCAACGCATCTATCTATGCTGCATATGAATACCCCAATAGCTACCAAACACTGTGCCTTGACTTTGGCCAACAAACACAGCTTGAATACTATTGACCACCCATATAAAACGACGGAGGGCTACGAATGGTTTCTGGCGAAAACCTTTAACGTAATGAACTTGATATCGTTGAAGGAACTGATAGCTTTTTAAAAATATAGTGACGAAAACCTTTGCTAAAGAGGTCGCTCCCGGTGAAGGGATCTCGGCTCTTTCCCCGTAGAATGAGGTGCAGGATATTCCAACTGAATACCACGATGCAAAGCAAAATTAATCGGCTATAGTGAAGTTAATGCCCTGACGCAAACTTCTGTCCAAGGGGTCACTCCCGGTGAAGGGATCTCGGCCCTTGCCTCGTCGACTGAGGAGCAGGATATTCCAACTGAATACCACGATGCAAAACAAAAGAGAACGTCCTTGCAATAACAGCTTTTTGAAAAGTGTTCCAACAACATCAGATTAGGTTTGTTTTTAACTTGCATTGATCCGAATCAACGCAGTCCCATCAATTGATCACACCACAAAGAACGAAAATATACTGATGTACGTATATGCCATCCGCATTCGCCACTGGGTCCCGTCATTACCCGTTAGGTTAGCTAACTAACGACAGAGTGGGGACTGGACTAGCGCGGATGCAAAACATATACAACATATACTAATATATATACCAATATATAATATTTCGCTCAAGGCGTGATAAAATGCAACATCACAGAAATGTACAGCATCACAGAACAATACAGATATCTGGGATCCCCGGGTTTCACAGAGCTGCTGAAACCTGACGTTCCCCTGGTCGTGTGGATAGCCTGTGCAATGAAATCCTAGACCCCTACGGGCGCGGCAAGTTACCCGCCAAAACCTGAAGCGAGGCAGCCCCCTTCAGCAACGTGAATGGACCACCCAGCACTTCACGGAATCCGGTAACTTGGGCACCCCTCCTGGGTCAACCTGTACCCCCTACGAGTGCGGCGAACAGCCCGCCAATTCTAGAGTGAAGCCCCCTCCGTCTCAATGCCATGAGATGCGGGCTTGTTGCCTTCTAGAACCCGGCTATCCGTGCATCCCTCCTTAGGGTAATCCTAGTACATAAAGTAAAATATACATACAACGGGTACATCGACCGCAACCTGGTCGTGCCCCAAAATAATAATACAATCAGGCAGTGACGGCAGTCCACATGTCGGACGCTCGCCCCGCAATATCAAATGTACATAATACAACAAAAACTGTACTACCACTGCAACCAAGCTATCCTCCACGACCAATCCGCAACATCACAGCAATACACAGAACATCAACGTGAAAGTCATGTTCGCAAATCCGTCTAACCGGGCTATAGCAGTTAGACAGGATTTACCGATCAAGTGACATTCATGGTCGCAGATATAATGTAATTACTGTGAACTAATGTGTTTAAAATATCCGATCGATCAAATTTTAACAAGTGGGCCCCAAAGCACTGCTGTAGCACATCAAGAAATCTGGGCCCAAAAATAACATTCCAGAAAACCTATTTTCCACTCAGAAGCATTCTGTAAAATTTTAGGGCCATGAACAGTTAAAAGAGCGGCGGAACCGCGGCCCAAGCATGGGTTTGGCCGCGGTTCCGCGGTGGTATAGACAGTTCACGAAACCAAATTTTCCCAGAACTCTTAGAATTTCCTACACATCATTCTGAAACAACGTGAAAAATTTTTGGACTTCAAAAAATTTCGACAGAAACCGATGTGAAGAAAAATACGGTTTTTGGAAAATTGTTCGATCGAAAATGTAAAACACATTAGACAAAGCTAGACTATGTTAATGGCGAGGCTCTGATACCACTGTAAGTGCACGGCGGCGCCCCGGCCTCCATCCCGAGGCCAAATGCGGAAGCGACGGTTAACTTTATTTTTTTCTTGAACCGGCACCACCGCGCACTAAAAACCCGGATCGGGCCATTAACTAGTCCTAGCTAACTACAAGATGGGGAAGAGAGATATACCGAGTGATCCGAGTCCTCCGGTCTTCTCGTCGTCGTCCCGATCTTCCCGCGGAATCTCCGGTCTCCACCTCGTCGCCGGAAGGGCACCACGTCGCCGGCTTCTTTTACGGGCTCCCACCTCTATACCGAGGCAACTCGGGCACGAAGCTGGCAAGTCGACATGCTCAAGATTTGCTGTAGAATATAGTGAAGATCTATATGTCTCATTTTGGGGTTGTGGAGATGCCATTGGTGGAGGATAATGAGATAAGCTTTTGGAGATGGAGTTGTAGGGATTTTTCAACATGAAATGAACCAAAATCCCCCCACCAAAATGTTTGGACAGCCCCCCATGAGAAGTGGCCGGCCATGCTCTTCATTGTATGAGTGGAGAGAGAGAGAGAGGGAAAAATGAGAGTGGGGTGAGTGAATAATGCAAGAGAGAGGGAAAAAGAAATCAAGTGTAGAAATGATCACCAATCAAAAACAACACTCTTCCAACCTCATCATAACCCATCACCATCAACAATCATGACTTGCTACAAAAAGTCAAGCAATCATGAACCATGGAAGGTCAAAGGATGGGGCTCCATCATGAAACCATCATGACACAAAAGTATGCAATGAACACCTTCCATAAATGCTTATTTGCACAAATGCAAATAAGCCCTCCTCCACCAATCTTCGGCCATTGAACGATACAAAGAAAATGGCCGAAACGGAAATCAAACTGGCAACTCTGGAAAACTGGTCCCGTAATAAATTACAGGAAAAACCCCGATACTGTGTATACACACCCGCACTTGTATTCCAACCGAAATACAAATGCAATGAGACAAAATCTACACTGTACTATACTAGGATCCGGCTTAAACCAAAGCCGGCTAGTATTATCCGTCCGATCCTGATCCGTGCAATACCGCACGTATCTGATCGAACCCTGCCATATCTCCATACAGCCTCTACAGTTTTTCGCCCGAAAACTTGAGCAACTGAATGTGGGGGACTCTAAAGACTCGTCAATACCTTGGTTGTGGATTTAACCACTGGCACGTCAGAGGTATAAGCCAATACGTAACGGGCCACCAGCTATTGACCAAAAGGGACGTCGATGAGCGAACTTATCCTGACACCCTACTGAGCCTGTCAGTGACAATATCCGTACAGTCCGGTCCGTTCGTCTATGAGCATCGCATGGCGGGCCTAGGGGGTTGGTAAAAGTCAGACCCCCAAATGCGGTACAAGTCGTGTCGGAGTGTAGCCCAGAACACCCTGAGATACTACTGGAATACCTACCAGTAAATCTCCTGCCTCGGCCGAGGGCTTCGTGTAATGGCTCTCCTAGACACAGCGCGACCCCACCCCCAATACCGGGAGAGACGAACCCCTGAAGATCCGCTCACTGCCTCCATGTGGCTCGGGACTGTACCCAACTAAAACCTGTTTGCACGTCTCCTTTGAGCGTGGTAGGATAGTAATCAAAGTACAGTGGGAACTCACACGAGATAAATGACGATCCCCAGGTCGATGAACTAACCTGTACACATGTCACCAGGGAACTGCTATCTGACGTCAGGTATAAGACCAACTAGCATGTTCCCGGCGAGTCCTGTCCGGTGTACTCATAACCTAATGAGCACCTGTATACATCTTAGGTGAACCAACTAACACCAGTGGCTTGTGAGACCGGCCACCGCCCCTCGTCGGGGTCTCGACTGTATACACTAGTCTACTCTGGAGTATCGGTGCCCTGTCTCGAAACACCCACGACTAGGGACCTTTTAAGGATGTGCTTATAGACCCCAGCTCCCACTTATATGATCGCCCTCATACTGCTGGTAGTCAAGCAAGAATCCTAGGGGCTCTATCAACGTGTAATAGTGACATGTCAGGTCACCTAAAGCAGTACACGATGATAAAGGTAAACCAGATAGTATACTATCATCTTGAGTAAGACTGTCCTACCGGGATAGGTCCTCCCTCAATCATTGCAATCACGTGCCTGTGATCCAATAATTGATTCTGAGGGCACTATCTCCAACAGTTATGAGCCTCATATCGGCACGACTTATCGGTTATTGGGGTCTGACGTTTACCACCCCTAGACTTGATATGCGACATATCAGACGAGGAGACCGGACTGTACGGGAAGTGTTACCGGCAGGCTTTTACAGGAGTTGGAGCGGGCTTGCTTGCTGATCTTCTGATCGCTCAATACCCGGGTAGCCGTTACGTCCAGCTAGTACCGCTGACGGCTTGTGGGTGCTTGATGTGATCATCACCTACTGCCGGCGTATTGACGAGTCTTTAGAGTCCTACATAGAGGTTTTACTGGCTCAGGCAAAACGAAATAGGAGCGCATATGTGATATGTGCGGGACCGAGAATAATGCGTGTATGTGATACTGTATTCTATTCTTGTGACTTTTTGTATCGATCGGTTATATATGATATAGCCGGGTTATCGAATCAAGTGTTGATTCGATAAGTCGATACATTGGATGTTTGTCGGTTATATGTGATATGACCGGATTATTAAGTCAAGTGTTGATTTAATAATTTATTGTATAATTGTATATTTGATATACTAGTTTACATTAACTAACACTTGTTCACTTTAGGGTTTTTCTCACATGAGCACAATTTTAATGTATATATGATATATATTAAAATGTGTTCCTTTTTGTATCATGGTTGATGATACACATGACTTGGGTGTATGAGACTTACACCATGCTATCTTTTATGTTGGATTTTAATATTCAAAGTAATTACAAAATTAGTGAAGGATTAGCTAAATGCTTGAAGCTTGTGAAAGCTTGTGGAAGCATTTGACTAATTCCACTAAATTTGTTTTTACTATGGATATTTCTTAACCCAACCATAAGGATTAGCCATGGGTTAAGTCTCTACAAGAGTTAGTATATGATACTCACTCACCATGATTAGCCTTCTCACTTGATCATTATCCTCATCTCTTTCGTTTGTTGTTCTTCTTCATTGTTAAAAGGAAAAAGCTTGCTAGGGTTTGATCTAAAGTGAGAAAGCTTGTGAGAAATAAAATTCTAAAGAGAACCCACTTCCTATTTATCCATCCTCTATTAGACTAGCACTTTAGTTTAGGGTGTTTACTTCACTAATTCTCAAGTTAGTGAAGTAGAAGCTTGAGTTGGCATCCCCTCGACGTAGATCATCTTCGGCCTCGAAGACTTCAAGCAAGGACGCGTTTATCGCCTCGTGAAGCCATGCAAGAGTCCGGGAGAACCACGATCGCAGCGAAGGGACTTCAACAAGGAGCTATAGAAGTGAATGACCGATCTACAAAGGTTGTATTTCGTATTCACTTAGTTGTAAACTTAGTTTACTAGCATATGAAACCCTAATTTTCTAGCAACGATCTTGTTTAGGGTTATTTGACACGGCTAAAATTTTAAACGGGCATGTTTGATGCTTCCTTAACCCTTGTTAGAGTGCCTAGTAACCCTACACCTAGTCGTGGGAGTATCGAGACGGGGCATCGATATTCCAGAGTAGACTAGCGTATACGCTTCTTGACCTATATGATGGGCGATGGATGATCCCATATCCATTGGTGTTTGACATCAAAGATGGTATACGGGTGCTCAGCAGAGACTGGGTACACTGAACAGGACTCGCCGAGAACTCCTAGATGGTATTATACCTCACGTTAGATAGCCATTCTCTGGTGACACTGGTACAGATTAGTCTGTAGATCCGAGATCGTCATAGAGTCTTGTGTGATTCCCACTGTGTTTTAATTTCCACCTTACCATGTTCAAGAGAATGTGCAAAACGGTAGTTTTTAGGTACAGTCCCGAGTCACATGGAGGCAATGAGCGATAGGAGGGGATTTCGTCTCTCCCGGTATTGGGAGTTGATGTTGCGCTGTGCTCGATTGGCCATAACAGGAAATTCCTGGCCAGGGTTGCTGAGATTTACTGGTAAATCAGTAGTTTCTCGAACCGTTATGGGCCTCACATCGACATGACTTATTAAACTATTGGGGTCTGACGTTTACCACCCCCAGGCTGGATATGCGACATATTAGACGAAGAGACCGGAATGTACGGTAGTGTTACTTATTGGATTCACAAGAGTATGAGCAGGTTGCTTGTTGATCTTCTGATCGCTCAATACCCGGGTAGCTGTTACGTCTAGCTAGTACCGCTGACGGCTTGTGGGTGACCGATATGATCATCACCTGCTGCCAGCGTATTGACGAGTCTTTAGAGTCCTATACAGAGGTTTCCTGGCTCAGACGAAACGAAGTAGGAGCACATATGCGATATGTGCGGGACCTAGATTAATGCGTGTATGTGATACCGTATTCTGATATCGCGATATGTGGTATCGTTCGGTTATATATGATATAGCCGGGTTATCGAATCAAGTGTTGATTCGGTAAGTTGATGCAAATGATATTAGTCGGTTATATGTGATATAACCGGATTATTAAATCAAATGTTGATTTAATAATTTAATGTATGATTATATATATTTGATATATTAATTTTACATTAACTAATATTAGCTCACTTAAGTATTTCTTTTTCTCACTTCTATATAATATGTATGTGATATATATTATTGTGTCATGCTTGATGATACATTGTACATGGGTGTATAAGACTTACACTATTCCATAGATAATTAAGGGGTTATTTATTATTTAAAGTAATTCAAAATTAGGTGGAAATTAGTCATGGTTGATGCTTAGTGGAAGCTTGTAGAAACCATTGACTTAGTCTACTAATTTTGTTTTACATTAGATATTTATTAACCCAACCATTATGTTTAGCCATGGTTAAGTATCTACAAGAGTTATATGAGATATTATCTCACACATGGTTGATATTCTCACTTATTCATTCTCATTCCATTGACATCTTCATCTTCTTCTTCATTCCAATTTTGCTCTCTAGCTTTTTGAAAAGTGAAGAAATTTAGTGAGAAAAATTATTCTAAAGTGAGCAAAAATCCTACTTCATCAACCTAACACTAGATTAGCCATTTAGTTTAGGTTGTTTGCTTCACTAATTTCCAATTAGTAAAGATGTAGCTTGAGTTGGAGATTCCTTGACGTAGATCATTTTCGGCCTCGAAGACTTCAAGCAAGCTTGTTCCTTTCGCCTTGTGAACCCTTACTAGAGTCTGGGAGATCACTACTTGGAGCGAAGGAACTACTACACGGAGCTTTAGAAGTGAAGGACCGGTCTACAAAGGTTGTATTCCTCATTCACTTAATGTAATAGTTGATTACATGCTAGCTTACTCCTGATTTTCTAGTTAGATCCTTGGTATGGGTTGCATAGCTCTCTAGGTTTTTTAAAATTGTATACTTGATGCCCTATAAATCATAGTTAGGGTGCTATGGAACCCAACAGTGATAACCTGACGGAATCCACTCAAGTCATCACACTCCAGAAGGTATGCGCATGCCTGGTAAGTTTCCCGTATGTTTGAAACCCCCGATGTGGTTTTTTCCCCAAGCGTCTTATGACCTTAACGAAGGGTAACAAATCATAAGTCGCAAGTCATGTTCTATCCATCATTGTCCTGATTAATCTAAATCCATTCGTACTCGCCCTTGACGAAGGCCAACAAGGCTGTACGACTGTCCTAGATTAATGCATATCCATGAAACAGAAAAGTAACACATAGCTACCATACACTATGCCTTAACGAAGGCCAACAAACATAGCATGAATACTAGGTGCTACCTGTCTGAAATGACGGAGGGCTACGGTTGGTTTTTGGTGAAAAACCTTTAATGTAATGAACTTGATATCGTTGAAAGAACTTGAGTGGCTTTGAAATGGAATGGTTTAAGCTCCGCATTTTAAAACTAGTAACATAAACTTTTGCTTAAGAGCGAACTCCCAATGAAGGGATCAAGGCTTTTCCCTCATAGAATGAAGTGCGGGATATTCCTAATCGAATACCTTTATGCAAAGCAAAAGAATACGATCATGAGTTTTGAAGAAAACCGAGTAGTTTTAAAATTGGTTCCGACAACATCATTTAGGTTTATTTTTCCTTGCATTATTTCGATAATGCGTTCCCATCATTTTATGTTTCCAAGCTACAAAAGAAACAACCAAAATAACATGTTTTTAATATGCCATCCGCATTCGCCATGGCCCCCCGTCATGCACCATTAGGTTACTTAACTAACGGCAGAGCGGGGGCGGAACTAGCGCTGATGCAAAACATATAGAAGCATCTACTAAATATATATAATATATATATCAACATCGCAGACGGATAATAGTCATCACAGTAGATAAAAATCATCACAAGTATGCGAACAACAATATGGAATAGCGGATAATCTAGGAGCCCCGCATTTCATTTGAGCCATAAATGAAACACAACGTTCCCCAAAGATCCTAGAACTCTTCGAGTGCGGCAAGTTACCTGCCAATCCCTCAAGTGAGGCAATCCTAGTCAACAAAGTGAATGGGACACCCAGCACTTCACGGAATCTGGTAACTTGAGCACCCCTCCGTGGGTCAACCTATACCCCCTACGAGTGCGGCGAATAGCCCGCCAATTCTATAGTAAGGCCCTCCTGGTCTCAACGCCATGAGATGTGGGTCCGTTGCCCTCTAGAGCCCGGCTATTCGAGCACTCCTCCGTGGGGTAATCCTAGTACAGAAAAGAAAATAATATATACAATGGTGACATCGATCTCAACCCGGTCATGCCCAATAAAAGCATATACATAACAGGCAGTGACGGCAGTCCACATGTCGGACGCTCGCCCCGCAATAAACAATATACAAATGAATCTGAATTGTACATCTAACATTGCACACAAGGCTATTTATCATGATAATCCGTCCATAACATTAGTGTAATACAGAACATCAACGTAAATATCATGTTCGTAAACTCGTGTGATTATACATATAGCAACCAGTCGGATTGTACCGCTCTATGACATTCATGGTTGCAGAAATAAACATACGCACTGATACATATAAATTCAAAATTTCGATTGACCAAAACTTTCCGCATTGGCCCCAAGTACAAACCAGTACTCAAACAAATCTGGGTCAAAACTATATATCCCAAAAATCACATTCTATACCATAAAGCACCAAAAAAATTTTGGGGCCCAATGGCTAAAATAAGGTCATGGAAACGCCGTAAAATGGCATGTTTCAAGGCGGTTCCGCGGCCAAATTTTGGCATCACTGGCCTAAAAGTTTTTCTGGCCACTAATTTTGCCTACACATAATTTTAAATCAATCTAAATGATTTTTTGAACAACTTTCAAATTCGGACAGAAAGCATGAAAAATGGAAATGCGATCCGGAAAAATCCGTCGATCGAGACTTTAAGCTTGTGCAAACTAGCTAGTAAAGGTTTATGGAGGCTCTGATACCATATTGGGATCTGGCGCCAGTGCCACGGAGGCCGCGACCGAGACGGAAGCGAAAACGAAAAATTCTTGCGAGCATCGGAGTCCCGTAAAACCCAAGATTCGAACCATATACCTAAACTAGTTATTCTACAAGCGCAAGAGGTTGAGAAATGCAAGTTTTGTCGCGTGTCCACCCATTTGTGGAAGACCCCTCCAAGCTCTTAATCGCCGGGATCACGTTTGAGAATTTACCACCCTTGCCGAAGACGATCCACCCGAGGGAACGCGGAGGAGGCTCAAACCGACGACCCAAATTCGCTAGGTTTGGATGGCCGGTGATGTAGGAATACTCCACTAAATTTAGAATCTTGCTCAAAAATGAGAGCAAGAAGAAGAAGGAGAAAAAGAAGAGGAAGCATGAACCAACCATGGAGCAAGTGAGGAAAATGAAAAATCATCAAGTGTTGAAGTGAGGATGGCTTGTTCTTTATTTTACAACCATGTAACAATAGTGCATCCAAATGAATATATCATTTTTAAAAGAAAGCCATGCCTCTCTATAATGTTTGCACCATGCTTCATAACTCTACTTTCCACCTCATTTCCAAATTTAATTTTCCAAAAAGGAAAAACAAATATGAGGTGTCTTTCTTCTAGAAGCATTCCCGTATAAATACGGAATACTTCACCTGGTATATGTATCGCTACATATATGCGCATCCGTATAAAAATACGGATAGCACCAAAGAGAGAAAATAAATAGTGAACAATAATACAAAAATATATGTATCAAAATAAATATATAAATTATTAAATCAAAACCCGATTTAATAATCCAGCTTAATCCTAAGCCGGTTAGTATTATCAACTTTTCGATTAAAGTCCGTATACCGCGTACACGTATTTAATCGGACCCCTGCACGTACCAATGTACGGCTCCTACCTGTTGCCTGAACCGGGAAAACCCTCTGTGTGGGACTCTAAAGACTCGACAATACACTGGCAGTGAGTTTAACCACAAGCACGTCAGCGGCACTAGCTATACGTAACGGCTACCCAGGTAGTTATCGAAAGGGGGGTCGACAATCAAGTGCGTCCTTACCCTACTGAGCTTGAACGTGACAATCTCCATACAGTCCGGTCTCTTCGTCAAAGTGTATCGCATATCGGGTCTAGGGGATGGATAACGTTAGACCCTTACTAACCCGATAAGTCATGTCCGAGTCTAGCTCATCACCAACATAGATACTACTGATCAACTTGTTAGTTGTATGTATGCCCTAGAGGCCAGTATTGTACAGATGATGTATATTATATTGGATGCTTGGACATATATATAGAGATGACTTTCTTGCTCGACATGATAGTATGCTATCTGGTTGCCATTTATCTTAACATGTACACTAGTCTCTTTATACTGTCTTATAGTTACATGTTGGTAAAGCCCTTAGGATTTGTACTTGACTACCTAGACTATGATGCAGATCATGCTAGTGGGAACATGGTAGTCCATAAGTACATCCTTCAAGGTCCCTAGTCGTGGGTATCTCGAGACGAGGCATCGATTTACCAGAGTAAACTAGCGTATACGCTTCTCGACCCATGTGATGGGCGATGGATGATCCCATATCCATTGGTGTTTGACATCAGAGATGGTATACGGGTGCTCAGTGGAAACTGGGTACACTGGACGGACTCGCCGAGAACTCCCAGATGGTATTATACCTCACGTCAGATGGCAGTTCTCAGGTGACACTTGTACAGGTTAGTCTGTAGACCCGAGATCGTCATAGAGTCTTGTGTGATTCCCACTGTGCTTTGATCTCCACCTTACCACGTCCATGAGGGCGTGCAAAACGGTGGTCTTTGGGTACAGTCCCGAATCACATGGAGGCAATGAGCGATAGGAGGGGTTTCGTCTCTCCCGGTATTGGGAGTTGATGTTGCGTAGTGCTCGATTGGCCGTAACAGGGAAGTCCCTGGCCAGGGCTGATCAGAGATTTGCTGGTAAGTGTTACCAGTAGTTTCTCGACCCGTTACGAGCCTCATATCAGCACGACTTATCGGGTTATTGGGGTCTGACGTATACCACCTCTAGACTTGATATGCGACGTATCAGACGAAGAGACTTGACTGTATGGTAAGTGTTACTGGTCGGATTCGCAGGAGTGTGAGCGGGCTAGCTCGTCGATCTTCTGATCGCTCAATACCCGGGTGGCCGTTACGTTTAGCAGACCGCTTGCGGCTTGTGGGTGTTTGATATGATCATCACCTGCTACCGGCGTATTGACGAGTCTTTAGAGTCCTACACAGAGGTTTCCTGGCTCAAGCGAAACGAAATAGGAGCGCATATGAGATATGTGCAGGACCGAGAATGATGCGTGTATGTGATACCGCATTTCATTCTCGCGACATATGTTTCGAATGGTTATATTCGATATGACCTAGTTATCGAATCATTGATTCGATAAATCGATGCATTGAATACTAGTCGGTTATGTGCGACATGACCGGATCATTGAATCAAGTGTTGATTTAATGATTTAATGTATAATTATATATTTGATATGTTACTTTACATTAACTAGTATTGGTTCACTTTAAACGGATTTTTCTCACTTGGATTGCACATTGTATATGTGATATACTTTCGTGCACTTTTCTGTATCATGTTTGATGATGCTTGACCATATTGTTAAGTGTATGGAATTAAACCATAGTTAACTTGAGATTAGGGTTTTATTTATGCATTTATTCATTTAATTGTTTATTCATTTATTTGGATAAAGTTTTGGATGAGAATGGTGGCATTTCTTGTTTTATGTTGAAGCTTCAAGAACCCTTGACTTATGCAACCATTCTTGTCCTCATGCTTAACCCTAACCCACTCATTTGACCATGGTTTATTCTCTACACTTAACCCTAGTTATTGTTATGATAAGTATTGATTTATTATTCATTTTGAATAACACTTATCATAATTCTAGCTCTTCTTCTTCTTCATCTTTAAAAGAAAAGCTCAAGGTCCATCAATGGCATCTTGAGTTATAGTGAGCTAAATCCAAATCTAAAGTGAACCCACCTCCTATTTCTTCACCCTCTACCTCTTGCCAAGTTGTTTTGGGTGTTTACTTCACAAGTTTCACAAGTTTGTGAAGTCGGAGCTTGAGTTTGTGCAACCTCGACGTAGATCGTCTTTGACACAAAGCCGACGACCTATTCCGCTCGCTTTCCCAATGAAGCCGATGATCGAGTCAAGGATTCATGATGGACAGCGAGGACATGATCACGTGGAGCTAAGGAGGTGGAAATCCGGATCTACAAAGGTTGTATATCCGTATCCTAGTAGTTAACAGTTAACTAGCTTTCTTTTTCGCCTAATCATCTAGTTAAAGATCCGTAGTCTAGGGTTTCTCGGCACTAAAAATTTTAATTTGGCATGTTCGATGCCTTGTGTGAACCCACTAGGGTGCCTAGGAACCTTTCACTGGTATCAGAGCCTAGCTAGAGCCTTAGGCGAAGTCCCGACGACGTTTGAAGTCCGAACGAACTCGAAACCCTAGAATTTTAGAGCTCTCTGGACATTTTCATAAATCTGGGATTTTTCAATATTTAAAATGTCTAAAAAATTCAGCATAGAATTATAAGCATTACTGTGCAAAACGATCCCATCAACTGTTCATTCAGCCGCGGAAGCGCGGCATAAACATGCTTTATGCCGCTCTTCCGCGGTCAAACAGTGACGTCATCCCATTATTTTTGCACAGTAATACCTGATAAATTCTTGTGAGTTTTATGGATATTTTTAAATTAATTTAAGGGTTGAGTGCTCTGGAGTTATATTGGGAATCGATGAATTCGATCGGAATATCAAACTTTGTCTAAGTGTTTTTTCCAGATAACTGTAGAATATGTTAAAGAGTTCGACCGGATAAAAATACCCAGGTTTTCCCCTGCCAAAATATCCAAGTGTTGGATTATTGCGTGGTTAAAAGACGTTCTGAGTAGTGCAAGTAACGCGATGGTCCCTCTAGAAGACACAAACCTTAACTCGATTATGTGACCGTCTTGAACTGCCCTTTGAACCTTCGGGTTTGGGGCAGTACGGCGTGCCACATGTGAGGCGTTGGCTTGACCCTTCTACGGCTGGACCGTTGGTACTGAGGTATGAAGTGAATGTCTTTGAACCTATTTCATGTGTTGATCGGTGTCGGGAAAACTTGGGTGTTCGAAAGTTCGATCGGAAAGTTTGATATATTCTATTTATCCGGAATTGGATACAATAATTGGAATTCACAAAAGGTTATGAGATAACTGGATGAATGTTATAGATCTAGCAGTTTAGTTTCACAAGATATCGAAAAGAGTTTTCGATGATGGGACTAAAATGCGGGATTTATAACTGTTAGGCATGTGATGTCTAAAGAGATTGCGGATTCCAATTGTTGTAGTTTTACACTTTCTTTTCTGTGACCGTAAGTGTAGTATGTTCATATCGCCGGTTTCGTTGCTATACGTCAAGGACAATTGGGGTATGCATACTTACTTACGTTGATGACATGTGATGTTATGTGTTGCTGGATATGTTATATTGGATCGTCGTATTTGAATAGCCGGGGTTTTTATGTGAGATGAGTGTTTTTCATTTTCATTCATGTAAAAACTTGTATGTAATATTCTTTTATTCGGGGCACTTCCAGGATGCGGGAGTTGTCACCCTTTGTATATTATTTACTTTTCTGCACTAGGATAGACCCAAGGAGGGGAGCACAAGTAACCGGGTTCTGGGGTCCAGTGGGAGACCAACTCGAGGAGTCGAGTCCGGGTCTCCTAACCCTAGAATTGGCAGGGTTGCTTGCCGCTCTCGTAGGGGTCTGGGGGTGTGGGATTGGCTATTCATCACGACCGTGGAATCCGTGTTTTATACTGGCTCGTATTGAAAACACGGACGTCCTAGTATATCCAATATTTCATATGTTTATTCTGCTGCGATATCTGTGTTGTGATTCTGAGATGGATATAGTATATAGTATATATGATATATTATATAGACGTTACTTATGTTTTACACCCGCGCTAGCCCTGCCCTGCTCTGTCGTTAGTTACCTAACCTAACGGTGCACAAGGGGACATCGAGGCGAATGCGGATGGCATAAGTGTACGTCATATCTATCTGTGATGTTTAGGTATTTAAATGATGGGACTTCATTAATGTGATTAATGAAAGATAAGAAACCTAAGATGTTGTAGAATCGAATTTTAAAATAAAAAAGGTAGCTACAGTTCTTGCTTTGCATAGCGGTATATATGATATACCCCGCACCTCATTCGACGAGGAAAGGACCGAGATCCCTTCACCGGGAGTGACTCCTTTAGCAATAACTGGCAGATGCTGCACACTCGGTTTGGCTTTGATTGCTTTTAAGAGTTTTTGCTTTGCACAGTGATATATATGATATATCCCGCACCTCATTCGACGAGGAAAGGACCGAGATCCCTTCGCCGGGAGTGACTCCTTTAGCAAAACTAGAAAAGCCTCAAAATCACTCCATTTCAAAACTTCATTTGATTCTACAACGATATCAAGTTCATTACGCTCATGGTTTTTATGAAAAACCTGCGTAGCCCTCCGTCATTTCAGATAAGTATTAGTTAGTATTCGTGCTGCGGTAGTTTGGCCTCCGTCAAGGCGCAGTGTACGGTAGCTAACTAGTGCTTATCTGCTAGCATATGATGCGATTGGATTAGGGTATTCGTACGGCGTTGTTTGGCCTCCGTCAAGGGTCGTGCGGGTGGGTTTAATTCAATCAGGAAATGACGGGTTGAACTTGACTAGCGGACTATGGGTTGTTTGGCCTCCGTCAAGGTCATAGGACGCTAGGGGCAAAATATTATCGGGAATTTCAAGTGTTGAAATTTGCAATGAGATTGCATACCTTCTATGAGATAGTTGGATCCCGATACCCGCTGCGAGTAAGAGTTACTCCTGGGAGAGTTTTACACATTACAATTAGCCGATCAAGTAAGTGACTAGAAAGGTGTTAACGAGGTTACGCCTCTGGGAATACGAGGTTTACAGTAATTAGGTTCGTGCGAAAGCACGGGGGACCTCCCTCAAAGTACCGACACTGGCCTGGCTGAAAGATTGGCGAACTTGTAGTGTGTAATTAATCCCGGCTAGTCTTTCCTTTTAGGGTTTGAAGGAAGATTTGATAAAAAGCAGTGGGAGCCATCCTGATTAGATAAGATAATAACCAATCTGATCTTGCACGAGCATACGCTAAAGTGTTTTCTTCTCTCTCTCTCCAGGTAGCGACCATTTCATGCCTTAATAAAGATAATAAAATGGATGTATTGACCGAACCCGCATGTTATACTGTGCTGGGGAACGTTGGTTCCGTTCTTTCCTATAAGAGTTATAGGACTGAAAAGGATATAGGGGAATACCAGGATTCCCATGCCACCCGAATGAAGAAAGTACATGATGATGCATTTTCTTCAGGTGTGTTCGTTACTGAGAACTGTTTCTCCATTTGCTCTACGTCCTGGGTATTGGATACCGGGTCAGGATCCCATATATGTAATCAGTTACATGGGCTTAGGAAAGGTAGAGAACTTGGAGAAGGTGATAAAGACATAAGAGTTGGAAATGGTGCAATTGTTGCAGCCAAGACTGTCGGGGAATATCACCTTGTATTACCAACTGGTAATACATTGGTTCTGAACGAATGCTATTACATGCCGAACCTGATATGCAACATTATATCGGTTTCTTTATTAAGTAAAGAGGGATATAATTTTGTATTACAGGACAATGTTATGAACATTTTCCATAACCAAAAGTTGGTTGGATCAGGCACGTTGTGCAATGGCATTTATGTTCTAAACCAATCAACAGTCCTGAGTATAACAAACACACACAAGAGGAAGAGTTCTGAACTCAATGAATCCTTCTTGTGGCATTGTAGACTGGGTCACATCAATGCGACACGACTAGCTAAGTTGCATAAGGATGGATATTTAAATCCGTTTGAATTTTCATCCTATGACACTTGCCAGTCATGTCTCAAAGGCAAGATGACCAAGACTCCGTTTACGGGACACGGAGAAAGAGTTACCGAACTCTTAGGACTGATACATAGTGATGTATGCGGTCCCATGTCTACACATGCCAGGGATGGTTCTTCATACTTCATTACATTCACTGACGATCTCTCTAGGTTCGGGTATGTGTTCCTGATGAAACACAAATCAGAAGCTTTTGAGAAATTTAGGGAATATAAACAAGAAGTTGAGAACCAAACCGGAAAAAGTATTAAAATCCTTCGATCTGATCGAGGAGGAGAATACTTAAGCAATGAATTCCTGGGCTTCCTAAAAGAGAATGGGATTCTCTCTCAGCTGACTCCTCCTTATACACCACAGCACAACGGTGTATCGGAGCGGAGGAATCGCACCCTATTAGATATGGTGCGCTCTATGATGAGCACAGCTGAGTTACCTATTTCCTTCTGGGGATATGCACTAGAGACTGCTGCATACCTACTGAATAGAGTTCCGACCAAATCAGTGCCTACCACTCCATATGAGATATGGAATGGCAAGAGACCATGTCTAAATTTTATTCAGATATGGGGTTGTCCGGCCTATGTTAAAACACAAAATCCGGACAAGCTCGAGGCAAGGTCTGTTCTATGTAAGTTTGTTGGATATCCCAAACATTCGCGAGGGTATATCTTCTACCACTCCGAGGAACAAAAAGTGTTTGTTTCTCGACATGCCACTTTCTTAGAAAAAAGTTTTCTTATGAAACAGATAAGTGGCATTGAGGTAGAACTGGAAGAGGTTCCAGCAATACAGACTACAACAGAAGATTTGGTTGAACCCGAGGATTCCGTAGTTCCCGATGAACCCCAGCCACTCCGCCGATCTAGTAGGGTTCCTCGCCAACCTGAGAGATACTACGGTTTTCTCATTGATGGTGGCAGTGAGGATTGCATCATGGAGGATGATGACCCAACTAGCTTCGAGCAGGCCATCACTAGTGGGGACTCAGTGAAATGGCTGGATGCTATGCGGTCCGAGATGGATTCCATGTACACCAACAAAGTATGGACTTTGGAAGTTGCTCCTGAAGGGGTAAAACCCATTGGGAGCAAGTGGATCTTCAAGAAGAAACTTGGTGTAGATGGGAAAGTGGAGACTTTCAAAGCTAGACTTGTAGCAAAGGGTTTTCGTCAAAGACCAGGTGTGGACTATGACGAGACCTTTTCTCCAGTGGCTATGCTTAAATCCATCCGAATCATGCTTGCCATTGCTGCCTTTCATGACTACGAAATCTGGCAAATGGATGTTAAGACCGCCTTTCTAAATGGTGATTTAGAAGAGTGCGTGTACATGACTCAGCCAGAAGGCTTCATAGACAGTGGGAGCAGCGGGAAGGTGTGCAAGCTGCTTAAATCCATTTATGGATTAAAGCAAGCATCGCGGAGTTGGAACATCTGCTTTGACGTCGTTATCAAAGAGTTTGATTTCGTCAAAAATCCAGATGAACCTTGTATTTACAAGAAGGTGGCAGAGAGTAAGGTTGTCTTCCTCGTATTGTACGTGGATGACATACTCTTGATAGGAAATGACATTCCTATGCTGCAATCGGTCAAGCTCTTCTTATCACAAAGATTCTCAATGAAAGATCTTGGTGATGCCTCCTGCATATTGGGGATCAGGATCTATAGAGATAGATCCAAACGGATTTTGGGATTGTCCCAATCCAGGTACATTGACACCATACTAAAGAGGTTTAGTATGGAAGAGTCCAAGCATGGGAATATGCCCACGATCTCTGGAGTCACTCTCTCCAAAGAGATGTCTCCCAAGACTGATTTGGAGAGAGCTCGGATGCAAGGGATACCCTATGCTTCGGCAGTAGGCTCTATCATGTATGCGATGCTATGTACCAGACCCGATGTAGCATACTCACTAAGTGTAGTGAGTAGGTATCAAGCTGATCCTAGAGAGAGTCACTGGACAGCTGTGAAGAGCATTCTCAAGTACTTGCGAAGGACTAGAGATATGTTTTTGGTGTATGGTAACGGAGAACTCCAGGTGGAGTCCTTTACCGATTCCAGCTTCCAGAGTGATAAGGACGACTCTAAGTCGCAGTCGGGTTTTGTCTTTACCCTTTACGGAGGGGCGGTTAGCTGGAAGAGTTCCAAGCAGGAAACCGTGGCAGACTCGACGATGGAGGCTGAATACATCGCTGCCAACGATGCTGCTAAAGAAGCTGTTTGGATCAAGAAGTTCATTACAGAACTTGGAGTGGTTCCATCCATTGAGCATCCAATACCTTTGTATTGCGATAACAATGGAGCGGTGGCTTTGGCCAAGGAACCCAGGTCCCATCAGAGATCCAGGCATATTCTGAGGCGGTATCACCTGATCCGGGAGATAGTTGATCGCCGGGAGATCGAGGTCAGGAGAGTTGACACGAAGAACAACACGGCGGATCCACTCACGAAGGCCATTCCCCAGATACAGTTTGAGAGACTCTTCGGGATGCTCGGTATGAGATACTACAGCAGCTGGCCCTAGTGCAAGTGGGAGATTGTTAGTTGTATGTATGCCCTAGAGGCCAGTATTGTACAGATGATGTATATTATATTGGATGCTTGGACATATATATAGAGATGACTTTCTTGCTCGACATGATAGTATGCTATCTGGTTGCCATTTATCTTAACATGTACACTAGTCTCTTTATACTGTCTTATAGTTACATGTTGGTAAAGCCCTTAGGATTTGTACTTGACTACCTAGACTATGATGCAGATCATACTAGTGGGAACATGGTAGTCCATAAGTACATCCTTCAAGGTCCCTAGTCGTGGGTATCTCGAGACGGGGCATCGATTTACCAGAGTAAACTAGCGTATACGCTTCTCGACCCATGTAATGGGCGATGGATGATCCCATATCCATTGGTGTTTGACATCAGAGATGGTATACGGGTGCTCAGTGGAAACTGGGTACACTGGACGGACTCGTCGAGAACTCCCAGATGGTATTATACCTCACGTCAGATGGCAGTTCTCAGGTGACACTTGTACAGGTTAGTCTGTAGACCCGAGATCGTCATAGAGTCTTGTGTGATTCCCACTGTGCTTTGATCTCCACCTTACCACGTCCATGAGGGCGTGCAAAACGGTGGTCTTTGGGTACAGTCCCGAATCACATGGAGGCAATGAGCGATAGGAGGGGTTTCGTCTCTCCCGGTATTGGGAGTTGATGTTGCGTAGTGCTCGATTGGCCGTAACAGGGAAGTCCCTGGCCAGGGCTGATCAGAGATTTGCTGGTAAGTGTTACCAGTAGTTTCTCGACCCGTTACGAGCCTCATATCAGCACGACTTATCGGGTTATTGGGGTCTGACGTATACCACCTCTAGACTTGATATGCGACGTATCAGACGAAGAGACTTGACTGTATGGTAAGTGTTACTGGTCGGATTCGCAGGAGTGTGAGCGGGCTAGCTCGTCGATCTTCTGATCGCTCAATACCCGGGTGGCCGTTACGTTTAGCAGACCGCTTGCGGCTTGTGGGTGTTTGATATGATCATCACCTGCTACCGGCGTATTGACGAGTCTTTAGAGTCCTACACAGAGGTTTCCTGGCTCAAGCGAAACGAAATAGGAGCGCATATGAGATATGTGCAGGACCGAGAATGATGCGTGTATGTGATACCGCATTTCATTCTCGCGACATATGTTTCGAATGGTTATATTCGATATGACCTAGTTATCGAATCATTGATTCGATAAATCGATGCATTGAATACTAGTCGGTTATGTGCGACATGACCGGATCATTGAATCAAGTGTTGATTTAATGATTTAATGTATAATTATATATTTGATATGTTACTTTACATTAACTAGTATTGGTTCACTTTAAACGGATTTTTCTCACTTGGATTGCACATTGTATATGTGATATACTTTCGTGCACTTTTCTGTATCATGTTTGATGATGCTTGACCATATTGTTAAGTGTATGGAATTAAACCATAGTTAACTTGAGATTAGGGTTTTATTTATGCATTTATTCATTTAATTGTTTATTCATTTATTTGGATAAAGTTTTGGATGAGAATGGTGGCATTTCTTGTTTTATGTTGAAGCTCCAAGAACCCTTGACTTATGCAACCATTCTTGTCCTCATGCTTAACCCTAACCCACTCATTTGACCATGGTTTATTCTCTACACTTAACCCTAGTTATTGTTATGATAAGTATTGATTTATTATTCATTTTGAATAACACGTATCATAATTCTAGCTCTTCTTCTTCTTCATCTTTAAAAGAAAAGCTCAAGGTCCATCAATGGCATCTTGAGTTATAGTGAGCTAAATCCAAATCTAAAGTGAACCCACCTCCTATTTCTTCACCCTCTACCTCTTGCCAAGTTGTTTTGGGTTTTTACTTCACAAGTTTCACAAGTTTGTGAAGTCGGAGCTTGAGTTTGTGCAACCTCGACGTAGATCGTCTTTGACACAAAGCCGACGACCTATTCCGCTCGCTTTCCCAATGAAGCCGATGATCGAGTCAAGGATTCATGATGGACAGCGAGGACATGATCACGTGGAGCTAAGGAGGTGGAAATCCGGATCTACAAAGGTTGTATATCCGTATCCTAGTAGTTAACAGTTAACTAGCTTTCTTTTTCGCCTAATCATCTAGTTAAAGATCCGTAGTCTAGGGTTTCTCGGCACTAAAAATTTTAATTTGGCATGTTCGATGCCTTGTGTGAACCCACTAGGGTGCCTAGGAACCTTTCACAACTATCAGTAAATCTCACCCACCGTGGCCACGAATTTCTGGTGATAACCAACTGAATACAGCGTGACATCGACTCCTAATACAAGAAGAGACGAATTCCTAACAGTCGACCACTGCCTCTATGTGGCTCGGGACTGTACCCAACTAAAACTTGTTTGCACGACTCCTTTGAGCCATGGTAGGGTAGTAATCAAAGTACAATGGGAACTCACATGAGACAAATGAAGACTTCAGGACAAAGGACTAACCTATACTCATGCCACCTGAGAACATCCATCTGATGATAGGTATAATACTATCTAGAAGTTCTCGGCGAGTCCGTCCGGTGTACTCACCTCCAGTGAGCACCTATATACTATCTTAGGTGTCACAGCACCAGTGGCTTGTGAGACCGGCCACCGCCCCTCGTCGGGGTCTCGAAGCGTATACACTAGTCTACTCCGGAATATCGATTCCCAGTCTCGATACTCCCACGACTAGGGACATTTAAGGATGTGCTTATGGACGACCCAGCTCCCACATATATGATTGCCATCATAATGCTGGTCGTCAAGCAACAGTCCTACGGGTTTCATCAACGATGAAGATAAACCATATTGCATACTGTCCTTCATCAACAATGAAGATAAACCAGATAGCATACTATCATCTCGAGTGAGATTGTTATACTTGTATAGGTAGGGTAGTAATCTAAGTACCGTGGGAACACATTAGAGATGAATAGTGATGTTAAGTCAACGAACTAACCTATACTCATGTCACTGGGGAACTGCTAACTGACGATAGGTATAATACCAACCAGCAGTTCCCAGCAAGTTCGTCAAGTGTAACTCATAACCTAATGAGCACATGTTACTATCTTTGGTACCGTATACCAATGGATGCGGGACATGCCACATCCCCTGACAGGGATAAGAAGCGTATACAATAGTCTACTCTGGAGTATCGATGCCCTGTCTCGATAATCCTATGACTAGGGAAAAGTTTAAGAATGTGCTTATAAATTACTCATCCCCCATTAGTGTGATTGCCATCACGACGCTAGTAGTCAAGCAAAGATCCTAAGAGCTCTATCAACATATATTAGCGATATGTTAAAAAAACATATACATAAGATAGACTCAAACCAGATAGCATATTATCATGTTGAGCAAGACTGTTATTATATCTGTATATATTCCAAGCTTCCAAAATGTAATATACAATAATGGCCTCTAGGGCATATATCACTAACAATCTCCCACTTGTACTAAGGCCATGTATTGGCATATCGCAGACCTAACATCTCGAATAGCCTCTCAAACTACGTCTGAGGGATGGCCTTTGTGAGTGGATCTGCGGTGTTGTTCTCCTAATCTACTCTCCGCACCTCGATCTCCCGGCGATCTACGATCTCCCTGATCAGGTGATACCGCCTCAAGATATGTCTGGACTTCTGATGGGATCTTGGTTCCTTTGCTAAAGCTATAGACCCGTTGTTGTCACAATACAAAGGTATTAGGTCAACAATGGACGGAACCACCTGAAGTTATGTTATGAACTTCTTCATCCAGACTGCTTCTTTCACGGCATCACATGCAACGATATACTCTGCCTCCATCGTCGAGTCAGCAATGGTATCCTGTTTGGAGCTCTTCCAATAGACCGCCCCTCCATTGAGGGTGAATACATAACCTGACATGGATTTGGAGTCATCCTTGTCACTCTGGAAGCTAGAGTCTGCGAATGCCTCGATCTGGAGATCTTTACTGTCGTACACCAAGAACATCTCCTTAGTCTTTCTCAGGTACTTCAGAATGTTCTTTACTGCTATCCAGTGCTTCTTCCTAGGGTTTGACTGATACCTGCTTACTACGCTTAGTGCGTAAGAAACATCTGGTCTGGTACACAACATCGCATACATTATAGATCCTACCACAGAAGCGTAGAGTATAATACTCATGCGATCCCTTTCCAAATCAGTCTTGGGAGACATCTCTTTGGAGAGGGCGATCCCGTGACAAGCTGGTAGATTACCGCGCTTAGAATCTTCTATACTTAATCTTTTTAGTACGGTGTCAATGTACCTGGATTGTGAAAGTCCCAACATCCTCTTAGATCTATCACGATGATCTAGATCCCCAGAATGTACGCGGCATCACCCAGGTCTTCATGGATAACTTCCGTGATAAGAATCCATTGACTGCTTGTAGCATAAGAATGCCATTTCCTATCAGGAGAATGCCATCCATGTACAAGACGAGAAATACCATAGTTCTCGCTACAATCTTACTATAAATACATGGTTCATTTGGATTTTTGGTAAAGTCAAATTCTTTGATCGTCTCATCAAAGTAGATGTTCCAACTCCGCGATGCCTGCTTTAATCCATAAATGGATTTAAGCAAGTTGCACACCTTTCTGCTGCTCCCACTCTCTATGAAACCTTCTGGCTGATCTATAAAAACACACTCTTCTAAATTTCCATTCAAAAAAGCGATCTTTACGTCCATCTGCCAAATTTCATAATCATCGAAGGTGGCAATGGTAAGTAGGATCCGAATGGATTTAACCATAGCCACTGGAGAAAAGGTTTCATCATATTCCAAAGAAGATCTTTGACGAAAACCTTTTGCTACAAATCTAGCCTTATAAATTTCAACCTATCCATCTGCACCAATCTTCTTTCTGAAGATCCATTTGCAGCCTACGGGTTTTATCCCTTGAGGTGCAATGTCCAAAGTCCAAACTTTGTTGGTGTACATGGATTCCATTTCGGTCCGCATTGCATCCAGCCATTTTACTGAATCTCTGCTCGTAATGGCCTGCTGGAAACTAGTTGGCTCATCATCATTGATGATGCAATCCTCTCTATCCCCGTCTACGAGAAAACCGTAGTATCTCTTGGGTGGATGAGACTACTTACTAGATCTGTGGAGTGGCGCAGGGACGTCCGGTTCTTTTGAAACTTCTAGTTCCACCATGCTTTCAGTAATAGTTTGTGGTTCTGGAATTTTTTCCAGTTCTATTGCGCTCCCACTTATTTCTTTTTCAAGAAATTGAGTCTCTAGAAAATGGGCATGTCGAGAAACAAAAACCTTTTGTTCCTCTGCGTAATAGAAAAAATACCCCCTGGAGTTTCTTCGGTATCCCACAAACTTACACAGTACGGATCGTGCCTCGAGTTTGTCCGTATGCTGCTTTTTGACAAAAGCTGGACATCCCCATATCTTAAGATACTTAAGATAGGGTTTCTTCCCACTCCAGATTTTATATGGTGTGGTAGGCATTGACTTAGTAGGAACTTTGTTCATAAGATATACAGCATATTCTAGTGCATAACCCCAGAAGAATTGCGGTAACTTAGCATTACTCATCATGGAATGAACCATATCTAATAAGGTGCGGTTCCGCCTTTTCGATACACCGTTGTGTTGAGGTGTGTATGGAGGAGTAAGCTAAGAGAGAATTCCATTCTCTTTTAAATAATCTAAGAACTCGGTACTTAAGTATTCACCACCTTGATCAGATCGAAGTATCTTAATGCTTTTGACTGTTTGTTTTTCCACTTCATTCTTGTATTTCTGGAATTTCTCAAAGGCCTCGGATTTATGTTTCATCAAAAATACATTTCCATACCTTAAGAAATCATCCGTAAAAGTAATGAAATAGGAATAACCACTTCTTGCATGTGTAGACATTGGACCACACACGTCGCTGTGTGTGAGTCCCAAGAGCTCAGTGGCACTTACTCCGTGTCCAGTGAACGGAGTCTTTGTCATCTTTCCTTTGAAACATGATTGACAAGTTGCATAAAACAGATATTGTAACAATCCTAATTTTCTTATACATTTTTTTCTATACAAATTTTTAAATTAATTTTTTCAGAAATTCATAAAGGGGTATTTATTTCCTGAGTACAAGACTTAAGTAATAATTAGCAATTTAATTACATGAAGGAGCTTGTAGCTCATTGGTAATACCTTGCATTGCTGAACCAAGCCACCAGAGTTCAAATCCCATGCCCCACATTATTTTTAATATTTATTTTGTTTTAAATTTTATGGAAGCCCAACAGTCCAAACAAGATAACTCCAGATTTTTCCCACTACACTTTAAAAACTAAATATACCAGAGGCTACACTAGACGACCCCCCACCTCCCCATGCCCTGACTCAGGCCGGCGCCGCCGGCCGGACTCGTCCGGACGGCCGAGTTCCCTTCTTCAATATTGTGTCTCTTCATCTTCTAAACCCCCATGTACACTTCAAATTCCTAGATCGGTTTCAGAGACCTTTGAAATCCCCATTTACTCCATTTTAATGATTTTTTAATACATTTTTACATTAAAACCTTTCAAATACCCTATTTACTCCAACTTTTAATGATTTTATATATTTTTACATTTTTTTTATTTAAAAACCCTTCACCTACCCTATCCCTAGCCTACCTTATAAATACACCGCCTCCCCTCTACCCTCTCATCCCAAAATCTTAAACTCACTCTCTCAAAATTTTCCAAGAGTTGTGTACTTTGAAAACAAGCTCGCGGTGAAGCTCCGACGAAATTCCGGCGGAAATTCCGGCAACGTTTTTAGGAACAACCGGCGACGAAGCAACGTCTCGGCAACCTCTCTAGCCCCCTACACTCCTTTGCTTAATCGAAACCCGTAAATCCCATTCTATCCCCCTTTCTATTTCTCTAAAATACGAAATTACGAAACCCGACGGAATCGGAACAAATCCGATTTCCGATTCGGTTTTCTATAAAATTTCACTTCTCCCCAATACATTCATGCCTAAACATCTTTATGTTGACTATTAAATTTTTAAAAATCAATTTGAACAAGTTTTCTCACATGAAATGATAGCCTTTCCAAATTATCGTATTTTTCACTTTAATACCACAATGTTTCAATTTCACATTTAACCCCTTAATTTTGCTATACATTTAAAGTAGAGCACGAGGTAATGACCTACCTCCACACACACGCAAATACAACCCTAAAACGATATCATCAAAACTTAGAATACGATAAAACAAAACTTTCATTTAAATACCATATTCTTAAGAAAATCAATTCTAAAAGTTTAGCTTGAAACCTTTTCAAATAAATACCTCTTATTAGGAAAATACGATAAGTTGTGGACATCGGTCGTTTATCTAAACCTGACTTTGTGGTGTCTAGGTTAGGCAAGTGAGCAAAGGTAACTTTAAAAGGCCCGTCTCACGATTCGTGAGCGGATCTCTCTTTCCTCACTTGTACTTACCTGGCCACAATTGGCGGTGAAGAGGCGATTTGAGCCTTCTAATGACTTGTCATTTAGACCATTTAGAAATAGGCTAGTTGACTTAGGAAACCCTAGAATCTAAAACACGGAAAATTTACACCTTTGCAAATAAATACCTTTTACTTTATAAAACCGTTTTCTAAAAGATTAGTATTTTACAATCTTTGCAAAGCGCCGCTACAACCCATTTTTAGGGAACCCGTTCGGGATTGTGCGGTTTATCGCGCACCCTAGGGCTAGTAGTGCGAGATTCAGATTTCCGTAAGGAGCATTCGGTCTCGAAAGATTTAAACTATGACATCTTAAGAAAATGAGATTTTTGGAATATAAAATATTTATTACAATTATTTTTTGTATAAACATATGTATATTTATCATTTAAATATCTATTTTATTATAATATAAATTTTCCACCATTTTCTAAAAATCACAAGAATAAATTTTACACTAAAAAACCATGAACTTCAAAAGGCCCGTGAGCAAAGGTAACTTTAAAAGGCCCGTCTCACGATTCGTGAGTGGATCCCTCCTTCCTCACTTGTACTTACCTGGCCACAATTGGCGGTGAAGAGGCGATTTGAGACTTTTAACGACTTGTCGTTTAGACCATTTAGAAATAGGCTAGTTGACTTAGGAAACCCTAGAATCTAAAATACGGAAAATTTACACCTTTGCAAATAAATACCTTTTACTTTATAAAACCGTTTTCTAAAGGATTAGTATTTTACAATCTTTACAAAGCGCTGTTACAACCCATTTTTTGGGAACCCGTTCGGGATTGTGCGGTTTATCATGCACCCTAGGGCTAGTAGTGCGAGATTCAGACTTCCACAAGGAGTATTCGGTCTCGAAAGGTTTAAACTACGACATCTTAAGAAAATGAGATTTTTGGAATATAAAATATTTATTAAAATTATTTTTTGTATAAACATATGTATATTTATCATTTAAATATCTATTTTATTATAATATAAATTTTCCACCTTTTTCTAAAAATCACAAGAATAAATTTTACACTAAAACACCATGAACTTTAAATAATCAATATTACAGATAAATACCCTTATTTATAAAACTAGGATAATTTCACTAGAAATGTCACAACATAAAATCCACCCTCATTACAATTCTAAAGACGAACAATAAATACTTGAGGTGTATATTGAAAACTATATAAAAGTATTTTTATATAAAACCCCCTCAAGTTTTATAAATTACCCTAAGGACCCTAGCAATTATAAGAGTTCGATTCACATCCCTGATTGTCTGACTCAGGTTTGAGTCTGATTAATCTGACTTGAATACGATTCAAGTCAATCTATAATCTACAATATTCCAATTCAAAATGAACACATGAATCCATGAATACAATTATCAATTTATACAACTTGACCGAACCGAACCATGGATATATATATTCCTTTTACATGATTCTCAGTATTCCATTTACATGACTCTACGGTTATAACCGTTTCCTGATATCATGGTTTTGGTCAGTCAGTCAATCACTCATACAATCAATACAATTTTACAAGATAACAATATAAACAAGACATTGCGGGGTTTAAGGTGTAGATTGGTACGGAAGGTGTTAAAGGTGGCACGAGGTGGTCAGATTAGGACACCTAACATGAATCCAATTGCTGTTGTACCGTGGTATAAACGGTTCCTTGAGTTCCTGATACCTTAGTCTCCGGGGCAAGTGAGACTCCTCTCGTATACACTGGCATCCTTCTGTACCAAGCTACAAACAACAGCGTTAACACTAAATACAACAATATAATAATATAATACAACTGTAAAAGCTACCCTCTCTCTCTCTTACTCTCTGTCTATTCCTCCCTTATCTTTGGGACTTACCGAGCGACCTGTTCGCTGACGACATTCTATTTCTTTCTTCTTTGAATGTCGTCAGGTGATTGGGACCCAGCAGAGATCGAGCCATCTGCAGAAGACTTGGAGCAGTTAGCCGAAAATCCAGCACTTTAGTTTCATTGTACACTTTTCCTCTATGTACTTTTCATTTCCTGTTATGCCACTGTTTAGGCATCTTTTTAATTTAGTTGTATTTCCTTTCATGTATTGTACAAAGAATGTTAATAAATAAAAGTTGATGTTCTTTTTATTCTTGTCTCTTGTGTATTTATTTTATATTGCTTAGATACGCTTAGCGTATGTACTTCTAAGTATATACGTAGTGGACCTCGTCGCGTCCCCTTCGACGTACACTGGGAAGCGGGGCGTGACATGTTTTGTTGGCGGCCCATACAGGTCAGAGCTGTATGAATCCCTATCATACAGTTCTGTTCTGTGTGAACAACCTAAGCAATATAAAACACAAGAACTAGCAACTAAAACATTCTTTACAATCATGTTCCTTGAATCCCATCATTTCTTATTCTTTGAATCATATACTTTGAATCTGTCCTAACCCAAAATTCCCTCACCTCTTTTACAATTTTACCAAAACCTCCGCATTCTTTCATTCCTTCACACATTCTTCACATTTTTAAAACCCTTGTACCACCGTGTTATTTTTCACATACTGTCAGCACACCGGCACCAAACTTTCCTTGGAATTGTTACACTTTCCTTTTACAAATTTCGAGAACGAAATTTTTATAAGGAGGGTAGAATGTAACAACCCTAATTTTCTTATACATTTTTTTCTATACAAATTTTTAAATTAATTTTTTCAGAAATTCATAAAGGGGTATTTATTGCCTGAGCACAAGACTTAAGTAATTCATTAGCAATTTAATTACAAGAAGGAGTTTGTAGCTCATCGGTAATACCTTGCATTGCTGAACCAAGCCACCAGAGTTCAAATCCCATGTCCCACATTATTTTTAATATTTATTTTGTTTTAAATTTTATGGAAGCGCAACAGTCCATACAAGATAACTCCAGATTTTCCCACTACACTTTAAAAACTAAATATACCAAAGGCTATACTAGACGACCCCCCACCTCCCCATGCCCTGACTCGGCCCGACTCGGGCCGGCGCCGCCGGTCGGACTCGTCCGGACGGCCGAGTTCCCTTCTTCAATATTGTGTCTCTTCATCTTGTAAACCGCCATGTACACTTCAAATTCCTAGATCGGTTTCAGAGACCTTTGAAATCCTCATTTACTCCATTTTAATGATTTTTAATACATTTTTACATTAAAACCTTTCATATACCCTATTTACTCCAACTTTTAATGATTTTATACATTTATACATTTTTTTATTTAAAAACCCTTCACCTACCCTATCCCTAGCCTACCCTATAAATACACCCCCTCCCCTCTAGCCTCTTATCCTAAAATCTTAAACTCACTCTCTCAAAATTTTCCAAGAGTTGTGTACTTTGAAAACAAGCTCGCGGCGAATCTCCGACGAAATTCCGGCGGAAATTCCGGCTACGTTTTTAGGAACAACCGGCGACGAAGCAACGCCTCGGAAACCTCTCTAGCCCCCCTACACTCCTTTGCTTAATCGAAACCCGTAAGTCCCATTCTATCCCCCTTTCTATTTCTCTAAAATACGAAATTACAAAACCCGACGGAATCGGAACAAATCCGATTTCCGATTCGGTTTTCTATAAAATTTCACTTCTCCCTAATACATTCATGCCTAAATATCTTTATGTTGACTATTAAACTTTTAAAAATCAATTTGAACAAGTTTTCTCACATGAAATGACAGCCTTTCCAAATTATCGTATTTTTTCACTTTAATACCACAATGTTTCAATTTCACATTTAACCCCTTAACTTTGCTATACATTTAAAGTAGAGCACGAGGTAATGACCTACCTCCACACACACGCAAATACAACCCTAAAACGATATCATCAAAACTTAGAATACGATAAAACAAAACTTTCATTTAAATACCATATTCTTAAGAAAATCAATTCTAAAAGTTTAGCTTGATACCCTTTTAAATAAATATCTCTTATTAGGAAAATACGATAAGTTGTGGACATTAGTCGTTTATCTAAACCTGACTTTATGGTGTCTAGGCTAGGCAAGTGAGCAAAGGTAACTTTAAAAGGCCCGTCTCACGATTCGTGAGCGGATCCCTCCTTCCTCACTTGTACTTACCTGACCACAATGGGCAGTGAAGAGGCGATTTGAGCCTTCTAACGACTTGTCGTTTAGACCATTTAGAAATAGGCTAGTTGACTTAGGAAACCCTAGAATCTAAAACACGGAAAATTTACACCTTTGCAAATAAATACCTTTTACTTTATAAAACCGTTTTCTAAAGGATTAGTATTTTACAATCTTTGCAAAGCGTCGCTACAACCCATTTTTGGGGAACCCGTTCGGGATTGTGCGGTTTATCGCGCACCCTAGGGCTAGTAGTGCGAGATTCAGACTTCCGCAAGGAGCATTCAGTCTCGAAAGGTTTAAACTACGACATCTTAAGAAAATGAGATTTTTGGAATATAAAATATTTATTACAATTATTTTTTGTATAAACATATGTATATTTATCATTTAAATATCTATTTTATTATAATATAAATTTTCCACCTTTTTCTAAAAATCACAAGAATAAATTTTACACTAAAAAACCATGAACTTCAAAAGGCCCGTGAGCAAAGGTAACTTTAAAAGGCCCGTCTCACGATTCGTGAGCGGATCCCTCCTTCCTCACTTGTACTTACCTGGCCACAATTAGCGGTGAAGAGGCGATTTGAGACTTCTAACGACTTGTCATTTGGACCATTTAGAAATAGGCTAGTTGACTTAGGAAACCCTAGAATCTAAAACACGGAAAATTTACACCTTTGCAAATAAATACCTTTTATTTTATAAAATCGTTTTCTAAAAGATTAGTATTTTACAATTTTTGCAAAGCGCCGCTACAACCCATTTTTGGGGAACCCGTTCGAGATTGTGCGGTTTATCGCGCACCCTAGGGCTAGTAGTGCGAGATTCAGACTTCCGCAAAGAGCATTCGGTCTCGAAAGGTTTAAACTACGACATCTTAAGAAAATGAGATTTTTGGAATATAAAATATTTATTAAAATTATTTTTTGTATAAACATATGTATATTTATCATTTAAATATCTATTTTATTATAATATAAATTTTCCACCTTTTTCTAAAAATCACAAGAATAAATTTTACACTAAAATACCATGAACTTCAAATAATCAATATTACAGATAAATACCCTTATTTATAAAACTAGGATAATTTCACTAGAAATGTCACAACATAAAATCCACCCTCATTACAACTCTAAAGACGAACAATAAATAGTTGAGGTGTATTTTGAAAACTATATAAAAGTATTTTTACATAAAACCCCCTCAAGTTTTATAAATTACCCTAAGGACCCTAGCAATTATAAGAGTTCGATTCACATCCCTGATTGTCTAACTCGGGTTTGAGTCTGATTAATCTGACTTGAATACGATTCAAGTCAATCTATAATCTACAATATTCCAATTCAAAATGAACACATGAATCCATGAATACAATTATCAATTTATACAACTTGACCGAACCGAACCATGGATATATATTCCTTTTACATGATTCTCAGTATTCCATTTACATGACTCTATGGTTATAACCGTTTCCTGATATCATGGTTTCGGTCAGTCAGTCAATCACTCATACAATCAATACAATTTTATAAGATAACAATATAAACAAGACATCGCGGGGTTTAAGGGGTAGATTGGTACGGAAGGTGTTAAAGGTAGCACGAGGTGGTCAGATTAGGACACCTAACATGAATCCAATTGCTGTTGTACCGTGGCATAAACGATTCCTTAAGTTTCTAATACCTTAGTCTCCGGGGCAAGTGAGACTCCTCTCGTATACACTGGCATCCTTCTGTACCAAGCTATAAACAACAGCGTTAACACTAAATACAACAACACAATAATATAATACAACTGTAAAAGCTACTCTCTCTCTTACTCTCTGGCTGTTCCTTCCTTATCTTTGGGACTTACCGAGTGACCTGTTCGCTGACGACATTCTATTTCTTTCTTCTTTAAATGTCGTCAGGTGATTCGTACCCAGCAGAGATCGAGCCATCTGCAGAAGACTTGGAGCAGCTAGCCGAAAATCCAGCACTTTAGTTTCATTGTACACTTTTCCTCTCTGTACTTTTCATTTCCTGTTATGCCACTGTTTAGGCATCTTTTTAATTTAGTTGTATTTCCTTTCATGTATTGTACAAAGAATGTTAATAAATAAAAGTTGTTGTTCTTTTTATTCTTGTCTCTTGTGTATTTATTTTATATTGCTTAGATACGCTTAGCGTATGTACTTCTGAGTATATACGTAGCGGACCTCGTCGTGTCCCCTTCGCCGTACACTGGGAAGCGGGGCGTGACAGATATTCAAATGGATCCAAATATCCCTCTCTATGTAACATCCTCAACCGTATTTCATTGATGTGACCTAATATACAATACCATAAGAAAGCTTGATTTAATTCTGGAGACTTTCTTTTTAGTGTGTTCTGGACATTGAAAACCTTGTGTTGATTTAATACGTATATACCGTTGTCTAGTGTACCCGACCAAATCAAACCATGATTAAGGTGAATGTTTACAACATTGCTTACAAATGTAAAATCATAACCTTCTTTAGATAGTAAAGGTACAGAGATGATATTACATGTCAAACTAGGTATACAAAAACAGTTACGCAAAACCAAAATGTGTCCACTTGTCAATCCTGTAGGGTTACTTAGCACGACAGTAAGGTTTCGGGAGGTATCGTCCATGACATTTTCAAAAATTTTCCATGCTACTTAACCCTAACCCTAGAATCTTAACTAGAGAATTAGACAATACGATATGTAAACAACTTTACATATAAGTGAATATGGAATACAACCTTTGTAAACCGGTCCTTCACTTCAAATGCTCCGTATAAAAGTCCCTTCGCTCCAAGTAGTGGTGATCCGGACTCTCCGTAGGCTCCACTAGTTGAAATGAACGAGCTTGCTCAATGATCTTCGAAGCCGAAGATGATCTACTTTGAGGAGACACCAACTCAAGCTACCTCTTCATTTAGAATTCTTTTTCTCACTCTATTTCTTTACCTCACCAAAACCTAGAGAGCATTCTCTTGTTGAAGATGAAGGTGAAGAGAATAATGGATGAGAGAGTGAATGGCAACCATGGGTGAGAAATATCTTATATAACCCTTGTAGAGACATAACCATGGATAAAGATTAAGGTTAAGTTAATAAATATCTAATGCAAGACAAATTTAGTGGACTAAGTCGAAGGTTTCTACAAGCTTCCAAAGCTTGCAACCATGCTTAATTCCCACCAATTTAAATTTGCATTAAATAAATAAAACCCTAATAATCTAGTGGCATGGTATAAGTCTCATACACCCATGTAGTGTGTATCATCAAGCATGACACAAAGAAAACACAAATAATATATATCACATATATATTAAGTGTGCACATGTGAGAAAAGAAAAGTATAAGTGAGCAAATATTAGTTAATGTAAATTAGCATATCAAATATATAATTATACATTAAATTATCAAATCAACATTTGATTTAATAATCCGGCTATATCATATATAACCGACTAATATAATATGTATCATCTTATCGAATCAACACTTGATTCGATAACCCGGCTATATCACATATAACCGACCGATATCATATATCGCGAGAATATAATACGGTATCACATACTCGTATTATTCTCGGTCCCGCACACATCACATATATGCTCCTACTTCGTTTTTCCTAAGCCAGTAAACCTCTGTGTAGGACTCTAAAGACCCGTCAATACGCCGGCAGTAGGTGATGATCATATCAGTCATCCACAAGCCGTCAGCGGTACTAGCTGGACGTAACAGCTACTCGGATATTGAGCGATCAGAAGATGAACAAGCAAGCCTGCTCATACTCCTGTAAAGCCTATCAGTAATACTACCGTACAGTCCGGTCTCTTCGTCTGATATGTCGCATATCCAGTCTAGGGGTGGTAAACGTCAGACCCCAGTACCCGATAAGTCGTGCCGATGTGAGGCTCATAACGGGTCGAGAAACTACTGATAACACTTACCATTAGATCTCCGTATCAGCTCTGGCCAGGGACTTCCAGTTATAGCCAATCGAGCACAGCGCAACATCAACCCCCAATACCGGGAGAGACGAAACCCCTCCTATCGCTCATTGCCTCCATGTGATTCGGGACTGTACCCAAAAGCCACCGTTTTGCACGTTCTCTTGAACGTGGTAAGGTGGAAATCAAAGCATAGTGAGAATCACTCAAGACTCTATCCTTTTAGGGTTTGAAGGAGAATTCGAGGAAACAGTGAGAGCCATCTTGATTAGATAAAATGATTAACCAATCTAATCTAGATTAGAGTGCACGCTAAGTGTTTCTTTTCTCTCTTTCTTTGACAGCGACCATGACCTGAACCTAAACTAAAACTCATGAACCAAGTTAACCGAACCTTCTTACACACTTTAGCTTTTGGATTGTCATTAAGTCGCATATATCCCTGCCGCTCCTAGTTTCCCTTTGCATTTTTTCCAGAACACTCCGTATCACTACGAAGATCCATATTGCTTAGATATTCCATCGTATAGTTACATACGAACTCGAAGAAACTTGTTTCTGTTCGAGGATGGATTCCGGTTCTGGAGAGAAATTGAATAGGAATATTCGGTTGTCTTTTCTTTTTACCTTCTCTCAGGTTGCGAAAGCTTCTAGTGTTAGGAGAGTACACCTACTACGCTTATTAGATAGTCTTGTTCCAAACCTTAGGCGGGTGCCGAAAGGTAGGGTGAGTAGAAAACCAATTATCCTAAGTGTGGTGTACAGAAGATAATAAGTAAAGACATATAAAGGGATTAGAGTGAGAGCAAAGGAAATTTTGACTGCTATCATTCACGACGAAGCCGCATATATCCCTGTCACTCATACTTCCCCTTTGCATTTCTCCAGAACACTCCGTATCACTACGAAGATCCATATTTCTTGGATATGCCATCGTATAGTTACATAAGAACTCGAAGGAACTTGTTTCAGTTCGAGGATGGCTTTCGGTTCGGGAGAAATTGAATAGGATTATTCGGCTGTCTTTTCTCTTTACCTTCTCTCAGGTTGGAGGGATCCTAGTGTTAGGAAAGTACATTTATTATGCTTATTGAATAGTCTTCTTCCAATCCTTAGGCTGGTGCTGAAGGATAGGGAAGGAAGAAAACCAATTAGCCTAAGAATGGTGTACAGAAGGTAAGAAGTAAAAACATATGAAGGGATTGGAGTGAGAGCAAGAAAATATATGGTTACTGTCATGAATCTGGATAGTGGAAGAGGTATTATTAGGAATACCCGGCCATCCCTTCAAAACATTTTCATGTTTCAGTTTTACCGTGCAGTGTTAATTGAAAACTGTTTTCCCAATTAGATTCCAACTCCAGGGTTTGTATTTACCAGACTTGATTCTCACATTTGTATGGCATTACAGATGCTGAGTGGGAGTAAGATATTGGGAATTGGGTGATTAGATTCTCTATATATCAGAATTCTTTGTAATTGGTGATATTTGAGGAAATCACCTGGGTTTTGCCTGACTGCAAATATTTGGTTTTGAATATCCGTTGTTATACACCATTTTCAAACTGATATATCTATACGTTTATTTTATAAAGTGAGATATAGCTTTTTAAAATTATGTTTATGACATTTACCTATATCGGTTGAAGGTTATGTAAGGTGCATTCAACAACAGTGTAATTCTTCTTAACTATAGCACAGTTTTCAACCTACGACGCACATGGTTTGAGTTATTAAATTCAGAGGACTTATACAAAGCAGTGTATGTTGTCCGATGTCCGTTAGGACAAAGGGGTTGGTACTCGTATTATATTTTGTTTACTCATGACTTCTTTGGTTTTAGACAAATATTTCGTTGAAATACAAGGTCCAAATTTTGAGAAGTTATATGTATAAGAATAAAGTAGAGAACTATATGTTACAAGTATCAGGATTCTTCGAGGTGATCGAAGTTGTAGATACTTTTGCTAGGTATTCAGTCGTAAGTAATATATTTGAGAAGTTACTTCTCTTTCAGGTTACTCATCCGTAAGTACGCTCTTTGATGAGTAATGTTTTTTAGCCTTCTTCCATTTAGTCGATATGCACTGGAAACAGCTGCATGTATTTTGAATCTGGTTCCAATTAAATTAGTGTCTTTGTTTCTATATTGGATATAGAATGGATTCATATCTTAACTATCTTAAGGTATATGGAGTTGTCCGGCTTATGCTTAAAACCAGATTCTAGATAAACTCAAGGCATGTTTCAGTAATGGCAGTTTGTGGGTTATCCCGGGCATTGACGAGGGTTAACATTCTAAGAAGATCAATAGTTATATTGTTCGTGACTCGCCACATTTTTAGTAAAATGAATTCTTTTCAGAAAACATTAGTGGGAGTATGGAAGAACTGGAAGTGATTCCATAACCACAAACGATTACTGAAAATTTAGTATAACCTAAAGATTCTATTGGATTCGACAATCCATTAGTCACTCCGCAGATTTGGTGGGTAATCTCAGCCACCCGAGAGGTATTTCGGTCTCCTCAAAGACGGTGACAGGGAGGTTTTGATGACCCAAGTTTGCCACTACTGCTGTCCTAGACTATGAGATCTGGCAGCTGGATGACTATAATGTTGTTCTAAATTAGCTTTAGAAGTGCACACGTATGTGACTCTGCCAGAGGGTTGTTGTAGTCAGTGGGAGCGGTGGAAGCATGGTGGGCAAATAGCTTATGTCTATTTATAGACTAAAGCAAATACATCGGAGATAGATCATCTAGTTTTGATGTGACAGTCATAGAGATTGACTTCATCAGAATAACAGATGGACCAGGTAAGAAGGTAGTAGGGAGTGATGTCTTGGTATTTGGATGACATGCTCTTGATAAGAAGTGATCTTCCTATACTACGATCGGTTATACTGCGGTTGTCATAAGTTGTTTCTCTACATAGAATCTGGATAAAATATCAGGGATTCTGGTAACTAGATCTATGGTTTTATATCTATATTTAGGACGTGTCCCAATTCGGGTACTTGACACTATTCTAAAGTGTTTTAGAATTTATGACTCCTGAAGTGGTGGTGTACCCGCAGGTGATGGAGTCACCCTCTCTAAAGAAATGTCTTTTAGACTGATGAGGAGAGGGATTTGCATGATTAGCATATCACTTGCTTAGGCAATTAAGTTAATCATGAAATGTCAAGTACTACACCAGATATTGCTTTTGCACTGGCTGCAGTACGCATATATAATCCATTCCTGGAGGAACATTGGGAAGCAGTTATGATCATAAGAGGATGTTCTTGGTATATGGTAATGACAGCCTTCTTCAGGAGGCGGTTATCATTTCTGGCTTCCAAGGTGACCTGGATGACAGAGTGACTGTCAGAATTATAGTTTTCCCTCTTTTGAGGGGCAGTATGTTGGACAGGTGGTCCAAGCGGATACTAAGGTAGGCATGGCACAGGATACTGATTAAATTCAGTGGAAGATACGGTCTAAGAAGTTTGTTGGATTTGGAGTTCATTTGTGAATTGGGTCCCATCAGATATCCAGAACAATTCTAAGACATGTATCGCTCAATTCGAGAGATAGTCTTTCTCCATGAAGTTGAGATATAGAGAGATAAAGATATAAACATTAGAGCGGATCCGCTCACTGTGGCTATTTCTCAAACGCAATAGATTCACAAACGGGCTTTGCGAGACTGATTAGTAGAGAAGTTGGGTGTTCGATATCACACGGACTGTGAGTATGCGACACCGTAATAATTAGCCTTAAGTGCAAGTGGAAGATTGTTGGCTATAGTGCCCTCAAGTCAATTATTGTGGTCGTAGGCACGTGATTGCGATGATTAAAGGAGGACCTATGCGGGTAGAACGGTCTTACTCGAGATGATAGTATGCTATATGGTCTGTCTCGGTCATCGTGTACATGCATTATGTGGTATTACAGATCACTATTACATATTGATAGAGCCCATGAATTCTTGCTTGACTACCAGCATTATGATGGCGATCATATACGTGGAAGATGGGTGGTCTATAAGCATATCCTTAAATGTCCATAGTCGAGGGAGTATTGAGACTGGGCATCGATACTCCGGAGTATACTAGTGTATACTTTTCGAGACCCCGGCGACGGGCAGTGGCCGGTCTTATAAGCCATTGGTTTCAGTCAGTCACCTAAGATAGAATACAGGTGCTCATTGGGTTATGAGTACACTGAACGGACTCGCCGGGAACATGATGGTTGGTATTATACCTATTATCAGATAGCAGTTCTCAGGTGACATGAGTACAGGTTAGTCTGTCGACCTGAGATCGTCATTTGTCTCGTATGAGTTCCTACTGTGCTTTGATTACTACCCTACCACGGTTCAAAGGAGTCGTGCAAACAGGTTTTAGTTGGGTACAGTCCCGAGCCACATAGAGCCAGTGAGCGGGTCGTCGGGGATTCTTCTCTCCCGGTAGTGGGGGTTGATGTCGCGCGGTGCATGGGTGGCCATCACCAGAAATCCTTGGCCAAGTTAGACGAGAATTATAGGGATATGATAACGGCAGCCTCCTTCGGGAGATGGTTATCATTCCAGGCTTTCAAGGTGACCTGGATGACATAGTGACTGTCAGAGTTATAGTTTTTCCTCTTTTAAGGGGAAATAGTTTGGACAGGTGGTCCAAGCGAATACTGAGGGAGGCATGGCGTAGGATACTGATTAAATTCAGTGGACGATACAGTCTAAGAAGTTTGCTGAATTTGGAGTTCATTTGTGAACTGGGTCCCATCAGATATCCAGACATATTCTAAAACAGGTATTGCTCATTTCGGGAGATGGGTTTCTCCGCGAACTTGAGATAAAGAGAGATATAGAAAGAATCATTGGAGCGGATCCACTCACTGAGGCTATTTCTCGAACGCAATAGTTTCACAAAAGAGCTTTGTGAGACTGATTAGTAGAGAAGTTGGGTGCTCGATATCACACGGGCTGTGAGTATGTGACACTGCAATAATTAGCCTTAAGTGCAAGTGGAAAATTGTTGGCTATAGTGTCCTTAAGTTAATTATTGGATCGCAGGTACGTGATTGCGATGATTGAGGGAGGACCTATACCGGTAGAACAGTCTTACTCGAGATGATAGTATGCTATCTGGTTTGTCTTTATCATCATGTACTTGCTTTAGGTGGCTTTACTGATCACTATTACATGTTGATAGAGCTCATAAGATTCTTGCTTGACTACCAGCAGTATGATGGCGATCATATACGTGGGAGCTGGGGTCTATAAGCACATCCTTAAAAGTCCCTAGTCGTGGGAGTTTCGAGACTGGGCATCGATAGTCCATAGTAGACTAGTGTATACCGATCGAGACCCCGACGAAGGGCGGTGGACGGTCTCACAAGCCATTGGTGTTAGTTTGTTCACCTAAGTTGTATACACCCGCTCATTGGGCTATGAGTACACCGGACGGACTCGCCGGGAATATGCTAGTTGGTATTATACCTATTGTCAGATAGCAGTTCCCTGGTGACATGTGTACAGGTTAGTCTATCGACCTGAGATCGTCATTTGTCTCGTATGAGTTCCCACTGTGCTTTGATTACTACCCTACCACGGCTCAAAGGAGTCGTGTAAATAGGTTTTAGTTGGGTACAGTCCCGAGCCACATGGAGGCAGTGAGTGGATCGTCAGGGGATTCGTCTCTCTTGGTATTGGGGGTTGATGTCGCGGTGTGCACGGGTGTCCATCACCAGAAATCCTTGGCCAAGGTAGTCGAGAATTACTGATTCGGATCAGTAGTTTCTCAGGTGGTGATGGGCTTCATACCGACACGAAATATCGCGTTATTAGGGGTCTGACTTTATCCACCATCTGGACCCGATATGCGATACTCTTAGATGAACAGACCGGACTGTATAGAGATTGTCACTAACATGCTCAGTAGGGGTTCGGATGAGTTTGCTCGTCGGCTTTCCTTTCGCTCAATACCTGGGTAGCCGTTACGTACAGTTAGTGCCGCTGATGTAATTGTGGTTAAACCCACTACTAGCGTATTGACGAGTCTTTAGAGTCCCACACAAAGGGTTTCCCTGGTTCTGGCGAAATGATATAGTAGCCGTATTGGATACGTGCAGGGTTCCGATCGAATGATTGTACTAGTTACCCGGACTTTCGATCGGACGGTTAATAATACTAGCCGGCTCGGGACTGAGCCGGATTATTAAATCAGGTATTGATTTAATAGTTTACGTATATATATTTCGATATGTATATTCTAGTATTATGTTATTTGTGTTATTCTATCTCTTTGGGTATTCGTATTTCGGTACGAATACATGTATGTATATACAGTAGAGTGTAATCTGTATTTATACGGAAAACATTCTAGAAGGTGGAAACCTCATTTTAGATTTATCCATTTATTATAAATGGAAAATGAGGTGTAAAGGAAGAGAGGGGAGTATGGCGAGAACCATGCTTCAATAGTGTTGCACAAATGAATTAACAATTCATTTGTGCAAACTATTCAAGCATGGTTGGAATTGTTTATTGAAAAAATGAGTTTTGTAAAACCATGCTTCATATTATTTTCTCACTTGATATTGGAAATGGTTTTGGGATGGTTCGTTCTTGCATGATTTCATTCTCACCATTTGGTTTTCACTCTCCTCACTTTCTTTCTTGAGCTCCTCCATCTTCATTTTCAACCTCCTCTCTACAATCTCATGTGTTGATAATCAAGAGAGGAGGTGAGATAGATACACACTTAGTACACTTCACTACATCCTAGATACTTTAGATTAGCAATCTAAACTCTCTAGTTGCTCCACTAGATTCTTAGTGTGGAGCTAGAGCCATAAGCTACGTCCTTCAGGTGGATCATCTTCGACAGAGGAAGACCGGTGATCAAGCTCGATCCAAAGTACCTCTAGGAGCTAAGGAAGATGGTAGAAGACCGAAGTACACGGTTCATTCGGTATAATACTTCTATCATAGTAGATAATATCTTTGTAGCTTGCTAATTTCATATTTGGTTTCGATTCTAGGTAGTTGTTTCTAGCGCCAAGTTTTTTAAAACACCAAAAATTTTCGTTCCACAACAGCCGCGATCGACGGCCAGGACGCTAGGAACCCCAACAAGGATTTGTGTTTTTTTCCAAGACAATTGCTATTGATAACTCCGTTAAGTTGTCTAGCCTGAAAAGACAAGCACTTACTTTCTCCGGCTTCCCGAGGCTTAAGAGAAATGATACCGCTTAAGCCTATATATATTAATTTTATAGTCCTTAAAGTATTGTTTTACATATCTCGAGGTGGTTTTTTGAAAAATATTTTAATATAATTTAAAATTAAATCTCGAGGGTGATTTATAATATTTAGGGTTTTCATGAATATGTATTTTAATTTAAATGGTGTTTTTGTGATAAAACCTAACTTTTAAAAGTTTATGATATTTTTATGAAAACTAGCTCTTTTGGAAACTTGTTGGTATTTTATTAAAATTTTAATCATTCATTTTTAAAATATAGTTTCATAATATGTTTTTATTGAAAATATGGATTCATATTTTTATATAATTTTCCAAAATTTAGTTTTTTTTATTTAGAAAAGTCGTATTTCTTAAAAACCGTATCTTTATTTTCTTTCGAGATCGAATACTCCATGAGGAGTTCTATATCTCACTTTACTGTCCCAAGGATGTGCGATAATTCGCACCATCCATTAGCGGGTCCCCTAACAAGGGTTGTAGAGGCGTAATTGCCAAGGATCAGAAAAATACCGATTAAAAGAAACCCGTTTTGAAAAGGTATGGTATTTTAATGTAAAACTTATTCTTTAAATTAGCTATATATTTAGAGTGCCGTGTTATGAAACCATAATGTGCGTGGGGTAGGTCGTTATACTATGAAGTTTTCCTAAAAGTATTTTAAACAATTATCGAAGTAAGGGTTATACTAAAGTTCATGGTATTTTAATGAAAAGTTCGTTATATGATTGTTTCATATGAAAATTTTGGTTAAATTCAAAACTAAATGATTGTAAACAAAATTACAAGTAGTGTGAGAAAATTAATTTGACCTATTTTTCTTTAAAGATGGGAGTACAAAGGTTTAAATCATATATATCAAAGTTAACTCCACTTTACCAATATGTTTTTAGAAGATATTTTGAGATGAAAAGAAGAAGAGATAAGAGGGACTTATAGATTTATAAAAAGGAGCAAGGAAAAGAGAAGGGGCTCCGTGGCGTCGCTGTAGCTCCGGAAACGACTTCGATCTTCGACGAAACGAGCTTGGTTGCTAACTCTACTTGACTCCACTTGCACTTATGAACTTTTGGGAGAATTTTGATAGAAATTTTCAGAATAGATGGGGAGTTATGAGATGGGGTGCTATTTATAATGAAGAATTAGGGTTTGGAAATTAAAATTTTGGACTAAATAAATTAAAATGGTGTTAAATAATGAGTTGAAGAGTCACTGTTTAATTGCAGGGAAATCAAACAGTGCAGGGGAGTTGAGGGGAGTCGAATGGACTAGTGTGAAAAGTACGGAGTCATTTGGACTCATCATGACCGTCGGCGTCGGCCCAAAGTGAGAAACAAGCGGTCGAGATTTGATGATCCGTCTCGAGATTCATGCCACGTGTAGTCAGGATTTACTCCTTTTTGCGCATGTTTGATTTTTCTGAAACTTTTCGTTTCTCCGTGAATTGCACGTGCAACTCTTGGGCTTCCGAAAAATTAAAAAGAAAAATCTTAAAAAATAATTGGATCTGATGGGATTCGAACACACAGGCTATGTCACAATAGTGTAGAGGCTTTACCAGTGAACTACAAATCACTTCTTGCTTTTATTGAATACTTATAACTCCTATACAGGCTGAAATACCCTTTTTTATACAATAAACAATAAATTTTTATACATGGGTTTTCGAGTCATTACAACGCATCACTCAAAAACTGTCCCGTGTGTGGGACCAGCTGATTCAAGCCTAAGAAAGACTCTTAGTCGAGAGATGTGCCCGTGAGGAATTTTCATCATTTTCCATTAATACCATGCCTGCAACGGTTATTTATGTGTGAGGAGACGGCGTCCAAAATGCAGTAGTACCATAAAGCGCCTCGTGACGAGGGGCAAATGAGTCATCCCAGAGATTCGATATCATAAAAAGTTTTAGATGAAAAATATCCTTCATTCGGCACAGACCCTCATAACGTGAGGCTCGGAATTGCGAGCGGCGGTTTTAGTCCATTTGGGATGGTTCGCGACGGGCATACTCATATTACTTGGCCTGTTAAGGTGACTATATACAACCTGTCGTCATGGAGGGCTATGATGCAATCTTATTTTACGTTAGCGTTTTTAATCGACGATCCATCGTCTCCTAAGAAAAATATCGACGTGTACTTTCAACCCTTGATCGATGAGTTAAAGTTGTTGTGGGAACCTGGCGTGAGAACTATGACGCAGATGGTAAACAATTTTTTTCAAATGCGGGCTGTTTTGTTGTGGACTATTAATGATTTTCCAGCCTACGCCATACTATCGGGATTGACAACTCAAGGTAAGCTTGCTTGCCCTAGTTGTCATATGCATACGAGCACCGTACGCTTGAAATTTAGCGGGAGAGAGTCGTTTATGGGCCACCGACGTTTCTTGCCTATAACTCACAGATTCAGAAAGAATAAAGAATTGTTCAATAGCAAGACGAAGACTGGTAGGCCTATTAAACCATTGTCCGGTAACGACATATTGCAACAATGGAGAGATTATCAGAATATCACATTCGAAAAGAAACAAAACAAAGATGTAATGCCATGCCCAACTGGTTGGAAGAAATTAAGTGGTTTATTTCAACTTCCGTAATCTACCGTTCCGCCGCAATTTAGATGTTATGCATATCGAGAAGGGCGTCTCTGAACACATCATTAATTTTCATTTTTATAAGGATGGAAAAAACAAAGGACAATCTTAATGTCTGCCATGATTTAACGGATTTGGATGGTTTGTCCATTAAAGAAGAATTGCATTCTCAGCTTGTGGCTGGTAAATCAGATTATTACGAGATCCCATCAGCAATCTACAATCTGGACAAAGAGGAGAAGCGGTGGTTCATGCGTGTGTTGAAAGAATTGAAAGTCCCTGATCAAACATTTCCAAACATGTACAAATAGAAAATAGAAAAATCATAGGACTCAAGGGCCACGACTACCGCATATTGGTGTAACATCTTCTTCTTTTATGCCTGAGAGCATTGGTAAAATCCGAAGTTGTTCTCGTTTTTAACAACTTCTGCACATATTTTCGATAACTGTGTTCCAAAAACGTCGACGTCAATGAGATAACAGAGCTAAAAAAAGATATTTCTATGATCCTTTGCAAGCTCGAAATTATCTTTCCACCTTCATTTTTCGACATTATTGTTCATATGTCCGTCCATTTGGCGACCGAGATCAAGATTGGCGGTCCGGTGCATTACCGTTAAATGTATCCCATCGAGAGGTATGAAAATATTTATTATTAATCATTTAAATTGCAAAACATTATCCTGGATTATTAATATCTATTATTTTCAATAGATATCTATTAAGTTAAAAAAAAAACTATATCCACAACAAGTATCGTCCTGAAGGTTCGATTGCGGAAGGTTATCTCTTGGAGGAAGTGACGTCTTTCTATTCTTGTTTCCTGAATGACGATATTAGAACGAAGCTGAACAAACCCCGCGTGTTCTTGACGGTCCAATTAGAACAGGAAGGCTAAAAAACATGTCTTACGATCTCATTGACGGTTTACATGCGTTTATCTTGCTAAACAATGAATGTTTTGCTAAATATGCAGAGCAAGTTTTTCTAATTTCATTCATTTAAACTGTTTGAAATTGAGTATAATCTAACCGCTATAACTGTAAATTAACGAATAGAGCGTACAAAACTATACTCAAGAAATCGAATCTTAGGACGTGGTCGGATGAGAGAATCGAGGAAGAACAGAGACGCACTTTCGTCGCTTGGTATAGAGAAGAAGTTGACGGACAAATATATCGTGATGAGCAGATTGATAGAGAGGTCCAAGACTTTTTAATTGGTCCATCGATTGTAGCTACGTTTTACAACGGGTACGGGTACGGGTACGGGCTTCACGGTCACTGCGAGCACGGTCGATAGAACCTTTCCATCGACCGTGAAGCTCGGAGACGGTACTGAGATCGACGGTGAATATCTCTACCAGCCTGCCAACTTTACCTCTAAGCCTGTCCCTCTATTTTACCCAAGGACTGGCAATTGTGGCTACAGTATGGGCAATGTCACGGGAAAAATTGTAGTGTGTCATTCGCATGACAATTTTCCTGTTCGGGATGTTATTTCTGCTGTACATATCTCCGGTGGAATTGGCATCATCATTATTGTTGGTTCAGGAATTGGCTTCACCATCATGGTGGAAGCCGAGCTTGAGTTTCCTGGCTCTATGGTGACATTTACCGATGAAAATAAGATCAGGAAATATATAAACTCCTCCTCCAACCCCACCGCCTCATTGATCTTCAACGGTACAGTTCTAGGTGTAGTATCTCCGGCTCCTGTGGTCGCCTTTTTCTAATCATGCGGACCAAGCCAGCAATCCCCCGGTATTCTGAAGCCCCATATCGCCACCCCAGGACTCAACATTCTTGCTGCATGGCACATTTCCGTCGACCCAAGTTCCAAAATCCCTTACAACATAATCTCAGGCACATCCATGGCCACTCCCCATGTTAGGGGCATCGCTGCACTGATCAAGAGCTTGCACCCTGATTGGTCTCCATCTGCCATCAGATCCGCCATCATCACATCGTCCAACGAGCTTGATCATGAAGGCGAACATATCAAAGACGAGCACCACAAGGACGCGGGCTTCTTCATGTCTGGCACGGGTCATATCAATCCTTCTACGGCCGCTGACCCTAGTCTAGTTTATGAAACTGAAGTGGAGGATTACATTGCTTATCTCTGTTCTGCAGTGGGAGAATCGGGGGGTTCCATAATTACTGGTCGATCCAATTCCACCTGCTCAAAATTGAAGAATATTATGGATTCAGAGCTCAACTATCCGACTATAACAGTTTCCCTCGCATCGAAAACTCTCACAGTGAACCGTATAGTGACAAATGTTGACGCTGATGATGCCAAGTACACTGTTGAGGTTGATGTGCCCAAGGGTGTAACCGTGACCGTGGTGCCCAAGACCCTCAAATTCTGAAAGGTGAATGAGAAGCAATCGTTTTCGGTTACTGTCAAGTCTAGCAAAGTTGCTGAAGGGAATTTGAAGTGGGCTTCTGGCAAAACCATTGTAAGGAATGCTCTAATGATCACAGCATAAGTTTTCTAGTATTGTAAGCTTCCATTTTGTGCTCAACTGTGGTCGATCCTTGTTTTAATTACTTATTATTATGATTGGTTAAATAACGATTTCATTTCTTCGGTGTATAATCGGTTGTATTATGAATAAAGCTTTTGAATTGTGCATCTCTGTGATCTTGTCATTGTTTAAATGAATGGGCAATCTAGGGCTGGTTTATGATGTCTTTTGCTGAGACTTTCATCTCGCACGGCTCCTGAGCGGTAAAAGAAATGAAATAGTATAAGGAAGGTAATCAAAAAAGAAAGAAGAATCATCTTCTTTCTTTTTTGATTACCTTCCTTATACTATTTGTTCAGCATTTAATTGATATTCAAATAGATTATTATTATTATTATTATTATTTTGAGGTGATGATAATGGAACTTCATAAGTTGTACAAATAATATAGATAATGCAACTCCAAAAGGAACTGTCGATGTAGCTCCAAAGAGCTGAATATGATTCTAAAAGGACCGCTTAAGGACGGACTTTATCAGCTTCCAAATGGTAGCTCACACTAGTGCGTATATGGTCACGCTAGTTCTTATGTTTTATCAACTTCCAAGGCTCATTCCTGTCATCAAGTGCCGGTGGGCAAGTCCCTGGGCACCAAGGATTCAGTCCTTGTGAGAGCATGGTTCTGCTGTACCTATGTGTATCTATCGGTAATGGTTAGTTGGTACCAGGACATCCCCCGTAGGTACAGATGCCGTTATTAATATTTGCCTATGGACCTCTGCCGCTGGTAACTTTGATTATATTTCTAGCAAGTCCTGATGGTCTCCAGCCCTGCTACAATATCATATTGTAGATAATATTTTGAAATCATTATTTGAACCACAGTATACTCATCTCAAAACCATAGTCAACAATGTACAACATCCATAATAACAAAATTGTATCATCATCGCAATGAAATGTAAATAATCATTTTATTATATCATAACCCATGACTAAAATGCATTAACCTCAGAAACACTAAAAACGGTGGAAAATTCAAGAATCGCTGTTAACAATGTTGCTCTACATTCACTCATTTCTCCTAATTAAGTTTCCATTCAAGCAATTCAAAGAATGTAGACGTCCTTGCGCATTTGTTTCATTTTCTTTTTTGGATACTTAATCAAATAATTATGGTATTAACAAACAATTATGGTATTAGCATTGATGCAATGAACTTATTCAAAGAATGTAGACGTCCTTGAGCATTTGTTTCATTTTTTTTTTTGGATACATAATCAAATAATTGTAGTGTTAGCAAACAATTATGGTATCAGAATGATGCAATGAACTTTGGAATCTTTTGATTCATGAAGGAAATAAGGTATTAGCAAAATTAATAGTATTTCCTAATTTTCACCACCAGATTTGGTTTATGATTCTATACCAATTATGTGAATTTTTATTGTTATGAAAGATCTATTGAACCTCTACTATATAAAGCCATGCAGCACCATTCCAATATCAATACAACAACAACAATGGCTTCCTCTCTCCTCCTCAATATCGCCTTCCTCGTTCTCCTCACCTACCCTTCTTCTATCCTATGCCGTAGCCTCGCCTCCACTTCCCCTAACAATGCCAAGCTACAAACATACATAGTCCATGTCCAACCCATGGGCGATGTTGCGGTTGAATCCGGTGATCTCGAGGATTATTACCGCACTTTCTTGCCGCCCTCCATTACCGATTCCCAAGATTCCGATCGGTTGGTGTTCACGTACCGTGAAGTCTTCAGCGGCTTTTCTGCACGGCTCACCGAGGATGAGCTCGATGCGATGTCCAAGAAAGAAGGGTTTGTTCGTGCTTATCCGAACAAAGTCTACCCTCTCCTCACTACCCACACTCCTGATTTCCTCGGCCTCAGCGGTTCTCGTGGAGTCTGGAACAGTTCAAACCTTGGCAAGGGTGTTATCGTTGGAGTGCTGGACTCGGGTATCTTGCCCGGTCATCCTTCCTTCGATGACGATGGGGTCCCGCCCCCTCCTTCGAGTTGGAAGGGCGAGTGCGATTTTTTCACGAAAGGTTGCAACAACAAAGTCATTGCTGCAATGGATTTCACTAGAGGTGGCTCTCCTGTTGATGAGGAGGGGCATGGCTCGCACACTGCCAGCACTATTGCTGGCAACTTTGTGAAGAATGTGAATGCATTCGGGTTAGGAGAGGGCACGATGGCGGGTATGGCCCCTCATGCTCACTTGGCTATTTACAAAGTCTGCACCTCCGAAGGTTGTTCTTCGGATGCTATATTAGCCGGTCTTGATGCTGGTGTAAGGGACGGCGTTGGCATCCTCTCTCTCTCGCTTGGTGGCTACTCTACATCGTATGAAGAAGATCCCATCGCCATTGGTGCTTTTAGAGCAAATGAGAAAGGCATCACTGTTGTTTGTGCTGGTGGCAATTCTGGCCCACTCGAAAGAACGGTCTCAAACGAAGCACCATGGATTCTCACAGTCGCTGCAACCACCGTCGATAGAAGCTTTCGATCCACCGTGAAGCTTGGAGACGGTACTGAGATCGACGGTGAATATATCTACCAGCCTGCTAACTTTACCTCTAAGTCTGTCTCTCTTGTTTATCCGCCGAGCGGCGATTGCAGCTTCAGGTTAGACACTGTCAAGGGAAAACTTGTGGTTTGTCAATCCACTGCCTATGTAACTGCTGAGGAAATGATTGCCTCAGTACGTGCACGCGGTGGAATTGGCGTCATCATTATTTCTCCTAGAGAATATGGCTACACCATCTTGGTGCGAGCCGGGCTTGACTTTGCTGGCTCTGTCGTGCCATATGACGATGGAGAAAAGATCAGGAAATATGCAACCTCCTCCTCCAACCCCACTGCTTCATTAATCTTCAACGGTACAGTTCTTGGCGTGTCTCCGGCTCCTGCGGTCACCTTTTTCTCATCGCGTGGCCCAAGCCAGCAAAGCCCTGGCATTTTGAAGCCTGATATCTCCGCCCCAGGACTCAACATTCTCGCAGCGTGGTACACGCAACTTGACCAGAGGTCAAAGATCCCTTACAACATAATCTCCGGTACATCCATGGCCACTCCCCATGTTAGTGGCATCGCGGCACTGATCAAGAGCTTGCACCCTGATTGGTCTCCATCTGCCATCAGATCCGCCATCATCACATCGTCCGACGCGCTTGATCGTGAAGGCGAACATATCAAAGACGAGCAGCACAAGGACGCGACCTTCTTCATGTCTGGCGCAGGTCATATCAATCCTTCTAAGGCCACTGACCCTGGTCTAGTTTACGAAACCGAAGTGGAGGAGTACATTGCCTACCTCTGTTCTGCAGTGGGAGAATCGGGAGTTTCCGTAATTACCGGTCGATCCAAATCCACCTGTGCCAAATTGAAGAAGATTACGGATTCAGAGCTCAACTATCCGACTACAACGGTTTCTCTCTCATCGAAAATTCTCACAGTAAACCGTACGGTGACAAATGTTGGCGCTGCTGATGCCAAGTACACGGTTGAGGTTGATGTGCCCAAGGGTGTTACCGTGACCGTGATGCCTGAGACCCTCAAATTCTCAAAGGTCAACGAGAAGCAATCGTTTTCGGTTACTGTCAAGTCTAGCAGAGCGGCCGAAGGGAGTCTGAAGTGGGTTTCGGGCAATACCGTTGTAAGGAGTGCTCTAGTCATCACAGCATAAATTTGTAAGCTTACATTTCGTGTTCAACCAGTGTCCATCGTTGTTGTAATTATATCTTATTATGATTAGTGTTAAAACAACGATTTTCATTTCTTCTGTGTATGATCGGTTGTATTATACATAAAGATTTCGAATTGTGTATCTCTGTGATCTTGTCATTGTTTAAATGAAATTGTAGTTATCAGGCTGTCAGTACTAAATCCAATGCCCGCATGTTTAGATTTTATTTTTTATTTTTTTATAAGAAAAAATACCACAAGGTAGCTTACTCAAAAATAAATCCCACATTGAATTGAAACTCATCTATCAGTTTCAGTACCCAACAAAACAAAACTGCCGACTTAAAGAAAAGAAAAAACAGTGACAATTAATGAGATAACCTCAGATCTTAATTCAATTACAAAAGGAACCGTACCTCAAAATCTATAAAAGCCAGAGACCCCAATTCTCATTTCAATATCCTCTCTTCACTATTCATTTTAACCTTCAAGCTTCCAAAATGGAAACCAAAATGCAAATTGCATCCTCATTGCTAGCCATGCTCTTCTTCATATCCTTCACCATTTCCACCGACGGCGCTGAACTAAAGACTTACATTGTCCATGTGAGCCTCCCTGAAAACGCACGCTTCCATAGCCATTACGACCTTGAAAAATACTACAGAACTTTCTTGCCAAACAATTCCGATGCCTTTGCCCGAGAACGGATGGTCTATACCTATGACACGGCAATGACAGGCTTTGCAGCTAAACTAACTGAGCATGAAATGGAGGTGATGAAAAAGAAGAAAGGTTTCTTGCGAGCATACCTCGATTATGTGATTCCGCTACAGGTGTCGAAGGACGGCATTTCCCCCGCACCACAACTAAGGAGGATTCTCAATTAAGTAGTGGTTACCGCTGGTACCTGCGATCGGAAACGGCTCTTTACAGCAAACTATTTTCATCCGCATTTTCCTTTCTTTATTGTTATTTGTTGCGAATAAACGAATGTAGTTTCTAGTTTTCGAGATTTTTGCCATCATAAAGCGGTTGCCAATCCAAGAAGTGATTTTCCATGTCGTCAATTTTATCATCCACTTTGCTATGTAAGACCTATTCAAGTTTTATATATGTTTTGCTTTCTTATTTTTCTTGCTATAATTGTTTTCTCCATTTCTTTCTTTTTTCGGCATGAATAGAATTTGTGGTGGTTTGTTTTGTCGCGTCTATGATGATCGAATCAAAAAATATAAAATTTTCCTAATTTTAGATTGTTCTTGACGAAGAGGGAGGGGGAGGAGGAATGTTTAGGGTTAGGATTAGTGAAGAAGAGGGAGGAAAAAGAAGATATTGGGGTTTTTGGAATATTTGAAATTTTTAGGATGATATAACAACTTAAAGATCGTGGCAGTGATGTGGCATGACATGACATTGTTGATCATGATAGATTTTTAATTATTGCAAATTTGTCATGGTAGATTTTGGGATATATATAAACGTTTTAGCAGCATTTTACGGGTTATTATGATGGTTGTTTTTTAAATATGAGCATTACATTATTATAACATAAAGGTTTTTCTTTGGTTATAAGCCCCCTACAGAATTTTAAAAAACATGTCCTAAAACTTCATATTTTACAATACATCCCTTAAATGTCCTCTGTTAACTAAAGACATCACTTTTCATAAGTTAATTAGGAATAAAAACTGGATTAGAGCCAAAATGGAGAATTGTGAGACAAATTTTTTTTATATACCCATGTCATTCTTTAAATAAAACCGCCGTCTTTTTTCATTTTCATGCAAAACTTATCATTTTCGTTCTTTCGGACTCTCATATTCAAAATCCTCCATCATCACTTCCTCCCTTCCTCACCCTCCCTACCGGTGCACAAAACCAATTTTACTCTTTTCTCAATTCTTCATTGCAAAACCCATATTCTCACCTTCAATCCTCCACAATGCTACTTGCTCCTATCTTTCGCTCCTTCTCTCGCTCTTCGTGATGCTTAATCCATTTTACTATTTTCTTAATTCTTTAATACAAATCTAATTTTTTCAATCCTTCACAACATTATTTAATAATCTCTCCCTCCCCCTCTCCCTCTCCCTCAGCAAAACCTTATTTAATTGTCATCGGTATTTTGAAATTTAAGGGAACGCCAATCCTAAGTAATTTTAAAATCTTAAATTTCAAAATCAAATGACAACCATATATATCTAATTCTTTTCATTTCAAAATATCAAATATTAGGTTTCGATATCCATATATTTTTCAAGTAAATGATATAATTAGTCTAGACTGGATAATAACATGAAAACAACATACAATGGAAAGACACTGGCGACTGGCGCCGTTTGGCTAGTGATAGCTAGTGGCAGTCATTGACGGATGGTTTTCAATAATGGTCTGCAACGAGGATTCTCGACGGGCGGTTGCTAGCGACGGTTATTGATCGGCAGTTTCTAACGCGACAATTCTTGACGAACGATTTTTGGCAAGGTGATCTTTGATGGATGGTGGTCGATCACGGTCGACGGCTGACACAACGATCAATGGTAGGGATTGTCAGTGGCGATCGATGGCATAGGGTTGCCAGAGGCAGTTGCCAATAGTTGGCCATTATCGACAAGTGTTGCCCGCGGACAAATACCGACGGCAACTGCAAGCATCAGTCTATTTCCCTTTGATGAAATGTTAACTCTTGCCAATAGCATAGAGTGTATATACTCTAACCGATTAAGGAAAACTCTGCGCTCGAGCAGTCGTTGTTGATGGACGGTTGCCGGCATCCGACAACTCGCTCGCTCGCAGTCGTCGTGGATAATCATTTGGCAGTGGGAAAACCGATGATGGTATTGTTAATGACAATCATTGGTCATCGACAGATGAAGACTGTTGTCGATTGGAAATCGGCACAAGATTGTGGGGTCATGGTGGGCAGTCGATGGCAGTGGTCATTAGCAGACCTTATCGATGGATGGTCGTTACCAGTGGATGGCGGTCGACAGATGGTTCCTGGTGGCTGGCGGTTGTCGACGGATAGCGGTTGGGAACAATCCTCGATCATTGATGGACAGCGGCAGTTGTTGAGGAGAGGTCGCTAGTCATCGGCCGGGAGTCGCCGTCATCGGCCGGAAGTTGCCAGTTGAAATCTGAATTTCGAATACCCTTGTATTAATTCAATGTTAATAGAAGGGTATTTTTATTCTTGATTCCGAGTTATAAGTACTTTTTTGATTAAAAAAAATTCAACAAGAAACTTTTTGTAGCTCACTCGTTAATACTCTCTACTACTGTTCCTATGCCTGCGTGTTCGAATCCCATCAACCCCAATTATTTTAATATTTTTCCTTTTTAATGTTTTGGAAGTCCAAAGGTTTGCACGAGATTTACACGGGTTTACCAAACATTACAAAGAAAAGAAGTATTAATATGCGGCATTTAAACCCATTTAAAACCTTGGCAAAAACCCTGAGGCCAGATGCTAACTTGGGGCTGCCATTTAGCCGACATCGGTGGCCAGGATGTGCCAGATCAGGTCTGTGTTGGACCCGTGAGATCTTTGACCTACCCCACTCACACACACTTGAATTCATATCATGATCGATCGATTGTAGCATTTTATGGAAACGTTTTTCATTACACTACCCTCAAACTTTGAAATATTGAATTTTAAACCGAAATCATTTTTCCTTGGCAATTATGCCCTTCACAACCGTCTTCAGGAGATCCCTGTTAAAACATGGTGTGGATTATTGTATATCTTGGGTCTAGTGGGTGAGATCAAAGCTTTTCACGGAGCGCGTTCTCGAAAGAAACGAAAATACAAATTTTTTAAAAATAAAGTTAAAACAATTTAAAAATAACTTAAATATTATATACTTTTTACTTAAAAGAAAACGTTTTTGTAAATATAATTTCAATAAAATATTCTAAATTAAAATATTGGGCTTTTATTAAGATACCTCAAGTTTTCCAAAAGTTAGATTTTTCATTAAAATAACGTAAATTTTTAAAAGTTAGGTTTTATCACAAAAATATCAATCAATCTCAAATATATTTTTATTAAAACCCTCGAAATTCTAATTAATATAAGTTTTCCCAAAAACACCCTCGAGGTTTATTTTTAAAATGAAACGTTTTACATGTCGGGAAATTTAATGGTTTAAATCATGTAAATATGTATAGTATATAACCTATTTAATCTTTCAGATATTTAGATAATAATGGGTTTAAGCGGTATTTTTTCACTTCAGCGTCGGAGAGCCGGAGAAAGTCAGTGCTTGCCTAGTTTAGGCAAACTGGTATTTGTCTGGCAATCATCCTTGAAAATGACACAAATGCTGCCGGCCATGTGCAGTGGTTGCCAAATTAAATCATATGAATATCGAATCATATATTATTAAACACATGATATCCTGCATGACTTAACATGAATTCTCGAAACTTAATTTAAACCCGACCTTGAATTAAACTTGAAACTGAATTTGACTTGAACCTGAACTAGGATATTGGTAATTACGCCTAAAAGAGCGAGCACATTTGGTAATCGGTGGTTAGTACCTCAAGAAGTATTAACGGTCACATGAAGAATGTGTAAGCAATTCCATTTAAAAACATTCACCGATTAAAAAGTACTAATGAAGATGGACAAGAGTATGATAGCTTGAATTAAATTCTCTAAGTGTAGGGATGTCTTTTACACACACGTAAGGGTATATGATCGATATTTGGAAGAATGGTAGGGAAGAAAACTAAAGACGATATTTTATTGAGAAATGAAGTGATTTCTGACATCTTTTCAAGACCAATAAGATAGGGCTCATGACAACTAAAAAGCTAGTATAGTTTGAAACTCTTATATTCTAGTTCTTTCTTTTATATGTTTCTTATATTTGTATATAACTTTCATCTTCTTTCTTTTATTATGGGATTTTGTGGGTGTAATCCACTAAAAACTCGCAGGAGACAACACTCCTCCTACTAGGGACACCTAAAGGTTTAAAGGCTTTTTGCACGTGCTTAGTGCAATCGTGTTGCCTACGAAAATGTGCTAGTTAGTTTTTTTTCTTTTCTTTTTCTCTTTTATAACTAGTTTGCTCGGGATGATCAAAGTTAAGTTTGGGGGTATTTGATTAGTCTAAAATATTGCACATTTGAATGAATATTTTCCCTATTATTGTTAAGTACTAAAAGATATTTATTGTAAATATAGAACATATGAGGGTTTATTTGTAAAAAGATTATTATCATATGTTTCTATATTTTAATTAACATAATGAGGGATAATACATACATATAATATTTAAATGAAATATTAGCAATTAAAATATGCATATCATATCAAATAATTCTAATCAATATTCTTAACATATAAAATGGTTAGGATAATATCTCAAAAATACCAAATACTTGTAACACTTTGATTTGAGATATTGTGCAGATATTAGGTCAGGTATGGAATCCAAGAGATCCAGGATAAATCAGGATGTCGGAATCAAATCTGCTAAAATATTGAAGCAAATCGTGAGATCTAGCAATGGCAGAGACTCAGAGCATTATTTTCAGAATCTAGACATCTAGAAGATCTCCATAAATCAAAGATAAAATAGCACAAAAAATCCCAAAGCCTGAAGCCACCACACTACGGCGGATCCGCGGCCAAATTGCAGGATTTGCGGCGGAAGCGCGGCGGATCTAGGGCCGTTTGATGCGAGATTTTGATGATTTGATTGTATCTACATATATTATTATATGTAATCTATGGTTTCTAGTTTCTGTAACTATATAAGGGACCGAGAGCTTCACATCAAAAATCATCATCGAAGAGATCAAGAGGTCCAAGTGATCCACGCATCCGAGTGATCATCAACTAGTCATCCACTTCCAACAAGAGAGAGAGCGAGAGCAAAAACTAGGGTTCTTGTAATATACCTTCAAAGGATTTGTAAATGAAATAGTTCGTTAATAAAGGTAGTTGTTATTTAATTCTTTTCTTTCTGCATTTAATTTCTGCATCTTAATCATGTTTTCAGTCTTCAACCTTTCTACAAAATTTCAAACCATGAGTGAGTAATTCCTAGCTTTCTAGGATTTGTGGGCTAGGGTAGATCAATGGATGAGAAAATCATTTAACTTCTTTTATACATTTTAAAGTTTATAAATTTTAGCAAAACAAATGTTAACCTTTTAATCGGACGCGCTATAAATTTATTGATAGTCACGACCACGATTTAAGATTGGTTAAACACTTGTTTTGTTAAAGGCTAGACATGAATAGAGATCAATGAAAGGACAAGAGTTAAGAGTAGGAACCATATTCCCTCCAAGAATCCTAATCTACATTCATCACTATCAATCTAGTTTTAAACTATTAAAAGATAAAAGGAGGCGTTTTTAATTAGCCATCAATTACTACTAAGTCCTATGAGCCTTACAAGCCTTTTCTTTTATAAATTTTACATTCAAATTAAAATAGATCTACAATCAATCACCATACCTTCGATCAACTCGTCTAAAGCAAGAAAAGGGTTCACGTTTCCCTGCGGACGACCCATACTCATCACGGATAGCTACTAGTGACACCGTTTTGATTGCGGTATTTACAAACACACTTTTTAGCAGATCAATCAAATGGCGTCGTTGCCAGGGAAACGGTCATAATTTTTTTCTTGTTATTCGGGTTGATTTCTTATAAAATCCGGCAACCATAAAATTAAAAAAACTGCATCTTATGCTTTTAACGATTATTGTGCGAGTTTTGCAAGGAAATCTGGAGTAATTGGAGCAAGCCAACGGAGAGTCAGAGATTTTAAATTGGACCAGAGGAGTAGAGGAGGGGCCTGAAGAAAAATTAGTGGAAGATTCCTTAAGGCGGCGGCGGAACCGCGGCATTTGGTGAGGTTTAGAGGCGGAACTACGGCGGTTTGGGAGAATTGGACCCCCAATTTTCTGTAGTAATTTCCTACTATCTTTCTCTCTCCTTTAAATCTCCAATAAATTGATTCTACTTGCAGGATTCTTAGCAAATATCGCCGCTGAAAATCTTTTTGCGTGTTTTAGATTTTGGTTTGTTTTTGCATATTTAAACCGGACTTTAAGGGGAAATAAACCCAAATTCGGATTAGGTGGGGATTTCATCACCCTTCCTAGGCCCCACAAAGCACTAAACGAGCATACTATCACCCTACTTTAATTAAAAAATATCTAGACCAAGCCTCTAAGGACATTGGCGCTCAATTAGGACAGATGAGGGTCGTGAGTAATCTATTGCTTATCCGCATTTCTCTTATGGTGTCTAGGCAAGTGTTACTAAGGAAAGTGGTTACTTAATTAGGCCCACGATTTCGGTGATTCATATAACCTCCCACTTACCTGGCACTTACCAGGCCAGAAGATTGATAAGGAGGTAGTAAATGATTGATCCTGCGACTTGCCCTTTGGAAGTCTAGGAGCGGTCCAGTGACTTGACCTAGGTGACCATAGTTTTAGGGATTGATTGTGCATTTTGTGATTTTTTAAGTCAAGCCTCAAGTCCCTCTTTCAAAGCAAAACAATTTCCAAAATCCAAAAAGAGCTTAAATAATTTCTATTTCACCCTCTTTTCTTTTCACTTTCTTATAATAGGCAACCCAAACAGACGAACTCTTGCCGATCTTTGCTATCCAGAACCAGATATCTCTTGTTTTCGTAATTGCTTCGGTACAAAATCCAACTCTACTATGTGTTTGGGACATAGGATAGAGCAAGCAGAAAAGAACAGTTGGATACCTCACTCAAGGTCCTATCAACCGCATCAAAATTCAACATCTTCATATGTTGATAATCCGTTTAAGGCGAGTGAGGGAACTTCTTAACGCATGTCCATCGCTGAGCATATTACGAAGTCTGAAAGCCAAAGTTTCAATCCTTTCACTAATCCAAAACCATTAGGACAACAAGCACCATCATTTCTATATGAAAATATTGATACTCGTTTTGAGACAAATCTGACATCTTTTACACCCATGACCATTTCTGAACAAATAGCAATTGCCAGTCTCCAACTAACCAACCGATCTCAATATTCTTCATATCATAATGTTGATCCTAATCATGTTTATGAAACTTGGGTACACCCTTCTAATTTTTATCCTCAGTACTAAACTTTCACACGCTCTCATGTTGACACTTCTCTTGAGGCTAATGGGACAAGTCATAAACGCATGTCGATTGCGGAACACATTTAACTCACTCGTAGCTAACAATTAAAGGCATCTCTTCTTTACATTTCTCTTCAGGCTAATGTGGCAAATCATAAACGCATGTCAATTGCGGAACACATTGAACTCGCCCATAGCCAACAATTAGACACTTCCTAACCATACTCAACTTCTTCACCTTATCTAGACAGTGCTTCCGAAAATCAATTAAGAAGTTCCACGGTTCAAAGAGAATTCTTCATTGGAACTTATTCACAACCCATGTATAGTCTTGAAGTAGAGTTGGAATTGAGTAGTGAAAAAGAACAGGAGATCCATCAAAGTCAAACCAAAACCAATTCTTTTGATCTCAACACCTTCCATTCTGCACTCCAACCGAATATATTCAATATTCAACCGCTTCATAGTCTAAGTGATGAGGTGCCCGAGAATAACATGTTTGACTTTTTCAATAGTGAGTGTGAACGAGAGCTTGACACCATTTCAAATCAAATCGATCCTTATTCGACTACACTTGATATTTCAAATCTTCCAACTCTATCAAGTTAACCAAGTGATTTATCGAATGAGGATAGTATAATTGATGAATTCTTAGATACCTATTCATTTGATTTGACCGAAGGTGTTAGTGAGAGCGGTGATAAGAATATCGTTGAAGATGAACCCATTATGTTAGATGAGTTGGATTCTCCGCCCCATCATGTCCCTTCTATTGAATACAGACATCTTCCTGTATAATTAATCGATTCTATTCTTACCACCGACCGATCCGATAAGCAATACGATATCCGGCCTTCATTTCCCACATCTGGTTCAACAATACTCGACAAACAAGTTTGTTTACCCATTTCATCACCCACTTTCTTTGGTTTTTCTAATCTTCTTTCAACTCCACTGAGTTTTGATGAATCACACTCCGATATTTCGAGTTCTATGATTCTTGAAAGACCACTCGATTTAGACTCTTTTGAGAAGGAGGGAGACGATCATTTCGAATCTCCTACATCCATAATTTCTGACGAATCGAGTGTTTTGAATCTTGGTGCACAAAAGACTAACCTTGGAACTTTCAACCGTCCGAGTAAATCTGCACATTCCATAGATATCAATGAAATTATTAATCGGACCATTGATGAAAGTTTTGAAGATATTTTCGCCGAAGAACTCACATTCCTAAAAGACATGAATTTTGTGATGAATCAACCTCCACCCGAAGATGTTGAACCGCCACCCTTTCTTTTTATCAAGTACGAGAATGTGAATATTCCACTCATTCCTAACCATTCACATTCTCGTTTTCATCCACCATCACTATTTCGTATCTACCAACCGAGACGTAAACTCGATCGATTACGCCTCTTATCTCCCAACTTTTTCACATCTATGATCTTCTACCAAATATGTTGTTACATCGATAAAATATTCGAATGGTTGGTGTTGACTTTTGGTCTTTGTAATGTTTTGAATAGACGAATAACTTTACCCTCTCTTATAATTTTAAATGCTTAATACGGTTTCACTCAAGTTTGGGGGAGGGGGGAAGAAAAATATTTTGGCTCTTGAAAGAAAAACAAATTTTTACACGATTATGAGCCAAAAACAAGTTTGGGAGAGGATTTCACTGTCATTGACTCTTTGTCCCCTTTACTAATCATTAAGAACTTTTCCTCCCAAGTCTACAGGTTTTGAGCTTAAAAGATGACATCAGTGAGGACACTTCTGCAAATAGGGTTGGGGGGGGAGAGGTTTGTGCTTATTCACGTATCATTTTGCATTATACTAAATAAAAGCATAATTTTTTTTATACTAATAAAAGTTAAAAGTGAAAAATACATATGAAACATAAGAAGAAATTTAAGAAAGGCAAGAAAATTAGATATTTTAAAATGAAGCTAGTAATAGGTAGTCATGAGCTGTTGTCCCAAGGGTTAGTACGATGAAGGAAATTACGAATGTGAGGATAGAAATAAGTCTGAAAAATAGTCCCTATTCTTGAGTCCAAATATCTGAACGTTGATACCCTACTATATGCACTTGCACACATCTTGAAACTTGGGATAGTAGAGGATACCTTGAAATGCTTTTGTCTAAAAAGCCTTAGTATGAAGAAATATATATATATATATATATATATATATATATATATATATATATATATATGGTGAAGAAAAATGAACACTGGTTTTGTAATTACTTAAGGTAGCATAAAAAAATATAGCGAAGGTGCTTTATCACCTAGTGCCTTAGACCAACTGGTTTAGGAGTCACTGCTAAGCCTTAGGTGTTGCAAGACTAGGATATTGGTAATCACGCCTAAAAGAGCGAGCACATTTGGTAATCGGTGGTTAGTACCTCAAGAAGTATTAACGGTCACATGAAGAATGTGTAAGCAATTCCATTTAAAAACATTCACCGACTAAAAAGTACTAAGGAAGATGGACAAGAGTATGATAGCTTAAATTGAATTCTCTAAGTGTAGAGATGTCTTTTACACACACGTAGGGGTATATGATCGATATTTAAAAGAATGGTAGGGAGGAAGACTAAAGACGATGTTTTATTGAGGGATGAAGTGATTTCTGACATTTTTCAAGACCATTAAGATAGGGCTCATGACAACTAAAAAGGTAGTATAGTTTGAAACTCTTATTTTCAAGTTCTTTCTTTTATATGTTCCTTATCCCTGTATGTAACTTTCATCTTCTTTTTTTCATTATGGGATTTTGTGGGTGTAATCCGCTGAAAACCCTCAGGAGACAACACTCCTCCTATCAGGGACACCTAGAGATTTAAAGGCTTGTTGCACGTGCTCAGTGCAATCGTGTTGCCTACGAAAGTGTGCTAATTAGTTTTTTTCTTTTCTTTTTCTCTTTTATAACTAGTTTGCTCGGGACGATCAAAGTTAAGTTTGGGGGTATTTGATTAGTCTAAAATATTATACATTTGAATGAATATTTTCCCTATTATTGTTAAGTACTAAAAGATACTTATTGTAAATATAGAACATATGAGGGTTTATTTGTAAAAAGTTTATTATCATATGTTTCTATATTTTAATTAACATAATGAGTGATAATACATGCATATAATATTTAAATGAAATATTAGTAATTAAAATATGCATATCATATCAAATATTTCTAATCAATATTCTAAACATATAATATCATATAAAATAGTTAGGATAATATCTCAAAAATACCAAATACTTGTAACACTTTGATTTGAGATATTGTGCAGATATTAGGTCAGGTCTGGAATCCAAGAGATCCAGGATAAATCAAGATGTCGGAATCAAATCTTCTAAAATATTGAAACAAATCATGAGATCTAGCAAAGGCAGAGACTCAGAGCATTATTTTCAGAATCTAGACATCTAGAGGATCTCCATAAATCAAGATAAAATAGCACAAAAAATCCCAAAGCCTGAAACCACCACACTGCGGTGGATCCGCGGACAAATTGCAGGATTTGCGGCGGAAGCACGGCGGATCTTGGGCCGTTGGATGCAAGATTTTGGTGATTTGATCATATCTACATATTGTTCACCGCCGAAAGACGTGACCAGGATGTTAGTACGTCTGGCCTGAATTTTGGGGGCATATGCTATTTGGGTTTATCCGTCCACCTCTCCGAAGATGCCAAGCTGATTTATGGCACCGTATATCGAAGGTTTAGACAGATGCGGCCGTTGTAGCAGACTTCGTCAGATTCCCCCTCATTGACGAGGGGTTTTTGATTGTGGGGACCCTCATCCCTGTAAGCGCATGTCCCTGCAGTTAATTACGTTACCGCGTAGCGATAACCACTTTCTCATGCTCCAGATGTTCACTTCGTGTCGTGTGTATTTGTTTTGTTTTAGGTTGCCCATGGATTGTATACGGAGACTAATTTATGTTGTCACCCGTAGGGCGTGGATTAGTCCAAATCCGTATTTTCTTAGATTTGGGTTTGGGTTGGTTTAAGGATCGTTAATCTCGTTTGAGATTAATATCAACTTAAATGTTTGTTGAGGATACGTTAGTCTAATTTTAGACTAAGATCTACTCAACAAGATTTTGGGATCATTTAGATCCAACAAAAGAGTATTTAGGCTCTATCGTTTTAGTTTAGGGACATTTGCGATCTATTGGGTTTAAGGACATCATAGTCCATAGAGTTTAGTTTAGGGACATTGCGGTCCGTTGGGTTTATGGACATCATAGTCCATAGAGTTTAGTTTAGGGACGTTGCGGTCCATAGAGTTTAGTTTAGGGACGTTGCGGTCCATAGTTAGTTTAAAGACATTACGATCTATAGCTAGTTTAAGGACGTTGCGGTCCATAGGGGTGTGCTAATGGGTTTGGGAGTGTACCAAAAGAGCTGTTGGTTGTCCGGATCCTCCATCTCTATGAAGACGTTGAAGAATTACAACGATATATATCAGAGGTATGGAGAGATGTACCCTTGAACCGAACTACAGATTGAAAGGAGAGATCATGGTGGGACGAACATCATCTTAGATGCCAGGAGTTCATTAGCTATTTTTGAGACTTAGATCAATTTTGAGAAAACCTGAGTATAATAAGGGCTCGGCTGATTGAGGACCCAAAAAGGTTTTGGCTTCAGGAGACTTGGTTAGTTTTGGCTAATGTTGGCCTCTCATAGTGTTAAACACTAGTATATGCTCAGCGCTCACGTGCTCCCACGTGAGGCCTTAAAGTAGTGTTAAACACTAAAATTTTAAGGCGCTCACATGGGGTCACATGAGGCATTTGAAGTAGTGTTAAACACTAAAAATTTGAGGCGCTCACGTGGGGTCATGTGAGGCGCTTGAAGTAGTGTTAAACACTAAAAATTTGAGGCGCTCACATGAGTAGTGTTAAACACTAAAAATTTGAGGCGCTCATATAGGGTCACGTGAGGCGCTTGAAAGTTGGCGCTGTTTCTTTGGGTTTATTCCCTTTTTCTTTTCTGAGCGCTAAGTACTATTGGGTCACGTGGGATCACGTAAGGCGCCCGAAAAATGGAAACTGCCTTTGATTTATTCCCTTTTTTGCTTTATAAATGCTAAGCACTATCAGTGAGGGGAGGGGGTCACGTGTGAACACGTGATCCATTTCAGTCTCTCTCTTTTGAGTTCATCACAGGTGGTTACGTGTGAACACATGATCATCAATATGCATGGAATTCTTTCTCTGAGTCTTAAAAAATTCTCAAATCCCTTATTATATATTTTTATAAGGATTTAATTCCTTTGACTTAGTTCTTCTATTAGGTTGTGGATCTGCATGACAGAGTCTCCCTGATGAGAATTAAATTCTCAACTTGTGGGGAGATCTGCTTCTGCGGATCTCTCACCAGAAGAAAGAACTAAGTTCTTATATGAAGGGTTAAACCCTAGTTTTATTAGAGGAATTAAATTCCTATATGCCTTTTGGGAGAATTAAATTCTCTGAACTCAGACCTTTTCCTAGGTTTTGGATCTGCATGGCAGAATCTCCCCGATGAGAATTAAATTCTCAACTTGTGGGAAGATCTGCTTCTGCAGATCTTTTTACCAGAAAAAAGAACTAAGTTCTTTGGAAGAGTTAAACTCTTGTGGAGACAAAGAAAAAGTAAGATGTTCTCGGTGTTTTGTTCCTTCTTACCTAGGGTTTCTTTTCTTTTGAACTTGCAGTTTATGGGGGTATTCTTCTGTCTAAGAGTTGAAGTCTTGGGGTCTTTATATAGTGGAGGCCGATTTGTTGATTTAGTTGAGGAAATCTCTCATTGAGAGATCTCTTAATTGATTTTGGGGAATTTATTCACCGTCGGATCTTTGATCCAAGGACTTCTGTTTTACAGAAGAAAATTCTCTTGTTTTTAACAATATTTGGAAAATATTTTCCCATACAGAACTTATTCTGTATCTTGGTGATTTTTAATCACCATTGGATCTTTTGATCCAATGGTGCTCTGATTTACAGAGCACAATCTTTCTTGTTTAGAAAGATTAGGGAAAATATTTCCAAAATAGGGTTCTGATCCCTTGTATATAGAATTTAATTCTGTCGGCTCAGAAGGTATTAGAAGCCCTCGCGTGCAGCACGTGACCTAATGGTACTAGGGCGGTTTGCCTATATGCAGCAGTCCCAGAGAAGAGCATCACGTGTTGGCACATGATGCGCTTTCTGTCCTGGTAGTTGTTTTATGAAGGCGCCTATATACTTTGTATATAGGTGCTGACGTGTGGCATGTAAGGCCCAACTTCAGTCCCATTTGTTAAGTGTAATGCTTGTGATTTTGGCTCCAAGGCGCATTACGTGTAGGCACGTGATGCTCCCTTTGGGGAGTTTTCCCATTCCTTTTTTATTTATTATTTATTTTTTAACAGGGAACAAATGCCCCATCAACATTGTTCTCACGTGTCTTGCACGTGAGTGCAACGCTGTCACCTTTACAGCCGTTGGATTGCCTAAGAGAACGGGGAGGTGAACGGCCCTTGTCATGTCGTATAAATGCAAGGGTTTGGTCCTTAGGCAGACACAGTTTCTTCCATCTTCTTCCTTATTTGTTTTCTTTGAGAATTTAAATCTCCTCTCCAGAGCTTAGTTCTCTGCCATTGCAATTCCAGAGTTAAACTCTGTTAGAAAAAGGAACCATTTCTAGGTAAAGATCTCGAACATTAGAGACACCCTTTTCTTTAAATAAAAATTCTGGATTTTAAATCCATCATGAGAGCTTTGCTCTCCTTTGAAACCCATCTCTTAGAGATCCAAAGTCGTAATCTTTGAGTAATATCTCTCAATGTTTTAGGCATTCCTTTTCTGCCCTTTATGGCATTTGATTTCCTCTTTACGGGGGTTTCTGGAATTTAATTCCACCGCATAAAAGGAATTTAATTCCTCACTAAAGAGCTTTGCTCTGAAGATCAATAGGACCCCTCGGGAATTTCCTTCCCTGGTGTTCTTGAGCACACTTCATAGGGTTGCACAATTTTTAAATTTGTTAGATGTTTTTAACAGTTTTTTATGAGGATGTCAAGAGTTGTTTAAACTCTCGTGTCCGTTTCAATAAGTATTTTCTTGATCAGTTTGATCACTAAACTCTCACTGATTTTTCTTTTCAGACACTATGGCCGCTTATCTGTATGATCTTGACGAAATTATTTCTTATGAAGACATTCGCGTACAAGGCCATTGTCAAAACCAGGAGTTTACAAACGCCCAATGCGCTGAGATTATGAGTCGCTTCAATGAATACAACGGTCGACTACTTCCTCTTCGCTCTGCTCTTTTGAAGATCATCGTGGGAGCGATTTGGGAAGCACTTCCTGGATTTTACGAAGCCATGCCGCTTAAGGCACTGGATGATGCCGAAGACAAGGTGCACTCAGTATATCTGATAGACCAGATCTCGAAGAGGCGGCGAGATAATCTTGTTGATATCTTGCATCAAAATTTCCAACAGACGACGATAATCTCTGCCTATCAGAGGACGGACGACATTAGCGAGGATCCTGACGCTTGCATTCGTGAGAGGATGCACACGAAAATGGTCAAAGAGGCCAGAAGCATTTTAGACGGCCTTACTTCTGAATTTCTCAATCCATGTCCCGGATTTAGTGTTTTACCATTGTAAACATTTTAATGATGTTTTTGTTTTATTGTTTTTATTAATGTAAGAGTTTTCTGATGTATGAATAACAAATTTTTTCCTTTCTATGCATTTATTTTATGCATTAATCCTTTTCGCACATACATGTGTGGGTACGCTTCGAACGCTTAATTGGACGCGAATCAAATATTCTCTTTACTGCCTTGCATAGTATGTGGTTGACGTCCATGGGTTATGCCTTTTTGTTTTGACTTGGCGCAAAGTAGTTTACGTACTCTTGAGTAGCACCTCCATTTCAGTGGCATGTAACTTTGGCAAGTGTGGCCTGTAGATGGTCCATCTTGACCTCCCTGCAGAGCAATGATGTCTTAGGAGACATGGTTAAGATCTGCTACCTAAGACTTTTCAACTTTACGAGCCGTTAGGGTCTCATAAAGACTTTTCTCGCTACGAGTCGAGAGGATCCCGTAGGTATATTTTCTCCTTAGGAGTCGTGAGGATTCCTAAGTGTGTTTTCTCTTGAGAGTCATAAGGATCTCACAAGAGAATTTTCTCCCTTACAAGTCGAGAGGACTCGTAAGTGATCGTTTCCCTCCTTGTCGATGTTCGACTTCGGAGAGTGTGGCCCGTAGATAGTCCATCTTGACCTCTTTGTAGAGCAGCGATAGCTTAGGAAACAGGTTCAGATCCGCCGTCTAAGACTTTTCAACTTTATGAGCCGTGAGGGTCTCATAAAGACTTTTCTCCTTACGAGTCGAGAGGATTCGTAGGTGTAATTTCTCCTTAGGGGCTGTGAGGACTCCTAAGTGTGTTTTCTCTCGAGAATCGTAAGGATCTGTTCACACCATAATATTGCATTATTATATTCCCCATTCTTATTCGTTTTATAAATAAACAGGTGCTTTTGACGCATGTCTGCTACATATTACAGGTTACAGGTTCTTGGATCTAAAACAGTGAAAAAGATAAAAGACGATGCAAAAAGTGGAACAACAACCAACAAATAGAAGGATCTTAGTCAAGCCTGCACAAAGATAAAGTTCACAAAGCATAAGGAAGCACAAGGTCCAAGATGTCAGAGCGAACGGTTAAAAGTTCACTACAATTCACTGTGAAGATCTGGAGAAGAAACAGAAGTCAATATGAGAGAAGACCTATGTAAAAAGGAAGTACAAGAAGGTCAGAGCCAGTACACCAAATGTGATGATGCAATCCTCTTGTTTGGCCGTGGAACCGTGGCCAAACCATGCCTCGGGCCGCGGTTCCGCGGCGGTGTTAAGGATATATGGGCCGAAAATTTTACCATAATTCAAGTATGCTTTGACCGGTCTTCCTGAGGGTTATTTGGTAATAGCAGATATGCGAATCAAATGTAAACCTAGGGTTTCTATCTCCTTATAAATAGAACCTAAATCATTGTAATTTCTTATGCCTCCTTTTAATAATAAATTTCAGAATTCTTTATGGAGAGCATCGGTGCCTCTTTTCAAGTCATGAATTCAGATCTGACAACCTGCGTTGATATTTGGAGAGATGCATCTGTAAAGTAAGTAATTAATTTCAATTCTTGCCCTAGGTAATTTTCATTCTTTACCCTAGGTAGATTTAATTCTTTGCCTTAGGTTAAATTTATTATCTGCCCTAATTAGATAATTAGATCTTTAATTCAATTGCCCTAGGTTAATTAGGTTTTTAGATTTAATAATCAATCCGAACACCCTTCGGAATTAACTCGTTAGCGCGATTAGGAGATTCACAACATCCCTGTGGACCGACCCGTACTCACCGGCTAGCTTCTTAGGACGCCGTTCTTGATTGCGGTAATAAATAGTTTTGAGACAAAATCAAATGGCGCCGTTGCCGGGGATGGCGTAGTTTTTCCTTTTTGCAATTTCGGCTTAATCTTAAATTAAAAAATCTAAAAAATCAAAAAAAATTATAAAAATATATCAATTGTTATTTTTTGGAAAGGGTACTTTGTTGTGTGAATTTTGCAGGAACAAATTCGGATCTGAAAATATTCAGAAGGTGAAACAGAAAACAATATATCAAAACAGAAGGGGACTTCGAAATCAGAGCAGCAAAATTTTTCCAGAGATCTGAGCCCTCCATCGCACCGTGCTTCCACCGTGTATACCCATATCAGACCGCGGAAACGCGGCCTTCTTGTCACATCAGAGCTTGAAAATTTTTTTGGGGATCTGTGCCGTCCAGAGAGCCGCGGAACCGCGGTTATAACGCTCTTCTGCCGCGGAAAGGCGGCGCCTTAGTTATTTCCTCTGACCAAAATTGCTCTCTAAGCCTCCTCGGTTCTTCCTCAGTAATTTTTGAAATATCTTTTCTGGAAATTCCTGCAGGATTCCGTGAGCTATAAAATATATTCCCTTCCATATAACAAATCTTGTGCAGGATTTTTGCGCCTAGTTTAAATTAGAAATAGATTGCAAGTAATATTTTTCTGTTGCATATCTTTTATCAAAATCTTTTTGCAACAATTTCCAAATAAAGAGAAAAAGAAAAAGGAAAATTTTTATTAGAAAACTTGCAACCTTTTGCCGCAAATAAATCCTTGCACCACCACCCAACTTTCTTTCTTTTCCCTTTCTTCTAACATGGGTACCCCACATAATAAATCACTTGCCGAACTTTGGTATCCCGAACCTAATTTTGCGTCGTACGTCAATTTGTTCGGTCAATTTAAAGACGATCCTTCCTTGCCAAAAATATCTTTGAAAGATCAAATAGAAGCGTCTAGGAGAAACAGTTTGACTTTTCAACCCACTTTGTGTCAACCAAGTCAATCTTTACCACTTCCATATATTGACACCACTTTTTCAAGTCCTTCTGTAACTCCTAAGCCGATGTCCATTGCTGAGCATATTGCTCAATCTAGCAGCCGATCTTTCATCCCTCTCCACTCATCTAGTTCTAGAGATCCATACGATTATTCACCTTGTTATCCACATGTTGACCCTATCCCTGCCCAACTACCTACTTCCTACCAGTCCTATTCGACTTTCCCACCTTCACTAGACATTGATTATACACAGCCTGTTGGGAGTTTTGCATATCCACACAATTTCGAATCTTTTCCCGAAACCCCCTTACCACCCAAGTCTAGTTTGGAAGAGTCGTTGGAGGCATATATCTCTACAACAAACAAAATGGTTAGGAATGTGGAAGCGTCCGTGGCCGCCCTTATGCAACCTGCTGAACCGGTAGCTAGTTTCCCGCTAGCTCCAAATTTTTCAATGTATGAGGAGGCGGTTGGACAGAATGAGAATGTGAGAGGATTTCCAAATCAAACCTACCCTTACCCAAGTAAAGCCTACAACTCCGGTTTTCCATCGATTATTCCAAATGATTCACCAGTTGAAAATAAAAACGAGTTGTGTGATTTTGTAGTGCTTGATTTGCCAAATTGTGAGGAACCCCTTTCAAGTGAAACCGCACCTAATCCTTTTGACATTTACACCTCCACTCTAGAACCTAAATCGATAAATATCCATGCTTTTGATGAGGTGTCTAAGAAAATTGATTTTCACTTGATTGAGGATATAGATACCGGGAATATTTCGGATGATGAACCTGTCGATTTAATTGGGATTTTATGTTCAACTCATCATCCCGAGTTATTAAATGTTTCTCCCGAATCTCATATGCGTCTTGATTTTGATGATAATGGCATAGATGAGATAAATATTAAGGAGAATTATGAGGATAGTATTGAGGAGAGTTTTGAGGATCATATTGAGGTTGAACCATTTTTCTTTGATGTGTCGGATTTTCCAATTCATCCTCTTGAACGTTTAACTAAATCACCCTCCCTCCTTTCTATCGTTCCGACCACGCTTGAAGACTGTGACCTTGAAAAATTTTCCTTTGAATCTGACACAGTTCTCACTGACGATAACACTTACGAGTGTTTCACTTTTTCGGACGATGTTAATGACTCACCGCCCGAGTTTGAGTCCTTTACATTTTCAGATGAGTTAGTTGAACCATCAGACTCGGTTGCTTACAGTAGTTTCGAACCATTAATGGAATCTTTCAAGTTCGAGACAGTTTACTACGGTGAGAATGATACTATCCCTAATTCACTCCCTTTCGTCCTTCCTATCGTTCTGACCGTACAAGAGACCATTACGCTTTCATCTCCTATACCAAGTTCGGCGTACTCATGTTTTCTTGCGAATCTTGAGGGATTTGACCCCATTTCACGACGGGTTGATAGGTTAGCGCAATCACTTTTAACACATCGGTCATCACAAATTGCGCTAATTTATTCACTCGATTTACACCCTCAAGTTCGTGCGACCCTTCTTTCTCTTTTCTACCATTCTTCTCTCCCACCGAGCCCATATTCTACCATTCTTCTTTCCACACGGTCTCGCGTGTTTTTCATTTCTTTCCTCTACACCCCATTATTTCACCAACTCGGCCATTACCACGATAAGATTTTTGAATGGTTGGTATTAACCTTTGGCTTGTGTAAGGCCAAGCTTGAGTTTGGGGGGGAACCTTGTTGTATATATGTATATATATTTTTGTTTTCTTTTTCTATAAAAAAATAAAAAATAAAAAAATAAAAAATAAAAAAATAAAAAAAAATAAAAAAAATTATAAATAAATAAACAGGGGAGTGCCGGCATTTTGACCCTTTTGGTGTAGCATGACAGTGAGGACACTGTCAAGTTCAAGTTTGGGGGTATGCTCGGTACGTTTTCTTCCTTCGCATTCATTTGTACATATTTTTGCATTTGCATACTTATTTGAAAACCCATAAAAATTGAAAAATTTTGAAAAATTATAAAAATTATTGTATTCAATTTTGGCTAATTGACTTGAGTTTGATGAATGGGTTAACTGGCTAGGAACAACTAGATCTTAGACTTGGTAAAGTAAAAACCCTAAATATAACCTTCCTTAAAGTTTAACGGTAGAAAGTATATGTCTTTGTAGATTATTTAGAAATAGGCAAATTTTGGGTTCACTTTTTGGGCTAAGTCGAAACGAAGGACAAGTATTGATGTTCTTATTAGAGTATAAGTTTGAAAAATAGTTCCTAGCTTAAGTCTAGATTCTGAAAGTGTATACCTTACAATCTGCATAATCACGCATCTTGAAACTTGGAATAGTAGAAGAGACCTTGAAATGCTTTTGTCTAAAGTCCTTAGTACAATGAAAATAAAAGAAAAAAAAGTGAATAAAGAAAAAAAAAATGAACACTGGTTTTTGTGATACTTAAGGCTGTAAAAATAGAAAAATATTTAGCAAAGGGTGCTTCTTCACCTAGTGCCTTAGACCAACTGGTTTGGGAGTCACTGCTAAAAGCCTTGGGTGTTGCAAAACTAGGAATTATGCTTTAAAGTGCAAACGCATTTTGTAATCGGTCGTTGGTACCTCAAGAAGTATTAACGGTCGCATGAAGGATGTGTAAGCAAATTTCATTTAAAAATTCACATATTAATAAGTACTTTGGACAACGGACAGGGGTATGATTGCTTGATTTGAATTTCCAAGTGTAGGGGTGATTTAAACACACAAGTAGGGATATGTGATTGGAGTTTAGATGAGAGAAAGGAATGAAGAATAGAACTTGTATCTTTAATAGAGTTGATAAAAATTCCTAAATGGAGATGGAACCTTAGAAGGAAAACTTAAGAGATGCCGAAAGCTAAGTAAGTCTATATAACATATATAATCTTAAGTTAAATGATAGGAAAGTGTGAAGAATATGGGTGGATAATTTATGAGTCGACGATAATAGAATTCCTTGCTAGAAAACCTAATTGGAGAAAAAAGTTGAAAAGCCGAATTGATAGGATTTTGTGGGTAGTATCCGCTGAAAACCCTCAAGAGACAACACTCCTCCTACTAGGGACACCTAGAAGTTTAACGGCTTGTTGCACGAGCTCAGTGCAATCGCATTTCCCTGCGAAAGTGTGGTTGGGATTTTAGTGAATAAAAAATAAGTTTGCTCGAGGACGAGCAAAAGATAAGTTTGGGGGTATTTGTTCACACCATAATATTGCATTATTATATTCCCCATTCTTATTCGTTTTATAAATAAACAGGTGCTTTTGACGCATGTCTGCTACATATTACAGGTTACAGGTTCTTGGATCTAAAACAGTGAAAAAGATAAAAGATGATACAAAAAGTGGAACGACAACCAACAAATAGAAGGATACAAAAAGTGGAACGACAACCAACAAATAGAAGGATCTTAGTCAAGCCTACACAAAGATAAAGTTCACAAAGCATAAGGAAGCACAAGGTCCAAGATGTCAGAGCGAATGGTTAAAAGTTCACTACAATTCACTGTGAAGATCTGGAGAAGAAACAGAAGTCAATATGAGAGAAGACCAATGTAAAAAGGAAGTACAAGAAGGTCAGAGCCAGTACACCAAATGTGATGATGCAATCCTCTTGTTTGGCCGCGGAACCGCGGCCAAACTATGCTTCGGGCCGCGGTTCCGCGGCGGTGTTAAGGATATATGGGCCGAAAATTTTACTATAATTCAAGTATGCTTTGACCGGTCTTCCTGAGGGTTATTTGGTAATAGCAGATATGCGAATCAAATGTAAACCTAGGGTTCCTATCTCCTTATAAATAGAACCCAAATCATTGTAATTTCTTATGCCTCCTTTTAATAATAAATTTCAGAATTCTTTATGGAGAGCATCGGTGCCTCTTTTCAAGTCATGAATTCAGATCTGACAACATGTGTTGATGTTTGGAGAGATGCATCTGTAAAGTAAGTAATTAATTTCAATTATTGCCCTAGGTAATTTTCATTCTCTGCCCTAGGTAGATTTAATTCCTTGCCCTAGGTTAAATTTATTATCTGCCCTAGTTAGATAATTAGATCTTTAATTCAATTGCCCTAGGTTAATTAGGTTTTTAGATTTAATAATCAATCCGAACACCCTTCGGAATTAACTCGTTAGCGCGATTAGGAGATTCACAACATCCCTGTGGACCGACCCGTACTCACCGGCTAGCTTCTTGCGACGCCGTTCTTGATTGCGGTAATAGATAGTTTTTGAGACAAAATCAGGATCCCACAAGAGAATTTTCTTTATGCGCAGGTACACTAATTTCCCCGCAGGTCGAGACGAATCGAGCGGTTCCTGCAAAGACGCTAATTTCCTTGCGGATCGAAACGAATCGAGAGGTTCTCGCCAAGGACACTAATTTCCCTGAAGTCGAGACAAATCGAGAGATTCCTGCAAAGACACTGATTTCCTTGCGGGTCGAAACGAATCGAGAGGTTCTTGCCAAGGACGCTGATTTTCCTGAATCGAGAGGTTTGTGAGTTGACTTGATTCCGAGACGGAGCATTGATCCGGCGGGGAGGTCATTGGGTGACTTCTTTCTGAGACGGAGCATTGATCTGGCGGGGAGGTCATTGGCTGACTTGTTTCAGAGACGGAGCGTTGTTCCGGTAGGGAGGTCATTGGGTGACTTGTTTCCGAGACGGAGCATTGATCCGGCGGGGAGGTCATTGGCTGACTTGTTTCCGAGATGGAGCGTTGTTCCGGTGGGGAGGTCATTGGGTGACTTGTTTCCGAGTCGGAGCGTTGATCCGGCGGGGAGGTCATTGGGTGACTTGTTTCCCAGACGGAGCGTTGATCCGGCGGGGAGGTTATTGGTTGACTTTTTTCCGGGTCGAAGTGTTGTTCCGACGGGGAGGTCATTGGTTGACTTGTTTCCGGGTCGAAGTGTTGTTCCGACGGGGAGGTCATTGGTTGACTTGATTATGGGTTGAAGCGTTGTTCCAACGGGGAGGTCATTGGTTGACTTGTTTCCGGGTCGAAGCGCTGTTCCGACGGGGATGTCATTGGTTGACTTGTTCCACTTTCTGCGGTGTCTGGGTTGACTTGCTCCGCTTTCTGCGGTGTCGTGGTTGACTTGCTTCGCTTTCTGCGGTGTCTGGATTGACTTGCCCCACTTTCTGCGGTGTTGTGGTTGACTTGCTCCGCTTTCTGCGGTGTCTGGGTTGACTCTAGGTTTTCTGTGATCCGTAGAGTCTTAGAACTAGGGACTTTGTCGTGGCTCCGACTAGTGGTGTCGCGTCCGTATCCTGCTGGAATGAGGAGGAACGTCGCTGTTGGTCTCCAGGCTATAGATGTGGCCGTCGAGATTTGGAACTAGGGACTTTACCATGGCTCCGCTTCGTTGTGACTCTGAGGTCGGTTGTTGACATCATGTCTGCATCCAGTTGGAGTGAGAAGAAACGCCGTTGTTGATCTTTAAGCTGTAGATGTGGTAGTCGAGATTTGACTTCCCTTTGAAGCGGCGCGGTGGGGAAATGTAGTTCCCTTTTTCGCTTATGCCCATGGATTGTATACAGGGGTCACTATGGACTTACCTGCAGGGCAAAAGTTTCATTTCATTTTTTTTGTTTTCTTTCCGCGATGCTCTATCATTTCAGCTTTTTTATATCGCGAAGGTCGCGATTGCCCAATCATTTCGGCTGTTTTTCGCGGTGCCCAATAATTTCGGCTGTTTTTCGCGGTGCCCAATCATTTCGGCTATATTTTTTTTCTTTTTACTCGATGCTTTTTATTGCGAGTTGCCCAATCATTTCGGCTATTTTTGTATGCATATATTTTACTTGCTGATTTTGTTGCAAGTTACCCTATCATTTCGGCTATTTCATATGCATTTATGGCTCGCTGACTTTTTGCTGTGAGTATGGAACTTGGGATCTGATACCAATCTTAGCATCAGCATCGCTACGACTGGAATATTGTCAGGAGCGAATCATCATTTGCCATGAAAGGTCTTAGAATTTAATACCGATTTAAGCATCAGTATCGCTAAAACTGGGAGATTTCCAGGAGTGAAACATCATTTGCCTTCGCCTTTATTGAACAAAGGTGGCTTAGTAGACAGGGTTAGGGATCCTGCCGACTAAGGCTTTTGACTTTATGAACCGTAAGGGTCTCATAAAGGTGTTTCTCCCTACAAGTCGTGAGGATCTCGTAAGTGCGTTTTCTCCTTAGGAATCGTGAGGATTCTTAAGTGCGTATTCTCTTATAAGTCGTAAGGATCTTATACGAGTGTTTTCTTCTTATAAGTCAAGAGTACTTACAAGTGTCGTTCACCACATGAGAACATTTCGCGCCAGTGACGGAACTTGGTAGGGGAGACGTTTATTTGTGCCCGTGGATTGTATACAAGGGTCAATATTGAACCGTTTGTAGGGCAACTTAGGGGATACGACGGCTTAAGAACATGTTCAGATCCTTGTAGCTTAAGGCTTTTGAATCCCATGAGCCGTGAGGGTCTCATAAGGGGATTCTCCTTACGGGTCGTGAGGATCTCGTAAGTGTATTTTCTCCTTAGGGATCATGAGGATTCCTAAGTGTTTTGCTCCCTTGTGAGTTGTAAGGATCTCACGCGGGTATTTTCTCCTTACAAGGTCGAGAGGACCCTGTAAGTGTGCATTTTTAAAAAAAAAATTTTAACGAGTCTGTGCCCTTGCGGATTTTCACAAACTCGCCGGTAGCCCTGCTGTTATTCTCACGGAGCCCTTTCGGGTTTTCATCCGTGCCCATTTCGCTTATGGAAGTACCGTTTTTTTTGTCGCGTTAGCCTAAGGATGCTGCGGTTCGTAGTAGTTTAAAGACGTTTCGGTCCGTAGCTAGTTTCAGGACGTTTCGGTCCGTTTTTAGTTTTAGGACATTGCGGTCCATTGTACATTTCTGCGGTGAAGTTTTGCCGGATAGCACTTACAGAGTTTGGTACTCAGGAAGACAGTGAACGAACACAAGCGTCGTCATCTATCATTAACTTGGGCTGTGACTCGTCAGGCATAGTATTTTTTAAGGACCGGCCGTTTATTGGCCGGAATGGTCTTTCGCCATGCATATCCATGAGAAAGTAAGCCCCACCTTGGTAGACTTTGTCTCATAATCCAAGGATTTTGGCACTGCTCCTGCCTCCAGCTCCTCTATGTTATCTTCTAACGCCGAGTGAGCTTCTTTGTTATTTAGTGACGAATGAGAGATCATGTAGCAACTTGCCACATAATCTTCGGGTTCTTCCGACGAGTCGTCTCCCTCATCATTGTCGTTATCTCCCCTTTCAAGGATATGGTTGAGAAACTCCTGGAGCGTGACTGGGGTTCGCGCCTTCTGATTATATTCCTCCAGCGCGTCAATATGCTTTTACAGTTCCGTGCGCTTGTCGTCAGGCTGCGCGGGCTTTTTGGTCTTCTTCTTTTTCTTCGAAGACTTTGACGCTGGGCCTGGGTATTTTTCCTATCGCTACCAACTCTCGGTGTTGGGCGCAGTCTCAACATCTCTTCAATAATCTCTGGCTCTAACGGGGTTTTCCACCTGATCGCCGGACATGCTTGAAGATCCTTCAACATTTTCTTAGTCCTAGCCGAAAGAACAACTTCCCATGGAGCTTCCTCTATAAATGAGCATGATTCCCCCGGCGTGTCCACCTTTTTAGGAGCGTGCTGTCGTGGCGGGTTTACCCTCCAGTTTTCAGACAACGCAAACCTACCTTATTGATACTAGTCTTCAACCCAGTTTTTGAAAACGTAGCAATCTTCGATTGGGTGACTCACTGCTTTGTGGTAGGGACAATAGTTAGGATGGTTGACGTCACCAGGTTGTGATGGGTGTCTCGGATCCGGCAGAGTGATGAGCTCGTTGCGCACTTCCAGTTCGAACAGTCTCCTTGTTTTATCCCGAGAAAATGAGTAAGAACGTCTCAACTTCTCATCGAGAGATCACGGCTTGTTGCTTTGGCGCACAATCGGTCTCGGGTCACTCGGTTGTTGTTGAGCGTTGGCGACGAAAGTCGCTTTCCCTTTCCCCTTTTCATTCCGAGAATCCGTCTTTGTAGAGGAAGGCCTATGGCCCATATGGTCCATTTAGGCCAGCTTGTCAATCAAAGCCTGGAAGACGGTCGGCTTGAAAAACATCATAAATTGGTATATAGTTGCCTGCGGATCCAGGGTCCCCACGAACATGCCCACGGCAGGAGCTTCTTCTATGCGCTGTTCACACTTCAACCATAGGTTCCGCCACCGAATTGCGTATTGAACCCAAGTTTCTCCCGGCTTCACCGTGGCGTTGATTAATGCCGTGATCAGGGTGTGCTCGCTAGCGCCTGCGAACCTTTGTGTGAACAGTAGCTCCATTTCTGCAAATGTCTTGATGGAATCATTCGGAATCTCCGAATACCATTCAAATGTTGTCTCCGCCAAGCTGCCGACAAATTGGCGAAGCAATAGTTTATCATCGCCTCCAGTATTGCCGCATAGAGCTCTGAATTGAGCAACGTGTTGGTGCGGATTGCCCGTCCCCTTATACACATAGAATTTGGGGATCGTATATCCTGGCGGGAACATAATTTGGTTGTACCACCCTGGATAAGGTCGCCCAGTTCTGACGACTTGGCCTAAAGTTTCGCTTGCCTGATGAGCCCGTATTTGTAGTTATGTAGTCATCAAGCGTAGCTTTCGAGATCGTATCCTCCCTGGCTGCTGATAAAGTCGGAAGAGGATTTGATGTCTCCCCTCTATCGTCTTCAATGATTATTGGGGGATCCGGTTGGATCATCATCCCCACCATATCTTGGAACAGAAGCACCATTTGTTTTATATTAGCCGCTTGTTCCGCGGTTTCTTTATCTTTCTTTTCGAGCATTCTTCGGAGGAACTCGGCGTCGGTTTCCTGCTCCTGGCGTTGATTTGACGATACTTCCGGGCTTTCCTTCTGCCCAGTGAGTGCGGCCATCTTTGTCAGCATCTCCCGGAGCTTTTTTTGCTGCTCTTGGGTTTTCGTCACAGACCGTGTGAGTGGTCGATGACCCATAGAAGTACGGCTTTCCTCTTTTCCGGAAGCCATGTAGACGGTGTGCACTACCATGCCCCCAGACTTGGGGAGTTTGGGTCCACTGCTTTTGATATTTGCCGCCAGTGGTGGGAGATTCTCAGGCCTTCTCTTTTTATGGAAGGCTGAGGTTGAGGGGGCCGTTGCGGCAGGCACCCAGCAGATGATACCTTTCGTGGTATGGCGGTTGGAAGGTTCTCCTCTTGTCGAGCCTTCATCTTCTTCAGCCAACCAGAGTAATCTTTGTCAATTATAGAGTCTTGGACTTTCCGCCAAACTCTGTGGATCTTGGAGGACAACTGTTGAGGAGGCTATTCCGGCTTTACCTGTATTGTGTTTTCAACAGGCGGAGGAGACTTCTTCTAGATGGCGATTGTAGAGTTCTTGCGCACCCTCCTGAGTAGATCGAAGCTGTTCCCAGTTGGAACAGCAGCATCAATCTCCACCATTGGAGCTAGTGGGGTTTGTCCAGAGGGGGCACTACCCCCAGCTTTCCTCACTCGGCGCCAGTGACGACGTCGAGCATGTCGTGTAGCCGGGATCACCTTTATCGTCGGTGTAGCTTCGTCATGTCCCCTGCTTTGAGGAGAGGCTGTTATTGGCGTCAGCCAATCAAAGACTGACATCCGCTGGGAAGGAATGGTCAACCTGTCAAAGGCCGACTTTCGAGTAGGGAAAGTAGTTTGGAAAACTTCACCTGTAGCGGGAGTTGGGATAGCCTTCTCCAGTATTGCGAGCCTCTTCGCGGGCCCATTTGAGCTTAGATTCAGCCCGTCGAAGACTGAGGTAGTTGACTTGAACGACCCGTTGAGAGGGGCCATGATAGTTGCAAGCCGATCGAAGACCGACTTCTTCGGAGCTTCCTGTGATGGCATTGGGACGCTGAAGCTCGTTGGCGGGATCATGGTCCCGAAAAACAACCCAGTGGTGGCATGTGTCACCTGTTCTACCGGCATTGTAAAGATGGAGATCGCTTGGGGCCCGTAAGTCACTCCTCCAGCAGGGACGGAGTGGGAGTTGTTGCTGCAATTAGTGCAGTTGAAAAACATTGATCTTCTGTCTTTGCACGGGAGTAAGCCACCAAATCTTAGTACCTTGAATCCATAGGCAACCATATTAAACCGTGATTCGTTCACGAACACGACACACGAAGTGTGGGTGGAAAGAGGAAAAGGTCCCACCGGGCGTGCTAGAATCCGTTCACTGCCGAAAGACACGACCGGGACGTTAGGACGTCTGGCCTGAATTTTGGGGGCAGATGCTATTTGGGTTTATCCGTCCACCTCTCCGAAGATGCCAAGCTGATTTATGGTACCGTATATCGAAGGTTTAGACGGATGCGGCCGTTGTAGCAGACTTCGTCAGATGCCTCCTCGTTGACGAAGGGTTTTTGATTGTGGGGATGCTCTTCCCTGCAGGCGTAAGCTCCTGCAGTTAATTACGTTACCGCGTAGCGATAACCACTTTCTCCTGCTTCAGATGTTCACTTCATGTCGTGTGTATTTGTTTTGTTTTAGGTTGCCCGTGGATTGTATACGGAGACTAATTTATGTTGTCGCCCGTAGGGCGGGGATTAGTCCAAATCCGTATTTTCTTAGATTTGGGTTTGGGTTGGTTTAAGGATCGTTAATCTCATTTGAGATTAAGATCAACTTACATGTTTGTTGAGGATACGTTAGTCTAACTTTAGACTAAGATCTACTCAACAGGATTTTGGGATCGTTTAGATCCAACAAAAGAGCATTTGGGCTCTATCGTTTTAGTTTAGGGACGTTGCGGTCCATTGGGTTTAAGGACATCATAGTCTATAGAGTTTAGTTTAGGGACGCTGCGGTCCGTTGGATTTAAGGACATCATAGTCCATAGAGTTTAGTTTAGGGACGTTGCGGTCGATAGTTAGTTTAAAGACATTACGTTCTATAGCTAGTTTAAGAACGTTGCGATCCATAGGGGTGTGCTCATGGGTTTGGGAGTGTACCAAAAGAGCTGTTGGTTGTAGGGACCCTCTATCTCTTTGAAGACGTTGAAGAATTACAACGACATGTATTGTTAGTTGTATGTATGCCCTAGAGGCCAATATTGTACAGATGATGTATATAATATTGGATGCTTTGACATATATAGAGAGGACTTTCTTGCTCGATATGATAGTATGCTATCTGGTTGCTCTTTATCTTAACATGTATACTTGTCTCTTGATACTGTCTTATAGTTACATGTTGGTAAAGCTCTTAGGATGTGTACTTGATTACCTGAACTATGATGCAGATCATTCTAGTGGGGACAGTGTAGTCCATAAGTACATCCTTTAATGTTCCTAGTCGTGGGTGTATCGAGACAGGGCATCGATATACCAGAGCAGACTAGCGTATACGCTTCTCGACCCATGAGATGGGCGATGGATGATCCCATATCCATTGGTGTTTGACATCAGAGATGGTATACAGGTGCTCAGCGGAGACTGGGTACACTGGATGGACTCACCGAGAACTCCCAGATGGTATTATACCTCACGTCAGATGGCAGTTCTCTGGTGACACTTGTGCAGGTTAGTCTGTAGACCCAAGATCGTCATAGAGTCTTGTGTGATTCCCACTGTGCTTTTATTTCCACCTTACCACATTCAAGAGGGAGTGCAAAACGGTGGTTTTTGGGTACAGTCCCGAGTCACATGGAGGCAATGAGCGATAGGAGGGGTTTCGTCTCTCCCGGTATTGGGGGTTGATGTTGCGCTGTGCTCGATTGGCCGTAACAGGGAAGTCCCTGGCCAGGGCTGATTTAGAGATTTACTGGTAAGTGTTACCAGTAGTTTCTCGACCCGTTATAAGCCTCAGATCGGCATGACTTATCGGTTATTGGGGTCTGACGTTTACCACCCTTAGACTTGATATGCGACATATCAGACGAGGAGACCGGACTGTACGAGAAGTGTTACCGTCAGGATTTTACAGGAGTTGGAGCGGGCTTGCTTGCTGATCTTCTAATCGCTCAATACCCGGGTAGCCGTTACGTCCATCTAGTACCGCTGACGGCTTGTGGGTGCTTGATGTGATCATCACCTACTGCCGGCGTATTGACGAGTCTTTAGAGTCCTACATAGAGGTTTTACTGGCTCAGGCAAAACGAAATAGGAGCGCATATAACATATGTGCGGGACCGAGAATAATGCGTGTATGTGATACCGTATTCTATTCTCGCGACTTTTTGTATCGGTCGGTTATATGTGATATAGCCGGGTTATCGAATCAAGTGTTGATTCGATAAGTCGATACATTGGGTGTTAGTCGGTTATATGAGATATGACCGGATTATTAAGTCAAGTGTTGATTTAATAATTTAGTGTATAATTGTATATATGATATACTAATTTACATTAACTAACATTTGTTCACTTAAGGATTTTTCTCACATGTGCACAACTTTAATATATATGTGATATATATTAAATTGTGTTTTCTTTTTGTATCATGGTTGTTGATACAACATTCATGGGTGTATGAGACTTACAACATGCTATTTGTTATGTTGATTTTAATATTTAAAGTAATTACAAAATTAGTGGAAGATTAGAAAAATGCATGAAGCTTGTGGATGCATTGACTAAGTCCACTAAGTTTGTTTTTATTTGGATATTTGTTAACCTAACCATCACACTTAGCCATGATTATGTCTCTACATGAGTTAGTATATGATACTCACTCACCCATAGTTAGCTCACTCACTTGATCATTATCTTTCTTTCATTTTTTCCTTCATCTTCTTCCTTGAGCTAAAAAGCTCTCTAGGGTTTGATCCAAAGTGAGAAACATTGTGAGAAAATAAATTCTAAAGTGAACCCACTTCCTATTTCTCCATCCTCTACTAGACTAGCACTTTAGTTTAGGGTGTTTGCTTCATTAATTCTCTAGTTGGTGAAGTAGTAGCTTGACTTGGTATTCCCTCGACGTAGATCATCTTCGGCCTCGAAGACTTCAAGCAAGGACGCTTCCTTCGCCTCGTGAAGCCATGCAATAGCCCGGGAGAACCATGATCGTAGCGAAGGGACTACAACAAGGAGCTTTAGAAGTGAAGGACCGATCTACAAAGGTTGTATTTCGTATTCACTTAGTGATAAATGTTATTTACTTGCATGTGTAACCCTAATTATCTAGCAAAGATCTTGTTTAGGGTTATTCGACACAGCTAAAATTTTAATCGGGCATGGTTGATGCCTTGTAGAACCTTATTAAAGTGTCTAGTAACCCTACAGTGGTATCAGAGCCTAGCTAGAGCATTAGGCGACATGTTTGCGAAGTTAAAACTCCGATCGAACCCCGAAACGTCGAAATAGACCCCTCTCTGGAAATTTTGTAATAATGTGATTTTTTCTGCATTAAAAATACTCAAAAAAATCAGCAGGGAATTCTATGAGTTACTGTAAAACACGACATCCCAATTCCACCAAAGCGCCGCGGAACCTCGGCAATACCTTGCTTGCGCAGCGGTTCCGCGGCGGAATAGTAGAATTAGGGTTAGTGTTTTGTGCAGTAATATCCGTAGGTACTTGTACATTCTTCTGGGTATTTTTAATCTGACTCAAGTGTTGAGTGTTCTGGGGATTATTTTGTATTCGTTGATTTGATCGAAAAATTTAATTTCGTGCTTTTTCCGGATAATTTAGAAAGTATTAAAATGTTCTCGCTTTTTCCCGACACGAAAAACTTTCAAGTGTTGAATTTTTCTTGAGTTTAAATCTTTCGGAAAAACGTGCATGTGACGTGATGGACCCTCTAGAAGAACACAAACCTTAACTCGATTATGTGATCGTCTGAACCGTCTCTAAACCTTAGGGTTTAGTGCAGTACGGCGTGCCACATGTAAGGCGTTGGCTAGACCCTTTTACGGTTGGACCGTTGGTACTGTGACGTATTCTGGAATTTTTGAACTCCGCTCAAGTGTTGAACTATTTAGGAAATCTTGGGTATTTGATTATTCGATCGGAAAGTTTAATACTGTCTATTTATCTGGAATGTGATACAATATGTGGAATTCATATGGTTAGGCATGAAATGCGAAGTATGTGATATTTCGGATTTACGATGACTAAAGAGATTGTGGATTCCAAATGTTGTAGTTTTACACTTTCTTTTCTGTGGCCGTAAGTGTAATATGTGATATCGCCGGTTTTGTTGCTATATGTCAACAACAATTGGGATGTGCATATTTACTTACGATGATGACATGTGATGTTATGTGTTGCTGGATATGTTATATTGGATCGTCGCGTTTTTGAATAGCCGGGGGTTTTATGTGATATGAGGGTTTTTATTTTTCATTCATGTAAAATTCATTGTATATAATATTCTTTTATTGGGGCACTTCCGGGATGAGGTTGATGTCACAATTTGTATATTATTTACTTTTCTGCACTAGGATAGACCCAAGGAGGAGAGCACAAGTAACCGGCTTCTAGATTCTAGTGGGAGACCAACTCGAGGAGTCGAGTCCGGGTCTCCTAACTCTAGAATTGGTAGGGTTGCTTGCCGCTCTCGTAGGGGTCTAGGGGTGTGGGTTTGGCTATTCATCGCGACCGTGGAATCCGTGTTTTATAGAGGCTCAAAATAAAACACGGACGTTCTAGTATATCCTTTATTTCATATGTTTCTTCTGCTGCGATATCTGTGATGTGCTCATTTGATATGTTGTGATAGATACTGTATATAGTATATATGATATATTATATAGACGTTACTTATGTTTTACACCCGCGCTAGCCCTGCCCCGCTCTGGCATTAGTTACCTAACCTAACGGTGCACGAGGGGACATCGAGGCGAATGCGGATGGTATAAGTGTACGTCATATTTATCTGTGATTTTTAGATGACTTAAATGATGGGACTTCATTAATATGATTAATGAAAGAAAAGAAACCTAAAAGATGTTGTAGAATCAAATTTTCAAAAAGGGTAGCTACAGTTTTTGCTTTGCATAGCGATATATATGATATATCCTGCACCTTATTTGATGAGGAAAGAGTCGAGATCCCTTCACAGGGAGTGACCTCTTTAGCAAAACTGGCAGATGCTACAACAATCGGTTTGTTTTTATTGCTTTTGGAGTTTTTGCTTTGCATAGCGATGCATATGATATATCATGCACCTTATTCTATAAGGAAAAAGCCGAGATCCCTTCACCGGGTGTGACCTCTTTAGCAAAACTAATGAAAGCCTCAAAATCACTCCATTTCAAAATTCACTCGATTCTGCAACGATATCAAGTTCATTACGCAATAGGTTTTCAGAAAAACCTGTCGTAGCGCTCCGTCATTTCAGATAAGTCCTGCTTAGTATTCGTGCTGCGTTTGTTGACCTTGTCAAGGCGTAGTGTGCGGTAGCTGACCAGTATTTATCTGTTTATGCATATGATGCAGATTGGATTAGGGTAGTCGTATGGCCTTGTTGAACTTGTCAAGGGTTGTGCGGGTGAGTTTAATTCAATCAAGAAATGACGGGTTGAACTTGACTTACGGTCTATGATTTGTTGACCTAGTCAAGGTCATTGATCGTTTGGGGCAAAATATTATCGGGAATTTCAAGTGTTGAAATTTGCAATGAGATTGCATACCTTCTATGAGATAGTTGGATCTCGATACCCTCTGCGAGTAATTGTTACTCCTGGGAGAGTTTTACACAGGACAATTAGCCGATCAAGTAGGTGTCTAGAAAGGTGTCAACGGGGTTACGCCTCTGGGAAAATGAGGTTTACTTTAATTAGGTCCGTGCGAAAGCACGGGGAACGTCCCTCAAAGTACCGACACTGGCCTGGCTGAAAGATTGACGAAGTTGTAGGGTGTAATTAATCCCGGCTAGTCTTTCCTTTTAGGGTTTGAAGGAAGATTTGATAAAAACAGTGGGAGCCATCATGATTAGATAAAATAATAACCAATCTGATCTTGCAAGAGCATACGCTAAAGTGTTTTTCTTCTCTCACTCTCCAGGTAGCGACCATATTATGCCTTAATCAAGATAATAATATGGATGTATTGACCGAACCCACATATTTTACTATGCTAGGGAACGTTGGTTCCGTTCTTTCTTATAAAAGTTATAAGACTGAACAGGATATAGGGGAATAACAGGATTCCCATGCCACCCGAATGAAGAAAGTACATGTTGATGCATTTTCTTCGGGCGTGTTCGTTACAGAGAACTGTTTCTTAGTTCACTCTGCGTCCTGGGTATTAGATACCGGATCGGGATCCTATATATGTAATATGTTACATGGGCTACGTAAAGGTAAGGAACTGGGAGAGGGTGATCATTCCATAAGAGTAGGTAATGGTGCAAATGTTGCAGCCAAAGCAGTTGGCAAATATCACCTAGTGTTACCAAATAGCAATACATTGGTTCTGAACGAATGCTATTACATTCCGACCCTGATATGCAATCTTATATCAGTTTCTTTATTGAGCAAAGAAGGATATAATTTTGTAGTACAGGATGATGTTATGAACATATTCCTAAATCAAAAGTTGATTGGATCAGGTTCGTTATTTAATGGCATATACGTTCTCAATCAAACTACAGTCCTTAATATACAAAACACACACAATAGGAAGAGTTCAGAAATGAACGAATCTTTCTTGTGGCATTGTATACTTGGTCATATAAATGCGAAACAACTAGCTAAGTTGCATAAGGATGGATATTTGAAACCGTTTGAATTTTCATCTTATGACACTTGCCAGTCATGTCTCAAAGGCAAGATGACCAAAACTCCGTTTACGGGACACGGCGAAAGAGTTACGGAACTCTTGGGACTAGTACATAGTGATGTATGCGGTCCCATATCTACACATGCCAGGAATGGTTCTTCGTACTTCATTACATTCACTGACGATCTCTCTAGCTTCGGATATGTGTTCCTGATGAAACACAAATCAGAAGCTTTTGAGAAATTTAGAGAATATAAACAAGAAGTTGAGAACCAAACCAGGAAAAGTATTAAAATACTTCGATCTGATCGAGGAGGTGAATACTTGAGCAATGAATTCCTGGACTTCCTAAAAGAGAATGGGATTCTCTCTCAGCTGACTCCTCCATATATATCACAGCACAACGGTGTATCAGAACGGAGGAACCGCACCCTATTAGATATGGTGTGCTCTATGATGAGCACAGATGAGTTACCTATATCCTTCTGGGGGTATGCGCTGGAGACAGCAGCATACCTATTGAATCAAGTTCCATCTAAATCTGTACCTACCACACCATATGAGATATGGAGTGGGAAGAGACCAAATCTTAAACGAGTTGAGATATGGGGTTGTCCGGCCTATGTCAAAAGACAAAATCCGGACAAACTCGAGGCACGGTCAGTTCTTTGCAAGTTTGTGGGATATCCAAAGAACTCATATGGGTATTTTTTCTACCACAGTGAGGAACAAAAGGTGTTTGTTGCTCAACATGCCACCTTTTTAGAAAAGAAATTTCTTGTAAAAGAAATTAGTGGCAAAGTGGTAGAGCTGGAAGAGGTTCCAGATACACAAACTGCAACTGAAGATTTAGTGGAACCAAAGGATCCGGTAGTTCCCAACAAACCTCAGCCTCTCCGCCGATCTAGTAGGGTTTCTCACCCACCTGAGAGATACTACGGTTTTCTCATGGATGGTGGAAACGAGGATTGCATCATGGTTGATGATGACCCAACTAGCTTCGAGCAGGCCATCACGAGTGGGGACTCAGTGAAATGGCTGGATGCAATGCGGTTCGAGATGGAATCCATGTACACCAACAAAGTATGGACTTTGGAAGTTGCTCCTGAAGGGGTAAAACCCATTAGGAGCAAGTGGATCTTTAAGAAAAAACTTGGTGTAGATGAGAAAGTGGAGACTTTCAAAGCTAGACTTGTTGCAAATGGTTTTCGTCAAAGACCAGGTGTGCACTATGACGAAACTTTTTCTCCAGTGGCTATGCTTAAATCCATCCGGGTCATACTTGCCATCGCTGCATATCATGACTACGAAATCTGGCAAATGGATATTAAGACCGCCTTTCTGAACGGTGATTTAGAATAGTGCGTGTACATGACTCAGCTAGAGGGCTTCGTAGCTAGTGGGAGCAGCGGGAAGGTGTGCAAGCTGCTTAAATCCATTTATGGATTAAAGCAAGCATCGCGAAGTTGGAACATCTGTTTTGACGTCGTTATCAAAGAGTTTGATTTCGTCAAAAACATAGATGAACCTTGTATCTACAAGAAGGTGGCAGAGAGTAAGGTTGTCTTCCTCGTATTGTATGTGGACGACATACTCTTGATAGGAAATGACATTTCTTTGCTGCAATCGGTCAAGCTCTTCTTATCACAAAGATTCTCAATGAAAGATCTAGGTGATGCCTCCTGCATATTGGGAATTATGATCTATAAAGATAGATCTAAAAGAATATTGGGATTGTCCTAATCCAGTTACATTGACACCATATTAAAGAGGTTTAGTATGGAAGAATCCAAGCGTGGGAACTTACCCACGATCTCTGGACTCACTCTCTCCAAAGAGATGTCTCCCAAGACTGATTTGGAGAGACCTCGCATGCAAAGGATACCCTATGCTTCGGCTGTAGGCTCTATCATGTACGCGATGCTATGTACCAAACCCGATGTAGCACACTCACTAAGTGTAGTGAGTAGGTATCAAGCTGATCCTGGAGAGAGTCACTGGACAGCTGTGAAGAGCATTCTCAAGTACTTACGAAGGACTAAAGAGATGCTCTTGGTGTTTGGTAACGGAGAACTCCAAGTGGAGTCCTTTACCGATTTGAGCTTCCAGAGTGATAAGGACGACTCTAAGACGCACTCGGGATTTGTCTTTACCCTTTATGGATGGGAGGTTAGCTGGAAGAGTTCCAAGCAGGAAACCATGGCAGACTCGACGATGGAGGCTGAATACATCGCTGCCAATGATGCTGCCAAAGAGGCTGTCTGGATTAAGAAGTTCATTACTGAACTTGGAGTGGTTCCATCCAATGAGCATCCAATACCTTTGTATTGTGATAACAATGGAGCGGTGGCTTTGGCCAAGGAACCCAGGTCCCATCAGCGATCCAGGCATATTCTAAGGCGGTATCACCTGATCCGGGAGATAGTTGATCGCCGGGAGATCGAGGTCAAGAGGGTTGACACGAAGAACAACATTGCGGATCCACTCACGAAGGCCATTCCCCAGATACAGTTTAAGAGACTCTTTGGGATGCTTGGTATGCGATACTATAGCAGCTGGCCCTAGTGCAAGTGGGAGATTGTTAGTTGTATGTATGACCTAGGGGCCAGTATTGTACAGATGATGTATATAATATTGGATGCTTGGACATATATAGAGAGGACTTTCTTGTTCGATATGATAGTATGCTATCTGGTTGCTCTTTATCTTAACATGTATACTTGTCTCTTGATACTGTCTTATAGTTACATGTTGGTAAAGCCCTTAGGATGTGTACTTGACTACCTGGACTATGATGCAGATCATACTAGTGGGGACAGTGTAGTCCATAAGTACATCCTTTAATGTTCCTAGTCATGGGTGTATCGAGACAGGGCATCGATATACCAGAGTAGACTAGCGTATACGCTTCTCGACCCATGAGATGGGCGATGGATGATCCCATATCCATTGGTGTTTGACATCAGAGATGGTATACGGGTGCTTAATAGAGACTGGGTACACTGGACGGACTCACCGAGAACTCCCAGATGGTATTATACCTCACGTCAGATGGCGGTTATCTGGTGACACTTGTGCAGGTTAGTCTGTAGACCCAAGATCGTCATAGAGTCATGTGCGATTCCCACTGTGCTTTGATTTCCACCTTACCACGTCCAAGATGGCATGCAAAACGGTGGTTTTTGGGTACAGTCCCGAGTCACATGGAGGCAATGAGCGATAGGAGGGGTTTCGTCTCTCCCGGTATTGGGGGTTGATGTTGTGCTGTGCTCGATTGGCCGTAACAGGGAAGTCCCTGGCCAGGGATGATTTAGAGATTTACTGGTAAGTGTTACCAGTAGTTTCTCGACCAGTTATGAGCCTCAGATCGGCACGACTTATCGGTTGTTGGGGTCTGACATTTACCACCCCCAGACTTGATATGCGACATATCAGACGAGGAGACCGGACTGTACGGGAAGTGTTACCGTTAGGCTTTTACAGGAGTTGGAGCGGGCATGCTTGCTGATCTTCTGATCGCTCAATACCCGGATAGCCGTTACGTCCAGCTAGTACCGCTGACGGCTTGTGGGTGCTTGATGTGATCATCACCTACTGCCGGCGTATTGACGAGTCTTTAGAGTCTTACATAGAGGTTTTACTGGCACAGGCAAAATGAAATAGGAGCGCATATAAGATATGTGCGGGACAGAGAATAATGCGTGTATGTAATACCGTATTCTTTTCTCGCGACTTTTTGTATCGGTTGGTTATATGTGATATAGCCGGGTTATCGAATCAAGTGTTGATTCGATAAGTCGATACATTGGGTGTTAGTCGGTTATATGAGATATAACCGGATTATTAAGTCAAGTGTTGATTTAATAATTTAGTGTATAATTGTATATATGATATACTAATTTACATTAACTAACATTTGTTCACTTAAGGATTTTTCTCACATATGCACAACTTTAATATATATGTGATATATAATAAAATGTGTTTTCTTTTTGTATCATGGTTGTTGATACAACATTCATGGGTGTATGAGACTTACAACATGCTATTTGTTATGTTGGGTTTAATATTTAAAGTAATTAAAAAATTAGTGGAAGATTAGAAAAATGCATGAAGCTTGTGGATGCATTGACTAAGTCCACTAAGTTTGTTTTTACTTTGGATATTTGTTAACTTAACCATCACACTTAGCCATGATTATGTCTCTACATGAGTTAGTATATGATACTCACCCACCCATGGTTAGCTCACTCACTTGATCATTATCTTTCTCCTATTTTTTCCTTCATCTTCTTCCTTGAGCTAAAAAGCTCTCTAGGGTTTGATCCAAAGTGGGAAGCATTGTGAGAAAATAAATTCTAAAGTGAACCCACTTCCTATTTCTCCATCCTCTACTAGACTAGCACTTTAGTTTAGGGTGTTTGCTTCACTAATTCTGTAGTTGGTGAAGTAGTAGCTTGACTTGGTATTCCCTCGACGTAGATCATCTTCGGCCTCGAAGACTTCAAGCAAGGACGCTTCCTTCGCCTCGTGAAGCCATGCAAGAGGCCGGGTGAACAATGATCGCAGCGAAGGGACTACAACAAGGAGCTTTAGAAGTGAAGGACCGATCTACAAAGGTTGTATTTCGTATTCACTTAGTGATAAATGTTATTTACTTGCATGTGTAACCCTAATTATCTAGCAAAGATCTTGTTTAGGGTTATTCGGCACGGCTAAAATTTTAATCGGGCATGGTTGATGCCTTATAGAACCTTATTAGAGTGCCTAGTAACCCTACATGTATCAGAGGTATAGAGAGATGTACCCTTGAACCAAACTCTAGATTAAAGGGAGAGATCATGGTAGGACGAACATCATCTTAAATGCCATGAGTTCATTAGCTATTTTTGGGACTAATATCAATTTTGAGAAAACCTGAGTATAATAAGGGCTCGGCTGATTGAGGACCCAAAAGGGTTTCGGCTTCAGGAGACTTGGTTAATTTGAGCTAATGTTGGCCTCTCATAGTGCTAAACACTAGTATATGCTCAGCGCTCACGTGCTCCCACGTGAGACCTTAAAGTAGTGTTAAACACTAAAATTTGAGGCGCTCACGTAGGGTCATGTGAGGCGCTTGAAGTAGTGTTAAACACTAAAAATTTGAGGCGCACACGTGGGGTCACGTGAGGCACTTGAAGTAGTGTTAAACACTAAAAATTTGAGGCACTCACGTGGAGTCACGTGAGGCGCTTGAAAGTTGGCACTGTTTCTTTGGGTTTATTCCCATATTCTTTTCTGAGCGCTAAGCACTATTAGGTCACGTGGGATCACGTGAGGCGCCCCAAAAATGGAAAATGCCTTTGATTTATTCCCTTTTTGCTTTATAAGTGCTAAGCACTATCAGTGAGGGGGTCACGTGTGAACACGTGATCCATTTCAGTCTCTCTCTTTTGAGTTCATCACAGGTGGTCACGTGTGAACACGTGATCATCAATATGCATGGAATTCTTTCTCTGAGTCTTAAAAAAATCTCAAATCCCTTATTATATATTTTTATATGGATTTAATTGCTTGGACTTAGTTCTTCTGTTAGGTTGTGGATTTGCATGACAGAGTCTCCCTGATGAGAATTAAATTCTCAACTTGTAGGGAGATCTGCTTCTGCAGATCTCTCACCAGAAGAAAGAACTAAGTTCTTATATGAAGGGTTAAACCCTAGTTTTATTAGAGAAATTAGATAAGGGTTAGATTAGTTCCAAGTCTAACTTTGAAAGCATACGCATTGGCTGTAAAGCAAACCCTTCATGGAAGAATTAAATTCTCTGAACTCAGATCTTTTCTTAGGTTTTGGATCTGCATGGCAGAATCTCTCCGATGAGAATTAAATTCTCAACTTGTGTTGAGATATGCTTCTGCAGATCTTTTTACCAGAAGAAAGAACTAAGTTCTTTGGAAGAGTTAAGAAGAAATAAGATGTTCTCTGTGTTTTGTTCCTTCTTACCTAGGGTTTCTTCTTTTCTTTTGAACTTGCAGTTTATGGGGGGATTCTTCTGTCTAAGAGTTGAAGTCTTGGGTTCTTTATATAGTGGAGGCTGATTTGTCGATTTAGTTGAGGAAATCTCTCCAAGATCCAAGGACTTCTGTTTTACAGAAGAAAATTCTCTTGTTTTTAACAAGATTGGGAAAATATTTTCCCATACAGAACTTATTCTGTATCTTGGTGATTTTTAATCACCATTGGATCTTTAATCCAACGGTGCTCTGATTTACAGAGCACAATCTTTCTTGTTTAGAAAGATTGGGGAAAATATTTCCAAAATAGGGTTCTGATCCCTTGTATATAGAATTTAATTCTATCGGCTTAGAAGGCATTAGAAGCTCTCACGTGCAGCACGTGACCCAATGGTACTAGGGAGGTTTGCCTATATGCAGCAGTCCCAGAGAAGAGAATCACGTGTTGGCGCGTGATGCGCCTTCTGGCCTGCTAGTTGTTTGATGAAGGCGCCTATATACTTTGTATATAGGTGCTCACGTGTGTCACATGAGGCCCAACTTCAGTTCCATTTGTTAAGTGCATTACTTGTGATTTTGGCTCCAAGGCGCATCACGTGTGGGCACGCGATGCTCCCTTTGGGGAATTTTCCCATTCCTTTTTTATTTATTATTTATTTTTCAACAGGGAACACATATATTATTATATGGAATCCAGGGTTTCTAGTTTCTGTAACTATATAAGGGACCGGGAGCTTCATATCAAAAATCATCATCGAAGAGATCAAGAGGTCCAAGCGATCCACGCATCCGAGTGATCATCAACTAGTCATCTACTTCCAACAAGAGAGAGAGCGAGAGCAAAAACTAGGGTTCTTGTAATCTACCTTCAAAGGATTTGTAAATGAAATAGTTGATTAATAAAGGTAGTTGTTATTTAATTCTTTTCTTTCTGCATTTAATTTCTGCATCTTAATCATGTTTTCAGTATTCAACCTTTCTTCTAAATCTCAAACCATGAGTGAGTAACTCCTAGCTTGTTAGGGTTTGTAGGCTAGGGTAGATCAATGGATGAGAAAATTATTTAACTTCTTTTATATATTTTAAAGTTTATAAATTTTAGCAAAACAAATGTTAACCTTTTAATCGGGTGCGCTATCAATTTATTGATAGTCACAACCACGATTTTAGATTGGTTAAACACTTGTTTTGGTAAAGGCTTTATATGAATAGAGATCAATGAAAGGACAAGGGTTAAGAGTGGGAACCCCGTTCTCTCCAAGAACCCTAATCTACATTCATCACTATCGATCTAGTTTTAAACTATTAAAAGATAAAAGGAGTCATTTTTAATTAGTCATCCATTACTACTAAGTCTTATGAACCTTACAAGCATTTTCTTTATAAATTTTACATTCATATTAAAATAGATCTATAATCAATCACCCTATCTTCGATCAACTCGTCTAAAGCATGAAAAGGGTTCACATTTCCCTGCGGATGACACGTACTCATCACGGATAGCTACCAGCGACACCGTTTTGATTGCAGTATTTACAAACACTCTTTTTAGCATATCAATCATAAATGCTTCATTATTTGTTTGTCATATCCAAGATCTGAACTTGTTTGTATCATTAGAGAAAGACATGAGATGTTTAAATCAGTTTCCTAGCATGAAGGTTGCAGACTACAAAGGATTCAGTGTTCTTGGATACAAATTTGAAGTTAAGGACATAGAAGAATCTTGAACCACCCATAATAGTTGGATTGCTACCGTTGGCTTGGATGGTGTGATTTATTATGGGTACTTAGATTGCATACTTGGTATCCAATATCCCGAATGAGCAGAACCATTTTTTATATTTCAGTGTATTTGGTATGATACTTGAACCGGAACTGGAAGGTGGAGAGACAATCTCGGGACTTGGAAAGATGAATATGGATTATCTAGTGTAAACGCATGTCGATCTTTCTTTGAGGACGATCCATTTATGTTTCAATAACAAGCATTTCAAGTATACTACTCAAAGTTCTTGAAGCATTCGAGATGGAATGTTGTATGTCGATGGAAGCCCAACAATATTTATGATGCCGCAGAATTCGAGGATCGCATGAATGACGGTGATGAGAAAGAAGAAGAGAGAAGACTTAGAGTGCTCGAACCATCTGTCTTCATAGAAAGGTTGTCTTCGGATGAGCGTGAAGTTATGTTAGTTAGGAAAGATATTGATAATCAAATTCAAGTAGATATTTGTTGGATATGTATGCCCTTAAATCCTTTATTGTATAGCATGCTAGGGATATATATGTACATGACAATCTTGCTCAATATGATAGTATGCTATTTGGTTTGTCTTTATTTTAACATGTATGTTTTACTAGTTATTACATATCGTTGGTACATGTTGATAAAGCCTGTAGGATCTTTACTTGATTACCAGGTTATGATAGCGATCATACTTGTGGGGTCTAGGTAGTCAATAAACACATCCTTAAATGTCCCTAGTCGTGGGAGTATCGAGACCGAGCATCGATATTCCAGAGTAGACTAGTGTATACTTATCTTGACCCCAACGAGGGGAAATGGTTGGTCCCACAGCCGTTGGTGTACATCACCAAAGATAGTATACAGGTGCTTATTAAGTTATGAGTTATATTAGACGGACTCGCCGAGAACATCTAGATGGTAATATACCTATCATCAGATAGCAGTTTTCTGGTGACATAGGTACAGGGTAGTCTTTAGACCCGACATCGTCATTTGTCTCGAGTGTGTTCCCACTGTACTTAGATTACTACCCTACTACGGCTTTAAAGAGTTGTGCAAACAGGTTTTAGTTGGGTACAGTCCCGAAGCACTTAGGGACAATGAGCGATAGAAGGGATTCATCTATCCTAGTATAGGAAGTAGATGTCGCAGTGTGTTCGAATGACCATCACCATAAGACCTTGGCCAAGGCAGATGAGGTTTACAGATAGTGAGATCAGTAGTTTCCCGGGATGGTTTTGAGCTACATCAACGTGACTTATCAGGTTATTAGGGGTCTGACGTTTTCCACCCCATAGATCCGGTGTGCGACACTCTCAGACGAAGAGACTGTTAGGAATATGTATGCCCTAGAGGCCATTATTGTATATTATAGTGGATGCTTGGACATATATATAGAGAACTTTCTTGCTCAACATGATAGTATGCTATCCGGTTGCTCTTTATCTTAATATGTGCACTTGTTTAGTTTACTATCTCATTGATACATGTTGATAAAGCCCTTAGGATGTTTGCTTGACTACCAGGACTATGATGTAGATCATACTAGTGGGGCTTAAGTAGTCCTTAAGCGCATCCTTAACAGTTCCTAGTCGAGAGAGTATCGAGACAGGGCATCGATATTCCAGAGTAGACTAGTGCGTACGTTTCTTGATTCTGTATGGGGCGATGGTTGATCCCATAACCATTGGTGTTTGATATCAAAGATTGTACACAGGTGCTCATTGGAGAATGAGTACATCGAACGGACTCGCCGAGAACTCCTAGATGGTACAATACCTATCGTCAGATAGCAGTTCTCTGGTGACACTTGTACAGGTTAGTTTGTAGACCCGAGATCGTTATAGTGACTTGTGTGGTTCCCACTGTGCTTTGATTTCCTCCCTACCATGCTCAAATGAGTCATGCAAACAGGTGGTTTTTGGGTACAGTCCCGAGTTACATGGAGGCAGTGAGCGATTTGAGGGGTTTCATCTTGTAAGTGTATATGTGCTCCTTGTCGTGTCAATTACGTTTATGCGGAATCAAAAACATTAAAACTTGAGCACAATACACTGAAATTCCAAAGATACAAGCCCAAACACTATACTAAACAAACCCTAACTAAAGTTTTAACTACTCGGTTGAAATTACAACCTTTGTAGACGGTCCTTCGGGTCTTGAAAGTTGACTCCTCAAGCTTCTTGGGTTGATGGAACGAGCTCCCGAAGCCGATCTTCTATATCAAAGACGATCCACCCGAGAATGCCGATTCAAGCGATAGTTTCGTCCGAAGTAACTAAAGATCAAGTCTTTCTAAGACAAGATGCTTAGATTAGTGTAGTTTATAAAACTAAATGCTCTCTTTTAATCCTCATAACTTAAGAGAGAGGATTGAGGAAGAAAATGAAGATGGCTAGCAACTAAAGAAAATTCTCCGAGTGAAAAGAACAACTATCCTCTCAAAATATCTCACACTCTCATTCTTATCTTTACTCACCTCAAACAAAAGAGTGGGTGGGCTTGGTGACTCACTAGGGTAAGCCACAAGCCCACACATTTCTATGTTAAATGGAGAAGAGAAGAGAGAGAGAGAGCGTGTAGCTACCTCACTAGGTATTAATGTACAAACACTCATAAATATAAATGTAAGTATATAAACAAGTATACCCATACCCGTATAAATACGTATACCGTATTTCTACCAAAATACGAATACTATATTTGTACCGAAAATACAAAATACGCGTATTCATATTTAGAAAGAAATACATGTGTTTGTATCAAAGCACAAATACCCGTATTTATACAAATACACGTATTCGTATAAATACCGTATTCGTGCTAAAATGCAAATACCTAAAAGAGAGCAATATAATACTGGTATCAAAACTGGCTGTCTTTCAAACCTGCTAGTACTACTAAATCTTCATATTAAAGCACGTGCATAAATGCACGTGTTCAATCGAACACCCTACATAAAACCATACGTAAACTACACCGTTTTATCCAAACCTGGAAACCCTCTGTGTTGGACTCTAAAGACTCGACAATACGCCGGCAGTGGGTTTAACCACAAGCACATCAGTGGCATTAGCTGTACGTAACGGCTACCCAGGTATCTGTCGAAGGGAAGATTGACACGATAACTTGTCCGAAAACCCTACTGAGCCTATAAGTGACATTCTCCGTATAGTCCGGTCTGTTCGTCTAAGAGTATCGCATATCGGGCTTAGGGGGTGGTAAATGTAAGACCCCTAATAGCGCAATAAGTCGTGTCGGTGTGGAGCCCAATACACCCTGAGAAACTACTGGTGTACCCACCAGTAAATCTCACTTGTCCTGGCCAGGGACTTTGTGTATTGGCCAGCCGTGCACATCGTGATATCAACTCTCAATACCGTGAGAGACGAATCCCTTTTATCCCCTACTGCTTCCAAGTGCTTCGAGACTGCACCCAACTACTACCTGTTTGTATGACTCATTTGAGCTGTGGTAAGGTTGTTGGGATCCAGCGCCCACGCCGGGGAGGCTGCGGCCGAGGCGGAAGCGAAAACAAAAAATTCTTGCGAGCACCGGAGTCCCGTAAAACCTAAGATTCGAACCATATACCTAAACTAGCTATTTTACAAGTGCAAGAGGTTGAGAAATACAACGTTTGTTGCGTGTCCAGCTAATTGTGGAAGTTCCCTCCAAGCTCATAGCCGCCGGGACCGCGCTTGAGAATTGACCACCCTGCCGAAGACGATCCACCCGAGGGAACGCAGAGGAGGCTCAAACCGATCACCCAAATTCTCTAGGTTTGGATGGCCAGTGATGTAGGAATACTCCACTAAATTTTTCTCTCTAGAATCTTGCTCAAAAATGGGAGCAAGAAGGAGAAGGAGAAGAGGAAGAATGAACCAACCATGGATCAAGTGAGGAAAATGAAATATCATCAAGTGTTGAAGTGAGGATGTCTTGTTCTTTATTTTACAACCATGTAACAATAGTGCATCCAAATGAATATATCATTTTTAAAAGAAAGCCATGCCTCTCTACAATGTTTTCACCATGCTTCATAACTCCACTTTCCACCTCATTTCAAAATTTAATTTTCTAAAAAGGAAAATTAAATATGAGGTGCCCTTCTTCTAGAAGCATTCCCGTATAAATACAGAAAACTTCACCTGGTATATGTATCGCTACATATACACGCATCGGTATAAAATAACGGATAGCACCAAAGAGAGAATAAATAGTGAAAAATAATACTAAAATATATGTATCAAAATACATATATAAATTATTAAATCAAAATCTGATTTAATAATCTGGCTTAATCCTAAGCCGGTTAGTATTATCAATTATCCGATTAAAGTCCGTGTACCACGTACACATATTTAATCGGACCCTTGCACGTACCAACGTACGGCTCCTACATCTGTCGCCTTAACCGAGAAAACCTTCTGTGTGGGACTCTAAAGACTCGACAATACGCTGGCAGTGGGTTTAACCACAAGCACGTCAGCGGCACTAGCTGTACGTAACGGCTACCCAGGTAGTTGTCAAAAAGGGGGTCGACAATCAAGTGCGTCCTTACCCTACTGGGCCTAAACGTGACAATCTCCGTACAATCCGGTCTTTTCGTCAAAGAGTATCACATATCGGGTCTAGGGAGTGGATAACGTCAGACTCCTACTAACCCGATAAGTCATGTATGAGTCTAGCTCATCACCAACTGAGATACTAATGGTCAACTATCAGTAAATATCACCCACCATGGCCATGGATTTCTAGTGATAGCAACTGAACACAGTGCGACATCGACTCCTAATACTAGGAGAGACGAATCCCTGAAAGTCGACCACTGCCTCCATGTGACTCGGGACTGTATCCAACTAAAACCTGTTTGCACAACTCCTTTGAACCGTGGTAGGGTAGTAATCAAAGTACAGTGGGAACTCACACGAGGCAAATGATGACTTCAGGTCAAAGGACTAACCTGTACTCATGCCACCTGAGAACTTCCATCTGATGATAGGTATAAGACCATCTAGAATTTCTCGGCGAGTCCTTCCAGTGTACTCACCTCCAGTAAGCACCTGTATACTATCTTAGGTGTCACAGCACCAGTGGCTTGTGAGACCGGCCACCGCCCCTCGTCGGGGTCTCGAAGCGTTTACACTAGTCTACTCCGGAATATCGATGCCCAGTCTCGATACTCCCATGACTAGGGACATTTAAGGATTTGCTTATGGACGACCCAGCTCCCACATATATGATCGCCATCATAATGCTGGTCGTTAAGCAACAGTCCTATGGGCTTCATCATCGATGAAGATAAACCAGATTGCATACTATCCTTCATCAATGATGAAGATAAAGCAGATAGCATACTATCATCTCGAGTGAGATTTTTATACATGTATAGGTTCTCCCTCAATTATCATAATCACCCACTCGCAATCATAATAATTGCCTTGAGGGCACTATATCCAACAATCAACCACTTGCACTTAAGGCCAATTATTGCGGTATCGCGTACCCATAGGTCGTGTGCTACCGAATACCCAACTTCTCTACTAATAAGTTTCGCAAACTATGTTTATGAAACTTATTGTGTTCGACAAATAGCCTCAGTGAGTGGACAGCTCGCTACAATGTTCTAACTTCATCTCTCTATATTTCAACTTTGCGGAGATTAACAATCTCTCAAACTGAGCAATACCCCGCCTCAAGAATTTATCTGGATACCTAATGGGACTAAGTTCGTCAATGAACAACTCCTATCGAATAAATTTCTTGGGCTGTATTCTTTGTTGAGTTATAACCGGCATCTTTGCACCATGATTACCTCAGTTTCCCTATTGGAACACTATCCAATATACTGATCTTCAGAAGAGGCAAAACTCATAACTCTAACAGTATCTCTGTCATCCAGGTCATCTTGGAAGCCTTAACCGATAACCGCCTCCCAGAGGAGGCTGCCGTTATCATATACCAAGAACATTCTCTTATGTTCTTTACTGCTTCCCAATGTTTCTCTAGGACTGGATTAATATCTGCTTGTTGCAACTAGTGCAAAAGCAATATCTAGTGTTGTACAAGGCTTTGCATGATTGACTTAATAGCATAAGCAAATGATGTGTTATTCATGCATGTCCCTCTCTTCATCCCCTTTTAGAGAGGGTGACTCCATCACCTGCGGGTACACCACCACGCCAGGAGTCGTCCATTCTAAAATACCTCTAGAATGCTGTTCACGTACGCAATTTGGGAAACTTCCCAAATCTAGATCTAAAACCATAGATCTAGTCACCAGAATCCATGATATACTATCCATATCCAATGTGGAGAAAACACTGTGTGACAACCAAAGTCTGACCGATTGTAGTATAAGAACATACTTTCTATCTAGAGTATGTCATTCAAATCCAGGACAGTACTCCCTACATCCTTCTTACTAGGTTCATCTTTTGTTTTGATGAAGTTAATCACTTTGATTGTCACATCAAAACAGATGATCTGTCTCCGCTATCCATGCTTCAGTCTACGAATAGACATAATTATCTTGCACACTTCTGCTGCTCCCACTGACTACGATAAGTCTCTGGCAAAGTCATATACACCTGCACTTCCAAAATCATTTAGAAAGACGTTATAGTCACCCAACTTCCAGATATCATAGCCATGAACTGCACCAGCGCTAAATCATATCCATATAACTTCAGCGTAAACACTGAAGTAAAAGTCACATCACAATCCATAACGGGTATTTGACGAAAACTCTTTACAACAAGTAGCCTTATTAGGTTAGTACCTTTCCACCTGCACAGATCTCGAAAGATCTACTTGCTCCTAATAGGTTTTACCCCTTCAGTAGCACCCATCAAATTCTAAAACCCATGACTTGCTGAAGTGCGTGGAGTCCATCTTGGGTATGAACATCTGGTCACTTGGAAGTTACCACTTCCTATGACCTGCTGATAACTAGTAGAGCCATCATCACCATGATGCTGACCTCCCTATCTCCGTCTACGAGAAAACCGAAATGTCTCTCGAGTGTCTGAGGTCTTCTACTAAAATCTGCGGAGCGGCTAACGGTTTGTCAAATCCAATTGAATTCTTAGGTTCTATTAAATTTTCGGTAATCGTTTATGGCTTTGGAATCACTTCCAATTCTACCATACTCCCACTAGTTTCTTTTGCAAAAAGATCCTTTTATAAAATGGTGGCGAGTCAAGAATAATGTAACCATTGATCTTGAAAATGGTAGAAACAAAATCCTAGCGAATGCTTGGGATAATCCACAAACTGACATTACCGAAATGTGCCTCGAGTTTGTCTGAATTCTGCTTTTGAACAGAAACCAGATAACTCTATATCTTAACAACCATAAGATATGAAACCATTCTATATCCATATAGAATCAAGACACTAATTTAGATGGAACCATATTCAAAAGTCATGCAGCTGTTTCCAGTACATATTACCTAATGAAAAAGGGTCAATACAGCATTATTTATCATGGAGCGCGTCCACGGATGAGTAACCTATGAGAGAATAAAGTTCTCGATATTACTATAATGGAATACCAAGCATAAGTATCTACATCTTCGATCACCTCGAAGAATCCCGATGCTTCTAACATATGGTTCTCTACTTTATTCTTATACCTATAAACATCTCAAGATCTTTGGACCTTTCATTACTACAAATGCGTGTCTAAAACCAGAGAACTTATAGGTAAACCTGAATGATGTAAGACTACCAACCCCTTGTCCCGAAGGACACTGGACAACATACATTTCCACGTATAAGTCCCGAGAGTATACCAACTCAAAATTCTGTGTTATGTAAATTGAAAACTGTATCTTGGTTAAGAATATCTTACACCATTATTCAATGCATCTTATCTTGTCCTCAACTGATAAAGGTAAATGTTTACAACACAATTTTCAAAATGTTAATCTCACTTTATAAAAATAAAGGTACAGATATTTCATTTTAAAATTTGGTGCATAACAACGGTTATTCGAAACTAAATATTCGCCATCAGGCGAAAGCCATGCTATTTAATCCAATATCATCAATTACAACGAATTCCGATAAATCTCTCATTTCCCAATATTCTACTCCTACTCAGCATCTGTAACACTGTGCAGATGTGAGATCCAAATCTGGTAAATACATACTCTGAAGTCAGAATTAATTGGGAAAACAGTTCTCTTTTACATGTTTATAGAAAAAACTGAAACATGAAAATGTTTCACAGAGGATGGTTAGGTATTCCTAGTAATGCCTTTTCCATTATCCAGATTTATGACATTAGTCGCAATTTCCTTTGCCCTCACTTCAATCTCTTTATATGTCTCTACATCTTACCTTCTGTACACCGTCCTTAGGCTAATTGGACTTCTTCCTTCCCTACCTTTCGGAACCGGCTTGAGGTTTGGAAGAAGACTATCCAATAAGCATAACAGGTGTACTCTCCTAATTCAAGGAGCTCTTGCAACCTGAGAGAAGGTAAAGGGAAGAGACAACTTAATAATCCTATTCAATTTCTTCAGAACCTGTGGCCATTCTCGACTGAAGTAACTTCTTTGAGTTCGTATGTAACTATACGATGGCCGTTCCATGAAATATGGATCATCATAGCGATACGATGTGTTCTGAGGAAATCCAAAGGGTAGAGTAGGAGTGGAAAGGATATATGCGACTTTGTCGCAAATCAAGACAAGCCAAAGCCAAATGGTGTAAGAAGGTTCGGTCAAATTGGTTCATGAGTTTTTAAGGTAAGTCATAGGTCGCTGTACCAGAGAGAGAGAGAGAAAAGAAACATTCAGCATGCACTCTATCAAGATCAGATTGTTTATCATTTTATCAGATTAGGATGGCTCCCACTGTTTCCTCGAATCCTCATCCAAACCCTAAAAGGAGAACTAGTCGGGATCATTTACACTTTACAAGTTCGCTAACCGTTCAACCAGGCCAGTGTTGGTACTCCGAGGGAGGTCCCCCGTGCTTTCGCACGGACACAATTAATAACCTCATTTCCGCAGAGACATAACTCCGTTAACACTTTCTAGACACCTAATAGGTTAGCTAATTGCGAAGTGAAGAAATCTCCCGAGGAGTAATACATACTCATCAGTGGGAATCAGGACCCAACTATCATCATGAGATTGTTAGTTGTATGTATGCCCTAGAGGCCATTATTGTACATATGATGTATATTATAGTGGATGCTTGGACATATATAGGGAGGACTTTCTTGCTCGACATGATAGTATGCTATCTGCTTGCTCTTTATCTTAACATGTACACTTATTGTCTCTCTGTTACATGTTGATAAAGCCCTTAGGATGAGTACCTGACTACCAGGATTATGATGCAGATCATACTAGTGGGGCTAGGGTAGTCCGTAAGTACATCCTTCAATTGTTCCTAGTTGTGGGAGTATCGAGACGGGGCATCGATATTCCAGAGTACACTAGCGTATACGCTTCTTGACCCATATGATGGGCGATGGATGATCCCATATCTATTGGTGTTTGACATCAAAGATGGTATACGGGTGCTCAGCAGAGACTGGGTACACTGAAACGGACTCGTCGAGAACTCCTAGATGGTATTATACCTCACGTTAGATAGCCATTCTCTGGTGACACTGGTACAGGTTAGTCTGTAGACCCGAGATCGTCATAGAGTCTTGTGTGATTCCCACTGTGTTTTGATTTCCACCTTACCATGTTCAAGAGAATGTGCAAAACGGTGGTTTTTAGGTACAGTCCTGAGTCACATGGAGGCAATGAGCGATAGGAGGGGATTTCGTCTCTCCCGGTTTTGGGAGTTGATGTTGCGCTATGCTCGATTGGCCATAACAGGAAATTCCTGGCCAGGGTTGCTGAGATTTACTGGTAAGTGTTATCAGTAGTTTCTCGAACCGTTATGGGCCTCACATCGACATGACTTATTAAACTATTGGGGTCTGACGTTTACCACGCCCAGGCTGGATATGCGACATATTAGACGAAGAGACCGGAATGTACGGTACTGTTACTTATTGGATTCACAGGAGTATGAGCAGGTTTGCTTGTTGATCTTCTGATCGCTCAATACCCGGGTAGCTGTTACGTCCAGCTAGTACCGCTGACGGCTTGTGGGTAACTGATATGATCATCACCTGCTGCCGACATATTGACGAGTCTTTAGAGTCCTATACAGAGGTTTCTTGGCTCAGACGAAATGAAGTAGGAGCACATATGTGATATGTGCGGGACCTAGATTAATACGTGTATGTGATACCGTATTCTGATATCGTGATATGTGGTATCGTTCGGTTATATGTGATATAGCCGGGTTATCGAATCAAGTGTTGATTCGGTAAGTTGATGCAAATGATATTAGTCGGTTATATATGATATAACCGGATTATTAAATCAAATGTTGATTTAATAATTTAATGTATGATTATATATATTTGATATGTTAATTTTACATTAACTAATATTAGCTCACTTAAGTATTTCTTTATCTCACTTCTATATAATATGTATGTGATATATATTATTGTGTCATGCTTGATGATACATTGTACATGGGTGTATGAGACTTACACTATTCTATAGATAATTAAGGGGTTATTATTTATTTAAAGTAATTCAAAATTAGGTGGAAATTAGTCATGGTTGATGCTTAGTGGAAGCTTGTAGAAACCATTGACGTAGTCCACTAATTTTTTTTTACATTAGATATTTATTAACCCAACAATTATGTTTAGCCATGATTAAGTCTCTACAAGAGTTATATGAGATATTATCTCACACATGGTTGATATTCTCACTCATTCATTCTCATTCCATTGACATCTTCATCTTCTTCTTCATTCCAATTTTGCTCTCTAGCTTTTTGGAAAGTGAAGAAATTTAGTGTGAAAAATTATTCTAAAGTGAGCAAAAATCCTACTTCATCAACCTAACACTAGATTAGCCATTTAGTTTAGGTAGTTTGCTTCACTAATTCCCAATTAGTAAAGATGTAGCTTGAGTTGGAGATTCCTTGACGTAGATCATTTTCGGCCTCGAAGACTTCAAGCAAACTTGTTCCTTTCACCTTGTGAACCCTTACTAGAGTCTGGGAGATCACTACTTGGAGCGAAGGGACTACTACACGGAGCTTTAGAAGTGAAGGACCGGTCTACAAAGGTTGTATTCCTCATTCACTTAATGTAATGGTTGATTACATGCTAGCTTACTCCTAATTTTCTCGTTAGATCCTTGGTATGGGTTGCATAGCTCTCTAGGTTTTTTAAAATTGCATACTTGATGCCCTATAAATCATAGTTAGGGTGCTATGGAACCCAGCAGTGATAACCTGACGGAATCCACTCAAGTCATCACACTCCAGAAGGTATGCGCATGCCTGGTAAGTTTCCCGTATGTTTGAAACTCCCGATGTGGTTTTTGCCCCAAGCGTCTTATGACCTTAACGAAGGCTAACAAATCAAAAGTCGCAAGTCATGTTCTATCCATTATTGTCCTGATTAATCTAAATCCATCCGTACTCGCCCTTGACGAAGGCCAACAAGGCTGTACAACTGTCCTAGATTAATGCATATCCATGCAACAGAAAAGTAACACATAGCTACCATACACTATGCCTTGACGAAGGCTAACAAACTTAGTATGAATACTATGTGCTACCCGTCTGAAATGACGGAGGGCTACGGTTGGTTTTTGGCGGAAAAACCTTTAATGTAATGAACTTGATATCGTTGAAAGAACTTGAGTGGCTTTGAAATGGAATGGTTTAAGCTCCGCATTTTAAAACTAGTAACATAAATTTTTTCTTAAGAGCGAACTCCCAATGAAGGGATCAAGGCTTTTCCCTCATAGAATGAGGTTCGGGATATTCCTAATCGAATACCTCTATGCAAAGCAAAAGAATACGATCATGAGTTTTGAAGAAAACCGAGTAGTTTTAAAATTGGTTCCGACAACATCATTTAGGTTTATTTTTCCTTGCATTATTTCGATAATGCGTTCCCATCATTTTATGTTTCCAAGCTACAAAAGAAACAACCAAAATAACATGTTTTTTATATGCCATCCACATTCGCCATGGCCCCCCGTCATGCACCGTTAGGTTATTTAACTAACGGAAGAGCGGGGGCGGAACTAGCGCTGATGCAAAACATATAGAAGCATCTACTAAATATATATAATATATATATCAACATCGCAGGCGGATAATAGTCATCACAGTAGATAAAAATCATCACAAGCATGCGAACAACAATATGGAATAGCGGATAATCTAGGAGCCCCGCATTTCATTTGAGCCATAAATAAAACACAACGTTCCCCAGTCGTGTGGATAGCCAGTGCAATAAAGATCCTAGAACTCTACGAGTGCGGCAAGTTACCCGCCAATCCCTCAAGTGAGGCAATCCTAGTCAACAAAGTGAATGGGACACCCAGTACTTCACGGAATTTGGTAACTTGAGCACCCCTCCGTGGGTCAACCTATACCCCCTACGAGTGAGGCGAATAGCCCGCCAATTCTATAGTAAGGCCCTCCTGGTCTCAATGCCATAAGATGCGGGTCCGTTGCCCTCTAGAGCCCGGCTATTCGAGCACTCCTCCATGGGGTAATCCTAGTACAGAAAAGAAAATAATATATACAATGGTGACATCGATCTCAACCCAGTCATGCCCAATAAAAGCATATACATAACAGGCAGTGACGGCAGTCCACATGTCGGACGCTCGCCCCGCAATAAACAATATACAAATGAATCTGAATTGTACATCTAACATTGCACACAAGGCTATTTATCATGATAATCCGTCCATAACATTAGTGTAATACAGAACATCAACGTAAATATCATGTTCGTAAACTCGTGTGATTATACATATAGCAACCAGTCGGATTGTACCGCTCTATGACATTCACGGTTGCAAAAATAAACATACGCACTGATACACATAAATTCAAAATTTCGATCGACCAAAACTTTCCGCATTGGCCCCACGTACAAACAAGTACTCAAACAAATCTGGGTCAAAACTTTATATCCCAAAAATCACATTCCATACCATAAAGCACCAAAAAATTTTTGGAGCCCAATGGCTAAAATAAGGTCGTGGAACCGCCGCAAAATGGCATGTTTCGAGGCGGTTCCGCGGCCAAATTTTGGCATCACTGGCCCAAAAGTTTTTCTGGCCACTAATTTTGCCTACACATAATTTTAAAGCAATCTAAATGATTTTTTGAACAACTTTCAAATTTGGACAGCAAGCATGAAAAATGGAAATGCGATCCGGAAAAATCCGTCGATCGAGACTTTAAGCTTGTGCAAACTAGCTAGTAAAGGTTTATGGAGGCTCTGATACCATATTGGGATCTGGCGCCAGTGCCACGGAGGCCGCGGCCGAGACGAAAGCGAAAACGAAAAATTCTTGCGAGCATCGGAGTCCCGTAAAACCCAAGATTCGAACCATATACCTAAACTAGTTATTCTACAAGTGCAAGAGGTTGAGAAATGCAAGCTTTGTCGCGTGTCCACCAATTTATGGAAGACCCCTCCAAGCTCGTAACCGCCAGGATCGCGTTTGAGAATTTACCACCCTTGCCGAAGACGATCCACCTGAGGGAACGCGGAGGAGGCTCAAACCGACGACCCAAATTCGCTAGGTTTGGATGGCCGTTGATGTAGGAATACTCCACTAAATTTAGAATCTTGCTCAAAAATGGGAGCAAGAAGAAGGATAAAAAGAAGAGGAAGCATGAACCAACCATGGAGCAAGTGAGGAAAATGAAAAATCATCAAGTGTTGAAGTGAGGATGGCTTGTTCTTTATTTTACAACCATGTAACAATAGTGCATCCAAATGAATATATCATTTTTAAAAGAAAGCCACGCCTCTCTATAATGTTTGCACCATGCTTCATAACTCTACTTTCCACCTCATTTCCAAATTTAATTTTCCAAAAAGGAAAAACAAATATGAGGTGTCTTTCTTCTAGAAGCATTCCCGTATAAATACGGAATACTTCACCTGGTATATGTATCGCTACATATACGCGCATCCGTATAAAAATACGGATAGCACCAAAGAGAGAAAATAAATAGTGAACAATAATACAAAAATATATGTATCAAAATAAATATATAAATTATTAAATCAAAACCCGATTTAACAATCTGGCATAATCCTAAGCCGGTTAGTATTATCAACTTTTCGATTAAAGTCCGTATACCGCGTACACGTATTTAATCGGACCCCTGAACATACCAATGTACGGCTCCTACCTGTTGCCTGAACCGGGAAAACCCTCTGTGTGGGACTCTAAAGACTAAACAATACGCTGGTAGTGAGTTTAACCACAAGCACGTCAGCGGCACTAGCTGTACGTAACGGCTACCCAGGTAGTTGTCGAAAGGGGGGTCGACAATCAAATGCGTCCTTACCCTACTGAGCTTGAACGTGACAATCTCCATACAGTCCGGTCTCTTCGTCAAAGTGTATCGCATATCGGGTCTAGGGGATGGATAACGTCAGACCCTTACTAACTCGATAAGTCATGTCCGAGTCTAACTCATCACCAACATAGATACTACTGATCAACTATCAGTAAATCTCACCCACCGTGGCCACGAATTTCTGGTTATAGCCAACTGAATACAGCGTGATATCGACTCCTAATACCAGAAGAGACGAATCCCTAACAGTCGACCACTGCCTTTATGTGACTCGGGACTGTACCCAACTAAAACTTGTTTGCACGACTCCTTTGAGCCATGATAGGGTAGTAATCAAAGTACAATGGGAACTCACATGAGACAAATGACGACTTCAGGACAAAGGACTAACCTATACTCATGCCACCTGAGAACATCCATCTGACGATAGGTATAATACCATCTAGAAGTTCTCGGCGAATCCGTCCAGTGTACTCACCTCCAGTGACCACCTGTATACTATCTTAGGTGTCACAGCACCAGTGGCTTGTGAGACCGGCCACCGTCCCTCGTCGGGGTCTCGAAGCGTATACACTAGTCTACTCCGGAATATCGATTCCCAGTCTCGATACTCCCACGACTAGGGACATTTAAGGATGTGCTTATGGACGACCCAGCTCCAACATATATGATTGCCATCATAATGCTGGTCGTCAAGCAACAGTCCTACGGGCTTCATCAGCGATGAAGATAAACCAGATTGCATACTATCCTTCATCAACAATGAAGATAAACCAGATAGCATACTATCATCTCTGTCAATTATTGTATCCCATTCCGGATAAATAGAAAATGTCAAACTTTCCGATTGAACATTCGAACACCCAAGTTTTCCCGATACAGATCAACACATGAAACAAGTCTAAAAACATTCAGTTCGTGCCTCAGTACCAACGGTCCAGCCGTAGAAGGGTCAAGCCAACGCCTCACATGTGGCACGCCGTACTGCCCCAAACCCGAAGGTTCAAAGGGCAGTTCAAGACGGTCACATAATCGAGTTAAGGTTTGTTGTCTTCTAGAGAGACCATCGCGTTACTTGCACTACTTAGAACGTCGTTAAACTACGGAAAAATCCAACACTTGAAAATTTCCCAACAGGGGAAAAAGTGGGTATTTATATCCGGTCGAACTTTTTAACATATTCTAAAATTATCCAGAAAGCCACATAGACAAAATCTGATACTCCGATCGAAACACCGAATCCCCAAAACAACTCCAGAACACTCATCTCTATAATAAATATTTAAATATCCCAGAAAATACAGCACCCTAATGATACCACTGTGCTCTGATACCACTGTAGGGTTCCTAGGCACCCTAATGAGGTCTCCCAAGGCATCAACCATGCCAATTTCAATTTTTAACGGTGCCGAGAAACCCTAGAACGGATCGTTGGCTAGATTTCTAGGCGAAACAATAAACTAGTTAACACTTAACTACAAGTAAACGGAAATACAACCTTTATAGATCCGGTGCTCCACCTCCATAGCTCCGCAACGAAGTCCCCTCGCTGTCCAAATTAATTCCCGGGCTCTAGCGTCGGCTTCGTCGGAGAAATGGCGAGCTAGGTCGTCGATGTCCATGCCGAAGATGATCTACGTCGAGGCATCGCTAGATCAAGCTCCACCTTCACCAAGCCATGAAAACTTGTGAAGGAAACACCCTATACTACTTGGCAAGAGGTAGAGGATGAAGAAATAGAAAGTGGGTAGACTTTAGAATTGGATTTCTCACACTTTTCATCAATCCACCATTGATGAAGAGAAGCTTTCTTCATTGAAGAAGATGAAGAAGAAGAAGAAAGTGTTATGATAAGTTAATTAATATTGAAAAGAAAACCAATACTTATCATATAATGAACCATGGTCAAGTGTAGAGATTTAATCATGGTTGAAAGGAATGGTTAGGGTTAAGCATGAGACAAAAATGGTCACTAGGTCAAAGCTTCATGAAGCTTCAATATGAAACAAAATTAGCCACCATTCTTTTCTCTTTATCTTTTTCAAAAGAATAAACAAATAAATGAATAAATAAATAATGGATAAACAAAACCCTAATCATTAGTTTAACCATGGTTTAATACTTTACACTTAACCAAGTTAACATGTATCATCAAACATGATACAATCATTTGCACAAAAAGTATATCACATATACAACTTGTGCAATCCAAGTGAGAAAATCCATATAAAGTGAACCAATACTAGCTAATGCAAAGTAATATATCAAATATATAATTATACATTAAATCATTAAATCAACACTTGATTTAACGATCCGGTCATATCGCATATAACCGACTAGTATCCTATATATCGGTTTATCGAATCAATGCTTGAATCGATAACTAGGTTATATCGCATACAACCAATCGATACATTTATCGCGAGAATGGAATACGGTATCCCATACACGCATTATTCTCGGTCCCGCACATATCTCATATGCGCTCCTATTTCGTTTCGCTTGAGCCAGGAAACCTCTGTGTAGGACTCTAAAGACTCGTCAATACGCCGGCAGCAGGTGATGATCATATCAATTACCCACAAGCCGCAAGCGGTCTGCTAAACGTAACGGCCACCCGGGTATTGAGCGATCTGAAGATCGACGAGCAAGCCCGCTCACACTCCAGTGAATCCAACCAGTAACACTACCGTACAGTCCGGTCTGATCGTCTGATATGTCGCATATCTCGTCTAGGGGTGGTAAACGTCAGACCCTAATAGCTCGATAAGTCATGTCGATATGAGGTCTATAACAATTCGAGAAACTACTGGTAACACTTACCAGTAAATCTCAACAACCCTGGCCAGGGATTTCCTGTTATAGCCAATCGAACACAGCGCAACATCAACTCCCTATACCGGGAGAGACGAATCCCCTCCTATCGCTCATTGCCTCCATGTGACTCGGGACTGTACCCAAAAACCACCGTTTTGCACGCCCTCTTGGACGTGGTAAGATGGAAATCAAAGCACAGTGGGAACCACACAAGACTCTATGACGATCTCGGGTCAACAGACTACTCTGTACCAGTGTCACCAGAGAACTGCCATCTGACGTAAGGTATAATACCATCTGGGAGTTCTCGGCGAGTCCGTCCAGTGTACCCAGTCTCTACTGAGCACCCGTATATCATCTCTGATGTCAAACACCAATGGATATGGGATCATCCATCGCCCATCTGTATGGGTCGAGAAGGTATACGCTAGTCTACTCTGGTATATCGATGCCCCGTCTCGATACACCCACGACTAGGGACTTTGAAGGATGTACTTATGGACTACCATATCCCCACTAGTATGATCCGCATCATAGTCCAGGTAGTCAAGTACACATCCTAAGGGCTTTACCAACATGTAACAGAGAGACAATCAGTGTACACGTTAAGGTAAAGGGTAACCAGATAGCATACTATCATGTCGAGCAAGAAAGTCCTTCCTATATATGTCCAAGCATCCACTACAATATACATCCTATGTATAGTAATGGCCTCTAGGGCATACATATAACTAACAATCTCGAGTGAGATTGTTATACTTGTATAGGTAGGGTAGTAATCTAAGTACTGTGGGAACACATTAGAGACGAATAGTGATGTTAAGTCAACGAACTAACCTATACTCATATCACCGGGGAACTGCTAACTGACGATAGGTATAATACCAACCAGCAGTTCCCAGCGAGTTCGTCAAGTGTAACTCATAACCCAATGAGCACATGTTACTATCTTTGGTACCGTATACCAATGGCTGCGGGACATGCCACATCCCCTGACAGGGATAAAAAGCGTATACACTAGTCTACTCTGGAGTATCGATGCCCTGTCTCGATAATCCTATGACTAGGGAAAAGTTTAAGGATGTGCTTATAGACTACTCAGCCCCCACTAGTGTGACTGCCATCACAACGCTAGTAGTCAAGCAAAGATCCTAAGAGCTCTATCAACATATATTAGCGATATGTTAAAAAAACATATACATATATTAAGATAGACTCAAACCAGATAGCATACTATCATGTTGAGCAAGACTGTTATTATATTTGTATATATCCCAAGCTTCCAAAATGTAATATACAATCCAGTACTATACAATAATGGCTTCTAGGGCATATATCACTAACAATCTCCCACTTGTACTAAGGCCATGTATTGGCATATCGCAGACCTAACATCTCGAATAGCCTCTCGAACTACGTCTGAGGGATGGCCTTTGTGAGTGGATCTGCAGTGTTGTTCTCCTAATCTACTCTCCGCACCTCGATCTCCCGGCGATCCACGATCTCCCTGATCAGGTAATACTGCCTCAAGATATGTCTGGACTTCTGATGGGACCTTGGTTCCTTTGCTAAAGCTATAGCCCCGTTGTTGTCACAATACAAAGGTATTAGGTCAACAATGGACGGAACCACCTGAAGTTATGTTATGAACTTCTTCATCCAGACTGCTTCTTTCGCGGCATCACATGCAACGATATACTCTGCCTCCATCGTCGAGTCAGCAATGGTATCCTGTTTGGAGCTCTTTCAATAGTCCGCCCCTCCATTGAGGGTGAATACATAACCTGACATGGATTTGGAGTCATCCTTGTCACTCTGGAAGCTAGAGTCTGCGAATGCCTCGATCTGGAGGTCTTTACTGCCGTACACCAAGAACATCTCCTTAGTCCTTCTCAGGTACTTCAGAATGTTCTTTACTGCAATCCAGTGCTTCTCCCTAGGGTTTGACTGATACCTGCTTACTACGCTTAGTGCGTAAGAAATATCTGGTGTGGTACACAACATCGCATACATTATAGATCCTACCACAGAAGTGTAGAGTATAATACTCATGCGATCCCTTTCCAAATCAGTCTTGAGAGACATCTCTTTGGAGAGGGTGATCCTGTGACAAGCTGGTAGATTATCGCGCTTGGAATCTTCTATACTGAATCTTTTTAGTATGGTGTCAATGTACCTGGATTGTGAAAATCTCAACATCCTCTTAGATCTATCACGATGATTTAGATCCCCAGAATGTACGCGGCATCACCCAGGTCTTCATGGAGAACTTCCGTGATAAGAATCGTTTGACTGATTGTAGCATAAGAATGCCATTTCCTATCAGGAGAATGCCATCCACATACAAGACGAGAAATACCACAGTTCTCGCTACAATCTTACTATAAATACATGGTTCATTTGGATTTTTGGTAAAGTCAAATTCTTTGATCGTCTTATCAAAGTAGATGTTCCAACTCCGCGATGCCTGTTTTAATCCATAAATGGATTTAAGCAAGTTGCACACCTTTCTGCTGCTCCCACTCTCTATGAAACCTTCTGGCTGATCTATAAAAACACACTCTTCTAAATTTCCATTCAAAAAAGCGATCTTTACGTCCATCTGCCAAATTTCATAACCATGGAAGATAGCAATGGTAAGTAGGATCCGAATGGATTTAACCATAGCCAAAGGTTTCATCATAGTCCAAAGAAGATCTTTGACGAAAACCTTTTGCTATAAATCTAGCCTTATAAATTTCAACCTATCCATCTGCACCAATCTTCTTTCTGAAGATCCATTTGCAGCCTACGGGTTTTATCCCTTGAGGTGCAATGTCCAAAGTCCAAACTTTGTTGGTGTACATGGATTCCATTTCGGTCCGCATTGCATCCAGCCATTTTACTGAGTCTCTGTTCGTAATGGCCTGCTGGAAACTAGTTGGCTCATCATCATTGATGATGCAATCCTCTCTAACCCCGTCTACGAGAAAATCGTTGTATCTCTTGGGCGGATGAGACTACCTACTAGATCTGTAGAGTGGCGCAGGGACGTCCGGTTCTTTTGAAACTTCTAGTTCCATCATGCTTTCAGTAATAGTTTGTGGTTCTGGAATTTTTTCCAGTTCTATTACACTCCCACTTATTTCTTTTTCAAGAAATTGAGTCTCTAGAAAATGGGCATGCCGAGAAACAAAAACCTTTTGTTCCTCTGCGTAATAGAAAAAATACCCCCTGGAGTTTCTTCGGTATCCCACAAACTTACATAGTACGGATCGTGCCTCGAGTTTGTCCGTATGCTGGTTTTTGACAAAAGCTGGACATCCCCATATCTTAAGATACTTAAGATAGGGTTTCTTCCCACTCCACATTTTATATGGTGTGGTAGGCACTGACTTAGTAGGAACTTTTTTCATAAGATATACAGCATATTCTAGTGCATAACCCCAGAAGGATTGCGGTAACTCAGCATTACTCATCATGGAATGAACCATATCTAATAAGGTGCGGTTTCGCCTTTTCGATACACCGTTGTGTTGAGGTGTGTATGGAGGAGTAAGTTAAGAGAGAATTCCATTCTCTTTTAAATAATCTAAGAACTCGGCACTTAAGTATTCACCACCTTGATCAGATCGAAGTATCTTAATACTTTTGACTGTTTGTTTTTCCACTTCATTCTTGTATTTCTGGAATTTCTCAAAGACCTCGGATTTATGTTTCATCAAGAATACATGTCTATATCTTAAGAAATCATCCGTAAAAGTAATGAAATAGGAATAACCACTTCTTGCATGTGTAGACATTGGACCACACACGTCGCTGTGTATGAGTCCCAAGAGCTCAGTGGCTCTTACTCCGTGTCCAGTGAACGGAGTATTTGTCATCTTTCCTTTGAAACATGATTGAAAAGTTGCATAAAACAGATATTGTAACAACCCTAATTTTCTTCTACACTTTTTTCTATACAAATTTTTAAATTAATTTTTTCAGAAATTCATAAAGGGGTATTTATTGCCTGAGCACAAGACTTAAGTAATTAATTAGCAATTTAATTACAAGAAGGAGCTTGTAGCTCATTGGTAATACCTTGTATTGCTGAACCAAGTCACCAGAGTTCAAATCCCATGCCCCACATTATTTTTAATATTTATTTTGTTTTAAATTTTATGGAAGCCCAACAGTCCACACAAGATAACTCCAGATTTTCCCACTACACTTTAAAAACTAAATATACCAGAGGCTACACTAGACGACCCCCCACCTCTCCATGCCCTGACTCGGCCCGACTCGGGCCGGCGCCACCGGCCGGACTCGTCCGGACGGCGGAGTTCCCTTCTTCAATATTGTGTCTCTTCATCTTCTAAACCCCCATGTACACTTCAAATTCCCAGATCGGTTTCAGAGACCTTTGAAATCCCCATTTACTCCATTTTAATGATTTTTTAATACATTTTTACATTAAAAACTTTCATATACCCTATTTACTCCAACTTTTAATGATTTTATACATTTTTACATTTTTTAAATTTAAAACCCCTTCACCTACCCTATCCCTAATCTACCCTATAAATACACCCCCTCCCCTCTACCCTCTCATCCCAAAATCTTAAACTCACTCTCTCAAAATTTTCCAAGAGCTGTGTGCTTTGAAAACAAGCTCACGGCGAAGCTCCGACGAAATTACGGCGGAAATTCCGGCGACGTTTTTAGGAATAACCGGCGACGAAGCAACACCTCGGCAACCTCTCTAGCCCCCCTACACTCCTTTGCTTAATCGAAACCCATAAGTCCCATTCTATCCCCCTTTCTATTTCTCTAAAATACGAAATTACGAAACCCAACGGAATCGAAACAAATCCGATTTCCGATTCGGTTTTCTATAAAATTTCACTTCTTCCCAATACATTCATGCCTAAACATCTTTATGTTGACTATTAAATTTTTAAAAATCAATTTGAACAAGTTTTCTCACATGAAATGATAGCCTTTCCAAATTATCGTATTTTTTCACTTTAATACCACAATATTTCAATTTCACATTTAACCCCCTAACTTTGCTATACATTTAAAGTAGAGCACGAGGTAATGACCTACCTCCACACACACGCAAATACAACCCTAAAACGATATCGTCAAAACTTAGAATACGATAAAACAAAACTTTCATTTAAATACCATATTCTTAAGAAAATCAATTCTAAAAGTTTAGCTTGATACCCTTTTAAATAAATACCTCTTATTAGGAAAATATGATAAGTTGTGGACATCGGTCATTTATCTAAACCTGACTTTGTGGTGTCTAGGCTGGGCAAGTGAGCAAAGGTAACTTTAAAAGGCCCGTCTCACGATTCTTGAGCGGATCCCTCCTTCCTCACTTGTACTTACCTGGCCACAATTGGCGGTGAAGAGACGATTTGAGGCTTCTAACGACTTGTCATTTAGACCATTTAGAAATAGGCTAGTTGACTTAGGTAATCCTAGAATCCAAAACACGGAAAATTTACACCTTTGCAAATAAATACCTTTTACTTGACAAAACCGTTTTCTAAAGGATTGGTATTTTACAATCTTTGCAAAGCGCTGCTACAACCCATTTTTGGGGAACCCGTTCGGGATTGTGCGGTTTATCGCGTACCATAGGGCTAGTAGTGCGAGATTCAGACTTCCGCAATGAGCATTTGGTCTCGAAAGGTTTAAACTACGACATTTTAAGAAAATGAGATTTTTGGAATATAAAATATTTATTAAAATTATTTTTTGTATAAGCATATGTATATTTATCATTTAAATATCTATTTTATTATAATATAAATTTTCCACCTTTTTCTAAAAATCACAAGAATAAATTTTACACTAAAAAACCATAAACTTCAAAAGGCCAGTGAGCAAAGGTAATTTTAAAAGGCCCTTCTCACGATTCGTGAGCGGATCCCTCCTTCCTCACTTGTACTTACCTGGCCACAATTGGCGGTGAAGAGGCGATTTGAGGCTTCTAACGACTTGTCGTTTAGACCATTTAGAAATAGGCTAGTTGACTTAGGAAACTCTAGAATCTAAAACACGGAAAATTTACACATTTGCAAATAAATACCTTTTACTTTATAAAACCGTTTTCTAAAGGATTAGTATTTTACAATCTTTGCAAAGTGCCGCTACAACTCATTTTTGGGGAACCCGTTCGGGATTGTGCGGTTTATCGCGCACCCTAGGGCTAGTAGTGCGAGATTCAGACTTCCGCAAGGAGTATTCAGTCTCGAAAGGTTTAAACTACGACATCTTAAGAAAATGAGATTTTTGGAATATAAAATATTTATTAAAATTATTTTTTGTATAAACATATGTATATTTATCATTTAAATATCTATTTTATTATAATATAAATTTTCCAACTTTTTCTAAAAATCACAAGAATAAATTTTACACTAAAATACCATGAACTTCAAATAATCAATATTACAGATAAATACCCTTAGTTATAAAACTAAGATAATTTCACTAGAAATGTCACAACATAAAATCCACCCTCATTACAACTCTAAAGACGAACAATAAACACTTGAGGTGTATTTTGAAAACTATATAAAAGTATTTTTACATAAAACCCCCTAAAGTTTTATAAATTACCCTAAGGACCCTAGTAATTATAAGAGTTCGATTCACATCCCTGATTGTCTGACTCAGTTTTGAGTCTGATTAATCTGACTTGAATATGATTCAAGTCAATCTATAATCTACAATATTCCAATTCAAAATGAACACATGAATCCATGAATACAATTATCAATTTATACAACTTGACCGAACCGAACCATGGATATATATATTCCTTTTACATGATTCTCAATATTCCATTTACATGACTCTACGGTTATAATCGTTTCCTGATATCATAGTTTCAGTTAGTCAGTCAGTCACTCATACAATCAATACAATTTTACAAGATAACAATACAAACAAGATATCGCGGGGTTTAAGGGGTAGATTGGTACGGAAGGTGTTAAAGGTGGCACGGGATGGTCAGATTAGGAAACCTAACATGAATTCAATTGCTGTTGTACCGTGGCATAAATGGTTCCTTGAGTTTCTGACACCTTAGTCTCCGAGGCAAGTGGGACTCCTCTCGTATACACTGGCATCCTTCTGTACCAAGCTACAAACAATAGCTTTAACACTAAATACAACAATATAATAATATAATACAACTGTTAAAGCTATTCTCTCTCTCTCTCTCTTACTCTCTGTCTATTCCTTCCTTATCTTTGGGACTTACCGAGCGATCTGTTCGCTGACAACATTCTATTTCTTTCTTCTTTGAATGTCGTCAGGTGATTCGGACCCAGCAGAGATCGAGCCATCTGCAGAAGACTTGGAGCAGTTAGCCGAAAATCCAGCACTTTAGTTTCATTGTACACTTTTCCTCTCTGTACTTTTCATTTCCGGTTATACCACTGTTTAGGCATCTTTTTAATTTAGTTGTATTTCCTTTCATGTATTGTACAAAGAATGTTAATAAATAAAAGTTGTTGTTCTTTTTATTCTTGTCTCTTGTGTATTTATTTTATATTGCTTAGATACGCTTAGCGTATGTACTTCTGAGTATATACGTAGCGGACCTCGTCGCGTCCCCTTCGTCGTACACTGGGAAGCGGGGCGTGACAGGTTTTGTTGGCGGCCCATGCAGGTCAGAGCTGTATGAATTCCTATCATGCAGTTCTGTTCTGCGTGAACAGCCTAAGCAATATAAAACAAGAGAACCAGCAACTAAAACATTCTTTACAATCATGTTACTTGAATCCCATCATTTCTTATTCTTTGAATCATATACTTTGAATCTTTCCTAACCCAAAATTCACTCACCTCTTTTACAATTTTACCAAAAGCTCCGCATTCTTTCATTCCTTCACACATTCTTCACATTTTTAAAACCCTTGCACCACCTTGTTATTTTTCACATACTGTCAGCACACCGGCACCAAACTTTCCTTGGAATTGTTACACTTTCCTTTTAAAAATTTCGAGGACGAAATTTTTATAAGGAGGGTAGAATGTAACAACCATAATTTTCTTATACACTTTTTTCTATACAAATTTTTAAATTAATTTTTCAGAAATTCATAAAAGGGTATTTATTGCCTGAGCACAAGACTTAAGTAATTAATTAGCAATTTAATTACAAGAAGGAGCTTGTAGCTCATTGGTAATACCTTGCATTGCTGAACCAAGCCACCAGAGTTCAAATCCCATGCCCCACATTATTTTTAATATTTATTTTGTTTTAAATTTTATGGAAGCCCAACAGTCCACACAAGATAACTCCAGATTTTCCCACTACACTTTAAAAACTAAATATACCAGAGGCTACACTAGACGACCCCCACCTCCCCATGCCCCGACTCGGGCCGGCGCCGCCGGCCGGACTCGTCCAGATGGCCGAATTCCCTTCTTCAATATTGTGTCTCTTCATCTTCTAAACCCCCATGTACACTTCAAATTCCTAGATCGGTTTCAGAGACCTTTGAAATCCTCATTTACTCTATTTTAATGATTTTTAATACAATTTTACATTAAAACCTTTCATATATCCTATTTACTCCAACTTTTAATGATTTTATACATTTTTACATTTTTTTTATTTAAAACCCTTCACCTACCCTATCCCTAGCCTACCTTATAAATACACCCCCTCCCCTCTACCTCTCATCCCAAAATCTTAAACTCACTCTCTCAAAATTTTCCAAGAGGTGTGTACTTTGAAAACAAGCTCGCGGCGAAACTCCGACGAAATTCTGACGGAAATTCCGGCGACGTTTTTAGGAACAACCGGCGACGAAGCAACGCCTCGGCAACCTCTCTAGTCCCCCCTACACTCCTTTGCTTAATCGAAACCCGTAAGTCCCATTCTATCCCTCTTTCTATTTCTCTAAAATACGAAATTACGAAATCCGACGGAATCGGAACAAATCCGATTTCCGATTCGGTTTTCTATAAAATTTCACTTCTCCCCAATACATTCATGCCTAAACATCTTTATGTTGACTATTAAATTTTTAAAAATCAATTTGAACAAGTTTTCTCACATGAAATGATGGCCTTTCCTAATTATCGTATTTTTTCGCTTTAATACCACAATGTTTCAATTTCACATTTAACCCCTTAATTTTGCTATACATTTAAAGTAGAGCACGAGGTAATGACCTACCTCCACACACACGCAAATACAACCCTAAAACGATATCGTCAAAACTTAGAATACGATAAAACAAAACTTTCATTTAAATACCATATTCTTAAGAAAATCAATTCTAAAAGTTTAGCTTGATACCATTTTAAATAAATACCTCTTATTAGGAAAATACGATAAGTTGTGGACATCGGTCGTTTATCTAAACCTGACTTTGTGGTGTCTAGGCTAGGCAAGTGAGCAAAGGTAACTTTAAAAGGCCCGTCTCACGATTCGTGAGCGGATCCCTCCTTCCTCACTTGTACTTACCTGGCCACAATTGGCGGTGAAGAGGCGATTTGAGGCTTCTAACGACTTGTCATTTAGACCATTTAGAAATAGGCTAGTTGACTTAGGAAACCCTAGAATCTAAAACACGGAAAATTTACATCTTTGCAAATAAATACCTTTTACTTTATAAAACCGTTTTCTAAACGATTAGTATTTTACAATCTTTGCAAAGCGCCGCTACAACCCATTTTTGGAGAACCCGTTCAGGATTGTGCGGTTTATCGCGCACCCTAGGGCTAGTAAGGCGAGATTCTGACTTCCGCAAGGAGCATTCGGTCTCGAAAGGTTTAAACTACGGCATCTTAAGAAAATGAGATTTTTGGAATATAAAATATTTATTAAAATTATTTTTTGTACAAACATATGTATATTTATCATTTAAATATCTATTTTATTATAATATAAATTTTCCACCTTTTTCTAAAAATCACAAGAATAAATTTTACACAAAAAAACCATGAACTTCAAAAGGCCCGTGAGCAAAGATAACTTTAAAAGGCCCGTCTCACGATTCGTGAGCGGATCCCTCCTTCCTCACTTGTACTTACCTGGCCACAATTGGCGGTGAAGAGGCGATTTGAGACTTCTAACGACTTATCGTTTAGACCATTTAGAAATAGGCTAGTTGACTTAGGAAACCCTAGAATCTAAAACACGGAAAATTTACACCTTTGCAAATAAACACCTTTTACTTTATAAAACCGTTTTCTAAAGGATTGGTATTTTACAATCTTTGCAAAGCGCTGCTACAACCCATTTTTGGGGAACCCGTTCGGGATTGTGCGGTTTATCGCGCACCCTAGGGCTAGTAGTGTGAGATTCAGACTTCCGCAAGGAGCATTTGGTCTCGAAAGGTTTAAACTACGACATCTTAAGAAAATGAGATTTTTGGAATATAAAATATTTATTAAAATTATTTTTTGTATAAACATATGTATATTTATCATTTAAATATCTATTTTATTATAATATAAATTTTTCAACTTTTTCTAAAAATCACAAGAATAAATTTTACACTAAAATACCATGAACTTCAAATAATCAATATTACAGATAAATACTCTTATTTATAAAACTAGGATAATTTCACTAGAAATGTCACAACATAAAATCCACCCTCATTACAACTCTAAAGACGAACAATAAATACTTGAGGTGTATTTTGAAAACTATATAAAAGTATTTTTACATAAAACCCCCTCAAGTTTTATAAATTATCCTAAGGACCCTAGCAATTATAAGAGTTCGATTCACATCCCTGATTGTCTGACTCGGTTTTGAGTCTGATTAATCTGACTTGAATATGATTCAAGTCAATCTATAATCTACAATATTCCAATTCAAAATGAAGACATGAATCTATGAATACAATTATCAATTTATACAACTTGACCGAACCGAACCATGGATATATATATTCCTTTTACATGATTCTCAGTATTCCATTTACATGACTATACGGTTATAATCGTTTCGTGATATCATGGTTTCGGTCAGTCAGTCAATCACTCATACAATCAATACAATTTTACAAGATAACAATACAAACAAGACATCGCGGGGTTTAGGGGATAGATTGGTACGAAAGGTGTTAAAGGTGGCACGAGGTGGTCAGATTAGGACACCTAACATGAATCCAATTGTTGTTGTACCGTAGCATAAACGGTTCCTTGAGTTCCTGATACCTTAGTCTCCGGGGCAAGTGAGACTCCTCTCGTATACACTGGCATTCTTCTGTACCAATCTACAAACAACAGCGTTAACACTAAATACAACAATATAATAATATAATACAACTGTAAAAGCTATTCTCTCTCTCTCTCTCTCTTACACTCTGTCTATTCCTCCCTTATCTTTGGGACTTACCGAGTGACCTGTTCGCTGACGACATTCTATTTCTTTCTTCTTTGAATGTCGTCAGGTGATTCGGACCCAGCAGAGATCGAGCCATCTGCAGAAGACATGGAGCAGCTATCCGAAAATCCAGCACTTTAGTTTCATTGTACACTTTTCCTCTCTGTACTTTTCATTTCCTGTTATGCCACTGTTTAGGCATCTTTTTAATTTAGTTTTATTTCCTTTCATGTATTGTAGAAAGAATGTTAATAAATAAAAATTGTTGTTCTTTTTATTCTTGTCTCTTGTGTATTTATTTTATATTGCTTAGATACGCTTAGCGTATGTACTTCTGAGTATATACGTAGCGGACCTCGTCACGTCCCCTTCGCCGTACACTGGGAAGCGGGGTGATCAGTCGAAAATACTGCATTTTTAACACGGCAATTTCCCTATCATTTGCACTCATCTAGAAGTGTTCGGTATTCATATTGCACATATTAGCAAAACACCCCTGAAATACCAGATTGCATGTGTTATACTTTAAAACCGGCACTTAAAGGGAAATTGACTGTTTATCATGGCATTGCATCATCCCTATATTGCGCAACACTTGTTTCGGAGTCTGTTCAGGAAACTCCAGGAGAAAAGCCAAAATTGTCATAGTGCTGATCAAAATTATGCCAACTCAAACACTTGAGAGCTGGTAGATATCTACAAGGAATTTTGAGAATAAACATATCAGAGAAATACCATGTGGTTATAAGGAAGCTTATCTGGAAAGATGAAGCCCTCATGCTCCTATTGGGCCGCGGCTCCGCGGCCTAAGCAGGCTCGTGCCGTGGATCCGCGACATCTTGGCCACGTCATCACTCCATTTCAGCTCCAGTACTCCTCTCTCAGTGTGTACACCTCATCAAGACATGTCAAATTCCAGATTACTCTCAAAGCTTCTGCCAGATCAGCAAGGATCATTAAATTAAGCTAATCTTGATTAAGCTCCTAACAAACTAGTTCTAGAAGCTCCCTCCAACTAACTACTTCTAGAAGCCTCTCTAGCTAACAAACTTTTGGAGGGAAATTCAAATTTGAAATCCTAGATCTAGGGTTTTGAGGTCTATAAAAAGGAGCCTAGATCTAGGGTTAATGGTTGTTCATTAGTTCTTCATCTTCCCCAAAATCCTCCTACAAGTTGAGTGATACATCTTGTAGCACTAATCCAAAATCCAAGCCAAATTCAAGATCCCGAGTACCATTCAAGCAAGAAGCCTTCAACCTTTTAGGAGCAGAGCCGATCTTCAATCAAGCAAGTGATCCAAGCCGATCCGCGACTCAAGGAGACGAGCGAAGCCAAATCGACGATCGAGTTCTTCCTCTTGTAGTTCTTGAGCGATTGTAACGGAATTGTTGATATAAATAAAAGGTGAAATTCTTTAATCTTGCTTTCTTTAAATTCTTGCATCATGATTCGATCTCAATTTGTGATTGTGGTTCTTGTTGTGATGTTTGAGTAAAACTCCGCTCGTAAAGGAGTCGAGACAATCAATTGAATGATGATGTAACAAATCTTAAAACGATTCTTAAGTCCTACGAGTTTTGTAAACCCTAGCAAATTGAAGAATCGACGACTTAGTTTCGTTGCGATACTTTCTTGATTGTGATCGCTCGAAATTAGGGATCCACGATTGATTCTTGAATTTACTAGAAGCTAGAATGTGAATGATATCGACGTAGGAACAAGGGATAAATGATGAAACCCTAGTTTCACAAGAAATCCCTAATTCTCGTCGATCATCATCGATCTAGTATCAATTCATCGATGGATAAGAATACGTAATCGCTAGATTTCATCACATCTATAGATCCGATCGATTTCTACGAGCCTCACTTCGATTCTTGATATTTGGTTTGGAAATTATCAAATTCTCAATTCTTGATTTTATCGTTTCTTGATTTAGACTAGATTTTTCTAATTCTTGAACTTCAAATCTTTAAATCATGAATTGTTGTTTTTTTTCTTCTTTTCTTTAAAGTTTCAACTCATCTAAATTGAAACACGAACGATTACACTTTCCCTGTGGACGATCCGCACTTACTAACGCGCTACATTCGACACCGTTATTGATTGTGGTCAAATTATTTTTGGTTGTGATTTCTATACAATTTTCTATAACCGACACAACGAGAAATTCATTCAATCAAATGGCGCCGTTGCCGGGGATCGTGCGCTAATTGTTCCTTATTTTGAAATTTGAGTTGAAAAGTTTATTACATCTATATTTTTAGATCTAAATTCGCACAAACCCTAAACGTGTTGTTGTGATTTGTTGCGAGAAAATCTGGACTCTGTGGAGCTTGAGAAATTTTTTTCAGAGCATTCCAGAGAGCTGTGTAAGTGAACAAGAGCATCTCTGGAAAATATTGTGCAGTAAACCGTTCATACCGCGGCGGATCCGCGGCATTAGGTGACTCCCGCGGCGGAACAGCGGTGCGACAGTAGAATCACTGTTCCAAAATTTCTGGTAATCCTCTACACTTTCTTATCTCCTTCTCTGTCTGCTCCAAATAACAATTTTCTGCAGGTTTCTTTGCAAATAAATTGCAGCGCCGCAAAAAGCAATAAAAATTGTGCGTGTTTTTGATTTCTTGGTTGTTTGCATATTAATACAGAAATTAAGGAGCAAAGACCAAAACCAGATTAGGTGGGGAGTTCATTACCCTTCCTAAGCCCCGGAAATCACAAACTTGCATCCGCATTACCCTCATTAACTAAAAAATATCTAGAGATGACTCTAAGGACCGTCGCGCTCACTTAGGACAAGAGAAGGCCGCGGGTAATTTATTGCTTATCCGCGTTTCTTTTGTGGTGTCTAAGGCAAGCGTGTCGAAGGCTAGTGGTTACTTAATTAGGCCCACTACTTACGTAGTGGAGAACCTCCCACTTACTTGGCACTTACCTGGTCACAGGAGAGACAAAGAGGCAGTGGGGGATTTATCCTGCAACTTGTCTTTTGGCAGTTAGGAGCGGTCTAGAGCTTTGACCTAGGTGACCACTAGATTTTAGGGTTTTGCTTGTTGCATTTGTTGTGATCGCATCATTTTTTCAAAAATCCGTATATTTTTCAAAACAAACACTGCATTCATCATTTCCCCTACTTATAAGTCACGCTGCCACTTGTACTAACCCTTTTTAGTGCAAGATAGGCTAGACACGGGATTCTAGTGCCCGTTTAGTCCGCGTTCCCTTGATCGACCCAAAAGTCGGTATTTCTACATTTACCTCTTCTTTACCCACCACCACACCCACATCGATGGATCCATCTCCATCGAATTTCTTTACCTTTACTCTGCCGCCGTCCGTTGGTGTGCGCAGAACCCACCTCGCATCTCTCTCCAAGAAAGGTGCTATCCTACACGAGGTCCTCTTTCCATCTGTCTTTCCATTCCACCAGCCAACGGGGAAAATTTTGAAATAAAACCCCAATACATCAACCTTCTACCAAAATTTCACGGTCTCGAGTCTGAAGACGCATATGCCTTTATCACCAAATTTGAAAATGTATGCGCAATGATGGGTACCTCACAGCTTTCTATGGATGCTATGCGTCTACGTCTTCTCCCATTTACCTTGTGTGATATGGCCGAGAAGTGGCTGTATAACACTACCGCACATTCCATTTCAAATTGGGAAGAATTCGTCAAAGCATTCCTTAAGAAATTCTACCCACATCATAAGACAGCTCGAGTCCGTAGCGAAATAAATCAATTCACCCAGCTTCCAAATGAACCATTTTCAAAATGTCTTGAAGGCTTCAAGGATCTGTTAGTCCAATGTCCACATCATGGAATCCCTAGATGGGAACTGTGCAGAATCATTTATTAGGGCATTAATCCTAACACAAGACAGACCCTTGAATCCATGTGTCAAGGCAACTTCATGACCAAAGATGATGGGGAAGCCTGGAAATTCCTAGAAGATTTCGCTGAAAAATCTTTACAGTGGGAGGTGTGAGTCAATCGTCTAGGGATGGCAATGATATTTCCATAGGAGTTAGAGCTGAAATTTCAGCTTTACACAAGAAATTCGACGCTATGGAAAACAAATTTTTAGCTGCCGCCCTAAATCAAATGTCACTCTCCAAAACTGTATGTGGATGCTGTTCTGATCCTTCTCACTTGACGGAAGAATGTCCACGAAATTCTCCGTTTCAAGGTCACGAGCATCCAATGCCGCATTTAAAAGACCTAGAAACGATTCATTTTCTTCCACATATAATCAGGGTTGGAGGAATCTCCCTAACTTTGCTTGGAACCAATCACAATCTCAAGACACGGTTCCAACCCAAAACAATTTCCAAAGGGTCCCTCCACCACAACAGCAACCACTTCAATTGAGTCAGCACCCCTTCCAATCACAAAACTTCCAAAATCCGGCCTACACTTTTGCACCACATGAAAACTCTTTGCAATTGACCGGTACAGATAATACCTCTGCACTAGCACAAACCTTGGATACTTTCATGAAACAATCCATCCAAGGGACGGCAAGTTTGCAATCTCCCGTCGAGAATGTGATGAAGATCATTGTCTCTCAAAATGAAAATATCAAATCGATGGAAGCACAAATTGCACAACTAAAAGCCGAAATGAGTGCAAGAGAGAAAGGAAAACTTCCAGCTCAACCTTTACCTAATCCTGGCTATTCACATCATATGATTGCAATCACATTGAGATCTGGAAGAGTGCTTGACAATCATGTTGGGGAAGAGATTGATGACACTGAAAAATCTATCGATGATACCCCGGCCGAGACCTTTCCTTCCACTTCTACTTCTAATTCTGACCCCAGTTCTTCTACCCCACCGCCTTTTCACGAGCCTATTCTCCGTTTCCCACAAGGCTCGCCACCTCAGCCCACCTCTTCTAGTTCTCCACAGACGATCCCCACCTCTATTCTGGGATCGGGTCCACACACACTTCCTTCTCCTATGATGGACCCAGCGCTTATTGCTAAAGCACCTTATCCTAATCGGTTAAGGGCTAACAAATCGAGTCCACATATGGAGAAGATTATGGACATGTTTAAGCAAGTAAACATCAACATCCCTCTCCTAGATGCCATCCAACAAGTTCCGTCCTATGCGAAAACTCTTAAGAACTTGTGCACTAGGAAGAGGAAGACTCAAGTGCCCAAGAAGATTTTTATGGCAAAGACTGTAGACACAGCTTTCCCCCAACAAGTAGCGAGGAAACATAAGGACCCTGGCTGTCCTACTATTTCCATTTCTATTGGGGAAAAACACATCAACCGTGCTCTACTAGACCTTGGCGCTAGTGTTAACTTGCTTCCATACTCGGTTTATGAGCAACTAGGTATCGGAGTGTTAAATCCCTCGAGTATAGCTCTCCAGATGGCTGACCGATCAATCACCAAACCTAGGGGTGAACTGGAGGATGTGTTAATACAAATCGGGGAATTTGTATTCCCTGTGGACTTTATTGTAATTGATACACAGCCTGTAGCGAACCCACAGAATCAAATTCCGGTGATTTTAGGTCGCCTCTTTTTGGCCACTTCCAATGCTATCATCAACTGTCGTAATGGTTCTATGACCATATCCTTCGGGAATAGGTCAATTGAGCTGAACATTTACAAGTTGGGAAGTGTACCCTCCGAACCTACTGCTCTGGTCTGTTCTGTCGACTTAATGGATGTCGATAGCAGCGAATTTGATGATCCTCATGATACTGATCTTGACTCTTTTCATACGTTGTTGTTTGACCCAACTATGTATCATACATATACGGACTCTTCCACCGAGATGTCCGGGTCAACAACTAACACCGATTATGAACCGTTTCTGGAGTCTGAAGATCACCCCGCACTTTGTGATGACATTATTCATCGGGGTATTGATGGAACTTTTGAGGAGATTTTCGCTGATGAACTCGCATTTTTGAATGACACGGGTGTTGAGATGAATCATGTCCCAATCAATGAAATTGAACCTCCACCCCTTCTTCTGAACTGTAAAAAGAATGCGAGTAATCCATCACATTCACTGCATCGTCTCTCCAAAATGAGACGCACACACATTCTATTCCACCACTTACCCTTTCCCCACTTCTTCTTCCACCAACCAGAGCACCGCATTGATAAAAATTTTGAATGGTTGGTGTTAACTTTCGGTCTTTGTAAAGCTTGGCATCGACCAATGATTTTTGACCCCCTCATGTGATTTTCAAAAGATTAACATTGCATAACTCAAGTTTGGGGGGGCATTTTTTCTGGCTCTTGAAAAGAAAATTTTTACAAAATGATGAGCCAAGAATAAGTTTCGGGGAGGATTTTCACTTATATATTTTGCCCCCATTTAATAATTTCCTCCCAAGCTTACAGGTTTTTCGAGATTCAGCAGATGGCAACAGTGAGGACACTGTTGAAAACAAGTTTGGGAGAGGTTTGTGCTTATTTTCGCATCATTTGCATCATACTTTGTATAAGCACAAAACATTTTAAAAAAAACCTTTAAAAATTTAAAAAATTTCAAAAAAATAAAAATATTTTGTACATAAATAAGACAATAAAAGATTAGATAGAGAAAAATTACATCCAAAAGATTAAAAAAATTTAAGAAAACCAAGAAATTAGAAGTTTTCTTATACAAACTAGTAATAAGTAGTTATGAGCCGTTGTCCCAAGGGTTAGTAAGATGAAAGAAGTCACTAATCTGAGGATAAAAATAAGTCTGAAAAATAGTTCCTATTCTGGAAGCCAAACATTTTGAACGTTGATACCCTGCTATTCGCACTTACACACGTCTTAAAACTCGGGATAGTAGAGGATACCTTGAAATGCTCTTGTCTAAAAGCCGATGTATGAAGGAAATAAAAAAAAATTGAATAAAATATAAAATGGTGAGAAAAATGAACACTGGTTTTGTTATCGCCAAGGCAACAATAAAAAAATATAGCGAGGGTGCCTCTTCACCTAGTGCCCTAAGGCCAACTGGTCTGAGAGTCACTGCTAAGGCTTAGGTGGTGCAAGACGAGGAAATACACCAAATAAGCAAGCATATGAGTAATCGGTCGGTTAGTACTTCAAGAAGTATTAACGATCGCATGAAAGTGTGTGAGCAATCCTAAATATTCATTAATTAAAAAGTACTGAGGCTGATGGACAAGAGTATGATAGCTTGAATTGAATTCTCCGGGTGTAGGGATGTCCTTTACACACACGTAGGGTTATATGATTGATGTTTGGAAGAAAGATAGGAATGAAGAATAAAGACGATGTTTTATTGAGGGATGGTGTGATTTCTGACATCTTTTCATGACTATTAAGATAGGGCTCATGACAACCGAAAAGCTAGCTTAGTTGGAAATCCTAACTTTCAAGGCTTTTCTTTTACAATTCTTTTCTTTAAATGTAATATTCATGATCTTTCTTTTATTATTGGATTTTGTAGGTGCAATCCGCTAAAAACCCTCAGGAGACAACACTCCTCCTACTAGGGACACCTAGAGGTTTAAAAGCTTGTTGCACGTGCTCAGTGCAATCGTGTTGCCTATGAACGTGTGCTAGTTAGTTTTTCTCTTTCTTTATTTTCTCCTTCTCTTTTTAATAAAACAGTTCGCTCGAGACGACCGAAAATAATTTTAGGGGAATTTGATCAGTCGAAAATACAGCATTTTTAACACAGCAATTTCCCTATCATTTGCACTCATCTAGAAGTGTTCGGTATTCATATTGCACATATTAGCAAAACACCCATGAAATACCAGATTGCATGTGTTATACTTTAAAACCGGCACTTTAAGGGAAATTGACTGTTTATCATGGCATTGCATCATCTCTATATTGCGCAACACTTGTTTCGGAGTCTGTTCAGGAAACTCCAGGAGAAAAGCCAAAATTGTCAAAGTGCTGATCAAAATTACGCCAACTCAAAGACTTGAGAGCTGGTAGATATCTAGAAGGAATTTTGAGAATAAACATATCAGAGAAATACCATGTGGTTATAAGGAAGCTTATCTGGAAAGATGAAGCCCTCATGCTCCTATTGGGCCGCGGATCCGCGGCCTAAGCAGGCTCGTGCCGCGGATCCGCGACATCTTGGCCACGTCATCACTCCATTTCAGCTCCAGTACTCCTCTCTCAGTGTGTACACCTCATCAAGACATGTCAAATTCCAGATTACTCTCGAAGCTTCTGCCAGATCAGTAAAGATCATTAAATTAAGCTAATCTTGATTAAGCTCCTAACAAACTAGTTCTAGAAGCTCCCTCCAACTAACTACTTCTAGAAGCCTCTCTAGCTAACAAACTTTTGGAGGGAAATTCAAATTTGAAATCCTAGATCTAGGATTTTGAGGTCTATAAAAAGGAGCCTAGATCTAGGGTTAATGGTTGTTCATTAGTTCTTCATCTTCCCCAAAATCCTCCTACAAGTTGAGTGACACATATTGTAGCCCTAATCCAAAATCCAAGCCAAATTCAAGATCCCGAGTACCATTCAAGCAAGAAGCCTTCAACCTTTAGGAGCGGAGCCGATCTTCAATCGAGCAAGTGATCCAAGACGATCCGCGACTCAAGGAGACGAGCGAAGCCAAATCGACGATCGAGTTCTTCCTCTCGTAGTTCTTGAGCGATTGTAACGGAATTGTTGATATAAATAAAAGGTGAAATTCTTTAATCTTGCTTTCTTTAAATTCTTGCATCATGATTCGATCTCAATTTGTGATTGTGGTTCTTGTTGTGATGTTTGAGTGAAACTCTGCTCGTAAAGAAGTCGAGACGATCAATAGAATGATGATGTAACAAATCTTAAAACGATTCTTAAGTCCTACGAGTTTTGTAAACCCTAGCAAATTGAAGAATCGACGACCTAGTTTCGTTGCGATACTTTCTTGATTGTGATCGATCGAAATTAGGGATCCACGATTGATTCTTGAATTTACTAGAGGCTAGAATGTGAATGATATCGACGAAAGAACAAGGGATAAATGATGAAACCCTAGTTTCACAAGAAATCCCTAATTCTCGTCGATCATCATCGATCTAGTATCAATTCATCGATGGATAAGAATACGTAATCGTTAGATTTCATCATATCTATAGATCCGATCGATTCCTACGAGCCTCGCTTCGATTCTTGATATTTGGTTTGGAAACCATCAAATTCTCAATTCTTGATTTTATCGTTTCTTGATTTAGACTAGATTTTTCTAATTCTTGAACTTCAAATCTTTAAATCATGAATTGTTGTTTTTTTTCTTTTCTTTAAAGTTTCAACTCATCTAAATCGAAACACGAACGATTACACTTTCCCTGTGGACGATCCGCACTTACTAACGCGCTACATTCGACACCGTTATTGATTGTGGTCAAATTATTTTTAGTTGTGATTTCTATACAATTTTCTATAACCGACACAACGAGAAATTCATTCAATCACGGGGCGTGACAGATATTCAAATAGATCCAAATATCTATCTCTATGTAACTTCCTCAACCGTATTTCATTGATGTGACCTAGTATACAATACCATAAGAAAGCTTGATTTAATTCTGGTGACTTTCTTTTTAGTGTGTTCTGGACATTGAAAACCTTGTGTTGATTTAATACGTATATACCGTTGTCTAGTGTACCCGACCCAATCAAACCATGATTAAGGTGAATGTTTACAACATTGCTTACAAATGTAAAATCATAACCTTCTTTAGATAGTAAAGGTACAGAGATGATATTACATGTCAAACTAGGTATACAAAAACAGTTACGCAAAACCAAAATTTGTCCACTTGTCAATCCTGTAGGGTTACTTAGCATGACAGTAAGGTTTCGGGAGGCATCGTCCATGCCATTTTCAAAAATTTTCCATGCTACTTAACCCTAACCCTAGAATCTTAACTTGAGAATTAGACAATACGATATGTAAACAACTTTACATATAAGTGAATGTGGAATACAACCTTTGTAAACCGGTCCTTCACTTCAAATGCTCCGTGTAAAAGTCCCTTCGCTCCAAGTAGTGGTGATCCGGACTCTCCGTAGGCTCCACTAGTTGAAATGAACGAGCTTGCTCAATGATCTTCGAAGCCGAAGATGATCTACTTTGAGGAGACACCAACTCAAGCTACCTCTTCATTTAGAATTCTTTTTCTCACTCTATTTCTTTACCTCACCAAAACCTAGAGATTAACGGATGAGAGAGTGAATGGCAGCCATGGGTGAGAAATATCTCATATAACCCTTGTAGAGACATAATCATGGCTAAAGATTAAGGTTAAGTTAATAAATATCTAATGCAAGACAAATTTAGTGGACTAAGTCAAAGGTTTCCACAAGCTTCCAAAGCTTGCAACCATGCTTAATTCCCATCGATTTAAATTTGCATTAAATAAATAAAACCCTAATAATCTAGTGGCATGGTATAAGTCTCATACACCCATGTAGTGTGTATCATCAAGCATGACACAAAGAAAACACAAATAATATATATCACATATATATTAAGTGTGCATATGTGAGAAAAGAAAAGTATTAAGTGAGCAAATATTAGTTAATGTAAATTAGCATATCAAATATATAATTATACATTAAATTATCAAATCAACATTTGATTTAATAATCCGGTTATATCATATATAACCGACTAATATAATATGTATATCTTATCGAATCAACACTTGATTCGATAACCCGGCTATATCACATATAACCAACCGATATCACATATCGCGGGAATATAATACGGTATCACATACTCGTATTATTCTCAGTTCCGCACATATCACATATATGCTCCTACTTCGTTTTTCTTAAGCCAGTAAACCTCTGTGTAGGACACTAAAGACCCGTCAATACGCCGGCAGTAGGTGATGATCATATCAGTCACCCACAAGCCGTCAGCGGTACTAGCTGGACGTAATGGCTACCCAGGTATTGAGCGATCAGAAGATGAACAAGCAAGCCTGCTCATACTCCTGTAAAGCATGTCAGTAATACTACTGTACAGTCCGGTCTCTTCGTCAGATATGTCGCATATCCACTCTAGGGGTGGTAAACGTCAGACCCCAGTACCCGATAAGTCATGCCGATGTGAGGCTCATAACGGGTCGAGAAACTACTGATAACACTTACCATTAGATCTCCGTATCAGCTCTGGCCAGGGACTTCCTGTTATAGCCAATCGAGCACAGCGCAACATCAACCCCCAATACCGGGAGAGACGAAACCCCTCCTATCGCTCATTGCCTCCATGTGATTCGGGACTGTACCCAAAAGCCTCCGTTTTGCACGTTCTCTTGAACGTGGTAAGGTGGAAATCAAAGCATAGTGAGAATCACTCAAGACTCTATCCTTTTAGGGTTTGAAGGAGAATTCGAGGAAGCAGTGAGAGCCATCTTGATTAGATAAAATGATTAACCAATCTAATCTAGATTAGAGTGCACGCTGAGTGTTTCTTTTCTCTCTTTCTTTCGCAGCGACCATGACCTGACCCTAAACTAAAACTCATGAACCAAGTTAACCGAACCTTCTTACACACTTTAGCTTTTGGATTGTCATTAAGTCGCATATATCCCTGCTGCTCCTAGTTTCCCTTTGCATTTTTTTCAGAACACTCCGTATCACTACGAAGATCCATATTGCTTAGATATTCCATCGTATAGTTACATACGAACTCGAAGAAACTTGTTTCTGTTCGAGGATGGATTCCGGTTCTGGAGAGAAATTGAATAGGATTATTCGGTTGTCTTTTCTTTTTAGCTTCTCTCAGGTTGTGAAAGCTTCTAGTGTTAGGAGAGTACACCTACTATGCTTATTGGATAGTCTTGTTCCAAACCTTAGGCGGGTGCCGAAAGGTAGGGTGAGTAGAAAACCAATTAGCCTAAGTGTGGTGTACAGAAGATAATAAGTAAAGACATATAAAGGGATTAGAGTAAGGGCAAAGGAAATTTTGACTGCTATCATTCACGACGAAGCTGCGTATATTCCTGCCACTCATACTTCCCATTTGCATTTCTCCAGAACACTCCGTATCACTATGAAGATCCATATTGCTTGGATATGCCATGGTATAGTTACATAAGAACTCGATGGAACTTGTTTCAGTTCGAGGATGGTTTTCGGTTCAGGAGAAATTGAATAGGATTATTCGGTAGTCTTTTCTCTTTACCTTCTCTCAGGTTGCGAGGGCTCCTAGTGTTAGGAGTGTACATTTATTACGCTTATTGAATAGTCTTCTTCCAAACCTTAGGTTGGTGCTAAAGGATAGGGAAGGAAGAAAACCAATTAGCCTAAGAATGGTGTACAGAAGGTAAGAAGTAAAAACATATGAAGGGATTGGAGTGAGGGCAAGGAAATATATGGTTACTGTCATGAATCTGGATAGTGGAAGAGGCATTACTAGGAATACCCGGCCATCCCTTCGAAACATTTTCATGTTTCAGTTTTACCGTGCAGTGTTAATTGAAAACTGTTTTCCCAATTAGATTCCAACTCCAAGGTTTGTATTTACCAGACTTGATTCTCACATTTGTATAGCATTACAGATTCTGAGTGGGAGTAAGATATTGGGAATTGGGTGATTAGATTCTCTATATATCAGAATTCTTTGTAATTGGTGATATTTGAGGAAATCACCTGGGTTTTGCCTGACGGCAAATATTTGGTTTTGGATATCCGTTGTTATACACCATTTTCAAACTGATATATCTGTACGTTTATTTTATAAAGTGAGATATAGCTTTTTAAAATTATGTTTATGACATTTACCTATATCAGTTGATGGTTATGTAAGGTGCATTCAACAACAGTATTATTCTTCTTAACTATAGCACAGTTTTCAACCTACGACGCACATGGTTTGAGTTATTAAATTCAGAGGACTTATACAAAGCAGAGTATGTTGTCCGATGTCCGTTAGGACAAAGGGGTTAGTACTCATATTATATTTTGTTTACTCATGACTTCTTTGGTTTTAGACAAATATTTCGTTGAAATACAATGTCTAAATTTTGAGAAGTTATAGGTATAAGAATAAAGTAGAGAACTCTATGTTACAAGTATCAGGATTCTTCGAGGTGATCGAAGTTATAGATACTTTTGCTAGGTATTCAGTCGTAAGTAATATATTTGAGAAGTTACTTCTCTTTCAGGTTACTCATCCGTGAGTACGCTCCTTGATGAGTAATGTTTTTTGTCCTTCTTCCATTTAGTCGATATGCACTGGAAACAGCTGCATGTATTTTGAATCTGGTTCCAATTAAATTAGTGCCTTTGTTTCTATCTTGGATATAGAATGGATTCATATCTTAATGATCTTAAGGTATATGGAGTTGTCCGGCTTATGCTTAAAACCAGATTCTAGATAAACTCAAGGCATGTTTCAGTAATGACAGTTTGTGGGTTATCCCGGGCATTGACGAGGGTTAACATTCTAAGAAGATCAATAGTTTTATTGTTCGTGACTCGCCACATTTTTAGTAAAATGAATTTTTTTCAGAAAACATTAGTGGGAGTATGGTAGAACTGGAAGTGATTCCATAACCACAAACGATTACTGAAAATTTAGTATAACCTAAAGATTCTATTGGATTCGACAATCTATTAGTCACTCCGCAGATTTGGTGGGTAATATCAGCCACCCGAGAGGTACTTCGGTCTCCTCAAAGAAGGTGACAGGGAGGTTTTGATGACCCAAGTTTGCCACTGCTGCTGTCCTAGACTATGAGATCTGGCAGCTGGATGACTATAACGTTGTTCTAAATTAGCTTTAGAAGTGCACGTGTATGTGACTCTGCCAGAGGGTTGTTGTAGTCAGTGGGAGCAGTGGAAGCATGGTGGGCAAATAGCTTATGTCTATTTATAGACTAAAGCAAATACATCGGAGATAGATCATCTAGTTTTGATGTGACAGTCATAGAGATTGACTTCATCAGAATAACAGATGGACCAGGTAAGAAGGTAGTAAGGAGTGATGTCTTGGTAGTTGGATGACATGCTCTTGATAAGAAGTGATCTTCCTATACTACGATCGGTTATACTGCGGTTGTCATAAGTTGTTTCTCCACATAGAATCTGGATAAAATATCAGGGATTCTGGTAACTAGATCTATGGTTTTATATCTATATTTAGGACGTGTCCCAATTCGCATACTTGACACTATTCCAAAGTGTTTTAGAATTGATGACTCCTGACGTGGTGGTGTACCCGCAGGTGATGGAGTCACCCTCTCTAAAGAAATGTTTTTTAGACTGATGAGGAGAGGGATTTGCATGATTAGCATATCACTTGCTTAGGCAATTAAGTTAATCATGAAATTTCAAGTACCACACCAGATATTGCTTTTGCACTGGGTGCATTACGCATATATTAATCCAATCCTGGAAGAACATTGGGAAGAAGTTATGATCATAAGAGGATATTCTTGGTATATGGTAATGACAGCCTTCTTCAGGAGGAGGTTATCATTTCTGGCTTCCAAGGTGACCTGGATGACAGAGTGACTGTCAGAATTATAGTTTTCCCTCTTTTGAGGGGCAGTATGTTGGACAGGTGGTCCAAGAGGATACTGAGGTAGGCATGGCACAGGATACTGATTAAATTCAGTGGAAGATACGGTCTAAGAAGTTTGTTGGATTTGGAGTTCATTTGTGAATTGGGTCCCATCAGATATCCAGAACAATTCTAAGACATGTATCGCTCAATTCGGGAGATAGTCTTTCTCCATGAAGTTGAGATATAGAGAGATAAAGATAGAAACATTGGAGTGGATCCACTCACTGTTGCTATTTCTCAAACGCAATAGATTCACAAACGGGCTTTGCGAGACTGATTAGTAGAGAAGTTGGGTGTTCGATATCATACGGACTGTGAGTATGCGACACCGCAATAATTAGCCTTAAGTGCAAGTGGAAGATTGTTGGGTATAGTGCCCTCAAGTCAATTATTGTGGTCGCAGGCACGTGATTGCGATGATTAAAGGAGGACATATGCGGGTAGAACAGTCTTACTCGAGATGATAGTATGCTATATGGTTTGTCTCGGTCATCATGTACATGCATTATATGGTATTACAGATCACTATTACATATTGATAGAGCCTATGGATTCTTGCTTGACTACCAGCATTATGATGGCGATCATATACGTGGAAGATGGGTAGTCTATAAGCACATCCTTAAATGTCCATAGTCGAGGGAGTATCGAGACTGGGCATCGATACTCCGGAGTATACTAGTGTATACTTTTCGAGACCCCGACGACGGGCAGTGGCCGGTCTTACAAGCCATTGGTTTCAGTCAGTCACCTAAGATAGAATACAGGTGCTCATTGGGTTATGAGTACACTGAACGGACTCGCCGGGAACATGCTGGTTGGTATTATACCTATTGTCAGATAGCAGTTCTCAGGTGACATGAGTACAGGTTAGTCTGTCGACCTGAGATCATCATTTGTCTCGTATGAGTTCCTACTGTGCTTTGATTACTACCCTACCACAGTTCAAAGGAGTCGTGCAAACAGGATTTAGTTGGGTACAGTCCCGAGCCATATAGAGCCAGTGAGCGGGTCGTCGGGGATTCTTCTCTCCCAGTATTGGAGGTTGATGTCGCGCGGTGCACGGGTGGCCATCACCAGAAATCCTTGGCCAAGGTAGACGAGAATTATAGGGATTTGATAACGGCAGCCTCTTTCGGGAGACGGTTATCATTCCAGGCTTTCAAGGTGACCTGGATGACAGAGTGGCTGTCAGAGTTATAGTTTTTCCTCTTTTAAGGGGCAATAGTTTGGACAGGTGGTCCAAGCGAATACTGAGGGAGGCATGGCGCATGATACTGATTAAATTCAGTGGACGATACAGTCTAAGAAGTTTGCTGAATTTGGAGTTCATTTGTGAACTGGGTCCCATCAAATATCCAGACATATTCTAAGACAGGTATTGCTCATTTCGGGAGATGGGTTTCTCCGCGAACTTGAGATAAAGAGAGATATAGAAAGAAACATTGGAGCGGATCCACTCACTGAGGCTATTTCTCAAACGCAATAGTTTCACAAAAGAGCTTTATGAGACCGATTAGTAGAGAAATTGGGTGCTCGATATCACACGGGATGTGAGTATGTGACACTGTAATAATTAGCCTTAAGTGCAAATGGGAGATTGTTGGCTATAGTGTCCTCAAGTCAATTATTGGATCGCAGGTACGTGATTGCGATGATTGAGGGAGGACCTATACCGGTAGAACAATCTTACTCGAGATGATAGTGTGCTATCTGGTTTGTCTTTATCATCATGTACTTGCTTTAGGTGGCTTTACTGATCATTATTACATGTTGATAGAGCCCATAAGATTCTTGCTTGACTACCAGCAGTATGATGGCGATCATATACGTGGGAGCTGGGGTCTATAAGCACATCCTTAAAAGTCCCTAGTCGTGGGAGTTTCGAGACTGGGCATCGATAGTCCATAGTAGACTAGTGTATACTGATCGAGACCTCGACGAGGGGCGGTGGACGGTCTCACAAGCCATTGGTGTTAGTTTGTTCACCTAATATGTATACAGGTACTCATTGGGCTATGAGTACACCGGACGGACTCGCCGGGAACATGCTAGTTGGTATTATACCTATTGTCAGATAGCAGTTCCCTGGTGACATGTGTACAGGTTAGTCTATCGACCTGAGATCGTCATTTGTCTTGTGTGAGTTCCCACTGTGCTTTGATTACTACCCTACCACGGCTCAAAGGAGTCGTGTAAACAGGTTTTAGTTGGGTACAGTCCCGAGCCACATGGAGGCAGTTAGTGGATCGTCAAGGGATTCGTCTCTCTTGGTATTGGGGGTTGATGTCGCGGTGTGCACGGGTGGCCATCACCAGAAATCCTTGGCCAAGGTAGTCGAGAATTACTGATTCGGATCAGTAGTTTCTCAAGTGGTGATGGGCTTCATACCGACACGAAATATCGCGTTATTAGGGGTCTGACTTTATCCACCCTCTGGACCCGATATGCGATACTCTTAGATGAACAGACCAGACTGTATGGAGATTGTCACTAACATGCTCAGTAGGGGTTCGGATGAGTTTGCTCGTCGGCCTTCCTTTCGCTCAATACTTGGGTAGCCGTTACGTACAGTTAGTGCCGCTGATGTGATTGTGGTTAAACCCACTGCCAGCATATTGACGAGTCTTTAGAGTCCCACACAAAGGGTTTCCCTGGTTCTGGCGAAATGATATAGTAGCCGTATTGGATACGTGCAGGGTTCTGATCGAATGATTGTACTAGTTACCCGGACTTTCGATCAGACGGTTAATAATACTAGCCGGCTCGGGACTGAGCCGGATTATTAAATCAGGTATTGATTTAATAGTTTACGTATATATATTTCGATATGTATATTCTAGTATTATGTTATTTGTGTTATTCTATATCTTTGGGTATTCGTATTTCGGTACGAATACATGTATGTATATACAGTAGAGTGTAATCTGTATTTATACGGAAAACAGTCTAGAAGGTGGACACCTCATTTTAGATTTATCCATTTATTATAAATGGAAAATGAGGTATAAAGGAAGAGAGGGGAGTATGGCGAGAACCATGCTTCAATAGTGTTGCACAAATGAATTAACAATTCATTTGTGCAAACTATTCAAGCATGGTTGGAATTGTTTATTGAAAAAATGAGTTTTGTAAAACCATGCTTCATATTATTTTCTCACTTGATATTGGAAATGGTTTTGGGATGGTTCATTCTTGCATGATTTCATTCTCACCATTTGGTTTTCACTCTCCTCACTTTCTTTCTTGAGCTCCTTCATCTTCAACCTCCTCTCTACAATCTCATGTGTTGAGAATCAAGAGAGGAGGTGAGATAGATACACACTTAGTACACTTCACTACATCCTAGATACTTTAAATTAGCAATCTAAACTCTCTAGTTGCTACACTAGATTCTTAGTGTGGAGCTAGAGCCATAAGCTACGTCCTTCGGGTGGATCATCTTCAAAAGAGGAAGACCGGTGATCAAGTTCGATCCAAAGTACCTCTAGGAGCTAAGGAAGATGGTAGAAGACCGAAGTACACGGTTCATTCGATATAATACTTCTATCATAGTAGATAATATCTTTGTAGCTTGCTAATTTCATATTTGGTTTCGATTCTAGGTAGTTTTTTCTATTGCCAAGTTTTTTAAAACACCAAAAATTTTCGTTCCACAACGGCCGCGATCGACGGCCAGGACGCTAGGAACCCCAACAAGGATTTGTGTTTTTTTCCAAGACAATTACTATTGATAACTCCGTTAAGTTGTTTAGCCTGAAAAGACAAGCACTTACTTTCTCCGGCTCTCCGAGGCTTAAGAGAAATGATACCGCTTAAGCCTATATTAATTTTATAGTCCTTAAAGTATTGTTTTACATATCTCGAGGTGGTTTTATGAAAAATATTTTAATATAATTTAAAATTAAATCTCGAGGGTGATTTATAATATTTAGGGTTTTCATGAATATGTATTTTAATTTAAATGGTGTTTTAGTGATAAAACCTAACTTTTAAAAGTTTATGATATTTTTATGAAAACTAGCTCTTTTGGAAACTTGTTGGTATTTTATTAAAATTTTAATCATTCATTTTAAAAATATAGTTTCATAATATGTTTTTATTGAAAATATGGATTCATAGTTTTATATAATTTTCCAAAATTTAGTTTTTTTATTTAGAAAAGTCGTATTTCTTAAAAACCGTATCTTTATTTTCTTTCGAGATCGAATACTCCATGAGGAGTTCTATATCTCACTCTATTGTCCCAAGGATGTGCGATAATTCGCACCATCCATTAGCGGGTCCACTAAAAAGGGTTGTAGAGGCGTAATTGCTAAGGATCAGAAAAATACCGATTAAAAGAAACCCGTTTTGCAAAGGTGTGGTATTTTAATGTAAAACTTATTCTTTAAATTAGCTATATATTTAGAGTACCATGTTATGAAACCATAGTGTGCATGGGGTAGGTCGTTATACTGTGAAATTTTCCTAAAAGTATTTTAAACAATTATCGAAGTAAGGGTTATACTAAAGTTCATGGTATTTTAATGAAAAGTTCGTTATATGATTGTTTCATATGAAAATTTTGGTTAAATTCAAAACTAAATGATTGTAAACAAAATTACAAGTAGTGTGAGAAAATTAATTTGACCTATTTTTCTTTAAAGATAGGAGTACAAAGGTTAAAATCACATATATCGAAGTTAACTCCACTTTACCAATATGTTTTTAGAAGATATTTTGAGATGAAAAGAAGAAGAGAGAAGAGAGACTTACAGATTTATAAAAAGGAGCAAGGAAAAGAGAAGGGGCTCCGTGGCGTCGCTGTAGCTCCGGAAACGACTTCGATCTTCGACGAAACGAGCTTGGTTGCTAACTCTACTTGACTCCACTTGCACTTATGAACTTTTGGGAGAATTTTGATAGAAATTTTCAGAATAGAGAGGAGTTAGGAATGTGGTGCTATTTATAGTGAAGAATTAGGGTTTGGAAATTAAAAATTTGGATTAAATAAATTAAAATGGTGTTAAATAATGAGTTGAAGAGTCACTGTTTAATTGCAGGGAAATCAAACAGTGCAGGGGAGTTGAGGGGAGTCGAATGGACCAGTATGCAAAGTACGGAGTCATTTGGACTCATCAAGACCGTCGGTGCCGACCCAAAGTGAGAAACAAGCGGTCGAGATTTGATGATCCGTCTCGAGATTCATGCCACGTGGTGTAGTCAGGATTTACTCCTTTTTGCGCATGTTTGATTTTTCTGAAACTTTTCGTTTCTCCGTGAATTGCACGTGCAACTCTTGGGCTTCCGAAAAATTAAAAAGAAAAATCTTAAAAAATAATTGGATCTGATGGGATTCGAACACACAGGCTATGTCACAATAGTGTAGAGACTTTACCAGTGAACTACAAATTACTTCTTGCTTTTATTGAATACTTATAACTCCTATACAGGCTGAAATACCCTTTTCTATACAATAAACAATAAATTTTTATACATGGGTTTTCGAGTCATTACAACGCATCACTCAAAAACTGTCCCGTGTGTGGGACCAGCTGATTCAAGCCTAAGAAAGACTCTTAGTCGAGAGATGTGCCCGTGAGGAATTTTCGTCATTTTCCATTAATACCATGCCTGCAACGGTTATTTATGTGTGAGGAGACGGCGTCCAAAATGCAGTAGTACCATAAAGTGCCTCGTGACGATGGGCAAATGAGTCATCCCAGAGATTTGATATCATAAAAAGTTTTAGATGAAAAATATCCTTCATTCGGCACAGACCCTCATAATGTGAGGCTGGGAATTGCAAGCGACGGTTTTAGTCCATTTGGGATGGTTCGCGGCGGGCGTACTCATATTACTTGGCATGTTATGGTGACTATATACAACCTGCCGTCATAGAGGGCTATGATGCAGTCTTATTTTACGTTAGCGTTTTTAATCGACGATCCATCGTCTCCTAAGAAAAATATCGACGTGTACTTTCAACCCTTGATCGATGAGTTAAAGTTGTTATGGGAACCTGGTGTGAGAACTATGACGCAGATGGTAAACAATTTTTTTCAAATGCGGGCTGTTTTGTTGTGGACTATTAATGATTTTCCAGCCTATGCCATGCTATCGGGATGGACAACTCAAGGTAAGCTTGCTTGCCCTAGTTGTCATATGCATACGAGCACCGTACGCTTGAAATTTAGCGGGAGAGAGTCGTTTATGGGCCACCGACGTTTCTTGCCTATAACTCACAGATTCAGAAAGAATAAAGAATTGTTCAATGGCAAGACGAAGACTGGTAGGCCTCTTAAACCATTGTCCGGTAACGACATATTGCAACAATGGAGAGATTATCAGAATATTACATTCGAAAAGAAATAAAACAAAGATGTAATGCCATGCCCAAATGGTTGGAAGAAATTAAGTGGTTTATTTCAACTTTCGTAATCTACCGTTCCGCCGCAATTTAGATGTTATGCATATCGAGAAGGGCGTCTCTGAACACATCATTAATTTTCAGTTTTATAAGGATGGAAAAACGAAGGACAATCTCAATGTCTGCCATGATTTAACGGATTTGGATGGTTTGTCCATTAAAGAAGAATTGCATTCTCAGCCTGTGACTGGTAAATCAGATTATTACGAAATCCCATCAGCAATCTACAATCTGGACAAAGAGGAGAAGCGGTGGTTCATGCGAGTGTTGAAAGAATTGAAAGTCCCTGATGGTTTCTCATCAAACATTTCTAAACAGGTACAAATAGAAAATAGAAAAATCATAGGACTCAAGGGCCACGACTACCACATATTGGTGTAACATCTTCTTCTTTTATGCCTGAGAGCATTGGTAAAATCCGAAGTTGTTCTCGTTTTTAACAACTTCTGCATGTTTTTTCGATAACTGTGTTCCAAAAACGTCGACGTCAATGAGATAACAGAGCTCAAAAAAGATATTTCTATGATCCTTTGCAAGCTCGAAATTATCTTTCCACCTTCATTTTTCGATATTATTGTTCATACGTCCGTCTATTTGGCGACCGAGATCAAGATTGGCGGTCCGGTGCATTACCGTTAAATGTATCCTATCGAGAGGTATGAAAATATTTATTATTAATCATTTAAATTGCAAAACATTATCGTTGATTATTAATATTTATTATTTTCAATAGATATCTATTAAGTTTTAAAAAAAAACTATATCCACAACAAGTATCGTCCTGAAGGTTCGATTGCGGAAGGTTATCTCTTGGAGGAAGTGACGTCTTTCTATTCTTGTTTTCTGAACGACGATATTAGGACGAAGCTGAACAAACCCCGCGTGTTCCTGACGGTCCAATTAGAACAGGAAGGCTAAAAAACATGTCTTACGATCTCATTGACGGTTTACATGCGTTTATCTTGCTAAACAACGAATGTTTTGCTAAATATGCAGAGTGAGTTTTTTTAATTTCATTCATTTAAACTGTTTGAAATTGAGTATAATCTAACCGCTATAACTGTAAATTAACGAACAGAGCGTACAAAACTATACTCAAGAAATCGAATCTTAGGACGTGGTCGGATGACAGAATCGAGGAAGAACAGAGACGCACTTTCGTCGCTTGGTATAGAGAAGAAGTTAATGGACAAATATATCGTGATGAATGGATTGATAGAGTGGTCCAAGACTTTTAATCGGTCCATCGATTGTACCTACGTTTTACAACGGGTACGGGTACGGGCTTTACGGTCGCTGCGAGCACGGTCGATAGAACCTTTCCATCGGCCGTGAAGCTCGGAGACGGTACTGAGATCGACGGTGAATATCTCTACCAGCCTGCCAACTTTACCTCTAAGCCTGTCCCTCTATTTTACCCAAGGACTGGCAATTGTGGCTACGGTATGGGCAATGTCACAGGAAAAATTGTAGTGTGTCATTCGCATGACAATTTTCCTGGTCAGGATGTTATTTCTGCTGTACGTATCTCCGGTGGAATTGGCATCATCATTATTGTTGGTTCAGGAATTGGCTTCACCATCATGGTGGAAGCCGAGCTTGAGTTTCCTGGCTCTATGGTGACATTTACCGATGAAAATAAGATCAGGAAATATGTAAACTCCTCCTCCAACCCCACCGCCTCATTAATCTTCAACGGTACAGTTCTAGGTGTAGTATCTCCGGCTCCTGTGGTGGCCTTTTTCTAATCGTGCGGACCAAGCCAGCAATCCCCCGGTATTCTGAAGCCCCATATCGCCACCCCAGGACTCAACATTCTTGCTGCATGGCACATTTCCGTCGACCCAAGTTCCAAAATCCCTTACAACATAATCTCAGGCACATCCATGGCCACTCCCCATGTTAGCGGCATCGCGGCACTGATCAAGAGCTTGCACCCTGATTGGTCTCCATCTGCCATTAGATCCGCCATCATCACATCGTCCGACGCGCTTGATCGTCACGGCGAACATATCAAAGACGAGCAGCACAAGGACGCGACCTTCTTCATGTCTGGCACAGGTCATATCAATCCTTCTAAGGCCACTGACCCTGGTCTAGTTTACGAAACCGAAGTGGAGGAGTACATTGCCTATCTCTGTTCTGCAGTGGGAGAATCGGGAGTTTCCGCAATTACCGGTCGATCCAAATCCACCTGTGCCAAATTGAAGAAGATTACGGATTCCGAGCTCAACTATCCGACTACAACGGTTTCTCTCTCATCGAAAACTCTCACAGTAAACCGTACGGTGACAAATGTTGGCGCTGCTGATGCCAAGTACACGGTTGAGGTTGATGTGCCCAAGGGTGTTACCGTGACCGTGATGCCCGAGACCCTCAAATTCTCAAAGGTCAACGAGAAGCAATCGTTTTCGGTTACTGTCAAGTCTAGCAGAGCGGCCGAAGGGAGTCTGAAGTGGGTTTCGGGCAATACCGTTGTAAGGAGTGCTCTAGTCATCACAGCATAAATTTGTAAGCTTACATTTCGTGTTCAACCAGTGTCCATCGTTGTTGTAATTATCTCTTATTATGATTAGTGTTAAAACAACGATTTTCATTTCTTCTGTGTATGATCGGTTGTATTATACATAAAGATTTCGAATTGTGTATCTCTGTGATCTTGTCATTGTTTAAATGAAATTGTAGTTATCAGGCTGTCAGTACTAAATCCAATGCCCGCATGCTTAGATTTTATTTTTATTTTTTTATAAGAAAAAATACCACAAGGTAGCTTACTCACAAATAAATCCCACATTGAATTGAAACTCATCTATCAGTTTCAGTACCCAACAAAACAAAACTGCCGACTTAAAGAAAAGAAAAAACAGTTACAGGCTTTGCAGAACTTAAACAAAACTGCCGAGTTACATTGTCCATGTGAGCCTCCCTGAAAACGCACGCTTCCATAGCCATTACGACCTTGAAAAATACTACAGAACTTTCTTGCCAAACAATTCCGATGCCTTTGCCCGAGAACGGATGGTCTATACCTATGACACGGCAATGACAGGCTTTGCAGCTAAACTAACTGAGCATGAAATGGAGGTGATGAAAAAGAAGAAAGGTTTCTTGCGAGCATATCTCGATTATGTGATTCCGCTACAGGTGTCGAAGGACGGCATTTCCCCCGCACCACAACCGAGGAGGATTCTCAATTAAGTAGTGGTTACCGCTGGTACCTGCGATCGGAAACGGCTCTTTACAGCAAACTATTTTCATCCGCATTTTCCTTTCTTTATTGTTATTTGTTGCGAATAAACGTATGTAGTTTCTAGTTTTCGAGATTTTTGCCATCATAAAGCGGTTGCCAATCCAAGAAGTGATTTTCCATGTCGTCAATTTTATCATCCACTTTGCTATGTAAGACCTATTCAAGTTTTATATATGTTTTGCTTTCTTATTTTTCTTGCTATAATTGTTTTCTCCATTTCTTTCTTTTTTCGGCATGAATAGAATTTGTGGTGGTTTGTTTTGTCGCGTCTATGATGATCGAATCAAAAAATATAAAATTTTCCTAATTTTAGATTGTTCTTGACGAAGAGGGAGGGGGAGGAGGAATGTTTAGGGTTAGGATTAGTGAAGAAGAGGGAGGAAAAATAAGATATAGGGGGTTTTTGGAATATTTGAAATTTTTAGGATGATATAACAACTTAAAGATCGTGGCAGTGATGTGGCATGACATGACATTGTTGATCATGATAGATTTTTAATTATTGCAAACTTGTCATGGTAGATTTTGGGATATATATAAACGTTTTAGCAGCATTTTACGGGTTATTTTGATGGTTGTTTTTTAAATATGAGCATTACATTATTATAACATAAAGGTTTTTCTTTGGTTATAAGCCCCCTACAGTATTTTAAAAAACATGTCCTAAAACTTCATATTTTACAATACATCCCTTAAATGTCCTCTGTTAACTAAAGACATCACTTTCCATAAGTTAATTAGGAATAAAAACTGGATTAGAGCCAAAATGGAGAATTGTGAGACAAATTTTTTTATATACCCATGTCATTCTTTAAATAAAACCCCCGTCTTTTTTCATTTTCATGCAAAACTTATCATTTTCGTTCTTTCGGACTCTCATATTCAAAATCCTCCATCATCACTTCCTCCCTTCCTCACCCTCCCTACCGGTGCACAAAACCAATTTTACTCTTTTCTCAATTTTTCATTGCAAAACCCATATTCTCACCTTCAATCCTCCACAATGCTACTTGCTCCTATCTCTCACTCCTTCTCTCGCTCTTCGTGATGCTTAATCCATTTTACTATTTTCTTAATTCTTTAATACAAATCTAATTTTTTCAATCCTTCACAACATTATTTAATAATCTCTCCCTCCCCCTCTCCCTCTCCCTCAGCAAAACCTTATTTAATTGTCATCGGTATTTTGAAATTTAAGGGAACGCCAATCCTAAGTAATTTTAAAATCATAAATTTCAAAATCAAATGACAACCATATATATCTAATTCTTTTCATTTCAAAATATCAGATATTAGGTTTCGATATCCATATATTTTTCAAGTAAATGATATAATTAGTCTAGACTGGATAATAACATGAAAACAACATACAATGGAAAGACACCGGCGACTGGCGCCGTTTGGCTAGTGATAGTTGGTGGCAGTCATTGACGGATGGTTTTCAATAATGGTCTGCAACGAGGATTCTCGACGGGCGGTTGCTAGCGACGGTTATTGATCGGCAGTTTCTAACCCGACAATTCTTGACGAACGATTTTTGGCAAGGTGATCTTTGATGGATGGTGGTCGATCGCGGTCGACGGCTGACACAACGATCAATGGTAGGGATTGTCAGTGGCGATCGATGGCATAGGGTTGCCAGAGGCAGTTGCCAATAGTTGGCCATTATCGACAAGTGTTGCCCGCGGACAAATACCGACGGTAACTGCAAGCATCAGTCTATTTCCCTTTGATGAAATGTTAACTCTTGCCAATAGCATAGAGTGTATATACTCTAGCCGATTAAGGAAAACTCTGCACTCGAGCAGTCGTTGTTGATGGACGGTTGCCGGCAACCGACAACTCGCTCGCTCGCGGTCGTCGTGGATAATCATTTAGCAGTGGGAAAACCGATGATGGTATTGCTAATGACAATCATTGGTCATCGACAGATGAAGACTGTTGTCGACGGGAAATCGGCACAAGATTGTGAGGTCATGGTGGGCAGTCGATGGCAGTGGTCATTAGCAGACCTTATCGATGGATGGTCGTTACCAGTGGATGGCGATCGACAGATGGTTCCTGGTGGCTGGCGGTTGTCGACGGATAGCGGTTGGGAACAATCCTCGATCATTGATGGACAGCGGCAGTTGTTGAGGAGAGGTCGCCAGTCATCGGCCGGGAGTCGCCGTCATCGGCCGGAAGTTGCCAGTTGAAATCTGAATTTCGAATACCCTTGTATTAATTCAATGTTAATAGAAGGGTATTTTTATTCCTGATTCCGAGTTATAAGTACTTTTTTGATTAAAAAAAATTCAACAAGAAACTTTTTGTAGCTCACTCGTTAATACTCTCTACTACTGTTCCTATGCCTGCGTGTTCGAATCCCATCAACCCCAATTATTTTAATATTTTTCATTTTTAATGTTTTGGAAGTCCAAAGGTTTGCACGAGATTTACACGGGTTTACCAAACATTACAAAGAAAAGAAGTATTAATATGCGGCCTTTAAACCCATTTAAAACCTTGGCAAAACCCCTGAGGCCGGATGCTAACTTGGGGCTGCCATTTAGCCGACATCGGTGGCCAGGATGTGCCAGATCAGGTCTGTGTTGGACCCGTGAGATCTTTGACCTATCCCACTCACACACACTTGAATTCATATCATGATCGATCGATTGTAGCATTTTATGGAAACGTTTTTCATTACACTACCCTCAAACTTTGAAATATTGAATTTTAAACCGAAATCATTTTTCCTTGGCAATTATGCCCTTCACAACTGTCTTCAGGAGATCCCTGTTAAAACATGGTGTGGATTATTGTATATCTTGGGTCTAGTGGGTGAGATCAAAGCTCTTCACGGAGCGCGTTCTCGAAAGAAACGAAAATACAAATTTTTTAAAAATAAAGTTAAAACAATTTAAAAATAACTTAAATATTATATACTTTTTACTTAAAAGAAAACGTTTTTGTAAATATAATTTCAATAAAATATTCTAAATTAAAAGATTGGGCTTTTATTAAGATACCTCAAGTTTTCCAAAAGTTAGATTTTTTATTAAAATAACGTAAATTTTTAAAAGTTAGGTTTTATCACAAAAATATCAATCAATCTAAAATATATTTTTATTAAAACCCTCGAAATTCTAATTAATATAAGTTTTCCCCAAAACACCCTCGAGGTTTATTTTTAAAATGAAACGTTTTACATGTCGGGAAATTTAATGGTTTAAATCATGTAAATATGTATAGTATATAACCTATTTAATCTTTCAGATATTTAGATAATAATGGGTTTAAGCGGTATTTTTTCACTTCAGCGTCGGAGAGCCGGAGAAAGTCAGTGCTTGCCTAGTTTAGGCAAACTGGTATTTGTCTGGCAATCGTCCTTGAAAATGACACAAATGCTGCCGGCCATGTGCAGTGGTTGCCAAATTAAATCACATGAATATCGAATCATATATTATTAAACACATGATATCCTGCATGACTTAACATGAATTCTCGAAACTTAATTTAAACCCGACCTTGAATTAAACTTGAAACTGAATTTGACTTGAACCTGAACTAGGATATTGGTAATTACGCCTAAAAGAGCGAGCACATTTGGTAATCGGTGGTTAGTATCTCAAGAAGTATTAACGGTCACATGAAGAATGTGTAAGCAATTCCATTTAAAAACATTCACCGACTAAAAAGTACTGAGGAAGATGGACAAGAGTATAATAGCTTGAATTAAATTCTCTAAGTGTAGGGATGTCTTTTACACACACGTAAGGGTATATGATCGATATTTGGAAGAATGGTAGGGAAGAAGACTAAAGACGATATTTTATTGAGAAATGAAGTGATTTCTGACATCTTTTCACGACCATTAAGATAGGGCTCATGACAACTAAAAAGCTAGTATAGTTTGAAACTCTTATTTTCAAGTTCTTTCTTTTATATGTTCCTTATATTTGTATATAACTTTCATCTTCTTTCTTTTATTATGGGATTTTGTGGGTGTAATCCGCTAAAAACTTCCAGGAGACAACACTCCTCCTACTAGGGACACCTAGAGGTTTAAAGGCTTTTTGCACGTGCTTAGTGCAATCGTGTTGCCTACGAAAGTGTGCTAGTTAGTTTTTTTCTTCTTTTTCTCTTTTATAACTAGTTTGCTCGGGACGATCAAAGTTAAGTTTGGGGGTATTTGATTAGTCTAAAATATTGCACATTTGAATGAATATTTTCCCTATTGTTGTTAAGTACTAAAAGATATTTATTGTAAATATAGAACATATGAGGGTTTATTTGTAAAAAGATTATTATCATATGTTTCTATATTTTAATTAACATAATGAGGGATAATACATGCATATAATATTTAAATGAAATATTAGCAATTAAAATATGCATATCATATCAAATAATTCTAATCAATATTCTTAACATATAAAATGGTTAGGATAATATCTCAAAAATACCAAATACTACTAACACTTTGATTTGAGATATTGTGCAGATATTAGCTCAGGTCTGGAATCCAAGAGATCCAGGATAAATCAAGATGTCGGAATCAAATCTGCTAAAATATTGAAGCAAATCGTGAGATCTAGCAATGGCAGAGACTCAGAGCATTATTTTCAGAATCTAGACATCTAGAAGATCTCCATAAATCAAAGATAAAATAGCACAAAAAATCCCAAAGCCTGAAGCCACCACACTACGGCGGATCCGCGGCCAAATTGCAGGATTTGCGGCGGAAGCGCGGCGGATCTAGGGCCGTTGGATGCGAGATTTTGATGATTTGATTGTATCTACATATATTATTATATGTAATCTATGGTTTCTAGTTTCTGTAACTATATAAGGGACCAAGAGCTTCACATCAAAAATCATCATCGAAGAGATCAAGAGGTCCAAGTGATCCACGCATCCGAGTGATCATCAACTAGTCATCTACTTCCAACAAGAGAGAGAGCGAGAGCAAAAACTAGGGTTCTTGTAATATACCTTCAAAGGATTTGTAAATGAAATAGTTCGTTAATAAAGGTAGTTGTTATTTAATTCTTTTCTTTCTGCATTTAATTTCTGTATCTTAATCATGTTTTCAGTCTCCAACCTTTTTTCTAAATTTCAAACCATGAGTGAGTAATTCCTAGCTTTCTAGGGTTTGTGGGCTAGGGTAGATCAATGGATGAGAAAATCATTTAACTTCTTTTATACATTTTAAAGTTTATAAATTTTAGCAAAAAAAATGTTAACCTTTTAATCGGACGCGCTATAAATTTATTGATAGTCATGACCACGATTTAAGATTGGTTAAACACTTGTTTTGTTAAAGGCTAGACATGAATAGAGATCAATGAAAGGACAAGAGTTAAGAGTAGGAACCCTATTCCCTCCAAGAATCCTAATCTACATTCATCACTATCAATCTAGTTTTAAACTATTAAAAGATAAAATGAGGCGTTTTTAATTAGTCATCAATTACTACTAAGTCCTATGAACCTTACAAGCCTTTTCTTTTATAAATTTTACATTCAAATTAAAATAGATCTACAATCAATCACCATACCTTCGATCAACTCGTCTAAAGCAAGAAAAGGGTTCACGTTTCCCTGCGGACGACCCATACTCATCACGGATAGCTACTAGTGACACCGTTTTGATTGCGGTATTTACAAACACACTTTTTAGCAGATCAATCAAATGGCGTTGTTGCCAGGGAAACGGTCATAATTTTTTTCTTGTTATTCAGGTTGATTTCTTATAAAATCCGGCAACCATAAAATTTAAAAAACTGCATCTTGTGCTTTTAACGATTATTGTGCGAGTTTTGCAAGGAAATCCGGAGTAATTGGAGCAAGCCAACGGAGAGTCAGAGATTTTAAATTGGACCAGAGGAGTAGAGGAGGGCCCTGAAGAAAAATTAGTGGAAGATTCCCTAAGGCGGCGGCGGAACCGCGGCATTTGGTGAGGTTTAGAGGCGGAACTACGACGGTTTGGGAGAATTGGACCCCCAATTTTCTGTAGTAATTTCCTACTATCTTTCTCTCTCTTTTAAATCTCCAATAAATTGATTCTACTTGCAGGATTCTTTGCAAATATCGCCGCTAAAAATCTTTTTGCGTGTTTTAGATTTTGGTTTGTTTTTGCATATTTAAACCAGACTTTAAGGGGAAATAAACCCAAATTCGGATTAGGTGGGGATTTCATCACCCTTCCTAGACCCCACAAAGCACTAACGAGCATACTATCACCTTACATTAATTAAAAAAATATCTAGACCAGGCCTCTAAGAACATTGGCGCTCAATTAGGACAGAGGAGGGTCGTGAGTAATCTATTGCTTATCCGCATTTCTCTTATGGTGTCTAGGCAAGTGTGACTAAGGAAAGTGGTTACTTAATTAGGCCCACGATTTCGGTGATTCGTATAGCGGATACCTCCCACTTACCTGGCACTTACCAGGTCAGAAGATTGATAAGGAGGTAGTAAAGGATTGATCCTGCGACTTGCCCTTTGGAAGTCTAGGAGCGGTCCAGTGACTTGACCTAGGTGACCATAGTTTTAGGGATTGATTGTGCATTTTGTGATTTGTTAAGTCAAGCCTCAAGTCCCTCTTTCAAAGCAAAACAATTTCCAAAATCCAAAAAGAGCTTAAATAATTTCTATTTCACCATCTTTTCTTTTCACTTTCTTATAATGGGCAACCCAAACAGACGAACTCTTGCCGATCTTTGCTATCCAGAACCGGATATCTCTTGTTTTCGTAATTGCTTCGGTACAAAATCCAACTCTACTATGTGTTTGGGAGATAGGATAGAGCAAGCAGAAAAGAACAGTTGGATACCTCACTCAAGGTCCTATCAACCGCATCAAAATTCAACATCTTCATATGTTGATAATCCGTTTAAGGCGAGTGAGGGAACTTCTTAACGCATGTCCATCGCTGAGCATATTACGAAGTCTGAAAGCCAAAGTTTCAATCCTTTCACTAATCCAAAACCATTAGGACAACAAGCACCATCATTTCTATATGAAAATATTGATACTCGTTTTGAGACAAATATGACATCTTTTACACCCATGACCATTTCTGAACAAATAGCAATTGCCAGTCGCCAACTAACCAACCAATCTCAATATTCTTCATATCATAATGTTGATCCTAATCATGTTTATGAAACTTGGGTACACCCTTCTAATTTTTATCCTCAGTACTAAACTTTCACACGCTCTCATGTTGACACTTCTCTTGAGGCTAATGGGACAAGTCATAAACGCATGTCGATTGCGGAACACATTTAACTCACCCGTAGCTAACAATTAAAGGCATCTCTTCTTAACATTTCTCTTCAGGCTAATGTGGCAAATCATAAACGCATGTCAATTGCGGAACACATTGAATTCACCCATAGCCAACAATTAGACACTTCCTAACCATACTCAACTTCTTCACCTTATCTAGACAGTGCTTCTGAAAATCAATTAAGAAGTTCCACGGTTCAAAGAGAATTCTTCATTGGAACTTCTTCACAACCCATGTATAGTCTTGAAGCAGAGTTTGAATTGAGTAGTGAAAAAGAACAGGAGATCCATCAAAGTCAAACCAAAACCAATTCTTTTGATCTCAACACCTTCCATCCTGCACTCCAACCGAATATATTCAATATTCAACCGCTTCATAGTCTAAGTGATGAGGTGCCCGAGAATAACATGTTTGACTTTTCCAATAGTGAGTGTGAACGAGAGCTTGGCACCATTTCAAATCAAACCGATCCTTATTCGACTACACTTGATATTTCAAATCTTCCAACTCCATCAAGTTAACCAAGTGATTTATCGATTGAGGATAGTATAATTGATGAATTCTTAGATACCTATTCGTTTGATTTGATCGAAGGTGTTAGTGAGAGCGGTGATAAGAATATCGTTGAAGATGAACCCATTATGTTAGATGAGTTGGATTCTCCGCCCCATCATGTCCCTTCTATTGAATACGGACATCTTCCTGTATAATTAATCGATTCTATTCTTACCACCGACCGATCCGATAAGCAATACGATATCCGGCCTTCATTTCCCACATCTGGTTCAACAATGCTCGACAAACAAGTTTGTTTACCCATTTCATCACCCACTTTCTTTGGTTTTTCTAATCTTCTTTCAACTCCACCGAGTTTTGATGAATCACACTCCGATATTTCGAGTTCTATGATTCTTGAAAGACCACTCGATTTAGACTCTTTTGAGAAGGAGGGAGACGATCATTTCGAATCTCCTACATCCATAATTTCTGACGAATCGAGTGTTTTGAATCTTGGTGCACAGAAGACTAACCTTGGAACTTTCAACCGTCCTAGTAAATCTGCACATTCCATAGATATCAATGAAATTATTAATCGGACCATTGATGAAAGTTTTGAAGATATTTTCGCCGAAGAACTCACATTCCTAAAAGACATGAATTTTGTGATGAATCAACCTCCACCCGAAGATGTTGAACCGCCACCCTTTCTTTTTATCAAGTACGAGAATGTGAATATTCCACTCATTCCTAACCATTTACATTCTCGTTTTCATCCACCATCACTATTTCGTATCTACCAACCGAGACATAAACTCGATCGATTAGGCCTCTTATCTCCCAACTTTTTCACACCTATGATCTTCTACCAAATATGTTGTTACATCGATAAAATATTCGAATGGTTGGTGTTGACTTTTGGTCTTTGTAATGTTTTGAATAGACGAATAACTTTACCTTCTCTTATAATTTTAAATGCTTAATACGGTTTCACTCAAGTTTGGGGGAGGGGGGAAGAAAAATATTTTAGCTCTTGAAAGAAAAACAATTTTTACACGATTATGAGCCAAAAACAAGTTTGGGAGAGGATTTCACTGTCATTGACTCTTTGTCCCCTTTACTAATCATTAAGAACTTTTCCTCCCAAGTCTACAGGTTTTGAGCTTAAAAGATGACATCAGTGAGGACACTTCTGCAAATAGGTTTGGGGGGGGGGGTTTTGTGCTTATTCACGTATCATTTTGCATTATACTAAATAAAAGCACAATTTTTTTTATACTAATAAAAGTTATAAAGTGAAAAATACATATGAAACATAAGAAGAAATTTAAGAAAAGCAAGAAAATTAGATATTTTAAAATGAAGCTAGTAATAGGTAGTCATGAGCTGTTGTCCCAAGGGTTAGTACGATGAAGGAAATTATGAATCTGAGGATAGAAATAAGTCTGAAAAATAGTCCCTATTCTTGAGTCCAAATATCTGAACGTTGATACCCTACTATATGCACTTGCACACATCTTGAAACTTGGGATAGTAGAGGATACCTTAAAATGCTTTTGTCTAAAAAGCCTTAGTATGAAGAAAAATATATATATATATGGTGAAGAAAAATGAACACTGGTTTTGTAATTACTTAAGGTAGCATAAAAAAATATAGCGAAGGTGCTTTATCACCTAGTGCCTTAGACCAACTGGTTTAGGAGTCACTGCTAAGCCTTAGGTGTTGCAAGACTAGGATATTGGTAATCACGCCTAAAAGAGCGAGCACATTTGGTAATCGGTGGTTAGTACCTCAAGAAGTATTAACGGTCACATGAAGAATGTGTAAGCAATTCCATTTAAAAACATTCACCGACCAAAAAGTATTAAGGAAGATGGACAAGAGTATGATAGCTTAAATTGAATTCTCTAAGTGTAGGGATGTCTTTTACACACACGTAGGGGTATATGATCGATATTTGGAAGAATGGTAGGGAGGAAAACTAAAGACGATGTTTTATTGAGAGATGAAGTGATTTCTGACATCTTTTCAAGACCATTAAGATAGGGCTCATGGCAACTAAAAAGGTAGTATAGTTTGAAACTCTTATTTTCAAGTTCTTTCTTTTATATGTTCCTTATCCCTGTATGTAACTTTCATCTTCTTTTTTTCATTATGGGATTTTGTGGGTGTAATCCGCTGAAAACCCTCAGGAGACAACACTCCTCCTATCAGGGACACCTAGAGATTTAAAGGCTTGTTGCACGTGCTCAGTGCAATCGTGTTGCCTACGAAAGTGTGCTAATTAGTTTTTTTCTTTCCTTTTTCTCTTTTATAACTAGTTTGCTCGGGACGATCAAAGTTAAGTTTGGGGGTATTTGATTAGTCTAAAATATTACACATTTGAATGAATATTTTCCCTATTATTGTTAAGTACTAAAAGATACTTATTGTAAATATAGAACATATAAGGGTTTATTTGTAAAAAGTTTATTATCATATGTTTCTATATTTTAATTAACATAATGAGTGATAATACATGCATATAATATTTAAATGAAATATTAGTAATTAAAATATGCATATCATATCAAATATTTCTAATCAATATTCTAAACATATAATATCATATAAAATAGTTAGGATAATATCTCAAAAATACCAAATACTTGTAACACTTTGATTTGAGATATTGTGCAGATATTAGCTCAGGTCTGGAATCCAAGAGATCCAGGATAAATCAAGATGTCGGAATCAAATCTTCTAAAATATTGAAACAAATCATGAGATCTAGCAAAGGCAGAGACTTAGAGCATTATTTTCAGAATCTAGACATCTAGAGGATCTCCATAAATCAAGATAAAATAGCACAAAAAATCCCAAAGCCTGAAGCCACCACACTGCGGTGGATCCGCGGACAAATTGCAGGATTTGCGGCGGAAGCACGGCGGATCTTGGGCCGTTGGATGCAAGATTTTGGTGATTTGATCGTATCTACATATTGTTCACCGCCGAAAGACGTGACCAGGATGTTAGTACGTCTGGCCTGAATTTTGGGGGCATATGCTATTTGGGTTTATCCGTCCACCTCTCCGAAGATGCCAAGCTGATTTATGGCACCGTATATCGAAGGTTTAGACAGATGCGGCCGTTGTAGCAGACTTCGTCAGATTACCCCTCGTTGACGAGGGGTTTTTGATTGTGGGGACCCTCATCCCTGTATGCGCAAGCCCCTGCAGTTAATTACATTACCGTGTAGCGATAACCACTTTCTCATGCTTCAGATGTTCACTTCGTGTCGTGTGTATTTGTTTTGTTTTAGGTTGCCCATGGATTGTATACGGAGACTAATTTATGTTGTCACCCGTAGGGCGTGGATTAGTCCAAATCCGTATTTTCTTAGATTTGGGTTTGGGTTGGTTTAAGGATCGTTAATCTCGTTTGAGATTAATATCAACTTAAATGTTTGTTGAGGATACGTTAGTCTAATTTTAGACTAAGATCTACTCAACAAGATTTTGGGATCATTTAGATCCAACAAAAGAGTATTTAGGCTCTATCGTTTTAGTTTAGGGACATTTGCGATCCATTGGGTTTAAGGACATCATAGTCCATAGAGTTTAGTTTAGGGACATTGCGGTCCGTTAGGTTTATGGACATCATAGTCCATAGAGTTTAGTTTAGGGACGTTGCGGTCCATAGAGTTTAGTTTAGGGACGTTGCGGTCCATAGTTAGTTTAAAGACATTACGATCTATAGCTAGTTTAAGGACGTTGCGGTCCATAGGGGTGTGCTAATGGGTTTGGGAGTGTACCAAAAGAGCTGTTGGTTGTCCGGATCCTCCATCTCTATGAAGACGTTGAAGAATTACGACGACATGTATTAGAGGTATGGAGAGATGTACCCTTGAACCGAACTACAGATTGAAAGGAGAGATCATGGTGGGACGAACATCATCTTAGATGCCAGGAGTTCATTAGCTATTTTTGAGACTTAGATCAATTTTGAGAAAACCTGAGTATAATAAGGGCTCGGCTGATTGAGGACCCAAAAGGGTTTTGGCTTCAGGAGACTTGGTTAGTTTTGGCTAATGTTGGCCTCTCATAGTGTTAAACACTAGTATATGCTCAGCGCTCACGTGCTCCCACGTGAGGCCTTAAAGTAGTGTTAAACACTAAAATTTTGAGGCGCTCACATGGGGTCATATGAGGCATTTGAAGTAGTGTTAAACACTAAAAATTTAAGGCGCTTACGTGGGGTCATGTGAGGCGCTTGAAGTAGTGTTAAACACTAAAAATTTGAGGCGCTCACATGAGTAGTGTTAAACACTAAAAATTTGAGGCACTCATATAGGGTCACGTGAGGCGCTTGAAAGTTGGCGCTGTTTTTTTGGGTTTATTCTCTTGTTCTTTTCTGAGCGCTAAGCACTATTAGGTCACGTGGGATCACGTGAGGCGCCCGAAAAATGGAAACTGCCTTTGATTTATTCCCTTTTCTCTTTATAAGTGCTAAGCACTATCAGTGAGGGGAGGGGGTCACGTATGAACACGTGATCCATTTCAGTCTCTCTCTTTTGAGTTCATCACAGGTGGTTACGTGTGAACACATGGTCATCAATATGCATGGAATTCTTTCTCTGAGTCTTAAAAAATTCTCAAATCCCTTATTATATATTTTTATAAGGATTTAATTCCTTGGACTTAGTTCTTCTATTAGGTTGTGGATCTGCATGACAGAGTCTCCCTGATGAGAATTAAATTCTCAACTTGTAGGGAGATCTGCTTCTGCGGATCTCTCACCAGAAGAAAGAACTAAGTTCTTATATGAAGGGTTAAACCCTAGTTTTATCAGAGGAATTAAATTCCTATATGCCTTTTGGGAGAATTGAATTCTCTGAACTCAGATCTTTTCCCAGGTTTTGGATCTGCATGGCAGAATCTCCCCGATGAGAATTAAATTCTCAACTTGTGGGAAGATCTGCTTCTGCAGATCTTTTTACCAGAAAAAAGAACTAAGTTCTTTGGAAGAGTTAAACTCTTGTGGAGACGAAGAAAAAGTAAGATGTTCTCGGTGTTTTGTTCCTTCTTACCCAGGGTTTCTTTTCTTTTGAACTTGCAGTTTATGGGGGTATTCTTCTGTCTATGAGTTGAAGTCTTGGGGTCTTTATATAGTGGAGGCCGATTTGTTGATTTAGTTGAGGAAATCTCTCATTGAGAGATCTCTTAATTGATTTTGGGGAATTTATTCACCGTCGGATCTTTGATCCAAGGACTTCTGTTTTACAAAAGACAATTCTCTTGTTTTTAACAATATTTGGAAAATATTTTCCCATACAGAACTTATTCTGTATCTTGGTGATTTTTAATCACCATTGGATCTTTTGATCCAATGGTGCTCTGATTTACAGAGCACAATCTTTCTTGTTTAGAAAGATTGGGGAAAATATTTCCAAAATAGGCTTCTGATCCCTTGTATATAGAATTTAATTCTGTCGGCTCAGAAGGCATTAGAAGCCCTCACGTGCAGCACGTGACCTAATGGTACTAGGGCGGTTTGCCTATATGCAGCAGTCCCAGAGAAGAGCATCACGTGTTGGCACATGATGCGCTTTCTGTCCTGCTAGTTGTTTTATGAAGGCGCCTATATACTTTGTATATAGGTGCTGACGTGTGGCATGTAAGGCCCAACTTCAGTCCCATTTGTTAAGTGTAATGCTTGTGATTTTGGCTCCAAGGCGCATCACGTGTGGGCACGTGATGCTCCCTTTGGGGAGTTTTCCCATTCCTTTTTTATTTATTATTTATTTTTTAACAGGGAACAAATGCCCCATCAACATTGTTCTCATGTGTCTTGCACGTGAGTGCAACGCTGTCACCTTTACAGCCGTTGGATTGCCTAAGAGAACGGGGAGGTGAACGGCCCTTGTCATGTCGTATAAATGCAAGGGTTTGGTCCTTAGGCAGACACAGTTTCTTCCATCTTCTTCCTTATTTGTTTTCTTTGAGAATTTAAATCTCCTCTCTAGAGCTTAGTTCTCTACCATTGCAATTCCAGAGTTAAACTCTGTTAGAAAAAGGAACCTTTTCTAGGTAAAGATCTCGAACATTAGAGAAACCCTTTTCTTTAAATAAAAATTCTGGATTTTAAATCCATCATGAGAGCTTTGCTCTCCTTTGAAACCCATCTCTTAGAGATCCAAAGTCGTAATCTTTGAGTAATATCTCTCAATGTTTTAGGCATTCCTTTTCTGCCCTTTATGGCATTTGATTTCCTCTTTACGGGGGTTTCTGGAATTTAATTCCACCGCATAAAAGGAATTTAATTCCTCACTAAAGAGCTTTGCTCTGAAGATCAATAGGACCCCTCGGGAATTTCCTTCCCTGGTGTTCTTGAGCACACTTCATAGGGTTGCACAATTTTTAAATTTGTTAGATGTTTTTAACAGTTTTTTATGAGGATGTCAAGAGTTGTTTAAACTCTCGTGTCCGTTTCAATAAGTATTTTCTTGATCAGTTTGATCACTAAACTCTCACTGATTTTTCTTTTCAGACACTATGGCCGCTTATCTGTATGATCTTGACGAAATTATTTCTTATGAAGACATTCGCGTACAAGGCCATTGTCAAAACCAGGAGTTTACAAGCGCCCAATGCGCTGAGATTATGAGTCGCTTCAATGAATACAACGGTCGACTACTTCCTCTTCGCTCCGCTCTTTTGAAGATCATCGTGGGAGCGATTTGGGAAGCACTTCCTGGATTTTACGAAGCCATGCCGCTTAAGGCACTGGATGATGCCGAAGACAAGGTGCACTCAGTATATCTGATAGACCAGATCTCGAAGAGGCGGCGAGATAATCTTGTTGATATCTTGCATCAAATTTTCCAACAGACGATGATAATCTCTGCCTATCAGAGGACGGACGACATTAGCGAGGATCCTGACGCTTGCATTCGTGAGAGGATGCACACGAAAATGGTCAGAGAGGCCAGAAGCATTTTAGACGGCCTTACTTCTGAATTTCTCAATCCATGTCCCGGATTTAGTGTTTTACCATTGTAAACATTTTAATGATGTTTTTGTTTTATTGTTTTTATTAATGTAAGAGTTTTCTGAGGTATGAATAACAAATTTTTCCTTTCTATGCATTTATTTTATGCATTAATCCTTTTCGCACATACATGTCTGGGTACGCTTCGAACGCTTAATTGGATGCGAATCAAATATTCTCTTTACTGCCTTGCATAGTATGTGGTTGACGTCCATGGGTTATGCCTTTTTGTTTTGACTTGGCGCAAAGTAGTTTACGTACTCTTGAGTAGCACCTCCATTTCAGTGGCATGTAACTTTGGCAAGTGTGGCCTGTAGATGGTCCATCTTGACCTCCCTACAGAGCAATGATGTCTTAGGAGACAGGGTTAGGATCTGCTACCTAAGACTTTTCAACTTTACGAGCCGTTAGGGTCTCATAAAGACTTTTCTCGCTATGAGTCGAGAGGATCCCGTAGGTATATTTTCTCCTTAGGAGTCGTGAGGATTCCTAAGTGTGTTTTCTCTTGAGAGTCATAAGGATCTCACAAGAGAATTTTCTCCCTTACAAGTCGAGAGGACTCGTAAGTGATCATTTCCCTCCTTGTCGATGTTCGACTTCGGAGAGTGTGGCCCGTAGATAGTCCATCTTGACCTCTTTGTAAAGCAGCGATAGCTTAGGAAACAGGTTCAGATCCGCCGCCTAAGACTTTTCAACTTTATGAGCCGTGAGGGTCTCATAAAGACTTTTCTCCCTACGAGTCGAGAGGATCTCGTAGGTGTAATTTCTCCTTAGGGGTTGTGAGGACTCCTAAGTGTGTTTTCTCTCGAGAATCGTAAGGATCTGTTCACACCATAATATTGCATTATTATATTCCCCATTCTTATTTGTTTTATAAATAAACATGTGCTTTTGACGCATGTCTGCTACATATTACAAGTTACAGGTTCTTGGATCTAAAACAGTGAAAAAGATAAAAGACGATGCAAAAAGTGGAACGACAACCAACAAATAGAAGGATCTTAGTCAAGCCTACACAAAGATAAAGTTCACAAAGCATAAGGAAGCACAAGGTCCAAGATGTCAGAGCGAACGGTTAAAAGTTCACTACAATTCACTGTGAAGATCTAGAGAAGAAACAGAAGTCAATATGAGAGAAGACCTATGTAAAAAGGAAGTACAAGAAGGTCAGAGCCAGTACACCAAATGTGATGATGCAATCCTCTTGTTTGGCCGCGGAACCGCGGCCAAACCATGCCTCGGGCCGCGGTTCCGCGGTGGTGTTAAGGATATATGGGCCGAAAATTTTACCATAATTCAAGTATGCTTTGACCGGTCTTCCTGAGGGTTATTTGGTAATAGCAGATATGCGAATCAAATGTAAACCTAGGGTTTCTATCTCCTTATAAATAGAACCCAAATCATTGTAATTTCTTATGCCTCCTTTTAATAATAAATTTCAGAATTCTTTATGGAGAGCATCGGTGCCTCTTTTCAAGTCATGAATTCAGATCTGACAACCTGTGTTGATATTTGGAGAGATGCATCTGTAAAGTAAGTAATTAATTTCAATTCTTGCCCTAGGTAATTTTCATTCTTTACCCTAGGTAGATTTAATTCCTTGCCCTAGGTTAAATTTATTATCTGCCCTAGTTAGATAATTAGATCTTTAATTCAATTGCCCTAGGTTAATTAGGTTTTTCGATTTAATAATCAATCCGAACACTCTTCGGAATTAACTCGTTAGCGCGATTAGGAGATTCACAACATCCCTGTGGACCGACCCGTACTCACCGGCTAGCTTCTTAGGACGCCGTTCTTGATTGCGGTAATAGATAGTTTTTGAGACAAAATCAAATGGCGCCGTTGCCGGGGATGGCGTAGTTTTTCCTTTTTGCGATTCCGGGTTAATATTAAATTAAAAAATCATAAAAGTATAAAAAATCATAAAAAATTATAAAAATATATCAATTGTTATTTTTTGGAAAGGGTACTTTGTTGTGTGAATCTTGCAGGAACAAATTCAGATCTGAAAATATTCAGAAGGCGAAACAGAAAACAATAGATCAAAACAGAAGGGGACTTCGAAATCAGAGCAGCAAAATTTTTCCAGAGATCTGAGCCCTCCATCGCACCGCGCTTCCGCCGCGTATACCCATATCAGACCGCGGAAACGCGGCCTTCTTGTCACATCAGAGCTTGAAAATTTTTTTGGGGATCTGTGCCGTCCAGAGAGCCGCGGAACCGCGGTTATAACGCTCTTCTGCCGCAGAAAGGCGGCGCCTTAGTTATTTCCTCTGACCAAAATTGCTCTGTAAGCCTCCTCGGTTCCTCCTCTGTAATTTTTGAAATATCTTTTCTGGAAATTCCTGCAGGATTCCGTAAGCTATAAAATATATTCCCTTCCATATAACAAATCTTTTGCAGGATTTTTGCGCCTAGTTTAAATTAGAAATAGATTGCAAGTAATATTTTTCTGTTGCATATCTTTTATCAAAATCTTTTTGCAACAATTTCCAAATAAAGAGAAAAAGAAAAAGGAAAATTTTTATTAGAAAACTTGCAACCTTTTGCCGCAAATAAATCCTTGCACCACCACCCAACTTTCTTTCTTTTCCCTTTCTTCTAACATGGGTACCCCACATAATAAATCACTTACCGAACTTTGGTATCCCGAACCTAATTTTGCGTCGTACGTCAATTTGTTCGGTCAATTTCAAGACGATCCTTCCTTGCCAAAAATATCTTTGAAAGATCAAATAGAGGCGTCTAGGAGAAACAGTTTGACTTTTCAACCCACTTTGTGTCAACCAAGTCAATCTTTACCACTTCCATATGTTGACACCACTTTTTCAAGTCCTTCTGTCATTCCTAAGCCGATGTCCATTGCTGAGCATATTGCTCAATCTAGCAGCCGATCTTTCATCCCTCTCCACTCATCTAGTTCTAGGGATCCATACGATTATTCATCTTGTTATCCACATGTTGACCCTATCCCTGCCCAACTACCCATTTCCTACCAGTCCTATCCGACTTTCCCACCTTCACTAGACATTGATTCTACACAGCCTGTTGGGAGTTTTGCATATCCACACAATTTCAAATCTTTTCCCGAAACCCCCTTACCACCCAAGTCTAGTTTGGAAGAGTCGTTGGAGGCGTATATCGCTACAACAAACAAAATGGTTAGGAATGTGGAAGCGTCCGTGGCCGCCCTTATGCAACCTGCTGAACCGGTAGCTAGTTTTCCGCTAGCTCCAAATTTTTCAATGTATGAGGAGGCGGTTGGACAGAATGAGAATGTGAGAGGATTTCCAAATCAAACCTATCCTTACCCAAGTGAAGCCCACAACTCCGGTTTTCCATCGATTATTCCAAATGATTCACCAGTTGAAAATAAAAACGAGTTGTGTGATTTTGTAGTGCTTGATTTGCCAAATTGTGAGGAACCCCTTTCAAGTGAAACCGCACCTAATCCTTTTGACCTTTACACCTCCACTCTAGAACCTAAATCGATAAATATCCATGCTTTTGATGAGGTGTCTAAGAAAATTGATTTTCACTTGATTGAGGATATAGACGCCGGAAATATTTCGGATGATGAACCTGTCGATTTAATTGGGATTTTATGTTCAACTCATCATCCCGAGTTATTAAATGTTTCTCCCGAATCTCATATGCGTCTTGATTTTGATGATAATGACATGGATGAGATAAATATTAAGGAGAATAATGAGGATAGTATTGAGGAGAGTTTTGAGGATCATATTGAGGTTGAACCATTTTTCTTTGATGTGTCGGATTTTCCAATTCATCCTCTTGAACGTTTAACTAAATCACCCTCCCTCTTTTCCATCGTTCCGACCACGCTTGAAGACTGTGACCTTGAAAAATTTTCCTTTGAATCTGACACAGTTCTCACTGACGATAACACTTACGAGTGTTTCACTTTTTCGGACGATGTTAATGACTCACCGCCCGAGTTTGAGTCCTTTACATTTTCAGATGAGTTAGTTGAACCATCAGACTCGGTTGCTTACAGTAGTTTCGAACCATTAATGGAATCTTTCAAGTTTGAGACAGTTTACTACGGTGAGAATGATACTATCCCTAATTCACTCCCTTTCGTCCTTCCTATCGTTCTGAACGTACAAGAGAGCATTATGCTTTCATCTCCTATACTAAGTTCGGCGTACCCATGTTTTCTTGCGAATCTTGAGGGATTTGACCCCATTTCATGACGGGTTGATAGGTTAGTGCAATCACTTTTAATACATCGGTCATCACAAACTGCGCTAATTTATTCACTCGATTTACACCCTCAAGTTCGTGCGACCCTTCTTTCTCCTTTCCACCATTCTTCTCCCCCACCGAGCCCATATTCTACCATTCTTCTCTCCACACGGTCTCGCGTGTTTTTCATTTCTTTCCTCTACACCCCATTATTTCACCAACTCGGCCATTACCACGATAAGATTTTTGAATGGTTGGTGTTAACATTTGGCTTGTGTAAGGCCAAGCTTGAGTTTGGGGGGGAACCTTGTTGTATATATGTATATATATTTTTGTTTTCTTTTTCTATAAAAAAATAAAAAATAAAAAAATTCAAAAAAATAAAAAAAAATTATAAATAAATAAACAGGGGAGTGCCGGCATTTTGACCCTTTTGGTGTAGCATGACAGTGAGGACACTGTCAAGTTCAAGTTTGGGGGTATGCTCGGTACGTCTTCTTCCTTCGCATTCATTTGTACATATTTTTGCATTTGCATACTTATTTGAAAACCCATAAAAATTGAAAATTTTTGAAAAATTATAAAAATTATTGTATTCAATTTTGGCTAATTGACTTGAGTTTGATGAATGGGTTAACTGGCTAGGAACAACTAGATCTTAGACTTAGTAAAGTAAAAACCCTAAATATAACCTTCCTTAAAGTTTAACGGTAGAAAGTATATGTCTTTGTAGATTATTTTGAAATAGGCAAATTTTGGGTTCACTTTTTGGGCTAAGTCGAAACGAAGGAAAAGTATTGATGTTCTTATTAGAGTATAAGTTTGAAAAATAGTTCTTAGCTTAAGTCTAGATTCTGAAAATGTATACCCTACAATCTGCACAATCACGCATCTTGAAACTTGGAATAGTAGAAGAGACCTTGAAATGCTTTTGTCTAAAGTCCTTAGTACAATGAAAATAAAAGAAAAAAAAGTGAATAAAGAAAAAAAAATGAACACTGGTTTTTGTGATACTTAAGACTGTAAAAATAGAAAAATATTTAGCAAAGGGTGCTTCTTCACCTAGTGCCTTAGACCAACTGGTTTGGGAGTCACTGCTAAAAGCCTTGGGTGTTGCAAAACTAGGAATTACGCTTTAAAGTGCAAACGCATTTTGTAATCGGTCGTTGGTACCTCAAGAAGTATTAACGGTCGCATGAAGGATGTGTAAGCAAATTTCATTTAAAAATTCACATATTAATAAGTACTTTGGACAACGGACAGGGGTATGATTGCTTGATTTGAATTTCCAAGTGTAGGGGTGATTTAAACACACACGTAGGGATATGTGATTGGAGTTTAGATGAGAGAAAGGAATGAAGAATAGAACTTGTATCTTTAATAGAGTTGATAAAAATTCCTAAATGGAGATGGAACCTTAGAAGGAAAACTTAAGAGATGCCGAAAGCTAAGTAAGTCTATAGAACATATATAATCTTAAGTTAAATGATAGGAAAGTGTGAAGAATATGGGTGGATAATTTATGAGTCGACGATAATAGAATTCCTTGCTTGAAAACCTAATTGGAGAAAAAAAGTTGAAAAGCCGAATTGATAGAATTTTGTGGGTAGTATCCACTGAAAACCCTCAAGAGACAACACTCCTCCTACTAGGGACACCTAGAGGTTTAACGGCTTGTTGCACGAGCTCAGTGCAATCGCGTTTCCCTGCGAAAGTGTGGTTGGGATTTTAGTGAATAAAAAATAAGTTTACTCGAGGACGAGCAAAAGATAAGTTTGGGGGTATTTGTTCACACCATAATATTGCATTATTATATTCCCCATTCTTATTCGTTTTATAAATAAACAGGTGCTTTTGACGCATGTCTGCTACATATTACAGGTTACAGGTTCTTGGATCTAAAACAGTGAAAAAGATAAAAGACGATACAAAAAGTGGAACGACAACCAACAAATAGAAGGATCTTAGTCAAGCCTACACAAAGATAAAGTTCACAAAGCATAAGGAAGCACAAGGTCCAAGATGTCAGAGCGAACGGTTAAAAGTTCACTACAATTCACTGTGAAGATCTGGAGAAGAAACAGAAGTCAATATGAGAGAAGACCTATGTAAAAAGGAAGTACAAGAAGGTCAGAGCCAGTACACCAAATGTGATGATGCAATCCTCTTGTTTGGCCGCGGAACCGCGGCCAAACTATGCTTCGGGCCGCAGTTCCGCGGCGGTGTTAAGGATATATGGGCCAAAATTTTACTATAATTCAAGTATGCTTTGACCGGTCTTCCTGAGGGTTATTTGGTAATAGCAGATATGCGAATCAAATGTAAACCTAGGGTTTCTATCTCCTTATAAATAGAACCCAAATCATTGTAATTTCTTATGCCTCCTTTTAATAATAAATTTCAGAATTCTTTATGGAGAGCATCGGTGCCTCTTTTCAAGTCATGAATTCAGATCTGACAACCTGCGTTAATGTTTGGAGAGCTGCATCTGTAAAGTAAGTAATTAATTTCAATTCTTGCCCTAGGTAATTTTCATTCTCTGCCCTAGGTAGATTTAATTCCTTGCCCTAGGTTAAATTTATTATCTTCCCTAGTTAGATAATTAGATCTTTAATTCAATTGCCCTAGGTTAATTAGGTTTTTAAATTTAATAATCAATCCGAACACCCTTCGGAATTAACTCGTTAGCACGATTAGGAGATTCACAATATCCCTGTGGACCGACCCGTACTCACCGGCTAGCTTCTTGCGACGCCGTTCTTGATTGCGGTAATAGATAGTTTTTGAGACAAAATCAGGATCCCACAAGAGAATTTTCTTTATGCGCAGGTACACTAATTTCCCCGCAGGTCGAGACGAATCGAGCGGTTCCTGCAAAGACGCTGATTTCCTTACGGATCGAAACGAATCGAGAGGTTCTCGCCAAGGACACTAATTTCCCTGAAGTCGAGACAAATCGAGAGATTCCTGCAAAGACACTGATTTCCTTGCGGGTCGTAACGAATCGAGAGGTTCTTGCCAAGGACGCTGATTTTCCTGAATTGAGAGGTTTGTGAGTTGACTTGATTCCGAGACGGAGCATTGATCCGGCGGGGAGGTCATTGGGTGACTTGTTTCTGAGACGGAGCATTGATCTGGCGGGGAGGTCATTGGCTGACTTGTTTCAGAGACGGAGCGTTGTTCCGGTAGGGAGGTCATTGGGTGACTTGTTTTCGAGACGGAGCATTGATCCGGCGGGGAGGTCATTGGCTGACTTGTTTCCGAGACGGAGCGTTGTTCCGGTGGGGAGGTCATTGGGTGACTTGTTTCCGAGTCGGAGCGTTGATCCGGCGGGGAGTTCATTGGGTGACTTGTTTCCCAGACGGAGCGTTGATCCGGCGGGGAGGTTATTGGTTGAATTTTTTCCGGGTCGAAGTGTTGTTCCGACGGGGAGGTCATTGGTTGACTTGTTTCCGGGTCGAAGTGTTGTTCCGACGGGGAGGTCATTGGTTGACTTGATTCTGGGTCGAAGCGTTGTTCCAACGGGGAGGTCATTGGTTGACTTGTTTCCGGGTCGAAGCGTTGTTCCGACGGGGATGTCATTGGTTGACTTGTTCCGCTTTCTGCGGTGTCTGGGTTGACTTGCTCCGCTTTCTGCGGTGTCGTGGTTGACTTGCTTCGCTTTCTGCGGTGTCTGGATTGACTTGCCCCATTTTCTGCGGTGTTGTGGTTGACTTGCTCCGCTTTCTGCGGTGTCTGGGTTGACTCTAGGTTGTCTGTGAACCGTAGAGTCTTAGAACTAGGGACTTTGTCGTGGCTCCGACTAGTGGTGTCGCGTCCGTATCCTGCTGGAATGAGGAGGAACGTCGCTGTTGGTCTCTAGGCTATAGATGTGGCCGTCGAGATTTGGAACTAGGGACTTTACCATAGCTCCGCTTCGTTGCGACTCTGAGGTCGGTTGTTGACATCATGTCTGCATCCAGTTGGAGTGAGAAGAAACGCCGTTGTTGATCTTTAAGCTGTAGATGTGGTAGTCGAGATTTGACTTCCCTTTGACGCGGCGCGGTGGGGAAATGTAGTTCCCTTTTTCGCTTATGCCCATGGATTGTATACAGGGGTCACTATGGACTTACCTGCAGGGCAAAAGTTTCATTTCATTTTTTTTGTTTTCTTTCCGCGATGCTCTATCATTTCAGCTTTTTTATATCACGAAGGTCGCGATTGCCCAATCATTTCGGCTGGTTTTTGCGGTGCCCAATCATTTCGGCTATATTTTTTTCTTTTTACTTGATGCTTTTTATTGCGAGTTGCCCAATCATTTCGGCTATTTTTGTATGCATATATTTTACTTGCTGATTTTGTTGCAAGTTGCCCTATCATTTCGGCTATTTCATATGCATTTATGGCTTGCTGACTTTTTGTTGTGACTATGGAACTTGGGATCTGATGCCAATCTTAGCATCAGCATCGCTACGACTGGAATATTGCCAGGAGCGAATCATCATTTGCCATGAAAGGTCTTAGAATTTAATACCGATTTAAGCATCAGTATCGCTAAAACTGGGAGATTTCCAGGAGTGAAACATCATTTGCCTTCGCCTTTATCGAACAAAGGTGGCTTAGTAGACAGGGTTAGGTATCCTGTCGACTAAGGCTTTTGACTTTATGAGCCGTAAGGGTCTCATAAAGGTGTTTCTCCCTACAAGTCGTGAGGATCTCGTAAGTGCGTTTTTTCCTTAGGAATCGTGAGGATTCTTAAGTGCGTATTCTCTTATAAGTCGTAAGGATCTTATACGAGTGTTTTCTCCTTATAAGTCGAGAGTACTTATAAGTGTCGTTCACCACATGAGAACATTTCGCGCCAGTGGCGGAACTTGGTAGGGGAGACGTTTATTTGTGCCCGTGGATTGTATACAAGGGTCAATATTGAACCGTTTGTAAGGCAACTTAGGGGATACGACGGCTTAAGAACATGTTCAGATCCTTGTAGCTTAAGGCTTTTGAATCCCATGAGCCGTGAGGGTCTTATAAGGGGATTCTCCTTACGGGTCGTGAGGATCTCGTAAGTGTATTTTCTCCTTAGGGATCATGAGGATTCCTAAGTGTTTTGCTCCCTTGTGAGCTGTAAGGATCTCACGCTGGTATTTTCTCCTTACAAGGTCGAGAGGACCCTGTAAGTGTGCATTTTTAAAAAAAAAAAATTTAACGAGTCTGTGCCCTTGCGGATTTTCACAAACTCGCCGGTAGCCCTGTTGTTTTTCTCACGGAGCCCTTTCGGGTTTTCATCCGTGCCCATTTCGCTTATGGAAGTACCGTTTTTTTTGTCGCGTTAGCCTAAGGATGCTGCGGTTCGTAGTAGTTTAAAGACGTTTCGGTCCGTAGCTAGTTTCAGGACGTTTCGGTCCGTTTTTAGTTTTAGGACATTGCGATCCATTGTACATTTCTGCGGTGAAGTTTTGCCGGATAGCACTTACAGAGTTTGGTACTCAGGAAGACAGTGAACGAACACAAGCGTCGTCATCTATCATTAACTTGGGCTGTGACTCGTCAGGCATAGTATTTTTTAAGGACCGGCCGTTTATTGGCCGGAATGGTCTTTCGCTATGCATATCCATGAGAAAGTAAGCCCCACCTTGGTAGACTTTGTCTCATAATCCAAGGATTTTGGCACTGCTCCTGCCTCCAGCTCTTCTATGTTATCTTCTAATGCCGAGTGAGCTTCTTTATTATTTAGTGACGAATGAGAGATCATGTAGCAACTTGCCACATAATCTTCGGGTTCTTCCGATGAGTTGTCTCCCTCATCATTGTCGTTATCTCCCCTTTCAAGGATATGGTTGAGAAACTCCTAGAGCGTGACTGGGGTTCGCGCCTTCTGGTTATATTCCTCCAGCGCGTCAATATGCTTTTGCAGTTCCGTGCGCTTATCGTCAGGCTGCGCGGGCTTTTTGGTCTTCTTCTTTTTCTTCGAAGACTTTGACGCTGGGCCTGGGTATTTTTCCTATCGCTACCAACTCTCGGTGTTGGGCGCGGTCTCAGCATCTCTTCAATAATCTCTGGCTCTAACGGGTTTTTCCACCTGATCACCGGACATGCTTGAAGATCCTTCAGCATTTTCTTGGTCCTAGCCGAAAGAATAACTTGCCATGGAGCTTCCTCTATAAATGAGCATGATTCCCCCGACGTTCCACCTTTTTAGGAGCGTGCTGTCGTGGCGAGTTTACCCTCCAGTTTTCAGACAACGCAAACCTACCCTGTTGATACTAGTCTTCAACCCAGTTTTTGAAAACGTAGCAATCTTCGATTGGGTGACCCACTACTCTGTGGTAGGGACAATAGTTAGGATGGTTGATGTCACCAGGTTGCGATGGGTGTCTCGGATCCGGCAGAGTGATGAGCTCGTTGCGCACTTCCAGTTCGAACAGTCTCCTTGTTTTATCCCGAGAAAATGAGTAAGAACGTCTCAACTTCTCATCGAGGGATCACGGCTTGTTGCTTTGGCGAACAATCGGTCTCGGGTCACTCGGTTGTTGTTGAGCGTTGGCGACGAAAGTCGCTTTCCCTTTCCCCTTTTCATTCCGAGGATCCGTCTTTGTAGAGGAAGGCCTATGGCCCATCTGGTCCATTTGGGCCAGCTTGTTTATCAAAGCCTGGAAGGCGGTCGGCTTGAAAAACATCATAAATTGGTATATAGTTGCCTGCGGATCCAGGGTCCCCACGAACATGCCCACGGCAGGAGCTTCTTCTATGCGCTGTTCACACTTCAACCATAGGTTCCGCCACCGAATTGCGTATTGAACCCAAGTTTCTCCCGGCTTCACCGTGGCGTTGATTAATGCCATGATCAGGGTGCGCTCGCTAGCGCTTGCGAACCTTTGTGTGAACAGTAGCTCCATTTCTGCAAATGTCTTGATGGAATCATTTGGAATCTCCGAATACCATTCAAATGTTGTCTCCGCCAAGCTGCCGACAAATTGGCGTAGCAATAGTTTATCATCGCCTCCAGTATTGCCGCATAGAGCTCTGAATTGAGCAATGTGTTGGTGCGGATTGCCCGTCCCCTTATACACATAGAATTTGGGGATCGTATATCCTGGCGGGTACATAATTTGGTTGTACCACCCTGGGTAAGGTCGCCCAGTTCTGACGACTTGGCCTAAAGTTTCGCTTGCCTGATGAGCCCGTATTTGTAGTTATGTAGTCATCAAGCGTAGCTTTCGAGATCGTATCCTCCCTGGCTGCTGATAAAGTCGGAAGAGGATTTGATGTCTCCCCTCTGTCGTCTTCAATGATTATTGGGGGATCCGGTTGGATCATCATCCCCACCATATCTTGGAACTGAAGCGCCATTTGTTTTATATTAGCCGCTTGTTCCGCGGCTTCTTTATCTTTCTTTTCGAGCATTCTTCGGAGGAACTCGGCGTCGGTTTCCTGCTCCTGGCGTTGATTTGACGATACTTCCGGGCTTTCCTTCTGCCCAGTGAGTGCGGCCATCTTTGTCAGCATCTCCCGGAGCTTTTTTTGCTGCTCTTTGGTTTTCGTCACAGACCGTGTGAGTGGTCGATGACCTATAGAAGTACGGCTTTCCTCTTTTCCGGAAGCCATGTAGACGGTGTGCACTACCATGCCCCCAGACTTGGGTAGTTTGGGTCCACTGCTTTTGATATTTGCCGCCAGTGGTGGGAGATTCTCAGGCCTTCTCTTTTTATGGGAGGCTGAGGTTGAGGGGGCCGTTGCGGCAGGCACCCATGCAGATGATACCTTTCGTGGTATGGCGGTTGGAAGGTTCTCCTCTTGTCGAGCCTTCTTCTTCTTCAGCCAACCAGAGTAATCTTTGTCAATTATAGAGTCTTGGACTTTCCGCCAAACTCTGTGGATCTTGGAGGACAACTGTTGAAGAGGCTATTACGGCTTTACCTGTATTGTGTTTTCAACAGGCAGAGGAGACTTCTTCAAGATGGCGATTGCAGAGTTCTTGCGCACCCTCCTGAGTAGATCGAAGCTGTTCCCAGTTGGAACAGCAGTATCAATCTCCACCATTAGAGCTAGTTGGGTATGTCCAGAGGGGGCACTACCCCCAGCTTTCCTCACTCGGCGCCAGTGACGACGTCGAGCATGTCGTGTAGCCGGGATCACCTTTATCGTCGGTGTAAATTCGTCATGTCCCCTGCTTTGAGGAGAGGCTGTTATTGGCGTCAGCCAATCAAAGACTGACATCCGCTGGGAAGGAATGGTCAACCTGTCGAAGGCCGACTTTCGAGTAGGGAAAGTAGTTTGGACAACTTCACCTGCAGCGGGAGTTGGGATAGCCTTCTCCAGTATTGCGAGCCTCTTCGCGGGCCCATTTGAGCTTAGATTCAGCCCGTTGAAGACTGAGGTAGTTGACTTGAATGACCCGTTGAGAGGGGCCATGATAGTTGCAAGCCGATCGAAGACCGACTTCTTCGGAGCTTCCTGTGATGGAATTGGGACGCTGAAGCTCGTTGGCGGGATCATGGTCCCGAAGAACAACCCAGTGGTGGCATGTGTCACCTGTTCTACCGGCATTGTAAAGATGGAGATCGCTTGGGGCCCGTAAGTCACTCCTCCAGCAGGGACGGAGTGGGAGTTGTTGCTGCAATTAGTGCAGTTGAAAAGCATTGATCTTCTGTCTTTGCACGGGAGTAAGCCACCAAATCTTAGTACCTTGAATCCACAGGCAACCATATTAAACCGTGATTCGTTCACTAACACGACACACGAAGTGTGGGTGGAAAGAGGAAAAGGTCCCACCGGGCGTGCCAGAATCCGTTCACTGCCGAAAGACGCGACCGGGACGTTAGGACGTCTGGCCTGAATTTTGGGGGCAGATGCTATTTGGGTTTATCCGTCCACCTCTCCGAAGATGCCAAGATGATTTATGGCACCGTATATTGAAGGTTTAGACGGATGCGGCCGTTGTAGCAGACTTCGTCAGATGCCCCCTCGTTGACGAAGGGTTTTTGATTGTGGGGATGCTCTTCCCTGCAGGCGCAAGCCCCTACAGTTAATTACGTTACCGCGTAGCGATAACCACTTTCTCCTGCTTCAGATGTTCACTTCATGTCATGTGTATTTGTTTTGTTTTAGGTTGCTCGTGGATTGTATACGGAGACTAATTTATGTTGTCGCCCGTAGGGCGGGGATTAGTCCAAATCCGTATTTTCTTAGATTTGGGTTTGGGTTGGTTTAAGGATCGTTAATCTCATTTGAGATTAAGATCAACTTACATGTTTGTTGAGGATACGTTAGTCTAACTTTAGACTAAGATCTACTCAACAGGATTTTAGAATCGTTTAAATCCAACAAAAGAGCATTTGGGCTCTATTGTTTTAGTTTAGGGACGTTGCGGTCCATTGGGTTTAAGGACATCATAGTCTATAGAGTTTAGTTTAGGGACGCTGCGGTCCGTTGGATTTAAGGACATCATAGTCCATAGAGTTTAGTTTAGGGACGTTGCGGTCGATAGTTAGTTTAAAGACATTACGTTCTATAGCTAGTTTAAGAACGTTGCGATCCATAGGGGTGTGCTCATGGGTTTGGGAGTGTACCAAAAAAGCTGTTGGTTGTCGGGACCCTCTATCTCTTTGAAGACGTTGAAGAATTACAACGACATGTATTGTTAGTTGTATGTATGCCCTAGAGGCCAATATTGTACAGATGATGTATATAATATTAGATGCTTGGACATATAGAGAGAGGACTTTCTTGCTCAATATGATAGTATGCTATCTGGTTGCTCTTTATCTTAACATGTATACTTGTCTCTTGATACTGTCTTATAGTTACATGTTGGTAAAGCTCTTAGGATGTGTACTTGACTACCTGAACTATGATGCAGATCATACTAGTGGGGACAGTGTAGTCCATAAGTACATCCTTTAATGTTCCTAGTCGTGGGTGTATCGAGACAGGGCATCGATATACCAGAGCAGACTAGAGTATACGCTTCTCGACCCATGAGATGGGCGATGGATGATCCCATATCCATTGGTGTTTGACATCAGAGATGGTATACAGGTGCTCAGCGGAGACTGGGTACACTGGATGGACTCACCGAGAACTCCCAGATGGTATTATACCTCACGTCTGATGGCAGTTCTCTGGTGACACTTCTGCAGGTTAGTTTGTAGACCCAAGATCGTCATAGAGTCTTGTGTGATTCCCACTGTGCTTTGATTTCCACCTTACCACGTCCAAGAGAGCGTGCAAAACGGTGGTTTTTAGGTACAGTCCCGAGTCACATGGAGGCAATGAGCGATAGGAGGGGTTTCGTCTCTCCCGGTATTGGGGGTTGATGTTGCGCTGTGCTCGATTGGCCGTAATAGGGAAGTCCCTAGCCAGGGCTGATTTAGAGATTTACTGGTAAGTGTTACCAGTAGTTTCTCGACCCGTTATAAGCCTCAGATCGGCACGACTTATCGGTTATTGGGGTCTGACGTTTACCACCCCTAGACTTGATATGCGACATATCAGACGAGGAGACCGGACTGTACGGGAAGTGTTACCGTCAGGCTTTTACAGGAGTTGGAGCGGGCTTGCTTGCTGATCTTCTGATCGCTCAATACCCGGGTAGCCGTTACGTCCAGCTAGTACCGCTGACGGCTTGTGGGTGCTTGATGTGATCATCACCTACTGCCGGCGTATTGACGGGTCTTTAGAGTCCTACATAGAGGTTTTACTGGCTCAGGCAAAACGAAATAGGAGTGCATATAACATATGTGCGGGACCGAGAATAATGCGTATATGTGATACCGTATTCTATTCTCGCGACTTTTTGTATCGGTCGGTTATATGTGATATAGCCGGGTTATCGAATCAAGTATTGATTCGATAAGTCGATACATTGGGTGTTAGTCGGTTATATGAGATATGACCGGATTATTAAGTCAAGTGTTGATTTAATAATTTAGTGTATAATTGTATATATGATATACTAATTTACATTAACTAACATTTGTTCACTTAAGGATTTTTCTCACATGTGCACAACTTTAATATATATGTGATATATATTAAAATGTGTTTTCTTTTTGTATCATGGTTGTTGATACAACATTCATGGGTGTATGAGACTTACAACATGCTATTTGTTATGTTGGTTTTAATATTTAAAGTAATTACAAAATTAGTGGAAGATTAGAAAAATACATGAAGCTTGTGGATGCATTGACTAAGTCCACTAAGTTTGTTTTTATTTGGATATTTGTTAACCTAACCATCACACTTAGCCATAATTATGTCTCTACATGAGTTAGTATATGATACTCACTCACCCATAGTTAGCTCACTCACTTGATCATTATCTTTCTTTCATTTTTTCCTTCATCTTCTTCCTTGAGCTAAAAAGCTCTCTAGGGTTTGATCCAAAGTGAGAAACATTGTGAGAAAATAAATTCTAAAGTGAACCCACTTCCTATTTCTCCATCCTCTACTAGACTAGCACTTTAGTTTAGAGTGTTTGCTTCATTAATTCTCTAGTTGGTGAAGTAGTAGCTTGACTTGGTATTCCCTCGACGTAGATCATCTTCGGCCTCGAAGACTTCAAGCAAGGACGCTTCCTTCGCCTCGTGAAGCCATGCAATAGCCCGGGAGAACCATGATCATAGCGAAGGGACTACAACAAGGAGCTTTAGAAGTGAAGGACCGATCTACAAAGGTTGTATTTCGTATTCACTTAGTGATAAATGTTATTTACTTGCATGTGTAACCCTAATTATCTAGCAAAGATCTTGTTTAGGGTTATTCGGCACGACTAAAATTTTAATCGGGCATGGTTGATGCCTTGTAGAACCTTATTAGAGTGTCTAGTAACCCTACAGTGGTATCAGAGCCTAGCTAGAGCATTAGGCGACATGTTTGCAAAGTTAAAACTCCGATCGAACCCCGAAACGTCGAAATAGACCCCTCTCTGGAAATTTTGTAAAAATGTGATTTTTTCTGCATTAAAAATACTCAAAAAAATCAGCAGGGAATTCTAAGAGTTACTGTAAAACACGACATCCCAATTCCACCAAAGCGCCGTGGAACCTCGGCAATACCTTGCTTGCGCGGCGGTTCCGCGCCGGAATAGTAGAATTAGGGTTAGTGTTTTGTGCAGTAATATCCGTAGGTACTTGTACATTCTTCTGGGTATTTTTAATCTGACTTAAGTGTTGAGTGTTCTGGGGATTATTTTGTATTCGTTGATTTGATCGGAAAATTTAATTTCGTGCTTTTTCCGGATAATTTAGAAAGTATTAAAATGTTCTCACTTTTTCCCGACATGAAAAACTTTCAAGTGTTGAATTTTTCTTGAGTTTAAATCTTTCGGAAAAACGTGCATGTGACGCGATGGACCCTCTAGAAGAACACAAACCTTAACTTGATTATGTGACCGTCTGAACCGCCTCTAAACCTTAGGGTTTAGTGCAGTATGGCGTGCCACATGTGAGGCGTTGGCTTGACCCTTTTACGGCTGGACCGTTGGTACTGTGACGTTTTCTGGAATTTTTGAACTCCGCTCAAGTGTTGAGCTATTTAGGAAATCTTGGGTATTTGATTATTCGATCGGAAAGTTTAAAATTATCTATTTATCTGGAATGTGATACAATATGTGGAATTCATATGGTTAGGCATGAAATGCGAAGTATGTGATATTTCGGATTTACGATGTCTAAAGAGATTGTGGATTCCAAATGTTGTAGTTTTACACTTTCTTTTCTGCGGCCGTAAGTGTAATATGTGATATCGCCGGTTTTGTTGCTATATGTCAACGACAATTGGGATGCGCATATTTACTTACGATGATGACATGTGATGTTATGTGTTGCTGGATATGTTATATTGGATCGTCGCGTTTTTGAATAGCCGGGGGTTTTATGTGAGATGAGGGTTTTTATTTTTCATTCATGTAAAATTCATTGCATATAATATTCTTTTATTGGGGCACTTCCGGGATGAGGTTGATGTCACCATTTGTATATTATTTACTTTTCTGCACTAGGATAGACCCAAGGAGGAGAGCATAAGTAACCGGCTTCTAGATTCTAGTGGGAGACCAACTCGAGGAGTCGAGTCCGGGTCTCCTAACTCTAGAATTGGTAAGGTTGCTTGCCGCTCTCGTAGGGGTCTAGGGGTGTGGGTTTGGCTATTCATCGCGACCGTGGAATCCGTATTTTATAGAGGCTCAAAATAAAACACGGACGTTCTAGTATATCCTTTATTTCATATGTTTCTTCTGCTGCGATATCTGTGATGTGATCATTTGATATGTTGTGATAGATACTGTATATAGTATATATGATATATTATATAGACGTTACTTATGTTTTACACCCGCGCTAGCCCTGCCCCGCTCTGCCGTTAGTTACCTAACCTAACGGTGCACGAGGGGACATCGAGGCGAATGCGGATGGCATAAGTGTACGTCATATTTATCTGTGATGTTTAGATAACTTAAATGATGGGACTTCATTAATGTGATTAATGAAAGAAAAGAAACCTAAAAGATATTGTAGAATCAAATTTTCAAAAAGGGTAGCTAAGTTTTTGCTTTGCATAGCGATATATATGATATATCCTGCACCTTATTTGATGAGGAAAGAGTCGAGATCCCTTCACAGGGAGTGACCTCTTTAGCAAAACTGGCAGATGCTACAACAATCGGTTTGTTTTTTATTGCTTTTGGAGTTTTTGCTTTGCATAGCGATGCATATGATATATCATGCACCTTATTCCATAAGGAAAAAGCCGAGATCCCTTCACAGGGAGTGACCTCTTTAGCAAAACTAATGAAAGCCTCAAAATCACTCCATTTCAAAATTCACTCGATTCTGCAATGATATCAAGTTCATTACGCAATAGGTTTTCAGAAAAACCTGTCGTAGCGCTCCGTCATTTCAGATAAGTCCTGCTTAGTATTCGTGCTGCGTTTGTTGACCTTGTCAAGGCGTAGTGAGCGGTAGCTGACCAGTATTTATCTGTTTATGCATATGATGCAGATTGGATTAGGGTAGTCGTACGACCTTGTTGAACTTGTCAAGGGTCGTGCGGGTAGGTTTAATTCAATCAAGAAATGACGGGTTGAACTTGATTTACGGTTTATGATTTGTTGACCTTGTCAAGGTCATAGATCGTTTGGGGCAAAATATTATCGGGAATTTCAAGTGTTGAAATTTGCAATGAGATTGCATACCTTCTATGAGATAGTTGGATCTCGATACCCTCTGCGAGTAATTGTTACTCCTGGGAGAGTTTTACACAGGACAATTAGCCGATCAAGTAGGTGTCTAGAAAGGTGTCAACGGGGTTACGCCTCTGAGAAAATGAGGTTTACTTTAATTAGGTCCGTGCGAAAGCACGGGGAACGTCCCTCAAAGTACCGACACTGGCCTGGCTGAAAGATTGACGAAGTTGTAGGGTGTAATTAATCCCGGCTAGTCTTTCCTTTTAGGGTTTGAAGGAAGATTTGATAAAAACAGTGGGAGCCATCCTGATTAGATAAAATAATAACCAATCTGATCTTGCAAGAGCATACGCTAAAGTGTTTTTCTTCTCTCTCTCTCCAGGTAGCGACCATATTATGCCTTAATCAAGATAATAATATGGATGTATTGACCGAACCCACATATTATACTATGCTGGGGAACGTTGGTTCCGTTCTTTCATATAAAAATTATAAGACTGAACAGGATATAGGGGAATAACTGGATTCCCATGCCACCCGAATGAAGAAAGTACATGTTGTTGCATTTTCTTCGGGTGTGTTCGTTACAGAGAACTGTTTCTCAGTTCACTCTACGTCCTGAGTATTAGATACCGGATCGGGATCCTATATATGTAATATGTTACATGGGCTACGTAAAGGTAGGGAACTGGGAGAGGGTGATCATTCCATAAGAGTAGGGAATGGTGCAAATGTTGCAGCCAAAACAGTTGGCAAATATCACCTAGTGTTACCAAATAGCAATACATTGGTTCTGAACGAATGCTATTACATTCCGACCCTGATATGCAATCTTATATCAGTTTCTTTATTGAGCAAAGAAGGATATAATTTTGTAGTACAGGATGATATTATGAACATATTCCTAAATCAAAAGTTGATTGGATCAGGTTCGTTATTTAATGGCATATACGTTCTCAATCAAACTACAGTCCTTAATATACAAAACACACACAATAGGAAGAGTTCAGAAATGAACGAATCTTTCTTGTGGCATTGTATACTTGGTCATATAAATGCGACACAGCTAGCTAAGTTGCATAAGGATGGATATTTGAAACCGTTCGAATTTTCATCTTATGACACTTGCCAGTCATGTCTCAAAGGCAAGATGACCAAAACTCCGTTTACGGGACACGGCGAAAGAGTTACGGAACTCTTGGGACTAGTACATAGTGATGTATGCGGTCCCATGTCTACACATGCCAGGAATGGTTCTTCGTACTTCATTACATTCACTGACGATCTCTCTAGCTTCGGATATGTGTTCCTGATGAAACACAAATCAGAAGCTTTTGAGAAATTTAGAGAATATAAACAAGAAGTTGAGAACCAAACCAGGAAAAGTATTAAAATACTTCGATCTGATCGAGGAGGTGAATACTTGAGCAATGAATTCCTGGACTTCCTAAAAGAGAATGGGATTCTCTCTCAGCTGACTCCTCCATATATATCACAGCACAACGGTGTATCAGAACGGAGGAACCGCACCCTATTAGATATGGTGTGCTCTATGATGAACACAGATGAGTTACCTATTTCCTTCTGGGGGTATGCGCTGGAGACAGCAGCATACCTATTGAATCAAGTTCCATCTAAATCTGTACCTACCACACCATATGAGATATGGAGTGGGAAGAGACCATATCTTAAACGAGTTGAGATATGGGGTTGTCCGGCCTATGTCAAAAGACAAAATCCGAACAAACTCGAGGCACGGTCAGTTCTTTGCAAGTTTGTGGGATATCCAAAGAACTCATATGGGTATTTTTTCTACCACAGTGAGAAACAAAAGGTGTTTGTTGCTCAACATGCCACCTTTTTAGAAAAGAAATTTCTTGTAAAAGAAATTAGTGGAAAAGTGGTAGAGCTGGAAGAGGTTCCAGATACACAAACTGCAACTGAAGATTTAGTGGAACCAGAGGATTCGGTAGTTCCCAACGAACCTCAGCCTCTCTGCCGATCTAGTAGGGTTTCTCACCCACCTGAGAGATACTACGGTTTTCTCATGGATGGTGGGAACGAGGATTGCATCATGGTTGATGATGACCCAACTAGCTTCGAGCAGGCCATCACGAGTGGGGACTCAGTGAAATGGCTGGATGCAATACGGTCCGAGATGGAATCCATGTACACCAACAAAGTATGGACTTTGGAAGTTGCCCCTGAAGGGGTAAAACCCATTGGGAGCAAGTAGATCTTTAAGAAAAAACTTGGTGTAGATGGGAAAGTGGAGACTTTCAAAGCTAGACTTGTTGCAAAGGGTTTTCGTCAAAGACCAGGTGTGCACTATGACGAAACTTTTTTTCCAGTGGCTATGCTTAAATCCATCCGGGTCATACTTGCCATCGCTGCATATCATGACTACGAAATCTGGAAAATGGATGTTAAGACCGCCTTTTTGAACGGTGATTTAGAAGAGTGCGTGTACATGACTCAGCCAGAGGGCTTCATAGCTAGTGGGAGCAGCGGGAAGGTGTGCAAGCTGCTTAAATCCATTTATGGATTAAAGCAAGCATCGCGAAGTTGGAACATCTGTTTTGACGTCGTTATCAAAGAGTTTGATTTCGTCAAAAACATAGATGAACCTTGTATCTACAAGAAGGTGGCAGAGAGTAAGGTTGTCTTCCTCGTATTGTATGTGGACGACATACTCTTGATAGGAAATGACATTTCTATACTGCAATCGGTCAAGCTCTTCTTATCACAAAGATTCTCAATAAAAGATCTAGGTGATGCCTCCTGCATATTGGGAATTATGATCTATAGAGATAGATCTAAAAGGATATTGGGATTGTCCCAATCCAGGTACATTGACACCATATTAAAGAGGTTTAGTATGGAAGAATCTAAGCGTGGGAACTTACCCACGATCTCTGGACTCACTCTCTCCAAAGAGATGTCTCCCAAGACTGATTTGGAGAGAGCTCGCATGCAAGGGATACCCTATGCTTCGGCTGTAGGCTCTATCATGTATGCGATGCTATGTACCAGACCCGATGTAGCACACTCACTAAGTGTAGTGAGTAGGTATCAAGCTGATCCTGGAGAGAGTCACTGGACAGCTGTGAAGAGCATTCTCAAGTACTTACGAAGGACTAAAGAGATGCTCTTGGTGTATGGTAACGGAGAACTCCAAGTGGAGTCCTTTACCGATTTGAGCTTCCAGAGTGATAAGGACGACTCTAAGTCGCACTCGGGATTAGTCTTTACCCTTTATGGATGGGAGGTTAGCTGGAAGAGTTCCAAGCAGGAAACCGTGGTAGACTCGACGATGGAGGCTGAATACATCGCTGCCAATGATGCTGCCAAAGAGGCTGTCTGGATCAAGAAGTTCATTACTGAACTTGGAGTGGTTCCATCCAATAAGCATCCAATACCTTTGTATTGTGATAACAATGGAGCGGTGGCTTTGGCCAAGGAACCCAGGTCCCATCAGCGATCCAGGCATATTCTGAGGCGGTATCACCTGATCCGGGAGATAGTTGATCGCCGGAAGATCGAGGTCAGGAGGGTTGACGAAGAACAACATTGTGGATCCACTCACGAAGGCCATTCCCAGATAAAGTTTGAGAGACTCTTTAGGATGCTTGGTATGCGATACTATAGCAGCTGGCCCTAGTGCAAGTGGGAGATTGTTAGTTGTATGTATGCCCTAGGGGACAGTATTGTACAGATGATGTATATAATATTGGATGCTTGGACATATATAGAGAGGACTTTCTTGCTCGATATGATAGTATGCTATCTGGTTGCTCTTTATCTTAACATGTATACTTGTCTCTTGATACTGTCTTATAGTTACATGTTGGTAAAGCCCTTAGGATGTGTACTTGACTACCTGGACTATGATGCAGATCATACTAGTGGGGACAGTGTAGTCCATAAGTACATCCTTTAATGTTCCTAGTCGTGGGTGTATCGAGACAGGGCATCGATATACCAGAGTAGACTAGCGTATACGCTTCTCGACCCATGAGATGGGCGATGGATGATCCCATATCCATTGGTGTTTGACATCAGAGATGGTATACGGGTGCTTAATAGAGACTGGGTACACTGGACGGACTCACCGAGAACTCCCAGATGGTATTATACCTCACGTCAGATGTCGGTTCTCTGGTGACACTTGTGCAGGTTAGTCTGTACACCCAAGATCGTCATAGAGTCATGTGTGATTCCCACTGTGCTTTGATTTCCACCTTACCACGTCCAAGATGGCGTGCAAAACGGTGGTTTTTGGGTACAGTCCCGAGTCACATGGAGGCAATGAGCAATAGGAGGGGTTTCGTCTCTCCCGGTATTGGGGGTTGATGTTGTGCTGTGCTCGATTGGCCGTAACAGGGAAGTCCCTGGCCAGGGATGATTTAGAGATTTACTGGTAAGTGTTACCAGTAGTTTCTCGACCCGTTATGAGCCTCAGATCGGCATGACTTATCGGTTGTTGGGGTCTGACGTTTACCACCCCTAGACTTGATATGCGACATATCAGACGAGGAGACCGGACTGTACGGGAAGTGTTACCGTTAGGCTTTTACAGGAGTTGGAGCGGGCTTGCTTGCTGATCTTCTGATCGCTCAATACCCGGATAGCCGTTACGTCCAGCTAGTACCGCTGACGGCTTGTGGGTGCTTGATGTGATCATCACCTACTGCCGGCGTATTGACGAGTCTTTAGAGTCCTACATAGAGGTTTTACTGGCACAGGCAAAACGAAATAGGAGCGCATATAAGATATGTGCGGGACTGAGAATAATGCGTGTATGTAATACCGTATTCTTTTCTCACGACTTTTTGTATCGGTCGGTTATATGTGATATAGCCGGGTTATCGAATCAAGTGTTGATTCGATAAGTCGATACATTGGGTGTTAGTCGGTTATATGAGATATAACCGGATTATTAAGTCAAGTGTTGATTTAATAATTTAGTGTATAATTGTATATATTATATACTAATTTACATTAACTAACATTTGTTCACTTAAGGATTTTTCTCACATATGCACAACTTTAATATATATGTGATATATAATAAAATGTGTTTTCTTTTTGTATCATGGTTGTTGATATAACATTCATGGGTGTATGAGACTTACAACATGCTATTTGTTATGTTGGGTTTAATATTTAAAGTAATTAAAAAATTAGTGGAAGATTAGAAAAATTCATGAAGCTTGTGGATGCATTGACTAAGTCCACTAAGTTTGTTTTTACTTTGGATATTTGTTAACTTAACCATCACACTTAGCCATGATTATGTCTCTACATGAGTTAGTATATGATACTCACTCACCCATGGTTAGCACACTCACTTGATCATTATCTTTCTCCCATTTTTTCCTTCATCTTCTTCCTTGAGCTAAAAAGCTCTCTAGGGTTTGATCCAAAGTGGGAAGCATTGTGAGAAAATAAATTCTAAAGTGAACCCACTTCTATTTCTCCATCCTCTACTAGACTAGCACTTTAGTTTAGGGTGTTTGCTTCACTAATTCTCTAGTTGGTGAAGTAGTAGCCTGACTTGGTATTCCCTCGACGTAGATCATCTTCGGTCTCGAAGACTTCAAGCAAGGACGCTTCCTTCGCCTCGTGAAGCCATGCAAGAGCCCGAGTGAACCATGATCGCAGCGAAGGGACTACAACAAGGAGCTTTAGAAGTGAAGGACCGATTTACAAAGGTTGTATTTCGTATTCACTTAGTGATAAATGTTATTTACTTGCATGTGTAACCCTAATTATCTAGCAAAGATCTTGTTTAGGGTTATTCGGCACGGCTAAAATTTTAATCAGGCATGGTTGATGCCTTATAGAACCTTATTAGAGTGCCTAGTAACCCTACATGTATCAGAGGTATAGAGAGATGTACTTTTGAACCAAACTCTAGATTAAAGGGAGAGATCATGGTAGGACGAACATCATCTTAGATGCCATGAGTTCATTAGCTATTTTTGAGACTCATATCAATTTTGAGAAAACCTGAGTATAATAAGGGCTCGGCTGATTGAGGACCCAAAAGGGTTTCGGCTTCAGGAGACTTGGTTAATTTGAGCTAATGTTGGCCTCTCATAGTGTTAAACACTAGTATATGCTCAGCGCTCACGTGCTCCCACGTGAGGCCTTAAAGTAGTGTTAAATACTAAAATTTGAGGCGCTCACGTGGGGTCACGTGAGGCGCTTGAAGTAGTGTTAAACACTAAAAATTTGAGACGCACAGGTGGGGTCACGTGAGGCACTTGAAGTAGTGTTAAACACTAAAAATTTGAGGCACTCACATGGGGTCACGTGAGGCGCTTGAAAGTTGGCACTGTTTCTTTGGGTTTATTCCCTTGTTCTTTTCTGAGCGCTAAGCACTATTGGGTCACGTGGGATCACGTGAGGCGCCCAAAAATGGAAAATGCCTTTGATTTATTCCCTTTTTGCTTTATAAGTGCTAAGCACTATCAGTGAGGGGGTCACGTGTGAACACGTGATCCATTTCAGTCTCTCTCTTTTGAGTTCATCACAGGTGGTCACGTGTGAATACGTGATCATCAATATGCATGGAATTCTTTCTCTGAGTCTTAAAAAAATCTCAAAACCCTTATTATATATTTTTATATGGATTTAATTGCTTGGACTTAGTTCTTCTGTTAGGTTATGGATTTGCATGACAGAGTCTCCCTGATGAGAATTAAATTCTCAAGTTGTTGGTAGATCTGCTTCTGCAGATCTCTCACCAGAAGAAAGAACTAAGTTCTTATATGAAGGGTTAAACCCTAGTTTTATTAGAGAAATTAAATTCCTATATGCCTTTTGGGAGAATTAAATTCTCTGAACTCAGATCTTTTCTTAGGTTTTGGATCTGCATGGCAGAATCTCTCCGATGAGAATTAAATTCTCAACTTGTGTTGAGATATGCTTCTGCATATCTTTTTACCAGAAGAAAGAACTAAGTTCTTTGGAAGAGTTAAGAAGAAATAAGATGTTCTCTGTGTTTTGTTCCTTCTTACCTAGGGTTTCTTCTTTTCTTTTGAACTTGCAGTTTATGGGGGGATTCTTCTGTCTAAGAGTTGAAGTCTTGGGGTCTTTATATAGTGGAGGCTGATTTGTCGATTTAGTTGAGGAAATCTCTCATTGAGAGATCTCTTAATTGATTTTGGAGAATTTATCCACCGTCGGATCTATGATCCAAGGACTTCTGTTTTACAGAAGACAATTCTCTTGTTTTTATCAAGATTGGGAAAATATTTTCCCATACAGAACTTATTCTGTATCTTGGTGATTTTTAATCACCATTGGATCTTTAATCCAACGGTGCTCTGATTTACAGAGCACAATCTTTCTTGTTTAGAAAGATTGGGGAAAATATTTCCAAAATAGGGTTCTGATCCCTTGTATATAGAATTTAATTCTATCGGCTTAGAAGGCATTAGAAGCTCTCATGTGCAGCACGTGACCCAATGGTACTAGGGAGGTTTGCCTATATACAGCAGTCCCAGAGAAGAGAATCACGTGTTGGCACGTGATGCGCCTTCTGGCCTGCTAGTTGTTTGATGAAGGCGCCTATATACTTTGTATATAGGTGCTCACGTGTGGCACATGAGGCCCAACTTCAGTCCCATTTGTTAAGTGCATTGCTTGTGATTTTGGCTTCAAGGCGCATCACGTGTGGGCACGCGATGCTCCCTTTGGGGAATTTTCCCATTCCTTTTTTATTTATTATTTATTTTTCAACAGGGAACACATATATTATTATATGGAATCTAGGGTTTCTAGTTTCTGTAACTATATAAGGGACCGGGAGCTTCACATCAAAAATCATCATCGAAGAGATCAAGAGGTCCAAGCGATCCACGCATCCGAGTGATCATCAACTAGTCATCTACTTCCAACAAGAGAGAGAGCGAGAGCAAAAACTAGGGTTCTTGTAATCTACCTTCAAAGGATTTGTAAATGAAATAGTTGATTAATAAAGATAGTTGTTATTTAATTCTTTTCTTTCTGCATTTAATTTCTGCATCTTAATCATGTTTTCAGTATTCAATCTTTCTTCTAAATCTCAAACCATGAGTGAGTAACTCCTAGCTTGTTAGGGTTTGTAGGCTAGGGTAGATCAATGGATGAGAAAATTATTTAACTTCTTTTATATATTTTAAAGTTTATAAATTTTAGCAAAACAAATGTTAACCTTTTAATCGGGTGCGCTATCAATTTATTGATAGTCACAACCACGATTTTAGATTGGTTAAACACTTGTTTTGGTAAAGGCTATACATGAATAGAGATCAATGAAAGGACAAGGGTTAAGAGTGGGAACCCCATTCTCTCCAAGAACCCTAATCTACATTCATCACTATCGATCTAGTTTTAAACTATTAAAAGATAAAAGGAGTCATTTTTAATTAGTCATCCATTACTACTAAGTCTTATGAACCTTACAAGCATTTTCTTTATAAATTTTACATTCATATTAAAATAGATCTATAATCAATCACCCTATCTTCGATCAACTCGTCTAAAGCATGAAAAGGGTTCACATTTCCCTGCGGATGACACGTACTCATCACGGATAGCTACCAGCGACACCGTTTTGATTGCAGTATTTACAAACACTCTTTTTAGCATATCAATCATAAATGCTTCATTATTTGTTTGTCATATCCAAGATCTGAACTTGTTTGTATCATTAGAGAAAGACATGAGATGTTTAAATCAGTTTCCTAGCATGAAGGTTGCATACTACAAAGGATTCAGTGTTCTTGGATACAAATTTGAAGTTAAGGACATAGAAGAATCTCGAACCACCCAGAATAGTTGGATTGCTACCGTTGGCTTGGATGGTGTGATTTATTATGGGTACTTAGATTGCATACTTGGTATCCAATATCCCGAATGAGCAGAACCATTTTATATATTTCAGAGTATTTGGTATGATACTTGAACCGGAACTGGAAGGTGGAGAGACAATCTCGGGACTTGGAAAGATGAATATGGATTATCTAGTGTAAACGCATGTCGATCTTTCTTTGAGGACGATCCATTTATGTTTCAATAACAAGCATTTCAAGTATACTACTCAAAGTGCTTGAAGCATTCGAGATGGAATGTTGTATGTCGATGGAAGCCCAACAATATTTATGATGCCGCAGAATTCGAGGATCGCATGAATGACGGTGATGAGAAAGAAGAAGAGAGAAGACTTAGAGTGCTCGAACCATCTGTCTTCATAGAAAGGTTGTCTTTGGATGAGCGTGAAGTTATGTTAGTTAGGAAAGATATTGATAATCAAATTCAAGTAGATATTTGTTGGATATGTATGCCCTTAAATCCTTTATTGTATAGCATGCTAGGGATATATATGTACATGACAATCTTGCTCAATATGATAGTATGCTATTTGGTTTGTCTTTATTTTAACATGTATGTTTTACTAGTTATTACATATCGTTGGTACATGTTGATAAAGCCTGTAGGATCTGTACTTGATTACCAGGTTATGATAGCGATCATACTTGTGGGGTCTAGGTAGTCAATAAACACATTCTTAAATGTCCCTAGTCGTGGGAGTATCGAGACCGAGCATCGATATTCCAGAGTAGACTAGTGTATACTTATCTTGACCCCAACGAGGGGAAATGGTTGGTCCCACAGCCGTTGGTGTACATCACCAAAGATAGTATACATGTGCTTATTAAGTTATGAGTTATATTAGACGGACTCGCCGAGAACTTCTAGATGGTAATATACCTATCATCAGAAAGCAGTTTTCTGGTGACATAGGTACAGGGTAGTCTTTAGACCCGACATCGTCATTTGTCTCGAGTGTGTTCCCACTGTACTTAGATTACTACCCTACTACGGCTTTAAAGAGTCGTGCAAACAGGTTTTAGTTGGGTACAGTCCCGAAGCACTTAGGGGCAATGAGCGATAGAAGGGATTCATCTATCCTAGTATAGGAAGTAGATGTCGCAGTGTGTTCGATTGACCATCACCATAAGACCTTGGCCAAGGAAGATGAGGTTTACTGATAGTGAGATCAGTAGTTTCCCGGGATGGTTTTGAGCTACATCAACGTGACTTATTAGGTTATTAGGGGTCTGACGTTTTCCACCCCATAGATCCGGTGTGCGACACTCTCAGACGAAGAGACTGTTAGGAATATGTATGCCCTAGAGGCCATTATTGTATATTATAGTGGATGCTTGGACATATATATAGAGAACTTTCTTGCTCAACATGATAGTATGCTATCCGGTTGCTCTTTATCTTAACATGTGCACTTGTTTAGTTTACTATCTCATTGATACATGTTGATAAAGCCCTTAGGATGTTTGCTTGACTACCAGGACTATGATGTAGATCATACTAGTGGGGCTTAAGTAGTCCTCAAGCGCATCCTTAACAGTTCCTAGTCGAGAGAGTATCGAGACAAGGCATCGATATTCCAGAGTAGACTAGTGTGTACGTTTCTTGATCCTGTATGGGGCGATGGTTGATCCCATAACCATTGGTGTTTGATATCAAAGATTGTACACAGGTGCTCATTGGAGAATGAGTACATCGAACGGACTCGCCGAGAACTCCTAGATGGTACAATACCTATCGTCAGATAGCAGTTCTCTGGTGACACTTGTACAGGTTAGTTTGTAGACGCGAGATCGTTATAGTGTCTTGTGTGGTTCCCACTGTGCTTTGATTTCCTCCCTACCAAACTCAAATGAGTCATGCAAACAGGTGGTTTTTGGGTACAGTCCCGAGTTACACGGAGGCAGTGAGCGATATGAGGGGTTTCATCTTGTAAGTGTATATGTGCTCCTTGTCGTGTCAATTACGACTATGCGGAATCAAAAACATTAAAACTTGAGCACAATACACTGAAATTCCAAAGATACAAGCCCAAACACTATACTAAACAAACCCTAACTAAAGTTTTAACTACTCGGTTGAAATTACAACCTTTGTAGACGGTCCTTCGGGTCTTGAAAGTTGACTCCTCAAGCTTCTTGGGTTGATGGAACGAGCTCCCGAAGCCGATCTTCTATGTCAAAGACGATCCACCCGAGAATGCCGATTCAAGCGATAGTTTCGTCCGAAGTAACTAAAGATCAAGTCTTTCTAAGACAAGATGCTTAGATTAGTGTAGTTTATAAAACTAAATGCTCTCTTTTAATCCTCATAACTTAAGAGAGAGGACTGAGGAAGAACATGAAGATGGCTAGCAACTAGAGAAAATTCTCCAAGTGAAAAGAACAACCATCCTCTCAAAATATCTCACACTCTCATTCTTATATCTACTCACCTCAAACAAAAGAGTGGGTGGGCTTGGTGACTCACTAGGGTGAGCCACAAGCCAACACATTTCTATGTTAAATGGAGAAGAGAAGAGAGAGAGAGCGTGTAGCTACCTCACTAGGTATTAATGTACAAACACTCATAAATATAAATGTAAGTATATAAACAAGTATACCCATACCCGTATAAATACGTATACCGTATTTCTACCAAAATACGAATACTATATTTGTACCGAAAATACAAATACACGTATTCATATTTAGAAAGAAATACATGTGTTTGTATCAAAGCACAAATACCCGTATTTATACAAATACATGTATTCGTATAAATACCGTATTCGTGCTAAAATGCAAATACCTAAAAGAGAGCAATATAATACTGGTATCAAAACTGGCTGTCTTTCAAACCTGCTAGTACTACTAAATCTTCATATTAAAGCACGTGCATAAATGCACGTGTTCAATCGAACACCCTACGTAAAACCATACTCAAACTACACCGTTTTACCCGAACCTGGAAACCCTCTGTGTGGGACTCTAAAGACTCGACAATACGCCGGCAGTGGGTTTAACCACAAGCACATCAATGGCATTAGCTGTACATAACGGCTACCCAGGTATCTGTCGAAGGGAAGATTGACACGATAACTCGTCCGAAAACCCTACTGAGCCTATAAGTGACATTCTCCGTATAGTCCAGTCTGTTCGTCTAAGAGTATCGCATATCGGGCTTAGAGGGTGGTAAATGTAAGACCCCTAATAGCGCAATAAGTCGTGTCGGTGTGGAGCCCAATACACCCTGAGAAACTATTGGTGTACCCACCAGTAAATCTCACTTGTCCTGGCCATGGACTTTGTGTATTGGCCAGCCGTGCACATCGTGATATCAACTCTCAATACCAAGAAACGAATCCCTTTTATCCCCTACTGCTTCCAAGTGCTTCAAGACTGCACCCAACTACTACCTGTTTGCATGACTCATTTGAGCTGTGGTAGGGTTGTTGGGATCCAGCGCCCACGCCGGGGAGGCTGCGACCGGGGCGGAAGCGAAAACAAAAAATTCTTACGAGCACCGGAGTCCCGTAAAACCTAAGATTCGAACCATATACCTAAACTAGCTATTTTACAAGTGCAAGAGGTTAAGAAATACAACGTTTGTTGTGTGTCCAGCTAATTGTGGAAGTCCCCTCCAAGCTCATAGCCGCCGGGACCGCGCTTGAGAATTGACCACCCTGCCGAAGACGATCCACCCGAGGGAACGCGGAGGAGGCTCAAACCGATCACCCAAATTCGCTAGGTTTGGATGGCCAGTGATGTAGTAATACTGCACTAAATTTTTCTCTCTAGAATCTTGCTCAAAAATGGGAGCAAGAAGGAGAAGGAGAAGAGGAAGAATGAACCAACCATGGATCAAGTGAGGAAAATGAAATATCATCAAGTGTTGAAGTGAGGATGTCTTGTTCTTTATTTTACAACCATGTAACAATAGTGCATCCAAATGAATATATCATTTTTAAAAGAAAGCCATGCCTCTCTACAATGTTTTCACCATGCTTCATAACTCCACTTTCCACCTCATTTCAAAATTTAATTTTCTAAAAAGGAAAATTAAATATGAGGTGCCCTTCTTCTAGAAGCATTCCCGTATAAATACAGAAAACTTCACCTGGTATATGTATCGCTACATATACACGCATCCGTATAAAATAACGGATAGCACCAAAGAGAGAATAAATAGTGAAAAATAATACTAAAATATATGTATCAAAATACATATATAAATTATTAAATCAAAACCTGATTTAATAATCTGGCTTAATCCTAAGCCGGTTAGTATTATCAATTGTCCGATTAAAGTCCGTATACCACGTACACATATTTAATCGGACCCTTGCACGTACCAACATACGGCTCCTACATCTGTCGCCTTAACCGAGAAAACCTTCTATGTGGGACTCTAAAGACTCGACAATACGCTGGCAGTGGGTTTAACCACAAGCACGTCAGCGGCACTAGCTGTACGTAACGGCTACCCAGGTAGTTGTCAAAAAGGGGGTCGACAATCAAGTGCGTCCTTACCCTACTGGGCCTAAACGTGACAATCTCCGTACAATCCGGTCTTTTCGTCAAAGAGTATCACATATCGGGTCTAGGGAGTGGATAACGTCAGACTCCTACTAACCCGATAAGTCATGTATGAGTCTAGCTCATCACCAACTGAGATACTAATGGTCAACTATCAGTAAATATCACCCACCATGGCCATGGATTTCTAGTGATAGCCAACTGAACACAGTGCGACATCGACTCCTAATACTAGGAGAGACGAATCCCTGAAAGTCGACCACTGCCTCCATGTGACTCGGGACTGTATCCAACTAAAACCTGTTTGCACAACTCCTTTGAACCGTGGTAGGGTAGTAATCAAAGTACAGTGGGAACTCACACGAGGCAAATGACGACTTCAGGTCAAAGGACTAATCTGTACTCATGCCACCTGAGAACTTCCATCTGATGATAGGTATAATACCATCTAGAATTTCTCGGCGAGTCCTTCCAGTGTACTCACCTCCAGTAAGCACCTGTATACTATCTTAGGTGTCACAGCACCAGTGACTTGTGAGACCGGCCACCGCCCCTCGTCGGGGTCTCGAAGCGTTTACACTAGTCTACTCCGGAATATCGATGCCCAGTCTCGATACTCCCATGACTAGGGACATTTAAGGATTTGCTTATGGACGACCCAGCTCCCACATATATGATCACCATCATAATGCTGGTCGTTAAGCAACAGTCCTATGGGCTTCATCATCGATGAAGATAAACCAAATTGCATACTATCCTTCATCAATGATGAAGATAAACCAGATAGCATACTATCATCTCGAGTAATATTTTTATACATGTATAGGTTCTCCCTCAATTATCATAATCACCCACTCGCAATCATAATAATTGCCTTGAGGGCACTATATCCAACAATCAACCACTTGCACTTAAGGCCAATTATTGCGGTATCGCGTACCCATAGCTCGTGTGCTACCGAATACCCAACTTCTCTACTAATAAGTTTCGCAAACTATGTTTATGAAACTTATTGTGTTCTATAAATAGCCTCAGTGAGTGGACTCGCTACAATGTTCTAACTTCATCTCTCTATATTTCAACTTTGCGGAGATTAACAATCTCTCAAACTGAGCAATACCCCGCCTCAAGAATTTATCTGGATACCTAATGGGACCAAGTTCGTCAATGAACAACTCCTATCGAATAAACTTCTTGGGCTGTATTCTCTGTTGAGTTATAACCGGCATCTTTGCACCATGATTACCTTAGTTTCCCTATTGGAACACTATCCAATATACTGATCTTCAGAAGAGGCAAAACTCATAACTCTGACAGTATCTCTGTCATCCAGGTCATCTTGGAAGCCTTAACCGATAACCGCCTCCCAGAGGAGGCTGCCGTTATCATATACCAAGAACATTCTCTTATGTTCTTTACTGCTTCCCAATGTTTCTCTAGGACTGGATTAATATCTGCTTGTTGCAACTAGTGCAAAAGCAATATCTGGTGTTGTACAAGGCTTTGCATGATTGACTTAATAGCATAAGCAAATGATGTGTTATTCATGCATGTCCCTCTCTTCATCCCCTTTTAGAGAGGGTGACTCCATCACCTGCGGGTACACCACCACGCCAGGAGTCGTCCATTCTAAAATACCTCTAGAACGCTGTTCACGTACGCAATTTGGGAAACTTCCCAAATCTAGATCTAAAACCATAGATCTAAAACCATAGATCTAGTCACCAGAATCCATGATATACTATCCATATCCAACGTGGAGAAAACACTGTGTGACAACCAAAGTCTGACCGATTGTAGTATAAGAACATCACTTTCTATCTAGAGTATGTCATTCAAATCCAGGACAGTACTCCCTACATCCTTCTTACTAGGTTCATCTTTTGTTTTGATGAAGTCAATCACTTTGATTGTCACATCAAAACAGATGATCTGTCTCTGCTATCCATGCTTCAGTCTACGAATAGACATAATTATCTTGCACACCTTCCGCTGCTCCCACTGACTACGATAAGTCTCTGGCAAAGTCATATACACGTGCACTTCCAAAATCATTTAGAAAGACGTTATAGTCACCCACCTTCCAGATATCATAGCCATGAACTGCACCAGTGCTAAATCATATCCATATAAACTTCAGCGTAAACACTGAAGTAAAAGTCACATCACAATCCATAACGGGTATTTGACGAAAACTCTTTACAACAAGTAGCCTTATTAGGTTAGTACCTTTCCACCTGCACAGATCTCGAAAGATCTACTTGCTCCTAATAGGTTTTACCCCTTCAGTAGCACCCATCAAATTCTAAAACCCATGACTTGCTGAAGTGCGTGGAGTCCATCTTGGGTATGAACATCTGGTCACTTGGAAGTTACCATTTCCTATGACCTGCTGATAACTAGTAGAGCCATCATCACCATGATGCTGACCTCCCTATCTCCGTCTACGAGAAAACCGAAGTGTTTCTCTAGAGTGTCTGAGGTCTTCTACTAAAATCTGCGGAGCGGCTAACGGTTTGTCAATTCCAATTGAATTCTTAAGTTCTATTAAATTTTCGGTAATCGTTTGTTGCTTTGGAATCACTTCCAATTCTACCATACTCCCACTAGTTTCTTTTGCAAAATGATCCTTTTATAAAATGGTGGCGAGTCAAGAATAATGTAACCATTGATCTTGAAAATGGTAGAAACAAAATCCTTGCGAATGCTTGGGATAATCCATAAACTGACATTACCGAAATGTGCCTCGAGTTTGTCCGAATTCTGCTTTTAAACAGAAACCAGATAACTCCATATCTTAACAACCATAAGATATGCAACCATTCTATATCCATATAGAATCAAGACACTAATTTAGATGGAACCATATTCAAAAGTCATGCAGCTGTTTCCCATGCATATTACCTAATGAAAAAGAGTCAATACAACATTATTTATCATGGAGCGCGTCCATGGATGAGTAACCTATGAGAGAATCAAGTTCTCGATATTACTATAATGGAATACCAAGCATAAGTATCTACATCTTCGATCACCTCGAAGAATCCCGATGCTTCTAACATATGGTTCTCTACTTTATTCTTATACCTATAAACATCTCAAGATCTTTGGACCTTTCATTACTACAAATGCGTGTCTAAAACCAGAGAACTTATAGGTAAACCTGAATGATGTAAGAGTACCAACCCCTTGTCCCGAAGGACACTGGACAACATACATTTCCACGTATAAGTCCCGAGAGTATACCAACTCAAAATTCTGTGTTATGTAAATTGAAAACTGTATCTTGGTTAAGAATATCTTACACCGTTATTCAATGCACCTTATCTTATCCTCAACTGATAAAGGTAAATGTTTACAACACAATTTTCAAAATGTTAATCTCACTTTATAAAAATAAAGGTACAGATATTTCATTTTAAAATTTGGTGCATAACAATGGTTATTCGAAACTAAATATTCGCCGTCAGGCGAAAGCCATGCTATTTAATCCAATATCATCAATTACAACGAATTCCGATAAATCTCTCATTTCCCAATATTCTACTCCTACTCAGCATCTGTAACACTGTACAGATGTGAGATCCAAATCTGGTAAATACATACTCTGGAGTCAGAATTAATTGGGAAAACAGTTCTCTTTTACATGTTTATAGAAAAAACTGAAACATGAAAATGTTTCACAGAGGATGGTTAGGTATTCCTAGTAATGCCTTTTCCATTATCCAGATTTATGACATTAGTCGCAATTTCCTTTGCCCTCACTTCAATCTCTTTATATGTCTCTACATCTTACCTTCTGTACACCGTCCTTAGGCTAATTGGACTTCTTCCTTCCCTATCTTTCGGAACCAGCTTGAGGTTTGGAAGAAGACTATCCAATAAGCATAACAGGTGTACTCTCCTAATGCAAGGAGCTCTCGCAACCTGAGAGAAGGTAAAGGAAAGAGACAACTTAATAATCCTATTCAATTTCTTCAGAACCTGTGGCCATTCTCGACTGAAGTAACTTCTTTGAGTTCGTATGTAACTATACGATGGTTGTTCCAAGAAATATGGATCATCATAGCGATACGATGTATTCTGAGGAAATCCAAAGGTAGAGTAGGAGTGGAAGGGATATATGCGACTTTGTCGCAAATCAAGACAAGCCAAAGCCAAATGGTGTAAAAAGGTTCGGTCAAATTGGTTCATGAGTTTTTAAGGTAAGTCATAGGTCGCTGTACCAGAGAGAGAGAGAGAGAGAGAGAAAAGAAACATTCAGCATGCACTCTATCAAGATCAGATTGTTTATCATTTTATCAGATTAGGATGGCTCCCACCGTTTCCTCGAATCCTCATCCAAACCCTAAAAGGAGAACTAGTCGGGATCATTTACACTTTACAAGTTCGCTAACCGTTCAACCAGGCCAGTGTTGGTACTCCGAGGGAGGTCCCCCGTGCTTTCGCACGGACCTAATTAATAACCTCATTTCCGCAGAGACATAACCTCGTTAACACTTTCTAGACACCTAATAGGTTAGCTAATTGCGAAGTGAAGAAATCTCCCGAGGAGTAATACATACTCATCAGTGGGAATCAGGACCCAACTATCATCATGTGATTGTTAGTTGTATGTATGCCCTAGAGGCCATTATTGTACATATGATGTATATTATAGTGGATGCTTGGACATATATAGGAAGGACTTTCTTGCTCGACATGATAGTATGCTATCTGCTTGCTCTTTATCTTAACATGTACACTTATTGTCTCTCTGTTACATGTTGATAAAGCCCTTAGGATGAGTACTTGACTACCAGGATTATGATGCAGATTATACTAGTGGGGCCAGGGTAGTCCGTAAGTACATCCTTCAATTGTTCCTAGTCGTGGGAGTATCGAGATGGGGCATCGATATTCCAGAGTAGACTAGCATATACGCTTCTTGACCCATATGATGGGCGATGGATGATCCCATATCCATTGGTGTTTGACATCAAAGATGGTATACGGGTGCTCAGCAGAGACTGGGTACACTGAACAGGACTCGTCGAGAACTCCTAGATGGTATTATACCTCACGTTAGATAGCCATTCTCTGGTGACACTGGTACAGGTTAGTCTGTAGACCCGAGATCGTCATAGAGTCTTATGTGATTCCCACTGTGTTTTGATTTCCACCTTACCATGTTCAAGAGAATGTGCAAAACGGTGGTTTTTAGGTACAGTCCTGAGTCACATGGAGGCAATGAGCGATAGGAGGGGATTTCGTCTCTCCCGGTATTGGGAGTTGATGTTGCGCTGTGCTCGATTGGCCATAACAGGAAATTCCTGGCCAGGGTTGCTGAGATTTACTGGTAAGTGTTATCAGTAGTTTCTCGAACCGTTATGGGCCTCACATCGACATGACTTATTAAACTATTGGGGTCTGACGTTTACCACGCCCAGGCTGGATATGCGACATATTAGACGAAGAGACCGGAATGTACGGTACTGTTACTTATTGGATTCACAGGAGTATGAGCAGGTTTGCTTGTTGATCTTTTGATCGCTCAATACCCGGGTAGCTGTTACGTCCAGCTAGTACCGCTGACGGCTTGTGGGTAACTGATATGATCATCACCTACTGCCGACATATTGACGAGTCTTTAGAGTCCTATACAGAGGTTTCTTGGCTCAGACGAAACGAAGTAGGAGCACATATGTGATATGTGCGGGACCTAGATTAATACGTGTATGTGATACCGTATTCTGATATCGTGATATGTGGTATCGTTCGGTTATATGTGATATAGCCGGGTTATCGAATCAAGTGTTGATTCGGTAAGTTGATGCAAATGATATTAGTCGGTTATATGTGATATAACCGGATTATTAAATCAAATGTTGATTTAATAATTTAATGTATGATTATATATATTTGATATGTTAATTTTACATTAACTAATATTAGCTCACTTAAGTATTTCTTTTTCTCACTTCTATATAATATGTATGTGATATATATTATTGTGTCATGCTTGATGATACATTGTACATGGGTGTATGAGACTTACACTATTCTATAGATAATTAAGGGGTTATTATTTATTTAAATTAATTCAAAATTAGGTGGAAATTAGTCATGGTTGATGCTTAGTGGAAGCTTGTAGAAACCATTGACTTAGTCCACTAATTTTGTTTTACATTAGATATTTATTAACCCAACCATTATGTTTAGCCATGGTTAAGTCTCTACAAGAGTTATATGAGATATTATCTCACACATGATTGATATTCTCACTCATTCATTCTCATTCCATTGACATCTTCATCTTCATCTTCTTCTTCATTCCAATTTTGCTCTCTAGCTTTTTGGAAAGTGAAGAAATTTAGTGAGAAAAATTATTCTAAAGTGAGCAAAAATCCTACTTCATCAACCTAACACTGGATTAGCCATTTAGTTTAGGTAGTTTGCTTCACTAATTCCCAATTAGTAAAGATGTAGCTTGAGTTGGAGATTCCTTGACGTAGATCATTTTCGGCCTCGAAGACTTCAAGCAAGCTTGTTCCTTTCACCTTGTGAACCCTTACTAGAGTCTGGGAGATCACTACTTGGAGCGAAGGGACTACTACACGGAGCTTTAGAAGTGAAGGACCGGTCTACAAAGGTTGTATTCCTCATTCACTTAATGTAATGGTTGATTACATGCTAGCTTACTCCTAATTTTCTCGTTAGATCTTTGGTATGGGTTGCATAGCTCTCTAGGTTTTTTAAAATTGCATACTTGATGCCCTATAAATCATAGTTAGGGTGCTATGGAACCCAGCAGTGATAACCTGACGGAATCCACTAAGTCATCACACTCCAGAAGGTATGCGCATGCCTGGTAAGTTTCCCGTATGTTTGAAACTCCCGATGTGGTTTTTGCCCCAAGCGTCTTATGACCTTAACGAAGGCTAACAAATCAAAAGTCACAAGTCATGTTCTATCCATCATTGTCCTGATTAATCTAAATCCATCCGTACTCGCCCTTGACGAAGGCCAACAAGGCTGTACGACTGTCCTAGATTAATGCATATCCATGCAACAGAAAAGTAACACATAGCTACCATACACTATGCCTTGACGAAGGCCAACAAACTTAGTATGAATACTATGTGCTACCCGTCTGAAATGACGGAGGGCTACGGTTGGTTTTTGGCGAAAAACCTTTAATGTAATGAACTTGATATCGTTGAAAGAACTTGAGTGGCTTTGAAATGGAATGGTTTAAGCTCCGCATTTTAAAACTAGTAACATAAAATTTTTCTTAAGAGCGAACTCCCAATGAAGGGATCAAGGCTTTTCCCTCATAGAATGAGGTGCGGGATATTCCTAATCGAATACCTCTATGCAAAGCAAAAGAATACGATCATGAGTTTTGAAGAAAACCGAGTAGTTTTAAAATTGGTTCCGACAACATCATTTAGGTTTATTTTTCCTTGCATTATTTCGATAATGCGTTCTCATCATTTTATGTTTCCAAGCTACAAAAGAAACAACCAAAATAACATGTTTTTTATATGCCATCCGCATTCGCCATGGCCCCCCGTCATGCACCGTTAGGTTATTTAACTAACGGCAGAGCGGGGGCGGAACTAGCGCTGATGCAAAACATATAGAAGCATCTACTAAATATATATAATATATATATCAACATCGCAGGCGGATAATAGTCATCACAGTAGATAAAAATCATCACAAGCATGCGAACAACAATATGGAATAGCGGATAATCTAGAAGCCCCGCATTTCATTTGAGCCATAAATAAAACACAACGTTCCCCAGTCGTGTGGATAGCCAGTGCAATAAAGATCCTAGAACTCTACGAGTGCGGCAAGTTACCCGCCAATCCCTCAAGTGATACAATCCTAGTCAACAAAGTGAATGGGACACCCAGCACTTCACGGAATTTGGTAACTTGAGCACCCCTCCGTGGGTCAACCTATACCCCCTACGAGTGCGGCGAATAGCCCGCCAATTCTATAGTAAGGCCCTCCTGGTCTCAACGCCATGAGATGCGGGTCCGTTGTCCTCTAGAGCCCGGCTATTCGAGCACTCCTCCATGGGGTAATCCTAGTACAGAAAAGAAAATAATATATACAATGGTGACATTGATCTCAACCCGGTCATGCCCAATAAAAGCATATACATAACAGGCAGTGACGGCAGTCCACATGTCGGACGCTCGCCCCGCAATAAACAATAAACAAATGAATCTGAATTGTACATCTAACATTGCACACAAGGCTATTTATCATGATAATCCGTCCATAACATTAGTGTAATACAGAACATCAACGTAAATATCATGTTCGTAAACTCGTGTGATTATACATATAGCAACCAGTCGGATTGTACCGCTCTATGACATTCACGGTTGCAAAAATAAACATACGCACTGATACACATAAATTCAAAATTTCGATCGACCAAAACTTTCCGCATTGGCCCCAAGTACAAACCAGTACTCAAACAAATCTGGGTCAAAACTATATATCCCAAAAATCACATTCCATACCATAAAGCACCAAAAAAATTTTGGGGCCCAATGGCTAAAATAAGGTCGTGGAACCGCCGCAAAATGGCATGTTTCGAGGCGGTTCCGCGGCCAAATTTTGGCATCACTGGCCCAAAAGTTTTTCTGGCCGCTAATTTTGCCTACACATAATTTTAAAGCAATCTAAATGATTTTTTGAACAACTTTCAAATTCGTACAGCAAGCATGAAAAATGGAAATGCGATCCGAAAAAATCCGTCGATCGAGACTTTAAGCTTGTGCAAACTAGCTAGTAAAGGTTTATGGAGGCTCTGATACCATATTGGGATCTGGCGCCAGTGCCACGGAGGCCGCGGCCGAGACGAAAGCGAAAACGAAAAATTCTTGCGAGCATCGGAGTCCCGTAAAACCCAAGATTCGAACCATATACCTAAACTAGTTATTCTACAAGTGCAAGAGGTTGAGAAATGCAAGCTTTGTCGCGTGTCCACCCATTTATGGAAGACCCCTCCAAGCTCGTAACCGCCGGGATCGCGTTTGAGAATTTACCACCCTTGCCGAAGACGATCCACCTGAGGGAACGCGTAGGAAGCTCAAACCGACGACCCAAATTCGCTAGGTTTGGATGGCCGGTGATGTAGGAATACTCCACTAAATTTAGAATCTTGCTAAAAAATGGGAGCAAGAAGAAGAAGGAGAAAAAGAAAAGGAAGCATGAACCAACCATGGAGCAAGTGAGGAAAATGAAAAATCCTCAAGTGTTGAAGTGAGGATGGCTTGTTCTTTATTTTACAACCATGTAACAATAGTGCATCCAAATGAATATATCATTTTTAAAAGAAAGCCATGCCTCTCTATAATGTTTGCACCATGCTTCATAACTCTACTTTCCACCTCATTTCCAAATTTAATTTTCCAAAAAGGAAAAACAAATATGAGGTGTCTTTCTTCTAGAAGCATTCCCGTATAAATACGGAATACTTCACCTGCTATATGTATCGCTACATATACGCGCATCCGTATAAAAATACGGATAGCACTAAAGAGAGAAAATAAATAGTGAACAATAATACAAAAATATATGTATCAAAATAAATATATAAATTATTAAATCAAAACCCGATTTAATAATCTGGCATAATCCTAAGCCGGTTAGTATTATCAACTTTTCGATTAAAGTCCGTATACCGCGTACACGTATTTAATCGGACCCCTGAACATACCAATGTACGGCTCCTACCTGTTGCCTGAACCGGGAAAACCCTCTGTGTGGGACTCTAAAAACTAGACAATACGCTGGCAGTGAGTTTAACCACAAGCACGTCAGCGGCACTAGCTGTACGCAACTGCTACCCAGGTAGTTGTCGAAAGGGGGGTCGACAATCAAGTGCGTCCTTACCCTACTGAGCTTGAACGTGACAATCTCCATACAGTCCGGTCTCTTCGTCAAAGTGTATCACATATCAGGTCTAGGGGATGGATAACGTCAGACCCTTACTAACTCAATAAGTCATGTCCGAGTCTAGCTCATCACCAACATAGATACTACTGATCAACTATCAGTAAATCTCACCCACCGTGGCCACGAATTTCTGGTGATAGCCAACTGAATACAGCGTGACATCGACTCCTAATACCAGAAGAGACGAATCCCTAACAGTCGACTACTGCCTCTATGTGATTCGGAACTGTACCCAACTAAAACTTGTTTGCACGACTCCTTTGAGCCATGATAGGGTAGTAATCAAAGTACAATGGGAACTCACATGAGACAAATGACGACTTCAGGACAAAGGACTAACCTATACTCATGCCACCTGAGAACATCCATCTGATGATAGGTATAATACCATCTAGAAGTTCTCGGCGAGTCCGTCCAGTGTACTCACCTCCAGTGAGCACCTGTATACTATCTTAGGTGTCACAGCACCAGTGGCTTGTGAGACCGGCCACCGTCCCTCGTCGGGGTCTCGAAGCGTATACACTAGTCTACTCCGGAATATCGATTCCCAGTCTCGATACTCCCACGACTAGGGACATTTAAGAATATGCTTATGGACGACCCAGCTCCAACATATATGATTGCCATCATAATGCTGGTCGTCAAGCAACAGTCCTACGGGCTTCATCAACGATGAAGATAAACCAGATTGCATACTATCCTTCATCAACAATGAAGAAAAACCAGATAGCATACTATCATCTCGAGTGAGATTGTTATACTTGTATAGGTAGGGTAGTAATCTAAGTACTGTGGGAACACATTAGAGACGAATAGTGATGTTAAGTCAACGAACTAACCTATACACATATCACCGGGGAACTGCTAACTGATGATAGGTATAATACCAACCAGCAGTTCCCAGCGAGTTTGTCAAGTGTAACTCATAACCCAATGAGCACATGTTACTATCTTTGGTACCGTATACCAATGGCTGCGGGACATGCCACATCCCCTGACAGGGATAAGAAGCGTATACACTAGTCTACTCTGGAGTATCGATGCCCTGTCCCGATAATCCTATGACTAGGGAAAAGTTTAAAGATGTGCTTATAGACTACTCAGCCCCCACTAGTGTGACTGCCATTACAACGCTAGTAGTCAAGCAAAGATCCTAAGAGCTCTATCAACATATATTAGCGATATGTTAAAAAAACATATACATATATTAAGATAGACTCAAACCAGATAGCATACTATCATATTGAGCAAGACTGTTATTATATCTGTATATATCCCAAGCTTCCAAAATGTAATATACAATCCAGTACTATACAATAATGGCCTCTAGGGCATATATCACTAACAATCTCCCACTTGTACTAAGGCCATGTATTGGCATATCGCAGACCTAACATATCGAATAGCCTCTCGAACTACGTCTGAGGGATGGCCTTTGTGAGTGGATCTGCAGTGTTGTTCTCCTAATCTACTCTCCGCACCTCGATCTCCCGGCGATCCACGATCTCCCTGATCAGGTAATACCGCCTCAAGATATGTCTGGACTTCTGATGGGACCTTGGTTCCTTTGCTAAAGCTATAGCCCCGTTGTTGTCACAATACAAAGGTATTAGGTCAACAATGGACGGAACCAACTGAAGTTATGTTATGAACTTCTTCATCTAGACTGCTTCTTTCGCGGCATCACATGCAACGATATACTCTGCCTCTATCGTCGAGTCAGCAATGGTATCCTGTTTGGAGCTCTTTCAATAGACCGCCCCTCCATTGAGGGTGAATACATAACCTGACATGGATTTGGAGTCATCCTTGTCACTCTGGAAGCTAGAGTCTGCGAATGCCTCGATCTGGAGGTCTTTACTGCCGTACACCAAGAACATCTCCTTAGTCCTTCTCAGGTACTTCAGAATGTTCTTTACTGCTATCCAGTGCTTCTCCCTAGGGTTTGACTGATACCTGCTTACTACGCTTAGTGCGTAAGAAATATCTGGTCTGGTACACAACATCGCATACATTATAGATCCTACCACAGAAGTGTAGAGTATAATACTCATGCGATCCCTTTCCAAATCAGTCTTGAGAGACATCTTTTTGGAGAGGGTGATCCCGTGACAAGCTGGTAGATTATCGCGCTTGGAATCTTCTATACTGAATCTTTTTAGTATGGTGTCAATGTACCTGGATTGTGAAAATCTCAACATCCTCTTAGATCTATCACGATGATCTAGATCCCCAGAATGTACGCGGCATCACCCAGGTCTTCATGGAGAACTTCCGTGATAAGAATCCTTTGACTGATTGTAGAATAGGAATGCCATTTCCTATCAGGAGAATGCCATCCACGTACAAGACGAGAAATACCACAGTTCTCGCTACAATCTTACTATAAATACATGGTTCATTTGGATTTTTGGTAAAGTCAAATTCTTTGATCGTCTCATCAAAGTAGATGTTCCAACTCCGCGATACCTGTTTTAATCCATAAATGGATTTAAGCAAGTTGCACACCTTTCTGCTGCTCCCACTCTCTATGAAACCTTCTGGCTGATCTATAAAAACACACTCTTCTAAATTTCCATTCAAAAAAGCGATCTTTACGTCCATCTGCCAAATTTCATAACCATGGAAGGTAGCAATGGTAAGTAGGATCCGAATGGATTTAACCATAGCCAACGGTTTCATCATAGTCCAAAGAAGATCTTTGACGAAAACCTTTTGCTACAAATCTAGCCTTATAAATTTCAACCTATCCATCTGCACCAATCTTCTTTCTGAAGATCCATTTGCAGCCTACGGGTTTTATCCCTTGAGGTGCAATGTCCAAAGTCCAAACTTTGTTGGTGTACATGGATTCCATTTCGGTCCGCATTGCATCCAGCCATTTTACTGAGTCTCTGTTCATAATGGCCTGCTGGAAACTAGTTGGCTCATCATCATTGATGATGCAATCCTCTCTAACCCCGTCTACGAGAAAACCGTAGTATCTCTTGGGCGGATGAGACTACCTACTAGATCTGTAGAGTGGCGCAGGGACGTCCGGTTCTTTTGAAACTTCTAGTTCCACCATGCTTTCAGTAATAGTTTATGGTTGTGGAATTTTTTCCAGTTCTATTACACTCCCACTTATTTCTTTTTCAAGAAATTGAGTCTCTAGAAAATGGGCATGCCGAGAAACAAAAACCTTTTGTTCCTCTGCGTAATAGAAAAAATACCCCCTGGAGTTTCTTGGGTATCCCACAAACTTACACAGTACGGATCGTGCTTCGAGTTTGTCCGTATGCTGGTTTTTGATAAAAGCTGGACATCCCCATATCTTAAGATACTTAAGATAGGGTTTCTTTCCGCTCCATATTTTATATGGTGTGGTAGGCACTGACTTAGTAGGAACTTTGTTCATAAGATATACAGCATATTCTAGTGCATAACCCCAGAAGGATTGCGGTAACTCAGCATTACTCATCATAGAATGAACCATATCTAATAAGGTGCGGTTCCGCCTTTTCGATACACCGTTGTGTTGAGGTGTGTATGAAGGAGTAAGTTAAGAGAGAATTCCATTCTCTTTTAAATAATCTAAGAACTCGGCACTTAAGTATTCACCACCTTGATCAGATCGAAGTATCTTAATACTTTTGACTGTTTGTTTTTCCACTTCATTCTTGTATTTCTGGAATTTCTCAAAGACCTCGGATTTATGTTTCATCAAGAATACATGTCCATACCTTAAGAAATCATCCGTAAAAGTAATGAAATAGGAATAACCACTTCTTGCATGTGTAGACATTGGACCACACACGTCGCTGTGTATGAGTCCCAAGAGCTCAGTGGCTCTTACTCCGGGTCCAGTGAACGGAGTCTTTGTCATCTTTCCTTTGAAACATGATTGAAAAGTTGCATAAAACAGATATTGTAACAACCCTAATTTTCTTATACACTTTTTTCTATACAAATTTTTAAATTAATTTTTTCAGAAATTCATAAAGGGGTATTTATTGCCTGAGCACAAGACTTAAGTAATTAATTAGCAATTTAATTACAAGAAGGAGCTTGTAGCTCATTGGTAATACCTTGCATTGCTGAACCAAGCCACCAGAGTTCAAATCCCATGCCCCACATTATTTTTAATATTTATTTTGTTTTAAATTTTATGGAAGCCTAACAGTCCACACAAGATAACTCCAGATTTTCCTACTACACTTTAAAAACTAAATATACCAGAGGCTACACTAGACGACCCCCCACCTCCCCATTCCCTGACTCGGCCCGACTCGGGCCGGCGCCGCCGGCCGGACTCGTCCGGACGGCCGAGTTCCCTTCTTCAAGATTGTGTCTCTTCATCTTCTAAACCCCTATGTACACTTCAAATTCCTATATCGGTTTCAGAGACCTTTCAAATCCCTATTTACTCCATTTTAATGATTTTTTAATATATTTTTACATTAAAAACTTTCATATACCCTATTTACTCCAACTTTTAATGATTTTATACATTTTTACATTTTTTAAATTTAAAACCCCTTCACCTACCCTATCCCTAATCTATCCTATAAATACACCCCCTCCCCTCTACCCTCTCATCCTAAAATCTTAAACTCACTCTCTCAAAATTTTCCAAGAGCTGTGTACTTTGAAAACAAGCTCGCGGCGAAGCTCTGACGAAATTACGGCGGAAATTCCGGCGACGTTTTTAGGAATAACCGGCGACGAAGCAACGCCTCGGCAACCTCTCTAGCCCCCCTACACTCCTTTGCTTAATCGAAACCCATAAGTCCCATTCTATCCCCCTTTCTATTTCTCTAAAATACGAAATTACGAAACCCGACGGAATCGAAACAAATCCGATTTCCGATTCGGTTTTCTATAAAATTTCACTTCTTCCCAATACATTCATGCCTAAACATCTTTATGTTGACTATTAAATTTTTAAAAATCAATTTGAACAAGTTTTCTCACATGAAATGATAGCCTTTCCAAATTATCGTATTTTTTCACTTTAATACCACAATGTTTAAATTTCACATTTAACCCCTTAACTTTGCTATACATTTGAAGTAGAGCACGAGATAATGACCTACCTCCACACACACGCAAATACAACCCTAAAACGATATCATCAAAACTTAGAATACGATAAAACAACACTTTCATTTAAATACCATATTCTTAAAAAAATCAATTCTAAAAGTTTAGCTTGATACCCTTTTAAATAAATACCTCTTATTAGGAAAATATGATAAGTTGTGGACATCGGTCATTTATCTAAACCTGACTTTGTGGTGTCTAGGCTAGGCAAGTGAGCAAAGGTAACTTTAAAAAGCCCGTCTCACGATTCTTGAGCGGATCCGTCCTTCCTCACTTGTACTTACCCGGCCACAATTGGCGGTGAAGAGGCGATTTGAGGCTTCTAACAACTTGTCATTTAGACCATTTTTAGAAATAGGCTAGTTGACTTAGGTAACCCTAGAATCCAAAAAATGGAAAATTTACACCTTTGCAAATAAATACCTTTTACTTTACAAAACCGTTTTCTAAAGGATTGGTATTTTATAATCTTTGCAAAGCGCCGCTACAACCCATTTTTGGGGAACCCGTTCGGGATTGTGCGGTTTATCGCGTACCATAGGGCTAGTAGTGCGAGATTCAGACTTCCGCAAGGAGCATTTGGTCTCGAAAGGTTTAAACTATGACATCTTAAGAAAATGAGATTTTTGGAATATAAAATATTTATTAAAATTATTTTTTGTATAAGCATAGGTATATTTATCATTTAAATATCTATTTTATTATAATATAAATTTTCCACCTTTTTCTAAAAATCACAAGAATAAATTTTACACTAAAAAACCATGAACTTCAAAAGGCCCGTGAGCAAAGGTAACTATAAAAGGCCCTTCTCACGATTCGTGAGCGGATCCCTCCTTCCTCACTTGTACTTACCTGGCCACAATTGGCGGTGAAGAGGCGATTTGAGACTTCTAACGACTTGTCGTTTAGAACATTTAGAAATAGGCTAGTTGACTTAGGAAACCCTAGAATCTAAAACACGGAAAATTTACACCTTTGCAAATAAATACCTTTTACTTTAAAAAACCGTTTTCTAAAGGATTAGTATTTTACAATCTTTGCAAAGTGCCGCTACAACCCATTTTTGGGGAACCCGTTCGGGATTGTGCGGTTTATCGCGCACCCTAGGGCTAGTAGTGCGAGATTCAGACTTCCGCAAGGAGCATTCGGTCTCGAAAGGTTTAAACTACGACATCTTAAGAACATAAGATTTTTGGAATATAAAATATTTATTAAAATTATTTTTTGTATAAACATATGTATATTTATCATTTAAATATCTATTTTATTATAATATAGATTTTCCAACTTTTTCTAAAAATCACAAGAATAAATTTTATACTAAAATACCATGAATTTCAAATAATCAATATTACAGATAAATACCCTTATTTATAAAACTAGGATAATTTCACTAGAAATGTCACAACATAAAATCCACCCTCATTACAACTCTAAAGACGAACAATAAATACTTGAGGTGTATTTTGAAAACTATATAAAAGTATTTTTACATAAAACCCCCTCAAGTTTTATAAATTACCCCAAGGACCCTAGCAATTATAAGAGTTCGATTCACATCCCTGATTGTCTGACTCAGTTTTGAGTCTGATTAATCTGACTTGAATATGATTCAAGTCAATCTATAATCTACAATATTCCAATTCAAAATGAACCCATGAATCCATGAATACAATTATCAATTTATACAACTTGACCGAACCGAACCATGGATATATATATTCCTTTTACATGATTCTCAGTGTTCCATTTACATGACTCTACGGTTATAATCGTTTCCCGATATCATAGTTTCAGTTAGTCAGTCAATCACTCATACAATCAATACAATTTTACAAGATAACAATACAAACAAGATATCGCGGGGTTTAAGAGGTAGATTTGTATGGAAGGTGTTAAAGGTTGCACGGGATGGTCAGATTAGGACACCTAACATGAATCCAATTGCTGTTGTACCGTGGCATAAACGGTTCCTTGAGTTCCTGATACCTTAGTCTCCGGGGCAAGTGAGACTCCTCTCGTATACACTGGCATCCTTCTGTACCAAGCTACAAACAATAGCGTTAACACTAAATACAACAATATAATAATATAATACAACTGTAAAAGCTATTCTCTCTCTCTCTCTCTTACTCTCTATCTATTCCTTCCATATCTTTGGGACTTACCGAGCGACCTGTTCGCTGACAACATTCTATTTCTTTCTTCTTTGAATGTCGTCAGGTGATTCGGACCCAGCAGAGATCGAGCCATCTGCAGAAGACTTGGAGCAGTTAGCCGAAAATCCAGCACTTTAGTTTCATTGTACGCTTTTCCTCTCTGTACTTTTCATTTCCTGTTATACCACTATTTAGGCATCTTTTTAATTTAGTTGTATTTCCTTTCATGTATTGTACAAAGAATGTTAATAAATAAAAGTTGCTGTTCTTTTTATTCTTGTCTCTTGTGTATTTATTTTATATTGCTTAGATACGCTTAGCGTATGTACTTCTGAGTATATACGTAGCGGACCTCGTCGCGTCCCCTTCGCCGTACACTGGGAAGCGGGCGTGACAGGTTTTGTTGGCGGCCCATGCAGGTCAGAGCTGTATGAATCCCTATCATGCAGTTCTGTTCTGCGTGAACAGCCTAAGCAATATAAAACAGAAGAACCAGCAACTAAAACATTCTTTACAATCATGTTCCTTGAATCCCATCATTTCTTACTCTTTGAATCATATACTTTGAATCTGTCCTAACCCAAAATTCACTCACCTCTTTTACAATTTTACCAAAAGCTCCGCATTCTTTCATTCCTTCACACATTCTTCACATTTTTAAAACCCTTGCACCACCTTGTTATTTTTCACATACTGTCAGCACACCGGCACCAAACTTTCCTTGGAATTGTTACACTTTCCTTTTACAAATTTCGAGGACGAAATTTTTATAAGGAGGGTAGAATGTAACAACCCTAATTTTCTTATACACTTTTTTCTATACAAATTTTTAAATTAATTTTTCAGAAATTCATAAAGGGGTATTTATTGCCTGAGCACAAGACTTAAGTAATTAATTAGCAATTTAATTACAAGAAGGAGCTTGTAGCTCATTGGTAATACCTTGCATTGCTGAACCAAGCCACCAGAGTTCAAATCCCATGCCCCACATTATTTTTAATATTTATTTTGTTTTAAATTTTATGGAAGCCCAACAGTCCACACAAGATAACTCCAGATTTTCCCACTACACTTTAAAAACTAAATATACCAGAGGCTACACTAGATGACCCCCACCTCCCCATGCCCCGATTCGGGCCGGCGCCGCCGGCCGGACTCGTCCAGACAGCCGAGTTCCCTTCTTCAATATTGTGTCTCTTCATCTTCTAAACCCCCATGTACACTTCAAATTCCTAGATCGGTTTCAGAGACCTTTGAAATTCCCATTTACTCTATTTTAATGATTTTTTAATACATTTTTACATTAAAACCTTTCATATATCCTATTTACTCCAACTTTTAATGATTTTATACATTTTAACATTTTTTTTAATTTAAAAACCCTTCACCTACCCTATCCTTAGCCTACCTTATAAATACATCCCCTCCCCTCTACCTCTCATCCCAAAATCTTAAACTCACTCTCTCAAAATTTTCCAAGAGGTGTGTACTTTGAAAACAAGCTCGCGGCGAAGCTCCGACGAAATTCCGGCGGAAATTCCGGCGACGTTTTTAGGAACAACCGGCGACGAAGCAACGCCTCGGCAACCTCTCTAGTCCCCCCTACACTCCTTTGCTTAATCGAAACCCGTAAGTCCCATTCTATTCCCCTTTCTACTTCTCTAAAATACGAAATTACGAAATCCGACGGAATCGGAACAAATCCGATTTCCGATTCGGTTTTCTATAAAATTTCACTTCTCCCCAATACATTCATGCCTAAACATCTTTATGTTGACTATTAAATTTTTAAAAATCAATTTGAACAAGTTTTCTCACATGAAATGATAGCCTTTCCAAATTATCGTATTTTTTCACTTTAATACCACAATGTTTCAATTTCACATTTAACCCCTTAACTTTGCTATACATTTAAAGTAGAGCACGAGGTAATGACCTACCTCCACACACACGCAAATACAACCCTAAAACGATATCATCAAAACTTAGAATACGATAAAACAAAACTTTCATTTAAATACCATATTCTTAAGAAAATCAATTCTAAAAGTTTAGCTTGATACCCTTTTAAATAATTACCTCTTATTAGGAAAATACAATAAGTTATGGACATCGGTCGTTTATCTAAACCTGACTTTGTGGTGTCTAGGCTAGGCAAGTGAGCAAAGGTAACTTTAAAAGGCCCGTCTCACAATTCGTGAGCGGATCCCTCCTTCCTCACTTGTACTTACCTGGCCACAATTGGCGGTGAAGAGGCGATTTGAGGCTTCCAACGACTTGTCATTTAGACCATTTAGAAATAGGCTAGTTGACTTAGGAAACCCTAGAATCTAAAACACGGAAAATTTACACCTTTGCAAATAAATACCTTTTACTTTATAAAACCGTTTTCTAAAGAATTAGTATTTTACAATCTTTGCAAAGCGCCGCTACAACCCATTTTTGGAGAACCCGTTCAGGATTGTACGGTTTATCGCGCACCCTAGGGCTAGTAGTGTAAGATTCAGACTTCCGCAAGGAGCATTCGGTCTCGAAAGGTTTAAACTACGGCATCTTAAGAAAATGAGATTTTTGGAATATAAAATATTTATTAAAATTATTTTTTGTATAAACATATGTATATTTATCATTTAAATATCTATTTTATTATAATATAAATTTTCCACCTTTTTCTAAAAATCACAAGAATAAATTTTACACTAAAAAACCATGAACTTCAAAAGGCCCGTGAGCAAAGATAACTTTAAAAGGCCCGTCTCACGATTCGTGAGCGGATCCCTCCTTCCTCACTTGTACATACCTGGCCACAATTGGCGGTGAAGAGGCGATTTGAGACTTCTAACGACTTATCGTTTAGACCATTTAGAAATAGGCTAGTTGACTTAGGAAACCCTAGAATCTAAAACACGGAAAATTTACACCTTTGCAAATAAATACCTTTTACTTTATAAAACCGTTTTCTAAAGGATTAGTATTTTACAATCTTTGCAAAGCGCCGCTACAACCCATTTTTGGGGAACCCGTTCGGGATTGTGCGGTTTATCGCGCACCCTAGGGCTAGTAGTACGAGATTCAGACTTCCGCAAGGAGCATTTGGTCTCGAAAGGTTTAAACTACGACATCTTAAGAAAATGAGATTTTTGGAATATAAAATATTTATTAAAATTATTTTTTGTATAAACATATGTATATTTATCATTTAAATATCTATTTTATTATAATATAAATTTTCCAACTTTTTCTAAAAATCACAAGAATAAATTTTACACTAAAATACCATGAACTTCAAATAATCAATATTACAGATAAATACCCTTATTTATAAAACTAGGATAATTTCACTAGAAATGTCACAACATAAAATCCACCCTCATTACAACTCTAAAGACGAACAATAAATACTTGAGGTGTATTTTGAAAACTATATAAAAGTATTTTTACATAAAACCCCCTCAAGTTTTATAAATTACCCTAAGGACCCTAGCAATTATAAGAGATCGATTCACATCCCTGATTGTCTGACTCGGTTTTGAGTCTGATTAATCTGACTTGAATATGATTCAAGTTAATCTATAATCTACAATATTCCAATTCAAAATGAACACATGAATCCATGAATACAATTATCAATTTATACAACTTGACCGAACCGAACCATGGATATATATATTCCTTTTACATGATTCTCAGTATTCCATTTACATGACTCTACGGTTATAATCGTTTCCTGATATCATGGTTTTGGTCAGTCAGTCAATCACTCATATAATCAATACAATTTTATAAGATAACAATACAAACAAGATATCGCGGGGTTTAAGGGGTAGATTGGTACGGAAGGTGTTAAAGGTGGCACGAGGTGGTCAGATTAGGACACCTAACATGAATCCAATTGCTGTTGTACCGTGGCATAAACGGTTCCTTGAGTTCCTGATACCTTAGTCTCCGGGGCAAGTGAGACTCCTCTCGTATACACTGGCATTCTTCTGTACCAAGCTACAAACAATAGCGTTAACACTAAATACAACAATATAATAATATAATACAACTGTAAAACCTATTCTCTCTCTCTCTCTCTCACTCTCTGTCTATTCCTCCCTTATCTTTGGGACTTACCGAGCGACCTGTTCGCTGACGACATTCTATTTCTTTCTTCTTTGAATGTCGTCAGGTGATTCGGACCCAGCAGAGATCGAGCCATCTGCAGAAGACATGGAGCAGCTAGCCGAAAATCCAGCACTTTAGTTTCATTGTACACTTTTCCTCTCTGTACTTTTCATTTCCTGTTATGCCACTGTTTAGGCATCTTTTTAATTTAGTTTTATTTCCTTTCATGTATTGTAGAAAGAATGTTAATAAATAAAAGTTGTTGTTCTTTTTATTCTTGTCTCTTGTGTATTTATTTTATATTGCTTAGATACGCTTAGCGTATGTACTTCTGAATATATACGTAGTGGACCTCGTCGCGTCCCCTTCACCGTACACTGGGAAGCGGGGTGATCAGTCAAAAATACTGCATTTTTAACACGGCAATTTCCCTATCATTTGCACTCATCTAGAAGTGTTCGGTATTCATATTGCACATATTAGCAAAACACCCCTGAAATACCAGATTGCATGTGTTATACTTTAAAACCGGCACTTAAAGGGAAATTGACTGTTTATCATGGCATTGCATTATCCCTATATTGCGCAACACTTGTTTCGGAGTCTGTTAAGGAAACTCCAGGAGAAAAGCCAAAATTGTCATAGTGCTGATCAAAATTATGCCAACTCAAAGACTTGAGAGCTGGTAAATATCTACAAGGAATTTTGAGAATAAACATATCAGAGAAATACCATGTGGTTATAAGGAAGCTTATCTGGAAAGATGAAGCCCTCATGCTCCTATTGGGCCGCGGCTCCGCGGCCTAAGCAGGCTCGTGCCGCGGATCCGCGACATCTTGGCCACGTCATCACTCCATTTCAGCTCCAGTACTCCTCTCTCAGTGTGTACACCTCATCAAGACATGTCAAATTCCAGATTACTCTCGAAGCTTCTGCCAGATCAGCAAGGATCATTAAATTAAGCTAATCTTGATTAAGCTCCTAACAAACTAGTTCTAGAAGCTCCCTCCAACTAACTACTTCTAGAACCCTCTCTAGCTAACAAACTTTTGGAGGGAACTTCAAATTTGAAATCCTAGATCTAGGGTTTTGAGGTTTATAAAAAGGAGCCTAGATCTAGGGTTAATGGTTGTTCATTAGTTCTTCATCTTCCCCAAAATCCTCCTACAAGTTGAGTGACACATCTTGTAGTACTAATCCAAAATCCAAGCAAAATTCAAGATCCCGAGTACCATTCAAGCAAGAAGCCTTCAACCTTTTAGGAGCGGAGCCGATCTTCAATCGAGCAAGTGATCCAAGCCGATCCTCGACTCAAGGAGACGAGCGAAGCCAAATCGACGATCGAGTTCTTCCTCTTGTAGTTCTTGAGCGATTGTAACAGAATTGTTGATATAAATAAAAGGTGAAATTCTTTAATCTTGCTTTCTTTAAATTCTTGCATCATGATTCGATCTCAATTTGTGATTGTGGTTCTTGTTTTGATGTTTGAGTAAAACTCCGCTCGTAAAGGAGTCGAGACAATCAATAGAATGATGATGTAACAAATCTTAAAACGATTCTTAAGTCCTACGAGTTTTGTAAACCCTAGCAAATTGAAGAATCGACGACCTAGTTTCGTTGCGATACTTTCTTGATTGTGATCGCTCGAAATTAGGGATCCATGATTGATTCTTGAATTTACTAGAGGCTAGAATGTGAATGATATCGACGAAAGAACAAGGGATAAATGATGAAACCCTAGTTTCACAAGAAATCCCTAATTCTCGTCGATCATCATCGATCTAGTATCAATTCATCGATGGATAAGAATACGTAATCGCTAGATTTCATCACATCTATAGATCCGATCGATTCCTACGAGCCTCACTTCGATTCTTGATATTTGGTTTGGAAATTATCAAATTATCAATTCTTGATTTTATCGTTTCTTGATTTAGACTAGATTTTTCTAATTCTTGAACTTCAAATCTTTAAATCATGAATTGTTGTTTTTTTTCTTTTCTTTAAAGTTTTAACTCATCTAAATCGAAACACGAACGATTACACTTTCCCTGTAGACGATCCGCACTTACTAACGCGCTACATTCGACACCGTTATTGATTGCGGTCAAATTATTTTTGGTTGTGATTTCTATACAATTTTCTATAACCGACACAACGAGAAATTCATTCAATCAAATGGCACCGTTGCCGGGGATCGTGCGCTAATTGTTCCTTATTTTGAAATTTGAGTTGAAAAGTTTATTCCATCTATATTTTTAGATCTAAATTCGCACAAACCCTAAATGTGTTGTAGTGATTTGTTGCGAGGAAATCTGGACTTTGTGGAGCTTGAGAAAAATTTTTCAGAGCATTCCAGAGAGCTGTGTAAGTGAACAAGAGCATCTCTGGAAAATATTGTGCAGTGAACCGTTCATACCGCGGCGGATCCGCGGCATTAGGCGACTCCCGCGGCGGAACCGCGGTGCGACAGTAGAATCACTGTTCCAAAATTTCTGGTAATCCTCTACACTTTCTTATCTCCTTCTCTGGCTGCTCCAAATAACAATTTTCTGCAGGTTTCCTTGCAAATAAATCGCAGCGCCGCAAAAAGCAATAAAAATTGTGCGTGTTTTTGATTTCTTGGTTGTTTGCATATTAATACGGAAATTAAGGAGCAAAGACCAAATCCAGATTAGGTGGGGAGTTCATTACCCTTCCTAAGCCCCGGAAATCACAAACTTGCATCCGCATTACCCTCATTAACTAAAAAATATCTAGAGATGACTCTAAGGACCGTCGCGCTCACTTAGGACAAGAGAAGGCCGTGGGTAATTCATTGCTTATCCGCGTTTCTTTTGTGGTGTCTAAGGCAAGCGTGTCGAAGGCTAGTGGTTACTTAATTAGGCCCACTACTTACGTAGTGGAGAACCTCCCACTTACCTGGCACTTACCTGGTCACATGAGAGACAAAGAGGCAGCGGGGGATTTATCCTGCAACTTGTCTTTTGGCAGTTAGGAGCGGTCTAGAGCTTTGACCTAGGTGACCACTAGATTTTAGGGTTTTGCTTGTTGCATTTGTTGTGATCGCATCATTTTTTCAAAAATCCGTATATTTTTCAAAACAAACACTGCATTCATCATTTCCCCTACTTATAAGTCACGCTGCCACTTGTACTAACCCTTTTTAGTGCAAGATAGGCTAGACACGGGATTCTAGTGCCCGTTTACTCCGCGTTCCCTTGATCGACCCAAAAGTCGGTATTTCTACATTTACCTCTTCTTTATCCACCACCACACCCACATCGATGGATCCATCTCCATCGAATTTCTTTACCTTTACTCTGCCGCCGTCAGTTGGTGCGCAGAACCCACCTCGCATCTCTCTCCAAGAAAGGTGCTATCCTACACGAGGTCCTCTTTCTACCTGTCTTTCCATTCCACCAGCCAACGGGGAAAATTTTGAAATAAAACCCCAATACATCAACCTTCTACCAAAATTTCACGGTCTCGAGTCTGAAGACGCATATGCCTTTATCACCAAATTTGAAAATGTATGCGCAATGATGGGTACCTCACAGCTTTCTATGGATGCTATGCGTCTACGTCTTCTCCCATTTACCTTGTGTGATATAGCCGAGAAGTGGCTGTATAACACTACCGCACATTCCATTTCAAATTGGGAAGAATTTGTCAAAGCATTCCTTAAGAAATTCTACCCACATCATAAGACAGCTCGAGTCCGTAGCGAAATAAATCAATTCACCCAGCTTCCAAATGAACCATTTTCAAAATGTCTTGAAGGCTTCAAGGATCTGTTAGTCCAATGTCCACATCACGGAATCCCTAGATGGGAACTGTGCAGAATCATTTATTAGGGCATTAATCCTAACACAAGACAGACCCTTGAATCCATGTGTCAAGGCAACTTCATGACCAAAGATGATGGGGAAGCCTGGAAATTCCTAGAAGATTTCGCTGAAAAATCTTTACAGTGGGAGGGTGTGAGTCAATCGTCTAGGGATGGCAATGATATTTCCATAGGAGTTAGAGCTGAAATTTCAGCTTTACATAAGAAATTCGACGCTATGGAAAACAAATTTTTAGCTGCCGCCCTAAATCAAATGTCACACTCCAAAACTGTATGTGGATGCTGTTCTGATCCTTCTCACTTGACGGAAGAATGTCCACGAAATTCTCCGTTTTAAGGTCACGAGCATCCAATGCCGCATTTAAAAGACCTAGAAACGATCCATTTTCTTCCACATATAATCAGGGTTGGAGGAATCTCCCTAACTTTGCTTGGAACCAATCACAATCTCAAGACATGGTTCCAACCCAAAACAATTTCCAAAGGGTCCCTCCACCACAGCAGCAACCACTTCAATTGAGTCAGCACCCCTTCCAATCACAAAACTTCCAAAATCCGGCCTACACTTTTGCACCACATGAAAACTCTTTGCAATTGACCGGTACAGATAATACCTCTGCACCAGCACAAACCTTGGATACTTTCATGAAACAATCCATCCAAGGGACGGCAAGTTTGCAATCTTCCGTCGAGAATGTGATGAAGATCATTGTCTCTCAAAATGAAAATATCAAATCGATGGAAGCACAAATTGCACAACTAAAAGCCGAAATGAGTGCAAGAGAGAAAGGGAAACTTCTAGCTCAACCTTTACCTAATCCTGGCTATTCGCATCATATGATTGCAATCACGTTGAGATCTGGAAGAGTGCTTGACAATCATGTTGGGGAAGAGATTGATGACACTGAAAAATCTATCGATGATACCCCGGCCGAGACATTTCCTTCCACTTCTACTTCTAATTCTGACCCCAGTTCTTCTACCCCACCGCCTTTTCACGAGCCTATTCTCCGTTTCCCACAAGGCTCGCCACCTCAGCCCACCTCTTCTAGTTCTCCACAGACGATCCCCACCTCTATTCTGGGATCGGGTCCACACACACTTCCTTCTCCTATGATGGACCCAGCGCTTATTGCTAAAGCACCTTATCCTAATCGGTTAAGGGCTAACAAATCGAGTCCACATATGGAGAAGATTATGGAGATGTTTAAGCAAGTAAACATCAACATCCCTCTCCTAGATGCCATCCAACAAGTTCCGTCCTATGCGAAAACTCTTAAGAACTTGTGCACTAGGAAGAGGAAGACTCAAGTGCCCAAGAAGATTTTTATGGCAAAGACTGTAGACACAGCTTTCCCCCAACAAGTACCGAGGAAACATAAGGACCCTGGCTGTCCTACTATTTCCATTTCTATTGGGGAAAAACACATCAACCGTGCTCTACTAGACCTTGGCGCTAGTGTTAACTTGCTTCCATACTCGGTTTATGAGCAACTAGGTATCGGAGTGTTAAAGCCCTCGAGTATAGCTCTCCAGATGGCTGACCGATCAATCACCAAACCTAGGGGTGAACTGGAGGATGTGTTAATAAAAATCGGGGAATTTGTATTCCCTGTGGACTTTATTGTAATTGATACACAGCCTGTAGCGAACCCACAGAATCAAATTCCGGTGATTTTAGGTCGCCCCTTTTTGGCCACTTCCAATGCTATCATCAACTGTCGTAATGGTTCTATGACCCTATCCTTCGGGAATAGGTCAATTGAGCTGAACATTTACAAGTTGGGAAGTGTACCCTCCGAACCTACTGCTCAGGTCTGTTCTGTCGACTTAATGGATGTCGATAGCAGCGAATTTGATGATCCTCATGATACTGATCTTGACTCTTTTCATATGTTGTTGTTTGACCCAACTATGTATCATACATATACGGACTCTTCCACCGAGATGTCCGGGTCAACAACTAACACCGATTATGAACCGTTTCTGGAGTCTGAAGATCACCCCGCACTTTGTGATGACGTTATTCATCGGGGTATTAATGGAACTTTTGAGGAGATTTTCGCTGATGAACTCGCATTTTTGAATGACACGGGTGTTGAGATGAATCATGTCCCAATCAATGAAATTGAACCTCCACCCCTTCTTCTGAACTGTAAAAAGAATGCGAGTAATCCATCACATTCACTGCATCGTCTCTCCAAAATGAGACGTACACACATTCTATTCCACCACTTACCCTTTCCCTACTTCTTCTTCCACCAACCAGAGCACCGTATTGATAAAATTTTTGAATGGTTGGTGTTAACTTTCGGTCTTTGTAAAGCTTGGCATCGACCAATGATTTTTGACCCCCTCATGTGATTTTCAAAAGATTAACATTGCATAACTCAAGTTTGGGGGGGCATTTTTTCTGGCTCTTGAAAAGAAAATTTTTACAAAATGATGAGCCAAGAATAAGTTTGGGGGAGGATTTTCACTTATATATTTTGCCCCCATTTAATAATTTCCTCCCAAGCTTACAGGTTTTTCGAGATTCAGCAGATGGCAACAGTGAGAACACTGTTGAAAACAAGTTTGGGAGAGCTTTGTGCTTATTTTCGCATCATTTGCATCATACTTTGCATAAGCACAAAACATTTTAAAAAAAACCTTTAAAAATTTAAAAAATTTCAAAAAAATAAAAATATTTTGTACATAAATAAGATAATAAAAGATTAGATAGTGAAAAATTACATCCAAAAGATTAGAAAAATTTAAGAAAACCAAGAAAATTAGAAGTTTTCTTATACAAACTAGTAATAAGTAGTTATGAGCTGTTGTCCCAAGGGTTAGTAAGATGAAAGAAGTCACTAATCTGAGGATAAAAATAAGTCTGAAAAATATTTCTTATTCTGGAAGCCAAACATTTTGAACGTTGATACCCTGCTATTCGCACTTACACACGTCTTGAAACTCAGGATAGTAGAGGATACCTTGAAATGCTCTTGTCTAAAAGCCGATGTATGAAGGAAATAAAAAAAATTGAATAAAATATAAAATGGTGAGAAAAATGAACACTGGTTTTGTTATCGCCAAGGCAGCAATAAAAAAATATAGCGAGGGTGCCTCTTCACCTAGTGCCCTAAGGCCAACTGGTCTGAGAGTCACTGCTAAGGCTCAGGTGGTGCAAGACGAGAAAATACACCAGATACGCAAGCACATGAGTAATCGGTCGGTTAGTACTTCAAGAAGTATTAACGATCGCATGAAAGTGTGTGAGCAATCCTAAATATTCATTAATTAAAAAGTACTGAGGCTGATGGACAAGAGTATGATAGCTTGAATTGAATTCTCCGGGTGTAGGGATGTCCTTTACACACACGTAGGGTTATATGATTGATGTTTGGAAGAAAGATAGGAATGAAGAATAAAGACGATGTTTTATTGAGGGATGATGTGATTTCTGACATCTTTTCATGACTATTAAGATAGGGCTCATGACAACCGAAAAGCTAGCTTAGTTGGAAATCCTAACTTTCAAGGCTTTTCTTTTACAATTCTTTTCTTTAAATGTAATATTCATGATCTTTCTTTTATTATTGGATTTTGTGGGTGCAATCCGCTGAAAACCCTCAGGAGACAACACTCCTCCTACTAGGGACACCTAGAGGTTTAAAAGCTTGTTGCACGTGCTCAGTGCAATCGTGTTGCCTATGAAAGTGTGCTAGTTAGTTTTTCTCTTTCTTTATTTTCTCCTTCTCTTTTTAATAAAACAGTTCGCTCGAGACGACCGAAAATAAGTTTAGGGGAATTTGATCAGTCGAAAATACTGCATTTTTAACACAGCAATTTCCCTATCATTTGCACTCATCTAGAAGTGTTCGGTATTCATATTGCACATATTAGCAAAACACCCATGAAATACCAGATTGCATGTGTTATACTTTAAAACCGGCACTTTAAGGGAAATTGACTGTTTATCATGGCATTGCATCATCCCTATATTGCGCAACACTTGTTTCGGAGTCTGTTCAGGAAACTCCAGGAGAAAAGCCAAAATTGTTAAAGTGCTGATCAAAATTACGCCAACTCAAAGACTTGAGAGCTGGTAGATATCTAGAAGGAATTTTGAGAATAAAAATATCAGAGAAATACCATGTGGTTATAAGGAAGCTTATCTGGAAAGATGAAGCCCTCATGCTCCTATTGGGCCGCGGATCCGCGGCCTAAGCAGGCTCGTGCCGCGGATCCGCGACATCTTGGCCACGTCATCACTCCATTTCAGCTCCAGTACTCCTCTCTCAGTGTGTACACCTCATCAAGACATGTCAAATTCCAGATTACTCTCGAAGCTTCTGCCAGGTCGGTAAGGATCATTAAATTAAGCTAATCTTGATTAAGCTCCTAACAAACTAGTTCTAGAAGCTCCCTCCAACTAACTACTTCTAGAAGCCTCTCTATCTAACAAACTTTTGGAGGGAAATTCAAATTTGAAATCCTAGATCTAGGGTTTTGAGGTCTATAAAAAGGAGCCTAGATCTAGGGTTAATGGTTGTTCATTAGTTCTTCATCTTCCCTAAAATCCTCCTGCAAGTTGAGTGACACATCTTGTAGCCCTAATCCAAAATCCAAGCCAAATTCAAGATCCCGAGAACCATTCAAGCAAGAAGCCTTCAACCTTTTAGGAGCGGAGCCGATCTTCAATCGAGCAAGTGATCCAAGCCGATCCGCGACTCAAGGAGACGAGCAAAGCCAAATCGACGATCGAGTTCTTCCTTTTGTAGTTCTTGAGCGATTGTAACGGAATTGTTGATATAAATAAAAGGTGAAATTCTTTAATCTTGCTTTCTTTAAATTCTTGCATCATGATTCGATCTCAATTTGTGATTGTGGTTCTTGTTTTGATGTTTGAGTAAAACTCCGCTCGTAAAGGAGTCGAGACGATCAATAGAATGATGATGTAACAAATCTTAAAACGATTCTTAAGTCCTACGAGTTTTGTAAACCCTAGCAAATTGAAGAATCGATGACCTAGTTTCGTTGCGATACTTTCTTGATTGTGATCGCTCGAAATTAGGGATCCACGATTGATTCTTGAATTTACTAGAGGCTAGAATGTGAATGATATCGACGAAGGAACAAGGGATAAATGATGAAACCCTAGTTTCACAAGAAATCCCTAATTCTCGTCGATCATCATCGATCTAGTATCAATTCATCGATGGATAAGAATACGTAATCGCTAGATTTCATCATATCTATAGATCCGATCGATTCCTACGAGCCTCACTTCGATTCTTGATATTTGGTTTGGAAACCATCAAATTCTCAATTCTTGATTTTATCGTTTCTTGATTTAGACTAGATTTTTCTAATTCTTGAACTTCAAATCTTTAAATCATGAATTGTTGTTTTTTTCTTTTCCTTAAAGTTTCAACTCATCTAAATCGAAACACGAATGATTACACTTTCCCTGTGGACGATCCGCACTTACTAACGCTCTACATTCGACACCGTTATTGATTGCGGTCAAATTATTTTTGGTTGTGATTTCTATACAATTTTCTATAACCGACACAACGAGAAATTCATTCAATCACGGGGCGTGATAGATATTCAAATAGATCCAAATATCTATCTCTATGTAACTTCCTCAACCGTATTTCATTGATGTGACCTAGTATACAATACCATAAGAAAGCTTGATTTAATTCTGGAGACTTTCTTTTTAGTGTGTTCTGGACATTGAAAACCTTGTGTTGATTTAATACGTATATACCATTGTCTAGTGTACCCGACCCAATCAAACCATGATTAAGGTGAATGTTTACAACATTGCTTACAAATGTAAAATCATAACCTTCTTTAGATAGTAAAGGTACAGAGATGATATTACATGTCAAACTAGGTATACAAAAACAGTTACGCAAAACCAAAATGTGTCCACTTGTCAATCCTGTAGGGTTACTTAGCATGACAGTAAGGTTTCGGGAGGCATCGTCCATGCCATTTTCAAAAATTTTCCATGCTACTTAACCCTAACCCTAGAATCTTAACTTGAGAATTAGACAATACGATATGTAAACAACTTTACATATAAGTGAATGTGGAATACAACCTTTGTAAACCGGTCCTTCACTTCAAATGCTCTGTGTAAAAGTCCCTTCGCTCCAAGTAGTGGTGATCCGGACTCTCCGTAGGCTCCACTAGTTGAAATGAACGAGCTTGCTCAATGATCTTCGAAGCCGAAGATGATCTACTTTGAGGAGACACCAACTCAAGCTACCTCTTCATTTAGAATTCTTTTTCTCACTCTATTTCTTTACCTCACCAAAACTTAGAGAGCATTCTCTTGTTGAAGATGAAGGTGAAGAGAATAACGGATGAGAGAGTGAATGGTAGCCATGGGTGAGAAATATCTCATATAACCCTTGTAGAGACATAATCATGGCTAAAGATTAAGGTTAAGTTAATAAATATCTAATGCAAGACAAATTTAGTGGACTAAGTCAAAGGTTTTCACAAGCTTCCAAAGCTTGCAACCATGCTTAATTCCCATTGATTTAAATTTGCATTAAATAAATAAAACCCTAATAATCTAGTGGCATGGTATAAGTCTCATACACCCATGTAGTGTGTATCATCAAGCATGACACAAAGAAAACACAAATAATATATATCACATATATATTAAGTGTGCATATGTGAGAAAAGAAAAGTATTAAGTGAGCAAATATTAGTTAATGTAAATTAGCATATCAAATATATAATTATACATTAAATTATCAAATCAACATTTGATTTAATAATCCGACTATATCATATATAACCGACTAATATAATATGTATATCTTATCGAATCAACACTTGATTCGATAACCCGGCTATATCACATATAACCGACCGATATCACATATCGCGAGAATATAATACGGTATCACATACTCGTATTATTCTCGGTCCCGCACATATCACATATATGCTCCTACTTCGTTTTTCCTAAGCCAGTAAACCTCTGTGTAGGACACTAAAGACCTGTCAATACGCCGGCAGTAGGTGATGATCATATCAGTCACCCACAAACCGTCAGCGGTACTAGCTAGACGTAATGGCTACCCAGGTATTGAGCGATCAGTAGATGAACAAGCAAGCCTTCTCATACTCCTATAAAGCCTGTCAGTAATACTACCGTACAGTCCGGTCTCTTCGTCTGATATGTCGCATATCAAGTCTAGGGGTGGTAAACGTCAGACCCCAGTATCCGATAAGTCGTGCCGATGTGAGGCTCATAACGGGAAGAGAAACTACTGATAACACTTACCATTAGATCTCCGTATCAGCTCTGGCCAGGGACTTCCTGTTATAGCCAATCGAGCACAGCGCAACATCAACCCCCAATACCGGGAGAGACGAAACCCCTCCTATCGCTCATTGCCTCCATGTGATTCGGGACTGTACCCAAAAGCCGCCGTTTTGCACGTTCTCTTGAATGTGGTAAGGTGGAAATCAAAGCATAGTGAGAATCACTCAAGACTCTATCCTTTTAGGGTTTGAAGGAGAATTCGAGGAAGCAGTGAGAGCCATCTTGATTAGATAAAATGATTAACCAATCTAATCTAGATTAGAGTGCACGCTGAGTGTTTCTTTTCTCTCTTTCTTTGGCAGCGACCATGACCTGACCCTAAACTAAAACTCATGAACCAAGTTAACCGAACCTTCTTACATACTTTAGCTTTTGGATTGTCATTAAGTCGCATATATCCCTGCCGCTCCTAGTTTCCCTTTGCATTTTTTCCAGAACAATCCGTATCACTACGAAGATCCATATTGCTTAGATATTCCATCGTATAGTTACATACGAACTCGAAGAAACTTGTTTCTGTTCGAGGATGGATTCCGGTTCTGGAGAGAAATTGAATAGGATTATTCGGTTGTCTTTTCTTTTTACCTTCTCTCAGGTTGTGAAAGCTTCTAGTGTTAGGAGAGTACACCTACTACGCTTATTGGATAGTCTTGTTCCAAACCTTAGGCGGGTTCCGAAAGGTAGGATGAGTAGAAAACCAATTAGCCTAAGTGTGGTGTACAGAAGATAATAAGTAAAGACATATAAAGGGATTAGAGTAAGGGCAAAGGAAATTTTGACTGCTATCATTCACGACGAAGCTACGTATATTCCTGCCACTCATACTTCCTATTTGCATTTCTCCAGAACACTCCGTATCACTACGAAGATCCATATTGCTTGGATATGCCATCGTATAGTTACATAAGAACTCGATGGAACTTGATTCAGTTCGAGGATGGTTTTCGGTTCGGGAGAAATTGAATAGGATTAATCGGTTGTCTTTTCTCTTTACCTTCTCTCAGGTTGCGAGGGCTCCTAGTATTAGGAGTGTACATTTATTACGCTTATTGAATAGTCTTCTTCCAAACCTTAGGTTGGTGCTGAAGGATAGGGAAGGAAGAAAACCAATTAGCCTAAGAATGGTGTACAGAAGGTAAGAAGTAAAAACATATGAAGGGATTGGAGTGAGGGCAAGGAAATATATGGTTACTGTCATGAATCTGGATAGTGGAAGAGGCATTACTAGGAATACCCGGCCATCCCTTCGAAACATTTTCATGTTTCAGTTTTACAGTGCAGTGTTAATTGAAAACTGTTTTCCTAATTAGATTCCAACTCCAGGGTTTGTATTTACCAGACTTGATTCTCACATTTGTATGGCATTACAGATGCTGAGTGGGAGTAAGATATTAGGAATTGGGTGATTAGATTCTCTATATATCAGAATTCTTTGTAATTGGTGATATTTGAGGAAATCACCTGGGTTTTGCCTGACGGCAAATATTTGGTTTTGGATATCCGTTGTTATACACCATTTTCAAACTGATATATCTGTACGTTTATTTTATAAAGTGAGATATAGCTTTTTAAAATTATGTTTATGACATTTACCTATATCAGTTGATGGTTATGTAAGGTGCATTCAATAACAGTATAATTCTTCTTAACTATAGCACAGTTTTCAACCTACGACGCACATGGTTTGAGTTATTAAATTCAAAGGACTTATACAAAGCAGTGTATGTTGTCCGATGTCCGTTAGGACAAAGGGATTGGTACTCGTATTATATTTTGTTTACTCATGACTTCTTTGGTTTTAGACAAATATTTCGTTGAAATACAAGGTCTAAATTTTGAGAAGTTATAGGTATAAGAATAAAGTAGAGAACTATATGTTACAAGTATCAGGATTCTTCGAGGTGATCGAAGTTGTAGATACTTTTGCTAGGTATTCAGTCGTAAGTAATATATTTGAGAAGTTACTTCTCTTTCAGGTCACTCATCCGTGAGTACGCTCCTTGATGAGTAATGTTTTTTGGCCTTCTTCCATTTAGTCGATATGCACTGGAAACAGCTGCATGTATTTTGAATCTGGTTCCAATTAAATTAGTGCCTTTGTTTCTATATTGGATATAGAATGGATTCATATCTTAACGATCTTAAGGTATATGGAGTTGTCCGGCTTATGCTTAAAACCAGATTCTAGATAAACTCAAGGCATGTTTCAGTAATGACAGTTTGTGGGTTATCCCGGGCATTGATGAGGGTTAACATTCTAAGAAGATCAATAGTTATATTGTTCGTGACTCGCCACATTTTTAGTAAAATGAATTTTTTTCAGAAAACATTAGTGGGAGTATGGTAGAACTGGAAGTGATTCCATAACCACAAACGATTACTGAAAATTTAGTATAACCTAAAGATTCTATTGGATTCGACAATCCATTAGTCACTCCGCAGATTTGATGGGTAATCTCAGCCACCCGAGAGGTACTTCGGTCTCCTCAAAGACGGTGACAGGGAGGTTTTGATGACCTAAGTTTGCCACTACTGCTGTCCTAGACTATGAGATCTGGCAGCTGGATGACTATAACGTTGTTCTAAATTAGCTTTAGAAGTGCACGTGTATGTGACTCTGCAAGAGGGTTGTTGTAGTCAGTGGGAGCGGTGGAAGCATGGTGGGCAAATAGCTTATGTCTATTTATAGACTAAAGCAAATACATCGGAGATAGATCATCTAGTTTTGATGTGACAGTCATAGAGATTGACTTCATCAGAATAACAGATGGACCAGGTAAGAAGGTAGTAGGGAGTGATGTCTTGGTATTTGGATGACATGCTCTTGATAAGAAGTGATCTTCCTATACTACGATCGGTTATACTGCGGTTGTCATAAGTTGTTTCTCCACATAGAATCTGGATAAAATATCAGGGATTCTGGTAACTAGATCTATGGTTTTTATATCTATATTTAGGACGTGTCCCAATTCGCATACTTGACACTATTCTAAAGTGTTTTAGAATTGATGACTCCTGACGTGGTGGTGTACCCGCAGGTGATGGAGTCACCCTCTCTAAAGAAATGTCTTTTAGACTGATGATGAGAGGGATTTGCATGATTAGCATATCACTTGCTTAGGCAATTAAGTTAATCATAAAATTTCAAGTACCACACCAGATATTGCTTTTGTACTGGCTGCATTACGTATATATTAATCCAATCCTGGAGGAACATTGGGAAGAAGTTATGATCATAAAAGGATATTCTTGGTATATGGTAATGGCAGCCTTCTTCAGGAGGAGGTTATCATTTCTGGCTTCCAAGGTGACCTGGATGACAGAGTGACTGTCAGAATTATAGTTTTCCCTCTTTTGAGGGGCAGTATGTTGGACAGGTGGTCCAAGCGGATACTGAGGTAGGCATGGCACAGGATACTGATTAAATTCAGTGGAAGATACGGTCTAAGAAGTTTGTTGGATTTGGAGTTCATTTGTGAATTGGGTCCCATCAGATATCTAGAACAATTCTAAGACATGTATCGCTCAATTCGGGAGATAGTCTTTCTCCATGAAGTTGAGATATAGAGAGATAAAGATAGAAACATTGGAGCGGATCCACTCACTGTTGCTATTTCTCAAACGCAATAGATTCACAAATGGGCTTTGCGAGACTGATTAGTAGAGAAGTTGGGTGTTCGATATCACACGGACTGTGAGTATGCGACACCGCAATAATTATCCTTAAGTGCAAGTGGAAGATTGTTGGCTATAGTGCCCTCAAGTCAATTATTGTGGTTGCAGGCACGTGATTGCGATGATTAAAGGAGGACATATGCGGGTAGAACAGTCTTACTCGAGATGATAGTATGCTATATGGTTTGTCTCGGTCATCATGTACATGCATTATGTGGTATTACAGATCACTATTACATATTGATAGAGCCCATGGATTCTTGCTTGACTACCAGCATTATGATGGCAATCATATATGTGGAAGATGGGTAGTCTATAAGCACATCCTTAAATGTCCATAGTCGAGGGAGTATCGAGACTGGGCATCGATACTCCGGAGTATACTAGTGTATACTTTTCGAGACCCCGACGACGGGCAGTGGCCGGTCTTACAAGCTATTGGTTTCAGTCAGTCACCTAAGATAGAATACAGTTGCTCATTGGGTTATGAGTACACTGAACGGACTCGCCGGGAACATGCTGGTTGGTATTATACCTATTGTCAGATAGCAGTTCTCATGTGACATGAGTACAGGTTAGTCTGTCGACCTGAGATCATCATTTGTCTCGTATGAGTTCCTACTGTGCTTTGATTACTACCCTACCACGGTTCAAAGGAGTCGTGCAAACAGGTTTTAGTTGGGTACAGTCCCGAGCCACATAGAGCCGGTGAGCGGGTCGTCGGGGATTCTTCTCTCCCAGTATTGGAGGTTGATGTCGCGCGGTGCACGGGTGGCCATCACCAGAAATCCTTGGCCAAGGTAGACGAGAATTATAGGGATTTGATAACGGCAGCCTCCTTCGGGAGACGGTTATCATTCCAGGCTTTCAAGGTGACCTGGATGACAGAGTGGCTGTCAGAGTTATAGTTTTTCCTCTTTTAAGGGGCAATAGTTTGGACAGGTGGTCCAAGCGAATACTGAGGGAGGCATGGCGCAGGATACTGATTAAATTCAGTGGACGATACAGTCTAAGAAGTTTGCTGAATTTGGAGTTCATTTGTGAACTGGGTCCCATCAGATATCCAGACATATTCTAAGACAGGTATTGCTCATTTCGGGAGATGGGTTTCTCCGCGAACTTGAGATAAAGAGAGATATAGAAAGAAACATTGGAGTGGATCCACTCACTGAGGCTATTTCTCGAACGCAATAGTTTCACAAAAGAGCTTTTTGAGACCGATTAGTAGAGAAGTTGGGTGCTCGATATCACATGGGCTATGAGTATGTGACACTGTAATAATTAGCCTTAAGTGCAAGTGGGAGATTGTTGGCTATAGTGTCCTCAAGTCAATTATTGGATCGCAGGTATGTGATTGCGATGATTGAGGGAGGACCTATACCGGTAGAACAGTCTTACTCGAGATGATATTATGCTATCTGGTTTGTCTTTATCATCATGTACTTGCTTTAGGTGGCTTTACTGATCACTATTACATGTTGATAGAGCCCATAAGATTCTTGCTTGACTACCAGCAGTATGATGGCGATCATATACGTGGAAGCTGGGGTCTATAAGCACATCCTTAAAAGTCCCTAGTCGTGGGAGTTTCGAGACTGGGCATCGATAGTCCATAGTAGACTAGTGTATACTGATCGAGACCCCGACGAGGGGCGGTGGACGGTCTCACAAGCCATTGGTGTTAGTTTGTTCACCTAATATGTATACAGGTGCTCATTGGGCTATGAGTACACCGGACGGACTCGCCGGGAATATGCTAGTTGGTATTATACCTATTCTCAGATAGCAGTTTCCTGGTGACATGTGTACAGGTTAGTCTATCGACCTGAGATCGTCATTTGTTTTGTGTGAGTTCCCACTGTGCTTTGATTACTACCCTACCACGGCTCAAAGGAGTCGTGTAAACAGGTTTTAGTTGGGTACAGTCCCGAGCCACATAGAGGCAGTTAGTGGATCGTCAAGGGATTTGTCTCTCTTGGTATTGGGGGTTGATGTCGCGGTGTGCACGGGTGGCCATCACCAGAAATCCTTGGCCAAGGTAGTCGAGAATTACTGATTCGGATCAGTAGTTTCTCAGGTGGTGATGGGCTTCATACCGACACGAAATATCGCGTTATTAGGGGTCTGACTTTATCCACCCTCTGGACCCGATATGCGATACTCTTAGATGAACAGACCGGACTGTATGGAGATTGTCACTAACATGCTCAGTAGAGGTTCGGATGAGTTTGCTCGTCGGCCTTCCTTTCGCTCAATACCTGGGTAGCCGTTACGTACAGTTAGTGCCGCTGATGTGATTGTGGCTAAACCCACTGCCAGCATATTGACGAGTCTTTAGAGTCCCACACAAAGGGTTTCCCTGGTTCTGGCGAAATGATATAGTAGCCGTATTGGATACGTGCAGGGTTCTGATCGAATGATTGTACTAGTTACCCGGACTTTCGATCGGATGGTTAATAATACTAGCCGGCTCGGGACTGAGCCGGATTATTAAATCAGGTATTGATTTAATAGTTTACGTATATATATTTCGATATGTATATTCTAGTATTATGTTATTTGTGTTATTCTATCTCTTTGGGTATTCGTATTTCGGTACGAATACATGTATGTATATACAGTAGAGTGTAATATGTATTTATACGGAAAACAGTTTAGAAGGTGGACACCTCATTTTAGATTTATCCATTTATTATAAATGGAAAATGAGGTATAAAGGAAGAGAGGGGAGTATGGCGAGAACCATGCTTCAATAGTGTTGCACAAATGAATTAACAATTCATTTGTGCAAACTATTCAAGCATGGTTGGAATTGTTTATTGAAAAAATGAGTTTTGTAAAACCATGCTTCATATTATTTTCTCACTTGATATTGGAAATGGTTTTGGGATGGTTCATTCTTGCATGATTTCATTCTCACCATTTGGTTTTCACTCTCCTCACTTTCTTTCTTGAGCTCCTCCACCTTCATCTTCAACCTCTTCTCTACAATCTCATGTGTTGAGAATCAAGAGCGGAGGTGAGATAGATACACACTTAGTACACTTCACTACATCCTAGATACTTTAGATTAGCAATCTAAACTCTCTAGTTGCTCCACTAGATTCTTAGTGTGGAGCTAGAGCCATAAGCTACGTCCTTCGGGTGGATCATCTTCAACAGAGGAAGACCGGTGATCAAGCTCGATCCAAAGTATCTCTAGGAGCTAAGAAAGATGGTAGAAGACCGAAGTACACGGTTCATTCGATATAATACTTCTATCATAGTAGATAATATCTTTGTAGCTTGCTAATTTCATATTTGGTTTCGATTCTATGTAGTTGTTTCTATTGCCATGTTTTTTAAAACACCAAAAATTTTCGTTCCACAACGGCCGCGATCGACGGCCAGGACGCTAGGAACCCCAACAAGGATTTGTGTTTTTTTCCAAGACAATTGCTATTGATAACTCCGTTAAGTTGTCTAGCCTGAAAAGACAAGCACTTACTTTCTCCGGCTCCCCGAGACTTAAGAGAAATGATACCGCTTAAGCTTATATTAATTTTATAGTCCTTAAAGTATTGTTTTACATATCTCGAGGTGGTTTTATGAAAAATATTTTAATATAATTTAAAATTAAATCTCGAGGGTGATTTATAATATTTAGGGTTTTCATGAATATGTATTTTAATTTAAATGGTATTTTAGTGATAAAACCTAACTTTTAAAAGTTTATGATATTTTTATGAAAACTAGCTCTTTTGGAAACTTGTTGGTATTTTATTAAAATTTTAATCATTCATTTTAAAAATATAGTTTCATAATATGTTTTTATTGAAAATATGGATTCATAGTTTTATATAATTTTCCAAAATTTAGTTTTTTTATTTAGAAAAGTTGTATTTCTTAAAAACCGTATCTTTATTTTCTTTCGATATCGAATACTCCATGAGGAGTTCTATATCTCACTCTATTGTCCCAAGGATGTGCGATAATTCGCACCATCTATTAGCGGGTCCCCTAATAAGGGTTGTAGAGGCGTAATTGCCAAGGATCAGAAAAATACCGATTAAAAGAAACCCGTTTTGAAAAGGTGTGGTATTTTAATGTAAAACTTATTCTTTAAATTAGCTATATATTTAGAGTATCGTGTCATGAAACAATAGTGTGCATGGGGTAGGTCGTTATACTGTGAAATTTTCCTAAAAGTATTTTAAACAAATATCGAAGTAAGGGTTATACTAAAGTTCATGGTATTTTAATGAAAAGTTCGTTATATGATTGTTTCATATGAAAATTTTGGTTAAATTCAAAACTAAATGATTGTAAACAAAATTACAAGTAGTGTAAGAAAATTAATTTGACCTATTTTTCTTTAAAGATGGGAGTACAAAGGTTAAAATCACATATATCGAAGTTAACTCCACTTTACCAATATGTTTTTAGAAGATATTTTGAGATGAAAAGAAGAAGAGAGAAGAGAGACTTACAGATTTATAAAAAGGAGCAAGGAAAAGAGAAGGGGCTCCGTGGCGTCGCTGTAGCTCCGGAAACGACATTGATCTTCGACGAAACGAGCTTGGTTGCTAACTCTGCTTGACTCCACTTGCACTTATGAACTTTTGGAAGAATTTTGATAGAAATTTTCAGAATAGGGAGGAGTTAGGGAATGTGGTGCTATTTATAGTGAAGAATTAGGGTTTGGAAATTAAAATTTTGGATTAAATAAATTAAAATTGTGTTAAATAATAAGTTGAAGAGTCACTGTTTAATTGCAGGGAAATCAAACAGTGCAGGGGAGTTGAGGGGAGTCGAATGGACTAGTATGCAAAGTACGGAGTCATTTGGACTCATCAAGACCGTCGGCGCCGACCCAAAGTGAGAAACAAGCGGTCGAGATTTGATGGTCCGTCTCGAGATTCATGCCACGTGGTGTAGTCAGGATTTACTCCTTTTTGCGCATGTTTGATTTTTCTGAAACTTTTCGTTTCTCCGTGAATTGCACGTGCAACTCTTGGGCTTCCGAAAAATTAAAAAGAAAAATCTTTAAAAATAATTGGATCTGATGGGATTCGAACACACAGGCTATGTCACAATAGTGTAGAGGCTTTACCAGTGAACTACAAATTACTTCTTGCTTTTGTTGAATACTTATAACTCCTATACAGGCTGAAATACCCTTTTCTATACAATAAACAATAAATTTTTATACATGGGTTTTCGAGTCATTACAACGCATCACTCAAAAACTGTCCCGTGTGTGGGACCAGCTGATTCAAGCCTAAGAAAGACTCTTAGTCGAGAGATGTGCCCGTGAGGAATTTTCGTCATTTTCCATTAATACCATGCCTGCAACGGTTATTTATGTGTGAGGAGACGGCGTCCAAAATGCAGTAGTACCATAAAGCGCCTCGTGACGATGGGCAAATGAGTCATCCCAGAGATTTGATATCATAAAAAGTTTTAGATGAAAAATATCCTTCATTCGGCACAGACCCTCATAACGTGAGGCTGGGAATTGCGAGCGACGGTTTTAGTCCATTTGGGATGGTTCGCGGCGGGCGTACTCATATTACTTGGCATGTTATGGTGACTATATACAACCTGCCGTCATGGAGGGCTATGATGCAGTCTTATTTTACGTTAGCGTTTTTAATCGACGATCCATCGTCTCCTAAGAAAAATATCGACGTGTACTTTCAACCCTTGATCGATGAGTTAAAGTTGTTATGGGAACCTGGTGTGAGAACTATGACGCAGATGGTAAACAATTTTTTTCAAAAGCGGGCTGTTTTGTTGTGGACTATTAATGATTTTCCAGCCTATGCCATGCTATCGGGATGGACAACTCAAGGTAAGCTTGCTTGCCCTAGTTGTCATATGCATACGAGCACCGTACGCTTGAAATTTAGCGGGAGAGAGTCGTTTATGGGCCACCGACGTTTCTTGCCTATAACTCACAGATTCAGAAAGAATAAAGAATTGTTCAATCGCAAGACGAAGACTGGTAGGCCTCTTAAACCATTGTCCGGTAACGACATATTGCAACAATGGAGAGATTATCAGAATATCACATTCGAAAAGAAACAAAACAAAGATGTAATGCCATGCCCAACTGGTTAGAAGAAATTAAGTGGTTTATTTCAACTTCCGTAATCTACCGTTCTGCCGCAATTTAGATGTTATGCATATCGAGAAGGGCGTCTCTGAACACATCATTAATTTTCAGTTTTATAAGGATGGAAAAACGAAGGACAATCTCAATGTCTGCCATGATTTAACGGATTTGGATGGTTTGTCCATTAAAGAAGAATTGCATTCTCAGCCTGTGACTGGTAAATCAGATTATTACGAGAACCCATCAGCAATCTACAATCTGGACAAAGAGGAGAAGCGGTGGTTCATGCGAGTGTTGAAAGAATTGAAAGTCCCTGATGGTTTCTCATCAAACATTTCTAAACATGTATAAATAGAAAATAGAAAAATCATAGGACTCAAGGACCACGACTACCACATATTGGTGTAACATATTCTTCTTTTATGCCTGAGAGCATTGGTAAAATCCGAAGTTGTTCTCGTTTTTAACAACTTCTGCACGTATTTTCGATAACTGTGTTCCAAAAACGTCGACGTCAATGAGATAACAGAGCTCAAAAAAGATATTTCTATGATCCTTTGCAAGCTCGAAATTATCTTTCCACCTTCATTTTTCGATATTATTGTTCATACGTCCGTCTATTTGGGGACCGAGATCAAGATTGGCGGTCCGGTGCATTACCGTTAAATGTATCCCATCGAGAGGTATGAAAATATTTATTATTAATCATTTAAATTGCAAAACATTATCATTGATTATTAATATTTATTATTTTCAATAGATATCTATTAAGTTTTAAATAAAACTATATCCACAAGTATCGTCCTGAAGGTTCGATTGCGGAAGGTTATCTCTTGGAGGAAGTGACGTCTTTCTATTCTTGTTTTCTGAACGACGATATTAGGACGAAGCTGAACAAACCCCGCGTGTTCCTGACGGTTCAATTAGAACAGGAAGGCTAAAAAACATGTCTTACGATCTCATTGACGATTTACATGCGTTTATCTTGCTAAACAACGAATGTTTTGCTAAATATGCAGAGTGAGTTTTTTTAATTTCATTCATTTAAACTGTTTGAAATTGAGTATAATCTAACGCTATAACTGTAAATTAACGAACAGAGCGTACAAAACTATACTCAAGAAATCGAATCTTAAGACGTGGTCGGATGACAGAATCGAGGAAGAACAGAGACGCACTTTCGTCGCTTGGTATAGAGAAGAAGTTAACGGACAAATATATCGTGATGAACAGATTGATAGAGAGATCCAAGACTTGTTGGCTCAGGAATTGGCTTCACCATCATGGTGGAAGCCGAGCTTGAGTTTCCTGGCTCTATGGTGACATTTACCGATGAAAATAAGATCAGGAAATATGTAAACTCCTCCTCCAACCCCACCGCCTCATTAATCTTCAACGGTACAGTTCTAGGTGTAGTATCTCCGGCTCCTGTGGTCGCCTTTTTCTAATCGTGCGGACCAAGCCAGCAATCCCCCGGAATTCTGAAGCCCCATATCGCCACCCCAGGACTCAACATTCTTGCTGCATGGCACATTTCCGTCGACCCAAGTTCCAAAATCCCTTACAACATAATCTCAGGCACATCCATGGCCACTCCCCATGTTAGCGGCATCGCGGCACTGATCAAGAGCTTGCACCCTGATTGGTCTCCATCTGCCATCAGATCCGCCATCATCACATCGTCCGACGCGCTTGATCGTCAAGGCGAACATATCAAAGACGAGCAGCACAAGGACGCGACCTTCTTCATGTCTGGCGCAGGTCATATCAATCCTTCTAAGGCCACTGACCCTGGTCTAGTTTACGAAACCGAAGTGGAGGAGTACATTGCCTACCTCTGTTCTGCAGTGGGAGAATCGGGAGTTTCCGCAATTACCGGTCGATCCAAATCCACCTGTGCCAAATTGAAGAAGATTACGGATTCAGAGCTCAACTATCCGACTACAACGGTTTCTCTCTCATCGAAAACTCTCATAGTAAACCGTACGGTGACAAATGTTGGCGCTGCTGATGCCAAGTACACGGTTGAGGTTGATGTGCCCAAGGGTGTTACCATGACCGTGATGCCTGAGACCCTCAAATTCTCAAAGGTCAACGAGAAGCAATCGTTTTCGGTTACTGTCAAGTCTAGCAGAGCGGCCGAAGGGAGTCTGAAGTGGGTTTCGGACAATACCGTTGTAAGGAGTGCTCTAGTCATCACAGCATAAATTTGTAAGCTTACATTTCGTGTTCAACCAGTGTCCATCGTTGTTGTAATTATATCTTATTATGATTAGTGTTAAAACAACGATTTTCATTTCTTCTGTGTATGATCGGTTGTATTATACATAAAGATTTCGAATTGTGTATCTCCGTGATCTTGTCATTGTTTAAATGAAATTGTAGTTATCAGGCTGTCAGTACTAAATCCAATGCCCGCATGCTTAGATTTTATTTTTTATTTTTTTATAAGAAAAAATACCACAAGGTAGCTTACTCAAAAATAAATCCCACATTGAATTGAAACTCATCTATCAGTTTCAGTACCCAACAAAACAAAACTGCCGACTTAAAGAAAAGAAAAAACAGTGACAATTAATGAGATAACCTCAGATCTTAATTCAATTACAAAAGGAACCGTACCTCAAAATCTATAAAAGCCAGAGACCCCAATTCTCATTTCAATATCCTCTCTTCACTATTCATTTTAACCTTCAAGCTTCCAAAATGGAAACCAAAATGCAAATTGCATCCTCATTGCTAGCCATGCTCTTCTTCATATCCTTCACCATTTCCACCGACGGCGCTGAACTAAAGACTTACATTGTCCATGTGAGCCTCCCTGAAAACGCACGCTTCCATAGCCATTACGACCTTGAAAACTACTACAGAACTTTCTTGCCAAACAATTCCGATGCCTTTGCCCGAGATCGGATGGTCTATACCTATGACACGGCAATGACAGGCTTTGCAGCTAAACTAACTGAGCATGAAGTGGAGGTGATGAAAAAGAAGAAAGGTTTCTTGCGAGCATACCTCGATTATGTCATTCCGCTACAGGTGTCGAAGGACGGCATTTCCCCCGCACCACAAGTGAGGAGGATTCTCAATTAAGTAGTGGTTACCGCTGGTACCTGCGATCGGAAACGGCTCTTTACAGCAAACTATTTTCATCCGCATTTTCCTTTCTTTATTGTTATTTGTTGCGAATAAACGTATGTAGTTTCTAGTTTTCGAGATTTTTGCCATCATAAAGCGGTTGCCAATCCAAGAAGTGATTTTCCATGTCGTCAATTTTATCATCCACTTTGCTGCTATGTAAGATCTATTCAAGTTTTATATATGTTTTGCTTTCTTATTTTTCTTGCTATAATTGTTTTCTCCATTTCTTTCTTTTTTCGGCATGAATAGAATTTGTGGTAGTTTGTTTTGTTGCGTCTATGATGATCGAATCAAAAAATATAAAATTTTCCTAATTTTAGATTGTTCTTGACGAAGAGGGAGGAGGAGGAGGAGGAATGTTTAGGGTTAGGATTAGTGAAGAAGAGGGAGGAAAAAGAAGATATTGGGGTTTTTGGAATATTTGAAATTTTTAGGATGATATAACAACTTAAAGATCGTGGCAGTGATGTGGCATGACATGACATTGTTGATCATGATAGATTTTTAATTATTGCAAACTTGTCATGGTAGATTTTGGGATATGTATAAACGTTTTAGAAGCATTTTACGGGTTATTTTGATGGTTGTTTTTTAAATATGAGCATTACATTATTATAACATAAAGGTTTTTCTTTGGTTATAAGCCCCCTTCAGTATTTTAAAAAACATGTCCTAAAACTTCATATTTTACAATACATCCCTTAAATGTCCTCTGTTAACTAAAGACATCACTTTTCATAAGTTAATTAGGAATAAAAACTGGATTAGAGACAAAATGGAGAATTGTGAGACAAATTTTTTTATATACCCATGTCATTCTTTAAATAAAACCCCCGTCTTTTTTCATTTTCATGCAAAACTTATCATTTTCGTTCTTTCGGACTCTCATATTCAAAATCCTCCATCATCACTTCCTCCCTTCCTCACCCTCCCTACCGGTGCACAAAATCAATTTTACTCTTTTCTCAATTCTTCATTGCAAAACCCATATTCTCACCTTCAATCCTCCACAATGCTACTTGCTACTATCTCTCGCTCCTTCTCTCGCTCTTCGTGATGCTTAATCCATTTTACTATTTTCTTAATTCTTTAATACAAATCTAATTTTTTCAATCCTTCACAACATTATTTAATAATCTCTCCCTCCCCCTCTCCCTCTCAGCAAAACCTTATTTAATTGTCATCGGTATTTTGAAATTTAAGGGAACGCCAATCCTAAGTAATTTTAAAATCTTAAATTTCAAAATCAAATGACAACCATATATATCTAATTCTTTTCATTTCAAAATATCAGATATTAGGCTTCGATATCCATATATTTTTCAAGTAAATGATATAATTAGTCTAGACTGGATAATAACATGAAAACAACATACAATGGAAAGACACTGGCGACTGGCGCCGTTTGGCTAGTGATAGCTGGTGGCAATCATTGACGGATGGTTTTCAATAATGGTCTGCAACGAGGATTCTCGACGGGCGGTTGCTAGCGACGGTTATTGATCGGCAGTTTCTAACGCGACAATTCTTGACGAACGATTTTTGGCAAGGTGATCTTTGATGGATGGTGGTCGATCGCGGTCGACGGCTGACACAACGATCAATGGTAGGGATTGTCAGTGTCGATCGATGGCATAGGGTTGCCAGAGGCAGTTGCCAATAGTTGGCCATTATCGACAAGTGTTGCCCGCGGACAAATACCGACGGCAACTGCAAGCATCAGTCTATTTCCCTTTGATGAAATGTTAACTCTTGCCAATAGCATAGAGTGTATATACTCTAGCCGATTAAGGAAAACTCTGCGCTCGAGCAGTCGTTGTTGATGGACGGTTGTCGGCATAAGGTAACTGACAACTCGATCTCTCACGGTTGTCATGGATAATCGTTTGGCAGTGGGAAAACCGATGATGGTATTGCTAATGGCAATCATTGGTCATCGACAGATGAAGGCTGTTGTCGACGGGAAATCGGCACAAGATTGTGGGGTCATGGTGGGCAGTCGATGGCAGTGGTCATTAGCAGACTTTATCGATGGCTGGTCGTTGCCAGTGGAAGGCGGTTGACAGATGGTTCCTGGCGGCGGGCGGTTGTCGACGGATAGCGGTTGGGAACAATCCTCGATCATTGATGGACAGCGACAGTTGTTGAGGAGAGGTCGCCGGTCATCGGCCGGGAGTGGCCGACATCGGCCGGAAGTTGCCAGTTGAAATTTGAATTTCAAATACCCTTGTATTAATTCTGTTGGATTTAGTGCCCTCAGAGTCAATTATTGGATCACAGGCACGTGATTGCAATGATTAAGGGAAGACCTATACCGGTAGGACAGTCTTACTCAAGATGATAGTATGCTATCTGGTTTATCTTTATTATCGTGTACAGCTTTAGGTGACCTTACAGGTCACTATTGCACGTTGATAGAGCCCATAGGATTCTTGCTTGACGGCCAGCAGTATGATGGCGATCATATACGTGGGAGCTGGGGTCTATAAGCACATGCTTAAAGTGGTCCCTAGTCGTGGGAGTTTCGAGACCGGGTATCGATACTCCATTAGTAGACTAGTGTATACAGTCGAGACCCCGACGAGGAGTGGTGGTCGGTCTCATAAGCCATTGGTGTCAGTTGGTTCACCTAAGATGTATACATGTGCTCATTGGGTTATGAGTACACCAGACAGGACTTACTGGGAACATGCTAGTTGGTATTATACCTGAAGTCAGATAGCAGTTCCCTGGTGACATGTGTACAGATTAGTTCATCGACCTGAGATCGTCATTTGTCTCGTGTGAGTTCCCACTGTGCTTTGATTACTACCCTACCACGGCTCAAAGGAGTCGTGCAAACAGCTTTTAGTTTGGTACAGTCTCGAGCCACATGGAGGCAGTGAGCGGATCGGCAGGGGTTTCGTCTCTCCCGGTATTGGGGGTGAGATCGCGCTGTGTCTAGGAGAGCCATTACACGAAGTCCTTGGCCAAGGCAGGAGATTTACTGGTAGGTATTCCATTAGTATCTCAGGGTGTTCTGGGCTATACTCCAACATGACTTGTACCGCTTTTGGGGGTCTGACTTTTACCAACCCCCTAGGCCCGACATACGATGCTCATAGACGAACAGACCGGACTGTATGGATTTTGTCACTGACAGGCTCAGTAGGGTGTCAGGATGAGTTCGCTCATCGACCTCCCTTTTGGTCAATATCTGGTAGCCTGTTACGTACAGCTAGTACCACTGACGTGCTAGTGGTTAAATCCATAGCCAAAGTATTGACGAGTCTTTAGAGTCCCCCAAAGACAGTTTCTCAAGTTTCGGGCGAAACGTTGTAGAGGCCGTATGATATATGGCAGGGTTCGATCATATACGTGCAGTAGTGCACGGATCATGATCGGGCGGATCATACTAGTGGGCTTTGGTTTAAGCCAGATCCTAGTATTAGATTTTTTGGATTACTTTAGTCTCATCGCATTCGCATTCGATCGGAATGCGGATGCAGGTATGTATATACAGGTGAGGGGTATCCTTGTGATCCGTCACGAGTTTACTTTAGATGTTGCCGTATCTTTTTAATGTTTACAAATGGAAATTGTGAGCTTAATTCATCATTTTGTACATTAAATGAGACATGTACTTCATAGGTGACTCATGGTCTCATTTCTTGTGCAAATGTCACATTATGTGATTGATTTGTGAGTTGAAATGAGAGGAAGAGAGAGAAGGGCAGCCATGGTAAGGGTTTGCTCTTGTATTATTTTGATTCTCACTCTCTCATTTCATCATACAACACACTAGAAAAAGAAAGGCTTCTTCTTCTTCTTCTTCTTCCTCTAGCTCACAACCTCCATTGATGGTTTCATCTTCAATCTCCATCCATACACTCTCATGCATTGAGAATCAATGGATGCAAGAGACAAAGTGATCACACACATTCTCTACATCGCCTTGGACACGTCGGCTAGCAAACTTCGTGTCCGAGTTGCTTCGGACGAAACGGGAACCCGTAAAAAGACTCGAATATGTGGTGCCCTTTCCGACGAGGAGACCGGAGTTCGGAGATGCCGCTAGGAGCTTGGGTTGGTGGCCAAAGACCGAAGGACACAGATCGATCGGTATAGCTTTTCTAACCCATCTCTAGTTAGCTAGTTATAGGTTAATGGTTCGATCCGGGATTAAAGTCTGCGATAGCGCCAGTTTCTAGTTTAGAAAAAGTTTTCGTTTCCGCATTTTGGCCTCAGACAGACGGCCGGGACGCTACCGTAGACTTACATGGTATCAGAGCCACGCATTAACCTTACTAGCTTGTTCTAACGTGTTTAAAATATCGATCGAACAAAATTTCTGAAACAGCAATTTCAAAAACGAAGTTTCTGTCGAATATTTTTTGTCGTCAAAAAATTATTTTGAGTGTGTCAGAAAATCAGGCAGGCTATTTTAAGAAATCTGAGAAAATTTGGTACACTGATCTCACCATTGCGCCGCGGAACCGCGGCACTACTCTCGTTTTGGCCGCGGTTCCGCCACACTACTGTAGCATTAGGGCACCATTTTTTCTACAGTGGTCTCTGAATTAGAATTGGGGTTTCTGGTAATTTTAGTTTTGGCCCAGATTATTTTGAGTACTGAGAATTGTGCTTGGGGCCCACTTCGGGAAATTTTGTCGATCGAAAATTTTAAATATGTTAGTTTACAGTACTTACTTTATATCTGTGACCGTGAATGTCATTTGATCGGTAAATCTTGTCTAATTGCTATAGCCCTTTTAGACGAATTTGCGAACGTGACATTCACGTTGATGTTCTGTGTTGTGCTGTGATGTTGCGGATTTGTCTTGGTGGATAGCCTGGTGCAATGATAGTACAGTTTGGTTATATTTGTACATTTGATATTGCGGGACGAGCGTCCGACATGTGGACTGCCGTCACTGCCTGTTTATATATTATTCTTTTGGGGCACGACCGGGCTGAGGTCGATGTACCCGTTGTATATATTTTTTACTTTCTGTACTAGGATTACCCCACGGTGGGGTTCACGGATAGCCGGGTTCTAGAGGGCAATAGGCCCACATCTCATGGCTTTGAGACGGAGGGGGCTTCACTCTAGAATTGGCGGGCTATTCACCGCACTCGTAGGGGGTACAGGTTGACCCAAGGAGGGGTGCTCAAGTTACCGGATTCCGTGAAGTGCTGGGTGGTCCATTCACTTTGCTGTAGGGGCAGCCTCTCTTCAGGTTTTGGCGGGTAACTTGCCGCACCCGTAGGGGTCTAGAATTTCATTGCACAGGCTATCCACACGACCAGGGGAACGTCGGGTTTCAGTAGCGGCTCTATGAAAACCGGGGATCCCAGATTATCTGTATTGTTCTGTGATGCTTATTAAATTTCTGTGATATTGCATTTTATCACGCCATGAGCGAATATTATATATTGATATATATACTAGTAGATGTTGTATATGTTTTACACCCGCGCTAGTCCAGTCCCCGTTCTGTCGTTAGTCAAGTAACCTAACGGGTGATGACGGGACCCAGTGGCGAATGCGGATGGCATATACGTATGTCATATTTTCGTTCTTTTGTGGTGTGATTAATTGATGGGACTGCATTGATTCGGATCAATGCAAGCTAAAAAAACCTATTCTGATGTTGTTGGAACATTTTTCAAAAAGCTGTTATTACAAGGACGTTCTCTTTTGTTTTGCACAGTGGTATTCGGTTATGAATATCCAGCACCTCAGTCGACGAGGCAAGGGCCGAGATCCCTTCACCGGGAGTGACCCCTTGGACGGAAGTTTGCGTCAGGGTAATAAATAGTCGATTACTTTTTGCTTTGCATCGTGGTATTCAGTTGGAATATCCTGCACCTCATTCTACAGGGAAAGAGCCGAGATCCCTTCATCGGGAGTGACTTCTTTAGCAAAGGTTTTCGCTACTATAATTTTATAAAAAGCTATCTGGTTCCTTCAACGATATCAAGTTCATTACGTTAAAGGTTTTTTGCCAAAAACCATTCGTAGCCCTCCGTCATTTCAGACAGGTAGCACTTAGTATTCATGCTATGTTTGTTGGCCTTCGTCAAGGCATAGTGTATGGTAGCTGCTTATTACCTTTCTGCTGCATAGATAGATGCGTTGGTTTGGGACAGTCGTACAGCCTTGTTGGCCTTCGTCAAGGGCTTGTACGGGGGGGTTCAAATTAACCTGGACAATAACGGGTAGAACTTGACATATGACTTATGATTTGTTGGCCTTTGTCAAGGTCATAAGAGCATGGGGTAAAAATCACATCGGGGGTTTCTAAAGAAACTGAAACTTGCAAGATATGCGCATACCTTCTGGAGTGTGATAACGTGAGTGGATTCCATCACGTTATCATGCGATGATAGTTGGATCCCGATTCTCACTGATGAGTTGGTTTACTCCTCGGGTGATCCCGACTAATTCTTCTTTCAGGTTTGGAGGAGAATTTGACGATACAGCGGGAGGTTTCCTGATTAGATGAATTGATAACCATTCTGATCTAAGTTAGAGTGCATGCCGAGTGTTTCTTTTATCTCTCTCTTTGGCAGTGGCCATGGCCCGACCCTAGACTATGACTCAGTGACCAAGTTAACCGAACCTTCTTAAATACAGGCTTTTGGGTTGTCAAAGTTGCATACCTCATTGCCACTCCTACTTTTACCCTTTTCTCCAGAACACCCTATATTACTACGAACATCCACTTCCATTGGATAAAGCCATCGTATGGTTATATACGAACTCGAAGGAACTTGTTCCAGATTCGAGGATGGTTTCCGGTTCTGGAGAAAATGAATAGGACTGTTCAGTTGTCTTTTCCTTTTACCTTCTCTCAGGTTGCGAGTGCTCCTTGGATTAGGACAGTACACCTATTACGCTAATTGGATAGTCTTCATCCAAACCATAGGCAGGTGCCGAAAGGTAGGGCATGAAGAAAACCATTTAGCCTAAAAGGTGTACAGAAGGTATTAAGTAAAGACAAATAAAGGGATTAGTAAGAGGGCAAAGTAAATTGCGACTGCTATTCATGACCAAACCAAGTATTTCATTGCCACTCCTACTTCACCTTCGTATTTCTCTAGGACACTCCGTATCACTACGAAGATCCACAGTTATCTGGATACTCCATCGTATGGTTATATACGAACTCGAAGGAACTTGTTCCAGTTCGGGGATGGATTATGGTTCAGAAGAAATAGGAATAAGGTTTTATTCAGTTGTCTTTTATCTTTACCTTCCTTCGGGTTGCGAGTGCTCCTAAGATTAGGACAGTACACCTATTACGCTTATTGGATAGTCTTCTTCCAAACCATAAGCCGGTGTCGAACGGTAGGGAAGGAAGAAAACCATTTAGCCTAAAGGGTTGTACAGAAGGTAATAACTAAAGACATATAAAGGGATTTGGAGAGATGGAAAAGAAATATACGGTTACAGTTGTGAATCTGATAATGGAAGAGGCATTACTAGGAATATCCGGATACCCCTCCGAAACATTTACATGTTTCAGTTTCACTGTGTATTGTTAAAAGAAAACTGATTTCCCAATTAGTCCTTGCTCCAGGGTATGTATTTACCAGGTTTGATTCTCACATCTGTATAGTTTTACAGATGATGAGTGGGAGTAAGTTATTGGGAATTGGGTGATCATCCTCATTATATCGGGATTCGTTGTAATTGGTGATATTTGAGGAAATCGTCTGGGTTGTTTGCCGGACGGCAAATATTTGGTTTTGAATATCCGTTGTTATGCACCAATTTCAAATTGATATATCTGTACGTTTATTTTTATAAAGTGAGATATAACTTTTTGAAATTATGTCCATGACATTTACCTATATCAGTGGATGGTTAGGTAAGGAGTATTAAACAGCGGTGTAATTCTTCTTAACCATAAGTACAGTTTTCAACCTACGACATACGGGGAATGAGTTATTAGACTCAGGGGACTTATACAGAGTATTGTATTTTGTCCAGTGTCCATGAAGACAGAGGGGTTGGTACTCGTACTATATTCTGTTTACTTATGACTTCTCTAGTTCTTAGACATGTGTTTCGTAGAAATACAAGGTCTAAGTTTTGAGAAGTTATAGGTATAAGAATAAAGTAGAGAACCAGGCGTTGCAAGTATCAGGATTTTTCAAGGTGATCGAAGATGTAGATACTTGTGTATGGTATTCAGTTAATAGTAATGATTAAGAGAACTTGCTTCTCTTTCAGGTTACTCATAATTGGAAGCACTCCTAAGTTGAGTAATGCTGATCGGCATCTCTCCATTTAGTTGACATGCACTGGAAACAGCAGCATGATTTGAATCTGGTTCCAATTAAATCAGTGCCTCTCTTTCTATATTGGATATAGAATAGTTCATATCTTAACAATTTTAAGGTACGGGGAGTTGTCTGGCTTATGCTTAAAACCAGACTCTGGATAACTCAAGGCACATTTCTGGGTAAACAGTAGTGGGAGTATGGTAGAACTGGAAGTGATTCCAGAACCGCAAACGATTACTGAAAATTTAATAGGACCTAAACATTCAATATGGTTTGACATTCCATTGGCCACTCCGCAGATATGGTGGGTAACCTCAGGCACCCGAGAGGTACTCCGGTAGCCTCAAGGATGGTGACAGGGAGGTTCTTGTTTACCCAGATTTGCCATTGCTGTTGTTCCAGACCGTGAGACCCGGCAGGAGGATGAGTATAGCGTCGTTCTAAACTAGCTTTAGAAATGCACGTGTATATGACTCTACCAGAGGGTTGTTGTAGTCAGTGGGAGCAGCGGAAGCATAGTGGAAAAGTAGCTTATGTCTATTTATGGACTAAAGCAGATATAATAGAGATAGATCATCTATTTCTGATGTGGAAGTCATAGGTTTGACTTCATCAGAATAGGGGATGGATCTGTTAAGAAAGTAGTAGGGTGTGATGTCCTGGCATATGGATGACATACACATAGTAGGAAGTGAAATTCCTATACTACGATCGGTTATACTTTGGTTGTCACACAGTGGTTTCTCCACATAAGATATAGATATAATATCAGACACTCTGGTTACTACATCTATGGTTTTAGATCTAGATTTGGGTTGTTTCCTAATCAGGGTACTAAGACAGCATTCTAAAGGTGTTTTAGAATGGACGACTCCTGGCATGATAGTGTACCTGCAGGTGATGGAGTCACCCTCTCTAAAGGTGTCTTACAGACTAAAGGGGAGAGGGATATGCATGATTGGCAGATCACTTGCTTAGGCAATTGAGTCAATCATGAGATATCAAGTACCACACCAGACGTTGTTTTTTGCACTAGATGCAATAAATTGATATTAATCCTATCCTGGAGAAACGTTCGGAAGCAGTTTTAGAACATAAGTGGATGTTTTAGGGATATGATAACAACAGCCTCTTTCGGGGGATGGTTATCATTCCAGGCTTCCAAGGTGACCTGGATGACAGGGTGACTGTCAGAGTTATAGTTTTCCCTCTGACAAAGGGCAGTATTTTGGACAGGTGGTCCAAGCGGATACTGAGAAAGGCATGGCGCAGGATACTGATTAAGTTCAATTGACGATACAGTCTAAGAAGTTTGGATTTGGAGTTCATTTATGAACTAGGTCCCATCAGATATCCAGACATATTCTAAAACAGGTATTGCTCATTTCGGGAGATGGCTTTCTCCGCGAACTTGAGAAAAAGAGAGACATAGAAAGAAACATTAGGGCGGATCCACTCGCTGAGGCTATTCCTCGAATGCAATAGTTTCGCAAACGGGCTTTGTGAAACTGATTAGTAGAGGAGTTGGGTGTTCGGTATCACACAGGCTGTGAGTATGCGACATCGCAATAATTAGCCTTGAGTGCAAGTAGGAGATTGTTGGATATAGTGCCCTCAGAGTCAATTATTGGATCACAGGCACGTGATTGCAATGATTGAGAGAAGACCTATACCAGTAGGACAGTCTTACTCAAGATGATAGTATGCTATTTGGTTTATCTTTATCATCGTGTACAGTTTTAGGTGACCTAACAGGTCACTATTGCACGTTGATAGAGCCCATAGGATTCTTGCTTGACGGCCAGCAGTATGATGGCGATCATATACGTGGGAGCTGGGGTCTATAAGCACATCCTTAAAGTGGTCCCTAGTCGTGGGAGTTTCGAGACCGGGCATCGATACTCTATTAGTAGACTAGTGTATACAGTCGAGACCTCGACGAGGAGTGGTGGCTGGTCTCACAAGCCATTGGTGTCAGTTGGTTCACCTAAGATGTATACAGGTGCTTATTGGGTTATGAGTACACCGGACAGGACTCGCCGGGAATATGCTAGTTGGTATTATACCTGACGTCAGATAGCAGTTCCCTGGTGACATGTGTACAGGTTAGTTCATCGACCTGAGATCGTCATTTGTCTCGTGTGAGTTCCTACTGTGCTTTGATTACTATCCTACCACGGCTAAAAGGAGTCGTGCAAGCAGGTTTTAGTTGGGTACAGTCCTGAGCCACATGGTGGCAGTGAGCGGATTGGCAGGGGTTTCGTCTCTCCCGGTATTGGGGGTGAGATCGTGCTGTGTCTAGGAGATCCATTACACGAAGTCCTTGGCCAAGGCATGAGATTTACTGGTAGGTATTCCAGTAGTATCTCAGGGTGTTCTGGGCTATACTCCGACACGACTTGTACCACTTTTGGGGGTCTGACTTTTACCAACACCCTAGGCCCGACATGCGATGCTCATAGACGAACGGACCGGACTGTACGGATATTGTCACTGACAGGCTCGGTAGGGTGTCGGATGAGTTCGCTCATCGACCTCCCTTTTGGTCAATACCTGGTAGCCCGTTACGTACAGCTAGTACCACCGACGTGCTAGTGGTTAAATCCACAGCCAAAGTATTGACGAGTCTTTTGAGTCCCCCACAGACAATTTCTCAAGTTTCGGGCGAAACGTTGTAGAGGCCGTATGATATATGGCAGGGTTCGATTATATACGTGCAGTAGTGCACGGATCATGATCGGGCGGATCATACTAGTGGGCTTTGGTTTAAGCCGGATCCTAGTATTAGATTTGTTGGATTACTTTAGTCTCATCGCATTCGCATTCGGTCAGAATGTGGATGCAAGTATGTATATACAGGTGAGGGGTATCCTTGTGATTCGTCACGAGTTTACTTTAGATGTTGTCGTATCTTTTTATTGTTGTAAACATTTGGGTTAATGTTTACAAATGGAAATTGGGAGCTTAAGTCATCATTTTGTGCATTAAATGAGACATGTACTTCATAGGTGACTCATGGTCTCATTTCTTGTGCAAATGTCACATTATGTGATTGATTTGTGAGTTGAAATGAGAGGAAGAGAGAGAAGGGCAGCCATGGTAAGGGTTTGCTCTTGTATTATTTTGATTCTCACTCTCTCATTTCATCATATAACACACTAGAAAAAGAAAGGCTTCTTCTTTTTCTTCTTCCTCTAGCTCACAACCTCCATTGATGGCTTCATCTTCAACCTCTATCCATACACTCTCATGCGTTGAGAATCAATGGATGCAAGAGACAAAGTGATCACACACATTCTCTACATCACCTTGGACACGTCGGCTAGCAAACTTCGTGTCCGATTTGCTTCGGACGAAGCGGGAGCCCGTAAAAATACTCGAAGATGTGGTGCCTTTTCCGACGAGGAGACCGGAGATCGGAGCTACCGCGAGGAGCTTGGGTTGGTGGCCAAAGACCGAAAGACACGGATCGATCGGTATAGATTTTCTAACCCTTCTCTAGTTAGCTAGTTATAGGTTAATGGTTCAATCCGGGATTAAAGTCTGCGATAGCGCCGGTTTCTAGTTTAGAAAAAGTTTTCGTTTCCGCATTTTGGCCTCAGACAGACGGCCGGAGCGCTACCGTAGACTTACAAATTCAATGTTAATAGAAGGGTATTTCTATTCCTGATTCCAAGTTATAAGTTGATGGAGGGTGGAATCTCCTTCAGATGTTGCTTCCCGTTGATCTGCGGATGGCTGCGATGTGTGGCTGAGATTGGATCTGGAGGCTGTCGCTCGTGAAGCGTGTGGGTCTCAATGGGTTGAGGTTGTGGTTGCCGAGTTACCTGCAAGGAAGTCCCGGGGTGGTTGTATCACCGAGGAACTTCCGACGATCAAGTTAGTATGGTAATCCGAGCAGAGTAACGGCTTAGTGGAGCAGAATTGGTTTACCTTGACCGTCTGAAAGAGGGGTTTAATTAGCGGTGGAAGCAGGTGCGGCAGGTGCGAGAATCATGCTGGCCGTTACGCTCCCGACGCCGTGCCCGTGTGATGAGCGGGACCTCCCATTAATGGCGAGACAGGCTCGTTAATGGGGGATCGTGGTGGCGTGGAACGTGGGATGTGACCGGCGGAGATCTCGCGCGTGGCGAGATTCGCGGGATGGCGGTTACGCCTGCGAGCGGTGCTGTTGGTCGGTCAATGAAAACGAGGAAGATGACCTCGGCGGGAGAGCTCGCGGACGATCAAGGGAGCCGAGGTATCTAGTTTCTGTAGTAGCTCGGGAATGAGCTGTGAGGCTGAGGAGGCCCATTGCTCTGGGGCTCGGAGGCGAGCCAGCGTTTGCTCGGTAGGACGAGCATATGGGTGGTTTGGTCGGCTACTGTAGGCCCTTTCTTGCATGCCCTGGGACACGTCATCTGCCACGTGTCATGATCTGGGAGATCACCGATATCGAGCATCATCATTAGCCCCCCACTCTCGTCCCGACCAGCTGACGGGTCGGGTCGAGAGTGGTCTGCCGGGTCAGCCGAGGTGAGCTCTCTTCCAAAGATATCGTCGGGCGTGTTCCTGGGCAATCCGTTGTCTTTTTCTGGCAGTGAATCATGGGCGAGATCTCTGCATTTAAGGAAGGTGCGCCGGTTCGTGCGTTCCGTCACTGAAGCGACGGTCCACGTGTTGAGCGTCGGTTGGTCGATGCGACGTGTTGCTGACCTGCGGCGTCTGATGGGATGCTGCCTAATGCTGGAGCGACAGGTGGAGCAATCGGGGTCATCGGACGTTAGGAGTCGTTTTGGCGGGGGATGAAGGGCGCCGTTGGATGAGGGCGACGGCAGCCATAAATAGGGATAGGGTCCGCTCGGGGCCCCTATCTCTCCATATTTTCCTCGCTTTAAGTTCTGATAGCTCGGCGCTCTTCTTCTTTCCTCTGCTTTTGCCTCCCGAGGATCCCTTTTCTCCAGGTTAGATGTCTTCCTTTGTAGAGTCTATAGAGGTGGTGGGAGTAGGCTCTAGGGACCCTCCAGTCGAGCCCGAGTCTTCTCGGGGAGCAGGGGTCAGATCCTCTTTCCGGGATCGTGTGACTGAGGCAGTCCCCCAGGAGGAGGCGGCGGGCGCCGCTCCTGTCGCGCCGTCTTTGATGAGGCACGAGGATGAGCTCAACAACGCTCGGGCCTGCTTCCATATCCCTTCTGGATATACGCTTCGCTTGGCCAAGGAAGGAGAGAGGGCGGACCAAGTACGGGGTAGGGAGATCGCCCTGTACTTGGAAGCCTTTTGGGGTGGAATGCTCCTGCCCTTTCCTCCGGAGGTCGTCGAAGCGCTGAACTTCTTCGGGTTAGCCCCGGGCCAGTTAGTGCCGAACTTATGGAGGATCCTCCTAGGGTTCCTGGTCCGCCTGAAGCTACAGGTGGTCCCCTTCAGTCTCTCCATCCTTGATTCCTCTCTCCTCTTCAAAAATCACCCTGGGGGTGGGTCTACCTCTCCTTTAGGAAGCGACATGGGGGTGCCGCCGGGTCAGGAGTTGTTGTCCTACCTTCTTCTATCCATAACTGGAAGAAGAAGTTCTTCATTGTTGCGCCGCCCGAGGGCGAGGACTGGTCCGTGCTGACCCAATGGTCAAGGGATAAGTGCTTCCCGGGAAATCAGTCCAATGACCCCGCCGCGGTGAGAGTGGCGTCGTGGGAGCCCATTCCCCATCTTGATGTGCTGCTATCTGAGTGGGCCTTGAGTTAGGCTGGGCTCAGCCCTGCCCAGTTCGTCGGTAAGTTAGGGTTGTATTTATTTTGATTTTTGCTTGAGTCGCTGACCCCGTTTTATCTCGTCTCGTGCAGAACCTATAGATTTGAGCTATCTTCGAGCGGCTATGCGCAAGCCAAAGAAGGGGTCGAGAGCTGGAGGAGCCAGCTCTTCCCGTCAGGCGCCGCCCCCGGCAGCAGTCTAGCACCAGCGCTCGAGCACAGATCGGGCTCCTGAGTCCAGCAGGGTGCCAACCTGAAAGAGGGATCGGGGGCAGGAAGCCCCGGCCTCGGAGGCGAAGACCAGTCCGCCGCCGGCTCTCAAGAGGTCCTCCCGCGCAGCCCCACAGGCCTCGGCCTTCACGATCTTGGTGGACGATGGGGAGCTCCACTTTGAGGTGCCCTCGGGGCTCTCCATCGCCGACAGCCTTCTGCACGACATGGAGAGGTCAGCCGGGGGCAGGGTCCCCGGAGGAAGCCTGAAGGGGAAACTGGCGTCCATCGCCTAAGAGGCCGTGCAGGTTAGTGCTTGTACTTTGCTCATTTCATCTTTCGTGGGACTTGGTGATCCTTCTTCTTTCTGACCCTTTTCTTGTTTCCCCAGGTCCTCCACCACGTCGCTCTTGCTATCCGGATGGAGGAGGAGGAGATAGGCCTGGCGGTCCGAGCCTCGGGCGAGTCCTCCTCGCTGAGGCGGGCGCTGGAAGCGGTGACGGCGAGGGTCGCCGCTCTCGAGGCCGAGGTGGTGGCCGGGAAGCAGGAGCTAGCGGCAGCGAAGCAGGAGGCGACGGCCATGAAGCAGGAAGTGGTGGTGGCGAAGCAAGAGGCTGCCAGGCTCCGTGAAGTTACCCAGGCTGCCGATGCCAAGCTTCAGGACTCCACGGCGCTCGCCAACACCATGAAGAAGTCGGTGAGCACCCTCCGGAAGGAGCTGGGGGCGGCGGTAGAGGTGGAGAAATGGGCCGACCTCTTGACGGCGAAGGCGGTGGAGAACTTCCAGAAATCGGAAGAATTTTACACCGTCCAAGCCTCGGCCACTACCACCATCTGGCATGAGGCCCTTGATGCCGTCAAGGCTCGGGTGCCGGGGTTTACCGACCAGGATCTCCGAGCCGAATATCCTCGCGGGGACGACGAGCAGGGGGAAGACCTCGGGGCCGAGGCTGAAGTGGTAGCGCCCGGCGAGGGTAACGCCGAGGCCTCTGCCGCCGTAGCTGAGCTTCCCGGGGGTGCGTACGGCCTTGAGGCCTGAGACCCGTCGTCTTTGCTTTTCTTTTTTCTTTTTATTTGTTTTCTCAGGAGTTTGGTAGGCCTCCGGGCTTTTTGTAAGGCTGGGAGCCCACAATACCTTTTAGAAGCTTTAACTTTTTGCGAATGAAAGGTATTTTTCTTGCAGTCTTGTTTGCACGCGTAGTTTTCTTCTTGTTGTGTGAATACTTGTATCTGCATGGGACTTCCTTTCTGTTGTGTCGTCTCTTTATCTGGTGATTACGCATTGACTTGAGTCTGCTCTCTTGCCCAGTGTTCTAAGGCAGGCTGTAAGACGATATCTCCATGGCCCCGAAGTCGAAGTGTGGATAGCTAAGACGTTGATAGATTGGATGCCTCTTGTTGAGTTCACGCTCCTTAGTTGTTGGTGTGGCCGTGATTGGCCAACTGAGGAAGATTGCCGAGCTAGGTAGCTGCTCGGTGCCTCATGGCGAGGGCTTTGATCTTCAGCGCTGGAGGGGCCGTGAGAGGCCTGCTTAGGAAGATTGCTGAGCAGGGTAGCTGCTCGGTGCCTATTGGCGAGGGCTTTGATCATCGGCGCTGGAAGGGGGCCATGAGAGGCCTGCTGAGGAAGATTGTCGAGCTGGGTAGCTGCTCGGTGCCTCTTGGCGAGGGCTTTGATTCTCAGCGTGAGAGGGGCCGTGAGAGGCCTGTTGAGGATGACCGAGCAGGGTAGCTGCTCGGTGCCTCTTGATGAGGGCTTTGATCCTTAACGTTGGAAGGGCCGTTTGAGACCTACGAAGGATGGCCGAGCAGGGTAGTTGCTCGTTGTCTTTTGGCGAGGGCTTTGATCCTCAGCGTGAGAAGGGCCGTGAGAGGCCTGCTGAGGATGGCCGAGCAGGGTAGCTACTCGGTGCCTTTTGGCGAGGGCTTTGATCCTTAAGGATGCCCGAGCGGGGTTGCCGCCCGGTGCCTCTTGGCGAGGGCTTTGATCCCTGATTTTTCCAGGAATAACTGAGCTCGGATTGTGCTAAGCGGTTGCCTCTTTTGAGGGCTTTCATCCTTAGCGCGGGAGGGGCGTGGGAGGCCTACTAAGGATGTCCGGGCGGGGTTGCCGCCCGGTGCCTCATAGCGAGGGCTTTGATCCCTGGTGGTGTGCCAGGGATAACCGAGCATGGTTGTGCTAAGTGGTTGCCTCTTTCGAAGGCTTTTGGGTCCTTAAGGATGGCCGAGCAGGGTTGCTGCCCGGTGCTTCTTGGCGAGGCCTTTAATCCCTGGCGTCATGGGGTAGGGAAGCTACCAGCCAGTGATAGCCGAGCAGGGTAGCTGCAGGGCTGCCTCTTAGTGAGGGCTTTGATCCCTGGCGTCGTAGGGTAGGAAAGCTACCGACCAGGGATAGCCGAGCAGGGTAGCCGCTCGGCTGCCTCTTGTTGAGGGCTTTGATCCCTGGCGTTGTGGGTAGGGAAGCTACCAGCCGGGGATAGCCGAGCAGGGTAGCCGCTCGACTGCCTCTTGTTGAGGGCTTTGATCCTTGGCGTTATGGGTAGGGAAGCTACCAGCCGGGGATAGCTGAGCAGGGTAGCCACTCGGGTGCCTCTTGGCGAGGGCTTTGATCCCTGGCGTTGTGGGTAGGGAAGCTACCAGCCGGGGATAGCCGAGCAGGGTAGCTTCTCGACTGCCTCTTGGCGAGGGCTATGATCCCTGGCGTCGCGGGTAGGGAAGCTACCAGCCAGGGATAGCCGAGCAGGGTAGCCGCTCGGCTGCCTCTTGTTGAGGGCTTTGATCCCTGGCATTGTGGACCGGGGATAGCCGAGCAGGGTAGCCACTCGGCTGCCTCTTGTCGAGGGATTTGATCCATGAGGAAGGACTGAGCAGTGAAGCTGCTCGGTTGCCTCTTGGCGAGGCTCTGTCCGACCTTCCCATGTGAGCACCAAGGAATGGGACGGCATCGAAGCGTATCGCGATGTGTGGCGAAGGAGAATCGCTGGAGTTGCGTCGTTCCGGTTTCTCATGGGGAAGCGCGACGCTTTCCGCGTGGCGCCTGTGTTGCAGGTGAAGCGAGCAACCGTTGGACTCCCAGGCGTCGTTGTCTATAAAACGGAGGGAGTAACTACTTGCTTCCTCCTCACACCCAAAACGCAAAAATGCAGGACTTCCCCTTCACCATCGAAGACATTGTAGGCTTCGAGGATGTCTACCTCTATGACCTGTATTGCACTGAGGACACGGTGCAGTTGGTAATCGGTAGGATCGAGGACCACTTCGGCCGATTGCTTCCTCGGCGGTCCTCCCTCCTGCAGCTGCTGATGTATTCCATCTGGAGGGTGTCGCCGGGGCTTTATAACCCCTTATCCGAAATGCTGTTCGATGAGGCCATAGGCAAGCTAAGGTCCCTGAGGCGCTTCGGCCTGATCTCCGCAAGCCGGCTAAACCGCTCGGAAGTGCTTTTTCGTGAGTGCTACCAGTTGAGGCTCGACGTCGAAGCTCGCGGTGGGGATCCGAGGCAGAGGTTAGATGCTGCGTGGGCTCGGCTGGAGGAGATATGCTCAGAGTACCACGAGCAGTGCTCTCTGCACCCCATTCCCCCGCTGTTGTAATAAAATTTTCTTTTTTTGTGTACGGCTAAGGAGCCGATAGTACCTTTTGAATGAATAAGATTCTTTTTTCTTTTCTGCAATGCTCTATTGATCTTTTTATTGTATAAACAAAAGATCTTAGGAAGATGGTATATTGCTTTGAAAAGAAAATACATGCTAGTAGATGCTTTTATTCATGCAGTTGGAGCCCCCCATACGTCTGCTGGTATCCGTGCTCGGCATGGGGTACCGGGCTTCGGGGGTACCAGTCGCGTGCTCTGCTAACACTACCATGATCTGGCCGATGGTCTGCTCGGCTGGAGGGGGACGTTACTCCTGCTCGCGGTCAGCTTGCCGCTTATCCCTCAGGTACGCCGTGAGGTGCCCCGAACGGATCAGCTCCTCGATGTAATCTCGGAGTTGTTTGCGGCTCTCCGTTGAGTGGCCCAGCGACCTGTGAAAGCCGCAGTAGGGGCCCCGGGTTCGCTTTGAAGCCGAGCACGGGATCGGGGGGAACTTGAAGAACACTTCGCCCTTGGCCTCCTCAAGTAGCACTGTCTGGGAGAAATTAAGTGGCGTGTACTCCTGGAACTTTAGGGGATAGGGCTTTTTCCGTTCCGGTTTTCTTCTCTCGTCCCTGGCCCTCTTTTTTTGGTCGGCTTTCTATGCTCGGGGGAGGCTTGCGTTCACCTTATACCCGAGCTGGACCTCATGCTCGGTCCTGGCCTTTACCTCGGCCATGGTCTTAGATTGCGCCAATGCAAAAGAGCGTAACCACTCCTTGTGCCTAAGACCAGACCTTAGAGCTATGATGACCGTTTCGTCCCGATGCTCTGGGACCTCTAGAAGGGCGTTGTAGAAATGAGTGACGTAGGCTTGGAATGTCTCCCTGTCCCCGCTCTTGATCGTGAAGAGGTGGTTGACTGTGCGCTTCTGCCGCCTGTTCCCAACGAAGTGGCCGAGAAATTGTGTGGCCAGCTCGTCAAAGGTTGAGATCGAGCGTGGCTTGAGTTCTCGGAACCAGTCTCGCCCGGCACGGATGAGAGTGGCCGGGAAAGCTCGGCTCTGAGCGGCATCAGAGTGGTCTTAGAGGCTCATTCCCATGGTGAACGCGTCCAAGTGGTCCTTCGGGTCAGATTTGCCGTCGAAAAGGGAGACCTTTGGGGTCTTGTTGCGGGAGAAGACATGGACGGCGAGCAGCTCCTCGGTGAACGGTTTTGTGAGCGAGTCGGCGGCATACTTAGCCCCGTCGCTCGAACGGTGACCTTCCCGATGCAGTTTCTTGATTGATCAAATAATTTGTTTATAACCGCAATCAAGAACGGCGTCGCTTGGTAGCTAGCCGGTGAGTAGGGTCGTTCCACAGGGATTTTGTGTATTCTCAATTTGTTCTAACGAGTTAATTCCGATTGTTGTCGGATTGATTAAATCTAAAAACTAAGATTGATCTAGACTAGGACTAGAATCTTGCTAGGGTTAGATTTAGGTTAAGTTTGGAAAGTCAATATTCCTCACCGCTTTCTATGCCCTAATTAAGATCTATGAGGTGTTATGGTAATAATTAATAAAGTGGATTAGTACCATCGGGAAGAAACGATATTTCTTCCTCTAGGTTCTTGTCCTTCCTTTCTTAATTCTTACCCTAAGCTCCATAGAAAACATACGCAACCGGTCGTTTATACTACGGTATCACCGCTACCTCATGGGGTAGGGTGCCGTAGGGAGCGGTGTGTGCATGTATGCATGGAGTCCTATAAAAACATATGATGGGCAAGAAAGGGGTGAGAGAACTTCATCTCTCAAGCCTTCCCCAAATCTAACCCTAACAAGTGAGGAGACTACTCACTCATTAGGGAATTGATCAACATGTTCTAAAGCAATTAACTAGGGCAGAGAATAAAATCTAAACTAGGGCAGAAAGGAAAATTATACTAGGGAAGATAATAAAATTAACTAGGGCAAGCATAGAAAACTTACTCTAATTTGATGCACTTTTCATACTTTACAAGAATTGAAATTCTGAATTTTGATAGATACAATGAGGCACAAGAAGAGGCATAACCTAAAAGAGATTTTAGGGTTTCTATTTATAGAACATAGAAACCCTAGGGTTATAATCGACTCACATCTGCAATTACAAGTATACCCTTACGAAGACTAGTCAACGCACCGTCGCACTGACACTTTTTAGCACCGACACGCGCTCCATATGGCCGTGGATCCACGGCCATAAGCTTGGTTTGGCCGCGGTTCCGCGGCCATCTTGAAGGCTTGCTGGCTGAATTTTCCTGGGGTTCTTTCTGCTGCTTTTGGCTTCTTGTTTCTTTACATGGTTTCTCAGTTGGTCTTCTAGATTTCATCCAGATTTCCACACTGAATAAAGTCGTGGACTTTTACCGCTTCCTTCGTGTCGATGTATTGAACCTTGCGCTGCCTTTGTACTTGTGAACTTGTTCGTTGATCTTCGTTTATTCTCCAAACTGTAGGCTTGATCAAGATTCATCCATTTGTTGGTCGTAGTCTCACTTTTGCATCGTAATTTCATCTTTTCACTGTTTTTGTTCCGAGAACCTGTAACCTGCAACTATATAGCAGACATGGATCAAAAGCACCTGTTTATTTGTAAAATGAATAAGAATGGGGAATATAATAATGCAAAATTATGATATGAACAAATACCCCCAAACTTATTTTTTTCTCATCCTCGAGCAAACCTAGTTTTATTCTCGAAAAAGACATAGCCTCACTTTCGCAGGGAAACACGATTGCACTGAGCTCGTACAACAAGCCGTTAAACCTCTAGGTGTCCCTAGTAGGAGGAGTGTTGTCTCCTGAGGGTTTTCAGCGGATACTACCCACAAAATCCTATCAATTCGGCTTATCGACTTTTATTCTCCAATTAGGCTTTCCAACAAGGAATTCTATTATTTTCGACTCATAAATTATCCACCCGTATTTTTCACGCTACCTTACAATTTAACTTAAGATTATATATGTTCTGTAGACTTACTTAGCTTTTGGAATCTTTTAAGTTTTCCTTCTAGGGTTCTATCTCAACTTAGGAATTTTTATCATCTCTATTAAAGATACAAGTCCTATTTTTCATTCATATCTCTTATTTAAACCCCAATCACATACCCCTACGTGTGTGTATATATCACCCCTACACTTGGAAATTCAAATCAAGCTATTATACTCTTGTCCATCGCCAAAGTACTTTTCAATTGGTGAATTTTTAGATGAAATTGCTCACACATTCTTCATGCGACCGTTAATACTTCTTGAGGTACCAACGACCGATTACAAAATGTGTTTGCACATTAAAGCGTAATTCCTAGTCTTGTAATCCCTAAGGCTTTTAGCAGTGACTCCCAAACCAGTTGGTCTAAGGCACTAGGTGATGAAACACCCTTGCTAAATATTTTTTCTATTAATGCAGCCTTAAGTAATTACAAAAACCAGTGTTCATTTTTTTATCTCTTTATTCACACTTGTATTTTTTATTTTATTTTTCTTAGTACTAAGGACTTTAGACAAGAGCATTTCAAGGTCTCTTCTACTATTCCAAGTTTCAAGGTTCATGTTTATGCAATTTGTAGGGTATATATTTTCATAATTTAGACTTAAGCAAGAAATTATTTTTCAGACTTATACTTTAATAAAAATATCAATACTTTTCTCCTGTTTTAACTTAGCCCAAGAAGTCAACTCGAAATTTGCCTATTTCTAAATAAACTACAAAGATATATACTTTCTACCGTTAAATTTTTTAGAAAAGTTATTTTTAGGGTTTTTAATTTATTAAGTCTAATATCTAGTTTTTCCTAACTAGTTAACCTTTTTGTCAAACTTAAGATAAATATGGCCAAAACTGAACTTTTAATTTTTATAATTTTCAATTTTTATGGATTTTAAAATAAGTATGCAAATGGAAAATTATACATATGAATGCGAAGGAAGAAAGCTTACCGAGCCCACCCCCAAACTTAAACTTGACAGTGTCCTCACTGTCAGGCTACACCAAGAGGGTCAAAATTGTCGGCGCTCCCCTGTTAATTTATTTACAAATTTTTTTATTGTTAAAAGAAAAACAAAATATATATACAAAAAGGTCCCCCCCCCCCAAAAACTTAAGTGAAACAGTGTTTCCACCGTTTAAACGTTAAAATTTAGAGTTAGGGAGGAGAAAAATCAAACTATACAAGGCCTTACACAGGCCAAAGGTTAGCACCAACTATTCAAAAAATTTATCGTGATAATGGTAGGGTTGGTGGAAGAATGGAGTGTAGAGAAAGGAGTTGAGAAACACATGAGACCGTGTGGGAAGAAAGGTGGAATATGGTCTCGGTCTATTAGGAGAAGAATGGTGGAAGAGAGAAAGAAGTGTAGTACGAACTTGAGGGCGTAAATCGAGTGAATAAATTAGCGCAAATTGTGATGACCGATGTGTTAAAAGCGATTGTGCTAATTTATCAACCCGTCGAGAAATGGGGTCAAATCCTTCAAGATTCGCAAGAAAACATGGGTACGTTGAACTTGGTACACCATCCAGTGAAAATGGAAACGCGACGGATTCTTGCGCGTCAAAACAATGGAAAGGACGAAGGGGAGTGATTTAGGGATAGACTTATTCTCACCTAAGTAATCTGTCTCGAACTCTAAGGATCTCATCAATGGTTCGAAATGACTGTAAGCAACCGAGTCTAATGGTTCAACTAACTCATCTGAAAATTCAAAGGACTTAAACTCGAGCGGTGAGTTTTCAAAATCGTCCGCAAAAGTGAAACACTAGTAATCGATATCGGTTGTGAGAACTGTGTCAGATTCAAGGAGGAACGTACTAGTGGCGTCAAAACTGCTGTGATCGAACATAAATTTTTCAAGCTCACAGTCATCCTGCGTGATCTTTGCGTGGTCGGAACGATTCGAAGGATAAGGGTTGGGGGTGATTCAGGAAGTATAACAGTTAAAGGTTCAGGAGGATGAATTGGAAAATCCGACTCATCAAAAAAAATTGGTTCATCCTCAATACTATCCTCATAATTCTCCTCAAAAGTTATCTCATCCATGCAATTATCATCAAAATCAAGACGCATATGAAGTTCGGGAGAAACATTTAATGACTCAGGATGATGAATTGGAGAGAAAAATTCAGTCAAATCTGCGGGTTCATCATCCAAAATATTCTCTGCGTCTATATCCTCAATCAAGTGAAAATCAATTTTTTTAGACACCTCATCAAAAGCATGGATATTTATCAATTCAGGTTCTACATTGGAGGTGTAGAGGTCGAAAGAATTAGGTTTGGGTTCACTCGAAAAGGGCTCTTCACAATCAGGTAAATCAAACACTACAAAGTCGCACAACTCATTACACGTTTTATTTTTAACTGGTGAATCATTTGGGACACTTTTTTGAAAACCGGAATTGTGGGATTCAATTTAGGAAGGGTAGGTTTGATTTGGAAGTGTGTAGAACTCACTCTCACCACTCAAATTCTCACTCTGTCCAACCGCCTCATCATACATTGGAAGATTTGGAACTAGTTGGAAACTAGCTACCGATTCACTAGGTTGCATAAGGGCGGCAATGGACGCATCCAAACTCCTCATCTGTCGGTTTGTTGCTGCAATGTACGCTTCCAACGACTGCTCCAGACTAGACATGGGTTGTGAAGGGGTTTCAGTAAAAGATTCAAAATTGTTTGGATATGTGAAACTCCCAAATGGTTGTGTAGAAGCAATGTCTAGGGAAGGTGTGAAAGTCGGATATGACTGGTAGGAATTGAATGGTTGGACAGGAGTAGGATCAACATTTGGACAAAAAGGTGAATGGATTTGTTGATCACAAGAACTGAAAGTGTTGAAAGGAGTGAAAGATCGGTTACGAGATTGTTCAATATGTTCAGCGATAGACATGGGTTTCGGAGTTACAACAGGACTCGAAAAAGTAGTATCAACATAAGAAGGTGGTGAAGGTTGAAATGGTTGATACAAAGTGGATTGCGGAGTCGAACTGTTTCTCCTAGACGTTTCTATTTGATCTTTCAAAGAAATTTTGGGCATGGAGGGGTCGTCCGTAATTCGACCAAAACAATTCGCGTATGAAGCAATGTTTGGATGAGGGTACCAAAGTTTGGCAAGAGTTTTGGGAGGTGGGGTACCCATGATGTAAGAAAGAAAAAGAAAGTAGGTGGAAGTGAGGTGCACGGATTTCTTAGCGACAAGTTGCAAGTTTTTTTGCAAAAAAAATTTCTTTATTCTTTTTGTGTTTTTTTTTATAAGGAGCTTTTTGCAAAAAGATTTTCGATAAAAGGCTTAGACACACGTTCAATCAACCACAAATGCATAATCAAGCCTAGATTTAGAGTCACCTAGGTCAGCTAGACAGCTCCTAACTGTTCCAAAGGGCAAGAAGTAGGACCTCAAACCGCCTCTTCACCGCCAATTGTGGTCAGGTAAGCACAAGTAGAGAAAGGAGGGATCCGCTCACGAATCACCGTGAGACGGGCCTTTTAAAGTTATCTTTCACTACCTGTCTAGCCTAGGCACCACAAAGTCAGGTTAGGATCAATGGTCGATGCCTACAACTATTCCTTTGTCCTATTGAGCGCGAAGTCCTTAGGGCTGAGTCTAATCTTTTTTAATTAATTGATGGTCAATGCAGTATGCTTTATGTGATTTTTGGGGTCCTGGGAAGGGTAATGAAATCCCCACCCAATCTGGATTGGTGTCAAGCCCCTTAAAGTCAATTTAAAGTATGCAAAGCAGTAAACACAATCACTTGCAAACAAATTTTTTTAGCGCGGCGCAAAAAATCCTGCACAAGATCAATTATTGGAAGGGGGAGAAATTTTTAGCGCAAAGAATCCTGCGGGAAATTTTTTTTTACAGAGGAGATATCAGGGGGTTCAGAGAAGGTTCAAGGGAGCTTACAGAGGGGTCTCCAAGCGCTGACGTCACCTACAGAATGCGGAAGCGCGGTCGGAGCACGGATATCGGGGCGGAATCGCGGTCTTCTGGACTGTTCGGTTCCCGAGATTTTTTTTCTGTTCCTCTGTTTTGATTTTTCTCTGTTGTTCAGATCTTCTGTTTTCTGTTTCGCTCTCTGGAATTTTCCAGATCTGAATTCTTTTGTCGGTCCTGCAAAATTCCAACGAAACACCCTTCAAGAAGAACAAGATGATAAATTTTTTTATTTTTTTATTTTTCAGTTTTTATGATTTTTCAATTTTATATTAACCCGAAATTACAAAAAGAATATAACAACGCCATCCCCGGCAACGGCGCCATTTGATTGATCAAATAATTTGTTTATAACCGCAATCAAGAACGGTGTCGCTTGATAGCTAGCCGGTGAGTACGGGTCGGTCCACAGGGATTTTGTGTATTCTCAATTTGTTCTAACGAGTTAATTCCGATTGTTGTCGGATTGATTAAATCTAAAAACTAAGATTGATCTAGACTAGGACTAGAATCTTGCTAGGGTTAGGTTTAGGTTAAGTTTGGAAAGTCAATATTCCTCACCACTTTCTATGCCCTAATTAAGATCTATGAGGTGTTATGGTAATAATTAATAAAATGGATTAGTACCATCGGGAAGAAACGATATTTCTTCCTCTAGGTTCTTGTCCTTCCTTTCTTAATTCTTACCCTAACCTCCATGGAAAACATACGCAACCGGTCGTTTATACTACGGTATCACCGCTACCTCGTGGGGTAGGGTGTCGTAGGGAGCGGTGTATGGATATATGCATGGAGTCCTATAAAAACGTATGATGGGTAAGAAAGGGGTGAGAGAACTTCATCTCTCAAGCCTTCCCCAAATCTAACCCTAACAAGTGAGGAGACTACTCACTCATTGGGGAATACATCAACATGTTCTAAAGCAATTAACTAGGGCAGAGAATAAAATCTAAACTAGGGCAGAAAAGAAAATTATACTAGGGCAGATAATAAAATTAACTAGAGCAAGAATAGAAAACTTACTCTAATTTGATGCACTCTTCATACTTTACAAGAATTGAAATTCTGAATTTAGATAGATACAATGAGGCACAAGAAGAGGCATAACCTAAAAGAGGTTTTAGGGTTTCTATTTATAGAAAATAGAAACCCTAGGGTTACAATCAACTCACATCTGCTATTACAAGTATACCCCTAAGAAGACTAGTCAATGCACCGTCGCACCGACACTTTTTAGCACCGACACGCGTTCCATATGGCCGCGGATCCGCGGCCATAACCATGGATTGGCCGCGGTTCCGCGGCCACCTTGAAGGCTTGCTGGCTGAATTTTCCTGGGGTTCTTTCTACTGCTTTTGGCTTCTTGTTTCTTTACTTGGTTTCTCAGTTTGTCTTGTAGATTTCTTCCAGATTTCCACAGTGAATAAAGTCGTGGACTTTTACCGCTTGTTTCGTGTCGAAGTCTTGAACCTTGCGGCCTTTGTACTTGTGAACTTGTTCGTTGATCTTCGTTTATTCTCCAAACTGTAGGCTTGATCAAGATTCTTCCATTTGTTGGTCGTAGTCTCACTTTTGCATCGTCTTTTCATCTTTTTCACTGTTTTTGTTCCGAGAACCTGTAACCTGCAACTATATAGCAGACATGAATCAAAAGCACCTATTTATTTGTAAAATGAATAAAAATGGGGAATATAATAATGCAAATTTATGATATGAACAAATACCCCCAAACTTATTTTTTGCTCATCCTCGAGCAAACCTAGTTTTATTCTCTAAAAAGACCTAGCCTCACTTTCGCAGGGAAACGCGATTGCACTGAGCTCGTGCAACAAGCCGTTAAACCTCTAGGTGTCCCCAGTAGGAGGAGTGTTGTCTCCTGAGGGTTTTCAGCGGATACTACCCACAAAATCCTATCAATTCGGCTTATCGACTTTTATTCTCCAATTAGGTTTTCCAACAAGGAATTCTATTATCTTTGACTCATAAATTATCCACCCGTATTTTTCACGCTACCTTACAATTTAACTTAAGATTATATATGTTCTGTAGACTTACTTAGCTTTTGGCATCTTTTAAGTTTTCCTTCTAGGGTTCCATCTCAACTTAGGAATTTTTATCATCTCTATTAAAGATACAAGTCCTATATTTCATTCCTATCTCTTATCTAAACCCCAATCACATACCCCCTACGTGTGTGTATATATCACCCCTATACTTGGAAATTCAAATCAAGCTATTATACTCTTGTCCATCGTCTAAAGTATTTTTCAATTGGTGAATTTTTAGATGAAATTGCTCACACATTCTTCATGCAACCGTTAATACTTGTTGAGGTACCAATGACCGATTATAAAATGTGTTCGCACATTAAAGCGTAATTCCTAGTCTTGTAATCCTTAAGGCTTTTAGCAGTGACTCCCAAAGCAGTTGGTCTAAGGCACTAGGTGATGAAGCACCTTTGCTAAATATTTTTTCTATTAATGCAGCCTTAAGTAATTACAAAAACCAGTGTTCATTTTTTTATCTCTTTTTTCACACTTGTATTTTTTATTTTATTTTTCTTAGGACTAAGAACTTTAGACAAGAGCATTTCAAGGTCTCTTCTACTATTCCAAGTTTCATGGTTCGTGTTTGTGCAATTTGTAGGGTATATATATTCAGAATTTAGACTTAAGCTAGAAATTATTTTTCAGACTTGTACTTTAATAAAAATATCAATATTTTTCCCCTGTTTTAACTTAGCCCAAGAAGTCAACTCGAAATTTGCCTATTTCTAAATAAACTACAAAGACATATACTTTCTACCATTAAATTTTTAAGAAAAGTTATTTTTAGGGTTTTTAATTTATTAAGTCTAATATCTAGTTGTTCCTAACTAGTTAACCTTTTTGTCAAACTTAAGACAAATATGGCCAAAATTGAACTTTTAATTTTTATAATTTTCAAAATTTTCAATTTTTATGGATTTTAAAATAAGTATGCAAATGCAAAATTATACATATGAATGCAAAGGAAGAAAGCTTATCAAGCCCATCCCCAAACTTAAACTTGACAGTGTCCTCACTGTCAGGCTAGACCAAGTGGGTCAAAATTGTCGGCGCTCCCCTGTTTATTTATTTACAATTTTTTTATTGTTAAAAGAAAAACAAAATATATATACAAAATGGTCCCCCCCCAAAACTTAAGTGAAACAGTGTTTCCACCGTTTAAACGTTAAAATTTAGAGTTAGGGAAGAGAAAAATCAAACTATACAAGGCCTTACACAGGCCAAAGGTTAGCACCAACCATTCAAAAATTTTATCGTGATAATGGTAAGGTTGGTGGAAGAATGGAGTGTAGAGAAAGGAGTTGAGAAACACATGAGACCGTGTGGGAAGAAAGGTGGAATATGGTCTCGGTCTATTAGGAGAAGAATGGTGGAAGAGAGAAAGAAGTGTAGTACGAACTTGAGGGCGTAAATCGAGTGAATAAATTAGCGCAAATTGTGATGACCGATGTGTTAAAAGCGATTGTGCTAATTTATCAACCCGTCGAGAAATGGGGTCAAATCCTTCAAGATTCGCAAGAAAACATGGGTACATTGAACTTGGTACACCATCCAGTGAAAATGGAAACGCGACGGATTCTTGCACAGTCGAAACAATGGAAAGGTCGAAGGGGAGTGATTTAGGGATAGACTTATTCTCACCTAAGTAATCTGTCTCGAACTCGAAGGATTCCATCAATGGTTCGAAATGACTGTAAGCAACCAAGTCTAATAGTTCAACTAACTCATCTGAAAATTCAAAGGACTCAAACTCGGGCGGTGAGTTTTCAAAATCGTCCGCAAAAGTGAAACTCTCGTAATCGATATCGGTTGTGAGAACTGTGTCAGATTCAAGGAGGAACGCACTAGTGGCGTCAAAACTGCTGTGATCGAACAGAAATTTTTCAAGCTCACTGTCCTTCTGCGTGATCTTTTGCGTGGTCGGAACGATTGGAAGGATGGGGGGTGATTTAGGAAGTATAACAGTTAAAGGTTCAGAAGGATGAATTGGAAAATCCGACTCATCAAACAAAAATGGTTCATCCTCAATACTCTCCTCAATACTATCCTCATAATTCTCCTCAAAAGTTATCTGATCCATGCAATTATCATCAAAATTAAGTCGCATATGAAGTTCGGGAGAAACATTTAATGACTCGGGATGATGAATTGGAGAGAAAAATTCAGTTAAATCTGCGGGTTCATCATCCAAAATATTCCCTGTGTCTATATCCTCAATCAAGTGAAAATCAATTTTTTTAGACACCTCATCAAAAGCATGGATATTTATCAATTCAGGTTCTAGATTGGAGGTGTAGAGGTCGAAAGAATTAGGTTTGGGTTCACTCGAAAAGGGCTCTTCACAATCAGGTCTATGCGGCCAGCGAGGGCGTTGATGGCATTCGGCGGAGGAGGCCGTCCGCGCCTCCGTTGAGAGGGAGGCGGCGGTTGGTGCTTGGATCGTCTTGATGATCGCTGGCCATTGGAATGAGATCCGAAGGCGAACTTTTGATTTTGTGGAATCTAATTTCCCACAGACGGCGCCAGCTGATGGAGGGTGGAATCTCCTTCAGATGTTGCTTCCCGTTGATCTGCGGATGGATGCGATGTGTGGCTGAGATTGGATCTGGAGGCTGTCACTTCTGAAGCGTGTGGATCTCAATGGGTTGAGGTTGTGGTTGCCGAGTTACCTGTAAGGAAGTCCCGGGGTGGTTGTACCACCGAGGACCTTCCGACGATCAAGTTAGTGGGGTAATCCGAGCAGAGTAACGGCTTAGTGGAGCAGAATTGGCTTACCTTGACCGTCTGTAAAAGGGGTTTAAATAGCGGTGGCAGCAGGTGCGACAGGCGCGAGAATCATGCCGGCTTTACGCTCCCGACGTCATGCCCGCGTGATGAGCGGGACCTGCCTTTAATAGCGAGACAGGCTCGTTAATGAGGGATTGTGGTGGTGTGGAACGTGGGATGTGGTCGGCGAAGATCTCGCGCATGCCGAGATTCGCGAGATGGCGGTTACGCCTGCGAGCGGTGCTGTTGGTCGGTCGATGAAACCAAGGAAGATGACCTCGGCGGGGGAGCTCGCGGACGAGCAAGGGAGTCGAGGTATCTAGTTTCTGTAGTAGCTCGGGAATGAGCTGTGAGGCCGAGGATGCCCATTGTGCTGGGGCTCGGAGGTGAGCCAGCGTCTGCTCGGTAGGACGAGCATAGGGGTGGTTTGTTCGGCAACTGTAGGCCCTTTCTTGCATGCCCTGGGACATGTCATCTGCCACGTGTCATGATCTGGGAGATCACCGATATCGAGCATCATCATAAGTACTTTTTTGATAAAAAAAAATTCAACAAGAAACTTTTTGTAGCTCACTCGCTAATACTCTCCACTACTGTTCCTATGCCTGCGTGTTCGAATTCCATCAACCCCAATTATTTTAATATTTTTTCTTTTTAATGTTTTGGAAGTCCAAAGGTTTGCACGAGATTTACATGGGTTTACCAAACAATACAAAGAAAAGAAGTATTAATATGCGGCCTTTAAACCCATTTAAAACCTTGGCACAAACCATGAGGCCAGATGCTAACTTGGGGCCGCCATTTAGCCGACATCGGCGGCCAGGATGTGCCAGATCGGGTCCGTGTTGGACCCGTGCGATCTTTGGCCTCCCCTCAACGCATTTTGATACTTTAAAATCTCTGAACTAAAATAGAGAACAGTAGACTCTTCACCTAGCCCATTTACATCTTTTTAATTCAATTTTAAATTTTCTTTTTAACACACCCTGCTCCCTGATTATTCTATAAATAATTAGCCATTCTAGCCTCATCCCCATTTCTGAATATACTCTAAATTCCTCCCAAAAGTTCTCTCTCTCAATACTCTCAAGTCCAAGCCAAGCTCAAGGGGTCAAGCTCACCTTTCGCATCGCGCTGTTGTTCTCTCAAGCTTATTCCTCCATTTCATCATTAGTCTCGGTTCTTCCAACCGAGACTTACCCCTTTTCTATTACTATCTAATCTAGTACGCACAACCCGTAAGTGTTCCTCTCTCTCTCTCTGTGTGTGCTTTTCCCCATCATCAACACACTACGGCATGTTAAAAGTTAAACAAAATAAACTAAAATATTAAATCGTTGCAACATGGCTTGTTCATTCTAAAATGCTATCTAGAACAATATAAATTTCAAGCTATCATTCTTGTAAATCCATGTCCCTTATAATTTCATATGTAGTTTATAAAAGAATTTTCATGTTAATAAATATTAGAAAAGCAATTAAAAAAATACTTAGTTCTTGTTAAAATACTAGTTTCTATGATATATTAGTCTAGATCATGCACATGGTAATGACCTACCCCACTCACACACACCTGAATTCATATCACGATCAATCGATTGTAGCATTTTATGGAAACGTTTTTCATTACACTACCCTCAAGCTTTGAAATATTGAATTTTAAACCGAAATCATTTTTCCTTGGCAATTATGCCCTTCACAACCCTCTTCAGGAGATCCCTGTTAAAAGATGGTGCAGATTATTGCACATCTTGGGTCTAGTGGGTAAGATCAAACCTCTTCACGGAACGCGTTCTTGAAAGAAAAGAAAATACAAATTTTTTCAAAAAAAGTTAAAATAATTTAAAAATAACTTAAATATTATATACTTGTAACTTAAAAGAAAACATTTTTGTAAATATAATTTCAATAAAATATTCTAAATTAAAAGATTAGGGTTTTATTAAGATACCGCAAGTTTTTCAAAAGTTAGAGTTTTCATTAAAATAACGTAAATTTTTAAAAGTTAGGTTTTATCACTAAAATACCAATCAATCTAAAATATATTTTTATTAAAACCCTCGAAATTCTAATTAATATAAGTTTTCCCAAAAACACCCTCGAGGTTTATTTTTAAAATGAAACATTTTACATGTAAAGAAATTTATTGGTTTAAATCATGTAAATATGTATAGTATATAACCTATTTAATCTCTCAGATATTTATATAATAATGGGTTTAAGCGGTATTTTTTCACTTCAGTGTCGGAGAGCTGGAGAAAGTCAGTGCTTGCCTAGTTTAGGCAAACTGGTATTTGTCTGGCAATCGTCCTTGAAAAAGACACAAATGCTGCTGGCTATGTGCAGTGGTTGCCAAATTAAATCACATGAATATCGAATCATATATTATTAAACTCATGATATCCTGCATGACTTAACATGAATTCTTGAAACTTAATTTAAACCTGACCTTGAATTAAACTTGAAACTGAATTTGACTTGAACATGAACTTGACTTGAACCTGAACTTGACATAAATACTTGAACCTAGTATATACACTTAAACCGACTTGACTCGAACCGTGAATACAATTGACATAAATCCTTGCAATTGACTTGACTACATGATCTTGATAGGAACTCAATCCTGAAAACTGTTGGGTTCCCTAGCACGGCCACTGGATTTCGGGAGGTATCGACCATGCCGTTTTCAAAAATTGTCATGCTAAAGGACCCTAACCATAGAATCTTAACTAGAGAATTAGACGAAACATGCATGTAATCAAACATTATATCTAAGTGAACAAGGAATACAACATTTGTAGACTGGTCCTTCACTTCAATAGCTCCGTGTAGTAGTCTCTTCGCTCCAAGTAGTGAACTCTCGGACTTTAGAAAGGCTCCACAAGATGAAAGGAACAAGTTTACTTGAAGTATTCGAGGCCGAAGATGATCTACGTCGATGAGACACCAACTCAAGCTACCTCCTCACTAATTAGGAATTAGTGAAGGAAACAAGCTAAACTAAATGGCTAGTCTAGTGTAAGTTGATGAAGTAGAAATTTTGCTCACTTTAGAAATATTTTTCTCACTCATTTTCTTCACCTCCCAAAAAGCTAAAGAGCTTGAGGAAGGAGATGAAGAAAAGCAACCATGGAGAGAAGCAAGTGTAGAATGGCAACCATGGGAGAGAAATATCTCATATAACTCTTGCAGAGACTAAACCATAGCCAACAATAATGGTTAGGTTAATAAATATCTAGAGTGAGACAAAATTAGTGAACTAAGTCAAAGGTTATCACAAAACTTCTCCAAGCTTCTAACCTTGACTAATTTCCAACTAATTTTCTTTTACTCTTTATAAATAAAACCCCACATTATTATTTGTATGGTATGAGTCTCATACACCCATGACATAATGTATCATCTAGCATGGCACACTAATATATCACACACACACACACACACACACACACATACACACACACACACACACACACACACACACATATATATATATTAAGTGCACAAGTGAGAAAAAGAATTCTTAAGTGAGCTAATATTAGTTAATGTAAATTAATATTATCAAATATATAATTATAAATTAAATTATTAAATCAACATTTGATTTAATAATCCGGCTATATCTCATATGACAGACTAATATCATTTGTATCATCTTATCGAATTAACACTTGATTCGATAACCCGGCTATATCACATATAACAGACCGATATTACATATCGCGAGAATAGAATACGGTATCACATACGCGTATTAATCTCGGTCTCGCACATATCACATATGTGCTCCTACTTCATTTCTCTTGAGCCAGGAAACCTCTGTGTAAGACTCTAAAGACTCGTCAATACGCCGGCAGTAGATGATGATCACATCAGTCACCCACAAGTCGTCAGCGGTACTACCTGGACGTAACGGCTATCTGGGTATTGAGCAATCAGAAGATCAACAAGCAAGCCTACTCATACTCTTGCAAATCCAATAAGTAACACTACCGTACAGTCCGGTCTCTTCGTCTGACATGTCGCATATCCAGCCTGGGGTGGTAAACGTCAGACTCCAATAGCCTGATAAGTCATGCCGATGTGAATCCCATAACGGTTCGAGAAACTACTCATAACACTTACCAGTAAATCTCAGCAACCCTGGCCAAGGATTTGTTGTTATGGCCAATCGAGTATAGTGCAACATCAACTCCCAATACCGGGAGAGACGAAATCCCCTCCTATCGCTCATTGCCTCCATATGACTCGGGACTGTACCCAAAAACCACCGTTTTGCACGTTCTCTTGAACGTGGTAAGGTGAAAATCAAAGCACAGTGGGAATTACATAAGACTCTATGACGATCTTGGGTCTACAGACCAACCTGTATCAGTGTCACTAGAGAACTGCTATCTGACGTGGGGTATAATACCATCTAGGAGTTCTCGACGAGTCCTCTTCAGTGTACCCAGTCTCCACTGAGCACCCGTATACGATCTTTGATGTCAAACACCAATGGATGTGGGATCATGCATCGCCCATCATATGGGTCAAGAAGCGTATACGCTAGTCTACTCTAGAATATCGATGCCCCGTCTCGATACTCCCACGACTAGGAACAATTGAAGGATGTACTTACCAACTACCCTGGCCCCACTAGTATGATCTGCATCATAATCCCAGTAGTCAAGTACTCATCCTAAGGGCTTTATCAACATGTAATAGAGAGACAATAAGTGTACATGTTAAGATAAAGAGCAACAGATAGCATACTATTATGTCGAGCAAGAAAGTCCTCCCTATATATGTCCAAGCATCCATTATAATATACATCACATGTACAATAATGGCCTCTAGGACATATACAACTAACAATTTCCCACTTGCACTAGGGCCAGTTGTTGTAGTATCTCATACCCAACGTCCCATAAGTGTCTCTCTTCGGAAAGGCCTTTGTGAGTGGATCCTCCGTGTTGTCCTTCGCGTCAATTCTCCTAACCTCGATCCCCTAGAGATCAGCCATCTCCCTGATCATGTGATACTGTCTCAGAATATGTCTGGATCACTGATGAGACCGGCGTTCCTAGGCCAAAGCCACAATTCCATTGTTGTCACAATAACAATTATTGGACGCTCAATGGTAGGAACCATGTTCATCTCGTGAACAAGAAATATCCAGACATCCACTTTGGCAGCATCGTTGGTAGCGATGTATTTAGCCTTTATCGTCTAGTTTGCTACGGTATATAGCTTGGAACTCTTCCAACATACCGTCCCTCCACTGAGGGTAAAGACAAAGCCTGAGACTGACTTTCAGTCGACCTTATCACTCTGGAAGCTCGAATTGGTAAAGGACTATCACTAGAGTTCACCGTTACCAAACACCAAGATCATTTCTTCAGTGCTTCACAGCTATTCAGTGATTCTCCTAAGATCTGATTGATCCTGATCACTACATCTAGTGAGTCAGCTACATCTGGTCTGGTACATAATATCACATACATGATAGAGCCTACTGCCGAAGCATAGGGTATCCCTTGTATGCGAGCTCTCTCTAAATCAGTCTTAAAAGACATCTTTTTGGAGAGAGTGATTCCTGAGTTAGTGGGCGAACCACCACACTTAGAATCTTCCATACTAAACCCCTTTAGTATAGTGTTAATGTACTTAGACTTTCGGACACTCCCAACATCCACTTAGATCTATTTCTATAGATCTAAATCTACAAGATGTAGTAGGTATCATTCAGATCTACCATGGAGAATCCTCGTAATAAGAGGAGCTTGACCGAGTGTAGCATAGGAAACCATTTCTTATCAAGAGTATGTCATCTACGTACAATACATGGAAGACAACCTTACTCTCTACAACCTTCTTGTATATACAAGGTTCATCTACCTTTTTGTTGAAGTCAAAAATTTTGACTGCCACATCAAGACAGATGTTCCAACTCCGCGATGCCTTCTTTAATCCTGATGTACTTAAGCATATCCATTGGAGAAAAGGTTTCATCATAAACCACACCTAGTTATTGACGAAAACCTTTTACTACACATCTAGCTTTGAAAATCTCAACTTTTCCATTTACACCAAGAATCTTCTCAAGATCCACTTGCTCCCGATGGGTTTTACCCCTTCTGGTGCAACATTCAAAGTCATACTTTGTTGATGTACATGGATTCCATCTCAGATCGCATTGCATCCAGCCATTTCACAAAGTCTCCACTCGTGATGGCCTGTCTGAACCTAGTTGGGTCATCATCTACCATGATGCAATCCTCGCTCCCACTGCCATCGAGAAAACCGTAGTATCTCTCAGGCGGATAAGGAACCCTACCAGATTCGCGGAGAGGCTGAGGTTCTTTGGAGACTATTCAATCCTTTGGTTTCACCAAATTATCAGCTATTAGTTTGTCGAGCTGGAACTCCTTCCAATTCTTCCTCATGACCACTAATTTCTTCCATAAGAAATTCCTTTTCTAAAAAGGTGGCATGCTGAGAAATAAAACACCTTTTGCTCCTCAGTGTGGTAGAAGATATCCCCTCGCAAATGTTCGGGATAACCAACAAACTTATACAGAATTGACCTTGCCTCGAGCTTGTCTGGATTTTACTTTTTAACATAGGCCGAACAATCCCATATCTTAACTCGTTTAAGAGATGGTCTCTTCCTATTCCATATCTCATATGGAGTGGTAGGCACTGATTTGGATGGAACCCCATTCAATAGGTATGAAGCTTCTCAAGTGCATAACTCCAAAAGGAGATAGGCAACTCAGCAGTACTCATCATAGAGCGCACCATATCTCATAGGGTGTGATACCTCCGCCCCGATACACCGTTCTACTGTGGTGTATACGGAGGAGTAAGCTGAGAGAAAATTCTATTCTCTTTTAAATAATCCAGGAACTCCGTGCTCAAGTATTCCCTTCTCCGACCAGATTGAAGGACTTAATACTTATACCCGTCTGGTTCTCAACTTCAAGCATATATTCCTTGAATTTCTCAAAAGTTTCAGACTTGTGTTTCAACAGGAACATATGTCCGAATTTGAGAGATGGTCAGTCAATATAATGAGGTACGAGGAACCAGCCCTGGCATTTATAGACTTAGGACCATGTACATCACCATGTATCGGTCCCAAGAGTTAAGCAACTCTTTCTCCCTTTCCAGTAAACAGAGTTTTGGTCATTTTACTTTTGAAACAAGACTGGCAAGTATCATAAGATGAAAATTCGAACAGATTCTAATATTCATCTTTATGTAACTTAGCTAGTTGTGTCGCATTGATATGACCTAGTTTATAATGCCAAAAGTAGGATTCGTTCATTTCTGAACTACTTCTCTTGTGTGTGTTCTATATATTTTGAACTGTGGTTTGATTTAGAACGTATATACTATTATATAACGTGCATGATCCAATCAACTCTTGATTAAGGAAAATGTTCACAACATTATCCAGCAATACAAAATTATATCCTTCTTTAACTTAATAAAGAAACTGATATATTATTGTATATCAGGTTCGGCATGCAATAACATTTGTTCAGAATCAATGTATTTATCATTTGGTAATATAAGGTGATATCTGCCAACTTATTTGGCTGCAACAATTGCACCATTCTCTACACTTAGAGACATATCACCCAATCCCAGTTCTCTATCTTTCTGTAGCCCATGTAACAGATTACATATGTAGGATCCTGATCCGGTATCTCATACCTAGGACGTAGAAGATACTGAGAAACCGTTCTCGGTGATGAACACACCCGAAGAATATGCATCAACATACTTTTTCCTCGATTGGGTGGCATGAGAATCCTGGTATTCCCCTATTTCCTACTCGGATTTATAACAATTATAAGATAGAGCGGAACCAGCATTCCCCAGCTCAGTATAATAAGAAGGTTCGGCCAATAAATCCATATTATTATCTTGATTAAGGCATGTTACGGTCGATACCAGGAGAGAGAGAGAAGAAAACACTCTGCGTATGCTCTTGCAAAATTAGATTGGTTATTATTTTATCTAATCAGGATGGCGCCTACTATTTTCATCAAATCTTCCTTCAAACCCTAAAAGGTAAGACTAGCCGGGATTAATTACACCCTGCAAGTTCGCCAATCTTTCGGCCAGGCCAGTGTCGGTACTTTGAGGGAGGTTCCCCGTGCTTTCGCATGGACCTAATTAAAATAAACCTCGTTTTTAGGCGTAACTGTTGGGTTTCCCTAGCACCTACTGTAGAGTATGGAAGCATCACACATGCCATTTTAAAAAATATAGAGGTGCTAAGCAAACATAACAAGAATCTTTAACTAGAAGTCTAGGGTAACAACTAAAGTATCACATACTATAAACATATTATCACTAAGTGAAAGGAATACAACCTTTGTAGTCCTCTTGTATTGACTCCTAGGATCGTTGAGAGTTTGAAAAGGCTTGCTTGTAATCTCCTTTGTCCACGATGATCCATCCGAAGTCCACTTTATCCAAGCTCCTAGCTCCACTTGATCAAAGAAAAAGATGAAGCTAACACTCTAAACTAATTGACTAGATTAGAGTAGAATGATGAGGTGGTGTGTTTTCTCTATTCAAAACCCAATCTTTTTATCAATCTCACTCTATGGCAATCTTAAGAGAAAAAGAGAATGAGGAAGAAGAAGATGGCAACTTGAGAGCTCAAGAATAATGAAAGATGATGAGAAAAGAGAATAGAAAATAATATATATATTCTTCTCTCATCTCAAACCATGGTAACTTAAATATCTAGATATTTATTTGCAAATGAGTTAAAACCAAAAGGAAAACTAATCCAAGGTTAAATATTAGGTGAAGTATGGTTTAGTTTGGAAGTGTGTAGAAAGATAACCATGGATCAATTTCCTTTTTCTTTTCTTTTAACTTAAATACAAATACACACACACACACACACACACACACACACACACACACACACACATATATATATATATAAGTTCCATGTGAGTCTTGTATTGCCATCAAGAGTGTATCATCAACCATGATACTATGTATGCATGTATGTGTCCATGCACATCAACATGTGCATACATGCATGCATACATCATATAAAAAGAAATGGGTTTAATAAAAAAAACTAAACTAAAAGTCAAATGTTAAATCAACACTTGATTTAACAAACCGGTCATATCACATACGACCCGACCAATAGAAAAATGCCTGATTAACTTACGGTATCTCATACCCATATTTAATCGAGTCCCCGTGCATATCTCATATGCACACTACATCGTTTCGCCTGGGCTAGGAAACTCCTGTGTGGGACTCTAAGACTTATCAATACACCGGCAGTAGGTGATGATTATATCAAACACCCACAAGCCGCAAGCGGTCAGCTAAACATAACGGCCACCCGGGTATTGAGCGATTAGAAGAAAACCAACAAAGCTGTCAAAACTCCCATCGAGCCAACTGGCAACACTTACCGTACAGTCCGGTCTCTTCGTCGGAGATGTTGCATATCGAGTCTAGGGATGGTATCTTCGACCCCAATAACTCAATAAGTCATGCTGGTGTATGGCTCATAACAGATTGAGAAACTACTGATAACACTTATCAGTAAATCTCAGCAGCCCTGGCCAGAGACTTCCTGTTATAGCCAATCAAGCATAGCAAAACATTAACCCCCAATACCGGGAGAGACGAAACCCCTCCTATCGCTCATTGCCTCCATGTGCCTCGAGACTGTACCTAAAATCCACCTGTTTGCATGACTCAGTAGAGCCGTGGTAGGGTGGAGATCAAAGTACAGTGGGAGGACATACAAGACTCTATGACGATCTTGGGTCTACAGACTAACCTGTACCAGTGTCACCTGAGAACTGCTATCCGACGATAGATATAATACCACATAGGGGTTCTCGGCGAGTCCGTTCAGTGTACCCAGTTTCCACTGAGCACCCGCATACAATCTTTGGTGTCAACACACCAGATGGATATGGGATCATCCATCACCCATCATATGGGACAAGAATGGTATACGCTAGTCTACTCTAGAATATCGATGCCCCATCTCGATACACCCATGACTAGGAATAGTTAAAGGATATGCTTATAAATTACATGTGTCATACTAGTATGATCCACATCATAGTCGGAGTAGTTAAGCAAATATCCTAAGGGCTTTATCAACATGTATCAAATGAATAAAATGCATGATCAAATGAACATGTCAAGATAAAGTAAACCATATAGCATACTATCATGTCGAGCAAGAAAGTCATATATATACATATATACATGTCCAAGCATCCACTATACATATAATAGCCTCTAGGGCATACATATATCCAACAATCTCCTATTTGCACTAAGGCTGGTTATTGGCGTATCTCATACCCAACATCTCAAAAAGTTGCTCATGCTAGGGCTGTGGAAGGCCCTTGGTGAGTAGATCCTCGGTATTATTCTTTGTATCTACTCTCCAAATCTCGATCTCGTGACGATCTACTATCTCCCGGATTAAATGATATCGCCTTCGGATGTGGCTGGACTTCTGATGGGACCTTGGTTATTTGGCTAACGCCATAGCCCCATTATTATCACAATACAATAGTATTGGATCAACAATGGTTAGAACTACTCCTAGTTCCGCGACGAACTTCTTCATCCAGACGGCTTCCTTGGTAGCATCATTTGCAGTAATATACTCAGCTTCTATCGTGGAGTCTGCAACGGTATCCTGTTTAGAACTCTTCCAACTAACCGCCCATCCATTGAGGATAAATACAAACCCTGAGATAGATTTGCTGTCATTCTTATCACTTTGGAAGCTGGAATCGGTAAAGGCCTCCATTTGGAAATCCCCATTACCATACACCAAGAACAATTCTTTAGTCCTTTGTAAGTACTTAAGAATGTTCTTCACTACTATCCAATATTTCTCCCCTGGGTTTGATTGATACCTTCTTACTACAGCTAGTGCATAAGCTACATCAGGGCGTGTACATAACATCGCATACATTATAGATCCTACGGCTGAAGCGTAGGGTATAATGCTCATGCGAGCTCTCTTTTCATCAGTCTTCGGACATAAGCCCTTAGAGAGAGTGATTCCATGACAAGCGGGCAAGGCACCACGCTTGGAATCTTCCATACTAAACCTTTTTAGGATGGTGTCAATGTACTTTGATTGGGACAATCCCAATAACCTCTTGGATCTATCTCTATATATCCTAATGCCCAAAATGCAAGAGGCATCACCCAGATCCTTCATGGAGAACCTTTGTGATAAGAATAATTTGACTAATTGTAGCATAGGAATATCATTTCTTATTAAGAGAATGTCATCGACGTACAATACGAAGAATATGACAGTTCTCCCTACAATCTTCTTATAAATGCATGGTTCATTTATATTTTTGACAAAATCAAACTCTTTGATTGTGTCATCAAAACAGATGTTCCAGCTCCGTGAGGCCAGCTTTAATCCATAAATGGATTTAAACAACCTACATGCTTTCCCGCTGCTCCCACTGTCAATGAAGCCCTCTGGCTGATCCATAAAAACGCATTTTTCTAAATCAACATTTAGAAATGCAGTTTTAACGTCCATCTGCCAGATTTCATAATCATAGTGAGCAGCAATAGCAAGTAGGATCCGAATGGATTTAAGCATTGCTACTGGAGAGAAGGTTTCATCATAGTCCAATCCTGGTCTTTGACGAAAACCTTTCGCTACAAGCCTTGCTTTAAAGATCTCTATCTGTCCGTCTACACCAATCTTTCTCTTAAAAATCCATTTGCACCCAACGGGTTTTATCCTAGGAGGTGCAACGTCCAAAGTCCATACTTTGTTAGTGTACATGGACTCCATTTCGGATCTCATGGCTTCCAGCCACTTCACTGAGTCACCACTCGTGATAGCTTGCTGAAAACTAGTAGGGTCATCATCATCCATGATGCAATCTTCTCTATCACCATCAATGAGAAACCCATAGTATCTCTCTGGTGGGCCAGAAGTTCTACTAGATCTCCGGAGCGGCTGAGGTTCTTAAAGTTCTACTGCAACATCAGTTTCAACCAATTCGTCCTGTGTAATTTGTGTCTCTAGAACCTCTTCTAGTTCTACCGCATTGCCATCAGTACTATTTGTAAAGATTTCATTTTCCAAAAATGCGGCATGTTGAGAAACAAACACCTTTTGTTCCTCCTTATGGTAGAATAGATATCCATACGAATGTTTTGGATATCCACAAATTTACACATGACCGATCGTGTCTCGAGCTTTTCTGGATTCTGCTTTTTGACAAAAGCCGGACAGCCCCATATCCTAACTCTTTTAAGAGATAGTCTTTTTCCACTCCATATCTCATATGGAGTGGTAGACACGGTCTTGGTTGGAACCCTGTTTAACAGATACATTGCTGTCTCCAATGCATGCCCCCAAAAAGAAAGTGGTAACTCAGCATCACACATCATGGACCGTACCATATCTAATAGGGTACGAGTTCTCCGTTCTGACACACCGTTGTGCTGTGGTGTGTAAGGAGGAGTGAGCTGGGAGAGAATCCCATTCTCTTTTAAGAAGTCTGAAAACTCTGTACTTAAATTGTTGGTTATATGTATGCCCTAGAGGCCATTACTATACATAGGATGTATATTGTAGTGGATGCTTGGACATATATAGGGAGGACTTTCTTGCTCGACATGATAGTATGCTATCTGGTTGCTCTTTACTTTAACGTGTACACTAATTGTCTCTCTGTTACATGTTGGTAAAGCCCTTAGGATGTGTACTTGACTACCTGGACTATGATGCGGATCATACTAGTGGGGATATGGTAGTCCATAAGTACATCCTTCAAGGTCCCTAGTCGTGGGTGTATCGAGACGGGGCATCGATATACCAGAGTAGACTAGCGTATACCTTCTCGACCCATACAGATGGGCGATGGATGATCCCATATCCATTGGTGTTTGACATCAGAGATGATATACGAGTGCTCAGTGAAGACTGGGTATACTGGACGGACTCGTCGAGAACTCCCAGATGGTATTATACCTTACGTTAGATAGCAGTTCTCTGGTGACACTGGTACAGGTTAGTCTGTAGACCCGAGATTGTCATAGAGTCTTGTGTGATTCCCACTGTGCTTTGATTTCCACCTTACCACGTCCAAGAGGGCGTGCAAAATGGTGGTTTTTGGGTACAGTCCCGAATCACATGGAGGCAATGAGTGATAGGAGGGGATTCGTCTCTCCCGGTATAGGGAGTTGATGTTGCGCTGTGTTCGATTGGCTATAACCGGAAATCCCTGGCCAGGGTTGCTGAGATTTACTGGTAAGTGTTACCAGTAGTTTCTCGAACTGTTATAGACCTCATATCGACACGACTTATCGAGCTATTGGGGTCTGACGTTTACCACCCCTAGGCGAGATATGCGACATATCAGACGACGAGACCGGACTGTACGGTAAGTGTTACTGGTTGGATTCACAGGAGTGTGAGCGGGCTTGCTCGTCGATCTTCTGATCGCTCAATACCCGGGTGGCCGTTACGTTTAGCAGACCGCTTGAGGCTTGTGGGTGTTTAATATGATCATCACCTGCTGCCGGCGTATTGACGAGTGTTTAGAGTCCTACACAAAGGTTTCCTGGCTCAAGCGAAACGAAATAGGACCGCATATGAGATATGTGTGGGACCGAGAATAATGCGTGTATGTGATACCGTATTCTATTCTCACGATGAATGTATCGATTGGTTGTATGCGATATAACCTAGTTATCGAATCAAGGATTGATTCGATAAGCCGATACATTGGATACTAATCGGTTATATGCGATATGACCGGATCATTGAATCAAGTGTTGATTTAATGATTTAATGTATAATTATATATTTGATATATTACTTTACATTAACTAGTATTGGTTCATTTTAAATGGATTTTCTCACTTGAAACACACAAGTTGTATATGTGATATACTTTTGTGCACTTCTTTGTATCATGTTTGATGATACATGCTAACTTGGGTTTGTCTAAAGAATTAAACCATGGTTATGTAATGGTTAGGGTTTTGATTTTATTAACTATTTATTTATTTATTCATTAATTCATTTTTTCTAGATAAATAGAATGATGGCTTATTTTGTTTCTTTCATGAAGCTTCATGAAGTGTTGAAAGCTTGACCATTTTGTTTGTTTACTTAACCCTAATCATTCAACCTAACCTTAGTTAATTCTCTACACCTAACTATGGTTGCAATTATAATAAGTATCATATTATTTCCTATTTAAATAACTTATCATAATTCTATTTTTTCTTCTTCTTCATCTTCAACAAAAGAAGAAAACCTTGCAACCTTTAATGGCAACTTGAGAAAAAGAGTGAGAAATCCAATTCTAAAGTGAACCCACTTCCTATTTCTTCATCCTCTACCACTTGCCAAGTAGTATAGGGTGTTTTCTTCACAAGTTTCATGGCTTGGTGAAGTTGGAGCTTGATCTTGTGTTGCCTCGACGTAGATCATCTTCGGCATCGAAGTCGGCGACCTAGCCCGATCATTTCTTCGATAAAACCACCGCGAGAGTCTGAGATCCGATGGGTACAGCGGAGGGACTTCATCACGGAGCTATGGAGGTGGAGGACCGGATCTACAAAGGTTGTAGCCCCTTCCTTTTTAGTTAAAGTTGTTAACTTGCTTTGTATCGTCTATACATCAAGTTAACGATCCGTATTAGGGTTTGTAGGCACATAAAAATTTGAATTGGCCATATTTGATCACTTGTTGTTAGTTGTATGTATGCCCTAGAGGCCAGTATTGTACAGATTATGTATATTATATTGGATGCTTGGACATATATAGAGATGACTTTCTTACTCGACATGATAGTATGCTATCTGGTTGCTATTTATCTTAACATGTACACTAGTCTCTTTATACTGTCTTATAGTTACATGTTGGTAAAGCCCTTAGGATTTGTACTTGACTACCTGGACTATGATGCAGATCATACTAGTGGGGACATGGTAGTCCATAAGTACATCCTTCAAGGTCCCTAGTCGTGGGTGTATCGAGACGGGGCATCGATATACCAGAGTAGACTAGCGTATACGCTTCTCGACCCATGTGATGGGCGATGGATGATCCCATATCCATTGGTGTTTGACATCAGAGATGGTATACGGGTGCTCAGTGGAGACTGGGTACACTGGACGGACTCGCCGAGAACTCCCAGATGGTATTATACCTCACGTCAGATGGCAGTTCTCAGGTGACACTTGTACAGGTTAGTCTGTAGACCCGAGATCGTCATAGAGTCTTGTGTGGTTCCCACTGTGCTTTGATCTCCACCTTACCACGTCCATGAGGGCGTGCAAAACGGTGGTCTTTGGGTACAGTCCCGAGTCACATGGAGGCAATGAGCGATAGGAGGGGTTTCGTCTCTCCCGGTATTGGGAGTTGATGTTGCGCTGTGCTCGATTGGCCGTAACAGGGAAGTCCCTGGCCAGGGCTGATCAGAGATTTGCTGGTAAGTGTTACCAGTAGTTTCTCGACCCGTTACGAGCCTCACATCGGCACGACTTATCGGGTTATTGGGGTCTGACGTTTACCACCCCTAGACTTGATATGCGACGTATCAGACGAAGAGACCGGACTGTATGGTAAGTGTTACTGGTCGGATTCGCAGGAGTGTGAGCGGGCTAGCTCGTCGATCTTCTGATCGCTCAATACCCGGGTGGCCGTTACGTTTAGCAGACTGCTTGCGGCTTGTGGGTGCTTGATATGATCATCATCTGCTACCGGCGTATTGACGAGTCTTTAGAGTCCTACACAGAGGTTTCTTGGCTCAAGCGAAACGAAATAGGAGCGCATATGAGATATGTGCAGGACCGAGAATAATGCGTGTATATGATACCGCATTTCATTCTCGCGATATATGTTTCGAATGGTTATATTCGATATGACCTAGTTATCGAATCATTGATTCGATAAATCGATACATTACATACTAGTCGGTTGTATGCGATATAACCGGATCATTGAATCAAGTGTTGATTTAATGATTTAATGTATAATTATATATTTGATATATTACTTTGCATTAACTAGTATTGGTTCACTTTAAACGGATTTTTCTCACTTGGATTGCACATTGTATATGTGATATGCTTTCGTGCACGTCTTTGTATCATGTTTGATGATACTTGATATTATGGTTAAGTGTAAAGGGTTAAACCATGGTTAAGTGATGATTAGGGTTTTGGTTTTCCATTTATTTATTTGTTTATTTATTTGAAAGGATTAAGTTAAGAATGGTGGCTTATTTTGGAGCTATGTTGAAGCTTCATGAAGCTTTGACAAAGTCCACCATCCTTATCTCATCCTTAACCCTAACCACACTTACTAACCTTGGTTTAATCTCTACACTTGACCATGGTCAAGATATGATAAGTATTCATATTAGTTTTATTTTTAAAATAGAACACTTATCATTTCTTGCTTCATCTTCATCTTCTTCTTCTTCCTCAAGCTTGCTACAATAATGGCAACTTGAGATCTAGTGAGATAAATCCAATTCTAAAGTGAACTCACCTCCTATTTCTTCACCCTCTACCTCTTGCCAAGTTGTTTTGGGTGTTTACTTCACAAGTTTCACAAGTTTGTGAAGTCGGAGCTTGAGTTTGTGCAACCTCGACGTAGATCGTCTTTGACACAAAGCCGACGACCTATTCCGCTTGTTTTCCCGATGAAGCCGACGGAGGAGTCTAGGATTCATGATGTATAGCGAGAAGACTTCGTTGCGGAGCCGTGGAGGTGGATATCCGGATCTACAAAGGTTGTAATTTCCGTATCCTAGTAGTTAAGTGTTAACTAGCTTTATATTTCGCCTAAACTTCTAGTCTAAGATCCGTAGTCTAGGGTTTCTCGGCACAAAAAATTTAAAATTGGCATGTTCGATGCCTTGTGAGACCTTACTAGAGTGCCTAGGAACCTTTCACTGGTATCAGAGCCTAGCTAGAGCCTTAGGCGAAGTCCCGACGACGTTTGAAACCCGATCGAACCGAAATCCAAAACCGTAAAATGCTCTCTGGACTTTTTCTAAAAATTCGGATTTTTGTCAATTAAAAATATTCAGAAAATCAAGCAGGGTGTTGTGTGAATTACTGTGAAATACGAGGACCTGAATCAACTTTTCCACCGCGGAAGTGCGGCACATGCTAGGCATGTGCGGCGGTTCCGCGGCGGTACTGTTCCCTTTTTAATTTTTTAATTCACAGTAATTCATATATTTGTATATTATATTTTCTGGGCATTTTTATTGTGACTTTACAGGAGAGTATTTTGGGGTTGTATTGGGAATCAAAGATTCGATCGGATTATCAAATTTCGTCTTTGTGTTTTTCCAGATAACTGTAGAATATGTTAAAAAGTTTGACCGGATACAAATACCCAACTTTTCCCCTGCCGAAAAATTCTAAGTGTTGGACTTTTCTGTGGTTAAAAGACGTTCGAAGTAGTGCAAGTAACGCGATGGTCTTTCTAGAAGACAACAAACCTTAACTCGATTATGTGACCGTCTTGAACTGCCCTTTGAACCTTCGGGTTTGGGGCAGTACGGCGTGCCACATGTGAGGCGTTGGCTTGACCCTTCTACGGCTGGACCGTTGGTACTGAGGTATGAAGTGAATGTCTTTGAACCTATTTCATGTGTTGATCGGTGTCGGGAAAACTTGGGTGTTCGAGTGTTCGATCGGAAAGTTTAATATATTCTATTTATCCGGAATTGGATATAATAATTGGAATTCACAAACAGTTATGTGATAACTGAATGAATGTTATAAATCTAGCAATTTAGTCCCATATGATATTGAAAAGAGTTTTCGATAATGAGACTAAAATGCGGGATTTATATCTGTTAGGCATGCGATGTCTAAAGTAGTTGCGGATTCCAATTGTTGTAATTTTACACTTTTTTTCTGTGACCGTAAGTGTAATATGTGATATCGCCGGTTTCGTTGCTATATGTCAACGACAATTGGGGTATGCATACTTACTTACGTTGATGACATGTGATGTTATGTGTTGCTGGATATGTTATATTGGATCGTCGTATTCGAATAGCCGGGGGTTTTTATGTGAGATGAGTGTTTTTCATTTTCATTCATGTAAAAACTTGTATGTAATATTCTTTTATTTGGGGCACTTCCAGGTAGCGGAAGATGTCACCCTTTGTATATTATTTACTTTTCCGCATTAGGATAGACCCAAGGAGGGGAGCACAAGTAACCGGGTTCTGGGGTCCAGTGGGAGACCAACTCGAGGAATCGAGTCCGGGTCTCCTAACCCTAGAATTGGCAGGGTTGCTTGCCGCTCTCGTAGGGGTCTAGGGGTGTGGGATTGGCTATTCATCACGACCGTGAAATCCGTGTTTTATACTGGCTCGTATTGAAAACACGGACGTCCTAGTATATCCAATATTTCATATGTTTCTTCTGCTGCGATATCTGTTATGTGATCATGTGATGTTCTGTGATGGATATAGTATATATGATATATTATATAGACGTTACTTATGTTTTACACCCGCGCTAGCCCTGCCCTGCTCTGTCGTTAGTTACCTAACCTAACGGTGCACGAGGGGACATCGAGGCGAATGCGGATGGCATAAGTGTACGTCATATCTATCTGTGATGTTTAGGTATTTAAATGATGGGACTTCATTAATGTGATTAATGAAAGAAAAGAAACCTAAGATGTTGTAGAATCAGATTTTAAATAAAACAGGTAGCTACAGTTCTTGCTTTGCATAGCGGTATATATGATATACCCTGCACCTTATTCGATGAGGAAAGGACCGAGATCCCTTCACCGGGAGTGACTCCTTTAGCAATAACTGGCAGATGCTACACACTCGGTTTGCTTTTGACTGCTTTTGGGTTTTTGCTTTGCACAGCGATATATATGATATATCCAGCACCTCATTCGACGAGGAAAGGACCGAGATCCCTTCGCCGGGAGTGACTCCTTTAGCAAAACTAGAAAAGCCTCAAAATCACTCCATTTCAAAACTTCATTTGATTCTACAACGATATAAAGTTCATTACGCAAAAGGTTTTCTTAAAAACCTGACGTAGCCCTCCGTCATTTCAGATAAGTAATAGTTAGTATTCGTGCTGCGTTTGTTGACTCAGTCAAGACGTAGTGTGCGGTAGCTGATTACTATTTATCTGTTTATGCATATGATGCAGATTGGATTAGGGTAGTCGTGCGACTTTGTTGACTTAGTCAAGGGTCGTGCGGGTGGGTTTAATTCAATCAGGAAATGACGGGTTGAACTTTACTTGCGGTCTATGGTTTGTTGACTCAGTCAAGGTCATAGATCGTCTGGGGCAAAATATTATCGGGAATTTCAAGTGTTGAAATTTGCAATGAGATTGCATACCTTCTATGAGATAGTTGGATCCCGATACCCACTGCGAGTAAGAGTTACTCCTGGGAGAGTTTTACACATTGCATTTAGCTGATCAAGTAGGTGTCTAGAAAGGTGTTAACGAGGTTACGCCTCTGGGAAAACGAGGTTTACAGTAATTAGGTTCGTGCGAAAGCACGGGGGACCTCCCTCAAAATACCGACACTGGCCTGGCTGAAAGATTGGCGAACCTGTAGTGTGTAATTAATCCCGGCTAGTCTTTCCTTTTAGGGTTTGGAGGAAGATTTGATAAAAAGCAGTGGGAGCCATCCTGATTAGATAAGATAAAAACCAATCTGATCTTGCACGAGCATACGCTAAAGTGTTTTCTTCTCTCTCTCTCCAGGTAGCGACCATTTCATGCCTTAATAAAGATAATAATATGGATGTATTGACCGAACCCGCATGTTATACTGTGCAGGGGAACGTTGAACCCGTTCTATCTTATAAGTGTTATAAGACTGAACAGGAAACAGGAGAATATCTGGATTCTCACACCGCCCAAACGGAGAACATGCATGTTGATGCATCATCTTCGGGTGTGTTTGTCATTGAGAACTGTTTCTCAGTTCACCCTACGTCCTGGGTATTAGATACCGGGTCAGGATCCCACATATGTAAGATGTTACATGGGCTGCGAAAAGGTAGAGAACTGAGAAAAGGTGAACATTCCGTTCATGTAGGGAATGGGGCAAATGTTGCAGCCAAAGCAGTTGGCATATATCACCTAGTATTACCAAATGGTGATACACTAGTCCTGAATGAATGCTATTATATACCGAACATGATGTGGAACATTATATCAGTTTCTTTACTAAGTAAAGAAGGTTATAATTTTGTAGTAAAGGATAATGTTATGAACATATTCCTAGATCAAAGGTTGATTGCATCAGGCTCGCTACATAATGGCATATTCATTCTCAATCAAAATACAGTCTTCAATATACAAAACACACACAAAAGGAAAAGCTCAGAAATGAACGAATCCTTCTTGTGGCACTGTAGACTTGGCCATATCAATGAGACACGACTAGCTAAGTTGCATAAGAACGGATATTTGAATTCATTCGAATTATCATCTTATGACACTTGCCATTCATGTCTCAAAGGAAAAATGACCAAAACTCCGTTTAAAGGACACAGAGAAAGAGTTACCGAACTCTTGGGACTGGTGCATAGTGATGTATGCGGTCCAATGTCTACACACGCCAGAAATGGTTCTTCCTACTTCATTACATTCACTGACGATCTCTCTAGATACGGGCATGTGTTCCTGTTGAAACACAAGTCTGAAGCTTTTGAGAAATTCAAAGAATATAAGCACGAGGTAGAGAACCAAACGGGCAAAAGTATTAAGGTTCTTCGATCTGATCGAGGAGGTGAATACTTAAGCAGTGAATTCCTGGATTATCTAAAAGAGAATGGGATTCTCTCTCAGCTTACTCCTCCTTATACACCACAGCACAACGGTGTATCGAAACGAAAGAATCGCACCCTATTAGATATGGTGCGTTCAATGATGAGTAATGCTGAGTTACCTATTTCCTTTTGGGGGTATGCGCTTGAAACAGCCATATACCTATTGAATCTGGTTCCGTCTAAATCTGTACCTACCACACCATATGAGATATGGAGTGGGAAGAGACCATATTTTAAGCGAATTAAGATATGGGGTTGTCCGGCCTATGTCAAAAAGCAAAATCCGGACAAACTCGAGGCACGATCAGTCCTTTGCAAGTTTGTGGGATATCCTAAGAATTCTCAAGGATATTTTTTCTACCAAGCTGAGGAACAAAGAGTGTTTGTTGCTCAACATGCCACCTTTTTGGAAAGGGAATTTCTTGCAAAAGAAATTAATGGCAAAGAGGTAGAACTGGAAGAGGTTCCAGCACCACAAACTGCAACTGACAATTTAGTAGAACCAGAGGATTCAGTGGTGCCCGACGTACCCCAGCCTCTCCGCCAATCTAGTAGGGTTTCTCGTCCACCTGAGAGATACTATGGTTTTCTCATTGATGGTGGTAGTGAGGATTGCATCATGGAGGATGATGACCCAACTAGCTTCGAGCAGGCCATCACGAGTGGGGACTCAGTGAAATGGCTGGATGCTATGCGGTCCGAGATGGATTCCATGTACACCAACAAAGTATGGACTTTGGAAGTTGCTCCTGAAGGGGTAAAACCCATTGGGAGCAAGTGGATCTTTAAGAAGAAACTTGGTGTAGATGGGAAAGTGGAGACTTTCAAAGCTAGACTTGTAGCAAAGGGTTTTCGTCAAAGACCAGGTGTGGACTATGACGAGACCTTTTCTCCAGTGGCTATGCTTAAATCCATCCGAATCATGCTTGCCATTGCTGCCTTTCATGACTACGAAATCTGGCAAATGGATGTTAAGACCGCCTTTCTAAATGGTGATTTAGAAGAGCGCGTGTACATGACTCAGCCAGAGGGCTTCGTAGACAGTGGGAGCAGCGGGAAGGTGTGCAAGCTGCTTAAATCCATTTATGGATTAAAGCAAGCATCGCGGAGTTGGAACATCTGCTTTGACGTCGTTATCAAAGAGTTTGATTTCGTCAAAAATCCAGATGAACCTTGTATCTACAAAAAGGTAGCAGAGAGTAAGGTTGTCTTCCTCGTATTGTACGTGGACGACATACTCTTGATAGGAAATGATATTCCTATGCTGCAATCGGTCAAGCTCTTCTTATCACAAAGATTCTCAATGAAAGATCTTGGTGATGCCTCCTGCATATTGGGAATTAGGATCTATAGAGATAGATCCAAACGGATTTTGGGATTGTCCCAATCCAGGTACATTGACACCATACTAAAGAGGTTTAGTATGAAAGAGTCCAAGCGTGGAAACATGCCCACGATCTCTGGAGTCACTCTCTCCAAAGAGATGTCTCCCAAGAATGATTTGGAGAGAGCTCGCATGCAAGGGATACCCTATGCTTCGGCAGTAGGCTCTATCATGTATGCGATGCTGTGTACCAGACCCGATGTAGCATACTCACTAAGTGTAGTGAGTAGGTATCAAGCTGATCCTGGAGAGAGTCACTGGACAGCTGTGAAGAGCATTCTCAAGTACTTGCGAAGGACTAGAGATATGTTCTTGGTGTATGGTAACGGAGAACTCCAAGTGGAGTTCTTTACAGATTCCAGCTTCCAGAGTGATAAGGACGACTCTAAGTCGCAGTCGGGCTTTGTCTTTACCCTTTACGGAGGGGCGGTTAGCTGGAAGAGTTCCAAGCAGGAAACCGTGGCAGACTCGACGATGGAGGCTGAATACATCGCTGCCAACGATGCTGCTAAAGAAGCTGTCTGGATCAAGAAGTTCATTACTGAACTTGGAGTGGTTCCATCCATTGAGCGTCCAATACCTTTGTATTGCGATAACAATGGAGCGGTGGCTTTGGCCAAGGAACCCAGGTCCCATCAGCGGTCCAGGCATATTCTGAGGCGGTATCACCTGATCCGGGAGATAGTTGATCGCCGGGAGATCGAGGTCAGGAGAGTTGATACGAAGAACAACACGGCGGATCCACTCAGGAAGGCCATTCCCCAGATACAGTTTGAGAGACTCTTCGGGATGCTCGGTATGAGATACTACAGCAGCTGGCCCTAGTGCAAGTGGGAGATTGTTAGTTGTATGTATGCCCTAGAGGCCAGTATTGTACAGATTATGTATATTATATTGGATGCTTGGACATATATAGAGATGACTTTCTTGCTCGACATGATAGTATGCTATCTGGTTGCTATTTATCTTAACATGTACACTAGTCTCTTTATACTGTCTTATAGTTACATGTTGGTAAAGCCCTTAGGATTTGTACTTGACTACCTGGACTATGATGCAGATCATACTAGTGGGGACATGGTAGTCCATAAGTACATCCTTCAAGGTCCCTAGTCATGGGTGTATCGAGACGGGGCATCGATATACCAGAGTAGACTAGCGTATACGCTTCTCGACCCATGTGATGGGCGATGGATGATCCCATATCCATTGGTGTTTGACATCAGAGATGGTATACGGGTGCTCAGTGGAGACTGGGTACACTGGACGGACTCGCCGAGAACTCCCAGATGGTATTATACCTCACGTCAGATGGCAGTTCTCAGGTGACACTTGTACAGGTTAGTCTGTAGACCCGAGATCGTCATAGAGTCTTGTGTGGTTCCCACTGTGCTTTGATCTCCACCTTACCACGTCCATGAGGGCGTGCAAAACGGTGGTCTTTGGGTACAGTCCCGAGTCACATGGAGGCAATGAGCGATAGGAGGGGTTTTGTCTCTCCCGGTATTGGGAGTTGATGTTGCGCTGTGCTCGATTGGCCGTAACAGGGAAGTCCCTGGCCAGGGCTGATCAGAGATTTGCTGGTAAGTGTTACCAGTAGTTTCTTGACCCGTTACGAGCCTCACATCGGCACGACTTATCGGGTTATTGGGGTCTGACGTTTACCACCCCTAGACTTGATATGCGACGTATCAGACGAAGAGACCGGACTGTATGGTAAGTGTTACTGGTCGGATTCGCAGGAGTGTGAGCGGGCTAGCTCGTCGATCTTCTGATCGCTCAATACCCGGGTGGCCGTTACGTTTAGCAGACCGCTTACGGCTTGTGGGTGCTTGATATGATCATATCTGCTACCGGCGTATTGACGAGTCTTTAGAGTCCTACACAGAGGTTTCCTGGCTCAAGCGAAACGAAATAGGAGCGCATATGAGATATGTGCAGGACCGAGAATAATGCGTGTATGTGATACCGCATTTCATTCTCGCGATATATGTTTCGAATGGTTATATTCGATATGACCTAGTTATCGAATCATTGATTCGATAAATCGATACATTACATACTAGTCGGTTGTATGCGATATAACCGGATCATTGAATTAAGTGTTGATTTAATGATTTAATGTATAATTATATATTTGATATATTACTTTGCATTAACTAGTATTGGTTCACTTTAAACGGATTTTTCTCACTTGGATTGCACATTGTATATGTGATATGCTTTCGTGCACGTCTTTGTATCATGTTTGATGATACTTGATATTATGGTTAAGTGTAAAGGGTTAAACCATGGTTAAGTGATGACTAGGGTTTTGTTTTTTCATTTATTTATTTGTTTATTTATTTGAAAGGATTAAGTTAAGAATGGTGGCTTATTTTGGAGCTATGTTGAAGCTTCATGAAGCTTTGACAAAATCCACCATCCTTATCTCATCCTTAACCCTAACCACACTTACTAACCTTGGTTTAATCTCTACACTTGACCATGGTCAAGATATGATAAGTATTCATATTAGTTTTATTTTTAAAATAGAACACTTATCATTTCTTGCTTCATCTTCATCTTCTTCTTCTTCCTCAAGCTTGATACAACAATGGCAACTTGAGATCTAGTGAGATAAATCCAATTCTAAAGTGAACCCACCTCCTATTTCTTCACCCTCTACCTCTTGCCAAGTTGTTTTGGGTGTTTACTTCACAAGTTTCACAAGTTTGTGAAGTCGGAGCTTGAGTTTGTGCAACCTCGACGTAGATCGTCTTTGACACAAAGCCGACGACCTATTCTGCTTGTTTTCCCGATGAAGCCGACGGAGGAGTCTAGGATTCATGATGTACAGCGAGAAGACTTCGTTGCGGAGCCGTGGAGGTGGATATCCGGATCTACAAAGGTTGTAATTTCCGTATCCTAGTAGTTAAGTGTTAACTAGCTTTATATTTCGCCTAAACTTCTAGTCTAAGATCCGTAGTCTAGGGTTTCTCGGCACAAAAAATTTAAAATTGGCATGTTCGATGCCTTGTGAGACCTTACTAGAGTGCCTAGGAACCTTTCACTTGTGAGACCTCATTAGTATGCCTAAGAACCCTACAGTGGTATCAGAGCCTAGCTAGAGCCTTAGGCGATGCGTAGACGGAGTTAGAAGTCCGATCGAACCGAAACCCTAACTCAAAAATGCTCTCTGTAAATTTTTTGAAATCGAAGATTTTTTCGAATTAAAAATATGCAGCAAAATCAGCAGGAGTTTGTAAGAGTTACTGTGAAATTCGAGAGGCTAAATCCATCAAGCCGCCGTGGTTCCGCGGCACGAGCATGGCTCGTGCGGCGGTTCCGCGGCCGTACGGTCTCCTTGTTCAATGAATTTTACACAGTACTTCCTATTTTGCAGTGCTGGTTTTCCTGGGAATTTTTAATCTGAACTCAAGAGTTGAGTTTTCTGGGTTGTATTGGGAGTTCGTAGATTCAATCGGATTGTCAAACTTTATCTATGTGTTTTTCCGGGTAATTTTAGAATACGTTAAAAAGTTCGACCGGATAGAAATACCCACTTTTTCCCCTGTCGGGAAATTTCCAAGTGTTGGATCTTTCCGTAGTTTGATGACGTTCAAAGTAGTGCAAGTAATGCGAGGGTCCCTCTAGAAGACAACAAACCTTAACTCGATTATGTGACCATCTTGAACTGCCCTTTGAACCTTAGGGTTTGGGGCAGTACGGCGTGCCACATGTGAGGCGTTGGCTTGACCCTTCTACGGCTGGACCGTTGGTACTGAGGCACGAAGTGAATGTTATTGAACTTATTTCATGTGATGAGCTATTTCGGGAAAACTTGGGTGTTCGATTGTTCGATCGGAAAGTTTAACATTTTCTATTTATCCGGAATGTGATACAATATTTGGAATCCACAAGTAGTTATGAGATAACTAAATGAATGTTATAAACATAGCAGTTTAGTCTCACTTGATCGGTTGCCACGGAATTTTGATGTGATCGAAAGTCCGTCGCAATCACGTAGCGTACGCGGATACTCGCCTGGTAAACTTAATAGACAGCCTCACTCCATAGCCCCGACCAAGTGACTGTAGGAGAACCCCGTCGCCGAAAGCATCCGTTCGGGTGCTCGCGGCAGCGGTGTTCCGCCTTGGTGCACTTCGTCGACGGTATCGGGGGTGCGGCCGTCTATTGAAGATTACGACGAGCATTCGATCAGGATGTCGGGAATCTTGTTGAATTGCCCGACTTGGTATTGAAAAGTGTTTTCGATTTTGAGACTAAAATGCGGGGTTTATAATTGTTAGGCATGTGATGTCTAAGGAATTCATTTGATTAGGCATGCGATGTCTAAAAAGATTGCGGATTCCAACTGTTGTAGTTTTACACTTTCTTTTCTGCGACCGTAAGTGTAATATGTGATATCGCCGGTTTCATTGCAATATGTCAACGACAATTGGGATGCGTATATTTACTTACGTTGATGACATGTGTTGTTTTGTGTTGCTGGATATGTTATATTGGATCGTCGTGTTTGAATAGCCCGGGGGTTTTTATGTGAGATGAGTGTTTTTCATTTTCATTCATGTAAAAACTTGTATTTAATATTCTTTTATTGGGGCAGTTCCAGGTTGCGGAAGATGTCGCCATTTGTATATTATTTACTTTTCCGCACTAGGATAGACCCAAGGAGGAGGGCACAAGTAACCGGGTTTCTGAGTCCAGTGGGAGACCAACTCGAGGAGTCGAGTCCGGGTCTCCTAACTCTAGAATTGGTAGGGTTGCTTGCCGCTCTCGTAGGGGTCTAGGGGTGTGGGTTTGGCTATTCATCGCGACCGTGGAATTCGTGTTTTATACTGGCTCATATTGAAAACACGGACGTCCTAGTATATCCAATGTTTCATATGATTCTTCTGCTGCGATATCTGTGATGTGATCATTTGATGTTCTGTCATAAATACTATATATAGTATATATGATATATTATATAGACGTTACTTATGTTTTACACCCGCGCTAGCCCTGCCCCGCTTTGCCGTTAGTCACCTAACCTAACGGTGCACGAGGGGACATCGAGGCAAATGCGGATGGCATAAGTGCACGTCGTATTTATCTATGATGTTTAGGTAACTTAAATGATGGGACTTCATTAATATGATTAATGAAAGTAAAAGAAACCTAAAGATGTTGTAGAATCGAATTTCAAAAATAAAACAGGTAGCTACAGTTCTTGCTTTGCACAGCGGTATATATGATATATCCTGCACCTTATTCGATGAGGAAAGGGCCGACGATCCCTTCACCGGGAGTGACCCCTTTAGCAATAACTGGCAGATGCTACAACTCTCGGTTTGTCTTTTGATTGCTTCTATAGTTTCTGCTTTGCACAGTGATATATATGATATATCCCGCACCTCATTCGACGAGGAAAGGGCAGACGATCCCTTCACCGGGAGTGACCCCTTTAGAAAAACTAGAAAAGCCTAAAAAACACTCCATTTCAAAATTCATTCGATCCTACAACGATATCAAGTTCATTACGCAATAGGTTTTCAGAAAAACCTGTCGTAGCCCTCCGTCATTTCAGATAAGTCCTGTTTAGTATTCGTGCTGCGTTTGTTGACCTTGTCAAGGCGTAGTGTGCGGTAGCTAACCAGTATTTATCTGCTTATGCATATGATGTAGATTGGGTTAGGGTAGTCGTACGGCCTTGTTGACCTTGTCAAGGGTTGTGCGGGTGGGTTTGATTCAATCAAGAAATGACGGGTTGAACTTGACTTTCAGTCTATAGTTTGTTGACCTTGTCAAGGTCATAGATCGTTTGGGGAAAAATATTATCGGGAATTTCAAGTGTTGAAATTTGCAATGAGATTGCATACCTTCTATGAGATAGTTGGATCCCGATACCCGCTGCGAGTAAGAGTTACTCCTGGGAGAGTTTTACACATTACAATTAGCCGATCAAGTAGGTGTCTAGAAAGGTGTTAACAAGGTTACGCCTCTGGGAAAATGAGGTTTACATTAATTAGGTTCGTGCGAAAGCACGGGGGACCTCCCTCAAAGTACCGACACTGGCCTGGCTGAAAGATTGGCGAACTTGTAGTGTGTAATTAATCCCGGCTAGTCTTTCCTTTTAGGGTTTGAAGGAAGATTTGATAAAAACAGTGGGAGCAATCCTGATTAGATAAAATAATAACCAATCTATTCTTGCAAGAGCATACGCTGAGTGTTTTCTTCTCTCTCTCTCCAGGTAGCGACCAAATCACGCCTTAATCAAGATAATAATATGGATATTGACCGAACCAACTTGTTATACTGAGCTGGGGAACGTTGGTCCCGCTCCAACTTATAATTGTTATAAGACAGAGCAGGAAATAGGGGATTACCAGAATTCCCGTGCCGCCCAAACGAAGAGAGTGCATGCTAATGCATCATCTTCGGGTGTGTTCATTACAAAGAACTGTTTCTCAGTATCCTCTACGTCCTGGGTATTTGATACCGGATCAGGATCCCGCATATGTAATCTGTTACATGTGCTACAGATAGGTAAAGAACTGAGAACGGGTGATAAGTTTCATGAGACAGAAAACGGGGTAAGTGTTGCAGCCAAGTCTGTTGGTCACTGTCACCCTGTATTACCAATACAATGATTCTGAACGAATGTTATTAGATACCGAACCTGATATACAAAATCATATCAGTCTCTTTATTAGTAAAGAAATGATAAAATTTTGTATTGTTGGATAATATTTTGAACATTTCCTATATCAAAAGTTGATCGGTTCAGGCACGTTATCTAAAAGTATTGATGTTCTAAATCAAACTACAGTTCTTAGTATACAGAACACACACAAGAGGAAGAGTTCAGAAATGAACGAATCCTTCTTGAGGCATTATAGACTAGGTCATATCAATGCGACCCGACTGGCCGAAGTTACATTTAGATGCATATTTAAATTAGTTTGAATTTATATCTTGTGAAACTTGCCGGTCATGTCACAAAGATACGATGACACCAGCTCTGTTTATTGGAAACAGAGAAAGAGTTAGTGAACTCTTGGGATGATACATGTTTATGTATAAAGGTCCCCTGTCTACACATGCCAAGACCGGTTCTTTGTACTTCATTACATTCTCTGATGATCTCTCAAGATTCAGACATATGTTCCTGTTGAAACACAAGTCCGAACCTTTTAAGATATTCACGGAATATAAGTTAGAAGTAGAGAACCAAAATGAGGGTATAAGTATTATGTCCTTTGATGCGATCAGGGAGGAGAATACTTGAGCACGGAATTCCTAGACTATTCTAAAGGAGAATGAGATTCTCTCTCAGCATTACTCCTCCGTATGCACCATAGCACGATGGTATATCGGGGCGGAGCAATTGCACCCTATTCGATATGGTGCGCTCTATGATGAGTACTACTGAGTTACCTGTTTCCTTTTGGGAGTTATGCACTTGAGAAAATGCATACCTATTGAATAGGGTTTAAATCAGATCACAGCCTACCACTCCATATAAGATCTTGTATGGGAAGAGCCCATGTCTTAAGCAAGTTAAGATTTGGGGTTGTCCGGCCTATGTCTAAAAGCAAAATCCGGACAAGCTCGAGGCAAGGTCAGTCATGTAAAACTGGAAAGGTTCCAGCTATACAAACTATAGCAGATGATTTGGTAGAACCAAAGGATTCAGTAGATACCAACGAACCTCAGCCTCTCCGCCGATCTAGTAGGGTTTCTCACCCACCTGAGGGATACTTCTGTTTCTCTATGATAGTGGGAGCGAGGATTGCATCATGAGATGATGACCCAACTAGCTTCGAGCTGGCCATCAAGAGTGGGACTCTGTGAGAATGGCTGGATGCTTAGCGATCTGAGATGGAATCCTTATACACCAACAAATTATGGACTTTGGTTGCTATATCTGAAGGGTTAAATCCCCATCAGGAGCAAGTATATCTTGAGAAGATTACTTGGTGTACTTGGAAAAGTTGAGACTTTCAAAGCTAGACTTGTTAAAGGTTTGCATCATTGACCAGGTATGGATTTTGTTGAAACTCTTTCTAAGTAGCTATGCTTAAGTCCATCCAGATCCTACTTGCCACGGCTACATACCATGACTACGATATCTGGTGGTTGGGTGTCATGACTGCTTTTCTAAAATGATGTTTCAGAAAAGAGAGTCTGTAAGTACACAGTCAGAGGGCTTCGTAGACAGTGGGAGCAGCAGAAACGTGTGCAAGATGCTTTATAGGATAAAGCAGACATCGCGGAGTTGGAAAATCTGTTTTGATGTAGTAGTCAAATAGTTTGACTTCATCAAAATGGTAGATGAACCTTGTATATACAAAAAGGTAGTAGGGAGTATGGTGGTGATCCTCGTAGAGTACGTGGATGACATACTCTAGATAGGGAAGGAGTTTCCTATGCTACGCTCAGTCAATATCCGCTTATCACAATGATTCTCCATATAGGATCAAACTGATACCTCCTAAATCCTGGGTTTTGAATCTATGAGATAGATCTAATTGGATGTTAGGATTCTCACTAGTTGTAGTGAGATGGTATCAATCGATCCTGGGGAGAATCACTGGAAAGGTTCCAGGGTGATAAGGACGACTGAATGTCAGTCACAGGCATTGTCTTTACCCTTAGTAAAGGGGCGATATGTTGGAAGAGTTCCAAGTTAGATATCGTGGCATACTAGACGATAAAGGCTGGATACATCGCTACTTAAGATGCTACCAAAGAGGCAGTCTGGATGTATATTTGTTCATGAGATGAACTTAGTTCCTCCCATTGTGTGACAATGGAGTTATGGTTTATGCCAAGGAACGTCCGTCCCATCAGTGATCCAGACATATTCTAAGGCAGTATCACCTGATCATGGAGATGGTTGATCTCCAAGGAGATCAAGGTTAGAAGAGTAGACTCAGAGGACAACACGGCGGATCCACTCACAAAGGCCTTTTCCCAGAGAGAGACTTTTATGGGATGGTTGAGTATGAGATACTACAACCACTGCTATCAGATGGCCCTAGTGCAAGTGGGAGATTGTTAGTTATATGTATGCCCTAGAGGCCATTACTATACATAGGATGTATATTGTAGTGGATGCTTGGACATATATAGGGATGACTTTCTTGCTCGACATGATAGTATGCTATCTGGTTGCTCTTTACCTTAACGTGTACACTAATTATCTCTCTGTTACATGTTGGTAAAGCCCTTAGGATGTGTACTTGACTACCTGGACTATGATGCGGATCATACTAGTGGGGACATGGTAGTCCATAAGTACATCCTTCAAGGTCCCTAGTCGTGGGTGTATCGAGACGGGGCATCGATATACCAGAGTAGACTAGCGTATACCTTCTCGACCCATACAGATGGGCGATGGATGATCCCATATCCATTGGTGTTTGACATCAGAGATGATATACGGGTGCTCAGTGAAGACTGGGTACACTGGACGGACTCACCGAGAACTCCCAGATGGTATTATACCTTACGTCAGATGGCAGTTCTCTGGTGACACTGGTACAGGTTAGTCTATAGACCCGAGATCGTCATAGAGTCTTGTGTGATTCTCACTGTGCTTTGATTTCCACCTTACCACGTCCAAGAGGGCGTGGAAAACGGTGGTTTTTGGGTACAGTCCCGAATCACATGGAGGCAATGAGCGATAGGAGGGGATTCGTCTCTCCCGGTATAGGGAGTTGATGTTGCGCTGTGTTCGATTGGCTATAACCGGAAATCCCTGGCCAGGGTTGCTGAGATTTACTGGTAAGTGTTACCAGTAGTTTCTCGAACTGTTATAGACCTCATATCGACACGACTTATCGAGCTATTGGGGTCTGACGTTTACCACCCCTAGGCGAGATATGCGACATATCAGACGACGAGACCGGACTGTACGGTAAGTGTTACTGGTTGGATTCACAGGAGTGTGAGCGGGCTTGCTCGTCGATCTTCTGATCGCTCAATACCCGGGTGGCCGTTACGTTTAGTAGACCGCTTGCGGCTTGTTGGTGATTGATATGATCATCACCTGCTGCCGGCGTATTGAAGAGTCTTTAGAGTCTTACACAGAGGTTTCCTGGCTCAAGCGAAACGAAATAGGAGCGCATATGAGATATGTGCGGGACTGAGAATAATGCGTGTATGTGATACCGTATTCTATTCTCGCGATGAATGTATCGATTGGTTGTATGCGATATAACCTAGTTATCGAATCAAGGATTGATTCGATAAGCCGATACATTGGATACTAGTCGGTTATATGCGACATGGCCGGATCATTGAATCAAGTGTTGATTTAATGATTTAATGTATAATTATATATTTGATATATTACTTTACATTAACTAGTATTGGTTCATTTTAAATGGATTTTCTCACTTGAAACACAGAAGTTGTGTTAGTTGTATGTATGCCCTAGAGGCCAGTATTGTACAGATGATGTATATTATATTGGATCCTTGACATATATAGAGATGACTTTCTTGTTCGATATGATAGTATGCTATCTGGTTACTCTTTATCTTAACATGTACACTGGTCTCTTTAAACTGTCTTATAGTTACATGTTGGTAAAGCCCTTAGGATGTGTACTTGACTACCTGGACTATGATGCAGATCATACTAGTGGGGACATGGTAGTCCATAAGTACATCCTTCAAGGTCCCTAGTCGTGGGTGTATCGAGACGGGGCATCGATATACCAGTGTAGACTAGCGTATACGCTTCTTGACCCATGAGATGGGCGATGGATGATCCCATATCCATTGGTGTTTGACATCAGAGATGGTATACGGGTGCTCAGTGGAGACTGGGTACACTGGACGGACTCGCCGAGAACTCCCAGATGGTATTATACCTCACGTCAGATGGCAGTTCTCAGGTGACACTTGTGCAGGTTAGTCTGTAGACCCGAGATCGTCATAGAGTCTTGTGTGATTCCCACTGTGCTTTGATCTCCACCTTACCACGTCCATGAGGGCGTGCAAAACGGTGGTCTTTGGGCACAGTCCCGAGTCACATGGAGGCAATGAGCGATAGGAGGGGTTTCGTCTCTCCCGGTATTGGGGTTGATGTTGCGCTGTGCTCGATTGGCCGTAACAGGGAAGTCCCTGGCCAGGGCTGATCAGAGATTTGCTGGTAAGTGTTACCAGTAGTTTCTCGACCCGTTATGAGCCTCACATCGGCACGACTTATCGGTTATTGGGGTCTGGCGTTTACCACCCCTAGACTTGATATGCGACTTATCAGACGAACAGACCGGACTGTATGGTAAGTGTTACTGGTTGGATTCACAGGAGTGTGAGCGGGCTTGCTCGTCGATCTTCTGATCGTTCAATACCCGGATGGCCGTTACGTTTAGCAGACCGCTTGCGGCTTGTGGGTGCTTGATATGATCATCATCTGCTACCGGCGTATTGACGAGCCTTTAGAGTCCTACACAGAGGTTTCCTGGCTCAAGCGAAACGAAATAGGAGCGCATATGAGATATGTGCAGGACCGAGAATAATGCGTGTATGTGATACCGTATTCCATTCTCGCGATGAATGTTTCGATTGGTTATATGCGATATAACCTAGTTATCGAATCAAAGATTGATTCGATAAGTCGATGCATTGTATACTAGTCGGTTATGTGCGACATGACCGGATCATTGAATCAAGTGTTGATTTAATGATTTGATGTATAATTATATATTTGATATATTACTTTATATTAACTAGTATTGGTTCATTTTAAAAGGATTTTCTCACTTGATGTGCACATTGTATATGTGATATATTTTTGTGTACACATGTTTGTATCATGTTTGATGATACATGTTAACTTGTGCTTGTGTAAAGATTAAACCATGGTTAGGGTTTTATTTACTTGTTCATTTATTTATATTGATTATTCATTTTGGAAAGGAAAAGAAAAATGGTGGCTTTATTTGTTTCTTTCATGAAGCTTCATGAAGAGTTGAATAATTGACCATTTTTGTTTTCTTCTCTTAACCTAACTATGCACCTAACCCTAGTTTGCTCTCTACACTTCACCATGGTTAGTATATGATAAGTAATGATATTATTCTCATTTTTAATCTAATACTTATCATATTCTATCTTCATCTTCTTCTTCTTCTTCAAAGAAAAAGCTTGACACCATTAATGGCACCTTGAGCTAAAGAGTGAGAAATCTAATTCTAAAGTGAACCCACCTCCTATTTCTTCATCCTCTACCTCTTGCCAAGTGGTTTTGGGTGTTTTCTTCACAAGTTTCACAACTTGGCGAAGTTGGAGCTTGAACTTGTGATGCCTCGACGTAGATCATCTTCGGCACGAAGCCGACGACCTAGCTCGCCCATTTCTCCGATAAAGCCGACGATTGAGTTCGGGATTCGAGATGGACAGCGAGAGGACGCCTACGTGGAGCTAAGGAAGTAGAGAATCGGATCTACAAAGGTTGTAGCCTCTCTCCTTTAGTTAAGTCGTTAACTAGTTTTTTGTTTCGCCTAGAGTTCTAGTCGACGATCCGTATTAGGGTTTCTCGGCACCCATAAAATTTGAAATTGGCATGGTTGATGCCTTGTGGGACCTCTATAGTGTGCCTAGGAACCCTACAAGTTGTATATGTGATATACTTTTGTGCACTTCTTTGTACCATGTTTGATGATACATGCTAACTTGGGTTTGTGTAAAGAATTAAACCATGGTTATGTAATGGTTAGGGTTTTGATTTTATTAACTATTTATTTATTTATTCATTAATTCATTTTTGCTAGATAAATAGAATGGTGGCTTATTTTGTTTCTTTCATGAAGCTTCATGAAGTGTTGAAAGCTTGACCATTTTGTTTGTTTACTTAACCCTAACCATTCAACCTAACCTTAGTTAATTCTCTACACCTAACTATGGTTGCAATTATGATAAGTATCATATTATTTCCTATTTTAAATAACTTATCATAATTCTATTTTTTCTTCTTCTTCATCTTCAACAAAAGAAGAAAACCTTGCAACCTTTAATGGCAACTTGAGAAAAAGAGTGAGAAATCCAATTCTAAAGTGAACCCACTTCCTATTTCTTCATCCTCTACCACTTGCCAAGTAGTATAGGGTGTTTTCTTCACAAGTTTCATGGCTTGGTGAAGTTGGAGCTTGATCTTGTGTTGCCTCGACGTAGATCATCTTCGGCATCGAAGTCGACGACCTAGCCCGATCATTTCTTCGATAAAACCACCGCGAGAGTCCGAGATCCGATGGGTACAGCGGGGGGACTTCATCACGGAGCTATGGAGGTGGAGGACCGGATCTACAAAGGTTGTAGCCCCTTCCCTTTTAGTTAAAGTTGTTAACTTGCTTTGCATCGTCTATACATCTAGTTAACGATCCGTATTAGGGTTCGTAGGCACATAAAAATTTGAATTGGCCATGTTTGATCACTTGTGAGACCTCATTAGTGTGCCTAAGAACCCTACATAAATACTCTCCACCTTGTTCTGATCGAAGTTTCTTGATACTCAAGCATGTTTGTTTTTCTACTTCAAGTTTGTACTCCTTGAATTTCTCGAAAGCTTCGGACTTATGATTTAACAAAAACACGTGTCCGAATCTTGAGAAATCATCAGTAAAAGTAATGAAGTATGAAAAACCGCCTCTAGCATGTGTAGACATTGGTCCGCATATATCACTATGTATGAGGCATAAGAGTTCCACAGCTCTTTCTCCGTATCCCGTAAACGGAGTTTTGGTCATTTTACCTTTGATACAGGACTGACAAGTCGTATAAGATTTATATTCAAAAGGATTTAAATATCTATTTTTATCTAGCTTGCTTAGTCTTATTTCATTAATATGACCAAGTCTATAATGCCAAAGAAAAGCTTCATTTATATCTAAAAACTTTCTTTTATCAGTATGTTGTATATTGAAAACTGTGTGTTGGTTCAGAACGTAAATACCGTTATTCAGTATACCATACCCAATCAACTCTTGATTCAAGTTAATGTTCATAACATTATTTTGCAACACAAAATGATATCCTTCATTGTCCAACAAAGAAACGGATATTATATTACATAGCATACTAGGTATAAAATAACAAGGGTTCAAAACCAAAATACAACCTGAAGGCAACCCCAGATGATACTCTCCTACGGATACAACATGTACATTGGAACCATTTCCAACCCGCAGAGTATGGTCTCCAATCTTTAAAACTCATTATTTCTCAATCCCTGCATACAATTGCAGATGTGAGAACCAAAACCGGTATCTAATACCCAAGATGCAAAGTTAATTGAAAAACAGTTCTCAGTTACAAACACAACTGAAGCGGAAGCATCAGCATGCTTCTTCTTCTTGAAATCAACAAGATACACAGCACAGTTGCGTTTCCAATGTCCCAACTTCTGGCAGTAAAAACATTCTCCTTTTCCACTTCCCGCGGCCCCAGATATGTCTTTCCCCTTCGCCTTTTTAACTCCACCTTTTAGTTTGATGGACTTCTTCTTCTTCTTTCCCTTGGCCTTGGCTTTTGGGATAGAAGAGGAAGATGGCCCAGCAAGAAGAGAGGGAGTCTTCGCTGTCTTAAGCATGCTCTCTGCACTTCTCAACATATTGAGAAGTTCAGGCAATGATATCTCCAAATCGTTCATATTGAAATTCACTATGAACGGAGCAAAGGCGGGGGAAAGAGACTGCAGAACAATATCTGTATATTGCTCATTATCCATAGTCCATCCCAGTTCCTCAAGTTCTTCTATAATACCAATCATCTTCAGAACATGGTCTCCTACTGATGCGCCAGGGGCCATCCGCATCTGAAATAACTTTCGAGATGCCTCGTATCTTAAAGTATGAGATTGCTCTTCATACAATTCCTTTGTATGAAGAAAGATGGATTGTACATCCATCTTCTTGTGTTTTTTCTGATGGATACTGTCCATAAAAGCAAGCACGAGGCACTTGGCCGTGTTGCAGTCAATATCCCATGTTTTTCGGATCTCCCTATCCGAAACAGATGATTCAGGTCCTAGGACGGGTGGGGCTTTGGCCGTGAGGACATATGATACTTTATCATATGTAAGTGCAATATTCAAGTTCCTCAACCATTCTTTATAATTCGGTCCTGTCAGTTTGTTTTTCTCTAAAAGAAGCTTAAGTCCCGTCATCGGTATCTGCCATTAGGAGAGAGAAAAGAATACACTCAGCGAAATGCTCTTGCAAAGAATTAGATTGGTTATTATCTTATCTAATCGATGTATCCCACTGCTTTTATCAAATCTTCTTTCAAAACCTTAAAAGAAAACTAGCCAGGATTAATTACATTCTACAGTTTCGCTAACTGGTCAGCCAGGCCAGTGTCGGTACTTTGAGTGAGGTTCCCCATACTTTCGCACGGACCTAATTAAAATAAAACTCGTTTTCCCAGAGGTCAAACCCCGTTGAAACCTTTCTAGACACCTACTGGATTAGATAATTGTAAAGTGCAAAACTCTCCTGGGAGTAACACTTACTCAAATTGGGATCGGGATCCAACTATCATATAGATGGTATGAAATCTCATTGCAAATTTCAACTCTTGAAACTTCTGATATGGTTTTTTACCCCTAGTTACTTATGACCTTGGCTATGGTCAACATATCATAAGCACCAGTCAAGTTCTATCCGTCATTTCGAGATTAACTAGACCCACCCATATGACCCTTGACTATGATCAATATAATCACATGAATATCCTAACTGATCGCATCATATACTTTGTAGGAAGACATCACTTAGCTACCGTACACTACGCCTAGAATATAATCAACATACGTAGCACGAATATTAAGTACTCTGCTTTCTAAAATGACGGAGGGTTGCGGATAGTTTTTATAAAAACCTTTAACACTTTGAACTTGATCTCGTTGTAGAATCAGAACGGTTTTAGAAAATGAGTGGCTTAATATCCGCATCTTTTGAAACTTGAATTTTTCATAAAAAGGCCGAGTGTGTTTCAAATCCGATTCTAATAGGTTTCTTTTTCTTTACATTAATCTTATTAATATCGTCCCATCATTTAAGTTCCTAATCCATCACAGAAAAGAAACGAAAATAGAACGTATACTTATACCATCCGCATTCGCAACAGTGTCCCGTTATGCACCGTTAGGTTACTTAACTAACGGCATAGCGGGGCAGGACTAGCGTGGGTGTAAAATATAAGTCAAGTTTATTATATATCATATATATAATAATAATCCATTCGTCTCAGATACTAAGTAATCACATTACAGAATATCAATCAGCAGAAGCACATATGAAAATAGGATATCTAGGAGGTCCGTATTTTGTATTCAGCCAGTAATAGAAAATACGGATTCCGCGGTCGCGATGAACAGCCAAGCCCACACGCCTAGACCCCTACGAGAGCGGCAAGTGACCCTGCCAATTCTAGAGTTTAGGAGACCCGATCTCGACTCCTCGAGATGGCCTCCCACTGAACCCTAGAACCCGGTCACTTGTGCTCCCCTCCTTGAGTCTATCCTAATGCGGAAAAGTAAATAATATACAATAATGGTGACATCATCCTCAACCCGGAAGTGCCCCAAATAAAAGAATATTACATACAATTGATATTTACATGAATGAAAATAAAGACTCTCATCTCACATAAAACCCCCGGCTATTCGATCGCGACAATCCTGCACATGATATCTCAGCAACACATAATATCTCATATCATCAACGTAAGTATGCGCATCCCGATTGTCGTTGATGTATAGCAATGAAACCGGCGATACACCACATACTACACTTACGGTCGCAGAAAAGAAAGTGAAAAACAACAATTGCAATTATCGCAATCCCATATATCAAGCCGATGTTTAACATTTCGATCGAATCAAAATACACCCACAATTTACCCCGAGAGCTCAACACTCGAGCAAAGTTACAAATACTCAAAAACGCGCCACAGTGTCTATGGTCCAGCCACAGAAGGGGTTAACTAATGCTTCACCTATGACACTACGGAACTACGACAAACGCTAAGGTTCGATCACGGTTCCGTGAGCATAGAATCGAGTTAAGCTTATTATATTCTTCTAGAGGGCCCATAGGATACTTGTGCGACTATTGAATATAAAGTTAACATAGGAAAATTACAACACTTGGAAATTTCAGCGGGGTCAAGATGTGGGGTTTTGAAGTTCGTTCGAACTGCTAAACACTGTCAAGGTTACCAATACAGTGTTAGAATATACAACTACGAAACACTACGATTAGCCCCTAATCAAAATAATCATCACATGAAAATTTAGGCTAAGCAAACAATACCTGAAACCCCAAATTCAAGACAACAGAGCATAGGAGAAATACGGGGTTCAAAGGAGCAAAAGGGGCCGAGCAGGCCGGATTTTGTGGCCTTGTGCTCTGCCAAAATCCGAGCACAAACCCCCCGTATTTCACCTGTGTTCTTACAATGTCCCAAATAGTGTTCTGCAGTTGTTTAAAAAAAATTTAAAATGACTTATTAAAAAATTTACAGAGAGCAAAATTAGGGTTTCACATATCGTGTATTTCGGAGTCGATTTCGTTTTCGTAATAGTTCTAATACCGAGTCTAAAATTCTAGCTTGGCTCTGATACCATTGTTGGGTTTCCCTAGCACCTACTATAGAGTATGGAAGCATCACAGATGCCACTTTAAAAAATATAAAGGTGCTAAGCAAACATAACACGAATCTTTAACTAGAAGTCTAGGGTAACAACTAAAGTATCGCATACTATAAACTTATTATCACTAACTGAAAGTAATACAACCTTTGTAGTCCTCTTGTATTGACTCCTAGGATCATTGAGAGTTTGAAAAGGTTTGCTTGTAAGCTCCTTTGTCTACGATGATCCACCCGAAGTCCACTTTGTCCAAACTCCTAGTTCCACTTGATCAAAGAAGAAGATGAAGCTAACACTCTAAACTAATTGGCTAGATTAGAGTAGAATGATAAGGTAGTGTGTTTTCTCTATTCAAAACCCAATCTTTTTATCAATCTCACTCTATGAAAATCTCAAGAGAGAAAGAGAATGAGGAAGAAGAAGATGGCAACTTAAGAGCTCAAGAATAATGAAAGATGATGAGAAAAGAGAATAGAAAATAATATATATTTTCTTCTCTCATTTCAAACCATAGTAACTTAAATATCTAGATATTTATTTGCAAATGAGTTAAAACCAAAAGGAAAACTAATCCAAGGTTAAATGTTAGGTGAAGTATGGTTTAGTTTGGAAGTGTGTAGAAAGATAACCATGGATCAATTTCCTTTTTCTTTTCTTTTAACTTAAATACAAATATATATATATATATATAAGTTCCATGTGAGTCTTGCATTGCCATCAAGAGTGTATCATCAATCATGATACTATGTATGCATGTATTTGTCCATGCACATCAACATGTGCATACATGCATGGATACATCATATAAAAAGAAATGGGTTTAATAAAGAAATTAAACTAAAAGTCAAATGTTAAATCAACACTTGATTTAACAAACCGGTCATATCACATACGACCCGACCAATAGAAAAACGCCCGATTAACATACGGTATCTCATACTCATATTTAATCGGGTCCCCGTGCATATCTCATATGCACACCACATCGTTTCGCCTGGGCTAGGAAACTCCTGTATGGGACTCTAAGACTCGTCAATACGCCGACAGTAGGTGATGATCATATCAAACACTCACAAGCCGCAAGCGATCCGCTAAACGTAACGGCCATCCGGGTATTGAGCGATCAGAAGAAAACCAGCAAAGCTGTCAAAACTCCTGTCGAGCCAACTGGCAACACTTACCGTACAGTCCAGTTTCTTCGTCAGATATGTTGCATACCGAGTCTAGGGATGGTATCGTCGACCCCAATAACTCAATAAGTCATGCTGGTATATGGCTCATAACAGATCGAGAAACTACTGATAACACTTATCAGTAAATCTCAGCACCCTTGGCCAGGGACTTCCTGTTATAGCCAATCGAGCATAGCACAAAATTAACCCCCAATACCGAGAGAGACGAAACCCCTCCTATCGCTCATTGCCTCCATGTGCCTCAAGACTGTACCCAAAATCCACCTGTTTGCACGACTCAGTAGAGCCATGGTAGGGTGGAGATCAAAGTACAGTGGGAGGACACATAAGACTCTATAACGATCATGGGTCTACAGTTGTACCAGTGTCACCTGAGAACTGCTATCTGAGGATAGATATAATACCACATAGGAGTTCTCGGCGATTCCGTTCAGTGTACCCAGTCTCCACTGAGCACCCGCATACAATCTTTGGTGTCAACACACCTGATGGATATGGGATCATCTATCGCCCAAGAATGGTATGCGCTAGTCTACTCTGGAATATCGATGTCCCGTCTCGATACACCCATGAGTAGGAACAGTTAAAGGATATGTTTATAAACTACACGTGTCCCACTAGTATAATCCGCATCATAGTCGGAGTAGTCAAGAAAATATCCTAAGGGCTTTATCAACATGTACCAAATGAATAAAATGCATGATCAAATGAACATGTCAAGATAAAGTAAACCAAATAGCATACTATCATGTTGAGCAAGAAAGTCATATATATTCATATATACATGTCTAAGCATCCACTATACATATAATGGCCTCTAAGGCATACATATATCCAACAGTAACCCCGTTAACACCATTCTAGACACCTACTTGATCGGCTAATTGTAATGTGCAAAACTCTCCCAGGATTAACACTTACTCTCATTAGGTATCGGGATCTAACTATCTCATAGAAGGTATGCAATCTCATTGCAAAGTTCAACCCTTAAAATTCCCGATAATATTTTTCCCCTAGCAACTCATGACCTTGGCTATGGTCAACAAATCATAAATGCTAGTCAAGTTCAACCCGTCATTTCATGATTGAATCAAACCCACCCGTATGACCCTTAGCTAAGGTCAACAAAGCCATACGACTACCCTAACTCAATCGCATCATATGCTGCAGATAAGCACTAATTAGCTACCGCACACTATGCCTTGGCTATGGTCAACAAACGTAGCACGAATACTAAATAGTACTTATCTGAAATGACAGAGGGCTATGGCAGGTTTTTAAGAAAACCCTTTGCATAATGAACTTGATATCGTTGTAGAATCGAGTGATTTAGAAAAGAAGTGTTTTTGAGGCTTTTACTAGTTTTTCTAAAAAGGTCACTCCTGGTGAAGGAATCTCGGCTTTTCCCTCATCGAATGAGCTGCTGGATATTCAAGAATACCACTATGCAAAACAAGAACTAGAGAAGAAATCAAAAACAAAACCGAGTGGGCTGTAGTATCTGGTAGTTTTGCTAAAGAGGTCCCTCCCGGTGAAGGGATCTTGGCTCTTTCCTCATCGAATGAGGTGCTGGATATTCTACAAGGAATACCGCTATGCAAAACAAGAACTAGAGCTACCGGTTTTTAAAACAGGATTCTACAACATCTTTAGGTTTCTTTCTTTTCATTAATCTCATTAATGAAGTCCCATCATCTATGCTTCCTAAGCATCATAAAAGCAACGAAAGTATATGTCACGACCCAAAATTTGCCACGTGACCGGCATATAAACCACGTAACGTAAACAGACGTAACGCAATTTAAGTAAGCCGAAAACCCAGAAATCTAAACCATCAAAAGTAGTAAGTGATAAAAACATTGTTAAAAACATTTGGAAATCTCAAGTAAAAATCTTTAAACTTAAGTTTATTTTCTTAAAAATTTCGGCAGCACCTCCTTTGTAAAAACTAGCCCCGAAACGGATACAAACATAAGATATAAGTAAAACAACATATGATATAAATAACGCATCCCCAAACGGGAGCAAATAAGGTCCAAAGGCGGAAACAACCACCAAAAGCATAATATACGACACCGTAGTGAAGAAATAGACAATGTAAGTGAAAAACAGCTTAAGAGATAAAATTGCATAATAAAAGCCAGCTCACACGAGCACGACACCCAGAGTCATAAAATATAAAATATCGTCCTCACAACTCGTCTCTAAGTCAATACATAAAATGGTAGATGGAGAATACTAGATACAATAAGATGTACAATAAAGATAAATGGATCACCGCATGTCACGATCCGAAATTTGGTACGTGACAGCCCTTAAACCACGTAACGTCTACAGGCGTAACGCAATTTAAGTAAGCCAAAAACCCAGCAATCCAAACCATCAAAAGTAGTAAATGATAAGAACATTGTTTAAAGTTTTTGGGAATCTCAAGTAAAAATCTTTAAAGTCCAAATTTACTTTCTTTAAAATTTGGAAGCACCTCCTTTGTAAAATAAGCCCCGAAAAGGGTACAACATAAAATATAAGTAAAGCATCCCCAAACGGGAGCAAATCCACGCCCAAAAGCGGAAACAACCACCACAACAGATATACAACGCCGTAGCGAAGAAAATGGACGATATAAAGTGACAACAGTATAAAAGACATCCAAAGTCACAAAAAAATATGCAATATCGTCCTCACAACTCGTCTCTAAGTCAATACATGAAGTAGCAGATGGAGAGTACTTGATACAACAAATAAACAAATGAGCAACATCGAATAACCGCAAAATCCACCTATAGCAAAACTGCACACAGTCAGCCGTAGCAGTATCCGCTGCAAAAGATGATACGATAAGAAGAAGCCCTGCCGCGACTGCTCTGAGGGACACCTGCAAAACACTGTGGCACAACGGGGGTGAGTTGCCAACTCGTGAATAGTAAATAACATATGCAGGTAATCGCAGGTATGCACGTACTGCGATGATCTATCACATGCAAGCTGATAGTATAATATGGCAATATGAATATGCAACAGTCATGAAAGGTACTCTATCAGGTACTACTAATACATGAAGCAATACATATCAAATAAATGCTAAGTATGGGATAAAACATATCATCAGCACGGAAATTCTCATCGTGGAGAAACTAGTGTTAATCAACGACACTCCAAATCCCAATACCAAAGGCACCGCATTCTCAGATCGGCCCTCATATCTTGTAAGTCTCATGGAACCTGAGTGTCCAACATCGACACCCGAAAACATCATGAAAACTAGTGTCTAGCATCAACATGTAAATACACATATATAGGGCTCCTTCAGTCCGGATCGGCCATTAGGCTCCGTCAGTCCGGATCGGCCCAGATGTCCACGTATCATACGTCTCACGAAATATGAGTGTCTAGCTCTGACACTCACAATCAACGTATCCATACGTCTCATAACTTCGGTCGGTATCCTCCAGATATCCGCCGAGTCCCAATACTATCACCGGTAAGGTAGTACTCCCCTGCCTCGGTCTCATCGCCATCATCTGCGATTTTCTTGCCCCGAGGTACCTCCAGGCCCCACCATGCACCTGCACATGGCCTCGTCCACTCCTCGCATGGGGTATCCAACACAAGTCTCAGAACCGAGAAATCTCATGGTGGACGCATCGAAATATCATATCAAGAGAAATCGGATTTTCAAACAATGCATAATTTCATGAAAATATCACGGTCCTCAAATCCAGAAAACATTATGTGAAATCCATATCTCAATGCGAAATCGATGAAATATAATATATGCAATATGAAACAGTAATATGAGCATATAAAGGAAAAACCGCTATTTAAATATATCAAGTAATTTAATATATCATGCGGTTTCCTAATTTCTCCAAAGTCAAATGCAACATCATATAAAGGTGAACATGTAGCTATAGTAAGGTATGTGGGTGTACATATAAATATGTATGCATTTCATATGCGCAATAGCATAAGAATCAATGTCTCCATGTCGATGACAATACAATACCATATATGGATATATGTAGCTCTAGCAAGGTAAGTGGATATACATGTAAGTATGTATGCATGATGTACATGTAGATATAGCAAGATATATGGGTATATACCTGTCAATAATGATGCGATACCATATAGGTATATATGTGTAAGCATGTAGGCATAGCAAGGCATATGTGTGAGCATGTAGGTATACAGGTATGCTATATTTCATATGCACAGTGGAAATCAGAATCTACGTCTCAATGTTCCTAACCAATACAATATCACATATGTATATGGATTGTCTCAATATCCCTAACCAATACAATATCACATATGTATATGGGTTGTCTCAATGTCCCTAACCAATACAATAACACATATGTATATGGGTTGTACGTGTCATGGCAATTATCGACGGAGTGTGTGTAGCATACAATTAGTGCTCATGAAACATGAACCGTCAATAATAGTACAGTGTCCAAAGGGTACAAGTCCAGGCACAACAAGTAACAATATGCAATGAAGTTCATGCACAATCTCTATATGTGCAATATACTTAATATCAAGAATCATATCATTTAATCTATCCCAGACGTATAATGACATGCGGGCGATTCCCCTGTAAATGTTAAATTTACTCACAGATGATTTTGGGCTAAGTAAATCCAAACACTTGCTTTCCCTTCTTTGCAGCGTCCGAGTCCCGCCTGCAACCCTAAAATCATATAACAACATAACAAGTTTACATTAGCAATCGACCAATAACACGTATAAACTACGTTTGACCGACGCACTAACTCCAATCAAACTCTCAAGTGCTTGTTTTTAGTGGCTATCGTGCGTAGCGACACTACGAAACCAACCCAAGAGCAACAGCCACACAAAGCACACACACCATGTCGGATAACGTAACACACGTATTCATAACACAAGAAACAAGTAAAGTGATCCCAGATTTTGTATACTGTCAAAACATAAAAATCAAACAATACCAAACACTCTAAAATAGCTGTAGACAGATACCCTATAGAAACCAATCCCAAACTCCCAAAGATTGCCGAGGTCACCGGATTTCCTATACAAGTCGCCAGCCAAAACTGAGCAAATGGGTCTCATGCTTCAGTTGAAAGCTTAGGGTCACTGTTACAACATTACTACATTGCTAGATTTTTCAGTACACACTCTGGGTCACAGCAGATCACAGATATCCTATAATGACACTAAAAATACGATATGTGCACGAAACTTTACTTTTAGTGTTCTAAACTGAAACTAACAAGCTACACAACACTATAACATCATATTTAACAGTTTGAGATCATTACCTAACCACACGTGCTCAAAGATCCTAGCTTTCCAAGCTCCAAGGGATCCTAGAGGCTAAAACAAGAATTAGGAAGTGATTTGGTGATGTTTTGATGAAGTTTAGTGACGGATTAGTGAAGGATTGGGTAATGGTTCAGTTGAGGGTAAGGGAGATGAAGGAAACAATGAGAAAGAGATAATGAGATAAGAATGAGAGAGAGTGAGATGATAAGGACGAGGGGTGAGTGTAGGGTAAGCATACCCTCATATTAACTCTCTTCCTCACCTTCATAAATGCAAGCATGACTCCTCCCATGAGTCACCTTGCCACCTCTCTCCAATTCCAAAACACAAGGAAATATCTCACACAAATATCTAAGGGTTAAGGTTAAGGTTAAACAAGTAAGGATTAGGTTAAAGGTTGTCATGGTCACTAAAACAAGATTAACACTAACTAAAATGCGAGAAAGCTATTTTGGTAAACCTTTTTACCAAAAACCCGCAATATCGCTTAATTAACACTAATCGCATTCTAAGGTATTACAATCTCCCCCCTTATAGGAATTCATTCCCGAATTTAAAATTCTTACTAAGCGTACCTTCAAGGAGATGAGGGAATAAATCTTCCGCATCCGCTCGCAGCCTTTCAACTGATCCCCTCACTAGACGGGCTACGCCAAAAATCCTTCACAGATGGCAAGATCCTTGACCAAAGTTTCTCCACCTACCGATCCACTATAACTATCGGCTGCTGGTGAACGAAAAGATCGCGTCCAAATGGTCTGGTGCTAAATCATGTGAGAAAGGTCAAGAAGGTATTTGCGAAGTATCGACACAAGGAATACGGGGTGAATACTTAAAAATTTGGACGGAAGTGCCAACGATAGGCAATGGAACTAACTTGCTTCAAGGATCTCAAAAGGACCTACAATCTAGGACTAACCTTCCCAAAACTCAACACCCCATTTCATTGGAAAAATCCATAGGAATACATTATCTCCCACTGCGAACTCAAGTCTGCGACGACGACGGTCGGCATAAGACTTCTGTCCGCCCTGAGCTGCTCTCATCCTGTCCTGAATCAACTGGATCATCTCCGAAGTTTCTTGACTAGCTGGGGTCCAAAAATCCTGCTCTCGCGGAATCAGTCAAATAGACTGGCGATCGACACGTCCTACCATACAAAGCCTAAAAGCTGCCATCTGAAACGTCTCCTGATAACTGATATTGTAGGAGAACTCCATCAATGGAAAGTGACGATCCCACAACCAACAAACATTTAGTACATACACACAAGCATATCCTCCAGAGTCTGTATAGTCCGCTCTGTCTGACCATCGGCCTACGGATGGAAAACGGAGTTAAAGCTCAACCAGTACCCAAGGCTTCCTGAAACTTCTGCCAAAAACGGCTAGCGAACTGGGTGCTTCTATTGGATACAACGCATGAAGGAACTCCATGCAAACGCACAAACTTATCGAAAAACAACTGAGCAAACTGAGTATAACCGGACAACAATCACCCAAATGGAGTCATACCCTTGACAAGACCTAGGTAGATACCATAAAGAAAATCATGGAGATCTGCTCCCATTCCCACTTTGGAACGGTTAAAAGTAGCAACTCTCCTGCCGGTCTCAAATGCTCAACCTTAGCTCGCTGACAAGTCAATCACTTCAAAACGAAATCTGAAACATCACTCTTCATCCCTGCCCACCCGTAACTAACTCTCAAGTCACGTTACATCTTGGTGGCACTTGGGTGAACACTGAAAGATGATTGATGTTCCTGCTCTAGGACCTCGCGTCTCTACCCATCAGTATCAGGTACACACCAACGAGTCCCCAAACGTAGCACACCCTGGTCATGAATCAAGAACTCTGAATCTCTACCCGGCCGTACATGCTCAAGAGTTTCAGACAAATGGGCATCGGCGGGCTGTGCCTCACGAAAACGATTAAGTAAAAGTGGACGAGCGCAGACATGAGCAAGCTATCCCACAATACAGGTGAACTTAAGCTGTACTCAACGGTCGCACAAGAACTGTAAAATCTGCAAAAGACTGTCTCTGAACTGCGCTCATCTGGGACAAGCTAACCCCTGGGCGTACGACTCAAAGCATTAGCTATCATAATCGCCTTGCCCCAGGCAATAAAGGATCCTACTAACACAATCCTTCACAAGCTCCATCCAACAATGCTGTCTCAAACTCAGATCCCGCTGCTGGAAGATTAAGCTCTGGTGGTCTGTGAAAATCTGACACGACTCTCCGAACAAGTAGTGTCTCCAAATCTTCAGCATAAAACCACCGCGGCCATCTCAAGATCATGAGTGGGATAAATCCTGCTCGTACTTCCTCCAACTGTCGGGAAGCATAAGCGATAACTCCATCATGCTACATCAGTACACAATCGAGCCCCACTCACGAAATATCACAGTAAACGACAAAGTCGCCCGATCCAGAAGCAAAGATAGAACTGGTGCAGTCGTCAACCGAGTCTTCAACTGCTGAAAACTCATCTCGCATGCCACAGTCTAAAGAAAGGAACTCCCTTCCTGGTCAGTCCAGTCAACGGTGCAGCGATACACAAGAAATCCTACACGAAATGGCGGTAAAAACCGGCTAAACTCAAAAGCTGTAGACCTCTGTCACTGATACATGTCTGGGCCAAAGCTGTACGGCCTCGATCTTCCTCGGATCCATACGAATACCGTCTTCCGTAACCACATGACCTAGGAAGTCAACACTATCAAGCCTGAAGGAACACTTCGAAAATTTAGCAAACAGCTGATACTCTCTCAACGTCTGCAAAGAAATCCTCAAGTGCTGCTCATGTTCCTCATGACTCTTGGAATAGACCAGAATGTCATCGATAACACAACAATAAACTGGTCGAGAAACGGCCTGAAAAAATCTTATTCATCACATCCATGAATGCTGCTAGGGCATTGGTGAGTCCAACGACACCACCAAAAACTCATAATGCCCGTAGCGCACACAAAAAGCAGTTTTCGAAATGTCATCATTCCAATCCCGCAACTGATGATGACATGATCCCAAATCAAACTTTGAAAAATGCCTCGCACCCTGGAGCTGATCAAAGAAATCGTTAATGCGAGGTAAAGGATATCTAATCCGCACCGTAACTCCGTTCAATTGACGATCAATCAGTACACAACCTCAAAATGTCGTCCTTCTTCTTGACGAACAGAACAGGAGCTCCCCAAAGAGAAACACTTGGACGTACAAGTCCCCCAACAAGCAACTCTGCAGCTGATCCTTAAACTCCCTAAGCTCCGCTGGCTCATCTGGAACTACGTCGGAAACTCTCGCACAATAGGAACTTGGTCCAACGAATCTACTGTGGCTCCGGTATCATGAATGAAAGCCAAGAATCCTCGACATCTTCTCCTCAAAAGCCGACTAGCGTAAATGGCTGAAATCAAACTGTGAGGGGCGACGCCACAGTCCCCCTGCACAAAAAGAACTGACTCGTCGGGAAAACAAAACCTGATTGTTTTCTCGCGGCAGCCCACAGACGCATAGCATGTAGCTAACCAGTCTGTGCCCAGGAGAACGTCAAAGTCCAACATCTTTAGAAGGATTAAATCGACGGACGAATCTCTATCTCCTATCCAATTGGCACATGACCGAAACACGTGTCGCGCAACAAAAGAATCGCTGACATGAGTAATTACAACAAACAACCGATCTAGCAAACACAACTCTCGGCCCAACCTCGGCACGAAGTGTGTAGAACAAACGAGTGCATAGATTCCGAATTAAACAAACATGCGCATCAAAAGAACCCACGAATAAGAATACCTGAAAACTCTGCATTGGACGCCTGCGCGTCCCGATGAGTAGAAGCAAACACTCTTGCCTGCCCTCTACCAGCAACTGGCTGTCCTCCTCCTCTACCATCGTGTTCTCTCTGAACGAACCCTCCGTGACCATGACTTCTCTGAACATAAGTTTGACGCGGTACGACAACAGGCGCAGGGGGAAACGCTCCCTGAGGTGAAAGTGGTAAGGTTAAATATGGTACTGCTGCCCTCCTCTGGCGTACCAAGGTACAATTTCTGACGAGATGATGGAAACTCCTACACCGGAAACATCCATACGATGACTTCTGACCCTCCTGGGGATAAGAGCTAAACAACTGTCATCGTCCCAAACCTCTGTTACTCTCGCGAACCGAATGAAATCTGTCGCGGCGTCTAAGCATATAACTCTGGACTAATACACCTGTACTAGCCCTCTTCGGTCCTGAAACTTCCAAAGTCTCGGAAAGACGTGCCTCATCTAGTAGGGTTGCATCCACTGCTGCTGTATACGTGACACAATGTTGTGTGCTAATAGCAAGGAATAACTGGGTAACAGGGGTGGCAACCTTCAGTCGCTGCGCTCGACTGGCCTCAACCAACGATCTCATCATTTGGCGCAAATCCTGGATATCTGTCTCAATCCTAGCGATACGATCTATCGAAGGCAGATCAATCTGCTCCTGTACAGCGAGCGTACCGTCCTGGTCAGTCCTCGTCCTAAACGAGTCAACTCTGACTTCGGCTCTCGCTGCCTCTCTCTGAGCCCTCATAGTCATCGGCGATATAATGGCTAGAAATGGAAATAGGATTCGATATGAACACGGAAATCGAATCACAAGGATATATATCATCATGAAAGGAATTTCAAGCAATAAGTACTTAGGTCTCTTAGGCGGAGTACCGTGTCATAAGTATGCCGCGGACATACACACACTACATCATTCTGCTTAAGCTACCTACTCCATCATACCAAGGTCATCCTACACTTCGAAAGGTAAAACCTAGCGCTCTGATACTAACTTTGTCACGACCCGAAATTTGGTACGTGACGGCCCTTAAACCACGTAGCGTCTACAGGTGTAACACAATTTAAGTAAGCCGAAAACCCAGCAATCTAAACCATCAAAAGTAGTAAATGATAAGAACATTGTTTAAAACTTTTGGGAATCTCAAGTAAAAATCTTTAAAGTCCAAATTTACTTTCTTTAAAATTTGGCAGCACCTCCTTTGTAAAACAAGCCCCGAAAAGGGTACAACATAAAATATAAGTAAAGCATCCCCAAACGGGAGCAAATCCAAGCCCAAAGGCGGAAACAACTACCACAACAGATATACGACGCAGTAGCAAAGAAAATGGACGATATAAAGTGACAACAGCATAAAAGACATCCAAAGTCAGGAAAAAAATATACAATATCGTCCTTACAACTCGTCTCTAAGTCAATACATGAAGTAGTAGATGGAGAGTACTTGATACAATGAATATACAAATGAGTACCATCGGATAACCACAAAACTCACCTATAGCAAAACTGCACACAGTCAGCCGTAGCGGTATCCGCTGCAAAAGATGATACGATAAGAAGAAGCCCTGCCGCGACTGCTCTGAGGAACACCTGCAAAACACTGTGGCACAACGAGGGTGAGTTGCCAACTTGTCAATAGTAAATAACATATGCAGGTAATCGCAGGTATGCACGTACTGCGATGATCTATCACATGCAAGCTGATAGTATAATATGGCAATATGAATATGCAACAGTCATGAAAGGTACTCTATCAGGTACTACTAATACATGAAGCAATACATATCAAATAAATGCTGAGTATGGGATAAAACATATCATCAGCACGGAAATCCTCATCGTGGAGAAACTAGTGTCCATCAACGACACTCCAAATCCCAATACCAAAGGCACCGCATTCTCAGATCGGTCCTCATATCCTGTAAGTCTCATGGAACCTGAGTGTCCAACATCGACACCCGAAAACATCATGAAAACCAGTGTCCAGGATCGACACGTAAATACACATATATAGGGCTCCGTCAGTCCGGATTGGCCCTTGGGCTCTGTCAGTCCGGATCGGCCCAGATGTCCATGTATCATATGTCTCACGGAATATGAGTGTCCATCTCCGACACTCGCAATCCACGTATCCATATGTCTCATAACTCCGGTCGGTGTCCTCCAGATATCCGCTGAGTCCCAATACTGTCACCGGTAAGGTAGTACTCGCCTTCCTCGGACTCATCGCCATCATCTGTGATCTTCTTGCCCCGGGGTACCTCCGGGCCCCACCATGTACCCACACACGGCCTCGTCCACTCCTTGCATGGGGTATCTAACACAAGTCTCAGAACCGAGAAATTTCATGGTGGACGCATCGAAATATCATATCAAGAGAAACCGGGTTTTCAAACAATGCATAATTTCATGAAAATACTATGGTCCTCAAATCCAGAAAACATCATGTGAAATCCATATCTCAATGCGAAATCCATGAAATATAATATATGCAACATGAAACAGTAATATGATCATATAAAGGAAACACCGCTATTTAAATGCATCAAGTAATTTAACATATCATGCGGTTTCCAAATTTCTCCAAAGTCAAATGCAATATCATATAAAGGTGAACATGTATCTATAGTAAGCTATATGGGTGTACATGTAAATATGTATGCATTTCATATGCGCAATAGCATAAGAATCAATGTCTCCATGTCGATGACAATACAATACCACCTAGGGGTATTGATTGATCTAAAGTTTCGTATCGTGTTTTGAAAATGTTTTCATAACCAAAGAAATTTATACCGCAATCATCTAATGGTGTCGATGTAGCTCGTTAATGAATACGGATCGCCCACTGAGATGCGAGTACTTATTCAATCTTGCTTTAGATGAGTTGAAATGAAAATATAAAAGAAAATTCAAGAAAGTAATTCGAGATTTAATTGAGTTGTCATTTCAAGAAAATCAAGAATATACTCAAGAGTTAAGAAATCAAGAAAGTGTCCAATATCAATTTGAATTATCAAGAATATGAAGGATAGCTTGTAGGAATCGATCGAGTTAGTAGCAATGAAGAATACTACAAATTACGAATCTTATCTATTGACGAATTGTAGCTCGAACGATGGTGATGAATGAAGATTAGGGATCTATTGAAGAAACTAGGGTTTCTCCTTCTCTATCCCTTATCTTTTCATTGATCATCATTCAGATCTAGCTTTTAGCAAAGAGGATCATCAATCGTTTGATCCCTAATTTGTAATGAAATTATCAAGAACGTGATCTCTCTTCAAATTAGGTCATCAATGATTCTTTTTCCTAAAGTTCACAAATCTCATAAGACTTAAGACTAGTATTGTTAGTGTATATGCCCTAGAGGCCATTACTGTATCATACTAGTTTGTATATTACTTAATGGAAGCTTGGGATATTCACCTTGTATAAACAATCTTACTCAAAATAGTAGTATGCTACTTGGTTTGTTTCTACTTCAATGTGTACATGTGTTTATTTTATTATATCACCTATACGCATTAGTGGAGCCCTTAGGATCTTTGCTTGATTACCAGCGTTGTGATGGCAGTCACACTAGTGGGGGCTTGGTAATCTATAAGCACATCCTTATGCAGGTCCCTAGTCGCAGGACTATCGAGACAGGGCATCGATACTCCGGAGTAGACTAGCGTATGCGCTTCTCATCCCAGTGTGGGAGATGGTCTGTCCCACAGCCACCAGTATGTCGTACTGGAAATAGTATGTGGGTGCTCGTTGGGTTATGAGTACACTGGACAGGACTCGTCGGGAACTGACCGGTTGGTATTATACCTATCGTCAGTTATCAGTTCCCAGGTGACATGAGTACAGCTTAGTCCGCTGACTTGACACTGTCACTTCGCCTCGAGTGTGTTCCCACTGTACTTTGATTACTACCCTACCACGGCTCAAAGGAGTCGTGCAAACAGGTAGTAGTTGGGTGCAGTCCCGAAGCACTTGGAGGCAGTGACGGTTAGACAGGATTCGTCTCTCCCGGTATTGGGGGTTGACATCGCGCTGTGTCTAGGAGAGCCATTACACGAGTAGTCCCTGGCCAGGGCAAGCGAGATATACTGGTAGGCTTCCAGTGTTATCTCAGGGTGTTTTGGGCTTCACTCCGACACGACTTGTACCGCTATTAGGGGACTAACGTTTACCGCCCCCTAGGCCCGCCATGCGATGTATCAGACGAACAGACCGGACTGTACGGAGACTGTCACATTTAGGCTCAGTAGGAGTTCAGATGGGTTTCACCTCGTCAGTCTTCTTGTCGGCATCTACCTGGGGACCGTTACGCACAGCTAGTGCCGCTTGCGGTCTGTGGTTAAACCCACTGCCAGCGTAGTGTCGAGTCTTTAGAGTCCCACACAGAAAGCTATTCGCCTTTAGGCAAAAGAGTAGAGGTCGCATGGTTTTGCGACAGGGTTCGGTCACATCCGTGCACTTGTGCACGTACAGTGTCCGGACAGTTAACACTAGCGGGCTTTGGTTCAAGCCAGATCCTAGTGTACGTTTTGGGATTAGTTTTATCCAGTATGTATTCGTGTTCCTCGGAACGCGGATGCGGGTGTGTATGCACAGTTGACGGAGAGACAGAGGCAGAGGATTCTCATTAGGGTTGTTGACCGCTGACTATTGACTTTTTGCTCAAGCCTAATGAGAATATGATATGTAATTAACAATAATATTAATTAAGTATTATAGTGACATGGTTGTTGACTTGTTGACTTTGTTGACCGGTTGACTAGGTTGGACTAGTTGACCATCATGATGACAATGGCTATCATTTCATGGCAAAGACTTTTGCTTGCTTGTTCTCTTGTGCAAAATGAGTGCATGAAATGATATGGCTATTGTAGCTTAAACCATCACTAATACTTGATTGCTATTATTGGTTATGATGGTTTTGGATTATGAGAGCCAAGAGAGAAAAGTCTTGCTCATTCTTTCATTTCCTTTCTCTCTCTTGTGTTCTTGAGCTCTCATCTTCTTCCTCTTGCTCTCCCTCTCTTTAGTTTATGGTTCACTTGTCTCATGTGTTGAGAACCAAGAACCATAGAGAAAAATTCCAACACACTCTCCTCTACTCACTCTAGTTCAAAAGGTTTGGCAAACCGAGTGAACTAGTTTCTTCGAAGTTTGAAGAAGAAGCCAAAGGTAGAAGCTTTCAGGTGGATCGATCTTCGGCGTAAGGAGACGACGGGGTGAAGCCGATCTGTACACCATCGAGGTTTGAAGACGAAGGAGTTCAAGAAAGAAAGGTATAACCCCCTAACCGAGTAGTTAACAACTCCTAGTTAGGTTGTTAGTTAGATGTTTAATAAAGATCCGGTTTTGAGTCCATGTTACCGCCTCTAGAAAATTGTTTTTCATCAAATTTTGCATGCCCGAAAGTACCGGGAGAGGTAGCATGGACTTACAGTGGTATCAAATCCTAGTTAAACTCTATCTAACATGTTAGCATAGTAGCTAGAAATTCGATCGGAGAAAAAGTCGCGAAATACACCCGGATATCAAACTTGCTGTCGATTTTCAAAGTGCTGTAAAAGTAATAAATCATGCTTTAAAAATCGACTCAGGGTTTTTATAGTCTACTGTAGAAAAACGGTCCAGAGATCCCACCAAACCACCGCGGAAACGCGGCAATAGCTTGCTAATGCCGCGGTTCCGCGGCCGATTAAGCTCCTCTCTGGATCGTCTTCACTGCAGTTTGTTCTATGGGGTATTTTGGAATTTTTGGTATATGTTTTTTCAGCCCAGATTTTGCAGAAAGAAAATTTTGTTTTTGGGGCTTTAAAAACCGTATTTTGATCGAGTTTCTAAAGACTTAAGCTGACGGGTATTTATCTGGGATGTGATATTTGTATTGAACGTCTGCTAATCGGTATATGTCGATTAGTGGGGGTTATACAAATCTGTGATCTGTAATGTCTTTGGAATGTGTATATGAATTCATTGGATTGTCGCGGGTGAATAGCCGGGGGTTGTGAGACAAGAGTTTTCTTTTCTTTCAATTCATGTAAATTTGTAAATTGATGTAATAATTATTTGTATGGCCGCACAACCGGATCGGGGTTGTAGCCGTCATTGTATAATTTCTTTTTACTGTTTTTACTCCTAGGATAGACCCATGGAGGGGGTGCACAAACTACCGGGTATCCCGAAGTGCCGAGTGGCCTACTCACGGAGTTGAGGGAGGTTGCTTCGCTTCGGGTACTTAGCGGGTAGTTTGCCGCACCCGTAGGGGTCTTGGGTGAGGTATTGGCTATTCACCGCGACCGTGTAATCTGCTTTTCGTTACAGGCTCGTACGAATTGCGGATTCCTAGTATATCCAATGTGTTCATCTGTGATCTGAAATGGCTATCATTGCAATATATCTATATATGATATTATTTAGGCGTTGCTTATGTTTTACAGCCGCGCTAGCCCAGCCCCCGCTCTGTCGTTAGTTAAGTAACCTAACGGGTAATGACGGGGCCCCGTGGCGAATGCGAATGGCATAAGCGTACGTCATATTTTGGTTGATTTCTGCAATGGTAGGATTAAATGATGGGACGCATTAAAAGAACTAATGCAAGAATATCACGCATTAAAAGAACTAATGCAAGAAAAATAAACCAAGTAAAAGTCGTTGGAACACTTTCGAAAAACCACTCGGTTCTTTTCAAAACCAACTTTTAAATGCGGAGCTTGAGCCACTCCTTTTAAAAGCTATCTCGTTCCATCGATTATATCAAGTTCACTACGTTCACGGTTTCGCCAAAACCATTCGTAGCCCTCCGTCGTTTCACATGAATAGTCAATAGTATTCAAGCTATGTTTGTTGGCCAAAGTCAAGGCATAGTGATTGGTAGCTATTGGGTATTCATGTGCAGCATAGATAGATGCGTTGGTTTGGAACAGTCGTACTGCCTTGTTGGCCAAAGTCAAGGGTAGGTGCGGGTGGATTCAAATTAACCTGGAGAAAGACGGGTAGAACTTGACATATGACTTATGATTTGTTGGCCAAAGTCAAGGTCATAAGAGCATGGGGCAAAAATCCACATCGGGAGTTTCAAAAGAACTGAAACTTGCTAGTGTTGCATACCATTTGGAGTGTGATGATTCTGGTAGGATTCCTTCAGTTTCGTCACGCGATGATATTTGGATCCCGATCCTACTGTGAGTATATGCTACTCCTCGGGAAATTTCTCACTTAACGATCAATGCTATAAACCAAGTAGGTGTCTAGAAAGGTGTTAGCGGGGCTACACCCACAGGGAAAAGAGGTTATTTAATTAAGGAACTTCGCGAAAGCGTTGGAAAACCTCCCTCGAAGTACCGACACTGGCCTGGCTGAACGGTTAAGCAAGAATTGTACGGTGAGATTGATCCTGACTAATTCTTCCTTTTTGGTTTGAGGAGGGATTTGAGAAACAGTGGGAGCCATCCTGTTTAGACAAACTAAGAACCATTCTAAACTTGCAAGAGCATCATGCTGAGTGTTTCTTCTCTCTCTCCTAATTGCAGCAACCAATCGACATGACTGAACTTAAGTTACTTCTAGATAAAAACATACTGACAGGGCTAAACTACAAAGATTGGCTCAGGAATGTCAAGATGGCAATCACTTACGACAAGCTGGGGTATCTTCTTACCACCAAAGCTCCCTCTGTCCCAGGTCCCAAAATCAACGTTGCGGATAAGGAAATCCGTAAGACCTGGGAAATCGATTGCGCGAAGGCTAAGTGCCTCGTGCTTGCCTCTATGGACAACGAACATCAGAGGAGGCACGAGAATATGGACCTCGAATCCATATTTCTCCATACAAAAGAACTGTATGGAGAGCAGTCTCGTATCGCAAGATACGAAGTGTCGAAGAAGTTATTTTCGGCAAGGTTGGCCGTCGGATCATCGGTAGCGGTACACGTGCTTAAGATGATTGGCTACATAGAAGAGCTCGCGGACCTTGGGACCACGTTGGAGAATGAGCTCTATACGGACTTGATTCTCTAGTCCCTTCCTTCCACTTACGCCCAGTTTATCCTGAACTTCAGCTTACAAGAAAAGGAAGTTGAACTTTCAGAACTCCTCAACATGCTGAGGAGCGCAGAGGGCACCCTACAGAAAGGTAAGGAAACATCCACTTTATTTATAGGAGCTTCCTCTTCTAGGTCCAAGGCGAAAGCCAAGGGAAAGAAGAAGAAAGCCCCCGCCAAACCAAGGGGCGGTGTTAGTAAAGTGGATACGAAGGGAAAGGCAAAAGCAACAAAGAAAGTGGGAAAGCTTGTGGATAAAGAGGAATGCTTCTATTGTCATAAGAAGGGACACTGGAAGAATGATTGCAGGGCTTGGAAAGCCAGAACACAGGAACTGAAGCAGGTTGCGGCTTCAGCTTCAGGTATGTATGTTATTGATAACTGTCTTTCAATAAACTCTACTTCCTGGGTATTGGATACCGGATCAGGATCTCATATCTGTAATTCTTTGCAGGCGTTGAGAAACCGTAGGTTTTTTAAGGCAGATGACATGACCCTCAAAGTTGCAAACGGAGGTAGCATGGATGCTAAGGCCGTGGGGGACTATCACCTGGGAATGTCAGATGGACATGTTTTGGTTTTACGTAATTGCTTTTTTGTACCCAACGCAACTTGTAATATCATTTCTGTATCTTTGGTTTCTAAAGAAGGTTATGAATTTACGTTTGTAAGTAATGTTGTAAACATTCACCTTAATCAAGTCTTGATTGGGTCAGGTACATTGAGCAATGGTATATACGTATTAAACCAACCACAGATTTTCAATGTCCAGAATACACACAAAAAAAAGTCTCCGGAAATCAATCAGACTTTCTTATGGCATTGTAGACTGGGTCACATCAATAAGAGAAGGTTGAAGAAGTTACATACAGAAGGATATTTGAATCCGTTCGAATATCAATCGTATGCCACTTGTCAATCCTGTCTCAAAAGAAAGATGACAAAGACTCCGTTCACTGGACACGGAGTAAGAGCGAGCGAGCTCTTGGGACTCGTACACAGCGACGTGTGCGGTCCAATGTCTACACATGCGCGAAGCGGTTATTCTTACTTCATTACTTTCACGGATGAATTTTCAAGGTACGGTTATGTCTTCTTAATGAAACATAAGTCCGAAGCTTTTGGAAAGTTCCAGGAATATAAGAATGAAGTAGAAAAACAAACCGGCAGAAGTATCAAGATTCTAAGATCGGATCGAGGTGGTGAGTACTTGAGTACCGAGTTCCTGGACTATTTAAAAGAGAACGGAATTCTCTCTCAGCTTACTCCTCCATACACTCCGCAACATAACGGTGTATCGGAGAGACGGAACCGAACCTTATTGGATATGGTACAGTCCATGATGAGTAACGCTGAGTTACCGCGATCATTCTGGGGGTATGCGCTAGAATCAGCTGCATACCTTTTGAACCGAGTTCCCACTAAGACTCTGCCTACCACACCATATGAGATGTGGTGTGGGAAGAAATCCTATCTTAAGCACATTAAGACATGGGGATGTCCAGCTTTTGTTAAAAAGCAGCATGCGGACAAGCTCGAGGCACGCTCAGTACAGTGCAAGTTCGTGGGATATCCAAAGAACTCCAAGGGATATTTCTTCTACTGCGAAGAGGAACAAAAGGTTTTTGTTTCTCGTCATGCCTACTTCTTGGAAACCCAGATAAGTGGGAGCACAGTAGAACTGGAAGAAATTCCAGAACCACGAGCTATTACTGAAAGCTTAGTGGAACAAGAGGGTTCAAAAGAACAGGACATTCCTACGCCGCTCCGTAGGAGTAGTAGGCAGTCTCATCCGCTCGAGAGATACTACGGTTTTCTCATAGATAGGAATAGAGAGGATTGCATCATAGATTATGATGAGCCTACTAGCTTCCAGCAGGCCGTTCAGAGCGTTGACTCGGTAAAATGGCTGGATGCAATGCGGACCGAAATGGAGTCCATGTACACCAACAAAGTATTGACGTTGGACGTTGCTCCAGACAGGGTAAAACCCGTAGGATGCAAGTGGATCTTTAAAAGGAAGATTGGTGTAGATGGACAGGTTGAGACCTATAAAGCTAGACTGGTTGCAAAGGGTTTTCGTCAAAGACCTGATTTGGACTATGACGAGACCTTTTCTCCAGTAGCTATGCTGAAATCCATTCGGATCCTTCTTGCCGTTGCTGCCTTCCACGATTATGAGATTTGGCAGATGGACGTAAAGACCGCTTTTCTAAATGGAAATTTAGAGGAGTGTGTCTATATGGACCAGCCAGAGGGTTTCATTCAGAGTGGGAGCAGCGGAAAGGTGTGCAAGTTGCTTAAGTCCATCTATGGACTAAAGCAGGTATCGCGGAGTTGGAATATCTGTTTTGATGAGACGGTCAAGGAATTTGGCTTTATCAAAAATCCAGATGAACCATGCATCTATAGTAGATTTGTAGCGAGAACTGTAGTATTCCTCGTTTTATACGTGGATGACATTCTCTTAATAGGAAATGACATTCCTATGCTACAATCTGTCAAGGGGTTCTTGTCACACAGGTTCTCTATGAATAACCCGGGTGATGCCTCATACATCCTGGGGATCCGGATCCATCGTGATAGATCCAAGAGGATATTAGGACTTTTACGGTCCTGGTACATCGACACCATACTGAAAAGATTCAGTATGGAAGATTCCAAGCGCGGTAACCTACCGGCTTGTCACGGGATCACCCTCTCTAAAGAGATGTCTCCCAAGACTGATTTGGAGAGGGATCGCATATCTATTATACCATACGCTTCTGCGGTAGTCTCTATAATGTATGCGATGTTGTGTACCAGACCGGATATAGCTTATGCACTGAGTGTGGTAAGCCGGTATCAGTCAAACCCTGGAGAGAAACACTGGATAGCGGTAAAGAACATTCTCAAGTACCTGAGGAGGACTAAGGAGATGTTCTTGGTGTATGGCGGAAAAGACCTCCAGATCGAGGCCTTTGCTGACTCCAGCTTCCAAAGTGACAAGGATGATTCCAAGTCCATGTCGGGTTTTGTCTTTACCCTCAATGGAGGGGCGGTGTGTTGGAAGAGTTCCAAACAGGAAACCGTTGCAGACTCGACGATGGAAGCGGAATACATCGCTGCATCTGATGCCACAAAAGAAGCTGTCTGGATGAGGAAGTTCTTGAAAGAACTTCAGGTGGTTCCGTCCATTGTTGATCCAATACCTCGGTATTGCGACAACAACGGGGCTATAGCTTTAGCGAAGGAACCCAGGTCCCATCAGAGATCCAGACACATCTTGAGGCGGTATCACCTGAGCAGGGAGATCGTGGATCGCCAGGAGATCGAGGTTCGGAGGGTTGCTTCAGAAGATAACACTGCAGATCCATTCACCAAGGCCTTGCCCCAGACTCAGTTCGAGCGGCTGATCGAGATGATAGGTCTTCGATACGCCAGTACATGGCCTTAGTACAAGTGGGAGATTGTTAGTGTATATGCCTTAGAGGCCATTACTGTATCATACTAGTTTGTATATTACTTAATGGAAGCTTGGGATATTCACCTTGTATAAACAATCTTGCTCAAAATAGTAGTATGCTACTTGGTTTGTTTCTACTTCAATGTGTACATGTGTTTATTTTATTATATCACCTATACGCATTAGTGGAGCCCTTAGGATCTTTGCTTGATTACCAGCGTTGTGATGGCAGTCACACTAGTGGGGGCTAGGTAATCTATAAGCACATCCTTATGCAGGTCCCTAGTCGCAGGACTATCGAGACAGGGCATCGATACTCCGGAGTAGACTAGCGTATGCGCTTCTCATCCCAGTGTGGGAGATGGTCTGTCCCACAGCCACCAGTATGTCGTACTGGAGATAGTATATGGGTGCTCGTTGGGTTATGAGTACACTGGACAGGACTCGTCGGGAACTGACCGGTTGGTATTATACCTATCGTCAGTTATCAGTTCCCAGGTGACATGACTACAGATTAGTCCGCTGACTTGACACTGTCACTTCGCCTCGAGTGTGTTCCCACTGTACTTTGATTACTACCCTACCACGGCTCAAAGGAGTCGCGCAAACAGGTAGTAGTTGGGTGCAGTCCCGAAGCACTTGGAGGCAGTGACGGTTAGACAGGATTCGTCTCTCCCGGTATTGGGGGTTGACATCGCGCTGTGTCTAGGAGAGCCATTACACGAGTAGTCCCTGGCCAGGGCAAGCGAGATATACTGGTAGGCTTCCAGTGTTATCTCAGGGTGTTTTGGGCTTCACTCCGACATGACTTGTACCGCTATTAGGGGACTGACGTTTACCGCCCCCTAGGCCCGCTATGCGATGTATCAGACGAACAGACCGGACTGTACGGAGACTGTCACATTCAGGCTCAGTAGGAGTTCAGATGGGTTTCTCCTCATCAGTCTTCTTGTCGGCATCTACCTGGGGACCGTTACACACTGCTAGTGCCGCTTGCGGTCTGTAGTTAAACCCATTGCCAGCGTAGTGTCGAGTCTTTAGATTCCCACACAGAAAGCTATTCGCCTTTAGGCAAAAGAGTAGAGGTCGCATGGTTTTACGACAGGGTTCGGTCACATCCGTGCACTTGTGCACGTACAGTGTCCGGACAGTTAACACTAGCGGGCTTTGGTTCAAGCCAGATCCTAGTGTACGTTTTGGGATTGGTTTTATCCAGTATGTATTCGTGTTCCTCGGAACGCGGATGCGGGTGTGTATACACAGTTGACGGAGAGACGGAGGCAGAGGATTCTCATTAGGGTTGTTGACCGTTGACTATTGACTTTTTGCTCAACCCTAATGAGAATATGATATGTAATTAACAATAATATTAATTAAGTATTATAGTGACATGGTTGTTGAGGGGTTGACTTTGTTGACTTGTTGACTTTGTTGACCGGTTGACTAGGTTGGACTAGTTGACCATCATGATGACAATAGCTATCATTTCATGGCAAATACTTTTGCTTGCTTGTTCTCTTGTGCAAAATGAGTGCATGAAATGATATAGCTATTGTAGCTTAAACCATCACTAATACTTGATTGCTATTATTGGTTATGATGGTTTTGGGTTATGAGAGCCAAGAGAGAAAAGTCTTGCTCATTCTTTCATTTCCTTTCTCTCTCTTGTGTTCTTGAGCTCTCATCTTCTTCCTCTTGCTCTCCCTCTCTTTAGTTTATGGTTCACTTGTCTCATGTGTTGAGAACCAAGAACCATAGAGAAAAATCCCAACACACTCTCCTCTACTCACTCTAGTTCATAAGGTTTGGCAAACCGAGTGAACTAGTTTCTTCAAAGTTCGAAGAAGAAGCCAAAGGTAGAAGCTTTCAGGTGGATCGATCTTCGGCGCAAGGAGACGACGGGGTGAAGCCGATCCGTACACCATCGAGGTTTGAAGACGAAGGAGTTCAAGAAAGAAAGGTATAACCCCCTAACCGAGTAGTTAACAACTCCTAGTTAGGTTGTTAGTTAGATGTTTAACAAAGATCCGGTTTTGAGTCCATGTTACCGCCTCTAGAAAATTGTTTTTCATCAAATTCCGCATGCCCGAAAGTACCGGGAGAGGTAGCATGGACTTACAAGTATTAGGATTTTATCATCACTTGATCCACCGATTCTCTCGATTCCTTTACAAGCAGAGATTTCACTCACGCATTATGAAAATTAATGAATCAAGAATGAAAAGTTTCATAATGCAAGAATTCAAAGAAAGAAAAACTAATAGTAATGATCACTTTTATTAAATCTTCTTCAAATTTACACAATTCATCAATTCGAGATACAAGACTAAGCTCTCGATCGCTCCTTTGAAGAAGTGAATTTGTCATCGATCTTTGCGTGGCTCGATCGCCGTGAGACGTGGATCGTCGCAGATCTCTTGCTCTTGATGACAATCGGCGTTGCGATAAAAGATCTTTAAAGTAGTTGCTTGATAATGCTCTCAATGGATCTTGATTTTATTGAATTTGGATTGGATCTCAAGTTGTGTCACTCAACTTGAATCGAATTGTAATTGTGGCTCAATTGTGTAATAATGAGTAACCCCCAAAATTAGATCTAGATCCCCTTTTATAGCCTCCAAATCAAGCTTCTTTCATAAGCTTGGTTGTTATGCAGAGCCTTTCAGAAGAAGCCATGTGGTTATCAAGCATCATTAGGAAGTTAGGACGTTGAAGAGAAGGTTCTGGAAAAGTATCGACCGCTGATGACCTAACTCGGTCGTGGATCCGCGGCGGATCGGGCTGGATCGGCCGCGGTTCCGCGGCCGTTTGAAGAGCTTTCTGGATCATTTCTTCTGGGTTATCTTGATGTTGGTCTGCATGTATTCTTTTGATGTCTGGAATCATTTTATCTCTTCTGAATCTCTTCCAGATTTTAAGTCTTTGACTTGCTGCATTTTATCGGCAATTTTTTGATTCTGAAATCTTTAACCTGAATAATTTTTTGCACAAAATCTTGCTGAAAAGTGTTGAGAGATATAAAATATTATGCATGACATACTAAACATACAATTTCCTTCATAATACCGGTTATAATGTACAACACATGGTAATTGGTATTTTCCAGATGATTCTGTAATATATGTCATATTTATAACAAGCACCCTTAGATGATTAGAATAATGAGAAAATTGTTATGTTACAGAATGCAATATTTTTGACTGAACAAATTCCCCCAAACTTAATTTTGATCGTCTCGAGCAAACATTTTTTATTCAAGAGAAGGAGAAAATATAAAAGAAAAACTAACTAGCACACTTTCGTAGGCAAACACGATTGCACTGAGCATATGCAACAAGCCTTTAAACCTCTAGGTGTCCCTAATAGGAGGAGTGTTGTCTCCTGAAGGTTTTCAGCGGATTGCACCTACAAAATCCTATAATAAAAGGAAGACTGTGAAAGTTACATGTAAAGATAAGAATTGTAAAACAAAGACTTTGAAAATCAGAGTTTCCAACTATCTAGCTTTTCGGTTGTCATGAGTCCTATCTTAATAGTCATGAAAAAATGTTAAAAATCACATCATCACTCAATAAAATATCGCCTTTATTCTTCATTCCTACCTTTCTTCCAAACACCGATCATATACCCCTACGTGTGTATAAAGAACATCCCTACACTCGGAGAATTCAATTCAAGCTATCATACTCTTTTCCATCTACCTTAGTACTTTTTTAATCGGTGAATATTTAGATGGATTTGCTCACACATTTTTCATATGACCGTTAATACTTCTTAAGGTACTAACCGACCATTTACTCATGTGCTTGCTGATTAGGCGTAATTAGCAATTTTCTCATCTTGCAACACCTAAGGCTTAGCAGTGACTTCCAAACCAGTTGGCCTAAGGCACTAGGTGATGAAGCACCCTCGCTATATTTTTTTTATGCTTCCTTGGTGATTACAAAACCGGTGTTCATTTTTCTACACCATTTTATATTTTATGCTTCATTTATTATTTTCTTCATACTTTGGCTTTTAAACAAGAGCATTTCAAGGTATTCTCTACTATCCCGAGTTTCAAGACATGTGTAAGTGCATATAGTAAGGTATCAATGTTCAAATATTTGGCTTCCAGCATAGGAACTATTTTCAGACTTATTTTTATCCTCAGATTAGTGACTTTCTTCATTTTACTAACCCTTGGGACAACGGTTCATAACTACTTATTACTAGTTTCGTTTAAAAAAACATCTAACTTTCTTGGTTTTCTTAAAATTTTCCGATCTTTTAGATGCAATTTTTCACTTTCTAATCTTTTATAATAAAAGATTAAATATTAAAAAAAATTATATATTTTTATATATGTTTTGTGCTTATGCAAAGTATGATGCAAAGTGATGCGTAAATAAGCACAAACCTCCCCCAAACTTGTTTACAACAGTGTCCTTACTGTTGTCATTTGTTAAATCTCAGAAACCTGTAAACTTGGGAGGAAAAATTTATTAACGGGGATATAAAATATGATCGTGAACATCTCCCCCAAACTTATTCTTTATTTATGTACAATTTTTTTTTTAATTATTTTTATATATTTTTTTTTATGTGTATGTACAATTTGACTCACCTCCATTCTAAAAGATGAGACAATATTACCAAGACATAGAGGTGAGGTGGAGGAAAATCAGTCATTATAAAGCAGCTCCTGTAAAAACAGGAGCTCCTCCGAGGGGTTAGTGGAAAAATACGGTTTTAATCTATGCCTATTTATTTTGAAAATTGTACCGTTTTCAACATTTTCAACTTCAACCGCCCCGTGCGGGTATACATACCGCACAACAAAAGTTTCTTTCCACCGAGATCATAGCTTACACGTATGAAGATAGAGACGTGAATCGTAAAGAACGACTTGTTGACCTGGGGTAAAAGTTTTTCTCAAAATGTTTTTATCGTGAAATACCTTACTCCGATTCTTTACAATTACAGCATTATCATAAACTTCATCGCGGAGTTCACTTATCTCGTTTAGTTGCAGCTTTTGAAAGTTGCAGGCTTGACTTAAGTCAAAGTTCAGTTCTTTAATGGCCCACATTACTTTGTGTTCAATCTTGACCGGAAGGTGGCAAGCCTTACCAAACACTAGACGATAAGGAGACATACCGAGATCAGTTTTAAAAGCAATGTTTGAATAAACAAAGATGATAGATAAAAATTGAAGCCATGCTTCACAAATGAATAAACAAAGATGATAGATAAATAAAAATTGAAGACACATTAGAATAGTTTTCACAAATGAATAAATAAAGATGATAGATAAATAAAAATTGAGGCCATGCTTCACACCATGCTTGAAGCCAGCTCACCCTTCCACCTCATTTTCTATTTCTAATAAATAAAAAAATACATCATGATGTGTCATCTTCTAGAAGTATTCTTATATAAATACAAGAATACCTAATCGTATATACATACCCATATTCATACCAAAAATACGAATACAAAGAGATAGATAAGTCCGATAACATGATACTAGAATTAAATCAATACTTAATTTAAAAAAATGGCTTAATCCTAAGCTCTCTAGTATCACAGACCGTCCGATTAAATTTCGCGCAACTAGTACACATATTTAATTGGAACCCTGCACGTATAAACATACGTCATCTACATCGTTTCACTTGAATCAGGAAAACCCTCTGTGTGGGACTCTAAAGACTCGACAGTACGCTGGCAGTGCGTTTAACCATAAGCACGTCAGCGGCACTAGCTGTACGTAATGGCTACCTAGGTACCCATAAAAAAGAAGGCCGACAAGCAAGCCGTTCGAACCTCTACTGAGCCTATCCGTGACAATCTCCGTACAGTTTGGTCTCTTCGTCTAAGAGTATCGCATACTGGGTTTAAGGGGTGGTGAACGTCAGACACCTAATAACCCGGTAAGTCGTGTCGATGTGGCTAAGGACCGATCTGAGAAACTACTGATCTAACCATCAGTAAATTTCAACTGCCTTGTCTAAGGTCTTATTGTTCCGGCCAACTGGACACAGTGTGGTATCAACTCCCAATACCGGGAGAGACGAATTCCTGACAATCGCTCATTACCTCTATATGGCTCAGGACTGTACTCAACCAAAATCTGCTTGCACGACTCAGTAGAGCTGTGGTAAGATGGTGATCTAAGTACAGTGGGAACCCACACGAGACAAATGACGATCTCAGGTCTAAAGACTAACATGTACTCATGTCACCTGAGAACCGCTATCTGACGATAGGTATAATACCATCTAGAAGTTCTCAGCGAGTCCGTCCAGTATACTCACCCCAGTAAGCACATGTATACAATCTTATATGATCACACCAATAACTGTGGGACCAACCACTGTCCCTCGTCGGGGTCTAGAAATGTATACACAAGTCTACGCTGGAATATCAATGTCCGGTCTTGATACCCCTACTACTTGGGATATTTAAGGATGTGCTTATGGACTACCCAACCCCCACAAGTATGATCGTCATCATATCGCTGATAGTCAAGAAAAATCATACGGGTTTTATCAACATGTATTAGCCATATGTGATATCAAGTAAAACATATGCACATGTTAAGATAAAGACAAACCAAAATAGTATACTACTGTATCGAGTTTTTATCAACATGTATAAGCAATATAAAGCAGTATGAAAAAAATAAACATGTTTAGATAAAGACAACCCAAATGGTATACTATACAACTGAGCAAGATTGTCCTGTACATATATATCCCTAGCATCCTATACAATATAGACCTCAAGGACATACATATCCAACATTAATGATACATAATAACAAATAAAATATATACACATGTTAAAATAAAGACAAACCAAATAACATACAATCATATCGAGAAAGATTGTCTTGTACATATATATGTCCAAGCATCCACTATATATACATATACAATAATGACCTTTAGGGCATACATATCCAACATCATTTATGTTTAGAGACTTAAATTCATTTGTAGACCATTTAGTTTGGTCCTCTTCGGCAGGTTGAACATATGTCTGTTGAACCTTACCCCAAACCTCATGACCTTATGCTCTAAGGTAAATTGACATCCTTACCTTCCATGCATGATATTCATTTCTGTCAAAATAAGAAGCCCGTGTGTAAGCGATACTCTCCTTAATAAAGATTTCAAGTGAAGTATGAGTTTCCATGTGATCTACTAAAAAACGGTTAAGTTTTGGGAAAAAATAGCTCTATCTCTGATACCAATTGAAAATCACCCTAGAGGGGGTGAATAGGGTGAAAACAACTATTTAAAAATAATACCCCACACAAGTAGTTTTAGCTAGAATGATGTTCACACTAATAATATATCAAACACCGAGATAAATAAAAGTAATTATCATAGAGATAATTAAAAACAAAAATGCAAGGTAGGAAGAAACAAACACAGGAAATTTATCCAGATTCAGCAACTTTGCCTAGTCCTGTCCTCCACGATTATCTCACCGCCTTGAAGATTTTCACTAAAACTGATCTTTTTATGCGGGTAGAGATCAAATCTGGACAGAGTACAATGGTCTCTAGCTCTTCTTGAATCTTTATACCCGAGGTTCAAGTACACACCCCAACTTCATAAGTAGAGCTCGAATTACCACCAAAGAAATACAATATAGAGAGACAGATCGCACACTATAACTCCTTGATTGAGTAAATATTTCAAGTTAAAGGCCTTTGATTTGTAGAGTATTCAAGTGTAAGTTTTTGATAGAAGAGTAAAAAAGTTTTCAAGTGTAAAGCTCAATCAAAAGAGAATGGATGATGAAACATGAAAACCTCTTCTCGTTTAATAATGAAAAAGTTGATATCTGTTGTGCCAGAATAAATCAAATTTCCATATAAGAAAAAATCTAGCTATTATAATTCAAATTTGAAAATGTATAGAAATTTATTTGAGCAAAAATGGTAAACACAAAAATCAGCTCAAGAAAATACTGCACAAAAATATATCCAGAAAGTCGCGCGGTCGAGTGTACCGGTCAACTGACTTCTGAAGTGGTCGACCGCTCAAAAGTGGTCGGTCGGCTGTTCAGTCGTCTTTGGATTTTCAAATTAAAGCGCAATGTGCTAGCCGTCGAGTGATCGGTCGACTGCCAGTCATCCGCTCAGTGAAAAAACACACAAAAATGACAGATTTTGCAAATCAAGTTTCTCAAAAATTTACGGAAAAATAAAACAATACTATGGAAGTAAATCAGATTAGATATTTGATTAGAACATAATTTCAAATGTAAATCCCCACAAATTTCTCAACCAAATATACATGGAATCAAATCTTCAATCATATATTTTAATCAGAAAAATAGTTGAAATCTATCAATCAAATATTTTAATATTTTAATAACGAAAATATTTGAAAATTCCCAATCAAATATTCATGAAATCAAATATTTTAATAAGGAAAATATTTGAATTCTTTCAATCAAATATCAATGAAAATAATTTGGATTTTCTTCAATCAAACATTCAATCAAAATGGAAGTAATATGAAATCTCTCGATCAAATAGTTTTATGGAAGAATTTAAAAACTCTTAATCTTTATGAAAAATATAATTCCATAAAAAAAATTCACAAAAATTCTCATAATTTTTTTAATAGACATAAAAGTAATTTTGTAAAGAGCATCTTTTAAACTCACTTTGTGCATGAGATTTTATTTCAAAGAAAAATTATCTAAAAATGCAAAAAAGTGTTTTGTCTTAAAACTAAATTATGAAAAATATAAGTTTAAAAACTCCTTTGTCATAATTGAAAATATCATATTATTATAAAAAGATGTTTTGTAAATTAGGCCCTTAACTTATATATTTGCAAAATCAAAAAGAATTTTACAAGTCATACATATTCTCAACTCAAAACGTAACCAAAATTACAATCACTTTTAATTCTTGAGTCTTGAATTCTTCAAGCTTCTTTTGTCATTTGATATGAAGTGGTTGTAGCGTGCTCAAGCTCGTGAAGTTGACATCTTTACCATCTCTTATTGTACATCGTGGATATCTGAAATGTGTAAACTATATTTATACACAATATAGGGTTAGCTCAAAAAGATAAATTATTAATTATATGAGCAAAAATATTATCATTATTTTTAATGTGATCGCAACTATAGATTTGTTACTCATCAAAACCATCAGTAACAAGTGAAGCTCTTGGGGTCAACAACTTGATATCATACATCACCTTTTGTATTTATGGACTCGATCAAGACTCGTAAGTTTAATCATAGACTAATATACACGAGGTGTTGTGGTAGTTTAAGTGTGAATCCAACGGCATCTCAGGAGTTCCCTTTGTTCATGAATCCATGTCTACTAACACAAACATTCTATCATGAGGGTCCGTGTTTCCAAATCACTTAAGCCTTACTCTTAGGTTTGGAATATTTCGACACTAGGTTGAAGTCCCGTTACTAATAATTGATTCGAGCCCGTGATTCCTTGCTCCTGAAGCCCTACTCTTGAGTTCGAGAATATTTCTGCGATTGGTTGACATTCACATTTGGACTGACGTTAAGTTAGATTATCTTATAGAGACCTATTAAGACACATACTCATGCTCACTCACACATACTTACCTACCTGTTATGCTTTATATATATGTCATACTATATTATTTTTCTTGCACCTGTTATTCATCATATTCCTATGGGAATTTACCGAGCGCAGCTTCGCTGACGGGCATTCCACCCATTTTTGTTTTTTTAAAAATTTTCGTTAGATAATATAGGAACTGAGAAGGTAGAACCGATTGCCGAGGATTAAGATCAGACTGCAGCCCAAGACGACCTTTAGATTTCCTGTTCAGTTTTTCATTACCGATATGCCACTTGTTTAAGCATTTTCATGTTATTTGCATTTTCTTTTCAGAACATATATCCATGTGAATAAAGTTTGTTGAATGAATATAAATAAACTACTCTATTGAAAATTTTATGCTCTTATTATTCTTGCACTGTATATAAATGCTTATTTACGCTTATCATATTTATTTTAAGAAATGACCTTCTTAACATAAATAGCTTGCACGCTTGTCACGTGACCGTTACCGTCCATTGAGAAGTGGGGCATGACAAAACCCGTGGGCAATTGTCGACGGTCGGTTATCGGTTGCTAATGATGGTCGTCGATGGTCGGTTATCGATTGTTGCAGTGACCATCAACGGCCGATTGTCAGCCGCGATTATTGATGATCGTGAGCCGCAAATAATGGTCGCCGGCAATAAAGGGTGGACGTCTGCCAGTTGCAATTGATAACCGTGGCTACGGCTGACAGTCTCAGAAATTTTCAAAGTGGGTATGAGTAAATTTAAGATTCAAAATTTTATTCATGTTTTCATTTTAATTTCATATGAAGAATTTTACAAATATAATTCTAGCATTTTGATCATACATTGTGACTCGTGACTCGCATTTTAATTTGAAAATGCTTGCTTCAAATGACTATACTCTTTTTTAAATTCTAACTAGTTCTAGGTATTTAATTATCAAATGACTTGAGACCAACATTTTCTCTAAGTTTCTAAATGGGTAAATTTTAAGTTGATACCATGCATTTTAGTCACTTTCCCTTAAAACTACCATAAACTTTTAAAATAATGTAAAAATACCATGAAATTTCTTTATACCGTTAACATTTGATTAACAAAAAAGAGAAAATGACTGATTTAATATCCAACATATATTAATTCTCAGAAATGTTTTTTTAAATTAATATATGTTGGATATAATTGTCAGTTTATCTTTTTTTTATAATCACATGTTAACTCGATTAGAGAGTTTACTGGTAAAAAGAAATTTAGGATAGTTTTGCATTATTTTAGAAGTTCGTGGTAGTTGACAAAAATTCATGGTATAAACTTAAAATTAAGCCTTTCTAAATTGAGTTAAATCCGTAGGGGATATACACATCATCAGCTAATCTTTTTCTTTTTTAATAAAGAGACGTTTTTATATTAAAAACCAGAGGTACTTAATGGCAGCCTACTTCTTGACTCCCATATATTGAAGCCTCAAATAGGCGGGTTCGGGTCGGTTCACCTACAGACGGATCATTAGCGGACGGATCATTATGGATAGTGGGTTAAATGGGCACGGATCTAAATATCCGGATTTAAACAGGTGTTAAATTTGATGCTCATCACCTGACGTGGACGGATGTACAGGTAAGCAGTGAATATATAAATGGGTCAACCGTACATGTATTAACGGATGATTAAAGTATTATGAATATGTTTTGCAATTTTAAAGGACAAAAATATTTTTATAGGTTTTTTGAAGTTTGGATACAATAACAATCTTAATTAAAAACAAGATATAAATTAAAATATACTTTCTCATGAAAAAATTCAATAGTATTCATAATAAATATTTACATATAGAATATCTATATCTCATTATTAAGAAAATGAATGAAAAGTCTTTGCCTTTCTTTAATACGGGCAAATAAAACCAACCAATCCGCTGGTCGGATCAATCCGGTGATTGGCCGCATAAAACACACGAATCCGTGCAACTCGATCCGGTGATAGTTGTAAATGGACGGGCCAAATACAAGTAATATTTTAACGGGTAAAACTTTGACCCATAAGCTATGATTCATATGTTGATTTGTGGGTTAAATAGGTAACCGGGCATCATTGCCACCCTTCCCGTATCAACCCTACCCGTATCACTTGCAAGCCAAACATGGTTACATTGCGCTGACTTTACACATAATAACGCCTGTCTATAATTATGTTCCATGTCAGCAGTAGTTTTGACCCTTATGAAATTGACTCTTATAAAAATCTAATCATTAACTTCTAAAAATTAGAAACACTTCCGCAAATTCCTATTCTAAGAAGAAAATATTAGCAGTAATAACATAGTTATGCTACATAATCATTTTTCTGACAATCAATTTAATTACTTTCCTTCAAATAAATTGTACCAATAACTTATATGGTAATAATATTAATCCGATTATAGGCATGGGTGCTCCCCAACTTGCTAAAAAATATTCCTATAAATAGCTTCAAGCTCGTTTTCCCTCATCACCACTCCTCACCCCCTCTGTTCTCTGAAATGGAGAGCCTCAAACTTGCAGTATCTTCCTTTCTATTCTTGTTCTTGATCTTTCCGAACCTGTGCAATGCCGATACAACAAATGCCGATAAAGCCGAGCAGCAAACCTATGTGATCCAATTAAGACTCCCCGAAAACGCCATGTTTGACAAGCAAGAGGAGCTGGCTAGTTGGTACAGATCATTCTTGCCCTATCAGCCGTCGAGGATGGTATACGAATACAGTGCTGCCATTACCGGCTTCGCTGCGAAGCTGACAGAAAGAGAACTGAAGGAGATCGAGAAGGAGGATGGCTTCTTGAAAGCCTACCCCGATCGCATGCTCCAACTCGCTACGACGCACACTCCAGCCTTTCTAGGGCTGCATGAAGGCAACGGCTTTTGGAACAGGTCCAACTATGGGAAAGGGTCATCATCAGGATGATCGACAGTGGCATCTTACCTGATCATCCCACTACTATAATAAGGGGTTGCCCCTACGGAGATAGGAATCCGTAGGGACAAGTTTATATTGTCCCTACGGATTAATCCGTAGGTCCATCCGTATACCATCTCTGATGTCAAACACCAATGGATATGGGATCATCCATCGCCCATCATATGGATCGAGAAGCGTATACGTTAGTCTACTCTGCAATATCGATGCCCCGTCTCGATACTTCCACGACTATATTTGAAGGATATACTTGCCGACTAGCTCTACCCCACTAGTATGATCTGCATCATAATCCTGTTAGTCAAGTAGAACTTTATCAATATGTAATAGAGAGACAATAAGTGTACATGTTAAGATAAAATACAACCAGCATACTATCATGTCGAGCAAGAAAGTCATCTCTCTATATGTTTAAATATCCACTACAATATACATCGTATGTACAGTAATGGCCTCTAGGGCATATATATTACTAACACATAAAGTACCGAGAATTTTCATATCGGACTTCATGCACATCGAACGGTTGGATGTCTCCATCAATGCATCTTTCTTCGCTATTTTTAGTATACTTTATGCATTGATGGAGAGTTGACGGGACGATACCGTAATCGTGGAGCCACCGCTGCCCTAAGAGAATTTTATAAGACGTCAGCGCCAATCACGTATATCTTAGCTTCAGTTTGCAGATCTCCAAATTTGATTGGCAAAGCTATGGATCGCAGAACTTACCGGCAATTTTGGTTCAAGCCTTGAATAATAATCCTTTCCCTAGACAGTTGTCAGACTTCCATTAACAGACTTTTCAGAGTCCGCAAGTTCATGATGTTCACTGAGAATCCCGGATCAATCAATATGCGATTAATCCGATCCCCGTAGCTGTATCCTGTCACGTAAAGCGGCCGATTATACTCAGCCATTCCTAGTAGCAAGTCTTCGTCCTTAAACGTGACTGTAGCGGCATGCAGAGAGTACTGGGCTTCTTTTATATTAATTTCCGCAAATCGAGCCTGATACCGCTCAGGGTTTTGTAGAGCGTGAATGAGAACATCTCTAAGCCCTTTAGATAGGACCAAGGCATTGTAGATGCTCAGGAGAGACGGAAGTTTCCGGAGGTGAGCCAAGACATTGTAGTCCACTGAGGAAGGGCTTGAATTTTCATTAGCGGTTCTCTGCCATCTTTCTCATTAGCCACATGTTTTTCCATTCCTTTTGGGGCATTGCCCTGATTTGGCGGTAGAGCCTTGCCACTTCTGAGTTGGATTTGGTTGGCCTTTGTGGCGAGCTCCTTATCCTCTTCGGGAAAACAGAGCTCCTCCTCAGAGTCGCTACCAAGGTGGATGACGTAGCAAGTCACTATAGAGATCTCGTTATCGGAGTCTTCTTCTAGCTCCTCCAGAGTTTCAGCCGCTTCTACGGGGAATAACTCCTTCAATTGAATTAAAGTCTTTTCTTTTTGCTCATAGTCTTCGAGAGAATCGATATATATTTGAATGGTCGATCTCCCTGCAGACTCCTTTTCGCGTCAAGCTGCGCTTTTCTTCTTCTTGAGCTTTTTGGATTTCGAGCCTGATTGAGCCGAATTGGTCGCTGGAATGGTAGGCTTCTTCTGCCCTTCCCATTCTGTTTTGGGCTCTTTCCGAAATAGCTTTAGCATCTTCTTCGTCTTATTAGATATGTGCGTACTCCACGGAGGCTACGGTGAGTCAGTTTCGTTTCTCAGGACAGCGGGTTCAGCTGTCTGCTCCTCGAAGGTTTCAGCTTCTATTTGCATAAAGTTGGTGGTTGCAACTTGATTTTTCACCAACACACTCTTGGACAGCTCGATCTCTCCAGCCTTGTACTACTTCTCAACCCAGTCTTTGAAGATATAGCACTCCTCGATCGCACGGCTCACTATTCGGTGGTACGGGCAATATAGAGGATTGTTGGTCATTTTTGCTTCGTGAGGTCTTTTCGAATCTGGTAATTGTAGACCGTTGTTCAAGACATCTTTGAATATCTTTCGGACCTTGTCCCTTCTGAAAGAATAAACCTTGTTCTTTTTCTCCTCTAGGGAAGGCCCTTCTCCTCCCAGCAATGGCTTTCAAGACCGGTTGGTTTTGGAATCGCTTGCCTTTCGCTTGTCTTTATTGTCGGATGCATTGAAGATATTGGTACTGCTGGAATTCCCTCTTCTACGGTTGTCGTCCCTCTTGCTCTTCCAAGTCTTGTCTCTTTGAGAGTCCGGAGTAGACTCTTGCTTCGAGCATTCCAGCATTTGGAATCACACAAGACTTTATGATGGTCTCGGGTCTACAGACTAACATGTACCAGTGTCGCCAGAGAACTGCTATCTGACGATAGGTATAATACCATCTAGGAGTTCTCAATGAGTCCGTCCAGTGTACTCAGTCTCCACTGAGCACCTGTATACTATCTCTGATGTCAAACACCAATGGATATGGGATCATCCATCGCCCATCACATGGGTCGAGAAGCGTATACGCTAGTCTACTCTGGAATATCGATGCCCCGTCTCGATACACCCACGACTAGGAACAATTTAAGGATGAATTTATGGACTACCATAGCCCCACTAGTATGATCTGCATTATAACCTTAGTAGTCAAGCCCACATCCTAAGGGCTTTACCAACATATAACAGAGAGACAGTATAAAGATACTAGTATACATGTTAAGATAAAGAGCAACCAGATAGCATGCTATCATGTCAAGCAAGAAAGTCCTCTCTCTATATGTCCAAGCATCCACTATAATATACATCATATGTACAATAATGACCTCTAGGGTATACATATAACTAACAATCTCCCACATGCACCAAGGCCAGTTGTTGTAATATCTCATACCCAACATCCCGAAGAGCTCTCAAATTGTACCTGGGGTATGGCCTTCATGAGTGTATCCGCCGTGTTATTCTTCGTGTTAACTCTCCTGACCTCGATCTCCCGGCGATCAACTATCTCCCGGACCAGGTGATACCGCTTCAGAATATCCCAGGATAGCTGATGGGACCTGGGTTCCTTGGCCAAAGCCATTGCTCCATTGTTATCACAATACAAAGGTATTGGATGCTTGATGGACGAAACCACACCAAGTTGGGTTATGAACTTCTTCATCCAGACAGCCTCTTTGGCAGCATCGTTGGCAGCGATGTATTCAGCCTCCATCGTCAAGTCTGCCACGGTTTCTTGCTTGGAACTCTTCCAACAAACCGCCCCTCCATTGAGGCTGAAGAAAAAACCCGAGACCGACTTAGAGTCGTCCTTATCACTCTGGAAGCTCGAATCGGTAAAGGACTCCATTTGAGGTTCACTATTACCATACACCAAGAACATCTTATTAGTCCTTCTCAAGTAGTTGAGAATGTTCTTCAAAGCAATCTAGTGTTTGTCTCCAGGATCTGCTTGATACCTACTCATTATACCTAGTGAGTATGCTACATCGGGCCTGGTACATAGCATCGCATACATGATAGACCCAACCGCTGAAGCATAGGGTATCCCTTGCATGCGAGCCCTCTCCAAATCAGTCTTGGGGGAAATCTCTTTGGAGAGAGTGATTCCTGAGATTGTGGGTAAATTCCCATGCTTGGAATCCTCCATACTAAACCTCTTTAGTATGGTGTCAATGTACCTGGATTGGGACAATCCCAATATCCGCTTAGATCTATCTTTATAGATCTTAATTCCCAAGATGTAGGAGACATGAACTAGATCATTCATTGAGAATCTTTGTGATAAGAAGAGCTTGACCGAGTGCAGCATAGGAACATCATTTCTTATCAAGAGTATGTCATCCACGTACAATACGAGGAAGATGACCTTACTCTCTACAACCTTCTTGTATACACAAGGTTCATCTACGTTTTTGACGAAGTCAAACTCTTTGACTACGACATCAAAACAGATGTTCCAACTCCGCGATGCCTACTTTAACCCGTAGATCGATTTAAGCAGCTTGCACATATTTCCGCTGATCCCACTATCCACGAAGCCCTCTGGCCGAGTCATGTATACACTTTCTTCTAAAACACCATTTAGAAAGGCGGTCTTAACATCCATTTACTAGATTTCATAGTCATAGTATGCAGCAATGGCAAGTAGGATCCAGATGGACCTAAGCATAGTCACTGGAGAAAAGGTTTGATCATAATCTACACCTGGTCGTTGACGAAAACCTTTTACAACAAGTCTAGCTTTGAAAGTCTCAACTTTTCCATTTAGACCAAGTTTTTTCTTAAAGATCCATTTGCTCCCAATGGGTTTTACCCCTTCTGGAGAAACTTCCAAAGTCCAAACTTTGTTGGTGTACATGGATTCCATCTCAGACCGCATTGCATCCAGCCATTTCACAGAGTCCCTATTCGTGATGGCCTGCTCAAAGCTAGTTGGGTCATCATTTTCCATGATGCAATCCTCGCTCTCACCATCAATAAGAAAACCGTAGTATCTTTCAGATGGATGAGGAACCCAACTAGATCGGCGGAGAGGCTGAAGTTCGTTGGGGACTATTGAATCCTCCGGTTTTACCAAATCTTCTGTTGCAGTTTGTGCGGTTGGAACTTCTTCCAGCTCTACCTCTTTACCACTAATTTCTTTTACAAGAAATTCCTTTTCTGAAAAGGTGGTATATTGAGAAACAAACACCTTTTGTTCCTCAGCGTGGTAGAAAATATATCCTTTTGAATTCTTTGGATAACCTACAAACATGCAAAGAACTGATCGTGCTTTGAGTTTGTCCGGATTACGTCTTTTGACATAGGCCGGACAACCCCATATCTTAACTCGTTTAAGATACGGTCTCTGCCTACTCCATATCTCATATGGTGTGGTAGGCACTGATTTGGTTGGAACCTGATTCAATAGGTATGCTGCTGTCTCAAGCGCATAACCCCAACAGAAAGCAAGTAACTCAGTGTTACTCATCATAGAGCGCACCATATCTAATAGGGTGCGGTTCCTCTGCTCCGATACACCGTTGTGCTTTGGTGTATATGCAGGAGTAAGCTGAGAGAGAATCCTATTCTCTTTTAGATAATCCAGGAACTCGGTGCTCAAGTATTCTCCTTCTCGATCAGATCGAAGGATTTTAGTATTTTTACCTGTCTGGTTCTCAATTTCATGCTTATATTCTTTGAATTTCTCAAAAGCTTCAGAATTGTGTTTCAATAGGAACACATGTCCGAATCTAGAGAGATCGCCAGTGAATGTAATGAAGTATGAAGAACCATCTCTGGCATGTATAGACATGGGACCACATACATCACTATGTATTAGTCCCAAGAGTTACGTGGTTCTTTCTCCGTGTCCAGTAAACGGAGTTTTGGTCATCTTGCCTTTAAGACATGACTGGCAAGTTTCATAAGATGAAAATTCAAACGGATTCAAATATCCATCGTTATGTAATTTAACTAGTCGTGTCGAATTAATATGACCTAGTCTACAATACCACAAGAAGGATTCATTCATTTCTAAACTTTTCCTCTTGTGTGTGTTCTGTACGTTAAGAACTGTGGTTTGATTTAGAACGTATATGCCATTAGATAATGTGCCTGACCTAATCAACTTTTGATTAAGGAAAATGTTCATAACATTATCCTGCAATACAAAATTATATCCTCCTTTAGTCAATAAAGAGACTGATATAATGTTGCATATCAGGTTCGGTATGTAATAGCATTCGTTCAGAATCAATGTATTACCAGTTGGTAATACAAGGTGATAATAACCAACTGCTTTGGCTGCAACAATTGCACCGTTTCCAACTCTTATATTCTTATCACCCATTCCCAGTTCTCTACATTTCTTAAGCCCATGTAACAAATTACATATGTGGGATCCTGATCCGGTATCTAATACCCAGAATGTAGAGCATACTGAGAAAAAGTTCTTGGTAACGAACACACCCGAAGAAGATGCATCAATATGCACTTTCTTCGTTTGGGCAGCGTGAGAATCCTGGTAATCCCCTATTTCTTGCTCGGACTTATAACATTTATAAGTGGGAGCGGGACCAACGTTCCCCAGCTCAATATAACAAGTGGGTTCGGTTAATACATTCACATTATTATCTTGATTAAGGCGTGATAAGGTCGCTACGTGGAGAGAGAGAAGAAAACACTTAGCGTATTCTCTTGCAAGATTAGATTGGTTATTATCTTATCTAATCAGGATGGCTCCCACTGTTTTTATTAAATCTTCCTTCAAACCCTAAAAGGTAAGACTAGCCGGGATTAATTACACTCTACAAGGTCGCTAATCGTTCAGCCAGGCCGGTGTCGGTATTTTGAGGGAGGTTCCTCGTGCTTTCGCACGGACCTAATTAAAATAAATCTCGTTTTTCCAGCGGCATAACCCCATTGACACCTTTCTAGACACCTACTTGATCGGCTAATTGTAAAGTGCAAAACTCTCCCAGGAGTAACACGTACTCGTAGTGGGTATCGGGATCCAACTATCTCATAGAAGGTATGCAATCTCATTGCAAATTTCAACACTTGAAATTCCCGATAATATTTTGCCCCTAGCAACTTATGACCTTAACATAGTCAACAAATCATAAGTGCAATTCAAGTTCAACCCGTCATTTCGTGATTGAATTAAACCCACCCGTACGACCTTTAACATAGTCAACAAAGTCATAAGACTACCCTAATCCAATCGCATCACATACTTTAGCAGATAAGCACTAATCAACTACTGCACATTACGCCTTAACATAGTCAACAAACGTAGCACGAATACTAAATAGTACTTATCTGAAATGACTGAGGGCTTCGACAGGTTTTTAAGAAAACCTTTTGCGTAATGAAGTTGATATCGTTGTGGAATCGAGTGATTATGAAAAGGAGTAGTTTAAGCTCCGCTTTTAAAATCGAGTTTTTTCAAAATAAACCGAGTGGGTGTAGCATCTGCTAGTTTCTGCAAATGAGGTCACTCCCGGTGAAGGGATCTCGGCTCTTTCCTTATCGAATGAGGTGCCGGATATTCTACAAGGCATACCACTACGCAAAGCAAGAACTAGAGCTACTAGTTTTGAAAATTTGATTCCACAACATCTTGGGTTTCTTTCCTTTTCATTAATCTCATTAATGAAGTCCCATCATTTATGCTTCCTAAGCATCACAGATAAAGAATCGAAAATAGAACGCACGCTTATGCCATCTGCATTCGCCACAGTGTCCCGTTATGCACCGTTAGGTTACTTAACTAACGGCATAGCGGGGAGGGACTAACGCGGGTGCAAAACATAAGCAACATTTATTATACATCATATATATAATAACCCATTCGTCTCAGAATATCAAGTGATCACATCAAAGAATATTATAGCAGAAGTCCACATATGAAATATTAGATATACTAGGAATTCCGTGTTTTAAATTAAGCCAGTAAAAAAACACAGATTTCACGGTCGTAATGAATAGCCAAACCCACATCCTTAGACCCCTACAAGAGCGGCAAGCAACCCTACCAATTCTAGAGTTAAGAGATCCGTTCTCAACTCTTTGAGATGGTCTCCCACTTAACTCTAGAAGCTGGTTACTTGTGCTCCCCTCCTTGGGTCTATCCTAATGCGGAAAAGTAAATAATATACATCAATGGTGACATCATCCTCAACTCGGAAGTGCCCCAATAAAAGAATATTACATACATGTTTTTACATGAATGAAAATGAAAAACTCTCATCTCACATAAAAATCCCCAGCTATTCAAACACGACAATCCAATATAACATATCACAGCAACACATAATATCACATGTCATTAACGTAAGCAAATATGCGTATCCCAATTATCGTTGACATATAGCAACGAAACCGGCGATACCCCACATATTACACTAACGGTCGCAGAAAAGAAAGTGAGAAACTACAACAATTGGAATCCGCAACCACCTTAGACATCATAAACCGAATGTATCATATACTTCGGATTTCATTCCTAACCAAATGAATTCCTTAGACATCATAAACCCGGAATATCTCATATTCCGAATTTCATGCCTAACAATTATAAACCCTGCATTTTAGTATCGTTATTGAAAACACTTTACAATAACAAGTCGGGTAATTCAATAAGATTCCCGACATCTTGATCGAATGCTCGTCGGAAACTTTAGTAGACAGTCTCACCCCGATGCCGTCGACGAAGTGCACTTAGGCGGAACATTGCGGCCGCGAGCACCCGGACGAATGTTTTTTGGCAACAGGGTTCTCCTACAGTCACTTGGCCGGGGCTATGGGGCGTGGCTATCTAGTAACATTACCTAGCGAGTATCCGCGTACACTACGTGATTGTTACGGAGTTTTTGATCCGAATCGAAATTCCGTGGAAACCGATCAAATGAGACCAAATTGCTAGATTTATAAAATTCAAATTAGTTTTCAAAAAACTAATTATTGTGAATTCTAAATATTGTATCACAATCACAAATAGCTAGACGATATTAAACGTTTCGATCGAATCAATGAATTCCCAAAATTTCCCAGAAAGCTCAACACTTGAGCATAGTTTAAAAATACCCAGAATATGCCACAGTACATACGGACCAACCGTAGAAGCCTTGACCCAAGCCTCATATATGGCGCCGTGGAACCGCCGCAAACCCTAGTGTTTGGCTGCAGTTCCGCGGTCATGTTGTCGAGTTAGGGTATCGTTCTTCTAGAGTGTCCATAAAATTACTTGCATGATTTTCTGAGAATTTTTAATGTGAAAAATTCCATCTTTTGGAAAAATTTCCAGAGATGGGTGCAAGCCGAGGTTTCTAAGTTCATTCGAAATCTTTAACTTCGCCTAGACAAACCCTAATACTCTAGCAAGACTCTGATACTACTGTAGGGTTCCCTAGCACGACTACTGGGTTTCGGAAGGCATCAACCATGCTAATTTTAAATTTTTTAGCGTGCTAAATAACCCAAACCAAGAATCTAACTAAAGAATTAGGGTTATGCAATAATGTAAAATCCTTTACATCTAAGTGAATAAGGAATACTGAAAGTCGACCTTAGCACCGCCATGAGGTTCTAGAGGCATCAAGCATGCCAAATTCAAATTTTTAATGGTGCTAAGCTAGACTAAACAAGATGTTTACTAGATTATTAGGGTTTGCCTTTATGATGTGAAGAACTAAAGAATAGAAAAGAGCATACAACCTTTGTAGTTCGAGTCGTTCACTTCACATGCTCCGTGTAGTAGTCCCACGACTCCACTAGGCTCCACTTGAGGCTTTGAACGAGCTTCCTCCGATGACCTTCGTGCCGAAGATGATCCACGCGAAGTCCTTCCACCTCAAGCTACCTCCACACTAAACACTTTAGCGTAGTAAACACGCTACACTCGATCGCTAGTAGGATGGTGAAGTAGGGGATGTTAAAAGCTCATAAGTTTATGTTCAAGCTTCATGATTCACATCTCATGTGAGGGTTGAAGCTTGAACCATGGCAATTGAGGAAGAAGATGAAGCTAGAGAGCAACCATGGGAGCAACTCAAGAAAAAATGGCTAAGTGTTGAGAATGAGAATAGAATGAATGCCAACACTTGACCCCTACTCATTCAAGCATGGAATTTTGCAATATAAAATTGCAATCATGCTTGAGTAGTGAGTTAAGATGAATAAACTATGAATAAAGCCCATGCTTGCAAGCATGCTCTCATTTTCCATCTCTTTTTTATTTTTCTCAAAAATAGAAATCATGCCATGCTACACACACACACAAATATATATATATATATATATATATATATATATATATATATATATACATATAAGAAAATATTTAGTGAGCTAATGATATTAGTTAAGATATATTTATATCACATATAATATATGTCACATTATTGAATCAACACTTGATTTAATAATCCGGTTATATCACATATGACCGACTAATATCATTTATCTGTATATCACATTATCAAATCAACACTTAATTCGACAATCTGGTTATATCACATATAACCGAATCGATAACAGATAACTGCAAGATTACAATACGGTATCACATACACGTATATAATCATGCCCACACACATATCACATATGTGTCCTAGTTCGTTTCGCTTGAACCAGGAAAATTCTGTATGGGACTCTGAAGACTCGTCAATATGCCAGCAGTAGGTGATGATCACATCAGTCACCCACAAGCCGTCAGCGGTACTAGCTGGACGTAACGGCTACCCGGGTATTGAGCGATATGAAGATCAACAAGTAAGCATGTCCATAGTCTCCATGAAGCCTATCAGTAACACTACCGTACAGTCCGGCCTCTTCGTCTGATATATCGCATATCATGTCTAGGGGTGGTAAACGTCAGACCCCGGTAACGTGACAAGTCATGCCGATGTCTGGCCTATAACAGGTTGAGAAACTACTAATAACACTTATCAATAAATCTCATAAGCAGTCTTGGCCAGGGACTTCCAGTTATAGCCAATCGAGCATAGCGCAACATCAACCCCCAATACCGGGAGAGACGAAACCCCTCCTATTGCTCATTGCCTCCATGTGACTCGGGACTGTATCTAAAATCCTCCTATTTGCACGTTTCTTTTGAGCGTGGTAAGGAGGAAATCAAAGCACAGTGAGAGCCGCACAAGACTCTATGAAGATCTCATCTCTACAGACTAACCTGTACCAGTGTCACCGAGGACTGCTATCTAACGATAGGTATACTACCACATAGGAGTCTTCGGCGAGTCCTGTTCGGTGTACCTATTCTCCAATGAGCACCTATGTACAATCTTTGATGTCACATGTTCATATCAGATTTTTGCATTTTTATATCGCCCATTCTTAATCACATTGCATATAAGTAGGTACTTTTGATCCATGTCTGCTAAATAATTGCAGCTTACAGGTTCTCAGCTCGTTACAGTGAAATTCATGAAAAGTCGCTATAAATGTGAGACTACGACCAACAACAGATGAATCCGTATGATGCTGCCTACCAGTTCAAGGAATAAATGGAAAATAATTTAGACACTTTAATGCACAAAGCAAAAGGGCAACACAAGATCCAAGACTATAACACGGAGCTCAAGGCAAAAGTCCACATCATTCTGCACTGTTGGACATCTGGAAGGAGATTGAATAGATTCTGAGAGACCAAGTGAAGAAAACAGAAGATAAAAGCAACTTGAAGAAACCCTGAAGAAATGGGCCCATGAACCCACCAAATGGTCTCGGAACTGCGGCGAAACAGGCTCTTCTGCCACGGTTCCGCGGCCGTGCAATGCACGTGTCGGTAGGGTGTCGATGCTTTGACTCGGTTTTTGGGGTTGTTTTGTAATTTCATGTATGGATCAGAATGTAAACCTAGGGTTTTCCTATCTATAAATAAGAGGGCTCAATGCCAAATAAAGTGTGCCTATTGTAGGGTGCCTTTCTTAGATGCCACTTTTTAATTCTTAGATCTAAATTTTAATTCCAATTGTAATGCATTGTTAAGAGGTCATCAATAAAATAAGTTTTATTTTTTATCTCGCATTCTTTTTATCTGAATTTTAATTCCTGCAATTCTTTATCTGTTCTTTTATTATCTGCAATTTAGTTCATCTATTAAAATACAAAAAAATGAATTTTATTGTTATCTTCCTAATGAGTGAGTAATTCCTCATTTGTTAAAGGTAGGATAGGGAAGGTTTGAGAGAAGAAAATATCTCTCACTCCTTTCTTTACCCAAATAATTTTAAAAATACGGACTCTCTTTAAATCAATCATAATCCGCTCACTACGACACCCTATCTGACATGATGGCGGTAATTCTCTAGTTAGACCGGTTGTGGTTGAATTAACCGGAGGTTAGGGCTAAGAGCTAAGAACGGACGGACAAGGACCAAAAGGAAGAAACTAAGTTTCTTCCTAGTCGTGCTAATCCCCGTTGTTGACCATTACCCTAACACCTATATTCTTTACTAAGACATTAAAAGAAGTGAAAAGATCCTTATTTCGAACTAACATAATCCTAACCCTAGCAAGCCTTTATATCAACTTATTCTCATTCATAGATCTTATAACGAAACCAACTTAATTGGACATAACTCGTTAGAACATAAAGAAAAGAGTTCCTTCTCCCTATGGATCGACCCGTACTCAACCAGCTAGCTACCAAGCGACGCCGTCTTGATTGCGGTAAATTTAAACACATGAAACCCCTACCAATCAAATGGCGCCGTTGCCGGGGAGACGGTAGTTTAATTCTTTGTGTAATTTCGGGTTAATTAGAAAAATAAAAAAATTAAAAATTGAAAAACATAAAAAAAATGATCTTGTTATTTTTGATTGGTTTTTGTGCAAATTGTGCAGAAAAGGAAGATAGATTGATTCAGATCTGGAGCAAATTCAGTGAACAAATCTAGAAACAGGGGATCCAAACAAAAAGAGGAGAATCAATCCAGCACAGGGAACAAAATTGACGATGTCAACCTTCATAAGAGCCGTGGAACCGCGGCACAAGTGCATGTTTGACCGCGGAACCGCGGTCAACTGCTGACGTCAGCAACCCGTATTTCTTTGTAAGCATCCCATTTCTTCCCTCCTATCCACTGAACTCCACTGAAATAATTTTCCTGCAGGTATTCTTTGCACAACAACTTCTTCTCTCTCTCCAATAAATTGTTTTTGTGTAGGATTCTTTGCGCCGCAAATAAATTTTTTTTTTGGCAAGTGTTTTAGATATTGGTGTGTTACTGCTTTGCATAATTAATACGGAATCTAAGGGGCTATAACACCAATAAAGATTGGGCGAGGATTTCATTACCCTTCCTAAGACCCCAAAAATCACTAAAAGTATATGCATCACCCTTGAGTTAATTAAAAAATATCTAGACTCAGCAAATTAAGGACTGTCGTGCTCATTAGGACAGAGGAAGATTGTGGGCATTCATTCGTTTATCGAAACCTGACTTTGTGGTGCCTAGGCTAGACAAATGAGAAAGGTAGTTCTAAAAGGCCCGTCTCATGGTGATTCGTGAGCAGAACCCTCATTTCTTCATTTATGCTTACCTGGATACAATTGGTAGTGAAGAGACGATTTGAGTGATATCTCACAACTTGTCACTTTGGAATAGTTAGAAGCAGTCTAGTAGACTTAGAAAACCCTAGCTCTAGATTTGATTGTGCATGTTTTAAACTGTGATTGTTTGAAGTAAGTCCGTACACATTCTTGCAAAAACTCTTTCAAAAAAAAATACTTTCAAAAATTTCAAAACTCCAAAAACAAACAATTTTTTAATAAAAAAAATTTTAAAAATTAAAAAAATCACATTTTTTTCTTCTCTTTTCTCTCATCACATCATGGATACCCCATCTCGCAAAACTCTTACCGAATTTTGGTACCCACAATTAGACATTATTTCTTACGGTTCTTGTTTTGGTCGAATTTCGAACGACCCCACCATGCCCAAAGTTTCTTTGAAAGATCGAATAGACGCGTCTAGGACAACCATTTGGACTCCGCAATCCACCTTGTATCAACCATTTCAACCTTCACCACTTTCTTACGTTGATACTCCTTTTTCGAATTCTGTTGTAACTCCGAAACTCATGTCTATTGCTGAACATATTGAACAATCTCGTAACCGATCTTTCACTCCTTTCACCACTGCGAATTCTTTGGATCAACAATTCCATTCACCTTCTTATCCGTATGTTGATCCTACCCCTGTCCAACTATTCTATTCCTATCCATCCTACCCAACTTTTACACCTTCCCTGGACATTGCTTCTACACAGCCATTTGGGAGTTTTCAGTATCCAAACAAATTTGAATCTTTTACTGAAACTCCTTTACAACCCATGTCTAGTCTGGAACAGTCGTTAGAAGACTTCCGGATAGCGTCGTACCAACAGATGATTGATTTGAATGCATCCATGGCCGCCCTCATACAACCTAACGAACCGGCAGCTAGTTTCCAACTAGCTCCACATTTCCCAATTTATGATGAGGCGGTAGGACAGGTTGAGAATTTGAGTGGAGAAAGTGAGCTGTACACCCTTCCAAATCAAACCTACCAATCCCCAATTGAATCCCACAACTCCGGTTTTGAATATCTATCGAGTGTCCCACATGATTCATCAATTGAAGATAGAATGAGTAATGAGTTGTGCGACTTTGTAGTGCTTGATTTGCCTGATTGTGAAGGGTCCCTTTCGAGTGAACCCACACTCAATCCTTTTGACCTATACACCTCCATCTTAGAACCTGAATTGATTAATATCCATGTTGTTGATGAGGTGTCTGAAAAAATTGATTTTCACTTGATTAAGGATATTGACGCTGGGAATATTTTGGATGATGAACCCGCAGATTTGGATGAGTTTCTCTCTCCAATTCATCATCCCGAGTCATTAACTATTTTTCCCGAACTTTATATGCGTCTAGATTTTAATGATAATTGCATGGATGAGATAACTTGTGAGGGGAATTCTGAGGATAGTATTGAGGATGGACTAGTTTTGTTTGATGAGTCGGAATTTCCAATCCATCATGTCCCTTCCACTGATTGTGTACACCCTCCTGAACCTTTAATTGTTACCCTTACTCAATCACTCCCTTTCATCCTTTCCATCGTTCCGACCGTGCAAGAAACTGTATCACCTTCATTTCATATGTTTGGTTTACCAAGTTTGACATACCCATGTTTTCTCACGAATCTTGAGGGATTTGACCTCATTTCTCAGTGGGTTGATAGATTAGCACAATCGCTTTTTACACATAGGTCATTACAAATTGTGCTAATTTATACACTCTATTTCCACCCTCAAGTTCGTATTCCACTTCTTTCTCCCACTTTCTCTGGTTCTTCTTCTAATCTTCCTTTAATGATAACGAGTGTTAATGAATCACAATCCGATATTTTGAGTTCGATAATTATAGAAAAAAAACTTGATTTAGATTCTTTTGAGAATAAGATAGATGAGCCTTACGAGTCTCCTACCTCCATAATTTTGAAAAATCAAGTGTGTTGAATTCTGGCGCGACACTTATTGACATTAAAACGTTCAATCAGACCATCGATGAAAGTTTCGAAGATATTTTCGCCGACGAACTCGCATTCCTAAACGACACAGATTTTGTGATTAATCAACCTCTACCTGAAGAAATCGAACCACCACCATTTCTTCTTATCTCATACGAGAATGTGACCATTCTTCCTATTCCACACATCCACATTCTCGTTTCTGTTCACCATTATTGTTTCGTCTCTACAAATCGAGACGTAAACATTTTCTTTTACACCACTTATCTTTTCCCCACTTCTTCCTGGCTCCATACAACATGTTCTTTCACCAACCGGTGCGTTTCACTGATAAATTCTTCGAATGGTTGGTGTTGACTTTTGGTCTTTACAAAGCTTGGCATTGACCGGTAACTTTGACCCCCTCTTTAAAAGCTTAGCATTATTTAACTTAATTTGGGGGGGATTATAATTTGGCTCTTGAAAATAATTTTTTTTAACTCAAAGTGGTGAGCCAAAAATAAGTTTGGGGGAGATTTTCACAATCATATTTTATGTCTCCGTTAATAAATTTTTCCTCCCAAGTTTACAGGTTTATGAGATTTAAAAAAAATGGCAACAGTGGAAACACTGTTTTACTTAAGTTTGGAGGAACCTTTTTTTTCATGTATATATTTTTTTTGGTTTGCTTTTTGTTTTGTTTAAAATTCTCTTTTAGGAAGCGCCGACAATTTTGACCCTCTTGGTGTGGCCTGACAGTGAGGGCACTGTCAAGTTTAAGTTTGGGGGTGTGCTCGGTAAGCTTTCTACTTTCGCATTCATATGTATATTTTTGCATTTGCATACTTATTTTAAAACCCATAAAAATCAAAAATTAAAAAAATTGAAAATTTCAATTTTGTCCATATTTGACTTAAGTTTAACATGACGGTTGACTAGTTGGGAAAAACTAGATCCTAAACTTAGTAAATTAAAAACCCTGAAATAACCTTTCTTTAAGTTTAACCGTAGAAAATATACGTCCTTATAGTTTATTTAGAAATAGGCAAATTTTGAGTTCAGTTCTTTGGCTAAATTGAAATAAGGGAAGAGTATTGAAAGCTCTATTTGAAGTATAAGTCTGAAAAATAATTCTGAAGCTTAAGTCCAAATTCTGAAAATTTATACCCTACAAATCGCACATACACGCACCTTGAACTTGGGATAGTAGAGGATACATTGAAATGCTCTTGTCTAAAATCCTTAATATGAAGGAAAATAAAATAAAAGTATAAGTGGTGAATAAAGAGATAAAAAAATGAACACTGGTTTTGTAATTGCTTAAAGTAGCATAAATAAAAAAATATATAGCGATGGTGCTTTATCACCTAGTGCCTTAGACCAACTGGTTTGGGAGTCACTGCTAAGTCTTAAGTGTTGCAAGACGAGGATTTACGCCTAAATGCGTAAGCACATTTCGTAATCGGTCGTTTAGTACCTCAAGAAGTATTAACGGTCGCATGAAAGATGTGTGAGCAATTTCATCTAAAATTCACCAACTAAAAGTATTTTGGAAGATGGACAAGAGTATGATAGCTTGAATTGAATTTCTAAGTGTAAGGGTGATAATTACACACACGTAGGGGTATGCGATTCGAGTTTGGAGGAGAGATAGGAATAAAAGATAGGACTTATATCTTCAGTAGAGATGATAAAATTCCTGAGTTAAGATTGCGCCTTAGAAGGAAAACTTAGGAGATGTTGAAAGCTTTATAAACTTGCAAAACGTATATGATCTTAAGTTAAATGAAAAGGAAGCGTGAAAAATACGGGTTGATGGTTTCTAAGTTGAAGATAATAGAATTTCTTGTTAAAATACTGAATTGAAGAATTAGAGTCAACATGCCAAATTGATCGGATTTTGTGGATAGTATCCACTGAAAACCCTCAGGATACAACACTCCTCCTACTAGAGACACCTAGAGGTTTAACGGCTTGTTGCACGAGCTCAGTGCAATCGCGTTCCCTGTGAAAGTGAGGTTAGGACTTTTGAAATAAATTGGTTTTGCTCGGGACGAGCAAAAGATAAGTTTGGGGATATTTGTTCATATCAGATTTTTGCATTTTTATATCGCCCATTCTTAATCATATTGCATATAAGTAGGTATTTTTGATCCATGTCTACTAAATAGTTGCAGGTTACAGGTTCTTAGCTCGTTACAGTGAAATTCATGAAAAGTCGCTAAAAATGTGAGACTACGACCAACAACAGATGAATCCGTATGATACCGCCTACCAGTTAAAGGAACAAATTGAAAATCATTTAGATACTTTAATGCACAAAGCAAAAGGGAAACACAAGATCCAAGACTTTAACACGGAGCTCAAGGCAAAAGTCCACATCATTTTGCACTGTTGGAAATCTGGAAGGAGATTGAAGAGATTCCGAGAGACCAAGTGAAGAAAACATAAGATAAAAGCAACTTGAAAAAACCCTGAAGAAATAGGCCCATGAAACCTCCAAATGGCCGCGGAACCGCGGCCAAACAGGCTCTTCTGCTGCGGTTCCGCGGCTGTGCAATGCACGTGTCGGTAGGGTGTCGATGCTTTGACTCGGTTTTTGGGGTTGTTTTGTAATTTTATGTATGGATCAGAATGTAAACCTAGGGTTTTCCTATTTATAAATAAGAGGGCTCAAACCCAAATAAAATGTGCCTCTTTTAGGGTACCTTTCTTATTTGCCTCTTTTTAATTCTTAGATCTAAATTTTAATTCCAATTGTAATGCATTGTTGAGAGGTCGTCAATAAAGTAAGTTTTATTTTTTTTTATCTCGCATTCTTTTTATCTGAATTTTAATTCCTACAATTCTTTATCTGTTTTTTTATTATCTGCAATTTAGTTCATCTATTAAAATACAAAAAATGAATTTTATTGTTATCTTCCTAATGAGTGAGTAATTCCTCACTTGTTAGGGGTAAGATAGGGAAGATTTAAGAGAAGGAAATCTCTCTCACTCCTTTCTTTGCCCAAATAATTTTAAAAATACGGACTCCCTTTAAATCAACCATAATCCGCTCACTACGGTACCCTATCCTACATGATAGCGGTGATTCCCTAGTTAGACTGGTTGTGGTTGAATTAACCGGAGGTTAGGGCTAAGAGCCAAGAACGGACAGACAAGGACCAAAAAGAAGAAACTAAGTTTCTTCCTAGTCGTGCTAATCCCCGTTGTTGACTATTACCCTAACACCTATATTCTTTACTAAGGCATTGAAAGAAGTGAAAAGATCCTTATTTCGAACTAACCTAATCCTAACCCTAGCAATCCTTTATATCAACTTATTCTCATTCTTAGATCTTAAAACAAAACCAACTTAATTGGACTTAACTCGTTGGAATATAAAGAAAAGAATTCCTTCTCCCTGTGGATCGACCCATACTCAACTGGCTAGCTACCAAGCGGTAACATCTTGATTGCGGTAAATTTAAAAACAGAAAACCCCTACCAATCATCACACACCAATGGTTGTGGGATCAACCATCGCCCTCTAAGGGACAAGAAACATACACACTAGTGAACTTTAGAATATCGATGCCCAAGTCTCGATATTCCCTCGAATAGGAACTTATTAAAGGATGTACTTTTGGACCACCCTTGCCCCACTAGTATGATCTCATCATAGTCCTGGTAGTCAAGTACATATCCTAAGGGCTTTATCAACATGTAAGAGACAGACAGTATAAATACCAGTCTACATGTTAAGATAAAGGTAACCTGATAGCATACTATCATGTCGAGCAAGAAAGTCCTCTATATATATGTCCAAGCATCCACTATATCAACAATAATGGCCTCTAGGACATAGATATTCCTAACAAATACAACCTTTGTAGACTGGTCCTTCACTTCAAAAAGCTCCGTGTAGTAGTCCCTTCGCTCCAAGTAGCGGTCTCCCGGACTCAAGTTGGACTGCACAAGATGAAAGGAACAAGCTTGCTTGAAGTCTTCGAGGCCGAAGATGATCTACATCGAGGAGACTCTAACTCAAGCTACTTCTTCACTAATTAGAAATTAGTGAAACAAACAATCTATACTAAATTGCTAATCTAGTGTAGGTTGATGAAGTAGGAATTTTGCTCACATTAGAAATATTTTTCTCACTAATTTTCTTCACCTTCTCAAAACCTAGAGAGCTTAAGAAGATGAAGAAGATGATGAAGTGGAGAATGGAATGAGTGAGAATAGCAACCATGGATAAGAAAATATCATATACTAACTCATGTAGAGACTTAACTTTGGCTAATGAGAATGGCTGGGTTAATAAATATCTCAAGTAAAAAAATTTAATGGACTAAGTCAATGGTTCCACAAGCTTCCACTAAGCTCCATACCATGACTAATTTCCAACTAATTTTGATTTACTTTAAATAAATAAACCCTACATTATCATAAGCATGGTGTGAGTCCCACACACCCATGTTTGTATATAGCAACAAGCATGACACAAAAATATATATCACATATATATTAAGTGTGCACAAGTGAGAGAAAGAAATGCTTAAGTGGGATAATATTAGTCAATGTAAATTAATATATCAAATATATAATTATACATTAAATTATTAAATCAACACTTGATTTAATAATCCGGCTATATCATATATAACCGAGTAATATCATATGTATCAACTTATCGAATCAACACTTGATTTGATAACCCGGCTCTATCACATATAACCGACCGATATCACATATCGCGAGATTCGAATATGGTATCATATACGCATAACAATCTTGGTCCTGAACATATCACATATGTGCTCCTACTTCGTTTCTCCTGAGCCAGGAAACCTCTGTGTAGGACTTTAAAGACTCGTCAATACGCCGGCAGTAGGTGATGATCATATCAGCTACCCACAAGCTGTCAGCGGTACTAGCTGCACGTAATGGCCACCCGGGTATTGAGCGATCAGAAGATCAACAAGCAAGCCTGCAAATACTCCTGCTAATCCAGTTAGTAACAATACTGTATAGTCCGGTCTCTCCGTCTGATATGTCGCATATCTCGTCTGGGAGTGGTAAAAATCATACCCCAATAACTCGATAAGTCGTGCCGATATGAGGCTCATAATGGGTCGAGAAACTACTGATAACACTTACCAGTAAATCTCGAAATCAGCCCTGGCTAGGGACTTCCTGTTATGGCCAATCGAGCACAGCACAATATCAACCCCCAATACCGGGAGAGACGAAATCCCCTCCTATCGCTCATTGCCTCTATGTGACTCGGAACTGTACCTAAAAACCACCGTTTTGCACGTTCTCTTGAACGTGGTAAGGTGGAAATCAAAGCACAGTGCGAATCACACAAGTCTCTATGACGATCTCGGGTTTACAGACTAACCTGTACCAGTGTCACCAGAGAATTGCTATATGACGATATGTATATTACCATCTAGGAGTTCTCGGCAAGTTCGTCCAGTGTACTCAGTCTCCACTGAGCACCCGTATACCATCTCTGATGTCAAGTACCAATGGATATGGGATCATCCATCGCCCATCACATGTGTCGAGAAGTGCATATGCTAGTCTACTCTGAAATATCGATGCCCCGTCTCGATACACCTATGACTAGGAATAATTTAAGGATGAACTTATGGACTACCATGGCCTTACTAGTATGATCTGCATCATAATCCTGATAGTCAAGTCCACATCCTAAGGGCTTTACCAACATGTAATAGAGAGACAGTATAAAGATACTAGTATACATGTTAAGATAAAGAGCAACAAGATAGCATACTATCATGTGGAGTAAGAAAATCCTCTCTATATATGTCCAAGCATCCACTATAATATACATCATATGTATAATAATGGCCTCTAGGGCATATATATAATTAACAGCCTCCACCTCCACCTCCTTGAGCTCTTTGCCGCCGGCTGGTCTTTGGCAGCGAGGTGAATTTATTTAATTTGAAATTGAATTTTCCTTAGTTATGTTTTTTATATCTATAAATTAATCAGGAATTTAATTTATAATTTTGTTGTTTTTGGTGTTATTGTATTTGATTTTAGGGTTAGGTTTATAGGGCCAGCTTAATTAGGGGTTAATTTGGGTTATATGGTGATGATTAGGGTTAGGGTTAGGCTTAATTGGATTAATTTAGGTTAATTTTGGTTTGGGTTAAGGTTAATTTTGGTTTGGGTTAAAGTTAATTTGGGTAATTATGGTTAGGGTTAGGGTTAATTTGGGTTAATTAGTTAAAATAGGGTTGGTGATGATTTGGATTAGGGCTAGGGTTAATTAGATTAATTAGGGTTAATTTTTGTTTGGGTTAGGGTTAATTAGGGTTAGGGTTTTGGTGGTGATTACGGTTAGGGTTAGGGTTTGGGTTAATTAGGTAAAATAGTGTTGGCGATGATTAGGGTTAGGGTTAGGGTTACCACCTTGGCCCCACTAGTATGATCTCATCATAGTCATGGTAGTCAAGTACATATCCTAAGGGCTTTATCAACATGTAAGAGACAGACAGTTTAAATACCAGTTTACATATTAAGATAAAAGTAACCTGATAGCATACTATCATGTCGAGCAAGAAAGTCCTCTATATATATGTCCAAGCATCCACTATATCAACAATAATGGCCTCTAGGGCATACATATTCCTAACAATCTCCCACTTGCACTAAGGCCAGTTGTTGTAGTATCTCATACCCAACATCCCAAAAGTCTCTTGAATAGCATCTGGGAGATGGCCTCGGTGAGTGGATCCGCTGTGTTATCTTCTGTGTCAAATCTCCTAATCTCGATCTCCTGGAGATCAACTATCTCCCTGATCAAGTGATACTGCCTAAAAATATATCTGGATCGCTGACGGGACCAGGGTTCCTAGGCCAAAGCCACAACTCCATTTTCATCACAATACATAGGTATTGGATGCTCAATGGTAGGAACCAAGTTCATCACATGAACTTTTTCAACCAGACAACCTCTTTGGCAGCATCATTGGTAGCGATATAATTAGCCTCTATCAACGAGTCTGCTATGGTATATAGCTTAGAACCCTTCCAACATACCGTCCTTCCATTGAGGGTGAAGACAAAACCCGAGACTGACTTTCAGTCGTCCTTATCACTCTGGAAGCTCGAATCGGTAAAGGACTCCATCTGGAGTTTACCATTACCATACACCAAGAACATCTCTTTAGTCCTTCTCAAGCACTTAAGAATGTTCTTCAGTTGTCAAGTGGTTTTCCTAAAGATCTTTTCGATACTTATTCACTACACCTAGTGAGTAAACTACATCTGGTCTAGTACATAACATCACATACATGATTGACCCGTCTGCCAAAGCATAGGGTATTACTTGTATGTGAGCCCTCTCCAAATCAGTCTCGAGAGACATCTCTTTGGAAAGAGTGATTCGTGAACAAGCGGGTACATTACCACGCTTAGAATCATCCATACTAAATCCCTTTAGCATGGTGTCTATGTACCTGGATTAGGACAATCCCAAATCCATTTAGATCTATCTCTATAGATCTATATCCCCAGGATATAGGAGACATCAGTTAGATCTTTCATGGAGAACCTGTGTGATAAGAGGTGCTTGACCGAGTGTAGCATAGGAACATCGTTTCCTATTAAGAGTATATCATCCACGTACAATACTAGGAAGACAACTATACTCTCTACAACCTTTTTATTTATACATAGTTCATCTACCTTTTTGATGAAGTCAAACTCTTTGACAGCTTCATTAAAACAGATGTTCCATCTCCGCGATACCTGCTTTAACCCGTAGATGGATTTAAGCAGCTTGCACATGCTTCCACTGTCTACGAACCCTTATGGCAGTGTCATATACATGCTCTCTTCTAAATCACCATTTAGAAAAGAGGTTTTGACGTGCAGTCTGCCAGATATCGTAGTCATGGTATGCAGCAATGGCAAGTAGGATCCTCATGGACTTAAGCTTAGCGACAAGTCTAGTTTGAAAGTCTCAACTTTTCCATCTACACCAAATTATCTTTCTCAAAGATACTCTTGCTCTTGATGGGTTTTACCCCTTCAGGAGCAACATCCAAAGTTAATTCTTTGTTCGTGTACATGGATTCTATCTCAGATCGCATAGCATCCAGCCATTTCACATAGTCTCCACTTGTGATGGCCTGCTCGAAACTAGTTGGGTCATCATCTCCATGATGCAATCCTCGCTCCCACCGTGGACAAGAAAACCGTAGTATCTCTCAGGTGGATGAGGAACCATACTAGAACTGCGGAGTGGCTTCGGTTCGTCGGGGACTATTGAATCTTCCGGTTCCAACAAATCGTCAGTTATAGTTTGTTTTGCTGGAACTTATTCCAGTTCTACCTCATTGCCACTAATTTCTTTGAAAAGAAATTCCTTTTCTAAAAAGGTGGCATGTCGAGAAATAAAACATCTTTTGTTCCTCGGTGTGGTAGAAGATATACCCTCGCGAATGGTTGGGATATCCTACAAAGTTGCACAGAACTGACCTCGCCCCGAGCTTGTCCGGATTTTGCTTTTCAACATAGGCCGGATAACCCTATATCTTAACTCATTTAAGAAATTATCTCTTCCCATTCTATATCTCATATGGAGTGGTAGGCAACGGATTTGATCGGAACTCTATTCAATAGGTATGCATCTTCTCAAGTGCATGTCCCTGAAAGGAAATAGGCAACTCAGCAGTACTCATCATAGAGCGCACCATATCCCATAAGGTGCGATTCCTCCACCCCGATATACCGTTGTGCTGTGGTGTATACGGAGGAGTAAACTGAGAGAGAATCTCATTCTCTTTTAAATAGTCTCAGAATTCCCTGCTCCAGTATTATTCTCCCCGATCATATCGATGGACTTGAATACCTTTATCCTTCTGGTTCTCATCTTCGTACTTATATTCCTTGAAATTCTCAAAAGATTCAGATTTGTGATTCAACAAGAACGCATGTCCGTATCTTGAGAGAACATCGGTGAATGTAATAAAGTACGCGGAGCTATCCCTGGCATGTTTAGACATAGGACCACATACATCACCATGTATCTGTCCAAGGGTTCAGTAGCTCTTTCTCCGTTTCCAGTAAACGGAGATTTGGTTACCTTGGTCTTTGAGACATAACTGGCAAGTTTCATAAGATGTGAATTCGATTCAAATATGCATCCTTATGGAACTTTAACTATTCTTATCTCATCGATATGACCTAGTCTACAATGCCTCAAGAAGACTTCGTTCATTTCTGAATTGTTCCTTTTGTGTGTGTTCTGTACGTTTAGAACTGTGGTTTAATTTAGAACGTGTACACTGTTATACAACATACCTTACCCAATCAACACTTGATTTAGGAAAATATTCACAATATTATTGGTATGATATAATAGTCGCTCAGAATGATTGTATTACCAGTTGGTAACACTATGTGATATTTGCCAACTGCTTTGGCTGCAACAATTGTACCATTCTCTACTACTTGAGACATATCACCCTTTCCCAGTTCTCCATCTGTCTATAGCCCATGTAACAAATTACTTGTGTGGGATCCTGGTCCGGTATCCAATACCCAGGACGTATAGGTAACTCAGAAATAGTTCTTGGTTGTGAACACATCCGAAGACAATGCATCAACATGCTTATTCTTCATATGGGAGGTGTGGGAATCCGAATATTCCCCTATTCCTTGCTCAGACTTATGACAATAATAAGGTAGAGCGGAACCTAGCCCAGTATAATAAGTAGGTTCGGTTAATACATCTATATTAGTATCTCGATTAAGGCATGTCATTGGTCGCTACCAGGAGAGAGAGAGAAGGATAATCACTTTGTGTGCGCTCTTTGCAAGATTAGATTGGTTATTTTATCTAATCAGGATGGCTCCCACTGTTTTTATCAAATCTTCCTTCAAACCCTAAAAGGTAAGATTAGCCGGGATTAATTACACCCTACAGGTTCGCTACTCGTTCGGCCAGGCAGGTATCGGTACTCCGAGGGAGGTTCCCCATGCTTTCGCACGGACCCAATTAAAATAAACCTCGTTTCCCTAAAGGCATAACCCCGTTGACACCTTTCTAGACACCTACTTGATTAACTAATTGTAAAGTGAAAAACTCTCCCAGGATTAACTCTTACTCGCAGTGGGCATCGGGTTCCAATTATCATATAGAAGGCATGCAATCTCATTGAAAATTTCAACACTCGAAATTCCCGAGAATGGTTTTTACCCCTAGCGTCCTATGACCTTGACGGAGGCCAAACTATCCATAGGACGCTAGTCAAGTTCAACCCGTTCATTTCTTGATTGAATTAGACCCACCCGCATGACCCTTGACAGAGGCCAAAAAACACCGTGCGACTACCCTAATCTACTCGCATCACATGCTGCAGATAAGTACTAATCAGCTACCGTACATTACGCATTGACAGAGGCCAAACTAGCGTAGCATGAATACTAAAATAGCACTTATCTGAAATGATGGAAGGCTATGCAGGTTTTAAAGAAAACCATGAGCGTAATGAACTTGAAATCGTCGTAGAATCTAGTGACTTTGAAAATGAGTGTTTTTGAGGATTTTGCTAGTTTCGCTAAAGAGGTCACTCCCGGTGAAGAGATCTCGGCTCTTTCCTCATCGAATGAGGTGCAGGATATTCAAGAATACCACTATGCAAAGTAAGAACTAGAGAAGCAGTCAAAAGACAAAACCGAGTGGGTTGTAGCATTTGCTAGTTTCGCTAAAGAGGTCACTCCCGGTGAAGGGATCTCGGCTCTTTCCTCATCGAATGAGGTGCTGGATATTCATCAAGGAATACCACTACGCAAAGCAAAAACTAGAGCTACCCTTTTTGAAAATTTGATTCTACAACATCTTTAGGTTTCTTTCTTTTCATTAATCTCATTAATGAAGTCCTATCAATTAATGTTTCCTAAACATTACAAAAAAGTGAAATGAAAATAGAACGTACGCTTATACCGTCCACATTCGCCACGGGGCCCCGTCATGCATCGTTAGATTACTTAACTACCGGCAGAGCGGGGGCTGGACTAGCACGGGTGCAAAACATAAGCAACGTTTATTATATATCATATATATAATAGTACATTCTTCTAACGCAGTTATATGATCAACATCACAGAATCAAGCAACAGAAGCAATATATGAAATATTGGATATACTAGGATGCCCGTGTTTTAAATTTAGCCAGTAATGTAAAACACGGATTCCACGGTCGTGATGAATAGCCAAAACTACATCCCATAGACCTCTACGAGAGCGGCAAGTAACCCTACCAATTTTAGAGTTAGGAGACCCGGTCTCCCATCCTTGAGATGGTCTCCCACTGTACTCTAGAACTCGGTTACTTGTGCTCCCCGCCTTAGGTCTATCATAATGCGGAAAAGTAAATAATATACAACAATGGTAACATCATCCTCAACCCGGAAGTGCCCCAATAAAAGAATATTACATACAAATTTTACATGAATGAAAATTGAAAAACTCTCATCTCACATAAAAGCCCCGGCTATTCTTTCACGACGATCCAATAAAATATATCAACAACAACACATAAGATCTCATGTTATCAACGTAAGTAAATATGCGTATCCCGAAACTCGTTGACATATAGCAATCAGATCGGGATACCCCACACTTACCGTCACAGAAAAGAAATTAAAAAACTACAATAATTAGAATCCGTAATATCCTTAGATATCATAAACCCGGAATATCTCATATTCCGAATTTCATGCCTAACTTATAAAACTTGCATTTTAGTCTCAAATTGAAAACTCTTTTCAATTGGTTGTCGGATAATTCAACAAGATTCCCGACTTAGTGATCGCGTACAATACGCAATTGCGACGGAGTTTTGATCCGAATCAAAACTTCATGGCAATCGATCAATTAAGACTAAACGACTAGGTTTACAACATACTAATTAGTTTTCATAAAACTAATTAATCCAAATTCTAATAATTGTATCACACATCACAAAGCTTGTAAAGTAACCATGACATTAGAATTCCGCACGCTATTAGCAAACTAAACCAATTTTTCCAAAACTTTGAAAAATCCTATGAGCTAAAGTTCCAAAAACGATCGTTTTAAGCCAATCCGGGAGTCGAAACGAACTCGAAACCTGCTCGAATCTTCGCAGAGGCGAAGACCCCAAAATTAACTATCGAATGGAGGGCCTAGAGGGGATACCCCACCCTTGAGGCCATCACGAGGTGGCCAAGGGGATGAGGCAAACCCGAAACTGCCTAAGGTGGGGCAGTTTCGGGTCCCCACCGCCAAGACCACCTTGTGGTGGTCTTGGGGAGTGGGCTTAGCCATTCGGTCCCCCCCGAGGTGTCCCCGAGATGCGCACTCTCTACCCCGCGGCTTCTCGGTTCAAACCGTGAGCCCGCGGGGTGTGCAAACAACTCAAAACATCATTTTTAGACTGTTTTTATCGGCAGTTTCTGCGCGACAAAAAAGGAGGATTTCTAACGTCGCAGCAAGCTACCCTAATGTTCTAGCTTGGCTCTGATGCCATGAAAGTCAATCTTAGCACCACTATGAGGTTTTAGAAGCATCAAGCATGCCAAATTCAAATTTTTAGCAGTGCTAAGCTAGAGTAAACAAGATCTTTACTAGATTATTAGGGTTTGTCTTTGTGATGTGAAGAACTAAAGAGAAGAAAAGAGTATACAACTTTTGTAGTTCGAGTCCTTCACTTCACATGCTTCGTGTAATAGTCCCATAACTCCACTAGGCTCCACTTGAGCCTTTGGACGAGCTTCCTCCGATGATCTTCGTGCCGAAGATGATCCACGCGAAGTCCTTCCACCTCAAGCTACCTCTACACTAAACACTTTAGCGTAGTAAACACGCTATACTCGATCGCTAGTCAAGTGTAGGATGGTGATGTAGGGGATGTTAAAAGCTCATAAGTTTATGTTCAAGCTTCATGATTCACATCTCATGTGAAGGTTGAAGCTTGAACCATGGCAATTGAGGAAGAAGATGAAGCTAGAGAGCAACCATGGGAGCAACTCAAGAAAAATCGGCCAAGTGTTGAGAATGAGAATAGAATGAATGGAAACACTTGACCCCCACTCATTCAAGCATGGAATTTTGCAATATAAATTTGCAACCATGCTTGAATAGTGAGTCAAGATGAATAAACTATGAATAAAACCCATGCTTGCAACCATGCTCTCATTTTCCACCCTCTTTTCTATTTTTCTCGAAAATAGAAATCATGCCACGCTACATATATATATATATATATATATATATATATATATATATTAATACATATAATAAAATATTTAGTGAGCTAATGATATTAGTTAAGATATAATTATATCACATATAATATATATCACATTATTGAATCAACACTTGATTTAATAATACGGTTATATCACATATGACCGACTAATATCATTTATCTGTATATCACATTATCAAATCAACACTTGATTTGATAATCTGGTTATATCACATATAACCGAACTGATCATAGATAACTGCCAGATTACAATACGGTATCACATACACGTATTTAATCGGGCCTACACACATATCACATATGTGTCCTACTTCATTTCACTTTAATCAAGGAACTTCTGTGTGGGAATCTAAAGACCCGTCAATACCCCAGCAGTAGGTGATGATCACATCAGTCGCCCACAAGCTGTCAGCGGTACTAGCTGGACGTAACGGCTACCCGGGTATTGAGCGATATGAAGATCAACAAGCAGGCCTGTCCATAGTCTCTATGAAGCCTATCAGTAATACTATCGTACAGTCCGGTCTCTTCATATGATATGTCGCATATCATGTCTAGGGGTAGTAAACGTCAGACCCCAGTAACATGATAAGGCATGCCGATGTCTGGCCTATAACAGGTTGAGAAACACTGATAACGCTTATCGGTAAATCTCATAAGCAGCCCTGGACAGGAACTTCCAGTTATAGCCAATCGAGCATAGCGCAACATCAACCCCTAATACCGGGAGAGACGAAACCCCTCCTATCGCTCATTGCCTCCATGCGACTCGGGACTGTATCCAAAATCCACCTGTTTGCACGTCTCCTTTGAGCGTGGTAGGGAGGAAATCAAAGCACAGTGGGAGCCGCATAAGACTCTATGAGGATCTCGGATCTACAGATTAACCTGTACCAGTGTCACTAGAGGACTGCTATCTGACGATAGGTATACTACCACATAGGAATCCTCGGCGAATCCTATTCGGTGTACCCATTCTCCAATGAGCACCTGTGTACAATCTTTGATGTCACACACCAATGGTTGTGGGATCAACCATCGCCCTCTACGGGACAAGAAACGTACACACTAATCTACTCTGGAATACCGATGCCCTAGTCTCGATATTCCCTCGACTAGGAACTTATTAAAGGATGTACTCTTAGACCATCCTGGCCCCACTAGTATGATCTCATCATAGTCCTGGTAGTCAAGTACATATCCTAAGGGCTTTATCAACATGTAAGAGACAGACAATATAAATACCAGTCTGCATGTTAAGATAAAGGTAACCTGATAACATACTATCATGTCGAGCAAGAAAGTCCTCTATATATATGTCCAAGTATCCACTATATCAACAATAATGGCCTCTAGGGCATACATATTCCTAACAAATACAACCATTATAGACCGGACCTTCACTTCAAAAAGCTCCGTGTAGTAGTCCCTTCGCTCTAAGTAGCGGTCTCCCGGACTCAAGTTGGACTCCACAAGGTGAAAAGAACAAGCTTGCTTGATGTCTTCGAGGCCGAAGATGATCTACGTCGAGGAGACTCTAACTCAAGCTACCTCTTCACTAATTAGAAATTAGTGAAGCAAACAACCTATACTAAATGGCTAATCTAGTGTAGGTTGATGATGTAGGAATTTTTCTCACTTTAGAAATATTTTTTTCACTAATTTTCTTCATCTCCTCAAAACCTAGAGAGCTCAAGGAGATGAAGAAGATGATGATGTAGAGAATGGAATGAGTGAGAATAGAAACCATGGGTGAGAAAATATCATATACTAACACATGTAGAGACTTAACTTTTGCTAATGAGAATGGTTGGATTAATAAATATCTCAAGTAAAAAGAAATTAGTGGACTAAGTTAATGGTTCCACAAGCTTCCACTAAGCTCCAAACCATAACTAATTTCCAACTAATTTTGATTTACTTTAAATAAATAAACCCTACATTATCATAAGCATGGTGTGAGTCTCACACACCCATGTTTGCATGTAGCAACAAGCATGACACAACAATATATACCACATATATATTAAGTGTGCACAAGTGAGAAAAAGAAATGCTGAGCTAATATTAGTCAGTGTACATTAATATATCAAATATATAATTATACATTAAATTATTAAATCAACACTTGATTTAATAATCCGGCTATATCACATATATCCGACTAATATCATATGTATCAACTTATCGAATCAACACTTGATTTGATAACCCGGCTATATCACATATAACCGACCGATATCACATATCGCGAGATTCGAATATGGTATCATATACGCGTATCAATCTTGGTCCCGCACATATCACATATGTGCTCTTACTTCGTTTAGCCTGAGCCAGGAAACCTCTGTGTAGGACTCTAAAGACTCGTCATTACGCCGGCAGTAGGTGATGATCATATCAGTCACCCACAAGTCGTCAGTGGTATTAGCTGCACGTAACGACCATACGGATATTGAGCGATCATAAGATCAACAACAAAGCCTACTCATACTCCTGCGAATCCAATTAGTAACACTACTGTATAGTCCGGTCTCTTCATCTCATATGTCGCATATCTCGTCTGGGGGTGGTAAACATCAGACCGCAATAACTCGATAAGTCGTGCCGATATTAGGCTTATAACGGGTCGAGAAACTACTGATAACACTTACCAGTAAATCTTGATATCAGCATTGGCCAGGGACTTCCTGTTATGGCCAATCGAGTATAGCGCAACATCAAACCCCAATACCGGGAGAGACGAAATCCCCTCATATCGCTCATTGCTTCTATGTGACTCGGGACTGTACCCAAAAACCACCGTTTTGCACGTTCTCTTGAACGTGATAAGGTGGAAATCAAAGTACAGTGGCAATCACACAAGACTTTATGACGATCTCCGGTCTATAGACTAACCTGTACCAGTATCACCAGAGAACTGCTATATGACGATATGTATAATACCATTTAGGAGTTCTCGGCGAGTTCGTCCAGTGTACCCGTCTCCACTGAGCACCCGTATACCATCTCTGATGTCAAACACCAATGGATATGGGATCATCTATCGCCCATCACATGGGTCGAGAAGCGTATATGCTAGTCTACTCTAGAATATTGATGCCCCATCTCGATACACCCACAACTAGGAACAATTTAAGGATGAACTTATGGACTACCATGGCCCCACTAGTGTGATCTGCATCATAATCCTGATAGTCAAGTCCACATCCTAAGGGCTTTACCAACATGTAATAGAGAGACAGTATAAAGATACTAGTATACATGTTAAGATAAAGAGCAACCAGATAGCATATTATCATGTCGAGCAAGAAAGTCCTCTCTATATATGTCCAAGCATCCACTATAATCATATATACAATAATGGCCTCTAGGGCATACATATAACTAACAGCCTCCACCTCCACCTCCTCGAGTTCTTTGCCGCCGGTCGGTCTTTGGCAGCGAGGTGAATTTATTTAATTTGAAATTGAATTTTCCTTAGTTATGTTTTTTATTTCTATAAATTAAATAGGAATTTAATTTATAATTTTGTTGTTTTTGGTGTTATTGTATTTGATTTTAGGGTTAGGTTTATACGGCTAGGTTAATTAGGGGTTAATTTGGGTTATATGGTGATGATTAGGGTTAGGGTTAGGCTTAATTAGATTAATTTTGGTTAATTTTGGTTTGGGTTAAAGTTAATTTTGGTTGGGTTAAAGTTAATTTGGGTTAATTAGGGTTAGGGTTAATTTAGATTAATTAGGTAAAATAGGGTTGGTGATGATTTGGATTAGGGCTAGGGTTAATTAGATTAATTAAGGTTAATTTTCGTTTGGGTTAGGGTTAATTAGGGTTAGGGTTTGGGTGATGATTAGGGATAATTAGGTAAAATAGTGTTGGTGATGATTAGGGTTAGGGTTAATTAGTTTAATCAGGGTTAATTTTTGTTTGGGTTATGGTTAATTAGGGTTAGGGTTGTTAGTTATATGTATGCCCTAGAGGCCATTATTGTACATATGATATATATTATAGTGAATGCTTGGACATATATGGAGAGGACTTTCTTGCTCGACATGATAGTATGATATCTGGTTGCTCTTTATCTTAACATGTAGACTTGTATTGTGATACTGTCTTGCACTCACATGTTGGTAAAGCTCTTACGATGTGTACTTGACTACCAGGACTATGATGGAGATCATACTAGTGGGGCCATGGTAGTCCATAAGTTCATCCTTTAATAGTTCCTAGTTATGGGTGTATCGAGACGGGGTATCGATATACCAGAGTAGACTAGCGTATACGCTTCTCGACCCATATGATGGGCGATAGATGATCCCATATCCATTGGTGTTTGACATCAGAGATGGTATACGGGTGCTCAGTAGAGACTGGGTACACTGGACGGACTCGCCGAGAACTCCTAGATGGTATTATACATATCGTCATATAGCAGTTCTTTGGTGACACTGGTACAGGTTATTCTGTAGACCCGAGATCGCCATAGAGTCTTGTGTGATTCCCACTGTGCTTTGATTTTCACCTTACCACGTTCAAGAGAACGTGCAAAACGACGGTTTTTGGGTACAGTCCTGAGTCACATAGAGGCAATGAGCGATAGGAGGGGATTTCGTCTCTCCCGGTATTGGGGGTTGATGTTGCGCTGTGCTCGATTGGCCATAACAGGAAGACCCTGGCCAGGGCTGATATCGAGATTTACTGGTAAGTGCTATCAGTAGTTTCTCGACCCATTATGAGCCTCATATCGGCACGACTTATCGAGTTATTGGGGTCTGATGTTTACCACCCCAGACGAGATATGCGACATATCAGACGAAGAGACTGGACTGTACAGTAGTGTTACTGATTGGATTCGCAGGAGTATGAGCAGGCTTTCTTGTTGATCTTATGATCGCTTAATACCTAGGTGGTCGTTACATGTAGCTAGTACCGCTGACGGCTTGTGGGTGACTTATATGATCATCACCTACTGCCGGCGTATTGACGAGTCTTTAGAGTCCTACACAGAGGTTTTCTGGCTCAGGCAAAATGAAGTAAGAGCACATATGTGATATGTGCGGGACCAAGATTGATACGTGTATGTGATACCGTATTCTTTTCTCGTGACATATAATATCGTTCGGCTATATGTGATATAGCCGGGTTATCGAATCAAGTGTTAATTCGATAAGATGTTACAATTGATATTAGTCTGTTATATGTGATATAGCCGGATTATTAAATCAAGTATTGATTTAATAATTTAATGTATAATTATATATTTGATATATTAATTTACATTAACTAATATTAGCCCACTTAAGCATTTCTTTTTCCTACTTATGTGCACTTAATATATATGTGAAATATATTATTGTGTCATGCTTGTTGATACATGCTATATGGGTGTATGGGATTCACACCATGCTCATGATAATGTAGGGTTTATTTATTTAAAGTAAATCAAAATTAGATGGAAATTAGTCACTTGGTTGAAACTTGGAGAAGCTTGTGGAACCATTGACTTAGTCCACTAATTTTGTTTTACATTAGATATTTATTAACCCAGCCATTCTCATTAGCCATGGTTAAGTCTCTACATGAGTTAGTATATGATATTTTTCTCACCCATTGTTTCTATTCTCACTCATAACATTATTCTCTTCATCTTCTTCTTCATCAAGAAAGCTCTCTAGGTTTTTGAGAGGTGAAGAAAATTAGTGAGAAAATAAATTCTAAAATGAGCAAAAATCCTACTTCATCATCCTCTACTAGACTAGCCATTTAGTTGAGGTTGTTAGCTTCACTAATCCCTAATTAGTGAAGAGATGGCTTGGGTTGGTGTCTCCTCGACGTAGATCATTTTCGGCCTTGAAGACTTCAAGCAAGCTTGTTCCTTTCATCTTGTGGAGCCATTCTTGAGTCCGGAAGATCACTATTTGGAGTGAAGGGACTACTACATGGAGCTTTTGAAGTGAAGGACCGGTTTACAAATGTTGTATTCCTTGTTCACTTAGATGTAAAGTTGTTTACATGCATGTATTGTCTAATTCTCTAGTTAAGATTCTAGGGTTTGGGATTTTTAGCATGGCAAATTTTTGAAAACGGCATGGATGATGCCTTCCGAAATCTTGCTGCCGTGCTACGTAACCTAACAGTGGTATCAAAGCCATGCTAGAGAATTAGAAGATATTTGTAGAATTACGAAACCGAAACAACTCCGAAATATCGAAACATAAAACCTAGTTTCTGTCGAAATTTTCAGAATGTCTAAATTTTTTTAAGCAGTTGCAAAATGTTGCATGAGATGTAACATGAACACCAGACGAAAATGAGCTTTTTTCGCCTGATTTGGACCGTCCACATGTTACTGCAGGACCGGCCTGGCCGGTTTTCCTTTTGAGTTCTGGGTTCGTTTTCGTTCGGTGTTCTGGTTTCTGGGTTTTGGTGTTTCAGGTGTTGCTTGATTTTACTGAAATTGCATGTGATGTTAATTTTCTGTAAAGTCAATTCGGAGTGTTTCGTAGTCGTAATTCTAACCTCGTTTTGGGTAATTTAGACGACGTTAAAAAGTTCGAACGAATATCAATAACCCATTTTCTCCCTCGCTGGAAATTTTCCAAAAATTGGATTTTTCCAAGTTATAAACATTCAAAAAAAATCATGCAAGTAATTCTATGGACACTCTAGAAGAACAAAATTCTAACTCGATTCTATGACCGCCGGAACCGCCGCCAAACCCTAGGGTTTGCGGTAGTTCCACGGCGCCATAGGTGAGGCAAGAGTTGGCCTTTCTACGGTTGGTCCATAGGTACTGTGGCATTTTAAACTGTGCTCAAGTGTTGAGCTCTGTGGGGAATTTTGGGTGTTTGTTGATTCGATCAAAATGTTTAACATCGTCTAGCTATTTATGGAATGTGATACAATATTTGGAATCTACACTAATTAGTTTTGTGAAAATTGATTAGTTGCTTGTAAGTTTAACATTTCGGTCTAGGTAGGAATCGGGAATCTTGTTGAATCATCCGATTTCTTTTGAAAAAGTGTTTTCATAGATGAGACCCAAATGTAAGATTTACAATGTTAGGCATGAAATCCGAAATATATGATATTCCGGGTTTGTGAAGTCTAAGGGCTGCGTCGATTCTAAATGTTGTAGTTTGACATTTTCTTTTCTGTGACCGTAAGTCTAATATGTGGTGTATCGCCGGTTTCGTTGCTATATGTCAACGAGAATTGGGATACGCATATTTACTTACGTTGATGACATGTGATGTTATGTGTTGCTGGGATATGTTATATTGGATCGTCATGTTTTGAATAGCCGGGGGTTTTTATGTGAGATAAGAGTTTTTCATTTCATTCATGTAAAAATTTGTATGTAATATTCTTTTATTGGGGCACTTTCGGGTTGAGTATGATGTCACTATTGATGTATATTATTTACTTTTCCGCATTAGGATAGACCCAAGGAGAGGAGCATAAGTAACCGGGTTCTAGAGTCCAGTGGGAGACCATCTCGAGGAGTCGGGTCTGGGTTTCCTAACTCTAGAATTGGTAGGGTTGCTTGCCGCTCTCATAGGGGTCTGGGGATGTGGGTTTGGCTATTTATCGTGACCGTGGAATCCGTGTTTTTTACTGGCTTAATAAAAAATACGGACCTCCTAGTATATCCAATATTTCATATGTTGACTTCTACTGCTGTTGTTCTGTGATGTGATCACTTTATCTGTCTGAGACGAATGCTTATATTATATATATGATATATAATAAATATTGATGTTTTCGTTTCTTCTGTGATACTTAGGAAGCATAAATGATGGGACTTCATTAATGATATTAATGAAATAAAAGAAACCTAAATATGTTGTTGGATCAAATTTTCAAAAAGGATAGCTCTATTTCTTGCTTTGCATAGTGGTATTCCTTATAGAATATCCAGCACCTCATTTGATGGGGAAAGAGCCAAGATCCTTTAACCGGGAGTGACCTCTTTACCGAAACTAGTAAAAGCCTAAAAAACACTCCTTTTCAAAATCACTCGATTCTACAACGATATCAAGTTCATTACGCAAAGGTTTTCCTAAAAATCTGTCGTAGCTCTCCGTCATTTTATATAAGTACTATTTAGTATTCATGCTACGTTTGTTGACTTTAGCCAAGGCGTAGTGTGCGGTAGCTAATTAGTGCTTATCTGCAACATATGATGCTATTGAGTTAGGGTAGTCGTACGACTTTGTTGACCTTAGCCAAGGGTCGTACGGATGGGTTTAATTCAATCATGAAATGACGGGTTGAACTTGACTAGAGCTTATAATTTGTTGACCATAGCCAAGGTCATGAGTTGCTAGGGGAAAAATATTATCGGGAATTTCAAGTGTTGAAATTTGCAGTGAGATTGCATACCTTCTATGAGATAGTTGGATCCCGATACCCACTGCGAGTAAGAGTTATTCCTGGGAGAGTTTTACACATCACAATTAGCTCATCAAGTAGGTGTCTAGAAAGATGTTAATGGGGTTACGCCCTTGGAAAAACGAGGTTTATTTTAATTAGGTCCGTGCGAAAGCACGGAGAACCTCCCTCAAAGTACCAACACTGTCATGGCCGAATGACCGTGCTCCTCCAAGCGAAAATGGAAAAATGAGTCATCCAAGAGATTCACCGATATGGAAGGATTTCGATAGGAGGCACCAAATATTCAGTAGTGATCCTCGCAATGTCATGCTCGGACTGGCTAGTGATGGCTTCTGCCCATTCAACTATATAGATAAAAGCCACAGCACATGGCCCGTTGTAATGATAGTTTATAATATGTCGCCTTGGTTGGCTATGGATCAATCCTATTTTATGATGCTATTTTATGATACCTCTTCTTATTGATGGACCAAACTCACCGGGAAACAATATCGACATCTATCTCCGACCTCTGATCGATGAGTTAAAATCTTTATTCATTGATGATGTAGAGACTTACGATGCAAACACAGATACAACCTTCACAATGCATGTGGCTTTAATATGGAAAATTAATGACTTTCTTGCATATGGAATGCTATCAGGTTGCTTCGTACATGGTCATAAAGTATGCCCTTATTGCCATCAAGATACAACATCGAAATGGTTGAATTTTAGCAAGAAAGTTTATTATTGCGGTCATCAGCATTTCCTGTCACTAGACCATCCCTACAGGTTAGTCGTTGCTCACTTTAATGGTCATCGGAGCTTCTTAGGCCTCTGGCCTCATTGTCCGGAGATGACTTGATTGCTCAGTGGGATGGTTATAATAATTTGACCTTCGGGATAGATCCGGCAAAACAGGTCAAACCACCCTACTGGAACAAGTTAAGTATTTTCTACGATCTTCCGTAGTGATCAATAAATTTAGAGCGTCATTTTCTGGATGTCATGCACATAGAGAAGCGAGTATCCGAGCATGTACTCAACTTGCTTCTTTGTAAAGACAGAAAATCGAAAGACAACCTCCGTACTCGGATGGATCTTTAGTACATGAAAATTAGAAGTGAACTGCATCCTAAACCGATAGCGGGTAAACCAAGAAAGTTTATACTTCCCAATTCTGCGTATCATATGTTACAACCGGAGAAGAAAATGTTTCTGTAGGTGTTGCATGATTTGAAAGTTCCCACGGGTTTCTCAAGATCATTTAGCAAGAAGATAAAAATTATGAAAGGCAAGATCGATGGGGTGAAAAGTCATGATCACCATGTTATTATGGAGCACCTTCTCCCATTAGTCCCCAGGACTTCCCTTCCCGAATCCGTTGGTCTAGTAATTAATGACCTTTATTGCTTTTTTAGAGAATTGTGTGCTAAAACTTTAGATGTTGTAACGCTGGAGAATCTAGAAAACTCTATTTCATTGATACTTTGTAAGTTTGAGCGTATTTTCCTACTGTTATTCTTCAATATCATAATACACCTGATGGTTCATCTTGCAAGGCTAAGTTTGCCGGACCGGTACAATATCGATGGATGTATCCTGCCGAAACGTATGTTGAATTTTTCATTTCACGCATTTTGTAAAATTATTGTTGTCCTATATGCTCGTATTTATATATTTAACATATTTTTCTTTAGGTACTTCTACACTCTAAAAAAGTATATACGCAATAAAAATCGACCACAGGGTTCTATCATGCAATGTTATCTTCTAGATGAAGTTACCACATTTTGTTCCTGCTATTTGGACGAGAACATTGAGATAAAACTTAACCGGCCTCGGAGAATTCAGGACGGGCCATATGGTAAAGCTGATTATAAGAGAGTAGACACTATGTTTATCAATAAAATATATCGGTTTATCCTCCTCAATAGCGTATGTCTTAAAGAAATTAGAGAGTATGTTTTTTTAGATTAATTGTTATAATTGTGTTTGTGTGTATATGAAATGATATAATATTAATGTTATAATTTATTGTTGAGAACATAATTCATATTGATGAGGTATGTGAGGTGCATCCTGATTGGAATGATGAACGATTGGAAAAATATCATCAGTATAATTTTTGCGATTGGATTGCAGATCATGTAAGTTGTTCGAATAACATATTATTGGTACCAGTCTTAATACACAGTTATATCATTATGTATTTGCCGTAAAATTTGTTTTGTTAAATCCATGATCCGAACTTGTTTGCATCATTAGAGAGAGATTCAAGATGTTTACCTCAGTTTCCTAGCATGGAAGTGGAATATTATAAAGGATTCAATGTTCTTCGATACAAATTTGAAGTTAAGAACATAGAAATATCTCGAATCACTCAGAATAGTGAGATTACGCTGGTAGGATCAGATGGTGTGATTTATTATGAATACTTAAATTGTATACTTAGCCTCCAATATCCTGGACGATCAGAACCGTTTTATATATTTCAGTATATTTGATACGATACATGAACCGATACGGATAAGTGGAGAAACAATCTCGAGACATGGAAAGATAAATATGGATTGACTAGTATGAACACACTTCAATTTTATGGTCAGGATAATCAATTTATCTTTCCGAACCAAGCGTGTGCTTGAAACATCCGTGATGGAGTGTCGTATGCCGTTGGAAACTCAGGGATGTTTACGATGTCTCAGAATTTGAGGATCGTATGGAGGACGGCGATGAGGATGAAGAAGAGAGAAGACTTAGAGTTCTCCGACCATCTGTTTCGAAAGACGGGTTGTTGTCGGCTGATCGTAAAGTTACGTGGGTTAGAAATAATATCGACGATGAAATCCAAGTAGATATGTCTAATGCGTCTACGAAACGAAAAAAGATTATCGGTAATGTTATATTATTACTTCACATTTCTACTATTTATACATATATTGCATGCATATGTAATAATTGTACTCTTATTTAGGTTTGATGACGACGCCCGGAACAACGAGAGGCGGCTGGAGCATTAGCCGCGGCAGAGGCAGAGCGGTTATTGCATCCCGATCTATATCATCTTCAGATGACTCCTTCCGTGTGGACTTTGCCACACCACAAAGTATATTGTACACATATTCATTTTGAATGTAATATTATAGATATACACGCGTATTTATTTTAAAATTACTTATATAGTCAATGTTTAATTGCCTAGCTGTAGCCGGTGCATCCATCACAGAGGCAGAGGCCACTACCGCTCCTGCAGGTATGTTTATATATCCTATAATGTATACATATTGATTTAAAATGTTATATCATAAATATACACATATTCTTTTTGCTCTTACTTAGATAATCAATTTTTGATTGTCTAGCTGTAGGTGGTGCCTCCACATCCCGGGTAGAGGCCACCGCCGCATCACGGGTATGTTTATATATCATATATTGTATGTATATTAATTTAGAATGTTATATTATAGATATACACATTCTTTTTGCAATTACTTATATAATCTATTTTTAATTTTCTAATTATAGGTGGTGCATTCACATCTGGCGTAGAGGCCACTCCCGCCACTTCCGTACCCTCCGCTCAGTCTGCAGATTAGTATTCTTAAATATAAAATATTTATTCATTTTACATATCCTTTAAGAATAACTATGAACTTCATATAATTTTATCGTCAATGTTTATTTCCTAGTTGGAGAGGATGCGTCCACATCCGGGTCACCGGTTGTTCCTCACCGGAGGAACTATCGTCTTGCTCATGCTGCTGCCCGGGCCCAGGCTCATGCTGCTGTCGCTGGAGGTATATATCGTACTTCAATTTTCGTTAATCCTTAATTTCTTAATACCGTTTTGTCATAATATTTCTTGTCTTGATATTTCTTATAGATGCAGGGCAACCCCATCCCGAGAGGGGGACTCGAGGGCCGAATCAGTCCCACAAGCTGAGGCCTGATAGAGGTAGGGGGAGGCACCATTTCCGCTCTTCCTTACCCCTGATTATCGCTACACTGGCGATTATGCCGAGAGGTTCGGCCGGTATATAAGGGATGAGAGCTGCATCCAAAAGAAGTATCCACTTCATGTTGAGTGGGGAGATAAACACCGTCACTCATTTGCCCTCTTCTATGATCAGGCTCGGGTTCTAATATATATTTTCATTTGACTTATCAAATAAATTTATTATTATTTAACCCTTGTAATTTAAATACATTATTTTTTTGTATTTGCAGTTGGATTACGACTTTCAGCCTGTACCCGACCCTAATCACCCTGACAGAGTGCTCGATCTTCACGCTCTTTATCTGGGCCTCATGAGGAACATGCAATCTAAGGTCCGATATAATAGGAATGAGATGAAGAACGATTGTTATTTGATATGGCTTGTGACCCCTGAGGCAGATAGAGCGGCTCTCCTACATTCTCCGGCCTTTGCCAGAGTCGATGTAAATACATGGCCTCTTTTGTACCAGTATTATGACTTCGAGCGCAAACAGATTTTTAATTTAAATGTAATTCATCGTTTAGTATATAATTTATATTTTTGTGTTGCTTAATTAGAAAACTAAATCTGATTGAGTTGTGCAGAAATATGCCGATCAAAATAAAGAGAATAAGAAGTCGATGAAGAGGGATCGCCCCACTTACACAGGTGGCTAAAGAAACATTACTCGTACCATGGAAGCTGTTGGGACTTTACTCGTATGCCAATCTGTAGGTTTTGAAATGGAAAGATTGCACACGCGAGCTCGGTCTCGTTTTAAAATTTATAAAACCGCAAGTACACGGCGTGTTGTAGCGAGCCGGCAAGTACAGGTCGATCCGCAGGGAATTGGAGATTATGGATTGTCGCTTAAGGTTCGAGAACAAATAAATAAATTGGTTTGGCTGTCACTAAAATATAATTACGAAATAAGAAAACAAGTTAAAGAAGAAGTGGTCGTGGTTTTGGCTTGGATGGTTGAATTGCGGCGATTCCTTCGACGTTCCCTTCATCATGAGTTGTCCGTTTTGTTCACTTACCATTTGTATGTCCATACTTGAAGTATAAACACTAAGCACAAGGGTTAGCAAGCATACCGCAACATCAAAAACACAAATTAGTGAGTGAGAGCAAATAGTTTTAGAGTTAAGTTTGCTAAGTGTTTATGATAGTATATGGTATATGAAACTAAGAGATTTGTCAAGTCACTTGATCACAAAATACTATAACTAAACCTAGCACCTCAACACTAAATTGATTCTAACCTTAGGCTTGCAAGATGGGGTTTGTTGGAGAGAATACGGTATGTGATGAGGTTACCAAGTAACCATGGAATCAACATACTTTATCAAACCTATCTAAGTTATAATCCTAAGTTTAGAATCATATTATAACACATTAAACATTAACAAGAGGAGGAGAAAGGCAAACCCATTCGTCTCACATCCTCACCATCACCACAACCAAGATATTAGTTACACATAAAAAAGGAAAGCAAGTAAGAAAGAACAAAAGAAAAGAAAGCAAATAAACAAAGCAAAGACAAATATATTAACACTTGAATGACTTGAGATACAAGATGTTGGTTACTTGTTCAACCTCCATAATGAAGCTCTCAAAAGAAAGCTCCAAGTGGGAAGAAGAAGAAGAAAACCAAGTTAAGCTCACACAACTCTCTCAAAACTAAACCAAAACTAAAACTGAAACTATGGAATGGATATTGTACATCCTCCCCTCACTAACTCAGTTCTGGTATTTACAAGTAACACAATAGAATAAACAAACAATATAAAAGGGATGATGTGGTGCCTATAAAGTGCCAGAAGAAAAATGGGGACAAAAGGAGACATGGGGACCGGCGGTTCCAGGTCATCTTAGGGATCTCGCCGGTTTAGTTGTTGCAATTTAGGCACATTTTGTTATGGTGAACTCGAGTGCTCTCCAATATATCTCTGGTGTTGTTTGATTTCTCTATTTAATCCCGGTTTGTGCTCAGAAGATTTAGAGGGAAACTAGTTGCTTTATATCACATCATAACCTTTTGCAATTATTACACACCCCACTTGTGCCACCACTTGTGTAAGTCATGAGTGTTGTGTAGGGTTACTAGGCACTAGAACAAGGTTCTGCAAGGTATCAACCATGCCAAAATCAAAATTTTCAAGTGCCGAACAACCCAAGCAAGATCTTAGACTAGAGAATTAGGCAAACAATGAGCAAGTAAACAACTTTACTTCTAAGAGAAAGGGATTACAACCTTTGTAGTCTGTTCCTTCACTTCATAAGCTCTAAGTAGTAGTCCTTTCGCCGCGATCCATGAACTCCCGAGCTCTAGAGAGGCTCCACAAGTCGAATGATGCATGCTTGCTAGAAGTCTTCCTTTTCGAAGATGATCTACCTTGAAGAAACTCAAACCCAAGCTCTTGCTTCACTAATCAAGTATTAGCAAAGCAAACACCCTAATCTAAGTGGCTATAATAGATGAGGATGATGAAGTAGGAATTTAGCTCTCATTTGTTTTCAATTTCTCACTCATTATCATCACTTCACAAAAAGCTAGAAAGCTTTTTCAAGAGGAAGAAGAAGAAGAAATCTCTTTGTGATGAATAATGAAATTATTGTGTGAGGTTAGAATTGCAACCATGGGTTAAGAATGAAGACTTAACCCTTATAGAGAACTAACTATGGTAAAGGGTTTGGGTTGGGTTAAGAAATTTCTGCACAAAATATCATAAGTCAAAGTCAAAGCTTCATGATGCTTCTTGAAAGCTTCATCCAAGCTTAACCCTAATCCAAATCCTAACCATATTTAAACTCCACAAAATATGTTGCATTTGCAACCCTAACTTGTTACAATATTATATATCACATATACAATATTTAATGTAGCAAAAAAAATTAATACAATTAACATATATCACATATATATCAATGTATTATCCAAGTGAGAAAAATAATCTTTAAGTGATCTAATATTAGTTAATGTAATATAATATATTAAATATATAATTATACATTAAATTATCGAATCAACACTTGATCCGATAATCCGGCTATTTCTCAAATAACCGACTAATATTATCTGTATCAGTTCATCGAATCAACACTTGATCCGATGACCCGGCTATGTCACATATACCCAGCCGATATCACATATCGCGAGAATCTAATACGGTATCACATACACGTATTGTTCTCAGTCCCGCACATATCACATATGTGCTCCTACTCCGTTTTGCCTGAGCCAGGAAACCTCTGTGTAGGACTCTAAAGAATCGTCAATACACCGGCAGTAGGTGATGATCATATCAAACACCCAAAAGCTGCAAGCGGTCAGCTAAACGTAACAGACACCCAGGTATTGAGCGATCAGAAGATCAACAAGCAAGCCTGTACATTCTCCTACGAATCCAATCAGTAACACTCCCGTACAGTTCGGTCTCTTCGTCTGATATGTCGCATATCTAGTCTAGGGGTGGTAAACGTTAGACCCCAGTAACCGATAAGTCATGTCGATATGAGGTCCATAACAGTTCGAGAAACTACTGATAACACTTACTAGTAAATCTCAGCAACCCTGGCCAGGGATTTCCAGTTATAGCCAATTGAACACAGCGCAACATCAACTCTCAATACCGGGAGAGACGAAACCCCTCCTATCGCTCATTGCCTCCATGTGATTCGGGATTGTACCCAAAAGCCACCGTTTTGCACGCCTTCTTGGATGTGGTATGATGGAAATCAAAGCACAGTGGGAATCGCACAAGACTCTATGAAGATCTCGGGTCTACAGACTAACCTGTACCAGTGTCACCAGAGAACTGCCATCTGACGTTAGGTATAATACCATCTAGGAGTTCCCGGCGAGTTCGTTCAGTGTACCCAGTCTCCACTGAGCACCCGTATACTATCTCTGATATCAAACACCAATGGATATGGGATCATCCATCGCCTATCTATATATGTCGAGAAGCATACGCTAGTCTACTCTGGTATATCGATACCCTATCTCGATATACCTATGGCTAGGAACATTTGAAGGTTGTACTTAGTGACTACTTTGTCCCCACTAGTATGATCTGCATCATAGTCCTGGTAGTCAAGTACTCATCCTAAGGGCTTTATCAACATGTAACATAGAGACAATCAGAGTATATGTTAAGATAAAGAGCAACCAGATAGCATACTATCATATCGAGCAAGAAAGTCCTCCATATATGTCCAAGCATCCACTACAATATACATCGCATGTACAGTAATGGCCTTTAGGGCATACATATCACTAACAATCTCCCACTTGCACTAGGGTCATCTGTTGTGGTATCTCATACCCAACAATCAGCTGTGGTTGAAATATCTCATACTCAACCATCCCATAAAAGTCTCTACTGGGAAATAGGCCTTTATGAGTGGATCCACGCTGTTGTCCTCTGTATCTACTCTCCTGACCTTGATCTCCCTGGAGATCAACCATCTCCATAATCAGGTGATACTGCCTAAGCATATGTCTGGATCTTTCATGGGACGGGGGTTCCTAGGCATAAGCCACAACTCCATTGTCACACAATGGTAGGAACGAAGTTTATCTCGTGAACTTATATATATCCAGACTGCCTCTTTGGTAGCATCCTTGGTAACGATGTATCTTGCCTTTAATTGTCTAGTATGTTACGGTATCTAGCTTGGAACTCTTCCAACATACCGTCCCTCCACTAAGGGTAAAGACAATGCCTGTAACTGACAATTAGTCGACCTTACCACCCTGGAAACTTTCCAGTGATTCTCCTCAAGATCAATTGGTACCATCTCACTACACCTAGTGAGAATCCTAACATCCAATTAGATCTATCTCATAGATCCAAAATTCAGGATTCAGGAGGTATCACCTTGATCCTATATGGAGAATCCTTGTGATAAGAGGAGATTGACCGAGCATAGCATAGGAAACTCTTTCCCTATCAAGAGTATGTCATCCACGTACTATACGAGGATCACCACCATACTCCCTACTACCTTTTTGTCTATACAAGGTTCATCTTCCATTTCGATGAACTCAAACTCTTTGACTACCATATCAAAACAGATGTTCCAATTCTGCGATGCCTGCTTTAACCCTTAAAGCATCTTACACACGTTTTCGCTGCTCCCACTGTCTACGAAGCCCTCTGGCTGTGTACTTATAGACGCTCTCTTCTAAATCACTATTTAGAAAAATAGCCATGACACCCAACCGCCAGATATCGTAGTCATGGTGTGTAGCAGTGACAAGTAGGATCTGGATGGACTTAAGTATTGCTTTGAAAGTCTTAACTTTTCCATGTACACCTAGTAATCTTCTCAAGATATACTTGCTCCTGATGGGGATTTAACCCTTCAGATAAAGCAATAAAAGTCCATACTTTGTTGATGTATATGGATTCCATCTCAGATCGCTTAGCATCCATCCATTCTTACAGAGTCCCCACTCCTGATGGCCTGCTCGAAATAAGTTGGGTCATCATCTCATGATGCAATCCTCGCTCCCACTGTCATAGAGAAAACTGAAGTTTCTCTCAGGTGGGTGAGGAACCCTACCAGATCGCCGGAGAGGCCGAGGTTCGTTGGAAACTATTGAATCCTTCGGTTCTATCAAATCATCAACTGCAATTTGTATAGCTGGAATTTCTTCCAGTTCTACCTCACGACCACTAACTTTTTCTCAAAAAGGTGGCATGCCGAGAAATAAAACACCTTTTGTTTCTCGGTTCGGTAGAAGATATTCTCTTGCGAATGCTTGGGATATCCAACAAATTTCCACAGAACTGACCTTGTCTCGAGCTTGTCCGGATCATGCTTTTAAACATTGGCCGGACAACCCCAAATTTTAACATCCTTAAGAGATGGGCTCTTCCCATACCATATTATATATGGAGTGGTAGGCACCTGATTTGATTAGAACTCTATTCAATAGGTATGCAGCTTCTCAAGTGCATAACCCCCAAAAGGAAATAGGCTACTCAGTACTACTCATTATAGATCACACCATATCACATAGGGTGCGATTGCTCCACCCCAATATACCAACGTACTGTGGTGTATACGGAGGAGTATTGATGAGAGAGAATCTCATTCTCCTTTAGAATAGTCCAGGAATTTCGTGCTCAAGTATTCTCCTCCCTGATCACATCAAAGGACATAATACTTATACCCATTTTGGTTCTTTACTTCTAACTCATATTCATTGAATTTCTCAAAAGGTTTAGACTTGTGTTGAAACAGGAACATATGTCCGAACCTTGAGAGATAATCAGTGAATGTAATGAAGTATAAAGAACCGGTCCTGGCATGTGTAGACAGGGGACCTTACATACATCATCATGTATCAATCCCAAGAGTTCACTTACTCTTTTTCTGTTTCCAATAAACAGAGCTGTGGTCATCTTATCTTTATGACATGACTGGTAAGTTTTATAAGATGTAAATTCAAACTTATTTAAATATGCATCTTGATGTAACTTCAACTAGTCGGGTCATATTGACATGACCTAGTCTACAATAGCTCAAGAAGGATTTGTTCATATCTGAACTCTTCCTCTTGTGTGTGTTCTGTACTTTAAGAACTGTAGTTTGATTTAGAACGTCTATGCTTTTAGATAACGTGCCGGAACCGATCAACTCTTGATATAGGAAATGGTCAAAACATTATCCAACAATACAAAATTATATCCTTCTTTACTGATAAAGAGACTGATATGATGTTGTATATCAGGTTCGGTATCTAATAACATTCGTTCAGAATTAATGTATTTAGTAATACAGGGTGATAACTGCCAACATACTTGGCTGCAACACTTGCACCATTTTTAACTCTTAAAATTTATCACCCATTCTCAGTTCTCTACCTAACTGTAGCCCATGTAACAGATTACATTTGCGTGATCCTGATCCGGTATCTCATACCCAGGACGTAAAGGATACTGGAAAACAGTTCTCTGTAATGAACACACCCAAAGAAGATGCATCCGCATGCACTTTCTTCGTTTGGGCGGCACGGGAATTCTGGTAATCCCCTATGTCCTGCTCCGTCTTATAGCAATTATAAGTTGGAGCGGGACCAATGTTCCCTAGCGCAGTATAACAAACGGGTTTGGTCAATACATCCGTATTATTATCTTGATTAAGGCGTGACATGGTCGCTACCTGGAGAGAGAGAGAGAAAAAACACCCAGCGTATGCTCTTGCAAGATTAGATTGGTTTATTAATATATCTAATCAGGATGGCTCCCACTTGTTTCCCCCAATCAGAGCAAAGCTCTGTTGGAAATTCAAAATTCAAATTTTGAAGCAACGCTTCAAATCCTGGGTGCAACGCGCCACGTGTTAGGTGCTGATACGTCAGCGCAGCGCGCCCAATCAGAGCAAAACTCTATTAAAAAATAAATAGAAGCAAAGCTTCAGTTGCACAAGCGCTGCGCTGCGCGACACATGTCAGCGCAGTGGCTTTTGCGTAAGCGCTGCACTGCGCGACACGTGTCACCGCAGTTGCGCCGCGCTGGGCGCTGCGTGACACGTGTCAGCGCAGTTGCGCCGCGCTGTTGCGCAGCGCTGTGCGCCACGTGACACGTGTCACGCGCTGGGGCATTTGCGCCAAACAGAATTAAGATTTTAAAGAAATCTTTCTGTTCTTGTTAAAACAAGAAGATTTTCTTCTGTAAAATAGAAGTCCTTGGATCAAAGATCCAACGGTCGGGAAAATTCCCCAAATCACTCAGAGAAAGATCTCTTTAACAAATTTAACAAATTTATGGGCACTATAAAAAAGACCCTAGACCTCAATTCAAATGCATCAACATTTGTGAGAAATCAAGAATTTCAAACAGAGAGAACTCTGAAGAAATTTCAAAAGAAGAAAAGGTAAAAACCTTTCAGATAGAAGAATTTCTTCTAATACATCATTGATCGAAGAACAAGATCAATGATCTCCAATAAAAAAGAAAATAAACAATAATAGTGCTTTGCACTTATGAACCATTGGTTCTCTGGGATCAAGAAAGAACAAGAAATACTTGTTTTCTTTGATCTAAGTTAGATCAAGAAATCAAATAGTGCTTTGCACTTTCTTATGAACCATTGGTTCTTTAAAAAAACAAGAAAAATTTGTTTTCTTTGATTTAAGATCAATCAAGAGATAAAACAGTGCTTTGCACTTTCTTAAGAACCATTGGTTCTTTAAAAGAAACAAGAAAAAACTTGCCTTCTTTGATTTAAAATTGATCAAAACATAAAACAGTGCTTTGCACTTGAAAAATTGCATTGTTGCGCTCCTGTGTTGGCGCAAGCCACCAGGGAGCGCCACGTGTCAGTAGCGCAACAGCGCAGCGCACTGACACAGCGCACTGCGCTGTTGCGCTTGCGCTCTTCAGATTGTGACACGTGTCACCCCCATGTGAGTTTGCGCCTTGCGCTCCTCAATTGGCGCAAAGCGCCTGACAAGCCACATAGGGCAGTATCAGAACATTGAATGCAATGCATTATTGAAAGGGCAGAGCCCAATAGAAAGGTCTATCATACCAAAATTAAAAATGCCATGCAAAGAACAGAGCCCAATTAAGAGGTCCAATAGACCAAAACAAATGCTCTGCATTATAATAAAGGGGGCAGAGCCCAACTAAAAAAAAAGTCTAAACAGACCAAAAATAATGCTATGCATTATTTTAAAAGGGGAAAGCCCAAACAAAGGCCTAATAGGCCAAATGCAAACAAAACGTTGAATATTTTCAACTGGACTTAGCCCAATCGTGGCCGTAAGTCCTCAAATTAAATTGACTGAGCAGGATTGCTCTCCTAAATCAATTTACCTCCGGTTCGAGGGTACATCTCCGAACTCCTCTGACACCTGTCGTTGTAATCCCTCAACGACGCCAGAGAGGTGACGGGACCCGACAACCACATACTAATATGGACTGCGGGGTCCTTAAACTCGTGGACCGAAAACGTCCTTAAACTAATGTTGGACCGAAACGTCCTTAAACTAATATTGGGCCGAAACGTCCTTAAACTAATGTCGAACCGAAACGTCCCTAAACTTATATCGGACCGAAACGTCCTTAATCTAATATCGGACCACCACGTCCCTAAACTGGAACATGGACCACTACGTCCCTAAACTGGAACAATAGAGCCTCCAAATGCTCTTTTGCCGGATCTAAACGATCCCGTTTAAGTTGATCTTAGCCCCAAATACGGCTAATGTATGCTTAAACATTCAAATGTACTATAAAAGTCCAAATCGACTTTGGCTCAAGGGTACATCTCCGAACTCCTCTGACACCTATCGTTGTAATCCTTCAACGACGTCAGGGAGGTGACGAGTCCCGACGGCCATATATTAAATGGATCACCACGTTAAGTTGATCTTAGTCTTAAACAGGACTAACGTATCCTTAACGAACGTTTAAGTTGATCTTAGTCTCAATACGGCTAACATATCCTTAAACTGAAAACACCAAACCCAAATCTAAGTAAATATGGATTTGGACTAATCCACGTCCTATGGGCGACGGCATTACTCAGTCTCCGTATACAATCTACGGGCAACCACAAACAAAACAAATACACATGACACGAAGTGAAATTCTGGAGAAGGAGAAAGTAGCTGCCGCGATGCGGTAGCGTAATTAACTGCAGGGGCTTGCGCCTGCAGGGAAGAGCGTTCCCACAATCAAAAACCCCTCTAGCGAGGGGGAATCTGATGAAGTCTGCTACATCGGCCGCATCTGTCTAAACCTCCGATAAACGGTGCCATAAATCAACTTGGCATCTTCCGAGAGGTGGACGGATAAAACCATATAGCATCTGCCCCGAATCTCAGGCAAGACGTCCTCACGTCGTCTCCACCGCCATTCGGAGGGGAACAGATTCTGGCACGCCCGGTGGGACCTTTTCCTCTTTCCACTCCACACTTCGTGTGTCGTCTTCGCGAACAAATCGTGGTTTGTTAACGGTTGCCTTTGGATTTCAAATTACTATGATTTGGTCTTTTGTCTGGCGCAGAAATCAAGCACCAATGGCCTCAAACTGCTCGAACTGCTCGAAGTGCCACTGCAACGGACGCTCCACCTCACCTAGAGGTGTAGCATATGGGTCCCAAGCGGCCTCCTTCCTCGTTCTGCCGGTAGAACAAGTGACCCAGGCCACCAACGACCTGTTTTTCGGGACCATGATCCCACCTGCAAGCTTCTCTATGCCAATACCTGCACCAGAAGCGAACAAGAAGTCAGTCTTCGACCGGCTCACTTCTACGACGGCCCCTACCAACGGGTCGCCCAATATCAAACCAACAGCCTCTGTCTTCGCCAGGCTGGTTCAGAACTCTGAGGGGCCCACTAGGAAGCCTGTGAACTCTAAAATGGCTGTCCCAAGGAAGGCAACAGCCGCTGCTCCGGAAGTCTTTAAGGCGGCTTCTCCCGTCAAAGAGTCGGTCTTTTCAAGGCTGACTACTCCTGCTCTTGCCCCTACTCAAGGATCTGTTTTTGAAAGATTGAACATCATCCCTCAAAGGACAACCTCAGTCTTTAAGAGGTTAACACCAGCGGTGCCTCATCCAGACAGGGGGCAAAAAGAAGCTGTCTCTATCTCCGAGCCAGTCCCAACGGCTCGTCATGCTCGACGTCGCCATTGGCGATGAGTAAGGAAGGCAGGGGACAACTCCCCCTCAGGGCTAACTCCACCTGCTCCAGTAGTGGAAGTCAACGCTGCTGTTCCAACTGGGAACAGTTTTGAACTGCTGATGAGGGTACGTAAGAACTCTCCAACCGCTACACTAAAAAGATCTCCTCCACCTGCGGAGAGAGTTCCGGAAACAAAGCAAGAGCAGCCCCCTCAACGGCTGTCCTAAAAAATATACAAGGTCTGGCAAAGGGTTCAAGACTCCGTGATTGACCCAGATCACTCTCGTCAACAGAAAAAGGCGAAGGTGCAAAAAGAAAAGGACCGTCCTATTAAACAGCAGAGGACAACAATCGCTAGGGTGCCCACTGCAACGGCCCCTTCAACTTCAACGGCCCACAAAAGAAGAAGGCCGGAGAAAATCCCCGCGCCAGCGGCAAATGTTAAAGATGGTGAACCTAAACGCCCTAAGTCTGGGGGCATAACAGTTCATACAGTATACATGGCGTCGGGAAAGGAAGACAGCCGTCATCCACGGGTCATATACCGCTTACACGGTCAGTGACCAAGGCTCAGGAGAAACAACAAAAGGTCCAGGAGATGATGAACGCGATGTCTGCACTCACTGGGCCAAAAGAAACCCCTGAAACGTCCTCGGATGAACGTCAGGAACAGGAAACTGACGCTGAGTTCCTTCGTCGCATATTGGAGAAGAAGGATAAAGAGGCTGCGGAACAAGCAGCCAGTATAAAGAAAATGGCCCTCCTGTTCCAGGACATGGTGGGCATGATGATTCAATAAGATCCCCCTGCTGAAGATCCCCCGATCGTCCTTGAAGACGATAGGGGAGAAACGTCGAATCCTCCACCGGCTCTGTCAACAGCCAAGGAGGAGGCAATCTCCAAGGCCGACCTGGATGAATATATAGCTCAGCAGATCCGGGTCCATCAAGCGACGGAAGCAGCCGGTCAGGTCGTAAAAATGGGGCGACCATATCCGGGCTGGTACGACCAGATCAAGTACCCGCCAGGTTATACGATACCAAAATTCCATGTGTATAAGGGGACTGGCAATCCCCACCAGCATGTCGCCCAGTTCAGGGTGCTTTGCGGCAACACTGGCGGTGATGATAAATTGTTGCTTCGCCAGTTCGTTAGCAGCTTGTCAGATACGGCGTTCGAGTGGTATTCCGAGCTCCCGAATGACTCTATCAAGACCTTTGCTGAAATGGAATTGCTGTTTACCCAACGTTTCGCGAGTGCCAGCGAGCGTACCCCGATAACGGCATTGATTAATGCCAGGGTGAAGCCAGGCGAGACATGGGTCCAATATGCTATACGGTGGCGGAATTTATGGTCAAAATGCGAGCAGCGCATAGAAGAAGCTCCTGCAGTGGGTATGTTTATGGGAACCCTCGATCCCCAAGCAACCATATCGCAATTTATGATGTTCTTCAAGCCGACCACCTTCCAGGCACTAATCGACAAGCTGGCGCAAATGGATCAAATGGGCCATAAACCTCCTCTTTCAAAGCCGGACTCCCGAAATGAGAAGGGAAAGGGGAAAGGATCGTTGTCGCTAATGCTCAACAACAGCCGAACAACTCGAAGCCGGTCGTTCGTCAAAATAATATGCGCCCGTACGTAGCCCTTGATGAGAGGATGGGACGTCCATACTCGTTTCCTCGAGATAAAACGAGAAGGTTATTCGAGCTGACGTTGCGCAACCGACTCCTAAATCTGCCGGATCCAAAACGTCCGTCGCAACCAAGTGATGTCAATGAGCCCAACTACTATCCATATCATCGAGTATTGGGTCATCTGATCGAAGATTGCTACGTCTTCAAAAATTGGCTTGAAGACCAGTACCGACAGGGCAAGTTCGCATTGTCCGACAAATGGAAGGTGAATCCACCGCAACCCCACACCTCTAAGGGAATGAATACGCTGGGGGAAACATGCTTTGTCGTTGAAGAAGCTCCTTGGGAGGTTGTATTATCAGCCAAGACAAAGAGGATGCTAAATGACCTTCAAACATGCCCAGCGATTAAGTGGAAGAACCCGTTGGAACCGTAGGTCATTGAAGGAATGTTGAAGCCGCGTCCAACCCGAAAGATCGATGGTGGTGGCCCAAGCATTCACAACCAGCCATAGAAATCTTCAAAGAAGAAGAAAAAGAAATCAAAGAAGCCCGTGAAGCCTGGCGACAAGCGCACGGACTTGCAAAAACAAATTGACGCGCTGGAGGAATACAACCAGAGGGCACGAACTCCCATTACATTCCAAGAGTTTCTCAATCACGTCTTTCAAGAGGAAGATGAGGGAGAAAATTCATCTGATGAATCTAAAGAATACGTGGCGAGCTGTCATGTGATTTCCCATTCGTTCATGGGCGATGAAGAGACTCCTTGTACTGAAACGCTGGGGGCAGATCCCGAACCAAAAATTCTGGGGCCATCGGATGAAGTAATCGATGCATTCCTCAATGAAGCTCTCTTAAAAAGCAAAACTGATCGGGAGTGCGAGGCGGTTATATTCAAAAGGGCCAAACGCCAGCGCCTTGACGAAAGAATTGAGATACTCCCGCTGGAGCAAAGTACACCCATTTCGAATAAAATCAAATTCAAGATGAGGAAGAGGTTTGCTAAAGCCGTGTCAATGGGTATGAAGCTACCATCCTCTGAGGGAAGCGTTACTAGTGAAGCGGAAATGCACCCCTCCTATTGCTTGTATCATCGGAAGATTTCGCACCCCACTGAAGAGTGCAAAGTTTTCGATAGATGGTGGCAAGGATATGTTGCTCACCGGCAGAATTTTAAGTAGGAAAAGCGCAAGACTTGCCGAGAACGGAACAATACGATCGAAGGGCTTAACATAACTACCGGCAATTGTCGCATGGTCAACACTGGGGGATCACAAGTACTCACATTCGGGAGCGATTCTGATGAGGAGTTGGAGCTTAGCCCCCTCTTTAAAGAGTCCACTTCGGGAAAAGAAGAAGAGCCAAAGATTTGTGAAAATATCCGGCTGCGTAATCGCACGCTGCCCGAAAAGAATTTCGGACCCTCAAACAAAAAAGATAAAGGGAAAGAAAAGGTCGCTAAGGACATTGTCTTAGATGACCAAGTCATGGAAGAGCTAACTGCCAAAGACCCGCCGAAGAAAAATAAGGTGGATTACAACGTCTTAGCGCATCTGAGGAAGCTACCCTCGCAGCTCAGCATTCTTGACGCCATTTTACTATCAAAGGAGGCGAGAGATTCGTTAATTAAGGCACTACAGGACCCGGAGCAGTTCCAGGCTTTCCTGGTCGAAGAAAAGATGAAGGATGAATTGGAGGAAGTGCACACGGCAGATGTCACTTTTGGCGATGAAGACCTTCTCCTTGGGACGTGCGAACACAATCGCCCCCTCTACGTCTCAGGATACTGCCATGATATAAAGATAGGTAAAATCCTGATCGATAACGAATCGTCTGTTAATCTCCTCAATGTGCGGGTGTTAAAGGAAATCTGCATGAGCGTCCAACACCTCGCTTGAGACAAGATCACCATCTCCGGGTTCGACTCCCAATCATCAAAGACTCTTGGATCTGTGATACTCACGCTACGCTTTGGGCTGCTCGTCACGGACATTAAATTCCACGTCATAGATGCCAAGACATGCTACAATGCTCTGCTCGGCCGACCATGGTTATACGAGTATAACATCATCCCTTCTACACAGCATCAGTGTATGAAATATTTTAGGGATGGTCTCGAGTATACCATGACGGGATAACTGAATCCGTTTTCCGTGAACGAAGTTCGCAAATATGAAGATGCCAAGTACTTTTTACCGAGTTTCGAAGACACGGAAAGGTGTCACAAGCCGGAGAATAAAACTAACGCTACCATCCCTGTCTTCGACAGTGATACCGAGGAGGAAGAGGAGATAGTTTACTCGGGTCTGCCCCAATACACCAAGCCAGGACCATCCGCTCCTACATTGATCTTTGGTAGTGATTCGGAGGATGAGGTCCATGCTGTATTCTCTGCTCGACCTTCAATACGAGCTTCCGCTAATGAAGAGCAAAGTCTGCAAGTCGCCATGGTGCCGCTTAAACATTATAAAGAACTGGATGCGCTTGATACCGACAGTGTAGAGGAGCTGCAGACGTTCTATATCCTTCCCAGGCGAGAAGGCAATTCTATTCTACAGCTCTGAAGAAAACAAAGTGGAGAAAGAAATCTGGCACGGTGCGGATCCTACGCTGGACAGGCTTCAACCCATCCGTCTACCCAGATATTATACAGAAGGCTTGAAGAGGCTATTGAAGCGCCAAGGGATACCTTTCAAACAGACCATTAGAAAGGCCAAATTCTATGACAGGGTCTGCAACGTCCCCGGAACTCAGCACAAGCTGCCTAATGGGAGAATGGAGACGATCGGGCTCGGATACATTCGCTCCAAGAAACGAGAGCTGCTCCGCGACTGTTACGTCGTGCACGACTTCAATGAAGAAGCAGATGCTCAACGGGAGGACACTAATCCTGAACCAGTAAAAGTTCCTGATGCAAAAGTGCCCAGTCCGTCGTTTGAAGAACAAATGGACATGCTTATAAGGGAAGCTGGTCAAAAAGTCCGAGATGATCACAATCGTGAAATGGCAATCTACAAAAAAGCCAAAATGCAACGCCTCCTTCGACAGGCCGTGAAAGACGAAAATGCCGCCCCCTGTCAACCTGTTATAAAAAAGACTCGACGCAGAGGCAGAAACAAGTTGAAAGGCCAAAAAGGCGCTCAACAGCAACAAAGCGGGGTTAAGAAGTCACGCAAACGGGAGTCGAGCGTTATTGATTTATCCCTCATGAAGAAAATAGGTCGAGCGTACTCGTTTCCTCGGGATAAGACGAGGAAGATACTTGATATTGCTCTAAAATATCAAATGCTTACACTGCCGGAGTCCAAAAACCCCGAACGTGCAGGTGAAGGCTCGGACACAAATTATTGCTCTTACCATCGAGTAATAGGGCATCCTCTTGAAGATTGCTTCACCTTCAAGAATTGGGTCGAAGATCGATATCAGCTCGGCAAATTCGCTCTGTCCGACAACTGGAGGGTAACACTGCCACAAAAGCATGAACCCAAAGCCACGAGAACAGAACCAACTCCACATTGCGATTGGAAGCGGATTCGCACCTGTCACGTGATAACAATATTAAAAGAAGAGCCCGAGAATATGGACAGCCTTCCCTGGTGCTTCGAAACAGCAATGATGAGGTGATCTCAGAATTTCCACCAGCTCCGAAAGAACTGGAGGATAGAATACACACCACTACAGATAACCTCAAGAAGATTGAGTTGGAGATGGCGAACGACCTGCGACCAACATTTTTCAGTGAACTACTATCTGAAGAAAGGATGGCTGCGTTAAAAGACGTCCTTATACAGCACAAAGATTGCTTCGCATGGAACTATTCCGAAATGCCAGGACTAGATCCAGAAATTGCTGTGCACAAATTAGCGATATCCCCGGACGTCAAGCCAGTCAAACAGGTGCCGAGGAGAATGCGTCTCGAGCTTGAGATGAGCATCAACGCAGAGGTCAAGAAGTTAATCGACTCTGGCTTTATCCAGGAGTTTTAATATCCTGAATGGATCGCTAACATCGTCCCGGTGATGAAGAAAAATGGGACGGTGCGCATATGCGTGGATTTTCGGGATCTCAATAAAGCCTGCCCGAAGGATGATTTCCCGGTGCCAGTCACCGAACTGATGATAGACAATACATCCACTCATGAAGTTTTCTCCTTCATGGACGGCTCATCAGGGTATAATCAGATAAAGATGCATCCCGAAGACCAGAAGCATACCGCTTTCCGGACCCCTTTGGAAATATTTTGTTACAAGGTAATACCCTTCGGTTTAAAGAACGCCGGTGCCATCTATCAGAGGGCCATGACGAAGATCTTCGATGACCTTATACATGAAATCGTCGAATGTTATATCTACGACCTCGTGGTTAAGAGCAAATAATACGAGGAACATCTCGAGCACCTAAAGACTGTATTTCGACGCCTTCGACAATACAACTTGAAGATGAACCCTCTCAAGTGTGCATTCGGAGTTTCTTCGAACAAATTCCTGGGATTCATCGTCCGACACCGAGGCATCGAGATAGATCCGTCAAAGATCAAGGCGATCATGGAAATGCCTCCGCCAAGAACTCTCAAACAGTTGCGGTCTCTTCAAGGGAAACTCGCATATATACGGCGATTTATAGCCAATCTTTCAGGCAAGTGCCGCCCTTACAGCCACCTGATGAAGAAGGGAACCCCATTCGTCTTGGATAAAAAATGCCAGGACGCGCTGGACGAAGTTAAGCAGTACCTACAGAACCCGCCAGTGTTGGCTGCTCCGGTTAAGGGAAAGCCTCTCATTCTTTACACAACCGCCCTCGAAGGTTCTTTAGGCGCATTATGGGCATAAGAGAACGACCAAGGGAAAGAAAGAGCACTCTACTATTTAAGTCGAGTTCTTCTGGGGGCATAAAGCAACTACTCTCCCATTGAAAAATACTGCATGGCATTGATCTTTGCCATAACAAAGCTCAGGCATTATGCATTGGCGCACGAAGTCCATCTCATCTCGAAGGTGGACCCCCTTAAATATTTGATGTCGAAGGCCATATTGACAGGTCGACTCGCTAAATGGGCTCTACTCTTGATGGAGTTCTCGGTAACCTATCAGCCTCTCAAGGCAGTGAAAGGCCAGGCCATCGCCGACTTTCTCGCTGAGCATCCGATACCTGCCGATTCTCCTCTGAATTGCGAACTGCCAGACGAACATGCGTTTGATGCGATCGATGGGAGCGATACCCGATGGGAGCTTTATTTTGATGGAGCATCTTCCATAAAGAAGCGCAAACAAAGTACCCCTATAATTAAATCAGGGGTAGGCCTTATCTTCGTGACCTCACAAGGAGGAATAATGCGCTTCGCTTTCTCCTTAACAGAACTAAGGACGAACAATGAAGCCGAATATGAAGCCTTAATAGCAGGTCTCGAGATCGCCATTAACATGGGAATTGAAAACCTCCTGATATATGGAGACTCTCAACTAGTCGTTAGTCAAGTAAACGGCGATTACCAAACGTGCAAACCGGAGTTGGTGAAGTACGGTGAAAAGGTGCAACAACTGTTGACCCAAATCCCTTCCTACACTCTGGAAAACATACCGCGTGCGGAAAACAGCAAAGCGGACGCCTTAGCCAAGCTCGCTAAAGAACTGGCTGACGAGAATCTCGATGATGTCATATTGTGGTATAAAGCCGTCGGGTGCTTGTCCCAGCAAAGATATCTCTGGAATCATCCGAAGAGGAGGGAGCAACTGAACAGACGACCCTACAAATAAAAGACCATGAGAAGGCTGAGGATTGGAGAGAAGTCTTTATATACTACTTCAAATACCGTCGAACGCCCGAAGATGCGTCCTCGAGACATCAGCTTATAAAATGAGCTCTGTCTTTCGCCTTCGTCAACGATACTCTATACAAGAGGTCGTTTGATTCTTTGTGGCTGAGATGCTTAGGACCTGACGAAGCAGAAAGAGTCGTTCAGGAAGTTCATGATGGAATCTGTGGTTCTCACCAAGCGGGCCCAAAAATGAAGTTAAAGATTAGACGAATGGGTTACTACTGGCCCACGATGATTCAGGATTGCCTCGAATATGCGAAGCAATGCCACTTATGCCAAATCCATAGGGACTTCATCCACCAACATCCAAATCCATTACATCCAACGGTGGCTAGCTGGCCGTTTGAAATGTGGGGAACTGACATAGTCGGCCCTATCGAACCAGCATCGTCTAGAGGACATCGTTTCATCCTGGCGACGACTGATTACTTCTCCAAATGGGCAGAAGCAGTACTGTTGAGGGAAGTAAAAACAGAAAATATCCTCCATTTCTTCAAGACGCACGTCATATATCGGTTTGGAACGCCGAGACGGCTCATAAAGTCAAAAGCCTTAGTCGACAGGACCCTAACCCTGGTCGCTAAGCCACCTTTGTTCGACATCGACAGAGGCAAATGATGATTCGCTCCTGGTAATATCCCAGTTCTAGCGGTGCTGATGCCGAAATCTGTGTCTAATTTCATGTTTACGGCGAAAATCCAGTAGGCCGCACATGCATATGAAATAGCCGAATTGATGGGGCAACTTGCAATTAAAAGCAGCAAGTAAAAATGTATGCATGCAAAATAGCCGAAATGATTGGGCAACTCGCAATAAAAAGCAGCGAGTAAAAATGAAATAAACAGCCAAAATGATTGAGCACCGCGAAAAATAGCCGAAATGATTGGGCAATCGCGACCTTCACGATATAAAAGCTGAAATGATAGAGCACCGCGGAAATAAAACAAAAAAAATGAAATGATGATAAAACTTTGGCCCTAAAGATGAGATCACATCGATCCCTGTATACAATCTAAGGGCGCAAACGAAGAGGAAACCATACTTTCTCAACAGGCTCCGCCAGAAAACGAAGCCAAATCTCGACGGTTCATCCCAACACCGAAGAAACCAGCATCTTCGGAAAAATACCTCAACTCAGTGAAACAAACATCCTTGACAAGAGACTCCTGATTCGCGTCGACTCGCAGAGAAAACAGTGTCTCCGTAGGAAATTCTCGATTCGTTTCAACATCAGGGAAACAAATAATCCTTGGCAAATACCTCAACTCAGGGAAACAAGCATCCTTGATGAGAGCCTCCTGATTCGCGTCGACTCGCAGAGTAACCAGTGTCTCCGTGGGAAATTCTCGATTCGTTTCAACACCAGTGAAACAAATAATCCTTGGCAAATACCTCAACTCAGGAAAACAAACATCCTTGACGAGAGCCTCCTGATTCGCATCGACTCGCAGAGCAACCAGTGTCTCCGTGAGAAATTCTCGATTCGTTTCAACACCAGGGAAACAAATAATCCTTGGCAAATACCTCAACTCAGGGAAACAAACATCCTTGACGAGAGCCTCCTGATTCGTATCGACTCGCAGAGAAACCAGTGTCTCCGTAGGAAATTCTAGATTCGTTTCAACACCAGGGAAACAAATAATCCTTGGCAAATACCTCAACTCAGGGAAACAAACATCCTTGACGAGAGCCTCCTGATTCTCATCGACTCGCAGAGAAGCTAGTGTCTCCGTAGGAAATTCTTAATTCGTTTCAACACCAGGGAAACAAATAATCCTTGGCAAATACCTCAACTCAGGGACACAAACATCCTTGACGAGATCCTCCTGATTCGCATCGACTCGCAGAGAAGCCAGTGTCTCCGTGGGAAATTCTCGATTCGTTTCAACACCAGGGAAACAAATAATCCTTGGCAAATATCTCAACTCAGGGAAACAAGCATCCTTGACAAGAGCCTCCTGATTCGTGTCGACTCGCAGAGAAACCAGTGTCTCCGTGGGAAATTCTCGATTCGTTTCAACACCAGGGAAACAAATAATCCTTGGCAAATACCTCAACTCAGGGAAACAAACATCCTTGACGAGAGCCTCCTGATTCGCATCGACTCGCAGAGAAGCCAGTGTCTCCGTGGGAAATTCTCGATTCGTTTCAACACCAAGGAAACAAATAATCCTTGGCAAATGCCTTAACTCAGGAAAACAAACTTCCTTGATGAGATCCTCCTGATTCGCATCGACTCGCAGAGAAGCCAGTGTCTCCGTGGGAAATTCTCGATTCGTTTCAACACCAGGAAAACAAATAATCCTTGGCAAATATCTCAACTCAGGGAAACAAGCATCCTTGACAAGAGCCTCCTGATTCGTGTCGACTCGCAGAGAAACCAGTGTCTTCGTGGGAAATTCTCGATTCGTTTCAACACCAGGGAAACAAATAATCCTTGGCAAATACCTCAACTCAGGGAAACAAACATCCTTGACGAGAGCCTCCTGATTCGCATCGACTCACAGAGAAACCAGTGTCTCCGTGGGAAATTCTCGATTCGTTTCAACACCAGGGAAACAAATAATCCTTGGCAAATACCTCAACTCAGGGAAACAAACATCCTTGCTGAGAGCCCCCTAATTCGCATCGGCTCGCAGAGAAACCAGTGTCTCCGTGGGAAATTCCCGATTCGTCTCAACTTGCAAGATGAAGCCTCAGGCAGCAGGGATTAAAAAAAAACTTGTTTCCTGAACAATGGGACCCTGCAAGTCGGTCTAAACGGTCTCTTGCATACTATTCAAGGGCCCCACTCTCCAAAGTCGAGTTTCGACAAGGAAGGAAACAACCACTTACGGATCCTCTCAACTCGTAAGAGGGAAAAATTCTTTTATAGGATCCTTACGACTTATAAGAGAAAACACATTTAGGAATCCTCACGATTCCTAAGGATAAAATCCACCTACGAGATCCTCTCGATCAGTAGGGAGAAAAGTCTCTATGAGACCCTCACGGCTCATAGAGTTGAAAAGTCTTAGGAAGCAGATCTGAACCTGCAGCCTAAGCCATCGCTATCTCGTGAAGAAATCAAGATGCTTACTCTATTATCTGCCAATTATGTTTATCAAGACAGCATGCTAATAATAAGAGAAGGGAGAAAGCAAAAGAGCATACAAGATATTGCAGAGAAAAAATGTGTATCTTTATTTATTAATTCAATCAAGTACAAGGTGAATCGTACAAAAGAATAAAGAATGGATACATGTTATTCGAAAAGAAATTTTTTTTACAAGTATATGGATACAAGGAAGACCACTGGGAAGGAAGCGTCTTGCATAACTTTATTAATTGTTCATGCACTTCCTTCCACGTCTTTTCATGATCTGCCACCACCGCCATCTCTGCTTCCACCTGAGCCCTTTGCTGCAAGAGAGATGCGAGCTGCTCCCTGACGACCTGCTGAGTGGCTTTGCGGCCTTGGGCATTACGCTTGGCAGCATCAAGTGCTTGCTTCAGTTTCAGCCCATTTGAGATGCGCTCCAGAAGGCCTTCGAAGATAGCCTTTACCTCAGCGGCGTTCGCCTCAACTTCAATACGTAGGCGGGCAGTTTCGCTTGAAGACTCCTGGCACTCCTTCAGCCTCAAAGCTGCTTCTTGTTCCAAATGGTGGAAATGAGAAGTGCTTTGCCCGAGCCACGCTGCCCATTGAGTACTCATGGCCAAAACCTCGGGGGCAGGACGTGTCGACTCCAGCTGATGAAGGCGAGCCTCAATCTCCCGACAGTGATTAACCCAAGATGCGACGAAGCCCTCGTCATGGAAATTAGCAAATATCACCAGCATCGGGTTAACCGTCATAGAAAAATCCGCAGCGGACGTAGGTGTCTCGACGTCGAGCTCCTCGATGTTGTCGCTCAACATGCGCAAACTATTCGCCGCACCTTTCGAGGACGGACGTCTCTAGGAAGGGTCGGCCGGCATTGTAATATGAGACTCAAAAGGCGCCAAAACCGGAACGACAGCAGAAAAGACAAAATGTGATTAGATGACGATTTAATAGACATGGAAAAGGTCATTGATAAGATAATCTACTATACCAGTTGAAGCAGGTGGCAAGGCCGGAAGGGCCGGTGGCGCGACCGATCTTTCTTCTCCTCCTTCGATTTGTAGCACTGCAGTCAGGACGAGAAAAAGTTAGAAATAATTTCATCACCAAAAAATAAAGATATCGGTCGGGAACTATACTCACCAGCGCTACCAGAGGGAGAAGCGAATTCAGATGGGAAGGAGAAGTGTGGGAGCAACACTTGATATAGATGATCAAAGAGCACTCCTGAAAAGACACAACAGTACGACTTTAGTACACAAATTATACGTTTGAAGGATAAGATTAATAAATTGCAAACCCATACCTTCCAACATCTTCGATGGTATGAGGGAGGGTTGAGAGGTAACCACCGCCAAAGCAGTCGTTGAAGGCGCTCCCTCGAGCAGTGGGGCATCGGCGTTAGCTGCACCTGCGTTACGAACAAATGTGAACTTGTCAGAAAGGATTGTAAGGTAAAGAAAGATAGCAACTTGGGATTTACCTGATGAGCTGCCGGCTGAAATGGAGGCGACTCCTTCCTCCATCGACATGAGGCCACCGCCCGTGGCCTCATCACTCGACTCGATGGGGACCATCGTCGTACTCGCTCAGCCAGGAGATAGAGAAAGATCGTAGGCGGGGAGGGCAATGATCGGAGTATTGCCGGACTCTTAAGAGGGAGCGGCTGACTCTTCCCCAAGAGTCGTGCTCATCTCACCCGCTACTTCCTCGGGATCCACAGTCTCCATCGGCTCATCCGCCGTCACTACGAGGTTGCCGGCCTCAAGCGCCTCGTCCGCCATTACCCTGGGCTCAGTTATGACGATCATTTCATCTGCCGCCACTTCAGGCTCGGCATCAATGACCTTCTCGGCTGCACATTCCTCAACCTCCATCTCAGGCTCCGCAGCCCCAACGACGTTTCCCACCGTCAGCTCGGGTTTGGCAGGTGCCATCTCCTCTGTTTCCCTGGGTTCAACGGTCTCCGCCTCCCCCTCGGTCGGACTTGGCCCTATAGGATAGAATGTATAAGAACCAATGGCTTTATATTTCTCACAATAAGATTCTGACAGAAATGTTACCTGAAGTGGACTTATCGTTTGCGCTCCGAGCTGCGCGCGCCACTTGTCTGCGAGCAGTAGATAGGGCGACGGGGGCCTTTTCAGAGGGAGTATCAGCGCGAGGGACGGTGCTGGGGCCCGCTCCCGTAGCGAAAGCAGCCCTGCGCGCCTTCGCCTCACGCCTCAACCGCTTCCTTTCCTCCCGGGCCATTGAAACGGACCTCACCAGAGCCTCTTTCATCGAGGCGTCCTCGTCCGTATACAGTGATGCCTCCAAATTCTTCAAGGCATCCCTCGTCGACTTGTCGAGTCGAGGCTCTCGCTGCAGCCTCGACGAGACTGGGAATTCGGTAGCAGGCCCGGGAAGAGTTGCCGCGTCACCTGGCAGAATCGGCATTGTGGTTCCTATAATAATAAAAAGAGAAGGGAGTTAGATCAACCATAACAAAAGGAGAATAAAGACTTGATGAATCGAAACGTACCAAGGCCTAAGGACGCTCTAAGGCGTCCCTCTTCTTGGAAAGTCTTGAGGGAAGTGGCAATGGCTTCTTCAGTTGTGATGCCTGTTGGAAGAAAAGAAGGAAAAATGTTAGTCAGAGGAAATAATCAAGATATGATGCAATAAAAATGCGACTAGTGATTACCTGATTCCGCAAGCTTAGCCAGCCATGCGTCGCGCCTTGCCAATCGCTCTTAAGCTACGATGGCAGCCGCCAGATCAGTGTCATCCGGCGACATGACTAATCCCTCATTAGTCCCATACTCACTCAGGCCCTCACTATAAGAAGTGTGGGGTTCCTGACCGAACGCGATGTCTGCGGCAAAGAGCGACTTCTTTTTCTTCTGCCCGCCAACTCTAGGTGCCCGCGGGATCGACTTGCGCTTAGCAGCCACCTTGGGACGGCGGGTCTCGATGTCGGCACCCACGCCAGACTCCGGCAAGGCAACAACCACTGTCTCCACTAGAGCACAGGGCGCTGGAGGTAATATCGGGAAGCGGCAATCCGTGCGGAAGACTTTACGCACGCGGTGGCCCGACTCTGTCATCTTTTAATAGAGGCACTACTGGGGTCCTCGGCACCAGAGGAGCTTTGCGGTCACTGCCGGGAGGTGCACCTTTACGGTCGACCAACATTCGCTTCTCTTCCTTTATAACGGCTCCCGTGGAATGATTGTACCACTCTTTATATACATTGAGGAGTCATGGAGCGCAGGCCGGCGCACTGATAAAAAAGTGAGAACCCGTATTCAGGCGCATGAAATGATGCAGCGCGTTCTCCATCCCTTCTTCAATGGCAGCAGGCTCCAGTAGGAAAGCTTCCAAGGATACCCCTTGATCGTAGCCCAATTGTTGGGCGAAATGATGCGGGTTATATCTCATGAAAATCGCCGCACCGTTATGCTTGAAGACTAGGAAGCCCGGTCTAATAGAATATAAGTGGAGGGTCTCCCGGGCCGTCAAAACTGAGGCTCCATCCTTAAAAGAGTCTTGTAATAGTCGCACCGCAGTGGTGGACGCCTTTCCAATAGTCAACACCTTGTCAATGAAGGACATCCCGGCTCCAACGGTGTGAGGGCGAAGGAGTAAACCCCTAGCGTTCCGTAGCGATGGAGTCACAATCGATGCGCCGATCAGCTGTATAATGCGTGGGAAACCGCACTTGTCGAAGAACGAGGGCCTTTTGTGCATGCCGAAGACACCCGCCGTGTGTAGCTCGAGCCACGATACAAAGTAGTGCATCGGGAAGACCACGTGCAGTACCCCAGGCTCATTAGCATCCGCTGCTCGACTGAGGCCATGATATAAGTGTGCCAAGCCGGCGATCCCAACGGCCACTTTTATCCCGATGGTCATCCGGTGGGCTGGGTAAAAGACAGAGGGCTGCATACGGTGAGAGTGCATTGGGATTGCAAACCAACTCAGCCATAATCTAAGAAATCCTAAGAAAAAGGCCTCCTCGTCCATCCCAGGGGCCGCAATTTCTGCGAAAGACATAGTCGGGAAGTCCGGAAGGGAAAAACCCTTTTGGTCTATCTCCTTCGCCGACAGGTTATCCAAACCTAGACCAAAAGGGTCATCCAGGGTAGCGAACTTGGCAGCTTCTTATGAGAGGACGCTTGGGCGAAGGAACCGAGCGATGAAATCCTCAAAATTAACTCCGCGACTCCCATGTTCGATGAAAAGGGCCTCATAGATGTTTAACACTTTAATCAAGCTTAGGAATTGGTGTTGAATAGCATTCTCAGGCGTGAGCCCCCTTACCACCGGCTTAGCACCGAAGACGTACCCGTCTGTCGGGAGCAACTCCTCATAGTGTTCCCCTATAACTGGTAAACTGGATACCTCCATGAACTCCTCCAAAGAGATTGACCCTTCCCGATCCATGGCAAGGAAAGTGTGGGTAGGAATGTTCCACTGCTCCAAGAAAGCCTTGAACCACCAGGTGGGGAGCGTAGGATACTGGAAGAGAGAGATGTAGACCGCGGTGTACAATCGTAAGCTTATCAACTGCGACTTCTTCGTCGACAGGATATACCGGGCCTACGGCAGAAAGCCGATCGGGTGGCAAAGGATCAGACCAATATTATATGATTGCCCATAAGGTCGCGCCTCGCCTTGATTGATACGGCGTCCTAGGATATCCAAAACCATAGGACGCTGGACCAGAATCGCATCCATAGCGGGATGAAGAAAGCCCTTCGAGGTCCAATCAACCATCTCCACGGCATACTGCACCGAGGGTGGCGTAGCATAGTAAATCGCCGTAATGGGTTCCGACGGCACTGCGCACGTGAAACTCCGTCGACCCATGATAATCTGATTATACCACGACCCCCAAAGGTGGAGACTCTTGTATTCCCGGTCATGGTCCTTAATCATGGCTAGAACTTCGCGGTCCAAGGGCGCTTCAGGAAACCCTTCCTCCGAGCGGGCGAACGGGAATGAAGTATCGAGAGACATGGTCACTGCAAGGGAACAAAAAATAGCCGTTAGTGCTGCAATTCCAACGCTTGGCATTTAAAAATTCTCAATTATCTGAATTTAAAAAATTAATTAAATTAAAATTGATCACACCACACTGCAGTGCAGTGGGTAGGTGACCAAATGGGGACCCACAAAATCTCGATGAAAGTACCTCATTTAATAAGACAACCCCATCATTGGGTGAGACTGTCAGTTAAAGAAAAGATCCCTAAGAGAATATTCTCATCAAGGGGGAATCCCTAAAGACAAGGAGAAAATCTTCTCTTTCAGAGTAAAGCACTGTCACAGAATGACACTTGTCAAATTCTGGTCTCAAAGGAATAAAATTCCTTAAAAAGAGCTTAGCTCTGTAATATTCCATCAAAAAGAAAATTTTAAAAAGAAATTTAAAATTAAAATTTTTGGAATCTTGAAAAATCCATGAAAAGTTCTTCATTTTTCAGATCTAAAAGATCTACATTTGATTCAAGAGCAAAGCTCTGTTCATGGGTTAGAACCCATGAACAAGATCTCTGTAGATCTATAAGTTTTTGAGAGCAAAGCTCTGTTTATGAAACCCCAATGGGGATTTCTTTAGATCAAAAGATCTGTGAGAGCAAAGCTCTTTTATTTAAGATTGGTTTGAATTAATTTAATTTAAATTAATTTTACCTAAAGTTTCTAACTTTGGAAATGAGCAAAGCTCTGAAGTTCTTAAGCAAGAGCAAAGCTCTGTTGAAATCAAAATCTTGAAAAAATGGTGAAGATTTTTTAAGGGCCAGAGGTCCTATTTATAAGGCGCTTGCGCCCTTTCATTTCACCCGTTGATCCAATGGTCAGGAGCTTGCCACCGCTGCACTCACGTGCGCGCCACGTGAGCGCAATGGTGGAGGGGTATTTGTTTCCCCCAATCAGAGCAAAGCTCTGTTGGAAATTCAAAATTCAAATTTTGAAGCAACGCTTCAAATTCCGGGCGCAACGCTTTAAATCCCGGGCGCAACGCGCCACGTGTCAGGCGCTGATACGTCAGCGCAGCGCGCCCAATCAGAGCAAAGCTCTACTAAAAAATAAATAGAAGCAAAGCTTCAGTTGTACAAGCGCTGCGCTGCGCGACACGTGTCAGCGCAGTCGCTTTTGCGCAAGCGCTGCGCTGCGCGACACGTGTTAGCGCAGTTACTTGCGCTGCGCTGTGCACTGCGTGACACATGTCACGCGCTGGGGCATTTGCGCCAAACAGAATTAAGATTTTAAAGAAATCTTTCTGTTCTTGTTAAAACAAGAAGATTTTCTTCTGTAAAACAGAAGCCCTTGGATCAAAGATCCAACGGTGGGAAAATTCCCCAAATCACTCAGAGAAAGATCTCTTTAACAAATTTAACAAATTTATGGGCACTATAAAAAGGACCCTAGACCTCAATTCAAAGGCATCAACATTTGTGAGAAATCAAGAATTTCAAACAGAGAGAACTCTGAAGAAATTTCAAAAGAAGAAAAGGTAAAAACCTTTCAGATAGAAGAATTTCTTCTAATACATCATTGATCGAAGAACAAGATCAATGATCTCCAATAAAAAAGAAAATAAACAATAATAGTGCTTTGCACTTATGAACCATTAGTTCTCTGGGATCAAGAAAGAACAAGAAATACTTGTTTTCTTTGATCTAAGTTAGATCAAGAAATCAAATAGTGCTTTGCACTTTCTTATGAACCATTGGTTCTTTAAAAAAACAAGAAAAATTTGTTTTCTTTGATTTAAGATCAATCAAGAGATAAAACAGTGCTTTGCACTTTCTTAAGAACCATTGGTTCTTTAAAAGAAACAAGAAAAAACTTGCCTTCTTTGATTTAAAATTGATCAAAACATAAAACAGTGCTTTGCACTTGAAAAATTGCACTGTTGCGCTCCTGTGTTGGCGCAAGCCACCACGGAGCGCCACGTGTCAGTAGCGCAACAGCGCAGCGCACTGACACAGCGTACTGCGCTGTTGCGCTTGCGCTCTTCAGATTGTGACACGTGTCACCCCATGTGAGTTTGCGTCTTGCGCTCCTCAATTGGCGCAAAGCGGCTGACAAGCCACATAGGGCAGTGTTAGAACATTGAATGCAATGCATTATTGAAAGGGAAGAGCCCAATAAAAAGGTCTATCAGACCAAAATTAAAAATGCTATGCAAAGAACAGAGCCAAATTAAGAGGTCCAATAGACCAAAACAAATGCTCTGCATTATAATAAAGGGGGCAGAGCCCAATTAAAAAAAAAGTCTAAACAGACCAAAAATAATGCTATGCATTATTTTAAAAGGGGAAAGCACAAACAAAGGCCTATTAGGCCAAATGCAAACAAAACGTTGAATATTTTCAACTGGACTTAGCCCAATCGTGGCCGTAAATCCTCAAATTAAATTGACTGAGCAGGATTGCTCTCCTAAATCAATTTACCTCCGGTTCGAGGGTACATCTCCGAACTCCTCTGACACCTATCGTTGTAATCCCTCAACGACGTCAGAGAGGTGACGGATCCCGACAACCACATACTAATATGGACTGCGGGGTTCTTAAACTCGTGGACCGAAAACGTCCTTAAACTAATGTTGGACCAAAACGTCCTTAAACTAATGTCGAACCGAAACGTCCCTAAACTAATATCGGACCGCAACGTCCTTAAACTAATATCGGACCGAAACGTCCTTAAACTAATGATAGACCACCACGTCCCTAAACTGAAACATGGACCACTACATCCCTAAACTGGAACTATAGAGCCTCCAAATGCTCTTTTGCCGGATCTAAACGATCCTGTTTAAGTTGATCTTAGCCCCAAATACGGCTAACGTATCCTTAAACATTCAAATGTACTATAAAACTCCAAATCGACTTTAGCTCAAGAGTACATCTCCGAACTCCTCCAACACATATCGTTGTAATCCTTCAACGACGTCAGGGAGGTGATGAGTCCCGACGGCCATATATTAAATGGATCACCATGTTAAGTTGATCTTAGTCTCAAACAGGAATAGCGTATCCTTAACGAACGTTTAAGTTGATCTTAGCCTCAATACGGCTAACGTATCCTTAAACTGAAAACACCAAACCCAAATCTAAGTAAATACGGATTTGGACTAATCCACGTCCTACGAGCGACGGCATTACTCAGTCTCCGTATACAATCCACGGGCAACCACAAACAAAACATACACACACGACACGAAGTGAAATTCTGGAGAAAGAGAAAGTGGCTGCCGCGATGCGGTAGCGTAATTAACTGCAGGGGCTTGCGCCTGCTGGGAAGAGCGTTCCCACAATCAAAAACCCCTCTTGCGAGGGGGAATCTGATGAAGTCTGCTACATCGGCCGCATCTGTCTAAACCTCCGATAAACGGTGCCATAAATCAACTTGGCATCTTTGGAGAGGTGGACGAATAAAACCATATAGCATCTACCCCGAATCTCAGGCAAGACGTCCTCACGTCGTCTCCGCCGCCATTCGGAGGGGAACACCACTGTTTTAGTCAAATCTTCCTTCAAACCCTAAAAGGAAAGACTAGTCGGGATTAATTACATGCTACAATTTCGCCAATCTTTCAACCAGGCCAGTGCCAGTACTTTGAAGGAGGTTCTTCATGCTTTCGTACGGACCTAATTAAAATAAACCTCATTTTCCCAGGGGCGTAACCCCGTTAACACTTTTCTAGACACCTACTTGATCGGCTAATTGTAATGTGTAAAACTCTCCCAGAAGTAACTCTTACTCGCAGTGGATATCGGGATCCAACTATCTCATAGGAGGTATGCAATCTCATTGCAAATTTCAACACTTAAAATTCCCAATAATGTTTTACCCCTAGCATCCTATGACCTTGACAAAATCCAACAAACCATAGGCTACTAGTCAAGTTCAACCCGTCATTTCCCAATTGAATTAAACCCACCCGCACGACCCTTGACGAAAGCCATCAAAGTCGCACGACTACCCTAACTCAATCGCATCATATGCTTATGCAGATAAGTATAAATAGCTACCACACACTACGCCTTGACGAAAGCCAACAAACACAACACGAATACTGTAAAATACTTATCTGAAATGACGGAGGGCTACGACGGGTTTTTAAGAAAACTCTTTGCGTAATGAACTTGATATCGTTGTAGAATCGAGTGATTTTAAAATGAGTGTTATTGAGGCCTTTTCTAGTTTCGCTAAAGAGGTCACTCTCGGTGAAGGGATCGTCGGCTCTTTCTTTATCGAATAAGGTGCAGGATATTTCACAAATACCACTATGCAAAGCAAACACTATAGAAGCAATCAAAAGACAAACCGAGGGTTGTAGCATCTGCTAGTTTCGCTAAAGAGGTCATTCCCGGTGAAGGGATCTCGGCTCTTTTCTTATCGAATAAGGTGCTGGATATTCTACAAGGAATACCTCTATCCAAAGCAAGAACTAGAGCTACCAGTTTTTTTAAATAAGTTTCTACAACATGTTTAGGTTTCTTTTAGTTTCATTAATCTCATTAATGAAGTCCCATTTTATTATTCTTCACAAGCATCACATTTGAAATGAAATCAACAATATATAATATATATCTCATATATATAATATAAACATTCGTCTCAGTCAGTAATATGATCTCATCACAGAACATTGCAGCAGAAGAAACATATGAAATATTGAATATACTAGGATTTCCGTGTTTTATATCAAGCCAGTATAAAACACGGATTCCACGGTCGTGATGAATAGCCAATCCCACACCCCTAGACCCCTACGAGAGCGGCAAGCAACCCTGCTAGTTCTAGAGTTAGGAGACCCGGTCTCAACTCCTCGAGATAGCCTCCCACTGGACCCTAGAACCCGGTTACTTGTGCTCCCCGCCTTGGGTCTATCCTAATGCGGAAAAGTAAATAATATACAATGGTGACATCATCCTCAGCCCGGAAGTGCCCCAATAAAATAATATTACATACAATGAATTTTTACATGAATGAAAATGAAAAACTCTCATCTCACATAAAAACCCCGGCTATTCAGAATACGACGATCCAATATAACATATCACAGCAACACATAGCATCACATATCATCAACGTAAGTAAATATGCGTATCCCAGTTGTCGTTTACATATAGCACCGAAACTGGCAATACACCACATATTACACTTACGGTCGCAGAAAAGAAAGTGTAAAACTACAACATTTGGAATCCATAATCACTTTAGACATCTTAAATCCGAAATATCACATACTTCGCATTTCATGCCTAACTATATGAATTCCACATATTGTAGCACATTCCAGATAAATAGATAATGTTAAACTTTCCGATCGAATAAACAAACACCCAAGATTTCCTAAATAGCTCAACACTTGAGCGGAGTTCAAAATTCCAGAACATGTCACAGCCCCAGTGAACCAGCCGTAGAAGGGTCAAACTAACGCCTCATATATGGCAACGCTAAACTACCACAAACCCTGGGGTTCAGTGGCAGTTTTGACGGTCACATAATCGACTTAAGGTTACGTTCTTCTAGAGGGTCCCCAGATACGCTTGCATGATTTCCCGAAAGTTTCAAACTCAGGAAAAATCCAACACTTGAAAGTTTTCCATGTCGGGAAAAAGTGAGTTATTGATATTCGTTCGAACTTTTTAACACGTTCTAAATTACCCGAAAAACTAAACGATGTTAAACTTTCCGATCGAATCAATGAAAACAAAAGATCTCCGGAAAACTCAGCACTTGAGTAATATAAAAAATTTCCAGAAGCATGTAGTAATACATATGGATGAACCCTAGAAATAACTATCCCTGACACCAAAGTATTGCCACTGAACCGCCGCCAAAAGCATGGTATGGCCGCGGTTCCGCGGCGACTTAAAGGCTACGGTGACTCGTATTTCACAGTAATCCACAAAATTACCTGCTTGATTTTTTGAGTATTTTTAATGTGGAAAAATCAACTTTTTAGAAAATTTCCAGAGAGGGGGTCAAAATATGACGTTTCGGGTTCGATCGGACTTATAACTTCATCTAGACAACGCCTAAAATACTAGCTTGGCTCTGATACCACTGTAAGGTTACTAGGCACTAGAACAAAGTTCTACAATGTATCAACCATGCCAAAATCAAATTTTTCAAGTGTCGAACAACCCAAGCAAGATCTTAGACTAGAGAATTAGGTAAACAATGAGCAAGTAAACAACTTTACTTCTAAGAGAAAGGGATTACAACATTTGTAGTCCATTCCTTCGCTTCATAAGCTCCGAGTAGTAGTCCTTTCACTGTGATCCATGAACTCCCGAACACTAGAGAGGCTCCACAAGTCGAATGATGCATACTTGCTAGACGTCTTCCTTTTCGAAGATGATCTATCTTGAAGAAACTCAAACCCAAGCTCTTACTTTACTAATCAAGTATTAGCAAAGCAAACACCCTAATCTAAGTGGCTAGAATAGATGAGGATGATGAAGTAAGAATTTAGCTCTCATTTGTTTTCAATTTCTCACTCATTATCATCACTTCACAAAAAGCTAGAAATCTTTTTCAAGAGGAGGAAGAAGAAGAAATCTCTTTGTGATGAATATTGAAATCATTGCGTGAGGTTAGAATTGCAACCATGGGTTAAGAATGAAGACTTAACCCTTGTAGAGAACTGACTATGGTAAAGGGTTTGGGTTGGGTTAAGAAATATCTATATAAAATATCATAAGTCAAAATTAAAGCTTTATGAAGCTTCTTGAAAGCTTCATCTAAGCTTAACCCTAATCCAAACCCTAACCATATTTAAACTCCACAAAACATATTGCATTTGTAACCCTAACTTGTTACAATATTATATATCGCATATACAATATTTATTGTAACAAAAGAAAATAATACAATTAACATATATCGCATATATATCAATGTATTATCCAAGTGAGAAAAAGAATCTTTAAGTGAGCTAATATTATTTAATGTAATAAAATATATCAAATATATAATTATACATTAAATTATCGAATCAACACTTGATCCGATAATCCTGCTATTTCTCAAATAATCGACTAATATTATTTGTATCAGTTCATCGAATCAACACTTGATCCGATGACCCGGCTATATCACATATACCCGGCTGATATCACATATCGCGAGAATCTAATACGGTATCACATACACGTATTATTCTCGGTCCCGCACATATCACATATATGCAAATATATAATTATACATTAAATTATCGAATCAACACTTAATCCGATAATCTGGCTATTTCTCAAATAACCGACTAATATTATCTGTATCAGTTCATCGAATCAACACTTGATCCGATGACCCGGCTATATCACATATACCCGGTCGATATCACATACCGCGAGAATCTAATACTGTATCACATACACGTATTGTTCTCAGTCCCGCACATATCACATATGTGCTTATACTCCGTTTTGCCTGAGCCAGGAAACCTCTGTGTAGGACTCTAAAGAATCGTCAATATGCCGGCAGTAGGTGATGATCATATCAAACACCCACAAGCTACAAGTGGTCAGCTAAATGTAACAGCCACCGAGGTATTGAGCGATCAGAAGATCAACAAGAAAGCCTGTACATTCTCCTGCGAATCCAATCAGTAACACTCACGTACAGTCCGGTCTCTTCGTCTGATATGTCGCATATCTAGTCTAGGGGTGGTAAACGTCAGACCCCAGTAACCGATAAGTCGTGTCGATATGAGGTCCATAACAGTTCGAGAAACTACTGATAACACTTACCAGTAAATCTCAGCAACCCTGTCCATGGATTTCCAGTCATAGCCAATCGAACACAGCGCAACATCAACTCCCAATACCGGTAGAGATGAAACCCTTCCTATCGCTCATTGCCTCCATGTGATTCGGGACTGTACCCAAATGCCACCGTTTTGCACGCCCTCTTGGACGTGGTATGATGGAAATCAAAGCACAGTGGGAATCACACAAGACTCTATGACAATCTCGGTCTACAGACTAATCTGTACCACTGTCACCAGAGAACTGCCATCTGACGTTAGGTATAATACCATCTGGGAGTTCTCGACGAGTCCGCTCAGTGTACCCAGTCTCCACCGAGCACCCATATACTATCTCTGATGTCAAACACCAATGGATATGGGATCATCCATCGCCCATCTACATGGGTCGAGAAGCATACGCTAGTTTACTCTGGTATATCGATGCCCTGTCTCGATATACCTACGACTAGGAACATTTGAAGGATATACTTAGCGACTACTCTGTCCCCACTAGTATGATCTGCATCATAGTCCTGGTAGTCAAGTGCTCATCCTAAGGGCTTTATCAACATGTAACATAGAAACAATCAGAGTATATGTTAAGATAAAGAGCAACCAGATAGCATACTATCTTGTCGAGCAAGAAAGTCCTCCATATATATATCCAAGCATCCACTACAATATACATCACATGTACAGTAATGGCCTCTAGGGCATACATATCACTAACATTTTGTGCCCACTTGTGCCATAGGCAGCCTCCACCATGGTCCAAGTCACCAAAGAGATTGTGCACACTTATATTGTGTTGGACCAAAATTGTGTACACATGATTATTTGCAAAAGAGCTCTTTGAATATCGGTCGATTTTCTATTCTAATTGCAGTGTCTGCTCCCAAACGTTATATCCATGATTTTGAGTTTGTTTCCAGTATTTTATCACGAATACCTATAATCTGTATTTACTGAGAAGACACTGGTTAATAGTACCGATATATAACAAAGATAATGAATGAGTGGTATTAAAATGCAGTTTTCTATGATGAACAAAAACCCCCCCAAACTTATCTTTTGCTCATCCCGAGCAAAACAAAAAATCCTAGCCACACTTTCGCAGGGAACACGATTGCACTGAGCACGTGTAACAAGCCGTTAAACCTCAAGGCGTCCTTAGTAGGAGGAGTGTTGTCTTCTGAGGATTTTCAGTGGATTGCACCCACAAAATCCTGTCAAGTTAGTGTCGTGCGAAAACTGTTGATTCTAATCTTACGGTTAAGGATCAAAGCTAGAAGCTCTATCATCCCGGTTAGAAACGTGAAACCCTATTTTTCACTCCTCTCTATTTATTTAACATAAGCTAGTACAAGTTTTTACGTGGTTGTGCGAATAGTGTCGTTAAGTTTTTAAGAACTTGATTAAGGTCATCATGTCAAAAATACGGATCAGGATAGACTTTTAAAGGATCACACGTGTTTGAAAAGACTTAAGATTTTCTCAAGTTTTGTTCTCCAGTTAGGTTTCAAGTCAGAATTTTATATCATTTTTAATAAAGAACCATGTCATATTCTTCACTCCTACCTTTCACCTATTGTTGCTCATACACACCTTTCGTTATCGTGCAAACGTCTTTAAAAATATAAACCTTCATATCTTGGCGAAAAAAACTGTTTTAATAGAAAACTCGTCTCCGCCAAGATTATTCTCCCACAAAGAACCGTGAGGACTTTTAACTCGGAGAGAATACTTGCTTAGCATGTTTTATTTGGCGATTGGAAACTTAGTGAGTTTTGGGTCAATGACTCCCAAATCAAATGGTTTTAGGGCATTAGGTGTGAAAATACCCTAAGGACTTAATTACCCAAGTTACCAAGGCCACAAAACAAAAGACTCATTTTGTTTGCATTTAAAATATTCTAAAAGCAGTGAAAACGAAGATATTGCCAGCTTTTACTTTTTAATCCCAAAGACGTGATCATGTAGATAAGGTGTGTATTCACTCCAACAAGGTTCCAGATGAGTTATTTTTCAGACTTTTGGCTTCCATTAAAACCTCAATAATATCCTTCATATCTACTTCACTTTGTGAACTGTTCTTGATATTACTTAATTCAGAACAAACCTGTTTGATCCTAAAAATGTTTATCCATTTTCAAAAAGTTTGAAGACATGCCAGACATTTATATAATTCTCAAAAACATACAACATGTGTAAAGTGATATAAATGACGTATATTAGCTACGGTTAAACTCAAAGGACGATTATCTTCCGGGTTGCCAATCTGTGAAAAGGATTTAGTTGTTTCTATCTTATCAACCGAACCGTCAGACTTCGAGTCTAAGTTCCCCCGCTAGCTAAACATGACGAAAATGTTTTTATGTTTTTGTAAAAAATTTCAAATTTTTATGGTTTTTTTATGTATGGAATGAAGAATATACACATGATGCAACAAAACAAACTCAGTGCTCACCCCCAAACCTGAATTTTACGATGTCTTCATCATTGTTCCCGTCTCCGGTAGCTCGACTTAGACATCAGGGTGAGAATTTTATTCAATGAAAAAGAAAAAACCTAATACTAATTACAGTATTTACAAGTTAAAAGATTGGGTTAATCCAGAAATTAATACCAGCCATTCAAAATTTTTGTCGATATATGGCCAAGGGTGGTAAAAGAAAATGTATAATAAAAAGAAAAAGAGAATGTACAAAGTATGGTTAGATATCAGTAAAGGGAAAGGGTGCGTGAAAGTAAGGACCAGAAGACGCTGATTGCAAAGATGAATTTTGAAGGAATCAAAGAATTGTTGCCCGAATGAATTGAATGTTCAAGAAGTATGTGTTGAGTTCCAAGATCAGGTTCATTTAAAAACTGGAGTTCATCCTCAAAAAGTTCAGCAAAAGAAAGGTTCTTAGGATGTTCCCAAATTGATCCTAACTCAAACTCAGAAAGAATATCAAGTTCATCCGCAAATATCTCCTCAAAACTCTACATGAAAGATTGTTTCTCCAGGCTGTCTTCCTTTCTATGATCCTGCACAATCATACCCTTATCGTTACAGCTCACATCTCCCAATACACGTTCTCCCTTATCACATTTACATATGGGTAGTCCATGTCATCTAAAAATGTAGGTTCCCACACCAGCGTTTCATCCAAACTTATAACAATAGGTGATACAAAAATTGTGGGTTCCTGATTGTGAATTATACCGAACACTACATCGGCACCATAGCCGCCAAATTCACAAGCTCCCTCCTCTAAAATTTTAGTGCAAAAATTAGTCGGTGCAAGAATTTCTCTTCAAGTAGGACATTGGTTAAATTAACCTCAAGATTATAAGTGACAAGAGGCTCAGTAGGTACCTGAAAGCTAGTGTTAGACTGACTCAGAGGCTTTTCTTGTTTATCCTGATAACACTCAGTCAATTCAATTGTATCATCATCTATGAAATCATCAGAATTTATTTGATCGTTTATCTCACTTAGGTGACTTCGTAGATGGCAGATATTAACATTATTGGTTTCCAATTGATAGGTTCACTCCATAGAATTCTCACAGCTAAATATTTCACTTGTTCTTCGATTCTAGCCAATGATTGAGCTTGAGCGTGAAACAATTGCTCAGATTTTTGTATAAACATGGCTAGTGTCGCAGCTGTTTGATTCTCGAATGCAATCATCACTTCAATACTCTTCTCTAAAGCGGTCAACCTAGCATCCATCTCACTATCATACCCTAATGAAGTGTCAGTTGTTTCAGGAAAGGAGGATAGTGATAGTGGTGATGCTAAAGCCGTTATCCTGTCAACCTCTTTCTCTAAATTTTCAATCATTTGATCTATGTTCGAAGTGGGATTGAGTTCAAGAGTCTTAGGTGGGTGACCGATATCAAAATTCTGGGACGGTTGGCCACCCCCTAAGGAAGGACAATTTTCATGGATGTAGGAAGAATCTTGGCAATTTGAATAAAAGGATTGGGAATGAGTATAAACAAAAGAATGTGGATCGTGAAGAATCGAATCAAAATGTGTATCACCCATATCAACAAGCACTCACAAAATCACAAAAACAAAGAATATCACACCCTTAGCAGTTTATGTTCTGCTAAGTCAACTAGACCTACTCAAAAACCTGAATGTCGAAGTAAGACTGTGTCGAGAAACGGGCTCAAGATATACGGATCACGAAGCAAAGTAAGTGCAGAGATAAGGGGAGGTTTTCCAACGCTTTCGTGAAATTCCTTAATTAGAATAACCCTTTCTCTTCTGGCAGTTTCACCGTGAACACTTACCTAGACACCCCGTGAACGATATACCGTTAAGCGGTGTTCTAAACAAAGTTAACTTCTCCTAATGAGCGTGAAATCCTTAAAATCTAAGTTCTAGTTGATTTTAAATTACTGGGGGTATGCAAGAATGTGGTTTTATGATTTGTAAGCTACGGAGAAAGGTGATGAAATCATTTACCGAATCTTGTTTGGTTTCGTGCCCTTAATATCCGTATTAAGATGCAAATACGCAAATTAATAAAAGAATTCAAGAATTCAATCAATAAAGCAATTCTTTTTCCGTTTTAAGTTTAAAGCACTGCAACCAATACGGGTTAGTTCTCTGTGCAATTGCTGGCAAGTTATGCGAATAATCCTGCAGAAGATAGAATATTGGAATGCGTCGTATTTGAGCGAAGGTGTTAGAAAATATGTACCGATGCGATTTTGGGTTTAGAAACCCCTTTGAAGTGATCTCGAGTCTTTGAATGTTCGCTTGCACGAGTCAAACTACCCGGATCTTTGGCACTATACTTCACTAACATCTTACAATTAGATTTGAATCTTGCTCCACACGATCGCTCCTCATAATCCCGTACAAATCTTCAAATGTCAGAAAATACGATATTTAGTGTCAAAAGCGATATATCTGCCCCAATTCCTGCACATACAAAATTATAAAAATCAAACAATACCACTGGAATACCAACAATGCACTGGAGATCACATAAAAAGAAAAAACCAAAAATCTCACAATTGACCCGGCGGCGCCGAATTTTTCTCAATTGTCGCCGGTCAAATGAAATCCGATGGTGCTAAAATTTTGTGTAGCTTCTCTAGACAATATTAGTATTCAATTTGTATACTTTGATTTTTTTAATTTAATTGCAGAGTGATAGCAGGTTACAAGGACAGAGAACAAAGAGTTAAAAAGTGTTGTTTTGTTAGTTTTGAAAAAAAAAAGAGTTACAAATTAGTGAGTTAGTACGAACTAGAAATAACAATTCCTAATAACTACCAACTCCCCGGCAACGGTGCCAAAAACTTGTTGGGACTTTACCCACGCTCCAATTTGTGGGTTTTGAAAGAAGTGATTTTGGAAAGATTGCACACGTGAACTCGGTCTCGTATTAAAATTTATAAAACCGCAAGTGCACGGCGTGTTATAGCGAGCCGGCAAGTACGGGTCGATCCGTAGGGAATTGGAGATTAGGGATTGTCGCTTTAGGTTCGAGAACAAATAAAGAAATGGGTTTGGTTGCCACTAAAATATAATTACAAAATAAGAAAAAAAAAGTTAAAGAAGAAGTGGTCGTGACTTTGGCTTGGATGGTTGAATTGCGGCGATTCCTTCGACGCTCCCTTGATCATGAGTTGTCTGTTTTGTTCACTTACCGTTTATATGTCCAAGCTTGATGTATCAACACTAAGCACAAGGGTTAGAAAGCATACCACAACATCAAAAACACAAATTAATGAGTGAGAGCAAATAGTTTTAGAGTTAAGTTTGCTAAGTGTTTGTAATAGTATATGGTATATGAAACCAAGAGATTTGTCATGTCACTTGATCACAAAATACCATAACTAAACCTAGCAATCTCAATACTAAATTGATTCTAACTTTAGGCTTGCAAGATAGGGTTTGTTGGAGAGAATAGGGTATGTGATGAGGTTACCAAGTAACCATGGAATCAACATACCTTATCAAACCTATCCAAGTTACAATCCTAAGTTTAGACTCATATTATAACACATTAAACATTAACAAGAGGAGGAGGGAGGCAAAACCATTCGTCTCACATCCTCACCATCACCACAACCAAGATATTAGTTACACATAAAAAAGGAAAGCAAGTAAGAAAGAACAAAAGAAAAGAAAGCAAATAAAAAAAAGCAAAGACAAATATATTAACACTTGAATGAATTGAGATACAAGATGTTGGTTACTTGTTCAACCTTCATAATGAAGCTCTCAAAAGAAAGATTCAAGAGGGAAGAAGAAGAAGAAAACCAAGTTAAGCTCACACAACTCTCTCAAAACTAAACCAAAACTAAAACTAAAACTATGGAATGTATATTGTACATCCTCCCCTCACTAACTCAGTTCTGTTATTTATAGGCAACACAATAGAATAAACAAACAATATAAAAAGGATGATGTGGTGCCTATAAAGTGCCAGAAGAAAAATGGGGACAAAAGGAGACAGAGGGACCGGCGGCGCCGGGTCATCTTGGGGATCTCACCGGTTTAGTTGCGGAAATTTGGGCACGTTTTGTTATGGTGAACTTGAGTGCTCTCCAATATATCTCTGGTGTTGTTTGATTTCTCTATTTAATCCTGCTTTGTGCTAAGAAGATTTAAAGGGAAACTAGTTGCTTTATATCACATCATAACCTTTTGCGCTAAGAAGATTTAAAGGGAAACTAGTTGCTTTATATCACATCATAACCTTTTGCAATTATTACACACCCCACTTGTGCCCACCACTTGCACAAGTCATGAGTGTTATGCCCACTTGTGCCATAGGCAACCTCCACCATGTTCCAAGTCACCAAAGAGCTTGTGCACACTTATATTGTGTTGGATCAAAATTGTGTACACATGATTATTTGCAAAAGAGCTCTTTGAATATCGGTCGATTTTCTATTCTGATTTCAGTGTTTGCTCCCAAACGTTATATCCGTGATTTTGAGTGTGTTTCCGGTATTTTATCATGAATACCTGTAATCTGTATTTACTAAGCAGAAACTGGTTAATAGTACCGATATATAACAAAGATAATGAATGAGTGGTATTAAAATGCAGTTTTCTGTGATGGACAGAGGCATCAGTAAATTATAATAGATCTATTTTGATATAATGCAATATTAAGATTTATTTTATAATATAAGTAGTTTTTTGGCGAATTGTAGAGAGCTCAGACCCTGGCTCAGGGTGGTACACCGAGCGTGTTAACCACATATCTTACCGTCCACGGCACCTCGACAGATCCTACTATGGGTGAGCTTCGATTCCCCGACACCGCTTCCCAGGAGTATTGCGTAAGTGTTTTTGATAAGTTCAAATTTAATTGATATACTTATATTTTAATGGTTAATATGGGTGTAGGAGTGGATGGTGGAGCAAGCGGGGGTATCGGGGATCGATTTTAGTGGACATACCGATTCGATGCTACTGACCTCGGTCCTAAACGCCGCATATGGAGAGCTCCACGGAGGTTGAGAGAGACGCCAGAGATTGGGTCCTAGCATGGCCCATATGAAGTTGGTCTTCACTCCGGTGATTACTTCCCCTACTCCCCGTGAGCGACGTCTAGAGCATGATGTTGCCGTCTTGAAAACCACCGTCGAGGAGTTGAAGGAGATGTTGGTACGTATATTATTTAATAGTAAAATATTATATCACATGATAGATAGTAACATATGCAATATTAGTATCCTGAGCTTATTTGGTTGTAGACTTAGTTTTGATTAATCATACTTACATAAAACTATCTGATTAAAATAAACTACGGTTTTCCAAACTACATACCCAAACTAGGCATAAGTCCCTAAGTATTCTTAGATTGGGGTTTTGCAATAATCTGATAATGATACGAATTCGGCTAAAATCTAATACACCGTTCTTACTCGTTAATTACACACAAAATTTTACAGATTCGGCAGGCTACTTCGGCTGCGGCTCCACACGCATCTCCTTCGGCTGCAGCTCCGCAAGCAACTAGCTCAACTGCGGTTGCGCAGACCACTCCTATAGCTGCACAGCCCGCTCGGACTCCCGCACAGTCCGCTCCTTCATTAGTCGAGTTTTTGATGACTCGGGATTGTACCGAGGAGCAAATGCGTCAGATTAGGGCGATTATCAGAGGTGGAGGAACTGGATCGAGATAGAGTAGCTTTATTTATATTTTTGAGGATATATGTACTTATCTGATACATATTGTATATATTTTGGACAATATTGATAGTTGTTTGCTTATTCATGGTGATTTAGATTGATTTCGTATTCTGATTGTTTGTTTCTTTTATATATTATGCGTGAGATGTTGATAATGAATATTTCTGTATTTTGTTATATATATATATATATATATATATATATATATATTATTATTATTATGTACAGGACGAGGAAAAAACAGGAAGCCTTTTTAAAAAAAACCCTGATATAATGTCCCTATGGATAAATCCATAGGAGCAACTGTTGCACATATGGATTAGTCCGTAGAGGCAAGTTTTGTCTCTACACATTTCTCCGTAGGGACAAAATATCAGAATATCTAATATTTTGTCCCTATGGACTCAGTAACAGGGCATTTTTCCGTAGGGACAAAATATCAGAATATATGATATTTTGTTCCTATGGACTCAGTAACAGAGGAAAATATTTTATTTTATAAACAGATAAATTAAATAAAAATTATGTTCCTACAGAATAATCCGTAGGGATAAATGTACCTACAGAATAAGGCGTAAGGGTAATTATTACTCCGTAAGGATATGTTCAAGACGAAAACTTGCACCTGCAACTTTTGGACCTACGGAGTTATTTTATGTCTCTATGGATATATCCGTAGGGGCAGTGATTTGCTCCTACGACTAAATCTGTAGGGGAATGTGATTACTGTAGTAGTGTTACATTTTAAGTTTATACTTTGTTTTAGATTAGTACTTGTAGTAATGGATCGAAATATGTTTTTTTAATGAATTAGACTTTATTGATGTTATGAGATTTTTTTTAAAACATATATATTGGAGGTTTTATTTATCATATTTTAGTTTGAAAATATATTTGTACCTAGAGGTTATTTGATTTTAGGATTGCGGTTATTATAGGTAGGAATTACGGTGGTGGCAGTAGGTGTGGAAAATGAGGCGAGCCAGACTTCGCGACTTGTCTGTCGAACGAGGCGAGTTGGATTCGTCCCGCCGGACAAACGAGTCGAAGCGAGACGAGTTGCCAACCACGAAAACACAAACCCACGTGTCTCGCCGATCGACTTGCTTGGGCGAATCATCAGTCGAGGCGAGACGGATCAGGCGAGTTACTCGCCTTATTTTATTATATTTTAAAAATAAAATTTGACTTAAAAAAACAAAAAAAAATGACTAAAATATAAACTAAAATGTGATTGATATAAATTAAATTACAATTAAATAATACATTATAGAGAGTGGAATCACTCAGGCTGCCTCGCCTCTACTAAAATTTCATTGATATAAATCAAATTCCATGGTGTCATGGCACACTCTCATTTCTCATGACAAGTGTTAGCGATGAGAAAGGAAGAGGGTGTTATGTGAAGGGGTTCACTACACTTCATACAACACTTTGCCATTTTGGAGTTTTTTCTTCATCTCTCATACTTAAGAAATGTTGAAAGAGCTAAGAAAAAGAAGAAGAGAGCAACTGAGAAAACAATTTACTAGATTTCTTTCAATTTGATGTTTGACACACACCAAATGAGAGTTACTTCAATTGGATTGAAGTTGAAGCTAGAACCGGTGATCTTCGTGTGGATCATCTTTGACGAAACCGATCAGGAACCAAACCCGATTCTGAACGTCTCAGAACTTAGCCGGAGCCCGGAATTCAACCGTTGGAGCAAATGAAAATGCTTCAAAGGTTGTGCATTCTTTACTCTAGCTTTCTTTTGTTATGCAAGTTTCTAGTCTATGGTTGATTCTTGGGTAGGATGCTCTTGCTCGCTCGGAATTTTTCGTTTTCCGCTTTCGCTGTTTTTCAAAACCCGTTCAGCAAGCACCAAAAGCTGCCTACGCCAAAATTTCAAGAATATCTGTTAATAATGTTGCTGTACATTCACTCATTTCTCCTAATTAAGCTTCCATTCAAGCAATTCAAAGAATGCAGACCTCCTTGTGCATTTTTTGAATTTTCTTTTTTGGATACAAACAATTATGGTATTAGCAAACAATTATGGTATTAGCATGGTGCAATGAACTTTGGAATATTTTGATTCATGAAGTAAATGAGGTATTAGCAATAAACAAAATTAAAAGTAATCACATATCCTAAAATTCATCCTTGACACAGCATCCCTAATTATTCCCATATTTTACACATTTCTTTATTTCCCCCCTCACACACCATATTTCACACTATATTTGGTTTATGATTCTATACCCAATTATGCTGAATTTTTTATTGATATGATAGATCTACTGAATCTCTACTAGATATATAAAGCCATGCAGCACCATGCCAATCTCAGCACAACAACAACAACAATGGCTTCCTCTCTCCTCCTCAATATCGCCTTCCTCGTTCTCCTCTCCTACCCTTCTTCTATCCTATGCCGTAGCCTCGCCACCACTTCCCCTAACAATGCCAAGCTACAAACATACATAGTCCATGTCCAACCCATGGGCGATGTTGCGGTTGAATCCGGTGATCTCGAGGATTATTACCGCACTTTCTTGCCGCCCTCCATTACCGATTCCCAAGATTCCGATCGGTTGGTGTTCGCGTACCGTGAAGTCTTCAGCGGCTTTTCTGCACGGCTCACCGAGGATGAGCTCGATGCGATGTCCAACAAAGAAGGGTTTGTTAGTGCTTATCCGAACAAAATCTACCCTCTCCTCACTACACACACTCCCGATTTCCTCGGCCTCAGCGGTTCTCGTGGAGTCTGGAACAGTTCTAACCTTGGCAAGGGTGTTATCATTGGAGTGCTGGACTCGGGTATCTTGCCCGGTCATCCTTCCTTCGATGACGATGGGGTCCCGCCGCCTCCTGTGAGTTGGAAGGGCGAGTGCGACTTCACTAAAGGTTGCAACAACAAAGTCATTGGTGCTAAGGATTTCACTGGAGGCAGCTCTCCTGTTGATGAAGAGGGGCATGGCTCGCACACTGCCAGCACTATTGCTGGCAACTTTGTGAAGAATGTGAATGCATTCGGGTTAGGAGAGGGCACGATGGCGGGTATGGCCCCTCATGCTCACTTGGCTATTTACAAAGTCTGCAGCATCCAAGCTTGTTCTTCGGATGCTATATTAGCGGGTCTTGATGCCGGTGTAAGGGACGGAGTTGACATCCTCTCGCTCTCTCTTGGTGGTCTCTCTACACCGTATGCAGAAGATCCCATCGCCACTGGTGCTTTTAGAGCAAATGAGAAAGGCATCACTGTTGTTTGTGCGGGTGGCAATAATGGCCCACTTGAAAGAACGGTCTCAAACGAAGCACCATGGATTCTCACGGTCGCTGCGACCACCGTCGATCGAAGCTTTCGATCTACCGTGAAGCTTGGAGACGGTAGTGAGATCGACGGTGAATATCTGTACCAGCCTGCAAACTTTACCTCTAAGCCTGTCTCTCTAGTTTATCCATCCAGCGGCGATTGCGGCATCAGGTTAGGCGCTATCAAGGGGAAACTTGTGGTTTGTCAATCTGGTGGCGTTGTAAGCGCTGAGGATATGATCTTTTCAGTACGTGCCGGCGGTGGAATTGGCATCATCATTATTGCTCCAATAGAATATGGCTACACTGTCATAGTGCGAGCCGGGGTTGAGTTTGCTGGCTCTATAGTGCCTTATGACGATGGAGAAAAGATCAGGAAATACGCAACCTCCTCCTCGGACCCCACCACTTCATTAATCTTCAACGGCACAGTTCTTGGTGTGTCTCCGGCTCCTGTGGTCGGCTTTTTCTCATCGCGCGGCCCTAGCCAGCAAAACCCTGGCATTTTGAAGCCTGATATCTCCGCCCCAGGATTAAACATTCTAGCAGCGTGGCACATGCAACTCGACCAGAGTTCAAAGATCCCTTACAACATAATCTCCGGTACATCCATGGCCACTCCCCATGTTAGCGGCATCGCGGCACTGATCAAGAGCTTGCACCCTGATTGGTCTCCATCTGCCATCAGATCCGCCATCATCACATCGTCCGACGCGCTTGATCGTGAAGGCGAACATATCAAAGACGAGCAGCACAAGGACGCGAGCTTCTTCATGTCTGGCGCGGGTCATATCAATCCTTCTAAGGCCACAGACCCTGGTCTAGTTTACGAAACTGAAGTGGAGGAGTACATTGCTTATCTCTGTTCTGCAGTGGGAGAATCGGGAGTTTCCGTAATTACTGGTCGATCCAATTCCACCTGCGCCAAATTGAAGAATATTACGGATTCAGAGCTCAACTATCCGACCACAACAGTTTCTCTCTCATCGAAAACTCTCACAGTGAACCGTACAGTGACAAATGTTGGCGCTGCTAATGCCAAGTACACAGTTGAGGTTGATGTGCCCAAGGGTGTTACCGTGACCGTGGTGCCCGAGACCCTCAAATTCTCAAAGGTCAACGAGAAGCAATCGTTTTCGGTTACTGTCAAGTCTAGCAGAACCGCCGAAGGGAATCTGAAGTGGGTTTCTGGCAACACTGTTGTAAGGAGTGCTCTAGTCATCACAGCATAAGTTCGAAAGTTACATTTCCTGTTCAAGCATTGTTGGTTGTTGTAATTATTTCTTATTATGACTGAGTGTTAAAACAACGGTTTTCATTTCTTCGGTGTTTGATCGGTTGTGTTATTAATAAAGCTTTTAAATTGTGTATCTCTATGATCTTGTCATTGTTTAAATGAATTTGTAGTTTTCAGACAGTTTTATGATGTCTCTGGTTGCAAATTCTACTGTTTGTTTACCATTTAGTTGATATTCAAAACAAATTATGGATAACAATACTTTAAAAATCATAATTTTAACAAGTATACTTATCACAAGATAATAATTAACAATATACAACATTCACAATACCAAAATTGCATCATCATAATAATAAAATGTAAACAATCATTTTATCATATCATATAAAACATGACTAAATTGTATTAACCTCAGAAACACTAAAAACAGGGAAATTTTCAAAAATATCTGTTAACAGTATTGCTCTACTATAATTGTTCTACATACACTCTCCATTCAAGCAATTCAAAGTATGTAGACGACCTTGTGCATTTGTTTCATTTTTCTTTTTTTGGATACATAATCAAATATTTATGTTAATAAATAACAATCAAACAATTATGGTATTAGCACGATGCAATGAACTTTGGAATCTTTTGATTCATGAAGGAAATAAGGTATTAGCAACAAAAAAAATTAAAAGTAATCACATATCCTAAAATTCATCCTTGACACGGCACCAAATCCCTAATTATTCCTATATTTTACTCATTTCCTTTTTCTCCTCACACACCATATTTACTAATTTTCACCACGATATTTGGTTTATATATGATTCTATACCAATAATGTTGAATTTTTATTGATATGTATTGAGAGAGATTTAGGGATAAAAATGTGAAGATTAGGTTAACCCTTTCTTATTATCTCTTTATATATAGGCAACTACTTATTACAAATATATCTTTCATCACAACTACGTCACAACCGTCGACCATTAAATTATTTATTCTAACACTTTCTCTCAAGTTGGAGCATATACATTACACATGCTCAATTTTTTACAAATAAAATGCACATGTGATCTCTCATGAGGTTTAGTGAACAAATCAGCAAGTTGGTTCTGTTAGTGATATATGTCTTAAAGACCATTATTGTATAGTACAGAATTGTATGTTACATTTCGGAAGCTTGGAATATATACAGATATATAATAGTTGTTAGGAGCCTTGAGCTCACCACTAGGATTTTAGAACATGCAAAACTGGGTTCTAAAATTTTCAAGTAAGCTCAAGTCTACATAAACTATGATCTAGGCTAAACAATTAAACATGCAAACAAAAACTAAGAGTTTTCATTCAAGATTAGAACCATACAATCTTTGTAGCATCTTCATTTGTTCAAATTGGGTTGGACTCTACTGTAGGCTCCTCGAAAGTCCATGGAATATGCTTGCAAGCCCACCTTATCCATCGAAAATGATCCACCTTGAAGGCTCAAGAACTTTAGTTCCAATCTCAAATTGATATAACCTAAGTAATTAGGTTGCTAAATAAACTACCTAGGAGTTATAATTTCTTCTTCACTATAATTTTTCTTTCAATTTTTTTTGGTAATTTGTTTTCTAATTTTAGAGGAGGAGGGAGATGAGAGCTTCATGGTTAAAGAGAGGAAAAATTAGAGAAATGAATTAGTTAACCATTCACTTAAAAAGAAAATGGTTACTAATAAAACATTCTCTACAAAATTCTAACCATAGAATTTAATCAAGCAACCAAGTGTCCATCATCTTCTCTCCCCTCCACATGTCACCCTATAGTGTGAGGAAAAGGTTATGTTATTCGTTTGGAATAATATAAACTAAAGAAAACAAAAGAAAAAGAATAAACAAAAACAATATATATATATATATATATATATATATATATATATATATAGAGAGAGAGAGAGAGAGAGAGAGAGAGAGAGACACACACTTGTAATTGTTATCCAACATATTTAAAATACATAAAAAAAGCGATTAATTAATAGTGATATAATACTAGTAAATATATATACAATATATATGTATAAAATATTAAATCAGCATCTGATTTAATATCCGTCTTTCCAAAAAGACTGGATAGTATTTCAACCGTCCAATTACCGTCAGTGTATAAAATACACCAGGTTTAATCGAACCCTGGAGCATACAAATATACCGCAATTACAACATTTTGCCAAAACCGAAAACGCTCCGTGTGGGACTCTAAAGACTTGACAATACGCTGGCAGTGTGTTTAACCACAAGCACGTCAGCGGCACTACATGTATGTAACGGCTGCCCAGGTATTGTCGAAAAGGAGATCGACAAGTAAGCTAGTCCGAAACGGTTGGATATATATGTCCTAGAGGCCTTCATTGTATAGGATGCTGGGGATATGTATGTACATGACAGTCTTGCTTAATATGATAGTACGCTATTTGGTTTGTCTTTATCTTAACATATGATATATTTTGCGTAGTATTCATATATATATACATGTTGATAAAGCCCATAGGGTGTTTGCCTGACTACCGGCGTTGTGATGGCAGTCATACTAGTGGGAGCTGGATAGTCAATAGGCACATCCTTAGATGTCCCTGGTCGCAGGAGTATCGAGACTGGGCATCGATACTCCGGAGTAGACTGGTGTATACATATCTAGACCCTGAGGAAAGGCGATGGATTGGTCCCGCAGCCATTGGTGGAGTGCACCTAAGATTGTATACAGATGCTCACTGGGTGTGAGTACACCGGACAGGACTCGCCGAGGACTGACTGGATGGTATTTATACCTAACGTCAGATAGCAGTTCTCAGGTGACATGTGTGCAGATAGTCCGTTGACTTAAAGTCGTCATTTGTCTCGTGTGAGTTCCCACCGTGCTTTGATTACTACCCTACCACGGTTCAAAGGAGTCGTGCAAACAGGTTTTAGTTGGGCATAGTCCTGAGCCACGTGGAGGCAGTGAGTGACTGTTAGGGATTCGTCTCTCCCGGTATAGTGAGTTGATATCGCACGGTGATCGGTCGGTCATTACCATAAGTCCCTGGCCAGGGCTGATTGAGAATTACTAATAGATTGATCAGTAGATTCTCGGATGGTGATTGAGCCATGCCGACACGACTTGTACGGTTATTAGGGGTCTGACGTTTACCACCTCCCTAGACCATACATGCGATACTCTTAGACGAACAGACCGGACTGCACGGATATTGTCACGGACAGCCTCAGTAGGAGTTCGGATGGGTATCCTCATCGGCCTTCTTATCGACATCTACCTGGGGACCGTTACGTACAGCTAGTGCCGCTTGCGGTCTGTGGTTAAACCCACTGCCAGCGTAGTAGTCGAGTCTTTAGAGTCCCACACAGAGTTTTCCCAACTCCAGGCGAAACCATATAGAGGTCGTACGATTTTACGACAAGGGTTCGGACGCATACGTGTTTAAACGCACGTACGACATTCGGACAGTTTTTCTAGACGGCTTTGGTTTAAGCCAGATTCTAGTATCAGGTTATTGGATTTATACAGTCTAAAGTTTTTCCGTGTTTTCACGGATGGGAGGGGCGTTCTCGTAATTTCCGGGAAGCTTCTAGAAGCATGGTGACTTGAGGGGTTTAGGTGGCATTGCCATTAATGTTATTGTGACTCATAATGTGTGATTCACTATGTCATTAATGCATTATTAAATGCTTAATGACTCACATGGTGAATCACTCATGATACATTTATGAAGCATGATGAATAATCTCTTATTATTCATTTTATTGATTTATTCATTATGCTTGATATATTAAGTGAGAAGCAATTTCATTTCATTATTCTAGTTCACCTTCTCTCTACTCAAGCTCACTCTCTCTTCAAGCTCTAATCCTACCATTCATGAGTTGAGAATAAGGATTAGAAAAGACTAAGCACTCCATAACCTAACTCTATATTATCTTAGTTCCTTTGATTAGCAACTAGAGAAACTGAGTAACCTCAAGTTTAGAGGTATAGCTTGGATTAGGGTTCTCGGGTGGATCATCTATCACTTGGAGGAGGCCGAGGAGGACGTAGAGATCGTAAAGATGAAGGACACGTATCACCAGGTATAATCTCTTTACATAGTAGCTAAGAACTTCTATGGTAGTTGTTAATTATCGTTTAGCAAAGATCTTCGGTTGGTCGATGTATGCTTTAAGAACAAGATCGTTTTTCATATTTCCGCCTCCCCGCAACTCGTGGGGTGTTGCACATCGACTTACAGAAACCCTACTAAGCATATCAACAACATGTACCATACAGTACGGTTCAGTCGTCTGAGACTGTTACATATCCGGTGTAGGAGGGTAATGTTAGGTCCACGTTACCCACCCCGGTTCTTTCATGGAGGCGGATAGGTAAAAATCAAATTTCCCCCCCAAAAGGTAACATGGACCATCCATGAAGGATCTTTGCTAAACAAAAACTAACTAAAAACTTACAAGTTCTAACTGCTATGTAGAATGGTTATATCTAGGTCTTGAAATCCTTCTCTTCTTTTGGTGGTTCTCCTCCTTGCTTGCTCCTTGTAGTGGCTTGAACGGCTCCTCCTCGTCATCTCCTCTTTGCCGTAGATGGATCCACCCGAGGGCCTCGAACTTGAGCTCCTATCTCAACCTAGAGATAACTAAGGTGCTTGGTTTGCTAAATCTAGAACTTTAGAATGAGTAGAGAAGAGTTATGGTGGTTTTGTCTCAAAGGTTCATGATTTCCAACTCATGGAACACTTGAACCATGAAAGAGGAAGAGGGAGAGTTTTCTTTCCAAGAGGGAGAAAGAATATGATAGAATAAGCTCTCATAATGCAACCATGCTCACAAAAGCAAGAATAATGAAGATAGTAATAATAATTAAGAATTGTGATTGTTAGTTTCAATAACCATTATCATTTCATGCATTTAATGCATTTTGTAAAGAACAACAAGTAAACAAAAGTCATAGAAATGAAATGATGATGGTCAACAAGTCCACAATGGTCAACCGGTCAACAAAGTCAACAAGTCAACAAAAGTCAAATGTTCAACTCAACCATGACACAATAATCCTTAATTAATATTATTAATCATATTTCTCATTCTCATTAGGGTTTAGAAAAAGTCAACGGTCAACAAGTCAACCAAAGTCAAATGGTCAACAACCCTAATGAGAATCCTCTGCCTCTGCCTCTGTCAACTGTGCATACACACCCGCATCCGTGTTCTAAGGAACACGAATACACTGAGACAAAACCAATCCAAAAACAAGTACTAGGATCTGGCTTAAATCAAAGCCCGCTAGTAATAACTGTCCCGACACCAAACGTGCACAAGTGCGCGGATGTGAACGAACCTCGTCGCAAAACCATGCAACCTCCACTCTGTTTTGCCCAAAGGCGAGTAACCCTCTGTATGGGACTCTAAAGGCTCGACACTACGCTGGCAGTGGGTTTAACTACAGGCCGCAAGCGGTACTAGCTGTACATAACGGTCCCCAGGTATATGCCGATAAGAAGACTGATGAGGTGAACCCATCCGAACTCCTACTGAGCCTGACTGTGACAATCTCCGTACAGTCCGGTCTGTTCTTCTGAGAGTATCGCATGGCGGGCCTAGGGGGGCGGTAAACGTCAGTCCCCTAATAGCGGTACAAGTCTTGTCGGAGTGTAGTCCAAAACACCCTGAGAATCTACTAGAAAACCTATCAGTAATTCTCGCTCGCCCTAGAGTCACGTGCTCTAGACAAATCTATATATACCAGGGGTCTAATCTATACATGTAGGAGCAGCAGAACCAAAACGAAGCAAAATGGGACAGGTATGGCCGCAAATTGCGGCCAATTGCAATAAATTGGCGGCCTGGATTTGGAGTTGGGGGCTAGGGTTTGGTGTGGTGGCTCCATGGTGCCTGCACATCTCACGGTCAATTCAGTTTTATTTTTGGGGTCTCGGGGTGATAGCAGATTCCTAAATACGATCACAGATTCACAATTTTCTCCGATATCGATTCCGTCAATCCTTATTCTGTGTTCTAGCTTCAGGTTTGGTCCAATCTATCATCACACCAGGGGTTCTAGGGTCATCACAAGCCTCAATTTCACTTTTAATCTCAGGTCTAACCCTAAATCCTAACTTGAAGTTCACAAGTCCATCAAACGACATCATATCGAAATGAAACTAGAATTGATGCAATAAGAATTGAAATACTAAACTAGGGGTGTAGAAATTACCTTCTTTGGCAACTCAAGAATTTTCTCGAGTTGCATAAAGTCCTCAAGATCAGCCCTTGCTTAGTCCAATGTGTAGCTATTGAGCTTGGGAGCAACTTTTGTGAAATGGGGATAGGGTTTTGGTTAGGTTTTAATGGTGGATCTAAGTTGAAGAGGGGGGAGGAAGAAGAGGGAGAGGGCAGGAGCAGCAGCAGCTCTATGAAGGGGGGGAGAGAAAATGAGGTGGAAATGATGGAGGAAAGGGTCAAAAGTCAAAAGCAACCTACTCTCTCTCTCTCATCATCATGCTACTTTTTCCTTTTCTCTTAATTCCTTCTCACTTAAATAGTAAACCCAAATGAGAAACCATGGTAGAAAATGCACAAGTGTGAAAAAAGTGATATGTGCATGTTTTGCACAAAATTGCTAAAAAACCGATCAGCGATTTTTAATCGCGATTAGCACTAAATTAGCATATAACTAATCATAAAAACTTTAAAATGGCATAATTCTATAAATCACCCTATTTTAGAATTTTCCATAATTTTTCTAAAATTTTTCCCATTTATTTGTATATAATAATATCAAAATATTAAAATATTCAATAAAATAATATTAAATTATAAAAATTCCCAAAAATAATATTTTATTTTTTTGAAATGTTACACCTGGCCAAGGACGACAATGTGTAATGGCTCTCCTAGACACAGCGCGATATCAACTCCCAATACCGGGAGAGACGAATCCTGTCTAACCGTCACTGCCTCCAAGTGCTTCGGGACTGCACCCAACTACTACCTGTTTGCACGACTCAGTAGAGCCGTGGTAGGGTAGTAATCTAAGAATAGTGGGAACACACTCGAGGCGAAGTGACAGTGTCAAGTTAGCGGACTAAGGTGTACTCATGTCACATGGGAACTGTTAACTGACGATAGGTATAATAGCAACCAACAATTCCCGATGAGTCCTGTCTAGTGTACTTGTAACCTAACGAGCACCTGCATACTATCTCCAGTACGACGTACTGATGGCTGTGGGACAGACCATCTCTCCTACTGGGAAGAGAAGCGTATGCACCAGTCTACTCTGGAGTATCGATGCCCTGTCTCGATAATCCTACGACTAGGGACCAAAATAAGGATGTGCTTATAGACTACCCAGCCCCCACTAGTATGATCGCCATCACAATGCCGGTAGTCAAGCAAAAATCCTAAGGGCTCCATCAATATGTTTTTAGCGATATGTTAAAAGAAACATATACACATATTAAGATAGAAACAAACCAAGTAGCATACTACTATATCGAGCAAGACTGTCGTAAACCCGTATATATATATCTCAAGCCTCCAAAATGTATTATACAAACTAGTACTATACAATAATGGCCTCTAGGGCATACATATTCAACAATCTCCCACTTGCACTAAAGGCCAGTAATTGGTGTACCGCATACCTAACGTCTGCACTAAGGCCAGCTGCTGGCGTACCGTATACCCAATAGCTTAAAAAGTCGCTCGAACTGTGTTTGAGGGAGGGCCTTTGTGAATGGATCCGCCGTGTTGTCTTTTGTGTCGACTCTTCGTACCTCGATCTCCTGGCGATCAATGATCTCCCTGATCAGGTGATACCGCCTTAAGATGTGTCTGGATTTCTGATGGGACCTTGGTTCCTTTGCTAAAGCTATAGCCCCATTGTTATCGTAATACAAAGGTATTGGGTCAACAATGGACGGAACCACCTGAAGTTCACTAATGAACTTCTTCATCCAGACCGCCTCTTTTGCGGCATCGCTTGCAGCAATTTATTCAGCCTCCATCATCGAGTCTGCGACGGTATCCTGTTTGAAACTCCTCCAACATACTGCCCCTCCGTTGAGGGTAAACACAAAACCCGAGACAGACTTGCTATCATCTTTGTCACTCTGGAAGCTTGAATCGGTAAAGGACTCGACCCTGAGGTCTCCATTACCGTAAACCAGGAACATCTCCTTAGTCCTTCTCAGGTACTTGAGAATGTTCTTCACTTCCGTCCAGTGGCCCTTACCTGGGTCGACTGATACCGGCTCACCACGCTCAGCGCGTAAGCTACATCTGGTCTTGTTCATAGCATCGCATGCATTATAGATCCTACCGCCGAAGCGTAGGGTATAGTGCTCATGTGAACCCTCTCCTCATCAGTCTTAGGAGACATCTTCTTGGAGAGGGTGATTCCGTGCAATGCGGGTATATTACCGTGCTTGGAATCTTCCATACTAAATCTCTTTAGTACGGTCTTTATGTACCTGGACTGCGAAAGTCCCAGTAGTCTCTTGGATCTATCTCTGTAGATCTTGATCCCCAGAATGTACGAGGCATCACCCAGGTCCTTCATGGAGAACCGTTGTGACAAGAATAGCTTGACAGATTGTAGCATAGGAATGTCATTTCCTATCAAAAGAATGTCGTCCACGTACAAGACTAGGAACACGACAGTTCGTCCTACAATCTTCTTATAGACACAAGGTTCATCTTCGTTCTTGATGAAATCAAATTCTTTGATTGCCTCATCAAAACAGATGTTCTAGCTCCGCGATGCCTGCTTTAATCTATAAATGGATTTAAGCAACTTGCACACCTTCCCGCTGCTTCCACTGTCTACAAAACCCTCTGGCTGATCCATGTAAACACACTCTTCTAAACAGCCGTTTAGAAAAGCCGTTATTACGTCCATCTGCCAGATTTCATAGTCATGGAAGGCAGCAATGGCAAGTAGGATCCGAATGGATTTGAGCATAGCCACTGGAGAAAAAGTTTCGTCATAGTCCACACCAGGTCTTTGACGAAAACCTTTTGCAACGAGTCTAGCCTTATAGGTTTCCACCTGTCCATCTACACCAAGTTTCCTTTTGTAGATCCATTTGAATCCAATGGGTTATACCCCAGGTGGAGCAATATCCAAGGTCCACACTTTATTGGTGTACATGGACTCCATTTCGGATTGCATAGCTTCCAGCCACTTATCAGAGTCCCTACTGATAATGGCCTGCCTGAAACTGGTAGGGTCATCTTCTTCCAAGATGCAATCCTCTCGATCCCCGTCTAAGAGAAAACCGTAGTATCTCTCGGGCGGATGAGAAATCCTACCAGATTTGCGGAGTGGCTGAGGATCGTCTGGGTTTATTGAATCCTGAGGTTCTGTCAAATCTTCAGTTACATTTTGTGGTTCATGGATTTCTCCCAGTTCTACTGAACTCCCACTAGTTTATTTTGCAAGAAACCCCCTTTCTAAAAAGATAGCATGGCGAGATACAAACACCTTCTGTTCCTCAGTGTGGTAGAACAGATATCCTAGTGAATCTTTAGGATATCCCATAAATTTACACAGAACTGACTGTGCCTCTAGCTTTTCCGGTTTCTGTGTTTTCACATAGGTCGGACAACCCCATATCCTAATAAATTTAAGACATGGTTTCTTACTGCTCCATATTTCATACGGAGTTTTAGGCACAGATTTGGACGGAACTTGATTCAAAAGGTATGCCGCTGTCTGAAGCGCATGTCCCCAGAATGAAAGAGGCAACTCAGCACTACTCATCATGGAGCAAACCATATCCAATAGGGTACGATTCCCCCGCTCCGATACACCGTTGTGCTGTGGTGTATAAGGGGGAGTAAGCTGAGAGAGAATACCATTCTCTTTTAAGTAATCTAGGAATTCCGTGCTTAAGTACTCCCCTCCTCTATCAGACCAGAGGATCTTGATACTTTTGCCAGTCTGGTTCTCTACTTCGTTTCTGAATTCCTTGAATTTCTCAAAAGCTTCAGATTTGTGTTTCATCAGATACACATATCCGAACCTAGAGAGATCGTCAGTGAATGTGATGAAGTACGAGAACCCACCCCTTGCATGTATAGACATTGGACCACATACATCACTATGTATGAGTCCCAAGAGCTCTGTTGCTCTTTCTCCATGTCCGGTGAACGGAGATTTGGTCATCTTTCCTTTGAGACAAGACTGACAAGTTTCATAAGATGAAAACTCGAAGGTATTCAAGAGTCCATCTTTATGCAACTTACTTAGTCTTTTCTCTCCGATATGACTAAGTCTACAATGCCACAAGTAGGATTCATTCATATCTGAATTCTTCCTCTTGCGTGTGTTTTGTACATTGAGAACTGTATTCTGATTTAGAACGTAGATACCATTACACAGTGTACCTTCTGCAACCAGTACCTTATGAAGGTAGATGTTCATGATATTTTTATCAAGAACAAAGTTATATCTATCTTTATTGAGTAAAGAAACTGATATGATGTTGCAAACCATGGAAGGTACATAGTAGCAATCGTTCAAAATCATAGTATTGTCATTTGGCAACACTAGGTGATATTCACCGACGGCTGCAGCATTAACTTGTGCTCCGTTCTCTACCCTGAGCGACATATCACCAGGTAAAACTTTCCTACTTTTTCTCAGTCTCTGCAATAGATTACAGATATGAGATCCTGATCCGGTATCAAGTACCCAGGAGGTAGGGCTGACCGTAAAGCAGTTCTCAATTACAAGAACACCTGAAATAGATGCAAAACTATGCTTCTTCTTCAACTGGGTATCCTTGGAATTCATACAATCCTCTTTCCTTTGCTCATACTTATGACTGTTGTCGTAAGTTAGAGCTGAACCAACGTTCCCCAGCCCCGAATAAGAATTCGGATCAGTCAAGCGATACATTTTATTATCTTGATTAGGGCGTGAAATGGTTGCTACCTGGAGAGAGAGAAAAGAAACACTCAGCGTGCGCTCTTGCAAAATTAGATTGGTTTATTAATTTATCTAATCGGTATGGCTCCCACTGTTTCCTCAAATTCTTCTTCAAACCCTAAAAGAAGAACTAGTCGGGATTAATCTCACGTCACAATACCTGCTTAACCTTTCAGCCAGGCTAGTGTTGGTATTTCGAGGGAGGTTTTCCAACGCTTTCACGAAGTTCCTTAATTAAATAACCTCTTTTCCCTGGAGGCGTAGCCCCGCTAACACCATTCTAGACACCTACTTAGTTTATAGCATTGATTGTTAAGTGAAATAATCTCCCGAGAGTAATCCAACTCATCAGTGGGATCGGGATCCAACTATCATTGTGCGATGACCTAGATGGAATCCACTCTAGTCACCACTCTCCAGAAGGTATGCTAAATCTGCAAGTTTCAGTTTCTTTAGAAACTCCCGATGTGGATTTTTGCCTCTAGGACCCAAGTGACCTTGACGAATAATCAACAAATCAAAAGGTCCTAGTCAAGTTCAACCCGTCGTTATCCAGGATTGCATTAGACCCGCCCGCATGATCCTTGACGAATAATCAACAAAATCATGCGACCGTCCTAACCAATCGCATCTATCAGTGCAACAGAGAATTATTACTTAGCTACCGTTCACTGTGCCTTGACGAATAATCAACAAACGCAGCACGAATACTAAGTATTAATTATCTGAAACGACGGAGGGCTACGGCTGGGTTTTTAGCAAAAAACCCGTTAACGTAATGAACTTGATGTAGTTGAAGGAACATGATAGCCTTTTTAAAAATATAGTGGCGAATACTTTTGCTAAAGAGGTCACTCCCTGTGAAGGGATCTCGGCTCTTTCCTCGTCGAATGAGGTGCAGAATATTCTAAATTGAATACCTCGATGCAAAGAAAGAATAATCGACTATAGTGAAGTTATTACCCTGATGCAAACTTTTTGTCCAAGGGGTCACTCCCGATGAAGGGATCTCGGCCCTTGTCTCGTCGACTGAGGTGCTGGGCATTCATAACCGAATACCTCTATGCAAAACAAAAGAGAACATCCTTGCAATAACAGCTTTTTTTTTTGAAAATTATTCCAACAACGTCTTTTTGGTTTATTTTCTTTGCATTAATTTAATGCGTCCCATCAATTAATCTTACCATTGCAGAAAACAACGAAAATATGACGTACACTTATGCCATCCGCATTCGCCATGGGGCCCCGTCATTACCCGTTAGGTTACTTAACTAACGACAGAGCGGGGGCTGGACTAGCGCGGATGCAAAACATAAGTAATGCCTACTAGATATCATATATAGATATATACATTCGTTAGATGCAATGATACCCATTCCAGATCACAGATGAACACATTGGATATGCTAGGAATCCGCGTTTCGTTCGAGCCTGCAACGAAAGACGGATTATACGGTCGCGATGAATAGCCAAACCCTACCCTAGACCCCTACGGGTGCAGCAAACTACCCGCCAAATACCCGAAGTGAAGCAGCCTCCCTCAACAACGTGAATATGCCACTCAGCACTTCAACGTACCCGGTAGTTTGTGCACCCCACCTTGGGTCTATCCTAGGACCAAAAACAGTAAAAGAAATAATATACAATGGCGGCTACAACCTCATCCCGGATGTGTGGCTATAAAAATAATATTACATCAATTTACATTTTACATCAAATGAAAGATAAAGAAACCCTCATCTCACAAAACCCCGGCTATTCATCCGCGACAATCCAACAAGTTCATATACACAATCCAAACAACATTACAGATCACAGATATGCACAACCCCCGCTAATCGACGTATAGCGATTAGCCGACGTTCAGTGCATATATCACATTACAGATATAACCATTTTGCCAAAGTTTGTAGAACTCCGATCAAAATACAAATTTGTAACTACCCCAAAAAATAACATTTTTCTCTGGATAATCTGGGCAGAAACAAAATATCTCAAAAATCCCAAAACACCAAACTGAGAAATCTGCAACAAATCGGAGTCGCGGCCGAGTCAACTCGGCCGCGGATCCGCGGCGGAACGCATGGTTCCGCCGCGCTTCCGCGGCGAGTTGGCCGATTCGTGGGCTCAAATTTCTTGACTTTTCCTAGAAAACCCTGCATGTATTTTTCATGTCGTACAAAATATTTTTAGGCCTGTTTTGAAAATCGACAGAAAATACAATTTTTCGGTTTGTTTTCGGGATTTTTTCCGGATCGAAGTTCTAAACACTTTGCTAACAGTTATTTGTTGCTGATCTAGGCTCTGATACCACTGTTAGGTCCACGTTACCCACCCCGGTTCTTTTGGGGAGGCGGAATAGGTAAAAATCAAATTTTTTCCCCAAAAGGTAACATGGACCATCCATGAAGGATCTTTGCTAAACAAAAACTAACTAAAAACCTACAAGTTCTAGCTACTATGTAGAATGGTTATACCTAGGTCTTGAACTCCTTCTCTTCTTTTGGTGGTTCTCCTCCTTGCTTGCTCCTTGTAGTGGCTTGAACGGCTCCTCCTCGTCGTCTCCTCTTTGCCGTAGATGGATCCACCCGAGGGCCTCGAACTTGAGCTCCTATCTCAACCTAGAGATAACTAAGGTGCTTGGTTTGCTAAACCTAGAACCTTAGAATGAGTAGAGAAGAGTTATGGTGGTTTTGTCTCAAAGGTTCATGATTTCCAACTCATGGAACACTTGAACCTTGAGAGAGGAAGATGGAGAGTTTTCTTTCCAAGAGAGAGAAAGAATATGATAGAATAAGCTCTCATAATGCAACCATGCTCACAAAAGCAAGAATAATGAAGATAGTAATAATAATTAAGAATTATGATGGTTAGTTTCAATGACCATTATCATTTCATGCATTTCATGCATTTTGTAAAGAACAACAAGTAAACAAAAGTCATAGAAATGAAATGATGATGGTCAACAAGTCCACAATGGTCAACCGGTCAACAAAGTCAACAAGTCAACAAAAGTCAAATGTTTAACTCAACCATGACACAATAATCCTTAATTAATATTATTAATCATATTTCTCATTCTCATTAGGGTTTAGAAAAAGTCAACGGTCAACAAGTCAACCAAAGTCAAATGGTCAACAACCTTAATGAGAATCCTCTGCCTCTGCCTCTGTCAACTGTGCATACACACCCGCATCCGTGTTCTAAGGAACACGAATACACTGAGACAAAACCAATCCCAAAACAAGTACTAGGATCTGGCTTAAACCATAGCCCGCTAGTAATAACTGTCCGGACACCAAACGTGCATAAGTGCGCGTATGTGAACGAACCTCGTCGCAAAACCATGCAACCTCCACTCTTTTTGCCCAAAGGCGAGTAACCCTCTGTGTGGGACTCTAAGGCTCGACACTATGCTGGCAGTGGGTTTAACCACAGGCCGCAAGCGGTACTAGCTGTACGTAACGGTCCCCAGGTATATGCCGATAAGAAGACTGATGAGGTGAACCCATCCGAACTCCTACTGAGCCTGAATGTGACAATCTCCGTACAGTCCGGTCTGTTCGTCTGAGAGTATCGCATGGCGGGCGTAGGGAGGCGGTAAACGTCAGTCCCCTAATAGCGGTACAAGTCGTCTCGGAGTGTAGCCCAAAACACCATGAGAATCTACTGGAAAACCTACCAGTAATTCTCGCTTACCCTGGCCAGGGACGACAATGTGTAATGGCTCTCCTAGACATAGCACGATATTAACTCCCAATACCGAGGGAGACGAATCCTGTCTAACCGTCACTGCCTCCAAATGCTTCGGGACTGCACCCAACTACTACCTGTTTGCACGACTCAGTAGAGCCGTGGTAGGGTAGTAATCTAAGAACAGTGGGAACACACTCGAGACGAAGTGACAGTGTTAAGTCAGCGGACTAAGGTGTACCCATGTCACCTGGAAACTGTTAACTGACGATAGGTATAATACTAACCAATAGTTCCCGACGAGTCCTGTCCAGTGTACTTGTAACCTAACGAGCACCTGCATACTATCTCCAGTATGACGTACTGATGGCTGTGGGACAGACCATCTCCCCTGCTGGGAAGAGAAGCGTATGCACCAGTCTACTCTGGAGTATCGATGCCCTGTCTCAATAATCCTACGACTAGGGACCAAAATAAGGATGTGCTTATAGACTACCCAGCCTCCACTAGTGTGATCGCTATCACAACGCCGGTAGTCAAGCAAAAATCCTAAGGGCTCCATCAATATGTTTTTAGCGATATGTTAAAAGAAACATATACACATATTAAGATAGAAACAAACCAAGTAGCATACTACTATATCGAGCAAGACTATTGTAAACCCGTATATATATATCCTAAGCCTCCAAAATATATTATACAAACTAGTACTATACAATAATAGCCTCTAGGGCATACATATTCAACAGGCAATAAACGTCAGATTCCTAATAACGCAATAAGTCGTGCCGATATCAAGCCCATCACCATCCGTGAAACTACTGATCCAAATTAGTAAATCTCAGCTGCCTGGTTAGGTCTTATGATGATGGTTAACCAGGCACAACGCGACATCAACACTCAATACCGAGAGAGACGAATCCCCGAAATCCGCTCACTGCCTCCATGTGGCTCGGGACAGTACCCAACTAAAACTTGTTTACACGACTCTTTTGAGCTGTGGTAGGGTAGTAATCAAAATAAAATGAGAACTCACACAAGACAAATGACGATCTTGGGTCAACAGACTAACCTGTACTAATACCACCAGAGACCTGCTACCCGACGATAGGTATAATACCATCTATCATGATTTTGGCGAGTCCGTCCAGTATAACTCATAATCCAATAAGCACCTGTATACAATCTCGGTGACTGACTAACACCAATGGCTGTGAGACCGGCCATCGCCCATCGTCGGGGTCAAGAAACATATACACTAGTCTACTCTGGAATATTTATACCTAGTCTCGATATTCCCATGACTAGGAACATTTAAGGATGTGCTTAAAGACTACCCAGTTCTCACAAGTGTGATCGCCACAATAACCCTGGTAGTCAAGCATAAATCCTATGGACTTTATCAACATGTAATAGTGATATGCAATACCCCACACAACATGTACATGATGATAAAGTTGTTAGGAATATGTATGCCCTAGAGGCCATTATTGTATGATATAGTGGATGCTTGGACATATATATAGAGGATTTTCTTGCTCGACATGATAGTATGCTATCCGGTTGCTCTTTATCTTAACATGTACGCTTGTGTTATTATACTGTCTCTCTGTTACATGTTGATAAAGCCCTTAGGATGTAGGCTTGGCTATCAGGACTATGATGGAGATCATACTAGTGGGCTGTATAGTCCATAAACACATCCTTTAACAGTTCCTAGTCGAGAGAGTATCAAGACAGGGCATAAATATTTCAGAGTAGACTAGTGTGTACGTTTCTTGACCCTGTATGGGGCGATGGTTGATCCCACAGCCATTGGTGTTTGATATCAAAGATTGTATACAGGTGCTCATTAGAGAATGGGTACATCGAACAGGACTCACTGAAAACTCCTAGATGGTATTATACCTATCGTCAGATAGCAGTTCTCTGGTGACACTTGTACAGGTTAGTCTGTAGACCCGAGATCGTCATAGTATCTTGTGTGGTTCCCACTATGCTTTGATTTCTTCCCTACCACGGCTCAAAGGAGTCGTGCAAACAGGTGGATTCTGGGTACAATCCCGAGTCATATGGAGGCAGTGAGCGATAGGAGGAGTTTCGTCTCTCCCGGTATTGGGAGTAGATGTTGCGCTATGCTCGATTGGCTATAACAACAAGTCTCTGGTCATGGTTGATGAGATTTACTGGTAAGTGTTATCAGTAGTTTCTCAAACTGTTTTAGGCCACACATCGGCATGACTTATCAAGTTACTGGGGTTTGACGATTCCACCCCCAGACTCGATATGCGACATATCAGACGAAGAGACCGGACTGTACTGTAAGTGTTGCTTATAGGATTTACGGGAGTTTGGACAAACTTGCTTGTTGATCTTCTGTTCGCTCAATACCTGGGTAGCCGTTACGTCCAGCTTATACCGCTGACGGCTTGTGGGTGTCTAATGTGATCAGTACCTACTGCTGGCGTATTGACGAGTCTTTAAATTCCCACACAGAGGTTACCTAGCTCAAGCGAAACGAAGTAGGGCATATATGGTGATATGTGCGGATGCTTGATTAAATACGAGTATGTGATACCGTATTCTAATATCATGATATTTGATATCTGTCAGGTTATATGTGATATAACCGGGTTATTGAATCAAGTGTTGATTTGATAATATGATATACATATATATGATATTAGTCGGTTGTATATGATATAACCGGATTATTGAATCAAGTGTTGATTTAATAATTTGATATGTATTTATATATTTGATATATTTATATATATTAACTAATGTCATTGCTCACTAAACATTTTCTCTCTTTATACATATTAATATATATATGTGATATATATAATTATATGTATTATATATTATATCATGGTTGATGATACATAGAACTAGGATGTATGAGAATCACACATAAGTTAAACATGAGATGATAATGGTTTGATTTATGAATTAAAGAAAAATGGAAATAAGTCATTTTGCTTAAGATGCTTATGGAAGCTTTGAGAAGCCATGACTCATCACATTTTTCTTCTTTTTGTAACGACTCTGTTTTAATGTACAGAAAATTTGTTTAAAAGTTAATGTACAAATGGAGTATTTACAATTCTGTGTATGCTATAAGTATTTAATTTGCTTTTGAACAGCAAGAAACAACTTGTAGCTCATTGGTAAAGCCTTGCACTGCTGTGACGTAGCCCCTGTGTTCGAATCCCCCCAGCCACATATATTTTTGCTGATTTTTCTTTTTAAACTTTTAGAAGCTCAAAAGTTTGCATGTGCACTGCACATAAAATAAAAAGTCATAAAGAAATCAAACATGTGGAAAATGTTGCACACACAGACCTAGACACATGGCAGAAATCCCACACCCTCACCCTCAATCGGACCAGCGCACAGTCCCAAATGCTCCAATATTTTAACCCTAGCATCCCTTGGCCCACCCCATTAACCCTAGTCTGTTTGTTTTCCCTGCACATTTCCAGAGAATTAAAAATGAGCGTTAATCCAAATTTAAATGCATTTTTAATCCATTTCTTCAATACCTTAAACCCTAATTTCTCCTATAAATACCACACTACACTTTAGCCTCCTCATTCTGAAATTTAGAACCAAAACTCTCAAATTTTTCTAAGTCAAAAGTTGTACAAGTGGAGTTAGCTCAAGGTCAAGTTCCGGGGATGACTCGGGACAAATCCGGTGACACCGCGACTTCCCGACGCTTCCAAAAGTTTCTTCTACCTCCCCCCTCTATTCTCAAACGGTAAATTCCTACTCCTCTCCTCTCTTCTAGTCTAAAACAATCTCCTATTAAAACTCGTCGGAAGCGGAGTTAATCCGACTCCCGATTCTCATTTTCTTTAAAAACCTAAATTATCTTAACCGAAAATTATCCATTTCTTTATATATTGTTTAGTAACCATAAGATAACAATTTGACCAAGTTTCAATTCAAAATTTAATGTTAAATAAATTCTACTTCACTTTTTCGGTAAAATACCATCAAGTTTATATGCGACCTTACTTTATCGTTTTACACATATTACCTTTAGAAAACTCACGAGGTAATGACCTACCTCATCACAACACTCACCATGACATAGCACGATGGCTTGTAAAACATGATTTGGGGATAAAAATACGTATTTACATTTTAATACCATAAACTATCAAAAACCGTTTTCTTTTAAAATGTATTATTTAATTCCTTGCAAATGCGTCTCTACAACCCACTCTTGGGGACCCCGATCAGGATGGTGCGAGTTATCGTACATCCTCGGGCCTAGTAGAGCGAGATACAGACCTCCTCACGGAGCATCTGATCTCGATGGAATTTTAATGCAATTTTTAAGAAAAATGTGATTTCTACTTAATAAATAAAATTTATTTTTTTTATAATTATATATATACATATTATCAAAATATCTACTTTAAATATAAATAAAAATATTCTATGTTACCAAAAAAAAAAGAAAAGATTTACATATTTCATGAAAATACCACCACAAATCCGTATAACTCCAATTTACAACAAAATACCATATAATATCCAAATTAGGTTTATATCCACTAGAATACCTTCTTATTCAAAAAAAATCACATCCATGAAAACCCTAGATAAATAAATACTTGAGGTTATTTTGAAAATATATCAAAACTATTTTTCATAAAACCCCTCAAGTTATATTAATTTACAATAAGGACTCTAGTAAATATAAGTTTAAGCGGAACCAATTCTCTTAAGTCTCAGGGAGCCGGAGAAAATTGGTGCTTGCCTATTTAAGGTAGAAAACTAAAACGGGGTTATCAATGGTAATTGGCTTGGAAAAAGTCATAAATCCTGCCGTCCATGTGCAACAGTTACCGATAACACCAAAACTAACTCAGGACTTCAATACTGTCTAAAATGTCTGACTCGGTTTGAGTCTCAGTCAAAACTGGTAACAATCTATACAATTTAAAGATAACTTCAATACAACAGGAATCTCTTTATACCAGATACAATCTATATTAACGTGACTTGAACTAACCGAACCATGGGTATTCATTGACTTGATTACATGACTATCCATTTACATCATTATCCGTATACATGAACAATTGATATCATGGTTTCGGCAAGTCATCTATCTACTAATCAATACAATCAATACAAAAGATATTACGGGGTATTTAAGGGGTAGACTGCTACAGAATGCGTTAGAAGTGGCATGAGACGGTCACTTTAATACACCTAACCTGAATATCCATTGCTGTTGTTCTGTAGCTTAACGGTTACTTGTGCTCCGTATACCTTAGTCCACGGAATAGTTGGACTCCTCTCGTATACACTGGCATATTCTGTACCAAGCTACAAACAACTGCCATAATATGACAAACTTATAATACACCAGTTATATTCTTATATCTGTATATTTATCTGTCTATTCCTAACTTTTCTTTGGGACTTACCGAGCGATTGTTAGCTGACGATGTTCATATCAGATTTTTGTATTTGTATATCGCCCATTCTTAATCACATTGCATATAAATAGGTGTTTTTGATCCATGTCTGCTAAATAGTTGCAGGTTACAGGTTCTCAGCTCTTTACAGTGAGATTCGTGGAAAGTCGCAACAAATGTGTGACTACGACCAATAACAGATGAATACTGACCCGCATGATGCCGCATACCAGCTTAAGCAGAGTTCAAGGCAAAAGTCTACTGCTGAATATCTGGAAGAGAACAGAAGAGATTTTGAGAAACCAAGTGTACCAAATAGAGGATGAAAGCAACATGGAGAAACCCTGAAGAGATGGACTCATGATTCCACCAAACGGCCGCGGAACCATGGCCAAACAGGCACTTCTGCCGCGGAACCGCGGCCGTGTTATGCACGTGTCGGTGGCAGTGTCCGTGCTTTGACTCGGCTCTCTTGGGGTAGTTTTGTAAATTAGTGATTGGATCAGAATGTAAACCTAGGGTTTCTTATCTATAAATAGGAGAGCTCATGGCCTTTCTTAGGATGCCTCTTTTAGTGTGCCTCTTTTGAGGGTGTCTCTTTTAGGGTGCCTCTTTTGAGGATGCCTCTTTTTATTTTTAATCTAGAATTTAAATTCATTTTGTAATGAATCGTTGAAGAGGTTATTAATAAAAGTAAGTTTTTTTTTATCTCACATTTTTTATCTGCAATTTATTATATGCAAATTTTATTTGTTCTTTTATTATCTGCAATTTAGGTCATCAATAAAAATATAAAATTTTTGTTTTCATCTCTTTTAATGGGTGAGTAATTCCTTACTTGTTAGGGCTAGGAGAAGGAAGGTTTGAGAAAAGGAAATCTCTCTCACTTCTTTTTTTTTCCCAATAATTTTAAATACGAACTCCCTTTAATTCAACCCAATCCGCTCACTATGGCACCCTATCCTATATGATAGCGGTGATTCCCTAGTTAGACCGGTTGTGGTTGAATGAACCGGAGGTTAGGGCTAAGAGACAAGAACGGACGGATAAGGACCAAAAAGAAGAAACTAAGCATGGAAAGCCTAGCTTAGACTTGTAAGTTTCTTCCTAGTCGTGCTAATCCCCGTTGTTGCCAATTACCTTAACACCGATATTCATAACTAAGGCATTGAAAGAAGTACGAATTTCCTAAACTCAACCTAACCTAATCCTAACCCTAGCAAGAATTTTATCACCTTTTATCTCATTCGTAGATCTTAAAACAAAACCCGACTTAAACAGATTTAACTCGTTAAAACATAAAGAAAATGATTCCATCTCCCTGTGGATCGACCCGTACTCAACCGGCTAGCTACCAAGCGACACCGTCTTGATTGCGGTAAATTAAACACAGAAAATCTCTGACAATCAAATGGCGCCATTGCCGGGGAGACGGTAATTTCTTTCTTTGTGTAATTTCGGGTTAATTAAAAATATAAAAATATAAAAATTGAAAAACCAAAAAAAAATAATAAAAAAATAAAAATCATCTTGTTATTTTTGAAAGGTTTTTGTGCAAGTGTGCAGGCTTGGGGGAAACTCTGTTTCAGATTTGGAGCAAATTCAGTGAACAAATCAATATTCAAGAGATCTAGACAGAAAGAGGAAAACAAATTCAGCACAGGGAACAACTTTGAAGCAGTCAAACGTCTGAACAGCCGCGGAACCGCGGCATAATCGACAGTCTGACCGCGGAACCACGGTCAAAGGGTGACATCAGCAACCCAAAAATCTCTGTAAGTATCTCATTTCTCATCTACTCTACTCTGCACTATACTGAAAAAAATTTCCTGCAGGTTTCTTTGCACAGATTCTCTTTATCCTATCCAATAAATTGTTTTTGTGCAGGATTCTTTGCGCTGCCAAATAAAAAAAAATTTGCAAGTGTTTTAGATTTTTGGTGTGTTAACTGCTTTGCATAATTAATACGGAATCTAAAGGGCTATAACACCAATCAAGATTGGGTGAGGATTTTATTACCCTTCCTAAGACCCCAAAAATCACTAAAAAGCATATGGATCACTCTTGAGTTAATTAAAAAATATCTAGACTCATCCAATTAAAGACTGTCGTGCTCATTAGGACAGAGGAAGGTTGTGGGCATTCATTCGTTTATCTAAACCTGACTTTGTGGTGCCTAGACTAGACAAGTGAAAAATGTCATTTAAAAAGGCTCGTCTCACGGTGATTCGTGAGCGGAACATTCCTTTCTTCATTTGTGCTTACCTGGCCACAATTAGCGGTGAAGAGGCGATTTGAGAGATATCTCACAACTTGTCACTTTGGAACAGTTAGGAGCAGTCTAGTGGACTTAGAAGACCATAGCTCTAGGTTTGATTGTGCATGTTTTAACTGTAATTGTTTGAAGTAAGTCCGTAAACATTCTTGCAAAACTCTTTCAAAAATTTCTAAACTCCAAAATAAACAATTTTTAACAAAAAAAAAATCACATTCTTTTTCTTCTCCTTTCTCTCATTACATCATGGGTATCCCACCTCGCAAAACTCTTGCCGAACTTTGGTACCCACAACCAGACATTATTTCCTACGGTTCTTGTTTTGGTCGACTTTCGAACGACCCCTCCATGCCTAAAATTTCTTTGAAAGATCGGATAGACGCGTCTAGGACAACCAATTGAACTCCGCAATCCACCTTGTATCAACCATTTCAACCTTCACCACCTTCTTATGTTGATACTCCTTTTTCGAGTCCTGTTGTAACTCCGAAACCTATGTCTATTGCTGAACATATTGAACAATCTCGTAACCGATCTTACACTCCTTTCACCAATGCGAATTCTTTGGATCAACAATTTCATTCACCTTCTTATCCATATTTTGATCCTACCCCTGTCCAACCATTCTATTCCTATCCATCCTACCCAACTTTTACACCTTCCCTGGACATTGCTTCTACACAGCCATTTGGGAGTTTTCAATATCCAAACAAATTTGAATTTTTTACTGAAACTCCTTCACAACCCATGTCTAGTCTGGAACAGTCGTTGGAAGACTTTAGGGTAGCGTCATGCCAACAGATGATGGATCTGAATGCGCCCATGGCCGCCCTCATACAACCTAGTGACCCGGTAGCTAGTTTCCAACTAGCTCCAAATTTTCCAATGTATGATGATGCGGTTGAACAGATTGAGAATTTGAGTGGTGAGAGTAAGCTGTACACCCTTCCAAATCAAACCTACCCATCCTCATTGAATCCCACAACTCCGGTTTTGAATGTCTATCAAGTGTTCCAAATGATTCACCGGTTGAAAATAAAACGTTTAATGAGTTGTGCGACTTTGTAGCGTTTGATTTATCTGATTGTGAAGGGTCCCTTTCGAGTGAAACCATCACCAATCCTTTTGATCTCTACATCTCCACTCTAGAACCTAAATTGATTGATATCCATGCTTTTGTTGAGGTGCCTGAGAAAATTAATTTTCACTTGATTAAGGATATTGACGCTGGGAATATTTTGGATGATGAAGCCGCAGATTTGATTGAATTTTTCTCTCCAATTCATCATCCCGAGACATTAAATGTTTTTCCCGAACTTCATACGCGTCTTGATTTTGATGAGAATTGCATGGATAAGCTAAATTTTGAGGAGAGTATTGAGGAAATTATTGAGGATGAAGCATTTTTACTTGAGGAGTCGGATTTTCCAATTCATTCTATCCCTTTCATTGACTGCGCACACCCTCCTGAATCTTTAACCGATACCCTTCCTCAATCACTTCCCTCCATCCTCGTTCCGACCTTGCAAGAAACCGTTACACTTTCATTTTCAATGTCTGGTTTACCAAGTTCGACGTACCCATGTTTTCTCACAAATCTTGAGGGATTTGACCACATTTCTCAGTGGATTGATAGATTAGCACAATCGCTTTTTACACATCGGTCATTACAAATTGTGCTAATTTATACACTCCATTTCCACCCTCAAGTTCGTATTCCATTTCTTTCTCCCACTTTCTCTGGTTCTTCTTCTAATCTTCCTTTAATGATAGAGAGTGTTAATGGATCACAATCTGGTATTTTGAGTTCGATAATTCTAGAAAAACAACTTGATTTAAACTCTTTTGAGAATAAGGTAGATGAGCCTTACAAGTCTCCTACCTCCATAATTTTTGAAAAATCAAGTGTGTTGAATTCCGGCGCGACACTTATTGACATTGAAACGTTCAATCGGACCATCGATGAAAGTTTCGAAGATATTTTCGCCGACGGACTTGCATTCCTAAACGACACGAATTTTGTGATTAATCAACCTCCACCTGAAGAAGTCGAACCACCACCATTTCTTCTTATCCCATATGAGAATATGACTATTCTTCCCATTCCTAATCATCCACATTCTCGTTTCCATTCACCATTATTGTTTTGTCTCTACAAATCGAGACGTAAACCTTTTCTTTTACACCACTTATCTCTTCCCCACTTCTTCCTGGCTCCATACAATATGTTCTTCCACCAACCGGTGCGTTTCACTGATAAATTCTTTGAATGGTTGGTGTTGACTTTTGGTCTTTGCAAAGCTTGGCATTGATCGGTAACTTTGACCCCCCTTTTTAAAAGCTTAGCATTATTTAACTTAAGTTTGGGGGGGGGGTATAATTTGGCTCTTGAAAATAATTTTTTTAACTAAAAGTGGTGAGCCAAAAATAAGTTTGGGGTAGATTTTCACGATCATATTTCATGTCCCCGTTAATAAATTTTTTTTCCCAAGTTTACAGGTTTATGAGATTTAAAAAAAATGGCAACAGTGGAAATACTGTTTCACTTAAGTTTGGGGGGGGGACCTTTTTGTGTATATATATTTTGTTTTCTTTTTCTGTTAATAATAAAAATAAAAAAGTAATAATAAATAAACAAACAGGGGAGTGCCGACAATTTTGACCCTCTTGGTGTAGCCTGACAGTGAGAGCATTGTCAAGTTTAAGTTTGGGGGTGTGCTTGGTAAACTTTCCACCTTTGCATTCATGTGTATATTTTTGCATTTGCATACTTATTTTAAAACCCATAAAAATCAAAAATTAAAAATCTCAATATTGCCCATATTTGACTCAAGTTCAACATGACGGTTGACTAGTTAGGAAAAACTAGATCCTAAGCTTAGTAAATCAAAAACCCTAAAAATAACCTTTCTTAAAGTTTAACTATAGAAAATATACATCATTATAGTTTATTTATAAATAGGCAAATTTTGAGTTTAGTTCTTGGGCTAAGTCGAAATAAGGGAAGAGTATTGAAAGCTTTATTTGAAATATAAGTCTGAAAAATAATTCTGAACCTTAAGTCCAAATTCTGAAAATATATACCCTACTTTATGCACATACATGCACCTTAAAATTTGGGATAGTAGAGGATACTTTGAAATGCTCTTGTCTAAAATCCTTAGTATGAAAGAAAATAAAATAAAAGTGTAAGTGCTAAATAAAGAGATAAAAAAATGAACACTGGTTTTGTAATTGCTTAAGGTAGCATAAATAAAAAAATATAGCGAGGGTGCTTTATCACCTAGTGCCTTAGACCAACTTGTTTGAGAGTCACTGCTAAGCCTTAGGTATTGCAAGACGAGCAATTACGCCTAAATGTGTAAGCACATTTTGTAATCGGTCGTTTAGTACCTCAAGAAGCATTAACGGTCGCATGAAGGATGTGTGAGTAATTTTATCTAAAATTCACCAACTAAAAGTATTTTGGAAGATGGAAAAGAGTATGATAGCTTGAATTGAATTTCCCAAGTGTAGGGCTGATAATTACACACACGTAGGGGTATATGATTGGAGTTTGGAGAAGAGATAGGAATACAAGATAGGGCTTATATCTTCAGTAGAGATGATAAAAGTTCCTGAGTTAAGATTGCACCTTAGAAGGAAAAATTAGGAGATGCTGAAAGCTTTATAAACTGGCAAAACGTATATGATCTTAAGTTAAATGAAAAGGAAGTGTGAAAAATACGGGTTGATGATTTCTAAGTTGAAGATGATAGATTTTCTTGCTAGAATACTGAATTGAAGAATTAGAGTTAACGGCCAAATTGATCGGATTTTGTGGGTAGTATCCGCTGAAAACCCTAAGGAGACAACACTTCTCCTACTAGGGACACCTAGAGGTTTAACGGCTTGTTGCACGAGCTCAGTGCAATCGCGTTCCCTGCGAAAGTGAGATTAGGACTTTTTGGAGAATAAAATTGGTTTTGCTCGGGACGAGCAAAAGATAAGTTTGGGGGTATTTGTTCATATCAGATTTTTGCATTTTTATATCGCCCATTCTTAATCACATTACATATAAATAGGTGCTTTTGATCCATGTCTGCTAAATAGTTGCAGGTTACAGGTTCTTAGCTCTTTACAGTGAGATTCGTGAAAAGTTGCAACAAATATGGGACTACGACCAATAACAGATGAATATTGACCCGCATGATGCCGCATACCAGTTCAAGCGGAGTTCAAGGTAAAAGTCTACTGCTGAATATCTGGAAGAGAACAGAAGAGATTTTGAGAAACCAAGTGTACCAAACAGAAGATGAAAGCAACATGGAGAAACCCTGAAGAGATGGACCCATGATTCCACCAAACGGCCGCGGAACAGCGGCCAAATAGGCACTTCTGCCACGGAACCGCGGCCGTGTTATGCACGTGTCGGTGGCAGTGTCGTTGCTTTGACTCGGCTCTCTTGGGGTAGTTTTGTAAATTAGTGATTGGATCAGAATGTAAACCTAGGGTTTCTTATCTATAAATAGAACAGCTCAAGGCCTTTCTTAGGGTGCCTCTTTTAGTGTGCCTCTTTTAGGGTGCCTCTTTTGAGGATGCCTCTTTTTATTTTTAATCTATAATTTAAATTCATTTTGTAATGAATCGTTGAAGAGGTTATCAATAAAAGTAAGTTTTTTTTATCTCGCATTTTTTATCTGCAATTTTTTATCTGTTCTTTTATTATCTGCAATTTAGGTCATCAATAAAAATATAAAATTTTTGTTTTCATCTCTTTTAATGGGTGAGTAATTCCTCACTTGTTAGGGTTAGGAGAAGGAACGTTTGAGAGAAGGAAATCTCTCTCACTCCTTTCTTTGCCCAATAATTTTAAATACGGACTCTCTTTAATTCAACCTCAATCCGCTCACTACGGCATCCTATCCTACATGATAGCGGTGATTCCCTAGTTAGACCGGTTGTGGTTGAATTAACCGGAGGTTAAGGCTAAGAGACAAGAACGAACGGACAAGGACAAAAGGAAGAAACTAAGCATGGAAAGCCTAGCTTAGACTTGTAAGTTTCTTCCTAGTCGTGCTAATCCCCGTTGTTGCCGATTACCTTAACACCGATATTCATAACTAAGGCATTGAAACAAGTACGAATTTCCTAAACTCAACCTAACCTAATCCTAACCCTAGCAAGCATTTTATCATATTTTATCTCATTCGTAGATCTTAAAACAAAACCCAACTTAATCGGATTTAACTCGTTAAAACATAAAGAAAAGGATTCCATCTCCCTGTGGATCGACCCGTACTCAACGGTTAGCTACCAAGCGACACCGTCTTGATTGCGGTAAATTAAACACAGAAAATCTCTGACAATCAGACGACATTCCTTCACTTCTTTCTTTGGAATGCTGTCAGGTGGATCCGACTCTCTGGAGGTCGAGCCCAGCGAAGAAGACTTGGAGCAGTTTATGAAGGTTATGCTAACGCCCTGGCCATCAACCGGGGCCGATTGTGGAACAATTTTTTTTCTTACGATCAAAACTTCGCGCTAGAATAACCCTAAACCGGATCTACCATAAACCTAACTAGTATAACTTGAGAGGTTATCTACTATGAAAGGAGTTATACCAAGAGGTTCAAGTCCTTCGGGTCTTCACTCCTCTCCTTTAGTGTGCTCCTAATGGCCTCCATGATCGAGCTTGATCAATGGCTCCTTACGTCAAAGATGATCCACCCGAGAGTGTCTACTTAGAGCTCCTACCTCTAAACCGAGGTAACTAGGTTGCTTAGTTTGCTAAACTAAGTGGCCTAGATGATATAGAGAGTGATGATGGATTAATTTGTCTCAAGAACCCTAAGTTTCTCAACACATGAGACTATTAGGGTTTGAGGTAGAAGAAGAGAGAGCTTGGAGGAAGTGAGAGTGTTGTGAAAAAAAATGAATGAAGAATGTCTAAGTCATTGCACTTAATAATGCAAACACAAAATATCTCCACAAATATCTACAAATTATCAACCATGTGAGAATAGTAAACCATGAGTCACTACATGACTCACCACCTAGACATGCTTCATTCAAAGAATGTAACACCTCACCCTCCACCTCATTAAACCTTTTAACCTAAACGGTTAATCCAAAAAATGGGGTGTCTTCTTCTAGAAGCACCTTGCAAAATTACAAGAATGCCCCTCACCTGTATATACATGCCCGCATCCGTATTCCGAGAAAATATGAATACAATGAGACGAAAATAATCCATCAATATAATACTAGGATCCGGCTTAAACCAAAGCCCGCTAATATTATCCGCCCGAACATCATACGTGCACGAGTGCATGCACGTGATCGAACCCTTGCCGTAAAACCATACAGCTTCTACATCGTTTCGCCCTAAGCAGAGAAGCCCTCTGTGTAGGACTCTAAAGACTCGACAGTACGCCGACAGTGCGTTACTGGATAAATCCATAACCACAAGCATGTCAGTGGCACTAGCTGTACGTAACGGCTACCCGGATACATGTAGAAAAGGAAAGCCGACGAGCAAACTCATCTAGATCCCAACTGAGCCTATCCGTGACAATATCCGCATAGTCCGGTCTCTTCATCTAAGAGTGTCGCATATCAGATTTAGGGGGTGGTAAATGTCAGACACTAATAACCCGATAATTCGTGCTGATGCGGCTCAGGATCAATCCGGGAAACTATTGATCAACCTATCAGTAAATCCTAACTGCTTTGGCCAAGGTGTTATGGTCCTAGCCGATCGAACACAGTGCGATATCGACTCCCAATACTGGGAGAGACGAATCCCTGACAATCACTCGCTACCTCCTTGTGGCTCGGAACTGTACCCAACCAAAACCTGTTTGCACAACTCAGTAGAGCCATGGTAGGGTAGTGATCAAAGCACAGTGGGAACTCACACGAGACAAATGATGACCTCAGGTCCAAAGACTAACCTGTACACATGTCATGTGAGAACCGCTCTCTGACGATAGGTATAATATCATCTAAAGGTTCTCAATGAGTCCGTCCAGTGTACTCACCCCCAGTGAGCACCTGTATACAATCTTAGGTGATCACACCAATGGTTGTGGGACCAACTACCACCCCTCGTCGGGGTCTCGAAACGTATACACAAGTCTACTCTGGAGTATTAATGCCCGATCTCGATACTCCTGCGACTTGGGACTTTTAAGGATGTGCTTATAGACTACCCAGTCCCCACAAGTATGATCGCCATCATAATGCTGGCAGTCAAGTAAGATCCTACGGGCTTTATCAACATGTGGTCGACATATATAACATATGCACATGTTAAGATAAAGACAGACCATAATAGTATACTACTGTATCGAGTCATTATCAATATATGCAAGCTGGATAAAACATCAATAGTAAAAGATACACATATCCCGATAAAGACAACTCAAATAATATACTATATAACTGAGCAAGATTGTCCTGTACATACATATCCCTAGCATCCACATGTATACAGATACAATAATGGCCTCTATGGCATACATATCCAACAATCTCCCACTTGCACTAAGGACATATATTGGCGTACCGCATATCTAACGTCTGCATTAAGGCCAGCTGATGGCGTACTGCATACCCAACATATCAAAAAGACGCTCGAACTGCGCTTGAGGGAGGGCCTTCGTAAATGGATCCGCCGTGTTTTCTTTAGTATCCACTCTTCGGACCACGATCTTCTGGCGATCTATGATCTCCCTGATCAAGTGATACCGCCTTAAGATGTGTCTGGATTTCTGATGGGGCTGTAGTTCCTTTGCTAAAGCTATAGCCCCATTGTTATCGCAATACAAAAGTATTGGATCAACAATGGACCGAACTACCTGAAGTTCAGCAATGAACTTCTTCATCCAAACCGCTTCTTTTGCGGCATCGCTCGCAGCAATGTATTCAGCTTCCATCGTCGAGTCTGCGACGGTATCCTGTTTGGAACTCCTCCAACACTCCGCCCTTCTATTGAGGGTAAACATAAATCCGAGACAAACTTGCTGTCATTCTTGTCACTCTGGAAGCTTGAATCGGTAAAGGACTCGACCTTCAGGTCTCCATTACCGTAAAACAGGAACATCTCCATAGTCCTTCTCAGGTACTTGAGAATGTTCTTCTTAGCTGTCCAGTGGTTCTCACCTGGGTTCGACTGATACCGGCTCACTACGCTTAGCGCGTAAGCTACATCTGGTCTTGTACATAGAATCGCATACATTATAGATCCTACCGCCGAAGTGTAGGGTATACTGCTCATGCGAACCCTCTTTTCGTCAGTCTTGGGAGACATCTCCTTGGAGAGGGTGATTCCGTGCAATGCGGGTATATTACCGTGCTTGGAATCTTCCATACTAAATCTCTTTAGTACGGTCTCTATGTACCAGGACTGGGAGAGTCCAAGTAATCTCTTGGATCTATCTCTGTAGATCTTGATCCCCAGAATGTACGGGGTATCACCCAGGTCCTTCATGGAGAACCTTTGTGATAAGAACAACTTGACCGATTGTAGCATAGGAATATCATTTCCTATCAACAGAATGTCATCTACGTACAAGAATAAGAATACGACAGTTCATCCTACAATCTTCTTATAAATACATAGCTCATCCTCGTTTTTGATGAAGTCAAATTCTTAGACTGTTTCATCAAAACAGATGTTCCAACTCCGTGATGCTTGCTTCAATCCATAAATGGATTTGAGCAACTTGCACTCCTTCCTGCTGCTCCCATTGTCTACAAAACCTTCTGGCTGATCCATATAAACGCACTCTTCCAAACTTCCATTTAGAAAAGCCATTTTTACGCCATCTTCCAGATTTCATAGTCATGGAAGGCTGCAATGGCAAGTAGGATCTGAATGGATTTCATCGTCAGAACATCTCAGCAAACGATAAATCCTAGCCACCCTGTCGAAGAATGTCTGCGGATCCTCCGCCACATATGTGCCGATGAAAACCGGAAGCTTCAGCCTTAAAAACTCCTGTAAGGATACGGAAATAGTCTCAGTAACAACAGGAACAGCTACCTGAGCAGCAGATACAATCACAGTCCCTGCAGTAGGAAGGACATCATCGGCTCTTGGAGCTCGGCTAGCCTCAACTAACGATCCAACCATTTGTCGTAAGTCCTGAATACCCAACTCCAACCTAGCTATCCGGCCTGGAGAAGGCAGATCACTCTGAGGGGTAGTCGTACTGCCCTGATCGGTCCTCGTCTCAAACGAGACTGCTTTAATCTTATCCCTGGCGGCAGCTTTCTGGGCCCTCATAGTCTTCGGAGGCATAGTGGCTGGAACAAGAAACAGGATTGATAGGAACATTGCGATCGAATCAAGAGGACATATGGAATCAAGGAAGATAGTACAAGCAAATATATATCCTAATGTCACTTAGGCGGAGTACTGTATCGTAAGTATGCCGTGGAACATACACACGCTACGTCACTCTGCTTAAGTTACCTGCTCCATCTACCAAGGGTCATCCTACACTCAGAAAGGTAAAACCAATCGCTCTGATACCAACTTTGTCATGACCCGGATATATGGAACGTGACTGGCACTTAAATTACGAAACGTCTAGAGGCGTAACGTAATCTAAGTAAGCCAAAGCCCAGAAATCTAAACCATTTAAAGAAATAGAGTGAAGAAAAACTTAAATTAAAAAGGTGATTTTTGTAAAATAAATTCACATTAAAACATTTTAAAGCATCAATTTTTTCCGAAAATTTCGGCAGAGTTTCCTTTGTAAATATTGGCCCCAAACGGGTATAAAAACAAGAATACACATAAGTAATGAATAAAGGCATCCCCAAGCGGGAGCTAGCTCTTCGCCAATGGCGGAATCACAACCACATTCAATATATATATCATCATAATATGAGATAAGTATCTGAAAATAAGAAATAAGAAAACACCACGTTTGCTCAAGTGAGCATCGATACCAGAAATAGAATACATACAAATCTCACAAGCTCACCATCTAAATCCAATGTATAACTAGTGGAAACGGTAGATAAGGTAGATGGAGTGTACTAGATACAATAATAATACACAAGGCGGAATCAAAAATATCCTCGCAAGCCACCTATGAGCAAACCGCAAGTCAATGCAAATGAAGCAAAATGAGGAAGTATGCCCACCGCTACTGGACTGACGGGACCTGTAAGATACTGTGGCACAATGGGAGGTGAGTTGCCCACTCGTGAATAGTAAGTAATATCTAATAAGGCTATCGTAAGCATGCACACAAACGCGTCACACCCTACTGATACAAATATGCTACGATGCACTAGTATGTATGCAACATGAATGCATAATCAAACATGAAACCGGAATATATCTGGTATGAGAAAATCTGTATTCTTAACTTAGTAAAACTCCTATGCAATAAACTGAAGTATCATCAATGAAATTAACAGAAAATCCGTGTCAAGTATCGACACAATATATATATATATATATATATATCTCAATATCTTAATGTCTCACTATCTCAATATCTCAATATCTCTGGCTCCGTCAGTCCGGATCGGCCCATATCATCAAATCTCATGACTACGGTCGGTATTCTCCGGATATCCGCCGTGCCAGACATCACCGGTCGGTAGTCCCCTCTGCCGGGCTCAACGCCTTTCTATACGATTTTCTTGTCCCGAGGTACCGCACCGGGTCTACCACGTATCCGCAGACGGTGCATCCCCCTCCTTGAATCAGGTATATGATACAGCTCAAGAACCGAGAAAACTCATGGTGGACGTCACACACATCATATCATGAGAAAACCATAAATTTCTAATTTTAAAATGATAATAGGTTTATAAAATTCTTGCGGTTTCTCCAAAATCCAGAAATCTCATCAATACTGAAATCTCCAAGAAGAATTACAATATATGAACATGTTGGAAATGATAGATTTCTATGATATCGATAACATACGATGCAATGCATGACTAGAAAACTATGTATGAATGATGATGCAATGAGTTATATACATATGATTTGCAATCCTACGTATCCATCCTGATGAAATGAATATAAAACTACAAGTTACCTATCGTATATGATGCAAATGCTCAGATACTGACTTAAATAGGTTTTATAGTATTCGTGGCATAGAAATTACCAATGACGTGTGTGTTCACATAAGTACTGCACGTGCGGCATGAATCACTGGTAATGGTGCAAGTGTCCTAAGTAATAACATCATATGTATGAAGATGAAATGCCATGCTATGAATGCTATAAGACTATGCATATAGATGTAAGAACTATTGATAATCCTAACTATCAGGCGTCTTGCGCCATCCGGACGATCCCCCCATAGATGTGTACATCTACTTACTGGGACGCCTCGGCTAATCTGATCCAATCACAGCCTTTCCTATCCGCGCCGCGTCCAACGTCTCTGCAACCGATCCTAGAATCGAACACAAGTAAATAAGAGGATAGACATATAAATAGTCGCGGACACAAATGATACAAGACAACCAACGCGCACTAACTAGACGCGTACGCACTTGGTGCACAAACGCGCTCGCAACAACGCCACACACCACCACTAGGGGTCGCTATACGCGACAACCACCAAGCCTAGAACCCGATCGTACCAATCGCGCATTCACATCACATTACATAACTTAGAATTTAGGTTGTGGATTGTCCTAACCTCAAACTTAATTAAAACCTATTTATTATAAAACCTAGTAAGCAAACAAAGGAAATTTTTGTGCAAAGTTAGGTGTTTTAGCAAACCTAGTGGTCATAAAGTTCATTTAATATCTTAATTAGGCCATACAATTATTAACTAAATTTTAATCTAACCTATTTATACACTAATCATGAAATTAGTTTGCATGAACATTTAATTTAGATAATTAAAAGTAAAGATTTGCAAGTTAACAACTAGATTAGATTTTGTAAAGCCACTAGATATTAATCTATACTTAGATAACTTAATTTATTGATAAAAACCTTAATTTTAACTCAAATCCTTCTCTTTAAAAATTAAATCTTGCAATTAGGACCACATTAATACCTAAATAAATTAGATTAAAGTAATTAATCAACAAGGTAACCATTGGGCTAAGATTTATACCTCAACAATTTAGAGATCTAACTTGCAAACTTGGCCTCCCAAATTCTTTCTTGCTTCAAGATCCAAGCTAGTTTAGGCCAAGGAATTTTGGGTGAAGGTTTAATTATGAATTAGTGAGGTTTTGTGTGGATTTTTGATGGAAAAAATGAGAGTTTTTTTGTGATGAAATGAGATGGAGAAATGGGGATGGCGGGCTGCCTCAAGTTCGGCCAAAACGAGAGGTTTTTGTGTGTGGGTGAGTGAGAGAAAGAGAAGTAACCATACCCCCCCACACACACATCAACATCTTATCATTCTTTACTCTTTAATTATTTTCTTTTAATTTTATTTTCAATTAAAAATTTTTCCTAAAATTGTCTAGAACCATGGAGACAATTTAAGAAAGAAGGAACATGTTACAAACTTGATATTAAGTTATCATGGTGCACTAATGTGCCATTAACCCATTCTAATTTGTAATTATCACTAATTTAATGTTTAAGTGAAAACTTAAAATAATATTTAAAAATAATTAATTAAGGAAAATATTTAAGTAAACTAGAAATTAATAAGTGACTAATTAAATACCAAATACTAGCAATTATATAGCTAAAATAGGTATATTTAAGTCTATGTGGAAAAATAATTATAACCAAGTTTTTACGGAAAAACACGTATTATCAATAATTAATACATAATTAACCTAATCGAATTTTCAGAATGTTACAGTCTTATGCACGGATTTAGATGGAACTTGATTCAAAAGATGTGCCGCTGTCTGAAGCACATGTCCCCAGAAAGAAAGAGGCAACTCAGCACTACTCATCATGGAGCGAACCATGTCCAATAGGGTATGGTTCATCCGCGCCGATACACCGTTGTGCTGTGGTGTATACGGAGGAGTAAGTTGAGAGAGAATTCCATTCTCTTTTAGGTATACTAGAAATTCCGTGCTTAAGTACTCCCCTCCTCTATCAAAACGGAGGATCTTGATACTTTTGCCAGTCTGGTTCTCTACTTTGTTTCTAAATTCTTTGAATTTCTCAAAAACTTCAGATTTGTGTTTCATGAGATATACATATCCGAATCTCGAGAGATCGTCAGTGAATATGATGAAGTACGAGAACCCACCCCTTACATGTATAGACATTGGACCACATACATCATTGTGTATGAGTCCTAAGAGTTCTCCTGCTCTTTCTCCATGTCCGGTGAACGAATATTTGGTCATCTTTCCTTTGAGACAGGACTGACAAGTTTCTTAAGATGAAAATTCAAACGTATTCAAATATCCATCCTTATGCAATTTACTCAGTCTTTTCTCTCCGATATGACCAAGTCTACAATGCCAAAGTATGATTTGTTCTGTTCTGAACTCTTCCTCTTGCGTGTGTTTTGTATATTGAAAACTACGTTTTGATTTAGAACATAGATACCATTAAATAGTATACCTTCTGCAATCAATACCTTATCAAGGTAAATGTTCATGATATTTCTATCAAGAACAAAGTTATCTCCATCTTTACCAAGTAAAGAAACTGATATGATGTTGCAAACCATGGAAGGTATATAGTAGCAATTGTTCAAAATCATAGTATTGCCATTTGGCAACACTAGGTGATATTCACCGACGGCAGCAGTATCAACTTGTGCTCTATTCCCTACTCTGAGGGACTTATCACCAGGTCCAATCATCCTACTTTTTCTCAGTCCCTGCAATAGATTACAGATATGAGATCCTGATTCGGTATCTACTACCAAGGAGGTAGAAATGACCGAAAAGAAGTTCTCAATTATAAGAACACCTGAAGGAGATGCAATAGTATGCTTCTTCTTCGTTGGGGTCATCAAGGAATTCATGCAATCCTCTTTCCTCTGCTCATACTCATGACCGCCGTCATAAGTTAAAGCCAAACCGATGTTCCCCAGCCCTGAATAAGAATTCAGATAGGTCAAGCGATACATTTTATTATCTTGATTAGAGCATGAAATGGTTGCTACTTGGAGAGAGAGAAAAGAAACACTTAGCGTGCGCTCTTGCAAGATTAGATTGATTATTATTTTATCTAATCAGGATGGCTCCCACTGTTTCCTCGAATTCTTCTTCAAACCTTAAAAGAAGAACTAGTCAGGATTAATCGCACGTCACAATACTTGCTTAACGTTTCAGCCAGGCTAGTGTTGGTACTTCGAGGGAGGTTTTCCAACACTTTCGCGAAGTTCCTTAATTATATAATCTCTTTTCCCTGGAGGCGTAACCCCGCTAAGACCGTTCTAGACACTTACTTGGTTTATAGTATTGATTGTTAAGTGAAATAATTTCCCGAAAGTAATCCTAATCATCAGTGGGATCGGAATCCAACTATCATTGTGTAATGACCCAGATGGAATCCACTCTAGTCACCACACTCCAAAAGGTATGTTAAATCTGCTAGTTTCCTGTATATTCGAAACTCCCGATGTGGTTTTTGCCCCTAGGACCCAAGTGACCTTGACACAGTCAACAAATCAAAGAGCCCTAGTCAGGTTCAACCCGTCATTATCTTGATTGCATTAATCCCACCCACATAACCCTTGACACAGTTAACAAAGTTATACGACTGTCCTAACTAATCGCATCGTATGCTACAAATAAGCAATACTGAGCTACCGTTCACTACGCCTTGACACAGTCAACAAACACAGCACGAATAGTAAGTATTACTTATAAGAAATGACGGAGGGCTACGGTTGGGTTTTTGGTGAAAAACTCTTTAACGTAATGAACTTGATATAGTTGAAGGAACCTGAGTAGTTTTGAAAAGGAGTGGTTTAGGCTCCGCTTTGGAAAACTTCTGGTTTTGAAAAAAAACGAGTAATATATAGTATAGACTTTTGCTCAAGAGATCACTCCCCGTTAGGGGATCTCGGCTCTTTCCTCCTGGAATGAGGTGCTGGATATTCACAACCGAATACTACCATGCAAAGCGAAAAAATATAATTGCAGTTTTTCGAAATTTGTTCCAACAACATCTGTTTAGGTTTCTTTTCTTGCATTAATCAAAATTAATGCGGTCCTATCATTTAACCTATCACACCAGAAAAGAATGAAAATACAATGTACGTATATGCCATCCGCATTCGCCATGGGGCCCCGTCATCACCCGTTAGGTTACTTAACTAACGACAAAGAGGGGGCTGGACTAGCGTGGGTGCAAAACATATACAACATCTACTAATATATATATATAAGTATATGCAACATTCATCCCAGGCATGATAATAAGCAACATCACAGAATCCCAGCCAACTACACAGAATGGTGGATTATCATGGAGCCTCAGGTTTCATTTGAGCCACAAATAAAATCCAACATTCCCGGTCGTGTGGATAGCCTGTGCAATGAAAAGCTAGACCCCTATGAGTGTGGCAAGTTACCTGCCAATCTCAGAAGTGAGGCAACCCCAATCAACAAAGTGAATGGGCCATCTAGCACTCTACGGAATCAGGTAACTTGAGCGCCCCTTCGTGGGTCATCCAATACCCCCTACGTGTGCGGCGAATAGCCCGCCAATTCTAGAATGAAGCCCCCTTCCGTCTCAACGCCATGAGATGCGAGCTTGTTTCCTTCTAGAACCCGGCTATTCGTGCACTCCACCGTAGGGTAATCCTAGTACAGAAAAAGAAAATAATATGTATAATGGTGACATCGCCTCAACCCGGTCGTTCCTCAATCAAATAATATACAACCGGCAAAGACGACAGTCCACATGTCGGACACTCTCCCCGCAATAACAAATGTGCAAATGAATCTTAACTGTACTACTGACATTGCACCGCAAGCTATCCACCACGACAATCCAAGCACAACCACAGCACAAACACATAACATCAACGTGATTATCATGTTCGCAAACCCGTTTAAAGGAACATATAGCAATTAGATGAGTTATACCGATCGAATGACATTCATGGTCGCAGATAGTAATGAATGTACTGTAATAATTAAACAGTGTTAAAAATAACGACTTTGAAATACCCCGTATTGCCCCAAAACTCAAGACAACTGAACTTTCACAATCTGGGCAATCAAACATATCCTGAAACCCTAAATCCAAGAGTTAGAGAGAACCAAACAAAAACAACCCAATTCCACATTACAAAAACTGGTGGGGCCGGTTTTTAAAGGACCTTGGCTGGCCAAGTTCATGTGGAATTGCCTCGTTTTTGTTCTATGTTCATCTCACATCCAAAGGAGCACTCTGCAATTGTTTAAAAAAAATTTAGAGCCTCTGAAAATTTCGACAGAAACTTAGATTTATCGTTTCGTGTTTTGGAGTTATTTCGGTTTCGTTACATTAACATCGTTTAAATCTGCTAGTATAGGGTTTATGGGCAGGCTCTGATACCATGAAAGGTTATGCTAACGCCCTGGCCATCAACCGAGGTCGATTGCGGAACAATTTTTTTTCTTACGATCTAAATTTGGCGGTAGAATAACCCTAAACCGGATCTACCATAAACCTAACTAGCATAACTTGAGAGGCTATCTACTATGAAAGGAGTTATACCAAGAGGCTCAAGTTCTTCGGGTCTTCACTCCTCTTCTTTAGTGTGCTCCTAGTGGCCTCCATGATCGAGCTTGATCAACGGCTCCTTGCTTCAAAGATGATCCACCCGAGAGTGTCTACTTAGAGCTCCTACCTCTAAACCGAGGTAACTAGGTTGCTTAGTTTGCTAAACTAAGTGGCCTAGATGATATAGAGAGTGATGATGGATTAATTTGTCTTAAGAACCCTAAGTTTCTCAACACATGAGACTATTAGGGTTTGAGGTAGAAGAAGAGAGAGCTTGGAGGAAGTGAGAGTGTTGTGAAAAAAATGAATGAAGAATGTCTAAGTCATTGCACTTAATAATGCAAACACAAAATATCTCCACAAATATCTACAAAATATCAACCATGTGAGAATAGTAAACCATGAGTCACTACATGACTCACCACTTAGCCATGCTTCATTCAAAGAATGTAACACCTCACCCTCCACCTCATTAAACCTTTTAACTTAAATGGTTAATCCAAAAAATGAGGTGTCTTCTTCTAGAAGCACCTTGCAAAATTAAAAGAATTCCCCTCACCTGTATATACATACCCGCATCCGTATTTCGAGAAAATATGAATATAAAGAGACGAAAATAATCCATCAATATAATACTAGGATCCGGATTAAACCAAAGCCCACTAGTATTATCCACCCGAACATCATACGTGAACGAGTGCACGCACGTGATCGAACCCTTGCCGTAAAACCATACGGCTTCTACATAGTTTTTCCCTAACCAGAGAAACCCTCTGTGTAGGACTCTAAAGACTCGACAGTACGCAGACAGTGCATTACTGGATAAATCCATAATCTCAAGCACGTCAGCGGCACTAGCTGTATGTAACAGCTACCCGGGTATATGTCGATAAGGAAAACCGACGAGCAAATTCATCCGGATCCCAACTGAGCTTATCGGTGACAATATCCATACAGTCCGGTCTCATCGTCTAAGAGTATCACATATCGGATTTAGGGGTGGTAAACGTTAGACCCTAATAACCCGATAATTCGTGCTGATGCAGCTCAGGAATAATCCGGGAAACTACTGATCAACTTATCAGTAAATCCCAACTGCCTTGGCCAATGTCTTATGGTCCTAGCCGATCGAACACAATGCGATATCGACTCCCAATACCGAGAGAGACGAATCCCTAACAATCACTCATTGCCTCCATGTGGCTCGGGACTGTACCTAACCAAAACCTGTTTGCACGACTCAGTAGAGCCGTGGTAGGGTAGTGATCAAAGCACAGTAGGAACTCACACGAAACAAATGATGACCTCAGGTCCAAAGACTAACCTGTACACATGTCATATGAGAACCGCTATCTGACGATCGGTATAATACAATCTAGAGGTTCTCAGCGAGTCCGTCCAGTGTACTCACCCGTAGTGAGCACCCGTACATAATTTTAGGTGATCACACCAATGGTTGTAGGACCAAACACCGCCCCTCGTTGGGGTATCGAAATGTATACGCAAGTCTACTTTGGAGTATCAATGCCCGATCTCGATACTCCTGCGACTTGGGACTTTTAAGGATGTGCTTATAGACTACCCAGCTCCCACAAGTATGATCTCCATCATAACGCTGGTAGTCAAGTAAGATCCTATGGGCTTTATCAACATGTGGTCGATATATATAACATATGCACATATTAAGATAAAGACAAACCATAATAGTATACTACTGTATCGAGTCATTATCAATATGTGCAAGCTGGATAAAACATCAATAGTAAAAGATACACATATCCTGATAAAGACAACTAAAATAATATACTATATAACTGAGCAAAATTGTCCTGTACATACATATCCCTAGCATCCACATGTATAAAGATACAATAATGGCCTCTAGGGCATACATATCCAACAGTTCACAGGCGACCCAGAGCTATAGATACTTGTATATACTTTTCTTTTAAGTTTATACCATTGTTCAGGCATTGCTTTCCATTCGTGTATTTACAATTCCAGTTGTATTGTATAGAAATGTTTAATAAATAAAAGTTGTTGTTCAATTACATCTCTTGTCATTTTTCTTATGTACTTTATTATATTGCTTATTTACGCTTAGCGTGTTTGTTTCTGAGTAAATACGTAGTGGGCCTCGCTGCGCCTCCTTACCCATACACTGAGAAGCGGGACGTGACAGGTTTTGTTGGCGGCCCATGTAGGTCAGTTCTGCATGGAAACTTACATAACCATGCAGAGTCAATTCTGCATGGAAACCTAAGAAATATATATCACAAGAATCGGCAACTAAACATTCTTTATATTTCATATTTTTTGAATCATATTCTTTGAATTTATCCTAACCTTATTTTTTCTTTCAAGGTTATGGATTCTTCAAACAACATGAGTACAAACGTCAACAACACACCACTATCTCTTCCACTTACGCCCACTATTATAGCTCCGGTCAACAAGCAGACGGTACTGCTCAAGGAAATAAAGAGCCTCCTGGAAGGACAGCAGCAACAGACTGCTATATTATTGAACCGTCCAGAAGTGGAAGCACCCGGAGTGAAGCAATTCCCGGCATTGCACCCTATGCATTTATTGGAAAAGAGAGCCCTTCGGAATCTGAAGAAAGGGCTCAGAGTATCGAAGACGGTCTGGCAGTAGCACAAGTGCCAGACATTGCTTAGGTAAGGGTTGCGAAGCTGCAACTCTCCGACAACGCCCGAGTTTGGTGGAAGGCGGAAGAAAGCCTTCTTTCCTAACCGATCGAATGGAGGACTTTTTGCGAAATGTTCGACGCGAAATATTTTCCCGAGACTGTCCGCTTTGATATGGAGCAGCAATTCATCCACTTGCAACAAGGTTCGATGTTGACCAAATCAGTGGATGAGTATGATGCCGAGTTCACCATGTTGAACAGGTAAGATATGTCTTAATATTCGATTTTTCTTTATCACATACTACACAGCTAACACAAGACCGTAACAGGTTTGCGGCACACCTCATTCCGACAGCTGAGATCAGGTCCAGACAATTTCAGCAAGGGTTAGATTCGGAGATCCAAGCTGCCTTAGCTACAGGAGATTTCCCAACTCATGATCTTGCTCTGAAAGCTTCCCGTCGATATGAGACAGTAGTGAATAAGAAGGGCATACCCCAATCTGCCGGAGTTAAGCGCCCTGTCACTCAGATGGCAGGAGGAGCCTCTTCAAGGCCACTTTTTATGCCCAGGAGACCAAGAGTACCGTTCAACCGGCCCAGTCCAGACTTTTTCACCTACTGCAGGAGGGATGGACACCTGGCGCAGGATTGCAGGCGTGCTAATCGCCTTTGCTTAGTCTGTGGCTCAGCTACACATGATATTGGGTCTTGTCCTCGTCGACTCAATCTGAATGCTACACTTAGACCAGCAATTACCTATGAGCAGCGGCCAGCTATCCAGGCACCTGCTCCACGACTTGCTCTCCCTGCTCCACCTCCTTGTGGACCGACTGCACCTCCTCGTCGTCAGTTCCATCAAGCACAAAGGAACCTACCTCGAGGACAGAGGAACGGACATAGGAATGCACCTCCATCCAGGAGGAATGTATCGAGGAAACAGGCTTTCATAATGACTATGGAAGAAGCTGAAGCCACTGGCCAAGTCATTACTGGTAACCTTTCAATCTTTCAAAGCTGTTCAATACTTGTTATATCTATATATATTTTTCCTATATCTAAAACCTATCCTACATAACTTAGGTACGATCTTAGTAGCCTCACACCCTGCACTAACACTCTTCGATACTGGAGCATCTCATTACTTTATGCACAACGGTTCGTCCGAACCCATGCGATTCCAGTCAAACCACTCGTATCTAGCTGGAATGTCAGTTCGGGGAACGGCGTTCTAAAGGCAACAATGGGATACGATCTGTGTCCAGTGGTCGTCTGTAGCAGAGAATTCTATGCCGACTTCAAGGCGCTGGACATAACGAACTTCAATGCAGTTTTGGGTATGGATTGGCTAGGAACCATTTATGCTACCATCGATTGTCGTCAAAGGAGGGTAGTGTTCGAGATTCCAGACCATCCGGTCCTTTATTTCAAAAGTGTAGACCGTATCCTGAGCCAAGCACCTACAAAGAAAAACTGAAGAAGGCAGTGATTGCTACTCATTAGGCAGAAGAAGACAAGCCAGAGGTAGTTCAAGAGTTCGACGACGTATTTCCTGCAGACATATCAGGTTTGCCTCCCGATCGAGCTCTTGAATTTGGAATTGAGTTAGTACATGGATCACAACTGGTGATCAAAGCACCGTATCGACTAAGTCCAAAAGGTTTGAAGGAGATCCGTACTCAATTGGACGAATTATTGAAGAAAGGATGGATTCGTCACAACACTTCAAGTTCGGGATCTCCAGTTTTACTCGTGAATAAGAAGGAAGGTTCATACCGAATGTGAGTGGATTATAGAGCTCTGAACGAAATAACAATAAAGAACAAGTATCCACTACCGCGCATCGACGATCTGTTCGATTAGCTAAGTGGGTCTTGCGTTTTCTCCAAGTTAAATTTTCGTTCGGGTTATCATTAAGTGAAGGTCAAAGAATATAATATTACTAAAACGGCATTCAGAACTCGCTATGGACATTACGAATATCTCGTGATAACATTTGGAGTGACCAACGCATTAGCTATATTCATGAACCTAATGAATCATGTTTTCCGGGAGTACTTAAACAGGTTTGTTTTCATTTTCATCGACGATATCCTGGTGTATTCAAAGAGTCGGAGAGAACACGCCGAACATTTAAGGATTGTCCTGGAGACTTTAAGACTGCATCAACTCTATGCCAAATACAACAAGTGCGAGTTTTGGCTAGATCAGGTCGAATTTCTCGGACATATCGTTTCAGGCGAAGAAATTTTCATAGATCTAGCTAAAGTATCATCAGTAAGCAAATGGCCGACAACAAAAATAGTGAAGGACATTCGAAGTTTCTTAGGTTTAGCAGGATATTACAGAAGATTCATTAAAGGATTTTCGAAGATTGCAACACCTCTGACCAAGCTCACACGTAAAAATGAAGAATTCTTGTGGTCATAAGCATGCGAACGAGCTTTTGTAGAACTCAAGTCAAGATTTACATCAGCACATATCCTTGTCATACCGGACCAATCTGGAGGTTTCGTAGTGCATTGCGATATATCCAGTAAGGGATTAGGATGTGCTCTACATCAGCACGGCAAAGTTGTACCTTATGCATCAAGACAGCTGAAGGTTCATGAGCGCAATTATCCGACGCATGATTTAGAGTTGGCAGAGACTCAGGAAATATTTCCAAAGTCTAGATATTTAAAAGATCTCTACGTGTCAATGTGAAGCCACTGAAAAAATCCCAAACCCTAACTCTGCCAAACCGCGATGGAAGGGCGGGCAAATAGGGGTAAACGCGGCGGATCCACGGCGCTTTGGTGGCCATACGATGTGAAATTTCAGGATCATGATCTTAACAACATATCTTAACCTACGGAATCTAGGGTTTCTGGTTGGGGTTATATAAAGGACCAATGGCTAAACTTACAAATCATCATCTTTTACACGAAGCAAATCACCGTCAAAAGAACAAGATATCCATGACAGGTCCGCAATTCGACGTGATAAGGCGACGCGAGATTCGACGGAGCATCTACTTCCGACGAGGCTGAGATCGAGAGCAACTTCTTCCTCTTGTAATCTAAACTCGAAGGTTTTGTAATTGTGAAGTTGATTAATAAAGGTAGATCATTAGTTTAATTATTTAGTTACATTATGATTTCATTCTCTATCCGTTTTTCTATCTCCGTCATGCGTGAGTAATCTCCGCTTGATAGTTCGTAGGATTAGGGTAGATCAATGATGAGAAAATATTAAATCTTCTTTTACGTCTTATGAAGTTTATAAAGTTTAACAAAAGAATCGTTAACATCCTTATCGGGAGTGCTACCAATTTATTGCTAGTCTCGACCGCGATTTAAGATCAGATTAACAATTGTTTTGTTAAGGGATAGATATGAATAGAGATAATGAAGGGACAAGGGTCAATAGTGGGAAAACCCTAGTTTCTTCAAAGAACCCTAATCCTCATTCATTGCTATATATCTAGTTTTAAATCTATCAAAAGATAAAAAGAAGTCATTTTTATTAGTCATCCATGACTGCTAAATCCTAACGAACCCTACAAGCCTCTTCATTATATATATTCTACATCCGTGGTTAACATAGATCTAGACTTTGTTATCTATTCTTTCTCTTTCTAATCAACACGTCTAAAATAAGATTAAAAGTTCAACGCATCCCTGTGGATGACCCGTACTTATCTCGGCTAGTTACACGCAACACCGTTATTGATTGCGGTTGTTACTACACACTTCTTCACACAGATCAATCAAATGGCGCCATTGCCGGGGATACGTGCGTAGTTTTTTTTCTTACTATTCGTGTTGAATTCTTATTCAATCCATATTATAAAAATAAAATAAAACAGTAAACTGTGTATTTAACGATTAGTGTGCGATTTTTGCGAAGGATTTTGGAGACATTAGAACTTGGAATTTGAGATTCAGAGACCTTCAGAGAGTACCAGAGGAGCAATGGAGGCCACTGTAGAAAAATTACCAAATGAACTCTCATTCACGCGGCGGAACCGCAGCAACAAGGCACTTTTGGCGGCGGAACCGCGGCGGAGTTGTGGAGTTGTGCCCCCAAAATTCTTTGGTATATTTCTCAACTCTTTCTCTCTCCTCTAGAAATCCAGTAATATATTTTTCTGCAGGATTCTTTGCAAAATATTGCTGCTCAAAAATCTTTTTGCATGTTTTGTTTTGCAAGTTGTTTTTGCATATTTTAATACGGATTTTAAGGGGTAAGACCAAAATTCAGATTAGGTAGGGATTTCATCACCCTTTTTAGGCCCCACAAATCACAAAACGAGCATTCACATAACCCTATATTAATTAAAAAATATCTAGACCAAGACTCTAAGGACCGTCATGCTCAATTAGGACAGAGGAAGGTCGTGGGTAATCTATCACTTATCCGTATTTCTTTTGTAATGTCTAGGCAAGCATGACTAAGACAAGTGGTTACTTAATTAAGCCCGCTATTTTTGGTGATTCGTATAGCGGATACCTCACACTTACTTGGCACTTACCTGGCCACAAAAGTGATAAAGAGGTGGCAGAGGATTGATCCCGCAGCTTGTCCTTTGGAAGTCTAGGAGTGGTCTAGTGACTTGACCATGGTAATCTTAGTTTTAGGTTTTCTTGTGCATTTTGTGATTTGTCGAGTCAACCCTTAAGTCCTACTTTCAAAGCAAAACAATCCAAATAGAGCTTAAATCTTTCCCTTTTCACCATCTTTTCTTTTCACCTACTTATAATGGGTAACCCAAATAAAAGAACTCTTGCCGAGCTTTGCTATCCAGAACCAGATATTTCTTGTTTTCGTAATCGCTTCAGTATACCATCCGACTCTACCAAGTCTTTAAGAGATCGGATAGAGAAAGCACAGTTGGATATCTCACTTTAGATTCTATCAACCGTATCAAAATTCTACATCTTGTTATGTTGATACTCCATTTAAAGCGTGTGAGGGAACTCCTAAACGCATGTCCATTGCTGAGCATATAGCGAGGGCTAACGGCCAAAGTTTCAATCCGATCAAACTGTTAGGACAACAAACACCACCACTTTCTAAGGAAGATATTGCTACTCGTTTTGCGGCATATATGACATCTGTTGCCAGTCGCCAACCAACCAATAAATATCAATATTTTTCTTATCACAATGTTGATCCTACTTCTGTCCAATTTTCACAACCATTCGATTCCTATCAATCCTACCCGACTTTTACACCTTCTATAGACAATTTTTCTAATCAGTCATTTGGGAGTTTTACCTATCCACAAGAATTTCAATCTTATGCTGAAACCCCTTACCGTTCCATGTCTAGTCTTCAACGAACAGTGGAAGAATATCGGGCTGCGTCGCGCCGCCATATAGAGGAATTAAATACGTCCATAACCGTTCTCATACAACAAAACGAACAGGCAACTAGTTTTCAACTAGCTCAAAATTATCCAACGTATGATATGGCAATAGGATAAATCGAGAATTTGGGTAGTGAGAGAGAGCGGTACACCCTTCCAAATCAAACCTCCTCATCCTAAATTGAAATCCACAACTCCAGTTTTATAGATCTATCAAGTACACCAAATGATTCACCGATTGAAGATAGAATGTTTGATGAGTTATGCGACTTTGTAGTGTTTGATTTACCTGATTGTGAAGGGTTCATTTCAAGTGAAACCACACCCATTCCTTGTGATCTCTACACCTTCACTCTAGAACCGACATTGAATGAAAACCATGCTTTTGATGAGGTGTCTGAGACTTTTAACCTTCACTTGATTGAGGATATTGACGCTGGGGATATATTGGATGATGAACCCACAATTTTGGATAAGTTTTTCTCACTAATTCATCTGGTCCTTTCACTTCCGTGTGGATATCATCTCGAACCTTTAACTGTTTTTTCCGAACCCCATATGCGTCTGGAAATTGATGATAAATCCATGACCGAAAAGAAGAACGAAATTCAACCCTCTTTTCCCATATCTGGTTCAGCAATACTCGACACCCCAATTTGTTTACCCATTTCATCACCCACTTTCTTTGGTTCTTCTTCTAATCTTCCTTTAATTTTAGCGAGTGTTGATGAATCACAATCTGATAATTCGAGTTCTATGATTCTTGAAAGACCGCTTGATTTAGACCCCTTTGAGAATGAGGTAGATGAGTTTTTAAAGGTTCCTACCTCCATAATTTTTGACAAATCAAGTGTGTTGAATTCTGGTGCGACCCTTATTGACATTGAAACGTTCAATCGGACCATCGATGAAAATTTCGAAGATATTTTCACCGACGAACTCGCATTTCTAAACGACATGGATTTTGTGATTAATCAACCTTCACCTGCAGAAGTTGAACCACCACCGTTTCTTCTTATCCCATACGAGAATGTGATTATTCTTCACATTCCTAATCATTCACATTCTCGTTTTCGTTCACCATCACTATTTCATCTCTATCAACCGAGACGTAAACCATACCACTTCTTACCTCCTTCCCACTTCTTCACATCGATAGGTGACATGTTCTTCTACCAACCTTGGTGCTACATTGATAAAATTTTTGAATGGTTGGTGTTGACTTTTGATCTTTATAAAACTTTATATTGACCAATAACTTTAACCCCCCTCATAATTTTAAATGCTTAATATTATTTAACTCAAGTTTGAAGGGGGATATATTTTGGCTTTCGAACGAAAAGAATTTTTTATTATGAGCCTAAAATAAGTTTGGGAGAGGTTTTCATTGACATTAATTCATATCCCTGTTACTAACTTTTCCTCCCTAGTCTACAGTTTTTTAAGCTTAACAGATGACATCAGTGAGGACACTACTGCAAACAGGTTTGGGGGAGGTTTGTGCTTATTCACGCATTATTTTGCATTATATTATATATAAGCACAAATTTTTTTTGATAATGAAGGTTTGAAAGTGAAAATTTTCATATGAAAGATAGGAATTGTTTGAGAAAAACAAGAAAGTTAGATATTTTCTTAAACGAAGCTAGTAATAAGTAGTTATGAGCCGTTGTCCCAAGGGTTAGTATGATAAAGGAAATTACTAATCTGAGAATAAAAATAAGTCTGAAAAATATCTATTCTTGAGTCCAAACATTTGAACGTAGATACCCTACTATACGCACTTGCACACATCTTGAAATTTGGGATAGTAGAGGATACCTTAAAATGCTTTTGTCTAAAAGCCTTAGTATGAAGGAAAATAAAAATAAAAAAAGTATTAAGTGGTGAAGAAAAAAAATAAACACTGGTTTTGTAATTACTTAAGACAGCATAAAAAATATAGCGAGGGTGCTTTATCACCCAGTGCCTTAGACTAACTGGTTTGGGAGCCATTGCTAAGTCTGAGGTGTTGTAAGATGAGCAATTACGCCTAAATGTGCGAGAACATTTTGTAATCGATTGGTTAGTATCTCAAGAAGTATTAACGGTCGCATAAAGGATGTGTGAGCAATTTCATCGAAAATATTCACCGACTAAAAAGTACTAAGGAAAATGGACAAGAGTATGATAGCTTGAATTGAATTCTCTAAATGTAGGGATGTATTTTACACACACGTAGGGGTATATGATTGATGTTTGGATGAATGGTAGGGAGGAAGAATAAAGACGATGTTATTGAGGGATGATGAGATTTCTAACATTTTTTCATAACCATTAAGATAGGGCTCATGGCAACCGAAAAGCTAGTGTAGTTGGAAACTCTTATTTTCAAGTTCTTTCTTTTATAGTTCTTATCTTTGTATATAACTTGCATTTTTTTTTCTTTTATTATAAGATTTCGTGGGTGTAATCCGCTAAAAACTCTCAGGAGACAACGCTCCTCTTACCAGGTACACCTAGAGGTTTAACGGCTTGTTGCACGTGCTCAGTGCAATCGTGTTGCCTATGAAAGTGTGCTACTTAACTTTTTCTTTTTCTTTTTTCTCCCTCTCTTGAATAAATAGTTTGCTCGGGACGATCAAAGTTAAGTTTGGGGGTATTTGTTCAGTCGAAAATATCGCGCATTTGATATAACATTTTCCTTACTTTTCTTAAATATCTAAAGGTGTTTATTATAAATATAAAACATATTTGGGTTTATCTGAAAAATACTATTTACCATATGTTTATATATTATAATTAACATTATAAAGGAAAATATATACATATAATATTTATATAATATTTTTATTATGCATATCATATCAAATATTCCAATCAAGATTCTTTAAAAGATATAACATCATACAAATAGTTAGAATAATATCTCTATAACAAATATTACTAACATTATTCATGGAGATATGTGCAAGATTTAGCTCAGGTCAGGAGATCGGGATATCGAGATGTCGGGAATCAAAAATCTACCAATGAAGTTAAATAAAATCAAAGAATCAATACTGGCAGAGACTCAGAAAATATTTCCAAAATCTAGATATCTAGAAGATCTCTGCGTGTTAATGTGAAGCCACTGAAAAAATCCCAAACCCTAACTCCACCAAACCGCGGCGGAAGGGCGGCCAAATAGGGGTAAAGCGGAGGATCCTCGGCGCTTTGGTGGCCGTACGATGTGAGATTTCAGGATCATGATCTTAACAGTATATCTTAACTTATGGAATCTAGGGTTTCTGGCTTAGGGGCTATATAAAAGACCTAATGCTAAACTTAGAAATCATCACCTTTTACACGAAGCAAATCACCGTCAAAGAACAAGAGATCCATGACAGGTCCACGATTCGACGTGATAAGGCGACGTGAGATTCGATGGAGCATCTACTTCAGACAAGGCAGAGATCGAGAGCAACTTCTTCTTCCTCTTGTAATCTAAACTTGAAGGATTTGTGATTGTAAAGTTGATTAATAAAGGTAGATCATTAGCTTAATTATTTAGTATTTACATTATGATCTCTATCCGTTCTTCTTCTATCTCCATCATGTGTGAGTAATTCACCGCTTGATAGGGTTCGTAGGATTAGGGTAGATCAATTGATGAGAAAATCCTTAATCTTTTTTAACGTCTTATGAAGTTTATAAACTTTAGCAAAAGAATCGTTAACATACTAATCGGGCGCGCTACCAATTTATTGCTAGTCTTGACCGCGATTTGAAATCAGATTAACAATTGTTTTGTTAAGGGCTAGATATGAATAGAGATCAATGAAGGGACAAGGGTCAATAGTGGGGAAATCCTAGTTTCTTCCAAGAACCCTAATCCTCATTCATCACTATCTATCTAGTTTTAAATCTATCAAAAGATAAAAGGAGTCATCTTTATTAGTCATCCATGACTATTAAATCCTAACGAACCCTACAAGCCTCTTCTTTATATATATATTTTATATCCGTGGTTAACATAGATCTAGAATTTATTATCTATTCTTCCTCTTTCTAATCAACACGTCTAAAGCAAGATTAAATGTTCCATGCATCCCTACAGACGACCCGTATTCATCTCGACTAGCTACACACGACACCGTTATTGATTGCGGTTACTACTACACACTTCTTCACAAAGATCAATCACAGCTCAAGCAAGTGATGCCAAGTTGCAAAAGATCAGAGAACAAGTAGAAAGTGGACTTAGAACAGACTTCATCATACACGACGACGGATCTTTGAGATATAGAAGCAGGTTGTGTGTACCATAAGGTTCAGTGCGGGAAGAGTTGATGAAAGAAGCTCACAGCTTTCCCTATTCAGTACATCCTGGTGGTACAAAGATGTACAAGGATCCGCGTAAACATTACTGGTGGCATGGAATGAAGCGTGAAGTAGCCAGAAGCGTCGCTAAATGCTTGGTGTGTCAGCAAGTAAAGGCCGAACATCACAGGACAGCTAGTTTACTTCAACCGTTACCTATTCCAGAATGGAAGTGGCAACACATCACTATGGATTTCATGACTGCACTTCCTCGTAGAACGAAAGGTAACGATGCTGTACGGGTTATTGTGGATTGACTCACAAAGTTGGCTCACTTCATCCCATTTAGAGTTGGCCAATCTACTTAGACTCTCACAAAGAAGTACATGGAAGTAAGTATGAATCTATGTAAAGATTTTACTCTTCATAGTGTACTATTTCTGATACCCATGAACTCATGCAGGAGATTGTGAGAATACATGGAATACCGGTTTGCATTGTCTCCGATCGTGACACTAGATTCCGATCAAAATTCTGGCAGATTCTGCATGCTAGCTTGGGAACAAGTCTGAATTTTAGCACAATTTATCATCCACAAACAGATGGTCAGTCTAAGCGAACGATTCAGATCTTAGAAGACATGCTAAGAGCATGTATGCTAGACTTCGAAGGATCGTGGGAAGATCATCTACATTTTATGGAGTTTTCATTCAACAACAGCTACCAAGCAAGTATTGAAATGGCACCCTTTGCAGCTCTTTATGGAAGGAAGTGTCGATCACCATTAAGTTGGGACGACATCAGAGAGATAGAGAACTACTTGGACCTGAGATGATAGTGGCAACTGTCGATGTAGTTCGCACTATCAGGGAAAGAATGCACATAGCTCAAGACCGACAGAAACACTGGACTGATGCAAGGCGCCGTCACTTGGAGTTCCCGCCGGGAGGTCATGTTTTTCTGAAGATTTCTCCAAATCGTGGAGTGATTCTCTTTAGAAGACGGGGTAAGCTTAGTCCGAGATAGATTGGACCGTTCGACATTCTCAAACGAGTCGGAGAAGTATCTTATCGTTTGGCACTTCCACCATCATTGGAAGGAGTGCACAATATATTCCACATATCCCAGCTCCGAAGGTATGTGAGTGACCCCAATTATATCTTAGATCACTCCGATCTCACTGTACAGGCGGATCTATCTTGTGAGCAACAACCCATTGAAATCCTGAATAGAAAGGTGAAGTCATTTCAGAAAAAGAAAGTAAACTTGGTCCGGGTGATGTGGCGAAAAGACACACCAGGAAAGTCAACGTGGAAAAGAGAAGACATGCGTGCAAGATACCCTCACTTGTTTGTAAATTGGTCCTTAAAATAATTCTAAATTTTGAGGACGAAATTTTTGTAAGAAGGGTAGAATGTAACGACTCTGTTTTAATGAAAAGAAAATTTGTTTAAAAGTTAATGTATAAATGGAGTATTTGCAATCTTGTGTATGCTATAAGTATTTAATTTGCTTTTGAACTGTAAGAAACAACTTGTAGCTCATTGGTAAAGCTTTGCACTGCTGTGATGTAGCCCCTATGTTCGAATTCCCCCAGCCACATATATTTTTGCTGATTTTTCTTTTTAAACTTTTAGAAGATCAAAAGTTTGCACGTGCACTGCACGTAAAATGAAAAGTCACAAAGAAATCAAACATGTGGAAAATGTTACACACAGACCTAGACACGTGGAAGAAATCCCATACCCTTCACCCCCAATCGAACCGGCGAGATTCATCTAGGGGCCGGCGCCGCCAGTCCAACCCATCCTAAATGCTCCAATATTTTAACCCTAGCACCCTTTGGCCTACCCCATGAACCCTAGTCTGTTTGTTTTCCCTGCACATTTCTAGAGAATTAAAAATAAGCATTAATCCAAGTTTAAATGCATTTTAATTCATTTCTTCAATACCCTAAACCCTAATTTCTCTTATAAATACCACACTACACTTTAGCCTCCTCATTTTGAAATTTAGCACTAAAACTCTCAAATTTTTCTAAGACAAAAGTTGTACAAGTGGAGTTAGCTCAAGGTCAAATTCCGGCGACGACTCAAGACAAATCCGGCGACACCCGACTCCCCAATGCTTCCAAATGTTTCCTCTACCTCCCCCCTTTATTCTCAAACGGTAAGTTCCCACTCCTCTCCTCTCTTCTAGTCTAAAACAATCTCCTATTAAAACTCGTTGAAAATGGAGTTAATCCGACTCCCGATTCTCATTTTCATTAAAAACCTAACTTATCTTAACCGCAAATTATCTCTCTCTTTATATATTGTTTAGCAACCATAAGATAACAATTTGACCATGTTTCAATTCAAAATTTAATGTTAAACAAATTCTATTTCACTTTTTCGGTAAAATACCATTAAGTTTACATGTGACCTTACTTTATCGTTTTACTTATATTACCTTTAGAAAACTGACGAGATAACGATCTACCTCATCACAACACTCACCATGACATAACACTATGTTTTATAAAACATGATTTGGGGACAAAAATACGAATTTACATTTTAATACCATAAACTATCAAAAACCGTTTTCTTTAAAAATGTATTATTTAATTCCTTGCAAATGGGCCTCTACAACCCACTCTTGAGGACCCCGATCAGGATGGTGCGGGTTATCGCACATCCTCGGGCCTAATAGAGCGAGATGCAGACCTCTTCACGGAGCATCCGATCTCGATGGAATTTTAATGCAATTTTTAAGAAAAATGTGATTTCTACTTAATAAATAAAATTTATTTTTTTATAATTATATATATACATATTATCAAAATATCTACTTTAAATATAAATAAAAATATTCCATGTTTCTAGACAAAAAGAAAAGATTTACATATTTCATGAAAATACCATCACAAATCCGTATAATTCCAATTTACAACAAAATACCATATAATATCCAAATTAGGTTTATATCCACTAGAATAACTTCACATTCAAAAAAAAAAAAAAATCACATCCATGAAAAACCCTAAAGACGAAAAATAAATACTTGAGGTTATTTTGAAAATATATCAAAACTATTTTTCATAAAACCCTCTCAAGTTATATTAATTTACAATATGACCCTAGTAAATATAGGTTTAAGCAGAACCAATTTTCTTGAGCCTCAGGAAGCCGGAGAAAATGGGTGCTTGCCTATTTAAGGTAGAAAACTAAAACGGGGTTATCAATGGTAATTGGCTTGGAAAAAGTCACAAATCCTGCCGTCCATGTGCAGCAATTACCGATAGCACCAAAACTAACTCAGGACTTCAATACTGTCTAAAATGTCTGACTCAGTCAAAGCTGGAAACAATCTATACAATTCAAAGATAACTTCAATACAACATGAATCCATTTACACCAGATACAATCTATATCAACGTGACTTGAACTAACCGAACCATGGGTATTCATTGACTTGATTACATGACTATCCATTTACATCATTATCCGTATACATGAATAATTAATATCATTCTTTCAGCAAGTCATCTTCTACAAATCAATACAATCAATACAAAAGATATTACGGGGTTTTTAAGGGGTAGACTGGTACGGAATGTGTTAGAAGTGGCATGAGATGGTCACTTTAATACAACTAACCTGAATATCCATTGCTGTTGTTCCATGGCATAACGGTTCTTTATGCTCCATATACCTTAGTCCATGGAATAGTTGGACTCCTCTCATATAAACTCGCATATTCTGTACCGAGCTATAAACAACTGCGATAACATGACAAACTTACAGTACACCAGTTATATTCTTATATCTGTATATTTATCTGTCTATTCCTAAATTTTCTTTGGGACTTATCGAGCGATTGTTCGCTGACGACATTCCTTCTCTTCTTTCTTTAGAATATTGTTAGGTGGATCCGACTCTATGGAGGTCGAGCCCAGCCAAGAAGACTTGGAACAGTTCACAGATGACCCAGAGCTATAGATACTTGTATATACTTTTCTTTTCAGTTTATGCCATTGTTTAGGCATTGCTTTCCATTCGTGTATTTACAATTCCAGTTGTATTGTAAAGAAATGTTTAATAAATAAAAGTTGCTGTTCAATTACATCTCTTGTTATTTTTCTTGTGTACTTTATTATATTGCTTATTTACGCTTAGCGTAGTTGCTTCTGAGTAAATATGTTGCGGGCCTCGCCGCGCCTCCTTACCCGTACTCTGGGAAGCGGGGAATGACAGTTTTTATTCATAGATATTTTCCTACATCATCTCACAACTCACCTCATGGTTGCCTCTCTCATCCAAGTTCATTCCCTCATCTCCTCTTGGTTCCTCTCTAGGTTTTCTTGAGGTGAAGAAGAGAAAAGAGAAAGAAGAAAATATTGTGAGCAAAAATTTCTACTTCATCAACCTATACTTTACTAGCCCTTTAGTTTAGATTGTTTTCTTCACTAATACTTTGATTAGTGAAGAGTGAGGTTGAGTGTGAGAGACTTCAAGGTAGATCATCTTCATCCTCGAAGACGACGAAGCAAGCTCGTTCCTTTCTCAAGTGGAGTCTAAGAAGAGTTCGAGGGACTATTACTTAGAGGTTTAGAAGTGAAGGACCGGTCTACAAAGCTTGTATTCTGATTGAGAGAAGATTTTTTGTACGTGCGTTTTAAATTCAAGAATACCGCAATCAAGACGGTGTCGCTTGGTAGCTAGCCGGTTGAGAACGGGTCGGTCCACAGGGAAAATGTGTTATTTTCTTTAAGTTCTACGAGTTAAGTCCTATTTTTGGTAGGTTTTGTTTTAAGATCTAAGAATGAGATTAAATTGATTTAAAGGCTTGCTAGGGTTAGGATTAACTTAGTTTGGAAAAGGAATTCTACTCACTGCTTTTAATGCCCTAGTTAAGAATATAGGTGTTAGGGTAATAGTCAACAAAGGGGATTAGCACGACTAGGAAGAAACTCAGTTTCTTCCTTTTGGTCCTTGTCCGTCCTTTCTTGACTCTTAGTCCTAACCTCTATTTAAATCAACCATAACCGGTCTAACTAGGGAATCACCGCTATCTTGTAGAATAGGGTGCCATAGTGAGCGGTGTGTGGTTAATTTAAATAGAGTCCTAATTAATTAAAATTATATGGGCAAGGAAAGGAGTGTGAGAGATTTCCTTCTCTCAAACATTCCCTATCCTAACCCTAACAAGTGAGGAATTACTCACTCATTAGGAAATTAACGATACAATTCATTTTTATAATTTTATTTTAAGAAACTATCTAAGTTGCAGATAACAAAAGAACAGATAAAAAAATTGCAAGTAATAAATTGCAGATAAAAATGCAGGATAGAAAAAGAAAGCTTACTTTATTGATGACCTCTTCAACGATTACAAGGAAATTAAAATTTTAGATCTACGAATTAAAAAGATGCATAAAAAATTAAAGAGAGGCATACTTTATTTGGCTTTGATCTCTCCTATTTATAGATAAGAAACCCTAGGTTTACATTTTGATCCAATCGCTAATTTACAAAACTACCCTAAGAAAGCCGAGTCAAAGCACCGACACTGCCACCGACATGTGCATTGCACGGCCGCGGAACCGCAGCAGAAATGCCTGTTTGGCCGCAGTTCCGCGGCCAATAAGTGGGATCTTTGGCTTAATTCTTCAGGGTTGCTTCATGTTGCTTTTTCCTTCTTTTTTCTTCATTTGGTTCCTCAGAATCTCTTCTATTTTCTTCCAGATTTCCAACAGTGTAGAATGATATGGACTTTTGCCTTGAGTTTCGCGTTAAAGTCTTGAATCTTGTGTTCCCCTTATGCTTTGTGCATTGAACTGTCTAATGATTTTCATTTGTTCTTTGAACTGGTAGGCGGCATCATACGAATTCTTGTATTGTTGGTTGTAATCTCACAATTGTAGCGACTTTTCATGAATTTCACTGTAATAATCTGAGAACCTGTAACGATCTGAGAACCTGTAACCTGCAACTATTTAGTAGACATGGATCAAAAACACCTATTTATATGTAATGTGATTAAGAATGGGCGATATAAAAATGCAAAAATCTGATATGAACAAATACCCCCAAACTTATCTTTTGCTCGTCTCGAGCAAAGCCAATTTTATTCTCGAAAAAATCCTAACCTCACTTTCGCAGGGAATCGCGATTACACTGAGCTCGTGCAACAAGCCGTTAAACCTGTAGGTGTCCTTAGTAGGAGGAGTGTTGTCTCCTGAGGGTTTTCAGCGGATACTACCCACAAAATCCGATCAATTTGGCCTGTTGACTTTCATTCATCAATTCGGTGTTCTAGCAAGAAATTCTATTATCTTCAACTTAGAAATCATCAACCCATATTTTTCACACTCAATTTTCATTTAACTTAAGATCATATATGTTCTGCAAATTTATTGAGCTTTCAGCATCTTTTGAATTTTTCTTCTAAGGTGCAATCTCAACTCAAGAATTTTTATTATCTTTATTGAAGATATAAGTCCTATCTTTCATTCCTATCTCTTATCCAAACCCTAATCATATACCCCTAGGTGTGTGTAATTATCATCCCTATACTTGGAAATTCAATTCAAGCTATCATACTCTTGTCCATCGTCCAAAGTACTTTTAGTTGGTGAATTTTAGATGAAATTGCTCGCACATTACTCATGCGACCGTTAATACTTCTTGAGGTACTAAACGACCGATTACAAAATGTGCTTGCACATTTAGGCGTAATTCCTTGTCTTGTAATACCTAAGGCTTAGCAATGACTCCCAAACCAGTTGGTCTAAGGCACTAGGTGATAAAGCACCCTTGCTATATTTTTTTATTTATGCTTCCATAAGCAATTACAAAACCAGTGTTCATTTTTTTATGTCTCTTTATTCACCATTTATACTTTTATTTTATTTTCCTTCGTACTAAGGTTTTTAGACAAGTGCATTTCAAGGTATCCTCTACTATCCTAAGTTTCAAGGTGCATGTACGTGCAAGTTGTAGGGTATATATTTTCAGAATTTAGACTTAAGGTTCAGAATTATTTTTCAGACTTATATTTCAAATAAAAATTTCAATACTCTTCCCTTATTTTGACTTAGCCCAAGAACTGAACTCAAAATTTGCCTATTTCTAAATAAACTACAAGGACATATATTTTCTACTGTTAAACTTTAAGGAAGGTTATTTTTAGGGTTTTTTAATTTACTAAGCTTAGGATCTAGTTTTTCCTAACTAGTCAACCGTCATGTTAAACTTAAGTCAAATATGGCCAAAATTGAACTTTTCAATTTTTATAATTTTTTAAAAATTTTCAATTTTTATGGGTTTTAAAATAAGTATGCAAATGCAAAAATATACATATGAATGCGAAAGAAGAAAGCTTACCGAGCACACCCCCAAACTTAAACTTGACAGTGCCCTCACTGTCAGGCTACACCAAGAGGGTCAAAATTGTCGGCACCCCTTTTTTTTTAATTTTTAATTTTATTATTAACAGAAAAAGAAAACAAAATATATATACACAAAAAGGTTCCCCTAAATTTAATTGAAACATTGTTTCTACTGTTGCCATTTTTTAAATCTCATAAACTTTTAAACTTGGGAGGAAAAATTTATTAACGGGGACATGAAATATGATCGTGAAAATCTCCCCCAAACTTATTTTTGGCTCACCACTTTGAGTTAGAAAAAATTATTTTCGAGACCAAATTATAAACCCCCCCAAACTTGAGTTAAACAATGTTAAGCTTTTAAAGAGGGGGTTCAAAGTTATTGGTCTATACCAAGCTTTGCAAAAACCAAAAGTCAACACCAACCATTTGAAGAATTTATCAATGTAACGTATAGGTAGGTGGAAGAACATGTTATATAGAGCCAAGAAGAAATGGGGAAGAGATAAGTGGTGGTATGGAAAGGGTTTGCGTGAACGTGAATGTGAGGAGATAAGAGAAGATGATAAATAAAAACGAGAATGTGAATGATCAGAAATGAGTGGAATATTGGCATTCTCGTATTTTATAAGAAGAAAGGTTAGTGGTTCAACTTCTATAGGTGGAGGTTGATTAATCACAAAATCCTTATTGTTTAGGAATGCAAGTTCGTCAGCAAAAAGTTCTTCAAAACTCTCATCGATGTAATTGAACATTTTACTGTCAGTAAGTTTTGTGCCAGAATTTATCATACTTGATTTGTCAAAAATTATGGAGGTAGGAGACTCGAAAAACTCATCTACCTCATTTTCAAAAGTATCCAAATCAAGTTGGCTTTCTGGAATGATCAAACTTGAATTGTCGAATTGTGATTCATCAACACTCACTAAAATTATAGGAAGAGTAGAAGAAGAACCTGAGAAAGTGGGAGAAAGAAATTGAATACGAACTTGAGGGTGGAGATGGAGTGTATAAATTAGCATAATTTGTAATGACTGATATGTAAAAAGCGATTGTGCTAATGTATCAACCCACTGAGAAATGAGGTCAAAGCCCTCAAGATTCGTGAGAAAACATGGGTACGTCGAACTTGGTAAACCAGACAAAAAAATGAAAGTGTAACGGTTTCTTACAAGGTCGGAACGAGGATGGAGGGAAGTGATTGAGGAAGGGTATCGGTTAAAGATTCAGGAGGGTGTGCACAGTCAATGAAAGGGATAGAATGAATTGGAAAATCCGACTCCTCAAGTAAACTGCTTCATCCTCAATAATTTCCTCAATACTCTCCTCAAAATTTAGTTCATCCATGCAATTATCATCAAAATATAGTTTATCCATGCAATTCTCATCAAAATCAAGACGCATATTAAGTTCGGGAAAAACAGTTAATGATTCGGGATGATGAATTGGAGAGAGAAACTCATCTAAATCTGTGGGTTCATTATCCAAAATATTCGCAGTGTCGATATCCTCAATCAAGTGAAAATCAATTTCTTAGACACCTCATCAAAAGCATGGATATTAATCAGTTTAGGTTCTAGAGTGGAGGTGTAGAGATCAAAAAAATTGGTGATGGTTTCACTCGAAAGGGACCCTTCACAATCAGGTAAATCAAACACTATAAAGTCGCACAACTCATTAAACATTTTATCTTCAACCGGTGAATCATTTGGAACACTTGATAGATATTCAAAATCGGAGTTGTGGGATTTAATTGAGGATGGGTAGATTTGATTTGGAAAGGTGTACAGCTCACTCTCACCACTCAAATTCTCAACCTGTCCTACCGCCTCATCATACATTGGAAAATTTGGAGCTAGTTGGAAACTAGCTACCGGGTCACTAGGTTGTATAAGGGCGGCCATGGATGCATTCAAATCCCTCATCTGTTGGCATGGCGCTACCATAAAGTCTTCCAACGACTGTTCCAGACTAGACATGGGTTGTGACGGGGTTTCAGTAAAATATTCAAAGTTGTTTGGATACGTGAAACTCCCAGATGGCTGTGTAGAAGCAATGTCTAGGGAAGGTGCAAAAGTCGGGTAGGACTGGTAGGAATTGAATGGTTGGATAGGAGTAGGATCAATATTTGGATAAAAAGGTGAATGGAATTGTTGATCCAAAGAATTCGCAGTAGTGAAAGGAGTGAAAGATCGGTTACGAGATTGTTCAATATGTTCAGCAATAGACATGGGTTTCGGAGTTACAACAGGACTCGAAAAAGGGGTATTAACGTAAGAAGGTGGTGAAGGTTGAAATGGTTGATATAAGGTAGATTGCGGAGTCCAACTGGTTGTCCTAGACGCGTCTATTCGATCTTTCAAAGAAATTTTTGGTATGGAGGGGTCGTTCGAAATTCGACCAAAACAAGAAGCGTAGGAAGTAATGTCTGGTTGAGGGTACCAAAGTTCGGCAAGAGTTTTACGAGGTGGGGTACCCATGATGCGATGAGAGAAAGGAGAAGAAAAAGAATGTGATTTTTATTTTATTTTATATTTATATTTTTTGTTTTTAAAAAAAATTGTTTGTTTTTGGAGTTTTGAAATTTTTGAAACTGTTATTTTTAGAAAGAGTTTTTGCAAAATTTGTACGGAACTATGGTACAATTTCAAACAACCACAGTTTAAACATGCACAATCAAACCTAGAGCTAAGGTCTCCTAAGTCAACTAGACTGCTCCTAGCTGTTCCAAAGCGACAAGTTGTGAGATATCCCTCAAATCGCCTCTTCACCGCCAATTGTGGCCAGGTAAGCACAAATGAAGAAAGGAGGGATCCGCTCACGAATCACCGTGAGACGGGCCTTTTAAAATTACCTTTCTCACTTGTTTAGCCTAGGCACCACAAAGTCAGGTTTAGATAAACGACTAAATGCCCACAACCTTCCTTTGTCCTAATGAGCGCGATAGTCCTTAATTGGCTGAGTCTAGATATTTTTTTAATTAACTCAAGGGTGATACATATGCTTTTTTAGTGATTTTCGGGGTCTTAGGAAGGGTAATGAAATCCCCACCCAATCTTAATTGGTGTTATAGCCCCTTACATTCCGTATTAATTATGCAAAGCAGTTAACACACCAAAAATCTAAAACACTTGCAAATTTTTTTTATGTGGCAGCGCAAAGAATCCTGCACAAAAACAATTTATTGGATAGGAGAAAGAGAATCTGTGCAAAGAATACCTGCAGGAAAATTTGTCAGTGGAGTTCAGGGGGTAGGAAAGAAGAAAAAAGATACTCACAGAGAAAATGGGGTGCTGATGTCACCCTTTGACCGTGGTTCCACGGTCAAACCGTCGATTCTGCCGCGGTTCCGCGGCGGATCAGTAAGTTTGGATTTTTAGAATTTTTCTCTGTGCTGAGTTGGTTCCCCTCTTCCTGTTTAGATCCCCTGATTCTGGATTTGTTCACTGAGTTTGCTCCAGATCTGAATCAGAATTTGCTCCAAGCCTGCACACTCGCACAAAAACCTTTAAAAAATAACAAGATGATTTTTATTTTATTTTTAGTTTTCAAAATTTTTTCAATTTTAATTTTTTTATTAACCCGAAATTACACAAAGAAAAAGACTACCGTCTTCCCGGCAGCAACGCCATTTGATTGAGAGAAGATTTTTTGGAAGTGCGTTTTAAATTCAAAACTACCGCAATCAAGACGGTGTCGCTTGGTAGCTAGCCAGTTGAGTACGGGTCGGTCCACAGGGAAAATGTGTTATTTCTTTAAGTTCTAACGAGTTAAGTCCTATTTTTGGTAGGTTTTGTTTTAAGATCTAAGAATGAGATTAAATTGATTTAAAGGCTTACTAGGGTTAGGATTAGGTTAGTTTGGAAAAGGAATTCTACTCACTTCTTTTAATGCCCTTGTTAAGAATATAGGTGTTAGGGTAATAGTCAACAAAGGGGATTAGCACGAGTAGGAAGAAACTCAGTTTCTTCCTTTTGGTCGTTGTCCGTCCTTTCTTCACTCTTAGCCCTAACCTCTATTTAAATCAACCACAACCGGCCTAACTAGGGAATCACCGCTATCTAGTAGGATAGGGTGCCGTAGCGAGCGGTGTGTGGTTAATTTAAATAGAGTCCTAATTAATTAAAATTATATGGGCAAGGAAATGAGTGTGAGAGATTTCCTTCTCTCAAACCTTCACTATCCTAACCCTAACAAGTGAGGAATTACTCACTCATTAGGAAATTAACGATACAATTCATTTTTATAATTTTATTTTAAGAGACCATCTAAGTTGCAGATAATAAAAGAACAGATAAAAAAATTGCAAGTAATAAATTGCAGATAAAAATGCAAGATAGAAAAAGAAAGGTTACTTTATTGATGACCTCTTCAACGATTACAAGGAAATTAAAATTTTAAATCTACGAATTAAAAAGAGGCATAAAAAATTAAAGAGAGGCATACTTTATTTGGCTTTGAGCTCTCCTATTTATAGATAAGAAACCCTAAGTTTACATTCTGATCCAATCACTAATTTACAAAACTACCCCAAGATAGCCGAGTCAAAGCACCGACACTGCCACCGACACGTGCATTGCACGGCCGCGGAACCGCGGCAGAAAGGCCTGTTTGGCCGCAGTTCCACGGCCAATAAGTGGGATCTTTGGCTCAATTCTTCAGGGTTGCTTCATGTTGCTTTTTTCCTTCTGTTTTCTTCACTTGGTTCTTCAGAATTTCTTCTATTTTCTTCCAGATTTCCAACAGTGCAGAATGATATGGACTTTTGTCTTGAGCTTCGCGTTAAAGTCTTGAATCTTGTGCTGCCCTTGTGCTTTGTGCATTGAACTGTCTAATGATTTTCATTTGTTCTTTGAAATGGTAGGCGACATCATACGGATTCATCTATTGTTGGTCGTAGTCTCACAATTGTAGCGAATTTTCATGAATTTCACTGTAATGATCTGAGAACCTGTAACTTGCAACTATTTAGCAGACATGGATCAAAAGCACCTATTTATATGTAATGTGATTAAGAATGGGCGATATAAAAATGCAAAAATCTGATATGAACATATTCTCTTTTCACTTAGTGTAGAACTTGTTTGCTTTCACTAAAACCCTAATTCTCTAGTTCGATTCTAGGTTAGTGTAGCTTAGATCTCTAGATTTTTTAAAATTGCATACTTGATGCATGTGGAAACCTAGTAAAGGTGCTAAGACACACTTTCATGGAATCAGAGCCAAACTAGAGACTTAGGCGAAAACTAGACGACGTTAAAGTGTTCGATCGAAGTTTCGAAACCCAAAATTGCATAGTTTCTGTCCATTTTTCAAAAGTGGAAATTTTCAGATTAAAAATTTCCAGAAAATCATGCAGGCTTTTCTATGGAGCCTAAAGAAATACGAAGACCTAATTCTTCAATATTGCCGCGGAACCGCCGCCTAAACCATGGGTTGGCCGTGGTTCTGCTGTAGGTATGAAGAGATGAAGGCTTTAATTTCTTGTGCTGCTCCATTGTTTCATTTTGGACTTTCTGGGTATTTTTAGTGAGGTTCAAGTTGTTGAGATCTCTGTGATTTGCAGGTATTTGAAAAATCAATCGAAATGTTTAACATCGTCTAGATAGTTAAGATATGTGATACAATTTTTGGAATCCACATTGATTAGTTTTGTGAAAACTAGTTAGCATTTTGTAAATCTAGCATTTTAGTCTCATTTGATGGATTGCCACGGAGTTTCGATTAGGATCAAAACTCCGTCGCAATCTCGTATCATACGCGAATAGTCGCCGAGAGACACTAGTAGACAGCCACGCCCCATAGCCCCACCCCCACCAAGTGACTATAGGAGAACCCCATGGCTAAAAGCATCCACTCGGGTGCTCGCGGCTGCGGTGTTCCATCCAAGTGCACTTCGGCATCGGGGGTGCGGTAATCTACTAAAGTTCCCGACGAGAATTCGATCATTTAATCGGGAATCTTGTTGAATTACTCGACCGGTTTTTGAAAAGTGTTTTCAATTTGAGACTTAAATGTGAGGTTTATATGGTTAGGCATGAAATCTGGAGTATGTGATATTCCGGGTTTATGATGTCTAAGGATGATGCAGATTCTAATTATTGTATTTTTCATTTCTTTTCTGCAACCGTAAGTGTAATATGTGGTGTATCCCCGATCTCGTTGCTATACGTTAACGACATTAGGAATACGCATATTTACTTACGTTGATGACATGTGATATTATGTGTTGCTTCTGATATATTATATTGGATCATCGTGATAAAATAGCCATGGGGGTTTTATGTGAGATGAGAGTTTTTATATTTTCATTCATGTAAAATTTGTGTGTAATATTCTTTTATTGGGACACTTCCGGGTTGAGGATGTTGTCTCCATTAATATATATTATTTATTTTTCCGCATTAGGATAGATCCAAGGCCGGGAGATAAGTAACTGGGTTCTAGAGTCCAGTGAAAGGTCTCGAGGAGTCGAGACCGGGTCACCTAACTTTAGAATTGGTAGGGTTACTTGCCGCTCTCGTAAGGGTCTAGGGATGTAGGATTGGATATTCATCATGACCGTGGAACCCATATTTTTCATTACTGGCTTAATTTAAAACACGAACTTCCTAGCATATCCTATATTTCATATGTTTGCTTCTGCTGCTTGAGTTCTGTGATGTGATCATATAACCGCGTGAGACGAATGCTGCTATATATATGATATATTAGTAGACACTATATATGTTTTGCATCCGCGCTAGTCTTGACTCCGCCCTGCCGTAAGTTAAGTGACCTTAAGGTGAAGACCCGGGTCCCTGTGGCGAATGCGAATGACATATATGTGTGTTTTATTTTAGTTTCTTCTGTGATGTTTAGGAAATATAAATGATAGGACAACATAAATGAGATTAATGAAAAGAAAAGAAAGCTAAAAGATGTTGTAGATTCAAATTTTTTAAAAAGGTAGCTCTAGTTCTTGCTTTGTATAGCGGTATTCCATATGAATATCCAGCACCTCATTCGATGAGGAAATAGCCTAGATCCCTTCACCAGGAATGACCTCTTTAGCAAAACTAGCATATGCTACAACCTACTCGGTTTGTTTTGAAAACTACTCAATTTTAAAAGAGAATCTTAAACCACTCCTTTTTCAAATCACTAGATTCTACAACGATATCAAGTTCATTACGTTAAATATTTTCTTCAAAACCAGTCGTAGCCCTCCGTCATTTCAGATAAGTGCTATTTAGTATTCGTGCTGCTTTTGTTGACCTTGTCAAGGCGTAGTGTTCGATAGCTAATTAGTGCTTAACTACCGCATATGATGCGATTGGATTAGGGTAGTCTTACGACCTTGTTGACCTTGTTAAGGGTCATGCGGGTGGGTTTAATTCAATCACAAAATGACGGGTTGAACTTGACTTGCGGTTTATGGTTTGTTGACCTTGTCAAGGTCATAAACTTTATTGGGTAAAAACAGATATTGGGAATTTCAAGTGTTGGAATTTGCAATAAGATTGCATACCTTCTATGAGATAGTTGGATCCTGATACCTATTGCGAGTAAGTGTTACTCCTGAGAGAGTTTTTCACTTTATAATTAGCTGAACCAGTAAGTGTCTAAGAAAGGTGTTAACGGGGTCATGCCCCTGCGGAAACGAGATTATTTAATTAGTTCCATGCGAAAGCATGGGGAGACTCCCTCGGAGAACCAATTTCTGCATAGCTGACCGATTGGCGAACTTGTAGGGTGTAATTAATCCCGGTTAATCCTACCTTTAGGGTTTGAAAGTATATTTCATAAAAACAATGGGAGCCATCCTGATTAGATAAGATAATAACTAATCAATCTTGCAAGAGCGCACGCTAAAGTGTTTTCTTCTCTCTCTCTCCAGGTAGCGACCATGTCACGCCTTAATCAAGATAATAATATGGATGTATTAACCGAACCTGCTTATTATACTGGGCTGGGGAACGTTGGTTCCGCTCTATCTTATGACTGTCATAAGTCTGAGCAAGGAATAGGGGAATGCACGGATTCCCATGCAACCCAAACGGAGAACGAGCATGATGATACATCTTCTTCAGGTGTGTTAGTTATTGAGAACTGTTTCTCAGTTTGCTCTACGTTCTGGGTATTAGATACCGGATTAGGATCCCACATTTGTAATCAGTTACAAGGGTTAAGAAAAAGTAGAGAACTAGGAAAGGGTGATATATCTCTTAGAGTAGGGAACGTAGCAATTGTTGCTGCCAAAACTGTCGGCGAATATAACCTTGTATTGCCAAATGGTAATACATTGATTTTGAACGACTGTTATTACGTACCGTCGATGATGTGCAATATAATATCCGTCTCTTTATTAGATAAAGAAGGATATAACTTTGCACTAGAGAAAATTGTTATGAACATTTTCCTGAATCAAATGTTGATTGGGTTTGGTACGTTGTGTAACAGTATATACGTTCTAAATCAAAATACAATTCTTAATATACATAACACACACAAAAGGAAAAGTTCAGAAATGAACGAAGCCTTCTTATGGCATTATAGACTTGGTCATATCAATGCGAAAAGACTAGCCAAGTTGCATAAGGATGGATATTTGAATCTGTTCGAATTTACATCTTATGAAACTTGCGAGTTATGTCTCAAAGGGAAGATTACCAAAACTCCGTTTACAGGACAAGGAGAAAGAGCTACTGAAGTTTTGGGACTGATACATAGTGATGTATGCAGTCCTATGTCTACACATGCCAGGAATGGTTCCTCATACTTCATTACATTCACCGATGATCTCTCAAGATTCGGACATGTGTTCCTGTTGAAACACAAATCTGAAGCTTTTGAGAAATTCAAGGAATATAAAAATGAAGTAGAGAACCAGATGGGTAAAAGTATTAAAGTCCTTCGATCTGATCGAGGAGGAGAATACATAAGCATGGAATTCCGGGATTATTTAAAAGAGAATGGGATTCTCTCTCAGCTTACTCCTCCATATACACCACAGCACAATGGAGTATCGGAGAGGAGAAATCGCACCCTATTAGATATGGTGCGCTCTACGATGAGTGTTGCTGAGTTACCTATTTCTTTTTGGAGTTATACACTTGAAGTTCCATCAAAATTCGTGCCTAAAACACCATATGAGATATGGAGTAGAAAGAGACCATATCTTAAACAAGTTAAGATATAGGGTTGTCCGGCCTATGTTAAAAAACAGAATCTGGAAAAACTCGAAACACGATCAGTTCTTTGCAAGTTTGTGGGATATCTAAAGAATTCACTGTAGGTATTCCTTAGCACCGGCCTAGGGTTTGGGTTGCATCACACATGCTATAAAAAAATTTTAGGGGGTGCTAAACAATACCAACCAGGAATCAAACTAGAAAATTAGGGTAACAACAACTAGTATCACATACTAACAAGTGTCTAACACTAAGAGGTAAGTAATACAACCTTTGTAGACCTCCTCTTGTGACTCCTTGGATCAATTAGGGTTTGAACCGGTTTGCTTGAATCTTCCAAGTCCACGACGATCCACCATGGAGTCCCTTTGCTCAAGCTCCTAACTTCACTTGATCTTTGAAGAAGTGGAGAAAACAACCTTTGTAGACCTCCTCTTGTGACTCCTTGGATCAACTAGGGTTTGAATCGGTTCGCTTGAATCCTTCCAAGTCCACGACGATCCACCACGGAGTCCTTTTGCTCAAGCTCCTAGCTTCACTTGATTTTTGAAGACGAGGAGCAAACAACCCACACTAGTGGGATAGACTAATATAGATTGGTGATGTGGGTTTGGATCTCATTCAAAAACCTTTTCTTTTTATCTTCTTCACTCACTTTTAAAACCTTAGAGAGCTTGAAGGAGGAAGAAGAAGGAGAGTGGCTTAACTTGACTCAAGTGAGAATAATTGACATAATCAAAAGAGAGAGAGAGTGAATTATGTCATCCTTAACCATGCTTACAAAATATCTAGATATTTTGAGACTTGAGTTTAAGAAAAACCATGGGCTACCAAAACCATGGACAATGAAACCATAGTATTGACTTTGGTCAACAGAAAAGAAGAGTGTAGAATAGTCAACCATGATTTTATTCCCATTTTGATTTTCTCAAATAATCAAAATATATAAATATGTTACCATGCGAGTCTTGTATTGCCACCACCAATGTATCATCAACCATGACACATGTATGCTTGCATGTGTGCATCCATATCAACATATACATACACTCATGCATGCATCATAAAGAAATAGGTTTTAATAAACGAGCTAATGTACTTAATATTAAATTAACACTTGATTTAATAACCCGGTCATATCACATACGACCCGTCCAATAGTAAACGCCCGATTAAAATACGGTATTAAATACACACATTTAATCGATCTCCCGCGCATATCCCATATGCACCCCACATCCTTTCGCCTGAGCTAGGAAATTCCTTTATGGGACTCTAAGACTCGTCAATACGCTAGCAGTAGGCAGTGATCATATCACGTACCCATAAACCGTCAGTGGCATAAGCTGTACATAACGGCTCCCAGGTATTGAGCGATCAGAAGAAACACAAGCGAACTAGTCAAAACTCCCATCGAGCCAACTGGCAACACTTACCGTACAGTCCGGTCTCTTCGTCAGATATGCTGCATATCGAGTCTAGGGATGGTATCGTCGACCCCAATAACTCAATAAGTCATGCCGGTATATGGCTCATAACTGATTGAGAAACTACTGATAACACTTAACAGTAAATCTCATCAGCCCTAACCAGGGACTTCCTGTTATAGTCAATCACGCATAGCGCAACATCAAACCCCAATACCAGGAGAGACGAAACCCCTTCTATCGCTCATTGCCTCCATGTGCCTCGGGACTGTACCCAAAATCCACCTGTTTGCACGACTCAGTAGAGCTGTGGTAAGGTGGAGATCAAAGTACAGTGGGATGACACACAAGACTCTATGATGATCTCGGGTCTACAGACTAACCTGTACCAGTGTCACCTGAGAACTGCTATCCGACGATAGATATAATACCACATAGGAGTTCTCGGCGAGTCCGTTCAGTGTACCCAGTCTCACTAAGCACCCGTATACAGTCTTTGGTGTCAACACACCAATGGATATGGGATCATCCATCGCCCATCATATAGGTCAAGTAATGTATACGCTAGTCTACTCTGGAATATCGATGCCCCGTCTCGATACACCCATGACTAGGAACATTTCAAGGATATGCTTAAAAACTACACATGTCCCACTAGTATGATCCGCATCATAATCCCAGTAGTCAAGAAAAAATCCTAAGGGCTTTATCAACATATATCAAATGAGTAATATGCATGAACAAGTGAACATGTTAAGATAAAGAACAAACAGATAGCATACTATCATATCGAGCGAGGATGTCCTTTGAATATATATATACACATGCCGATACATCCACTATCATATAATGGCCTCTAGGGTATACATATATCCAACAATCTCTCACTTGCACTAAGGCCAATTATTGGCGTATCTCATACCCAACATCTCAAAAAGTCGCTCATGCTGCGGCAGAGGGAGGGCCTTGGTGAGTGGACCCGCGGTGTTATTCTTTGTATCTACTCTCTGAATCTCGATCTCGCGGCGATCAACTATCTCTCGGATAAGATGATATCGTCTCAGGATGTGTCTGGATCGCTGATGGGACCTGGGCTCTTTGGACAACGCCATAGCCCCATTATTATCACAATACAATGGTATTGGATCAATAATGGTTGGAACTACTTCTATTTCCGAGATGAACTTCCTCATCCAGACGGCTTCCTTGGCAGCATCAATTGCAGCAATATACTCAGCTTCCATCGTGGAGTCTGCAACGGTATCCTGTTTGGAACTCTTCTAACATACCGCCCCTCCATTGAGGGTAAATACAAACCCTGAGATAGATTTGTTGTCATCCTTATCACTCTGGAAGCTCGAATCGGTAAAGGCCTCCATTTGGAGATCCCTGTTACTATACACCAAGAACATTTCTTTAGTCTTTTGCAAGTACTTAAGAATGTTCTTCACAGCTGTCCAGTGATTCTCTCCTGGGTTGGATTGATACCTGCTTACTACACCCAGTGCATAAGCTACATCTGGGCCTGTACATAATATCGCATACATTATAGATCCTACACCTGAAGCGTAGGGTATAATGCTCATGCGAGCTCTTTCTTCATCAGTCTTTGGGCAAAAGTCCTTGGAGAGAGTGACTCCATGACTAGCGGGTAAGGCATCCTACTTGGAGTCTTCCAAACCAAACCTCTTTAGGATGATGTTAATGTACCTGGTTTGGGACAATCCTAACAACCTTTTAGATCTATCCTATAGATCCTCATGCCCAAAATGTACGAGGTATCACCCAGGTCCTTCATGGAGAACCTTTGTGATAAGAACAGTTTGACCGATTGTAGCATAGGAACATCGTTTCCTATCAGAAGAATGTCATCCACGTACAATACGAGGAATGTAACAGTACTCCCTACAATCTTCTTATAAACACAAGGTTCATCTGGATTTTTGACGAAATCAAACTCTTTGATAACATCATCAAAACAGATGTTCTAACTCCATGATGGCTGCTTTAATCCATAAATAGATTTAAGCAACCTACATGCTTTCCTACTGCTCCCACTATCAATGAGGCCCTATGGCTGATCCAAATAAACGCATTCTTCTAAATCACCATTTAGAAAAGCAGTTTTAACGTCCATCTGCCAGATTTCATAGTCGTAGTGAGCAGCAATAGTAAGTAGGATCCAAATGGATTTAAGCATGGGTACAGGAGAAAAGGTTTCGTCATAGTCCAGTCCCGGTCTTTGATGAAATCCTTTCGCTACAAGCCTTGCCTTATAGGTCTCCACCTGTCCATCTACACGGATCTTTCTCTTAATGATCCATTTGCACCCTATGGGTTTTACCCCAGAGGATACAGCATCCAAAGTCCATACTTTGTTGGTGTATATAGACTCCATTTCGGATCTCATGGCATCCAGCCACTTCACAGAGTCACCACTCATGATAGCTTGCTGAAAATTGGTAACGTCATCATCATCCATGATGCAACCTTCTCCATCACCATCAATGAGAAAACCGTAGTATCTCTCCGGCGGGTGAGAAGTCCTATCAGATCTACGAAGTGGATGAGGTTCATAAGATTCTGTTGCAACATCAGGTACAACCAAGTCGTCATTTGTAATTTGTGTCTCTAGATCCTCTTCTAGATCTACCACATTGCCATCAGCATCATTTAGAAAAATCCCAGAACAAACACCTTTTGTTCCTCCTTGTGGTAGAAAAGATACCCAAACGAATGTTTCGGATATCCCACAAATATACACTTGACCGACCGTGTCTCGAGTTTGTCTGGATTCTTCTTTTTAACAAAAGCCGGACAACCCCAAATCTTAACTCGTTTAAGAGATGGTCTCTTCCCATACCATATCTCATATGGAGTGGTAGACACGGTCTTGGTTGGAACTTTGTTCAACAGAAAAGCTGCAGTCTCCAATGTATGCCCCTAAAAGAAGAGAGGTAACCCATCATCACTCATCAAGGATCGTACCATATCTAATAGGGTATGATTCTGCCGCTCTGACACACCGTTTTGCTGTGGTGTGTAAGGGGGAGTGAGCTGAGAGAGAATCCTATTATCTTTTAGGAAGTTCAAAAAATCTGTACTAAGATACTTTCCACCTCGATCTGATCGATGTATTTTGATACCCATTCCAGTTTATTTTTCTACTTCAAGTTTGTACTCTTTGAATTTCTCGAAAGTTTCAGACTTATGCTTTAATAAAAATACATGACCGAATCTCGAGAAATCATCAGTAAAAGTTATGAAGAAAAACCGCCTCTCGCAAGTGTAGACATTGACCCACATACATCACTATGTATAAGGCCCAAGAGCTCTGTAGCTCTTTCTCCGTGTCCAGTAAACGGAGTTTTGGTCATTTTCCCTTTGATACAAGACTGACAAGTTGCATAAGATTTATACTCAAAAGGATTTAAATATCCATCTTTATGAAGCTTGTTTAGTCTCGTTTCATTAATATGACCAAGTCTACAATGCCAAAGAAAATATTCATTTATATCTGAAAATTTTCTTTTATTTTTGTGTTGTATGTTGAAAACTGTTTGTTGGTTTATGACGTATATCCTGTTATTAAGTATACCAGAACCAATCAACTCTTGATTTAGTTTAATGTTCATATCATTATGCTGCAATACAAAATGATATTCTTCATTGTCTAACAAAGAAACGGATATTATATTACAAAGCAAGCTTGGTACAAAATAAAATGGGTTTAAAACCAATATACAACCCGACGGCAACCCTAGGTGATACTCTCCCACTGAAACTGCATGTACATTGGAACCATTTCCAACTCGGAGAGTGTGATCACCGGTCTTCAAAACTCTGCTATTTCTAAAGCCCTATACAGAATTGCAGATATGAGAACCCGAACCGGTATCTAATACCCAGGAAGTAGAGTTTATAGAAAAACAGTTTTCAGTCACAAACACACCTGAAGCAGAAGCATCACCATGCTTCCTTTTCTTGAGATCAAGGTATTTAGTACAGTTCCGTTTCCAGTGCCCCATCTTCTTGCAGTGAAAACATTCCCCTTTTTTCGACTTCTCAGCCTTGGATTTGTCTCTCCATTGTGCCTTCTTGATTCCACATCTTGGTTTGGTGGATTTCTTCTTATTCCTTCCCTTGGCCTTGGCTTTTGGGAAGGAAGAGGAAGATTGTTTAACAATCAGAGAGGGAGATTTCGCTTTAAGCGTGCTCTCCGCACTTCTCAACATATTGAGAAGTTCGGGTAGTGACTTCTCTATGTTATGCATGTTGAAGTTCACTATGAATGGAGCAAAGGCAGAGGGAAAAGTCTGTAGAACAATATCAATATACTGCTCGTTCTCCATTGTCCATCCGAGTCCCTCAAGCTCTTCCATAAGAGCTATCATCATCAAAACGTGATCACCTACTTGTGTGCCAGGATCCTGTGGGCTTCCCTTGCACCTAGTCTAGGGTTTGGTAGCATCACTCATGCCACTTTAAAAATTAGAGAGGTGCAATGCAAACAAACCATGAATCTTTGCTAGAAATATTAAGGTAACAAGTTTGTATCACATACAAAGAAGTATCTATCAAAAAGAGTTTAGGATTTACAACCTTTGTAGTCCATTCCTTCACTTCATAAGCTCCGTGTTGAGGTCTCTTCGCTTCGATCATCAAGAACTCCGACTCTAGTGAGGCTCCCTGAGGTGAATGAGGCATCTTGCTTGTAGTCTTCATGATCTAAGATGATCTACCTTGAAGAATCTCAAACCCAAGCTCAAACTTCTTTAATGAAGTATTAGTGAAATGAACACCCTAATCTAAGTGGCTAGAATAAATAAGGATGATGAAGTAGGAATTTTACTCTCTTTTGTTTTCTTTCTCTCACTTTTATTCACCACACACAAAAAGCTAGCAAAGCTTTTTCAAGGAGGAAGAAGAACAAGAACAAGAAAGCTTTTTACAATTGCAACCATGGGTTAAGAATAAGATCCTTAACCCTTGTAGAGAATAAACCATGGGTTGAGCGTTTGGGTTGGGTTAACAAATATCTCCACAAAATATCAAAGAAAAATGACAAAGTAAAAGCTTCATGAAGCTTCCTTAACCCTCATCCAAATAGTTAACCCTAATCCAAACCCTAACTTGGTTTAAACTCAAAATCCATGTTGCATTTGTAACCCTAACATGTTACAATATTATATATCACATGTATAATATACATATATGTAACAAAAGAAAATAATACAATTAACATATATCGCATATACATCAATGTATTACCCGGTGAGAAAAAGAATCAATAAAGCGGGCTTATATTAGTTAATGTAACGTAATATATCACATATATAATTATACATTAAATTATCGAATCAACACTTAATCCGATAATCTGGATATATTACATATAACCGACTAATATAACATGTACCAATTCATCGAATCAACACTTGATCTGATGACCCGGCTATATCACATATACCCGACCGATATCACATATCGCGAGAATAGAATACGGTATCTCATATCGTATTATTCTCGGTCTCGCACATATCACATATGTGCTCCTACTCTGTTTTGCCTGAGCCAGGAAACCTCTGTGTAGGACTCTAAAGAATCGTCAATATACCGGCAGTAGGTGATGATCATATCAAACACCCACAAGCTGCAAGCGGTCAGCTAAACGTAACCGCCACCCAGGTATTGAGCGATCAGAAGATCAACAAGCAAGCATGTACATTCTCCTATGAATCCAATCAGTAACACTACCGTACAGTCCGGTCTCTTCGTCTGATATGTCGCATATCAAGTCTATGGGTGGTAAACGTTAGACCCCAGCAACCGATAAGTCGTGTCAATGTGAGGCTCATAACGGGTCGAGAAACTACTGATTACTCTTACTAGTAGCACTCCATATCATCCCTGGTCAGGGACTTCCAGTTATAGCCAATCGAACACAGCACAACATCAACTCCCTATACCGGGAGATGCGAAACCCCTCCTATCGCTCATTGCCTCCATGTGATTCGAGACTGTACCCAAAAGCCACCGTTTTACACGCCCTTTTGGGCGTGGTAAGGTGAAAATCAAAGTACAGTGGGAATCACACAAGACTCTATGACGATCTCGGGTCTACAGACTAACCTGTACCAGTGTCACCGGAAAACTGCTATCTGACGATAGGTATAATACTATCTAGGAGTTCTCGGCGAGTCCGCTAAGTGTACCCAGTCTCCACTGAGCACCCGTACGCCATCTTTGATGTCAAACACCGATGGATATGGGATCATCCATCGCCCATCACATGGGTCAAGATGCGTATACGCTAGTCTACTCTGGAGTATCGATGCCCTGGCTCGATACTCCCTCGACTAGGAACAGTTATAGGATGTACTCGTTGACTACCCTGGCCCCACTAGTATGATCTCATCATAGTCCTAGTAGTCAAGTACATATCTTAAAGGCTTTATCAATATATGAGAGCAAGACAGTAAACCAATACAAGTCAACAAGTTAAGACAAAGTGAAACCAGATAGCATACTATCATATCGAGCAAGAAAGTCCTCTCTATATATATCCAAGCATCCACTATAATATACATCATATGTACAACAATGGCCTCTAGGGCACATATATAATTAACAGAGCCATCCACATCTGAAACAGCTTTCGAGATGTTTCGTATCGTAGGATATGAGATTAATCCCCATACATATCTTTTGTATGGAGAAAGATGGATTGAACATCCATCAGCTCGTGCTGCTTTTGATGTGTATTGTCCATCGATGCAAGCGCGAGGCATTTGGCAGTAGCACAGTCAATATCCCACGTTTTGCGGATCACCCTTTCCACAACAGAAGATTCAGGGCCTAGGCTGGGCGGGACTGAGGCAGTGAGAACATATGATACTTTATCATATGTGAGAGCAATGTTAATGTTCCTCAGCCAGTCTTTATAGTTTGGCCCAGTTAGCTTATTTTTCTCTAACAGTAGCTTAAGTCCAGTCATGGTTATCTGCCATCAGGAGAGAGAAAAGAATACACTCAGCGAAAGCTCTTGCAAAGATCAGATTGGTTATTATCTTATCTAATCGATGTCTCCCACTGCTTTTATCAAATTTTCCTTCAAACCTTAAAAAGAAAATTAGCCAGGATTAATTACATTCTACAACTTCACTAACCGTTCAGCCAGGCCAGTGCCGGTTCTTTGAGGAAGGTTCCCCGTGCTTTCGCATGGACCTAATTAAAATAAACCTCAATTTCCCATAGGCATAGCCCCGTTGAAACCTTTCTAGACACCTAATGGGTTAGCTAATTGTAAAGTGCAAAACTTTCCTGGGAGCAACTTTTGCTCACAGTGGGATCGGGATCCTACTATCACATAGAAGGTATGCAATCTTATTGCAAATTTCAACTCTTGAAACTCCCGATATGGTTTTTACCCCTAGCACTCATGCCCTTGGCTACGGTCAACATATCATAAGCACTAGTCAAGTTCTACCCGTCATTTCATGATTAATTAGACCCATCCACATGACCCTTGGCTATGGTTAATATAATCAAGTGACTGTCCTAATTAATCGCATCATATGCTGTGTAGGAAAATATCACTTAGCTACCGTACACTACGCCTGGGCTATAGTCATCATACGTAGCATGAATACTAAGTACTCTACTTCCTAAAATGACGGAGGGCTGCGAATGGTTTTTAAGAAAACCTTTAGCACTTTGAACCTGATATTATTGTAGAATCTAATGGTTTTAAAAGGAGTAGTTTAAGCTCCGCATTTTGAAAATTGTTTTTTCACAAAAAGCCGAGTAGGTTTCAAATCCGATTCTACAACATCCTTTTAGGTTCCTTTTTCTTTACATTAATCTCATTAATGTAGTCCCATCATTTAAGTTCTTAAGCCATTACAGAAAAGAAATGAAAATAGAACGTACGCTTATTCTATCCACATTCGCCACAGTGTCCCGTTATGTACCGTTAAGTTACTTAACTAACGGCATAGCGGGGCAGGACTAGCGCGGATGCAAAACATAAGCAACGTTTATTATATATCATATATATATAATACATCATTTGTCTCAGCATATAAAGGGATCACATCACAGAATATCAACAACAGAAGCACATATATGAAAATATAGGATTTTCTAGGAGGTCCGTATTTTGTATTTAGCCAACAATAGAAAATACGGATTCCACGGTCACGATGAATAGCCAAGCCCACACCCCTAGACCCTTACGAGAGCGGCAAATGACCCTACCAATTCTAGAGTTTAGGATACCCGGTCTTGACTCCTCGAGATGGCTTCCCACTGAACCCTAGAACCCGGTGACTTGTGCTCCCCTCCTTGGGTCTATCCTAATGCGGAAAAGTAAATAATATACAACAATGGTGACATCATCCTCAACCCGAAAGTGCCCCAATAAAAGAATATTACATACAATTAATTTTACATGAATGAAAAGAAAAACTCTCATTTCACATAAAACCCCCGGCCATTCATTCACGATGATCTTGTACATCATATTGTTGGAGATAGTGCCCTCATAGTCAATTATTGGATCGCAGGTACGTGATTCCAATGATTGCGGAGGACCTATACCAGTAGGACAGTCTTACTCGAGATGATAGTATGCTATCTGGTTTGCCTTTATCAGTCGTGTACATGTTCAGGTGACTGATTACATTTTACACTTTGATAAAGCCCTTAGGATCTTGCTTTACTACCAACTGTATGACGGCGATCATATACGTGAGAGTTGGGTAGTTTATATGCATATCCTTAATTGTGGTCCCTAGTCGTGGGAGTTTCGAGACAGGGCATCGATACTCCGGAGTAGACTAGTGTATACAGTCGAGACCCCGACGAGGGGCGGTAGCCGGTCTCACAAACCACTGGTGTCAGTTGGATCACCTAAGATGTATACAGGTGCTCATTGGGTTATGAGTACACCGGATAGGACTCGCCGGGAATCTGCTAGTTGGTATTATACATATTGTCAGATAGCAGTTCCCTGGTGACATGTGTACAGGTTAGTTCATCGACCTGAGGTCGTCATTTGTCTCGTGTGAGTTCCCACTGTGCTTTGATTTCTACCCTACCACGGCTCAAAGGAGTCGTGCAAACAGGTAGCTTTTGGGTACAGTCCCGAGCCATATGGAGGCACGTGAGCGGATCGGCAGGGGATTCGTCTCTCCCGGTATTGGGGGCGAGATCGTGCTGTGTCTAGGAGAGCCATTACACATAGCCCACGGCCGTGGCAGGAGATTTACTGGTAGGTACTTCAGTAGTATCTCAGGGTGTTATTGGGCTACACTCCGACACGACTTATACTGCTATTGGGGGTTTGACGTTACTAGCCCCCTAGGCAGATATGCGATACTCATAGACGAACGAAGCGGACTGTATATACATTGTCACTGTTAGGCTCAGTAAGGTTTCCGGATGAGTTCGCTCATCGGCCTCCCTTGAGGTCAGTCCATGGGCAGCCGTTACGCATTGCTAGTGCCGCTGACGGTTTGTGGTTAAACCCACTGCCAGGGTACTGACGAGTCATTAGAGTCCCCCACAGACAGTTTCCCAAGTTCAGGCGAAACGTTGTAGAAGCCGTATGGTTTTATGGCAGGGTTCGGAAAATGCACGTGCGTTTACGCACGTGTCGGTTTTCGGACAGATGATACTGGTCGGCTTTGGTTTAAGCCGGATCCGAGTATTATATTGAGCAGATATAATATCTTTGTCTCAGTTGCATTTGTATTCGGTTGTAATACAAATGCGAGTATATTTATACAGTTACGGGGTTATCCTGAAATTCGTTTCGGGATCACTTTTGGAAGTTGCCAGTTTCCAGTTTTCTATCAGCCGTCTTTTAACATTCGGTTAAAGACGGATTTATCTTTTCTTGAGATGAGTGTGGAAGTTTCTAGAAGTTTCTAGAAGAGGTGACTAGGTTAAATGATGTTGGATTTTCATTGGTTGCTTTAGGTGTGTTCACACTTTGTGTTCACACTTGAGATATTTGTTTGTGTTCACACTTGAGATATTTGTTTTGTGTTCACACATGATATTTTCATATGGTCACCCCCCCTCTCCTACAGTCACCCTCCTCCTCCCTATATATGGCCGGCCCTCTCCTCTCTCTCTCTCACTTGATGTTTTCATTTGGTAGAAAAAGATTATGATAGTTTTCGGTGTATGGAATTTCACAGCTCATTTCATTCCATCACCCGATTCCCACGGTAACTTCATTAACCGTCCGTCCATAGCTTTGGACGGAACGAGACAAAGTCTTCTACTCATTCTCTACATCATTCTTGGTCGTCTCTTTTAGCAAACTTGACGACTGAGTTGCCTCGAGTCAGAGGCGGGAGCCCGTTTAAAGAATCAGTGACGTGGTGCCACCTGGACGAGCAGATCGAAGATCGAAGAGATCGGAGCAGCCACAACGGAGCGTGGGATGATGGTTAAAGAACGAAGGACTCGGATCGTTCGGTATAACCTTTCTACACTCTTTACAGTTTGTTAGTTTAGCAATAATGGCAGATCCGGGTTAATGTATACGATAGCCCCAGTTAAAAAGTTTTTGTTCCGCATTTGGCGTCTGTAGACGGCCGGGGCGCTACCGTAGACTTACAGTGGTATCAGAGCCTCACCATTTTGCTATACTAACTTGTGCTAACGCGTTTAAAACATCGATCGAACCGGAAATCAAAAACCGCATTTTACAAGTTCACAGTTTCTGTAGATTTTAAATGATGTCCTAAAATTATTCTACATATCTCAGAAATCTGTGCAGGGTTATATAAGAACACCGTACAAATTTGGGCTCATGAATCGTCAAGACTGCAGCGGAATCGCGGCCAAACCCATGGTTTGGCCGCGCATCCGCGGCCATTCTGTGTGATCATGCCCCCAAACTTGCACAGTGTATTCTTCTCTGGAAATTGGGGTTTTTGGTATATATCTTTTGGGCCCAGATTTTGTTACTGTTCAACAGATGTTCGTGGGGCCCACTTCGTGATATTTTGTCGATCGAAATTTAAACATGTTAGTTTACAGAGCTTACATTATATCTCCGACCGGGAATGTCATTTGATCGGTAAACCGCGTCTGATTGCTATAGTTCTTTTAGATGGGTTTGCGAACGTGACATTCGCGTTGATGTTTTGTGTTGTGCTGTGATGTTGCGGATTTGTCGTGGTGGATAGCAGTGTGCAATGGTAGTGCAGTTTGGATTTATTTGTACATTTGATATTGCGGGGCGAGCGTCCAACATGTGGACTGCCGTCACTGCCTGTTGTATAATATTCTTTTGGGGCATGACCAGGTTGCGGTCGATGTACCTGTTGTACTATTATTTATTACTGTACTAGCTTTTGCCCCGCGACGGAGTGCACGGATAGCCGGGTTCTGAGGGGCAACGGGTCCGCATCTCATGGCTTTGAGAGGCAGAGGGGCCTCACTCTAGAATTGGCAGACTATTCGCCGCACTCGTAGGGGGTACAGGTTGACCCATGGAGGGGTGCCCAAGATTACCGGATTCCGTGAAGTGCAGAGTGGTCCATTCACTTTGCTGTAGGGGGCTGCCTCGCTTCAGGTTTTGGCGGGTAAATTGCCGCACCCGTAGGGGTCTAGGTTTCATTGCACAGGCTATCCACACGACAGGGGAACGTCGGGTTTCAGCAGCGGCTCTGTGAAACCCGGGGATCCCAGATTATCTGTATTGTTCTGTGATGCTTATTACTTTTCTGTAATGTTGCATATTATCACGCCTGGAGCGATTATTGTATATTGGTTTTATATACTATTAGATGTTGTATATGTTTTACACCCGCACTAGTCCAGTCCCCGCTCTGTCGTTAGTTAAGTAACCTAACGGGTGATGATGGGACCCAGTGACGAATACGGATGGCATATACGTACATTTTATTTTCGTTCTTTTCTGGTGTGATTGATTGATGGGACTGCGTTGATTCTGATCAATGCAAAGGAAAGCAAACCTGTTTGCAGTTGTTGGAACAAATTTAAAAAGTGTTATTGCAAAGACGTTTCCTTTTGTTTTGCATAGCGGTATTCAGTGGAATATCCTGCACCTCATTCGACGGGGCAAGGGCCAATATCCCTTCACTGGGACTGACCCCTTGGGCAGAAGTTTGCGTCAGGGTAATAACTTCACTATAGTCGATTACATGTTGCTTTGCATCGCGGTATTCAGTGGAATATCCTGCACCTCATTCCACGAGGAAAGAGCCGAGATCCCTTCACCGGGAATTACCTCTTTAGCAAAAGGTTTTCGCCACTATATTTAAAAAAAAAAGAAGCTATCAGGTTCCTTCAGCGATATCAAGTTTGTTACGTTAAAGGTTTTTCGCCAAAAACCAGCCGTAGCCCTCCGTCACTTCTTTTGGGTATTCTGTAGTATTCAAGCTATGTATTTTGACCTAACGCCAAGGCATAGTGTTTGGTAGCTGCTGGGTATTCATTTGTTGCATAGATAGATGAGTTGGTTTGGGACAGCCGTTCTGCCATTTTGACCTAACGCCAAGGGCATGTGCGGGTGGGTTCAAATTAACAAGATAGTGACGGGTAGAACTTGGCATGTGACTTATGACATTTTGACCTAACGCCAAGGTTATAAGAGCATGGGGCAAAAATCATATCGGGAGTTTCTAAAGAAACTGAAACTTGCCAAGTATGCGCATACCTTCTGGAGTATGAGTTACGTGGATGCATTCCATCACGTTATCATGCGATGAGAATTGGATCCCGATTCCCACTGATGAGTTGGTTTACTCTTCAGGTGATCCCGATTGATTCTTCTTTCAGGTTTGGAGAAGAATTTGACAGGACAGTGGGAGGTTTCCGGATTAGATAAAGTGATAACCATTCTGATCTAGGTTAGAGTGCACACAGAGTGTTTCATTTCTCTCTCTCTCTTTGGCAGCGACCTTTGACCGACCCTAGACTATAACTCAGTGACCATATTGACCGAACCTTTTTAAAATACTGGCTTTTGGATTGTCCGAGTTGCATAAGTCATTGCCACTCCTTCTTTTACCCTTTGCATTTCTCAGAACACCCCGTATTACTACGGACATCCACTTCCATTGGATAGATCCATCGTATGGTTATATACGAACTCGGAGGAATTTCTTCGAGGATGGATCAAGGTTCAGGAGAAATAGAATTGGTTTATTCAGTTGTCTTTTATTATCACCTTCTCTCAGGTTGCGATGGCTCCTTGGTTTAGGAGAGTACACCTATTACGCTTATTGGATATTCTTATTCCAAACCATAGGCAGGTGCCGAAAGGTAGGGAATGAAGAAAACCAATTAGCCTAAGTAGGGTATACAGAAGGTAATATGTAAAGACAAAATAAAGGGATTAGAAAGGGGGCAAAGTAAATTGCGACTGTTATCATTCACGACCAAACCGTGTACATCGTCGCCACTCCTATTTCACCTTTAAAAGAATAAGGTATTATTCAGTTGTCTTTTATCATCACCTTCTCTCAAGATACGAGTACTCCTTGGTTTAGGAGGGTACACCTATTATGCTTACTGGATAGTCTTCTTCCAAACCATAGGCTGGTGCCGAACGGTAGGGAAGGAAGAAAACCATTTAGCCTAACGAAGGTGTACAGAAGGTAACGACTAAAGACAAATAAAGGGATTTGGAGAGATGGCAATAAAATATACGGTTAAAGTCATGAATTGGATTATGGAAGAGGCATTACTAGGAATACCAGGATACCCCTACGAAACATTTTCATGTTTCAATGCATTGTTAAACGAAAACTGTTTTCCCGATTAGATACTTACTCCAAGGGTATGTATTTACCGGGTTTCATTCTCATATCTGTATGGTTTTACAGATGATGAGTGGGAGTAAGTTATTGGGAATTAGGTAATTATCCTCATTATATCAGAATTCGTTGTAATTGGAGATATTTGAGGAAATCGCCAGGGTACAGTTTTCAACCTACGAAGCACAGGTTTTGAGTTGTTCAACTCAGCGGACTTATACAGAGTATTGTATGTTGTCCAAGTGTCCATCAGGACAAAGGGGTAGGTCCTCGTACTTTGTTCTGTTTACTTATAACTTCTCTAGTTTTTAGACAAGTGTTTCGTAGAAATACAAGGTCTAAGTTTTGAGAAGTTGTGGGTATAAGAATAAAGTAGAGAACCAGGTGTCACAAGTATCGGGATTCTTCAAAGAGATTGAAGATGTAGATTCTTGTGATTAGTATTCAGATGATAGTAATGATTTTGAGAAACTTGTTTCTCTTTCAGGTTGCTCATAATTGGATGGATTCCTAAGTTGAGTAATGCTGATTAGCCTCTTTCCATTAAGTTAATATGCACTGGAGACAGCTGCATGATTGAATATGGTTCCAATTAAATAAGTGCCAAAGTTTCTATATTGGATATAGAATAGTTCGTATCTTAAAAGATGTTAAGCTACGGGGAGTTGTCCAGCTTATGCTTAAAACCAGACACTGGATAACTCAGGGCATGTTTCTGTAATGGCTGTTTGTGGGTTGACCCTGGCTATGACGAGGGTTGATATTCTACCATTTGGAAGATCAATAGTGATATTGTTCTTGACTCGCCACAGTTTTAGTAAAATGGATTTTTTCAGAAAACAGTAGTGGGAGTATGGTAGAACTGGAAGTGATTCCAGAACCGCGAACGATTACGGAAAATTTAATAGGACCTATATATTCAATCAGGTTTGACATTCCATTAGCCACTCCGCAGATATGGTAGGTAACCTCAGACACCCCAGAGGTACTTCGGTAGCCTCAAGGACGGTGACAGGGAGGTTCTTATCTACCCGACTTGACACTACTGTTGTTCCAGACTATGAGACCAGGCAGGAGGATAAGTATAGCGTCGTTATAAACTAGCTTTAGAAGTGCACGTGTATATTATTCTGCCAGAGGGTTGTCGTAGTCAGTGGGAGCAGCGGAAGCATAGTGGGCAAGTAGCTTATGTCTATTTATAGACTAGAGCAGTTATAGCGGAGATAGATCATCTAATTTTGATGTGACAGTCATGGGTTTGACTTCATCAGAATAGGGGATGGATCTCTTAAGAGGGTAGTAGGGTGTGATGTCATGGTATCTGGATGACATACACAGAGTAGGAAGTAGAATTCCTATACTACGATCGGTTGTACTGTGGTCGTTACACAGTTGTTTCTCCAGACAGGATATGGATATAATATTTGACATTCTGGTTTCTGGATCTATGGTTTTAGATCTAGATTTGGGTAGTTTCCCAATATGGGTACTATGACAGATATTCTAATGGTTTTTAGAATAGTTGACTCCTTGCATGGTGGTGTACCTGCAGGTGATGGAGTCACCCTCTCTAAAGGTGTCGTATAGACTAAAGGGGAGAGGGCTGTGCATGATTGGCAGATCACTTTCTTAGGCAATTGAGTCAATCGTGAGGTGTCAAGTACCACACCAGATGTTGTTTTTGCACTAGATGCGATAAGTTTGTATTAATCCAATCCTGGAGAGACATAAGGAAGCAGTTTTAGAACATAAGTGAATGTTCTACGGATTTGATGACGGCAGCCTCCTTCGGGAGACGATTATCATTCCAGGCTTCAAAGGTGACGTGGATGACAGAGTGATTGTCAGAGTTTTAGTTTTCCCTCTGACGAGGGACAGTATTATGGACAGGTGGTCCAAGAGGATACTGTGGGTGGCTTGGTGCCGGTTACTGATTAGGTACAGTCTAAGAAGTTTGGATTTGGAGTTCATTTATGAACTAGGTCCCATCAGATATCCAGACATATTCTAAGACAGGTATTACTCGATTCGGGAGATAGTTTTCTCCGCGAACTTGAGATTTAGAGAGATATAGAAAGGAACATCTAGGCGGATCCACTCACTGAGGCTATTTCTCGAACACAATAGTTTTACAAACGGGCTTTGTGAAACTGATTAGTAGAGGAGTTGGATGTTCGGTTTCACACGGGCTGTGAGTAGTCGACATTGCAATAATTAGCCTTGAGTGCAAGTGGGAGATTGTTGGAGATAGTGCCCTCATAGTCAATTATTGGATCGCAGGTACGTGATTGCAATGATTGCGGAGGACCTATACCAGTAGGACAGTCTTACTCGAGATGATAGTATGCTATCTGGTTTGCCTTTATCAGTCGTGTACATGTTCAGGTGACTGATTACATGTTACACTTTGATAGAGCCCTTAGGATCTTGCTTTACTACCAACTGTATGACGGCGATCATATACGTGAGAGTTGGGTAGTTTATATGCATATCCTTAATTGTGGTCCCTAGTCGTGGGAGTTTCGAGACAGGGCATCGATACTCCAGAGTAGACTAGTGTATACAGTCGAGACCCCGACGAGGGGCGGTGGCCGGTCTCACAAACCACTGGTGTCAGTTGGATCACCTAAGATGTATACAGGTGCTCATTGGGTTATGAGTACACCGGACAGGACTCGCCGGGAATCTGCTAGTTGGTATTATACATATGGTCAGATAGCAGTTCCCTGGTGACATGTGTACAGGTTAGTTCATCGACCTGAGGTCGTCATTTGTCTCGTGTGAGTTCCCACTGTGCTTTGATTTCTACCCTACCACGGCTCAAAGGAGTCGTGCAAACAGGTAGCTTTTGGGTACAGTCCCGAGCCATATGGAGGCACGTGAGCGGATCGGCAGGGGATTCGTCTCTCCCGGTATTGGGGGCGAGATCGTGATGTGTCTAGGAGAGCCATTACACATAGCCCATGGCCGTGGCAGGAGATTTACTGGTAGGTACTCCAGTAGTATCTCAGGGTGTTATTGGGCTACACTCCGACACGACTTATACTGCTATTGGGGGTCTGACGTTATTAGCCCCCTAGGCAGATATGCGATACTCATAGACGAACGGACCGGACTTTATATACATTGTCACTGTTAGGCTCAGTAAGGTTTCCGGATGAGTTCGCTCATCGGCCTCCCTTGAGGTCAGTCCATGGGCAGCCGTTACGCATTGCTAGTGCCGCTGACGGTTTGTGGTTAAACCCACTGCCAGGGTACTGACGAGTCATTAGAGTCCCCCACAGACAGTTTCCCAAGTTCGGACGAAACGTTGTAGAGGCCGTATGGTTTTATGGCAGGGTTCGGAAAATGCACGTGCGTTTACGCACGTGTCGGTTTTCGGACAGATGATACTGGTCGGCTTTGGTTTAAGCCGGATCCGAGTATTATATTGAGTAGATATAATATCTTTGTCTCAGTTGCATTTGTATTCGGTCGTAATACAAATGCGGGTATATTTATACAGTTACGGGGTTATCCTGAAATTCGTTTCGGGATCACTTTTGGAAGTTGCCAGTTTCCAGTTTTCTATCAGCCGTCTTTTAACATTCGGTTAAAGACGGATTTATCTTTTCTTGAGATGAGTGTGGAAGTTTCTAGAAGTTTCTAGAAGAGGTGACTAGGTTAAATGGTGTTGGATTTTCATTGGTTGCTTTTGGTGTGTTCACACTTGAGATATTTGTTTGTGTTCACACTTGAGATATTTGTTTTGTGTTCACACATGATATTTTCATATGGTCACCCCCCCTCTCCTACACTCACCCTCCTCCTCCCTATATATGGCCGGCCCTCTCCTCTCTCTCTCTCTCACTTGATGTTTTCATTTGGTAGAAAAAGATTATGATAGTTTTCGGTGTATGGAATTTCACAGCTCATTTCATTCCATCACCCGATTCCTACGGTAACTTCATTAACCGTCCGTCCATAGCTTTGGACGGAACGAGACAAAGTCTTCTACTCATTCTCTACATCATTCTTGGTCGTCTCTTTTAGCAAACTTGACGACCGAGTTGCCTCGAGTCAGAGGCGGGAGCCCGTTTAAAGAATCAGTGACGTGGTGCCACCTGGACGAGCAGATCGAAGATCGAAGAGATCGGAGCAGCCGCAACGGAGCGTGGGATGATGGTTAAAGAACGAAGGACTCGGATCGTTCGGTATAACCTTTCTACACTCTTTACAGTTTGTTAGTTTAGCAATAATGGCAGATCCGGGTTAGAGTATACGATAGCCCCAGTTAAAAAGTTTTTGTTCCGCATTTGGCGTCTGTAGACGGCCGGGGCGCTACCGTAGACTTACACATATCTCAGCAACACAAAACATCATATATTATCAACGTAAGTAAGTATGCATACCCCAATTGCCGTTGATGTATAGCAACGAAACCGGCGATACACCACATACTACACTTACGGTCGTAGAAAAGAAAATAAAAAACTACAACAATTAGAATCAACACTGCCTTTAGACATCATAAACCCGGAATATCACATATTCTGGATTTCATGCCTAACGATGCAAATCTTACACTTGGGTCTCGTCTATGAAAACACCTTTTCAAAAGAAGTCGGGTAATTCAACAAGATTCCCGATTCCACCCGAGGCCAAAATGTTAGATTTACACGCAACTAATTACTTTTCATAAAACTAATTAGTGTAGATTCCAATTATTTTATCACATTCACAAATATCTAGACGATGTTAAACGTTTCGATAGAATCAACAAACACCCATAAATTACCCGAGAGCTCAACACTTGAGCATAGCTAAAATACCCAAAATATGCCACAGTGCCTATGGACCAACCGTAAAAGGGTCAACCTTTGCTTCACCTATGGCGCCACGGGACTACGGCAAATCCTAAGATTTAGCCGCGGTTCCATGACCATAGAATCGAGTTAGGGTTACGTTCTTCTAGAGGGTCCATAGGGTTACTTGCATGAACTTTCAAATATCTTTAACTTGGAAAATTCTAACACTTGAAAATTTTCAGCGAGAGTAATGAGGTGGTGTTTGATATTCGTTCGAACTGTTAAATATCGTCCAAGTTACCAGAAACAATGTTAAAATTACGACTACGAAATACTCCGAATTAGCCCATAAGAAAAATTAACATCACATGAAATTTTGGGCTAAACAAACAATACCTGAAACCCCAAAATCTACAGACTAGAGCACCAGAGGAAAACGAGGCCGAACATAGGGCAGGGGGCTGGCCAGGCCGGAAAAAATGGCCATGTGCTCGGGTGAAATCCGATGGATGGGCCTCGTTTTTCTCCAGTGTTCTCAGTGCATCACATGCAAGCTTATGCAGTTGCGAAATTTTTTTTTCGAGCCCATATAAAAATCGACAGAGAGCACATCCTAGGGTTTCAGAATATCATATTTTTGGAGTTGTTTCGGTTTCGTAATATTTATAACATCATCTAAATTTCTAGTCTGGCTCTGATACCACTGTAGGAATTCCTTAGCACCGACCTAGGGTTTGGGTTGCATCACACATGCTATAATAAAATTTTAGGGGGTGCTAAACAATACCAACCATGAATCGAATTAGAAAATTAGGGTAACAACAACTAGTATCACATATTAACAAGTGTCTAACACTAAGAGGTAAGTAATACAACCTTTGTAGACCTCCTCTTGTGACTCCTTGGATCAACTAGGGTTTGAACCGGTTCGCTTGAATCCTTCCAAGTCCACGACGATCCACCACGGAGTCCCTTTGCTCAAGCTCCTAGCTTCACTTGATCTTTGAAGAAGTGGAGCAAACAAACTTTGTAGGCCTCCTCTTGTGACTCCTTGGATCAACTAGGGTTTGAACCAGTTCACTTGAATCCTTCCAAGTCCACGATGATCCACCATGGAGTCTCTTTGCTCAAGCTCCTAGCTTCACTTGATTTTTGATGAAGTGGAGCAAACAACCTATACTAGTGGGCTAGAATAATATAGATTGGTGATGTGGGTTTGGATCTCACTCAAAAACCTTTTCTTTTTATGTTCTTCACTCACTTTTAAAACCCTAGAGAGATTGAAGGAGGAAGAAGAAGGAGAGTGGCTTAACATGACTCAAGTGAGAATAATTGACTTAATCAAAAGAGAGAGAGTGAATTATGTCATCCTTAGCCATGGTTACAAAATATCTAGATATTTTGAGACTTGAGTTTAAGCAAAACCATGGGCTGCCAAAACCATGGGCAATGAAACCATGGTATTGACTTTGGTCAACACAAGAGAAGAGTGCAGAATAGTCAACCATGATTTTATTCCCATTTTGCTTTCCTCAAATAATCAAAATATATAAATATGTTACCATGTGAGTCTTGCATTGCCATCACCAATGTATCATCAACCATGACATATGTATGCTTGCATGTGTGCATCCATATCAACATATACATACACTCATGCATGCATCATAAAGAAATAGGTTTTAATAAATGAGCTAATGGACTTAATATTAAATCAACACTTGATTTAATAACCCGGTCATATCACATACGACCCGTCCAATAGTAAATGCCCGATTAAAATACGGTATCAAATACATGTATTTAATCGAGCTCCCGTGCATATCCCATAAGCACCCCACATCTTTTCGCCTTAGCTAGGAAATCCCTTTGTGGGACTCTAAGACTCGTCAATACGCTAGCAGTAGGTAGTGATCATATCACATACCCACAAACCGTCAGTGGCATAAGCTGTACGTAACGGCTCCCAAGTATTGAGCGATTAGAAGAAACACAAGCGAACCAGTCAAAACTCCCATCGAGCCAACTGGCAACACTTACCGTACAGTCCGGTCTCTTCGTCAGATATGCTGCATATCGAGTCTAGGGATGGTATCGTCGACCCCAATAACTCAATAAGTCATGCCGGTATATGGCTCATAACAGATCGAGAAACTACTGATAACACTTATCAGTAAATCTCATCAGCCCTGGCCAGGAACTTCTTGTTATAGCCAATCGTGCATAGCGCAATATCAAACCCCTAATACCGGGAGAGACGAAACCCCTCCTATCGCTCATTGCCTCCATGTGCCTCGGGACTGTACCCAAAATCCACCTGTTTGCACGACTCAGTAGAGCCGTGGTAGGGTGGAGATCAAAGTACAGTAGGAGGACGCACAAGACTCTATGACGATCTTGGGTCTACAGACTAACCTGTACCAGTGTCACCTGAGAACTGCATCCGACGATAGATATAATATCATATAGGAGTTCTCGGCAAGTCCGTTCAGTGTACCCAGTCTCACTGAGCACCCGTATACAGTCTTTGGTATCAACACACCAATGGATATGGGATCATCCATCGTCCATCATATGGGTCAAGTAATGTATACGCTAGTCTACTCTAGAATATCGATGCCCTGTCTCGATACACCCACAACTAAGAACATTTCAAGGATATGCTTATAAACTGCACATGTCCCACTAGTATGATCCACATCATAATCCCAGTAGTCAAGCAAATATCCTAAGGGCTTTATCAACATGTACCAAATGAGTAATATTCATGAACAAGTGAACATGATAAGATAAAGAACAACCAAATAGCATATTATCATGTCGAGCAAGAATGTCCTTTGAATATATATACACATACCGATACATCCACTATCATATAATGGGCTCTAGGGCATACATATATCCAAAATTCACATGGATATATATTCTATCACAGAGGTGTTTTTTGCTCAGCATGCCACCTTTTTAGAAAAGAAATTTCTTGTAAAAGAAATTAGTGGTAATGAGGTAGAGCTGGAAAAAGTTCCAGAAACACAAACTACAATTGATGATTTGGTAGAACCGGAGGATTCAATAGTCCCCGACGAACCTCAGCCACTCCGCACATCTGGTAGGGTTCCTCATCCACCTGAGAGATACTACGGGTTTTTCATAGACGGTGGAAGTGAGGATTGCATCATGGAAGATGATGACCCAACTAGTTTCGTGCAGGCCATCACAAGTGGAGACTTTGTGAAATGGCTGGATGCTATGCGATCTGAGATGGAATCCATGTACACCAACAAAGTATGGACTTTTGAAGATGCTCTTGAAGGGGTAAAACCTATTGGAAGCAAGTGGATCTTCAATAAGAAAATTAGTGTAAATGGAAAGGTTGAGACCTTTAAAGCAAGACTTATAGAAAAAGGTTTTCGTCAATGACCAGGTGTCGATTATGATGAGACCTTTTCTCCAGTGGCTATGCTTAATTCCATCAGGATCCTACTTGCCATTGCTGCATACCATGGCTATGAAATCTAGAAAATGGACGTCAAGAACGCTTTTCTAAATGGTGATTTAGAAGAGAGCATGTACATGACACAGCCGAGGGCTTCGTAGATAGTGGGAGCAGCAGAAAGGTGTGCAAGCTGCTTAAATCAATCTACAGATTAAAGCAGCATCGTGGAGCTGGAACATCTGTTTTGATGTGGCAGTTAAAGAGTTTGACTTCATCAAAACCGTAGATGAACCATGTATATATAAAAATGTTGTATAAAGTAAGGTTGTCTTCCTTGTATTGTACGTCGATGATATACTCTTGATAAGACATGATGTTCCTATGCTGCACTCGGTCAAACTCTTCCTATCACACAAGTTCTCCATGAAAGATCTGGGTGATGCCTTCTATATCCTGGGGATAAAGATCTATAGAGATAGATTTAAAAGGATGTTGTGATTGTCCCAATCCAGGTACATAGACACCATACTAAAGAGGTTTAGTATAGAAGATTCTAAGCGTGGTAATTTAGCAGCTTTTTCAGGAATCACTCTCTCTAAAGAGATGTCTCCCAAGATTGATTTGGAGAGGGCTTGCATGCAAGGGATACCCTATGCTTCTGCAGTTGGGTCTATCATGTATGCGATGTTGTGTACCAGACCGGATGTTGCTTACGTACTCAATGTGGTAAGTAGGTATCAATCAAACCCAGGGGAGAAGCACTGGACAGGTGTGAAGAACATTCTTAAGTACTTTAGAAGGACTAAAGAAATGTTCTTGGTGTATGGTAACGGAGAACTTAAAGTGGAGTCCATTACCGATTCGAGCTTCCAGAGTGATAAGGACGATAGTAGGTCGGTCTCGGGTTTTGTCTTCACCCTCAATGGAGGGGCGGTATGTTGGAAGAGTTCAAAGCAAGATACCGCAGCAGACTCGACAATGGACGCTGAATACATCGCTGCCAACGATGCTGCCAAAGCGGCCGTCTGGATGAAGAAGTTCATTACTGAACTTGGTGTGGTTCTATCCATTGAGCATCCAATACCTTTGTATTGTGATAACAATAGAGCTGTGGCTTTGGCCAAGGAACCCCGGTCCCATCAGCGATCTAGACATATTCTAAGGCGGTATTACCTGATTCAGAAGATAGTTGATCGTCGGGTGATCGAGGTCAGGAGAGTAGATACGAATGACAACACAGCGGATCCACTCACGAAGACCCTCCCACATACATAGTTTGAGAGAATTTATAGGATGTTGGGTATGAAATACTACAACAACCGGTCTTAGTGCTAGTAGGAGATTGTTAGGAATATGTATGCCCTAGAGGCCATTATTGTATGATATAGTAGATGCTTGGACATATATATATATAGGACTTTCTTGCTCGACATGATAGTATGCTATCTAGTTGCTCATTATCTTAACATGTACGCTTGTGTTATTATAGTGTCTCTCTTTTACATGTTGATAAAACCCTTAGGATGTAGGCTTGGCTACCAGGACTATGATGGAGATCATACTAGTGGGGCTTGTATAGTCCATTAGCACATCCTTTAACAGTTCCTAGTCGAGAGAGTGTCAAGATAGGGTATCGATATTCCAGAGTAGACTAGTGTGTACGTTTCTTGACCCTGTATGGGGCGATGGTTGATCCCACAGCCATTGGTGTTTGACATCAAAGATTGTACACAGGTTCTCATTAGAGAATGGGTACACCGAACATGACTCACCGAGAACTCCTAGATGGTATTATACCTTTCGTCAGATAGCAGTTCTCTGGTGACACTTGTACAGGTTAGTCTGTAGACCCGAGATCGTCATAGTGTCTTGTGTGGTTCCTACTGTGCTTTGATTTCCTCCCTACCACGGCTCAAAGGATTCGTGCAAACAAGTGGATTTTTGGTACAGTCCCGACTCACATGGAGGCAGTGAGCGATAGGAGGGGTTTCGTCTCTCTCGGTATTGGGAGTTGATGTTGCGCTATACTCGATTGGCTATAACAACAAGTCCTTGGCCAGGGATGATGAGATTTACTAGTAAGTGTTATCAGCAGTTTCTCAAACGGTTATAAGGTACACATCGGCATGACTTATCAGGTTACTGGGGTCTGAAGATTCCACCCCCAGACTCGATATGCGACATATCAGACGAAGAGACCAGACTGTACGCTAAGTGTTTCTTATAGCCTTTACGAGAGTTTGGACAAGCTTGCTTGTTGATCTTCTATTCACTCAATACCTGGGTAGTCGTTACGTCAAGCTAGTACCGCTGACGGCTTGTGGGTGTCTGATGTGATTAGTACCTACTACTGGCTTATTGACGAGTCTTTAGATTCCCACACAGAGGTTTCCTAGCTCAAGCGAAACGAAGTAGGGCACATATGGTGATATGTACGGATGCTTGATTAAATACGAGTATGTGATACCGTATTCTAATCTCGCGATATTTGATATCAGTCAGGTTATATGTGATATAACCGGGTTATTGAATCAAGTGTTGATTTGATAATATGATATACATATATATGATATTAGTCGATTGTATATGATATAATCGGATTATTGAATCAAGTGTTGATTTAATAATTTGATATGTATTTATATATTTGATATATTTATATATATTAACTAATATCATTGCTCACTAAACATTTTCTTCTTTTTACACCTATTAAAATATATATGTGATATATATAATTATATGTATTATATATTGTATCATGGTTGGTGATACATAGAACTAGAATGTATGAGAATCACACATGAGTTAAACATGAGATGATAATGGTTTGATTTATGAATTAAAGAAAAATGGACATGAGTCATTTTGCTTAAGATGCTTGTGGAAGCTTTGAGAAGCCATGACTCATCACATTTTTCTTGTTTTTATTCATAGATATATTCCTACATCATCTCACAACACTTCATGGTTGCCTCTCTCATCCAAGTTCATTCCCTCATCTCCTCTTACTTCCTCTCTCGGTTTTCTTGAGGTGAAGACGAGATAAGAGAAAGAAGAAAATATTGTGAGCAAAAATTCCCACTTCATCAACCTACACTTTACTAGCCCTTTAGTTTAGCTTGTTTGCTTCACTAATACTTTGATTAGTGAAGAGTGAGCTTGAGTGTGAAAGACTTCAAGGTGGATCATCTTCGGTCTCGAAGACGATGAAGCAACCTCTTTCCTTTCTCAAGTGGAGTCTTAGAAGAGTTCTAGGGACTACTACTTGGAGGTTTAGAAGTGAAGGACCGGTCTACAAAGGTTGTATTCCCATTTCACTTAGTGTAGAACTTGTTTTCTTTCACCGAAACCCTAATTCTTTAGTTCGATTCTAGGTTAGTGTAGCTTAGACCTCTACATTTTTTTAAATTGCATACTAGATGCATGTGGAAACCTAGTAGAGGTGATAAAACACACTTTCAAAAGTCAAACCAGATAGCATACTATTATCTCGAGTGAGACTGTTCTATCCATATAGGTCCACCTTCAATCATCATAATCTCCTGCCTGCGATTACAATAATTGCCTTGAAGGCACTATATCCAACAATCTCCCACTTGCATTTAAGGATAATTATTGCGGTATTGTGTACGCACAGCCCATGTGGTTCCGAATACCCAACTTCTCTACTAATCAGTTTCGCAAACCGAGTTTGAAGAAATAATCGTGTTCGAGAAATAGCCTCAGTGAGTGGATCCGCTCCAATTTTTCTATCTCTATCTTTCTATATCTCAACTTCGCGGAGAACGAACATCTCCCAAAATGAATGATACTTGTCTTAGAACTTGTCTGGATATCTGATGGGACCAAGTTCATTACATGAACACCAAATCCAACAAACTTCTTAGATTGTATCATCCACTGAATTTAATCGGTATTCTACGCCATGCCTACCTCAGTATCTTCTTGGATCCTTGTCCAACATAGTGCCCCTCATAAGAGGGTAAATTTATAACTCTGATAATCACTCTATTATCTAGGTCACATTAGAAGTCATAACCGGTAACCGCCTCCAATAGGAGGCTACATATTACATATACCAAGAACATTCTCTTATAGTCATAACTTCTTCTCTTTGTTTCTCCATGATTGGATTAATATCTGCTTACTGCAGCTAGTGCAAAAGAAACATTATCCATCTCCTGTGTGGAGAAACACCTGTGACAACCACAGTTTAATCGATTATAGTATAGGAACCTCACTTCCTATCCTGAGTATGTCATCAAAATCCCTAGACAGTACTCCCTATTACCTTCTCACCAGGTTCATCTATTGTTTTGATGAAATCAAACACTATGACCATCACATCTAAACAGATGATCCATCTCCGATATACCTGCTGTAGTCTATAAATGGACATAAGTAACTTGCCCACCACGCTTCCGCCGCTCCCACTGACTACAACAACCATCTGGCAGCGTCATATAAACGTGCACTTCTAAAAGTCCATTTCTAATAATGTTAGAGTCATCCACCTTCCAGGTCTCATAGTCAAGGACAGCAGCAGTAGTAAGCATGGGTCATCATACCATGATGCAAACTTCCTTGTCACCGTCCATAAGAAAACCGAAGTACCTCTCGGGTGGCTGAGATTACCCACTAAATCTGCGAAGTGACTTACGGATCGTCGAATCCAATTGAATTCTTAGGTTCTACCAAATTTTTAGTATTTTTGGTTCTGGAATCACTTCCAATTCTACCATACTCCTACTAATGTTTTCTGAAAGGAATCTATTTTACTAAAAATTGTGGCAAGTCAAGAACAAAATAAACTTTGATCTTGAAAATGGTAAAAAGTTAATCCATCGCCTATGCCCGGGATAACCCACAAACTTCCATTACTGAAACATGCCTTGAGTTTATCCAGATTCTGATTTTAAGCATAAGCCGGAAAACTCCATATACCTTAATATAGTTAAGATATAAACCATTCTATATCCATGTAGAAACCAAGGCACTAATTTAGATGGAACCATATTTAAATAGTATGCAGTTATTTCCAGTGCATAACCATCTTAATGGGAAAGGGCCCTTACAACATTACTCATCAAGAAGTGCACCAACGGATGAGTAAACTGTCTGAGAAACAATACTCTCAACATTACTATAGTGGAATACCTAGCAGAAATATCTAAATTCTTTATCACCTCAAAAAATCCTGATACTTCTAACGTATGGTTCTCTACTTTATTCTTGTAGCTATGAACTTCTTTAGATTTTGGACCTTGGATAAATGCGTGCCCAGAACAAGAGAAATTATAAGTAAATGGAATACAGTACGAGTACTAACCCTTGTCCTACTGGACACTGGACAACATACAATATTTTGTATAAGTCACCTAAGTTTACTAACACAAACCCTATGTGTTGTAAGTTGAAAACTGTATTTTGGTTAAGAACAATTACGCCGTTATTGAATGCACCTTACCTAAACATCAACTGATAAAGGTAAATGTTATAAACATAATTTCAAAAAGTTATATCTTACTTTAAGAAATAAACATACAGATATATCAGTTTGAAATTGGTGCACAATAACGGATATTCAAAACCAACTATTTGCCGTTAGGCTAACCCAAGCGATTTCCTCATACATCACCAATTACATAGAATTCTGATATCGAGTATCTAATCACCCAATTCCTAATGTTCTGCTCCCACTCATCATCTGTAATACCATACAGATATGAGAATCCAGTCTGATAAATACATACTCTGGAGTCAGAATCAATTGGGAAAGCAGTTTTTCAATTACGTGTGTACAGGAAAACTGAAACATGAAAATATTTCGAGGGGGTGGCTAGGTATTCCTAGTAATGCCTCTTCCATTATCCTGATCCATAACACCATTTGCAATTTCCATTGCCCTCACTTCAATCCCTTCATTTGTCTTTACTTCTTACCTTTTGTACACCATATTTAGGCTAATTGGTTTTCTTCCTTCCCTATCTTTCGGCACCTGCTCAAGATTTGGAAGAAGCCTATCCAATAAGCATTATAGGTATACTCTCCTAATACGAGGAGCTCTCGCAATATGAGAGAAGGTAAAGGGTAGAGACAACCGAATAATCCTATTCAAATTCTCCAGAACCGGAATCCATTCTCGAACTGAAATAAATTTCTACGAGTTCGTATGTAACTATACGAGATGGTTTTATCCATTCTATCAGGATCTTCGTAGTGATATAGAATGTTATGAAGAAAGCTAAGGGTAAAGTAGGAGGTATATGGATATACGCGACTTTGTCATGAATCTAGACGATCCAAAGTCGAATGGTAAAATGTTCGGTTTAACTTGGTTTTAAAGTTTTTAGTTTAAGGCGGGTCAAGGTAGTAGCCGGAGTGAGAAAAGAAACACTCAGCATGCACTTTAATCTAGATTAGATTGGTTAATCACTTTATCTAATCAGGATAGCTCCTACTGTTTCCTCGAATTCTCCTTCAAATCCTAAAATGAGAACTAGTCGGGAGTAACCCGAGGAGTAATGACTACTGATCAGTGTGAATGGGGACCCAACAATCATTGCATGATAACTTTGATAGAAGTCGACTGAAATCACCACACTCTAGAAGGTATGCGCATGCATGGAAAGTTTCCTTTATATTTGAAACTCCCGATGTTGATTTTTAACCCTAGGATCCAAGTGACCATAACTGAGTCAACAAGTCAGAGGGTCCTAGTCAAGTTCTACCCGTCATTATCTTGATTGCATTAAACCCACCCGTATGAGCCCTTAACCGAGTCAATAAGGCTATACGACTGTCATAACCAATCGCATCAAATGGTACAAATAAGCAATACTCAGCTACTGCACACTATGCCTTCACTTAGTCGACAAATGTAGCATGAATAGTAAGCATTACTCGTAGAAAATTACGGAGGGTTACGGCTGTTTTTTGGAGAAAAATCTTTAACGTAATGAACTTGATCTCGTTGAAGGGACCGTGTCATTTTGAAAAAGGAGTGGTTTAGGCTCCGCATTTTAAAACGGGTGGTTTTGTAGAAAACCGATGGTTTTGAAGAAAACCGAGTAGTTTATAGTCACGTTAACTTTTGCCAAAAAGGTCATTCCCAGTGAAGGGATCTATGCTCTTTCTTAATTGAATGAGGTGCAGGATATTCCTAACTGAATTTCTCGACACAAAGAAAAAGGAAACATCTACAGTTTTTCGAAATTTATTCCAGCAACATCATTATAGGTTTGTTTTCTTGCATTCATGAAGATTAATGCAGTCTTATTAATTAATCATACATGCCAAAAGAACAAAAATAAGCATGTACATATATGCCATCCGCGTTCGCCACAGAGTCCCAGGACTTCATCGTAAGGTTACTTAACTTACGGTAGGGCGGGGACAGGACTAGCGCGGATGCAAAACATATATAGCGTATACTATATATATATATATATATATATATAAACATTTGTCTCACACGTGATATCAAGAAACATCACAGTAGCAATCACAATATAGAAATGCAGATAAACTAGGAAAAGTACATTTCAATGGAGCCAAATTGAAATGCAATTTTCCCGGTCTTGTGGATAACCTGTAGCATCAAATCCTAGACCACTACGAGTGTGGAAAGCCACTTGCCAATCCTAGAAGTGAGGCAACCCTAATCAACGAAGTGAATTCGCCACCCGGCACTTCCAAAATCTGGTGACTTTGGCACCCCTCCATGGGTCAATCCTTTACCCTTACGAGTGCAACGAGTAGCCCACCAATTCTAGACTAAGGTACCCCGGTCTCAACGCCATGAGATGAAGGGCTGTTGCCCTCTAGAACCCGGCTACTTGAGCACTCCTCCGCGGGGTAAACCTAGCACCAGTAAAGAATACTTGAATATACAACGGTGACTACGTCCGCAACCAGGATACGCCCCAAAGAATAATACAAGCCGTAATGACAGCAGTCCACATGTCGGACGCTCACCACACAATATAAATATACATTACATCACAGAGGTATCTAATACTATATACACTGAGCTATCCATCGCGAGAATCCAACAAAAGCATAATCACAGAACATCAATACGAGTATCAATTTCGTAACTCTGTTTAATTAATACCTATAGCAATTAGACGACATTTTACCAAACGTTATGATACTCACAGTCGCAGAACAAACACGCATCGAATCTGTAACCAAACTATCACTAACCTGCAAAGTTATACGTTCAAAATTCCAAACAATTTGAATTTCAATCGCAAACAGACGCATCAAAAATCTCTCATTTTTGCACGAAAACGAAACCCGTTAAACCCAAAAAGAACCCACATGATTTGAGCCTTGATTCGGCCCTGAAACGGAGCCGGACCAAGGACGATATCGGCCCCGAAACGGGGCTTGAACAACCCCGGAACAGCCCTAATTCGGGGCTGATCTGGGCTGATTCCAGCCCTCGTTTCAGAGCTATTTCGGCCTTGGTTCAGTCCTGTTTCAGGGCTGAACCGAGCACAAATTGGATGGGTATTTGGCTATTATGTGCCTACAAGAAATTCATGGTCCAAACCAAGAATTCGTTGCCACTAATACAACAAAAAGAGAGCTTTTCATGCAAGTTTTCAAAACAAAGTTTTACTAAAATGTGTTGATGAATTCTTTTGGCTACAAGATATCAAGTTTAATTCTTTAGTTTGGCTCTAATACCATGTTAGGAGACCTTAAGCTCACTACTAGGATTTTGGAACATGCAAAACTAGGTTTTAAATTTTTCGAGTAAGCTCAAGTCTACATAAACTAGGATTTAGACTAAAGAATTAAATATGCAAACAAAAATCAAGAGTTTTCATTCAAGATTAGAATCATACAACTATTGTAGCATTTTCATTTGCTCCAATTAAGATGGACTTCATTGTAGGCTTCTTGAAGGTCCATGAAACATGCTTGCAAGCCCACCTACTTTATCGAAGATGATCCACCTTGAAAGCTCAAGAACTTTAACTGCAATCTCAAATTGAGATAACCTAAATAGTTAGGTTGCTAAACTAACTAGGTAGGAGTTATAGTTTCTTCTTCACTATAATTTTTCTCTCATTTTTCTTTTTTTTTTTCTAATTTGTTTTCTTACTTTAGAGGAGGAGGAAGATGAGAGCTTCATGGCTAAAAAGAGAAAGAACTAGAGAAATGAATTAGTTAACCATTCACTTAAAAAGAAAATGGTTCCTAATAAAACATTCTCTACAAGATGCTAGCCATAAGATTTAATTAAGCTACTAAGTGTTCACTCTCTTCTCTCCCCTCTACATGTCATCCTATAGTGTGAGACAAAAGTTATGTTATTCCCTTGGAATAACATAAGCTAAAGAAAACAAAAGAAAAATTATAAAAAAAACAATATATATTTGTATGTAATATAACATACTAAATACATATATTTGTAATTGTTAACCAAGGTATTTAAAAAGTATAAAAGAGAGATTAATTAATAGTGATATAATACTAGTAAATGTAAGTCTACGGTAGCGCTCCGGCCGTCTGTCCGAGGCCAAAATGCGGAAACGAAAACCATTTCAAAACTTGAAACCGGCGCTATCGCAGACTTTAATCCCTGATCGAACCATTAACCTATAACTAGCAAACTAGAGAACTGTTAGAAAAGCTATACCGATTGATCCGTGTCCTTCGGTCTCTGGCCACCAACCCAAGCTCCTCGCGGCATCTCCAATCTCCGGTCTCCTCGTCGGAAAGGGCACCACATCTTCGAATCCTTTTATGGGCTCCCACCTCAGAACCGAGGCAATTCGGACATGAAGTTTGCTAGCCGACGTGTCCAAGATTGCTGTAGAATATACGTAGAACACTTTGTCTCAAGGTTGATGAAGTTTCCACAATGAGGTGAAGATGGAGGAATGAACTTTGGAGATGAGCTAAGGATTTTTGTTGCAAGAAGAATGAGATCACCAATCACATTTTTCCAAAGATGGGGATGTCCAAAAATTGGTGCTCGGCCATGTAGGATTGAGGAAGAAAAGGGGTGAGCAAAAGCAAAAGAAAATGGGTGATAACAAGAAAATTAAGTCACACCAATATCCATTCCAATCCTATCACAATAAATGCAAAGGAAATGATTCAATCTCAATCAAAACACTCAAGAGAGTGTAGGAAAATTCTGGAGCCCCGGGACCACAAAACCCCCCTGCATTTTGTAAACCCACTTTTGCAAAGAACCCCCTCCAAAGAAAATTCAGCCAAAGAGCAATAGAAAAGGAATTTGGCCAAATCAAGAAAGCAAACTGGCAACTTTAAAAAGCGATCCCGTAATAAAATTACAGGATAACTCCGCAACTGTATATACATACCAGCATTTGTATTCCAACCGAATACAAATGCAATGAGACAAAATCTACACAGTATAATACTAGGATCCGGTTTAAACCAAAGCCCGCTAGTATTATCCGTCCGAACCATGACACATGCACAAGTGCACGCGTATGTTCGAACCTTGCCGTAAATCTATACGGCCTCTACAACGTTTCGCCCGAAACTTGAGAAACTGTCTGTGGGGGACTCTAAAGACTCGTCAATACTTTGGCTGTGGATTTAACCACTAGCACGTCAGTAGTACTAGCTGTACGTAACGGGCTACCAGGTATTGACCAAAAGGGAGGTCGATGAGCGAACTCATCCTGACACCCTACTGAGCCTGTCAGCGACAATATCCGTACAGTCCGGTCCGTTCGTCTACGAGCATCGCATGTCAGGCCTAGGGGGTTGGTAAAAGTTAGACCCCCAAAAGTGGTACAAGTCGTGTCGGAGTGTAGCCCAGAACACCCAGAAATACTACTGGAATACCTACCAGTAAATCTCCTACCTTGGCCAAGGACTTCGTGTAATGGCTCTCCTAGACACAGCGCGATCTTACTCCCAATACCGGGAGAGACGAAACCCCTGCCGATCCGCTCATTGCCTCCATGTGGCTCGGGACTGTACCCAACTAAAACCTGTTTGCATGACTCTTTTGAGCCGTGGTAGGGTAGTAATCAAAGCACAGTAGGAACTCACATGAGACAAATGACGATCTCAGGTCGATGAACTAACCTGTACACATGTTATCAGGGAACTACTATCCGCGTCAGGTATAATACCAACTAGCATGTTCCCGGCGAGTCCTGTCCGGCGTACTCATAACCTAATGAGTACCTGTATACATCTTAGGTGAACCAACTGACACCAATGGCTTGTGAGACCGGCCACCGCCCCTCGTCGGGGTCTCGACTGTATACACTAGTCTACTAATGGAGTATCGATGCCCAGTCTCGAAATTCCCACGACTAGGGACCACTTTAAGGATGTGCTTATAGATCCCAGCTCCCACGTATATGATCGCCATCATACTGCTGGCCGTCAAGCAAGAATCTATGGGCTCTATCAACGTGCAATAGTGACCTGTAATGTCACCTAAAGTATGTACACGATGATAAAGATAAACCAGATAGCATACAATCATTTCGTGTGAGACTGTCCTACCGGCATAGGTCCTCCCTCAATCATTGCAATCACATGCCTGTGATCCAACAATTGACTCTGAGGGCACTATATCCAACAGTAAATACTTATACAATATATATGTATAAAATATTAAATCGGTACCTGATTTAATATCCGTCTTTCTAAAAAAACGGCTAGTATTACAACCGTCCAATTACCGTTAGTGTATAAAATACACTAGTTTTAATCAAACCCTGGCACATAAAAATGTACCGCAACTACAATATTACGCCAAAGCAGGAAACCCTCTGTGTGGAACTCTAAAGACTCGACAATATACATAAAAATGTACCACAACTACAATATTACGCCAAAGCAGGAACCCTCTGTGTGGAACTCTAAAGACTCGACAATATACTGGCAGTGGGTTTAACCATAAGCACGTCAGTGGCACTACCTGTACGTAACGGCTACCCAGGTATTGTCGAAAAGGAGATCGAAAAGCAAGCTAGTCTGAAACCCCATTGAGCCTATCAGCGACATGTACCATACAGTCTGGTCTGTTCGTATGAGACTGTCGCATATCGGATGTAGGAGGGTGGTAAATGTCAGACTCCTAATAACGCAATAAGTCATGCTGATATCAAGCCCATCACCATCCAAGAAACAACTGATCAAAATCAGTAAATCTCAGCTGCCTAGACAGGTCTTATGATGATGGCCAACCGGGCACAGCGCGACATCAACCCCAAATACCGGGAGAGGCGAATCATCGCAATCCGCTCACTGCCTCCATATGGCCCGGGACTGTACCCAACTGAAACCTATTTGCATGACTCCTTTGAGCTGTGGTAGGATAGTAATCAAAATATAGTGGGAACTCACATAAGAAAAAGAAGATCTTGGGTCAACAGACTAACCTGTACTAATGCCACCCGAGACGTGCTCCCTGACGATAGGTATAATACCATCTAGCATGATCTCGGTGAGTTCGTCCAGTGTAACTCATAACCCAATGAGTACTTGTATACAATCTCGATGACTGACTAACACCAATGGTTGTGAGACATACCATCAACCTTCGTCGGGGTCAAGAAACATATACACTAGTCTGCTCTGGAATATCGTTGCCCAGTCTCGATATTCCTATGACTCGGGACATTTAAGGATATGCTTGTAGTTCTCATAAGTGTGATTGCCACAATAACCCTAGTAGTCAAGCATAAATCTTATAGGCTCTATCAATATGTAACATTGATATGTAATACCACAAAAGACATGTACACGATGATAAAATCAAGATAGATAGCCTACTATCATCTCGAGTAAGATTGTTCTATCCGTATAGGTCCACTCTCAATCATCATAATCGCCTGCCTGCGATTACAATAATTGCCTTGAGGGTACTATATCCAACAACAGTCTTGCCGAGTATGCTATCTGGTTTGTATCTATCATAACATGTGTATATTTTTCTTTTAACGTATCGCTAATGCATGCTGATAGAGCCCGTAGGATCTTTGCTTGACTACCAGTGTTGTGATAGAGTCACACTAGTGGAGGCTGGATAGTCTATAAGCACATCCTTAAACTTGTCCTTAGTTATAGGATTATCGAGACTGGGTATCGATACTCCAGAATAGAATAGTGTATACATTTCTTATCTCCGTCAGGGAAGATGGCCTGTCCCGCAGCCATTGGTATATGGTACCAAAGATAATATACAATTTCTTATTAGGTTATGAGTTATACTGGACGGATTCGCTGGGAACTGGTGCTTGGTATTATACCTTTCATTAGATAGTAGTTCTCTGGTGACATGAGTATAGGTTAGTCCATTTACTGACATCTCTATTAGTCTCGAGTGTGTTCCCACTATACTTAGATTACTACCCTACCACGGTTTTAAAGAGTCATGTAAACAGGTAGTAGTTGGGTACAGTCCCGAAGAAATTGGAAGCAGTATATGATAGAAGAGATTCGTCTCTCCTGGTATTGGGAGTTGATATCACGCTGTGTACGTTTGGCCAATACTACAGGTCACTGGCCAGGGCAAGTGAGATTTACTGGTAGGTACACCAGTAGTATCTCAGGTTGTATTGGGTCTACACCGACATGACTTGTTGTGCTATTAGGGGTTTGACGTTTACCATCCACTAGGCCCGATATGCGATACTCTTTGACAAACAGATCGGAATGTACGAAGAATGTCACCTATAGGCTCAATAGGGGCCAAACTAGTTTTCTTTTCGATCTTCCTTTCGACAGATACCTGGTTAGCCGTTACGTACAGCTAGTGCCACTGACGTGCTTGTGGTTACACCTACTGCCAGTGTATTGACGATTCTTTAGAGTTCCATAAGAGGGTTTTCTCGGTTCAGGTGAAACGGTGTAGTTTTCATATTTCGATATGCTTGGGTGTTCGATTGAACACATGTATTTATACATGTGCTTTAATCGGACTATTTAGTAGTACTAGCAGGTTTGAAAGACAGCCAGTTTTGATACTAGTATTATATTGCTCTCTTTTGGGTATTTGTATTTTAGCATGAATACTGTATTTATACGAATATGAGTATTTGTATGAATATGGGTATTTATGTCTTTATATAAATATATGTATTTCTTTCTAAATATGAATACACGTATTTTGTATTTTCGGTACATATACGGTATTCGTATTTTATACGTATTTATTAAAAATACGGTTTGGTATACTTTTATGTATGTGTGTGTGTGTGTGTACACACCAAGTGAGGTGGCTACTCTCTCTCTCTCTCTCTCATTTCTTCATGGTTGATGTAGAAGTGTGTGGGCTTGTGACTCACACTTGTGAGTCACGAGCTCACACACTCATTTGTATCTAGTATGAAGAGATAGGAGAGAAGAGGTTGATGTTTATCTTGTGATGAAATTTTTCTCTAGTTGCCATCCTTCATCTTCTTCTTTCTCACATGCTTACTAGAGATTTGAGGGATTAAAAGAGAGTATCTTGTTTCATAAACTATAACTCAAAGCATCTTGTCCTAACAAGATTCGATCTTTAGTTGCTTCAGTGAAGTTATTGCTTGATTCGACATCCTCGGGTGGATTGTCTTTGACGCGGGAAATTCGACGTTGAGACCTCGATCGGAGTACCCTAAGAGCTTAAGGAGTGAAATTTTCAAGACTCGAAGAACTGTCTGCAAAGGTTGTTACACAAATCTAGTAGTTAAATCTCTAATTAGTGTTGTTTAGTTTAGTATTTGGGCTTGTATTCGAGGGTTTCAAGTGTGTAGTGCTCAAGATTTTAAAGTTTTTGATTCCGTAAAGTTGTAGCAGTCACGGCAAAAAGCACCACGCACTTACACTGGTATCAAAACCTACCTAAACACTTAACTAAATTGAATAGACAAAGTTTAAAGTATCGAAACCGAAATAGTTCCATAACGAAAATCCAAACTCCAAGTTTCTGTCGAAATTATTTTGATCTCTAAAATTTTTTTTGCATATTGCAGAGAGTTCTTTATACTAGTAGTTTACTACTGTAGAAATACACACCAATAATTTTTATTTTGGCCGCAATTTTATTCCCTTCACCCGCAATTTGTGGCTAGAGTAAAAGATTTGTGGTCGTGCTTTGAACAGTGGTTTGGTCACTTGGATTTAGGATTTTTGTGGTACTTAATTTTTGCCCAGATTTCCTATAGTGTTATCTTTGTATTTGGGCTTTACAGAATGTTTCAAAGTCAAGATTTTAGCATTGTTTATTCACTTTGTGTTTGTATATGTGTTTCTAAACGTCGACTAATTGCTATACGTTGATTAGTAGGGGTTGCACATATTTTGTATATTGTTGTTGCTGGTTTATGGATATGAATTATTGGATCGTCGTGTTGAATTGCCGAGGGATGTAAGAAGAGTGTTCTTTTATTTCATTCATATATTTGTAAATGTGATGTAATATTCTTTTATGGGGCACATCCAGGCTGTGATTGTAGCCACCGTTGTATTATTCATTTACTTATTTGCACCTAGGATAGACCCAAGGTGGGGTGCACAAACTACAGATTTCTTGAAGTGCCAAGTGGCCTACTCATCTCATTGAGGGAGGTTGCTTCACTTCGGGGATTTGGTGGGTAGTTTGCCGCACCTATAGGGGTCTAGGGTGAGGGTTTGGCTACTCATCACGACCGTGGAATCCGTTTTTCGTTAAAGGCTAAAACGAAACACGAAAATCCTAGTATATCCAATATTTTAATCTGTGTTACTTCTGCTGTGATCTGTGATGACTATTATAACGTGAGACGAATGGCTATATATAAATTATATATAATAAACGTTCTTTATATTTTGCATCCACACTAGTCCTGCCCCAGCCCTGCCGTAAGTTAAGTAACCTTACGGTGAAGACTCGGGGCCTCGTGGTGAATGCGGATGGCATAAACGTACGTTCTATTTTCGTTTCTTCTGCAAAGATAAGGTTAAATGATAGGACCGCATTAATTCTGATTAGTGCAAAGAAAACCATCTAAAATCTTAAATTGTGGGAACAATTTAAAAATCACTCGGTTTCTTTAAAAACAACTTTTAAATGCGGAGCCTAAACCACTCCTTTTAAAAGCTATTCGGGTTCCTTCGACTATATCAAGTTCATTACGTTCATGGTTTTCATCAAAACCAGCCATAGCCCTCTGTCATTTCATATGGGTATCCACTAGTATTCAAGTTATGTATTTTGACCTTCATCAAGGAATAGTGATTGGTAGAAATTGGGTATTTGTCTGTAACATAGATAGATGCGTTAATCTAGGACAGGCATACGGCTATTTTGACCTTCGTCAAGGGTTTGTACGAATGAGTCTACGTTAGCCTGGACAATGATGGGTAGAAGTTGACTTGCGTCTTATGATATTTTGGCCTTCATCAAGGTCATACGAGCTTAGGGCAAAAATCCACATCGGGACCTTCAAAGGAAAAGGAAATTTGCTGGTTTTGCATACTATCTTGAGTATGATGATTTTGGTAGGATTTCTTCAAATTTATCACACAATGATAGTTGGATCCTGATCCCACCGTGAGTAATTATTATTACTTCTCAGGAGAGTTTTTCACTGTACGATCAATGCTATAAACCCGGTAGGCGTCTAGAAAGGTGTCGGCGGGGCTATGCCTCTAGGGAAAAAAGGTTATTTAATTAAGGAATATCGCGAAAGCGTTGTAAAACCTGCAGGGTTCCCTAGGGCGGCTGCTGGGTTTCGGGAGGCATCGACTATGCCGTTTTCAAAAATTTTGCATGCTAAAGTACCTTAACGCTAGAATCTAAACTAGAGAATTAGACGAACAAGCATGTAAACACCTTTACATCTAAGTGAACAAGTAATACAACCTTTATAGACCGGTCCTTCACTTCATAACCTCCGTGTAGTAGTCCTTTCGCTCCAAGTAGTGATCTTCGGGACTCTAATAAGGCTCCATAAGGTGAAATGAACAATCTTGCTTGAAGTCTTCGAGGCCGAAGATGATCTACGTCGAGGAGACACTAACTCAAGCTCCCTCTTCACTAATGTGGAATTAGTGGAGCAAACAACCTAAACTAAAGGACTGCTCTAGTAGAGGTTGATGAAGTAGGAATTTTTCTCACTTTAGAAATATTTTTCTCACTAATTTTCCTCACCTCCCAAAAAGCAATAGAGCTTGAGGAAGGAGATGAAGAAAGAAACCATGGAATGAAGCAAGTGGAGAATCATAACCATGGGTAAGAATTATCTCATATAACTCATGTAAAGACTTAAGCATGGCTAATGTAACAACTCCATTTTTAATGTACAAAGAATTGATTTAAATTCAAAGTATACTTGGAGTATTTAATGTTGCTGATATCTCTTTAAGTATTTATTTCACACCATAATTACAAGAAGGAGCTTGTAGCTCATTGGTAATGCCTTCCACTGCTGAACCAAGCCACCAGAGTTCAAATCCCCTGCCCCACATTATTTTTAATATTATTTTGTTTTGAAATTTCTAGAATACCAACAGTCAACACGTGTTTTCTCACAAAAACCCCATTACCTATGAAAAGTTAAAAGTACCAATAGCTACCCCCGGCGACCCCCCACCTCCTGAGACCCAGACTCGGCCTGACTCGGCCGAGTCGGCCGACGGACCGGCCGACTCGGGCCGGCGCCGCCGGCCGGACTCGGCCGGACGGCCGAGTCTCCAACTACAAATGTGTGCCCTTTAGTCTACCCTACCTCACCGCATACTTTAATTCTTCAGACCACCTCCAGAGAGCCCATTAACACCTATTTACTACAATTTTTAATGAATTTTCCTATTTTTTTTACATTTTTAATTAAAAACCCCACACCTACCCTAACCCCAGCCTGATCCTATAAATACACCCCTACCCCCTACCTTTTCATCCCAAAATTCTGAGCCCACTCTCTCAAAATCTCAAGAAAATATCGTGTACTTTGAAAACGAGCGAAAGGTGAAGCTCCGACAAAATCGACGGCGAAATTCCGTTGATCGTGCTAGGAACACTCGGCGACGAATCGACGCACCGGCGAAACCCCTTCTTCCTTATCACTCTCGTGTAAGTTCCCATTCTATCTTTCTTTTCTTTTCTAAAAAAAGATACGGAATTACAAACCCGAAGGAATCGGCACAAATCCGATTTCCGATTCGGTTTTCTTATAAACTTCACTTCTCATTATTTCAATTATGTTTAAACACTATCATGTTGACTATTAAACACTAAACAAATAAATTGATCAAGTTTCAATTCATGAAATGATAACTTTTCCATTTGTCATATTTTTTCACTTAAATACCACATTGTTCCAATTTCACATTAAACTCCATTAAACTTGCTATAACTATAAGTAGAGCACGAGATAATGACCTACCTCCTCACACACTCCCATCTAAACATAGTACTATAATCTTGGAAATTTAGAATACGAGAAAACAAACCTTTCCATTAAAATACCCTTTACTTAATAAAACTTTTAATATTGATACATTTTTTTATAAATACCTAACTTTTGAAATAATAAAATATATCTAGACTCATCAAATTAAGGACCGTCACATTCATTAGGAAATCGTGAACTTTTAGTCGTTTATCTAAACCTGACTTTGTGGTGTTTAGGCTAGACAAGTGAGAAAGGTAACTTTAAAAGGCCCGTCTCATGGTGATTCGTGAGCGGATCCCTTCTTTTTTCACTTGTACTTACCTGGCAACAATTGGCGGTGAAGAGGCGATTTGAACTTGTCACTAGAATATAAAATACAAGAAATCGACATCTTTACAAATAAATACCATTTAATTAATAAAACCGTATTCTAAAGGATTAGTATTTATAAAATCTTTGCAAAGCGCCGCTACAATCCACTTTGGGGAACCCGTTCGGGATGGTGCGGATTATCGCACATCCTCGGGCTTAGTAATGCGAGATTCAGACCTCCGCAAGGAGCATTCGGTCTCGAAAGATTTAAAATACGACATCTTAAGAAAATGAGAATTTAGAATATAAAATATTTATAAAAAATTATTTTTGTATAAATATATGTATATTTGTCATTAAAATATCTATTTTGTTATAATATGAATATTCAACCTTTTTCTAAATATGTCACAAGAATCGGTTTACACTAAAATACCATGAATTCAATATAATCACCATTTACACATAAATACCTTTATTTATGAAATTAGGATATTTTCAATAGAAATATCACAAAATAAAATTACACTCATTACAACTATAAAGACGAATAATAAATATTTGGGGTGTATCTTGAAAACTATACAAAAGTATTTTTACATAAAATCCCCTCAAGTTTTATAAATTACCCTAAGGACCCTAGTAAATATAGGACTTCCATTTACATCTCTACTGTCTGACTCGGGTTTGAATCTGATCATAATCCGACTTGAATATGATTCAAGTACCATATAAATCTACAATATTACAATTCAACTTGAACACACGAATCCATGAATCCAGTTATCAATCTATTCAACTTGACTGAACCAAACCATGGATATACTTTCCATTTACATGATTCCAGTTTACATCCATTACATCCGTTACTGATATCATGGTTTCGGTCAGTCATCCAACTATACAATTTATACAATACAATATAACAATACAATCAAAACACTACGGGGTTTAAGGGGTAGATTGGTACGGAAGATGTTAAAAGTGGCACGAGACAGTAAGATTAAGACACCTAACATGAATCCTGTTGCTGTTGTACCGTGGCATAACGGTTCCTTGTACTTTCAGTTTGCCCTGGTCTCTAGCATATAGAGACCCCTCTCGTATACACTAGCATCCTTCTGTACCAAGCTACAAACAACAGCGTTAACACAATATTCTACAATATTATACAACTTTAAAAGATACCCTTTTATTCTGTCTTTTCTATTTCTCCCTTATATTTGGGACTTACCGAGCGACCTGTTCGCTGACGACATTCTATTTCTTTCTTCTTTGAATGTCGTCAGGTGATCTGGATACAGCAGAGATCGAGCCCACCAGTAAAGACTTGGATCAGTTCCTCGAAGACCCCGAGCTCTAGACATTGTACATTTTCATTCAGTACCTTTAATTTCCTGTTATGCCATTGTTTAGACATCATTTTTACTTCAGTTGTATTTCCTTTTCATGCATTGTACAAAAAAATGTTAATAAATAAAGTTGCTGTTATTTTTTATATCTCTTGTCTCTTGTGATTACTTTTATATTACTTAGATACGCTTAGCGTATTTACTTCACAGTAAATACGTAGCGGACCAGTCGCGTCCCCTTCGTCGTATACCGGGAAGCGGGTGATTCGTATGTCAAAAACTATCTATCACCGCAATCAAGAACAGCGTCGCTTGGTAGCTTGCCGGTGAGTACGGGTCGGTCCACAGGGATTTTGTGAATTTCCTAATCGCTCAAACGAGTTAATTCCGATGGGTGTCGGATTGATTTATTAAATCTAAAAACTACCAAATTAAGTTATATTAAGATTATCTAGATCTAAGTCTTGCTAGGATTAGGTTTTGGAATGGTTTGGAAATGTAAATAAATCTCAACGCTTTCTATACCCAAATTAGGATCTAAGAGGAGTTATGGTAATTATCAATAAAGGGGATTAGATCCATTCGGGAAGGTGTTCCTTCCTTTAGGTTCTTGTCCTTCCTTTAGAGATCCTTACCCTAACCTCCATGAAAAACACGCGCAACCGGGCCTTTATACTACGGTATCACCGCTACCTCGAGGGATAGGGTGCCGTAGGGCGCGGTGTGTGCGTGTATGCATGGAGTCCTATAAAAAAGTATGATGGGCAAGAAAGGGATGAGAGATCTCATCTCTCAAAAGCCTTCCTCAAAACTAACCCTAACAAGCGAGGAGACTACTCGCTCATTAGGGAATTGAAGAACATTTATCTAGGGCAAGAAATTAAATCTAAACTAGGGTAAGGAATTAAAATTACCTACTTACTTTACATATGGCTCTCTCCAAACATCAACACAGGGTTGTCAGATCTGAATTCATGATATGAAAAGAGGCATCGATGCTCTCCAAAAGATTTCTAAATTTTATTCATAGAAAGAGGCATAGGGAGGCATAGCCTTTACAATGATTTAGAGTTCCTATTTATAGAGGATAGGAAACCCTAGGTTATAATTGATTCACATGTCTACATTTACCAAAATATCCATAGGAAGACCTAGTCAAAGTAGACTCCAAGCTTTGCTAAAATTTTATGTCTGGAAATTTTGGAACTGATTCTGGGCTTCTTGGGCTTTTTATTTATTTGGATCTTTATTCAATTTGGCTTCTCTATTTCTTCCAGATCTCCAGTGAACAATTGCAGTGGACTTTTAACCGTTTGCTTTGTAATCTTGGACCTTGCGTTGCCTTGTACTTTGTGAATTTTATCTTTGATGTAGGCTTGATCAAGAGTCTTCTGTTTGTTGGTCAAAGTCCACTTTTGCATCGTCTTTTCATCGTTTTCACTGTTTTCTGTCCAAGAACCTGTAACCTGTAATATGTAGCAGACATGCGTCAAAAGCACCTGTTTATTTATAAAACGAATAAGAATGGGGAATATAATAATACAATATTATGGTGTGAACAAATACCCCCAAACTTATCTTTTGTTCGTCCTCGAGCAAACTTATTTTTTTATTCTCAACAAAATTGTAACCGCACTTTCGCAGGGAAACGCGATTGCACTGAGCTCGTGCAACAAGCCGTTAAACCTCTAGGTGTTCCTAGTAGGAGGAGTGTTGTCTCCTGACGGTTTTCAGCAGATACTACCCACAAAATCCAATCAATTAGGCCCATTGACTTTTATTCTCCAATTAGGTTTTCTAACAAGGAATTCTATTATCTTTGACCCGTAAATTATCTACCCATATTCTTCACACTTCCTCATTATTTAACTTAAAATTATATTTGTTCTATAGACTTACTTAGCTTTCGGCATTTCTTAAGTTTTCCTTCTAGGGTTCCATCTCTACTTAGGAATTTCTATCAACTCTACTAAAGATACAAGTTCTATTCTTCACTCCTTTCTCTCATCTAAACTCCAATCACATATCCCCACGTGTGTGTATAAATCATCCCTACACTTGGAAATTCAAATCAAGCAATCATACCCTTGTCCATTGTCCAAAGTACTTATTAATTGGTGAATTTTAATTGAATTTTGCTTACACATCCTTCATGCGACCGTTAATACTTCTTGAGGTACCAACAACCGATTACAAGATGTGTTTGCACATTAAAGCGCACTTCCTAGTCTTGCAACACCCAAGGCTTTTTAGCAGTGACTCCCAAACCAGTTGGTCTAAGGCACTAGGTGATGAAGCACCATCGCTAAAAAATTTTCTATTTTTTTTAGCCTTAAGTAATCACAAAAACCAGTGTTCATTTTTTTATTCTTTATTCACTTTTTCTTTTATTTTCTTCGTACTAAGGACTTCAGACAAGAGCATTTCAAGATCTCCTCTACTATTCCAAGTTTCAAGGTGCGTGATTGTGCAAATTGTAGGGTATACATTTTCAGAATCTAGACTTAAGCTAGGAATTATTTTTCAAACTTATATTCTAATAAAAATATCAATACTTTTCCTTTGTTTCAACTTAGCCCAAGAAGTGAACTCAAAATTTGCCTATTTCTAAATAAACTACAAAGACATATATTTTCTACCGTTAAATTTTAAGTAAGATTATTTTTAGGGTTTTTAATTTATTAAGTCTAAAATCTAGTTGTTCCTAGCTAGTTAACCTATCTGTCAAACTCAAGTCAAATACGGCCAAAATTGAATACATAAATTTTTATAATTTTTGAAATTTTTCAATTTTTATGGGTTTTAACATAGGTATGCAAATGCAAAAAATATGTACAAATGAATGCGAAGGAAGAAAACGTACCGAGCATACCCCCAAACTTAAACTTGACAGTGTCCTCACTGTCATGCCACACCAAGAGGGTCAAAATGTCGGCACAAACCTGTTTATTTATTTATAATTTTTTATATATTTTTTAATGTTTTGAATTTTTTTTTTATAGAAAAAGAAAACAAAAATATATATACATATATACAACAAGGTTTTCCCCAAACTTAAGCTTGGCCTTACACAAGCCAAAGGTTAGCACCAACCATTCAAAAATCTTATCGTGGTAATGGTAGGGTTGGTGAAAGAATGGAGTGGAAAGAAGAGTAATGAGAAGCATACGAGACCGTGTGGGAAGAAGGGTAGAATATGGTCTCGGTGGAGGAGAAGAATGGCGGAAAAGAGAAAGAAGTGGAGTACGATCTTGAGGGTGTAAATCGAGTGAATAAATTAGCGCAATTTGTGATGACCGATGTGTTAAAAGGCGATTGTGCTAACCTATCAACCCGTCAAGAAATGGGGTCAAATCCCTCAAGATTCGCAAGAAAGCATGGATACGCCGAACTTGGTATTGGAGATGAAAGCGTAACGGTCTCTTGTACGGTCGAAACGAAAGGAAGGGCGAAAGGAAGTGATTTAAAGATAGTCTTAATCTTACCTAAGTAATCTGTCTCGAACTTGAAGGATTCCATCAATGGTTTGAACTGACTGTAAGCAACCGAGTCTGATGGTTCAACTAACTCATCTGAAAATGTAAAGGACTCAAACTCGAGAGGTGACTTTTCAACATCGTCCGAAAAAGTGAAACACTCGTAATCGTTATCGTCTGTGAGAACTGTTTCAGATTCAAAGAGAAAATTTTCAAGCTCACAGTCTTCAAGCGTGATCTTTTGCGTGGTCGGAACGATGAAAAGGAGGGAGGGTGATTTAGTTAAAGGTTCAAGAGGATGAATTGGAAAATCCGACACATCAAATAAGAATGGTTCAACCTCAATATTATCCTCAATACTCTTCTCAATACTATCCTCATAATTCTCCTCAATATTTAACTCATCCATGCCATTATCATCAAAATCAAGACGCATATGAAGTTCGGGAGAAACAATTAATAACTCGGGATGATGAATTGGATATAAAATTTCAATCAAATCGACAGGTTCATCATCCGAAATATTCCCGGCATCTATATCCTCAATCAAGTGAAAATCTATTTTTTTTGACACCTCATCAAAAGCATGGATATTTATCGATTTAGGTTCTAGAGTGGAGGCGTAAAGGTCAAACGGATTAGGTGCGGTTTCACTCGAAAGGGGTTCTTCACACTTTGGAAAATCAAGCACTATAAAGTCGCACAACTCATCATTTTAGACACATGTTTGAAAATTGGAGTTGTTGGATTCAATTGGGTATGGGTAGGTTTGATTTGGAAACCCTCTCACATTCTCTTTCTGTCCAACCGCCTCCTTATATATTGGAAAATTTGGAGCTAGCGAGAAACTAGCGACCGGTTCACTAGGTTGCGTAAGGGCGGTAATGGATGCTTCCACATTCCTAACCATCTTGTTTGTTGCAGAAATATAAGCTTCCAACGACTCTTCCAAACTAGACTTGGGTGGTAAGGGGGTTTCGGTAAAAGATTCGAAATTGTTTGGATACGTGAAACTCCCAAATGGCTGTGTAGAAGCAATGTCTAGTGAAGGTGGGAAAGTCGGGTAAGACTGGTAGGAATTGGATGGTTGGACAGGAGTAGGATCAATATGTGGATAAAAAGGTGGATGGACTTGTTGATTCCTAGAACAAGATGAGTGGAGAGGGGTGAAAGATCGGCTACGAGATTGAGCAATATGCTCAGCAATGGACATCGGTTTAGGAGTTATAGCAGGACTTGAAAAAGTGGTATCAACATATGAAGGTGGTAAAGGTTGACTTGGTTGACACAAAGTGGGTTGCAAAGTCAAACTGTTTCTCCTAGACGCTTCTATTTGATCTTTCAAACATATTTTAGGCATGGAAGGATCATCTTTAAATTGACCGAAACAATTGACGTACGACGCAAAGTTAGGTTCAGGATACCAAAGTTCGGAAAGTGATTTATGATGTGGTGTACCCATGATAGAAGAAAGAGAAGAGAAAGTAGGTGGTGCAAGGATTTCTTAGCGACAAAAGTTTGCAAGTTTTCTAATAAAAATTTTCCTTTTTTCTTTTTCTCTGTTTTTTTTTATTTGGAACTATTTGCAAAAAAGATTTTTTTTTATAAAGGTCTAAGACACACTTTCGATTAACAAAAAATGCACAATCAGGCCTAGATCTAGGGTCACCTAGGTCAGCTAGACAGCTCCTAACTGTACCAAAGGGCTAGAAATATGACCTCAAACTGCCTCTTCAATGCCAATTGCGGCCAGGTAAGTGCCAGGTAAGTGGGAAGGAACCACAGTAGTGGGCCTACTTAAAAACCACTAGCCTTGACACACTTGCCTAGTCACCGCAAAGTCAGGTTAGGATAAACGGCCGATGCCTATAACTAGTCCTCTGTCCTATTGAGCGCGAAGTCCTTAGGGCTGAGTCTAATATTTTTTAATTAAAGATTGGTCAATGCAAATGCCTTATGTGATTTCTGGGGTCCTGGAAAGGGTGATGAAATCCCCACCCAATCTGAATTGGTCAAAAGCCCCTTAAAGTCAGTTTTAAAGATATGCAAAACAGTAAATCACTTGCAATCAAATCATTTTATTTTATGCGCGGCGCAAAGAATCCTGTAGAAAATTTGTTATTTGGAAGGGGAAAGATTTTTTAAGCGCAAAGAATCCTGCAGGAGATTTTTCAGAGGAGATATCAGAGATTTGCAGAGGAGGAGATCAGAAGAGTTACAGAGTTTTTTTTTAATGCACCGCAGAGGAAATCTGGAGACTTGAAACGATCAAACGGTCGCTGATCCGCCGCTGAAACACTCTTCCGACCGCGGATCCGCCGCAAGGCGATGACGTCGGCACACGATTTTTCTTTTTTGTCACCAGATCTCGCGGTTGACTTGTTGACTCGATCCTCCAAATTTCTTCTGTTGTCTGTTGTGATATTCCTCTGTTTGTTCGAATTTAATACTTGCTGTTTTGATCTCTGGAGATTTCCAGATCCGAACTTGATTGTAGATCCTGCAAAATTCAAACAAAGATACCCTTCACAAAATAACAAATGAAATATTTTTATATTTTTTGTGATTTTTCAGATTTTTATGATTTTTTAATTTTAGATTAACCCGAAATTGCAAAAAGAAAATAACACGCCATCCCCGGCAACGGCGCCATTTGATTCGTATGTCAAAAACTATCTATTACCGCAATCAAGAACGGCTTCGCTTGGTAGCTTGCCGGTGAGTACGGGTCGGTCCACAGGGATTTTGTGAATTTCCTAATCGTTCAAACGAGTTAATTCCGATGGGTGTCGGATTGATTTATTAAATCTAAAAACTACCAAATTAAGTTATATTAAGATTATCTAGATCTAAGTATTGCTAGGCTTAGGTTTAGGAATGGTTTGGAAATGTAAATAAATCTCAACGCTTTCTATACCCAAATTAGGATCTAAGAGGAGTTATGGTAATTATCAATAAATGGGATTAGATCTATTCGGGAAGGTGTTCCTTCCTTTAGGTTCTAGTCCTTCCTTTAGAGATCCTTACCCTAACCTCCATGGAAAACACGCGCAACCGGGCCTTTATACTACGATATCACCGCTACCTCAAGGGATAGGGTGCCGTAGGGCGCGGTGTGTGCGTGTATGCATGGAGTCCTATAAAAAAGTATGATAGGCAAGAAAGGGATGAGAGATCTCATCTCTCAAAAGCCTTCCCCAAAGCTAACCCTAACAAGCGAGGAGACTACTCGCTCATTAGGGAATTGAAGAATATTTATCTAGGGCAAGAAATTAAATCTAAACTAGGGCAAGGAATTAAAATTACCTACTTACTTTACAGATGGCTCTCTCCAAACATCAACACAGGGTTGTCAGATCTGAATTCATGATATGAAAAGAGGCATCGATGCTCTCCAAAAGATTTCTAAATTTTATTCATAGAAAGAGGCATAGGGAGGCATAGCCTTTACAATGATTTAGAGTTCCTATTTATAGAGGATAGGAAACCCTAGGTTACAATTGATTCACATGTCTACATTTACTAAAATATCCATAGGAAGACCTAGTCAAAGTAGACTCCAAGCTTTGGTAAAATTTTATGTCTGGAAATTTTGGAACTGATTCTGGGCTTCTTGGGCTTTTTATTTCTTTGGATCTTTATTCAATTTGGCTTCTCTATTTCTTCCAGATCTCCAGTGAACAATTGCAGTGGACTTTTAACCGTTTGCTTTGTAATCTTGGACCTTGCGTTGCCTTGTACTTTGTGAATTTTATCTTTGATGTAGGCTTGATCAAGATTCTTCTGTTTGTTGGTCAAAGTCCACTTTCGCATCGTCTTTTCATCGTTTTCACTGTTTTCTGTCCAAGAACCTGTAACCTGTAATATGTAGCAGACATGCGTCAAAAGCACCTGTTTATTGATAAAACGAATAAGAATGGGGAATATAATAATACAATATTATGGTGTGAACAGCGGGGCGTGACAGGTTTTGTTTGTGGCCCATACAAGTCAGAGCTGTATAGAATCATACTATGCAGTTCTGTTCTGCGTGAACAAACTAAGCAATATAACACAAGAACCAGCAACTAAAAAATTCTTTACAATTCATGTTCCTTGAATCTTACAATTTTATATTCATTGAATCTTATCATTTCAAATATTTTGAATCTGTCCTAACCCAAATTTTTCTTCAAGGTTAGGGATTTCCCGAACAACACCAGCACCAATGTCAACAACACACCTCCAGCCCTACCACTCACACCTGTCGTTCCTGCTCCGATCAACGAGCAGACGGTTCTACTTAAGGCAATCCGAAGCCTCCTAGAGGGACAGCAGCAGCAGACTGCTCTTTTGATGAACCTTCCCGAGGCAGACGCACCTGGGGTAAAGCAATTTAGGGCTTTATACCCCAAACAGTTCTCCGGAAAGGGAAGCCTACTTGAAGCCGAGGAATGGGCACAGAGCATAGAGGATGATCTGGCGGCAGCACAAGTGCCAGACATAGCTTGGGTTCGTGTGGCGAAACTGCAGCTCACGGACAATGCTCGCAACTGGTGGAAGGTGGAAGAAAGCCGTCTTGAACAGCCAATCGAATGGAAGACTTTCCGCGACATGTTCGACGCTAAGTACTTTCCTGAGACTGCCAGGTTTGACATGGAACAGCAGTTCATCCATCTACAACAAGGTTCGATGTGGACCAAGTCAGTAGATGAGTATGACGCTGAGTTCACCATGCTCAGTCGGTAAGATATGTCTCAATAATTCGAAATTTTTATATCACAAATTACACAGCTAACACAATATTTTTAACAGATTTGCGGCACACCTTATACCGATGGATGAGATCAGAGCCCGTCGCTTTCAATAAGGTTTGGATTCGAAAATCCAGGCTGCACTGGCCACAGGAGATTTTCCGACTCATGAATCGGCTCTGAAAGCTGCCCGCCGTTATGAGGTAGTAGTAAAGGCAAGGGGAAGACCTCAATCTGCTGGATTTAAGCGTCCTGCCAACCAGATGGCAGGAAGAGCCTCGTCCAGGCCATCTTTTGTGCCAAGGCTACCCGGAGTACAGAACGACCGTCCCAGCCCAGCCTTTTGTACCTACTGCAAGAGAACTGGACATATGATGAAAGACTGCTGGCGAGCCAACCATCTTTGTTTGATCTGCGGCTCAGCTGCTCATGATATTGGGTCTTGTCCCCAAAGGCAAAACCCAGTTGCTGCACCCAGGCCACCAATTACCTATTCGCAGCGACCAACTCTTCAAACACCTGCTCCAAGACTTGCACTACCTGCACCACCCAGAGGAACACAAGCTGCACCACCTCCTCGTCAGTTCCATCAAGCTCAAAGGAACATTCCGAGGAATGCTCCTCCGGCCACGAGGAATGTACCAAGGCGCCAGGCTTTCACGATGTCCATGGAAGAAGCTGCGGCCACTGGCCAAGTCATCACTGGTAAACTTTTCTTCTCAAACCTTTCCTTTCAATCTTGCTACTTAGCTACATACATTTCCCTATACCTAAAACAAATCCCACATACCTTAGGTACAATCTTAGTATCCGCAATCCCTGCACTAGCACTGTTTGATACTGGAGCATCTCACTGCTTTATATCGCAACGGTTTGTCTGAACCCATGAGATTCCAGTCTCACCGCTTATATCCAGCTGGAATGTCAGTTCAGGAAATGGCGTTCTAAAGGAAACAATGGGATACCGTTTGTGTCCAGTCGTCGTCTGCAGGAGAGAGTTTTATGCTGACTTCAAAGTGCTGGACATACCGAACTTCGATGTGGTTCTAGGAATGGATTGGCTTGGAACTTTTTATGCTACCATTGACTGTCGTCAAAGGAGGGTAGTATTCGAGATTCCAGACTATCCGGTCTTCTATTTCAAAAGCAGAGACCGTACACTGGAACCAAGTACCTACAAAGCGAAGCCAAGAGAAGCAGTAGTTGCAGCAGCTCAAGCGGAGGAAGAATCAAGACCAGATGTGGTTCGAGAGTTCGACGATGTATTTCCTGACGATATATCAGGTTTGCCTCCCGATCGAGCTCTTGAATTCAGTATTGATTTAGTACCAGGAGCACAACCGGTGATCAAAGCACCCTATTATTTATGTCCGGAAGGTTTGAAGGAAGTCCGAACACAATTGGACGAATTACTGGCGAAAGGATGGATTCGTCCCAGCACTTCAAGTTGGGGATCACCTGTACTACTTGTGAAGAAGAAGGAAGGTTCATACAGAATGTGCATCGATTACAGAGCCTTGAATGAAATCACTATAAAGAACAAGTATCCACTTCCGCGCATCGACGATTTATTCGATCAGCTAAGTGGATATTGTGTTTTCTCTAAATTGGATCTTCATTCAGGTTATCATCAGGTGAAGGTCAAGGAAACTGATATTCACAAAACAGCTTTCAGAACTCGCTATGGACATTACGAATTTCTCGTGATGCCATTTGGAGTGACCAACGCACTCGCAATATTCATGAACCTAATGAATCAAGTTATCCGGGAGTACCTAGACAGGTTTGTTGTCATCTTCATCGACGACATCCTGGTGTATTCTAAGAATCAGAACGAGCATGCAGAACATCTACGAATTGTCCTAGAAACTCTTCGACAACATCAGCTCTATGCCAAGTACAGCAAGTGCGAATTTTGGTTAAAGCAAGTTGGTTTTCTTGGACACATCGTATCAGGAGAAGGAATCTCGGTGGATCCAGCAAAAGTTTCAGCAGTTAGCGAATGGCCTACACCAAAGTCAGTGAAGGACATTCGTAGTTTCTTAGGTCTAGCTGGATATTACAGAAGATTCATTGAAGGATTTCCGAAGATAGCAACACCCCTGACCAAGCTCACATGTAAAGATGAAGATTTTGTGTGGTCAGAAGCATGCGAACAAGCTTTCGTAGAACTCAAGTCAAGGTTGACATCAGCACCTATTCTCGTTATACCGGATCAATCTGGAGGATTCGAAGTGCATTGCGATGCATCCGGTAAGGGATTAGGATGTGTTCTACATCAGCACGGTAAAGTTGTGGCTTATGCTTCAAGACAGCTGAAGATTCATGAGTGCAATTATCCGACGCATGATTTGGAATTGGCAGCCGTCATCTTTGCTCTCATGATTTGGCGCCATTATCTACTTGGTGAACGAGTGAATATCTACACAGATCATAAGAGCCTGAAGTACGTGTTTACTCAGAAGGAGTTAATTATACGGCAGAGAAGATGATTAGAACTCATGGCGGACTTTGACATCAACTTGCAATATCACCCAGGGAAGGTTAATGTGGTACCTGATGCACTTAGTCGCCAACCATTAGCAATGAATCTCACCGCTTAGTGGGAGCTTCAACAAGACTTGCATCAGATGGAGATTGAAGTAGTCATGTCAGGTAATGCTTCAAGTTTGATGAATTTACAAGTTCAATCAACTATTGTCAATCAGATCAAAGCAGCCCAAGCAAGTGATGCTAAGTTGCAAAAGATCAGAGAACAAGTGGATAATGGACTCAGAATAGACTTCATCATTCATGAAGATGGATCTTTGAGATACGGCAGCAGATTGTGTGTACCAAAAGGTCCTGTTCGGGAAGAGTTAATGAAAGAAGCTCACAGCTCTCCCTACTCAGTACACCCTGGAGGTACCAAAATGTACAAAGATCTACGTCAGAATTATTGGTGGTATGGAATGAAGCGTGAAGTAGCCAGAAGCGTCGCAAAATGCTTGGTGTGTCAGCAAGTAAAGGCTGAACATCACAAGACTGCTGGATTACTTTAACCGAATGGAAGTGGAAACACATCACGATGGATTTTGTGACTGCTCTTCTTCGCAGCACAAAGGGTAACGATGCCGTATGGGTCATTGTGGATCGACTCACAAAGTCGGCTCACTTCATCCCATTTCGAGTTGACCAATCTACTGAGACACTAGCAAAGAAGTACATGGAGGTAATAATCTACTTAAGATTTAAACTCTTCATAATGTACTATCTCTGATACCCATGAACTCATACAGGAAATTGTGAGATTTCATGGAGTACCGGTCTGCATTGTCTCCAATCGTGACACCAGATTTCGATCGCAATTTTGGCAGAGTCTGCAAGCAAGCTTGGGAACAAGTCTGAACTTCAGCACGACTTATCATCCACAAACAGATGGTCAGTCGGAACGAACTATTCAGATCTTGGAGGATAGCTCAGAGCATGTTTATTAGGCTTCAAAGGATCGTGGAAAGATCACCTACATCTTGTGGAGTTTTCGTACAACAACAGCTACCAAGCAAGCATAGGAATGGCACCTTTTGCAGCATTGTATGGAAGGAAGTGTCGATCGCCATTAAGTTGGGACGACATCGGAGATAGGGAACTTCTTGGACCAGAGATGATAGTAGCGACTGTTGATGTGGTTCGTACTATCAAGGAAAAGATGCGCATAGCCCAAGATCGACAGAAGCACTGGACCGATGCAAAGAGACGTCACCTGGAGTTCCAGCCAGGAGATTATGTGTTCTTGAAGATATCTCCGAACCGCGGAGTGATCCGATTTGGAAGACGGGGTAAGCTAAGTCCGAGATATATTGGACCGTTCGGCATACTCGAACGAGTCGGTGAAGTGGCATGCCGCTTAGCACTTCCACCTTCATTGGAAGGATTGCATAATGTGTTCCACATATCCCAACTCAGAAGGTATGTGAGTGACCCCAGCCATGTTCTCAATCATTCCGAGCTCACTATACAGCCCGATTTGTCTTGTGAGCAACAGCATGTGGAGATCCTGGACAGAAAAGTGAAGACACTTCGGAACAAGGAAGTTAACTTGGTCCGAGTGATGTGGAGGAAAGACACTCCAGGAGAGTCCACTTGGGAAAGGGAGGATGAAATGCATACTAGATATCCACACCTCTATGTAAACTAGTCCTCAAATAAAATTTGTAAATTTCGAGGACGAAATTTTTGTAAGGAGGGTAGACTGTAACAACTTCATTTTTAATGTACAAAGAATTGATTTAAATTCAAAGTATACTTGGAGTATTTAACGTTGCTGATATCTCTTTAAGTATTTATTTCACACCATAATTACAAGAAGGAGCTTGTAGCTCATTGGTAATTCCTTGCACTGCTGAACCAAGCCACCAGAGTTCAAATCCCCTGCCCCACATTATTTTAAATATTATTTTGTTTTGAAATTTCTAGAATACCAACAGTCAATACGTGTTTTCTCACAAAAACCCCACAACCTATGAAAAGTTAAAAGTACCAATAGCTACCCCCGGCGACCCCCACCTCCTGAGACCCCGACTCGGCCTGACTCGGCCGACTAGGCCTGACTCGGCCGACTAGGCCGGCGGACGGGCCGACTCGGGCCGGCGCCGCCGGCCGGACTCGGCCGGACGGCCGAGTCTCCGACTACAAATGTGTGCCCCTTGGCCTACCCTACCTCACCGCATACTTTAATTCATCATACCACCTCCAGAGAGCCCATTAACACCTATTTACTACAATTTTTAATGAATTTTCCTTTTTTTTTACATTTTTAATTAAAAATCCTACACCTACCCTAACCCTAGCCTAACCCTATAAATACACCACTACCCCCTACCCTCTCATCCCAAAATTCTGAGCCCACTCTCTCAAAATCTCAAGAAAATATCGTGTACTTTGAAAACGAGCGAAAGGCGAAGCTCCGACGAAATCGACGGCGAAATTCCGGTGATCGTGCTAGGAACTCTCGACAACGAATCGACGCACCGGCGAACCCTCTTCTTCCTTATCACTCTCGTGTTTGTCCAAACCCGTAAGTCCCCATTCTATCTTTCTTTTCTTTTCTAAAAAAAATACGGAATTACAAACCCGACGGAATCGGCACAAATCCGATTTCCGATTCGGTTTTCTTATAAACTTCACTTCTCATTATTTCAATTATTTTTAAACATTATCATGTTGACTATTAAACACTACACAAATAAATTGATCAAGTTTCAATTCATGAAATGATAACTTTTCCATTTATCATATTTTTTCACTTAAATACCACATTGTTCCAATTTCACATTGAACTCCATTAAACTTGCTATAACTATAAGTAGAGCACGAGGTAATGATCTACCTCCTCACACACTCCCATTTAAATATAGTACTATAATCTTGGAAATTTAGAATACGAGAAAACAAACCTTTCCATTAAAATATCCTTTACTTAATAAAACTTTTAGTATTGATACATTTTTTTATAAATACATAACTTTTGAAATAATAAAATATATCTAGACTCATCCAATTAAGGACTGTCACATTCATTAGGAAAGTCGTGAACTTTCAATCGTTTATCTAAACCTGACTTTGTGGTGTCTAGGCTATACAAGTGAGAAAGGTAACTTTAAAAGGCCCGTCTCACGGTGATTCGTGAGCGGATCCATCCTTTCTTCACTTGTACTTACCTGGCCATAATTTGCGGTGAAGAGGCGATTTGAACTTGTCACTAGAGCATAAAATACGAGAAATCGATATCTTTACAAATAAATACCATTTAATTAATAAAACCGTATTCTAAAGGATTAGTATTTATAAAATCTTTGTAAAGCGCCGCTACAGCCCACTTTGGGGAACCCGTTCAGGATGGTGCGGATTATCGCACATCCTCGGGCTTAGTTGTGTGAGATTCAGACCTCCGCAAGGAGCATTCGGTCTCGAAAGATTTAAAATACGACATCTTAAGAAAATGAGAATTTAGAATATAAAATATTTATAAAAAATATTTTTGTATAAATATATGTATATTTGTCATTAAAATATCTATTTTGTTATGATATGAATATTCAACCTTTTTCTAAAAATGTCACAAGAATCGGTTTACACTAAAATACCATGAATTCAATATAATCACCATTTACACATAAATACCTTTATTTATGAAATTAGGATATTTTCACTAGAAATATCACAAAATAAAATTACACTCATTACAACTATAAAGACGAATAATAAATACTTGGGGTGTATCTTGAAACTATACAAAAGTATTTTTACATAAAACCCTCTCAAGTTTTATAAATTACCCTAAGGACTCTAGTAAATATAGGACTTCGATTTACATCTCTACTGTCTGACTCGGTTTTGAGTCTAATCATAATCCGACTTGAATATGATTCAAGTACCATATAAATCTATAATATTACAATTCAACATGAACACACGAATCTATGAATCCAGTTATCAATCTATTCAACTTGACTGAACCAAACCATGGATATACTTTCCATTTACATGATTCCAGTTTACATCCATTACATACGTTACTGGTATCATGGTTTCAGTCAGTCATCCAACTATAGAACTTATACAATACAATATAATAATACAATCAAAATACTACGAAGTTTAAGGGGTAGATTGATACGGAAGGTATTAAAAGTGGTACGAGACAGTAAGATTAAGACACCTAACATGAATCCTGTTGTTGTTGTACCATGGCATAGCGTTACCTTGTACTTTCAGTTTGCCCTGGTCTCTAGCATATAGAAACCCCTCTCGTATACACTAGCATCCTTCTGTACCAAGCTACAAACAACAGCGTTAACACAATATTCTACAATATTATACAACTTTAAAAGATACCTTTTTATTCTGTCTTTTCTATTTCTCCCTTATCTTTGGGACTTACCGAGCGACCTGTTCGTTGACGACATTCTATTTCTTTCTTCTTTGAATGTCGTCAGGTGATCTGGACACAGCAGAGATCGAGCCCACCAGTGAAGATTTGGATCAGTTCCTCGAAGACCCCGAGCTCTAGACATTGTACATTTTCATTCAGTACCTTTAATTTCCTGTTATGCCATTGTTTAGGCATCGTTTTTACTTCGGTTGTATTTCCTTTTCATGCATTGTACAAAAGAATGTTAATAAATAAAGTTGTTGTTATTTTTTATATCTCTTGTCTCTTATGATTACTTTTATATTGCTTAGATACGCTTAGCGTATTTACTTCACAGTTAATACGTAGCGGACCAGTCGCGTCCCCTTCACCGTATACCGGGAAGCAGGGCGTGACAGCTAATCATAATGATTGGGTTAATAAATATCTTAAGTAAAACAAAATTAGTGGACTAAGTCAATGGTTTTACAAGCTTCCACTAAGCTTGAACCATGTGACTAATTTCCAACTAATTTTGATTAACTTTAAATAAATAAAATCCTTCATTATGTCAAGCATGGTGTGAGTCTCAAACACCCATGTAGCATGTGGCATCTAGCATGACACAATAAAATGTACATTAATATATATCACATATATACTAAATGCACAAGTGAGAAAAAGAATTCTTATGTGAGCTAATATTAGTTAATATAAGTTAATATATCAAATATATAATTATACATTAAATTAGTAAATTAACACTTGATTTAATAATCCCGATATATCACATATAACTGACTAATATCATGTGTATCAACTTATCGAATTAACCCTAGATTTGATAACCTGGCTATATCACATATAACCGACCGATAACACCAATCATGGGGATAGAATACGGTATCACATACACGTATTAATCTCGGTCCCGCACATATCACATATGTGCTCCTACTTCGTTTCGCCTGAGCTAGGAAAGCTCTGTGTAGAACTCTAAAGACTCGTCAATACGCCGGCAGAAGGTGGTGATCATATCAGTCACCCACAAGCCGCAAGCGGTCTGCTAAACGTAATGGCCATCCAGGTATTGAGTGATCAGAAGATCAATAAGCAAGCCTGCTCATACTCCTGCGAATTCAATAAGTAATACTACCATACAGTCTGGTCTCTTCATCTGATATGTCGCATATCTCGCATGGGGTGGTAAACGTCAGACCCCAATAGCTTGATAAGTCATGCCGATACAAGGTCCATAACGGTTCGAGAAACTACTGATAATACTTACTAGTAAATCTCAGCAACCCTGGCCAGGGATTTCCTGTTATGGCTAATCGAGCATAGCGCAATATCAACCCCCAATACCGGGAGAGATGAATCCCCTCCTATTGCTCATTGCCCCCATATGACTCGGGACTGTACCCAAAAACCACCAATTTGCTCGATCTCTTGAACGTGGTAAGGTGGAAATCAAAGCACAGTGGGAATCACATAAGACTCTATGACGATCTCGGGTCGACAGACTAACCTATACCAGTGTCACCAGCGAACTGCCATCTGACGTGAGGTATAATACCATTTAGGAGTTCTTGGTGAGTCCGTCCAGTGTACCCAGTCTCCACTGGGCACCCGCATACCTTCTCTGATGTCAAACACCAATGGATGTGGGATCACCCATCGCCCATCACATGGGTCGAGAAGCGTATACGCAGTCTACTCTGGAATATTGATGCCCCGTCTCGATACTCCCACGACTAGGAACATTTGAAGGATGTACTTACCGACTACCTCTGCCCTACTAGTATGATCTGCATCATAATCTTGGTAGTCAAGTACTCATCCTAAGGCCTTTATCAACATGTAATAGAGAGATAATAAGTGTACATGTTAAGATAAAGAGCAACCGGATAGCATAATATCATGTCGAGCAAGAAAGTCCTCCCTATATATGTCCAGTCATCCACTATAATATACATCACATGTATAATAATGGCCTTTATGGCATACATATAACTAACAATCTCCCTCTTGTACTAAGGCCATTTGTTGTAGTATCTTATACTCAACTCCCCCATAAAAGTCTCTCTAGGGAAAGGCCTCTGTGAGTGGATCCGCCGTGTTATCATTCGCGTTAACTCTCCTTACCCCGATCCCTTGGAGATCAACCTTCTCCCTGATCAGGTGATACTGTCCTCAGAATATGCCTGGATCGCTGATGGGACCGGCGTTCCTAGGTCAAAGCCACAACTCCATTGTTGTCACATAACAGTTATTGGACGCTCGATGGTAGGAACCATGTTCATCTCATGAACAAGAATTATCCAGACATCCACTTTAGTAGCATCGTTGGTAGCGATGTATTCAGCCTTTATCGTCTAGTTTGCCACGGTATATAGCTTGGAACACTTCCAACATACCGTCCCTCTGTTGAGGGTAAAGACAAAGCCCGTGACTGACTTTCAGTCGTTTTTATCACTCTGGGAGCTGGAATTGGTAAAGGACTCCCACTGGAGTTCACCGTTACCAGCCACCAAGAACTTTTCTTTAGTGCTTCTCAAGTACTTAAGAATGTCCTACACAGCTATCCAGTGATTTTCCCAAGATTCGATTGATTCCTTATCACTACACCTAGTGAGTTAGCTACATCTGGTCTGGTACATAATATCGCATACATGATAGAGCCTACTGCGGAAGCATAGGGTATCCCTTGCACGTGATCTCTCTCCAAATCAGTCTTGGAAGACATCTTTTTGGAGAGAGTGATTCCTGAGTAAGTGGGCGAACCACCACGCTTAGAATCCTCTATACTAAACCCTTTTAGTATGGTGTTAATATACCTGGATTTGGGACACTCCTAACATCCACTTAGATCTATCACTATATATCATGATCCACAAGATGTAGTAGGTACCATCCAGACTTCCATGGAGAATCCTCGTGATTAGTGGAGCTTGACCGAGTGTAGCATAGGAAACCATTTCCTATTAAGAGTATGTCATCTACGTACAATACGTGGAAGACAACCTTACTCTCTACAACCTTCTTGTATATACAAGGTTCATCTACCTTGAAGTCAAACTCTTTGAATGCCACATTAAAATAAATATTCTAACTCCACGATGCATGCTTTAATCCTGATGGACTTAAGCATAGCTTTGAAAGTCATAACTTTTCCATTTACACCAAGAATCTTCTCAAGATCCATTTGCTCCGATGGGTTTTACTCCTTCAGATGCAACGTTCAAAGTCATACTTTGTTGGTGTATATGGATTCCATCTTTGATCGCATAGCATCCAGCCATTTCATAGAGTCCCCACTTGTGATGGCCTGCCTGAACCTGGTTGGGTCATCATCTATCATGATTCAATCCTCGCTCCCACCATCACCGAGGAAACCGTAGTATTTCTCTGGTGGAAGAGGAACCCTACTAGATTCGCGGAGAGGCTGAGGTTCGTTGGAGACTATTGAATCCTTTGGTTTCACCAAATCATCAGCTGTTAGTTTGTCCAGCTAGAACTTCTTCCAGTTCCACCTCATGGCCACTAATTTCTTCACAAGAAATTCTTTTTCTAAAAAGGTGGCATGCTGAGGAAAAAAAACATCTTTTTCTCCTCAGTGTGGTAGAAGATATACCCTCACAAATGTTTAGGATATCCAACAAAATTACAGAACTGACCTTGCCTCGAGCTTTTCCGGATTTTTCTTTTCAATATAGGCCGGACAACCCCATACCTTAACTAGTTTAAGACATGGTCTCTTCCCATACTATATCATATATAGAGTGGTAGGCATAGATTTAGATGGAACCCCATTCAATAGGTATGCAGCTTCTCAAGTGCATAACCCCAAAAGAAAACATGCAACTCAGCAGTACTCATCATAAAGCACACCATATCTCATAGGGTGCGATACCTCCGCCCCGCTACACCGTTGTGCTGTGGTGTACTCGAAGAAGTAAGCTAAGAGAGAATCCTATTCTTTTCTAAATAATCCGGGAACCCCATGCAGAAGTATTCTCCTCCTCGATCACATTGAATGATTTTTATACTTCTACTCGTTTGGTTCTCTATTTCATACTTATATTCCTTGAATTTCTCAAAAGCTCCAAACTCGTGTTTCAACAGGAACACAGGTCTGAATCTTGAGAGATCGTTGATGAATGTAATGAAGTACAAAGAACCAACCCTGGCATTTGTAGACATAGGACCGTATACATCATCATGTATCCATCCCAAGAGTTCAGTAACTCTATCTCTGTTTCCAGTAAACGGAGTATTGGTCATTTTACCTTTGAGACATGACTGGCAAGTATCATAAGATGAAAATTCGAACGGATTCAAATATTCATCTTTATGTAACTTAGCTAGTTGTGTCACATTGATATGACCTAGTCTACAATGCCATAAGAAGGATTCGTTCATTTCTGAACTAATCCTCTTGTGTGTGTTATATATACTTTGAACTTGTTTGATTTTGAACGCATATACCTTTAGATAACGTGCCTGATCCAATCAACTCTTGATTAAGGAAAATGTTCACAACATTATCCTATGATATGAAATTATATCCTTCTTTAACTTAATAAAGAAACTGATGTAATGTCGTATATCATGTTCAGCATGTAATAACATTTGTTCAGAATCAATGTATTTGGTAATACAAGGTGATATATGCCATCTAATTTGGCTGCAACAATTGCACCATTCTCTACACTTAGAGACATATCACCCAATCCCAGTTTTCTATCTTTCTGTAGCCCATGTAACAGATTACATATGTGGGATCCTGATCCGGTATCTCATACCCAGGACGTAGAGGATACTGAGAAACAATTCTCTGTAATGAACACACCCGAAGAATATGCATCAACATGCACTTTCTTTGATTGGGTGGCATGGGAATCTTGACACTCCTCTATTTCCTGCTCGTACTTATAACAATTATAAGATGGTGCAGAACCAACGTTCCCCAGCTCAGTATAATAAGCAGGTTCAGTCAAAACATCCATATTATTATAGCGTGACATGGTCGCTACCAAGAGAGAGAGAGAAGAAAACACTCTGCGTACGCTCTTGCAAGATTATATTGGTTATTATTTTATCTAATCAGGATTGCTCCCACTGTTTTTATCAAATCTTCCTTCAAACCCTAAAAGGTAAGACTAGCCGGGATTACTTACACACTACAAGTTCGCTAATCTTTTCGGCCAGGCCAGTGTCGGTATTTTGAGGGAGGTTCCCCGTGTTTTCGCACGGACCTAATTAAAATAAACCTCTTTTTCCCCGAGGCGTAACCCCGTTAACACCTTTCTAGACACCTACTTGATCGGCTAATTGTAATGTGCAAAACTCTCCCAGGAGTAACTCTTACTCGCAGTGGGTATCGGGATATAACTATCTCATAGAAGGTATGCAATCTCATTGCAAATTTCAACACTTGAAATTCCCGATATATATTTTGCCCCGAGCGATCTATGACCTTGACAAGGTCAACAAACCATAAATCGCAAGTCAAGTTCAACCCGTACATTTCATGATTGAATTAAACCCACCCGTACGACCCTTGACAAGGTCAACAAGGCCGCACGACTACCCTAATCCAATCGCATCTCATGCTTAATAGATAAGCAGTAATCAGCTACCGCACACTACGTCTTGACAAGGTCAACAAACGCAGCATGGATACTAAATAGTCCTTGTCTGAAATGACGGAGGGCTGCGACAGGTTTTTAAGAAAACCCTTTGCATAATGAATATGATATCATTGTAGAATCGAATGATTTTGAAAAGGAATGTTTTTTAGGCTTTTGCTAGTTTTTCTAAAGATGTCACTCCTGGTGAAGAGATCTCGGCTGTTTCCTCATCGAATGAGGTGCTGGATATTTCATAAATACCACTATGCATAGCATGAACTAAAAAGGCAATCAAAAGACAAAACTGAGTGGGTTGTAGCATTTGCCAGTTTCGCTAAAGAGGTCACTCCTGGTGAAGGGATCTCGGCTCTTTCCTTATTGAATAAGGTGCTTGATATTCTACAAGGAATACCGTTATGCAAAGCAAAAACTAGAGCTACCAGTTTTTAAAACAAGGTTCTACAACATTTTTAGGTTTCTTTTATTTCATTAATCTCATTAATAAAGTCCCATCATTTATGTTTCTTAAGTATCACAGATGAAACGAAAACAACAATATTTATTATATATCATATATATAGTATAAGCATTCGTCTCAAAATATCAAGTGATCACATTACAGAATATCAGCAGCAGAAGATCCACATATGAAATATTGGATATACTAGGAATTCCGTGTTTTAAATTAAGCCAGTAAAAAACACGGATTCCATGGTCGCGATGAATAGCCAAACCCATATCCTTAGACCCTACGAGAGCGACAAGCAACCCTACCAATTCTAGAGTTAGAAGACCTGGTCTCGACTCCTCGAGATGGTCTCCCACTAGACTCTAGAACCCGTTTACTTGTGCTCCTCGCCTTGGGTATATCCTAATGCGAAAAAGTAAATAATATACATCAATGGTGACATCATCGTCAACCCGAAAGTGCCCCAATAAAAGAATATTACATACAAGTTTTTACATGAATGAAAATGAAAAACTATCATCTCACATAAAAAAAACTCCCGGCTATTCAAAACACGACGATCCAATATAACATATCCCAGCAACACATAACATCACATGTCATCAACGTAAGTAAATATGTGTATCCCAATTGTCGTTGATATATAGCAACGAAACCGGTGATACACCATATATTACACTTACGGTCGCAGAAAAGAAAGTGAAAACTACAACAATTGGAATCCGCAACCTCCTTAGACATCATAAACCCAATGTATCAAATACTTCGGATTTCATACCTAACTAAATGAATTCCTTAGACATCATAAACCCGGAATATCTCATATTCCGAATTTCATGCCTAACAATTATAAACCCCACATTTTAGTCTCGTTATTGAAAACACTTTTCAATAACCAGTCGAGTAATTCAACAAGATTCCTAAGAACTTGATTGAATGCTCGTCGGAAACTTTAGTAGACGGCCGCTCTCCCGATGCCATCGACGAAGTGCACTTAGGCGGAACACCACGGCTGCGAGCACCTGGACGGATGCTTTAGGCAACGGGGTTCTCCTATAGTCACTTGGTCGGGGCTATGGGGCATGGCTATCTAGTAAGGTTACCCGGCGGTATTCGCGTACGCTATGTGATTGCGACGGAGTTTTGATCCATATCAAAGTTCCATGGAAACCGATCACTTGAGGCTAAATTACTAGATTTATAAAATTCAAATTAGTTATCACATAACTAATTATTGTGGATCCAAATATTGTATCACAATCACAGATAGCTTGACGATGTTAAACTTTTCAATCAAATCAACAAGCACCGAAAATTTCCCAAAAAGCTCAACATTTGAGCACAGTTTAAAAAATACCCATAACATGCCACAGCACCTATGAACCAACCGTAGAAGGGCCGACCCATGCCTCACTCATGGCACTGCGAAACTGCCGCAAACCCTAGGGTTTGGCCGTGGTTCCGCGGTCAAAGAGTCAAGTTTGGGTATCGTTCTTCTAGAGGGTCCATAGAATCACCTGCATGATTTTCTGAAGATTTTAAACTTGGAAAAATCCAACTTTTGGAGAATTTCCAGCGAGGGGGAAAATGGGTTATTAATATCCGTTCGAACTTTTCGTCATCTAAAGTTACCCGAAACGATGTTAGAATTACGATTACGAAACACTCCGAATTGTTTTTATAGAAAGATAACGGCACATGCAATCTTAGCAAAAACAACCAACACCTGAAACACCAAAACCTAGAGACTGGAAAACCAGAAAAAACGAAGCCCAAACTCTTGAACTGGGCCGGCCAAGCCGGAATTTTAGCACATGTCGCCGGGTGAAATCCGGCGAAATGGGTTCGTATTTGTCCAGTGTTCATGTTACATCTCGTATAACATTCTGCAATTGCTTAAAAATAATTTAGACACTCTGAAAATTTCGATAGAAACTAGGTTTTTTGTTTCGATGTTTCGGAGTTGTTTCGGTTTTGTAATTCTACAAACATCGTCTAATTCTCTAGCATGGCTCTGATACCACTGCAGGGTTCCCTAGGGCGGCCGTTGGGTTTCGGGAGGTATCGATCATGCCGTTTTCAAAAATTTAGCATGCTAAAGAACACTAATGCTAGAATCTAAACTAGAGAATTAGACGAACAAGCATGTAAACATCTTTATATCTAAGTGAACAAGGAATACAACCTTTGTAGACCGGTCCTTCACTTCATAAGCTCTGTGTAGTAATCCCTTCGCTCCAAGTAGTGATCTCTAGGACTCTATTAAGGCTCCACAAGGTGAAATGAACAAGATTGCTTGAAGTCTTCGAGGCCGAAGATGATCTACGTCGAGGAGACACTAACTCAAGCTCCCTCTTCACTAATGTGGAATTAGTGAAGCAAACAACCTAAACTAAAGGGCTGCTCTAGTAAAGGTTGATGAAGTAGGAATTTTTCTCACTTTAGATATATTTTTCTCACTAATTTTCCTCACCTCTCAAAAAGCTATAGAGCTTGAGGAAGGAGATGAAGAAAGCAACCATGGAATGAAGCAAGTGGAGAATCACAACCATGGGTGAGAAATATTTCATATAACTCATGTAGAGACTTAACCATGGCTAATCATAATGGTTGGGTTAATAAATATCTTAAGTAAAATAAAATTAGTGGACTAAGTCAATGGTTCTACAAGCTTCCACTAAACTTGAACCATGTGACTAATTTCCAACTAATTTTGATTAACTTTAAATAAATAAAACCCTTCATTATGTCAAGCATGGTGTGAGTCTCAAACACCCATGTAGCATGTGGCATCTAGCATGACACAATAAAATGTACATTAATATATATCACATATATACTAAATGCACAAGTGAGAAAAAGAATTCTTAAGTGAGCTAATATCAGTTAATGTAAGTTAATATATCAAATATATAATTATATATTAAATTATTAAATCAACACTTAATTTAATAATCCGACTATATCACATATAACCGACTAATATCATGTGTATCAACTTATCGAATCAACACTTGATTCGATAACCCGGCTATATCACATATAACTGACCGATAACACCAATCACGAGAATAGAATATGTTATCACATACACGTATTAATCTCGGTCCCGCACATATCACATATGTGGTCCTACTTCGTTTCGCCTGAGCCAGGAAACCTCTGTGTAGGACTCTAAAGACTTGTCAATATGCCGATAGTAGGTAGTGATCATATCAGTCACCCACAAGCCGCAAGCGGTCTGCTAAACGTAACGGTCACCCGGGTATTGAGTGATCAGAAGATCAACAAGCAAGCCTGCCCATACTCCTGCGAATTTAATAAGCAACACTACCGTACAGTCCGGTCTCTTCATCTGATATGTCGCATATCTCGCCTGGGGGTTGTAAACGTCAGACCCTAATATCTTGATAAGTCATGCCGATGCAAGGTCCAAAACGGTTCGAGAAACTACTGATAACACTTACTAGTAAATTTCCGCAACCCTGGCCAGGGATTTTTTGTTATGGCCAATCGAGCATAGTGCAACATCAACCCCCAATACCGGGAGAGACGAATCCCCTCCTATAGCTCATTGCCTCCATGTGACTCGGGACTGTACCCAAAAACAACCATTTTGCACGATCTCTTGAACGTGGTAAGGTGAAAATCAAAGCACGGTGGGAATCACACAAGACTCTATGACGATCACGGGTCGACAGACTAACCTATACCAGTGTCACCAGAGAATTGTCATCTAACGTGAGGTATAATACCATCTAGGAGTTCTCGGCGAGTCCGTCCAGTGTACCCAGTCTCCACTGAGCACCCGCATACCTTCTCTGATGTCAAACACCAATGGATGTTGGATCATCCATCGCCCATCACATGGGTCGAGAAGCGTATACGCTAGTCTACTCTGGAATATCGATGCCCCGTCTCGATACTCCCACGACTAGGAACATTTGAAGGATGTACTTACCGACTACCTCTGCTCCACTAGTATGATCTGCATTATAATCCTGGTAGTCAAGTACTCATCCTAAGGGCTTTATCAACATGTAATAGAGAGACAATAAGTGTACATGTTAATATAAAGAGCAACCGGATAGCATACTATCATGTCGAGCAAGAAAGTCCTCCCTATATATGTTCAAGCATCCACTATAATATACATCACATGTATAATAATGGCCTCTAGGGCATACATATAACTAACAAAACCTCTCTCAAAGTACCGACACTAGCCTGGCTGAAGGGTTAAAGCAAGAATTGTAGGGTGTAATTAATCCCGACTAATTTTTCTTTTATGGTTTGAAGGAGTATTTGAAGAAACAGTTGGAGCCATCCTGTTTAGATAAACTAAAAACCAATCTAAACTTGCAAGAGCATCATGCTGTGTGTTTCTTCTCTCTCTCTCCTAATTGCAGCAACCAAGATGACTGGGCTTAAGTTACTATTAGATAAAAAATTATATTAACGGGGCCAAACTTTAAAGATTGGTTAAGGAATATCCAGATGACCATTACTTATGATAAGTTGGGCTACCTCTTTACCACTAAAGCCCTCGCCATCCCAGGTCCATATTCCACCGTCACGGATATTGAGATCCGTAAGATAAGGGATATAGACAGTGCGAAAGCCAAGTGACTTGTGTTAGCTCTATGGATAATGAACACCAGAGGCGGCCCGAGAAGATGGACTTAACTTCCATCTTCCTCCATACCAAGGATTTATATAGAGAGAAATCTCATATCGTAAGATACAAGACCTCGAGGAAACTATTTCAGGCGAGCTTGGCTGTCGGGTTATCTGTAGGGGACCACGTCCTTAAGATGATCGGCTTTATTGAAGAGCTCGCAGACCTTGGGACCACTTTGGAGAACGAGTTGTACACAGACTTGATTCTACAGTCCTTCCCCTCTATCTATACCCAGTTTATATTGAATTTCAATATTCAAGGGAAGAAAGTTACACTTCTAGAGCTCCACAACATGTTGAGGAGTGCAGAAAGCACCCTATAGAAAACCAGGGAGACACTCACTCTGCTTATTGAGGAATCTTCTTCCTCTAGATTTAAGGCGAAAGCCAACAGGAAGAAGAAGAAGGTCCTCACCAAGCTGGAAGAAGGTCCTCACCAAGGTACAGAGGAAGGACAAGGAAAATGTTGGGGGCCAATAGTGACAAAAAAGGAATGCTTCTATTGTCGCAAGAAAGATCATTGGAAGAACGATTGCAGGGCTTGGAAAGTCAGGAACCAGGATTCGAAGAAAGTTGTGGCTTCGGCTTCAGGTGTGTTTATGATTGAAAATTGTTTATCAATCAACTCTAGTTCCTGGGTATTAGATACTGGTTCAGGATCTTATATCTGTAATTCATTGCGGGCACTAAGAAACCGTAGAGTTTTGAAGACAGGTGATATGACCCTCAGGGTTGCTAACAGAGCGAGCATGGATGCTGTTTCCATAAGGGAATATCACCTAGGAGTGACAAGTGGGAACATTTTTATTTTGCATAAATGTTTTTGTGTACCAAGTTTGACATGTAATATCATCTCTGTATCTTTACTATCTAAAGAAGGTTATGATTTTACATTTGTAAGCGATGTTGTAAACATTCACCTTAATCATGGTTTGATTGGATCTGGTACACTAAACAACGGTATATACATATTAAATCAACATTCAAATTTCATTGTCCAGAACACTCTCAAAATAAAGACTTCAGAATTAAATCATGCTTTCTTATGGTATTGTAGACTGGGTCACATCAATGAAACGCGGTTGACGAAGTTATATAAAGAAAGATATTTGGATCCGTTTGAATATCTATCTTATGCAACTTGTCAATCTTATATCAAAGGAAAGATGACAAAAACTCCGTTCACTGGACACGGAGTAAGAGCTACCGAGCTCTTGGGACTCATACATAGCGACGTGTGTGGTCCAATGTCTACACATGCAAGAAGTGGTTATTCCTACTTCATTACTTTTACTGATGATTTCTTAAGGTATGGACATGTATTCTTTATGAAATATAAATCCGAGGCCTTTAAGAAATTCCAGGAATATAAGAATGAAGTGGAAAAACAAACAGGCAAAAGTATAAAGACACTTCGATCTGATCGGGGTTGTGAATACTTGAGTGCCGATTTCCTGGGATTTTTAAAAGAGGATGGAATTCTCTCACAGCTTACTCCTCCATACGTACCTCAACACAACGGTGTATCGGAAAGGCGGAACCGCACCTTACTAGATATGGTGCGTTCCATGATGAGCAATACAGAGTTACCGCGATCCTTATGAGGTTATGCATTAGAATTTGTTGCATATGTTTCACAAAGTTCCAACTAAGTCAGTACCTATTACTCTATATGAAATGTGGAGTGGGAAGAAAACCTATCTTAAGTATCTTAAGATATGGGGATGTCCAGTTTTTGTTAAAAAACAACATGCGGACAAGCTCGAGGCACGATCAGTACTGTGTATGTTTGTGGGATACCCAAGGAATTCCAAGGGGTATCTTTTCTATTACGCAGAGGAACAAAAGGTTATTGTTTCTCGACATGCCCTTTTTCTGGAGACTCAATTTCTTGAAAAAGAAATAAGTGGGAGCACAATAGAACTGGAAAAAAATTCCAGAACCACAATCTATTACATTAAGCTTGGTGGAACCCAAACTTTCAAAAGAACCGGACGTCCCTACATCGCTCCGCAGATCTAGTGGGCAGTCTCATCCGCCCGAGAGATACTATGGTTTTCTCGTAGACGGGGATAGAGAGGATTGCATCATCGATGATGATGAGCCAACTAGTTTCCAGAAGGCCATTACGAGCAGAGACTCAGTAAAGTGGCTAGTTGCAATGTAGTCTAAGATGGAATCCATATACACCAACAAATTTTGGACTTTGGACATTGCACCTCAAGGGGTAAAACCCATAGGCTGCAAATGAGTCTTCAGAAAGATGATTGGTGCAGATGGACAGGTTGAAACTTATAAAGCTAGACATATAGCAAAAGTTTTTCATCAAAGATCTGGCTTAGACTATGATGAAACCTTTTCTCTAGTAGCTATGCTTAAATCTATTCGGATCCTACTAGTCATTACTGCCTTCCATGATTATGAAATTTGGCAGATGGACATAAAGACCGCTTTTCTGAATGGAAGTTTGGAAGAGTGTATTTATATGGATCAGTCAGAGGTCTTCATAGAGAGTGGGAATACCAGAAAAGTATGCAAGTTGCTTAAATCCATTTATGAATTAAGGAAGGCCTTGCGGAGTTGGAACATCTGCTTTGATAAGACGGTCAAAGAATTTGACTTTATCAAAAATGTAGATGAACCATGCATTTATAGTAAGATTGTAGCGAGAACTGTGGTATTTCTCATCTTGTACGTGGATAACATTCTCTTGATAGGATATGACATTCTGATGCTGCAATCAGTCAAAACGTTCTTGTCACAGAAGTTCTCCATGAAAGACCTAAGCGATGTCTCCAACATTTTAGGGATCAAGATCAATCGTGATAGATCTAAGAGGATGTTAAGACTTTCATAGTCTAGGTACATAGACACCATACTGAAAAGATTTAGTATGGAAGATTCCAAGCGCGGTAATCTACCCGCTTGTCATGGAATCACCCTCTCCAAAGAGATGTCTCCCAAGACTGATTTGGAAAGGGATTGCATGACTATTATACCCTACGCTTCGGCGGTAGGATCTATAATGTATGCGATATTATATACGAGACCAGATATTGCTTATGCACTGAACGTGGTAAGCAAGTATCAGTCGAACCCAAGAGAGAAGCACTGGGTAGCAGTAAAAAACTTTCTCAAGTACCTAAGAAAGACTAAGGAGATGTTCTTGGCATACGGTAGTAAAGACCTCCAGATCGAGGCCTTCGCTGACTCCAGGTTCCAGAGTGAGAAAGATTACTCCAAATCCATGTCGAGTTATGTCTTCACCCTCAATGAAGGGGTGGTCTGTTGGAAGAGCTCGAAGCAGGACACCACTTCTAACTCGACGATGGAGGAAGAATATATCGCTGCATGCGACGCCGCAAAAGAGGTGGTCTGGATAAATAAGTTCATTACAGAACTTCAGGTGGTTCCGTCCATTTTTGACCTAATACCTTTGTATTGTGACAACAACGGGGTTATAGCTTTAGTGACGGAACCACAGTCCTATCAGAAGTCTGGACATATCTTGAGGCGGTATCACCTGATCAGGGAGATCGTGGATCGCCAGGAGATCGAGGTGCGGAGAGTAGACACAGAGAATAACACTGCAGATCCGCTCACAAAAGACATCTCTCAGGTACAGTTCGAGAGGCTATTCGAGATGATAGGTCTGCGATATGCCAATACATGGCCTTAGTGCAAGTAGGCGATTCTTAATGATATATGCCTTAGAGGCCATTATTGTATAGTACATGATTGTATATTACATTTTAGAAGCTTGGGATATATACAGATATATAACAGTCTTGCTCAATATGATAGTATGCTATCTGGTTTATATCTATCTTAACATGTGTATATTTTTCTTTTAACGTATCGGTAATACATGTTGATAGAGCCCGTATGATCTTTTCTTGACTACCAGCGTTGTGATGGCAGTCACACTAGTAGAGGCTGGGTAGTCTATAAGCACATCCTTAGACTTGTCCATAGTCGTAGGATTATCCAGACTGGCCATCAATACTCCAGAGTAGGTGTATACGTTTCTTATCCCCATTAGGGGAGATGGCCTGTCTCGCAGCCATTGGTATACGGTACCAAAAATAGTATACAGATGCTCATTAGGTTATGAGTTACACTGGACGGACTCCTTGGGAACTGCTGGTTAGTATTATACCTTTCTTCGGATAGCAGTGCTCCGGTGACATGAGTACATGTTAGTATATTGACTTGACATCACTATTAGTCTCGAGTGTGTTCCCACTGTACTTAGATTACTACCCTACCACGGCTTTAAAGAGTCATGCAAAAAGGTAGTAGTTCGGTGCAGTCCCGAAGCACTTTGAGGCAGTAGGTGATAGAAGGGATTCGTCTCTCCCGGTATTGGGAATTGATATCGCGCTGTGTATGGTTGGCCGATACTATAGGTCTCTGGTCAGGGTAAGTGAGATTTATTGATAGGTACACTAGTAGTCTCTCAGGTTATATTGGGTCCTACACCGACACGACTTGTTGCGCTATTAGGGGTCTGAAGTTTACTACCCCTTAGGCGCGATATGCGATACTCTTTGACGAATAGACTGGAATGTATGGAGAATGTCACCTATTGGCTCAGTAGGGGTTCAGAAGAATTTTCTTGTCGATCTTCCTTTTGACATATACTTGGGTAGCCGTTATGTACAGCTAGTGCCACTGACGTGCTTGTGGTCAAACTCACTGCCAGCGTATTTTCAAGTCTTTAGAGTCCCACACAGAGGGTTTCCCGTTCAGGTGAAATAGTGTAGATTGCATATTTCGATACGCTCGGGTGTTCAATTGAACACGTGTACGAACTCACATAAATTGTATCAATGACTCCATCCTCAACTTTTCACGAACTAAGTGACAATCAACTTCAATATGTTTTGTTCGTTCATGGAAAATAGGGTTGTTCGCAATATAAATCGCAGCCTTGTTATCACAGTATAGCTTCATATGTGCAACAGGACCATATCCAAGCTCTGTAAGTAGAAATCAAATCCACACCAACTCACTTGTGATGTTTTCTATGGCTGTATACTCTGACTCTGCACTGGATCTGGAGACCACACTTTGTTTTTTAATTTTCCAAGAAATCAAATTTCCGCTAACAAATACATAGAAACTAGTGGTCGACCTCCTATCATCAGGAGACCCTACCCAATCTGCATCTGTGAATCCTGTAGCCTTGGAATGCCCATAATCCTTATAGATGATACCTTTCCCAAGGGCACCCTTTAGGTACCTCAAGATACAGAGAACTGCAAGAAGGTGAGCCTCATGAGGATCAGATATAAACTGACTCACCATGTTAACTGGGAAGGCTATATCAGGACGAGTGACGGTCGGGTAGTTAAGTTTACTAGCTAACCTCCCGTACCATTCTGGGTCAGGAACATGATCCCCCTGACCCATAAAGAGTTTCATATTTGGATCCATAGGGGAATCAATAGGCCTTCAAGCAGACATACTAGCCTCTGAAAGCATATCAAGCACATATTTTAGTTGAGTGAGGAAAATCCTTTCCTTTGGTGATCTCGATACCTCAATACCTAGAAAGTATTCTAACTCTCTTAGGTCTTTGGTGCAGAACTGTTTTTGAAAATGAGCCTTCAAGTCAGAAACCCCCCTCTCATCATCTCCTATAATAACAATCTCATCCACAAAGACGACCATAAGGATCCTCTTTCTATCGTGATGTTGATAGAAAACAAAGTGATCACTATCAGACCTTCCTAAACCAAAGCTCCTAACAACATCTTTCAGTATCCCAAACCATGCATATGGAGACTGTTTGAGGCCATACAACGACCTCTTAAGCTTGCAAACAAGTCTAGACATCCCCTGAGCAACAAAGCCAGGCGGTTACTCTATATATACTTCCTCCTGCAAGGTACCATGTAGAAATGTACTCTTCACATCAAGATGATGTAAAGGACAATGATAAGTAGCAGTCAATGATAAAAATATGCGAACTGAGGTCATCTTGGCCATAGGAAAGAATGTTTCATCATAATCAATTTTGTAGGTCCGTGAATATCCTTTTACCACAAAGCGAGCTTTGAGCCGAGCAAGTGAGCCATCAGGATTCAACTTCACAGTATATAAACACTGACAACTGACTACGCGCTTTCCAATAGGAAGGCGAGTAAGATCCCATGTTCCATTAAGACGTAAAGCTAGTATTTCCTCATCCATAGCTCTCTTCCAACCAGGATGAATCAAGGAATCTGATATTGAACTCGGAAGAGAGTAAGAATCCAAGGATGAAATAAATGCATAATAAGAAGGGGTCAATCGTGCATAGGTGACATAATCACTGGTGGGATATCGAGGAACAATAGTTCGAGTGCTTTTTCTAAGAGCAATTGGATCATCTAACTCGGAGGGTTCTGGATCTGGAACCATAGAGGTGACAGGAGACATTAAAGCTGGAGGTTGTTGTACCCATCGGGTGTGTACCTGAGTAACTTGTTCTCGCATTAACTCCTTGGTTTGATCCACAGAAGGTTTAGTAGGAAAAGGAGTAGGTGGGGTAGCTAAATCATCAAGTTCATCAATAAGAAAATCCTCTCGAACAGAAGAAGAGGAATAGGTGGATGAAAAATATGGAGTGTTCTCATGAAAAGTAATATCTGCAGATATGAACACTCTATCTAACTCTCGATCATAACACCTATACCCCTTTTGATTCGTAGAATATCCTAGAAAGACACATCAAATAGATTTGGATCAAGTTTGGATTTCCCGGGGCGATGATCATAAACAAAGCAGGTGCAAACAAATGCTTTAGGAGGTAGAGGAAATAGCGATTTAGAAGAAAACATTACAGTATAGGGTATTTGTCCCCTCAAAATAGAACTTGGCAAGGAATTAATCACGTGGCATGTAGTAAGAACAATATCGTCCCAAAAACGTTTTGGAACCTGCATATGAATCAACAACATACATGTAATTTCTAACAAATGTCTATTCTTTCTCTCGGATACCTCATTCTGTTGAGGGGTGTAAGGACATGAAGACTGATAAACAATACCAAAAGAGTCAAAGAATTGCCAAAAATCTAAACTGAAGTATTCTTTGGCATTATCAGTTCGCAAAATTTTAACAGCCGTATCAAATTGATTTTTAATCTCAGCAACAAAAGATTTAAACACAGTGAATACTTTAGCTCTAGATTTTAGCAAATACAATCATGTCACTCTAGAAAGTTATCAATAAAAGTCATAAAATAACGATATCCACAATTTGATACAGTAGGACACAGACCCAAACATCAGAATGAACAATGCTAAACAAATCAGTGGCCTTATTATTAACTCTAAAAGGATAAGAAGCACAATGATGCATTCTCATCTTACAAGATGCACAATCAAGAGAAGATAGATGGCTAAGCGAAGGGACAAGTTTCTTAAGGTTCTCTAAACATGGATGGCTTAACCTACTGTGAACCTCAAGAGGAGATGTAGACGTAGAACAAGCTGTAAGTGTGCTCCCATCAATGTAGTATAAACCTCCACGCTCATGGCCTGAACCAATCACCTCCCTCATCTCTAAGTACTGCATAATACAACTAGAAGGAGAAAATGTTACCGAACATTCTAAAGAGTGCACAAGTTTACTAACAAATAATAAACTGAATGGAAATGTCGGTACATAAAGAACTGAAGATACTGATAAGGATTAAGTGAGACGAGTAGATCCAACACCTTCCACTTTAGATGTGGAACCATTGGCAACTGTGATCGGACTACTCTATGAAGTGGAAGATAATGAAATGAGTATACCTGACATTCCGGTCATATGATCCGATGCACCTAAATCTATGATCCAGGATGTGAGAGATGCTATAGAGATAAAACAGCTATTACCTTTACCCTTGGCCATAACAGATGCAGCCTGTGACGACGATGATGTAGAGCCCCATGAAAGAAGACTTCGCAGCTGTGATAACTCCTCCTCAATAAGACTCCTGGGTGTGATCATCGAGGCAAATGCTGAGATTGAAGAAACTGAATCAGATGTAACAACTCTGGAAGTAGGTCGAAGCTCGGGGTGGAGAGTGTTGCAATCATCTTGAGTGTAGTTAAACATCTCACAGTGAGTACAGAAATGGTAACCTCTCCCCCCGCCGGCCATTCCTCTACCTCCCCGACCTCCACGGCCCCGAACACCCCGTCCTATTCCTCCAACAAAGGATACATGAGAGGCAAGAGAAGATCTATCATCAACGGCTTTCATTGAGGTCTCAGAAACACCATTAGTCATGGCAGAGGGGAATGCAGTCAGGATAGCTTTATAGGTATCCGCAAGAGTAGGAACATGCGAGCCTCCCAAAATTTGTAAGCGAATAGTTACAAATTCTGAGGTAATGGCCCTCAGAAATTTCATCACCGTAATTTGCTCATGTTGTCTTCTTCTCTCATTGACATCAACTGCAAGAGGGAAATTGGAGAGAAACTTGTCTTTAATCGCTTAAGCTCACCATACACAGCAGATATAGATCGGCCTCTACGCTACAACTCGTGAATAGACTCAACAATCTCGAATGCTAGATTAGCACTATCCTTCCCTTCGTAAGACCCTTTCAAATATGCCGAAATAGAATAGGCCTACTTTTTTGATAAAAATCAACAGGAAACTCTTTATAGCTCACTGGTTAATACTCTCCACTGCTGTTCCTTAACATGCGTGGTCGAATCCCGTTAGCCCCAATTATTTTAATATTTTTCCTTAACCTACACGAGCTTTACACAGGTTTACCAAACGTTGCAACAGAAAAGATGTATTAAAATGCGACTTTTAAACCTATTTAAAACCCTGGCACAAACCATGAGTTCATAGGCCAACTTAGGGCCGCCATTTAGTCAAGATCAACGGCCAAGATGTGCCAGATCGGGTCCATATTGGACCCGTGCGATTTTTGGCCTCCTCTTAGCACATTTTGATACATTAAAATCATTGAATTAAAATAGAGAACATAAAACTCTTCACCTAGCCCATTTACACCCTTTTAATTTAATTTTTAATTTTCTTTTTAACACACCCTACTCCCTAATTATCCTTTAAATACCTAGCCATCCGGCCTTGTCCTCATTTCTGAAAAATAATCTAAATTCCTCTCAAAAGTTCTCTCTCTCTCTCTCAATACTCTCAAGTCCAAGCCAAGCTCAAGGGGTCAAGCTCACCTTTCACATCGCGTCGTTGTTCTCTCGAGCTCGTTCCTCCATTTCTTCATTGGTTTCGGTTCTTCCAACCGAGACTTACCCTTTTTCTATTATTATCTAATCTAGTATGTGCAACTCGTAAGTCTCCCCTCAATCTCTCTCTCTCTCTCTCTCTCTGTTCTTCCCCATCATCAACACACTACGGCATGTTAAAAATTAAACAAAATAAAATAAAATATTAAATTGTTGCAACATGACTTGTTCATTCCAAAATGTTATCTAGAACAATATAAATTTCAATCTATTTTTCTTGTAAATCCATGTCCTATATAATTTCATATGTAATTTATAAAAGAATTTTCATGTTAATCGATATTAGAAAAGTAACTTCAAAATACCATACTTAGTTCTTGTTAAAATATTAGTTTCTATGATATGGTAATCTAGATCATGCACAGTACAATGACCTACCCCACTCACGCACACTTGGATTCATATCACGATCAATCGATTGTAGCATTTTATGGAAACATTTTTCATCAAACCACCCTTAAGTTTTGAAACATAGAATTTTAAACCGAAATCCTTTTTCCTTGGAAATTACGCCCCTCACAAAACTCTTTAGGGGATCTCTGTTAAAAGATAGCGTGGATTATCGCACATCTTGGGTCTAGTGGGCGAGATTAGAGCTCTTGACAGAGTGCGTTCTCGAAGAAAAAGAAAATACATAATTTTTTACAACAAAGTTAAAATAATTTAAAACTAACTTAAATATTATATACTTGTAACTTAAAAGAAAACGTTTTTGTAAATATAATTTCAATAAAATACTCTAAATTAAAAGATTGGGTTTTTATTAAAGTACCTCAAGTTTTCCAAAAGTTATATTTTTCATTAAAATACCGTAAACATTTAAAAGATTGGTTTTATCACTAAAATTCCAATCAAACTAAAATATATTTTTATTAAAACTCTCGACATTCTAATTAATATAAGTTTCCCAAAGACACCTTTGAGATTTATTTTTAAATTGAAACATTTTACATGTTGAGAAATTTAATGGTTTAAATCATGTAAATACATATAGTATATAACCTATTTAATCTTTCAGATATTTAGATAATAATCGGTTTAAGCGGTATCTTTTCTCTTGAGCCTCGGGAAACCGGAGAAAGTAAGTGCTTGCCTAGTATAGTAAAACTGGTATTTGTCCTGCAATCGTCCATGAAAAGGTCACAAATGCTGCCGGTCATGTGCAGTGGTTGTCAAATTAAATCATATGAATATCGAATCATATATTATCAAACACATGACATCCTGCATGACTTAACATAAATTCTTGAAACTTAATTTAAACCCGACCTTGAATTAAACCTAAATTTGACTTGAACCTAAACTTGACTTAACTTGAACTTGACATGAATACTTGAACCCAATATGTATACTTGAACCGACTTGACTCGAACCATGAATACAATTGACATGACTACATGATTTTGACATGAACTAAATCCTGAAAACTTTATATCATATATCACCTTTTGTATTCATGGACTCGATAAAGACTCGTAACCTTAATCATAGACTAATATACACGGGGTGTTAGAGTAGTTTAAGTGTGAATCCAACGGAATCTCATAAGTTTGCCTGGTTCATGAATCCATGTCTACTAACACAAACAATCTATCACGTCCTACTCTTGGGTTTGGAATACTTCGACACTAGGTTGAAGTCTTGTTACTAACAATTGATTCGAGCCCGTGATTCCTTACTCGTAGGGCCCTACTCTTGAGTCCGAGAATACTCCTGAGATTGGTGGACATTCACATTTCGAATGACGTTAAGTTAGATTGTCTTTAAGACACATACTCATGCTCCTTCACACATACTTACCTGTTATGCTCTATATATATGTCATACTACATTATTTTTCTTGCACTTGTTATACATTATATTCCTTTGGGGACTTACCGAGCACAAGTTCGCTGACGAACATTCCACCCACCTTTTTTTCTTTAAAATTTTCGTCAGATAATCTAGAGGCTAAGGAGGTGGATCCGACTGCTGAGGACTACGACCAGATCGTAGTCCAAGCCAGCCTTTAGATTTCCTGTTCAGTTTTTCATTACCAGTATGCCACTTGTTTAGGCATTTCATGTTATTTGCATTTTCTTTTCAAAACATCTATCCATGTAAATAAAGTTTGTGAATGAATGTAAATAAAGTTTGTTGAATGAATATAAATAAAGTAGTTTGTTAAAAATTTCATGCTCTTATTATTCTTTCACCGTATATTAATGCTTATTTAAGCTTAGCATATTTATTTTAAGAAATGGCCTTCTTAACATAAATATATTGCGGGCTTGTCATGTGACCGTTACCGTCCATTGAGAAGTGGGACGTGACAGGTTTTATTGGTAGCCCATGTAGGTCCGTTCTGCTTGAAGTCGTAAGAAATATACTATAAGAATTATGAAATTCAACAACTTTACATTTCTTGCATTTCAATTCCTTTGAATCTCATTTTATTCTTTGAATCAAACTCGAACTTCTTTTTCGACTTATTTGAATATAATCTCTCGAATTTTGAATCCTTAACTCTAGTTTACCCCTTCTAATTGTATCTCATAAGCCTATTAGCTCACCTAGTTTGAACATCGATTGAAGAAGATCGAAGACAACTTGCCCCAATCTTGTCTTTACTTTCTCGTGCCTTACTGCATCGTACTCCTCGAGAGAATTCCGCGGACGAAATTCTTTTAAGGAGGGTAAAGTGTAACGACTCACCATTCTTGAATCTATCTCGCTTCCTGCATTAGGCCAATTCTTGCATTTCTAAATTCATGTGTGTTTCTCCTTTCATCTTTTGGACATCCCTTCCATCCAATTTTACCTTTGTGTCGATTAGAGTATCGACTGGTGGAGCAACGAAGGAACGCGATTGCATTCTCAAATCCTATCTCTTTGAATCACTTTTTGTTCCCCAATGATCAAGTCTTAACACGACGGAAACGGATGTATAATCTTTCATCACCATCTCGATCTTTCTTGTAACTATCTTATTTCTTTGGTTGCATCATCTTTCTTGAGTAATTTTGAGAACGAAATTATTTTCAAGGAGGGTAGGATGTAACAACTCTTAATTTTGAATACCCTTGTAATAATTCAATGTTAATAGAAGGGTATTTCTACTTCAGATTCTGAGTTATAAGTAGTTTTTGATAAAAGTCAACAAGAAACTTCTTGTAGTTCATTGGTTAATACTCTCCACTGCTGTTCCTTGGCCTGCGTGTTCGAATCCCATCAGCCCTAATTATTTTAATATTTTTTCTTTTCAACGTTTTAAAAGCCCAAAGGTTTGCACGAGCTTTACACTGGTTTACCAAATGTTGCAACAGAAAAGAGGTATTAAAATGCGACCCTTAAACCCATATAAAACCCAGGCACGAACCCTGAGGCCATAGGCCAATTTGGGCCGCCATTTAGCCGAGAACGATGGACAGGATGTGCTAGATTAGGTCCATGTTGGATCCGTGCTGGATCCGTGCGATCTTTGGCCTCCCCTTAACCCATTTTGATACTTTAAAATCTCTGAGTTAAAACAGAGAACATAAAACTCTTCACCTAGCCCATTTACACCCTTTTAATTCAATTTTTAATTTTCTTTTTAACAAACCTTACTCCTTAATTCTCCTCTAAATAGCTAGCCATCCTAGCTGTTCCCGCTTAAAATTTCTGCGCAAAAGAGCCTAAAGAATCAAATGGCGGCAATGCGGTTTAGAAAATGCAAACTAGTATTTACTAGGCTGCATTTTGCCAAACTCCTGACTGAGAATCAGACAAATTCTGATAGCATCAAAAGAGTCTTGAGAAGTCTTTCGATTTGATAAATTACGGGCCTCATAACTCTTCTGGAATCAAAAGTTATGAGCAAACGTGCTATGCACTTATGCTCTAAGTAATGCTCTACCACAAGGGAGATATATCTTTAGTCCCAGATCGGAAAAAAGAGAGATCCCTTCTCTACCACTCTTCTATAAATAAGAGGGGAGGCCTCTCAAAAAAGAGAGAGGATTCGTCCTCACAGAAGCCATTGCTTCTTTTCGAAAACCATTACTTTCCTTAGGCATACATGCCCCCCTCTTGTGCACATATGCGCAAGCGTTGGTACCATGCGCATCACGTGCGGCACACGTGCGCAGGAGCCATGCACACTATGTGCGGCGCACGTGCGCTGGTCCCATTAGCAACACGTGCGATGCACGTGCACCGGCATCAAGCACAATACGTGTGACGCACATGCACCAAGCATAAAGAAACATTTCTGGCTTCTCAAAAGGTACTGCTCCAATATGTTCACTACCTTAATGAACGGGACTGGTTTAAGGGTACATCCCTCCATACCTTCGATGTACAGCACTGTAATTCCTCCGCGTTTCCAGAGAGGTGGTGGGTCCCAATGACCAATAATCCCTCCTTCTTTCCTATGAAGCCTAGGCTTCACCAAATAGAAACATACGCTTCACTTGAAAGTTTAAGCTTTCCTTAATAGGTGCACTCTATGCAATTGTGCAAGGGCACAAACGCCAATGATGCTCTCCAAATGCGCATGTATGATACACGTGCATGCAAAAAGAACGAAAGACATGAATTTGAAGCTTTTGCTTCATTGAAAGCCTTTGCATTCTCGAAAGTCTACAACTTTCCCATATAGATGCGCACCATAGCTTTCTGACGAACAATGCACATTTGATCTTAGGCCGCACTTAAAAAGAAATTTGCCCATACAGAAGTGTGCACATAAGCACTTAGATAAAATAATACTTTTGGAAAGGTGCGCATCACGTGATACTCACGTGTGCCGAGTGGAACATACCATCCTTCAATACATGCGCACATATATGTGCGCAACCCCCATGATTGTTAACAAGTGTGCAACCACATGATATGCACGTGCGAAACCTCATGACTGATAGCAAATGCACAACCTCATGACATGCACATGCACAGCCCATATGATTGATAACAAGTGTGCAACCATGTGATATGCATGTGCGCAGCCCCCAACTATAAGAGATGCACATCATGTTATATGCACATGCGCGGTCCCTGATTACAAGCAAGTGTGCAACCCACGTGATATGCATGTGTACACCCTCATTAAAGATGATACATCTACATGCGTATTTCACATGTAGATGCGCACATGGAGAGAAAGCCTTTGCTTGAGTACTTAGTTAAATAAACTATGTATAGAAGCTTTTGTTTCTCGTATATGATCCATTGATCAACATATCAATGATGTCCAAATTGATCTTAGTCCAATATACGACTAATGATCGTCCACCCATATTGATCTTAGTCTCATATATGACTAATGATTGTTCATCCATATTGATCATAGTCAGATATATGACTAATGATCTTTCATCCATGATACTTATATTGATCTTAGTCGAATATATGATTAATGATTTTCATCAATTGATCTTAGTCTCATATAAGACCGGCAATCCTCTGATATACGGTGTTGTAATTCCCGAGTCCCAATAACCAAAGAATCATTTCTCATTCCAACTTGATGAAAGATGTGAAATTTCATCAGGACAGGGAATGCTTTAGGCATCCTATATAGATATGCACCCTCATATCGATACACCCTATTTTGATGCATTTCCATATTGATGTGCATACTTTATATTGACACGCATCCCATATAAATGAGCATCTCATATTGAGCTCCGGCTTTATACATATATGTATATGTATATATTGAAGGAAACATAAATGACATCAAATTGTATCGCACCCCGATATTGGGTGCATCCCATGGCACCATCGTTCACTTCGCCACGTAATTATACACATGCACGCTAAATGAAAGATGGACCGAAATGTCCCTAAACTAATATTGGACCCAAATGTCCTTAAACTAATATTGGACCGCAATGTCCTTAAACTAATACGTTTGGCACTACAGCTGATCTCCATATTGATCCCTGTATACATTCCACGGGTATAAACAATCCATATTCCATTTATGTCTCCCATGGACCGCAATGTCCTTAAACTAATATGTTTAGCCCTACAGACTGTCTCCATACTGACTACCATATACTATCTATGGGCTATTCATATATGATCCGATGATCAGTTGAACCCATATGCTCACTGTTCTTAAGTAGATCTTAGTCTCATATAAGGGTAATGATCCTTATATTAAACCCATATATCTCATGAACTGATTGACCTCATTTATATGAGATCTGCGTTCTAAGTTCAAAACCACAAAATAAACAATATATAACACGACATGAAGTGATCTACCTGGAGAAGATGAAAGTTGTTATTGCAATGCGATAGTGTAATTAACTGCAGGGGCTTGCACCTACATGGAAGAATGTCTCCACAGTTAAAAACCTCTCACATATGAGGGGGAATCTGATAAGTCACTCTACAATGGTCTCATCTATCTAAACCTCCGATATATGATGCCATAAATCTACTTGGTATTTTTGGAGAGGCGGATGGATATGTTCCATATAGCATCTGCCCCCAAATTTAGGCTAGACATCTCCGCGTCTTAGTCCAGTCTCAGTGGTAAACAGATTCTAACACGCCCAGTGAAACTTATTCCTCTTTCCAGTCCACACTTCGTGTGTCATTTTTTCGCGGTGTGTGTGTATGTGTGTGTGTGTTGTTGCCCCTGGGTGATGGGATACTGAAGCTAGCGTTTCGTCTCTATGCAGAATGGCATTCGCTTCTACTCAATACAACTCGAGCTCTGCTACATCTGGTGGAATCAAATATAGGCTACTTATAGCCTCAATTTTCTGCGTTCCGGCTCTTCAAGAAATGAAGGGGCTTTTCTTTAGGTTAGTGCTCCCACCTCCTACCCTCGGTATCTCAACGCCGAACGAGAAAGCCCAAAAGAAGTTTGTCTTTCATAAGTTGGCTCCCCAAGCTCCAGCTCTGCTGACAGCATCAGTCTTCATACGACTGGCTCCTGCTAAAGACCAAGGTCAATACAAGGGGCATAATATTCATGCTCTGAAAGAAAACAGTGGGAAAGCTCAGCAAATTCCTGAGACTGAAGAAACGCCGGTTGCGAGACATAATCAACGTCAATATCGGCGTTAAATAACACAAGCTGGGGGTAGTTCTCCGTCCGGGTTGACTCCCCCTACTCCAAATCCAATGGTGAATACTGTTGTTCCAACCGGGAACAACTATGAACTGCTGTGAAGTGTCAGACGAAATTCTCCCACTGTAGTATTGAAGAAATCTCTGCAGCCCGTGGAGATCCAAGGAAAGCAGAAGCCAGTTCGCTCTCCAAAAGACTTTCCTCATCGATATATATAAGGTGTGGAAGGAGGTGAAGAACTCCTTCGTTGTCCGCAGCTCTTCTCCCAAGCTCAAGAAAACGAAGCGTCGACCAAACTCTGACAACTCCTCTTCTAAATACAAGGGACTCATTACAAGGAGGTTCCTAATATGATGGTTTTTACTAAAGCAACTTCTCACAAAAAAGAGAGGACAGATAAAGCTCAAATGCCCAAGGAAAAATCCAGAGATCAAAGTTCCAAACGCCCCAAGCCTAGGGCATAGTAGTTCATATAGTCCACATGGTGAACTCTAAAGACGAAAGTCATGCTTCTACTTGTCATAGGCTGCATACTTAATCTCTAACAAAATCTCAAAAGTAACATGAAAACCTGCAGGAGATGCTTGCTCAGGCAGAAGCATTTATGAGTCCACTGCCTAAGGCAAACCTCGAAGATGCACTCGAAGAAAGGACAGGGCATGAGTTGGATATCGATTTCCTGAAGCACGCTCTCAAAAAGGGAGATAAAGAAGCGGCAGCGTTGTTCGCTAAAATGAACAAGATGGCCCTCTTGATCCAGAATATAGCTGGAATGATGGTCTAATCAGAACCTATGGCAGATAAACCATCAGTATTCACTCTTAATGACAAGGGTAACACTTCAAATCTTCTGCAAGCCCCACCTATGGCTAACGAGGAAATGATCCCACAAGTAAAGATAGAAAAATACATTGCTCAGCAAATCAAAGCTCACTATGCCAGTGAAGTGGGAAATAAGTTGGCCAAGACTGGTCGACCATATCCGGCATGATACAATCAAGTACATGTTGGATATAGGTGCCCTCAAGGCAATTATTGTATCTGGTTTGTCTTTATCTTTCATATGATGCGTTTTATTTACTATCACGTATCATTTATACATGAGATAAAGCCCTAAGATTTTGCTTGATTACCAGGACGATGATAGAAATCATACTAGTAGGGCTTATGTAGTCAATAAGCATATCCTTAAATGTCCCTAATCGTAGGAGTGTCGAGACTGGGCATAGGTACTCCAGTTTAGACTAGTGTATATGTTTCCTGACCCGGTTGGAGGGCGATACTGATCCTACAGCTATTGGTGTTTGACATCTAGAATTGTATACAGGTGCTCATTGGATGAGTTACATTGAACGGAATCACCGAGAACTCCTAGTTGGTAATATACCAATGTTAGGTAGCAGTTCTCTTATGACATTGGAATAGGGTAGTCCCTAAGACCTAATATCGCCACAGTGTCTCATGTGTGTTCCAACTATACTTTGACTTCTACCCTACCACGGCTCAAAGGAGTCGAGCAAACAGGTTTTTGTTGGATATAGTCCCGAAGCATGTGGAAGCAGTGAGCGGTCGAAGGGATCCGTCTCTCCCGATATAAGGAGTTGATGTCACACTATGTATGACATGAATACAACCGCAAGTCGATGGCCATCACAATGGAGATAAACCGATAAGTGTTATCGGTTGTATCTTCAATTGGTTATGAGTCCTCTATCGCACAATTTATAGAGTTATTGGGGTTTGAAAAATTCCAAACCCTAGACCAGATATGCGATACCCTTAGATGAAGATACCGGACTGTACGGTAATATCACTAATAGACTTTGCAGGGTTTAGATGAGCTTGATTGTTGACCTTCTTTTGTTCAATACCTGGGTGGCTGTTACGTGCAGCTAGTACCGCTAACGTGCTTGTGGGCTATAGATATATCCTAACCTACTGCCAACGTATTTTCGAGTCTTTAGAGTCTCACACAGAGGTTTCTTAGCACATGCGAAACGATGTAGGGCACGTATAGGGATACATACAGGAGTTCGATTAAACACATGTATTTGATACATGTATTTTAATCTGGTGTATATTGATATTAGCCGGTATAAATATGATATAACCGGATTATTAAATCAAGTGTTGATTTAATAATTAAATGTATATTTATATAATGATATATTTATATATTAACTAATATCATGCTCACTTAATTATTTTCTTCTCTTTAAATTAATGATATAAATAAAGAGACATGTATGTTGATACATGGATGATGCGAGTATAAGAATTATATGAAAGAAATGAGAATGAGTCATGGTTATAGAAGTCATGGGATGATTCTCTTTATGACTCATTTGTGTGAGTCATTATAGGTAATGACTCATTTTTGTTTCTAGTATTTATGTTTTTCAACCTTATCTTCTTTTATTCTCTTATCTCATCCATGTTTCTTCCTCCTCCTTTTGATTTTTCTTCGAGTGAGGAATGGAAAGAAAAGAGAAAAATTAAGTGAGCTAATTATTCTATATCTCTTACTAATCATTCTTAGCAAGTTTATTTAGTGGGTTGCTTTATTTTGATGAGATCAATTTGAAGCTAGAGCCTGTATTGGAGTTATCTCAAGATGGATCTTCTTCGGCGAGGAGATCACTGAAAAAGCTTGTTCTGGGCTTCGTGAAGACTAGCCGGAGTCTAAGAAGTGGTGGATAACGCACTACAAAAGTTTTAGTCCGTTGAACTTTAGTTTTTACCTTACTAGTTTAGTGCCAAGTTTAGTAGTTAGGTTTGATTCTTTGTTTGGGTTTGGTATAACTCTCTAGATTTTTTAAATTACAGCTTCCGCCATGCTTTAAACCCTACTAGAGGTGCCTAGAAGCCCAACAGTGGTATCAGAGCCATACCAAAATACTAAAACCTGTTTTTGGCCAATTTGAAATCCAAAACCTTTGAATCAAAATGAAGTGTTCACTTGTTTTCAAACTTGAACATAAGTCGATTCTTTTCGACTCAATTTTTTTGTGCTCGGGCTTCTTAGAATTGCTCTAAATAGTGTTAAAGACAATGTGAGGAGGGTAGTAGAGGACCAACCCCACCCGAGAGCACCAAAGATTGCTCTCGGGGGAGGTTGGTGACCTGAGAGCACCCCAAGGGTGCTCTCGGGTCTGGGGGCCTCTAGGCTACCGTAAAGGTGGCCTAGGGTCTCCCCACACCCTATTCGTCTCTCATATAACATTAAATTTTTTCCTCGATGTCTACGCGAAGTTTCAACCCATTCCGAGTTCGTTTCGACGTGTTTCCGAGCCAAAAAGTGTCAATTTAGTGTCGAGATGAATACTGTTTTCAATTTTCGAAATCTTCACTTCGACTTAGAAAGTTGTATGATTCATTAGTCATTTGTGATGGTATGAACTAGATTAAAGTGTGTAAGTTAGTTGTATCGTCGGCGTATGCGATACGCGTGAATTAACGGTTTTCTATATCGGTGTGAATAGTGTTTTTTCAAATGTTGAATTAACGGTTTTGCCTCGATGATTTTTGTGATTTGTTGTCCATGGGTGATGAGTTAAGAGGATTAAAGTGTTTAATTGGTTTAAATCACCGGTGTATGCAATATGCAGTGTTTAACGCCAACGAATTGATGTATTCAATTCAACGGGGTTGCACAAGTGAGTCTGAGATGTTGGTGTGTTGGAATGTGTTGGATTGTCGTGAAATGAATGGCCCCCGTGCGGAAATATGATGTTGCGATAAGTGTTATTTCCATTTATGCTTGTTGCCATCTTGTATATTCATTTGTTCAGGACGCGCTCCGACTTGTGGCCGCCGTTTCCACTTAATGTATATTCTTTGTTTCGGGACTTAGCGGTTCACATATGGCCGCAGTCACCGATTGATGTATTATTATTTATCGGGACACGATCAGGTTGAAATTATTGTCGCCGTTGTATTAATACAGGTTTAGGATTACCCAATAGAGAAGCGTACAAGCAACTGAATTTAGATTGCAGCGGGTGGCCATCTCAAAGAGTTAAGATCTGGTCGCTCGAATTTAGGATTGGTGGGTTGCCTGCCGCTCTTGTACGGGGTATAGGATAGACCCGCGGAGGAGTGCTCAAGTCACCGGATTCGAGAAAGTGTCGGATGGCCCCCTCATGATGATGATGTTGGGTTGTCTCGTTTCTTGGGTTGCCTGGTAGCTTGCCGCACTCGTAGTGGTTTGCTTTTGGCTGCACACGGGCTGTTCACACAACCGGGGAATCTCGCATTTCATTTGTGGCTCGAACGAAAAGCGAGATTCCTAGGTGATCCGACCATTCCTATTCTGTGATGTTCGTTACTTGCTTGTAATGTGATTACTTGCCTGTGATGATGTTTATCGCTTTCCTGTAATACTGATTATCTGCCTGTGATGATATATATATATAATATGTATGTGTGTGTGATATATAAATAAATACTATATACGTTTTGCACCCGTACTAGCCCTACCCCCTGCCGTAAGTTAAGTAACCTTACGGTGAAGACCCAGGGCCCCATAGCGAATGTGAATGGCGCATATATGCATTCTATTTTTCTTTTCATATCATACTTTATCTATAATGGTGTGAGGAGATGCTAGGAAATATTATTATATTTTTGATGGGATTGCATTGATTCGGATTAAAGAAAAAATAATAAACCTAAAACATGTTGTAGAAACCAAATATCAGATATTATGGTGTTATAGTCAAATCGTTTTCTTTGCACAGAGATATTCGGTTAGGAATATCCTACACCTCATTCTATGATAAAAGAGCCTACATCCCTTCACAGGGAGTGACCTCTTTGGAAAAAGATTGTGTTACTATAAATTTGCATTTTGTATAGACGTGGTCTTTTGCTCTGTATCGAGATATTCAGTTAGGAATATCCTGCATCTCATTCCATGAGGTAAGAGCCCCGATACCTTCACGGGGAATCTGCACTTATGTAATAGTTTACGTAACTATAAATTTGTAAAACCGCTCGGTTCCTATGATGAGATCAAGTTTATTACGTTAAAGGTTTTCTTCAAAACCAGCCGTAGCCCTATATTATTTCAGGAAGTAAAGTACTTAGTATTCGTACTGCGTTTGTTGATCATTCGTCTGTTAGGAATATGTATGCCCTAGAGGTCATTATTGTATATTATAGTGGATGCTTGGACATATATAGAGAGAACTTTCTTGCTCGACATGATAATATGCTATCTGGTTGCACTTTATCTTAACATGTACATTTTGTTTTAGTTTACTGTCTCTTTGATACATGTTGATAAAACCCATAGGATGTAAGCTTGACTACCAGGACTATATTGCAGATCATACTAGTGGGGTTTGTGTAGTCCGCAAGCACATCCTTTAACAGTTCCTAGTCGAGAGAGTATCGAGACAGGGCATCGATATTCCAGAGTAAACTAGTGTGTATGTTTCTTAACCCTGTATGGGGCGATGGTTGATCCCATAGCCATTGGTGTTTGACATTAAAGATTGTATACAGGTGCTCATTAGAGAATGGGTACACAGAACAGGACTCGCCGAGAACTCCTAGATGGTACCATACCTATCGTCAGATAGCATTTCTCTGGTGACACTTGTATAGGTTAGTTTGTAGACCTAAGATCGTCATATTGTCTTGTATGGTTCCCACTGTGCTTTGATTTCCTCCCTACCATGGCTCAAACGAGTCATGCAAACAGGTGGATTTTAGGTACAGTCCCGAGTCACATGGAAGTAGTGAGCGATAGGAGGGGTTTCGTCTCTCCCGGTATTGGGAGTTGATGTTACGCTATGCTCGATTGGGTATAATAGCAAGTCCCTAACTAGGGATGATGAGATTTACCGGTAAGTGTTATCAGTAGTTTCTCAAAAGGTTATACGCCACACATCGGCATGACTTATCAAGTTACTGTGGTCTGATGATTCCACCCCTAGACTCGATCGGCAACATATCAGACGAAGAGACCAGACTGTACGGTAAGTGTTGCTTATAGGCTCTATGGGATTTTGGACAAGTTTGCTTGTTGATCTTCTATTTGTTCAATACCTGGGTAGCCGTTACGTCCAGCTAGTACCGCTGACGGCTTGTGGGTATCTGATGGGATCATTACCTACAGCTGGCGTATTGACGAGTCTTTAGAATCCCACATAGAGGTTTCCTAACTCAAGCGAAAAGAAATAAGGCACGTATGGAGATATGTGCGGGAGCTTGATTGAATACGAGTATATGATACCGTATCCTAATCAAGCGATATTTGATATCAGCCAGGTAATATGGGATATAACCGGATTTTTGAATCAAGTGTTGTTTCAATGATTTGATTAATATATATATATATATATATATATATATTTGATATTGGCTGGTTATATATGATATAACCGGATTATTGAATCAAGTATTGATTTAATAACTAATATTGAATATTAGCCGATTATATGCGATATAACCGGATTACTAAATCAAGTGCTGGTTTAATAATTTGATATATATATATATATATATATATATATATATATATAAACTAATATTAAGCCCACTTAAGATTTTCTTTTCTTTATACACACACACACACATACTAATATTAAGCTCACTTAAGATTTTCTTTTCTATACATATATAGATATATATACATATATATATACATATATATACATATATATATACAGATATATATATATACATACATATATATACATACATATATATATATACATATATGAAATTGTATCATGGTTGATGATACAATGAACTAGGATGTATGAGAATCACACAAGGATTAAACATGAGAAGATAGTGGTTTGATTTATGAATTAAAGAAAAAGGAAATGAGTCATCATTTTGTAGATGGTTTGAGAAGCCATGACTCATGCTTGTTTCTTGTTTTATTCGTAGATATTTCATCACTCTCATTCTTATCTTATCTCTAGAGCTCATTCTCATAACAATCCAAGTTCATCTTCTTCTTTAACTTCTCACTAGAATTTTCTTGAGGTGAGAAAAAGAAAAAGAGAAAAATATTTTTAGTGAGAAAATCTCCTACTTCATTAACCTACACTAATCTAGCCCATTAGTTTAGCTTGTTAACTTTACTAATACATTGATTAGTGAAGTGTGAGCTTGAGTGAGAGAGACCTCAAGATGGATCATCTTCGGCAACGAAGACAACAAGTAAGATCGATCATTTTTTCAAGTGTAGCCTCAAGAAGAGTTTTAGGTACTTCAACTCAGATCTTTAGAAGTGAAGGACTAGACTACAAAGGTTGTTGTTTCCTATCACTTAGTATAGAACGTACTTGCTTTTTTACTACAAAACCCTAATTCTCTAGTTCGATTTTTGTTTATTATACTTAGACCTCTAGATTTTTTTAAATTGTATACTTATGCTCATATAAACCACATAGAGGTTCTAAGACATACTTTCATGATATTAGAGCTAAGCTAGAGACTTAGGAGGAGTCTAGACGACGTTAAAGTGTTTGATCGAAGTTTTAAACACAGTTTTTTACAACATTCTGTCAATTTTTTCAAACGTTGAGATTTTTGATATTAAAAATGCTCAGAAAATTATGCAGGGTTTTATATGGAGGTACAAGAAAAACGAGGACCTAATTCCTCTAAGTGGCCACGGAACCGTCGCCTAGACAATGTCTTGGCCACGATTCCGCCGCCGACTTGATGAATTAGTGCTTCGTTCTTCTTCTGTTGCTTCATGTTGACATTTTTGGTTTTCTGAAAATTTTTAATGAGACTCAAGTGGTTGAGGTCTCTGTGAATTGGTGGTGTTTGAAATATCGATCGAAATGTTTAACATCGTCTATATTGTTTTGGATATGTGATAAAATTTTTGGAATCCACATTGATTACTTTTGTGAAAACTAGTTAACAAAATGTAAATCTTGCATTTTAGTCTAAAATGATGGATTACCACGGAGTTTGGATTTGGGTCGAAACTCCGTCGCAATCTCGTATCGTAAGCGAATACTCGCTGGGAGACACTAATAGACAGGCACGCCCCATAACCCCGACCAAGTGACTATAGGAGAACCCCATGGCCAAAAGCATCCACTCGGATGCTCGCGGCCACGATGTTCCACCCAACTGCACTTCGTTGATGGCCTCGGGGGTGCAGCCATCTACTAAAGTTCCCGATGAGCTATCGAATCATTAATCGGGAATCTTATTGAATTGCCCGACTTTAATTTTGAAAAGTGTTTTCAATTCGAGACTTAAATGCAAGGTTTATAGGGCTAGGCATGAAATTCGGAATATGTGATAATACGGGTTTATGATGTCTAAAGATGATGCGGATTCTAATTATTGTAGTTTTCATTTCTTTTTTGCGACCGTAAGTGTAATATGTGGCAGTATCCCCGATCTCGTTGCTATACGTCAACGACATTAGGAATACACATATTTACTTACGTTGATGACGTGTGATGTTATTGTGTTGCTATTGATATGTTATATTGGATCGTCGTGATTGAATAGCCGGGGGGTTTTACTTGAGATGGGAGTTTTTCTATTTTAATTTATGTAAATAATTGTATGTAATATTTTTTTATTGGCACACTTCCGAGGTGAGGTTGTTGTCTCCATTTCAAGTATATTATTTACTTTTCCGTATTAGGATAGACCCAAGACGGGGAGCATAAGTAACCGGGTTCTAGAGTCCAATGGGAAGCCATCTTGAGGAGTCGAGACCAGTCGACTAACTCTAGAATTGGCGGTGTTGCTTGCCACTCTCGTAGGGGTCTAGGAGTGTGGGCTTGGCTATTCATCACGACCATGGAATCCGTGTTTATCATTACTGGCTTAATCGAAAACACGGACCTCCTAGTATCTCCTATATTTCATATATCTGCTTCTGTTATTTCTGTGATGTGATGTGATCATATAACTGTGTGAGACGAATGCTACTTATATATATTATATACTACTAGACACTATATATGTTTTCCATCCGTGCTAGTCCTGACCCCGCCCTGCCGTAAGTTAAGTAACCTTACGGTGAAGACCCGGATCCCTATGGCGAATGCGGATGGAATATATGTGTGTTTTATTTTCATTTCTTCTGTGATGTTTAGGAAACATAAATGATGGGACGTCATTAATAAGATTAATGAAAAGAAAAGAAACCTAAAAAATGTTGTAGAATCAAATTGTTCAAAAAGGTAGCTCTAGTTCATGTTTTGCATAGTGGTATTCCATTATGAATATCAGCACCTCATTCGATGAGGAAAGAGCCTAGATCCCTTCGCCGGGAATGACCTCTTTAGCAAAACTAGCATATGCTATAACCCACTCGGTTTGTTTTGAAAACTACTCGATTTTAAAGCGGAGCTTAGACCACTCCTTTTCAAATCACTAGATTCTACAACGATATCAAGTTCATTAAGTTAAAGGTTTTCTTTAAAGCCAGTCATAGCCCTCCGTCATTTCAGATATGTACTATTTAGTATTCGTATTGCGTTTGTTGACCTTGTCAAGGCGTAGTGTTTGGTAGCTGATTAGTGCTTTTCTGCCGCATATTGATGCGATTGGTTAAGGTAGTCGTACGGCCTTGTTGACCTTGTCAAGGTTCATAAGAGTGAGTCTAATTCAGTCACGAAATGACGGGTTGAACTTGACTTGCGGTTTATGGTTTGTTGACATTGTCAAGGTCATAGACCGCATGGGATAAAAACAGATATTGGGAATTTCAAGTGTTGAAATTTGCAATGAGATTGCATACATTCTATATGATAGTTGGAAACCGATACCCACTGCGTGTAAGTGTTACTCCTGAAAGAGTTTTCCACTTTACAATTAGCTAATTCAGTAGGTGTCTAAGAAAGGTGTTAACGAGGTTATGCCTCTACGAAAATGAGTTTATTTAATTAGTTCCATGCGAAAGCACGGGGAGACTCCCTCGGAGTACCAACACCTGCCTGGCTGACCGACTAGCGAACTTGTAGGGTGTAATTAATCCCGGCTAATCTTACATTTTAGGTTTTGAAGGAAGATTTGATAAAAACAATGGAAGCCATCCTGATTAGATAAGATAATAACTAGTCTAATCTTGCAAGAACGCACGCTAAAGTGTTTTCTTCTCTCTCTCTCTCTCTCTCCACATAACAACCATGTCACGCCTTAATCAAGATAATAATATGGATGTATTGACTGAACCCGCTTATTATACTGGGCTGAGGAACATTAGTTCCGCTATATCTTATGACAACTGTCATAAGTCTGAGCAAGGGATAGGGGAATGCAAGAATTTCTACGCAACCCGAATGAAGAATAAGCATTCTGATGCATCTTCTTCAGGTGTGTTAGTTATTGAAAACTGTTTCTCAGTCTGCTCTATATCATGGGTATTGGATAGCGGATTAGGATCCCACATTTGTAATATGTTATAAGGGTTAAAGAGAAGTAGAGAACTAGAAAATGGTGATATATCTCTCAGAGTAGGGAATAGAGCAATTGTTGCTGCTGAAGCGGTCGGTGAATATCACCTAGTATTGCCAAATGGTAATACATTGATTTTGAACGATTGTTCTTACGTACCGTCGATGATGTGTAATATAATATACGTTTCTTTATTAGATAAAGAGGGATATAACTTTGCATAAGAGAAAAATGTTATGAACATTTTCCTAAATCAAGTGTTGATTGGGTTTGGTACGTTGTGTAATGGTATACACGTTCTAAATCAAAATACAGTTCTGAATATACAAAACACACAAGAGGAAAAGTTCAGAAATGAACGAAGTCTTCTTGTGGTATTGTAGACTTGGTCATATCAATGCGACCAGACTAACTAAGTTGCATAAAAATGGATATTTGAATCCGTTCGAATTTACATCTTATGAAACTTTCAGTCGTGTCTCAAAGGAAAGATGACCAAAACTCCGTTTACGGCACATGGAGACAGAGCTACCGAAATCTTGGGACTGATACATAGTGATGTATATAGTCCTATGTCTACAAATGACAGGAATGGTTCCTCATACACCGATGATCTCTCAAGATTCAGACATGTGTTCCTGTTGAAACACAAACCTGAAACTTTTGAGAAATTCAAGGAATATAAGAGCGAAGTAGAGAACCAGACGGGTAAAAGTATTAAAATCTTTCAATCAGATCGAAGAGATGAATACTTAAGCATGAAATTCCAAGATTATCTAAAAGAGAATGGGATTCTCTCTCAGCTTACTCCTCCATATACACTACAGCACAACGGTGTATCGTAGTGGAGGAATCGCACCCTATTAGATATGGTGCGCTCTATGATGAGTACTGCTGAGTTACCCATTTCCTTTTAGAGTTATGCACTTGAGACAGGTGCATACCTATTGAATCAAGATCCATCAAAATCTGTAACGACTCTGTTTATAATGTACAAAATTTGTTTAAAATTAAAGTACTAAATGGAGTAATTGCAACCCTGAGTATGCAATAAGTATTTAATTTTCTTTTGAATAGCAAGAAATAGCTTGTAGCTCATTGGTAAAGCCATGCACTACTATGATGTAGCCCCTGTGCTCGAATCCCATCAACCGCATATTATTTTTGCTGATTTTTCTTTTAAACTGTTTAGAAACCCAAAAGTATATACGTGCAATACACGTAAAAATGAAAAGTCTCAAAAATAAAACATGTGTAAATTGTTAATTAAGCAGCCAAGGACATGTGGCCCCAATCCAGAGCGCATCCCCTCACAAACGACCGGCCAAGATGCCTCTGAGGCTGGCGCCGCCGGTCCCAACTGTAGGTAATGCTCCAAAAATTTTGACCCCGACACCCTTTGACCTACCCCACTAACCCTAGTCTGTTTGTTTTCTCTGCACATTAACAGAGAATTAAAATGAGCTTTAAAACCAAATTTTAATGCATTTTTAATTCTCATTTTAATTCCCTAAACCCTAATTTCTTCTATAAATACCACATCATATCATAGCCCTCTCCATTCTGAAATCTAGCATCAAAACTCTCAAAATTTTCCAAGTCCAAAAAGTTGTACAAGTGGAGTTAGCTCAAGGTCAAGTTCTGGCGACGACTCGGAACAAATCCGGCGACACCGCGACTCCACGATGCCTTCAAAACCTTCATTCACCTCTTCTCTCTCTTCCCAATTAGTAAGTCTTTTCTTTTCTCCCCTCGTTTCTATTAAACAAATTCTCTTTTTAAATGACATCGATAAATGGAGTTAACCGACTTTTAAAGTTTATTCTGTTTAAAATAGCAATTTCTCTTAGGAAACACTTATCCAAATTATTAAACCTTGCTTATTAATCATTAACAAAAATTTATAAACCAATTTCACTATATAAGTCCATGTAAAACCATGTTTATTGCACTTTTACGGTTTAATACCATAAACTTTACTTACGACATATTTCATCATGCTTACTTGTATTACCTTTAGAAAACTCATAAGGTAATGACCTACCTCATCATATCACCCATCATGACATAACACGATGGCTTGAAAACAATATTTGTTGTGGCTAAGACGAATTTACAGTTAAATACCATAAACTATCAAAACCGTATTTCGTTTAATTGTCTTAATCAAATTCCATATGATTATGTCCTTACAACCCATTTTGGGGAATCCGATTTGGTTGGTGCAGGTTATCGCACATCTATCGGACTAGTAGGGAAAGATGCAGACCTCCTCACGGAGCATACGATCTCGATGGAATTTTTATTATTACAATTTTTAAGAAAACGTGATTTCTATTAATAAATAAATTATATTTTAATAAATATATAAATATATGTAAATATTATCAAAATATCTATTTTAAATATATAATATATTCCATGTTTTCTAAATCAAAAGAAAAGAACCACAAAATTTCATGAAAATACCATCAAGAAATCAATACAAGTCAAATTACATTAAAATACCATATACTATTCAATCTAGGTTTATATTCACTAGAATAATTCACATTTAAAAATTACATCCATGGAAACCTTAAATACGAAGAATAAATGCTTGAGGTTTATTTTGAAAATATACCAAAACTATTTTTCATAAAACCCCTTCAAGTTATATTAATTTACAATACGGACGCTAGTAAATAAAGGTTTAAGCGGAATCCATTCTCTTAAGCCTCAGGGAGCCGGAGAATGAGAGTGCTTTCTTATTTAAGGTAGACAAACTAAAAACGGTGTTATCAATACTATAATTAGCTTGGAAAAAGTCACAAATCATACCGTCCATATGCAGCAGTTACCGATAACTCCAAAACCTAACTCAGGAATTCAATTCTGTTTGAGTGTCCGACTCAATCTGAGTCTCAGACAATCTGTATACATTTCAATACATGAATATAATTCAATATAACTCCAAAACAACATGAATCCACATATATACTGGAACCTGAACATGAATGCAATCAATATCAACATGACTTGACTGAACCGAACCATGGATATACTTTGATTACATTACTATCCATTTATATACATTCCATTCACATGAACAATTGATATCATGGTTTCGGTAAGTCGTATATAACAATCATCTATAAACAACACAATAAAGCATTACAGAGTTTTAAAGGGGTAGACTGGTACGGAATGTGTTAAAAGTGGCACGAGACTGTAACCATAATATACCTAACCTAAATATCCATTGCCGTTGTCCCGTGGGTTTTGACGGGGCCTTGTACTCCATATACCATAGTCCACGGGGTAAGTTGGACTCCTCTCGTATACACTGGCATATTCTGTACAAGGCTACAAACAACTGAGTTAACACAAACAATCAAATATTATACAGTTATATTCTCTTATCTGTCTATTGTATTTCTACCTCTCTTTGAGACTTACCAAGCGATTGTTCGCTGACGACATTCCTTCTCTTTTTTCTTTGGAATGTTGTCAGGAGGATCTGAATCTCTGGAGATCGAGCCCAGCTCAGAAGACTTGGAGCAGTTCGTAGAAGACTTAGAGCTTTAGTCACTTGTATATACCTTTACTTTCATTTCATGCCATTGTTTAGGCATTGCTTTCCATATTGTATTTACTTTCCAGCATTGCATTGTAAAGAATGTTGAATAAATAAAAAGTTGATGTTCATTTATATCTCATGTCATTCTTGTGTACTTTTACATTATATTGCTTATTTACGCTTAGCGTATTTGCTTATGAGTAAATACGCCACGTGACCCGTCACGCCTCCTTACCGTACTCTGGAAAGCGGGACGTGACGGTTTTGTTGGTGGCCTATGCAGGTCAGTTCTGCATGGAACCCTCCATAACCATGCAGGGTCAGTTCTGCATGGAAACCTAAGAAATATAATCACAAGAATTATAAGACTCAGCAACCAAACATTCTTTTCATTTCCTATTCCGTGAATCTATCCTAACCCTATTTTTTCTTTCAAGGTTATGGATTCTCTGAACAACACTAGCACCAACGTGAATGGCAACACCCAATCACCACCTCTTCCACTTACACCTACCGTAGAAACTCCGATCAATGAGAAGACGAAACTGCTCAAGGAAATAAAGAGTCTCCTGGAGGGACAGCAGCAGCAGACTGCTATCCTAATGAACCGTCCAAAAGCTAAGGTACCTGGAGTAAAACAATTCCAGGCACTGCATCCGAAGTAATTTTCTGGGAAAGAGTGCCGTCTGGAAGTTGAAGAATGGGAACAATCAATTGAAGATGATCTTGCAGCAGCACACGTGCCAGACATTGCTTGGGTAAGGGTTGCAAAGTTTCAACTTACTGAAAACGCCCGAGTATGGTGGAAGGCGGAAGAAAGTTGTCTTGCCCAGCCGATCGAATGGAAGATATTTCGTGACATGTTCGACGTGAAGTATTTTCCAGAGACTGTCCGATTTGACATGGAGCAACAATTCATCCACCTACAACAAAACTCTATGTAGAGCAAATCTGTAGATGAGCATGATACTGAGTTCACTATGTTGAGCAGGGAACATATGTCTCAAATATTCGATTTTCTTATATCACATACTACACAGCTAACACGAGGACGTATTAGGTTTGCGGCCTATCTCATATCAACTACTGAGATCAGGGCCAGACGATTTCAGCAAGGGTTGGACCTGGAGATCCAAGCTGCTTTAACTACATGGGATTTCCCAACCCATGATCTACCTCTGAAGGCTGCCCGTCGATACGAGACAGTAGTAAAGAGGAAGGGAAGACCTCAATCTACCGGTATGAACCACCCTGCTACTCAGATAGTAGGAGGAGCCTCTTCCAGGCCACCGTTTGTACCCAGGAGACCGGGAGTACCATTCAACCGACCCAGACTAGAATTTTGTCTCTACTGCAAAAGAAATGGACACCCGGCAAAGGATTGCAGGCGTGCTAATCGCCTCTGCTTAGCATGTGGCTTATCTACACATGATATTGGATCTTTTCCTTACAGACTCAATCAAAATCAGGCACCCAGACCAGCAATCACCTATCCGCAGCGGCCAGCTATTCAGGCACCTGCTCCTAGACTTGCTTTCCCAGCCCCACCTCCTCATGGACCTCCTACTACATCTCCTCCTCGTCAGTTTCATCAAGAAGAAAGGAATCTACTTCAAGGATAAAGGAACGGACAGAGGAATGCTCCTCCAGTAAGGAGGAATGTACCAAGGCGACAGGCTTTCACAATGACTGTGGAAGAAACTGAAGTTACTGGCCAAGTCATCACTGGTAACTCCCTTTCATTCAAACTTTTCTTTCAATCTTTATACATATCAAAATATCTTTTCCTACACCTAAACATACCCCACACAGCTTAGGTACAATCTTAGTAGCCTCCCTACCTGCACTAGCACTCTTCGATACTGGAGCATCTCATTATTTTATGTCGCAACGGTTCGTCCGAACTCATGCGATTCCAGTCACACAGCTCATATCCAGCTGGAATGTCAGTTCAGGGAACGGCGTTCTAAAAGAAACAATGGGATATGACCTGTGTCCAGTGGTCGTCTGCAGCAGAGAATTCTATACTAACTTCAAGGTGATGAACATACCGAACTTTGATGTAGTTTTGGGTATGGATTGGCAGGGAACTTTCTACGCTACCATCGACTGTTGTCAAAGGAGGGTAGTGTTCGAGATTCCAGACCATCCGGTCTTTTATTTTAAAAGTGGAGACCGTACCCTGGAGCCTAGCACATACAAGGCAAAATTAAAGATGGCAGTGATTGCAACTCTACAGGTAGAAGAAGACAAGCCAGAAGTAGTTCGGGAGTTCGACGATGTATTTCTTAAAGACATATCAGGTTTGCCTCCCGATCGAGCTCTTGAATTTGGAATTGATTTAGTACCTGGAGCACAACCGGTGATCAAAGCACCATATCGACTAAGTCCTGAAGGTTTGAAGAAGATCCGAATTCAGTTGGACGAACTCTTGCAGAAAGGATGGATTCGTCCCAGCACTTCAAGTTGGGGATCTCCAGTTTTGCTCGTGAAGAAGAAGGAAGGTTCATACAGAATGTGCATTGATTATAAAGCTCTGAACAAAGTCACGATAAAGAACAAGAATCCGCTACCGTGAATTGATGATCTGTTCGATCAACTAAGTGGGTCTTGCATTTTCTCAAAGTTAGATCTTCGTTCGGGTTATCATCAGGTGAAGGTCAAAGAGTCTGATATTCCGAAGACGACATTCAGAACTCGCTATGGACATTATGAGTTTCTCGTGATGCCATTTGGAGTGAACAATGCACCAGCCATATTCATGAACCTAATGAATCAAGTTTTCCGGGAGTACCTAGACAGGTTTGTGGTCATTTTCATAAACGACATCCTAGTGTATTATAAGAGTCAGGAAGAACATGCCGAGCACTTACGAATTGTCCTGGAGACTTTGCGACAACATCAACTCTATGCCAAATACAACAAGTGCGAGTTTTGTCTAGATCAGGTCAGATTTCTCGGACATATCATTTTAGGCGAAGGAATCTCTGTAGATCCAGCTAAAGTATCAGCAGTAAGCGAATGGCCGACACTAAAGACAGTGAAGGACATTCGAAGTTTCTTGGGTTTAGCAGGATACTACCGAAGATTTATTGAAGGATTTTCGAAGATTGCAATACCCCTGACCAAGCTCACACGTAAAGATGAAGAATTCATGTGGTCAAAAGTATGTGAACAAGCTTTCATAGAACTCAAGTCAAGGTTGACAACAACGCCTATTCTCGTAATACCAGATCAATCTGGAAGATTTGTTGTGCATTGCGATGCATCCAGTAAGGGATTAGGATGTGTTCTACATCAGCATGGTAAAGTTATAGCTTATGCATCAAGACAGCTGAAGGTTCATGAGTGCAACTATTCGACGCATGATCTGGAGTTGGCAGCCATTATATTTGCATTGAAAATTTGGCATCATTATCTTCTTAGAGAATGGGTAGATATATACATAGACCACAAAAATCTGAAGTATGTGTTTACTCAGAAAGAGCTGAATATGCGGCAGAGAAAATGGTTAGAACATATGGCAGACTTCGACATCAACCTACAATATCATCCAGGGATGGTGAATGTAGTTCCTGATGCACTTAGTCACCAACCACTATCAATGAATCTCACCGCACAGTGGAAGCTACAGCAAGATTTGCACCAGATGGAGATAGAAGTGGTCATGCCAGGTAACGCTTCAAGTTTGATAAACTTACAAGTTCAGTCTACAATTGTTAATCAGATCAAAGCTGCTCAAGCAAGTGATTCCAAGTTGCAAAAGATCAGAGAACAAGTAGAAAGTGGACTTTGAACGGACTTCATCATCCATAAAGACGGATGTTTGAGAAACAGAAGCAGATTGTGTGTACCACAAGGTTCTGTTCGAGAAGAGTTGATGAAAGAAGCTCACAGCTCTTCGTACTCAGTACACCCTGGTGGAACAAAGATGTACAAAGATCTGCATCAACATTACTGGCGGCATGGAATGAAGCGTAAAGTAGCCAGAAGAGACGCAAAATGTTTGGTGTGTCAGCAAGTGAAAGCTGAACATCATAGAACTGCTGGTTTACTTTGACCGTTACCTATTCCAGAATGGAAGTGGCAACACATTACCATGGATTTTGTGACTACTCTTCCTCGCAGCAAAAAAGGTAACAATGCTGTATGGGTTATTGCGGATCGACTCACAAAGTCGGCTCACTTCATCCCATTTCGAGTTGGCCAATCTACCGAGACCCTATCAAAGAAGTACATGGAGGTAAGTTTAAATCTAAGTAAGATTTAATTCTTCATAGTGTACTATTTTTGATACCCATGAACTCATTCAGGAGATCGTGAGATTACATGGAGTACCGGTTTGCATTGTCTCCGATCGTGACATTAGATTCCGATCGCAATTTTGGCAGAGTCTGCAAGCTAGCTTGGGAACGAGTCTGAACTTTAACACAGATTATCATCCACAAACAGATGGTCAGTCTGAGCGAATGATTCAGATCCTTGAAGATATGCTAAGAGCGTGTATGCTAGACATCGGAGGATCTTGGGAAGATCACGTACATCTTGTGGAGTTTTCATACAACAACAGCTACCAAGCGAGTATTGGAATGACACCGTTTACATCTCTCTATAGAAGGAAGTGTCGATCACCATTAAGTTAGGACGGCATCGGAGATATGGAACTCCTTGGACTTGAGATGATAGTGGCGACTGTAGATGTAGTTCGCACTATCAGGGAATAAATGCGCATAGCCCAAGACAGACAGAAGCACTGGGCTGATGCAAAGTGCCGACACTTGGAGTTCCAACCGGGAGATCATGTCTTTCTGAAGATTTCTCCAAACCGTGGAGTGATTCGATTTGGAAAACGGGGTAAGCTAAGTCGAAGATTTATTAGACCGTTCAACATACTCGAATGAGTCGGAGAAGTGGCGTATCGTTTGGCACTTCCACCCTCATTGGAAGGAGTGCACAACGTATTCCATATATCCCAGCTCCGAAGGTATGTGAGTGACCTCAGTCATATCCTTGATCACTCCAAGCTTACTGTACAGACAAACATATCTTGTGAGCAACAACCCGTTGAAATCCTAGACAGAAAGGTAAAGTCACTTCGGAACAAGAAAGTAAACTTGGTCTGAGTGGTGTGGAAAAAAGACTCACCAGGAGAATCAACATGGGAAAGAGAAGACGACATGTGTGCAAGATACCCTTACCTGTTTGTAAATTAGTCCTTAAATAATTGTAAATTTCAAGGAAGAAATTTTTGTAAGGAGGGTAGAATGTAATGACTCTGTTTATAATGTACAAAATTTGTTTAAAATTAAAGTACTAAATGGAGTAATTCCAACCATGAGTATGCAATAAGTATTTAATTTGCTTTTGAACAGCAAGAAATAGCTTGTAGCTCATTAGTAAAGCCTTGCACTGCTATGATCATCAGCCACATATTATTTTTGCTGATTTTTCTTTTAAACTTTTTAGAAGCCCAAAAGTTTACACATGCAATACACGTAAAAATGAAAAGACTCAAAAATCAAACATGTGTAAATTGCTAATTAAGCAGCCTAGGATACGTGGCCCCAATCCAGAGCCCTTCTCCCTACAAACGACCGGCCAAGATGCTTCTGGGGCCGGCGCCGCCGGTCCCAACTGTAGGTAAAGCTCCAAAAATTTTGACCCCGACACCTTTTGGCCTACCCCACTAACCTTAGTCTGTTTGTTTTCCCTGCACATTAACAGAGAATTAAAATGAGCTTTAAAACCAAATTTTAATGCATTTTTAATTCTCATTTTAATTCCCTAAACCCTAATTTCTTCTATAAATACCACATCATATCCTAGCTGTCTCCATTCTGAAATCTAGCATCAAAACTCTTAAAATTTTCCAAGTCCAAAGAGTTGTACAAGTGGAGTTAGCTCAAGGTCAAGTTCCGGCGATGACTCGGAACAAATCCGGCGACACTGGGACTCCACGACGCCTTCAAAACCTTCATTCACCTCTTCTCTCTCTTCTCAATCAATAAGTCTTTTCTTTTCTCCCATCGTTTCTATTAAACAAATTCACTTTTCAAATGACATCGGTAAGTGGAGTTAACCGACTTTTAAAGTTTATTCTGTTTAAAATAACAATTTCTCTTAGGAAACTCTTATCCAAATTATTAAACCTTGCTTATTAATCATTAACAAAAATTTAGAAACCAGTTTCACCATATAAGTCCATGTAAAACCATGTTTATTGCACTTTTATGGTTTAATATCATAAACTTTACTTACGACATAATTTATCATGCTTACTTGTATTACCTTTAGCAAACTCACGAGGTAATGACCTACCTCATCACATCACCTATCATGACATAGCACAATGGCTTAAAAATAATATTTGTTATGGCTAAGACGAATTTACAGTTAAATACCATAAACTATCAAAACCGTATTTCGTTTAATTGTCTTAATCAAATTCCATACGATTATGTCCTTACAACCCATTTTGAGGAATCCGATTTGGTTGGTACAGGTTATCGCACATCTATTGGACTAGTAGGGCAAGATGCAGACCTCCTCACGGAGCATACGATCTCGATGGAATTTTTATTATTACAATTTTTAAGAAAACGTGATTTCTATTAATAAATAAATTATATTTTAATAAATATATAAATATATGTAAATATTATCAAAATATCTATTTTAAATATATAATATATTCCATGTTTTTTAAATCAAAAGAAAAGAACCACAAAATTTCATGAAAATACCATCAAGAAATCAATACAAGTCAAATTACATTAAAATACCATATACTATTCAATCTAGCATTATATTCACTAGAATACTTCACATTTAAAAATTACATCCATGGAAACCCTAAATACGAATAATAAATGCTTGAGATTTATTTTGAAAATATACCAAAACTATTTTTCATAAAACCCCCTCAAGTTATATTAATTTACAATAAGGACCCTAGTAAATATAGGTTTAAGCGGAATCTGTTCTCTTAAGCCTCAGCGAGCAGGAGAATGAGAGTGCTTTCTTATTTAAGATAGACAAACTAAAAACAAAGTTATCAATACGATAATTGGTTTGGAAAAAGTCACAAATCATGCCGTCCATGTACATCAGTTACCAATAACTCCAAAACCTAACTCAGTAATTCAATTCTGTTTAAGTGTCCGACTTAATCTGAGTCTCAGTCAATCTGTATACATTTCAATACATGAATACAATTCAATATAGCTCCAAAACAACATGAATCCATATATATAGTGGAACCTGAACATGAATGCAATCAATATCAACATGACTCGAATGAACCGAACCATGGATATACTCTGATTACATTACTATCCATTTACATCCAGTTCATTCACAAGAACAATTGATATCATGGTTTCGGTAAGTCGTATTCAACAATCATCTATAAACAACACAATAAAGCATTACAGGGTTTCAAAGAGGTAGACTGGTACGAAATGTGTTAAAAGTGGCACGAGACTGTAACCATAATACACCTGACCTGAATATCCGTAGCCGTTATCCCGTGGGTTTTGACAGGGCCTTGTACTCCATATACCATAGTCCATGGGTAAGTTGGACTCCTCTCGTATACACTGGCATATTCTGTACCAAGCTACAAACAACTGCATTAACACAAAAAATCAAACATTATACAGTTATATTCTTTTATCTGTCTATTGTATTTCTACCTCTCTTTGGGTCTTACCGAGCGATTGTTCGCTGATGACATTCCTTCTCTTTTTTCTTTGGAATGTTGTTAGGAGGATCTGACTCTCTGGAGATCGAGCCCAGCTCAGAAGACTTGGAGGAGTTCACAGAAGACTCAGAGCTTTAGTCACTTTTATATACCTTTACTTTCATTTCATGCCATTGTTTAGGCATTGTTTTCCATATTGTATTTACTTTCCAGTATTTTATTGTAAAGAATGTTTAACAAATAAAAAGTTGCTATTCATTTACATCTCATGTCATTCTTGTGTACATTTACATTTTATTGCTTATTTACGCTTAGCGTATTTGCTTCTGAGTAAATACGTCACGTGACCCGTCGCGCCTCCTTACCGTACTCTGGGAAGCAAGGCTGACAAAATCTGTGCCTAAAACACCATATAAGATATGGAGTGGAAAGAGACCATATCTTAAACGAGTTAAGATATGGGGTTTTCTGGCCTATATTTAAAAACAGAATCCGGACAAACTCGAAACATGATCAGTTCTTTACAAGTTTTTGCGATATCCAAAGAATTCACATGAATATATCTTCTACCACACTGAGAAACAAAAGGTGTTTGTTACTCAACATGCCACCTTTTTAGAAAAGGAATTTCTTGTAAAAGAAATTAGTGGTAATAAGTTAGAGCTAGAAGAAGTTCTAGATACACAAACTATAACTGAAGATTTGATTGAACCGGAGAATTCAATAGTCTCCGATGAACCACAGCCACTCCGTAGATCTAGTAGGGTTTCTCACCCACCTGAAAGATACTACGGTTTTCTCATAGACGGTGGGAGCGAGGATTGCATCATGGAAGATGATGACCCAACTAGTTTCGAGCAGGCCATCATAAGTGGGGACTCTAAGAAATGGTTGGATGCTATGCGATCTGAGATGGAATCCATGCACACCAACAAAGTATGGACTTTGGAAGTTGCTCCTGAAAGGGTAAAACCCATTGAGAGCAAGTGGATCTTTAAGAAGAAATTTTTTGTAGATGAAAAGGTTGAGACCTTCAAAGCTAGACTTGTAGCAATAGATTTTCGTCAACGACCAGGTGTCGACAATGATGAGACATTTTCTCCAGTGGCTATGCTTAAGTCCATCAGGATTCTACTTGCCATTGCTGCATACCATGACTATGAAATCTGGCAGATGGACGTCAAGACCGCATTTATAAATGGTGATTTAGAAGAGAGCATATATATTACACAGCCAGAGGGCTTCGTAGACAGAGGGAGAAACGGAAAGGTGTGTAAGCTGCTTAAATCAATTTACGGATTAAAGCAGGCGTCGCGGAACTGGAATATCTATTTTGATGTAGCAGTCAAAGAATTTGACTTCATCAAAAACGTAGATGAACTATGTATATATAAAAAGATTGTAGAGAGTAAAGTTGTCTTCCTCATATTGTACGTAGATGACATACTCTTGATAGGATTTGATATTCGTATGCTGCATTCGGTCAAACTCTTCCTATCAAAAAAGTTCTACATGAAAGATATGGTGATGCCTCCTATATCCTGGGGATAAATATCTATAGAGATAGACCTAAAAGGATGTTGAGATTGTCCTAATCCAGGTACATAGACACCATATTAAAGAGGTTTAGTATGGATGATTCTAAGCGTGGTAATTTACCCGCATGCTCAGGAATCACTCTCTCCAAAGAGATGTCTCCCAAGACCGATTTAGAGAGGGCTCGCATGAATATGATACCCTATGCTTCTGCAATTGGGTCTATCATGTACTCGATGTTATGCACCTGACCAGATGTAGATTATGCAATTAGTGTGGTAAATAGGTATCAATCAGACCGAGGGTAGAAACACTGGATAGCTGTGAAGAACATTCTTAAGTACTTGAGAAGGACTAAAGAGACGTTCTTGGAGTATGGTAATGGAGAACTCCAAGTAGAGTCCTTTACCGATTCGAGCTTCCAGAGTGATAAGGAAGAAAACAAGTCTGTCTCGGGATTTGTCTTCACCCTCAATGGAGGGGCGGTATGTTGGAAGAGTTCCAAGTAAGATACCATTGCAGACTCGACGATGGAGGCTGAATATATCACTGCCAACGATGCTTCTAAAGAGGCTGTCTGGATGAAGAAGTTCATTGATGAATTTGGTGTGGTTCCATCCATTGAGAACTAATCCCTTTGTATTGTGATAAAAATGGAGCGGTGGCTTTGGCTAAGGAACCCCGGTCCCATCAGCGATCCAGACATATTCTGAGGTGGTATCACCTGATCTGAGAGATAGTTGATCGCCGGGAGATCGAGGTCAGGAAAGTAGACACGAAGAACAACACGGTGGATCTACTCACGAAGGTCCTTCCCCAAACGCGGTTTGAAAGACTTTTTAGAATGTTGGGTATGCGATGCAACAACAACTGGCCTTAGTGTTAGTTATATGTATGCCCTAAAGGCTATTACTGTACATACGATGTGTATTGTATTGGATGCTTGGACATATATAGGGAGGACTTTCTTGCTCGACATGATAGTATGCTATCTGGTTGCTCTTTATCTTAACATGTACACTGATTGTCTCTATGTTACATGTTGATAAATCCCTTAGGATGAGTACTTGACTACCAGGATTATGATGCAGATCATACTAGTGGGGACAGAGTAGTCGGTAAGTACATCCTTCAAATGTTCCTAGTCCTAGGTGTATCGAGACAGGGCATCGATATTCCATAGTAGACTAGCGTGTAGCTTCTCGACCCATGTAGATGGGCGATGGATGATCCCATATCTATTGGTGTTTGACATCAGAGATGGTATACGGGTGCTCAGTGGAGACTGGGTACACTGGACGGACTCGCCGAGAACTCCTAGATGGTATTATACCTATCGTCAGATAGCAGTTCTCTGGTGACACTGGTACGGGTTAGTCTGTAGACCCGAGATCGTCATAGAGTCTTGGGTGATTCCCACTGTGCTTTGATTTCCACCTTACCATGTTTAAGATAACGTGCAAAACAGTGGTTTTTGGGTACAGTCCCGAATCACATGGAGCGATAGGAAGGGTTTCGTCTCTCCCGGTATTGGGAGTTGATGTTGCGTTGTGCTTGATTGGCTATAACAGGAAGTACCTGGCCAGGGCTACTTCAGAGATATACTGGTAAGTGTTATCGATAGTTTCTCAACCCGTTATGAGCCTTATATCTGTAGGGTTCCTAGGCACACTAATGAAGTCTTACAAGGAATCAACCATGCCAATTTCAAATTTTACAAGTGCCGAGAAACCCTAATACGGATCGTTAACTAGATTTTAGGCGAAACATGCAACTAGTTAACAACTTAACTAAGTGAACGGAAATACAACCTTTGTAGATCCGGTTCTCCACCTCCATAGCTCCATGATGAAGTCTCCTTGCTGTCCAAATCAAATCCCGGGCTCTAGCGTCGGCTTCATCGGAGAAATGGGCAGGCTAGGTCATCGACTACGATGCCGAAGATGATCTACGTCGAGGCATCACAAGATCAAGCTCCCACTTCACCAAGTCATGAAACTTATGAAGAAAACACCCTATACTACTTGGCAAGAGGTAGAGGATGAAGAAATAGGAAGTGGGTTCACTTTAGAATTGGATTTCTCACTCTTTTCATCAAATCACCATTGATGGAAGCAAGGTTTTCTTCTTGAAGAAGAAGAAGAAGATGATAATATGATAAGTTAATTATATTCCAAAAGAAAAATAATACTTATCATATATTTATCCATGGTCAACTGTAGAGAATGAATCATGGTTAAGTGGAATGGTTAGGGTTAAGCATGAGACAAAAATGGTGGACTTGTTCAAAGCTTCATGAAGCTTCAATATACAAACAAAGAAAGCCACCATTTTTTCTTTATGCTTATTATTTTCCAAAAAGAATAAATAAATAAATAAATGAATAAGAAAACAAAACCCTAACCATTCATATAACCATGGTTTAATCTTTACACAAACCCAAGTTAGCATGCATCATCAAACATGATACAAACTTGTGCACAAAAATATATCACATATACAATGTGCACAAACAAGTGAGAAAAACCATTTAAAGTGAACCAATACTAGTTAATGCAAAGTAATATATCAAATATATAATTATGCATTAAATCATTAAATCAACACTTGATTTAACGATCCGGTCATATCGCATGTGACCGACTAATATCCAATGTATCGGCTTATCGAATCAATCCTTGATTCGATAACTAGGTTATATCGCATACAACCATATCGATACATTCATCGCGAGAATAGAATACGGTATCACATACACGCATTATTCTCGGTCCCGCACATATCTCATATGCGCTCCTATTTCGTTTCGCTTGAGCCAGGAAATCTCTGTGTAGGACTCTAAAGACTCGTCAATACGCCGGCAGCAGGTGATGATCATATCAAACACCCATAAGCCGCAAGCGGTCTGCTAAACGTAACGGCCACCCGGGTATTGAGCGATCAGAAGATCGACGAGCAAGCCCGCTCACACTCCTATGAATCCAACCAGTAACACTTACCGTACAGTCCGGTCTGATCGTCTGATATGTCGCATATCTCGCCTAGGGGTGGTAAACGTCAGACCCCAATAGCTTGATAAGTCGTGTCGATATGAGGTCTATAACAGTTCGAGAAACTACTGGTAACACTTACCAGTAAATCTCAGCAACCCTGGCCAGGGATTTTCGGTTATAGCCAATCGAACACAGCGCAACATCAACTCCCTATACCGAGAGAGACGAATCCGCTCCTATCGCTCATTGCCTCCATGTGATTCGGGACTGTACCCAAAAACCACCGTTTTGCACGCCCTCTTGGACGTGGTAAGGTGGAAATAAAAGCACAGTGGGAATCACACAAGACTCTATGACGATCTCGGGTCAACAGACTACTCTGTACCAGTGTCACCAGAGAACTGCCATCTGACATAAGGCATAATACCATCTGGGAGTTCTCGGCGAGTCCGTCCAGTGTACCCAGTCTCCATTGAGCACCCGTATATCATCTCTGATGTCAAACACTAATGGATATGGGATCATCCATCGCCCATCTGTATGGGTCGAGAAGGTATATGCTAGTCTACTCTGGTATATCGATGCCCCGTCTCGATACACCCACGACTAGGGACCTTGAAGGATGTACTTATGGACTACCATGTCCCCATTAGTATGATCCTCATCATAGTCCCGGTAGTCAAGTACACACCCTAAGAGCTTTACCAACATGTAACAGAGAGACATTCAGTATACACGTTAAGGTAAAGAGTAACTAGATAGCATACTATCATGTCGAGCAAGAAAGTCCTCCCTATATATGTCCAAGCATCCACTACAATATACATCCTATGTATAGTAATGGCCTCTAGGGCATACATATAACTAACAATCTCCCATTTGCACTAGGGCCATCTGATAGCAGTGGTTGTAGTATCTCATACCCAACCATCCCATAAAAGTCCCTCTCTGGGAAAAGGCCTTTGTGAGTGGATCTGCCGTGTTGTCCTCTGAGTCTGCTCTCCTTACCTTGATTCCCTAGGAGATCAACCATCTCCATGATCAAGTGATACTGCCTTAGAATATGTCTGGATCACTGATGGGATGGACGTTCCTCGGCATAAGCCACATCTCCATTGTCACACAATGGGAGGAACTAAGTTCATCTCATGAACAAATATACATCCAGACTGCCTCTTTGGTAGCATCATTAGCAGCGATGTATCTTGCCTTTAATCGTCTAGTTAGCCACGGTATTTAGCTTGGAACTCTTCCAACATACCGTCCCTCTTGTGAGGGTAAAGACAAAGCCTGTGACTGACATTCAGTCGTCCTTATCACCCTGGAATACTTCCAGTGATTCTCCCCAGGACCAATTGATACCATCTCACTACAACTAGTGAGAATCCTAACATCCAATTAGATCTATCTCATAGATCCAAAACCCAGGATTTAGGAGGTATCACTTTGATCCTTTATGGAGAATCATTGTGATAAGCGGAGATTGATCGAGCGTAGCATAGGAAACTCCTTCCCTATCAAGAGTATGTCATCCACGTACTCTATGAGGATCATCACCATACTCCCTACTACCCTTTTGTATATACAAGGTTCATCTACCATTTTGATGATGTCAAACTGTTGGCCTGCTCGAAACTAGTTGGGTCATCATCTCATGATGCAATCCTCGCTCCCACTGTCATAGAGTAACCGAAGTATCTCTCAGGTGGGTGAGGAACCCTACTAGATCGGCGGAGAGGCTGAGGTTCGTTGGTATCTACTGAATCCTTTGGTTCTACCAAATCATCTGCTGTTGTTTGTATAGCTGGAACCTTTCCAGTTGTACATAACAGACCTTGCCTCGAGCTTGTCCGGATTATGCTTTTAGACATAGCCCGGACAACTCCAAATCTTAACCAACTTAAGATATGGGCTCTTCCCTTTCCATATCACATATGAAGTGGTAGGCTTTGATCTGATTCGAACCCTATTCAATAGGTATGCAGCTTCTCAAGCGCATAACTCCCAAAAAGAAAACAAGTAACTCAGTAGTACTCATCATAGAGCGCACCATATCGAATAGGGTGCAATTGCTCCGCCCTGATATACCATCGTGCTATGGTGTATACGGGGAGTAATGCTGAGAGAGAATCTCATTCTCCTTTAGAATAGTCCAGGAATTCTGTGCACAAGTATTCTCCTCCCTGATCGCATCAAAGGACATAATACTTATACCCTCAATTTGGTTCTCTACTTCTAACTTATATTCCGTGAATATCTCAAAAGGTTCGGACTTGTGTTTCAACAGGAACATATGTCTGAATCTTGAGAGATCATCAGAGAATGTAATGAAGTACAAAGTACCATTCCTGGCATATGTAGACAGGGGACCTTACATACATCAACATGTATCATCCCAAGAGTTTACCAACTCTTTCTCTGTTTCCAGTAAACAGAGCTATGGTCATTGTGTCTTTGTGACATGACTGGCAAGTTTCATAAGATGTAAATTCAAACAAATTTAAATATGCATCCAAATGTAACTTCAGCTAGTCAGGTCGCATTGATATGACCTAGTCTACAATACCTCAAGAAAAAATTCGTTCATTTCTGAACTCATCCTCTTGTGTGTGTTCTGTATACTAAGAACTGTAGTTTGATTTAGAACATCAACGCTTTTAGATAACGTGCCTGAACCGATCAACTTTTGATATAGGAAATGTTCAAAACATTATCCAACTATACAAAATTTTATCATTTCTTTACTAATAAAGAGATTGATATGATTTTGTATATCAGGTTCGGTATCTAATAACATTCGTTCAGAATCAATGTATTGGGAATACAGGGTGACAGTGACCAACAGACTTGGCTGCAACACTTGCCCTGTTTTCTGTCTCATGAAACTTATCACCCGTTCTCAGTTCTCTACCTTTCTGTAGCCCATGTAATGTATTACATTTGCGGGATCCTGATCCGGTATCACATACCCAGGACGTAAAGGATACTGAGAAACAGTTATATATAATGAACACACCCGAAGATGATGCATCAGCATGTACTCTCTTCGTTTGGGCGGCACGGGAATTCTGGTATTCCCCAATTTCCTGCTCTGTCTCATAACAATTATAAGTTGGAGCGGGATCAAGTTCCCCAGCTCAGTATAACAAGTGGGTTCGGTCAATATTCCGTATTATTATCTTGATTAAGGCGTGATATGGTCGCTACCTGGAGAGAGAGAGAAGAAAATACTCAGCGTGCGCTCTTGCAAGATCAGATTGGTTATTATTTTATCTAATCAGGATGGCTCCCACTGCTTTTTATCAAATCTTCCTTCAAACCCTAAAAGGAAAGACTAGCCGGGATTAATTACACACTACAAGTTCGCCAATCTTTCAGCCAGGCCAGTGTCGGTACTTTGAGGGAGGTCCCCCGTGCTTTCGCATGAACCTAATTAATGTAAACCTCGTTTTCCCAGAGGCGTAACCCCGTTGACACCTTTCTAGACACCTACTTGATCGGCTAATTGCAATGTGTAAAACTCTCCCAGGAGTAACTCTTACTCGCAGCGGGTATCGGGATCCAACTATCTCATAGAAGGTATGCAATCTTATTGCAAATTTCAACACTTGAAATTCCCAATAATATTTTACCCCTAGCGTCCTATGACCATGACGCAGGCCAACAAACCATAGTCCGCTAGTCAAGTTCAACCCGTCATTTCTTGATTGAATTAAACCCACCCGCACGACCCTTGACGCAGGCCAACAAAGTCGCACGACTACCCTAATCCAATCTGCATCATATGCATAAGCAGATAAATACTAGTTAGCTACCGCACACTACGCCTTGACGCAGGCCAACAAACGTAGCACGAATACTAACTACCACTTATCTGAAATGACGGAGGGCTACGACAGGTTTTTCTGAAAACCTATTGCGTAATGAACTTGATATCATTGTAGAATCAAATGATTTTAAAAATGGAGTGTTTTTGAGGCTTTTCTAGTTTTGCTAAAGGGGTCACTCCCGATGAAGGGATCGTCGGCCCTTTCCTCGTCGAATGAGGTGCGGGATATATCATATATATCACTGTGCAAAGCAGAAACTCTTAAAAGCAATCAAAAGACAAACCGAGTGTGTAGCATCTGCCAGTTATTGCTAAAGGAGTCACTCCCGGTGAAGGGATCTCGGTCCTTTCCTTATCGAATAAGGTGCAGGATATATCATATATACCTCTGTGCAAAACAAGAACTGTAGCTACCCTTTTTTTTATTTTGAAATTCGATTCTACAACATCTTTAGGTTTCTTTTACTTTCATTAATCACATTAATGAAGTCCCATCATTTAAGTACCTAAACATCACAGATAAATACGACGCACACTTATGTCATCCGCATTCGCCTCGATGTCCCCTCGTGCACCGTTAGGTTAGGTAACTAACGGCAGAGCGGGGCAGGGCTAGCGCGGGTGTAAAACATAAGTAACGCCTATATAATATATCATATATACTATATAAAGTATCCATCACAGAACATATCACATGATCACATCACAGATATCGCAGCAGAAGAATGATATGAAATATTGGATATACTAGGACGTCCGTGTTTTCAATACGAGCCAGTATAAAACACGGATTCCACGGTCGTGATGAATAGCCAAACCCACACCCCTAGACCCCTACGAGAGCGGCAAGCAACCCTACCAATTCTAGAGTTAGGAGACCCGGACTCGACTCCTCGAGTTGGTCTCCTACTGGACTCCAGAACCCGGTTACTTGTGCTCCCCTCCTTGAGTCTATCTTAGTGCGGAAAAGTAAATAATATACAAAGGGTGACATCTTGCGCAACCTGGAAGTGCCCCAATAAAATAATATTACATACAAGTTTTTACATGAATGAAAATGAAAAACACTCATCTCACATAAAAACCCCCGGCTATTCAAACACGACGATCCAATATAACATATCCAGCAACACATAATATCACATGTCATCAACGTAAGTAAATATGTCCATCCCAATTGTCGTTGACATATAGCAACGAAACCGGCGATATCACATATTACACTTACGGTCACTGAAAATAAAGTGTAAAACTACAACAATTGGAATCCGCAACCGCTTTAGACATCGCATGCCTAATCAAATGAAATACTTAGACATCGCATGCCTAACAATTATAAACCCCGCATTTTAGTCTCAAAATCGAAAACACTTTTCAATATAGAGTCGGGTAATTCAACAAGATTCCCGACATCCTGATCGAATGCTCGTCGCAAACTTTAGTAGGCGGCCGCACCCCGACGCCGTCGACAAAGTGCACCAAGACGGAACACCGCTGCCGCGAGCACCCGAACGGATGCTTTCGGCGACGGGGTTCTCCTACAGTCACTTTGTCGGGGCTATGGAGTGAGTCTGTCTATTAAGTTTACCCGGCAAGTATCCGCGTACGCTACGTGATTGCGACGGAATTTTGATCACATTAAAATTCCGTGGCAACCGATCAAGTGAGACTAAGCTGCTATGTTTATAACATTCATTCAGTTATCTCATAACTTCTTATGAATTCCAATTATTGTATCACATTCCGAATAAGATAGAAAATGTAAAACTTTCCGATCGAACAATCGAACACCCAAGTTTTTCCGAAACAGCTCAACTCATGAAATAAGTTCAAAGACATTCACTTCATGCCTCAGTTCCAACGGTCCAGCCGTAGAAGGGTCAAGCCAACGCCTCACATGTGGCACGCCGTACTGCCCCAAACCCGAAGGTTCAAAGGGCAGTTCAAGACGGTCACATAATCGAGTTAAGGTTTGTTGTCTTCTAGAGGGACCATCGAGTTACTTGCACTACTTAGAACGTTTTTAAACCTCGGAAAAATCCAACACTTGGAAATTTTCCGGCAGGGGAAAAGTTGGGTATTTATATCCGGTCGAACTTTTTAACATATTCAAAAATTATCCGGAATCCACATAGACAAAATCTGATAATCCGATCGAATCATCGAATCCCCAAAACAACCCCAGAAAATTCAACTCTTGAATAAATATTAAAAATTCCCATAAAACTCAGCACTGTGAAAGAGGAATTACTGTGCAAATATGGAGGGCTGACGTCACCAGAGAGCCGCGGAACCGCCGCAGAGGCTAGGCTTCTGCCGCGGTTCCGCCGCATGTTTGAGGTATCATTGGTCAAATTTTGCACCGTAATTCTTATAATTCTCTGCTGAATTTTTTAAGCATTTTTAATCTGGAAAAAACCCAGTTTTTGAAAAAAGTCCAGAGAGCGTGAAATTTTAGGGTTTCGGGTTCGTTCGGGTTTCAAACTTCGTCTACGCATCGCCTAAGGCTCTAGCTAGGCTCTGATACCACTTTAGGGTTCCTAGGTACACTAATGAAGTCTCACAAGGTATCAACCATGCCAATTTCAAATTTTACAAGTGCCGAGAAACCCTAATACAGATCGTTAACTAGATTTTAGGCGAAACATGCAACTAGTTAACAACTTAACTAAGTGAACGGAAATACAACCTTTGTAGATCCGGTTCTCCACCTCCATAGCTCCATGATGAAGTCTCCTTGCTGTCCAAATCAAATCCCGGGCTCTAGCGTCGGCTTCATCGGAGAAATGGGCGGGCTAGGTCATTGACTACGATGCCGAAGATGATCTACGTCGAGGCATCACAAGATCAAGCTCCCACTTCACCAAGTTATGAAAATTGTGAAGAAAACACCCTATACTACTTGGCAAGAGGTAGAGGATGAAGAAATAGGAAGTGGGTTCACTTTAGAATTGGATTTCTCACTCTTTTCATCAAATCACCATTGATGGAAGCAAGGTTTTCTTCTTGAAGAAGAAGAAGAAGATGATAATATGATAAGTTAATTATATTCCAAAAGAAAAATAATACTTATCATATATTTAACCATGGTCAAGTGTAGAGAATGAATCATGGTTAAGTGGAATGGTTAGGGTTAAGCATGAGAAAAAAATGGTGGACTTGTTCAAAGCTTCATGAAGCTTCAATATACAAACAAAGAAAGCCACCATTTTCTCTTTATGCTTATTATTTTCCAAAAAGAATAAATAAATAAATAAATGAATAAGAAAACAAAACACTAACCATTCATATAACCATGGTTTAATCTTTACACAAACCCAAGTTAGCATGCATCATCAAACATGATACAAACTTGTGCACAAAAATATATCACATATACAATGTGCACAAACAAGTGAGAAAAACCATTTAAAGTGAACCAATACTAGTTAATGCAAAGTAATATATCAAATATATAATTATGCATTAAATCATTAAATCAACACTTGATTTAACGATCCGGTCATATCGCATGTGACCGACTAATATCCAATGTATCGGCTTATCGAATCAATCCTTGATTCGATAACTAGGTTATATCCCATACAACCATATCGATACATTCATCGCGAGAATAGAATACGGTATCACATACACGCATTATTCTCGGTCCCGCACATATCTCATATGCGCTCCTATTTCGTTTCGCTTGAGCCAGGAAACCTCTGTGTAGGACTCTAAAGACTCGTCAATACGCCGGCAGCAGGTGATGATCATATCAAACACCCATAAGCCGCAAGCGGTCTGCTAAACGTAACGGCCACCCGGGTATTGAGCGATCAGAAGATCGACGAGCAAGCCCGCTCACACTCCTATGAATCCAACCAGTAACACTTACCGTACAGTCCGGTCTGATCGTCTGATATGTCGCATATCTCGCCTACGGGTGGTAAACGTCAGACCCCAATAGCTTGATAAGTCGTGTCGATATGAGGTCTATAACAGTTCGAGAAACTACTGGTAACACTTACCAGTAAATCTCAGCAACCCTGGCCAGGGATTTCCGGTTATAGCCAATCGAACACAGCGCAACATCAACTCCCTATACCGAGAGAGACGAATCCCCTCCTATCGCTCATTGCCTCCATGTGATCCGGGACTGTACCCAAAAACCACCGTTTTGCACGCCCTCTTGGACGTGGTAAGGTAGAAATCAAAGCACAGTGGGAATCACACAAGACTCTATGACGATCTCGGGTCAACAGACTACTCTGTACCAGTGTCACCAGAGAACTGCTATCTGACGTAAGGCATAATACCATCTGGGAGTTCTCGGCGAGTCCGTCCAGTGTACCCAGTCTCCACTGAGCACCCGTATATCATCTCTGATGTCAAACACCAATGGATATGGGATCATCCATCGCCCATCTGTATGGGTCGAGAAGGTATATGCTAGTCTACTCTGGTATATCGATGCCCCGTCTCGATACACCCACGACTAGGGACCTTGAAGGATGTACTTATGGACTACCATGTCCCCAGTAGTATGATCCGCATCATAGTCCCGGTAGTCAAGTACACACCCTAAGGTCTTTACCAACATGTAACAGAGACACATTCAGTATACACGTTAAGGTAAAGAGTAACCAGATAGCATACTATCATGTCGAGCATGAAAGTCCTCCCTATATATGTCCAAGCATCCACTACAATATACATCCTATGTATAGTAATGGCCTCTAGGGCATACATATAACTAATAATATCGGCACGACTTATCGAGTTACTGGGGTCTGACGTTTACCTCCCCAAGACGAGATATGCGACATATCAGACGAAGAGACCGGATTGTACGGTAGTGCTACTGATTGGATTCGCAGGAGTATGAGCAAGCTTGCTTGTTGATCTTTTGATCACTCAATACCTGGGTGGCCGTTACGTTTAGCAGAGCGCTTGCGGCTTGTGGGTGTTTGATATGATCATCACCTACTGCCGACGTATTGACGAGTCTTTAGAGTCCTACACAGAGATTTCCTGGCTCAAGCGAAACGGAGTAGGAACACATATATGATATGTGCGGGGCCGCGATTAATGCGTGTTGGATATATGTATGCCCTAGAGGCCATTATGAGATAGTGTATGTACTGATGTGTGTATATATATATATATTCGGGGTACAGTTTTGCTCAAAATGATAGTATGCTATCTGGTTTTTACTTTATCATATGTTCACTTGATCATGTTTATATTCATTTGGTGCATGTTGATAAAGCCCTAAGGATATTGGCTTGACTACTGGAATTATGATGCGGATCATACTAGTGGGACATCTGTAGTTTATAAGCATATCCTTGAAATGTTCCTAGTCGTAGGTATATCGAGACAGGGCATCGATATTCCAGATTAGACTAGCGTATACCATTCTTGTTCCATATGATGGGCGATGGATGATCCCATATCCGTCTGGTGTGTTGACACCGAAGATAGTATACGGGTGCTCAGTGAGACTGGGTACACTGAACGGACTCGCCAAGAACTCCTATATGGTATTATATCATACGTCGGATAGCAGTTCTCAGGTGACACTGGTACAGGTTAGTCTGTAGACCCGAGATCGTCATAGAGTCTTGTGTGTCCTCCCACTGTACTTTGATCTCCACCCTACTGCGGATCTACTGAGTAGTACAAACAGGTGGATTTTGGGTATAGTCTCGAGGCATGTGGAGGCAGTGAGCGATAGGAGGGGTTTCGTCTCTCCCGGTATTGGGGGTTGATGCTGTGCTGTGCACGATTGGCTATAACGGGAAGTCCCTGGCCAGGGCTGCTGAGATATTACTGATAAGTGTTATCAGTAAGTTTCTCGATCTGTTATAGACCATATACCGGCATGACTTATTGAGTTATTAGGGTCGACGATTCCATCCCTAGACTCGATATGCAGCATATCTGACGAAGAGACCGGACTGTACGGTTAGTGTTGCCGGATGGATTGACAGGAGTTTTGACAGGTTCGCTTGTTCTTATTCTGATCGCTCAATACCCGGGTGGCCGTTACGTTTAGCTGACCGCTTGCGGCTTGTAGGTGTTTGATATGATCATCATCTACTGCTGGCGTATTGACGAGTCTTAGAGTCCCACATAGAAGTTTCTCGGCTCTGGCGAAACGAAGTGGTGCACATATGAGATATGCGCGGAGCCTCGATTAAATACTAGTATATGATACTGTATTTTAATCGGGCATTTAATATTAGTCGGGTCGTATAAGATATGACCAATTTATTAAATCAAGTGTTGATTTAATATTGGCTTTTATATTATTTATTTAAATCCTTTTCTTCTTATGGATACATGCATGTATATGTACATGATGATGTGCATACATACATACATGAAATGTATCATGGTTGATGATACAAAGAGGATGGCAATATAAGAATCATATTGTAGATAAAATGATATATGGATATTTTCAATAAAGATAAAAGGCAAAAGAAAAAGGATAATGACTCATTCTTTTCCACACTCTTCTACACAATTCCATGGTTGAATTTGACTCAACCATGGTTTCTTTTCCTTTTGCCCTTTAACCTTAGTTGAAATATCTAGATATTATTTTAACCATGGTTGTGGTTATGATAAGATCTCTTTTCTCTCTCTCATTTTTCTTTTACAACATTATCATTATCATTCCAAAAGAAAAATGAGCCATCTTCTTCCTCAAAAACCCTAGCTCTCTTTTAAATGTTAAAAAGGAGTTAGAAAAAGAAAAGAAAAGGTAATAAATAAGAATAGCAACCACTTCATCATCCTACACAACCTTAGCTATCTTGTGTAGGGTGTTGTGCTTCAAGTATGTCAAAGATCGAAGGAAGCATCAATCTTAGAGCAAAGTGCTTCGGGTGGATCGTCGTGGACGAGGAGTTGATCAAGCGAACCTTTTCAAAGCCAAGGAGTCTTCCAAAGAGGTCTACAAAGGTTGTAGTCTCATCACTTAGTATAACTTAACTCTTAATCTTGATACTATTAATTGTTACTTCATATATTCTAGTTCGATTCTTTGTATAGTTTGCTTAGCACCTCAAATTTTTTATTGTTATAGCATGTATGATGCTTCTAAACCTTAATAGAGGTGTTAAGAAAACCCTACATGGTATCAGAGCCAGGCTAGAGCTTTGTGGTAACCTAAACGACGTTGAAAACATCGAACGGACGAAAATCGACACCCGGAGGGTGCTCTCTGGAAATTTTTTAAACACCTGGAATTTTTCAAATTAAAAATATGTAAAAAATTAAGCAGGGAAATATAAGAGCTCACCAGAAAAACGATCCCATAAATCGACCATACGGCCGCGGAACCGCGCCCAAGAGGCTTTATGCGGCGGTTCCGCGGCGGTATAGTTGACTCATGGGCCGTATTTTCTTGTGCTGGCCCGTATGTGTTCTCTGTTTTTACTGGTATTTTTATAATCTGCCCAGTTGTTGAGATTTCAGAGCAGTTTGTGGTTGTTTAATTTGTTTGATCGGATGTTCCAACGTCGCTTAGTTTAATAGTATGTGTTACAATAATTGAAATCTACAAATTTGTTTGTTGCGTGTAAATCTAGCAGTTCGGTCTCGGGATAAACGGAAGTCTTGTTGAATTATCCGGTTTGTTTTGAAAAGGTGTTTTCTTGAATGAGACCCAAATGCGAGCTTTACATTATTTAGGCATGAAATCTTGTATATGTGATATTCCGGATTTGTGTTGTCTAAAGGCGGTTAAAGATTCCAATTGTTGTATTTTTTCATTTTATTTCTCTGTGTGGATGAGATTTGATATGCAGGATTGTCGCAATGAATAGCCGGGGGTTTTCTTTTCATGTGAGATGAGAGTATTCTTTTAATTCATGTAATATTAATTTGTATGTAATATTCCTTTATTTGGGGCACTTCCGGGGTGAGGTTGTTGTCACCAGTGTTGTATATTATTTACTTTTCCGCATTAGGACAGACCCAAGGTGGAGGGCACAAGTGACCGGGTTCTTGGGTTCAGTGGGAGGCCATCTCGAGGAGTCGAGACCGGGTCTCCTAAACTCCAGAATTGGCAGGGTCGCTTGCCGCTCTCGTAGGGGTCTAAGGGTATGGGCTTGGCTATTTATTGCGACCGTGGAATCCGTATTTTTATTGCTGGCTAAATATAAAATACGGACCTCCTAGATATCCTTTATGTGCTTCTGCTGTTTTCATTATCTGATGTGATCTTTTAATACATGTCTGAGACGAATGAAATTTTATATATGGTATATTTTAAACGTTACTTATGTTTTACACCCGCACTAGCCCCGTCCCGGTATGCCGTTAGTTAAGTAACCTAACGGTGCATATCAGGACACTGTGACGAATGCGAGTGGCATAAGTGTACGTTATATTTTCGTTTCTCTCTGTAATGGCTTAGGATTTAAATGATGGGACTACATTAATGAGATTAATGTAAAAGATAAATGAACCTAAAAGGATATTGTAGAATCAAGATTTGAAACACACTCGGCCTTTTTTACAAAAAGCAAGTTTCTAAATGCGGAGCTTAAGCCACTCCTTTTTAAACCCATTAGATTCTACAATGATATCAAGTTCAAAGCGTCAAAAGTTTTCTTAAAAACTATCCGCCACCCTCCATCATTTTAGGAAGCAGAGTACTTAGTATTCGTGCTGCGTATTTTGACTTTAGTTAAGGCGCAGTGAACGGTAGCTGAGTGATGTCTTCCTACCCTGCATATGATGCAGATTAGTTAGGACATTCATATGATTATGTTGACTTTAGTTAAGGGTCATATGAGTGGGTCTAGTTAATCACGAAATAACGGGAAGAACTTGACTAGTACTTATGATATGTTGACTTTAGTTAAGGTCATAAGTACTAGGGGTAAAAATCATATCGGGAATTTCAAGAGTTGAAAATTACAATGAGATTGTATACCTACTATATGATAATAGGATCCCGATCCCACTGCGAGCAAATGTTGCTCCCGGGAGAATTTTGCACTTTACAATTAGCTGACTCGGTAGGTGTCTAGAAAGGTGCTAAACGGGGCTACGCCTCTGGGAAGATGAGGTTTACTTTAATTAGGTCCGTGCGAAAGCACGGGGAACCTCCCTCAAGTACCGGCACTGGCCTGGCTGAGAGGTTGGCGAAGTTGTAGAATGTAATTAATCCCGGCTAGTTTTCTTTTTAAAAGGTTTTAAAGAAAATTTGATAAAAACAGTGGGAGACATCTATTAGACAAGATAATAACCAATCTGATCTTTGCAAGAGCATTCGCTAAGTGTATTCTTTTCTCTCTCTTAATGGCAGATACCCATGACAGGACTTAAGCTTCTATTAGATAAAAACAAGCTGAATGGGACCAACTATAAAGACTGGCTGAGGAATTTAAACATAGCCTTGACTTATGATAAAGTATCATATGTCCTTACAGCTCCAGCCTTGTCCCCCCTAGGTCCTAAACCTTCAGTTGCGGATATAGAAATCCACAAGACATGGGACGCTGACTGTGCCACGGCAAAATGCCTCGCGCTTGCATCGATGGATAACACACATCAGAAGCAGCACGAGAATATGGACGTACAAGCCATATTCCTCCATACAAAAGAGTTGTATAGAGAGCAATCCCGCGTATTACGATACGAAGCGTCTAAGAAACTGTTTCAGATGCGCATGACCGCTGGCACAGCAGTAGGAGACCATGTTCTGAAAATGATAGCTCTCATAGAAGAGCTTGAGGACCTTGGGTGGACAATGGACAATGAACAGTATACAGATATTATTCTACAGTCTCTCCCCTCCACCTTTGCTCAGTTCATCGTTAACTTCAACATGCACAACATGGAGAAGGGACTGCCTGAACTCCTTAATATGTTAAGGAGTACAGAGAGCACACTGAAGTCAGTGAAGACTCCCGTTATGTCTGTTGGGCAATCCTCCTCATCTTACCCAATGGCTAAGGCCAAGGGAAAGATGAAGAAGAAACCCACCAAACCTAAGGGTGGAGTCAAAAAGGTAAAGGGAAAAGGCAAGTCCAAGGTTGGGGCAACAGAGAAAGGTGAATGTTTCCATTGCAAGAAGACGGGACACTGGAAGAGGAACCGTATCGAGTACCTAGCACTCAAGAAGAAGCATGATGATGCTTCAGCTTCAGGTGTGTTCGTAATTGAAAACTGTTTTTCTATTAATTCTGCTTCCTGGGTATTGGATACCGGTTCGGGTTCTCATATTTGCAATTCTGTGCAGGCGTTGAGAAATAGCAGAGTTCTGAAGACAGGTGATCATACTCTCCAAGTTGGAAATGGTTCCAATGTAAATGCAGTTTCAGTAGGAGAGTATTACCTAGGTTTGCCTTCGGGTTGTATATTGGTTTTGAACCCGTGTTATTTTGTACCAAGTATGCTTTGTAATATTATATCTGTTTCCTTGTTAGACAATGAAGGGTATCATTTTGCTGTACAACACAATGTTATGAACATTAGACTGAATCAAGAGTTGATTGGTTGTGGTACATTAAATAACGGGATATACGTCCTTAATCAACACACAGTTTTCAACGTACAACACAAAAATAAAAGAAAATTTTCAGAGATAAATGAAGCTTTTCTTTGGCATTGTAGACTTGGTCATATTAATGAAACAAGACTAAACAAGCTTCATAAAGATGGATATTTAAATTCATTTGAGTATAAATCTTATGCAACTTGCCAGTCTTGTATCAAAGGTAAAATGACCAAAACCCCGTTTACAGGACACGGAGAAAGAGCTACTGAGCTCCTAGGCCTCATACATAGTGATGTATGCGGACCAATGTCTACACATGCAAGAGGCGGTTTTTCATACTTCATAACTTTTACTGATGATTTCTCAAGATTTGGTCATGTATATTTGATAAAACATAAATCTGAAGCTTTCGAGAAATTCAAGGAGTATAAACATGAAGTAGAAAACCAAACGGGAAAGAGTATCAAGATACTTCGATCAGATCGAGGTGGAGAGTACTTAAGTACTGAGTTCTTAGACTTCCTAAAAGAGAATGGGATTCTCTCTCAGCTCACTCCACCTTACACACCACAGCACAACGGTGTGTCAGAACGAAGGAACCGTACCCTATTAGATATGGTACGATCCATGATGAGTGATGCTGAGTTACCTCTCTCGTTTTGGGGGCATGCATTGGAAACAGCAGCTTTTCTGTTAAACAAAGTTCCAACCAAAACCGTGTCTACCACTCCATATGAGATATGGCATGGGAAGAAACCATCTCTTAAAAGAGTTAAGATTTGGGGTTGTCCGGCTTTTGTTAAAAAGCAGAATCCAGACAAACTCGAGACACGATCAGTCAAATGTATATTTGTAGGATATCCTAAACATTCGTTTGGGTATCTTTTTTACCACAAAGAGGAACAAAAAGTATTTGTTTCTCAGTATGCCACCTTTTTAGAAGATGAGATTTTTTCAAACAATACAAATGGCAATGTGGTAAATCTAGAAGAAGTTCTAGAAACACAAGTTACAAATGACAACTTGGCTGAACCTGAAGTTATAACAGAATCTAATGAACCTCAGCCACTCCGTAGATCTGGCAGGATTTCTCGCCCACCGGAGAGATACTACGGTTTTCTCGTTGATGGTGATAGAGAAGATTGCATCATGGATGATGATGATCCTTCCAGTTTTCATCAGGCTATCACGAGTGGTGACTCTGTGAATTGGCTGGATGCCATGAGATCCGAAATGGAGTCCATGTACACCAACAAAGTATGGACTTTGGAAGATGTACCCTCCGGGATAAAACCTGTGGGATGCAAATGGATCTTTAAAAGAAAGATCGGTGTAGATGGACAGGTAGAAACCTATAAGGCAAGGTTGGTAGCGAAAGGTTTTCGTCAAAGACCAGGTTTGGACTATGACGAGATTTTCTCTCCGGTAGCCATGCTTAAATCCATTCGGATCCTACTTGCTATTGCTGCTCACTACGACTATGAAATCTGGCAGATGGACGTTAAGACTGCATTCCTAAATGGTGATTTAGAGGAATGCATTTATATGGATCAACCAGAGGGATTCATTGATAGTGGGAGCAGCGGTAAAGCATGTAAGCTACTTAAATCCATTTATGGATTAAAGCAGGCATCACGGAGTTGGAACATCTGTTTTGATAATGTTATCAAAGAGTTTGATTTCATCAAAAATCCAGATGAACCTTGTGTTTATAAGAAGACTGTAGGAAGAAATGTCGCAATCCTCGTATTGTACGTAGATGACATACTTCTGATAGGAAATGACATTCCTATGCTACAGTCGGTCAAATCATTCTTATCACAAAGGTTCTCCATGAAGGACCTGGGAGATGCCACATACATATTGGGTATACGGATCTATAGGGATAGATCCAAACGGTTATTGGGATTGTCCCAAACCAAGTACATAAACACCATCCTAAAGAGATTTAGTATGGAAGACTCCAAGCGGGGTGCCTTACCCGCTTGCCATGGAGTCACTCTCTCAAAAGACGATTGCCCAAAGTCTGACATAGAGAGAGCTCGCATGAGCATTATTCCCTATGCTTCGGCAGTAGGATCGATAATGTACGCAATGTTATGTACACGCCCTGATGTTGCTTATGCACTTAGTGTAGTAAGCAGGTATCAATCTAACCCAGGGGAGAATCACTGGATTGCTGTAAAGAACATTCTTAAGTACTTGCGAAGGACTAAAGAATTGTTCTTAGTGTATGGTAATGGAGATCTCCAAATGGAGGCCTTTACCGATTCGAGCTTCCAGAGTGACAAGGATGACAGCAAATCTATCTCAGGGTTTGCATTTACCCTCAATGGAGGGACGGTGAGTTGGAAGAGTTCCAAACAGGATACCGTTGCAGACTCAACGATGGAAGCTGAATATATTGCTGCAAATGATGCTGCCAAGGAAGCCGTCTGGATGAGAAAGTTCATCGCGGAGCTAGGAGTAGTTCCAACCATTATTGATCCAATACCTCTGTATTGTGACAATAATGGGGCTATGGCGTTGGCCAAAGAGCCCAGGTCCCATCAGAAGTCCAGACACATCCTGAGGCGATATCATGTGATCCGGGAGATAGTTGATCGCCGCGAGATCGAGATTAAGAGAGTAGACACAAAGAACAACGCTGCGGATCCATTCACCAAGGCCCTCCCTCAGCCGCAGCATGAGCGACTTTTTGAGATGTTAGGTATGAGATATGCCAATAACTGGCCTTAGTGCAAGTGGGAGATTGTTGGATATATGTATGCCCTAGAGGCCATTATGAGATAGTGTATGTACTGATGTGTGTGTATATATATATATATATATATATATATATATATATATATATATTCGGGGGACAGTCTTGCTCAAAATGATAGTATGCTATCTGGTTTTTACTTTATCATATGTTCACTTGATCATGTTTATATTCATTTGGTGCATGTTGATAAAGCCCTAAGGATATTGGCTTGACTACTGGAATTATGATGCGGATCATACTAGTGGGACATCTGTAGTTTATAAGCATATCCTTGAAATGTTCCTAGTCGTAGGTATATCGAGACAGGGAATCGATATTCCAGATTAGACTAGCGTATACCATTCTTGTTCCATATGATGGGCGATGGATGATCCCATATCCGTCTGGTGTGTTGACACCGAAGATAGTATACGGGTGCTCAGTGAGACTGGGTACACTGAACGGACTCACCAAGAACTCCTATATGGTATTATATCATACGTCGGATAGCAGTTCTCAGGTGACACTGGTACAGGTTAGTCTGTAGACCCGAGATCGTCATAGAGTCTTGTGTGTCCTCCCACTGTACTTTGATCTCCACCCTACTGCGGCTCTACTGAGTCGTACAAACAGGTGGATTTTGGGTATAGTCTCGAGGCATGTGGAGGCAGTGAGCGATAGGAGGGGTTTCGTCTCTCCCGGTATTGGGGGTTGATGCTGTGCTGTGCACGATTGGCTATAACGGGAAGTCCCTGGCCAGGGCTGCTGAGATATTACTGATAAGTGTTATCAGTAAGTTTCTCGATCTGTTATAGACCATATACCGGCATGACTTATTGAGTTATTGGGGTCGACGATTCCATCCCTAGACTCGATATGCAGCATATCTGACGAAGAGACCGGACTGTACGGTTAGTGTTGCCGAATGGATTGACAGGAGTTTTGACAGGTTCGCTTGTTCTTATTCTGATCGCTCAATACCCGGGTGGCCGTTACGTTTAGCTGACCGCTTGCGGCTTGTAGGTGTTTGATATGATCATCATCTACTGCTGGCGTATTGACGAGTCTTAGAGTCCCACATAGAAGTTTCTCGGCTCTGGCGAAACGAAGTGGTGCACATATGAGATATGCGCGGAGCCTCGATTAAATACTAGTATATGATACTGTATTTTAATCGGGCATTTAATATTAGTCGGGTCATATAAGATATGACCAATTTATTAAATCAAGTGTTGATTTAATATTGGCTTTTATATTATTTATTTAAATCCTTTTCTTCTTATGGATACATGCATGTATATGTACATGATGATGTGCATACATACATACATGAAATGTATCATGGTTGATGATACAAAGAGAATGGCAATATAAGAATCATATTGTAGATAAAATGATATATGGATATTTTCAATAAAGATAAAAGGCAAAAGAAAAAGGATAATGACTCATTCTTTTCCACACTCTTCTACACAATTCCATGGTTGAATTTGACTCAACCATGGTTTCTTTTCCTTTTGCCCTTTAACCTTAGTTGAAATATCTAGATATTATTTTAACCATGGTTGTGGTTATGATAAGATCTCTTTTCTCTCTCTCATTTTTCTTTTACAACATTATCATTATCATTCCAAAAGAAAAATGAGCCATCTTCTTCCTCAAAAACCCTAGCTCTCTTTTAAATGTTAAAAAGGAGTTAGAAAAAGAAAAGAAAAGGTAATAAATAAGAATAGCAACCACTTCATCATCCTACACAACCTTAGCTATCTTGTGTAGGGTGTTGTGCTTCAAGTTTGTCAAAGATCGAAGGAAGCATCAAGCTTAGAGCAAAGTGCTTCGGGTGGATCGTCGTGGACGAGGAGTTGATCAAGCGAACCTTTTCAAAGCCAAGGAGTCTTCCAAAGAGGTCTACAAAGGTTGTAGTCTCATCACTTAGTATAACTTAACTCTTAATCTTGATACTATTAATTGTTACTTCATATATTCTAGTTCGATTCTTTGTATAGTTTGCTTAGCACCTCAAAATTTTTATTGTTATAGCATGTATGATGCTTCTAAACCTTAATAGAGGTGTTAAGAAAACCCTACAATGCGATATGAGATATCGTATTATATTCTCGTGAATTGTGACATAGGTCGGTTATATGTGATATAACCGGGTTATCGGATCAAGTGTTAATTCGATAAGTTGTTATATTTGATATTAATCGGTTATATGTAATATAGCCGGATTATTAAATCAAGAGTTGATTTGATAATCTAATGTATAATTATATACTTGATATATTAATTTACATTAACTAGTATTAGCTCACTTATGATTTCTTTTCTCACTAGTATTGTGCACATTGTATATATGTGATATATGCAAGTATACATTATTTTGTGTCATGCTTGATGATACTTGAAACTTGGGTGTGTGTATGACTTACACCATGCTTGGTTTAATCCTAGGGTTTTTAATGGATTAAGTAATTCTAAAACTAAATGATTTTTTCATGGCACATAGGCTTGTAGAAACTTGTAGATCATTGACTAAGTCTTCAAGTTTTGTTTTACCTAAGAAATTTGCTAACCTTACCAATTAACCTAGCCTTTGTTAAGTTTCTACAAAGGTTAAGTATATGATACATAACTCACCCATGGTTGCTTCACTCTCTCATGAGTTCATTCTTCTTCTTCTTCCTCAAAGCTTTCTAGCTTCAATAGAGATGAGAGAAAAAAATGTGAGAAAATCAAATCTAAAGTGAGCCCACTTCCTACTTCATCATCCTCTACTCTTGCCATTTAGTATAGGGTGTTTGCTTCACTAATTTCACAATTAGTGAAGAGATAGCTTGGGTTAGTGTCTCCTCGACGTAAATCATCTTCGGCCTCGAAGACTTTGAAGCAAGCATGTTCATTTCTTCATGGGAGCCTCTCTAGAGTCAGGAGTTCATGATCACAGCGAAGGGACTACTACATGGAGCTATTGAAGTGAAGGACCGATCTACAAAGGTTGTATTCCTTGCTTACTTTACTTGCAAAGTTGTTTTCTTTTCATTTCGTCGGTTTTTCTAGTAAACGATTCTATGTTAGGGTTAGCTAGAACGGCTAAAATTTTAATTTGGCAAGAAAGATGCCTCCCGAAACCTTGCTGTCATGCTATGAAACCCTGCAGTGGTATCAGAGCCATGCTAGAAAATTAGACGGATTTTGTTAAGATTACGAAACCGAAATACTCGAAACACGAAAATCCAGTTTCTGTCGAAATTTTAAAAAAGTCAAATTTTTTTTTAAACAATTGCAGAATGTTGTATGAGATGCAACATGAACACAGTGAAAAATTTAGCCCATTCCACTTCCCTATTAAAACCGGTCACCTCGGGCGAACAATAATGTTTTGTGCTGAATTTTTTAGTGTGTTCCAGTATCTGGGTTTTGGTGTTTCAAGTGTTGTTTGTTTTTCCAGTTTTGCATGTGATGTCAATTCTCTGTAAAGGATGTTAGTGTATATGCCCTAGAGGCCATTACTGTATCATACTGGTTTGTATATTACTTAATGGAAGCTTGGGATATTCACCTTGTATATACAATCTTGCTCAAGATAGTAGTATGCTACTTGGTTTGTTTCTACTTTAATGTGTACATGTTTTATTTTTGTATATCGCCTATACACATTAGTGGAGCCCTTAGGATCTTTGCTTGATTACCAGCGATGTGATGGCCGTCACACTAGTGGGGCTGGGTAATCTATAAGCACATCCTTATGCAGGTCCCTGGTCGCAGGACTATCGAGACAGGGCATCGATACTCCGGAGTAGACCAGCGCATGCGCTTCTCATCCCAGTGTGGGAGACGGTCTGTCCCACAGCCGTCAGTACGTCGTACTTGAGATAGTATGCGGGTGCTCGTTAGGTTACGGGTACACTGGACAGGACTCGTCGGGAACTGACTAGTTGGTATTATGCCTATCGTCAGTTATCAGTTCCCAGGTGATATGAGTACAGCTTAGTCCGCTGACTTGACACTGTCACTTCGCCTCGAGTGTGTTCCCACTGTACTTTGATTACTACCCTACCACGGCTCAAAGGAGCCGTGCAAACAGGTAGTAGTTGGGTGCAGTCCCGAAGCACTTGGAGGCAGTGACGGTTAGACAGGATTCGTCTCTCCCGGTATTGGGGGTTGACATCGTGCTGTGTCTTGGAGAGCCATTACACGAGTAGTCCCTGGCCAGGGCAAACGAGATATACTGGTAGGCTTCCAGTGTTATCTCAGGGTGTTTTGGGCTTCACTCCGACACGACTTGTACCGCTATTGGGGGACTGACGTTTACCGCCCCCCAGGCCCGCCATGCGATGTATCAGACGAACAGACCGGACTGTACGGAGAATGTCACATTCAGGCTCAGTAGGAGTTCAGATGGGTTTCACCTCGTCAGTCTTCTTGTCGGCATCTACCTGGGGACCGTTACGCACAGCTAGTGCCGCTTGCGGTCTGTGGTTAAACCCACTGCCAGCGTAGTGTCGAGTCTTTAGAGTCCCACACAGAAAGCTTTTCGCCTTTAGGCAAAAGAGTAGAGGTCGCATGGTTTTGCGACAGGTCGCATGGTTTTGCGACAGAGTTCGGTCACATCCGTGCACTTGTGCACGTACAGTGTCCGGACAGTTTACACTAGCGGGCTTTGGTTTAAGCCAGATCCTAGTGTACCTTTTGGGATTGGATTTATCCAGTATGCATTCGTGTTCCTCGGAACGCGGACGCGGGTGTGTATGCACAGATGACGGGGAGACAGAGGCAGCGGATTCTCATTAAGGTTGTTGACAGTTGACCGTTGACTATTTGACTTTTTGCTCAACCCTAATGAGAATATGATATGTGATTAACTATTATATTAATTAAGTATTATGGTGACATGGTTGTTGACTTTTGTTGACTTTGTTGACTTGTTGACTTTTGTTGACTTGTTGACTTTTTTGACCGGTTGACTAGGCTTGACTAGTTGACCATCATGATAACCATAGCCATCATTTCATGGCAAAGACTTTTGCTTGCTTGCTCATTTGTGCAAAATGAGTGCATGAAATGATATGGTTATGGTTGCTTCAACCATCACATAACACTTGATTTGATATAATGAGTTATGATGGTTTTGGATTATGAGAGGGTGAAAGACAAAAGACTTGCTCATTCTTTCTTGCTCATTCTCTCTCTTGTTCTTGCTTTCACCCTCTTCCTCTTGCTCCCTCTCTTGACTCTATGGTTCACATATCTCATGAGTTGAGAATCAAGAACCATAGATAAAATCCCATACAAACTCTTCTCTACTCATTCTAGTTCACAAGGTTTAGCAAACCGAGTGAACTATTTTCTTCAAAGTTCGAAGAAGGAGCCAAAGGTTGGAGCTTTCAGGTGGATCTATCTTCGGCGTACGGAGACGACGGGAAGAAGCCAATCCGGACCACCATCGGAGCTTGAAGACGAAGGAGTTCAAGACAAGCAAGGTATAACCCCCTAACCGAGTAGCTAGAAACTCGTAGTTAGGTTGTTAGTTAGATGTTTAACCAAGATCCGGGTTATAGGTCCATGTTACCACCTCTATAAAAATTGTTTTTTACCAAATTCCGCATGCCCGAAAGTACCGGGAGAGGTAGCATGGTCTTACAAAGGAAATTCAGAGCCTAGTTAAACTCTATCTAACATGTTAGCAAGTAACTAGAAGATCGATCAAAGAAAAAGTCCCGAAAACGAACCCCAAAATTCGAAGTTTCTGTCGATTTTTATACTGTTCAAAAGTTGATTATTTTCACACCTAAAATCGGCTCAGGCTTTTGTGTGAACACCCACCAAAATTGGTCCAACGATCGAGTCAAAGCGCCGCGGAAACGCGGCGGGAGCACGCTCCCGCCGCGGATCCGCCGCCGAGTTGACTCGGCCGAGGTCCAAGTTTGGTGCAGTGTTATTCTGGGGTTGTTTTGGGATTTTTGGAATATATATTTTCTGCCCAGATTTTCCAGAACGAAAATTTTATTTTTTGGGGTCCCGAAAATCCGTATTTTTGATCGAACTTCTAAAAGACTTAAGCTAACGGGTTTTTCTGTAATGTGATATTTGTATTGAACGTCTACTAATCGCTATATGTCGATTAGTGGGGGTTATACAAATCTGTGATCTGTAATGTTGCTGGAATGTGTATATGAATATGTTGGATTGTCGCGGGTGAATAGCCGGGGGTTGTGAGACGAGAGTTTTCTTTTCTTTCAATTCATGTAAATTTGTAAATTGATGTAATAATTATTTGTATGGCCGCACAACCGGGTCGGGGTTGTAGCCGTCATTGTATAATTTCTTTTTACTGTTTTTGCTCCTAGGATAGACCCATGGAGGGGGTGCACAAACTACCGGGTATGCCAAAGTGTCGAGTGGCCTACTCATGGAGATGAGGGAGGTTGCTACGCTTCGGGTACTTGGCGGGTAGTTTGCCGCACCCGTAGGGGTCTTGGGTGGGGTATTGGCTATTCACCGCGACCGTGTAATCTGTTTTTCGTTACAGGCTCGTGCGAATTACAGATTCCTAGTATATCCAATGTATTCATCTGTGATCTGAAATGTTTATCATTGCAGTATATCTATATATGATATTATTTAGGCGTTGCTTATGTTTTACAGACGCGCTAGCCCAGCCCTCGCTCTGTCGTTAGTTAAGTAACCTAACGGGTAATGACGGGGCCCAGTGGCGAATGCGAATGGTATAAGCGTACGTCATATTTTGGTTGTTTTCTGCAATGATAGGATTAAATGATGGGACGCATTAAAAGAACTAATGCAAGAATATCACGCATTAAAAGAACTAATGCAAGATAATAAACCAAATTAAAGTCGTTGGAACACTTTCGAAAAACCACTCGGTTCTTTTCAAAACCAACTTTTAAATGCGGAGCTTGAGCCACTCCTTTTAAAAGCTATCTCGTTCCATCGACTATATCAAGTTCACTACGTTCACGGTTTTGCCAAAACCATTCGTAGCCCTCCGTCGTTTCGTATGAATATTCAATAGTATTCAAGCTGTGTTTGTTGACCTTCGTCAAGGCATAGTGATTGGTAGCTGTTGGGTATTCATATGTAGCATAGATAGATGCGTTGGTTTGGGACATTCGCATTACCTTGTTGACCTTCGTCAAGGGTATATACGGGTGGATTCAAATTAACCTGGATAATGACGGGAAGAACTTGACATGTGACTTATGATTTGTTGACCTTCGTCAAGGTCATAAGAGCATGGGGCAAAAATCCACATCGGGAGTTTCATAAGTACTGAAACTTGCTAGATTTGCATACCATTTGGAGTGTGATGATTCTGGTAGGATTCCTTCAGTTTCGTCACGCGATGATATTTGGATCCCGATCTTACTGTGAGTATATGCTACTCCTCGGGAAATTTCTCACTAAACGATCAATGCTATAAACCTAGTAGGTGTCTAGAAAGGTGTTAGCGGGGCTACGCCCCCAGGGAAAAGAGGTTCTTTAATTAAGGAACTTCGCGAAAGCGTTGGAAAACCTCCCTCGAAGTACCGACACCGGCCTGGCTGAACGGTTAAGCAAGTATTGTGCGGTGGGATTGATCCCGACTAATTCTTCCTTTATGGTTTGAGGAGGGATTCGAGAAACAGTGGGAGCCATCCTGTTTAGACAAACTAAAAACTACTCTAAACTTGCAAGAGCATCATGCTGAGTGTTTCTTCTTCTCTCTCCTAATTGCAGCGACCAATCGACATGACTGGACTTAAGTTACTTCTACATAAAAATATACTGACAGGGCCAAACTACAAAGATTGGCTCAGGAATGTCAAGATGGCAATCACTTACGACAAGTTGGGGTATCTTCTTACCACCAAAGCTCCCCCTGTCCCTGGTCCCACTTCCAGCGTCGCGGATAAGGAAATCCGCAAGACTTGGGAGATTGATAGCGCGAAGGCCAAGTGCCTCGTACTTGCCTCGATGGACAACGAACATCAGAGGAGGCACGAGAATATGGACCTTGAATCCATATTTCTCCATACAAAAGAACTGTATGGAGAGCAATCTCGTATCGCAAGATACGAAGCGTCGAAAAAGTTATTTTCGGCAAAGATGGCCGTCGGATCATCAGTAGCCGAGCACATGCTAAAGATGATCGGCTACATTGAGGAGCTCACGGACCTAGGGACCACATTGGAGAGTGAGCTCTATACGGACATAGTTCTCCAGTCCCTTCCTTCCACTTACGCCCAGTTTATACTGAACTTCAACTTGCAAGAAAAAGAAGTTGAACTTTCAGAGCTCCTCAACATGCTGAGGAGCGCAGAGGGCACCCTACAGAAAAGTAGGGAAACATCCACTTTGTTTGTAGGAGGATCATCTTTTTCTAGGTCCAAGGCGAAAGCCAAGGGAAAGAAGAAGAAAGCCCCCGCCAAACCAAGGGGCGGTGTTAGTAAAGTGGATACGAAGGGAAAAGCTAAAGCAACAAAGAAAGCGGGGAAGCTTGTGGATAAGGAAGAATGCTTCTATTGTCATAAGAAAGGACACTGGAAGAATGATTGCAGGGCCTGGAAGGCCAGAACACAGGAATTGAAGTAGGTTGCAGCTTCAGCTTCAGGTGTGTATGTTATTGAAAACTGTCTTTCAATAAACTCTACTTCCTGGGTATTGGATACCGGATCAGGATCTCATATCTGTAATTCTTTGCAGGCGTTGAGAAACCGTAGTGTTTTGAAAGAAGGTGACATGACCCTCAGAGTTGCGAACGGAGCTAGCATGGATGCTAAAGCCGTGGGGGACTATCACCTGGGAATGTCAGATGGACATGTTTTGGTTTTGCGTAATTGCTTTTTTGTACCCAACGCAACTTGTAATATCATTTCTGTATCTTTAGTTTCTAAAGAAGGTTATGAATTTGCGTTTGTAAGTAATGTTGTAAACATTCACCTTAATCAAGTTTTGATTCGGTTAGGTACATTGAGTAATGGTATATACGTATTGAACCAACCACAGATTTTTAATGTCCAGAATACACACAAAAGAAAGTCTCCGGAAATAAATCAGACTTTCTTGTGGCATTGTAGACTGGGTTACATCAATGAGAGAAGGTTGACTAAGTTACATACAGAAGGATATTTGAATCCGTTCGAATATCAATCGTATGCCAATTGTCAATCCTGTCTCAAAGGAAAGATGACAAAGACTCCGTTTACTGGACATGGAGTAAGAGCGAGCGAGCTCTTGGGACTCGTACACAGTGACGTGTGCGGTCCAATGTCTACACATGCTCCAAGCGGCTATTCTTACTTCATTACTTTTACGGATGATTTTTCAAGGTACGGTTATGTCTTCTTAATGAAACATAAGTCCGAAGCCTTTGGAAACTTCCAGGAATATAAGAATGAAGTAGAAAAATAAACCGGCAAAAGTATCAAGATTCTAAGATCGGATCGAGGTGGAGAATACTTAAGTGCCGAATTCCTGAATTACTTAAAAGAGAATGGTATTCTCTCTCAGCTTACTCCTCCATACACTCCGCAACATAATGGTGTATCGGAGAGACGGAACCGAACCCTATTGGATATGGTTCGGTCCATGATGAGTAACGCTGAGTTACCGCGATCATTCTGGGGATATGCACTAGAAGCAGCTGCGTATCTCTTGAACAAGGCTCCCACCAAGACTGTGCCTACCACCCCATATCAGATGTGGACTGGGAAGAAACCCTGTCTTAAGTATCTTAAGGTATGGGGATGTCCAGCTTTTGTAAAAAAGCAGCATGCGGACAAGCTTGAGGCGCGTTCAGTACAGTGTAAGTTTGTGGGATACCCAAGGAACTCCAGGGGGTATCTTTTCTATTCTGCTGAGGAACAAAAGGTTTTTGTTTCTCAGCATGCCCGCTTCTTGGAAACTGAGTTTTTGGAAACCCAGATAAGTGGGAGCACAATAGAACTGGAAGAAGTTCCAGAACCACAGACTATTACTGAAAGCTTAGTGGAACCAGAAGGTTCAACAGAACAGGATATTCCTACGCCGCTCCGCAGGAGTAGTAGGCAGTCTCATCCGCCCGAGAGATACTACGGTTTTCTCATAGACGGGGATAGAGAGGATTGCATCATAGATTATGATGAGCCTACTAGCTTCCAGCAGGCCGTTCAAAGCGTTGACTCAGTGAAATGGCTGGATGCAATGCGGACCGAAATGGAGTCCATGTACACCAACAAAGTATGGACGTTGGACATTGCTCCAGACGGGGTAAAACCCGTAGGATGCAAGTGGATCTTCAAAAGGAAGATTGGTGTAGATGGACAGGTTGAGACCTATAAAGCTAGACTTGTAGCAAAGGGTTTCCGTCAAAGACCTGGCTTGGACTATGACGAAACCTTTTCTCCAGTGGCTACGCTGAAATCCATTCGGATCCTTCTTGCCATTGCTGCCTTCCACGATTATGAGATCTGGCAAATGGACGTAAAGACCGCTTTTCTAAATGGAAATTTAGAGGAGTGTGTCTATATGGACCAGCCAGAGGGTTTCATTCAGAGTGGGAGCAGCGGAAAGGTGTGCAAGTTGCTTAAGTCCATCTATGGACTAAAGCAGGCATCGCGGAGTTGGAACATCTGCTTTGATGAGACGGTCAAAGAATTTGTCTTTATCAAAAATCCAGATGAACCATGCATCTATAGTAGATTTGTAGCGAGAACTGTAGTATTCCTCGTTTTATACGTGGATGACATTCTCTTAATAGGAAATGACATTCCTATGCTACAATCTGTCAAGGGGTTCTTGTCACACAGGTTCTCCATGAAAGACCTGGGTGATGCCTCTTACATCCTGGGGATCCGAATCCATCGTGATAGATCCAAGAGGATATTAGGACTTTCACAGTCCAGGTATATCGACACTATACTGAAGAGATTCAGTATGGAAGATTCCAAGCGCGGTAACCTACCAGCTTGTCACGGGATCACCCTCTCTAAAGAGATGTCTCCCAAGACTGATTTGGAGAGGGATCGCATGTCTATTATACCCTACGCTTCTGCGGTAGGCTCTATAATGTATGCGATGTTGTGTACCAGACCGGATGTAGCTTATACACTGAGTGTGGTAAGCCGGTATCAATCAAACCCTGGGGAGAAACACTGGATAGCGGTAAAGAACATTCTCAAGTACCTGAGAAGGACTAAGGAGATGTTCTTGGTGTATGGCGGAAAAGACCTCTAGATCGAGGCCTTTGCTGACTCCAGCTTCCAGAGTGACAAGGATGATTCCAAGTCCTTGTCGGGGTTTGTCTTTACCCTCAATAGAGGGGCGGTGTGTTGGAAGAGTTCCAAACAGGAAACCGTTGCAGACTCGACGATGGAAGCGGAATATATCGCTGCATCTGATGCCGCAAAAGAAGCTGTCTGGATGAGAAAGTTCTTGAAAGAACTTCAGGTGGTTCCGTCCATTGTTGATCCAATACCTCTGTATTGCGACAACAACGGGGCTATAGCTTTAGCGAAGGAACCCAGGTCCCATCAGAGATCCAGGCACATCTTGAGGCGGTATCACCTGATCAGGGAGATCGTGGATCGCCAGGAGATCGAGGTTCGGAGAGTCGCTTCAGAAGATAACACTGCAGATCCATTCACCAAGGCCTTGCCCCAGACTCAGTTCGAGCGGCTGATCGAGATGATAGGTCTTCGATACGCCAGTACATGGCCTTAGTGCAAGTGGGAGATTGTTAGTGTATATGCCCTAGAGGCCATTACTGTATCATACTGGTTTGTATATTACTTAATGGAAGCTTGGGATATTCACCTTGTATATACAATCTTGCTCAAGATAGTAGTATGCTACTTGGTTTGTTTCTACTTCAATGTGTACATGTGTTTATTTTTGTATATCGCCTATACACATTAGTGGAGCCCTTAGGATCTTTGCTTGATTACCAGCGATGTGATGGCCGTCACACTAGTGGGGCTGGGTAATCTATAAGCACATCCTTATGCAGGTCCCTGGTCGCAGGACTATCTAGACAGGGCATCGATACTCCGGAGTAGACCAGCGCATGCGCTTCTCATCCCAGTGTGGGAGACGGTCTGTCCCACAGCCATCAGTACGTCGTACTTGAGATAGTATGCGGGTGCTCGTTAGGTTACGGGTACACTGGACAGGACTCGTCGGGAACTGACTAGTTGGTATTATGCCTATCGTCAGTTATCAGTTCCCAGGTGACATGAGTACAGCTTAGTCCGCTGACTTGACACTGTCACTTCGCCTCAAGTGTGTTCCCACTGTACTTTGATTACTACCCTACCACGGCTCAAAGGAGCCGTGCAAACAGGTAGTAGTTGGGTGCAGTCCCGAAGCACTTGGAGGCAGTGACGGTTAGACAGGATTCGTCTCTCCCGGTATTGGGGGTTGACATCGCGCTGTGTCTAGGAGAGCCATTACACGAGTAGTCCCTGGCCAGGGCAAACGAGATATACTGGTAGGCTTCCAGTGTTATCTCAGGGTGTTTTGGGCTTCACTCCGACACGACTTGTACCGCTATTGGGGGACTGACGTTTACCGCCCCTAGGCCCGCCATGCGATATATCAGACGAACAGACCGGACTGTACGGAGAATGTCACATTCAGGCTCAGTAGGAGTTCAGATGGGTTTCACCTCGTCAGTCTTCTTGTCGGCATCTACCTGGGGACCGTTACGCACAGCTAGTGCCGCTTGCGGTCTGTGGTTAAACCCACTGCCAGCGTAGTGTCGAGTCTTTAGAGTCCCACACAGAAAGATTTTCGCCTTTAGGCAAAAGAGTAGAGGTCGCATGGTTTTACGACAGGTCGCATGGTTTTGCGATAGAGTTCGGTCACATCCGTGCACTTGTGCACGTACAGTGTCCGGACAGTTTACACTAGCGGGCTTTGGTTTAAGCCAGATCCTAGTGTACCTTTTGGGATTGGATTTATCCAGTATGCATTCGTGTTCCACGGAACGCGGATGCGGGTGTGTATGCACAGATGACGGGGAGACAGAGGCAGCGGATTCTCATTAGGGTTGTTGACAGTTGACCGTTGACTATTTGACTTTTTGCTCAACCCTAATGAGAATATGATATGTGATTAACTATTATATTAATTAAGTATTATGGTGACATGGTTGTTGACTTTTGTTGACTTGTTGACTTTTGTTGACTTGTTGACTTTGTTGACCGGTTGACTAGGCTTGACTAGTTGACCATCATGATAACCATAGCCATCATTTCATGGCAAAGACTTTTGCTTGCTTGCTCATTTGTGCAAAATGAGTGCATGAAATGATATGGTTATGGTTGCTTCAACCATCACATAACACTTGATTTGATATAATGAGTTATGATGGTTTTGGATTATGAGAGGGTGAAAGACAAAAGACTTGCTCATTCTTTCTTGCTCATTCTCTCTCTTGTTCTTGAGCTCTCTTGCTCTTGCTTTCACCCTCTTCCTCTTGCTCCCTCTCTTGACTCTATGGTTCACATATCTCATGAGTTGAGAATCAAGAACCATAGATAAAATCCCATACAAACTCTTCTCTACTCATTCTAGTTCACAAGGTTTAGCAAACCGAGTGAACTAGTTTCTTCAAAGTTCGAAGAAGGAGCCAAAGGTTGGAGCTTTCAGGTGGATCTATCTTCGGCATACGGAGACGACGGGAAGAAGCCAATCCGGACCACCATCGGAGCTTGAAGACGAAGGAGTTCAAGACAAGCAAGGTATAACCCCCTAACCGAGTAGTTAGAAACTCGTAGTTAGGTTGTTAGTTAGATGTTTAACCAAGATCCGGGTTATAGGTCCATGTTACCACATCTATAAAAATCGTTTTTTACCAAATTCCGCATGCCCGAAAGTACCGGGAGAGGTAGCATGGACTTACAAAGGAAATTCGGAGTGTTTCGTATTCGTACTTTTAATATTGTTTCAGGTATTCACATATTGTCTAGGCGAAGTTAAAAAGTTCGATCGAATGTCAAAAACCTATTTTTCCAAGTTTAGGGTATTCGGAAAAATATGCAAGTAATTCTGTGAACCCTCTAGAAGAATGAAACCCTAACTCGACTTTTTGGATCACGGAACCGCGGTCATACCGTAGGGTTTGCCGCGGTTCCGTGGCGGCATGAGTGGGGCTTAGTTCTGCCCTTCTACGGTTGGTGCATAGGTACTGTAGTATATTCTGGGTATTATTAAACTGTGTTCAAGTGTTGAGCTGTCGGGAAATTGTGGGACTTTGATGAAGCGATGGAAAAGTTTAAGGTCGTCTGGATATCAAGTAATGGGATACAATATTTGGAATCAATAAATGTAGTTATGAGATAACTAGTTTGAATTTTACAAATCTAGCAGTTTAGTCTCATTTGATCGGTTGCCACGGGATTTTGATGCTATCAAAAGTCCATCGCAATCACGTAACGTACGCGAATACTCACCAGGTAAACTTATTAGATAGCCATGCCCCATAGCCCCGACCAAGTAACTGTAGGAGACCACCGTTGCCAAAAGCATCCGTCCAGGTGCTCGCGGCCGCAGTGTTCCGCCTTAGTGCACTTCATCGACGGCATCGGGGGGTGCGGCCGTCTACTGAAGTTTCCGAAGAGCATTCGATCAGGATGTCGGGAATCTTATTGAATTGTCCAACTTGATATTGAAAAGTGTTTTCGAGATCGAGACTAAAATGCGGGGTTTATAATTGTTAGGCATGTGATGTCTAAGGAATTCATTTGGTTAGGCATGAAATCCAAAGTATGAGATACGTTGGGTTTATGATGTCTAAGGTGGTTGCGGATTCCAACTGTTGTAGTTTTTCACTTTCTTTTCTGCGACCGTAAGTGTAATATGTGGTGTATCGCCGGTTTCGCTGCTATATGTCAACGACAATTGGGATATGCATATTTACTTACGTTGATGACATGTGATGTTATGTGTTGCTAGGATAAGTTATATTGGATCGTCATGTTTTGAATAGCCGGGGTTTTTATATGAGATGGGAGTTTTTCATTTTCATTAATGTAAAATTCAATGTATGCAATATTCTTTTATTGGGGCACTTCCGGGTTGAGGAAGATGTCACCATTGATGTATATTATTTACTTTTCTGCATTAGGATAGACCCAAGGCGGGGAGCACAAGTAACCGGGTTCTAAGGTCCAGTAGGAGACCATCTCGAGGAGTCAAGACCGGGTTTCTTAACTCTAGAATTGGGAGGGTTGCTTGCCTCTCTCGTAGGGGTCTAGGGAAATGGGATTGGCTATTCATCATGACCGTGGAATCCGTGTTTTATACATGCTTAATTTAAAACTCGGAAATCCTAGTATAGCCAATATTTCATATGTTATGTTCTGCTGCGATATTCTGTGATGCGATCACTTTATATGATGAGATAGATACTGTATATAGTATATGTGATATATTATATAGATGTTGCTTATGTTTTTACACCCATGCTAGCCCTGCCCCGCTCTGCCGTTAGTTACCTAACCTAACGGTGCATGACGGGACATCGAGGCGAATGCGGATGGCATAAGCGTACGTTGTATTTATCTGTGATGGTTAGGTAACTTTAATGATGGGACTTCATTAATCAGATTAATGAAAGAAAATAAACTTAAACATGTTGTGGAATCGAATTTTCAAAAAACAGGTAGCTCTAGTTGTTGCTTTGCATAACGGTATTCCTTGTAGAATATCCAGCACCTTATTCGATAAGGAAAGAGCTGAGATCCCTTCACCGGGAGTGACCTCTTTAGCAATACCTGGCAGATGCTACAACCCTCGGTTTTGTCTTTTGATTGCTTTTCTAGTTCTTGCTTTGCACAGTGGTATTTATGAAATATCCTGCACCTTATTCGATAAGGAAAGAGCCGAGATCCCTTCACTGGGAGTGACCTCTTTAGCAAAACTAGTAAAAGCCTAAAAAACACTCCATTTAAATCATTTGATTCTACAACGATATCAAGTTCATTATGTAAAAGGTTTTCTTAAAAACCTGTCGTAGCCCTCCGTCATTTCAGGTAAGTACTTCATAGTATTCATGCTACGTTTGTTGGCTTTCGTCAAGGCGTAGTGTGCGGTAGCTATTTATGCTTATCTGCAAAAGCATATGTGTGATTGAGTTAGGGTAGTCGTGTGACTTTGTTGGCTTTCGTCAAGGGTCGTGCGGGTGGGTTTAATTCAATCGTGAAATGTACGGGTAGAACTTGACTAGCAGCCTATGGTTTGTTGGCTTTCGTCAAGGTCATAAGATGCTAGGGGTAAGATATTATCGGGAATTTCAAGTGTTGAAATTTGCAATGAGATTGCATACCTTTTATGAGATAGTTGGATCCCGATACCCGCTGCGAGTAAGAGTTACTCCTGGGAGTGTTTTACACATTACAATTAGCCGATCAAGTAGGTGTCTAGAAAGGTGTCAACGGGGTTACGCCCCTGGGAAAACAAGGTTTATTTTAATTAGGTCCGTGTGAAAGCACGGGGAACCTCCCTCAAAATACCGACACTGGCCTGGCCGAAAGATTGGCGAACTTGTAGGGTGTAATTAATCCCAGTTAGTCTTTCTTTTTAGGGTTTGAAGGAAGATTTGATAAAAACAGTGGGAGCCATCCCGATTAGATAAAATAATAACCAATCTCATCATGCAAGAGCATACGCTGAGTGTTTTCTTCTATCTTTCTCCAAGTAGCGACCATGTCACGCCTTAATCAAGATAATAATACGGATCTATTGACCGAACCCGCTTGTTATACCGAGCTAAGGAACGTTGGTTCCGCTACAACTTATATTTGTTATAAGACCGAGCAGGAAATAGGGGATTACCGGGATTCCCGTGCCGCCCAAACGAAGAAAGTACATGATGATGCATCATCTTCAGGTGTGTTCAATACCGAGAACTGTTTCTCAGTTTCGTTTACGTCCTGGGTATAAGATACCGGATCAGGATCACACATATGTAATCTGTTACATGGGCTACAGATAGGTAGAGAACTGAGAATCGGTGATAAGGTTCAAGAGTTGGAAACGGTGCAATTGTTGCAGCCAAGATGTTGGCGGTTATCACCCTGTATTACCAAATACATTGATTCTGAACAATGTTATTAGATACCGAACCTGATATACAACATCATATCAGTCTCTTTATTTAGTAAAGAAGGATATAATTTTGTATTGTTAGATAATGTTTTGAACATTTCTTATATCAAGAGTTGATCGGTTCATGCACATTATCTAAAAGCATATACGTTCTAAATCAAACCATAGTTCTTAACGGACAGAACACACACAAGAGGAAGAATTCAGAAATGAACGAATCATTCTTGAGGCATTGTAGACTAGGTCATTTAAATGTGACCCGACTAGCTAAGTTACATTAAGATGCATATTTAAATTAGTTTGAATTTACATCTTGTTAAACTTGCCAGTCATGTCACAAAGATAAGATGACCATAGCTCCGTTTATTTGAAACAGAGAGAGTTAGTGAACTCTTGGGATTGATACATGTTGATGTATGTACGTCCCCTGTCTACACATGCCAGCATTGGTTCTTTATACTTCATTACATTCACTGATGATCTCTCAAGATTCGGACATATGTTCTTTTTGAAACACAAGTCTGAAGCTTTTAAGAAATTCAAAGAATATAAGTCAGAAGTAGAGAACCAAAACGGGTATAAGTATTATGTCCTTTGATGAGATCAGGGAGGAGAATACTTGAGTACGGAATTCTTGGACTATTCTAAAGGAGAATGAGATTCTCTCTCAGCATTACTCCTCCGTATACACCACAGCACGTTGGTATATCGGGGGCAGAGCAATCGCACCCTATGTGATATGGTGCGCTCTATGATGAGTACTACTGAGTTGCCTATTTCCTTTTGGGGTTTATGCACTTGAGAAGCTGTATACCTATTGAATAGGGTTCCAATCAAATCAGATGCCTACCATTCCATATGTGATATAGTATGGGAAGAGCCCATCTCTTAAGGATGTTAAGATTTGAGGTTGTCCGACCTATGTCTAAAAGCAAAATTCGGATAAGCTCGAGGCAAGGTCAGTCTGTGGAAGTTTGTTGGATATCCCAAGCATTCGCAAGGGAATATCTTCTACCGCACTGAGGAGAAAAAGGTGTTTTGTTTCTCAGCATGCCACCTTTTGAAAAAGGATTTTCGTGTGAAGAAATTTATGGTCATGAGGTAGAACTGGAAGGAGTTCCAGCTATACAAACTGCAGCTGATGATTTGATAGAATCACAGGATTCAATAGTTCCCAACGAACCTCAGCCTCTCCGCCGATCTGGTAGGGTTCCTCACCCACCTGAGAGATACTTCGGTTTTCTCTATGACAGTGGGAGCTAGGATTGCATCATGAGATGATGACCCAACTAGTTTCGAGCAGGCCATCAAGAGTGGGGAATCTGTAAGAATGGCTGGGTGCTAAGCGATTTGAGATGGAATCCATATACACCAACAAAGTATGGACTTTTATTGCTTTATCTGAAGGGTTAAATCCCCATCAGGAGCAAGTATATCTTGAGAATATTACTTCATGTACATGGAAAAGTTGAGATTTTCAAATCGAGACTTATTGCAAAAGGTTCTCGTCATCGACTAGGTGTGGATAATGATGAAACCTTTTCTAGTGCATATGCTTAAATCCATCCAGATCCTACTTGCCATTGCTACATATCATGACTATGATATCTGGCGGTTGAGTGTCATGACTACTTTTCTAAATAGTGATTTAGAATAGAGCGTCTATAAGTACACAGCCAGAGGGCTACGTAGACAGTGGGAGCAGCGGAAACGTGTGCAAGTTGCTTTATGGCTTAAAGCAGGCATCACGGAGTTGGAACATCTGTTTTGATGTGGTAGTCAAAGCGTTTGACTTCATCAAAATGGTAGATGAACCTTGTATATACAAAAAGGTAGTAGGGAGTATGGTGGCGATCCTCGTATTGTACGTGGATGACATACTCTTGATAGGGAAGGAGTTTTCTATGCTACGCTCGGTCAATCTCCTCTTATCACAAGGATTCTCCATAAAGGATCAAGGTGATACCACCTAAATCTTGGGTTTTGGATCTATGAGATATATCTAAGTGGATGTTAGGATTCTCACTAGGTGTAGTGAAATGGTATCAATCGATCCTGGGGAGAATCACTGGATAGTTTCCAGGGTGGTAAGGTAGACTGAATGTCAGTCGCAGGCATTGTCTTTACCTTCGGTGGAGAGACGGTATGTTGGAAGAGTTCCAAGCTAGATGCCGTGACAAACTAGATGATAAAGGCTGGATACATCGCTACTAAGGATGCTACCAAAGAGGTATTCTAGATGTATATAAGTTCATGAGATGAACTTCGTTCCTACCAATGTGTGACAATGGAGTTGTGGCTTATGCCTAGGAACCCCCGTCCCATCACTGATCCAGACATATTCTTAGGCAGTATAACCTGATCATGGAGATGGATGATCTCCAGGGAGATCGAGGTTAGGAGAACAGACACTCTGGAGAACAGGGCAGATCCACTCACAAAGGCCTATTCCTAGGAAAGACTTTTATGGGATGGTTGAGTATGAGATACTTCAACCACTGCCGATTGTTGGGTATTGGATACTACAACAGATGGCCCTAGTGCAAGCGGGAGATTGTTATTTATATGTATGCCCTAGAGGCCATTACTGTACATATGATGTATATTGTAGTGGATGTTTGGACATATATAGGGAGGACTTTCTTGCTCGACATGATAGTATACTATCTGGTTGCTCTTTATCTTAACATGCACACTGATTGTCTTTATGTTACATGTTGATAAAGCCCTTAAAATGAGTACTTGATTACCAGGATTATGATACAGATCATAATAGTGGGGACAGAGTAGTCGGTAAGTACATCCTTCAAATGTTCCTAGTCTTAGGTGTATCGAGACAGGGCATCGATATACCAGAGAAGACTAGCGTGTAGCTTCTCGACCCGTGTAGATGGGCGATGGATGATCCCATATCCATTGGTGATTGACATCAGAGATGGTATACGGGTGCTCAGTGGAGACTAGGTACACTGGACGGACTCGCCGAGAACTCCTAGATGGTATTATACCTATCGTCAGAAAGAAGTTCTCTTGTGACACTTGTATAGGTTAGTCTGTAGACCCGAGATCGTCATAGAGTCTTGTGTGATTCCCACTGTGCTTTGATTTCCACCTTACCACATTCAAGAGAAAGTGCAAAACGGTGGCTTTTGGGTATAGTCCCGAATCACATGGAGGTAATGAGCGATAGGAGGGGTTTCGTCTCTCCCGGTATTGGGAGTTGATGTTGCGCTGTGCTCGATTGGCTATAACAAGAAGTCCCTGGCCAGGGCTGCTTCAGAGATATACTGGCAAGTGTTATCAGTAGTTTCTTGACCTGTTATGAGTCTCATATCGGCACGACTTATCGAGTTACTGGGGTCTGACGTTTACCACCCCTAGACGAAATATGCGACATATTAGACGAAGAGACCGGGCTGTACGGTCGTGTTACTGATTGGATTCGCAGGAGTATGAGCAGGCTTGATTGTTGATCTTCTGATCGCTCAATACCCGGGTGGCCGTTATATTTAGCAGAGCGCTTGTGGCTTGTGGGTATTTGATATGATCATCACCTACTGCCGGCGTATTGACGAGTCTTTAGAGTCCTACACAGAGGTTTCCTGGCTCAAGCGAAACGGAGTAGGAGCACATATGTGATATGTGCGGGACCGAGATTAATGCGATATGAGATATCGTACTCTATTCTTGCGAATTATGACATAGGTCAGTTATATGTGATATAGCCGGGTTATCGGATCAAGTGTTGATTCGATAAGTTGTTACATTTGATATTAGTTGGTTATATGTAGTATAGCCGGATTATTAAATAAAGAGTTGATTTGATAATCTAATGTATAATTATATATTTGATATATTAATTTACATTAAGTAATATTAGCTCACTTATGATTTCTTTTCTCACTAGTATTGTGCACATTATATATATGTGATATATGCAAGCATACATTATTTTGTGTCATGTTTGATGATACATGCAACTTGGGTGTGTGTATGACTTACACCATGCTTGGTTTAATCCTAGGGTTTTTAATGGATTAAGTAATTCTAAAACTAAATGATTTTGTCATGGCACATAAGCTTGTAGAAGCTTATAGATCATTGACTAAGTCTTCAAGTTTTGTTTTACCTAAGATATTTGTTAACCCTACCAATTAACCTAGACTTGGTTAAGTCTCTACAAAGGTTAAGTATATGATACTTAACTCACCCATGGTTGTTTCACTCTCTCATGAGTTCATTCTTCTTCTTCTTCCTCAAAGCTTTCTAGCTTCAATGGAGATGAGAGAAAAAATATGAGAAAATCAAATCTAAAGTGAGCCCACTTCCTACTTCATCATCCTCTACTACTTGCCATTTAGTATGGGTGTTTGCTTCACTAATTTCACAATTAGTGAAGAGATAGCTTGGGTTAGTATCTTCTCGACGTAGATCATCTTCGGCCTCGGAGAATTCGAAGCAAGCATGTTCGTTTCTTCATGGGAGCCTCTCTAGAGTCGGGAGTTCATGATCGCAGCGAAATGACTACTACACGGAGCTATTGAAGTGAAGGACCGGTCTACAAAGGTTGTATTCCTTGCTCACTTTACTTGCAAAGTTGTTTGCTTTTCATTTTGTCGTTTTTTCTAGTAAACGATTCTATGTTAGGGTTAGCTAGAATGTCTAAAATTTTAATTTGGCATTAAAGATGCCTCCCGAAACCTTGCTGCCATGCTAGGCTACCCTGCAGTTAGTGCAAGTGAGAGATTGTTAGGAATATGTATGCCCTAGAGACCATTATTTTATATTATAGTGGATGCTTGAACTTATATATAGAGGATTTTCTTGCTTGATATGATAGTATACTATCTGGTTGCACTTTATCTTAACATGTACATTTTGTTTTAGTTTACTGTCTCTTTGATATATGCTGATAAAGTCCTTAGGATATAGGCTTGACTACCAGGACTATGATGCAGACCATACTAGTGGGATGTGTAGTCCGCAAGCACATCCTTTAACAGTTCCTAGTCGAGAGAGTATCGAGACAGGGTATCTATATTCCAGAGTAGACTAGTGTGTACATTTCTTTACCCTGTATGGGGCTATGGTTGATCCCATAACCATTGGTGTTTGCTATCAAAGATTGTACACAGGTGCTCATTAAAGAATGGGTACACTGAACATGACTCGTCGAGAACTCCTAGATGGTACCATACCTATCGTCAGATAGCAGTTCTCTGATGACACTTGTACAGGTTAGTCAGTAGACCTGAGATCGTCATAGTGTCTTGTGTGTTTCCCACTGTGCTTTGATTTCCCCCCTACCACGACTTAAAGGAGTCGTGCAAACAGGTGGATTTTGGGTACAGTCTCGAGTCACATGGAGACAGTGAGCAATAGGAGGGGTTTCATCTCTCCCGGTATTGGGAGTTGATGTTTCGCTATGCTCGATTGGTTATAACAGCAAGTCCCTGGCCCGGGCTGATGAGATTTACCGGTAAGTGTTATCAGTAGTTTCTCGAAAGGTTATAGGCCACACATCGGCATGACTTATCAAGTTAGTGGGGGTCTGACGATTCAACCCCTCAGACTCGATATGCGACATATCAGACGAAGAGACCGGACTGTACGGTAAGTGTTGCTTATAGACTCTATGCGAGTTTGGACAAGTTTGCTTGTTGGTCTTCTATTCGTTCAATACCTAGGTAGCCGTTACATCCATCTAGTACCGCTGATGGCTTTTGGGTATCTAATGTGATCATTACCTTCTGCTGGCGTATTGATGAGTCTTTAGAGTCCCACATAAAAGTTTCCTAGCTCAAGTGAAACGAAGTAGAGCACGTATGGAGATATGTGTGGGAGCTTGATTGAATACGAGTATATGATACCGTATTCTAATCTAGCGATATTTGATATCAACCAGGTTATATATGATATAACCGGATTATTGAATCAAGTGTTGATTTAATAACTAATATTTGATATTAGAAGGTTATATGTGATATAACCGGATTATTGAATGAAGTGTTGATTTAATAATTTGATATATACATATGTATATAGGTATATACATATATACATATATGTATTTGATATTAGCTGGTTATATATGATATAATCGGATTATTGAATCAAGTGTTGATTTAATAATTTGATATATATTTATATATTTGATATATATATATATGAAATTGTATCATGGTTGATGATGCAATGAACTAAGATGTATGAGAATCACACAAGGATTAAAGATGAGAAGATAATGGTTTGATTTATAAATTAAAGAAAAAGAGAATGAGTCATTGTTTTGTAGATGTTTTGAGAAGCCATGACTCATGCTTGTTTCTTGTTTTATTCATAGATATTTCATCACTCTCACTCTTATCTTATCTCTTAAGCTCATTCTCATAACAATCCAAGTTCATCTTCTTCTTCAACTCCTCACTAGAATTTTCTTGAGGTGAGAAAAAGAAAAGGAGAAAAATATTTTTAGTGAGCAAATCTCTTACTAAGTCAACCTACACTAATCTAGCCCATTAGTTTAGATTGTTAACTTCACTAATACATTGATTAGTAAAGTGTGAGCTTGAGTGTGAGAGATCTCAAAGTAGATCATCTTCTGCAACGAACACAACAAATAAGCTCGATCCTTTCTTCAAGTGGATCCTCAAGAAGAGTTCTAGGGACTTCAACTCGGAGCTTTAAACGTGAAGGACTAGACTACAATAGTTGTAGTTTCCTATCACTTAGTATAGAACTTGCTTGCTTACTTACTACAAAACCTTAATTCTCTAGTTCGATTCTTGTTTAGTATGCTTAGACCTCTATATTTTTTAAAATTATATACTTGATGCTCATATAAACCACATAGAGGTGCTAAGACATACTTTCATCGTCAAGGCATAGTGTATGGTAGCTAAGTGATGTCTTCCTGCTTGCATGTGATATGATTGGCTAGGGCGGTCGTATGGCTTTCTTGATTATTTGTTAAGAGCCTATACTGGTGGATCTTGACTAATCAAGAAATGGCGGGTTGAACTTGACTAGGACTCTTTGATTTGTTAATCATTCATCAAGGTCCTAGGATCCTAAGGGTAAAAACTAATATCAGGAGTTTCAGGTGTTAAAACTTGCAATGAGATTGCATACCTTCTATGGAGTGGGGTAATTTGTTAATCATTCGTCAAGATTACTACACCATGATAGGTTGGATCCCAATTCCTACTGTAAGTAATAGTTGCTCTCGAGATATGATTCCGGCTAATTCTCCTTTTAAGGGTTGAAGGAGGATTCGACATGACAGTGGGAGCCATCTTGATTAGATAAATATACCAATTTAATCTAGGTTAGAGTGCATGACAGGTGTTTCTTTTCTCTCTCTCTGGCAGTGACCTAAGACTGACCCTAAACTAAAAACTCATAAACCAAGTTAACCGAACCTTTTTACAATCAATAGCTTTGGAATGTCATGATTTTCCTATTTCACGAAATAGTCGCATATGTCCTTACCCTTCCTACTTCCCCTTTTGCTTCCTTTAGAACACTCTGTATCCGATATGGATATCCATATTTCTTGGAAGTCCATCGTATAGTTAGATACTAACTTAAAGAAATTGTTTCAGTCAAGGATGACCGTAGGTTCTGGAGAAATTGAATTGTATATGATACAATTCATTTGTCTCTCCTCTCCACATTATCTCAAATTTGAGAGCTCCTTAAATAAGGACAATATACTAGTTACGCTTATTGGATAATTTTCTTCCAATCCCGATGTTGGGGCTGAAAGGAAGGGAAAGAAGAAAACCAACTAGTATAAGTTCGGTATAAATAAGTAAGAAAAAGAGACAACAATAGGGGACGAGGTGAGCGGAAAGGAAAATGCAACTATTGCTATGACCCGAGGCAATGAAAGAGGCATTACTTGGAATACCTGTTAGTTGTATGTATGCCCTAGAGGCCATTATTGTACATATGATGTATATTATAGTGGATGCATGGACATATATAGGGAGGACTTTCTTGCTCGACATGATAGTATGCTATCTGGTTACTCTTTCTCGTAACATGTACACTTACTGTCTCTCTGTTACATGTTGGTAAAGCCCTTAGGATGTGTACTTGACTACCGGGATTATGATGCAGATTATACTAGTAGGGCCAGGGTAGTGCATAAGTACATCCTTTAATTGCTCCTAGTCGTGGGAGTATCGAGACAGGGCATCGATATTTCAGAGTAGACTAGCGTATACGTTTCTTGACCCATATGATGGGCGATGGATGATCCCACATCCATGGGTGTTTGACATCAAAGATTGTATACGGGTGCTCAGTGGACACTGGGTACACTGAACAGGACTCCCCGAAAACTCCTAGATGGTATTATACCTTACGTCAGATAGCAGCTCTCTGGTGACACTGGTACAAGTTAGTCTGTAGACCCGAGATCTTCATAGAGTCTTGTGTGATTCCTAATGTCCTTTGATTTCCATCTTACCACGTTCAAGAGAACGTGCAAAATGGTGGTTTTTGGGTACAGTCCCGAATCACATAAAGGCAATGAGCGATAGGAGGGATTTCGTCTCTTCTGGTATAGGGGGTTGATGTTGCGCTATGCTCGATTGGCCATAATAGGAAATCGCTGGCCAGGGTTGCTGAAATTTACTAGTAAGTGTTTTCAGTAGTTTCTCGAACCGTTATGGGCTTCACATCGGTATGACTTATCAAGCTATTGGGGTCTGACGTATGCCACCTCTAGGCTGGATATGTGACATATCAGACGAAGAGATCGGACTATACGGTAGTGTTACTTATTGGATTCACAGGAGTATGAGCAGGCTTTCTTATTGATCTTCTGATCGCTCAATACCCGAGTAGCCGTTACGTGCAGCTAGTACCGTTGACGGCTTGTGGGTGACTGATATGTTCATCACCTACTGCCGGTGTATTGACGAGTCTCTTGAGTTCTACACATAGGTTTCCGAAACGAAATAGGAGCACATATGTGATATGTGTGGGACCGAAATTAATACGCGTATGTGATACCGTATTCTAGTCTCGCGATATGTGGTATCGTTCGGTTATATGTGATATAGCCGGGTTATCGAATCAAGTGTTGATTCGGTAAGTTGATGCAAATGACATTAATCGGTTATATGTGATATAGCTGAATTATTAAATCATTTGTTGATTTAATAATTTAATGTATGATTATATATATTTGATATATTAATTTTACATTAACTAATATTAGCTCACTTAAGTATTTATTTATCTCACTTATACATTTAATATATATATGATATATATTAATGTATTTTTTTTGTATCATGCTTGCTGATACATTGTACATGGGTGTATGAGACTCACATCATGCTAAAAATAATTAAGGGTTTTAATTATTTAAGATAAATACAAAATTATATGGAAATGTGTCATGGTTGTAAGCTTGTGGAAGCTTGTAGTAACCATTGACTGAGTCCACCGATTTTGTTTTACTTAAGATGTTTATTAACCCAACCATTATCTTTAGCCATGTTTAAGTCTCTACATGAGTTCATATATGATATTTTCTCACCCATGGTTGCTATTCTCACTCTCATTCCATTCACATCTTCATCTTCATCTTCATTCCAATTTTGCTCTCTAGCTTTTTGGAAAGTGAAGAAATATAGTGAGAAAAATTATTCTAAAGTGAGAAAAAATCCTACTTCATCAACCTAAACTAGATTAGTCATCCTAATTTCCAATTTGTGAAGAGGTAGCTTGAGTTGGAGATTCCTCGACGTAGATCATCATCGGCCTTGAAGCCTTTAAGCAAGCTTGTTCTTTTCGCCTTGTGAACTTTTACTAGAGTCCGGGAGATCAGTACTTGCAGCGAAGGGACTACTGCGCGGAGCTTTAGAAGTGAAGGACCGGTCTACAAAGGTTGTATTCCTCATTCACTTAGTGTAATGTTTGATTACATGCTAGCTTACTCCTAATCCTATAGTTAGATCTTTAGTATAGGCTGCATAGCTCTCTAGGTTTTTCAAAATTGCATACTTGATACCTTATAAATCATAGTAAGGATGCTATGGAACCCAGCAGTGGTATCAGATCCAAGCTAAAGCATTAGGAGTTGTTATGACGATGTTAGATAAATTGCGAAATTGAAACAACTCCGAAACCCCGAAAAAAAACCATTAAAATTCTGGCCGGTTTTTCAAGTGTTGGTTGGGTTCGAATTTTTTTTAAGTTCCAGGCCCTGGGGTTTAGTGTTTCAGGTGTTGTTTGTTTTTACTAAGATTGCATGTGATGGTATCTTTCTGTAAAGGCAATTCGGAGTGTTTCGTAGTGGTAATTTTAACATCGTTTCGGGTAACATTAACGACGTTAAAAGTTCGAACGAATATCAAAAACCCATTTTTCACCCCTCCCTGGAAAATTTTCCAAAAGTTGTATTTTTCCAAGTTAAAAAAAATATTCAAAAATCATGCAGGTAATTCTATGGACCCTCTAGAAAAACGATACCCAAACTCGACTCTTTGACCGCGGAACCACGGCCAAACCATATGGTTTGCGACGGTTCCGCGGCGCTATGAGTGAGGCATGGGTCAACCCTTCTATGGTTAGTTCGTAGGTGCTGTGGCATGTTCTGGGTATTTTTTAGACTGTGCTCTCTAGGAAATTTTGGGTGTTTGTTGATTCGATTGAAAAGTTTAATATCGTCTAGCTATCTGTAAATTATGATACAATATTTGGAATCCACAATAATTAGTTTTGTGAAAACTAATTTGAATTTTGTAAACCTAGCAATTTAGTCTCATTTGATTGGTTGCCGCGGGGTTTTGATTCGGATCAAAATTCCGTCGCTATCTCGTATAGGACGCGAATGTCTGCCAGGTAACATTACTAGATAGCCACGCCCCATAGCCCCGACCAAGTGAATTCAGGAGAACCCCGATGCCTAAAGCATCCGTCAGGGTGCTCGCGGGCGCGGTGTTCCGCCTAAGTGCACTTCGTCGACGGCATCGGGGGTGCAGCCGTCTACTAAAGTTTCCGACGAACATTCGATCAACTTGTCGGGAATCTTGTTGAATTGGCCGACTTGATATTGAAAAATGTTTTCACTATCGAGACTAAAATGCGTGGTTTATAAGGTTAGGCATGAAATTCGGAATATGAGATATTCCGGGTTTATGACGTCTACGGAATTCATTTGGTTAGGCATGAAATCTGAAGTATGTGCTATTTCGGATTTATGATGTCTAAGGTGGTTGCAGATTCCGATAGTTGTAGTTTTCATTTTATTTTCTGCGACCGTAAGTGTAATATATGGTGTATCGCCGGTTACGTTGCTATTTGTCAACTACAATTGGGATACGCATATTTACTTACGTTGATGACATGTGATGTTATATGTTGCTGTGATATGTAATATTGGATATCGTGTTTGAATAGCCGGGGGTTTTACGTGAAATAAGAGTTTTTCATTTTCATTCATGTAAAAACTTGTATGTAATATTCTTTTATTGGGGCACTTCCGGGTTGAGAATGATGTCACTATTGATGTATATTATTTACTTTTCCGTATTAGGATAGACCTAAGGAGGGGAGCATATACTCCGCCGAAAACGGGAGACGAAACCGCGTAGGTCTTCTTTCCTGAATTTGGGGGCAGATGCTATTTGGTTTTATCCGTCCACCTCTCCGAAGATGCCAAGTTAATTTGCGGCACCATGTATCGAAGGTTTAGACGGATGCGGACGATGTAGCAGACTTCGTCAGATTCCCCCTCATGGTGAGGGGATTTTGATTGCCGACGCTCTTCCCTGCAGGAGCAAGCCCCTGCAGTTAATTACGCTACCGCATCGCGGTAACCACTTTCTCCTTCTCCAGATGGTCACTTCGTGCCGTGTGTGTTTGTTTTGTTTTTGGTTGCCTGTGGATTGTATACGGAGACTAATTTATGTTGTCGCCCGTAGGGCATGAATTAGTCCAAATTCGTATTTTCTTAGATTTGGGATTGGTTTTGGGTTTAAGGATCGTTAATCTCATTGAGATCAAGATCAAATTAAACATTTGTTGAGGATACATTATTCTAACTTTAGGCTAAGATCTACTCAACTGGGTTTGGGATCATTTAGATCCGATGACAGAGCATTTTGGGCTCTATCGTCTTAGTTTAGGGATGTTGCGGTCCATAGTTAGTTTTAGGACGTTGTGGTCCATAGTTATTTTTAGGACGTTGCGGTCCATGGAGTTTAAAGACATCTTAGTCTGTTAGGTTTAGTTTAGGGACGTTGCGGTCCATAAGTTTAAGGACATCATAGTCCATGAGTTTAAGGACCTCACAGTCCGTAAAGTTTATGTTAGTTATATGTATGCCCTAGAGGCCATTACTGTACATAGGATGTATATTGTAGTGGATGCTGGGACATATATAGGGAGGACTTTCTTGCTCGACATGATAGTATGCTATCTGGTTGATCTTTACCTTAACGTGTATGCTGATTGTCTCTCTGTTACATGTTGGTAAAGCCCTTAGGATCTGTACTTGACTACCTGGACTATGATGCGGATCATACTAGTGGGGACATGGTAGTCCATAAGTACATCCTTGACAGTCCCTAGTCGAGGGTGTATCGAGACGGGGCATCGATATACCAGAGTAGACTAGCGTGTACCTTCTCGACCCATACAGATGGGCGATGGATGATCCCATATCCATTGGTGTTTGACATCAGAGGAGATATACGGGTGCTCAGTAGAGACTGGGTACACTGGACGGACTCGCCGAGAACTCCCAGATGGTATTATACCTCACGTCAGATGGCAGTTCTCTGGTGACACTGGTACAGAGTAGTCTGTTGACCCGAGATCGTCATAGAGTCTTGTGTGGTTCCCACTGTGCTTTGATTTCCATCTTACCACGTCTAAGAGGGCGTGCAAAACGGTGGTTTTTGGGTACAGTCCCGAGTCACATGGAGGCAATGAGCGATAGGAGGGGATTCGTCTCTCCCGGTATATGGGAGTTGATGTTGCGCTGTGTTCGATTGGCTATAACAGGAAATCCCTGGCCAGGGTTGCTGAGATTTACTGGTAAGTGTTACCAGTAGTTTCTCGAACAGTTATAGACCTCATATCGACACGACTTATCGAGCTACTGGGGTCTGACGTTTACCACCCCTAGGCGAGATATGCAACATATCAGACGATCAGACCGGACTGTACGGTAGTGTTACTGGTCGGATTCACTGGAGTGTGAGCGGGCTTGCTCGTCGATCTTCAGATCGCTCAATACCCGGGTGGCCGTTACGTTTAGCAGACCGCTTGCGGCCTGTGGATGTTTGATATGATCATCATCCGCTGCCGGCGTATTGACGAGTCTTTAGAGTCCTACACAGAGGTTTCCTGGGTCAAGCGAAACGAAATAGGAGCGCATATGAGATATGTGCGGGACCGAGAATAATGCGTGTATGTGATACCGTATTCTATTCTCGCGATAAATATATCAAAAGGTTGTATGCGATATAACCTAGTTATCGATTCAAGCGTTGATTCGATAAGCCGATATATTAGATACCAGTCGGTTATGTGCGCATGACCGGATCATTGAATCAAATGTTGATTTAATGATTTAATGCATATTTATATATTTGATATATTGCTTTGCATCAACTAGTATCGGTTTACTTAAGATGGATTTTCTCGCTCGGGTGTGCGCATTGTATATGCGATATACTTTTGTGCACTTGCTTGTATCATGTTTGATGATACATGTCATGCTAGGGTTCAAGTGTAAAGATTAAACCTTGGTTAATGAAATAGTTTAGGGTTTCTTATTTGTTATTCATTTATCTATTTATTTATCCTTTTTATTTTTGATAAATGAATAAATGAAAATGAGAAAAGAATGGTGGCTTCTTTTGTTCTTTAGTTGAAGCTTCATGAAGCTTTGTTCAAGTCAACCATACTTATCTCATCCTTAACCCTAACCATTCCCACTAACCATGATTCATTCTCTACACTTAACTCTAGTTAATATTATGATAAGAATTCATTTTCTTTTCATTTTCTAAAAACTTATCATAATATCTTTCTTCTTCTTCTTCATTCTTCAAGTGAAGAAAAGCAAAGTCCATCAATGGTGATTGTTGGATATGAGTGAGAAATCCAATTCTAAAGTTAACCCAATTCCTATTTCTTCATCCTCTACCTCTTGCCAAGTAGTAGAGTGTGTTTCCTTCACAAGATTTTAGGGTTTGGTGAAGGTGGAGCTTGATTCATCGATGCCTCGACGTAGATCATCTTCGGCATGGACATCGACGACCTAGCTTGCCCATTCTCCGACGAAGTCGACTCTAGAGCCCGGATTTGATTTGGACAGCGGAGATGACCTCGTTGCGGAGCCGTGGAGGTGGATATCCGGATCTACAAAGGTTGTAATTTCCGTATCTCTTTAGTTAACTGTTAACTAGTTCTTGTTCGCCTAGATATCTAGCAAACGATCCGTACTTTAGGGTTTGTAGGCACCATAATTTTTGAAATTGCCATGGTTGATGGCTTGGGAGACCTCACTAGAGTGCCTAGGAACCCTGCAGTGGTATCAGAGCCTAGCTAGAGCCTTAGGCGAAGTCCAGACGCGATTTGAAGTCCGATCGAACCGAAACCATACCCGGAAAATTGCTCTCTGTACAATTTTTAAAATCTGGTCTTTTTCCACATTAAAAATGTTCAGAAAAATCAGCAGGTGAATATATGAAATACTGTGAAATTCGTACCACTGATTCCTCCATATTGCCGCGCTTCCGCGGCACGAGCTAGCCTCGTGCGGCGGTTGCGCGGCGGTACGGCCTGTATATTGAATAATTTTTACACAGTATCTCATTATTGTTAGTGCTGGTATTCCTGGGTATTTTTAATATATTTTCCAGAGTTGAATTTTTCTGAGTTGATTTGGGAATTCGGTGTTTCGATCGGGGTATCAAATTTTGTCTGTGTGGCTTTCCGGATAAATTTAAGAATATGTTAAAAAGTTCGACCGGATATAAATACCCAATTTTTCCCCTGTCGGGAAATTTCCAAGTGTTGGATTTTTCCGTAGTTTAACGACGTTCTAAGTAGTGCAAGTAACGCGATGGTCCCTCTAGAAGACACAAACCTTAACTCGATTATGTGACCGTCTTGAACTGCCCTTTGAACCTTCGGGTTTGGGGCAGTACGGCGTGCCACATGTGAGGCGTTGGCTTGACCCTTCTACGGCTGGACCGTTGGTACTGAGGTACGAACTGAATGTTGTTAGACTTATTTCATGTGTTGATCAGTTTCGGGAAAACTTGGGTGTTCGATTGTTCGATCGGAAAGTTTAACATTTTCTGTTTATCTGGAATGGGATACAATAATTGGAATTCACAAGTAGTAATATGATAACTAAATGAATGTTATAAACGTAGCAGTTTAGTCTCACTTGATCGGTTGCCACGGAATTTTGATGTGATCAAAAGTCCGTCGCAATCACGTAGCGTACGCGGATACTCGCCGGATAAACTTAATAGACAGCTTCACTCCATAGCCCCGACCAAGTGACTGTAGGAGAACCCCGTCGCCGAAAGCATCCGTTCGGGTGCTCGCGGTAGCGGTGTTCCGCCTTGGTGCACTTCGTCGACGGTATCAGGGGTGCGGCCGTCTACTGAAGTTTGCGACGAGCATTCGATCAGGATGTCGGGAATCTTGTTGAATTACCCGACTTGATATTGAAAAGAGTTTTCGATTTTGAGACTAAAATGCGGGGTTTATAATTGTTAGGCATGCGATGTCTAAGGTATTCATTTGGTCAGGCATGCGATGTCTGAGGTGGTTGCGGATTCCAACTGTTGTAGTTTTACACTTTCTTTTCTGTGACCGTAAGTGTAATATGTGATATCGCCGGTTTCGTTGCTATATGTCAACGACAATTGGGATGCGCATATTTACTTACGTTGATGACATGTGATGTTATGTGTTGCTGGATATGTTATATTGGATCGTCGTGTTTGAATAGCCGGGGGTTTTTATGTGAGATGAGTGTTTTTCATTTTCATTCATGTAAAAACTTGTATGTAATATTCTTTTATTTGGGGCGCTTCCAGGTTGCGGGAGTTGTCACCTGTTGTATATTATTTACTTTTCCGCACTAGGATAGACCCAAGGAGGGGAGCACAAGTAACCGGGTTCTGGAGTCCAGTGGGAGACCAACTCGAGGAGTCGAGTCCGGGTCTCCTAACTCTAGAATTGGTAGGGTTGCTTGCCGCTCTCGTAGGGGTCTAGGGGTGTGGGTTTGGCTATTCATCACGACCGTGGAATCCGTGTTTTATACTGGCTCGTATTGAAAACACGGACGTCCTAGTATATCCAATATTTCATATGATTCTTCTGCTGCGATATCTGTGATGAGATCATGTGATGTTTCTGTGATGGATATAGTATATAGTATATATGATATATTATATAGACGTTACTTATGTTTTACACCCGCGCTAGCCCTGCCCTGCTCTACCGTTAGTTACCTAACCTAACGGTGCACGAGGGGACATCGAGGCGAATGCGGATGGCATAAGTGTACGTCATATCTATCTGTGATGTTTAGGTACTTAAATGATGGGACTTCATTAATATGATTAATGAATTAAAAGAAACCTAAGATGTTGTAGAATCGAATTTCAAAATAAAACAGGTAGCTACAGTTCTTGCTTTGCACAGCGGTATATGTGATATATCCTGCACCTTATTCGATGAGTAAAGGACCGAGATCCCTTCACCGGGAGTGACTCCTTTAGCAACAACTGGCAGATGCTACACACTCGGTTTGTCTTTTGATTGCTTTTAAGTGTTTTTGCTTTGCACAGTGATATATGTGATATATCCCGCACCTCATTCGACGAGGAAAGGACCGACGATCCCTTCACCGGGAGTGACTCCTTTAGCAAAACAAGAAAAGCCTCAAAAACACTCCATTTCAAAATTCATTCGATCCTACAACGATATCAAGTTCATTACGCAATAGGTTTTCAGAAAAACCTGTCGTAGCCCTCCGTCATTTCAGATACGTACTAGTTAGTATTCGTGCTGCGGTTGTTTGGCCTCCGTCAAGGCGTAGTGTACGGTAGCTAACTAGTGCTTATCTGCTAGCATATGATGCGATTGGATTAGGGTATTCGTACGGCGTTGTTTGGCCTCCGTCAAGGGTCGTGCGGGTGGGTTTAATTCAATCAGGAAATGACGGGTTGAATTTGACTAGCGGACTATGGGTTGTTTGGCCTCCGTCAAGGTCATAGCGAGCTGGGGGCAAAATATTATCGGGAATTTCAAGTGTTGAGATTTGCAATGAGATTGCATACCTTCTATGAGATAGTTGGATCCCGATACCCGCTGCGAGTAAGTGTTACTCCTGGGAGAGTTTTATACATTACAATTAGCCGATCAAGTAGGTGTCTAGAAAGGTGTTAACGAGGTTACGCCTCTGGGAAAACGAGGTTTACATTAATTAGGTTCTTGAGAAAGCACGGGGGACCTCCCTCAAAGTACCGACACTGGCCTGGCTGAAAGATTGGCGAACTTGTAGTGTGTAATTAATCCCGGCTAGTCTTTCCTTTTAGGGTTTGAAGGAAGATTTGATAAAAAGCAGTGGGAGCCATCCTGATTAGATAAAATAATAACCAATCTATTCTTGACAGAGCGCACGCTGAGTGTTTTCTTCTCTCTCTCTCCAGGTAGCGACCATATCACGCCTTAATCAAGATAATAATACGGAATATTGACCGAACCCGCTTGTTATACTGAGCTGGGGAACGTTGGTCCCGCTCCAACTTATAATTGTTATAAGACAGAGCAGGAAATTGGGGATTACCAGAATTCCCGTGCCGCCCAAACGAGGAGAGTGCATGATGATGCATCATCTTCGGGTGTGTTCATTATATAGAACTGTTTCTCAGTGTCCTTTACGTCCTGGATATGTGATGCCAGATCAGGATCCCAGATATGTAATATGTTACATAGGGCTACAGAAAGGTAGAGAACTGAGAACGGGTGATAAGTTTCATGAGGCAGAAAACGGGGCAAGAGTTGCAGCCAGGTCTGTCGGTCACTGTCACCCTGTATTACCGATACATTGATTATGAACGAATGTTGTTAGATACCGAACCTGATATACCAAATCATATCACTCTCTTTGTTAGTAAAGAAAGGATATAATTTTGTATTGTTGGATAATGTTTTGAACATTTCCTATATCAAAAGTTGATCGTATCAGGCACGTTATCTAAAAGCATTGATGTTCTAAATCAAACTACAGTTCTTATTATACGGAACACACACAAGAGGAAGAGTTCAGAAATGAACGAATCCTTCTTGAGGCATTGTAGACTAGGTCATATCAATGCGACCCGACTAGCTGAAGTTACATGTAGATGCATATTTAAATCAGTTTGAATTTACATCTTGTGAAACTCGCCAGTCATGTCACAAAGATAAGATGACCATAGCTCCGTTTACTGGAAACAGAGAAAGAGTTAATAAACTCTTGGGATGATACATGTTGATGTATGTAAGGTCTCCTGTCTACACATGCCATGACCGGTTCTTTATACTTCATTACGTTCTCTGATGATCTCTCAAGATTCAGACCTATGTTCCTGTTGAAACATGAGTCCGAACCTTTTGAGATATTCACAGAATATAAGTTGGAAGTAGAGAACCTAAACGGGTATAAGTATTATGTCCTATGATGAGATCAAGGAGCAGAATACTTGAGCACGGAAATCCTGGATTTTTCTAAAGGAGAATGAGATTCTCTCTCAGCATTACTCCTCCGTATACACCATAGCACGATGGTATATCGGGGCGGAGCACTCACACCCTATATGATAAGGTGCGCTCTATGATGAGTACTACTGAGTTGCCTATTTCCTTTTAGGGAGTTATGCACTTGAGAAGCTGCATACCTATTGAATAGGGTTCTAATCAAATCAGTTGCCTACCACTTCATATGTGATATGGAAAGGGAAGAGCCCATATCTTAAGTTAGTTAAGATTTGGGGTTGTCCGGCCTATGTTTAAAAGCAGAATCCGGACAAGCTCAAGGCATGGTCTGTAATGTAGAACTGGAAAAGTTCCAGCTATACAAACTACAGCTGATGATTTGATAGAACCAAAGTATTCAGTAGATACCAACGAACCTCAGCCTCTCCGCCGATCTAGTAGGGTTCCTCACCCACCTGAGAGATACTTCAGTTTCTCTATGACAGTGGGAGCGAGGATTGCATCATGAGATGATGACCCAACTAGTTTCGAGCTGGCCATCAGGAGTGTGACTCTGTAAGAATGGCTGGATGCTTAGTGAACTGAGATGGAATCCATATACACCAACAAAGTATGGACTTTGGTTGCTATATCTGAAGGGTTAAATCCCCATCAGGAGCAAGTATATCTTGAGAAGATTACTTGGTGTACACGGAAAAGTTGAGACTTTCAAAGCTAGACTTGTTAAAGCTTTTCGTCATCGACCAGGCGTGGATTATGATGAAACCTTTTCAAGTGACTATGCTTAAGTCCATCCAGATCCTACTTACCACGGCTACATACCATGACTACGATATCTGGTGGTTGGGTGTCTTGACTGCTTTTCTAAATGATGATTTAGAAGAGTGCGTCTGTAAGTACACAGCCAGAGGGCTTCGTAGACAGTGGGAGCAGCGGAAACGTGTGCAAGATGCTTTATAGGATAAAGCAGGCATCGCGGAGTTGGAACATCTGTTTTGATGAATTAGTCAAAGAGTTTGACATCATCAAAATGGTAGATGAACCTTGTATATACAAAAAGGTAGTAGGGAGTATGGTGATGATCCTCGTAGAGTACGTGGATGACATACTCTTGATAGGGAAGGAGTTTCCTATGCTACGCTCGATCAATCTCCGCTTATCACTATGATTCTCCATATAGGATCAAAGTGATACCTCCTAAATCCTGGATTTTGGATCTATGAGATAGATCTAAATGGATGTTAGGATTCTCACTAGTTGTAGTGAGATGGTATCAATCGATCCTGGGGAGAATCACTGGAAAGGTTCCAGGGTGATAAAGACGACTGAATGTCAGTCGCAGGCATTGTCTTTACCCTCAATAAAGGGACGGTATGTTGGAAGAGTTCCAAGCTAGATACCGTGACATACTAAACGATAAAGGCTGGATACATCGCTACTTAAGATGCTACCAAAGAGGCTGTTTGGGTGTATATTGGTTCATGAGATGAACTATGTTCCTACCATTGTGTGACAATGGAGTTGTGGCTTATGCCAAGGAACGTCCGTCCCATCAGTGATCCAGACATATTCTAAGGCAGTATCACCTGATCATGGAGATGGTTGATCTCCAGGGAGATCGAGGTTAGGAGAGTAGATTCTGAGGACAACACAGCGGATCCACTCACAAAGGCCTGTTCCCAGAGAGAGACTTTTATGGGATGGTTGAGTATGAGATACTGCAACCACTGCTACAGATGGCCCTAGTGCAAGTGGGAGATTGTTAGTTATATGTATGCCCTAGAGGCCATTACTGTACATAGGATGTATATTGTAGTGGATGCTGGGACATATATAGGGAGGACTTTCTTGCTCGACATGATAGTATGCTATCTGGTTGATCTTTACCTTAACGTGTATGCTGATTGTCTCTCTGTTACATGTTGGTAAAGCCCTTAGGATCTGTACTTGACTACCTGGACTATGATGCGGATCATACTAGTGGGGACATGGTAGTCCATAAGTACATCCTTGACAGTCCCTAGTCGAGGGTGTATCGAGACGGGGCATCGATATACCAGAGTAGACTAGCGTGTACCTTCTCGACCCATACAGATGGGCGATGGATGATCCCATATCCATTGGTGTTTGACATCAGAGGAGATATACGGGTGCTCAGTAGAGACTGGGTACACTGGACGGACTCGCCGAGAACTCCCAGATGGTATTATACCTCACGTCAGATGGCAGTTCTCTGGTGACACTGGTACAGAGTAGTCTGTTGACCCGAGATCGTCATAGAGTCTTGTGTGGTTCCCACTGTGCTTTGATTTCCATCTTACCACGTCCAAGAGGGCGTGCAAAACGGTGGTTTTTGGGTACAGTCCCGAGTCACATGGAGGCAATGAGCGATAGGAGGGGATTCGTCTCTCCCGGTATATGGGAGTTGATGTTGCGCTGTGTTCGATTGGCTATAACAGGAAATCCCTGGCCAGGGTTGCTGAGATTTACTGGTAAGTGTTACCAGTAGTTTCTCGAACAGTTATAGACCTCATATCGACACGACTTATCGAGCTACTGGGGTCTGACGTTTACCACCCCTAGGCGAGATATGCAACATATCAGACGATCAGACCGGACTGTACGGTAGTGTTACTGGTCGGATTCACTGGAGTGTGAGCGGGCTTGCTCGTCGATCTTCAGATCGCTCAATACCCGGGTGGCCGTTACGTTTAGCAGACCGCTTGCGGCCTGTGGATGTTTGATATGATCATCATCCGCTGCCGGCGTATTGACGAGTCTTTAGAGTCCTACACAGAGGTTTCCTGGGTCAAGCGAAACGAAATAGGAGCGCATATGAGATATGTGCGGGACCGAGAATAATGCGTGTATGTGATACCGTATTCTATTCTCGCGATAAATATATCAAAAGGTTGTATGCGATATAACCTAGTTATCGATTCAAGCGTTGATTCGATAAGCCGATATATTAGATACCAGTCGGTTATGTGCGCATGACCGGATCATTGAATCAAATGTTGATTTAATGATTTAATGCATATTTATATATTTGATATATTGCTTTGCATCAACTAGTATCGGTTTACTTAAGATGGATTTTCTCGCTCGGGTGTGCGCATTGTATATGCGATATACTTTTGTGCACTTGCTTGTATCATGTTTGATGATACATGTCATGCTAGGGTTCAAGTGTAAAGATTAAACCTTGGTTAATGAAATAGTTTAGGGTTTCTTATTTGTTATTCATTTATCTATTTATTTATCCTTTTTATTTTTGATAAATGAATAAATGAAAATGAGAAAAGAATGGTGGCTTCTTTTGTTCTTTAGTTGAAGCTTCATGAAGCTTTGTTCAAGTCAACCATACTTATCTCATCCTTAACCCTAACCATTCCCACTAACCATGATTCATTCTCTACACTTAACTCTAGTTAATATTATGATAAGAATTCATTTTCTTTTCATTTTCTAAAAACTTATCATAATATCTTTCTTCTTCTTCTTCATTCTTCAAGTGAAGAAAAGCAAAGTCCATCAATGGTGATTGTTGGATATGAGTGAGAAATCCAATTCTAAAGTTAACCCAATTCCTATTTCTTCATCCTCTACCTCTTGCCAAGTAGTAGAGTGTGTTTCCTTCACAAGATTTTAGGGTTTGGTGAAGGTGGAGCTTGATTCATCGATGCCTCGACGTAGATCATCTTCGGCATGGACATCGACGACCTAGCTTGCCCATTCTCCGACGAAGTCGACTCTAGAGCCCGGATTTGATTTGGACAGCGGAGATGACCTCGTTGCGGAGCCGTGGAGGTGGATATCCGGATCTACAAAGGTTGTAATTTCCGTATCTCTTTAGTTAACTGTTAACTAGTTCTTGTTCGCCTAGATATCTAGCAAACGATCCGTACTTTAGGGTTTGTAGGCACCATAATTTTTGAAATTGCCATGGTTGATGGCTTGGGAGACCTCACTAGAGTGCCTAGGAACCCTGCAGTTTAAAGACATTATAGTCTGTACGGCTTAGAGACGTCATAGACTGTGGGGTTCTGGTTAAACCAGTTTGGGAATGTGCCAAAAGTTATTGGTTATTGGGACCCTCCATCTCTCTGAAGACGTTGAAGGATTACAACGACATGTATCAGAGGTATGAAGAGATATACCCTTGAACCAATGTCCCGATTTGGGGAAGTGGGATAAACATCCATTTAGATGTCATCTGTTGGGAGCTTATTAGCTGTCTTGAGATCGGCTTTGGAAACCCTGAGCTTGAAGGGCTCAATTGATGGTCCTTGGAACATTTGGTCTGATTCTGGCTAATGTTAGCCCTTCATAGTGTTCAACACTAACATGTTTATTCAACGATCATGTGCTCCCATGTGATACTCTGAGGCAGTGTTAAACACTGAAATTTGAGAGTGTTCACGTGTTGAACGTGATGCCTTTAGAGGTGGTGCTGTTCGCTTGGTTTTATTCCACATCTTCATATACGTGTTAAACACTTTGGCCATCACGTATGAGCACCGCGCTTGAGATAGTGTTAAACTTCAAGGATTTGAAGCGCTGCTTCTTTTGGTTCATTCTTTTGTTCAAGCGCTGTTGGGTTACGTGGGATCACGTGCGGCGACCCAAAAGTGGTAACTACCTTTGATTTATTCCTTTTTGCTCTGTAAGTATCAAGCACTACTATGGGGTCACGTGTGATCACGTGAGCCAATCTCAATTGTTCTCTTTTGTTCATCAAAGGCTGTCACGACCCAAGTTTGGCCCATAACCGGGACTTAACCACGTAACGTCTACAAGCGTAACGCGATCAAGAAAGCCGAAACCCAGAAATCAAAACCATTGAAAAAGCGAGTGAAAGAAAAAATTAGTATAAAAAATTTAAAAAACCTTGAGTAATTTAACAAAATTCTTTAAAGTTTAAGTTGTTTTCTAAAAAAATTCGGCAGCATCTCCTTTGTAAAAACTAGCCCCGAAATCGGGTACAAGATAAGATATAAGTAAAAATGATATACAATAAAAATAGAGGATGTCTAAATAGGAGCAATCATGCCCAACGGCGGAAACAACCACCACAATAATAATATACGATGCTGTAGCGAAGAAATGAGCAATATAAGTGGAAAAATATCATGAAAGATAAAACTGCATAAATAAAGTCGGCTCACAACGAGCTCGACACCAGAGTACAAAATAATATGCATCGTCCTCACAAATGGTCTCTAAGTCAATACATAAATAGTAGATGGAGAGTACTAGATACAATAGTGTGTACAACTGGAAAATAAATGGATACCGCAAAAACCCACCTATCAGCAAAAGGGATCACGCGCCAACTGCAGTGGTATCCGTAGCAAAAGATACAAGAAAGTAGCCCTGCCGCAACTACTCTGAGGGGCAACCTGCAAACACTGTGGCACAATGGGGGTGAGTTGCCAACTCGTGAATAGTAGATAACATATAAAGGTAATCGCGAGTATGCACGTACTGCGATACTCTAACATATACCAACAGATAACATCTATATGATGAGCTGGGTATGCAATAATCATGCAAACGAGTACAATCTAATAACATCTATATATGATGAGCAGGGTATGCAATAATCATGCCAAAGTACTCTATCAGGTACTACGACTACAGGATGAGATGCATAACAATGAATGCTGAGCATGGGGTAAAATATCATCTACACGGAATATCAACATGGAAAAAAAACCGGTGTCCATTAAATACACCCAAATCTCAGTAAAAACTCAGGCACGGTCACTCTAATCGGCCCTCAAATCCTGTACATCTCATGGAATCATGAGTGCCCAGTATCGGCACTCGAAAATATCATGAAATCATCGTGTCCAGCATCGACACGCAAATCCTCAAGTATCGGGCTCCGTCAGTCCGGATCGGCCCACGGGCTCCGTCTGTAGAATCGGCCCTCGGGCCCGGCAGTACGGGTCGTCCCGTATCCATCTCTCGACTTTGGTCAGTATCCTCCGGATAACCACCAGGCCCAACCAATCACCGGTAGGTAGTATTCCCTCTGCCAGGCTCACCGTCTACTGCACAGCGATCCGTTCTCACCCCGAGGTACCATACCGAGTCCACCATGTACCCGCAATCGGCCTCATCCAGCTCCTCGATTCGGGTTCACATGTCACACGTCTCAGAACTGAGAAAACGCATAGTGGACGCACTGAAATATCATATCAAGAGAAACCGAGTTTTTAAAACAGTGCATATTTTCTTAAAATAATACCACGGTTCTCAAATCCAGAAATCACATGAATCCAAAACGCAATGCGTAAATCCATGCAATGTGTCGTATGACATTAAGAGTAAAAAGGGAAAACCGCTCTTTTAAATGGATCCAGTTTTGAAAATATCTCATGCTGTCCCTATTTTCTAGAGTCAAATCCAATATCATCCATGTATGTATATAGGTATGGATGTGCAAGTGGATATATACGGAAATATGAGTATAGCAATGTATATGTGCATTAATATGGATACACATTATGTATGTGCGCAAGTATGGATATGCCAAGGTATGTGTGCACCAATATGGATATAAAATGTGTATGTGCACAAATATAGATATATCAAGGTATGCGTGCACCAATATGGATATACAATGTGCATGTGCGCAATGTGTGGCAGAAACATGTCTAATCATCAATGATGCGGTAATCAAAATGATGTATGGTTTGTAGAAATCCTATAGTGCGAGTGTTATAGCAATCACTAACGGTGTGAGTGTAACATACAAATAGTGCTCGTGCATCTTGAACCGTTAGTGACAGTACGGTATTATATAATTACCATTTCTATATGCAACAAGGAGGGGTATGATACAATAATACATATGCACGAACAATATACATATAAGTATATATGCGACTACAATATCCTATCACGCCCTGACGCTTAACGTCATACGAGCGATTTCCCCGTAGATGTTAAATCTACTCACCTGGTCTCGTGCTAAGTGTAGCCGACCACCTAGTTCCTCTTCTTTGCGGCGTCCGACGTACCTACCTGCGAACCTAGAATTAACACAAAGAATACACATAAGCAAAATCCTGCAAAAACGCGATATCGAAACCAAACGAGAAACTCGCGTCGCGAACTAAACGCGTGTGTATCCGATACGCTAAAACGTGTGTATACGAGTCAGAAACTACCCCGACACGTCGCGACACGCAGCAAACACTAAACCCACTCATGTATCACACGTGTCGTGCAAGTTAAAAGTATTGGAAAAATGGTATATTGCTCCAGATTTTGACACGAGTGAAAAAGTGAAAAGTTGCATATACCAAAATACTTGAATATACAGCAGACTACCCTAGACAAAACCCCATAACCCAACTCCCCTTTCTGGCCGCAATTTGTGGCCAGAACGAATAAATTGCGGCCTAGGTTTGGAAATAGGGGCTCGTGCTTCGTGTGTGTGGTCTAGGTCTAGTGTGGATGCTCCAGTAATCTCAGTTTTTGTCTGAAATAACCGGGTCAACAGCGGATCACAGAAAGGCCTAAAATTTACATTAAAACGTTAAATTTACACTAAATTGAAACCCTATGGTATTTTAGTGCAATCTAGTTTTAAATCTCAGTTTAGAGGGCCTTATAACACTTAGTTAAACTAAACTAACCATAAAAATCACTACTTGGCCAAATATCCACACAAATCACCATTTCTAGCACTAAAACTCATATTAAATACTAACCGAAGCTAAATAACACATAAGTTTAGCAAAAAGGAGATCAGTTTAAGAGATTATACCCACTAGATCCTAGGATGCAGGAAGAAGGAGAAGAAGAAGAGGAGGAGGAGCTGCTGCTGCTGCTGCGGTGCTGCTGCTGCTGCTGCTGCGGTGCTGCTGCTGCTTGCTACAGCTGCTGCTGCTGTTGATGTTGCTGTTGCTGTTAATATTGCCGCTGCTGCTGGGGCTTCTGCTGCTGATGTTGCTGAAGTGTGTGTGTGTGTGTGTGTGTGTGAGAGTGAGAGGGAGAGAGATGTGAGAAAAAAAGAGTGTTGAAACAAAAAAGAAATGAGAGCATGAGATAGTCAACCCCCCTCTCTCTCTCCTCATTAAATGTGAGCATGGCTCAAGCCATCATGCCCTCTCTCTCTCTCACCTACTCAAGTCAACACCTAAAACTAATTCTATTTTTAAAAAAAACAATTACCCTTAATTAAAATCAAATTATCTTAATAAAAATGGTTAGTCCACCATGGTTGCTAATCATGGTCTAACCCTAACTTAACCCTAGTTTACATGCACATGTGTATGCAAGCCTAATAAAATTCTAATAAAATATTCATTAATTTTGATAAAATATTTGAAAATCGTTTTGGTAAACTTTTTACTAAAAACCATCTATAAAAATATAATTAGACACTAATCACAATCTAAGGTGTTACAATCTTCCCCCTTAAAGAAATTCGTCCATGAATTTAAAAATATATAGCTACGCGTACCTTCAAAGAGATGAGGTAATTTCTTCCGCATCTTGCCCTCGGCCTCCAAAGTGATCTCTTCACCATTTGGGCTGCGCCAAAGCACCTTCACAAATGGCAAGACCTTCGATCGAAGTTTCTTCACCTGCCGGTCCAATATCACGACTGGCTGCTCGGTGAACGAAAGATCGCGCTCGAGCTGAACGGTTTGATGCTGAATCATGTGAGAAGGGTCATGCAGGTATCTTGGATGCATCGACATGTGAAATACGGGGTGAACATCTGGGAAGTTGGGTGGATGAGCCAAACAATATGCCACTGCGCCCATACGCTTGAGAATCTCGAAGGGACCTATAAATCTGGGGCTAAGCTTCCCCTTCCGTCCAAACCTCATCACTCCCTTCATCGGAGAAACCCTCAGAAAAACGTGATCGCCAACTGCGAAGTCTAATCTGCGGCGGCGTCTGTCAGCATACGATTTCTGTCTGCTCTGAGCTGTCCTCGTCCTATCTCGAATCAGCTGTATCTTCTCGGTCGTCTCCTGTACGATCTACGGCCCCAAAATACTGCTCTCACTGAGTTCTGTCCAACAGACGGACGATCTACATCTCCTCCCATACAAGACCTCGAAAGGTGCCATCTGAATAGTATCCTGGAAACTATTGTTGTAGGAGAACTCCACCAAGGGTAAATGATGATCCCAGCTACCAAATTCTAAAACACACGCTCGGAGCATATCCTCGAGAGTCTGAATAGTCCGCTCTGACTGGCCGTCGGGCTGCGGATGAAATGCTGTGCTGAAACTCAAGCGGGTGCCCAAAGCCTCCTGAAGCCTTTGCCATAGTCGGCTGGTAAACTGGGTGCCTCGGTCGGACACAATACATGTCGGGACTCTATGCAGTCGTACGATCTCGTCGATGTATATCTAGGCATACTGAACAAATCCAAAAGTAGTCTTCACTGGCAGGAAGTGAGCCGCTTTCGTCAATCGATCCATGATCACCCAAATGGAGTCATACCCTCGACTAGTCCTGGGTAGACCCACAATGAAGCCCATAGAAATCTGCTCCCATTTCCACTCCGGAATGGGTAACGGCTGTAGCTCTTCCGCTGGCCTCTGGTGCTGGGCCTTGACTTGCTGACAAGTCAGGCATCTCGACACGAAGTCTGTGACGCCCCTCTTCATCCCATCCCACCAGTAAACATCTCTTATATCATGGTACATCTTGGTGGAACCCGGATGAACACTGTACACCGATCGATGTGCCTCCTCAAGAATCTCACGCCGCAGCCCCTCAGCATCTGGTACGCACATTCTAGTCCCAAATCGCAGTATCCCCTGATCATCAATAATGAACTCGGAAAATCTGCCCTTTCCAATCTGTGCCATCATCTCTGAACAACGGTCATCACTGTACTGTGTCTCATGTATACGGTCAAGCAACTGTGGGGGTGCACGAACATGCGCAAGCTATCCTCCGATCGGAGTGAACTCGAACTGCACTCGGCTGTCGTATAAAATCTGCCAGTCTGCCAACGACTGCCTCTGCACTGCGTTCAAACAAGATAAACTACCTCCGGGCCTCCTACTCAAAGCATCCGCCACTACATTTGCCTTGCCCGGATGATACAAGATCTCGCAATCGTAGTCCTTTACTAGTTCCATCCAACGGCGCTGTCTAAGATTCAGGTCTCGCTGCTGAAATATATACTTTAAGCTCTCATGATCAGTGAATATCTGGCACGACTCGCCGTATAGGTAATGTTGCCAGATCTTGACTGCAAAGACCACTGTAGCCATCTCCAAATCGTGAGTGGGGTAGTTATGTTCGTGTTTCTTCAGCTGTCGAGAAGCATACGCGATCACCCTGTCGTGCTGCATCAATACGCATCCTAGACCCACTCGAGAAGCGTCACAATAGACCACAAATCCGCCCGATCCTAAAGGCAATGATAACACCGGCGCCGTAGTCAAACGAGTCCGCAACTGCTGAAGGCTATGCTCGCACTCCTCCGTCCAATCGAAAGGAACTCCCTTCCAGGTCAACCCGGTCAACGGTGCAGCAATACGGGAGAAGTCCTGTATAAATCGTCTGTAGTAGCCGGCCAGTCCTAGAAAGCTACGGATCTCCGTAACTGATGCGGGTCTGGGCCAACACTGAACGGCCTCGATCTTCTTCAGGTCCACACATATACCATCTCGTGTAATCACGTGACCTAAGAAGTCTATGCTGTCAAGCCAAAATGCACACTTAGAGAATTTTGCGAATAGCCCGTGCTCCCTCAAAGTCTGCAGTGTGATCCGCAGGTGCTGCTTGTGCTCCTCTCGGCTCCGGGAATATACCAAAATATCTTCAATGAATACGATGATGAACAGATCAAGATACAGTCGAAAAATACGGTTCATCAAGTCCATAAACGCTGCTGGGGCATTGGTGAGTCCGAACGACATCACCAAAAACTCATAGTAGCCGTAACACGTGCGGAAAGCCGTCGTCGAAATATCCTCCTATCGAACCCGCAGCTGATGGTAGTCTGATCGCAAGTCGATCCTCGAAAAGTATCCTGCACCCTGAAGCTGGTCGAACAAGTCGTCGATGCGTGATAAAGGATATCTGTTCCGCTCGGTAACCCTGTTCAGCTGGCAGTAGTCGATACATAAACGCAAACTGCCGTCTTTCTTCTTGACAGACAGGACCTGAGCACCCCAAGGAGATATACTGGGTCAAATAAGTTTCTTATCCAGCAAATCTTGCAAATGACCTTTCAACTCTCTAAGCTCCGCCGGGGCCATCCGATAAGGCGGTATGGAAATAGGCCCCGTACCGGGAATCAAGTCAATGCATAAAACAATATCATGCTCAGACGGTAGCCCAGGAAGCTCGTCAGGGAACTCACGAACAATCGGAACCTGGTCCAACGGAACCTCTGTAGCGCTAGTATCGCAAACATAAGCTAGAAATCCCTGACATCCTTTCCTCCAAAGCTGTCCAGCTCGAAGAGAAGAAAACAAACTGTGAGGGGCGACACCACGGTCCCCCTGCACAACAAAAGCCGACTCGCCAGGAAAACAAAACCTAACTGTCTTCTCGCGGCAGTCCACAGACGCATAGCACGTGGCTATCCAATCCATGCCCAAAAGAACGTCGAAGTCCAACATCTCAAGAAGGATTAAGTCGACAGGCAACTCTCTCTCGCCAATACAGACAATACACGATCGGAACAAGTGTCTAGCAATAAATGACTCGCCTGCAGGGGTGGTCACAACAAGCGGCTGATCAAGCCAACCGGACTCTCTACCCAAACTCGGCATGAAATGTGTGGAAACGTATGAGTGCGTGGATCCCGGATCAAACAACACTTGTGCGTCAACAGAACATACCGATAGGGTACCTGAGACCTCTGCATTGGACGCCTGCACGTTCTGATACATCAAAGCGAAAAACCATGCCTGTCCTCCACCTGCGACTGGCGGTCCCCTACTAGCAACTGACTGTACTCTGTCGGCAGCTGGCTGTCCTCTGCCTCAGCCACCTCGTCCTCTATGAGCAAACCCTCCGCGACCACGACCTCTCTGTGCATGAGTCTGACGCGGAGCAACAGTAGGTATAATAGGCAACGCCCTCTAGGGTGGGGAAGGTGGAAGTGTAACATGTGGTACTGCAGTCTTGCCCTCTCGTGGCTCCGGGCAATCTCGCACACGATGATAAGTACTCCCACATCGGAAACATCTAGATGGTGTCGGCTGACCCTCTTAGGGATAAGTGCTGAACAACCGGCCTCGATCCAAGTCTCTACCACTTGCAAGGTGTCTGTCGCGGTGCCTAAATGGCCGTCTCTGTGCCGGTGTACCAATACGAACTCTCTTCGGCTCTGGAACTACCGAAGTCTCAGCAAGGCGCTCCTCGACTAATAGGGCTGCGTCTACAGCTGCTGCATAAGTCTCGTAATGCTGTGCGCTGATCGCAAGGAACAGTGGGGTAAGCAAGCCTCGAACAAACCTCTTGACTCGCATCTCCTCAGTAGCCACTAAATACGGGGCATAAACAGATAGCTCGGTGAACAGTACATCATACTCTGCCACGGTCATCTCCGGAGTCTGACGTAAAGACTCAAACCCGTGCGCTCTAGAATCTCTGACACTCTGTGGAAGGAAGCGGGCAAGGAACACCATCACAAACTCAGTCCAGGTCATAGGAGGAAGACCTGCTGCTCTGCCCTTCTCGACCGACTCACACCATTTCTGCGCAAGACCTTCCCGGCGAAAGCTCGCGAACTCTACCCATCTCGCATCTGAGTATTTGAGTGAACGACATATCCGGGCCATCCTATCAATAAAAGACTGTGGGTCCTCGGCTGCATCGGTGCCTGTGAAGACCGGAGGCTTCAGCCTCATAAACTCTGATAGCGATACTGTGATAACCTCTGTGGCTGCAGGGGCAACTTCCTGTACTGTAGGTACCATCGCGGTCCCCGCAATGGGTGGAACTACCTCTGGTCGCTGTGCTCGAAGCGTCTCGACTAACAACCCTATCATCTGGCGTATCTCCTGCATACCGGCCCCTAGCATGGAGATCTGATCTGTCGAAGAAGGAACAGTCTACTCTGGTACAACGGGTGTACTGTCCGGGTTAGTCCTCATCTCAGACGAGTCAACGCTAATCTCGGCTCTCGCGGCCTCTCTCTGCGCCCTCGTAGTCTTTGGCGGCATAATGGCTGAAAAGAAAGTAGGATTCGATAAGGATACAGAAATCGAATCACAAGAATGTATATAACCATGAAGGAATTCAATCAATAAGCTCTAAGGTCACTTAGGCGGAGTACCGTGTCGTGAGTTTGCCGCAGAACATACACACGCTACGCCACACTGCTTCAGCTATCTACTCCATCATACCAGGGTCATCCTACACTCCGAAAGGTAAAACCTACGCTCTGATACCAACTTTGTCACAACCCGAGTTTGGCCCGTGACCAGCACTTAACCACGAAACGTCTACAGGCGTAACGCGATCAAGAAAGCCGAAACCCAGAAATCAAAACCATTGAAAAAGTGAGTGAAAGAAAACATTAGTTTAAAACATTTAGAAAACCTGGAGTAATTTAATAAAATTCTTTAAAGTTTAAGTTGTTTTCTAAAAAGAATTCGGCAGCATCTCCTTTGTAAAAACTAGCCCCGAAATCGGGTACAAGATAAGATATAAGTAAAAATGACATACAATAAAAATAGAGCATCTCCAAATAGGAACAATCACGCCCAACGGCGGAAACAACCACCATAATAATAATATACGACGCCGTAGCGAAGAAATGAGCAATATAAGTGGAAAAATATCATGAAAGATAAAACTGCATAAATAAAGTCGGCTCACAACGAGCTCGACACCAGAGTACAAAATAATATGCATCGTCCTCACAAATGGTCTCTAAGTCAATACATGAATAGTAGATGGAGAGTACTAGATACAATAGTGTGTACAACTGGAAAATAAACGGATACCGCAAAAACCCACCTATCAGCAAAAGGGCTCACGCGCCAACTGCAGTGGTATCCGTAGCAAAAGATACAAGAAAGTAGCCCTGTCGCAACTACTCTGAGGGGCAACCTGCAAACACTGTGGCACAACGGGGGTGAGTTGCCAACTCATGAATAGTAGATAACATATAAAGGTAATCGCGAGTATGCGCGTACTGCGATACTCTAACATATACCAACAGATAACATCTATATGATGAGCTGGGTATGCAATAATCATGCAAATGAGTACAATCTAATAATATCTATATATGATGAGCAGGGTATGCAATAATCATGCCAAAGTACTCTTTCAGGTACTACGACTACAGGATGAGATGCATAACAATGAATGCTGAGCATGGGGTAAAATATCATCTACACGGAATATCAACATGGAAAAAAAAACGGTGTCCATCAAATACACCCAAATCTCAGTAAAAACTCAGGCACCGTCACTCTAATCGGCCCTCAAATCCTGTACATCTCATTGAATCGTAAGTGCCCAGCATCGGCACTCGAAAATATCATGAAATCATCGTGTCCAGCATCGACACGCAAATCCTCAAGTATCAGGCTTCGTCAGTCCGGATCGGCCCACGGGCTCCGTCTGCGGAATCGGCCCTCGGCCCCGGTAGTACGGGTCGTCCCATATCCATCTCTCGACTTTGGTCAGTATCCTCCGGATAACCACCAGGACCAACCAATCACCGGTAGGTAGTATTCCCTCTGCCAGGCTCACCGTCTACTGCACAGCGATCCGTTCTCACCCCGGGGTACCATACCGAGTCCACCATGTACCCGCAATCGGCCTCATCCAGCTCCTCGATTCGGGTTCACATGTCACACGTCTCAGAACTGAGAAAACGCATAGTGGACGCACTGAAATATCATATCAAAAGAAACCGGGTTTTTAAAACAGTGCATATTTTCTTAAAATAATACCACGGTTCTCAAATCCAGAAATCACATGAATCCAAAACTCAATGCGTAAATCCATGCAATGTGTCGTATGACACTAAGAGTAAAAAGGGAAAACCGCTCTTTTAAATGGATCCAGTTTTGAAAATATCTCATGCTGTCCCTATTTTCTAGAGTCAAAGCCAATATCATCCATGTATGTAACATATGTATGTATATAGGTATGGATGTGCAAGTGGATATATACGCAAATATGAGTGTAGCAATGTATATGTGCACTAATATAGATACACAGTATGCATGTGCGCAAGTATGGCCATGCAAAGGTATGTGTGCACCAATATAGATATACAATGTGTATGTGCACAAGTATAGATATATCAAGGTATTCGTGCACCAATATGGATATACAATATGTATGTGCACAATGTGTGGCAGAAACATGTCTAATCATCAATATGCGGTAATCAAAATGATGTATGGTTCGTAGCAATCCTATAGTGCGAGTGTCATAGCAATCACTAACGGTGTGAGTGTAACATACAAATAGTGCTCGTGCATCATGAACCGTTAGTGACAGTGCGGTGTTATATAACTACCATTTGTATATGCAATAAGAAGGGGTATGATACAATAATACATATGCACGAACAATATACATATAAGTATATATGCAACTACAATATCCTATCACACCCTGACGCTTAACGCTATACGGGCGATTTTCCCGTAGATGTTAAATCTACTCACCTGGTCTCGTGCTAAGTGTAGCCGACCACCTGTTTCCCCTTCTTTGCGGCGTCCGACGTACCCGCCTGCGAACCTAGAATTAACACAAAGAATACACATAAGCAAAAATCCTGCAAAAACTCGATATCGAAACCAAACAAGAAACTCGCGTCGTGAACTAAACGCGTGTGTATCTGATACGCTGAAACGTATGTATACGAGTCAGAAACTACCCCGACACGTCGCGACACGCAGCAAACACTAAACCCACTCATGTATCACACGTGTCGCGCAAGTTAAAAGTATTGGAAAAATGGTTTATTGCTCCAGATTTTGACACGAGTGAAAAAGTAAAAAGTTGCATATATCAAAATACTTGAATATACAGCAGACTACCCTAGACAAAACCCCAGAACCCAACTCCCCTTTCTGGCCGCAATTTGCGGCCAGAACGAATAAAATTGCGGCCCAGGTTGGGAAATAGGGGCTCGTGCTTCGTGTGTGTGGTCTAGGTCTAGTGTGCATGCTCCAGTAATCTCAGTTTTTTTCTGAAATAACCGGGTCAACAGCAGATCACAGAAAGGCCTAAAATTTACATTAAAACGTTAAATTTACACTAAATTGAAACCCTATGGTATTTTAGTGCAATTTGGTTTTAAATCTCAATTTAGAGGGCCTTATAACACTTAGTTAAACTAAACTAACCATAAAAATCACTACTTGGCCAAATATCCACACAAATCACCATTTCTAGCACTAAAACTCATATTAAACACTAACGGAAGCTAAATAACACATAAGTTTAGCAAAAAGGAGATGAGTTTAAGAGATTATATCTACTAGATCCTAGGATGCAGGAAGAAGGAGAAGAAGAAGAGGAGGAGGAGCTGCTGCTGCTTGCTACAGCTGCTGATGTGTGCTGCTGCTGCTGCCTATTGCTGCTGCTGTTGATGTTGCTGTTGCTGTTTGTGTTGCTGCTGCTACTGGGGCTTCTGCTGCTGATGTTGCTGAAGTGTGTGTGTGTGTGTGTGTGTGTGTGTGTGAGGGAGAGAGATGTGAGAAAAAAAGAGTGTTGAAAAAAAAATGAGAGCATGAGATAGTCAACCCCCCCTCTCTCTCCTGATTAAATATGAGCATGGCTCAAGCCATCATGCCCCCTCTCTCTCTCTCATCTACTTAAGTCAACACCTAAAACTAATTATATTTAAAAAAAATCAATTACCCTTAATTAAAATCAAATTAGCTTAATAAAAATGGTTAGTCCACCATGGGTGCTAATCATGGTCTAACCCTAACTTAACCCTACTTTACATGCACATGTGTATGCAAGCCTAATAAAATTCTAATAAAATATTCAGTAATTTTGATAAAATATTTGAAAATCGTTTTGGTAAACTTTTTACTAAAAACCATCCATTAAAATATAATTAGACACTAATCATAATCTAAGGTGTTACAAAGGCGCTCACGTGGGAGCACGTGATCGGCTGTTATCATGTTGGGTGCAATCTTTTTACGTGCATGGAGATCCTGAGTTTCGAGACTTTCAAGCCCATTATTTTATGAGAATTGGATTCTTAAGACTTAGTTTTTCTCTTAGGTTTGAGATCTTTATGACAGAATCTTCCCGATGAGAATTAAATTCTTAATTTCTGGAAAGATCTGCTTTTGCAGACTTTTTACCATAAGAGAGAACTAAGTTATCATTTGAAGGGTTAAACCCTTTTTTTATTAGAGAAATTAAATTCCTAGGAATTAAATTCCTATAAACATTTATGGGAGAATTAAATTCTCTGAACTTAGATCTCCTTCTAGGTTTTGGATCTGCATAGCAAAATCTTCCCGATGAGAATTAAATTCTCAACTTGTGGGGAGATCTTCTTCTACAGATCATAACCAGAGGAAGAAGTAAGTTCTTTTTCGAAGAGTTAAACTCTTATGGAGGTGAAAAGGAGATGAGATATTCTCTGTATTTTGTTCCTTCTCTTACCTAGAGTTTCTTTTTCTCTTTTTCTCTCTGGAGAATTAAATTTTCTTTTCTTTTAAACTTACGAAGGGTTTCTCTCTCTTTTTTTTATCTTCTTCTTTTCTCTCTCTCCTCCTCCTCTCTGTGTTTCTTTGCTCCTATTTATAGGAGAAAGAGGAGAATCAATTCGTTCAGAAAATCTCTCATTGAGAGATTTTGATCAACAAAAAGTGATCTTTTAGATCAATTGATGAATTTTATTCACCGTTGATTTTTAATCCAAGGAATTCTGTTTTACAGAAGATATTTCTTTTGTCGTTCTTAACAAATTTAGGAAGATATTTCCTTGCATAGAATTTTTATATAGATTGGTGATTTTTAATCACCATTGGATCTTTAATCCAACGGCGCTCTGTTTTACAGAGTGTAATCTTTCTTGTTTAGAAAGATCCAAGGAAGTATTTTCCAAATAAGGCTTTTAATCCCTTTTAACTAGAATTTATGTTTATCAGTCCAGAAGGCATAAGAGTTTATCACATGTAGCACGTGACCCCACCAAATTAGACAGACCCAAGGGTGTCACATGTTATCACGTGGGTTTCTTTTTGTCCCACTTGTTTGCTTTATTCAAGCGCCTGTATACTTTACTTATAGAGGTCACGTGTCTGCAGGTGAGGTTCAGTTTTAGCTTAGTTTTGTTAAGCGCAGCGCCTATCACGTGTGGGCACGTGGTGCTCCACTTGGGGACTTTTTCCATTGCTTTATTTATTTATTTATTTTCCATGAGGGAAAAATGCCCCCACAGCGTTGTTCTTACGTGGTTTGCACGTAAGTGCAACGCTGTCACTTTTACAGCCGTTGGATTGTCTAGGGGAACGGGAAGATAAACCGCCCTATTCACGTCTTATAAATCCAAGGGTTTGATTCCTTAGGCAGCCACTGTTTCTTCATCTCCTTCCTTTTTTATGTTTACATGCGTTCTTTATTAAGCTCTGTCACGCTATTGTTAGTGCTCACGTGTTTGGCACGTGAGGCACTGTGGAGGATTTCAATCGCGCATCAGCGCCTGCTCACGTGTTATGTATGTGCAGTGCCGCTTTGACTTCCAATGAGGGTCAAGGCTTGTGCTCACGTGTTATGCACGCGGGGCTCTGCTTGATGGGACCGTTTCGTTTCCCTGTTCTGATTTCAATGAGTCACTTCTTTTCATTTCCAACGCTCTCCTCTTTTTTCAGGCCTTGGGAATAGTTCCACCATGCACAACATTTTCTGTCCGTAGCATTAAATGCTCTCCTTTATAACCTGAAGCCATGCCTTCCTTCTTCTCTAAAAAAACATTTAGACCTTAGGGTGATTATTTTGAGAACTGGTCTAAAGTTTATGGCTTGCAACCGCCCCCACGCTTGTCGACAACCATGGGAGGTGCCCATCGAGGAGATGATTCCTCGTTTTGCTGCGCGGCTAGTGGATCCTCTTCTCACCGATGCCGAATGTGACGCGGCGACGCACGAACTCCTAATTCGTAGGGGCTCTCCCCTTCCTATGGGTTCCATTTGGCTACGGATGGTCTTTTCATCCGTGCTTGCCGACATCCCTCTTCATCCGATAAAGATGACTCCGGCGATCCTCGAAGCGGAAGAGGACAGGATCGAGTCTTTCTACGAGGCATGCTTGATTACTCAGGCTCTGAAGGATCGCTCGATTCATCTACTGAGTAAAATAAGGGCCCGGTAGGCTATCATGTCCGCTTTTGCTGATGAGAATGGTTCTAATCGGTGGGGAGAAACCCCTCGAGAAAACCGTCGCTTCGACGTGTTGGAGAGGGCAGAGAGGGAGCTGGAGAATTTTGTATTTTTTTTTGTTAACCCTTGTATCTATGATCCTACGTTTGGTGATCTCTTCCCTGTAGAGTAGTATGTTCGTTTCAATGTATTTCTCTTATTATTAATCACTGAATGCTTTCTGTAGACTTTTCCTTTTTGACGTATATTTGTACGCCATTCCACCTGCGTACATGAGCCTTATACTTGACCCTTGGGAATTTCCTTTAAACACGAACACTATCATCGTGTGATCCATAAATCAACGCGTTTTGAACACTGTTTCTGATTAAACAGGCATAAATTAACTTGGCATATAGTCGTGAATGCATGCTTAACGGGGTACACACCGGAGACTTTCCTTGTTACCAGAAAGAAAAAATAGTTTATGCGTATTTTGGATCGAGGATCGACGTCGAGTGGAGGTCTGCCCACACGTGTTTGAATGCATCTGTCTTCTCTCTGACATCTTAAACCTGAAATCAAGTCTGCGAGGATGGATCGAATGGTGCACGGCCAATTACTAAGACCACTCATTTATATGAAATCTTGCGAGTACTTCAAGGAGATATTATTAAAGTGGTCGCTCTCGACAAAGCCGTCATCTTTATCCGTGAGATGGTTGAAGCTTACAAAGTTGCTGAAAAGAAGCTTGAAAGTCGGCATGCCTCGTATCAGGCTCAACAGTCTTAGGCGGAGACCCGTCTCGTGGCGACAACAAAGCTTGAAGCCGAGGCTCAGCAGAAAAGCGATGAATTTAAGAGCTTATTGTGCCGTCCGCCGGCTTAAAGAATTCTTGTAAAAATTTTCTTTTCTTGTATCCACTCCTGAATGAGAGGGTATTTTGTATTCATTTTGATTCTCTTTACGATATGTATCTTGTATTCACTTTGAATTCACGAATAAAAGACATATATTATTATTATTATTATCTCATTATTGCATGTAGCTCTGATGGATGTGGTCCATATGTAGTTTATCTGGATCTTTTTGCAGAGTAGTGATGGCTTAGGTGACACGGTTAAGATTTGTCACCTAAGACTTTTCAACTTCACGAGCTGTGGGGGTCTCATAAAGACTTTTCTCCCTACGATTCGAGAGGATCTCGTAGGGGTAATATCTACTTGGGGGTCGTGAGGACTTCTAAGTGCATTTTCTTGTGAGGGTCGTAAGGGTCTCACAAGAGAGCTTTTCTTTTTATGGATTTGATAAGTTTGTGTGTTGATTTATTTCCGAGTCGGAGCAATGCTCTACGACAGGAAGATCATGGGTTGATGTATTTCCGAGACAGAGCATTGCTCCGACGGCAGGTTAGGAGTTAGCATGTATCCGAGTCGAAGCATTGCTTTACGACAGGAAAGTCAAGAGTTGACATGTATCCGAGTCGAAGCGTTGCTTGACGACAGGGAGGTCAGGGGTTGACATGTATCCGAGTCGAAGCGTTGCTTGACGACAGGGAGGTCAGGCGTTGACATGTATCCGAGTCGAAGCGTTACTTGACGACAAGGAGGTCAGGGGTTGACATGTATCCGAGTCGAAGCATTGCTTGACGACAGGGAGGTCAGGGGTTGACATGTATCCATGTCGAAGCGTTGCTTGACGACAGAGAGGTCAGGGGTTGACATGTATCCATGTCGAACCGTTGCTTAACGATAAGGAGGTCAGGGGTTGACATGTATCCGAGTCAAAGCATTACTTTACGACAAGGAGGTCAAGGGTTGACATGTATCCATGTTGAAGCGTTGCTTTACAACAGGGAGGTTAGGGTTTGACATGTATCCGAGTTGAAACGTTGCTTGACGACAGGGAGGTCAGGGGTTGACATATATCCGTGCTAAAGCTTTGCTTGACGACAGGAAGGTCAGGGGTTGACATGTATCCGTGTCGAAGCGTTGCTTAACGATAAGGAGGTCAGGGGTTGACATGTATCCGAGTCGAAGCGTTGCTTTACGACAAGGAGGTCAAGGGTTGACATGTATCCGTGTCGAAGCGTTGCTTTACGACAGGGAGGTTAGGGTTTGACATGTATCCGTGTCGAAGCGTTGCTTGACGACAGGGAGGTCAGGGGTTCACATGTATCTGTGCCGAAGCATTGCTTGATGACAGGGAGGTCAGGGGTTGACATGTATCGGTGTCGAAGCGTATCTTAACGACAAGGAGGTCAGGGGTTGACATGTATCCGAGTCGAAGCGTTGCTTTACGATAAGGAGGTCAAGGGTTGACATGTATCCATGTTGAAGCATTGCTTTACGACAGGGAGGTCAGGGTTTGACATGTATTCGAGCCGAAGCGTTGCTTGACGACAAGGAAGTCAGGGATTGATATGTGTCCGAGTCGAAGCGTTGCTTTACGACAAGGAGGTCAAGGGTTGACTCTAGGTTGCCTGTGCACCGTAGAGTCTTAGAATTGGAGACTTTGTCATGGTTTCGATTGGTGATGTCGCGTCCGTGCTCTGTTGGCATGAGGAGGAACGCAGTTGTTGGTCTCCAGGCTGTAGAGGTGGCCGTCGAGATTTGGAACTAGGGACTTTGCCACGGCTCCGCTTCATTGCGACCTTGAAGTCGGTTGTTGACGTTGCATCTGCATCCTGCTGGAGTTGAGAAGGAACGCCGTGTTGGTCTTCTGGTATGCAGATATTGCCGCTGAGATTTGACTCTCCCTTTGGTAGAGTTTGTTGGAACATGTGTTTCTTTTTTCGTTTATGCCCATGGATTGTATACAGGGGTCGGTATGGACTTTCCTGCAGGGAAAAAGTTTCATTTTTTTTATTTCTTTCCGCGATGCTCTATCATTTCAGCTTTTTATATCGCGAAAGTCGCGATTGCCCAATCATTTCGGCTATTTTTCGCAATGCCCAATCATTTCGGCTATTTTTCTTTTTACTCGCTGCTTTTTATTGCGAGTTGCCCAATCATTTTGGCTATTTTTGTATGTATATCTTTTACTTGCTGATTTTGTTGCAAGTTGCCCTATCGTTTCGGCTATTTTTATATGCATTTATAGCTCGTTGACTTTTTGCTGCGAGTATGGAGCTTGGAATCTGATGCCAATCTTAGCATCAACATCGCTGCGACTGAAATATTGCCAGGAGCGAATCATCATTTGCCGTGAAAGGACTTAGAATTTGATATCGATTTAGGCATCAGCATCGCTACCACTTGGACATTGCCAGGAGCGAATCATCATTTGCCTCCGTCGATGTCGAACAAAGGTGGCTTAGCAAACAGGGTTATGATCCTGTCGACTAAGGCTTCAGACTTCATGAGCCGTAAGGGTCTCGTAAAGATGTTTCTCCCTACGAGCCGTGAGGATCTCGTAGGTGCGTTTTCTCCTTAAGAATCATGAGGATTCTTAAGTTTATAGTCTCTTATAAGTCGTAAGGATCTCACAAGAGTGCTTTCTCCTTATAAGTCGAGAGGACTTACAAGTGTCGTTCGCCATGTGAAGATATCCCTCGTCAGTTGTGGGACTCTGTTGGGTAAACGTTTATTTGTGCCCGTGGATTGTATACAAGGGCCAGTATTGAAACGCTTGTAGGGCAATATCGGGGTGTATGACGGCTTAAGAACAGGTTTAGATCCCTGTAGCTTAAGGCTTTTGAATCCTATGAGCCGTGAGGGTCTCATAGGGGAATTCTCTTTATGAGTCGTGAGGATCTCATAAGTGTAACTTCTCTTTAGGAATCGTGGGGATCCCTAAGTGTGTTGCTCCCTTGTGAGTCGTAAGGATCTCGCGCAAGTATTTTCTCCTTACAAGGTCGAGAGGACCTTACAAGTGTCTTTTAACGAGATTGCGCCCTTTCGGGTTTTCACGAACTCGCCGGCAGCCCTGCTGTTTTTACTCATGGAACCCTTTTGGGTTTTCATCCGTGCCCATTTCTCTTATGGACGTACCGCTTTTTTTGCATCAACCTTTGGATGCTGCGGTTTGCAGTAGTTTAAAGACGTTTCGGTCAGTAGTTAGTTCCATGACATTACGGTCCATTGTTAGTTTTAGGACATCTCGGTCCGTAGTTAGTTTTAGGACATCTCGGTCCGTTGTTAGTTTTAGGACATCTCGGTCCGTAGCCTTGGAGGCGAGGTTTCGCTGGGTACTACTTATAGAGTTTAGACTCAGGAAGATAGCGAGCGGACATAGGCGTCATCATGTATCATTAACCTGGGCCGTGACTCGTTAGGCGTAGTATTTTTTCATGAACCGGCCGTTTATTGGCCGGAAGGGTCTTTCGCCATGCATATCAATGAGCAAATAAGCCCCACCTTGGTAGACTTTGTCTATAATGTACGGGCCCCGACTCGAATTTCCCCCGTTTGGCACGATTGGGGATCACAGGCCTCTTGACCATTAGCACGAGTTCACCTTGGCGGAATGTTCTCGGCCTAGTCAATCTTTCATATGAGTGCGTCATCTTTGCTTTATAAGCCTCTAAGTTTTGCTACGCCATGAGCCAAGTTTCATCAAGGGCGTCGAGCTTCTCAAGGCAAAGATGAGTATTCTCCTCGTCTGTTATCTCGTAGTGAACCGCCATTCGTAGAGAGGGTAACTCTATCTCCAAGGGGAGTACCGCTTCTGTGCTGAATACCAATGCATATGGCGTTGTGTTTGTGGTCGTTTTGAATGTGGTCCGGTATGCCCAGAGAGCTTCATGCAGTCTCTCGTGCCAGTCCTTCTTATTTTTGGACACCGTCTTCTTTATGATCTTCGTCAAGGTTTTGTTGAAAGCCTCAGCCAGACCGTTAGCTCGAGGATTATAGAACGAAGAGTATCTCCAGTCTATATTATGCTGCTGTGCGAAGCGGCTGATTTTATGGCTTCTGCAGGCCGGCCCGTTATCGGAGATGATCCGTCGCGGAGTGCCGAACCGATAGATGACGTGTGTCTTGAAGAAATGGAGGATATTCTCCGTCTTCACTTCTCTCAACGGTACTTCTTCTGTCCACTTAGAGAACTAATCGGTTGTTGCCAATATGAACCGATGTCCTCTAGATGATACTGGTTCGATGGGCCCGACTATATCAGTTCCCCACATTTCGAATGGCCAGCTAGCCACCGTTGGGTGTAGCGGATTTGGATGCTGGTAGATGAAGTCCCCATGAATCTGGCACGAGTGGCACTGCTTCGTGTATTCGAGGCAGTCTTGAATCATCGTGGGCCAATAATAGGCCATCCTTTTGATTTTCAGCTTCATCTTTGGCCCGGCTTGATGAGAACCGCAGAGTCCATCGTGAGTTTCTTGGACGACTCTCCTTGCTTCTTCCGGTCCCGGGCATCTTAGCCATAGAGAGTCGAACGATCTCTTATATAGAGTATCATTGACGAAGGCGAAAGACAGAGCTCGTTTCATGAGCTGATGTCTTGAGAAGGCATCTTCAGGTGTTCGACTGGATTTGAAGTAATCTATAAAGACTTCTCTCCAATCCTTGGCCTTTTCCCTGTCTTCTATTTGTAGGGCTGCCTCCTTGGTCGCTCCCTTTCCTTCAGACGACTCTGGAGCTATTTCTGCCGATGCAAGAACCCGACGGTTTTATACAATGATCCTTACGTCATCAAGTTTTTCGTCAGCCAGTTCTTTAGCGAGTTTGGCTAATGCGTCCACTTTGCTATTTTCTACACGCGGAATGCTTTCTAGAGTGTAGGAGGGAATTTGAGTCGGCAGTTGCTGCACTCACTCACCGTACTTTACCATCTCTGGTTTGCACGTTTGAAAGTCGCCGTTTACTTGGCTAACGACCAATTGGGAGTCTCCATATATGAGGAGGTTTTCAATTCCCATGTCGACAACGATCTCAAGCCCAGCTATCAAAGCTTCATATTCGGCTTCATTGTTTGTCCTTGGCTCTGTTAAGGAGAAGGCAAAGTGCATTATCCCTCATTTTGGAGTCACTAAGATGAGGCCTACCCCAGATTTGATTATGGGGGAGCTGTGCTTTCGCTTCTTCATTGAAGATGCCCCATCGAAGTAGAGTCCCTATCGGGTGTCATTCTCTCTTCTCCTCCCGTCGATCGTGTCAAACACATGCTCGTCTAGAAGCTCGCAATTTATAGGTGAATCGGCAGGTATTGGGTGCTCAGCAAGGAAGTCGGCATTGGCCTGGCCTTTCACTGCCTTGAGGGGTTGGTATGCTATCGAGAATTCCATTAAGAGTAGGGCCCATTTAGCGATTCGTCCTGTTAGTATGGCTCTTGACATCAAATACTTGAGAGGATCCACTTTTGATATGAGGTGGACTTTATGTGCCAAAGCATAATGCCGGAGCTTCATTATCACGAAGATTAACGGCAGGCAGTGTTTTTCAATGGGGGAGTGGTTGTTTTCTTCCCCCAGGAGAACTCGACTCAAATAGTAGAGGGCTCTCTCCTTCCCCTAGTCGTTTTCTTGTGCTCATAGTGCGCCTAAAGAACCTTCAAGGGCTGTTGTGTACAGGACGAGAGGTTTTCCCTTGACCGGAGCGGTCAGTACTGGCGGATTCTGCAAGTATTGCTTGATTTCGTCCAGTGCGCTTTAACATTTGCGATCCCAGACGAAAGGGGTCTTCTTCTTTCATTAGATGACTGTAGGAGCGGCACTTGCCGGAAAGATTGGCTATGAACCGTCGGATATATGCGAGCTTTCCTTGGAGAGACCGCAGTTGCTTGAGAGTTCTTGGCGGAGGTATTTCCATGATCGCCTTGATCTTCGATGGGTCTATCTCGATGCCCCGGTGTCGTACGATGAATCCTAGGAATTTGCCCGAGGAGACTCCGAACGCGCATTTGAGAGGGTTCATCTTCAAGTTGTATTTCCGAAGGCGCTGAAACACGATTTTCAGATACTCCCAATATTCCTCGTACAATTTGCTTTTCACCACGAGGTCGTCGATATAGCATTCGACAATTTCATGTATAAGGTCATCGAAAATCTTCGTCATGGCCCTCTGATAGGTGGCGCCAGCATTCTTCAGACCGAAAGGCATCACTTTGTAGCAAAATATGCCTATGGGAGTCCGGAAAGAGGTATGCTTATGGTCCTCGGGATGCATCTTTATTTGATTGTACCCTGATGAGCCATCCATGAAGGAGAAGACTTCGTGAGTGGATGTGTTATCTATCATAAGCTCGGTAACCGGTACGGAAAGTCATCTTTTGGACAGGCTTTGTTGAGGTCCCGAAAGTCTACGCAGATGCGCACCGTCCCGTTCTTCTTCATCACTGGGACGATGTTGGCAATCCAATCGGGGTATTGCACTTCTTGAACGAAGCCAGAGTCGATTAGCTTCTTGACCTCGGCATTGATGCTCATTTCAAGTTCGAGCCGCATTCTTCTCGGCGCTTGTTTGACTGGCTTGATGTCCGGAGATATCGCCAATTTGTGCACAGCTACTTCTGGATCTAGCCCCGGCATTTCGGAGTAGTTCCATGCGAAATATTGTTTATACTTCATGAGCACGTCTTTGAGCGTATCCACCTACTCTTTAGAAAGCAGCTCACTGAAGAACGTAGGCCGCGGATCTTCTGTCGTTCCTAAGTCAATTTTCCTCATGTTGTCCGCAGTAGTGTGTATTCCATCTTCGAATTCTTTTGGCGCCGGTGGAAACTTTGAGATCACCTCATCATCATCGTTTTCGAAGCACCAGGACAGGTCATCCATGTTCTCGTGCATTCCTTCTTCTGACAGCATTATTACGTGACAGGTACGGGATCGTTTCCAAAACCAATGTTGGTCTGGTTCTACTCTCGCCATATACGTTACCTTTGGCATATGCTTTTGTGGTGGGGCCACCTTCCAACTGTTGGATAAAGCGAACCTGCCGAGTTGATATTGGTTTTTAATCCAATTCTTAAAAGTAAAGCAGCCTTTAAGAGGATGACCTATTGCTCGGTGATAGGAGCAATAATCTGGGTGATGAACTTCGTTTGCTTGATCGGGATGCCGAGACTCCGGGTGTGTAATCATTTGATGTTTCATGACGAGGTCAAAGATTTTCCTCGTCCTTTCTTAGGGGAAAGAATATGCTCGGCCTATCTTTTTCGTTAGGGACGGATTCCGGCTGACCTTTTCTTGATCGTATGGCCTTTTGGATCCGTCTTGCCACAGTCGAACGTTATTTTCGTTCTTCAACTTGTTTTTGCCTCTGCATCGGGCCTTTTTCCTGTCTTGGGAGTACGTGGTGGGACGACGGCAAAGGTCATCATCGTCTTCCATGGCCTGCCGAATGAGACGTTGCGTCTTGGCCTTCTCGTAAATGGCCATTTCACGGCTGTAGTCGTTTCGAACCTTTTGACTCGCTTCCTTTATTAGCTTGTCCATCTGTTCTTCAAACGACGGACTCGACATTTTTATGGCAGGACCGCGTTCTGGTTCAACATCAGCGTCTTTTAAAAGGGCGTACTCTTCTTCGTCCAGTTCCTTTATAACATGGCAGCCATGGAATTGCTCCCCTTTCTTGGACTAGACGTATCTAAGCCCAATCGCTTCCATTTTTCTGTTGGGCAATTTTTGCTGAGTTCCAGGGACGTCCAGATCCTGTTGTAGAATGGAGCTTGTCGAGGGGTTTGTTTGAAATGTATGCATTGGCATCTTAATGACCTTTTTAATCCCTCTGTGTAGTACATGGGCAGAAGAATGGGATGGAGCCTGTCGAGCGCAGGATCGGCACCGTGCCAGACTTCTCTTTCAACTTTAGTCTCCGTGGATCGGTAGAATAAGATCGCCTTTTCACCTGTTCACCTGGGAGGGACATAGAATGTTTGCATCTCTTGCACACTATATGTTTCGAGCATATCAAGCTCTCTGTAGTGCTGTCGCAGAACCATAGCGATTTGCAAGCTTTGATCTTCTCCAATGAGGGTCTGTATCGATGGCCGGACCGAGAACACTGTGTTAACTTCGTCTTTAGAGTCGCTACCAAAAACCAGAATAGGGGTAGATGGTCCCAGCTTGTTGCATTGGGGTGGCCCTGAATAAACTATCTCTTCTTCCTCTTCGGTATCGCTCCCAAAGACCGGAATAGTGATGATAGCTTTCTGTTTATTCTCCGGCTTACGGCATCTTTCCGAGTCTTCAAAGTCCGGCAGGAAATACTTTGCATCCTCGTACTTTCGGACTTCATTTATGGAAAATGGGTTCAGTTCCCCTGTCATGGTATACTCAAGACCATCTTTGAAGTACTTCATGCACTGATGCTGTGTAGAAGGGATGATGTTGTACTCGTGTAACCAAGGCCTGCCGAGCAAAGCATTGTAGCAAGTCTTCGAGTCAATGACGTGAAACTTGATGTCAGTGACGAGCAGCCCAAATAGTAACGTCAGTATCATAGACCCGAGCATCCGTGATGACTGGGAGTCGAATCCGGAGATAGTGATTTTATCCCGAGCGAGGTGTTGAACGCTCATGCAGATTTCTTTTAGCACCCTTACATTTAGGAGGTTGACAGAGGACCCATTGTCAACTAAGATCTTTCCTATCTTGATGTCATGGCAGTATCCGGTGACATACAAGGGACGGTTGTGCTCGCATGTTCCAAAGAGGAGATCTTCATCGCCGAAAGTGACGTCAGCAGTGTGCAATTCTTCCAGCTCGTCCTTCATCTTTTCTTCGGCAAGGAAAGCTTGAAACCGTTTGGGCTCTTGTAGTTTCTTGATTAGAGAATCTCTCGCCTCTTTAGATAGCAGAAGGGCATCGAGAATACTTAGTTGCGAGGGTATCTTCTTCAGGTGTGCCAGAACATTATAATCCACCTTGTTTTTCTTAGAAGGGTCCTTGGCTGTCAGCTCTTCGACGACTCGATCATCGAGGGCGATATCCTCAGGGACTTTTTCCTTCCCCTTATCTTTTTTATCCGATCCCCGGTTTGCAGGTCTGAGATTCTTTTCGGGTAACGTGCGATTATGCAGCTGAATATTCTCGCAGGTCTTCATCTTTTCTGTTTCGGAGATGGATTCCTTGAAGAGAGGGCCGAGGGCTATTTCTTCATCAGAATCGCTCCCGAAGGTAAGAACTTGAGATCCTCCGGAATCAACCAGACAGTTACCGGAGGTTCTTTTGTGCTCATCGGTCGCGCTTCTTTGCTCTCGATGAGTTTTGCGCTTCATCCGCTTGAAATGCTGTCGATGAGCAATGTATCCCTGCCACCAATTTTTAAAGTCCATGCACTCCTCGGTAGGGTGCATGATCCTCCGATGGTATAAGCAGTAGTTTGGATGTGCATCCGGTTCATCGGGATACGTACTCCCTGAAGTATTTTCTTTGAGAGTAGGCAACTTCATTCCCATTGATAAGGATTTAGCGAATCGTTTCCTTGTCTTAAGCCTGTTTTTGTTGGTGGCAGGAGTGTTTTGATCCGGTTGGCGTACTTCAACCCTTTCGTTCAGTCGCCGACGTTTGGCTCTTTCGTATATGGCGATTTCACGCTCTCGATCAGCTTTGCTTTTCTGAAAAGCTTCATTCAGGAATCTGTCAATCATCTCGTCTGACGGTTCCAAGAATTCTGGTTCTGGATCTGCCCCCAGTTTATTTGCTTCAGGAGCTTCTTTACCATCGATTAATGAATGAGAGTTCGTGTGGCAGCTTGCTGCATAATCCTCGGGCTCATCTGACGAGTCTTCCCCCTCGTCATGGTCGTCATATCCGTCCGCAAGGATGTGGTTGAGAAACTCCTGGAGCGTGACCGAGGTTCACGCCTTTTGGTTGTATCCTTCCAACGCAGCAATGTGCTTCTGCAGCTTCGTACGCTTGTCATCAGGCTTCACGGGCTTTTTGGTTTTCTTCTTCTTCTTCGAAGACTTTGACGGCTGGGCTTGAATGTTTTGTCCACCATTACCAACTTTCAGCGTCGGGCGCAGCTTCAGAATCCTTTCAATAATCTCGAGTTCCAGCGGGCTCTTCCACCTAATTGCCAGTAAAATTTGGAGATCCTTCAGCATTCGTTTTGTTTTGGCTAAAAGAGTGACTTCCCATGGAGCTTCTTCTATAAAAGAGTATGATGCCCCCGGCTTGTCCATCATTTTAGGAGTGTGTGGCTGAGGCAGGCTTACCTTCCAATTCTCAGATAGCGCGAATTTGCCCTGTTGGTATTAGTCCTCTATCCAGCCTTTGAAGACGAAGCAATCTTCGATTGGATGGCTTACTGCTCGGTGGTAGGGGTAGTAATTAGGATTGTTAGCGTCACCTGGTTGCAGCAGATGTCTTGGATCTGGCAGATTGATGAGCCCGTTAAGCACTGCCAGCTCGAACAGTCTCCTCGTTTATCCCAGGGAAACGAGTAAAGGCGTTTCAGCTTCTCATTGAAGAATTGTTGTCTGTCGTTATGGCGATCGGCTGGCTTTAGACCACTGGGCTGCTGTTGAGCATTGGCGACAAAGGTCGCTTTCCCTTTCTCCTTTTCGTTTCGAGGCTCCATTTTCGAGGAAGACGGTCTATGACCTATCTGATCCATTTGGACCAGCTTGTCAATCAAGGCCTGGAAGGTAGTCGGCTTGAAGAACATCATGAATTGAGATATGGTTGCCTGCGGATCGAGGGTTCCCAAAAACATGCCTACTGTAGGAGCTTCTTCGATGCGTTGTTCACATTTCAACAATAGGTTCCGCCACCGTATTGCGTACTGAACCCATGTTTCTCCCGGCTTTACCCTGGCATTGATCAATGCCTTGATTGGGGTACGTTCGCTGGCGCTTGCGAATCTTTGTGTAAACAGTAGCTCCATTTCTGCAAACGTCATGATAGGGTCATTCGGGAGCTCGGAATACCACTCGAATGCTGTCTCCGACAAGCTGCCAACAAATTGGCGAAGTAGTAGCTTATCGTCACCTCCGGTGTTGCCGCACAGAGCCCTGAACTGAGCGACGTGCTAGTGTGGATTACCCGTCCCTTTATACACATGGAACTTAGGGATCGTGTATCCCGGCGTGTACTTTATTTGGTCGTACCAACCCGGATAGGGTCGTCCAGTCTTGACAATTTGGCCAGCCACTTCGCTCGCCTGATGAGCTCGTATCTGTTAAGCTATATAGTCATCAAGGGCGACTTCGGAGATTGTTTCCTCTTTGGCTGCTGATAGAGTCAGAAGAGGGTTCGATGTCTCCCCTCTGTCGTCTTCAAGGATAATCGGAGGGTTTTCAACTGGAGGATCCGACTGTATCATCATCCCGGCTATATCTTGGAATAAAAGCGTCATTTATTTTATGTTTGCCGCTTGTTCTGCGGCCTCTTTGTCTTTCCTTTCAAGCATTCTTCGGAGGAATTCGGCATCAGTTTCCGTTCTTGACGCTGTTCCTACGATGTTTCCAGGCTTTCTTTTGGCCCGGTGAGTGCGGCCATCTTCATCGGCATCTCTTGGAGATTTTGCTGTTGTTGCTCTTGAGCCTTTATCACAGACCGTGTAAGTGGTCGATGACCCGTAGAAGCATGGCTTTCCTCTTTTCCGGAAGCCATATAAACAGTATGCATTACCATGCCCCCAGACGTGGAGCGTTTGGGTTCAGTGCCTTTGAGATTCGTCGCCGACACGGGAATTTTCTCCGGCCTTCTTCTTTTGTGGGTGGTCGAAGTTGAGGGGGCCGTTGCAGCAGGCACCCAAGTAGATGACTCCTTTTATGGTATGACTGGGTGGTCCTTCTCTTGCCGAACCTTCATTTTCTTCGGTCAGCAGGAGTAGTCTTGGTTAACCACAGAGTCTTAGACTCTTCGCCAGACCCTGTGAATTTTGGAGGACAGCCGCTGAGGGGGATGCTCTGGCTTTGCCTCTGTAACGTTCTCCAGAAGTGGAGGAGACTTTTTCAGCACGGCAGTTGGCGAATTCCTGCGCACCCTGCTAAGTGGTTCAAAGTTGTTCCCAGTTGGAACAGCAGTATCAATTTCCACCATCGGAGCTAGTGGAGTCAATCCAGAGGGGGAACTACCCCCAGCTTTCCTCACTCGACGCCAGTGGCGACTTCAAGCATGCCTTGCAGACGGTATTGGCTCAGCTATGGGGGTGGCTTCATCATACCCCCTGCACTGGTGAAGGGTTGCCGCCGGTGCCAGCCTCTTGAAAACTGACGTCCGCTGAGAAGAAGCACCCAACCTGTCAAAGATTGACCCTTAGGTAGGGGAAGCAACTTTAGAGATCTCGCCTGAAGCGGGAGTTGGAGCGGACAGTCTAGCGAAGACCGATCCCTTAGCAGGAGAAGTCTCTCTGACAACTTCATTTATTGGAGCAGGAATGGCTATCCGTTTCGGGATAACCCCCTCAGGTATTGCGGCCTTCTTCATGGGCCCGTTGGAGCTTTGGCCCAGTCTATTAAAGACCGAGGCGTTGGATTTGGGCGACCCGTTGAGAGGGGGCGCGGTAGTTGTAAGCCGATTATCATGCCCTGCTTCCCGGTATACGGCGAAGGGGACGCGATTGGTCCGCTACGTATTTACTCTGAAGTAAATACGCTAAGCGTATCTAAACAATATAAAAGAAAATATACACAAGAGACAAGGAATAATAAAAAACAGCAACTTTATTTATTAACATCCTTTTGTACAATACATGAAAAGGAAATACAACTGAAATAAACGCGATGCCTAAACAATGGCATAACAGAAAATGAAAAGTACTGAATGGAAAATGTACAATGTCTAAAGATCAGGGTCTTCGCTGTACTGCTCCAAGTCTTGTGCAGTTGGTTCGATCTCTGATGGATCCAAATCACCTGACGACATTCAAAGAAGAAGAAATAGAATGTCGTCAGCAAACAGGTCGCTCGGTAAGTCCCAAAGATAAGAGGAAAGCAGAATAGACAGAATAAGAAGGTATCTTTTAAAGTAGTATTATCTTGTTGTAAAATTGTATTAATGCTGTTGTTTGCAGCTTGGTACAAAAGAATGGCAGTGTATACGAGAGGAGTCTCTATATGCCAGAGACTAGAGGCACGTATAGTACAAGGAACCGTTTATGCCACGGTACAACAGTAACTGGATTCATGTTAGGTGTATTAAGTCTTACAGTCTCGTGCCACTTCTAACACCTTCCGTACCAATCTACCCCTTAAACCCCGTAGTATTTTATTTGTATTGTAAATTGTATTGATTGAATAATTGATTGACTGACCGAAACCATGATATCAGTAAACGGATGTAACCGTAGAATCATGTAAATGGAATAACTGGAGAACCGTGTAAATGGAATATATATCCATGGTTCGGTTCAGTCAAGTTGTATAGATTGATAATTGGATTCATGGATTCATATTGAATTATAATATTGAAGGTTGTAGATTATAGATTGTACTTGAATCATATTCAAGTCAGATTATACTGAGAAAAATTGAAGTCCTGATTGTTTTTATTACTTTGTCTACCTTAGATAGGCAAGCACCCATTTCTCCGGCTCCCTGAGGCTCAAGAGATTGGTTCTGCTTAAACCTACGTTTACTAGGGTCCTTAGGGTAATTTATAGAAATTGAGGGGGTTTTATGTAAAAATACTTTTATATACTTTTCAAAATATACCCCAAGTATTTATTATTCGTTTTTAGAGTTATAATGGTTATGGATTTTACATTGTGATATTTCTAGTGAAAATATCCTAATTTCATAAATAAAGATATTTATTTGTAATATTCATTTATGTGGAATTTATGGTATTTTAGTGTAAAGTTGATTCTAGTGATTTTTAGAAAAAGATGGAATAATTATATCATAACAAAATAAGTATTTTAATAATAAATATACATATATTTATCAAAAAATAATTTCAATATATTTTTATTATACCAAAAAATCTCATTTTCTTAATATATTGTATTTTAAATTTTTCGAGACCGAATGCTCCTTGCAGATGTCTGAATCTCGCACTACTAAGCCCCAGGATGTGCGATAATCCGCACCATCCCAAACGGGTTCCCCAAAATGGGTTGTAGCGGCGCTTTGGAAAGATTGTGAAAATACTAAATCCTTTAGAAAATGGTTTTATTAAGTAAATGGTATTTATTTATAAAGATGTCAATTTTCCGTATTCTATGTTCTGTGGTCTCCTAAGTCAATTAGACTATTCCTAACTGGTCTAAACGACAAGTTGTGAGATGCCTCAAATCGCCTCTTCACCGCCAATTGTGGCCAGGTAAGTACAAGTGAAAAAGGAGGGATCCGCTCACGAATCACCGTGAGACGGGCCTTTTAAAGTTACCTTTCTCACTTGCCTAGCCTAGACACCACAAAGTCAGGTTTAGATAAACGACTGATGTCCACAACTTATCCTATTTTCATATTATGTGGTATTTATTTAAAAATGTATCAATACTAAATCTTTTATAAATGGTTTTAATTAGTATAGGGTATTTTAATGAAAATGTTTGTTTTCCCGCATTCTAAGTTTTCGATGGTATCGTATTATGTTGCATATGAGTGTGTGAGGAGGTAGGTCGTTATCTCATGATTCACTTAAAGGTATAGCAAGGTTAATGAGATTAAATGTGGAATTGAAACATTATAGTATTCAAGTGAAAAAATACGATAAATTGAAATAGCCATCATTTCAAGTGAGGAAACTTGAACGATTTGGTTGATTATTGTTTAATAGTCAACATGAGTAAGTTTAAGTATAATTGTATTAGTGAGAAGTGGAATTTTATAAGAAACTGAATCGGAAATCGGATTTATTCCGATTCCGTCGGGTTTTGTAAAACCGTATTTTTTTTGATAAAAGAGATAGGTAGAAATTGAGACTTACGGTCTTAGATCACACAAGAGGGTGAGAGGGAAGTAGAGGAATTGCCTATATGTTGCGTCGTCGCCGGTAGTTCTTAAAACGATCACCGGAAGTTCCGCCGGGAATTCGTCGGAGCTTCGCCTCGAGCTTGTTTTCAAAGTACACAAGTTTCCTTAGAATTTTGAGAGAGGGCTCAGAATTTTGGGGTGAGAGGGTAGAGAGTAGGAGGTGTATTTATAGGGTTAGGCTAGGGTTAGGTAGATGAAGGGGTTTTAATAAAAAAATGTAAAAATGTATAAAAATCATTAAAAATTAGAGTAAATTGGGTATATTTAGTTCTCTGGAACCGATCCATTTAATTGGAGTGTGCAGGGGAGTTTAGAAGCTAAAAAGTCATAACTTTTCAGTTAACGACTCGGCCGTCCGGCTGTCCTGTGATGTTCAGCCTTCAATTGGAGTGTGTCGGGTAGGTGGGGGGTCTCGAGTTGAAGGCACTGGTATATTTAGATTTTCAGGTTCAGTCCATGTTTTGGGAGTTATCTCAGGTGGACTGTTGGGCTTCCAAAGAATTTAAAACAAAATAATATAAAAAATAATGTGGGCATGGGATTTGAACTCTGGTGGCTTGGTTCAGCAGTGCAAGGTATTACCAATGAGCTATAAGCTCCATCTTGTAATTATTGTGTGAAATAAATACTTAAAGTGGTAATAGTAACATTAAATACCCCAAGTATACTTCAAATTTAAATCAAATTTATGTATACTAAAAATGGAGTTGTTACAGTCTACCCTCCTTACAAAAATTTCGTCCTCGAAATTTACAACATTTATTTGAGAACTAGTTTACAAAGAGGTGAGGATATTTTGCACGCATTTCATCTTCCCTTTCCCAAGTGGACTCTCCTGGAGTGCCTTTCCTCCACATCAGTCGGACCAAGTTAATTTCCTTGTTCCGAAGTGTCTTCACTTTCCTGTCCAGGATTTCCAAAAGCTGTTGCTCACAAGACAAGTCGGGCTGTATAGTGAGCTCGGAATGATCAAGAACATGGCTGTGGTCACTCACATACTTTCTGAGTTGGGATATGTGGAACACATTATGCACTCCTTCCAATGAGGGTGGAAGTGATAAGCTGTATGCCACTTCACCGACTCGTTCGAGAATGTCGAATGGTCCAATGTATCTCGGACTTAATTTACCCCGTCTTCCAAATCGGATCACTCCACGGTTCAGAGATATCTTCAAGAATATGTGATCTCCTGGTTAGAACTCCAAGGGTCGTCTTTTTGCATCAGCCCAGTGCTTCTGTCGATCTTGGGCTATGGGCATCCTTTCCCTGATAGTACGAACCACATCAACAGTCGCTACTATCATCTCTGGTCCAAGAAGTTCCCAATCTCCGATGTCGTCCCAACTTAATGGTGATCGACACTTCCATACAATGCTGCAAAAGGTGCCATTCCTATGCTTGCTTGATAGCTGTTGTTATACGAGAACTCCACAAGATGTAGGAGATCTTCCCACGATCATTTGGAGTTTAACATACATGCTCTGAGCATATCCTCCAAGACCTGAATAGTTCGCTCAGACAGACCATCTGTTTGTGGATGATAAGCCGTGCTGAAGTTCAGACTTGTTCCCAAGCTTGTTTGCAGACTCTGCCAAAATTGCGATCGGAACCTAGTGTCACGATCGGAGACAATGCAGACCGGTACTCTATGAAGTCTCACAATTTCCTGTATGAGTTCATGGGTATCAAAGATATTACATTATAAAGAGTTTAAATATTAAATAGATTATTACCTCCATGTACTTCTTTGCTAGTGTCTCGGTTGATTGGCAACCTCGAAATGGGATGAAGTGAGCCGACTTTGTGAGTTGATCCACAATGACCCATATGGCATCGTTACTCTTTGTGCTGCGAGGAAGAGCAGTCACAAAATTTATCGTGATGTGTTACCACTTCCATTCTGGGATTGGTAACGGTTGAAGTAGTCTAGCTGTCCTGTGATGTTCAGCCTTTACTTGCTGACACACCAAGCCTTTTGTGACGCTTCTGGCTACTTCACGCTTCATTCCACGCCTCCAATAATTCTGACGTAGATCTTTGTACATTTTGGTACCTCCAGGATATACTGAGTAGGGAGAGCGGTGAGCTTCTTTCATTAACTCTTTTCATACAGGACCTTTTGGTACACACAATCTGCTGCCGTATCTCAAAGATCCGTCTTCATGGATGATGAAGTCTGTTCTGAGTCCATTCTCCAGTTGTTCTCTGATCTTTTGCAACTTAGCATCACTTGCTTAAGCTGCTATGATCTGATTGACAATGGTTGATTGAACTTGTAAATTCAACAAACTTGAAGTGTTACCTGGCATGACTACCTCAATCTCCATCTGATGCAAGTCTTGTTGAAGCTTCCACTGAGCGGTGAGATTCATCGATAAAGGTTGGCGTCTAAGAGCATCAGGTACTACATTCACCTTTTCTGGGTGATATTGCAAGTTAATGTCAAAGTCCGCCATGAGTTCTAACCATCTTCTCTGCTACATATTCTACTCCTTCTGAGTAAACACATATTTCAGACTTTTATGATCTGTGTAGATGTTCACTCGTTCACCAAGTAAATAATGGCGCCAAATCTTGAGAGCAAAGATGACGGCTGCCAACCCCAGGTCATGCGTCGGATAATTGCGCTCATGAGTCTTCAGTTGTCTTGAAGCATAAGCCACAACCTTACCGTGCTGATATAGAACACATCCGAATCCCTTACCGGATGCATCACAAAGAACTTTGAATCCTCCAGATTGATACAGTATTACAAGAATAGGTGCTGATGTCAACCTTGACTTGAGTTCTACGAAAGCTTGTTCGCATGCTTCTGACCATACAAATTCCTCATCTTTATGTGTGAGTTTGGTCAGGGGTGTTGCTATCTTCGAAAATCCTTTAATGAACCTTCTGTAATATCCAGCTAAACCCAAGAAACTCCGAATGTCCTTCACTGATTTTGGTGTAGGCCATTCGCTGACTGCTGAAACCTTCACTGGATCCACAGAGATTCCTTCTCCTAATATGATATGCCCAAGAAAACCAACTTGCTTTAGCCAAAACTCGCACTTGCTGTACTTGGCACAGAGCTTATGTTGTCGAAGAGTTTCCAGAACAATTCGTAGGTGCTTTGCATGCTCTTTCCGACTCTTAGAATATACCAGGATCTCGTCGATGAAGATGACAACCAACCTGTCTAAGTACTCCCGGAAAACTTGATTCGTTAGGTTCATGAATATTGCTGGTGCATTGGTCACTCCAATTGGCATCATTAGAAATTTGTAATGTCCATAGCGAGTTCTGAAAGCTGTTTTATGAATATCAGATTCCTTGACCTTCACTTGATGATAACCTGAACGAAGATCCAATTTAGAGAAAACACAAGATCCACTTAGCTGATCGAATAAATCATCGATGCACGGGAGTGGATACTTGTTCTTTATTGTGACTTCGTTCAAGGCTCTATAATCGATGCACATTCTATATGCACCTTCCTTCTTCTTCATAAGTAGTACAGGTGCTCCCCAACTTGAAGTGCTGGGACGAATCCATCCTTTCGCCAATAATTCGTCCAACTGTGTTCGGACTTCCTTCAAACCTTCCGGACTTAATCTATAAGGTACTTTAATCACCGGTTATGCTCCTGGTACTAAATCAATACTGAATTCAAGAGCTCGATCGGGAGGCAAACCTAGTATATCGTGAGGAAATACATCGTCGAGCTCTCGAACTACCTCTGGTCTTGATTCTTCTTCCGCTTGAGCTGCAGCAACTACTGCTTCTCTTGGCTTCACTTTATAGGTACTTGGCTCTACGGTATGGTCTCTGCTTCTGAAATAGAAGACCGGATGGTCTGGAATCTCGAATACTACCCTCCTTTGACGACAGTCGACGGTAGCAAAAAAAGTTCCAAGCCAATCCATTCCTAGAACCACATCGAAGTTCGGTATGTCCAGTACTTTGAAGTCAGCATAAAACTCTCTGCTGCAGACGACGACATGACACAAGCTGTATCCCATGGTTGCCTTTAGAACGCCATTTCCTGAACTGACATTCCAGCTGGATACAAGCGGTGAGACTGGAATCGCATGGGTTCGGACGAACCGTTGCGACATAAAGCAGTGCGATGCTCCAGTATCAAACAGTGCTAATGCAGATAGTGAGGCTACTAAGATTGTACCTAAGGTATGTGGGATATGCTTTAGGTATAGGGAAAGTATGTAGATAAACAAGACTGAAAGAAAAGTTTGAGGAGAAAAGTTTACCAGTGATGACTTGGCCAGTGGCTTCAGCTTCTTCCACTGACATAGTAAAAGCCTGGCGCCTTGGTACATTCCTCTTGGCTTGAGGAGAATTCCTCGGAATGTTCATTTGTGCTTGATGGAACCGACGAGGAAGTGGTGCAGCTTATGTTCCTCTGGGTGGTGCAGGTAATGCAAGTCTTGGAGCAGGTGCTTGGATGGCTGGGCGCTGTGGGTAATTATTTGCTGGCCTGGGTGCAGCAATTGGATTTTGTTTGTGAGGACAAGACCCAATACCATGAGCAGCTGAGCCGCAGATCAAGCAAAGGTTGTTCGCACGCTGGCAATCTTTCGCAAGATGCCCAATTCTCTTGCAGTAGTTACAAAAGGCTGGGCTGGGACGATGGTTCTGTACTCCGGGTCGCCTTGGCACAAAAGGTGGCCTGGACGAGGCTCTTCCTGCCATCTGGTTGGCAGGGCGCTTAACTCCTGCAAACTGAGGTTTGCCGCCTTGCTTTTATCACTGCCTCATAACTGTAGGCAGTTTCCAGAGCTTCCTCATGAGTTGGAAATTTCCCTGTGGCTAGAGCAGCCTGAATTTCCGTGTCCAAACCTTGTTGAAAGCATTGGGCTCTGATATCATCCGTCGGTATCAAATGTGCCACGAATCTGTTTGAAGATTGTGTTAGCTGTGTAGTATGTGATATTTAAAAATTGAACTATTGTGACATATCTTACCGACTTAACATAGTGAATTCAGCATCATACTCATCTATGGACTTGTCCCACTTCGAACCTTGTTGTAGATGAATGAACTGCTGTTCCATGGAAAACCTGGCAGTCACAGGGAAGTACTTCGCGTCGAAGTTCTTGCGAAAATTCTTCCATTCAATAGGCTGTACAAGACGGCTTTCTTCCGCCTTCCACCAGTTGCAAGCATTGTCCGTGAGCTGCAGTTTCGCTACACGGACCTAAGCTATGTCTGGCACTTATGCTGCCGCCAGATCATCCTCGATACTTTGTGCCCATTTCTTAGCTTCAAGTGGGCTTCCCTTCCGGAGAACTGCTTGAGATGTAAAGTCCTGAATTGCTTTACCCCAGGTGCGTCAGTCTCGGGATGGTTCAGAAGTCGTTGTTGTCCCTCAAGAAGGCTGCGGATCACCTTAAGTAGAACCGTTTATTCGGTGGGTGGCGTAGGAACAGCAGGTGTGAGGGGTAGTGGTGGAGGTATGTTGTTAACATTGGTGCTGGTGTTGTTCGGGGAATCCATAACCTTGAAGAAAAATTTAAGTTAGGACAGATTCAAGTACAGGAAATGATAAGATTCAAGAAATATGAAATTGTAAGATTCAAGGAACATGAATTGTAAAGAATGTTTTAGTTGCTGGTTCTTGTGTTGTATTGCTTAGGTTGTTTATGCAGAACAGAACTGCATAGTATGGTTCTATACAGCTCTGACCTGCATGGGCCACCAACAAAACCTGTCACGCCCCGCTCCCCGGTATACGGTGAAGGGGACGCGACTGGTCCGCTACGTATTTACTCTAAATTAATACGCTAAGCGTATATAAGCAATATAAAAGAAAATATACACAAGAGACAAGGTATAATAAAAAACAGCAACTTTATTTATTAACATTTTTTTGTACAATACATGAAAAGGAAATACAACTGAAATAAACGCGATGCCTAAACAATGGCATAACAGGAAATGAAAAGTACTGAATGGAAAATGTACAATGTCTAAAGCTCAGGATCTTCGCTGTACTGCTCCAAGTCTTTTACAGTTGGCTCGATCTCTGACGGATCCAAATCACCTGACAACATTTAAAGAAGAAGAAATAGAATGTCGTCAGCGAACATGTCGCTCGGTAAGTCCCAAAGATAGGAGGAATGTAGAATAGACAGAATAAGAAGGTATCTTTTAAAGTTGTATTATCTTGTTGTAATATTACATTAATGCTGCTGTTTGTAGATTGGTACAGAAGAATGCCAGTGTATACGAGAGGACTCTCTATATGCCAGAGACTAGTGGCACATATAGTACAAGGAACCGTTTATGCCACGGTACAACAGCTACTGGATTCATGTTAGGTGTATTAAGTCTTACAGTCTCGTGCCACTTTTAACACCTTCCGTACCAATTTACTCCTTAAATCTCATAGTGTTTTATTTGTATTGTTTGTCTTGTAAATTGTATTGATTGAATAATTGATTGACTGACCAAAACCATAATATCAGTAAACGGATGTAACCATAGAATCAGGTAAATGGAATAACTGGAGAACCATGTAAATGGAATATATATCCATGGTTCAGTTCAGTCAAGTTGTATAGATTGATAATTGGATTCATGTATTCATGTTGAATTGTAATATTGAATATTGTAGATTGTATTTGAATCATATTCAAGTCAGATTATACTGAGAAAAGTTGAAGTCCTGATTGTTTTTATTACTTTGTCTATCTTAGATAGGCAAGCACCCACTTCTCCGGCTCCCTGAGGCTCAAGAGATTGGTTCAGCTTAAACCTATGTTTACTAGGGTTCTTAGGGTAAATTATAGAACTTGAGGAGGTTTTATGTAAAAAACACTTTTATAAACTTTTCAAAATATACCCCAAGTATTTATTATTCGTCTTTAGAATTATAATGGTTGTGGATTTTACATTGTGATATTTCTAGTGAAAATATCCTAATTTCATAAATAAAGATATTTATTTGTAATATTCATTTATGTGGAATTTATGATATTTTAGTGTAAAGTTGATTCTTCTGATTTTTAGAAAAAGGTGGAATAATTATATTATAACAAAATAAGTATTTTAATGATAAATATACATATATTTATCAAAAAATAATTTTAATATATTTTTATTATTCTAAAAATCTCATTTTCTTAAGATGTTGTATTTTAAATCTTTCGAGACTGAATTCTCCTTTAGGAGGTCTGAATCTCGCACTATTAAGCCCGAGAATGTGCGATAATCCGCACCATACTGAACGGGTTTCCCAAAATGGGTTGTAGCGGCGCTTTGCAAAGATTATAAAAATACTAAATCCTGTAGAAAACGGTTTTATTAAATAAATGGTATTTATTTGTAAAGATATCAATTTTCCGTATTCTATGTTCTATGGTCTCCTAAGTCAATTAGACTATTTCTAACTGGTCTAAACGACAAGTTGTGAGATGCCTCAAATCGCCTCTTCACCGCCAATTGTGGCCAGGTAAGTACAAGTGCAGAAAGGAGGGATCCGCTCACGAATCACCGTGAGACGGGCCTTAAAGTTACCTTTCTCACTTGCCTAACCTAGACACCACAAACTCAGGTTTAGATAAACGACTGATGTCCACAACTTATCCTATTTTCATATTATGTGGTATTTATTTAAAAATGTATCAATACTAAATCTTTTATAAATGGTTTTAATTAGTATAGGGTATTTTAATGAAAATGTTTGTTTTCCCACATTCTAAGTTTTCGATGGTATCGTGTTATGTTGCATATGAGAGTGTGAGGAGGTAGGTCGTTATCTCGTGATTCACTTAAAGGTATAGCAAGGTTAATGAGATTAAATGTGGAATTGAAACATTGTGGTATTCAAGTGAAAAAATACGATAAATTGAAATAGCCATCATTTCATGTGAGGAAACTTGATCAATTTGGTTGATTAGTGTTTAATAGTCAACATGAGGAAGTTTAAGTAAGATTGTATTAGTGAGAAGTGGAATTTTATAAGAAACCGAATCGGAAATCTGATTTATTCCGATTCCGTCGGGTTTTCTAAAACCGTATTTTTTTGATAGAAAAGATAAGTAGAAATTGGGACTTACGACTTAGATCACACAAGAGGCTGAGTGGGAAGTAGAGGAATCGCCTATGTGTTGCGTCGTCGCCGGTAGTTCTTAAAACGATCGCCGGAAGTTCCGCCGGGAATTCGTCGGAGCTTCGCCTCGAGCTTGTTTTCAAAGTACACAAGTTTTCTTGGAATTTTGAGAGAATGGGCTTAGAATTTTGGGGTGAGAGGGTAGAGGGTAGGGGGTGTATTTATAGGGTTAGGCTATGGTTAGGTAGATTAAGGGTTTTTAATAAAAAATATAAAAATGTATAAAATCGTTAAAAATTGGAGTAAATAGGGTATATTTAGTTCTCCAGAACCAATCCATTTAATTAGAGTGTGCATGGGAGTTTAGAAGCTGAAAAGTCACAACTTTTCAGTTGATGACTCGGCCGTCCGGCCGAGTCCGGCTGGCGGCGCCGGCCCGAGTCGGCCGGCGGCCGACTCCGGCAGGCGGCGCCGGCCCGAGTCGGCCGGTCCGCCGGCCGACTCGGCCGAGTCTGGCCGAATCGGGGGTCGGGTAGGTGGGGGTGTCAAGTTGAAGGCACTGGTATATTTAGATTTTCAGGTTCAGTTCAAGTTTTGGAAGTTATCTCTGGTGGACTATTGGACTTCCTAAGAATTTAAAACAAAATAATATAAAAAATAATATGGGGTATGGGATTTGAACTCTGGTGGCTTGGTTCAGCAGTGCAAGGTGTTATCAAAGAGCTACAAGCTCTTTCTTGTAATTATTGTGTGAAATAAATACTTAAAGTGGTAACAGTAACATTAAATATCCCAAGTATACATCAAATTTAAATCAAATTAATGTGTACTAAAAATGGAGTTGTTACAGTCTACCCTCCTTACAAAAATTTCGTCGTCAAAATTTACAACTTTTATTTGAGGACTAGTTTACAAAGAGGTGAGGATATCTTGCACACATTTCATCTTCCCTTTCCCAAGTGGACTCTCCTGGACTGTCTTTCCTCCACATCACTCGGACCAAGTTAACTTTCTTGTTCCGAAGAGTCTTCACTTTCCTGTCTAGGATTTCCACAGGCTGTTGCTCATAAGACAAGTCGGGCTGTATAGTGAGCTCGGAATGATCAAGAACATGGCTGGGGTCACTCACATACTTTCTGAGTTGGAATATGTGGAACACATTATGCACTCCTTCCAATGAGGGTGGAAGTGTTAAGCGGTATGCCACTTCACCGACTCGTTCGAGTATGTCGAACGGTCCAATGTATCTCGGACTTAATTTACCTCATCTTCTAAATCGGATCATTTTGTGGTTCGGAGATATCTTCAAGAATACATGATCTCCTGGTTGGAACTCCAAGTGTCGTCACTTTGCATCAGCCCAGTGCTTCTGTCGATCTTGGGCTATGCGCATCCTTTCCCTGATAGTACAAACCACATCAACAGTCGCTACTATAATCTCTGGTCCAAGAAGTTCCCTATCTCCGATGTCGTCCCAACTTAATGGTGATCGACACTTCCTTCCATACAATGCTGCAAAAGGTGCCATTCCTATGCTTGCTTGATAGCTGTTGTTGTACGCGAACTCCACAAGATACAGGTGATCTTCCCACGATCCTTTGAATTCTCACATACACGCTCTGAGCATATCCTCCAAGATCTGAATAGTTCGCTCAGACTGACCATCTGTTTGTGGATGATAAGCCGTGCTGAAGTTCAGACTTGTTCCCAAGCTTGTTTGCAGACTCTGCCAAAATTGCGATCGGAACCTAGTGTCACGATCGGAGACAATGCAGACTGGTACTCTATGAAGTCTCACAATTTCTTATATGAGTTCATGGGTATCAGAGATAATACATTAAGAAGAGTTTAAATCTTAAATAGATTATTACCTCCATGTACTTCTTTGCTAGTGTCTCAGTTGATTGGCCAACTCGAAATAGGATGAAGTGAGCCGACTTTGTGAGTCGATCCATAATGACCCATATGGCATCGTTACCCTTTGTGCTGCGAGAAAGAGCACTCACAAAATCTATCGTGATGTGTTTCCACTTCCATTCTGGGATTGGTAACGGTTGAAGTAGTCTAGCTGTCCTGTGATTTTCAGCCTTTACTTGTTGACACACCAAGCATTTTGTGACGCTTCTGGCTACTTCACGCTTCATTCCACGCCTCCAATAATTCTGACGTAGATCTTTGTACATTTTGGTACCTCCAGGATATACTGAGTAGGGAGAGCGGTGAGCTTCTTTCATTAACTCTTTTCATACAGGACCTTTTGGTACACACAATCTACTGCCGTATCTCAAAGATCCGTCTTCATGGATGATGAAGTCTGTTCTGAGTCCATTCTCCACTTGTTCTCTGATCTTTTGCAACTTAGCATCACTTGCTTAAGCTGCTATGATCTGATTGACAATGGTTGATTGAACTTGTAAATTCAACAAACTTGAAGTGTTACCTGGAATGACTACCTCAATCTCCATCTGATGCAAGTCTTGTTGAAGCTTCCACTGAGCGGTGAGATTCATAGATAATGGTTGGCGACAAAGAGCATCAGTTACTACATTCACCTTTCCTGGGTGATATTGCAAGTTGATGTCAAAGTCCGCCATGAGTTCTAACCATCTTCTCTGCCGCATATTCAACTCATTCTGAGTAAACACATATTTCAAACTTTTATGATCTGTGTAGATGTTCTCTCGTTCACCAAGTAAATAATGGTGCCAAATCTTGAGAGCAAAGATGACGGCTGCCAACTACAGGTCATGCGTCGGATAATTAAGCTCATGAGTCTTCAGTTGTCTTGAAGAATATGCCATAACCTTACCGTGCTGATGTAGAACACATCCTAATCCCTTACCGGATGCATCTCAATGCACTTCGAATCCTCCAGATTGATCTGGTATTACAAGAATAGGTGCTGATGTCAACCTTGACTTAAGTTCTATGAAAGCTTGTTCGCATGCTTCTGACCATACAAATTCCTCAACTTTACATGTGAGTTTGGTCAGGGGTGTTGCTATCTTCGAAAATCCTTCAATGAACCTTCTGTAATATCCAGCTAAACCCAAGAAACTCCGAATGTCCTTCACTGACTTTGGTGTAGGCCATTCGCTGACTGCTGAAACCTTCGCTGGATCCACAGAGATTCCTTCTCCTGATACGATATGCCCAAGAAAACCAACTTGCTTTAGCCAAAACTCGCACTTGTTGTACTTGGCATAGAGCTTATGTTGTCTAAGAGTTTCCAGGACAATTCGTAGGTGCTCTATATGCTCTTTCCGACTCTTAGAATATACCAGGATGTCGTCGATGAAGATGACAACAAACCTGTCTAAGTACTCCCGGAATACTAGATTCATTATGTTCATGAATATTGCTGGTGCATTGGTCACTCCAAATGGCATCACTAGAAATTCGTAATGTCCATAGTGAGTTCTGAAAGCTGTTTTGTGAATATCAGCTTCTTTGACCTTCACTTAATGATAACCTGAACGAAGATCCAATTTGGAGAAAACACAAGATCCGCTTAGCTGATCGAATAAATCATCGATGCGCAGGAGTGGATACTTGTTCTTTATCGTGACTTCGTTCAAGGCTCTATAATCGATGCACATTCTGTATGAACATTCCTTCTTCTTCACAAGTAGTACAGGTGCTCCCCAACTTGAAGTGCTGGGACGAATCCATCCTTTCGCCAATAATTCGTCCAACTGTGTTCGGACTTCCTTCAAACCTTCCGGACTTAATCTATAAGGTGCTTTGATCACCGGTTGTGCTCCTGGTACTAAATCAATACTGAATTCAAGAGCTTGATCGGAAGGCAAACCTGATATATCGTGAGGAAATACATCGTCGAACTCTCGAACTACCTCTGGTCTTGATTCTTCTTCCGCTTGAGCTGCTGCAACTACTGCTTCTCTTGGCTTCGCTTTGTTGGTACTTGGCTCCCGGGTACGGTCTCCGCTTCTGAAATAGAAGACCGGATGGTCTGGAATCTCGAATACTACCCTCCTTTGACGACAGTCGACGGTAGCATAAAAAGTTCCAAGCCAATCCATTCCTAGAACCACATCGAAGTTCGGTATGTCCAGTACTTTGAAGTTAGTATAAAACTCTCTGCTGCAGACGACGACTGGACATAAGCTGTATCCCATGGTTGCCTTTAGAACGCCATTTCCCGAACTGACATTCCAGCTGGATATAAGCGGTGAGACTGGAATCGCATGGGTTCGGACGAACCGTTGCGACATAAAGCAGTGCGATGCTTCAGTATCAAACAGTGCTAGTGCAGGTAGTGAGGCTACTAAAATTGTACCTAAGGTATATGGGATATGTTTTAGGTATAGGGAAAGTATGTAGATAAACAAGACTGAAAGAAAAGTTTGAGGAGAAAAGTTTACCAGTGATGACTTGGCCAGTGGCCTCAGCTTCTTCCACTGACATAGTGAAAGCCTGGAGCCTTGGTACATTCCTCTTGGTCTGAGGAGCATTCCTCGGAACGTTCCTTTGAGCTTGATGGAACTGACGAGGAGGTGGTGCAGCTTGTGGTCCTCTGGGTGGTGCAGGTAGTGCAAGTCTTGGAGTAGGTGCTTGGATGGATGGGTGCAGTGGGTAATTGTTTGCTGGCGTGGGTGCAGCAATTGGATTTTGTTTGTGAGGTCAAGACCCAATACCACGAGCAGCTGAGCCGAAGATCAAGCAAAGGTTGTTCGCATGCCGACAATCTTTCACCAGATGCCTATTTCACTTGCAGTAGTTACAAAAGGCTGGGCTGGGACGATGGTTCTGTACTCCGGGTCGCCTTGGCACAAAAGGTGGCCTGGACGAGGCTCCTCCTGCCATCTGGTTGGCAGGGCGCTTAACTCCTGCAGACTGAGGTTTGCCTCTTGCTTTTATCACTGCCTCATAACTGCGGACAGCTTCCAGAGCTTCCTCATGAGTTGTAAATTTCCCTGTGGTTAGAGCAGCCTGAATTTCCTTGTCCAAACCTTGTTGAAAGCGACGGGCTCTGATATCATCCGTCGGTATCAAGTGTGCCGCGAATCTGTTTAAAGATTGTGTTAGCTGTGTAGTATGTGATATTTAAAAATTGAACTATTGTGACATATCTTACCGACTTAGCATGGTGAATTCAGCGGCATACTCATCTACTGACTTGTCCCACATTGAACCTTGTTGTAGACGAATGAACTGCAGTTTCATAGCTAACCTGGCAATCACAGAGAAGTACTTCGTGTCGAACTTCTCGCGAAAAGTCTTCCATTCAATAGGCTGTACAAGACGGCTTTCTTCCGCTTTCCACAAGTTGTGAGCATTGTCCGTGAGCTGCAGTTTCGCCACACGGACCCAAGCTATGTCTGGCACTTGTGCTGCCGCCAGATCATCCTCGATACTTTGTGCCCATTCCTCAGCTTCAAGTGGGCTTCCCTTTCCGGAGAACTGCTTGGGATGTAAAGCCCTGAATTGCTTTACCACAGATGCGTCAGTCTCGGAACGGTTCAGGAGTTGTTACTGTCCCTCAAGAAGGCTGCGGATCGCCTCAAGTAGAACCGTTTGTTCTGTGGGTGGCGCAGGAATAGCAGGTGTGAGAGGTAGTGGTGGAGGTGTGTTGTTGACATTGGTGCTGGTGTTGTTCGGGGAATCTATAACCTTGAAGAAAATTTTGAGTTATGACAGATTCAAGTACAGGAAATGATAAGATTCAAGGAATATGAAATTGTAAGATTCAAGGAACATGAATTGTAAAGAATGTTTTAGTTGCTAGTCCTTGTGTTATATTGCTTAGATTGTTCACGTAGAACAGAACTGCATAGTATGGTTCTATACAGCTCTGACCTGCATGGGCTACCAACAAAACCTGTCACGCCCCACTTCCCGGTATACGGTGAAGGGGACGCGACTGGTCCGCTACGTATTTACTCTAAAGTAAATACGCTAAGCGTATATAAGCAATATAAAAGAAAATATACACAAGAGACAAGGTATAATAAAAAACAGCAACTTTATTTATTAACATCCTTTTGTACAATACATGAAAAGAAAATATAACTGAAATAAACGCGATACCTAAACAATGGCATAACAGGAAATGAAAAGTACTGAATGGAAAATGTACAATGTCTAAAGCTCAGGGTCTTCGCTGTACTGCTCCAAGTCTTTTGCAGTTGTCTCGATCTCTGACGGATCCAAATCACCTGACGATATTCAGAGAAGAAGAAATAGAATGTCGTCAGGTCGCTCGGTAAGTCCCAAAGATAAGAGGAAAGTAGAATAGATAGAATAAGAAGGTATCTTTTAAAGTTGTATTATCTTGTTGTAATATTGTATTAATGCTGTTATTTGTAGATTGGTACAGAAGTATACCAGTGTATACGAGAGGAGTCTCTATAAGCCAGAGACTAGAGGCACGTATAGTAAAAGGAACCGTTTATGCCACGGTACAACAGCATTTGGATTCATGTTAGGTGTATTAAGTCTTACAGTCTCGTACCACTTTTAACACCTTCCGTACCAATCTACCCCTTAAACCCCACAGTGTTTTATTTGTATTATTTTTCTTTTAAATTGTATTGATTGAATAATTGATTGACTGACCGAAACCATGAGATCAGTAAATGGATGTAACCATAGAATCATGTAAATGGAATAACTAGAGAACCACGTAAATGGAATATATATCCATGGTTCGGTTCAGTCTAGTTGTATAAATTGATGATTGGATTCATGGATTCATGTTGAATTGTAATATTGAAGATTGTAGATTGTAGATTGTACTTGAATCATATTCAAGTCAGATTATACTGAGAAAAATTGAAGTCCTGATTATTTTTATTACTTTGTCTACCTTAGATATGCAAGCACCCACTTCTCCGGCTCTCTGAGGCTTAAGAGATTGGTTCTGCTTAAACCTACGTTTACTAGGGTTCTTAGGGTAATTTATAGAACTTGAAGGTGTTTTATGTAAAAATACTTTTATATACTTTTCAAAATATACCCCCAAGTATTTATTATTCGTCTTTAGAGTTATAATGGTTGTGGATTTTATATTGTGATATTTCTAGTGAAAATATCCTAATTTCATAAATAAAGGTATTTATTTGTAATATTTATTTATGTGGAATTTATGGTGTTTTAATGTAAAGTTGATTCTTGTGATTTTTAGAAAAAGGTGGAATAATTACATCATAACAAAATAAGTATTTTAATGATAAATATACATATATTTATCCAAAAATAATTTTAATATATTTTTATTATTCTAAAAAATCTCATTTTCTTAAGATGTTGTATTTTAAATCTTTCGAGACCGAATACTCCTTGCGGAAGTCTGAATCTCGCACTATTAAGCCCGAGGATGTGCGATAATCCGCACCATCCCGAACGGGTTCCCCAAAATGGGTTGTAGCGGCACTTTGCAAAGATTGTAAAAATACTAAATCGTTTAGAAAACGGTTTTATTAAGTAAATGGTATTTATTTGCAAAGATGTCAATTTTCCGTATTCTATGTTCTATGGTCTCCTAAGTCAATTAGACTATTCCTAACTGGTCTAAACGACAAGTTGTGAGATGCCTCAAATCGCCTCTTCACCGCCAATTGTGGCCAGGTAAGTATAAGTGAAGAAAGGAGGGATCCGCTCATGAATCACCGTGAGACGGGCCTTTTAAAATTACTTTTCTCACTTGCCTAGCCTAGACACCACAAAGTCAGGTTTAGATAAACGACTGATATCCGCAACTTATCCTATTTTCATATTATGTGGTATTTATTTAAAAATGTATCAATATTAAATCTTTTATAAATGGTTTTAATTAGTATAGGGTATTTTAATGAAAATGTTTGTTTTCCTGCATTCTAAGTTTTCGATGGTATTGTGTTATGTTGCATATGAGTGCATGAGGAGGTAGGTCGTTATCTCCTGATTCGCTTAAAGGTATAGCAATGTTAATAAGATTAAATGTGGAATTGAAACATTGTGGTATTCAAGTGAAAAAATACGATAAATTGAAATAGCCATCATTTCATGTGAGGAAACTTAATCAATTTGGTTGATTAGTGTTTAATAGTCAACATAAGTAAGTTTAAGTATGATTGTATTAGGGAGAAGTAGAATTTTATAAGAAACCGAATCGGAAATCGGATTTATTCCGATTCCGTCGGGTTTTATAAAACCGTATTTTTTTTATAGAAGAGAGAGGTAGAAATTGGGACTTACGGTCTTAGATCTCACAAGAGGGTAAGAGGGAAGTAGAAGAATCGCCTATGTGTTGCGTCGTCGCCGGTAGTTCTTAAAATGATCGCCGGAACTTCCGCCGGGAATTCGTCGGAGCTTCGCCTCGAGCTTGTTTTCAAAGTACACAAGTTTTCTTGGAATTTTGAGAGAGTGGGCTCAGAATTTTGGGAAGAAGGGTAGAGGGTAGGGAGTGTATTTATAGGGTTAGGCTAGGGTTAGGTTGATGAAGGGTTTTTAATAAAAAAATGTAAAAATGTCTAAAAATCATTAAAAATTGGAGTAAATAGAGTATATTTAGTTCTCTGGAACCGATCCATTTAATTGGAGTGTGCAGGGGAGTTTAGAAGCTGAAAAGTCATAACTTTTCAGTTGACGACTCGGCCGTCCGGCCGAGTCCGGCCGGCGGCGCTGGCCCGAATCGGCCGGTCCGCCGACCGACTCGGCCGAGTCGGGGGTCGGGCGGGTGGGGGGTCTCGAGTTGAAAGCACTGGTATATTTAGATTTTCAGGTTCAGTTCAAGTTTTGGGAGTCATCTTAGGTGGATGTTGGGCTTCCAAAGAATTTAAAACAAAATAACATAAAAAATAATGTGGGGCTTGGGATTTGAACTCTAGTGGCTTGGTTCAGCAGTGTAAGGTGTTACCAATGAGCTACAATCTCTTTCTTATAATTATTGTGTGAAATAAATACTTAAAGTGGTAACAGTAACATTAAATACCCCAAGTATACTTCAAATTTAAATCAAATTTATGTATACTAAAAATGGAGTTGTTACAGTCTACCCTCCTTACAAAAATTTCGTCCTCGAAATTTATAACTTTTATATGAGGACTAGTTTACAAAGAGGTAAGGATATCTTGCACGCATTTCATCTTCCCTTTCCCAAGTGGACTCTCCTGGAGTGTCTTTCCTCCACATCACTCGGACCAAGTTAACTTCCTTGTTCCGAAGTGTCTTCACTTTTCTGTCCAAGATTTCCACAGGCTGTTGCTCACAAGACAAGTCGGGCTGTATAGGGATCTCGGAATGATCAAGAACATGGTTGGGGTCACTCACTTACTTTCTGAGTTGGGATACGTGGAACACATTATGCACTCCTTCCAATGAGGGTGGAAGTGCTAAGCGGTATGCCACTTCACCGACTCGTTCGAGTTTGTCGAACGATCTAATGTATCTCGGACTTAATTTACCCCATCTTCCAAATCGGATCACTCCGCGGTTCGGAGATATATTCAAGAATACGTGATCTCCTGGTTGGAACTCAAAGTGTCGTCTCTTTGCATCAGCCCAGTGCTTCTGTCGATCTTGGGCTATACGCATCCTTTCCCTGATAGTACGAACCACATCAACAGTCGCTACTATTATCTCTGGTCCAAGAAGTTCCCTATCTCCGATGTCGTCCCAACTTAATGGTGATCGACACTTCCTTCCATGCAATGCTGCAAATGGTGCCATTTCTATGCTTGCTTAATAGCTGTTGTTGTACGCGAACTCCACAATATGCAGGTGATCTTCCCACGATCCATTGAAGTCTAAAATACACGCTTTGAGCATATCCTCCAAGATCTGAATAGTTCGCTCAGACTGACCATCTGTTTGTGGATGATAAGACGTGCAGAAGTTCAGACTTGTTCCCAAGCTTACTTGCAGACTCTGCCAAAATTGCGATCGGAACCTGGTGTCACGATCGGAGACAATGCAGACCGGTATTCTATGAAGTCTCACAATTTCCTGTATGAGTTCATGGGTATCATAGATAGTACATTATGAAGAGTTTAAATCTTAAATAAACTATTACCTCTATGTACTTCTTTGCTAGTGTCTCAGTTGATTGACCAACTCGAAATGGGATGAAGTGAGCCGACTTTGTGAGTCGGTCCACAATGACCCATATGGCATCATTACCTTTTGTGCTGCGAGGAAGAGCAGTCACAAAATCTATCGTGATGTGTTGTCACTTCCATTCTGGGATTGGTAATGGTTGAAGTAGTCCAGCTGTACTGTGATGTTCAGCCTTTACTTGCTGACACACCAAACATTTTGCGACGCTTCTGGCTACTTCACGCTTCATTCCATGCCACCAATAATTCTGACGTGGATCTTTGTACATTTTGGTACCTCCAGGATGTACTGAGTAGGGAGAGCGGTGAGCTTCTTTCATTAACTCTACTCGTACAGGACCTTTTGGTAGACACGATCTGCTGCCGTATCTCAAACATCCGTCTTCATGGATGATGAAGTCTGTTCTGAGTCCATTCTCCACTTGTTCTCTGATCTTTTGCAACTTAGCATCACTTGCTTGAGCTGCTTTGATCTGATTGACAATGGTTGATTGAACATGTAAATTCATCAAACATGAAGTGTTACCTGGCATGACTAACTCAATCTCCATCTGATACAAGTCTTGTTGAAACTTCCACTTAGCGGTGAGATTCATCGATAATGGTTGGCGACAAAGAGCATCAGGTACTACATTCACCTTTCCTGGGTGATATTGCAAGTTGATGTCAAAGTCCGCCATGAGTTCTAACTATCTTCTCTGCCGCATATTCAACTCATTCTAAGTAAACACATATTTCAGACTTTTATGATCTGCATAGATGTTCACTCGTTCAACAAGTAAATAATGGTGCCAAATCTTGAGAGCAAAGATGACGGCTGCCAACTCCAGGTCATGCGTCGGATAATTATGCTCATGAGTCTTCAGTTGTCTTGAAGCATAAGCCACAACCTTACCGTGCTGATATAGAGCATATCCTAATCCCTTACCGGATGCATCACAATGCACTTCAAATCCTCCAGATTGATCCGGTATTACGAGAATAGGTGATGATGTCAACCTTGACTTGAGTTCTATGAAAGCTTGTTCGCATGCTTCTGACCATACAAATTCCTCATCTTTACATGTGAGTTTGGTCAGCGGTGTTGCTATCTTCGAAAATCCTTCAATGAACCTTCTGTAATATCCAGCTAAACCCAAGAAACTCCGAATGCCCTTCACTGACATTGGTGTAGGCCATTCGCTGACTGCTGAAACCTTCGCTGGATCCACAAAGATTCCTTCTCCTGATATGATATGCCTAAGAAAACCAACTTGCTTTAGCCAAAACTCGCACTTGCTGTACTTGACATAGAGCTTATGTTGTCGAAGTGTTTCCAGGACAATTCGTAGGTGCTCAACATGCTCTTTCCGACTCTTAGAATATACCAAGATGTCGTCGATGAAAATGACAACAAACCTGTCTAAGTACTTCCGGAAAACATGATTCATTAGATTCATGAATATTGCTGGTGCATTGGCACTCCAAATGGCATCACTAGAAATTCGTAATGTCCATAGTGAGTTCTGAAAGCAGTTTTATGATTATCATCTTCATTGACCTTCACTTGATGATAACCTGAACGAAGATCCAATTTGGAGAAAACACAAGATCCACTTAGCAGATTGAATAAATCATCGATGCACGGGAGTGGATACTTGTTCTTTATCGTGACTTCATTCAAGGCTCTATAATCGATGCACATTCTGTATGAACATTCTTTCTTCTTCACAAGTAGTACAGGTGCTCCCTAATTTGAAGTGCTGGGACGAATCCATCCTTTCGCCAATAATTCGTCCAACTGTGTTCAAACTTCCTTCAAACCTTCCGGACTTAATCTATAAGGTGCTTTGATCACCGGTTGTGCTTCCGGTACTAAATCAATACTGAATTCAAGAGCTCGATCGGAAGGCAAACCTGATATATCGTGAGGAAATACATCGTCGAACTCTCGAACTACCTCTGGTCTTGATTCTTCTTCCGCTTGAGCTACTGCAACTACTGCTTCTCTTGGCTTCGCTTTGTTGGTACTTGGCTCCCAGGTACGGTCTCCGCTTCTGAAAAAGAAGACCGGATGGTCTGGAATCTCGAATACTACCCTCCTTTGACAACAGTCGACGGTAGCATAAAAAGTTCCAAGCCAATCAATTCCTAGAACCACATCGAAGTTCGGTATGTCCAGTACTTTGAAGTCGGCATAAAACTCTCTGCTGCAGACGAAGACTGGACACAAGCTGTATCCCATGGTTGCCTTTAGAACGCCATTTCCTGAACTGACATTCCAGCTGGATACAAGCGGTGAGACTGGAATCGCATGGGTTCGGACGAACCGTTGTGACAAAAAGCAGTGCGATACTTCAGTATCAAACAGTGCTAGTGCAGGTAGCGAGGCTACTAAAATTGTACCTAAGGTATGTGGGATATGTTTTAGGTATAGGGAAAGTATGTAGATAAACAAGACTGAAAGAAAAGTTTGAGGAGAAAAGTTTACCAGTGATGACTTGGCCAGTGGCCTCAGGTTTTTCCACTGACATAGTGAAAGCCTGGCGCCTTGGTACATTCCTCTTGGCTTGAGGAGCATTCCTCAGAACGTTCCTTTGTGCTTGATAGAACTGACGAGGAGGTGGTGCAGCTTGTGGTCCTCTGGGTGGTGCAGGTAGTGCAAGTTTCGGAGCAGGTGCTTGGATGGCTGGGCGCTGTGGGTAATTGTTTACTGGCCTGGATGCAGCAATTGGATTTTGTTTGTTAGGACAAGACCAAATACCATGAGCTGCTGAGCCGCAGATCAAGCAAAGGTTGTTCGCACGCCGGCAATCTTTCGCCAGATGCCCATTTCTCTTGCAGTAGTTACAAAAGGCTGGGCTGGGACGATGGTTCTGTACTCCGGGTCGCCTTGGCACAAAAGGTGGCCTGGACGAGGATCCTCCTGCCATCTGGTTGGCAGGGCACTTAACTCCTGCAGACTGAGGTCTGCCCCTTACTTTTATCACTGCCTCATAACTGCGGGCAGCTTCTAGAGCTTCCTCATGAGTTGGAAATTTCCCTGTGGTTAAAGCAGCCTGAATTTCCGTGTCCAAACCTTGTTGAAAGCGACGGGCTCTGATATCATCCGTCGGTATCAAGTGTGCCGCGAATCTGTTTAAAGATTGTGTTAGCTATGTAGTATGTGATATTTAAAAATTGAACTATTGTGATATATCTTACCGACTTAGTATGATGAATTCAGCGTCATACTCATCTACTGACTTGTCCCACATCGAACCTTGTTGTAGATGAATGAACTGCTGTTCCATGGCAAACCTGGCAGTCACAGGGAAGTACTTCGCGTCGAACTTCTCGCGAAAAGTCTTCCATTCAATAAGCTGTACAAGACGGCTTTCTTCCGCCTTCCACCAGTTGCGAGCATTGTCCGTGAGCTGCAGTTTCGCCACACGGACCCATGCTATGTCTGGTACTTGTGCTGCCACCAGATCATCCTCGATACTTTGTACCCATTCCTCAGCTTCAAGTGGGCTTCACTTTCCGGAGAACTGCTTGGGATGTAACGCCCTGAATTGCTTTACCCCAGGTATGTCAGTCTTGGGACGGTTCAGGAGTTGTTGCTGTCCCTCAAGAAGGCTGCAGATCGCCTCAAGTAGAACCGTTTGTTCGGTGGGTGGTGCAGGAACAGCAGGTGTGAGAGGTAGTGGTGGAGGTGTGTTGTTGACATTGGTGCTGGTGTTGTTCAGGGAATCCATAACCTTTAATAAAAAATTGAGTTAGGACAGATTCAAGTACAGGAAATGATAAGATTCAAGGAATATGAAATTGTAAGATTCAAGAAACATGAATTGTAAAGAATGTTTTAGTTGCTGGTTCTTGTGTTATATTGCTTAGGTTGTTCACGCAGAACAGAACTGCATAGTATGGTTCTATATAGCTCTGACCTGCATGAGCCACCAACAAAATCTGTCACGCCCCGCTTCCTGGTATACGGCGAAGGGGGCGCGACTTGTCCGCTACGTATTTACTCTGAAGTAAATACGCTAAGCGTATCTAAGCAATATAAAAGAAAATATACACAAGAGACAAGGTATAATAAAAAACAATAACTTTATTTATTAACATCCTTTTGTACAATACATGAAAAAGAAATACAACTGAAATAAATGCGATGCCTAAACAATGGCATAACAGGAAATGAAAAGTACTGAATGGAAAATGTACAATATCTAAAGCTCAGGGTCTTCGCTGTACTGCTCCAAGTCTTTTGCAGTTGGCTCGATCTCTGACGGATCCAAATCACCTGACGACATTCAGAGAAGAAGAAATAGAATGTCGTCAGCGAACAGGTCGCTCGGTAAGTCCCAAAGATAAGAGAAAAGTAGAATAGACAAAATAAGAAGGTATCTTTTAAAGTTGTATTATCTTGTTGTAATATTGTATTAATGCTGTTATTTGTAGCATTGTACAGAAGAATACCAGTGTATACGAGAGAAGTCTCTATATGCCAGAGACTAGAGGCACGTATAGTACAAGGAACCGTTTATGCCACGGTACAACAGCAACTGGATTCATGTTAGGTGTATTAAGTCTTACAGTCTCGTGCGACTTTTAACACCTTCCGTACCAATCTTCCCCTTAAACCCCGTAGTGTTTTATTTATTTTGTTTGTCTTGTAAATTGTATTGATTGAATAATTGATTGACTGACCGAAACCATGATATCAGTAAACGGATGGAACCGTAGAATCATGTAAATGGAATAACTAGAGAACCATGTAAATGGAATATATATCTATGGTTCGGTTCAGTCAAGTTGTATAGATTGATAATTGGATTCATGAATTCATTTTGAATTGTAATATTGAAGATTGTAGATTGTAGATTGTACTTGAATCATATTCAAGTCAGATTATACTGAGAAAAATTGAAATCCTGATTGTTTTTATTACTTTTTCTACCTTAGATAGGCAAACATCCACTTCTTCGGCTCCCTGAGGCTCAAGAGATTAGTTATGCTAAAACCTACGTTTACTAGGGTCCTTAGGGTAATTTATAGAAATTGAGGGGGTTTTATGTAAAAATACTTTTATATACTTTTCAAAATATACCCCAAGTATTTATTATTCATCTTTAGAGTTATAATGGTTGTGGATTTTACATTGTGATATTTCTAGTGAAAATATCCTAATTTCATAAATAAAGGCATTTATTTGTAATATTCATTTATGTGGAATTTATGGTATTTTATTGTAAAGTTGAGTCTTGTGATTTTTAGAAAAAGGTGGAATAATTATATCATAACAAAAAAAGTATTTTAATGATAAATATACATATATTTATTCAAAAATAATTTTAATATATTTTTATTATTCTAAAAAATCTCATTTCTTAAGATGTTGTATTTTAAATCTTTCGAGACCGAATGCTCCTTACGGAGGTCTGGATCTCGCACGACCAAGTCCGAGGATGTACGATAATCCGCACCATCCCGAACGGGTCCCCCAAAATGGGTTGTAGCGGCGCTTTGCAAAGATTGTAAAAATACTAAATCCTTTAGAAAACGGTTTTATTAAGTAAATGATATTTATTTGTAAAGATGTCAATTTTCCGTATTCTATGTTCTATGGTCTCCTAAGTCAATTAGACTATTCCTAACTGGTCTAAATGACAAGTTGTGAGATGCCTCAAATCGCCTCTTCACCGCCAATTGTGGCCAGGTAAGTACAAGTGAAGAAAGGAGGGATCCACTCACGAATTACCGTGAGACGGGCCTTTTAAAGTTACCTTTCTCACTTGCCTAGCCTAGACACCACAAAGTCAGGTTTAGATAAACGACTGATATCCACAACTTATCCTATTTTCATACTATGTGGTATTTATTTAAAAATGTATCAATACTAAATATTTTATAAATGGTTTTAATTAGTATAGGGTATTTTAATGAAAATGTTTGTTTTCCTGCATTCTAAGTTTTCGATGGTATCGTGTTATGTTGCATATGAGTACGTGAGGAGGTAGGTCGTTATCTCTTGATTCACTTAAAGGTATAGCAAGGTTAATGAGATTAAATGTGGAATTGAAACATTGTGGTATTCAAGTGAAAATATATGATAAATTGAAATAGCCATCATTTCATATGAGGAAACTTGATTAATTTGGTTGATTAGTGTTTAATAGTGAACATGAGGAATTTTAAGTATGATTGTATTAGTGAGAAGTCGAATTTTATAAGAAACCGAATCGGAAATCGGATTTGTTCCGATTCCGTCGGGTTTTGTAAAACCGTATTTTTTTGATAGAAGGAATAGGTAGAAATTGGGATTTATGGTCTTAGATCACACAAGAGGGTGAGAGGGAAGTAGAGGAATCGCCTTTGTGTTGCGTCGTCGCCGATAGTTCTTAAAACGATCTCCGGAAATTCCGCCCGGAATTCGTCGGAGCTTCGCCTCGAGCATGTTTTCAAAGTACACAAGTTTTCTTGGAATTTGGAGAGAGTGGGCTCAGAATTTTGGGGTGAGAGGGTAGAGGGTAGGGGGTGTATTTATAGGGTTAGGCTAGGGTTAGGGTAGATGAAGGGTTTTTAATAAAAAAAATGTAAAAATCATTTAAAATTATAGTAAATAGGGTGTATTTAGTTCTCTAGAACCGATCTATTTAATTGGAGTGTGCAGGGGCGTTTAGAAGCTGAAAAGTCATAACTTTTCAGTTGACGACTCGGCCGTCCGGCCGAGTCCGGCCGACGGCACCGGCCCGAGTCGGCCGGTCCGCCGGCCGACTCGGCCGAGTAGGGGGTCGGGTAGGTGGGGGGTCTCGAGTTGAAGGAACTGGTATATTTAGATTTTCAGGTTCAGTTCATATTTTGGGAGTTATCTCAGGTGGACTGTTGGGCTTCCAAAGAATTTAAAACAAAATAATGTAGGGCATGGGATTTGAACTCTAGTGGCTTGGTTCAGCAGTGCAAGGTGTTACCAATGAGCTACAAGCTCCTTCTTGTAATTATTATGTGAAATAAATACTTAAAGTAGTAACAGTAACATTAAATACCCTAAGTATACTTCAAATTTAAATCAAATTTATGTATACTAAAAATGGAGTTGTTACACCGATTAAAGACCGACTTCTTCGGAGCTTCTTGCGACGGCAGTGGGGCGTTGAAGCTCATTAGTGGGAGCATGGTCCCAAAGAACAGCCCAGTGGTGGCTTGCGTCACCTGTTCCACTGGCATCGTGAAAATGGAGCCCGCTTGAGGCCCATAGGTCACTCCTCCAGCAAGGACAGAGTGCGAGTCGTTGCAGTTGAAAGCCATTGATCTTCTGTTTTCTGCACGGAGCAAGACACCAAATCTTAGTACCTCGAATTCAGGGGCAACCATAGCAAACTGTGATTCGTTCACGAAACACGACACACGATGTGTGGAGTGGAAAGATGAAAAGGTCCCACCGGGCGTGCCAGAATCTGTACTCCACCGAAAACGGGAGACGAAACCGCGTAGGTCGTCTTGCCTGAATTTAGGGGCAGATGCTATTTGGTTTTATCCGTCCACCTTTCCGAAGATGCCAAGATAATTTATGGCACCATGTATCGAAGGTTTAGACGGATACGGCCGATATAGCGGACTTCGTCAGATTCCCCGTCATGGTGAGGGATTTTGATTTTAGGGATGCTCTTCCGTGCAGGCGCAAGCCCCTGCAGTTAATTACGCTACCGCATCGCGGTAACCACTTTCCCTTTCTCCAGATGGTCACTTCGTGTCGTGTGTGATTGTTTTGTTTTTGGTTGCCCGTGGATTGTATACAGAGACTAATTTATGTTGTCGCCCGTAGGGCGTGGATTAGTCCAAATCCGTATTTTCTTAGATTTGGGTTTGGTTTTGGGTTTAAGGATCGTTAATCTCATTGAGATCAAGATCAACTTAAACATTTGTTGAGGATACGTTAGTCTAATTTTAGGCTAAGATCTACTCAACGGGGTTTGGGATCATTTAGATCCAATGACAGAGCATTTTGGGCTCTATCGTCTTAGTTTAGGGACGTTGCGGTCCATAGTTAGTTTTAGGATGTTGCGGTCCATAGTTAGTTTTAGAATGTTGCGGTCCATGGAGTTTAAAGACATCATAGTCTGTTGGGTTTATCATAGGGACGTTGCGGTCCATAAGTTTAAGGACATCATAGTCCATGAGTTTAAGGACTTCACAGTCCGTAAATTTTAAAGACATCATAGTCTGTACGGCTTATAGACGTCATAGTCTGTAGGGTTCTGGTTAAGCCAGTTGGGGAATGTGCCAAAATTTATTGGTGTTGGGGTCAAAATTTGCACCCCCGGTTGACCGAGTCAAAATCAAGGTCAACCCCAAGCCAGGTAGGCCCAAGCCCAGGTCAAGCGGGCCCATACCCAAGTCGAGCCCGCGGCCAGCCTACTCCATGCCAAAATATAGATCATGTAATAAATAATTTTTATGTAATTTTTTTATGCATGAATGTAAACAAAATGGGCATAAAGCCAAATTTTTGTAAGCTCATGGCTTATGTGCAAAAAGAAATGGAACATGAGCCATGAGATGGGCAAAATGCCATTTTGTAAAGCCCAAGGGGCTATATGCAAATATATAAGCCTATATAAGGCAACATGATGATGAATAAAATAATACTTTTTCATTCCCTAAAAAAACTAGGGTTCTTTGTGCCTCCTGCTCCTTCTCCAAGGTTCTAAACCCCCTCATTTCTTTTGAATTAAATCAAGAGTTTTACTCTTTCTTTTCCAAAACTATGTAGTTTTCCACCACAAAACCCACAAAGGGGAACTCAGATCTCCCATCAAATCTCAAAAAGGAGAGATTTTTAAAATCTCCTACTTCTTGATCTTCAAGATCCGGCCAACAAAGGAAGAAGAAGGAGACCCATCTCCAGAAACCCCACTTTGGGGAAGAAATAGGGCTCAAGGGGAGAAGCCCTTCATCAGCTTCAAAACATCCTAGGAGTTTAACTCCTCACACACACACACACACACACACACACACCGAAAAATAAGAGTTCCTTTCTGGGAGTACGACTCCCATTGCAGGGACCAAGTCCCTTTTGCTGCTCGAGCGCCCACGTGCAGACACGTGGCGCTCTAGCGCTTTTGCGCTCGGAGCGCTAGCGCCCGAGAGCCCACGTGCTGATACGTGGTGCACTAACGCTCAAAGCGCTAGCGCCCTTGCGCTAGCGCCTAAAGCGTAGTGCCCGAGCGCCCACGTGCTGACACGTGGTGCGCTAGTACTCAAAGCACTAGCACTTTTACGCTCAGAGCACTAGCGCCCAAAGCGCTTTTGCGCTCAGAGCGCTAGCGCCCAAAGCGCTAGCGTCCGAGCGCCCACGTGCTGACACGTGGCGCGCTAGCGCTCAAAACGCTAGCACTGTTGCGCTTAGAGCGCTAGCGCCCAAAGCGCTAGTACCCGAGCGCCCACGTGTTGACACGTGGTGTGCTAGTACTCAAAGCGCTGGCGCTGGCCCCACGCATCCTTTAGATGCTTTTTTCCCCTTTTTATATATATATACATATTTATATATACACATATGTATACATATATACACACACACATACTCTACAATACTATCCCCCTTTAAAAATTTTGGGCCGGGGCGCTGCCCCGCACCCCACAAGGGGGCTGCTCGCCCTCTTGACCCCGAGCTCGCTATCCGGGTAGCGGGAACCCCGTAAAAACTCTGCGGGGCCCCCGATATATCCAAGCCCCCTCCAAAACAAAACACACGTACAGTGCACATTGAGTTCGCATGACCAGTTTAACCCGTCAATCGGAGGTTCCCTCGCTCCAAAGGCGAGGGGTAAGTAACGACAGCTTAGTCCGCGGTTGCCGGAGATTCGGATCCCCATAATCATTAAACCCCCGCTTACCCTAAGCAGGGGGAATCTGTAGTACGCCTGACAAGCGCGCGCATATTCCCATCTCAATGGGGTGACGAAAAACACCCTACAGATTCTGGCACGCCCGGTAGGACTAATCTCTCCTCCCATATTTCGGGTTAAATGTTCGTGCGAGCTCAATCAATGTACATATCGATTATATATAATGAAATCATGTTTCTATTTGCAACGGGTTAACAGTTTTCAATTGCCGTCATCGAACGCAAGTCGGTATTTGAACAACTTTCCTTGGCCCCAGCTGGGGGCAAAGCCATCAACACCGACAAAGTAATAAGGTATCTCGGGCAAGCTCCAGCGATGCCCCTTAAAACTGCTCAATCAGGTATCTTCTCTAAGCTCCTCGTCACATGACCACCACGCCGTTAAACTAGAAACAGAGGACCTCTACGTCGTTAAACTGGAAACAGATGACCTCTACGTAGTTAAACTGGAAACACATGACCACCACGTCACTAAACTGGGAATAATCGACCTCTAAGTCGTTAAACTGGGAATTTAAAAAAATGTAAATAAACAAAAAAATGTGTAAATAAAAGAAAAATAAAGAAAAGCCGAAATGATGGGGCAACTCGCAATAAAAATCAGCGAGTAAAAATAAAAATGAAAATAAATCCGAAATGATGGGGCAACCACGAATAAATAGCCGAAATGATAGGGCAATCGCGACCTTCGCGATAAGAATAGCTGAAATGATAGAGCAATCGCGGTAAAACAAAAACAAAAAAAACGGTGAATGATGAGTCACTCCTGGTACCATATTCCAGTGCAGCGATGCAGACGCCAACCAAAATCCAATTTCTCAAAATTCTCCCGGCCCTACGGTTGGTCCCAAAGTTGAACATCAAATACAATCCACGGGCACAAATATCCCACCGCAATCACCAGTTACGCGGCTGGTCTCCACCTTTGGAATTATGCTCCATTGAGAAGACCCACTACGTGTCCTCACGATACATGAGGAGAACAAACCTTTGTGGGATCCTTACGACTCACAAAGGAAAAACACACTTAGGAGTCCTCACGACTCCTAAAGAGAAAATACACCTGCGGGATCCTTACGACTCGTAGGGAGAAAATGCTTTTATGGGACCCTCACGGCCCATAAAATTGAAAAGCCTTAGGTAACAGGGACCTAAACCTGTCTCCTAAGCCATCGCTCCCCAATCCCTAAGTGGCGAATGATGAGTCGCTCCTGGTACCATATTCCAGTGTAGCGATACAGACGCCAACCAAATTCCAAACTTAAATCCCAAGTGGTGAATGATGAGTCGCTCCTCGTACCATATTCCCGTGCAGCGATGCAAACGCCAACCGAATTCCAAATCCCATACCCCAACGGCGAATGATGAGCCGCTCCTGGTACCATATTCCAGTGCAGCGATATAGACGCCAACCAAATTCTAAACCCCCTACCCCAAGTGGCGAATGACGAGTCGCTCCTGGTACCATATTCCAGTGTAGCGATGCAGACGCCAACCAAATTCCAAATCCCATACTCCAAGTGGCGAATGATGAGTCGCTCCTGGTACCATATTCCAGTGCAGCGATGCAGACGCCAACCAAATTCTAAATCCCAATCCCTAAATGGCGAATGATGAGTCGCTCCTGGTACCATATTCCAGTGTAGCGATACAGACGCCAACCAAATTCCAAATCCCAATCCCTAAATGGCGAGTGATGAGTCGCTCCTGGTACCATATTCCAGTGCAGCGATGCAGACGCCAACAAAATCTCGAAATTTTTTCTGGCCCTACGGTCTGGATCATACATCCTGCAAAACCGTATACAATCCACGGGCGTAAAACAATCCAAATCTCTCCCAAGTCCTGCCGGTGAGAGTACTTTTAAAGTCCCACCAAAAAAACAAAAAAAAGGAATGTCCACAAGCAAAATGGGCACGGATGAAAACCCGAAAGGGCTCCGTGAGTAAAAACAGCAGGACTGCCAGCGAATTTGTGAAAACCCGAAAGGGCGCAAACTCGTGAAAAAAGAGATGAAATGCACTCGCAAAGTCCTCTTGATTTTGTGAGGAGAAAATTCCCGCGTGAGATCCTTACGACTCACAAAGGAGTCCCCACGACTCCTAAGGAGAAAAAACACCTACGAGATCCTTTCGACTCGTAGGGAGAAAAAACACCTACGAGATACTTTCGACTCGTAGGGAGAAAATGCATTTATGGAACCCTTACGGCCCATAAAATCGAAAAGCCTTAGGTGATAGGGATCTAAACTTATCTCCTAAGCCACCAATTCCCAAATCCTTCCGGGGCAAATGATGAGTTGCTCCTGTCATTATTCCAGTGCAGTAATGCAGATGCCAAACAAAAAACCAATTCCCAAATCCTCCCGGGGCAAATGATGAGTTGTTTCTGGCATTATTCCAGTGCAACAATGCAGATGCCGACAGAAAACCAATTCCCAAATCCTCCCGGGGCAAATGATGAGTTGCTCCTGGCATTATTCCAGTGCAGCAAAGCAGATGCCAAACCAAAATCTCTAAATCCTCTCATGACAGATGATGATTCGCTCCTGGTACCATATTCCAGTGTAGCGATGCTGATGTCAACCCAAATCAAATCAAACCAACAACCTCTGCGGCGGAATCATGTTCTGTCCCAGAATTTACCCCGTGTCGAAATCATGCTTCGCCTCGGGATATCTACCTTCCCTGCCGGAATTATGCTCCGCCTTGGAATCAAATCAACCAACCAGCTCTGCGCCAGAATCATGCTTCATCTCAGAGGGTCCCCCACGTCGAAATCAAGCTTCGCCTCGGTGTATCTGCCTTCCATGTCAGAATTATGCTTCGGCTCGGAATCAACCAACGCCTTCCCTGTCGGAATTATGCTTCGGCTCGGAATCAACCAACGACCTACTCGTCGGAATTATGCTCCGCCTCGGAATCAAGTCAACCAGCAAGCTCTGCGTCGGAATCATGCTTCGTCTCAGAGTGTGCACCTCGTGTCGAAATCAAGCTTTGCCTCGGTGTATCCGCCTTCCCTGTCGAAATTATGCTTTGCTTCGGAATCAAGTCAACCAGCAAGCTCTGCGTCGGAATCATGATTCGTCTCAGAGTGTGCACCCCGTGTCGAAATCATGCTTCGCCTCGGTGTATCTGCCTTCCCTGTCGAAATTATGCTTCATCTCGGAATCAAGTCAGCCAACAAGCTCTGCATCGAAATAATGCTCCGTCTCAAAATGTATCCCGTGTCGAAATCATGCTTCACCTCGGAGTATTTGCCTTCCCTGTCGGAATTATGCTTCGCCTGGGAATCAACCTCTACATCGAAATTATGCTTCGGTCAGAATGTCTGTCGCTCATCGGAATGATGCTCCGGTCCCTGGAATCATACTCCGCCCTTCGGAATGATGCTCCGATCCCTTTGGAATCATGCTCCGCTCTTCGGAATGATGCTCCGATCCCCTGGAATCATGCTCCGCTTATCGGAATGATGCTCCGATCCCTGGAATCATGCTCCGCTCTTCGGAATGATGCTCCGATCCCCTGGAATCATGCTCTGCTCATCGGAATGATGCTCCGATCCCTGGAATCAAGCTTTGCTCTTCGGAATGATGCTCCGATCACCTGGAATCATGCTCCGCTTATCGGAATGATGCTCCGATCCGTGGAATCATGCTCCGCTTTTCGGAATCATGCTCCGATCCCTAGAATCATGCTCCGGCCATCGGAATGATGCTCCGATCCCTGGAATAATGCTCCGCTCTTCGGAATCATGCTCCGATCCCCTGGAATCATGCTCTGCTCATCGGAATGATGCTTCGATCCCTTGAATCATGCTCCGCTCTTCGGAATGATGCTTCGATCCCCTGGAATCATGCTCCGCTCATCGGAATCATGCTCCGATCCCTGGAATCATGCTCCGCCTTTCGGAATGATGCTCCGATCTCTGGAATCATGCTCCGCCCTTCGGAATGATGCTCCGAACTCTGGAATCATGCTCCGCCCTTCGGAATGATGCTCCGAATCCTTCCATTCATGCTCCGCCCTTCGGAATGATGCTCCGAACCCTGGAATCATGCTCCGCCTTTCGGAATGATGCTCTGAACCCTGGAATCATGCTTCGCCCTTCGGAATGATGCTCCGAATCCTTAGAATTATGCTCCGCGCTTCGGAATGATGCTCCGATATGCTCCGCTCTCCGGAATAATGCTCCGATCCTCGGAATCATGCTCCGACCCTTGGGAATCATGCTCCGCTTATCAGAATTATACTTCGACCATGGAATTATGCTCCGCAAATCAGAATGATACTCCGATCCCCAGGAATCATGCTCCCCGAGGGATGCTCCGCCCCCGGAATGATGTTCCACCTCGAAGTTCAGCTTCAAGATCCATCAATTTCATGCACACAACTCAAATGTGCGGTGTGCATTTATTGATGGGGGGCACTTTGTTGGGGTCAAAATTTGCACCCCCGGTTGACCGAGTCAAAGTCAAGGTCAACCCCAAGCCAAGTAAGCCTAAGCTCAGGTCAAGCGGGCTCATGCCTAAGTCGAGCCCGCGGCCATCCTACTCCATGCCAAAATATAGATCATGTAATAAATAATTTTTAAGTAATTTTTTATGCATGAATGTAAAAAAAATGGGCATAAAGCCAAATTTTTGTAAGCTCATGGCTTATGTGCAAAAATAAATGGCACATGAGCCATGGGATGGGCAAAATGCCATTTTGTAAAGCCCAAGGGGCTATATGCAAATATGTAAGCCTATATAAGGCAACATGATGATGAATAAAATAATACTTTTTCATTCCCCTAAAAAGCTAGGGTTCTTTGTGCCTCCTGCTCCTTCTCCAAGGTTCTAAACCCTCTCATTTCTTTTGAATTAAATCAAGAGTTTTACTCTTTCTTTTCCAAAACTATGTAGTTTTCCACCACAAAACCCACAAAGGGGAACTCAGATCTCCCATCAAATCTCAAAAAAAAGAGATTTTTAAAATCTCCTACTTCTTGATCTTCAAGATCCGGCCAACAAAGGAAGAAAAAGAAGACCCATCTCCAGAAACCCTATTTTGGGGAAGAATTAGGGCTCAAGGGGAGAAGCCCTTCATCAGCTTCAAAACATCCTAGGAGTTTAACTCCTCATACACACACACACACACACACACCGAATAATAAGTGCTCTTTTCTGGGAGTACGACTCCCATTGCAGGGACCAAGTCCCTTTTGCTGCTCGAGCGCCCACGTACTGACACGTGGCGCGCTAGCGCCCAGCGCACTAGCGCCCAAAGCGCTAGCGCCCGAGCGCCCACGTGCTGACACGTGGTGCGCTAGCGCTCTTGTGCTCGGAGCGCTAGCGCCTAAAGCGCTAGCGCCCGAGCGCCACGTGCTGACACGTGGTGCGCTAGCGCTCAAAGCGCTAGCGCCTAAAGCGTAGCGCCCGAGCGCCCACGTGCTGACACGTGGTGCGCTAGCGCTCAAAGCGCTAGCGCTTTTGCGCTCAGAGCGCTAGCGTCCAAAGCGCTTTTGTGCCCGAGCGCCCACGTGCTGACACGTGGCGCGCTAGCGCTGTTGCGCTCAGAGCACTAGCATCCAAAGCGCTAGCGTCCGAGCGCCCACGTGTTGACACGTGGTGTGCGAGCGCTCAAAGCGCTGGCGCTGGCCCCATGCATCCTTTGGATGCCTTTTTCCCTTTTTATATATATATACATATATATACATATATATATATACACACACATATGTATACATATATACACACACACATACTCTACAACACTATCCCCCTCAAAAAAAATTTAGGCCGGGACGCTGCCCCGCACCCCGCAAGAGGGCTGCTAGCCCTCTTGACCCCCAGCCCGCTATCCGGGTAGCGGGACCCCCGTAAAAACTCTGCGGGGCCCCCGATATATCCAAGCCCCTCCTCCAAAACAAAACACACGTACACTACACATTGAGTTCGCATGCCAGTTTAACCCGTCAATCGGAGGTTCCCTCGCTCCAAAAGCGAGAGGTAATTAACGGCAGCTTAGTCCGCGGCTGCCGGAGATTCGGATCCTCACAATCATTAAACCCCCGCCTACCCTAGGCAGGAGGAATCTGTAGTACGCCTGACAAGCGCGTGCGTATTCCCATCTCAATGGGGTGACGAAAAACACCCTACAATTGGTAATTGGGACCCTCCATCTCTCTAAAGACGTTGAAGAATTACAACGACATATATCAAAGGTATAAAGAGATGTACCCTTGAACTAATGTCCCGATTTAGGGAAGTGAGATAAACATTCGTTTAGATGTCATCTGAAGGGTTAAACCCTTGTTTTATTAGAGGAATTAAATTCCCAGGAATTAAATTCCTATAGACTTTTATGGGAGAATTAAATTCTCTGAATTTAGATCTCCCTCTAGATTTTGGATCTGCATGGAAAAATCTCCCCGATAAGAATTAAATTCTCAACTTGTGGGGAGATCTGCTTCTACAGATCTTAACCAGAGGAAGAACTAAGTTATTTTTGGAAGAGTTAAACTCTTATGGAAGTGAAAAGGAGATAAGATATTCTCTGTATTTTGTTCCTTCACTTACCTAGAGTTTCTTTTTCTCTTTTTCTCTCTGGAGAATTAAATTCTCTTTTCTTTTAAGCTTACGAAGGGTTTCTCTCTCTTTTTTATCTTCTTCTTTTCTCTCTCTCTCCTCCTCCTTTCTGTGTTTCTTTGCTCCTATTTATAGGAGAAAGAGGAGAATCAATTCGTTCAATCTCTCATTGAGAGATTTTGATCAACAAAAAGTGATCTTTTAGATCAATTGATGAATTTTATTCACTGTTGGATTTTTAATTCAAGGAATTCTGTTTTACAGAAGATTTTTCTTTTGTTGTTCTTAACAAATTTAGGAAAATATTTCCTTGCACAGAATTTTTTTGTAGATTGGCGATTTTTAATCACCATTGAACCTTTATTCCAACGGCGCTCTGTTTTACAGAGCGTACTCTTTCTTGTTTAGAAAGGTCCAAGGAAGTATTTTCCAAATAAGGCTTTTAATCCCTTTTAATTAGAACTTATTTTTATCAGTCCAGAAGGCATAAGAGTTTATCACGTGTAGCACGTCACCCCACTACATTAAACCGACCCAAGGGTGTCACGTGTTATCACGTGAGTTTCTTTTTGTCCCACTTGTTTGCTTTATTCAGGCGCCTGTATACTTTACTTATAGAGGTCACGTGTCTGCACGTGAGGTTCAGTTTTGGCTTAGTTTTGTTAAGCGCAGCGCCTATCACGTGTGGGCACGTGATTCTCCACTTGGGGACTTTTTCCGTTGCTTTATTTATTTACTTATTTTCCGCGAGGGAATAGAGCACAAGTAACCGGGTTCTAGGGTCCAGTGGGAGACCATCTCGAGGAGTTGAAACCGGGTCTCCTAACTCTAGAATTGGCAGGGTTGCTTGCCGCTCTCATAGGGGTCTAGGGATGTGGGTTTGGCTATTCATCGCGACCGTGGAATCCGTGTTTTTTACTGGCTTAATTTAAAACACAGAATTCCTAGTATATCCAATATTTCATATGTTGACTTCTGCTGCTGATATTATGTGATGTGATCACTTTATATGATGAGACGAATGTTGTTATTTCATATATGATATATAATAAACGTTGTTTATGTTTTGCACCCGCGCTAGTCCCGCCCCGCTATGCCGTTAGTTAAGTAACCTGACGGGACACTGTGGCGAATGCGGATGGTATAAGCGTACGTTCTATTTTCGTTTCTTTATCTGTGATGCTTAGGAAGCATAAATGATGGGACTTCATTAATGAGATTAATGAAAAGGAAAGAAATCCAAGATGTTGTGGAATTAAATTTTCAAAACTGGTAGCTCTAGTTCTTGTTTTGCATAGTGGTATTCCTTGTACAATATCCAGCACCTCATTCGATGAGGAAAGAGCCGAGATCTCTTCACCGGGAGTGACCTCTTTAACAAAAGCTAGCAGATGCTACACCCACTCGGTTTATTTTAAAAAACTCGATTTCAAAAGCGGAGCTTAAACCACTCCTTTTCAAAATCACTCGATTCTATAATGATATCAAGTTCACTACGCAAATGGTTTTCTTAAAAACCTGTCGTAGCTCTCCGTCATTTCAGATAAGTACTACTTAGTATTCGTGCTACGTTTGTTGGCCTCCGTCAAGACGTAGTGTGCGGTAGCTAACTAGTGCTTATCTGCAGCATATGATGCAATTGGATTAGGATAGTCGTGCGACTTTGTTGGCCTCCGTCAAGGATCGTGCGGGTGGGTTTAATTCATTCATAAAATGTACGGGTTGAACTTAATTAGCAGCCTATGATTTGTTGGCCTCTGTCAAGGTCAAAGGACACTAGGGGCAAAATATTATCGGAAATTTCAAGTGTTGAAATTTGCAATGAGATTGCATACCTTATATGAGATAGTTGGATCCCGATACCAACTGCGAGTAAAAGTTACTCTTGGGAGAGTTTTGCATATTACAATTAGCCGATCAAGTAGGTGTCTAGAAAGTTGTTAACGGGGTTACGCCCCTGGGAAAACGAGATTTATTTTAATTAGGTCCGTGCGAAAGCATGGGGAACCTCCCTCAAAGTACCAACACTGGCCTGACCGAAAGATTGGCGAACTTGTAGGGTGTAATTAATCCTGGCTAGTCTTACCTTCTAGGATTTGAAGGAAGATTTGATAAAAACAGTGGGAGCTATCCTGATTAGATAAAATAATAACCAATCTAATCTTGCAAGAGCGCACGCGAGTGTTTTCTTCTCTCTCTCTCTCCAGGTAGCGACCATGTCACGCCTTAATCAAGATAATAATATGGATGTATTGGCTGAACCTGCTTATTATGCTGAGCTAGGGAACGTTCGTTCCGCTCAATCTTATAATTGTAATAAGTCCGAGCAGAAAATAGGGGAATACCAGGATTCCCATGCCACCAAATCGAGGAAAAAGCATATTGATGCATATTCTTCGAGTGTGTTTGCTACCAAGAACTGTTTCTCAGTATTCTCTACATCCTGGGTATTTGATACCGGATCAGAATCCCTTATATGTAATTTGTTACATGGGCTTAGATAGGTAGAGAACTGGGATCGGGTGATGGTGCAATTGTTGTAGCCTAATCAGTTGGCAAATATCACCTTGTATTAATACATTGATTCTGAACGAATGTTATTACATACCGAACCTGATATACAATATTACATCAGTTTCTTTATTAAGTTAAAGAAGGATATAATTTTGTATTGCAGGATAATGTTGTGAACGTTTTCCTTAATCAAGAGTTAATTAGATCAGGCGTGTTATGTAATGGCATATACGTTCTAAATCAAACTACAACTCAAAGTATATAGAAGACACATAAGATAAGTAGTTCAGAAATGAACGAATCCCTCTTATGGCATTGTAGACTAGGTCATATCAATGCGACACGACTAGATAAGTTACATATGGATGAATATTTGAATCCGTTCAAATTTTCATCTTATGATACTTACCAGTCTTGTCTCAAAGGTAAAATGACCAATACTCCGTTTACTGGAAACGGAGAAAGAGTTATTAAACTCTTGGGACTGATACATGGTGATGTATACGATCCTATGTCTACACATGCCAGGGATGATTCCTCATACTTCATTATGTTCACTGACTATCTCTCAATATTTAGACATGTGTTCCTTTTGAAACACAAGTCTGAACCTTTTGAGAAATTCAAAGAATATAAGCTTGAAGTTGAGAACCAGACGGGAAAAAGTATTAAATCCCTCAATCTGATCAGAAAAGGGAATACTTAAGCATGGAGTTCCTGGACTATCTAAAAGAGAATGAGATTCTCTCTCAGCTTACTCATCCGTATACACCACAGCACAATGGTGTATCAGGGTAGAAGAATCGCACCATATTAGACATGGTGCGTTTTATGATGAGTACTGCTGAGTTACCTGTTTTCTTTTGGAGTTATGCACTTGAGAAGCTGCATACCTATTGAATAGGGTTCTAACCAAATCAAGTGCCTACCACTCCATATGCGATATGGTATGGGAAGAGACCATGTCTTAAACGAGTTAAGATATGGGGTTGTCCGGCCTATGTTGAAAGGCTAAATCCGGAAAAACTCGAGGCAAGGTCAGTTCTGTAAGTTTGTTGGATATCCTAAACATTCGTGAGGGAATATCTTCTACCAAACCGAAGAACAAAAGGTGTTTCGTTTCTCAACATGCCACCTTTTTAGGAAAAAGAATTTCTTGAAAAACAAATTATTGTTCATGAGGTAGAACTGGAAGGAGTTCCAGCTATACAAACTAGGACTGATGATTTAGTGGAACCAAAGAATTCGATAGTTTCCAACAAATCTCAGCCTCTCCGCGAATCTGGTAGGGTTCCTCATCCTCCTAAGAGATACTACGGTTTCCTCAATGACGGTGGGAGCAAGGATTGCATCATGGTAGATGATGACTCAACTAGTTTTGGGCAGGCCATCACGAGTGGGGAATCTATGAAATGGCTGGATGCAATAAGATCTGAGATGAAATCCATATACAGCAACAAAGTATGGACTTTGCATGTTGCTCCTGAAGGGGTTAAACCCAACAGGAACAAGTGGTTTTTTGAGAAAGAAACCAGGTGTATATGGAAAAGTTAGACTTGTAGCAAAAGGTTTTCGTCATACAACCAAGTATGGATTTTGATGAAACCTTTTTCTCCAGTAGTCATGCTTAGGTCCGTCCGGATCCTACTTGCCATCGCTGCAAACCATGACTACAAAATCTGGCAGTTGAACGTTATGACGCTTTTCTAAATGGTGATTTAGAAGGGAGCGCATACATGACAGCTAAAGAGCTTCGTGGACAGTGGGAGCAGTTGAAACGTGTGCAAGATGTATCGTGGAGTTGGAACATCTATTTTGAAATGGCAGTCAAAGAGTTTGACTTCATCAAAAATACAGATGCACCTTGTATATACAAGAAGGTTGTAGAGAGTAAGATTATCTTCCTCGTATTGTACGTAGATGACATACTCTTGATAGGAAATGGTGTTCCTATGCTACACTCGGTCAAGCTCCTCTTATCATGAGGATTCTCCATGAAAGATCTTGGTGATACCTGCTATATCTTGAGAATTGAGATCTATAGAGATAGATCTAAGCGGATGTTGGGAGTGTCCCAAATCCAGGTACATTAACACCATACTAAAGGGGTTTAGTATGGAAGATTCTAAGCGTGGTGGTTCACCCACTTACTCAGGAATCACTCTCTCCAAAAGGATGTCTTCCAAGACTGATTTAGAGAGAGCTCACGTGCAAGGGATACCCTATGCTTCGGCTGTATGCTCTATCATGTATGAGATGTTATGTACCAGACAAGATGTAGATAACTCACTAGGTGTAGTGATCAGGAATCAATCAGATCTTGGGAGAATCACTGGACAGCTGTGAAGGACATTCTTAAGTACTTGAGAAGCACTGAAGAAATGTTCTTGCTCTTTGGTAACGGTGAACTCCAGTGGGAGTCATTTACGTATTCAAGCTTCCATAGTGATAACGTCGAGTGAAAGTCGGTCTCAAGCTTTTTCTTTACCCTCAGTGGAGGGACGGTATGTTGGACGGGTTCCAAGCTAGATACTGTGGCAAACTAGACGATAAAGGTTGAATGCATCGCTGCCAACGATGTTGCCAAAGTGGATGTCTGGATATTTCTTGTTCATGAGATGAACATGGTTCCTACCATTGAGCGTCCAATAACTTTTATTGTGACAATAATGGAGTTGTTGCTTTGGCCTAGAAACCCCGGTCCTATCAGCAATCCAGACATATTCTGAGACAGTATCACCTGATCAGGGAGAAGGTTGATCTCTAGGGGATCGAGATTAGGAGAGTTGACGCGAAATACAACACGGCGGATCCACTCAAAAAGGTCTTTCCCAAGAGAGACTTTTAAGGGGCGTTGGGTATGAGATACTTAAAGAACCGGCCCTAGTGCAACTGGAAGATTGTTAGTTGTATGTATGCCCTAGAGACCATTATTGTACATATGATGTATATTATAGCGGATGCTTGGACATATATAGGGAGGACTTTCTTGCTCGACATGACAGTATGCTATCTGGTTACTCTTTATCATAGCATGTACACTTATTGCCTCTCTGTTATATGTTTGTAAAGCCCTTGTTAGTTATACGTATGCCCTAGAGGCCATTATTGTACATATGATGTATAATTATAGTGGATCCTTGGACATACATAGGGAAGACTTTCTTGCTCGACATGATAGTATCTATCTGGTTGCTCTTTATCTTAACATGTATACCGATTGTCTCTATGTTACATGTTGATAAAGCCCTTAGGATGGGTACTTGACTACAAGGATTATGATGTGGATCATACTAGTGGGGCAGAGGTAGTCGGCAAGTTCATCCTTCAAATGTTCCTAGTTGTGGGAGTATCGAGACAGGGCATCGATACTCCAGAGTAGACTAGCGTATATGCTTCTCGACCCATGTGATGGGCGATAGATGATCCCATATCCATTGGTGTTTGACATCAGAGATGGTATACGGGTACTCAGTGGAGACTGGGTACACTGGACAGACTCACCGAGAACTCCCACATGGTATTATACCTCACGTCAGATGGCAGTTCTCTGGTGACACTGGTACAGGGTAGTCTGTTGTCCCGAGATCGTCATAGAGTCTTGTGTGATTCCCACTGTGCTTTGATTTCCACCTTACCACGTTTAAGAGAACGTGCAAAACGGTGGTTTTTGGGTACAGTCCCGAGTCACATGGAGGCAATGAGCGATAGGAGGGGATTCGTCTCTCCCGGTATAGGGAGTTGATGTTGCGCTGTGCTCGATTGGCCATAACAGTAAGTCCCTGGCCAGGGCTGTTTTGGAGATATACTGGTAAGTATTATCAGTAGTTTCTAGACCCGTTATGAGCCTTATATCGGCATGACTTATCGAGTTACTGGGGTCTAACGTTTACCACCCCTAGACGAGATATGCGACATATCTGACGAAGAGACTGGACTGTACGATAGTGTTACTGATTGGATTTGCAGGAGTATGAGCAGGCTTATTTGTTGAACTTCTGATCGCTAAATACCCGGGTGGCCGTTACGTTTAGCAGACCGCTTGCGGCTTGTGAGTGTTTGATATGATCATCACCTACTGCCGGCGTATTGACGAGTCTTTAGAGTCCTACACAGAGGTTTCCTGGCTCAAGCGAAACGGAGTAGGAGCACATATGTGATATGTGCGGGACTGAGATTAATACGATAGGTGATACCATATTCTATTCTCGCGATTTGTGTAATCCGACGGATATATGTGATATAGTCGGGTTATCGAATCAAGTGTTGATTCGATAAGTTGATACACATGGTATTAGTCAGTTATATGTGATATAGCCGGATTATTAAGTCAAGTGTTGATTTAATAATTTAATGTATAATTATATATTTGATATATTAACATACATTAACTAATACATGCCCTCTTATGATTTCTTTTCTCACTTGATTTTGTGCAAACTGTATGTAAGTCCATGCTACCTCTCCCGGTTCTTTCGGGCATGCGGAATTTGATAAAAAACGATTTTTATAGAGGTGGTAACATGGACTTATAACCCGGATCTTGGTTAAACATCTAACTAACAACCTAACTACGAGTTGCTAACTACTCGGTTAGGGGGTTATACCTTGCTTGTCTTGAACTCCTTCGTCTTCAAACTCCAATGGAGGTCCGGATCGGCTTTTTCCCGTCGTCTCCTTACGCCGAAGATAGATCCACCTGAAAGCTCTAACCTTTGGCTCCTTCTTCATTCTTTGAAGAAACTAGTTCACTTGGTTTGCTAAACCTTGTGAACTAGAATGAGTAGAGAAGAGTTTGTATGGGATTTTATCTATAGTTCTTGATTCTCAACTCATGAGATATATGAACCATAGAGTCAAGAGAGGGAGCAAGAGGAAGAGGGTGAAAGCAAGAGCAAGAGAGCTCAAGAACAAGAGAGAGATTGAATAAGTGAGAATGAGCCTTTCTTTTGTCTTTCACCCTCTCATAATCCAAAACCATCATAACTCATTATACCAAATCAAGTGTTATGTGATGGTTGAAGCAACCATAACCATACATTTCATGCACTCATTTTGCACAAATGAGCAAGCAAGCAAAAGTCTTTGCCATGAAATGATGGCTATGGTTATCATGATGGTCAACTAGTCAAGCCTAGTCAACCGGTCAACAAAGTCAACAAAGTCAACAAAAGTCAACAACCATGTCACCATAATACTTAATTAATATAATTGTTAATCACATATCATATTCTCATTAGGGTTGAGCAAAAAGTCAATAGTCAACGGTCAACTGTCAACAACCCTAATGAGAATCCGCTGCCTCTGTCTCCCCGTCAACTGTGCATACACACCCGCATCCGTGTTCCGAGGAACACGAATGCAAACTGGATAAATCCAATCCCAATACGCACACTAGGATCTGGCTTAAACCAAAGCCCGCTAGTGCAAACTGTCCGGACACTGTATGTGCACAAGTGCACGGATGTGACCGAACCCTGTCGCAAAACCATGCGACCTGTCGCAAAACCATGCGACGACCTCTACTCTTTTGCCTAAAGGCGAAAAGCTTTCTGTGTGGGACTCTAAAGACTCGACACTACGCTGGCAGTGGGTTTAACCACAGACCGCAAGCGGGCACTAGCTGTGCATAACGGTCCCCAGGTAATGCCGACAGGAAGACTGACGAGGCGAAACCCATCTGAACTCCTACTAAGCCTGAATGTGACATTCTCCGTACAGTCCGGTCTGTTCGTCTGATACATCGCATGGCGGGCCTAGGGGGCGGTAAATGTCAGTCCCCCAATAGCGGTACAAGTCGTGCCGGAGCGAAGCCCAAAACACCCTGAGATAACACTGGAAGCCTACCAGTATATCTCGTTTGCCCTGGCCAGGGACTACTCGTGTAATGGCTCTCCTAGACACAGCGCGATGTCAACCCCCAATACCGGGAGAGACGAATCCTGTCTAACCGTCACTGCCTCCAAGTGCTTCGGGACTGCACCCAACTACCACCTGTTTGCACGACTCCTTTTAGCCGTGGTAGGGTAGTAATCAAAGTGCAGTGGGAACACACTCGAGGCGAAGTGACAGTGTCAAGTCAGCGGACTAAGCTGTACTCATGTCACCTGGGAACTGATAACTGACGATAGGCATAATACCAACTAGTCAGTTCCCGACGAGTCCTGTACCCGTAACCTAACGAGCACCCGCATACTATCTCAAGTACGACGTACTGACGGCTGAGGGACAGACCGTCTCCCATACTGGGATGAGAAGCGCATGCGCTAGTCTACTCCGGAGTATCGATGCCCTGTCTCGATAGTCCTGCGACCAGGGACCTGCATAAGGATGTGCTTATAGATTACCCAGCCCCACTAGTGTGACTGCCATCACATCGCTGGTAATCAAGCAAAGATCCTAAGGGCTCCACTAATGTGTATAGGCGATATACTAAAATAAACACATGTACACATTGAAGTAGAAACAAACCAAGTAGCATACTACTATTTTGAGCAAGATTGTATATACAAGGTGAATATCCCAAGCTTCCATTAAGTAATATACAAACTAGTATGATACAGTAATGGCCTCTAGGGCATATACACTAACAATCTCCCACTTGCACTAAGGCCATGTACTGGCGTATCGAAGACCTATCATCTCGATCAGCCGCTCGAACTGAGTCTGGGGCAGGGCCTTGGTGAATGGATCTGCAGTGTTATCTTCTGAAGCGACTCTCCGAACCTCGATCTCCTGGCGATCCACGATCTCCCTGATCAGGTGATACCGCCTCAAGATGTTCCTGGATCTCTGATGGGACCTGGGTTCCTTCACTAAAGCTATAGCCCCGTTGTTGTCGCAATACAGAGGTATTGGATCAACAATGGACGGAACCACCTGAAGTTCTTTCAAGAACTTCCTCATCCAGACAGCTTCTTTTGCGGTATCAGATGCAGCGATGTATTCCGCTTCCATCGTCGAGTCTGCAACGGTTTCCTGTTTGGAACTCTTCCAACACACCGCCCCTCCATTGAGGGTAAAGACAAAACCCAACATGGACATGGAATCATCCTTGTCACTCTGGAAGCTGGAGTCAGCAAAGGCCTCGATCTGGAGGTCTTTTCCGCCATACACCAAGAACATCTCCTTAGTCCTTCTCAGGTACTTGAGAATGTTCTTTACCGCTATCCAGTGTTTCTCCCCGGGGTTTGACTGATACCGGCTTACCACACTCAGTGCATAAGCTACATCCGGTCTGGTACACAACATCGCAAACATTATAGAGCCTACCGCAAAAGCGTAGGGTATAATAGACATGCGATTCCCTTCCAAATCAGTCTTGGGAGACATCTCTTTAGAGAGGGTGATCCCGTGACAAGCCGGTAGGTTACCGCGCTTGGAATCATCCATACTGAATCTTTTCAGTACGGTGTCGATGTACCTGGACTGAGAAAGTCCTAATATCCTCTTGGATCTATCACGATGGATCCGGATCCCTAGGATGTATGAGGCATCACCCAGGTCTTTCATGGAGAACCTGTGTGACAAGAACCCCTTGACAGATTGTAGCATAGGAATGTCATTTCCTATTAAGAGAATGTCATCCACGTATAAAACGAGGAATACTACAGTTCTCGCTACAAATCTACTATAGATGCATGGTTCATCTGGATTTTTGATAAAGCCAAATTCCTTGACCGTCTCAACAAAACAGATGTTCCAACTCCGCGATGCCTGCTTTAGTCCGTAGATGGACTTAAGCAACTTGTACACGTTTCCGCTGCTCTCACTCTGAATGAAACCCTCTGGTTGGTCCATATAGACACACTCCTCTAAATTTCTATTTAGAAAAGCGGTCTTTACGTCCATTTGCCAGATCTCATAATCGTGGAAGGCAGCAATGACAAGAAGGATCCGAATGGATTTCAGCATGGCTACTGGAGAAAAGGTTTCGTCATATTCCAAGCCAGGTCTTTGACGAAAACCCTTTGCTACCAGCCTAGCTTTATAGGTCTCAACCTGTCCATCTACACCAATCTTCCTTTTGAAGATCCACTTGCATCCTACGGGTTTTACCCCGTCTGGAGCAATGTCCAACGTCCATACCTTGTTGGTGTACATGGACTCCATTTCGGTCCGCATTGCATCCAGCCATTTCACCGAGTCAACGCTCTGAACGGCCTGCTGGAAGCTAGTAGGCTCATCATAATCTATGATGCAATCCTCTCTATCCCCGTCTATTAGAAAACCGTAGTATCTCTCGGGCGGATGAGTCTGCCTACTACTCCTGCGGAGCGGCGTAGGAATGTCCTGTTCTTTTGAACCCTCTGGTTCCACTAAACTTACAGTAATAGTCCGTGGTTCTGGAATTTCTTCCAGTTCTACCGCGCTCCCACTGATTTCCTTTTCTAAGAACTGGTGTTCTAGAAAGTGAGCATGACGAGAAACAAGAACTTTTTGTTCCTCTTCGCAGTAGAAGAAATATCCCTTGGAATTCTTTGGATATCCCACAAACTTGCACTGTACTGAGCGTGCCTCGAGCTTGTCCGCATGCTGCTGTTTGACAAAAGCTGGACTTCCCCATGTCTTAATGTGATTAAGATGGGGCCTCTTCCCACACCACATCTCAAATGGTGTGGTAGGCACAGTCTTAGTGGGAACTCGGTTCAACAGGTATGCAGCTGATTCTAGCGCATACCCCCAGAATGATCGCGGTAACTCAGCGTTACTCATCATGGATCGTACCATATCTAATAGGGTGCGGTTCCGTCTCTCCGATACACCGTTATGTTGCGGAGTGTATGGAGGAGTAAGCTGAGAGAGAATTCCGTTCTCTTTTAAATAGTCCAGGAACTCGGCACTCAAGTATTCTCCACCTCGATCCGATCTTTAGAATCTTGATACTTTTGCCGGTCTATTTTTCTACTTCATTCTTATACTCCTGGAATTTTCCAAAGGCTTCGGACTTATGTTTCATTAAGAAGACATAACCGTACCTTGAGAAGTCATCCGTAAAAGTAATGAAGTAAGAATAACCGCTTCGCGCATGCGTAGACATTAGACCGCACACGTCGCTGTGTACGAGTCCCAAGAGCTCGCTCGCTCTTACTCCATGTCCAGTAAACGGAGTCTTTGTCATCTTTCCTTTGAGACAGGATTGACAAGTGGCATACGATTGATATTCGAACGGATTCAAATATCCTTCTGTATGTAACTTCGTCAACCTTCTCTCATTGATGTGACCCAGTCTACAATGCCATAAGAAAGCCTGATTTATTTCCGGAGACTTTTCTTTTGTGTGTATTCTGGACATTGAAAATCTGTGGTTGGTTCAATACGTATATACCATTACTCAATGTACCTGACCCAATCAGAACTTGATTAAGGTGAATGTTTACAACATTACTTACAAACGCAAATTCATAACCTTCTTTAGAAACTAAAGATACAGAAATGATATTACAAGTTGCGTTGGGTACAAAAAAGCAATTACGCAAAACCAAAATATGTCCATCTGACATTCCCAGGTGATAGTCCCCCACGGCTTTAGCATCCATGCTAGCTCCGTTCGCAACTCTGAGGGTCATGTCACCTGCCTTCAAAATCCTACGGTTTCTCAACGCCTGCAAAGAATTACAGATATGAGATCCTGATCCGGTATCCAATACCCAGGAAGTAGAGTTTATTGAAAGACAGTTTTCAATAACATACACACCTGAAGCTGAAGCTGCAACCTGCTTCAATTCCTGTGTTCTGGCTTTCCAAGCCCTGCAATCATTCTTCCAGTGTCCTTTCTTATAACAATAGAAGCATTCTTCCTTATCCACAAGCTTCCCCGCTTTCTTTGTTGCTTTAGCTTTTCCTTTCGTATCCACTTTACTAACATCGCCCCTTGGTTTGGCGGGGGATTTCTTCTTCTTTCCCTTGGCTTTCGCCTTGGACCTAGAAGAAGATGATCCTCCTACAAACAAAGTGGATGTTTCCCTACTTTTCTGTAGGGTGCCCTCTGCGCTCCTCGGCATGTTGAGGAGCTCTGAAAGTTCAACCTCTTTTTCTTGTAAGTTGAAGTTCAGTATAAACTGGGCGTAAGTGGAAGGAAGGGACTGGAGAACTATGTCCGTATAGAGCTCACTCTCCAATGTTGTCCCTAGGTCCGCGAGCTCCTCAATGTAGCCGATCATCTTTAGCACGTGCTCGGCTACTGATGATCCGACGGCCATCTTTGCCGAAAATAACTTTTTCGACGCTTCGTATCTTGCGATACGAGATTGCTCTCCATACAGTTCTTTTGTATGGAGAAATATGGATTCAAGGTCCATATTCTCGTGCCTCCTCTGATGTTCGTTGTCCATCGAGGCAAGTACGAGGCACTTGGCCTTCGCGCTATCAATCTCCCAAGTCTTGCGGATTTCCTTATCCGCGACGCTGGAAGTGGGACCAGGGACAGGGGGAGCTTTGGTGGTAAGAAGATACCCTAGCTTGTCGTAAGTGATTGCCATCTTGACATTCCTGTGCCAATCTTTGTAGTTTGGCCCTGTCAGTATATTTTTATCTAGAAGTAACTTAAGTCCAGTCATGTCGATTGGTCGCTGCAATTAGGAGAGAGAAGAAGAAACACTCAGCATGATGCTCTTGCAAGTTTTAGAGTGGTTTTTAGTTTGTCTAAACAGGATGGCTCCCACTGTTTCTCGAATCCCTCCTCAAGCCATAAAGGAAGAATTAGTCGGGATCAATCCCACCGCACAATACTTGCTTAACCGTTCAGCCAGGCCGGTGTCGGTACTTCGAGGGAGGTTTTCCAACGCTTTCGCGAAGTTCCTTAATTAAATAACCTCTTTTCCCTGGGGGCGTAGCCCCGCTAACACCTTTCTAGGCACCTACTAGGTTTATAGCATTGATCGTTTAGTGAGAAATTTCCCGAGGAGTAGCATATACTCACAGTAGGATCGGGATCCAAATATCACCGCGTGACGAAACTGAAGGAATCCTACCAGAATCATCACACTCCAAATGGTATGCAAATCTAGCAAGTTTCAGTACTTATGAAACTCCCGATGTGGATTTTTGCCCCATGCTCTTATGACCTTGACTTTGGCCAAAATATCATAAGTCACATGTCAAGTTCTACCCGTCATTATCAAGGTTAATTTGGATCCATCCGTACCTACCCTTGACTTTGGCCAAAATGGCAGTACGACTGTCCCAAACCAACGTATCTATCTATGCTACACATGAACACCCAATAGCTACCAATCACTATGCCTTGACTTTGGCCAACATACACAGCTTGAATACTATTGACTATTCATGTGAAACGACGGAGGGTTACGAATGGTTTTGGCAAAACCGTGAACGTAGTGAACTTGATATAGTCGATGGAACGAGATAGCTTTTAAAAGGAGTGGCTCAAGCTCAGTATTTAAAAGTTGGTTTTGAAAAGAACCGAGTGGTTTTTCGAAAGTGTTCCAACGACTTTAACTTGGTTTATTATCTTGCATTAGTTCTTTTAATGCGTGATATTCTTGCATTAGTTCTTTTAATGCGTCCCATCATTTAATCCTACCATTGCAGAAAACAACCAAAATATGACGTACGCTTATGCCATTCGTATTCGCCACTGGGCCCCGTCATTACCCGTTAGGTTACTTAACTAACGACAGAGCGGGGGCTGGGCTAGCGCGGCTGTAAAACATAAGCAACGCCTAAATAATATCATATATAGATATACTGCAATGATAAACATTTCAGATCACAGATGAACACATTGGATATACTAGGAACCTGCAATTCGTACGAGCCTGTAACGAAAAGCAGATTACATGGTCGCGGTGAATAGCCAATACCCCACCCAAGACCCCTACGGGTGCGGCAAACTACCCGCCAAGTACCCGAAGCGAAGCAACCTCCCTCATCTCCATGAGTAGGCCACTCGGCACTTCGGCATACCCGGTAGTTTGTGCACCCCCTCCATGGGTTTATCCTAGGAGCAAAAACAGTAAAAAAAATTATACAATGACGGCTACAACCCCGACCCGGTTGTGCGGCCATACAAATAATTATTACATCAATTTACAAATTTACATGAATTGAAAGAAAAGAAAAACTCTCGTCTCACAACCCCCGGCTATTCACCCGCGACAATCCAACATATTCATATACACATTCCAGCAACATTACAGATCACAGATTTGTATAACCCCCACTAATCGACATATAGCGATTAGCAGACGTTCAATACAAATATCACATTACAGAAAAACCCGTTAGCTTAAGTCTTTTAGAAGTTCGATCAAAAATACGGATTTTCGGGACCACAAAAATAAAATTTTCGTTCTGGAAAATCTGGGCTGAAAATACATATACCAAAAATCCTAAAATACCCCTATGAGAATACTGTAGCAAAGAAAGAACAGAGAGGAGCCATGTCGGCCGCGGAACCGCGACAATAGCAAGCTATTGCCGCGTTTCCGCGGCTCTTTGATGGGATCAATGGACCAAATTTCTACAGTATTCACAGAAAACCCTGAGTCGATTTTTGGTGTATTTCAAAAAAGTTTTCCAGCACTTTAAAAATCGACAGAAAGTTCGAATTTTGAGGTTTATTTCGGGACTTTTTCTTTGATCGATCTTCTAGTTACTTGCTAACATGTTAGATAGAGTTTAACTAGGCTCTGATACCACTGTTAGTCCATGCTACCTCTCCCGGTTCTTTCGGGCATGCGGAATTTGATAAAAAACGATTTTTATAGAGGTGGTAACATGGACTTATAACCCGGATCTTGGTTAAACATCTAACTAACAACCTAACTACGAGTTGCTAACTACTCGGTTAGGGGGTTATACCTTGCTTGTCTTGAACTCCTTCGTCTTCAAACTCCAATGGAGGTCCGGATCGGCTTTTTCCCGTCGTCTCCTTACGCCGAAGATAGATCCACCTGAAAGCTCCAACCTTTGGCTCCTTCTTCATTCTTTGAAGAAACTAGTTCACTTGGTTTGCTAAACCTTGTGAACTAGAATGAGTAGAGAAGAGTTTGTATGGGATTTTATCTATAGTTCTTGATTCTCAACTCATGAGATATATGAACCATAGAGTCAAGAGAGGGAGCAAGAGGAAGAGGGTGAAAGCAAGAGCAAGAGAGCTCAAGAACAAGAGAGAGATTGAATAAGTGAGAATGAGCCTTTCTTTTGTCTTTCACCCTCTCATAATCCAAAACCATCATAACTCATTATACCAAATCAAGTGTTATGTGATGGTTGAAGCAACCATAACCATACATTTCATGCACTCATTTTGCACAAATGAGCAAGCAAGCAAAAGTCTTTGCCATGAAATGATGGCTATGGTTATCATGATGGTCAACTAGTCAAGCCTAGTCAACCGTTCAACAAAGTCAACAAGTCAACAAAAGTCAACAAGTTAACAAAGTCAACAAAAGTCAACAACCATGTCACCATAATACTTAATTAATATAATTGTTAATCACATATCATATTCTCATTAGGGTTGAGCAAAAAGTCAATAGTCAACGGTCAACTGTCAACAACCCTAATGAGAATCCGCTGCCTCTGTCTCCCCGTCAACTGTGCATACACACCCGCATCCGTGTTCCGAGGAACACGAATGCAAACTGGATAAATCCAATCCCAATACGCACACTAGGATCTGGCTTAAACCAAAGCCCGCTAGTGCAAACTGTCCGGACACTGTATGTGCACAAGTGCACGGATGTGACCGAACCCTGTCGCAAAACCATGCGACCTGTCGCAAAACCATGCGACGACCTCTACTCTTTTGCCTAAAGGCGAAAAGCTTTCTGTGTGGGACTCTAAAGACTCGACACTACGCTGGCAGTGGGTTTAACCACAGACCGCAAGCGGCACTAGCTGTGCATAACGGTCCCCAGGTAATGCCGACAGGAAGACTGACGAGGCGAAACCCATCTGAACTCCTACTGAGCCTGAATGTGACATTCTCCGTACAGTCCGGTCTGTTCGTCTGATACATCGCATGGCGGGCCTAGGGGGCGGTAAATGTCAGTCCCCCAATAGCGGTACAAGTCATGCCGGAGCGAAGCCCAAAACACCCTGAGATAACACTGGAAGCCTACCAGTATATCTCGTTTGCCCTGGCTAGGGACTACTCGTGTAATGGCTCTCCTAGACACAGCGCGATGTCAACCCCCAATACCGGGAGAGACGAATCCTGTCTAACCGTCACTGCCTCCAAGTGCTTCGGGACTGCACCCAACTACCACCTGTTTGCACGACTCCTTTTAGCCGTGGTAGGGTAGTAATCAAAGTGCAGTGGGAACACACTCGAGGCGAAGTGACAGTGTCAAGTCAGCGGACTAAGCTGTACTCATGTCACCTGGGAACTGATAACAGACGATAGGCATAATACCAACTAGTCAGTTCCCGACGAGTCCTGTCCAGTGTACCCGTAACCTAACGAGCACCCGCATACTATCTCAAGTACGACGTACTGACGGCTGTGGGACAGACCGTCTCCCACACTGGGATGAGAAGCGCATGCGCTAGTCTACTCCGGAGTATCGATGCCCTGTCTCGATAGTCCTGCGACCAGGGACCTGCATAAGGATGTGCTTATAGATTACCCAGCCCCACTAGTGTGACTGCCATCACATCGCTGGTAATCAAGCAAAGATCCTAAGGGCTCCACTAATGTGTATAGGCGATATACTAAAATAAACACATGTACACATTGAAGTAGAAACAAACCAAGTAGCATACTACTATTTTGAGCAAGATTGTATATACAAGGTGAATATCCCAAGCTTCCATTAAGTAATATACAAACTAGTATGATACAGTAATGGCCTCTAGGGCATATACACTAACACTGTATATATGTGATATATATATTTGTGTACATGTTATGTCATGTTTGATGATACATGCTTCATGGGGGGTGTAACTTACACCATGTTAGATATAATTTAGGGTTTTATTTATTTTAGTAAATCAAAATTGGTGGCATTTTTTGTCATGGCAAGAAGCTTGGAGAAGCTTGGATTGCCATTGACTTAGTCCACTTCTTTTGTTTTACCAAAGATATTTATTAACCCAACCAATTATCCTAACCATGGTTAAGTCTCTACAAAGGTTAACATATGATGTTAACTCACCTAAGGTTGCCATTCTCTACTTGATAATTTTCATGAGAGTTTTCTTCATCTTCTTCCCCATAAGCTTTCTAGATTCAATGGAGATGATGAAAAATAATGAGAAAATTATTTCTAAAATGACCAAAATTCCTACTTCATCATCCTCTGCTACTTGCCATTTAGTATAGGGTGTTTGCTTCACTAATTCTACAATTAGTGAAGAGGTAGCTTCGGTAGTGTCTCCTCGACGTAGATCATTTTCGGCCTCGAAGACTTCATGTAAGCTTGTTCCGTACATCTTGTGGAGCCTCTCAAGAATCCGGGAGTTCATGGATCGCAGCGAAAGGACTACTACATGGAGCTATTGAAGTGAAGGACTGGTCTACAAAGGTTGTATTCCTTGTTCACTTGTTTGCAAAGTTGTTTGCATATTGTTTCGTCGCATTTTCTAGTAACGATTCTAGGGTTAGGGTTTGCTAGAATGGCAAATTTTTGAAATTGGCATGGACGATACCTCCCGAAACCTTGCTGCCGTGCTAGACAACCCTGCAGTGGTATCAGAGCCATGCTATAAAATTGGACGATGTTTGTTAGATTACGAAACCGAAATGACTCCGAAACATGAAACACGAAAACTTGGTTTCTGTCGATTTCAAAAAGTCCTCTAAAATTTTTTTAAACAACTGCAGAATGTTGTATGTGATGCAAAATGAACACACAAGAAAATTTAGCCCCTCTCCTCGGAAAATGGCCGGCCACATGCACACTAATACCGGCCTGCTCGGCCCAATAGTGGAATTTAGGGTTGAATTTTTTGGTGTGTTCCAGAATCTGGGTTTTGGTGTTTCAGGTGTTGTTTGTTTGTTCTAAGTTTGCATGTGTTGTGATCTTACACTATAAGCAATTCGGGGGTGTTTCGTATTTGTAGTTTTAACACTGTTTCGGGTATTCGCATGTTGTCTAGACAAAGTTAAAAAGTTCGAACGAATGTCAAAACCCCATTTTTCCAAGTTTAACGTATTCGGAAAAATATGCAAGTAATTCTATGAACCCTCTAAAAGAATGAAACCCTAACTCGACATAATGACCATGGAACCGCTTTCGAACCTTAGGCTTTGCGGCAGTTCCGCGGTGCCATTAATGAGGCTTGGGTCTGCCTTCCTACAGCTGATTTATAGGTACTGTGGCATGTTCTGGGTATTATTGAACTGTGCTCAAGTGTTGAGCTGTCGGAAAATTGTGGGACTTTGATGAATCGATCGAAAAGTTTAACGTCGTCCGGATATCATGTGATAGGATACAATACTTGGAATCCACAAGAAAACTAATTTGAATTTTATAAATCTAGCAATTTAGTCTCATTGGATCGGTTGCCACGGGATTTTGATGTGACCAAAACTCCGTCGCAATTACGTAGTGTACGCGAATACTCGCCGGGTAACTTTATTAGATAGCCACGCCCCATAGCCCCGACCAAGTGACCGTAGGAGAACCCTGTCGCCAAAAGCCTCCGTTCGGGTTCTAGCGGCCGCGGTATTCCGCCTTAGTGCACTTCTTCGACGGCATCGGGGGATGCGGCCGTCTGCTAAAGTTTCCGACGAGCATTCGATCAGGTTATCGGGAATCTTGTTGAATTACCCAACGGGTTATTGGAAAGAGTTTTCAATATCGAGACTAAAATGCGGGGTTTATAATTGTTAGGCATATGATTTCTAAGGAATTCATTTGGTTAGGCATGAAATCCAAAGTATGTGATACATTGGGTTTATGATGTCTAAGGTGGTTGCGGATTCCAATTGTTGTAGTTTTTCATTTTCTTTTCTTCGACCGTAAGTGTAATATGTGGTGTATCACTGGTTTCGTTACTATACGTCAACGACAATTGGGATACGCATATTTACTTATGTTGATGACATGTGATGTTATATGTTGCTGTGATATGTTATATTGGATCGTCCTGTTTGAATAGTTGGGGGTTTTTATGTGAGATGAAAGTTTTTCATTTTCATTCATGTAAAAACATGTATGTAATATTCTTTTATTGGGGCACTTCCGGGTTGAGGAAGATGTCACCGTTGATGTATATTACTTACTTTTCCGCATTAGGATAGACCCAAGGAGGAGAGCACAATTAACCGGGTTCTAGAGTCCAGTAGGAGACCATCTCGAGGCGTCGAGTCCGGGTCTCCTAACTCTAGAATTGGTAGGGTTGCTTGCCGCTCTCGTAGGGGTCTAGGGATGTGGGTTTGGCTATTCATCACGACCGTGGAATCCGTGTTTTATACAGGCTTAATTTAAAACACAGAAATCCTAGTATATCCAATATTTCATATGTTGTTTTCTGCTGCGATATTCTGTGATGTGATTACTTTATATGATGAGATAGATACTGTATATAGTATATGAGATATATTATATAGACGTTGCTTATGTTTTACACCCGCACTAGCCCTGCCCCGCTCTGCCATTAGTTACCTAACCTAATGGTGCATGACGGGACATCGAGATGAATGCGGATGGCATAAGCGTACGTTCTATTTATCTATGATGCTTAGGTAACTTAAATGATGGGACTTCATTAATGAGATTAATGAAAGAAATAAACCAAAAGATGTTGTGGAATCGAATTTTTAAAAACTGGCAGCTCTAGTTCTTGCTTTGCATAGCGATAGTCCTTGTAGAATATCCAACACCTTATTCGATAAGGAAAGAGCTGAGATCCCTTCACCGGGAGTGACCTCTTTAGCGAAACTAGAAGATGCTACAACCCACTCGGTTTGTCTTTTGATTGCTTTTATAGTTTTTTCTTTGCATAGTGGTATTTGTGAAATATCCTGCACCTCATTCGATGAGGAAAGAGCCGAGATCCCTTCATCGAGAGTGACCTCTTTAGCAAAACTAGTAAAAGCCTCAAAAACACTCCATTTAAATCATTTGATTCTACAACGATATCAAGTTCATTACGCAAAAGCTTTTCTTAAAAACCTGTCGTAGCCCTCCGTCATTTCAGATAAGTACTTCATAATATTTGTGCTACGTTTGTTGGCTTTCGTCAAGGCGTAGTGTGCGGTAGCTATTTATGTTTATCTACAAAAGCATATGATGTGATTGAGTTAGGGTAGTCGTGCGACTTTGTTGGCTTTCGTCAAGGGTCATGCGGGTTGGTTTAATTCAATCATGAAATGTACGGGTTGAACTTGACTAGCAGCCTATGGTTTGTTGGCTTTCGTCAAGGTCATAGGATGCTATGGGCAAAATTATCGGGAATTTCAAGTGTTGAAATTTGCAATGAGATTGCATACCTTCTATGAGATAGTTGGATCCCGATACCCACTGCGAGTAAGAGTTACTCCTAGGAGAGTTTTACACATCACAATTAGCCGAACAAGTAGGTGTCTAGAAAGGTGTTAACGGGGTTATACCTCTGGGAAAACAAGGTTTTTTTTAATTAGGTCCGTGCGAAAGCACGGTGAACCTCCCTCAAAGTACCAACACTGGCCTAGCTAAAAGATTGGCGAACTTGTAAGGTGTAATTAATCCTGGCCAGTCTTACCTTTTAGGGTTTGAAGGAAGATTTTATTAAAACAGTGGGAGCCATCCTGATTAGATAAAATAATAACTAATCTAATCTTGCAAGAGCATACGCCGAGCGTTTTCTTCTCTCTCTCTCCAGGTAGCGACCATGTCATGCCTTAATCAAGATAATAATATGGATGTATTGACTAAACCCGCTTGTTATACGGAGCTGGGGAACGTTGGTCCCGCTCCAACTTATAATTGTTATAAGACCAAGCAGGAAATAAGGGATTACTAGGATTCCTGTGCCGCCCAAACGAAAAAAGTGTATGATGATGCATCTTCTTCGGGTGTGTTCATTACTGAGAACTGTTTCTCAGTATCCTATACGTCCTAGGTATGAGATACCGGATCAGGATCCCATATATGTAATCTGTTACATGGGCTATAGATAAGTAGAAAACTGGGAATGGGTGATAAGTTTCAAGAGTTGGAAACGGTGTAATTGTTGCAGCCAAGGTGTTGGCAGTTATCACCCTGTATTACTAAAATACATTGATTCTGAACGAATGTTATTAGATACCGATCCTGATGTACAACATCATATCAGTCTCTTTATTAAGTAAAGATGGATATAATTTTGTATTGTTGGATAAATGTTTTGAACATTTCCTATATCAAAAGTTGATCCGTTCAGGCACGTTATCTAATGGCATATACGTTCTAAATCAAACTACAATTCTTAACGTATAGAACACACACAAGAGAAAGAGTTCAGAAATAAACGAATCCTTCTTGAGGTATTGTAATTAGGTCATATCAAAGCGACCCGACTAGCTAAGTTACAATAAGATGCACATTTAAATTAGTTTGAATTTACATCTTGTGAAACATTCCAATCATGTCTCAAAGATAAGATGCCCATAGCTCTGTTTATTGGAAACAGAGAAAGAGTTAGTAAACTCTTGGGATTGATACATGCTGATGTATATAAGTCCCCTGTCTACACATGCCAGGACTTGTTCTTTGTACTTCATTACATTCACTGATGATCTCTCAAGATTCGCACATGTGTTCCTATTGAAACACAAGCCTGAAGTTTTTGAGAAATTCAAAGAATATAAGTTAGAAGTAGAGAACCAAAACGGGTATAAGTATTATATCCTTTGATGTGATCAGGGAGGAGAATACTTGAACATGGAATTCCTGGACTATTCTAAAGGAGAATGAGATTCTCTCTCAGCATTACTCCACCGAATACACCACAGCACAACGGTGTATCGGGGCAAAGCAATCGCACCCTATAAGTATGGTACACTCTATGATGAGTACTACTGAGTTGTCTATTTCCTTTTGGGGGTTATGCACTTGTGAAGCTGCATACCTATTGAATTGGGTTCCAACAAAATCAGGTGCCTACCACTCCATATGCGATATGGTATGGAAAGAGCCCATATCTTAAGTAAGCTAAGATTTGGGGTTGTCCAGCTTATATGTCTAAAAGTAAAATCCGAAAAAGCTTGAGGTAAGGTCAGTTCTGTGAAAGTTTTTTGGATATCCCAAGCATTCGCAAGGGAATATCTTCTACCGCACCGAGGAAAAAAAGGTGTTTTATTTCTCGGCATGACCACCTTTTTAGAAAAGTAATTTATTTTGGAAACAAATTTGTGGTCATGAGGTAGAACTGGAAGGAGTTCCAGCTATACAGACTACAGCTGATGATTTGGTAGAACCGGAGGATTCAATAGCTCCCGACGAACCTCAGCCTTTCCGCCGATCTGGTAGGGTTTCTCACCCACCTGAGAGATACTTCGGTTTTCTCTATGACAGTGGGAGCGAGGATTGCATCATGAGATGATAACCCAACTAGTTTCGAGCAGGCCATCGGGAGTGGGGACTCTGTGAGAATGGCTGGATACTAAGCGATCTAAGATGGAATCCATATACACTAACAAAGTATGGACTTTGGTTGCTATATCTGAAGGGTTAAATCCCCATCAGGAGCGAGTATATCTTGAGAAGATTACTTGGTGTAGATGGAAAAGTTGAGACTTTCAAAGCTAGACTTGTTGCAAAAGGTTCTCGTCATCGACCAGGTGTGGATAACCTTTCCAGTGCCTATGCTTAAGTCCATCCGGATCCTACTTTCTATTGCTACATACCATAACTACGATATCTGGCGGTTGGGCGTCATGACTGCTTTTCTAAATACTGAGTTAGAACAGAGCATCTATAAGTACACAGCCATAAGGCTTCGTAGACAGTGGGAGCAGCGGAAACATGTGCATGTTGCTTTACCAGTTAAAACAGGCATCGTGGAGTTGGAACATCTGTTTTGATGTGGTAGTCAAAACGTTTGACTTCATCAAAATGGTAGATGAACCTTGTATATACAAAAAAGTAGTTGGGAGTATGTGGTGTTACTCGTATTGTACGTGGATGACATACTCTTGATAGGAAAGGAGTTTCCTATGCTACACTCGGTCAATCTCCTCTTATCACAAGGATTCTCCATATAGGATCAAGGTGATACCTCCTAAATCCTGGGTTTTGGATCTATGAGATAGATCTAAGTGGATGTTAGGATTCTCACTAAGTGTAGTGAGATGGAATCAATAGATCCTAGGGAGAATCACTGGATAGCTTTCTGGGTGGTAAGGACGACTGACTGTAAGTCACAAGCATTGTTTTTTCCCCTAGTAGAGGGACGGTATGTTGGAAGAGTTCCAAGCTAGATACTGTGACAAGCTAGACGATAAAGGCTCGATACATCGCTAATAACGATACTACCAAAGAGGGAGTCTGGGTGTATATAAGTTCATGAGATGAACTTCGTTCCCACCATTGTGTGACAATGGAGTTGTTGCTTATGCCTAGGAATCCACGTTCCATCAGTGATCTAGACATATTTTGAAGCAGTATCACCTGATCATGAAGATGGTTGATCTCTAGGGAGATCGAGATTAAGAGAGTAGACTCAGAGGACAACACGGCGGATCCACTCACAAAGGCATTTTCCCAAGAGAGACTTTTATGGGATGGTTGAGTATGAGATACTACAACCACTGCTGATTGTTGGGTATTGGATACTATAACATATGGCCCTAGTGCAAGTGGGAGATTGTTAGTTATATGTATGCCGTAGAGGCCATTATTGTACATATGATGTATAATTATAGTGGATGCTTGGACATACATAAGGAGGACTTTCTTTCTCAACCAGATAGTATGCTATCTGGTTGCTCTTTATCTTAACATGTACATTGATTGTCTCTATGTTAAATGTTGATAAAGCCCTTAGGATGAGTACTTGACTACTAGGTGCGGATCATACTAGTGGGGCAGAGGTAGTCGGAAAGTACATCCTTCAAATGTTTCTAGTCATGGGATTATTGAGACAGGGCATCGATACTCCAGAGTAAACTAGCGTATACGCTTCTCGACCTATGTGATGGGCGATGGATGATCCAATATCCATTGGTGTTTGACATCAAAGATGGTATACGGGTGCTCAGTGGAGACTGGGTACACTGGACGGACTCACCGAGAACTCCCAGATGGTATTATACCTCACGTCAGATGGTAGTTCTTTGGTGACACTGGTACAGGGTAGTTTGTCGACCCGAGATCGTCATAGAGTCTTGTGTGATTCCCACCATGCTTTGATTTCCACCTTACCACGTTCAAGAGAACGTGCAAAACAGTGGTTTTTGGGTACAGTCCCGAGTCACATGGAGGCAATGAGCGATAGGAGGGGATTCGTCTCTCCCGGTATAGGGAGTTGATGTTGCGCTGTGCTCGATTGGCCATAACAGTAAGTCCCTGGCCAGGGCTGTTTCGGAGATATACTGGTAAGTGTTATCAGTAGTTTCTCGACCCATTATGAACCTCATATCGGCACGACTTAACGAGTTACTAGGGTCTAACGTTTACCACCACTAAATGAGATATGCGACATATTTGATGAAGAGACCGGACTGTACGGTTGTGTTAATGATTGGATTCGCAGGAGTATGAATAGGCTTGCTTGTTGATCTTCTGATTGCTCAATACCCGGGTGGCCGTTACGTTTAGCAGACCGCTTGCGGCTTGTGGGTGTTTGATATGATCATCACCTACTGCCAGCGTATTGATGAGTCTTTAGAGTCCTACAAAGAGGTTTTCTGGCTCAAGCGAAACGGAGTAGGAGCACATATGTGATATGTGCGGGACCGAGATTAATACGATAGGTGATACCGTATTCTATTCTCGCGATTTGTGTTATCGGTCAGATATATATGATATAGTCGGGTTATCGAATCAAGTGTTGATTCGATAAGTTGATACACATGGTATTAGTCGGTTATGTGTGATATAGCCGGATTATTAAGTCAAGTGTTTATTTAATAATTTAATGTATAATTATATATTTGATATATTAACATACATTAACTAATACATGCTCTCTTATGATTTCTTTTCTCACTTGATTTTGTGCATATTGTATATATGTGATATATATATTTGTGTACATGTTTTGTGTCATGTTTGATGATACATGCTTCATGGGGGGTGTAACTTACACCATGCTAGATATAATTTAGGGTTTTATTTATTTTAGAAAATCAAAATTGGTGGCATTTTTTGTCATGGCAAGAAGCTTGGATTGCCATTGACTTAGTCCACTTCTTTTGTTTTACCAAAGATATTTATTAACCCAACCAATTATCCTATCCATGGTTAAGTCTCTACAAAGGTTAACATATGATGTTAACTCACCTAAGGTTGCCATTCTCTACTTGATAATTTTCATGAGAGTTTTCTTCATCTTCTTCCCCAAAAGCTTTCTAGATTCAATGGAGATGATGAAAAATAGTGAGAAAATTATTTCTAAAATGAGCAAAATTCCTACTTCATCATCCTCTACTACTTTCCATTTAGTATAGGGTGTTTGCTTCACTAATTCTATAATTAGTGAAAAGGTAGCTTGGGTTAGTGTCTCCTCGATGTAGATCATCTTCGGCCTCGAAGACTTCAAGTAAGCTTGTTCCGTACATCTTATGGAGCCTCTCAAGAGTCCCGGAGTTCATGGATCACAGCTAAGGGATGACTACACGGAGCTATTGAAGTGAAGGACCGATCTACAAAGGTTGTATTCCTTGTTCACTTGTTTGAAAAGTTGTTTGCATATTGTTTCGTCGCATTTTCTAGTAACGATTCTATGGTTAGTTAGAACGGCAAATTTTTGAAATTGGCATGGACGATGCCTCCTGAAACCTTGCTGCCGTGCTAGACAACCCTGCAGCCCTTAGGATGTGTACTTGACTACCGGGATTATGATGCAAATCATACTAGTGGGGACATGGTACTCCATAAGTACATCCTTTAATTGTTCCTATTCGTGGGAGTATCGAGATGGGGCATCGATTTTCCAGAGTAGACTAGCGTATACGTTTCTTGACCCATATGATGGATGATGGATGATCCCACATCCATTGGTGTTTGACATCAAAGATTGTATACGGGTGCTTAGTGGAGACTGGGTACACTAAACAGGACTCGCCGAGAACTCCTAGATGATATTATACCTTACGTCAGATAGCAGTTCTCCGGTGACAGTGGTACATGTTAGTCTATAGACCTGAGATCGTCATAGAGTCTTGTGTGATTCCTACTATACTTTGATTTCCACCTTACCACGTTCAAGAGAACGTGCAAAACGGTGGTTTTTGGGTACAATCCCGAGTCACATGAAAGCAATAAGCGATAGGAGGGGATTTCGTCACTCCCGGTATTGGGGGTTGCAATTGCGCTATGCTCGATTGGCCATAACAGGAAATCCCTAGCCAGGGTTGCTAAAATTTACTGGTAAGTGTTATCAGTAGTTTCTTGAACCGTTATGGGCCTTACATCGGTATAACTTATCAAGCTATTAGGGTCTGATGTATGCCACCCCCACGCTGGATATGCAACATATCAGACGAAGAGATCGGACTGTACGGTAGTGTTACTTATTGGATTTACAGGAGTATGAGTAGGCTTGCTTGTTGATCTTCTGATCGCTCAATACCCGGGTAGCCATTACGTGCAGCTAGTACCGCTGACGGCTTGTGGGTGACTGATATGATCATCACCTACTACCGGCGTATTAACGAGTCTTTAGAGTCATATACAGAGGTTTCTTGGCTCAGGCGAAATGAAGTAGAAGCACATATGTGATATGTGCGGGACCAAAATTAATACGCGTATGTGATACCGTATTCTAATCTAGCGATATGTGGTATCCTTCAGTTATATGTGATATAGCCGGGTTATCGAATCAAGTGTTGATTCGGTAAGTTAATGCAAATGATATTAGTCGGTTATATGTGATATAGCCGGATTATTAAATCAAGTGTTGATTTAATAATTTAATGTATGATTATATATTTGATATATTAATTTTACATTAAATAATATTAGCTCATTTAAGCATTTATTTATCTCACTTATACATTTAATATATATGTGATATATATTAATGAATTGTTTTTTGTATCATGCTTGCTGATACGTTATACATGGGTGTATGAGACTCACACCATACTAAAAATAATTAAGGGTTTTAATTATTTAAGGTAAATACAAAATTAGATGGAAATGTGTCATGGTTGGAAGCTTATGGAAGCTTGTAGTAACCATTGACTAAGTCCACCAATTTTGTTTTACTTAAGATATTTATTAACCCAACCATTATCTTTAGCCATGATTAAGTCTCTACATGAGTTCATATATGATATTTTCTCACTCATGGCTGCTATTCTCACTCTCATTCCATTCACATCTTCATCTTCTTCTTCATTCCAATTTTGCTCTCTAGCTTTTTGGAAAGTGAAGAAATATAGTGAGAAAAATTATTCTAAACTGAGCAAAAATCCTACTTCATCAACCTACACAAGATTAGCCACTTAGTTTAGCTTATTTGCTTCACTAATTCCCAAATAGTGAAGAGATAACTTGAGTTGGAGATTCCTCGACGTAGATCATCTTCGGCCTCTAAGACTTCAAGAAAGCTTGTTCCTTTCGCCTTGTGAACCTTTACTAGAGTCTGGAAGATCACTACTTGGAGCGAAGGGACTACTACATGGAGTTTTAGAAGTGAAGGACCAATCTACAAAGGTTGTATTCCTCATTCACTGCGTGTAATGTTTGATTACATGCTAGCTTACTCTTAATCCTCTAGTTAGATCCTTGGTATGGGTTTCATAACTCTCTAGGTTTTTTAAAATTGCATACTTGATGCCATATAAAAATCGTAGTAAGGGTGCTATGGAATCCAGCAATACCCAGCCACCCCTTGAAACATTTTGATGTTTCATGTATTCTATGTGATTGTAATCGAAAATTATTTTTCAATTAATTCTGATTCCTGGGTGTATAGAGACCGGATTAACATTCCACCTCTGTAAGTGTAACAACCCTAAATTTTCTGTACGAATTTTTTTCAAAAATACATAAAGGAGTAACTAAGCCTGAGCACAAGTTATAAATTTGTTTTGCTTTTGAACAACAAGAAAGCACTTGTTGCTCATTGGTAAAACGTTGCAATGCTGTGACGTAGCCCCTGTGATCGAATCCCCCCAGCCACATATATTTTTATTAATTTTTGTTTTAATCTTTTAGAAGTCCAAGGGTTTACACGTGCATTACACACAAAATGAAGAGTTACAGAATAATCAAACATGTGCACTAGGGTATATGAGGCGACAGGGACACGTGGCGAAATCTCAAGCACCCACCACCGGTTCAAGGCCGGCGAGATTTGCTCCTAAATCGGCACCGCCGGGCCGCCCGTAGAGGATGGTCCCCAATTTTCTCCCCTGGCACCTCTTTGCCGACCCCACTAACCCAATATTATTTGTTTACTCTGCATTCATGTAGAGAATATTAAATCACCTTTTAATCCAATTTTTAATGCATTCTTTAACCCTAAAAATCCTAATTTTCCCTATAAATACCACACTCCATTTCACCCCTCCTCACTCCGAATTTCATTTAAAAAACTCAATAAAATTTTCAAGTCATAAGTTGTGCAAGCGGAGTTAGCAAGAGGCGATGTTCCGGCGACGTTCCAAGAAGAATCCGGCGATGAATCGACGCCCCGACGCTTTCCTAATCTTCCCCTACCTCTCCTCCTTCTTAACAACCTATAAGTCCCCTCTCCCCTCCTCTTCTACTATTCTAAAACATCTTCATTTCAAAACTTGTCGGAAGCGGAGTTATTCCGACTACCGACTCTCTTTTATTTAAAAACTACATTTTTCTTAAACAATAAATCACCATATCTTCTCATAAGGTTTAATAAACATAAATAAACATATTAGAATAAATTTCATCTCAAAAAAATCTTTTTTGCAACTTTTATCGCATTTATACGGTAAAATACCATATACTTTACATTTCAACATAATTCAGCATATTTCCTTGTATTACCTTTAGAAAATTCACGAGGTAAGAAACTACCTCATCACAACACACATATTGGACCTAGCATGATGAACTTTAGAATTCTAGATTATGGGAAAATACGCTTTTACAAATAAATACCTTAAACAATTAAAAATTGTTTTCTTTAAAAAGAGCGTTCATTAATTTCTTGCAATTGCGCCTCTACAACCCATTTTGGAGAACCCCGATCGAAATGGTGCGGATTATCGTACGTCCTCGGGCCTAGTAGAGCGAGATGCAGACCTCCGCAAGGAGCATTCGATCTCGATAGAATTTTTAATGCTGTTTTTAAGAAAATGAGATTTCTACAAAATAAATAAAATTTATTTTTGTTAAATATATAAATATATATATGAATATTATCAAAAGATCTATTTTAAATATATTATACAAATATTCCATGTTTTCTAAATCAAAGAAATCACCATTACATGAGACTACCATCCAAATTCAATACAAATTCCAATTTTTCATGAAAATACCATATACAATGAAAACTATGTTCTACTCACTAGAAATTTCACTTTTATAAAATATACATCAATAAAAACTCTAAAGACAATAATTAAATACCTGAGGTGTATTTTGAAAATATATCAAAATAGTTTTAAATAAAACCCCCTCAAGTTATAGTAAATTAAAATAAGGACCCTAGTAAACATAGGTTAAAACGGGACCAATTCTTTTGAGCCTCATGGAGTCAGAGAATGTAGGTGCTTGACTATCTAAGGTAGACAATCTAACAAGATGTTATCAATAAGGTAATTGTCTTGGAAAAAGACACAAATCATGCTGTCCATGTGGAGCAGTTGCCGATAACATCAAAACTAATTCAGGATTTCAATTTCTTTTCAAAGTGTCTGACTCAGACAGAGTCTCAATCTAATCAATCTGACTTGAATATGATTCAAGTATAAACTATAAAACAACATGAATCCATGAATACCAGAATTCAATCTATATCAATCTATTTTGACTGAACCAAACCATGGATATACTCCGTTTACATTATCTATTTATATCCATTCCGTTTACTGATATCATGGTTTCGGCAAGTCTTCCATTTACTATAAGACAATACAATACAATATAATCAGTACAATCAATACAATAAGACATTACGGGGTTTATAAAGGGGTAGACTGGTACGGAATATGTTAAAGGTGGCACGAGATGGTCACTAAAGATGTAATTACATCCATGTCGTTGTTCCGTGGTATTTTCGATGGAGTCTTGTACTACGGATTACCAAAGTCCACGGTGTAAGTTGGACTCCTCTCGTATACACTGGCATATTCTGTACCAAGCTACAAACAACTACGTTAACATAACAATCAAACATTATAGTAGATATATTCTCTTTTCTGTTTATTTTACTTCTCTCCTTCTTTGGGACTTACCAAGCGATTGTTCGCTGACGACGTTCCTTTTCTTCCTTCTTTGAAATGTTGTCAGGTGGATCGGACTCACTGGAGATCGATCCTAGTACCGAAGACTTGGAGCAGTTAGCCTTCGACCCTGAGTTTTAGATACATGTACATACTTTTCGTTTCAGTTCATGTCATTATTTAGGCATTGCTTTCCATTCATATATTTACATTCCAGTTGTACTTGTAAAAATAAAAGTAGCTGTTCAATTACAACTATTATCATTTTTCTTGTGTACATTTATTATATTGCTTAGATACGCTTAGTGTATTTACTTCGGAGTAAATACGTAGTGGGCCTTGCCGCGTCCCCTTCCCGTACACCGGAAAGCGGGGCGTGACAGGTTTTGTTGGCGGCCCATGCAGGTCAGTTCTTCATGGACAAGCAGGTCAGTTCTGCATGAAGTCCTAAGCAATATAAAATAAGAATCACCAACTAAAAACATTCTTTACATTTCATATTCCTTAAATCTTACAATTTCATATACTTTGAATCTATCCTAACCGAAAATTTTCTTTAAATGTTATGGATTCTAAAAACAACACCAACACCAATTTCAACAACACACCACCACCTCTACCGCTTACGCCTACCGTTGCTGGTCCGATCAATGAGCAGACGATACTGCTTGAGGCAATCTGAAGCCTCCTGGAAGGCCAGCAGCAGCAGACTGCTATTCTGATGAACCGTCCAGAAGCGGAAGCGCTCGGGGTAAAACAATTCCGGGCATTACATCGAAAATAATTTTCGGGAAAAGAGAGCCCTCTGGAAGCTGAGGAATGGGCTCAAAATATTGAGGATGATCTGGCAGCAGCACAAGCGCCAGAGATCGCTTAGGTTCGAGTTGCAAAGCTGCAACACACCGACAACGCCCGAGTTTGGTGGAAGGCGGAAGAAAGCCGTCTTGTCAAACCTATCGAATGGAGGACTTTTCGCGACATGTTCAACGCGAAGTACTTCCGAGATTGCCCGATTTGACATGGAACGGCAATTCATCCATCTACAATAGGGTTCGATATGAACCAAATCTATGGATGAGTATGATGCTGAGTTTACCATGCTCAGCAGGTAAGATATGTCTCAATGATTCAATTTTATATCACATACTACACAGCTAACATAAGACCGTAACATGTTTGCGGCCCATCTCATACCGACTGCTGAGATCAGGGCTAGAAAATTTCAGTAAGGGTTAGACCCGGGGATCCAAGCTGCATTAGCTACAGGGGATATCCCAACCCATGATTTGGCTTTGAAAGCTGCCCGTCGATACGAGGCAGTAATGAAGAAGAAAGGCAGACCCCAATCTGCCAGGATGAAGCACCCTGCCTCTCAGATGGCAGGAGGAGCCTCTTCAAGGCCATCATTTGTACCCAGAGGACCAGAAGAAACAGATAACCAGTCAAGTCCAGATTTTTTCTTCTATTGCAAGAGGGATGGACACTTGTGGAAGGACTATAGGCGTGTAAAAGACATGTGCTTAGTTTGTAGTGCATCCAATCATGGAAATTGGAACATGTCCTTAAAAACGCAACCCAGTTTCAACCCATAACACTTATCCGCAGCGGCCAGCTATCCAGGCTCCTGCACATCGTTTTGCTCTCCCACCTCCAACTCCACGTGGACCTCCTGCACAGCCTAATCTCCAATTCCAACAAGCACTGAGGAACATGCCTCGGGGGTAGAGAAACAAGCCCTAAAGACAGAGAAATGTGCCTCCACCTAGGAGGAATGTACCCCGGCGTCAGGCTTTCATATTAGCAGACATACGAGCCGAGACTATAGACTAAGGTAACCCTCCTGGTAATTCCCTCACCTCTTTTTCGATCTTACCAATACTTTCGCATTCTTTCGTTCTTCCAAATATTTTTCATGCACTATCAATAGTTCTATCACTAAATTGCTTTGAATCTGTTACACTTTCCTTCTATAAATTTCGAGAATAAAATTTTTATAAGGAGGGTAGAATGTAACAACCCTAAACTTCTATACGATTTTTTTTCAAAAATACATAATGTAGTACCTAAGCCTGAGCATAAGTTATAAATTTGTTTTGCTTTTGAACAGCAAGAAAGCACTTGTAGCTCATTGGTAAAACCTTGCACTGCTGTGACGTAGCCCCTGTGATCGAATCCCCCCAGCCACATATATATTTATTAATTTTTCTTTTAATCTTTTAGAAGCCCAAGGGTTTACACGTGCACTACACGTAAAATGAAGAGTTACAGAATAATCAAACATGTGCACTAGGGAATATGAGGCGACGGGGACAAGTGGAGAAACCTCAAGCACTCACCACGGTTCATGGCCGGCGAGATTTGCTCCTAGACCGGCACCGCCAGGCCGACCGTAGGGGATGGTCCCCAATTTTCTCCCCTAGAACCTCTTTGCCTACCCCACTAACCCCATATTATTTGTTTACTCTGCATTCATCCAGAGAATATTAAATTACCCTTTAATCCAATTTTTAATGCATATTTTTAATGCATTCTTTAACCCTCAAAACCCTAATTTTTCCCTATAAATACCACACTCCATTTCACCCCTTCTCACTCAGAATTTCATTACAAAAACTCAATTTCATATTCCTAAGTTGTGCAAGTGGAGTTAGCAAGAGGGGACGTTCCCAGAAGAATCCGGCGACGAATAGAAGCCCCGACGCTTTTCTAATCTTTCCCTACCTCTCCTCCTTCTTAACAATCTGTAAGTCCCATCTCCTCCCCCCCCTCCCCTCTTCTACTATTCTAAAATATCTTCTTTTCAAAACTTGTCGGAAGCGGAGTTATTCCGACTTCCGTCTCTCTTTTCTTTAAAAAATTCATTTTTTTAAACAATAAATCACCATATCTTCTCATAAGGTTTAATAAACATAAATAAGCATATTAGAACAAGTTTCATCTTAAAATAATCTTTTATGCAACTTTTATCGTATTTATACGGTAAAATACCATATACTTTACATTTCGACATAATTCAACATATTCCTTGTATTACCTTTAGAAAACTCACGAGGTAAGGACCTAGCTCATCACAACACACATATTGGACATAGCACGATAAACTTTGGAATTCTAGATTATGGGAAAATACGCTTTTACGAATAAATACCTTAAACAATTAAAAACCGTTTTCTTTAAAAAGAGTGTTCATTAAATCCTTGCAATTGTGCCTCTACAACCCATTTTGGAGAACCCCGATCGAAATAGTGCGGGTTATCGCACGTGCTCGGACCTAGTAGAGCGAGATGCAGACCTCCGCAAGGAGCATTCGATCTCGATGGAATTTTTAATGCTATTTTTAAGAAAATGAGATTTCTACAAAATAAATAAAATTTATTTTTATTAAATATATAAATATATATATATATATGAATATTATCAAAAGATCTATTTTAAATATATTATACAAATATTCCATGTTTTCTAAATCAAAGGAATCACCATTATATGAAACTACCATCCAAATTGAATACAAATTCTAATTTTTCATGAAAATACCATATACAATGAAAACTAGGTTCTACTCACTAGAAGTTTTACTTTTATAAAATATATATCTATTAAAACTCTAAAGACGGTAATTAAATACCTGAGATGTATTTTGGAAATATATCAAAACTATTTTTATATAAAACCCCCTCAAGTTATAATAAATTATAATAAGGACCCTAGTAAACATAGGTTAAAGCGGGACCAATTCTCTTGAGCCTCAGGGAGCCGGAAAAATGTGGGTGCTCGTCTATCTAAAGTAGACAATCTAATAAGGTGTTATCAATACGGTAATTGTCTTGGAAAAAGACACAAATCCTGACGTCCATATGCAGCAGTTACCGATAACATCAAAACTAATTCAGGACTACAATTTCTTTTCAAAGTGTCTGACTCAGACAGAGTCTCAATCTAATCAATCTGACTTGAATATGATTCAAGTATAAACTACAAAACAACATGAATCCATGAATACCAGAATTCAATCTATATCAATCTATTTTGACTAAACCAAACCATGGATATACTCCGTTTACATGACTATCCATTTATATCCATTCCATTTACTGATATCATGGTTTCGGCAAGCCTTCCATTTACTACAAGACAATACAATACAATATAATCAGTAAAATCAATACAATTAATACAATATGACATTACGGGGTTTATAAAAGGGTAGACTGGTACGGAACATGTTAATGGTGGCACGAGGTGGTCACTAAAGACGTAATTACATCCATGCCGTTGTTCCGTGGTATTTTCGACGAAGCCTTATACCATGGGTTACCAAACTCCACGGTGTAAGTTGGACTCCTCTCGTATACACTGGCATATTCTGTACCAAGCTACAAACAACTACATTAACATAACAATCAAACATTATAGTAGATATATTCTCTTTTCTGTCTATTTTACTTCCCTCCTTCTTTGGGACTTATCGAGTGATTGTTCGCTGACAACGTTCCTTTTCTTCCTTCTTTGGAATGTTGTCAGGTGGATCGGACTCATTGGAGATCGAGCCCAGTACCGAAGACTTGGAGCAGTTAGCCTTCGACCCCGAGTTTTAGATACTTGTACATACTTTTCGTTTCAATTCATGCCATTGTTTAGGCATTGCTTTCCATTCATGTATTTACATTCCATTTATACTTGTAAAGAAATGTTAATAAATAAAAGTTGTTGTTCAATTACATCTATTGTCATTTTTCTTGTGTACATTTATTATATTGCTTAGATATGCTTACCATGTTTAGTTCGGAGTAAATACGTAGCGGGCCTCGCCGCGTGCCCTTCCCGTACACCGAGAAGCGGGACGTGACAGTAAGTTGTTACAGATGTTGAGAAAAATTAGATTATTGGAAAATATGATTTGATCCTCAATGTTGGATATCGGAGAAATTGTTGCTATTGAGGAAATCACCTGGTTTTGCTTTTTGGCAAACTTTTGGTTTCGAATATCTGTTATTATACACCAACTTTTAAAAATTGAAATATCCATCCCTTTATTTGATAAAGTGGGATATTAATTTTCAAAAATTATGTTATGAACATTTGCCTTTATCATTTGATGATTAGGTAAAGTGCATTGAAAAACAGGATGTACATTCTTAACTAAAATACAGTTTCATATTATAACACAAAGAGTATGAGTTAGTGAACTCATAGGATTTATACATAATGATGTATATTGTCCAATGTCCACATGGAAAAGGGGTTGGTACTCATACTTCGTTCCATTTTACTATAAGTTCTCTGGTTTTAGACACGCATTCTTGTTGAAATGCAAATTCAAAAGATTTTGAAAAGTTTATAAGATATAGGAATAAAGTAGAGAACTAATTGCTGGAAATAACATGATTCTTCGAAGTGTTCGAAAATGTGGATACTTATGCTAGGTATTCCGTAGTAATCAAGAATTTGATTCTCTCTCAGATTGCACATTTGTGGATGCGCTCCATGATGAGTAATGTTGAATCGGCTTTTTCGATTAAGGGATGCACTAGAAATTGATGTATATTAAATGATATTGGTTCCACCTAAATTAGTGCCGCATATTCTATATCTGATATAGATTGGGTTTTCCTATTAAGAATGTTAAGATATTGAGTTTTCTGGTTTATGCTTAAAACCAGAATCCAGATTAACTTTAGGCATGTTTCAGTAATGGAAGTTTATGGGTTATCCCAGGCATTGACGATGGTTTAATTTTCTGCCATTTTCGGGATGAAAAGCTATTTTGTTCTTGACGTACAACCTTTTTAGAAAAGGAATTTCTTGCAAAAGAAATTAGTGGGAGTATGATAGAACTGGAAGTGATTCCAGAACCAGAAACAGTTACTGAAAATTTATTAGAATCTGGAGATTCAATTGACCCTGACAAACCTTAACCTACTCCGCAGATTTGGTAAGTGACCTCAGCCACCTGAGAGGTACTACGGTTTCCTCATTGAAGGTGACAGGGAGGCTTGCATCATGTGATGATGACCCTACTATATTAGTAGGTCATGGGAAGTGATGACTTCCGATTAATGGCTGGGTGCCGAGTTATCCTAATTGGACTCCATGCACTTCAACAAAGTGTTGACTTTGTTGGGTGCTCCTGAAGGGGTAAAACCCATTGGGAGCAAGTAGAGCTTGCGAGAACAGTGCAAATGGGAAGGTACTAACCTAATAGAGTCTGGACTTATACTAAAAAGTTTTTATCAAATACCTATTGCGGATTGTGATGAAACTATTATTTCAGTATCTGCACTGAGGTCCATACGGATATAACTTGCCATTGTTGTCTTTCATGATTATGATATCTAGCATGTGGATGACTATAACATCTTTCTAAATTGTATTTAGAAGTGTACGTCTATATGAATCTGCCAAAGAATTATCGTAGTCGGTGGGAACAGCGGTAAGTGTGCAAGTTGCTTAAGTCTATCTTTAGACTAAAACAAGCATAACAGAAATGGATCATCTGTTTTGATATCACGGTCAAATTGTTAGACTTCATCAAAATGAGAGATAAACCTGGTATTTGTAAGAAGGTTATGGGAGTATTGTAAAAGAGCTCATATGGTATGTGGATAACATGCTCATGATAGGAAGTGATGTTCCTCTGTTGCAAATCAGTAAAACAATGGTGGTCACATGTGTTTCTCCATATAGGATATGTCTGTCTGTCCAATCCTAGAGAAACATAAGTTAGCAGTAAAAAGCATTTGATATTCTTGGTGTATGGTAATGGCAGCCTCCTGAAGGGGGTGGTTTCCAATTCTAGCTTCCTAAGAAAATGTAAGTCCACGTTACCCACCCCGGTTCCTACGGGGAGGCGGAATAGGTAAAAACGATTTTTCGATACAAGGTAACATGGACTAGAAAGGAGGATCTTTGCTAAACAAAAACCTAGCAAACTAACTACAAGTTTTAACTACTCGGTTAGAAGGTTATACCTAAGTCTTGAACTCCTTCTCTTCTTGCTCCTTGGAGTGGGTTGAACGGCTCCTCCTCGTCGCCTTCTCTTGCCGAAGAAAGATCCACCAGAGGGCCTCTACCTTGAGCTCCTACCTCAACCTAGAGGTAACTAAAGTGCTTGGCTTGCTAAACCTAGAACCCTAGAATGAGTAGAGAGGAGTTTTGGTGTTTTATCTCAAAAGCAAATGGTTCTCAACACATGAGAGATGAGAGCTTTGAGAGAGAGGAAGAGGATGAGCTTTGGATGAGAGAGAATGAGGATAATTATCAACCATTCTCACATATATGTGAATTATGAATTAGCAATAATAATTAAAAGGAAATTGTGATGGTTCATTTGGAATGACCATTATCATTTCACATTTAATGAATTTTGCAAGAATCAAAGAGCATTTTTCATGTGAAATGATGATGGTCAATATGTCAATATGGGTCAACATGTCAACCAAAGTCAAATGGTCAACAACCCTAACCATAACACAATTATCTTTAATTAATATCATTAATCATATTTTACATATTCATTAGGGTTTGGAAAAAAACAACGGTCATCAACCCTAATGAGAATCCTCTGCCTCTGCCTCAGTCAACTGTGCATACACACCCGCATCCATGTTCCGAGGAAGACGAATACAATGAGATAAAACCAATCCCAAAACATATACTATGATCTGGCTTAAACCAAAGCCCGCTAGTAATAACTGTCCGGACACCAAACGTGCACAAGTGCGCGGATGTGAACGAACCCCGTCGCAAAACCATGCGACCTCTACTCTGTTTTGCCCAAAGGCGAATAACCCACTGTGTGGGACTCTAAAGACTCGACACTATGCTGGCAATGGGTTTAACTGTTGGATATAGTGCCCTCAAAGTCAATTATTGGATCGCAGGTACGTGATTGCAATGATTGAGGAGGACCTATACCGGTAGGACAGTCTTACTCGAGATGATAGTATGCTATCTGGTTTGCCTTTATCAGTCGTGTACAGGTTCAGGGGACTGATCACTGGTATACGTTGATAGAGCCCTTAGGATCTTGCTTGACTACCAACAGTATGAGGGCGATCGTATACGTGAGAGTTGGGTAGTCAATAAGCTCATCCTTAATCGTGGTCCCTAGTCATGGGAGTTTCGAGACAGGGCATCGATACTCCGGAGTAGACTAGTGTAGACAGTCGAGACCCCGACGAGGGGCGGTGGCCGGTCTCACAAGCCACTGGTGTCAGTTCGATCACCTAAGATGTATACAGGTGCTCATTGGGTTATGAGTACACCGGACAGGACTCGCCGGGAATCTGCTAGTTGGTATACATATCGTCAGATAGCAGTTCCCTGGTGACATGTGTACAGGTTAGTTCATCGACCTGAGGTCGTCATTTGTCTCGTGTGAGTTCCCACTGTGCTTTGATTTCTACCCTACCACGGCTCAAAGGAGTCGTGTAAACAGGTAGTTTTGGGGTACAGTCCCGATCCACATGGAGGCACGTGAGCGGATCGGCAGGGGATTCGTCTCTCCCGGTATTGGGGGTGGAGGTCGCGCTGTGTCTAGGAAAGCCATTACACCAAGTCCTTGGACAAGGCAGGTGAGATTTACTGGTAGGTACTCCAGTAGTATCTCAGGGTGTTCAGGGCTTGTCTCCGACACAACTTATACAGCTATTGTGGGTCTGACGTTACTAGCCCCCTAGGCAGGATATGCGATACTCATGGACGAACGGACCGGACTGTATTTACATGGTCACTGTTAGGCTCAGTAGAGTTTCTGGATGAGTTCTCTCATCAGCCTCCCTTGAGGTTAGTCCATAGGCTGCCGTTACGCACAGCTAGTGCCGCTGATGGCTTGTGGTTAAATCCACGTGGAAAATGCACGTGCGTTTACGCATGTGTCATATTTCGGGCAGATAATACTGGTGGGCTTTGGTTTAAGCCGGATCCATGTATTATACAGAGTAGATATAATATCTGTCTCAGTTGCATTTGTATTCGGTCGTAATACAAATGCGGGTATATTTATACAGTTACTGGGTTATCCTGAAATTCGTTTCGGGATCACTTTTGGAAGTTGTCAGTTTACAGTTTTCTATCAGCCGTATTTAACATTTGGTTAAATACGGATTTATCTTTTCTTGAGATGAGAGTGGAAGCTTCTAGAAGGTTCTAGAAGTGGTGAGGTGTTTAGTGAGTCATGGTTGCATTTAATGATTCCATTAATACTTGATGACTAGGTTAATGATTCATCATTTCATTAAGTGTGTTCACACTTTGTGTTCACACTAGAGATATTTTCTTATTGTCACCCCCCCTCTCCTACACTCACCTCCCCCTGTATATATTGTGGCTGGCCCCCTCCTTGGTGCCGATGAGATTTTTCACTCACTTGATTTGATTCATTTGGAAAAAAGATGATAGGTTTCGGTGTATGGAATTTCACAGCTCATTTCATTCCATCACCCGATTCCCATGGCAACTTCATTAACCGTTCGTCCATGGCTTTGGACTAAGCGAGACAAAGTCTTCTACTCATTCTCTACATCATTCTTGGTCGTCTCTTTTAGCAAACTTGACGACCGAGTTGTCTCAAGTCAGAGGCAGGAGCCCGTTTAAAGATCCGATGACGTGGTGCCACCTGGACGAGGAGATTAAAGATCGACGAGATCGGAGCAGCCGCAACGGAGCGTGGGATGATGGTTAAAGAACGAAGGACTCGGATCGTTCGGTATAACCTTTCTTCCCTCTTTGTAGATTGTTAGTTTAGCGTTAATGGCAGATCCGGGTTATAGTATGCGATAGGGCCAGTTATAAAAGTTTTTGTTCCGCATTTTGGCGTCTGAAAGACGGCCGGGGCGCTACCGTAAACTTACATGGTATCAGAGCCACGCCATTAAGCTTTACTAACTTGTGCTAACGCGTTTAAAAGATCGATCGAAAGGATGTTCAAAAACTACAATTTTCAAGTCTAAAGTTTCTGTTGAATTTAAATCTGGTCGAAAATTTTTTTTTGAGCATCTCAGAATATCAAGCAGGCTTTTTAAAGGAAACAGAAGAAATTTGATCCATTGATCCGACCGTACGGCCGCGGAACCGCCGCCAAAGCCATGCTTTAGCCGCGGAACCGCGGCCGTCTAGGTGAATCAGTTGGCCATCTTTCTTCTGTGGATTCTACTTGGGAAATTATGGTTTCTGGAACTGTTCATTTGGGCCCAGTGTTTTTTACTGTACAGCAGATTTGCGTGGGGCCCACTTCGGGAAATTTAGTCGATCGAAATTTAAACGTGTTAGTTTACAGTACTTACATTATATCTCCGACCGTGAATGTCATTTGATCGGTAAACCGCGTCTGATTGCTATAGTTCTTTTCAACGGGTTTGCGAACGTGACATTCGCGTTGATGTTCTGTGTTGTGCTGTGATATTGCGGATTTGTCGTGGTGGATAGCAGTGTGCAATGGTAGTGCAGTTTGAGTTTATTTGTACATTTGATATTGCGGGGCGAGCGTCCAACATGTGGACTGCCGTCACTGCCTGTTGTATAATATTCTTTTGGGGCACGACCAGGTTGCGGTCGATATACCTGTTGTACTATTTTTCCATTTCTGTACTAGGTTTTACCCCGCGACGGAGTGCACGGATAGCCGGGTTCTGGGGGCAACGGGTCCGCATCTCATGGCTTTGAGAGGCAGAGGGGCCTCACTCTAGAATTGGCAGACTATTTGCCGCACTCGTAGGGGGTACAGGTTGACCCAAGGAGAGGTGCCCAAGATTACTGGATTCCGTGAAGTGCAGGGTGGTCCATTCACTTTGCTGTAGGGGGCTGCCTCGCTTCAGGTTTTGGCGGGTAACTTGCCGCACCCGTAGGGGTCTAGGTTTCATTGCACAGGCTATCCACACGACAGGGGAACGTCGGGTTTCAGCAGCGGCTCTGTGAAACCCGGGGATCCCAGATTATCTGTATTGTTCTGTGATGCTTATTACTTTTCTGTAATGTTGCATATTATCACGCCTGGAGCGATTATTGTATATTGGTTTATATACTATTAGATGTTGTATATGTTTTACACCCGTGCTAGTTCAGTCCCCGCTCTGTCGTTAGTTAAGTAACCTAACGGGTGATGACGGAACCCAGTGACGAATGCGGATGGCATATACATACATTTTATTTTCGTTCTTTTCTGGTGTGATTGATTGATGGGACTGCGTTGATTCTGATCAATGCAAAGTAAAACAAACCTGTTTGGATGTTGTTGGAACAATTTAAAAAGTGTTATTACAAAGACGTTTCCTTTTGTTTTGCATAGTGGTATTCGGTTGGAATATCCTGCACCTCATTCGACGGGGCAAGGGCCGATATCCCTTCACCGGGACTGACCCCTTGGGCAGAAGTTTGCATCAGGGTAATAACTTCACTATAGTCGATTACATGTTGCTTTGCATCGCGGTATTCAGTGGAATATCCTGCACCTCATTCCACGAGGAAAGAGCCGAGATCCCTTCACCGGGAGTGACCTGTTTAGCAAAGGTTTTCGCCACTATATTTTTATAAAAAGCTATCAGGTTCCTTCAACGAGATCAAGTTCATTACGTTAAAGGTTTTTCGCCAAAAACCAGCCGTAGCCCTCCGTTATTTCTTATGGATGGTCAGTAATATTCAAGCTATGTTTGTTGGCTTTCGTCAAGGCATAATGTTTGGTAGTTGCTGGGGTATTCATTTGTTGCATAGATAGATGAGTTGGTTTGGGACAGTCGTATTACCTTGTTGGCTTTCGTCAAGGGTATGTACGGGTGGGTTCGAATTAACAAGATAATGACGGGCAGAACTTGACATGTGAGTTATGATTTGTTGGCTTTCGTCAAGGTCATAAGAACATGGGGTAAAAATCATATCGGGAGTTTCTAAAGAAACTGAAACTTGCCAGGCATGTGCATACCTTTTGGAGTGTGATAACGCGAGTGGATTCCGTCACGTTATCATGCGATGAGAGTTGGATCCCGATTCCTACTGATGAGTTAGTTTACTCTTCGGGTGACCCCGATTGATTCTTCTTTCAGGTTTGGAGGAGAATTTGACAGTACGGTGGGAGGTTTCCGAATTAGATAAAGTGATAACCATTCTGATCTAGTTTAGAGTGTACGCATAGTGTTTCTTTTCTCTCTCTCTCTTTGGCAGCGACCTTTGACCGACCCTAGACTATGACTCAGGGACCAAGTTGACCGAACCTTCTTAAAATACCGGGTTTTGGATTGTCTGAGTTGCATAAGTCATTACCACTCCTTCTTTAACCCTTTGTATTTCTCAGAACACCCCGTATTACTACGGACATCCACTTCTATTTGATAGATCCATCGTATGGTTATATACGAACTCGAAGAAACTTCTTCGAGGATGGATCAAGGTTCAGGAGAAATAGAATTGGTTTATTCAGTTGTCTTTTATTATCATTTTCTCTCAGGTTGCGAGGGCTCCTTGGTTTAGGAGAGTACACCTATTACGCTTATTGGATAGTCTTCTTCCAAACCATAGGCAGGTGCCGAACGGTAGGGAATGAAGAAAATCAATTAGCCTAAGTATGGTGTACAGAAGGTAATATGTACAGAAAAAATAAAGGGATTAGAAAGAGGGCAAAGTAAGTTGCGACTGCTATCATTCACGACCAAACCGCGTACTTCATCGCCACTCCTATTTCACCTTTAAAAGAATAAGGTATTATTCAGTTGTCTTTTATCATCACCTTCTCTCAAGATATGAGTACTCCTTGGTTTAGGAGGGTACACCTATTATGCTTACTAGATAGTCTTCTTCCAAACCATAGGCCGGTGCCGAACGGTAGGGAAGGAAGAAAACCATTTAGCCTAACGATGGTGTACAGAAGGTAACGACTAAAGACAAATAAAGGGATTTGGAGAGTTGGCAAAGAAATATACGGTTAAAGTCATGAATTGGATTATGGAAGAGACATTACTATGAATACCAGGATACCCCTACGAAACATTTTCATGTTTCAGTGCATTGTTAAAGGAAAACTGTTTTCCCGATTAGATACTTACTCCAGGGTGTGTATTCACCAGGTTTCATTCTCATATCTGTATGGTTTTACAGATGATGAGTGGGAGAAGTTATTGGGAATTAGATGATCATCCTCATTATATCGAAATTCGTTGTAATTGGTGATATTTGAGGAAATCGCCTGGGTACAGTTTTCAACCTACGACGCACAGGTTTTGAGTTATTCAACTCAGCGGACTTATACAGAGTATTGTATGTTGTCCAGTGTCCTTCAGGACAAAGGGGTAGGTCCTCATACAATGTTCTGTTTACTTATGACTTCTCTAGTTTTTAGAGAAGTGTTTCGTAGAAATACAAGGTCTAAGTTTTGAGAAGTTGTGGGTATAAGAATAAAGTAGAGAACCAGATGTCGCAAGTATCGGGATTCTTCAAAGAGATCGAAGATGTAGATTCTTGTGATTGGTATTCAGATGATAATAAGAGTATTGAAAAACTTGTTTCTCTTTCGGGTTACTCATAATTGGATGGATTCCTAAGTTGAGTAATGCTGATTAGCCTCTCTCCATTAAAATTGATATGCACTGGAGACAGCTGCATGATTAGAATCTGGTTCCAATAAATAAGTGCCAAAGTTTCTATATTGGATATAGAATGGTTCGTATCTTAACGATGTTAAGGTACGCGGAGTTGTCCGGCTTATGCTTAAAACCAGACTCTGGATAACTCAGGGCACATTTCTGTTATGGCAGTTTGTGGGTTGGCCCAGGCTATGACGAGGGTTGACTTTCTACCAACAAAGTATGGACTTTGGACTTTGCTCCAGATAGGGTAAAACCCATAGGATGCAAATGGATCTTCAAGAAAAAGATTGGTGTAGATGGACTGGTGGAAACCTATAAGGCTAGACTTGTTGCAAAGGGTTTTCGTCAAAGACCTGGTTTGGACTATGACGAAACTTTTTCTTCAGTGGCTATACTCAAATCCATTCGGGTCCTTCTTGCTATTGCTGCCTTCCATGATTATGAAATCTGGCAGATGGACGTAAAGACGGCTTTTCTGAATGGAAATTTAGAAGAGTGCGTCTATATGGATCAGCCAGAGGGTTTCAATCAGAGTGGGAGCAGCGGGAAAGTATGCAAGCTGCTTAAATCCATTTATGGACTAAAGCAGGCATCGCGGAGTTGGAACATCTGTTTTGATGAAACAGTCAAAGAATATGACTTTATCAAAAATCCAGATGAACCGTGCATATATAGTAAAGTTGTAGCCAGAAGTGTCGTATTCCTCGTCTTGTACGTGGATGACATTCTATTGATAGGAAATGACATTCCTATGCTACAATCTGTCGAAGGATTCTTGTCACACAGGTTCTCCATGAAAGACCTGGATGATGCCTCTTACATTCTGGGGATCCGGATCTATCGTGATAGATCCAAGAGGATGTTGGGACTTTCGCAGTCCAGGTATATCGACACTGTACTGAAAAGATTCAGTATGGAAGATTCTAAGCACGGTAATCTACCGGCTTGTCACGGAATCACCCTCTCCAAAGAGATGTCTCCCAAGACTGATTTGGAAAGGGAACGCATGTCTATTATACCCTACGCTTCTGCGGTAGGCTCTATAATGTATGCGATGTTGTGCACCAGACCAGATGTAGCTTACGTACTGAGTGTGGTAAGCCGGTATCAGTCAGACCCAGGGGAGAAGCACTGGATAGCAGTAAAGAACATTCTCAAGTACCTGAGAAGGACTAAGGAGATGTTCTTGGTTTACGGCGGAAATGACCTCAGGTTGGAGGCCTTTGCTGATTCCGGCTTCCAGAGTGATAAGGACGATTCCAAGTCCATGTCGGGTTATGTCTTTACCCTCAATGGAGGGACGGTGTGCTGGAAGAGCTCCAAGCAGGACACCGTTGCTGACTCGACGATGGAAGCGGAGTATATAGCTGCTTGCGATGCCGCAAAAGAAGCAGTCTGGATGAAGAAGTTCCTAACAGAACTTCAGGTGGTTCCTACCATTGTTGATCCAATACCTCTGTATTGCGACAACAACGGAGCTATAGCTTTAGCGAAGGAACCAAGGTCCCATCAGAAGTCCAGACACATCTTGAAGCGGTATCACCTGATCAGGGAGATCATTGATCGTCGGGAGATCGAGGTTCGGAGAGTTTCTTCTGAAGAGAACATTGCTGATCCATTCACAAAGGCCCTACCTCAGATTCAGTTCGAGAGGCTACTCGAGATCATCGGTCTTCGATATGCCAGTACATGGCCCTAGTGCAAGTGGGAGATTGTTAGTGTATATGCCCTAGGGGACATTATTGTATCATACTAGTTTGTATATTACTTAATGGAAGCTTGGGATATTCACATGTATATAACAGTCTTGCTAAACATGGTAGTATGCTACTTGGTTTTTCTATCTTAATATGTGAGTATACGTATTGATAGAGCTCTTAGGATCTTGCTTGACTACCAGCGTTGTGATGGCAGTCACACTAGTGGGGGCTGGGTAGTCTACAAGCACATCCTTATTCAGGTCCCTAGTCGTTGGATTATCGAGACAGGGCATCGATACTCCGGAGTAGACTAGTGTGTACGCTTCTCATCCCAGTTAGGGAGATGGTCTGTCCCACAGCCGTCAGTACGTCGTACTAGAGATAGTATACAGGTGCTCGTTGGGTTACGGGTACACCGGACAGGACTCACAGGGAGCTGTTGGATGGTTTTATACCAGTCGTCAGTGAACAGTTCCCAGGTGACATGAGTACAGCATAGTCCGCAGACTTGACACTGCTGCTTCGCCTCGAGTGTGTCCCACTGTTCTTAGATTGCTACCCTACCACGGCTCAAAGGAGTCGTGCAAACAGGTAGCAGTTGGGTGCAGTCCCGAGCACTTGGAGGCAGTGGCGGTTAGACAGGATTCGTCTCTCCCGGTATTGGGGGTTGATATCGCGCTGTGTCAGAGAGCCATTACGCAAAGTCCCTGGCCAGGGCAAGCGAGATTTGCTGGTAGGTTCCAGTAGTTTCTCAGGGTGTAGTGGGCTTCGCTCCGACACGACTTATACCGCTATTAGGGGACCGACGCTTGCCGCCCCCCTAGGCCCGATATGCGATAGTCTTAGACGAACGGACCGGACTGTACGGAGATTGTCACATCAGACTCAGTAGGAGTTCGGATGGGTTTCCTCATCGGCCTTCTTATCGACATCTACCTGGGGACCGTTACGTACAGCTAGTGCCGCTTGCAGTCTGTGGTTAAACCCACTGCCAGCGTAGTAGTCGAGTCTCTAGAGTCCCACGCAGAGAGTTTCCCTACTCCAGGCGAAACGATATAGAGGTCGTATGGTTTTACGACAAGGGTTCGGACGCATACGTGTGTTTACGCGCGTACGACTTTCGGACAGTTTTTACTAGTCGGCTTTGGTTTAAGCCAGTTACTAGTATCCGGTTATTGGATTTATACAGTCTAAAGTTTTTCCGTGTTTTCACGGATAGGAGGGGCGTTCTCGTAATTGCGCGAGAAGCTTCTAGAAGATGGTGACTAAGGAGGTTTAGGTGGCATATATATTGAATGAGATTTATGAGTCATATGGATGATTCATCCATGTCATTAATGCTTCATAATTGCTTAATGACTCATGGAGATGAATCACCACAAGATATTTATCAAGCATGGTTGTAAATCATTTTCTTTTCTTTTCTTGATAAAATAAAATGCTTGATATATATTATGATAACTCATTTTCTCTTCTCATTATGATGTTCATCTTCTCTCTCCTCAAGCTCTCTCTCTTCAAACCCTAATCCTCCCCTCTCATGTGTTGAGTACAAGGATTAGTTAGACTACTTAATCCATAACCATACTCTATTTCATCTAGGTATTTTGATTAGCACTTAAAGATACCTAGTTGCCTCAAGTTTAGAGGCAAAGCTTGGAGTTAAGCTCTCGTGGTGGATCGTCTACTACTTGGAGAAGGACGAGAAGGAGGTGGAATTCATAAAGACGAAGGACACGGTTCTTTAGGTATAATCCCTTTACATAGTAGTTTAGAACTTCTATGTTTGATGTTAGTTATCGTTTAGCTTCGATTCATGCGGTTAGTCGATGTTTAAGCAAAGAACAAGATCGTTTTTCATATTTCCGCCTCCCCGCAAGTCGTGGGGTGTTGTACATCGACTTACAGGAGTCACCCTCTCTAAAGGTGTCTTATAGACTAAAGGGGAGAGGGATGTACATGATTGACAGATCACTTGCTTAGGCAATTGAGTCAATCATGAGATGTCAAGTACCACACCAAATGTTGTTTTTGCACTAGATACAATAAGTTTGTATTAATCCAATCCTGGAGAAACATAAGGAAGCAGTTTTAGAACATAAATGGATGTTCTAGGGAGTTGATGACGGCAGCCTCCTTCGGGAGACGGTTATCATTCCAGGCTTTAAAGGTGACATGGATGACAGAGTGATTGTCAGAGTTATAGTTTTCCCTCTGACGAAGAGGGACAGTATTATGGACAGGTGGTCCAAGAGGATACTGTGGGAGGCATGGTGCAGGATACTGATTAGGTTGAGTGATCGATACAGTTTAAGAAGTTTGGATTTGGAGTTCATTTTGAACTAAGTCCCATCAGATATCCAGACATATTCTAAGACAGGTATTACTCAATTCGGGAGATGGTTTTCTCCGCGAACTTGAGATTAAGAGAGACATAGAAAGAAACATCAGGGCAGATCCACTCACTGAGGCTATTTCTCGAACATAATAGTTTTACAAACGAGCTTTGTGAAACTGATTAGTAGAGGAGTTGGGTGTTGGTTTCACACGGGCTGTGAGTACGCGACATCGCAATAATTAGCCTTAAGAGCAAGTGGGAGATTGTTGGATATAGTGCCCTCAAAGTCAATTATTGGATCGCAGGTACGTGATTGCAATGATTGAGGAGGACCTATACCGGTAAGACAGTCTTACTCGAGATGATAGTATGCTATCCGGTTTGCCTTTATCAGTCGTATACAGGTTCAGGTGACTGATCACTGGTACACGTTGATAGAGCCCTTAGGATCTTGCTTGACTACCAACAGTATGAGGGCGATCATATACGTGAGAGTTGGGTAGTCTATAAGCTCATCCTTAATCGTGGTCCCTAGTCGTGGGAGTTTCGAGACAGGGCATCGATACTCCGGAGTAGACTAGTGTATACAGTCGAACCCCGACGAGAGGCGGTGGCCGGTCTCACAAGCCACTGGTGTCAGTTCGATCACCTAAGATGTATACAGGTGCTCATTGGGTTATGAGTACACCGGACAGGACTCGCCGGGAATCTGCTAGTTGGTATTATACATATCGTCATATAGCAGTTCCCTGGTGACATGGTACAGGTTAGTTCATCGACCTGAGGTCGTCATTTGTCTCGTGTGAATTCCCACTGTGCTTTGATTTCTACCCTACCACGGCTCAAAGGAGTCGTGCAAACAGGTAGTTTTTGGGTACAGTCCCGATCCACATGAAGGTACGTGAGCGGATCGGCAGGGGATTCGTCTCTCCCGGTATTGGGGGTGGAGGTCGCGCTGTGTCTAGGAAAGCCATTACACCAAGTCCTTGGCCAAGGCAGGTGAGATTTACAGGTAGGTACTCCAGTAGTATCTCAGGGTGTTCAGGGCTTGTCTCCGACACGACTTATACAGCTATTGGGGGTCTGACGTTACTAGCCCCTAGGCCGGATATGCGATACTCATAGACGAATGGACCGGACTGTATTTACATGGTCACTGTTAGGCTCAGTAGGGTTTCTGGATGAGTTCGCTCATCAGCCTCCCTTGAGGTCAGTCCATGGGCTGCCGTTACGCACAGCCAGTGCCGCTGACGGCTTGTGGTTAAACCCACTGTCAGGGTAATGACGAGTCATTAGAGTCCCCCACAGATAGTTTCCTAAGTTCGGGCGAAACGTTGTAGAGGCTGTATGGTTTTATGGCAGGGTTCGGAAAATGCACGTGCGTTTACGCACGTGTCATATTTCGGGCAAATAATACTGGTGGGCTTTGGTTTAAGCCGGATCCATGTATTATACAGAGTAGATATAATATCTTTGTCTCAGTTGCATTTGTATTCGGTCGTAATACAAATGCGGGTATATTTATCCAGTTACGGGGTTATCTGGAAATTCGTTTCGGGATCACTTTTGGAAGTTGCCAGTTTACAGTTTTCTATCAGCCGTGTTCAACATTTGGTTAATTACGGATTTATCTTTTCTTGAGATGAGAGTGGAAGCTTCTAGAAGGTTTTAGAAGTGGTGAGGTGTTTAGTGAGTCATGGTTGCATTTAATGATTCCATTAATGCTTGATGACTAGGTTAATGATTCATCATTTCATTAAGTGTGTTCACATTTTGTGTTCACACTAGAGATATTTTCTTATTGTCACCCCCCCTCTCCTACACTCACCTCCCCCCTCTATATATTGTGGCCGGCCCCCTCCTTGGTGCCGATGAGATTTTTCACTCACTTGATTTGATTCATTTGGAAAAAAGATGATAGGTTTCGGTGTATGGAATTTCACAGCTCATTTCATTCCATCACCCGATTCCCATGGCAACTTCATTAACCGTTCGTCCATGGTTTTGGACGAAGCGAGACAAAGTCTTCTACTCATTCTCTACATCATTCTTGGTCGTCTCTTTTAGCAAACTTGACGACCGAGTTGCCTCAAGTCAGAGGCGGGAGCCCGTTTAAAGATCCGATGACGTGGTGCCACCTGGACGAGGAGATCAAAGATCGACGAGATCGGAGCAGCCGCAACGGAGCGTGGGATGATGGTTAAAGAACGAAGGACTCGGATCGTTCGGTATAACCTTTCTTCCCTCTTTGTAGATTGTTGGTTTAGCGTTAATGGCAGATCCGGGTTTTAGTATGCGATAGCGCCAGTTATAAAAGTTTTTGTTCCGCATTTTGGCGTCTGAAAGACGGCCGGGGCGCTACCGTAAACTTACATTAACCACAGGCCGCAAGCGGTACTAGCTGTACGTAACGGTCCCCATGTAGATGCCGATAAGAAGACTGATGAGGTGAACCCATCCGAACTCCTACTGAGCCTGAATGTGACAATCTCCATACAGTCTGGTCTGTTCGTCTAAGAGTATCGCATGGTGGGCCTAAGGGGGCGGAGTGTCCCCTAATAGCGGTACAAGTCGTATCGGAGTGTAGCCCAGAACACCCTGAGATAACACTGGAAACGCTACCAGTATATCTCGCTAGCCCTGGCCAGGGACTTTGTGTAATGGCTCTCCTAGACACAATGCGATATCAATCCCCAATACCGGGAGAGACGAATCCTGTCTAACCATCACTGCCTCCAAGTGCTTCGGGACTGCACCCAACTGCTACCTGTTTGCACGACTCATTTGAGCCATGGTAGGGTAGCAATCTAAGAATAGTGGGAACACACTCGAGGCGAAGTGACAGTGTCAAGTCAACGGACTAAGCTGTACTCATGTCACCTGGGAACTGATAACTGATGATAGGTATAGGACCAACCAACAGTTCCCGACGAGTTCTGTCCAGTGTACTCGTAACCTAACGAGCACCCGCATACTATCTCAACTACGACGTACTAATGGCTGTGGGACAGACCATCTCCCCTGCTGGGATGAGAAGCGCATACGCTAGTCTACTCTGGATTATCGATGCCCCGTCTCGATAATCCTACGACTAGGGACCTGTATAAGGATGTGCTTGTAGATTACCCAGCCCCCACTAGTGTAACTGCCATCACAACGCCGGTAATCAAGCAAAGATCCTAAGGGCTCCACTAATGTGTATAGGCGATATGCTAAAAGAAACACATGCACACATTAAAGTAGAAATAAACCAAGTAGCATACTTCTATTTTGAGCAAGATTGTCTATACAACTGTGAATATCCCAAGCTTCCATTAAGTAATATACAAACTAGTATGATACAGTAATGGTCTCTAGGGCATATACACTAACAATCTCCCACTTGCACAAAGGCCATGTACTGTAGTATCGAAGACCTATCATCTCGATCAGCCGCTCGAACTGAGTCTGGGGTAAGGCCTTCGTAAATGGATCTGCAGTGTTATCTTCTGAAGCGACCCTCCGAACCTCGATCTCCCGGCGATCCACGATCTCTCTGATTAGGTGATACCGCCTCAAGATGTGTCTGGACTTCTGATGGGACCTGGGTTCCTTCGCTAAAGTTATAACCCCGTTGTTGTCACAATACAGAGGTATTGGATCAACAATGGATGGAACCACCTGAAGTTCTGTCAAGAACTTCCTCATCCAGACGGATTCTTTTGCGGCATCAGATGCAGCGATATATTCCGCTTCCATCGTCGAGTCAGCAACGGTTTCCTGTTTGGAACTCTTCCAACACACCGCCCCTCCATTGAGGGTAAAGACATAACCCGACATGGACTTGGAGTCATCCTTGTCACTCGAGAAGCTGGAGTCAGCAAAGGCATCGATCTGGAGGTCTTTTCCTCCATACACTAAGAACATCTCCTTAGTCCTTCTCAGGTACTTGAGAATGTTCTTTACCGCTATCCAGTGCTTCTCCCCAGGGTTTGACTGATACCGGCTTACCACACTCAGTGTATAAGCTACATCTGGTCTGGTACACAACATCGCATACATTATAGAGCCTACCGCAGAGGCGTAGGGTATAATAGACATGCGATCCCTTTCCAAATAAGTCTTGGGAGACATCCCTTTGGAGAGGGTGATCCCTTGACAAGCCGGTAAATTACCGCGCTTGGAATCTTCCATACTGAATCTTTTCGGTATGGTGTCGATGTACCTGGACTGTGAAAGTCCTAATATCCTCTTAGACCTATCACGATAGATCCGGATCCCCAGAATGTAAGACGCATCACCCAGGTCTTTCATGGAGAACCTGTGTGACAAAAACCCTTTGACAGATTGTAGCATAGGAATGTCATTTCCTATCAAGAGAATGTCATCCACGTATAAAATGAGGAATACGACAGTTCATGCTACAATTTTACTATAAATGCATGGTTCATCTGGATTTTTGATAAAGCCAAATTCTTTGACCGTCTCATCAAAACAGATGTTCCAACTCCGCGATGCCTGCTTCAGTCCATAAATGGACTTAAGCAACTTGCACACCTTCCCACTGCTCCTACTCTGAATGAAACCCTCTGGCTGGTCCATATAGACACACTCCTCTAAATTTCCATTTAGAAAAGCGGTCTTTACGTCCATCTGTCAAATCTCATAATCGTGGAAGGCAACAATGGCAAGAAGGATCCGAATGGATTTGAGCATAGCCACTGGAGAAAAGGTTTCGTCATAGTCCAAACCAGGTCTTTGACGGAAACCCTTTGCAACAAGTCTAGCCTTATAGGTCTCAACCTGTCCATCTACACCAATCTTCCTTTTAAGGATCGATTTGCAGCCTACGGGTTTTACCCCTTCTGGAGCAACGTCCAAAGTCCATACTTTGTTGGTGTACATGGACTCCATTTCGGTCCGCATTGCATCCAGCCATTTTACCGAGTCAGCGCTCTGAATGTCCTGCTGGAAGCTAGTCAGCTCATCATTTTCAATGATGCAATCCTCTCTATCCCCGTCTATGAGAAAACCGTAGTATCTCTCGGGCGGATGAAACTGCCTACTACTACTGCGGAGCGGCACGGGAATGTCGTGTTCTTTCGAACCTTCTGGTTCTACTAAGCTTTCAGTAATAGCTTGTGGTTCTGGAATTTCTTCCAGTTCTATTGCGCTCCCACTTATCTGATTTTCCAAAAATTCAGTTTCCGAGAAGCAGGCATGACGAGAAACAAAAACGTTTTGTTCCTCTGCGCAATAGAAGAAATATCCCTTGGAGTTCTTTGGATATCCCACAAACTTACACTGTGCTGAGCGTGCCTCGAGTTTGTCCGCATGCTGCTTTTTGACAAAAGCTTGACATCCCCATGTCTTAATGTGCTTAAGATAGGGTTTCTTCCCACTCCACATCTGATATGGTGTGGTAGGCATTGTCTTAGTTGGAACTCGGTTCAAAAGATATGCAGCTGATTCTAGTGCATATCCCCAGAATGATCGCGGTAACTCAGCATTACTCATCATGGAACGTACCATATCCAATAGGGTTCAGTTCCTTCTCTCCGATACACCATTATGTTGTGAGGTGTATGGAGTTGTAAGTTGAGAAAGAATTCCATTCTCTTTTAGGTAACCCAGGAACTCGGCACTCAAGTATTCACCACCTCGATCAGATCTCAGTGTCTTGATACTTTTGCCTGTTTGTTTTTCTACTTCATTCTTGTATTCCTGGAATTTTTCAAAGGCTTCTGATTTATGCTTCATCAAGAAGACATATCCGTACCTTGAAAAATCATCCGTAAAAGTAATGAAGTAAGAATAACCACTTTGCACATGTGTAGACATTGGACCGCATACATCGCTGTGTACGAGTCCCAAGAGCTCGCTCGCTCTTACTCCGTGTCCAGTGAACGGAGTCTTTGTCATCTTTCCTTTGAGAGATGATTGACAAGTTGCATATGATTGATATTTGAACGGATCCAAATATCCTTCTTTATGCAACTTAGTTAACCTTGTCTCATTTATGTGACCCAGTCTACAATGTCATAAGAAAGCATGATTTATTTCTGGAGACTTTGTTTTGTGTGTATTCTGGACATTGAAAATCTGTGGTTGGTTCAATACGTATATACCGTAGCTTAATGTACCCGACCCAATCAGAACATGATTAAGGTGAATGTTTACAACATTGCTTACAAATGCAAAATCATAACCTTCTTTAGACATTAAAGATACAGATATGATATTACAAGTCGAACTGGGTACAAAATAACAATCACGTAAAACCAAAACATGTCCATCTGACAATCCCAAGTGATAGTCCCCCACGGACTCAGCATCCATGCTAGCTCCGTTTGCAACTTTGAGGGTCATATCACCTGCCTTCAAAACCCTATGTTTTCATAGTGCCTGCAAAGAATTACAGATATGAGATCCTGGTCCGATATCCATGTAAGCCCGCGGGGGCGCCCCGGCCGTCGATCCGACGCCGGAAACGCGGAAAACAAAAACTTTGCGAACTTTGCAAAACGGCACCACCGCGGACTTTTTACCCGGATCGGGCCATTAACCTAGCTAGCTAGCAAAATAGAAAAGAGTAGAGAAGTTATACCAAGCGATCCGTGTCCTTCGGTCTTCATCTCCACTCCGATCTCTTGCGGAATCTCCGTCACCTCCTCGCTCGTCGGAAAGGGGCACCACGTAGCCGGAATCTTTTACGGGCTCCCGCCTCTTGACCGAGGCAACTCGGGCGCGAAGTTGGCTAGCCGACGCGTCCAAGGCTTGCTATAGAAATAGTGTAGAAGCTTGTCTCTTGGGGTTTATGAGGTTGCCATGAAATGGTGGAGGTAAAGAAAGCAACTCAAAAAAGTGCTTATGAACTTGGTAGCATGAAAAAGGATATGAAACATTTTTCCTCACTCATAAGGAAATGATCCTCTCTCTCTAGCCAAAGTGGCCGGCCCCCTCTCCATAGAATTAGATTGGAGAGAGAAAAGAGAATTGCATAAAACAATATATCAAAAAGATAATATAAACCTCACATCATTTCTCACTCATCTCACAAATCAATCCCTTTTCTAAACCATCAAATGAAAAGCCATCAAATGGACAAGAAAGGAATCTCATGATTATGAAGCCACACATATGCAAAGAAACCCCTCACAAAATGTTAATTGCGAACTTGCAATTAACACTCTCCAATAAGAAAGTCCGACCGAGAAGGAATGAAGGAAAACCGGCCGGAACGGAATGCAAACTGGCAACTTCATAAAACCGATCCCGTAATAAATTACAGGAAAACCCCGCTACTGCAAATACATGCCCGCATTTGTATTCGCACTGAACACAAATGCAAAGAGATAAAATCTACACTATCTAATACTAGTATCCGGCTTAAGCCAAAGCCGGCTAGTAAAAAACTGTCCGATCACGATCCGTGCAATACCGCACGTATCTGATCGAACCCTGCCATATCTCCATACGGCCTCTACAGCGTTTCGCCCGAAACTTGAGTAACTGTCTGTGGTGGACTCTAAAGACTCGTCAATACCTTGGCTGTGGATTTAACCACTAGCACGTTAGAGGTATAAGCCAATACGTGACGGGCCACCAGGTATTGACCAAATGGGACGTCGATGAGGAAGCTCACCCCGACACCCAACTGAGCCTGTCAGTGACAATATCCGTACAGTCCGGTCCGTTCGTCTATGAGCATCGCATGGCGGGCCTAGGGGGTTGGTAAAAGTCAGACCCCCAAAAGCGGTACAAGTCGTGTCGGAGTGTAGCCCAGAACACCCTGAGATACTACTGGAATACCTACCAGCAAATCTCCTGCCTTGGCCAAGGACTTTTCATGTTCTGGCTCTCCTAGACACAGCACGACCTCACCCCCAATACCGGGAGAGACGAACCCCTGCAGATCCGCTCACTGCCTCCATGTGGCTCGGGACTGTACCCAACTAAAACCTGTTTGCACGACTCCTTTGAGCCGTGGTAGGGTAGTAATCAAAGTACAGTGGGAACTCACACGAGACAAATGACGATCCCAGGTCGATGAACTAACCTGTACACATGTCACCTGGGAACTGCTATCTGACGTCTGGTATATCCCAACTAGCAGGTTCCCGGCGAGTCCTGTCCGGTGTACTCATAACCCAATGAGCACCTGTATACATCTTAGGTGAACCAACTGACACCAGTGGCTTGTGAGACCGGCCACCGCCCCTCGTCGGGGTCTCGACTGTATACACTAGTCTACTCTGGAGAAACGATGCCCTGTCTCGAATCTCCCACGACTAGGGACCTTTTAAGGATGTGCTTGTAGACCCCCAGCTCCCACTTATATGATCGCCCTCATACTGCTGGAAGTCAAGCAAGAATCCTAGGGGCTTTATCAACGTGTAATAGCGACTCGTCAGGTCACCTAAAGCAGTACACGATGATAAAGATAAACCAGATAGCATACTATCATCTCGAGTAAGACTGTCCTACCGGGATAGGTCCTCCCCTCAATCATTGCAATCACGTGCCTGGGACCCAATAATTGACTCTGAGGGCACTATCTCCAACAATCCAATACCCAGGAAGTAGAGTTTATTGATAGACAGTTTTCAATAACATACACACCTGAAGCCAAAACCACAACTTGCTTCGGGTCCTGGTTTCTGGCCTTCCAAGCCCTGCAATCTTTCTTCCAGTGTCCACTCTTATGACAGTAAAAGCACTCTTCCTTTCCCATAAGCTTTCCCGCTACCTTTGCTACTTTTGCATTTCCCTTGGCTTCCACTTTACTAACACCGCCCCTTGGTTTGGTGGGGTCTTTCTTCTTCCTTCCTTTGGCTCTCGTCTTGGACCTGGAAGAGGAAGCACCTCCAACAAACAAAGTGGATGTTTCCCTTACTTTCTGTAGAGTGCCCTCTGCACTCCTCAACATGTTTAGGAGTTCCGAAAGTTCAACTTCCTTTCCTTGCATGTTGAAGTTCAGAATAAACTGGGCGTAAGTGGAAGGAAAGGACTGGAGAATCAAGTCAGTGTAGAGCTCATTCTCCAACGTGGTCCCTAGGTCCGCAAGCTCTTCAATGTAGCCAATCATCTTAAGCACGTGTTCCGCTACGGATGATCCGATGGCCAATCTCGCCGAAAACAACTTTTTCGAGACTTCGTATCTGGCGATACGGGATTGCTCCCCATACAGATCCTTAGTATGGAGAAATATGGATTCGAGGTCTATATTCTCGTGCCTCCTCTGATGTTCATTGTCCATAGAGGCAAGCACGATGCACTTGGCCTTCGCGCAATCAATCTCCCAGGTCTTACGGATTTCCTTATCCGCGATGCTGGATTGAGGACCTGGGACAGGGGGAGCTTTGGTGGTAAGGAGATACCCCAACTTGTCATAAGTGATTGCCATTTTGACATTCCTGAGCCAATCTTTATAGTTTGGCCCTGTCAGTATGTTTTTATCTAATAGTAACTTAAGTCCGGTCATGATTCTTGGTCGCTGCAATTAGGAGAGAGAGAAGAAACACTTTAGCATGATGCTCTTGCAAGTTTAGAGTGGTTTTTAGTTTGTCTAAACAGGATGGCTCCCACTGTTTCTCGAATCCTTCCTCAAACCAAAAAAGAAGAATTAGTCGGGATCAATCTCACCGTACAATACTTGCTTAACCGTTCAGCCAGGCCAGTGTTGATACTTCGAGTGAGGTTTTCCAACGCTTTCGCGAAGTTCCTTAATTAAATAACCTCTTTTCCCTGTGAGCGTAGCCCCGCTAACACCTTTCTAAACACCTACTTGGTTTATAGCATTGATCTTTAAGTGAGAAAGTTCCCGAGGAGTAGCATATACTCACAGTAGGATCGGGATCCAAATATCATCGTGTGATAAAACTGAAGGAATCCTACCAGAATCATCACACTCCAAATGGTATGCAGCACTAGCAAGTTTCAGTTTCTTTAGAAACTCCCGATGTGGATTTTTGCCCCATGCACTTATGACCTTGACTTTGGCCAACAAATCATAAGTCCCATGTCAAGTTCTACCCGTCATTTTCCAGGTTAATTTAAACCCATCCGTACCTACCCTTGACTTTGGCCAACAAGGCAGTACGACTGTCCCAAACCAACGCATCTATCTATGCTACATATGAATATTCAATAGCTACCAATCACTATGCCTTGACTTTGGTCAACAAACACAGCTTGAATACTATTGACTATCCATATGAAATGACGGAGGGCTACGAATGGTTTTGGCGAAACCGTGAACGTAGTGAACTGGATATAATCGAAGGAACGTGATAGCTTTTAAAGGGAGTGGTTCAAGCTCCGTGTTTTTAAAAGTTTTCTGTTTTGAAAAGAAACCGAGTGGTTTTGAAATTGTTCCAACGACTTTACTTTGGTTTATTTTCTTGCATTAATTTAATGCGTCCTATCAATTAATCCTACCATTGCAGAAAACAACAAAAATATGACGTACGTTTATGCCATCCGCATTCGCCACGGGGCCCCGTCATCACCCGTTAGGTTACTTAACTAACGACAGAGCGGGGGCTGGACTAGCGCGGATGAAAAACATAAGCAACGCCTACTAGATATCATATATAGATATATACATTCGTCAGATGCAATGATAGCCATTCCAGATCACAGATGAACACATTGGATATACTAGGAATCCGCGTTTCGTTCGAGCCTGCAACGAAAGACGGATTACACGGTCGCGATGAATAGCCAAACCCCACCCTAGACCCTTACGGGTGCGGAAAACTACCCGCCAAGTACCCGAAGTGAAGCAACCTTCCTCAACAACGTGAGTAGGCCACTCGGCACTTCAAAGTACCCGGTAGTTTGTGCACCCCACCTTGGGTTTATCCTAGGAGCAAAAACAGTAAAAGAAATAATATACAATGGCGGTTATAACCTCATCCCGGATGTGCGGCCATAGAAATAATATTACATCAATTTACATATTACATCAAATAAAAGAAAAAGAAACTCTGATCTCACAAAACCCCGGCTATTCATTCGCGACAATCCAACGAGTTCATATATACAATCCATCAACATTACAGATCACAAATATGCACAACCCCCACTAATCGACGTATAGCGATTAGTTGACGTTCAGTGCATATATCACATCATAGATATAACCCATTAGCTAAAGTCTACAGAACTTCGATCAAAAATACGGATTTGCAACTACCCCAAACACAACTTTGTTCTCTGGAAATTCTGGGTAGAAACAACATATCCTAAAAATCCCAAAACAGAACACTGATTAAACTGCAGCAAAAACGAGTCGCGGCCGAGTCAACTCGGCCGCGGATCAGCGGCAAGAAGCATGTTCTCACCGCGGTTCCGCGGTGCGTTGACCGAGTCAGTAGCTCGTTTTTGCTGACTGTTCTTAAAAAACCCTGAGCTGATTTTTAATGTATGTGGAATTATTTTTGGAGCAGTTTTAAAAATCGGCAGAAAGTTAACTTTTCGGACGTGTTTTGCGATTTTTTCTTAGATCGAAATTATAAATACTTTGCTAATATGCTAGTTTGTTTTTAGCTAGGCTCTGATACCACTGTAAGTCCACGTTACCCACCCCGGTTCCTACTGGGAGGCGGAATAGGTAAAAACGATTTTTCGATACAAGGTAACATGGACTAGAAAGGACGATCTTTGCTAAACAAAAACCTAGCAAATTAACTACAAGTATTAACTACTCGGTTAGAAGGTTATACCTAAGTCTTGAACTCCTTCTCTTCTTGCTCCTTGGAGTGGGTTGAACGGCTCCTCCTCATCGCCTTCTCTTGCCAAAGAAAGATCCACCCGAGGGCCTCTACCTCGAGCTCCTACCTCAACCTAGAGGTAACTAAAGTGCTTGGCTTGCTAAACCTAGAACCCTAGAATGAGTAGAGAGGAGTTTTGGTGTTTTATCTCAAAAGCAAATGGTTCTCAACACATGAGAGATAAGATCTTTGAGAGAGAGGAAGAGGATGGGCTTTGGATAAGAGAGAATGAGCAAAAGAGAATGAGGATAACTATCAACCATTCTCACATATATGTGAATTATGAATTAGCAATAATAATTAAAAGGAAATTGTGATGGTTCATTTGGAATGACCATTATCATTTCACATTTAATGAATTTTGCAAGAATCAAAGAGCATCTTTCATGTGAAATGATGATGGTCAATATGTCAACATGGGTCAACATGTCAACCAAAGTCAAATGGTCAACAACCCTAACCATAACACAATTATCTTTAATTAATATCATTCATCATATTTCACATATTCATTAGGGTTTGGAAAAAAACAACGGTCATCAACCCTAATGAGAATCCTCTGCCTCTGCCTCAGTTAACTGTGCATACACACCTGCATCCATGTTCCGAGGAACATGGATACAATGAGATAAAACCAATCCCAAAACATATACTAGGATCTAGTTTAAACCAAAGCCCGCTAGTAATAACTGTCCAGACACCAAACGTGCACAAGTGCGCGGATGTGAACGAACCCCGTCGCAAAACCATGCGACCTCTACTCTGTTTTGCCCAAAGGCGAATAACCCTCTGTGTGGGACTCTAAAGACTCGACACTACGGTGGCAGTGGGTTTAACCACAGGCTGTAAGAGATACTAGCTGTACGTAACGGTCCCCAGGTAGATGCCAATAAGAAGACTGATGAGGTGAACTCATCCGAACTCCTACTGAGCCTGAATGTGACAATCTCCATACAGTCTGGTCTGTTCGTCTAAGAGTATCGCATGGCGGGCCTAAGGGGGCGGTAAACGTCAGTCCCCTAATAGCGGTACAAGTCGTGTCGGAGTGTAGCCCAGAACACCCTGAGATAACACTGGAAACGCTACCAGTATATCTCGCTAGCCCTGGCCAGGGACTTTGTGTAATGGCTCTCCTAGACACAGCGCGATATCAACCCCCAATACCGGGAGAGATGAATCCTTTCTAACCGTCACTGCCTCCAAGTGCTTCGGGACTGCACCCAACTGCTACCTGTTTGCACGACTCATTTAAGCTGTGCTAGGGTAGCAATCTAAGAACAGTGGGAACATACTCGAGGCGAAGTGACAGTGTCAAGTCAACGGGCTAAGCTGTACTCATGTCACCTGGGAACTGATAACTGACGATAGGTATAGTACCAACCAACAGTTCCCGACGAGTCATGTCCAGTGTACTCGTAACCTAACGAGCACCCGCATACTATCTCAAGTACGACGTACTAATGGCTATGGGACAGACCATCTCCTCTGCTGGGATGAGAAGCGCATACGCTAGTCTACTCTGGAGTATCGATGCCCCGTCTCGATAATCCTATGACTATGGACTTGTATAAGGATGTGCTTGTAGATTACCCAGCCTCCACTAGTGTGACTGCCATCACAACGCCGGTAATCAAGCAAAGATCCTAAGGGCTCCACTAATGTGTACAGGCGATATGCTAAAACAAACACATGCACACATTAAAGTAGAAATAAACCAAGTAGGATACTACTATTTTGAGTAAGATTGTCTATACAACTGTGAATATCCCAAGCTTCCATTAAGTAATATACAAACTAGTATGATACAGTAATGGCCTCTAGGGCATATACACTAACAGAAACATGGGTAATCAGTCAAATTTATTGCATATTTTTACGGTCATTTTCCATATTATTATTAATTACTAAATGGTGTTATTTGTAATTCAAGAACATATGTGGGTTTATGTATAAAAAGATTTTGTCATATATTTTTTAACTTATAATTAATATAATTGGTAGTTAAATGGTTGCATATCTCATTCAAATAAATATCCATGAGTTTCTTAACCATTAAATAATTTATTTGTGAATAAATTATTGGAATATTTTCTCAAATAAAATAAATACTACTAATGATTTGATTTGAGATATTGTGCGGGTATTAAAATAACAAATCAGCTTAAGACTACAAACATGAGTAAGGGATCCAAATCAAATAAAGTTAGCAAATTAAATCTGCCAAATTTAGTAGCAAATTGAAGATTTTCGCAACTTCAAAAAGAAGAAAATATTTTCAATATTTTATCGTCAGAAAGAGTTCCTAAAATCACAAGAAGAAAGAGGAAAAAATTGGAGACGAGATCCCACCAAACGACTGCGATTCAGCGGCGGAAGTAGCATAATGGTGTCGGATCAGCGGTCGAATCGTGGCCATTTGATCAAAATTTTCATAGGCATGATCGTCATTTCCTGTGAGTCGAGATGACATGTAGGGTTTCAAGTGCCAGAGCCTATATAAAAGAATGAGCAGCAATGAAGAAAAGACATCTAGGGTTTAATGTTTAGTTTTTCTTTTAGCCATTTATATTTTGTAATTCAAGTTCTTTTTAATAAAAGGTAGAGTTGAATTTATTTCTTGTCTCTTTTCTCTTGCAATTTTATTATCGCACTTTTATTTTATTTTATTAGGTAAATGGTTGTTTTCGGTTTTTTTCTTTCTTCATTTTCTGCATTCTTCTTTCTAATTATTTATATGCGATGATACTCGATGGCTGCTCCTCACTATCATGAGAGTCCTAGTAGTTAGCATAATTATCATTCTTTGTTTCTTCTCTCTTCTTCTTTGTTTTAAAGATTTTAGTGGATGAGTAATTTTCTCGCTCGTTAAAGTTAAGAAAATGGGAGTTTGAGAGATGGAAAAATCCCTTACACTTTCTCTTTACCCAACTTATGTATCTAAAACTTTTTCAAAGATAAACCGCATCTCTCCCCTTTTGGATGCTATATCCTTCCATGATAGTTGCGACCCAAATTTCGAGACAAGTTGTGAGAACTTTGCTAAAGGTTTGAAATAATAGTAATTAATGAAATGACAAAGGTCAATGAAGGGAATCCCTAGTACCCCTTTAAACTCAAATCCCCTTTGTTTGCTATTATCCTCGCATCAATTCAACAAGTGGTTAAAAGTAAAGAATTTTTAATACGTCTTTTAAACAACCCTAATGAGTTCTTCAAACATTAATATTTTCAAATCTCTTTTAGAATAAAAACAAAAAATCAAACCCTTTTCAATTAACTCGTGTAAAACAAGATTAGTAATTTAACATCTCCCTGTGGACGACCCGTACTCACTATCGGCTAACTATTTGCGACACCGTTATTGATTGCGGTATTTAGGACACTTTAAAAACTTAATTTTTCGTACCAATCAAATGACGCCAACAGTAATATTATTTTTCTTGTTATTCAGGTTGATTTCATAAAAAAATATAAAAATAAAAATATTTTGAAAAAATTTAAACCGCATTTTGATATGATTTATGATGTTTGTTCGAGTTTTGAAGGAAATCTAGAGCATCTACGTGAGCCTACGGTAAATATAATTATTTGAACCAGGAGAACAGAAGATTAGGAGGTCAGTGCTAAAGAATTGGGCAGTTCGGCCCAAAATAGACCGCGGAACCGTGGCTGAAAAGTGCATTTAGAGGCGGAGGCGCGACGGTTTGGTGGTCCCTCCTCTCTAAATTTTTCCGGTATCTTTCTTTCTTCCATTCACCCCCTCTGAAGCTCCAATAAACTATTTCTACCTGCAGGATTCTTTACAAGCAGCGCCGCAAATAAAAAAATATCTGTTTGTGTGTTTTTGATTTTTTAGTATGTTTTTGCTTTGCATTATTTAAATGGATATTCAGAGGCAAGAAAACCAAATTCAGATTAGGTGGGGAGTTCATTACCCTTCCTAAATCCCAAACATCACAAACAAGCATACGCATCACCCTACATTAATCAAAAAATATCTAGACCAAGCTTGTAAGGACAATCACGCTCAATTAGGACAGAGGAAGGTCGTGGTTAATCCGTTACTTATCCGCATCTTTCTTGTAGTGTCTAAGGCAAGTGTGTCTAAAGCAAGTGGTTTATTTAATTAGGCCCGCTATCTCGATGATTCGCATAGCGGATATCTCCCACTTACCTGGCACTTACCTGGCATTTACCTGGCTGCAAGAGAGATAAAGAGGTGATGGAGGATTTATCCTCTGTCTTGTCCTTTGGAAGTCTAGGAGCGGTCTAGTGAGTTGAACTAAGTAACCCTAGCTGTAAGGACTGTTTACGCATCTTTTTGTGATTGGTTGAGTTAAGTCTTGCATCCGCTATTTTGCAAAGAAAAGCATTCTAAGGGTCCTTCTCCCCACTTTCTCACATGCTGCCATGTACACTAACCTCGCTTAGTGTATGTTTGATTGGACACGGGATTCTAACGCCCGTTTAGTCCGCGTATTCGCTGTCAACTCCGAAGTCGATACTTCCTCACCTTCACCTTCTCCTTCACCAACCACATCTTCCAAAATGGACGGACCTCCACCAGGCATCAACAACCCTACTATTCCTAATATTACGATGTCACCACCTTTTGATGCGCATAATCCATCACCTCATACACAAATACCACAACGCATCGCGCTTCAAGACGATGCTACCCGACTCACGGACCCCTTCCTATGTGTCGTTCTCTTCCACCAGCCAATGGGGATAACTTCGAAATTAAATCCCACTTCATCAACTGGTTGCCCAAATTTCACGGGCTTGAATCTGAGCATGCCTACATTTTTATAACCAAATTCAAAATGTATGTGCAATGATGAGCACCACCCAACTTTCGGAAGATCCTATGAGATTACGTATTCTCCCGTTTATCTTGTGCGATCTTACAGAGAAGTGGCTTTATAGCACCTCCTCACATTCTAAAACCGGTTGGGATGAATTTGTTGGATATAGTGCCCTCAGAGTCAATTATTGGATCACAGGCACGTGATTGCAATGATTGAGGGAGGACCTATGCCGGTAGGACAGTCTTACTCGAGATGATAGTATGCTATCTGGTTTATTTTTATCATCGTGTACTGCTTTAGGTGACCTTACAGGTAACTATTGCACGTTGATAGAGCCCCTAGGATTCTTGCTTGACTACCAGCAGTATGAAGGCAATCATATACGTGGGAGCTGGAGTCTATAAGCAAATCCTTAAAAGGTCCCTAGTCGTGGGAGTTTCGAGACAGGGCATCGATTCTCCAGAGTAGACTAGTGTATACAGTCGAGACCCCGACGAGGGGCGGTGGCCGGTCTCACAAGCCACTGGTGTCAGTTGGTTCACCTAAGATGTATACAGGTGCTCATTGGGATATGAGTACACCGGACAGGACTCGCCGGGAACCTGCTAGTTGGGATAATACCAGACGTCAGATAGCAGTTCCCAGGTGACATGTGTACAGGTTAGTTCATCGACCTGAGATTGTCATTTGTCTCGTGTGAGTCCCCACTGTGCTTTGATTACTACCCTACCACGCTCAAAGGAGACGTGCAAACGGGTTTTAGTTGGGTACAGTCCCGAGCCACATGGAGGCAGTGAGCGGATCTGCAGGGGTTCGTCTTTACCGGTATTGGGGGTGAGGTCGCGCTGTGTCTAGGAGAGCCATTACACAAAGCCCTCGGCCGAGGCAGGAGATTTTCTGGTAGGTATTCCAGTAGTATCTAAGGGTGTTCTGGGCTACACTCCGACACGACTTATACCGCTATTGGGGATCTGACTTTTACCAACCCCCTAGGCCCGCCATGCGATGCTCATAGATGAACGGACCAGACTGTACGGATATTGTCACTGACAGGCTCAGTAGGGTGTCAGGATGAGTTCGCTCATCGACGTCCCTTTGTTCAATAGCTGGTAGCTCGTTACGTATGGCTGATACCTCTGACGTGCTAGTGGTTAAATCCACAGCCATAGTATTGACGAGTCTTTAGAGTCCCCCACAGACCAGTTTCTCAAGTTTCGGGCGAAACGCTGTAGAGGCCGTATGGAGATATGGCAGGGTTCGATCAGATACGTGAGGTATTGCACGGATCGTGATCGGACGGATTTTACTAGACGGCTTTGGTTTAAGCCGGATCCTAGTATTAGACAGTGTAGATTTTGTCTCTTTGCATTTATATTCGGTGGGAATACAAATGTGGGCATGTATATGCAGTCGCGGGGTTTTCCTGTAATTTATTACGGGATCGGTTTTCTGAGATTGCCAGTTTGGATTCTGTTCCGGCCAGTTTTCCTTTGTTCCTTCCCGGCCGGACTTTCTGATGGAGGGGGTATCTGCAAGTGTGCAAATTATCATTTGTGGAGGGTGTATTTTGTAAATGTGGCTTCATAATCATGAGATTCTTTTTCCATCACATTGCTTGCATTTATGAGATGAGAGTTTTGATTAGATTAGATGTGAAATGGTGTGACCATTTTTGTTGATGATTATAATTCATATTCTTTCCTTGCATTATTGCAATTTTACCCTCCACCATTTCCTTAAGGGGCCGGCCACTTGTGAGGAGAAAGAGAGAGTTCATTTTTCATGTGGGAAAAATTATCATTCATCTCATTTTTTAGCTTGCCACCAAAATTCCCAAGTTCATATCTTGTTCATTCCTCCATCACCAAAGGCAACTTCACCCCAAATGAGACAATGGTTTCTACACTAGTCTACAGCATTCCTTGGATGCGTCGGCTAACCAACTTCGCACCCGAGTTGCCTCGGTCCAGAGGTGGGAGCCCGTAAAAGAACCCGGTGATGTGGTGCCCGTTTCGACGAGGAGGCGACGACCGGAGATTCCGCGAGGAGATCGGAGTGGAGGCGAAGACCGAAGGATACGGATCGCTTGGTATAGCTCTCTACCCATCTTTTAGTTTGCTAGGATTAGGTTAATGGCCCGATCCGGGTTGATAGTGCGCGGTGGTGCCGGTTTGCAAGTTTCACAAAGTTTTTCGTTTCCGCATTTCCGGCGTCGGATTGACGGTCGGGGCACCGCCGTGCACTTACATTGGTATCAGAGACACGCCATTAACCTAGTCTAGCTTGCTCTAATGTGTTTACAAGTTCGATCGAACAAATTTCCGAAAACCCGATTTCCATTGCATGAGTTTCTGTCGGAATTTTTTTGGGCTCTAAAAATTTTTCAGGTTGTTGCAGAATAACATGTAGGGAATTCTAAGACTTCTGCAAAAATTTGGTGACATGAATCCACTGTTCCACCGCGGAACCGCGGCCAAACCCATGCATTGGCCGCGGTTCCTCGGCCATAATAAGTCCTTGTTGCACCAATTTTTTTCAGTGGGTCTTAGACTGTGAAATGGGGTTTTTGGAACATTATTTTTGGGCCTAGATTTTCTGTGAGAGCTACAGTAGTGCTTGGGGCCCACTTCGATAAATTTGATCGATCGAAAATTTTAAACATGTTAGTTCACAGTATTTACATTATATCTGCGACCGTGAATGTCATTTTATCGGTAAATCCTGTCTAACTGCTATAGCTCGGTTAGACGGATTTGCGAACGTGACATTTACGTTGATGTTCTGTGTTGTGCTGTGATGTTGCGGATTGGTCGTGGGGATAGCCTGGTTGCAATGTTAGTACAGTTTCGTTTTATATGTACATTTGATATTGCGGGGAGAGCGTCCGACATGTGGACTGCCATCACTGCCTGTTTGTATATTATTCTTTTGGGGCACGATCGGGTCGAGGTCGATGTACCTGTTGTATGTATATTTTACTTTCTGTACTAGGATTACCCCGTGGAGGGGTGCACGGATAGCCGGGTTCTAAAGGGCAACGGGCCTGCATCTCATGGCGTTGAGACGGAGGGGGCTTCACTCTAGAATTGGTGGGCTATTCGCCGCACTCGTAGGGGGTATAGGTTGACCCAGGAGGGGTGCCTAAGTTACCGGATTCCGTGAAGTGCTGGGTGGTCCATTCACGTTGCTGAAGGGGGCTGCCTCGCTTCAGGTTTTGGCGGGTAACTTGCCACGCCCGTAGGGGTCTAGGATTTCATTGCACAGGCTATCCACACGACCAGGGGAACGTCGGGTTTCAGTAGCGGCTCTATGAAACCCGGGGATCCCAGATATCTGTATTGTTCTGTGATGCTGATTACTCTCTGTGATGTTGCATTTTTATCACGCCTTGAGCGAATATTATATATTGCTATATATATATACTAGTAGATGTTGTATATGTTTTGCATCCACGCTAGTCCAGTCCCCGCTCTGTCGTTAGTTAAGTAACCTAACGGGTGATGACGGGACCCAGTGGCGAATGCGGATGGCATATACGTACATCATTATTTTCGTTCTTTTGTGGTGTGATCAATTGATGGGACTGCATTGATTCGGATCAATGCAAGCTAAACAAACCTATTCTGATGTTGTTGGAACATTTTTCAAAAAGCCGTTATTGCAAGGGCGTTCTCTTTTGTTTTGCACAGTGGTATTCAGTTGGAATATCCTGCTCCTCAGTCGACGAGGCAAGGGCCGAGATCCCTTCACCGGGAGTGACCCCTTGGACAGAAGTTTGCGTCAGGGCAATAACTTCACTATAGCCGATTACTTTTGCTTTGCATCATGGTATTCAGTTGGAATATCCTGCACCTCATCCTACGGGGAAAGAGCCGAGATCCCTTCACCGGGAGTGACCTCTTTAGCAAAGGTTTTCGTCACTATATTTTTATAAAGCTATCCGTTCCTTCAACGATATCAAGTTCATTACGTTAAAGGTTTTTCACCAGAAACCATTCGTAGTCCTCCGTCGTTTCATATGGATAGTCAATAGTATTCAAGCTGTGTTTGTTGGCCAAAGTCATGGCACAGTGTTTGGTAGCTGTTGGTTATTCATATGCAGTATAGATAGATGCGTTGGTTTGGGACAGTCATATAGCCTTGTTGGCCAAAGTCAAGGGCTTGTACGGGTGGGTTCAAATTAACCTGGAGAATGACGGGTAGAACTTGACATGTGACTTATGATTTGTTGGCCAAAGTCAAGGTCATAAGAGCATGGGGCAAAAATCACATCGGGAGTTTCTAAAGAAACTGAAACTTGCCAGATATGCGCATACCTTCTGGAGTGTGATAACGTGAGCGGATTCCGTCACATTATCATGCGATGATAGTTGGATCCCGATTCCCACTGATGAGTTGGTTTACTCCTCGGGTGATCCCGACTAATTCTTCTTTCAGGTTTGGGGAAGAATTTGACGTTACAGTGGGAGGTTTCCTTATTAGATAAAGTGATAACCATTCTGATCTAGGTTAGAGTGCACGCTGAGTATTTCTTTTCTCTCTCTCTTTGGCAGCGACCATTGACCCGACCCTAGACTATGACTCAGTGACCAAGTTAACCGAACCTTCTTATAAGACTGGCTTTTGGATTGTCAGAGTTGCATACCACATTGCCACTCCTACTTTTACCCTTTTCTCCAGGACACCCCGTATTACTACGAACGTCCACTTCCATTGGACAAAACCATCGTATGGTTATATACAAACTCAAAGGAATTTATTCGAGGATGGTTTCCTGTTCTGGAGAAAACGAATAGGACTATTCAGTTGTCTTTTCCTTTTACCTTCTCTCAGGTTGCGAGTACTCCTTGGTTTAGGAGATAGTACACCCATTACGCAAACTGGATAGTCTTCTTCCAAACCATAGGCAGGTGTCGACCGGTAGGGAATGAAGAAAACTAATTATCCTAAACGGTGTACAGAAGGTATTAAGTTAAGGCAAAGAAAGGGATTAGAAGGAGGGCAAAGTGAATTGTGACTGATATTCACGACCAAACCAAGTATTTCATTACCACTCCCACTTCACCTTTGTATTTCTCCAGGATACTCCGTATCACTACGAAGATCCACAGTTTATTGGATATTCCATCGTATGGTTATATACGAACTCGAAAGGAACTTGTTCCGGTTCGGAGATGGATTCTGGTTCAGGAGAAATAGGAACAAGGATTATTCAGGTGTCTTTTATCTTCACCTTCTATCGCATTGCGAGTGCTCCTAGGATTAGGACAGTACACCCATTATGCTTATTGGATAGTCTTCTTCCAAACCATAGGCTGGTGCCGAACGATAGGGAAGGAAGAAAACCATTTGGCCTAAAGGGGTGTGCAGGAAGTAATGACTAAAGACATATAAAGGGATTTGGAGAGATGACAAAGAAATATACGGTTATAGTTGTGGATCTGGATAATGGAAGAGGCATTACTAGGAATACCGGGATACCCCATCGAAACATTTCAATGTTTCAGTCTCACTGTGTACTGTTAAAAGAAAACTGATTTCCCAATTAGACACTTGCTCCAGGGTATGTATTTACCAGGTTTGATTCTCACATCTGTATGGTTTTACAGATGATGAGTGGGAGTAAGTTATTGGGAATTAGGTGATCATCCTTATTATATCGGGATTCGTTGTAATTGGTGATATTTGAGGAAGTCACCTGGGTTGTTTGCCGGACGGCAAATGTTTGGTTTTGAATATCCGTTGGTATGCACCAATTTCAAATTGATATATCTGTACTTCTATTTTTATAGAGTGAGATATACCTTCTTGAAATTATGTCCATGACATTTACCTATATCAGTGGATGATTAGGTAAGGAGCATTAAACAGCGGTGTAATTCTTCTTAACCATAAGTACAGTTTTCAACCTACAACACATAGGGAATGAGTTATTAGACTCAGGGGACTTATACAGAGTATTGTATATTGTCCAATGTCCATTAGGACAGAGGGGTTGGTACTCGTACTATATTCTGTTTGCTTGTGACTTCTCTAGTTCTTAGACATGTGTTTCGTAGAAATGCATGTTCTGAGTTTTGAGAAGTTATAGGTATATGAATAAAGTAGAGAACCAGGTGTTGCAAGTATCGGGATTCTTCAAGGTGATCGAAGATGTAGATACTTGTGTATGGTATTCAGTTGATAGTAATGATTAATAGAACTTGCTTCTCTTTCAGGTTACTCATAATTGGAAGAGTTCCTAAGTTGAGTAACGCTGATCGGCCTCTTTCCATTTAGTTGACATGCACTGGAGACAGCTGCATGATTTGAATCTGGTTCAATTAAATCAGTACTTCTGTTTCTGTATTGTATATAGAACAGTTCATATCTTAACGATATTAAGGTATGGGGAGTTGTCCGGCTTATGCTTAAAACCAGACTCTGGATAACTCAAGGCACGTTTCTGTAATGGCTGTTTGTGGGTTGACCCAGGCTATAACGAGGGTTGACTTTCTACCATCTGGAAGATCAATAGTGATATTGTTCTTGACTCGCCACAATTTTAAAAGAAATGGATTTTTCAGAAAACTGTAGTGGGAGTATGGTAGAACTGGAAGTGATTCCAGAACCGCAAACGATTACTGAAGATTTGATAAGAACCTAAAGATTCAATCTGTATTGACATTCCATTAGCCACTCCGCAGATATGGTGGGTAACCTCAGGCACCCGAGAGGTACTCCGGTAGCCTCAAGGACGGTGACAGGGAGGTTCTTGTTTACCCAGACTTGCCATTGCTGTTGTTCCAGACTGTGAGAACCGGCAGGAGGATGAGTATAGCGTCGTTCTAAACTTGCTTTAGAAGTGTACGTGTATATGACTCTGCCAGAGGGTTGTCGTGGTCAGTGGGAGCAGCGGAAGCATTGGTGAACAGGTGGCTTATGTCTATTTATAGACTAAAGCAGATATAGCGGAGATAGATCATCTATTTCTGATGTGAAGTCATAGGTTTGACTTCATCAGAATAGGGGATGGATCTGTTAAGAAGGTAGTAGGGTGTGATGTCCTGGTATTTGGATGACATACACAGAGTAGGAAGTGAAATTCCTATACTACGATCGGTTATTCTTTGGTTATCACACAGTGGTTTCTCCACATAGGACTTGGATATAATATCAAGACATTCTGGTTACTAGATCTATAGATCTAGATTTGGGTAGTTTCCCAATCAGGGTACTTAGACAACATTCTAAGAGTTTTTAGAATGGACGACTCCTGGCACGGTAGTGTACCTGCAGGAAATGGAGTCACCCTCTCTAAAGGTGTCTTATAGACTAAAGTAGAGAGGGATGTGCATGATTGGCAGATCACTAGCTTAGGCAATTGAGTCAATCATGAGATGTCAAGTACCATACCAGATGTTGTTTTTGCAGGAGATGCAATAGGTTGATATTAATCTAATCCTGGAGAAATAGTCGGAAGCAGCTTTAGAACATAAGTGAGTGTTCTAGGGATTTGATAACGGTAGCCTCCTTTAGGAGACAGTTATCATTCCAGGCTTCCAAGGTGACCTGGATGACAGAGTGGCTGTCAGAGTCATAGTTTTCCCTCTGACGAGGGGCAGTGTTTTGGACAGGTGGTCCAAGGGGATACTGAGGGAGGCATGGCGCAGGATACCGATTAAGTTCAGTTGACGATACAGTCTGAGAAGTTTGGATTTGGAGTTCATTTATGAACTAGGTCCCATCAGACATCCAGATATTCTAAGACAGGTATTGCTCATTTCGGGATGGGTTTCTCCGCGAACTTAAGATAAAGAGAGACATAGAAAGAAACATCACAGTGGATCCACTCACCTGGCACTTACCTGGCATTTACCTGGCTGCAAGAGAGATAAAGAGGTGATAGAGGATTTATCCTCCGTCTTGTCCTTTGGAAATCTAGGAGCGGTCTAGTGAGTTGACCTAAGTAACCCTAGCTGTAAGGACTGTTTACGCATCTTTTTGTGATTGGTTGAGTTAAGTCTTGCATCCGCTATTACTTAAAGAAAAGCATTCTAAGGGTCTTTCTCCCCACTTTTTCACATGCCCGTTTAGGCCGCGTATTCGCTGTCAACTCCAAAGTCGATACTTCCTCGCCTTCACCTTCTCCTTCACCAACCACATCTTCCAAAATGGACGGACCTCCACCAGGCATCAACAACCCTACTATTCCTAATATTACGATGTCATCACCTTTTGATGCGCATAATCCACCACCTCATACACAAATACCACAACGCATCGCGCTTCAAGACGATGCTACCCCACTCACGGACCCCTTCCTATGTGTCGTTCTCTTCCACCGGCCAATGGGGATAACTTCGAAATTAAATCCCACTTCATCAACTGGTTGCCCAAATTTCACGGGCTTGAATCGGAGCATGCCTACATTTTTATAACCAAATTTCAAAACGTATGTGCAATGATGAGCACCACCCAACTTTCGGAAGATCCTATGAGATTACGTATTCTCCCGTTTATCTTGTGCGATCTTACAGAGAAGTGACTTTATAGCACCTCCTCACATTCCAAAACTGGTTGGGATGAATTTGTTGGATATAGTGCCCTCAGATTCAATTATTGGATCACAGGCGCGTGATTGCAATGATTGAGGGAGGACCTATGCCGGTAGGACAGTCTTACTCGAGATGATAGTATACTATCTGGTTTATCTTTATCATCGTGTACTGCTTTAGGTGACCTTACAGGTCACTATTGCACATTGATAGAGCCCCTAGAATTCTTTCTTGACTACCAGCAGTATGAGGGCGATCATATACGTGGGAGCTGGAGTCTATAAGCAAATCCTTAAAAGGTCCTAGTTGTGGGAGTTTCGAGACAGGGCATCGATTCTCCAGAGTAGACTAGTGTATATAGTCGAGACCCCGACGAGGGGCGGTGGCCGGTCTCACAAGCCACTGGTGTCAGTTGGTTCACCTAAGATGTATACAGGTGCTCATTGGGTTATGAGTACACCGGACAGGACTCGCCGGGAACCTGCTAGTTGGGATTATACCAGACGTCAGATAGCAGTTCCCAGGTGACATGTGTACAGGTTAGTTCATCAACCTGAGATCGTCATTTGTCTCGTGTGAGTTCCCACTGTGCTTTGATTACTACCCTACCACGCTCAAAGGAGACGTGCAAACAGGTTTTAGTTGGGTACAGTCCCGAGCCACATGGAGGCAGTGAGCGGATCTGCAGGGGTTCGTCTCTCCCGGTATTAGGGGTGAGGTCGCGCTGTGTCTAGGAGAGCCATTACACAAAGCCCTCGGCCGAGGCAGGAGATTTACTGGTAGGTATTCCAGTAGTATCTCAGGGTGTTCTGGGCTACACTCCGACACGACTTGTACCGCTATTGGGGGTCTGACTTTTACCAACCCCCTAGGCCTGCCATGCGATGCTTATAGACGAACGGACCAGACTGTATGGATATTGTCACTGACAGGCTCAGTAGGGTGTCAGGATGAGTTCGCTCATCGACGTCCCTTTGGTCAATAGCTGGTAGCTCGTTACGTATGGCTGATACCTCTGACGTGCTAGTGGTTAAATCCACAGCCATAGTATTGACAAGTCTTTAGAGTCCCCCACAGACCAGTTTCTCAAGTTTCGGGCGAAACGCTGTAGAGGCCGTATGGAGATATGGCAGGGTTCGATCAGATACGTGCGGTATTGCACGGATTGTGATCGGACGGATTTTACTAGCTGGCTTTGGTTTAAGCCGGAACCTAGTATTAGACAGTGTAGATTTTGTCTCTTTGCATTTATATTCAGTGGGAATACAATTGCGGGAATGTATATGCAGTCGCGGGGTTTTCCTGTAATTTATTACGGGATCAGTTTTCTGAGATTGCCAGTTTGCATTCTTTTCCGGCCAGTTTTCCTTTGTTCCTTCCTGACCGGACTTTCTGATGGAGGGGGTATCTGCAAGTGTGCAAATTATCATTTGTGGAGGGTGTCTTTTGTAAATGTGGCTTCATAATCATGAGATTCTTTTTCCATCACATTGCTTGCATTATGAGATGAGAGTTTTGATTAGATTAGATGTGAAATGGTGTGACCATTTTTGTTGATGATTATAATTCTTATTCTTTTCTTGCATTATTGCAATTTTACCCTCCACCATTTCCTTAAGGGGCCGGCCACTTGTGAGGAGAAAGAGAGAGTTCATTTTTCATGTGGGAAAAATTATCATTCATCTCATTTTTTAGCTTGCCACCAAAATTCCCAAGTTCATATTTTGTTCATTCCTCCATCACCAAAGGCAACTTCACCCCAAATGAGACAATGGTTTCTACACTAGTCTACAGCATTCCTTGGACGCGTCGGCTAGCCAACTTCGCGCCCGAGTTGCCTCGGTCCAGAGGTGGGAGCCCGTAAAAGAACCCGGCGATGTGGTGCCCGTTTCGACGAGGAGGCGACGACCGGAGATTCCGCGAGGAGATCGGAGTGGAGGCGAAGACCGAAGGACACGGATCGCTTGGTATAGCTCTCTACCCATCTTTTAGTTTGCTAGGATTAGGTTAATGGCCCGATACGGGTTGATAGTGTCCGGTGGTGTCGGATTGCAAGTTTCGCAAAGTTTTTCGTTTCCGCATTTCCGGCGTCGGATTGACGGCCGGGAGACCGCCGTGCACTTATAGAATTTATTAAGGCATTCCATAAAAAATTCTATCATAATCATAAAACTGCCCGCATTAGAAATGAGATCAACCAGTTTGCCCAGCTTCCCACCGAACCCTTTTAGAAATGCTTTGAAAGGTTCAAACATCTCCTTGTCCAATGCATGCATCACGGATTCGAAAAATGGAAACTTTTCCAAATTATGTATAAGGGCATTAATTCAGCGACAAAACAAATGCTAGAAACCATTTGTCAATGTCATCTTATATCTAAATCCGACGAGGAGACACGGCAATTTCTCGAAGATCTCGCCGAGAAAACACTACAGTAGGAGAGCACAAGACCTTCATCTTCAACTTCATCTTCATCTTCATTTATGCCAGGTTTCCATCAGCTCGACGCTTCCATCGCAATGAAAACTGAAATGGCCGCAATGCAAAAGAAGCTCGAAGTTATTGAAAGCAAATTCTCTTCAGCCTCCCTAAATCAAGTCTCTCTTCCCAAAACCATATGTGGTTGTTGTTTTGACCCATCACATTTGACTGAATAGTGTCCTTTGAATCCCCCATCTTAAGATCAAGAACAAACTAATGCTTCTTTTCATCAACTGTTAATGTATATGCCCTAGAGGCCATTAATGTATCATACTAGTTTGTATATTACTTAATGGAAGCTTGGGATATTCACAATTGTATAGACGGTCTTGCTCAAAATGGTAGTATGCTACTTGGTTTGTTTCTACTTCAATATGTGCATGTGTTTCTTTTAGCATATCGCTTATACATATTAGTGGAGCCCTTAGGATCTTTGCTTGATTACCAGCATTGTGATGGCAGTCACACTAGTGGGGGCTGGGTAATCTACAAGCACATCCTTATACAGGTCCCTAGTCGTAGGATTATCGAGACGAGGCATCGATACTCCGAAGTAGACTAGCGTATACGCTTCTCATCCCAACAGGGGAGATGGTCTGTCCCACAGCCATTAGTACGTCATATTGAAGATAGTATACGGGTGCTCGTTAGGTTGCGAGTACACTGGACATGACTTATCGGGAACTGTTGGTTGGTACTATACCTATCGTCAGGTAACAGTTCCCAGGTGACAGGAGTACAGCTTAGTCCGTCGACTTGACAATGCTATTTCGCCTCGAGTATGTTCCCACTGTACTTTGATTACTACCCTACCACAACTCAAAGGAGTCGTGCAAACGGGTAGTAGTTGGGTGCAGTCCCGAAGCACTTGGGGGCAGTAGCGGTTAGACAGGATTCGTCTCTCCCGGTATTGGGGGTTGATATCACGCTGTGTCTAGGAGAGCCATTACACAAAGTCCCTGGCCAGGGAAAGCGAGATTTACTAGTAGTGTTTCCAGTAGTTTCTCAGGGTGTTCTGGGCTACACTCCGGCATGACTTATACCGCTATAGGGGTCAAACGTTTACCGCCACCTAGGCCTGACATGCGATACTCTTAGACGAACAGACCGGACTGTACGGAGATTGTCACATTCAGGCTCAGCAGGAGTTCGGATGGGTTTACCTCATCGGACTTCTTATCGAAATCTACCTGGGGACCGTTACGTACAGCTAGTGCCGCTTGCTGTCTGTGGTTAAATCCACTGCCAGCGTAGTATCAAGTCTTTAGAGTCCCACACAGAGAGTTTCCCTATACTGGGCAAATGGTGTAGAGGCCGTATGGTTTTACGGCAGGGCTATGATCACTTACGTGCACTTGTGTGCGTATGATGTTCGGGCAGACAATACTAGTGGGCTTTGGTTTAAGCCGGATCCTAGTATTGTACAGATGGATTAGTTTTGTCTTCTGTGTATTCGTGTTCTACGGAATGCGGATGTGGGTGTGTATGCACGGTTGTGAGGAGCGAAGAAGGAGGTATCTCATTAGGGTTTTGACCATTGACTTGGTCAAAACCAACATGAGGTGAGGAAAATATTTATTAATCTTTTTAATGATAATTGTGTTTTGGCTAATTGGTTTGATTATTTGACCTTGCTTGACAATTTGACCTAGTTGACCATAGTTGACTTAGATATTTTGCAAGCACTAGACTCTTCTTATTCTTTTGGATTTATCTTTGAAATGATAATGGTCAAATCAAGGGTAGCAATCATAATGTATCATGATAAAATATTACTAAATATTTTTCTTATGGATCATTATCTCATTTACTTTCTCTCTCATCAAAAGAAAGATCCCATGGTTCTTCTTCTTCCTCCTCTCTAGATTTTTCTATAGCTCCCATGTGTTGAGAAAAATAGAAACTAAATAGACAAACAAATCCATCCTCTTCCTTTACATCACCTAGGACATCAAGAGTAGCAAACTTATTACCCTAGTTACCTCGGCTTGAGGTGGATCTCGGACTATAGACTCTCGGGTGGATCGTCTTCGACTCTAGAAGGTCGCGTAGGTGACCAAGATCCGTATCGATCCTCGGAGCTCACTTGGACGAGGAGGACAGCGGAGGGAAGAACCGAAGGACCGTTTTCGTGAGGTATAATCTTCGTATCACAGTAGATTAAACCTCCGGTAGATTGTTAGTAATGGTTTGGCAAAGATCCTTTAGCTTTAGTCTATGTTGCTATGTAAGAAAGTTTCGATTTTTACTTGTTCCGCCTCCTCGCTCGCTTGCGGGGTGAGCGACATAGACTTACAGTGGTATCAGAGCCTAGCTAAACCATCACTAGCAGTTTAAACGACAGTTAAAACTACGGAACCGAAACAACCCGAAAACAACGAACCCAATATTGAAGTTTCTGTCGATTTTTTATTGCACTCTGAAAATTATTTGAACAAGTACAGAGTGTTATTTGAGCAGTAAAAAGAGCACAGAACAAAAACGGAGCATTTCCTCGAATTTTGGGCCGGCCACATTGATGGGAAAATCGGTGAGCTCGGTTTTGCATTGGAGGAAATGGTTTATTTTTGTAGTGTGGCTTTTTGACTTAAATCTTGGGTTTTAGGAGTTGTTTGCTTTTGCCGATTTTGATTTTACTGAAAGTTATTCACTGTAGCACTGCGGGTGTTTCAAAGTCGTAACTTTAACGTCGTTTAATGTTTATGTGTTTGTGAAATGATATATGAACTGAACGTCTACTAATCTTTATACGTCGATTAGTGGGGGTTGTGCATATCTATGATCTGTAATGATTGGTTTGTGGATATGAACTTGTTGGATCGTCATGATGAATAGCCGGGGATGTGAGATGAGTGTTTTCATTTTTCCATTCAATGTAAAATTTGTAATTTGATGTAATATTATTTTATGGTCGCACATCCGGATTGAGGTTGTAGCCACCATTGTATATTATTTCTTTTACTGTTTTTGCTCCTAGGATAGACCTAAGGTGGGGTGCACAAATTGCCGGGTACATTGAAGTGCTGAGTGGCCTACTCACATTGTTGAGGGAGGCTGCTTCACTTCGGGTATTTGGCGGGTAGTTGCCGCACCCGTAGGGATCTAGGGTGGGGTTTGGCTATTCATCGCAACCGTGTAATCCGTCTTTCGTTGCAGGCTCAAACGAAGCATGGATTCCTAGTATATCCAATGTGTTTATCTGTGATCTGGAATGGCTATCATTGCATCTAACGAATGTTTATATCTATATATGATATCTAGTAGACGTTGCTTATATTTTGCATCCGCGCTAGTCCAGCCCCCGCTCTGTCGTTAGTTAAGTAACCTAACGGGTGATGACGGGGCCGAGTGGCGAATGCGGATGGCATAAGCATACGTCATATTTTCGTTGTTTTCTGCAATGGTAGGATTAATTGATGGGACATATTATATTAATGCAAAGAAAATAAACCAAAGTTGAATCGTTGGAATAATTTCAAAACCACTCGGTTTTTTTAAAACAGAAAACTTTTAAAAACGCGGAGCTTAAACCACTCCTTTTAAAAGATATCAAGCCTTCGATTATATCAAGTTCACTACGTTCACGGTTTCGCCAAAACCATTCGTAGCCCTCCGTCATTTCATATGTATATTCAATAGTATTCAAGCTATGTTTGTTGACATTCGTCAAGGCATAGTGATCGGTAGCTGTTGGGTGTTCATATGTAGCATAGATAGATGCGTTGGTTTGGGACAGTCGTATTACCTTGTTGACCTTCGTCAAAGGTATATACGGGTGGGTTCAAATTAACCTGGACAATGATGGGTAGAACTTGACATGTGACTTATGATTTTTTGACCTTCGTCAAGGTCATAAGAGCATGGGGCAAAAATCCACATGGGGGGTTTCTAAGGAAATTGAAACTTGCTAGTGCTGCATACCATTTGGAGTTTGATAATGTTGGTAGGATTCCTTCAGCATTATCACACAATGATATTTGGATCCCAATCCTACTGTGAGTATCCGCTACTCTTCGGGAGATTTTTTCACTTAACGAACAATACTATAAACCAAGTAGGTGTCTAGAATAGTGTTAGCGGGGCTACGCCTCCAGGGAAAAGAGGTTATTTAATTAAGGAACTTCGCGAAAGCGTCGTAAAACCTCCCTCGAAGTACCGACACTAGCCTGGCTGAAAGGTTAAGCAAGTATTGTACAGTGAGATCAATCCTGACTAATTCTTCTTTTATGGTTTGAGGAAGGATTCGAGAAACGGTGGGAGCCATCCTGTTTAGATAAATTAAAAACCAATCTAAACTTGCAAGAGCATCATGCTAAGTGTTTTCTTCTCTCTCTCTTAATTGCAGCGACCTAGTGACCGGACATAGGTTATATCTAGATAATAAAATGACTGAATCTGACTGTAATGACTGGCAAAGGTCTGTCCAGATGTCCATTACCCATGAAAAACTGGGACACCTCTTCAATAATCAAACCCCTGCCGTCTCAGGATTAGTTTCCATCGTCATGGATACTGATATCCGTAAGACATCGGAAAAAGACTGTGCAAATGCCAAGTGCCTCATGTTGACCTCAGTCAATGGTGCATACCAGAGGAAGCGCGAGAAGATGGACTTAGTTTCTGTCTTCCTCCATAACAAAGATTTATATGGAGAGAAATCTCGTATCGCAAGATATGAGACCTCGAACGAATTGCTTCAAGCGAGGTTGGCTGTCGGGTCATCTGTAGGGGACAACGTCCTTACAGAGACTAGATATTTTGATGAGCTCACGGACCTGAAGACCACGTTGAAGAACGGGTCAAATACTGACTTGATTCTACAGTCTCTGCCCTCTACTTACACCCTGAAGAAAACCAGGAAAGTAGAAGGAAAGGGAAGGGCAAAAGTTTAGGGACTAGGTTTGGTGAAGGAGGGACATTCCTGTTGTTACGGGAAAGGACTTTGGCAGAGGGATTGCAGGGCTAGCAAAGCCAGTAGCTACGATTCGAAGCATGTTGTGGCTTCGGCTTCGGGTGTGTTTGTAATAGAAAACTGTATGTAAATTAACTCTACTTCCTGGGTACTAGATACCGGATCAGGATCTCATATCTGTAATTCATTACAGGCTTTGAGAAACTGTAGAGTTATCAGGGTAGGTGATATGACTCTCAGAGTTGCGAACGGAATGAGCGTGAACGCTGAATCCGTAAAGGAATATCACCTAGGATTGACAAGTGGGCAGATATTGATTCTACGTAACTGTTTATATGTACCTAGTCTAGCATGTAATATCATATCTGTATCCTTACTCTCTAAGGAAGGATATGATTTTACGTTTGTAAGCGATGTGGTCCACATCCACCTAAATCAAGTTCTGATTGGGTCAGGTACATTAGATAACTGTATATACGTATTAAATCAAGCTCAGGTTTTCAGTGTCCAGAACACACTTAAAAGAAAGTCTCGGGAATTAAATCAGGCTTTCTTATGGTATTATAGACTGGGTCATATCAATGAGACATGGTTAACGAAGTTACATAAAGAGGGATATTTGAATCCGTTCGAGTATCAGTCTTATGCTACTTGTGAATCATGTCTCATGGGAAAGATGACAAAGACTCCATTCATTGGACACGGAATAAGAGCGAGCGAGCTCTTGGGACTCATACACAGTGACGTGTGTAGTCCAATGTCTACACATGCGCGAAGTGGTTTTTCATACTTCATTACTTTTACGGATGATTTCTCTAGGTGTGGACATGTCTTCCTGATGAAGCATAAATCCGAGGCCTTTGAGAAATTCTGGGAATACAAGAATGAAGTGGAAAAACAAACAAGCAAAAGTATCAAGACACTAAGATCTGATCGAGGTGGTGAATACTTGAGTGTCGAGTTTCTGGGCTACTTAAAAGAGAATGGGATTCTCTCTCAGCTTACTCCGCCATACACACCACAACACAATGGTGTATCGGAAAGGCGGAATCGAACCCTATTAGATATGGTTCGTTCCATGATGAGTAAGGCTGAGTTACTGCGATCTTTCTGGGGTTATGCACTAGAAACAACTGCATATCTTTTGAACAAGGTTCCAACCAAGACTGTGCCTACCACACCATATGAGATGTGGAGTGGGAAGAAACCCTGTCTTAAGTATCTTAAGATATGGGGATGGCCAGCTTTTGTAAAGAAGCAGCATGCGAACAATCTCGAGGCACGCTCAGTACTGTGTAAGTTTGTGGGATACCCCAAGAACTCCAGAGGGTATCTTTTCTATTCCGCAGAGGAACAAAAGGTTTTTCTTTCTCAGCATCCCTACTTCTTGGAAACTGAATTTTTAGAAAATTAGATAAATGGGAGCGCAATAGAACTGGAAGAAATTCCAGAACCACAAGCTATTACTGAAAGCTTGGAGAACCAGAGGTTTCAGAAGAACCGGACATTCCAGCGCCACTCCGTAGGAGTAGTAGGCAGTCTCATCCGCCCGAGAGATACTACGGTTTTCTCATAGACGGAGATCGAGAGGATTGCATCATTGAAAATGATAAGCCTACTAGCTTCCAACAAGCCATTCAGAGCAGTGACTCAGTAAAATGGCTGGATGCAATGCGGACTGAGATGGAGTCTATATACACAAACAAAGTTTGGACTTTGGAAATTGCTCCAGAAGGGGTAAAACCCGTAGGCTGCAAATGGATCTTCAGAAAGAAGATTGGTGTAGATGGGCAGGTTGAAACCTATAAAGCTAGACTTGTTGCAAAGGGTTTTCGTCAAAGACCTGGTTTGGACTATGACGAAACCTTTTTTCCAGTGGCTATGCTCAAATCCATTTGGATCCTTCTTGCCATTGCTGCCTTCCACGATTATGAGATCTGGCAGATGGACGTAAAGATGGCTTTTCTAAATGGAAATTTGGAAGAGTGCGTCTATATGGATCAGCCGGAAGGTTTCATTCAGAGTGGGAGCAGCGGTAAAGTGTGCAAGTTGCTTAATTCCATTTATGGACTAAAGCAGGCATCGCGGAGTTGGAATATCTGCTTTGATTATACTGTCAAAGAATTTGACTTTATCAAAAATCCAGATGAACCATGCATTTACAGTAAGATTGTATGGAGAACTGTAGTATTCCTCGTCTTGTACGTGGATGGCATTCTCCTAATAGAAAATGGCATTCCTATGCTACAGTCAGTCAAAAGATTCTTGTCACAGAGGTTCTCCATGAAGGACCTGGGCAATGCCAACTACATTCTGGGGATCCAGATCTATCGTGATAGATCTAAGAGAATGTTGGGACTTTCGCAGTCCAGATACATCAACACCATACTGAAACGATTCAGTATGGAAGATTCAAAGCATGGTAATCTACCGGCTTGTCACGGAATCACCCTCTCCAAAGAGATGTCTCCCAAGACTGATTTAGAAAGGGCTCGCATGTCATCTATACCCTACGCATTTGCGGTAGGCTCTATAATGTATGCGATGTTGTATACCAGACCAGATGTAGCATACGCATTAAGCGTTGTAAGCCGGTATCAGGCTAACCCAGGGGAGAAACACTGGATAGCAGTAAAGAATATTCTCAAGTACCTGAGAAGTACTAAGGAGATGTTCTTGGTGTATGGCGGAAAAGACCTCCAGATCGAGGCCTTTGCTGACTCCAGCTTCCAGAGTGATAAGGATGACTCCAAGTCCATGTCGGGTTATGTCTTCACCCTCAATGGAGGGGCGGTCTGTTGGAAGAGCTCCAAGCAGGAAACCGTTGCTCACTCGACGATGGAAGCGGAGTACATAGCTTCTTGCGATGCCGCAAAGGAAGCTGTCTGGATGAAGAAGTTCCTCACGGAGCTTCAATTGGTTCCTACCATTGTTGATCCAATACCGCTGTATTGCGACAACAACGGCGCTATATCCTTAGGAAAGGAACCCAAGTCCCATCAGAAGTCCAGGCACATCTTGCGGCGGTACCACCTGATCAGGGAGATCGTAGATCGCCGGAAGATCGAGGTGAGGAGAATAGATTCGGAGAATAACACTGCAGATCCACTCACGAAGGCCATACCCGAGACTCAGTTCGAGCGGCTGATCGAGATGATAGGTCTTCGATACGCCGGTACATGGCCCTAGTGCAAGTGGGAGATTGTTAGTGTATATACCCTAGAGGCCATTACTGTATCATACTAATTTGTATATTACTTAATGGAAGCTTGGGATATTCACAGTTGTATAGACAGTCTTGCTCAAAATGGTAGTATGCTACTTGGTTTGTTTCTACTTCAATAGGTGCATGTGTTTCTTTTAGCATATCGCTTATACATATTAGTGGAGCCCTTAAGATCTTTGCTTGATTACCAGCGTTATGATGGCAGTCACACTAGTGGAGGCTGGGTAATCTACAAGCACATCCTTATACAAGTCCTTAGTCGTATGATTATCGAGACGGGGCATCGATACTCCGGAATAGACTAGCGTATACGCTTCTCATCCCAACACGGGAGATGGTCTGTCCCACAGCCATTAGTACGTCATACTGGAGATAGTATACGGGTGCTCGTTAGGTTGCGAGTACACTGGAAATGACTTATCGGGAACTGTTGGTTGGTACATAACTATCGTCAGATAACAGTTCCCAGGTGACAGGAGTACAGCTTAGTCTGTCGACTTGACACTGCTATTTCGCCTCGAGTGCGTTCCCACTGAACAGATGTAGCATACGCATTAAGCGTCGTAAGCCGGTATCAGGCTAACCCAGGGGAGAAACACTGGATAGCAGTAAAGAATATTCTTAAGTACCTGAGAAGTACTAAGGAGATGTTCTTGGTGTATGGCGGAAAAGACCTCCAGATCGAGGCCTTTGCTGACTCCAGCTTCCAGAGTGATAAGGATGACTCCAAGTCCATGTCGGGTTATGTCTTCACCCTCAATGGAGGGGCGGTCTGTTGGAAGAGCTCCAAGCAGGAAACCGTTGCTCACTCGACGATGGAAGCGGAGTACATAGCTTCTTGCGATGCCGCAAAGGAAGCTGTCTGGATGAAGAAGTTCCTCACGGAGATTCAATTGGTTCCTACCATTGTTGATCCAATACTGCTGTATTGCGACAACAACGGCGCTATATCCTTAGGGAAGGAACCCAAGTCCTATCAGAAGTCCGGCACATCTTGCGGCGGTACCACCTGATCAGGGAGATCGTAGATCGCCGGGAGATCAAGGTGAGGAGAATAGATTCGGAGAATAACACTGCAGATCCACTCACGAAGGCCATACCCGAGACTCAGTTTGAACGGCTGATCGAGATGATAGGTCTTCGATACGCCGGTACATGGCCCTAGTGCAAGTGGGAGATTGTTAGTGTATATACCCTAGAGGCCATTACTGTATCATACTAATTTGTATATTACTTAATGGAAGCTTGGGATATTCACAGTTGTATAGACAGTCTTGCTCAAAATGGTAGTATGCTACTTGGTTTGTTTCTACTTCAATATGTGCATGTGTTTCTTTTAGCATATCGCTTATACATATTAGTGGAGCCCTTAGGATCTTTGCTTGATTACCAGCGTTATGATGGCAGTCACACTAGTAGGGGCTGGGTAATCTACAAGCACATCCTTATACAAGTCCTTAGTCATAGGATTATCGAGACGGGGCATCGATACTCCGGAATAGACTAGCGTATACGCTTCTCATCCCAACACGGGAGATGGTCTGTCCCACAGCCATTAGTACGTCATACTGGAGATAGTATACGGGTGCTCGTTAGGTTGCGAGTACACTGGAAATGACTTATCGGGAACTGTTGGTTGGTACATAGCTATCGTCAGATAACAGTTCCCAGGTGACAGGAGTACAGCTTAGTCTGTCGACTTGACACTGCTACTTCACCTCGAGTGTGTTCCCACTGAACTTTGATTACTACCCTACCACGGCTTAAAGAAGTCTTCCAAACAGGTAGTAGTTGGGTGCAGTCCCGAAGCACTTGGAGGTGTAGGGTTAGCATAGCACCTTAGCAAAGTTTAGGAAGGCATCACACATGCCATATTGAAAATTTTGGGGTGCTAAACAAACCCTAACCAAGATCTTAACTAGAGAATTAGGGTTAACTTTGCATGTAAACAACTTTACATCTAAGAGAGAGGGATTACAACCTTTGTAGCCCGTTCCTTCGCTTCATAAGCTTCGAGTAGTAGTCCATTCGCCGCGATCCATGAACTCCCAGACTTAAAAAAGGCTCCACAAGTAGAATGATCCATACTTGCTAGAAGTCCTCCTTTTCAAAGATGGTCTACCTTGAAGAATCTCAAACTCAAGCTCTCACTTCTCTAATCAAGTATTAATGAAGTGAACACCCTAATATAAGTGGCTAGAATAGATGAGGATGATAAAGTAGGAACTTTGCTCTATTTTGTTTTCATTTTCTCACTTTAAATCATCACTTCACAAAAAACTAGAAAGCTTTTTCAAGGAGGAAGAAGAAGAAGAAAGCTTTTGTGATGAATAATAATTATTGTTATGGTTACAAATGACAACCATGAGTTAATAAATGAAGGCCTTAACTCATATAGAGAATAAACTAGAGTTAAGGGTTTGGGTTGGGTTAACAAAATATCTTCATAAAATATCAAGCTATAAAACAAAAATGAAGCTTCATGAAAAGCTAACCCAAATCCAAAACCTAAGTTTGTTTAAACTTAACAACCATGTTGCATTTGTAACCCTAACTTGTTACAATATTATATATCACATATACAATATATTTTGTAACAAAAGAAAATAATACAATTAACATATATCACATATACATCAATGTATTATCCAGTGAGAAAATGAATCAATAAAGAGAGGTTATATGAGTTAACGTAATGTAATATATCACATATATAATTATACATTAAATTATCGAATCAACTCTTGATCCGGCAATCCGGCTATATTGCATATAACTGACCAATATGACATGTACCAATTCATCGAATCAACACTTGATCCGATGACCCGGCCATATCAAATATACCCAGCCGATATCTCATATCGCGAGAATAGAATACAATATCTCATATCGTATTATTCTCGGTCCCGCACATATCACATATGTACTCCTACTCCGTTTTGCCTGAGCCAGGAAACCTCTGTGTAGGACTCTAAAGAATCGTCAATACGACGGCAGTAGGTGATGATCATATCAAACACCCACAAGCTCCAAGCGGTCAGCTAAATGTAACAACCACCCGTGTATTGAGCAATCAGAAGATCAACAAGCAAGCATGTACATTCTCCTGCAAATTCAATCAGTAACACTCCCGTACAGTCCGATCTCTTCGTCTGATATGTTCCATTACTAGTCTAGGGGTGGTAAACGTCAGACCCCAGTAACCAATAAGTCGTGTCGATGTAAGGCTCATAACGGGTCGAGAAATTACTGATAACTCTTACCAGTAAATCTCCATATCAGCCATGGCCAGGGACTTCCAGTTATAGCCAATCGAACACAGCGCAACATCAACTCCTAATACCGGGAGAGACGAAACCCCTCCTATCGCTCATTGCCTCCATGTGATTCAGGACTGTACCCAAAAGCCACCATTTTGCACACCCTCTTGGATGTGGTAAGGTGGAAATCAAAGCACAATAGGAATCACACAAGACTCTATGACGATCACGGGTCTACAGACTAACCTGTACTAGTGTCACTGGAGAACTGCTATCTGACGATAGATATAAAACCATCCAGGAGTTCTCAGCGAGTCCATTCAGTGTACCCAGTCTCCACTAAGCACCTGTAACGTTTTAAAAATCGTTTCGATGAAATTTCGGAAAATCGGTAAAATAAGGGGGTTTTCTGTAAAAAGTCAAAATACAAATATTTTTATTATAAAAAATTAAATATACATATTCTAGTTATGTAATTGCTAGTATTTGGTGTTTATTGAGCCACTGGTGAAATTTCAAATTTTCTGAAAAAAAATTATTTTAATATTATTTTAAGCCGTCACTAATACATTTAATTAGGGAAAATTACAAATTGGAATGGGTTGATACAAATTTTATAATTCTTGACACACTAAACTGACATGTATAATATTGTTTTTGAAACGAAATCGTTTACCAAAACGGTTTAGAAATTATTGAAGAAAAAAAGCTTTTTTAGTGAATTTAGTGTAAATGGATGTTTGGGGTATAGTATTTATCATTTTCCATCACCCCACACCCATACCCACACTCACACACCCCCATTTTCCCTTCCCCTTGGCTGAATTCAGCAGCCCCCCCTCAATTGTCCCCACTTGTTTTGCAAAAGAAAAGAAAAGAGAATGATAGAAGTAAAATGTGGACTTTGACTTTTCTTCTCACTTTCTCTACCTCACTCTCTCTCCTCCCTCACCCCCCCCCAACATTTCCTGGACAAATTATGCAGGCCAATAGCAGCCCCCCTCTCCCCTCTTCTTCCCTCATTTTTCCCTCAAAAAAATTCACCAATTCCCATCAAAATCTAAACTAAAATTCAAAACAAAGCCCTACCCATTTTCCCTCATCTCCTTTAGCATGGATCTTGGTGCAAGGATTTCAAAATGGAGGTCTAGATTTCAAGTTTGATCATGGTTTGTGAGGTATAACTTTTGACCCATTATTCATTTTTGATTTAAATTCCTTAATGAAGCTTCTTAGGTGCTTAATTGCGGTTTAATTGAAATATGTGGGTTTGCAAGAGAAGGTTTAGATTAGGGTTTGTGAAAAGTCTAGTTAGGGGTTTGTGTTGTGAGAGTATGGGTGTGGGATGTATTTGACATATCAATATTTTGCTAGATCAAATTAAGTTACTAGTTTGCATTTTTGTTGATTTAAATTGTGATATTTATATAAATTGTAAACAAGGTTTTTAAAATAATTATATTCTTGTGAGATAAAATTCAAATTAAGATTTCATGTCATTATAAATATTATATTGAGTGGTTTAATGCTTTTAGTTCATGAAAATCCAAGCTGAATTGTTGTTTGTGCATTTTTGCTATAAAATTGTTAAAATTGGGTATTTTGTAAACTAGAATTTTGGGGTTAATGAAATTTAATGAGATTAAATTATGGAAATTGTTTTTATGACTTATTTAAGATATTTAATAAGTATTATGGCAACTAGATTTGTTTAAACATCGAGTTTTGTACTAAAACGGGTAATTTTTGCTTGCTAGATTTTCGGAAAAATGGCTTTTAAGGTGAATTTGGGGTTTTTGTGAATTCTAACCTATTTTATATTATAATCAGTGTTCGTGAATGTGCAAATGAGAGTGTTTAGGTTTTTCTCGATGGTTTGAAGTTTGTACATCGACATCGAGGGTTGGTCTGGCTATTCTTGCCTGCGTAGGCGATAGGTTTTGACCTATGCGTGATACGCGTACCGATTTGATTTTCGTATGCCGTTTCGATTTCGAATTTGGTTTTAATGCGATACGGTGCGTTATGATATGTAGGTACCCCATGTGGACTTCGAGACGACAATCAAGCGCGTGGCGACGTCGGCACCGGCGAGCGAGGACCAGGTGAGTAGATTTATATCTACGGGGAGAAGTCGGGTGGATGGCGTATAGCACCCCCGCAGTCCGTAGTATAGTTCATATATATATGTTTATATAGGTGTTTTATGATACGAGAATGTTTATTCATGATATGATTATGTGTTCATGGATTAGCTTTGGGTTAGTTGCGAAGCCCTAGAGTAGTCGTTATACCCACATACGCACACACAGACTTGCATACATTACTTTCTTGTGCGTAGATGGGGATGTGTATATATATATATACGCGTGGGTATGGGACTATGCATATATACATTCATATACACTTGCATGGATGATGAGGATAGTACTTGGGATTTGAGATGAGTCGATGAGATTTGATTTGAGGCCGTGAGATCGGTGATATGGCAGGGTTCGTATTCGAGATACGACATGGCGTTGTAGCTGGTCCTTGACGTAGTGTTTCACACACGTGCATGCATACTTAGGCGGTATCAGTATTGTACTAGACGTAGATCAGTACCCGATCATGATATTTGATAAAGAGGATACCAGATGAATAGTATGATGAATGTGATATTGACCCGTACCCAGATTTGGGATGCCGTATGACGGATTTACGTACGAGCTATATATTGATGATTGATCCGCACTCTTGACTTGGGATGTCTGATTATAGATATGGTATCGGATATGATATTATTGAGACGGGATCACCGACTATACATATACAGGCATGTATATGTATTGACTCAGATGATAGGCGGTTTCCTTACCTGTAGTTCAACTTGTTAGTTCAGCCGTATATGTTAGTGTAGTTGTTAGATTAGATTAGACTCCTACCTATTTCAAAATTAGCGAATCGTGGGTATTTTAAAAGACAGGTCAAGGGATCTACGGATATTTCAAAAGACGTATCCTTTCTTAAAACCACCGTAGCCCTTATTTTCAAAACCCCATGATTCGTGTTATTTCAAATGGCACCAGTGTTTAATATTTAGCTCCCGCTCATTATGGTTGCTCGCTCCACATCGCATACTTGCATTGTTATTTCATATTGCATTGTTGATATTATGCTGTTAGGACACCAGCACCATTACCGATGATGCGTATGTACCACGTACACTTACTTGCTGGTTCACACACATCTTCATCGGTAATTGCCATGTCACGTACACCTTAGAAAATATTATGGCTTAACTTAGCTTGATAGCTAGTAGTTTAACATGATATTAGTGTACTTACCTTATATGCCAGCTTAGATATTGTAGTTATTACTTGTCACTTCATGCATACTGTTATTCATTGTTATGTCGTATTCATGGATTCTCATGCCTATATTCATGGTTTTACATGCTATTGATGATTTGGATTCGGATTTCCATGAGATTTTCTGGATTTGGGGGAAAACCGCAAAACTTGTATAAGCTTCTTTCCTCTCTTTTAAATAAAAAGTGCGGTTTTCCCATGATGTATGAGTCGTCCACCATAAGTTTGCTGATGGATTTCGAGACCCGATTCGAGGAGATGGATGAACCGTTTCGGGTACATGATGGGCCCGGTGCGGTACCCCAGGGCAAGAAGATCGTGTTGTTGACGTTGAGCCTGTGCAGGGGAGCACGACCGACCGGTGATATTACCCTACGCGTCGGATATCCGGAGGATACCGTCGTGGTCATGAGATGGATGGTAGGGGCCGGCCTGGACTGACGGCGCCCTAATCATTGTGATTGAGACATTGAGATTTCGAGATATTGAGGTACAGAGACTGTGATAAAAAGATATCGAGATATTGGGATTACGTTTTGTGCCGATGCTAGGCACTGTTTTATGCTGATTTCATTATGATACCTCATTTTAAAAATACAGAAATATCACTAATTTATGAAAGCAGTTTTCTTCAGTACATGCATTCTGTTTCATGCATTCATACATCATCCATATGATATATTGCTACCTGAGGCACTGACACGGGAATATGGGATTACACTTGGGTTAGATATTTACCCTAGTCATTGTTATAGACTGCTGGTTATATTTGAGGATTATATATTATGATCGTATGACCTAGGATTGCGTCATACATGCGATTTCTATTCGTAGATGTTTTTCTATTCACGAGTTGGCAACTCACCCCTGTTGTGCCCCAATTTCTTGCAGGTTTTCCGTACAGGTTTCATTACGTCTTTGCGGGCACAGTTTCGTTCGGGTAACTTGCTAGTAGGTGGGTTTATTGGTATCGTACCCATCATATTACCTTGTATAATATTAGTCAGTTGTATCTAGTAAATTGCATCAACCAAACATGTATTTATTTTTGAGATAGAGACCAGTGATGTTATTCTTTCGACCTTAGAGTCGCGCGTTATATTTCTGTGGATTTCTTGTGGTTTTGAGTTTCCTTTTGAGTTTTGATCCTCGCCCTTGGCGTTGTATATTATATTACTTGTGTGGTTGTGACCGTCGATTGACGAAGAGCTAGCTCCCGCTTGGGGATGCCTTTTATTGATTTCGTATACTATTCATGTTGTATCCCATTTAGGAGCCAGTATTTACAATGGAGACTCTGCCGAAATTTTCAAGAAATACTTGATGTTTTTTTTTAAAAAAAAACGCATAATTTGGCTTATGCTTTTAAAACTACTTGTTTTAAGTTGTTTTTCCTTCACTCTACTACTTTTCTTGGTTTGGATTTCTGGGTTTTTTGCTTACTTAGATTACGTACGCCTCGCGACGTTTCGTAGTTTAAGTGCCGTTCATGTTCCGTACTTTCGGGACGTGACAAAGTTGGTATCAGAGCGTTAGGTTTTACCTTCGGAGCGTAGAATGACTCTTGGTTGATGGAGTAGGTGACTAAAGTAGAGTGACGTGCTGTGGGTATGTTCCGCGGCATACTTACGATACGCTACTCCACTTAAGGAGCCTTAGGATATACATTTCTTTACTCAGTATCATATTCATTCCTGATCTAGCCTCATCGGTACCAGTTATGGTTTTGCTTCCACGATTATGGGCAGGGAGAGCTACGGCTAGAGTTGCGGTCAGCATGAGCTCGTCAAGAACGAGGACTGACCAGGGCATGATTCCGGCGATACACGATTGCAGAGATGTGTCTTTTCATTGTGTTTTCATGCCACGAGCGTTGGGTGGATTGCTGTATGAGATTACTCAGGCGTGCCGATTTGCACTAGAGGATTAAGCCACTGATAGAGGCTAGCCAGATTTTGATGACCGTTGACGTATGGCTTATTCATGACGATTGAGGCACTGTTCAGCGTGCAGACGAATGAACCAGTTATTGCTGCGAACGACGAGATATCGCCACAGATGTTGGAGCTATTACGGTACGAGTTGTACTAAAAGATGATAGAAGGTCGCTAGTCATCGAGGATGAATGACTAGGGCATGTGGTTCGTTTACTACCCCGATGCGAGGTCATCAGATAGATTGATTCCAGCTAGAGACGACTTCATGCGGAGACGTTGAGAGTCGACGGAGACGTTGAGAGTCGACAGAGACGATCGAGTGTCAGAAACCTATTATTTCAAGTTTAAAGTATTCGGAAAGACATGCAGGCAATTATATGGTCCCTCTAGAAGAATGAAACCCTAACTCGACATAATGACCGTGTGAAAGCCTTTGAACCTCAGGGTTTGCGGCAGTTCTACGGCGCCATTAGTGAGGCTTGGGTTTGCCCTTCTACTGCTGGACCACCGATGCTGTGGTACGTACTCGATACTATTAAGTTGTACCCAAGATGTTGAGCTCTTGGGGGATTATGAGGTTTTGACGAATCGATCGGATGGTTCGACTTCATTCGGATGCTAGGTGGTGAGATGCATTTCTTGGGAGACTCCAGATACGAGGATAGCCGTTGGAGCTCAGTCCATGCAGCCACGACGAAACGAGTCCGAAGCAGTCGACATTAGAGAAAGTGGAGTAAGAGGTTCGTACGAGATCTTGATGAGACGACGTTCCACTCCGCCGACATCAGAGATGCGATACGTATGCCGAGGCATTGTACTTGGATATACCTTCCAGGAGTCGTGATGGGTATGCAGCCGTTCCGGAACGAGAACAGATCTAGTAAGGGACGATGACTTCCGGACAGTTCGGCAGAGACGAGATTTGGGAGAGATTTCGATAGGACCTTTCTGGAATAAATTACGAAAAGACTTGGACCCAGGAGTGGTCATGTTATGCACACCGGTAGGCCAGAGTTCAGAATCGTCGACGAGACATGCTATGAGTGACCACGGCAGTTGGCCAGAGATTCATGGAGGATGTGCTTGAACGGAACTATTCCGCCATACTTGATTTTGCGTATTTTGGGCGATCTATTCGCATGATTGATTTTAATGATTGAGTTTCATGATATTTGTTTTCATGCGCCATGGTTGCACCTACTGAGTATTTACGATTTTTGCACAGTTGTTGCACTTGAGATAGTTTTCGTGCCTTGGTTTCTCATGTTTGTGATTATATGGATTTCATAAAGTTGAGTTGATTTGTGCGTATATACGCATACGATTTGGTTTTTGCACTCGGTATAGTTCACATATGCTTGCAGTGCAGTGATACGCATTTTGTGCACGTAGATGCACTAGACTTCGATTTCGATTGTGATACTTGATATTTGTTTCGTGCACCTTGTGCACCTGATTTGATTTTGCGCATGTTCGGCGCTTGATATTGGATTTCATGATTTCATGCATGATGGATGCACCTGGTTTTGATTTTCGTGCATGTTGAGCGCATGTTTTGAGAAGCGATTTCGGTGCACACCAGATGCACTAAATCGAGATTCTTCGTGCATGTCAGACGCACCTGTCCTTGCTGTCAGGCATACACGCTGCCTATGACACATGTTGTGTGCACACCCGATGCACTTAGATGTTGTTTCTGTGCGCATGTATGGCACATATATGGATTTTGATTTCCGTGCGCACCAGACGCACGTAGTATTCATATGCGTATTTTGGGATTGATTTCTTATAGAGCAGTACGTTTTTATGATATTTGCTATGTGTTTTCGTACTGAGCAGGACTAGTCAGGGGACAGTACCTGAATATATTTTGCATGCATTGATAGCTATCAAAGGGAATTCCAAAAAGCGAACTATAGTCTCAGTATTTACCTACGTGTCTGATATGACACGAGACGTTTAAACAAGGAAACCCTTCTAAATTGTTTTCCAAAACGGCGGAACGTACATTTTAAACAAAAGGTATATATGTATATGGTTATTTTCTTACAATAGATGTCCACCACTGTGCTGTGCTGCGAGCATCGCACAGCGATTTGAAGAAGATTTGGCATGCATTGCTTCCAGATGTTTTAATGATGTATATCATATTGATTTTCATTTTGGGATTTAGACATTGTGTCTTCACCAAGACTCCGATGGTTGCGGGATACTTGATGGAGTTTTGATTTTTAGTTATATGATCATTTTTCCTGCGCATGCGCTGCGCTACGACTTGTTTTATGTATTTATGAATTTGGAGCCCCGACGACTTGATGGTTTTGCTTAAATATTTTAGTATTTAGGGGAGTTTTTAATTTAAATTCGGGAACCAAATTTCTTTAAGGGGGGAAGATTGTAATGTTTTGAAAATCGTTTCGGTGAAATTTCGGAAAATCGGTAAAATAAGGGGGGTTTCTGTAAAAATTCAAAATACAAATATCTTTATTATAAAAAATTAAATATACATATTCTAGTTATGTAATTACTAGTATTTGGTATTTATTGAGCCACTGGTGAAATTTCAAATTTTCTGAAAAAAAATTATTTTAATATTATTTTAAGCCGTCACTAATACATTTAATTAGGGAAAATTACAAATTGGAATGGGTTGATACAAATTTTATAATTCTTGACACACTAAACTGACATGTAAAATATTGTTTCTGAAACGAAATCGTTTGCCAAAACGGTTTAGAAATTATTGAAGAAAAAAGGTTTTTTTAGTGAATTTAGTGTAAATGGATATTTAGGGTATAGTATTTATCATTTTCTATCACCCCACACCCATACCCACACTCACACACCTCCATTTTCCCTTCCCCTTGGCTGAATTCAGCAGCGCTCCCTCAATTGTCCCCACTTGTTTTGCAAAAGAAAAGAAAAGAGAATGATAGAAGTAAAAGGTGGACTTTGACTTTTCTTCTCACTTTCTCCACCTCACTCTCTCTCCTCCCTCACCCCCCCCCCCCCCCCCGCATTTCCTGGCCAAATTATGCAGGCCAACAGTAGCCCCCCTCTCCCCTCTTCTTCCCTCATTTTTCCCTCAAAAAAAATTCACCAATTCCCATCAAAATCTAAACTAAAATTCAAAACAAAGCCCTACCCATTTTCCCTCATCTCCTTTTGCATGGATCTTGGTGCAAGGATTTAAAAATGGAGGTCTAGATTTCAAGTTTGATCATGGTTTGTGAGGTATAACTTTTGACCCATTGTTCATTTTTGATTTAAATTCCTTAATGAAGCTTGTTAGATGCTTAATTACGGTTTAATGGAAAGATGTGGGTTTGCAAGAGAAGATTTAGATTAGGGTTTGTGAAAAGTCTAGTTTGGGTTTTATGTTGTGAGACTATGGGTGTGGGATGTATTAAACATATCAATGTTTTTCTAAATCAAATTAAGTTGCTAGTTTGCATTTTTGTTGATTTAAATTGTGATATTTATATAAATTGTAAACTAGGTTTTTAAAATAATTATATTCTTGTGAGATAAAATTCAAATTAAGGTTTCATATCATTATAAATATTATATTGAGTGGTTTAATGCTTTTAGTTCATGAAAATCCAAGCTAAATTGTTGTTTGTGCATTTTTGCTATAAAATTGTTAAAATTGGGTATTTTGTAAACTAGAATTTTGGGGTTAATGAAATTTAATGAGATTAAATTATGGAAATTGTTTTTATGACTTATTTAAGATATTTAATAAGTATTATAGCCATTAGATTTGTTTAAACGTCGAGTTTTGTACTAAAACGGGTAATTTTTGCTTGCTGGATTTTCGGAAAAATGGCTTTTAAGGTGAATTTGGGGTTTTTGTGAATTCTAACCTATTTTATATTATAATCAGTGTTCGTGAATGTGCAAATGAGAGTGTTTGGGTTTTTCTCGATGGTTTGAAGTTTGTACATCGACATCGAGGGTTGGTCTGGCTATTATTGCCTGCGTAGGCGATAGGTTTTGACCTATGCGTGATACGCGTGCCGGTTTGATTTTCGTATGCCGTTTCGATTTCGAATTTGGTTTTAATGCGATACGGTGCGTTATGATATGTAGGTACCCCATGTGGACTTCGAGACGACAAGCAAGCGCGTGGCGACATCGGCACCGGCGAGCGAGGACCAGGTGAGTAGATTTATATCTACGGGGAGAAGTCGGGTGGATGGCGTATAGCACCCCCGCAGTCCTTAGTATAGTTCATATATATATATATATATATATATATATATATATATATATATATATATATATGTTTATATAGGTGTTTTATGATACGAGAATGTTTATTCACGATATGATTATGTGTTCATGGATTAGCTTTGGGTTAGTTGCGAAGCCCTAGAGTCGTTGTTATACCCACATACGCACACACAGACTTGAATACATTACTTTCTTGTGCGTAGATGGGGATGTGTATATATGTATATACGCGTGGGTATGGGACTATGCATATATACATTCATATACACATGCATGGATGATGAGGATAGTACTTGGAATTTGAGATGAGTCGATGAGATTTGATTTGAGGCCGTGAGATCGGTGATATGGCAGGGTTCGTATTCGAGATACGACATGGCGTTGTAGCGGGTCCTTGACGTAGTGTTTCACACATGTGCATGCATACTTAGGCGGTATCAGTATTGTACTAGACGTAGATCAGTACCCGATCATGATATTTGATAAAGAGGATACCAGATGAATAGTATGATGAATGTGATATTGACCCGTACCCAGATTTGGGATGCCGTACGACGGATTTACGTACGAGCTATATATTGATGATTGATCCGCACTCTTGATTTGGGATGTCTGATTATAGATATGGTATCGGATATGATATTATTGAGGCCGGATCACCAACTATACATATACAGGTATGTATATGTATTGACTCAAATGATAGGCGGTTTCCTTACCTGTAGTTCAGCTTGTTAGTTCAGCCGTATAGGTTAGTGTAGTTGTTAGATTAGATTAGACTCCTACCTATTTCAAAACTAGCGGATCGTGGGTATTTAAAAAGACAGGTCAAGGGATCTACGGATATTTCAAAAGACGTATCCTTTCTTAAAACCACCGTAGCCCTTATTTTCAAAACCCCACGATTCGTGTTATTTCAAATGGCACCAGTGTTTAATATTTAGCTCCCGCTCATTATGGTTGCTCGCTCCGCATCGCATACTTACATTGTTATTTCATATTGCATTGTTGATATTATGCTGTTAGGACACCAGCACCATTACCGATGATGCGTATGTACCACGTACACTTACTTGCCGGCTCACACACATCTTCATCGGTAATTGCCATGTCACGTACACCTTAGAAAATATTATGGCTTAACATAGCTTGATAGCTAGTAGTTTGACATGATATTAGTGTACTTACCTTATATGCCAGCTTAGATATTGTAGTTATTACTTGTCATTTCATGCATACTGTTATTCATTGTTATGCCGTATTCATGGATTCTCATGCCTATATTCATGGTTTTACATGCTATTGATGATTTGGATTCGGATTTCCATGAGATTTTCTGGATTTGGGGGAAAACCGCAAAACTTGTATAAGCTTCTTTCCTCTCTTTAAAATAAAAAGTGCGGTTTTCCCATGATGTATGAGTCGTCCACCATGAGTTTGCTGATGGATTTCGAGCCCCGATTCGAGGAGATGGATGAACCGTTTCGGGTACATGGTGGGCCCGGTGCGGTACCCCGGGGTAAGAAGATCGTGTTGTTGACGTTGAGCCTGTGCAGGGGAGCACGACCGACCGGTGATATTACCCGACGAGTCGGATATCCGGAGGATACCGTCGTGGTCATGAGATGGATGGTAGGGGCCGGCCTGGACTGACGGCGCCCTAGTCATTGTGATTGAGACATTGAGATTTCATGATATTGAGGTACAGAGACTGTGATACAGAGATATCGAGATATTGGGATTACGTTTTGTGCCGATGCTAGGCACTATTTTATGCTGATTTCATTATGATACCTCATTTTAAAAATACAGAAATCTCACTAATTTATGAAAGCAGTTTTCTTCAGTACATGCATTCTGTTTCATGCATTCATACATCATCCATATGATATATTGCTACCTGAGGCACTGACACGGGAATATGGGATTACACTTGGGTTAGATATTTACCCTAGTCATTGTTATAGACTGCTGGTTATATTTAAGGATTATATATTATGATCGTATGACCTAGGATTGCGTCATACATGCGATTTCTATTCGTAGATGTTTTTCTATTCACGAGTTGGTAACTCACTCCCGTTGTGCCCCAGTTTCTTGCAGGTTTGCCGTACAGGTTTCATTATGGCTTTGCGGGCACAGTTTCGTTCGGATAACTTGCTAGTAGGTGGGTTTATTGGTATCGTACCCATCATATTACCTTGTATAATATTATTCAGTTGTATCTAGTAAATTGCATCAACCAAACATGTATTTATTTTTGAGATAGAGACCAGTGATGTTATTCTTTCGACCTTAGAGTCGCGCGTTATATTTCTGTGGATTTCTTGTGGTTTTGAGTTTCCTTTTGAGTTTTGATCCTCGCCCTTGGCGTTGTATAATATATTACTTGTGTGATTGTGACCGTCGATTGACAAAGAGCTAGCTCCCGCTTGGGGATGCCTTTTATTGATTTCGTATACTATTCATGTTGTATCCCGTTTGGGAGCCAGTATTTACAAAAAAGACTCTGCCGAAATTTTCAAGAAATACTTGATTTTTTTTTTTAAAAACGCATAATTCGGCTTATGCTTTTAAAACTACTTGTTTTAATTTGTTTTTCCTTCACTCTACTACTTTTCTTGGTTTGGATTTCTGGGTTTTCGGCTTACTTAGATTACGTACGCCTCGAGACGTTTCGTAGTTTAAGTGCCGGTCATGTTCCGTATTTTCGGGACGTGACAGCACCCATAAACCATCTTTCATGTCCAACGCCAATGGATATGGGATCATCCATCTCCCATCATATGGGTCAAGATGCGTGTACGCTAGTCTACTCTGGAGTATCGATGCCCTGTCTCGATACACTCTCGACTAGGAACAGTTATAGGATGTACTCGTTGACTACCCTGGCCCCACTAGTATGATCTCATCATAGTCCTAGTAGTCGAGTACATATCCTAAGGGCTTTATCAACACGTGATCACAAAACAGTATTCATTAACATGTTAAGATTGTTAGTGTATATGCCCTAGAGGCCATTATAGTATCATACTAGTTTGTATATTATTTAATGGAAGCTTGGGATATTCACCTTGTATTGACAATCTTGCTCAAAATGGTAGTTTGCTACTTGGTTTGTTTCTGCTTTAATGTGTGCATGTGTTTCTTATAGCATATCACCTTTACACATTAGTGGAGCCCTTAGGATCTTTGCTTGATTACCAGCATTGTGATGGCAGTCACACTTATGGGGGCTGGGTAATCCACAAGCACATCCTTATGCAGGTCCCTAGTCGTAGGACTATCGAGACAGGGCATCGATACTCCGGAGTAGACTAGCGTATGCGCTTCTCATCCCAGCTTGGGAGACGGTCTGTCCCACAGCCGTCAGTACGTCGTACTTGAGATAGTATGCGGGTGCTCGTTAGGTTACGAGTACACTGGACAGGACTCGTCGGGAACTGTTGGTTGGTATTATACCTATCGTCAGTTATCAGTTCCCAGGTGACATGAGTACAACTTAGTCCGTTGACTTGACACTGTCACTTCGCCTCGAGTGTGTTCCCACTGTTCTTAGATTTCTACCCTACCACGGCTCAAAGGAGTCGTGCAAACAGGTAGCAGTTGGATGCAGTCCCGAAGCACTTGGAGGCAGTGACGGTTAGACAGGATTCGTCTCTCCTGGTATTGCGGGTTGATATCGCGCTGTGTGTAGGAGAGCCATTACACGAAGTCCCTGGCCAGGGCAAGCGAGATAGACTGGTAGGTTTCCAGTGTTATCTCAGGTGTTCTGGGCTACACTCCGATACGACTTGTACCGCTATTAGGGGACTGACGTTTACCGCCCCCCTAGGCCCGCCATGCGATACTCTTAGATGAACAGACTGGACTGTACGGAGACTGTCACATTCAGGCTCAGTAGGAGTTCAGATGGGTTTACCTCGTCAGTCTTCTTATCGGCATCTACCTGGGGACCGTTACGTACAGCTAGTGCCGCTTGCGATCTGTGGTTAAATCCACTGCCAGCGTAGTGTCGAGTCTTTAGAGTCCCACACAGAGGGTTATTCGCCTTTAGGCAAAACGAGTAGAGGTCGCATGGTTTTACGACAGGGTTCGTTCACATCCGCGCACTTGTGCACGTTTGGTGTCCGGACAGCTTATACTAGCGGGCTTTGGTTTAAGCCAGATCCTAGTATATGTTTCGGGATTGGTTTTATCTCATTGTATTCGTGTTCCTCGGAACACGGATACGGGTGTGTATGCATAGTTGACTGAGGTAGAGGCAGAAGATTTTCATTAGGGTTAATGACCGTTGTCTTTTTCTTAACCCTAATGTTTATGTGTGAAATATGATTATTAATATTAATTAATTATAATTGTGTTATGGTTAGGGTTGTTAACCATTTGACTATGCTTGACTTGTTGACCTAGGTTGACAAGTTGACCATCATCATTTCATATGAAAGATGCCCTTTGATTCTAGCAAAAGTAATTAATGTGAAATGATAATGGTCATTTCAAGATTAACCATCACAATTATCTTTAGTTAGTTTTTAATTATCATAATTCACACATATATGTGAGAAGGTTGTCATTATCTTCTTCATTCTATCATTCTCATTCTCTCTCATCCTCTTTCTCTCTCTCTAGCTCTCCCCTCTCATGAGTTGAGAACCATTGAGCTTGAGATAAAACCTTCAAAATTACTCTCAACTCTTTCTAAGGTTCTAGGTTTAGCACACCAAGAACCTTAGTTACTTCTAGTTTGAGGTAGGAGCCAAAGGTAGAGGCCCTCAGGTGGATCTTTCTTCGGCAAGAGAAGGCGACAAGGACAACCCGTTCATCACACTCCAAGGAGCAAGAAGAGAAGGACTTGAAGACCTAGGTATAACCCCTTAACCGAGTATCTAACCCTTTTAGCTTGGTAGTTAGTTTATGTTTAGCAAAGATCCCTCCTTTTGTGTAGTCCATGTTGCCTAGTGTTGTAAAAATCGAATTTTTCATAACGTTTCCGCCTCCCCGTAAGCACCGGGGTGGGCAACGTGGACTTACAAAGATAAAGTGAAACCAGATAGCATACTATCATATCGAGCAAGAAAGTCCTCTCTATATATATCCAAGCATCCATTATAATATACATTACATGTATAACAATGGCCTCTAGGGCATATACATAACTAACAATCTCCCACTTGCACTAAGGCCAGCTGTTGTAGTATCTCATACCCAACATCCCGAAGAGTCTCTCAAATTGTATCTGAGGAATGACCTTTGTGAGTGGATCCGCAGTTTTGTCCTTCGTATCAACTCTCCTGGCCTCGATCTCCCGGCGATCAACTATCTCCCGGATCAGGTGATACCGCCTCAGAATATGTCTGGACTTTTGATGGGACCTGGGTTCCTTGGCCAAAGCCACAGCTCCATTGTTATCACAATACAGAGGTATTGGATACTCAATGGACGGAACCACACAAAGTTCAGTGATGAACTTCTTTATCCAGACAGCCTCTTTGGCAGCATCATTGGCAGCGATGTATTCAGCCTCCATTGTCGAGTCTGCCACGGTTTCCTGTTTGGAACTCTTCCAACAAACCGCCCGTCTGTTTAGCGTAAAGACAAATCCCGAGTGCGACTTAGAGTCGTCTTTATCACTCTGGAAGCTCGAATCGGTAAAGGACTCCACTTAGAGTTCTCCGTTACCATACACCAAGAACATCTCTTTTGTCCTTCCCAAGTACTTGAGAATGTTCTTCACAGCTGTCCAGTGATTCTCTCCAGGATTTGCTTGATACCTACTCACCAAACTTAGTGAGTATGCTACATCGGGTCTGGTACATAGCATCGCGTACATGATAGAGCCTACTGCCGAAGCATAGGGTATCCCTTGTATAGGAGCTCTTTCCAAATTAGTCTTGGGAGACATCTCTTTGGAGAGAGTGAGTCCAGAGATCGTGGGTAGATTCCCATGCTTTGATTCTTCCATACTAAACCTCTTTAGTATGGAGTCAATGTATCTGGATTGGGACAATCCCAGTATCCGTTTAGATCTATCTCTATAGATCTTAATCCCCAAAATGCAGAAGGCATCACCTAGATCTTTCATTAAGAATCTATGTGATAAGAAGAGCTTGACCGAGTGCAGCATAGGAATATCATTTCCTATCAAGAGTATGTCATCTACGTACAATACGAGGAAGACAACTTTACCCTCTGCCACCTTCTTGTATATACAAGGTTCATCTATGTTTTTGGTGAAGTCAAACTCTTTGACTACCACATCAAAACAGATATTCCAACTCCGCGATGCCTGTTTTAACCCATAGATGGATTTAAGCGGCTTGCACAACTTTCCGCTGCTCCCACTGTCTACGAAGCCCTCTGCTGAGTCATATACACGCACTCTTCCAAATCACCATTCAGAAAGGCGGTCTTAACATCCATTTGCCAGATTTTGTAGTCATGGTATGCAGCAATGGCAAGTAAGATCCGGATGGACTTAAGCATAGCTACTGGAGAAAAGGTTTCGTCATAATCCACACCTGGTCGTTGACGAAAACCCTTTGCAACAAGTCTAGCTTTGAAAGTCTCAACTTTTCCATCTACACCAAGTTTCTTCTTAAAGATCCATTTTCTCCGAACGGGTTTTACCCCTTCAGGAGCAATTTCCAAAGTCCATACTTTGTTAGTGTACATGGATTCCATCTCAGATCGCATTGCATCCAGCCATTTCACAGAGTCACCACTCGTGATGTCCTGCTCGAAACTAGTCGGGTCATCATCTTCCATGATGCAATCCTCGCTTCCACCATCGATGAGAAAACCGTAGTATCTCTCAGGTGGATGAGCAACCCTACTAAATCGGCGGAGCGGCTGGGGTTCATCTGGAACTACTGAATCTTCTGGTTCCACTGAATCTTCAGTTGCAGTTTGTGTTATTGGAACTTCTTCCAGCTCTACCTCTTTGCCACTAATTTCTTTTACAAGAAATTCCTTTTCTAAAAAGGTGGCATGTTGAGCAACAAAGACCTTTTGTTCCTCAGCGTGGTAGAAAAAATATTCTTGAGAATTCTTTGGATATTCCACAAACTTGCAAAGAACTGATCATGCCTCGAGCTTGTCCGGATTTTGCCTTTTGACATAGGTCGGACAACCCCATATCTTAACTCGTTTAAAATATGGTCTCTTCCCACTCCATATCTCATATGGTGTGGTGTGTACAGATTTAGATGGAACTAGATTCAATAGGTATATGGCTGTCTCAAGCGCATACCCCCAAAAGATAATAGGCAACTCAGCAGTGCTCATCATAGAGCACACCATATCTAATAGGGTGCGATTCCTTCGCTCCGATACACCGTTGTGCTGTGGTGTATAAGAAGGAGTAAGCTGAGAGAGAGTCTCATTCTCTTTTAGATAGTTCAGGAACTCATTACTCAAGTATTCTCCTCCTCGATCAGATCGAAGGATTTTAATACTTTTACCCGTTTGGTTCTCGACATCGTGTTTATATTCCCTGAATTTATCAAAAGCTTCAGACTTGTGTTTCAACAGGAACACATGTCCGTATCTTGAGAGATCGTCGGTGAATGTAATGAAGTACGAAGAACCATTCCTGGCATGTGTAGACATGGGACCGCATACATCACTATGTATTAGTCCCAAGAGTTCCGTAACTCTTTCTCCGTGTCCACTAAACAGAGTTTTGGTCATCTTTCTTTTGAGACATGAATGGCAAGTTTCATAAGATGATAATTCGAACGTATTTAAATAACCATCTTTATGTAACTTAGCTAGTCGTGCCACATTGATATGACCAAGTCTACAATGCCACAAGAAGGATTCGTTCATTTCTGAACTTTTCCTCTTTTGTGTGTTCTGTATATTAACAACTGGGTTTTGATTTAGAACATATATGCCATTATTTAACGATCCTGATCCAATCAATTTTTGATTTAGGAAGATGTTCATAACATTATCCTGTATTACAAAATTATATCCTTCTTTACTTAATAAAGAAACTGATATAATGTTGCATATCATGTTCAGTATATAATAGCATTCGTTTAGAATCAATGTATTACCACTTGGTAATACAAGGTGATATTCGCCAACTGCTTTGGCTGCAACATTTGCACCATTCTCTACTCTTACGGAATGATCACCCATTCCCAGTTCTCTACCTTTCTTTAGCCCATGCAATATATTGCATATGTGGGATCCTGATCCAGTATCTAATGCCCAGGACATAGAGTAAACTGTGAAACAGTTCTCGGTAACTAACACATCTGAAGAAGATGCATCAACATGCTTATTCTTCGTTTGGGCGGCGTGAGAATCCAGATATTATCCTATTCCCTGCTCAGTCTTATAACATTTATAAGAAAGAACGGGACCAACGTTCCCCTGCTCAGTATAACAAGCGGGTTCGGTTAATACATCCATATTATTATCTTGATTAAGGCCTGACATGGTCGCTACCTGGAGAGAGAGAGAAGAAAACACTTTAGCGTGCGCTCTTGCAAGATTGGATTGGTTATTATCTTATCTAATCAGGATGGCTCCCACTACTTTAATCAAATCTTCCTTCAAACCCTAAAAGGTAAGATTATCCGGGATTAATTACACCTTACAAGTTCGCCAATCTTTCAGCCACATCAGTGTTGGTACCTTGAGGGAGGTTCCCCGTGCTTTCGCACGGACCTAATTAAAATAAACCTCGTTTTCCCAGAGGCATAACCCTGTTAACACCTTTCTAGACACCTACTTGATCGGCTAATTGTCCTGTGTAAAATTCTCCCAGGAGTAACTCTTACTCGCAGTGGGTATCGGGATCCATCTATCTCATAGAAGGTATGCAATCTCATTGCAAATTTCAACACTTGAAATTCCCGATAATTATTTTACCCCTAGTGATTTATGACCTTGACTAAGTCAACAAACCAAAAATCGCAAGTCAAGTTCATCCCGTACATTTCTCGATTGAATTAAACTCACCCGTATGACCCTTGACTAAGTCAATAAGGCCGTACGACTACCCTAATCCAATCGCATCGCATGCTTTAGCAGATAAACACTATTTATCTACCGTACACTACGCCTTGACTAAGTCAACAAACGTAGCACGAATACTAAATATTATTTATCTGAAATGACGGAGGGTTACAACAGGTTTTTATAAAAACCTATTGCGTAAGGAACTTGATATCGTTGTAGAAACAAGTGATTTTGAAAAGGAGTGTTTTTGAGGATTTTCTAGTTTCGCTAAAGAGGTCATTCCCGGTGAAGGGATCTCGGCTCTTTCCTCATCGAATAAGGTGCAGGATATTTCATAAATACCTCTATGCAAAGCAAGAACTATAGAAGCAATCAAAAACTAAACCGTGAGTTTGTAGTATCTGCCAGTTTTGCTAAAGAGGTCACTCCCGGTGAAGGGATCTCGGCTCTTTCCTTATCGAATAAGATACTGGATATTCTACAAGGAATACCGCTATACAAAGCAAAAACTGTAGCTACCCTTTTTTGAAAATTTGATTTTACAACATCTTTTAGGTTTCTTTTCTTTTATTAATCTTATTAATAAAACCCATCATTTAAGCTTCCTAAGCATCACAGAAGAAACGAAAGCAGCAATATTTATATATCAACATATAATATAAGCATTCATCTCAGGCAGTAATATGATCTCATCACAGAACATTGCAGCAGAAGTCAACATATGAAATATTGGATATACTAGGACATCCGTGTTTTATTTTGAGCCTATATAAAACACGGATTCCACAGTCACGATGAATAGCCAAACCCACATCCCTAGACCCCTACGAGAGAGGCAAGTAACCCTGCCAATTCTAGGGTTAGGAGACCCGGTCTCGACTCCTCGAGATGGCCTCCCAGTGGACCCTAGAACCCGGTTACTTGCGCTCTCCGACTTGGGACTATCCTAATGCGGAAAAGTAAATAATATACAACGGTGACATCATCCTCAACCCGGAAGTGTCCCAATAAAAGAATATTACATACAAATGAATTTTACATGAACGAAAAAGAAAACACTCATCTTACATAAAATCCCCGGCTATTCAATACACAACGATCCAATATAACATATCACAGCAATATATAAACATCACAGATAACTAGGCGAACTTAGATAATTCGACAGACACAACGAATTCCCAAAATACCCCAGTGAGCTCAACACTTGAGGAGAACATAAAAAATTCCCAGTAGCATGCCCCAGCACCTATGGACCATCGCTGAAGTGCCCGTCCCAAGCCTCCACAGTGGCGCCGCGGAACAGCCGCCAAAACCAGGTTTTGGCCGCGGTTACGCAGTCACTGTAGCGAGTTAGGGACTCTTTCTTCGGGTGAGTCCATAAAATTCCCTACATGATTTTCTGAGTATTTTTAATATGAAAAATTTCAACTTTTGAAAAAATTTCTAACAACGGGTCAATTCTCGGTGTTTCGGGGTTCGATCGGACTTCTAACTTCGTCTAGACAATGCCTGGTGCTCTAGCTTGGCTCTAATACCACTGTAGGGTTAGCATAGCACCTTAGCAAGGTTTAGGAAGGCATCACACATGCCATATTAAAAATTTTGGGGTGCTAAACAAACCTTAACCAAGATCTTAACTAGAAAATTAGGGTTAACTTTGCATGTAAACAACTTTACATCTAAGAGAGAGGGATTACAACCTTTGTAGCCTGTTCCTTCACTTCATAAGCTCCGAGTAGTAGTCCCTTCGCCGCGATCCATGATCTCCTGGACTCAAGAGAGGCTCCACAAGTCGAATGATCCATGCTTGCTAGAAGTCTTCCTTTTCGAAGATGATCTACCTTTAAGAATCTCAAACTCAAGCTCTCACTACTCTAAACAAGTATTAATAAAGTGAACACCATAATCTAAGTGGCTAGAATAGATGAGGATGATGAAGTAGGAATTTTGCTCTCTTTTGTTTTCATTTTCTCACTTTAAATCATCACTTCACAAAAATCTTGAAAGCTTTTTCAAGGAGGAAAAAGAAGAAGAAAGCTTTTGTGATGAATAATAATTATTGTTATGGTTACAAATGACAACCATGAGTTAATAAATAAAGGCCTTAACTCATGTAGAGAATAAACTAGAGTTAAGGGTTTGGGTTGAGTTAACAAAATATTTTCACAAAATATCAAGCTAGAAAACAAAAAGGAAAGCTTTATGAAGCTTCATGAAAAAACTAACCCAAAAGCTTACCCAAATCCAAAACCTAACTTTGTTTAAACTTAACAACCATGTTGCATTTTTAACCCTAACTTGTTAGAATATTATATATCACATATACAATATATTTTGTAACAAAAGAAAATAATACAATTAACATATATCGCATATACATCAATGTATTATCCAGTGAGAAAATGAATCAATAAAGAGAGCTTATATTAGTTAACGTAATGTAATATATCACATATATAATTATACATTAAATTATCGAATCAACTCTTGATCCGACAATCCGGCTATATTGCATATAACCGACTAATATAACATGTACCAATTCATCGAATCAACACTTGATCCGATGACTCGGCCATATCAAATATACCCGGCCGATATCTCATATCGCGAGAATAGAATACGGTATCTCATATCATATTATTCTCGGTCCCGCACATATCACATATGTGCTCCTACTCCATTTTGCCTGAGCCAGGAAACCTCTGTGTAGGACTCTAAAGAATCGTCAATACGACGGCAGTAGGTGATGATCATATCAAACACCCACAAGCTGCAAGCGGTCAGCTAAACGTAACAGCCACCCGTGTATTGAGCAATCAGAAGATCAACAATCAAGCCTATACATTCTCCTGCAAATCCAATCAGTAACACTCCCATACAGTTCGATCTCTTTGTCTGATATGTTGCATATCTAGTCTAGGGGTGGTAAACGTCAGACCCCAGTAACCGATAAGTCGTGTCGACGTAAGGCTCATAACGAGTTAAGAAACTACTGATAACTCTTACAGTAAATCTCCATATCAACCCTGGCCACGGACTTCCAGTTATAGCCAATCGAACACAGCGCAACATCAACTCCCAATACCGGGAGAGACGAAACCCCTCCTATCGCTCATTGCCTCTATCTGATTCGGGACTGTACCCAAAAGCCACCGTTTTGCATGCCCTCTTAGACGTGGTAAGGTGGAAATTAAAGCACAATGAGAATCACACAAGACTCTATGACGATCTCGGGTCTACAGACTAACATGTACCGGTGTCACCGGAGAACTGCTATCTGACGATAGATATAATACCATCCAGGAGTTCTCAGCAAGTTCGTTCAGTGTACCCAGTCTCCACTGAGCACCCATACACCATTTTTGATATCCAACACCAATGGATATGGGATCATCCATCGCCCATCATATAGGTCAAGACGCGTGTACGCTAGTCTTCTCTGGAGTATCGATGCCCTGTCTCGATACACCCTCGACTAGGAACAGTTATAGGATGTACTTGTTGACTACCCTGGCCCTACTAGTATGATCTCATCACAGTCCTAGTAGTCGAGTACATATCCTAAGGGCTTTATCAACACGTGATCACAAAACAGTATTCGTTAACATGTTAAGATAAAGTGAAACCAGATAGCATACTATCATATCGAGCAAGAAAGTCCGCTCTATATATATCCAAGCATCCATTATAATATGCATCACATGTACAACAATGGCCTCTAAGGAATATACATAACTAACCGGAGGCAGTAGCGGTTAGACAGGATTCGTCTCTCCCGGTATTGGGGGTTGATATCGCACTGTGTCTAGGAGAGCCATTACACAAAGTCCCTGGCCAGGGCAAGCGAGATTTACTGGTAGTGTTTCCAGTAGTTTCTCAGGGTGTTCTGGGCTACACTCTGGCACGACTTGTACCGCTATTAAGGGGTCTGACGTTTACCACCCCCCTAGGCCTGACATGCGATACTCTTAGACGAACAGACCGGACTGTACGGAGATTGTCACATTCAGACTCAGTAGGAGTTCGGATGGGTTTACCTCATCGGCTTTCTTATCGACATCTACTTGGGGACCGTTACGTACAGCTAGTGCCGCTTGCGGTCTGTGGTTAAACCCACTGCCAGCGTAGTGTCGAGTCTTTAGAGTCCCACATAGAGAGTTTCCCTGCACTGGGCAAAAGGTGTAGAAGCCGTATGGTTTTACGGCAGGGCTACGATCACTTACATGCACTTGTGCACGTATGATGTTCGGACAGACAATACTAGTGGGTTTTGGTTTAAGCCGGATCCTAGTATTGTACAGATGGATTAGTTTTGTCTTCTGTGTATTCGTGTTCTACGGAATGCGGATGCGGGTGTGTATGCACGGTTGTGAGGAGCGAAGAAGGAGGTGTCTCATTAGGGTTTTGAACATTGACTTGGTCAAAACCAACATGAGGTGAGGAAAATGTTTATTAATATTTTTAATGATAATTCTGTTTTGGCTAATTGGTTTGACCATTTGGCCTTGCTTGACAATTTGACCTAGTTGACCATTGTTGACTTAGATATTTTGCAAGCACTAGACTCTTCTTATTCTTTTGGATTTATCTTTGAGATGATAATGGTCAAATTAAGGGTAGCCATCATAATTTATCATGATAAAAGATTACTAAATATTTTTCTTATGGATCACCTTCTTACTCCACTCAAACACCAATTTTGGCATCCATTCCACCTCCACAATCTCCTCTATAAATGTTGGACTCAACCCTTTTAATTAAATCACCTTTTCCAAACCGGTTGAGGCCCAACAAACCAAGTCTACAAATGGAGAAGGTTGTGGAGTTGTTTAGGAAAGTTACCATCAATATTCCTTTCTTAGATGCTATCCAACAAGTCTCGTCGTATGCGAAAGTTCTTAAAAACTTGTGCACTAAGAAGAGGAAGAAACAATTGCCCAAGAAGGTTTTCTTAGCGAGCAATATGAACAATGCTCTTTCTAGTTCCTTACCCACCAAATGTAAGGACCCCGGGTGTCCTAGAATTTCGATTACAATTGGGGACAAGAACATCAATCGCGCTTTCTTGGACCTCGGCGCTAGTGAGAACTTACTTCCTTACTCTGTGTATGAGAAACTTGGTATAGGGGAGTTGAAACCCTCAAGCTGTACACTTCAAATGGCTAATCAATCAATTACCCATCCTAGAGGAATGTTAGAAAACGTGTTGATAAAAATCGGGGAATTTATTTTCCCTGTTGATTTCATTGTTTTAGACACAAAGCCTCTAGCAAACACCCGGAATCAAATTCTGGTGTTCATCGGTCCACCATTTCTTACAACTTCCAATGCGGTGATTAATTGTCATGATGGCTCCATATCCTTGTCTTTTAGAAAGAGAACAATTAATCTCAACATTTTTAAGTTGGGGTATCAACCTTCTGAGCCTACTGCTCACCTTCTTGAAGTCTGTTCCATTAATGAGATCGATGACGGAGAGTTTGAAATTTCTTTTGATAATTTTGAAGCCGAGAATGTTTCTTTTAAGATTAACTCCTTGAATGAGAGCAAGATTTCTGAGAACCCACATTCTGATTTTCTGGTACCCACAACTCCGGATGTGTCGAGTTCTTTGAACCTTGAACGAGAACAATTTGATTTTGAATCTTTCACACTCTCTAGTGAGTCCAAATTTTCGATTGATATGGATATCATTTCTGATTCCTTTATTTTCAATGAGGTGCTTAATGATAGAGACATGGACTTCTATAATGATCAATTCGAAAATATTTTTTTTTGACGAACTCATATTTCTCGACGAATTAGACGCAATGATGAATCAAGCACCACCGGCATTTCTTGCGCCTCCTATTCCGGCTGAAGAAATAGATCCACCATTCTTTCATCATTTCACAATTCTTCCATTCATTCCTTCTATTACTTCCTCTTGTTTTCATTTCCACTATTTCTTCCGCCTATACCAACCAAGGCGGAGAGCCATTAGCCATCATTCTTTCTTGTCACACGACATAACTGATCCGTTGTCTTCTTCTTTTCCCACATCACTCTTCCATACGATCTTGTGTGCCTTTCTTCTTTCAGTCACACTCATCTTTTCGTCTTCACCAACAGAAACACAAATCCATTCTTCAATTACACTTCTTATCTTTCCTCCACGCATTCTTCTACCAACCATGGTCTCATTATGATAAAATATTTGAATGGTTGGTTTTAACTTTTGGTCTTTGTAAAACTTTGTGTAGACCGATAATATTTCCCCCTCCATCTTATGTTGAATTTCAATACTTAGTAATGAAAACACTATTTTACTCAAGTTTGTGGGGAAAGAAAAAATACTTTTAAATGGCTTTTGACAGAAAAGAAATTTTTTGCACGATTGTGATCCAAGAACGAGTTTAGGGGAGGATTTCACTGTCATTAACTCTTGTCCCATTTACAAATCTTTGAGAACATTTTCTCCTAGTCTTCAGGTTTAAACTTAAAAGACGACATCAGTGAGGACACCGCTACAAACAAATTTAGGGGGATGGTTTGTATAGAAGGTTTGTATGTATCCATAGATCATATGTAAATTTTGCATTGCACAATATATCCATGCATCATATGCACAAAAAAAAGTAGAAGATTTTGAAAATGAAAGTTAGAAAGAGAAAAATACATATACAAGAGAGGAAAAGACTTAAGAAATGCTTGAAAATTAGATATTTTAGAACGAAGTTAGTAATACATGGTCATGAGCTGTTGTCCCAAGAGTTAATAAGATGAAGGAGTAACTAATCTGCGGATAGAAATAAGTTGGAAGGATAGTCCCTATTCTTGAGTCCAAACTTATAAACATTGATACCCTACTAAATACACGTATACGAATATTGAAGTTTGGGATAGTAGAGCATACCTTGAAATACTCTTACCTAGAAACCTAATTATGAAAAAAATAATCAACAAAATATAAATGACACATAAAATAAAACTAAAAAATGAACACTAGTTTTGAAATTACTTAAGGCAGCATATAAAAAAATACGGTGAGCGTGTCTTATCACCCAGTGCCTTAGACCAACTGGTTTGGGGGTCACTGCTAAGCCTTAGATGTTGCAAGATTAGGATATTGCTAATTACGCCTTAATAAGTGAGCAAATTCGGTAATCGGTTGGTTAGTGCCTCAAGAAGTATTAACGGTCGCATGAAAAATGTGTGAGCAAATCCATCTAAAACATCACTGACTAAAACGTACTAAGGATTATGGACAAAGGGTATGCTAGCTTGAATTGAATTCTCCAAGTCTAGGGATGACTTTTACACACACGTAGGGATATATGATCGATATTTGGAGGAAAGGTAGGGAGGAAGACTAAAGACGATGTTTTATTGAGGGAGGATGTGATTTCCGGCATCTTTTCAAAACCATTAAGATAGGGCTCATGACAACTAAAAATATAGTGTAGTTCAAAACTCTTATTTTTTAAGTTTTTCTTTTATATATTCTTATATTTTCATGTAATTTTTGTTTTCTTATTTTTGTTTCCTTTACTTTCTAACTTTTGGGGTTTTGTGGGTGTAATCTGCTGAAAACCCTCAGGAGACAACACTTCTCCTACTAAGGACACCTAGAGGTTTAAAGACTTGTTGCATGAGCTAAGTGCAATCGTGTTGCCTACGAAAGTGTGTTAGGGTTTTCTTTTTCTTTTAAAATAAAACAGTTTGCTCGGGACGATCAAAAAATAAGTTTGGAGGTATTTGATCAGTCATATTTATTGCATATTTTTATGATCATTTTCCCTATTATTATTAATTACTAAATGGTGTTATTTATAATTCAAAAACATATGTGGGTTTATCTGTAAAAAGATTTTGTCATATATTTCTTAACTTATAATTAATATAATTGGGAGTTAAATGGTTGCATATCTCATTCAAATAAATATCCATAAGTTTCTTAACCATTAAGTAATTTATTTGTGAATAAATTGTTGGAATATTTTCTCAAATAAACTAAATACTACTAATGATTTGATTTGAGATATTGTGCAGGCATTAAAGTAACAAATCAGTTCAAAACTACAAATATAAATAAGAAATCCAAATCAAATCAAGTTAGCAAATCAAATTTTCCAAATTTAGGAGCAAATTGAAGATTCTAAAACTTCAAAAAGAAGACAATATTTTCAAGGTTTTATCGTCAAACGGCGGCGGTTCAGCGGCAGAAGTAGCATAATGGCGGCGGATCAGCGGTTGAATCATGGCCGTTTGATCAAATATTTCATGGGCATAATCGTCATTTCATGTGAGTCGAGATGACATCTAAGATTTCAAGTTTCAGAGCCTATATAAAGGACCGAGCAGCAATGAAGAAAAGACATCTATGGTTTAATGTTTAGTTTTTCTTTTGGCCATTTAAATTTTGTAATTCAAGTTCTTTTTAATAAAAGGTAGAGTTTAATTTATTTCTTGTCTCTTTTCTCTTGCAATTTTATTATCACACTTTTATTTTATTTTATTAGGTAGATGGTTGTTTTCATGTTTTTTTCTTTCTTCCTTTTCTCCTTTCTCCTTTCTAATTGTTTATATGCGATGATACTCGATGGCTTCTCCTTGCTATCGTTAGGTCCCTAGTAGTTAGCATAATTACCATTCTTCATTTTTTCTCTCTTCTTCTTTTTTTAATGATTTTAATAGGTAAGTAATTTTCTCGCTCGTTAGGGTTAAGGAAATGAGAGTTTGAGGGATGTAAAAATCCCTTACACTTTCCCTTTATCCAACATATGTATCTAAAACCTTTTGAAAGATAAACCACATCTCTCTCTTTTTGGACACTCTATCCTTTCATGATAGTTGTGACCCAACTTTCGAGACAAGTTGTGGGAACTTTGCTAAAGACATGAGATAATAGTAATTAATGAAAGGACAAGGGTCAATGAAGGGAATCCCTAGTACCACATTAAACCCAAATCCCCATTGTTTGCTATTATCCTCGCATCAATTCAACAAGTGGTTAAAGGTAAAGAATTTTTAATACATTCTTTAAACAACTCAATCCGAAAACCCTAACGAGTTCTTCAAACATTAATATTTTCAAATCTCTTTTAGAATAAAAACAACAAATCAAACCCTTTTCAATTAACTCGTCTAAAACAAGATTAGTAATTTACCATCTCCCTGTGGACGACCCGTACTCACTATCAGCTAGGTATTTGCGACACAGTTATTGATTGCGATTTTTATGACACTTTAAAAACTCAATTTTTCACACCAATTAATGGGAGACGGAGCATCTGTCGCGAGTTATAAGTTTACCCTCTTTTGAGGAGCGGTATATTGGAAAAAATTTCCAAGTAGGATAGTGAGGTAGTCGTGGCGCTAGATACTAATTGTGAATCAGCAAAGGATATCGCCTGAGAATTCGCTGGATATAATTGTTCATTTATGAACATGATCCAATCGTCTGTCCAGGAAAATAATAAGGCGGGTATTTCTCAGTTCGGGAGATATTTGATCTCCACGAAGTTGAGATTCAGGGAGAAACAAAGAGATGCATTATGCCGAGTCCACTCATTGAGGCTAGTTCTCGAACACAGTTTGTGAAACTGTTAGTACAGAAGTTGGGTATGAGATACCGCAATAATTGGCTTTAAGTGCAAGTGGGAGATTGTTGGATATAGTTGCCCTCAAGGCAATTATTGTAATTGAAGGATGACCTATATGAGAGAACAATCTCATTCGAGATGATAGTATGCTATCTGGTTTGTCTTTATCTTTCATGTGATGTGTTTTATTTACTATCACGTATCATTTAGACATGAGATAAAGCCTTAGGATATTTCTTGACTACCAGGACGATAATGGAGATCATACTAGTAGTCGATAAGCACATCCTTAAATGTCCCTAGTCATAGGAGTATCAAAACTGGGCATCGGTACTCCAGTTTACACTAGTGTGTACGTTTCCTGACCCGGTTGGAAGGTGATAGCTGATCCTACAGCTATTGGTGTTTGACATCGAGAATTGTATACAAGTACTTATTGGATGAGTTATACTGGACGGACTCACCGAGAACTACTATTTGGTAATATACCAATGTCGGGTAACAATTCTCTTATGACATTGGTACCGGGTAGTCCTTAGGACCTGAGATCGCCATAGTGTCTCATGTGTGTTCCAACTATACTTTGACTTCTACCCTACCACGGCTCAAAGGAGTCGTGCAAACAGCTTTTTGTTGGGTATAGTCCCGAAGCATGTGGAGACAGTGAACGGTCGAAGGGATTCGTCTCTCCCGATATAGCGAGTTGATGTCGCACTGTGCATGACATGACTACAACCACAAGTCGATGGCCATCGCAGTGGAGATAAACTGATAAGTGATATCGGTTGTATCTCCGATTAGTTATGAGTCTTCTGTCGCACGACTTATTGAGTTATTGGGGTCTAACAGATTCTAAATCTGAGAACCGATATGCGATACTCTTAGACGAAGAGACCGGATTGTACGGTAATGTCACTGATAGACTTTGCAGAGTTCAGATGAGTTTGCTTATTGACCTTCTTTCATTCAATACCTAGTTAGCCGTTACGTGCAGCTAGTACCGCTGACATGCTTGTGGCTATGGATATGATCCTAACCTACTGCCAGCGTATTTTTGAGTCTTTAAAGTCCCACACAAAGGTTTCCCGGCACATGTGAAACGATGTAGGGCACATATAGGGATACGTGCAGGAATTTGATTAAACACGTGTATTTGATACACATATTTTAATCGGGTGTATATTGATATTAGCCGGTATATATATGATATAGCCGGATTATTAAATCAAGTGTTGATTTAATTAATAAATTATATTTATATAATGATATATTTATATATTAACTATTATCATGCTCACTTAATTATTTTCTTCTCTTTTAATTAATATTTATATTTGATATAAATAAAGAGACATGTATGTTGATAAATGGATGATGGGAGTATAAAAATTATATGAAAGAAATAAGAATGAGTCATGATTGTAAAAGTCATGAGATGATTCTTTTTATGACTCATTTGTGTGAGTCATTATAGGTAATGACTTATTTTCTTTCTAGTATATATGTTTTCCAACCTTATCTTCTTCTATTCTCTTATCTCATCCATGCTTCTGCTTCCTCCTCTTGATTTTTCTTCAAGTGAGGAATGGAAAAGAAAAGAGAAAATTAAGTGAGCTAATTATTCTACATCTCCTACTAATCATTCTTAGCATGTTTAATTAGTGGGTTGCTTCATTTTGATGATATCAATTTGAAGCTAGAGCTTGTTTTGGAGTTATCTCAAGGTGGATTATCTTTGGTGAGGAGATTATCGAGCAACCTTGTTCCGGGCTTCGTAGAGACTAGCCGGAGTCCAAGGAGAGGTGGTTAACGCGCTACAAAAGTTATAGTCCGCTAAACTTTAGTTTTTACCTTACTAGTTTAGTGACAAGTTTAGTAGTTTGGTTTGATTCTTGGTTTGGGTTTGCTATAGCTCTCTAGATTTTTAAAATTATCGCTTCCGCGTGCTTTAAAACCTACTAGAGGTGCCTAGCAGCCCAACAGTAAAGTACCTGCTGGGATACATGTTTCCGACGTTTCATATATACAGGGGGACTGGGAATTCTCGCCGGCACATCGCACGGTTTAAATCCATGTGAGGCAACACTGGAGGAAACGATATACCGATCCTCCAACAGTTCGTCAGCAGTCTGGCAGGCACCGCCTTCGAATAGTATGCAGAACTCCCAAATGACTCCATAAAGACCTTCGACGACATGGAGATGCCCTTCTGTCAAAGATTCGCCAATGCGAATACACACACTCTGACGGCGTTGGTCAATGAAAGGGTTAGACCAAATGAGACTTGGGTCCAATATGTTACCCGATAGCGAAATCTCTTATCAAAATGTAAGCAGTGCATCGACGAACCTCCAGCCATGAAAATGATCATAGCCACCCTTGACCCAAATTCAAAGGTGTTTCCATATATTGCCCTCTTCAAGCCTTTGACCTTCTAAGAGCTCATAGATAAACCGGCTCAGTTGGATCAGATGGGTCAAGACCCTTCTTTTTCCGATGAAGATATATGAAAAGCAAAGATAAGGCAGCGTTTTTCGCCAACGCTAAAAAAAATGAGCTGCACTGAAGCAACATGTTTGAAAAATAACGACAACGTGGGTCCTACCCTTAAAAGATTAGGACGCAAATACTCGCTCCTCTAAAATATACGCAGGGGCATCTTGCTCTCTGGTGGAAGAATCTCTACGTGAGGAGGTCTTTTCTTCAAAGAACAGAAAGGGTATCGAAGGAGCTACAAGCGAGTCCTGTAATCAAGTGGAATAACGTGCTTGAACCAGAAAGTATGGAAGGGGTGTAGAAGCCATGTCCCACTCCGAAAACAGATGATAAGGGGAAAAGCCCTCAAGTCAAAGTTCATTCATCCAGGGAAAAAGAAGACTCGGCAGAAGGATTGACCTGATATCTTGTTCGTTCGTATATGAAGAAGATGCTCTACCAGCGCCAGAAGGCGACTTTGATGAGTAGGGGGCAGGTGTCGTGTAAAGTGCTCGATATTACCCGCAAGACAGCCCGATTGCTGTAATGATAAACGAAGCAGTCTAAGAGGGTGAAGATATGTGTGAAGTGGCCACTAATACAACAGCCGGGCAGTAGCGCCTAAGCAAGTAAGCATTGGATGTGATAAGTTATGTAACTCTCCGACCGAATGAGAATGTCGGGCCACGATGTCCCTAAACTAAAGATGGACCGAAATGTGTTTAAACTAATACTTCGCCCCAATCATGGGGATGTTGGAACGAAATGTCCCTAAACTAACACGTCATCCAAAACACGGGAATGCTGGACCAAAATGTCCCTAAACTAGCATGTCGTCCCTAATGCAGGGATGTTGGACTGAAATGTCCCTAAACTAATATGCTCCTTAAGATTGATATTGCAACTGAAGTCCCACCGGTGAAGATTGCAACTTAAGTTCCCCCGAGCTACATAGCTACTCCAGCAATGAAGTCATCATCAAGACCCACCGGCAAACAGATGGGTCACCTACGGCGAAGCTACTTTCGAGAGTTCTACCATTCAAAAAAACGGCATGTCCACAAGCAAATGGGCACGGAAGAAAACCCGAAAGGGCTCCGTGAGTAAAAATAGTAGGACTGCCGGTGAGCTTGTGAAAACCCAAAAGGGCGCAACTCGTGAAAAAATGTGTGCACTTGCAAAGTCCTTTCGACCTTGTAGGGAGAAAAAGCCTGCGTGAGATCCTTACAACTCACAAAGGAACAACACACTTGGGAATCCATACGATTCCTAGGGAGAAAGTATGCTGGCTATAGTGCCCTCAAGACAATTATCATAGTCGCAGGCAGGCGATTATGATGATTGAGGGAGGACCTATACCAGTAGAACAGTCTTACTCGAGATAATAGTATGTTATCTGGTTTGTCTTTATCATCATGTACAGCATTAGGTGGCATTACAGATCACTATTATATGTTGATAGAGCCCATAGGATTCTTACTTGACTACCAGTAGTACGATGGTGATCATATACATGGGAGCTTGGTGGTCTATAAGCACATCCTTAAATGTCCCTAGTCGAGGGAGTTTCGAGACTGGGCATCGATACTCCAGAGTAGACTAGTGTATACTGATCAAGACCCCGACGAGGGACGGTGGCCGGTCTCACAAGTCGTTGGTGTTAGTTTGTTCACCTAAGATGTATACAGGTGCTCATTGGGTTATGAGTACACTGGACGGACTCGCCGGGAACATGCTAGTTGGTATTATACCTATTGTCAGATAACAGTTCCATTGTGACATGTGTACAGGTTAGTCTATCGACCTGAGATCGTAATTTGTCTCGTGTGAGTTCCCACTGTGCTTTGATTACTACCCTACCACGGCTCAAAGAAGTCATGCAAACAGGTTTTAGTTGGGTACAGTCCCGAGCCACATGGAGGCAGTGAGCGGATCGTCGGGGGATTCGTCGCTCCCGGTATTGGGGATTGATGTCGCGGTTGTGTACGGGTGGCCATCACCAAAAATCCTTGGCCAAGATAGTCGAGAATTAATGATCTAGGATCGGCAGTTTCTCAGGTGGTGATGGGCTTCATACCGACACTAAATGTCGTGTTATTAGGGGTCTAACTTTATCAACTCCTAGACTCGATATGCGATACTCATAGACGAACGGACCAGACTATATGGATATTGTTACTGTCAGGCTCAGTAAGGATTTCAGGATGAGTTTGCTCGTCGGCCTCCCTTTTGCTCAATACCTGGGTAGCCGTTATGTACAGCTAGTGCCGCTGACATGCTTGTGGTTAAACCCATTGCCAGCGCATTGACGAGTCTTTAGAGTCCCACACAGAGGGTTTCCCTACATCGGGCGAAAAGATGTAGAGGCCGTATGGTTTTACGGCAGGGTTCGATCACATACGTGTACTTGTGCACGCATGATGTTCGGACGGATAATACTAGTGGGCTTTAGTTTAAGCCGGATCCTAGTATTATATTGTTGGATTAGTTTCGTCTCATTGTATTCGTATTCTTCGGAATACGGATACGGGTATATATATACGGTTGAGGGGTATTCTTATAATTTATTACAAGATTACTTTTAGAAGATTACACCTCATCATGGTTTAGTCCTTTTTGGATTAAAAGGTTATTGAGGTGTAGGATGAGGTGTTTATTGCATTTTTGGTGGCATGGCTAATTAGTGACCCATGGTTACTATTCAAGCATACTTAGGGTTTTTGTTTGTTATGAGATTGTTTGTTGACTTGAGATATTTTTGTTGACTCTAGATATTTTGGAGACTTGACATATTTATTGTGATGGCTCCATTATTTCTTATCAACACTCACAACACACACAAAAACAAGCCATTATTCATTTTATTTTTCTCTTTCTTGAGTTGCTCTCAACACCTCATTCTCATGGCATCTTCTTCTTCCTCTAGCTCCACCCAAACCCTCTCATGAGTTGAGAATCCTTGGGTGTCTTGAGACAAATTAATCCTTCATCACTCTCTACTTCATCTACGGTATCTAGAATAGCGATCTAGGTGCCCTAGTTGCCTCGGATACGAGGTTGGAGCTCATTGCATAGACTCTCGGGTGGATCATCTTCGATGGAGGGAGACCGGAGATCAAGCTTGATCAAGGAAGCCCCTAGGAGCTTGGAATGATGGTTGAAGACCGAAGGACACGGATCTATTCGGTAAAACCATTCTAACTCCTTTGCATGTTTTGTTATCTAGGGCTTATGGGTAGATCCGGGTAATTGGTTGTGGTAGCGCCAAGTTTTTTAAAGTTTTTTTTCCGCATTTGGTCACGGATTGATGGCCGGGGCGCTGCCGTAACCCAACAAAGTACACTTGCAAGATCATCATGACTCGTAAAGATAATATACCCCCGATGAGACCCTTACGGCTCATAGAATTCAAAAGCCTTAGGTTACAGGATTCTAAAGCTGCTCTTAAGCAGTCAAATTCCCCAAGTTGCCCTACAACTAGTTCGATATCGACCCTTGTATACAATCCACGGGGACAAACAAAATATATTCCCACTGAGTTCCACCAATGGCGAGAAATATCCCTTTATAGTCAATGACACTTGTAAGTCCTCTCGACTTACAAGGAGAAAATACTCTAATAAGATCCTTACACTTACAAGAGAAAACACATTTAGGAATACCCACGATTCCTAAGGAGAAAATACACCTACAAGAAGCTCTCGACTCGTAGGGAGAAATACCTTTCTGAGACCCTTACGGCTCATAAAGTCAAAAAGCCTTAGTTTGCAGGGATCTAAAACTGTTTCTAAGCCACCTTTGTTCAAATCAACAAAGGAAAATGATGATTTGCTCATGGCAATATTCCAATTGTAGCGATGCCGATACCAAAATAGGTATCAAACCCTAAGTCCTCCAAAAGCATATGATAATACGCTCCTGGCAATATTCTCGTTGTAGCGATATTGATGTCGAAACTGGTATTAGATTCCAAGTTCCCGACTCGCAATAAAAATCAGCGAGTCCCAAAAAAAATATGCATATGAAATAGCCGAAATGATGGGGAAACTCGCAATAAAAAGCAACAAGAGGAAAAATATATGCATATGAAATAACCGAAATGATGGGGCAACTCGCAATAAAAAGAAACAAGTAAAAATTAAAAATTAGCCAAAATGATTGGGTAATCGCGACTTTCGTGATATGAAAAGATGAAATGATAGAGTAATCGCGGATTAAAAAATATAAATAAAATAAAAAATTTCCGCCCTACAAGCATGTCAATACTGACTCTTGTAAACAATCCACGGGCACAAACAGATGAAAATGAGCAATTTACTCAACTGAATGCTTCCAAGTAAGGAACGCTTCAGCAAAGATTCGAGTCTCAGCGGCGCCATATAAACTCAAAGACTATCGAGTGCTACTTCGTCCCTCGAAAGATTTAGTGGCAGCTTCTCAAGAAAATCAAAAGTGGAGTACTGGAAAAATCTTAGCTCCATCTCGATGTTCCTTCGCGTTCCAGTAAGGTGGAGATGCAACGTCAACAATGGCCAAAAAGGTCAAATCAAAGATGGAGTAAAGGCATATTCCTAACTCCAAATCTCGATGGAAATATATACGGCCTAAAGACCAATTCGATGTCTCTCTTACTCCAGCAGAGTACAAACGTGGTGTCAACAAAGCTCTAAGGAGCCAAAGCAAAAGTGAAGTGACGGCAAAATCTTAGCTCTAGATCTCAATGGAAATATCTACAGCCTAGAGATGATCTCGACTTTCCTCCTCATGCCAGCAGGATGCAGACGCAACGTCAACATAGAACAAAGGGTCAGATAAAAGTGGAGCAATGGCATATTCCTAGCTCCAGATCTCGATGGTAACATCTACAGCCTAAAGATCATCTCGGCGTTCCTTTTCATTCCAGCAGGTGCATATGTGATGTCAACATGGACCAAAGGGTCAAATCAAAGTGTAGTGATGGCATATTCCTAGCTCCGGATCTCAATGGCGATATATACGGCCAAGAGGTCATATAGATGTCTACCGTACTTCAGCGAAGAATCGGCACGACATCATCAAAGAAAAAGCGAAGGGACGACATATTCCTAATTTCGGGTCTCAACAGTAATACATACAAAGCCTAAAGACCATTGGATGTCATCCCATCTCAGAAGGGTGCGATTATGACTCATCGGGGCTCCAAATAGAGCCTAACCTCAAGTAAAGCGTCATGTAAATACCCAACGCTAGATTTTCTGATAGTAATATGGATATTCCAACCTAAGAATATTACTTGAAGACGTCGTGTCCAGCCTCAGAAGGGATCAGAAACACGACAGACGCGTGGCTATTCGAGCCGCAACCTAAGAGACTGTATGTCGAGAAAATATCAGGCAACGCGACGGTACGATAGACTTAACGTAGTACCACAAACCTAACAAACTCCTATATCAAAAGGGGTTATCTATATTTCACATTAAGATACACCTGTGAGATCCTCTCGACTCGTAGGGAGAAACACTTTTATGAGACCCTCATGGCTCATAAAATTGAAAAGCCTTAGGCAACGGGAATATAAACCCATTTTCTAAGCTATCGCTGCCTTAAAAGTAGATCAATACCGACTCTTATATACTATCCATGGGGCACCCATGATAAAATTGGTAAAGGACGCCTCCCATTAAAAAAAGAAAGTTTCACGCATGGGCATTAGGGTTTAGAACTACTTTGTTAAGAATTGTGATTTGAGTCAATGGTAGATGACGGCGCCAGTGCCCTCTCGCTATCTTCTTAGATTAAGAATCTAAAAGTTACGTATGATACGCCAGCCCGAAATCAGTCGCATGCTCTACACTACTCTACACTACTTCATCCATGTATATACCTCCGTGGAGAAAGTAGTAGGGGGAATTTGTTCCCGCCTAAAATTTCTATGCAAAAAAGCCTAAAGTATCAAATGGCGGTAATGCGGTTAAGAAAATGCAAACCAATATTTTCTGGGCTTTATTTTTCCAAACTCCTAACTGAGAATCAGAAAAATTCTGATGGAATCGAAAGCGTCTTGAAAAGACCTTAGATTTGATATATTGCGGGACTCATAACTCTTCTAGAATCAAAATTATAAGAAAACGTGTAATGCGCGTATGGTCTAAGTAATGCTCTACCACGTGGGGGATATATCTTTAATCCCACATCAGGAAAAAGAGAGATCTTTTCTCTACCACTCCTCTATAAATAAGAGGGGAGACCTCTCAAAAAAGGGAGAAGATTCGTCCCCACAGAAGCCATTGCTTCTTTTTGAAAGCCATTACTTTCCTTAAGCATACGTGCCCCCCTCTAGTGCACAAGCGCAGGTGCCATGTGCACCACATGCAGCGCACGTACGTATGTGCCATGCACGCATGTGCGACACACGTGCGCCGACATCAAGCGCAACATGTGCGACGTACGTGCACCAAGTATAAAGAAGCATTTCCGGCATCTCAGAAGATACTGCTCCAACATGTTTTCTATCCTGATAAACGGGACTGGTTTAAAGGTACATCCCTCCACACCTTCGATATACGGCACTGTAATTCTTCAGCTTTTTCGAAGAGGTGGTGGGTCCCAACGACCAATAATCCCTCCTTCATTTTTCCTTTGAAACCTAAACTTCACTAAATAGAAGCATATGCTTCATTTGAAAGCTTAAGCTTTCCACAATGGGCGCACCCTATGCAAATGTGCAAGGGCACAAACGACAATGGTGCTCTCCAAATGCACACGTACGATACACGTGCATCCAAAAGAACGAAAGACATGAGTTTGAAGCTTTTGCTTCATTGAAAGTCTGTGCTTTCTCAAAAGTCAACAACTTTTTCATATAGATGCACACCATAGATTTCTGACGAACAGTGAGCATTTGACCTTAGGTCGCACTTAAAAAAAAATTCCCATACAAAAGTGCGCACATAAGCATTTAGATAAAATAATACTTCTGAAAAGGCGTGCATCATGATTGATCTGCTAAAAAAGAAATATTTGTAGTAACCGCAATCAACACGGCGTCGCGTGTAGCTAGCTGTGGTGAATACGGGTTGTCTGCAGGGATGCGTGGAACTTTTAATCTTGCCTAAGACGAGTTGATTAGAAATAGGGGAGAATAAATTCTATATCTATGTTAAACACGGATCTAGAATATATATAAAGAAGGCTTGTAGGGTTCTGATTGATGTGTAGAAGTGTTTGTAGTAACCGTAATCAACACGGCGTCGCATGTAGTTAACTATGGTGAATACGGGTCATCCGCAGGGATGCGTGGAACTTTTAATCTTGCCTTAGACGAGTTGATTAGAAATAGGGGAGAATAGATTCTATATCTATATTCAGCACGGATGTAGAATATATATAAAAAAAAAGGCATTTAGGGTTCATAGAATTTAGTAGTAATGGATGATTAATTAAACATTACTCCTTTTATTTTTTAATAGATTTAAAACTAGATCGATAGTGATGCATGTAGATTAGGGTTTTTGGAGAGAATAGGGTTCCCACTCTTAACCCTTATCTTTACATGGATCTCCATTCATATCTATCCTTTACCAAAACAATTGTTAATCTAATCTCAAATCGCGGTCGCGACTACCAATAAATTGATAGCACGCCCGATTAGACTGTTAACAATTCTTTTGATAAAATTTATAAATTTTATAAGATGTAAAAGGAGTTATAATATTTTTTTCATCCATTAATCTACCCTAATTCTACGAACCCTAACAAACGGAGAATTACTCACGCATATTTAGAGAAGAAGAAAAGATAGAGAAGGAAATCATAATGCAGAAACTAAAAATACAGAATTTAGATGCAGAAGGTAAATGCGAAAAAATTAAGAAAATGATTTACCTTTATTAATCAACATTACAAGTACAAACCTACGAATTTAGATTACAAGAAGAAGTTGATCTTGATCTCCACCTCGTAGGAAGTAGATGCTCCATCGATATTCACGTTGCTCTATCACGTCGAATCGCGGACCTGTCGTGGATCTCTTGTTCATTGACAGTGATTTGCTTCGTGGTAAAAGTGATGATTTCTAACTTTAGCCCTCGGTCCTTTATATAGATCATAAGCAGAAACCCTAGTTGCCTAATATGGTGATTTTTTGTTAAGATCGCACTGAGAAAATCTCAGATCCTACGACCATGATAATGTCGCGGATCTGCTACATTTAGGGGGTATTGGCCGCGGTTGGGCAGCTTTCTAGTGGAATCATTGTTTTCCCCAATCAGAGCAAAGCTCTGTTCAAATTTTCAAAATTTGAAATAAAGCAGCGCTTCATAAAAGCGCCAGCAAGCAGCGCTCGCATGCAAAGCACGGGTGCGCTCGCGCTAAGAGCGCCAGCGCTTTGAAGCAGCGCTCGCGTGCAAAGCACGAGTGCGCTTACGCTAGAACTAAATGTTCCCCACCGTTGGATCAAAGATACAACGAAGATGATAAATCATCAAGTTATCAGAATAAAATTCTGTTAGGAAAACATTCTTCAGAATCTTTCCAAACAAAAAGATTTTGCTCTGTAAATCAGAGCACCGTTGGATCAATGATCCAATGGTGATTAAAAATCACAATGGTGCAGAATAAATTCCGCATGAGAAAAGATTTCCCAATCTTGTTAAAAATAAGAAGATTACCTTCTGTAAAACAGAAGCCCTAGGATCAAAGATTCAACGGTGGGGAAATCCCTAAATCAATTAGAGAAAAGATCTCTTCAACTGATTCAACAAATCAGCTTGTCCTATATAAAGGCCCCAAGACTTCAAGTATCATATAGAGGAACCCCTCATAAACTTTGAGAAACATCAGAGAGAAGAGCAAGGCTCTGAGAAGAAGAAATTTTCTTCAAGGTAAAAACCGAGAGATAAAAAAATCTCATCGGAAAAAGAACTTAGCTCTTATGCTAGATCATAGATCTTTAAAACAAATTGTCTTTCACAAAAGAGATCATAACATCTCATTATAAAAAGGGGGGAGAATAATTCAATTCTCTCAGGATCACAGATCCATAAAAGCAAAGCCTTTCACCAAGAACATAAAAGATTGAAACATCTCCTATAAAATAAGAACTTTGTTCTTAGATCCATGAGACAAAGTCTCTTATAAGAGAGAATTTAATTCTCAGAGCGCAGAACTGCCTAAAAAGAGCCTTAGCGCTCCAAGTTTAAAGAAGCGCATCAGCACTTTAAATCTAGTGCACAGCGCTGCAGAGCCTCAGCGCTCCAAACTTAAAAGAAGCGCTATGCGCTCATTGACTGGCGCACAGTGCCAAGCACGCCAAGTGCTCCTCACGTGTGCGCTACTTCACCAGAAGCGCTCTGCGCTCATGATCTGGCGCCAAGCGCACCACGTGCGCCTCACGTGTGCGCTACTTTAACAAAAGCGTTCTGAGCTCATTGTCTGGCGCTCAGCGCCAAGCGCACCATGTGCTCCTCACGTGTGCGCTACTTAAAAGAAGCGTTTTGCGCTCATTAACTGGCGCAAAATGCCAAGCGCGCTACGTGCTCCTCACGTGTGCGCTAAGAGAACATAAATTGTTCTTTAAACAATAAAGCCCCAGAGCTATGATAAGTGCTCAGCACTCAATAAAAGACAAAAAGGCTGTCAGAACCCAAACCAATGCTCAGCATTGTTAACATTTTTACTAAATGTGCCGAGCCCAAAGTGGCCATAGAACCCTGCTTCAGATTAATTGAGCCCATATGCTCATAAATCTTTGATCTTATTCCTAAATTGGGCTACAGATCTCCCAACCAATATTGGTTCAAGGGTACATCTCTTCACTCCTCTGATGTTTGTCATTGTAATCCTTCAACGTCTTCAGAGAGGTGACGGGTCCCGACAACTAGACGATCCATGGACTGTGGGGTCCTTAAACTCATGGACTATGATATCTCTAAACTTTACATACTATGATGTCTCTAAACTACCACGGATTGTGGGGTCCTTAAACTTTACAGACTATGATGTCCTTAAACTTTACAGACTATGATGTCTTTAAACTGGAGCGCAAAGTCCCTAAACTGAAACAATAGAGTCCAAATGCTCTTTTGTTGGATCTAAATGATCCTGTTAAGTTTATCTTAGCCTAAAATTAGACTAACTTGTCCTTAACAAACGTTAAGTTGATCTCATTCTAAAAACTAGACTAACGTATCTTTAACAAACGTTTAAGTTGATCTTAGTCTCAAATAAGATTAACGATCCTTAAACCCAACCCAAATCTAAGAAATACGGATTTGGACTAATCCGCACCCTACGGGCGACAACATAAATTAGTCTCCGTATACAATCCACGGGCAACCAAAAATAAAACAAACATACACGACACAAAGTGACCATCTGGAGAAGGAGAAAGTTGTTACCGCGATGCGGTAGTGTAATTAACTGCAGGGGCTTGCGCCTGCAGGGAAGAGCATCCCCACAATCAAAAACCCCTCAAATGAGGGGGAATCTGACGAAGTTTGCTACATCGGCCACATCCATCTAAACCTCCGATACACGGTGCTATAAATCAACTTAGCATCTTCGGAGAGGTGGACGGATAAAACCAAATAGCATCTGCCCCTAAAATTCAAGCCAGACGTCCCAACGTCCCTGTCACGATTTGAAAGGTACGGAACATGACCGGCACTTAAATTACGAAACGTCTCGAAGCGTACGTAATCTAAGTATGCCAAAACCCAGAAATCAAAACCAAGCAGAGTAGAGTGAAGGAAAAACCAATTTAAAACAAGTAGTTTTAATCAACATAGGCCGAGTATGAAGTTTTAAAAATCCCAAGTATTTTCTGAAAATTTCGGCAGAGTCTCCTTTGTAAATACTGGCCCCAAACGGGATACAACATGAATAGTATACGAAATACGTAAAAAGGCATCCCCAAGCGGGAGCTAGCTCTTCGTCAATCGACGGTCACAACCACGCAAGCAATATAATATACAACGCCGAAGGGCGAGGATCAAAACTCAAAAGAAAACTCAAATCAGCATGAAAACCATAATAATACAACGCACAACTCTAAGGTCGAAAGAATAACAGGCCTGGTTTTCTATCTCTCTCAAATATACAATCTGGTTGATGGAGTTTCTAGATACAACTGAAATAGTAAATAAACAATGGTGGTCCTGATGGAAAGAACCCACCTACCAAGGCAATCACCCGGAAGGAACAGTGTGCCAGTAAAGCCGCAACGAAACCTGTATGGCAAAACCTTCAAAGAACTGTGGCACAACGGGGGTGAGTTGCCAACTCGTGAGTAGAAAACATCTACGAGTAGAAATCGCATGCATAACGCTATCCTAGGTCGCTATGCATAGTGTAATACTACATGCTCGTGTCAGAGCCTTAGATAGCAACATATCAGATATATGATGTATGAATGCATTACGAATTTAAACAGAATATATCACGAATGAAACAACGGTTTTCTTTAATCAATGAGATTTCTATATATATATATATCAATCAAGTATCATCAATGAATGCAACAGAGAAATCAGTGTCAAGCATCGACACAAAACATAAGTCTCAGTATCTCAATATCAAATCTCAATATCTCTGGCGTCCGTATCATCTGCGGGATCGGCCCGCGGGCTCCGGCAGAACGGATCAGCCTATAACCATCTCATGACTCCGGCCGGTATCCTCCGGATAATCGACGGGTCCAAATAATATCACCGGTAGGTAGTGCTCTCCTGCCAGGCTCATCGAATACAACTCGAGCTTCTTGCCCCGGGGTACCATACCGGGCCCACCATGTACCCGAGACGGATCATCCAACTCCTCGAATCAGGTCTCGAAATCCAATAGCAAACATGAAAACTCATGGTGGACGACTCATACATCATGAGAAAACCGCAATTTGCATTTTAAAATGATGATACTAAGCTTTTATTAAATTCTTGCGGTTTTCCCCCAAATCCAGAAATCTCATGCAAATCCGAAATCATCAAAATCATGATACCAATAAACAGTGAATACCAGCATAAATCTCCATAATACTGCATAACCAATGAATATATGAATGCACCTAATATCATGCAATGAATGCCATATTTAAACTAGCATATGGAAGCTATAACATATTGCGACTATCAGTTATCAAGCTATGTCAATGAAAAGGTATTTTCTAAAGTGTACGTGACATGGCAATTACCGATGATGATGTGTGTGAGCCGGCAAGTAAGTGTACGTGGAACATACGCATCATCGGTAATGGTGCTGGTGTCCTGACAACATGATATCTATAATGGTATATAAAATCACAATATAAGCATGCGATGCGAAGCGAACATCAATAATGTGTGGGAGCTGAATGATAAACACAATGATAACTAATCTGCATTTAATATAAATATAAGTCATACAGTAGTGCCATTTGAAATAACACGAATCGTGGTGTTTTGAAAATAAGGGCTACGGTGTTTTTAAGAAAAGATACATCCTTTGAAATATCCGTAGAATCCATCGGTCTGTCTTTTAAAATACCCACGATTCGTTAGTTTTTGAAATAGGTAGGAATCGAATCTAGTCTAACAACTACACTAAATTATAGGGCTGAGCTAACAGGCTAAACGAAAGGTAAGGAAACCGCCAAACATCTGAGTCGATACATACATACATACATACATACATATATATATATATATGAATAATAGTCGGTGATCCCGCCTCAATAGTATCACATACGATACAATATCTATAATATGACATCCTCAAGTCAAGAGTGCGGATCTATCATCAATATATAGCTCGTACGTAAATCCGTCGTACGGCATCCCAAATCTGGGTACGGGTCAAATATCACATTCATCATATTATTCATCTGGTATCCTCTTTATCAAAGATCATAATCCGGGGTACTGATCTACGTCTAGTACAATACTGATATCAATCTAAGTAAATGCATGCGTGTGTATGAAAACACCATGTTAAAGGACCCGCTAAAATATCATGTCGTACCTCAAATACGAACCCCGTCATATCACCGATCTCACGGTCTCAAATCCAATCTCATCGACTCATCTCCAATCCCAAGTACTATTCTCATAATCCAGTATATGTACACATAGTCCCATACCCATGTGAATACATATACACATATCCCCATATACGCACATGTAAAAGAATGAATGTAAGCAAGTGTGTGTGCGTGTGTGGGTGCAACAACTACTCTAGGGTTTCACAAGTAACACTACAAATCCATGAACACATAACCATATCCTGAATATTATAAACCACATATATATATCCATTATATAAGCTATATTACGAACTGCGGGGGTGCTATACGCCATCCACCCGACTTCTCCCCGTAGATATAAATCTACTCACCTGGTCCTCGCTCGCCGGTGCCGACGTCGCCACGCGCTTGCTTGTCGTCTTGAAGTCCACATGGGGTACCTACATATCATAACGCACCGTATCGCATTAAAACCCAATTCGAAATCGAAATGGCATACGAAAACCAAATCGGCACGCGTATCACGCATAGGTCAAAACCTATCGTCTACGTATGCAAGAATAGCCAAACCAACCCTCGATGTCGATGTACAAACGTCAAACCATCGAGAAAAACCCAAACACACCCATTTACACGTTCACAAATACTAATTATAATATGAAATAGGTTGCAATTCACAAAAACCTCAAACTCACTTTAAAAGCTATTTTTTCCGAAAATCTAGCAAGAAAAATTAACCGTTTTAGTACAATACTCAATGTTTAAACAAATCTAGCAGCCACAATATCCACTAAATATCATAACTAAGTCATATAAACCATTTCTATAATTTATTCTCATCAATTTGCATAAATTCCAAAATCCTAGTTTGCACAAATATCAATTTTTAACACCTTTTAAAGCAAAATTCACAATTCAACAATTAAACATGGTTTTGCATAACCTAAGGTTTTAAACCACTCATTATAATGTTAATGATGTCAAAAAAAACTTAATTATATTTTAATCTCAATTATATATGTATTTCACTAAAACCTAGTTTGCAATTTCTTAAAATTATTACAATTTAAATTAACCTTTTGCAACTAGCAACTAAATTAGTTTTAGCATAACATTAATATGTCAAATATATCACACAACCATAATCTCACAACAAAAAACCCCAATTTGAATTCAAACCCCTCTCTTGATATTTTAAATCATGCAATTAGAACCAATTAAAAAAAACTAATTAAACACTTAATTAAGCTAACTTAAAGCAATTAACAACAAATTAAACAAAAAGGTTAGAATTTATACCCAATTAATTTGAAGATCCCACAAGCACACTTAGCCTCCCAAATTGAAATCTTGATCCCTAGATCCATGCTAATGTAGCTAAGGAAAAATGGGTAGGAGGTGGATTTTGATTTTGCTTTGATTTTGTGTGTTTTTCTTTGGATTTTTGATGGAAATTTGGGGTTTTCTTTGAACAAGAAAGTGCAAGAAGCAAGGGGAGGGGGCTGCTGTTGAGGGGGCGATGGGTTTCGGCTGGAATGGGGAGGGGGAGAGAGAGAGTGTATTGTATGGGTCAATGGAATGGTCAAAGTCAACTAAGCCCATACCTCATTATCTAATTTCTTTCATTTCCTTTTCTTTTCTCTTGATTTTTCTTTTAACAATTCAAGTGGGGAGAATGAGGGGGCACTTGGGCTACTGATTTAGAGAGGGGAGAGAGGGTGAGGGAAAAATGATAAATGTTATACCCCAATATTTATTTGCACTAATTTCACTATTTAAGCCTTTTTCTTCGATATTTTCTAAAACTGTTTTGACAATTTTTTTCATTTCAAAAACAACATGTTAAAATTTTGTTTAATGCATTATGATGCACAAAATTTGTTTCAACTCATTCCAATTTGTAATTTTCCCTAATTAAATGTATTAGTGACGGCTTAAAATAATAATAAAATAATTAATTTCGGAAAATTTTTCAGAAAATTAGAAATTTTACCAATGGCTCAATAAACACCAAATACTAGCAATTACATAGCTAGAATATGTATATTTAATTTTATAATAAATATATTTATATTTTGACTTTTTACGGAAAACCCCCTTATTTTACCGATTTTCCGAAATTTCACCGAAACGATTTTCAAAATGTTACAGTCCCGGTCGCGCCTTTCGGCGGTAAACAGATTCTGGCACGCCCAGTGGGACCTTTTTCTCTTTCCACTCCACACTTTGTGTGTCGTGTTTTTCCGCGATCAAATAATCGCGGTATATATGTTTGTGGTTGCCCTTAGGGGAAGAGATACTGAAACCGGCGTTTCGTCTCTATGAAGAATGACGTTTGCTCCCACCCTAGCAACTCAGGCTCTATCATATCCGGTGGAGTCAAGTATGGGCAACTTGCAATCTCAAATCTCTGCAATCCAGCTCTTCAAGAAATCAACGGGCTTCTCTTTGGGTCGATACTCCCACTTCCCACCCTTTGTGCCTCAACGCCGATGAAGGAAGCCCAGAGAAAGTCTATCTTCCACATGTCGGTTCCCCAAATTGCAGCTTTGCCAACAAAATTAGTCCTTAAACAACTGACACCTGCCAAGGACCAAGGTCAACGCAGGGGGCCGAATATTCAAACTCTCAAAGGAAACAAGGAGCAGGCTCAGCGAAATCCTGAAGCTAATCAAATCCCGGCCGTAAGAAACGGTCGACGTCGATATTGGCATCATAAAAAATGAGATGGGGGCAGTTCCCCGTATGGTCCTGTTTCAACCCCAGTGGTGAATATTGTTGTTCCAACTAGGAACATGTCACGACCCGAAGGTATGGAACGTGACCGGCACTTAAATTACAAATCGTCTAGAGGCGCAACGTAATCTAAGTAAGCCGAAACCCAGAAATCTAAACCATATAAAAGAAGAAGTAAAGGAAAACATGTTTAAAAGCAACATCAAATTTCTCAAAAATTTCGGCAGAGTCTCCATTGTAAAAACTGGCCCCAAATGGGTACAAATAAGAATATATACAAAAGCAATAATAAAGGCATCCCCAAGCGGTAGCTAGCTCTACGCCAAAAGGCAGAAACAACCACACAATACACTAAAATATATAACGCCGAAGGGCGAGACTCAAAACTCAAAATGAAAACCAAATCCACCAAAAACCATAATAATACAAGCGCGACTCTAAGGTCGAATGAATGAGCAACCGGTCTTCTAAATTGATCAAGTAATACAAGTCTGGTTGATAGAGCTTACTAGATACAAATGAAATAATAAAAGTACAACGGCGGTCCTGATACAAGTGAACCAACCTACCAAGCAAATCACCCTGAATGAAACGATGTGCCAGCAAGCTACCAAGGAAACCTGTACATCTAAACCTGTAAGAAAATTTAGCACGGCGGGGGTGAATTGCCAACTCGTGAGTAGAAGACATCTGTGAGTAGAAATCGCATGCACGACGCTCTCGTAGGTCATAATAATATACTTAATATATCACTAGTCATCTAGTAGTGGCAGGGTAATAATCTATGCGTAAGTGCAATGCTCAGTGCTTGTGTCAGTGCCTCAAGTAGTAACATGTCATGTGTATGAGTATGCATGCACCATGAATGTAAAACAATCAACCATGAAATCTGAATATCTCTATATAAGAAATCTTTAATTTTTATCATAGTAAAATTTGTATAGTAATCTGAAACATTATCAATGAAATCCATGAAAATCCGTGTCAAGCATCGATACAAAACATGTAAATCTCAAAGTCTCAATACCTCATAGTCTCAATATCTCATAGTCTCAATATCTCATAGTCTCAATATCTCGGGCTCCGTCAGTCCGGATCATCCCATATCACCAAATCTCACGATAACGATCGGTATCCTCCGGATATCCGCCGCGCCAGACATCACCGGTAGGTAGTCTTTCCCTACCAGGCTCATCGTCTACAACTCGTTCTTCTTGCCCTGGGGTACCATACCGGGCCCACCATGTACCCGAGACGAAACTTGCGCTAGCGCTTAATTGGTTTGAATAACGCGTGCTATATTTCAAAGCCTTCATCCACTCCTCGAATCGGGTCTCGAAATCCAACAGAAAACATGAAATCTCATGGTGGATGGCACATACATCACGAGAAAACCGCAACTTGTATTTTAAAATGAGAGGGGGGGAGAGAGAGAGAGAGAAGTTTTTATATATATTCTTGCGGTTTTCCCCAAAATCCAGAAATCTCATAGAAATCCAAAATCCCAAAATCATGAGTAAGTAAACAATAAGTATCGGCATAAGCCCCACAATACTGCATGATAATATGAAAATGTGAATGCATGAAGTGTCTAAGTAATAAATACAATGTTTAAACTAGCACATTAGAGTATTCACACAATATTATATTGGTCTAGCATTTAGCTGATTATATCAATAAAAGATAATATGTTCTAAAGTATACGTGATATGGCAATTACCGATGATGATGTGTGTGAGCCGGCAAATAAGTTTACGTGGAAAATGCGCATCATCGGTAATGATGTTGGTGTCCTAACAGGCAGAGTTTCATACTATCTAAAGAAACATATGTATGAATATGCAATGCGATGCATACAACATGAATATAACGGTGAATGTGTAGTAAACGCACAACTAGAAAATACATACTAATTACGAGTCATACAGTTTGTTGTTTGAAAATGCACGATTCATTAGTTTTGAAAATAAGTATGACTCGAGCCTAAACTAAAATCTACCTAACCAACTAAGGAACTAACTAAAGATACTAGTCGAAAGGTAAGAAGAATCCTCCTAAAGTCTGAGTCGATATCTCAAGTAGTCGATGATCCAGCCTCAATAGCGTCACGTATATAGTACGACTTCCTCAAGTCAAGAGTGCGGATCAATCATCGTATATATGCCTCGTACGGTAAAATCCATCGTACGTCATCCCAAAATCGGGGTATGGGTCAACTATCACATATATACATCATCGTTCGAATAGTATCATCATCAAACAATATCATGATCAAGGGTATTGTACTATAATCGCATACATCCCAATATCATCAAACATATATCATCTTCTGTGAAAATATACATTGTCAAATGATCCACTAAAATATCATGTCATATGTCATATCATGATTAAGTCACATATTACAATCTGGGTTCTATTCTAGAGTCCCATTCATTCCAATGTCATCAACACATATTACCGTTTATATAAATATATTTTATATAATCTCATTGCCCAACGATCCGCTACTATCATAACACATCTCATGTCATAACTCGATAATATATCCAATAAATCATGGCATCAAGCCTAGTCATATCGACTCATCCCCATGTATCATATAACCTCCTCATATCACATGTATATGTTGTGTGTGTGTGTGTGTATACCTATATATTCCTATATGTATGTATATATATACACACATATACACCAAGTCAAGTTTATGTGTGTGCGTGTGTGTGTGTCTACATGAAACCTACGAATTCCCTCCAAGGCAGTCATCCTCATGGTTAATTCTTTCTAAATCAGTCCAGTCCAACCTAAAGTCTTCAATAGGACCCTACTCGCCAAGAATCTAAGGTCACGTCCGACTTCCTAATAACAGTACGTAATATCCTTATTCTACGTTTGCGGGGGTGCTATACGCCATCCACCCGACTTCCCCCATATATATACATCTACTCACCTGGTCCTTGTCTGCCGAAGTCGATGCCGCCATCCTCTTCTTCATCGTCCGAAGTCCACGTGAGGGGTATCTATATGCAAACATATATAATATCGTAACCGAAATCGCGGACAGAACCAAAACAGCGCACGAAACGTGCATAGGTTAAACCTATAACCCGCTCATGCAAAATAACCAAATAACTCTCAATATCAGCGTACAAACGCCGATTGATCGAGAAAAACCCAAAACACACCAATCGTGGTTTAACAAATCACTAATTATAATATAAAATATATTGTAACGCATCAAAAACTCAAAATAAATCAAATCGATTTATTTCCGAAAACTTAGAAAGCCTTAAATAACAGTTTAATTCGAATCTTGATGTTTTAACGAAACTAATGGCCATAATATTCACTAAATATCATAACTAGGTTATATAAACCATTTCTATAATTTATTCTCATCAATTTATATTGAATTGAAAATTCTAGTTTGCAAAAATATCAAATTTTAATACTTTTTAAAGAAAAATTCACAATTCCACAACTAAACTTGGTTTTGCATATTTTAACATGTTAAACCACTCATGGAAACCTTAATGATGTGCTAAAAACCCTAACTAGATTTTAATCCCACATTTTAAATTAATTTCTAAAACCTAGTTAGCAAAATTAGCATATTTATTATAATTTTTAAGCTAACAATTAGCAACTAGTAACCAAATTAGGTTTTGCATTCAATTAACATGTTAATCTCCTCATTAAAACCATGAATAATTTATAAAAATTCTCACTAGAATTTTATCTCACCCATATACATATTCTACAAAAACCTAGTTTGCACAATTTTTCCTAATTTTAACAATTTTTCCTAATTTTAACAATTTTAAAGTAACACCTAACAAATTAACAATTAGATTAAGTTTTCCATGTCTCAACATATTAAACTACACCTTAAGATCAATATCCAATGATGAAAACCCTAATTTGATTAAATAACCCATTCTTGAATTTTGAATCACAAAAATTAAAACCATAATTACACTTCTAATTAGCTTAATTTTGAAGTATTATAGGAACAATTAAACACTTGGGTTAGGATTATACCTCCACAACAAGAAACCCAACATGCAACCCAGTCTCTAAAGTGCTAATTTTGCTCCAAGATCCATGCTTGATAGGTCAATGGAAAATGGGTAGAGATTGGATTAGCAATTTGTGAGGTTTTTGTTTTGATTTTGGATGAATTTTTGAAGAATTTTGGAGAGGAAATGAAGTGGGAAAAATGGAGAATGGCACCCCCTAGTTTCGGCCAGAATTTGGTGAGAGGGGAGAGAGAAAAAGAAATGTGTGGAGGTGTGTAGAAACTTCATAAATTAATGGCTCTTTTTAGTCTTTTCTTTAATTATTTTATTTTATTTCATTTTCCAACCTAGAAAACTCTAGAATTTTAAAGACAATTAAATAAGAGAATAGCATGCTACAAACCTAATTCTAATATGTCATGGTTCACTTTTGAAAAATAAACCCATTGCAATTTATAATTTGCACCCATTTAATGTATAATTAAAAGCTTATGTTAATATTAAAAATAATTACTTAAGGAAAAATATTTAGGTAAACTAATAATTTATAAGTGACTAAATAAATATCAAATACTAGCAATTATATAGTTAAAATAGGCGTATTTAAATCAATATCGAAAAATAATTGTAGTTGAGTTTTACCGAAAATACGGTTTATTTTACCGATTATCAGAAATTTCACCTAAAGGGTTTTATTTATTTAATTATTTATTTATTATAAATATATTTAAAACGTTACAATTTTCCCCCTTAAAAAAATTCGGTACCCGAATTTAAATTAAAAACTCCCCCCAAATACCAAAACATTTAGCAAAACACTCAAATCGTCGGGACTCCGAAATCATCAATACATAAAACACATCTTAGCGCAATGCATGCACATGAAAAATAAGTACATATCTCAAAATCAAAACTCCGTCAAGTATAACGCAATCATCGGAGTTGTGGTGAAAAAACAATGTCAAAGTCCAATACGAAAACAAACATGAAATACATCAAAACTATAACTTGTATATAGTGCGCATCGTAGTAAAATCGTCCAAACATCTGAATAGAGAAGCATGCAAAAACACCTAGGTACTGGTCTCAGGACAGTCCTGCTCGATTATTAAACCAAATAGTAAATATCATAAAAATGTACTGCTCAAAATGAAATCAATCTCAAATACAGTATATGAGGTACCACATGCGTCCGGTGCGCACGAAAATCGAAATCAAATACAGATGCCATGAATACGACAGAAACAAAACTGAGTGCAACGGGTGTGCACCCAAAACATCTGCCAAGTGCAATGGGCATGCACGACAATAATATCAGGTGTATCTAATCTGCACAAAACCCCGATTTAGTGCATCTGGTGTGCACAAAATCGCATCAAGTGGGCCAAGTGTGCGTAAGAATCTCAATCAAGTGCACATGGTGCACGAAAACATATACCGAATTTCAAAATCGAAATCACAGTACGAAAAGTGCAAGAAAACTATGTCGAAGTATACGTCAAAATCATGTGCAACTCATATGCACGAAATCAAATCAATATCTCAAAATGTATAAAACCAAATCGAGTGCACTGGGTATGCACAAAACAACATCAATACCACTGATATATGAAACACGAATAGAGTGTAATGAATGTACACATAGGAAATACCAATCATAGAACAAAATTCTCAAAATACCAAAATCCAAACAACAGAAATATGAAATTCAAATCACCAATCGCAATCGTAAACACTATCGTCAATGTGCGCCTTTTTTAATGTCTACTGATTCAGACTCGTCTCCTCATAGCCGTGCTGACTGCGCTACAAACGGCTATGCTCATATCTAGAGTCTCCCACATAATCTATCCCTTCACCTGATATCTGGACTACGTTAAACTTTTCGATCAATTCATCAAAATCCCATAATTCCCCGAGAGCTCAACACTCAAGTACAGTTTAAAAATATCCAGTACATGCCCCAGCATCTGCGGACCAGCCGTAAAAGGGCAAACCCAAGCCTCACTAATGGCACCGCGGAACTGCCGTAAACCCTAAGGTTCAAAGGCGTTCTCATGGTCATTATGTCGAGTTAGGGTTTCATTCTTCTAGAGGGTCCATACAAATACCTGCATGTTCTTCCGAATACCTTAAACTTGGGAAAATGGGTTTCTGACATTCGTTCGAACCTTTTAACTTCGTCTGGATGACATGTGAATACCTTTCGTTCGCACGCTAAACAATACTTCAATCTTCAAGAATAAATGATACCTTAACGGTCATCGCATTCGAGCCGCAGCTCCCTCTGCTCGGGCGACCATGGCAACAGAAACCACCATCCGACATTGATGAAGATAGATCATACGAATGAATAGAATACGATGCAAAGAAATGTACATCCTAAGGTTTCTTAAGCAGAGTAGCGTATCGTAAGTAAGCCGCGGATCATACCCACGGTACGTCACTCTACCTAAGTCACATACTCCATCAACCAAGGGTCATCCTAGACTTAGACAAGGGTTAAACCTAGCGCTCTGATACCAACTTTGTCACGACCCGAAGGTACGGAACATGACCGGCACTTAAATTAGGAAGCGTCTAGAGGCGCAACGTAATCTAAGTAAGCCGAAACCCAGAAATATAAACCATTTAAAAGAAGAAGTAAAGGAAAATATGTTTAAAAGCAACATCAAATTTCTCAAAAATTTCAGCAGAGTCTCCTTAGTAAAAACTGGCCCCAAACGGGTACAAATAAGAATATATACAAAAGCAATAATAAAGGCATCCCCAAGCGGGAGCTAGCTCTACGCCAAAAGGCGGAAACAACCACACAATACACTAAAATATACAACGCCGAAGGGCGAGGCTCAAAACTCAAAATGAAAACCAAATCTACCAAAAACCATAATAGTACAAGCGCGACTCTAAAGTCAAAAGAATAAGTAACTGGTCTTCTAAATTTATCGAGTAATACAAGTCTGATTGATGGAGCTTACTAGATACAAATGAAATAATAAAAACACAACGGCGGTCCTGATACAAGTGAACCAACCTACCAAGAAAATCACCTTGAATGAAACGATGTGCCAGCAAGCTGCCAGGGAAACCTGTACATCTAAACCAGTAAGAAAATTTGGCACAACGGGGGTGAGTTGCCAACTCGTGAGTATAAGACATCTGCAAGAAGAAATCGCATGCACGGCGCTCTCCTAGGTTATAATAATATACTTAATATATCACTAGTCATCTAGTAGTGGCAGGGTAATAATCTATGCGTAAGTGCAATGCTCAGTGCTCGTGTCAGTGCCTCAAGTAGTAACATGCCATGTGTATGAGTATGCATGCACCATGAATGTAAAACAATCAACCATGAAATCTGGATATCTCTGTATAAGAAATCTTTAACTTTTATCATAGTAAAATTTGTATAGTAATCTGAAACATCATCAATGAAATCCATGGAAATCCGTGTCAAGCATCGACACAAAACATGTAAATCTCAAAGTCTCAATACCTCATAGTCTCAATATCTCAGGCTCCGTCAGTCCGGATCGGCCCATATTACCAAATCTCACGACAACGGTCGATATCCTCCGGATATCCGCCGCGCCAGACATCACCCGTAGGTAGTCTTCCCCTGTCAGGCTTATCGTCTACAACTCAATCTTCTTGCCCCGGGATACCATACCGGGCCCACCATGTACCCGAGACGGTTCATCCACTCCTCGAATCGGGTCTCGAAATCCAATAGAAAACATGAAATCTCATGGTGGACGACACATACATCACGAGAAAACCGCAACTTGTATTTTAAAATGAGAGGGGGAGAGAGAGAGAAAAGTTTTTATATATATTCTTGCGGTTTTCCCCAAAATCCAGAAATCTCATAGAAATCCAAAATCCCAAAATCATGAGTAAGTAAACAATGAGTATCGGCATAAGCCCCACAATACTGCATGATATTATGAAAATGTGAATGCATGAAGTGTCTAAGTAATAAATGCAATGTTTAAACTAGCACATTAGAGTAATCACACAATATTATATTGGTCTAGCATTTAGCTGATTATATCAATAAAAGATAATGTGTTCTAAAGTGTACGTGACATAGCAATTACCGATGATGATGTGTGTGAGCCGGCAAATAAGTATACGTGGAACATACGCATCATCGGTAATGGTGCTGGTGTCCTAACAGGCAGAGTTTCATACTAGCTAAAGAAACAGATGTATGAATATGCAATATGATGCATACAATATGAATATAACGGTGAATGTGTAGTAAACACACAACTAGAAAATACATACTAATTACGAGTCATACAGTTTGTTGTTTGAAAAAGAACGATTCATTAGTTTTGAAAATAAGTATAACTCGAGCCTAAACTAAGATCTACCTAACCAACTAATGAACTAACTAAAGATACTAGTCGAAAGGTAAGAAGAATCCTCCTAAGATCTGAGTCGATATCTCAAGTAGTCGGCGATCCAGCCTTAATAGTATCACGTACATAGTACGACTTTCTCAAGTCAAGAGTGCGGATCAATCATCACATATATGCCTCGTACGGTAAAATCCATCGTATGGCATCCCAAAATTGGGGTACGGGTCAACTATCACATATATGCATCATCGTTCGAATAGTATCATCATCAAACAATATCATGATCAAGGGTACTCTACTATAATCGCATACATCCCAATACCATCAAATATATATCATCGTCTGTGTAAATATACATTGTCAAATGATCCACTAAAATATCATGTCATATGTCATATCATGATTAAGTCATATATTACAATCTGGGTTCTATTCTAGAGTCCCGTTCATTCCAATGTCATCAACACATATTATCTTTTATATAAATATATTTTATATAATCTCATTGCCCAACGATCCGCTACTATCATAACATATCTCATGTCATAACTCGATCATATATCTAATAAATCACGGCATCAAGTCTAGTCATATCGACTCATCCCCATGTATCATATAACCTCCTCATATCACATGTTGTATATATATATACCTACACACATTCCTATATGTATATATATATACATACATATACACCAAGTTAAGTTTATGTCTGTGTGTTTCTACATGAAACCTACGAATTCCCTCCAAGGCAGTCATCCTCATGTTTAAATCTTTCTAAATCAGTCTAGTCCAACCTAAAGTATTCAATAGGACCCTACTCACCAAGAATTTAAGGTCACGTCCGACTTCCAAATAACAGTACGTAATATCCTTATTCTACGTTTGCGGGGGTGCTATACGCCATCCACCCGACTTCCCCCGTAGATATACATCTTCTCACCTGTTCCTTCGCTGCCGAAGTCAATGCCGCCATCCTCTTCTTCATCGTCTGAAGTCCATGTGAGGGGTACCTATACGCAAACATATATAATATCGTAACCAAAATCGCGACAGAACCAAAACAGCGCACGAAACGCGCATAGGTTAAACCTATGACCCGCTCATGCAAAATAACCAAATAACTCTCGACATCGGCGTACAAACGCCGATTGATCGAGAAAAACCCAAAACACACCAATCGTGGTTTCACAAATCACTAATTATAATATAAAATATATTGCAACGCATCAAAAACTCAAAATAAATCAAATCGATTTATTTCTGGAAACCTAGAAAGCCTCAAATAACAGTTTAATTCGAAACATGATGTTTTAACGAAACTAATGGCCATAATATTCACTAAATATCATAACTAGGTTATATAAACCATTTCTATAATTTATTCTCATCAATTTATATTGAATTGAAAATTCTAGTTTGCAAAAATATCAAATTTTAATACTTTTTAAAGAAAAATTCACAATTCCACAACTAAACTTGGTTTTGCATATTTTAACATGTTAAACCACTCATTGAAACCTTAATGATGTGCTAAAAACCCTAACTAGATTTTAATCCCACATTTTAAATTAATTTCTAAAATCTAGTTAGCAAAATTAGCATATTTATCACAATTTTTAAGCTAACAATTAGCAACTAGTAACCAAATTAGGTTTTGCATTCAATTAACATGTTAATCTCCTCACTAAAACCATGAATAATTTATATAAATTCTCACTAGAATTTTATCTCACCCATATACATATTCTACAAAAACCTAGTTTGCACAAGTTTTCCTAATTTTAACAATTTTAAAGTAACACCTAACAAATTAACAATTAGATTAAGTTTTCCATGTCTCAACATATTAAACTACACCTTAAGATCAATATCCAATGATGAAAACCCTAATTTGATTAAATAACCCATTCTTGAATTTTGAATCACAAAATTAAAACCATAATTACACTTCTAATTAGCTTAATTTTGAAGTATTATAGGAACAATTAAACACTTGGGTTAGGATTATACCTCCACAACAAGAAACCCAACATGCAACCTAGTCTCTAAAGTGCTAATTTTTCTCCAAGATCCAATCTTGATAGGTCAATGGAAAATGGGTAGAGATTGGATTAGCAATTTGTGAGGTTTTTGTTTTGATTTTGGATGAATTTTTGAAGAATTTTGGAGAGGAAATAAAGTGGGAAAAATGGAGAATGGCACCCCCTAGTTTCGGCCAGAATTTGGTGAGAGGGGAGAGAGAAAAAGAAATGTGTGGAGGTGTGTAGAAACTTCATAAATTAATGCCTCTTTTTAGTCTTTTCTTTAATTATTTTATTTTATTTCATTTTCCAACCTAGAAAACTCTAGAATTTTAAAGAAAATTAAAGATAAGAATAGCATGCTACAAACCTAATTCTAATATGTCATGGTTCACTTTTGAAAAATAAACCCATTGCAATTTATAATTTGCACCCATTTAATGTATAATTAAAAGCTTATGTTAATATTAAAGATAATTACTTACGGAAAAATATTTAGGTAAACTAATAATTTATAAGTGACTAAATAAATACCAAATAAAATAGTTAAAATAGGCGTATTCAAATCAATATTGAAAAATAATAATAGTTGAGTTTTACGGAAAATACGGTTTATTTTACCGATTATCAGAAATTTCACCTAAAGAGTTTTATTTATTTAATTATTTATTTATTTATTATATATATTTTTTTAAACGTTACAGAACAGCTTCAAACTGTTGCGAAGGGTCAGACAAAATTCTCCTACCGCAATATTGAAGAAGTCTCCGCAGCCCATGGAGATCCCACGAGAGCAGAAAGCAGTTCGCTCTCTGAGACAACTTTCCTCATCTATATATAAGGTGTGGAAGCAGATGAAGGGGGCTCACCCCAAGACGGATCCTGATACAGTGATTCCTCCCAAAACCAAAGCGGTTTTTTACTGCAAGAGGCCCAATAAAGCTCAAGTGCCCGAAGCAAACTCCAAAGGCCAAAACTCCAAACACCCCAAGCGTGGGGGCATGGTAGTTCACATAGTCTATGTGGTGAATTCCAAAGACGAAGTTCGAGCTTCTACTAGTCACCAACCTCAAACTCGGTCCCTGACAAAAGTTCAACTACAAACGTGAAAAGCTGCAGGATATGCTCGCTCGGGCGGCAGCTAACGCTAATCCATCGCCTAAGGAAAGTCCCGAGGACGCACCCGAAGAAAGAATAAAGAAGGAGTCGGATATTGATTTTCTAAAGTGCGCTCTGAAAAAAGAGAGATGAAAAAGCGGCAGAAATGTCCACTAAAATGAATCAGATGGCCCTTCTGATTCAGAACATGGCTGGAATGATGGTTCAATCGGAACCACAAGCGAATGAACTGCCGGTAGTCACTCTTAAAGACAAGGGTGACATTTCAAATCCTCTACGAGTCTCATCGACAGCCGAAGAGGAAATGTTCTCAAAAGCAAAGCTGAACGAATATGCCGCTTAGCAAATCAAGACTCACTACTCTAGTGAAGCCGCAAATAGATCAATCAAGACCGGTCGACCGTATCCGACATGGTACGATCAAATACAGTACCCGCCAGAGTACACACTTCCAACGTGCCACATGTACAAAGGAACTGGGAATCCTCGCCAACACATTGCGTTATTTGAACCCATGTGCGACAATACTGATATACTTCTCCTCTGACAGTTCATCGGCTGTCTGGCGGGCATTGCCTTCGAATGGTATGCGGAACTCCCGAATGACTCCATGAATACCTTCAACGAAATGGAGATGCCCTCCTGTTAGAGATTCGCTAGTGTGAATAAACGCACTACCGTGACGACACTGGTCAACGAAAGGGTTAGACCGAATGAGACGTGGGTTCAATGTGTTACCCGATGGCGAAATCTCTGGTCAAATACAAGCAACGCATCGATGAAGTTGCAGCCATGGGAATGCTCATAGCCACCCTTGAACCAAATTCAAAGGCGTCCTCGTATATGGCCCTCTTCAAGTCGACCGCCTTACAAGAGCTCATGGATAAAATGACTCGATTGGATCAACTGAGTCAAGACCCTTCATCATCTGATGAAGATGAATGAAAAGCGGAGGTAAGGTGGTATTTGTCGCCGACGCTCAAAAAAATGAACGACTTTAAAGCAACCTGTTACCAAAATAGCGACGGCATGGGTACTCGCTGTTAGTGTATATGCCCTAGAGACCATTACTGTATCATACTAGTTTGTATATTACTTGATGGAAGCTTGGGATATTCACCTTGTATAAACAATCTTGCTCAATATAGTAGTATGCTACTTGGTTTGTTTCTACTTCAATGTGTACTTGTGTTTATTTCAGTATATCACTTATACGCATTAGTGGAGCCCTTAGGATCTTTGCTTGATTACCAGCGTTGTGATGGCAGTCACACTAGTGGGGGCTGGGTAATCTATAGGCACATCCTTATACAGGTCCCTAGTCGTAGGACTATCGAGACAGGGCATCGATACTCCGGAGTAGACTAGCGTATGCGCTTCTCATCCCAGTGTGGGAGATGGTCTGTCCCACAGCCATCAGTACGTCGTACTGGAGATAGTATACGGGTGCTCATTGGGTTACGAGTACACTGGACAGGACTCGTCGGGAACTGACAGGTTGGTATTATACCTATCGTCAGTTATCAGTTCCCAGGTGACATGAGTACAGCTTAGTCCGCTGACTTGACACTGACACTTCGCCTCGAGTGTGTTCCCACTGCACTTTGATCACTATCCTACCACGGCTCAAAGGAGTCGTGCAAACAGGTGGTGGTTGGGTGCAGTCCCGAAGCACTTGGAGGCAGTGACGGTTAGACAGGATTCGTCTCTCCCGGTATTGGGGGTTGACATCGCGCTGTGTCTAGGAGAGCCATTACACGAGTAGTCCCTGGCCAGGGCAAGCGAGATATACTGGTAGGTTTCCAGTGTTATCTCAGGGTGTTTTGGGCTTCACTCCGACACGACTTGTACCGCTATTGGGGGATTGACGTTTTACCGCCCCCTAGGCCCGCCATGCGATGTATCAGACGAACAGACCGGACTGTACGGAGAATTTCACATTCAGACTCAGTAGGAGTTCAGATGGGGTTTCACCTCGTCAGCCTTCTTGTCGGCATCTACCTGGGGACCGTTACGCACAGCTAGTGCCGCTTGCGGTCTGTGGTTAAACCCACTGCCAGCGTAGTGTCGAGTCTTTAGAGTCCCACACAGAGGGTATTCGCCTCTGGGCAAAACAGAGTAGAGGTCGCATGGTTTTGCGACAGGGTTCGTTCTCATCCGCGCACTTGTGCACGTTTGGAGTCCGGACGGATTATACTGGCAGGCTCTGGTTTGAGCCAGATACTGGTATATGTTTTGGGGGTTGCTTTTATATCTTGGTATTCTTGTTCCTCGGAACGAGAATGCAGGTGTGTATGCACAGTTGCTTGAGGCGGAGAATGAGGTTTTTCATTAGGGTTTCGGAACGGGTGCGTATGCACAGTTGACAGTTATCATTTTCCAAACCCTAATGGATTTATATATTATCTATTAATAATAGTAATTAAATAAGAATTATGTTATGGTTGTTTTTCTTGTTGACTTGTTGACCTTGGTTGACTTGTTGACCATTGACCACTTTTTATGCCTTGAAAGTCTTCCTTGATTCATGCTTACACTTCATTAAAAGAGGTATGATAGTGGTCATTCCAAAAATAACCATCAACTATTCTTATTTCAATTATTATCATTTAGATAATTCATTTCTTTTGCAATATGGTTGCAAGAAATGAATTATTGAGCTCATTCTATCATAACCTCTCTCTCTCCTCATTTTCATCTTCTTCCTCCTCTTGAAAAGAGAAACCTTCTCATGTGTTGAGAATCATTCTCTTTTGATAGAAAAGCAAACCCTAATCCTCATCTACTCTTTCTAGGATGAAGGTTTAGCAAGCCGGAAACCCTAGTTCACTCAAAGATCGAGGAAGAGCCCAAAGTCGAACCTTCGAGGTGGATCCATCTTCGACGGGAGAAGGCGACGAAAAGAGAACCATCAACCTCTACAAGGTTTGAAGAAGAAGGAGTTCAAGTTTAGGTATAACCATCTTCCATAGTAGCTAACTCTCTTTAGCTTGTTAACTAGTTTTAGTTTAGACAACGATCCCGACAAAGTTTAGTCCATGTTGCCTCTTGCGATAAAAATTCGTTTTTTATACCGTTTCCGCCTCCCCGTAAGTACCGGGGGTCGCAATATGGACTTACAGTGGTATCAGAGCCTAACTAAACTTAAACTAGCTTGGTAGTAAGGTGTAACGAAGTTCGGAACCGAAAAATCGCAAAACCGGAAAATCAAAACCCTAACTTTCTGTTGAATTTTTTTCTGCTCAAATTGAAAAACTTTATACTTGTAAAATCGTCTCAGGGTTTTCTAAGAACACACAAGAAAAATGATATCATGTTCTCTCCAAACCGCCGCGCTTCCGCGGCCTCACCTATTCATCTGGCCGCGGAACCGCCGCATGTTGGTGTCTTCTTTGCATCGTTTTTCGTGCAGTGTTCTTCTGTGTTGGTTTTGGGATTTTTAAGATATATTATATGTACCCAGATTTTCCAGAACTGAAATTCACTTTTGGGGTCCTATAATTCCGTATTTTTTTCCGAACTTCACTGCACTTTGGCTATGTTGGTTATATCTGTGATGTTTGCATGTATTGAACGTCGGCTAATCGCTATAAGTCGATTAGTCGGGGTTATACATGATCTGTAATGTTCTGGAATGTGTATATGAATGTGTTGGACTGTCGCGGGTGAATAGCCGGGGTGGATGTGAGATGAGCTTTTGTTTTTTCTTTCATTCATTGTAAATGTAAATTGATGTAATTATATTATTTGTTTGGCCGCACAACCGGGTCGGGGTTGTAGCCGTCATTGTATAATTCTTTTTACTGTTTTTGCTCCTAGGATAGACCCATGGTGGGGTGCACAAACTACCGGGAACTTGGCGGGTAGTTTGCCGCACCCGTAGGGGTCTTGGGTGGGGTATTTGCTATTCACCGCGACCGTGTTATCCGCTTTTCGTTTCAGGCTCGAAAGAAATGCGGATTGCTAGTATATCCAATGTATTCATCTGTGATCTGTAATGTCTATCATTGCTTTCTATTTAGGCGTTGCTTATGTTTTACAGCCGCGCTAGCCCAGCCCCCGCTCTGTCGTTAGTTAAGTAACCTAACGAGTGATGACGGGACCCCGTGGCGAATGCGAATGGCATAAGCGTACGTCATATTTTGGTTGTTTTCTGCAATGGTAGGAATTAAATGATGGGACGCATTAAAAGAACTAATGCAAGAATATCACGCATTAAAAGAACTAATGCAAGATAATAAACCAAGTTTAAGTCGATGGAACACTTTCGAAAAACCACTCGGTTCTTTTCAAAAACTAACTTTTAAATGCGGAGCTTGAGCCACTCCTTCTAAAAGCTATCTCGTTCCATCGATTATATCAAGTTCACTACGTTCACGGTTTCGCCAAAACCATTCGTAGCCCTCCATCATTTCAGTTAAATATACGGTAGTATTCAAGCTATGTATTTTGACCTCACGCCAAGGCATAGTGATTGGTAGCTGCCGGATATTTATCTGTTGCATAGATAGAATGCGTTGTTTTGAGACAGTCGTACCACCATTTTGGCCTACGTCAAGGGTAGGTACGGGTGGATTCAAATCAACCGGGATAATGATGGGAAGAACTTGACATGTGACTTATGACATTTTGACCTCACGCCAAGGTCATAAGAGCATGGGGCAAAAATCCACATCGGGAGTTTCATAAGTACTGAAACTTGCTAGATTTGCATACCATTTGGAGTGTGATGATTATGGTAGGATTCCTTCATTTTCGTCACGCGATGATATTTGGATCCCGATCCTACTGTGAGTATATGCTACTCCTCGGGAAATTTCTCACTAAACGATCAATGCTATAAACCTAGTAGGTGCCTAGAAAGGTGTTAGCGGGGCTACGCCCCCAGGGAAAAGAGGTTCTTAAATTAAGGAACTTCGCGAAAGCATTGGAAAACCTCCCTCGAAGTACCGACACTGGCCTGGCTGAACGGTTAAGCAAGTATTGTACGGTGGGATTGATCCCGGCTAATTCTTCCTTTGTGGTTTGAGGAGGGATTCGAGAGACAGTGGGAGCCATCCTGTTTAGACAAATTAAAAACCATTCTAAACTTGCAAGAGCATCGTGCTAAGTGTTTCTTCTCTCCCCCTGCAGCGACCAAATCGAAATGACTGGACTTAAGTTACTTCTAGATAAAAACATATTGACAGGGCCAAACTACAAAGATTGGCTCAGGAATGTCAAATTGGCAATCTCTTAAGACAAGCTGGGGTATCTTCTTACCAGCAAAGCTCCCCCCGTCCCAGGTCCCACCTCCAGCGTCGCGGATAAGGAAATCCGTAAGACTTGGGAGATAGACAGCGCGAAGGCCAGATGCCTCGTACTTGCCTCGATGGACAACGACCATCAGAGGAGGCACGAGAATATGGATTTGGAATCCATATTTCTTCATACAAAAGAACTGTATGGAGAGCAGTCTCGTATCGCAAGATACGAAGTGTCGAAGAAGTTATTTTCGACTAAGTTGGCCGTCGGATCATCGGTAGCGGACCACGTGCTTAAGATGATTGGCTACACTGAGGAGCTCGCGGAACTTGGGACCACGTTGGATAGTGAACTCTACACAGATATAATTCTCCAGTCCCTTCCATCCACTTACGCCCAGTTCATACTGAATTTCAACTTGCAAGAAAAGGAAGTTGAACTTTCAGAACTCCTCAACCTGCTGAGGAGCGCAGAGGGCACCCTACAGAAGGGTAGGGATACATCCACTTTGTTTGTAGGAGGATCTTCTTCTTCTAGGTCCAAGGCGAAAGCCAAGGGAAAGAAGAGGAAAGCCCCCGCCAAACCAAGGGGCGGTGTTAGTAAAGTGGGTGCGAAGGGAAAGGAAAAGGCAACAAAGATAGCGGGGAAGCTTGTTGGTAAAGAGGAATGCTTCTATTGTCACAAGAGTGGACACTGGAAGAAAGATTGCAGGGCTTGGAAAGCCAGGACACAGGAACTGAAGCAGGTTGCGGCTTCAGCTTCAGGTGTGTATGTTATTGAAAACTGTCTTTCTATAAACTCTACTTCCTGGGTATTGGATACCGGATCAGGATCTCATATCTGTAATTCTTTGCAGGCGTTGAGAAACCGTAGGTTTTTGAAGGAAGGTGACATGACCCTCAGAGTTGCGAACGGAGCTAGCATGGATGCTAAAGCCGTGGGGGACTATCACCTAGGAATGTCAGATGGACATGTTTTGGTTTTGCGTAATTGCTTTTTTGTACCCAACGCAACTTGTAATATCATTTCTGTATCTTTGGTTTCTAAAGAAGGTTATGAATTTGCGTTTGTAAGTAATGTTGTTAACATTCACCTTAATCAAGTTCTGATTGGGTCAGGTACACTGAGCAATGGTATATACGTATTAAACCAACCACAGATTTTCAATGTCCAGAATACACACAAAAGAAAGTCACCAGATATTAATCAGACTTTCTTATGGCATTGTAGATTGGGTCACATCAATGAGAGAAGGTTGACGAAGTTACATACAGAAGGGTATTTGAATGCGTTCGAATATCAATCGTATGCCACTTGTCAATCCTGTCTCAAGGGAAAGATGACAAAGACTCCGTTTACTGGACATGGAGTAAGAGCGAGCGAGCTCTTGGGACTCGTACACAGTGACGTGTGCGGTCCAATGTCTACACATGCCCGAAGCGGACATTCTTACTTCATTACTTTTACGGATGACTTCTCAAGGTACGGTTATGTCTTCTTAATGAAACATAAGTCCGAGGCCTTTGGAAAATTCCAGGAGTATAAGAATGAAGTAGAGAAACAGACCGGCAAAAGTATTAAGATTCTAAGATCGGATCGAGGTGGAGAATACTTAAGTGCCGAATTCCTGGACTATTTAAAAGAGAATGGGATTCTCTCTCAGCTTACTCCTCCATACACCCCGCAACATAACGGTGTATCGGAGAGACGGAATCGCACCCTATTGGATATGGTACGGTCTATGATGAGTAACGCTGAGTTACCGCGATCATTCTGGGGGTATGCGCTAGAAACAGCTGCATACCTATTGAACCGAGTTCCTACTAAGACTGTGCCTACCACACCATATGAGTTATGGAGTGGGAAGAAACCCTATCTTCAGTACCTGAAAATTTGGGGATGTCCAGCTTATGTCAAAAAGCAGCATACGGACAAGCTCGAGGCGCGCTCAGTACTGTGCAAGTTTGTGGGATACCCAAAGAACTCTAGGGGGTATCTTTTCTATTACGCAGAGGAGCAAAAAGTCCTTGTTTCTCGTAATGCCCATTTTCTGGAACATCAGTTCTTAGAAAAAGAAGTAAGTGGGAGCGCAATAGAACTGGAAGAAATTCCAGAACCACAGACTATTACTGAAAGCTTAATGGAACCAGAGGGTTCAAATGAACAGGACATTCCTATGCCGCTCCGCAGAAGTAGTAGGCAGTCTCATCCGCCCGAGAGATACTACGGTTTTCTCATAGACGGGGATAGAGAGGATTGCATCATAGACTATGATGAGCCTACTAGCTTCCAGCAGGCCGTTCAGAGCATTGACTCGGTAAAATGGCTGGATGCAATGCGGACCGAAATGGAGTCCATGTACACCAACAAAGTATGGACGTTGGACATTGCTCCAGACGGGGTAAAACCCGTAGGATGCAAGTGGATCTTCAAAAGGAAGATTGGTGTAGATGGACAGGTTGAGACCTATAAAGCTAGACTTGTAGCAAAGGGTTTCCGTCAAAGACCTGGCTTGGACTACGACGAAACCTTTTCTCCAGTGGCTATGCTGAAATCCATTCGGATCCTTCTTGCCATTGCTGCCTTCCACGATTATGAGATTTGGCAGATGGACGTAAAAACCGCTTTTCTAAATGGAAATTTAGAGGAGTGTGTCTATATGGATCAGCCAGAGGGTTTCATTCAGAGTGGGAGCAGCGGAAAGGTGTGCAAGTTGCTTAAGTCCATCTATGGACTAAAGCAGGCATCGCGGAGTTGGAACATCTGTTTTGATGAGACGGTCAAGGAATTTGACTTTATCAAAAATCCAGATGAACCATGCATCTATAGTAGATTTGTAGCGAGAACTGTGGTATTCCTTGTTTTATACGTGGATGACATTCTCTTAATAGGAAATGACATTCCTATGCTACAATCTGTCAAGGGTTTCTTGTCACACAGGTTCTCCATGAAAGACCTGGGTGATGCCTCTTACATCCTGGGGATCCGGATCCATCGTGATAGATCCAAGAGGATATTAGGACTTTCACAGTCCAGGTACATCGACACCGTACTGAAAAGATTCAGTATGGAAGATTCCAAGCGCGGTAACTTACCGGCTTGTCACGGGATCACCCTCTCTAAAGAGATGTCTCCCAAGACTGATTTGGAGAGGGATCGCATGTCTATTATACCCTACGCTTCTGCGGTAGGCTCTATAATGTATGCGATGTTGTGTACCAGACCGGATGTAGCTTATGCACTGAGTGTAGTAAGCCGGTATCAGTCAAACCCTGGGGAGAAACATTGGATAGCGGTAAAGAACATTCTCAAGTACCTGAGGAGGACTAAGGAGATGTTCTTGGTGTATGGCGGAAAAGACCTCCAGATTGAGGCCTTTGCTGACTCCAGCTTCCAGAGTGACAAGGATGATTCCAAGTCCATGTCGGGTTTTGTCTTTACCCTCAACGGAGGGGCGGTGAGTTGGAAGAGTTCCAAACAGGAAACCGTTGCAGACTCGACTATGGAAGCGGAATACATCGCTGCATCTGATGCCGCAAAAGAAGCTGTCTGGATAAGGAAGTTCTTAAAAGAACTTCAGGTGGTTCCGTCCATTGTTGACCCAGTACCTCTGTATTGCGACAACAACGGGGCTATAGCTTTAGCAAAGGAACCCAGGTCCCATCAGAGATCCAGGCACATCTTGAGGCGGTATCACCTGATCAGGGAGATCGTGGATCGCAAGGAGATCGAGGTTCGGAGGGTTGCTTCAGAAGAGAACACTGCAGATCCATTCACCAAGGCCCTACCCCAGACTCAGTTCGAGCGGCTGATCGAGATGATAGGTCTTCGATACGCCAGTACATGGCCTTAGTGCAAGTGGGAGATTGTTAGTGTATATGCCCTAGAGGCCATTACTGTATCATACTAGTTTGTATATTACTTGATGGAAGCTTGGGATATTCACCTTGTATAAACAATCTTGCTCAATATAGTAGTATGCTACTTGGTTTGTTTCTACTTCAATGTGTACTTGTGTTTATTTCAGTATATCACTTATACGCATTAGTGGAGCCCTTAGGATCTTTGCTTGATTACCAGCGTTGTGATGGCAGTCACACTAGTGGGGGCTGGGTAATCTATAGGCACATCCTTATACAGGTCCCTAGTCGTAGGACTATCGAGACAGGGCATCGATACTCCGGAGTAGACTAGCGTATGCGCTTCTCATCCCAGTGTGGGAGATGGTCTGTCCCACAGCCATCAGTACGTCGTACTGGAGATAGTATACGGGTGCTCGTTGGGTTACGAGTACACTGGACAGGACTCGTCGGGAACTGACAGGTTGGTATTATACCTATCGTCAGTTATCAGTTCCCAGGTGACATGAGTACAGCTTAGTCCGCTGACTTGACACTGACACTTCGCCTCGAGTGTGTTCCCACTGCACTTTGATCACTACCCTACCACGGCTCAAAGGAGTCGTGCAAACAGGTGGTGGTTGGGTGCAGTCCCGAAGCACTTGGAGGCAGTGACGGTTAGACAGGATTCGTCTCTCCCGGTATTGGGGGTTGACATCGCGCTGTGTCTAGGAGAGCCATTACACGAGTAGTCCCTGGCCAGGGCAAGCGAGATATACTGGTAGGTTTCCAGTGTTATCTCAGGGTGTTTTGGGCTTCACTCCAACACGACTTGTACCGCTATTGGGGGACTGACGTTTTACCGCCCCCTAGGCCCGCCATGCGATGTATCAGACGAACAGACCGGACTGTACGGAGAATGTCACATTCAGACTCAGTAGGAGTTCAGATGGGGTTTCACCTCGTCAGCCTTCTTGTCGGCATCTACCTGGGGACCGTTACGCACAGCTAGTGCCGCTTGCGGTCTGTGGTTAAACCCACTGCCAGCGTAGTGTCGAGTCTTTAGAGTCCCACACAGAGGGTATTCGCCTCTGGGCAAAACAGAGTAGAGGTCGCATGGTTTTGCGACAGGGTTCGTTCTCATCCGCGCACTTGTGCACGTTTGGAGTCCGGACGGATTATACTGGCAGGCTCTGGTTTGAGCCAGATACTGGTATATGTTTTGGGGGTTGCTTTTATATCTTGGTATTCTTGTTCCTCGGAACGAGAATGCAGGTGTGTATGCACAGTTGCTTGAGGCGGAGAATGAGGTTTTTCATTAGGGTTTCGGAACGGGTGCGTATGCACAGTTGACAGTTATCATTTTCCAAACCCTAATGGATTTATATATTATCTATTAATAATAGTAATTAAATAAGAATTATGTTATGGTTGTTTTTCTTGTTGACTTGTTGACCTTGGTTGACTTGTTGACCATTGACCACTTTTTATGCCTTGAAAGTCTTCCTTGATTCATGCTTACACTTCATTAAAAGAGGTATGATAGTGGTCATTCCAAAAATAACCATCAACTATTCTTATTTCAATTATTATCATTTAGATAATTCATTTCTTTTGCAATATGGTTGCAAGAAATGAATTATTGAGCTCATTCTATCATAACCTCTCTCTCTCCTCATTTTCATCTTCTTCCTCCTCTTGAAAAGAGAAACCTTCTCATGTGTTGAGAATCATTCTCTTTTGATAGAAAAGCAAACCCTAATCCTCATCTACTCTTTCTAGGATGAAGGTTTAGCAAGCCGGAAACCCTAGTTCACTCAAAGATCGAGGAAGAGCCCAAAGTCGAACCTTCGAGGTGGATCCATCTTCGACGGGAGAAGGCGACGAAAAGAGAACCATCAACCTCTACAAGGTTTGAAGAAGAAGGAGTTCAAGTTTAGGTATAACCATCTTCCATAGTAGCTAACTCTCTTTAGCTTGTTAACTAGTTTTAGTTTAGACAACGATCCCGACAAAGTTTAGTCCATGTTGCCTCTTGCGATAAAAATTCGTTTTTTATACCGTTTCCGCCTCCCCGTAAGTACCGGGGGTCGCAATATGGACTTACACTCGCTCCCCTCAAGGTATACACAGGGGGCATATTTCTCACTAGAGGAAGAATCTCTACGTAATATGGTCCTTTCTTCTCAAAGAATAGAAAGGATATTAAGGGGCTTACAAACGAGTCCTGCAGTCAAGTGGAATATCCCACTTGAACCCCAAAAAAAAGGTATGTCCACAAGCAAAATGGGCATGGATGAAAACCCGAAAGGGCGCCGTGAGTAAAAACAGCAGGATTACCGGCGATGTTTGTGAAAACCCGAAAGGGCGCAAACTCGTAAAAAAACAGTATGTCCGCAAGAAAAATGGGCGTGGATGAAAACCCGAAAGGGCTCCGTGAGTAAAAACAGCAGAGCTACCGGCGAGTCTGTGAAAACCCGAAAGGGCGCAGACTCGTAAAAAATTCATGCACACTGGCAAGGTCCTCTCGACCTTGTAAGGAGAAAATACCTGCGTGTGATCCTTACGACTCACAAGGGAGCAACACACTTAGGGATTCTCACGATTCCTAAAGAGAAACATCTTTATGAGACCCTTACGGCTCATGAAGTCAAAAGCCTTAGTTGACAGGATCTTAACCCTGTTTGCTAAGCCACCTTTGCTCGAACCGACGAAGGCAAATGATGATTCACTCCTGCCAATGTCCCAGTAGTAGTGATGCTGATGCTTAAATTAGTATCAAATTCCAAGTCCTTTCACCGCAAATGATGATTCGCTCCTGGCAACATTCCAGTCGCAAAGATACTGATGCTAGGATTGGTATCAGATCTTGAGTTCCATACTCAGAAAAAAAAGGTACGTCCATAAGCAAGATGGGCACGGATGAAAACCCGAAAAGGCTCCGTGAGTAAAAACAGCAGGGTTACCGGCAAGTTTGTGAAAACCCGAAAGGGCGCAATCTCGTTAAAAGACACTTGCAAAGTCCTCTCGACCTTGTAAGGAGAAAAATACCTGTGTGAGATCCTTACGACTCACAAAGGAGTGACACACTTGGGAATCCCCACGATTCCTAAGGAGAAATTACACTTACGAGATCCTCATGACTCGTAAGGAGAACCCTCTTATGAGACCCTCACGGCTCATAAGATTCAAAAGCCTTAAGCTATAGGGATCTGAACCTGTTCTTAAGCCGTCATACACCTAAATTTTTCCCTACAAGCGGTTCAATATTGACCCTTGTATATAATCCACGGGCACAAATAAATTTTTCCCCAACAGAGTCCCACCACTGACGAGGGATATCTTCATATGGCGAACGACACTTGTAAGTCCTCTCGACTTATAAGGAGAAAACACTCTTGTAAGATCCTTACAACTTATAAGAGAACACACACTTAGGAATCCTCATGATTCCTAAAGAGAAAATGCACCTACGAGATCCTCACAACTCGTAGGGAGAAATACTTTTATGAGACCTTTACGGCTCGTAAAGTCAAAAAGCCTTGGTCAACAGGATCCTAACCCTGTTTGCTAAGCCACCTTTGTTCGACATCGACAGAGGCAAATGATGATTCTCTCCTGGCAATGTCCCAGTGGTAGCGATGTTGATGCCTAAATCGGTATCAAATTCCATGCCCTTTCACAGCAAATGATGATTCGCTCCTTGCAATATTCTAGTCGTAGCAATGCTGATGCTAAGATTGGCACCAGATTCCAAGTTCCATACTCGCGATAAAAATTCAGCAAGCCAAAAATGCATATGAAATAGCCGAAATGATGGGGAAACTTGCAACCAAATCAGCAAGTAAAAATATATGCATACAAAATAGCCGAAATGGTTGGGCAACTCACAATAAAAAAAAACAGCGAGTAAAAAGAAAAATAGCCGAAATGATTGGGCACAGCGAAAAATAGCCGAAATGATTGGGCAATCGCGACTTTCGCAATACAAAAAGCTGAAATGATAGGGCATCGCGGAAAGAAAACAAAATGAAATAAAACTTTTTGCCCTACAGGTGAGATCACATCGATCCCTGTATACAATCCAGGGGCACAAACAAAGAGGGAACCATATCATCCCACCAGGCTCCATCAGAAAGAGAGCCAAGTCTTGATGAAAACATCTACAGCCTAGAGATCAACAATGGTGTTCCTTCCCGTTCCAACCAGAAGAAGATACGACGTCAACCAAATGGAGCCACGGCAGAGTCTCTAGTTCTAAGTCTCGACGGCCACATCTACAGCCTGGAAACCCACAACAGCGTTCCTCCTCATTCCAGCAAGATTCGGACGCGAGAATCAATCTCGAAGCCACAGCAGAGTCCCTAGTTCCAAGTCTAGACGGCCACATCATGACCCCGTGTGGCTAAAGTAAATCATGACCCCGTATGGCTAAAGTCGATCCTGACCCCGTAGGGATAAAGTCAATCCTGACCCCGTATGGCTAAAGTGAATCCTGACCCCGTATGGCTAAAGTCAATCATGACCCCGTATGGCTAAAGTCAATCCTAACCCCGTATGGCTAAAGTCAATCATGACCCCGTATGGCTAAATTCAATCATGACCCCGTATGGCTAAAGTCAATCCTGACCCCGTATGGCTAAAGTCAATCTTGACCCCATATGGCCAAAGTCAACCCCTGACCCCGTGGAACACGGCCAAAGTCAATCCTGACCCCGTAGAAAACGGCCAAAGTCAACCCTCGACCTCCCCGTCAAAGCAATGCTTTGATTCGAGAGCAGGTCAACTCATCAATCACTTACGAGTCCTCTCGACTTGTAAGGAAGAAAATTATCTTGTGAGATCCTTACGAATCTCAAAAGAAAAGCAAACTTTGGAATCCTCATGATTCCTAAGGAGAAAATACACCTATGAGATCCTCTCGACTCGTAGGGAGAAAAGTCTTTATGAGACCCTCATGGCTCATAAAGTTGAAAAGTCTTAGGCGACAGATCTGAACCTGTTTCCTAACCCATTGCTGCTCTACAAGGAGTCCAAGATAGACAGCTACATACTATCTACAGGCCACACTTGCTAAAATCACATGGCAACAACACAGCAAAGAGAAGAAAGCAACAGTGGGAGATAATAAAAAATCTACTGAGAAGGAGGCGTTTTCAATAAGTCAGCCAGTTGCTCGCACGCTCCTCTCAGCTCCTTTTCATGGTCAGCTGCTACGGCCAGCTCCGCTTCAACTCGAGCCCGTTGCTCCAAGCCAGATGAAAGTTTCTCATCGATTTCCCGTTGAGCAACTTCGTGATTCCGCGTAACCCACTCCAGAAGTTCGAGCTTTTGCCTTGGTGCTAGTCCGTCCGAAATGCATTGCCGCCAATTGTCAAAGACAGCCCTCAATTACACAGCGTTTGCTTCAACTAAGGCACGCAGCCGGGCGGATTCACTTGAAGCCTCCTCGCATTCTATTCGCCTCAAGGTCGCTTCTTGTTCGAAATAGCGGAAGAAAGGAACGCTCTGCTCAACCCATGCGGCCCGTTGAGAATTCAAAGCCAACATTTCTGGAACGGGACGCCTAAGCTCAATCTTATGCAGACAGGCCTCAATCTTCCTACGGTAGTTTACTCAAGACTCGACAATGCCCTCGCTATGGAAGTTCACGAGCATCGCCAAAATGAGATTAACTTCAGCGGCAAAATCTACAGCAGATGCAAAGGCCTCGGCGTCAAGGTCTTCGATGAACTCTCTTAACATCCGCAGGCTATTCGCAGCACCCCTGGAAGAAGGGCGTCTAGAAAAAGGCCCTGTCGGGATAGGAATCTGAGACTCGAATGGATCTGGAGTCGGTGTGATTGCTGCAAAACAAACCATAGTCAGACCTCGGTTTAAGAGACAAAGAAGATGCAAGGGCGGTGAAGGCTACTATACCGGCTACGACAGGTGGCAGAGCTGGGAGTACTGGTGGCGTGACAATTCTCTCGTCCCCTCCTTCAATTTGTAGTGCTGTAATCAGTTTATAGTTAGCAACGGCAGGGTCATTTGTTAAAGAAGAGAAAAGACGTCAGTTAGAAAAGATACTCACCGGCACCAACAGCCAGACTAATTTCCGACTGGAAGGAGAAGTGCGGGTTCAGCACTTGATACAAATGACCAAAGAGAACTCCTGCAAGGTTACGATGATACATGGTCAGTACACGAAAGACGCTATCATCGATTTAAATTAAATCACGAACCCATACCTTCCAGCATTTGAGAGGACGCGAGAGAAGGCGAAGGGTCGGCGACCGCCAGAGTGGTAACCGGCGACGCTTCTTCAGGTGGAACGACCTCAATGCTCACCACACCTGCATTGGAAACAAAAGAAATGTTGTCAGAAGGGATTGAAAGGGATTGCAGAATAAAAAAGGAAAACAGTGACTCAAAATCTACCTGATGAGTCGCCAATCGAAACTGCGACAAGAGCATCATTAGGCGCAGCGACTCCTTCGCTCTCCTCCATTGAAAGGGTTTCGGCACCAGTGGCTTCATCCCCCGATTCTACGAGATCCGTCGTGACACTCGCAATGCCGGGCGATGGCAAGGAACCTCAAGGGGAAAGAGCGGCAATTGGAGCAGTCCCGGACTCCTGGGAGAGAGTAGCCATTTCAGGCTCAGCGGTTGCCGTTATCTCACCTGCTGCCTCATCACCAAGACTTAGCCCTGCAGGATATGATATATGAGAATCTGAAGATCAAACTCTAATAAAAGGACCCAGTGTTACGTTACCTTGAGGCGGCTTTTCGATTGCCTATCGAGCCATGCGCAAAACCTGTCTACGAACGGTAGACAAGGCGGCTGGAGCATCTTCGTAGGAAATAGTGACGGATGGAATAGCGCTTGAGCCTGCACCTATAGCCAAAGCGGCATCATGTTCCTTAGTTGCGCGCTTTCTACGCTTCTTGTCAGCCTTGGCAGAGAGAAGTGACCTCCTCAAAACCTCCGTCAAGGAGATGTCATCGTCCGAACCAAGTTCTGCCTCTGGAGCCTCTACGGTGTCCGTCATCGGCTGTTTGAGCGAAGCTTCTTTCGGCAATACTGGGGGAGCTGGGACTTCGGCAGCCGGCCTTGGGAGCGTCGCCGCGTCACCACTCGCAATCGGCACTGCACTTGGGATAACCTGATTCAAGGTAGTCCCTGCAATAAGATAGAAAAGAAGAGTTAGTTTACCCATAAAAACGGGAATGAAGGCAAAGTGAGCCGAAATGTACCAATGCCCAAGGAAGCACGAAGCCTTTCCTCCTCTTCAAAAGTCTTGAGAGAAGCCGCGAGAGCTTCTTCAGTGGAGATGCCTGTTGAAGAAGAAGTGGCAGTCAAAGCATGATAATAAAAAAGTAACAGCGAAAAGACACGACTGAAGTCTACCTGACTGTGCAAGGGTGACCATTCCTGCTTTGTGGCTAGCTAATCGCTCGGAAGCTGCAATAGCAGCCTCTAGATCAGTATCATCCGACGTCATGAATAAGCCTTCGTTGGTCCCGTATTCACTTATGCCCTCGCTGTAAGGAGCATGAGGCTCCTAGCCGAATACAACGTCTGCAGAGAGTATTGACTTCTTTCTCTTCTGCGAGAGAGTGCGGTAGCCGCTAGCACAAGTTTACGCTTGGTGGGCACCTTTGGACGATGAGTCCCGATCTCCGAACCCACGCCAGACTCGGGAGACGCCACTGCCACCGCTTTCACGGGAGCATGAGGAAGGGGAAGCTCAGATATAGCACGCGGGACCACAATCGCAGCAGCCTCTCTCAAGGGAGGATGAACGATGGTCCGCAGCATTAGGGGAACGGTCGGATTACCAGCCGGGACTGCACCCTTGCGATCAAGCTACAGTCGCTTCTCCTCCTTGATAACAGCACCCATCGCGTGTTGATACCACGCCATGTATACGTTCAGGGCTTTCGGAACACAACTTGGCTTACTGATGAAGAAATTGGACCCTGTGTTTAGGCGCATGAAGTGGTGCAAAGCGCTCTGGATGCCCTCTTTAGTATTAACCGGTTCTGCCAAGAATGCCTCGAACGGGACGCCCTGATTATAACTTGATTATTGGGCAAAACGGTGGGGTTATATCTCATGAACAAATCCGAGTCGTTCTTCCTGAACACCAAGTAGCCCGGCCTGATCGAGTATAAATGGAGAATCTCCCGAGCTTTCAAGGTAGAAGCTTTGTCCTTAAAGGTGTCCCGCAGCGGCTGCATCGTCTTAGCGGATTCCTTACAGAAGGTCATGACCTTATCAACAAAGGTCATGCCATCCCCGACTGTATGTGGGCGAAGAATCACACCCTGAGCATCTCACTGACTTGGCTCCACAGTGGAAGCATCGACCAGACGCATGATCCATGGAAAATTGCAAGTTTCATAAAAATGGGGCCGCTTGTGCATTCCAAAAGCACCGAGCATATGCAGCTCGAGCCATGAAGTAAAATAATGCATCGGGAAGTTCACGGGCTGCACCCCCAGTTGAGTAGTGTCGGCCGCCAAGCTAAGGCCGTGATACAAATGAGCCAGCTCGGCAATCCCAACAGCGACCTGTCTCCTCTCAACCATCCGATGAGCTGGGTAGAAGACAGATGGTCTCATGTAGCGAGGGTGCATAGGAAGCGCGAACCAGCTTAACCACAAACCAAGGAACCCTAGAAAGAACACTTCTTCATCAATGTCCTGAGCGGTGATTTCTGAAAAGGGGACGACCGCGACGTTTGGAAGGAAGAAACTCTTTTGATCGGATTTCGTTATCGGCCGGCTATCCAAGCCAAAACCGAAAGGATCATCAAGTTTGGCAAACCTTTCACCTTGTTGCGATAAATCTTCTGGGCGAAGAAAACGGGCGATGAAGTCCGCAAAGCTAACCCCATGGCTTCCAGATTCAAGAAATAGGCCCTCGTAAATGTTTAGCACCTTGATCAAGCTGGGGAATCGGTGCTGAATGGCATTCTCTGGGGTTAGACCCGTCATCACCAGTCGGGTAGCGAAAATATACTCGTCAGGGGGCAAGATCTCCTCATAATGCTCCCCTCTGACTGGCAAACCGGAGATATCTGCAAACTCCTCCAAAGAGATGGAAACTTCCCGATCTAGCATAAGGAAGGTGTGAGTTGAAATGTTCCATTGTTCCAAAAAGGCTTTGACCCACCATGCTGGAGGTGTGGAATACTTGAACAGAGAAGCATAGATCGCGGGGTACAACCCGAGCCTCGGCAGCTCTGACTTATTTGCCGATAAGATGTATCGGGCCCACTGCAGATATCCAGTTGACTGATGGGGAGTCAAGCCTATGTTGTATGGATGTCCCCAAGGGTGCGACTCGCCTTGGCATATACGCCGCCCTAGAATGTCCAAAGCCATCGGCGGTTGTACAAGTATTGCAGCCATAGAGGGTTGAAGGCAACCCTCTGAAGTCCAATTAACCACCTCCACGGCATAGTTCACCAGGGGTACGTTAGCATAATGAATCGCCGAAATGGGCTCTAAAGGTGTTGCGCAAGAGAAGCTACGCCGACCCATGATGATCTGGTTGTCCCATATTCCCCATAAATAGTGATTCTTCCGCTCTGGGTCGTGATCCTTGATCAGTGCGAAAACTTCTCGGTCAACTGGCGCTGCAGGGAACCCGCTTTCTGAACGAACAAAGGGAAACGAAGTATCGAATGACATGGTACCTGCGCGAAATAGAACAAAGTTAGCCGTCAATGCTACAAGTCAAGTTCTAGCACTGGGTACTTTAAATTCGTACCGCACTGCAATGCAGTGGAAAGGGACCCGGGGGGACCCACATAATCTAAATGATAACTCATCATTAATAAAACAGTCTCATCATTTGATGAGACTGTCATTAAATGAGGAAATCCTCAAAAGATTCTCATTTAATGAGAGCCCCTCGGACCAAGGAGTAAATCTTCCATTGAGAGCAGTGCTCTACAACAGAGTGACATCTGTCAGCTCTGATGGTGAAAGGAATAAAATTACTCAAGAAAAATCTTGAAGAGCCATGCTCTGTAAAATGATGGAATAACCCATCAGAAAACTTAAAGCAAAGTTTTTTAATGAATCAAAAATTCCGAGATCTTCAAGATCTATGAACAAACTCTACGAGTTTTCATGAAAGATTAACAAATCTATATGATTTGAAAAGAGCAAAGCTCTGTTAATGGGTTAAGAAACCCTAAGAAAGATCTCTTTAGATCTATGAAGAGCAAAGCTCTATTGAGAAACCCTAAAAATCTATATGATTTGAAAAAAGCAAAGCTCTGTTAATGGGTGAAACCTTAGAAAGATTTAATCTTTGCCAAAAATTTTGACAGAGTTCTGTCCCTAAGAAAATTCTTAAGACGAAGAGCTATGCTCTGAAGGAGAAATAATTCTCAGAAAAAAAGTAAGAAGATGAACAGAGATCATCTCAAAGGGCCAAAGGCCCTATTTATAGGCACTGAGAGCCGTTTCAACTTCTAAGTTGATCTAAGGATGCAGATGCTGCCACCGCTGCACTCACGTGTGAGCCATGTGAGCACAACAGTGGGGGGCATTTGTTTTCCCCAATCAGAGCAAAACTCTGTTCAAATTTTAAAAATTTAAAATAAAGCAGCGCTTCATAAAAGCGCCAGCAGGCAGCGCTCACGTGCAAAGCACGGGTGCGCTTGCGCTAAGAGCGCCAGCGCTCTAAAGCAGCGCTCACATGCAGAGCACGAGTGCCCTGACGCTAGAAATAAATGTTCCCCACCATTGGATCAAAGATACAACGAAGATGATAAATCATCAAGTTACCAGAATAAAATTCTGTTAAGAAAACATTCTTCAGAATCTTTCCAAACAAAAAGATTTTGCTCTGTAAATCAGAGCATCGTTGGATCAATGATCCAATGGTGATTAAAAATCACAATGGTGCAGAATAAATTCCGCATGAGAAAAGATTTCCCAATCTTTTTAAAAACAAGAAGATTACTTTCTGTAAAACAGAAGCCCTAGGATCAAAAATCCAACGGTGGGAAAATCCCCAAATCAATTAGAGAAAAGATCTCTTCAACTGATTCAACAATCAGCTTGCCCTATATAAAGGCCCTAAGACTTCAAGTCTCATATAGAGGAACCCCCCCCATAAACTTTAAGAAACTTCAGAGAGAAGAGCAAGGCTCTGAGAAGAAGAACTTTTCTTCAATGTAAAAACCGAGAGATAAAAAAATCTCATCAGAAAAAGAACTTAGCTCTTATGCTAGATCATAGATCTTTAAGACAAATTGTCTTTCATAAAAGAGATCATAACATCTCATTATAAAAAGGAGGGAGAATAATTCAATTCTTTTAGGATCACAGATCCATAAAGGCAAAGCGTTTCACCAAGAACATAAGAGATTGAAACATCTCCTATAAAATAAGAACTTTGTTCTTAGATCCATGAGACAAAGTCTCTAAAAGAGAGAATTTAATTCTCAGAGCGCAGAACTGCCTAAAAAGAGCCTTAGCACTCCATGTTTAAAGAAGCGCATCAGCGCTCCAAATCTAGCGCACAGCACTGCAGAGCCTCAGCGCTCCAAATTTAAAAGAAGCGCTCTACGCTCATTGACTGGCGCACAGCGCCAAGCGCGCCACATGCTCCTCACGTGTGTGCTACTTCACCAGAAGTACTCTGCGCTCATGATCTGGCGCTCAGCGCCAAGCGCACCACGTGCTCCTCACGTATGTGCTACTTTAACATAAGCGCTCTGTGCTCATTGTCTGGCGCTCAGCGCCAAGCGCACCACGTGCTCCTCACATGTGCGCTACTTTAAAAGAAGCGCTCTGCGCTCATTGTCTGGCACACAGCACCAAGCACGCCACGTGCTCCTCACGTGTGCGCTACTTAAAAGAAGCGCTTTACGCTCATTGACTGGCGCACGGTGCCAAGCGCGCCACGTGCTCCTCACGTGTATGATAAGAGAACATAAATTGTTCTTCAAACAATAAAGCCCCAGAGCTATGATAAGTGCTCAGCACTCAATAAAAGACAAAAAGGCTATCAGAACCCAAACCAATGCTTAGCATTGTTAACATTTTTACTAAATGGGCCGAGCCCAAAGTGGCCACGGAACCCTACTTCAGATTAATTGAGCCCATCTGCTCATAAATCTTTGATCTTAGTCCCAAATTGGACTACAGATCTCCCAACCAATATTGGTTCAATGGTACATCTCTTCATTCCTCTGATATTTGACGTTGTAATTCTTCAACGTCTTCAGAGAGGTGACAGGTCCCGACAACCAGACGATCCATGGACTGTGGGGTCCTTAAACTCATGGACTATGATGTCTCTAAACTTTACATACTATGATGTCTCTAAACTACCATGGACTGTGGGGTCCTTAAACTCATGGACTATGATGTTCTTAAACTTTACAGACTATGATGTCTTTAAACTGGACCGCAAAGTCCCTAAACTAAAACAATAGAGTCCAAATGCTCTTTTGTTGGATATAAATGATCCTGTTAAGTTGATCTTAGCCTAAAATTAGACTAACTTGTCCTTAACAAACGTTAAGTTGATCTTAGTCTAAAAACTAGACTAACGTAACCTTAACAAACGTTTAAATTGATCTTAGTCTTAAATGATATTAACGATCCTTAAACCCAACCCAAACCCAAATCTAAGAAAATACGGATTTGGACTAATCCACGCCCTATGGGCGACAACATAAATTAGTCTCCGTATACAATCCACGGGAAACCAAAAATAAAACAAATATACACGACACGAAGTGACCATCTGGAGAAGGAGAAAGTTGTTACCGCGATGTGGTAGCGGAATTAACTGCAGGGGCTTGCGCCTGCAGGGAAGAGCGTCCCCATAATCAAAAACCTCTCAAATGAGGGGGAATCTGACGAAGTCTGCTATATCGGCCGCATCCGTCTAAACCTCCAATACTCGGTGCCATAAATCAACTTGGCATCTTCGGAGAGGTGGACAGATAAAAACAAATAGCATCTGCCTCCAAAATTCAGGCCAGACGTCCCAACGTCCCGGTCACGTCTTTTGGCTGTAAACAATCATGCTTTGAAAATTCCGGTGCTGCCTCATGTTGACGTGTGGAGATTGTTATACGTCTGGTTTCTTCAAATCTTCTCTGAGTCTCTGCCATTTATGATTTTACGATTTGATTCAATTTTATCGGCAGATTTTATTCCCGACATCTCGGATATCTCGATCTCCAGACCTGAGCTAAATCTACACAATGTCTCAATTCATAGCATTAGTAATATTTGTTATTATTTTGAGATATTATCCTAACCATTTTATATGATACCATATTTTAAGTATATTGATTAGGGATATTTGATATGATATGCATATTTTAATTATTAATATTTATATAAATATTTTATGCATATATTTTCCTTCATAATGTTAATTATAATGTAGGAACATATGCTAATGAATATTTTACAGATAAACCCATGCATGTTCTATATTTACGATAAACACTTTTAAGTACTTAACAAAAATAAGGAAAATGTTCAATCAAATGTGCAATATGTTCAACTGAACAGATACCCCCAAACTTAATTTTGATGGTCCCGAGCAAACTAGTTATTCAAGAAAAGGAGAAAAAAAAAGAAAAAAGAAAAGAAAAACCTAAATAGCACACTTTCGTATGCAACACGATTGCACTGAGCACGTGCAATAAGCCGTTAAACCTCTAAATGTCCCTAGTAGGAGGAGTGTTGTCTCCTGAGAGTTTTCAACGGATTACACTCACAAAATCCTATAATAAAAGAAAGAAGATGAAAGTTACATAAAAAGATAAGAACTATAAAAGAAAGAACATGAAAATAAGAGTTTCAAACTACACTAGTTTTTCAGTTGCCATGAGCCCTATCTTAATGGTCGTGAAAAAAATGTAAGAAATCACATCATCTCTCAATAAAATATTGCCTACCGTCTTCCTCCCTACCGTCTTCCAAACATCGATCATATTCCCCTACGTGTGTGTAAAATACATCCCTACACTTAGAGAATTCAATTCAAGCTATCATACTCTTGTCCTTCTGCCTTAGTACCTTTTTATTCAGTGAATATTTTAGATGGAATTGCTCACATATTCTTCATGCGACCGTTAATATTTCTTATGGTACTAACCGACCGATTACTAAATGTGCTCACTTATTAGGCGTAATTAGCAACATATTCGTCTTGCAACACCCAAGGCTTAGCAGTGGCTTCCAAACCAGTTGGTCTAAGGCACTAGGTGATAAAACACCCTCGCTATATATTTTTTATGCTACCTTAAGTAATTACAAAACCAGTGTTCATTTTTCTTCACTGTTTATATTTTTCTGTATATTTTTATTTTTCTTCATACCAAGGATTTAAGACAAGAGCATTTCAAGGTATCCTCTACAATCCTAAGTTTCAAGAGGTGTGCAAGTATGTATAATAGGGTATCAACGTTCAAAAGTTTGGACTCAAGAATATGGACTATTTCTCAGACTTATTTTTATTCTCAGATTAGTAATTTCCTTCATCTTACTAACCCTTGGGACAACGGCTCCTAACTACTTATTACTAGTTTTATTTAAGAAAACATCTAACTTTCTTGCTTTTCTTAAACTCTTCCAAACTTATCGTATGTAATTGTTCACTTTCTAACTTTTACTATCTAAAAAAAATTTGTGCTTAAGCAAAATACAATGCATAGTATAATGATGTGTGAATAAGCGCAAACCTCTCCCAAACCTATTTGCAGCAGTGTCCTCACTGATGTCATCTTTTATGCTTAAAAAACCTATAGACTTGGGAGGAAAATTTAATAACGGGGACATGAATTAATGACAATGAAAACCTCCCGCAAACTTATTTTTGGCTCATAATTCTGTAAAAAAAATTATTTCTTCAAAGAGCCAAAATATATTTTTCGCCCCCCCCCCCCACAAACTTGAGTAAAAAAGTATTAAGCATTTTAAAATTATAAGAGGGGGGTAAAGTTATTGGTCTATGCAAAACTTTACAGAGACCAAAGGTCAACACCAACCATTCGAATATTTTATCAATATAGCACCAAGGTTGGTAGAAGAATATGTCACCTATAGACGTGAAGAAGTGGGGAGGGGATAAGAGGTGTAATAGAACGGGTTTACGTCTCGATTGGTAGAGACGAAACAGTGATGGTGGATTACTCGCATTTTCGAACTTGATAAGAAGAAGGGGTGGCGGTTCAACTTCTTTGGGTAGGGGTTGATTCATCACAACTCCCATGTCTTCAAGAAATGCGATTTCATCGGCAAAAATATCTTCAAAGTTTTCATCGATATTCCGAATGATAATCTCATCGGAAAGAAAGATATGATACTCAGACTCCTTAAAAGGTTCATATTTAGCGTTAGATGTTGACCCGGACAGCTCGACTAACTTATTCGACAAGTCAAAGGATTCGGACTTGGGTGTGGACTGGTCAATAGAAGGGTCCTCAAGTGTATAATAAAAAGCAGGGTCAAACAACAATGTACTAGGGGAGTCTAGATCTATATCGTAAAACTCTTTAAGTTCACTGCTGTAAGAATCCATCCTTTCGACAGAACATACATGAGCATAGGGCTCGGAGGGTTCACTTCCCAACTTGTAAATGTTAAGCTCAATTGATATCTTCCCGAAGGATAAGTTCATAGAACCGTTATGACAATTGATTACAGCGTTGGAAGTCGCTAGAAAAGGTCGACCTAAAATCACCGGAATTTGGTTTCGTGGGTTCGCCACAGGTAGTGTATCTATAACGATAAAGTCCACAGGGAATAAAAATTCTCGGACTTTGATTAACACATCCTCTAGCTCACCCCTAAGTTGGGTGATAGATCGATCGGCCATCTAAAAAGTGCAGTGCACCAGTTTTAAATCTTCGATCCCTAATTGCTCATAAACAGAATACGGAAGCAAGTTAACACTAGCACCTAAATCGAGTAGAGCACGATTGATATTTTTACCCCCAATAAAAATAGATATTATGGGACTCCCGGGGTCCTTTCGTTTCTTTGGTAGTTGTTGGGTAAAAGCAGTGCTCACATTACTCGCTAAGAAAAATTTTTAAAGTACTTGAATTTTTCTCTTCTTAGTGCACAAATCTTTTAAAATTTTCACGTAAGACGGAACTTGTTGGATAGCATCTAGGAGAGGAATATTTATGTTAACTTGCTTAAAAATTTCCATAATTTTTTCCATTTGTGAACTTGGTCTGTTGCCCCTTAACCTGTTGGAAAAGGAGCTTTATCAATAAGGGTTTGGTCCACCATTTGTGGAGAAGTTTGTGGGAATGGAATCGATCCTAGAATTGGAGTTGGGATCGTTTTAGGTTGGCTCGAGGAATTGGGCGGAGGGTTCGAGCCTAGTGAAAAACGGAGAATAAACTCGGAAGAAGGTGGTGGACCAGACGAAGTAGGAGAAGAAGTAGAAGCCGGGATATCATTAATATCATTGACATCAACGTCATCAGTATGTTCACCCATCTGGTTGTTCAGTACTCTTCCCGATCTCAATGTGGTAATGGCACACACATTATTACTTTGTGAGTGGCAAGGATTCGGTAGAGGTTGAGATGGAAGTTTCCCTTTCTCTCTCTCACTCATCGAGGCATTTAACTGTGCAAGTTGTGCTTCTATTGATTTTATGCTTTCACCATGCGAAGCGATGTGTTGCACTAGAGTTTGGATAGAATACGTTAAATTAGCCATCGTTTGTGTAGATTGGTTAATGAACGTTTCTAAGCTTCGTTCGAGTGCAGAGAATTTTTCGGTACCGGCCGTTGGGAAAGAATTATTATAAGGTGCAAAATTGTTGGCCGGATTTTGCAAAGTTTGCTGTTGAAAGGGGTGCTGACTCGGTTGTGATGGTTGCTGTTGTTGTGGAGGAGGTCTTTAATAGTTATTTTGGCTTAGGAACGCATTTTGAGTTTGAGTTTGATTTTGGTTCCAAGCAAAATTAGGGTGATTCTTCTATCCCTGATTGTATGTGGAAGAATAAGGATTGTTTCTAGGTCGTTGCTGAAAAGCAGCATTAGTGTGTTCTTGACCTTGAAACGGAGGATTCAAAGGACATTTTTCCGTTAATTGTGATGGGTTAGAACAGCAACCAAACACGGTTTTGGGAAGTGTAACTTGGTTAGGGAGGCTGATGAAAATTTTTTCTCCATAGCTTCGAGTTTTTTCTGCATCACTGCCATTTCGGCTTTTACTGCAATGGAAATATCGAGCCGATGGATACCTCTCCTAGACAATGTTGGTCTAACGCTTTCCCACTGTAAAGTCTATTCGGCGAGATCTTCTAGGAATTGCCAAGCTTCGCTTTCGTCTTTAAACATGAAATGGCATTGACAAATGGTTTCAAGCATTTATTTCGTGGCAGGATTAACACCCTCATATATAATTCGGCAAAGTTACCATTTATCAATTCCGTGATGGGGGCATTGTAGAAGAAGATCCTTGAACCGTTCAAAACATTTTCAGAATAGTTCGTTTGGAAGTTGGGTAAACTGGTTAATCTCGCTTCGAACACGGGAGGTTTTATGATTGGGATAAAATTTCTTAAGAAATGCTATAACGAATTCATCCCATTTGGCGATAGAATGTGCGGCAGTTCTATAAAAACATTTTTCTGCTAGGTCGCACAAAGTAAAAAGGAGAAGACGCGATCACATAGCATCCACTGAAAGTTATGTAGTGCCCATCATTGCACATACATTTTCGAATTTGGTTATGAAAACGTATGCGTCTTCAGATTCAAGCCCGTGAAATTTGGGCAACAAGTTGATGAAGTGGGGTTTAATTTTGAAATTATCCCCATTGGCTGGTGGAATAGATAGACAAGTAAGAAGGGGTCCACGCACAAGGTAGCATCTTTCTTGGAGAGAGATACGCGGTGAATTCTGCGCACCTACAGGTGGTGGCAGGGTGGTGTTGGTAAAATCTGATGGAGAACCGTCCATCTCGGTCGATATGGTGGGTGGAGGGGAAATAGAAGATGAAGAAGTACTGACTTCGGAGTCGGTAGTGAAAACGCAGACAAGACGGACACGAGAATCCCGTGTCCAGCCGAGCATGCACTAAGCGGGTTAAGTGCAAGTAGCAGCGTGTGTGAGAACGAATTTAAAAGGTTTATTTTGAAAAAATTCGGACATAAGGCTTGACTCACAAATCACAAAATGCACAATCAACCCTAGAACTATGGTCACCTAGGTCAAGTACTAGACCGCTTCTAGACTTTCAAAGGACAAGCCGCACGATCAATCCTCTACAACCTCTTTATCACTCTTGTGGCCAGGTAAGTAGTAGGTATCTGCTATACAAACCACCGAAAATAGCGGGCCTAATTAAGTAACCACTTTTCTTAGTCATACTTGCCTAGACACTACAAGAGAGATGCCGATAAGCGATAGATTACCCATGACCCTCCTTTGTCCTAATTGAGCGCGACGGTCCTTAGAGTCTTGATCTAGATATTTTTTAATTAATGTAGGGTTATGCAGATGCTCGTTTTGTGATTTGTGGGGCCTAGAAAGGGTGATGAAATCCCCACCTAATCTGAATTTTGGTTTTTCCCCTAAAAGACCTTTTTTTAAATATGCACAAACAAACCAATTTCAAAACATGCAAAATGATTTTTGAGCGGTGATATTTTGCAATGAATCCTGCATAAAATCAAATTATTGGATTTCAGAGGAGAGGGAAAGAATCAGAGAAGATACCTGAAGATTGTTGGCGACCTGACTCACCCATAGAGCCGCGGTTCCACCGCCAATAGCCTACTATTGCCGTTGTTCCGTGGCGGAAATTAGTGTTCTTCTGCTAATTTTTTCATCGGTCGCCTCCTTTGCTCCTCTGGGCTTTTCTTGATGTCTCTGAATCTCTGTTTATTCGTTTCAGTGACTCCAAATTCCCTCGCAAAAATTCGCACAATAATCATTAAATATGCAAGATGCGGGTTTTTTTTATTTTTATAATGTATTTTTATGGAACGGATAAGAATTCAACCTGAATAGAAAGAAAAAAAATTACACACGTATCCCCGGCAACGGTGCCATTTAATTGATGTGTAAAAGTGTTTGTAGTAACCACAATCAACACGTTGTCGCGTATAGCTAGCTGTGGTGAATACAGGTCGTCCACAGGGATGCGTGGAAATTTTAATCTTGCCTTAGACGAGTTGATTAGAAATAGGGGAGAATAGATTCTATATTTATGTTAAGCACGGATGTAGAATATATATAAAAAAAAGGCTTGTAGGGTTCATAGAATTTAGTAGTAATGGATGATTAATTAGAGATTACTCTTTTTATTTTTTAATAGATTTAAAACTAGATCGATAGTAATGCATGTAGATTAGGGTTTTTGGAGGGAATAGCTTTCCCACTCTTAACCCTTATCTTTACATGGATCTCCATTCATATCTAACCTTTACCAAAACAATTGTTAATTTAATCTCAAATTGCGGTCGTGACTATCAATAAATTGATAGCGTGCTCGATTAGGATGTTAACAATTCTTTTGATAAAATTTATAAACTTTATACGATATAAAAAGAGTTATAATATTTTTTTCATCTATTAATCTACCCTAAATCTATGAACCCTAACAAGCGGAGAATTACTCACGCATATTTAGAGAAGAAGAAAAGATAGAGAAGGAAATCATAATACAGAAAGTAAAAATACAGAATTAAGATGCAAAAAGTAAATGCAAAATAATTAAGCAAATGATCTACCTTTATTAATCAACGTTACAAGTATAAATCCTACGAATTTAGATTACAAGAAGAAGTTTCTCTTGATCTATGCCTCATAGGAAGTAGATGCTCCGTCGATATTCGCGTCGCTCTATCACGTCGAATCGCGGACCTGTCGTGGATCTCTTGTTCTTTGACGGTGATTTGCTTCGTGGTAAAGGTGATGATTTCTAACTTGAGCCCTCTGTCCTTTATATGGCTCATAAGCAGAAACCCTAGTTGCCTAATATGGTGATTTGTTGTTAAGATCATACTGAGAAAATATCAGATCCTACGGCCATGATAAGACCACGGATCCGCTGCATTTAGGGGGTATTGGCCGCAGTTGGGCGGCTTTCTAGTGGAATCATGCTTTGAAAATTCCAGTGCTGCCTCATGTTGACACGTGGAGATTGTTGTGATCTCTAGTTTCTTCAAATCTTCTATGAGTCTCTACCATTTATGATTTTACGATTTGATTCAATTTTATCGGCAGATTTTATTCCCAACATCTCGGATATCTCGATCTCCGGACCTGAGCTAAATCTGCACAATATCTCAATTCATAGTATTAGTAATATTTGTTATTATTTTGAGATATTATTCTAACCATTTTATATGATACCATATTTTAAGAATATTGATTAGGGATATTTGATATGATATGCATATTTTATATTAATATTTATATAAATATTTTATGCATATATTTTCCTTCATAATGTTAATTATAATGTAGGAACATATGATAAAGAATATTTTAAAGATAAACCCACACATGTTCCATATTTACGATAAACACTTTTAAGAACTTAACAAAAGTAAGGAAAATGTTCAATCAAATGTGCAACATTTTCCACTGAACAGGTTCATAGAATTTAGTAGTAATGGATGAATAATTAAAGATTACTCCTTTTATCTTTTAATATATTTAAAACTAGATCGATAGTGATGCATGTAGATTAGGGTTTTTGGAGGGAATAGGGTTCCCACTCTTAACCCTTATCTTTACATGGATCTCCATTCATGTCTAGCCTTTACCAAAACAATTGTTAATCTAATCTCAAATCGTGGTCGTGACTATCAATAAATTGATAGCGCGCCCGATTAGGATATTAACAATTCTTTTGATAAAGTTTATAAAATTTATAAGATGTAAAAGGAGTTATAATATTTTTTTATCCATTAATCTACCATAATTCTACGAACCCTAACAAGCGGAGAATTACTCACGCATGTTTAGAGAAGAAGAAAAGATAGAGAAGGAAATCATAATGCGGAAAGTAAAAATACAGAATTTAGAAGTAGAAAGTAAATGCGAAATAATTAAGCAAATGATCTACCTTTATTAATCAATGTTACAAGTATAAATCCTACGAATTTAGATTACAAGAAGAAGTTACTCTTGATCTCTGTCTCGTAGGAAGTAGATACTCCGTTGATATTCACGTCGCTCTATCACGTCAAATTGTGGACCTGTCTTGGATCTCTTGTTCTTTGACGGTGATTTGCTTCGTGGTAAAAGTGATGGTTCTCTAAATTTAGCCCTCGGTCCTTTATATAACTCAGAAATAGAGTCCCTAGTTACCTAATATTGTGATTTGTTATTGCGATCATGCTGAGAAAATCTCAGATCCTATGGCCATGATACGCCCGTGGATCCGCCGCGTATATGGTACTTTTAAGAAGTTAAGGTTCTAAACTTCTATGGCCTTCTCATGTTGACACTTGGAGATTTTTTCCATGCCTGGATTCTTCAAATGTTTCCTGATTCTCTGCCAGTATTGATTCTACGATTTTAGCAGATTTTTGATCCTGACATCTTGAATATCTTGATCTCTTGATCTGAGCTAAATCTGCACAATATCTCCATGAATAATGTAAGTAATATTTAGAGATATAATCTTAATCATTTTATATGGTAATAAATCTTTAAGAAATTTGATTAAGAATATTGATATGGTATGCATATTTTAATTACTAAAATATTATATAAATATAATATGCATATATTTTCCTTTATAATGTTAATTATAATATATAAACATATGGTAAAGAGTATTTTGCAGATAAATCCACATATGTTCTCTATTTATAATAAACACCTTTAAATATTTAAGAAAAGTAAGGAAAATATTATATCAAAAGTGCAATATTTTCGACTGAACAAATACTTCCAAACTTAATTTTGATCGTCCCGAGCAAACTAGTTATTCAAGAGAGGGAGAAAAAAGAAAAATCTAAGTAGCACACTTTCGTAGGCAACACGATTGCACTGAGCACTTGCAACAAGCCGTTAAAGCTCTAGGTGTCCCAAGTAGAAGGAGTGTTGTCTCCTGAGGGTTTTCAGCGGATTACACCCACAAAATCCCATAATAAAAGAAAAAATATGAAGGTTGCATACAAAGATAAGGAATATATAAAATAAAGAACTTGAAAAGAAGAGTTTCAAACTACACTAGCTTTTTACTTGCCATGAGCCCTATCTTAAAGGTCATAAAAAGATGTCAGAAATCACATCATCCTTCAATAAAACATTGCCTTTATTTTTCCTCCATACCTTTCATCCAAACATCGATTATATACCCCTACGTGTGTGTAAAAGATATCTCTACACTTGGAGAATTCAATTCAAGCTATCATACGCTTGTCCAACTGCCTCGGTACTTTTTAGTCGGTGAATGTTTAAGATGGATTTGCTCACACATTCTTCATGCGACCGTTAATAGTTCTTGAGGTACTAACCAACCGATTACCAAATATGGTCACTCGTTAAGGCGTAATTAGTAATATCCTAGTCTTGCAACACCCAAACCTTAGCAGTGGCTCCCAAACCAGTTGGTCTAAGACACTAGGTGATAAAGCACCATCGCTATAAATTTTTTATGCTGCCTTAAGTAATTACAAAACCAGTGTTCATTTTTCTTCACCATTTATATTTTCTTTTTCTTTTTATTTTTATTCATACTAAGGCTTTAAGACGAGCATTTCAAGATATGCTCTACTATCTCAAGTTTTAAGATGTGTGAAAGTGCATATAGTAGGGTATCAACGTTCAAATATTTGGCCTCCAGAAATAAGGACTATTTTTCAGACTTATTTTTATTCTCGGATTAGTAATTTCCTTCATCTTACTAACCCTTAGGACAACATCTCATGACTACCTATCACTAGCTTCGTTATAAAACTTCTAATTTTCTTGCTTTTTTTAAACTATTCCTTCCTATCATATGTATTTTTCACTTTCTAACTTTTATTATCAAAATTTTTTTATGCAATTATTCGGTATAATGCAAAAATTGATGCGTAAATAAACACAAACCTCCCCCCCCCCTAAACCTATTTGCAACAGTGTCCTCACTGATGTCATCTTTAAGCTTAAAACCTGTAGGCTTGGGAGGAAAAGTTAGTAACGGGGGCAAGAATTAATGACAGTGAAAACCTCCCCTAAACTTATTTTTGGTTCATAATTTTGTAAAAAATTTATTTTCTTTCAAGAGCCAAAATATTTTTCTCTCCCCCCCTAAACTTGAGTAAAACAATATTAAGCATTTAAAATTATAAGAGGGGGTAAAGTTATTGGTCTATGCAAAACTTTACGGAGACCAAAAGTCAACACCAACCATTCGAATATTTTATCAATGTAACACCAAGATTGGTAGAAGATTATGTTATATATAGACAAGAAAAAGTGTGGAGGAGGTAAGAGGTATAATAGAACGAGTTTACATCTCGGTTGGTAGAGACGAAACAGTGATGGTGGATGAAAACAAGAATATAAAAGATAAGAAATGGATGGAATATTTGCATTCCCGAGTGGTAGTTCAGCTTCTTTGGGTAGGGGTTGATTCATCACAACTCCCATATCTTCAAGAAATGCGATTTCATCGGCAAAAATATCTTCAAAGCTTTCATCAATATTCTGAATGATAATCTCATCGGAAAGAAAGGTATGATACTCGGATTCCGTAAAAGGTTCATATTTAGCGTTAGATGTTGATCCGGACAGCTCGACTAACTTATTCGACAAGTCAAAGGATTCGGACTTAGGTGTGGACTTGTCGATAGAAGGGTCCTCAAGTGTATAATAAAAAGCAGGGTCAAACAACAACGTGCTAGTTCGCTGCTGTCAGAATCCGTCCTTTCGACAAAACATAGATGAGCATAGGGTTGGGAGGGTTCACTTCCCAACTTGTAAATGTTAAGCTCAATTGACATCTTCCCAAAGGATAGGTTCATAGAACCGTTACGACAATTGATTACAGTGTTGGAAGTCGCTAGAAAAGGTCGACCTAAAATCACCGGAATTTGGTTTCGTGGGTTTGCCACAGGATGTGTATCTATAACTATAAAGTCCACAGGGAATATAAATTCCCCGACTTTTATTAACACATCCTCTAGCTCACCCCTAAGTTGGGTGATAGATCGATCGGCCATCTGAAGAGTGCAGTGCGCCGGTTTTAACTCTCCGATCCCTAATTGCTCATAAACAGAATACAGAAGCAAGTTAACACTATCACCTAGGTCGAGTAGAGCGTGATTGATATTTTTACCCCCAATAGCAATAGATATTATAGGACTCCCGGGGTCCTTTTGTTTCTTGGGTAATTGTTGGGTAAAAGCAGTGCTCACATTTCTCGCTAGGAAAACTTTTTTAGGTACTTGAATTTTCCTTTTTCTAGTGCACAAGTCCTTCAGAATTTTCGCATAGGATGGAACTTGTTGGATAGCATCTAGGAGGGGAATATTTATGTTAACTTGCATAAAAATTTCCACAATTTTCTCCATTTGGGGACTTGGTTTGTTGCCTCTTAACCTGTTTGGATAAGGAGCTTTATCAATAAGGGTTTGGTCCACCATTTATGGAGAAGTTTGTGGGGATGGAATCGATCCTATAATTGGAGTTGGGATCGTATTAGGTTGACTCGAGGAAGTGGGCGGAGGGTTCGAGCCTAGTGGAAAACGGAGAATAGGCTCAGAAGAAAGTGGTGGACTAGACGAAGCTGGAGAAGAAGTAGAAGCTGGGGTATCATTAATATTATCGACATCAACGTCATCAACATGTTCACCCACTTGGTTGTTCAGCACTCTTCCTGATCTCAACGTGGTTATGGCACACACATTATGACTTTGTGAGAGGCCAGGATTCGGTAGAGGTTGAGATGGAAGTTTACCTTTCTCTCTCGCACTCATCACGGTACTTAACTGTGCAAGTTGTGCTTCTATCGATTTTATGCTTTCACCGTGAGAAGCGGTGTTCTGCACTAAAGTTTGGATAGCAGATGTTAAATTAGCCATCGTTTGTGTAGATTGTTTAATGAACGTGTCAAGTGCAGAGGGTTTATCGGTACCGACCGTTGGAAAAGAATTATTATAAGGATCAAAGTTGTTGGCCGGATTTTGAAAAGGTTGTGGTTGAAAGAGGTGCTGATTCGGTAGGGGTGGTTGTTGTTACTGCGGGGGAGGTCTTTGATAGTTGCTTGGGAACTGGTTTTGATTTTGACTTTGGTTTTGGTTCCAAGCAAAATTAGGATGATTCCTCCATCCCTGATTGTATGTGGAAGAATAAGGATCGTTGCTGGGTCGTTGCTGAAAAGCAGCATTAGTTTGTTCTTGACCTTGAAACGGAGAATTCAAAAGACATTCTTCCGTCAAATGTGATGGGTCAGAACAGCAACCACATACGGTTTTAGGGAGCGTAACTTGGTTTAGGGAGGCAAACGAGAATTTGTTTTCGATAGCGTCTAGTTTCTTTTGCATCGCTGCCATTTCAGGTTTTACTACGATGGAAATATCAAGCTGATGGATACCTCCCCTAGACGATATTGGTCTAACGCTTTCCCACTATAAAGTCTGTTCGGCGAGATCTTCCAAGAATTGTCAAGCTTCGCTTTCGTCTTTAGACATGAAATGGCATTGACAAATGGTTTCAAGCATTTGTTTCGTGGCAGAATTAACACCCTCATATATAATTCGGCAAAGTTGTCATTTATCAATTCCATGATGGGGCATTGTAGAAGAAGACCCTTGAACCGTTCAAAGCATTTCCAGAATGGTTCGTTGGGAAGTTGGGTAAACTGATTGATCTCGCTTCGAACACGGGCGGTTTTGTGATTGGGATAAAATTTCTTAAGAAATGATATAACGAATTCATCCCATTTGGCAATAGAGTGTGTGGCAGTGTTATAAAGCCATTTTTCTGCTAGATTGCACAAGGTAGAAGGGAGAAGACGTAATCTCATAGCATCCACTGAAAGTTGTGAAGTGCCCATCATTGGACAAACATTTTCGAATTTGATTATGAAAATGCATGCGTCTTCAGATTCAAGCCCGTGAAATTTGGGCAACAGTTTGATGAAGTGGGGTTTAATTTCGAAATTTTCCTCATTGGCTGGTGGTTTAGACAGACAAGTAGGAAGGGATCCACGCACGGGGTAGTATCTTTCTTGGATAGAGATGCGTGGTGGATTCTGCACACCTATGGGCGGTGGCAGGGTGGTATCATGAAATCCTGATGGAGATCCGTCCATTTCAGGAGATGTGTTGGGTGGAGGGGAAAAAGAAGACGAAGAAGTACCGACCTCGGAGTCGACAGTGAAAACGCAGACAAGAAAGGCACTAGAATCCTGTGTCCAGCCGATCATGCACTAAGCGGGTTTAGCGCAAGTGGCAGTGTTTGTGAGAACGAATTTAAAAGGTTTGTTTTGAAAAGAGTTGGACTTAAAGCTTGACTCACAAATCACAAAATGCACAATCAACCCTAAAACTATGGTCACCTAGGTCAAGTCACTAGACCACTCCTAGACTTCTAAAGAACAATCCGCAGGATTAATCCTCTACCATCTCTTTATCATTCTTGTGACCAGGTAAGTAGGAGGTATCCGCTATACGAATCACCGAAATAAAGGGCCTAATTAAGTAACCACTTTCCTTAGTCACACTTGCCTTAGACACCACGAGAGAGATGCGGATAAGCGATAAATTACCCACGACCTTCCTCTGTCCTAATTGAGCACGACGGTCCTTAGAATCTTAGTCTATATATTTTCTAATTAATGTAGGGTTATGCGGATGCTCGTTTTGTGATTTATGGGGCCTAAGAAGGGTGATGAAATCCCCACCTAATCTGAATTTTGATTTTGCCCTTTAAAGTCCGGTTAAAATGTGTAAAAACAAACCAATAAAAAAACACGCAAAAAGATTTTTGAGCGGCGAAATTCGCAAAGAATCCTGCAGAAAATCAAATTATTGGATTTCTAGAGGAGAGGGGGATATGAGGAATATACCAGAGGAGTTTGGCGATCTAAGTCAACCAAGCCGCCGCGGTTCCGACGCAATAAGCCCGCTTATGCCGCTGTTCTGCCACACTATGGTGGTTTCGTGTGCTGATTTTTCTTCAGTAGCTTTTTTTGCTCCTTTGGACTTCGTAGAAAATCTCTGAATTTTGATTTTCTCGCTCTGGTGACTCCAGATTCCCTTCCAAAATTTGCAAAATAATCGTTAAATACACTACATGCGGGTTTTTTTTATTTTTATGATATGGATCGAATAAGAATTCAACCCGAATAGCAAGAAAAAAAATTACGCACGTATCCCCAGCAACGGCGCCATTTGATTGATCTGCTAAAAAAGAAGTGTTTGTAATAACCGCAATCAACACGACATCGCGTGTAGCTAGCTGTGGTGAATAAGGGTCGTCCACAGGGATGCGTGAAACTTTTAATCTTGCCTTAGATGAGTTGATTAGAAATAAGGGAGAATAGATTCTATATCTATGTTAAACACGGATGTAGAATATATGTAAAAAAGGCTTGTAGGGTTCATAGAATTTAGGAGTAATGGATGATTAATTAAATATTACTCCTTTTATCTTTTAAAAGATTTAAAACTAGATCGATAGTGATGCATGTAGATTAGGGTTTTTGGAGGGAATAGGGTCCCACTCTTAACCCTTATCTTTACATGGATCTCCATTCATGTCTAGCCTTTACCAAAATAATTGTTAATCTAATCTCAAATCGCGGTCGTGACTATCAATAAATTGATAGCGCGCCCGATTAGGATGTTAACAATTCTTTTGATAAAATTTATAAACTTTATAAGATGTAAAAGGAGTTATAATATTTTTTTATCCTTTAATCTACCCTAATTCTACGAACCCTAACAAGCGGAGAATTACTCACGCATGTTTAGAGAAGAAGAAAAGATAGAGAAGGAAATCATAATGCAGAAAGTAAAAATACAGAATTTAGATGCAGAAAGTAAATGCGAAATAATTAAGCAAATGGTCTACTTTTATTAATCAACGTTACAAGTACAAATCCTATGAATTTAGAGTATAAGAAGAAGTTGCTCTTGATCTGCCTCGTAGGAAGTAAATGCTCCGTTGATATTCGTATCGCTCTATCATATCGAATCGCGGACCTGTCATGGATCTCTTATTCTTTGACAGTGATTTGCTTCATGGTAAAGATGATGGTTCTCTAAGTTTAGCCATCGGTCCTTTATATAGCTCAGAAGCAGAAACCCTAGTTGCCTAATATGGTGATTTATTGTTGCGATCATGCTGAGAAAATCTCAGATCCTACAACCATGATATGGCCGCGGATTTGCCACATATATAGTACTTTGGAGGAGTTAGGGTTCCAAACTTCTATGGACTTCTCATGTTGCATACCTGGATTCTTCAAATATTTCCTGAGTCTCTGCCGGTATTGATTCTACGATTTTAGCAGATTTTTGATCCTGACATCTTGAATATCTTGATCTCCTGACCTGAGCTAAATCTACACAATATATCCATGAATAATGTTAGTAATATTTAGAGATATAATCTTAATCATTTTATATGGTAATAAATCTTTAAGAAATTTGATTAAGAATATTTGATATGATATGCATATTTTAATTACTAAAATATTATATAAATATAATATACATATATTTTCCTTTATAATGTTAATTATAATATATAAACATATGGTAAAGAGTATTTTACAGATAAACCCACATATGTTCTCTATTTATAATAAACACCTTTAAATATTTAAGAAAAGTAAGGAAAATGTTATATCAAAAGTATAATATTTTCGACTGAACACATCACATGATATTCACGTGTGCGTAAGTGGAACATATCACCCTTCAATACATGCGCAACCCTATATTGATAACAAGTGCATAACCACGTGATATGCATGTTCGCAATCCCATGACTGATAGCAAATACGCAACCTCGTGATATGCACATGCACAACCCCCATGATTGATAACAAGTGCGCATCCACGTGATATGCACGTGTGCAACCCCCAACCATAAAAGATGTGCATCACGTGATATGCACGTGCGCAGTCCCCGATCACAAGCAAGTGCGCAACCCATATAATATGCACGTGCGCACCCTCATTAAAGATGATACATATACATGTGCACTTCACATATACATGCGCACATAGATAGCAAGCATTTGCTTGAGTACTTAGTTAAAATAAACTAAGTATAGAAGCTTTTGTTTCTCATATACGAACCACTGATCAATATATCAATGATGTCCAACTTGATCTTGTCTCAATAACGACTAATGATCGTCCACCCATATCGATCTTAGACTCGTATACGACTAATGATTGTTTATCCATATTGATCTTAGTCGGATATATGGCTAATGATCTTTCATCCATGATACCTATATTGATCTTAGTCGGATATATGACTAATGATTTTTCATATATTGATCTTATTCTCATATAAGACCGACAATTCTTAATTCCGGCCTTATCTCCTCCCTCATAAACAGAATTTAGTTCAAGGGTACATCTTTCCACACCTCTGATATACGGTGTTGTAATTCTTCAACGTCTTCAAAGAGGTGGCGGGTCCCAATAACCAAAGAATCTCGTCCCAACTTGATGAAAGATATGAAATTTCATCAAGACAAGGAATGCTTTACGCATCCCATATAGATGTGCACCCTCATATCGATACACCCCATATTGATGCATTTCCATGTTGATGTGCATACTTCATATTGACACGTATCCCATATAAATGAGCATCTCATATTGAGCTCCGGCTTTATACATATATGTATATGTATATCTTTGAAAGAAAAATAAATGCCTTCAAATTAAATCGCACCCCGATATTGGGTGCATCCCATGTCACCATCGTTCACTTCGCTACGCAACATATACACGTGTGCGCAATATGAAAGATGGACCAAAATATCTCTAAACTAATATTGGACCGAAATGTCCCTAAACAAATATTGCACCGCGATGTCCTTAAACAAATATATTTTGTCCTACGGCTGATCTCCATATTGATCCCTGCATACAGTCTATGGGCATAAACAAGCCATATTCCATCCATATCTCTCATGGCCCGCGATGTGTTTAAGCTAATATGTTTGGCCTTACGGACTGTCTCCATATTGACTGCCGTATAATATCCATGGGCTATTCATATATGATCCGATAATCAGTTGAGCACATATGCTCAGATCTTAGTCCCATATAAGGCTAAAGATCCTTAGATCAAAACCATATATCCCATAAACTGATGGACCTCATTTATATGAGATCTTCGTCATAAGTTCAAAACCTCAAAATAGACAATATATAACACGACATGAAGTGATCTACCTGGAGAAGATGAAAGTTGTTATCACAATGCGATAGCATAATTAACTGCAGGGACTTGCGCCTGCAGGGAAGAGCGTCCCCACAATCAAAAACCCCACACATATGAGGAGAAATCTGATAAGTCATGATACAATGGTCGCATCTATCCAAACCTCCGATATATGGTGCCATAAATCAATTTGGTATCTTCGGAGAGGTGGATTGATATGTTCCATATAGCATCTGCCCCCAAATTCAGGCTAGACGTCTCTGCGTCTAAGTCCAGTTTTCGGCGGTAAACACTAGTCTCATCCTCCTTTCTGAAAAATACTCTAGATTCCTTTCAAAAGTTCTCTCTCTCAATACTCTCAAGTCCAGGCCAAGCTCAAGGGGTCAAGCTCACCTTTCACCTCGCGCTGTTGTTCTCTCGAGCTGGTCCATTTCATCATTAGTCTCGGTTCATCCAACTGAGGCTTACCCCTTCGCTATTACTATCTAATCCAGTACGTGCAACCCGTAAGTTTCTTCTGTGTGTGTGTGTGTATGGTCTTCCCATCATCAACACACTACATCATGTAAAAAATTAAATAAAATAAACTAAAATATTAAATCATTGCAACCATAATACGAGTACTCTTAACGTTCAGTAAGGATGACTTGTTCATTCTAAAATGTTATCTAGAAAATTATAAATTTCGAACTATCGTTCCTGTAAATCCATGTCACTTATAATTTCGTACGAAGTTTATAAAAGAATTTTCATGTTAATTGATATTAGAGAAATAACTTAAAAATATCATGCTTAGTTCTTGTTAAAATACTAGTTTCTATGATATATTAATCTAGATCATGTACGGGGTAATGACCTACCCCACTCACATATACTTGGATTCATAGCACGATCAATCAATTGTAGCGTTTTATGGAAACGTTTTTCATTAAACCACGCTCTAGCTTTGAAACATAGAATTTTAAATCGAAATCCTTTTTCTTTGGCAATTACGCCCCTCAAAACTTTCTTTAGAGGAACCCTGTTAAAATATAGTGCGGATTATCACGTATCTTGGGTCTAGTGGATGAGATCAGAGATTTTCACGGAGCGTATTCTCGAAGGAAAAGAAAATATGAAATTTTTTAAAACAAAGTTAAAACAATTTTAAAATAACTTAAATATTATATACTTGTAACTTAAAAGAAAATGATCTTGTAAATATAATTTCAATAAAATACTCTAAATTAAAAGATTAGGTTTTTATTAAAATACCTCACGTTCTTTAAAAGTTGGATTTTTCATTAAAATACCATAAACTTTTAAAAGCTAGGTCTTATCACTAAAATACCAATCAATCTAAAACATATTTTTATTAAAACCCTCGAAATTCTAATTATTATATTTTTTCCTAAAAACACCCTCGAGGTTTACTTTTAAGATGAAATATTTTACATGTCGAGAAATTTAATGGTTTAAATCATGTAAATACATATAGTATATAACATATTTAATCTTTCAGATATTTAGATAATAATGGATTTAAGTGGTATCTTTTCTCTTGATCCTTGAAGAGCCGAAGAAATTGAGTGCTTGCCTAGTTTAGGAAAACTGGTATTTGTCTGGCAATCGTCCTTGAAAAGAGCCTAAATGTTACCAACCATGTGCAGTGGTTACCAAATTAAATCACAAGAATATCAAATCATATATTATCAAACACATGACATCATGCATGCATGACTTAACATGAATTCTTGAAACTTGACTTGAACCTGAACTTGACATAACTTCAACTTGATATGAATACTTGAACCCAATATGTACACTTAAAACGACTTGACTCGAACCGTGAATACAATTAACATGAATCCTTGCAATTGACATGACTGCATAATCTTGACATGAACTCAATCTAGAAAACTTGTGAAAATCACCCATGAAGGAGGGTGATAGGATGAAGACAACTATTTAAAAATAATACCCCACACAAGCAGTTATTGCCAGAATGATGTTCACAATAATAATATATCAAACACCGAGATAAATAAAAGTAATTATCACAGAGCTAATTAAAAACAAAACAGCGAGCTAAGAAGAAACAAACACAAGGAATTTATCCAGGTTCAGCAATTTTGCCTTGTCCTGTCTTCCACGACTATCTCACCGCCGTGAAGATTTTTCACTAAAACTGATCTCTTTATGCGGTTAGAGATCAAAGATGGACAGAGTATGATGGTCTCTAGCTCTCCTTGAATTTTTATACCCGAGATTCAAGCACACACCCCAAGCTCACAAGTAGAGGTTGAATTACCACCAAAGAAGTACAATATAAAGAGATGGATCGCACACTATAACTCTTTGATTGAGCAATTACTTCAAGTTAAAGGACTTTGATTCATAGAGTATTCAAGTGTAAGTTTTTTAGAAAAGAGTAAAAAAAGGTTTCAAGTGTAAAACTTAATCAAAAGAGAATAGATGATGAAACATGAAAACCTCATCTCTTTTTATAATGAAAAAGTTGATATCTTTTATGTTAGAATAAATCAAATTTCCATATAAGAAAAAAACTAGCGTTGTAATTCAAATTTGAAAGTGTATGGAAATTTATTTGAGCAAATATGGTAAACACAAAAATTAGCTCAAGGAAAAACTGCAGAAAATACATCCAGAAAGTCGCACGGTCGAGTGCACTGGTCGACTGACTCCTGAAGTGGTCGACCGCTCAAAAGAGGCCGGTCAGCTAATCAGTCGTCTTTGGATTTTCAAATTAAAGCACAGTGTGCTACCGGTTGAGTGACCGGTCGAATATGAGTCATTTGCTCAGTGAAAAACAGCGCAAAAATGATAGAATTTGAAAACTGGTTTTTTCAAAGATTTACTGAAAAATAAAGAAATATTTTGGGAGTAAATCATATTAGAGATTTGATTAAAATATAAGTCCAAATGTGAATCCCCACAAATCTCTCAACCAAATATCCATGGAATCAAATATTCAATTATATATTTTAATAAGGAAAATATATGAAATCTTTCAATAAAATATTTTAATAAGGAAAATATTTGAAAACTCTCAATCAAATATTCATGGAATAAAATATTCAATCATATATTTTAATAAGCAAAATATTTGAATTCTTTCAATCAAATATGCATGGAAATAATTTGGATTCTCTTCAATCAAACATTCAATCAAAATGAAAGTAATATGAAATCTCTCGATAAAATAATTTTATGGAAAGAATTTGAAATCTCTTAATATTTATGAAAAATATAATTCTATAAAAAATTCTTTCACAAAAATTCTCATAAAAAATTTTCAATAGACATAAAAGTAATTTTGTAAAGAATATCTTTTAAACTCATTTTGTGCATGAGATTTTTACTTCAAAGGAAAACTCTCTAAAAATACAACAAGTGTTTTGTCTTAAAATTTAATTATGGAAAACATAAGTTTAAAAACTCTTTTGTCATAATTTAAAATTTCATATTATTATAAAAGGATGTTTTGTAAATTAGGCGCTTAACTTGTGTATTTGCAAAATCAAAAAGAGTGTTACAAGTCATACATATTCCCCACTCAAATCTTAACAAAAATTACAATCACTTTTAATTCTTGAGTCTTGAATTCTTCAATCTTCTTTTGCCATTTGATATGAAGTGGTTGTAGCATGTTCAAGCTTGTGAAGTTATCATCTTTGCCATCTCTTATTGTATGTCGTGCATATCTAAAATGTGTAAACTATATAGGTACACAATATAGGATTAGCTCAAAAGGATAAATCATTAATTATATGAGAAAAAATATTATCACAATTTTTAATGTTATCACAACTATAGGTTTGTTAATCATCAAAACCAACAATAACAAGTGAAGCTCTTATGGTCAACAATTTCTCCCTTTTTGATGATAACAAAGCTATAATTATTGATACAAGAAAATGAGATAGTGATTGTGATATGATTTTGTTACCAAAAAAATATACTCTCTCTTTGTCGAAGAAGTTCACTCTCCCTTTGTCGAAGAAGTATTCTCCCCCTTAATCTATGAGTATATTGTCACCTTGATCACATATCCATGTCTCCTCCTGAATCAATGAGTCTATCTATCCCCCTTTATGTTAAAATCAAAAAGAGATACCACAAATGTAATGTTGCACATATATATGTATGCATAATGTAAAAATAACCCAAATATGCATAAAATAGAGTTAAAAACGATCACAGATAAAAACAATCAATGATCAAAGGAATAAAGTTTAATAAGTCCAAAAAGCATATGAAAGTCCAAAAGAATAAAAGCAACAAAATAACATAGTTAAATAATACCCATCATGGCTACCAAGAGATGCATCCAACCAACAACCAACAACTAATAACTACCACAGCCATCATGAAAATACTCGGCCATCCTTCGGCGTTTCAAGCACTTCTTCCATAATTCGCTGTTGTTCCTCGTCCAAGATTTGATACTGATCTACGAGCTGTTGATGGTATTCAGCACTTACTAGATTGAGATTAATGAAGCGGGCATCCAATTGTTTCCAAAATTGTGGCGAACCATCGAAATATGAAGGAGGAGGTAGAGCTTGACCTGATGGTTGTGGATGAGAAGGGGACAGAAAATGTGGGCTATTGCTGTTGTCGACGTTTCCTTGCACTATCTTGAAGTCCCATCAACGAAAAAGTTGCAGTATTAAAATCGCCGTTGACTTGAAATTCAAATTTTTCACATCAATACCAAAATATACTTAAAGATCTTAGTCAAAGCGCATCCATAAACTAAGACTTTATTTTTCTTTTGATAGGTATCCATAATAGTGGAGATGAATAATTCCGGCAAGTTTATAGGAATAGAATCTAAGACCATGAAAGTGATCGTCTTTGTCTCATTCCGAGCAGCATCTTTTTCTTCCTTCTTTAGAAACACATTATGAATCACTATCCTTGCTATGATCCTTGCATCATTGCAAAAAGTGTCCACTTTGTCACTATCAAGATAATTATCTATTGCATAGATCATATTGCGAGCTTGATTAATGTTAAATCCATAGTTATCAAACGGAAACTCAGTCAATAACACTTCATATGGGTTTAAACCTCCATTAGGCATCTCTAAAATTTCACTGACAATGGCCGGATTAAGCTTAATATCTTTCCCACAAACATAACTAGTTAAAGTATAATTCTCCTCAACATTGAGATTTGCATAGAAGTATTTAACTAAAAAAGAATATGTAGGAATCTTTTGAGGTAGAAACTTTATATTTTGTTGATTTTGAAAGCAATGGATGACATTGGAAAACCGTTCAAGATCATGAAAATTGACGAACCGACCACAACGAATAGGTTTCTCATGGAAATCTTTGAAAAAAATTTCTTGTCCTTTCTTAAGAAGAGATCATCATCATAGTTAATTTATTGATTCTTCTTGGATGCTAGAACCTTTCTCTTTAGTGTCATGGATGAGCTTGAAAGTTTACAAAAGAGAAGAAAAAAATCCTAACTAGAGAAATTTGAGATGAAATCTTCAATATCTTTGACTAATAGCCCAAAATCTAAAAAATATTCAAAAAGATTTGAAGAGATCTAAGCATATTTTGAAGACATTTTGTAGGAATTTTCTAAAAAGAGAAGTTTTGAGAAGAAAAGGGTTTTGAAAGAATGAGTTTTAGATCTAGAATTTGCCCTAATTATAGCAGCCTGAACCCGTGCGGTCGACTGTTCAGTCGACCGTTCAGTCGACTGTTTTGGAAAAAATGAAATCTAGAGACGAGTGAAAATATTGGACGGTCGACCGGTCACTTGACCGTTTTTAGAAAAATAGTTTTTTTAAGTTAAAAAAATCAGAAAAAAAATCTAGAAACCCTTGAATAAAAAATCACCAAAAAAACCAACATTTAATACAGAAAATTTCATCCGTGAAAAATTATATGTCACAAATGTTTAATTCACGACGAATAAAGTCAAACCTTTGTAAATCAAGAGGCTTAGTGAAAATATCAGCAAGTTGAAAGTTAGTGGAAACATGTTCAAGTATAATATCACGGGATAAGAAATGCCCATGAATGAATTGATATCGGATATTTATATACTTGGTTCGACTATATTGATCGGCATTCTTAATCATGTGGACGGTACTTGTATATGATTAATTTTTGTATTATAGTTCAGTAATGTATTTTTCATCCATAATATATGAGCGCAACATGTTGCGGCTGCAACATATTCCTTTTCATCGATTGATGGAGCTACTGAGTTTTGATTTTTGAATGATCAAGACACGAGGCAATGTCCTAAAAATTAACACAACTCGCTCGTGCTTCATCTATCAACTTGACTCCCTGCATAGTTTGTATCTGAATAACTTGTTAGATCAAAGCAACTATTTTTAGAATACCATAAACCAAGGTTTTGTGTACCCTTAAGATATCTAATTATACGCCTAACAACAATCAAATGACTTTCTTTAGGGTCAAACAGAAATCTTGCACAAAGAAATACAAAATGCATAATATTGGGTCTACTCGCAATAATGTATAATAAACTTCCAATCATATCTCTTTTGATTGTATGTCATCTAGATCTTCATGCACAATACCTAATTCTTCTGTTTAAATGAATTTTTTTTGTTTGCCCTTTTAACTAGATGAAAGTGTACGTTACCACCCCACTGGATTTTACAAGCATCAAGCATGCCATTTTAAAAATTTTCGGGGTGCTAACTAACGCTAACCTAGATCGTTAACTAGATGATTAGGGTTTTAGATTTGAAAACTACTAAACTATAAGAAGTGAAAGGTATTATACCCTCGTAGATCGAGTCCTTTACTTGACAAGCTCTGGGTTGTAATCCACACGACTCCAATATACTCCACTTCGAGTTTGGAAGAGCTTTCTCCGATGACCTTCGTGCCGAAGATGATCCACGCGAAGCCCACTAGCTTAAGCTACCTCTTCACTAATCTCTTACTGGTGAAGGAAACACGCCACACCAAAGTGCTAGTTTGGTGTGGGATGGTGAAATAGGGGATTTGAGGCTCACTAATTTGTGTTCAAGCTTCATGGTTCACATCACATGTGAGGGTTGGAGCTTGAATCATGAAGAGGAAGAAGAAGGAAGCTAGAGAACATATAAGAGCAACACATGACAAAAATAACTAAGTGTTGTGAATGAGGTGAAGAATGGCAACCCCTTGACCCTCACTCATTCAAGTATGGAGTTTATTGCAATATAAAATTGCAACCATACTTGAATAGTGAGTCAAGATAAATAAACAAAAGAGAAATGTCATGCCTCACCATACTTCCTTATTTTCCACTTCTTTTTCTATTTTCCAAAAAAAAAGAAAAACATGCCATGCTTCATAAAATATATATATATATATATATATATATATATATATATATATATATTATGAAGAATAATTAGTGAACTAATGATATTAGTTAAGATATAATTATATCAAATATAATGTATATCACATTATTAAATCAACACTTGATTTAATAATCCGGTTATATCATATATGACCGACTAATATCATTTATCTGTGTATCATATTATCAAATCAACACTTGATTCGATAATCTGGTTATATCACATATAACCTAACTTAATAACAGATAACTGCCAGATTACATTACGGTATCACATACTTGTATTTAATCAGGCCCACACACATATCACATATGTGCCCTACTTCGTTTCGCTTCAACCGGGAAACTTCTGTGTGGGACTCTAAAGACTCGTCAATACGCCAGCAGTAAGTGATGATCATATCAGTCACCTACAAGCCGTCAGCGGTACAAGCTGGACGTAACGGCTATCCAGGTATTGAACGATATGAAGATCAACAAGCAAGCTTGTCCATACTCTCCATGAATCCTATCAGTAACACTACCGTACAGTCCGGTCTCTTCCTCTGATATGTCGCATATCATATCTAGGGGTGGTAAACGTCAAACCCCAGTAACGTGATAAGTCATGCCGATGCCTGGCCTATAACGGTTCGAGAAACTACTGATAACTCTTATCAGTAAATCTCAGCAGCAGCCCTGGCCAGGGACTTCCAGTTATAACCAATCGAACATAGCGCAATATCAACCCCTAATACCGGGAGAGACGAAACCCCTCCTATCGCTCATTGCCTCCATGTGACTCGGGACTGTTCCTAAAATCCACCTATTTGCACAGCTCCTCTTGAGCGTGGAAGAAAGGAAATCAAAGCATGGTGGGAGCCACACAAGACTCTATGACGATCTCGGGTCTACAAAGTAACCTGCACCAGTGTCACCTGAGAACTTCTATCTGACGATAGGTATATTACCAACAAGGAGTCATCGACGAGTCCTGTTCGGTATACCCATTCTCTAATGAGCACCTATGTACAATCTTTGATGTCACACACCAATGGTTGCGGGATCAACCATCGCCCTCCAAGGGACAAGAAACGTACACAGTGGTCTATTCTGGAATATCGATGCCCTGTCTCGATATTCTCTCGACTAGGAACTGTTATAGGATGTACTTTTGGACCATCCTGGCCCCACCAGCATAATCTCATCATAATCCTGGTAATCAAGTACATATCCTAAGTGCTTCATCAACATGTAAAAGACAGACAGTATAATAATACCAATCTACATGTTATAATAAAGGTAATCGAATAGCATACTATCATGTCGAGCAAGAAAGTCCTCTATATATATGTCCAAGCATCCACTATATCAACAATAATGGCCTCTAGGGCATACATATTCCTAACAATCTCCTGCTTGCACTAAGGCCAGTTGTTGTTGTATCTCATACCCAACATCCCAAAAGTCTCTCGAGTAGCATCTGGGGAAGGGCCTCAGTGAGTGGATCCGATGTGTTATCCTCTGTGTCAACTCTCCTGATCTCGATCTCCCGGAAATCAACCATCTCCCTGATCAGGTGATACTGTGTAAGAATATATCTGGATCACTGATGGGACCGGGGTTCCTAGACCAAACCCACAACTCCATTGTTATCACAATACACAGGTATTGGATGCTCAATGGTAGGAACCAAGCTCATCATATGAACTTTATTCATCCATACAGCCTCTTTGGCAGCATCGTTGGTGGTGATGTAATCAACCTCTATCAACGAGTCTGCTACGGTATATAGCTTGGAACCCTTCCAACATACCGTCCCTCCACTGAGGGTGAAGACAAAACCCGAGACTGACTTTCAGTCGTCCTTATCACTCTGAAAGCTTGAATCGGTAAAGAACACCACCTGGAGTTCACCGTTACCATACACCAAGAACATCTCTTTAGTCCTTCTCAAGTACTTAAGATTGTTCTTCACAGCTATCCAGTGCTTTTCCCTAAGATCTTTTTGATACATGCTCACTACACCTAGTGAGCATGCTACATTCGGTTTGGTACACAACATCGCATACACGATTGACCCGACTACTGAAGAATAGGGTATCCATTGTATGTGAGCCCTCTCCAAATCAGTCTTGGGAGACATCTTTTTGAAGAGAGTGATTCTTGAACAAGCGAGTACATTACCACGCTTAGAATTTTTCATACTAAACCTCTTTAGTATGGTGTCTATGTACCTGGATTGGGAAAATCCCAACATCCATTTAGATCTATCTCTATAAATCTATATCCCCAGGATGTAGGAGACATCAGTTAGATCTTTCATGGAGAACTTGTGTGATAAGAGGAGCTTGACCGAGGGTAGCATAGAAATATCGTTTCCTATCAAGAGTATGTCATCCACGTACAATACGAAGAAGACATCCTTACTCTCTACAACCTTCTTATATATACATGGTTTAACTACATTTTTTATGAAGTCAAACTCTTTGACAGTTTCATCAAAACAGACGTTCCATCTCCGCGATGCCTGCTTTAATCCGTAGATGGATTCAAGCAGTTTGCACGTGTTTCCGCTGCTCCCACCGTCTACGAAGCCCTCTGGTTGTGTCATATATACGCTCTCTTCTAAATCACCATTTAGAAAAGCAGTTTTGACGTGAAATCTGCCAGATTTCATGGTTATGGTATGCAGCAATGGCAAGTAGGATCCTGATGGACTTAAGCATAGGCACTGGAGAAATGGTTTCATCATAGTCGACACCAGGTCGTTGATGAAAACCTTTTGCTACAAGTTGAAAGTCTCAACTTTTCCATCTACACCAATTATCTTTCTCAAAGATCCACTTGTTCCCGATGGATTTTACTCCCTCAGGAGCTACAGCTAAAGCCAATACTTTGTTGGTGTATATGGATTCCATCTCAGATCGCATAGCATCCAGCCATTTCATAGAGTCCCCACTCGTGATGGCCTGCTCGAAACTAGTTGGATCTCGTCTTCCATGATGCAATCCTCGCTCCTACCGTCTATGAGAAAATTGTAGTATCTCTCAGGTGGATGAGGAACCCTACTAGATCTGCGGAGTGGCTGAGCTTCGTTGGGGACTATTGAATCCTCTGGTTCCACCAAATTGTCAGTTATAGCTTGTGTTGCTGGAACTTCTTCCAGTTCTACCTTATTGCCACTAATTTCTTTCATAAGAAATTCCTTTTCTAAAAAGATGGCATGTCGATAAACAAACACCTTTTGTTCCTCGGTGTGGTAGAAGATATACCCTCGCAAATGTTTGGGATATCCTACAAACTTGCACAGAACTGACCTTGCCTAGAGCTTGTCCGGATTTTGCTTTTCAACATAGGCCGGAAAACCCATATCTTAACTCATTTAAGAGATAGTCTCTTCCCACTCCATATCTCATATGGAGTGGCAGGCAACGGATTTGGTCAGAACTCTATTCAATAGGTATGCAGCTATTTCAAGTGCATATCCCCAAAAGAAAATAGGTAACTCAACAGTACTTATCATAGAGCGCACCATATCTAATAGGGTGCGATTCCTCCATCCCGATATACCGTTGTGCTGTGGTGTATACGAAAGAGTAAACTGGGAGAGAATCTCATTCTCTTTTGAATAGTCTCGGAATTACATGCTCAAGTATTCTCCTCTCCGATCATATCGAAGGATATAAATACTTTCACCCATCCGGTTCTCAACTTCGTGCTTATATTCCGTGAATTTCTCAAAAGATTCAGATTTGTGTTTCAATAGGAACACATGTCCGTATCTTGAGAGATCATCGGTGAATGTAATAAAATACGAGGAACCATTCCTGGCATGTGTAGACATAGGACCGCATACATCGCTATGTATTTGTCCAAGAGTTCAGTAGCTCTTTCTCCGTTTCCAGTAGACGGAGATTTGGTCACCTAGTCTTTGAGACATGACTGGTAAGTTTTATAAGATGTAAATTCGAACGGATTCAAATATGCATCCTTATGCAACTTTAGCTAGTCTTGTCTCATTGATATGACCTAGTCTATAATGCCACAAAAAAACTTCGTTCATTTCCGAACTGTTCCTCTTGTGTGTGTTCTGTACGTTTAGAACTGTGTTATGATTTAGAACGTATTTACCGTTATATAACGTACCATACCGAATCAACATTTGATTTAGGAAAATATACACAATATTTTTGGTACGAAATAACAGTCGCTCAGAATCGTTGTATTACCAATTGGTAATACTAGGTGATATTCGCCAACTGCCTTGGCTGCAACAATTGCACCATTCCCTACTACTAGAGATTTATCACCCATTCCCAGTCCTCTATCTATATTTAGCCCATGTAACAAATTACATACATGGAATCCTGATCCGGTATCTAATACTCAGAACGTAGAGAAAACTGAGAAATAGTTCTTGGTTACGAACACACCCGAAAACAATACATCAACATACTTATTCTTCGTTTGGATGGCGTGGGAATCCGGACATTCCCCTATTCCTTGCTCAGACTTGTGACAATCATAAGATAGAGCGGAACCTAACCCAGTATAATAAGTGGGTTCGGTCAATACATCCATATTATTATCTTGATTAAGGATGTCATTGGTCGCTACCAGGAGAAAGAGAAGGATAATCACTTTGTGTGCGCTCTTTGCAAGATTAGATTGGTTATTATTTTATCTAATCAAGATGGCTCCCACTGTTTTTATCAAATCTTCCTTCAAACCCTAAAAGGTAAGATTAGCCGGGATTAATTACATTCTACAAGTTCGCTAACTGGTCAGCCAGGCAAGCGTCAGTACTCCAAGGGAGGTTCCCCGTGCTTTCGCACTGACCTAAATAAAATAAACCTCGTTTCTCTATGGGCATTACCCCATTGATACCTTTCTTAACACCTACTGGATTAGCTAATTGTAAAGTGCAAAACTCTCTCAGGAGTAAATCTTACTCGCAGTGGGTATCGGGATCCAACTATCATATAGAAGGTATGCAATCTCATTGCAAATTTCAACACTTGAAATTCCCGATAATTGATTTTACCCCTAGACACTTATAACCTTAATATAGTCAACAAATCATAAGCGCTAGTTAAGTTCAACCCGTCATTTCTTGATTGGATTAAACTCACCCGTACGACCCTTAACATAGTCAACAAAGCCGTACGACTACCCTAATCCAATCGCATCAAATGGTTACAGATAAGCACTAATTAGCTACCACACACTACGCAAACGTAGCACGAATACTAAATGGCACTTATCTGAAATGACGGAGGGCTACGGCTGGTTTTGAGAAAAAACTTTAACGTAATGAACCTGATATCGTTGTAGAATCTAGTGATTTTGAAAATGAGTGTTTTTAGGCTTTTGCTAGTTTCGCTAAAGAGGTCACTGCCGGTGAACGGATCTCGGCTCTTTCCTCATCGAATGAGGTGCTGGATATTCATCAAGGAATACCACTATGCAAAGCAAGAACTAGAGAAGCTATCAAAAGACAAAACCGAATGGGTTGTAGTATTTGCTAGTTTCGCTAAAGAGGTCACTCCCGATGAAGGGATCTTGGCTCTTTCCTCATCAAATAAGGTGCTGGATATTCATCAAGGAAGACCACTATGCAAAGCAAGAATTAGAGCTACCCTTTTTGAAAAATTTGATTCTACAGCATCTTTAGGTTTCTTTTCTTATCATTAATCTCATTAATGAAGTCACATCATTTAATGTTTCCAAAACATCACAGAAAAATGAAACGAAAATAGAACGTACGCTTATGCCACCCGTATTCGCCACTGGGCCCCGTCATACACCATTAGGTTACTTAACTACCGGCAGAGCGGTGGCTGGACTAGCGCGGATGCAAAACATAAGCAACGTTTATTATATATCATATACATAATATAGCATTCGTCTCACGCGGTTATATGATCACATCACAGAACCAAGCAGCAGAAGCAACATATGAAATATTGGATATACTAGGATGTCTGTGTTTTAAATTTAGCCAGTAATGTAAAACACGGATTCTACGGGCACGATGAATAGACAAACCCACATCCCTAGACCCCTACGAGAGCGGCAAATAACCCTACCAATTCTAAAGTTAGGAGACCCGGCCTCGACTCCTCGAGATGATCTCCCACTGGACTCTAGAACCCGGTTACTTATGCTCCCCGCCTTGGGTCTATCCTAATGCAGAAAAATAAATAATATACAACAATAGTGACATCATCCTCAACCCGGAAGTGCACTAATAAAAGAATATTGCATACAAAATTTTACATGAATGGAAATTAAAAAACTCATCTCACATAAAACCCCCGGCTATTCAATCACGACGATCCAATAAAACATATCAGCGATACATAATATCACATATCATCAACGTAAGTAAATACGCGTATCCCAAATTCCGTTGACATATAGCAACGGAATTTAGGATACCCCACGTATTACACATACGGTCGCAGAAAAGAAATGAAAACTGCAATAATTAGAATCCGCATGTCCTTAGACATCATAAACCCGAAATATCTCATACTCCGGATTTCATGCTTAACTAGATAAATCGTGTATTTTAGTCTCAAATTGAAAACACTTTTCAATTACTTATTCGGGGATTCAACAAGATTCCCGACTACATTATCAAATACTCGTCGGAAACTTTAGTAGACGGCCGCACCCCCGATGTCGTCGACGAAGTGCACTAAAGTGGAACACCGTGGCCGCAACCATCCGAGTGGATGCTTTTGGCACCGGGGTTCTCCTACCGTCACTTGGTCGGGACAATGGGGCGTGGCTACCTAGCAAAGTTATTCGGCGAGTATTCGCGTACAATACGCGATTGCGACAGAGTTTTGATCCAAATCAAGTTTCCGCGGCAACCGATTATCCGAGACTAAAACACTCGATTTAAGAACAAACTAGTTTTCACAAAATTAATTTAATGTGGATCCTAACCACTGCATCCATATCAAACTTAAACCCAAAACAATGTTAAAAATACAACTACGAAACACTCCGTATTAGCCCCTTAACAAAATTAACATCACATGCAATTTTGGAAAAAACAAACATAACCTGAAACCCTAAAACCAAGAGATCGGAACACCATAAAAATTTCAAGGTCTTTTGCTACAGTAAAAAAGGTGAGGCCGGTTTTTTGAGCAATCTCACCAGGTCAATTTTGGAGTTTTGCCCTCAAATTTCTCTGGTGTTCTAATTACATCACATGTAACATTCTGCACTTGTTTAAAAAAAATTAGAGACCTTTAAAAAATAAACAGAAACTCGGTGTTCGGGTTTGCAGTTTCAGAGTTGTTTCGGTTTCGTATTTCTAATAACATCGTCTAATATTCTAGCTTTGTCTCTGATACCAGGAAAGTGTACGTTACTAGCCCACTAGGTTTTACAAGCATCAAGCATGCCATTTTAAAAAATTTCGGGGTGCTAACTAACACTAATCTAGATCGTTAACTAGATGATTCGGGTTTTAGGTTTGATAACTACTAAACTATAAGAAGTGAAAGATGTTATACCCTCGTAGATCGAGTCCTTCACTTCATAAGCTCAGGGTTGTAGTCCAAGCGACTCTACTAGTCTCCACTTCGAGTTTGGACGAGCTTCTTCCGATGACCTTCGTGCTGAAGATGATCCACGCGAAGCCCACTTGCTCAAGCTATCTCTTCACTAATCTTCTATTAGTGAAGGAAACACGCCACACCAAAGTGCTAGTTTGGTGTGGGATAGTAAAATAGGGGATTTGAGGCTCACTAATTTGTGTTCAAGCTTCATAGTTCACATCACATGTGAGAGTTGAAGCTTGAATCATGATGGGGAAGAAGAAGGAACCTTGAGAGCATATGAGAGCAACACTTGACAAAAATGGTTAAGTGTTGTGAATGAGGTGAAGAATGGCAACCCCTTGACCCACACTCATTCAAGCATGGAGTATATTGCAATATAAAATTGCAACCGTACTTGAATACTGAGTTAAAATAAATAAACAAAAGAGAAATGCCATGCCTCACCATACCTCCTTATTTTCCACCCCTTTTTCTATTTTCCATAAAATAGAAGAGCATGCCATGCTTCATAATATATATATATATATATATATATATATATTATGAAGAATAATTAGTGAGCTAATGATATTAGTTAAGATATAATTATATCAAATATAATGTATATCACATTATTAAATCAACACTTGATTTAATAATCCGGTTATATCACATATGACCGACTAATATCATTTATTTATGTATCACATTATCAAATCAACACTTGATTCAATAATCTGGTTATATCACATATAACCTAACTTGATAACAGATAACTTCCAGATTACAATACGGTATCACATACACGTATTTAATCAGGCCCACGTACATATCATATATGTGCCCTATTTCGTTTCGCTTGAACCAGGAAACTTCTGTGTGGGACTCTGAAAACTCGTCAATACGCCAGCAGTAGGTGATGATCACATCAGTCACCTACAAGCCGTCAGCGGTACTAGCTGGACGTAACGGCTATCCGAGTATTGAGCGATATGAAGATCAACAAGCAAGCTTGTCCATACTTTCCAAGAAGCCTATCAGTAACACTACCGTACAGCCCGGTCTCTTCTTCTGATATGTCGCATATCATATCTAGGGGTGGTAAACGTCAGACCCCAGTAACGTGATAAGTCATGCCGATGTCTGGCCTATAACGGTTCGAGAACTACTGATAACTCTTATCAGTAAATCTCAGCAGCAGCCCTGGCCAGGGACTTCCAGTTATAGTCAATCGAGCATAGCGCAATATCAACCCCTAATACCGGGAGAGACGAAACCCCTCCTATCACTCATTGCCTCCATGTGACTCGGGACTGTTCCCAAAATCCACATGTTTGCATAACTCCTCTTGAGCGTGGTAGGGAGGAAATCAAAGCACAGTGGAAGCCACACAAGACTCAATGACGATCTCGGATCTACAGACTAACCTGTACCAGTGTCACCTGAGAACTGCTATCTGACGATAGGTATACTACCAACTAGGAGTTCTCGGCGAGTCCTGTTCGGTGTACCCATTCTCTAATGAGCACCTGTGTATAATCTTTGATGTCACACACCAATGGTTGCAGGATCAACCATCGCCCTCCAAGGGACAAGAAACGTACACACCAGTCTACTCTGGTATATCGATGACATGTCTCGATATTCCCTCAACTAGGAATTGTTATAAGATGTACTTTTGGACCACCCTGGCCCTACTAGTATGATCTCATCATAATCCTGGTAGTCAAGTACATATTCTAAGGGTTTTATCAACATGTAAGAGGCAGACAGTATAATAATACCAGTCTACATGTTAAGATAAAGGTAACTGAATAACATACTATCATATCGAGCAAGAAAGTCCTTTATATATATGTCCAAGCATCCACTATATCAACAATAATGGCCTCTAGGGTATACATATTCCTAACACAAGCTTCACACACTTTATCTTTAAAGAATTTGACTTGTGGAAGTCCTCTTACAAGCTCTTTCTTAGATGTGTACAAAAATGTACCCTATGGAAGTGTGCCCTAATTTTCGATGCCAAGAATCTTCTTGCATAACATTTAAACATTTAAGATTTTGACTATAGAATTCATTAGTCCGTATAATACAAATATTTTTAAATCTATGTGCTGAAAATAAATAATGACCACTTTCCATATCATTAATCATGCATATATTTTTGTTACAAGAGACATTATATCCCTCATCACAAAACTAACAACGCCAAGTAAATTATGCTTCAATCCAATAACAAGATGGATATTTTCTATAATAATCTTGCCAAATTTGAAGGTATTTTTACTGACAATTTTACCTTTGCGATCATCTCCAAAGGTTACGGTACCACCATCTTCTCTCGATAGGGTTGCACATAACTCAATATTTCCAGTCATATGTTTTGAGCAACCGCTATCAAGGTATCACCATTCTTCACGTCTTTTCTTGTTGTGTTCCTGTAGACAAGGAAGTAATAACAGTTTTTGGTACCCAAATCCTTTTGGGTCCTGCAGAGTTAGTTTTAGAAAGAGGATGATAATAAGTATTTTTCCTAGTATTACAATTGTGAGATATGTGACCATACTTATTACAATAATTACATATGCCAGGAGTAAAGTGTGTTGTGTCCATTTGAGTCTTATGCATGCGTTTAGTCTTGTGTATGTGATGGGCATACATAAAAGAACAAGAAGCATCAATATAAGAAGAGTAATTAGATGTTCTATCATGCACATAAGAAATATTTCTATGAGGAGAATACATATAAGCATAGGAAACATGAAAAGAATATTTTCAAGGAATATGAGCATGTTTTCTAATAGAAGTAGGAGCACTGACACCTTTATAACCAATACCTTTTCGATTTTGAATCTCTTGCGCCTTTCCTAATAAGAGATCTAAACTATCCTTGCATTTTGTAAACTTAACTAATACAGATTCAAGATCATCAACCTTAATTCTTAACGAATTATTCTCAACAACTAACTCATCAAAAGAAATTCTAAGTTTATCATGCATATCACTAAACAACACAAGAATGTTGTGAGTGCTAATAAACTTATCATGATCAACAACTAACTTATCATGTTCTACTACAAGATCATCATGAACATATTTAATAGCAGTAAGATCATTTGATAATATATCCATTTCAAATTTAAACAAAACATCAACATTATCAAGCTTGAGAGAGGTATTTAATTTTAACAGCTTATTTTTCTGGGCAGAAACAATTTTTAAAGGCTTTTTCTGTTCTTTATATTTTTCCATTAGTTTAGTAAAAGCTTCATCATATTCAATGGTAATTTCTTATAAATCATCGTAAGAAAATTCGTATTCTACCTCTTTTACCATAAAGCACATGTTGGCTGTGTCACATTCTGAATCACTTTCACTTGCATCTGAATCTGACCATTTTCTGGATTTAAGAGACTTTTTCTTGGAGTTCTTGTTGTACTTCTCTTTTGCCATCAATGGACAGTCGGTTTTCACATGTCCAGGTTTCCTGCATCTATAACAGATTGGTGGGTTAGTTTTGCCTTTGTTTTTGTATGTCTCACCTATGTTGTTTTTCCTCCATTGAAACACTAGTCCTCTAGTAATGAATGTCATTTCTTCCTCCGAATAACTCTTCTCTTCTTCTTCATTTGATTTGTCCATTACTTCCAGAGCAATGGACTTCCTTGGTGCTTACTTTGTTTCTTCTTCTTCGTAGGATTTGAGTTTCAACTTGTAAGTTTTGAGCTTTCCTTGAAGCTCATTGTACGTCATCTTGCTAACTTGATAGATGTCCTTGAGAGTTGTTGCATTAACTTCCCAACATTTGCAAGGATCTGAGAATTTTTCGTACTTTTTCCGTATCAGAGAAAATCTTTCCAAGACAAGCGAGATTATTTATTATAGTAGAAAAATGAGTAAACATATCATCAATAGGTTCATTTGGAAGCATTCTAAAGTTTTCATATTTTGTGGACATAGATCTATCTTTGCCTCCTTTACCTCGGAATTATCTTCATGTGTTAGTTCAAGAGTATGCCAAATATCATATTCAGTAGTATATGTGAGAACACAATTTAATTCAGTGGTAGATAAAGCATTCAAAATTAAATTCATAGCCTTTGCATTGATGTCTAGAGATTTAGGTTCATTGGTAGACCATTTAGTATGGTTCTCTTCGATAGGTTGAACATATATCTTTTGAACTTTACCCTAAACCTCATGACCTTGTGTTCTAAGATAAATTGACATCCTTACCTTCCATGCAGGATATTCATTCCCGTCAAAATAAGAAGCCCATGTGTAAGAGATACCCTCCTTGATAGAGATTTCAAGCGAAGTGTGAGTTGCTATGTGATCTACTCAAAAACGGTAAAGTTTTGAATAAAAAAGCCCTAGCTCTGATACCAATTGAAAATCACCTTAGAGGGAGGTGAATAGGATGAAGGAAACTATTTAAAAATAATACCTCACAGAAGTAGTTTTAGTTAGAATGATGTTCACACTAATAACATATCAAACACCGAGATAAATAAAAGTAATTATCACAGAGCTAATTAAAAACAAAAATGCAAGTTAAAAAAAAACAAACACAGGAAATTTATCCAGATTCAGCAACTTTTCCTAGTCCTGTCCTCCATGACTATCTCACCGCCGTGAAGATTTTTCACTAAAACCGATCTCTTTATGCGGGTAGAGATCAAATTTGGACAGAGTACAATGGTCTCTAGCTATTCTTGAATTTTTATACCCGAGATTCAAATATACACCCCAACCTCACAAGTAGAGATTGAATTACCACCAAAGAAGTACAATATAAAGAAATGGATCGCACACTATAACTTCTTGATTGAGCAAATACTTCAAGTTAAAAGCCTTTAATTTGTAGATCATTCAAGTGTAAGATTTTTATAGAAGAGTAAAAAATGTTTCAAGTGTAAAGCTTAATCAAAAGAGAATAAATGATGAAACATGAAAACCTCTACTTATTTTATAATGAAAAAGTTGATATTTTTTGTGTTAGAATAAATCAAATTTCCATATAAATAAAACTAGCTTGTAATTCAAATTTGAAAGTGTATGGAAATTTATCTGAGCCAATATGGTAAACACAAAAATCAGCTGAAGGAAAAACTGCAGAAAAATACATCCAGAAAGTCGCACGGTCGAGTGTACCGGTCTACTGACTGCTGAAGCGTTCGACCGCTCAAAAGAGACTGGTCGGCTGTTCAGTCGTATCTGAATTTTCAAATTAAAGCGCAGTGTGCTAGCGATCGACTGATCAGAGAACTGTCAGTCGTCCGCTCAGTGAAAAACCACACTAAAATGACAGATTTTGCAAACCGATCTTCTCAAAGATTTACTGAAAAATAAGGAAATATTTTGCGAGTAAATCAGATTAGAGATTTGATTAAAACATAATTCCAAATGTGAATCCTCACAAATTTCTCAACCAAATATCCATGGAATCAAATATTCAATCATTTATTTTAATAAGGAAAATATTTGAAATCTTTCAATCAAATATTTTAATAAAGAAAATATTTGAAAATTCTCAATCAAATATTCATGAAATCAAATATTCAATCGTATATTGTAATATGGAAAATATTTGAATTCTTCCAATCAAATATCAATGAAAATAATTTGGATTTTTTTCAATCAAACATTCAATCTAAATGGAAGTAATATGAAATCTCTCAATCAAATAATTTTATGGAAAGAATTTGAAATCTCTTAATCTTTAAGAAAAATATAATTCCATAAAAAATTCTTTCACAAATTTTTTTCAATAGACATAAAAATAATTTTGTAAAAAATACCATTTAAAATCACTTTGTGCATGAGATTTTTACTTCAAAGAAAAACTCTCTAAAAATTCAACAAAGTGTTTTGTCTTAAAACTTAATTAAGGAAAACAAAAGTTTAAAATCTCCTTTGTCATAATTTAAAATATCATATTATTATAAAAGGATGTTTTGTAAGTTAGGCTCTTAACTTGTGTATTTGCAAAATCATAAAGAGTTTTACAAGTCATACCTATTTCCCACTAAAGGTTAACCAAAATTACAATCACTTTTAATTCTTGAGCCTTGAATTCTTCAAGTTTTTTTTTGCCATTTGATATGAAGTGGTTGTAGCATGTTCAAGTTCATTAAGTTATCATTTTTTCCATCTCTTATTGTACATAGTGTATATCTAAAATGTGTAAACTATATTTGTACACAATATAGGGTTAGCTTAAAAAGATAAATCATTAATTATATGAGAAAAAGTATTATCACAATTTTTAATGTGATCACAACTATAGGTTTGTTAATCATCAAAACCAACAATAATAAATGAAGCTCTTAGGGTCAACAATTTGACATATACATCACTTTTTGTATTTATGGACTCGATCAAGACTCGTAATCTTAATTATAGACTAATATACACAAGGTTTTGGTGTAATCTGAATCTAACGGAATCTCAGGAGTTCCCCTAGTTCATGAATCCATATTTACTAACACAAACAATCTATCATGAAGGCCTATGTTTCCAAGCCTCTGAGACCCTATTCTTGGATTTGGAATATTTCGACACTAAGTTGAAATTCCGTTACTAATAATTGATTCGGGCACGTGGTTCCTTACTCCTGGGGCCTACCCTTGAGTTCGAGAATACTCCTGAGATTGGTTGACATTCACATTTGGATTGACGTTAAGTTAGATTACCTTCTAGAGAACTGTTAAGACACATACTCATGATCACTCACACATACTTACATATATATATATATGTCATACTACATTATTTTTCTTGCACCTGTTATTCATCATATTCCTTTGGGAACTTACCAAGCGTAAGTTCACTGACGGGCATCCCAACCACCTATATTTCTTAGGAATTTTCGTCAGATAATTTAGAGGCTGAAGAGGTGGATCCGACTGTTGAGGGGTATGACTAGATTGCAGCCCAAGACGACCTTTAGATTTCCTGTTCGGTTTTTCATTACCAGTATGCCACTTGTTTAAGCATTTCATGTTATTTGCATTTTCTTTTCAGAACATCTATCTATGTAAATAAAGTTTGTTGAATGAATGTAAATAAAGTAGTTTGTTGAAAATTTCATACTCTTATTATTCTTGCACCGTGTATAAATGCTTATTTACGCTTATCATATTTATTTTAAGAAATGACTTTCTTAACATAAATACATAAATAAGTGCAGGCTTGTCACGTGACCGTTGCCGTCCATTGGGTAGCAGGACGTGACAAAATCCGTGGGCAATTGTCGACGGTCGGTTATCGGTTGCTAATGATGGTCGTCGATGGTCGGTTATCGGTTGTTGGAGTGACCGTCAACAGCCGATTGTCAGCTGCGATTATCGATGATCGATTGCCACTGCCATAGATAATAGTTGCCAGCAGTAAAGGATGGACGTCTGCCAGTTGCAATTGATAACGGTGGCTATGGCTAACGGTCTCGGAAATTTTCAAAGTGGGTATGAGTAAATTTAAGATTCAAAATTTTATTAAATGTTTTCATTATAGTTTCATATGAAGAATTTTACAAATTTAATTCTAACATTTTGATTAGACATTGTGACTAACTTTTAATTTGAAAATGCTAGCTTCAAATGCATATCCACTTATTTAAATTCCAACTAGTTCTGGGTATTTAATTTCCAAAAGACTTGAGATTAACACTCCCTCTAAGCTTCTAAATGGGTAAATTTTAAGTTGATACCATGCAATTTAGTCACTGTCCTTTAAAACTACCATAAACTTTTACCATGAAATTTCTTTATAGGATTAGCATTTGATTAACAAAAAAAAGAAAATGACTAATTAATACCCACCATATATTAATTCTCGGAAATGTTTTTTTAAATTGATATATATTGGATATAATAGTCATTTTATCTTTTTTTCTTATAATCACATGTTAACGTGATTAGGGAGTTTACTGGTAAAAAAAAATTTAAGGTAGCTTTGTATCATTTTAAAAGTCCATGGCAGTTGACCAAAGTTTATAGTATCAACTTGAAATTTAGCCTTTCTAAATTGAGTTAAATCCTGAGGGGAGATGCACATCATCATCAGCTAATCAGCTAATCTTTTTCTTTTTCAATGAAGTGACTTTTTTATATAAAAAAAACCAGAGTAGTAAATGGCAGACTACTTCTTGACTCCCATATATTGAAGCCTTCAATGGGCGGATCATTATGGATATCGGGTAAAATGTGCACGGATCTAAATATCCGAATTTAAACAAATGTTAAATTTCATGCTCATCACCCGACCAATTACAGGTGGACGGATGTGCAGATAAGCAATGAATATATAAACGGGTCAACCGTGTATGGATTAACGGATAATTTAAAGTATAATGAATATGTTATGTAATTTTATAGGAAAAAAATAATTTTATAGGTTTTTTGAAGTTTGAATATATTAACGATCATAATTAAAGAAAAGATATACATAGATTAAAATATACTTTCTCAAGAAAAAAATTAATAGTATTCATAATAAATATTTACATATAGAATATCTATATCTATTCTCATTATTAATAAAATGAATGAAAAGTCTTTGCCATTCTTTAATACGCGCAGATAAAACCAACAAATCCGCTGATCGGATTGACCCAGTGACTGGCCGCATAAAACACATGAATCCGTGCAACTCAATCCGGTGATAGTTATAAATGGACGGGCCAAATACAGGTAATATTTTAACAGGTAAAACTTTGATCCATAAGCTATGATTCATATGTTGACGAGACAACGGGGCATCATTGCCACCCTACCCGTATCACTTGCAAGCCAAACATGGTTACCTTGCGCTGACTTTACACATAACAATGCCAGTCTATCATTATGTACCATGTCGGCAGTAGTTTTGACTCTTATAAAAATCCAATCATTAACTTCTAAAAATTAGGAACACTTTCCGCAATTCCTATTCTTAGAAGAAAATATTAGCAGTAATAACATGATTATGCTACATAATCATTTTTCTGACAATCAATTTAATTACTTTCCTTCAAAGAAATTCCACTAATAACTTATATGATAATAATATTAATCCAATTATAGGCATGGATGCTCCCCATCTTACTAAAAAATATTCCTATAAATAGCTTCAAGCTCCATTTGCCTCATCACCACTCCTCACCCCCTCTATTCTCTGAAATGGAGAGCCTCAAACTTGCAGCATCTTCCTGTCTATCCTTGTTCTTGATCTTTCCCAACCTGTGCAATGCCGATACAACAAATGCCGATAAAGCCGAGCTAAACCTATGTGATCCAATTAAGACTCCCCGAAAATGCCACTTTTGACAAGCAAGAGGAGCTGGCCAGTTGGTACAGAGCATTCTTGCCCTCTGAGCCGAGGACGGTATACGAATACAGTGCTGCCATTACCGGCTTTGCTAAGAAGCTGACGGAAAGCGAACTGAAGGAGATCGAGAAGGAGGATGGCTTCTTGAAAGCCTACCCCGATCGCATGCTCCAACTCGCTACGACGCACACTCCAGCTTTTCTAGGGCTGCATGAAGGCAACGGCTTTTGGAACAGGTCCAACTATGGGAAAGGGGTCATCATCGGGATGATCGATAGTGGCATCTTACCAGATCATCCTTCCTTCAACGATGAAGGCATGCTGCCGCCGCCGCCGTCCAAATGGAAGGGGGCATGCGAGTTCAAGAACCCGGGCTGCAACAATAAAGTCATCGGAGCGAGGACGTTAGTCTAAGTCTCAAAGCCCCCGATTGATGAATATGGGCATGGGACACACATCGCAAGTACGGCCGCAGGTAAACTTCGTGACCAATGCCAACGTGCTAGGAAATGCCAATGGCACGGCTGTTGGCATGGCGCCTCATGCTCACCTGGCCATCTACCAGGTGTGCAGCGAGAGGGGTTGTAGTACTTCCGGTGTTTTAGCTGGCATGGATGCAGCTATCAAGGATGGCGTTGATATCATCTCGCTCTTGCTTGCGGCCTATATTTGTTAGTTGTGCTGGCGGTAACAGAGGCCCCGATTCAGGAACGCTTAGTCATGAGGCCCCATGGATCCTCACAGTTGGTGTGAGCACGATGGACAGAAACATAAGGGTCACCGTGAAACTCGGAGATGGGCAAGAGCTCGACGGAGAATCAGCATTACAACCCGATAACTTCACGTCCGACCCGCTTCCTTTGGTCCATCCTGCCAAGGACACTAATCCAAATGAGACGAATTGTAATGCCTCAGCCGTGGACGAAAGCGTCAAAGGCAAGATCGTGGTGTGCCACTTCCCTTTGGAGTTTTACAGTCCAAGCAACATCCAAATTGGTATGGCGGTGAAGAATGCCGGAGGTGCAGCCATGATACTAGTAAATCCGGCAAGGGATGGCCATACCACCTCCGTTGATGCTCATGTACTTCCAGTATCGCATATCAGCTACAATGACCGCAACAAGCTAACGGCATATATTGATTCAACAGGCAAACCAACTGCCTCGTTCATTTTCAAAGGGACGGTAATCGGAAATGTTTCTCGGGCAGTTGCTTCGTTCTCTTCTCGAGGGCCTAGCATCGCTAGCCCGCGTATTCTGAAGCCCGACATCATCGGCCCAGGGGTAAACATTCTTGCGGCATGGCCATTCCCAACAGAACAATCGGAGAAAGGGAAAATTTTCAAAATCAAATCCGGCGCATCAATATCGACACCACATCTGAGCGGGGACGCAGCTCTTATCAAGAGTATTCATCCGGATTGGTCTCCAGCCGCAATTAAATCAGCAATAATGACAACATCAGACAATGCATGCCACGACAGGACGCCGATAACAGATGAGCTAAGAAAACCTGCAAGCTACTTCCAGATGGGTGCAGGCCATGTCAACCCAGAGAAAGCATCCGATCCCGGCCTTGTCTACGATCTAACCGTTGATGAATATATTGGTTATTTATGTGGGCTAGGGCTAAGGGACGGTGACGTGGAAGCGGTCACTCGACGTACAATGACCTGCAGCAGCATCAAGAAAATCAATGAATCAGAGTTGAACTACCCATCCATTACGGTGAGTCTAGAGTCTGGTGAGATAACAGTCAATAGGACCGTGACTCACGTAGATGAGACCAGTGAAAAGTACTCGGGGAAGGTGGATATGCCGGAGGGAGTGGAAGTGAGCGTAGTGCCAGATATGCTAGAGTTTTCAAAGCTGAATGAGAAGAAGAGCTTTGTTGTGACATTGAAGCGAAGCCGTAAAGGGAAGAACACCGCAGAAGGGCAGTTGAGTTGGATCTCAGACAAACATGTAGTGAGGAGTCCAGTTGTAGTCACAAATTAAGTAGAGTTCTGACGTTTTGGTTGGTTTTAGACATTTGACCCACCTGAACCTGGCCATTAATAAACCAGCATTGTACCATGCAAGTTCAAAATATATTTCAATGTGAAATTTTGATGTGTTTAATTAATTTACCATCATTTTACACCTGTTCTCCCAAGAGAAGTGAAAGAGACACTCTTCCTGTGTTTTAAGTGAGTCTCTGATTAAATCATAGTTATACATGGCTTTACATCACCCCTCATTCATTTAAACCAGCTAGAAATATAAAACATGTAATGAGATCTTTAATGACACCTAGAAATTTTGATGTGTTTAATTAATTTATCATCATGTACCTGAGATCAGAGATCAGCTTCATCTTCATGAATCGCTGTCATAAAAGTGATGTTTGATTGAATTGTGCCTTTGGTGGTATTGAAGGATGTAATTTCTTATTATGTACACAACAAATTTTCCATAAAATATGGAAGGTGCTCCTTGCTTTTCACCAAAATCATCTAAAAATACTCTTTGGCGACATTACTTGTGAAATACCAAATCTAAAATAGCTAAACTAAATAAACTAAAAATAAAATCAGTCCTAATCTTAACAAAACTACTTTCTTAGAGAGAGAAATTAATACTAAAAATAACTTAAATTACTCTGAATTTGTTATCATTGGCATTGAACTAGATTGGAGTACATGCTCAATTTTCCTAAAAAAATTTCATACAAGTTCGAGAAGAAATATGGCTTCATTTAACAGCAGTTTGCCTTGCTGAATAGAGATGACTATCTCCTTGCCTTCAATAACAACATTTCATGATGGTATCATAAGCCCTTTCACATATACCGACATATCAGCCCTCGAATGCCAAAAGATCATAGTGTAGTCCAAAATTTTGAAGTTGGATTTGGGTTTGTCTGCTTTAATTAAAATCTTTAAGCATGGCTGCTATGACTTAGGACTAATGAGTAATAAGGTGTTAATGTTTGGGAATAATACTAATATGAAAGTTTTTTAATTTAGATATATGGACAATAGAAGTTCGATAAAATCGTTAATTGACAAAAGTTTATACCTTGCACAATAGATATACCGCATAATTATCTAATCCGATCGTTTCAGAAAGTTACAACTACTAAACGGTACTTCACACAAGATTTATTTTCAATCCAAATTTTTTAAAAAGAGACCTCTACATTATCGAAAAAAATTATGCATTTTTCTATTGATTAGGATACAACTTACTTAGCCGTTTATATATAGAAACAAATACTCTTCCTTTGTTCCTCATGCGTGAAGGGCGACACCTATCTAATACGATTTTGGAATTCTCATATGTACCTTCTGTATATCTTATATGTTACCAAACTATTTTTCCCTCACAAAAATGAATTTGGCTGGCCTTTGCTTGAACTAAGATACAAGCTAGTATAAGAACATGATACCAAATCTAGTGGGCTTAAGATGCATCAAGTTTCTGTCGGATATAGTGCTCTCAAGAAAATTATTTGATTGCAACTAGGCGATTATGATAACCGAGGAAGGATCTATACAGTTATAACAGTCTTACTCCATGATGGTATGCTATCTGCTTTATCTTCATCATTGATGAAGCCCATAGGATTCTTGCTTGACTACCAGCATTATGATGACGATCATATACGTGGGAGCTGGGTTGTCCATAAGCATATCCTTAAATATCCCTAACCGTAGGAGTATCGAGACCCAGCATCAATATTCCAGAATAGACTAGTGTATTCCAGAATAGACTAGTGTATACGTTTCTAGACCCCGACGAGAGGCGGTGGCCGGTTTCACAAGTCATTGATGTTGTGACATCTAAGATAGTATACAGGTGCTCACTGGAGGTGAGTACACGGGACGGACTTACCGAAAACTTCTAAATGGTATTATATCTATTGTCAGATGGAAGTTCTCAGATCGCATGAGTACAGATTAGTCCTTTGACCTGAGATCGTCATTTGTCTCGTATGAGTTCCCACTGTATTTTGATTACTACCTTACCACAACTCAAATGAGTCATGCAAACAGGCTTTTTAGTTGAGTACAGTCCCGACTCACATGGAAGCAGTAGTCGATTGTCAGGGATTCGTCTCTCCTAGTATTTGGAATCGATGTTGCGCTGTGTTCAGTTGGCTATCACTAGAAATCTGTGACCACGGTGGATGAGATTTACTAATAGTTGATCAGTAGTATCTTTATTGGTGATAAGCTTGACTCAGACACGACTTATTGGGTTAGTAGAGGTCTGACGTTATCCACTCCCTAAATCCGATATGCGATACTCTTTGACGAAGAGACCGAACTGTATGGAGATTGTCACATTCAGGCTCAGTAGGGCAAAAATGTACTTGATTGTTGACACTCCTTTCGGCAAGTACCTGGATAGCCGTTACATACAACTGGTGTCGCTGGCGTGCTTGTGATTAAACCCACTGCCAACGTATTGTCGAGTCTTTAGAGTCTTACACAGAGCGTTTTTCCGGTTCAAGCGATAGATGTAGGGACCGTACGTTAGTACGTGCAGGGGTCCGATTAAATACATGTACGGGATACATGGACATTAATCAGACGGTCGATAATACTAGCCGGCTTAGGATTAAGCCGAATTATTAAATCAGGTTTTGATTTAATAATTTATATATATATATATAAATAAAGATTAGTATTATTGTTCACTATTCATTTTCTCTCTTTGGTGCTATCCGTATTTTTATACGGATATGCGTATATGTAGCGATACATATACCGGGTGAAGTATTCCGTATTTATACGAGAATTCTTTTAGAAGAAGTACATCTCATATTTGTTTTTCTTTTTAGAAAAACAAATGGAAATGAGGTGGAGGGTGAGGTGGCATAGAGCATGGTTCTAAACATGTAGAAAATATGATTTTGGCATTAAATGATGAAATGATTTGTGTGCACTATTTGAACCATAGTTGTAAAATGCAAAGCTATTCCATTCTACATTTGAATTTTCTCATTCCACATTTTTGAGTTCATGCTTCATGCTCAACACTTTGCCATTTTCTTCACCTACTTCTCTTTCTTCTTCTTGCTCTCTTGAACATGGTTTTTAGAGAGAAAATTTAGTGGAAAAATTTCTACATCACCCACAATCCATCCTTAGCAAGTTTGGAGCGTCGGTCGGAGACTTTTTCGGTTTCTCTCGGGTGAATCTTCTTCGGCAAGGGTGGTTGCATTTCAAGCGCGTTCCCGGCGTCTACGAGCTTGGAGCGGTCTTCCACAATTAGGTGGACACGCATCGAATGTTGTTATTTTCTAAACCCTTGCTTGTTTAGTTCGCTGGTTTAGTTGTTTGGAATGAATTCTTGGGTTAGTGTGTTTTGTGCTTGCATAAAAATTTTGTTATCGCTTCTGTCTTGGCCGCGGCTTCAGCGGCGCGAGCACCTAACACCAACGGTTTCCAAGTCAGTCCTATGTCATTGTTGTTGCTCTCCCTTACTATTTCAGAAGCTAAATTTAAATTTTACCCTTGTAGAGAATAGGAAAATTTGGCACATATATGGTAAAAAAAGATGAAGAGGAAGAATTAACAAAGAGTAAAATTATCACTTGGAACGATAACAAGCTAGAAATGCATTGAATTACTTCTAAAACCCAGTTATCATAATGAGAAATTCATTGAAAAGAAACAATTTTGGCCCAAGAAGTGAAAAAAAATTTAGAATAACTTACCAAGTCGAGCATCCAATCGAGCTCAATGACAAGAACAAAACCCTAATCTTGAATAGGACTCCCGACTCGGGCTCGCATTTTGCAAGGATTCATAGTGAAGCAAGCGTTAGGTTTTTTTTTCTTGTATCAAAGAGAGGAGGGAATTGGGGAAAAACGAAGGCAAACGAAATGAAAGTAAAAGGACGGTAGTTTTGCGGGTAAATGGCATGTAAATGTGCAATTTAAGTTCTGGAAGTTATGCTTTTTGGCGTATTGGTGTCTATCCGTATTTCAGAAATATGTAAATTCCCTTCTACTTAGGTTCCATCATCCAAAAGAATGGGAAGATCAATAGTGATGTTAATCAAAAGATCCAAGCTGGTTGGTTGAAATGGAGGAGTGCAACAGGGATTTTGTGTGATCGTAACTTTCCGTTAAAATTGAAAGGGAAGTTTTATCGGAGCGCTATTCGACCTGCCTTATTATATGATACAGAATGTTGGGCTCCTAAGAAGCATCATACACAGAAGATGCACATAGTGAAGATGCGCATGCTTCGTTGGATGTACGGTAACACTAGAAAAGATAAGGTGCGAAATGAGGATATTCATGCAAAAGTTGGTGTAGCATCTTTGGAGGAGAAAATGCGGGAAAACCGGCTAAGATGGTTTGGTCATGTGCGACGCAGATCTATGAAAGCACCGGTTCGACGAATAGATACTCCCAATATGGGCAATGGCAAAAGGGCCAAAGGGAGACCGAAGAAAACATGGATGGAGATGATACGAAACGATATGGTTGCCAAAGAACTCAATGAAAGTATATTGTTCGATAGGAGTGAGTGGAGGCGGAGGATTCATGTCTGGACCCGGCGTGATTCTCATGTTGGTTCATGTAGCCTACCCCATGTGCTTGGGATAAAAGGCTCAGTTGTTGTTGTTGTTGTTGTAAATTCCCTTCTACATATCCATGTGCTACTGGGGTGACCCTTTAGGTATTTCATGAGTATTGAAAATATAAAAGGATATTTTAACAGTTGTACATGGTTTTATAGATATTTTTCCTTAAATATGAGAAGTTTTTGCCATGTGTCACCATGTGTCCGTCACGATGAGAATCAAATTGCCAATTTCAATTTTGAAAACCATCTATCTCGGGCATTAAAATTGTAGGCTTGCATTTTTGCACGTGTGTTGCACATAATTGTAGAAATTTTTAAGGTTAATTTCTTTATTAATTTAACTACATGCATCGCACTTTAATATAATAATGATACGGCAATTTAATTATGTCTATCACACATAAAACAATAGTGTTTTTTTATTTGGTTTCTTTGAATAAATAAGATGCCACATCACCAATCAATTTCAAAATTAAATAAACCATTTCCTTTTGCCGTGCCGTATAATAGTAGAGAGAGATGTAAGTATACAAAGAAACATGAGAAATTATAAGTGTCCATATGATAAAAAAAAATAAAAGAAGACGTGTATGTGTTCCCGTCAAATTCTTCGGCCAAGAGCTATTGGTTTCTATTTACACCGGTTTAGGCTTCGTTTACAGATATGTGTGAAATCGGGCTCATTCATATACACACATGCACACATCAGAGAAAGAACAGGTGTTAGAAAGGGAGCACTTGGTGGTCAACGACAAAAAGAAAGCATTAAATTGAACATTTTATTCTACAGGAAATAGATCACCAAATATGGGATCGAAAGTACAGAGATTCACAAAACTATGGATAAAATTATCTTACTCTCTCTCTGCCTTCTCCACCATGTCAAAGCAGCGATATTCACAAACAGTCACTTCCTATTGGTCAGCACCATGCTCATCAGCGAAGGCAGACATGACGACCCACTGAGCACGTATCTGGCTTAGCAGCTGAACAGAGCGATCCCTCAAAGATGTGGTAATCAAAAGTGCCTCGTGAAAGCACTCGATCTTGTTCTCTGTGACGTCGAGCATTGTCGGAGTCATCTCCGCTGGATGAGGAGGGATGTCATCGAGCACGGACAAGAAGACCATCCGAAACCAAATGGAGCCGATGGGGAGAAGGGATCCTCTACGAGTCAAGAGCTCGTACAGCACCGTATCGCATTGGTCATCCGTAAGAGCAAGGTTCACCAAGCGTGAAGCAAGACGAAAAACGATTTCCTCAATAGGCACCTCTCATGGTTGCCGGCGGGCATATGGGCGATTACAACCCATAGCTCTGCTCTGTTAAGATGATTCTCTGAAAATGAGAGAGAAGAGAAGTATTGCTTCAAATTATAAAGGGAGACATTTAAGTTTAGGCACAAAAAATTCTGTGCATGATGGAACTGTTTCCAAGCTCTGTTAAGAGAAGGCATTGGGAAATAGAAGTCTGACTCAGGAAAAGCGGAGAAAGAAAGTGAAAAGGCACCTTCAGTAATGAGGCAGCGCCTCACGTGCAAAGCACGAGAGCGCTTGCGCCAAGAGCGCCAGCGCTAAAGACTCTGAGGCAGCGCCTCACATGCAAAGCACGAGAGCGCTGGCGCTCTTGGCGCCAGCGCTAAGAGTCAAAGACTCTGAGGCGGTGCTGATGTGCAAAGCACGAAAGCGCCAACACCAAGAGCGCCGGTGCCAAAGACTCTAAGGCAGCGTCTCACATGCAAAGCACGAGAGCGCTAGCGCTAAGAGTCAAAAGACTCTGAGGCAGCGCCTCAAGTGCAAAGCACGAGAGCGCCAGCGCCAGAACTAAAAGTTCTCCACCATTAGATCAAAGATCCAACGAAAATGATAAATCATCAAATTATTAGAATTAAATTCTGATTGAGGAAACACTCCTCAAAATCTTTCCAAACAGGAAAGATTGTGCTCCGTAAATCAGAGCACCGTTGGATAAAAAATCCAATGGTGATTAAAAAATCACCCAAATAAGAATAAATTCTCTATGGGAACATACTTTCCCAATCTTCTTAATAACAAGAAAACTATCTTCTGTAAAACAGAAACCCTTGGATCAAAAATCCAACGGTGGGAAACATTCCCCAAATCAACAAGAAATCTCTCAAAGAGAGATTTCCTTAACTGATTCAACAAATCAGCCTCCCCTATATAAATGACCCAAGACTTCAAGTCTTAGACACAGAAAAACCTCCCCATAAGTTCTCAAATCGAAAGAAGAAGAACAGAGGAACCCCTCCCATAAACTTCAAGAAAGTTCAAAGACGAGAGCAATTTCTTCAAGGTAAATAAAAGAAGAGTGATCATAAAATCTCCACTTTTGAGAGTTTAATTCTCATATCATAAGAAGTTAGTTATTTTTCTAGATCACAGATCTACAAGACAAAGTCTTTCACAAAAAAACTGAAGAGATCATAGTATCTCCTCATAAAAGAAGAACTTAGTTCTTAAATCCATGAGACAAAGTCTCTTAGAAACGAGAACTTGATTCTCATAGCACAGAATTGATTAGAACTGCCAAAGAAGCGCTTTAGCGCTCCAAGTCCGGCGCTCAGTGCCAAGCGCTCCACGTGCTTCTCACGTGGGCATCCTTTTATAAGAAGCGTTGTAGCGCTCCAAGTCTGGCGCTCCACGTGCTCCTCACGTGGGCGCACTTTTATAAGAAACGCCGTAGCGCTCCAAGTCTGGCGCTCAGCGCCAAGCGCTCCACGCGCTCCTCATGTGGGCGCACTTTTACAAGAAGTGCCTTAGCGCTCCCTAGTCTGGTGCTCAGCACCAAGCGCTCCACGTGCTTCTCACGTGGGCGCTAAGGAATTACAAAGCGCTCTGTAAATAAGGCCCCAGCGCCATGAAAAGTGTTCAATACACAGTAAAGGACAAAAAGAAAAAGGGGTGTCAGAACCCAAATCAATGCTCAGCATTATTGAATAAAAAACGGGCTGAGCCTAAACAAATGTTCAACATTTTATTCAAAATAAATGGACTGGGTCCAACAAGTGTTTAAACACTTTATTCAGAACTGAGTGGACTGAGCCCAAGTTGGCTATAAGTCCCTAATTCAAATTAACCGAGCCCATGTGCTCACAATCTTTTTAATTGGTCTTAGTCCCAAACCTGACTATAGATCTCCCAACCAACATTGGTTCAAGAGTACATCTCTTCATACCTCTGATACATGTCATTGTAATTTTTCAACGTCTTCAGAGAGATGGAGGGTCCCAATAACCAAGAACTTTTGGTGCATCCCCAAACGGTTAAACCAAAACCTTACAGACTATGATGTCTTTAAACCATACAGAATATGATGTCTTTAAACCTCACAGACTATGACGTCTTTAAAATAGACTATGATGTCTTTAAACTATGTACTATGAGGTCCTTAAACTCATGAACCGTAATTTCCTAAAACTAACAATGGACTACAACGTCCTTAAACTAAAACGATAAAGTCCAAATACTTTTTCGTTGGATCTAAATGATCCCAAAATCTTGTTAAGTAGATCTTAGTCTAAAATTAGACTAACGTATCCTTAACAAGCATTTAAGTTGATCTTAATCTCAAATGAGGTTAACGATCCTTAAAACAAACCCAAACCCAAATCTAAGAAAATACGGATTTAGACTAATCCACGCCCTACGGGCGACAACACAAATTAGTCTCCGTATACAATCCACGGGCAACCAAAAATAAAACAAACACACACGACATGAAGTGAACTTCTGGAACCGGAGAAAGTGGTTACCGCGATACGGTAACGTAATTAACTGCAGAGGCTTGCGCCTGCAGGGAAAAGCGTCCCCACAATAAAAAAAAGCCTCATAACGAGGGGGAATCTGACGAAATCTGCTACAACGGTCGCATCTGTCCAAACCTCTGATACACGGTGCCATAAATCAACTTGGAATCATCGGAGAGGTGGACAGATAAAACCAAATAGCATCTGCCCCGAAATTCAGGCAAGACGTTTGCCTTCCTGGTTTTCAGCGGAAAACAGATTCTGACACTCCCGGTGGGACTTGATTTTCCTCTTTCCACTCCACACTTCGTGTGTCGTGTTCGCGAACGAGTCGCGGTTTAATGTGGTTGCCCCTGGATTTGAGGTACTATGATTTGATGTCTTGCTCCCGTCAAGAGAAAATGGCTTCCAAATGCACCAGCTGCAACAACAATTCTCACTCCGTCCTCGCTGGAGGAGTGACCTATGGGCCCCAAGGGTTCCTCTCGACGGCAGCAAGGTTTCGGGAGGCATCGTTCATGCCATTTTAAATTTTTTTTTTCCGTTAAAAGGAACTCAATACTAGAATCGTTAGCTAGAAATAGAATACGGAAACATAGTAAACCATTTACTATCTAAGTGAAATCGAAATACAACCTTTGTAGATCGGTCGTTCACTTCATAAGCTCCTTGTTGTAGTCCCTTCGCTGTGATCGTGGTTCTCCCGGACTCTTGCATGGCTTCACGAGGCCAAAGAAGCGACATTACTTGAAGTCTTCGAGACCGAAGATGATCTACGTCGAGGGGATGCCAACTCAAGCTACTACTTCACTAACTAAAGGATTAGTGAAGCAAACACCCTATACTAAAGTGCTAATCTAGTAGAGGATGGAGAAATAGGAAGTGGGCTCACTTTAGAATATCTTTTCTCACAATATTTCACTCTCTTTTGAAAACCCTAGCAAGCTTTTCTTTTGCTCAAGGAAGAAGAAGAAGAACAAAATGAAAATGAGAATAATGATCAAGTGAGAGAGTAAACCATGGTGAGTGAGTATCATATACTAACTCATGTAGAGACATAACCATGGCTAATTAACATGGTTAGCTTAACAAATATCTAAAATAAAATGAACTTAGTGGACTTAGTCAATGCATCCAAAAGCTTCTACTAGCTTCTTGCATTTTTTTAATTTTCCACTAATTTTGTAATTACTTTAAATACTAAACCCAACATGATAATTAGCATGGTGTAAGTCTTGTACACCCATGAAAGTTGTATCAACAACCATGATACAAAAAGAAAAAACACAATTTAATATATATCACATATATATTAAAGTTGTGCACATGTGAGAAAAACAAATACTTAAGTGAACCAATGTTAGTTAATGTAAATTAGTATATCATATATACAATTATACACTAAATTATCAAATCAACACTTGACCTAATAATCTGGCTATATGTAACGATCGAGATTTCTAATAAAATAATTCTTATTTTAAATTCCTAGAGTCAAGTGGTTACTTACGTATTTTGTGGGTAAAAGAATATTTTGAAGAAAAATGGTATTAGTAATATTCAAGGCATCGAGAAATAGGGTTAAAGGAATTTTCTAAAAATTATTTACATTTTCCTAGGCTAAAAATGTGTTAATAAAATTTTATAAATACCTTAAAATACTCTACACACTTTTATTATCAATTAAAACAATTAATTCAATATATATATATATATATATAAGTTCAAAAATATATCAAGGATAAACTAGGTATTATATAATTATTGTAACTAAGCTAAAACCGTAAATATGGAATATATTATTTATTTTTGGCCCAAAAATTATTTTTATACTTAAGATAACAATAAAACCTATTTTCTAAAATTTTCCCATAATTTTTCCGTAATTTTAACTATTTTTAACAATTTTTTTAAACCAAGTCAATAATTTTAAATAATCTGCCGATTTATTATTTTAATTAATTTTTATTTTATTTTTTTAAAAAAAACCCTTTAACCTGGACTGTTGGATGCTCGATCCAACGGCCCAGAACGCGCGGCGGCGCCTACGTGGTGGGGACCATACGAAACCGCGTGATCCCCAGCCACGCGGGCACGTGGCACCCTGGCGGCGTGATGGTGCGCCCTGGGCCATTGGATCAAAATCCAACGGCTAGAAATCCTTGGCGGCGGCGCAATCATCAACTGATGATTCACAATCATTGGGCCGGCGTGGATTTTCGTGGGTTTTAACGATTTTTTTTGGATTTATTTGTTGGCACTAAAACCCTATAAATAGACACTTCAAACCTAGAATTCTCACACCTCAGAACTCCAAAAATTCTGAAAAAAATACCAGTGCCTTCGTATCGACGACGCCGACGGTGCGGCTCCATCCAATCGCCGAGGAAAAATCTAGGCGCGGAGTTTTTGAGGAGTTTTGCACAAGCCTACGTCTTCAACCGTCTACATCTAACTTTAATCAAAGGTAGGATCCGCCTCTCTCCCCTCATTCTATCGCCTTCTTCTTTTCTCAATAAACTTAGTTTCAACTTCTAATCATCAACCCCTATTTAAAATGATGTTATAATATTCGTGCATGCCTATTCCTTGTACCCTTAATGATGATAATCTTAACCCCTAATTAAAATGAGTTCCTTAATCACCCGTATATACCAAAAATACTGTACCCTCATGCTACATGGAATGTGACAGGCTTAATGTTTATAACTCACGAATATTAATTCACCCCTTTCATACCTACTCTCACCCATACTATTGTTGTGATCTCGAAATAGGTTTTCTTCCACAAAAAGGACCCTCGTTTTGTTAAAAAGGCCATATTTATTTGATAAGATAATTGGAAGGTTTATTTTTAGATACGATATAGATATATTTTTACGTACAACATTTTTCATCAACTACTATAATGTTGTTAAATCCCTTCACCCTTTTTAAAGAGGAAAATACTAAATTTAAATAATGGCTTATGGTTTTTCCAATACGAACGTATTTTCTAAAACGTTACACCGAACCTAAGACACTATAATTTCATAAAATTATTAATTTCATTTAAATACCTCGACCTTTATTAAAAGGCCATTTTCAACAAGGACCATAATCCGTGTAACGATATGTTTTCAAAAGGAATATCTAGTACCTTATTTAAAAGGTAATTTTCAAATAAACACCACAACCTTTTATCGAAAGGATATTTTTCCGTAAAACATTATGTTTTCCAAAATGATAAATATTCCAAACCTCATGGTTTTTCTTAGAAATAATAAAAGATAATTAAACACTATTATTCTTTTTTTTACTAAGCATTCCCTAAGATGACACGAAATACTTTATGAACTTTAGAAAATAAAACGAGTGGTTGTGGAAGGCCATATTAAACGAGATCAATACTTTTTAAAATTTCCAGTATGACATACATGACATATGATACGGCTAGGGTTAGAATGCGCGGACCTAGGTATGGAATACTTATTGAGAAGATCCCGATATTCCGGGTGACCAGTCTGATATACGGATGACTATACAAATATGAAGATCCTTGCAGGCAGGGTGACCAGTCCAAAATATGGACGACTACTAACCCTATTTGAGGGCGAATGATCCAAAATGTGGATAACATACAATGTGGAAATTTCATGCCTAGAGGTATACACACTAACTCTAGACCTTTACACTGAATAACGGGGATGGGTAGTTTGATTAGGCAAGGAGATGCGGAACTCGGATTCCCTTACTACTCGATCATGATCCCAGGAAGTGAAACGGTACATCTCACTTCCCCGGTTGTTGTTCCTTAGCCACAACGGAATAATCGCGAGTATCTGGACCCTTGTTTAACAAACTAATACGAACTTTTACCTTCACTTATACTTCCAACTACTTACCTACATATAACTTACAACATACTCATGCTCATATATACCCCTTTTTCAAAACGTCTTAAGTTTGTGCATTTTATACATTTACACCCCTTACTTTATATCTGCATGCATACATCATACTCTTATATACACCTGTTCATTTTTATACTCCTACTTTCTTATGAGGCAATCCTACCCGAGTATAACTCACTGACGGACTTTCTTTTTCCCATTTTGGAATGTCCGTTAGATAGGAATGAGTTTTATGATGAAAATCTAGGCGTGGAACCGACTAACGAAGATTATGCAGAGTTGGCATCAGAGGATTAATTAGTTTTCTTTGTCGCCCACTTGTTTAGGGCTTTGTTTCTTTGATGTAATTAAACCAATTAGTTTGCTTTGCTCCTTCTCTTGGAATGTAATAAAGTTGGTTAATAGAAATAAATGCCTTTCGCTTTTATTATTTTATTTTGGTACACACCCTGCATACTATGATTATTCTTACGTTTAACATAACTGTATTGAATAGACCACCTTCAATACAGTTAGGTTGCGGACCGTGCCACCCACTCTTCACCTTCTTTTGGGAAGTGGGGAGTGACAGGTTTTTTGTGGTGGCCCATGCAGGTCCTCTTATGTACTAAAATGAAACTGTTAACTGACTTATTATATTTGTGAATCTCATCTGCTTGTATCAATTTCATTCCTCGTCCTTTCCTTGACATTTCTGTATCCTGACCATGACCATCCTTCTCAGGTCATGGCACATCTTCCGGACGAGGACAACACGTCAGACATCACCTTTGAAACTACGCTTGGATATTCGTACGACGAAGTAATAGGTCCCCAAATAAATATCCCCGAGGACGATATGGAAGATGAAGAGGAAGAACCTGAAGAGGACGTCCCTGCTGAAGAGGAAGGTCCCGTTGAGGAAGAGGAAGATCCCATGGAGGTAGAAGAATCTGAGGAGGAGGAGGAGCCCGAAGAGGAGGCCCCTGCGGAGGAGGAAATTCCAGTGGAAGAAGAAGAACCAAGAGAATACGGGCCAAACATGTGGTTCATTGGGAAAACCCTCTATATTCGGGGGCATGCTTATCGATGTGTTCGTCGTACCCCTCCGCAACTCTACCGTCGGGATGTACTAGGCTCTCCCTTCTTTTACAGTTTTGCAAGAAAGATCAACAAGCGCCGAGCCAATAACGCGCAGTTTCTGCCCTACAATTGATGGACGAATGGTACCTATTTAGCTCTTAGTTTTTAGTGAGCCGAATAAAATGTGTATAGAAATAGGACCCTATTTAATAATTCCTTGTATTTTCGTTAGCATTGTTAATAAAATCTTGATTTCAACAATCGCACTCTCGTGTCTCTCGTTTTTATTATTTCCTTACTAAGTTTCCCTCTGGCATGAATTGTTACTTCTCCTGCAAGTTACTATCCTATGTCTTCCACCTCCGGTTATAGCCTAACCCCTTCTGATTTAGATATCCATGGCTGGGCGACACCATCACCGCAACCGAAGGGGAAATGGAGGCAATGAAGCCACTGCTCAACAAGCAGCAATGCTACAGATGATGCAAGGACTACTGGAGCAACAGTAGCAGCAGACAGCTGCCCTGCATCAAGAGCTGTGCGAGATTAGGCAACAACAAGCAAAAATTTTAAAACAGGCACTGGCCCCAGTTCCTCAAGGATCGGCGGGAGTGAAACAGTTCAGATCACTCCACCCTAAGACTTTTTCAGGGAAGGAAACTCCCTTAGAAGCTGAGGAATGGCTCAAGGGAACAATTAACGACCTCGGTACCGCCTAAATTCCGAAGGACGCATGGATGAACATTGCCAAACTACAACTCACGGATAATGCCCGAATATGGTGGGAGGCCGAGGAAAGTAAGCTGAAAGAGCCCGTCAACTGGGAAACGTTCAAAAGACAGTTCGATACTCAATACTTTCCCGTCGTAGCACACCTAAAAATGGAATGGGAGTTTATACAGTTCCAACAGGGGAGCATGTGGGATAAATCAGTGGACTAGTACACTTCGGAGTTCGCGAGATTAAGTCGGTTTGTGCATCACCTGGTGGCAACCTCGGAACTATATGCTAAAAGATTCCGACAGGGGTTAAATCTGAAGACGCAGTCCTCCATGTCTTCTGCTACCTTATCAACTTATGATGAAATCTTAGAGGCGGCACGGAACTTCGAAGACCTTCAGAGACGCATAAGGAAGGATGACCGATTGACTGACATTAAGCGACCAGCCAATCAAGTTCTTGGGGGATCATCTTCCAGATTTCACGGGAGGCAACAACCTAAGAGACCAGCAGGACCAGCTACTTTCAGGAAACCGGCAGTCACATGCAACCATTGCGGTAAAGCCGGACACTTCATGAGGGACTGCCGCATTTTGAACAAGCTCTGTATAGTCTGTGGGTCTCCGGATCATGCCATAGGGGATTGTCCACAGAGAAGATGACCACCACTCCCGGACAACAGGCCAGCCAATCTTGGAGCGCCTCAACAGGGAGCCCGGCCACCACCAGCTAATAAACCAATCGGGCACGGAACAGCAGCTAGAGGACCACCACTGCCCCAGCAGAAGCGAGTTTTCCAGCAAGCTCAGCGCAACGGACCGAAGCGTCAGGCCTTTACTATGACCGCAGAAGAGGATGAAGCAACTGGGGAAGTGATTACGGGTATCGCTGTTTTGACTGTCATGTTTCCAAGTTCACTCCCATCTTGCATGCACATCTTGTTAGGCTCATCACTAATTTTCCTTCCACCTATAACATAGGTATCCTCCTAGTAGCGTCTATACCTACACTCACACTTTTTGACTCTGGTGCATCGCATTGCTTTATGGCACAAAAGTTTGTGACCGCCAGCTCCATCCCAGTAACACCTCTCATCACTGAGTGGAACGTCAACATGGGAAACGGTGTGATCAAGTCCACTACAGGATACGATCTGTGCCCCGTGGTAATCTGCGGGCGAGGTTTCTATGCCAACTTTATGATGATAGATATACCCAATTTAGACGTGGTTTTGGGTATGGACTGGTTGAGTACTTTTCACGCTACTATTGACTGTAGTCAAAGGAGGGTAGTATTTGAAATCCCTGACCACCCACTATTCATATTCGAGAGTGGAAGTAAGTCCTTGGACCCAGCAACCTACCGAGCTATACCGAGAAAAGAAGAGACTTTGTACACCGTATAAGGGGAGGAGAGTATGGCGATGGTCGTACGAGAATTTGAAGACGTATTTGCAGAAGTGTCGGTTTTACCGCCGGATCGGGCGATCGAGTTCACCATAGACTTGATGCCGGGAACTCAACCCATATTGAAGACACCGTACCGAATGGGGCCAGCAGAATTGAAGGAGCTTCGGGTGCAAGTTGAGGACCATCTCAATAAGGGATTCATTCGACCCAGCTCGTCACCTTGGGGTGCCCCAGTTCTTTTGGTACCTAAGAAGGATGGGACTAAGCGGATGTGCATCGACTATCGGGAATTAAATAAAGTAACAATCAAGAACAAGTATCCATTGCCGCGGATAGATGACCTGTTCGATCAGCTGGAGGGAGCTCGAGTGTTCTCCAAGTTGGATTTACGAACAGGCTATCATCAACTCAAGGTGAAAGCGTCTGACATACCCAAGACGGCTTTCAGGATTAGGTATGGACATTATGAATTCCTAGTGATGCCCTTTGGAGTAACCAATGCTCCCGCAATCTTTATGAATTTGATGAATCAAGTGTTTTACGAACAATTAGACAAGTTTGTGGTTATCTTCTTCAACGATATTCTAGTGTATTCTAAGAATCAAGAAGAACACGCAGAACACTTACGTGTGGTGCTCGAAACTTTACGACAACACCAACTTTATGGAAAGCTCAGCAAATGCGAGTTTTGGTTAGAACAGGTAGCACTCCTGGGACATGTGGTGTCAGGCGAAGGGATTTCGTTGGATCCAGCCAAGATTGTCGCAGTTCAGACATGGCCGATACCAAGAACTGTTACCGAGATCAGGAGCTTTTTGGGACCTGCTGGATATTACCGTCGTTTCATCAAGAACTTCTCCAAGATTGCGGAACCACTGACTATCTTGACTCGGAAAGACGTACCGTATGTATGGTCCGAGGGTTGCGAGGAAGCATTCGCAGAGTTGAAGGCTCGTTTAACCTCTGCACCTATTCTTACGATTCTCGACAGGACTGGAGGATTCGACATACATTGCGACGCCTCGGGAAAAGGCTTGGGATGAGTTTTGCACCAACATGGTAGGGTAGTGGCCTATGCGTCAAGACAATTAAAGGTGCATGAGCGAAACTACCCAACGCACGATTTAGAACTTGCCGCAGTTGTTTTCACACTCAAGATTTGGAGGCACTATTTATTGGGTGAGAGGGTAGATATTTACACTGATCACAAGAGCTTGAAGTATATCTTCACCCAGAAGGAACTCAATATGAGGTAGAGGAGATGGCTGGAATTAATGGCAGATTTCGACGTAAATTTACAATATCATCCAGGAAAAGTGAATGTAGTCCCGGACGTTTTGAGTCGCCAACCAATGATTTTGAGTCTGACTGCTCATTGGAGGAATCGTCAAGATCTTAATGAACTAGAGACCGGGTTGATAATGTCCGGAATGCTTACATCCTTCATGAATTTGCAAATTCACTCCACATTAGTCGAACGGATCAAGACAGCTTAAATGGAGGACCCGAGGTTGCGAAGGATCAGAGAGCAAGTGGACGCGAATCTGCGGACGGACTTCATCACCCATGAAGATGGTTCTTTGAGATATGGATGCAGAGTCTGTGTACCTAAGAGGGAGATGAGAGAGGAATTATTAAAAGAGGCACATAGTTCTCCATACTCTGTTCATCCGGGAGGAACAAAGATGTACAAGGACCTCAGGAAAAACTATTGGTGGCATGGGATGAAGCGGGAAATAGCCAAGAGTGTATCCAAATGTCTTGTTTGCCAACAAGTAAAAGCCGAACACCACAGGACGGCAGGTCTACTACAGCCGTTACCAATACCCGAATGGAAATGGCAAAACATTACTATGGATTTTGTGACCGCACTCCCTCGCAGCTCTAAGGGAAATGATGTTGTATGGGTGATTATGGAGCGACTCACCAAGTCGGCACATTTCATTCCTTTTTGAGTGGGTCAATCAACCGAAAGCCTTACAAAAAGGTATATGGAGGAGATTGTAAGATTGCATCGTGTCCGACCGGTATACACGTTTCAGATCTCAGTTTTGGTAAAGCCTATAAGAGAGTCTGGGCACGAATCTGAGTTTCAGTACCGCCTACCATTCTCAAACCGATGGCCAATCAGAAAGGGTTATTCAAATTCTCAAAGACATGCTCTGGGCCTGTATGTTGGATTTTAAAGGATCTTAGGAAGATCACCTGCACTTGGTAGAGTTTGCTTACAACAATAGCTACCAGTCTAGTATCGGCATGGCGCCTTTCGCCGCTTTGTATGGACGAAAGTGTAGGTCACCGTTAAGTTGGGACGATGTTGGGGAGCGAGAACTTCTAGGCCCCGAGATGATTGTCGAGACGGTGGAGGTGATAAGAACCATCAGGGAACAATTACGCATAGCACAAGATCGGCAGAAGCATTGGGCAGATACGAAGAGAGGGCCACTAGAGTTCCAACCAGGAGAACACGTGTTTCAGAAGATTTCTCCTAACTGGGGAGTGATACGTTTTAGGAAACACGGAAAACTCAGCCCACGGTTCATAGGTCCTTTTGATATTCTCGAACGAGTTGGAGAGGTTGCATATCGTCTAGCCTTGCCCCCTTCTCTGGAAGGTGTACGCAACGTTTTTCATATCTCTCAATTGAGGAAATATGTCAGCGACCCCGATCACGTTTTGGATCATTCTGAAATTACCGTGGGGACTGACCTAACCTATGAACAGCAGCCGGTGGAGATCCGAGACCGGAAGGAAAAGATTTTGAGAGACAAGACGATCAAATTGGTTAGGGTCATGTGGAGGAGGGACTCTCCCGGTGAGTCCATGTGGGAAAGAGAAGACGAGATGAGAGAACGATATCCTCAGCTATTTCAAGTTTCCATTATGTAATTTTTTTTCTTCTCTCTCCTTTTGACCTACCTTCTAAATTTCGGGGACAAAATTATTCTAAGGAGGGTAGATTGTAACGATCGAGATTTCTAATAAAATAACTCTTATTTTAAATTCCTAGAGTCAAGTGGTTACTTACGTATTTTGTGGGTAAAAGAATGTTTTTGAAGAAAAATGGTATTAGTAATATTCAAGGCATCGAGAAATAGGGTTAAAGGAATTTTCTAAAAATTATTTACATTTTCCTAGACTAAAAATGTGTTAATAAAATTTTATAAATACCTTAAAATACTCTACACACTTCTATTATCAATTAAAACAATTAATCCAATATATATATACATACATATATATACATACATACATATATATATATATATATATATATATATATATATATATATATACACGTTCAAAAATATATCAAGGATAAACTAGGTATTATATAATTATTGTAACTAAGCTAAAACCGTAAATATGGGATATATTATTTATTTTTGGCCCAAAAATTATTTTTATACTTAAGATAACAATAAAACCTATTTTTTGAAATTTTCCTATAATTTTTCCATAATTTTAACTATTTTTAACAAATTTTTTAAACCAAATCAATAATTTTAAATAATCTACTGAGTTTTTATTTTAATTAATTTTTATTTTATTTTTTAAAAAACCCCTTTAACCTGGACCGTTGGATGCTCGATCCAACGGCCCAGAACGTGCGGCGGCGCCCATGTGGTGGGGACCACGTGAAACCGTGTGATCCCCAGCCACGCAGGCACATGGCACCCTGGCGGCGGCGTGACGGTGCGCCCTGGGCCGTTGGATCAAAATCCAACGGCTAGAAATCCTTGGCGGCGGTGCAATCATCAACTAATGATTCACAATCATTGGGCTGGCACGGATTTTCGTGGGTTTTAACGAATTTTTTTGGATTTTTTGTTGGCGCTAAAACCCTATAAATAGACACTTCAAACTTAGAATTCTCACACCTCAGAACTCCAAAAATTCTGAAAAAAATACCAGTGCCTTCGTATCGACGACGCCGACGCTACGGCTCCGCCCAATCACCAAGGAAAAATTTGGGCGCAGAGCTTTTGAGGTGTTTTGCACAAGCCTACATCTTCAACCGTCTACATCTAACTTTAATCAAAGGTAGGATCCGCCTCTCTCCCCTCATTCTGTCGCCTTCTTCTTTTCTCAATAACCTTAGTTCCCACTTCTAATCATCAACCCCCTATTTAAAATAATGTTATAATATTCGTGCATGCCTATTCCTTGTACCCTTAATGATGATAATCTTAACCCCTAATTAAAATGAGTTCCTTAATCACCCGTATATACCAAAAATACTGTACCCTCATGCTACATGGAATGTGACAGGCCTAATGTTTATAACTCATGAATATTAATTCACCCCTTTCATACCTACTCTCACCCATACTATTGTTGTGATCTCGAAATAGGTTTTCTTCCACAAAAAGGACCCTCGTTTTGTTAAAAAGGCCATATTTATTTGATAAAATAATTGGAAGGTTTATTTTTAGATACGATATAGATATATTTTTACGTACACCATTTTTCTTCAGCTACTATAAAGTTGTTAAATCCCTTCACCCTTTTTAAAGAGGAAAATACTAAATTTAAATAACGGCTTATGGTTTTTCCAACACGAACGTATTTTCTAAAATGTTACACCGAACCTAAGACACTATAATTTCATAAAATTATTAATTTCATTTAAATACCTCGACCTTTATTAAAAGGCCATTTTCAACAAGGACCATAATCCGTGTAACAATATGTTTTCAAAAGGAATATCTAGTACCTTATTTAAAAGGTAATTTCCAAATAAACACCACAACCTTTTATCGAAAGGATATTTTTCAGTAAAACATTATGTTTTCCAAAATGATAAATATTCCAAACCTCATGATTTTTCTTAGAAGTAATAAAAGATAATTAAACACTATTATTCTTTTATTTCTAAGCATTCCCTAAGATGACACGAAGTACCTTACGACCTTTAGAAAATAAAACGAGTGGTTGTGGAAGGCCATATTAAACGAGATCAATACTTTTTAAAATTTCCAGTATGACATACATGACATATGATACGGCTAGGGTTAGAATGCACGGACCTAGGTACGGAATACTTATTGAGAAGATCCCGATATTCCGGGTGACCAGTCTGCTGTACGGACGACTATACAAATATGAAGATCCCTACAGGCAGGGTGACCAGTCCAAAATATGGACGACTACTAACCCTATTTGAGGGCGAATGATCCAAAATGTGGATAACATATAATCTGGAAATTCCATGCCTAGAGATATACACACTAACTCTAGACCTTTACACTGAATAACGGGGATGGGTAGTTTGATTAGGTAAGGAGATGCGGAACTCGGATTCCCTTACTACTCGATCATGATCCCGGGAAGTGAAACGGTACATCTCACTTCCCCGGTTGTTGTTCCTTGGCCACAACGGAATAATCGCGAGTATCTGGACCCTTGTTTAACAAACTAATACGAACTTTTACCTTCACTTATACTTCCTACTACTTACCTACATATAACTTATAACATACTCATGCTCATATATACCCCTTTTTCAAAACGTCTTAAGTTTGTACATTTCATATATTTACACCCCTTACTTTATGTCTACATGCATACATCATACTCTTATATACACATGTTCATTTTTATACTCCTACTTCCTTATGAGGCAATCCTATCCGAGTATAACTCGCTGACGGACTTTCTTTTTCTCATTTTGGAATGTCCGTTAGATGGGAATGAGTTTTATGATGAAGATCTAGGCGTGGAACCGACTAACGAAGATTATGCACAGTTGGCATCGGAGGATTAATTAGTTTTCTTTGTCGCCCACTTGTTTAGGGCTTTGTTTCTTTGATGTAATTAAACCAATTAGTTTGCTTTGCTCCTTCTCTTGGAATGTAATAAAGTTGGTTAATAGAAATAAATGCATTTCGATTTTTTTTTATTTTGGTACACACCCTGCATACTATGATTATTCTTACGTTTAACGTAACTGTATTGAATTGACCACCTTCAATACAGTTAGGTTGCGGACCGTGCCAGCCACTCTTCACCTTCTTTTGGAAAGTGGGGCGTGACACTATATCTCAAATAACCGACTAACATCCAATATATCGACTTATCGAATCAACCCTTGATTTAATAACCCAGCTATATCACATATAACCGACCGATACAAAAAGTCGCGAGAATAGAATACGGTATCTCATACACGCATTATTTTCGGACCCGCACATATCACATATGTGCTCCTATTTCGTTTTGCCTGAGCCAGTAAAACCTCAATGTAGGACTCTAAAGACTCGTCAATACGCCGGCAGTAGGTGATGATCACATCAAGCACCTACAAGCAGTCAGCGGTACTTGCTGGATGTAACGGCTACTCGGGTATTGAACGATCAGAAGATCAGCGAGCAAGCCCGCTCCAACTTCTGCAAAAGCCTGACTGTAACACTTGCCGTACAGTCCGGTCTCCTCGTCTGATATGTCGCATATTAAGTCTAGGGGTGGTAAACGTCAGACCCTAATAACCGATAAGTCATGTCGATGTAAGACTCATAACTGGTCGAGAAACTACTGGTAACACTTACCAGTAAATACCGGGAGAGACGAAACCCCTCCTATCACTCATTGCCTCCATGTGACTCGGGACTGTACCCAAAAACCACCATTTTGCATGCCTTCTTGGACGTGGTAAGGTGGAAATCAAAGTACAGTGGGAATCACACAAGACTCTATGACGATCTCGGGTCTACAGACTAACCTGTACAAGTGTTACCAGAGAACTGCCATCTGACGTGAGATATAATACCATCTGGGAGTTCTCGGCGAGTCCGTCCAGTGTACCCAGTCTCCACTGAGCACCCGTATACCATCTCTTATGTCAAACACCAATGGATATGGGATCATCCATCGCCCATCTCATGGGTCTAGAAGCGTATACGCTAGTCTACTCTGATATATCGATGCCCCGTCTCGATACACCCACGACTAGGAACATTAAAGGATGAACTTATGGACTACCATGGCCCCACTAGTATTATCTGCATCATAGTCCTGGTAGTCAAGTACACATGTTAAGGGCTTTACCAACATGTAACCATAAGACAGCATCAAGGGACAAGTATATATGTTAAGATAAAGAGAAACCAGATAGCATACTATCATGTCGAGCAAGAAAGACCTCTCTATATATGTCCAAGCATCCAATATAATATACATCATATGTACAATACTGGCCTATAGGGCATACATACAACTAACAATCTCCCACTTGCACTAGGGCCAACTGCTGTAGTATCGCATACCGAGCATCCCGAAGAGTCTCTCGAACTGTATCTGGGGAATGGCCTTCGTGAGTGGATCTGCTGTGCTGTTCTTCGTGTCAACTCTCCTGACCTCGATCTCTCGGCGATCAACTATCTCCCGGATCAGGTGATACCGCCTTAGAATATTCCTGGATCGCTGATGGGACCTGAGTTCCTTGGCCAAAGCCACTGCTCTATTGTTATCACAATACAAAGGTATTGGATCCTTAATGGATGGAACCACTCCAAGTTCAGTTATGAACTTCTTGATCCAGACAGCCTCTTTGGCAGCATCGTTGGCAGCGATGTATTCAGCCTCCATCGTCGAGTCTGCCACGGTTTCCTGCTTGGAACTCTTCCAGCATACCGCCCCTCCGTAGAAGGTAAAGACAAATCCCGAGTGCGACTTAGAGTCGTCCTTATCACTCTGGAAGCTCGAATCGGTAAAGGACTCCACTTGGAGTTCTCCGTTACCATACACCAAGAGCATCTCTTTAGTCCTTCGTAAGTACTTGAGAATACTCTTCATAGCTGTCCAGTGACTCTCGCCAGGATCAGCTTGATACCTACTCACTACACTTACTGAGTGTGCTACATCGGGTCTGGTACATAGTATCGCGTACATGATAGAGCCTACTGCCAAAGCATAGGGCATCCCTTGCATGTGAGCTCTCTCTAAATCAGTCTTGAGAGACATCTCTTTGGAGAGAGTGAGCCCAGAGATCGTGGGTAAAAACCCACGCTTAGATTCTTCCATACTAAACCGCTTTAGTATATTGTCAATGTACCTGGATTGGGACAATCCCAGTATCCGTTTAGATCTATCTCTATAGATCTTAATCCCCAAGATGTAGGAGGCATCCCCTAGATCTTTCATTGAGAATCGTTGTGATAAGAAAAGCTTGACCGATTGCAGTATAGGAATGCCATTTCCTATCAAGAGTATGTCTTCCACGTACAATACGAGGAAGACAACCTTACTCTCTGCTACCTTCTTGTATATACAAGGTTCATCTATATTTTTGACGAAATCAAACTCTTTGATAACGACGTCAAAGCAGATGTTCCAACTCCGCGATACTTTCTTTAATTCATAAATGGATTTAAGCTGCTTGCACACCTTCCCACTGCTCCCACTAGCTAGGAAGCCCTTTGGCTGAGTCATGTACACGCTCTATTCTAAATCACCATTTAGAAAGGCGGTCTTAACATCCATTTGCCAGATTTCGTAGTCATAATATGCAGCGATGGTAAGCATGATCTAGATGGATTTAAGCATAGCCACTGGAGAAAAGGTTTCGTCATAGTACACACCTGGTCTTTGACGAAAACCCTTTGCAACAAGTCTAGCTTTGAAAGTCTCCACTTTCCCATCTACACCAAGTTTTTTCTTGAAGATCCACTTGCTCCCAATGGGTTTTACCCCTTCAGGAGCATCTTTCAAAGTCCATACTTTGTTGGTGTACATGGATTCTATCTCGGACCGCATTGCATCCAGCCATTTCACTGAGTTTCCACTCGTGATGGCCTGCTCGAAGCTAGTTGGGTCATCATCCTCCATGATGCAATCTTCGCTCCCACCATCCATGAGAAAACCGTAGTATCTCTCAGGTGGGTGAGGAACCCTACTAGATCGGCGGAGAGGCTGAGGTTCGTTGGGAATTACCGAATCCTCTGGCTCCACCAAATCTTCAGTTGCAGTTTGTGCTGCTGGAACTTCTTCCAGCTCTACCTCTTTGCCACTAATTTCTTTTACAAGAAATTCCTTTTCTAAAAAGGTGGCATATTGAGAAACAAACACTTTTGGTTCCTCAGCATGGTAGAAAATATATCCTTGTGAATTCTTTGGATATCCCACAAACTTGCAAAGAACCGATCGTGCCTCGAGTTTGTCCGGATTTTTCCTTTTGACATAGGCCGAACAACCCAATATCTTAACTCATTTAAAATATGGTCTCTTCCCACTTCATATCTTATATGGTGTGGTAGGCATAGATTTAGATGGAACTTGATTCAATAGGTATGCAGCTGTCATAAGCGCATAGCCCCAGAAGGAAATAGGTAACTCAGCTGTGCTCATCATAGAGCACACCATATCTAATAGGGTGCGGTTCCTCCGTTCCGATACACCATTGTGCTGTGGTGTATATGGAGGAGTTAGCTGAGAGAGAATCCCATTCTCTTTTAGGAAGTCCAGGAATTCATTGCTCAAGTATTCACCTCCTCGATCAGATCGAAGGATTTTACTACTTTTCCCGGTTTGGTTCTCGACTTCTTGTTTATATTCTCTAAATTTCTCAAAAGCTTCTGATTTGTGTTTCATCAGGAACACATATCCGAATCTAGAGAGATCGTCAGTTAATGTAATGAAGTACGAAGAACCATCCCTGGCATGTGTAGACATGGGACCGCATACATCACTATGTACCAGTCCCAAGAGTTCCGTAACTCTTTCTCCGCGTCCCGTAAACGGAGTTTTGGTCATCTTGCCTTTGAGACATGACTGGCAAGTGTCATAAGATGAAAACTCGAAAGGATTCAAATATTCATCCTTATGCAACTTAGCTAGCTATGTCGCATTGATATGACCAAGTCTACAATGCCATAAGAAGGATTCGTTCATTTCTGAACTCTTCTTCTTGTGTGTGTTTGTTATACTCAGAACTGTTGATTGATTTAGAATATAAATGCCATTGCACAACGTGCCTGATCCAACCAACTTTTGGTTCAGAAAAATGTTCATAACATTATCCCGTAATACAAAATTATATCCCTTTTTACTCAATAAAGAAACCGATATAATGTTGCATATCAGGTTCGGCATGTAATAACATTCGTTCAGAATCAATGTATTACCAGTTGGTAATACAAGGTGATATTCACCGATGGTTTTAGCTGCAACAATTGCACCATTTCCAACCCTTATGTCTTTATCACCTTCTCTAAGTTCTCTACCTTTTCTCAGCCCATGTAACTGATTACATATATGGGATCCTGACCCAGTATCTAATACCCAGGACATAGAGCAAATGGAGAAACAGTTCTATGTAATGAACACACCCGAAGAAAATGCATCAACATGTACTTTCTTCATTCGGGTGGCATGGGAATCCTGGTATTCCCCTATATCCTGTTCAGTCTTATAACTTTTACAAGAAAGAACGGAACCAACGTTCCCCAGCACAGTATAACATGCGGGTTCGGTCAATACATCCATATTATTATCTTCATTAAGGCATGATATAGTCGCTACCTGGAGAGAGAGAGAAGAAAACACTTTAGCGTATGCTTTTGCAAGATCAGATTGGTTATCATTTTATCTAATCAGGATGGCTCCAACTGTTTTTATCAAATCTTCCTTCAAACCCTAAAAGGAAAGACTAGCCGAGATTAATTACACCCTACAATTTCGCCAATCTTTCAGCCAGGCCAGTGTCGGTACTTTGAGGGAGGTTCCCCGTGCTTTCGCATGGACCTAATTAAAATAAACCTCGTTTTCCCAGAGGCATAATCCGTTGACACCTTGCTAGACACCTACTTGATCGGCTAATTGTCCTGTGTAAAACTCTCCCAGGAGTAACAATTACTCGCAGTGGGTATCGAGATCCAACTATCTCATAGAAGGTATGCAATCTCATTGCAAATTTCAACACTTGAAATTCCCGATAATATTTCGCCCCTAGCAACTCATGACCTTAACATAGTCAACAAATCAAAAGCGCTAGCAAAGTTCAACCCGTCATTTCTTGATTGAATTAAACCCACCTGTACGACCCTTAACATAGTCAACAAAGTCATACGACTACCCTAATCCAATCTGCATCATATGCATACACAGATAAACACTAGTTAGCTACCGTACACTACGTCTTAACATAGTCAACAAACGTAGCACGAATACTAAGAAGTATCTATCTGAAATAACGGAGGGCTACGACAGGTTTTTCTTAAAACCTATTGCGTAATGAACTTGATATCGTTGTAGCAATTGAACTTTGAAAAGGAGTGTTTTTGAGGCTTTCACTAGTTTTGCTAAAGAGGTCACTCCCGGTGAAGGGATCTCGGTACTTTCCTTATCGAATAAGGTGCAAGATATATCATATATATCACTATGCAAAGCAAAAACTCTAAAAAGCAATCAAAGGACAAACTGAGTGTTGTAGCATCTGCCAGTTTTGCTAAAGAGGTCACTCCCGGTGAAGGGATCTCCGCTCTTTCCTCATCGAATAAGGTGCATGATATATCATATATATCACAATGCAAAGCAAAACTGTAGCTACCCTTTTTGAAAAGTTTGATTCTACAACATCTTTTATGTTTCTTTTCTTTCATTAATCATATTAATAAGGTCCCATCATTTAAGTCACCTAAATATCACAGATAAATACAACGTACACTTATGCCATCCGCATTCGCCTCGATGTCCCCTCGTGCACCGTTAGGTTAGGTAACTAACGGCAGAGCGAGGCAGGGCTAGCGCGGGTGTAAAACATAAGTAACGTCTATATAATATATCATATATACTATATACAGTATCTATCTCAACATATCAAATGATCACATCACAGATATCGCAGCTGAAGAAACATATGAAATATTGGATATACTAGGAGGTCCGTGTTTTATTTTGAGCCTGTATAAAACACAGATTCCACGGTCGCGATGAATAGCCAAAACCCACACCCCTAGACCCCTACGAGAGCGGCAAGCAACCCTACCAATTCTAGAGATATGAGACCCGGTCTCGACTCCTCGAGATGGTCTCCTACTGGACCCTAAAACCCGGTTACTTGTGCTCCCTGCCTTGGGTCTATCCTAATGCGGAAAAGTAAATAATATACAATGGTGACATCATCCTCAACCCGGAAGTGCCCCAATAAAAGAATATTACATACATATAATTTTACATGAATGAAAATAAAAACTCTTATCTCACATAAGAAAAACCCCTCCCGGCTATTCAAAACGCGACGGTCCAATATAACATATACAACATCACAGAACATCACATGTCATGACATCACAGATAATAGCCTAGACGATGTTAAACATTCCAATCGAATCATTCAACACCCAAAATTACCCAAAAAGCTCAACACTTGAGCGTAGTTTTAAAGTTATTCAGCACACGCCATAGTACCAATGAACCAGCCGTAGAAGGGCCAAACCAACGCCTCACATGTGGCACCGCTGAACCACCACAAACCCGAGGGTTCAATAGCGGTTCTGACGGTCAAGGTTTTGTTCTTCTAGAGGGTCCATCGCATAACTTGCATGATCTTTGAAAGATTTTTAACTACGGGAAAAATCCAACACTTGGAAATTTTCCCGGCAAGGGTTAAAGTGGGTATTTGACATCCGATTGAACTTTTTAACAATGTCTAAAGTTACCCAAAATTAGTTAAAATTACGACTACGAAACACTCCGAGTTGTCATTATAGTAAATTAACATCACATGACAATTTAGCAAGAATAAACAACACCTAAAGCACCAAAACTCATGTAATAGAACACTGTAAAAATCTGGAGGGGGCTCGGAAATGGCCGGTGGGGGGGGGGGGTGTCGCGCGGCCCAAAATGCACAGAATGCCACCAGATTTCTTCAGTGTTCATTGTATCATACATATATGATTTTGTACTTGTTTAAAAAAAATTTAGGGCTCGTTTTAAATTCGACAGAAACATGATTTTTAGGGTTTCAAGTTCGGAGTTTGTTTCGTGTTCGTAATCTAACAATATTCGTATAATTTCCTAGCTAGGATCTGATACCACTGTAGGGTTCCTCTCGACGGCAGCAAGGTTTCGGGAGGTATCGTCCGTGCCATTTTAAATTTTTTGCCGTTAAAAGGAACTCAATACTAGAATCGTTAGCTAGAAATAGAATACGGAAACATAGTAAACCATTTACTATCTAAGTGAAATCGAAATACAACCTTTGTAGATCGGTCCTTCACTTCATAAGCTCCTTGTTGTAGTCCCTTCGCTGCGATCGTGGTTCTCCCGGACTCTTGCATGGCTTCACGAGGCGAAAGGAGCGACCTTGCTTGAAGTCTTCGAGGCCGAAGATGATCTACGTCGAGGGGATGCCAACTCAAGCTACTACTTCACTAACTAAAGGATTAGTGAAGTAAACACCCTATATTAAAGTGCTAATCTAGTAGAGGATGGAGAAACAGGAAGTTGACTCACTTTAGAATTTCTTTTCTCACAATATTTCACTCTCTTTTGAAAACTCTAGCAAGCTTTTCTTTTGCTCAAGGAAGAAGAAGAAGAACAAAATGAAAATGAGAATAATGATCAAGTGAGAGAGTGAACCATGTGTTGGAGATAGTGCCCTCAGAGTCAATTATTAGGTCACAGGTACGTGATTGTAATGATTGAGGGAGGACCTATCCCGGTAGGACAGTCTTACTCGAGATGATAGTATGCTATCTGGTTTACCTTTATCATCGTGTACTGCTTTAGGTGACATGACACGTCGCTATTACACGTTGATAGAGCCCCTAGGATTCTTGCTTGACCACCAGCAGTATGAGGGCGATCATATAAGTGGGAGCTGGGGGTCTACAAGCATATCCTTAAAAGGTCCCTAGTCGTGGGAGTTTCGAGACCGGGCATCGATACTCCATTAGTAGACTAGTGTATACAGTCGAGACCCCGACGAGGGGCGGTGGCCGGTCTCACAAGCCACTGGTGTCAGTTGGATCACCTAAGATGTATACAGGTGCTCATTGGGTTATGAGTACACCGGACAGGACTCGCCGGGAACATGCTAGTTGGTCATATACCAGACGTCAGATGGCAGTTCCCTGGTGACATGTGTGCAGGTTAGTTCATCGACCTGGGGATCGTCATTTGTCTCGTGTGAGTTCCCACTGTACTTTGATTACTACCCTACCACGGCTCAAAGGAGTCGTGCAAACAGGTTTTAGTTGGGTACAGTCCCGAGCCACATGGAGGCAGTGAGCGTATCTTCAGGGGTTCGTCTCTCCCGGTATTGGGGGTGAGGTCGTGCTGTGTCTAGGAGAGCCATTACACAAAGTCCTTGGCCAAGGCAAGGAGATTTACTGGTAGGTATTCCAGTAGTATCTCAGGGTGTTCTGGGCTACACTCCGACACGACTTGTACCGCTTTTGGGGGTCTGACTTTTACCAACCCCCTAGGCCCGCCATGCGATGCTCATAGACGAACGGACCGGACTGCACGGATATTGTCACTGACAGGCTCTGTAGGGTGTCAGGATGAGTTCGCTCATCGACGTCCCTTTTAGTCAATAGCTGGTGGCCCGTTACGTATTGGCTTATACCTCTGACGTGCTAGTGGTTAAATCCACAGCCATAGTATTGACGAGTCTTTAGAGTCCACCACACTTTCAGTTACTCAGCTTTCGGGCGAAACGCTGTAGAGGCCGTATGGAGATATGGCAGGGTCCGATCAGATACGTGCGGTATTGCACGGATCAGGATCGGACGGTTTGTACTAGTAGCCGTATAGGTATATGGCAGGGTTCGATCAGATACGTGCGGTATTGCACGGATCAGGATCGAACGGATATTACTAGCCGGCTTTGGTTTAAGCCGGTCCTAGTTTAGTACAGTGTAGATTTTGTCTCATTGCATTTGTATCCGGACGGAATACAGATGCGGGTGTGTATGCACAGTATTGGGGTTTTCCTGTAATTTATTACGGGACCAGTTTTCTGGAGTTGCCAGTTTGCATTCCGTTCCGGCCGGTTTTCCTTTGTTCTTTCCCGGCCGGACTTTTTCGATGGAGGGGGTTATTTGCAGTTTTGCAAATAACACTTTGTGGGGGGGTTTCTTGCAATTGTATTGATTATGATGGCTTTCATATCTTGCACCATTGACTTGCTTTTTTATTGTGATTGAAAGGGTATGGGTTGAATAGTAGAACAAGCATGGTTCATGTTTGTTTGTGGTCACCTCTTCATTTCTCCTACACTCACCTCCCTTCTAGCTTCATATGGTTTTTTCTCCACCCTTTATTCTCACTTGATGATAAGTCTTTCATGGTTGTGAGAAGAAGAAGAGAGAGCTTCATTCATGAGAGTTTTCTTTCTTGATCTAGTTTTCATGCTAGAAAAATGCAAGCACCATTTTTCTAATCCTTGTTTCCTCCATCATCCTCATTGGCAACAACATAACCCCAAAGAGACAAGCATCTTCTACACTACATTCTACAGCATATCTTGAGCATGTCGAGTTGCCGGCTTCATGCTCGAGTTGCCTCGGTATTGAGGCGGGAGCCCGTAAAAGACGAAGGCGATGTGGTGCCCTTTCCGGCGAGGAGGCGACGAGGAGGAGAAGGACGGAGATCCCGCGAGGAGATCGGAGTGGAGATGAAGACCGGAGGACTTGGATCGTCGGTATACATCTCTTCCCTTTCTTTTTAGTAGCGTAGACTAGTTAATGGTTCGATCCGGAGTTTAGTGCGCGGTGGTGCCGGTTTGCAAAGTCCGCAAAATTTAAGTTTATCACCGTTTCCGCATTCCGGCGTCGGATTGACGGCCGGGGCGCCGCCGTGCACTTACAGTGGTATCAGAGCCTCGCCATTAACTTAGTCTAGCTTTGTGTAATGTGTTTTTCAGTTCCGATCGATCGAAATGTCCAAAAACCCGTATTTGCCCACGACAGTTTCTGTTGAAATTTTTTGGTCTCGAAAAATTTTTCAGGTTGTAAAATATTGATGTACTGGAAAATCTAAGAGTTCTGTAAAAATTTGATGAAGTAACTCCACAGTTGGAGCGCGGAACCGCCGCGAAAACCCCCTTTGTGCGGCCCTTCCGCCGCGCACTATTCACATCACTTCACCATTTTTTTACAGAGGCCTTATGGGCTTAAAATATGGGCTTTGGAATATTAAAGTTGGGCCAATTGTTTCTGTGAGTGCTACAGTTTTCTTTGGGGCCCACTTGTTAATTGTTTGATCAATCAGAAAATTTTAAACACATTTTTCACAGTATTTACATTATATCTGCGACCGTGAATGTCACTCGATCGGTAAATCCTGTCTAACTGCTATAGCCCGGTTAGACGGATTTGCGAACGTGACTTTCACGTTGATGTTCTATGTATTTGCTGTGATGTTGCGGATCGGTCGTGGGGGATAGCCTGGATGCAATGCTAGTACAGTTTTGTTGTATTATGTACATTTGATATTGCGGGGCGAGCGTCCGACATGTGGACTGCCGTCACTGCCTGTTTGTATTATTATTTTGGGGCACGACCTGTTGCGGTCGATGTACCCGGTGTATGTATATTTTACTTTCTGTACTAGGGTTACCCCGCGGAGGGGTGCACGGATAGCCGGGTTCTAGAGGGCAACAAGCCCGCATCTCATGGCATTGAGACGGAGGGGGCTTCACTCTAGGATTGGCGGGCTATTCGCCGCACTCGTAGGGGGTACAGGTTGACCCAGGAGGGGTGCCCAAGTTGCCGGATTCCGTGAAGTGCTGGGTGGTCCATTCACGGCGCTGAAGGGGGCTGCCTCGCTTCAGGTTTTGGCGGGTGACTTGCCGCGCCCGTAGGGGTCTAGGTTTTCATTGCACAGGCTATCCACACGACCAGGGGAACGTCGGGTTTCAGCGGCTCTGTGAAACCCGGGGATCCCAGATATCTGTATTGTTTCTGTGATGCTGTTCATTCTCTGTGATGTTGCATTCTATTCACGCCTTGAGCGAAATATAATATATTGGTATATATATTAGTAGATGTTGTATATGTTTTGCATCCGCGCTAGTCCAGTCCCCGCTCTGTCGTTAGTAAGCTAACCTAACGGGTAATGACGGGACCCAGTGGCGAATGCGGATGGCATATACGTACATCAGTATATTTTCGTTCTTTGTTGGTGTGATCAATTGATGGGACTGCATTGATTCGGATCAATGCAAGTTAAAAACAAACCTAATCTGATGTTGTTGGAACACTTTTTCAAAAAGCTGTTATTGCAAGGACGTTTACTTTTGTTTTGCATCGTGGTATTCATTGGAATATCCTGCTCCTCAGTCGACGAGGCAAGGGCCGAGATCCCTTCACCGGGAGTGACCCCTTGGACAAAAAGTTTGCGTCAGGGCATTAACTTCACTATAGCCGATTACTTTTGCTTTGCACAGTGATATTCGGTTATGAATATCCAGCACCCCATTCTACGGGGAAAGAGCCGAGATCCCTTCACCGGGAGTGACCTCTTTAGTAAAGGTTTTCGTCACTATATTTTCTAAAAAGCTATCCGTTCCTTCAACGATATCAAGTTCATTACGTTAAAGGTTTTCGCCAGAAACCATTCGTAGCTCTCCGTCGTTTCATATGGGTGGTCAATAGTATTCAAGCTGTGTATGTTGGCCAAAGTCAAGGCACAGTGATTGGTAGCTATTGGGGTATTCATATGCAGCATAGATAGATGCGTTGGTTTGGGACAGTCGTGCTGCCATTTTGGCCAAAGTCAAGGGTATGTACGGGTGGATTCAAATTAACCTGGAGAATGACGGGCAGAACTTGACATGTGACTTATGATATGTTGGCCAAAGTCAAGGTCATAAGAGCATGGGGCAGAAATCACATCGGGAGTTTCAAAAGAACTGAAACTTGCCAGATATGCGCATACCTTCTGGAGTGTGATAGCGTGAGCGGATTCCGTCACGTTATCATGCAATGATAGTTGGATCCCGATTCCCACTGATGAGTTATTTTACTCCTCGGGTAACCCCGACTAATTCTTCTTTCAGGTTTGGAGGAGAATTTGAGGTACAGTGGGAGGATTCCAGATTAGATAAATTGGTAACCATTCTGATCTAGGTTAGAGTGCACGCTGAGTGTTTCTTTTCTCTCTCTCTCTGGCAGCGACCATTTGACCCGACCCTAAGACTTTGACTCAGTGACCAAGTTGACCGAACCTTCTTAAACACCGGCTTTTGGATTGTCAGAGTTGCGAACCTCATTGCCACTCCTACTTTTACCCTTTTCTCCAGGACACCCCGTTTTACTACGAACGTCCACTTCCATTGGACAAAGCCATCGTATGGTTAGATACGAACTCGAAAGAATTTATTCGAGGATGGTTTCCGGTTCTGGAGAAAACGGATAGGATTATTCAGTTGTCTTTTCCTTTTACCCTCTCTCAGGTTACGAGTACTCCTTGGTTTAGGGGTAGTACACCTATTACGCAAATTGGATTGTCCTCTTCCAAACCTTAGGCTGGTGCCGACCGGTAGGGAATGAAGAAAACCAATTAGCATAACGATGGTGTGCAGAAGGTATTAAGTTCAGACAAAGCAAGGGATTAGTAGGAGGGCAAAGTAAATTGCAACAGATATTCACGACCAAACCAAATATTTCGTTACCACTCCCACATCACCTTTGTATTTCTCCAGGACACTCCGTATCACTACGAAGATCCACAGTTTATTTGGATATTCCATCGTATGGTTATATACGAACTCGAAAGGAACTTGTTCCAGTTCGGGGATGGATCCTGGTTCAGGAGAAATAGGAATAAAGTACATTCAGGTGTCTTTTATCTTCACCTTCTCTCGTGTTGCGAGTGTTCCTAGGATTGGGACAGTACACCCATTATGCTTATTGGATAGTCTTCTTCCAAACCATAGGCTGGTGCCGAACGGTAGGGAAGGAAGAAAACCATTTGGCCTAAAGGGGTGTGCAGAAGGTAAAGACTAAAGACATATGAAGGGATTTGGAGAGGTGGCAAAGAACTATACGGTTACAGTCGTGAATCTGGAAGAGGCATTACTAGGAATACCAGGATACCCCATCGAAACATTTCAATGTTTCAGTTTCACTGTGTACTGTTAATAGAAAACTGATTTCCCGATTAGATACTTACTCCAGGGTATGTATTTACCAGATACGATTCTCACATCTGTATGGTTTTACAGATGATGAGTGGGAGTAAGTTATTGGGAATTGGGTGATCATCCTCATTATATCGGGATTCGTTGTAATCGGTGATATTTGAGGAAGTCACCTGGGTTGTTTGCCGGTTGGCAAATATTTGGTTTTGAATATCCGCTGTTATGCACCAATTTCAAATTGATATATCTGTACGTCTATTTTCATAGAGTGAGATATACCTTTATGAAATTATGTCTACGACATTTACCTATATCAGTGGATGGTTAGGTAAGGAGCATTAAACATCGGTGTAATTCTTCTTAACCATAAGTACAGTTTTCAACCTACGACACACAGTGAATGAGTTATCAGACTCAAGGGACTTATACAGAGTATTGTATGTTGTCCAGGGTCCATCAGGACAGAGGGGTTGGTCCTCGTACTACATTCAGTTTACTTATGACTTCTCTAGTTTTTAGACAGGTGTTTCGTGGAAACGCAGGGTCCGAATTTGGAGAAGTTATTGGTATTTGAATAGAGTGGAGAACCAGGTGTCACAAGTATCGGGATTCTTCAAAGTGATCGAAGATGTAGATACTTGTGTATGGTGTTCAGTTGATAGTAATGATTGAGAGAACTTGCTTATCTTTCAGGTTACTCATAATTGGAAATGCTTCCTAAGTTGAGTAACGCTGATCGGCCTCGTTCCATTTAGTTGACATGCGCTGGGGACAGCTGCGTGATTTGAATCTGGTTCAATTATATCAGTGCCTCTGTTTCTATATTGGATATAGAACAGTTCATATCTTAACGATGTTAAGGTACGGGGAGTTGTCCGGTTCATGATTAAAACCAGACACTGGACAACTCAAGGCACGTTTCTGTAATGGCTGTTTGTGGGTTGACCCAGGCTATGACGTGGGTTGACTTTCTACCATCTGGATGAACAATAGCGATATTGTTCTAGACTCGCCACAGTTTTAATAAAAATGGATTTTTTCAGAAAACAGTAGTGGGAGTATGGTAGAACTGGAAGTGATTCCAGAACCACAAACGATTACTGAAGATTTGATAAGGAACCTAAAGATTCAATCTGGATTGACATTCCATTGGCCACTCCGCAGATAAAGTGGGTAACTTCAGGCACCCGAGAGGTACTCAGGTAGCCTCAAGGACGGTGACAGGGAAGTTCTTGTTTACCCACACTTGCCATTGTTGTTGTTCCAGGCTGCGAGACCCGGCAGGAGGATGAGTATAGCGTCGTTCTAAACTAGTTTTAGAAGTGCACGTCTATATGACTCTGGCAGAGGGTTGTCGTAGTCAGTGGGAGCAGCGGAAGCATTGGTGGACATCAGGCTTATATCTATTTATAGACTAAAGCAGATGTAGCGGAGATAGATCATCTATTTCTGATGTGACAGTCATGGGTTTGACGTCATCAGAATAGGGGATGGATCTGTTGAGAAGGTAGTAGGGTGTGATATCCTGGTATTTGGATGACGTACACAGAGTAGGAAAGGAAACTCCTACACTACGATCGGTTATACTTTGGTCGTCACACAGTGGTTTCTCCACAAAGGACATGGATTTTATATCAGACATACTGGTTACTAGATCTATGGTTTTAGATCTAGATTTGGGTGGTTTCCCAATCAGGGTACTTGACAGCATTCTAAGAGTATTTAGGATGGACGACTCCTGGCACGGTAGTGTACCTGCAGGTAATGGAGTCACCCTCTCCAAAGGTGTCTTACAGACTAAAGGGGAGAGGGACGCGCATGATTGACAGATCACTTGCTCAGGCAATTGAGTCAATCGTAAGATGTCAAGTACCACACCAGATGTTGTTCTTGCACTAGATGCAATAAGTTGACATTAATCCAATCCTGGAGAAACAGTCGGAAGCAAGTTTTAGAACATAAGTGGGTGTTCTAGGGATATGATAACGACAGCCTCATTTAGGAGACAGTTATCATTCCAGGCTTCCAAGGTGACATGGACGACAAGGAGGTTGTCAGAATTATAGTTTTCCTTCTGATGAGGGGCAGTATTTTGGACAGGTGGTCCAAGGCAATACTGAGGGAGGCATGGCGCGCAGGATACTGATTAAGTTCAGTTGACGATACAGTCTAAGAAGTTTGGATTTGGAGTTCATTTATGAGCTATGTCCCATCAGACATCCAGACACATTCTAAGACAGGTATTGCTCATTTCGGGAGATGGGTTTCTCCGCGAACTTGAGATATAGAGAGACATAGAAAGAAACTACTAAGCGGATCCACTCACTGAGGCTATTTCTCGAACGCAATAGTTCCGCAAACGAGCTTTGTGAGACTGACTAGTAGAGGAGTTGGATGTTCGGTATCACACGGGCTGTGAGTATGCGACATCGCAATAATTAGCCTTGAGTGCAAGTGGGAGATTGTTGGAGATAGTGCCTTCAGAGTCAATTATTAGGTCACAGGTACGTGATTGTAATGATTGAGGGAGGACCTATCCCGGTAGGACAGTCTTACTCGAGATGATAGTATGCTATCTGGTTTACCTTTATCATCGTGTACTGCTTTAGGTGACATGACACGTCGCTATTACACGTTGATAGAGCCCCTAGGATTCTTGCTTGACCACCAGCAGTATGAGGGCGATCATATAAGTGGGAGCTGGGGGTCTACAAGCATATCCTTAAAAGGTCCCTAGTCGTGGGAGTTTCGAGACCGGGCATCGATACTCCATTAGTAGACTAGTGTATACAGTCGAGACCCCGACGAGGGGCGGTGGCCGGTCTCACAAGCCACTGGTGTCAGTTGGATCACCTAAGATGTATACAGGTGCTCATTGGGTTATGAGTACACCGGACAGGACTCGCCGGGAACATGCTAGTTGGTCATATACCAGACGTCAGATGGCAGTTCCCTGGTGACATGTGTGCAGGTTAGTTCATCGACCTGGGGATCGTCATTTGTCTCGTGTGAGTTCCCACTGTACTTTGATTACTACCCTACCACGGCTCAAAGGAGTCGTGCAAACAGGTTTTAGTTGGGTACAGTCCCGAGCCACATGGAGGCAGTGAGCGTATCTTCAGGGGTTCGTCTCTCCCGGTATTGGGGGTGAGGTCGTGCTGTGTCTAGGAGAGCCATTACACAAAGTCCTTGGCCAAGGCAAGGAGATTTACTGGTAGGTATTCCAGTAGTATCTCAGGGTGTTCTGGGCTACACTCCGACACGACTTGTACCGCTTTTGGGGGTCTGACTTTTACCAACCCCCTAGGCCCGCCATGCGATGCTCATAGACGAACGGACCGGACTGCACGGATATTGTCACTGACAGGCTCTGTAGGGTGTCAGGATGAGTTCGCTCATCGACGTCCCTTTTAGTCAATAGCTGGTGGCCCGTTACGTATTGTCTTATACCTCTGACGTGCTAGTGGTTAAATCCACAGCCATAGTATTGACGAGTCTTTAGAGTCCACCACACTTTCAGTTACTCAGCTTTCGGGCGAAACGCTGTAGAGGCCGTATGGAGATATGGCAGGGTCCGATCAGATACGTGCGGTATTGCACGGATCAGGATCGGACGGTTTGTACTAGTAGCCGTATAGGTATATGGCAGGGTTCGATCAGATACGTGCGGTATTGCACGGATCAGGATCGAACGGATATTACTAGCCGGCTTTAGTTTAAGCCGGTCCTAGTTTAGTACAGTGTAGATTTTGTCTCATTGCATTTGTATCCGGACGGAATACAGATGCGGGTGTGTATGCACAGTATTGGGGTTTTCCTGTAATTTATTACGGGACCAGTTTTCTGGAGTTGCCAGTTTGCATTCCGTTCCGGCCGGTTTTCCTTTGTTCTTTCCCGGCCGGACTTTTTCGATGGAGGGGGTTATTTGCAATTTTGCAAATAACACTTTGTGGGGGGGGTTTCTTGCAATTGTATTGATTATGATGGCTTTCATATCTTGCACCATTGACTTGCTTTTTTATTGTGATTGAAAGGGTATGGGTTGAATAGTAGAACAAGCATGGTTCATGTTTGTTTGTGGTCACCTCTTCATTTCTCCTACACTCACCTCCCTTCTAGCTTCATATGGTTTTTTCTCCACCCTTTATTCTCACTTGATGATAAGTCTTTCATGGTTGTGAGAAGAAGAAGAGAGAGCTTCATTCATGAGAGTTTTCTTTCTTGATCTAGTTTTCATGCTAGAAAAATGCAAGCACCATTTTTCTAATCCTTGTTTTCTCCATCATCCTCATTGGCAACAACATAACCCCAAAGAGACAAGCATCTTCTACACTACATTCTACAGCATATCTTGAGCATGTCGAGTTGCCGGCTTCATGCTCGAGTTGCCTCGGTATTGAGGCGGGAGCCCGTAAAAGACGAAGGCGATGTGGTGCCCTTTCCGGCGAGGAGGCGACGAGGAGGAGAAGGACGGAGATCCCGCGAGGAGATCGGAGTGGAGATGAAGACCGGAGGACTTGGATCGTCGGTATACATCTCTTCCCTTTCTTTTTAGTAGCGTAGACTAGTTAATGGTTCGATCCGGAGTTTAGTGCGCGGTGGTGCCGGTTTGCAAAGTCCGCAAAATTTAAGTTTATCACCGTTTCCGCATTCCGGCGTCGGATTGACGGCCGGGGCGCCGCCGTGCACTTACACCATGGTGAGTGAGTATCATATACTAACTCATGTAGAGACATAACCATGGCTAATTAACATGGTTAGGTTAACAAATATCTAAAGTAAAACAAACTTAGTGGACTTAGTCAATGCATCCAAAAGCTTCTACTAGCTTCTTGCATTTTTCCAATTTTCCACTAATTTTGTAATTATTTTAAATACTAAACCCAACACGATAATTAGCATGGTGTAAGTCTTGTACACCCATGAAAGTTATATCAACAACCATGATACAAAAAGAAAAAACACAATTTAATATATATTAAAGTTGTGCACATGTGAGAAAAACAAATGCTTAAGTGAATTAATGTTAGTTAATGTAAATTAGTGTATAATATATACAATTATACACTAAATTATCAAATCAACACTTGACTTAATAATCCGGCTATATCTCATATAACCGACTAACATCCAATGTATCGACTTATCGAATCAACCCTTGATTCGATAACCCGGCTATATCACATATAACCGACCGATACAAAAAGTCGCGAGAATAGAATACGGTATCTCATACACGCATTATTCTCGGTCCCGCACATATCACATATGTGCTCGTATTTCGTTTTGCCTGAGCCAGTAAAACCTCTATGTAGGACTCTAAAGACTCGTCAATACGCCGGCAGTAGGTGATGATCACATCAAGCACCCACAAGCCATCCGCGGTACTAGATAGACGTAACGGCTATCCGGGTATTGAACGATCAGAAGATCAGCAAGCAAGCCCGTTCCTACTCCTGCAAAAGCCCGACAGTAACACTTGCCGTACAGTCCGGTCTCCTCGTCTGATATGTCGCATATCAAGTCTAGGGATGGTAAACGTCAGACCCCAATGACCGATAAGTCATACCGATGTGAGGCTCATAACTGGTCGAGAAACTACTGGTAACACTTACCAGTAAATCTCTAAAATAGCCCTTGCCAGGGACTTCCCTATTATGGCCAATCGAGCACAGCGCAACATCAACCCCCAATACCGGGAGAGATGAAACCCCTCCTATCGCTCATTGCCTCCATGTGACTCGGGACTGTACCCAAAAACTACCGTTTTGCATGCCCTCTTGGATGTGGTAAGGTGGAAATCAAATCACAGTGGGAATCACACAAGACTCTATGACGATCTCAGGTCTACAGACTAACTTGTACAAGTGTCACCAGAGAACTGCCATCTGACGTGAGGTATAATACCATCTGAAAGTTCTCGGCGAGTTCGTCCAGTGTACCCAGTCTCCACTGAGCACCCGTATACCCTCTTTGATGTCAAACACCAATGGATATGGGATCATCCATCGCCTATCTCATGGGTCGAGAAGCGTATATGCTAGTCTACTCTGGTATATCGATGCCCCGTCTCGATACACCCACGACTAGGAACATTAAAGGATGAACTTATGGACTACCATGGCCCTACTAGTATAATCTGCATCATAGTCCTGGTAGTCAAGTACACATCCTAAGGGCTTTACCAACATGTAACCATAAGACAGTATCAAGGGACAAGTATACATGTTAAGATAAAGAGCAACCATATAGCATACTATCATGTCGAGCAAGAAAGTCCTCTCTATATATGTCCAAGCATCCAATATAATATACATCATATGTACAATACTGGCCTCTAGGGCATACATACAACTAACAGTTCCAACTGGGAACAACTTTGAGCCGCTTAGGAGGGTGCGCAAGAACTCTCCAACTGCCGTATTAAAAAGGTCTCCTTTACCTATTGAAAATGTTACAAAGGCGGAGCTAGAGCAGCCTCCTCAGCGGCTGTCTTCCAAAATCCACAGGGTCTGGCGAAGAGTTCAAGACCCTATGATCGACAAGGACTACTCCCGCCGACAGAAGAAAATGAAAGTTCGGCAAAAGGAGGACCATCCCGCCGCCATACCGCAGAAAGTATCACCTGCAACAGCCCTATCAACTTCAATCGTCCATAAAAAGAGGAAGGTGGAGAAGATCCCTATGCCTAGGACGAATCTCAAGGGCACTAAACCCAAACGCTCCAAGTCTGGGGGCATGGTGGTGCATACTGTTTACATGGCTTCCGGGAAGGAGGAGAGCCGCGCTTCCGGGGGTCACCGACCATTCAACCGATCCATAACAAAGGCTCGGGAGCAACAACAGAAGCCCCAGGAAATGTTAACTAATATGGCTGCACTCACTAAGCCAAAAGAAATCCTGGAGATATCGTCGGAGCAACGCCAGGAGCAAGAAACCGATGCCGAGTTCCTCCGCAGAATGCTCAAGAAGAAAGATAAAGAAGCCGCAGAACAAGCGGCCAACATAAAACAAATGGCACTATTATTCCAGGACATGGTGGGCATGATGATACAGCCGGATCCTCCAGCTGAAAACCCTACGATAATCCTTGAAGACGATAGAGGGGAGACATCAAACCCTCTTTCGGCTCTATCAGCAGCCAAGGAAGAGACCATCTCCAAAGCCGCCCTTGACGATTATATAGCTCAACAGATACGACTCATCAAGCGAACGAAGCTGCTGTCCAAGTCATCAGAACGGGGCGACCATATTCCAGCTGGTACGATCAAATCAAGTACCTGCCAGGATACACAAGTCCTAAGTTCCACGTGTACAAGGGGACAGACAATCCCCATAAACATGTCGCTCAATTCAGGGCTCTCTGCGGCAATACTGGAGGTGACGATAAGCTGCTGCTTTGCCAATTTGTCGACAGCTTGGCTGAGGCAGCCTTCGAATGGTATTCGGAGTTTCCCAATGACTCTGTCAAAACATTCATTGAGATAGAGCTGTTATTCACCTAATGTTTCGCAAGCGCCAGTGAACGCACCCCAATCACGGCGTTGATCAATGCCAGGGTGAAGCCAGGCGAAACACGGGTTCAGTATGAAATATGGTGGAGGAACCTATGGTCGAAGTGCGAACAGCGCATAGAAGAGACTCCTGCAGCGGGCATGTTTGTGGCAACCCTCGATCCGCAGGCGACCATATCCCAATTCATGATGTTTTTCAAGCCAACTACCTTCCAGGCCTTGATTGACGAGCTGGCCTAAATGGACCAGATGGGCCATAGGCCTTCCTCTTCAAAGACGGAGCCTCGGAATGAAAAGGAGAAAGGGAAAGCGACCTTCGTCGCCAATGCTCAGCAACAGTCGAGTGGTCCAAAACCAGCTAATCGCCAAAACGATAGACAATGATTTATCAACAAAAAGTTAAAACGTCCTTACTCGTTTTAGCGGGAGAAAACAAAGAGACTGTTTGAACTGGCGATACGCAGCAGGCTCATCAATCTGCCAGATCCGAGAGGTCCATTGCAGCCAGGTGACGTCAACAATCCCAAGTACTGCCCCTACCACCGAGTAGTAGGCCATCCAATCGAAGATTGCTTCGTTTTCAAAGGCTGGATTGATGACCAATACCAACAGGGAAAATTCGCACTGTCCGAGAATTGGAAAGTAAGCCCGCTCCAGCCGCACACTCTTAAAAAAGTGGACACGCCGGAGGCATCGTGCTCAGAAGAAGCTCCATGGGAGGTCGCTTTTTTAGCCAAAACAAAACGAATGCTGAAAGATCTTCAAACATACCCGGCGATTAGGTGGAGAAGCCCGCTGGACTTGAGATCATTAAGGGAATGTTGAAACCGCGCCCGACACCAAGAATTGGTAGCGATGGTCAAAACGCTCAGGTCCAACCGTCAAAGTCTTCGAAGAAGAAGAAGAAGACCAAAAAGCCCGTGAAGCCTAATGACAAGCGCACGGACCTGCAAGAACATATTGACGCACTGGAGGAATATAACCAAAAGGCGCGAACCCCGGTCACACTCCAAGAATTTCTCAACAATAGCCTTGAGAGTGGAGATAACGACAATAACGACGGAGATGACTCGTCAGAAGAATCTGAGGATTATATGGCAAGCTGTTACATGATCTCTCACTCGTCACTAAATGTAGAAGAAGCTCATTCGGCGTTAGAAGACAACATAGAGGAGCTGGAGGCAGGATCAGAGCCAAAACCCTTGGAACCGTCTGACGAGATGATCGACATGCTGCTGAATGAAGCCCGTCAAAAGAGCAAGGCTGATCAGCAACGTGAAATGTCCATATTCGAAAGGGCCAGGCATCGGCGTCAATTTGAAGAATTCATGGTAGAGATGGATCACGAAACACTCCAACCAGATCAAAGTGCACCCGCGGAAAACGAAAGCAAGCTTAAGACAAGGAAACGGTTCGCTAAAGCCCTGTCAATGGGAATGAAGCTGCCATCTCCTAAAGGAAATACTCCTGGCAGTATACACCTTGACAAAGCGGATGCACACCCTAACTACTGCTTATACCATCAAAGGACTACACACCCTATCGAAGAGTGCATGGCCTTTAAAAACTGGTGGCAGGGGTATGTTGCCCACCGACAACAGTTCAAGCAAATGAAGCGCAAAACTTGTCGGGAGCAGAGAAGCACGACAGATGAGCATAAAAGAACTACCGGCAACTGTCACATGGTTGATGCTGGGGGATCGCAACTTCTCACCTTCGGGAGCGATTCTAATGAAAAAATAGCCCTTGACCCTATCTTCAAAGAATCCACCTCAGGAAAGGAAGAAGAGACGAAGAACTGCGAGAACAGTCAGCTGCGTAATCGTACGTTGCCTGAAAAGAATCTCGGGCCTTCAAACAAAGATTTGAACAGAAAAGATAAAGGGTAGGAAAAAGTCCCTGAGGATATCACCCTCGATGACCGAGTCATCGAAGAGCTCGCAGCCAAGGACCCACCCAAGAAAAACAAGGTCGATTACAATGTTTTGGCGCACCTGAGAAAGATACCCTCGCAGCTAAGCATTCTCGATGCCCTTCTGTTGTCTAAAGAGATGCGAGATTCTCTGATCAAAGAACTACAAGTGCCCGACCAATTTCAAGCTTTCCTTGCCAAAGAAAAGATGAAGGATGAGCTGGAAGAAGTGCACATGGCCGACATTACTTTCGGCGATGAAGATCTCCTCCTCGGGACGTGTGAGCACAACCGCCCATATATATCACCGGGTACTGCCACGACATTAAGATAGGGAAGAATCTAGTTGACAACGGGTCTTCTGTCAACCTCTTAAATGTCAGAGTGCTAAAAGAAATTTGCATGAGCGTTCAGCACCTAGCTCGGGATAAAATCACCATCTCCGGTTTTGACTCCCAGTCATCACGGACGCTCGGGTCCGTAATACTGACGTTATGCTTCGGGTCGCTCATCACCGACATCATGTTTCACGTCATTAACGCCAAGACTTGCTACAACGCTTTGATCGGCAGGCCGTGGTTACACGAGTACAATATCATCCTTTCTACACAACATCAGTGTATGAAGTACTTCAAAGATGGTCTCGAGTACACTGTAACGGGGGAACTAAACCTATTCTTCGTGAACGAAGTCCGCAAATATGAAGATGCCAAATACTTCCTACCAGACTTTGAAGACACGGAAAGATGCCATAAACCGGAGAATAAGCAAAAAGCTATCACCGCTATTTCGGTCTTCGGGAGCGATACCAAGGAGGAAGAAGAGATAGTTTATTCGGGGCCGCCCCAATGCAACAGGCCGGAACCATCTACCCCTATTCTGGTGTTTGGTAGCAACTCTGAAGACGAAGTCAACGCAGTGTTCTCGTTCCGTCCATCGGTGCAGGCCCTCACTGGAGATAATCAGGGTTTGCAGATCGCCGTGATTCTGCGGTAGCACCATAGAGAGCTTGATGCGCTTGAGACATATAGTGTGAAAGAGCTACGGACATTCTGCGTCCCTCCCAGACGAAAAGGTGAAAAGGTGATCCTATTCTACTGATCCACGGAGACTAAAGTCAAAAGAGAAGTCTGGCATGGTGCCGATTTTGCGCTCAACAGGCTCCAACCAATCCGTCTTCCCAAATACTACGCAGAAGGATTGAAAAGGTTATTGAGATGCCAAAGCGTACCCTTTAAGCAAACCACGCGACAGGCCCAATTCTACCACGGGATTTGGAACGTCCCCGGAACTCAGCGAAAATTGCCCAACGGAAAAATGGAAACGATTGGGTTTGGATATGTCCAGTCCGAGAAACGGGAGCAATTCCATGACTGCCATGTCATAAAAGACCTTGATAAAGAAGAGGGTTCTCTTTTAAAAGACGCTGATGCTGACGCTGAGCCAAAATGAAGTCCTGCCATAAAGGCGCCGAGTCCGTCGTTTGAAGAACAGATGGACAAGCTAATATGGGAGGCGAGTCAAAAGGCTCGGAATGACCACAAATGCAAATTGGTCATTTACGAGAAAGCCAAAACGCAACGCCTCCTTCAGCAGGCTACGGAAGACGACAATGATCTTCGCCGTCAGCTCGCCGTGCATTCCCAAGACAAGAAAAAGGCCCGACGCAAAGGCAAAAACAAGTCAAAGAGCGGAAAAAACGTTCGACAGCGGCAAAACGGATCCAAAAGGCCACGTGATCAAGAAAAGGTCAGCCGGAATCCGTCTTTAACGAAAAAGATGGGTCGAGCATATTCCTTCCCTCAAGAAAAGACAAGGAAGATATTTGATCTCGCCATGAAATATCAGATGATGACACTCCCGGAGTCCAATCACCCCGATCAAGCAAGCGAAGTTCATAATCTGGATTATTGTTCTTATCACCGAGCGATAGGACATCCTCTTGAAGACCGCTTCACCTTCAAAAAACTGGGTTGAAGACCAATATCGACTCGGCAGATTCGCTTTATCCAACAGTTGGAGGGTAGCCCCACCGCAAAAGCATGTACCAAAAGCAACGTATATGGCGAGAGTAGAACCAGATCAAAATCGGTCTTGGAAACGATCTCATACCTGTCACGTGATAACGCTGTCAGAAGAAGGAGTGCCCGAGAATATGAATGACCTCTCATGGTGCTTCGAAAATGAGGATGAAGATGAGTTGATCTCAGAATTTCCACCGGTGCCAAAAGAGTAGGAAGATGGAATACATACTACGGCGGACAACCTAAGGAAAATCGACTTGGGGACGGCAAACGACCCGCGGCCTACGTTCGTCAGCGAGCTGTTGTCTAAGGAACATGTAGCTACGCTAAAAGACGTGCTCATGCAGTATAAAGACTGATTCGCATGGAACTATTTCGAGATGTCGGGGCTAGATCCGGAAATAGCTGTGCATAAATTGGCGATATCCCCGGACGTCAAGCCAGTCAAACAAGCACCAAGAAGGATGCGGCTCGAACTTGAAATGAGTATCAACGCTGAAGTCAAAAAGCTAATTGACTCCGGCTTCATCCAAGAAGTTTAATACCCCGAATGGATCGCCAACATTGTCCCAGTGATGAAGAAGAATGGGATGGTGCGCATCTGCGTGGACTTTCGGGACCTCAAAAAAGCCTGTCCGAAGGATGATTTTCCCGTACCGGTTACCGAGTTGATGATTGATATCACTTCCACTCACGAAGTCTTCTCTTTCATGGACGGCTCATCAGGGTAAAATCAAATAATGATGCATCCCGAAAACCAGAAGTATACCGCTTTCCGAACTCCTCTGGGTATATTCTGCTACAAAGTGATGCCTTTCGGCCTGAAGAACGCCGGCGCTACCTATCAGAGGGCCATGAAGAAGATTTTCGATGATCTCATACATGAAATCGTCAAGTGCTATATTGATGGCCTCATGGTGAAAAGCAAATCGCACGAGGAGCATAAGGAGGATCTGAAGATAGTATTCCAACGTCTTCGAAAATACAACCTGAAGATGAACCCTCTCAAATGCGCGTTCAGAGTTTCCTCAGGCAAATTCATAGGATTCATCGTACGACACCGGGGCATCGAAATAGACCCGTTAAAGATCAAGGCGATTATGGAAATGCCTCCGCCAAGAACTCTCAAGAAACTGCGGTCTCTCCAAGGAAAGCTCGCGTATATCCGGCAGTTCATAGCTAACCTCTCGAGCAAATGCTGCCCCTACAGCCATTTAATGAAGAAGGGGACCCCTTTCGTCTGGGATCGTAAATGCTAAAGTGAACTCGACGAAATCAAGCAATACCTGCAGAATCCGGCGGTACTGACCGCTCCAGTCAAAGGAAAGCTCCTCATCCTGTACACAACAGCCCTTGAAGGTTCTTTAGGCGCACTATGGGCACAGAAAGATGACTAAGGGAAGGAGAGAGCCTTCTACTATTTGAGTCGGGTTCTCTTAGGGGTAGAAAACAACTACACCCCCATCGAGAAACATTGCCTGGCGTTAATCTTCGCGATAACGAAGCTTCGGCATTATGCTTTGGCGCATGAGGTCCACCTTATATCAAAAGTAGATCCTCTCAAATATTTGATGTCGAGAGCCATGCTAACGGGACGACTCGCTAAATGGGCCCTACTCTTAATGGATTTCTCTATAACATACCGACCTCTCAAGGAAGTGAAAAGCCAGGCCATCGCTGACTTCCTCGCTGAGCATCCGATACCTGCCGATTCACCCCTAAATTGTGAATTGCCGGATGAGCATGCGTTTGACACGATCGATAGGGAAAGAGGAGGGAGTGATAGCCGATGGGAACTCTACTTCGATAGGGCATCTTCCATGAAGAAGAGAAAGCACGCCACCCCTATAATAAAATCGGGGGTAGGCCTTATATTCGTAACTCCGCAAGGTGGGATAATGCGCTTTGCCTTTTCCTTAACAGAGTGGAGGAAAAATAATAAAGCGGAATATGAAGCCATGATAGCAGGTCTTGAGATCGCTGTTGACATGGAAATCGAAAACCTCTTCATATACGGAGACTTCCAGCTGGTCGTTAGTCAAGTAAACGGCGAGTATCAAACGTGCAGACCAGAATTGGTAAAGTACGGCGAGAGAGTGCAACAATTGCTGACTCAAATCTCTTCCTACGCCTTGGAAAGCATACCACGTGCAGAAAATGGCAAAGCAGATGCATTAGCCAAGCTCGCTAAAGAACTGGCTGACGAAAACCTCGATGACGTAAGGATCATCGTGCAAAGCCGTCGGGTTCTTGCACCAGCAGAAATAACTCCGGAGTGGTCTAAAAAAAGGAAGCGACCAAGCAAACGGCCCTACAAATAGAGGACCAAGAAAAGGTTAAGGATTGGAGAGAAGTCTTTATAGACTACTTCAAATCCCGTCGAACACCGGAAGATGCATCCTCAAGACATCAGCTCATGAAACAAGCTCTGTCTTTCACCTTCGTCAATGATACTCTATATAAGAGATCGTTCGACTCTTTATGGCTGAGATGCCTGGGACCGGAAGAAGTAAAAAGAGTCGTCTAAGAAACTCATGACGGACTCTGCAGTTCTCATCAAGTCGGGTCAAAGATGAAGCTGAAGATCAAAAGGATGGGCTACTATTGGCCCACGATAATTCAGGACTGCCTCGAATACACGAAGCAATGCCACTCGTGCCAAATTCATGGAGACTTCATCCATCAGCATCCAAACCCGCAACATCCAACAGTGGCTAGCTGGCCGTTCGAAATGTGGGGAACCTACATAATTGGGCCCGTCGAACCAGCGTCATCCAGAGGATATTGGTTCATATTGGAAACAACCGATTATTTCTCCAATTGGGCAAAAGCAGTACCGCTAAGAGAAGTGAAGATGGAGAATATCCTCCATTTCTTCAAGACACACGTCATTTATCGGTTCAGAACTCCGCGACGGATTATCTCCGATAACAGGCCGGCCTAAAGAAGTCACAAAATCAGCCGCTTCGCACAACAGCATAATATAGACTGGAGATACTCTTCGGTCTATAATCCCCGAGCAAACGGTCTAGCTGAAGCTTTCAACAAGACCTTGACGAAAATCATAAAGAAGAAGGTGTCCAAAAATAAGAAGGACTGGCACGAGAGATGTTCAGTTGATAAAACTGCACATTTAATATGACATTTTTCCTACTATTTCTATATTAGAAAAGGTGTTTATTATAATATATGATACATATGAGGGTTTATCTGTAAAAATACTATTTTCATATGTTTATATATTATAATTAACATTTGGTAGGAAAATATAAGCATATAATATCCATGTAACATTTGGCCCATTTAAAATATGCTTACTTTATTAAATACCTTTGACCAAAGTCTTAATAGTTAAGTTAATATCTCAATATAAAAAATTCTACTAAATATTATTTGTTGAGTTATTGTGCAGAATTTGCAGGGCTAAAATCAAGGGAATCAAAGTTGTTAAAGCAAACCTGCCTAATTAAGAAAGCAAACTAAAGAAATCAAATCTGGCAGAAACAAAGAAAGGATTTCCAGTTTACAAAAATTCCATTGATCACCACGTGTCATGAAGATGCAAGGCCAGAAAAATCAACATGAGATCTCACTTTTTGGCCGCGGATCCGTGGCCAAACCCCCTATTGGCCGCGGATCCGCCGCGGGCCAGAGGGTTCAGAAGGTGGGATTTTTTCTGTTGGATCATAACTAGTTGCTTCCAAATTTAGAAGCTAGATTTCTGGTTTTGGGACTATAAATAAAGACCGAGAGCCTCTTGGAAAAAAGATCAAGCCGACGAGATCACGAAGTCCAAGACGGCTCACGCATCCAGGCTGATCATCAACGGTTCATCTACCTCCTTAGAAGAGATCGAGAAGCAAACTAGGTTTTTGTAATCATTTTCTAAGGAATCAAAGTGTACTTGATCTTGTTGATTAATAAAGGTAGTTTATTGCATTTTTATTTTCTTCATGATTTCTATCTCTTCTTATCCCAGCATGCGCGAGTAATTCTCCGCTTGTTAGGGTTCGTAGGATTAGGGTAGGTTAATGGATGATGAAAATCCTTAAACTCTTTTTACGTCCTATAAAGTTTATAAACTTTACCAAAAGAATTATTAACATCCTAATCGGGCGAGCTACCAATTCATTGTTAGTCTCGACCGCGATTAGAGATTAGATTAATGATTATTTTGGTAAAGGCTAGATATGAACGGAGTTCCGTGTCGAGATAGGGGTTAAGAGTGGGATTCCTTTTCCCTCCAGAAACCCTAATCTACATGCATCACTGTCGTTCTAGTTTTAAATCTATTAAAGGATAGAAAGAGTAATTTTTAATTAATCATCCATAACTCCTAAATCCTAATGAACCCTACAAGCCCACTTCTTATATAAACTTACCTCCGTAGTTATTCTAGATCTATATTTTGCATTAGTGTTTAACGTAGATCTAAATTCTACAACCATTCTTCAATATTCTTTATTCTTCCTCCTCTCTTTCAACACATCTAAAGTAAGAATAAAATATTCAACGTTTCCCAGAGGACGACCCGTACTCATCTCGGTCTAGCTACACGCGACACCGTTATTGATTGCGGTTATTCTACAAAAACAATTTTTCCTACCAATCAAATGGCGTCGTTGCCGGGGATACGTGCGTAATTTTTTTATTCTTACTATTTGTGTTGAATTCTTACTTGATCCATATCATAATTAACACAAAACTGCAAATTGCATATTTAACGATTTGTGCGTGAATTTTGCAAGGAGATCTGGAGTCACAGAATTAAGGAAAACAGAAGACAGAGACATTCTTAGAGATCCAAAAGAGCACAGAAGGGCACAGAAAAAAAAATTCATCATCAACAGATCCTTCTCTCCTGCGGCAGAACCGCGGCAAAGGAGAGCATCTGCGGCGGAAGCGCGGTGCAATAGGGGATCTTGGGTTCCACACTTCTCTGGTATCTTTCTCAACTCCTTCTCTCTCCTCTAAAATCCAATAAAATCTATTTTCTGCAGGATTCTTTGCAAAATAGCGCCGCTCAAAAATCTTTTTGCAAAAGTTTTGTGATTGGTTTTGTTTTGCATATTTAATACGGACTTTAAGGGGCAAAGACCAAATCAAGATTAGGTGGGGATTTCATCACCCTTCCTAAGCCCCACAAATCACAAACCGAGCATCTGCATCAACCCTTCATTAATTTAAAAAATATCTAAACCAGACTTTAAGGACTGTCGCGCTCAATAAGGACAGAGGAAGGTCGTGGGTAATCTATCGCTTATCCGTATTACTTTTGTAGTGCCTAGGCAAGTGTGTTAAAGGCTAGTGGTTATTAATTAGGCCTACTACTGTGGTACCTTCCCACTTACCTGGCACTTACCTGGCTACAAAGGGTAGTACAGAGGCGGTAAAGGATTGATCCTGCGGCTTGTCCTTTGGAAGTCTAGGAGCGATCTAGAGACTGGACCTAGGTAACCTTAGTTCTAAGGTTGCTTGTGCATTTTTAGAGTGATTTGTCTTGAGTCCCACTTTTCAAAACAGACCAATTTTAAATCACACACACGCTGCCACTTGCACTAAACCCGCTTAGTGCATGCTCGGCTGGACACGGGATCCTAGTGCCCGTCTTGTCCGCGTTCCTGCTATCGACGCCGAAGTCGCTACTTCTTCATCTTCTTTTCCCCCACCACACACCACGACCGAGATGGACGGCACTCCATCAGAATATAACACCACGCTGCCACCGCCCGTAGGTGCACAGAATCCACCGCGCATCTCTCTCCAAGAGAGATGCTATCCTATCTGTGGTCCCCTTCCTACTTGTCTATCTCTTCCACCAGCTAACGGGGATAATTTCGAAATTAAACCCCACTACATCAATCTGCTGCCCAAATTTCACGGGCTTGAGTCGGAAGACGCGTACGTTTTCATCACCAAATTCGAAAACGTATGCGCAATGATGGGTACTTCACAGTTGACTGTCGATGCTATGCGCTTGCGTCTTCTCCCATTCACTCTGTGCGATTTGGCAGAAAAATGGCTTTATAATACTGCCGCACACTCTATCACTAACTGGGATGAATTCGTAATTGTATTTCTTAAGAAGTTTTACCCAAACCATAAGACTGTCCATATTAGGAGCGAGATCAACCAGTTCACCCAGCTTCCCAATGAACCATTTTGGAAGTGCTTTGAACGTTTCAAGGATCTACTTGTCCAATGTCCTCATCATGGAATACAAAGATGGGATTTATGTCGAATTATATATGAGGGCATTAATCCAGCAACAAAGCAGATACTTGAAACAATGTGTCAATGCAATTTCATGTCTAAAGATGACGGTGAAGCTTGGAAGTATCTGGAAGACCTCGTTGAAAATACTTTGCAGTGGGAAAGCGTAAGACCACCTTCATCTAGGGGAGGTATTCACCAGCTCGATGTTTCCATCGCAGTGAAAGCCGAAATGGCAGCAATGCAGAAGAAACTCGATGATATTGAGAACAAACTTTCATCAGTCTCCCTAAATCAGGTCACGCTTCCCAAAACCGTCTGTGGTTGCTATTCAGATCCTTCACACTTAACGGAAGAATGTCCTATGAATGCATCGTTTCAAACTAATGCTGCTTTTCAGCAGCGACCTAGAAACGATCCTTATTCTTCCACGCACAATCAAGGATGAAGAAATCATCCTAACTTTGCTTGGAACCAAAACCAACAAAGCAATTATCAAAGACCTCCTCCACAGCAACCACAACCACAGAATCAGCCCCCCTTTCAGTCACAGAACATTCAAAATCCGTCCAACACTTCACCACAAGTGGCCGGTACTGACAACTCTTCACTCGCACAAACTTTGGATATGTTCATGAAACATTCCATGCAATTGTCGGCTGAGATGAAGTCTTCTATTGATACCATATAGAAAGACTCCGCCTCCCACGGCGAGAGTATTAAATCAATAGAAAACCAACTTGCACAGTTAAACGCCGCAATGAGTGCGAGAGAGAAAGGCAAACTCCCATCTCAACCCATACCTAATCCTGGCCACTCACAAAGTTATAATGTGAGTGCCGTTACTACGCTGAGATCGGGAAAAGTGCTGAATAACCGAGTGGGTGAGCAATGTGATGATGTTAGTGACACCAATGATACCCTAGCTTCTTCTTCTTCCCCTAATTCGTCTAGTCTCCCACCTTCACCCAAGCCTATTCTCCATTTTCCCCAAGGCTCGAACCCTTCGCCCATTTCCTCGAATCTACCTAAAACGATCCCCACTCCAATTCTGGGATCCATTCCATCCCCACAAACTTCTCCAATGTTGGACCAAACCCTTATTGATAAAGCACCTTATCCAAACAGGTTAAGGGGCAACAGACCAAGTCCACAAATGGAGAAGATTGTGGAAATTTTTAAGCAAGTTAACATAAACATTCCTCTCCTAGATGCTATTCAACAAGTTCCGTCATATGCGAAAATCCTAAAGGACTAGTGCACTAGGAAGAGAAAAGTTCAAGTACCTAAAAAAGTTTTCCTTGTGAGTAATGTGAGCACTGCTTTTACACAACAACTACCCAAGAAACGAAAGGACCCCGGAAGTCCTACAATTTCTATTTCTATTGGGGGTAAAAATATCAATCGTGCTCTACTCGATTTAGGTGCTAGTGTTAACTTGCTTTCGTATTCTATTTATGAGCAATTAAGAATCGGAGAGTTAAAACCTGCGCATTGCACTCTTCAGATGGCCGATCGATCTGTCACCCAACCTAGGGGTGAGCTAGAGGATGTGTTAATCAAAGTCGGGGAATTCATATTCCTTGTGGACTTTATCGTTATAGACACGCAACCGGTAGCGAACCTACGAAATCAAATCCCGGTGATACTCGGTCGACCCTTCCTAGCAACTTCCAACGCAGTAATCAATTGTAGAAATGGCTCTATGACCCTATCCTTTGGAAAGAAGTCAATTGAGCTTAACATTTACAAGTTGGGAAGTGAACCCTCCGAACCCTATGCTCATGTGTGTTCTGTCGAATTAATGGATGTCGACAGCAGCGAATTTGATCAACCTCATGATACTGGCTCTTTTCATATGTTGTTGTTTGACCCAACCATGTACTCTTCCACCGAGTTGTCCGGGTCAACATCTAACGCTGATGAGGAACTTTTTATAGAGTCTGACGATCACCCTATTTTTTCTGATGACATTATTTTTCGGGGTATACACGAAAGCTTTGAGGAAATTTTCGCTGATGAACTCGCATTTTTACAAGACACGGGTGTTGAGATGAATCAACTCCAAGACAAAGGGATTGAACCTCCACCCCTTCTTCTGGACAATCATGATAATGCGAGTAATCCATCATCACTATCACTGTGTCGTCTCTCCAAATTGAGACGTAATCCTTTTCATTTACACCTCTTATCACATCCCCACTTCTTCACGTCGAAAGGTGACATGTTCTTCCACCAACCTTGGTGCTTCATCGATAAATTTTTTGAATGGTTGGTGTTGACCTTCGGTCTTTGCAAAACTTGGCATTGACCAATAACCTTGACCCCCTCATGTGATTTTAAAAGATTAACATAGTTTAACTCAAGTTTGGGGGGGGGGGGTATTTTGGCTCTTGAAAGAAAATGATTGTGAGCCAAAAATAAGTTTGGGGGAGGATTTTCACTTTCATATATTCTTGCCCCCATTAATAATTTCCTCCCAAGTCTACAGGTTTTTGAGCTTAACGGATGACATCAGTGAGGACACTGCTGTAAACAGGTTTTGGGGGAGGTTTGTGCTTATTTACACATCAATTTGCATCATACTTTGCATAAGCACAACGTTTTCAAAAATTTTTAAATTTTTTTTTTCTTTTATAACAAAAGAGTAGAAAGTGAAAAATTACATCCAAAAGATAGGAATAGTTTAAGAAAACTAAGAAAATTAGAAGTTTTCTTAAACGAACTAGTAATAAGTAGTTATGAGCTGTTGTCTGAAGGGTTGGTAAGATGAAGGAAGTCACTAATCTGAGCATAAAAATAAGTCTGAAAAATAGTTTCTATTCTGGAAGCCAAACATTTGAATGTTGATACCCTACTATATGCACTTACACACGTCTTGAAACTCGGGATAGTAGAGGATACCTTGAAATGCTCTTTTCTAAAAGCCAAAGTATGAAGGAAATAAAAAAAATGAAGAAAATATAAAAATGGTGAAAAGAAAAAAATGAACACTGGTTTTGTTATCGCCAAGACAGCAATAAAAAAATATAGCGAGGGTGCTTCATCACCTAGTGCCTTAGACCAACTGGTTTGGGAGTCACTGCTAAGCCTTAGGTGGTGCAAGACGAGGAAAATACTATCACCTAATCAGCAAGCACATAAGTAATCGGTCGGTTAGTACCTCAAGAAGTATTAACGGTCGTATGAAAATGTGTGAGCAAATCTAAATATACATCAAGTTAAAAAGTACTAAGGTAGATGGACAAGAGTATGATAGCTTGAATTGAATTCTCCGAGTGTAGGGATGTCCATTACACACACGTAGGGGTATATGATCGATGTTTGGATGAAAGGTAGGAACGAAAAATAAAGACGATGTTTTATTGAGGGATGAAGTGACTTCTAACATTTTTTCATGACTATTAAGATAGGGCTCATAACAACTGAAAAGCTAGTATAGTTGGAAACTCTTATTTTCAAAGTCTTTCTTTTATGGTTCTTATCTTTATATGTAAATTTCACTATCTCTCTTTTGTTATGGGATTTTTTGGGTGTAATCCGCTGAAAACCCTCAGGAGACAACACTCCTCCTACTAGGGACACCTAGAGCTTTAACGGCTTGTTGCACGTGCTCAGTGCAATTGTGTTTGCCTACGAAAGTGTGGTTAGTTTTCTCCTTTCTTTTTTCTCCTTCTCTTAAATAAACTAGTTTGCTCGGGACGATCAAAGATAAGGTTGGGGGTATTTGTTCAGTTGATAAAACTGCACATTTAATATGACATTTTTCCTACTATTTCTATATTAGAAAAGATGTTTATTATAATATATGATACATATGAGGGTTTATCTGTTAAAATACTATTTTCATGTGTTTATATATTATAATTAACATTTGGTAGAAAAATGTAAGCATATAATATCCATGTAACATTTGGCCCATTTAAAATATGCTTACTTTATTAAATACCTTTGACCAAAGTCTTAATGGTTAGTTAATATCTCAATATAACAAACTCTACTAAATATTATTTGTTGAGTTATTGTGCAGAATTTGCAGGGCTAAAATCAAGGGAATTAAAGTTGTTAAAGCAAACCTGCCTAATTAAGAAAACAAACTAAAGAAATCAAATCTGGCAGAAACAAAGAAAAGATTTCCAGTTTACAAAGATTCCATTGATCACCACGTGTCATGAAGATGCAAGGCCAGAAAAATCAACATGAGATCTCAAACCCCCTATTGGCCGCGGATCCGCCGCGGGCCAGAGGGTTCAGAAGGTGGGATTTTTTCTGTTGGATCATAACTAGTTGCTTCTAAATTTAGAAGTTAGATTTCTGGCTTTAGGACTATAAATAAAGACCGAGAGCCTCTTGGAAAAAGGATCAAGCCGACGAGATCACGAAGTCTAAGACGACTCACGCATCCAGACTAATCATCGATGGTTCATCTACCTCCTTAGAAGAGATCGAGAAGCAAACTAGGTTTTTGTAATCATTTTCTAAGGAATCAAAGTATACTTGATCTTGTTGATTAATAAAGGTAGTTTATTGCATTTTTATTTTCTTCATGATTTCTATCTCTTCTTATCCCAACATGCGCGAGTAATTCTCCGCTTGCTAGGGTTCATAGGATTAGGGTATGTTAATGGATGATGAAAATCCTTAAACTCTTTTTACGTCCTATAAAGTTTATAAACTTTACCAAAAGAATTATTAACATCCTAATCGGGCGAGCTACTAATTCATTGTTAGTCTCGACCGCGATTAGAGATTAGATTAATGATTATTTTGGTAAAGGCTAGATATGAACGGAGTTCCGTATCGAGATAGGGGTTAAGAGTGGGATTCCTTTTCCCTCCAGAAACCCTAATCTACATGCATCACTGTCGTTCTAGTTTTAAATCTATTAAAGGATAAAAAGAGTAATTTCTAATTAATCATCCATAACTACTAAATCCTAATGAACCCTACAAGCCCTCTTCTTATATAAACTTACCTCCGTAGTTATTCTAGATCTATATTTTGCATTAGTGTTTAACGTAGATCTAAATCCTACAACCATTCTTCAATATTCTTTATTCTTCCTCCTCTCTTTCAACACATCTAAAGTAAGAATAAAATATTCAACGTTTCCCGGAGGACGACCCGTACTCATCTCGGTCTAGCTACACGCGACACCGTTATTGATTGCGGTTATTCTACAAAAACAATTTTTCCTACCAATCAAGAGACTGCATGAAGCTCTCTGGGCGTATCGAACCGCGTTCAAAACGGCCACAAACACAACGTCATATGCATTGGTATTCGGCGCTGAAGCAGTACTCCCTTTGGAGATAGAGCTACCCACTCTATGAGTGGCGGTTCATTATGAACTAACAGACGAAGAGAATGCTCATCTCCGGCTTGAGGAGCTCGATACCCTCGATGAAACTCGTCTCATGGCGCAGCAAAACTTGGAGGCTTACAAAGCAAAAACAACGTGCTCATATGAGAGATTGACCAGGCCGAGGACATTTCGCCAGAGCGAACTCGTGCTAGTGGTCAAGAGACCTATGATCTCCAATCGTGCCAAACGGGGGAAATTCGAACCGAACGATGAGGGCTCGTACATCATAGACAAAGTCTACCAAGGTGGGGCTTACTTGCTCATGGATATGCATGGCGAAAGACCCTTCAGTCCAATAAACGGCCGGTTCCTGAAAAAATACTACGCCTAACGAATCACGGCCTAAGTCAACGATAGATGACGACGCCTATGTCCGCTCGCTATCTTCCCAAGCCCAAACTCTATAAGTAGTATCCAGCAAAACCGTTGTCTTCAAAATGGCAACAACAGACCGAAACGTCCTTAAACTAAAACGGACCGAAACGTCCCTAAACTGATAAAGGACCGTAATGTCCTAAAACTAGCTATGGACCTCAATGTCCTAAAACTAGCGACGGACCGAAACGTCTCTAAAAATACTACAAACCACAGCATTCTTGGGCTGACGCAAAAAAATCGGTACGTCCATAAGCAAGATGGGCACGGATGAAAACCCGAAAGGGCTCCATGAGTAAAAATAGCAAGGCTACCGGCGATATTTGTGAAAACCCGAAAGGGCGCAAACTCGTAAAAAAAACGGTACGTCCATAAGCAAAATGGGCATGGACGAAAACCCGAAAGGGCTCCGTGAGAGCAGGGCTACTGGCGAGTGTGTGAAAACCCGAAAGGGCGCAGACTCGTTAAAATTATGCACACTTGCAAAGTCCTCTCGACCCTATAAGAAGAAAATACCTGCGTGAGATCCTTACGACTCACAAGGGAGCAAAACACATAAGGATCCTCACGATTCCTGAAGAGAAATTACACTTACGAGATTCTCATGACTCGTAAGGAGAACCCTCTTATGAGACCCTCACGGCTCATAAGATTCGAAAGCCTTAAGCTACAGGGATCTAAACCTGTTCTTAAGCCATCACATTTCCAGACTGCCCTACAAACGGTTCAATAATTGACCCTTGTATACAATCCACGGGCACAAATAAACGTCTCCCCCATCAAGTTCCCACCAATGGCGCGAAATTTCTCCACTTGGTGAACAACACTTGTAAGTCCTCTCGACTTATAAGGAGAAAACGCTCTTGTAAGATCCTTACAACTTATAAGAGAACACACACTTAAGAATCCTCACGATTCCTAAGAATAAAACGCCCTTACGAGATTCTCATGACTCATAAGGAGAAACATCTTTATGAGACCCTTACGGCTCATGAAGCCAAAAGCCTTAGTCGACAGGATCCTAACCCTGTTTGCTAAGCCAGCTTTAATCGAACCGACAAAGGCAAATGATGATTCGCTCCTGGCAGTATCCCAGTTGTAGCGATGCTGATGCCTAAATCGGTATCAAATTCCAAGTCCTTTCACGGCAAGTGATGATTCGCTCCTGGCAATATTCCAGTCACAGCGATATCGATGCTAAGATTGGTATCAGATCCCAAGTTCCATACTCGCGGCAAAAAGTCAGCAAGCTATAAATGCATATGAACTAGCCGAAATGATAGGGCAACTTGCAACAAAATCAGCAAGTAAAAGATATGCATATAAAAATAGCCGAAATGTTTGGGCAACTCACAATAAAAAGCAGCGAGTAAAGAAAATACGACATATCGATACAACTTATCAAGCTACTGGGGACGGACGTTTACCACCCCTAGACGAGATATGCGACATATCAGACGAAGAGACCGGACTGTACGGGAGTGTTACTGATTGGATTCGCAGGAGAATGTACATGCTTGCTTGTTGATCTTTTGATCGCTCAATACCTGGGTGGCTGTTACGTTTAGCTAACCGCTTGCAGCTTGTGGGTGACTGATATGATCATCACCTACTGCCGGCATATTGACGATTCTTTAGAGTCCTACACAGAGGTTTCCTGGCTCAGGCAAAACGGAGAAGGAGCACATATGTGATATGTGTGGGACCGGGAATAATACGTGTATGCGATACCGTATTAGATTCTCGCGTTATGAGATATCGGCCGGGTATATGAGATATAGCCGGGTCATCGGATCAAGTGTTGATTCGATGAACTGATACATATTATATTAGTCGGTTATTTGTGAAATAGCCGAATTATCGGATCAAGTGTTGATTCGATAATTTAATGTATAATTATATATTTGATATATTAAGTTACATTAACTAATATAAGCTCACTTAAAGATTCTTTTTCTCACTCGGATAATACATTGATATATATGTGATATATGTTAATTGTATTATTTTATTTTGTTACAATAAATATTGTATATGTGATATATAATATTGTAACATGTTAGGGTTATAAATGCAACATGTTTTGTGGAGAATAAATGTGGTTAGGGTTTGGATTAGGGTTAAGCTTTCATGAAGCTTTCAAGAAGCTTCTTGAAGCTATGACTTTGACCTTGATATTTTGCATAGATATTTCCTTAACCCAACCCAACCCTGTAACCATAGTTGTTTCTCTACATGGGTTAAGTCTTCATACTTAACCAATGGTTGCATTTCTAACCTCACTTGAGTTTCATTATTCATCACAAAGAGATTGCTTCTTCTTCTTCCTTCTTCTTGCTTGAAAAAACTTTCTAGCTTTTTGTGATGTGATAAAAATGAGTGAGAAATAGAAAACAAATGAGAGTTAAATTCCTACTTCATCATCCTCATCTATTCTAGCCGCTTAGATTAGGGTGTTTGCTTTGCTAATACTTGATTAGCAAAGCAAGAGCTTGGGTTTGAGTTTCTTCAAGGTAGATCATCTTAGTTATCGAAGATCGGAAGTAAGCTTACATCTTTCTTTTGTGGAGCCTCTTTAGAGTCCAGATACTCGATGATCGTAGTGAAGGGACCTTAACACGGAGTTTTAGAAGTGAAGGAACGGACTACAAAGGTTGTAATCCCTAACTCTTAGAAGTAAAGTTGTTTGCTTGCCTTTTGTTTCACCTAATCTCTAGTCTAAGATCTTGGTTAGGGTTGTTCGACACATCTAAAATTTAAATCGGGCATAGTTGATACCTTATAGACCCTTGTGACAGTGCCTAGTAACCCTACAGTGGTATCAGAGCCAAGCTAGATCTTTAGGCGAAGTCTAGATGAAGTTTAAAGTCCGATTGAACTCCGAAACGTCGCGATTTACCCCTTCTCTGGAAATTTTTAAAAATGTTGATTTTTTCATATTAAAAATACTCAGAAAAATAAGCAGGGAATTCTAAGAATTACTGTGAAGTACGAAGCCCCAACTCCATCATGGGAGTGCAGAACCGCGGCCAAACCATGGGTTTGGCGGCGGTTCCGCGGCCATCATGAGGGGTCAGGGGCTCGTACTTCAAAGTATGATTCTTGGGTACTTTTTCATGATTCTGGAAATTTTTAATTTTACTCAAGTGTTGAGTTTTCAGGAGATCTTTTGTATTCGTTGATTCGATCGGAAAGTTTAACTTCGTTTAAGTATTTCCGGGTAATTTTAGAACGTGTTAAAAAGTTCGAACGGATATCAATAACTCATTTATCCCCGGTCAGTAAATTTCTAAGTGTTGGATTTTTCCTTAGTTAAAGAACGTTCAAAGTCGTGCAAATAACGCGGTGGACCCTCTAGAAGAACACAAACATTAACTCGATTATGTGACTGTCTGAACCGCCTCTAAACCTTAGGGTTTGGGGCAGTACGGCGTTGCCACATATGAGGCGTTGGTTTGACCCTTCTACGGCTGGACCATTGGTACTGTGGCATGTGATAGATGCTTTTAAACTCCGCTCAAGTGTTGAGCCATTTGGGAAATCTTGGGTGTTTGTTTATTCGATCGGAAAGTTTAACATTGTCTATTTATCTGGAATGTGATACAATATTTGGAATCCACAATTAGTTATGAGATAACTAATTTGAATGTTATAAATCTAGCAGTTCGGTCTCAGATGATCGGTTGCCACGGAATTTTGATGCGATCAAAAGTCCATCGTAATCACGTAGCGTACGTGGATACTCGCCGGGAAAATTAATAGATAGCCACGCCCCATAGCCCCGACCAAGTGACTGTAGGAGAACCTCGTCGCCAAAAGCATCCGTTTGGGTGCTCGCGGCAACGGTGTTCCGCCTTAGTGCACTTCGTCGACGGCATCGGGGGTGCGGCCATCTACTAAGTTTTCGACGAGCATTCGATCAGATTATCGGGAATCTTGTTGAATTGCCCGACAAGATATTCAAAAGTGTTTTCGATATTGAGACTAAAATGCGGGGTTTATAATTGTTAGGCATGAGATGTCTAAGGAATTCATTTGGTTAGGCATGCGATGTCTAAGGAGGTTGCGGATTCCAACTGTTGTAGTTTTACCTTTTTTTTCTGCGACCGTAAGTGTAATATGTGGTGTATCGCCGGTTTCGTTGCTATACATCAACGACAATTGGGATACGCATATTTACTTACGTTGATGACATGTGATATTATGTGTTGTTGTGATATGTTATATTGGATCGTCATGTTTTGAATAGCCGAGGTTTTTATGTGAGATGAGAGTTTTTCTTTTTCATTCATGTAAAATTCATTGTATGTAATATTCTTTTATTGGGGCACTTCCGGGCTAAGGATGATGTCACCATTGTATATTATTTACTTTTCCGCATTAGGATAGACCCAAGACGGGGAGCATAAGTAACCGGGTTCTAGGGTCCAGTGGGAGACCATCTCGAGGAGTCGAGACCGGGTCTCTTAACTCTAGAACTGGCAGGGTTACTTGCCGCTCTTGTAGGGGTCTAGGGATGTGGGTTTGGCTATTTATCGAGACCGTGGAATCCGTGTTTTATACAGGCTTGTATCAAAAACATGGACCTCCTAGTATATCAAATATTTCATATATGTTCTTCTGCTGCAATGTTCTGTGATGAGACTATATTACTGCCTGAGACGAATGTTTATATTGTATATATGAGATATTTATTATATATTGCTGATTTCGTTTCATATCTGATGCTTGTGAAGCATAATTAAAATGGGACTTCATTAATGAGATTAATGAAATAAAAGAAACCTAAAGATGTTGTAGAAACTTGTTTAAAAACCGATAGCTCTAGTTCTTGCTTTGCATAGTAGTGTTCCTTGTAGAACATCCAGCACCTTATTTGATAAGGAAAGAGCCGAGATCCCTTCACCGGGAGTGACCTCTTTAGCGAAACTAGCAGATGCTGCATACACAGTTTGTCTTTTGATTGCTTCTATAGTTTTTTCTTTGCATAGTGATATTTGTGAAATATCCTGCACCTTATTCGATGAGGAAAGAGCCGAGATCCCTTCACCGGGAGTGACCTCTTTAGCGAAACTATAAAAGCCTCAAAAACACTCCTTTTCAAAATCCACTCGATTCTACGACGATATCAAGTTCATTACGCAAAGGGTTTTCTTAAAAACCTGTCGTAGCCCTCCGTCATTTCAGATAAGTACTTCATAGTATTCGTGTTGCGTTTGTTGACCTTGTCAAGGCGTAGTGTGCGGTAGCTATTTATGCTTATCTGTATAAGCATATGATGCGATTGAGTTAGGGTAGTCGTGCGACTTTGTTGACCTTAGCCAAGGGTCGTGCGGGTGGGTTTAATTCAATCGGGAAATGACGGGTTGAACTTGGCTAGCGCTTATGATTTGTTGACCTTAGCCAAGGTCATAAGTTGCTACGGGCAAAATATTATTGGGAATTTCAAGTGTTGAAATTTGCAATGAGATTGCATACCTTCTATGAGATGGTTGGATCCCGATACCCGCTGCGAGTAAGAGTTACTCCTGAGCTAAATGTAACTTAGCTAGTCGGGTCGTATTGATATGACCTAGTTTACAATGCCTCAAGAAGGATTCATTCATTTTTAAACTCTTCCTCTTGTGTGTGTTCTGTACACTAAGAACTGTGGTTTGATTTAGAACGTCTATGCTTTTAGATAACGTGTCTGAACTGATCAACTCTTGATATAGGAAATGTTCAAAACATTATCCAACAGTACAAAATTATATCCTTCTTTATTAAATAAAGATACTGATATGATGTTGTATATCAGGTTCGGTATCTAATAACATTCGTTCAGAATCAATGTATTCTAGTAATACAGGGTGATAACTGCCAACAGACTTGGCTTGCAACAATTGCATCGTTTCTAACTCTTGAAACTTATCACCCGTTCTCAGTTCTCTACCTATCTGTAGCCCATGTAACAGATTACATATCTAGGATCATGATCCGGTATCTCATACCCAGGACGTAAAAGATATTGAGAAACAGTTCTTGGTAATGAATACACCCGAAGAAGATGCATCAGCATACACTTTCTTCATTTGGGCGGCACGAGAATTCTGGTAATCCCCTATTTCCTGCTCTGTCTTATAAAATTTATAAGTTGGAGCGGAACCAACGTTCCCTAGCGCAGTATAACAAGCGGGTTCGGTCAATACATCCGTATTATTATCTTGATTAAAGTGTGACATGGTCGCTACCTGGAGAGAGAGAGAGAAGAAAATACTCAGCGTATGCTCTTGCAAGATTAGATTGGTTATTAATATATCTAATCGGGATGTCTCCCACTGTTTTAGTCAAATCTTCCTTCAAACCCTAAAAGGAAAGACTAGCCGGGATTAATTACACACTATAAGTTCGCCAATCTTTCAGCCAGGCTAGTGCCGGTACTTTGAGGGAGGTTCCCCGTGCTTTCGTACGGACCTAATTAAAATAAACCTCGTTTTCTCAGGGGCGTAACTCCGTTAACACCTTTCTAGACACCTACTTGATCGGCTAATTGTAATGTGGTTCATAGGATCAAGGAGGGATGGTTGAAGTAGGGAAGGATTACTATGTGATCATAAGATATCTATGAAATTAAAAGGAAAATCATATAAGATGGCTATAAGGGCAGCATTGCTTTATGGATAGGGCAATAAAGAAAAATATGTCCAAGAAAAAAGAGTGCATTAGAAATGAGAATGAGGAGATGAATGAGAGGCAATGCTCTAAGAGATAAGGTAAGAAATGAGTGTATAACAAGATGGATAAAATGAGAGAGACGGTTGAGATGGTTTAGACATGTGCAACGAAGACCAATAAATGCTCAAATTACGAGAAGTGACAAAATTGTAGTTAATGACGCATGAGGCTAGAGATTGATCTTAACAAATGTGGATAGAGGAAATTAAAAACGATATGTTAATTGCAATTTAACCAAGGAGGCTGCCAATGTTGTGGAAAGCGTAAAACGTAATGAAGCAGAAGGATAGGGCTTAGGATTTAACGGGTTTTACCTGGGCTTTAGCGGCAAAAAGTGCCAATATGTTTTTTTAAAATATTAAACAAGATTTATATGATGGAAAATTAGATAGATAGAAAGATTTATATACAAAAGATAAAAAAAGAAAAGAGATGTTTTTCTTTTTCGTATTCTACAAAGTTATCCAATAATAAAAATATATTTTTAAGACAACATGATAAACATGTCATAATATAAGCTCTAAAAAATTTTGGTATAACTTGAAGACGACAATAAGATTTACTGGTTCTATTATTTGATATGATGATTTGAAAATTTTAATAGAATAAAGATTTTATTGTATTATAACCGATCAAAAAACGGGTTTAAGCGGGATTTCAAGCGCATAAAAAGAGACCAAAGCAGGGTTCCAGGCTACTAAAGAAACACAAAGGCTTTATACTACCGCTTTATATGAAAGCGAAGCGCTTCGTGACCGCATTCCGCTAAAGCGGAGCTTTAACGGAGGTTTATAGGGCTTTTTACAATAGTGGCGGCTGCCCTTAACCTAGCAGTATGGAAGAAAGAAACCAATTCATATATCCGCTCCTAGAAACTTGGATATAAACTTCTTGTTGTTGTTGCACTTGATCAATAAAATTGGAATTGTCATGTATTTTTTGCCTTTACCGTAAGTATTTGGTAAAAATGCACGCTGCTGATATTACTTATTTTTCATAACCTTCAATTTAGCAGGATGTGAAATTTATATGTATATATGAGTATACACTCACAAAAAAAATGCTAAATTGTCGACACGGCTTGGCAAAATCATCCAATCTGTAGTACAACCTCAAATACTTTTTATCTGGCTAACCTTGCCCTTTTCATGATGTGGGCGTGGTTTAAAAAATTGTAACATTTTTTATAGTTCCATGCACTGAATTGTGCCACATACGTTTGCCTCTTTGTTTTGACAATGTCATTTCTTCTTCCATTGACATCCTTGCACCCTCGGTTTCTTTATCTAAGCATTAAATAATGAGGAAACGGGGCCCACAGAGGCATTCCAGGCCCATAATTGCAGTGTCAAGACTGGAGGCCTCATGGAGCCCAGAGCCTTTCTTACACAGCCCCCTAGGCCCCACAAATCCTGCAGCCTGGACACTGCAGTTATGGATTAGGTTGCACGGACATGTCTTTTTGGTTGCCGTATCCATGCCAGATATGTGTCGGACACGGATTTGTACCCGATACGTGTCTGACACATATTTTCCGTGTCCCGTTTCGAAACAAAGGGCATTGGATTTGGACACATGTCGAACACGTTTTAGTGAAAACACGACACTAAAAAAAACTATTTTTCAATTAAAAGCGAGAAAACCCTAATCTTGTTATAATTTTCTTGATTTGTTGACTTTTTTAATTTTACTCAATTTTATTGTTTAATATATTTTCTACTTGAAATATATTTTTGTTGAGTTGGTAGGAAAATACTGAAATTATATGATTTTGATAAAATTATGTTAAGTACAGTTAGGAAACTACTGAAATTATATTGTTATTACTGGAATTATGTTAAATACAGATAAGAAAATGCTAAAATCATATTTCTGTTATCGAAATTGCTGAAGTTGTGCTAAAACAATAAAGTTCTTTGCTGGATTTTGATAAATACAATAAAAAAAATTGAAATGCTAAAGTTTTTGTTGAATATGTTGTCGCAATGATATGATATTATATTTTTTATACACACATGTGTCCCCGTATCGTATATTTTGGAATTCTGCCGATCGCCGTGATTGTGTCTGCGTATCCGTGTCAGTGCAACCTTGGTTATGGGCATGTTGTATCCCTGCCCCTGTAGGCCCCTTGTAGCCTTGAACAATAGTTTTCTTCAACTATCCTCCTCCCTGCCATGTTATTAGCCTTTCCCAACTATTATGTAATTTTTTAGGATAAATACGATTTCCATAACCCTTACTATGATTTTGGAGTTTTTTTTCTGTGGTGACAGACAAAGATGGTATTAGGACCTCTTAGGTTTATATGTAATAAGGTGCGTATTTGAAGAAGATTTTAGAACCAAAATAGAAGAAGAAGAAGAAGAAGAAGAAGAAAGTAAATCCCAGTTCCTGGTCCACATAAAAGGAGCCCTCAGTCATGGTGTGTGCATGGGGTTGTTGGAGGAGTGATTGTTTCAACATCTTAATAACGTAGAAATTTAAGACCTAGGTTCCTAATTTTTATGCTAGTTTGCTATTCTAGCATATATCACATATATAAGTTTAGGCTGTCACCTTGCCTTACACTCTTTTCAGTGTGAGAATAAAGTCTTCATATTAAAATAGACTTCAGTCCGATGTGACAAATTCAAGCTTTACATGTGACTTGACACACACGTGACTCACAAATGTTAGCCTCAAGTAGTACTTTCATTTCTCTTTAAGATAATTCAACCGGACCTGTTATTTACATTGTGGCTCTTCTTTCCTGTAATTGGTATTTCATGGTCTTGAAGTCATTTGATGTCTTATGGCTCTTATCATATGCTTAGTTTTATTTTCATTCTAGTACTTTCCCTATCAGTTTTTTGCCTACAGAATGGTATTATGGACACCCAAGATGAGGGGACTCGTCGATTTTTCAAGAATTCTTCTGTTCAAGTTCTGCTTTGCCCTCGTTCCGCAGGAAAACGGCATAGTTGGGTGAAACAGCAGGTAACCTTTAATTAAGTTGATATTTTTCCTGTACGCAACTGACACTTGTATCTACAACAACAATCCAAACATTTGTATCTATAAAATTTTATTTATTTTCCTGCTGCCACTTTGTACTTTGTGAAATGGAGAACAGAACAGATACTAAACGGTTCCTCTTATTCCATTGCAAAGTGATCATGAACGTTTAATGACTCCTTTATTTGTTTTAACTTCTGTAACTATTTTATTGTCATATGGACATTTATGATACCTGTCCACTAAAGAGTTTGTAAAAATAACATAAGCACATGATAAGGATGTTTTGCTGAATTGGAGCAGAGTTGGGAATTGCAAACTAAAGAGAAACATTAGCAGAAAGATTGCCACCTGCACAAATATAAATAGATCGATAGGATTTTAGCTTCAATCCTATCAGTGATGGTGTATGTTGCAAAAATGGGAGACTGCATACAATTAATCATAGTAGAGATTGATGTCTTTATACAGATAAAAGAGAATTTTGAGACTACTTATGTATCAAGCTCCAACTGAACGGTCTTTGTCGTCAAGTCGTTCAAATTATGATCTATAATAATTCAAACTCATTAAAGCTTCATGCTAAAGGTTTGAGAGGGTTAAAACATCGACCGGATAAGTATATGCTAGATTGGATCATACTTGGAGGGTCACCATTCGAAACAAGGATATTAGGATTTGACCTGAAACACCCCACGCTAATTAGTTGATTTCTTTCATGACCATAAAATACCATAAATAAATAAGAAAGAAATCTTCAGTGGGGAGAGAGAGAGAAAGAGAGAGAGAGAGAGAGAGAGGTGTTGGTTCTGACATTCCGATACTCTGACCAGACACCAAAAAAATGTAGTCCTCAATCGATTATATCACTTTCAATTTTCTTGAATTTAAATTGAGGAATGATTTGGGTTCTCAGCTTAGATGCTATAAACTATAGCTTGGCCGACATCGTATATAAAGCGATAATACACTGTGGCTATCATGTTATAGTCTTGTTTTTTTTTTTTCCTTCAAATTTTACCACTTATCATACAAGTTAGATATGTAAATTTATGTTCTAATTGGTGCAAATTTTGTCAACTATGCTAACTATGGCTGAACGCTTCTCGTTACGATACACCTTACACTTGTCGGGATTTTACTTTTATTGTTAGATACAACCTTTCCCATATAGTTATTTTTTCCCTAGCATTTTATTGCATCAAGTTAATTCATATTACTTAAGTTAATTTTTATGTTATGTTCAGAGTTTCCAGTTCATAAATCGAATCTTATACATTATAACTGATATGAAGTATCAAAACCAAAGTTTATAGTCCTACATTGATTTGGTTGTTTAATTTTTGAGGGGATAGGTAAAATTTTTTCTTGCTCGTCGAAATTTCTGTCAACAGGAAACTGGAGCCATCTTTACTCATCATCAGAAAACAGTTATCGTTGATGCTGATGCTGGTAACTACAAGAGGAAAATCATTGCTTTTGTTGGAGGGCTTGATTTATGTGGTGGGCGATATGATACTCCCAAGCACCCAATATTTAGGACATTACGGACATTGCATAAGGGTGACTTTCACCAGCCTAACTTTTGCTGTAAGCTCCCAACCTTCTTTATGACGACCAATCTCAGGTTATATCTTAATTTTTTCCTCCATGTTGATGTTTAATTTACACTTGTTCTGTGTAGATGATATGCAATTTATTTTCTATCATGGTTGTTACGGCGCCACGGCGAATCATGGCGGTAGTGAACCGCCAGGACGCCATGGCAACACGGCGCCTGCCGTGGCGTCCGTACGGTGACAAATCGTTCACAATGTGCTACATTAATTTTATATATATCTATAGTTCTATACCCAATATATAATTACAAAAACTATAAAATACCATCAAGCACAAAACTTTATCATCATTTAACCATCAAACATAAAACATTTTATCAAATTAGGATATTATTAGTTTATTACGATGGGAATCACTTTGGGTATTTGGAGGGAACATAATGAAAGAATTTTTAGAGCAAAGAATAAATACTTATATGATATTGATTATCAAATTTGAAATTCGATTCTCAGTTTGTCTCATATATATGCAGATAAGATGAAACTTAAAATAAGAAAGATGAATTACGGAGGTAGCGAATCACGGCGGTAGTGAACCGCTGTGACGCCATATCGTCGCCATGACGACTATGTTTTAATTATTGTTGCCTTGTCTATTGGGGAATATGATATGATTAAGTAGTTTATAATTAGTGCAGCCTATATATGATAAAATGAGGAAGGGTTGATTGTTGCGAGTTGGATGTGGAGTTTTGGCGGATAGATGCTGTCATGTGGATTTTCATTGGTCATGCATGGATTCTTATCCATTAGTCTCCAATCTTGTTCGTGTGCTTCAGCTAAGGTTTGAAATGGTCATAGCCGGGGCGGGCCATGCAATGTTTTCTCCTCACACTCCTTAATTTTAGCAACAATCACTGGGAAGAAGAAAATTTATTGCGGGCATTAGTCACACGAGTTGTGTTTTAATAAAGTGAATATGTGGTTTTAAAAAAAGAAGATTAAGTTATGAATCGAGGGATAATGCATCATGCATCAGATCTATGGCATACCCCGTCAATTGTGCTCTCGTTTTTCCATTTGCATTCTAAGATGAATGCTGATAATGCACGATATTGATGACCTCCAAGATCAGGACGCGTGGCGGATGACGTATCCCAGGGCTCAGAGGAAAGGGCCCGCAGGGGCCGACGCGGCCATCCGGATCCCGACCTGCAAGCACAAACTGGCCCACCTCGGGGGCTTCTGAAAATCAGCCTCCTCGGCCATTCGGCTCGCCTCGAGCCGCCATAGGACCAAGACTCCTCGACCTCCCTGCCCATTCCCGAGCTCCCTGCCAAGACCGTCTTCCTCGGTCCTCCGACCAACTCCACCACTCGCAGGCGTAACCACCGTTCCGCGAATCTCGCCATGCACAGATTCTGCGCCAACAACATCCCACGTTCCACGCTATCACGATCCCCATTAATGGGCGATCCGCTCTCTGCGCGAGCATGACGTCGGGAGCGTAACTGCCGGCGAGATTCTCGCGCCTGCCGCTACGTGCCACCAGCGCTATATAAACCCCCATCACAGAGGGGTAAAGTAAGCCATTCTTTTACACTTACGCCGTTACTCTACTCGGATCTTGTCACTGACTTGAGCGTCGGAGGGTCCTCGGTGGTACCAAACCACCCCAAGACTTCTTTGCAGGTACACGGCGGCAGCCTCCTCATCCCATTTTGTCCTCTCAAAACCCATTGAGACCCACACGCAACGAAGGACAGTCAACCTAGTTCACCTCGAGATCGACGGAAGACAACATCTGACGGAGGCCCGAAAAGGAGCTCCATCAAATGCTAAGCTTGTTTTTGCCAACCATGCAATGTGATACAAAGGAATCCATCTGGAAAGGAAATCACTTCCTGGTTGGGCCTTCACATACAGTAATTAATGATGGGTGAGGTTGCTAGAAAGACAAAAAAAAACAAATTAAATTAATATTTTTCAAAGAATAATATTTAACTATGTTTGCTAAGCATGCACCCTACTAAACAAATAAGAAAAAATAATAAAAACAAGGTTCCAACTTACCTGGGACGGAAGCACGCCAAATGATCGTTGTCCTAAGAACAGAATTCGCCGTCTCTAGCACAGGACTCGCCGACGATCTGTTCCCAAGATACGATTGCCCCACCAACAGGGACTCCACCCGAAGTGCAGTAGGATGAAGTGTCGAACCGGTCGCTGACCCTCGTCGCTCAACAATAAAAAAGGTGGCCCGAACCCGAACTAGACAGGCAGCAGCAACAGTGGAGAGCAGAGGAGATGAGCAGAGAGCAAAGCAAAGCAGATGAGCAGCTCGCTGAGAGCAGAAGAGATGAGCAAAGCAGAGCAGATGAGCAGCTCGCTGAGACTAGAGGAGATGAGCAGAGCAGAGCGGATGAGCAGCTCTCTGAGAGCAGAGGAGATGAGCAGAGCAGATGAGCAGCTCTCTGAGAGCAGAGCAGATGAGAGCAGGGGAGAGGAGATGAGATGAGCGGTGTTTTTCCTCTTCTTCCTTTGTTTTTTTTTTTTTTTTGTAATCAGTTTAACAAAAGAGAAGAGGTGCTTTTTATATAGGAGTCTGAGCCAGCCTCATTACTGCCCATCAATACACAGATTAATGCAGGCCCAACGTCTCTGTCCTCCAACGGGCAGAAACGCCTGCATTAAAGTTCCAACGGTACACTCTTAATTACGAGCCCATGGCTGCTGCAACGGTCCAGTAACGGGTCCAAACAAAATCATTTTGTGCAAAAAGATAAGCGTACGAACCGAACCGGGCTCTGGACGAACGGACGGCGCGAGCGCGCGTGTGGAAAAGCCCAAGCCCACTAGCCCTTGAACTACTTTAAGTGGCTAAGACACATTCTCATATATAAGCACAGCAACACCTTATTGCCTAGACGATGTGGGACTAAAGAAAAAGGAAAAATAGATTTTTAACCATTAAATAAAGCATAAAATCCATCATCCCCCACATGGTTTAAAAACTCAGTGTAGTTGAAATACAAAAGGACACATTGAGCGACATAATACTTAGCATATCAATGAGGTGGTTTTTTGCCTTGAACCTCACCTAGTATGACACATTTCCATTCGAAAGGGACGTGGTGAACTAGGTCTTGAACCAGACCCTTTGAACCGAACTTCCACATGCCACACAGCCAAATATAGGGTACGAGACCAGGTTCATAAGTCGGCTAGCGCGTTTCAGCCATGCGCTGATCTTGTCTCAAGAGTGCTCTAGAGAATGACAGCAATTCACATAGTCCCGGCCCCAGGAACACACTCACATAGTAACGTTCTCCAAGGATGCACTGAACGGACCTACACCTTGCCATAAAGGCCTTGAACATATTCAGAGCAATGGCTCTTCCTTAACCGTTTCAGTCAGGAGCATTGTCACCATAGGGAGGGTCTTGGAGATATACTCCTAAAAAGTCAGTGCTCCAAGTAGACACGCTAGTAGCTCGTTGTCCCTTTGAACCAAACTTCATGGGATCTCCACTTGGAATGGTAGGGTATCCACTACGGTGTCTAAGTGGTGGGCAACAGACCCGTCCCCCTCGATGAGGATTGGACTAGCTGTCTTACTAGCCCCTTGGTCAAAGGATCTGCCAAGTTATTCACTGATTTCACAAAATCAAGTGAGATCACACCGCGTGCGATCCTGTCCTTGATATCCTCTAAACAAATTCTCAAGTGTCGTTTGCCAGTATCACTCTTAGATTGTCTGGCCTTATCAATAGCAGCTTTACAATCACAATATATAGTCAAAACAGGTAATGGCTTAACAGTTAAAGGAATATCAAGTAAAAACAGTTTAAGCCATTCAGCTTGCAAACTAGCTAAGTCTAAAGCAATTAACTCTGCTTCCATAGTTGATCTAACTATGACTGTTTCTTGGTGGATTTCCAAGAAACAGCACCTCCTCCTAGCAAGAACACATAGCCACTAGTTGATTTAGTTTCATCTGAATCAGAGATCCAGTTGCCATCAATATAACCTTCTATGGAGGAAGGAAAAGAGGTGTAGTGTAGTGCAACATGCAAAGTACCCTTTAGGTATCGAAATGCCCTCACTAGAGCTTTTCAGTGATCAGCATTATGGTTACTTGTGTATCTACTTAATCTACCTACAGCATAAGATAAATCAGGCCTAGAACCATTAGCTAGATACAACAAACTACCAATTATCTGAGCATACAAAGATTGGTTTTGTCACGACCCGAAAGTACGGAACGTGACTGGCACTTAGATTACGAGACGTCTAAAGGCGTACCGTAACCTAAATCAGCCAAAGCCCAGAAAAATCTAAACCAAAATCAAAAGAGAGTGAAGGAAAACCTTTAATAAAAACGGTTTTTAAATCAATTAAGTTGCATAGAATGCCTTTTTAAAATATCAAAAATTCCGAAAATTTCGGCAGAGTCTCCCCTGTATTTTCTATCCCCCAAAATGGGTACAACAAGATATATATATAACCTGTAATCATAAATGGCATCCCCAAGCGGAAGCTAGCTCTTCGCCTAAGGCGGATCACAACCACATGCAATATATAAGTAATATCAAGAAAAGAGCATAAAAGAAACGCAAAATATCAGAAAACACAACGCCGGCTCAAGTGAGCTCGACCCAAAAGAAACCACAAATATACAAATCTCTCAGTCTCATCACTAGGTCGCATATACAATATAAAGTGGTAGATGGAGAATACTAGATACAATGATAGAGCAAAAAGAAACAAAATGTGCTCGCAACCTACCTATGGGCGATGTCGGGAGTCTGAGCAAAAGAAGCTGATGATAAGATAGCCCGCCGCTACAAGACTGATGAGTCCGACCTGCAAGACACTGTGGCACAACGGGGGTGAGTTGCCAGCTCGTGAGTAGAATATAACATCTAGTAAAGCAATCGTAAGAATGCACGCAATGCGTCACAACATGTATGTCCAAATGTGGTATAATATCTCTAGTATGCATGCACATGTATGCAATGTCATTACTAAATCTTAAAGTGTTTTAAATGCTAAGGGTACTGCATTCTTAACTTTAGAAAATGAATATCTGTATAATAGCTAGGTACCATCAAGAAATCATCTGAAAACCCGTGTCAAGCATCGACACCAAATATGAAATCATATCTGTCTCAATATCTCACTGTATCAATGTCTCAAATATCGGGCTCCGTCAGTCCGGATCTGCCCATATCATCAAATCTCACGACAACGGTCGGTATCCTCCGGATATCCGCCGCGCCAGACATCACCGGTAGGTAGTCTTCCCCTGCCAGGCTCATCGTCTACAACTCGATCTTCTTGCCCCGAGGTATCATACTGGGCCCACCATGTACCCGAGACGGTTCATCCACTCCTCGAATTGGGTCTCGAAATCCAACAGAAAACATGAAAACTCATGGTGGACGACACATACATCACGAGAAAACCGCAACTTTGTTTTAAAAATGATAAATATAAGTTTTTGTTAAATTCTTGCGGTTTTCCCTAAAAATCCAGAAATCGCAGCAATACTGAAATCCTCAAGAAAATCATAAAGTTCACATGTTATATATGATAAATGTCTATGATATCAATGTATATGATGTGAATTTTGGCTAGAAATCTATGTAAATATGATGATAATGCGAGGTATATGCATGCTATGCAATTTCATATATCATGCACGATGCAAGGCGATACTAAGCTAAACAGGTTCTATAGTGTACGTGGCATGGCAATTACCAAAGGCGTGTGTGTCACATGAATAGTGCGCGAGCAACAGATGCCAATGGTAATAGTGTTCGTGTCCTACGAAGTGTTATCGCATATGTGCATATGAATAACCATGCAATCTAGCATACTATTAACTATAAGGGTATGCAGTGTAAATAAAGGGGTAAGCTAACTAACAATATAAATCTTGCAAGAAATAGGGTAATCCTAACTAGGGGGCGCATCGCGCCATCCAGACGATTCCCCCATAGATGAATACATCTACTCACCTGAATGCCTCGCTAATCCGATCCGACCACCGCCTTGCCTTTACGCGCCGTGTCCGATATTTCCCCGACCGATCCTATATTTGCACAACACCAAGCATAAGATTACATATCCTAAAACGATGCAAGTCACAATATACAAATATCGACGCTCTCGAATTAAACATAACGTGCACTCGGTGCGCGGGAAAACACACGAAAATCGCTAAATCTTAACTAGAATCGTTATTTCGGGGCAATCGACAAAACTAAAACCCGGCTAGACAAAACCCTGCATTCACGCACTCTAATAGTCATATACGAAGCTAATTATATCGCTAATATAACGCAATTAGATCACATTCTAATTTTTATAAAAATCTAGTAAGCAATTTCATACCAATTCAATGCAAATATCGCAATTTATCGATCTAGCGAGCGCAACATCGCACAATTTACCACTCTAACCAATTAAATAACCAAACCCTAACTTAACTCCATCAACCATGCTACAAACCCTAATTTGAAATCAACTCCCTCTCTTGATTTTCCTAAACAAACAATTACTACCAAATTAACACTTCAAAATTCAATTTTTAGCACATTCAATCTTCAATTTTAACAACTAGTTTAGAAATTTCACCTCACAAGTGGAACCCTAGCATGCTCAATCCACCAAAGAAGCCTCCTTTCTTCAAGTTTTGAACTAATTTGGCTTGAGGAGAGAGTGGATTAGGGTTGTGGTTTGAATTTATGAAGAAAATGGTGAATTTTTATGGATTTTTCTTGATTTTTCATGATTTTTGAAGCAAGAATTGAGGTGAAAAGAGGGGGAGTTGCAGCAGCTAGGCTCGGCCAGGAGCAAGGGAGGGAGGTTGTGGGATTTATGTGGAAGTTTCTAGGTCAAAAAAACCCTTTATGTTCTCATTTAATGCTTTTCACATCAACATTTTACAAAAAAATCCCCATTTTACATCATTTTTTTCATAAATTTCAAACCCTAAAACTAAAATCTTATGAAGTTATGTTACAATTTATCAACACTCTATTTTAGTTTATAAAGATTCCTAATTATGAAATTTACCTAATTAAATTTGTATTTATCACTAATTTAATGTATTTTTAAAAGCTTAAAATAATAAAAAAAAAATTAATTACGAATTTTTTTTATTTAACTAGAAAATTATAAGTGACATTTTAGTGACAAAATTATAGTAATATCTTATCTAAATTTTGTATAATTAGGTCTACAATGAAAAATACTTATTTTGACTTTTTACGGAAAAAGCCGAAAAATTAGCCGATTACCGAAAAACTGCCTAAACGATTTTCGAAGGGTTACAATCTTCCCCCCTTAAAGAAATTCGGTCCCCGAATTTAGAATTTAACTACGCGTACCTTCAAAAAGATGGGGATATCTCTTCCTCATCTCGACCTCGGTCTCCCAGGTGACCTCCTCGCTGTTCGGGCCACGCCAAAGGACCTTGACGGACGGTATAACCTTCGACCTCAATTTCTTCACCTGCCGATCCAAAATGACCACCGGCTGCTCGGTGAAAGAAAGATCACGCCCTAGCTGGATCGTCTGGTGCTGAATCGCCTGGGAAGGATCATGAAGGTACATGCGGAGCATCGAGACATGGAATACGGGGTGAACATCGGGGAAGCTGGGCGGAAGAGCTAACCGATAAGTGACTGGACCAACACACTCTAGGATCTCGAAAGGACCAACATATCTAGGACTCAGCTTCCCTTTCTGCCCAAATCTCATTACACCTTTCATCGGAGAGACCTTCAGGAAAACATGATCGCCAACAGCGAACTCGAGTCGGCGACGACGCCTGTCAGCATATGATTTCTGCCTGCTCTGTGCCGCTCTCATCCTGTCCCGAATCAGCTGTATCTTCTCGGTCGTCTCCTGTACAATCTGCGGCCCCAAAATACTGCTCTCCCTAAGCTCTGTCCAACATACAGGCGATCGACATCTCTTCCCATATAAAGCCTCGAAATATGCCATCTGAATCGTCTCCTGGAAGCTATTATTGTAGGAAAACTCGATCAAAGGCAAATGACGATCCTAGCTACCACCGAAATCTAAAACACAAGCTCTGAGCATGTCCTCAAGAGTCTGAATAGTACGCTCCGACTGACCGTCAGTCTGAGGATGAAAGGCTGTGCTAAAACTCAATCGGGTGCCCAATGCTTCCTGAAGTTTCTGCCACAATCGGTTGGTAAACTGGGTGCCCCGGTCGGACATGATGCAAGTTGGAACACCATGCAGTCGCACTATCTTATCAATATAAACCTGGGCGTACTGAGAAAATCCAAAAGTGGTCTTCACTGGCAGGAAGTGAGCCGCTTTCGTCAGTCGATCCACAATCACCCAAATAGAGTCATACCCTCGACTGGTCCTGGGTAGACCCACAATGAAGTCCATAGAGACCTGCTCCCACTTCCACTCAGGGATGGGCAAAGGTTGTAACTCGCCGGCTGGCCTCTGGTGCTCGACCTTGACTTGCTGACAAGTCAGGCATCTCGACACAAAGTCTGTAATATCCTTCTTCATCCCGTCCCACCAGTAAACCTCTCTCAAATCACGGTACATCTTGGTGGAACCTGGATGCACACTGTATACTGATCTATGTGCCTCCTCGAGAATATCACGCCTCAGTCCCTCTGAATCTGGCATGCACAGTCGAGTCCCAAATCGAAGTATCCCCTGATCATCAATCACGAACTCAGAAACTCTGCCCTGCCGAATCTGCTCAATAATCTCTAAAATACGGGCATCGCCGGACTGTGCCTCGCGGATACAGTCAAGTAACTGTGGGCGTGCTCTGAAATGGGCCAGCTGTCCCCCTGTAGGAGTAAACTCGAACTGCACTCTGCTGTCACATAACACCTGCCAATCCGCCGTCGACTGCATCAGTACCGCGCTCAAGCAAGATAAGCTACCTCCGGGCCTCCTACTCAAAGCATCTGCCACCACATTCGCCTTGCGCGGATGGTATAGAATCTCGCAGTCATAATCCTTCACCAACTCCATCCAACGACGCTGTCTCAGGTTCAGGTCTCGCTGCTCGAAGATATACTTCAAACTCTTGTGGTCAGTGAATATCTGGCACGACTCACCGTATAGGTAATGTCTCCAGATCTTAAGTGCAAATACCACTGCAGCCATCTCTAAATCATGGGTGGGGTAGTTCTGTTCGTGTTTCCTCAGCTGCCGAGAAGCATACGCGATAACTCTGTCGTGCTTCATCAATACACAGGCCAACCCCACTCGAGAAGCATCACAATATACCACGAACCCGCCTGATCCTGAAGGCAATGCTAACACTAGTGCAGTAGTCAGACGAGTCTTAAACTGCTGGAAACTATCCTCACATGCCTGGGTCCAATCAAAAGGAACCCCCTTCCGGGTCAATCTGGTCAACGGTGCAGCAATGCGGGAGAAATCCTGGACAAAACGTCCATAGTAGCCGGCCAGACCCAGAAAACTGCGAACCTCTGTAACTGATACTGGTCTAGGCCAACGCTGAACTGCCTCGATCTTCTTCGGGTCCACACAAATACCATCTCTCGTCACCACATGACCCAAGAAGTCGACACTGTCTAACCAGAATGCGCACTTGGAAAATTTGGCGAACAGCTGATGCTCCCTCAAAGTCTGTAATGTGATATGTAAGTGCTGCTCATGCTCCTCCCGGCTCCGAGAATAAACCAAGATGTCGTCAATGAACACAATAATGAACTGATCGAGATACGGCCTGAATACACGGTTCATCAAATCCATAAATGCTGCCGGGGCATTGGTGAGCCCGAACGACATCACCAAGAACTCATAATGACCATAACGAGTACGGAAAGCGGTCTTCGGAATATCCTCCTTCCGAACCCGCAACTGGTGATAACCTGACCGTAAATCAACCTTCGAGAAAAACCCTGCACCCTGGAGCTGATCGAATAAGTCATCAATGCGGGGTAGGGGATATCTGTTCCGCACAGTAACCCGGTTCAGCTGACGATAATCAATGCATAAGCGCATACTTCCGTCCTTCTTCTTAACAAACAGGACGGGAGCACCCCAAGGTGACACACTCGGTCGGATAAGCCCTTTGTCCATCAAGTCCTGTAACTGATCCTTTAGCTCTCTCAGCTCCGCCGGGGCCATCCGATAAGGCGGTATAGAGATAGGCCCCGTGCCGGGGATCAAGTCAATACAGAACTCAATCTCGCGCTCTGGTGGCAGACCAGGCAGCTCGTCAGGGAATACATCAGGAAACTCTCTCACAACAGCGACCTGGTCCAACGGAACCTCTGTGGAGCTAATATCACAAACATAGGCTAAGAATCCCTGATACCCTTTCCTCAAGAGCTGACCAGCGCGCATAGAAGAAATCAAGCTGGGAAGGGTAGCGCTACGATCTCCCTGAATAACAAGAACCGGCTCACCAGGAAAACTGAATCTGACTGCTTTCTCACGGCAGTCCACAGATGCATAACAGGTGGCTAGCCAGTCCATACCAAGAAGAACGTCAAAGTCTAGCATATCGAGGAGAATCAAATCAACTGAAGAATCTCTCTCCCCAATACGAACGGAACACGATCGGTACACAAAACGGGCAACAAAAGACTCGCCTACCGGTGTAATAACGACAAGCAGCTGATCTAACGGAGAAGACTCTCGGCCCAACCTCGGTGCAAAGTATGTGGATACATAGGAATGTGTGGAGCCTGGATCAAATAATACCCGTGCATCAAAAAAACATACTGGCAGAGTACCTGTCATGACGGCATTGGATGCCTGTGCATCCTGAAGAGTCAACGCGAACACTCGGGCCTGTCCACCACTAATAGCTGGCTGTCCTCTGCCTCTACCTCGGCCTCTGCCTCTGCCTCTGTCGCCTCGTCCTCTCGGAACCGGACCGCCACGCCCACGGCCTCTAGAAGCATCTGGCTGGCGTGGAGTATCATCAGGAGTAGGTAGTAGAGCTCTCTGAGGAGGTGGTGAGGGTGGTAAGGTCACATGCGGGACTGTCGCCGCGCCCTGGCGTCCCATGGTACAGTCTCTGACACGGTGGTACTGACTCCCACACCAAAAACATCCTGGAGACGACTGCTGGGTCTGTGGATATGAACCAAATAACTGACCTCGTCTCAATCCTCTGCCTCCACCATCTCCCGAAAATAATCTATCACGATGTCTACCCATCTGCCGCTGAGCTGGCGTATCAGTACGGATCCTCTTCGGCCCAGAAACGACCGGAGTCTCAGAAATACGCTCCTCCAAAAGTAAGGCTGCATCCATCGCGGCTGCGTATGTATCAAAGTGCTGGGTGCCGATTGCAAGGAATAGCTGTGTATCAAGCCCTCGCACAAACCTCTTTATTCTCTTCTCTTCTGTGTCTACTAGGTACGGAGCATATCGAGACAACTGGGTAAACTGTATATCATACTCCGACACCGTCATCCTAGGAGTCTTGCGCAAAGACTCAAAACTACGGGCTCGAGCATCTCGGACACTCTCCGGAAGAAAACGGGCAAGAAATGCAGCTGTAAACTCATCCCAGGTCATAGAAGGCAGACCTGCAGCTCGGTCTCTCTCTACTGAATCGTACCATGTCTGGGCAAGACCCTCCAGACGAAAACTTGCAAACTCCACCAATCTATCATCAGAACATCTCAACAAATGGCAAATCCGAGCCATCCTATCAAGAAATGCCTGTGGGTCCTCTGTCGCATCTGTACCGGTAAAAGCTGGAGGTCTCAATCTCATGAACTCCTGTAGTGAAACAGGGATAGTCTCCGTAGTAGCAGCAGGAGTGACCATCTGTGCAGCAGGTACAATCGTGGTCTGTGCGGTGGAAGGAACGTCCTCGGATCTCTGTGCCCGGCTGGACTCAACAAAAGATCCCATCATCTGTCGCAACTCTTGCATGCCGGCCTCTAATCTAGCAATACGGTCTGGATAAGGCGGATCAGTATGACCCTGAGGGGTAGCGTATCCTCCCGCTCGATCCTCGCCTCAGACGAGCCCGCTCGAATCTCATCCCTAGCGGCAGCCCGCTGAGCTCTCGTAGTCTTTGGCGGCATCGAAGCTGGAATAAGAAATAGGACTGATAAGAACATTGCAATTGAATCAAGGAATCAAGAAAGGAAATACAAGCAATTATGTCCGAAGGTCACTTAGGCGGAGTACCGTATCGTAAGTATGCCGCGGAACATACCCACGCTACGCCACTCTGCTTAAGTCACCTACTCCATCTACCAAGGTCGTCCTACACTCAGAAAGGTAAAACCTACACTCTGATACCAACTTTGTCACGACCCGAAAGTACGGAACGTGACTGGCACTTAGATTTCGAGACGTCTAAAGGCGTACCGTAACCTAAGTCAGCCAAAGCCCAGAAAAATCTAAACCAAAATCAAAAGAGAGTGAAGGAAAACCTTTAATGAAAACGGTTTTTAAATCAATTAAGTTGCATAGAATCCCTTTTTAAAATATCAAAAATTCCGAAAATTTCGGCAGAGTCTCCCCTGTATTTTTTATCCCCCAAAATGGGTACAACAAGATATATATATAACCTGTAATCATAAATGGCATCCCTAAGCGGGAGCTAGCTCTTCGCCCAAGGCGGATTACAACCACATGCAATATATAAGTAATATCAAGAAAAGAGCATAAAAGAAACGCAAAATAACATAAAACACAACGCCGGCTCAAGTGAGCTCGACCCAAAAGAAACCACAAATATACAAATCTCTCAGTCTCATCACTAGGTCGCATATACAATATAAAGTGGTAGATGGAGAATACTAGATACAATGATAGAGCAAAAAGAAACAAAATGTGCTCGCAACCCACCTACGGGCGATGTCGCGAGTCTGAGCAAAAGAAGCTGATGATAAGATAGCCCGCCGCTACAAGACTGATGAGTCCGACCTGCAAGACACTGTGGCACAACGGGGGTGAGTTGCCAGCTCATGAGTAGAATATAAAATCTAGTAAGGCAATCGTAAGAATGCACGCAATGCGTCACAACATGTATGTCCATATGTGGTATAATATCTTTAGTATGCATGCACATGTATGCAATGTCATTACTAAATCTTTAAGTGTTTTAAATGCTAAGGGTACTGCATTCTTAACTTTAGAAAATGAATATCTGTATAATAGCTAGGTACCATCAAGAAATCATCTGAAAACCCGTGTCAAGTATCGATACTAAATATGAAATCATATCTGTCTCAATATCTCACTGTATCAATGTCTCAAATATCGGGCTCCGTCAGTCCGGATCGGCCCATATCATCAAATCTCACGACAATGGTCGGTATCCTCCGGATATCCGCCGCGCCAGACATCACCGGTAGGTAGTCTTCCCCTGCCAGGCTCATCGTTTACAACTCAATCTTCTTGCCCCGAGGTACCATACCGGGCCCACCATGTACCCGAGACGGTTCATCCACTCCTCGAATCGGGTCTCGAAATCCAACAGAAAACATGAAAACTCAAGGTGGACGACACATACATCACGAGAAAACCGCAACTTTGTTTTAAAAATGATAAATATAAGCTTTTGTTAAATTCTTGCGGTTTTCCCTAAAAATCCAGAAATCGCAGCAATACTGAAATCCTCAAGAAAATCATAAAGTTCACATGTTATATATGATAAATGTCTATGATATCAATGTATATGATGTGAATTTTGGCTAGAAATCTATGTAAATATGATGATAATGCGAGGTATATGCATGCTATGCAATTTCATATATCATGCACGATGCAAGGCGATACTAAGCTAAACAGGTTCTATAGTGCACGTGGTATGGCAATTACCAAAGGCGTGTGTGTCACATGAATAGTACGCGAGCAACAGATGCCAATGGTAATAGTGTTCGTGTCCTACGAAGTGTTATCGCATATGTGCATATGAATAACCATGCAATCTAGTATACTATTAACTATAAGGGTATGCAGTGTAAATAAAGGGGTAAGCTAACTAACAATATAAATCTTGCAAGAAATAGGGTAATCCTAACTAGAGGGCGCATCGCGCCATCCAGACGATTCCTCCATAGATGAATACATCTACTCACCTGAATGCCTCGCTAATCCGATCCGACCACCGCCTTGCCTTTACGCGCCGTGTCCGATGTTTCCCCGACCGATCCTATATTTGCACAACACCAAGCATAAGATTACATATCCTAAAACGATGCAAGTCACAATATACAAATATCGACGCTCTCGAATTAAACATAACGTGCACTCGGTGCGCGGGAAAACACACGAAAATCGCTAAATCTTAACTAGAATCGTTATTTCGGGGCAATCGACAAAACTAAAACCCGGCTAGACAAAACCCTGCATTCACGCACTCTAATAGTCATATACGAAGCTAATTATATCGCTAATATAACGCAATTAGATCACATTCTAATTTTTATAAAAATCTAGTAAGCAATTTCATACCAATTCAATGCAAATATCGCAATTTATCGATCTAGCGAGCGCAACATCGCACAATTTACCACTCTAACCAATTAAATAACCAAACCCTAACTTAACTCCATCAACCATGCTACAAACCCTAATTTGAAATCAACTCCCTCTCTTGATTTTCCTAAACAAACAATTACTACCAAATTAACACTTCAAAATTCAATTTTTAGCACATTCAATCTTCAATTTTAACAACTAGTTTAGAAATTTCACCTCACAAGTGGAACCCTAGCATGCTCAATCCACCAAAGAAGCCTCCTTTCTTCAAGTTTTGAACTAATTTGGCTTGAGGAGAGAGTGGATTAGGGTTGTGGTTTGAATTTATGAAGAAAATGGTGAATTTTTATGGATTTTTCTTGATTTTTCATGATTTTTGAAGCAAGAATTGAGGTGAAAAGAGGGGGAGCTGCAGCAGCTAGGCTCGGCCAGGAGCAAGGGAGGGAGGTTGTGGGATTTATGTGGAAGTTTCTAGGTCAAAAAAACCCTTTATGTTCTCATTTAATGCTTTTCACATCAACATTTTACAAAAAAACCCCATTTTACATCATTTTTTTCATAAATTTCAAACCCTAAAACTAAAATCTTATAAAGTTATGTTACAATTTATCAACACTCTATTTTAGTTTATAAAGATTCCTAATTATGAAATTTACCTAATTAAATTTGTATTTATCACTAATTTAATGTATTTTTAAAAGCTTAAAATAATAAAAAATAATTAATTACGAATTTTTTTTATTTAACTAAAAAATTATAAGTGACATTTTAGTGACAAGATTATAGTAATATCTTATCTAAATTTTGTATAATTAGGTCTACAATGAAAAATACCTATTTTGACTTTTTACGGAAAAAGCCGAAAAATTAGCCGATTACCGAAAAACTGCCTAAACGATTTTCGAAGGGTTACAGGTTTACAGGTGGACCGGAGTGGGATCTCAAGTGAAACAGGGGATCATATGGAGTAGAAACTGGTGTACATTCAAAGTACCCAAATTTCTTCAATATAGATTCAGCATAATGGGATTGTGAAAAAGTAATTCCATTATTGTTTCTAATGAGTTTAAACCCTAAAATGATATCAGCTACTCCTAAGTCTTTCATATCAAACTGGCTAGTTAAGAACTTCTTGGTGTCTGTTATGGTATTAGGGTTTGAACCGAATAGCAGGATGTCATCAACATAGAGGCAAAGGATTATGCATGCATCTCCTACAACTATAGAGTACACACATTTATCAGATTCATTAGAACTAAAGCCATAAAATTTAATTACTCTATCAAACTTTTGGTTCAACTGTTTAGGTGCTTGCTTAAGTCCATACAAAGACTTCACAAGCCTACAAACCTTATTTTCCTGACCAGGTACCACATACCCTTCAGGTTGAACCATGTAAATCTCCTCGTCGAGATCATCGTTCAAGAAAGCTGTCTTAACATCCATTTGATGTATCTCTAGGATGTAAATGGCTGCTAAGACAACAAGCATCCTAATGGAAACACCTTTGGTAACAGGTGAGAAGGTGTCAAAGTAATCTACATCTTTCTTTTGACTAAAACCTTTAGCTACCAAACGCGCTTTAAACTTATCTATTCTAGGTCTTTTGCTTCTTCTAGGTTCCACATCTAAGCTGTGTTCTAAGTTGTCATCTAAATTATCATGCATGATTTCATGAGAATCGGAGGAGAGGTAAAAGGCTTAATAGTCGATGAACTTTCAGCTGTCGTTTTATTTACTTTATCTTTAAAAGGAAACACATGTTCAAAATAGACAGCATCTACCGGTCTACCTTCAATTATGGAGTTAACTCTAATATCACTAAAGTCGGACTTAACTACAAGGAACCTGTTGGCACTAGAGTTTTCTACAGGACCAATAAAGACACAGTCAACGGTTTTAGGTCCTAATTTCTTTCTCTTGAATTCAGGAACTTTTACTTTGGCAAGTGACCCCCACACTTTTAAGTGTTGCAAGTTGGGCTTCTTACTCAACCAAAGTTCAAACGGTATCATATCTGTATGTTTAAAAGGAATTCCATTTAGAATGTGGTTTGCATTAAGTAATGCATCCCCCCACATTGTAGAGGGAAGACAAGATTCAACAAGAAGAGAGTTTATCATGTCAACTAAAGTCCAGTTTTTCCTTTCAGCCTGTCACGCCCCGCTTCCCAGTATACGGGCAGAGGACGCGACGAGGCCATTACGTATTTACTGTGAAGTAAATACGCTAAGCGTATCTAAGCAATATAAAAGTAAAGCACAAGAGACATGATATAATAAACAGCAATTTTATTTATTCACATTCTTTATGTACAATGCATGGAAAGTAAATACAACTGAAATAAAAAGCGATGCCTAAATAATGGAATAACGGAAAAGAAGAGTACTGAAATGGAAAATGTACAATATACTAGAGCTTGGGGTCTTCACTAAACTGGTCCAAGTCTTCAGCGTTGGGCTCGATCTCTGATGTGACTAGATTACCTGACGACATTCAAAGACGAAAGAAAGAGAATGTCGTCAGCGAACAGGTCGTTCGGTAAGTCCCAAAGATAAGAGAGAAATAGAATAGACAGAATAAGAAGGTATCTTTTAAAGTTGTATTATATTGCTGTAATGTTGTGTTAACGCTGTTGTTTGTAGCTTGGTACAGAAGAATACCAGTGTATACGAGAGAATTCTCTATATGCCAGAGACTAGAGGCAAGTATAGTACAAGGAACCATTTATACCACGGTACAACAGCAACTAGATTCATGTTAGGTGTATTAAGTCTTATTGTCTCGTGCCACTTCTAACACCTTCCATACCAATCTACCCCTTAAACCCCGAGATGTCTTGTTTGTATTGTATTGTATTGTAACTTGTATAATTGATTGACTGACCGAAACCATGATATCAGTAAACGGATATAACCGTAGAATCATGTAAATGGATGTAACTGGAGAATCATGTAAATGGAATGTATATCCATGGTTCGGTTAAGTCAAGTTGTATAATGGATTCATGGATTCATGTTGAATTGGAATATTGTAGGTTGTAAATTGTAGATTATAGATTGTACTTGAATCATATTCAAGTCAGATTATAATGAGACTCAAACTGAGTCGGACAATTAGAAAGGTAAATTGACGTCCTGATTGTTTTGATGTTATCAGTAACCGCTGCACATGGGCGACGGGATTTGTGTCTTTTTCAAAGACGATTACCGTATTGATAACACCGTTGTTAAGTTGCCTACCTTAGATAGACAAGCACCCACTTCTCCGGCTCCCTGAGGCTCAAGAGATCGGTCCTGCTTAAACCTATATTTACTAGGGTTCTTAAGGTAAATTATAGAACTTGAGGGGATTTTATGTAAAAATACTCTTGTATAGTTTTCAAAATACACCCCAAGTATTTATTAGTCGTCTTTAAAGTTGTAATGAAAGTAGATTTTATATTGTGATATTTCTAGTGAAAATATCCTATTTTCATAATGATTGGTATTTATTTGTAATATTGGTTTTGTATGAAATTCATTGTATTTTAAGCTAAATTGATTCTTGTGATTTTTTTAGCAAAAGGTGGAATATTTATAATACTTCAAAATAAATATTTTTGTGTTACATATACATATATTTATATGAAAATAATTTTTGTATATATCTATAATATTCTGGAAATCTCGTTTTCTTAAGATATCGTATTTTAAATCTTTCGAGACCAAATGCTCCTTGCGGAGCTCTGAATCTCCCACTACTAAGCCCGAGAATGTGCGATAATCCGCACCATCCCGAACGGGTTCCCCAAAATGGGTTGTAGCGGCACTTTGCAAAAATTGTATAAATACTAAATCCTTTAGAAAACGGTTTTATTAAGTAAATGGTATTTATTTGCAATGATGTCATTTTCCCGTATTCTATATTCCCAAGAGTATTATGCTATGTTGCATATGAGTGTGTGAGGAGGTAGGTCATTACCTTGTGATCTACTTAAAGGTATAGCAAGTTTTGTGGTGTTAAATGTAGAATTGAAACTATGTGGTATTTAAATGAAAAATACGATAAAATGAAATAGCAATTATTTTTATGATATGAAACTTGATCAATTTGGTTGATTAGTGTTTAATAGTCAACATGAAAGGGTTCAAGCATAATTGTATTTAAAAAAATGAAGTTTTATAAAGAAACCGAATCGGAAATCGGATTTGTTCCGATTCCATCGGGTTTTGTAATTCCGTATTTTTTTAGAAAGAAAAAGAAGATAGAAATGGGGACTTACGGGTTGCGAACTAGACAAGAAGAAAGATGGAATGAACGTAGCTTCCGGTGCGTCGCTTCGTCGCCGGAGCTCCTAGAGTCGTCGTCGGAATTCGGCGCTTCGCCTCTTGCTCACTTCGATTGCACACTAGGGTTTTCTAGAGAATTCTTGAGAGTTGCCTTAGAGTTTTGGGGTGAGGGGGTAGAGTGCAGGGATGGTATTTATAGGGTTAGGCTAGGGTTAGGTTTGATGAAAAGTTAAATTGAAAAAATGTAAAAATAATGTGATAAATTGTAATAAAATGGAGTAAATGGGGTATTAAGAGCTCTCTGGAAATGATCTGGGGAATTGAAGTGTGCAGGGGGGTAGAGAATGACAAGAACCCGAACTTTGGTATTGGGGACTCGGCCGTCCGGCCGAGTCGGTCCGGCGGCGCCGGCCCGAGTCGGGCCAAGTCATGCAGTGTGGAGGTGGGGGGGTCGTCTGGTGTAGCCTCTGGAACATTTACTTTTCTATGTGTAGTGGGGTTTTTGGGAGTTAGCACGTGTTGCCTGTTGGTATTCTAAAAAATTCAAAACAAAATAATATTAAAAATAATATGGGGTATGGGATTTGAACTCTGGTGGCTTGGTTCAGCAATACAAGGTATTACCAATGAGCTACAAGCTCCTTCTTGTAATTATAGAGCTAATTAATTACTTAAAGTAATAGCAGCAAGAGTAAATACCCCAAGTATACATTAATTTTTTTTAGCAAATTTTTGTACACTAAAAATAGATTTGTTACAGTCTACCCTCCTTGCAAAAATTTCGACCTCGAAATTTACAATTTTTATTTGAGAACTAGTTTACAAAGAGGTGTGGATATCTTGCACGCATTTCATTTTCCCTTTCCCAAGTGGACTCTCCTGGAGTGTCTTTCCTCCACATCACTCGGACCAAGTTGACTTCCTTGTTCCGAAGTGTCTTCACTTTCCTGTCCAAGATCTCCATAGGTTATTCCTCACAAGATAAGTCAGGCTGTATAGTGAGCTCCGAATGATCGAGAACATGGCTGGGGTCACTCACATACTTCTGAGTTGGGATATGTAGAACACATTATGTACTCCTTCCAATGAAGGTGGAAGCGCTAAGCGGTATGCCACTTCACCGACTCGTTCGAGTATGTCGAATGGTCAAATATATCTCGGACTTAGCTTACCCCATCTTCCAAATCGGATCACTCCGCGGTTCGGAGATATCTTTAAGAACACATGATCTCCTGGCTGGAACTCCAAGCGATGTCTCTTTGCATCAGCCCAGTGCTTCTGTCGATCTTGGGCTATGCGCATCCTTTCCCTGATGGTACGAACCACATCAACAGTCGCTACTATCATCTCTGGTCCAAGAAGTTCCCTATCTCTAACGTCGTCCTAACTTAATGGCAACACTTCCTTCCATAGAGCACTGCAAAAGGTGTCATTCCTATGCTTGCTTGGTAGCTGTTGTTGTACGAAAACTCCACAAGATATAGGTGATCTTCCCACGATCCTTTGAAGTCTAACATACATGCTCTGAGCATATCCTCCAAGATCTGAATAGTTCGCTCAGACTGACCATCTGTTTGTGGATGATAAGCTGTGCTGAAGTTCAGACTTGTTCCCAAGCTCGCTTGTAGACTCTGCCAAAATTGCGATCAGAACCTAGTGTCACGATCGGAGACAATGCAGACCGGTACTCCATGAAGTCTCACAATTTCCTCTATGTGGGTATCAAAGATAGTACATTATGAAGAGTTTAAATCTTAAGTAGATTATTACCTCAATGTACTTCTTTGCTAGTGTCTCAGTTGATTGGCCAACTCGAAATAGCATGAAATGAGCCGACTTTGTGAGTCGATCCAAATGACCCATACGGTATCGTTACCCTTTGTGCTGCGAGGAAGAGCAGTCACAAAATCCATCATGATATGTTGCCACTTCCATTCTAGGGTTGGTAACGGTTGAAGTAGTCCAGTTGTCCTGTGATGTTCAGCCTTTACTTGCTGACACACCAAGCATTTTGCAACGCTTCTGGCTACTTCACGCTTCATTCCATGCCACCAATAATTCTGACGTAGATCTTTGTACATTTTGGTACCTCCAGGGTGTACTGAGTAGGGAGAGCTGTGAGCTTCTTTCATTAACTCTTCCCGAACAGGACTTTTGGTATACACAATCTGCGACCGTATCTCAAACATCCGTCTTCATGGATGATGAAATCGATTCTGAGTCCATTCTCCACTTGTTCTCTGATCTTTTGCAACTTAGCATCACTTGCTTGAGCTGCTTTGATCTGATTGACAATGGTTGATTGAACTTGTTAATTCATTAAACTTGAAGTATTACCTGGCATGATTACTTCAATCTCCATCTGATGCAAGTCTTGTTGAAGCTTCAACTGAGCGGTGAGATTCATCAATAAAGGTTGACGACTAAGAGCATCAGGTACCACATTCACCTTCTCTGGGTGATATTGCAAGTTGATGTCAAAGTCCACCATGAGTTCTAACCATCTTTTCTGCCGCATATTCAACTCCTTCTGAGTAAACACATATTTCAGGCTCTTATGATCTGTGTAGATGTTCACTCATTCACCAAGTAGATAATGACGCCAAATCTTGAGAGCAAAGATGACGGATGCCAACTCCAGATCATGCGTCGGATAATTGCGCTCATGAATCTTCAGCTGTCTTGAAGCATAAGCCACAACTTTCCCGTGCTGATGTAGAATACATCCTAATCCCTTACCGGATTCATCACAATGCACTTTGAATCCTCCAGATTGATCCGGTATGACGAGAATAAGTGTTGATGTCAACCTTGACTTGAGTTCTATGAAACCTTGTTCGCATGCTTCTGACCACATAAAATCTTCATCTTTACGTGTGAGCTTGGTCAGGGGTGTTGCTATCTTCGAAAAGCCTTCAATGAACCTTCTGTAATATCTAGCTAAACCCAAGAAACTCCGAATGTCCTTCACTGACTTTGGTGTAGGCCATTCGCTAACTGCTGAAACTTTCACTGGATCCACAGAGATTTCTTCTCCTGATACGATATGTCCAAGAAAACCAACTTGCTTTAGCCAAAACTCGCACTTGCTGTACTTGGCATAGAGTTGATGTTGTCGAAGAGTTTCCAGGACAATTCGTAGGTGCCCGGCATGCTCTTTTCGACTCTTAGAATAGACCAGGATGTCATCGATGAAGATGATAAAAAACCTGTCTAAGTACTCCCGGAAAACTTGATTCATTAGGTTCATGAATATTGCTGGTGCGTTGATTTGGCTAGGTTTTATCGATCAAAAAATATTTACCGCAATCAAGAACGGCGTCGCATGAAGCTAGCCGGTGAGTACGGGTCGGTCCACAGGGATGTTGTAAATTTCCTTTAAGTTCTTACGAGTTAATTCCAAATGATGTTTGGTCGTATAACTAAACCTAAAAATTGAAGTTGTATGATACTAGGATTAGAAACTTGCTAGGATTAGGTTTAGGGAAGATTTGGTAAACAAAGATCTACATCTCTTTCCATTGCCATTAATTAAATATATCATATTAGTGTTATGGTAAATCTTAACAAAGGGGATTAGGATGATTGGGATGATTGATTCTTCCTCTAGATCCTTGTCCTTTCTTTCTTAATCATTACCATAACTTCCATGGAAAACCTTAAAATCCGGGCCTTTAGACTACGGAATCACCGTTACCTCGAGGGTAGAGTGCCGTAGGGAGCGGAATAAGAAGGTATGCATGGAGTTCTAATGTTTATAAAAGATTGGCAACGAAAAGAGATGAGAGATCTTCATCTCTCAAATCCTTCCCTATTCCTAACCCTAACAAGCGAGGAAACTACTCGCTCATTGAGGGAATGAAGAAGACATGATTTTGTTAAAGAGAAGAAACATCTATTGCAAGTTAATAAAATTCTAAACTAAATTAAACTAAGGCAAGAAAATAATTTACCTAGGGCAGATATGAAAAACTATAACTAGGGCAAGAAAAATAACCTACTTACGATTGATGCGCTCTAACTTCAAGAAAACAGAATTTTATTCATGAATAGAGGCATAAGAAAATACAAGGCTTTGGGTTCTATTTATAGGACATAGAAACCCTAGGTTTACAATTGCTCCGCAAGTCTACAATTACAAATATACCCCCAGAAAATCTTTCCATAGCCGCCTAATCATTATGGTAAAAATTTCTGCGCATGAGGGCTTCATACGGCCGCGGAACCGCGGCATTGGCGCGCTTGGGCCGCGGTTCCGCGGCCCATTAGTGTGTTCGGCTGATGGAATTTTCTGGGCTGCTTCAGTGTCTTGTGGGCTTTCTGTTTCTTTGTTCCTTTTATCAATTGGGCTTCTTTATTAATTCCAGATCTTCAGTGAACACTTTGCAATGGATCTTTTAACCGTTTGCTTTGTATTCTTGGACCTAGTGTTGCCTTGTTGATGGTGAACTGTTCTTCTTCTGGGCTTTACTAAGATCCTCCTAATTGTTGGTCAAAAGTCCTTCTTTTGTGTCGTCTTTTGTGTTTTTCACTGTTTTTGCTCCAAGAACCTGTAACCTGTAACATGTAGCAGACATGGGTCAAAAGCACCTGTTTTTATTCTTAAATGCATAAGAATGGAGAATACAAAATGCAATATTATGTTATGAACAAATACCCCCAAACTTATCTTTTGCTCGTACTCGAGCAAACTTATTATTTTATTCTCGATAAAAATCTAACCTAACCGCACTTTCGCAGGGAAACGCGATTGCACTGAGCACGTGCAACAAGCCGTTAAACCTCTAGGTGTCCCTAGCAGGAGGAGTGTTGTCTCCTGAGGGTTTTCAGCGGATTACACCCACAAAATCCTATCAATTCGGTTTTTCGACTTTTGTTCTCCAATTAGGTTTTCTAACAAGGAATTCTATTATCGTTGACCCGCAAATTATCCACCCATATTCTTCACACTTCCTCATCATTTAACTTAAGATTATATATGTTCTATAGAATTACTTAGCTTTCGGCATTTCTTAAGTTTTCCTTCTAGGGTTCCATCTCCACTTAGGAATTTCTATCAACTCTACTAAAGATACAAGTTTTATTCTTCACTCCTATCTCTCATCTAAATCCCAATCACATACCCCCACGTGTGTGTGAATATCCCCCTACACTTGGAAATTCAAATCAAGTAATCATACTCTCGTCCATTGTCCAAAGCACTTATTAATTTGTGAATTTTTAATTGAATTTTGCTTACACATCTTTCATTCGACCGTTAATACTTCTTGAGGTATCAACAACCGATTACAAGATGCGTTAGCACTTTAAAGCGTACTTCCTAGTTTTGCAACACCCAAGGCTTTTAGCAGTGACTCCCAAACCAGTTGGTCTAAGGCACTAGGTGATTAAGCACCTTCGCTAAATATTTTTCTATTTTTACAGCCTTAAGTAATCATAAAAACCAGTGTCCATTTTTTTCTTTATTCACTTTTTTTTTAATTTTCGTTGTACTAAGGACTTTAAACAAGAGCATTTCAAGGTCTCTTCTACTATTCCAAGTTTCAAGGTGCGTGATTGTGCATTTTGTAGGGTATACGTTTTCAGAATCTAGACTTAAACTAGGAATTATTTTTCAAACTTATACTCTAATAAGAACATCAATACTCTTCCCTCATTTCGACTTAGCCCAAGAAGTGAACCCAAAATTTGCCTATTTCTAAATAATCTACAAAGACATATACTTTCTACTATTAAACTCCAAGGAAGGTTATTTTTAGGGTTTTTAATTTACTAAGTCTAAGATCTAGTTGTTCCTAGCCAGTTAACCTATTTATCAAACTCAAATCAATTAACCAGAATTGAATACATTACTTTTTATAATTTTTGAAATTTTTCAATTTTTATGGGTTTTTCTTTTTCTAAAATTTTTTTATTTTTCAAATTTTTATGATTTTTTATATAAAGATGCAATGAAGAAATTAAATATGCAAAAGGAAAAGAAAAATATATACAATATGCGATGCAAAAGATAACTATATACACTACCCTCTTCTCCAAATTTGAGCAAAGCAGTGCCCTCACTGCCCGGCCCCACTTCGCGCTCGTGAGCGTGAACGTGATCGTTCCCCTCTAGCCAAAAGGGTTTGAATACCCCTCTCAATTTCCGTCAACCGACAGTCGTGATCTCGTGCTGTCGCCCGAAACTCGTCCCTCAAAGAATCAATTCTTCTTACCGTCCTCTGCATCAATCGTGCATGCTCTTGAGGGGTCAGTTCTTCCCCACTCGATGTCGAGCTAAAGCTAGGGGTGCGTGCGGGAATATTCTCTGCCGGTTCCGTTCGTGACCAAATATCAGTAAGTCTAGAGTAGAACGAAGTAACGCCCTCAACGAGTGGTCGAACCGGAACTCCTCCTATCATGTATGCATCAAATTCCTCGACGGGGAGGAAATAACGGCAGAGTTGGGTGACTAGCATGGGACATGGGTAGATGGTACCTCTTTTCCCCGTACCTATAGACTGGAGCAATACAGTGCATATGTCGAACCGTGGATTTTTTGTCATTAGTGTGTGTACGACATGTAATGAGGGGGTGAAGAAAGTCGTGTTGTGCAAACTGCCAAAGATGTTGTTTTGTGCCCACCGGCACACAGTAAAAACATTCGCGAAAAGGGTCCATGCTTGGATACCCTTACGCGGCTCTCTCGCGCAGTCATTCCCCATCAAGGGCATATAATCCTCAAAGTGTAAGGGGTGGTCATGTGCGGGCACACGAGGTATGAGTGTGACCTCGTGGATCATATCCCTATCAATGTGAATTACGCGATCCTCCCAATTTAATTTAATGTAGCCTAGGTCGTCTAAACTATTATCCTCCATTGATTCATAAAACAGGGTAACTAGTTCAGGTATAACAAACGCAAAAGGGTGATTGTAGGTCAGGAAATTCCAGCCCCTCTGCTCTATTTCATGCGCAAAATAGCTACCGTACAATTCATGCGTGAAAACCGGGGAAAAATCCCTCTCAAACTGCATTTTATGTGCCATATAGATTTTTCAGAAAAACGTATGCAAGAAACAGAGAGTAAATCGACAGAAAGTACCTCCCCTGAAGTTTCAGGGGGTGAAGCTCCAGAGGCGCGGCGGAAGCGCGGCGATAGGCGGCTAGCACGGCGAGGTCGCGGCGGTTTGAGGGCTTCGCGTCGAGATTTTTCTGGAGTGGACAGGAGGCGGCGGCTAGGGTTTTATGAAGATGAAATATTTAGGGTTAAAAGACCAGGGGCTCGGTTCTCTTTAAATAGAGGGAAAGGTGGAGATTTGTAGAAAACTCTCTCCATAATGAGGGTTTTATTTGTAATAAAAAAAATGTCAGCTCTTAATTCTGAAAATTTGCAATTAGGTCCAAAAAAAATCTTTTTTTTTCAAATTTTTCAAATTTTTTTATTTTTTATGGTATTTTGGAATTATGTATTTATAAATTGTATACACACCCCCAAACTTATTTGAAATAATGTGTTGGAAAAAAATAGGAATTCAGGGGTGAAAGTGGAGGCAAATTACTCAGTGTAGATCGGCTCCTGCAAAAACAGGAGCTCCTCCGAAGGGTCCGTTGTGAAGAACGGTTTCAATCGATGCCCATTTACTTTGAAAAGCGTACCGTCCTCCGGGTTTTCAAGATCAACCGCACCGTGCGGATAAACGGTGCGGACTACAAAAGGTCCCTTCCATCTAGAACGGAGCTTGCCGGAGTGATAATGTAACCGAGTATCATAAAGTAAAACCTGTTGACCAGGTTTAAATGTCTTTCGCAAAAGGTTTTTATCATGGAATACCTTAGCTCGGTTCTTAGCAATCACGGCATTATCATATGCCTCATCCCGCAGCTCTTCTAGTTCATTTAACTGCAGCTTTCGGTTGCTGCCCGCATCTCCTAAAGATAGATCCAGCTCTTTAATAGCCTAAAATGCCTTATGCTCAATTTCTACTGGGAGGTGGCAAGCCTTCCCGTAAACAAGCCGGTATGGAGACATGCCAAGATCGGTCTTGTATGCAGTACGGAAAGCCCATAGTGCATCGATCAATTTGAGTGACCAATCTTTACGGTTTTTAGAAACCGTTTTCTCCAAGATTTGCTTAATTTGCCGATTTGAGACCTCGGCTTGCCCACATGTTTAGGGATGGTATGGCGTTGACAGCTTATGGGTGATGGAGTATTTGCGCATTAAGGACTCAAAAGTCCTATTGCAAAAGTGAGAACCATTATCACTTATTATCGTGCGAGGGTGCCCAAATCGAGAAAAGATGTGTTCTTTAAGAAATCGAACGACAACCTTGTTGTCATTCGTTCGACTAGGCACAGCCTCGACCCATTTTGAAACATAGTCAACAGCCAAAAGAATATACACATTTCCAAAAGAGTTAGGAAATGGTCCCATGAAGTCTATACCCCAAACATCAAAAATATCTACAACCAAAATTGGTTGGAGCGGCATTTCGTTTCTCCGCGATATCCGGCCCAAGTGTTGGCACCGGGAGCAAGTTTTGCAGTATTCGTATGCATCCTTGAATAGCCGTGGCCAATAGAAACCACACTGCAAAACTTTCTCGGCTGTCTTTTTTGGGCCAAAGTGCCCGCCACATGCTTGATCGTGGCAAAAAGATAGCACACTCTTAACCTCATTCTCTGGTACACACCGACGAATGATTTGGTCGGAACAGTATTTAAAAAGATAAGGTTCATCCCAGTAAAAATGCTTTACTTGGGACAAGAAGCGCAGTTTATCTTGTTTCGACCAATCTTTAGGTATCAAGCCGGTGGCTAAGTAGTTTACAATATCGGCGAACCATGGTTCGCAAGAAACGGTCAAAAGTTGCTCATCGGGAAAAACATCAGTGATAGGAAGTTCAAGTGTAGGCGAGGAAGGAAGTCGTGAAAGGTGATCGGCCCACTACGTTTTCACATCCCTTTTTGTCCCTTATAACAAGGTCAAATTCTTGTAGCAAAAGGATCCAACATATTAGCCTCGATTTAGCATCCTTCTTCGCAAAAAGGTGGCGAAGAGCTGAATGATCTGTGTACACTATAACTGGAGAGCCGATTAAATAAGGCCGAAATTTTTCAAGTACAAACACAACCGCTAAAAACTCTTTTTCTGTTGTTGTGTAGTTTAGTTGGGCCTCATTTAATGTTCGGCTAGCATAGTAAATTACGTGCGGCATCTTGTTAATGTGCTGTCCAAGAACAGCACCAATGGCAAAATCTGATGCGTCGCACATAATTTCGAAAGGGTGCGTCCAGTCTGGAGATGAAAGGATGGGCGCAGAAATGAGTGAGTGTTTCAAAGACTCGAACGCTTCCATGCAAGTTGAGTCGAAAACAAATGTAGTGTCCTTGGCCAATAAGAGAGTCAAGGGTCTAGCAATCTTGCTAAAGTCCTTGATGAACCGTCTATAAAAACCGGCATGGCCAAGGAAAGCTCGGATATCTTTGATGCATTTAGGATGAGGATGATTAGAAATGACTTCAATTTTAGCTCTATCAACCTCTATGCCGTTTTGCGAGATGACATGTCCTAAGATAATGCCTTCTCGTACCATAAAGTGACATTTCTCCCAATTCAAAGTTAGGTTCTTCTCCCTACAGCGGGTAAGAACTGCGTCAAGATGTCGTAAACACTCATCGAAGGAGTCACCAAAAATGGAGAAATCATCCATAAAGATTTCCAAAAATTTCTCCACCATGTCCGAAAAAATCCCCATCATACACCGCTGAAATGTAGCGGGTGCATTGCATAACCCAAAGGGCATGCGACGATAAGCAAAAGTGCCAAAGGGACAAGTAAATGTAGTCTTGTCTTGATCCTCTTTGGCTATGGGGACTTGGTTATAACCGGAATAGCCATCTAGAAAACAGTAGAACTCATGCCCCGCCAATCGTTCTAGCATTTGGTCAATGAAAGGCAAAGGAAAGTGGTCCTTCCTTGTCGCGGCATTGAGTTTTCGGTAGTCGATGCAAACTCGCCACCCAGTTTGGGTGCGAGTGGGAATTAACTTATTTGCCTCATTGGTAATGACCGTGATGCCCGATTTCTTTAGCACGACATGAATGGGGCTAACCCATTGGCTATCCGAGATAGGGTAAATGATACCGCTATCAAGACACTTAACAATCTCCTTCTTGACCGCCTCTTTCATAATGGGGTTGAGGCGTCTTTGTGGATCCCTTACCGACTTGGCATCATCCATCAAGTGTATGTGATGTTCAACTATGAGGGGACTAATCCCCTTGATGTCCGCCATAGACCAGCCGAAAACTTGCCGATTATTGTGTAAGACCATTAAAAGAGCCTTCTCTTACTCGAGAGCTAGAGAGGCGGATATGATAACGGGTAAGGTCTCATTCTCACCTAGATAAGCATATTTTAGGTGCGATGGCAAAATCTTTAGTTCGAGTTTAGGTGGTGAAACAATAGATGGTAACAATGGAGTAACTGTTTCAAACTCGAAGGATTGCATCAAAGGTTCAAATCGAGTGTACGCTACCGAGTCGGATGGTTCAACTAACTCATCCGAAAAAGCAAAAGACTCAAACTCGGATGGAGAGTCTTCAAAATCATCTACAAAGGTGAAACACTCATAATCTTTGTCCGTCGTGAAAGCTGTGTCGGATTCTAGGAGGAACGCACTAGTGGCGTCAACATTGCTGTGATCAAACATAAAATTTTCGAACTCACAGTCCTCCTCCGCGATCTCATTGATCGAGCAAATATCAAGTACGCTAGAATTAGGCTCGCAAGGCTGACTTCCTAACTTGAAAATGTTGAGATCAACTGTCATATTGCCAAAAGATAGATTCATTGAACCGTTACGACAGTTGATTACCGCGTTAGAAGTCGCGAGGAATGGTCGACCAAGTATCACCGGAATTTGACTCCGGGGGTTAGCGACAGGTTGTGTATCCATAACTATAAAGTCAACGGGGAAAATGAAATCCCCTACTCTAATTAACACATCCTCCAACTCTCCCCTAAGATGGGTGATTGATCGGTCGGCCATTTAGTGAGTGCAATGAGTGGGCTTAAGCTCTCCAACGCCTAATTGTTCGTACACCGAATAAGGTAGCAAATTGACACTAGCACCAAGATCTAATAGTGCTCTATTGATGTTCTTGTCCCCAATTGTGATCGAAATAGTAGGACAACCGGGGTCCTTGTGCTTTGGGGGTAAAGAATTGACAAGAGCATCGCTAACAGCACTAGCCACGAAAACTTTCTTTGGTACTTGTGACTTCCTCTTTTTGGTGCATAAGTCCTTTAAGATTTTTGCATATGAAGGAACTTGTTGGATTGCATCCAAAAGAGGGATATTTATGCTAACCTGTTTGAACAACTCTACAATCTTCTCCATATGCGGAGTTGGTTTATTAGATCTCAACCGATTTGGAAAAGGAACATTTTGAAAAGTCGTTGAGTCCAATTTTTGCGGATCAGATTGTTGAGTTGGAACGGAACCCCGTGTAGATGTGTTCGTGTTGTGAGAAGAGGGTCCGTTCGAGCTAGAAGGAGTAGAGCCGTGTGAAGGGTGGAGAATATGCTCTAAAGAAGAAGAAGAAGAAGAAGGTGTAGAAGATGAAGAAGGACCACCGGCAGGAGTGTTATGGTTAATACCCACATTGTTTTGCAACACTTTTCCGGATCTCAACGTGGTCATAGCATTTACGTTATGATTCTGCTGTTCATATGCAACATGTGCGTGACCGGGATTTGGAAGTGGTTGAGACGGAAGTTTTCCTTTCTCTCGCTCTTTCAACGCAGCATTGAGTTGTGCAATTTGTGCCTCAATAGATTTGATGCTTTGATCGTGTGAGGCACTGTTTTGCACCAAAGATTGAATAGAAGTCTCTAATCTTGCTGTAGATTGTGTAGATTGCTTTAGGAAAGCCTCTAGATTTCTTTCGAGTGAGCTAACCTTGTCATTATTAGGTTGAACAAAATTGTTTGGTGGGTACGAAGTGTTAGGCACAAAATTGTTCACTTGATTAGGGTAAGGTTGCTGTTGGAAAGGTTGTTGAAATTGAGTTTATGGAGGTGCTTGTTGTTGTGGAGGATGAGGCCTTTGAAAATTGTTATTTCCTTGGAATTGTTGATTTTGGTTCCAAGCGAAATTTGGGTGGCTCTTCCATCCCGGATTGTATGTTGAAGAATATGGATCGTTTCTTTATCGTTGCTGAAAGGCAGCATTGACTTGATCCTGTCCTTGAGTAGATGCAGTGTAAGGACATTCTTCTGTGAGATGTGATGGATCCGAACAACAAGCACAAACAGTTCGTGGAGGCACAGCAGGGGCAGGAGAAGGTGCTGAGATTTTGATCTCAAGTGCTTCTAGCTTTTTCGTAAGAGCGGCCATCTCGGCCTTCATAGCAATCGACATCTCTACTTGATGTATGCCTGCCCTAGGTTGACCAATAGAAGAAGATGATGATGTGGTCTTGGTGCTCTCCCACTGAATTGTTTGTTCACTAAGATCCTCAAGAAACTGCCACGCTTCCTCACTAGACTTGGATAGAAAGTGACCTTGACAAATGGTTTCTGGCAACTGCTTTGTTGCCGGGTTCAATCCCTCGTATAATGTTTGGCAAAGTTGCCAACTTTCGATCCCATGGTGAGGGCATTGAACGAGTAGGTCTTTGAATCTTTCAAAACATTTCCAAAACGGTTCGGAAGGTTGCTGTGAAAATTGTATAATCTCATTACGAATTCTAGCAGTTTTGTGATGAGGATAGAACTTTTTAAGAAAAGCTTTCACAAACTCGTCCCAATTTCTAATTGAATGTGATGCGGTGCTGTATAGCCACTTCTCGGCTAGGTCACATAAGGTGAAAGGAATGACCCTTAGCCTTATAGCGTCATCACTTAATTGGGTCGTTTTCATCATAGCGCAAACGTTTTGGAATTTATTGATAAAGATATATGCATCTTCGGATTCCAAACCATGAAACTTAGGCAGCATATTGATGAAGTGGGGTTTGATCTCAAAGTTGTCCCCATTTGCCGGTGGTGGTGAAAGACAGGTAGGTAAAGAAGTGCGGACAGGGTAGAAGAGATCCTGGAGCGCGACTCGTGCGGGCGCTTCAACAGGCGGGTGATTCGGGTTATTCGCACCTAACGGAGGTGGAATAATTCCTGTCGGTAAGGTGTTGTTAGGATTGTATCCCGACATACCTTCAGAAGAAGAATGTGATGGTGAAAGTGAAGAAGTGGACAAGATTTCAACTTCGGAGTCGAAAGGTTCGTCGGTCGGTACCAACGAAACACGGACTAATCGGGCGCTAGGGTCCCTAGTCCAACCGGACATACACTAAAAGGGTTAGTGTAGTCGAAAGATGAAAGACAGAATGTGGAGGTAAGAAAACGTTAATGAGAAGAAGTAGTGTAAGTGAGTGCAAAGATTCTTTAGCGACAAGTTGCAAGTTTTGAAAAGATTTTTCCTTTTTCTTTTTAAGTGAGCTTTTGCAACAAGATTTTTGAAAAGCGACTTGTGACAGAAATGCAATTAACCACACATGCATAATCAGGCCTAGATATAGGGTCACCTAGGTCAGCTAGACCGCTCCTAACTGTTCCAAAGGGCTAGAGATAGGACCTCAAACCTCCTCTTCACCGCCAATTGCGGCCAGGTAAGTGCCAGGTAAGTGGGAAGGAACCACACTGTGGGCCTAATTAAAAACCACTAGCCTTGACACACTTGCCTAGGCACCGTAAAATCAGGTTAGGATAAACGGCCAATGCCTATACTAGTCCTCTGTTCTATTGAGCGTGACGTCCTTAGGGCTGAGTCTAGTATTTTTTAATTAAGAGTGGTCAATGCAAATGCTTTAAGTGATTTCTGGGGTCCTGGGAAGGGTGATGAAATCCCCACCCAATCTGAATTGGTCAATAGCCCCTTAAAGTCAGATTAAAGTATGCAAAGCAGTAAATCACTTGCAATCAATTATTTTTAGCGCGGCGTAAAGAATCCTGCAGAAAATCAATTTATTGGAAGGGGGAAGAAGATTTTTAGCGCAAAGAATCCTGCAGAAGATTTGGAAAAAGATATATGGGGATTTGTAGAGGAGGAAAAAAGGAATCAAACCATGCAATTTTCGTCCAGAGAACAGCACAAATGGCCGCGGAATCGCGGTTCTGACAGGGATAATGCGGCGAAGTCGCGGCGCAATAGAGGCTTCAGGTGTCCAAATTTTCTCAGCTGCTCTGTACTCTCAAGCTCCTCCTGTTTTGATATATCTTTTTCTGTTTTGCCTTCTGTGTTGTCTCAGATCCGTCAAACCTGCAAAGATTCATAAAGAAAACCCTTTAAACAATAAAAGATGATAGAATATTTTTTTTTATTTTTTTATTTTTTCAGATTTTTATGGTTTTTTATATTTTATATTAACCCGAAATTACAAAAAGGAAATTTTACGCCATCCCCGGCAACGGCGCCATTTGATTTGGCTAGGTTTTATCGATCAAAAAATATTTACCGCAATCAAGAACGGCGTCGCATGAAGCTAGCCGGTGAGTACGGGTCGGTCCACAGGGATGTTGTAAATTTCCTTTAAGTTCTTACGAGTTAATTCCAAATGATGTTTGGTCGTATAATTAAACCTAAAAATTGAAGTTGTATGATACTAGGATTAGAAACTTGCTAGGATTAGCTTTAGGGAAGATTTGGTAAACAAAGATCTACATCGCTTTCCATTGCCATTAATTAAATATATCATATTAGTGTTATGGTAAATCTTAACAAAGGGGATTAAGATGATTGGGATGATTGATTCTTCCTCTAGATCCTTGTCCTTCCTTTCTTAATCTTTACCCTAACCTCCATGGAAAACCATAAAATCCGGGCCTTTAGACTACGGAATCACCGTTACCTCGAGGGTAGAGTGCCGTAGGGAGCGGAATAAGAAGGTATGCATGGAGTTCTAATGTTCATAAAAGTTTGGCAACGAAAAGAGATGAGAGATCTTCATCTCTCAAATCCTTCCCTATTCCTAACCCTAACAAGCGAGGAAACTACTCGCTCGTTGAGGGGATGAAGAAAGACATGATTTTATTAAAGAGAAGAAACATTGTTTCCTGATTTAAAATCAGGAAAGCTTATGGAAAAATCTTGAGAAGAGGGTCACGTGCTTACACGTGACCAGCAGTCACGTGTTGGCACGTGACAGCCAAAAGTACCGGCAAAGCAAGTTTAGCTTCCTGACTACATCAAAGAAAAAGGGCTTGAGAAAGGGTCACGTGCTCCTACGTGACCAGGGTCACGTGTTGGCACGTGACGTTTTAAAGCGGATTCAAAGGCATATCGGTTCCCTGATCAAGTCAAGAAAAAAGAGTCCAGACCAGGGTCACGTGCTCACACGTGACCAGGGGTCACGTGGTGGCACGTGACGGTTAAGCAACAACCAGAAGACAGCGCAAAAGGAAAGAAGAAGGCTCATTCCAAAGGGGGTCACGTGCTCACACGTGACCATGGGTCACGTGGTCACACGTGACCGGCTTTCAAAGCCCATTTTGTCAACAGAATTAAATTCTGAAAGAAATTCAAATCTTTCCAAAGGAAAGCGGCTATCTGGAACCAATCGAATTAAAGATTCAGAGGTGATGAAATATCATCTATCTATGGGAAAATCTCGGGTTTGGAAAGATTTCCCCTTTAAATCTAACCGAAACAACAAAGGAGAATCCCTGGATTTGAAATCCAATGGTGAATAAAATTCACCTAATAATCCAAAGGTCCAAAACGAATGATGGATGCAAATCAAATATCTCATGAAGATTCGTCAAAAACTGATTGATTCGGTTGCTTCTCCTATAAATAGGAGCCAAGAGACACAAAAAGGGAGATATACAGAGACAGGGAGAGAAAAAGAAAAGGAAGAGAGCTTCGATACTTGGAGAAACTTGGATCTTCTGCAAAAACCCTAGGTAAGAAAGGGAAAAGCTCCTTGAAAGAAAAAGAGAATTTAATTCTCAACAGAGTTTAACTCTGATACATAAAACAGAAGAACATATTTCTTCTCTCTTTGATAGAGGATCTGCAAAGTGCACATCTCCCCTTGAGGTTGAGAATTTAATTCTCAATGGGTTGAGATCCTGCCATGTAGATCCAAAACATAGAGAGGGAATGCAAGCACGAGAATTTAATTCTCACAGAACTATAGGAATTTAATTCCTTTAAAATAAAATTAGGGCTTGACCCTGTATCATGGGAATTTAATTCCTTCAGAACAAAAAGAGACAGGGTTTAACCCTAATTAAGAACCTAGTTCTGTTGAAACAGCGGGAATTTAATTCCTTTAATCATAATTTAACAGAGGATGGAAGTTCAAATTCCTTAAAAAGCTTTTGTTAGGGTTTAACCCTATTTGGTTCTTCACATGTATGAGGAATTTAATTCCTACGGAAAATTCAGAGTTCAACTCTATTCAGAATATAAACCTTCAAAAGGAAGTAGGAATTTAATTCCTCTGAAATTACTGTCAGGGTTTAACCCTACGAGGAACTTAATTCCTGAGAAAAGGTTAACAGATCCTCTAAATAACATACATAGAGGCAGGGTCACGTGTCACCACGTGACCCCCCCAAGAGATCTATAGAAAGCCCCTTTGAGGCAGCACCCCACGTGACCCACGTGACCCTCGGCAGAAGCTCTAACATATAGGCATTTGAATGCCTATCACGTGATGGCACGTGATGCTCTGAAAGACGTGATAATCTCAGCAGAATAAATGAAGGGAGGGCGCTCTCACGTGCTGCCACGTGACCCCTCTTGCCTTAGTGTTTAACACTAAATTGAAACTCTCGAACCCAGTGTTAAAACACTGTTGGGCCTTAGTGTTCAACACTAATCAAAAAGCTTTATTTGCAGTGTTCAACACTGATCTGTTTTAGTGTTTAACACTAATTTGAAAAGCCTTGTTGCTGGTGTTTAACACCGATTATCTTTTAGTGTTAAACACTAACTTGTCAACCTCGTTCCCAGTGTTCAACACTGATTGCTCTGTAGTGTTTAACACTAGGCTTTGGCCCAATTGGCTAAATGGATGGAGGCAAAGCCTCTCCTGATTGGACTTAGCCCAAGATGGCCATAAGTCCTCAATTTGTGATTAACTGGGCCAATGGACTCATAACATAATTAATCGGTCTTGATCCCAAATTGGGCCAAGGACTATTTAATCCACTCCGGTTCTAGGGTACATCTCTTCACTCCTTTGATACTTGGCATTGTAATCCCTCAATGTCTTCAAAGAGGTGACGGGTCCCGACGACCACACATTGATACGGACTGTGGGGTCCTTAAACCCGTGTTTAATGCAAAATTCCTGGTTACGTGGAACGCGGATAATGTCACTCTTTGACCCCGTGGAAAATGTCCAGAGCGGAGCCTGGTCCTCGCAGAGCACGGCAGTGAACCCGTGTGAAGCATCCAGAGCACATACCGGACTGTGGGGTCCTTAAACCCATGGACTACGATGTCCTTAACCTTGACCGAGATGTCTTAAAACTAACAATGGACTGTGGGGTCCTTAAACCCATGGACTACGACGTCCTTAACCTTGACCGAGATGTCTTAAAACTAACAATGGACCGCAATGTCCTTAAACTACCCATGGACCGCAACGTCCTTAAACTACCCATGGACCGCAATGTCTTTAAACTAGAACAATAGAGCCCCGTATGCTCTTTTGTCGGATCTAAACGGTCCCGTTTAAGTTGATCTTAGCCTCAAAGATAGCTAACGTATCCTTAAACCTTCAAACAGACTGGACTATGAATCCCCCCAATTAACTCTGGCTTGAGGGTACATCTCTGAACTCCTCTGACATCCGTCGTTGTAATCCTTCAACGTCGTCGGAGAGGTGACGGGTCCCGACGGCCATACATACGATGGACCACTAGGTCCCTAAACTGGAACAATAGAGCCCAAATGCTCTTTTGTCGGATCTAAACGATCCCGTTAAGTTGATCTTAGTCTCAAAGTGAGACTAACGTATCCTTAACAGACGTTTGAGTTGATCTTAGCCTCAAGTATGGCTGACGTATCCTCAAACTAAACCCCCAAACCCAAATCTAAGATAATACGGATTTGGACTAGTCCACGCCCTACGGGCGACGACATAACTCAGTCTCCGTAAACAATCCACGGGCAACAAAACAAACACCCACGACACGAAGTGACCATCTGGAGAAGGAGAAAGTTGTTACCGCAATGCGGTAGCGTAATTAACTGCAGGGGCTTGCGCCTGCATGGAAGAGCGACCCCACAATCAAAAACCCCTCAAACGAGGGGGAATCTGACGAAGTCTGCTACATCGGACGCATCCGTCTAAACCTTCGATATACGGTGCCATAAATCAACTTGGTATCTTCGGAGAGGTGGACGGATAGCACCAATTAGCATCTGCCCCGAATCTCAGGCAAGACGTCATGTCGCGCCGTCTTTCGGAGGGGAACAGATTCTGGCACGCCCGGTGGGACCTTTTCCTCTTTCCACTCCACACTTCGTGTGTCGTGACTCGCGAACCAATCGCGGTTCGCTAATGGTTGCCCTTGGGTTTCAAGATACTAAGAATTGGCGTCTCGCTTATTGCAGAAAGCAAAGGATCGATGGCTTCTACTTCCGTGAAATTCTCCAACTGCTCAGACTGCAATTGCAACCAACGCTCTGCCTCGCCAGGAGGTATAGCCTACGGACCCCAAGCTGCTTCGCTATTCACAATGCCCCGTGGAACAGGTCACTCGCGCCACCACAGGATTGTTCTTTGGGACCATGCTCCCGCCGACAAACTTCACCACTCCAGTGCTGACAACGGAAGCTCTCAAGAAGTCGGTCTTTGATCGTCTTACCCCTGTCGCGGCTCCTCTCAACGAGTCGCCCAACGTCAACGCCTCGGTCTTCTCTAGATTGGGCCAGAAATCCTGCGAACTCATCATGGGGCCTACAATCTCAGAGAAGGCTGCTTCTAAGAAGGCGGCCGCTCCTGCCCCCGTAGTCGTCAAGGCAGCTTCTTCGGCCAAAAGGTCGGTCTTTACAAATTGACGGCTTCAGCTCCCACTCCTGCTGCCCAAAGGACATCGGTCTTTGACAGGCTAATACCAACAGCGACCCCCCACCCAGACAAGGGGCAAGACGAAACCATTCTTACCGCTGACCCTACGCCGTCCGCTCGACACGCTCGACGTCGCCATTGGCGCCGAGTAAGGAAGGCTGGGGGCAACTCCCCTTCCGGGTTGACTCCATCGGCCCCGGTGGCAGAAGTTAATGCTGCTGTTCCAACTGGGAACAGCTTCGAAATGCTAAATAAGGTGCGAAGGAATTCTGCTACTGCAGTGCTGAAGATGTCTCCTCCCCCATTAAAAAAGGTTGTGGAAATAAAACCCGAATAGCCCCGATCTCCTCAACGGCTGTCTTCCAAAATCTATAAAGTTTGGCGGCAGGCCCGAGACTCGATCATCGATCCAAACTTCTCCCGCCAGCACAAGAAGCTGAAGATCCAACCGGAAGCTGGTCACCAGGCTAAACCCCAAAAGGCTGTTGATCAACTGGCTCATAAAAGAAGGAGGCCAGAGAAGACCCCCCAGCATGCAACGACAGCTAAAAGCACTGAGCCCAGACGCACTAAGTCTGGGGGCATGGTGGTGCACACTGTTTACATGGCCTCTGGAAAGGAGGAAAGCCGCACTTCTACGGGCCACCGACCGTTAACCCGATCCGTGACGAAGGCCCAGGAGCAGCAACAAAAGCTTCAGGAAATGATGAATGCTATGGCCGCGCTTACCGGGCCAAAAGAAAGCCCAGAAACGTCCTCAGACGCACGCCGAGAGGAAGAAACCGACGCTGAATTCCTTCGCCGGACACTGGAGAAAAAGGACAAAGAGGCTGCTGAACAAGCGGCCAACATACAACGTATGGACCTTCTCTTCCAAGATATGATAGGAATGATGATCCAGCAGGACTTACCCGCCGAGGATCCCCCAATCGTTCTTGAAGACGACCGAGGAGAAACGTCAAATCCACCACCAGCCCTCTCAACGGCCAAGGAGGAGGCAATCTCTAAGGCTGACTACATAGCCCAGCAAATCCAGGTTCATCACGTGACTGAGGCAGCTGGTCAAGTCGTGAAAACGGGGCGGCCGTATCCGAGCTGGTACGATCAAATCAAATACCCGCCAGGCTATACGATACCGAAATTCCACGTGTACAAGGGGACCGGCAACCCCCATCAACATGTCGCCCAGTTCCGGGCCCTCTGCGGTAACACCGGCGGTGATGATAAACTGTTGCTCCGCCAGTTCGTGGGCAGCTTATCAGAAACTGCGTTCGAATGGTATTCGGAACTCCCGAACGATTCTATCAAAACGTTCGCTGAAATGGAGTTGTTGTTCACTCAGCGATTCGCAAGTGCCAGCGAACGCACTCCAATAACTGCACTGATTAACGCCAGGGTAAAACCAGGCGAAACCTGGGTCCAGTATGCTATACGCTGGCGGAATTTATGGTCGAGATGTGAACAACGCATTGAGGAAGCACCCGCAGTGGGCATGTTCGTGGGAACCCTAGACCCCCACGCAACTATCTCCCAGTTTATGATGTTCTTTAAGCCAACCATATTCCAGGCTTTGATCGACAAGTTGGCTCAGATGGACCAGATGGGTCATAGACCACCTCCCCCGAAGTCGGAACCTCGGAATGACAAGGGTAAAGGAAGAGCAACCTTTGTTGCGAATGCCCAACAGCAACCTAACGCCCCGAAACCGGCAGATCAACTGGAGGAAAGGCGTCGGTATTATAATGAGAAGATGAAGCGTCCCTACTCGTTCCCACGGGACAAGACGAAACGGCTATTCGAGCTGGCAATACGCAACAGACTTATAAACCTGCCAAATCCAAGGCGACCGCCGCAACCCACTGAGGTGAATAACCCTAACTATTGCCCTTACCATCAAACGGTAGGCCATCCGATTGAAGATTGCTTCGTCTTCAAAGGATGGATTGAAGACCAGTACCTCCAGGGGAAGCTTGTACTGTCCGAAAAGTGGAAGGTGAACCCACCACAGCCGCATGCTCCTAGGAAAGCGGATACACCGGGGGCAACCTGCTCCTTTATTGAAGAAGCTCCATGGGAGGTCGTGCTATCAACTAAAACCAAAAGAATGCTGAGAGACCTTCATGCGTGCCCTGCGATCGAATGGAAGGACCCTCTTGAACCTCAAATTATCGAAGGAATGTTGAAGCCCCGCCCAATTACGAAGATTCGCGATAAGGGCCCAAATACTCACGCCCAACCGTCAAAATCTTCGAAGAAAAAGAAGAAGAAATCCAAGAAGCCCGTGAAGCTTGGAAACGAACACACGAACTTGCAGAAGCAAATCGACGCGTTGGAAGAATACAATCAAAAGGCGCGAACTCCTGTCACACTGCAAGAGTTCCTCAACCACATCTTTCAAGAGGAAGATGATGGAGAGGGCTCGTCGGATGAATCCGAAGGATATGTGGCGAGTTGTAACATAATCTCCCACTCGTTTACCGATGATGGGAAAACTCCTGGCACTAAAAAGCTGGAGGCAGAGCCTGTACCAGAGCGTGCATGGCCAACAGACGAAATGATCGACGCTTTTCTAGACGAGATTCGTCTAAAATGTAAAGCGGACCAGGAGCGTGAGATGACCACGTCGGAAGGAGCCAAATGCGGGCAACTGAACGAAAGAGTTGAACTACCCCTGCCAGAGCGAAAGGCATCCGAAGTAGACAAGAAGATATTCAAGACGAGGAAAAGGTTTGCCAAAGCCATGTCAATGGGAATGAAGCTACCACCCTCGGAAGGAAACACACACGATGGGGTGGAGAGGCACCTTGACTATTGCGCATATCACCGGAAAATCTCACACCCCACGGAGGAGTGCGACGCCTTTAAGATATGGTGGCAAGGATATGTCGCTCGTCGGCAACATGTTAAGCACATGAAACGCAAGAGCCGTCGGGAGCGAAGAAGTACTATCGATGGGCACGACAGAGCTACTGGCAACTGTTACATGGTAAACGCCAGGGGGTCACAAGTTCTCACCTTTGGGAGCGACTCTGATGAAGAAATCGCTCTGGGCCCTCTCTTCAAAGAATCCGTGTTGGGGAAAGAGGAGGAATCAGAGATCTGCGAGAACATTCAGCTGCGCAATCGCACACTCCCAGAAAAGAATCTCGGGCCCGGGAATAGAAAGGATAAGGGAAAGGAAAAGGTCACTGAAGATATCACTTTAGATGACCAAGTCATGAGAGAGCTGGCTGCCAAAGACCCTCCTAGGAACGGTAAAGTGGACTATAACATCCTCGCGCACCTAAGGAAGCTACCTTCTCAGCTTAGCATTCTCGATGCCCTCCTATTATCAAAAGAAGCGCGAGACTCACTAATTAAGGCGTTACAAGAACCTGAGCAATTCCAAGCCTTCCTCGCCACTGAAAAGATGAAGGATGAACTGGAGGAAGTGCATACAGCCGACATCACTTTCGGTGATGAAGACCTCCTTCTCGGGACGTGCGACCACAACCGTCCCCTATATGTCTCTGGATACTGCCATGATATCAAGATAGGAAAGATTCTGGTGGATAATGGATCCTCCGTCAATCTCCTTAATGTTCGGGTGTTGAAGGAAATCTGCATGAGTGTGCAACACCTCGCTCGTGACAAGATTACTATCTCCGGTTTCGATTCACAATCGTCACAGACTCTCGGATCTGTGATACTAACATTACGCTTTGGACTTCTCGTCACAGACATCAAATTCCATGTCATTGACGCCAAGACCTGCTACAACGCCTTGCTCGGTCGTCCTTGGTTACACGAATACAACATCATCCCTTCTACACAACATCAGTGTATGAAGTACTTTAAGGATGGTTTCGAGTATACCGTAACAGGTGAGTTAAACCCATTTTCCGTGAACGAAGTCCGCAAATACGAAGATGCGAAGTACTTTTTGCCAGATTTCGAGGATACAGAAAGATGTCGCAATCCGGAGAACAAAACCGCCGCCACCATCCCTGTTTTCGGAAGCGATACCAAAGAAGAGGAAGAGATAGTTTATGCAGGGCCATCTCAACGCAACAACCTGGGGACGCCCGCCCCCATGTTGGTCTTCGGAAGTGATTCAGAAGATGAAGTTAATGCCGTGTTCTCCAATCGGCTGTCAATACAAACACTCCCTGGCAATGACCATAGTTTGCAAATCACCATGGTACCGCGAGAACACTACAAGGATCTCGACACGCTGCAGGCTAATAATGTGCAGGACCTGCGAACATTTTACGTCCCTCCCAGGCGAAGGGGTGAGAAGGTGATCCTATTCTACCGATCCTCAGAGTCGAAAATAGAGAAAGAGATCTGGCATGGCGCGGATGCTACACTTGACAGGATCCAACCCATCCGTCTGCCCAGATACTATACAAATGGATTAAAGAAGCTATTGAAGCGCCAAGGAGTACCCTTAGAACAGACCGTTCGGCAGGCTCGGTTCTACAACAGGATTTGGGATGTCCCCGGGACTCAACGCAAATTGCCCAATGGGAAGATGGAAACACTCGGGCTTGGATACGCAAGAGCCGGAAAACGGGAACGGGCTCACAGCAGCTACGCTATATATACTTTTGATGAAGAGGAGGACGCCCTGTCAGGAGATGCCAACCCCCCATCAAAACTAGACCCCGCGATTAAAACGCCGAGTCCGTCGTTTGAGGAACGAATGGGCAAGCCTATCAGGAAAGTGGGTCAGAAAGTTCGGGAAGACCACGACCGCGAAATGGCCATCTACGAGAAGGCCAGGACGCAACGTCTATTTCAACAGGCTGCAAAAGACAAAGACGCTCATCCTCGTCAATCCGCTGTACGAAAGGCCCGACGCAGAGACGGAAATAAATCAAGAAGCTGCTCGGGTTTGTCCCTCATGAAGAAGATGAGTCGAGCGTACTCCTTCCCCCGAGACAAGACGGAGAGGTTACTTAACCTCGCTATAAAACATCAAATGATCACGCTTCCAGAGTCTAGATATCCTGAGAAAGCTAACAAGGCTTCTCATCTGAGTTATTGCTCTTATCACCAAACCATAGGACATCCTACCGAAGACTGCTTCACCTTCAAGAACTGGGTCGAGGACCAGTACCAACGGGGCAGATTCGCTTTATCCGACGGCTGGAAGGTAACGCCGCCGCAAAAGCATGAACCCAAGGCCGCAAGAGCAGAACCGGGTCCACCTCAGTCCAGGGAGCGGGTTCGCACTTGCTATACGATTACGATATTAGGAGAAGAGCCCGAGAACGTAGATGACCTTCCCCGGTGCTTTGAGAACAGCGATGATGAGGTGATCTCGGAATTTCCGCCCGCTCCGAAAGAACTGGAAGATGGTATACATACTACTGCAGATAACCTCAAGAAGATTGAGTTGGGATCGGCAGACGACCCGCGACCGACATTTGTCAGCGAGCTGTTATCCGAAGAGAGGGTGGCTGCGTTAAAGAACGTGCTTCTACGGCATAAAGACTGCTTCGCGTGGAACTACTCCGAGATGCCGGGATTAGATCCGGAGATTGCTGTGCATAGATTAGCAATATCCCCAGATATCAAGCCAGTCAAGCAGGCGCCAAGGAGGATGCGACTCGAGCTTGAGATGAGCATCAACGCCGAAGTCAAGAAGCTGATCGATTCTGGATTTATCCAAGAAGTCCAATATCCCGACTGGATCGCCAATATCGTCCCGGTAATGAAGAAGAATGGGACGGTACGCATATGCGTGGATTTCAGGGATCTCAATAAAGCCTGTCCCAAGGATGATTTCCCAGTACCAGTAACCGAGCTAATGATAGATAACACGTCCACTCACGAGGTTTTCTCCTTTATGGATGGTTCGTCAGGATACAATCAGATAAAGATGCATCCCGAAGACCAGAAGCACACCGCTTTCCGCACCCCTTTGGGTATATTTTGCTACAGGGTTATGCCCTTTGGTCTAAAGAACGCTGGCGCTACCTATCAAAGGGCCATGACAAAGATCTTTGATGACCTCATACACGACGTCGTCGAGTGCTATATCGATGACCTCGTAGTAAAGAGCATGTCGTACGAAGAGCATTTAAAACATCTGGAGACTGTCTTTCAACGCCTTCGTCAATATAATTTGAAGATGAATCCCCTCAAATGCGCGTTTGGAGTCTCCTCGGGTAAATTCCTGGGATTCATCATCCGACACCGAGGTATCGAAATAGATCCGTCAAAGATTAAGGCGATCATGGAAATGCCTCCGCCAAGAACCCTCAAGCAGTTGCGGTCTCTCCAAGGGAAGCTCGCATACATCCGGCGGTTTATCGCTAATCTTTCGGGCAAATGCCGTCCTTACAGCCACCTGATGAAGAAGGGAACTCCATTCGTTTGGGATCACAAATGTCAAGGTGCACTAGACGAGATCAAGCAGTACCTGCAGAACCCTCCGGTGTTGGCTGCGCCGGTCAAGGGAAAACCCCTCATTCTTTATACAACCGCCCTCGAAGGTTCTTTAGGCGCATTATGGGCACAAGAGAACGATCAGGGGAAAGAGAGAGCACTCTACTACTTAAGTCGAGTCCTACTGGGGGCAGAAAGCAACTACTCTCCCATTGAAAAACATTGCTTGGCATTAATCTTCGCAATAACAAAGCTCAGGCACTATGCGTTGGCACATGAAGTCCGTCTCATTTCAAAAGTAGATCCCCTTAAATACTTGATGTCGAAAGCCATATTGACGGGACGACTCGCTAAGTGGGCCCTGCTCTTGATGGAGTTCTCGATAACATATCAACCTCTCAAGGCAGTGAAAGGCCAGGCCATTGCCGACTTCCTCGCTGAGCATCCAATACCTGCTGATTCTCCTCTGAACTGCGAGTTGCCAGACGAGCATGCATTTGATGCGATTAGCGGCGGAAGCACCCGATGGGAACTCTATTTCGATGGAGCGTCCTCCATAAAGAAACAGAAACAAGGTATCCCAGTGATTAAATCAGGGATAGGCCTCATCTTTGCAACTCCACAAGGAGGGATAATGCGCTTCGCCTTCTCCTTAACAGAGCCGAGGACAAACAATGAAGCTGAATACGAAGCTCTGATAGCAGGCCTCGAGATCGCCATCGACATGGGAATTGAAGACCTCCTTATATACGGGGATTCTCAGCTGGTCGTTAGTCAAGTAAATGGTGACTACCAAACGTGCAAGCCGGAGTTGGTGAAGTACGGCGAAAGGGTGCAACAACTATTGACCCAAATTCCCTCCTATACTTTGGAGAACATACCGCGCGCGGAAAACAGCAAAGCAGACGCGTTGGCTAAACTTGCTAAAGAACTGGCTGACAAGAACCTCGATGACGTCAGAATCGTGGTACAAAGCCGTCGAGTGCTCGCCCCGGCAGAAATATCTCCGGAATCATACGAAGAAAAGGGAACGACTGAGCAGACGACCCTACAAATAAAAGACCATGAGAAGGCCGAAGACTGGAGGGAAGTCTTCATAGACTACTTTAAGTCCCACCGAATGCCCGAAGAAGCGTCCTCAAGACATCAGCTCATGAAACGAGCTCTATCTTTCGCTTTCGTCAACGATATTCTATACAAGAGATCGTTTGATTCTCTATGGCTGAGATGCTTAGGACCTGACGAAGCAGAAAGAGTCATTCAGGAAGTTCATGACGGACTTTGCGGTTCTCACCAAGCAGGCCCAAAGATGAAGTTAAAAATTAAACGGATGGGTTATTACTGGCCCACGATGATCCAGGACTGCCTCGAGTATGCGAAGCAATGCTACTCATGCCAGATTCATGGAGACTTCATCCACCAACATCCGAATCCACTGCACCCAACGCTGGCTAGTTGGCCATTCGAAATGTGGGGGACTGACATAGTCGGCCCCATTGAGCCAGCATCATCCCGGGGACACCGTTTTATCCTGGCGACAACTGATTACTTCTCCAAATGGGCAGAAGCAGTACCACTGAAGGAAGTGAAGACGGAGAATATCCTCCATTTCTTCAAGACGCACGTCATCTATCGGTTCGGAACTCCACGGCGGATTATCTCCGATAATGGGCCGGCCTACCGAAGCCATAAGATTAGCCGCTTCGCACAGCAGCACAATATAGACTGGAGATATTCTTCGGTTTACAATCCACGAGCTAACGGTCTGGCCGAGGCCTTCAATAAGACCTTGACGAAGATCATAAAAAAGACCGTTTCCAAGAATAAGAGAGACTGGCACGAAAGGCTTCAAGAAGCCCTTTGGGCTTATCGAACTACATTCAAGACGGCCACGAACACAACGCCGTACGCATTGGTATTTGGGACGGAAGCAGTGCTCCCCCTCGAAATAGAGTTACCCTCTCTACGAGTAGCAGTCCACCACGAGCTGACGAACGAAGAAAATGCTCACCTTCGGCTTGAGGAGCTTGATGCCCTCGACGAAACCCGGCTCATAGCGCAACAACATCTAGAGGCCTACAAAGCAAAGATGACGCGCTCATACGAAAGATTGACCAGGCCGAGGACATTCCGCCAAGGCGAACTCGTACTAGTGGTCAAAAGACCTATGATCCCCAATCGTGCCAAGCGAGGAAAATTTGAGCCAAACTATGAAGGCCCATACATCATAGACAAGGTCTACCAGGGTGGAGCCTACCTACTCATGGACATGCACGGTGAAAGGCCTTTCAGGCCAATAAACGGCCGCTTCTTGAAGAAATACTACGCTTAATAAGCCGCAACCTGGGTCAATGATAGATGACGACGACTATGTCCGCTCACTATCTTCCTAGGCTCAGACTTTACAAGCAGCAGCCGGCCTTCCCATAACTACGGACCGAAACGTCCTTAAACTAACGGCGGACCGAAATGTCCTTAAACTATCGACGGACCGAAACGTCCTTAAACTAACGGCGGACCGAAACGTCCTTAAACTATCGACGGACCGAAACGTCCTTAAACTAACGACGGACCGAACGTCCCTAAACTACTACCGCAACATCCTTAGGTTGACGAGATGGATAAAAAAAAAAGAAGAAGATAAAAAATGATAAAAAAAAACGGTATGTCCATAAGCAAAGTGGGCACGGATGAAAACCCGAAAGGGCTCCGTGAGTAAAAACAGCAGGGCTACCGGCAAGTGTTCGTGAAAACCCGAAAGGGCGCGACCTTGTAAAAAAAAGTGAAAAAGAATAAAAAAAAAAACGGTATGTCTATAAGCAAAATGGGCACGGATGAAAACCCGAAAGGGCTCCGTGAGTAAAGACAGCAGGACTACCGGCGAGTGTTTGTGAAAACCCGAAAGGGCGCAACCTCGTTAAAGGACACTTACAGAGTCCTCTCGACCTTGTAAGGAGAAACCACCTGCGTGAGATCCTTACGACTCATAAAGGAGCAGCACACTTAGGGATCCTCACGATTCCTAAGGAGAAAATACACTTACGAGATCCTCACGACTCGTAAGGAGAATTCTCTTATGGGACCCTCACGGCTCATGAGATTTGAAAGTCTTAAGTTACAGAAACCTGAACCTGTTCTTAAGCAAATCCTCCACAACCTTCGATATTTCCCTACAAGAGGCTCAATACTGACCTTTGTATACAATCCACGGGCGCGAATAAACATTTCCCCAGCAAAGTCCAACCCTTGTAGGTCCTCTCGACCCATAAGGAGAAAACCCTCTTGTAGGATCCTTACGACTTACAGAGGAACATACACTTAGGAATCCTCACGATCCCTAAGGAGAAAATACACCTGCAAGATCCTCACGACTTGTAGGGAGAAATACCTTTGTGAGACCCTTACGGCTCATGAAGTCAAAAGCCTTAGTCGACAGGACCTTAACCCTGTTTGCTAAGCCACCTTTGTTCAACATCGACAGAGGCAAATGATGATTCGCTCCTGGCAATATTCCAGTTGCAGCGATGCTGATGCCTAAACCGGTATCAAATCCCAAGTTCTTCATGGCAAATGATGATTCGCCCCTGGCAACATCCCAGTTGCAGCGATGCTGATGCCGAAATCGGTGTCCAAAATCCGAGCTTGCGGCGAAAAAGCTAGCAAGCCACACATGCCTACAAAATAGCCGAAATGATGGGGCAACTTGCAATAAAAAGCAGCAAGTAAGAATGAAGGCATAAAAAATAGCCGAAATGATGGGGCAACTCGCAATAAAAAGCAGCGAGTAGAAAATAAATAAATAGCCGAAATGATTGGGCACCGCGAAAAATAGCCGAAATGATGGGGCAATCGCGACCTTCGCGATATAAAAGCTGAAACGATAGAGCATCGCGGAAAAAGAAATAAAATAAAAATAAAATGTATGCCTTACAGGTGATGTTCCATCACACCCTGTATACAATCCAATGGCATAAACAAAAAGGGAACGTACCTCCCTCCCCCAGGTTTCACCAAAGAACGAAGCTAAATCTCGACGGGCCACAAGCGACCTAGAGATCATCCCAACACTCGTCTCGTAACAACGGACACAACTTCAAGCTAAGCGGAACAGCGGCAACTCCCAGTTCCGTGGCTCGGTGGTATACATATCGCCAACAGTCAAACCTTCATCCCGTGAAATGCGGATATATTCAGCAAAATTCCTGGTTACGTGGAACGCGGATAACGTCACTCTTTGAACCCGTGGAAAACGTCCAGAGCGGATCCTGGTCCTCGCAGAGTACGGCAGTGAACCCGTGTGAAGCATCTAGAGCGGAGCCTAGTCCTCGCCTAACGCGGCAGTGAACCCGTGTGAAGCATCTAGTGCAAAATTCCTGGTCACGTGGAACGCGGATAATGTCACTCTTTGACCCCATGGAGAACGTCCAGAGCGGATCCTGGTCCTCGCAGAGCATGGCAGTGAACCCGTGCGAAGCATCCAGAGCGGAGCCTAGTCCTCGCCGAGCACGGCAGTGAACCCGTGTGAAGCATCTAGTGCAAAATTCCTGGTCATGTGGAATGCGGATAATGTCACTCTTTGACCCCGTGGAAAACGTCCAGAGCGGATCCTGGTCCTCGCAGAGCATGGCAGTGAACCCGTGCGAAGCATCCAGAGCGGAGCCTAGTCCTCGCCGAGCACGGTAGTGAACCCGTGTGAAGCATCTAGTGCAAAATTCCTGGTCACGTGGAACGCGGATAATGTCACTCTTTGACCCCATGGAGAACGTCCAGAGCGGATCCTGGTCCTCGCAGAGCATGGCAGCGAACCCGTGCGAAGCATCCAGAGCGGAGCCTAGTCCTCGCCGAGCACGGCAGTGAACCCGTGTTAAGCATCTAGTGCAAAATTTCTGGTCACGTGGAACGCGGATAACGTCACTCTTTGACCCTGTGGAAAACGTCCAGAGCGGATCCTGGTCCTCGCAGAGCATGGCAGTGAACCCGTGCGAAGCATCCAGAGCGGAGCCTAGTCCTCACCGAGCACGGCAGTGAACCCGTGTGAAGCATCTAGTGCAAAATTCCTGGTCACGTGGAACGCGGATAATGTCACTCTTTGACCCCGTGGAAAACGTCCAGAGCGGATCCTGGTCCTCGCAGAGCATGGCAGTGAACCCGTGCGAAGCATCCAGAGCGGAGCCTAGTCCTCGCCGAGCACGGCAGTGAACCCGTGTGGAGCATCTAGTGCAAAATTCCTGGTCACGTGGAACGCGGATAATGTCACTCTTTGACCCCGTGGAGAACGTCCAGAGCGGATCCTGGTCCTCACAGAGCATGGCAGTGAACCCGTGCGAAGCATCCAGAGCGGAGCCTAGTCCTCGCCGAGCACGGCAGTGAACCCGTGTGGAGCATCTAGTGCAAAAATTCCTGGTCACGTGGAACGCGGATAATGTCACTCTTTGACCCCGTGGAGAACGTCCAGAGCGGATCCTGGTCCTCGCAGAGCATGGCAGTGAACCCGTGCGAAGTATCCAGAGCGGAGCCTAGTCCTCGCCGAGCACGGCAGTGAACCCGTGTGAAGCATCTAGTGCAAAATTCCTGGTCACGTGGAACGCGGATAATGTCACTCTTTGACCCCGTGGGAAACGTCCAAAGCGGATCCTGGTCCTCGCAGAGCACGGCAGTGAACCCGTGTGAAGCATCCAGAGCGGAGCCTGGTCCTCGCCAAGCACGGCAGTGAACCCGTGTGAAGCATCCAGAGCAAATACCGGACTGTGGAGTCCCTAAATCCACGGACTATGACATCCTTAACCTCGACCGTGATGTCTTAAAACTAACGATCAACCACCCCGATTCCCTACGGATTCTGCCTTGGTTTAAGGGTACATCTCTTCACTCCTTTGATACCTGGCATTGTAATTCCTCAACGTCTTCAAAGAGGTGACGGGTCCCTGCAACCAAACATTGGACTGTGGAGTCCCTAAATCCATGGACTATGAGGTCCTTAACCTTGACCGTGATGTCTTAAAACTAACAGCGGACGGTGGAGTCCCTAAATCCATGGACTATGAGGTCCTTAACCTTGACCGTGATGTCTTTAAACTACAATACCTGGAGAGACCCCTGACTCCGTGAAACACGGATAAGGACGATCACATCTGACACTTGCAGGTCCTCACGACCTGTAAGGAAGAAAAACTCTCTTGTGAGATCCTTACGACTCTCAAGGGAAAACCCGCTTAAGGATCCTCGCAATCTTTAAGAAGAACTCACACCTATGGGATCCTCTCGACCTGTAGGGAGAAAAACTCTTTATGTGACCCTCGTGACTCGTAAAAAGCAAAAGTCTTAGGAAGCAGATCTTAACCCTGAATCCTGAGCCATTGCTGTCCTGCAAGGAGATCAAGATAGAATATCCGCAGAATACATTCAATGAAAAGGAGACACATCGTTGAGAGAAAAAATGTATCTTTTATTCATAAACCAAAATGGGTACAAGGTATAATTCATGAAAGAAACAAAAAGAAAATACTCTCATCCATGAGTATGTACAAAAAGGAAGGAAAAGATACAAATGTTTCAAGCCGGCGGGCGATTCAGCAGCTTGGTCAGCTCATCCTGCTTTTGTTGGACCACGGCTTCATGACGCAAGATCTCCAAAAGACGAGCCTCCGCCTGAGCTTGTTGGGACTGATATGAAGCAAGCCGGGCTTCAAGCTCTTTCTCAGTGGCCTTATAAGCCTCGACCCTCTCACGAGTGAACGTGGCAGCTTTATCGAGAGCCCCAACCTTATGTTCGCTACGTATCGCTCTATCAGGCCACGTAAGCTCGCTTTCGTAACCACAGCAAACGCGCTCACATCGCCTGATGTGAAAGGCAACAAGAAAAGTTTCCGACATATTTCAAGCATACGTTCGCAATCATATGAGTATTCAAAAAGGGAATAATAATAATAATAGCGTTTGCAATCGCATGAACGTTCATAATACCCAAAATGGTCTGATGCGCAGGAAAGTGATGGTAGCATTTGCAATTAAAGAAAGTTCTCATGAGAAGAATACAAAGTTTATTTATGCAAGCGGAAACATACATACTAGCACCAAGCCTACACGGAATCTCGGCATAAAGCGTAAAAAAGGAGGGACTAATTTAAAAATGTTCTACGCTAACGGAAAAGGTCACCAAACATGGGATCAACGGCACAAGGGTTAATGAAACAGAGGACAAAATTCTCCATCTCTCTCTCTGCTTTCTCCAGCACGTCAAAGCGACGGTTCTCACGAGGAGTCGCTCCCCATCGATTGGTGCCGTGTTCGTCCGCAAAAGCAGACATAATAGCTCGCCGGGCCTTGATCTGGCTCAGCAGATAAATTGAACAATCCTTCAAAGCCTGAGTAATCAGGCACGCTTCATGAAAACCCTCGAGCTTTTCTTCTGCCGCGTCGAGCATCGCCAGGGTCATCTCCACCGGGTGAGGAGGGATGTCGGCAAGCACGGCCTTGAGAATCATCCGGAGCCAGAGAGAACCCATCGGGAGGGGGGACCCCTACGGATTGAGAGTTCATGCATGGCTGAGTCGCATTCGTTGTCGGTAAGGAGGGGATCCACCAACCGAGCAGAGCAGCAAAGCGGGGGACCATTTCCTCAATAGGAACTTCCCATGGCTGTCGACGAGCATGAGGGCGATTGCAGGCCATGGCGCTCGTTTGTCTCTCAAGACAAGTTACTCCAAGATAAAAAAAAAATAATAATAATATAAATCTCTTTGTGAGAGGAAAAGGGAAGCTATAGCCTCATATATAAGGAAATGCATTAAGTGTTGTGCGCGGAAAATCTTGCATGGTGAAACTATTTCCAAGGCCCAAAAAAGGAAAGGCATCGAAAATCAAGGAGATGGAACTATTTCCAAGGCCCTTTTTTCTGCGTCTAATATTGTGCGCCGAAAATATGGCATGAGAAGGTTTTGTGAACAGCCACATCAAGGGACCCCACGTGCAGACTACGTGAGGCCTAAACCTGATGTACACTAAAAAAAATGGAGTAGCACCCTGCATATTAAAAGCACCAACAACAACAGTAGCAAAATGATAAAATCCTAGAGAAAAGACATGCAAACATAGAAAGACATAATAACAATTGTCATTCATACTTCAAGAGGTTCATACAAAACACAGAGGACACATTTACAACGGTAAAACTTCAGATGCGGGACATGGGTTGAGAAACTCAAAATTAACTTTATTCAAGATTTTCCAAGCATTTCGAACCTCTCGAGTATGCTTCCTCTCACGATCACAAGCATCGGGGTCCTCACGAATGTCCTCCACCCTCCGATAGGCGGCAAGTATGGCCGACTGCTGGAACATCTGATGCAGGAGATCAATGAGATTATCCCGCCTTCTCTTTGAGATCAAGTGCATCAGATACACCGAGTGTACTTTATCCTCGGCGGCGTCCAATGCCCCAAGCGGCACACCAGCACAGAATAGAGGGAGAGCCTCCCTGATCGCCAGCACGATCAGCCTCAGAAGAGAAGAGCGACGGGGGAGTAGCCGATGGTTGTACTCATCAAAGCGGCTCATAATCTCGGCACATTGAGCATCGGTGAACTCCTGGTTCTGACTGCGGCCCAGTGCACGAATATTCCCATAGGAAATGATCTCGTCAAGACCATACAGATGGGCATCCATGATACCTGAAATAAAGGTCATGAGATTCATTAGAAAACTCCTGTTTCATTAACTACAGAAGAACAACCTCGGGTCAAGAGACCCCAGGAAGCCTCCGCATGAAGAAATCAAGTCCTTCATTGGAATTAAAATTCCTTATTAAGAAAAGGGAATTAAATTCCCAGAAACATTTTCGGATGGAATTAAATTCCATGGAGTTGAAACGCCATCATCATCTCCCCAAAGATCATCTAAACCCTAAAAGATCTACAGTTTGAAGGTTAAGCGGTTCTTATGGGAAAACATGAAGAAAAAAAAGGGGGTAAAAACCCTTGTTTTGGATTTAAAATCCAAAGGAATGTGAAGGTCCATCGTTTGTCCAAGAACATTACCTGAGGAAAAGAAATCTTTTCGAACAGAGTTAAACTCTGAAAATTGTTTCAAGGCAGAGAACTAAGCTCTGGAAGCGAGAATTAAATTCTCAGAAAAAGTTCTCAGAAGAAGAAGATGAGCAAAGTGAAGGCTCCTACGAAGAGACAGAGGTATTTATAGAAGGCAATGGAAACGTTTCATCTCCCCAGATCCCTAAAGGAATCCAACGGTCACAAGAGGTGACAGCGTTGCACTCACGTGCTGACACGTGAGAACAACGCTGTGGGGGCATTTGTTTCCTGATTTAAAATCAGGAAAGCTTATGGAAAAAGCTTGAGAAGAGGGTCACGTGCGTACACGTGACCAGCAGTCACGTGTTGGCACGTGACACCCAAAAGTACCGGCAAAGCAAGTTCAGCTTCCTGACTACATCAAAGAAAAAGGGCTTGAGAAAGGGTCACGTGCTCCCACGTGACCAGGGTCACATGTTGGCACGTGACGTTTTAAAGCGGATTCAAAAGCATATCGGTTCCCTGATCAAGTCAAGAAAAAAGAGTCCAGACCAGGGTCACGTGCTCACACGTGACTAGGGGTCACGTGGTGGCACGTGACGGTTAAGCAACAACCAGAAGACAGCGCAAAAGGAAAGAAGAAGGCTCATTCCAAAGGGGGTCACATGCTCACACGTGACCATGGGTCACGTGGTCACACGTGACCGGCTTTCAAAGCCTATTTTGTCAACAGAGTTAAATTCTGAAAGAAATTCAAATCTTTCCAAAGGAAAGCGGCTATCTGGAACCAATCGAATTAAAGATTCAGAGGTGATGAAATATCATCTAACTATGGGAAAATCTCGGGTTTGGAAAGATTTCCCCTTTAAATCTAACCGAAACAACAAAGGAGAATCCCTGGATTTGAAATCCAATGGTGAATAAAATTCACCTAATAATCCAAATGTCCAAAACGAATGATGGATGCAAATCAAATCTCTCATGAAGATTCGTCAAAAACTGATTGATTCGGCTGCTTCTCCTATAAATAGGAGCCAAGAGACACAAAAAGGGAGATATACAGAGACAGGGAGAGAAAAAGAAAAGGAAGAGAGCTTCGATACTTGGAGAAACTTGGATCTTCTGCAAAAACCCTAGGTAAGAAAGGGAAAAGCTCCTTGAAAGAAAAAGAGAATTTAATTCTCAACAGAGTTTAACTCTGATACATAAAACAGAAGAACATATTTCTTCTCTCTTTGATAGAGGATCTGCAAAGTGCATATCTCCCCTTGAGGTTGAGAATTTAATTCTCAATGGGTTGAGATCCTGCCATGCAGATCCAAAACATAGAGAGGGAATGCAAGCACGAGAATTTAATTCTCACAGAACTATAGAAATTTAATTCCTTTAAAATAAAATTAGGGCTTGACCCTGTATCATGGGAATTTAATTCCTTCAGAACAAAAAGAGACAGGGTTTAACCCTAATTAAGAACCTAGTTCTGTTGAAACAGCGGGAATTTAATTCCTTTAATCATAATTTAACAGAGGATGGAAGTTCAAATTCCTTAAAAAGCTTTTGTTAGGGTTTAACCCTATTTGGTTCTTCACATGTATGAGGAATTTAATTCCTACGGAAAATTCAGAGTTCAACTCTATTCAGAATATAAACCTTCAAAAGGAAGTAGGAATTTAATTCCTCTGAAATTACTGTCAGGGTTTAACCCTACGAGGAACTTAATTCCTGAGAAAAGGTTAACAGATCCTCTAAATAACATACATAGAGGCAGGGTCACGTGTCACCACGTGACCCCCCCAAGAGATCTACAGAAAGCCCCTTTGAGGCAGCACCCCACGTGACCCACGTGACCCTCGGCAGAAGCTCTAACATACAGGCATTTGAATGCCTATCACGTGATGGCACATGATGCTCTGAAAGACGCGATAATCTCAGCAGAATAAATGAAGAGAGGGCGCTCTCACGTGCTGCCACGTGACCCCTCTTGCCTTAGTGTTTAACACTAAATTGAAACTCTCGAACCCAGTGTTAAAACACTGTTGGGCTTTAGTGTTCAACATTAATCAAAAAGCTTTATTTGCAGTGTTCAACACTGATCTGTTTTAGTGTTTAACATTAATTTGAAAAGCCTTGTTGCGGGTGTTTAACACCGATTATCTTTTAGTGTTAAACACTAACTTGTCAACCTCGTTCCCAGTGTTCAACACTGATTGCTCTGTAGTGTTTAACACTAGGCTTTGGCCCAATTGGCTAAATGGATGGAGGCAAAGCCTCTCCTGATTGGACTTAGCCCAAGATGGCCATAAGTCCTCAATTTGTGATTAACTGGGCCAATGGACTCATAACATAATTAATCGGTCTTGATCCCAAATTGGGCCAAGGACTATTTAATCCACTCCGGTTCTAGGGTACATCTCTTCACTCCTTTGATACTTGGCATTGTAATCCCTCAATGTCTTCAAAGAGGTGACGGGTCCCGATGACCACACATTGATACGGACTGTGGGGTCCTTAAACCCGTGTTTAATGCAAAATTCCTGGTTACGTGGAACGCGGATAATGTCACTCTTTGACCCCGTGGAAAACGTCCAGAGCGGAGCCTGGTCCTCGCAGAGCACGGCAGTGAACCCGTGTGAAGCATCCAGAGCACATACCGGACTGTGGGGTCCTTAAACCCATGGACTACGATGTCCTTAACCTTGACCGAGATGTCTTAAAACTAACAATGGACTGTGGGGTCCTTAAACCCATGGACTACGACGTCCTTAACCTTGACCGAGATGTCTTAAAACTAACAATGGACCGCAATGTCCTTAAACTACCCATGGACCGCAACGTCCTTAAACTACCCATGGACCACAATGTCTTTAAACTAGAACAATAGAGCCCCGTATGCTCTTTTGTCAGATCTAAACGGTCCCGTTTAAGTTGATCTTAGCCTCAAAGATGGCTAACGTATCCTTAAACCTTCAAACAGACTGGACTATGAATCCCCCCAATTAACTCTGGCTTGAGGGTACATCTCTGAACTCCTCTAACATCCGTCGTTGTAATCCTTCAACGTCGTCGGAGAGGTGACGGGTCCCGACGGCCATACATACGATGGACCACTAGGTCCCTAAACTAGAACAATGGAGCGCAAATGCTCTTTTGTCGGATCTAAACGATCCCGTTAAGTTGATCTTAGTCTCAAAGTGAGACTAACGCATCCTTAACAGAGGTTTGAGTTGATCTTAGCCTCAAGTATGGCTGACGTATCCTCAAACTAAACCCCCAAACCCAAATCTAAGATAATACGGATTTGGACTAGTCCACGCCCTACGGGCGACGACATAACTCAGTCTCCATAAACAATCCACGGGCAACAAAACAAACACCCACGACACGAAGTGACCATCTGGAGAAGGAGAAAGTTGTTACCGCAATGCGGTAGGGTAATTAACTGCAGGGGCTTGCGCCTGCAGGGAAGAGCGTCCCCACAATCAAAAACCCCTCAAACGAGGGGGAATCTGACGAAGTCTGCTACATCGGACGCATCCGTCTAAACCTTCGATATACGGTGCCATAAATCAACTTGGTATCTTCGGAGAGGTGGACGGATAGCACCAATTAGCATCTGCCCCGAATCTCAGGCAAGACGTCATGTCGCACCGTCTTTCGGAGGGGAACAAACATCTATTGCAAGTTAATAAAATTCTAAACTAAATTAAACTAAGGCAAGAAAATAATTTACCTAGGGCAGATATGAAAAACTATAACTAGGGCAAGAAAAATAACCTACTTACGATTGATGCGCTCTAACTTCAAGAAAACAGAATTTTATTCATGAATAGAGGCATAAGAAAATACAAGGCTTTGGGTTCTATTTATAGGACATAGAAACCCTAGGTTTACAATTGCTTCGCATGTCTACAATTACAAATATACCCCTAGAAAATCTTTCCATAGCCGCCTAATCATTATGGTAAAAATTTCTGCGCATGAGGGCTTCATACGGCCGCGGAACCGCGGCATTGGCGCGCTTGGGCCGCGGTTCCGCGGCCCATTAGTGTGTTCGGCTGATGGAATTTTCTGGGCTGCTTCAGTGTCTTGTGGGCTTTCTGTTTCTTTGTTCCTTTTATCAATTGGGCTTCTTTATTAATTCCAGATCTTCAGTGAACACTTTGCAATGGATCTTTTAACCGTTTGCTTTGTATTCTTGGACCTAGTGTTGCCTTGTTGATGGTGAACTGTTCTTCTTCTGGGCTTTACTAAGATCCTCCTAATTGTTGGTCAAAAGTCCTTCTTTTGTGTCGTCTTTTGTGTTTTTCACTGTTTTTGCTCCAAGAACCTGTAACCTGTAACATGTAGCAGACATGGGTCTAAAGCACCTGTTTTTATTCTTAAATGCATAAGAATGGGGAATACAAAATGCAATATTATGTTATGAACATGCGTTGGTCACTCCAAATAGCATCACTAGAAATTCATAATGTCCATAGCGAGTTCTGAAAGCTGTTTTATGAATATCAGCTTCCTTGACCTTCACCTGATGATAACCTGAACAAAGATCTAATTTAGAGAACACACAAGATCCACTTAGCTGATCGAATAGATCGTCGATGCGCGGGAGTGGATACTTGTTCTTTATAGTGACTTCATTCAAGGCTCTGTAATCGATGCACATTCTGTATGAACCTTTCTTCTTCTTCACAAGTAGTACAGGTGATCCCCAACTTGAAGTGCTGGGACGAATCCATCCTTTCACCAGTAATTCGTCCAACTGTGTTCGGACTTCCTTCAAACCTTCTGGACTTAAACGATAAGGTGCTTTGATCACCGGTTGTGCTCCTGGTACTAAATCAATGCTGAATTCAAGAGCTCGATCGGGAGGCAAACCTGATATATCGTCAGGAAACACATCGTCAAACTCTCGAACCACATCTGGTCTTGATTTTTCCTCCGCTTGAGCTGCTGTAACTACTGCTTCCCTTGGCTTCGCTTTGTAGGTACTTGGCTCCAGGGTACGGTCTCCGCTTTTGAAATAGAAGACCGGATGGTCTAGAATCTCGAATACTACCCTCCTTTGACGACAGTCGATGGTAGCATAAAAAGTTCCAAGTCAGTCCATACCTAGAACCACATCGAAGTTCGGTATGTCCAGCACTTTGAAGTCAGCATAAAATACTCTACTGCAGACGACTACTGGACACAAGATGTATCCCATGGTTGTCTTTAGAATGCCATTTCCTGAACTAACATTCCATATGGATACAAGCGGTGAGACTGGAATCGCATGGGTTCGGACGAACCGTTGTAACATAAAGCAGTGAGATGCTCCAGTATCAAATATTGCTAGTGCAGATATTGAGGATACTAATATTGTACCTAAGGTGTGTGGGATATATTTTAGGTATAGGGAAAAGTATGTAGATAAATAGCAATATTGAAAGAAAAGTTTGAGAGAAAATTTTACCAGTGATAACTTGGTCAGTGGCCTCAACTTCTTCCATGATCATCGTGAAAGCATGGCGCCTTGGTACATTCCTCCTGGCCTGAGGAGCATTCGTCGGAACATTCCTTTGAGCTTGATGGAACTGAGGAGGAGGTGGTGCAGCTTGTGGTCCTCTGGGTGGTGCAGGTAGTGAAAGTCTTGGAGCAGGTGCTTGAATGGCTGGGCGCTGTGGGTAAGTGTTTGCTTGCCTGGGTGAAGCAATTGGATCTTGTTTATGAGGACAAGACCCAATACCATGAGCAGCTAAGCCGCAGATCAAGCAAAGGTTGTTCGTACGCCGGCAATCTTTCGCCAGATGCCCATTTCTCTTGCAGTAGTTACAAAAGGCTAGGCTAGGACGGTTGTTCGGTACTCCCGGTCGCCTTGGCACAAAAGGTGGCCTGGACGAGACTCCTCCTGTCATCTGGTTGACAGGGCGCTTAACTCCTGCAGACTGAGGTCTGCCCCTTGCCTTTATCACTGCCTCATAATGGGGGGCAGCTTTCAGAGCCGATTCATGGGTCGGAAAATCTCCTGTGGCTAGTGCAGCCTGGATCTCCGAATCCAAACCCTGCTGAAATCGACGGGCTCTGATCTCGTCCGTCGGTATCAAGTATGCCGCAAATCTGTTTAAAATTTTGTGTTAACTATGTAATATGTGATTTATTGAAAAAAAATCGAATTATTGAGACATATCTTACCGACTAAGAATGGTGAACTCAGCGTCATACTCATCTACCGACTTGATCCACATCGAACCTTTTTGCAAATGTATGAACTGTTGTTCCATGTCGAACCTGGCAGTCTCAGAGAAGTACTTCGCGTCGAACATATCGCGGAAAGTCTTCCATTCAATGGGTTGTTCAAGACGTCTTTCTTCCGCCTTCCACCAGTTCCGTGCATTGTCCGTGGGCTGTAATTTTGCAACACGAACCCACGCTATTTCTGGTACTTGTGCCGCTGTCAGATCATCTTCTATACTCTGAGCCCATTCCTCAGCTTCCAGTGGGCTCCCTTTTCTTGAGAACTTTTTGGGATGTAAAGCTCTGAATTGCTTCACCCCAGGTGCTTCTGCCTTAGGACGGTTCATTAAAAGAGCAGTCTGCTGCTGCTGTCCCTCGAGGAGGCTGCGGATTGGCTCAAGCAGAACCGTTTGCTCGTTGAGTGGAGCAGGGACGGCAGGTGTGAGGGGTAGTGGTGGAGGTGTTTTGTTGACATTGGTGCTGGTGTTGTTCGAGGAATCCATAACCTTAAAAGAAAAATTTAGGTTAGGACAGATTCAAAGTATATGATTTAAAGAATACGAAATTGTAAGATTCAAAGAGCATGAATTGTAAAGAATGTTTTAGTTGCTGGTTCCTGTGTTATACTGCTTAGGTTGTTCATGCAGAACAGAACTGCATGGTAGTGTTCCATACAACTCTGACCTGCATGGGCCACCAATAAAACCTGTCACGCTCCGCTTCCCAGTATAAGGGCAGAGAACGCGACGAGGCCGCTACGTATTTACTGTGAAGTAAATACGCTAAGCATATCTAAGCAATATAAAAGTAAAGCACAAGAGATAGGATATAATAAACAGCAACTTTATTTATTCACATTCTTTATGTACAATGCATGGAAAGTAAATACAACTGAAATAAAAAACGATGCCTAAACAATGGCATAACGGAAAAGAAGAGTACTGAAATGGAAAATGTACAATGTACTAGAACTCGGGGTCTTCATTGAACTGGTCCAAGTCAGCGAACAGGTCCCTCGGTAAGTCCCAAAGATAAGAGAGAAATAGAATAGACAGAATAAGAAGGTATCTTTTAAAGTTGTATTATATTGTTGTAATGTTGTGTTAACGCTATTGTTTGTAGCTTGGTGCAGAAGAATGCCAGTGTATACGAGAGGAGTCTCTATATTCCAGAGACTAGAGGAAAGTATAGTACAAGGAACGGTTTATGCCACGGTACAACAGCAACTGGATTCATGTTAGGTGTATTAAGTTTTACTGTCTCGTGCCCACTTCTAACACCTTCCGTACCAATCTACCCCTTAAACACGAGATGTCTTGTTTGTATTGTATTGTATTATAACTTGTATAATTGATTGACTTACCGAAACCATGATATCAGTAAACAGATGTAACCGTAGAATCATATAAATGGATGTAACTGGAGAATCATGTAAATGGAATGTATATCCATGGTTCGATTAAGTCAAGTTGTATAATGGATTCATGGATTCATGTTGAATTGGAATATTCTAGATTGTAGATTGTAGATTATAGATTGTACTTGAATCATATTCAAGTCAGATTATAATGAGACTCAAACCGAGTCGGACAATTAGAAAGGTAAATTGAAGTCCTGATTATTTTGATATTATCGGTAACCGCTGCACATGGGCAGCGGGATTTGTGTCTTTATCAAAGACGATTACCGTACTGATAACACCGTTGTTAAGTTGTCTACCTTAGATAGGCAAGCACCCACTTTTCCGGCTCTTTGAGGCTCAAGAGATTGGTCCCGCTTAAACCTATATTTACTAGGGTCCTTAGAGTAAATTATAGAACTTGATGGGGTTTTATATAAAAATACTCTTGTATAGTTTTCAAAATACACCCCAAGTATTTATTAAGCGTCTTTAGAGTTGTAATGAATGTAGATTTTATATTGTGATATTTCTAGTGAAAATATCATATTTTCATAATAATTGGTATTTATTTGTAATATTGGTTTTGTATGAAATTCATGGTATTTTAAGGTAAATTGATTCTTATGATTTTTTTAGCAAAAGTGGAATATTTATAATGATTCAAAATACATATTTTTGTGTTACATATACATATATTTATATGAAAATAATTTTTGTATATATCTATAATATTCTAGAAATCTTGTTTTCTTAAGATGTCGTATTTTAAATCTTTCGAGACCGAATGCTCCTTGCGGAGGTCTGAATCTCGCACTATTAAGCCCGAGGATGTGCGATAATCTGCACCATCCCGAACGGGTTTCCCAAAATGGGTTGTAGCGGCGCTTTGCAAAGATTGTATAAATACTAAATCTTTTAGAAACGGTTTTATTAAGTAAATGGTATTTATTTGCAATGATGTCGTTTTCCCGTATTCTATATTCCCAAGAGTATTGTGCTATGTTGCATATGAGTGTGTGAGGAGGTAGGTCATTATCTCATGATCTACTTAAAGGTATAGCAAGTTTTATGGTGTTAAATGTAGAATTGAAACTATGTGGTATTTAAATGAAAAATACGGTAAAATGAAATAGCAATTATTTTTATGATATGAAACTTGATCAATTTGGTTGATTAGTGTTTAATAGTCAACATGAAAGGGTTTAAGCATAATTGTATTAAAGAAAAGTGAAGTTTTATAAAGAAACCAAATCGGAAATCGGATTTGTTCCGATTCCGTCGGATTTTGTAATTCCGTATTTATTTAGAAAGAAAAGGAAGATAGAAATAGGGACTTACGGGTTGCGAACTAGACAAGAGGAAAGTTGGAATGAACGTAGCTTCGTTGCCGGGAGCTCCTAGAGCCGTCGTCGGAATTTCATCGGCGCTTCGCCTCTTGCTCACTTCGATTGCACACTAGGGTTTTCTAGAGAATTCTTGAGAGTTGGCTCAGAATTTTGAGGTGAGGGGGTAGAGTGTAGGGGTGTTATTTATAGGGTTAGGCTAGGGTTAGGGTAGATAAAGAGTTAAATTGAAAAAATGTAAAAATAATGTGATAAATTGTAATAAAATGGTGTAAATGGGGTATTAAGAGCTCTCTGGAAATGATCTGGGGAATTGAAGTGTGCAGGGGGGTAGAGAATGCCAAGAGCCCCAACTTTGGTATTGGGGACTCGGCCGTCCGGCCGAGTCCGGCCGGTGGCGCCGTCCCCAGTCGGGCCGAGTCCGGCCGGTGGCGCCATCCCCAGTCGGGCCGAGTCAGGCAGTGGGGAGGTGGGGGGTCGTCTGGTGTAGCCTCTGGAACATTTACTTTTCTATGTGTAATGGGGTTTTTGGGAGTTAGCACGTATTGACTGTTAGTATTCTAAAAAGTTCAAAACAAAATAATATTAAAAATAATGTGGGGTATGCGATTTGAACTCTGGTGATTTGGTTCAGCAATGCGAGGTATTACCAATGAGCTACAAGCTCTTTCTTGTAATTATGGAGCTAATTAATTACTTAAAATAATAATAGCAAAAGTAAATACCCTAAGTATACATTAATTTTTTTTAGCAAATTTTTGTACACTAAAAATGGAGTTGTTACAGAGCCACTCCATTGGACGGAGGGCTGTAAGGAGCAGTTGTTTGATGAATCAAACAATGTTCTTCACAAAATCTCTTAAGTTCAGTTGAGGTGTATTCACCGCCTCGATCTGACTTAATTCTTTTTATGAACTTGTTGGTTTGTTTCTCAACTAGGTTCTTATAGATTTTAAATTTCTCAAATTGTTTATCTTTAGTTTTCATGAGGATAATGAAATAATATTTAGAAAATTCATCTATAAAAGTTACAAAGTATCGCATACCATCTCTAGTTAAAGTTCCATTCATGTCACATACATCGATATGAATTAATTCTAATAACTCAGTTTGACTATCAACCGATTTGAAAGGTTGTTTAGGCAGTTTTACCTGAACACAAATCTCGCACCGCTTGGTTGTGTCTATTTGTGTTTTCGGAATTAATTCCAAGTTCATCATTCTACCCATGGTATTCTTATTTACATGTCCTAGACGAGCATGCCCCATGTCACAACATTCAAAAGTAAGAACAGTTAGTGAAATAGAACTAGATGCAACAATTTTGTTTAAAGATGAATCAACAATACAAAGTTTTAACAAGTCTCTACCACAAACAAAACCTTTTCCTACATAGGATCCAAACTTTGTGATTACAACTTTATTGGATTCTAATACAAGCTTATAACCTAGTCTCATCAATACTATTCCACTAACAAGATTCTTCCTAATGTTCGGCACATGCTGCACATTTTGAAGGGATATCACTTTTCCTGAAGTAAACTTCAAGTCCACACGTCCATATCCTTCAATCCTTGCTGCGCTCATATCTGCCCATGTCACACACCGTCCTGTATCGACCTGATACAAAGAGAACAAGGATCGATCACAACATACATGGGCATTTGCAGCCGAATCTAACCACCAGTCGGTCGTTAGACTTAGCGTGTTAACTTCAGGGTTTTGAGTTATTAAGCCAGACCTGTCGGTGTTTACGGTTGATGAGACCCCCACAGTTAAGGTGTTCACTTGGGGGTTTGGTAGGTGGTCCATCTTTTCTGTCTTTACAGTTCCGAGCTAAGTGAGCCGGCCTCCCACAGACAAAATAGTTTCTACTTTTGTTCCCTTATGATTGCCATTGTTTTGGGGTTTAGGCTTAAAGTTAGGCTTGTTCTTTTGTTGGTGGTATTTCTTGTTATGATTATGGTTATGGTTCTTCTGGAATTTGTTGAAAGGCTTCTTATGAAAGTTTTTAGCCTTAACAACATTCGCTTGGATAGAAGAAGCCTTGCTTTTCTCCTTATGAATATCTTCAGTTTTAAGAGTTTGGATAAAGGAGATCAAAGAAAGGTTACCCTGACGATGACGGAGCTTGTTAGCAAAGTCATCCCAGGACGAAGGTAACATTTCAATGAGGGCGGCTACTTGTACATTTTCCTCTAGGTTGTAGCCTTTAATCTTAGCACTAGTGATAAGGTTTTGGTATTCAAGGATTTGGTTTGTAACGGTCTTGGCATCTACCATCTTGAATTTTAATCAGTTCACAAAGGAATACCTCTCTAGGCCAACATCTTCTTGTCCAAATTTCGAGTCTAATGCTTCCCAAAGTTTTTTCGAAGTTGGATTTGGCAATAGATATCGTAGAGTTCATTGGACAAAGTAGACAGGATTTTACCATGGCATAGGTAGTCTATCTCTAAGGGTGTAGGCCCAGGTGGAGGTGGTGGAGGAGTTGGAGGTGGGGCATCTAGAAGTGGGGCAGAAGGCAGAGCAGGGATAGTAGAGGGTGGCTCCGACGAGGTAGGCTCACAAGTTATAGCAGAAATAAGACCTAAGGTGGTCAGCCGGTACCGCATTCAATTTTGCCAACGCTTGAAGTGTTGACCAGCAAAAGTTTCGGGTCTGGCTGACGCTAAGTCTTTTAGGTTAACCTTACACATGTTTAGGTTCATGGTCAAAAAACTAACAACCTATTAGATTATAGGAAGGAATTCTGTTCTTAGTTGATGGGTGAGGTTGCTAGAAAGACCAAAAAAACAAATTAAATTAATATTTTTCAAGGAATAATATTTAACTATGTTTGCTAAGCATGCACCATACTAAACAAATAAGCAAAAATAATAAGAACAAGGTTCCGGGTTGCCTGGGACGGAAGCACGCCAAATGATCGTTATCCTAAGAACAGAATCCGCCGACTCTAGCACAAGACTCGCCGACGATCTGTTCCCAAGATACGACCGCCCCACCAACAGGGACTCCACTCGAAGTGCAGTAGGATGAAGTTTCGAACCGGTCGCTGACCCTCGTCGCTCAACAAGAAAAAAGGTGGCCCGAACCCGAACTGGACAGAGGCAGCAGCAACAGTGGAGAGCAGAGGAGATGAGCAGAGAGCAGAGAAGAGCAGATGAGCAGCTCGCTGAGAGCAGAGCAGAGCAGATGAGCAGCTCGCTGAGAGTAGAGCAGAGCAGATGAGCAGCTCTCTGAGAGAAGAGGAGATGAGCAGAGCAGATGAGAAGCTCTCTGAGAGCAGAGCAGATGAGAGCAGAGGAGAGGAGATGAGATGAGCAGTGTTTTTCCTCTTCTTCCTTTGTTTTTTTTTGTAATCAGTTTAACAAAAGAGAAGAGGTGCTCCTTATATAGGAGTCTGAGCCAGGCCCATTACTGCCCATCAATACACAGATTAATACAGGCCTAACGTCTTGTCCTCCAACGGGCAGAAATGCCTGCATTAAAATTCCAATGGTACACTCTTAATTACGAGCCCATGGCTGCAGCAACGGTCCAGTAACGGGTCCAAACAAAATCATTTTGTGCAAAAGGATAAGCATACGTACGAACCGAACCGGGCTCGGGACGAACGGATGGCGCGCGCGTGCATGTGGAAAAGCCCAAGCCCACTAGCCCTTGAACTAGTTCAAGAGGCTAAGACACATCCTCATATATAAGTACGGCAACACCTTGTTTCCTGGGCGATGTGGGACTAAAGAAAAAGAAAAAATAGATTTTAAACCATTAAATAAAGCATAAAATCCATCAATTAACCTATTGAAATGTTGATTGGCAATCAACAAGTCAAATAGTGTCTAGGCTCGGTTAAACCAAGGTTTAAAATCTTGGTATCGGTATTGGGCTATCACTTCTGGAATCATAATCAATTGGTCGTATCGGCAGTCTCGAATAGGAAATATCAAATTTTATAACGTTTGACCAAAAGTATTAAAAATTATGGAATTCTTAAAATAAATTGTAAAAACAATAAACAATTTTGTAATTCTTAACCTATCAGTAATGTCTAAAATGGTCCTTTTAATACGTAGAAATAATATTTTTGGTATATTTTCGGTAGTCAATGATGTCAAATAACCTGTAAACCCTTTTAGAATACCCGTATTGTACATGAGTTTCTTATATGTAATTAGATGCTATGTAGGTGTAATAGCAAAATGGTATTACCTATATAAAAATGAGTAGTAGGATTAGGTTAATCTATCTGTTACATTTCCTTAAAACATTTTCTCCCACTTAATCCTCTCTCTCTCCTAACAATCTTCACATGGTATCAGAGTTCATCTGAGCCACTCATTATCCTAAGATCTAATCTTAGCCATCCATCCAAATACCAAATAATAAACCCTAACCCTAGTTTCCACCGCCGATATTGTCCCTTCTCGTTGAACCATCACTGGAGCTTCATCGGACCTCGTTGAGCCTTGTCGAAGCCTCGCCGGAGGTCCAGCGGCCATGTTGACTTCATTCCAGCCAAGTCGAGCTCCCATCCTTATCGATTTTTCTGGATCTGAGCTCAGCATGGCTGATCGATAGGTTTCTTAGAGTTTGTTCTTGCCCTGGTTACATCGATTCGTTGTGGAGTTCTTTCTCGTCGTCGATCTTGACTCGAGTCCCCTCAGCCTCTTCGATTTCTCATCTGAGATTGATCTGATCTCAGATCTTGAACCAAAAATCCCCTTTCACCATTGATCGACTGTTTTTCGACCACAACAAGTTTGTTTTTGGCTGATTGATCTATTTCTTGATCCCGTCTTGGTGTTCGATTTGGTGTTTTGAGCTTGGTTTGGGTCTTGAACGAGGAAGAAGGCTATAAAAGTTGGTAAAGGAGTTTGATTTGGGGTCTTGATTTATTTTGAGTCTGTTTTCTACAAGAGACGGTGAATATTAAAGTGTTTTTTGGTTTCTTATGTCTATCTTTTGGAGTATTGAGGAGTTTAGAGTATTGGAGACTGAGATCGGCTTGTTTTAGATTAAGTATTGATTGAGTCCGCTATTTGCGTGATTAGTGTTTGTTTGGGTGGAGATCGGATCTTAGGATTCCCTTTCTTGAATTTTGAGTAGTGGTTCTTTTATTCTTGGAGATGGAGAGTAAATCGAAGAGTAAACCGATCTCTTCCACCGATGTCTTAGCCACCAATATGTGGACTTTAAACTTGATCAGAATTTCCATAACTGGAAGCCAATGATGGAGAGGTATATCAAGGGGAGGAGGAAGGGAGATCACTTGATGAACCCTTCCTATGATTCGATGACTGTCGATTGGGAGGCAGATGATGCATAGCTCAGTCATCTCATACTTAGTTTGATGGAGCGACACATCATGGATAGCCTTATTCACTTGGGATCCATGAAGGCGATTTGGGATCAGCTCCATGAGCTCAATTCTTCTCAGCAGAGCCTCTCGAAGGCCTATGATTTGGTACCTCAATTGTATAAGATTCATCAAGGAACTCATTCATTGCATCAGTATTGTTCAAAGTTTCGACATCTTGCTCAGCTTGTATCGGAGTTGATCCCGATTGCTAGTGATGTTATGGAGATGAGGAGGCGACATGAGGCTCTTCTAGTGATCATTTTTCTCGATGGGCTATGACCCGAATGTCAATCAACACAACACATCCGGCTTTACTTAGGAAGGTGGATATTACTCTTGCGACCACCTATTATACGCTTCACCGGATATTTCAAATGGAGATTGCTGATGAGCAACAGCCTACATTTGGTGAACACAGTGGTCTTATTAGGCTGGAGAGTTCTCCCACATATTACTCTCCATGAGGGAGAGGGGGAGCAGGTCGTGTGGGCAGGAGAGCGGGTGGCAGAAGAAGTAGAGAGCCATTTTTTTGCAATTACTGCCGTCAGGAGGGCCATATTCACAGTACCTGTTGGAAGTTGAATGGAAGGCATCCTCATCCTGCTGCTCGTGCACATGTTAGGGGAGCTCATCTTCTGCATCCTCCATTTTGACGGATTCAGTATCATCCGAGAGTTCCATCAACTTTATGGAAGAGGAGATTGCTCGATTGAGGTTTTTTGTGACCTCGTCTGCTTCTAATAGCAAGGCTGGATCGGTTACACCTCGGAATTCAGCTATAACCAACTTGGGTCTTATAAGCGGTAACCATACAGTCTTTATTACTTTGACTTTTCTATGTCATCGTCCTTGGGAGATTGATATAGACGCGACGGATCATATGTCAGGAGATGCATATTGTCTTCGTAAAGGCTAAGGTATAGGTGTACCCCAGTGACTTTAGCGAATGTCACCATATCGACTATAAAGAGCGTGGGGTCTGTTCATCCCACATCACAGTTACCTTTCTACTGTCTTATATTTTCCTGGGTTTCCTTTCAACTTACTTTCCATTAGTCAGTTGACTCGAGATTTGAATTGTGGCACGACTTTCTTTTCTAGTGGATGTGTTTTTTAGGAGTTTGGGATGAGGCGGTTGATTGGCACAGGAACCGAGGTTGACGGGCTGTACCACCTCGATAAGCATCCATGCATTATATCCTACCCAACAGCATCCACATCTGCCTTTGATGCCCATTGTCGGTTTGGTCACCCTTCCCTATAGACCTTGAAGAGGATTATTCTCTCTTTTGGTACTTTATCTAGTTTAGAGTGAGTTTTGTGAGTTGGGTAAGTATCATCATTCTGGCTATCCATCTCGTGTCAATAAGAGAGCTGATAAACCTTTTTCTTTAGTACATTCTAATGTTTGTGGGCCATGCCTTATTATTGCCCAAGGAGGCTTCGCTACTTTGTGACCTTTATTGATGATTTTATTAGAGTCTCATGGTTATATTTGATGAAAGTGTTTTCTCATTTCCAGATATTCTGTTCTGAAGTTCATACTCAATTGGAGTCAATGTTGATACCTTGAGAAGTGATAATGTCAAGGAGTATTTTAGTACGCCCTTTAGAGAGTATATGAAGAAACTTGATATTGTTCATGAGTCTTCTTGTCCTTATACCCAACAAAATAGGGTGGCCGGAAGGAAGAATCCGTATTTGTTGGAGGTTACTCGTACCTTTTTGTTTCATATGCGAGTGCCTAAATCTTTTTAGGGGATGCAGTCCTTAGTACCAATTACTTGATCAATCATATGCCCCCTCTGTCTTAGATGGACGGATTCCTCACGCTACTTTGTTCCCCTCGGTGGCATCTTTTCCTGTTCCTCTGCGGGTCTTTGGGTGTTTGTTTTGTCCATGATCTATAACCCGGGGTTCTAAACTGAACTCCAAGGATATTAAGTGTGTTTTTCTTGGGTACTTTCGGACTCAAAAGGGATATTGTTGCTATAATCCTGGGCTACGTCGTTCGTTTATATCGGCTGACGTGACCTTTCATGAGTTCTCCCCATACTTTTCTACATCTCACATTGTTGTAGACATGGGCAGTGATTTTCTTTAAGATATCTCATATTTTTCGTTATAAGACAACACCCCTTCTTAGTTGGTTGATTCTCTAACCTCCGTGTGGAAGGTTATCCGTATTGTTTCTACTGACCCACCTCCCACCCTGATTCCCTACTGTTGGGCCCCGCACTACTGGTTACAAAGGTATATGCTCATCGGGTCTGTACGGCTCCTGAATCTCAGCCTCCTCCTGCTGATCTTCCAGTGTCTCAAGCCTCGCCGGAAGCTGATATTGATCTCCCTATTGCCTTATGGAAAAGTCTCCGCGGCTGCACTTCTAACCCTATAGCTCATCATGTGGCAACTTCTCATTTCTCCAACATATCGGGCGTTTCTCTCATCTCTTGACTCTCATGCTTTACCCAAATCCCTCTCTGATACTTTGTATCATAAAAGGTGGACCAAGGCTATGATTGATGAGATGCTTGCCCTCGACCAGAATTGGACTTAGGATTTGACTCCTCTTTTGGCTGGGAAGAAGCCAGTAGGGTGCCGCTGGGTATTGATTGATTCTATTTTAGAGTGTGTAGTAACCGCAATCAATAACGGTGTCGCGTGTAGTTAGCCAAGATGGGTATGGGTCGTCCTCAGAGATATGTGGAATCTTTCGATCTTACTTTAGACGTGTTGATTAGAAAAAGAGGAAGGAGAATAGAGAATAGTGAAGAATAGTTTCTAGTTCTACGTCGAAATACGGATGTAGAATACAGATCTAGTTTAAATACGGATGTAGATATTATAAGAAGAGGGCTTGTAGGGTTCATTAGGATTTAGTACTCATGGATGACTAATAAAGATTACACCTTTTATCTATTGATAGATTTAAAACTAGATTGATAGTGATGAATGAGGATTAGGGTTCTTGGAAGAAACTAGGGTTTCCACACTATTGACCCTTGTCCTTTCATTGATCTCTATTCATGTCTACCCCTTAACAAAACAATTGATAATCTAATCTCAAATCACGATCGAGACTAGCAATAAATTGGTAGCGTGCCCGATAAGGATGTTAACGATTCTTTTGATAAAGTTTATAAACTTCATAAGACTTAAAAGAAGTTAAAATATTTTCTCATCCATTGTTCTACCATAATCCTACGAACCCTATCAAGTGGAGAATTACGCGCGCATGATAGAGATAAAAGAACGGATAGAGAATGAGATCATAATGTAAATACAGAAAATAAATGCAAACTAATTAATCTAATGATCTACATTTATTAATCAACTTCATAATTACAAAACCTTCGAGTTTAGATTACAAGAAGAAGAAGAAGTTGCTCTCGATCTCTGCCTCGTAGGAAGTAGATGCTCCATTGAATCTCATGTCGCCTTATCACGTCGACTCGCGGACCTGTCGTGAATCACTTATTCTTTGACGGTGATTTGCTTAGTGTAAAAGATTAATGATTTCTATGTTTAGCCCGGTCCTTTATATAGTACTAAAACCAGAAACCAAATATCCCAAGAATCAGGAGTTGTTGAGATCCAAACCACAAAATCCCAACTCTTAACTCGGAGAATCGGCCGTGGATCCGCCTCGTATGGCATGGTTTGGCCGCGGAACCGCGGCCGTTTGGTGGGATCTTGGCTTCAAAATTCTGGGTATGCTTCGATGTGACATATGGAGATTTATTTGATATCTGGAACTTGAAAATATTTCCTGAATCTCTGCCATTATTGATTCTTCGATTTTATTTACTTCATCGACAGATTTTTTATTCCCGACATCTCAATATCCCGATCTCCTGACCTGAGCTAAAGCTTGCACCATATCTCAATGAATAATGTTAGTAATATTTAGTATTTTTGAGATATTATCCTAATCATTTTATATGAGATTATATTTTAAGAATATTGATTAAGGATATTTGATATGATATGCATATTTAAATTATCAAAATATTATATAAATATTATATGCATACATTTTCCTTTATAATGTTAATTATAATATATAAATATATGACAATAGATATTTTTACAGATAAACCCTCAGATGTTCTATATTTATAATAAACACCTTTAGATATTTAAGAAAAGTAAGGAAAATGATATATCAAAAGTGCGATGTTTTCGACTGAACAAATACCCCCAAACTTAACTTTGATCGTCCCGAGCAAACTTGTTATTAAAGAGAGGGAGAAAGAAAGAAGAAGAAAAAGAAAAACTAACTAGCACACTTTCGTAGGCAACACGATTGCACTGAGCACGTAAAATAAGCAGTTAAATCTCTAAGTGTCCATAGTAGGAGGAGTGCTATCTCCTGAGGGTTTTCAGCGGATTACACCCACAAAATCCTATAATAAAAGAAAGAAAATGAAAGTTGCGTACAAAGATAAGAACTATAAAATAAAGAACTTGAAAATAAGAGTTTCCAACTATAATAGCTTTTCGGTTGCCATTAGCCCTATTTTAATGGTCATGAAAAAATATTAGAAATCACATCATCCCTCAATAAAACATCACCTTTAGTCTTTATTCTACCTTTCTTCCAAACATCGATCATATACCCCTACGTGTGTGTAAAAAACATCTCTACACTTAGAGAATTCAATTCAAGCCATCATACCATTATCCATTTTCCTCAGTACTTTATAGTAGGTGAATATTTTCGATAAAATTGCTCACACATCCTTCATGCGACCGTTAATACTTCTCGAGGTACTAACCGACCGATTACCAAATGTGCTCACGCATTTAGGCGTAATTCCTCGTCTTGCAATACCTAAGGCTTAGCAGTGGCTCCTAAACCAGTTGGTCTAAGGTACTAGGTGATGAAGCATCTTCGCTATATTTTTTTATGCTGCCTTAAACAATTAGAAACCAGTGTTCATTTTTTCCCTCACCACTTATATATTTTTATTTTCCTTCATACTAAGGCTTTTAGATAAGAGCATTTCAAGGAATCCTCTACTATCACAAGTTTCAAGATACGTGACAGTGCGTATAGTAGGGTATCAACGTTCAAAAGTTTGGACTCAAGAATAGAGACTATTTTTCAGACTTATTTTTATTCTCAGATTAGTAATTTCCTTCATCTTAGTAACCCTTAAGACAACGGCTCATAACTATTTATTATTAGTTTCGTTTAAGAAAACATCGAACTTTCTTGATTTTCTCAAACTATTCCTATCTTTCCTATGTAAATTTTTACTTTCAAACTTTCATTATCAAAAAAAATTTGTGCTTATATTTATGATAATGCAAAATAATGCGTGAATAAGCACAAACCTCCCCCAAATATGTTTGCAGCAGTGTCCTCACTGATGTCATCTGTTAAGCGTCACAAAAGAAACTGTAGACTTAAGAGGAAAAGTTAGTAACGGGGACATGAATAAATGACAGTGAAATCCTCCCCCAAACTTATTTTTGGCTCATAATTTTGTAAAAATTTTCTTTTCGTTCAAGGGCCAAAATATATCCCCCCAAACTTGAGTAAAACCGTATTAAGCATTTAAAATTATGAGGGGGTTAAAGTTATTGGTCAAAGTAGAGCCTTGCAAAGACCAAAAGTCAACACCAACCATTCAAAAATTTTATCGATGTAACGCACTAATTGGTGGAAGATCAGAGATTTTAAGAAGTGGGGAGACAGGAGGTGGTATGATTTACGTCTCGGCTGATAGAGACAAAACAATAATGGTGAACGGAAACGAGAATATGGATGATTAAGAATGTGAAGAATAGTCACATTCTCGTATGAGATAATAAGAAATGGTGGTGGTTCAATTTCTTCAGGTGGAGGTTGATTAATCACAAAATCTGTGTTGTTTAGGAATGCGAGTTCGTCAGCGAAAATATTTTTGAAACTTTCATCGATAGTTCGATTGAACGTTTCAATGTCAATAAGTGTCACGCCAGAATTCAACACACTTGATTTGTCAAAAATTATGGAGGTAGGAGACTCGAAAAGCTCATCTACCTCATTCTCAAAAGAGTCTAAATCAAGTTATGTCACGACCCAAAGTTTGGATGTGACCGGCATTTAGGTCGTATAATATCTAAATATATCTACATAACTCGAGTAAGCCAAACACCAAGATCAAAAACCCTTTTTGCGGAATTTTTATAAAAATTTAGTTTTGTAAGTAAAAATCACAGTATTTATGTAATTAAAATATAAAACACGCATAAGGTGTTAAGTTTGGTTGCATCCCTAATTGGGATCAACAATAACAACAGCGGAATAAAAATTTACAACTTATGTGAAACCAATAGAGTCACAGATATGAATAAAAGAAATATCCACTACATAACAACGATCTCACCTGTCAAATAATATACATATAATCATCTCTCGTTCTAAGTCATAGTACAAGGTCTGATAGAGATTTTCTAGATACAAGATACAATACCAAAAGCGAAGGTTACTACATATGTAACCCACCTAACAAAAGATGCGATATAAGCTGCAAAAAGTGGAGCTACACTATTGCTAACCGTCCACTCTACTCCTGCAAGGAACTGTGGAACAACGGGGGTGAGTTGCCAACTCAGTGAATATAACTAACATATAACGGCTAATCGTGTAAATATGACGACTATACTAAATGCAATATTGTCACGCCCCGCTTCCCATTGTACGGGCAGAGGACGCGACGAGGCCGCTACGTATTTACTGTGAAGTAAATACGCTAAGCGTAACTAAGCAATATAAAAGTAAAATCACAAGAGACAAGATATAATAAAATAACAACTTTATTTATTCACATTCTTTCTGTACAATACATGGAAAATAAATACAACTGAAAGAAATTAATGCCTAAACAATGGCAGAAATGAAAAGTATTGAAATGGAAAGTGTACAATGAATTAGAGCTCGGGGTCTTAACTGAATTGGTCCAAGTCTTCACTCGTGGGCTCGATCTCTGACGTGTCCAGATCACCTGACGACATTCAAAGAAGAAAAAAAGAGAATGTCGTCAGCGAACAGATCGCTCGGTAAGTCCCAAAGATAAGGGAGAAGTAGAATAGACAGAATAAGAAGGTAGTTTTTAAAGTTGTAGTATATTGTTATAATATTGTGTTAACGATGTTGTTTGTAGCTTGGTACAGAAGAATGCCGGTGTATACGAGAGGAGTCTCTATATGCTGGAGACTAGGGTAAATGGAAGTACAAGGCTCCGTTATACAACCCGGAATAACGGCAATTGGATTCAGGTTAGGTGTCTTAATCTTGTAGTCTCGTGCCACTTTTAACACCTTCCGTACCAGTCTACCCCTTAAACCGCATGTTATCTTGATTGTATTGTTGTTTTGTAAATTGTATTGATTGTATAATTGGATGACTGACCGAGACCATGATATCAGTAAATGGATGTAACTGGAGAATCATGTATGTAACTGTAGAATCATGGATGTAAATGTATAATCATGTAAATGGAATGTATATCCATGGTTTGGTTTAGTCAAGTTGATAGATTGAATATCTGGAATAATGGATTCATGTTAAATTGTAATATTGTAAATTGTAGATTGTAGATTGTAGATTGTAGATTGTACTTGAATCATATTCAAGTCAGATTATAATGAGACTCTAACTGAGTCAGACAATTAGAAAAGTAAATTGATGTCTTGATTGTTTTGATGTTATCGGTAACCGCTGCACATGGGCGGCAAGATTTGTGTCTTTTTCAAAAACGATTACCGTATTCATAACACCGTTGTTAAGTTGTCTACCTTAGATAGGCAAGCACTCATTTCTCTGGCTCCCTGAGTGTCAAGAGATTGGTCCCGCTTAAACCTATATTTACTAGGGTCCTTAGGGTAAATTATAGAACTTGAGGAGGTTTTACGTAAAAATACTTTGTATAGTTTTCAAAATACACCCAAGTATTTATTATCGTCTTTAGATTTGTAATAAATATAGATTTTATATTTGTGACAATTCTAATGAGAATATCCTAAATTCATAATAAAAGGTATTTATTTGTAATATTGGTTTTGTATGGAATTCATGGTATTTTAGTGTAAACTGATTCTTATGATTTTTAGAAAAAGGTGGAATATTTATATCATAACAAAATAGGTATTTTAATGATAAATATACATATATTTATACAAAAATAATTTTAATATATATTGTATATTCTAAAAAATCTCATTTTCTTAAGATGTCGTATTTTAAATTTTTCGAGACCGAATGCTCCTTGCGGAGGTCTGAATCTCACACTACTAAACCCGAGGATATGCGATAATCCACACCATCCCGAACGGGTTCCCCAAAATGGGTTGTAGCGGCGCTTTGCAAAGATTATATAAATACTAAATCCTTTAGAAAACGGTTTTATTAAGTAAATAGTATTTAAATGAAAATGTCGTTTTCCCATATTCTAAATTCCAGAGGGTATCGTGCTATGTTGCATATGAGTGTGTAAGGAGGTAGGTCGTTACCTCGTGATCTATTTAAAGGTATAGCATGTTTTGTGATGTTGAATGTAGAATCGAAACTATGTGGTATTTAAATGAAAATACGATAAAATGAAATAGCCATTATTTTATGATATGAAACTTGATCGATTTGGTTTATCAGTGTTTAATAGTTAACATGAGAGAGTTTAAGCATAACTAGATTAAAGAAAAGTGAAGTTTTATAAAGAAACCGAATCGGAAATCGGATTTGTTCCGATTCCGCCGGGTTTTGTAAATCCGTATTTTTAGAAAAGAAAAGAGAGATAGAAATGGGGACTTACGGGTTTTGATCAAAGATAAGAGGAAGGTGGATCGGGAGGAGTCGTCGGTGCGTCGTTTCGTCTCCGGGAGTTCCTACGGTCCTTGTAAGTGCACAGCGGCGCCCCAGCCGTCGATCCGACGCCGGAAACGCGGAAACGAAAAACTTTCAAAAACTTGAAACCGGCACCACTGCGCACTAAACCCGAATCGGGCCATTAAACTAAGTCTAGCAAACTAAAAGACGGGGTAGGGAAATATACCGAGCGATCCGTGTCCTTCGGTCTTCGTCTCCACTCCGATCTCCTCGCGGAATCTCCGGTCGTCGCCTCCTCGTCGGAAAGGGCACCACGTAGCCGGGTTCGTATACGGGCTCCCACCTCTGGACCGAGGCAACTCGGGCGCGAAGTTGGCTGGCCGACGCATCCAAGGGTACTGTAGGTTGTAGTGTAAAACCTTGTCTCATTGGGGTTTAGTTGCCTTTGATGTGGAGGAATGAACAAGATATGAACTTGGGAATTTTGGTGGCAAGCTCAACAAAATGAGATCAATGATAAATTTCCCACATGAAAGATGAAGACCTCAACCTCTCCCATGAAGTGGCCGGCCCCTCTCTAAAAATGGTGGGATCAAAAAAGCAAGTGGAGAAAAAGAATGATAATGAGAAAAAGAAAATGTCACACCCATTTCTTTTCTCATCTAATCAAAGCACCATCATAATAAATACAAAGGAAGAGACCAAAATGGAATCTCATGATGATGAAGCCACACATGCAAAAGAACCCCTCCACAAATGTTATTTGCACACTTGCAAATAACCCCTTTCCAACGACAAAGTCCGGCCGTGAAGGAACAAAGGAAAACCGGCCGGAACGGAATGCCAACTGGCAACTTCAGAAAACTGATCCCGTAATAAATTACAGGAAAACCCCGCTACTGCATATACATGCCCGCATTTGTATTCCCACTGAACACAAATGCAAAGAGACAAAACTACACTGTCTAATACTAGGATCCGGCTTAAGCCAAAGCCGGCTAGTAAAATCCATCCGATCACGATCCGTGCAATACCGCACGTATCTGATCGAACACTGCCATATCTCCATACGGCCTCTATAGCGTTTTGCCCGAAACTTGAGTAACTGTGTGTGTGGTGGACTTTAAAGACTCGTCAATACTATGGCTGTGGATTTAACCACTAGCACGTCAGAGGTATTAGCCATACGTATCGGGCTACCAGCTATTGACCAAAAGGGACGTCGATGAGCGAACTCATCCTAACACCCTACTGAGCCTGTCAGTGACATATCCGTACAGTCCGGTCCGTTCTTCTATGAGCATCGCATGGCGGGCCTAAGGGGTTAGTAAAAGTCAGACCCCCAAAAGCGGTACAAGTCGTGTCGGAGTGTAGCCCAGAACCCCCTGAGATACTACTGGAATACCTACCAGTAAATCTCCTGCCTCGGCCGAGGGCTTTGTGTAATGGCTCTCCTAGACACAGCGCGACCTCAACCCCAATACCGGGAGAGACGAACCCCTGCAGATCCGCTCACTGCCTCCATGTGGCTCGGGACTGTACCCAACTAAAACCTGTTTGCACGACTCCTTTGAGCCGTTGTAGGGTAGTAATCAAAGTATAGTGGGAACTCACACAAGACAAATGACGATCTCAGGTCGATGAACTAACCTGTACACATGTCACCAGGGAACTGCTATCTGACGTCAGGTATAAGACCAACTAGCATGTTCCCGGCGAGTCCTGTCCGGTGTACTCATAACCCAATGAGCACCTGTATACATCTTAGGTGAACCAACTAACACCAGTAGCTTATGAGACTGGCCACCGCCCCTCGTCGGGGTCTCGACTGTATACACTAGTCTACTCTGGAGTATCGATGCCCTGTCTCGAAACTCCCACGACTAGGGACCTTTTAAGGATGTGCTTATGGACCACCAGCTCCCACGTATATGATCGCCCTCATACTGCTGGTAGTCAAGCAAGAATCGTAGGGGCTCTATCAACATGTAATAGTGATCAGTAATGTCACCTAAAGCAGTACACGATGATAAAGATAAACCAGATAGCATACTATCATCTCGAGTAAGACTGTCCTACCGGTATAGGTCCTCCCTCAATCATTGCAATCATGTGCCTGCGATCCAATAATTGACTCTGAGGGCACTATCTCCAACAATCTCCCACTTGCACTCAAGGCTAATTATTGCGATGTCGCATACTCACAGCCCATGTGATACCGAACACCCAACTCCTCTACTAGTCAGTCTCACAAAGCTCGTTTGCAAAACTATTGCGTTCGAGGAATAGCCTCAGTGAGTGGATCCGCCCTGATGTTTCTTTCTATGTCTCTCTATATCTCAAGTTCGCGGAGAAAGCTATCTCCCGAAATGAGCAATACCTGTCTTAGAATGTCTGGATGTCTGGGACCTAGCTCATAAATGAACTTCAAATCCAAACTTCTTAGACTGTATCTTTAACTGAACTTAATCAGTGTCCTGCGCCATGCCTCCCTCAGTATCCGCCTGGACCACCTCTTCAAAATACTGCCCCTCGTCAGAGGGAAAACTATAACTCTGACAGCAACTCTGCCATCCAGGTCACCTTGGAAGCCTAGAATGGTAACCGTCTCCTAAAGAAGGCTGCCGTTATCATATCCCTAGAACATCCACTTATGTTCTAAAACTGCTTCCGATCGTTTCTCCAGGATTGGATCAATATCAACTTATTGCATCTACTGCAAGAACAACATCTGGTGTGGTACTTGACATCTCATGATTGACTCAATTGCTTAAGCAAGTGATCTGCCTATCATGCACATCCCTCTCTACTTTAGTCTATAAGACACCTTTAGAGAGGGTGACTCCATCACCTGCAGGTACACTACCGTGCTAGGAGTCCTCCATTCTAAATACTCATAGAATGCTGTCTAAGTACCCAGATTGGGAAACCACCCAAATCTAGATCTAAAACCATAGATCTAGTAACCAGAATATCTGATATGATATCCAAGTCCTATGTGGAGAAACCACTGTGTGACAACCAAAGAATAACCGATCGTAGTATAGGAATATTACTTCCTACTCTGTGTATGTCATTAAATACTAGGACATCACACCCAACTACCTTCTTAACAGATCCATCCCTTATTCTGATGAAGTCAAACCTATGACTGTCACATCAGAAATAGATGATCTATCTCCGCCATATCTGCTTTAGTCTATAAATAGACATAAGCCACCTGTCCACCATGCTTCCGCTGCTCCCACAGACCACGACAACCCGCTGGCAGAGTCATATAAACGTACACTTCTAAAGCAAGTTCAGAACGACGCTATACTCATCCTCTTGCCGGGTTTCACAGTCTGGAACAACAGCAATGGCAAGTCTGGGTAAACAAGAACCTCCCTGTCACTGTCCTTGAGCATACCGAAGTACCTCTCGAGTGCCTGAGGCTACCCACCATATCTGCGGAGTGGCCAATGGAATGTCAAATCAGATTGAATCTTTAGGCTCTTTATCAAATCTTCAGTAATCGTTTGAGGTTCTGGAATTACTTCCAGTTCTACCATACTCCCACTACTGTTTTCTGAAAAATCCATTTTTATTAAAACTGTGGCGAGTCAAGAACAATATCACTATTGATCTTCCAGATGGTAGAAAGTCAACCCTCGTCATAGCCGGGGTCAACCCACAAACAGCCATTACAGAAACGTGCCTTGAGTCATCCAGAGCCTGGTTTTAAGCATAAGCTGGATAACTCCCCGTATCTTAATAATGTCAAGATATGAACTGTTCTATATCCAATACAGAAACAGAGGCATTGATTTAATTGAACCAGATTCAAATCATGCAACTGTCTCCAGTGCATGTCAAGTAAATGGAGAGAGGCTAATCAGCGTTACTCAACTTAGGAATGCTTTCAATTATGAGTAACCTGAAAGAGAAGCAAGTTCTCTAATCATTACTATCAACTGAATACCATACACAAGTATCTACATCTTCGATCACCTTGAAGAATCCTGATACTTGCAACACCTGGCCCTCTACTTTATTCATATACCTATAACTTCTCAAAACTTGGACCCTGTGTTTCTACGAAACACTTGTCTAAGAACTAGAGAAGTCATAAGTAAACAGAATATAGTATGAGAACCAACCCCTCTGTCCTAATGGACACTGGACAATATACAATACTCTGCATAAGTCCCCTGAATCTAATAACTCATTCACTGTGTGTCGTAGGTTGAAAACTGTACTATGCTTATGAAGAATTACACCGTTGTTTAATGCTCCTTACCTAACCATCCACTGATATAGGTAAATGTCATAAACATAATTTCAAAAAAGGTATATCTCACTCTATAAAAATAGACGTATAGATATATCAATTTGAAATTGGTGCATAACAACGGATATTCAAAACCAAATATCTGCCGTCCGGCAAACAACCCAGGTGATTTTTTCAAATATCACCGATTACAACGAATCCCGATATAATGAGGATAATCACCTAATTCCCAATAGTTTACTCCCACTCATCATCTGTAAAACCATACAGATGTGAGAATCATACCTGGTAAATACATACCCTGGAGCAAGGTCTAATTGGGAAATCAGTTTTCTTTTAACAGTACATAGTGAAACTGAAACATTGAATATTTCGATGGGGTATCCGGGTATTCCTAGTAATGCCTCTTCCATTATCCAGATTCACAACTGTAACCGTATATTTCTTTGCCACCTCTCCAAATCCCTTTTTATGTCTTTAGTCGTTACCTTCTGCACACCCCTTTAGGCTAAGTGGTTTTCTTCCTTCCCTACCGTTCGGCACCAGCCTATGGTTTGGAAGAAGACTATCCAATAAGCATAATGGGTGTACTCTCCTAATCTTAGGAACACTCGGAATGCGATAAAAGGTGAAGATAAAAGACAACCGAATAAACCATATTCCTATTTCTCCTGAACCAGAATCCATCCCCGAACTGGAACAAGTTCCTTTCGAGTTCGTATATAACCATACGATGGAGTATCCAAAAAACTGTGGATCTTCGTAGTGATACGGAGTGTCCTGGAGAAATACAAAAGTGAAGTGGGAGTGGTAAAGAAAAACTTGGTTTGGTCGTGAATATCAGTCGCAATTTACTTTGCCCTCCTTCTAATCCCTTTCTTTGTCTTAACTTAATACCTTCTGTACACCGTTTAGGCTAATTGGTTTTCTTCATTCCCTACCGGTCGGCACCAGCCTATGGTTTGGAAGAAGACTATCCAATGTAATAGGTGTACTATCTCCTAAACCAAGGAGTACTCGCAACCTGAGAGAAGGAAAAAGGAAAAGACAACTGAATAAACTTATTCGTTTTCTCCAGAACCAGAAACCATCCTCGAATTAATCCTTCGAGTTCGTATATAACCATACGATGGTTTTGTCCAATAGAAGTGGACGTTCGTAGCAATACGGGGTGTCCTGGAGAAAAGGGTAAAAGTAGGAGTGGCAATGAGGTCGGCAACTCTGACAATCCAAGAGCCAGTCTTATAAGAAGGTTCGGTCAACTTGGTCACTGAGTCATAGTCTAGGGTCAGGTCAATGGTCGCTGCCAAAGAGAGAGAGAAAAGAAACACTCAGCGTGCACTCTAACCTAGATTAGAATGGTTATCACTTTATCTAATCTGGAAACCTCCCACTGTACCGTCGAATTCTCCTCCAAAGCTGAAAGAAGAATTAGTCGGGATCATCCGATGAGTAAGCTAACTCATCAGTGGGAATCGGGATCCAACTATCATCGCATGATAACGTGATGGAATCCGCTCACGTTATCACACTCCAGAAGGTATGCGCATATCTGGCAAGTTTCAGTTTCTTTAGAAACTCCCGATGCGATTTTTGCCCCATGCTCTTATGACCTTGACTTTGGCCAACATATCATAAGTCACATGTCAAGTTCAACCCGTCATTCTCCAGGTTAGTTTGAACCCACTCGTACATACCCTTGACTTTGGCCAAAATAGTAGTACGACTGTCCCAAACCAACGCATCTATCTATGCTGCATATGAATACCCAATAGCTACCAATCACTGTGTCTTGACTTTGGCCAACATACACAGCTTGAATACTTATTGACTATTCATATGAAACGACGGAGGGCTACGAATGGTTTCTGGCGAAAACCTTTAACGTAATGAACTTGATATCATTGAAGGAACGGATAGCTTTTTAGAAAAATATAGTAACGAAAACCTTTGCTAAAGAGGTCACTCCCAGTGAAGGGATCTCGGCTCTTTCCCCATAGGATGGGGTGCAGGATATTCCAACTGAATACCATGATGCAAAGCAAAAGTAATCGGCTATAGTGAAGTTATTGCCCTGACGCAAACTTTTGTCCAAGGGGTCACTCCCGGTGAAGGGATCTCGGCCCTTGCCTCGTCGACTGAGGTGCTGGATATTCATAACCGAATATCACTGTGCAAAACAAAAGAGAACGCCCTTGCAATAACAGCTTTTTAAAAAAGTTCCAACAACATCAGAATAGGTTTGTTTAGCTTGCATTGATCCGAATCAATGCAGTCCCATCAGTTGATCACACCACAAAAGAACGAAAATAATGATGTACGTATATGCCATCCGCATTCGCCACTGGGTCCCGTCATCACCCGTTAGGTTACTTAACTAACGACAGAGCGGGAACTGGACTAGCGCAGATGCAAAACATATACAACATCTATTAGTATATATATAGTATATAATTTTCGCTCAAGGCGTGATAAAATGCAACATTACAGAAAGAAATCAGCATCACAGAACAAAACAGATATCTGGGATCCACGGGTTTCACAGAGCCGCTACTGAAACCCGACGTTCCCCTGGTCGTGTGGATAGCCTGTGCAATGAAAACCCTAGACCCCTACGGGCGCGGCAAGTTACCCGCCAAAACCTGAAGCGAGGAAGCCCCCTTCAGCAACGTGAATGGACCACCCAGCACTTCACGGAATCCGGTAACTTGGGCACTCCTCCTGGGTCAATCCTATACCCCCTACGAGTGCGGCGAATAGCCCACCAATTCTAGAGTGAAGCCCCCTCCGTCTCAAGGCCATGAGATGCGGGCTCGTTGCCTTCTAGAACCCGGCTATCCGTGCACCCCTCCGCGGGGTAATCCTAGTACAAAAAGTAAAATATACATACAACGGGTACATCGACCGCAACCTGGTCGTGCCCTAAAAGAATAATACAAACAGGCAGTGACGGCAGTCCACATGTCGGACGCTCGCCCTGCAATATCAAATGCACATAATACAACAAAACTGTACTACCACTGCAACCAGGCTATCCCCCACGACCGATCCGCAATATCACAGCAATACACAGAACATCAACGTGAATCTCACGTTCGCGAATCCGTCTAACCGGGCTATAGTAGTTAGACGGGATTTACCGATCAAGTGACATTCACGGTCGCAGATATAATGTAAATACTGTGAACTAATGTGTTTAAAATATCCGATCGATCAAATTTTACCAAGTGGGCCCCAAGCATTACTGTAGCACTTAAAGATATTCTGGGCCCAAACAAAGTATACCAAAACCCATATTTTCAACCCAGAAGGCCTCTGAAAAAATTTGGTGCAGTGAACTCACTGAACTGCGGCGGAACCGCGGCGCCAAGGTGGGTTTGGCCGCGGTTCCGCGGCGGTTCTACAGTATCACTCTGCCAAATTTTCACAGATGTCTTAGAATTTCCTGCACAGTAGTCTGAAACAACCTGAAAAATTTTTGGAGCTAAAAATATTTCGACAGAAACTGTGCACATGAAAACGCGGTTTTGCGATTTTTGTTCGATCGGAAATGTAAACACATTAGACCAAGCTATACTAAGTTAATGGCGAGGCTCTGATACCAATGTAAGTGCACGGCGGCGCCCCGGCCGTCAATCCGACGCCGGAAACGCGGAAACGAAAAACTTTCAAAAACTTGAAACCGGCACCACCGCGCACTAAACCCGGATCGGGCCATTAAACTAAGTCTAGCAAACTAAAAGACGGGGTAGGGAAATATACCGAGCGATCCGTGTCCTTCGGTCTTCGTCTCCACTCCGATCTCCTCGCGGAATCTCCGGTCGTCGCCTCCTCGTCGGAAAGGGCACCACGTAGCCGGGTTCGTATACGGGCTCCCACCTCTGGACCGAGGCAACTCGGACGCGAAGTTGGCTGGCCGACGCATCTAAGGGTACTGTAGGTTGTAGTGTAGAACCTTGTCTCATTGGGGTTTAGTTGCCTTTGATGTGGAGGAATGAACAAGATATGAACTTGGGAATTTTGGTGGCAAGCTCAAAAAATTGAGATCAATGATAAATTTCCCACATGAAAGATGAAGACCTCAACCTCTCCCATGAAGTGGCCGGCCCCTCTCTAAAAATGGTGGGATCAAAAAAGCAAGTGGATAAAAAGAATGATAATAAGAAAAAGAAAATGTCACACCCATTTCTTTTCTCATCTAATCAAAGCACCATCATAATAAATACAAAGGAAGAGACCAAAATGGAATCTCATGATGATGAAGCCACACATGCAAGAGAACCCCTCCATAAATGTTATTTGCATACTTGCAAATAACCCTTTTCCAACGACAAAGTCCGGCCGTGAAGGAACAAAGGAAAACCGGCTGGAACGGAATGCAAACTGGCAACTTCAGAAAACTGATCCCGTAATAAATTACAGGAAAACCCCGCTACTGCATATACATGCCCGCATTTATATTCCCACTAAACACAAATACAAAGAGACAAAACTACACTGTCTAATACTAGGATCCGGCTTAAGCCAAAGCCGACTAGTAAAATCCGTCCGATCACGATCCGTGCAATACCGCACGTATCTGATCGAACCCTGCCATATCTCCATACGGCCTCTACAGCGTTTCGCCCGAAACTTGAGTAACTGTGTGTGTGGTGGACTCTAAAGACTCGTCAATACTATGGCTGTGGATTTAACCACTAGCACGTCAGAGGTATTAGCCATACGTAACGGGCTACCAGCTATTGACCAAAAGGGACGTCGATGAGCGAACTCATCCTGACACCCTACTGAGCCTGTCAGTGACATACAGTCCAGTCCGTTCGTCTATGAGCATCGCATGGCGGGCCTAGGGGGTTGGTAAAAGTCAGACCCCCAAAAGCGGTACAAGTCGTGTCGGAGTGTAGCCCAGAACACCCTGAGATACTACTGGAATACCTACCAGTAAGTATCCTGCCTCGGCCGAGGGCTTTGTGTAATGGCTCTCCTAGACACAGCGCGACCTCACCCCCAATATCGGGAGAGACGAACCCCTGCAGATCCACTCACTGCCTCCATGTGGCTCGGGACTGTACCCAACTAAAACCTGTTTGCATGACTCCTTTGAGACGTGGTAGGGTAGTAATCAAAGTATAGTGGGAACTCACACGAGACAAATGACGATCTCAGGTCGATGAACTAACCTGTACACATGTCACCAGGGAACTGCTATCTGACGTCAGGTATAAGACCAACTATCATGTTCCCGACGAGTCCTGTCCGGTGTACTCATAACCCAATGAGCACCTGTATACATCTTAGGTGAACCAACTAACACCAGTGGCTTGTGAGACCGGCCACCGCCCCTCGTCGGGGTCTCGACTGTATACACTAGTCTACTCTGGAGTATCGATGCCCTGTCTCGAAACTCCCACGACTAGGGACCTTTTAAGGATGTGCTTATTGACCACCAGCTCCCACGTATATGATCGCCCTCATATTGCTGGTAGTCAAGCAAGAATCCTAGGGGCTCTATCAACGTGTAATAGTGATCAGTAATGTCACCTAAAGCAGTACACGATGATAAAGATAAACCAGATAGCATACTATCATCTCGAGTAAAACTGTCCTACCGGTATAGGTCCTCCCTCAATTATTGCAATCATGTGCCTGTGATCCAATAATTGACTTTGAGGGCACTATCTTCAACAGTCCTTGCCAGAAATTCCGCCGAAGAATTCGCCGGAGCTTCGCCTTTCGCTCAATTCGATTGCACACAAGAGTTCTTAAGAATTTTAGAGAGTTAGCTCAGAGTTTGGGGTGAGAGGGTAGAGGGTAGGGGTGGTATTTATAGGGTTAGGGTAGGTGAAAGGTTAAAATGAAAAATGTGATAAAATGTATTAAAAATGTTTTAAAAGTGGAGTAATTGGGGTTTTAAAAGAGCTCTGGAAATGGTATGAGGGTAAAATTTTGCAGGTGCATAGGGAATGTGAAAAGACACAATTTTCATGTTGGGGTCGTCGCCAGAATCGGCCGACTCGGGGGTGACTCGGCCGTGACTTGGTCGGAGGACGGAGTCGGCCGAGTCAAGGCCGAGTTGGCCGATTTCCGGCCGAGTCCGGTGGCCGGAATCCCGCCCGAAGGTTCATCTATCCTATGGAAATGTTACAATTTTGGTTGTGGTGGGGTTTTCGTGAGATATGCACGTGTAAACTCTTGGTATTCTAAAGGTTTAAAAAAATCAATATTAAAAATAATGTGGGGTATGGGATTTGAACTCTAGTGGCTTGGTTCAGCAGTGCAAGGTATTACCAATGAGCCACAAGCTCCTTCATGTAATTAAATAGCTAATTAATTACTTATGTCTTGTGCTCAGGCAATAAATACCCCTTTATGGATTTTGAAAAAAAACTTTGTAAAGAAAGTTGTATAGGAAAATTAAGGTTGTTACAAATATCAATAAGTATGATGCATGATAGCATGTGAGAAACTTGAATTTGTATTCTTAATCATATCAACCAAAACTGAAATCTCATCACTTATTTCCAAATAAAGTTTATCTTTCCGTGTCCAACATCGACACAAATCTTCTGTCTTTCTCAGGCATCATTGCACGAACGATCCTGTAATCAATCACACCGGTCGGTATCATCTAGATATCCGCCGTGTTCATAACTTTCTCCGGAATCGAGTAATCTCGTTAGGCTCCACGCCTAAAGTGCGGCTATCCTGCCCCTCGGCCTCGACCGGGTCCACCATGTACCTAACTGTATGCCCCTGGACTCAGTCTGGATAATTATTTGTAAATCCGCAACTGTATGACCCCCAACTCGGTTCGAAATAAAAACCAAATCATAAAATCGACAACTCATGGTGGACGTGATACGAACTCATGAAAATCACTGATTTTTTGTAATGGTATATGAAAACTTTAAACCACAAATCCTTAATAATACAATTGCATCTTATATCAACTACTAATACTTGAATATGAAATATGATGTCATATATGCTAATTTCTACTACTATTTATACTTAAGGTATGATAAGGATCAATTTTAACAAGATAATTCCTAAGTGTACAGTGACATGTTAATACCGACAAGGTATAGTGTAGCATGTAAATATGTGCATGTGCAGCATAACTCGTCGATAATGGTACAGTGTTCTAACAAATATTAATCCTGGGGATATATATATATGTAGAATTTAGCATGCATATGATAAAGTTAACACACAAAAGCAAACTTGAATTTAAATCTAACTACGGGTGTAACACACCATCTTTACACAATTCCCCGGTTGATATTTAGTCTACTCACCGGAAAAACGTCGTATCTACTCAGGAATCGCCGATTCTTTTCCTTTCCTCGCAGCTTCCGATGTTCCCGTATTTGAATCTAACATCGAAAATTAACCTGTATAAGGAAACGGCTACTCCGACACGGCGAATATGAAAACACGCGTTCCTGCGTACTAGTTATATTGTATATGACTATTTTATGCTATCTAACACTTAACCTTACTGGAATTTAACCCAACTCTGCATCGCAACAGAAAACAAATCGCGATACGCTTTAACCGTGTCGTATTTTGGGTTTTTAGATACCTTTTTCCGATATTAGATCCCAGATTTTCTATACAGTTAAACTAACTTATTTAAACAATACCAAAATGACCAAAATTCTACACAGAAACATACCCAACAAGCCAAAACTCCCTAGCTCCTTACAAATCCGGCGACGCCGGATTTTCCCTATTGGTCGCCGGCCCAAAACCGATCCCTCTGGTTCGTACTCCTATGGTTTGCTCTACGTTCAACATACATCATTAAGACCCTGTTTAGTTAAGTTAATTTTTCTCTAAACTATAACAGATTCAAACAGAGCCTAGTTTTGACTAAAATACGATATTATAGAAATTTTCATTTCAATTTAAACAAGTTACAGAATCTAAATTCCTACTGTGAGTAAGGATTTTACCTTCAAGTAATTTGCTGGAAGAACTGTTAGTTATATGTATGCCCTAGAGGCCATTACTATACATAGAATGTATATTGTAGTGGATGCTTGGACATATATAGGGAGGACTTTCTTGCTCGACATGATAGTATGCTATCTGGTTGCTCTTTACCTTAACGTGTACACTGATTGTCTCTCTGTAACATGTCGGTAAAGCCCTTAGGATGTGTACTTGACTACCTGGACTATGATGCGGATCATACTAGTGGGGACATGGTAGTCCATAAGTACATCCTTCAAGGTCCCTAATCGTGGGTGTATCGAGACGGGGCATCGATATACCAGAGTAGACTAGCGTATACCTTCTTGACCCATACAGATGGGCGATGGATGATCCCATATCCATTGGTGTTTGACATCAGAGATGATATACGGGTGCTCAGTGGAGACTGGGTACACTGGACGGACTCGCCGAGAACTCCCAGATGGTATTATACCTCACGTCAGATGGCAGTTCTCTGGTGACACTGGTACAGGTTAGTCTGTAGACCCGAGATCGTCATAGAGTCTTGTGTAATTCCCACTGTGCTTTGATTTCCACCTTACCACGTCCAAGAGGGCGTGCAAAATGGTGGTTTTTAGGTACAGTCTCGAATCACATGGAGGCAATGAGCGATAGGAGGGGATTCGTCTCTCCTGGTATAGGGAGTTGATGTTGCGCGGTGTTCGATTGGCTATAACCGGAAATCCCTGGCCAAGGTTGCTGAGATTTACTGGTAAGTGTTATTAGTAGTTTCTCGAACTGTTATAGACCTCATATCGACACGACTTATCAAGCTATTGGGGTCTGACGTTTACCACCCCTAGGCGAGATATGCGACATATCAGACGATCAGACCGGACTGTACGGTAAGTGTTACTGGTTGGATTCACAGGAGTGTGAGCGGGCTTGCTCGTCGATCTTCTGATCGCTCAATACCCGGGTGGCCGTTACGTTTAGCAGGCCGCTTGCGGCTTGTGGGTGTTTGATATGATCATCACCTGCTGCCGGCGTATTGACGAGTCTTTAGAGTCCTACACAGTGGTTTCCTGGCTCAAGCGAAATGAAATAGGAACGCATATGAGATATGTGCGGGACCGAGAATAATACAAGTATGTGATACTGTATTCTATTCTCGCGATTTGTATCATCGGCAGGTTATATGTGATATAGCTGGGTTACCGAATCAAGTGTTGATTCGATACATTGATACACTTGATACTAGTCGGTTATATGCGATATGACCGGATCATTAAATCAAGTGTTGATTTAATGATTTCATGTATAATTATATATTTGATATATTACTTAGCATTAACTAGTATTGGTTCATATTAAATGGATTTTCTCACTTGAAGTGCACATTGTATATGTGATATATTTTTATACACTTGTTTGTATCATGTTTGATGATACATGCAACCTTGGGTGTGTGTATGCTATACACTATGTTTAGTGAATGGTTAGGGTTTCATTTCTTTTATTTATCTATTCATTTTTGGTTAAAAGAAAAGGAAAACAAAATGGTTGCTTTTAGAACTTTCTTGATGCTTCATGCATCTTTGACTAAAAATGACCATTTTGTCTTCATCTCCTAAGCCTAACCATTCAACTAACCTTAGTTCATTCTCTACACTTAACTAAGGTTGCAATATGATAAGAATGAATGGGTTTTTCTTTTTAACTTAATCTTTTTATTCTTATCATATTCTTTTCATCTTCTTCTTCTTCTTGAACAAAGAAGAAAGCTTGCTACCATTAATGGCAACTTGAGAAAAAGAGTGAGAAATCCAATTCTAAAGTGAACACACTTCCTATTTCTTCATCCTCTATCACTTGCCAAGTAGTATAGGGTATTTTCTTCACAAGTTTCATGACTTGGTGAGGTGGGAGCTTGATCTTGTGTTGCCTCGACGTAGATCATCTTCGGCATTGAAGTCGACGACCTAGCCCGATCATTCTTTCGATGAAACCACCGCGAGGGTCCGGGATCCAATAGGTACAGCGGAGGGACTTCATCACGGAGCTATGGAGGTGGAGGACCGAATCTACAAAGGTTGTAGCGCCGTTCACTTAGCAGTAAAATTGTTTACTACTTGCATGTTTCGCCTAATCTCTAGTTAACGATCTAGTCTAGGGTTTCTCGGCACCGTAAAATTTGAATTTGGCATGGTTGATGCCTTGTGAGACCTCTTGAGCGTGCCTTGGAACCCTACAGTGGTATCAGAGCCTGGCTAGAGCTTTAGGCGATGCGTAGACGGAGTTAGAAGTCCGATCGAACACGAAACCCTAATCCGAAACCCTTCTCTGTACTTTTTTTCAAAACTGTGGATTTTTCCAGATTAAAAATATGCAGAAAATTCAGCAGGGTTTTCTAAGTATTACTGTGCAGCACGTGACCCCAATTCGTCTAAACCGCCGCGGAACCGCGACCTTACCCTAGGTAATGCGGCGGTTCCTCGGCCAAAATATCTCTTCTTAAAACACTGTTTGCACAGTAATGTCTTATTTTGTTTACTGTATTTTCTAGGAATTTTTAATATTTATTCAAGAGTTGAATATTCTGGGTTGTATTGGGAGTTCGTAGATTTGATCGGATTGTCAAACTTTGTCTATGTGTTTTTCCGGATAAATTTTAGAAAAATGTTAAAAAGTTCGACCGGATATAAATACCCACTTTTTCCCCTGCCGGGAAATTTCCAATTGTTGGATTTTTTCCGTAGTTTGAGAACGTTCGAAGTAGTGCAAGTAACGCGATGGTCCCTCTAGAAGACAACAAACCTTAACTCGATTATGTGACCGTCTTGAACTGCCCTTTGAACCTTAGGGTTTGGGGCAGTACGGTGTGCCACATATGAGGCGTTGGCTTGACCCTTCTACGGCTGGACCGTTGGTACTGAGGCATGAACTGGATGTTTTTAAACTTATTTCATGTGTTGAGCCGTTTCGGGAAAGCTTGGGTGTTCGATTGTTCGATCGAAAAGTTTAACATTTTCTATTTATCCGGAATGTGATACAATAATTGGAATTCACAAGTAGTTATGAGATAACTGAATGAATGTTATAAATCTAGTGGTTTAGTCTCACTTGATTGGTTGCCACGGGATTTTGATGTGATCAAAAGTCTGTCGCAATCACGTAGGGTACGCGGATACTCGCCGGGTAAACTTAATAGACAGCCTCACCCCATAGCCCCGACCAAGTGACTGTAGGAGAACCCCGTCGCCGAAAGCATCCGTTCGGGTGCTCGCGGTAGCGGTGTTCCGCCTTGGTGTACTTCGTCGACGGTGTCGGGGGTGCGGCCGCTTACTGAAGTTTGCGACGAGCATTCGATCAGGATGTCGGGAATCTTGTTGAATTACCCGACTTGATATTGAAAAGAGTTTTCGATAATGAGACTAAAATGCGGAGTTTATAATTGTTAGGCATGTGATGTCTAAGGAATTCATTTGATTAGGCATGCGATGTCTAAAAAGGTTGCAGATTCCAACTGTTGTAGTTTTACACTTTCTTTTCTGTGAACGTAAGTGTAGTATGTAGTGGTATTGCTGATTGTCGTTGCTATACGTTGATGACAATCGGTGTATGCATACTTACTTATGTTGATGGCATATGTTGTTATGTGTTGCTGGATATGTTATGTTGGATCGTCGTGTTTGAATAGCCGGGGGTTTTTATGTGAGATGAGTGTTTTTCATTTTCATTCATGTAAAAACTTGTATGTAATATTCTTTTATTGAGGCACTTCCAGGTTGCGGAAGCTGTCACCCTTTGTATATTATTTACTTTTCCGCACTAGGATAGACCCAAGGAGGGGAGCACAAGTAACCGGGTTCTAGGGTCCAGTGGGAGACCATCTCGAGGAGTCGAGTCCGGGTCTCCTAACCCTGGAATTGGTAGGGTTGCTTGCCGCTCTCGTAGGGGTCTAGGGGTGTGGGATTGGCTATTCATCACGACCGTGGAATCCATGTTTTATACTGGCTCGTATTGAAAACACGGACGTCCTAGTATATCCAATATTTCATATAATATTTTCTGCTGCGTTATCTGTGATGTGATCATGTGATATGTTCAGATAGATATAGTATATATGATATATTATATAGACGTTGCTTATGTTTTACACCCGCGCTAGCCCTGCCTCGCTCTGGCGTTAGTTACCTAACCTAACGGTGCAGACGAGACATCGAGGCGAATACGGATGGCATAAGCGTACGTTATATTTATCTGTGATGTTTAGGTGGACTTAAATGATGGGACTTCATTAATGTGATTAATGAAAGAAAAGAAACCTAAGATGTTGTGGAATCGAATTTCGAAAAAAAAAAGGTAGCTACAGTTCTTGCTTTGCACAGCGGTATATATGATATATCCTGCACCTCATTCGACGAGGAAAGGACCGAGATCCCTTCACCGGGAGTGACTCCTTTAGCAATAACTGGCAGATGCTACACACTCGGTTTGTCTTTTGATTGTCTTCTATAGTTTCTGCTTTGCACAGTGATATATATGATATATCCCGCACCTCATTCGACGAGGAAAGGGCCGACGATCCCTTCACCGGGAGTGACCCCTTTAGCAAAACTAGAAAAGCCTCAGAAACACTCCATTTTAAAATTCATTCGATTCTACAACGATATCAAGTTCATTACGCAATAGGTTTTCAGAAAAACCAGTCGTAGCCCTCCGTCATTTCAGATAGGTACTAGTTAGTATTCGTGCTACGTTTGTTGACTATGTTAAGGCGTAGTGTGCGGTAGCTAATTAGTGCTTATCTGTATTAGCATATGATGCGATTGGATTAGGGTAGTCGTGCGACTTTGTTGACTATGTTAAGGGTCGTGCGGGTGGGTTTAATTCAATCGGGAAATGACGGGTTGAACTTGACTAGCACTTATGATTTGTTGACTATGTTAAGGTCATATAGCTGCTAGGGGCAAAATATTATCGGGAATTTCAAGTGTTGAAATTTGCAATGAGATTGCATACCTTCTATGTGATAGTTGGATCCCGATACCCGCTGCGAGTAAGAGTTACTCCTGGGAGAGTTTTACACATTACAATTAGCCGATCAAGTAGGTGTCCAGAAAGGTGTTAACGAGGTTACGCCTCTGGGAAAACGAGGTTTACATTAATTAGGTTCGTGCGAAAGCACGGGGGACCTCCCTCAAAGTACCGACACTGGCCTGGCTGAAAGATTGGCGAACCTGTAGTGTGTAATTAATCCCGGCTAGTCTTTCCTTTTAGGGTTTGAAGGAAGATTTGATAAAAACAGTGGGAGCCATCCTGATTAGATGAAATAATAACCAATCTGATCTTGCAAGAGCATACGCTGAGTGTTTTCTTCTCCCTCTCTCCAGGTAGCGACCATATCACGCCTTAATCAAGATAATAATACGGAATATTGACCGAACCCGCTTGTTATACTGAGCTGGGGAACGTTGGTCCCGCTCCAACTTATAATTGTTATAAGACAGAGCAGGAATTTGGGGATTACCAGAATTCCCGTGCCGCCCAAACGAAGAGAGTGCATGCTGATGCATCATTTTCGAGTGTGTTCATTACATAGAACTGTTTCTCAGTATCCTTTACGTCCTGGGTATATGATACCGGATCAGGATCCCGCATATGTAATTTGTTACATGGGCTACAGATAAGTAAAGAACTGAGAACGGGTGATAAGTTTCATGAGACAGAAAATGGGGCAAGTGTTGCAGCCAAGTCTGTTGGTCACTGTCACCCTGTATTACCAATACATTGATTCTGAACAAATGCTATTAGATACCGAACCTGATATACAAAATCATATCAGTCTCTTTAGTAGTAAAGAAAGGATATAATTTTGTATTGTTGGATAATGTTTTGAACATTTCCTATTTCAAAAGTTGATCAGTTCAGGCACGTTATCTAAAAGCATTAACGTTCTAAATCAAACTACAGTTCCTTGTATACAGAACACACACAAGAGGAAGAGTTCAGAAATGAACGATTCCTTCTTGAGGCTTTGTAGACTAGGTCATATCAATGCGACCCGACTGGCTGAAGTTACATTTAGATGCATATTTAAATTAGTTTGAATTTACATCTTGTGAAACTTGCCAGTCATGTCACAAAGATTAGATGACCATAGCTCTGTTTATTGGAAACAGAGAAAGAGTTAGTAAACTCTTGGGACTGATACATGATGATGTATGTAAAGTCCCCTGTCTACATATGCCAGGACCGGTTCTTTGTACTTCGTTACATTCTCTGATAATCTCTCAAGATTCAGACATATGTTCCTGTTGAAACACAAGTCCGAACCTTTTGAGATATTCACAGAATATAAGCTAGAAGTAGAGAACCAATAAGGGTATAAATATTATGTCCATTGATGTGATCGAGGAGGAGAATACATGAGCACAGAAATCCTGGACTATTCTAAAAGGAGAATGAGATTCTCTCTCAGCATTACTCCTCCGTATACACCATAACACGATGGTATATCGGGGCGGAGCAATAACACCCTATTTGATATGGTGTGCTCTATGATGAGTACTACTGAGTTACCTATTTCCTTTTTGGGAGTTATGCACTTATGAAGTTGCATACCTATTGAATAGGGTTCCAATCAAATCAGTTGCCTACCACTTCATATATGGAAAGGGAAGAGCCCATATCTTAAGTTGGTTAAGATTTGGGGTTGTCCGGGCTATGTCTAAAAGCATAATCCGAACAAGCTCGAGGCAAGCTCTGTTATGTACAACTGGAAAGGTTCCAGCTATACAAATTACAGCAGATGATTTGGTAGAACCAAAGGATTCAGTAGATACCAGCGAACCTCAGCCTCTCCGCCGATCTAGTAGGGTTCCTCACCCACCTGAGAGATACTTCGGTTTCTCTATGACAGTGGGAGCGAGGATTGCATCATAAGATGATGACCCAACTAGTTTCGAGCTGGCCATCAGGAGTGGGACTCTGTAAGAATGGCTGGATGCTTAATGATCTGAGATGGAATCCTTATACACCAACAAAGTATGGACTTTGGTTGCTCTATCTGAAGGGTTAAATCCCCATCAGGAGCAAGTATATCTTGAGAAGATTACTTGGTGTAGATGGAAAAGTTGAGACTTTCAAATCTAGACTTGTTAAGGGTTTGTATCATTGACCAGGTATGGATTATGATGAAACCTTTTCTAAGGAGCTATGCTTAAGTCCATCCAGATCCTACTTGCCACGGCTACATACCATGACTACGATATCTGGTGGTTGGGTGCCATGACTACTTTTCTAAATAATGATTTAGAAGAGAACGTCTGTAAGAACACGGCCAGAGGGCTTCGTAAACAGTGGGAGCAGCGGAAACATGAGCAAGATGTTTTATGTGATAAAGCAGGCATCGCGGAGTTGGAACGTTTGTTTTGATGAGTTAGTCAAACAGTTTGACATCATCAAAATGGTAGATGAACCTTGTATATACAAAAAGGTAGTAGGGAGTATGGTAGTGATCCTCTTAGAGTACGTGGATGACATACTCTTGATAGGGAAGGAGTTTCCTATGATACGCTCGGTCAATCTCTGCTTATCACAAGTATTCTCCATATAGGATCAAAGCGATACCTCCTAAATCCTGAGTTTTCATCTATGAGATAGATGTAATTGGATGTTAGGATACCCACTAGATGTAGTGAGATGGTATCAATCGATCCTGGGGAGAATCACTGGAAAGGTTCCAGGGTGATAAGGACGACTTAATGTCAGTCACAGGCATTGTCTTTACCCTTAGTAAAGGGACGGTATGTTGGAAGAGTTCCAAGCTAGATACTGTGGCACACTAGACGATTAAGGCTGGGTACATCGCTACTTAAGATGCTACCAAAGAGGCTGTCTGGGTGTATATTAGTTCATGAGATGAACTTAGTTCCTCCCATTATGTGACAATGGAGTTGCGGCTTATGCCAAGGAACGTCCGTCCTATCAGTGATCCAGAAATATTCTAAGGCAGTATCACCTGATCATGGAGATGGTTGATCTCCAAGGAGATCAAGGTTAGGAGAGTAGACTCAGAGGACAATACGGCGGATCCACTCACAAAGGCTTTTTCCCAGAGAGAGACTTTTATGGGATGGTTGAGTATGAGATACTACAACCACTGCTACAGATGTCTCTAGTGCAAGTGGGAGATTGTTAGTTATATGTATGCCCTAGAGGCCATTACTATACATAGGATGTATATTGTAGTGGATGCTTGGACATATATAGGGAGGACTTTCTTGCTCGACATGATAGTATGCTATCTGGTTGCTCTTTACCTTAACGTGTACACTGATTGTCTCTCTGTTACAAGTTGGTAAAGCCCTTAGGATGTGTACTTGACTACCTGGACTATGATGCGGATCATACTAGTGGGGACATGGTAGTCCATAAGTACATCCTTCAAGGTCCCTAGTCGTGGGTGTATCGAGACGGGGCATCGATATACCAGAGTAGACTAGCGTATACCTTCTCGACCCATACAGATGGGCGATGGATGATCCCATATCCATTGGTGTTTGACATCAGAGATGATATACGGGTGCTCAGTTGAGACTGGGTATACTGGACGGACTCGCCGAGAACTCCCAGATGGTATTATACCTCACGTCAGATGGCAGTTCTCTGGTAACACTGGTACAGGTTAGTCTCTAGACCCGAGATCATCATAGAGTCTTATGTGATTCCCACTGTGCTTTGATTTCCACCTTACCACGTCCAAGAGGGCGTGCAAAACGGTGATTTTTAGGTACAGTCCCGAATCACATGGAGGCAATGAGCGATAGGAGGGGATTCGTCTCTCCCGGTATAGGGAGTTGATGTTGCGCTGTGTTCGATTGGCTATAACCGGAAATCCCTGGCCAGGGTTGCTGAGATTTACTGGTAAGTGTTATCAGTAGTTTCTCGAACTGTTATAGACCTCATATCGACACGACTTATCAAGCTATTGGGGTCTGACGTTTACCACCCCTAGGCGAGATATGCGACATATCAGACGATCAGACCGGACTGTACGGTAAGTGTTACTGATTGGATTCACAGGAGTGTGAGTGGGCTTGCTCGTCGATCTTCTGATCGCTCAATACCCGGGTGGTCGTTACGTTTAGCAGACCGCTTGCGGATTGTGGGTGTTTGATATGATCATCACCTGCTGCCGGCGTATTGACGAGTCTTTAGAGTCCTACACAGAGGTTTCTTGGCTCAAGCGAAATGAAATAGGAGCGCATATGAGATATGTGCGGGACCGAGAATAATACCAGTATGTGATACTGTATTCTATTCTCGCAATTTGTATCATCGGCAGGTTATATGTGATATAGCTGGGTTACCGAATCAAGTGTTGATTCGATACATTAATACACTTGATACTAGTCGGTTATATGCGATATGACCGGATCATTAAATCAAGTGTTGATTTAATGATTTAATGTATAATTATATATTTGATATATTATTTAGCATTAACTAGTATTGGTTCACATTAAATGGATTTTCTCACTTGAAGTGCACATTGTATATGTGATATATTTTTGTACACTTGTTTGTATCATGTTTGATGATACATGCAACCTTGGGTGTGTGTATGCTATACACTATGTTTAGTGAATGGTTAGGGTTTCATTTCTTTTATTTATCTATTCATTTTTGGTTAAAAGAAAAGGAAAACAAAATGGTTGCTTTTAGAACTTTCTTGATGCTTCATGCATCTTTGACTAAAAATGACCATTTTGTCTTCATCTCCTAAACCTAACCATTCAACTAACCTTAGTTCATTCTCTACACTTAACTAAGGTTGCAATATGATAAGAATGATTGGGTTTTTCTTTTTAACTTAATCTTTTTATTCTTATCATATTCTTTTCATCTTCTTCTTCTTCTTGAACAAAGAAGAAAGCTTGCTACCATTAATGGCAACTTGAGAAAAAGAGTGAGAAATCCAATTCTAAAGTGAACACACTTCCTATTTCTTCATCCTCTATCACTTGCCAAGTAGTATAGGGTGTTTTCTTCACAAGTTTCATGACTTGGTGAAGTGGGAGCTTGATCTTGTGTTGCCTCGACGTAGATCATCTTCGGCATCGAAGTCGACGACCTAGCCCGATCATTCTTTCGATGAAACCACCGCGAGGGTCCGGGATCCGATGGGTACAGCGGAGGGACTTCATCACGGAGCTATGGAGGTGGAAGACCGGATCTACAAAGGTTGTAGCCCCGTTCACTTAGCAGTAAAACTGTTTACTACTTGCATGTTTCGCCTAATCTCTAGTTAACGATCTAGTCTAGGGTTTCTCAGCACCGTAAAATTTGAATTTGGCATGGTTGATGCCTTGTGAGACCTCTTGAGCGTGCCTTGGAACCCTACAAGAACACCCTCCAAGATGCACATGCTCCTAGTCCTAGCTTGATGATGAGGAAATCCTAGACTTAGCTCTTCTCCTTTCTCTTGTTCTTCTATGTTTGTTCTTGGTTTCTTTTTCTTTCTTTAAAATTTCAGATTTTAATTAGCTAAATGATCTGAACATGGTTTATATGTGACAAAAAGGAAGGATAAGATGAAGGGGGAGGTGTCAAAGACCAAAGGGTGCCATCCTCATGCAAGGAGGAGGTGTGGTGTGGGTGTGTGCATGCAGGAATGATGTGGAATTATTTGTTTTTCTTTTCTAAATTGCTTTATCCTTTGATTTATTCTGAAATAAATCTTGTTTAACTCTTTCTATTTACATCCCTTAACAAAACCCAATTTGCACAATATCCTAAACTTTGTATAAAAACCCCTCATAACTTATGTTATTATATAACACCCTTTTTATTAAAATGAAACTTAAATTCACATAAAAACCCTTATAATTTATTTATGTTACATAGTAAAATTTTACTTTAATTTGTTTTACCTACTATTTATGAAAATGTCTTATTTGGTTCTAATTACTTTTTGATTTATTATTTTATTATTTAATTAATTAATTTTATTTATTTCTAAATTTTCAAACTGTTACAATATTCCCCCTTAAGAAAATTCGGTCCCCGAATTTAAAACTTAGCTAGACATACCTTCAAAAGGATGTGGAAATTTCTTTCGCATCGCATCCTCGTTCTCCCAAGTAATCTCCTCGCGATTCTTTCCTTACGAAAGAACCTTTACAGATGGAAGCACCATCGATCTTAGTTTCCTTGCCTACCTGTCTAGAATAGCGACCGGCTGCACTGTGTAGGATAAATCCGGCTCAAGCTGTAAGGTCTGATGCTGGATCGCGAGAGAAGGATCGTGAAGATACTTGCGAAGCATCGAAACGTGAAACACCGGATGCACATCGGGAAAACTTGGTGGAAGTGCTAAACGATAAGCTACAGCACCCACTCTCTCCAGAATCTCGTAAGGTCCGACATATCTAGGGTTGAGCTTCCCCTTCTTCCTGAAACGCATCACACCTTTCATCGGAGACACTCGAAGGAACACATGATCTCCCATCTGAAATTCGAGCCTACGATGTCGTCGATCTGCATATGATTTCTGTCTGCACTGGGCCGCCCTCATTCTATCCTGTATTAATTGAATCTTCTCTGCAGTCTCCTGTACTATCTATGGTCCCAAGATGCTACTCTCGCTCAGTTCCGTCCAGCAAACGGGTTATCGACATTTCCTCCCATACAAAGCTTCAAAGGGTGCCATCTGGATCATCTCCTGAAAACTGTTGTTGTACGAGAATTCTATCAAAGGTAAGTGACGATCCCAACTACCACCGAAATCAAGACTACAAGCCCGAAGCATATCCTCTAGTGTCTGAATGGCCCGCTCCAACTGACCATCTTTCTGTGGGTGAAAAGCCGTGCTAAAGCTCAATCATGTGCCAAGAGCTTCTTGAAATTTCTGCCATAGCCTGCTGGTAAAATGGGTACCCCTATCTGATACTATGCACGTTGGAACTCCATGCAATCGTACAATCTCATCAATATAAATCTGAGTGCAAATCCATACGCCGTCTTCACCGGAAGAAAATAAGCTGCCTTTATTAATCTATATACAATCACCCAAATGGAATCATACTCTCTGCTAGTCCTGGGTAGACCCACAACGAAATCCATAGAAATCTGATCCCATTTCCACTCCGGAATGGGCAAGGGCTGCAACTCTCCTGCCGGCCTCGGTGCTCAGCTTTGACCTGCTGACAAGTCAGGCATCTTGATACAAACTCCGCAACATCCCTTTTCATTCCTTCCCACCAATAAACCTCCTTCAAGTCATGATACATCTTGGTGGAACCAGGATGAACACTATATGCTGATCGGTGGGCTTCTTCTAAGATCTCACGCCTCAACCCATCTGAATCTGGTACACAAAGACGAGTCCCAAAACATAATACTCCATGGTCATCAATCACGAACTTCGACTCCCTGCCCTGCCTAACCTGATCCATAATCTCTGTTATACGAGCATCTGTGGGCTGTGTCTCTCGAATACGATCCAATAACTGAGGTCGGGTGCGAACATGTGCTAACTGTCCTCCTGTCAAGGTGAACTCAAACTGTATACGACCATCATATAAAATCTGCCAGTCTGTAGAAGACTGTCTCTGCAAGACGCGTAAATGAGATAAGCTACCTTCAGGCCTCCGACTCAAAGCATCTGCTACAACATTCTCTTTGCCTGGATGATACAAGATCTCACAATCGTAATCCTTTACAAGTTCCATCCATCTCCGCTGCCTTAGGTTCAGATCCTTCTGCTGAAAAATATACTTCAAACTCTTATGATCTGTGAAAATTTGGCACGACTCTCCATACAAGTAATGTCTCCAAATCTTCAGTGCGAGAACTACAGCAGCCATCTCCAAATCATGAGTGGGGTAGTTCTGCTCGTGCCTCTTCAACTGTCGAGAAGCATAAGCTACAACCCTGCCGTGCTGCATCAACACACAGTCTAAACCCACTCTAGAGGCATCACAATACACAACAAAGCCACCTGACCCAGAAGGTAACGATAGTACATGTGTAGTCGTCAAGCGAGTCTTCAACTGCTGGAAACTTTGCTCACATGCATCTGTCCACAAAAATAGAACCTCGTTCGTAGTCAGCCCGGTCAGCGGTGCAGCGATCCAAGAGAAATCCTGCACAAAGCGTCGGTAATAACCTGCTAGACCTAAGAAACTGCGAATCTCTGTAACTGACACAGGTCTGGGCCAGTGCTGCACTGCTTCGATCTTCTTTGGGTCCACACGTATACCCTCTCTCGTAACCACGTGACCCAAGAAATCCACACTATCTAGCCAGAAAGCACACTTGGAGAATTTTGCAAACAGCTGATGCTCCTTCAAGGTCTGCAACATGATACGCAAATGTTGCTCGTGCTCCTCCCGACTTCGGGAATAAACAAGGATATCATCTATGAATACAATGATAAACTGATCAAGGAAAGGCCTGAAAATGCGGTTCATCATATCCATAAATGTTGCTGGGGCATTGGTGAGTCCGAACGACATCACCAGAAATTCATAGTGCCCATATCGGGTATGAAAAGCAGTCTTCGGAATGTCATCCTTCCGAACTTTCAACTGGTGGTATCCTGACCGCAGATCAATCTTCGAGAAGTATCCAGCTCTATGCAACTGATCGAACAAGTCATCAATACGAGGTAAGGGATACCTATTTCGCACAGTGACGCGATTCAGCTGTCGGTAGTCGATGCACAGTCTCATACTGCCGTCCTTCTTCTTTAGAAATAAGACAGGAGCTCCCCACGGCGATACACTAGGACGCACAAGTTCTCTATCTAACAACTCTTGCAACTGACTTTTGAGTTCCTTCAACTCCGCCGTGGCCATCCAATAGGGTGGTATAGAAATAGGCCCCGCGCCTGGAATCAAGTCAATGCAAAATTCAATATCGCGATCGGACGATAATCCTGGTAACTCAGCAGGAAACACCTCCAGAAATTCTCGTGCGATCGGAACCTGGTCCAATGGAATCTCAGCGACTCCTAAGTCCTGAACAAATGCCAAGAACCCATGATAACCCTTCTTCAAGAGTCGTCCCGCACAAAAAGCAGAAATCATGTTGGCAGGAGTAATATTACAGTACCCCTGCACAACAAAAACCGGTTCACCTGGAAAACAAAATCTAACTGTTTTCCCCCGGCAATCTACATAGGCATGACAAGCGGCCAACCAATCCATACCGAGAAGTATATCGAAATATAACATATCCAGGAGAATCAAATCAACGAGCGAATCTCTATCACCAATACGTACAGAACATGACCTGAATACATGTCGGGCTATAAAAGAATCTCCTACCGGAGTAATTACCACTAACGGTAACTCTAACAACGATGACTCTTTTCCCAAAGAAAGTGCAAAGCGTGAAGATACGTAAGAATGTGTAGAACCGGGATCAAATAAGATATGGGCTTCTAAGGAACATACTACAAGAGTACCTATTACAACTGCATTTGATGCCTGGGCATCCTATGGAGTCAGCGCAAAAACCCGTGCCTGGCTCCTGCCCGCATCCTGTCGTCCTCTACCTCTATCTCCCTGACCTCTCCGAGAGCGTCTTGCAAGACCTCGTGGTGCAACTGTCTGGCACGTAGTGCCAACTGGGGGAGGAAGTAAAGCCATCGACGTAGAAGGTGGAGGGGGTAACGCAGCCGGCGGAGTAACAGTCCTGCCATGGCGTGTACATTCTCTAGCCATATGTCCTGGAAGTCCGCAACTATAACATGTAAAGGGGGTTCTCTGATCATCGGGGTATGAACTGAACATCTGGCCCTGGGTCCAACCTCGTCCGAAACTACGGCTTAGAGTGTACCTGCCTCTACCTCTGCCAAACTGCCTAGTCATCGGCCCAAACGGTCTACTCCTTTTTTGTTCCGGAACAACCACCAGCTCGCCCAAACGCTCCTCCACTCGTATCGCTGCATCCATGGCCTGCACATATGTATCAAAATGCTGGGAGCCTATAGCCAGATACAACTGCGTATCCAGACTCCTTATGAACCTCTTCACCCGAAGCTCCTCCGTAGGAACTAAGTATGGAGCATAACGCGATAACTGGGTGAATCGTAAATTATAATCTGCCACCGACATACTGGCAGATTTCCGCAACGCTTCAAAACTGCTCGCTCTAGCGTCCCTCACACTCTATAGAAGAAATCTGGCAAGAAAGACCTAGGAAAACTCGGTCCACGACATCGGAGGAAGACCAGCAGCTCGTCCTCGCTCCATTGACTCACACCACTCCTGTGCAAGTCCCTCCAAACGACAACCAGTCAGCTCAACTGACCTCGCATCAGAACATCGCAATGATCTGTCAATCCTCGCCATCCTATAAAGAAAGGATTGAGGATCCTCCGCTACATCGGTCCCTGTAAATACCAGAGGTCTCAACCTCATAAACTCTGAAAGCGATACCTCCATCACTCTCGTCTCTACCAACGCGACCGTCTGCGTGGGCTGTACATCGGACTCTGCCATAGTCGGTGCCGGATCCTGTCTCTGTACTCGAGTGGCCTCAGCTAACTGTCCCACCACCCGCTGCAATCCCAACATGCCATCATCTATCCTAGTCATGCGATCTGGAGGAGGAGGATCAACATGCTCATGCACCGCCGGAACGTCCGGTGTACCAGTCGCCGTCACAGGCGGACTCGCTCTAGCTGCATCTCTGGCTGCGGCTCGCCTAGCACGCGTAGCCATAGCAACTGGAATAAGAAACGAGAGTTGATAAGGCTTACGAATAGGAACAATCAATAACAGAGAGTCAAAGGAAGAATAGATCAAGATATACATCCTAAAGTTGGTTAGGCTGAGTATGGTAACGTAATTATGCCGCGGAACATACGTACAGTACTGCACTCATCCTAATTCACCTACTCAATCAAACCAAAGGTCATCCTAAATCACGGACTCATGTAAACTTATCTTAACTCCCTACTCGACTCCGTAAGGTTAATCCTAAGCTCTGATACCAACTTTGTCACGACCCAAAATTTGGATGTGACCGGCACTTAGGTCGTATAATATCTAAAGATATCTACACAACCCGAGTAAGCCAAACACCAAGGTCAAAAACCCTTTTTGCGGAATTTTTATAAAATTTAGTTTTTAAAGTAAAAATCACAGTTTTTATGTAATTAAAATATAAAACAAGCATAAGGTGTCAAGTTTGGTTGTATCACTAGTTGGGATCAATAATAACAACAGCGGAATAAAAATTTACAACTTATGTGAAACCAATAGAATCACAGATATAAATAAAAGAAATATCCACTACATAACAACGATCTCACATGTCAAATAATATACATATAATCATCTCTCGTTCTAAGTCATAGTACAAGGTCTGATGGAAATTTTCTAGATACAAGATACAATACCAAAAGAGAAGGTTACTATATATGTAACCCACCTAACAAAAAGATGCGATATAAGCTGCAAAAAGAGGAGCTGCACTGCTGCTAACCGTCCACTCTACCCCTGCAAGGAACTGTGGCACAACGGGGGTGAGTTTCCAACTCAGTGAATATAACTAACATATAACGGCTAATCGTGTAAATATGACGACTATACAAAATGCAATATCAATAAGTATGATGCATGATAGCATGTGAGAAACTTGAATTTGTATTCTTAATCATATAAACCAAAACTGAAATCTCATCACTTATTTCCAAATAAAGTTTATCTTTCCGTATCCAATATCGACACAAATCTTCTGTCTCTCTCAGGCATCATTCCATGAACGACTCTGTAATCAATCACACCGGTCGGTATCATCTAGATATCCGCCGTGTTCATAACTTTCCCCAGAATCGAGTAATCTCATTAGGCTCCCCACCTAAAGTGCGGCTATCCTGCCCCTCGGTCTCAACCGGGTCCACCATGTACCCAACTGTATGCCCCCAACTCAGTCTGGATAATTATTTGTAAATTCGCAACCGTATGACCCCCAACTCGGTTCGGCATAAAAACCAAATCTTAAAATCGACAACTCATGGTGGACGTGATACGAACTCATGAAAATCACTGATTTTTCGTAATGGTATATGAAAACTCAAAACCATAAATCCTCAATAATACAATTGCATCTTATATTAACTACTAATACTTGAATATGAAATATGATGTCATATATGCTAATTTCTACTACTATTTATACTTAAGGTATGATAAGGATCAATTTTAACAAGATAATTCCTAATTGTACAGTGACATGTTAATACCGACAAGGTGTAGTGTAATATGTAGATATATGCATGTGCAGCATAACTCGTCGATAATGGTGCAGTGTTCTAACAAATATTAATCCTGGAGATATATATATGTAGAATTTAGCATGCATATGATAAAGTTAACACACAAAAGCAAACTTGAATTTAAATCTAACTACGGGCGTAACACGCCATCTTTACACAATTCCCCGGTAGATGTTTAGTCTAGTCATCGGAAAAACGTCGTATCTACTCAGGAATCGCCAGTTCTTTTCCTTTCCTCGCGGCCTTCGAAGTTCCCGTATTTGAATCTAACATCGAAAATTAACCTGTATAAGGAAACGGCTACTCCGACACGGCGAATATGAAAACACGCGTTCCAGCGTACTAGTTATATTGTATACGACTATTTCAAGCTATCTAACACTTAACCTTACTGGAATTTAACCCAACTCTGCATCGCGACAGAAAACAAATCGCGATACGCTTTAACCGTGTCGTATTTTGGGTTTTTAGATACCTTTTTCCGATATTAGATCCCAGATTTTCTATACAGTTAAACTAACTTATTTAAACAATACCAAAATGACCAAAATTCTACACATAAACCTACCCAACAAGCCAAAACTCCCTAGCTCCCAACAAATCCGGCGACCCCGGAATTTCCCTATTGGTCGCCGGCCCAAAACCGATCCCTCTGGTTCGTACTCCTATGATTTGCTCTAGGTTCAACATACATCATTAAGACTCTGTTTAGTTAAGTTAATTTTTCTCTAAACTACAGCATGTTTCGCCCAATCAGAGCAAAGCTCTGTTGAAATTCAAAATTCAAAATTTTGAAGCAACGCTTCAAATCCCGGACGCAACGCGCCACGTGTCTGGCGCAGACGCATCAGCGCAGCGCACCCAATCAGAGCAAAGCTCTGTTTTAAAAATTAAATGAAGCAACGCTTCAGTTGCGCAAGCACTGCGCTGCGCGACACGTGTCAGCGCAGATGCGCTGGCGCGGTTGCGCTCTGCTGTGCGCTGCGCGACACGTGTCAGCGCAGATGCGCTCCGCTGAGCGCTGCGCGACACGTGTCAGCACAGAAGCGCTAGCACAGTTGCGCTACTCTGTACGCTGCGTGACACGTGTCACGCGCTGGGGGCATTTGCGCCGAACAGAATAAAGATTTTAAAGAATGTTTCTGTTCTTGTTAAAACAAGAAGATTTTCTTCTGTAAAACAGAAGCCCTTGGATCAAAGATCCAACAGTGGGGAAAATTCCCCAAATCACTAAAAGAAAGATATCTTTAACAAAATTAACTAATTTGTGGGCACTATAAAAAGGACCCTAAGCCTCAATTCAAAGGCATCAACATTTTCTAAAAAAAAAGAACTCTGAAGAGCTCCTCAAGAACAAAAAAGGTAAAACCTTTAGAAAAAGAGAGAATTCTCTTAAAAAAAACAGATCATTGATCTAAGAACAAGATCAATGATCTTCAACAAGAAAGAAAACTAACTAATAATGGTGCTTTGCACTTTTTATGAACCTTTGGTTCTTTAAGATAAGAAAAACTTATCTTTTCTTTAATCTAAATTAGATCAAGAAATCAAATAGTGCTTTGCACTTCTGTTCTTGAATCTAAAAGATTCTTAGTGCTTTGCATTTCCAAACTGCGCTGTTGCGCTCTTGGGAAAGCGCCACGTGTCAACAGCGCAGCACACTGACACAGCGCACTGCGCTGTTGCGCTTGCGCTCACCAGAGCGTGACACGTGTCACCATCACATGCGCTTGCGCTCATTAATTGGCACAAAGCGCCTGACAAGTCACGTGGGGCACTGTCAGAGTATTTAATGCTCTGCATTATCAAAGAAAAGGGACAGAGCCTAATTAAAAGGCCTAACTGGTCTAGTAAAAAATGCCATGCATTCTAAAAAGAAAAGGGACAGAGCCCAAACAAAATAGATGCTCTGCATCACTTATAAAAGGGCGGAGCCCAAACAAGGCAAAAATGATACAGTGCATTACTAAAAAGGGGAAAAGCCCTAGCACAAGTCTAATAGACCAAAAACAAAAGAATGTTGAAACTGGACTTAGCCCAATCATGGCCATAAGTCCTCAAACTAAATTGACTGAGCATGACTGCTCCCTAAATCAATTTATATCCGGTTCGAGGGTACATCTCCGAACTCCTCTGATATCTATCGTTGTAATCCTTCAACGACGTCAGAGAGGTGACGAGTCCCAACGACCACACATGAATATGGACTGCGGGGTCCTTAAACTCATGGACCGAGACGTCCTTAAACTAATATCGGACCGAGACGTCCTTAAACTAATGTTGGACCGAGACGTCCCTAAACTAATATCGGACCGAGACGTCCTTAAACTAATAATCGTCCCTAAATGGGAACGATGGACCGAAACGTCCTTAAACTAATAATGGACCACCACGTCCTTAAACTGGCGACGGACCACCACGTCCCTAAACTGGAGCGGTAGAGCCTCCAAAAGCTCTTTTGCCGGATCTAAACGGTTCCGTTTAAGTTGATCTTAGCCCCAAACACGGCTGACTTATCCTTAAACATTCAAATAGACTACAAAACCCTAAATCAACTTAGGCTCAAGGGTACATCTCCGAACTCCTCTGACACCTATCGTTGTAATCCTTCAACGACGTCAGAGAGGTGACGAGTCCCGACGGCCATATATTAAATGGATCACCACGTTAAGTCGATCTTAGTCCTAAACGGGACTAACGTATCCTTAACGAACGTTTAAGTTGATCTTAGCCTCAATACGGCTAACGTATCCTTAAACTAAAAACACTAAGCCCAAATCTAAGTAAATACAGATTTGGATTAATCCACGTCCTACGGGCGACGGCATTACTCAGTCTCCGTATACAATCCACGGGCAACCACAAACAAAATAAACACACACGGCACGAAGTGAAATTCTGGAGAAGGAGAAAGTGGCTGCCGCAACGCGGTAGCGTAATTAACTGCAGGGGCTTGCGCCTGCAGGGAAGAGCGTAACCACAATCAAAAACCCCTCAAACGAGGGGGAATCTGACAAAGTCTGCTACATCGGCCGCATCCGTCTAAACCTCCGATACACGGTGCCATAAATCAACTTGGCATCTTCGGAGAGGTAGACGGATAAAACCATATAGCATCTGCCCCGAATCTCAGGCAAGACGGCGCCTCACGTCATCTCCGCCGCCATTCGGAGGGGAACAGATTCTGGCACGCCCGGTGGGACCTTTTCCTCTTTCCACTCCACACTTCGTGTGTCGTCTTCGCGAACTAATCGCGATTTGTTAAATGGTTGCCTTCAGATTTTCAAGTTACTAAGATTTAGTCTCTTGCTTGGTGCAAAAGAGAAATCAAGCATCGATGGCCTCAACTTGTTCGAAGTGCTCCAACTGCAGCTGCAGCTCGCGTCCAGCCTCAACTGGGGGCATAACCTACGGGCCCTAAGCGGCCTCTCTGTTCACCATGCTCGTGGAGCAGATTACTCAAGCCACCACGGGGTTGTTTTTCGGAACTATGCTTCTGCCAACAAGCTTTAGTACCCCCATGCCCGTACAAGAAGCACCTAAGAAGTCGGTCTTCGATCGACTTTCAGTTACTGCGGCCCCTCTCAACGGGTTGCCCAACACCAGCGCCTCGGTCTTCTCCAGATTGGGCCAAAACTCCTGCGGGACCACAATAAAGCTTGTAGTCCCAGAAAAAGTTATTCCAGAAAGAATAGCCAAACCTGCTCCTGAAGTCGTCAAGGCGGCTTCTCCTGCTAAGAGATCGGTCTTTACAAGATTGACCGTCCCAACCCCCACTCCTGCTCTTGCTGGTCAAAAGACATCAGTCTTCAATAGGCAGACACCGGCAACCGCCCCACACTCGAACAGGGAGCAAAAAGAAACTGTCTCAATCCCCGAGCCAGTCCTAACGGCTCGTCGTGCTCGACGTCGCCATTGGCGACGAGTGAGGAAGGCAGGGGGCAACTCCCCCTCAGGGATAACTCCACCGGCTCCAGTGGTGGAGGTCAACGCTGCTGTTCCAACTGGGAACAGTTTTGAGCTGCTGAATAGGGTACGCAGGAACTCGCCAACTGCAGTGCTCAAAAGATCTCCTCCACTGGTAGAGACTGCCGTGGAAACAGAAAAGCTGGAACAGCCTCCTCAGTCGCTGTCCTCCAGGATCTACAGGATATGGCGACGAGTCCGAGAATCTGTCATTGATCCTAACTTCGCTCGCCAGCACAAGAAGTTGAAAGGTCGGCAGGAAGAAAATCCCCTGGTCAAGCAACGAAAGGCGACGGCCGCTTGGGTGCCCAAAGCAACACCCCCCTCAACTTCAACGACCCACAAAAGAAGGAGGCCAGAGAAAACCCCCGCGCCGGCGACAAATATCAGAGGTGGTGAACCCAAACGCCCTAAGTCTGAGGGCATGGTAGTTCATACCGTCTACGTGGCGTCTGGTAAAGAGGACAGCCGCATATCAACAGGTAATAGACCGCACACGCGGTCAGTGACCAAGGCACAGGAGCAGCAACAGAAGCTCCAAGAGATGATGAATGCTATGGCCGCACTTACCGGGCCAAAAGAAAACCCTGAAACATCCTCGGATGAACGCCAGGAGGAAGAAACCGACGCCGAATTCCTTCGCCGAATATTGGAGAAGAAGGACAAAGAGACTGCTGAACAAGCAGCCAACATACAGCGTATGGGCCTCCTCTTCCAAGATATGATAGGGATGATGATACAACAAGATCCTCCGGCTAAAGAGCCCCCGGTCGTCCTTGGAGACGATAGGGGAGAGACATCAAATCCTCCGCCAGCTTTGTCAACGGCTAAAGAGGATACAATCTCTAAAACTGATTTGGATGAGTACATAGCCCAGCAAATACGGGTTCATCATGCGACTGAAGCAGCCGGCCAGGTTGTAAAAACGGGGCGGCCATATCCAAGTTGGTACGACCAAATCAAGTACCCGTCGGGTTACACAATTCCCAAGTTCCATGTCTATAAGGGAACGGGCAATCCTCACCAGCATGTTGCCCAGTTCAGGGCACTCTGCGGCAACACCGGCGGTGATAACAAGCTTTTGCTTCGCCAGTTTATTGGAAGTTTATCAGATACGGCATTCGAGTGGCACTCTGAACTCCCGAACGACTCTATCAAGACCATTGCTGAGATGGAACTGCTGTTTACCCAACGTTTCGTGAGTGCCAGCGAGCGTACCCCGATAACGGCATTGATTAATGCCAGGGTGAAGCCAGGCGAAACATGGGTCCAATACGCTATACGGTGGCGTAATTTATGGTCGAAATGCGAGCAGCGTATAGAAGAAGCTCCTGCGGTGGGAATGTTTGTGGGAACCCTCGATTCGCAAGCAACCATCTCGCAATTTATGATGTTCTTCAAGCCGACCACCTTCCAGGCGCTAATCGACAAGCTGGCGCAAATGGATCAAATGGGCCATAAACCACCTCTTCCAAAGCCGGACTCCCGGAACAAGAAGGGAAAGGGTAAAGCAATTGTTGTCGCTAATGCTCAGCAACAGCCAAACAACCCGAAGCCGGTCCGTCGTCAAAATAATATGCGCCCGTACGTACCCTTTGAGGATAGGATGGGACATTCTTACTCGTTCCCCCGAGATAAGACGAGAAGGTTATTCGAGCTGGCGTTGCGCAACCGACTCATAAACCTGCCAGAACCAAAACGTCCGTCGCAACCAAGTGACGTCAATGAGCCCAACTACTATCCTTATCATCGAGTACTGGGTCATCCAATTGAGGATTGCTACGTCTTCAAAAATTGGCTTGAAGACCAGTACCGACAGGGCAAATTTGCATTGTCCGACAAATGGAAGGTGAATCCACCGCAGCCCCACACCTTTAAGGGAATGAATATGCCGGGGGCAACATGCTCTGTCGTTGAAGAAACTCCTTGGGAGGTTGTATTATCAACCAAGACAAGGAGGATGTTAAATGATCTTCAAACGTGCCCTGCGATCAAGTGGAAGAACCCGTTGGAGCCGCAGATCATTGAAGGAATGCTGAAGCCTCGTCCGACTCAAAAGATCGATGGAAGTGGCCCAAACATTCATAACCAGCCGTCGAAATCTTCAAAGAAAAAGAAGAAGAAGTCGAAGAAGCCCGTGAAGCCTGGCAATAAGCGCACGGACTTGCAAAAACAAATTGACGCGCTGGAGGAATACAACCAGAAGGCACGGACTCCCATTACATTTCAAGAATTCCTCAACCACGTCTTTCAAGAGGAAGATGAGGGAGATATTCGTCAGATGAATCCGAGGAATATGCGGCAAGCTGTCATGTGATTTCCCATTCATTCGTAGACAATGAGGAGACTCCTTGTACTGAAAAGCTGGAGGCAGATCCTGAACCAAAAATTCCGGAACCATCGGATGAAGTGATTGATGCATTCCTCAATGAAGCGTTCTTAAAAAGCAAAGTTGATCGGGAGCGCGAGGCGATTATATTCGAAAAGGCCAAACGCCAGTGCCTTGACGAAAGAATTGAGATGCTCCCGCTGGAGCAAAGTGCACCCACAGCGGATAAAAGCAAATTCAAGACGGGGAAGAAGTTTGCTAAAGCCGTCTCAATGGGTATGGAACTACCATCCTCTGAGGGAAGCGTTGCTGGTGAAATAGAAAGCCACCCCTCCTATTGCTTGTATCATCGGAAGGTTTTGCACCTACTGAAGAGTGCAAAGCTTTCGTTAGATGGTGGCAGGGGTATGTTGCTCACCGGCAACGGTTTAAGCGGGAAAAGCGCAAGACTCGCCGAGAGCAGAACAGAACAATCGTAGGGCTTAACAAAACTACCGGCAATTATCACATGGTCAACGCCGAGGGATCACAAGTGCTCACATTCGGGAGCGATTCTGATGAGGAACTAGAGCTCGCCCCCCTCTTTAAAGAATCCACTTTGGGAAAAGAAGAGGAACCGAAGGTTTGCGAGAATATCCAGCTACGCAATCGGACGCTACCTGAAAAGAATCTCGGACCCTCAAACAAGAGAGATAAAAGGAAAAAGAAGGTCTCCGAGGACATCGCCTTAGATGACCAAGTTGCGGAGGAGCTAACTGCCAAGAACCCGCCGAAGAGAAATAAGGTGGATTACAACGTTTTAGCGCATCTGAGGAAGCTACCCTCGCAGCTCAGCATTCTTGACGCCCTTTTACTATCAAAAGAGGCAAGAGACTCGTTGATTAAGGCACTACAAGATCCGGAGCAGTTCCAAGCCTTCCTGGCCGAAGAAAAGATGAAGGATGAATTGGAAGAGGTGCACACAGCCGATGTTGCTTTTGGCAATGAAGACCTTCTCCTCGGGACGTGCGAACACAATCGTCCCCTTTATGTCTCAGGATACTGCCATGACGTAAAAATAAGTAAAATCTTGGTCGATAACGGATCGTCTGTTAATCTACTCAATGTGCGGGTGTTAAAGGAAATCTGCATGAGTGTACAACACCTCGCCCGAGACAAGATCACCATCTCCGGGTTCGATTCCCAATCATCAAAAACTCTTGGATCTGTGATATTGACGCTACGCTTCGGGCTGCTCGTCACAAACATTAAATTCCACGTCATAGATGCCAAGACATGCTACAATGCTTTGCTTGGCCGACTATGGTTACACGAGTACAATATCATCCCTTCTACACAGCATCAGTGTATGAAATATTGTAGGGATGGTCTCGAGTACACTGTGGCAGGAGAATTGAATCCGTTTTCCGTGAATGAAGTTCGCAAATATGAAGATGCCAAATACTTCTTACCGAGTTTCGAAGACACGGAAAGGTGTCACAAGCCAGAGAACAAAACTAACGCTACCATCCCTGTCTTCGGCAGTGACACCGAGGAGGAAGAGCAGATAGTTTATTCGGGTCCGTCCCAATGCACCAAGCCAGGACCATCCGCTCCCTCGTTGACCTTTGGTAGTGACTCGGAGGATGAAGTCCATGCTGTATTCCATGCTCGGCCTTCAATACGAGCTTTTGCTGATGAAGAGCAAAGTCTACAAGTAACCATGGTGCCGCCTAAACATTATAAAGAACTGGATGCACTTGACACCGACAGCGTAGAAGAGCTGCGGACATTTTATATCCCTCCCAGGCGAAAAGGCGAAAGGGCAATTCTATTCTACCGCTCTGAAGAAAACAAGGTGGAGAAAGAAATCTGGCACGAGGCAGACCCGACGCTGGACAGGCTTCAACCCATTCGTCTACCCAGATATTATACAGAAGGCTTGAAGCGGCTGTTAAAGCGCCAAAGGATACCCTTCAAACAGACCGTTAGAAATGCCAAATTCTATGACAAGGTCTGGAACGTTCTCGGAACTCAGCACAAGCTGCCTAGTGGGAAGATGCAGACGATCGGGCTAGGATACGTTCGCTCCAAGAAACGGGAGCTGATTCGTGACTGTTACGTTGTGCAAGACTTCAAAGAAGAAGCAGATGCTCAACAGGAAGACGCTAATCCTGAACCGGTGAAAGTTCCTGATGTAAGAGTGCCCAGTCCATCGTTTGAAGAACAAATGGACAGGCTTATAAGGGAAGCTGGTCAGAAAGTCCGAGATGATCACAATCGTGAAATGGCGATCTATGAGAAAGCCAAAACGCAACGCCTCCTTCAACAGGCCGTGAAAGACGAAAATGCTGCCCTCTGTCAACCTGTTATAAAAAAGGCTCGACGTAGAGGCAGAAACAAGTCGAAAGGTCAAAAGAGCGTTCAAAAGCAACAAAGTGGGGCTAAGAAGCCACGCAAACGGGAGTCGAGCGTTATTGAGCTATCCCTCATGAAGAAAATGGGTCGAGCATACTCGTTTCCTCGGGACAAAATGAAGAAGATTCTTGATCTTGTTCTAAAATATCAAATGCTTACACCGCCGGAGTCTAAAAACCCCGAACGAGCGGGTGAAGTCTCTGACCCAAATTATTGCTCGTACCATCGAGTAATAGGGCATCCTCTTGAAGACTGCTTCACCTTTAAGAATTGGGTCGAAGATCAGTATCAGCTCGGCAAATTCGCTCTGTCTGACAACTGGAAGGTAGCGCCGCCACAAAAGCAAGAACCCAAAGCCACGAGAACAGAACCAACTCCACATTGGGATTGGAAGCGGATTCGCACCTGTCACATGATAACGATATTAAAAGAAGAGCCCGAGAACATGGACATCCTTCCCGGGTGCTTCGAAAATAGCAACGATGAGGTAATCTCAGAATTTCCGCCAGCTCCGAAAGAACTGGAGGATGGAATACATATCACTGCAGATAACCTCAAGAAAATTGAGTTGGGAAAGGAGAACGATACGCGACCAACGTTCGTCAGTGAGCTGCTCTCTGAAGAGAGGGTGGCTGCGTTAAAAGACGTCCTTATACAGAATAGAGATTGCTTCGCATGGAACTATTCTGAAATGCCGGGATTGGATCCAGAAGTTGTTGTACACAAATTGGCGATATCCCCGGACATCAAGCCAGTCAAACAGGCGCCGAGAAGAATGCGGCTCGAGCTTGAGATGAGCATCAACGCCGAGGTCAAAAAACTAATCGACTCCGGCTTTATCCAGGAGGTTCAATACCCTGAATGGATCGCCAACATCGTCCCGGTGATGAAGAAAAATGGGACGGTGCGCATATGCGTGGATTTTCGGGATCTCAATAAAGCCTGCCCGAAGGATGATTTCCCAGTACCAGTCACCGAACTGATGATAGACAATACGTCCACGCATGAGGTTTTCTCCTTCATGGACAGCTCATCAGGGTATAATCAAATAAAAATGCACCCTAAAGACCAGAAACATACGGCTTTCCGGACTCCTTTGGGAATATTTTGTTACAAGGTAATGCCCTTCGGTCTAAAGAACGCCGATGCCACCTATCAGAGGGCTATGACGAAGATTTTCGACGACCTTATACATGAAATCGTCGAGTGCTATATTGATGACCTCATGGTTAAGAGCAAATCATACGAGGAACATCTCGAGCATCTAAAGACTGTATTTCAGCGCCTTCGACAGTTTAACTTAAAAATGAACCCTCTCAAGTGCGCGTTCGGGGTTTCCTCGGGTAAATTCCTGGGATTCATCGTCCAACACCGAGGTATCGAAATAGATCTGTCTAAAATCAAGGCAATCATGGAAATGCCTCCGCCAAGAACTCTCAAACAGCTGCGATCTCTCCAAGGAAAGCTCGCATATATTCGACGATTTATTGCCAACCTCTCTGGCAAGTGCCGCCCTTACAGTCACCTGATGAAGAAGGGAACTCTATTCGTCTGGGATCAAAAATGCCAGGGCGCGCTGGACGAGATCAAGCAGTACTTGCAGAACCCGCCAGTGTTGGCTGCTCCGGTTAAGGGAAAGCCTCTCATTCTTTATACAGCCACCCTCGAAGGTTCTTTGGGCGCATTATGGGCGCAAGAGAATGACCAGGGGAAAGAAAGAGCACTCTACTACTTAAGTCAAGTTCTGCTGGGGGCATAGAGCAACTATTCCCCTATTGAAAAACACTGCCTTGCGTTGATCTTTGCAATAACAAAGCTCAGGCACTATGCGTTGGCACACGAAGTCCGTCTCATATCGAAGGTGGACCCTCTTAAATATTTGATGTCGAAGGCCATATTGACTGGACGACTCGCTAAATAGGCTTTGCTCTTGATGGAGTTCTAAATAACCTATCAGCCTCTCAAAGCGGTGAAAGGCCAGGCCATCGCCGACTTCCTCGCTGAGCACCCGATACCTGCCGATTCTCCTCTGAATTGCGATTTGCCAGGCAAACATGCGTTTGACGCGATCGACAGTGGTGATACCCGATGGGAGCTTTATTTTGATGGAGCGTCCTCCATGAAAAAGCGCAAACAAAGTACGCCAATGATCAAATCGGGGGTAGGCCTCATCTTCGTGACTCCACAAGGAGGAATAATGCGCTTCGCTTTCTCCTTAACGGAGCCGAGGACGAATAACGAAGCCGAATACGGGGCTTTGATAGCAGGCCTCGAGATCGCCATCGACATGGGAATTGAAAACCTCCTCATATACGGAGATTCTCAACTGGTCGTTAGTCAAGTAAACGGCGACTACCAAACGTGCAAACTGGAGTTGGTGAAAAGGTGCAACAACTGTTGACCCGAATCCCCTCCTATATTTTAGAAAGCATACCGCGCGCAGAAAATAGCAAAGCGGACGCATTAGCCAAGCTCGCTAAAGAACTAGCTGATGAGAATCTTGATGACGTTAGAATCATGGTACAAAGCCGTCAAGTGCTCGCCCCAACAGAAATATCTCTGGAATCATCCGAAGAGAAGGGAGTGACTGAGCAGATGACCTTACAAATAAAAGAACGAGAAAAGGCTGAGGATTGGAGGGAAGTCTTTATAGACTACTTTAAGTCCCACCGAATACCCGAAGAAGCGTCCACAAGACATCAGCTTATGAAACGAGCTCTGTCTGTCGCCTTCGTCAATGATACTCTATACAAGAGGTCATTCGATTCTCTGTGGCTGAGATGCTTAGGACCGGACGAAGCAGAAAGAGTCATTCAGGAAGTTCATGACGGAATCTGTGGCTCTCACCAAGCAGGCCCAAAGATGAAGTTGAAGATCAAACGGATGGGCTACTACTGGCCCACGATGATTCAGGATTGCCTTAAATATGCGAAGCAATGTCACTCATGCCAAATTCATGGGGACTTCATCCATCAGCATCCCAATCCACTGCATCCAACAGTGGCTAGCTGGCCATTCGAAATGTGGGGAACTGACATAGTCGGCCCCATAGAACCGGCCTCGTCCAGAGGACATCGTTTCATCCTGGAGACAACTGATTACTTCTCCAAATGGGCGGAAGCAGTACCGTTGAGAGAAGTGAAGACAGAGAATATCCTCCATTTCTTTAAGACGCACGTCATATATCGGTTTGGAACGCTGAGACGAATCATCTCCGATAACGGGCCAGCCTACCGAAGCCATAAAATCAGCCGCTTCGCACAGCAGCATAATATAGACTGGAGGTATTCCTCAGTCTATAATCCGCGAGCTAATGGTTTAGCCGAGGCCTTCAACAAGACCCTGACGAAAATCATGAAAAAGACGGTATCCCGAAATAAGAAAGACTGGCACGAGAGACTACAAGAGGCTCTTTGGGCGTATCGAACTACGTTCAAGACAGCCACGAACACAACGCCATATGCGTTGGTATTCGGTACCGAGGCAGTACTCCCCCTCGAGATAGAGTTACCTTCTCTGCGAGTGGCAGTCCATTACGAGCTGACGAATGAAGAAAATGCTCACCTTTGGCTTGAGGAGCTTGACGCCCTTGAAGAAACCCGGCTCATAGCGCAACAAAATCTAGAAGCTTACAAAGCAAAGATGACGCGCTCATATGAAAGACTGACCCGGCCGAGGACGTTTCGCCAAGGCGAGCTTTTGCTAGTGGTCAAAAGGCCTATGATCCCTAATCGCGCTAAGCGGGGAAAATTCAAGCCAAACTACGAAGGCCCGTACATCATAGATAAGGTCTACCAGGGTGAGGCCTATCTACTCATGGACATGCACGGCGAAAGGCATTTCAGGCCAATAAACGGTCGCTTCCTAAAGAAGTACTACGCTTAATGAGCCATGACATAGGTCAATGATAGATGACGATGACTATGTCCGCTTGCTATCTTCCTAAGCTTAAGCTGTATAAGCAGTAGCCGGCCTTCTCCATAACGGACCGAAACGTCCTTAAACTAATAGCGGACCAAAACGTCCTTAAACTACTACCGCAGCATCCTTAAGCTGACGAGATAAAAAAAATATAAATAAGAAAAAAAATAATAATAATAAAAAAAACGGTATGTCCATAAGCAAAAAGGGTACGGATGAAAACCCGAAAGGGCTCCGTGAGTAAAAACAGCAGGGCTACCGGCGAGTGTTCGTGAAAACCCGAAAGGGCGCGACCTCGTAAAAAAAGAAGAAGAAAATAAAAGGAATAAAAAAACGGTAAGTCCACAAGCAAAATGGGCATGGATGAAAACCTGAAAGGGCTCCGTGAGTAAAAACAGCAGGACTACCGGCGAGTGTTTGTGAAAACCCGAAAGGGCGCAACCTCGTTAAAAGGCACTTATAGGGTCCTTTCGACCTTGTGAGGAGAAATCACCCGCGTGAGATCCTTACGACTCACAAGGGAACAACACACTTAGGGATCCCCACGATTCCTAAGGAGAAAATACACTTGCGAGATCCTCACGACTCGTAAGGAGAATTCTCTTATGGGGCCCTCACGGCTCGTAAGATTTGAAAGTCTTAAGTTACAGAGACCTAAACCTGTGCTTAAGCAACCCCCACAACTTTCGACATTGCCCTACAAGTGGCTCAACACTGACCCTTGTATACAATCCACGGGCGCGAATAAACATTTCCCTAATCAAGTCCCATCCGAGACTGGGGATATGTTCGCACGGTGAACAACCCTTGTAAATCCTCTCGATTTATGGGGAGAAAAACCCTCCTGTAGGATCCTTACGACTTACAGAGAAACAAACACTTAGGAATCCTCACGATTCCTAAGGAGAAAATACACCTACAAGATCCTCACGACTTGTAGAGAGAAATACCTTTGTGAGACCCTTACGGCTCATGAAGTCAAAATCCTTAGTCGACAGGACCTTAACCCTGCTCGCTTTTTGTTTGACATCGACAGAGGCAGATGATGATTCGCTCCTGGTAATATCCCAGTTGTAGCGGTGCTAATGCCGAAATCGGTGTCTAATTTCAGGTTTACGGCGAAGAGCCGGTAGGCCGCACATGCATATGAAATAGCCAAAATGATGGGGCAACTTGCAATAAAAAAAGCAGCAAGTAAAATGTATGCATGCAAAATAGCCGAAATGATTGGGCAACTCGCAATAAAAAGCAGCGAGTAAAAAAATTAAAATAAAATAAATAACCGAAATGATTGGGCAACTTGCAATAAGAAGCAGCGAGTAAAAATAAAATAAACAGCCGAGATGATTGGGCACCGCGAAAAATAGCCGAAATGATTGGGCAATCGCGACCTTCGCGATATAAAAGCTGAAATGATAGAGCATCGCGGAAATAAATAAAATAAAATAAAAAAAGAAGAAATGATAAAACTTTGGCCCTACAGTTAAGATCACATCGATCCCTGTATGCAATCCAAGGACGCAAACGAAGAGGGAACCATACTTTCCCAACAGGCTCCCCCAGAAAACGAAGCCAGATCTCGATGATTCATCCTAACTCCGAAGAAAAACCTGATGCGCGTCGACTCGCAGAGCAACCAGTGTCTCCGTGGGAAATTCTCAACCCGTTTCAACACCAAGGAAACAAATAATCCTTGGCGCTAAGGAAATAAATAATCCTTAGCAAATCCTCAACTCAAGGAGACAAATAATCCTTGACGAGAGCCTCCTGATGCGCGTCGACTCGCCGAGCAACCAGTGTCTCCGCGGGAAATTCTCGATCTGTGTCAACACCAAGGAAACAAATAATCCTTAGCGCTAGGGAAACAAATAATCCTTAGCAAATCCTTAACTCAAGGAGACAAATAATCCTTGACGAGAGTCTCCTGATGCGCGTCGACTCGCCGAGCAACCAGTGTCTCCGTGGGAAATTCTCGATCCGTGTCAACACCAAGGAAACAAATAATCCTTGGTGCTAGGGAAACAAATAATCCTTAGCAAATCCTCAATTCAAGGAGACAAATAATCCTTGACGAGAGTCTCCTGATGCGCGTCGACTCGCCGAGCAACCGGTGTCTCCGTGGGAAATTCTCGATCCGTGTCAACACCAAGGAAACAAATAATCCTTGGCGCTAGGGAAACAAATAATCCTTAGCAAATCCTCAGCTCAAAGAGACAAATAATCCTTGACAAGAGCCTCCTGATGCGCGTCGACTCGCAGAGCAACCAGTGTCTCCGTGGGAAATTCTCAATCCGTGTCAACACCAAGGAAACAAATAATCCTTGGCGCTAGGGAAACAAATAATCCTTAGCAAATTTCTCAACTCAGGGATACAAACAATCCTTGACGAGAGCCTCCTGATTCGCGTCGGCTCGCAGAGAAACCAGTGTCTCTGCGGGAAATTCCCGATTCGTCTCAACTTGCAAGATGAAGCCTTAGGCAGCAGGGATTAAAGAACTTACTTCCTGAACAATGGGACCCTGCAAATCGATCTAAAACGGTCTCTTGCATACTATTCACGGGTCCCACTTTCCAAAGTCGAGTTTCGATAAGGAGGGAAACAACCGCTTACGGGTCCTCTCGACTCGTAAAAGGGAAAAATTCTCTTATAGGATCCTTACGACTTATAAGCGAAAAACACACTTAGGAATCCTCACGATTCCTAAGGAGAAAACCCACCTACGAGATCCTCTCGATCCGTAGGGAGAAAAGTCTCTATGAGACCCTCGCGGCTCATAGAGTTGAAAAGTCTTAGGCGGCAAATCTGAACCTACGGCCTAAGCCATCACAATCTCGTGAAGAAGTCAAGATGCTTGCTCTATTACCTGCTAATTGTGACAACATGCTGATAATAAGAGAAAGGAGAAAGAAAAGAGCATACAAGACATTACAGAGAAAAATGTGTATCTTTATTCATTAATTCAATCAAGTACAAGGTGAATCATACAAAAAAAAATAAAGAATGGATACATGTTATTCGAAAAAAGTTACAAGTATATGGATACAAGGAGAACTACTGAGGAGGAAGTGTCTTTAGTAAATCTACAAGCTGCTCTCGCACTTCCTTCAGCGTCTTCTCCTGGGTGACGGCCGCGGCCACTTCCGCTTCCACCTGGGCTCGCTGCTGCAAGAAGGATGAAAGTTGCTCCTCCGCCGCTTTCTGGGCTGCTTCCTGGCTGGGTGCATCTCGCTCGACAACGTCAAGTTGTTGCCTCAATGATAACCCTTCGGAAAGACATTGCAGAAGGCCCTTAAAGACAACCTTCAGCCGTGCGGCATTGGCCTCCACCCGAGCATGCAGTTGGGCAGACTTGCTCGAAGTCTCACCGCGCTCCTTACGCCTTGAAATGACTTCTTGTTCGAGGTGGCGGAAGTAAGAAGCGCTCTGCTCAATCCACGCTGTTCTTTGATTGCTGGCAGCCAAGGTCTCGGGAGCAGGACGCAGCGACTCCAACTGATGCAGGCGGGCCTCGATCTCCTTGCAATGGTTAACCCAAGATGCGATGATGCCTTCATCATGAAAGTTCACGAGTATTGCGAGCATCGGGTTAACCACCGTAGCGAAGTCTGCAGCAGATGTAGGAGTTTCAACGTCAAATTCCTCGACGTAGTCACTCAACATGCACAGACTATTCGCGGCGCCTTTTGAAGACGGACTTCTCAGATAAGGACCCGCCGGCATTGTAATGCGAGGCTCGAAAGGCGCCGAGGCCGGAACGACAGCTGAAAAGAAACAGAATGTGATCAGATAACAGTACAAAAAATAAAGAGGGGGAGTTATCAGTGTGATAGTCGCTATACCAGTTGAGACAGGTGGTAAGGTCGGAAGGGCCGGTGGCGCAGCTGATCTTTTATCCCCTCCTTCAATTTGTAGCACTGCAGTCGAGATAAGAAAAAAGGGGTTAGAGGTAATTCCATCAATAAAAAAAAAGAAAGATGTCAATGGAAATCATACTCACCAACGCCACCAGAGGAAGAAGCAAGTTCGGATGGGAAGGAGAAGTGTGGGAGCAACATCTGATATACATGATCGAAGAGTACTCCTGAAAAGACACAACAATATGACTTTAGTACACAAATTATACGTCTGAAGTACAGTATTAATGAATTGCAAACCCATACCTTCCAACATCTTAGATGGTATGAGAGAGGGTTGAGAGGTGACCACCGCCAAGGCAGTCGTGGAAGGCGCTCCCTCAAGCAGTGGGGCATCGGCGCCGGCTGCACCTGCGTTACAAGAAAGGTGAACTTGTCAGAAAGGATTGTAAAGTAAAGAAAAACAGCAACTTGGGGTTTACCTGAGGAGCTCCTGGCTGAAACGGAGGCGACTCCCTCCTCTATCGACATGAGGCCACCGCCCGTGGCCTCATCACCCGATTCGATGGGGACCGTCGTCGTGCTCGCGCGGCTAGGAGATGGCAGAAGATCGTAGGCGGGGAGGGCAATGATTGGAGCATTGCCAGATTTTTGGGAGAGAGCGGCTGACTCCTCCCCAAGAGTCGTGCTCATCTCACCCGCCACTCCTTCGGGCTCGGCAATCTCCATCGGCTCATCCGCCATCTCCACAAGGTCGCCGGCCTCAAGCGCCTCGTCCGCCACCACCCCGGGCTCAGCTAAAATGATCATTTCATCTGCCACCACTTCAGGTTCGGCATCAATGACCTTCTCGGCTGCAGGCCCCTCAACCCCCACATCAGGCTCCAAAGCCTCAACGATGTTGCCCACCGTCGGCTCGGGTTCGGCAGGTGCCGCCTCCTCTGCTTCATTGGGTTCAACGGTCTCTGCTTCCCCCTCGGTCGGACTTGGCCCTGCGAGATAAAATATACAAGAACCGTTGGCATTATAACTCTCACAATAAGAATTCTGAAAGAAATGTTACCTGAAGTAGACTTATCACTTGCGCTTCGAGTGGCGCGCACCACTTGTCTGCGAGCAGTGGATAGGGAGACAGGGGCCTCTTCAGAAAGAGTATTTGCCCGAGGGACGGTGTTTGGGCCCGCTCCCGTAGCCAAAGCAGCCCTGTGCGCCTTCGCCTCACGCCTCAGCCGCTTCCTTTCCTCCCGGGCCGTTGAAACGGACCTTACCAGAGCCTCTTTCATTAAGGCGTCCTCGTCCGTATACAGGGATGCCTCCAAATTCTTCAAGGCATCCCTCGTCGAATTGTCAAGCTGAGGCTCCCGCTGCAACTCCGACGAAACTGGGACTTCGGTAGCAGGCCCGGGAAGAGCTTCCGCATCACCTGGCAGAACCGGCATTGTGGTTCCTATAATAATAAAAAGAGAAGAGAGTTAGATCAACCATAACAAAAGGAGAATAAAGACTTGATGAGTCGAAGTATACCGAGGCCTAAAGACACTCTGAGACGTTCCTCTTCTTGGAAAGTCTTGAGGGAAGCGGCAATAGCTTCTTCAGTTGTGATGCCTGTTGGAAGAAAAGAAGGAGAAATGTTAGTCAGAGGCAATAATAAGGATATGATACAATAAAAACGCGACAAATGATTACCTGACGCCGCAAGCTTAGCCAGCCATGCATTACGCCTCGCCAATCGCTCTGAAGCTCTGAGGGCGGCCTCCAAGTCCGTGTCATCCGGCGGCATGACTAATCCCTCATTAGTCCCATACTCGCTCAGGCCCTCACTATAGGGAGCATGGGGTTTCTGACCAAACGCGATGTCTGCGGCGAAGAGCGACTTCTTTTTCTTCTGCCCGCCAACCCTAGGTGCACGCGGGATCGACTTACGCTTAGCAGCCACCTTGGGACGGCGGGTCCCGATGTCCGCACCTACGCCAGACTCTGGCGAAACTACAACCACTGTCTCCACTGAAGCATAAGGTGCTGGGGGTGCATCTGCAATATCAAGGAGCGGCAATCCGCGTGGAGGACTCTACACACGCGAGGGTCCGGCTTTGGCATCTTTTAAAGGGGGGATTACCGGGGTCCTCGGCACCAAAGGAGCATTGCGATCGCTACCTGGAGGTGCACCCTTACGGTCGATCAACAACCGCCTTTCCTCCTTTATGACCGCCCCCGTCGAATGACTGTACCATTCTGTGTATACCCTGAGGAGTCGTGGGGTGCAAGCCGGCTCGCTGATAAAGAAGTGGGAGCCCGTGTTTATACGAATGAAATGATGCAGCGCTCTCTCCATCCCTTCTTCGGTCACAGCAGGTTCCGATAAGAAAGCCTCCAGCGGTACCCCTTGATTATAACTCAGCTGCTGGGCGAAACGATGCGGATTATATCTCATGAAGATCGCTGCCCCATTCTACCTAAACACAAAGAAGCCCGGTCTGATGGAATATAAGTGAAGGGTCTCCCGAGCCGTTAAAACCGAAGCTCCATCCTTGAAAGTGTCTTGCAATGGCCGCACTGCAGTAGTAGACGCTTTTCCGATAATCAACACCTTATCAATGAAAGACACACCGGCTCTGACGGTGTGAGAGCGAAGGAGTAGACCCCTGGCATCTCGTGGCGACGGATTCACAATTGATGCGCCAATCAGCTGTATGATGCGAGGGAAGCTGCACCTTTCGAAGAACGGAGGCCTTTTATGCATGCCGAAAATGCCCGATGTATGTAGCTCGAGCCCCGACATAAAGTAGTGCATCGGGAAGACCACGTGCAGTACCCCAGGCTCGTTAGCATCCGCTGCTCGGCTGAGGCCATGATATAGGTGTGCTAAGCCAGCGATCCCGACGGCCACCTTTACCCCGATAACCATCCGGTGGGCTGGGTAAAAGACAGAGGGCCACATACGATGGGAGTGCATTAGGATCACAAACCAACTCAACCACAATCCGAGAAATCCTAAGAAAAAGGCATCCTCGTCCATCCCGGGGGCCGCAATTTCTGCAAAAGAGATAGTCGGGAAGTCCAAAAAAAAACCCTTTTGGTCTATCTCCTTCGCCGGCAGGTTATCCAAACCTAGACCGAAAGGGTCATCCAAGGTAGCAAACTTGGCAGCTTTTGATGAGATGACGCTTGGGCGAAGGAACCGAGCGATGAAATCCTCAAAATTAACTCCTCGGCTCCCATGTTCGATAAAAAGAGACTCGTAGATGTTCAACACTTTGATCAGGCTTGGGAATTGGTGTTGAACAGCGTTTTCCGGCGTGATCCCCCTTACCACCGGCTTAGCACCGAAGACGTACTCATCTGTCGGGAGTAGCTCTTCATAATGTTCCCCCATCACTGGTAAACCGGATACCTCCGTGAACTCTTCCAAAGAGATGGACACTTCCCAATCCATGGCAAGGAAAGTGTGGGTAGGAATATTCCACTGCTCCAGGAAAGCCTTGAACCACCAGGTGGGGAGCGTGGGATACTGGAAGAGAGAGACGTAGACCATGGTGTACAGTCCTAATCTTATCAACTGCGACTTCTTCGTCGACAGGATGTACCGGGCCCACGGCAGATAGCCGATCCGGTGGCGGGGAATCAGACCAAGGTTATATGATTGCTGCCAAGGTCTCGCCCTGATAGATACGGCGTCCTAGGATATCCAAAACCATAGGACGCTGGACCGGAATCGCATCTATGGCGGGATGTAGAAAGCCCTTCGATGTCCAATCCGCCATCTCCACGGCATACTGCACCGAGGGTGGGGTAGCATAGTGAATCGCCGTGATAGGCTCGGACGGCACTGGGCATGTAAAGCTCCGTCGACCCATAATGATCTGGTTATACCACGACCCCCATAAGTGGAGACTCTTGTACTCCGGGTCGTATTCCTTAATCATGGCCAGAACTTCACGGTCCAAGGGCGCTTCGGGAAATCCCTCCTCTAAACGAACAAACGGGAACGAGGTGTCGAGAGACATGATCGCTGCAAATGGACAGAAATTAGCCGTTAGTGTTGCAATTCCAACGTTTAGCTTTTAAATTAACTAAATTTAAAAATTAATCACACTACATTGCAGTGCAGTAGGTAGGAGACCGAAGGGGGACCCACAAAATCAGGATGACAATACGTCAATTAATAAGACAAACTCATCATTGGATGAGATTGTCAATTGGTCCCGAGGAAAACATTCCCACTAATAATTATAATAAAAAAAAGATTCTCCTAGGGACAAGGAGAAAATCTCCTCTCTCAGAGCAAAGCTCTATCACAGAGTGACACTTGTAAAACTTTGGTCTAAGGAAAATAAGATTCCTTAAAAGAGCCTAGCTCTGTGGTGATGATGAGAAAACTTATTTAAAACTCCTAAAGAAATTAAAACATTCTGAAAACCCTTAGAAGTTCTTCACTTTTTCAAAAAGATCAATTTTTTGGATCCATGAGCAAAGCTCTGCTCATGGGTCAAAACCCATGAACAAGATCTCTCCAGATCTATGGGTTCATGAGAGCAAAGCTCTGTTGGTGAAACCCCAATGGGGATCCCTTTAGATCAAAAAGATCTGTAAGAGCAAAACTCTTTGGTTAAGATTAATTTAAGTTAATTTGATTTTACCTAAACTTTCTTACTTTGGAAATGTGCAAAGCTCTGAAATTCTCAAGCAAGAGCGAAGCTCTGGTAATTAAAATCTTGAAGATGGTGAAGATTTTTCTAAGAGCCAAGGGTCCTATTTATAAGGCGCTTGCGCCCCTTCAGCTCACCCCTTGATCCAACGATCAGGAGTTTGCCACCGCTGCACTCACGTGCGCGCCATGTGAGCACAACGGTGGGGGGGCATTTGTTTCCACCAATCAGAGCAAAGCTCTGTTGAAATTCAAAATTCAAAATTTTGAAGCAACGCTTCAAATCCCGGGCGCAACGCGCCACGTGTCTGGCGCAGACGCATCAGCGCAGCGCCCAAGGCAGCGCACCCAATCAGAGCAAAGCTCTATTTTAAAAATTAAATGAAGCAACGCTTCAGTTGCGCAAGCACTGCGCTACGCGACACGTGTCAGCGCAGATGCGCTAGCGTAGTTGCGCTGCGCTATGCGCTGCGCGACACGTGTCAGCGCAGATGCGCTCCGCTGTGCGCTGCGCGACACGTGTCAGCACAGATGCGCTGGCGCAGATGCGCTCCGCTGTGCGCTGCACGACACGTGTCAGCACAGACACGTATCAGCGCAGATGCGCTGGCGCAGATGCGCTCCGCTGTGCGCTGCACGACACGTGTCAGCACAGAAACGCTAGCGCAGTTGCGCTACTCTGTGCGCTGCGTGACACGTGTCACGCGCTGGGGGCATTTGCGCCAAATAGAATAAAGATTTTAAAGAATGTTTCTGTTCTTGTTAAAACAAGAAGATTTTCTTCTGTAAAACAGAAGCCCTTGGATCAAAGATCCAACGATGGAGAAAATTCCCCAAATCACTAAGAGAAAGATCTCTTTAACAAAATTAACTAATTTGTGGGCGCTATAAAAAGGACCCTAAGCCTCAATTCAAAGGCATCAACATTTTCTATAAAAAAAAAGAACTCTGAAGAGCTCCTCAAGAACAAAAAAAGTAAAAACCTTTAGAAAAAGAGAGAATTCTCTTAAAAAAACAGATCATTGATCTAAGAACAAGATCAATGATCTTCAACAAGAAAGAAAACTAACTAATAATAGTGCTTTGCACTTTTTATGAACCTTTGGTTCTTTAAGATAAGAAAAACTTATCTTTTCTTTAATCTAAATTCGATCAAGAAATGAAATAGTGCTTTGCATTTCTGTTCTTGAATCTAAAAGATTCTTAGTGCTTTGCACTTCCAAACTACGCTGTTGCACTCTTGGGAAAGCGCCACGTGTCAGCAGTGCAGCACACTGACACAGCGCACTGCGCTGTTGCGCTTGCGCTCACCAGAGCATGACACGTGTCACCATCACATGCGCTTGCGCTCATTAATTGGCGCAAAGTGCCGACAAGCCACGTGGGGCACTGTCAGAGTATTTAATGCTCTGCATTCTCAAAGAAAAGGGACAGAGCCGAATTAAAAGGCCCAATAGGCCTAATAAAAAATGCCATGCATTCTAAAAAGAAAAGGGACAGAGCCCAAACAAAATAGATGCTCTGCATCACTTATAAAAGGGCAGAGCCCAACCAAGGCAAAAATGATACAGTGCGTTACTAAAAAGGGGCAAAGCCCTAGCACAAGTCTAATAGACCAAAAACAAAAGAATGTTGAAACTGGACTTAGCCCAATCATGGCCATAAGTCCTCAAACTAAATTGACTGAGCATGACTGCTCCCTAAATCAATTTATATCCGGTTCGAGGGTATATCTCCGAACTCCTCTGACATCTATCGTTGTAATCCTTCAACGACGTCAGAGAGGTGACGAGTCCCAACGACCACACATGAATATGGACTATGGGGTCCTTAAACTCGTGGACCGAGACGTCCTTAAACTAATATCGGACCGAGACGTCCTTAAACTAATGTTGGACCGAGACGTCCCTAAACTAATATCGGACCGAGACGTTCTTAAACTAATAATCGTCCCTAAATAGGAACGATGGACCGAAATGTCCTTATACTAATAATGGACCACCACGTCCTTAAACTGGCGACGGACCACCACGTCCCTAAACTGGAGCAGTAGAGCCTCCAAATGCTCTTTTGCCGGATCTAAACGGTCCCGTTTAAGTTGATCTTAGCCCCAAACATGGCTAACGTATCCTTAAACATTCAAATAGACTATAAAACCCTAAATCAACTTAGGCTCAAGGGTACATCTCCGAACTCCTCTGACACCTATCGTTGTAATCTTTCAACGACGTCAGAGAGGTGACGAGTCCCGACGGCCATATATTAAATGGATTACTACGTTAAGTCGATCTTAGTACTAAACGGGACTAACGTATCCTTAACGAACGTTTAAGTTGATCTTAGCCTCAATACGGCTAACGTATCCTTAAACTAAAAACACTAAACCCAAATCTAAGTAAATACGGATTTGGATTAATCCACGTCCTACGGGCGACGGCATTACTCAGTCTCCGTATACAATCCATGGGCAACCACAAACAAAACAAACACACACGACATGAAGTGAAATTCTGGAGAAGGAGAAAGTGGCTGCCGCGACGCGGTAGCGTAATTGACTGCAGGGGCTTGCGCCTGCAGGGAAGAGCGTCCTCACAATCAAAAACCCCTCAAATGAGAGGGAATCTGACAAAGTCTGCTACTTCGGCCGCATCCGTCTAAACCTCCGATACACGGTGCCATAAATCAACTTGGCATCTTCGGAGAGGTAGACGGATAAAACCATATAGCATCTGCCCCGAATCTCAGGCAAGACGGCGCCTCACGTCGTCTCCGCCGCCATTCGGAGGGGAACACAGTAGATTCAAACAGAGCCTAGTTTTTACTAAAATACGATATTATAGAAATTTTCATTTCAATTTAAACTAGTTACATAATCTAAATTCCTACTATGATTAAGGATTTTACCTTCAAGTAATTTGCTGGAAGAACACCTCCAAGATGCACAAGCTTCTAGTCCTAACTTGATGATGAGGAAATCCTAGACTTAGCTCTTCTCCTTTCTCTTGTTCTTCTATGTTTGTTCTTGGTTTCTTTTTCTTTCTTTAAAATTTCAGATTTTAATTAGCTAAATGATCTGAACATGGTTTATATGTGACAAAAAGGAAGGATAAGGTGAAGGAGGAGGTGTCAAAGGCCAAAGGGTGCCATCCTCATGCAAGGAAGAGGTGTGGTGTGGGTGTGTGCATGCAAGAATGATGTGGAATTATTTGTTTTTCTTTTCTAAATTGCTTTATCCTTTGATTTATTCTGAACTAAATCTTGTTTAACTCTTTCTATTTACACCCCTTAACAAAACCCAATTTGCACAATATCCTAAACTTTGTATAAAAACCCCTCACAACTTATGTTATTATATAACACCCTTTTTATTAACATGAAGCTAAAATTCACATAAAAACCCTTATAAGTTATTTATTTTACATATTAAAATTTTACGTTAATTTGTTTTACCTACTATTTATGTAAATGTCTTATTTGGTTCTAATAACTTTTTGATTTATCATATTATTATTTAATTAATTAATTTTATTTATTTCTAAATTTTCAAACTGTTACAAGTTGTCTTTCAAGAATTATCGAACTCGAAATATCGGATTGTGATTCATCAACACTCGCTAAAATTAAAGAAAGAATAGCAGAAGAACAAGAGAAAGTGGGAGATGAAATGGGTAAACAAATTGGTTTGTTGAGTAATTGCTGAACCAGATGTGGGAGATGAAGACCGGATTTCGTTCTGCTTTTCGGTCATACATTTATCATCAATTTCAAGACGCATATGGGTTCGGGAAGAGCGGTTAAAGGTTCGAGATGATGACCACACGGGAGTTGAATGACCTTATGAGTTGGTGGGACAAACTCATCCAAAATTTCGGGTTCATCTTCCAATATATCCCCAACGTCAATATCCTCAATCAAGTGAAGGTTAAAATCCTCAGACAGCTCATCAAAAGCAGGGTTTTCAATCAATTGTGGTTCTAGAGTGGAGGTGTGGAGATCACAAGGATTGAGTGTGGTTGTTCATACCATAATATTGCATTATTATATTCCCCATTCTTATGTATTTTACAAATAAACAGATACTTTTGACCCATGTCTGCTACATAAGTACAGGTTACAGGTTCTTGGATGTAAAACAGTGAAAAAGATAAAAGATGATGTAAAAGTGAGACTTTGACCAGCAAACAGAGAATCTTGATCAAGCCTATACAAAGATCAGTACAAAGCAGCGCAAGGTTCAAGACTTCGTCACGAAGTAACGGTAAAAGTCCGCTACAATGTTCACTGGAGATCTGGAAGAAACCGAGAAACCAAATTGAATAAAGAACCAAAGAAACAGGAAGTACAAGTCATACAGAGCTAGCACAAGAAATATCATAAACCATGTCCACCATTGGGCAGAAGGAACCGCGGCCCAACCCTTGCTGCGGCCGCGGTTCCGCGGCGGGATTGCGCAGTTAAAAGATTTTTTTTACCAAAATTCAAAGGGACTCTGACTAGTCAACCTAGGGGTATTTTGGTAAATACAGACATGCGGCAATTGTAAACCTAGGGTTTTCTATGTCCTATAAATAGAAGCCCAATTCCTTGTATTAGGTTATGCCTATTTTTATGAATAAAATTCAGAATTCTTTTGGAGAGTATCGATGCCTCTTTTCATATCATCTATTCAGATCTGACAACCCTGTGTAAATGTTTGGAGAGAGCCATCTGTAAAATAAGTAGGTAATTTCAATTCTTTCTCTAGATAATTTTTCATTCTCTGCCCTAGATAAATGTTTTTAAATTCCCTAATGAACGAGTAGTCTCCTCGCTTGTTAGGGTTAGTTTTAGGGAAAGGTTTGAGAGATGACATCTCTCGCCCCTTTCTTGCCCCATCACACACAATAATTAGAACTCCATGCATACACGCACACACCGCTCCCTGCGGCACCTTACCCCTCTAGGTAACGGTGATACCGTTGTATAAAGGACCGGCTGAACGTGTTTTCCATGGAGGTTAGGGTAAGGATCGATAAAGGAAGGACAAGAACCTAGAGGAAGAAATATCTTCCCGATGGTACTAATCCCTTTTATTGATAATTACAATAACACCTAATAAATCTAAAATAGGGCATTCAAAGCGGTGAGGAAACCTACAATCTCTCAACTTACCCTAGACCTAACCCTAGCAAGACTTAGATCTAGATAATTTTAGTATAAATCAATTTAGGTTTTAAATTAAATCAAATCCGACACCCATCGGAATTAACTCGTTAGAGCGATTAGGAAAACACAAAATCCTTGTGGACCGACCCGTATTCACCGGCAAGCTACCAAGCGACATCGTTCTTGATTGCGGTAAAAAAAATTTTGATCGAAAAATCTCTCTAAATCAAATAGCGTCGTTGCCGGGGATGGCATAGTATTTCCTTTTTGCAATTTCGGGTTAATCTAAATTAAAAAATCATAAAAACAGAAAAATGAAAAATTATAAAAATTTTATCATTTATTATTTGAAGGGTATTTTTTTGTGAATCTTTGCAGGATCGAAAGATCTGGAAAAATCCAGAGTGCGAAACAGAAAAAGGTATATCAGAACAGAAGGGAATTGGACCAACAGAACACCAGAATTTTTTCAGAGACCTGAAGCCTCAACGCCACCGCCTTTCCGCCGCATAAGCCGCCTCCCACCATGGAACCGCGGTCCTTCTGGCTCTTCAGCGCGCGGAAATTGCTCTGTTTGTTTCCTTTTCTCCTCCTCTGCAACCTAAAATATATCTTTTGCCAAATATTCTGCAGGATTCTTTGCGCTAAATAAAAAAAATCTTCCCCCTTCCAATAATTGATTTTCTGCAGGATTCGTTGCGCCGCGCTTAAAATAAAAAAAAAGATTTGATTGCAAGTGATTTTTTCTGTTTTGCATATCTTTAATCGGACTTTAAGGGGCTTGAGACCAATTCAGATTGGGTGGGGATTTCATCACCCTTCACAGGACCCCAGAAATCACATAAGACATTTGCAATGACCAAATTTTTAATTAAAAAATACTAGACTCAGCCCTAAGGACGCCATGCTCAATAGGACAGAGGACTAGTTATAGACATCGACCGTTAATCCTAACCTGACTTTGCGGTGTCTAGGCAAGTGTGTCTAAGGAAAGTGGTTACTTAATTAGGACCACTACTTTTGTAGTGGGGAGCCAACCACTTACCTTCCACTTACCTGGCTGCAATTGGCGGTGAAGAGGCGGTTTGAGGTCCTATTTCTAGCCCTTTTGAACAGTTAGGAGCTGTCTAGCTGACCTAGGTGACCCTAAATCTAGGCCTGATTGTGAATTTCTGGTTGATTGCATTTTTGTCTAAGCCCTTTATAAAAAATCTTTTTTGCAAACAATTCCTAAAAAAAGGGGGGGAAAGAAAAAAAAATTTATAAAAACTTGCAACTTGTCGCTCAAATCCTTGCACCCCACCACAACCCACTTTCTTCTCATTGACATTTTCTTACCCCCACATTCTGTTTTTCGCTCTTTTTGACTACACTACCTCTTTAGTGTATGTCACTTTGGACTAGGGACACTAGCGCCCGATTAGTCCGTATTTCGTTGGTACCGACCGACGAACCTTTCGACTCCGAAGTCGAAATTCCGTCCACCTCCTTACCTCCACCTTCAAATTCTTCTTCTGAAGGTATGTCGGGATATAATCCCAACAACACCTTACCGACGAGACTGATTCCACCTCCATTAGGTGCGAATAACCCGAATCACCCGCCTGTTGTAGCGCCCCAACGAATCGCGCTCCAGGATCTCTTCTACCCCGTCCGCACCTCCTTACCTACCTGTCTTTCACCCCCACCGGCAAATGGGAACAATTTTGAGATAAAACCCCACTTCATCAATATGCTGCCAAAATTTCACGGATTGGAATCCGAAGATGCCTATACCTTTATCAATAAATTCCAAAACGTTTGCGCTATGATGAAAACAACCCAATTATCCGACGATGCTATAAGGCTAAGGGTCATTCCTTTCACCTTATATGACTTAGCCGAGAAGTGGCTATACAGCACAGCGTCACATTCAATCCGAAATTGGGACGAGTTTGTTAAAGCTTTTCTTAAAAAGTTTTATCCTCATCATAAGACCGCGAGAATTCACAATGAGATTATACAATTTGCCCAGCTTCCTTCCGAACCATTTTGGAAGTGTTTTGAAAGATTCAAAGACCTACTCGTTCAATGCCCTCACCATGGGATCGAAAATTGGCAACTTTGCCAAACATTATACGAGGGATTGAACCCGGCAACGAAGCAGTTGCTAGAAACCATTTGTCAAGGTCACTTTCTAACCAAATCTAGTGAGGAAGTATGGCAGTTTCCCGAGGATCTTAGTGAACAAACAATTCAGTGGGAGAGCACAAAGACCACCTCATCTTCTTCTATTGGTCAATCTAGGGCAGGCATACATCAAGTAGATATGTCAATTGCTATGAAGGCCGAGATGGCCGCACTTATGAAAAAGCTAGAAGCCATTGAAACCAAAATCTCATTGTCTTCTCCTGTCCCTGCTTTACCCCCACGAACTGTTTGTGCTTGTTGTTCGGATCCATCACACCTTACCGAAGGGTGTCCTTACAATCCACCTATTCAAGGACAAGGTCAAGTCAATGCTGCCTTTCAGCAAGGACAACGAAATGATCCTTACTCTTCGACCTATAATCCGGGTTGGAAGAGTCACCCAAATTTTGCTTGGAATCAAAATCAACAATTCCAAGGAAACAACAACTTTCAAAGGCCTCCTCCTCCACAACAACAAGCACCCCAACAAACTCAATACCAGCAACCTTTCCAACCACAACCTTATCCAAATCAAACGAACAATTTGATTCAACCCAATGATGATAAGGTTATCTCGCTAGAAAAAAGTCTAGATGCGTTTCTCAAGCAATCTACAGAATCCGCAGCAAGGTTGGAAAATTTCGTCCAGTCTTTGGTGCACAACAATGCTTCACACGATTAAAGCATCAAATCTATTGAGGCACAAATTGCACAACTAACTGCTGCGTTGAGCAAGAGAGAAAAGGGAAAGCTTCCATCTCAACCATTGCCAAATCCCGGTCACACACAAAATGCACATGAATATCACAATCACAATGTAAATGCGGTGACCACGTTGAGATCTGGAAGAGTATTGCAGAATAATGTGGGTACTAGTGATGACACCCCCACCGGTGGTTCTTCTCCTTCTTCTCCATCTTCTTCTTCTTCGCCCTCATCTCTTCCGCTAGAGCCTATTCTTCATTCTTTAAAAGGCTTTTCTTCTTATAATCCGAACGGACCCACTTCTCACTTTAAGAACACATCCACACTGGGGTCCGTTCCAACTCCACATTCTACTCCACAGAATTTGGACTCAACAGAATTTCAAAATGCTCCATTTCCAAACAGGTTGAGTCCCAATAAACCAACTCCACAAATGGAGAAGATTGTAGAGTTATTTAAACAGGTTAGTATAAATATACCTCTCTTGGATGCAATCCAACAAGTCCCTTCGTACGCAAAAATCTTAAAGGGCTTATGCTCCTCGAAGAGAAAATCTCAAATACCTAAGAAAGTGCTAGTAGCTAGTGCAGTGAGCAATACTATTAACCAATCTCAACCCTTACCCCAAAAACGAAAGGACCCCGGCTGTCCTACGATTTCAATAACAATTGGGGATAAGAAAATCAGTCGAGCACTTTTAGATCTTGGGTCTAGTGTTAACCTGCTTCCCTACTCCGTGTACGAGCAATTAGGGGTTGGAGAGTTGAAACTCACTCGTTGTACTCTCCAAATGGCTGATCGATCAATCACCAATCCTAGGGGTGAGCTGGAGGATGTGTTGATCAAAGTTGGGGACTTTATATTCCCCGTTGATTTTATCGTTATGGACACACAACCTGTTGCTAACCCACGGAACCAAATTCCAGTGATCCTCGATCGACCATTTTTGGCCACTTCCAATGCAATAATAAATTGTCGCAATGGCTCCATGACTCTATCCTTCGGGAAGACATCTAGTGAGTTCAATATTTACAAGTTAGAAGTCTGCCCCCCGTACCTAAAACTAGTACACGAGAAGTTTGCACTATTCACGAAATCACGCAGGAGGACTGTGAGCTTGAAAGATTTTTGTTTGATGAAAACAGTTTTGACGCCACTAGTGCGTCCCTCCTTAAATCTACCACAGTTGACACAACCAATATTGATTATGAAAGTTTCACTTTTTTGGATGATTTTGATGACTCACAGCCCGAATATGAGTCTTTTGAATTTTTGGATGAATTAGTTGAACCATCCAAATCGGTTGTTTGCAGTGATTTCGAACCTGTGTTGGAATCCTTTGAGTTCGAGGTAGATTTCCCAATTTTGCCTATGATTGTTTCGCCTCCGAAACTCGAACTCACGCCCTTACCGTCTCACCTTAAATATGCTTACATAGGTGAAAATGAGACCTTTCCCGTTATCATATCGGCCTCTCTAGCTCTCGAGTAAGAGAACTCCCTTTTAATGGTCTTACAAGAAAGGCGGCAAGTTTTCAGCTGGACTATGGCGGACATCGAGGAGATTAGTTCCCTCATAATTGAATATCATATGCATATGATAGATGATGCCAAGTCGATAAAGGATCCACAGAAATATCTTGGGGATAGTGTGGATAGTCAACCTCCTCCTTTAGAAGTTGAACCACCCCCTTTTCTTTTAATAAGCTACGAGAATGCCAATATTCCAATAATTGCTGATCATTCACATTCTCGTTTTGATTCATCACCACCTCCTATCTATTCGCTTCCACATTTTCCATACCACCACTTCTATCTTCCCCAATTCTTTTTGGATCGGTACAACCTATTCTTCCACCAACCGATACTCTATACAGATAAATTTTTTGAATGGCTAGTGTTGACGTTTGGTCTTTGCAAAGTTTGGCAATGACGTTTAACATTGTTTCAATGAAGTTTGGGGGGCCTTTCTATATATATATTTTTGTTTTTCTTTTACCAATAAAAAAATTATAAAAACAATTTGTAAATAAATAAACAGGGGAGTGCCGACATTCTCAACCCTCTTGGTATAGCATGACAGTGAGGACACTGTCAAGTTTAAGTTTGGGGGTATGCTTGGTAAGCCTTCTTTCTTCGCATTCATATGTACATATTTTTTCATTTGCATACTTATTTTAAAACCTATAAAAAATTGAAAAATTTCGAAAAATGATAAAAATTAATGTATTCAATTTTAGCCATATTTGACTTGAGTTTAACAAATAGGTTAACTAGCTGGGAACAACTAGATCTTAGACTTAGTAAATGAAAAACCCTAAAAATAACCTTTTTTAAAGTTTAACGGTAGAAAGTATATGCCTTTGTAGTTTATTTAGAAATAGGCAAATTTTGAGTTCACTTCTTGGGCTAAGTCGAAACAAAGGAAAAGTATTGATATTTTTATTAGAGTATAAATTTGAAAAATAATTCCTAGCTTAAGTCTAGATTCTGAAAATGTATACCCTACAAATTGCACAATCACGTACCTTAAAACTTGGAATAGTAGAGGAGACCTTGAAATGCTCTTGTCTAAAGTCCTTAGTACGATGAAAAATAAAAAAAATACAAGTGTGAATAAAGAAAAAAATGAACACTGGTTTTTATAATTACTTGAGGCTGCAAAAAAAATAGAAAAATATTTAGCGAGGGTGCTTCATCACCTAGTACCTTAGACCAACTGGTTTGGGAGTCACTGCTAAAAAGCCTTGGGTGTTGCAAGACTAGGAATTACGCTTTAATGTGCAAACACATATTATAATCAGTTGTTGGTACCTCAAAAAGTATTAACGGTGGCATGAAGGATGTGTGAGCGAGACTCATTTAAATTCACCTATTAAGAAGTGCTTTGGACAACGGACAAGAGTATGATTGCTTGATTTGAATTTCCAAGTGTAGGGGTGATATATACACACATGTAGGGGTATGTGATTAGAGTTTAGATGAGAGAAAGGGGTGAAGAATAGAACTTGTATCTTTAGTAAGAGTTGATAAAAATTCCTAAGTGGAGATGGAACCCTAGAAGGAAAACTTAAGAAATGCCGAAAGCTAAGTAGGTCTGCAGAACATATATAATAAGTTAAATAATGAGGAAGTGTGAAGAATATGGGTGGATAATTTACGAGTCGACGATAATAGCATTCCTTATTAGAAAACCTAGTTGGAGAACAAAAGTTGAAAGGCCAAATTGATAGGATTTTGTGGGTAGTATCCGCTGAAAACCCTCAGGAGACAACACTCCTCCTACTAGGGACACCTAGAGGTTTAACGGCTTGTTGCACGAGCTCAGTGCAATCGCGTTTCCCTGCGAAAGTGCGGTTAGGTTTTTGTCGTGAATAAAAATAAGTTTGCTCGAGGACGAGCAAAAGATAAGTTTGGGGGTATTTGTTCATACCATAATATTGCATTATTATATTCCCCATACTTATTCGTTTTATAAATAAACAGGTGCTTTTGGCGCATGTCTGCTACATAGTACATGTTACAGGTTCTTGGATCTAAAACAATGAAAAAGATAAAAGACGATACAAAAGTGGAACTACAACCAACAAATAGAAGGATCTTGATCAAGCCTATATAAAAGATAAAGTTCACAAAATACAAGGCAGTGCAAGGTCCAAGATTACAAAGCGAAGGGTTAAAAGTCCACTGCAAATATCCACTGGGAAATCTGGAAGAGAACCGGAAGCTATTATAAAGAAACAACCAAAGATACAGGAAGCAAAAAGAGAACCAGAACCAGCCAGAAAACCACAGCTTTCAAGTCCACCATCTGGCCGCGGAACCGCGGCCAGACCCTGGCTGCGGCCGCAGTTCCGCGGCCGTATTGCGCAGTTAGAAGATATATTTTTTACCATAATTTAAAGCGGCTCTGAAATGGTCTACCTAGGGGTATTTGTGTAAATGCAGACATGCGGGTCAATTGTAACCTAAGGTTTCTATGTCCTATAAATAGAAGCCCAAATCATTGTATTAGGTTATGCCTCCATATGCCTCCATGCCTCCTTTTATTAAATAAAATTCAGATTTCTTTTGGAGAGTATCGATGCCTCTTTTTATATCATCTATTCAGATCTGACAACCCTGTGTAAATGTTTGGAGAGAGCCATCTGTAAAGTAAGTAGGCAATTTCAATTCTTGCCCTAGGTAATTTTTCATTCTCTGTCCTAGATAAATGTTTTTAAATTCCCTAATGAGCGAGTAGTCTCCTCGATTGTTAGGGTTAGCTTTAGGGAAGGCTTTTGAGAGATGAGATCTCTCATTCCTTCTTGCCCGTTATATATTTTCATAGGACTCCATGCATACATGCACATACCGCTCCCTACGGCACCCTATCCATCAAGGTAGCGGTGATACCGTAGTATAAAGGCCCGGTTGTGATGGTTTTCCATGGAGATTAGGGTAAGGATTGATAAAGGAAGGACAAGAAACTAGAGGAAGAAAACATCTTCCCGATGATTCTAATCCCTTTTATTAATAATTACCATAACTCCTCATAGAACTTCATTTGGGTATAGAAAGCGTTGAGATTTATTTACATTTCCAAACCTACCCTAGACCTAACCCTAGCAAGACTTAGATCTAGATAATCTTAGTATAGAATAATTTAGTTTTTAGATTTAATAATCAATCCGACCATGTTTCCTGATTTAAAATCAGGAAAGCTTACGGAGGAAGCATCACGTGCTAGCACGTGACCATCAGTCACGTGTTGGCACGTGACATTTAAAAGCAGCGGCAAAAGCAGACTCATTCTCTGATTAAATCAAGAAAAAGGCTCCAGATGAGGGTCACGTGCTCACACGTGACTAGGGGTCACGTGGTGGCACGTGACGGCTAAGCAGCGGCCAGAAGACAGAGCGCAAAAAGAAGAAGAAAGCTCGTTCTAGGGGGTCACGTGCTTACACGTGACCATGGGTCACGTGGTCACACGTGACTGGCTTTCAAAGCCTATCTATTTAACAGAATTAAATTCTGAACGGCATACAAATCTTTCCAAAGGAAAATGATTATTTGGAACCGATTGGACTAAAGATTTAAAGGTGATTAAATATCATCTATTTGTGGAAAAATCCTGAACTTGGAAAGATTTCCCCTTAAAATCTAACCGAAATAACAAAGGAAAATCTCTGGATTTAAAATCCAATGGTGAATAAAATTCACCTAATAATCCAAAGGACCAGATGAATGATGAATGTAAATCAAATCTCTCAATGAAAGATTCACCAAAACTAATTGATTCTGCTCCTTCTCCTATAAATAGGAGCCAAAGGAGAGAGTTTGGGAGATACATAGAGAGATACAGAAAAAGGAAGATAGAAAAAGAGAAAAAAATAAAGCCTTGAGACTCTGGAAGAATTTGATCTTCTGCAGAAGAAAATCCTAGATAAGAAAGGGAAGGCCTTTAAAGGAGAATTTAATTCTCAAAAGAGTTTAACTCTTATATTAAAAAAAAGAAGAACATAGTTCTCTCTTTAGTAGAGGATCTGCAAAGTGCACATCTCCCCATGAATAGAGAATTTAATTCTCATTGGGTTGAGATCCTGCCATGCAGATCCTAAGCATAGAGAGGGAATGAAAGTTTGAGAATTTAATTCTCACAGAATTATAAGAATTTAATTCCTTTAAGATGAATTAGGGTTTAACCCTATGTTATAGGAATTTAATTCCTTCAGAATGAACAGAATCAGGGTTTAACCCTAGAAAAGAACTTAGTTCTGTCAAAATAACAGGAATTTAATTCCCTTAAGGAAGAAGAAATTAGGATTTCACTCTATGACGGAATCTCATCCCACAGAATATAAATTAGGGTTTAACCCTATCTAAGAATAATTCTTTAAGAGAAACTGGGAATTTAATTCCTCTAAAGTTATTAGGGTTTAACCCTATGGTATAATTCAATTCTTCGAATATAATCCTGCAGAAGAAAATCTCAGAAATTGCAAAAAAAGGCAGGGTCACGTGCTACCACGTGACCCCTGAAAAGATTCACAAAAAGGGCTTTGAGGCAACGCCTCACGTGTCCCACGTGACCCTTTGGCAGAAGCTCTAACAGACAAACACTTAAATGCCCATCACGTGATGGCACGTGATGCTCCAAAATATGCAACATTCTCAGCAGAACGAGTAAAGGGAGGGCGCCCTCACGTGCTACCACGTGACCCCTCTTGCCTTAGTGTTTAACACTAAATTGGAACCCTTGAACCCGGTGTTTAACACTGTTTAGCCTTAATGTTCGACACTAATTAAAGAACTTTATCTGCAGTGTTTAACACTGAATTTCTTAGTGTTTAACACTAAATTAAACCCCTGTTAACAGAGCTTAATATTAACTACCTTAGTGTTCAACACTAAATTAAAATCTCTGTCACCAGTGTTTAACACTGATTATTCTTAGTGTTTAACACTAATTTGAGACCTCTGTTGCCAGTGTTTGACACTGATTTAACCCCCCTGTTGCTGGTGTTTAACACCAACTATCTTTTAGTGTAAAATACTAACTTATTCCCAACGTTCAACACTGTTGATCTTTAGTGTTTAACACTAATTTTAGCCCAATTGGCTAAATGGCTAGAGGCAAAGCCTCTCCTTCAATGGACCAACAGAAAGCCAGTATTCTAAACATGATGGGACATAGCCCAAGATGGCCATAAGTCCTCAATTCAAACTTAACTGGGCTAATGGGCTCATAACATAATTAATTGGTCTTGATCCCAAATTGGGCCAAAGACTATTTAATCCACCTTGGTTCAAGGGTACATCTCTTCACTCCTTTGATACTTGGCATTGTAATTCCTCAACGTCTTCAGAGAGGTGACGGGTCCCGATGACCACACATTGATACGGACTGTGGGGTCCTTAAACCCATGGACTATGACGTCCTTAACCTTGACCGGAATGTCTTAAAACTAACAACGTACTATGACGTCCTTAACCTTGACCGAGATGTCTTAAAACTAACATCGGACTGTGGGGTCCTTAAACAACGGACTATGACGTCCTTAACCTTGACCGGAATGTCTTAAAACTAACAACGGACTATGACGTCCTTAACCTTGACCGGAATGTCTTAAAACTAACAACGGACTATGACGTCCTTAACCTTGACCGAGATGTCTTAAAACTAACAACGGACTGTGGGGTCCTTAAACCCATGGACTATGATGTCCTTAACCTTGACCGAGATGTCTTAAAACTAACTTTGGACTGTGGAGTCCTTAAAATCTACGGACTATGACGTCCTTAACCTTGACCACGTCGTCTTAAAACTAACATTAGACCGCAATGTCCTTAAACTACCTATGGACCGCAATGTCCTTAAACTACCTATTGACCGCAACGTCATTAAACTAAACAACAGGGCCCCCTTAATTGCTCTTTTGTTGGATCCAAACGATCCCGTTAAGTCGATCTTAGTCTAAAAACTAGACTGACGTATCCTTAACAAACGTTTAAGTTGATCTTAGTCTCAAACGAGGCTAACGTATCCTTAAACCCAAACCCCCAAACCCAAATCTAAGATAATACGGATTTGGACTAGTCCACGCCCTACGGGCGACGACATAACTCAGTCTCCTTATACAATCCACGGGCAACTAAACACAAAGTAAACACACACGACACAAAGTGACCATCTGGAGAAGGAGAAAGTGGTTACCGCAGTGCGGTAGCATAATTAACTGCAGGGGCTTGCGCCTGCAGGGAAGAGCGTCCCCACAATCAAAAAACCCTCTAGCGAGGGGGAATCTGACGAAGTCTGCTACATCGGACGCATCCGTTTAAACCTTCGATGTACGGTGCCATAAATCAACTTGGCATCTTCGGAGAGGTAGACGGATAGAACCAATTAGTATCTGCCCCGAATCTCAGGCAAGACGTCTCCGCCGTCGCGCCGTCTTTCGGAGGGGAACAGATTCTGGCATGCCCGGTGGGACCTTTTCCTCTTTCCACTCCACACTTCGTGTGTCGTGTTCGCGAACCAATCGCGGTTTGCTAATGGTTGCCCTTGGGTTTCAAGGTACTAAGATTTGGCATTTTGCTTATCGCAGAAAGCAAAGAATCAATGGCTTCCACTTGTGCGAAATGCTCCAACTGCAACTGCAACCGGCGCTCTGCCTCGCCAGGAAGCATAGCCTACGGACCCCAAGCTGCTTCGCTGTTCACAATGCCCGTGGAACAGGTCACTCGAGCCACCACAGGGTTGTTTTTCGGGACCATGCTCCCGCCAACGAGCTTCACCGCTCCTGTGCTGACAACGGAAGCTCCTAAGAAGTCGGTCTTTGATCGGCTTATCCCTGCCGCGGCCCCTCTCAACGGTTCGCCCAACACCAGTGCTTCGGTCTTCTCCAGACTGGGCCAGAGCTCCTGTGGACCCGCAAAAGGGCCTACAATCTTATAGAAGGCTGCTCCTAAGAAAATAACCAGTCTCGCTCCTGAAGTCGTCAAGGCGGCTCCCCCTGCCAAAAAGTCGGTCTTTACAAGATTGACTGTTCCAGCTCCCGCTCCTGCTACCCAGACGACATCGGTCTTTAATAGGCTGACACCAGCAGCGACCCCCCACTTACACAGGGGGCAAGACGAGACTATCGCTATCACCGAGCCGATGCCATCAGCACGACACGCTCGACGTCGTTACTGGCGCCGAGTGAGAAAGGCCGGAGGCAACTCACCTTCTGGGCTGACTCCTCCAGCCCTGACGACAGAAGTTAATGCTGCTGTTCCAACTGGGAACAGCTTTGGGATGCTAAAAATGGTGCGTAGGAATTCTCCAACCGCGGTGCTAAAGAGGTCTCCCCCTCCGCTGAAAAGGGCTATAGAAGTGAAGCTAGAACAGCTCCAATCTCCTCAACGGCTGTCCTCCCGAATCTATAAAGTCTGGCGGCAGACCCGAGACTCGGTGATCGATCCAAATTTCTCCCGCCAGCATAAGAAGCTGAAAATCCAACAGGAAGTCAGTCACCAGGCTAAGCCACGAAAAGCTGTCTGGGTGCCCACCTCAACGGCCCCTTCAACTTCCACTGCTCATAAAAAGAGGAAGCCAGAGAAGATCCCCAAGCCTGCAATAAGAGCTAAAGGCGCTAAGCCCAGACGCCCTAAGTCTGGGGGCATGATGGTCCATACCGTATACATGGCGTCAGGAAAGGAAGACAGCCGTGCGTCTACAGGCCATAGACCGCTTACACGGTCAGTGACCAAGGCGCAGGAGCAGCAACAAAAGCTCCAAGAGATGATGAATGATATGGCCGCACTTACTGGGCCAAAAGAAAACCCAGAAACGTCCTCAGATGAACGCCAGTAGGAAGAAACCGACGCCGAATTCCTTCGCCGAATATTGGAGAAAAAGGACAAAGAGGCTGCTGAACAAGCAGCCAACATACAGCGTATGGGCCTCCTCTTCCAAGATATGATAGGGATGATGATACAACAAGATCCTCTGGCTGAAGAGCCCCCGATCGTCCTCGGAGACGATAGGGGAGAGACATCAAATCCCCCGCCGGCTTTGTCAACGGCTAAAGAGGATACAATCTCTAAAACTGATTTGGACGAGTACATAGCCCAGCAAATACGGGTTCATCATGCGACTGAAGCAGCCGGCCAGGTCGTAAAAACGGGGCGGCTATATCCAAGCTGGTACGACCAAATCAAGTACCCGCCGAGTTACACAATTCCCAAGTTCCATGTTTACAAGGGAACGGGCAATCCTCACCAGCATGTTGCCCAGTTCAGGGCACACTGCGGCAACACCGGCGGTGATGACAAGCTTTTGCTTCGCCAGTTTGTTGGAAGTTTATCAGATACAGCGTTCGAGTGGTACTCTGAGCTCCTGAACGACTCTATCAAGACCTTCGCAGAGATGGAATTGTTGTTTACCCAACGCTTCGCGAGTGCCAGCGAGCGTACCCCGATAACGGCATTGATCAACGCCAGGGTAAAGCCGGGCGAAACATGGGTCCAATATGCTATACGGTGGCGTAATTTATGGTCAAAATGCGAGCAGCGTATAGAAAAAGCTCCTGCGGTGGGAATGTTTGTGGGAACTCTAGACCCTCATGCAACTATCTCCCAGTTCATGATGTTCTTTAAGCCGACCACGTTTCAGGCTTTGATCGACAAGTTGGCCCAGATGGACCAGATGGGTCACAGGCCGTCTCCCCCGAAGCCAAAACCCCGGAATGACAAGGGTAAAGGGAAGGCAACCTTCGTCGCGAACGCTCAGCAGAAAACCAGTGCCTCGAAGCTGGCGGATCAGCTGGAGGAAAGACGGCGGTATTATAATGAGAAGATGAAGCGTCCTTACGCGTTCCCGCGGGACAAGAGGAAACGGTTGTTCGAGCTGGCAGTACGCAATAGGCTTATAAACTTACCAAATCCGAGGCGACCGCTACAACCCACTGAGGTGAATAACCCCAACTATTGCCCTTACCATCAAACGGTAAGCCATCCGATTGAGGATTGCTTCGTTTTCAAAGGATGGATTGAAGATCAATACCTCCAGGAAAAGTTTGCGCTATCCGAAAAATGGAGGGTGAACCCGCCACAGCCGCATGCTCCTAAGAAAGCAGATACACTGGGGGCAACCTGTTCCCTTATTGAAGAAGCCCCGTGGGAGGTCGTGCTATCAGCTAAAACCAAAAGGATGCTGAGTGATCTTCATGCGTGCCCAGCGGTCGAATGGAAGAACCCGCTTGAACCTCAAATTATCGAAGGGATGCTGAAGCCGCGTCTAACTACAAGAATCGGTGGTGAGGGCCTAAGTACTCACACTCGACCGTCAAAAGCTTCGAAGAAATCCAAGAAGCCCGTGAAGCCTGGGGTCAAGCACACAGGTTTGCAGAAACAGATTGATGCGCTGGAGGAATACAATCAAAAGGCGCGGACTCCCGTCACACTGCAAGAGTTCCTCAACCACGTCTTTCAGGGGAAGATGATGGAGAGAGCTCGTCAGATGAATCCGAGGGATATGGGGCAAGTTGTCATATGATTTCCCACTCGGAAGATGAGGAAACTCCTGGCACTGAGAAACTGGGGGCACAGCCTGAGCCAGAACTTGTATGGCCAACAGATGAAATGATCGACGCCTTTCTAGACAAGATTCGTTGAAGAGTAAAGCCGATCAGGAGCGTGAGATGGCTGCATTGGAAGGAGCCAAGCGCAGGCGACTGAACGAAAGAGTCGAAGCACTCCCGCCAGATCAAAAGATATCCGATGCGAATAAAAACGTGTTCAAGATGAGGAAAAGGTTCGCTAAAGCCATGTCAATGGGGATGAAGCTACCACCCTCGGAAGAGAACACATTCGACGGGGCGGAGAGGCACCCTGATTATTGCTCATATCATCGAAAAATTTCGCACCCTACAGAGGAGTGCGACGCTTTCAGGGTATGGTGGCAGGGATATGTTGCTCACCGACAACATTTTAACCGCATGAAACGCAAGGCTCGTCGGGAACGAAGAAGTACGGCCGAAGAACACAAAAGAACTACCGGCAACTGTTACACGGTCAACGCCGAAGGATCACAGGTTCTCACCTTTGGGAGCGACTCGGATGAGGAAATGGCTCTGGGCCCTCTCTTTAAAGAATCCGTCTTAGGGAAAGAAGAAGAATCGGAGGCCTACGAGAACATTCAGCTGCGCAATCGCACACTCCCGGAAAAGAATCTCGGACCCGCAAATAGAAAAGATAAGGGAAAAGAAAAGGTCACTGAGGATATCACCTTAGATGACCAAGTTATGAAAGAGTTGGCTGCCAAAGATCCTCCCAGGAAGGGTAAGGTAGACTACAACATCCTAGAACACCTGAGGAAGCTACCTTCGCAGCTCAGCATTCTCGACGCCCTTATTATCAAAAGAAGCGAGAGATTCATTGATCAAGGAGTTACAAGAACCCGAGAAATTCCAAGCCTTCCTCGCCGCAGAAAGGATGAAGGACGAACTGGAAGAAGTGCACACGGCCGGCATCACTTTCGGTGACGAAGACCTTCTCCTCGGGACGTGCGACCACAACCGTCCCCTATACGTCTCCGGATATTGCCATGATATCAAGATAGGCAAAATCCTGGTTGATAATGGATCCTCCGTCAATCTCCTTAATGTTCGGGTGTTGAAGGAAATCTGCATGAGCGTGCAGCACCTCGCTCGTGACAAAATTACCATCTCAGGTTTCGACTCCCAGTCATCACGGACTCTCGAATCTGTGATATTGACATTACGCTTCGGACTACTCGTCACGGGCATCAAATTCCACGTCATTGACGCCAAGACCTGCTACAACGCCTTGCTCGGTCGTCCTTGGTTACACGAGTACAACATCATCCCTTCTACATAGCACCAGTGTATGAAGTACTTTAAGGATGGTTTCGAATATACCGTAACAGGTGAACTGAACCCTTTTTCCGTGAATGAAGTCCGCAAGTACGAAGATGCAAAGTACTTTTTGCCAGACTTCGAGGATACAGAAAAGTGTCGCAAACCAGAGAACAAAGCCGCCGCCACCATCCCTGTTTTCGGGAGTGATACCGAAGAAGAAGAAGAGATAGTCTACGCTGGTCCGTCCCGACACAACAACCCGGGACCGTCCGCCCCCATGTTGGTCTTTGGAAGCGACTCGGAAGATGAGGTTAATGCCGTGTTCTCCAGTCGGCCGTCAATACAAGCATCCCCTGGCGATGATCAAAGTTTGCAAATCACCATGGTGCCGCAGGAACACTACAAGGATCTCGATACACTACAAGCTTACGATGTGCAGGACCGGCAGACGTTTTACGTCCCTCCCAGGCGAAAGGGTGAGAAGGTAATGCTATTCTACCGATCCTCAGAGACGAAAATAGAGAAAGAGATCTGGCATGGCACGGATTCTACACTCGACAGGCTCCAACCCATCCGTTTGCCTAGATATTACACAAACGGACTAAAGAGGCTATTGAAGCGCCAAGGGGTACCCTTAAAACAGACTATTCGACAAGCTCGATTCTACAACAGGATTTGGGATGTCCCTGGAACTCAGCGTAAATTGCCCAGCGGGAAAATGGAAACGCTTGGGCTTGGATATGTGAGGTCCGGGAAACAGGAACGAGTCCACGGTAGCTACGCCATATATAACTTCGATGAAGAAGAGGACACCCTGTCGGGAAATGCCAACCCCTCATCAAAACTAGATCCCGCAATCGAAGTGCCGAGTCCATCATTTGAAGAACGAATGGACAAGCTTATCAGGAAAGCGGGTCAAAAAGCTCGGGAAGACCACAACCGCGAAATGGCCATCTACGAGAGGGCCAGGATGCAACGTCTATTTCAACAGACTGCAAAAGACGAAGATGCTCCTCCCTGTCAACCCGTTGTGCAAAAGGTCCGACGCAGAGGCAGAAGTAAGTCAAGAAGCGGAAAAAGGAGTCGACAGCAACAACACAGGGTTAAAGAGTCATGCGATCGGATATTGCGCGGTCCGGATTTGTCTCTCGTGAAGAAGATAGGTCGAGTGTATTCCTTCCCTCAAGAAAAGACGAAGAAAATACTCGATCTCGCTATGAAGCACCGAATGATTACACTTTCGGAGTCTAAACATCCTGAGCAGACTAACGAGGTTTCTCATCCGGACTATTGTTCTTATCACCGAGCCATAGGACACTCTATCAAAAACTGCTTCACATTTAAGAACTGGGTCGAAGGCCAGTATCAGCAAGGCAGATTTGCTTTATCCAGCAGCTGGAGAGTAACGCCGCCACAAAAGCATGAACCCAAAGCCACAAGAGCGGAACCAGATCCACTTCGGTCTTGGAAGCGAGCTCGTACCTGTCATATGGTAACGATATCAAAAGAAGAGCCCGAGAATATGGATGACTTCCCTTGGTGCTTCGAAAAAAATCTCAGAATTTCTACCAGCGCTGAAAGAGCTGGAAGATGGCATACACACTACTGCAGATAACCTTAAGAAGATTGAGTTGGGGTCAGCAGATGACCCGCGGCCGACATTCATCAGCGAGTTGCTCTCTGAAGAAAGGGTGGCAGCATTAAAAGACGTGCTTCTTCAGCATAGAGATTGCTTCGCGTGGAACTATTCCGAGATGCCAGAATTAGATCCAGAGATTGCGGTGCATAGATTAGCAATATCCCCGGATATCAAGCCAGTCAAACAGGCGCCGAGAAGAATGCGGCTCGAGCTTGAAATGAGCATTAACGCCGAAGTCAAGAAGCTGATCGACTCTGGGTTTATCCAGGAGGTACAGTATCCTGACTGGATCGCCAACATCGTCCCGGTAATGAAGAAGAATGGGGCAGTGCGCATATGTGTGGACTTCCGGGATCTCAATAAAGCCTGCCCGAAGGACGATTTCCCAGTGCCGGTCACCGAACTGATGATAGACAATACGTCCACTCATGAGGTTTTCTCCTTTATGGATGGTTCATCAGGGTACAATCAGATAAAGATGCATCCCGACGACCAGAAGCACACCGCTTTCCGGACTCCTTTGGATATATTCTGCTACAAAGTTATGCCTTTCGGTCTAAAGAATGTCGGCGCCACCTATCAAAGGGCCATGACAAAGATCTTCGATGATCTCATACATGAAATCGTCGAGTGCTATATCGACGACCTCGTAGTGAAGAGCATGTCATACGAAGAGCATTTAGAGCATCTGAAGACCGTATTTCAACGCCTTCGGCAATATAATTTGAAGATGAACCCCCTCAAATGCGCGTTCGGAGTCTCCTCGGGTAAATTCTTGGGATTCATCATTCGACATCGAGGTATCGAAATAGATCCGTCGAAGATCAAGGCGATCATGGAAATGCCACCGCCAAGGACTCTTAAACAATTGCGGTCTCTCCAAGGGAAGCTCGCATACATCCGGCGGTTTATCGCCAACCTGTACGGCAAGTGCCGTCCTTACAGCCACCTGATGAAGAAGGGAACTCCGTTCGTCTGGGATCAAAAATGCCAAGGCGTGCTAGACGAAATCAAGCAGTACTTGCAAAATCCGCCGGTGTTAGCTGCTCCAGTCAAGGGAAAGCCCCTTATTCTTTATACAACAGCCCTTGAGGGTTCTTTAGGCACATTATGGGCACAAGAAAACGACCAAGGGAAGGAGAGAGCGCTCTACTATTTAAGCCGAGTTCTCCTGGGGGCAGAAAGCAATTACTCCCCTATCGAAAAGCACTGCCTGGCGTTGATCTTCGCGATAACGAAACTCCGGCACTATGCGTTGGCGCATGAAGTCCGTCTTCTATCAAAGATGGACCCTCTCAAATATTTGATATCAAAGGCCATATTGACAGGGAGACTCACTAAATGGGCCTTGCTCTAGATGGAGTTTTCAATAACCTATCAGCCTCTCAAGGCAGTGAAAGGCCAAGCCATCGCCGACTTCCTTGCTGAGCATTCAGTACCTGCCGGTTCTCCTTTAAATTGCGATTTGCCGGACGAACATGCGTTTGACGCGATCGACGATGGTGATACCCTATGGGAACTTTATTTCGATGGAGCGTCCTCCGTAAAGAAGCGCAAACAAAGTACCCCAATGATCAAATCGGGGGTAGGCCTCATCTTCGTAACTCCACAAGGAGGGATAATGTGCTTTGCTTTCTCCTTAACAGAACCGAGGACGAACAATGAAGCCGAATACGAAGCTTTGATAGCAGGCCTCGAGATCGCCATTGACATGGGAATTGAAAACCACCTCATATACGGGGATTCTCAGCTGGTCGTTAGTCAAGTAAACGGCGACTACCAAACGTGCAAACCGGAGTTGGTGAAGTACGGTGAAAAGGTGCAACAACTATTGACCCAAATCCTCTCCTACACTTTGGAAAGCATGCCACGCACGGAAAATAGCAAAGCGGACGCGTTAGCTAAGCTCGCTAAAGAACTGGCTGACGAGAACCTCGATGACGTCAGAATCGTGGTACAAAGCCGTCGAGTGCTCGCCCCAGCAGAAATATCTCCATAATCATCCGAAGAAAAGGGAGCGACTAAGCAAACGACCCTACAAATAAAAGACCGTGAGAAGGCTAAGGACTGGAGGGAAGTCTTCATAGACTACTTTAAGTCCCACCGAATGCTCGAAGAAGCGTCCTTAAGACATCAGCTCATGAAATGAGCTCTATCTTTCGCCTTCGTCAACGATACTCTATAAAAGAGATCATTTGATTCTCTGTGGCTGAGATGTTTAGGACCTGACGAAGTAGAAAGAGTCGTTCAGGAAGTTCATGACGGAATCTGTGGTTCTCATCAAGCAGGCCCGAAGATGAAGTTAAAAATTAAACGGATGGGTTACTACTGGCTCACGATGATCGAGGACTGCCTCGAATATGCGAAGCAATGCCACTTATGCCAAATCCATGGGGATTTCATCCACCAGCATCCGAATCCACTACATCCGACGGTGGCTAGCTGGCCATTCGAAATGTGGGGAACTGACGTAGTCGGCCCCATCGAACCGGCATCGTCTAAGGGACATCGTTTCATCCTGGCGACGACTGATTACTTCTCCAAATGGACAGAAGCAGTACCGTTGAGGGAAGTGAAGACGGAGAATATCCTCCACTTTTTCAAGACGCGCGTCATTTATCAGTTTGGAACTCCACGACGGATCAGCTCCGATAACGGGCCAGCTTACAGAAGCCATAAGATCAGCTGCTTCGCGCAACAGCATAATATAGACTGGAGATATTCCTCGGTTTATAATCCACGAGCTAACGGTCTAGCTGAGGCCTTCAACAAGACCTTGACAAAGATTATGAAGAAGACGGTGTCCCGAAATAAGAAGGACCGGCACGAGAGACTGCAAGAAGCTCTCTGGGCATATCGAACTACGTTCAAGACGGCCACGAACACGACGCCATACGCATTGGTATTCGGTACGGAAGCGGTACTCCCCTTCGAGATAGAGCTACCTTCTCTACGAGTGGCAGTCCACCACGAATTGACAAACGAAGAAAATGCTCATCTCTGGCTTGAGGAGCTTGACGCCCTTGATGAAACCCGGCTCATAGCGCAACAAAATCTGGAGGCTTACAAAGCGAAAATGACGCGCTACTATGAAAGATTGACTAGGCCGAGAACATTCCGCCAAGGCGAACTTGTGTTGGTGGTCAGAAGGCCTATGATCCCCAATCGCGCCAAGCGGGGAAAATTCGAGCCGAACTATGAAGGCCCGTACATCATAGACAAGGTCTACCAGGGCGGAGCCTATCTACTCATGGATATGCACGGTGAAAGGCCTTTCAGGCCAATAAACGGCAGCTTCCTAAAGAAATACTACGCTTAATGAGCCACGGCCTAGGTCAATGATAGATGACGACGACTATGTACGCTCGCTATCTTCCTAAGCTCAAGCTCTATAAGTAATAGCCGGCCCTCTCAACGACGGACCGAAACGTCCTTAAACTAACGACGGACCGAAACGTCCTTAAACTAACGACGGATCGAAACGTCTTTAAACTAACGACGGACCGAAACATCCTTAAACTAACGACGGACCGAGACGTCCTTAAACTAATAGAGGACCGAAACGTCCTTAAACTAATGCCGGAGTATCCTTAGGCTGACGAGATAAAAAAAATAATAAAATAAAAAAAACGATATGTCCATAAGCAAGAAGGGCACGGATGAAAACCCGAAAGGGCTCCGTGAGTAAAAACAGCAGGGCTACCGGCGAGTGTTCGTGAAAACCCGAAAGGGCGCGACCTCGTTAAAAAAAAATAATATAAAAAATAAATAATAAAAAAATAAAAACGGTATGTCCATAAGCAAGAAGGGCACGGATGAAAATCCGAAAGGGCTCCGTGAGTAAAAACAGCAGGGCTACCGACGAGTGTTTGTGAAAACCCGAAAGGGCGCAATCTCGTTAAAGGACACTTGCAGGGTCCTCACGACCTTGTAAGGAGAAACCACCCGCGTGAGATCCTTACGACTCACAAGAGAGCAACACACTTAGGGATCCCCATGATTCCTAAGGAGAAAATACACTTGCGAGATCCTCACGACTCGTAAGGAGAACTCTCTTATGGGACCCTTACGGCTCATAAGATTTGAAAGTCTTAAGTCACATAGACCTAAACCTGTGCTTAAGCAAAATCCCCCACAACCTTCGACAATGCCCTACAAGCGGCTCATACTGACCCTTGTATACAATCCACGGGCGTGAATAAACATTTCCCTAACAAAGTCCCACCCGTGACTGGGAGTATGTCCATATGGTGAACAACCCTTGTAAGTCCTCTCGACTTATAAGGAGAAAACCCTTTTGTAAGATCCTTACGACTTAAAGGGGAACATACACTTAGGAATCCTCACGATCCTTAAGGAGAAAACTGTTAGTGTATATGCCCTAGAGGCCATTACTGTATCATACTAGTTTGTATATTACTTAATGGATGCTTGGGATATTCACCTTGTATATACAATCTTGCTCAAAATAGTAGTATGCTACTTGGTTTGTTTCTACTTCAATGTGTACTTGTGTTTATTTCAGTATATCACTTATACGCATTAGTGGAGCCCTTAGGATCTTTGCTTGATTACCAGCGTTGTGATGGCAGTCACACTAGTGGGGGCTGGGTAATCTATAAGCACATCCTTATACAGGTCCCTAGTCGCAGGACTATCGAGACAGGGCATCGATACTCCGGAGTAGACTAGCGTATGCGCTTCTCATCCCAGTGTGGGAGATGGTCTGTCCCACAGCCATCAGTACGTCGTACTGGAGATAGTATACGGGTGCTCGTTGGGTTACGAGTACACTGGACAGGACTCGTCGGGAACTGACTAGTTGGTATTATACCTATCGTCAGTTATCAGTTCCCAGGTGACATGAGTACAGCTTAGTCCGCTGACTTGACACTGGCACTTCGCCTCAAGTGTGTTCCCACTGCACTTTGATCACTACCCTACCACGGCTCAAAGGAGTCGTGCAAACAGGTGGTGGTTGGGTGCAGTCCCGAAGCACTTGGAGGCAGTGACGGTTAGACAGGATTCGTCTCTCCCGGTATTGGGGGTTGACATCGCGCTGTGTCTAGGAGAGCCATTACACGAGTAGTCCCTGGCCAGGGCAAACGAGATATACTGGTAGGTTTCCAGTGTTATCTCAGGGTGTTTTGGGCTTCGCTCCGGCACGACTTGTACCGCTATTGGGGGACTGACGTTTACCGCCCCCTAGGCCCGCCATGCGATGTATCAGACGAACAGACCGGACTGTACGGAGACTGTCACATTCAGACTCAGTAGGAGTACAGATGGGGTTTCACCTCGTCAGCCTTCTTGTCGACATCTACCTGGGGACCGTTACGCACAGCTAGTGCCGCTTGCGGTCTGTGGTTAAACCCACTGCCAGCGTAATGTCGAGTCTTTAGAGTCCCATACAGAGGGTATTCGCCTCTGGGCAAAACAGAGTAGAGGTCGCATGGTTTTGCGACAGGGTTCGTTCTCATCCGCGCACTTGTGCACGTTTGGAGTCCGGACGGATTTTACCAGCGGGCTCTGGTTTGAGCCGGATACTGGTATAGTATTTGGGGTTGCTTTTATCTCTCAGTATTCATGTTCCTCGGAACAAGAATGCAGGTGTGTATGCACAGTTCTTTTTGAGGAGGAGGAAGATGATTTTTCATTAGGGTTTCGGAACGGGTGCGTATGCACAGTTGACAGTTGTATTTTTCCAAACCCTAATGGATTTGTATTATATCATTTAATAATATATAATAAAATGAAATTGTGTCATGGTTAGTTTTTTGTTGACTTGTTGACCATGGTTGACTTGTTGACCATGGTTGAACATTTGACCATTATCATTACAAGAGAAAGATGCTCTTGATTCTTGCATTTTCATTTAATGCTTGTAATGATATTAGTCATTCTAAAACTTTCCATCAACCTTTTCATTTTGATTATTATTATTTTGATAATTCATTTTCTTTTTGCATTATGGTTGCAAAAAAGGAAATGATAGCTCATTCTATCATATTCACTCTCTCTCTTCACTTCATCTTCTTCTTCCTCTAGCCAAGAGAAACCTTCTCATGTGTTGAGAATCCTTCTCTTGAAAAACAAAAGCAACCCTTAGACACTCTCTACTCACTCTAGGATCAAGGGTTTAGCAAGCCGGCGATTCTAGTTCACTCCAAGTACGAGAAAGAGCCCAAAGGTCGAGCCTTCGAGGTGGATCCATCTTCGACGGAAGAAGGCGACAAAGGAGAACCATCAACCTCTACAAAGTTTGAAGACGAAGGAGTTCAAGTCTAGGTATAACCATCTTCATCCGAGTAGCTAACTCTCTTTAGCATAGTTTGCTAGTTTTAGTTTAGACAACGATCCCGACCATAGTTTAGTCCATGTTGCCTCTTGCGATAAAAATTCGTTTTTTATACCGTTTCCGCCTCCCCGTAAGAACCGGGGGTCGCAATATGGACTTACAGTGGTATCAGAGCCTAACTAAACTTAAACTAGCTTGGTAGTGAAGTGTAACGAAGTTCGGAACCGGAAAAATCCAAAAACCAAACTTTACAAAAACCTGAGTTTCTGTTGAAATTTTTTCTGGTCAAAATGAAAAACTTTATACTTGTAAATTCGTCTCAGGATTTTGTGTGAACACCCAAGAAAAACGATATAGTGATTCGTCTAAACTGCCGCCCTTCCGCCGCGTGAGCCTTCTTAGCCGCCGCGGAACCGCCGCGAGTTATTGTCTTCTCTGCATCGTTTTTCGTGCAGTGTGTTTGTGTGTTGGTTTTGGGATTTTTAAAATATATTATATGTGCCCAGATTTTCCAGAAAAGAAATTTCCTTTTGGGGTCCTATAATTCCGTATTTTTTCCAAACTTCACTGCACTTTGACTATGATGGTTATATCTGTGATGCTTGCATGTATTGAACGTCGGCTAATCGCTATAAGTCGATTAGTCGGGGTTATACATGATCTGTAATGTGCTGGAATGTGTATATGAATGTGTTGGACTGTCGCGGGTGAATAGCCGGGGTGGATGTGAGATGAGCTTTTGTTTTTCTTTCATTCATTGTAAATGTAAATTGATGTAATAATATTATTTGTTTGGCCGCACAACCGGGTCGGGGTTGTAGCCGTCATTGTATAATTCTTTTTACTGTTTTTGCTCCTAGGATAGACCCATGGAGGGGTGCACAAACTACCGAGTACTTGGCGGGTAGTTTGCCGCACCCGTAGGGGTCTTGGGTGGGGTATTTGGCTATTCACCGCGACCGTGTTATCCGCTTTTCGTTTCAGGCTCGAAAGGATTGCGGATTGCTAGTATATCCAATGCATTCATCTGTGATCTGTAATGTCTATCATTGCTTACTATTTAGGCGTTGCTTATGTTTTACAGACGCGCTAGCCCAGCCCCCGCTCTGTCGTTAGTTAAGTAACCTAACGGGTAATGACGGGGCCCAGTGGCGAATGCGAATGGCATAAGCGTACGTCATATTTTGGTTGTTTTCTGCAATGGTAGGGTTAAATGATGAGACGCATTAAAAGTACTAATGCAAGAATATCACGCATTAAAAGAACTAATGCAAGATAATAAACCAAGTTAAAGTCGTTGGAACACTTTCGAAAAACCACTCGGTTCTTTTCAAAATAACTTTTAAATGCGGAGCTTGAGCCACTCCTTCTAAAAGCTATCTCGTTCCATCGATTAAATCAAGTTCACTACGTTCACGGTTTCGCCAAAACCATTCGTAGCCCTCCGTCGCTTCGCATGAATAGGCAATAGTATTCAAGCTATGTATTTTGGCCAAAGTCAAGGCATAGTGATTGGTAGCTATTGGGTGTTCATGTGTAGCATAGATAGATGCGTTGGTTTGGGACAGTCGTGCTGCCATTTTGGCCAAAGTCAAGGGTAGGTACGGATGGATCCAAATTAACCTGGATAGTGACGGGCAGAACTTGACATGTGACTTATGATATTTTGGCCAAAGTCAAGGTCATAAGAGCATGGGGCAAAAATCCACATCGGGAGTTTCATAAGTACTGAAACTTGCTAGATTTGCATACCATTTGGAGTGTGGTGATTCTGGTAGGATTCCTTCAGTTTCGTCACGCGATGATATTTGGATCCCGATCCTACTGTGAGTATATGCTACTCCTCGGGAAATTTCTCACTAAACGATCAATGCTATAAACCTAGTAGGTGCCTAGAAAGGTGTTAGCGGGGTTACGCCCCCAGGGAAAAGAGGTTATTTAATTAAGGAACTTCGCGAAAGCGTTGGAAAACCTCCCTCGAAGTACCGACACCGGCCTGGCTGAACGGTTAAGCAAGTATTGTGCGGTGGGATTGATCCCGGCTAATTCTTCCTTTATGGTTTGAGGAGGGATTCGAGAAACAGTGGGAGCCATCCTGTTTAGACAAACTAAAAACCACTCTAAAACTTGCAAGAGCATCATGCTGAGTGTTTCTTCTTCTCTCTCCTAATTGCAGCGACCAATCAACATGACTGGACTTAAGTTACTCCTAGATAAAAACAAGCTGACAGGGCCAAACTACAAAGATTGGCTCAGGAATGTCAAGATAGCAATCACTTATGACAAGCTGGGGTATCTTCTTACCACCAAAGCTCCCCCTGTCCCTGGTCCAACTTCTAGCGTCGCGGATAAGGAAATCCGCAAGACTTGGGAGATTGATAGCGCGAAGGCCAAATGCCTCCTGCTTGCCTCGATGGACAACGAACATCAGAGGAGGCATGAGAATATGGACATGGAGTCCATATTGCTCCATACAAAAGAACTGTATGGAGAGCAATCACGTATCGCAAGATACGAAGCGTCGAAAAAGTTATTTTCGACAAGAATGGCCGTCGGATCATCAGTAGCCGAGCACGTGCTAAAGATGATCGGCTTCATTGAGGAGCTCGCTGACCTAGGGATCACATTGGAGAGTGAGCTATATACGGATATAGTTCTCCAGTCCCTTCCTTCCACTTACGCCCAGTTTATACTGAACTTCAACCTACAAGAAAAAGAGGTTGAACTATCAGAGCTCCTCAACATGCTGAGGAGCGCAGAGGGCACCCTACAGAAAAGTAGGGATACATCCACTTTGTTTGTAGGAGGATCATCTTCTTCTAGGTCCAAGGCGAAAGCCAAGGGAAAGAAGAAGAAGGCCCCCGCCAAACCAAGAGGCGGTGTTAGTAAAGTGGATACGAAGGGAAAAGGTAAAGCAACAAAGATAGCGGGGAAGCTTGTGGATAAGGAAGAATGCTTCTTTTGTCATAAGAAAGGACACTGGAAGAATGATTGCAGGGCCTGGAAGGCCAGAACACAGGAATTGAAGCAGGTTGCAGCTTCAGCTTCAGGTGTGTATGTTATTGAAAACTGTCTTTCAATAAACTCTACTTCCTGGGTATTGGAGGGTATTGGATACCGGATCAGGATCTCATATCTGTAATTCTTTGCAGGCGTTGAGAAACCGTAGGGTTTTGAAGGCAGGTGACATGACCCTCAGAGTTGCGAACGGAGCTAGCATGGATGCTAAAGCCGTGGGGGACTATCACCTGGGAATGTCAGATGGACATGTTTTGGTTTTGCGTAATTGCTTTTTTGTACCCAACGCAACTTGTAATATCATTTCTGTATCTTTAGTTTCTAAAGAAGGTTATGAATTTGCGTTTGTAAGTAATGTTGTAAACATTCACCTTAATCAAGTATTGATTGGGTCAGGTACTCTGAGTAATGGTATATACGTGTTAAACCAACCACAGATTTTTAATGTCCAGAATACACACAAAAGAAAGTCTCCAGAAATAAATCAGACTTTCTTATGGCATTGTAGATTGGGTCACATCAATGAGAGAAGGTTGACGAAGTTACATACAGAAGGGTATTTGAATGCGTTCGAATATCAGTCGTATGCCACTTGTCAATCCTGTCTCAAGGGAAAGATGACAAAGACTCCGTTTACTGGACATGGAGTAAGAGCGAGCGAGCTCTTGGGACTCGTACACAGTGACGTGTGCGGTCCAATGTCTACACATGCTCGAAGCGGACATTCTTACTTCATTACTTTTACGGATGACTTCTCAAGGTACGGTTATGTCTTCTTAATGAAACATAAGTCCGAGGCCTTTGGAAAATTCCAGGAGTATAAGAATGAAGTAGAGAAACAGACCGGCAAAAGTATTAAGATTCTAAGATCGGATCGAGGTGGAGAATACTTAAGTGCCGAGTTCCTGGACTATTTAAAAGGGAACGGAATTCTCTCTCAGCTTACTCCTCCTTACACCCCGCAACACAACGGTGTATCGGAGAGACGGAACCGCACCCTATTGGATATGGTGCGGTCCATGATGAGTAACGCTGAGTTGCCGCGATCATTCTGGGGATATGCGCTAGAATCAGCCGCATACCTTTTGAACCGAGTTCCTACTAAGACTGTGCCTACTACGCCATTTGAGATGTGGTGTGGGAAGAGACCCCATCTTAATCACATTAAGATATGGGGAAGTCCAGCTTTTGTCAAAAAGCAGCATGCGGACAAGCTCGAGGCACGCTCAGTACTGTGCAAGTTTGTGGGATATCTAAAGAATTCCAAGGGATATTTCTTCTACTGTGAAGAGGAACAAAAAGTTCTTGTTTCTCGTCATGCCCACTTTCTAGAACACCAGTTCATAGAAAAAGAAATAAGTGGGAGCGCAGTAGAACTGGAAGAAATTCCAGAACCACGGACTATTACTGAAAGTTTAGTGGAACCAGAGGGTTCGGAAGAACAGGACATTCCTACGCCGCTCCGCAGGAGTAGTAGGCAGTCTCATCCGCCCGAGAGATACTACGGTTTTCTCATAGACGGGGATAGAGAGGATTGCATCATAGATTATGATGAGCCTACTAGCTTCCAGCAGGCCGTTCAGAGCGTTGACTCAGTGAAATGGCTGGATGCAATGCGGACCGAAATGGAGTCCATGTACACCAACAAGGTATGGACGTTGGACATTGCTCCAGACGGGGTAAAACCCGTAGGATGCAAGTGGATCTTCAAAATGAAGATTGGTGTAGATGGACAGGTTGAGACCTATAAAGCTAGGCTAGTAGCAAAGGGTTTTCGTCAAAGACCTGGCTTGGACTACGACGAAACCTTTTCTCCAGTAGCCATGCTGAAATCCATTCGGATCCTTCTTGCCATTGCTGCCTTCCACGATTATGAGATCTGGCAAATGGACGTAAAGACAGCTTTTCTAAATGGAAATTTAGAGGAGTGTGTCTATATGGACCAGCCAGAGGGTTTCATTCAGAGTGGGAGCAGCGGAAAGGTGTGCAAGTTGCTTAAGTCCATCTATGGACTAAAGCAGGCATCGCGGAGTTGGAACATCTGTTTTGATGAGACGGTCAAGGAATTTGGCTTTATCAAAAATCCAGATGAACCATGCATCTATAGTAGATTTGTAGCGAGAACTGTAGTATTCCTCGTTTTATACGTGGATGACATTCTCTTAATAGGAAATGATATTCCTATGCTACAATCTGTCAAGGGGTTCTTGTCACAAAGGTTCTTCATGAAAGACCTGGGTGATGCCTCATACATCCTGGGGATCCGGATCCATCGTGATAGATCCAAGAGGATATTGGGACTTTCTCAGTCCAGGTACATCGACACCATAGTGAAGAGATTCAGTATGGAAGATTCCAAGCGCGGTAACCTACCGGCTTGTCACGGGATCACCCTCTCTAAAGAGATGTCTCCCAAGACTGATTTGGAGAGGGATCGCATGTCTATTATACCCTACGCTTCTGCGGTAGGCTCTATAATGTATGCGATGTTGTGTACCAGACCGGATGTAGCTTATGCACTGAGTGTGGTAAGCCGGTATCAGTCTAACCCTGGGGAGAAACACTGGATAGCAGTAAAGAACATTCTCAAGTACCTGAGAAGGACTAAGGAGATGTTCTTGGTGTATGGCGGAAAAGACCTCCAGATCGAGGCCTTTGCTGACTCCAGCTTCCAGAGTGACAAGGATGATTCCAAATCCATGTCGGGTTTTGTCTTCACCCTCAATGGAGGGGCGGTGTGTTGGAAGAGTTCCAAACAGGAAACCGTTGCAGACTCGACGATGGAAGCGGAATACATCGCTGCATCTGATGCCGCAAAAGAAGCTGTCTGGATGAGGAAGTTCTTGAAAGAACTTCAGGTGGTTCCGTCCATTGTTGACCCAATACCTCTGTATTGCGACAACAACGGGGCTATAGCTTTAGCGAAGGAACCCAGGTCCCATCAGAGATCCAGGCACATCTTGAGGCGGTATCACCTGATCAGGGAGATCATGGATCGCAAGGAGATCGAGGTTCGGAGAGTTGCTTCAGAAGACAACACTGCAGATCCATTCACCAAGGCCCTGCCCCAGACTCAGTTCGAGCGGCTGATCGAGATGATAGGTCTTCGATACGCCAGTACATGGCCTTAGTGCAAGTGGGAGATTGTTAGTGTATATGCCCTAGAGGCCATTACTGTATCATACTAGTTTGTATATTACTTAATGGATGCTTGGGATATTCACCTTGTATATACAATCTTGCTCAAAATAGTAGTATGCTACTTGGTTTGTTTCTACTTCAATGTGTACTTGTGTTTATTTCAGTATATCACTTATACGCATTAGTGGAGCCCTTAGGATCTTTGTTTGATTACCAGCGTTGTGATGGCAGTCACACTAGTGGGGGCTGGGTAATCTATAAGCACATCCTTATACAGGTCCCTAGTCGCAGGACTATCGAGACAGGGCATCGATACTCCGGAGTAGACTAGCGTATGCGCTTCTCATCCCAGTGTGGGAGATGGTCTGTCCCACAGCCATCAGTACGTCGTACTGGAGATAGTATACGGGTGCTCGTTGGGTTACGAGTACACTGGACAGGACTCGTCGGGAACTGACTAGTTGGTATTATACCTATCGTCAGTTATCAGTTCCCAGGTGACATGAGTACAGCTTAGTCCACTGACTTGACACTGGCACTTCGCCTCAAGTGTGTTCCCACTGCACTTTGATCACTACCCTACCACGGCTCAAAGGAGTCGTGCAAACAGGTGGTGGTTGGGTGCAGTCCCGAAGCACTTGGAGGCAGTGACGGTTAGACAGGATTCGTCTCTCCCGGTATTGGGGGTTGACATCGCGCTGTGTCTAGGAGAGCCATTACACGAGTAGTCCCTGGCCAGGGCAAACGAGATATACTGGTAGGTTTCCAGTGTTATCTCAGGGTGTTTTGGGCTTCGCTCCGGCACGACTTGTACCGCTATTGGGGGACTGACGTTTACCGCCCCCTAGGCCCGCCATGCGATGTATCAGACGAACAGACCGGACTGTACGGAGACTGTCACATTCAGACTCAGTAGGAGTACAGATGGGGTTTCACCTCGTCAGCCTTCTTGTCGACATCTACCTGGGGACCGTTACGCACAGCTAGTGCCGCTTGCGGTCTGTGGTTAAACCCACTGCCAGCGTAGTGTCGAGTCTTTAGAGTCCCACACAGAGGGTATTCGCCTCTGGGCAAAACAGAGTAGAGGTCGCATGGTTTTGCGACAGGGTTCGTTCTCATCCGCGCACTTGTGCACGTTTGGAGTCCGGACGGATTTTACCAGCGGGCTCTGGTTTGAGCCGGATACTGGTATAGTATTTGGGGTTGCTTTTATCTCTCAGTATTCATGTTCCTCGGAACAAGAATGCAGGTGTGTATGCACAGTTCTTTTTGAGGAGGAGGAAGATGATTTTTCATTAGGGTTTCGGAACGGGTGCGTATGCACAGTTGACAGTTGTATTTTTCCAAACCCTAATGGATTTGTATTATATCATTTAATAATATATAATAAAATGAAATTGTGTCATGGTTAGTTTTTTGTTGACTTGTTGACCATGGTTGACTTGTTGACCATGGTTGAACATTTGACCATTATCATTACAAGAGAAAGATGCTCTTGATTCTTGCATTTTCATTTAATGCTTGTAATGATATTAGTCATTCTAAAACTTTCCATCAACCTTTTCATTTTGATTATTATTATTTTGATAATTCATTTTCTTTTTGCATTATGGTTGCAAGAAAGGAAATGATAGCTCATTCTATCATATTCACTCTCTCTCTTCACTTCATCTTCTTCTTCCTCTAGCCAAGAGAAACCTTCTCATGTGTTGAGAATCCTTCTCTTGAAAAACAAAAGCAACCCTTAGACACTCTCTACTCACTCTAGGATCAAGGGTTTAGCAAGCCGGCGATTCTAGTTCACTCCAAGTACGAGAAAGAGCCCAAAGGTCGAGCCTTCGAGGTGGATCCATCTTCGACGGAAGAAGGCGACAAAGGAGAACCATCAACCTCTACAAAGTTTGAAGACGAAGGAGTTCAAGTCTAGGTATAACCATCTTCATCCGAGTAGCTAACTCTCTTTAGCATAGTTTGCTAGTTTTAGTTTAGACAACGATCCCGACCATAGTTTAGTCCATGTTGCCTCTTGCGATAAAAATTCGTTTTTTATACCGTTTCCGCCTCCCCGTAAGAACCGGGGGTCGCAATATGGACTTACAAAAACACACCTACGAGATTCTCACGGCTTGTAGGGAGAAATACCTTTCTGGGACCCTTACGGCTCATGAAGTCAAAAGTCTTAGTCGACAGGACCTTAACCCTGTTTGCTAAGCCACCTTTGTTCAACATCGACAGAGGCAGATGATGATTCGCTCCTGGCCATATCCCAGTTGTAGCAGTGCTGATGCCGAAATCGGTGTCTACTTTCAGATTTATGGCGAAAAGCCAGCAAGCCACACATGCATACGAAATAGCCGAAATGATGGGGCAACTTGCAATAAAAACAGCAAGTAAAAATGTATGCATGAAAAATAGCCAAAATGATGGGGCAACTCGCAATAAAAAGCAGCGAGTAAAAAATAAAATAAATAGCCGAAATGATTGGGCACCGCGGAAAATAGCCGAAATGATAGGGCAATCGTGATTTTCGCTATATAAAAGCTGAAATGATAGAGCATCGCGGAAAAATAAATGAAAATAAAAAAAAAGTTTTAATTTATGCCCTACAGGTGATGTTCCATCACACCCTGTATACAATCCAAGGGCGTAAACAAAGAAGTGATCACATTTCTCCCAGGTTTCATCAAAGAAAGGAGTTAAATCTCGACGGGCCACAAGCGACCTAGAGATCATCTCAACACTTGTCTCATTACAACGGACACAACTTTAAGCAAAGCGGAACAGCGGCAACCCACCCAGTTCCATGGCTCGGCAATACACGTATCACCAATAGTCAAACTCCCGTTCCGTTAAATGCGGATACAATCAGCAAAATTCCTGATTACGTGGAACGCGGATAACGTCACTCTTTGACCCCGTGTGAAGCATCCAGAGCAGATCCTGGTCCTCGCAGAGCACGGCAGTAAACCCGTGTGAAGCATCCAGAGCGGAGCCTAGTCCTCGCCAAACACGGCAGTGAACCCGTATGAAGCATCTAGTGCAAAATTCCTGGTTACGTGGAACACAGATAACGTCACTCTTTGACCCCGTGGAAAACGTCCAGAGTGGATCCTGGTCCTCGCAGAGCACGGCAGTGAACCCGTGAAAAGCATCCAGAGCGGAGCCTAGTCCTCGTCGAACACGGCAGTGAACCCGTGTGAAGCATCTAGTGCAAAATTCCTGGTTACGTGGAACGCGGATAACGTCACTCTTTGACCCCGTGTGAAGCATCCAGAGCGGATCCTGGTCCTCGCAGAGCACGGCAGTGAACCCGTGTGAAGCATCCAGAGCGGAGCCTAGTCCTCGCCAAACACGGCAGTGAACCCATGTGAAGCATCTAGTGCAAAATTCCTGGTTACGTGGAATGCGGATAACGTCACTCTTTGACCCCGTGGAAAATGTCCAGAGCGGATCCTGGTCCTCGCAGAGCACGGCAGTGAACCCGTGTGAAGCATCCAGAGCGGAGCCTAGTCCTCGCCGAACACGGCAGTGAACCCGTGTGAAGTATCTAGTGTAAAATTCCTGGTTACGTGGAACGCGGATAACGTCACTCTTTGACCCCGTGGAAAACGTCCATAGCGGATCCTGGTCCTCGCAGAGCACGGCAGTGAACCCGTATGAAGCATCCAGAGCGGAGCCTGGTCCTCACCGAACACGGCAGTGAACCCGTGTGAAGCATCTAGTGCAAAATTCCTGGTTACGTGGAACGCGGATAACGTCACTCTTTGACCCCGCGGAAAACGCCCAGAGCGGAGCCTGGTCCTCGCCAAGCACGGCAGTGAACCCGTGTGAAGCATCCAGAGCAAACACCGGACTGTGGAGTCCTTAAAATCCATGGACTATGATGTCCTTAACCTCGACCGTGATGTCTTAAAACTAACAATCAACCAACCTGATTCCATACTGGTGCCACCTCGATTTAGGGGTACATCTCTTCACTCCTTTGATAGCTGGCATTGTAATTCCTCAACGTCTTCAAAGAGGTGACGGGTCCCCGCAACCAAACATCGGACTGTGGAGTCCTTAAATCCTCGGACTATGATGTCCTTAATCTTGACTGTGATGTCTTAAAACTAACATCGGACTGCGGAGTCCTTAAATCCACGGACTATGACGTCCTTAACCTTGACCGTGATGTCTTAAAACTAACATCGGACTGTGGAGTCCTTAAATCCACGGACTATGAGGTCCTTAATCTTGACCGTGACGTCTTTAAACTATGATACCTTGAGCGACCCCTGACCCCGTGAAACACGGATAAGGGCGACCACATCCAGCACTGGTAGGTCCTCACGACCTGTAAGGAAGAAAACTCTCTTGTGAGATCCTTATGACTCTCAAGGGAAAACCCGCTTAAGAATCCTCACGATTCTTAAGAAGGACTTACACCTATGGGATCCTCTCGACCTGTAGGGAGAAAAACTCTTTATGAGATCCTCGTGGCTCATAAAGTACAAAAGATTTAGGAAGCAGATCTTAACCCTGAATCCTAAGCCATCGCTGCCCTGCAAGGAGATCTAGATAAATTGTCCGCAAAACACATTCAATGAAAAGAGACACGCCATTGAGAAGAAAAATGTATCTTTTATTCATAAGCCAAAATGGATACAAGATACAATTCATAAAGCAACAAAAAGAAGATACTCTCATCCATAAGTATGTACAAAAAAAAATGAAAAGATACAAGTCTTCAAACCGGCGGGCGATGTAGCAATTTTACCAGCTCATCGTTTTGTTGCTGAGCCACGGCTTCATGATGCAGGATCTCCAGAAGACGAGCCTCCGCCTGAGCTTGCTGGGCCTGATACGAAGCAAGCTGAGCTTTAAGCTCTTTCTCGGTGGCTTTATGGGCCTCGACCCTTTCACGAGTGAACGTGGAAGCTTTATCGAGAGCCACCACCTCTTTTATGGACTCCTAAAGCACCCGCCAAAGTTCGTATGCTTTGTTGGCTTAGGCTGTGAGGCTGGCCTGAAGCTCGCTCAGCGCCTTAGAAGCCAACTCCCTCTCCGAGAATTTACGGCCGAACCCTTTCCTCGCACAACAATGTGTTCGCCACGTGTCGCCTTGTCAGGCCATTTAAGCCCACTGTCACGACCGCAGCCTCTGAAATAGGATAGGTACGCTCTGGACTATATAAATAAGCTCCGGTTGATAGCAGTAGTCGAGCTAAAGCACGCGTACATCATCGGGTATGGGAAGCAACGAGAAAATTTCCGACGTTTATCCTATCTAGCATATGTTCGCAATTATATGAACATTCGAAAAAGGAATAATATTCGAAGCTTTAATGTGCATGCGACATGATGATAGTGTTGATAATTAAAGAAAGTTCTCATAAGAAGAACACAAAGTTTATTTATGCAAGCGAAAACATACATACGAGTACCAAGCCTACATGGAAGTTCAGCATAAAGCATACAAAAAAGAGAGACTAATTTAAATATACTACGCTAGCGGGAAAAGGTCACCAAACACGGGATCAGTAGCACAAGGGTTAACAAAGCAAAGAACAAAATTCTCCATCTCTCTCTCCGCTCTCTCCAGCACATCAAAGCGACGGTTCTCGCGAGGAGTCGCTCCCCATCGATTGGCGCCATGATCGTCCGCGAAAGCAAACATAATAGCTCGCCGGACCCTTATTTGGCTCAGCAGGTGAATCGAGCAATCCTTCAAAGCCTGAGTAATCAGGCGCGCTTCGTGAAAGCCCTCGAGCTTCTCCTCAGCCGCATCGAGCATCGCCAGGGTCATCTCCGCCGGGTGAGGAGGGATGTCGGCAAGCACGGCCGTGAGAATCATCCGGAGCCAGAGGGAGCCTATTGGGAGAGGGGACCCCCTACGGATCGAAAGCTCATACGTCGCCGAGTCGCATTCGTCATCGGTGAGGAGAGGGTCCAACAATCGTGCAGCAAAGCGAGGAATCATCTCCTCGATAGGCACTTCCCATGGCTGTCGACGAGCGTGTGGACGGTTGCAGGCCATGGCACTTAGTTGTCCTCAAATTAAATCGCGCCAAAATAGGAATAAAAGTTCTCTGTGAAGAGAAAAGGAAGGCCATTGCCTCAGATATAAAGGGGTGCATTAAGTGCTGTGCGCGGAAAATCTTGCATGATGAAGCTATTTCCAAGGCCCAAAAAAGGAAAGGCATCGAAAATCAGGGAGATGGAACTATTTCCAAGGCTCCTTTTCTGCATCTGATGTTGTGCACTGAAAATATGGCATGGGAAAATTTTGTGAACAGTCCCATCAAGGGATCCCACGTGCAGAACACGTGAGGCCCAAACTTGATGTGCACTAAAAAAAATGGAATAGCACCCTGCATATTAAAAGCATCAACAACAACAATAGCAAAATGATAAAATCACAGAGAAAGGCATGCAAACATAGAAAGACATAACAGAACTTGTCATTCATGCTTTAGTAAGTTCATACAAAATAAAGAGAAACACGTTTACAACGGCAAGACCTCAGACGCAGGGCATGGATTGAGGAACTCGAACGTAACTTTATCCAAGATCTTCCAGGCATTTCGAACTGCCCTAGTATGTTTTCTCTCACGATAACAAGCGTCGGGGTCCTCGCGGATGCCCTCTACCCTCCGGTAGGCGGCAAGTATGGCTGATTGCTGAAAAGCCTGATGCAGGAGATCAATAAGATTGCCTCGCCTTCTCTTTGAGATCAAGTTCATCAGATACACCGAGCGTACTTTATCCTCGGCGGCGTCCAATGCCCTAAGTGGCACACCAGTACAAAACAAAGGGAGTGCCTCCCAGATCGCCAGCACGATCAGCCTCAGAAGAGAAGAGCGACGAGGGAGTAGCTGGCCATTATACTCGTAGAAGCGGCCCATGATCTCGGCGCACTGAGCGTTAGTGAATTCCTGGTTCTGGCTGCGGCCCAATGCACGAATGTTTCCGTAAGAAATGATCTCGTCAAGATCATACCAATGGTCAGCCATAATATCTGAAATAAAAATCATGAGAGTTTAGTGGACAAGCCAATCAAAAGGAACGCTTGTCTAGATGGACAGTGGACTCTGCACATTCTCTAGGGGAAAACATCATTGCAAGCTTCTTCATTGATTGATTACAGAGGGACAACCTAGGGTAAGGGACCCTAAGGAGCCTCCATGGGAAGAACTTAGTTCTTCACAGGAATTGAATTCCTTTTAGAAAATGGAATTAAATTCCCATAAACATTTTTTTTGGATGGAATTAAATTCCATGGATTATCCTCATCATTTCCCTAAAGATCGTCTAAGCCCTAAGAGATCTACAGTTTGAAGATTAGATGGCTTTCTGTTCTTCCTGATGAATTTGAAGAAAATGGGTTCATATTAAAAGAGTGAAACCCTTGAGGTGGATTTAAAGTCCAGAGAATTTTATGTATAAAAGTTCTTCGTTCGCTCAAGATGATTACCTGAGGAAGAGGAATCAGTCAACAGAGTTAAACTCCGGAAGATTTTCGGAGCAGAAAACTAAGCTCTGGAAGAAGAGAATTAAATTCTCAGAAAAAGTTCTCAAAGGAGGAAGATGAGCAAAGTGGAGGCTCTTCTGAAGGGACATGGGCATTTATAGGATGTGATGGAGACGCTTCATCTCCCCAAATCCCTAGAGGAATCCAACGGTCAAAAAAAGTGACAGCGTTGCACTCACGTGCAGACACGTGAGAACAACGCTGTGGGGGCATTTGTTTCCTGATTTAAAATCAGGAAAGCTTACGGAGGAAGCATCACGTTCTAGCACGTGACCATCAGTCACGTGTTGGCACGTGACATTTAAAAGCAGCGGCAAAAGCAGACTCATTCTCTGATTAAATCAAGAAAAGGCTCCAGATGAGGGTCACGTGCTCACACGTGACCAGGGGTCACGTGGTGGCACGTAACGGCTAAGCAGCGGCCAGAAGACAGAGCGCAAAAAGAAGAAGAAAGCTCGTTCCAGGGGGTCACGTACCTACACGTGACCATGGGTCACGTGGTCACACGTGACAGGCTTTCAAAGCCTATCTATTTAACAGAATTAAATTCTGAACGACATTCAAATCTTTCCAAAGGAAAATGATTATTTGGAACCGATTGGACTAAAGATTTAAAGGTGATTAAATATCATCTATTTGTGGAAAAATCCTGAACTTGGAAAGATTTCCCCTTAAAATCTAACCGAAATAACAAAGGAAAATCTCTGGATTTAAAATCCAATGGTGAATAAAATTCACCTAATAATTCAAAGGACCAGATGAATGATGAATGCAAATCAAATCTCTCAATGAAAGATCACCAAAACTAATTGATTCTGCTCCTTCTCCTATAAATAGGAGCCAAAGGAGAGAGTTTGGGAGATACACAGAGAGATACAGAAAAAGGAAGATAGAAAAAGAGAAAAAAATAGAGCCTTGAGACTCTGGAAGAATTTGATCTTCTGCAGAAGAAAATCCTAAGTAAGAAAGGGAAGGCCTTTAAAGGAGAATTTAATTCTCAAAAGAGTTTAACTCTTATATTAAAAAAAAGAAGAACATAGTTCTCTCTTTAGTAGAGGATCTGCAAAGTGCACATCTCCCCATGAATAGAGAATTTAATTCTCATTGGGTTGAGATCCTGCCATGCAGATCCTAAGTATAGAGAGGGAATGAAAATTTGAGAATTTAATTCTCATAGAATTATAAGAATTTAATTCCTTTAAGATGAATTAGGGTTTAACCCTATGTTATAGGAATTTAATTCCTTCAGAATGAACAGAATCAGGGTTCAACCCTAGAAAAGAACTTAGTTCTGTCAAAATAACAGGAATTTAATTCCCTTAAGAAAGAAGAAATTAGGATTTCATCCTATGACGGAATCTTATCCCACAGAATATAAATTAGGGTTTAACCCTATCTAAGAATAATTCTTTAAGAGAAACTGGGAATTTAAATCCTCTAAAGTTATTAGGGTTTAACTCTATGATATAATTCAATTCTTCGAATATAATCCTGCAGAAGAAAATCTCAGAAATTGCAAAAAAAGGCAGGATCACGTGCTACCATGTGACCCCTGAAAAGATTCACAAAAAGGGCTTTGAGGCAACGCCTCACGTGTCCCACGTGACCCCTTGGCAGAAGCTCTAACAGACAAACACTTAAATGCCCATCACGTGATGGCACGTGATGCTCCAAAATATGCAACATTCTCAGCAGAACGAGTAAAGGGAGGGCGCCCTCACGTGCTACCACGTGACCCCTCTTGCCTTAGTGTTTAACACTAAATTGAACCCTTGAACCCGGTGTTTAACACTGTTTGGCCTTAATGTTCGACACTAATTAAAGAACTTTATTTGCAGTGTTTAACACTGAATTTCTTAGTGTTTAACACTAAATTAAACCCCTGTTAACAGAGCTTAATATTAACTACCTTAGTGTTCAACACTAAATTAAAATCTCTGTCACCAGTGTTTAACACTGATTATTCTTAGTGTTTAACACTAATTTGAGACCTCTGTTGCCAGTGTTTGACACTGATTTAACCCCCATGTTGCTGGTGTTTAACACCAACTATCTTTTAGTGTAAAATACTAACTTGTTCCCAACGTTCAACACTGCTGATCTTTAGTGTTTAACACTAATTTTAGCCCAATTGGCTAAATGGCTTGAGGCAAAACCTCTCTTTCAATGGACCAACAGAAAGCCAGTATTCTAAACATGATGGGACTTAGCCCAAGATGGCCATAAGTCCTCAATTCAAACTTAACTGGGCTAATGGGCTCATAACATAATTAATTGGTCTTGATCCCAAATTGGGCCAAAGACTATTTAATCCACCTTGGTTCAAGGGTACATCTCTTCACTCCTTTGATACTTGGCATTGTAATTCCTCAACGTCTTCAAAGTGGTGACGGGTCTCGATGACCACACATTGATACGGACTGTGGGGTCCTTAAACCCATGGACTATGACGTCCTTAACCTTGACCGGAATGTCTTCAAACTAACAACGGACTATGACGTCCTTAACCTTGACCGAGATGTCTTAAAACTAACATCGGACTGTGGGGTCCTTAAACAACGGACTATGACGTCCTTAACCTTGACCGAAATATCTTAAAACTAATAACGGACAATGATGTCCTTAACCTTGACCGGAATGTCTTAAAACTAACAACGGACTATGACGTCCTTAACCTTGACCGGAATGTCTTAAAACTAACAACGGACTATGACGTCCTTAACCTTGACTGAGATGTCTTAAAACTAACAACGGACTGTGGGGTCCTTAAACCTATGGACTATGACGTCCTTAACCTTGACCGAGATGTCTTAAAACTAACTTTGGACTGTGGAGTCCTTAAAATTCACGGACTATGACGTCCTTAACCTTGACCGCAACGTCTTAAAACTAACATTGGACTGCAATGTCCTTAAACTACCTATGGACCGCAATATCCTTAAACTACCTATTGACCGCAACGTCATTAAACTAAACAACAGGGCCCCCTTAATTGCTCTTTTGTTGGATCCAAACGATCCCGTTAAGTCGATCTTAGTCTAAAAACTAGACTGACGTATCTTTAACAAACGTTTAAGTTGATCTGAGTCTCAAACGAGGCTAACGTATCCTTAAACCCAAATCCCCAAACCCAAATCTAAGATAATACGGATTTGGACTAGTCCACGCCCTACGGGCGACGACATAACTCAGTCTCCGTATACAATCCACGGGCAACTAAACACAAAGTAAACACACACGACACAAAGTGACCATCTGGAGAAGGAGAAAGTGGTTACCGCAGTGCGGTAGCATAATTAACTGCAGGGGCTTACGCCTGCAGGGAAGAGCGTCCCCACAATCGAAAAACCCTCTAGCGAGGGGGAATCTGACGAAGTCTGCTACATCGGACGCATCCGTTTAAACCTTCGATATACGGTGCCATAAATCAACTTGGCATCTTCGGAGAGGTAGACGGATAGCACCAATTAGCATCTGCCCCGAATCTCAGGCAAGACATCTCCGCCGTCGCGCCGTCTTTCGGAGGGGAACAGACCACAATCGGAATTAACTCGTTTGAGCGATTAGGAAATTCACAACATCCCTGAGGACCGACCCGTACTCACCGGTTAGCTACCAAGCGACGCCGTTATTGATTGCGGTTATAGATATTTTTAAGATCAATCAGAACCCGAGATCATCGAGGGAATGCTGAAGCCGCACCCACCTCCAAAAATAGATGGTGATAGTCATAGCGCTCACACCCAGCCATCAAAATTTTCGAAGAAGAAGAAGACTAAAAAGCCCGTGCAGCTTAATGTCGAGCTCACGGACCTGCAAAAACATATCGACGCGCTAGAAGGATGTGTAAGCAAAATTCATTTAAAGATTCACCAATTAATAAGTACTTTCGACAACGGACAAGAGTACGATTGCTTGATTTGAATTTCCAAGTGTAGGGGTGATATATACACACACGTAGGGGTATATGATTGGAGTTTAGATGAGAGAAAGAAGTGAAGAATAGAACTTGTATCTTTAGTAGAGTTGATAAAAATTCCTAAGTGGAGATGGAACCCTAGAAGGAAAACTTAAGAGATGCTGAAAGCTAAGTAGGTCTGCAGAACATATATAATCTTAAGTTAGATGATGAGGAAGTGCGAATAATATGGGTGGATAATTTACGAGTCGACGATAATAGAATTCCTTGTTAGAAAACCTAATTGGAGAATAAAAGTCGATAAGCCAAATTGATAGGATTTTGTGGGTAGTATCCGCCGAAAACCCTCAGGAGACAACACTCCTACTAGGGACACCTAGAGGTTTAACGGCTTATTGCACGCGCTCAGTGCAATCGCGATTCCCTACGAAAGTGCGGTTAGGTTTTTGTCGAGAATAAAACTAAGTTTGCTCGAGGACGAGCAAAAGATAAGTTTGGGGGTATTTGTTCATACCATAATATTGCATTATTATATTCCCCATTCTTATGTATTTTACAAATAAACAGGTGCTTTTGACCCATGTCTGCTACATAAGTACAGGTTACAGGTTCTTGGATCTAAAACAGTGAAAAAGATAAAAGATGATGCAAAAGTGAGACTTTGACCAACAAACAGAGAATCTTGATCAAGCCTATACAAAGATAAGTACAAAGCAGTGCAAGGTTCAAGACTTCATCACGAAGTAACGGTAAAATTTCGCTACAATGTTCACTGGAGATCTGGAAGAAACCGAGAAACCAAATTGAATAAAGAACCAAAGAAACAGGAAGTACAAGTTATACAGAGCCAGCACAAGAAATATCATAAACCATGTCCACCATTGGACCGCGGAACCACGGTCCAACCCTTGCTGCGGCCGCGGTTCCGCGGCGGGATTGCGCAATTAAAAGATTTTTTTTACCAAAATTCAAAGCGGCTCTGACTAGTCAACCTAGGGGTATTTTGGTAAATACAGACATGCGGCAATTGTAAACCTAAGGTTTTCTATGTCCTATAAATAGAAGCCCAATTCCTTGTATTAGGTTATGCCTCTTTTTATGAATAAAATTCAGAATTCTTTTGGAGAGCATCGATGCCTCTTTTCATATCATCTATTCAGATCTGACAACCCTATGTAAATGTTTGGAGAGAGCCATCTGTAAAGTAAGTAGGTAATTTCAATTCTTGCCCTAGGTTATTTTTCATTCTTTGCCCTAGATAAATGTTTTTAAATTCCCTAATGAGCGAGTAGTCTCCTCGCTTGTTAGGGTTAGCTTTAGGGAAAGGTTTGAGAGATGAGATCTCTCACCCCTTTCTTGCCCCATCACACACAATAATTAGAACTCCACGTATACACGCACACACCGCTCCCTGCGGCACCTTACCCCTCAAGGTAACGGTGATACCATAGTATAAAAGACCGGCTGAGCGTGTTTTCCATGGAGGTTAGGGTAAGGATCGATAAAAGAAGAACAAGAACCTAGAGGAAGAAACATCTTCCCGATGGTATTAATCCCTTTTATTGATAATTAGCATAACACCTAATAGATCTAAAATAGGGCATTGAAAGCGGTGAGGAAACCTACAATCTCTCAACTTACCCTAGACCTAACCCTAGCAAGACTTAGATCTAGATAATCTTAGTATAAATCAATTTAGGTTTTAGATTAAATCAAATCCGACACCCATCGGAATTAACTCGTTAGAGCGATTAGGAAAACACAAAATCCTTGTGGACCGACCCGTATTCACCGGCTAGCTACCAAGCGACGCCGTTCTTGATTGCGGTAAAATTATTTTTGATCGAAAAATCTCTCTAAATCAGTGGCTTCACTTGAAATGGACCCTTCACAATCAGGTAAATCAAACGCTACAAAGTCACACAACTCATCAGAGATTCTATCTTCAATTGGTGAATCATTTGGTGTACTCAATAGATCTGTGAATCTGGAGTTGTGGATTTCAATTTGGGATGGGGAAGTTTGATTTTTAAGGGTGCACCACTCTCTCTCACTATCCAAATTCTCAATTTGTCCTATGGTCGTATCATACATTGAAATTTTTTGAGCTGGTTCGAAACGAGTTGCTCGTTCATTTTGTTTTATGAGGAAGGCCATGAACGCATTCAATTCCTCTATGACATAGCGCGACGCTACCCGATATTCTTCCACGGTCCGTTCAAGACTTGACATGGGTCGGTAAGAGCTTTCAGCATAAGATTGAAATTCTTGTAGATAAGTAAAACTCCCAAATGACTGATTAGAAGGAATGTCTAGAGAAGTTGTAAAAGTCGAGTAGGATTGATAGGGATTGAATGGTTGTGAAAATTAGGCAGGAGTAGGATCAACATTGTGATAAGAAAAATATTGATATTGGTTGGTTGGTTGGCGACTGTCAACAGATGTCATATACGCCACAAACCGAATAGTAAAATCTTCTTTCGAAAGTGGTGGTGTTTGTTATCCTAACGGTTTGATCGGATTGAAACTTTGGCCGTTAGTCCTTGCTATATACTCAGCGATGGACATGCGTTTAGGGGTTCCCTCACACGCGTTAGATAGAGTATCAATATAAGAAGATATAGAATTTTGATGCGGTTGATAAGACCTTGAGTGAGGTGGCCAACTGTTTTTTTCCGCTTGCTCTATCCGATCTCTTAAAGACATGGTAGAGTCGGATGGTATACCGAAGTGATTACGATAACAAGAAATATCTAGTTCTAGATAGCAAAGCTCGGCAAGAGTTCGTTTATTTGGGTTACCCATTATAAGAAGGTGAAAAGAGGAAGGAGGGTGAAAAGATTTAAGCTCTAGTTGGATTGTTTTGCTTTGAAAGTGGGACTTGAGGGTTGACTCGACAAATCACAAAATACACAAGCAACCCTAGAACTAAGGTTACCTAGGTCGAGTCACTAGACCACTCCTAGACTTCCAAAGGACAAGCCGCAGGATCAATCCTCTACCACCTCTTTATTACTCTTGTGGCCAGGTAAGTGCCAGGTAAGTAAAAGGTATCCGCTATACGAATCACCGAAAATAGCAGGCCTAATGAAGTAACCACTTTCCATAGTCACGCTTGCCTAGACACCACAAAAGAAATGTAGATAAGTAATAGATTACCCACGACCTTCCTCTGTCCTTATTGAGCGCGACGGTCCTTAGATTCTTGGTCTAGATATTTTTTTTCAATTAAAATAGGGTGATGCGGATGCTCTTTTAGTGATTTGTGAAGCCTAGGAAGGGTGATGAAATCCCCACCTAATCTGAATTGTGGTCTTACCCCTTAAAGTCCGTATTAAAATATGTAAAAACAACCCTCAAAACAAAACACGCAAAAAGATTTTTGAGCGGCGATATTTTGCAAAGAATCCTGCAGAAAACTATATTATAGGATTTTTAGAGTAGAGAGAGTTGAAGAATATACCAGAGAAGTTTGGATGCACGAGCCCTCAAGACCGCCGCGGTTCCGCCGCCAAAATGCCCTTGTTGCCGTGGTTCCGCCGCACAGTTGAGGGATCGTTTGAAATTTTTTGCTGCGGTGGCCTCCCTTGCTCTTGTGGGTCTTGATAAATGTCTCTAAATCTTTATCTCCTCGCTAAAGTGACTCCAGATTCCCTCACAAAAATCACACACTAATCGTTAAATATGCAAGATGCGGTTTTTTTTTTGTTATTATGATATGGATCGAATAAGAATTCAACACGAACAGTAAGAAAAAAATATTACGCACGTATCCCCGGCAACGGCGCCATTTGATTGATTCTATTTTAGAGTGTGTAGTAACCGCAATTAATAACGATGTCGCGTGTAGCTAGCCAAGATGAGTATGGGTCGTCCTTAGGGATATGTGGAATCTTTCAATCTTACTTTAGACGTGTTGATTAGAAAAGAGGAAGGAGAATGGAGACTAGTGAAGAATAGTTTCTAGATCTACGTCGAAATAAGGATGTAGAATACATATCTAGTTTAAATACGGATGTAGATTTTATAAGAAGAGGGCATGTAGGGTTCATTAGAATTTAGTACTCATGGATAACTAATAAAGATTACTCCTTTTATCTATTGATAAATTTAAAACTAGATTGATAGTGATGAATGAGGATTAGGGTTCTTGGAAGAAACTAGGGTTTCCACACTATTGACCCTTGTCCTTTCATTGATCTCTATTCATATCTACCCAAAACAATTGTTAATCAAACTCAAATCGCGGTCGAGACTAGCAATAAATTGGTAGCGCGCACGATAAGGATGTTAACGATTCTTTTGCTAAAGTTTATAAACTTCATAAGACTTAAAAGAAGTTAAAATATTTTCTTATCCATTGTTCTACCCTAATCCTACGAACCCTATCAAGCGGAGAATTACTCACGCATGATGGAGATAGAAGAACGGAAGAGAATGAGATCATAATGTAAATACGGAAAATAAATGCAAACTAATTAATCTAATGATCTACCTTTATTAATCAACTTCACAATTACAAAACCTTTGAGTTTAGATTACAAGAGGAAGAAGAAATTGCTCTCGATCTCTGCCTCGTAGGAAGTAGATGCTCCGTCGAATCTCACACCGCCTTATCACGTCGATTCGCGGACTTGTCGTGAATCACTTGTTCTTTGACGGTGATTTTCTTAGTGTAAAAGATTAATGATTTCAAAGTTTAGCCCATCGGTCCTTTAAATAGTACCAAAACCAGAAACCAAATATCCCAAGAATCAGGAGTTGTTGAGATCCAAACCACAAAATTCCAATTCCTAACTCGGTGAATCGGCCTCGGATCCGCCGCGTATGGCATGGTTTGGCCGCGGAACCGCGGCCGTTTGGTAGGATCTTGGCTTCAAAATTCTGGGTATGCTTTGATATGACACGTGGAGATTTATTTGATGTCTGGAACTTGAAAATATTTCCTGAGTGTCACGCCCCGCTTCCCGGTGTACGGCGAAGGGGACGCGACTGGCCGCTGCGTATTTATTCTGAAGCAAACACGCTGAGCATATCTAAGCAATATAAAAGAAATATACACAAGAAATAAAATGTAATGAACAGCAACTTTATTTATTAACATTCTTTTACAGTACATGAAAAAGTAAATACATCTGAATGAAAGTAATGCCTAAACAATGGCATAACAGAAAAGGAAATACAGAATGTAAAGGAAATGTACAAGTGAAACTACAACTCGGGATCTTCAATAAACTGGTCCAAGTCTTCAGTGCTAGGCTCGATCTCTGGATGATCCGAAATACCTGACGACATTCAAAGAAGAAGAAAGAGAATGTCGTCAGCGAACAAATCGCTCGGTAAGTCCCAAGGATAAGGGAGAAATGGAATAGACAGAGAGAGAGAGTAACTTTTTAAGTTGTATTATATTGTTATATTGTTGTATTTAGTGTTAACGCTGTTGTTTGTAGCTTGGTACAGAAGAATGCCAGTGTATATGAGAGGAGTCTCTATATGCCAGAGACTAAAGGCAAATGGAAGTACAAGGCTCCATCGATAATACCACGGAATAACGGCATGGATGTAATTACGTCTTAAGTCTTGCAGTCTCGTGCCACTTCTAACACCTTCCGTACCAATCTACCCCTTAAACCCCGCGATGTATTGATTGTATTGTTTGTATTGTAGTGTAAATTGTATTGTCTTGTATAGATTGTATAATTGGATGACTTGCCGAAACCATGATATCAGTAAATGGATGTAACTGGAGAATTATGGATGTAACTGGAGAATCATGTAAATGGAAGTATATCCATGGTTCGGTTCAGTCAATATAGATTGAATAGATTGAATATATGTATTCGTGGAATCATATTGAATTGTTATATTGTAAATTGTACTTGAATTATATTCAAGTCAGATTATTTAATGAGACTTGGTCTGTGTCAGACAATTAGAAAAGAGAAATTGAAATCCTGAACTAGGTTTTGGTGTTATCGGTAACTGTTGCACATGGACGGCAGGATTTGTGTCTTTTTCAAAGACGATTACCGTATTGATAATACCGTTTGTTAGATTGTCAACCTTAAATAGACAAACACTCCCATTCTCCGGCTTTCTAAGGCTCAAGAGAACGGATTCCGCTTAAACCTATATTTACTAGGGTCCTTATTATAACTTAGTATAACTCGAGGGGGTTTATGTACAAATAATTTTGATATATTTTCAAAATACATCTCAAGTATTTAATTATCGTCTTGAGGTACATACAACAATTTAAAAATCAAGATAAATATGTATACATGTTCGAATAGCATGAAATGAGTCAAGTATATTATACGATTAACTACCAAAAACAATGCTGTAAAGAAATATTATGTACGACTAATTAATCAAGTCGAGCGAATGCGGAATATAAACAGAAATATGGTTCTAAGTGTTTTCCATGCGTGAGTTCCAGTTTCATCTAAATACGACTACCGGTTTGGGAGGTATATATGTTTTCGTATCGTCGCGCAAAACAGATCAGAATCTATTCGGCACCGTCACATATTTTAAAACATAGTTTCGGTCAATTTCCATCAGGTTTCAAGTTTAAAAAATTATTAGAAAATTGTAGGTCTTTCGATGTACTTATCCAAAACACTAAGATTCGCATGATTTGGATTTCTTAAACTCTAGTTATGATCATTTTAATATCAGCGTTTAAAACAGAAATTCAGATTTCTGGACAGTAACTATATGTTATATTGCAAAGCCTATATCGGGTTGTTTCATGCATTTCTAAGTAATCTAATATACAGAAAATTATAGCTTTATCGATTATGCATCTACAAATCTAAAGTTTGTCACAAACGGACATCGAGAGTTTGAGTTATGTCTAATTTAAAAACATTGTGCGAATCAGGACAGATTCTGTCCAGATTCGTCACTTAATATTGTAATGCGGTTTTCTAATACGTCGGTTTTCAGTAAAAACATAAAAGTAAGAAAATCTAGATCATTTGATGTAGATATCAAAAACACTTGAGTTTGCTCAATTTGGATACCGGTATACCAAGTTATGTCTTCTAGAAGTTGACCGATAACTGCAGTTTTCTGTTTTACGAACAGTGAATAAAAACGATATAATTTCTAAACCGTTAAGCGATTCGATCTAAAAATTTTACAGTGTGTACAGAAAAATATATTCTATCATATGTAAATTTCCTAAAATTTCCAGAAGTAAAAATTAATTTCTAAAATTTATTTTAAAGGTAAAGGTATTGATATGTATGCTAAAATCAGCAAAAAGATTAACTAGTTTTTTTTTATGCAAGCTTCTCCTTTTCTTTTAATAAGAAAACCGATTTCATGAGATATCGTAGATATATTGTGGCATGAAATTTATGTTCTCACAACACATAATAAACATTCATAGTCTTAAACAAGAATTGAAAACATTTTAATTTGAACAAGAGGTAATAAGGTATTATTAAATCATATAGAACCATATATATCTAAACTTATATATGTATATATTTATGTTTATCTTCTCTTATGGATTATGATATGAAAAGAATAGAGAGTTCACGAGATATTACAAGAGGAGAATAAAGAGATGGAGGGAGGGAGAGAGAAGGGACTTACATACACAAGCCGGTATTGTCACCGGACTTATCTATCCGCCGATAGCCTCGCGTTACTAGCGAGACCTTCTTGAAAACTTCTTTGTGTTCTTCTTGTAAGACTTTAGGTGAAGAGGGAGAAGGGAGAGATAGAAAAATGTGAGGAAGAAAAAGAAAGAGGAGGACAAATAAAGATGGTGTAATGGTGAATTATCTATTATAATATATGCATTCAATATGAGAATTAAAAGAGAAATGAAAGGTCACCATTCATTTTGGAAATGAAAGGTCTCATTTGTAAGTTATGAGAAGAATAAAAATTGATAAAAAAATAATAATTGCAAGAATGGAGATTTGAGCACGTGACTTATGAAATAACAATGCAAGGACTTAACCAATGTGCTACAAGATTGTTCATGCACATATTTAATTAGAATTAAATATATGTTGTTGCTTAAAAAGAAAGTGGGGTCTTGGGCTCATAGTTTTATTTTAAAAAAATGAAAATAAGATTGGATTTGGGTTATGGACTGGGTCAGGTCTTGCGTTTAATTTGAAATGGGTTAAGATTTAGTTTAAAAAATTAGGTTTGGGAAAAAATAGATGGAATAATAAAATAATATATATATAATAGAAAACAAAATATACGGAAAAATACTACGAATAAATAAATACAATATTTTACTAAAGAAAGAAAACACGATGGTATATTAATATTGGGATCGTTACATTCTACCCTCCTTAAAAATAATTTCGTCCTCGAAATTATTCAAAAAGGATATTGCAACAGAGTAAGGAAACAGGATTAGGATGATGTCGTCTTCGAGCTCCGTCAACCGATACTCTAACCAATTGAGCTAAAAGTCTATAAGATACAAATAGAAAGGATGAATAAGAATTAAGGATTCAAAAGTGGAGAGATGGATTTTAAGGAAACCGAAGGTGGAGTTCAAGATGGATTCAAGTAATATATAATGTAAAGAATGTTTTATGTTGTTGTTTTTGTGTTATATTGCTTAGGTTGTTCATGCAAAACAGAACTGAATGGTAAGGTTCCATACAGCTCGGACCTGCATGGGCCGCCAACAAAACCCGTCACGCCCCGCTTCCCGGTGTACGGTGAAGAGGACGCGACTGACCGCTACGTATTTACTCTGAAGCAAACACGCTGAGCGTATCTAAGCAATATAAAAGAAATATACACAAGAGACAAAATGTCATGAACAACAGCTTTATTTATTAACATTCTTTTACAGTACATGGAAAAGTAAATATATCTGAATGAAAGCAATGCCTAAACAATGGCATAACAAAAAAGGAAATATATAATGTAAAGAAAATGTACAAGTGAAACTATAACTCGGGATCTTCAATAAACTGGTCCAAGTCTTCAGTGCTAGGCTCGATCTCTGGAAGATCCGAAATACCTGACGACATTCAAAGAAGAAGAAAGAGAATGTCGTCAGCGAACAAATTGCTCGGTAAGTCCCAAAGATAAGGGAGAAATGGAATAGACGGAGAGAGAGAGTAACTTTTAAAGTTGTATTATATTGTTATATTGTTGTATTTAGTGTTAACGCTGTTGTTTGTAGCTTAGTACAGAAGAATGCCGGTGTATACAGGAGGAGTCTCAATATGCCAGAGACTAAAGGCAAATGGAAGTACAAGGCTTCGTCGATAATACCACGGAACAACGGCACGGATGTAATTGCGTCTTAAGTCTTGCAGTCTCGTGCCACTTCTAACACCTTCCGTATCAATCTACCCCTTAAACCACACGATGTCTTGATTGTATTGTAGTGTAAATTGTATTGTCTTGTATAGATTGTATAATTGGATGACTTGCCGAAACCATGATATCAGTAAATGGATGTAACTGGAGAATCATGGATGTAACTAGAGAATCATGTAAATGGAAGTATATCCATGGTTCGGTTCGGTCAATATAGATTGAATATATTGAATATATGTATTCATGGAATCATATTGAATTGTTATATTGTAGATTGTACTTGAATCATATTCAAGTCAAATTATTTAATGAGACTCAGTCTGAGTCAGACAATTAGAAAAGAGAAATTGAAATCCTGAACCAGGTTTTGGTGTTATCGGTAACTGCTGCACATGGACGGTGGGATTTGTGTCTTTTTCAAAGACGATTACCATGTTGATAACACTGTTTGTTAGATTGTCTATCTTAAATAGGCAAACACTCTTATTCTCCAGCTCCCTGAAGCTCAAGAGAACGGATTCCGCTTAAACCTATATTTACTAGGGTCCTTACTGTAATTTAGTATAACTTGAGGGGGTTTTATGTAAAAATAATTTTGATATATTTTCAAAATACATCTCAAGTATTTAATTATCATCTTGATGTACATACAAAAATTTAAAAATCAAGATAAATATGTATACATGTTCGAATAGCATGAAATGAGTCAAGTATATTATACGAGTAACTACCAAAAACAATGTTGTAAAGAAATATTATGTACGACTAATTAATCAAGTCGAACAAATGCGAAATATAAACAGAAATATGGTTCTAAGTGTTTTTCATGTGTGAGTTCCAGTTTCACCTAAATACGACTACCGGTTTGGGAGGTATATATGTTTTCGCATCGTCGCGCAAAACAGATCAGAATCTATTCGGCACCGTCACATATTTTTAAAATATAGTTTCGGTCAATTTCCATCAGGTTTCAGGTTAAGAAAATTATTATAAAATTGTAGGTATTTCAATGTACTTATCTAAAACACTAAGATTCACATGATTTGGATTTCTTAAACTCTAGTTATGATCATTTTAATATCAGCGTTTAAAATAGAAATTCAGATTTCTGGACAGTAACTATATGTTATATTGCAAAGCCTATATCGGGTTGTTTCATGCATTTCTAAGTAATCTAATATAAAGAAAATTATAGCTTTGTCAATTATGCATCTACACATCTAAAGTTTGTCACGAACGGGCATAGGGAGTTTGAGTTATGTCTAATTTAAAAACAGTGTGCGAATCAGGACAGATTCTGTCCAGATTCGTCACTTAATATTGTAACGCAGTTTTCTATATTTTACATCGGTTTTCAATAAAAATATAAAACTAAGAAAATCTAGATCATTCGATATAGATATCAAAAACACTTTATTTTGCTCAATTTGGATACCGATATACCAAATTATGTGTCCTAGAAATTGACCGATAACTGCAGTTTTCTGTTTTACGTAGAGTGAATAAAAACGATATAATTTCTAAACTGTTAAGCGATTTGATCTAAAAATTTTACAGTGTGTACATAAAAATATATTCTACCATATGTAAATTTCCTGAAATTTCCAAAAGTAAAAATTAATTTCTAAAATTTATTTTAAAGGTAAAGGTATTGATATGTATGCTAAAATCGGCAAAAAGATTAACTAGTATTTTTTTTTTATGCAAGCTTCTCCTTTTCTTTTAATAAGAAAACCGATTTCATGAGATATCGTAGATATATTGTGGTATGAAATTTATGTTCTCACAACTCATAATAAATATTCATAGTCATAAACAAGAATTGAAAACATTTTAATTTGAACAAGAGGTAATAATGTATTATTAAAGCATATAGAACCATATATATCTAAACTTAAATATGTATATATTTATGTTTATCTTCTCTTACGGATTATGATATGAAAAGAATAGTGAGTTCACGAGATATGACAAGAGGAGAATAAAGAGATGGAGGAAGGGAGAGAGAAGGGACTTACATACACAAGCCGGTATTGTCACCGGGCTTGTCTATCTGCCGATAGCCTCGTGTTATTAGCGAGACCTTCTTGAAAACTTATTTGTGTTCTTCTTCTAGGACTTTAGGTGAAGAGGGAGAAGGGAGAGATAGAAAAATGTGAGGAAGAAAAAGAAAGAGGAGGACAAATAAAGTTGGTGTAATGGTGAATTATCTGTCATAATATATGCATTCAACATGAGAATTAAAGGAGAAATGAACAATTCATTTTGGAAATGAAAGATCTCATTTGTAAGTTATGAGAAGAATAAAAATTGATAAAAATAATAATTGCAAGAATGGAGATTTGAACACAGGACTTATGGAATAACAATGTAAGGACTTAACCAATGTTCTACAAGGTTGTTCATGCACATATTTAATTAGAATTAAATATATGTTGTTGTTTAAAAAGAAAGTGGGTTTTTGGGCTCATTGTTTTATTAAAAAAAACTAAAAATGAGATTGGATTTAGGTTATGGGCTGGGTCAGGTCTTGCGTTTAATTTGAAATATGTTAAGATTTAGTTTAAAGAATTAGGTTTGGGAAAAAATAGATGGAATAATAAAATAATATATATATATATATATAATAGAAAACAAAATATACGGAAAAATACTACGAATAAATAAATACAATATTTTACTAAAGAAAGAAAACACGATGGTATAGTAATATTGGGGTCGTTACACTAAGTCTCTGCCAGTATTGATTCTTCGATTTTATTTAATTTCATCGGCAAATTTTTGATTCCCCATATCTCAATATCCCGATCTCCTGACCTGAGCTAAAGCTTGCACCATATCCCAATGAATAATATTAGTAGTATTTTTTATTTTGGAGATATTATCCTAACCATTTTATATGATATTATATTTTAAGAATATTGATTAAGGATATTTGATATGATATGCATATTTAAATTATCAAAATATTATATGCATATATTTTCCTTTATAATGTTAATTATAATTTATAAACATATGACAATAGATATTTTTACAGATAAACCCTCATATATTCTATATTTATAATAAACACCTTTAGATATTTAAGAAAAGTAAGGAAAATGATATATCAAAAGTGCGATATTTTCGACTGAACAGGCATATACTGTGAAGCTTCACAATGATGAGACTCTTTCCAGCATGAAGGCACGTTTGATTGCTAAAGGGTATTCTCAGACATATGGAATGGATTATGAGGAGACCTTTTCTCCTATGGCCAAAATGACCTTTGTGCGTCTACTTATGTCTCTTACGGCTACTTATCATTGGCCACTGCATCAACTTGATGTGAAAAATGCGTTTCTTCGCGGTTCTTTGGTCGAGAAAGTATAGATGGAACAACCACATGGTTTTGTTGCTCAGGAGGAGTCTGGTCTAGTTTGTCACTTGAAAAAGTCATTGTATGGCTTCAAGCAGTCTCCTCGAGCATGGTTTGTGGTTATTGTGTTCGGCCTCAGACGGTGTGTTCATGATCATTCGGTGTTCTATCGTAATAATATCAATAGTCTTCGCATTCTTTTGGTGGTATATGTTGATGACATAGTGATTACTGGTGATGATATGGCCGGTATTGTACAACTCAAGGTTCAAGGTTTCGGCCGAAACCACCGATACGTGGTGGTTTCGTATCGGTTTCGGTGGAGACCGATACGAAACCAACCATACAATATCGTTTCGACCAAAACCTTTAAAAACTTATTTTTTTATTCCATTTCTTACTGTCATTGTGATCATTGTAGGCCTTCATTGTTAGAAAATAGCAAAAAGTAAACCCAAACCCTATATTAATACTTATCTTAGTACACTTTTCAATATATTTTGCATCATGGCTGGATTTTTAAATACTAGGATCATTGTCTTATAATATAGAAGTATAAATTTAGTATTTTATATATTTACACTTATGTACGTTGTATTACCGTCGAAACCGAAACCAGAACTGAGATTAGCGAAACTAGCGGATACCTAGCGAAACCAATAAAATTACGAGACACCGAAACTGAGTTCTCGAATCTCGGTGCAGCTTAAGCACCATGTTCAGACAAAGTTTCAGACTAAGGATCTAGGAAGTCTTAAATATTTCTTGGGTATCGAGATTCCTCGATCAAAGGATGTCATCTATATCTCACAGCGAAACTATGTGCTTGATATGCTGACTAAAGCTGGGATGTTAAGATGCAAACCCATAAAAGCTCCAATAGATCCTAATACTAAGTTCCTTCCGGGACAAGGTGATTTGTTTGAAGATCCTAACGATTGGTCGGTAAGCTAAATTACTTCACCGTCATTCGACCCGATATTGCATATCATGTTAGCATTGTGAGCCAATTCATGGCCGATCATCGAGTTGCTCATTGGGATGCGGTGATTTAGATACTTAGATATTTAAAGAATGCTCCAAGAAAGGGTTTATTTTATTCAGATCATAAACATTCTCGGGTAGCAGGATTCACTGATGCAAATTGGGTTGGGTCTCTATCTGATCGTAAATCTACTACAGAATATTGCGTGTTTGTAGGAGATAACTAGGTATCCTGGAAGAGTAAGAAGCAGAGTGTAGTATCTCGTTCCGGTGCTGAGTAAAAGTACTGAGCCATGGCGAATACTGCTTATGAGCTTGTATAGATTCGTTTTCTGGTTGGAGAGCTTGGCTTTGAGCCCCCTTCCTCTATGTAACTATATTATGATAATAAGACTGCAATCTATATCGCCTCTAATCCTGTATGCCATGAGCGAACGAAACACATCGAGGTTGATTGTTGTTTCCTGATTTAAAATCAGGAAAGCCTACGGAAGAGGCTTCAGAAAAGGGTCACGTGCTCACACGTGACCAGTAGTCACGTGTTGGCACGTGACATCTAAAAGCATCGGCAAGGCAGATTCAGTTTCCCGACTACATCAAAGGAAGGGGCTTCAGAAAGGGTCGCGTGCTCCCACGTGACCAGGGTCACGTGTTGGCACGTGACATTTAAAAACGGCTTCAAAGGCACATCAGTTCCCTGATTAAATCGAAGAAAAGGCTTCAGAAAGGGTCACGTGCTCATACGTAACCGGGGGTCACATGTTGGCACGTGACGGTTGAACAGCGGCCAGAAGACAGAACGCAGAAAGAAGAAGAAGGTTCATTCCAAGGGGTCACGTGCCTACACGTGACCAGGGGTCACGTGGCCACACGTGACCGGCTTTCAAAGCTTATTTATTTAACAGAATAAAATTCTGAAGAGATCATTCAAATCTTTCCAAAGGAAAATGATTATTTGGAACCGATTGGACTAAAGATTTAAAGGTGATTAAATATCATCTATCTATGGAAAAATCTTGAACTTGGAAAGATTTCCCCTTAAAATCTAACCGAAACAACAGAAGAATATCTTTGGATTTAAAATCCAATGGTGAATAAAATTCACCTAATAATCCAAAGGTCCAAACGAATGGTGAATACAAATTAAATCTCTCAATGAAAGATTCACCAAAACTAATTGATTCTGCTTCTTCTCCTATAAATAGGAGCCAAGGACATATACAGAGGGAGATATAGAGAAAAAAAAAGTGCCTTGATACTTTGAGAGGAATCTGGATCTTCTGCAAAAGAAAACCCTAGGTAAGAAAGGAAAGGCTTTTTTAAAGAAAAAAGAGAATTTAATTCTCAACAGAGTTTAACTCTGATATTAAAAAGAAGAACATAGTTCTCTCTTTAGCAGAGGATCTGCAAAGTGCACATCTCCCCATGAATTGAGAATTTAATTCTCATTGGATTGAGATCCTGCAATGCAGATCCAAAGCATAGAGAGGGAATGGATGTTTGAGAATTTAATTCTCATAGAACTATAGGAATTTAATTCCTGTGAATTAAAATTAGGGTTTAACCCTATGTCATAGGAATTTAATTCCTTTAAAATGAATAGAACCAGGGTTAACCCAAGTTAAGAACTCAAATCTATCAAAATAATAGGAATTTAATTCCTCTAAAGTTTATTGCTAGGGTTTAACCCTATGAAGAATTTGATTCTTAAAAAGATAAACACATCTTCAAACAGGCAGGGTCACGTGCTACCACGTGACCCCTGTAAAGAGCCACCGCTAAAACTTTGAGGCAACGCCTCACGTGCTTCACGTGACCCCCAAAGTGCGCAAAGAAAAAGCAAAGGAAAAGAAGCTCTGGGGCGCCCTCACGTGTCACCACGTGACCCCTAATGAATATTCTAACAGATCAAAGTGCAAGCCCCCATCACGTGCCCACACGTGATGGCTTTTAGAATTAAAAGTGTTAAACACTTATCTGTAGAACAAAATAAAGGGAAACAGGGCGCTATCACATGCTACCACATGACCCCTTGGCTGAAGCTTTAACGAATAAGCACCAAAACACCCATCACGTGACAGCACGTGATGCTCCAAAGTATTCAATACTTTTGATAGAATAGAAGGGAGGGAGGGCGCCCTCACGTGCTACCACGTGACCCCTCTTGCCTTAGTGTTTAACACTAAATTGGAATCCCGGAATCCAGTGTTAAACACTGTTTGGCCTTAGTTTTCAACACTAATCAAAGAACTTTATTTGCAGTGTTTAACACTGATTATTCTTAGTGTTTAACACTAATCTGAAATCCCTGCTGTTAGTGTTTGACATTGATTTGCTCTAGTGTTTAACACTAATTTGAACCCCCTGTTGCTGGTGTTTAACACCAACTGCCTTTTAGTGTTAAAACACTAACTTGTTCCCAGTGTTCAACACTGCTGATCTTTAGTGTTTAACACTAACTTCAGCCCAGTTGATTAAATGGCCAGAGGCAAAGCTTCTCCTTCAATGGACCAACAGAAAGCCAGTATTCTAAACATGATGGGACTTAGCCCAAGATGGCCATAAGTCCTTAATTCAAACTTAACTGGGCTAATGGGCTCATGACACAATTAATTGGTCTTGATCCCAAATTGGGCCAAAGACTGTTTAATCCACCTCGGTCCAAGGGTACATCTCTTCACTCCTTTGATACTTGGCGTTGTAATTCCTCAACGTCTTCAAAGAGGTGACGGGTCCCGATGACCACACATTGACACGGACTGTGGGGTCCTTAAACTCATGGACTATGAGGTCCTTAACCTTGACCGAGATGTCTTAAAACTAACAACGGACTGTGGGGTCCTTAAACTCATGGACTATGAGGTCCTTAACCTTGACCGAGATGTCTTAAAACTAACAACGGACTGTGGGGTCCTTAAACCCATGGACTATGACGTCCTTAACCTTGACCGCAATGTCTTAAAACTAACATTGGACCGCAATGTCCTTAAACTACTTATTGACCGCAATGTCACTAAACTAAACAACAGGGTTCCCTTAATTGCTCTATTGTTGGATCTAAACAATCCCGTTAAGTTGATCTTAGTCTGAAAACTAGACTAACGTATCCTTAACAAACGTTTAAGTCGATCTTAGTCTCGAATGAGGCTAACATATCCTTATACCCAAAACCCCCAAACCCAAATCTAAGATAATACGGATTTGGACTAGTCCACGCCCTACGGGCGACGGCATAACTCAGTCTCCGTATACAATCCACGGGCAACTAAACACAAAATAAACACATGCGACACGAAGTGACCATCTGGAGAAGGAGAAAGTGGTTACCGTGATGCGGTGGCGTAATTAACTGCAGGGGCTTGCGCCTGCAGGGAAGAGCGTCCCCACAATCAAAAACCCCTTAAGCGAGGGGGGGTCTGACGAAGTCTGCTACATCAGACGCATCCGTTTAAACCTTCGATACACGGTGCCATAAATCAACTTGGCACCTTCGGAGAGGTGGACGGATAGCACCAATTAGCATCTGCCCCCGAATCACAGGCAAGACGTCCAGTCGCGCCGTCATTCGGAGGGGAACAGATTCTGGCATGCCCGGTGGGACCTTTTCCTCTTTCCACTCCACACTTCGTGTGCCGTGATTTGCGAACCAATTGCGGTTCGCTAATGGTTGCCCTTGGGTTTCAAGATACTAAGACTTGGCGTCTTGCTTATTGCAGAAAGCAAAGAATCGATGGCTTCTACTTCTGCGAAATGCTCAAACTGCTCGGACTGCAATTGCAACCAACGCTCTGCCTCGCCAGGAGGTATAGCCTACGGACCCCAAGCTGCTTCGTTATTCACAATGCCCATGGAACAGGTCACTCGAGCCACCACGGGACTGTTTTTTGGGACCATGCTCCCGCCGACAAGCTTCACCGCTCCGGTGCTGACAAAGGAAGCTCCCAAGAAGTCGGTCTTTGATCGTCTTACCCCTGCCGCGGCCCCTCTCAACGGGTCGCCCAACACCAGCGCCTCGGTCTTCTCTAGATTAGGCCAAGACTCCTGTGGACCCGCAATGGGGCCTGCAATCCCAGAGAAGGCTGCTTCTAAGAAAGTGATTGGTCCTGCTCCTGAAGTCGTCAAGGCGGCTTCCCCGGCCAAAAAGTCGGTCTTTACAAGATTGACGGCTTCAGCTCCCGCTCCTGCTACCCAAAGGACATCGGTCTTTAACAAGCTAACACCAGCAACGACCCCCCATCTACACAGGGGGCAAGACGAAGCCATCCTCACCGCTGAACCAACGCCGTCCGCTCGACACGCTCGACGTCATCACTGGCGCCGAGTAAGGAAGGCTGGGGGCAACTCCCCCTCTGGGCTAACTCCATCAGCCTCAACGGTGGAAGTTAATGCTGCCGTTCCAACTGGGAACAGCTTCGAGATGCTAAATAAGGTGCGAAGGAATTCTCCTACTGCGGTGCTAAAGAGGTCTCCTCCTCCACTAAAAAAAAGTTGCGGAAATAAAGCCAGAACAGCCCTGATCCCCTCAACGGCTGTCTTCCAAGATCTATAAGGTTTGGCGGCAGGCCCGAGACTCGATGATTGATCCAAACTTCTCCCGCCAGCACAAGAAGCTGAAAATCCAACAGGAAGCCAGTCACCAGGCTAAACCACGAAAGGCTGTCTGGGTGCCCACCTCAACGGCCCCCTCAACTTCCATTGCTCATAAAAGGAGGAAGCCATAGAAAATCCCCTAGCCTGCAACGACAGCTAAAGGCATTAAGCCCAGACGCCCTAATTCTGGGGGCATGATGGTCCATACCGTATACATGGCGTCAGGAAAGGAAGACAGCCGTGCGTCTACAGGTCATAGACCGCTTACACGGTCGGTGACCAAAGCTCAGGAGCAACAGCAAAAGCTCCAGGAAATGATGAATGCTATGGTCGCACTTACCGGGCCAAAAGAAAACCCAGAAACGTCCTCGGACGAACGCCGGGAGGAAGAAACCGACGCCGAATTCCTTCGCCGAGTATTGGAGAAGAAGGACAAAGAGGCTGCTGAACAAGCAACCAACATACAGCGTATGAGCCTTCTCTTCCAAGATATGATGGGAATGATGATCCAAAAAGACCCACCCACTGAGGATCCCCCGATCGTCCTTGAAGACGACAGGGGAGAAACGTCAAATCCACCACCGACCCTCTCAATGGCCAAGGAGGAGACAATCTCTAAGGCTGATTTGGTCGACTATATAGCCCAGCAAATCCGAGTTCATCATGCGACTGAGGCAGCTGGTCAAGTCGTAAAAACGGGGCGGCCATATCCAAGCTGGTACGACCAAATTAAGTACCCGCCGGGTTACATAATTCCCAAGTTCCATGTTTACAAGGGGACCGGCAATCCCCACCAACATGTCGCCCAGTTCAGGGCCCTTTGCGGTAACACCGGCGGTGATGATAAACTGTTGCTTCGCCAGTTCGTGGGCAGCTTATCAGAAACAGCGTTCGAATGGTATTCGGAACTCCCGAACGATTCTATCAAGACGTTCGCTGAAATGGAGTTGCTATTCACTCAGCGATTCGCAAGCGCCAGCGAACGCACTCCAATAATGGCATTGATTAACGCCAGGGTAAAACCAGGTGAAACTTGGGTCCAGTATGCTATACGCTGGCGGAATTTGTGGTCGAAATGCGAGCAACGCATTGAGGAAGCGCCCGCGGTGGGCATGTTCGTGGGAACCCTAGACCCTCACGCAACTATCTCCCAGTTTATGATGTTCTTTAAGCCAACCACATTCCAGGCTTTAATCGACAAGTTGGCTCAGATGGACCAAATGGGTCATAGACCGCCTCCTCCGAAGCCAGAACCTCGGAATGACAAGGGTAAAGGAAAGGCAACCTTCGTCGCGAATGCCCAGCAGCAACCCAATGCCCCAAAGCTGGCGGATCAATTGGAAGAAAGACGCCGGTATTATAATGAGAAGATGAAGCGTCCCTACTCGTTCCCATGGGACAAGACGAAACGGTTATTCGAGCTGGCAGTACGCAACAGACTTATAAATTTGCCAAATCCAAGGCGACCGCCACAACCCACTGAGGTGAATAACCCTAACTATTTCCCTTACCATCAAACGGTAAGTCATCCGATTGAGGATTGCTTCGTCTTCAAAGGATGGATTGAAGATCAATACCTCCAGGGGAAGTTTGCACTGTCCGAAAAGTGGAAGGTGAACCCACCACAGCCGCATACTCCTAAGAAAGCAGACATACTGGGGGCAACCTGTTCCTTTGTTGAAGAAGCTCCATGGGAGGTCGTGCTGTCAACTAAAACCAAAAGAATGCTGAAGGACCTTCATGCGTGTCCGGCGGTCGAATGGAAGGACCCGCCGGGTCCCCAGATCATTGAAGGAATGCTAAGGCCGCGCCCAACTACAAAGAGCGGTGGTGATGGCCCAAGTACTCATGCCCTACCGTCAAAATCTTCGAAGAAAAAGAAGAAGAAATCTAAGAAGCCCGTGAATCCTGGAGACAAGCGCACGAACTTGCAGAAACAAATCGACGCGCTGGAAGAGTACAATCAAAAGGCGTGAACTCCTGTCACGCTGCAAGAGTTCCTCAACCACATCTTTCAGGTGGAAGATGATGGAGAAAGCTCATCGGATGGATCCGAGGGATATGTGGCGAGTTGTAACGTAATCTCCCACTCGTTTACCGACGATGAAAAAACTCCTGGCACTAAGAAACTGGGGACAGAGCCTGAACCAGAGCTTGTGTGGCCAACAGATGAAATGATCGACGCCTTTCTAGACGAGATTCGTCTAAAGAGTAAAGCGGATCAGGAGCGTGAGATGGCCGCATCGGAAGGAGCCAAATGCAGGCGACTGAACGAAAGAGTTGAAGTACTCCCGCCAGATCGAAAGGCACCCGAGGCAGACAAGAAGATATTCAAGACGAGGAAAAGGTTTGCCAAAGCCATGTCAATGGGAATGAAGCTACCACCCTCGGAAGAAAACACGCTCAATGGGGCGGAGAGGCACCCTGATTATTGCGCATATCATCGGAAAATTTCACACCCCACGGAGGAGTGCGACGCCTTTAGGATATGGTGGCAAGGATATGTTGCTCATCGACAACATTTTAACCGCATGAAATGCAAGACCCGTCGGGAACGAAGAAGTACTGCCGACGGGCACAACAGAACCACTGGCAACTGTTACATGGTTAACGCCGGAGGGTCACAAGTTCTCACCTTTGGGAGCGACTCTGATCAAGAAATGACTCTGGGCTCTCTCTTTAAAGAATCCGTTTTAGGGAAAGAGGAAGAACCGGAGGCCTGCGAAAACATTCAGCTGCGCAATCGTACGCTCCCGGAAAGGAATCTTGGGCCCGCAAATAGAAAAGATAAGGGAAAGGAGAAGGTCACTGGGGATATCGCCTTAGATGACCAAGTCATGAAAGAGCTGACTGCCAAGGACCCTCCCAGGAAGGGTAAGGTGGACTACAACATCCTAGCGCACCTAAGGAAGCTACCTTCTCAGCTCAGCATTCTCGATGCCCTCCTATTATCAAAAGAAGCGCGAGATTCATTAATCAAGACGTTACAAGAACCCAAACAATTCCAAGCCTTCCTCGCCACGGAAAGGATGAAGGATGAACTGGAGGAAGTGCATACGGCCGACATCACTTTCGGGGGCGAAGACCTCCTTCTTGGGACATGCGACCACAACCGTCCCCTATACGTCTCTGGATACTGCCATGATATCAAGATAGGCAAGATCCTAAAGGATAATGGATCCTCCGTCAATCTCCTTAACGTTCGGGTGTTAAAGGAAATCTGCATGAGTGTGCAACACATCGCTCGTGACAAAATTACCATCTCCGGTTTCAATTCACAATCGTCACGGACTCTCGGATCCGTGATACTAACATTACGCTTCGGACTACTCATCACAGACATCAAATTCCATATCATTGACGCCAAGACCTGCTACAACGCCTTGCTCGGTCGCCCTTGGTTACACGAGTACAACATCATCCCTTCTACACAATATCAGTGTATGAAGTACTTTAAGGATGGTTTCGAGCATACCGTAACAGGTGAGCTAAACCCATTTTCTGTGAACGAAGTCCGCAAATACGAAGATGCGAAGTACTTTTTGCCAGATTTCGAGGATACAGAAAGGTGCCGCAAGCCGGAGAACAAAGCCGCCGCCGCCATCCCTGTTTTCGGGAGCGATACTGAAGAAGAAGAAGAGATAGTTTATGCTGGGCCGTCTCAACGCAATAACCCAGGAATGTCCATCCCCATGTTGATCTTCGGAAGTGACTCGGAAGATGAGGTTAATGCCGTGTTCTCCAATCGGCCGTCAATACAAGCATTCCCTAGCAATGATCAGAGTTTTCAAATCACCATGGTGCCGCGAGAACACTATAAGGATCTCGACACACTTCAAGCTTACAATGTGCAGGACCTGCAGACGTTTTACGTCCCTCCCAGGCAAAAGGGTGAGAAGGTAATCCTATTCTACCGGTCCTCAGAGACGAAAGTAGAGAAAGAGATCTGGCATGGCGCGGATGCTACACTCGACAGGCTCCAACCCATCCGTTTGCCCAGATATTACACAAATGAACTAAAGAGGCTATTGAAGCGCCAAGGAGTACCCTTGAAACAGACTGTTCGACAAGCTCGGCTCTACAACAGGATTTGGGATGTCCCTGGGACTCAACGCAAATTGCCCAACGGGAAAATGGAAACACTTGGGCTTGGATACGTGAGAGCCGAAAAACGGGAACGGGCCCACAGTAGCTACGCCATATATACCTTTGATGAAGAAGAGGACGCCCTGTATGGAAATACCAACCCCTCATCAAAGCTAGATCCCGCGATTGAAGGGCCGAGTCCGTTATTTGAAGAACGAATGGAAAAGCTTATCAGGAAAGCGGGTCAAAAAGCTCTGGAAGACCACAACCGCGAGATGTCCATCTACGAGAAAGCCAGGACGCAACGTCTGTTTCAACAGGCTGCAAAAGACGAAGATGCTCATCCCTGTCAACCCGTTGTACGAAAGGCCCGACACAGAGGCAGAAATAAATCAAGAAGCGGAAAGAGGAGCCGACAACAACGACGCAGGATTAGAGAGTCGTGTGATCGGGCGTTGCGTGGTCCGGATTTGTCCCTCATGAAGAAGATGAGTCGAGCGTATTCCTTCCCTCGAGACAAGACGGAGAGGTTACTCGAGCTCGCTATAAAACATCAAATGATCGCGCTTCCAGAGTCTAGACACCCTGAGCAAGCTAACAAGGCTTCTCATCTGAGCTATTGCTCTTATCACCGAGCCATGGAAAATCCTACCGAAGACTGCTTCACCTTCAAGAACTGGGTCGAGGACCAGTACCAACAGGGCAGATTCGCTTTATCCAATGGCTGGAGGGTAACGCCGCCACAAAAGTACGAGCCCAAAGCCGCAAGAGCAGAACTGGATCCACCTCAGTCCTGGAAGCGGATTCGCACCTGTTACATGATTACGATATTAAAAGAAGAGCCCAAGGACATGGATGACCTTCCCTGGTACTTTGAGAACAGCAATGATGAGGTGATCTCAGAATTTCCGCCATCTCCGAAAGAACTGGAAGATGGCATACATACTACTGCAGATAACCTCAAGAAGATTGAGTTGGGATCGGCAGATGATCCGCGACCGACATTTGTCAGCGAGCTGCTATCTGAAGAAAGGGTGGCTGCGTTAAAGAACGTGCTCCTACAGCATAAAGACTGCTTCGCGTGGAACTATTCTGAGATGCCAGGATTAGATCCGGAGATTGCTGTACATAAATTAGCGATATCCCCGAATATCAAGCCAGTCAAGCAGGCGCCGAGAAGGATGCGACTCGAGCTTGAGATGAGCATCAACGCCGAAGTCAAGAAGCTGATCGATTCTGGATTTATCCAAGAAGTCCAATATCCCGACTGGATCGCCAACATCGTCCCGGTAATGAAGAAAAATGGGACGGTACGCATATGCGTGGATTTCAGGAATCTCAATAAAGCTTGCCCGAAGGACGATTTTCCAGTACCGGTAACCGAGCTAATGATAGATAACACGTCCACTCACGAGGTTTTCTCCTTTATGGACGGTTCATCAGGGTACAATCAGATAAAGATGCATCCCGAAGACCAGAAGCACACCGCTTTCCGGACCCCTTTGGGTATATTCTGCTACAAGGTTATGCCCTTTGGTCTAAAGAACACCGGCGCTACCTATCAAAGGGCCATGACAAAGATCTTCGATGATCTCATACATGACATCGTCGAGTGCTATATCGATGACCTCGTAGTGAAGAGCATGTCATATGAAGAGCATTTAAAGCATCTTGAGACTGTATTTCAACGCCTTCAGCAATATAATTTGAAGATGAATCCCCTCAAATGCGCGTTCGGAGTCTCCTCGGGTAAATTCCTGGGATTCATCAACCGACACCGAGGTATCGAAGTAGATCCATCTAAGATCAAGGCAATCATGGAAATGCCTCCACCAAGAACCCTCAAACAATTGCGGTCTCTCCAAGGGAAGCTCGCATACATCCGGCGATTTATTGCCAATCTTTCAGGCAAGTGCCGCCCTTACAGCCACCTAATAAAGAAGGGAACTCCATTCGTTTGGGATCATAAATGCCAAGGTGCACTAGACGAGATCAAGCAGTACCTGCAAAACCCTCCGGTGTTGGCTGTGCCGGTCAAGGGAAAATCCCTCATTCTTTATACAACCGCCCTCGAAGGTTCCTTAGGCGCATTATGGGCACAAGAGAACGATCAAGGAAAGGAGAGAGCACTCTACTACTTAAGTCGAGTTCTACTGGGGGCAGAAAGCAACTACTCTCCCATTGAAAAACACTGCTTGGCATTGATCTTCGCGATAACAAAGCTCAGGCACTATGCGTTGGCGCACGAAGTCCGTCTCATCTCGAAGGTGGACCCTCTTAAATATTTGATGTCAAAGGCTATATTGACAGGTCGACTCACTAAATGGGCTCTACTCCTGATGGAGTTCTCGATAACGTATCGACCTCTCAAGGCAGTGAAAGGCCAGGCCATCGCCGACTTTCTCGCTGAACATCCAGTACCTGCTGGTTCTCCTTTGAACTGCGATTTGCCGGACGAACATGCATTTGATGCGATCGGCGGTGGTGATACCCAATGGGAACTCTATTTTGATGGAGCATCTTCCATGAAGAAGAGCAAGCAATGTACCCCCATAATCAAATCGGGAGTAGGCCTCATCTTTGTAACTCCACAAGGAGGGATTATGCGCTTCGCCTTCTCTTTAACAGAGCCGAGGACGAATAACGAAGCGGAATACGAAGCTTTGATAGCGGGCCTCGAGGTGGCCATTGACATGGGAATTGAAGACCTTCTTATATACGGGGACTCTCAACTGGTCGTTAGTCAAGTAAATGGTGACTACCAAACGTGCAAACCAGAGTTGGTGAAGTACGGCGAAAAGGTGCGACAACTGTTGACCCAAATTCCCTCCTATACTTTGGAAAGCATACCACGCGCGGAAAATAGCAAAGCGGACGCGTTAGCTAAGCTCGCCAAAGAATTGGCTGACGAGAACCTCGATGACGTTAAAATCATGGTGCAAAGCCGTCGAGTGCTCGCCCCAGCAGAAATATCTCCGGAATCATGCGAAGAAAAAGGAGCGACTGAGCAGACGACCCTACAGATAAAAGACCGTGAGAAGGCTGAGGACTGAAGGGAAGTCTTCATAGACTACTTTAAGTCCTACCGAATCCCCGAAGAAGCGTCCTCAAGACATCAGCTCATGAAATGAGCTCTATCTTTCGCTTTCGTCAATGATACTCTGTATAAAAGGTCGTTTGATTTTCTGTAGCTGAGATGTTTAGGACCTGACGAAGCAGAAAGAGTCGTTCAGGAAGTTCATAACGGAATCTGTGGTTCTCATCAAGCAGGCCCGAAGATGAAGTTAAAAATTAAACGGATGGGTTACTACTGTCCCACGATGATCCAGGACTGCCTCGAATATGCGAAGCAATGCCACTCATGCAAAATCCACGGGGATTTCATCCACCAGCATCCGAATCCACTACATCCGACGGTGGCTAGCTAGCCATTCGAAATGTGGGGGACTGACATAGTCGGCCCCATTGAACCAGCATCGTCCAGGGGACATCGCTTCATCCTGGCGACGACTGATTACTTCTCCAAATGGGCGGAAGCAGTACCGTTGAGGGAAGTAAAGACGGAGAATATCCTCCACTTCTTCAAGACGCACGTCATCTATCGGTTTGGAACTCCACGGCGGATTATCTCCGATAATGGGCCAGCCTACAGAAGCCATAAGATTAGCCGCTTCGCGCAGCAGCACAATATAGACTGGAGATATTCCTCAGTTTATAATCCACGAGCTAACGGTCTGGCCGAGGCCTTCAATAAGACCTTGACAAAGATCATAAAAAAGACGGTGTCCCGAAATAAGAAGGACTGGCATGAGAGACTGCAAGAGGCTCTTTGGGCATATCGAACTACGTGCAAGACGGCCACGAACACGAGCCATACGCATTGGTATTCGGTACGGAAGCGGTACTCCCCCTCGAGATAGAACTGCCTTCTCTACGAGTGGCAGTCCACCACGGATTGACAAACGAAGAAAATGCTCACCTTCGGCTTGAGGAGCTTGATGCCCTCGATGAAACCCGGCTCATAGCGCAACAAAATCTGGAGGCCTATAAAGTAAAGATGACGCGCTCGTACGAAAGATTGACCAGGCCGAGAACATTCCGCCAAGGCGAACTCGTGCTAGTGGTCAAAAGACCTATGATCCCCAATCGCGCCAAGCGGGGAAAATTCGAGCCAAACTATGAAGGCCCGTACATCATAGATAAGGTCTATCAGGGTGGGGCCTATCTACTCATGGACATGCATGATGAAAGGCCTTTCAGGCCAATAAACGGCCGCTTCCTAAAGAAATACTACGCTTAATGAGCCACAGCCTAGGTCAATGATAGATGACGACGACTATGTCCGCTCGCTATCTTCCTAAAGCTCAAAGCTCTATAAGTAGTAGCCGGCTCTCTCCACGACGGACCGAAATGTCCTTAAACTAACGACGGACCGAAATGTCCTTAAACTAACGACGGACCGAAATGTCCTTAAACTAATAGCGGACCGAAACGTCCTTAAACTAATACCGCAGCATCCTTAGGCTGACGAGATAAAAAAAATAAATAAATAATAAATAAAAAAAATATAATAAATAAAAACGGTATGTTCATAAGCAAAAAGGGCACGGATAAAAACCCGAAAGGGCTCCGTGAGTAAAAACAGCAGGGCTATCGGCGAGTGTTCGTGAAAACCCGAAAGGGCGCGACCTCGTAAAAAAAATAATAATAAGAATAAAAAAAACGGTATGTCCATAAGCAAGAAGGGCACGGATGAAAACCCGAAAGGGCTCCGTGAGTAAAAACAGCAGGGCTACCGGCAAGTGTTTGTGAAAACCCGAAAGGGCGCAACCTCGTTAAAGGACACTTGCGGGATCCCCACGACCTTGCAAGGAGAAACCACCCGCGTGAGATCCTTACGACTCACAAGGGAGCAACACACTTAGGAGTCCCCACGATTCCTAAGGAGAAAATACACTTGCGAGATCCTCACGACTCGAAAGGAGAACGCTCTTATAGGACCCTCACGGCTCATAAGATTTGAAAGTCTTAAGCCACAGAGACCTAAACCTATGCTTAAGCAAAATCCCCTATACCCTTCGACACTGCCCTACAAGTGGTCCAGTACTGACCCTTGTATACAATCCACGGGCACGAACAAATATTTTCCTAACAAAGTCCCATCCGTGACTAGGGATATGTCCATATGGTGAGCAACCCTTGTAAGTCCTCTCGACCTATAAGGAGAAAGCCCTCTTGTGGGATCCTTACGACTTGCAGAGGAACATACACTTAGGAATCCTCACGATTCCTAGGGAGAAAATACACCTGCGAGATCCTCACGACTTGTAGGCAGAAATACCTTCGTGAGACCCTAACGGCTCATGAAGTCAAAAGCCTTAGCCGACGGGACCCTAACCCTGTTTGCTAAGCCATCTTTGTTCAACATCGACAGAGGCAGATGATGATTCGCTCCTGGCCATATCCCAGTTGTAGCGATGCTGATGCCGAAATCTGTGTCTAATTTCAGGTTTATGGTGAAAAGCCAGTAGGCCGCACGTGCATACGAGATAGCCGAAATGATGGGGCAACCTGCAATAAAAAGCAGCAGGTAAAAATGTATGCACGCAAAATAGCCGAAATGATGGGGCAACTCGCAATAATAAAAAAAAACAGCGAGTGGAAATGAAATAAATAGCCGAAATGATTGGGCACCGTGAAAAATAGCCGAAATGATGGGGCAATCGCGACCTTCGCGATATAAAAGCTGAAATGATAGAGCATCGCGGAAATAAAATAAAATAAAATAAAAAGTTTTAATTTATGCCCTACAGGTGATGTTCCATCACACCCTGTACACAATCCAAGGGCGTAAACAAAAAAGGGATCATACTTCTCCCCCAGGTTTCATCAGAAGAAGAAGCCAAATCTCGACGGGCCAAAGGAGACCTAGAGATCGTTTCAACACTCGTCTCGTAATAACGAACACAACTCTAAGCTAAGCGGAACAGCGGCAACTCCCAGTTCCATAGCTCGATGGTATACATATCGCCAACAGTCAAACCTCCATCCCGTAAAATGCGGATACAATCAACAAAATTCCTGGTTACGTGGAACGCGGATAACGTCACTCTTTGACCCCGTGGAAAACGTCCAGAGCAGATCCTGGTCCTCGCAGAGCACGGCAGTGAACCCGTGTGAAGCATCCAGAGCGGAGCCTAGTCCTCGCCGAGCACGGCAGTGAACCCGTGTGAAGCATCTAGTGCAAAATTCCTGGTTACGTGGAACGCGGATAACGTCACTCTTTGATCCCATGGAAAATGTCCAGAGCGGATTCTGGTCCTCGCAGAGCACGGCAGTGAACCCGTGTGAAGCATCCAGAGCGGAGCCTAGTCCTCACCGAGCACGGCAGTGAACCCGTGTGAAGCATCTAGTGCAAAATTCCTGGTTACGTGGAACGCGGATAACGTCACTCTTTGACCCCGTGGAAAACGTCCAGAGCGGATCCTGGTCCTCACAGAGCACGGCAGTGAACCCATGTGAAGCATCCAGAGCGGAGCCTAGTTCTCGTCGAGCACGGCAGTGAACCCGTATGAAGCATCTAGTGCAAAATTCCTGGTTACGTGGATCGCAGATAACGTCACTCTTTGACCCCGTGGAAAACGTCCAGAGCGGATCCTGGTCCTCGCGGAGCACGGCAGTGAACCCGTGTGAAGCATCCAGAGCGGAGCCTAGTCCTCGCCGAGCACGGCAGTGAACCCGTGTGAAGCATCTAGTGCAAAATTCCTGGTTACGTGGAACGCGGATAACGTCACTCTTTGACCCCGTGGAAAACGTCCAGAGCGGATCCTGGTCCTCGCAGAGCACGGCAGTGAACCCGTGTGAAGCATCCAGAGCGTAGCCTAGTCCTCGCCGAGCACGGCAGTGAACCCGTGTGAAGCATCTAGTGCAAAATTCCTGGTTACGTGGAACGCGGATAACGTCACTCTTTGACCCCGTGGAAAACGTCCAGAGCGGATCCTGGTCCTCGCAGAGCACGGCAGTGAACCCGTGTGAAGCATCCAGAGTGAAGCCTAGTCCTCGCCGAGCACGGCAGTGAACCCGTGTGAAGCATCTAGTGTAAAATTCCTGGTTACGTGGAACGCGAATAACGTCACTCTTTGACCCCGCGGAAAACGCCCAGAGCGGAGCCTGGTCCTCGCCAAGCACGGCAGTGAACCCGTGTGAAGCATCCAGAGCAAACACCGGACTGTGGAGTCCTTAAAATCCACGGACTATGATGTCCTTAACCTCGACCGTAATGTCTTAAAACTAACGATCAACCGCACCGATTCCCTACGGATTCTACCTTGGTTTAAGGGGTACATCTCTTCACTCCTTTGATACCTGGCGTTGTAATTCCTCAACGTCTTCAAAGAGGTGACGGGTCCCTGCAACCAAACATCGAACTGTGGAATCCCTAAATCCACGGACTATGAGGTCCTTAACCTTGACCGTGATGTCTTAAAACTAACATCGGACTGTGGAGTCCCTAAATCCACGGACTATGAGGTCCTTAACCTTGACCGAGATGTCTTAAAACTAACATCGGACTGTGGAGTCCTTAAATCCACGGACTATGATGTCCTTAACCTTGACCGCGACGTCTTTAAACTACGATGCCTTAAGCAACCCCCGACCCCGTGAAACACGAATAAGGGTGACTACATCCAGCACTTGCAGGTCCTCACGACCTGTAAGGAAGAAAAACTCTCTGGTGAGATCCTTACGACTCTCAAGGGAAAACCCGCTTAAGAATCCTTATGATTCTTAAGAAGAACTTACACCTATGGGATCCTCTCGACCCATGGGGAGAAAAACTCTTTATGAGACCCTCGTGGCTCATAAGGCGCAAAAGTCTTAGGAAGCAGATCTTAACCCTGAATCCTAAGCCACCGATGCCCTGCAAGGAGATCGAGATAAATTGTCCGCAAACGCATTCAATGAAAAGAGACACGCCGTTGAGAAGAAAAATGTATCTTTTATTTCATAAACCAAAATGGATACAACGTACAATTCATGAAAGAAACAAAAAGAAGATACTCTCATCCATGAGTATGTACAAAAAAAAGGGGAAAAGATACAAGTCCTCAAGCCGGCGGGCGGTGTAGTAATTTTACCAGCTCATCGTTTTGCTGCTGAGCCACGGCTTCATGATGCAAGATCTCCAGGAGACGAGCCTCCGCCTGAGCTTGCTGAGCCTGATACGAAGCAAGCCGAGCTTCAAGCTCTTTCTCGATGGCTTTATGAGCCTCGACCCTTTCACGAGTGAACGTGGCAGCTTTGTCGAGAGCCACCACCTCTTTGATGGACTCCTGAAGCACCCGCCAGAGTTCATACGCTTTGTTGGCCTTGACAGTAAGACTCGCCTGAAGCTCGCTCAGCGCTTTAGAAGCCAGCTCTCTCTCCGAGAATTTACGGCCGAGCCCTTTTTCTCGCACAACAATATGTTCGCTACGTGTCGCCCTATCAGGCCATGTAAGCTCACTTTCGTGACCGCAACCTTGGAAATGGGACATACACGCTCAAGATCACATAAATGGGCTTCCGGTCGACAGCAATAATCGATCTAAAACGCGCTCACATCACCTGGTATGAAAAGCAACGAGAAAATTTCTGATGTTTATCCTATCGAGCATGTGTTCGCAATCATATGAACATCCGAAAAAGAAATAAAATTCGAGGCTTTAATGTGCATGCGACATGATGACAATGTTGATAATTAGAGGAAGTTTTCGTAAAAAGAACACAAAGTTTATTCATGCAAGCGAAAACATACATACGAGTACCAAGCCTACATGGAGGTTCAGCATAAAGCATACAAAAAAAGGACTAATTTAAATATTCTACGCTAGCGGGAAAAGGTCACCAAACACAGGATCAGTAGCACAAGGGTTAACAAAGCAAAGAACAAAATTCTCCATCTCTTTCTCCGCTCTCTCCAGCACATCAAAGCGACGATTCTCGTGAGGAGTCGCTCCCCATCGATTGGTGCCATGTTCGTCTGCGAAAGCAAACATAATAGCTTGCCGGGCCCTTATTTGGCTCAGCAGGTGAATTGAACAGTCCTTCAAAGCCTGAGTAATCAGGCACGCTTCGTGAAAACCCTCGAGCTTCTCTTCAGCCGCATCAAGCATCGCCAGGGTCATCTCTGCCGGGTGAGGAGGAATGTCGGCAAGCACGGCCGTGAGGATCATCCGGAGCCAGAAGGAACCCATTGGGAGGGGAGACCCCCTACGGATCGAGAGTTCATACATCGTCGAGTCGCATTCATCATCGGTAAGGAGTGGATCCACCAACCGGGCGGCAAAGCGGGGGATCATCTCCTCGATAGGAACTTCCCATGGCTGTTGATGCGGATGGTTGCAGGCCATGGCACTTAGTTGTTCTCGAATTAAATCGCATTAAAATGGGAATAAAAGTTCTATGTGAAGAGAAAAGGAAAGCCACTGCCTCAGATATAAAGGGGTGCATTAAGTGCTGTGCGCGGAAAATCTTGCATGATGAAGCTATTTTCAAGGCCCAAAAAAGGAAAGGCATCGAAAATCAGGGAGCTGGAACTATTTCCAAGGCCCCTTTTCTGCATCTAATATTGTGCACTGAAAATATGGCATGGGAAAATTTTGTGAACAGCCCCATCAAGGGATCCCACGTGCAGAACACGTGAGGCCCAAACTTGATGTGCACTAAAAAAAATGGAGTAGCACCCTGCATATTAAAAGCATCAACAAAAACAGTAGCAAAATGATAAAATCCCAGAGAAAGGCATGCAAACATGGAAAAACATAATAAAACTTATCATTCATACTTTGAGAAGTTCATACAAAATAAAGAGGACACAATTACAACGGTAGAACCTCAGACGCGGGGCATGGATTGAGGAACTCGAACGTAGCTTTGTCCAAGATCTTCCATGCATTTCGAACCGCCCTAGTATGTTTTCTCTCACGATCACAAACGTCGGGGTCCTCGCGGATGTCCTCAAAGGAAGGGGCTTCAGAAAGGGTCACGTGCTCTCACGTGACCAGGATCACGTGTTGGCACGTGACATTTAAAAACGGCTTCAAAGGCACATCAGTTCCCTGATTAAATCGAAGAAAAGGCTTCAGAAAGGGTCACGTGTTGGCACGTGACGGTTGAACAGCGGCCAGAAGACAGAACGCAGAAAGAAGAAGAAGGCTCGTTCCAAGGGGTCACGTGCCTACACGTGACCAGGGGTCACGTTCCTACACGTGACCAAGGGTCACGTGGCCACACGTGACCGGCTTTAAAAACTTATTTATTTAACAGAATCAAATTCTGAAGAGATCATTCAAATCTTTCCAAAGGAAAATGATTATTTGGAACCGATTGGACTAAAGATTTAAAGGTGATTAAATATCATCTATCTATGGAAAAATCTTGAACTTGGAAAGATTTCCCCTTAAAATCTAACCGAAACAACAGAAGAATATCTTTGGATTTAAAATCCAATGGTGAATAAAATTCACCTAATAATCCAAAGGTCCAAACGAATGGTGAATACAAATTAAATCTCTCAATGAAAGATTCACCAAAACTAATTGATTCTGCTTCTTCTCCTATAAATAGGAGCCAAGGGACATATACAGAGGGAGATATAGAGGAAAAAAAAAGAGAGCCTTGATACTTTGAGAGAAATCTGGATCTTCTGCAAAAGAAAACCCTAGGTAAGAAAGGGAAAGCTTTTTGAAAGAAAATAGAGAATTTAATTCTCAACAGAGTTTAACTCTGATATTAAAAAGAAGAACTTAGTTCTCTCTTTAGCAGAGGATCTGCAAAGTGCACATCTCCCCATGAATTGAGAATTTAATTCTCATTGGGTTGAGATCCTGCCATGCAGATCCAAAGCATAGAGAGGGAATGGATGTTTGAGAATTTAATTCTCATAGAACTATAGGAATTTAATTCCTGTGAATTAAAATTAGGGTTTAACCCTATGTCATAGGAATTTAATTCCTTTAAAATGAATAGAACCAGGGTTAACCCAAGTTAAGAACTCAAATCTATCAAAATAACAGGAATTTAATTCCTCTAAAGTTTATTGCTAGGGTTTAACCCTATGAAGAATTTGATTCTTAAAAAGATAAACACATCTTCAAACAGGCAGGGTCACGTGCTACCACGTGACCCCTGTAAAGAGCCACCGCTAAAACTTTGAGGCAACGCCTCACGTGCTTCACGTGACCCCCAAAGCGCGCAAAGAAAAAGCAAAGGAAAAGATGCTCTGGGGCGCCCTCACGTGTCACCACGTGACCCCTAATGAATATTCTAACAGATCAAAGTGCAAGCCCCCATCACGTGCCCACACGTGATGGCTTTTAGAATTAAAAGAGTTAAACACTTATCTGTAGAAGAAAATAAAGGGAAACAGAGCGCTATCACATGCTACCACGTGACCCCTTGGCTGAAGCTTTAACGGATAAGCACCAAAATACCCATCACGTGACAGCACGTGATGCTCCAAAGTATTCAATACTTTTGACAAAATAGAAGGAAGGGAGGGCGCCCTCACGTGCTACCACGTGACCCCTCTTGCCTTAGTGTTTAACACTAAATTGGAATCTCGGAATCCAGTGTTAAACACTGTTTGGCCTTAGTGTTCAACACTAATCAAAGAACTTTATTTGCAGTGTTTAACACTAATCTGAAATCCCTGCTGTTAGTGTTTGACATTGATTTGCTCTAGTGTTTAACACTAATTTGAACCCCCTGTTGCTGGTGTTTAACACCAACTGCCTTTTAGTGTTAAAACACTAACTTGTTCCCAGTGTTCAACACTGCTGATCTTTAGTGTTTAACACTACCTTCAGCCCAGTTGATTAAATGGCCAGAGGCAAAGCTTCTCCTTCAATGGACCAACAGAAAGCCAGTATTCTAAACATGATGGGACTTAGCCCAAGATGGCTATAAGTCCTCAATTCAAACTTAACTGGGCTAATGGGCTCATAACACAATTAATTGGTTTTGATCCCAAATTGGGCCAAAGACTGTTTAATCCACCCCGGTCCAAGGGTACATCTCTTCACTCCTTTGATACTTGGCGTTGTAATTCCTCAACGTCTTCAAAGAGGTGACAGGTCCCGATGACCACACATTGATACAGACTGTGGGGTCCTTAAACTCATGGACTATGAGGTCCTTAACCTTGACCGAGATGTCTTAAAACTAACAACGGACTGTGGGGTCCTTAAACTCATGGACTATGAGGTCCTTAACCTTGACCGAGATGTCTTAAAACTAACAACGGACTGTGGGGTCCTTAAACCCATGGACTATGACGTCCTTAACCTTGACCGCAATGTCTTAAAACTAACATTGGACCGCAATGTCCTTAAACTACTTATTGACCGCAATGTCACTAAACTAAACAACAGGGTTCCCTTAATTGCTCTATTGTTGGATCTAAACGATCCCGTTAAGTTGATCTTAGTCTGAAAACTAGACTAACGTATCCTTAACAAACGTTTAAGTCAATCTTAGTCTCGAATGAGGCTAACGTATCCTTAAACCCAAAACCCCCAAACCCAAATCTAAGATAATACGGATTTGGACTAGTCCACGCCCTACGGGCGACGGCATAACTCAGTCTCCGTATACAATCCACGGGCAACTAAACACAAAATAAACACATGCGACACGAAGTGACCATCTGGAGAAGGAGAAAGTGGTTACCGCGATGCGGTAGCGTAATTAACTGCAGGGGCTTGCGCCTGCAGGGAAGAGCGTCCCAACAATCAAAAACCCCTTAAGTTAGGGGGAATCTGACAAAGTCTGCTACATCGGACGCATCCGTTTAAACCTTCGATACACGGTGCCATAAATCAACTTGGCACCTTCGGAGAGGTGGACGGATAGCACCAATTAGCATCTGCCCCCGAATCACAGGCAAGACGTCCAGTCGCGCCGTCATTCGGAGGGGAACAATTGTCACTTTGTAAGGGAGAAAATTGAAGACGGGATCATCGGCACTTAATAAGTTCAATCTGCTCATCAATTAGCAGATTTATTCACAAAACTTTTGGGAAAGAATAAAGTGCATTTTATTTGTAACAAGCTGGGCATGTATGATATGTATGCTCCAACTTGAGGGGGAGTGTTAGAATACACGTATTGTACACGGGTTTCTTATATGTAATTAGATACTAAGTAGGGGTGAAATAGTAAAAATGTATTACCTATATAAAGAGGAGGATTGTGATTAGTCCAATATATCCATTACATTTCCCTGAAACATTTTCTCTCTTAACCTGTTGGAGATAGTGCCCTCAGAGCCAATTATTGGATCACAAGCACGTGATTGCAATGATTGAGGGAAGACCTATACCGGTAGGACAGTCTTACTCGAGATGATAGTATGCTATCTGGTTTATCTTTATCATCGTATACTGCTTTAGGTGACCTTACTGATCACTATTGCACGTTGATAGAGCCCCTAGGATTCTTGCTTGACTACCAGCAGTATGAGGGCGATCATATACGTGGGAGCTGGTGGTCTATAAGCACATCCTTAAAAGGTCCTAGTCGTGGGAGTTTCGAGACAGGGCATCGATACTCCAGAGTAGACTAGTGTATACAGTCGAGACCCTGACGAGGGGCGGTGGCCGGTCTCACAAGCCGCTGGTGTAAGTTGGTTCACCTAAGATGTATACAGGTGCTTATTGGGTTATGAGTACACCGGACAGGACTCGCCGGGAACATGCTAGTTGGTCTTATACCTGACGTCAGTTAGCAGTTCCCTGGTGACATGTATACAGGTTAGTTCATCGACCTGAGATCGTCATTTGTCTCGTGTGAGTTCCCACTGTACTTTGATTACTACCCTACCATGGCTCAAAGGAGTCGTGCAAACAGGTTTTAGTTGGGTACAGTCCCGAGCCACATGGAGGCAGTGAGCGGATCTGCAGGGGTTCGTCTCTCCCGGTATTGGGAGTGAGGTCGCGATGTGTCTAGGAGAGCCATTACACAAAGCCCTCGGCCGAGACAGGAGATTTACCGGTAGGTATTCCAGTAGTATCTCAGGGTGTTCTGGACTACACTCCGACACGACTTGTACCGCTTTTGGGGGTCTGACTTTTACCAACCCCCTAGGCCCGCCATGCGATACTCATAGACGAACGGACCGGACTGTACGGATATTGTCACTGACAGGCTCAGTAGGGTGTCAGGATGAGTTCGCTCATCGACGTCCCTTTTGGTCAATAGCTGGTAGCCCGTTACGTATGGCTAATACCTCTGACGTGCTAGTGGTTAAATCCACAGCCATAGTATTGACGAGTCTTTAGAGTCCCCCACACAGACAGTTACTCAAGTTTCGGGCGAAACGCTGTAGAGGCCGTATGGAGATATGGCAGGGTTCGATCAGATACGTGCGGTATTGCACGGATCGTGATCGGGCGGATTTTACTAGCCGGCTTTGGTTTAAGCCGAATCCTAGTATTAGACAGTGTAGTTTTGTCTCTTTTGCATTTGTGTTCAGTGGTAATACAAATGCGGGCATATATATGCAGTCGCGGGGTTTTTCTGTAATTTATTACGAGATCAGTTTTCTGAAGTTGCCAGTTTGCATTCTGTTCCGGCCAGTTTTCCTTTGTTCCTTCACGGCCGGACTTCTCCGATGGAGGGGTTTATTTGCAGTTTTGCAAATTAGCTTTTGTGGAGGGGGTTGTTTGCTTATGTGGCTTCATGATATTCTTATCATCATGAGATTCCTTTTGGATCAATTCCTAGCATTTATTATGATGGATTGAGATTTGAGTTGGATTTGAAATTGGTGTGACTTTTTTCTCATGATCACACATTATCCTCTTGTTGCATTATTGATTCTTTTTCTCCACCATTCTTTTTGAGGGGGCCGGCCACACTTGAGAGGGGAGAAGGGAGAGGTTCATTTTTGAATGAGGAAAATTATTCTTCTCATTCTTTTTCTTACACCAAAGTTCATATAGCTCATCACCTCTTGATCATTATTCCTTCTCCAACTAATGGCAACTTCACAAAACCCCATGAGGCAAAGTGAATCTACACTGCACCTACAGTACCCTTGGACACGTCGACTAGCCAACTTCGCACCCGAGTTGCCTCGGTCCAGAGGTGGGAGACCGTAAAAGAAACCGGCTACGTGGTGCCTTTCCGACGAGGACGTGACGAACGGAGATTCCGCGGGAGATCGGAGTGGAGACGAAAACCGAAGGACACGGATCGCTTGGTATAACTCTCTACCCATTCTCTTGATTGCTAGGATTAGGTTAATGGTTACGTTCCGGGTTTATTGTCCGCGGTAGCGCCGGTTTAAACTTAAGAAAAAAATTTGATTCCGCATTTTGGCCTCAGATAGACGGCCGGGGCGCTGTCGTGGCTCAACATGGTATCAGAGACACGCCGTTAACCTAGTCTAGCTTACTCTAGTATGTTTAAAGCTCGATCGAACGGATTTTTCCGAAAACCCGATTTCAAGTGCACAAGTTTCTGTCGAAATTTTTTTTAGCTCCAAAAATTTTTCAGGGTGTTGCAGAAACATGTGCAGAGAATTCTAAGAACACTGTAAAAATTTAGTGACCTAATCCTTCAAAAGAGCCGCGGAACCGCGGCCGTAACCCCACTTTGGCCGCGGTTCCACTGCAGGAATATGGCATCTTTTCACCAGTTTTTTCCAGTGGGCTTCTGACATGGAATTAGGGTTTTTGGAACATTCTTTTTGGGCCCAGAATTTCTTTATGTGCTACAGTAATGCTTGGGGCCCACTTGGGTAAATTTGATCGATCGAATATTTTAAACATATTAGTTCACAGTATTTACATTATATCTGCGACCGTGAATGTCACTTGATCGGTAAATCCTGTCTAACTGCTATAGCCCGGTTAGACGGATTTACGAACATGACATTCTCGTTGATATTCTGTGTTGTACTGTGTTGTTGCGGATCGGTCGTGGGGGATAGCCTGGTTGCAGCATTAGTACAGTTTTGTTGTATTATGTACATTTGATATTGCGAGGCGAGTGTCCGACATGTGGACTGTCGTCACTGCCTGTTTGTATTATTCTTTTGGGGCACGACCGGGCTAAGGTCGATGTACCCGTTGTATGTATATTTTACTTTCTGTACTAGGATTACCCCACGGAGGGGTGCACGGATAGCCGGGTTCTAGAGGGCAACGGGCCCGCATCTCATGGCGTTGAGACGGAGGGGGCTTTACTCTAGAATTGGCGGGCTATTCGCCGCACTCGTAGGGGGTACAGGTTGACCCAGGAGGGATGCCCAAGTTACCGGATTCCGTGAAGTGCTGGGTGGTCCATTCACGTTGTTGAAGGGGGCTGCCTCGCTTCAGGTTTTGGCAGGTAACTTGCCGCGCCCGTAGGGGTCTAGGATTTCATTGCACAGGCTATCCACATGACCAGGGGAATGTCGGGCTTCAGTAGCGGCTCTGTGAAACCCGGGGTTCCCAGATATCTGTATTGTTCTGTGATGTTGTACATTTCTGTGATGTTGCATTTTATCACGCCTTGAGCGAAAATTATATATTATATATATACTAGTAGATGTTGTATATGTTTTGCATCCGCGCTAGTCCAGTCCCCGCTCTGTCGTTAGTTAAGTAACCTAACGGGTGATGACGGGACCCAGTGGCGAATGCGGATGGCATATACGTACATCATTATTTTCGTTCTTTTGTGGTGTGATCAATTGATGGGACTGCATTGATTCGGATCAATGCAAGCTAAACAAACCTATTCTGATGTTGTTGGAACAATTTTTCAAAAAGTTGTTATTGCCAGGACGTTCTCTTTTGTTTTGCATAGTGGTATTCGGTTATGAATATCCAGCACCTCAGTCGACGAGGCAAGGGCCGAGATCCCTTCACCGGGAGTGACCCCTTGGACAGAAGTTTGCGTCAGGGTAATAACTTCACTATAGCCGATTGCCTTTTTGCTTTGTATCGTGGTATTCAGTTGGAATATCCTGCACCTCATTCTACGGGGAAAGAGCCGAGATCCCTTCACCGGGAGTGACCTCTTTAGCCAAGGTTTTCGTCACTATATTTTTATAAAATAACTATGCAGTTCCTTCAACGATATCAAGTTCATTACGTTAAAAGTTTTTCGCCAAAAAATAGACGTAGCTCTCCATCATTTCTTACAAGTATTACTTAGTATTCATGCTGCGTTTGTTGACTGTGTCAAGGCGTAGTGTGCGGTAGCTAAGTAGTGTTTGTTTGTAGCATATTAATGGGATTGGTTAGGATAGTCGTGCGTCCTTGTTGACTGTGTCAAGGGCTCGTACGGGTAGGTTTAATGCAATCTAGGATAATGACGGGTTGAACTTGACTAGGACTCTTTGATTTGTTGACTGTGTCAAGGTCACTTGGGTCCTAGGGGTAAAAATCACATCGGGAGTTTCTAAAGAAACTGAAACTTGCCAGGCATGCGCATACCTTCTGAAGTGTGGTGACGTGAGTGGATTCCGTCACGTTATCATGCGATGATAGTTGGATCCCGATTCCCACTGATGAGTTGGTTTACTCCTCGGGTGATCCCAACTAATTCTTCTTTCAGGTATGGAGGAGAATTTGAGATTACAGTGGGAGGTTTCCTGATTAGATGAAGTGATAACCATTCTGATCTAGGTTTGAGTGCACGCTGAGTGTTTCTTTTCTCTCTCTCTTTGGCAGCGACCATTGACCCTACCCTAGACTATGACTCAGTGACCAAGTTAACCGAACCTTCTTAACACTGGCTTTTGGATTGTCAGAGTTGCAAACCTCATTGCCACTCCTACTTTTACCCTTTTCTCCAGGACACCCCGTATTACTACGAACGTCCACTTCCATTGGACAAAACCATCGTATGGTTATATACGAACTCGAAGGAATTAATTCGAGGATGGTTTCCGGTTCGGGAGAAAACGAATAGGACTATTCAGTTGTCTTTTCCTTTTACCTTCTCTCAGGTTGCGGGTACTCCTTGGTTTAGGAGATAGTACACCTATTACGCAAATTGGATAGTCTTCTTCCAAATCTTAGGCTGGTGCCGAACGGTGGGGAATGAAGAAAACCAATTAGCCTAAACGGTGTACAGAAGGTATGAAGTAAAGACAAAGAAAGGGATTAGAAGGAGGGCAAAGTAAATTGCGACTGATATTCACGACCAAACCAAGTGTTTCTTTACCACTCTCACTTCACCTTTGTATTTCTCCAGGACACTCCGTATCACTACGAAGATCCACAGATATTTGGATATTCCATCGTATGGTTATATACGAACTCGAAAGGAACTTGTTCCAGTTCGGGGATGGATTCTGGTTCAGGAGAAATAGGAATAAGGTTTATTCGGTTGTCTTTTATCTTCACCTTCTCTCGCATTGCGAGTGCTCCTAGGATTAGGACAGTACACCCATTATGCTGATTGGATAGTCTTCTTCCAAACCATAGGCTGGTGCCGAACGGTAGGGAAGGAAGAAAACCATTTGGCCTAAAAGGGTGTACAGAAGATAATGACTAAAGACATATAAAGGAATTTGGAGAGGTGGCAAAGAAATATACGGTTACAATTGTGAATCTGGACAATGGAAGAGGCATTACTAGGAATACCCGGATACCCCTACGAAACATTTCAATGTTTCAGTTTCACTGTGTACTGTTAAAAGAAAACTGATTTTCTAATCAGACCTTGCTTCAGGGTATGTATTTACCAGGTATGATTCTCACATCTGCATGTTTTACAGATGATGAGTGGGAGTAAGTTATTGGGAATTAGGTGATCATCCTCATTATATCGTAATTCGTTGTAGTTGGTGATATTTGAGAAAATCGCCTGGGCTGTTTGCCAGACGGCAAATATATGGTTTTGAATATCCGCTGTTATGCACCAATTTCAAATTGATATATCTGTACGTCTATTTTTATAGAGTGAGATATAACTTTTTGAAATTATGTCGGTGACATTTACCTATATCAGTGGATGGTTAGGTAAAGAGCATTAAACAACGGTGTAATTCTTCATAACCATAGTACAGTTTTCAACCTACGACACACAGTGAATGAGTTGTTAGACTCAGGGGACTTATGCAGAGTATTGTATATTGTCCAATGTCCATTAGGACGGAGGGGTTGGTACTCGTACTATATTCTGTGTACTTGTGACTTCTCTGGTTCTTAGACATGTATTTCGTAGAAATGCAAGGTCTAAGTTTTGAGAAGGTATAGGTATAAGAATGAAGTAGAGAACAAGGTATTGCAAGTATCGGGATTCTTCAAGGTGATTGAAGATGTAGATACTTGTATATGGTATTCAGTTGATAGTAATGATTAAGATAACTTGTTTCTCTTTCAGGTTACTTATAATTGGAAGTACTCCTAAGTTGAGTAACGTTGATCAGCCTCCTTCCATTCAGTTGACATGCACTGGAGACAGCTGCATGATTTGAATCTGGTTCAATTAAATCAGTGCCTCTGTTTCTGTATTGGATATAGAACAGTTCATATCTTAATAATGTTAAGGTACGGGAAGTTGTCCGGCTTATGCTTAAAACCAGACTCTGGATAACTCAAGGCGCGTTTCTGTAATGGCTGTTTGTGGGTTGACCCAGGCTATGACGAGGGTTGACTTTCTACCATCTGGAAGATCAATAGTGATATTGTTCTAGACTCGCCACAGTTTTAAATAAAAATGAATTTTTTCAGAAAACAGTAGTGGGAGTATGGTAGAACTGGAAGTGATTCCAGAACCGCAAACGATTACTGAAGATCTGATAAGAACCTAAAGATTCAATCTGGTTTGACATTCTATTGGCCACTCCGCAGATATGGTGGGTAACCTCAGGCACCCTAGAGGTACTCCGGTAGCCTCAAGGACGGTGACAGGGAGGTTCTTGTTTACCCAGACTTGCCATTGCTGTTGTTCCAGACTGTGAGACCCGGCAGGAGGATAAGTATAGCGTCGTTCTAAACTTGCTTTAGAAGTGTACGTGTATATGACTCTGCCAGAGGGTTGTCGTGGTCAGTGGGAGCAGCGGAAACATTGGTGGACAAGTGGCTTATGTCTATTTATAGACTTAAGCAGATATAGCGGAGATAGATCATCTATTTCTGATGTTACAGTCATAGGTTTGACTTCATCAGAATAGGGGATGGATCTATTAAGAAGGTGGTAGGGTGTGATGTTCTGGTATTTGGATGACATACACAAAGTAGGAAGTGATGTTCCTATACTACGATCGGTTATACTTTGGTTGTCACACAGTGGTTTCTCCACATGGGACTTGGATATTACATCGGATATTCTGGTTACTAGATCTATAAATCTAGATTTGGGTGGTTTCCCAATCTGGGTACTTAGACAGCATTCTAAGAGTATTTAGAATGGACGACTCCTGGCACGGTAGTGTACCTGCAGGTGATGGAGTCACTCTCTCTAAAGGTGTCATACAGACTAAAGTAGAGTGGGATGTGCATGTTTGGCAGATCACTTGCTTAGGCAATTGAGTCAATCATGAGATGTCAAGTACCACACCAGATGTTTTTGCACTTGATGCAATAGGTTGATATTAATCCAATCCTGGAGAAACATTCGGAAGCAATTTTAGAACATAAGTGAATGTTCTAAGGAAATGATAACGACAGCCTCCTTTTGGAGACAGTTATCATTCCAGGCTTCCAAGGTGACATGGATGGCAGAGTGGCTGTCAGAGTTATAGTTTTCCCTCTGACGAGGGGCAGTATTTAGACAAGTGGTCCAGGCGGATACTGAGGGAGGCATGGCGCAGGATACTGATTAAGTTCAGTTGACGATACAATCTAAGAAGTTTGGATTTGGAGTTCATTTATGAACTAGGTCCCATCAGACATCCAGACATTCTAAGGCAGGTATTGCTCTTTTCGGGAGATGGCTTTCTCCGCGAACTTGAGGTATAGAGAGACATAGAAAGAAACATCAGAGCGGATCCACTCACTGAGGCTATCCCTCGAACGCAATAGTTTCACAAACGAGCTTTGTGAGACTGATTAGTAGAGGAGTTGGGTGTTCGGTATCACACGGGCTGTGAGTATGCGACATCGCAATAATTAGCCTTGAGTGCAAATGGAAGATTGTTGGAGATAGTGCCCTCAGAGTCAATTATTGGATCACAGGCACGTGATTGCAATGATTGAGGGAGGACCTATACCGGTAGGACAGTCTTACTCGAGATGATAGTATGCTATCTGGTTTATCTTTATCATCGTGTACTGCTTTAAGTGACCTTACTGATCACTATTGCACGTTGATAGAGCCCCTAGGATTCTTGCTTGACTACCAGCAGTATGAGGGCGATCATATATGTGGGAGCTGGTGGTCTATAAGCACATCCTTAAAAGGTCCCTAGTCGTGAGAGTTTCGAGACAGGGCATCGATACTCCAGAGTAGACTAGTGTATACAGTCGAGACCCCGACGAGGGGCGGTGTCCGGTCTCACAAGCCACTGGTGTCAGTTGGTTCACCTAAGATGTATACAGGTGCTCATTGGGTTATGAGTACACCGGACAGGACTCGCCGGGAACATGCTAGTCGGTCTTATACCTGACGTCAGATAGCAGTTCCCTGGTGACATGTGTACAGGTTAGTTCATCGACCTAAGATCGTCATTTGTCTCGTGTGAGTTCCCACTGTACTTTGATTACTACCCTACCACGGCTCAAAGGAGTCGTGCAAACAGGTTTTAGTTGGGTACAGTCCCGAGCCACATGGAGGCAGTGAGCGGATCTGCAGGGGTTCGTCTCTTCCGGTATTGGGGGTGAGGTCGCGCTGTGTCTAGGAGAGCCATTACACAAAGCCCTCGGCCGAGGCAGGAGATTTACTGGTAGGTATTCCAGTAGTATCTCAGGGTGTTCTGGACCACACTCCGACACGACTTGTACCGCTTTTGGGGGTCTGACTTTTACCAACCCCCTAGGCCCGCCATACGATACTCATAGACGAACGGACCGGACTGTACGGATATTGTCACTGACAGGCTCAGTAGGGTATCAGGATGAGTTCGCTCATCGACGTCCCTTTTGGTCAATAGCTGGTAGCCCGTTACGTATGGCTAATACCTCTGACATACTAGTGGTTAAATCCACAGCCATAGTATTGACGAGTCTTTAGAGTCCCCCACACAGACAGTTACTCAAGTTTCTGGCGAAACGCTGTAGAGGCCGTATGGAGATATGGCAGGGTTCGATCAGATACGTGCGGTATTGCACGGATCGTGATCGGACGGATTTTACTAGCCGGCTTTGGTTTAAGCCGGATCCTAGTATTAAACAGTGTAATTTTGTCTCTTTTGCATTTGTGTTCAGTGGGAAAACAAATGCGGGCATGTATATGCAGTCGCGGGGTTTTCCTGTAATTTATTACGGGATCAGTTTTCTGAAGTTGCCAGTTTGTATTCTGTTCCGGCCAGTTTTCCTTTGTTCCTTCACGGCCGGACTTTTCCGATGGAGGGGCTTATTTGCAGTTTTGCAAATTAGCTTTTGTGGAGGGGGTTGTTTGCTTATGTGGCTTCATGATATTCTTATCATCTCCTAGCATTTATTATGATGGATTGAGATTTGAGTTGGATTTGAAATTGGTGTGACTTTTTTCTCATGATCACACATTATCCTCTTGTTGCATTATTGATTCTTTTTCTCCACCATTCTTTTTGAGGGGGCCGGCCACACTTGAGAGGGGTGAAGGGAGAGGTTCATTTTTGAATGAGGAAAATTATTCTTCTCATTCTTTTTCTTACACCAAAGTTCATATAGCTCATCTCCTCTTGATCATTATTCCTTCTCCAACTAATGGAAACTTCACAAAACCCCATGAGGCAAAGTGAATCTACACTACACCTACAGTACCCTTGGACGCGTCGGCTAGCCAGCTTCGCGTCCGAGTTGCCTTGGTCCAGAGGTGGGAGCCCGTAAAAGAAACCGGCTACGTGGTGCCTTTCCGACGAGGACGTGACGAACGGAGATTCCGCGGGAGATCGGAGTGGAGACGAAGACCGAAGGACACGGATCGCTTGGTATAACTCTCTACCCATTCTCTTGATTGCTAGGATTAGGTTAATGGTTACAATCCGGGTTTATTGTCCGCGGTAGCGCCGGTTTAAAGTTAAGAAAAAAATTTGATTCCGCATTTTGATCTCGCATAGACGGCCGGGGCGCTGCCGTGGCGCAACATAACCCTCTCTCTCTCCTAACAATCTTCACAACCCCAATAACCTATTAATAAATCTACCAGCCTATTAATAAACTCAATGCTAGAATCCTACCAATCAAATGGTAAATCTAATATAGATCGGTATCGAATGGTATCATTATCGAAACTTGGATTGTTATTTTTCGAAATTGGAATCAGCTATCTTATATCGGGGTCGTCAAGATTTCAACCATAGTTAGAACATTAGTCCTGAAACTTTCTCTATAGAGATGAATCATACTTTTCGACTTGATAAGAATATAAAAACCTTCACTTACTCTTCTACATCTAATATGTTTGAAACTTTAGAAGAAGTTGTAGGTAACAATGTGATTATCAAAGAGTTACAAGCTCTTATACTAGCCCCAAGACATCCTGTTATATTTAGTTAATAGAATGTATAGTTGAAAAGCCAGCTTTTGTACTTTATTTTATTAGTTGAATCAAAGTTTAAAATTTTATTTCGGTGTCCATATCAGCTAACCATTTTTAGGATTGAAATCGGTCACTCGGATCAGAATATCGGTTTTTTAATCACCGATTAAACATGTTTCTAAAAGTTCATTAAAATAATAAATCAATAGAGAAAGGCTTAATTCCAAAATACTACCAAAAATGTTTGCTTGACAGGAAACAAACTACGAAAAAGTATTAAAATTACAAGAAACTATCATATCTAACGGCGACACCTCTGCAATACGGCATCACATCATTGCGACGTCACTGACGTTTTTTCAAACTTCTACGCCATCAAAAAAGAATCCCAAAACTACCATTTTCTTCATCCTCTGCCCTTGACCTTACAACCACTGTCATCACCCATCGCAAGAACTTGGTATACCCTCAAACTTCCACGCCATAAAAAAAATCCCAAAACTACCATATTTAATGAAAGGATATAAATGTCATTTAGCATACCCTCAACGATTGATCGGCGTTGACCGTTAAATTTGGTAGTTTCTCGTAACTTTAGAACTTGGTAGTTTCTTGCCAAAGCATGAAACTATTTGGTTATTTTTTGGAATTAAGCTATAGTGAAAATAATAAATCAATGAAGATAACACTTATTGAAAGTAAACAAACCAAATGATGAGACTTTAAAGATAGTCCTATTGGAAACAACAAAAGAAACACATGGGTATAAAATATAAGATGGGACAAAGCTCAACGAGGCTTAAGTCTCATTGTTCGAACCCACTTATATGCAAAGCTCATATGTACCTATAAAAAGCCCATCACTTTCTCAACTTTAAATAAATTTTAAACTTTAACATGGTATCACTACTACAAAGAGGGGTTGCCCCTACGGATATGTCCGTAGGGACAAGAAAATAACCTGTAGGTGCAAACGCCGTAGGTGCAAGTTGAAGCCCTGAACTTGCCCCTACGGACAAAAACCTGCCCCTACGGATATAACTGTAGGTCCTGTAGCCCCTACGGAGTAGGCCGTAGGGACAAAAACATTATTTTAATTACGGTTTTTTTAAATATATTATTTGTACCTACGGATTCATCCGTAGGTCTAAGTCATAGCCCCTACGGATACATCCGTAGGTATAGATCCGTAGGGGCAAAATATCAGGATTTCTGACATTTTGCCCCTACGGATAACTTCATAGGGGTTGTTGTTTACCCCTACGGATATATCCGTTGGGGCACTGCCAACCCCCTGACACTGAGATCAGGGGGAAAATATCAGTTAATGCTGATATTGTGCCCCTACGGTTGAATCCGTAGGGCCAACATGTGTACCTACGAGTTAATCCGTAGGTACATATTATCTGTTTTTTTTTTAAAAAAGGGCTGTCTGATTTTTTCTCGCCCTGTGCACAATAATATATACATCAATCAAATATAAAATTAATCATCACACAACATATATCGCAGTATTCATAATCACATCTCACGCATATAATATACAAAAGAAACCAAAAAACTGAATATGATATAAATATAAACCAATATCAATATCAATATCGTTTCAAAATGTAGTACAATATGTATCATATAAATAAATACATGTTTCAAAAAATAAGAATCAAAATGCTACCCTAGCTCGGTCCAGTTCCACCTCTGATAAACGCTAGAATCTGGCGCGCCATCTCCTCGGTCAATAAACCATGCAATTCGGCGCGTGCGGGGGTCTGAGCGGCCTGTGGAGCTGGCGATGTGGTCTGCGCAGCCGCCGTCGAGGTAGTAGCTTGCGGAGCCGTGGCTGCGGGAGTCTGAGCGGGCGGTGGAGCTATAGGAGCTGTCTGCAGAACCGCAGCCGATGTAGTGGCTTGCGGAGCCGCAGCCGAAGGAGATGCATGTGGAGGCTCGGCCGATGTACCCTGTCGCGTATGGACCTAACGTGTGTAATAAGCGTGTAAGAACTGTATATTATTCGAATTCGTATCATTATCAAGTTATTTTGAAACCCCATTTGGATATCTAGTTTGGAAAACCGTTGTTTATTTTAATTAAATATGTATGTATGATTAATCAAACCTAAGTCTACAACCAAATAAACTCAGGCTACGTACTAATTATGGATATGTTGATATCTATAATATGACATGATATTTTACTATAAAGTAGTATAAATACCAGCATCTCCTTCAACTCCTGAACGGTGGCCCTTAAGCTCTCCAGTTCCTGCTGGACACGTCGCTCACTGGAGACGGAGGAAGTAACCGCCGGGGTGGAGTCCAACCTCATATGGGCCCTGCTAGGGCCCAGTCCTTGGCCGCTCTCCCAACCTCTGTGGTGCCGTCCATGTGCGACGTCCAGGACTAGGGTCAGCAGCCTCGAATGCTGCCTTCCTCCTAGCAACTGTCAGAACATTATATTTAGCACATACCGGTCTATAAAATTGATAAGAAATACCAAAATCAACAAATTCAAAGCCTTACCTACAGAGATAGAAGATGTGCTCCTCTGGTATCTGCATATATCAAAATTTGAATAATATTAATTAATTTCAGTATATACATATTAACAAGGTAAACTCGCATATAGCGCTGCTTACACATAAGACAGGGAGTGAACAAGCTCTTGTAGATCATCAGGCGCAAATCTAATCTCATCAAGCAGCACATGATAATGAGTTGGACGACTAGACAATGTCCATGACTTACAATCATTCCCGCATGCGAGCACATATAAAAATCATAGTTTCTAGGATGACAAATTTTATTGTCAACTGCCGTCACCACCTACAGCTAGACAATAATAAAAATTACTATCTAAGTAAGAGTAAAAGGAACGTGTGTATATTTATGATATAGCATTCTAAATCAATATACATGCACTATATGATATATAAACATACCTGAAGGAACGGGAGTGTCCTCTGTCCCTGATATGGACGCATCACCAACAACTAGACAATCAAACATTGACAATATAAGTAATTTTGACATAAACAGGCATGAATATCTATAATATTACATTCAAAATGGATATTAGAGAGCGCACCTGCAGTGAGAAGTGGTAAAAGTATCACCCAACAAGGGTGTAATTTATAGAATCGGTTGAAACTCTTGAAAGTCATAAAAGAACCTGACCTGCACAAATCTGATGTATACTTTCCATTGGACACTAAGAAGTCTCTAAAAGGAAAGCCAATGTGAAAACCATCATTAGTTCATATCAGAAGATTGATGCTGAAACAGAGAACAAGGAATGTCATTTTCTTCTTCTTCTGCTACATTACTGTCTTCTCCTTCTTCTTCTGCCATATTACTGTCTTCTCATTCTTATTATGTGCGTGTGCAAATTCAATGAAAGCAGAAACTCCAGTGACAAACTTAGGTTGCATACGTTGTTGCCAATTCACATACATCCAGTCCTTAATCCTGACGTACTCATGAGCCATGTTAGACTGTATCATATAAATTGTAGGTTATGATGACTATATTGAGAATATGGATTAATAGTGGGTAGGAAAAGTATTTCTCAAATGGATTTTGCATCTGAAAATCATAAACTACTAAGTAATAGCATATATAATTTTTTTAGTATAAAGGTTGTTATTTTAAGTTTTCCCTTATTAAATCAAATTTGTTTCACGTTTCGAGGAATATACCAAAACGTGCACAGGCATGCAATGTCTTGGTTTTCTAGTGTGTGATCTACCATACACAATACAACACAATACAATATTTCGTATAGTGATATGATCTAACTACCTTTATAAACTACATGTGTACAGAAAATTATGATAAGAAACCATAAGAAAGGGTCGTAGCCATGCATAACCTTGAATCTATATACCAAATCGTGCACAAGCATGCAATTATTGTCACATTGCCTTGGAATATAAAATATCTTGGAAGACTACAAGCGGAGCATTTAAATCTTGATAACTTTTGACTTCAACATATATTTTTCTCAAGTACCACGAAATATACTTCCTCCGTATAAACCGTTTTCAGGAAGATGGATTAACAATGACAAGTTATCCATATTAGAAAAACACGGTATTAACCTTCTTAAGATAATACATTGTATAAGCACACCATAGCCCAGAACATGTCCTTCTATCTACGCAAAACATAAACATCAGATAGCAATAAAAGGAAAAGAACCACCATATCGGAGATGAAAGATAGAGAATTCAAGCATTGTTTCATACCTTTAGAGCACGCTGCCAAAAGAAACAGAAAGACAATAGAACAGATTATCACATAGGAATTGATAGATAAATAAACAATTAACTTATGCTGCTTAAAGAAGATGTGACATGTTATTATAATTTCTTTTGGGAGAACCTGGAAATATGAAATGGAGGGGAAGACATACGCACATATCACATAAACACATGCATGCATATCACATGTCACATATGTTCTCCGCCGAAAGACGCGACCGCGACCGGAACATCTTGAATCACTTTCTAATGATGCGTTTGTTGTGTATTCTTGTGTGTGTGTGTGTTTCGGCTGTCGGGGGTAACCCTTATTTGTAGTAGTGACACACACACACATAAATAATGCAAAATGTTTAAGCAACCCCCTATTTTAGTAGTGACACACACACATAAATCTTATGTCTAATGACCATAAGATTGTCGGAGGCAGTTTTAATGTTTTGTGGGTTTGGATTTATACTTGGGACAATCCAATGTTGACACACACACATAAATAACAAATTAAAGTAAACTAACTAAGAGGCATGTTTGAGTTTTATACTTGGGATCACAAATAGCATGATGGCTGCAAACAGGTTGCTTGAATACTTGCAGACAATCCAATGTTGCCTCGCCATTTCTATAAATTTTAAACTCCCTGGCAAATTATCATCACTCAGGATTACTTTAGGGCCAGTTTGGCTGCTTCTTGCTTGTGATTCAACATTCAGCTTTTTTGATTTAGAACTCAGAGAGTGTTGCAAAACAAATCCAAAACTAAATAAACCTCAAACTAGCTACAGAGAAAGCAAACAGCAAACCCCCATGAAGTTTGGCTTTCAAGGGTTTTCCTACTAAAATACACTTAGATGCAGCACTTTAAGGAAGCTTGCAGCAATATAAAAACTTTTTGGTAGTTTAATGAAAAACTGCAGTGCTTCAAGATTGTTTAAGTTTTATGTGAGCTTAAGCTGTCATACAGAAATTATCGTTGCAAAAATGTTCGCAACCCTAGCTTTTCATGCAACGATACTGGAATACGAGCCTCAGATATGCCAGCTTAGGAATCAAAATAAGAAAGAGATTTGGGGTTATCCTAAGTCCAAAGTCAAACGGGCTCTAGAAATATATAAACCCAAAAAAATAACTGCATAAAGATCTCATAGAGATGAAAAAGATGTTATGCAAGCTCTGATCAAATCTTGAACGGAACTTTCACAAGAATTTATAACACCCGACCAGAATCCAATCCTGAGTTTGATGAAGCTTTAGGCCTTCAGCTTCCCCACAAAAATTAGTTAGGGCAAACCCTTTGCAAATCCATAGCTTTCATGCAGAGATGACGCTCAGAACATGCCAGCTTCCAAACACATTGAATAATACATAATCTCTCATACTCTCTCTCTCTCTCAATCAGACAGTTTATATTTGGATTTGAATTTAGGAAAAGAAATAAGATGGCTACAAACCAGCTTGCCTCGCCAATCTCATAACTATAAAGCTCATAAAAGTGGAAGCTTGAGGGCAAGCCATCATCGCCTCCATTCAATTGAAGCCAAATCATCTACAAAAAATAGAAATAAATATAATAATTGATCGATAGGCAAAATTGCAAGAAACCTATTCAGATTTCTGCATGAAAAAATAAGAGATGTAAAATAAGTAAAAGATTACCAAATGAAATTATCCCATCACTTGAACCCCCTCTCAAGACATTTTAGCAAAAATTCCCCTAGTAATTTTCCTCGGTTTAACTGTTTTTATATCATAAAAGAAAGATAAATTTCAACTGTACACACACACACACACACACACACACATCATATACACTGTTTTTGAATGTTGCCAGAATTTCAACAGTAATTCTAGATTTTTCCAAACTCTGAAGGCTTCACAAAAATTTTAAATACAGATAATAATATGATTGAAGAGATCAATCACCAATTTTTTAATGAGGATCAACTGAAACCCCAAACAGAGCAAGCAAATTACAAAGATCCCAAAAATTTGTTGAGAGCATAAAAAATTTAACATCATGATAACAATATAACCAAAATGGCTGAAAGATCTACGATGTCAGACTCGAGTTCTGATACGAAACGGGGCAACCCCAACCCCAACCATAATTATAACCCTAACCCTAAACCCAGCCCCAGCCCCAACCCCAGCCTAACCCCAACCCTAACCCTAACCCCAACCGCAACCCCCTGCCGAACCCCAACCCCAACAGCAACCCCAGCCCCAGCCCCAACCGCAACCCCAGCCCTAACCCTAACGCTAACCCCAACGGATGCCTCATCGATACCCAAACCATGAACCCTAGCCCTAAAATAATCAAAAATTTGTTTAATTTAAGATTTCCTAACCTGTGCAGTGGAGGCGTCGACGAAAGGAGGCGACGACGAAAACGGAGATGAGGATGAACCAGGCGGTGGCGACGGAGAATTGGCCTGCGCTGGCGACGACGATAACGGCGACGAAACATAGGCGATCGGTGGGAACGAGGGTTTGGGGATTTTGGGTTCGCGCGCGATATTGGGAAAATAATTTTAAGCTAATGAGCGTAGGGATCAATCCGTGCCTTTTTAATTAAATCTCTATTTAGTTGCCCCTACGGATAAATCCGTAGGTTCTTGGTTTGCGGCTCCGTAGGGGCAAACAACAATTTACGATTTAATATTTTTTAAATTAATATGTAAGGACCGTAGGGGCAAACAACAATTTACGATTTAATATTTTTTAAATTAATATGTAAGGACCGTAGGGGCAACCTTTTGGCCCTACGGACTAATCCGTAGGGCCAAACTAAATCTGCCCCTACGGATTTCGTTATCCGTAGGGGCAACCCCCTATTTTAGTAGTGTATCAGCGCCAATAGCTCGATCCTCTACGTGATAACCATACAAAGAAAAAGTGATAGTTGCACGTAACTCTTCTCGTACTTTACACGCGACAACCACACCAAGAAAAAGTGATGGTTACACGTAACTCTACTCGTACTTTCCACGTGACAATCACACCAAGAAAAAGTGATGGTTGCACGTGAGGAGGAATGTTGAAAGTAAAAAAATCAAATGATGGGATTTTAAAAATAGTCCCCTATTGGAAACAACAAAAGAAACACATAGGTATAAGATATAAGATGAAAAAAAGCTCAATAAGGCTTAGTCTCATTGTTAGAATCCACTTATATTAAAGGCCGATGTGTACCTATGAAAGGCACATCACTCCCTTGTTAGTTGTATGTATGCCCTAGAGGCCAGTATTGTACAGATGATGTATATTATATTGGATGCTTGGACATATATAGAGATGACTTTCTTGCTCGATATGATAGTATGCTATCTGGTTGCTCTTTATCTTAACATGTATACTTGTCTCTTTATACTGTCTTAGAGTTACATGTTGGTAAAGCCCTTAGCATGTGTACTTGACTACCTGGACTATGATACGGATCATACTAGTGGGGACATGGTAGTCCATAAGTACATCCTTCAAGGTCCTTAGTCGTGGATGTATCGAGACGGGGTATCGATACACCAGTGTAGACTAGCGTATACGCTTCTCGACCCATGAGATGGGCGATGGATGATCCCATATCCATTGGTGTTTGACATCAGAGATGGTATAGGGGTGCTCAGTGGAGACTGGGTACACTGGACGGACTCGCCGAGAACTCCCAGATGGTATTATACCTCACGTCAGATGGCAGTTCGCAGGTGACACTTGTGCAGGTTAATCTGTAGACCCGAGATCGTCATAGAGTCTTGTGTGATTCCCACTGTACTTTGATTTCCACCTTACCACGTCCATGAGGGCGTGCAAAACGGTGGTTTTTGGGTACAGTCCCGAGTCACATGGAGGCGATGAGCGATAAGAGGGGTTTCGTCTCTCCCGGTATTGGGGGTTGATGTTGCGCTGTGCTCGATTGGCCGTAACAGGGAAGTCCCTGGCCAGGACTGATTCTGAGATTTGCTGGTAAGTGTTACCAGTAGTTTCTCGACCCGTTATGAGCCTCACATCGGCACGACTTATCGGTTATTGGGGTCTGACGTTTACCACCCCTAGACTTGATATGCGACATATCAGACGAGGAGACCGGACTGTGCGGGTAGTGTTGCCGGTTGGCTCGACGGGAGTTGTAGCAGGTTCGCTTGTTCTCATCTGATCGTTCAATACCCGGGTTGCCGTTACGTTTAGCTGACCGCTTGCGGCTTGGGGGTGCTTGATATGATCATCACCCACTGCCGGCGTATTGACGGGTCTTAGAGTCCCACAAAGGAGTTACCTAGTCCAGGCGAAACGTTGTGGAGCGCGTATGCGATAAGCGCATAGGCCCGGTTAAGATGCGCGTATAAGATACCGTATATTAATCGGGCGGCTTGCTTTTGGTTAGAGTCATATGTGATATGGCTGGATTGATAAATCAAGTATTGATTTATCATTTAACTATTAGTTTCTCACTAGAAATCCTTTCTTGTATTTGATGGATGTATGCATGCATGTATGTTCTCTTTTTAGATTCATGCACATATTGATATGCATACACACATACATACATACATATATCCTTCATGGTTGTACATACATGGAAAATGGTGGCAATATAAAACTGACACCATGGTTTTATATATGGATTTTTATTGCATTTGATTTAAAACAAAATGAAAAAGGAAAATGGTTATCATAGATTTGTTTCTACACTCTTCTTTGACCTAACCATCCTTACCCACCTTTTAACCTTGGGTTAACTTTCCTTTTGTGTTTTAACTCAAATTCAATAATATATTCATTGTTTAACCATGGTTTGAGATGAGAAGTGGAAAATATAAATACATATATTTTCTATTTCTTGGTTATGAGTTATCCTTTTCTCTTGCTCTAAAAAGCCATCATCTTCTTCCTCCTTCATCTTTTACTCTCTAGATTTCTGTAGTGAGCAAATCACTCATCAAGTTAGGATTTTGAAGTGAGAAAAGCCTCAACAACATCATTCTACATAAGTCTTGCCCACTTGTCTAGAGTGTTAGCTTCCATTTTCATTCTTGATCTTGTGAAGTTGCAAGTATGGACAAAGCGGACTCCGGGTGGATCATCGTGGACCTAGAGGAATTCAAGCGGACCTTTTCCAAACCCCAAGTAGCCGAGGAGTCTAGCGTAGGGAGCTACAAAGGTTGTACTCTCAAAACCCTAGCTTAACCTACTTGTGATGAAGTATAGTTTTAGAAACCCTAATTTTTCTATGAACGATTCTTTGTTTGTTAACTTAGCACCCTAAAAATTCCATCTTTGGTACATGTGATGCTTCCAAACCCTTCATGAGGTGCTAGGTTAACCCAACATTGATATCAGAGCCGACCTAGAACATTAGGCGACACTTTTACGAAGTTAAAACTCCGATCGAACCGGAAAATACGGATTTTTAGCACTCTCTGGACATTTTTTCAAAACTGTTGTTTTTCAGAATTAAAAATATGTAAAAATTACAGCAGGAAAATATAAGCAGTACTGTGAAATACGAGGACATGAACAGTTAATATCGCCGTGGAACCGCGGCAATAGCTTGCTTAGGCCGCGGTTCCACGGCCGTACACAAGGAATGATGACTCGTTTTTATACAATAATGTTTATAACTGTATGTATATATTTTTAGGTATTTTTAATCTGATTTAAGTGCTGAATATTCTAGGGATAGTTTTGGACTCTACAATTCGATCGGAATTTTGATTTCGTGTTTCTTTCCGGATAATTAGAAAGTATTGAATTGTTCGAACGAGTGTCATTTGCTCACTTTTAACGGGGTTTAAATCTTTCGGAGATACGTGCAAGTTTTGTGGTGGACCCTCTAGAAGACAACAAAGCTTAACTCGATTATGTGACCGTCTTGAACTGCCCTTTGAACCTTAGGGTTTGGGGCAGTACGGCTGCCACATGTGAAGCGTTGGGTTGACCCTTCTACGGCTGGACCGCTACTACTGTGTCATACTCTGGGTTTTTGAACTCCGCTCAAGTGTTGAGCTTTAGGGAATCTTGGGTATTTGATCGTTCGTTCGAAAACTTTAATACTGTCTATTTATCTGGAATGTGATGCAATGTATGGAATTCATATTATAAGACACGAAATACGAGGTATGTGATATTTCGCATTTACGATGTCAAAAGAGAATGTGGATTCCAGATATTGCAGTTTTACGCTTTCTTTCCTGTGACCGTAAGTGTAGTATGTAGTGGTATTGCCGATTGTCGTTGCTATACGTCGACGACGATCGGTGTATGCATACTTACTTACGTTGATGATATGAGATATTATGTGTTGCTGAGATATGATGTGCAGGATTGTCGCGATTGAATAGCCGGGGGTTTTTATGTGAGATGAGAGTTTTTATATTTTCATTCATGTATATTCAAATGTAATGTAATATTCTTTTTATTTGGGGCACTTCCGGGTTGAGGTTGATACCACCAGTGTTGTATATTATTTACTTTTCCGCATTAGGATGGACCCAAGGAGGGGAGCACAAGTGACCGGGTTCTGGGGTTCAGTGGGAGGCCACCTCGAGGAGTCGAGACCGGGTCTCCTAAACTCCAGAATTGGTAGGGTCGCTTGCCGCTCTTGTAGGGGTCCAGGGTGTGGGCTTGGCTATTCATCGCGACTGTAGAATCCGTATTTTCTATTATTGGCTAAATACTAAATATGGACGTCCTAGTATATCCCACATTATATCTATGTTTCTGCTGCGATATCTGTGATATGATCATTTGATATGTTGTGATGGATACAGTATATAGTATATATGATATATTATATAGACATTACTTATGTTTTACACCCGCACTAGCCCTGCCCTGCTCTGTCGCTAGTTACCTAACCTAACGGTGCACGAGGGGACATCGAGGCAAATGCGGATGGCATAAGTGTATGTCGTATTTATCTGTGATGTTTAGGTGACTTAAATGATGGGACTTCATTAATGTGATTAATGAAAGAAAAGAAACCTAAAAGATGTTGTAGAATCACATTTTCAAATAAAAGGGTAGCTACAGTCTTGCTTTGCACAGTGATATATATGATATATCCTGCACCTTATTCGATGAGGAAAGAGCCGAGATCCCTTCACCGGGAGTGACCTCTTTAGCAAAACTGGCAGATACTACAACACTCAGTTTGACTTTTGATTGCTTTTGGAGTTTTGCTTTGCATAGCGGTGTATATGATATACCATGCACCTTATTCGATGGGGAAAGAGCCGAGATCCCTTCACCAGGAGTGACCTCTTTAGAAAAACTAATAAAAGCCTCAAAATCACTCCATTTCAAAATTCACATGATTCTACAACGATATCAAGTTCATTGCGCTCATGGTTTTCAGAAAAACCTGCGTAGCCCTCTGTCAATTCAGATAAGTAATATTTAGTATTCGTGCTGCGGTGGTTTGGCATGCGTCAAGACGTAGTGTACGGTAGCTGATTATTACTTATCTGTAGCATGAGATGCGATTGGATTAGGGTATTCGTACGGCGTTGTTTGGCATGCGTCAAGGATCATACGGGTGGGTTTAATTCAATCACGAATTGTACGGGTTGAACTTGACTAGCGGACTATGGGTTGTTTGGCATGCGTCAAGGTCATAGCACGCTAGGGGCAAAACATTATCGGGAGTTTCAAGTGTTGAAATTTGCAATGAGATTGCATGCCTTCTATGAGATAGCTGGATCCCGATACCCACTGCGAGTAATTGTTACTCCTGAGAGAGTTTTACACTGGACAATTAGCCGATCAAGTAGGTGTCTAGAAAGGTGTCAACGGGGTTACGCCTCTGGGAAAACGAGGTTTACTTTAATTAGGTCCGTGCGAAAGCACGGGGAACCTCCCTCAAAGTACCGACACTGGCCTGGCTGAAAGATCGGCGAAGTTGTAGAGTGTAATTAATCCCGGCTAGTCTTTCCTTTTAGGGTTTGAAGGAAGATTTGATAAAAACAGTGGGAGCCATCCTGATTAGATAAGATAATAACCAATCTGATCTTGCAAGAACATACGCTAAAGTGTTTTCTTCTCTCTCTCTCCAGGTAGCGACCATGTCATGCCTTAATCAAGATAATAATATGGATGTATTGACCGAACCCGCATGTTATACTGTGCAGGGGAACGTTGGACCCGTTCTTTCTTATAAGAGTTATAAGACTGAACAGGGAATAGGAGAATATCTAGATTCTCAAGCCGCCCAAAAGATTATGCATGTTGATGCATCTTCTTCAGGTGTGTTAGTTATTGAGAACTGTTTCTCAGTTCACCCTACGTCCTGGGTATTAGATACCGGATCAGGATCCCACATATGTAAATTGTTACATGGGCTACGGAAAAGTAGAGAACTGGAAAAAGGTGATCATTCCGTTCAAGTAGGGAATGGGGCAAATATTGCAGCCAAAGCAGTTGGCGAATATCACCTAGTATTACCAAGTGGTGATACAATGATTCTAAATGAGTGCTATTATATACCGAACATGATATGCAACATTATATCAGTTTCTTTATTAAGTAAAGAAGGATATAATTTTGTAGTAAAGGATAATGTTATGAACATATTCCTAGATCAAAAGTTGATTGCATCAGGCTCGTTACATAATGGCATATTCATTCTAAATCAAAATACAGTCCTCAATATACAAAACACAAACAAGAGGAAAAGTTCAGAAATGAACGAATCATTCTTGTGGTATTGTAGACTTGGTCATATCAATGCGACACGACTGGCTAAGTTACATAAAGATGGATATTTGAATTCGTTCGAATTATCATCTTATAATACTTGCCATTCATGTCTCAAAGGCAAGATGACCAAAACTCCGTTTACGGGACACGGAGAAAGAGTTACGGAACTCTTGAGACTGGTGCATAGCGATGTATACGGTCCCATGTCTACACATGCCAGGGATGGTTCTTCCTACTTCATTACATTCACTAACGATCTCTCAAGATTCAGATATGTGTTCCTAATGAAACACAAGTCTGAAGCTTTTGAGAAATTCAGAGAATATAAGCACGAAGTAGAGAATCAAACGGGCAAAAGTATTAAGATCTTTCGATCTGATCGAGGAGGAGAATACTTGAGCAATGATTTTCTGGATTATTTAAAAGAGAATGGGATTCTCTCACAGCTCACTCCTCCTTATACACCACAGCACAACGGTGTATCGGAACGGAGAAACCGCACTCTATTAGATATGGTGCGCTCAATGATGAGTACAGCTGAGTTACCTATTTCCTTCTGGGGATATGCGCTTGAGACAGCCATGAACCTATTGAATAGAGTTCCTACCAAATCAGTGCCTACCACTCTATATGAGATATGGAAAGGGAAGAGACTACATCTTAATTACATTAAGATATGGGGTTGTCCAGCCTATGTCAAAAGACAAAATCCGGACAAACTCGAGGCAAGATCGGTCTTATGTAAGTTTATAGGATATCCCAAAAATTCACAAGGGTATATCTTCTACCACCCCGAGGAACAAAAGGTGTTTGTTTCTCGACATGCCACTTTCTTAGAAAAAGGTTTTCTTATGAAACAGACAAGTGGTATTGAGGTAGAACTGGAAGAGGTTCCAGCGACACAAACTATAACAGAAGACTTGGTAGAACCAAAGGATTCAGTAGTACCTGACGAACCCCAGCCGCTCCGCCGATCTAGCAGGGTTTCTCATCCACCTGAGAGATGCTACGGTTTTCTCATTGATGGTGGAAGCGAGGATTGCATCATGGAGGATGATGACCCAACTAGCTTCGAGCAGGCCATCACGAGTAGGGACTCAGTGAAATGGCTGGATGCAATGCGGTCCGAGATGGAATCCATGTACACCAACAAAGTATGGACTTTGAAAGTTGCTTCTGAAGGGGTAAAACCCATTGGGAGCAAGTGGATCTTCAAGAAAAAACTTGGTGTAGATGGGAAAGTGGAGACTTTCAAAGCTAGATTTGTTGCAAAGGGTTTTCGTCAAAAACCAGGTGTGGACTATGACGAAACCTTTTCTCCAGTAGCTATGCTTAAATCCATCCGGATCATGCTTGCCATCGCTGCATATCATAATTACGAAATCTGGCAAATGGATGTTAAGACCGCCTTTCTAAACGGTGATTTAGAAGAGTGCGTGTACATGACTCTGCCAGAGGGCTTCGTAGACAGTGGGAGCAGCGGGAAGGTGTGCAAGATGCTTAAATCCATTTATGGATTAAAGCAAGCATCACGGAGTTGGAATATCTGCTTTGACGTCGTTATCAAAGAGGTTGATTTCCTCAAAAACGTAGCTGAACCTTGTATCTACAAGAAGGTGGTAGAGAGTAAGGTTGTCTTCCTCGTATTGTACGTAGACGACATACTCTTGATAGGAAATGACATTCCTATACTGCAATCGGTCAAGCTCTTCTTATCACAAAGATTCTCAATGAAAGATCTTGGTGATGCCTCCTGCATATTGGGAATTAGGATCTATAGAGATAGATCCAAACGGATATTGGGATTGTCCCAATCCAGATACATTGACACCATACTAAAGAGGTTTAGTATGGAAGAATCCAAGCATGGGAACTTACCCACGATCTCTGGAGTCACTCTCTCCAAAGAGATGTCTCCTAAGACTGATTTAGAGAGAGCTCGCATGCAAGGGATACCCTATGCTTCGGCTGTAGTCTCTATCATGTACGCGATGCTATGTACCAGACCCGATGTAGCATACTCACTAAGTGTAGTGAGCAGGTATCAGGCTGATCCTGAAGAGAGTCACTGGACAACTGTGAAGAGCATTCTCAAGTACTTATGAAGGACTAAAGAGATGCTCTTGGTGTATGGTAACGGAGAACTCCAAGTGGAGTCCTTTACCGATTCGAGCTTCCAGAGTGATAAGGACGACTCTAAGTCGCAGTCGGGATTTGTCTTTACCCTTTACGGAGGGACGGTTAGCTGGAAGAGTTCCAAGCAGGAAACCGCGGCAGACTCGACAATGGAGGCTGAATACATCGCTGCCAACGATGCTGCCAAAGAAACTGTCTGGATCAAGAAGTTCATTACTGAACTTGGAGTGGTTCCATCCATTGAGAATCCAATACCTTTGTATTGTGATAACAATGGAGCGGTGGCTTTGTCCAAGGAACCCAGGTCCCATCAGCGATCCAGGCATATTCTAAGGCGGTATCACCTGATCCGGGAGACAATTGATTGCCGGGAGATCGTGGTCAGGAGTGTTGACACTAAGAATAACACAGCGGATCCACTCACGAAGGCCATTCCCCAGACACAGTTTGAGAGACTCTTCGGGATGCTCAGTATGCGATACTACAGCAGCTGGCCCTAGTGCAAGTGGGAGATTGTTAGTTGTATGTATGCCCTAGAGGCCAGTATTGTACAGATGATGTATATTATATTGGATGCTTGGACATATATAGAGATGACTTTCTTGCTCGATATGATAGTATGCTATCGGTTGCTCTTTATCTTAACATGTATACTTGTCTCTTTATACTGTCTTAGAGTTACATGTTGGTAAAGCCCTTAGCATGTGTACTTGACTACCTAGACTATGATGCGGATCATACTAGTGGGGACATGGTAGTCCATAAGTACATCCTTCAAGGTCCCTAGTCATGGGTGTATCGAGACGGGGCATCGATACACCAGTGTAGACTAGCGTATACGCTTCTCGACCCATGAGATGGGCATGGATGATCCCATATCCATTGGTGTTTGACATCAGAGATGGTATACGGGTGCTCAGTGGAGACTGGGTACACTGGACGGACTCGCCGAGAACTCCCAGATGGTATTATACCTAACGTCAGATGGCAGTTCTCAGGTGACACTTGTGCAGGTTAGTCTGTAGACCCGAGATCGTCATAGAGTCTTGTGTGATTCCCACTGTACTTTGATTTCCACCTTACCATGTCCATGAGGGCGTGCAAAACGGTGGTTTTTGGGTACAGTCCCGAGTCACATGGAGGCGATGAGCGATAGGAGGGGTTTCGTCTCTCCCGGTATTGGGGGTTGATGTTGCGCTGTGCTTGATTGGCCGTAACAGGGAAGTCCCTGGCCAGGGCTGATTCTGAGATTTGCTGGTAAGTGTTACCAGTAGTTTCTCGACCCGTTATGAGCCTCACATCGGCACGACTTATCGGTTATTGGGGTCTGATGTTTACCACCCCTAGACTTGATATGCGACATATCAGACGAGGAGACCGGACTGTGCGGGTAGTGTTGCCGGTTGGCTCGACGGGAGTTGTAGCAGGTTCGCTTGTTCTCTTCTGATCGTTCAATACCCGGATGGCCGTTACGTTTAGCTGACCGCTTGCGGCTTGGGGGTGCTTGATATGATCATCACCCACTGCCGGCGTATTGACGAGTCTTAGAGTCCCACAAAAGAGTTACCTAGTCCAGGCGAAACGTTGTGGAGCGCGTATGCAATATGCGCATGGGCCCGGTTAAGATGCACGTATAAGATACCGTATATTAATCGAGCGGCTTGCTTTTGGTTAGGGTCATATATGATATGGCCGAATTGATAAATTAAGTGTTGATTTATCATTTAACCATTAGTTTCTCACTAGAAATCCTTTCTTGTATTTGATGGATGTATGCATGCATGTATGTTCTCTTTTTAGATTCATGCACATATTGATATGCATACACACATACATACATACATACATACATCCTTCATGGTTGTACATACATGGAAAATGGTGGCAATATAAGACTCACACCATGGTTTTATATATGGATTTTTATTGCATTTGATTTAAAACAAAATGAAAAAGGAAAATGGTTATTATAGATTTGTTTCTACACTCTTCTTTGACCTAACCATCCTCACCCACCTTTTAACCTTGGGTTAACTTTTCTTTTGTGTTTTAACTCAAATTCAATAATATATTCATTGTTTAACCATGGTTTGAGATGAGAAGTGGAAAATATAAATACATATATTTTCTATTTCTTGGTTATGAGTTATCCTTTTCTCTTGCTCTAAAAAGCCATCATCTTCTTCCTCCTTCATCTTTTGCTCTCTAGATTTCTCTAGTGAGCAAATCACTCATCAAGTTAGGATTTTGAAGTGAGAAAAGCCTCCACAAAATCATTCTACACAAGTCTTTCCCACTTGTCTAGAGTGTTAGCTTCCATTTTCATTCTTGATCTTGTGAAGTTGCAAGCTTGGACAAAGCGGACTCCGGGTGGATCATCGTGGACCTAGAGGAGTTCAAGCGGATCTTTTCCAAACCCCAAGTAGCCGAGGAGTCTAGCGTAAGGAGCTACAAAGGTTGTACTCTCAAAACCCTAGCTTAAGCTACTTGTGATGAAGTGTAGTTTTAGAAACCCTAATTTTTCTAGGAACGATTCTTTGTTTGTTAACTTAGCACCCTAAAAATTTCATCTTTGGTACATGTTATGCTTCCAAACCTTTCATAAGGTGCTAGGTTAACCCAACATCCCTCAACTTTAAATAAACAACTCTAAATAATTTGACATATTTTTAGAGATTTATGTTTAAAGTGGTTTTTTATGCTGTAAATGTTACAGCTATATATTTTTTGACACTTTTTAGTAGTTAACGGTGTCATGTAAACGAATATCCATTCCTGTTCTCACCAAATTCATTAATAAACTCAATTCTAAAACCTTATAATCAATTGGTGAGCAAAATGCCCAATGTTTAGAATCTTGGCATCAATCTTAGTATCGGAGCTCGGGCGGCTGTTTTTGGGCTCGAAAGCGGCTAAGGGCCATCTCGGACCGGGATCAACTAAGATAATATAAATATGACTAGCCTAATTAATCTTATTTTCATTCTTTCCAAACTATGAAGTCATTTCTTTCATTGTATATTATACTTTCTGGTTTTCAATATAAGATAATGTAAATATTGATGACACTTTCTCAAGATAAATATCCATAGTACGGTAATGTTAGTATTATCCATTTAGATATACTCGTATAACACCTTTAAATTTTTAACTTGTTCAATCACTTATGGTCTATCCAATTGTTATATTGATGGAGGCGTGAATCTCCTTCAGATGTTGCTTCCCGTTGATCTACTGATGGCGGCGACGGGTGGCTGTGATTGGATCTGGAGGCTGTCGCTCCTGATGCGTGTGGATCTCAATGGGTTTGAGGTTGTGGTTGCCGAGCTACCTGCAAAGAAGTCCCGGGGTGATTGTACCACCGAGGACCCTCGACGGTCAAGTTAGACTAGAGATCCGAGCAGAGTAACGGTTTAGTGGAGTAAAAAATGGCTTACTTGAACCGTCTGAAGAAGGGGTTTATATAGCGGTGGCAGTAGGCAAGGCAGGCGCGAGAATCACGCCGGCCGTTACGCTCCCGACGTCACGCCCGCGTGATGAGCAGGATCTCCCATTAATGGCGAGACAGGCTTGTTAATGAGGATCGTGATGGCGTGGAACATGGGATGTGGCCGACGGATATCTCGCGTATGGCGAGATTCGCGGGACGGCGGTTGCGCCTATGAGCGGTGTCGTTGGTCGGTCGATGAAACCGAGGAAGATGACCTCGGCGGGAGAGCTTGCGGACGAGCGGGAGAGCCGAGGTATCTTGGTTGTGCGGTAGCCCGGAGACGAGCCGGGAGTGCTGAGGAGGCTCGGGCCTGTGGTAAGTCGGAGTAGAGCAAAGGGACACTTGGCTTGGCTGCTGAGGTACTCGAGGCGAGGAGTGTGGTGCAACCTAGGAGACAGGGTTTGAGAGAAGCCCCTACTGTAGCACACTGGTTCTCCCTCCGTGGCCTTCAGGAGCCTAACTGGCTTACGCATATGACACGTCATCCGTCACCTGTCACGATCTAAGGAATTACCGTTATTGAGCATCATCATTAGCCCCCACTCTCGTTCCGATCTATTTTGTGGGTCGGGTCGAGAGTGGACTGCTTGGTTCTCTCTGTGCGGCTTGGCGCTGGTAATTCCTTGTGGTGGATTGTCCAGGGACGACACGGCGTTCTTGTTGTTGCGCATCGAGTATGAGTCGAACGAAGGACGAGTGTGGGAAGGTCAGTATCCTCCCTTTGCCGGAGTTGAGGCGCTGATCGCGCGTTGAGTATGAGTTATTCGGCGGGTCTTGGATCCGTGTCTTTGTAGGGTAGGAAGCTACCCGCTGGGGATGCGCCGAGCAGGAAGGGACTCGGCGGCTTCGCAAAGAGGGCTTCAGATTCTCAGCGTCTGATGGGCAGGAGGCTGCCCGCTGGGGATGTGCCGAGCCGGAAGAAACTCGGCGGCCTCACGAAGAGGGCTTCGGGTCCTCACCGTCCGATGGGCAGAAGGCTTGCCGTTGGGGATGCACCGAGCAGGAAGAAATTCGGCGGCCTTACGATGAGGGCTTCAGATCCTCAGCGTCTGATGGGCAGGAGGATACCCGCTGGGGATGCGCCGAGCAGGAAGGAACTCAGCGGCCTCACGATGAGGGCTTGAGATCCTCAGCGTCTGATGGGCAGAAGGGTGCCCGCAGGGGATGCGCTGAGCAAGAAGGAACTCGGCGGCCTCACGATGAGGGCTTCAGATCCTCAGCGTCTAATGGGCAAGAGGATGCTCGCTGGGGATGAGCCGAGCAGGAAGGAACTCGGCGGCTTCATGATGAGGGTTTGAGATCCTCAGCGTCTGATGGGCAGGAGGATGCCCGCTGGGGATGCGCCGAGCAGGAAGGAACTCGGCGGCCTCACGATGAGGGCTTGAGATCCTCAGCGTCTGATGGGCAGGAGGATGCCCGCTGGGGATGCGCCGAGCAGGAAGAAACTCGGCGGCATCATGATGAGGGCTTCAGATCCTTAGCGTCTGATGGACAGAAGGATGCCCGCTGGGGATGCGCCAAGCAGGAAGGAGCTCGGCGGCCTCACGATGAGGGCTTGAGATCATCAGCGTTTGATGGACAGGAGGATGCCCGCTGGGGATGCGCTGAGCAGGAAGGAACTCGGCGGCCTCGCGATGAGGGCTTGAGATCCTCAGCGCCGGTGAGTAAGAAGCTACCCACTAAGGATGTGCCGAGCAGGAAGGGACTCAGCGGCCTCGCGAAGAGGGCTTCAGATCTTCAGCGCCGGTGGGTAAGAAGTTACCCGCTAAGGATGCGCCGAGCAGGGTAGCTGCTCGGTGGCCTCTTGGCGAGGGTTTTGATCCCTGGAGTTGCGGGGTAGGGAGCTACCAGCCAGGGATAGCCGAGCGGGGTAGCCGCTCGGCCGCCTCTTGGTGAGGGCTTTGATCCTTAGCACAGGAAAGGTCGTAAGGGGCCTACTAAGGATGGCCGAGCAGGGTAGTTGCTCGGTGCCTCTTGGCAAAGGCTTTGATCCTTAGCGCGGGAGGGGCCGTGAGTGGCCTACTAAGGATGGCCGAACAGGGTAGCTGCTCAGTGCTTCTTGGCGAGGGCTTTGATCCTTAGCACGGGAGGGGCCATGAGTAGCCTACTAAGGATGACCGAGCAGGGTAGCTGCTCAGTGCCTCTTGGCGAGGGCTTTGATCCTTAGCGCGGGAGGGACCGTGAGTGGCCTACTAAGGATGGCCGAGCAGGGTAGCTGCTCGGTGCCTCTTAGCGAGGGCTTTGATCCTTAAGGACGGGCCGAGTAGGGTTACTTCCCGGTGCCTCTTGGCGAGGGCTTTGATCCCTGGTTTGGTAAGGAGATACCAGCCAGGGATACCGAGCAAGGGTGGACCCGGTTGCCTCTTGGCGAGGGCTTTGATCCCTGGTTTGTTGGGGTAGGGAGCTACCAGCCAGGGATAACCGAGCAAGGGCGGGCCCGGTTGCCTCTTTCGAGGGCTTTTCATCCTTAGCGCGGGAGGGGCCGTTAGTGGCCTATTAAGGATGACGGGCAGGGTTACTGCCCGGTGCCTCTTGGCGAGGGCTTTTTGTCCTTAAGGATGGCCTAGCAGGGTAGCCGCTCGGCTGCCTCTTGGCGAGAGATTTGATCCCTGGCATTGTGGGGTAGGGAGCTACCAGTCAGGGATAGCCGAGCAGGGTAGCCGCTCGGCTGCCTCTTGGTGAGGGCTTTGATCCCTGGCATTGTGGGGTAGGGAGCTACCGACCAGGGATAGCCGAGCAGGGTAGCCGCTCGGCTGCCTCTTGGTGAGGGCTTTGATTCCTGGTGTTGCGAGGTAGGGAGCTACCGGCCACGGATAGCCGAGCAGGGTAGCCGCTCGACTGCCTCTTGGTGAGGGCTTTGATCCCTGGCGTTGCGAGGTAGGGAGCTACCGGCCAGGGGGTAGCCACTCGGCTGCCTCTTGGTGAGGGCTTTGATCCCTAGCGTTGTGAGGTAGGGAGCTACCGGCCAGGGATAGCCGAGCAGGGTAGCCGCTCGGCTGCCTCTTGGTGAGGGATTTGATCCCTGGCATTACGAGGTAGGGAGCTACCGGCCAGGGATAGCCGAGCAGGGTAGCCGCTCGGTTGCCTCTTGGTGAGGGCTTTGATCCCTGCCGTTGCGAGGTAGGGAGCTACCGGCCATGGATAGCCGAGCAGGGTAGCCGCTCGGCTGCCTCTTGGTGAGGGCTTTGATCCCTAGTGTTGCGAGGTAGGGAGCTACCGGCCAGGGCTAGCCGAGCAGGGTAGCCGCTCGGCTGCCTCTTGGTGAGGGCTTTGATCCTTGGCGTTGCGAGGTAGGGAGCTACTGGTCAGGGATAGCCGAGCAGGGTAGCTGCTCGGCTACCTCTTTGCGAAGTAGAGAACTACCGGCTAGGGATAACCGAGCAGGGTAGCCGCTCGGCTGCCTCTTGGTGAGGGCTTCTTAGGTCTCCTGGCGAGGTCGTTTTTGAGCTGCTGCGGCGAGTCTCGCGTGCGCGACCCCGTCGAGGGAGGGGGTGCCGGTCATGCCTGGGAGCAGGCGAGCTGACCATCACCGCCTCGGGGGGAACAGGGGTGCGACGAGACTCGAGGCAAAGCTCTCTGGCGTAAGACCACGGAGTCGAGATTTGCGGTGCCCACCGGATTTTCGAGTACGTCGGCCTGAGAAAACCGCGGTTGCCGGAACTAATGAGGCGGCGGTCAGCGGTGCAGACGCGGATGGAGTCTTCTCTTCCCCTGTAGGGGTCCTGGCCCCAAGGCGGGGGAGCGGCGACTTGGTGATCTTGTCCTGCCGTTTGGACGCGGACGAGTGCTTCCACGATGGACGCGAGTCGGTCTATGCGGCCGGCGAGGGCGTTGATGGCATTCGGCGGAGGGGGTTCATCCGCGGCTCCGTTGAGGGGGAGGCGGCGGCTGATGCTTGGATCATCGTGATGATCACTTGCCATTAGGTTGAGATCGGGAGGCGAACTTTTGTTTTTGTGGAATCAAGGATTTTCCACAGATGGCGCCAGCTAATGGAGGCGTGAATCTCCTTCAGATGTTGCTTCCCGTTGATCTACTGATGGCGGCGACGGGTGGCTGTGATTAGATCTGGAGGTTGTCGCTACTGATGCGTGTGGATCTCAATGGGTTTGAGGTTGTGGTTGCCGAGCTACCTGCAAGGAAGTCCCGGGGTGGTTGTACCACCGAGGACCCTCTGACGGTCAAGTTAGACTAGAGATCCGAGCAGAGTAACGGCTTAGGGGAGTAAAAAAATGGCTTACTTGAACCGTCTGAAGAAAGGGTTTATATAGCGATGGCAGCAGGCAGCAGGCAGGCGTAAGAATCATGCCGGCCGTTACGCTCCCGACGTTACGCCGGCGTGATGAGCGGGATCTCTCATTAATGGCGAGACAGGCTCTTTAATGGGGATCGTGATGGCGTGGAACGTGGGAAGTGACCGACGGATATATCGTGCATGGCGAGATTCACGGGATGGCGGTTGCGCCTGTGAGCGGTGCCGTTGGTCGGTCGAAGAGACCGAGGAAGATGACCTCAGCGGGAGAATTCGCGGACGAGCAGAAGAGCCGAGGTATTTTGGTTGTGCGGTAGCCCGGAGACGAGCAGGAAGGACCGAGGAGGCTCGGGCCTGTGATAGTTCGGAGTAGAGCAAAGGGACACTTGGCTTGGCTGCTGAGGTGTTCGGGAGCGAGGAGTGGAGTGCAACCTCGGAGACAGGTTTGAGGGAAGCCCTCACTGTAGCACACTGGTTCTCCCTCCGTGGCCCTCAGAGGCCTAACTGGTTTACGCATGTGACACGTCTTCCGCCACGTGTCACGATCTAAGGAATTACCGTTATTGAGCATCATCATATATTAATATCATATCCTATTCCACTAATCTTCACATGCTCTTCCACCATCAATGGTGTCCCTCTTTACCAACAACAGATTAAACAATGTCTCCCTCATGACAACTTGAAATTTACTTTAGTGCTTTTCTTTTTTCGGAAACCCGTGCACAACAGAAGATTTCGGTTTGGTCAGTTTAGCAAATAATGTTCTTCTAGATGTAGGTTAACAGCCCAACTCTTTTGGTGAGGGTGAGAAGGAGAAAGAGAGTCTTGTATGACAAGTCCTTTTATATTTATTTTGGCTTTTTTAACCTCAGACTTTCCAAAACCTCTAATATTACCGTGCTCCCCCTACTACTTTCTATATACCTCTACCCCCAAAACTTTTAAGTTCCTCCTTTAGCCCCCCGACATTTTCCGTTACCTATTTATTAATCATAAATACTAAACATTATTAATTTTTAATCTAAATTGTAATTCATCTTATACCTTCAAAACCCTAAATTTATAAATTTTCCATTTCAATTTCTTAACTTTAGCATTCATAATCTCAAAATCCATCAATCATTCTTCAAATTCTCTCATTTTCTATATTCTAAACCCTAAATCTTCAAATTTTCATCGAAAATTCTCAGCTTTTACATTTTCCACATCTAAAACCCTAAAACCTAAAAACACAATCTTCAATTTCTCATCTTCTATATCCAAAACCCCAAAACCCAATAATATCTTTCAATTCCATCCTCAATTTCTCATCTCCTACATCTAATTAAATCCAAGAAAAAAATTCAAATTCTTTTATTATACACCTTCAAAATCTTACACCCCAAATTTCTAACTTTAATTATCATTTTCCATATCCAAAACCATAAAACCCATCTACTTTTTAAATTCTCTCATTTTCAAACCCAAAATCCAAACCCCCCAAATCCTGCTTTCAATCTCTCATCTTCAACCTCAAAAACCCATTAATCCCTATTTCTCTTTTTATATTCTTCATAAATAATTCTAAAATCTCTAAATCAATCTCTCTGGAGTCACTCATCTTCAACCTTTGTAAATTCTTTTTTATTTCACTCATTTTTCTCAAATAATTCTAAAATCAAGGTTCGAGATTTCGGCCGAAACCACCGATCGTAGTGGTTTGGTATCGGTTTCGGTGGAGACCGGTACAAAAGCCGAAACCGATACGAAACCAACCATATAATATCGTTTCGGCTGAAATTTTTAAAAACTTATTTTTTATATCATTTTTACTGTCATTGTGATTATTGTAGGCCTGCGTTGTTAGAAAACCGTAAAAAAGTGAACCCGAATTCTATATTAATTCTTATCTAAGTACACTTTTCAATATATTTTGCATCATGGTTGGATTTTTAAACACTAAGATCATTGTCTTGTAATATAGAACCGTAAATTTAAGTATTTAATATATCTACATTTATGTATGTATTACCGTCGAAACCAAAACCCGAACCGAGATTAGCAAAACTAGCCGAAACCGGCGAAATTAATAAAATTATGAGAGACCGAAACCGAGTTCTTGAACCTTGTCTAAAACTCTATTTCTTTTTAATTTTTTCAAAATTTCTCCCTAATACAGTAAATTAATTATTTATGCTAGATTTAACGGATTATTAATAAAATGTTTTAGGTCGCTAGTGCGTCCTAAAGGAGCAACTTAAAAGTTTTGGGGGCAAGGGATGAATAACAAGAATGAGGGCGGAGCACGGTAATATTGAAAATTTTTGGAGGGTCTGAGGTTAAAAAAAACATTTATTTTTTGTTAAAACTACTCTTCAAGATTGCATGGACACGGATACGTCACGATTCGATACGGCGGTACAAAAAATTCTAAAATATAGGATATAGGGATACGATTATATATATAATCTTATAAAATAAATAAGATGACAATATTAAACAAGAAAACATTAACAAGTCTAGCATGCTATATGCAAACATAGTAAAAACATGTTTATACGCATATGACACAAATAGAACATATATTATACGTATATGATATATATACAATACTTCCGATACGTGTTGTGTAAGTGTCTTGTAAGTGTCGGTGTCCAATACATGTCAGACACGGATACGACAATACATTAGAAGTATCCGTACAACCTAGCTACTCTCTATTTTGAGCCTTTCTCTAAGTTTTTGTTACAGTTACCCCTCTTTTTCTCCTTTTCTCTCACAAGCCAAATTCAATCCTTTTCTTGGCCAAAGAAAAAGCCCTCTTGAAAACCCATGTTGTTTATCATCAATATTGGACTTATATTTCAAAACAAAGAAATTTGAGACACTAAAACCCAAATAATGAGATTTTTTAATTTATAGAATCAAGTAGAAATTTTATAAATGTCTTAAAGAACCACCGGTTTAGAAATTTTATAAATACACTAAAAGACCTCTCAACAATTGTTGTTTTCATTAAAATAGCTTAAGGAATTAAGATTGTACTAAAATACATAAACTAATCACCTTATAGTAATCTTCTTTTGTTTCTTCTCTCTCTCCTGCCCATCTTGCTCCAGCATGCAAATTAAAGCACTCTCAAACCACATCCTTCTCAATGTCAATGTTGCCATAACCTCCGTTCATGCACTCTCAAACCCATTTCTTCTTGTCGAATTTGGTAATTTTGAAGCAAAACAAAAAATAATATTTTGGAAGCACCGAAGTAGCACTCATTAGGGGCCTGTTATCAATGGTCCAAGAGAACCATGGCATGATTTGCATTCTAGAATCGATGGCCCAGCTGCTTATGACGTTTTGACAAATTTTGAAGAACGGTGGTTTAAAGGCTGCAAAACGCCATGGAATTAAGAAATTAAACAAGTCTTATGATGATGCGCGCGCTACTCAAGATCGACAGAATACCAGAAATGCTAGGCATTCATGCATGAGTCCCCATTTTTAAATGATAATGATCCCGAGACTTGGCATGTGCAGGTATGATTTGTTAAAACCATTTCGATGAAATTTCTAGCCGTTATGTTTTATTTGTTTTCACCGCATAAATTTCTCAGACCTTCCGTTCAATCGATTCAAATTCTGTGAAAGGTTTTCCGAAGGATCCAAAAATTGCTACCGGCAAGGTACATTAAATCATTGGCTGCCTCTTAACCGTACATGGTTTTGCTTGTATCTGCATTGCAATTTCCTGATTAAACTAAACTTCATGATATTTTGTTAACAGAACCTCTTATGCGGAAAAAATTTATTGATTGACATGAGCATACATACAGCTTATGTCAAGGCCATACGCTCTGCACAACACTTTATTTACATCTTAAACCAGTACTGACGTGCGTTCATCGTACTTCCTGGGTTCATCGTACAAAAAAAAAACGACGGATAGTTGACTTCGCCACTTTAGTAAATTTCCTTCCATACCACTCTATACTTCGCCTTTTGTCCATAATAATAGAGATTTTGAATATGTAATAATATATTGTTTCCTTTTCTCTAAAGCCTATTTAGTGTAGTAAATGCAAACAGCTTAGTTGTTGATTAAATCATGGAAATCATTGGATCTCTACTTAATCTTTTTATTATTTTCCCTTGTTCTCTCTTGATGTCTGAACTAGACTTGTGTACAATAGAGTGAACTTTGTTACCCAAATGGACAACAGAAATGAGTATATTCTAAATTCATGAATTAATTTTTATCTACTAAGAATATGAGTAGATGGATTCATTACCTTGCATGAATCTTACAGTTTCTTCTCATACATGATTTTTCTCCTGAATCTAGACCTAGAAATTTCACTATATATAATCTTAAGGGTAAATTGTCAAAAAGCCCCCGGCCCGCTCGGGAGTTGTCTAAAAACCCTGTAATTTTCGAAATTATTGGAAAGGGACTACTGTTCAAAATATTTGTGAAAAAAACCCCAGGCTGTATATCATGTAGGTCTTGTATTTCCTCAATCGCTTGGACATTACATGCAACTATTCAGATATTACATACAACTGCAACATACTACAGGCAACTGCTTAGACATTACAGGCAACTGGTATACAGGGGTTTTTGATTGGCCCCTTTTTAACCAGAGAAAAAAGCCCAGGGTTTTTACACAAGTTTGAAGCGGGCCGGGGGCTTTTTGACAATTTACCCTGATCTTAAAGAATCTCAATCTTAATGTCTTTTTGAATTACTTAGAACTTGAGGGCAAACGACATGAATGATTAAGCGCACACAACTGTAGAAATTTCTTGAATTATTTTAATAATTTCATCAACAGAGCTTTTCATAATTCATTAAAATTTTAAGATGCATGATCTCTCCACTAATAATTAACCCATGAAGCAACTGAAAGATTGATACACATTAATTTATTGCATTGTAGTTTTGAGTATAAATTTAAGCCCGGTTACTCCGGTATCAACTGGGAATATTAAATCAATATTTTTGCAGCTAACGCAATGAGTATACCATGGCCTTAATGCTTGCTCATGTTTATCTTATTCTAGTATGGTGAAGGATATGCTAAAACAATGCAAGCATACATAGTACACGCATGTGCATTGTAAGAATATGTGCACGAAAATACGAACATGCACATGACTCGGATGCATCTTATCATATATGAAAACCTGTTGATTTCCTTAGGGACATGCCAAGAAGAATCGGCGGTTCATGATCTATGTACATTCAAAAGGTATGATAGTGGATGACGAATACTTGATAGTGGGATCAGCAAACATCAACCAGAGGTCTATGGAAGGAACCAGAGATACTGAGATTTTATGTTTTTATCTCTCTTTTGTATTGGATTTTGAGATGATTGTTATAAAGATTTTATGTATTGATCTCTCTTTTGTATTGGAACGTTTGCGGGATCTATAAACTCTCATTGTTCTTTGAATTTTAATATTATGATTCTAGATGTGGATTGTTTCTGTTATGATTTACTTGTTTGTCGTGTGACTCTATGATAGAGAACTTCTTGCAGTAGTGCAAAGTATTGGTGATCAGTGAGCTTCTCGTTCAGTTATAACTGTAGAAATCGAGGGATGGTGTTTATGTTTGCTGCACATCGTTGATTTGTTATTCATCTCCTTTGATTCAATGTACCACTCGATTATTTTTTCTCCAGAAAACCGCATCCAAATGCACACGTCTTGTGCTTTGTGGTGGCTTCATGGTGATACTAACAGCATGATGCATGCATTTTCTTTTGTTGTGGACCAGTATGACGGGCACGGTACAGATGCTAACAATAGCTGTTGAAAATTTCATTCTTGTAAACATTGCAATTGTTGGTAAGGGCTACAAGTTTCATTCAATAATTCAGAATGTTATTCATATATCTTTTGAATTTCTGCTGGGGTATATCATTTTTACCTTAGTCTTCTCTTTTCATCACCAACATCCCACAACTCTTCTATTACAAGGAATCATTGTTCCTTTGTTTGAGCCTGAGAATTCTCTTGTATGCTACTGGTTAATCTTTTTTCACCAGAACCCCTAAAACTTTAGTTTTTATAATACATCCCTGAAAACTTTGATATTTTAATACAACCCTTGAAGCTTAGATCTTTACCATAATAGCCCCCTATAGTCAATTGCCATCTATCTGACATGCCATTTAATATAAGGGTTAAAATGAACGGTTACCCTGCAACAGCTTTAGAGCCTTCGAACACCCTTCCTTGCTCTTCTCCTGTCTTCACTCTCCTATCTTTGTTCTAATTTGCAGCTCCTGTATGCTGCAGCGCACCAATTTGCAGCTCCCTCACGTATCTCCTCTTCAACTCACAAAAATGATTTAAGATCTGCATGAGAAAACGAAAAGCCCTGCATACCGGAGACTTGGAAGTGAGTGAGCTAAATAGAGAGATATATGAAGGGTAGATGAGGATTTATGTCTTGCATCGTAACCAAGTTTAGCCCTAAACCTAGCGGTTGGTCAGAGTAAATAGACAGAAGGTCCTTTTTGAATAAATGGTGAAGCCAGAGAGTTGTATTCATAATCTCAAAGTTGTAACGATTGTAAATATAATTACCAAATTCTAGGGGGTTCAATACAGGGAAATAAACACCAAATGCTCTTCGTGTATCCTGGGAAGAAAAGGGGCAGAGGAAATGGCGATGCCGAAGAGAAACGAAGAGCGGTTAGGGAAGAACAATAATAAAAGGAAGAAAAAGACTGGAAATGAGGAGATGGATGGAAAATGGCCGCTTATAAAACTCAAGAAGGATCTTCACATCAATCGCCTCAAAGGCACCCATCTCTTCATGGTATTTTTTTCCTCCCAATTTTCTTTGCCTTTGAGCTAAATATTTCCTGCTCACTTTGAGTTTAATTTTTGTATATGCTTTTCTAAATGAATTATATTGTTTAGATCTATGCATGGCCCTAGTTGAACCATTAACTACGCTTCTGTCGTTTCTCTTAAACTAGGGCATTTATTGGTCTTAGTTGCACGTGTTGAAACTATCTTTGATCGGTTCTCTCTCATCTTATCTTCAATGGTAGCGGCCTCTAACTTGTTATGAATACTTTCATTTCTGTTCCAATATTTTAGTGTATATCCACCCGTCCATCCCAACATTTTCATTTCAATCACGCTCGTCTTCTAGATATGTTGTTTCTTAATTGCCCATCATTTTAATTCGAGAGAGATTGGTTTAACATTTACAAATCCCAGCGAATCTGAAAGAATCTGAGAGTTTCGGATCCCGATTCATGATCCGATTCGTAAGGCATTTACAAGTATCTATGCTTCATAGTTCATCATTTTTAACTAAAACTCTTTGATCTTCACTCTTAATACACGTGAATTACAATTTTTAAAAGTATATCAATCAAATAAACAGATGCTAAGAGGCATAACACGACTAAAGAAATATTCATTAGGGGTTAATCCAATTTTCGACATGACTTGTTGAGAATATATTATGAAGGTGATCAAGTTGTAAAATTTGTGATTTAATGGAATCATGAGCATCTTATTATAAACATGTATCTTAGTTTTCTTTCTTTTTTGTTATGTTAATTGGAATGAAATATGTTATCCCTTTTTTTATATATACATTGTTTCAATGCCATGCATCTTGAAATTTATTCACTTTCTTCAATCAATATTATTTTATCATCATGATTATATGGGTAGATTTAGAGGAAAACAATTCTAGCAATGGTGATAATGCAATCATATAGACATATTTCTGGTGCCATTACTTTAACCCAGTAACGACCATTTAAGAATCAAAATTTTAATCATGTTTGTAATCTCTGCCGATTCTGATCCGAAATGGCTAATTTCGATCTTAAAACTACCATTGAAGTTCCGATTAACGATATCGTTCGATGTCGAATTATATTAGGTTTGCCTTTTGATCAGTATTAAGTTTGTTAATAGCTTAATGAGTTTCTTAATACCAAACAGGTTATTGAGGTACAACTTATTTGATACTATTAATTACTGAAAATATATCAAAAAGAAAGTAGTTACTTTTACTAAGTATTAACAACCATTTTAGGCATTGAAATTATTAAAGAATCGAAAATAATTATTATAACTATTTAATTGAAGATTCTACTAATATTTAAAATTCTTTGTCAAACGATAGAAAATCCAATAATTCTAATTTGCGACGGCCAAGGTTATGGAATGCGCTGTGTTTTCATACGTCCGGGAACCGCATAGCGCATAAGCAAATTATGCGTCGTATGTGTTTGCATATGCGATTTGTATTATTAAAATTAAAAATTATATATATATATATATATATATGATAAAAATTTGAGAAGAATATGAAAAATACTAAACATGTGTACAAAATATATATTGCCCATAATTTTAATATGATGAATATTATTGGATTATTAAGTCAATCTATTTCAAATATACAATACGACAATGATATCATGATAATATAATGCAATGCTAAGAAAAAAAAAGCGTACCTCAACTATGTGCAAATCTATAGCTCGTAGATAAATGTATTGTAAATGTTAGTTTGAAAAGAAAATATACAATGTTTTATAGTGGTGTCTCTGCGAGATTGGCCTTGAAGATTATTTTTTCGTTCTATTAAGCCGGTATCATCTTGAATCTAGATTTTCTTATTTGTTTATATGTTCCTTACATGTTTGTAGTTCACATTGTTCACCGCTGAAAACCGGAGACAGACTGGGTTAGAACGTCTTTGCCTGAATTTGGGGGCAGATGTATGGGTTGATCCATTCACCTCTTCGAAAACACTAAGCGATTATAGTACCATATATCGAAGGTCTGAATAGATGCGACCAATGTAATTGACTTTCAGATTCCCTCTCAGAGTGAGTTATATTGATTGTAGAGACGCATTTTCCTACTGGTGCAAACCCCTATACTTAATTATGTTATCGCGAACGATAACCAATTTCTACACTCCAGATTGTTTTCTTTAGGTTTTGTGTCTTTTCATTTGTTTGGTTTGCTCTTGAATTGTATACGAAGATTAATTTTGTCGTCTCCCGTAGGACACGGATTAATCCAAATTCATATATATTTTCATAATTTGGTCAAGCATTGCTTGACTGGGCCTACATTGGTGTCTTGGTTTATCAATGGGAGTGAAATTATGTTTCCATTCGCACATTGTGAGGTCCATAAGTTTTACATGAAAGCATAAGCTTTATCTAAGAACACGTTAGTCTCATTTGAGAACTACGGTCTACTTAGATGAGTCATATATTGAGAACTTTGTTCTTTGTTGATCATTATGATCATTGGTGAAGCCTAGGCTTCCATACTTAGCCAAATTGCTAAATCAAATTTTGACTTGGCATTTATGCGCACTTGCGATTGTGCCTGTGCATTGCACATGGCGTATTTGAGACTAGTGTGCGCTTGGCCCGCATATTGCACATGGCGCACTTGGCACTTTGGTGCGCACGGCGCTCGGTGGGATATGAAGTTGGCACTTACGCTGCGTGCTTGCGCCTGTGCATTACACGTTGCGCGCTTGAGAATAATGCGCGCTTGCGCTTGTGCATTGCACGTCGCTCACTTGGTGCTTGCGCCCGTATATTGCACGTGGCGTTGTCGCATATGCGCTTTTGTAAGGAGCACCATTGGCGCTTACGCATGTGCGTTGCACGTGGCACTACACAAATTTCTGCAGTGAATGCTTTTGACACTTGCGTTGTTATGCAGGGTGCGTCCTGATAATGAAAGTTTTGCACTTTCAGAAAGTAAAGCTTTCAATGAAGCGTATGCTTTTATTTTGGTTTTTGTCCATGTTTCGGTCATGTTCTTGATGGGAACAGCCGTTCCATGAAGCCCAGACTTCAAAGGGATGAAGAAGGAGAAAGATGATGAGGGATCGTTGGTTGTAGAGATCCAAACACCTCTCCGAAAATGCTGAGGGATTACAGCGCCGTATATCGAAGGTGTGGAAGAATGTACCTTAAACCACGCCCTAGAGATCTTTTGATTTCATCCAAAAAACATAAGTTCTTATGAAGCCTAGGCTTTGAGAGGAAGAAGACAGAGAGGATTTCATCTTTTTTACCTAGTCGGTTAGGGTTTTGAAGAATTTTTCTTCGAGCTTTTTGGAGGCTGCCCTCTCCCTTTACGAGGGTTTCTCCCTATTCATCCCGTTTTGGGAGATCCATCTCCCCTCTTCTTTTGTGGCTCCGTCTCTTTTTTTTTTTCCAAAGTTCACATCTGAATCTCTCTCTGCTCCTATTTATAGGATGGGAGTAATTAAGGTAAATCCCTAACTAAGAGATTTAATTTGATCTAAAATGATCTTTTATCAATTTAGAGTGCCTAAACACCGTTGGATTTTTTATTATCTTTTTGTTTAGAAAGATCCCAGAGAAAGATTTTCTTTCTAATTAGAGCCTTGGCTCTTTTCTGAAGCGTTCGCTTCATTAACGGTGCGCTTGAGCCATGTGCATTGCACGTTTGGCGCTGGCGCACACATGAAGTGCGCAAGTCCCTTTGCGTATTGCGCTTGCGCCCATGCATTGCATGTTTGGCGTTGCACACATATGATTGGTGATGGCGCTACATGCGTTGCACGCGTTTTCGCGCCTTTGGTGCTTGCGCCCGTGCACGCACGGTTGGCGCCGCACATATATGATGGGCATTCGTGCCTTTGCGCATTGTGCTTGTGATTTTGTGGAGTTTGCGCTCCTTGTGTGTGCGCCCAATTTTTGGGTCCTTTTTTCAAAGCTTAAGGTTTTTTCCAGAGCATAAGCTTAAGTTTCTTTATAAGCGCCATGTTTTGGTGGGAACAAATGCCCCCACTACTTTGTCCATGTAGGTATATACGTGGGTTAAATAGTGTAGCATAGTGTAGGGTACACAATTGCTTTCACAGATCGGCGGATTGTACATGACTTTCAAAACCTTAATGTGTGAAGATAGCGAGAGGACACTGGCGTCGTCATCTATCATTCACTCAAATCACGATTCTTAAGAATTGTAGTTCTAAACCTTGAGGCTCGTGAGTTGCACCTTTCTCCTTTTGCTTGTGCTATGAGACATTAGCTTAGTTTATGTACTCATTCCGGAGCATTCGGATTATTCTCCTTTTAGGCGTGAACAAACTCATCCTGACATTACATATGGGAAGCTGTCAGGTTTGCGGTACCGGGTGTAGTCTGTCATACCATCGCGTTAGCTTAAGTCTTCTCGGTTCATGTTTCTTCAGATCGCTGTTTGAGTAGCCGACACACTCGTTGTATCTCCAAGCCCTTCTGAGGCGGAATACAACATCCCAAATAATCTTCCTAGGCTAGCATGTATATTGCCATCAGAGATTTAATATTAGGCCGCACTATTGCACTTTACTTTGGGGTCAAACTCTTTAAGTCCTAGAGAAGTCAATTCTACACCCTTCTGAGGCGAGATGGCATCTAGTATTCTTTAGGCGTGTATGTACTGCCGTCGAGACCTGGAGCTAGGAAATTGCCGTCACTCCACTTTTGTTTTGACTCTTTAAGCCTTGCTGACGCCATGTCCATACTCGGTTGGAGTAAACTGGGCGTGCTGGTAGTCTCTGTGCTGTATGTATTGCCATCAAGACTTGGAGCTAGGAAGATGTCGTCACTCCGCTTTTTTTTGACTCTTTGATCTTGTTGACGTTCAATTCTGCCCTTCTAAGGTACGAGTGAGGACTTGGTTTGTCTTTAAGCCCTTGAATTTCTGCTTGGGATGTTAGAAACGTGCCATCACATCATTCTTTTGATTCATTGAGTCTTGTCCATTGGACCGTTTCACCATTTTGGCTATTGTTTGAGTCTTTGAGCTGGAGGGTGATGTCGGATTTTAACTCTGCTGGAGCATCACTGAACACCCATGATGCTTCTTAGGCTTTGTGGATTACCTATCGACGAGATGTCTTTCATGGTAAGACTTTTCATTTGCATTTCCATCGCAATCGGTGGAGTACCGTTGAGACGAACCATCATTGGAGATCGCGGGGCATTATTCTTAGCATTTTAACCTGAGAAGATACGGAAAGGAACAAAATCGTCACCTATTGTTGACCCAAGTTGCAAGACCGAGAATTTCACCTTGCGATTTAAGGAGCTTTGCCGAGTGAGCCCATTAGAGAGCGATGGCTTAGGAGACAAATTTATGTCCCTATCACGTAAGACTTTTCAATTTTATGAACCGTGAGAGTCTCATAAAATTATTTTCTCCTTACGAGTCGTGAGGATCCCGTAAGTGTTTGTTCTTCTCAGGAGTCGTGAGAACCTTTATTTTCCCTTGTGAGTCATAAAGATCCCACAAGTGTTTTCCTTATGAGTCAAGAGGATCTCGCAAGTGTCGTTCTCATTCTCCTCATGTATCATGGAGACACATGAGTCTTCTACTCATTGGTAGCTTGGTTTGCCAATGCAGGACGTTTTGGATGCAACTTTGCTGCGAGTAGTCTATGGATCGTATACGGTAGTCAATTTGGAGACCAACCGCAGGGCATCAATAGCTTAAGAGACAAGTTTAGGTCCCTGTTACTTAAGAATTTTCAATTTTATGAGCCGTGAAGGTCTCATAAAAAAATATCTTCTCCCTACGAGTCCCGTAGGTGTATTTTCTCCTTAGGAGTTTGAGAACCCCTAAGTGTCTTTTCCCTTGTGAGTTGTAAGAATCTCACAAGAGTGTTTTCCTTATGAGTCGAAAGGATCTTGTAAGTGTCGTTCTCCCCATGTGTTGTAAGGATGCATGAATGAGTCTTTTCCATAATGGTAGCTTGGTTTGCCACTGTGGGTTATTTTGGATGCAACTTTGTTGCAAATAGCTTATGGATTGTATATAGTAGTCAATTTGGAGACCGGCCACAGGGCAGCGATGACTTAAGAGACATGTTTAGATTCATGTCACCTTAAGGCTTTTCAATTTTATGAGCCGTGAGGGTCTCATAAAAGTATTTTCTTCTTACGAGTCGAAATGATCTTGTAAGCGTATTTTCTCCTTAGGAATCGTGACGACCTCTAAGTTTCTTTTCCCCTTTACAAGTCGTAAAGATCTCACAAGAGTGTCTTTTTCTTACGCGTCGAAAGGATCTCGTAAGTGTCTTTATCCTTGTGGGTCAAGAGGACTTACAAATGACGCTCACCACACCGGGAGGATTGCTTACCTTTGGTGGGACTTTAGGTATGCAATCTTGTTGCGAGTAGCCCATGGATCGTATACGGTAGGCAATTTGGAGACCAGCCGTAGAGCAATGGCTTAAGAGCCAGGTTTAAATCCGTCATTTAAGACTTTTCAATTTTATAAACCGTGAGGGTCTCATAAATGTATTTTCTCCCTACGAGTTGAGAAGATCTCATAAGTGTATTTTCTCCTTAGAGGTCGTGAGGATCCCTAAGTGCCTTTTTTCCTTGTGAGTCGTAAGGATCCCACAAGAATTTCTTACGAGTTGAGAGTATCTCGTAAGTGTCGTTCTCCTCATGTATCGTAAGAACACATGAGTAAGTCTTCTCCTCATTGGTAGCTTGGTTTGCCAAAGAAGGACGTTTTAGATGCAACTTTGTTGCAAGTGGCCCATGGATTGTGCACGGTAGTCAATTTGAAAACCGGCCGCAGGGCAATAGCTTAGGAGACATGTTTAGGTCCCTGTCACCTAAGACTTTTCAATTTTATATGTCGTGAGGGTCTCATAAATGTATTTTCTCCTTACGAGTCGAGAGGATCCCGTAAATGTATTTTCTCCTTAAGAGTCGTGAGGAACCCTAAGCGTCTTTTTCTCTGTGAGTCGTAAGGATCTCCCCAGAGTGTTTTCTCCTTACAAGTCAAGAGGATCTTGTAAGTGTTGTCCTCCTTATGTCTCATAAGGCCGCTTAGTAGGTTTTTTCCACAATGGTAGCTTGGTTTGCCAATGTGCGGTTTTATCACAAGTAGACTATAGATCGTATACGGTAGTCAATTGGGAGACAGGCCATATGGTATCGATAGCTTAGGAGACAGCTTTAGGTCCCTGTCACCTAAGACTTTTCGATTTTATGAGCCGTGAGGGTCTCATAAAAATATTTTCTTCTTACGAGTCGAGAGGATCTCGCAAGTGTATTTTCTCCTTAGGGGCCGTAAGGACCCCTAAGTGTCATTTTTCCTTGTGAGTCGTAAGGATCTCACAAGAGTGTTTTCTCCTTACGAGTCGAAAGGATTTCGTAAGTGTCGTTCTCCTCATATATCGCAGGGACACATGAGTGGGTCTTCTCCTCGTTGGTAACTTGGTTTGCCAATGAAGAACATTAGGATGCAACTTTGTTGTGTGTAGCCCATGGATTGTATATGCTAGTCAATTTGGAGACCGGCCGCAGGGCAGCGATGACTTAGTAGACAGGTTTAGGTCCCTGTCACCTAAGGCTTTTCAATTTTATGAGCTGCGAGGATCAAATAAAATTATTTTCTTCCTACGATACGTAAGGATCTCACAAGAATGTTTTATCCTTACGAGTTAAGAGGATCTCGTAAGTATCGTTCTCCTCATGTGTCGTAAGGACGCATGAGTGGGTCTTTTCTATAATGGTAGCTTGGTTTGTCAATGTGGGTTATTTTGAGTGCGGTTTTATCGCAAGTAGCCTATGGATGGCGTACGGTAGTCAATTGGAAGACAGGCCGCATGACAGCGATGGTTTAGGAGACAGGTTTAGGTCCCTGTTATAAGTATACATGTGCTCCTTGCTGTATCAACTACGGTTATGCGGAATCAAAAACTTTTAAAATTTTGAGCACAAAACACTAAATCCCAGGATACAATCCCAAACACTAAACTAAACAAATCCTAACTAGAGTTTTTTCCTCACTTGAGAAAGATCAACCCTCACTTGAAAATATCTCTCTCATACTTATCTCTACTCACGCAAAACAAAAGAATGGGTGGGCTTGGTGATTCACTAGGGTGAGTCACAAGCCTATACACTTCCATATTAAATGGTGAGGAGATAAGTGAGAGAGTGTAGCCACCTCACAAGTATACATACACATACAGTTATAAATACAAATGCATGTATATAAACAAGTATACTCAAACCCGTATAAATACGTATACCGTATTTTTACCAAAATACGAATACCGTATTTGTACTGAAAATACAAAATACGCATATTCATATTTAGAAATAAATACTGTATTTGTATCAAACCACAAATACCCGGATTTATACAAATACACGTATTCGTATAAATACCGTATTCGTGTTAAAATACAAATACCCAAAAAAGAGCAATATAATACTAGCATCAAAACTGGCTGTCTTTCAAACCTGCTAGTACTACTAAACCGTCCGATTAAAACGCATGTATAAATACACGTGTTCAATCGAACACCCCTACGTAAAACCATACGCAAACTACACTATTTCGCCTGAACCGAGAAACCCTCTGTGTAGGACTCTAAAGACTCGACAATACGCTGGTAATGGTTTAACCACAAGCACGTCAGTAGCACTAACTGTACGTAACGGCTACCCAGGTATCTGTCGAAAGGAAGATCGACACGATAACTCGTCCGAAAACCCTACTGAGTCTATAGGTGGCATTCTCCGTACAGTCCGGTCTGTTAGTTTAAGAGTATCGCATATCGGGTCTAGGGGTGGTAAACGTCAGACCCTTAATAGCGTAATAAGTCATGTCGGTGTGGAGCCCAATACACTCTGAGAAACTACTGGTATACCTACCAGTAAATCTCACTTGCCCTGGTCAGGGACTTTGTGTATTGGCCAACCGTACGCAACGAGATATCAACTCCTAATACCGGGAGAGACGAATCTCTTCTATCCCCTACTGCCTCCAAGTGCTTCGGGACTGCACCCAACTACTACATGTTTGCTGAGCCGTGGTAGGGTAGTAATATAAGTACAATGGGAACACACTCAAGACAAATAGTGATGTCAAGTCAACGGACTAACATGTATCCATGCCATCAGGGAACTGCTAACTGACGATAGGTATAATACCAACCAGCAATTCTCAGCGAGTCGGTCCAGTGTAACTCATAACCTAATGAACACATGTATACTATCTTTGGTACCGTATACCAATGGCTGCAGGATAGGCCACCTCCCCTGATGGGGATAAGAAGCGTATACACTAATCTACTCTGGAGTATCGATACCTTATCTCGATAATTCTACGACTATGGACAAGTTTAAGGATGTGCTTATAGACTACCCAGCCCCCACTAGTATGACCGTCAACACAACACTGGTAGTCAAGCAAAGACCCTAAAGGCTCTATCTACATGTATTAGTGATACGTTAAAAGAAACATATACACATGTTAAGATAGACTCAAATCAGATAGCATACTATCATGTTGAGCAAGACTCTTATTATATTTGTATATATCTCAATCTTCCAAAATGTAATATGCAATCCAGTACTATACAATAATGGCCTCTAAGGCATATATCACTAACAATCTCGCACTTGCACTAAAGCCATGTATTGGCATATCGCAGACATAACATCTCGAATAGCCTCTCGAACTGCGTCTGAGGGATGGCTTTTGTGAGTGGATCTGCAGTGTTCTTCATGTCTATTCTCCGCACTTCAATCTCCCGGCGATCCACGATCTCCCATTACACATCATTACTGTTTGTTTACATCAACTTGGGTTCTTCATATGTTCAAATTGACATGTTCCAACAGTAATGTTCCGATAAATCATGTTGTATATGGGTGAGTATAATTCATTAACATGAGCATATTATCCAACTTTGTCACGACCCGAAGGTGGCACGTGATCGGCACTTAAATCACCTGATATCTAAAGACGTCGACGCGGTTCAAATGAACCGAAGCCCGGAATCTAAACCCTTTTTTTTTTTGAAAACATTGGAGGTGAAGTTTGAAATAGTTATCAAATGGAATCATTTTAAAATAACCATTTGAGTTTAACTAAGTATGTTTGAAAAGCTTCTATGACGTTTTAAAATTTGACAGCACCTCCTTTGTAAATTTTGCATAAAACCCGATACATATATATAGGTGATACTTCATATTGGACACATATACACATGATTACATAAATTAACATGAGAAATTCGCAGGACCCGTAGAAGCATCCAACATTCGTTGTTTTTTCCTCACATTTTTTTTTTGTTTTTTTAAAGAATGTGTTTTTCTCGTCTAATAATGCATTAAGAGGAGAAGAAAAAAAGCAGAAAATTAGGTATTTATTCATCAGCATATGTAATGAAGAAAAATTGCTCAAACGTTCAGCAAAAAATTAAAAAAAGAATGATATATAAGTGCAATATATTCAAATGATATTTTCGACCACACCCTATATCCATACAATATATAAACCATTAAAAAGCAAGTAACGAAATAACTCACTATGAATCATTGACAAGCTTTGCACGCCCTCGTTTTTCGTCAACCTCTACTTTGAGACCCAATCGCGCAATTTCAGGAGTCTGGATAGGCCCTTGCAACTGCAGATCAGATACTTCCTGCTGGTTTTCCATATTCCCTTCCAACAAATTCCTTACTGCGAGTAGCCCCCATTCTCTCAAGAACGGATTATCTTCATCAACAACGCATTGTTGTAATAACAACAGGATCCCATTTCTCTGCCTAATCTCATCTTGGACATGCTTCCTTCTATGCAAACAATGGCCAATGACAGAAACCAGGTCTCTTCGATACCCTTTGTAAGGGCATACCTTCAAAGTGTCATATGTACCCGACTGCAACCCTTGCCCATTAGCTTGTGCAAAGGACTTTTTGACAATCAAGGGGGGCTCAAGTTCACGAAGAAGACTCATAAAAATTTCTACAATGCCAGAAGATAGCAATAAGTTGGCAGGTGCTTCAGTGCCTACTGAAGGGTCCTCCCAAACACAAATGTCCCTCAATATGACAAGTGAATAACCAAGAACATCTATTGTTGGAGAACCAGTTGGAAGTTCAGAGCTTCCTCTAGAACTAAAATCCACACTGCCATAAGCTTCCTTCAGAATTTCTAAAACTCCGAGAGAAAACTCATTAGAAACATTCACTTCACTAGGCCGCTCACTCAAACACTTCGATAGGAGACGAAGAAGAAATGCTTGCTCATTGGTAAACATAACGTTTTGGGATTCAAGACTATCAGACCTATATGAAACATCCAAAGAACCTAACTTTGCAAATAACTCGCAGAGATGTGGCTCCTCGATGCAAATTTTGGTAAGGAGCCATTCCAACCACTCTTCTTTATATCCCTCTGCAAACCAGAAAACAATCAATCAGCAACAGGACGGATGCCTCTTTTTTTAAGGATCGTGTTTTAGGACTAACCAATAACCGGAGCCACTGGTATCAGCTCTCGTATTTATAATATAAGTATAAGCATGTAGATAATAAAGAAAAAAAAACCATCAAAAGCAACATGTGGATGCTGGTTTTTGTGAACATATCCAAAAATCTACCATTCAAATAACTGAATACCTACGATAAACCCGAAGAGCAATTCCTTCAGGTTTAAAAAAGTATAATTTTCTCCGAATTCCTGCAAGTGACACAACTCATTAAGAATACAAAACCGGATAACGATAATTCAGAGACGGGTGGATTGCTTGTATGTAGTTTGTTGTCAGCTTGTGTCGCAATAAAATTAAGCATTTGCAAACGCAATGGTACTTTAATGGTAAAACGACCAAAAGCCCAGACTTTTCGAAGAAAATAGAAAAGATAATATACCAGAGGAAGCAGTCCTGATGAGCTCTACAACAATCGCCAACCCCCTTTCATCTCCACAAACCTCCTGCAGCCTCCTTCTTCCTCCTTCGTCGGAACAACACGTGTCCAGAACCATACACAGCACATCACAAACCCCTGGAACCCTAGCGAGGTGGAGAAAGCCATCGGGAAACAAACGGGCCCACACCGCCGCCCGATGCGGCTCTCCGGCGAGCGCCACGTTGCCTAGCACCTGCAGCCCCACCCTCAGGACCTCGGCTGGGGCCCGCGGGGATCGGAGGAGGACGGAGGCGATCGAATCGGCGCCGTTGGATTGGATGAAGGAGTCTTGGTTGGAGGCTTCGCCGGCGCAGAGGTTGCGGAGGAGGCGGAGCTGGAGGAGGAGGAGGCGGTGGTCGGAGGAGGAGGAGAGGAGGCGGAGGAGAGGTGGGAGAGGGAGAGTGGAGGAGAGATGGGAGCGGCCTTCTAGGGTTTTGGATGATGCGATGAGGGATTCTAGGGTTTCGGCGTCCATGAGGGTTCTCTCCGTCGTCGACGATGATTCTAGGGTTTTTGCATCCATTGTTGAGGTTAATTCGGTGGGGAATGGAAAAGGCTAGAGTAATAGTTTTGGAATTTTTTTCCCCAGAAAACTATAGATCAGGAGCAACTCCAATTAACGAGTCGTATCTATCATGTGAACTCATTCTATGGTGTTTTCGTGTATGTAAAGTTGTGTTTGAAAACAATTTTAGACATGTTTGAACATATCAGGAGCCATCATACGAGAGTCCAGCTGCCCGGTCAGCGGGCTAGAGGTCAAGAAGGCTAGCAGCCCCTTGCGGAGCTCGTGACTGTGTCCCGAAAAGGAAAAAAAATTCAAGGGAGAGTGTTTTGGGTATGTTGGAGAGCTCCGATAAGAGGAAAATGGAAGAAAAGGAAAGACATGGAAAGTAAGAAGCGGGGAACCCCTTTGGGGGGTCTCAAAGGAGATAGACTCCCTTTCCTGACGGCTGGAGCCTTCCTTTTGGGGGAGGTCCCGAAAGCGGGACCCCGGGGGGTCTCAAAAGCGGGAACCCCTTTGAGGAGGGTTCCGAGAGTGGATTCCTTGAGAGGGATCCAGAAGTTGGACATCGGTGTGTCCCGTGTTTACGAAATGATGAGGAACATGGGTTGCAACTCATGCTCCCGTGGATCTCGTGGGAGATTCGGTATCGTGTGATAAAAACCAAAAGCTTTCATCGAGTTCATGTGTTCGAAAATATGCTTACCCGAGGTGAAAGGGCTTTCATCCCGAAGGTCTTTTTTCTCTCTTGTTCTTCAAGTTTGATAAATAAAGCTTGCTCCTTTCTTTAGTTTTGGTCTTGAATCTTGAGTTCTTGAGATTGTGTTTTCCAAAAGAGTTGGGTTCTCTTTTGATGGGTTGTATTGGGAAAGAAAGAGATGAAGAAGATGAGAGTGACCTAAAAGAAACTCTATTTCCTTTTGGGACACTCTTTTTTTTTGTTTTTTTTTTTTTTTTTTGCTTTTTTAGGAAGAAGATGAATAAGAAAGAGACTTGCCTCTTTCTTGATGGAGGCTCCAAATCCTAGAGATCGAGAGAATGAATATTATAATTTCTTAATTTGGTAAGGTTTAAATATCTCTTACATTTTACATTTGAGCCCATAGGCTTTACAAAATTGGCTTTATATCCATTTCTCTTACATCCTTTTATACTTATTACATATTACACCAGCTTATTACAGTTTTTCTTTCTATTTTTTTGGAATGGCCTTGGCTCCCATGCTTGAGCTCAATCTTGGCTTAAACCGGGCTTGGGCCCACTTGACCATTTATATTATTGTTTGTTTAGAGAAATAGTTCAATCACACTCATACCAAGTTTTATATAATAAATAACACTTCTGATACGAGGAGCACATCATAACTCATTTGAATTATTGCTGAATAGGAAGATATTCTCTTATAGCTCTGTATTTCAAGTAATTATCCAATCACGCTCATATAAAGAGACGCACACACTACTCCTTAAAGAAAATTCATATTGCTTTTTAGTCTGTCAATTATGTTATGAAAATTATTTAAAAAGGCAACTTTAAATTTAACTAAATCCTCAAATGTGCCGAGAGGATCGAAAAGTTTCGATTGAATGAGAAGGAGGAAATCGAGATCACCGCCAGCAACTCCATCGCTAGAACACTTCTTCTTATTAGATCTCGATGACTTTCAAGCCCCTCGATGTATCAACGAGAGGTGGGGATAAGATGTGAGCTGAGATTTGAGAGGAAGATGCGGAAGCGAAGCACAGGAGAAACCCTAATTTGTGAGACGAGGCAAGACTTGGGAGGAAGACGCAGAAGCGAAGTGCAAGACAAACCATACCTTTTGAGGCAAAGCAAGATTTGGGAGAAAGATGCGGAAGCGAAGCTTAAATAATGAAGCTGTAGAGAAGCAGATACCGGATTTTTATAACAGAATCGAGGGACGAAAAATTATATGAACGTGCTTTAAAGAGTAGTGAGTGTGTGTCTGTGTTATAGAGTTAAATAATACTTTAACATGAGAAACACGAGGTCACCCCCATACTCATAATAGTACTGTTAGATATAGGTGCCCTAGAAGCAATTATTATTGTACTTGGATCTATATGTATAGAACAATCTTGCTCGATATGATAGTATGCTATTTGGTTTGCGTTATCTTTCATGTGTATACGTTTTACTTGATATTACGTATTGCTAATACATATTGATAACCACTACCACCGACCCAGCCACTCTATCCTTATGTTTTTTGAATGAAATGTACACCCAGCTCGGTTCATCCTTGCTGGTACCAGGGTGATTTTTATAGCAAAGAAAAGAAAAGAGTAGGCTCAAATCAAAGAGGAGCCGATCAATTTTCAACCGAACCAGAAACCCGAGAAGGATTCTCCATGAATTCAGCGCTGGCTGGCCCGGGGCGAGATGAAAACAATGGAGTACGGCACAAACCTCAGGCAAGAAGGGAAGACGCATCCCTGCCCAAAATGCTTCCAAGTATAGAGCAATCTCTTTGCCCTGCACTTGGTCTGCCCGCTCGCCCTCCTTGGCCAAACAGAATGAATAGCCAGAGGGTATATAAAAACGGGCCCAGATGTCGGAAAGCTTATCCAAACGGTTCAAAACTGAGGGCACATCGCGGATATTCTCGATACGCACCTTAAGGGCTCTTTTCGCCCCTCGACGACGAGGGACGAGGGCGTCGTTCCTCTTGGGGGCCGAGCCCGACGCAGAAGACGAAGACGAAGATGAAGAAGAAGAAGAACTCTCTCGGCTATCGGAATCCGAGGAGGAAGAAGACCCGCTGGGCTCGACTCCAGAAACTGAAGTCCCATCGCCCGACTTAACCCCTACTACGTCAATAGATATTTCAGAGGAAAACATCTAACCTGATTCAAGAAAGGTTTGGCCGAGAAAAGTTTTGTTAGCTGGAGTTTCGACCTAAGCAAATATACGCCGGGTAATCTTCAAACGACAAGAGATGGCTAGGATAAAGTATCGGCCATGGGATGACCTTCCCTATTTATACACTCAGCAAGAAGGTATCCAACGGCCCATATCCGTTCCCGTCAAAACGAAGCGTCACACTGTTCATACGAGAATACTGCATTTTATACCGCCCATTCTTACGCTCGTGTGTTTATAGGTAGGTGCTTTTGATCAGTGTTTGCTACATATTTGCATAATACAGATTCTCGGCTCTGAACAGTGAAATCCATGAAAAGTACGACAAATTCTGGATTACTGCCAACAACTGATAAAACACGGCCTCCGCTCTCTATCCGTGTGTTGCCATATACCGGTTTAAGAAGACAAGATGGCAAATCAATTGTCATGTCATGCACAAAGCACAATGGCAACACCAAATCCAAGAAATCTACACGGAGCTCGAGAAAATCATGGCAAAAGATCCATATCACATCACCTTTTTGTTGTGCTAGAATTCTGGAAATATTGTGATGAGTTTCTGTGAAAAGAACCATACCACACTGAAGAACAAGCCAAACCAGGGAAGCACCCAAAGGACGAAGACCCAAATCATCAAGACGGCCGCGGATCCGCGGCCAATAGGGGGTATTGGCCGCGGAAACGCGGCCGTACTGTGGATTCAGAGTGTCATCTTTTAGGGGCTTTTTTGTAACTTCCCATGTGCTCTGGTGGTTGCCCTAGATTTCCATTCTCCAGCCTATAAATACAGCAGAACTGAGCCAAGCCAAGGGTCCAATTTTGTGTCCACTCTTTTGTAGTTTTTTGTAGTTTTTCTTCTTCTTCTTCATTCTTTTTCCATGAAAATTGTAGTGAGAGCTTTTTGAGTGGGAGATTAATGAAGATGAAGGTTTTGTATCATTCTCTTGTGTTTCTTCTTCCCCTTGAGATTTTTGCTTTCTCTTGATCATTCAACCTCTTTATTGAGCTTGAATGGTTAAGGGTTAGTTATTGATCTCAAGGGTCGTATTCTTTCATGGAATTAGCACTTCATTTCACATGCGTTCTCTACCCTTCCCTTGATCTTGCAACCTCTTCATTGAGCTTGCAAGTTTAAGAATTGGCTATTGATCACATGCTTGTCTTGAGTCCTAGTTTCGTGTTCTTTTTATCGCCTTTTATTACTTGCAATTTATTTCCATGCACTTTAATTACTTGCAATTTATATTCATGCACTTAATTACTTGTATTCTTTTCTTTGTTCTTTTCTTTTTGTTCTCTTTTGTTCATTTTGTGAATGTTGTAATTATTGTTGTTGTTAAGAATCCATATGATATTGTAAGTAAACATTTCTTTGCTCTTTTCCTTTTCCCGTTATTTTCCATTGAACTCCGTCCAAACCATACGCAAGCGCTCCGTTAGGCACCGTACCCTGACAAGGTAACGGTGACTCCTAACCGCGACCGGTTGCGTTCGGTTTGGCCGGAGGCGAAAGCAAGAGACAAGAACGGAAGGATAAGGGTAAATAAGCCGGATTCCACGAATACCGCACTTAAATCCCCTAATCCACGTTGTTGCCGATTGCTCGAGCTTCAATTGGTCAAGACTCGGCTCAAAGGTTTTGAGTACGGATTTCTTTAGCTTACAATCTTGTATTTTCTTCTTAACAACTTTATACTTGCAAATAAACACATAGGTTAGACTGAACAAACACATACAAATTCTTTATTGACTCGTCTAAAACAAGAACGGAAATACAACCATCTCCCTGTGGATCGACCCGTGCTCAACCGGCTAGCTGCAAAGCGACACCGTCTTGATCGCGGTAATAACTTTAGAATTTTGAACATCCGACACGCCCTCAGCGTGCGATCAAATGGCGCCGTTGCCGGGGACACGGTAGCGTATTTTCTTTCTTGTTATTCGGGTTAATATTCTTTTTATATATATTTATAAAAAAAATCTTTTTCTTTTTGATCATTTTTGTGGGCAAGAGTGCAGATTTTTGCGGATTTGCAAACGGCGATTGTGGGTAGCAAAGTGTACATTCAAGGTTAAGGTGATTACGAAGTACAGTGCCAAAGATCCGGGTAGTTTGACCCGCGCAAGCGAACTTTTCAAGCTTACCGGATTTGATTCAATGGGGGTTTCCTAACCCAAAAACTTAACGGTACGTATTTCTTAAACACCTTCTTCTCAAATCCGACGCATCCAATATACTATCCTTTGCAGGATTCTTTGCAAGCTCGCTAGCAAACGCTAAAAATTGACTAACCCGTATTTGTTGCAGTGCCGCGCTTATAAAAAAACGATTGTTTGATTCTTTATAGAATTTATTGAATTGCGCATTGCATACATTAATACGGACTTAAGGGCAAGCGAACCCCACAATATACGGTAAAGGATTTCATCACCTTTTCCGTGGCCTACAAATCACGAACTTGAGCATAACGTTTACCCGCACAAACTTTAAAAGAAACTAGACTTTAAGCCTTAAGGACTTCGCGCTCACTAGGAGAAGTTAACTGTGTTTAGAACCTCGCTTAATGGTATATTGTTTACGGGGTGTCTAGAAAAGTGTTAACGGCGAAACCGCCAAAAGAGAAAGGGTTACTTAATTAAGGAACTTCGCGAAAGCGTTGGAAAACCTCCCCTTATCTCTGCACTTACCTGGCCTCGTGATCAGTGTATCTTGAGCCCGTTTCTCGACACAGTTTTACTTCGACAATCAAGTTCTGGAGCAGGTCTAGTTGACCTAGGTGAACCCTAGAACGATTAGGTGTGTGGTATTTTTGTGTCGTGATTGTTTTTGTCCATACTTTTTTTTTGTGTATACTTCATTCTTTTGTTAATATATAACTAAAAAAAAAAATTTTAAAAAAAAAAATCACATTCTTTTTTTCCCCTCCTTTTCTCTTCCTTTCTTTCTTTCTCTCTTCATATCATGGGTAGTCCACCTCGCAAAACTCTTGCCGAACTCTGGTACCCACAACCAGACATTACTTCTTACGGTTCTTGCTTTGGCCGAACTTCGAACGATCCATCCATGCCAAAAATTTCATTGAGAGATCGGATAGACGCGTCTAGAACAAACAATTTGACTCCACAATCCACTTCGTATCAACCATTTCAAACATTCACCCCTTCTTACGTTGATACCCCTTCTTCGAGTCATGTTGCAACTCCAAGACCTATGTCTATTGCAGAACGTATTGAACAATCTCGTAGCCGATCTTTCACTCCTCTCACCGCTTCAACTTCTTGGGATCAACAATTCCATTCACCTTCTTATCCAAATATTGATCCCGCTCCTGTCCCACCATTCAATTCCTATCAATCCTACCCTACTTTTGCACCTTCCCTAGACATTGCTTCAGAACCGCCATTCGGGAGTTTTCCGTATCCAAACAACTTTGAATCTTTTACTGAAACCCCGTCACAACCCATGTCTAGTCTGGAACAGTCGTTGGAAGACTTTAGGGTAGCGTCATGCCAACAGATAATGGATTTGAATGCGTCCATGGCCGCCCTCATACAACCTAGTGACCCGGTAGTTAGTTTTCAACTAGCTCCAAATTTTCCAATGTATGAAGAGGCGGTAGGACAGGCTGTGAATTTGAGTGGAGAGAGTGAGATATACCCCCTTCCGAATCAAACCTACCCGTTTCAAATTGAATCCCACAACTCCTGTTTTGAAAGTCTATCGAGTGTCCCACATGATTCACCGATTGAAGATAGAACAGATAACGAGTTGTGTGACTTCGTAGTGTTTGATTTGCCCGATTGTGAGGGGCCCCTTTTGAGTGAAACCATACCCAATCCTTTTGACCTCTACACCTCCATTCTAGAACCTGAATCAATTGATATCCATGCTTTTGTTAAGGTGTCAGGGAATTTTGATTTTCACTTAATTAAGGATATTGACGCCGGGAATATTTCGGATGATGAACCCGTAGATTTGGTTGAGTTTGTCTCTTCAAATCATCATCCCGAGTCATTAAATGTTTTTCCCGAACCCCATATGCGTCTTGATTTTGAAGAGAAATGCATGGATGAGCTTAACTTTGAGGAAAATTTTGAGGATATTTTTGAGGATGAAACAGTTCTAGATGATGAGTCGGATTTTCCAATTCATCCTGTTCCTTTCACTGACTATGTACACCCTCCAGAACTTTTAACCGATAACCTTCCTCAATCACCTACCTCCATCCTTTCCATCATTCCGACCTTGCAAGAACCCGTCTCACTTTCATTTCATATGTCTGGTTTACTAAGTTCAGTGTACCCATGGTTTCTCACGAATCTTGAGGGATTTGACCCCATTTCCCGACGGGTAAATATATTAGCACAATCGCTTTTCACACATCGGTCATCACGGATTGTGCTAATCTATTTACTCAGTTTGCACCCTCAAGTTCGTACTCCACTTCTTTTTCCCTTGCGCCATTCTTCTTCTGATATACCGAGACCGTATCCCGCTTCTATCTCCATACGGTCTCGCGTATTCTCCATTTCTTACCTCTTCACCTTCTTTCCCCAACCACTGCTTCACCATGATAAAATCTTTGAATGGTTGGTATTAACTTTTGGCCTATGTAAGGCCTTGTATAGCTTGATACTTCTCTTTCCCCCCTAATCCTGAATTTCAACGCTTAACAGTGGAAACACTGTTTTACTTAAGTTTGGGGGGGACATTTTTTTGTATATATTTTTGTTTTCCTTTTTGTTTTGTATATAATTTGTTTCTAGGAAGCGCCGGCAATTTTAACCCTCTTGGTATAGCCTGACAGTGAGGGCACTGTCAAATTTAAGTTTGGGGGTATTTGTGCTCGGTAAGCTTTCTTCCTTCGCATTCATATGTATATTTTGCATCTGCATATTAAATCCATAAAATCCATAAAAATCTGAAAATTTTCTAAAAATATAAAAACTCTTTTGTCAAGTTAGATTGTGGAAGAACTCTGATTCAACATTCGACGGTTTTTGTTTGAAAAAATAGGAATAACTAAATCTTATGTTTAGATTTTGAAAACCTGAAAGATAACTCTCCTTTGAAGTTAACTATAGCTGATATACGTCTTTACATCACACTACACGTGTCGTGAATTTTGGGAATTAGATGACAAGTCTTTCATGTTTAAACTTTTAAACAGATAAATGATTTTCTGAGGATCAAATAGGTTTGTTCTGAAATAAGTAATGTCAAGAATAGTTTATGAAGTAAAGCGAATATGAAGGAATGTTATTGATGCCGTAATTGGAGCTAAGTCTGAAAAATAACCCATCGGAAACTTGATTGGAATGATTACACACCAAACCCACTAAACACGTCTTTTATCCAAAAAAATATTTGAACTGCCGGTTATATCTCCGTTCGTATCAAATCATCTGATTTTCACGCCAAACTGTCTTTTGTTTTTGGACCTGGGTAACTTGAGTAATTAAGTCCGCCGGGGTGTTTCTACACCTAATGCCCTAAAACCAACTGGTTTGGGTGCATTGGCCCAAAGCTCGCTAAGAAGCCTAGAAAGTCCAGATTAAAACAAAGTCAAGCAAGTGTTCTCTCCGAGTTAAAATTCCTAACGGTTCTTTGTGTGAGAATAATCTTGATAAAAGACAGGCTTTTTAAAAGAAAAAATTTAGCGGAGATATGAAGGTTTTATTCTATGATAAAGACTATTGCACGTTCACAGAGGTGTGTATGAAATGAAAACAAGAAAAAGGTGGAGTGAAAAATACGACTTAGTTTCCTGTTAAGGAAGATAGAAATTCTGAAGTTGAAACCTTACTGGAAAACGAAACTTGAAAAATGCTTAACTCTTTATAAAACTTATGTGATCCTTTTAAAATTGTTATCTGGGCTTTATTGTGCGACATGATGACTTTAATCGATCCTTCTGGAACTTAACGACACTAATTGCACTGCACGTAAAGACATATAAAATCTGTAGTTAAATAAGAAGCGAGGTGTGAAAAATAAAGGTTCGATAGTCTAGACTTAGGATTATAGAATTGTTATTTTCTGAAACAAAAACTTTAGGGTTTGAATCTTAGTTATTGTACAAAACCAACTTGACCGGATTTTGTGGGTAGTATCCGCTGAAAACCCTCAGGAGACAACACTCCTCCTACTAGGGACACCTAGAGGTTTAACGGCTTGTTGCACGCGCTCAGTGCAATCGCGTTCCCTGCGAAAGTGCGGTTAGGTTTTTAATTTTGTGAATAATTGGTTTTGCTCGGGACGAGCAAAAGTTAAGTTTGGGGGTATTTGTTCATACGAGAATACTGCATTTTATACCGTCCATTCTTACGCTCGTGTGTTTATAGGTAGGTGCTTTTGATCAGTGTTTGCTACATATTTGCAGAATACAGATTCTCGGCTCTGAACAGTGAAATCCATGAAAAGTACGACAAATTCTGGATTACTGCCAACAACTGATAAAACACGGCCTCCGCTCTCTATCCGTGTGTTGCCACATACCGGTTTAAGAAGACAAGATGGCAAATCAATTGTCATGTCATGCACAAAGCACAATGGCAACACCAAATCCAAGAAATCTACACGGAGCTCGAGAAAATCATGGCAAAAGATCCACATCACATCACCTTTTTGTTGTGCTAGAATTCTGGAAATATTGTGATGAGTTTCTGTGAAAAGAACCATACCACACTGAAGAACAAGCCAAACCAGGGAAGCACCCAAAGGACGAAGACCCAAATCATCAAGACGGCTGCGGATCCGCGGCCAATAGGGGGTATTGGCCGCGGAAACGCGGCCGTACTGTGGATTCAGAGTGTCATCTTTTAGGGGCTTTTTTGTAACTTCCCATGTGCTCTGGTGGTTGCCCTAGATTTCCATTCTCCAGCCTATAAATACAGCAGAACTGAGCCAAGCCAAGGGTCCAATTTTGTGTCCACTCTTTTGTATTTTTTTGTAGTTTTTCTTCTTCTTCTTCATTCTTTTTCCATGAAAATTGTAGTGAGAGCTTTTTGAGTGGGAGATTAATGAAGATGAAGGTTTTGTATCATTCTCTTGTGTTTCTTCTTCCCCTTGAGATTCTTGCTTTCTCTTGATCATTCAATCTCTTTATTGAGCTTGAATGGTTAAGGGTTAGTTATTGATCTCAAGGGTCGTATTCTTTCATGGAATTAGCACTTCATTTCACATACGTTCTCTACCCTTCCCTTGATCTTGCAACCTCTTCATTGAGCTTGCAAGTTTAAGTATTGGCTATTGATCACATGCTTGTCTTGAGTCCTAGTTTCGTGTTCTTTTTATCGCTTTTTATTACTTGCAATTTATTTCCATGCACTTTAATTACTTGCAATTTATATTCATGCACTTAATTACTTGTATTCTTTTCTTTGTTCTTTTCTTTTTGTTCTCTTTTGTTCATTTTGTGAATGTTGTAATTATTGTTGTTGTTAAGAATCCATATGATATTGTAAGTTAATATTTCTTTGCTCTTTTCCTTTTCCCGTTATTTTCCATTGAACTCCGCCCAAACCATACGCAAGCGCTCCGTTAGGCACCGTACCCTGACAAGGTAACGGTGACTCCTAACCGCGACCGGTTGCTTTCGGTTTGGCCGGAGGCGAAAGCAAGAGACAAGAACGGAAGGACAAGGGTAAATAAGCCGGATTCCACGAATACCGCGCTTAAATCCCCTAATCCACGTTGTTGCCGATTGCTCGAGCTTCAATTGGTCAAGACTCGGCTCAAAGGTTTTGAGTACGGATTTCTTTAGCTTACAATCTTGTATTTTCTTCTTAACAACTTTATACTTGCAAATAAACACATAGGTTAGACTGAACAAACACATACAAATTCTTTATTGACTCGTCTAAAACAAGAACGGAAATACAACCATCTCCCTGTGGATCGACCCGTGCTCAACCGGCTAGCTGCAAAGCGACACCGTCTTGATCGCGGTAATAACTTTAGAATTTTGAACATCCGACACGCCCTCGGCGTGCGATCACACACCTAGCGGCCACCGGGACTCCACATGGCGATCGACCATTGGACACGTCCCCTCTCACAAGGATTCAGGTGATAGCCCTCACGTCCTACCACCCAGTGATGGACACGTGGCGCATAACCCAACCGGCCGAGTGAATGAAACGTTGCCCCATTTTTAAGCACAATCATTTCACTGATACGCTGACGTCACCAAAGATACGCACGGGAACTGAGACGCTTCGCGATCCACCACATTGATCCAGGATTCAAGATGAGTAGCCGCCAAATGTCGCGTCTTCGTCTGACAACCCATTGCAGAGGAATCTTAGGCTGAATCGTTAAAAACCGGGCTTACCGCTCTCGACCTTAACCCATAAATAGGTCAGGACGAGAGTGGGGGGCTAATGATGAGGCTCATAAACGAGTATTCCTCAGATCACGACACGTAGCGGATGGCGTGTCATCCACGTAAGCCCGCTAGATTCCTGGAGGCTACGGAGTTGGAATAAGTATGATGCATTATGGACATTCTTCGGCACCTCGTCTTCGAGGTTGCATCCGACCTTTTGGAGACCTCTCCAGAGTACCTTCCATATTCACTTAGCAACCTGCCGATAGCTTGCCTCCTAGCAATCCTACAGCTGAGCTTCCTCGGTCTCCTCGCTCGCCTTCGAGCAATCCTACAGCTGAGCTTCCTCAGCCTTCGAGCTATCTGTAAGTCCATGCTACCTCTCCCGGTACTTACGGGCTTGCGGAGGTGGTGAAAAATGATTCTCAAGAGGTGGTAACATGGACTACAAATATGGATCTTTGTTAAACAATCTACCTAACAACCTAACTAGGAGTTTTACCTACTCTGTTAGGGGGTTATACCTTTCTTGAACTCCTTCGTCTTCAACTCTCGTGGTGTATGGACCGGCCTCTCCTCGTCGTCTTCTCGCGCCGAAGACGGATCCACCGAAAGCTTCTACCTTTGGCTTCTTCTTCGAACTTTGAAGAAACTAGAACACTTGGCTTGCTAGGCTTTGTGAACTAGAATGAGTAGAGGATTGTTTTGGTGTCTTTTTATCTCTAAGGCAATGAGTCTCAACACATGAGAATGGTTTGCCTTGAACTAGAGAGAGCAAGAGGAAGAGGGAGAGCTTGAGCAAGTGATGGCAAGAGAGAGAAATGAAAATAAGAGAATGAGTGAACCTTTTGCCATCTTTGCTCTCATAATCCAAAAACATCATCACAAGTAATAATAATTGAGTATATTGTAATGGTTATTATCATGACAAATGACACTATCATTTCTTGCATTAAATGCAAATGGTGAACAAAACAAGCAAGCATAAGTCAATGCAACCAAATGATGGCCATTGTCATGATGGTGGTCAACAAGTCCAACCTAGTCAACCGGTCAACAAAAGTCAACAAGTCAACTAGGTCAACCTTTCAACCCTAACCATATCACTATAATACTCAACTAATATTATTGTTAATCATGTTTCTTAATCTCATTAGGGTTTGACAAAAGTCAACAGTCAGCAACCCTAATGAGAATCCTCTGCCTCTGTCTCTGTCAACTGTGCATACACACCCGTATCCGCGTTCCGGGGAACACGAATACAAACGAGATAAAACCAATCCCAAAACGTATACTAGGAACTGGCTTAAACTAAAGCCCGCTAGTAATAACTACCCGGTCAGTGAACGTGCACAAGTGCGCGGATGTGACCGAACCCTGTTGCAAAACCATGCGACCTCAACTCTTTTGCCTAAAGGCGAATAGCTCTCTGTGTGGGACTCTAAAGACTCGACACTACGCTGGCAGTGGGTTTAACCACAGACCGCAAGCGGCACTAGCTGTGCGTAACGGCCCCCAGGTAGATGCCGATAAGAAGACGGACGAGGTGAAACCCATCTGAACTCCTACTGAGCCTGAATGTGACAATCTCCGTACAGTCCGGTCTGTTCGTCTAATACATCGCATGGCGGGCCTAGGGGGCGGTAAACGTCAGTCCCCTAATAGCGGTACAAGTCGTGTCGGAGTGAAGCCCAGAACACTCTGAGATAACACTGGAAACCTACCAGTATATCTCGCTTGCCCTGACCAGGGACTACTCGTGTAATGGCTCTCCTAGACACAGCGCGATATCAACCCCCAATACCGGGAGAGACAAATCCTGTCTAACCGTCACTGCCTCCAAGTGCTTCAGGACTGCACCCAAAAACTACCTGTTTGCACGATTCCTTTGAGCCGTGGTAGGGTAGTAATCAAAGTACAGTGGGAACACACTCGAGGCGAAGTGACAGTGTCAAGTCAGCGGACTAAGCTGTACTCATGTCACCTGGGAACTGATAACTGACGATAGGTATAGTACCAACCAACAGTTCCCGACGAGTCCTGTCCAGTGTACTCGTAACCTAACGAGCACCCGCATACTATCTCAAGTACGACGTACTGACGACTATGGGACAGGCTGTTTCCCACACTGGGATGAGAAGCGCATACGCTAGTCTACTCCGGAGTATCGATACCCTGTCTCGATGGTCCTGCGACTAGGGACCTGCTTAAGGATATGCTTATAGATTACCCAGCCCCCACGAGTGTGACTGCCATCACAACGCTGGTAATCAAGCAAAGATCCTAAGGGCTCTACTAATGTGTATAGGTGATATACTAAAATAAACACATGTACACATTAAAGTAGAAACAAACCAAGTAGCATACTACTATATTAAGCAAGATTGTCTATACAAGGTGAATATCCCAAGCTTCCATTAAGTAATATACAAACTAGTATGATACAGTAATGGCCTCTAGGGCATATACACTGACAATCTCCCACTTGCACTAAGGCTATGTACTGGTGTATCGAAGACCTATCATCTCGATTAGCCACTCGAACTGAGTCTGGAGTAAGGCCTTTGTGAGTGGATCAGCAGTGTTATCTTCCGTAGAAACTCTCCGAACCTCGATCTCCTGGCGACCCACGATCTCCCTGATCAGGTGATGCCGCCTCAAGATGTGTCTGGATTTCTGATGGGACCTGGGTTCCTTCGCTAAAGCTATAGCCCCGTTGTTGTCGCAATACAGCGGTATTGGATCAACAATGGACGAAACCACCTGAAGTTCCGTTAAGAACTTCCTTATCCAGACGGCTTCTTTTGCGGCATCTGCAGCAGCAATATATTCCGCTTCCATCATCGAGTCAGCAACGGTTTCCTGTTTGGAACTCTTCCAACACACCGCCCCTCCATTGAGGGTAAAGACATAACCCGACATGGACTTGGAATCATCCTTGTCACTCTGGAAGCTGGAGTCAGCAAAGGCCTCGATCTGGTGGTCTTTTCCGCCATACACCAAGAATATCTCCTTAGTCCTTCTCAGGTACTTGAGAATGTTCTTTACTGCTATCCAGTGTTTCTCCCCAGGGTTTGACTGATACCGGCTTACCACACTCAGTGCATAAGCTACATCTGGTCTGGTACACAACATCGCATACATTATAGAGCCTACCGTAGAAGCGTAGGGTATAATAGACATGCGATCCCTTTCCAAATCAGTCTTGGGAGACATCTCTTTGGAAAGGGCGATCCCGTGACAAGCCGGTAGATTACCACGCTTGGAATCTTCCATACTGAATCTTTTCAGTATGGTGTCGATGTACCTGGACTGTGAGAGTCCTAGTATCCTCTTGGATCTGTCACGATAGATCCGGATCCCCAGAATGTATGAGGCATCACCCAGGTCTTTCATGGAGAACCTGTGTGACAAGAACCCTTTGACAGATTGTAACATAGGAATGTCATTTCCTATTAAGAGAATGTCATCCACGTATAAAACGAGGAATACTACAGTTCTCGGTACAAATCTACTATAGATGCATGGTTCATCTGGATTTTTGATAAAGCCAAATTCTTTGACCGTCTCATCAAAACAGATATTCCAACTCCGCGATGCCTGCTTTAGTCCATAGATGGACTTAAGCAACTTGCACACCTTTCCGCTGCTCCCACTCTGAATGAAACCCTCTGGCTGGTCCATATAGACACACTCCTCTAAATTTCCATTTAGAAAACCGGTCTTTACGTCCATCTGCCAAATCTCATAATCGTGGAAGGCAGCAATGGTAAGAAGGATCCGAATGGATTTCAGCATAGCTACTGGAGAAAAGGTCTCGTCATAGTCCAAACCAGGTCTTTGACGAAAACCCTTTGCAACCAGTCTAGCTTTATAGGTCTCAACCTGTCCATCTACACCAATCTTCCTTTTGAAGATCCACTTGCATCCTACGGGTTTTACCCCATCTGGAGCAACGTCCAACGTCCATACTTTGTTGGTGTACATGGACTCCATTTCGGTCCGCATTGCATCCAGCCATTTTACCGAGTCAACGCTCTGAATGGCTTGCTGGAAGCTAGTCGGCTCATCATAATCAATGATGCAATCTTCTCTATCCTCGTCTATGAGAAAACCGTAGTATCTCTCGGGCGAATGAGACTGCCTACTACTCCTGCGGAGCGGCGTAGGAATGTCCTGATCTTTCGAACCCTCTGGTTCTACTAAGCTTTCAGTAATAGCTCGTGGTTCTGGAATTTCTTCCAGTTCTATTGCGCTCCCACTTATCTGATTCTCCAAAAACTGAGTTTCCAAGAAGTGGGCATGCCGAGAAACAAAAACCTTTTATTCCTCCTCGCAATAGAAGAAATATCCCTTGGAGTTCTTTGGATATCCCACAAACTTGCACTGTACTGAGCGTGCCTCGAGCTTGTCCGCATGCTGCTTTTTGACAAAAGCTGGACTTCCCCATGTCTTAATGTGATTGAGATAGGGTCTCTTCCCACACCACATCTGATATGGTGTAGTAGGCACAGTCTTAGTTGGAACTCGGTTCAAAAGGTATGCAGCCGATTCTAGTGCATATCCCCAGAATGATCGCGGTAACTCAGCGTTACTCATCATGGACCGTACCATATCCAATAGGGTGCGGTTCCGTCTCTCCGATACACCGTTATGTTGCGGGGTGTATGGAGGAGTAAGCCGAGAGAGAATTCCATTCTCTTTTAAGTAATCCAGGAACTCGGCACTTAAGTATTCACCACCTCGATCAGATCTTAGTGTCTTGATACTTTTGCCGGTTTGTTTTTCTACTTCATTCTTATATTCCTGGAATTTTCCAAAGGCTTCGGATTTATGTTTCATTAAGAAGACATAACCGTACTTTGAAAAGTCATCCGTAAAAGTAATGAAGTAAGAATAACCGCTTCGCGCATGTGTAAACATTGGACCGCACACGTCGCTGTGTACGAGTCCCAAGAGCTCGCTCGCTCTTACTCCGTGTCCAGTGAACGGGGTCTTTGTCATCTTTCCTTTAAGACAGGATTGACAAGTGGCATACGATTGATATTCGAACGGATCCAAATATCCTTCTGTATGTAACTTCGTCAACCTTCTCTCATTGATGTGACCCAGTCTACAATGCCATAAGAAAGTCTGATTTATTTCCGGAGACTTTCTTTTGTGTGTATTCTGGACATTGAAAATCTGTGGTTGGTTTAGTACGTATATACCATTGCTTAATGTACCTGACCCAATCAGAACTTGATTAAGGTGAATGTTTACAACATTACTTACAAACGCAAATTCATAACCTTCTTTAGAAATTAAAGATACAGAAATGATATTATAAGTTGCGTTGGGTACAAAAAAGCAATTACGCAAAACAAAAACATGTCCATCTGACATTCCCAGGTGATAGTCCCCCACGGCCTTAGCATCCATACTAGCTCCGTTTACAACTTTGAGGGTCATGTCACCTGCCTTCAAAACCCTACTGTTTCTCAATGCCTGCAAAGAATTACATATATGAGATCCTTATCCGATATCCAATACCCAGGAAGTAGAGTTTATTGATAGACAGTTTTCAATAACATACACACTTGAAGCTGAAGCCGCAACTTGCTTCAGATCCTATGTTCTGGCTTTCCAAGCCCTGCAATCTTTCTTCCAGTGCCCACTCTTATGACAGTAAAAGCACTCTTCCTTCCCCACAAGTTTCCCCCTATCTTTGTTGCTTTTGTCTTTCCCTTCGTATCCACTTTACTAAACCGCCCCTTAGTTTGGCGGGGGGTTTCTTCTTCTTTCCCTTGGCTTTCGCCTTGGACCTAGAAGAGGAAGATCCTCCTACAAACAAAATGGATGTTTCCCTACCTTTCTGTAGGGTGCCCTCCGCACTCCTCAGCATGTTGAGGAGCTTTGAAAGTTCAACTTCCTTTTCTTGCAAGTTGAAATTCAGGATGAACTGGGCGTAAGTGGAAGGAAGGGACTGAAGAATCAAGTCCGTATAGAGCTCATTCTCCAACGTGGTCCCAAGGTCCGCGAGCTCCTCTATGAAGCCAATCATCTTAAGCACGTGTTCCGCTACCGATGATCCGACGGCCAACCTTGCCGAAAATAGTTTCTTCGACACTTCGTATCTTGCGATACGAGACTACTCTCCATACAGTTCTTTTGTATGGAGAAATATGGATTCGAGATCCATATTCTCGTGCCTTCTCTGATGTTCGTTGTCCATAGAGGCAAGCACGAGGCACTTGGCCTTCGCGCAATCGATTTCCCAGGTCTTACGGATTTCCCTATCCGCGACGCTGGTTTTGGGACCTGCGACAGGGGGAGCTTTGGTGGTAAGAAGATACCCCAACTTGTCATAAGTGATTGCCATTTTGACATTCCTGAGCCAATCTATATAGTTTGGCCCTGTCAGTATATTTTTATCTAGTAGTAACTTAAGTCCGGTCATGATGTTTGGTCGCTGCAATTAGGAGAAAGAGAAGAAACACTTTAGCATGATACTCTTGCAAGTTTAGAGTGGTTTTTAATTTGTCTAAACAGAATGGCTCCCACTGTCTCTCGAATCCCTCCTCAAACCAAAAAGGAAGCATTAGTCAGGATCAATCTCACCGTACAATACTTGCTTAATCGTTCGGCCAAGCTGGTGTCGGTACTTCGAGGGAGGTTTTCCAACACTTTCGCGAAGTTCCTTAATTAAATAACCTCTTTTTCCTGTGGGCGTAGCCCCGCTAACACCTTTCTAGACACCTACTTGGTTTATAGCATTGATCGTTAAGTGAGAAATTTCCCGAGGAGTAGCATATACTCACAGTAGGATCGGGATCCAAATATCATTGCGTGACAAAACTGAAGGAATCCTACCAGAATCATCACACTCCAAATGGTATGTAGCGCTAGCAAGTTTCAGTTCTTTTGAAACTCCCGATGTGGATTTTTGCCCCATGCTCTTATGACCTTGACTTTGGCCAAAATATTATAAGTCACATGTCAAGTTCTACCCGTCATTCTCCAGGTTAATTTGAGCCCACCCGCACATACCCTTGACTTTAGCCAAAATGGTAGAACGACTGCCCCAAACCAACACATCTATCTATGCTGCACATGAATACCCAATAGCTACCAATCACTATGCCTTGACTTTGGCCAACATATATAGCTTGAATACTATTGACTATTCATGTGAAACGATGGAGGGCTACGAATGGTTTTGGCGAAACCGTGAACGTAGTGAACTTGATATAATCGAAGGAACGAGATAGCTTTTAAAAGGAGCGGCTTAAGCTCCGCGTTTAAAAGTTATTTTTGAAAAGAAACCGAGTGGTTTTGAAAGTGTTCCAATGACTTTTACTTGGTTTATTTTCTTGCATTAGTTCTTTTAATGCGTCCCATCATTTAATCCTACCATTGCAGAAAACAACCAAAATATGACGTACGCTTATACCATTCGCATTCGCCACGAGGCCCTGTCATTACCCGTTAGGTTACTTAACTAACGACAGAGCGGGGGCTGGGCTAGCGCGGCTGAAAAACATAAGCAACGCTTAAATAATATCATATATAGATATATTGCAATGATAGCCATTTCAGATCACAGATGAACACATTGGATATACTAGGAATCCGTAATTCGTACGAGCCTGTAACGAAAAGCGGATTACACGGTCGCGGTGAATAGCCAATACCCCACCCAAGACCCCTACGGGTGCGGCAAACTACCCGCCAAATATCCGAAGCGGAGCAACCTCCCTCAACGACGTGAGTAGGCCACTCGGCACTTCGAGATACCCGGTAGTTTGTGCACCCCACCAAGGGTTTATCCTAGGAGCAAAAACGGTAAAAAGAAATTATACAATGACGGCTACAACCCCGATCCGGTTGTGCGGCCATACAAATAATATTACATCAATTTACAAATTTACATGAAAGGAAAGAAAAGAAAACTCTCGTCTCACATCTCCCCCGGCTATTCACCCGTGACAATCCAATAAATTCATATATACATACCAGCAACATCACAGATCACAGATTTGTATAACCCCCACTAATCGACATATAGCGATTAGCAGACGTTCAATACAAATATCACATCACAGATATAAACCCGTTAGCCTTAGTCTTTAGAAGTTCGATAAAAATAAAGATTTTCAAGCCCCAAAAACAAATTTTGTTTTCTGGAAAATCTGGGCATAAAAATCATATTGTAAAAATCCCAAAACACCCCCAGGACCTCACTGCAAGAAAAATAGTCCACAGCCGAGTCAACTCGGCCGCGGATCCGCGGCGGGAGCAAGCTCCTGCCGCGGTTCCGCGGCGCTTTGATGGGCTCTCTGGACCATTTTTCTACAGTGAGATGTAAAAACCCTGAGTCGAATTTTAAGGCATGATTTATTATTTTTGGAACAGAGGAAAAATTCGACAGAAAGTTGATAATTCGGGTGTTTTTCGCAACTTTTTCTACGATCGAACTTCTACTTACATTGCTAACATGTTAGATAGTGTTTAACTAGGCTCTGATGCCACTGTAAGTCCATGCCACCTCTCCCGGTACTTACGAGCTTGCGGAAGTGGTGAAAAACGATTCTCAAGAGGTGGTAACATGGACTACAAATACGGATCTTTGTTAAACAATTTACCTAACAACCTAACTAGGAGTTTTACCTACTCTGTTAGGGGGTTATACCTTTCTTGAACTCCTTCGTCTTCAATTCTCGTGGTGTACGGACCGGCCTCTCCTCGTCGTCTTCTCGCGCAGAAGACGGATCCACCCGAAAGCTTCTACCTTTGGATTCTTCTTCGAACTTTGAAGAAACTAGAACACTTGGCTTGCTAGGCTTTGTGAACTAGAATGAGTAGAGGATTGTTTTGGTGTCTTTTTATCTCTAAGGCAATGAGTCTCAACACATGAGAATGGTTTGCCTTGAGCTAGAGAGAGTAAGAGGAAGAGGGAGAGCTTGAGCAAGTGATGGCAAGAGAGAGAAATGAAAATGAGAGAATGAGTGAACCTTTTGCCATCCTTGCTCTCATAATCCAAAAACATCATCACAAGTAATATTAATTGAGTATATTGTAATGGTTATTATCATGACAAATGACACTATCATTTCTTGTATTAAATGCAAATGGTGAACAAAACAAGCAAGCATAAGTCAATGCAACCAAATGATGGCCATTGTCATGATGGTGGTCAACAAGTCCAACCTAGTCAACCGGTCAACAAAAGTTAACAAGTCAACTTTTCAACCCTAACCATATCACTATAATACTCAACTAATATTATTGTTAATCATGTTTCTTAATCTCATTAGGGTTTGACAAAAGTCAACAGTCAGCAACCCTAATGAGAATCCTCTGTCTCTGTCTCTGTCAACTGTGCATACACACTCGTATCCGCGTTCCGGGGAACACGAATACAAACGAGATAAAACCAATCCCAAAACGTATACTAGGAACCGGCTTAAACTAAAGCCCGCTAGTAATAACTGTCCGGTTAGTGAACGTGCACAAGTGCGCGGATGTGACCGAACCCTGTCGCAAAACCATGCGACCTCAACTCTTTTGCCTAAAGGCGAATAGCTCTCTGTGTGGGACTCTAAAGACTCGACACTACGCTGGCAGTGGGTTTAACCATAGACCGCAAGCGGCACTAGCTGTGCGTAACGGCCCCCAGGTAGATGCCGATAAGAAGACGGACGAGGTGAAACCCATCTGAACTCCTACTGAGCCTGAATGTGACAATCTCCGTACAGTCCGGTCTATTCGTCTAATACATCGCATGGCGGGCCTAGGGGGCGGTAAACGTCAGTCCCCTAATAGCGGTACAAGTCGTGTCGGAGTGAAGCCCAGAACACTCTGAGATAGCACTGGAAACCTACCAGTATATCTCGCTTGCCCTGGCCAGGGACTACTCGTGTAATGGCTCTCCTAGACACAGCGCGATGTCAACCCCCAATACCGGGAGAGACGAATCCTGTCTAACCGTCACTGCCTCCAAGTGCTTCGGGACTGCACCCAAAAACTACCTGTTTGCACGACTCTTTTGAGCCGTGGTAGGGTAGTAATCAAAGTACAGTGGGAACACACTCGAGGCGAAGTGGCAGTGTCAAGTCAGCGGACTAAGCTGTACTCATGTCACCTGGGAACTGATAACTGACGATAGGTATAGTACCAACCAACAGTTCCCGACGAGTCCTGTCCAGTGTACTCGTAACCTAACGAGCACCCGCATACTATCTCAAGTACGACGTACTGACGGCTGTGGGACATGCCGTCTCCCACACTGGGATGAGAAGCGCATACGCTAGTCTACTCCGGAGTATCGATGCCCTGTCTCGATAGTCCTGCGACTAGGGACCTGCATAAGGATGTGCTTATAGATTACCCAGCCCCCACGAGTGTGACTGCCATCACAATGCTGGTAATCAAGCAAAGATCCTAAGGGCTCCACTAATGTGTATAGGTGATATACTAAAATAAACACATGTACACATTAAAGTAGAAACAAATCAAGTAGCATAATACTATATTGAGCAATATTGTCTATACAAGGTGAATATCCCAAGCTTCCATTAAGTAATATACAAACTAATATGATACAGTAATGGCCTCTAGGGCATATACACTAACAATATCCACCGAGCCAAGCTTTCTCGGCTTTTCTGTTCAACCGAGAGCATGAAGCCCAAGCGCCCCCTTAACGGCTCTGTATATCTCACCACGACGAGATCTCCGCCGCTCCATGATCCGCATCTCACGCTAGCGTATCTCGTCATTAATGAGCGTATCCCGTCATTAATAGGCGTGTCCCGCCATCAATGCGAACGTGACGCAGAAGCGTAACAGAAGGCGAGAATCTCGTGCCGGTTCACCTCATGCGACCACTATATAAACCCACTCCACCAGACGACTCAGGTAAGTCGAATTCATTCCAATAGGCCGCTACTCTGCCATTATTTCTCGGTGCTTACTCGATCGTCGGAGGGTCCTACGGTGGTTTCTCATCCCGGGACTTCCCTTGCAGGTAGCTCAGCATCTACAACATCCTACAACCCAATGAGATCCACACGGTCAATTCTCCTTCTCAATCACAACCGTTCAGAATCGTTTGCAGCAAGATCGACGGAGGACAACATCTGAGGGAGATTCCGATCTCCATCAATAAGCCTAAAATTTGTGAAGTATAACAAGGGTTGTGAAATATTCCAACTAAGATTCTAAATACTAAGAAAAATAACCATGAAGGAGAAATTTTAATGACCTAAAGAGAATGGGCAGAGATAGAACAAGTAACGAAGATTATTGGATGAGATTTAGAAATAGACAAGTTTTACGGACAGTGTGTTGAAAAAACACAATTCAATTAAATTAGTATAGAGAGTGTCGTTAAGCCAAGGTCCTACAAGTTCCTACAAGCAATCTATCTCTGAATAGAGGGCAAGGGAAAGTGAGTTTCTGATCCTTCCTGGATCAGGATGTTCTTATTAGTGGAAAACGATATTACCGACGAGATCTTTGCTAATCCGTGAAGGCTGACTTGGACTACAATACAAGTTATGACCGATAGCAAAGCCAATCTTTCAGTGCTTTTTCTCGAAAGCCCCACAATTTGCTAGGCATACCGGGTAAATTGAGAAGAGAAACCTATACTTGGTAAATCATCTCTGCAGTTGAACAAGAGATATGCGATTCAAATCCCGCTTACAACAAGTTACTGCTTATTATTCAAAGAAATAAAATAGTAGAGGAACTTAGCAAAACTCAATAGATAAGGCCCTTGATTTTAAGCTCCGGCGGTAATGCCCATAATTAACTATGATTTCTTCTTTTAGTATATTAGGATTGGCCTTTCAAGCCTTCATAAATAAGAAAAATACCTAACCTGCCTCTCTGGTAGGTTTTATATTAGCTTCCAGTTGATGATTGATTAGAAAGATGGGTCAAGGGTTTATGTATGAAAACTACTACATATAACCAATTACTGTCCTAAAAGCCTATGCAGAACTAGACGCTATATGAGAATACTACTCCACAATAAATTGATTAGTTGTTGGACTATCTTAAAATAAAGAATTTATATGTTTAATAATTTTGGTTAGATTAAATTAGGCTTGCAATGTGGCCTCCCTGGAGCTCTATTTATAATAGCATATATGGTTGGGTGTCACATATGGTCCTGACTATACAGCTTGAGCTAGCCTTTTATAACTCAATATAATATTGCGCTATGTTTCGATAATTTATTGAATGCCTTAGATCCAGAATGTTGGAACAAACTACAAAGTAACATGACAGAATAAGAAGAACATACAATTTCAATAGGATTCGGCTAATCCTTTCGGACGAAGGAGAAGTAATTTACTGTAATCTGAGTAATTGTGAAGTTACAGTGATGGTGGAGTACCTCTCAAACCTAATATCAAATATGAACTCAAATCTTACGTAAAGATGGCTACTTTAACCCTTTCTAAAATTCCAAAAATCCCAACGCCATAATCCCAAACTCTACAAGATATAGTCTTACTAAGGAGCCATAGCTCAGCAGGTATAGGCACTTCCCCTTGGGGAGTGCTGGATTCGAATATCAGGAGCCACAGAAAGGGAAGTAGCCATAAATTAACGTATTCACGACAAATTAGTGAGTTCCCTATGGCTTGTGTGTGATGTATGCGTGGGGTGTGTTATGTGTGTTGTATGCATAGGATAGAGCTTACGAGCCACTGCAATACACACACACTTGCGCCTCAAATAAGACCGAACGCAAGGGGATCCGGCCCCGCACCCTTGGGTTGTGGGTTTCAGGTTTGGCTATCCTAAAGGCGAAATAAGTGACCATTTACTGTAGAGTGGTTAAGTCAGGATCACCTCGTGTCAGTATAACCCTCCTTTCCAGCTAACCAGGCATCCACCTCCTAAGTTTTACTCGGCAGACGAATCGCCTTTGAAGATGCCGATACAGACCAGGGCCTCTAGGACCAAGACCCCTATGTTTCATGGATCGCCCTTGGAGCGGACGACGGAATCCGGTGGTTCTTCATGCCGGTCGACTGCCGCTCCCGCTGCCGATCTATTTGCTGGTTAGACTCTCGAGCGGAGCTTTAATCTTATCGACGTGTACGTCCAGACTGGGAGGCCCATACCTCCGGTAAGTTTGATAACCCTTACATATATATACACTTACGCACATATCACAAACACACACAATCATACACACGCACATACACGCACAAGCGCACGCATACATACACATAGACACACACATGCATACACACGCACAGATCATACACACATCAAATACACACATGCATATATACGCACACATCACGTACACACATGCATACATACACGCACAATCATACATACACATACACATACACATACACACATGCATACATAAACACGGACACAAACACACATGCATACATATCACATGTCACATACACACAATCATACACACACACATGCATACATATCACATGTCACATACACACAATCATACACACACACATGCATACATATGCATATATCACATACACACATGCATACACACACATGCATACATACACACAGACACAAACAGGCACGCACGCGCACAAGCATACACACAAACAAACAAACATGCGTGCGCGCACAAGCATGCATACACACACGCACACAAACAAGCGCGTGCGCACACACATTTGATTAATATAAAATATCTATACTAATTCATGTATTTTAAACTTTTAATCGCAGGGGCTTTATCCAGGAAATCCATGAGCGCCTCCTTCGTGATCGACTCTCCCTTCCCGTGTTCGTCCTCGATTTATGATGTTAAGATTGGTATATAAAATATCTATACCAATTTTTTTAACTTAAAAAACTTATATATTTCGACAGAAATTACCCGTCGAGAAAAATATTATTTCGGCGGAAATTGGCCGTCGAAATAGATTTGATTATTACGACAAACGTTAACCGTGGAAATAATCTATTGCGACGCAACCTATTGCCTCGGCGTTCCTTTGTGGCTATTTGGTGTTACCTAACGAAATAGACCTATTTTGACGGTATATTGCCGTTGAAATAAGTGACCATTTACTGTAGAGTGGTTAAGTCCTAATCAACCATACAAGCTCGTATAGAACTCGAAAGGTAGTTTAAATAAGATCCGATCAAGCCGATCACTAAATTAAAGGCGCGCACAACCAAATGCTTGAGGCAGACTAAAAATAAGATTGAATCTGACCAAACAAGTTTAAATTAAATTATCCGCGTCGATAAAATCGACATATGATTTTCTTCTTGTTCATCCACCAAACCCTTAAAACCACATTCAAATCTGCTCCAAACAACAAAATAATTTGTAAAGTTAAAATCAGACGATCACTCGAGATGCTCAGAGCTGAATTTAAGTGTTGTTTTAAGGTTTTGATCAGTATTGCTTCGTGTCGAATCGAAAGGATATAATGCCACATGGGGTAAACTACACCGATGCCTTTTTTCCCCTATTAACCTTTTGAATAATGCTTAACCCATAAAAGTCCTTTTTTTTTTCTAATAATAAAAACGAATCCCGATCTATCTCATATTATAATTGAAGGTCTGGATCTCTTTGGATCCATCCACGTGACAAATAAAATAGTATTTCTAGCTCCATGTACATCACAAATTAAAACCAAGCGTGAGAATATCATTTTCTCTCCTATAACCACACACTCCCACGCCCCCTCCCCTCCTCCTCACCCGCCCCCATCTCCCCAAGATCCGAATCCGAATCCGAATCCGAATCCGAATCCCCCCTAGATCCAGATCCGAGAATGGGCATCGAGGAGAACGGGACGAACGCGGCGCTGAAGTTCCTGATCTACGGCCGCACCGGGTGGATCGGGGGGCTGCTGGGTCGGATCTGCGAGGCGAAGGGGATCCGATACGAGTACGGTTCCGGGCGCCTCGAGAACCGGGGACAGCTGGAGGATGACGTGGCGAGGGCGGCCCCCACCCACGTATTCAACGCCGCGGGGGTCACCGGCAGGCCCAACGTCGACTGGTGCGAGTCCCACAAGGTGGAGACCATCAGGGCCAACGTCGTCGGCACGCTGACCCTCGCCGACGTCTGCAGGGAGAAGGGGCTGGTGCTGATCAACTACGCCACCGGCTGCATCTTCGAGTACGACGAGGCCCACCCCCTTGGATCTGGGATCGGTTTCAAGGAGGAGGACACCCCCAATTTCGTCGGCTCCTTCTACTCCAAGACCAAGGCCATGGTGATTTCTTTTTTCTTTTTATCAGTTTTTTTTCGTTTTGATTTCATATGTTTTACTTAAACTTTATTGTGTCTGTTTGATATTCATTTTAGAGTTGAGACAACATCTCCAATGGAATAGGAGAATTAACTATCCTAGTAGCTGAAAAAGTTATCAACCTTTTTAATGATCAACGCCCTTTGTCTTGATCAACTTATTCTAATGCATACACAGACCAAAAAAATAAAAATAAAATAATTATGTGATTTCTATACTTTTTGCACTTAGATCCAGATCCAAATGCAGGGGAAGGATCATGGTTATATTTTCTTTTCTTTCTTTCTTTTTTTGCATTCCGATGGCTATTGGTGAAAAATGTTGGAGACGAGAGTGCTGGAGTTTATATAGTGGGATAATAATTGGACTAGAGCAACTATAAGGTGCTGGATAATTGTGTTGTGGAGCAAAAATGCAAGAGGAGGTTAATATAACATAGAGGAGATCGGCCATTACAATTTGAATTGATTTGAACTATTTTTTTCCTACTACTTCAACAACCCACCCATACCATGGGTTTATATAGCCAAACAAATGGCTATTGGACTTATTTTATTAAATAGGTACATGCATTTGACTCTTATCGTTCTCAAGGTGTATTCGTTTGACTCTGTATATGCATTTGGCTCTTATCATTCTCTAGACATTTAACAACATGCACACATTGGAAACAATAATTTCTAGAATACTTTGACTAATTTATTTTTTTGGCTTAACTTCCAACATGCCCCCTTAAGCCAAATTTGTCATGCCGGGTAGAGTCTTAAACTTGAAGAAGAGATCCGTTTTGAGCGGTTTGGTGAAAATATTTGCAACTTGATCGTCAGTCTTGATGTGCATGAAGTCGATCTCCTTTTTCTTGACCTGGTCTCTAATGAAGTGAAATCGAGTGTCAATGTGCTTGCTTTTTTCATGGACGGGATTTTTCGCCGACGCGAACGCCAATTTGTTGTCCACGTAACTTTGTAAAGCCTTATTGAGGAAATTGAATGTCTTTGAGCAATCTCCTTAGCCAAATAGCATGGCACATGGAAGAAGAACCCGCAACATACTCGGCTTCACATGATGATAGTGTGATGATTGGTTGCTTCTTGGATACCCATGTGAATGCGGTGTCGCCAAAATAGAAAATGAATCCCGTAGTGTTTTTTCATTCATCAACATCTCCATACCAATCGCTATCCGAATATCCAAGCAATTGAGCATTGCTTGAGGAAGTGTAGAGGATGCCATCACGGATAATACCTTTGATGTAACGGAGAATTCTTTTGGCGGCCGTCATGTGAGTGGATTTTGGTTCTTCCATGTAACGACTGAGGATACCAACACCATATAGAATGTCCAACCTCGTACACATCAAGTATCTCAAACACCCGACGAGGCTTTTGAAGTGAGTAGGATCCACTTTTTGTCCTTCATCGCGTTTTGACAATTTGGTGCTGCAATCGACCGGTGTGTTGACGGGCTTGCATTTTTACATCTTGAATCTTTTGAGAACCTCATTTGCATAAGCTTCTTGGGAAATAAAGATGCCGCTTTCGGTTTTCTTTACTTCAATACCGAGGAAATATGCCATAAGAGCTATGTCGGTCATTTTGAATCCCTCTTCATAGTTTGCTTGAACCTTTCAAATATGTGTGGATTGTTGTCGGTGAAGATCAAATCATCAACATAGTGGCAAACAAACAAGATGTCTTCATTCTTCACTTTGGTGCAGAGCGAGGGTTCGTGCGGACATTGGATGTAGTCGTTGGCCTTGAAGTAGGAGTCAATCTCGGCATTCCAAGCTCTTGGAGCTTGCTTTAGGCTGTATAGCGCCTTGTTGAGCTTCAACACTTTGTCTTCTTGCCCTTTCTTCATATAACCCGGAGGTTGTTCAATGTATAATTCTTCATCAGGGCATCCATTGAGGAAGGCAGACTTCACGTCCATTTGATATAGCTTCCACTTGTGTTGCGCCGCAATAGAAATGATAAGCCAGATAGTCTCCATGCGGATGACGGGAGCAAACACCTCGTCGTAATCAATGCCGACCTTTTTCTTGTAGCCTTTCACCACTAGTCTTTCCTTGTACTTCTCTATTTTGCCTTCCACATTCATTTTTTCTTTGTATACCTATTTCACTCCAATGGGTTGATGGTCTTCGGGAAGTGTAGGAAGCTTCCTAGTTTTGTTCTTCTCGATAGATTTGATCTTTTCGTCCATGACGGCTTTCCACTTGTCTTGGATAGCTTCTTCAAATTGAATTGTTTCACTTTCGGTAAGGAGACAAACGAAATGGAGCTCCTCCGTAGCTTCATAGATCTCGTTCAAGCTTCTCGTCTTATGTGGCCTTGGGCTTTCTTCGAAGGAGGATGTCGCTGAAGAAGTAAGAGATGCAGACGCCAAAGTAGGTGGTGATGGCGCACTTGGTGTAGTAAGATGTTGCAACTCCATGTAAGTATGCTCTTAGGCGTTTTTATGCCATGTTCTTTCTTTGTCAAAGCGAACATCCCTACTAACATGAATCACGCTAGTGTTGGGTTCAAATAATTTATATGCTTTGGAACAAGCATCATATCTAATGAAAATGAATTTGTTGCTCGTCATCGAGCTTGGTCCATCTTTGTTGTGGTACTTGAGCATACGCAATACTTCCAAACACCTTTAGGAAGACGACGTTCGGTTTTTGACCGCTCCATGCTTCTTGTGGTGTGATGTATCTAAGGCTTTTTGTGAGACATAGGTTGAGCAAGTAGACCGCACAGTGCACCATCTCGGCCCACAACTCTTGTGGCAAGTTCTTGCTCTTGAGCATGCTTCTAACCATCTCCATAATGGTTTTATTCTTCCGCTCGGCGATGACATTTTGTTGTGGAGAGTAAGGCCGCCGTTGTATCCGTATGCCGTGATTTTGGCAAAATTCTTCAAATTCTTTGGAAATGAACTCTCCACCGCTATCGGTCCTCAAACCTTTGATGTTGTAGCCGCATTGATTCTTGATGTAGACCTTGAATTTTTTGAAGACATCATACACCTTGAACTTCTCCTTCATGAAATACATCCATGTTTTTCTAGAAAAATCATCAGTGAAGGTAATAAAATATTTGCGAGAGCTATAAGGAGTGATAGGACCGCAAATATCGAAATGTATCAATTTCAATGTTGTCTTGCATGATATGTGGCCTCCTTCGAGAATGGATTCCTTGCTTGCCTGCCGAAGATGCACCCTTCGCATACATGATCAGGATGATTGATATGTGGAAGCCCGTTCACCATCTTCTTTGAGGACAAAAGCTGCAACCCATGAAAGTTGAGATGCCCGAATCTTAAGTGTCATAGCCAGGAGATATCTTTGATGCAATTATTCAAACACCTAGCAACTTCATACTTGATCTTCAAGATGAATATCCTGTTTCAAGTCATTTCAACTCTAATGCGGTCTCTTATGGTGAGAATCATGTCCTGCATCTTGAAATGGTAGTCTTTCTCGAGCAATTGGCTGATACTCAAAATGTGCTTCATGGAAGGCGGTAGACATTTGAAATGAATTGATGATCTCCATTCTTCAGGCGAATGAGAATTTTATCTTTTTCTTCAATAGAAACTTTGGAGTAATCTCCGAATAAGACGGAGGAGCGTTTGGACTCATCTAGTTCCACGAACATGCCCTTCCTGCACACATGTGATTGCTCGCGCCAGTGTTCAAATACCATGTGTCGTCTCTTGCAGGCTCTTCATTGTTGTAGGCTTGCAACACAATCTTGATTGTTTTCATTAATGAAGTCGGCGCTCTCGTCCGCTTGATTGTTCTCATTGTACCAACACTCCGAAGGGTAATGGTAGTATTTCTTGCAAGTGAAGTATTGAACTTTACTTTTATTATTCCTTTAGCCTCTTTCGGGACTGCTTTTTCCACGTCCTCTTGTGTTGGCATGACTTCAGGCTTGAGTTGGTTCCTTCTTTTGTTGAGGTTCTCCTCTATCTTGTCCATGTCCGCGGTCTTTTCAACGGCCACGACCACAGAATTGACCACGACCTCTTCCACTTTTGGCGTCTTCCTTCAAATTTAGCTTTGCTTGTAAGGATTCCTCCACCGGTTCTTGTTTATTCTTTATGACGCGTTGCTTGTGCACTTCAAGTGAGCCTATAAGTTCTAAGATAGTTATCGTGTCCAAGTCTTTGGACTCTTCGATCGCCACAACAATATAATTGAATTTAGAATCCAAGAAACGTAGGATCTTCCCGATGATGCGAACGTCCTCCAGCGTCTCGCCGTTCCTTTTTAATTGGTCGACGGTTGTGGAAACTCTTGTGAAGTAGTCGGAAACAGACTCATCGCTCATCTTCAAGGATTCAAACTCTCGAAGAGTTTGTAGGCGCATCTTCTTCACCTTCTCGGTTCTTTTGAAGATGTTTTGGATTTCCCCCCGTCTCTTTAGAAGTAGCGGCGGTGATGGCCTAGTGTTTGGTGGAGTCATCGATGCCGGAAAGAATGGTAGTTCGAGCGTAGCCATCCCTCATTTCATTCTCATTCAAAGATGTCCTCTTGTAGTCATCCTTCTTTTCATTTTCCCTCAAAGACGTCCTCGCGTTCCCCGATAAAATCGCTCCTTGCGGTCGTGTGTAACCATCTTTGACGACGGTCCAAACGCCTTATGCGCTAAGCACCGCCTCCATGTGGATCGACCATGTTGTGTAGTCCTTCTCGAGCTTTGGCATCGGAAGGTTGAAGCTCATGGGTGGTGGCCATCTTCCTTGCGCTCTGATATCAATTTGTTAGAGATGAGAGTTTTGGAGTTTATATGGTGGGATAATAATTGGACAAGAGCAACTATAAGGTGCTGGATTATTTTGTGTTGTGGAGCAAAAATGCAAGTGGAGGTTAATATACATAGATGAAATCGGCCACTACAATTTGAATTGATTTGAACTCTTTTTTTTTTTGCTACTTCAACAACCCACCCTTGCCATGGGTTTATATTGCCAAGCATATGGCTATTGGACTTGCTCTATTAAATGGGTATATACATTTGACTCTTACCATTCTCTAGGTGTATTCATTTGACTCTGTACATGCACACATTGGAAACAGTGATTTCTAGAAGACTTTGACTAATTTATTTTTTGGCTTAACTTCCAACAAAAAAACTCTTGATTTGACTGTAACTACAACTATAGGTTTTAACTCAAATAAAAATTGCTGCCACGTTTTCGAGTTAAAAAAGTACTTCGAACCAAATATCAATTTTTAGATTTTGGCGCAGTTGAAACTATATGGGGCTTCAACTACAATCAACCGACCAGTTGACAAAATTATATATGATGTGGAGGTTATACACCTTAATTAAAAGAGTTTATGTGGATATGAGTGCTTGAGTGCTCAGAATATTAGATGGTGCTCCAATGGTGAGGATTATATTAAGAAAGTGATGTTTCTGGTTGTGATTATTCTTTTATTTGAAAAGGACAAGCACAAGCTAAATTGACCACCTTGTTAGAGTGTCTGTGGTTCTTATATGCCACATTATGAGACACCGAAGTTGGTCTATGCCTATAAGGATAATGAAGTTTACAAAAGAAAATTTGTAGATCTCATTCGAATAGGTTCTGTAAGGACGTTATGACCACTACGATTGTCTTTGCTAAATTAGGATGGTAGAGCATTTTAAAAGTGAAGCGGTTAGATGGGCTTACTACTTAAACAACAAAGTGAAGTGATGCTATTGATTGTCATTGACAAGGGAAGGATTCATCTAGTTTTTCAGCGTTACTATAAACGAGTTAACAAAAAATTCTTCTGAAGCTCTTTCTTACTGCGTTTCCATGATTGGTATTTTATTATGTTAGTTCACTGGTGAAACTCCGAAAGGAAAATTTGCAAAACATCGTTAAATTATAGTGTCTGACTTGTCGAAAACTGATCAGGACAGCCCCGTTGACCGTTGTAACCAAAACCCAACCTGATTCCAAAGGGTGTGGTTCATGTTTGGATTAGAGCCTGGTTGTTAGGTCTTATTCTATTATTCTTCACCTCCAAAAGACCCAGATCCAAACCAGTTAACACTCCTAGTGGTGGGTTATGCTTTTACGCTACTAATTGTTGCATGTGAGTTTCTCTGCAACAGATTCTTGTGGCACATTCTTATTGTTCACTTTCATATGCTGCTTTTGCCGCTGTAGCTCTATTGTACTCGTCTCCTGAGCTGATAACTTAAAACAGAAAGAGACGTGTCATTATCTAGTTACAAGAGCAACCTTATATGCCTAGTCCTTTCTTCTGTAGCATGAAACTCTCACAGGCTTACTCCTCAGTGGATGTTCATATCTTTGCCAAAACATACACCTGTGGGGTCCTTGCAATCTTGTTTAACTTGTGTTCTCTTTATTTCAATGAAGGCTTTATTTGTTGTGTACCTGGATGTGTGTTTGTACTTTAAACATATGTGGTTGAGACAAGGGCATGCGACCCAAGGATATGTGTGCTCTATTTGGGGGTACATAATCCCACAGATATGTGGTTGAGAGAAGGGTTTAGTTATAAGGAAATATCTGCGAACCATGTAAGCAATAATAATCGGAACAACGATTGGGACTTCTACATTGGGAAAAATGAGGTTTTTTCCAAATGTTTATATATATGAATTTCAAACTTGAGCTTTGAGACGAAGCCATCGAAGGATGTTACATACTTAAACTTCTTTATTATGCGTATATACACTCAGAGAAGCCCAACAAGTCCGTGCTCTCTTCTGCATAGCAAGAGGCATGGAAAGTGTTTGATTACCACCTCTATATGACTAGTTTTGCACATGTTCATTGTAAACTAAATAAACAAATACATTATTAGTTGCGGGGTATAATCACCTAAGGTTAAAAAAGCCAGTAACTTGACAAATCTCTCGATTTCTTCTTATTCTCTTTTTTCCGTATGTTAGGCTCTGTTTCTGCTAGAGGTAGAAGTTTCTTTGTGAGTGTAAATATATCCTTATGTGCAATGAGTTGAAAGCATAGATCCTGTTTCAAGTAAAGCACTTTATTTGCCTAAATGCCCTATCCTACTGTTATTTGGTCATATTGTATGATAATTATATTTTGTTTAGATATTTGTGTCTATAAAGACTTATGAATTGTTGAGCCTTTTCCTTTTTTTGTCATCGAGTGCTTCCTGGAATTTTTTTTCTTCACACGTAGTATCTACTTACTATGTGATTTTAATTGCTAATGCTAAGCATATGCTGCTATAACCTGCTTTTCTTTTAATATTTCTCTTATTTTGAAATTACCACAAGTATGACATCTGCCAAGTGCCAATAATTTGTTATATGATATGTACTATATATTTAACTAAGTTTTTTATTCTTATTCTTCCCTGCAAATTGCATTGTTTTGTAAGATCTAGGAACAAATTTTTTACTCCATAGTGAGTTATATAGCACAATACATTTTGGAACTTCTGGTAGCACCGCAGGTGGGGAAGGCCTTACTTTTGTTATTTGCCAATACATATTGCAGGATACAAAATATTAATACATGTGCATGTGTGTAAATTTGAATTAGAAATCTCACTCGCTCTATGGGATGAAGGGGTCCCCGTCTCCTTCGATAAATAACTATTTTGATCTATCACCTTGTTATGTTCTTCAAAAATGTTGATTAATGAATAAATTATAATTGATGGACATTTTAAGATTATCGCTGTATTCAATTCTCCATTCAACATTAGCTCCGTCAAAATTACTTCCAATCAAATAACTGTGGATTCTGCATCAGGTCGAGGAGCTACTGAAGAACTATGAGAACGTTTGCACCCTTCGTGTACGGATGCCAATCTCATCAGATCTCTCCAACCCTCGCAACTTCATCACCAAAATCACAAGGTATGACAAGGTCGTAGATATCCCCAACTCCATGACTATTCTCGATGAGCTCTTACCCATCTCAATTGAAATGGCAAAGCGGAACCTCACCGGGATCTGGAATTTCACCAACCCTGGTGTCGTTAGCCACAATGAAATCCTGGAGATGTACCGAGACTACATTGACCCGAGTTTCACTTGGAAGAACTTCAACCTCGAGGAGCAGGCGAAAGTGATTGTTGCGCCTCGCAGCAACAACGAGCTCGACGCTACCAAACTGAAGACCGAGTTTCCGGAGCTCCTGTCGATTAAGGAGAGCCTTATCAAGACTGTGTTCAAGCCGAATCAGAAGACATCTGTGGCTTGATGTGTAGGTGTCTAGGTTAATTTATGTTTTAGTTCTTTTTTTCGCTGTTCTAGCAATTGGAGTCATTTGTATCTGTGCTATTTCAATGAACTTCTCAGGTAATGAACAATGAAGTTATATCCTCTGGGTCGGTAATGTATGACCAAAAAAAGAAAAAAAGGAAATCGAGTTGGTGATGTACGACAAAAGGAAAAATAAAAGGAAATTTAAATGAATTATTTGGAAGTATCTTTTATAGATTAATATTATTTTAGGATAGAAATTCCTTGTGTACTTAAATGAATATCAATTTTAGGAATTTTTAGAATGCTATCGATATTCTATTATTCGGATTTTGTTCGAGTGTTTTCTTTATCTTTTCTTTGAGTAAATGGATTTTGTTGAGTATGATTGAGGATTTATATGTATTCAGGACTTGTGGTTTCTGGACGTAAGCATTTGCGGTCGGTTACACATGAAATTGGTTAGTATGTTGATATGATTTTGGGTTACACATGAAATTGGTAAGTATATTGATATGATTTTGGGTAGTGACTATTAAATATGGGATTATATTTTGAAATGTAGCAATATTATGGATAAATCGTTGGAATCCTACTTCAATTTTTCTTCGAAAGCAAGAAGCCACCATTTCTTTTGAAAATCTATACTTTGCCACCAAAATGGTTCGATTCCTAAAAGGGTTTCTACCAAAAAATATTATATTTTTCACACCAAAACTCATTACACGCGCACGACTTGTTTAGACCAATACCAAAATACGCTAAAGAAATAAAATGAAAGAAAAGTAAAAATCCTTTGTTCTCCCCCACTATCTCCGGCAATCTAGACCCCACCCCCACCCGTGACCCTCAACCCCGCATGAGCTTGACCTTCCCTTTCTCCTCACAGAAAACGTTTGCGATTGATTAGAGTTTGATTTCGGGTTTCAATTAGGAGTTGATTAGAGTTTCAAACTAGATATAGAGTTTGAATTGTGGTTGAGATTGTGGCTTGGATTTGTATTTTGATTACTGATTCCATTTAGATTGCACTTGGTATATGGAATTGAAGATTACCGGGAATGCCCATATTCCGGGGAATATGATGACCGGCAATCCAATTCTAAGGAATCTTGCATTAACATGTTTGGTATGCTTTAATCATTCCCGGTAATATATGTTTGTACAACCGTCATTCGGCGGTGGGCGGCCGGCCGTGGCCAGCGGCGAACGACCGACCAGTGGCGGTGGGACCGGCCGGTGACGGACAGTAGGGCCAGCTAGCGGCGGATGGCCGATCGGCGGCGAACACTCGGCCGACTGCGAGGGAGGCCGGCGACAAACGACCGATTGACGGCGAACGGTTGGCCGGCAGAGAACGGTTGGTTGGCGGCGAACGACCGACCGACCTGCGGCGGATGGCCGATCAGCGGCGAACGGTCTGCCGGCCGCCAGGGAGGGTCCCCAAATTAATTTCAATTTGATGGTCTAACATAGCCTCAAGTTAACGCTTTCGGAGTAAATTCGTGGGTCCCCTGGGTGCGTGTGCGCGCTCTGTGCTTGTGTATGATGTGTGTGGGTGTGCATGGGTTAGAGCTTAAGAGCCAGTGTCCAAAAAAGAAAAAAAAAATAGTCCCAAACAACGACATATCAGCACGGTAAGAAAATTAAATCTAGAATTTCTTTAACAAATATTTAATAAATACAATCATCAACTGAATAATTATAACTATACAATTATCTCTACTGATCTTAAATAACTGATAGAATCATTGTGAATCATTTTAAAAATAAATTAACCACGACTTGATCTTTTATTAAAAAAAATTGAATTTAAATTACAAAATTAAATATAATTTTTATTTGAACATGTCCCTGATGTGCCTGATCGTAGCATGCTAGACACCACAGAGGTACAAAATTAACAAACTATCAAATGCGGTATCATTCTGTGAAATAACGTTCCAAATTTAGTAACATGTGGCCTACTTCGGTATAATACTTCGAAATATAGTATTATTTTTTCACTTGTACCAAGAAACCGTCAATGTGGTAGTTTTAAGTGAAGCATAGCAATATATAACAAACTATCAATGCGTTACAGCTCTGTAATAAATAGTAATATTCTTTAAACAGTAGTAATTAGTTTCAAACGTGACAATTTATGTGTAAAATCTTTCTATTCTAGGAGCAAAGTTTCAGGATTTTTTCTCTATAGGTCACCCGAAAACTTATAATGCTCCACAACATATAAGTTATCCATAAATCATCTCTAAAACATATGAATTATCCAAAATTCACCACAGAACATTGTTGTTATGCGATAATCACCTTAGTTAGCTTTCATCCTCAATTTCTGAATCTCGAGTTCGGTTAGCTTAACTAGCGTTGCAGGTTTATTAGATAGAATACCCCAATTAGCTCATTTATCTATTATTCTCCTCTCTAAAGGTCCCTTCTTCCATTTTTTAAAATCATTTTATTCAATCCATCATATTGCGTAAAAACCTTTGATCTTTTTTGTACAGACAAAGCTGGACTTTTGCACCATTATTGCTGGAGGAGAAGAAATTAAATAGCTATTTCTAATGTTAAGTAGTATTTCATCCAAAAATTCACTCAAGCGAGAAATTCAAATAACTTCAAGTTTTAAGGACGTTGTATATCATAGTTTTGGGATTGATATTTAGAAATAGGTTTGATATACAGGAAAAACCCAAGTTTCAAATGTGGTATTGATCTCATAAATGTAATATTAATCTATCAAGTGAATAAATTAACTATCAAATATGGTAAATACACATTGACACTTGGTGAAGGATGTAAGGGGGGATATTGAGTGGGAGATTTTACAGGAGAAAGGACGGGATTAGAAGCTAATGGCAGAGAAATATTATCAGAGGAATAATTTGGTTTACAGTATTTACTAAAAATTTATCTGTTAAACGAAACATTGAGAAAAAAATTAACCATATACATCATGTAGTAGTTTAGACAACATATCCAGCAACGTTTTTCAAGTGCTAAATGTAGTTATTTTTTACTCGTGTCAAAATAAGAAATGGTAAAAAGTAACAACAACGCTTGTTACTGTACACTTTGACAACTCAATCCAACATGTACAGGGCAGAAAAATAATGTAGCAACTTGACATTTACATCAATGCCCGTATGTAGCAATCGAAGCTAAAATTGTAGTATCATGACTGGGCGGGGACTGATATGGAAATTTAAAAATGCAATATTGGAATAGGAGAAGATGCATCCTAAATATAACACACGTGAAATATAAACATATATTTTGTATTAGACGTTTTTATGCAAGTTTTGAAGATCCGGAGATCTAAACCGATTGCTTTATGTCTTGCTGGTTTAAAGATAAATTTTCTTTCATTACTTATCCCATAAAATTTTTAAAATACGGAAAGCATGGTAAACGGAGTAGATCATCCAACCCTCGTCTAGACCGAAAGTCATTGGGTTTCTTATGTTAGAAACTTACAATATCATTGATACCTAAAGTGCAAATTGGACCAAAATAGATAAAAGTAATGCTCCTGTGCAGTAGGGATTTAATTGCAAAACAGATCCACAATAGAGCTCCACCGTCGGATGTGTTCTCGAGATCCACACAACTGGTAGGAGGAAATTTTGGCCGGTTAGCCAATGAATCCTTGCGACGTGTCGGTTATTTGATCCATAATTTCGTATCATCCCGTAAACCCCCAAAAAGTAAACCAAGATGGGTTACTTGTCGGTGAAAAATCCCTATCCCTTGTCCCTCAACTCACTATATCAAATTGTATGAAATATCCTAATTTCACGAAGATTACTTCCACATCGTCTTAATATCTATTAAGGCGGGTAGAAGAAGAAGTTTTCCGGTGGCGGGTAGAAGAAGGAGTTTGTCGAAGGTGGGCAGATACGGAAGTAAGTTCCCCCGATAATCCCCACTTCAATCAACCAAATAATGATTTCATTACCATTGTCCATTGCTTCTTCTTATTGACTGTTCAAATGCAAAATAGTAGCAAATACAACTATTCGTGAAACCTGAATATGTGGATTAGTTGTCATACGATGATGTTACAGATATTTGATTGTATGATCTTTTATGATGGTATGATTTCTTGATAATCGTCTAAAACATTATTAGCAATTTAGCATATGAGGTGTTAGATGAAATTCCTTTAAAAAATAAGACCAATCCAGTGATCCTCCTCTTCTCTATCCGATGTGCTCTTTTGTTTTCATATTTCCTATGTACTTTATTTTTATGTAATTTAATTTTCTGTCGAAGAAGAAGTTATGCTTTATGTTTCGTAATTGGTTATGCCATTGCTAAATTTCACTTGTTGACAGAGAAGAAATGTCCATGATCAATCCCTTATGATCTATTGGAAGATGAAACGGAGCATTGTTCCTTCGGTCTTCCTTGTGATGAATTCCAAAGTAAGCTTGATGTTACATATGATGCTGAATTAGAATGGTATAATCATTATATAAGTATACCCGTCTTAAAGGATTTAGCATTAGAAGATCAGATGTTAGATACGATCAGATGGATAGAACCATTAGAACCTTCCGTCGTTTTGTTTGTTCTTGTGCCGGGAGATGTTCTGCCCAACATTCGAACCGAGAGAACAGAAAGCGGAAAATTCACTGTGTAACACGCTGTGATTGTCCAGTAAAGCTCGGCATATATTATCAGAAGGACACGATGACCATAATCATTTGTTAGTGGACAACAGGAAGCCTCATTCCTCCGATCACATTTTCTCGGATCACATAGGAAAATGGATAGAGTGCAAAAAAAAGAAGAAGATATAAATACATTAGTTAAGGTCCTTGCAAGGAAAAACAAGAGCATCGATTTGAAAGAGCATGAGAGTAATGATTTTGAAAATGTTGGCTTCACACCAAAGCATGTCTACAGCCATTGCTATGGAGACCTGTTAAAGAAAAGACAAATTGGTGATGCTCAAAGTGTGTTGAAAGGGATGCATGCATTGAACGAGAAAAATAAAGCCTTTTTCAACTGCTATGATATGGATGAAGATGGTCGGTTGATTAGTTTATTTTATGCGGACGAACCAATCATGCTTAGATTATCATTATTTTGGTGATGTTATCATTTTTCATTCAACCTATCGAACAAATAGATATATCATGTCTTTTATTCCATTTGTTGGTGTCAACCATCATCGACGAACAGCCGGTTTTGGATGCGCCGTTGGTTCGGATGAAAGAAAAGATTTGTAGCTTTGGTTGCTAAAGAAATTTCTTGTTTGTATGTGTAAATACCCGGTTCTTATTGTCTGTATTTGGTTAAATAAATAATACCAAAAATTTTCCAAATAATCTCCTATATTTTTCCTATGCTTTTTCCTTTTTATATTTTTTTCTAATTATTTTCATCCCCTTTTCCCACTCTCCTCGTCTGATGTTTCTTTTCTTTTTGAATTGGGCCAAGCCCAGCCCACTTCCCGTCTCTCTCCTTTTCTTTTCATCTTCCTTCTCCCTCAGCCCACTCGAGCTTCCCCTCTCCGTTTTCCATTCTTCTTCTCCTTGTTCTCTCTTTTTTAACTTTCCTCCATTAATTTCCTCAAATCTCAACTGAAAATTCACTAATCAATTCTCATAACACCAATTTAATCCCTCCTTTAATCCCCTATTAATTCTCTTAATTTCTCTAGATCTCTCTTTCTCTCACAATCTCTTTATCTCTCTAACTCTCTCTATACATATTTCCCACTCCCCCTTTCTTATTATCTCCTTCTCCTTCACTCTCTCCTCCGTGCTCCACCGCCGGCCGACCCCATCACCGGCGAGCAACCGCCACAGCTCCTCCACTTCCTTCATAACCCACACCTGAGCTCATCTTCCCTCCTTCCCCAACTCCACCGAGCACCCACTGCCACCCATAGCGAGAACACCATCGCCTCCGCCTGCTCCGGCCAACCCCAGCACCGCCAACGATCTCACCTCCCCCTCACATACCAACGACCACTCGAACCTGCTGCCATCCCTGCACAGAGCCTAAGTCAAGCCTCTTATCTCTTGATCCAAGCTGCATCGCAGCAGCCGAGCCACATAGCCCCTCGTCGTGGCTGCCCGTGCCCAAGCCGTGCTCGCTAACGCCGACCACATCACCACCAGTCTCCACACAGTCGTCTAGCTCCCCTCTACTCACCGCCGTCGACCTCCGCCACTATTGAACCCAAATCGATACCACCGTCGAGCCCCGACATTTCATTGAACACCTGTAACCATCGCAATCGCCGCTATTCCAGCCGCCGTCATTGCCGTCCAAGCCATCTCCACCATCATTGTGTCCATCGGCGTCGTTGACGCAGTAGCCGTCGCAATGCCAACGCATGTCCGTCGCAGCCACAACGCATCGAACCCTGCACTCTGGGCCACGCTCGCACCATGCCCTAGGCCATGCACGCACCACCACCGGACCACGAGCACACCACATCCAGGCCACAACCACACCACGCCCAGGCCACGCACGCACCCCGCTCAGGCCACGCACGCACCGCACCCAGGCCATGTCCCGCACCACGCACGCATCACCTACCATGTCCGGATCCTCACCGTTTCGTAGATGTGTCGTGTGTCGAGACGATCCCTCGCGTCGTGTCGCTTCTATTTCAGCGACCTAAAGCAAGTGAACCCTCTTCACTTGTTAAATCATGCTATTTATGTATATAATAATATTAATTCGATGATTAAATTTTAATGGTGCGTGTCTATATATATATTAAGAAATTGGATACGATTTATTTTAGTCAAAACCCTAATGAAAATATCCGTTTTCTTTATCAATAATTCATTTTACTAATAGTGAGTAACTTGTAGAACACTGGGACCAAAACGATAGGGGTTTCACACATGAAATGACGTCCCCAAGAAACGATGTCGAATCTGAATTTTACTGAACCGCATTGGAAAATCCATATTAATTTAAATACAACTCGTAATTTGACATTCTGGGGCTCATATTGAAACCAATTAAATAGTCTATATGCCTATGTAAGTTTTTACTGAATATTTCCATGTTATGATAATAAAAATAGGAGAGAAATACGGCTCTGGACTGCAGTCCAAAGCAGTATTTTCTGTCGATGCATGAATTGAAACATCCATATTTCCCTGTATAAACATGATAATATGCGGAAACCTATATCGATGAGTAGATAATTAAATTATATTTCATATGGATCTAGTTTCACTCGATTTCATTACTATTTAATATTTTAAAAGTATTTTAAACTGTTAGCATGCCCTGCTATTTTCTGTAGTGACTATTTATACGTCTCGACCGTAAAATGATCATAACTCTCTGTATACAACTGATATTACCGATCCGTCTAGTGCGTTAAAAACTTAACTGAATAATCTAGATATTAATGAACTGTAGCGGTCCTTAATTCTAAATGTAATTCATATCAAAGTGCGCTTGAAGTTGGACTTCCAGTTTTGAAACCGGAATTCCAGTAACATATATCTGTTTTAAAATAAACATGACTCTTAACCAGGATGTCTATTGAGACGAAACCAATTTTACTGGTTAGATAAATAAGTCTACTTTATATGTATTTTACGTGATCCTGCATGTATGAATTATAATGAATTTTGCAAACTGAATGACATTGTCAGTCCTTATTTTAGTGAAAGTTTATTTAATGCGTTTTTATCATGTCGTGTGATTGCTTTACACCCATTGATCAATGACTATATACCGTGATACCCTAGTGACTGTATTGCATTGTCCTGTGAAAATTGTTGTTGGATTGGGTTGTGACAAATACGTTAGTGTACAGGCGATTGAAAGCGAAAATGATATAAGTGAAAGCGTGATTGAACGGTGAAAGTGATATGTATTTTGTTGGATATGTATGCCCTAGAGGCCATTATTGTATATTACATGGACTTAGGATATGTATTTAGGATATATATGTACATGACAGTCTTGCTCGATATGACAAATACGTTAGTGTATAAGCGATTGAAAGCGAAATGCACCGGTTGATTTTTAAGATCAGTTTGATCAACAAGGATCTCTCAACGAGAGATTTTCTCAAACAAATTGATATTTTCTCTTCTCCTATAAATAGAAGTAAAGAGATCAAATCTAAAGAGGAGGAGACCCCCCATAAGCTTATGTAAGAAACACATAAGGCTCTCCAAAAAGTCTCCAGAAAAAAACAAAGAATTTAATTTTCGTCCAAGAAGAAGATCTTCCTCCCATAAAAAATCTAGGTAAAGAAAAAAGAAGAGATCAAAATATCTCTTTTATTTATCATATCATATCTAAGGGTTTAACCCTTTAAAAGAACTTAGTTTTTTCTCTGGATCTGATATCTGAAAGACAAGTCTCGTATAAGTTAAGAATTTAATTCTCATAGGGAAGATCTTGTTCTTGAGATTCGAAAATTCAAGGGAGAACAGTGGAAGAAAGGATACGAAGAAGATGGAGTTTATACTTTAGGAACTTAATTCCCACATAAAATAAGAACTTAATTTTTAAAGAACCTGATCTCAGATCCTCAAAATAGCGATCTTGGTGATCATTAATGGTCAAAATACCATTAACAGAACTTTAACCTCTATGAAAATATCAACAGAGATTAAATCTTTAAGAAGACAACGTTTCATGTGAAACACACGTGAGCGCCAAAACTCAGCGATTTACGTGAAACACACGTGGGCACCTCAAGTGAAATACGCTGTGAGCGCCAGAAAAGACTAGTGCTTAGCACTATTACAGCGTCTCACGTGAAACACACATGAGCGTTATATATATGAGTGTTTAGCACTGCTGGGTAGTATAAAAACCCAATCTTAGCCCCAAATTGGTTAAGTCGGTGAAGCTTGAGCTTCCTTTTTGTTTTTGAATTCACCGAGCCCATATGCTCATGATTTCTAAACCGATCTTAGTCATATATACGACCAGTGATCTCTCATCGATGATATCCAATTTGATATTCATCTCATATCTTCTAAGTTAATCTTAGTTTCATATAAGACTAACAATTCTTAGATCTACCATGATCTTTTCTCTCAAATATGGGATTTGGTTCAAGGGTACATCTTTCCACATATCTGATATATGTCGTAATTTCTCAACGTCTTTAGAGAGGTGGCGGGTCCCAACAACTCCTCTTTTGTCGTCTCAAACATGTTGATAATGGACTGAAATGTCCTTAAACTAATATTCGCCCCAAACACGGCGATAATAGACTGAGACGTCCTTAAACTAATATGTTTTGCCCTGCGGACTGTTTCATACCGACTACCATATACTATCTATGGGCTATTCATATATGATCCAATGACCAGTGGAGCCCATATGCTCATTTGTTCATAAGTTGATCTTAGTCTTAAATATGACTAATGATTTTTAGATCAAACCCAAATTTCTCGTGAATGGATGGACCTCACAATTGTGAGAAATGCGTCTTAAGTTCACTCCCGTTGGAAAATCAAGCTACCAATGTGGACCCCGTCAAGCAAATACTCGACTCAAATCATGAAAATATATGTACGGATTTGGATTAATCTGCGCTCTACGGGTGACGACATAAAATAGTCTCCGTATACAATCCACGTGCAACCTTAACAAACATAATAACACACGACACGAAGTAAACTACTGGAGCAGGAGAAAGTGGTTATCGCAACGCGATAACGTAATTAATTGCAAGGGCTTGCGCATGCAAGGAAGAGCATCCCCACAATAAAAAAAACCCTTATAAATGAGGGGGAATTTGATGAAGTCTGCTACATCGATCGCATCTATCCAAACCTCCGATATATGGTGCCATAAATCAACTTGGTATTTTCGGAGAGATGGATGGATATGTTCAAATAGTATCTGCCCTTAAATTCAGGCTAGACATCTCAGCGTCTCAGTCCAGTCTTCGGACGTAAACAGATTGTGGCATGCCCGGTAGAATCTTTTTCTCTTTTCACTCCACACTTCGTGTGTTGTGTTTTTCCGCTATCAAATAATCGCGTTATATATGTTTGTAGTTGCCCTTAGGTAATGAGATACTGAATCGGCATTTCTTCTCTTTGTAGAATGATATTTGCTTTCACTCACCGCAACTCAGGCTCTGTCACATCTAATGAAGTCAAGTATGGGCCGCTTGCAGCCTCAAATCTCTGCAGTCCGGCTCTTTAAGAAATAAAGGGGCTTATCTTTCGGACAATGGTCCCACCTCCTACCCTCGGTGCCTCAACGCCAAAGGAGGAGGTCAAGAAGAGGTCTGTCTTCCACAGGCTGGCTCCTCAAATTTCAGCTTTACCGACAGAATCCGTCTCCAAACAATTGGTACCCGCCAATGACCAAGATCAACACACGAGGCATAATATTCATGCTCTTAAAGAAAACATGGGGCAAGCTCAGCAAACTCCAGAGACTGAAAAAACTCTGGTCAAAAGACATCATCGACATCGAAACAGGCGTCATATAAGACAAGTTGGGGGCAGTTCTCCGTCCGAGCTGATTCCAACTTTGATGGTGAATGCTACTGTTCCAACCGGGAACAGCTCTCAACTGCTGCGAAAGGTCATACAAAATTCCCCTCCCGCAGTATTGAAAAAGTCTCCGCAACCCATGGAGATCTAAGGAGAACAGAAACCAGTTTGCTCCCTAAAAAAACTTCTCTCATCTATATATAAGGTGTGGAAGCAGGTGAAGGACTCAGCCGTCATCCATGGCTCCTCCCTTAATCGTCAGCCAACCTCTAACAACTCATCTTCCAAACACAAGGAGACTCATCTCAAGACGAGTCCTGTTCTGATGGTTCCTCTTAAAACCAAAGCGGCTTCTCACAAAAAAGAGAGGCCCAATAAAGTCCAAATGCCCAAAGCAAACTCCAAGGGTCAAGATTCCAAACGCCCTAAGCTTAGGGGCATGATAGTTCACACAGTTCATGTGGTGAATTCTAAAGAGGAAAGTACTGCTTCTTCTAGTCATGGACCGCATACTCGGTCTCTGACAAAAGCCCAACTGCAACATGAAAAGTTGCAGAAGATGCTTACTCAGGCGGCAACACTCACTAATCCATCGCCTAAGGAAAATCCCGAGGACGCACCCGAAGAAATAGTAGGGCGGGAGTTGGATATTGACTTTCTGAAGGGTGCTCTCAAAAAGAGAGATAAAGAAGCGGTAAAGATGTCTGCTAAAATGAACCAGATGGCCCTTTTGATCCAGAATATGGCTGGAATGATGGTTCATTCAGAACCACTGACAGATGAACCGCCGGTAGTCGCTCTTAAAGACAAAGGTGACACTTCAAATCTTCTGCAAGTTCCATCAACGGATAAGGAGGAAATGATCCCAAAAGGAAAGCTGGATGCATATATCGCTCAGCAAATCAAATCTCACTATACCAGTGAAGCTGCAAATAGGTCAATCAAGACTAGTCGACCGTATCCGACGTGCTACGATCAAATACAGTACCTGCCAAAATACATACTTCCGATGTTCCACATATACACAGGAATCGGGAATCATCGCCAGCACATCACGCGATTTAAATCCAAGTGCGGCAACACTGGAGGAAATGATATACTGCTCCTCCGATAGTTCATCAGCAATCTGGCGGCATTGCGTTCGAATGGTATGCGGAACTCCTAAATGACTCCGTGAACACCTTTGAACAGATGGAGATGCTATTCTGTCAGAGATTCGCTAGTTTGAATAAATACACTACCGTGGCGGCGTTGGTCAATGAAAATGTTAGACCAAATGAGACTTGGGTTCAATATGTTACCCGATAGTGAAATCTCTAGTCAAAATGAAAGCAGCGTATCAATGAAGCTGCAGCCGTGAGAATGTTCATAGCCACCCTTTACCCAAATTCAAAGGTGTTCCCCATATATGGCCCTCTTCAAGCTGACTGCCTTCTAAGAGCTCATAGATAAAATGGCTCGATTGGATCAGATGGGTCAAGACGCATCTTCTTCCGATGAAGATATATGAAAAGCAGAGGCAAGACGGCGTTTGTCGCCAACGCTCAACAAAAAATGAGCGGCTCTGAAGCAACATGTTGTCAAAATAGCGACAGCGTGGGTTCTACCCTTGAAGAGATAAGGACACGAATACTCGCTCCCCGAAATATGCGTAGGGGCATCTTTCTCGCCGGCTGAGGAATCTCCATGTAAGATAGTCCTTTTTTCAAATAACAGAAAGAATATTAAGGGACCTATAAAATGTGTCCTGCAATTGAGTGGAGTATCCCGCTTGAACCAAAAACCATGGAAGGGATGTGGAATCCATGTCCAAATCAGCTGATGAAGGGAAAATCCATCAAGTTAAGTTCTTCTTCCAAAGAAGAAGAAGGCTCAGCAGAAAGAGTGATGTGATATCTCGTTTCTTTGTCAGTGTCAGAAAGTGACATTGATGAGCAGAGAGCAGGTGCCATGGAAAATGCCCGGTATTTCCCGCAAAACAACCTGATTGGTACGATAATAAATGAAGCAGTCCAAGAGTGTGAAGATAGTGTAAGGCGTGAAGTGTCCATACAAACAAAGGACAGGCAGCAGCGTCTCGGCAAGCAAGCGTTGGAAGAGATGAGTTATGCAACTTTCCAATCAAATGATAAACTAGGGACCGAAACGTCCCTAAACTATCGCGTCGCCCCAAACACAGCGATAAGGGACCGAAACGTCCCTAACTATCGTGTTGCCACAAACATGACGATAGTGGACCGGAACGTCCCTAAACTAGTATTTCGCTCCAAACACGGCGATAATGGACCGGAACGTCCCTAAACTAGCATTTCGCCCCGAACACGGCACATGGGAATGTTGGACTGAAATGTCCCTATACTAAACTTCGTCCCAAACATAGGAATGTTGGATTGGAACATCCATAAACTAGCATTTCGTCCCAAACATGGTGATAATGGACTGAAATGTCTCTAAACTAGCGTGTCGTCCCAAATACGACGATATGCTCCCTTAAGATCTATATTGCATTCGAAGTTCCACCGACGAAGATTGCAACTCAAGTCCCACCGGCTATATAGCTACTCCAACAATGAAGCCATCCCCAAGTCCCACTAGCAAATAGATGGGTCACCTGCGGCGAAACTACTTTCGAGAGTTTCACCGTTCGCAAAAAAATGGTATGTCCACAAGTGAAATGAGCACGGATGAAAATCCGAAAGAGCACCATGAGTAAAAACAGTAGGACTACCGGTGAGCTTGTGAAAACCCGAAAGGACGTAATCTCGTAAAAAAAGGTATGTCCGGAAGCAAATGGGCACGGATGAAAACTCGAAAGGGCGCCGTGAGTAAAAACAGCAGGACTGCCAGCGAATTTGTGAAAACCCGAAAGGGCGCAAACCTGTTAAATAAAAAAAATTGTGCACTTGCAAGGTTCTCTCGACCTTATGAAGAGAAAATACCTGCGTGAAATCCCGACGACTCACCAAGGAGCAACACACTTCGGAATCCATACGATTCATAGGAAGAAATTACACTTACGAGATACTCACGACTCGTAAAGAGGATTCCTCCTATGAGACCCTCATGGCTCATGGGATTCAAAAACCTTAAGTTACAGGGATTTAAACCTGTTCTTAAACCGTCATATTCCCCAAGATACCCTACAAGTAGTTCGATATCGACTCTTGTATACAATCCACGGGCACGAACAAGAACAAAGTATGTTCCAACCGAGTTCCACCAATGATGAGAAATATCCCCATATGGTGAACGACATTTGTAAGTCCTCTCGATTTACAAGGAGAAAAAAATACTCTTGTAAGATCCTTACGACTTACAAGAGAAAATATCACTTAGGAATCCTCATGATTCCTAAGGAGAAAATACACCTACGAGATCCTCACTACTCGTAAGAAGAAATAGTTTTATGAGACCCTTATGGATCATAAAGTCAAAAAACCTTAGTCGACAGGATCCTAACCCTGTTTGCTAAGCCTTCTATGTTCAAACCAACAAAGGCAAATGATAATTCGTTCCTGGCAACATTTAAGTTGTAGCGATGCTGATATCAAAATTGATATCAGATTCTAAATGCTCAACTTGCAGTAAAAGTAGCGAGTGAAAAAAAATGACATAGCCGAAATGACTGGGCACCGTGAAAAAATAGCCAAAAAGATTGGGTAGTCGCGACTTTCACGATATGAAAAGCTGAAAAGATAGAGAATCGCGGAAAGAAATTAAAAAATAAAAATGAAATTTTTTCTTCCCTGCAAGTAAGTCTATACTGACTCTTGTATACAATCTATGAGCTGAAATGAAATAAAGAGAACCATATCTTCCCATCAGGCTACGTCAAAAGGAGAGCTAAGTCTTGACGGTACATCTACAACCTAAAAACTATCCCGACGTTCTTCTTATTCCGACAGGGTGTAGATGTAACGTCAATAAGAACCCAAGAGTCGAACAAAAGTGGAGCAATGGCAAAATCCTAGTTCCAAATCTCGATGGCAAAATCTACAGTCTAGAGATCAGCTCGACGTCCCTTCTCGATGCAGATGCAACGTTAATAAGGACCCAAGGGTCAAACAAAAGTGGAGCAACGGCAAAATCCTAGCTCTAGACCTCGATTGCAATACATACAACATAGAGGTTTTATGGATGTCTACCCTTCTTCAGCGAAGAATTGGCGCGACAACATCAAAACAAAAATGAAGTGACGACATATTCCTGACTTTAGATCTTGACGGCAATACATACAATGCCTAAAGACCATTGGAGATCATCCCACCCCAGAAGGGTGCGGTTATGACTCATCGGGGCTTCAAATTAAACCTAACCTCAAGTAAAATGCACCAGGCAATACCTAACGCTTTTTCTTTCAACGGTAAAGTGGATATTCCGATCTAAGAAGATTACTTGAAGACGTCTTGTCCAGCCTCCGAAGGGATGAGAGACACGACAGACGCGGGGCTACCGAGCAGCAACCCAAAGGACTGCATGTCGAGAAAATATTAGCCAATGCGACAGTACGATGGACTAAACCTAGTACCACAAACCCAACGGACCCCTATTAAAAAATAGGGGTTATCTATATTTCACGTTTGGATATACCTGCGAGATCTTCTCGACTCATAGGGAAAAACATCTTTATAAGACCCTCAGTTTATGAAGGTGAAAAGCCTTAGGCGACGTGGATATCAACCTGTTTTCTAAGCACCGTTGCCCTACAAGGAGATCCAAACTGACTCTTGTATACTATCCACGGGCCACATTCTCCAAAATCGTATACCGATAAGGAGGAGAAGCCAATTATGAGTCATCTCAGCTCGTAAGGGGAAAATTCTCTTATGAGATCTTTACGACTCTCAAGAGAAAACACACTTAGGGGTCATCACGACTTCTAAGGAGAAAATACACCTACGAGATCCTCGCGACTCATAGGGAGAAATGTCTTTATGGGACCCTCACGGCTCATAAAATTGAAAAGCCTTAGGAGACAGATCTAAACCTGTTTTCTAAGCCATCGCTGCCCTACAAGGAGGACAAGAATGACCCTTGTATACTATCTATGGGCCACATTAGTTAAAATTACATGCTGAAATGAAGAAGCTACTTATAGGTTCTCACGACTCATAAGGAAAAAATACCTGAGTGAGATCCTCACGACTCACGGAGGTGATAGACACTTAGGAATCCTCATGATTTATAGGGTGAATATACACCTATAAGATCCTCACGACTCATAGGGAGAAAAACCTTCTTGATCCCCTTACGACTCATAAAGATGGACAAAGACTTATGCGACAGAGACCTAAACATGTCTCCTGAGCCATCAATTCTAAACATTGCACTACTTAACCTATATACATACCTACGTGGGCAAAATAGTGAGGGACATTTGTTTCCGCCAATTTTTTTGGCTCAGAGCTTGTTGTTCTTTTATAAAATAAAGGGAAGCCCTCACGTGTTAAACACGTGCGCACCCACATGCCAAGCATGTGAGTGCCGCTTCAGATAGGATCAAATCCTATATAGTTCCCACGTGTTAAACACGTGAGTTTCTTACGTGATATCCACGTGAGCGCTAGTGCTAGCATCTTGGTAGCGCCTCACGAGATATCCACATGAACGCACTTGCCAGTCTCTTGGCAGCGCCTTACGTGATATCCACGTGAGCGTTATAGGCCAGTGCCCTATGTGCAATACACGTGAGTGTAGAATTAAATTCTATGGGGAGGGGGGAATATTTCCCTGATCTTTCTCAAATTAGAAAGATCCTCTCTGTTAAAATGAGAACCCTTGGATAAAAAATCCAATGATGATTATAAAATTATTCATTGATCATCTGATAGAATTAAATTCTATCTTAGAAAAATATGTTCCTAATCTTGTTAAAAAAACAAGAATGACCTTCTCTGTTAAACAGAGAGCTTTTGGATTAAAAATCCAACGGTGAATAAAATTCACCAGTTGATCTTTAAGATCAATTTGATCAATCAGAATCTTTTAACGAAAGATTTTCTCAAAAAGTTTGATATTTTCTCTTCTCCTATAAATAGGAGCAAAGAGATAAAATCTAAAGATGAAGAGACCCCTCATAAGTTTCTAAAAAAAATACAAAAGGCTCTCCAAAAAGTCTCCGGAAAAAACAGAGAATTTAATTCTCGTTCAAGAAGATCTTTCTCCTCTCAAAACCTTAGGTAAAGAAAAAAGAAGAGATCAAAATATCTTCTTTACCTATCATATCATATCTAAGGGTTTAACCCTTTAAAAGAATTTAGTTCTTTCTCTTAATCGATCCGCAAGACAAGTCTCCCATAAGTTGAAAATTTAATTCTCATCGGGAAGATCTTGTTCTTGAGAATAAAAAATTCAAGAGAGAATAATGGAAGAAAGGACATGAAGAAGATGGATTTTATACTCCAGGAACTTAGTTCTCTCATAAAATAAGAACTTAGTTCTTAAATAACCTGATCCCAGATCCTCAAAATAGGGATCTTGATGATCATTAATGGTCAAAATACCATTAACAGAAATTTAACCTCTCTGAAAATATCAACAGAGATTAAATCTCTAAGAAGACAGTGTCTCACGTGAAACACACGTGAGCGCCAAACTCAGCGCCTCACGTGAAACACACGTGAGCGCCCAAAGCTGAGCGCCTCATGTGAAATACGTGTGAGCGCCAAAAAAGATTAGTGCTTAGCACTATTTCAGCGCCTCACGTAAAACACACATGAGCGCTATATATCTGAATCCGGGTAGTATAAAAACCCAATTTTATCCCCAAATTGGTTAAGTCCGTGAAATTTGAGCTTCTTTTTGGCTTTTGAATCCACCGAGCCCATATGCTCATGATTTTCAAACCGATCTTAATCCCATATACGATTAGTGATCTCTCATCGATGATATCCAAAATGATATTCATCTCATATCTTCTAAGTTAATCTTAGTCTCATATAAGACTAACGATTCTTAGATATACCATGATTTTTTCCTTCAAATATGGGATTTGGTTCAAGAGTACATCTTTTCACACATCTGATATATGCCATTGTAATTTCTCAATATCTTTAAAAAGGTTACGAGTCCCAACAACTAACAACTCCTCTTTTGTCGTCTCAAACATGGCGATAATAGACCGAAATGTTCTCAAACTAATATTCATCCCAACACGACGATAATGGACCGAGACATCCTTAAACTAATATATTTTGCCCTGCGGACTGTCTCCATACTGACTACCATATATTATCTATGGGCTATTCATATATGATCTAATGATCAGTTGAGCCAATATGCTCATTTGTTCATAAGTTGATTTTAGTCTCAAATATGACTAATGATCCTTAGATCAAATCCAAATTTCCCGTGAACGAATGGACCTTACAAATATGAAAAATGCGTCTTAAGTTCATTCCCGTTGGCAAACCAAGATACCAACGTGGACCCTATCAAGTAATTACTTAACCTAAAATATCTAAGTTGATTGTAGTCTCAAATAAGACTAATGACCCTTAGATAAAGATCAAGTTTCATATTAACCGATGGACCTCACAAATGTGAGAAATGCATCCTAAGTTCATTCCTATTGGCAAACCAAGCTACCAACGTAGACCCTTTCAATCAAATGCTTGACCCAAATCATGAAAATATATCTACAGATTTGGACTAATTCGCGCCCTACGGACGACGATATAAAATAGTCTCCATATACAATCCACGAGAAACCTTCACAAACAAAATAACACACGACACGAAGTGAACTACTAGAGCAGGAGAATGTGGTTATCGCAACGCGATAACGTAATTAATTGCAGGGGCTTGCATTTGCAGAGAAGGACGTCCCCACAATAAAAAACCTCTCACAAATAATAAGGAATCTGATGAAGTCTGCTACATTAGTCGCATCTATCCAAAGCTCCGATATATGGTGTCATAAATCAACTTGGTATCTTCGCAGAGGTGGATGGATATGTCCAAATAATATCTGCTCCTAAATTCAGGCTAGACGTTTCTGCGTCTTAGTTCAGTTTTCGGCGGTAAACAAGTACTCCCATCAAGACATTGGAAAAGCTAAGGAAAATATCGTGACATGTCGTTTTCGAGCTCTATCGATCGATATTCTAACCAAATGAGCTAATAGGCCTACGAGATACAAGTAGAAGGGATGAACTGGAGTTAAGGATTCAAAAGTCGAAAGCTTATATTCAAGAAACTCGAAAGTGAAGTTTAAGATGGATTTAAAGAATAGGATGAGATTCAAAGGAAAGTTAAATGTAATAGTTGGATTTCTAAATTCTTGTAATATAATGCTTTCGAAGTTCACACAGAACTGGCTTGCATGGGCCACCAACAAAACTTGTCATGCTCCGCTTCCCAAAAGACGGTAGCAGGCATGTGACAAAGCTCGTGGCGTATTTATTCCGAGAAGGTTCTTTCTCGCAACAAATACGTTAAGCGTATATAAGCAATATAAAATATGAAAAGAATAAGCATGATAATAAAAATTTCAACAACTACTTATTATGTTTAAATCCACAGAGTTTAACAGTTGACAAGTTGTCCGAAACACAAAGTGAAATAACATAAGAAGTCTTAACAAGAGGCATACTGAAATGAAAAGCTAAATGAACTAAAAGTCTGCTTGCGATGAAAGATGGTTGTACTTCTCTCCCGCCGGTTCCATTTCCTTTGTCCTTAAGCCACCTGACGAATATTCTATGGAAAGAAAGAAACATGATAGAATGTCCGTCAGCGAACTTGTGCTCGGTAAGTCCTCAAAAGAGGTGTGAAATATATAAATAGGTTTAAGGAGAAGTGTAGTATAGCATGAATGGAAATCATGAACATGTGAACAAGTATGGTAATGAACTTTGGAATTAGATGATACTTGAGCATTGCAATATAGTATAGCATGTATTGGTCAACATAAGCGTGCAATAAGTGTATATAGTGGACATGAAGTAAATGCCAATGTGTCCTAAAAGGTCTTTATAAGGGTAGACTAACGTAAGTTCAAGGATGGATGTCAATCAGTCTCAAGAGTATTCTCGAACCCAAGGGTAAGGCCCTAGGGGTAAGGAACCACATACCCAAATAAAGAGAGTAGTATCGGGACTCCAAGCTGTGGAGGAGTCTACCCGAATCAAGAGTGTAGTATCGAGACTTCAAGCTGTGGAGGAGTCGGCCCGATCAAGAGTGTAGTATCATGACTCCAAACTATGAAGGAGTCGACCCAATCCAAAAGTTCATGTATTAGGGGGACTCTTGAGATTTCATTGGATTCACACTCAAACTATCCCAACACCCAGCGTATTCTACATTATAGATAATTTCACAAGCCTTTCCCGAATCCATGAATACATAAGATAAAAGTTCAATGTCAAGTTTTGAGTCGAGTTCAAGTATTCATGTCGAGTTCAAGTATTCATGTCAAGTTCAAGTATTCATGCCAAGTCATTACGTATTCATGGTTCGAGTCGAGCTAAGTCGAGCATGCAATATATTATTCACACAATTCATGTAGATATAAAATGAAAAGTCACACAGTATGAGATGAGAAAATTATATCATTCAAGTAACGATCAGAAATAATGTTGTGAAGAAGTGTTATGTACGACTAATTACTCAAGTCAATTGAATTCGGAATATAAACAAAAAATATAGCCATAAGTGCCATGCAAACATGAATTAAAGTCTCGCCTAATTACGACCACTGGTTTGGAAGATATACACAATTTTGTATTGTGATGCAGAACAGATCAGAATCTGTCCAGTACCGTCAAACATTTTTAAAACACAGTTTGCGTTAATTTCTGTCGGGTTTCAAGTTTTGAAAATTATTAGAAATTTGTAGGTTTTTCGATATACTTATCCAAACAATTAAGTTTCGCTCGATTTGGAATATTGAAACTCTAGCTATGGTCATCTTAATATCAGGGTTTTAAAATAGAAATTCTGATTTCTGGACATCAACCATGGGTTATCTTGCAGAGCATATAACGGGGGTTGTTCTGTACTTTTCTGAGTCACCAAGTATATAGGAAATTTATTGGTCTGTTAATTATACATCTATATATCTAAAGTTTGTCCCGAACCGATATTGGAAGCTCGAGTTATGTTATATTTAAAAACAGTGTGCGGATCAGGGCAGTTTCTGTCCAGATTCGTCTCTTAATTTTAAAACAAAGTTTTCTATATTTTACGTTGATTTCACGAAATTTATATAACTAATAAAATCTAGATATTTCAATTTAGATATCAAAAAAAATTTGAAAACAGTTAATTTGGATCACCGATAACAGAGTTATAGCCCCTCGAACAAAGCTTTTAAAAGCAGTTTTCATATTTTAAAAACAGTGAATAAAAAGATGACGTAAATCCTAAATCGTTATGCGATTTGTTTTGAAATCTTTACAATAGATTAGAATTTCTATCTAATATTATCCTAATTTTTCCTAGAATTTCCAGAATTCAAGATTGATTTTCTAAAAATTATTTCGAACATAAAAGTGTTTTATTGAAATTCGTATTTGAGGTTGATAAGACTATGATATTTATTTGAAACTCCAATTTCTTTTTAAAACTAAATAAAATAAAATAAAAATAGCGAGTAATAAAATATGAGAAGCATGCAGAAATGCAAATGAATCGGTCATAACATATATATTACAATCGACATAAAAGATTATACTATCACTTTGTTTTGTATTCGTTATTTAAACATAAAGATTACTGAAGTTATGTGCAAATATAGACAAATTAGAGGCATGACAAGCGGAAGGAGATTCAATAAGAGGAAGTCTAAGAGGGGGGAGGGAGACGGAGGGGACTTACAACAAGAGGAAGAGAAAGAGGAGGATGGGAGGACTAATGGGTTATGTGAGTCGGTATAACAACCGGCTTTACGTTTTTTTATCCTAATGGTGGAAACCAACTCTGGCGGTTATAAGATCTGAAGAAAGCAAAGTGGAAGAAGTGGGAGCTATGAGTTTTAACTATTTATTTTCTGAACTTGTGTGGAAGAATGAGAAGGAAGGAGGATGATAAAATATAAAGAGGGATTTGTTTTCATCATAATTCTTCATAACAATCTAATTTATTATGATCAATTTTTGAAGTTAAAAAGAAGATGAAATGAAAGGACGTTTATATGTTATGAAAGGATTTTTTTTTTAAAATTGATAAAAATAATTGCAGGACACAAAATTCAAACCTATAACCTATAAACTAGCAATGAAATGACTTAACCAATGATACAAGCTTACTATTGCATATAATTAAATAAAAACAAATATATACAGAGTTTCAAAAGAGAATAACTTAAAAGATAAATGGAATAAATGATTTTCTTAAACTGATTAATTTTTTTCCTTTCAATAAAACAAATTCCCTTTTCAAAATTTTTCTTTTCGAACAATGTCGAATAAATTCTTTATATTAAAGAAATCAAAATATTTTAAAATAATCTTTCAAAATCTTTTCTTTTTACAAAACAACTCATTTCGAAACAAATATATTTTTAATTATTAAAAATTATTATAATAAAAACATGGTCGTTACAGGGGGTTGGGGGAATACCAATAGCACCATATCTCGTATGAACGTCCGGTTCTACGGATTTTCCCGGATCTTCCCTTTTACCGTTACAACTTGCTGAGACCTATTCCATGTGGCATTAGAGCTCTATTGAACGTTGTTTACTTCGGATTTATCCTGTACAATTAACCCTGGTTGGTATGTCATCTCATTTCATATTTTCTTCATATAAGGTTACTAATACTCATTTTCACGATGAGTACCTCCAGGCTCGTACATACTCTGAAATTCCTGATAACGTACTAGCATAACAGATATACTGATGGAGGCTAGAATATCCTTCAGATGTTGCCTTCCGTTGATCTGCTGATGGCGGTGATGGGTGGCTGAGATTGGATCTGGAGACAGGCTCCTGAAGCATGTGGATCTCAATGGGTTTGAGGTTGTGGTTGCCGAGCTACCTACAAGGAAGTTCCGGGATGGTTATACCACCGAGGACCCTCCGACGATCAAGTTAGTCTAGAGATCCGAGCAGAGTAACGGCTTAGTGGAGTAAAAATGGCTTACTTGAACCGTCTGAAGCAGGGGTTATATAGCGGTGGCAGCGGGAGAGGCAGGCGCGAGAATCACGTCGGCCGTTACACTCCCGACGTCATGACCGCGTGATGAGCGGGACCTCCCATTAATGGCGAGACAGGCTCGTTAATGGGGGATCGTGGTGGCGTGGAACGTGGGATGTGGCTGGTGGAGATCTCGCGCATGGCGAGATTCGCGGGATGGCGGTTACGCCTGCAAGCGGTGTTGTTGGTCGGTCGATGAGACCGAGGAAGATGACCTCGGCGGGAGAGCTCGCGGACGAGTGGGAGAGCCGAGTTATCTTGGTTCTACGGTAGCTCGGAAATGAGCTATGAGGCCGAGGAGGCCAATTGTGTAGGGGGATCGGTGGCGAGCCAGCGTTTGCTCGGTAGGACGAGCATATGTGTGGTCTGGTCGGCCACTGTAGGTCCTTTCTTGCATGCTCTGGGACACATCATTTGCCACGTGTCCTGATCTGGGAGATCATTGATATCGAGCATCATCATTAGTCCCTCACTCTCGTCCCGACCAGCTGACGGGTTGGGTCGAGAGTGGTTTGCCGGATCACCCGAGGTGAGCTCCTTCCCGAAGATATCGTTGGGCGTGTCCCTAGGCAATTGGTTGTCTTTTCTGGATGAGGCCAATGAATCTGGGCGAGATCTTTTGCATTAAAAAGGGTGCGCCGGATCATGTGCACTGTTGCTGAAGTGACAGACCACGTGTTGGTTGGCTGATGTGCTGTGCTGCAGGCTTCTGGTGTCTGATGGGACGCTGCCAATGTGCTTGCGACAGGTGGAGTGATCGCTGCCGTCGAGTGCACTAAGGAGTCGACCGTCGGCGCTGGATGAGTACGTCGGTAGCATAAATAGAGAGGAGGCCTAATTCAGGATCTCTCTCCTCATATTTTCCTCATTCTGAGTCTTGTTTGCTCGGCGCTCCCCTTTTAAGTCGGATCTTGCATTTTGTTTTCTCGAGGACTTCTTCTCATCAGGTTAGATGTCTTATTTTGAGGAGTCCGTAGATGCCGTAGGGGTAGATTCTAGGGATTTTCCCCCTGGGTTGGAGCCTCTCCAGGAAGTTGGGGTCAGATCGTCTTCCCGGGGTCGCGCGTCCGGGGTGGTTCCGGAGCGGTGGCGGCGGACGCTCCTGGTGCGTCGTCCTCAGTGAGATATGAGGACGAGCTTGTCACTGCTCGAGCTCGTTTCCATATTCCTTCTGGTTACACGCAACGATTGGCCGAAAAAAGAGAGAAGGCAGATCAGGTGAGGGGTAGAGAGATCACCTTGTAGTTGGAAGCCTTTTGGGCCAGAATGCGCCTGCCTTTCTCTCCCGAGGTTATAGCTGCGTTAAATTACTTTGGGTTAGCCCCGGGCCAGCTAAGGCCAAACTCCTGGAGAATTCTCCTTGGGTTCCTGGTCTGGCCGAAGTTGCAGATGATTCCCTTTAGTTTGTCCATCCTTGCCTCCTCCCTTATTTACAAAAGTCACCCCGGAACTCGCGCGGGCGACCCGAGGTGGGTTTACCTCTCCTTTAGGAAGCAACGGGGGAGCGTAGCCGGGTCAGAGATTGTCGTCTTGCCTTCTTCCATCCACGATTGGAAGAAGAAGTTTTTCTTCGTCGGGCTGCCAGAGGGTGAGGACTGGTCCGTACCCATCCAATGGTCTAGGGATAGGTGCTGGCAGGAAAATCCATCCAATGACCCCGACACGGCGAGAGTGGCGGCGTGGGAGCCTATTCCTTGGGCTGATGTGCTGCTTTCTGAGCGGGCCTTCAGTTGGGCCGGGCTCAGCCCCGCCCAGTTCGTTGGTAAGTTAGGAGCTTATATTTGTTTTTACTTTGTTTGTGTCGCTGATTCCATTATACCTTGTTTTGTGCAGAAACCATGGACGCGGGCTTCCTCTGAGCAGCCATGCGCAAGCCAAAGAAGGGGTTGAAAGCTGGAGGGGCCAGCTCTTCCCGTCAGACGCCGGTCCCGGCTCCCCAAGCAGCCGTCATGCCCCAGCGCTCGAGTGTGGATCGTGCCCCGGAGCCCAGCCAGGCGCCGAGAAGAAAAAGGGCTCGGGGAAAGGACGCCCAAGCTTCAGAGGTGGAGACGAGCTCTCTGTCATCGTCTCTCAAGAGGTTCCCCCGAATAGTTCCGCAGACCCCGACCTCTTCGATCTTGGTGGACGAAGGGGGCTCCGCTTTGAGGTGCCCTCGGGGCTCTCCGTCGCTGACAGCTTGCTGCACGACATGGAGAGGTCGGCCGGGGGCCGGGTTCCTTGGGGACGCTGAAGGCGCAAATGGCGTCCATCGCCCAAGAGGTCGTGCAGGTGAGTGTTCGTACATCGTTTCATCATTTGCGAGATTAGGTGCCCATTTTTCTTTCTGACCCCCCTTCAATTTCTTCAGGTCCTCCAGCACGTCACTATCGTCGCCCGGATGGAAGAGGAGGAGATAGCCCCGGCGATGCGAGCCGCGGGCGAGCTCTTCTCACTGGGGGAGAGCTCGAAGCGGGAACTGGAGGCGGCGATGACGAGGGTCACTGCCCTTGAGGGCGAGGTGGCTGTCGCGAGGCAGGAGGCGGCGGCCATGAAGCAGGAGGCGGCGGCCACGAAGCAAGAGGTGGCCAGGCTCCGCGAGGCCGCCCAGGCAGCCGAGGCCAAGCTTCAGGACTCCCAGGTGCTTGTCGGCACCATGAAGAAGTCAGTGAGCACCCTCCGAAAGGAGTTGGGGGCTGCGGTAGAGGCGGCGAAGAGAGCCGACCTCAGGGTGGCGGAGGCGGTGGAGAACTTCCAGAAGTCGGAGCAGTTCTACACCGTCCTAGCCTTGTCCACCACTCTCATCTGGCATGAGGCTCTCGACGCCGTCAAGGCCCGGGTGCCGGAGTTCGCTGATGAAGAGCTCCGGGCAGAATATCCCCGCGGGGATGACGAGCAGGGGGATGCCCCCGGTAGCACTTCTGGGGAAGGGACTCTCAGCGAGAGCGACGCCGAGGCTCCCGTGATGGACGCATCCCCAGTCGCGGTGGCTATCGAGCTCATCGGTATCGCGCCCGGCCCTGAGGCCTGAAGCCCCCCGTCTTCGCTTTGTCTTTTCCTTTGTTGCCTCGCTGTTTTGTGGGCCTCCGGGCATTTTGTAAGGCTGGGGAGCCTATAATACTCTTGTAAAAGCTTTGACTTCTTGAATAAAGATTTTTGTTTTTGCAATAGTGTTTGTACTTGTATTTCCTTTTGTTGGTAGACACTTGTATTTGCACAATACTACTTTTATGTTCTGCATGTTCCTCGTCTAGCGATTGCTCGTCGACTTGAATCTGATCGTTTGCCGAGTGTGCGAGGACCGGCGGGAAGTCGGTATCTCCATGGCCCCGAAGTCGAAGTGGAGATCGCTAAGACGTTGATAGACCAGATGCTTCTTGTTGAGCTCATGTTCCTTAGTTGTTGGAGGGGCCGTGAGTGGTCTACTAAGGATGGCGCCGAGCAGGGTAGCTGCTCGGTGCCTCATGGCGAGGGCAATGATCCTTAGTTGTTGGAGGGGCCATAATTGGCCAATTAAGGATGGTACCGAGCAGGGTAGCTGCTCGGTGCCTCTGGACGAGGGCTTTGATCCTTAGTTGTTGGAGGGGCCGTAATTGGCCTACTAAGGATGGCGCCGAGCAGGATAACTGCTCGGTGCCCCTTGGCGAGGGCTTCGATCCTTAGTTGTTGGAGGGGCCATAATTGGCCAACTAAGGATAGTGCCGAGCAGGGTAGCTGCTCGGTGTCTCTGGGCGAGGGCTTTGACCTTTAGTTTTAGGAGGGGCCATAATTGGCCAACTAAGGATGGTGCCGAGCAGGGTAGCTGCTCGGTGCCTCTTGGCGATGGCTTTGATCCCTGATTTGTTGGGTTATGGAGCTACTGGCCAGGGATAACTGAGCAAGGGCGGGCCCGGTTGCCTCTTGCGAGGGCTTTGATCTTTAAGGCCGGGCCGGGCAGGGTTGCTGTCCGGTACCTCTTGGCGAGGGCTTTGATCCCTGGTTTGGTAGGGAGCTACCAGCCAGGGATAACCAAACAAGGGCGGGTCCGGTTGCCTCTGTGAGGACTTTGATCCTTGGTTTGTTGGAGTAGGGAGCTACCAGCCAGGGATAACCGAACAAGGGCGAGTTCGGTTGCCTCTTGCGAGGGCTTTTCATCCTTAGCGCGGGAGGGGCCGTAAGTGGCCTACTAAGGATGGTCGAGCAGGGTTGCTGTTCGGTGCCTCTTGGCGAAGGCTTTTGGTCCTTAAGGATGGCCGAGCAGGGTTGCTGCCCGGTGCCTCTTGGCGAGCGTTTTGATCCCTGGCGTTGTGTGGTAGGGAGGGCTACCAGCCTGGGATAGCCAAGCAGGGTAGCCGCTCGGCTGCCTCTTGGTGAGGACTTTGATTCCTGGTTCGTTGGGGTAGAGAGTTACCAACCAGGGATAACCGACCAAGGGCGGGCTCGGTTGCCTCTTGTGAGGGCTTAGATCCCTGGCGTTGCAAGGTAGGGAAGCTACCGGCCAGGGATAACCGAGCGGGGTAGCCGCTCGGCTGCCTCTTGGTGAGGGCTTTTGATCCCTGGTTCGTTGGGGTACGGAGCTACCAACCAGGGATAACCGAGCAAGGGTAGGCCCGGTTGCCTCTTGCGAGGGCTTAGATCCCTGGCGTTGCGAGGTAGGGAAGCTACCGACCAGGGATAGCCGAGCAGGGTAGCCGCTCGGCCGTCTCTTGGTGAGAGCTTCAATCCTTGGCGCTAGAGGGGCCGCGGGAGGCCTGCCAAGGATGAACCAAGTAGTGAAGCAGCTCGGTCGCCTCTGAATGAGGGCTTAGATCCCTGGCATTGCGAGGTAGGGAAGCTACGGACTAGGGATAGCCAAGCGGGGTAGTTGCTCGGCTGCCTCTTGATGAGAGCTTTTGATCCCTAGCGTTATGAGGTAGGGAAGCTACCGGCCAGATATAGCCGAGCAGGGTAGCCGCTCGGCTGCCTCTTGGTGAGGGCTTCGATCCTTGGCGCTAGAGGGGCCGCGGGAGGCCTGCCAAGGATGAACCAACCAGTGAAGCTGCTCGGTCGCCTCTTAGTGAGGGCTTAGATCCCTGGCGTTGCGAGATAGGGAAGCCACCGGCCAGGGATAGCCGAGCGGGATAGCCGCTCGGCTGCCTCTTGGTGAGGGCTTTTTGGAAGATGGGCAGTCGCGAGTGACACGTGCCACGAACGCATGGAGGAGGTGAAGCGCCAGAGCCGCGTCGTTTCTATTTCGCATCGAGCGGCGTGATGTCTGCCGCGTGGCGGTACAGTTGCAGGCGATCGTTGAACTCCGGGGTCATTATGGGTTATAAAACCGAGGGGGTGTTGTGTCTCATATGTACCCGACGTACCCCTGGCCGTCATGACCGTGATTTTCGACGAGCCTCGGTTCCCTTTGGTGAGGTTCCTTACGCCTCCCGGTGGGTTTGCTTTTGAGCTGCCGTGGAGAATCTCGCGTGCGCGACCCCGTCGAGAGAGTGAGTGGCGGTCATGCCTGTAAACAGGCGAGCTGACCGCCATCGCCTCAGGAGGGACAGGGGCGCGATGAGACTCGGGGCGAAACTCTCTAGCGTAAGACCTCGGAGCTAAACTTAGTGGTGCCCACCGAGTTTTTGAGTATGTCGGCCCGAGGAAACCGCAGTTGCCGGAGATGATGAGGGGGCGGTCGGCGGTGCCGACGCGGACGGAGTTCTCTCCCCCTGTAGGGGTCCTGGTACCGAGGCGGGGGAGCGGCGAGTTGGTGATCTTGCCCCGCCGTTTGGATGCGGAAGAGCGCCTCCACGACGGACGCGAGTCGGTCTATCCGGCCGGCGAGAGCGCTGATGGCATTCGGCGGCGGAGGTTCGTCCGCGCCACCGTTAAGGGGGAGGCGGCGGCTAGTGCTTGGATCGTCATGATGATCGCTCGTCATTAGGTTGAGATCGGAAGACGGACTTTTGTTTTTGTGGAATCAAGCGTTTCCCACAGACGGCCGTCTGATAGAGGCTAGGATCTCCTTCAGATGTTGCCTTCCATTGATCTGCTGATAGCAACGATGGGTGGCTGAGATTGGATCTGGAGACAGGCTCCTGAAGCGTGTGGATCTCAATGGGTTTGAGGTTGTGGTTGCCGAACTACCTGCAAGGAAATCCCGGGATGGTTGTACCACCGAGGACCATTTGACGATCAAGTTAGTCTAGAGATCCGAGTAGAGTAACAGCTTGGTGAAGTAAAAATGGTTTACTTGAACCGTCTAAAGCAGGGGTTTATATAGCGGTGGCAGCGGGCGAGGCAGGCGCGAGAATCACGCCGGCCGTTACGCTCCGGACGTCACGCCAACGTGATGAGCGGGGCCTCCCATTAATGGCGAGACAGGCTCGTTAATGGGGGATCGTGGTGGCGTGGAACGTAGGATGTGGCCGGCGGAGATCTCGAGCCAAGCGAGATTCGCGGAATGGCGGTTACGCCTGCAAGCGGTGCTGTTGGTCGGTCGATGAGACCGAGGAAGATGATCTCGGCGGGAGAGCTCGCGGACAAGCGGGAGAGCTAAGATATCTTGGTTCTGCGGTAGCTCGGAGACGAGCTGTGAGGCCGAGGAGGCCAGTTGTGTAGGGGGCTCGGTGGCGAGCCAACGTTTGCTCGGTAGGACGAGCGTAGGTGTGGTATGGTCGACCACTGTAGGTCCTTTCTTGCATGCTCTGAAACACGTCATCTGCCATGTGTCCTGATCTGGGAAATCACCGATATCGAGCATCATCATATACTGTTATCGGCAGTGGCATAGATTCAACGGGCCGACATAATATTTGTTCATAAGACCACACCTATTCATGGATTCGTCTTAACAGTCGTATTTTTCTGTATAATTATTTTCAATACACACAGTTGGTACGGTAACCTCAAACCTACAGTGCCTCTTTTATTCAATGTTTAGTACAGTTACGCCACGGCTTACCATCGCACCTCCTACTCAGCTGTTCTCAAACCGTTGATAGTCTCTTAATTGGGTTGCATGTTAAGAATTCCAAGTGGTTTTGTTATATGACATATTAAAGAATTACGTTTCTTGTAGAGCATATATATTTTATACCAGTAACATTTTTTAGTTATTATTATGTACTTATTTTCGTTTGAAGAGTCTACTTATTGAAATTTATAACGTTTCCTTTCTGTTCTTCAAATTGTATAACATGTATTGTTTTTAGTTATTTCTATATAATTATATTACTGAATGTTTTTTTCAAATTTTTATCATAATACTTTTAGATATTAAGTTGGCAAATTCTGTAGGAAATAATGATCTGCCTTATAGTAGAACATAAAATAATCGCAGAAGAGGTATGATGTCTCTTACATCGATTCCGTATACTATGGTCTTAAAAAACAAAATTCTCCTTTCCCCATAATTTTTAATTCTTTTATCATATATTTATTATTATAAATTTTAACATGGACCTGAACTTTTTTTTTTGTTCCTTTGATATGTTTTTTCTTTCCTTCTTCACTGGCAGGTTGCCTTTAATCACAAAACTCTCCACGTTATTTTTATTCCAGCTCCGGATGAAGAATATCTTTTATTCTGATGATCTGGATTTGATTATTAGGTTTATACGTAATTACGTTTGATGTACAGTTATGTATAACATGTAATATTGTATTATAACATATTTGTTTGTATTATTCAATTAAACTTTCCCGATGTAATTCTGTTTAGGTTTTAACAGCTTGCAATGAAGCATTGATCAAATCCAGCAGATGTATAAAATTGTTGAAGGAGCCTCCGCCACTTTCTGTTATCAAAATAACAATGCCTTTGACTGCTTCAATGCGAGTTTCAATTGTTTTTCCTATCCATTGAAAACCAGCCACTATGGATTTCACTTTGTGATGATGCTTATAAGTGGGAAATCCGCAGATCATGACACATGGCAGCTGACGTGTCCCGAGACACACGGAAACAGAACAAGAACCACACATTGAAGGCGTCCCCCGGGCTATCATCCCGCTTTCTGGACCCGACCTCCGAGAATTCCCTGAACATTCCTATACTCGCCATGTAAACGACAATTGGCTCGTCTCCGAGCCCTCCTACACGCCGAGCTTCTTGACCCTTCGCCTCCGAGCTATCAAGAAACCGAACTAGCCCGGCCTCCCGCCTTCTTTTAGGCCTCTCGCCGAACTAAGCCTCTTCGGTTCTATCGGGCGACCTAGAATGCGGATCACAGGCGTCTCCGCCACGGCTCCACGAATCTCGCCAGACGCGAGATATCCGCCACCCCATGATCCCGCATTCCACACCCTCGGATCCCCTATTAACGAGCGTATCTCGTCATTAATGGGAGATCCCGCCATTCACGCAGGCATAACGCCAGGGGTGTAACGGCCGGCGAGGATCTCGCGCCAGCTATCTCATGGCAAGTCGCTATATAAACCCTCTCCCAGACGACTCAGGTAAGGCAATTTTACTTCAATAGGCCGCTACTCTGCCCAAATACCTCGGCTAACTTGATCGTCGGAGGGTCCACGGTGGTACAACCACCCTGGAACTTCTTTGCAGGTAGCTCGGCTTCATTTCAAATCAAGCCCATTGAGATCCACAAGCTTCAGGAGGCAACCCTCAAACTCAATCTCAGCCGTTCATCAATACTCGCGACAGATCGACGGAGGACAACATCTAAAGGAGATCCTGACCTCCATCAGTCGGCGCCGTCTGTGGGAAGAGAAAATTCCACTCATCGAAAGTTGGTCTTCCGATCTCGAGCTGATGGCGAGTGATCATCGCGACGATCCCAGCACAAGCCGCCGTCCTCCCCATAATGGAGGCGCGGACGGATCCTTTCATCCCCCTAACGCCGTTCACGCCCTGTCTGTACGGATCGACAGGCTCGCGTCCATCGTGGATGCCCTTGTCCGCGTCCAGACAGCGGGACAAGCCCCCCAGGTCGCCGTTCTCCCACCTCGGGATCGTGACTGTTTACCGCCGAAAAATTGGGAAAGACGAACGTCTTGCCTGAATTTGGGGGCAGATACTATTTGATTTTATCCCTCCACCTCTTCGAAAATGCCAAGTTGATTTATGACACCGTGTATCGGATGTTTGGATGGATGCGGCCTTTGTAGCGGACTTCGTCAGATTCCCCCTCGTTGTGAGGGGTTTTTGATTGTGGGGACGCTCTTCCCTGCAAGCGCAAGCCCCTGCAGTTAATTACGTTACCGTGTAGCGATAACCATTTTCTCTTACTCCAGATGTTCACTTCGTGTCGTGTGTGTTTGTTTTATTTTTGGTTGCCCGTGAATTGTATACGGAGACTAATTTGTGCTATCGCCTGTAGGGCATGAATTAGTTCAAATCCGTATTTTCTTAGATTTGGGTTTGGTTTGATTTAAGGATCGTTAATCTCGTTTGGGATTAAAATCAACTTAAATGTTTGTTGAGGATACGTTAGTCTAATTTTAGACTAAGATCTACTCAGCAGGATTTTTGGGATTATTCAGACCCAACAAAAGAACATTTGGACTTTATTGCTTTAGTTTAAGACCGTTACAGTCTATAGATCACCATTTTGGGTATGAGGGTTTAGTTTAAGGACGTTGCGGTCCACAGCTAGTTTAAGGGCATTACGATCCATAGCTAGTTTAAGAACATTGCGGTCCATTGTGATATGCTCATGGGTTTGGGAATGCACCCATGAGCTGTTGGCTGTCGGGACCCTCCACCTCTCTGAAGACGTTGAAGAATTATAACGACATATAACAGAGGTGTGGAAATATGTGCCCTTGAACCAATTTCCAGATCAAGGGAGATGTGGAATGAACGTCATTTTAGATGCCATCTGTTAGGAGATCATTAGTCATTTTTGGGACTAAGATTGGTTTGGGAAGACCTGAGAGTGGGGGCTTGGTTGATTGGTGACCAAAAAGGTCTTGACCTCGGGAGACTTGGCTAATTTGGGCTAAGATTTGCCCCTCATAGTGTTAAACACTGATATTTGTTTGGCGCTCACGTGCTCTCACGTGAGACTCTTAAGCAGTGTTAAACACTGATATTTGGAGTGCTCACGTATTGCACGTGAGGCGCCTTAGAATCGGGCACTGCTTCTTTGGGTTTATTCCCTTGTTCCTTTATAAGTGCTAAGCACTATTGGGGGTCACGTGGGAGCACGTGACGCGTACTAAAAATAGGAACTGTGTTTGATTTATTCCTCCTTTTCTTCTATAAGTGCTAAGCACTATTAGGGGGTCACGTAGGATCACATGAGGTGCCCTAAAATGGAAACTGTCTTTAATTTATTCCCTTTTTCTTTTATAAGTACTAAGCACTTGTTTTAAGGGGTCACGTGGGAACACGTGAGTCGATCTCAGTTTTTTTTATGCAGGGTTAAACCCTAGTTTTGTTAAAGGAATTAAATTCCTATATCTTTTGGAAGAATTAAATTCTTCAAATTTAGTTCTTTTCTCTAAGTTTTTGGACTGCATGACAGGATCTTTCCGATAAGAATTAAATTCTCAATTTGTGAGGAGATTTGCTTCTGCATACCTCAACCAGAGGAGGAACTAAGTTCTTTTTTGGAAGAGTTAAACTATTGTAAGAGGAGATAAAATTATCTCTAGGTCTTTTTCTTACCTAGGGTTTCTTTTCTTCAAAGAGAACTCCTTTTTTTTTTCTTTTTTTTTTTCTGTTTCTCAAATCTTGTAGGGGGTCTCCTTCTTTTCTCCCTTTAGTCTCGGGTCTTTTATATAGTAGAGGCAAGTTTGTTGATTTAGTTAAGGAAATCTCTCGTTGAGAGATCCTAATTGATTTGGGGATTTTATCCATCGTTGGATTTTTGATCCAAGGACTTCTGTTTTACAAAAGATATTTTTCTTGTTTTTAACAAGATTGGGAAAATATTTTCCCATACAGAACTTATTCTGTAGCTTGGTGATTTTTAATCACTATTGGATCTTTAATCCAATGGTGCTCTATTTTACAGAGCGTAATCTTTCTTGTTTAGAAAAATTGGGGAAATATTTTCCTATAGAGAACTTATTCTGTAGCTTGGTGATTTTTAATCACCATTGAATTTTTAATCCAACGGTGCTCTGTTTTACAGAGCGTAATCTTTCTTGTTCAGAAAGATCTAAGGAAATATTTCCCAAATAGGATTTTGATCTCTTTTATTTAGAATTTAATTCTATTAGCTTGGAAGGTGATTAGGAACCCTCACGTGTAGCACGTGACCCCCATAGCATTAAACTGGTTTGCTTATATGCAGCAGTCCCAGAAAGGCATCACGTGTTGGCATGTGAGCTGATGTTCAGGAATGTCACGTGCGACACGTGACCCCAACGAAGTTAAGCCCAACAAAGAGTATCGCGTGCTGACACGTGAACTTCTATGACCTGTTTTTAGGAAGGCTCTTATATACTTTGTATATAGATACTCACGTGTTTGCACGTGAGGCTCATTCCAACCTTATTTGTTAAGCGCAATGCCTATAATCTTTTCTCCAAGGCGCATCACGTGTGGGCACGTGATGCTCCATTTAGAGAATTTTTCCCATCGCATTTTATTTATTATTTATTTTTTATAAGGGAACAAATGCCCCCACAACGTTGTTCTCACGTGGCTTGCACGTGAGTACAACGCTGTCACCTTTACACCCGTTGGATTGCCTAAGGGAATGAGAAGGTGAACTGCTCTTGTTACGTCTTATAAATGCAAGGGTTTTGTCTTTGGGAAGCCACTGTTCTTTCATCTTCTTCTTTGCTTGTCTTCTTCGAGAATTTAATTCTCTTTTTCAGAGTTTAGTTCTCTGCCCATTGCAATTCCAGAGTTAAACTCTGTCAGAAAAAGAAACCCTTTTTAGGTAAAGATCTTGAACAACAAAGAAACCCTTTTCTTAAAAAAAATTCCGGGATTTTAAATCCACCATAAGAGTTTTGCTCTCTTCTGAAACCCATTTCTTAGAGATCCAAAGACGTGATCTTTGAGTAGTAAACCTCAATGTCTTTGGCATATTCCCCCTCTGATTTTTTAAGGATTCATGGCATTTTTACTTTTCGTTTCCCCATCATGGGGGTTTCTGGAATTTAATTCCACCACATAAAAGGAATTTAATTCCTCACCGAAGAGCTTAGCTTTGAAAGATCAAAAGGGCCCTTCAGGAATTTCATTCTCTGGCGTTCTTGAGAACATTTTTATAGGTTTTTTTTCCTTATTTGCACGAATTTAAATTCGTTGGGTATTTTAACAGAACTTGTTTTCTCTATGAGGATGTCAAGAGTTGTTTAAACTCCCGTGTCTGTTTAATGAGAATCCTTTTTTGATTCTCACAATGATTGTCCTATCTCATTATTGGTCAGCCGCCAAATTGATTTTGTGGGGTCCGTTAGTTTTGCAATCAGTGGTCCCATGGAACAAACTCTCTGTCGTTTCCCTCTGTTGTTATATGTGTGTGTGTGTGTGTGTTTCATTAACGGTTTTTCTTTCCCTTATTTTAGGAACAATGACTTCTCTTCCCTACTTTCCTTTTACTCGCTCGGACGTCGCTTTCCCGCAATCGCCGTCGGATGAGGAGGCTATGGAAATGATCAGGGCCCATGACAGGGACTGTACTAGTTTGCTCCTATGGGGAGTTTGGTATGGGCACATCATCCGGGGCCGCCGCAGCTTTACTTGTGAGATGCCAACAGAGCCTCTCCGCCCAATATCGCTGATGGAGCGTCCGTAGACCGCTTATACGGTGGAGGTGGCTAATTGGACTCCTGCAAGCCGGCTTGAGCCGTCAACAACTGGGATACCCAACCAGCCCTTGCCGGCCATAGATATCTTAGGGCGCCGCATCTGTCAAGGTGAAGCCCAACCCTGGGGACAAGTTTATAAGGTATTGCTTACCCATCGCCACCCAACCGGCTATCTTCCTTGGGCTCGATATGTTCTCTCCGCCCACCGTGCATGGTTGCAGAAGGCTGGGTTATATCAAGAGGTGTACGCGTCTCTTTTTCATTACCCGGCCCCTCACGTCTGGTGGGTTAAAGCTTTCCTGAACTAATGGAATCTTCCCACCAACACCTTCTTACTAGGGGATCGTGAGGTCTCGATTTCACTGGAAGAGTTCCGCGAGATCTCCGGGTTACCGATCAGGGGAGAGCATTATGAAGAGTTGCTGCCTCCCGATGAGTATGTGTTCACGACCGTGCCTGCTACGCTTGACGGCTTGATGACTGAAAACGTCGTCCGTCATATGTACCCCAGTCTAATCAGGACTCTGGGTATTTTCGAGAAGCTTTTCGCGGAGTCAGAAGGACAGGGCATCACATTTAAGAGCTTCATCGCCTGTTTTCTTCGTGAAGATGTTTTATCAAAAAAGGCTCCAAAATTTGCGAACATTAACGACCCTTTTGGGTTTGGGCTAAATAAGTTGCCAGCCAAAGAAGAGGACTTGCCGCAGTTTTACATTTCGGCCTCGTCGGCCGTGCCCTTCGATGCAATTGCGGTCCCTGGCATGGACAAAGAGACCTTCTTCGTCATCTTCATCAGTCTTTGACTCAGTTGGTTCGCCATGCCGACGCATCGACGCTTCATGAGAGCCACTGTCTTCTACCACGTTCATCGCATAGCCGAAGGGGAACGGTTGGCCGTTGACATTGCGGGAATGTCGCATCTTTATCATGGATTAAGTGTTGCGGCCAACACTTCAACCCCAGGTACAGATGTCGTGAATTCCTCCCTCCACTACTTCACGTCGTGGATCGAGATGCATGTACTGGGAGCATTCGCAGTGCATCGGTGGCCAGATTTCTATGACTCCTACACCTTCCCACGGGTTATGATATTGGTGGATGCATCCGCTCCCGATCCGACCCAGCTATGAGCCCTCCGTGTGCTGCTTAACCCGTACTCCAATGAGGGCGGGATGGTTTTTAGCGACCGAGTCCTCTCAGCTCCCGTAGAGCCTATCCAGCAGCTGTTTGATTTGTTGAAAGGTGGAGCTCGTCTTTAAATCCTAAGGAGATCATACACCTGTACTCGATTAGGCCGGGCTACTTGGTGTTCCGTCAGAATAACGCGGCCCTTTTTATGTGGTACAATCCGCACCGCTTCGTCCAATAATTGGGCTATAATCAGGGTGTCCCTTTCGAGGCGTTCTTAGTTGAGCCCACTCCGTCTCTAGACATCACGCATTCAATTGGTGTAAAACTTCTTTTTGAATTTATATGGATATTACATTCAGGGGGAGTCATGTCTCGTTATGTCTCGATTTCATTAATTGTAAATAGGTTTTGTCAAATATCAAAACATGGGAGATTGTGGACCTTGTTGGGTAAAATCTATCTTAGTTTTGATATTAGATAAAACACTATTTAATTATTTTTATACACTGATGATACTTGTGGTTAAGTTATGTGATTTCAGTGTTTAGAGACATAAAATGATTGGCGATGTCGAAAAAGGAATTTAAAGACGAAATGGATTATCAAGAGTAGAGATGAAAATCTTAAAGAGGACATGGATTAAGGATGAAGACTTAAAGCAACTTAGAGAATGTGCTTTCAAATTGTAATACTATGTAATTTTTCTTTTCTTGAGTCATAAGTTATATCTCGTATGTGTCATTTTAAAATCTAAAATATCTCTGAATATCATAATATTAGCTTTGCGCCGGCTCATATATGTTTGAGCTATCTCATAAATCCTCTAGAATATTCATTTCTTCTCTGTTTGTTTGAGCCGGCTCATGTATGTTTTGAGCCGTCTCATAAGTCCTCTAGAATATTCAATTCCTCTCTGTTTGTTTGAGACGGTTCATGTCCATTTTGAGCCGGATCAACCCTTGTCATGAAACGGCTTACTGTCTTCTTGAGTCGACTCAAAACTTGTCTAGAATGATGAATTCTTCTCTGTTTCTTTGAGACAGCTCACGCCATATTTGAGCCGGCTCAAATTCTGTCCGTTGTGAATTTTCGAAATCAATTTGACCTGATCTATTTCCTATTTTGTGGGATTCTTTCCCAGTTATTAAAATAGCCTGCCTTGGTCGAAATTTCAATCAGATTAATTATCAAAAACTCTCGAAAATTCATCTTCTCTCAAAAGCTCTTAAAACCCTAGTTTTCATCCTTCTCAATTCTTCTTGGTTTATATAAAGGTTTTTGATTTTATTTTGCAAAGATCATCAAAACTTATTTAATTCTTCATCTTTGCAAAATCGATCTCAAAGACCTAAAATCCTTTGTAAAATTCTTTTGAGATCAAAACTTTATGTTGAAAATAACTTAAACCCTAAATCTCTGATTTTAAAGTTGTTTAATTCATATGAGATTAGGAGTTGTTTTGGTTTTATTTTTCTTGTACTAAAATCCGATAGAGATTGTCTATCATTGGTGTTGCCCGGTAGAGCTTGTCCATCAAAAGTGAGCAAAAGTGAGATGTAAAGGCTTGATCTTCATCTTGAGAAGATTACCAGTTGGAGGTGGTCCTTCAAAGCGTTTTAAAGGTTTGTTCACCTTAAGAAGTTGTTATAGTGGATAGTTCCTAATGAGAGACTTAAGCGGAGACATAGATACGCAGTATCGAACTTCGTTATCAACTGTTGGTGTTCCATCTGTTTTCACTTTCTTATCATTCTTATCTTATTCTATTGTTATATTGTGTTAGTTTATTTTTATATTCCGTACTTTTATTGTATTGAGTAATAAAATTATAATTATTAGTCATATGTCCTATTCACCCTCTCTAGGACACTTTTCAAGCACAACATTATTATAGGAACTTTTACTAAGGTGGCTGGGAATATAGAAACTGGAAGAATGAGGATGTGAAACATCAGGCAGGCTGTGATCCTTCTTAGTCAAGAAATTTGTTCTCCTAATTGAGTTAAGTACTTCATACAGTTGTTATATCCTAATGAATCTAATAGAGAGAAGTTTGTTTCAGAAATAACTAAAGTACATAAACACAATACCGAAATACTATTACTTTAAGAGAGAGATGCTACAGTGAATTACTAACAGGGACATATCTTTAAGAAAAGAAACCTTTAGGCATGTTCACTATTATTTCAAGCCTCGCAACAGTCACCAAGAATTCCAAATACATGTGCGTGCTTCCAGCATTCGTACGTATAAGGAGTGCTAAGATGTTATTTCAATGGCCTCCACATGATAAGTGAACTCTTGAGATAAAATATCATACAATCATGTAAATGTTAGGTCACTAAGGAATACAATTGTTGCATATGTCCCTAAAACACCTGAATCAAATTGAACACAATGATGTAACAGTTGATTGAAAATTACATACTGCCTTTGTTTTTATATCTCATGCTCTTGAAATTAGAACTAAACTAAAAGATATGATGATTTACATACTCTGGAATCGATCTCATGATATAACTTTTCTTCATTACATTTTTGTCAAATTATCAACTCTTTTGTCTAAGAGATACACAACCACAACTAACTACTCACTTGTACGACTTCTTTCGGTGATGATTTGGTTATATAACTAACTTAGTGCTTAGAAAGATTTCATAATGTTCAACAGGAATCAAGACCTTATTCACAGGAACAAATGTGACATTTTAGCAATAGATTAAACTAAAGCCACAATCAATACACAATGTCTACCCAGATTTTTCGGTGATATATTAAGTGGATTTGATTTCAGTGTTCAACTAAGAACTGAAAATCGAAATTACAAAAACACATATTGCATACGTGTGATTTTTGCCAATTGTGAAGAATGGTGAAATCCAGGGAGAGCAGACCGTGCCCTTCAAGCCCCTACATGGAAATGATATAGCTCAGTCCTCTTTCAATTTATGATAACATAATTTCTTTCGCAGCGCCACCTCAATGCACGATAAGCTGTGAGAACGGAGGGGGTTTCTTCTTCTCTGGGAGATTCATCATCCACTCCCATCTATCACCGAGAGCTCTACGAATAGCCCTAACCACCTGTCACAACCACGACGTGCTTCCCATCAAGACACACCGTCTTCTCCCTGCATATAAAGAACTGCGACCCACTCCTCCGCGGCCTTGCGTTCGCCATCAACAGCACCCCAAGCCCGTGTGCTTTCTCAGAAAGTTCTTGTAGGCAAATTTCATACAGTAGATCAATTCCCCTCCGGTGTCATTTCTGACGATGAAGTCGACGCCCTGGCACATGAATCCAGGGATCACACGGCCGAAACCTCGAGCACTTTTAGTTGATGGGCTTTCTGCTGCATCCCAACTCCTTCTCGAAGGTAAACTGCACGCAGAAGTTATCACTAGTGCGACGGACGGTGTCGCTAAAGAGCTCCATCACGATCTGGCCCATGGGGGCGCCTCCGACCAACATGTCGAAATACAGCTAATGTGAAGGTTTTCGACGCAGCCATCGGAGATCGATTAAGAAATCTGTTGGTTAATTTTGCTCACTCTGCAAAGGAGGTAGAAAGGCGGAAAACACAAAAATCAATTTTGAACAAGCACAATTAACAGAATCCCAAGTGATCAGATCATAATCCTAAATTAGCAACTATAAGGAGGTTAACTATTATGAAAAAGGGTTATACCTAAAATATCGAGTCCTTCGGTCTTCAAAACTCTTCCTTTTTGTGCTTATTGAGGTTCTAAAAAAACTTACTTGGAAACTTTCTCAATTCTAGATGATGCATCCGGATATGGTTCAAACTTACACTTCACAAATAAAGTAACTAAACAAACTAGTTCGCTAGTCTAGGTCATTTAGAAGATGTAGAGATTGTTAATGGAGTTTATATATCTCTAAAAACTCATAATTCTCAATACATGAGAGGGTTGAAATTGAAGAAAAAGATAAGAGCTTGAGAGGAGAGAGAATGAGCTCATGAAAATGAGGACAAAGAGTGAAAAATATTATAACCATTTTTTTTTGTGAAAAGAATTTCACAATTAAAATGGCTGCCATACTTGAATAGTAATGACAAATAAATATATAATTCATTTGTCCATTCCTCTCTATACTCTTCATGCCACCTTGTATGCCACCTCATTTCTTATTTTTCAATAAATAGAAAAACCTAAATGAGGTGTCCATTTTCTAGAAGTCATTCTTGTATAATTACAATAATAGCAAACCGTATATACATACCCATATTCGTACCAAAAATACGAATACCAAGAAATAGATAAATCTAATAACATGATACAAGAATTAAATCAATACGTGATTCAATAAACCGGCTTAATCATAAACCCTCTAGTATCACAAATCATCCGATTAAATTTCGCGCAACTAGTACACATATTTAATCGGAACCCTGTACGTATAAACATACGGCCTCTTCATCGTTTCGCCTGAACCAAAGAAACCCTCTGTGTGGGACTTTAAAGACTCGACAGTACGCCGACAGTGGGTTTAACCACAAGTATGTCAGTAGCACTAGCTGTACATAACGGCTATACAGGTACCTGTCGAATAGAAGGTCGACGGGCAAACTCATCTGAATTCCTACTGAGCCTATCTGTGACAATCTCCGTACAGTTCGGTCTCTTCATCTAAGAGTATCGCATACCGGATTTAGGGGGTGGTAAACGTCAGGCCCCTAATTGTTAGTTGTATGTATGCCCTAGAGGCCATTATTGTACATGATTGTATATTATAGTGGATGCTGGGACATATATAGGGAGGACTTTCTTGCTCGACATGATAGTATGCTATCTGGTTGCTCTTTATCTTAACATGTACACTTATTGTCTCTCTGTTACATATTGATAAAGCCCTTAGGATGTGTACTTGATTTCCAGGATTATGATAGAGATCATACTAGTGGGGTCTGGGTATTCTGTGAGTACATCCTTTAATTGTTCCTAGTCGTGGGAGTATCGAGACGGAGCATCGATATTCCAGAGTAGATTAGCGTATACGTTTCATGACCCATATGATGAGTGATGGATGATCCCACATCCATTGGTGTTTGACATCAAAGATTGTATACGAGTGCTCAGTGGAGACTGGGTACACTGAACAAGACTCACCGAGAACTCCTAGATGGTATTATACCTCACGTCAGATAGCAGTTCTCTGGTGACCCTGGTACAGATTAGTCTGTCGACCCGAGATCATCATAGAGTCTTGTGTGTATCCTACTGTGCTTTGATTTCCACCCTACCACGGCTCTACTGAGTCGTGCAAACAAGTGGTTTTTGGGTACAGTCCTGAGTCACATGGAGGCAATGAGCGATATGAGGGGATTTCGTCTCTCCCAGTATTGGGGGTTGATGTTGCGCTATACTCGATTGGCCATAACAGAAAATCCCTGGCCAGGGTTGCTGAGATTTACTGGTAAGTGTTATCAGTAGTTTCTCGAATCGTTATGGGCCTCACTTCGGCATGACTTATCGAGTTATTGGGATCTGACATTTACCATCCCCAGACGAGATATGCAACATATCAGACGAAGAGACCGGACTGTACGATAGTGTTACTTATTGGATTCACGGGAGTGTGAGCAACCTTACTTGTTGATCTTCTGATCGCTCAATACCTGGAAGCCGTTACGTACAGCTAGTACCGCTGACGGTTTATGGGTATGTGATATGATCACTGCCCACTGCTAGCGTATTGACGAGTCTTTAGAGTCCTACACAGAGATTTCCTGGCTCAGGCGAAACGAAATAGGAGCACATGTGTGATATGTACGGGACCGAGATTAATACGCATATGCGATACCGTATTCTATTCTTGCGATATGTGATATCGGTCAGTTATATATGATATAACCGGGTTATCGAATCAAGTGTTGATTCGATAAGTTGATACATATGATATTAGTCGGTTATTTGTGTATAGCCAGATTATTAAATCAAGTGTTGATTTAATAATTTAATGTATAATTATATATTTGATATATTAACATACATTAACTAATATTAGCTCACTTAAGCATTTCTTTTTCTCACTTTGCACATTTAATATATATGTGTAATATATATTATTATGTCATGCTTGTTGATACATGCAATATGGGTGTATGAGACTTACACCATGCTTATCATAATGAAGGGTTTTATTTATTGAAAGTAAATTAAAATTAGTTGGAAATTAGTCACATGGTTGAAGCTTGTGGAAGCTTGCGGAACCATTGACTTAGTCCACTAGTTTTTTTTTAATTGAGATATTTATTAACCCAACCATTATGATTAGCCATGGTTAAGTCTCTACATGAGTTAGTATGAGATATTATCTCACCCATGGTTGCTATTCTCACACATTGATTCACTCATGCCATTCTTCACTTCATCTTCTTCTTCAACTCAAAAAAGCTCTCTAACTTTTATTGAGGTGAAGAATCATAGTGAGAATAATATTTCTAAAGTGAGCAAAATTCCTATTTCATCAACCTATACTAGATTAGCCATTTATTTTAGATTGTTTGCTTCACTAATTCCTAATTAGTGAAGAGGTAGCTTGAGTTAGATTCTTCTCGACGTAGATCATCTTCGGCCTCGAAGACTTCAAGCAAGATTGTTCATTTCACATTGTGGAGCCTTACTAGAGTCCGGATGATCACTACTTGGAACGAAGGGATAACTACACGGAGCTTGTTTCTCCTAATCAGTGCAAAGCTCTGTTTGAATTTCAAAACTCAAAAATTGAAGCAACGCTTCAGATCCCTTGCGCTGCGCGCTGAGCGCCACGTGTCAAAAGCAGACACGTCAGTGCCAGGAGCGTTGCGTCCTAGGCAGCGCATCCCCAATCAGAGCAAAGCTCTGTTTCAAAATTCAAATTTTAAAAATTGAAGCAACGCTTCAGATCCCTTGCGCTCTGCGCTGCGCGCCACGTGTCAAACGCAGGCGCGCTAGCGCAGTTGCGCTCCGCTCTGCGCTGCGCGCCACGTGTCAAACGCAGGCGCGCTAGCGCCAATTGCGCCAGCACTGGAATTTAAATAATAAATTATTAATTAATCAGAATTAAAATTCTGTTCTAGAAAGATCTTTCCAATCTTATTAAAATAAGAAGATTATCATCTGTAAAACAGAGACCTTAGGATCAAAGATCCAACGGTGGGGAAATATCCCCAGATCAATCAGAGAAAGATCTCTTTAACTAACTTAACAAATCAATTGGCCCTATATAAAGGTCCAAAGACTTCAAGTCTCAGGGAGAGAGAACCCCCTGCAATTGAGAAAAAACTCAAAGAGAAAGAAATACAAGCCTTTGAAAAAAGAAGATCATTTTCTTCATCTTTAAAGGTAAATAATTATATTTCTTGAAGAACAGAGATGAAAACATCTCACAAAGAAGAAACCTCTTCTAAAAAGATCAAAGATTTAAGAACAAGATCAAGATCTTCAATAAAAAAGAAAAAGATCTAATTTTAAAAGATTAAAAAGAAGTAATTTACTTCATTCATAGATCTTTTGATCTATAAAGGCATAGCCTTTTGATGAGAATAAGAACCTTGGTTCTTGGATCTTGAGGCAATGCCTCTTTTGAAGAACAGAACAAAAAACTTGTTCTTTGATCTGAATTTGAGCAAAATGCGCTCTGCGCTATTAGACAGTGCCTTGCACTCTTGAAATGCGCCTTTGCGCTTATTGGACCGGCGCACTGCGCCAGAACGCGCCACGTGTCAACCACAGAACGGATTGCGCTTTGCGCTTCTAAAAATAGCGCACTGCGCTCTTGGACTGGCGCACTGCACCAGAGCGCACCACGTGTCACTCACTGGCGCAGCGCACTCATAAAGCGCGGTGCGCTAACAGACTTGCGCTTAGAGCAGAGTGTGACACGTGTCACCTTCGCCTGTGCTAGCGCATTGGCGCAAAGCGCCTGATGCGCCACGTGGCACACTATCAGAACACCACTTTAAAATGCTATGCATTATAAAAGGGCAGAGCCCAAGTAAAAGCCTAATAGGCAGAACATGAATAGAATGTTCAACATTCTTTTAACTGGACTTAGCCCAATTCTAGCCATAAGTCCTTAATTTAAATTGAACTGAGCTCATCTGCTCTTCCAATCAATTTACACCCGGTTCGAGGGTACATCTCTTCACTCCTCTGATATCTGTCGTTATAATCCTTCAACGTCGTCAGAGAGGTGATGGGTCCCGACAACCATACATTCTACGGACTGTGGGGTCCTTAAACTCATGGACTATGATGTCCTTAACCTCGACCGTGATGTCTTAAAACTAACGACGGACTGTGGGGTCCTTAAATCCACGGACTATGATGTCCTTAACCTTGACCGTGATGTCTTAAAACTAACATCGGACTGTGGAGTCCTTAAATCCATGGACTATGATGTCCTTAACCTCGACCGCGATATCTTAAAACTAACAATGGACCGTAATGTCCTTAAACTAATTATCGACCGCAATGTCATTAAACTAAACAATAGAGCACAATTGCTCTCTTGTCGGATCTAAACGATCCATTTAAGTTGATCTTAGTCTAGAATTAGACTAACGTGTCCTTAACAAACGTTTAAGTTGATCATAGCCTCAAATAAGGCTAACGTATCCTTAAACACAACCCCCCAAACCCAAATCTAAGAAAGATACGGATTTGGACTAGTCCACGCCCTACGGGCGACAACATAACTTAGTCTCCGTATACAATCCACGAGCAACCAAATACAAAACAAACACTCACGACACGAAGCGACCATCTGGAGAAGAGAAAGTTGTTATCGCGATGCAGTAGCGTAATTAACTGTAGGGGCTTGCGCCTGCAGGGAAGAGCGTCCCCACAATCAAAAACCCCTCAAACGAGGGGGAATCTGACGAAGTCTGCTACATCGGCCACATTCATTTAAACCTTCGATACACGGTGCCATAAATCAACTTGGCATCTTCGGAGAGGTGGACGGATAACACCAATTAGCATCTGCCCCGAATTTCAGGCAAGACGGACCTACGCGGTCGCGTCCCCGTTGTCCGGCGGTGAACAGATTCTGGCACGCCCAGTGGGACCTTTTCCTCTTTCCACTCCACACTTCGTGTATCGTGTTCGCGAACCAATCGCGGTTTGCTAATGGTTGCCCTTGGGTTTTAAGGTACTAAGATTTGGCGTTTTGCTTGCTGTAGAAAGCAAAGAATCAATGGCATCCACTTGTGCAAGATGTTCCAACTGCAACTGCAACTCACGTCCTGCCTCAACTGGGGGTATAGCTTACGGGCCCCAAGCAGCTTCCCTGTTCACGATGCCCGTGGAACAGGCTACCCAAGCTACCACCGGGTTGTTTTTGGGGACCATGCTCCCGCCAACGAGGTTCACCGCTCCTGTGCTGACACCGGAAGCTCCCAAGAAGTCGGTCTTTGATCAGCTTACACCTACTGCGGCCCCTCTCAATAGGTCTTCCAGCTCCTCGGTCTTCGCCAGACTGGGCCAATATTCCTGTGGGCCCACAATGAAGCCTGCAATCCCAGAGAAGGTTGTTCCGAAGAGGATAACCATCCCTGCTCCTGAAGTCGTTAAGGCGGCTTCCCCCACCAAGGGGTCGGTCTTTACAAGACTGACTGTCCCAACTCCCACTCTCGCTCCTGCTACTCAAAGGACATCAGTCTTTAACAGGGTGACACTAGCAACAGCCCCTCACCTGAATAGGGGGCAAGACAAAGCCATCCCCGTCACCGAGCCAACTCCATCAGCGCAACACGCTCGACGTCTCCACTGGCGCCGGGTAAGGAAGGCCGGGGGTAACTCCCCCTCTGGGCTAACTCCACCAGCCCCAACGGCGGAAATTAATGCTGCTGTTCCAACCGAGAACAGTTTCGAGCTGCTGAATAAGGTGCGTAGGAATTCTCCTACCGCCATACTGAAAAGATCTCCTCCTCTGGTGGAGAATGTTGCGGAAGCAAAGCCAGAACAGTCCCCTCAGCGGCTGTCCTCCAAGATCTACAAAGTCTGGCGGCAGGTCCGGAACTCAGTGGTTGATCAAAATTACCTTCGCCGACAAAAAGGGGCGAAGGTTCAACAAGAAAAAAGCCATCCTGTCAAGGCACGAAATTGTTAGTTATATGTATGCCCTAGAGGCCATTACTATACATGTGATGTATATTGTAGTGGATGCTTGGACATATATAGGGAGGACTTTCTTGCTCGATATGATAGTATGCTATCTGGTTACTCTTTACCTTAACGTGTATACTGACTGTCTCTTTGTTACATGTTGGTAAAGCCCTTAGGATGCGTACTTGACTACCTAAAGTATGATGCGGGTCATACTAGTGGGGACATGGTAATCTATAAGTACATCCTTCAAGGTCCCTAGTCGTGGGTGTATCGAGACGGGGCATCGATATACCAGAGTAGACTAGCGTATACCTTCTCGACCCATACAGATGGACGATAGATGATCCCATATCCATTGGTGTTTAACATCAGAGATGATATACGGGTGCTCAGTGGAGACTGGGTACACTGGACGGACTCGCCGAGAACTCCCAGATGGTATTATACCTTACGTCAGATGGCAGTTCTCTGGTGACACTGGTACAGGTTAGTCTGTAGACCCGAGATCGTCATAGAGTCTTGTGTGATTCCCACTGTGCTTTGATTTCCACCTTACCACGTCCAAAAGGGCGTGCAAAACGGTGGTTTTTGGGTACAGTCCCGAGTCACATGGAGGCAATGAGCGATAGGAGGGGTTTCGTCTCTCCCGGTATTGGGGGTTGATGTTGCGCTATGCTCGATTGGACATAACAGGGAAGTCCCTGGCCAGGGATGGTTTAGAGATATACTGGTAAGTGTTACCAGTAGTTTCTCGACCCGTTATGAGCCTCATATCGGCATGACTTATCAGTTATTGGGGTCTGACGTTTACCACCCCTAGACTTGATATGCGACATATCAGACGAGGAGACCGGACTGTACGGTAGTGTCACTGTCAGCCTTTTTGCAGGAGTTGGAGCGGGCTTTCTTGCTGATCTTCTGATCGCTCAATACCCGGGTAGCCGTTACGTCCAGCTAGTACCGCTGACGGCTTGTGGGTGCTTGATATGATCATCACCTACTGCCGGCGTATTATATAGAGGTTGTACTGGCTCAGGCAAAACGAAATAGGAGCGCATATGTGATATGTGCGGGACCAAGAATAATGCGAGTATGTGATACCGTATTCTATTCTCACGATATTTGTATCGATCGGTTGTATGCGATATAACCTAGTTATCGAATCAAGGGTTGATTCGATAAGTCGATAGATTAGATGTTAGTCGGTTATATGTGATACAACCGGATTATTAAGTTAAGTATTGATTTAATAATTTAGTGTATAATTGTATATGTGATATACTAATTTACATTAACTAACATTGGTTCACTTAAGCAATTATTTTTCTCACTTGTGCATAACTTAATATATATGTGATATATATTTATTTGTGTGCATTTTTGTATCATAGTTGTTGATACAACTATCATGGGTGTAGAAGACTTATACCATACTAATTATATTTGTTAGGTTTTTATATTTAAAGTAATTCTAAAACAAATGGATAATGAGCACAAATGCATGAAGCTTCATGAAGCTTATCTTTGCATTTGACTTAGTCCACTAGTTTTGTTTTACTTAAGATATTAGTTAACCTAACCACTATGATTACCCATGGTAATGTCTCTACATGAGTTAGTATATGATACTCACTCACCATGGTTAGTTCATTCTCTCTCTTGATCATTATCCTCATTCTTTTCTTTTGTTCATCTTCTTCTTCATTTGAGCAAAAGAAAAAGCTTGCTAGGGTTTTGAAAATAGAGTGAAACTAAGTGAGAAAAGAAATTCTAAAGTGTACCCATTTCCTATCTCACCATCCTCTACTAGACTAGCACTTTAGTTTAGGGTGTTTGCTTCATTAATTCTCTGGTTAGTGAAGTAGAAGCTTGAGTTCGTATTCCCTCGACGTAGATCATCTTCGGCCTCGAAGACTTCAAGCAATTCCGTTTCTTCTTCTCATGGAGCCGTCCAAGAGTCCGGATATTCGATGATCGCAGCAAAGGGACTACTACAAAGAGCTTAAGAAGTGAAGGACCGATCTACAAAGGTTGTATTTCGCATACCCTTAGTCGTAAAGTTGTTTACTTGCTATCTTATTCGCCTAATCTCTAGTATACGATCTTGCTTAGGGTTGTTCGGCACATAAAAATTTAATTTTGGCATGGTCGATGCCTTGTAAAGCCTTGTTAGTGTTCCTAGTAACCCTACAGAAAAGCTATCTGGGTGCCCACCGTGATGGCCCCCTCAATTTCGACCGCTCAGAAGAAGAGAAGATCCCCGTGTCTGCGACAAATGTCAAAGGCATCGAGCCCAAACGCCCTAAGTCTGGGGGCATGGTGGTGCATACTATTTATATGGCATCCGGGAAGGAGGATAGCCGCGCTTCTATGGGCCACCGACCACTCACCCGGTCCATCACAAGAGCTTAGGAACAACAACAGCAGAAGCTTCAGGAGATGCTGATTGCCATGGCCGTACTCACCGTGCCAAAAGAAAGCCTGGAGGCGTCATCGGAACAATGTCACGAATACGAGACTGATGCTGAATTCCTTCGGAGAATGCTAAAAAAGAAGGACAAGGAGGCTGCGTAACAAGCGGCCAATATAAAGCAAATGGCTCTTCTGTTCTAAAACATGGTGGGTATGATGATCCAGCAGGACCCTCCAGCTGAAGATCCTCCGATTATCCATGAAGATGACAGAGGAGAAACGTCGAATCCCCTGCCGGCTTTTTCAGTAGCCAAGGAGGAAACCATTTCTAAGGCCGCCCTGGATGATTATATTGCTCAACAAATACGAGTTCACCAGGTAAATGAAGCGGCCAGCCAAGTCGTCAAAACTGGGCGACCATATCCGGGTTGATATGATCAGATAAAATACCCGCCGGGCTATACGATCCCGAAATTCCACGTGTACAAGGGGACGGGCAATCCCCATCAACACGTCGCTCAGTTCAGGGCTCTTTGTGGCAACACCGGCGGTGATGATAAACTCTTGCTTCGCTAATTCATCGGCAGTTTATCGGAGACGGCGTTTGAGTGGTACTCCGAGCTTCCAAACGACTCCGTCAAAACTTTCACAGAGATGGAGTTGCTATTCACCCAGCAATTCGCGAGTGCCAGCGAACGTACCCTAATAACGGCATTGATCAATGCAAGGGTGAAGCCGGGCGAAACTTGGGTTCAGTACACAATCCGATGGCGAAATCTATGGTCAAAGTGCGAACAACGCATCGAAGAAGCACCGGCGGTGGGCATGTTCGTGGGCACCCTAGACCCTCATGCAACTATTTCACAGTTCATGATGTTCTTTAAACCGACCACGTTCCAGGATTTAATCGATAAGCTAGCCCAGATGGATCAGATGGGTCACGGACCGTCTCCCCCGAAGCCGGAACCGCGGAACGACAAAGGCAAAGGGAAGGCAACCTTCGTTGTGAACACCCAACAGCAGCCCAGTGTCCCAAAGCTAGCAGATCAACTAGAAGAGAGACGACGCTATTACAATGAGAAACTGAAGCGTCCTTACTAATTCCCACGGGACAAAACGAAGAGGTTGTTCGAGCTGGCGGTGCGCAACAGGCTTATCAATTTACCGAATCCAAGGCGACCACCGCAACCCAGCGAAGTGAATAATCCCAATTACCGCCCTTACCACCAAACGGTAAGCCATCCGATCGAGGATTGCTTCGTCTTTAAAGGATGGATCGAAGATCAATACCTACAAGGCAAGTTTGCGCTGTCCGAGAAGTGGAAAGTAAACCCACCACAACCGTACACTCCTAAGAAGACGGACACACCGGGGGCAACGTGCTCTTTTGTTGAAGAAGCTCCATGGGAGGTCGTGCTTTCAGCCAAAACCAAAAGGATGCTGAATGATCTTCAGACATGCCCGACGATCGGGTGGAAGAACCCGCTGGAACCCCAGATCATTGAAGGGATGATGAAGCCGTGCCCAACTCCAAAGATTGGTGATGATAGCCAAAGCGTTCATGCTCAGCCGTCAAAGTCTTCGAAAAAGAAGAAAAAAATCCAAAAAGCCCGTGAAGCCTGGCGACAAGCGCACGGACCTACAGAAACAGATTGACGCGCTGGAGGAGTATAATCAGAAGGCGCGGACTCCCATCACGCTCCAAGAGTTCCTCAGCCACGTCCTTGAGGACGAAGATGATAGAGAAGGCTAAACGGATGGATCTGAGGGTTACGTAGCAAGTTGTCATGTGATCTCTCACTCGTTTACAGACGATGAAAGGGCCTCTTGCACAAAGAAATTGGGGGCAGACCCTGAACCAGAACTTCTGGAGCCATCAGATGAAATGATCGACACATTCCTCAACGAAGCTCTCCTGAAAAGTAAAGCTGATCGGGAGCGCGAGACGGTCATATTTGAAAGAGCCAAACGCCGGCGACTAGATGAAAGAGTCGAGATACTCTCACTGAATCAAGAGACATCCGTTGTGGATAAAAACAAGTTCAAGACGAGGAAAAGGTTTGCTAAAGCCATATCAATGGGAATGAAGCTACCACCCTCCGAAGGAAACACTTCCGGTGAAGCAAAGATGCATCCTAGCTACTGCTCATATCATCGAAAGATTTCGCACCCCACCGAAGAGTGCAATGCTTTTAAAAGATAGTGGCAGGGATATGTTGCTCACCCGCAACATTTTAAGCAGATGAAATGCAAAACTCAGCGGGAGCAAAGAAGTATGACTGAGGAGCATAAAAGAGACACCGGTAACTGTCGCATGGTCAACACTGGGGGATCGCAAATTCTCACTTTCGGAAGCGACTCTGACGAAGAAATGGCTCTTGGCCCCCTCTTTAAAGAATCCGCATTGGGGAAGGAGGAAGAACCGAAGGCCTGTGAAAATATCCAGCTGCGCAATCGCACGCCTCCAGAAAAGAATCTCGGATCCACGAGTAAAAAAGATAAGGGAAAAGAAAAGGTCTCCGAGGATATCGCCTTGGACGACCAAGTCATGAAAGAACTGACCGCCAAGGACCCGCCAAAGAAGAATAAGGTGGACTATAACGTTCTGGCGCACTTGAGAAAGTTACCTTCGCAGCTCAGCGTTCTCGACCCCCTTTTACTATCCAAAGAAGCGAGAGATTCATTGATCAAGGCGCTACAAGAACCAGAGCAATTTCAAGCTTTTCTCGCTGAAGAAAAGATGAAGGACGAGCTAGAGGAAGTACACACAGACGATATCACCTTAGGCGATGAAGGCCTCTTCCTTGGGACGTGCGAGCACAACCGTCCCCTCTATGTCTCAGGAAACTGCCACGATATAAAGATAGGCAAAATCCTGGTCGACAATGGGTCTTCCGTCAATCTCCTCAATGTGCGAGTGTTGAAGGAAATCTGCATGAGCGTCATTTGATTGTAATAATTTCTTGATTGGATGTAAAAGTATCAAATCAAATGATCCCCGGCAACGGCGCCATTTGATTGAATGGTTTCGGATTGTGTAGTATGAAAATTGTAAAGAAATCACAACCAAAAACTATTTGACCGCAATCAACTACGGTGTCGGATGTAGATTGTAAGTGAGTGCGGATCGTCCACAGGAAAAGTGTAACCGTTCGTCTTTCGAATTAGATGAATTGAAACTTTAATGAAAAGAAAACAAACAATTCATGATTTATATTTGAAGTTCAAGAATTAGAAAATCTAGATCTAATAACAAGAAAAAGATAGAATCAAGAATTGATAGTTTGATGATTTTTCCAACCAAATATCAAGAATCTAAATGAGGCTCGTAGGAATCGATCGGATCTATAGATGTGATGTAATCTTACAATTACGTATTCTTATCCTTCGATGAATTGATACTAGATCGATGATGATCGATCGAGAATTGGGGATTTCTTATGAAACTAGGGTTTCATCTTATCCCTTATTCTTTCGTCGATATCATTCACATTCTAGCCTCTGGTAAATTCAAGAAACAATCGTAGATCCCTAATTTCGAGCGATCACATTCAAGAAAGCATCGCAACGAAACTAGGTCATCGATTCTTGAACTTGCTAAGGTTTACAAAGCTCGTAGGACTCAAGAATCGTATTAAGATTTGTTACATCATCATTCTATTTATCGTCTCGACTCCTTAACGAGCGGAGTTTTACTCAAACATCACAACAAGAACCACAATTACAAATTGAGATCTAATCATGATGCAAGAAATTAAAGAAAGCAAGATTAAAGAATTTCACCTTTTATTTATATCGACAATTTCATTACATTCGCTCAAGAACTACAAGAGGAAGAACTCGATTGTCGATTTGGCTTCGCTCGGCTCCGTGAGTCGCGGATCGGCTTGGATCACTTGCTCGATTGAAGATCGGCTCGGCTCATAAAAGGTTGAAGGCTTCTCACTTGATTTGGTACTCGGGGTCTTGAATTTGGATTGGAATTAGGGTTAGGGTTTCGCACAAGCCTTGTCACTAGACTTGTGGAAGAAAATGGTGTAAGAATGAACTAGCTAACTAAAAGATTAACAACTAATGATGAACCAATGATTTTCCCCTTTACCCTAGGTCTAGGCTTCTATTTATAGACATCAAAACGCTAGATCTAGGATTTGAAATTTTAAGTTTCCCTCCAAAAGTTTGTTGAGATGAAATTTGAATTTCCCTCCAAAAGTTTGTTAAGGAGAAGCTTCTAGAAGAGGTTAGTTAGGAGCTTAATCAAGATTAGCATGCTTAATGATCTTTGCTGATCTGGTAGAAGACTCTGGAGAATTCTGGAATTTGACGTGTCAAAATGAGGTGTGGCCACTGAGATAAGCATTGTGCACTGAAAATGAAGCGCTGACGTGGCAGAAGCGCCGCGGAACCGCGGCGCAAGCCGGCTCCCGCCGCGGTTCCGTGGCTCTTTTGGGGCTTCATGGCTTGAGTCTTCTGTGTTGAATTTGGGCTGACATATGCGCCTTTGTTTGATATATTTAATTGTATATTTCTTTCTGAATTGCTACCAGATCTGAAAACATGGATTTGGTGTATTTTTGATCAGCTTCTTTGCTCCTGCAATTTCCTGCACAAATCTTGACACGAGTGTTGCGCAAATACAGAGATGACGCGATGTCATGAAATGCGGTCAATTTCCCTAGAAATGTCGGTTTTAGAGTCTAACACATGCAATCTGATATTTTACGACTGATTTGCTAATATGTGAAATATGAATACCGAACACTTCTAAATGAGTGCAAATGATAGGGAAATTGCCGTGTTAAGAATGCAATATTTTCGACTGATCAAATTCCTCCAAACTTAATTTCGATCGTCTCGAGCGAATGTTTTATTAAAAAGAAGGAGAAAATAAAGAAAGAGAAAAACTAACTAGCACACTTTCGTAGGCAACACGATTGCACTGAGCACGTGCAACAAGCCTTTAAACCTCTAGGTGTCCTTAGTAGGAGGAGTGTTGTCTCCTGAGGGTTTTCAGCGAATTTCACCCACAAAATCCAATAATAAAAGGAAGATCATGAATATTACATTTAAAGACAAGAATTGTAAAAGAAAAGCCTTGAAAATTAGGGTTTCCAACTAAGTTAGCTTTTCGGTTGTCATGAGCCCTATCTTAATAGTCATGAAAAGATGTCAGAAATCACGTCCTCCCTCAATAAAACATCGTCTTATTCTTCATTCCTATCTTTATTCCAAACATCGATCATATCACCCTGCGTGTGTGTAAAGGACATCCCTACACCCGGAGAATTCAATTCAAGCTATCATACTCTTGCCCATCAGCCTCAGTACTTTTTAATTAATGAATATTTAGATGAGATTTGCTCACACACTTTCATGCGACCGTTAATACTTCTTGAGGTACTAACCGACCGATTACTCATGTGCTTGCTTATTTGGTGTATTTTCCTCGTTTTGCACCACCTCAGGCATAGCAGTGGCTCCCAGACCAGTTGGCCTTAGAGCACTAGGTGAAAAGGCACCCTCGCTATATATTTTTTTATTGCCCTTGGTGATAACAAAACCAGTGTCTATTTTTCTCACCACTTTATATATTTTTTTATTCACTTTTTTTTTTATTTTCTTCATACATCGGCTTTAAGACAAGAGCATTTCAAGGTATCCTCTACTATCCCAGGCTTCAAGACGTGTGCAAGTGCGAATAGCAGGGTAGCAACGTTCAAAATGTTTGGCTTCCAGAATAGAAACTATTTTTCAGACTTATTTTTATCCTCAGATTAGTGACGTCCTTCATCTTACTAATCCTTGGGACAACGGCTCATAACTACTTATTACTAGTTCGTATAAGAAAACTTCTAATTTTCTTAGTTTTCTTAAATTTTTCTAATCTCATGGATGTAATTGTTCACTATCTAAACTTTTATTATCTTATTTATGTACAAAAATATTTTTATAGTTTTGAAATTTTTTAAATTTTTATAGTTTTTTAAAAATGTTTTGTGCTTATGCAAAGTATGATGCAAATGATGCGAAAAATAAGCACAAACCTCCCCCAAACTTGTTTTCAACAGTGTCCTCACTGTTGCCATCTGCTAAATCTCGAAAAACCTGTAAGCTTGGGAGGAATTATTAGTGGGGGCAAAATATATAAGTGAAGATCCTCCCCCAAACTTATTTTTGGCTCAAAATTTTGTAAAAATTTTCTTTTCAAGAGCCCGATTATACCCCCCCCCCAAACTTGAGTTATGCAATGTTAATCTTTGAAAATCATATGAGGGGGTCAAAAATCAGTGGTCGATGCCAAGCTTTGCAAAGCACAAACGTTAACACCAACCATTCAAAAATTTTATCAATGCAGTGCTCTGGTTGGTGGAAGAAGAAGTGGGGAAAGGTTAAGTGGTGGAAGAGAGTGTGTGTGCGTCTCATTTTGGAGAGACGATGCAGTGAATGTGATGGATTACTCGCATTCTTTTTACAGTTCAGAAGAAGGGGTGGAGGTTCAATTTCAATGATTGGGACATGCTTCATCTCAACACCCATGTTATTCAGAAATGCGAGTTCTTCAGCGAAGATTTCCTCAAAAGTTCCATCAATACCCCGATGAATAATGTCATCACAAAGTGCGGGGTGATCTTCAGACTCTAAGAACAGTTCATAATTCGTGTTAATTGTTGACCCGGACATCTTGGTGGAAGAGTCCATATGTGTATGATACATAGTTGGGTCAAACAATAACATATGAAAAGAGTCTAGATCAGTATCATGAGGATCATCAAATTCGCTGCTGTCGACATCCATTAAGTCGACAGAACAGACCTGAGCAGTAGGTTCGGAGGGTACACTTCCCAACTTGTAAATGTTCAGCTCTATTGACCTATTCCCGAAAGATAGGGTCATAGAACCATTACGACAGTTGATTATTGCATTGGAAGTGGCCAAAAAGGGGCGACCTAAAATCACCGGAATTTGATTTTGTGGGTTCGCTACAGGCTGTGTATCAATTACAATAAAATCTACCGGGAATATAAATTCTACGATTTTTATTAACACATCCTCCAGTTCACCCATAGGTTTGGTGATCGACCGGTCAGCCATCTGGAGAGTGCAATGGGTTGGCTTCAACTCTCCGATACCTAGTTGCTCATAAACCGAGTATGGAAGCAAGTTAACACTAGCGCCAAGGTCTAGTAGAGCACGGTTGATGTGTTTTTCCCCAATAGAAATGGAAATCGTAGGATATCCAGGATCCTTACGTTTCCTCGGTAATTGTTGGGGGAAAGCCGTGTCTACTGTTTTTGCCATGAATATCTTCTTGGGCACTTGAGTCTTCCTCTTCCTAGTGCACAAGTTCTTAAGAGTTTTCGCATAGGACGGAACTTGTTGGATGGCATCTAGGAGAGGGATGTTGATGTTAACTTGCTTAAAAATGTTCATAATCTTCTCCATATGTGGACTCGGTGTGTTTTCCCTTAACCGATTAGGATAAGGTGCTTTAGCAATAAGCGCTGGGTCCATCATAGGAGAAGGAAGTGGGGGTAGACATGATCCCAAAAGAGGAGTGGGGATCGTCTGTGGAGAACTAGAAGAGATGGACTGAGGTGGCGAGCCTTGTGGGAAACGAAGAATAGGCTCGCAAGAAGGTGGTGGAGTAGAAGAACTGGGGTCAGAATTAGAAGTGTGTGTGTGAGGGAAGGTCTCAACCGGGATGTTATTGATTGATTTATCAGTATCATCAAACTCTTCCCCAACATGATTGTTAAGCACTCTTCCAGATCTCAACGTGATTGCATCCACAAGATGTGAATTGGGTAAGGGTTGAGCTGGAAGTTTCCCTTTCTCTCTTGCACTCATTTCGGCTTTTAGTTGTGCAATTTGTGCTTCCATCAATTTGATATTCTCATTTTGAGAGACAATGATCTTCATCACATTTTCGACGGAAGATTGCAAACTTGCCGTCCCTTGGATGGATTGTTTCATGAAAGTATCCAAGGTTTGTGCTAGTGCAGAGGTGTTATCTGTACCGGTCAATTGCAAAGGACTAGACGGTGTAAAAGTGTTGGCCGGATTTTGGAAGTTTTGTGATTGAAAGGGGTGCTGACTCAATTGAAGTGGTGGCTGCTGTTGTGGTGGAGGGACCCTTTGAAAATTGTTTTGAGTTGGAACCGTGTTTTGAGATTGTGATTGGTTCCAAGCAAAATTAGGGTGATTCCTCCAACCCTGATCATATGTGGAGGAAAATAGATCGTTTCTAGGTCTTTGAAATGCGGCATTGGTATACTCGTGACCTTGAAACGGACATTCTTCCGTCAAGTGAGACGGATCAGAACAACAGCCACATACAGTTTTGGAGAGTGACATTTGATTTAGGGTAGCGGCTAAAAATTTGTTTTCCATAGTCTCGAGTTTCTTGTGTATAGCTGCAATGTCAGCTCTAACTCCTATGGAAATATCATTACCATCCCTAGATGATTGACTCATACCCTCCCACTGTAAAGATTTTTCAGCGAAATCTTCTAGAAATTTCCAGGCTTGCCCATCATCTTTGGTCATAAAATTGCCTTGACACATGGATTCAAGGGTCTGTCTTGTGTAAGGAGTAATGCCCTCATAAATGATTCAGCATAATTCCCATCTCGGGATGCCGTGATGTGGACATTGGACTAACAGATCCTTAAAACGTTCAAGACATTTTGAAAATGTTTCATTTGGAAGCCGGGTGAATTGATAGATTTCGCTACGGACTCGAGCTGTTTTTTGATGAGGGTAAAATTTCTTAAGGAATGCTTTGGCGAATTCGTCCCAATTTGAAATGGAATGTGCGGTAGTGTTATATAGCCACTTCTCAGCTAAATCGCACAAGGTAAATGGGAGAAGACGAAGACGTAAAGCATCCACAGAAAGCTGTGAAGTACCCATCATTGCGCATACATTTTCAAATTTAGTGATAAACACGTATACGTCTTCAGACTCGAGACCGTGAAACTTTGGTAGAAGGTTGATGTATTGGGGTTTAATCTGAAAATTCTCCCCGTTGGCTGGTGGAATGGAGAGACAGGTGGAAAGGGGACCTCGTGTAGGATAGCACCTCTCTTGGAGAGATATGCGAGGTGGATTTTGCGCACCAACGGACGGCGGCAGGGTAGTGGAAAAGAAGTTCGATGGAGAAGGATCCATCGATGTGGGTGTGGTGGTGGGTAAAGAAAGGGTAAATGTAGAAATACCGACTTTAGGGTCGATCGGGGGACGCGGACTGAACAGGCACTAGAATCCCGCTGTCCAGCCTATCTTGTACTAAAAAGGGTTAGTACAAGTGGCAGCGTGAATTTATAATTAGGGGAATGATGAATGAATACGGTGTTTGTTTTGAAAATTGGACGGATTTTGGAAAATATGATGCAACACAACAAATGCAACAAGCAAAACCCTAATTCTATTGGTCACCTAGGTCCGGCTCTAGACCGCTCCTAACTGCCAAAAGACAAGTCGCAGGATAGAATCCTCCACTGCCTCTTTGTCCCCCTGTGGCCAGGTAAGTGCCAGGTAAGTAGGAAGGTACTCCACTACGTAAGTAGTGGGCCTAATTAATAACCACTAGCCTTCGACACACTTGCCTAGGCACTACAAGAAAACGCGGATAAGCAATGAATTACCCACGGCCTTCTTCTGTCCTAAGTGAGCGCGACGGTCCTTAGAGTCATCTCTAGATATTTTTTAGTTAATGAGGGTAAATGCAGATGCAAGTTTGTGATTTTTGGGGCTTAGGAAGGGTAATGAACTCCCCACCTAATCTGGATTTGGTCGTGCCCCTTAATTTTCCGTATTAATATGCAAACAACCAAAAACCAAAAAACGCACAAATTTTATTTTGCTTTTGCGGCGCAGCGATTATTTGCAAAGAAACCTGCACAAAATGTTAGTTGGAGCTAAAAAGAGGAGAGAGGAGAAGGTAAGAAAGCACCTGAGGAATTTTGGTGCAGAGATACCTCAAGGAGGCCGCGGTTCCGCCGCAAATCGTGGCAATTGCCGCCCTTCCGCGGTGTTTATGCTGATCACTGCACCAAAATTCTTGAGACTGCTACTGTTCAGTCCCTGAACTCTCTGGAATTTTCAGAAAAATTTTCTCCAGCTCCAATGATCCCAGATTTCCTCGCAATCAAATCACAAAACACGTATTAGGGTTTGTGCGAGTTTAGAGCTAAAAATTATAATGGAATAAATTTTTCAACTCAAATTTCAAAATACGAACAATTCGCGCACTATCCCCGGCAACGGCGCCATTTGATTGTAATAATTTCTTGATTGGATGTAAAAGTATCAAATCAAATGATCCCCGGCAACGGCGCCATTTGATTGAATGGTTTCGGATTGTGTAGTATGAAAATTGTAAAGCAATCACAACCAAAAATTATTTGACCGCAATCAACTACGGTGTCGGATGTAGATTGTAAGTGAGTGCGGATCGTCCACAGGGAAAGTGTAACCGTTCGTCTTTCGAATTAGATGAATTGAAACTTTAATGAAAAGAAAACAAACAATTCATGATTTATATTTGAAGTTCAAGAATTAGAAAATCTAGATCTAATAACAAGAAAAAGATAGAATCAAGAATTGATAGTTTGATGATTTTTCCAACCAAATATCAAGAATCTAAATGAGGCTCGTAGAAATCGATCGGATCTATAGATGTGATGTAATCTTACAATTACGTATTCTTATCCTTCGATGAATTGATACTAGATCGATGATGATCGATCGAGAATTGGGGACTTCTTATGAAACTAGGGTTTCATCTTATCCCTTATTCTTTCGTCGATATCATTCACATTCTAGCCTCTGGTAAATTCAAGAAACAATCGTAGATCCCTAATTTCGAGCGATCACATTCAAGAAAGCATCGCAACGAAACTAGGCCATCGATTCTTGAACTTGCTAAGGTTTACAAAGCTCGTAGGACTCAAGAATCGTATTAAGATTTGTTACATCATCATTCTATTTATCGTCTCGACTCCTTAACGAGCGGAGTTTTACTCAAACATCACAACAAGAACCACAATTACAAATTGAGATCTAATCATGATGCAAGAAATTAAAGAAAGCAAGATTAAAGAATTTCACCTTTTATTTATATCGACAATTTCATTACATTCGCTCAAGAACTACAAGAGGAAGAACTCGATTGTCGATTTGGCTTCGCTCGGCTCCGTGAGTCGCGGATCGGCTTGGATCACTTGCTCGATTGAAGATCGGCTCGGCTCATAAAAGGTTGAAGGCTTCTCACTTGATTTGGTACTCGGGATCTTGAATTTGGATTGGAATTAGGGTTAGGGTTTCGTACAAGCCTTGTCACTAGACTTGTGGAAGAAAATGGTGTAAGAATGAACTAGCTAACTAAAAGATTAACAACTAATGATGAACCAATGATTTTCCCCTTTACCCTAGGTCTAGGCTTCTATTTATAGACATCAAAACGCTAGATCTAGGATTTAAAATTTTAAGTTTCCCTCCAAAAGTTTGTTGAGATGAAATTTGAATTTCCCTCCAAAAGTTTGTTAAGGAGAAGCTTCTAGAAGAGATTAGTTAGGAGCTTAATCAAGATTAGCATGCTTAATGATCTTTGCTGATCTGGCAGAAGACTCTGGAGAATTCTGGAATTTGACGTGTCAAAATGAGGTGTGGCCACTGAGATAAGCATTGTGCACTGAAAATGAAGCGCTGACGTGGCAGAAGCGCCGCGGAACCGCGGCGCAAGCCGGCTCCCGCCGCGGTTCCGCGGCTCTTTTGGGGCTTCATGGCTTGAGTCTTCTGTGTTGAATTTGGGCTGACATATGCGCCTTTGTTTGATATATTTAATTGTATATTTCTTTCTGAATTGCTACCAGATCTGAAAACATGGAGTTGGTGTATTTTTGATCAGCTTCTTTGCTCCTGCAATTTCCTGCACAAATCTTGACACAAGTGTTGCGCAAATACAGAGATGATGCGATGTCATGAAATGCGGTCAATTTTCCTAGAAATGTCGGTTTTAGAGTCTAACACATGCAATCTGATATTTTACGACTGATTTGCTAATATGTGAAATATGAATACCGAATACTTCTAAATGAGTGCAAAAGATAGGGAAATTGCCGTGTTAAGAATGCAATATTTTCGACTGATCATCCAGCATCTCGCTCGTGATAAAATCACCATCTCTGGTTTTGACTCCCAGTCATCACGGACTCTCAGGACTGTGATATTGACATTACGATTTGGGCTGCTTGTCACGGATATTAAATTTCATGTCATTGACGCCAAGACATGCTATAACGCTTTGCTCGGCCGGCCTTGGTTACACGAGTACAACATCATCCCTTCTACACAACTTCAGTGTATGAAATAATTTAAGGATGGTCTCGAGTATACCATAACGGGAGAGCTGAATCCATTCTCCGTAAACGAAGTCCGCAAGTATGAAGATGAAAAATATTTCTTGCCAGATTTTGAAGACACGGAGAGATGTCACAAACCGGAGAACAAAGCTATCGCCATCATTCCCGTCTTTGAAAGTGGTACTGAGGAAGAGGAAGATATGGTTTATTCAGGCCCACCCTAGTACAACAAGCCAAGACCGTTCGCTCCCATGTTGATCTTTGGCAGTGACTCAGAAGATGAGGTCCATGCTATATTCTCCGCTCGGCCTTCAATACAAACATTCGCTGATGCAGAGCAAAGTTTGGAAGTTGCCATGGTTCCGCCCAAACATCATAAAGAACTAGACGCACTTGATACCTACAGTGTAGAAGAGCTGCACACGTTCTATGTCCCTCCCAGGCGAAAAGGCGATCCTATTCTACCGCTCCGGGGAAACTAAAGTGGAAAAAGAAATCTGGTACGGCGTGGACTCTACACTTGACAGGCTCCAGCCCACCGTCTGCCTAGATATTATACAGAAGGCTTGAAAAGGCTGTTTATGCACCAAGGGATACCCTTCAAACAGACCACTCGAAAAGCTAAGTTCTATGACAGAATCTAGAACATTCCCAGAACTCAGCGTAAGTTGCCCAACGGGAGAATGGAAGCAATCGGGCTTGGATACGTTCGGTCTAAGAAACGGGGGCTACTCCGCGACTGCTACGTCGTATTGACTTTGATGAAGAAGGAGATGCTCAATGGGAGAGTGCTAATCCTGAACCCGAAAAAGTCCCCGACATAAAATTGCCCAGTCCGTCGTTCGAAGAACAAATGGACAAGCTTATAAGGGAAGCTAGTCAAAAAGTTCGAGACGACCATAACCGCGAAATGGCCATCTACGAGAAAGCCAGGACGCAACGCCTTCTCCAACAGGCTGCGAAAAATGAAAATGCCCCTCCCTGTCAATCTGTTGTAAAAAAGGCCCGACGCAGAGGCAGAAACAAGTCAAAAAGCAGAAAAGGCATTCAGCAACGACAAAGCGGGACCAAGAAGTCACGTGAGCGGGAATCGAGCGGTCTGGATTTGTCCCTTATAAAGAAGATGAGTCGAGCATACTCTTTTCCTCAAGACAAGACAAAGAAGATACTTGATCTCGCCATAAGACATCAAATGCTTACGCTCCCGGAGTCCAAGCACCCTGAACAAGCTAACGAGGTCCCTCATCCAGACTATTGCTCTTATTACCGAGCAATATGACACCTTCTCGAAGACTGCTTCACCTTCAAGAACTGGGTCGAAGATCAATATCAGCTTGGCAAATTCGCTCTATCCAGCAGTTGGAGGGTAACACCGCCGCAGAAACATGAAACCAAATCTGTGAAGGTAGAACCAGATCAACATCGGTCGTGAAAGCGAGCTCATATTTGTCATATGATAACACTATCAAAAGAAGAGCCTGAGGATAGGGATGACCTCCCCTGGTGCTTCGAAAACAATGATGACGAGGTAATCTCAGAATATCCACCGGCGCCAAAAGAGCTGGAAGATGGAATACATACTACTGCAGATAACCTCAAGAAAATTGATTTGGGGACGACAAGTGACCCGCGACCAACATTAGTTAGTGAGTTGCCGTCTGAGGAAAGGGTAGCTACACTAAAAGACGTGCTTATGCAGCATAAGGATTGCTTCGCGTGGAACTATTCCGAGATGTCAGGATTAGATCCAGAGATTGCTGTCCACAAATTAACGATATCCCCGGACATCAAGCCAATCAAACAAGCACTGAGAAGAATGCGGCTCGAGCTTGAGATGAGCATCAACGCCGAGGTCAAGAAGCTGATTGACTCTGGCATCATCCAAGAGGTTCAGTACCCTAATTGGATCGCCAACATCGTCCCGGTGATGAAGAAAAATGGGACGGTGCGCATCTATGTAGACTTTCGGGATCGCAATAAAGCCTGCCCGAAGGATGACTTCTCAGTACCGGTCACCGAGCTGATGATAGACAATACGTCCACTCACGAAGTTTTCTCCTTCATGGATGGCTCATCAGGATATAATCAGATAAAGATGCATCCCGAGGACCAGAAACACACCGCTTTCCGAACCTCTTTAGGTATATTCTACTACAAGGTGATGCCCTTTGGTCTGAAGAACGCCGGTGCCACCTATCAAAGAGCCATGACGAAGATCTTCGATGACCTTATACATGAAATCGTCGAATGCTATATCGACGACCTCGTGGTGAAAAGCAAATCATATGAGGAACATCTCGAGCATCTGAAGATCGTGTTTCAACGTCTTCGGCAATACAACTTGAAGATGAACCCTCTCAAATGCGCGTTCGGGGTATCCTCAGGTAAATTCCTAGGATTCATCGTCCGACATCAGGGTATCGAGATAGATCCGTTAAAGATCAAGGCGATCATGGAGATGCCCCCGCCGAGGACTCTTAAGAAATTGTTGTCTCTCCAAGGGAAACTCGCGTATATCCGGTGAATTATAGCCAATCTCTCAGGCAAATGCCGTCCTTACAGTCACCTGATGAAAAAGGGGACCCCGTTCATCTGGGATCACAAATGCCAAAGCGCACCGGACGAGATCAAGCGGTATCTGCAGAACCCGCCAGTGCTGGCTGCTCCGGTCAAGGGAAAGCCTCTTATTCTTTATACAACAGCCCTCGAAGGTTTCCTAGGCGCATTATGGGCACAAGAGAACGACCAAGGAAAAGAAAGAGCTCTCTATTACTTGAGTCGAGTTCTCCTGGGGGCAGAAAGCAATTATTCTCCCATCGAAATACACTGCCTGGCGTTGATCTTCGCAATAACGAAACTCCGGCACTATGCATTGGCGCATGAAGTCCGTCTCATATCGAAGGTGGATCCTTCCAAGTACTTGATGTCAAAGGCCATATTAACAGGACGGCTTGCTAATTGGGCCCTACTCTTGATGGAATTCTTGATAACTTATCGGCCTCTAAAGGCAGTGAAAGGCCAGGCCATCGCCGATTTCCTCGCTGAACATCCGATACCGGCCGATTCCCTTTTGTATTGCGAACTGCCAAACGAACATGCGTTTGATGCGATCGACGGTGGTGGTAACCGGTGGGAACTTTATTTTGATGGAGCGTCTTCCATGAAGAAGAGCAAACAGAACGCGCCTATAATCAAATCAGGGGTAGGCCTTATCTTCGTGACTCCACAAGGAGGGATAATGCGCTTCGTCTTCTCCTTGACAGAGTCGAGGACGAACAATGAAGCTGAATACGAAGCTTTGATAGCAGGCCTCGAGATCGCCATCGACATGGGAATTGAAAACCTCCTCGTATATGGAGACTCCCAGCTGGTCATTAGTCAAGTAAATAGTGACTATCAGATGTGCAAACCAGAGTTGGTGAAGTACGGCGAAAAGGTGCAGCAACTGTTGACCCAGATTCCTTCCTACACCCTCGAAAACATACCGCGTGCGGAAAATAGCAAAGCGGATGCATTAGCCAAGCTCGCTAAAGAATTGGCCGATGAGAACCTCGATGACGTAAAAATCGTGGTACAAAACCGTCGGGTTCTTGCACCGGCGGAGATATCTTCGGGATCATCCGAGGAAAAGGAAGCGACCGAGCAGACGGATATGCAAATAAAAGACCAAGAAATGGTTAAGGATTGGAGAGAAGTCTTTATAGACTACTTCAAATCCCGTCGAACACCTGAAGATGCGTCCTCAAAACATCAGCTCATGAAGCGAGCCCTGTCTTTTGCCTTCGTAAATGACACTCTGTACAAGAGGTCATTTGATTCTCTATGGTTGAGATGCCTGGGACCTGAAGAGGCGAAGAGAGTCGTTCAGGAAGTTCACGACGGACTCTGCGGTTCTCAACAAGCAGGCCCGAAGATGAAGTTGAAGATTAAACGGATGGGCTACTACTGGCCCACGATGATTCAGGACTGCCTCGAATACGCGAAGCAATGCCACTCATGCCAGATTCATGGGGACTTTATCCATCAGCATCCAAACCCACTACACCCGACAGTGGCTAGCTGGCCATTCGAAATATAGGGAACTGATATAATCGGCCCCATCGAACCAGCATCGTCCAGAGAACACCGATTCATTTTGGCGACAACTGATTACTTCTCCAAATGGGCAAAAGCAGTACCGCTGAGGGAAGTGAAGACGGAGAATATCCTCCACTTCTTCAAAACGCACGTTATTTATCGGTTTGGAACTCCGTGACGGATCATCTCCGATAACGGGCCAGCCTACAGAAGCCACAAGATCAGCAGCTTCGCACAACAGCACAACATAGACTGGAGATACTCTTCGGTTTATAATCCCCGAGCCAACGGTCTAGCTGAGGCTTTCAACAAGACCTTGACGAAGATCGTGAAGAAGACGATGTCCCGAAATAAAAAAGACTGGCATGAGAGACTGCAAGAAGCTCTCTGGGCATATCGAACTACGTTCAAGACGGACACGAACACAACGCCATACGCGTTGGTATTCGGTACAGAAGTAGTACTCCCTCTCGAGATAGAGTTACCTTCTCTATGAGTGGCAGTCCATTACGAGCTGACGGACGAAGAGAACGCTCACCTTCGGCTTGTGGAACTTGATGCCCTTGATGAAAACCGGCTCTTGGTGCAGCAAAATCTGGAAGCTTATAAAGCGAAGATGACGCGCTCGTATGAAAGATTGACCAGGCCGAGGACATTCCGCCAAGGCGAACTTGTGCTAGTGGTCAAAAGACCCAGGATCCCTAATCGCGCCAAACGGGGAAAATTCGAGCCGAACTATGAAGGCCCGTACGTCATAGACAAAGTCTACCAGGGTGGAGCCAATCTACTCATGGACATGTATGGTGAAAGACCTTTCAGGCCAATAAACGGTCGCTTCCTGAAGAAATACTACGCTTGACGAGTCACGGCCTAGGTCAATGATAGATGACGACGACTATGTCCACTCGCTATCTTCCTAAGCCCAAACTCTATAAGTAGTAGCCGACTTACTTTACAACGGACCGAAACGTCCTTAAACTAACAGCGGACCGAAACGTCCTTAAACTAACAACGGACCACTATGTCCTAAAACTAGCTGTTGACCGAGATGTCAATAAACTACGGTGGATTGCAGCATCCCAAAGCTGATACTAAAAAAAATAAAAAGAAAGAAAACGGTATGTACATAAGCAAAATGGGCACGGATGAAAACCCGAAAGGGCTCCGTGAGTAAAAACAGCAGGGCTACCGGCGAGTCTTGTGAAAACCCGAAAGGGCGCCACCTCGTTAGAAAAAGAAAAGAATAAAAATATTTAAAAAAAAAGAGAAAACGGTATGTCCATAAGCAAAATGGGCACGGATGAAAACCCGAAAGGGTTCCGTGAGTAAAAACAGCAGGACTACCGGCGAGTGTTTGCGAAAACTCGAAAGGGCGCGACCTCGTTAAAAGACACTTACAAGGTCCTCTCGACCTTGTGAGGAGAAACCACCTGCGTGAGATCCTTATGACTCGCAAGGGAACAACACACTTAGGAATCCTCACGACTCCTAAGGAGAAATTACACTTACGAGATCCTCATGACTCATAAGGAGAACCCTCTTATGGGACCCTCACGGCTCATAAGATTTGAAAGTCTTAAGTTACAGAGACCTGAACCTGTTCTTAAGCAGCCCCCACAACCTCCAATACTGCCCTACAAGCGGCTCAATACTGACCCTTGTATACAATCCACGGGCGCGAATAAACATTTCCCTAACCAAGTCCCATCCGTGACTAGGAATATGTTCGCACGGTGAACAACCCTTGTGAGTCCTCTCGACTTATAAGGGGAAAAATCTCTTGTAAGATCCTTACGACTTATAAGAGAACTTGTACTTAGGAATTCTCACGATTCCTAAGGAGAAAACACACCTACGAGATCCTCATGACTCGCAGGGAGAAATACCTTTATGAGACCCTTACGGCTCATGAAGTCAAAAGCCTTAGTCGACAGGATCCTAACCCTGTTTACTAAGCCACCTTTGTTCGACATCGACAGAGGCAAATGATGATTCACTCCTGGCAATATCGCAGTTGTAGCGGTGCTGATGCCGAAATCGGTGTCTAAACCCAAGCTTGCGGCGAAAAGCCAGCAATCCACACATACATACGAAATAGCCGAAATGATGGGGCAACTTGCGACAAAATCAGCAAGTAAAAATGAATGCGTGCAAAATAGCCGAAATGATTGGGCGCCGCGAAAAATAGCCGAAATGATTGGGCAATCACGACCTTCGCGATATAAAAAGCTGAAATGATAGAGCATCGCAGAAAGAAATAAAATAAAAATAAAAATGAAATTTATGCCCTACATGTGATATCACAGCAGTCCCTGTATATAATCCAGGGGCGCAAACAAAAAAGGAATCACACTCCTCCTCCCCAGGTTTCATCAGAAGAAGAAGCCAAATCTCGATGAGCCACGAATAGCCTGGAGATCATCTCAACATCCGTCTCATTACAGCAAACACAATATCAAGCAAAACGGAACAGCGGCAACTCCCAGTTCTATGACTCGACGGCGTACAAATGACCGAGAGTCAAATCCCAATTCCATGAAATGCGGATATAATCAGCAAAATTCCTGGTTACGTGGAACACGGATAACGTCACTACTGACCCCGTGGAAAACATTCAGAGCGGATCCTGGTCCTCGTAGAGCACGGCAGTGAACCCGTGTGAAGGATCCAGAGCGGAGCCTAGTCCTCGCCGAACACGGTAGTGAACCCGTGGGAAGTATCTAGTGCAAAATTCCTGGTCACGTGGAACACGGATAACGTCATTTCTGATCCCGTGGAAAACATCCAGAGCGGATCCTTGTCCTCGCAGAGCACGGCAGTGAACACGTGTGAAGCATCCAGAGCGAAGCCTAGTCCTCGCCGAACACGGCAGTGAACCCGTGGGAAGCATCTAATGCAAAATTCCTGGTCACGTGGAACACGGATAACGTCACTTCTAACCCCATGGAAAACGTCCAGAGCGGATCCTGGTCTTCGTAGAGCACGGCAATGAACCCATGTGAAGCACCAGAGCGGAGCCTAGTCCTCGCCGAACACGGTAGTGAACCCGTGGGAAGCATCTAGTGCAAAATTCCTGGTTACGTGGAACACGGATAACGTCACTTCTGACCCCGTGGAAAACGTCCAGAGCGGATCCTGGTCTTCGCAGAGCATGGCAGTGAACCCGTGTGAAGCATCTAGAGCGGAGCCTAATCCTCGCCGAACACGGCAGTGAACCCGTGGGAAGCATCTAGATCAAAATTCTTGGTTACGTGGAACGCGGATAACGTCACTTCTGACCCCGTGGAAAACGTTCAGAGCGGATCCTGGTCCTTGCAGAGCACGGTAGTGAACGCGTGTGAAGCATCCAGAGCGGAGCCTGGTCCTTGACGAACACGGCAGCGAACCCGTGGGAAGCATCCAGAGCAAACACCGGACTGTGGAGTCCTTAAATCCACGGACTATGATGTCCTTAACCTCGACCGTGATGTCTTAAAACTAACATCGGACTGTGAGGTCCTTAAACTCACGGACTATGATGTCCTTAACCTTGACCGTGATGTCTTAAAACTAACAATCAACCGCAATAATTTTAAACTAATTTTACCTTAGTTCAAGGGTACATCTCTTCACTCCTTTGATATTTGTCGTTGTAATTCCTCAACGTCTTCAAAGAGGTGACGGGTCCCAACAACCACACATTTCACGGACTGCCACGGACTATGATGTCCTTAACCTCGACCGTGATGTCTTAAAACTAACATCGGACTGTGGAGTCCTTAAATCCACGGACTATGATGTCCTTAACCTCGACCGTGATGTCTTAAAACTAACAACGGACTGTGGAGTCCTTAAACTCACGGACTATGATGTCCTTAACCTCGACCGTGATGTCTTAAAACTAACATCGGACTGTGGGGTCCATAAACCCATGGACTATGATGTCCTTAACCTCGACCGTGATGTCTTAAAACTAACATCGGACTGTGGGGTCCTTAAACTCATGGACTATGATGTCCTTAACCTCGACCGTGATGTCTTAAAACTAACATCGGACTGTGGGGTCCTTAAACCCATAGACTATGATGTCCTTAACCTCGACCGTGATATCTTAAAACTAACATCGGACTATGGAGTCCTTAAGCCCATGAACTATGATGTCCTTAACCTCGACCGTGATGTCTTAAAACTAACATTGGACTGTGAGGTCCTTAAACTCATGGACTATGATGTCCTTAATCTCGACCGTAATGTCTTAAAACTAACAACGGACTGTGGAGTCCTTAAATCCACGGACTATGATGTCCTTAACCTCGACCGCGATGTCTTTAAACTACGGTATCCTGGAAAACGTCCAGAGCGGAGCCTGGTCCTCGCCAAACACGGCAGTGAAACCGTGGGAAGCATCTAGAGCAACCCCTGACTCCGTGAAATGCGGATAAGGGCAACTTCACCCATCACTTGCGGGTCCTCACGACTCGTAAGGGAGTAAATTCTCTTGTGAGATCCTTACGACTCTCAAGAGAAAACACACTTAAGAATCCTCACGATTCTTAAGAAGAAAATTACACCAACGGGACCCTCTCGACCCGTTGGGAGAAAATTCTTTATGAGACCTTCACGGCTCATAAAGTTGAAAAGTCTTAGGTGACAGACCTTAACCCTGTTTTCTAAGCCATCACCACTCTACAAAGAGTTTAAGACTGACAGCTATACGCTATCTACAGACCGCACTTGCTAAAATCACATGACAAACAACACAGCAAGAAAGAAGAAAGCAGAGAAATAACACAAGACATTACGAAGAACGTGTATCTTTATTCATGAATTCGATTGAGTACAAAATACACCGTGTTAAAGAATAAAAGAAACGAATTTATTTTATTCACAATTACAAATGATACAAAATTTTTATTGAGAAGGATGCGTTTTCAACAAGTCCGTGAGCCGCTCTCGCACTTCTTTCAGTGCCTTCTCATGATCAGCCACCACAGCCAGCTCTGCTTCAATTTGGGCCCGTTGCTGCAAACAAGATGAGAGTTTCTGATCAGCTTCTTGCTGGGAAGCCTCCTGACTCTACGCGATCTGCTCATTGAGATCAAGTTTCTTCCTCAACACCAGCCCGTCAGAAATACACCGTTGAAGGCTTTCAAAAATGGCGTTCAGTTGGACAGCATTAGCTGCAACCTCAGCGCGCAGTTGGGCAGATTCAGCAGCAGTCGCCTCACGTTCTTTTCGCTTAAGAGTTGATTCTTGTTCGAAATGGCGAAGGAACGGAACACTCTGCTCAACCCAAGCATCCCGCTGGGAGTTCAAAGCCTGAGTCTCAGGGGCAAGACGCATGAGTTCAAGCTGACATAGACAGGCCTCGATCTTCCTGCAGTGATCAACCCAAGACTCGACAACGCTTTCATTATGGAAATTTACAAGCGTCGCCAGCATCGGGTTGACCTCGGCAGCAAAATCTGCAGCAGATGTAGGAGCCTCCGCGTCAAGCTCCTCGACGCATTCGCTCAACATACGCAGACTTGTCACAGTGCCCTTTGAGGATGGACGTCTGGAGAAGGGGCCTGCCGGCATCATAATGCGAGACTCGAAAGAGACCGGAGTCAAAGCGACAGCTGCGAAATAAATCACAATCAGATGACGGATCTAGAAATATAAGAGATTCATGAATAATGGAATTTACTATACCAGCTGCAGCAGGTGGCAAAGCCGGGAGGACCGGTGGCGCAACTGATCTCTCATCTCCTCCTTCAATCTGTAGCACTGTAGTCAGGACGAAGAAGAATCAGAAATAATTTCATTATCGGTGAAAGAAAGAGCATTAATTGAAAGCTATATTCACCAACGCCACTGGATGAAGCCATCTCCGACGGGAAGGAGAAGTGGGGATGCAACACCTGGTACAGGTGGTCAAAAAGGACTCCTGTAAAGACGCAATAGTACAACGTCAGTACATAAATTATGCATCTTAAAGATAAGACTGATGGGTTGTAAATCCATACCTTCCAGCATTTGCGACGGTGCGAGGGAAGGAAGAGAAGTAGTCACCGTCAGAGCGGTAACTGACGGCGCTCCCTCGGGTAACGCGACATCCGCACTACCCGCACCTGCATTAGAAACAAGATAAACTTTATTAGGAAAGATTGCAGAATAAAGAAAGAAGGGCGGTAACCCAAGATTTACCTGAAGAGTCGCCGGCCGGAGCCCTAATGAGGGCGTCACTTGATGCAACGGTGGCGTCTCCCTCCTCCATTGGGATGGTCTCACCTCCCATTGCCTCATCGCCCGACTCTACAGGAGCCGTCGTCACGCTCGCGATGCCGGAAGACGACAAGGAACCGTAAGCAGGGAGAGCCCTGATCGGAGCGGTGCCCGACTCTTGAGAAAGAGCGGCCATCTCTTGCTCAGCGACCATAGTAGCCATCTCACCCGCTACTACCTCGGGCTCAGTGGTCGCAGCCGTCTCGTCCATCACTACTGTAAGCTCTCCCGTAGCAGCCATTTCATCCACTGCTGCCTCAGGCCCGGCCATAGCAGCCGTCTCATCCGCCGCCACCTCGGGCCCGGCATTGGTAGCCATCTCGGGCATAGCAGTCGTGACTGTCTTGTCAGCCACTATCTCGGGCCTGGCAATTACGGTTACATCGCCTACCGTCGTCTCGGGTTCAGCGGCTACCTCCTCTACCGTCCCCTCAGGCTCGACGGTCGCCGCCACTCCTTCAGTAAGACTCGGCCCTGCCGGACAAGATATATAAGAACTGATAGTCTAAAAGTTTGACAACAAAGCCTCAAAAACACATTACCTGAGGCGGATTTACCGTTGGCTTCCCGAGCTGCACGTGCCGCCCGTCTATGAGCAGTAGACAAGGCGACCGAGAGCTCCTATGAAGGAGTAGCGGCGGGAGTAACGGCGCTTGAGCCTGCTCCCGCAGCCAAAGCAGTGCTACGCTCCCTTGCTGCACGCCTCAGACGCTTCCTTTCCTCCCGGGCCGTCACGACAGACCTTTTGGAAGCCTCCTTAAGCAAGGCGTCGTCGTCCGCGTTCAGGGTTGCCTCCAGAGCCGTCAAGGCTTCCATCATCGGCTTTTTAAGTAGGGCCTCTTGCGGCAATCCCGAAGAGGCCGGGACTTCAGTAGCTTGCCTAGGAGGAATTCCCGCATCGGCTTGCGAGGTAGGTCTTGTGGTCCCTGCGACAAGATAAAGAGAGGGTCAGATTACTCATAAGAAATGGAAGGAGAAAAATAGCGAACCGAAATGTACCAAGGCCTAAGGACGCTCTAAGTCGTTCCTCTTCCTCGAAAGTCTTAAGAGAAGCAGCGATGGCTTCTACGGTAGAAATGCCTGTTAAAGAAGAAAAAGCGTTAGTCAAAAACAACGGTAGAAGTATGATGCACTGACAAAAGAAAATACAACTAATGACTACCTGATTGTGCGAGTTTAGTTAACCACGCGTCGCGCCTTACCAATCGCTCAGAAGCTGCGATGGCAGCCGCCAGATCAGTGTCGTCTGGCGGCGTGAATAGGCCGTCATTGGTCCCAAACTCACTCAAGCCCTCGCTATAAGGAGCATGAGGTTCCTGGCCAAATACAACATCGGCAGAAAGGATCGACTTCTTCTTCCTCTTCTGTGCGCGAACTCCGGTCGCACCCAAAATCAGCTAACGCTTCGTGGGCACCTTGGGACGGCGAGTCCAAATATCCAAGCCCACACCGGATTCGGGTGAAACCACGTTTACCGTCTCCACGGGAGCACGGGGCGCTGATGGCACATCCACAGGATCGTGGGGCAATCCACGCGGGGGGCTTAGCACGCGTGGAGGCTCATCTACAGCATCTTCTCTTTGCGGAGGAGGGACGGGGGTCCTTCGCTTTAAGGGAGCGTTGCGATCGCCGGCGGGAGGCGCACCCTTCCGATCAAGCAGCAGCCGCTTCTCTTCCTTGATGACGGCACCCATCGCGTGTTGATACCAGGCCCCGTATACGTTGAGGGCCCTTGGAATGCAAGTCGGCTCGCTAATGAAGAAGTGGGAGCCCGTATTTAACCGCATAAAGTGATACAGTGCACTCCGTATTCCCTCTCTGGTGGCCGCAGGCTCTTCCAAAAACGCCTCTAATGGGACCCCCTGGTTATAACTTAACTGTTGGGAGAAGCGATGGGGGTTGTATCTCATAAAAAGCGCCGCCTCATTCTGCCTGAACACGAGGAAGCCTGGCTTAATGGAGTATAGATGTAGAATCTCCCGGGCTTTCAATACGGAGGTCCTGTACTTGAAATTATCGCGCAACGCCAACACCGCCTTGGAGGTCTTCGGGCCGATTGTCAGGACCATGTCTGTGAAAGAAATACCCGCTCCGACCGTGCGTGGACAAAGAAGTAACCCCCTAGCCTCCCGCGGAGGCGGATTCACGATAGAAGCGTCGATCAGCCGCATAACTCTCGGGAGTCTGCACTTTTCGTAAAATGAGGGTCTTTTATGAATACCAAATACCCCGAGCACGTGCATTTCCATCCACGAAGTAAAGTAGTGCATCGGGAAATTAGCGGGTTGCACCCCAGGTTCAGTTGCGTCCGCCGCCACGCTAAGACCATGATACAGATAGGCCAACCCGGCAATCCCGATGGCCAATTGTATGCCAACCACCATTTGATGTGCTGGGTAGAACACGGACGGCCTCATATAGCGAGGGTGCATGGGGAGCGCGAACCAGCACAACCATAGCCCCAGAAACCCAAGAAAGAAAGTCTCCTCATCGATACCCGAAGCGGCGATTTCCGATAAGGGGATGATTGCAGCATCGGGGAGGTAAAAACCCTTTTGATCGGCTTCCACTGATGGTCGACGATCTAGGCCAAGGCCGAAGGGGTCGTCAAGCTTGGCAAATTTTTCGCCCCGTTGTGATAGAATCTCCGGTCGAAGAAAGCGGGCGATGAAGTCTGCGAAACTAACTCCCCGGCCTCTCGATTCCAAGTAAAGACTTTCATACATATTCAGCACCTTTACCAGACTCGGAAACTGGTGCTGGATAGCGTTCTCTGGCGTTAAAGTCCATCACCAACGGCTTGGTGGCAAAAAAACATATTCGTCTGGAGGAAGTAGCTCCTCATAGTGCTCCCCCTCATCGGCAGACCGGAAATCTCAGCAAATTCTTCTAGAGTGATGGAAACTTCCCTGTCCATTAGAAGAAAGGTATGGGTGGGGATGTTCCATTGCTCCACGAACGCCTTAACCCACCATGTTGGAGGAGCAGAGTACTCGAACAACGAGGCGTAAACTGCAGGTATAGGCCGATCTTCAGCAGATGCGCCTTCTTCGCTGACAAAATGTACCTGGCCCACTGCAGATACCCTGCCGAGTGTCGAGGGGTCAACCCGATGTTGTAGGGTTGTCCCTAAGGGCGCGACTCACCCTGGCATATGCGCCGTCCCAAAATATCCAAGGCTGCCGGCAGCTGCATGGGTATGGCAGCAATCGAAGGTTGAAGAAGACCCTCCGAATTCCAAGTTACGACTTCCACGGCATAGTTCACCGGGGGTATATCTGCGTACAAGATCGGATCCGATGGCGTTGCGCAAGAAAAGCTTCGGCGACCTTTAATTATTTCGTTGTACCACCTACCCCACAGGTGAAGGTTCTTGTACTCCTGGTCGTAGTCCTTAATGAGAGCAAGAACCTCCCGGTCTATCGGTGCCTCAGGGAATCCTCCCTCTGAACGGAAAAACGGGAACGAGAGATCAGAAGACATGTTACCTGCAAGAAAAAGCGAAATTCAATTATCAGTATCATAATTTAATTTTAAAATCCCGACGCTTGGTACATTAAAATTTGTACCACACTGCAATGTAGTGGAGAGGGGACCAAAGGGGGACCCACAAAATCCAGATGACAATGCATCAATTAATAAGATAGCCTCATCATTGGATGAGACTGTCAATTAATGAGGAAATCCTCAAAGAATATTCTCATTAAATAAGAAATCCTTCGAGACAAGGAGAAAATCTCCCTTTCAGAGCAAAGTTCTGTAACAGAGTGACACTTGTCAAACTCTGGTCACGAGGGAATAAAATTCCTTAAAGAGCCTAGCTCTGTAATGATGATGGAAAATCCATCAAAGATTAATGAAAATTAATTCCTAAGAATTAAAATTCTGGGATCTTAAAGACCCATGAAAAAACTCTTAAGAGTTCTTCATCAAAAGATCAAAAGATCTATACATTGTCAAAAGAGCAGAGCTCTGACCTATGAGCTAAGAAACCCTAAGGAAAGATCTATTTAGATCTATGGGTTTTTGAGAGCAAGGCTCTGTTTATGAAACCCCAAAGGGGTTTTCTTTAGATCAAAAGATCTATGAGAGCAAGGCTCTGTTAATTAAAATTAATTTAATTTAATTTAATTTAATTTTTACCTAAAATTTTCTAGAGTTCTAACTCTTGAAGTTCTTGGAAAGGAGAGCAAGGCTCTGAGATTAAAATTCTTGAAGGGAAGATGATAATCATCTGAAGACCAAGGGTCCTATTTATAGGCGCTGAAGCGCCTCCTCAACTTCTGAGTTGATCCAATGGCTCAGATGTTGCCACCGCTGCACTTACGTGTGCGCCACGTGAGCGCAACGGTGGGGGGCATTTGTTTCCCCCAATCAGAGCAAAGCTCTATTTGAATTTCAAAATTCAAAAATTGAAGCAACGCTTCAGATCTCTTGCGCTGCGCGCCACGTGTCAAAAACAGACACGCCAGCGCCAGGAGCGCTACGCCCTAGGCAGCGCACCCCCAATCAGAGCAAAGATCTGTTTCAAATTCAAATTTTAAAAATTGAAGCAACGCTTCAGATCCCTTGTTCTCTGCGCTGCGCGCCACGTGTCAAACACAGGCGCGCTAGCACAGTTGCGCTGCGCTCTGCGATGCGCGCCACGTGTCAAACGCAGGTGTGCCAGCGCCAATTGCGCCAGCGCCAATTGCGCCAGCACTGGAATTTAAATAATAAATTATTAATTAATCAGAATTAAAATTCTGTTCTAGGAAGATCTTTCCAATCTTATTAAAATAAGAAGAGTAACTTTTGTAAAACAGAGGCCTTAGGATCAAAGATCTAACGGTGGGGAAATATCCCCAGATCAATCAGAGAAAGATCTCTGTAACTAACTTAACAAATCAATTGGCCCTATATAAAGGCCCCAAGACTTCAAGTCTCAGGGAGAGAGAACCCTCTGCAAATTTTGAGAAAAAACTCAAAGAGAAAGAAAGGCAAGCCTTTGAAGAAAGAAGATCATTTTCTTCATCTTTAAAGGTAAAGAATTATATTTCTTGAAGAACAGAGATGAAAACATCTCACAAAAAGAAGAAACCTCTTCTAAAAAGATCAAAGATCTAAGAACAAGATTAAGATCTTCAATAAAAAAGAAAAAGATCAAAAAGATCTAATTATAAAAGATTAAAAAGAAGTAATTTACTTCATTCATAGATCTTTTGATCTATAAAGGCATAGCCTTTTGACGAGAATAAGAACCTTGGTTCTAGGATCTTGAGGCAATGCCTCTTTTGAAGAACAAAACAAAAAACTTGTTTTTTGATCTGAATTGAGCAAAATGCGCTCTGCGCTATTGGACAGTGCCTTGCACTCTTGAAATGCGCCTTTGCGTTTATTGGACTAGCGCACTGGGCCAGAACGCGCCACGTGTCAACCACAGAACGGATTGCGCTTTGCGCTTCTAAAAATAGCGCACTGCGCTTTTGGACTGGCGCACTGCGCCAGAGCGCACCACGTGTCACTCACTGGCGCAGCGCACTCATAAAACGCAGTGTGCTAACAGACTTGCGCTTAGCGCAGAGCGTGACACGTGTCACCATCGCATGCGCTAGCGCATTGCGCTTTTTCATTAGCGCAAAGCGCCTGATGCTCCACATGGCACACTATCAGAACACCACTTTAAAATGCTATGCATTATAAAAGGGCAGAGCCCAAGTAAAAGCCTAATAGGCGGAACATGAATAGAATGTTCAACATTCTTTTAACTGGACTTAGTCCAATTCTGGCCATAAGTCCTCAATTTAAATTGAACTGAGCTCATCTTCTCTTCCAATCAATTTACACCCGGTTCGAGGGTACATCTCTTCACTCCTCTGATATCTGTCGTTGTAATCCTTCAACGTCGTTAGAGAGGTGACGGGTCCCGACAACCATACATTCTATGGACTGTGGGGTCCTTAAACTCATGGACTATGATGTCCTTAACCTCGACCGTGATGTCTTAAAACTAACGACGGACTGTGGGGTCCTTAAACTCATGGACTATGATGTCCTTAACCTCGACCGTGATGTCTTAAAACTAACATCGGACTGTGGAGTCCTTAAATCCACGGACTATGATGTCCTTAACCTTGACCGTGATGTCTTAAAACTAATATCGGACTATGGAGTCCTTAAATCCACGGACTATGATATCCTTAACCTCGATCGCGATGTCTTAAAACCAACAATGGACCGTAATGTTCTTAAACTAATTATTGGCCGCAATATCATTAAACTAAACAATAGAGCACAATTGCTCTCTTGTCGGATCTAAACGATCCCGTTAAGTTGATCTTAGTCTAGAATTAGACTAACGTGTCCTTAACAAACGTTTAAGTTGATCTTAGCCTCAAATAAGGCTAACGTATCCTTAAACACAACCCCCTAAACCCAAATCTAAGAAAGATACGGATTTGGATTAGTCCACGCCCTACGGACGACAACATAACTTAGTCTCCGTATACAATCCACGGGCAACAAAACACAAAACAAACACTCACGACACGAAGCGACCATCTAGAGAAGGAGAAAGTTGTTACCGCGATGCGGTAGCGTAATTAACTGCAGGGGCTTGCGCTTGCAGGGAAGAGCGTCCCCACAATCAAAAACCCCTCAAACGAGGGGGAATCTGACGAAGTCTGCTACATCGGCCGCATCCGTTTAAACCTTCGATACATGGTACCATAAATCAACTTGGCATCTTCGGAGAAGTGGACGGATAGCACCAATTAGTATCTGCCCCGAATTTCAGGCAAGACGGACCTGCGTGGTCGCGTCCCCGTTGTCCGGCGGCGAACAGAGCTTTAGAAGCAAAGGACCGGTTTACAAAGGTTGTATTCCTTGTTCACTTATATGTAAAGTTGTTTACATATTAGTTTACTCCTAATCCTCTAGTTAGATCCTAGGTTATGGTTGTTTAGCACACTAGAAATTTTTTTAAATGGCATGTTTGATGCCTTGTGAAACCTTGTAGTCATGCTAAAGAAACTTACACTAATAACCCGATAAGTCGTGTCGATATGGCTCAAGACCGATCCGAGAAACCACTGATCTAACCATCAGTAAATCTCAATTGCTTTAACCAAGGTCTTATGGTTCTGGCCAACCAGACACGGTACAATATCGACTCCCAATACCAGGAGAGACGAATCCCTGACAATCACTCACTGTCTCTATGTGGCTCGGGACTGTACCCAACCTAAACCTATTTGCACGACTCAGTAGAGCCGTGGTAGGGTAGTGATCTAAGTACAGTGAGAACTCACACAAGACAAATGACGATCTCAGGTCTAAAGACTAACATGTACTCATGTCATCTGAGAACCACTATCTGATAATATGTATAATACAATTTAGAAGTTCTTGGTGAGTCCGTCCAGGGTACACACCCCTAGTGAGCACCTGTATACAATCTTAAGTGATCACTCCAATGGTTGTGGGACCAATCACCCCCCCTCGTCGGGGTCTAAAAGATATACACAAGTCTACTCTAGAATATCGATACCCGGTCTCGATACTCTTGCGATTTGGGACATTTAAGGATGTACTTATGGACTACCTAACTCCCAAAAGTATGATCATCATCATAACGCTGGTAGTCAAGAGAAATCCTACGGGCTTTATCAACATGTATCAGCCATATACAATATCAAGTAAAACATATGCACATATTAAGATAAAGACAAACCAAAATAGTATACTACTGTATCGAGTCTTTATCTACATGAATAAGCAATACAAAGAAGCAAGAAAAACAAATATACATGTTCAGATAAAGACAACCTAAATAGTTTACTATATAACTGAGCAAGATTGTCATGTACATACATATCCCTAGTATTCTATACAATAAGGCCTCTAGGGCATACATATCCAACAATCTCCCACTTGCACTAAAACCTGTAATTGGTGTACCGAATACCCAATGTCTGCTCTAGGGCCAGTTTTTGGCGTATCACATACCCAACATCTCGAAAATTCGCTCGAACTGCGTTTGAGGGAGGGCCTTAGTAAATGGATCTGCCGTGTTGTCTTTCTAATCTACTCTCCGGATCTCGATCTCCTGGCGATCTACGATCTCCCTTATCAGGTGATACCGCTCAAGATGTGCCTAGATTTCTGATGGGGCCATAGTTCCTTCGCTAAAGCCATAGCCTCATTGTTATTGCAATACAAAGGTATTGAACCAACAATGGACGGAACCACCTCAAGTTCAGTAATGAACTTCTTTATACAGACCGCTTCTTTTGCGGCATATTTAGCAGCAATGTATTCAGCCTCCATCGTCGAGTCTGCGACGATGTCCTATTTGGAGCTTTTCTAACAAACCGTCCTTCCGCTGAGGGTAAACATATAACTCGAGACAGACTTGTTGGCATCCCTGTCACTTTGGAAGCTTGAGTTGGTAAAGAACTCGAGCTGGAGGTCTCCATTACCGTAAACCAAGATCATCTCCTTAGTCCTTGTCTGGTACTTGAGAATGTTCTTTACAGTTGTCTAATGATTCTCACCTGGATTCGACTTATACCGTCTCACCATAATAAGCACGTAAGTTACATCTGGTTTGGTACATAGCATTGCATACATTATAGATTTTACCGCCGAAGCTTAGAATATAATGCTTATGTGAGCCCTCTCCTCATCAGTCTTGTGAGGCATCTCTTCGGAGAGGGTGATTCCGTGCAAAGCGGGTATATTACCACGCTTGGAATCTTTCATACTAAATCTCTTTAGTATGGTGTATATTTATCTGGACTGTAATAGTCCCAACAATCTCTTGGATCTATCTCTATAGATCTTAATCCCCGAATATATGAGACATCACCCAGGTCTCTCATGTAGAACTTTTGTGATAAGAACAGCTTGACCGATTGCAGTATAGGAATATCATTTCGTATTAAGAGAATATCATCGACGTACAAGAAAAGAAATACGACAGTTCTCCCTACAATGTTCTTGTAGAAACATGGCTCATCCTCCTTTTTGATGAAGTCAATTTCCTTGACTGTCTCATCAAAACAGATGTTCCAGCTCCGCAATGCCTGGTTTAATTTATAAATGGATTTAAGCAACTTTCACACCTTCCCGCTGCTCCCACTGTCTACGAATCTCTCTGGCTGGTCCATATAAATGCACTCTTCTAAACTTCGATTTAGAAAAGCCGTTTTTACGTTTATCTGCCAGATATCATAGTCATGAAAGGCAGCAATGGCAAGTAAGATTCGAATGGATTTGATTATAACCACTAGAGAAGGTTTCGTCATAGTCCACACCTGGTCTTTGACGAAAATCTTTTGCAACAAGTCTAACCTTATAAGTTTCCATCTGTCCATTTATACCAATTTTCTTCTTGAAAATCCATTTGCATCTAACAGGTTTATCCCAGGAGGAGCAACTTCCAAAGTCCAAACTTTGTTGGTGTATATAGACTCCATTTTGGATCGCATAGCATCCAGCCATTTTACAGAGTCCCTACTGGTAATGGCTTGCTCGAAACTAGTAGGATCATTTTCTTCTAAGATGCAATCCTCTTAATCCCTGTCTATGAGAAAGCCGAAGTATCTCTCGGGCGGACGAGAAATCCTACTAGATTCGCGGAGTGGCTGAGGTTCGTCCGGGAATATTGAATCTGGAGGTTCCACCAAATCCTCGGTTATAATTTGCCCTTCTGGAATTTCTTCCAGTTCTATTGTGCTCCCACTAATTTTTTTTGCAAGAAATTCCTTCTCTAAAAAGATGGTATGGCGAGCAACAAACACCTTCTGTTCTTCGGTATAGTAGAACAGATATCCTTGCGAATGTTTAGGATATCCCACAAACTTACACAAAACCGACTGTGCCTCGAGTTTGTCCGGATTATGCTTCTTTATATAAGCAGGACATCCCCATATCTTAATAAAATTAAGGTATGGTCTTCCACTCCCACATTTCATGTGGAGTGGTACACACAGATTTGGTAGGAGCCTTATTCAACACATATGCAGCTAATTCAAGTGCATATCCTCAAAATGAAAGAGGTAACTCAGCACTATTCATCATGGAGCGAACCATATCCAATAGAGTACGGTTCCTCCGCTCCAATACACTGTTATGCTGTGGTATATACAGAGGAGTAAGCTGAGAGAGAATGTCATTCTCTTTTAAGTAGTTGAGAAATTTCGTGCTTAAGTACTCACCTTTTCTATCAGATCGGAGGTTCTTGATACTTTTGCCAGTCGGTTCTCTACTTTGTCCTTATATTCTTTGAATTTCTCAAAAGCTTCAAATTTGTGTTTGATTAGAAATACATATCTGAAGTTAGAGAGATCATCAGTGAATGTAATAAAATACGAGAACCCACCCCTTGCATGTATAGACAATGGACCACACATCACTGTGTATGAGTCCCAGAGCTCTGTAGCTCTTTCTCCATGTTCTGTAAATGGAATTTTGGTCATCTTTCTTTTGAGACAAGACCGGCAAGTTTCATAAGATGAAAATTCGAACGGATTCAAATATCCATTTTTATGTAATTTAGATAGTCTTTTCTCATTGATATTAGTATACAATGCCAAAAGTAGGGTTCGTTCACATCTGAACTCTTCCTATTGCGTATGTTTTGTATATAGAAAACCGAGTTTTGATTTAGAATATAGATACCATTGCATAATGTATCTTCTTCAACCAATACCTGATTAAGGTAAATGTTTATGATATTTCAATCTAGAAAAAAGTTATATCTATCTTTATCAAGTAAAGAAATTGCTCTTATGTTGCAAAGCATGGAAGGTATATAGTAGCAGTTGTTCAAAATTATAGTATTGCCGCTCAGCAATACTAGATGATATTCACCAACGGTAGCAGCATCAACTTGTGCTCCATTCCCTACTCTGAGGGACATATCACCAGGTCCAACCATCCTACTTTTTCTCAGTCCCCGTAATAAATTATAGATATGAGATGCCGATCCGGTATCTAATACCTAGAAGGTAGGAATGACCGAAAAACAGTTCTTAATAATAAGAACACCTAAAGAAGATACATTAAAATGCTTCTCCTTCATCAGGGTCAAATGGAAGTCCTTACATTCCTTTTTGCTCTGTCCATACTCGTGACAGTTGTCATAAGTTAAAGCCGAACCAACGTTCCCCAGCCCAGTGTAACAAACCGGTTCGATCAAGTTATATATTTTATTATTTTGATTAAGGCGTGACATGGTTGCTACCTAGAGAGAGAAAAGAAACACTCAGCGTATACTCTTGCAAGATTAGATTAGATTGGTTTTTAATTTATCTAATCAAGATGGCTCCCACTGTTTCCTCGAATTCTCCTTCAAACCTTAAAATGAGAACTAGTCATGATCATTAACACCTAACAAGTTCGCCAACCATTCTGCCAGGTGGGTGTTGGTATTCCGAGAGAGGTTCACCGTGCTCTCGTACGGACCTAATTAGAATAAACCTCATTTCCGCAGAGACATAGCCCCGTTAACACCTTTCTAGATTCCTAATAAATTAGCTAATTGTGAAGTGAAAATATCTCCCGAGAGTAAATGTAACGACTCTATTTTTAATGTATAGAAATTTGTATAAAATTAAAGTACTAAATGGAGTATTCGCAACTCTGAGTATGCTATAAGTATTTAATTTATTTAAGAACAGCAAGAAATCACTTGTAGCTCATTGGTAAAGCTTTGTACTGCTGTAACATAGCACCTGTGTTGAAATCCCATCTGCCACATATTATTTTTAATGATTTTTCTTTTAAAATTTTTTGAAGCCCAAAAGTTTACACGTGCAATACACGTAAAAATAAAAATTCACTAAAATCAAACATGTGGAAATTGTTATTTGAAAAGCCAGGAACACGTGTCACCAATCTAAGCACCCCACCCCCTACATCGACCGGTGAGATGAGCATTGAGGTCGGCGTAGCCGGGCCCCCCGTCTCAAATGCTTCAAAATTTTACCTTAACATCCCTTGGCCTTCCCCCACTACTCCTCTTCTGTTTGAATTTCCTGCAAATTAACAGAGGATTAAAATCACCCATTAATCCAATGTTTAATGCATTTTAATTCTCATTTTTAATTTCCTAAACCCTAATTTTATCCTATAAATACCACCCCACATCCTAGCCCTCTCTATTCTGAAATCTATCATCAAAACTCTCAAATTTTTTCCAAGTCAACTTAATTGTACAAGTGGAGTTAGCCCAAGGTCATCTTCCGGCGACGATTCGGAAAGAATCCGGCGACACCGCAACTCCACGAGGCTCTCAAACCCTTCCTCTACCTCCCCTCTCTCTTTTCATCCAGTAAGTCCCTTCTCTTCTCTCCTTTTCACAAAAAGTTCTCTTTTCAAAACTCGTCGGAAGTGGAGTTAATCCGACATCCGATTCTAATTTGTTAAAAAACCCAACTTTTCTTGATAACAAATCAACCATTTCTTTATATATTGTTTAGCAACCATAAACCAACATTGAGAACAAGTTTCAATTTAAAATACCATACTATGCAACTTTTATTTCACATTTACGGTTAAATATCACAAACTTTCTATTCAATATCTTTCATCATATTTGCTCATATTACCTTTAGAAAACTCACAAGGTAATGATCTATCTCATCATAACACTCATCATGATATAGTACGATGGCTTTTGGAACAATATTTTGTAGGGTAAATACAATTTTATAATAAAATACCTTAAACTAATAAAACCGTATTCTTTAAAATTGTTTAATTAAATTCCTTGCAATTAAGCCTCTACAACCCATTTTGGGGAACCCGATTTCGATGGTGCGAGTTATCGCACATCCTTGGGACTAGTAGAGCGAGATGCAGACCTCCTCACAGAGCATCCGATCTCGATGGAATTTTTAATACAATTTTTAAGAAAACGTGATTTTCTTTTTAATAAATAAATCCTATTTTTAATAATTATATATATAATATACCATTACAAATCCTTACAATTCCAATTTACACTAAAATTCCATATACTATTCAATCTATGTTTATAACCATTAGAATACTTCACTTTTAAAAATTATATCCATGAAAACCCTAAATACGGTAAATAAATGCTTGAGGTTTATTTTGAAAATTTATCAAAACTATTTTTCATAAAACCCCCTCAAGTTTATTAATTTACAATAAGGACCCTAGTAAATATAGGTTTTAGCGGGACCAATTCTCTTGAGCCTCAGAGAGCCGGAGAAAGTGGGTGCTTACCTATTTAAGGTAAGAAACTAAAACGGGGTTATCAATAGTAGTTGGCTTGGAAAAAATCATAAATTCTGCCGTCCATGTGCAGCAGTTACCGATAACTCCAAAACTTAATTCAGGAATCCAATTCTATTTAAGTGTCTGACTGAGACAGAGTCTCGGTCTAATCGGAATACAATCTAAACATGAATACAATCCAAATATAAGTCCAATACAATATGAATCCATATACTGGAACTTGAAACATGAATACATGAATACTATCGAATATCAACATGACTTGAACTGACCAAACCATGGATATACATTGACTTGATCACATGATTATCTGTTTACATCCTTATCCATTTACATGAGCAATTGATATCATGGTTTTGGCAAGTCTTTCAGCTATAAACAATACAATAAACATTACGGGTTTTTTAAGGGGTAGATTAGTATGGAATGTGTTAAAAGTGGCACGATGGTGGTCACTTTAATACACCTAACCTGAATATCCGTTGCTGTTGTCCCGTGGCTTAACGGTTCCTTATGCTCCGTATACCTTAGTCCACGGAATAGTTGGACTCCTCTCGTATACATTAGCATATTCTGTACCAAACTACAAACTACAGCATTAACATAACAATCATACATTATACCGGATATATTCTCTTTACATGTTCAGTCTATTTCTATCTTTCTTTGGGACTTACCGAGCGATTGTTCACTGACGACATTCCTTTTCTGTTCTTTCTTTAGAATGTTGTCAGGAGGACCCAACTCTCTGGAGATCGAGCCCAGCTCAGAAGACTTGGAGCAGTTCATCAAGGACCCGGAGCTTTAGTCACTTGTATATACTTTTACTTTCAGTTCATGCCATTGTTTAGGCATTGCTTTCCATATTGTATTTACTTTTCAGTTGTATTGTAAAGAATATTTAATAAATAAAAGAGTTGCTTTTCATTTACATCTCATTTCTTTCTTGTGTACATTTATATTATATTGCTTATTTACGCTTAACGTGTTTAATTCTGAGTAAATACGTTGCGGGCCTAGTCACGTCTTCTTATCCGTACACCGAGAAGCGGAGCATGACAGGTTTTGTTTGCGGCCCATGCAGGTCAGTTCTGCATGAATTCATGCCGTGCAGGTCAGTTCTGCATGGAAACCTAAGCAATATAACATAAGAATTATATGACTCAACAACTAAACATTCTTTATATTTCATATTCCTTGAATCTATCCTAACCTTATTTTTCTTTCAAGGTTATGAATTCTCTTAACAATACTAGCACCAACGTGAATGGTAACATCACACCACCACCTCTTCCATTTACGCCTACGGTTGTAGCTCCGATCAATGAGCAGACGGTACTGCTCGAGGCAATAAAGGGCCTCTTGGAGGAACAACAGCAGCAGATTACTATCCTAATGAACCGTCCAGAAGTTAAGGCACCTGGAGTGAAACAATTCCGAGCACTGCATCCTAAGCAATTTTCTGAGAAATCTGGAAGCTGAAGAATTGGCTCAATCCATTGAGGATGATCTAGCAGCAGCACAAGTGCCAGGCATTGCTTGGGTAAGGGTTGCGAAGCTGCAACTTACAGATAACGCCTGAGTATGGTGGAAGGCGGAAGAAAGCCGTCTTACCTAGGCAATCGAATGAAAGAATTTTCGCGACATGTTCGACACGAAGTATTTTTCCGAGACTGCCCGATTTGACATGGAGCAGCAATTTATCCACCTACAACAAGGTTCTATATGGAGAAAATCCATGGATGAGTATGATGCTGAGTTCACTATATTGAGCAGGTAAAATATGTCTCAAATATTCAAATTTTCTGATATCATATACTACACAGCTAACACAAGACCGTAACAGGTTCGCGGCATATCTTATACCGACTGCTGAGATCAAGGCCAGAAGATTTCAGTAAGGGTTGGACCAGGAAATCCAAGCTGCTCTAGCTACAGGGGATTTCCCAACCCACGACTTAGCTTTGAAGGCTGCCCGTCGATACAAGGCAGTAGTGATGAAGAAGGGTAGATCTCAATCTGCCGGTATGAAGCGTCCTGCTACTCAGATAGCAGGAGGAGCCTCTTCCAGGCCACCTTTTGTACCCAAGAGACTGGGAGTACCTTTCAACCGGCCCAGTCCAGACTTTTGCACCTACTGCAAGAGGAATGGACACCTGGCGAAGGACTGCAGGCATGCTAATCGCCTTTGCTTAGTCTATGGCTCATACACACATGATATTGGATCTTTTCCTCATAGACTCAATCCAAATCCTGCACCCAGACAAACAATCACTATCCGCAGTGGCCAGCTATCCAAGCACCTGCTCCTCGTCTTGCTCTCCCAGCTCCACCTCCTTATGCACCTACTGCACCTGCTCCTCATCGGTTCCATCAAGCACAAAGGAACCTACCTCAGGGACAAAGGAACGGACAGAGGAATGTGCCTCCAGCAAGGAGGAATGTATCGAGGCGACAGGCTTTCACAATGACCGTGGAAGAAGCTGAAGCCACCGGTCAAGTCATCACTAGTAACGCTTTTCTTTCAAGCTTTTTTAAATCCTTATACATATCAAATATCTTTTCCTAAAACATATCCCACATAACTTAGGTACAATCTTAGTAACCTCACTTCCTGCACTAGCACTCTTCGATACTAGAGCATCTCATTGCTTTATGTCGCAATGGTTCGTCCGAACTCATGTGATTCCAGTCAAACCATTCATATCTAGCTGGAATGTCAATTCACGGAATGACATTCTAAAGGCAACAATGGGATACGACCTGTGTCTAGTGGTCGTCTGCAGCAGAGAATTTTATGCTGACTTCAAGGTGCTTGACATACCGAACTTCAATGTAGTTTTGGGTATGGATTGGCTAGGAACTTTCTATGCTGCCATCGACTGTTGTCAAAGGAGGGTAGTGTTCGAGATTCCAGAGCATCCGGTCTTTTATTTCAAAATTGGAGACCGTACCCTGCAGCCTAGCATATACAAAGCAAAACCGAAGAAGGCAATGATTGCAACTCTACAGGAGGAAGAAGACAAGCCAGAGGTAGTTCAAGAGTTCGATGATGTATTTCCTGCAGACATATCAGGTTTGCCTCCTGATCGAGCTCTTGAATTTGGAATTGATTTAGTACCTGGAACACAACCGGTGATCAAAACACCATATCGCTTAAGTCATGAAAGTTTGAAGGAGATCCGTACTCAATTGGACGAACTTCTGAAGAAAAGATGAATTCGTTCTAGCACTTCAAGTTGGGGATCTCCAGTGTTGTTTGTGAAGAAGAAGGAAGGTTCATACAGAATATGCATTGATTATAGAGTTTTGAACGAAGTCACGATAAAGAACAAGTATCCACTTGTTCCCTCATATAAATAAAAGAAAAAAAAGAAGAAGAAAGAAAAGGGGAAAATTCCTCACTGTTCAAGTCTCACGTGTTAAACACGTGAGCGCCTATATGCAAAGCATATGGGCGCTGCATAAGTCTCACGTGTTAAACATGTTATGCAAAGCATATGGGTGCTGCATAAGCCTCACGTGTTAAACACGTGAGCGCCTATATGCAAAGCATATAGACGCTGCAATTAAAACAAATGGGCTAAAAGAGCCACACGTGTTAAACACGTGAGTGCCTATATGTAAAGCATATAGGTGCCGTATTTAAATAATTGGCAGGCCAAACAGGCCTCACGTGTTAAACACGTGAGTTTTCTTGCTGCATTCTAATGCAAGATAGAATTAAATTCTATATGGGAAATATTTTGCTGATCTTTCTTATATGAAAAGATTTTTCTTTAACAGAGAATTTTGGATTTAAAATCCAATTGTGATAAAATATCATTAAAAGAACTATCTGATAGAATTAAATTCTATGTGGAAATATTTTCTCGATCTTTCTCAAACTAGAAAGATCCTCTCTGTTAAATAGAGGACCCTTGGGTCAACGATCCAATGGTGATTATAAAATCACCCACCGGCCATCTGATAGAATAAAATTCTATCCTACGAAAAATATTTCCTAATTTTGTTAAACAAACAAGAAAACTTTTCTGTTGAACAGAGAACCTTTGGATTAAAAATCCAATGGTGAATAAAATTCACCAGTTGATCCAAAAGATCACTTTGGATTGATCATGATCTCTCAATCAGAGATTCTCTTAATAAGTTTTTTTCTCTTCTCCTATAAATAGGAGCAAGGAGATTAAGAAGAAAGAGGAGAGAGTTGAACAAGAAGAAGAAGAAGAAGAGGGATAGAGAACTTGACACAAGCTTCTGCAAAAAAGAGTACAGTGAGATCTTGAGAGAACAAGAGAATTTAATTATCAAAGAAGAAGACTTTCCTCATTGAAACCAGAGGTAAAAACAAACAGAGATCATATTGTCTCTCCTTTACCTATCTAAGGGTTTAACCCTTCATTTAAGAACTCAGTTCTTTCCCCAGTTGAGATTTGCTGAAGCAAATCTCTCTACAAATTGAGAATTTAATTCTCATCGGGGAGATTTTACTCTGCAGATTCAAAACCTAAAGGAAAATAATTAAGTTATAAAAAAAGAGGAGAGAAGAAGAACGAGAATATATAGGAATTTAATTCCTCCAAAAATTAGGGTTTAACCCTATATATAAAGAACTTAGTTCTTCCATAAAAAAACAATGATGATGATCCAAGATCTTCAAAACCAGAATCATTAGTGCTTAGCACTATTTTGAAGCTTTACGTGTTTCCCACATGAGTGCTTCAAACGAACAAAGAGAACAACTAAAACTGCCTCACGTGTTCCCCACATGAGTGTTAAAGCATCCCAGTATCAAAAAAAAGGGCAGTCACGTGTTTTGCATGAGAACTTTTGCCAAGTGCTTACCACTTCTGTAAAAAAAGAAGGGGAGATAAAACCCAATGGGCAGTGCCATAATTTGGGCGCCTCACATGTGTCATGTGGGCGCCACAAAACTTTAGTGTTAGCACCAATCTAGTGCCCACGTGAAACTCACGTAAGCACTGTATGCCTCAGTGCTTAGCACTGTTGGGTAATTATGGAAACCCAATTTCATCCCAAATTGGCTAAGTTTCCTGAGATTAAATCTCTTTGATTCTAAAACAACCGAGCCCATATTGCTCATGTTTTCCCAGACTGACCTTAGTCTCAAAACTGACGAGTGGTCTCCTATTGATGATATCCCAAATGATATTCATCTTATATCTCCTAAGATAATTTTAGTTTCAAACATGACTAACATTTCTTAGGTCTACAACAGCACCTCTCCTTTTTCCCTCAAATATGGGATTTGGTTTAAGGGTACATCTCTCCACACCTCTGATATATATCGTTGTAATTCTTCAACGTCTTCAGAGAGGTGGCGGGTCCCGACAACCAACAACACGTTGATGCACTTCCAAACTGACATGCACACCTCAAATCGGATCGTACCCCAAATTGGGTGCATTCCACATCATCATTGTTTGCTTCCTCATGTAACAAATACACGTGCGCGCAAGTCGAACTTTGGACCGAAACGTCCTTAAACTAATATTCGCCTCCAAAATGGCGATAGTGGACCTAAACATCCTTAAACTAATATTCACCTCCAAAATGGCGACATCGGCCCAAATGTCCTTAAACTAATATTCGCCTCCAAAATGGTGATAGTGTACCGAAATGTCCCTAAACTAAAATTTCGCCTCAAACATGGCAATAATGGACCGCGATGTCTTTAAACTAAAAATAATCGAGCCCAAATGCTCAGACGTTTTAAGTCGATCTTAATCTCAAACCAGATTAACGATCTTTAAATAAAAAACAAACCCAAATCTAAAAATATACGAATTTGAACTAATCCACGCCCTACGACCGACGATATAAATTAGTCTCCATATCCAATCCATTGGCAACCCAAAATAAAAACAAATATAAAGCACGAAACAAAGTGAACCTCCGGAATAGGAGAAAGTGGTTATCGCGATGTGGTAATGTAATTAACTGCAGGGGCTTGCGCCTACAGTGAAGAGCGTCCCCATAATTAAAAAACCCCCCGCAAACGAGGGGGAATCTGATAAAGTCTGCTACAACGGTCGCGTCCGTCCAAACCTCCGATATACGGTGCCATAAATCAACTTGGTATTTTCGGAGCGGATAAATCCAAATAACATCTGCCCCCAGAATTCAGGCCGGACGTCCCGGTCCATCTTGCAGTGATGAACAGATTCTGGCACGCCCGGTGGGACCTTTTCCTCTTTCCACTCCACACTTCATGTGTCGTGTTTCGCGAACAAAATTGCGGTTCTCTATGGTTACCCTTGGATTTGAGGTACTAAGATTTGGTGTCTTGTTCCTGTAGAGGAAGAAGAAGAAAAAGATCAGTGGCTTCCATCTGCACAACCTGCAACAGCAACTCCCACTCCGCCCAAACTAGAGGAGTGACTTACGGGCCGAATGCGGCCTCCATCTTTTCAATGCTGGTGGGGCAGGTAACTCAAGATACTATCGGATTGTTCTTCGGGACCATGCTCCCACCAATGAGCATCGGTGCCTCAACGCCGCAACCCAATGTTTCCAAGAAGTCGGTCTTCCACCGACTGACGACCGCAACGGCTCCTCTCAACAAGCCGTCCAAAAAGAGGGTCTCAGTTTTTAATCGGCTGAGCCAAAGCTCAAGCAGGCCCGCAAAGAAGCCCGTGATTCCCGAAGGGGGCACCCCAAAAGGGATAGCCCTCCCAATTCCTACTGCAAATGAAGCCGTCAAAAGTGCTTCACCAGTCAGGCGATCGGTCTTCGAGAGGCTGACCGTCTCCAATCAAATCTTGCCAAGGACGTCAGTATTTAACAGGCTGACAATTGCTGGAGCTCCTCAACAAAAACAGGGGCAAGCCACAGCCGCTTCTAAAACTGAGGCGGTCCCATCTGCAAGACACGCTCGACGTCGCCACTGGTGCCGAGTGAGAAAAGCTGGGGTCAACTCTCCCTCTGGATTCACTTTGCCGGCTCCAATGGTGGAAGTTGACGTTGCTGTTCTAACCGGAAACAATTTTGATCTGCTTAGGAGGGTGCGAAAGAACTATCTAACCGCGGTGCTTAAGAAATCTCCTACGCCTGCAGAAGCTATAATGCAGACAAAACTGGAGCAGTCCCACCAACGGCTCTCCTCCCAAATTCACAGGGTCTGGCGGAAATTCCAACATTCTGTAATCGACAAAGACTACTCTCGCCGACTGAAGAAAATGAAGGTTCGATAAGAGAAAGACCATCCCTCTATCATACAGCGAGGGGTGTCTTCCACACGGGTGCCTGTTACAACGGCTCCTTCAATTTCGACCTCCTACAAAAGGATGAGGCGGAAGAAAATCCCACCGCCAGCGGCAAATTCCAAAGGCGCTGGACCCAAACGCCCAAGTCTGGGGGTATGATCGTACACACGGTTTACATGGCTTCCGGAAAATAGGAAAGCCATGCTTCTGTGGCTCATCGACCGCAAACTCAGTCGTTAACAAAATCTTAGGAGCAACAACTAAAGCTCCAAGAAATGTCAATCAAAATGTCAGCACTTACCGGGTAGAATGAAAGCCCGAAATCGGCATCTGAACAGCGTCAAGAGCAGGAGACGATACAGAGTTCCTATGAAGGGTGCTTGAAAGGAAAGATAAGGAGGCCGCGGAACAAGCTGCTAATATAAAGCAGATGGCGCTTCTGTTCTAGGACATGGTTGGAATGATAATCCAGCCGGAACCTCCAGCCGAAGATCCACCGATAATCGTTGAGGACGACATATGGGAAACATAAAAACCCCTTCTGGCACTATCAGTGGCCAAGAAGGAAACAATCTCCCAGGCTATTCTTGATAATTATATTGCTCAACAAATACGAGCACATCAAGCTAATGAAGCGGCCGGTCAAACTGTCAGAACTGGGCGACCGTACCCAGGCTGGTATGACCAAATCAAGTACCCGCCGGGATATACGATCCCTAAATTCCATATGTACAAGGGGACAGTCAATCCACACCAGCATGTACACAATTCAGAGGTTTGTGCGGCAACACTGGAGGCGATGACAAATTATTGCTTCGCCAGTTCGTTGGCAGCCTGTCAGAGACGGCATTTGAATGGTACTCGGAGCTCCCAAATGACTCCGTCAAAACGTTCACAGAGATAGAACTGCTGTTCACACAGAGGTTTGCCAGTGCAATAGAACACACTCCGATCACGGCATTAATCAATAGCAGGGTAAAGCCGGGAGAAACCTGGGTCCAATATGCAATCCGGTGCGGAACCTGTGGTCAAAGTGCGAACAACGCATCGAAGAATCCCCTGCCGTGGGCATGTTCATCGGGGCCCTAGATCTGCAAACAACTGTGTCCTAGTTCATGACGTTCTTCAATCCGACTATCTTCCGGTCCTAATCGACAAGCTGGCCCAAATGGACCAGATGGGGCACGGGCCTTCCTCCTCAAAAATGGACTCAAAATGCCAAGGGTAAAGGGAAAGCGGCCTTCGTTACTGTTCAGTCGAAAATATTGCATTCTCAACACGACAATTTCCTTACTCATTCAAATCATTTGAAGATAGTTGTTATAAATATAACACATATTACCAGTTCATCTGGAAAATATCAAATACCACGTGTTATATATATAATCAATGTCTTATAAAGGAAATTGTGTGTTAATATTCACGCATAATATTCTGTATCTCTCACATTCTTTATTAAGATCTTGTATCAGATTATTCAGGTCAAATAACAGGAATCAGAAATCTGCCGATATAATACAGAAAAACCAAAGATTCAAATACTGGCAGCAACCAAGCAAACATTATAAGATTCCAGACATCAAAAGAAGACCTAAAGACCTACACCAGAAGCCACAAGAAATATCATGCAGAGATCTCATCATATGGCCGTGGAACCGCGGCCGAGTCAAGGCGATCCACTGCGGATCCGCGGCCGAGTTGGGGGCGCCGACGTTAAAATCTCTCCAGAAGCTTCCTCGTAACAACCTAGCGTACTTGAGATGCTCTATTGTAACAACCTTCTTCTGAAAACTTCTCTACAACAATATAGCTTGTTGATCAAGTTTCATATCTACCTAGCTTATTCAAGAAGCAACCTTGTAACAACCTAGCTTATGAGAGAGTTTGATCAAGGGCTATAAAAGGGGATCTAGGGCTAATGTTAAAAGGTTGTTGGTGGTTGTTGAACATTGAGCCAATTCATTACACATGTTGAGTGACACAACTTGTGATCAAAACACCAAATCCAAATCCAATCCAAATCAAGAATCGTTGAGAACTACATCAAGCGAAGACATCGAAGATTCTTTATCGCAACGCCGATCGTCATCAAGAGCAAGAGATCCGCGAATGATCCACGTCTCACGGTGATCGAGCCACGCAAAAATCGACAAGAAATTCTCTTTTCAAACGAGTGATCGAGAGCTTAGTCTTATAATCTCGGATTGAGAAGTGTAAATTTGAGAAGATTTAATAAAGGTGATCCATTGTTAACTCCCGCTTTCTTTAAATTCTTGCTTTATGAAATTTCTCATTCTTGATTCTTTTATTTTCATGATGCGTGAGTAAATCTCCTGTAGGGATGGCTTAGCACCTTGTGAAGGTCAAGCATCAATCATGCTGCTTTAAAATTTTTGGGGTGCTAAACAAACCCTAACCAAGATCTTAACTAGAGACTTAGGGTTAAACATGCATGTAAACAACTTTACATCTAAGAGTTAGGGATTACAACCTTTGTAGTCCGTTCCTTCACTTCATAAGCTCTGTGTTGAGGTCCCTTTGCCGCGATCATCATGTACCCGGACTCTAGAGAGGCTCCATGAAGAGAAAGATGCAAGCTTGCTTCCAATCTTCAACAACTAAGATAATCTACCTTGAAGAATCTCAAACCCAAACTCATGCTTCACTAATCAAGTATTAGCAAAGCAAACACCCTAATCTAAGTGGCTAGAATAGATGAAGATGATGAAGTAGGAATTTAGCTTTCTTTTATTTTCAATTTCTCACTTTATTTCATCACATCACAAAAAGCTAGAAAACTTTTCAAGAGGAGGAAGAAGAAAAAATATATTTTTGATGAATAATGAAATAATTGTTATGGTTACAAATCAACCATGGGTTAAGAATGAAGATTTAACCCATGTAGAGAGTAAACTAGGGTAAAGGGTATGGGTTGGGTTAATAAATATCTTCACAAAATATCTAAGCAAAAAATAAAAGGAAGCTTCATGAAGCTTCATGCAAAACCCGAGAAGGAGCGGGTGGAAGATCAAGAAAGGCGGGACTCGGGAGAGAGGTGGGAGGAGATGGAGCGGAATGAGGCTGAGCATAGTAGACCCAAATGCTAACACAAATCAAACCCTAACTTGTTTAAACTCCACAAATCATGTTGCATTTGTAACCCTAACTTGTTACAATATTATATATCACATATATAATATATTTTTGTAACAAAATAAAATAATACTATTAACATATATCACATATATATCAATGTATTATCCAAGTGAGAAAAAGAATCTTTAAGTGAGTTTATATTAGTTAATGTAACTTAATATATCACATATATAATTATACATTAAATTATCGAATCAACACTTGATCCGATAATCCGGCTATTTCACAAATAACCGACTAATATAATCTGCTTTAGTTCATCGAATCAACACTTGATCCGATGACCCGGCTATATCACATATACCCGGCCGATATCTCATATCGCGAGAATCTAATATGGTATCGTATACACGTATTATTCTCGGTCCCGCAGATATCAAACATGTGCCCCTACTCCGTTTTGCCTGAGCCAGGAAACCTCTGTGTAGGACTCTAAAGAATCATCAATACGCCGGCAGTAGGTGATGATCATATCAAACACCCACAAGCTGTAAGCGGTCAGCTAAACGTAACAGCCACCCAGGTATTGAGCGATCAGAAGAACAAGCAAGCCTGTACATTCTCCTGTGAATCCAATCAGTAATACTACCGTACAGTCCGGTCTCTTCGTCTGATATGTCGCATATCTCACCTAGGGGTGGTAAACGTCAGACCCCAGTAGCTTGATAAGTCATGTCGATATGAGGTTCATAACAGTTCGAGAAACTACTGATAACAATTACCAGTAAATCTCAGCAATCCTGGCCAGGGATTTCTAGTTATAGACAATCGAACACAGCGCAACATCAACTCCCTATACCGGAAGAGACGAAACCCCTCCTATCGCTCATTGCCTCCATGTGATTCGGGACTGTACCCAAAAGCCACCGTTTTGCATGCCGTTTTGGACGTGGTATGATGGAAATCAAAGCACAGTGGGAATCACACAAGACTCTATGACGATCTCGGGTCTACAGACTAACCTGTATCAGTGTCACCAGGGAACTGCCATCTGACTTGATGTATAATACCATCTGGGAGTTCTCGGTGAGTCCGTCCAGTGTACCCAGTCTCCACTGAGCACCCGTATACCTTCTCTGATGTCAAACACCAATGGATATGGGATCATCCATCGCCCATCATATGGGTCAAGAAGCGGATACGCTAGTCTACTCTGGAGTATCGATGCCCTGTCTCGGTACTCCCACGGCTAGGAACATTTGAAGGATGTACTTGGCGACTACACTGTCTCCACTAGTATGATCTGCATCATAGTCCTGGTAGTCAAGTACTCATCCTAAGGGCTTTATCAACATGTAATATAGAGACAATCAGAGCACATGTTAAGATAAAGGGTAACCAGATAGCATACTATCATGTTGAGCAAGAAAGTCCTCCCTATATATGTCCAAGCATCCACTACAATATATATTGTATGTGCAGTAATGGCCTCTAGGGCATACATATCACTAACATCTCCACTTGCTAAGGAATTGAAGGAAATCGGTAAATCGGATGATGATGAAATCCTAAACTAATCTTAAGTCTTATGAGAATTGTGAACTTTAAGAAAAAGAATCATCAATGACCTAATTTGGATCGAGATCAACATTCTTGATAATTTCGTTGCAATTTGGGGAATTAAATGATTGATGATTTTCTTTGCTAAAGGCTAGATTTGAATGATGATCAATGAAAATACAAGGGATAGTGATGGAGAAACTCTAGTTTCTTCAATAAATCCCTAATCTTCATTCATCATCATCGATCTAGCTATAATTCATCAATAGATAAGATGAGTCATTATTAGTATTCATCATTACTACTAATTCCTATCGATTCCTATAAGCTATTCTTCATTTTCTTGATAACTAAAATTGATATTGGACACTTTATTGATTTCTAATTCTTGAACATATTCTTGTTTTTCTTGAAATGACAACTCTATTAAATCTTGAATTACTTTCCTGAATTTTCTTTTATATTTTCTTTCAATTCATCTAAAGCAAGATCGAATAAATTCTAGCATCTCAGTGGACGATCTGTTCTCATTAACGAAACTACATCGACACCGTTATTGATTGCGGTTATAAATTCTTTGATTGTGATTAAATATTTCACCAAACACAATTCGAACGATCAATCAAATGGCGTCGTTGCCGGGGATGTGTGCATAATTTGTTCGTTCTTGCAATTTGAGTTGAAAAATTATTATTCCTTCAAATTTTAATTCAAGAATCGCTTCGTGTGCTTAACGATTAGTGTTTGAATTTTTGCGAGGGAATCTGGCATCACTGTAGAAGGGAGATCAAGATTCAGTGACTTTCTAAAGAATCCATAGGAGCACAGAAAGCTTCAGAGAAAATTTCAATACCTAAGTCTTCAATTGAACCGCGGATCCGTGGCTAATTGAGTGTTTTTGCGGCGGTTCCGCCGCCGTTTAGGTGGTTCATTGCTTCAAATTTCTGTGGTATAATCTCTGCTCTCTTCTCTCCTCTCTGATCTTGTCCAATAACAATTTTCTGCAGGATTCTTTGCAAAAATTCGCCACTTAAAAAATCTTGTTGCGTTTCTTGAAATTGGTTGTTTGTGCATATTTTAATACGGAAATTAAGAGGTAAAGACCAAATTCAGATTAGGTGGGGATTTCATTACCCTTCCTAAGCCCCAAAAATCATAAAACTAGCATCCGCATCACCCTTCATTAACTAAAAAATATCTAGAGAAGACTCTAAAGACTGCCGCGCTCAATTAGGACAGAAGGAGGTCGTGGGTAATCTATTGATTATCCGCATTTCTTTTGTGGTGTCTAAGGCAAGTGTGTCTAAGGCAAGTGGTTACTTAATTAAGCCCGTTACTTACGTAGTGGAGAACCTCCCACTTACCTGGCACTTACCTGGCCACAGAAGGGATAAAGAGGCAGTAGAGGATTTATCGTGCGATTTGTCTTCTGGAAGTCTAGGAGCGGTCTAGTGACTTGACCTAAGTGACCATTAGATCTAGGGTTACTTGTGTATTTTTTTGTGTGATTTGATTTTTCAAAATCCGTCTTTTTCAAAAAAAACACCAATCAAACTTTTCTCTAATTATCACAAACGCTGCCACTTGTGCTAAATCATTAGTGCAAGCTCGGCTGGACACGGGATTCTAGCGCCCGTTTTGTCCGCGTTTCCCTTATCGACTCCTAAGTCGGTATTTCTTCATTTTCTTTTTCCTCACCACCCACCACGACCGAGATGGACGGATATCCATCGAATTTTAATAACATCATGCTGCCACCGCCCGCAGGTGCGCAAACCCCACCGCGCATTTCTCTCCAAGAGAGATGCTACCCTGCACGTGGTCCCCTTCCCACCTGTCTTTCTATTCCACCAGCCAATGGGGACAATTTCGAAATTAAATCTCAATTCATCAAACTGTTGCCTAAATTTCACGGTCTTGAATCTGAAGACGCATACGTTTTTATCTCCAAATTCGAAAACGTATGCGCTATGATTGGCACGTCACAACTGTCTGTGGATGCTGTGCGTTTACGTCTTCTCCCATTCACTTTGTGGGATTTAGCCAAGAAGTGGCTTTATAATACAACCGCACACTCTATTGCCAAATGGGATGAATTTGTTGCAGCATTCCTTATGAAATTTTATCCCAATCATAAGACCGCCCGTGTTCGGGGTGAAATCTACCAGTTTACCCAACTTCCCAATGAACCATTTTGGAAATGCTTTGAACGGTTCAAGGATTTTCTTATCCAATGTCCTCATCATGGAATCCCTAGATGGGATCTGTGTCGTACTATCTATGAGGGTATTGATCTCACAACAAAACAGATGCTTGAAACCATGTGTCAATGTCAATTCCTGTCTAAAGATGATGGTGAAGCTTGGAAATACCTGGAAGATCTTGTCCAAAACACTTTACAATGGGAAAGTGTTAGTCATTCATCGTCTAGGGAAAGTATCAATCAGCTCGATATTTCCATCATAATGAAAGCCGAAATGGCCGCAATACAAAGGAAACTCGATGCTATAGAAACCAGAATCTCTTCAGCCTCCCTAAATCAGTACACACTCCCCAAAACCGTGTGTGGATGCTGTTCTGATCCATCAAATTTGAAGGAAGAATGTCATTTTAATTCTCCATTTCAAGGTCATACTAATACTGCATTTCAGCAACAACCTAGAAATGATCCTTCTTCTTCCACATATAATTAAGATTGGAGGAATCATCCTGATTTTGCTTGGAACCAACACCAAACTCAAAATACGGTTTCAAACCAGAATAACTTTCAAAGGGTCCCTCCACCACAACAGCAACCATCACAGAGTCAGCACCCCTTCCAAATACAATCTTTTCAAAATCCGGTCAACACTTCTGCACCGTATAATAATTCTTTGCAATTGACCGGTACTGATAACTCCTCTTCACTTGAACAGACCATGAATTTGCTTCTGACACACACCATTCAAATGTCGGCGGATATAAAGTCTTCTATCAATGATATAAAGAAGAACTCCACCTCCCAATGTGAGAGTATTAAATCAATGGAAGTACAAATTGCACGAATAAACGCCGAAATGAGTGCTAGAGAGAAAGGAAAACTTCCATCTCAACCCTTACCTGATCCTGGACCCTCGCATTATAATGATGTGAGTGCTATTATCACGTTGAGATCTGGAAGAGTTCTAAACAATCATGTGGGTGAACAGATTGATAATAATGAGGAATCAATTGAAACCCCGGCTTCCACTTCCACTTCCACTTCTTACCCTATTTCTTCTAGTTTACCTTCTTCTTCCGAGCTTATTCTCCGTTTTCCCTAAGGCTCGAATCCTCAGCCCGTACCTTCTAGTCCACAAAAGACGATCCCCGCTCCAATTCGTGGATCGATTCCACCCCCACAAACTTCTCCATAAATGTTGGACCCAACACTTATTGATAAAACTCCATTTCCAGATAGGTTTAAGCCCAACAAACTTAATGCACAAATGGAGAAGATTGTGGACATGTTTAAGCAAGTCAACATAAATATCCATCTCCTAGATGCTATACAACAAGTTCCGGCTTATGCGAAAATACTTAAGAACTTATGCACTAGGAAGAGAAAGACTCAAGTACCGAAAAAGGTATTCATGTCGAGTAATGTAAGCACAGCTTTTACACAGAATTTACCTAAGAAACGTAAGGACCCTGGCTGTCCTACAATCTCTATTTCTATTGGGGGTAAAAATATCAATCGTGCTTTACTCGATTTATGCGCTAGTGTGAACTTGCTTCTATATTCTGTCTATGAGCAATTAGGTATCGGAGAGTTAAAGCCCGCGCACACAACTCTACAGATGACCGATAGATCTATCACTAAAGCTAGGGGTGAGCTTGAGGATGTGTTGATAAAAGTCGGGGAATTTATATTCCCTGTGGACTTTATTTTTATAAATACATAGCCTGTAGCGAACCCACGTAACCAAATTCCGGTGATTCTTGGTCGACCATTTTGGCTACTTCCAACGCTGTAATCAACTGTCGAAACGGCTCTATGAACCTATCCTTCGGGAATAGGTCAATTGAACTTAATATTTATAGGTTGGGAAGTCAACCCTCCGAACCTCATGCTCGAGTATGTTCTGTACAATTAATAGATGTCGACAGCAGCGAATTTGAACAGCTTCACGATACAAATCCAGACTTCCTTAGTACATTGTTGTTTGACCCAGATATGTATTATACACATACGGACCCTTCTTTTGAGTTGTCCGGGTCAACATCTAACGCTGATTATGAACCTGTTATAAAGTCCGAGTATCATCCTGCTCTTTCAAATGAGAATATTCTTTGGGATATCGATGAAAGTTTTGAGGAAATTTTCGCTGATGAACTCGCATTTTTAAAAGACACTGGTGTTGTGATGAATCAACTCCAAAACAAAGAAATTGAACCACCACCCCTTCTTCGTATCATTAACAAGATTGCGAGTAATCCATCATTATCATTGTGTCGTCTCTCCAAATTGGGAAGCAAAGCTTTTCCATACCACCGCTTATCTTTTCCCCACTTCTTCCTGGCTCTATACAACATGTTCTTCCATCAACCGGTGCGTTTCATCGATAAAATCTTCGAATGGTTGGTGTTGACTTTCGGTCTTTGTAAGGCTTTGTACTGACCAATAACTGTACCCTCCTGATAATTTTAAAAGGCTTAACATTGTTTAACTCAAGTTTGGGGTTGGCTCTTGAAAATAAAAGTTGCCCTCAAAATTGTGAGCCAAAAATAAGTCTGGGGAAGGATTTTCACGTTCATTTATTCTTATCCCCGTTAATAACTTTTCCTCCCAAGCCTACAGGTTTTTGAGATTTAACAGATGACAACAGTGAGGACACTGCTCTAAACAGGTTTGGGGGAGGTTTGTGCTTATTTACGCATCACTTTGCATCATACTTTGAATAAGCACAAAACATTAAAAAAATTTATAATGAAAGGTTAGAAAGTGAAAAATTACATTTAAAAGATTGGAAAATTTTAAGAAAAATAAGAAATTTAGATGTTTTCTTAAACGAAACTAGTAATAAGTAGTTATGAGCCGTTGTCCCAAGGGTTAATAAGATGAAGAAAGTCACTAATCTGAGGATAAAAATAAGTCTAAAAAATAGTTCCTATTCTGGAAGCCAAACATTTGAACATTGATACCCTACTATACGCACTTACACACGTCTTGAAACTCGGGATAGTAGAGGATACCTTGAAATGCTCTTGTCTAAAAGCCAAAGTTCGAAGAAAATAATAAATAAAGTATAAAATGGTGAAGAAAAATGAACACTGGTTTTGTAATCACCAAGGCAGCATAAAAAAATATAGCGAGGGTGCTTCATCACCTAGTGTCTTAGACCAACTGGTGTGGGGGTCACTGCTAAGCCTTAGGTGTTGCAAGACGAGCAAATTTCTACTTACGCCTAATCTTCAAGCACATTTAGTAATCGGTTGGTTAGTACCTCAAGAAGTATTAACGGTCGCATGAAAAATGTGTGAGCATTTCCATCTAAAATATTCACCGACTAAAAAAAGTACTGAGGTAGATGGACAAGAGTATGATAGCTTGAACTGAATTCTCCGAGTGTAGGAATGTCTTTTACACACACGTAGGGGTATATGATCGGTGGTTGGAAGAAAGATAAGAATGAAGAATAAAGACAATGTTTTATTGAAGGGTGATGTGATTTCTAACATCTTTTCATGACTATTAAGATAGGGCTCATATCAACCGAAAAGTTAGTGTAGTTGAAAACTCTGATTTTCAAGTTCTTTCTTTTATAATTCTTATCTTTATATGTAACTTTCACTGTCTTCCTTTTATTATGGGATTTTGTGGGTGCAATCCGCTGAAAACCCTCAGGAGACAACACTCCTCCTACTAGGGACACCTAGTGGTTTAAAGGCTTGTTGCATGTGCTCAGTGCAATCGTGTTACCTACGAAAGTGTGCTAGTAGTTTTTCTTTTTCTTATATTTTCTCCTTCTCTTGAATAAAAAAAGTTTGCTCGAGACGATCAAAATCAAGTTTGGGGGAATTTGTTCAGTCGAAATATTGCATTCTCAACACGACAATTTCCTTACTCATTCTAATCATTTGAAGATAGTTGTTATAAATATAGCACATATTACCAGTTCATCTGGAAAATATCAAATACCGTGTGTTATATGTATAATCAATGTCTTATGAAGGAAATTGTGTGTTAATATTTCACGCATAATATTCTGTATCTCTCACATTCTTTATTAAGATCTAGTATCAGATTATTCAGGTCAAATAACAGGAATCAGAAATCTGCCGATATAATACAGAAAACCAAAGATTCAAATACTGGTAGCAACCAAGCAAACATTATAAGATTTCAGACATCAAAAGAAGACATAAAGACCTACACCAGAAGCCACAAGAAATATCATGCAGAGATCTAATCATATAGCCGCGGAACCGCGGCCGAGTCAAGGGGATCCGCTGCGGATCCACGGTCGAGTTGGGGGCGTCGTCGTCGAAATCTCTCCAGAAGCTTCCTCGTAACAACCTAGCGTACTTGAGACGCTCCATTGTAACAACCTTCTTCTGGAAACTTCTCTACAACAATCTAGCTTGTTGATCAAGTTTCATAACTACCTAACTTATTCTAGAAGCATCTTTGTAACAACCTAGCTTATGAGAGAAGCTTGATCAAGGGCTATAAAAGGGGATCTAGGGATAATGTTAAAAGGTTGTTGGTGGTTGTTAAATATTGAGCCAATTCATTACACAAGTTGAGTGACACAACTTGTGATCAAAACACCAAATCCAAATCAAGAATCGTTGAGAACTGCATCAAGCGAAGACATCGAAGATTCTTTATCGCAACGCCGATCGTCATCAAGAGCAAGAGATCCGCGAATGATCCACGTCTCACGGTGATCGAGCCACGCAAAAATCGACGACAAATTCTCTTTTCAAACGAGTGATCGAGAGCTTAGTCTTGTAATATCGGATTGAGAAGTGTAAATTTAAGAAGATTTAATAAAGGTGATCAATTGTTAACTCTCGCTTTCTCTAAATTCTTGCATTATGAAATTTCTCATTCTTGATTCTTTTATTTTCATGATGCGTGAGTAAATCTCCACTTGCTAAGGAATTGAAGGAAACCAGTAGATCAAATGATGATGAAATCCTAAACTAATCTTAGGTCTTATGAGAATTATGAATTTTAGGAAAAAGAATCATCAATGGCCTAATTTGGATCGACCATTCTTGATAATTTCGTTACAATTTAGGGAATTAAATGATTGATGATTTTCTTTGCTAAAGGCTAGATTTGAATGATGATCAATGAAAAGACAACAGATAGTGAGGGAGAAACCCTAGTTTCTTCAATAGATCCCTAATCTTCATTCATCATCATCGATCTAGCTATAATTCATCAATAGATAAGATAAGTCATTATTAGTATTCATCATTGCTACTAATTTCTATCGATTCCTACAAGCTATTCTACATTTTCTTGATAACTAAAATTGATATTGGACACTTTATTGATTTCTAATTCTTGAACATATTCTTGATTTTCTTGAAATGACAACTCTATTAAATCTTGAATTACTTTCTTGAATATTCTTTTATATTTTCTTTCAATTCATCTAAAGCAAGATCGAACAAATCCTCGCATCTCAGTGGACGATCCGTTCTCATTAACGAAACTACATCGACACCGTTATTGATTGCGGTTATAAATTCTTTGATTGTGATTAAACAATTCACCAAACACAATTCGAACGATCAATCAGTTGCCAACACTCAACAGCAACTGGGTGACTCGAAACTGGTTGCTCAACAAAACAACATGTGTCTGCGCCTATCCCTGGAAGAAAGGCTAGGACGCACTTACTCGTTTCCCCGTGACAAGATGAGGAGATTGTTCGAGCTGACAGTGCGCAAAAAACTCATTACATTGCCAGACCGACGGTGTCCACCACAACCCGGCGACGTCAACAACTCTAACTAATGCTCCTATCACATAATAGTGAGCCACCTAATTGAGGATTGCTGCGTCTTCAAGAACTGGGTCGAGGACCAGTATTAACAGGGGAAGTTCACGCTTTCTGAGAACTGGAGGGTGAACCTGCTACAGAAGCACACTCCCAAAAAGGTGGATGCACCGGGGGCATCATGCTTTCCTGTGGAAGAAACTCCATCGGAAATCGTTCTTTCAGCAAAGACCAAAAGAATGCTGAAGGATCTACAGGCATGTCCGGCGGTCAGGTGGAAGAGCCCACTTGAACATGAAATTATCGAAGGGATGCTGAAACCACATCACATACCGAAAGTTGTTGACGAAGGGAAAATTCCCAAAATCAAGTCTTCAAAGTGTTCGAAGAAAAAGAAGAAGACCAAGAAGCCTGTGCAACCTGCCAAGTATGACGACAAACGCACAGATCTACAAAGGTACATTGACGTGCTGGAGGAGTACAACCAGAAGGTGCGGATACCAGTCACCCTCGAAGAGTTCCTCAAGCATATTCTTAAGAACGAAGAGAGTGACAACGATGAGGAAAATGACTCATTAGAAGCCGAAGACTATGTAGCAAGTTGCCACATGGTTTCCCATTCGTCGTTAAATGACGAAGAAGCTCCCTCAGCGTTAGAAAACAACGCAAAGGAACTGGGGGCAGGATCGGCGCCAAAATCCCCGGAACTGTCGAAAGACCCAATCGATAGGCTGTTAAACGAAGCCTTTCGTAAAAGCAAAGCTGACCGAGAATGTGAAACAGCCATATACGAAAAGGCTGAGCATCAGTGTCAGGATGAACAAGCTGCGGCAAGGAGGAGTCGTAAAGTAAGCCGACTAGACCAAAGAACACTTGCGGCAAACAAGAGAAGAATCAAGACAGAGAAGCGGTTCGCCAAAGCCCTGTCAGTGGGAATGAAGCTTCCACCTCTTAAAGGAAACACGCCCGGGGTCATAAGCCTCAACGGAGAGGACTCATATCCGAACTACTGCCTATATCATCGGAGGGTTACTCATCCCACCGAAGAATGCAGTGCCTTCAAGAAGTGGTGGCAAGAATATGTTGCCCATCAAAAACACTTCAAGAGGATGCGAAGCTCGTCGACTGCAAAAAAGTGCGGCAAGTGCGCGTGAGAAAATGGCTGGCAACTGTCATATGATTGATACCAGTTTGGTAGGGGATAAACCCCAAGTTCTTATCTTCGGGAGCGATTCTAAGGATGAAATGATCCTCAGCCCTTTCTTCAAAGACTCCACCTCCAAAAAAGAAGAGGGGGAGAAGAACTGTGAGAACATTCAGCTGTGTATCCGCACGCTGCCTGAAAAGAACTTCGGACCTACAAACAAGGGTTTGAGCAAAAAGGACAAAGGGAAAGAAAAAATTCCTGAGGAAATTGCCCTCGAGGAAACTCGCCTTATAGCACAGTAAAACCTGGAAGCTTATAAGGTAAGGATGATGCGGTCATATAAAAAACTGACTACGACGAGAACATTCTGCTAAGACGAACCCGTGCTAGTCGTCAAAAGACCTATGATCCCCAACCGTGCAAAACAGGGGAAATTCGAGCCTAACTATGAAGGCCCGTACATGGTAGACAAAGTCTACCATGGTAGAGCCTACCTTCTCATGGATATGAATGGCGAAAGACCCTTCTGGCCAATAAACGGACGGTTCCTCAAAAAATACTATGCTTGACGAGTCAGATTTAGGTCAATAATAGATGACGACGTTTGTGTCCGCTTGTTATCTTCCTGAGTCAAAAACACTGAATAGTATGTAAAGAAAACCGGTCGCCTCAAATATAGTGACATCGGACCGAGATGTCCTTAAACTAAAACTTCATCTCAAAAAAAACAACGGTACCGGACCAAGATGTCCTTAAACTAGAACCTCGCCTCAAATATAGCGACATCGGACCGAGAGGTCCTTAAACTAGAACTTCTCTCAAAAATGGCGATAATGGACCTGAATGTCCCTAAACTAGCACGCCATCTCCAAAATGTCAATCTCCACCCTTGAGATCTATATTGCAATCGAAGTCTCAACGGCGAGGGTTGCAACTCAAGTCCTATCGGCTACACAGCTACTTCAGCAGTGAAGTCACCCCCAAGTCCCGCTGACAAACAGATGGGTCATAAAAAAACGGTACGTCCACAAGCAAAATGGGCACGGATAAAAACCCAAGAGGGCGCCGTGAGTAAAAATAGCAGGACTGCCAGCAAGTTTGTGAAAACCCGAAAAGGCGCAATCTCGTAAAAAAAGGTACGTCCACAAGCAAAATGGGCACGGATGAAAACTCGAGAAGGCGTTGTGAGTAAAAATAGCAGGACTGCCAGCGAGTTTGTGAAAACACGAAAATGCGCAATCTCGTAAAAAACGGTAAGTCCACAAACAAAATGGGCACGGATGAAAACCCGAGAAGGCGCCGTGAGTAAAAACAGTAGGACTGACGGCGAGTTTGTGAAAACTCGAAAGGGCTCAATCTTGTAAAAAAAGTGTTTTATTATACACTTACAAGATCTCTACGACTCGTAAGGAGAATTTCCCCATGAGACCCTCACAGCTCATAAGGTTCAAAAGCCTTAAGCTACGGGGATCTAAACCTGCTCCTAAGCCCTCATATTTCCCAACATGCCCTACAAGTGGTCCAATATTAACCCTTGTATACAATCAACGGGCATAAATAAACAATCTCTCACCAAGTTCCACCGATGACAAGAAATATCCCCATATGGTGAACGACACTTGTAAGTCCCCTCGACTTATGAGGAGAAAACGCTTTTGTAAGATCCTTACGACTTGCAAGAGAAAATACAACTTAGGAGTTCTTACGACTTCTAAGGAGAACATACACCTATGAGATCTTCACGACTCGCAGGGAGAAATACCTTTCTGAGACCCTTATGGCTCATAAAGTCAAAAAGCCTTAGTCGACAGGATCCTAACTCTATTTGCTGAGCCATCTTTGTTAAAATCGATAAAGAAAATGATGATTCGCTCCTGGCAACATTCCAGTTGTAGCGATGTTGATGCCTAAACAAGTGTCAAACTCCAAGTCCTTTCACGGCAAATGATGATTCACTCTTTGGAAACATTCCGGTCGTAGCGATGCTGATGCCAAGGTTGGTATCAGATCCCAAACTCGCAATAAAAACTGAAGTGAGTAGTAAACAAAAATATGCATATGGAATAGCCGAAATGATGGAGGAACTCGCAATAAAAATCAGCGAGTAAAAGTATACATATAAAAACAGCCGAAATGTTTGGGCAACTCGCAATAAAAAGCAGCGAGTAAAAAAAATAGGCATATAAAAACAGCCTAAATGTTTGAACAACTCGCAATAAAAGGCAGTGAGTAGAAAATAAAAGAAAATAGCCGAAATGTTTGGGTAACTCGCAATAAAAAGTAGCGAGTAAAAAATAAAAGAAAATAGCCGAAATGGTTGGGCAACTCGCAATAAAAAGCAGCAGGAAAAAAATATATAGCCGAAATGATTGGGCACCGTGAAAAATAGACGAAATGATTGGGCAATCGCGACTTTCGTGACATGAAAGCTAAAAAGATAGAGCATCAAGGAAAGTAATAACAAAATGAAAATGAAAATTTTCTGCCTTGTAGGCAAATCTACACCGACCCCTGTATACAATCCATAGGCACAAATGAAAAGGGAACCCTATTTTCCCACCAAGCTCCGTCAAAGGGAAAGCCAAATCTTGATAGCAACATCTACAACATAGAAATCAGCTCGACATTCTTCTTATTCCAGTAGGATACAGATGCAACATAATCAAAGACCCAAGAATCAAATCAAAAAAGGAGGAGTGACGGCAAAATCCCAGCTCCATCTCGACGTTCCTTCTCGATGCAAACGCAACATTAACAAAGACCTAAGGGTCGAACAAAGTGGAGCAACGGCATATTCCTAGCTCCAGCCCAACGTTCCTCTTCGATGCAAACGCAGCGTCATCAAAGACTCAAGGGTCAAATCAAAAACGGAGTGACGGCAAAATACTAGCTCCAGCCCGACGTTCCTTCTCGGTGTAGGCGTGACGTCAACAAAGCTCCAACGAGCCAAATCAAAATGGAGCAATGGCAAACTCCTAGCTCTAAATCTTGACGGTTCATATACAATCTAAAGGCTACCCCAGCGTACCTTCTCATTCCATCAAAATGCAGAAATGACATCAACAAGGCTCCAAATAGCCAAATCAAAAAGGAGCGATGGCAAAATCCTAGCTCCAAGTCTTGATGGTACGTATACATCCTAAAGACTATTCCGGCGTACCTTCTTATTCCATCAGGTGCAGACGTGACGTCAACAAAGTTTCAACGAGCCAAATCAAATTGGAGCAAAGGCATATTCCTAGCTCCGGACTTCAACTGCAATACATACAATATAGAAGTCCTACAGATGTCTACCCTACTTCAGCAAAGAAATGGCAAGGCATCGTCAAACAAAATGAAGCAACGACATATTCCCAGCTTCAGGGTCTCGACGGCAACTTATATAAAACCTAAGAGACTATCAGAGATCATCGCACACCAGCGCAGAGTGGTTATAACTCATCGGAGCTCCAAATTGAGCCTAAGCTTAAGTAAATGTAAGTCCACGTTACCCGTCCCGGTTCTTACGGGGAGGCGAAAACGGTAAAAAACGATTTTTTGACACAAGGCAACATGGACTAAAAAGAGGATCTTTGCTAAACAAAAACCTAGCAAACTAACTACAAGTTTAACTACTCGGTTAGGAGGTTATACATAGGTCTTGAACTCGTTCTCTTCTTCCTCCTTGGAGTGGTTTGAACGGCTTCTCTTCGTAGTCTTCTCTTCGTCGAAGAAGGATCCACCCGAAGGCCTCTACCTTGAGCTCCTACCTCAACCTAGAGGTAACTAAAGTGCTTGGCTTGCTAAACCTAGAACTCTAGAGTGAGTAGAGTGAAGTTATGAAGGTTTTATCTCAATATCTCATGGTTCTCAACACATGAGACATGTGAGCTTTGAAAGAGAGGAAGAGGATGGGCTTTGGATGAGAGAGAGTAAGCAAGTGAGAATGAAAATAATTTAGCAACCATACTCTCATATTTGGAATAATGATAATAATAATAATAATAATTAAGAAATGTGATGGTTAGTTTATGAATGACCATTATCATTTCATTCATTTAATGCATTTTGCAAAGAATAAGAAGCCTCTTTGAAATGAAATGATGATGGTCAACAAGTCCACAATGGTCAACCGGTCAACAAAGTCAACAAGTCAACAAAAGTCAAATTGTCAATAACTCTAACCATAGCACAATTATCCTTAATTAATATTATTAACAATATTTCTCATTCTCATTAGGGTTTGGGAAAAGTCAACGGTCAACAACCCTAATGAGAATCCTCTGCCTCTGCCTCTGTCAACTGTGCATACACACCCGCATCCGTGTTCCGAGGAACACGAATACAATGAGATAAAACCAATCCCAAAACATATACTAGGATCTGGCTCAAACCAAAGCCCTCTAGTAATAACTGCCCGGACACCAAATGTGCACAAGTGCGCGGATGTGAACGAACCCTATCGCAAAACCATGCGACCTCTACTCTGTTTTGCCCAAAAGCGAATAGCCCTCTGTGTGGGACTCTAAAGACTCGACACTACGCTGGCAGTAGGTTTAACCACAGGCCGCAAGCGGTACTAGCTGTACGTAACGGTCCCCAGGTAGATGCCGATAAGAAGACTGATGAGGTGAACCCATCCGAACTCCTACTGAGCCTGAATGTGACAATCTCCGTACAGTCTAGTCTGTTTGTCTGAGAATATCGCATGGCGGGCCTAGGGGGTGGTAAACGTCAGTCCCCTAATAGCGGTACAAGTCATGTCGGAGTGTAGCCCAGAACACCTTGAGATAACACTGGAAAACCTACCGGTATATCTCGCTTGCCCTGACCAGGGACGACTATGTGTAATGGCTCTCCTAGACACAGCGCGATATCAACCCCCAATACCGGGAGAGACGAATCCTGTCTAACCGTCACTGCCTCCAAGTGCTTCGGGACTGCACCCAACTGCTACTTGTTTGCATGAATCATTTGAGCCGTGGTAGGGTAGCAATCTAAGAACAGTGGGAACACACTCGAGGCGAAGTGACAGTGTCAAGTCAGCGGACTAAGCTGTACTCATGTCACCTGGGAACTGATAACTGACGATAGGTATAGTACCAACTAACAGTTCCTGACGAGTCCTGTCCAGTGTACTCGTAACCTAACGAGCACCCGCATACTATCTCAAGTACGACGTACTGACGTCTGTGGGACAGACCATCTCCCCTGATGGGATGAGAAGCGCATGCGCTAGTCTACTCCGGAGTATCGATGCCCCGTCTCGATAATCCTATGACTAGGGACCTGTATAAGGATGTGCTTGTAGATTACCCAGCCCCCACTAGTGTGACTGCCATCATAACGCTGGTAATCAAGCAAAGATCCTAAGGGCTCCACTAATGTGTATAGGCGATATGCTAAAAGAAACACATGCACACATTAAAGTAGGAACAAACCAAGTAGCATACTACCATTTCGAGCAAGATTGTCTATACAACTGTGAATATCCCAAGCTTCCATCAAGTAATATACAAACTAGTATGATACAGTAATGGCCTCTAGGGCATATACACTAACAATCTCCCACTTGCACTAAGGCCATGTACTGGCGTATCGAAGACCTATCATCTCGATGAGCCACTCGAACTGAGTCTGGGGTAAAGCCTTCGTGAATGGATCTGCAATGTTATCTTCTGTAGCTACCCTCCGAACCTCGATCTCCCGGCGATCCACGATCTCCCTGATCAGGTGATACCGCCTCAAGATGTGTCTGGACTTCTGATGAGACCTGGGTTCCTTCGCTAAAGCTATAGCCCCGTTGTTGCCACAATACAGAGGTATTGGATCAACATTGGACAGAATCACCTGAAGTTCTGTCAAGAACTTCCTCATCCAGACGGCTTCTTTTGCGGCATCAGATGCAGCGATATATTCCGCTTCCATCGTTGAGTCAGCAATGGTTTCCTGTTTGCAACTCTTCCACCACACCGCCCCTCCATTGAGGGTAAAGACATAACCCGACATGGATTTGGAGTCATCCTTGTCACTCTGGAAGCTGGAGTCAGCAAAGACTTCCATCTGGAGGTCTTTTCCGCCGTAAACCAAAAACATGTCCTTAGTCCTTCTCAGGTACTTCAGAATGTTCTTTACCGCTATCCAGTGCTTCTCCCAGGGTTTGACTGATATCGGCTTACCACACTCAGTGCATAAGCGACATCTAGTCTGATACACAACATCGCATACATTATAGAGCCTACCGCAGAAGCGTAGGGTATAATAAACATGCGATCCCTTTCCAAATCAGTCTTGGGAGACATCTCTTTGGAGAGGGTGATCCCGTGACAAGCCGGTAAATTACCGTGCTTGGAATCTTCCATACTGAATCTTTTCAGTATGATGTCAATGTACCTGGACTGTGAAAGTCCTAATATCCTCTTGGTCCTATCATGATGGATCCGGATCCCCAGAATGTAAGAGGCATCACCCAGGTCTTTCATAGAGAACCTGTGTGACAAGAACCCTTTGACAGATTGTAGCATAGGAATGTCGTTTCCTATCAAGAGAATGTCATCCACGTATAAAACGAGGAATGCGACAGTTCGTGCTACAATTTTACTATAGATGCATGGTTCATCTGGATTTTTGATAAAGACAAATTCTTTGACCGTCTCATCAAAACAAATGTTCCAACTTCGCGATGCCTGCTTTAGTCCATAAATGGACTTAAGCAACTTACACACATTCCCGCTGCTCCCACTTTGAATGAAACCCTCTGGCTGGTCCATATAGACACACTCCTCTAAACTTCCATTTAGAAAAGCGGTCTTTACGTCCATCTGCCAAATCTCATAATCGTGGAAGGCAGCAATGGCAAGAAGGATCCGAATGGATTTGAGCATAGCCACTGGAGAAAAGGTTTCGTCATAGTCAAAACCAGGTCTTTGACGAAAACCCTTTGCAACAAGTCTAGCCTTATAGGTCTCAACCTGTCCATCTACACCAATTTTCCTTTTGAAGATCCATTTGCAGCCTACGAGTTTTACCCCTTCTGGAGCAACGTCCAAAGTCCATACTTTGTTGGTGTACATGGACTCCATTTCGGTCCGCATTGCATCCAGCCATTTTACCGAGTCAGCGCTCTGAATGGCCTGCTGGAAGCTATTCGGCTCATCATTATCAATGATGCAATCTTCTCTATCCCCGTCTATGAGAAAACCGTAGTATCTCTCGGGCGGATGAGACTTCCTACTACTCCTGCAGAGCGGCGCAGGAATGTCCTGTTCTTTTGAACCCTTTGGTTCTACTAAGCTTTCAGTAATAGCTCATTGTTCTGGAATTTCTTCCAGTTCTATTGCGCTCGCACTTATCTGATTTTCCAAAAATTCAGTTTCCAAGAAGCAGGCATGACGAGAAACAAAAACCTTTTGTTCCTCTGCGCAATAGAAAAAATATCCTTTGGAGTTCTTTGGATATCCCACAACTTGCACTGTACTGAGCGTGCCTCGAATTTGTCCGCATGCTGCTTTTTGACAAAAGCTGGACATCCCCATGTCTTAATGTGCTTAAGATAGGGTTTCTTCCCACTCCACATCTGATATGGTGTGGTAGGCACTGTCTTAGTTGGAACTCGGTTCAGAAGGTATGCAGCTGATTCTGGCGCATATCCTCAGAATGATCGCGGCAACTCAGCGTTACTCATCATGGAACGTACTATATCCAATAGGGTTCGGTTCCGTCTCTCCGATACACCATTATGTTGTGGGGTGTATGAAGGAGTAAGTTGAGAGAGAATTCCATTCTCTTTTAGGTAACCCAGGAACTCGGCACTCAAGTATTCACCACCTTGATCAGATCTCAGTGTCTTGATACTTTTGCCTATTTGTTTTTCTACTTCATGCTTGTATTCCTGGAATTTTTCGAAAGCTTCAGATTTATGTTTCATTAAGAAGACATATCCATACCTTGAAAAATCATCCGTAAAAGTAATGAAGTAAGAATAACCACTTCGCGCATGTGTAGACATTGGACCGCATACATCACTGTATACGAGTCCTAAGAGCTCGCTCGCTCTTACTCCGTGTCCAGTGAACGGAGTCTTTGTCATCTTTCCTTTGAGACATGATTGACAAGTTGCATATGATTGATATTTGAACGGATCCAAATATTCTTCTTTATGCAACTTAGTTAACCTTGTCTCATTGATGTGACCCAGTCTACAATGCCATAAGAAAGCCTGATTTATTTCTGGAGACTTTCTTTTGTGTGTATTCTGGACATTAAAAATCTGTGGTTGGTTTAATACGTATATACCGTTGCTTAATGTACCCGACCCAATCAGAACATGATTAAGGTGAATGTTTACAAAATCACTTACAAATGTAAATCATAACCTTCTTTAGACATTAAAGATACAGATATGATATTACAAGTCGCACTGGGTACAAAATAACAATCACGCAAAACCAAAACATGTCTATCTGACAATCCTAAGTGATAGTCCCCCACGGACTCAGTATCCATGCCAGCTACGTTTGCAACTCTGAGAGTCATATCACCTGCCTTCAAAACCCTACGCTTTCTCAGTGCCTGCAAAGAATTACAGATATGAGATCCCGATCCGGTATCCAATACCCAGGAAGTAGAGTTTAGTGACAGACAGTTTTCAATAACATACACACCTGAAGCCGAAGCCATAACTTGCTTTGGGTCCTGGTTCTTGGCCTTCTAAGCCCTGCAATCTTTCTTCCAGTGTCCTTTCTTATGACAATAAAAGCACTCTTCCTTTCCCACAAGTTGTCCCTCTATCTTTGCTACCTTTGACTTTCCCTTGGCTTCCACTTTACTAACACTGCCCCTTGGTTTGGTAGGGGTCTTCTTCTTCTTTCCTTTGGCTTTCGCCTTGGACCTAGAAGAGGAAGGTCCTCCAATAGACAAAGTGGATGTTTCCCTTACTTTCTGTAAGGTGCCCTCTGCACTCCTCAACATGTTGAGGAGTTCCGGAAGTTCAACTTCTTTTCTTTGCAAGTTGAAGTTCAGGATAAACTGGGCGTAAGTGGAAGGGAGGGACTGGAGAATCAAGTCAGTGTAGAGCTCGTTCTCTAACGTGGTCCCGAGGTCCGCTAGCTCTTCAATAAAGCCAATCATCTTAAGCACGTGTTCCGCTACCGATGATCCGACGGCCAATCTCACCGAAAACAACTTTTTCGAGACTTCGTATCTGGCGATACGGGATTGCTCTCCATATAGTTCCTTAGTATGGAGAAATATGGATTCAAGGTCTATATTCTCGTGCCTCCTCTGATGTTCATTGTCCATAGAGGCAAGCACGAGGCACTTGGCCTTCGTGCAGTCAATCTCCCAGGTCTTACGGATTTCCTTATCCGCGACGCTGGATGTGGGACCTGGGACAGGGGGAGCTTTGGTGGTAAGGAGATACCCCAACTTGTCATAAGTGATTGCCATTTTGACATTCCTGAGCCAATCTTTGTAGTTTGGCCCTGTCAGTATATTTTTATCTAGTAGTAACTTAAGTCCGGTCATGATGTTTGGTCGCTGCAATTAGGAGAGAGAGAAGAAACACTTTAGCATGATGCTCTTTCAAGTTTAGAGTGGTTTTTAGTTTGTCTAAACAGGATGGCTCCCACTGTTTCTCGAATCCTTCCTCAAACCAAAAAAGAAGAATTAGTCGGGATCAATCTCACCGTACAATACTTGCTTAACCGTTCAGCCAGGCCAGTGTTGGTACTTCGAGAGAGGTTTTCCAACTCTTTCGCGAAGTTCCTTAATTAAATAACCTTTTTTCCCTGTGGGCATAGCCCCGCTAACACCTTTCTAGACACCTATTTGGTTTATAGCATTGATCGTTAAGTGAGAAAGTTCCCGAGGAGTAGCATATACTCACAGTAGGATCGGGATCCAAATATCATCGTGTGATAAAACTGAAGGAATCATACCAGAATCATCATACTCCAAATGGTATGCAGCACTAGCAAGTTTCAGTTTCTTTAGAAACTCCCGATGTGGATTTTTTCCCCATGCTCTTATGACCTTGACTTTGGCCAACAAATCATAAGTTACATGTCAAGTTCTACCCGTCATTTTCCAGGTTAATTTGAACCCACCCGTACCTACCCTTGACTTTGGCCAACAGGGTAGTACGACTGTCCCAAACCAACGCATCTATCTATGCTACATATGAATATCCAATAGCTACCAATCACTATGGCTTGACTTTGGCCAACGAACACAGCTTGAATACTATTGGCTATCCATATGAAATGTCGGAGGGCTACGAATGGTTTTGGCAAAACCGTGAACGTAGTGAACTTGATATAATCGAAGGAACGTGATAGTTTTTAAAAGGAGTGGTTCAAGCTCCGCGTTTTAAAAGTTTTCTGTTTTGAAAAGAAACCGAGTGGTTTTGAAATTGTTCCAACGAATTTACTTTGGTTTATTTTCTTGCATTAATTTAATGCGTCCCATCAATTAATCCTACCATTGCAGAAAACAACGAAAATATGACGTACGCTTATGCCATCCGCATTCGCCACGGGGCCCCGTCATTACCCGTTAGGTTACTTAACTAACGACAGAGCGGGGGCTGGACTAGCGCGGATGCAAAACATAAGCAACGCCTACTAGATATCATATATAGATATATACATTCGTCAGATGCAATGATAGCCATTCCAGATCACAGATGAACACATTGGATATACTAGGAATCCACGTTTTGTTCGAGCCTGTAACGAAAGACGGATTACACGGTCGTGATGAATAGCCAAAACCCCACCCTAGACCCCTACGGGTGCGGCAAACTACCCGCCAAGTACCCGAAGTGAAGCAACCTCCCTCAACAACGTGAGTAGGCCACTCGGCACTTTGAGGTACCCGGTAGCTTGTGCACCCCACCTTGGGTCTATCCTAGGAGCAAAAACAGTAAAAGAAATAATATACAATGGAGGCTACAACCTCATCCCGGATGTGCGGCCATAAAAATAATATTACATCAATTTACATATAACATCAAATGAAAGATAAAGAAAACTCTCATCTCACAACCCCCGACTATTCATCCGCGACAATCCAACGAGTTCATATACACAATCCAACAACATTACAGATCACAGATATGCACAACCCCCACTAATCGACGTATAGCGATTAGTTGACGTTCAGTGCATATATCACATCACAGATATAACCCATTAGCTAAAGTCTACAGAACTTCGATCAAAAATACGGATTTGTAACTACCCCAAACACAACTTTGTTCTCTGGAAATTCTGGGCAGAAACAAAATATCCTAAAAATCCCAAAACAGAACACTGAGCAAACTGCAGCAAAGACGAGTCGCGGCCGAGTCAACTCGGCCGCGGATCCACGGCGAAACGCATGGTTTCGCCGCCGTTCCGCCATGAGTTGACCGAGTCAGGGGCTCGTTTTTGCTGCATGTTCTTAGAAAACCCTAAGCCGATTTTTAAGGTATGTGGAATTATTTTTGGAGCAGTTTTAAAAAACAGCAGAAACTTGAGGATTTTGACGTGTTTTGCGATTTTTTCTCGGATCGAAATTCTAAATATTTTCCTAACATGCTAGTTGTTGTTTAGCTAGGCTCTGATACCACTGTAAGTCCACGTTACCCGTCCCGGTTCTTACAGGGAGGCAGAAACGGTAAAAAACGATTTTTTGACACAAGGCAACATGGACTAAAAAGAGGATCTTTGCTAAACAAAAACCTAGCAAACTAACTACAAGTTTAACTACTCGGTTAGGAGGTTATACCTAGGTCTTGAACTCCTTCTCTTCTTGCTCCTTGGAGTGGTTTGAACGGCTTCTCTTCGTAGTCTTCTCTTCGTCGAAGAAGGATCCACCCGAAGGCCTCTACCTTGAGCTCCTACCTCAACCTAGAGGTAACTAAAGTGCTTGGCTTGCTAAACCTAGAACTCTAGAGTGAGTAGAGTGAAGTTATGAAAGTTTTATCTCAATAGCTCATGATTCTCAACACATGAGACATGAGAGCTTTGAGAGAGAGGAAGAGGATGAGCTTTGGATGAGAGAGAGTGAGCAAGTGAGAATGAAAATAATTTAGCAACCATACTCTCATATTTGGAATAATGATAATGATAATAATAATTAAAAAATGTGATGGTTAGTTTATAAATGCCCATTATCATTTCATTCATTTAATGCATTTTGCAAAGAACAAGAAGCATCTTTGAAATGAAATGATGATGGTCAACAAATCCACAATGGTCAACCGGTCAACAAAGTCAACAAAAGTCAAATTGTCAACAACCCTAACCATAGCACAATTGTCCTTAATTAATATTATTAACTATATTCCTCATTCTCATTAGGGTTTGGGAAAAGTCAACGGTCAACAACCCTAATGAGAATCATCTGCCTCTGCCTCTGTCAACTGTGCATACACACCCGCATCCGTGTTCCGAGGAACACGAATACAATGAGATAAAACCAATCCCAAAACATATACTAGGATCTGGCTTAAATCAAAGCCCGCTAGTAATAACTGCCCGGACACCAAACGTGCACAAGTGCGCGGATGTGAACGAACCCTGTCGCAAAACCATGCGACCTCTACTCTGTTTTGCCCAAAGGCGAATAGCCCTCTGTGTGGGACTCTAAAAACTCGATACTACGCTGGCAGTGGGCTTAACCACAGGCCACAAGCGGTACTAGCTGTACGTAACGGTCCCCAGGTAGATGCCGATAAAAAGACTGATGAAGTGAACCCATCCGAACTCCTACTGAGCCTGAATATGACAATCTCCGTACAGTCCGGTCTGTTCGTATGAGAATATCGCATGGCGGGCCTAGGGGGCGGAAAACGTCAGTCCCCTAATAGCGGTACAAGTCGTGTCGGAGTGTAGCCCAGAACACCCTGAGATAACACTGGAAAACCTACCAGTATATCTCGCTTGCCCTGGCCAAGGACGACTATGTGTAATGGCTCTCCTAGACACAGCGCGATATCAACCCCCAATACCGGGAGAGACGAATCATGTCTAACCGTCATTGCCTCCAAGTGCTTCGGGACTGCACCCAACTGCTACCTGTTTGCACGACTCATTTGAGCCGTGGTAGGGTGGCAATCTAAGAACAGTGGAAACACACTCGAGGCGAAGTGACAGTGTCAAGTCAGCAGACTAAGCTGTACTCATGTCACCTGGGAACTGATAACTGACGATAGGTATAGTACCAACCGACAGTTCCCGACGAGTCCTGTCCAGTGTACTCGTAACCTAACGAGCACCCACATACTATCTCAAGTACGACATACTGACGGCTGTGGGACAGACTATCTTCCCTGCTGGGATGAGAAGCGCATGCACTAGTCTACTCCGGAGTATCGATGCCCCGTCTCGATAATCCTACGACTAGGGACCTGTATAAGGATGTGCTTGTAGATTACCCAGCCCCCACTAGTGTGACTGCCATCACAACGCTAGTAATCAAGCAAAGATCCTAAGGGCTCCACTAATGTGTATAGGCGATATGCTAAAAGAAACACATGCACACATTAAAGTAGAAACAAACCAAGTAGCATACTACCATTTCGAGCAAGATTGTCTATACAACTGTGAATATCCCAAGCTTCCATCAAGTAATATACAAACTAGTATGATACAGTAATGGCCTCTAGGGCATATACACTAACAGAAAAAAGCGACATGGCAAATTCTTAACGCTTGCCCTTCCGACGGTCATATATCCTAAGGAGATTACTTGAAGACATCTTGTCCAGCCTCCAAAGGGATTAGAGACACGACAGTCGCGGGGCTACTCGAACAACGGCTTAAAGACCGCATATCGAGGAATACATCAACCAACGCGATGGTACCACAGACCAAAGCCCTAGTACAACAAAACCTAACGGACCTCTGTCGCAAAGAATGGTGGTTATCTATATACAACGTTAAGACAAGTTTGCATGTAAAACCCAGGGAGGTAAACTAAACAAACTCCAAAATGAGTACATAAACTAGAGACTCCGAAATGAGTGAATAAACTACAAACTCTGAAATGAGTACCTAAACTAGAAACTCCGGAACGAGTGGATAAACTACAAACTCCGAGATGAGTACATAAACTACTTTACGTCAAGTCAAGATAGAAAGGCGCAAATATGAAATGAAATATGTCTTTTATTCATGAATCAAAATGAATACAAGATACAAAAGAATAAAAGAAGAAAATATACGGCGACAAAAATTTCTATGCTGGTGGGCGGTTCAATAAGCCGGCAAGTTCGTCATTCTTCCGCCGGACTTCCGCTTCAAGCTCTATCAACATCGCGAGCTGAGTCCCTGCCTGTGCATGTTGGTTCTGATATAAAGAAAATCGACTTTCAAGCTCTTTCTCGGCAGCTTTATGGGCCTGGACCATCTCACGTGTAAAAATAATGGCTTTATCAAGAGCCACCAGCTCCGTAATGGCCTCCTGAAGAACTCGCCAAAGTTCATAAGCACGAGTAGTCTTTGTGGTGAGTTGGGCTTGAAGTTCCCCTAAAGCTTTTAAAGCCAGTTCCCTCGCCGAAAACTTCCGGTTGAGCCTCTTCTCACATGACTGGAGATTGGCTGCGCATCTGTCGATCCATCCACGCAGGTTGGTCTTTACAGACAAGATGTCAGAAGGAAGGCGTACGCATTCAATCCTATGTAGGTAGGCCTCCACTCGACGGCAATACTCGATCCAAGTATGCACCCATGCCTCGTCATGATAAGTGGCAAGAACAGACAAAAAAGCGTTTCTTTTAACATCGAATTCTTCGGCCGTGACAGGATTACCAGCGCGAAGATCTTTGATGAGAATCTCCAGTAAATGAATGCTCTATTTTGCCATCCTCTCATACAAGCATCGGGCGTAAGGGCCTGATGGCATGCAGATCCGGGATTCCAAGGGGGTCAGGATTGGCCTCGTCTTCAGAGCGGCCTCGTCTTCAGAAACGGCTGAGATGGACTGTTTCAGAGCCCGTTCTTCTTCCATCGTTAGAGGACCCATTAGTAGCCTAGGTGATGACAGATCAACGTCATAGAAAACGACAGAGGGAAAGCCTCCCTTCTTAGGGCGCACATTCTCACTTTCATCCTGCAATCGTTTCAAGACTTCGACCAATTGAGCGTCTTCCTCGGCAGATGTGCCAGGAAAGAGGAGGCCGTCGTCTGGTTCATGCATAGATATGGGCTCGTCGTGAAGAGGCTCGGACACAAGCAATGCATCGAGTAGACCGGCGACCAATTTCTTTCTCCTTTTAGAGCCTGCACTAACACCGGTGGAGGGGTGCTTCCTCCCCTTTGGATCTTTTGCACGGCACTGCCCAACATTGCCTTCGGTATCTGCCTTTTAGGGCGCCACGGCTGGTGCTTTATCAGGAGTCGCTGTCTCGGCTCTTGTACGTACCGGCATACCAGCAGTATGGGGGGTTTATTCGGCTTGTGCGGATTTAGGAATGAACAATGAGCCGTTGTCCCTTAGAGGAGGGCAAACAACAGACCGTGGCCGCAACGGGTCTTTGATGGCTTGAACGGGAGCAGGAGCAGGAGCAGGAGCAGGAGCTTTATATTCAAAGAGCACTCTTCTCTCCTCTGTAATGATGGGACCAACCCAGTGGTGATACCAGCCCTTGAAGGGTCCCACGGGTCTCAGAAGATAGTCAGGCTCAGGAATCATGAAAAAGGAACCGGTACCCAATCGCATGAAGTGGTGAATGACGTCACGAGTGACCTCCAGCGAAAGAGTGGGCTTGATTAAAAAGGCTTCGAGGCGGACGCTTTGGTTGTAACCCAGCTGCTGGGCGAAGCGATGTGGATTGTACCGCATGAATAGAATAGTATTATTTAGGCAGAACACTAAGTATCCTGGCCCGATTGAATATAAATGCATGATCTTTTTGGGCTTCAAAGCCAGTGCTCCACTCTTCGACAAATCGAACAGCTGTTGAATGGGCCCAGCCAGAGCAGAAATGACTCTGTCACTGAACACCATCCTGCCTTTGTTTGAATACGGATTGAATAGTATGCGCAGAGCCCCTAACTGGATCGGATCAGGAGCAGAAGCGTCGACCAGCCTCATGACCCGCGGAAAGGTGTACGACTCATAGAAGTCAAGACATCGATGCACAGCAAACGCACCCAACACATGCATCTCAATCCACGATGTGAAATAGTGGAGGGAGAAATTCATAGTGTCTGCACCCGGATTGGAAGTGTTGGCAGCAGTACTTAAACCATGGTATAAGTGTGATAGTCCTGCAATGCCAATAACCAATCATGCTCATTCAGCTATGCGATAGGCAGGATAGAAGACGAAAGCCCTTATAAAACGGTGATGCATCGGCATGGCGAACCAGCTAAGCCAGAGGCCGATAAAGCCAACAAAGAAAGTTTCTTCATCCATTCCAGGGGCAGTGATCGCGTCAAAGGTTACGACCGATGAGCTTGGAATATAAAACTGTGGCAGGTCCTTTTCTTTGGTCGGCAATTTCTTCAAGCCGAATCCGAAAGGATCCTCGATCTTCGTGAATTTCAGAGCCTTCTTGGATAAGACATCTTCACGGAGAAAGCAAGCAATGAAAGCATCGAAAGTGACACCTTGCCCTTCCGATGTCACGAACGGTTTCTCAAAAATACCCAAGACCTTAATTAGACTTGGGTGCTTGTGACGAATAGCATTCTCAAACGTCAAGCCATCAAGCATAGCGGTCACTGTAGTAAATATGTACTCATCAGGAGGCAGTAATTCTTCATAATGTTCTCCCCTAATCGGCAACCCTGAAATTTCGCGAAACTTCTCCAAGGAGATAGAGACTTCGCGATCCCCAAGCAAAAATGTGTTCGTGGGAAGATTCCACTGGTTCAAGAAGGCCTTGACCCACTAGACGTAGGGAGCATGATAGTAGAACAACGACGAATATACTGCTTGGTACAACCCAACCTTCTGCAGCCGTGAGCGTTGAGACTAGAGAATGTATCGGGCCCACGGAAGGTAGCTCACTAGATGGCGCGAGGTAACGCCTATCTTATACACCTGTCCCTAGGGTCGAGCTTCACCCTGTCATATCCAGCGTCCCAAAATATCAATGGCCATCAGGGGTTGATTGGGTATCCCGGTCGTTGACGGTTCAAGCCAGCCTATGGGGGTCCAATTAGTTGCCTCCACCGCATAAGCATTCCGCGGACGCTCCGTCAATGATATCGAGCGGATAGGCTCTGCTGGCACTTCGCATGTAAAACTACGACAACCCCTGATAATGTGACCGTACCAGACTCCCTATAAGAGAAGGCTTTTATTATCCTTGTCATGTTCCCTAATCATCGCCATAACCTCCTCGTCTGACGGCGACTATGGGAAAGTGGCCTCCGAGCGTGTGTAAGGGAAGTAGGAAAGTGATGCCATCGTACCTAATAAAAAAGGGGGGACCCATTAATAAAAACATATATATATATATATATATATATATATATATATATGAATTCGTTTCATGAGACCACTAACTACAAAGCCAGTAGTCCCCACAAAATCCAAATGGCAGCTCACCAATAATGAGGCAAGATAATCATTGTGAGAATCCAAAAGGATTCTCATTAAATAAACAATGGAGTTTAAATAACTCCTAACATCCTCCAAAAACGAGCTCTGTTAAAATGCACAACAGATTCAAATCTGTGTCAAGGGTATTAAAACCCTAAAAGAAAAAAATGCTCAAGAATACCAAGGAATGAAATTCCCAAAAGTTTATGAGTATTTTAGAGTTAAGCTCTGTGATATGGAATTAAATTCCTTTAATAATGGGATTAAATCCCAGAAACCCCCACTGTGGGGAGACAAAGAAAATGGAATTAAATTCCAACAAAGATCGATAATAAGGTAAACCCTAGGAGGAGAACTAACAATCCTCAAGACCCCAGAGTTTTTGGATCTCTAAGAGATCGGTTTAGGGTTAGAGCAAAACTCTGGTGATGGATTTAAAATCCAGAGGAAAATATGGAAAAAGGGGTTTCCCTAAAAGGTAACCGTCGTTCAAGATTTTTATCCAAAAAAAAGAGTTTTGCAGAGTTTAACTCTAAAAGATCTAGGGCAGAGAACTAAGTTCTGAAGTGGAGAATTAAATTCTCAAGAAAAAGTTGATGAGGAAGACGAAGAAACAGTGAATCGTCTAATAAGTCAGACACCTTTTTTATAAGACGTGTGTCACGCCCCGCTTCCCAGTATACGGCGAAGGGGACGGGACGAGACCGCTACGTATTTACTGTGAAGTAAATACGTTAAGCGTATCTAAGTAATATAAAAGTAAAGCACAAAAGACAAGATATAATTAAAAACAGCAACTTTATTTATTCACATTCTTTCTGTACAATGCATGGAAAGTAAATACAACTGATAAAAAATGCCTAAACAATGGCATAACAGAAAAAGTACTGAATGGAAAGTGTACAATGACTAGAGATCGGGGTCTTCACTGAACCGGTCCAAGTCTTCAGCAGTAGGCTCGATCTCTGACGTGTCCAGATCACCTGACGACATTCAAAGAAGAAACAAAGAGAATATCGTCAGCGAACAGATCGCTCGGTAAGTCCCAAAGATAAGGGAGAAATAGAATAGATAGAAAAGAAGGTAGCTTTTAAAGTTGTGTTATATGGTTATAATGTTGTGTTAACGCTATTATTTGTAGCTTGGTACAGAAGATGCCAGTGTATACGAGAGGAGTCCCACTTACACCGGAGACTTTGGTAACCCGTAGTACAAGACTCCGTCGATAATACCACAGAACAACGGCATGGATGTAATTACGTCTTAAGTGACCACCTCGTGCCACCTTTAACATATTCCGTACGAGTCTACCCCTTAAACCCCGTAGTGTTATCTTGATTATATTGTTGTATTGTATTGTCTTGTATTGTAAACTGTATAGATTGTATAATTGGATGACTGACCGAAACCATGATATCAGTAAACGGATGTAGCTGGAGAATCGTGTATGTAACTGTAGAATCATGGATGTAACTGTATAATCATGTAAATGGAATGTATATCCATGGTTCAGTTCAGTCAAGTTGATAGATTGAATATCTGGAATAATGGAATCATGGATTCATGTTGAATTGTAATTGTTAGTTATGTATATGCCCTAGAGGCCATTGTTGTACATATGATGTATATTATAATGGATGCTTGGATATATATAGAGAGGACTTTCTTGCTCGTCATGATAGTATGCTATTTGGTTTCACTTTATCTTAACATGTTGACTTGTATTAGTTTACTGCCTTGTTCTCATATGTTGATAAAGCCCTTAGGATATGTACTCGACTACTGCGACTATGATGAGATCATACTAGTGGGGCCACGGTAGTCGATGAGTGCATCCTATAACTGTTCCTAGTCGAGGGTGTGTCGAGACAGGGCATCGATACACCAGAGTAGACTAGCGTATACGCATCTTGACCCATATGATGGGCGATGGATGATCCCATATCCATCGGTGTTTAACATCAAGAATGGTGTACGGGTGCTTAGTGGAGACTTGGTACACTGGACGGACTTGCCGAGAACTCCCAGATGGTATTATACCTCACGTCAGATGGCAGTTCTCCGGTGACACTGGTACAGGTTAGTCTGTAGACCCGAGATCGTCATAGAGTCTTGTGTGATTCCCACTGTGCTTTGATTTCCAGCTTACCACATCCAAGAGGGCGTGCAAAACGGTGGCTTTTGGGTGCAGTCCCGAATCACATGGAGGCAATGAGCGATAAGAGGGGATTCGTCTCTCCCGGTATAGAGAGTTGATGTTGTGCTGTGTTCGATTGGCTATAACTGGAAGTCCCTGGCCAGGGCTGATATAGAGATTTACTGGTAAGTGTTAGCAGTAGTTTCTCGACCCGTTATGAGCCTCACATCGACATGACTTATCGGTTACTGGGGTCTGACATATACCACCCCTAGACTAGATATGCAACATATCAGACGAAGAGACCGGACTGTACGGGAGTGTTACTGATTGGATTCACAGGAGAATGTAAAGGCTTGCTTGTTGATCTTCTGATCGCTCAATACCTGGATGGCTGTTACGTTTAGCTGACCGCTTGCAGCTTGTGAGTGTTTGATATGATCATCACCTGCTACCGGCATATTGACGATTCTTTAGAGTCCTACACAGAGGTTTCTTGACTCAGGCAAAACGGAGTAGGGGCACATATGTGATATGTGCACGACCGAGGATAATGCGATATGAGATACCGTATTATATTCTCGCGATATTTAGATATGAGCCGGGTCATCGGATCAAGTGTTGATTTGATGAATCGGTACATGATATATTAGTCGGTTATATTCGATCTAGCCCGATTGTCGGATCAAGTGTTGATTCGATAATTTAATGTATAAAAATATATATGATATATTGCATTACTTTATCTAATATTGGCTAGCTTTATTATTTCATTTTCTTACCGAGTAATACATTGATATATATGCGATATATGTTAATTGTATTATTTTCTTTTGTTACAAAATATATTATATGTGTGATATATAATATTGTAACATGATATGATTACTAATGCAACATGTTTAGTGGAGATTAAACAAGATTAGGGTTTGATTTGGGATAGTTCTTTCTTGATGCTTCTAGAAGGATTTATTTTGTTTTTAGCTAAGATATTATGTTTGATATTTTGTAGTGACTCATACATAACCCAACCCAAACCCTTAGCCCTAGTTAAATCTCTACATGAGTTAGCCTTATCATAGTTAACCGTGGTTGCATTATTAATCATATATCATTTCATTATTCATCATAAAAGGAATTAATTCATTTTTCTTCTTCTTCTTCAACCTTGAGCTTTGAGAAAGCTTGCTAGGTTTTCATTTTGTGATGATTAAGAGTGAGAATTTGATAAGAAAAGAGAGCACAAATACTACTCCATCATCCTCATCTAATCTAGCCAATTAGATTAGGGTGTTCACCTCATTAGAGAGAGAGAGCTTGAGTTATAGAAACTTCGAGATAGATCATCGGAGAAAAGGAAGACTACAAGCTAGTATGGATCGTTCGAGTTGTGGAGCCTCTCTTGAGTCTGGGAGATCGTGGATCGCGGTGGAGGGACTTCTACTCGGAGCTTATGAAGCGAAGGAGCGGACTATAAAGGTTGTAATCTCTCACTCTTAGTTGTAAAGATGTTTACTTGCATGTTAAACCCTAATAATCTAGCAAAGATCCCGGCTTTGGCTTGTTTCGGCACGTCTAAATTTTAAATCGGGCATGGTTGATACCTTATAGACCCTTGTATGACTGCCTAGGAACCCAACAGTGGTATCAGAGCCAAGCTAGAGCATTAGGCGACGTGTATACGAAATTAAAACTCCGATCGAACCTCGAAACATCGAAAATGACCCCCTCTCTGGAAATTTTGTAAAAATGTGATTTTTTCTGCATTAAAAATACTTTAAAAAATCAGCAGGGAATTCTAAGAATTACCATGAAACACGAGCCCAAAATACTATGAAGTCACCGCGGAACCGCGGCAGGAACCTGCTTCCCGCGGCCGTACTTTGGAATTATGGGCACGTGTCTTCAGGGTACATCCGTAGGTGTTTCTTCATTGATCTGGGTATTTTTAATCTGACTCAAGTGTTGAGTGTTCTGGGGATTATTTTGAATTCGTTGATTCGATCGGAAAATTTAATTTCATTCTTTTTCCGGATAATTTAGAAACTATTAAAATGTTCGAACGGATATCATTAACTCACTTTTTCCCGACACGAGAAACTTTCAAATGTTGAATTTTTCTTGAGTTTAAATGTTTCGGAAAAACGTGCAAGTAACGCGGTGGACCCTCTAGAAGAACACAAACCTTAACTCGATTATGTGACCGTCTGAACCACCTCTAAACCTTAGGGCAGTACGGCGTGCCACATGTGAGGCATTGGCTTGACCCTTCTACGGCTGGACCATCTGTACTTTGACATATTCTGGAATTATTTGAACTCCGCTCAAGTGTTGAGCTAATTAGGAAATCTTGGGTATTTGATTATTCGATCGGAAAGTTTAATACTGTCTATTTATCTGGAATGTGATACAATATGTGGAATTCATATAGTTAGACATGAAATGCGAAGTATGTGATATTTCGGATTTACGATGTCTAAAGTGATTGTGGATTCCAAATGTTGTAGTTTTACAATTTCTTTTCTGTGACCGTAAGTGTAGTATGTAGTTGTATTGCCGGTTTTCGTTGCTATACATCAACGACGATCGGTGTATGCATACTTACTTACGTTGATGATATGAGATATTATGTGTTGCTATGATATGTTACATTGGATCATTATATTCTGAATAGTCGGGGGTTTTATGTGAGATGAGGGTTTTTATTTTCGTTCATGTAAAATTCATTTGTATGTAATATTCTTTTATTGGGGCACTTCCGGGATGAGGTTGATGTCACCAGTGTATATTATTTACTTTTCCGCATTAGGTAGACCCAAGGAGGGGAGCACAAGTAACCGGGTTCTAAGGTCCAGTAGGAGGCCATCTCGAGGAGTCGAGACCGGGTCTCCTAACCCTAAAATTGGCAGTGTTACTTGCCGCTCTCGTAGGGGTTTAGGGATTTGTGTTTGGCTATTCATCACGACCGTGGAATCCGTGTTTTATACAGGCTCGTATTAAAACACGGACATCCTAGTATATCCAATATTTCATATATATTCTTCTGCTGCAATGTTCTGTGATGAGATCATATTACTGCCTAAGACGAATGCTTATACTATATATATGCTGATATATAAATATTACTGCTTTCGTTTCTTCTGTGATGCTTAGGAAGCATAAGCTGATGGGATATATTCATGAGATTAATAAAAGAAAAAAAACCTAAAATATGTTGTAGAATCAAAACTTTATAAAAAGGGTAGCTACAGTTTTGCTTTGCATAGCGGTATATATGATATACCCTGCACCTTATTCGATGAGGAAAGAGCCGAGATCTCTTCACCGGGAGTGACCTCTTTAGCGAAACTGGCAGATGCTACAAACTCGCGGTTTAGTTTTTGACAGCTTATATAGTTCTTGCTTTGCACAGCGGTATATATGATGTATCCTGCATCTTATTCGATGGGGAAAGAGCTGAGATCCCTTCACCGGGAGTGACCTCTTTAGCGAAACTAGAAAAGCCTAAAAAACACTCCTTTTTCAAAATCACCTGTTTCTACAACGATATCAAGTTCATTACGCAAAAAGTTTTCAGAAAAACTTGTCGTAGCCCTCCATCATTTCAGATAAGTCCTACTTAGTATTCGTACTACGTTTGTTGACCTCCGTCAAGGCGTAGTGTGCAGTAGCTAACTAGTATTTATCTGTTTATGCATGTGATACAGATTGGATTAGGGTAGTCGTACGGTCTTGTTGACCTCCGTCAAGGGTCGTGAGGGTGGGTCTGATTTAATCAAGAAATGACGGGTTGAACTTGACTAGCACTCTATGATTTGTTGATCTCCGTTAAGGTCATGGGAGGCTTGGGGCAGAATATCATCGGGAATTTCAAGTGTTGAAATTTGCAATGAGATTGCATACCTTCTATGAGATAGATGGATCCTGATACCCACTACGAGTAAGAGTTACTCCTGGAAGAATTTTACACAGGACAATTAGCCGATCAAGTAGGTGTCTAGAAAGGTGTTAACGGGGTTAAGCCTCTGGGAAGACGAGGTTTATTTTAATTAGGTCCGTGCGAAAGCACAGGGAACCTCCCTTAAGTAAGATTGACGAAATTGTAGGGTGTGATCAATCCCGGCTAAACTTACCTTTTAGGGTTTGAAGGAAGATTTGATAAAAACAGTGGGAGACATCCTGATTAGATAAGATAATAACCAATCTAATCTTGCAAGAGCATACGCTAAAGTGTTTCCTCTCTCTCTCTCCAGGTAGCGACCATGTCAGGACTTAATCAAGATAATAATATGGATGTATTGACTGAAGCCGCTTATTATACTGAGCAAGGGAACGTTGGTCCCGTTTTTTCTTATAAGAGTTATAAGACTGAACAGGAAACAGGAGAATATCTGGATTCTCATACCGCCCAAACAAAGAACATGCATGCTGATGCATCTTCTTCGGGTGTGTTAGTTATTGAGAACTGTTTCTCAGTTCACCCTACGTCCTGGGTATTAGATACCGGATCGGGATCCCACATATATAAATTGTTACGTGGGCTACGTAAAGGTAGAGAACTGGGAAAGGGTGATCATTCCGTTCAAGTAGGGAATGGTGCAAGTATTGCAGCCAAAGCAGTTGGCGAATATCACCTTGTATTACCAAGTAGTAATACATTGATTCTGAACGAGTGCTATTATATACCGAACATGATGTGCAAAATTATATCAGTTTCTTTATTAAGTAAAGAAGGGTATAATTTTGTAATACAGGATAATGTTATGAACATCTTCCTAAATCAAAAGTTGATTGGATTAGGCTCGTTACATAATGGCATATTCATTCTCAATCAAAATACAGTCCTTAATATACAAAATACACACAAGAGGAAAAGTTCAGAAATGAACGAATCCTTCTTATGGCATTGTAGACTTGGTCATATCAATGCGACACAGCTGGCTAAGTTACATAAGGATGGATATTTGAATCCGTTTGAATTATCATCTTATGATACTTGCCATTCATGTCTCAAAGGAAAAATGACCAAAACTCCGTTTAGTGGACACGGAGAAAGAGTTACGGAACTCTTAGAACTGGTACATAGTGATGTATGCGGACCCATGTCTACACATGCCAGGAACGGTTCTTCTTACTTCATTACATTCACTGACGATCTCTTTAGATATGGACATGTGTTCCTGATGAAATACAAGTCTGAAGCTTTTGAGAAATTCAGAGAATATAAGCACGAAGTAGAGAACCAAACAGTCAAAAGTATTAAGATCCTTCGATCTGATCGAGGAGGAGAATATTTAAGCAATGAGTTCCTAGATTATCTAAAAGAGAATGGGATTCTCTCTCAGCTTACTCCTCCTTATACACCACAGCATAACGGTGTATCGGAGCGGAGGAATCGCACCCTATTAGATATGGTACGCTCTATGATGAGCACTGCTGAGTTGCCTATTTCCTTCTGGGGATATGCGCTTGAGACAGCGGCATACCTACTGAATAAAGTTCCTACGAAATCTGTGCCTACCACTCCATATGAGATATGGGAAGGGAAGAGACTATATCTTAATTTTGTTAAGATATGGGGTTGCCCGGCCTATGTCAAAAGACAAAAACCGGACAAACTCGAGGCAAGATCTGTTATGTGTAAGTTTGTTGGATATCCCAAGCATTCGCGAGGGTATATCTTCTACCATAGTGAGGAACAGAGGGTGTTTGTTGCTCAACACGCCACCTTTTTAGAAAAGAAATTTCTTACAAAAGAGATCAGTGGCTCTAAGGTAGAACTGGAAGAAGTTCCAGCAGAACAAACTACAACAGAAGATTTAATGGAACCAGAGGATTCAGTAGTTCCCGACGAACCCCAGCCTCTCCGCCGATCTAGTAGGGTTTCTCATCCACCTGAGAGATACTACGGTTTTCTCATTGATGGTGAGAGCAAGGATTGCATCATGGAAGATGATGACCCGACTAGTTTCGAGCAGGCCATCACGAGTGGTGACTCTGTGAAATGGCTGGATGCAATACGATCTGAGATAGAATCCATGTACACCAACAAAGTATGGACTTTGGAAGTTGCTCCTGAAGGTGTAAAACCCATTGGGAGCAAGTGGATCTTTAAAAAGAAAATTGGTGTAGATGGAAAAGTTGAGACTTTCAAAGCTAGACTTGTTGCAAAGGGTTTTCGTCAACGACCAGTTGTGGATTATGATGAAACCTTTTCTCCAGTGGCTATGCTTAAGTCCATCCGGATCTTACTTGCCATTGTTGTATACCATGACTACGAAATCTGGTAAATGGATGTTAAGACCGCCTTTCTAAACGGTGATTTAGAAGAGTGCGTGTACATGACTCAGCCAGAGGGCTTCGTACATAGTGGGAGCAGCGGAAAGGTGTGCAAACTGCTTAAATCCATTTATGGGTTAAAGCAAGTATCGCGGAGTTGGAACATCTGCTTTGATGTTGTAGTCAAAGAGTTTGATTTCATCAAAAACGTAGATGAACCTTGTATCTATAAGAAGGTTGCAGAGAGTAAGGTTGTCTTCCTCGTATTATACGTCGATGACATACTCTTGATAGGAAATGATGTTCCTATGCTGTAGTCAGTCAAGCTCTTCTTATCACAAAGATTCTCAATGAAAGATCTAGGTGACGCTTCCTGCATATTGGGAATCATGATCTATAGAGATAGATCTAAACGGATACTGGGATTGTCCCAATCCAAGTACATTGACACCATACTAAAGAGGTTTAGTATGGAAGAATCCAAGCGTGGGAACCTACCCACGATCTCTGGACTCACTCTCTCCAAAGAGATGTCTCCCAAGACTGATTTGGAGAGAGCTCGCATGCAAGGGATACCCTATGCTTCGGCAGTAGGCTCTATCATGTATGCGATACTATGTACCAGACCCGATGTAGCATACTCACTACGTGTAGTGAGTCGGTATCAAGCAGATCCTGGAGAGAGTCACTGGACAGCTGTAAAGAACATTCTCAAGTGCTTGCGAAGGACTAAAGAGATGTTCTTGGTGTATGGTAATGAAGAACTCCAGGTGGAGTCCTTTACCAATTCCAGCTTCCAAAGTGATAAGGACGACTCTAAGTCGCATTCGGGATTTGTCTTTACCCTCAATGGAAGGACGGTATGTTGGAAGAGTTCCAAACAGGATACCGTTGCGGACTCGATGATGGAGGCTGAATACATCGTTGCCAACGATGCTGCCAAAGAGGTTGTCTGGATAAAAAAGTTCATTAGTGAACTTGGTGTGGTTCCATCCATTGAGCATCCAATACCTCTGTATTGTGATAACAATGGAGCTGTAGTTTTGGCCAAGGAACCCAGGTCCCATCAGAAGTCCAGACATATTCTGAGGCGGTATCACCTGATCAGGGAGATAGTTGATCGCCGGGAGATCGAGGTCAGGAGAGTTAATACGAAGGACAAAACTGCGGATCCACTAACAAAGGCCATTCCCCAGATACAGTTTGAGAGATTATTCGGGATGCTAGGTATGAGATACTACAGCAGCTGGCCTTAGTGCAAGTTGGAGATTGTTAGTTATGTATATGCCCTAGAGGCCATTGTTGTACATATGATGTATATTATAATGGATGCTTGGATATATATAGAGAGGACTTTCTTGCTCGTCATGATAGTATGCTATTTGGTTTCACTTTATCTTAACATATTGACTTGTATTAGTTTACTATCTTGTTCTCACATGTTCATAAAGCTCTTAGGATATGTACTCGACTACTGCGACTATGATGAGATCATACTAGTGGGGCCACGGTAGTCGATGAGTACATCCTATAACTGTTCCTAGTCGAGGGTGTGTCGAGACAGGGCATCGGTACACCAGAGTAGACTAGCGTATACGCATCTTGACCCATATGATAGGCGATGGATGATCCCATATCCATCGATGTTTGACATCAAGGATGGTGTACGGGTACTCAGTGGAGACTGGGTACACTGGACGGACTCGCCGAGAACTCCCAGATGGTATTATACCTCACGTCAGATGGCAGTTCTCCGGTGACACCGGTACAGGTTAGTCTGTAGACCCGAGATCGTCATAGAGTCTTGTGTGATTCCCACTGTGCTTTGATTTCCACCTTACCACGTCCAAGAGGGCGGGAAAAACGGTGGCTTTTGGGTGCATTCCCGAATCACATGGAGGCAATGAGCGATAGGAGGGGATTCGTCTCTCCCGGTATAGGGAGTTGATGTTGTGCTGTGTTCGATTGGCTATAACTGGAAGTCCCTGGCCAGGGCTGATATAGAGATTTACTGGTAAGTGTTATCAGTAGTTTCTCGACCCGTTATGAGCCTCACATCGACACGACTTATCGGTTACTGGGGTCTGACGTATACCACCCCTAGACTAGATATGCAACATATCAGACGAAGAGACCGGACTGTACGGGAGTGTTACTGATTGGATTCACAGGAGAATGTACAGGTTGCTTGTTGATCTTCTGATCGCTCAATACCTGGATGGCTGTTACGTTTAGCTGACCGCTTGCAGCTTGTGGGTGTTTGATATGATCATCACCTGCTACCGACATATTGACGATTCTTTAGAGTCCTACACAGAGGTTTCTTGACTCAGGCAAAACGGAGTAGGGGCACATATGTGATATGTGCACGACCGAGGATAATGCGATATGAGATACCGTATTATATTCTCGCGATATTTAGATATGAGCCGGGTCATCGGATCAAGTGTTGATTTGATGAATCGGTACATGATATATTAGTCGGTTATATTCGATCTAGCCGGATTGTCGGATCAAGTGTTGATTCGATAATTTAATGTATAAAAATATATATGATATATTGCATTACATTATCTAATATTGGCTCGTTTTATTATTTCATTTTCTTACCGGGTAATACATTGATATATATGCGATATATGTTAATTGTATTATTTTCTTTTGTTACAAAATATATTATATATGTGATATATAATATTGGAACATGATATGATTACTAATGCAACATGTTTAGTGGAGATTAAATAAGGTTAGGGTTTGATTTGGGTTAGTTCTTTCTTGATACTTCTAGTAGGATTTATTTTGTTTTTAGCTAAGATATTATGTTTGATATTTTGTAGTGACTCATACATAACCCAACCCAAACCCTTAGCCCTAGTTAAATCTTTACATGAGTTAGCCTTATCATAGTTAACCATGGTTGCATTATTAATCATATATCATTTCATTATTCATCATAAAAGGAATTAATTCATTTTTCTTCTTCTTCTTCAACCTTGAGTTTTGAGAAAGCTTGCTAGGTTTTCATTTTGTGATGATTAAGAGTGAGAATTTGATAAGAAAAGAGAGCACAAATACTACTCCATCATTCTCATCTAATCTAGCCAATTAGAATAGGGTGTTCACCTCATTAGAGAGAGAGAGCTTGAGTTATAGAAACTTCGAGATAGATCATTGGAGAAAAGGAAGACTACAAGCTAGTATGGATCGTTCGAGTTGTGGAGCCTCTCTTGAGTCTGGGAGATCGTGGATCGCGGTGGAGGGACTTCTACTCGGAGCTTATGAAGCGAAGGAGCGGACAACAAAGGTTGTAATCCCTCACTCTTAGCTGTAAAGATATTTACTTGCATGTTAAACCCTAATAATCTAGCAAAGATCCTGGCTTTGGGTTGTTTCGACACGTCTAAATTTTAAATCGGGCATGGTTGATGCCTTATAGACCCTTGTATGACTGCCCAGGAACCCAACAGTAATATTGTAAATTGTAGATTGTAAATTATAAATTGTACTTGCATCATATTCAAGTCAGATTTTAATGAGACTCAATCTGAGTCAGATAATTAGAAAAGTAAATTGAAGCCCTGATTGTTTTGATGTTATCGGTAACCGCTGCACATGGACGGCAGGATTTGTGTCTTTTTTGAAAGACGATTACCGTGTTGATAATACCGTTTGTTGATTGTCTATCTTAGATAGGCAAGCACCCATTTCTCCAGCTTCCTGAGGCTCAAGAGATTGGTCCCGTTTAAACCTATGTTTACTAGGGTCCTTATTGTAATTTATAGAACTTGAGGGGGTTTTATGTAAAATACTTTTGTATAGTTTTCAAAATACACCCCAAGTATTTATTAATCGTCTTTAAAGTTGTAATAATTGTAAATTTTATACTTGTGACAATTCTAATTAGAATAACCTAACTTTCATATTATATGGTATTAAAGTGTAATATTAAACTTGTATAGAATTCATGGTATTTTAATGTAAAATGAATCTTGTGATTTTTAGAAAAGAAGGTGGAATATTTATATTATTACAAAATAGATATTTTAAGGATATATATACATATATTTATACAAAAATAATTTTCATATATATTTTATATTCTAAAAATCTAATTTTCTTAAGATTTCGTATTTTAAATGTTTCGAGACCGAATGCTCCTTGCGGAGGTCTGAATCTCGCACTACTAAGCCCGAGGATGTGCGATAATCCGCACCATCCCTAACGGGTTCCCCAAATGGGTTGTAGCGGCGCTTTGCAAATATTTGTATAAATACTAAATCCTTTAGAAAACGGTTTTATTAAGTAAATGGTATTTATTTGTAATGATGTCGTTTTCCCGTATTCTCTATTCCCAAGGGTATTGTGCTATATTTCATATGAGTGTATGAGGAGGTAGGTCATTACCTCGTGATCTACTTAAAGGTATAGCAAGTTTTATGATGTTAAATATAGAATTGAAACTATGTGGTATTTAAATGAAAAATACGGTAAAATGAAATAGTAATTATTTTTGATATGAAACTTGATCAATATGATTGATTAGTGTTTAATAGTCAACATGAAATTGTTTAAGCATAATTGTATTAAAGAAAAGTGAAGTTTTATAAAGAAACCGAATCGGAAATCGGATTTGTTCCGATTCCGTCGGGTTTTGTAATTCTGTATTTCTAGAATAGAATAGAAAACCTAGAATGGGGACTTACGGGTTTAGGACAACCAAGAGAGGTAGAAGGATCGGGAGGAGTCGCCGGTGCATCGTTTCGTCGCCGGGAGCTCCTAGAGTCGTCATCGGAATTTCCGCCGAAGAATTCGTCGGAGCTTCGCCTTTCGCTCACTTCGATTGCACACAAGGTTTCTAATAATTTCTTGAGAGTTGGCTCAGAGTTTTGGGGTGAGGGGGTAGTGTGTAGGGTTGGTATTTATTGGGTTAGGCTATGGTTAGGGTAGATGAAGAGTTTAAATTAAAAAAATGTAAAAATACATTAAAAATTCATTAAAAATAGAGTAAATGGGGTTTAATTGTGTCTCTGGAACTGATCTGGGAATTTAAACTATGCAGGGGGGTATAGAAGATGAAAAGGCCTATTTTTTGTTCAGGGGACTCGACCGTCCGGCCGAGTCCTGCCGGCTGCGCTGGCCCGAGTCGGTCGGTCAGCCGGCCGACTCGGCCAAGTCGGGCCTAGTCGGAGGTCAGGGAGGTGGGGGGTCTCCTGGTGTACACACTGGTATATTTACTTTTTCATGTGTAGTGGAAAATTTGGGAGTTATCACGTGTTGACTGTTGGACTTCTAAAAAATTTAAAACAAAATAATATTAAAAATAATGTGGGGTATGGGATTTGAACTCTGGTGGCTTGGTTCAGCAGTGCAAGGTATTACCAATGAGCCACAAGCCCCTTCTTGTAATTATGGAGCTATTTAATTACTTAAAATAGTCACAGAAAATGTAAATACCCCAGGTATACATTAATTTTTAAGCAAATTTTGTACACTAAAATGGAGTTGTTACATTCTTTTAACTTGTAATTAAAAAACAAAATAATTACTTATATCTTGTGTTCAAGCTAAAATACCCCTTTATGGATTTTTGAAAAAAAAATGTGTACAAAAGTTGTATAGGAAATTTGGGGTTGTTACATTCTACCCTCCTTATAAAAATTTCGTCCTCGAAATTTGAAAAAGGAAAGTGTAACAGTTTCAAGGAAATTTTGGTGACTAAAATACTAACAGTGTATGAAAAATAAGAAGTAGGTGCAAGGGTTTAAAAAAAATGTGAAAGAGTCTTACTAGTGTTACCTTGGTCAACTGTCTTAGCTTCTATGGCTGCTAAGGTGTAGCCTGTCGCCATGGCACGTTCCTCCTAGATGGAGGCATATTCCCCTGTACTCGAGGCATGTTTCTCAGTGCTTGATGAAATTGGCGATTTGGCTGAGCAGGAAATCCACGTGGAGGTGGTGCTGGAAGTGCAAGACGAGTTGCAGGAGCCTGGATAGCTGGCTGCTGCGGGTAGTTGACGGGTATGTGAGCTGGGTTGTGTAGGGTTCCTAGGCATACCCATGAGGTTCTACAAGTGATCAAACATGTCCAATTCAAAATTTTCTATGTGCCAAAGAACCCTAAACTAGATCGTTACTAGAGGTAAAGGCGAAACTACAAGCAAGTTAACAACTTAACTAAAAAGTGAAAGGGACTACAACCTTTGTAGACCCGGTCCTCCACTTCCTTAGCTCCGTGATGACGTCCCTCCGCTGCGATCATCGGATCCCGGACTCTAGCGATGGTTTCGTCGAAGAAATGATAGGGCTAGGTCGTCGACTTCGATGCCGAAGATGATCTACGTCGAGGCAACTCAAGATCAAGCTCCATCTTCACATGGTCATAAAATGTGTGAAGATAACACACTCTACTACATGGCAAGTGGTAGAGGATGAAGAAATAGGAAGTGGGTTCACTTTGGAATTGGATTTCTCACTTGGATTCATCACTTGGAAATTTTCAAGAGAGCTTTCATCTCTTCATGAAGAAGAAGAAGAAGAAGAAAAGAAAAATGAATAATGTCTTTTTTTAAAAAAAAAAGGAAAATCCAAGTGATACTTATCATTTAGTCACCATGGGTGAGTTAATAAGTGTAGAGAATAAACTAGGGTTTAGGTAAATGGTTAGGTTAAGCATAAAACAAAATGGTAGACTTATTCAAAACTTCATGAAGCTTCAACAACAAAACAAAGTAAGCCACCATTTCATTTTTGCCCAAAAATGAATTAAAGAAAATAAATAAACCAAATAAAATCCTAACCATTAACCTAAATATGGTTTAAAACATACACACACCCAAGTTTGCATGTACCATCAAACATGATACAAACTAGTGCACAAAATTATATCATATATACAATGTGCACATCAAGTGAGAAAATCCATCTTAAGTGAACAAATATTAGTTAATGTAAAATAATATATCAAATATATAATTATACATTAAATCATTAAATCAACACTTGATTTAATGATCCGGTCATACTGCATATAACCGACTAATATCAAGTGCATCATCATATCGAATCAACATTTGATTCGGTAACCCGGCTATATCTTATATAACCGTCCGATGATACAAATCGCGAGAATAGAATTCAGTATCACATATTGGTATTATTCTCGGTCCCGCACATATCTCATATGCGCTCCTATTTCGTTTCGCTTGAGCCAGGAAACCTCTGTGTAGGACTCTAAAGACTCGTCAATACGCCGGCAGCAGGTGATGATCATATCAAACACCCACAAGCCGCAAGCGGTCTGCTAAACGTAACGGCCACCCGGGTATTGAGCGGTCAGAAGATCAACGAGCAAGCCCGCTCACACTCCTGTGAATCCAACCAGTAACACTTACCGTACAGTCCGGTCTGTTCGTCTGATATGTCGCATATCTTGCCTAGGGGTGGTAAACGTCAGACCCCAGTAGCTTGATAAGTCATGCCGATGTAAGGTCCATAACAATCGTGAAACTACTGATAACTCTTACCAGTATATCACTGCAACCCTGGCCAAGGATTTCCAGTTATGGCCAGTCGAGCATAGAGCAACATCAACCCCCAATACCGGGAAAGACGAATCCCCTCCTATCGCTCATTGCCTCCATGTGAATCGGGACTGTACCCAAAAACCACCTGTTTGCACGCCTCAGTAGAGCCGTGGTAGGGTGGAAATCAAAGCACAGTGGGAGACACACAAGACTCTATGACGATCTCGGGTCAACAGACTAAGCTGTACCAGTGTCACCAGAGAACTGCCATCTGACGTAAGGTATAATACCATCTGGGAGTTCTCGGCGAGTCCGTTCAGTGTACCCAGTCACCACTGAGCACCCGCATACCATCTCTGATGTCAAACACCAATGGATATGGGATCATCCATCGCCCATCATATGGGTCGAGAAGATATACGCTAGTTTACTCTAGAATATCGATGCCCCGTCTCGATATTCCCACGACTAGGAACATTGAAGGATGTACTCATGGACTACTCAGGCCCCACTAGTATGATCTACATCATAGTCCTGGAAGTCGAGTACACATCCTAAGGGCTTTATCAACATGTAACAGAGAGACTGAAAGTATACATGTTAAGATAAAGAGCAACCAGATAGCGTACTATCATGTCGAGCAAGAAAGTCCTACCTATATATGTCCCAGCATCCACTACAATATACATCCTATGTACAGTAATGGCCTCTAGGGCATACATATAACTAACAATCTCCCACTTGCCCTAGGGCCATCTGTAGCAGTGGTTGCAGTATCTAATACTCAACCATCCCTTAAAAGTCTCTCTTTGGGAATAGGCCTTTGTGAGTGGATCCGCCGTGTTGTCCTCTGAGTCTGCTCTCCCAACCTCGATCACCCTGGAGATCAACTATCTTCATGATCAGGTGATGCTGCCTCAGAATACGTCTGGGTCACTGATGGGACCAAGGTTCTTGGGCCAAAGCCACACTTCCATTGTCACACAATTGTAGGAACCTAGTTCATCTCATGAACCAATATACACCCAAACTGCCTCTTTGGTAGTATCTTTGATAGCGATGTTACCAGCCTTTATCGTCTAGTCTGCCACGGTATCTAGCTTGGAACACTTCCAACATACCGTCCCTCCACTGAGGGTAAAGACAATGCCTGCGACTGACATTCAGTCGTCCTTATCACCCTGGAACCTTTCCAGTGATTCTCCCCAGGATCGATTGATACCATCTCACTAAACCTAGTGAGAACCCTAACATCTATTTAGATCTATCTCATAGATCCAAATCCCAGGATTTAGGAGGTATCACCTTTATCCTATTTGGAGAATCAATGTGATAAGAGGAGATTTACCGTGCGTAGCATAAGAAACTCTTTTCTTATCAAGAGTATGTTGTCCACGTACAATACGAGGATGACCACCTTACTCTCTACTACCTTTTTGTACATACAAGGTTCATCTACCATTTTGATGAAGTCAAACACTTCGACTACCACATCAAAACAGACGTTCCAACTCCGCGATGCCTGCTTTAATCTATAAAGCACCTTGCACACGTTTCTGCTGCTCCCACTGTTTACGAAGCCCTCTGGCTATGTACTTATAGACGTTCTCTTCTAAATCAGTATTTAGAAAAGCAGTCATGACACCCAACCACCAGTTATCGTAGTCATGGTATGTAGCAATGGCAAGTAGGATCTGGATGGGCTTAAGCATAGTCCCTGGAAAAGGTTTCATCATTATCCACGCCTGGTCGATGAGGAACACCTTTAATAAGTCTAGCTTTGAAAGTCTCAACTTTTCCATTTACACCAAGTAATCTTCTCAAGATATACTTGCTCCTGATGGGAATTTAACCCTTCAGATACAACATTAAAAGTCCATACTTTTGTTGGTGTACATGGATTCCATCTCAGATCATCCAGCCATTCTTACAGAGTCCCTACTCTCGATGGCCTGCTCGAAACTGGTTGGGTCATCATCTCATGATGCATTCCTCGCTCCCACTGTCATTGAGAAACCGAAGTATCTCTCAGGCAGATGAGGAATCCTACTAGATCGGCGGAGAGGCTGAGGTTCGTCGGGGACTATTGAATCCCTTGGTTCTGTCAAATCATCAGCTGCAGTTTGGTATAGCTGGAACCTTTCCAGTTCTACAGAACTGACCTTGCATTGATCTTGTCCGGATTTTGCTTTCGACATAGGCCGGACAATCCCAAATCTTAACTTACTTAAGAGATAGGCTCTTCCCATACCATATCTCATATGGAGTGGTAGGCACTGATTTGATTTGAACCTAATTCAACAGGTATGCAGCTTCTCAAGTGCACAACCCCTTAAAAGAAACAGGCAACTCAGTAATACTCATCATAGAGCACACCATATCTAATATAGTGCGATTGCTCCGCACCGATACACCGTTGTGCTGTGGTATATTCAGAGGAGTAATACGGAGAGAGAATCTCATTCTCCTTTAGAATAGTCCAGGAATTCTATGCACAAGTATTCACCTCCCTGATCTTATCATAGGACATAATACTTATACCCGTATTTTGGTTCTCTACTTCAAACTTATATTCTGTGAATATCTCAAAAACTTCGGACTTATGTTTCAACAGGAACATATGTCTGAATCTTGAGAGATTATCAGAGAATGTAATGAAATACAAAGAACCGGTCTTGGCATGTGTAGACAGGGGATCTTACATACATCACTATGTATCAATCCCAAGAGTTTACTAACTCTTTCTCTGTTTCCAATAAACAGAGCTATGGTCATCTAATCTTTGTGACATGGCTGGCAAGTTTCATAAAATGTAAATTCAAACTGATTTAAATATGCATCTAAATGTAACTTCAGCCAGTCGGGTCGCATTGATATGACCTAGTCTACAATGCCTCAAGAAGGATTCGTTCATTTCTGAACCCTTCCACTTGTGTGTGTTCCGTATATTAGGAACTGTAGTTTAATTTAGAACATCAATGCTTTTAGATAACGTGCCTGAACCGATCAACTTTTGATATAAGAAATGTTCAAAACATTATCCAACAATACAAAATTATATCCTTTCTTTACTAATAAAGAGACTGATATGATTTTGTATATCAGGTTCGGTATCTAATAGCATTTGTTCAGAATCAATGTATTTATAATACATGGTGATAGTGACCAACAGACTTGGCTGCAACACTTGCACCGTTTTCTGTCTCATGAAACTTATCACCCGTTCTCAGTTCTCTACCTTTCTGTAGCCCATGTAACGGATTATATTAACAGGATCCTGATTCGGTATCTAATACCCAGGACGTAGAGGATACTGAGAAACAGTTCTTTATAATGAACACACCCGAAGGAGATGCATCATATGCACTTTCTTCGTTTTGGCGGCATGGGAATCCTGGTATTCCCCTATTTCCTGCTCTGTCTTATAACAATTATAAGTTGGAGCGGGACCAACGTTCCCCAGCTCAGTATAACAAGCGGGTTCGGTCAATACATCCATATTATTATCTTGATTAGGGCGTGATATGGTCGCTACCTGGAGAGAGAGAGAAGAAAACACTCTGCGTGCGCTCTTGCAAGATTAGATTGGTTATTTATTTTATCTAATCAGGATGGCTCCCACTGTTTTTATAAAATCTTCCTTCAAACCTTAAAAGGAAAGACTAGCCGGGATTAATTACACTCTACAAGTTTGCCAATCTTTCAGCCAGACCAGTGTCGGTACTTTGAGGGAGGTTCCCCGTGCTTTCGCACGAACCAAATTACAGTAAACCTCGTTTTCCCAGAGGCGTAACCCCGTTGACACCTTTCTAGACACCTATTTGATCGGCTAATTGCAAAGTGCAAAACTCTCCCAGGAGTAACAATTACTCGCAGTGGGTATCGGGATCCAACTATCATATAGAAGGTATGCAATCTCATTGCAAATTTCAACACTTGAAACTCCCGATAAAGGTTTTTACCCCTAGCACTTATGACCTTAACTATGGTCAACAAATCATAAGCACTAGTCAAGTTCTACCCGTCATTTCGTGATTAATTAGACCCACCCACATGACCCTTAACTAAGGTCAACAAAGTCACGCGACTGTCCTAACTAATCGCATCATATGCGGTGTAGGAAGACATCACTTAGCTACCGTACACTGTGCCTTGACTATGGTCAACAAACACAGCACGAATACTAAGTACTCTACTTCCTAAAATGACGGAGGGTTGCGGATGGTTTTTAAGAAAACCTTTAACGCTTTGAACTTGATCTCGTTGCGGAATCAAATGGTTTTTAAATGGAGTGTTTTTGAAGCTTTTCTAGTTTTGCTAAAGGGGTCACTCCCGGTGAAGGGATCGTCGGCCCTTTCCTCATCGAATAAGGTGCAGGATATATCATATATACTGCTGTGCAAAGTAAAAACTATAGAAGCAATCAAAAGACAAACCGAGATTTGTAGCATCTGCCAGTTATTGCTAAAGGAGTCACTCCCGGTGAAGGGAACTCGGTCCTTTCCTTATCGAATAAGGTGCAGGATGTTCTATAAGGAACACCGCGATGCAAAGCAAGAACTGTAGCTACCTGTTTTTATTTTGAAATTCGATTCCACAACATCTTTTAGGTTTATTTTCTTTCATTAATCTCATTAATGAATGTCCCATCATTTAAGTCCACCTAAACATCACAGATAAATATAACGTACACTTATGCCATCCGTATTCGCCTCGATGTCCCGTCTGCACCGTTAGGTTAGGTAACTAACGGCAGAACGGGGCAGGGCTAGCGCAGGTGTAAAACATAAGCAACGTCTATATAATATATCATATATACTATATACTATATATATCTGAACATATCACATGATCACATCACAGATAACGCAGCAGAAAATATCATATGAAATATTGGATATACTAAGACGTCCATGTTTTATTTTGAGCCTGAATAAAACACGGATTCCACGGTCGCGATGAATAGCCAATCCCACACCCCTAGATCCCTACGAGAGCGGCAAGCAACCCTACTAATTCTAGGGTTAGGAGACCCGGACTCGACTTCTCGAGATGGTCTCCCACTGGACCCTAGAACCCGGTTACTTGTGCTCCCCTCCTTGGGTCTATCCTAATGCGGAAAAGAAAATAATATACAAATGGTGACATCATCCGCAACCTGGAAGTGCCCCAATAAAAGAATATTACATACAAGTTTTTACATGAATGAAAATGAAAAACACTCATCTCACATAAAAACCCCCGGCTATTCAAACACGACGATCCAATATAATATATCCAGCAACACATAACATCACATGTCATCAACGTAAGTAAATATGCCCATCCCAATTGTCGTTGACATATAGCAACGAAACCGGCGATATCACATATTACACTTACGGTCGCAGAAAAGAAAGTGTAAAACTACAACAGTTGGAATCCGCAACCTCTTTAGACATCGCATGCCTAATCAAATGAATTCCTTAGACATCGCATGCCTAACAATTATAAACCCCACATTTTATTCTCATTATCGAAAACTCTTTTCAATATCAAGTCGGGCAATTCAACAAGATTCCCGACATTTTGATCGAATGCTCGTCGCAAACTTTATTAGGCGGCCGCACCCCCGATGCCGTCGACGAAGTGCACCAAGGCGGAACACCGCTGCCGCGAGCACCCGAACGGATGCTTTCGGCGACGGGGTTCTCCTACAGTCACTTGGTCGGGGCTATGGTGCGTGGTTGTCTATTAAGTTTACCCGGCGAATATCCGCGTACGCTACGTGATTGCGACGGACTTTTGATCGCATCAAAATTCCGTGGCAACCGATCAAGTGAGACTAAAGTGCTATGTTTATAACATTCATATTAGTTATCTCATAACTACTTGTGAATTCCAAATATTGTATCACATTCCAGATAAATAGAAAATGTTAAATTTTCCGATCGAACAATCAAACACCCAAGTTTTCCCGAAACAGCTCAACACATGAAATAAGTTCAAAAACATTCACTTCATGCCACAGTACCGACGGTCCAGCCGTAGAAGGGTCAAGCCAACGCCTCACATGTGGCACGCCGTACTGCCCCAAACCCTAAGGTTCAAAGGGCAGTTCAAGACGGTCACATAATCGAGTTAAGGTTTGTTGTCTTCTAGAGGGTCCATCGCGTTACTTGCACTACTCAGAACATTCTCAAACTACGGAAAAATCCAACAGTTGGAAATTTCCCGGCAGGGGAAAAATTGGGTATTTATATCTGGTCGAACTATTCAACATGTTCTAAAATACCCGGAAAAACACATAGACGAAGTTAAACTGTCGATCGAAACAACGAACTCCCAATCCAACCCAGAAAACTCAACTCTTGAGTACAGATTAAAAATTTCCAGAGAACAGAGAAAACTGCTACGGGCATAACTGTAGAAACTCGAGACCATAATCAGTACATACGGCCGCGGAACCGCCGCAAATAGAGGTTAATGCCACGGTTCCGCGGCGATACAGTAGAATTAGGGTTTCGTTTTCTGCCAATATTCTTAGAATTTCCTGCTCTATTTTCTGAGAATTTTTAATTCACAAAAATCCACAGTTTGAAAAAATGTACAGAGAGGGGTGAAATATGGGGATTTCGGGTTCGATCAGACTTCTAACGTCGTCTACACTTCGCCTAAAGCTCTAGCTAGGCTCTAATACCACTGTAGGGTTCCTAGGCACACCCATGAGGTTCTACAAGTGATCAAACATGTCCAATTCAAAATTTTCTATGTGCCAAAGAACCCTAAACTAGATCGTTACTAGAGGTAAAGGCGAAACTACAAGCAAGTTAACAACTTAACTAAAAAGTGAAAGGGACTACAACCTTTGTAGACCCGGTCCTCCACTTCCTTAGCTCCGTGATGACGTCCCTCCGCTGCGATCATCGGATCCCGGACTCTAGCGATGGTTTCGTCGAAGAAATGATAGGGCTAGGTCGTCGACTTCGATGCCGAAGATGATCTACGTCGAGGCAACTCAAGATCAAGCTCCATCTTCACATGGTCATAAAATGTGTGAAGATAACACACTCTACTACATGGCAAGTGGTAGAGGATGAAGAAATAGGAAGTGGGTTCACTTTGGAATTGGATTTCTCACTTGGATTCATCACTTGGAAATTTTCAAGAGAGCTTTCATCTCTTCATGAAGAAGAAGAAGAAGAAGAAAAGAAAAATGAATAATGTCTTTTTTTTTAAAAAAAAAGGAAAATCCAAGTGATACTTATCATTTAGTCACCATGGGTGAGTTAACAAGTGTAGAGAATAAACTAGGGTTTAGGTAAATGGTTAGGTTAAGCATAAAACAAAATGGTAGACTTATTCAAAGCTTCATGAAGCTTCAACAATAAAACAAAGTAAGCCACCATTTCATTTTTGCCCAAAAATGAATTAAAGAAAATAAATAAACCAAATAAAATCCTAACCATTAACCTAAATATGGTTTAAAACATACACACACCCAAGTTTGCATGTACCATCAAACATGATACAAACTAGTGCACAAAACTATATCATATATACAATGTGCATATCAAGTGAGAAAATCCATCTTAAGTGAACAAATACTAGTTAATGTAAAATAATATATCAAATATATAATTATACATTAAATCATTAAATCAACACTTGATTTAATGATCCGGTCATACTGCATATAACCGACTAATATCAAGTGCATCATCATATCGAATCAACATTTGATTCGGTAACCCGGCTATATCTTATATAACCGTCCGATGATACAAATCGCGAGAATAGAATTCAGTATCACATACTGGTATTATTCTCGGTCCCGCACATATCTCATATGCGCTCCTATTTCGTTTCACTTGAGCCAGGAAACCTCTGTGTAGGACTCTAAAGACTCGTCAATACGCCGGCAGCAGATGATGATCATATCAAACACCTACAAGCCGCAAGCGGTCTGCTAAACGTAACGGCCACCCGGGTATTGAGCGATCTGAAGATCAACGAGCAAGCCCGCTCACACTCCTGTGAATCCAACAAGTAACACTTACCGTACAGTCCGGTCTGTTCGTCTGATATGTCGCATATCTTGCCTAGGGGTGGTAAACGTCAGACCCCAGTAGCTTGATAAGTCATGCCAATGTAAGGTCCATAACAATCGTGAAACTACTGATAACTCTTACCAGTATATCACTGCAACCATGGCCAGGGATTTCCAGTTATGGCCAGTCGAGCATAGCGCAACATCAACCCCCAATACCGGGAGAGACGAATCCCCTCCTATCGCTCATTGCTTCCATGTGAATCGGGACTGTACCCAAAAACCACCTGTTTGCACGACTCAGTAGAGCCGTGGTAGGGTGGAAATTAAAGCACAGTGGGAGACACACAAGACTCTATGACGATCTCGGGTCAACAGACTAAGCTGTACCAGTGTCACCAGAGAACTGCCATCTGACGTGAGGTATAATATCATCTGGGAGTTCTCGGCGAGTGCGTTCAGTGTACCCAGTCACCACTGAGCACCCACATACCATCTCTGATGTCAAACACCAATGGATATGGGATCATCCATCACCCATCACATGGGTCGAGAAGATATACGCTAGTCTACTCTGGAATATCGATGCCCCGTCTCGATATTCCCACGACTTGGAACATTGAAGGATGTACGCATGGACTACCCAGGCCCCACTAGTATGATCTACATCATAGTCCTAGAAGTCGAGTACACATCCTAAGTGCTTTATCAACATGTAACAGAGAGACTGAAAGTATACATGTTAAGATAAAGAGCAACCAGATAGTGTACTATCATGTCGAGCAAGAAAGTCCTACCTATATATGTCCCAGCATCCACTACAATATACATCCTATGTACAGTAATGGCCTCTAGGGCATACATATAACTAACAGGTTGCGTCTATAAGGACAGTTTCCAATTCCGTGATTGGACGCGCCACAAACCAAGCATAGGTTTTTTGCGCGCCTACAGTCCTTCCACAGGTGTCCTTCTCTCTTGCAATAAAAACAAAAATCGGGTTTTGGCTGATCATTGGCTTCTTCCAGTCTTCTGGGTTCAACAGATGGCCTTGAAGAGGCCCCTCTTGCCATTTGAGTGGCAGGGCGTTTCACTCCTGCAGACTGAGGTCTGCCCCTTACCTTTATCACTGCCTCATAACTGCGGGCAGCTTCCAGAGCATCTTCATGAGTTAGAAATTTCCCTGTGGCTAGTGCAGCCTGGATTTCCGTGTCCAAACCTTGTTGAAATCGATAGGCCCTGATCTCATCCGTCGGTATCAGGTATGCCGCAAATCTGTTACGGTCTTGTATTAGCTGTGATATCTAAAAATTTGAATTACTGAGACATATCTTACCGACTTAGCATGGTGAACTCAGCGTCATACTCATCTACTAACTTGATCCACATAGAACCTTGTTGCAGGTGGATGAACTGATGTTCCATGGCAAACCTGGCAGTCACAGGAAAGTACTTTGCGTCGAACATATCGCGAAAAGTCTTCCATTCAATAGGCTGATCAAGACGGCTTTCTTCCGCCTTCCACCAGTTCCGTGCATTGTCCGTGAGCTGTAATTTTGCCACATGAACCCAAGCTATATCTGGCACTTGTGCCGCTGCCAGATCATCTTCTATGCTTTGTGCCCATTCCTCGGCTTCAAGTGGACCTCCCTTTCCGAAGAACTGTTTGGGATGTAAAGCCCTGAATTGCTTTACCCCATGTACTTCAGTCTCGGGACGGTTCAAGAGCTGCTGCTGTCCCTCTATGAGGTTCCGGATCGTCTCAATTAGAACTGTTTGCTCGGTGGGTGGAGCAGAAACAGTAGGTACGATTGGTAGTGGAGGTGGAGTGTTGTTGAAGTTGGTGCTTGTGTTGATTGGGGGATCCATAACCTTGAAAAATTTAGGTTAAGACAGATTCAAATACATGAAATGATAAAATTCAAGGAATATGAAATTGTAAGATTCAAGGAACATGAATTGTAAAGAATGTTTTAGTTGCTGGTTCTTGTGTTATATTGCTTAGGTTGTTCACGCAGAACAGAACTGCATGATAGGATTTCATACAGCTCTAACCTGCATGGGCCACCAACAAAACCTGTCACGCCCCGCTTCCCGGTATACAGCGAAGGGGACGGGACGAGGCCGCTACGTATTTACTGTGAAGTAAATATAAAAGGAATATAAAAGTAAAGCACAAGAGACAAGATATAATTAAAAACAACAACTTTATTTATTCACATTCTTTATGTACAATGCATGAAAAGTAAATACAACTGATAAAAAACAATGCCTAAACAATAGCATAACAGAAAAAGTACTGAATGGAAAGTGTACAATGACTAGAGCTCGGGGTCTTTACTGAACTGGTCCAAGTCTTCAGCAGTAGGCTCGATCTCTGACGTGTCCAGATCACCTGACGACATTCAAAGAAGAAAGAAAGAGAATGTCGTCAGCGAACAGATCGCTCGATAAGTCCCAAAGATAAGGGAGAAATAGTATAGACTGAAAAGAAGGTAGCTTTTAAGGTTGTGTTATATGGTTATAATGTTGTGTTAACGCTGTTGTTTGTAGATTGGTACAGAAGATGCCAGTGTATACGAGAGGAGTCCCACTTACACCGGAGACTTTGTTAACCCGTAGTATAAAGCTCCGTCGATAATATCACGGAACAACGGCATGGATGTAATTACGTCTTAAGTGACCACCTCATGCCACCTTTAACGTATTCCGTACCAATCTACCCCTTAAAACCCGTAGTGTTATCTTAATTGTATTGTTGTATTGTATTGTCTTGTATTGTAAACTGTAAAGATTGTATAATTGGATGACTGACCGAAACCATGATATCAGTAAACGGATGTAACTGGAGAATCATGTATATAACTATAGAATCATGGATGTAACTGTATAATCATGTAAATGGAATGTATATTCATGGTTCGGTTCAGTCAAATTGATAGATTAAATATCTGGAATAATGGATTCATGGATTCATGTTGAATTGTAATATTGTAGATTGTAGATTGTAGATTGTACTTGAATCATATTCAAGTCAGATTATAATGAGACTCAATCTGAGTCAGACAATTAGAAAAGTAAATTGAATACATGATTGTTTTGATATTATCGGTAACCGCTGCACATGGACGGCAGGATTTGTGTCTTTTTTCAAAGACGATTACCGTGTTGATAACACCGTTTGTTGATTGTCTACCTTAGATAGGCAAGCACCCACTTCTCTGGCTCCCTGAAGCTCAAGAGATTGGTCCCGCTTAAATCTATGTTTACTAGGGTCCTTATTGTAATTTATAGAACTTGAGGGGGTTTTATGTAAAATACTTTTGTATAGTTTTCAAAATACACCCCAAGTATTTATTAATCGTCTTTAAAGTTGTGATAACTGTAGATTTTATACTTGTGACAATTCTAATGAGAATAACCTAACTTTCATATTATATGGTATTAAAGTGTAATATTAAACTTGTATGGAATTCATGGTATTTTAATGTAAAATGAATCTTGGGATTTTTAGAAAAGAAGGTGGAATATTTATATTATTACAAAATAGATATTTTAAGGATATATATACATATATTTATACAAAAATATTTATACAAAAATAATTTTAATATATATTTTATATTCTAAAAATCTCATTTTCTTAAGATGTCATATTTTAAATCTTTCGAGACCGAATGCTCTTTGCGGAGGTCTGAATCTCGCACTACTAAGCCCGAGGATGTGCGATAATCCACACCATCCTGAACGGGTTCCCCAAATGGGTTGTAGCGACGCTTTGCAAAGATTTGTATAAATACTAAATACTTTAGAAAACGGTTTTATTAAGTAAATGGTATTTATTTGTAATGATGTCGTTTTCCCGTATTCTATATTCCCAAGGGTATTATGCTATGTTTCATATGAGTGTGTGAAGAGGTAGGTCATTACCTCGTGATCTACTTAAAGGTATAGCAAGTTTTGTGATGTTAAATGTAGAATTGAAACTATGTGGTATCTAAATGAAAAATACGGTAAAATGAAATAGTAATTATTTTTGATATGAAAATTGATCAATATGATTGATTAATGTTTAATAGTCAACATGAAATTGTTTAAGCATAATTGTATTAAAGAAAAGTGAAGTTTTATAAAGAAACCGAATCGGAAATCCGATTTGTTCCGATTCCGTTGGGTTTTGTAATTCCATATTTATAGAATAGAATAGAAAAGATAGAATGGGGACTTACGGGTTTAGGACAACCAGGAGAGGGAGAAGGATCGGGAGGAGTCGTCGGTGCGTCGTTTCGTCGCCGAGAGCTCCTAGAGTCGTCGTCGGAATTTCCACCGGAGAATTCGCTGAAGCTTCGACTTTCACTCACTTCGATTGCACACAAGGTTTCTAATGATTTCTTGAGAGTTGGCTCAAAGTTTTGTAGTGAGGGGTTGTGTGTAGAGTTGGTATTTATAGGGTTAGGCTAGGGTTAGGGTAGGCGAAGAGTTTAAATTAAAAAAATGTAAAAATACATTAAAAATTCATTAAAAATAGAGTAAATGGGGTTTAATTGTGTCTCTGGAACTGATATGGGAATTTAAACTATGCACGGGGGGTATAGAAGATGAAAAGGCCCACTTTTTGTTCAGGGGACTCGGCCGTCTGGCCGAGTCCGGCTGGCGGCGCCGGCCCGAGTCGGAGGTCGGGGAGGTAGGGTGTCATGACCCGAAAGTACGGAACGTGACCGGCACTTAGATTACGAAGCGTCTAGAGGCGCAACGTAACCTAAGTAAGCCGAAACCCAGAAATCTAAACCATAAAAGAAGAAGAAGAAGTAAAGGAAAGCATAAAAAAACAAGTTTAAAAGCAGATCAAATTTTCTCAAAAATTTCGGCAGAGTCTCCTTTGTAAAAACTGGCCCCAAACGGGTACAAACTAGTATAAATACATATAAACAATAAAAAGGCATCCCCAAGCGGGAGCTAGCTCTACGCCAACAGGCGGAAACAACCACACCAATGCACAATAGTATACAACGCCAAAGGGCGAGGCTCAAAACTTTAAAAGAAAACAATTCCACCAGATACCATAATAATACAAGTGCGACTCTAAGGTCGAAATAAAAAAATGATCCGGTAAACTATCAAGTAATACAAGTTTGGTTGATGGAGCTTTCTAGATACAAATGAAATAATAAAAGTACAATGGCGGTCCAGATACAAGTGAACCAACCTACCGTGCAAATCACCCTGAGTGAAAAGATGTGCCAGCAAGCTGCCAGGAAAACCTGTACATCGAACCTGTAATAAAATTTGGCACAACGGGGGTGAGTTGCCAACTCGTGAGTAGAAGATATCTGCGAAAAGAAATCGAATGCACGACGATGTCCTAGGTCATAATAATATACTAATATACTACTAGTCATCAAGTAAAGACAGGATAATAAGCTACATGTAAGTGCAAATGCTCCGTGCTCGTATCAGTGCCTCATATAGAATTATGTCATGTGAATGAGTATGCATGCACCATGAATGTGAAATAACCAATCCTGAAATCTAGATATATCTATATAAGAAATCTTTAACTTTTATCATGGTAAAATGTGTATAGAAATCTGAAATATCAACGATAAAATCCATGGAAATCCGTGTCAAGCATCGATACAAAACATGTAAATCTCAAGTCTCAATACCTCATAATCTCAATGTCTCATAGTCTCAATACCTCGGGCTCCGTCAGTCCGGATCGGCCCATATCATCAAATCTCACGACAACGGTCGGTATCCTCCGGATATCCACCGCGCCAGACATCACCGGTAGGTAGTCCTCCCCTGCCAGGCTCATCGTCTACAACTCGATCTTCTTGCCCCGGGGTACCATACCGGGCCCACCATGTACCCGAGACGGTTCATCCACTCCTCGAATCGGGTCTCGAAATCCAACAGAAAACATGAAATCTCATGGTGGACGACACATACATCACGAGAAAGCCGCATCTTATGTTTTAAAAAGAGAGGAGGAGAGAGAGAGTAGTTTTTATATATTCTTGCGGTTTTCCCCAAAAATCCAGAAATCTCAAAGAAATCCAAAATCCCAAAATTATGAGTAAGTATATGATAAGTGTCGGCATATGCCCCATAATACTGCATGATAACATGAAAATGCGAATGCATGAAATGTCTAAGTAATAAATACCATGTCTATACTAACACCAGAGAGTAATCACAATATTATATCGATCTAGCTGTTAGCTGATTGTATCAATAAAAGATAATATGATCTAAAGTGTACGTGACATAGCAATTACCGATGATGATGTGTGTGAGCCGGCAAATAAGTGTGCGTGGAATATGCGCATCATCGGTAATGGTGCTGGTGTCCAAACAGGCAAAGTTTTATTCTGATTATAGAAACATATGAATGAACATGCACCATTATGATTACGGTATGAATGTAAAGACGGATGTGTAATAACCACTCATCTGTGATATACAAGTATAACTACAACTATATGACTCGAGCCTAAACTAGTGTCCATCTAACCTCCTAAGGAACTAAACCTAAGAAACTAGTCAATAAGAAATAAGAGTCCACCTAAGGTCTGAATCCATATCTCTGATAGTCGGCGATCCAGCCTCAATAGCGTCACGTACGTAGTACGGCTTTATCGAATCAAGAGTGCGGATCAATCATCATATCTATGCCTCGTATGGTAAAATCCATCGTACGGCATCCCAATATCGGGGTACGGGTCAAGTATCACCTACGTGTCTCATCATTCGTATAATATCATCATCAATACATGTCAAGATCAAGGTGCTATAATGTAATCATATACATCAATCGTATATCATTATCAGCATAAATATACATCGTTAATTTATCCTCAGAAATATCATGTCATATGTATCATATTGTGATTAAGTCACACTTAGATTATATCGTAATCAAGTCACGCCTATATGATATCGTAATCAAGTCACACATATATGATATCGAAATCAAGTCACACCTATATGATGTCGTAATCAAGTCATACCTATATGATATCATATCAGAATTTCAGGCACAGGTTACGGTTCGGGTTCTATTTTAGAGTCTCATATACTTCAATATCATCATCACCCTTTATTATTTATGTATACCTATTCATTATCTTATTTCCTAATGATCCGCAAACATCATAATACGACCATAAAGCCAAGAATTACGGCATCAAGCCCAGTTATATTGTTTCATCCCCGTGTATCATATCACATCCTTGTATCACATATACGTATTGTGTGTGTGTGTATATATATATATATATATATATATATATACCTACACCTAGTCCTATATATATATACACATACACGTATACGCCACGTCGAGTCTCAGTGTGTGCGTGTGTGTATCTACCTGAAACCTACGAATCTCCTCCAAGATATTCATCCTCGGGTAAGATCTTTCTAAATCAATCTAGTCCAACCTAAGGTCACTACTAGGGTCCTACTCACCGAAATTCTAAGGTCACGTCTGACTTCCTAATGACAATAAGTACTATCCCTATTCTACGTTTGTGGGGGTGCTAAACGCCATCCACCCGACTTCCCTCCATAGATATACATCTACTCACCTGGTCCTTGTCTGCCGAAGACGGTGTCGCCATCCTCTTCTTCATCGCCCGCAGTCCACGTGAGGGGTACCTATACGCAAACACATATAATATTGTAAACTGAATCACGGACAACATCAAAACGACGCACGAAACGCGCATAGGTTAAAACCTATGTCCCGCTCATGCAAAAGAACCAAATATCGCTCGATATCGGCGTACAAACGCCGATTGATCGAGATAAGCATCAACAAACAACTCATAGTTATAAAACTCATTACTTATAATATAAAACATAATTTAATTCATCGAAACCCTAAAAATCGATCAAATCGTCCGATTCCGTAAAACCTGAAAACACCAATTTACCGTTTTACTTCAAAACTTGATGTTTAAAAGAAACTAATGGTCATAGTATTCATTAATTAGCATAACTAGACTATATAAACCATCACTATATTTTTAACACCCTAATTTATATTAGTTTGAAAATTCTAGTTTGCAAACTTACCCGATTTCGATACTTTTAAGGAAAATTTCACAATATCACATCTAAACTGGATTTTGCATGAATTAATGCATTAAACTACAATTCATGATGATAATAATATAATGAAATCATAATTTAGATTTTAAACCTCATTTATTTAAGAATTTCCAAAATCTAGTTAGCAAAAAATAACATTTTTATTAGTATTTTTCAATTATCAATAGAAACTAGTTACCAATTTAAGTTTTTCATTCCACTAACAAGTTAATATCCTCATTAAAACCACAATCTAGTGATACAAATATTAATTGGAATTTTATTTCACCAATATATACAATATATAGAAATCTAGTTTGCAAAATGGATTAATTTAAACAATTTTGGATAAACAATTTACAATATATCATCCATACAATATTTTCCACTTCTAAAAATGTTAAACTAGTTATTATAACCCTACTTAATTAATAAAAACCATAACTTAATTTTATAAACCCTAACTTGAATTTTAAAATTTGTAGATAGAAATTATTTATTAAATCTAATTATGCTTAAATGAAACATCTAATAACAATAAATCAAAAGAAGAAGATTTATACCTCCACAACATGAAATCCAAACATGAAAATAAGCCTCCAAAATGAATTCTTTTCATCTCCAAAATCCATGTAAATATGAGCAAAGAATAGAGAGTAGGAATTAATTAGGATTTTGTGGGTTTTTTATTGAATTTTTGATGAATTTTGATAATTTTTAATACAAAAATGATGGGAATGGGGGGGGCAATTTTGGGGCTGCCCATGGTGGTGAGGCCGGCCATGAGGTGAGGAAAAGATAGGAGAGTGAGAAAAGGTGAAGAAAAGTGTAGAAGGTTTCACAAAAATATCACATAATTAAGTCTTTTCATGAATTTATTTAAAAATTCTTTATTTTCTTCACTCCATTTGACCTAGAATGGTCTAGAACCATTGTAAAATTTTGAAAATAAATTTTGCATGAAACACACTTGATTCTAATATATAATGGTTCACTTTTGCTAATTAAACCCATTCAAATTTGTAATTTACACTAATTTAGTGTAAAAATAAAGCTAATGTTAATATTTAAAATAATTAATTTAGAAAAATATTTAATTAAACTAAAAATTTATAAGTGGCTAAATAAACACCATTTACTAGTAATAACATAATTAAAATAGGTATTTTAAAATTTATAATGAAAAATAATTACGGTTTAGTTTTATGAAAACTACGTTTTACTTTACCGAAAATTATAAAATTCACTTAAACGATTTTATTTATTTAATTAAATATTTAATTATTTTTAAAATGTTACAATCTTCCCCTTTTAAGAAATTTGGTCCCCGAATTTAAATTAAAACACCCCCAATTACTAAAACGTTCAGCCAAAACACTCAAATCGTCGGGGCTCTGAAATCATCAATACATAACTAAAATCAACTCCGACAAGCATAACACAATCATCGGAGTTATGGCGAAAATAAAATACCAAAACCCATTACGAAAACCAACATAATATACATCAAAACTACAACTTATATATTGTGCACATCATAGTAAAATCGTCCAAACATCTGGATAAAGAAGCATGCAAGAACCCCTTTTGAAAATCGCCGTGTGATGCACGTGCCCCGGCATAAGTGGCGGACGCTTATTTTAAAAAAAATAGCTATATATATATCTTTTATTTAACATACATGTCCCGCCTGGTTACCAAATCAATAGTAATGATTATAAAAACATACTGATCAAACTGAAATCAATCCCAATCACATCATAAAAATATCATGTGCGTCCGGTGCGCACTGAAATCGAAACCAAATACAGATGCCACGAATTCACACAAAAACAAAACTGAGTGCAACAGGTGTGCACCAAAAATATCTGTCAAGTGCAACGGGCGTGCACGACTCTAATATCAGGTGCATCTAATCTGCACAAAACCACGATTTAGTGCATCTGGTGTGCACAAATCGTATCAGGTGCACCGAATGTGCGCAAGAATCTCAATCAGGTGCACATGGTGCACGAAAACATACGCCGAATATCAAAATCGAAATCACAGTACGAAAATGCATGAAAACTAGGTCGAAGCATATGTCAAAATCATGTGTAACCTATATGCACGAAATCAAATCAAAATCTCAAAATGTATAAAACCAAATCGAGTGTACTGGGTATGTACAAAACAACATCAATACAACTGATATATGAAGCACGAATAGAATGTAATGAATGCACACATAAGAAATACCAATCGTAGAACAAAATCCTCAAAAAACCAAAAAAGATCCAATCAACGGAAATATGAAATTCAAATCACCAAATCACAATCGTAAACACTGTCGTCAATGTGCGCCTCTTTTCCCCTTTCCTCTGGTGTCGACTGCTTCGAACTTGTCTCTTCATAGGTGTGCTGACTGCGCTACCAACGGCAATACTCATATCTAAAGTCTCCCACGTAGTCGATCCCTTCACCTGATATCCGGACTACATTAAACTTTTTGATCGATCCATCAAAATCCCATAATTCCCCGAGAGCTCAACACTCAAGTACAGTTTAAAAATATCCGGTACATACCCCAGCATCGATGGTCCAGCTGTAGAAGGGCAAACCCAAGCCTCACTAATGGCGCCACGGAACTGCCGTAAACCCTAAGGTTCAAGGGCGTTCTTGTGGTCATTATGTCGAGTTAGGGTTTCATTCTTCTAGAGGGTCCATAGAAATATCTGCATGTTCTTCCGAATACCTCAAACTTGGGAAAATGGGTTTTCTGATAATCGTTCGAACCCTTTAACTTCGTCTGGACGGCATGTGAATACCCTTCGTCCGCACGCTAAACAATACTTCAATCCTCAAGAATAACCAATACCCTAATGGTTATCGCATTAGAGCCGCAGCTCCCTCTGCCCGTGCGCCCGTGGTAACAGAAACCACCCTCCGATGTCGACGAAGATAGATCAAAGGAACGAATGAAATGCGGTGCAAACAAATGTTCATCCTTGTTAGTTGTATGTATGCCCTAGAGGCCAGTATTGTACAGATGATGTATATTATATTGGATGCTTGGACATATATAGAGATGACTTTCTTGCTCGATATGATAGTATGCTATCTGGTTTCTTTTTATCTTAACATGTACACTAGTCTCTTTAAACTGTCTTATAGTTACATGTTGGTAAAGCCCTTAGGATGTGTACTTGACTGCCTGGACTATGATGCAGATCATACTAGTGGGGACATGGTAGTCCATAAGTACATCCTTCAAGGTCCCTAGTCGTAGGTGTATCGAGACGGGGCATCGATATACCAGAGTAGACTAGCGTATACGCTTCTCGACCTATGAGATGGGCGATGGATGATCCCATATCCATTGGTGTTTGACATCAGAGATGATATACGGGTGCTCAGTGGAGACTGGGTACACTGGACGGACTCGCCGAGAACTCCCAGATGGTATTATACCTCACGTCAGATGGCAGTTCTCAGGTGACACTTGTGCAGGTTAGTCTGTAGACCCAAGATCGTCATAGAGTCTTGTGTGATTCCCACTGTGCTTTGATCTCCACCTTACCACGTCCATGAGGGCGTGCAAAACGGTGGTCTTTGGGCACAGTCCCGAGTCACATGGAGGCAATGAGCGATAGGAGGGGTTTCGTCTCTCCCGGTATTGGGGGTTGATGTTGCGCTGTGCTCGATTGGCCGTTACAGGGAAGTCCCTGGCCAGGGTTGATCAGAGATTTGCTGGTAAGTGTTACCAGTAGTTTCTCGACCCGTTATGAGCCTCACATCGGCACGACTTATCGGTTATTGGGGTCTGACGTTTACCACCCCTAGACTTGATATGCGACATATCAGACGAACAGACCGGACTGTACGGTAAGTGTTACTGGTTGGATTCACAGGAGTGTGAGAGGGATAGCTCGTCGATCTTCTGATCGCTCAATACCCGGATGGCCGTTACGTTTAGCAGACTGTTTGCGGCTTGTGGGTGCTTGATATGATCATCATCTGCTACCGGCGTATTGACGAGTCTTTAGAGTCCTACACAGAGGTTTCCTGGCTCAAGCGAAACGAAATAGGAGTGCATATGAGATATGTGCAGGACCGAGAATAATGCGTGTATGTGATACCGTATTCCATTCTCGCGATGGATGTATCGATTGGTTATATTTGATATAACCTAGATATCGAATCAAGGATTGATTCGATAAGCCGATACATAGGATACTAGTCGGTTATATGCGATATGACCGGATCGTTAAATCAAGTGTTGATTTAATGATTAAATGTATAATTATATATTTGATATATTACTTTGCATTAACTAGTATTGGTTCACTTTAAATGGATTTTCTCACTTGATGTGCAAGTTGTATATGTGATATACTTTTGTGCACATCTTTGTATCATGTTTGATGATGCTTGCTCATTTGGTTAAGTGTAAAGAATTAAACCTAGGTTAAGAAAGTGATTAGGGTTTTAATTATCCATTCTTTTATTTATTGATTTTGGAAAAAGAATGGGATAAGAATACAAAATGGTTGCTTTCATTCTTGAACCTTTGTGAAGCTTCATGAAGCTTTGACCAAAGTGACCAATTTGTCTTCATGCTTAACCCTAACCACTCTTCTAACCTTGGTCAATTCTCTACACCTAACCATGGTTCCTATTATTATAAGTATTCATTTCTTTTTCATTTTGGAAAAACTTATCATAATATTTCCTTCTTCTTGATCTTCTTCTTCAAGAAAGAAAGCTTGATGCCATCAATGGCAACTTGAGTTCTAAAGTGAGAAATCCAATTCTAAAGTGAACCCACCTCCTATTTCTTCACCGTCTACCTCTTGCCAAGTTGTTTTGGGCGTTTTCTTCACAAGTTTCACAAATTTGTGAAGTCGGAGCTTGAACTTGTGATGCCTCGACGTAGATCATCTTCGGCACGAAGCCGACGACCTAGTCCGCCCATTTCTCCGATCAAACCGATGATTGAGTCCGGGATTCGAGATGGACAGCGAGAGGACGCCTACATGGAGCCAAGAAAGTGGATATCCGGATCTACAAAGGTTGTAGCTTCTTATCTTTAGTTAAGTTGTTAACTAGATTCGCATTTCGCCTAAACTTCTAGTCAACGATCCGTATTAGGGTTTCTCGGCACCCGTAAAATTTGAAATTGGCATGGTTGATGCCTTGTGAGACCTCTGAAGAGTGCCTAGGATCCCTACAATCCTAAGGCTACTTAAGAAGAGTAGCGTATCGTAAGTATGCTGCGGATCATACCCACGGTACGTCACTCTACCTAAGTCGCCTACTCCATCAACCAAGGGTCACCCTAGACATATACAAGGTTAAACCTAGCGCTCTGATACCAACTTTGTCATGACCCGAAAGTACGAAACGTGACCGGCACTTAGATTACGAAGCGTCTAGAGGCGCAACGTAACCTAAGTAAGCCGAAGCCCAAAAATATAAACCATAAAAGAAGAAGAAGAAGTAAAGGAAAGCATAAAAAAAAACAAGTTTAAAAGCAGATCAAATTTTCTCAAAAATTTCGGCAGAGTCTCCTTTGTAAAAACTGGCCCCAAACGGGTACAAACAAGTATAAATACATATAAACAATAAAAAGGCATCCCCAAGCGGGAGCTAGCTCTACACCAACAGGCGGAAACAACCACACCAATGCACAATAGTATACAACGCCAAAGGGCGAGGCTCAAAACTTTAAAAGAAAACAATTCCACCAGATACCATAATAATACAAGCGCGACTCTAAGGTCGAAATAAACAACTGATCCGGTAAACTATCAAGTAATACAAGTTTGGTTGATGGGGCTTTCTAGATACAAATGAAATAATAAAAGTACAATGGCGGTCTAGATACAAGTGAACCAACCTACCGTGCAAATCACCCTGAGTGAAAAGATGTGCCAGCAAGCTGCCAGGAAAACCTGTACATCGAACCTGTAATAAAATTTGGCACAACGGGGGTGAGTTTTCAACTCGTGAGTAGAAGATATCTGCGAAAAGAAATCGAATGCACGAGCTGTCATAGGTCATAATAATATACTAATATACTACTAGTCATCAAGTAAAGACAGGATAATAAGCTACGTGTAAGTGCAAATGCTCCGTGCTCGTATCAGTGCCTCATATAGAACTATGTCATGTGTGTATGCATGCACCATGAATGTGAAATAACCAATCCTGAAATCTAGATATATCTATATAAGAAATCTTTAACTTTTATCATGGTAAAATGTGTATAGAAATCTGAAATATCAACGATGAAATCCATGAAAATCCGTGTCAAGCATCGACACAAAACATGTAAATCTCAAGTCTCAATACCTCATAATCTCAATGTCTTATAGTCTCAATATCTCGGGCTCCGTCAGTCCGAATCGGCCCATAACATCAAATCTCACGACAACGGTCGGTATCCTCCGGATATCCGCCGCGCCAGACATCACCGGTAGGTAGTCCTCCCCTGCCAGGCTCATTGTCTACAACTCGATCTTCTTGTCCCGGGGTACCATACCGGGCCCACCATGTACCCGAGACGGTTCATCCACTCCTCGAATCGGGTCTCGAAATCTAACAGAAAACATGAAATCTCATGGTGGACGACACATACATCACGAGAAAGCCGCATCTTATGTTTTAAAAAGAGAGGAGGAGAGAGAGAAGTTTTTATATATTCTTGCGGTTTTCCCAAAAAATCCAGAAATCTCATAGAAATCCAAAATCCCAAAATCATGAGTAAGTATATGATAAGTGTCGGCATATGCCCCATAATACTGCATGATAACATGAAAATACGAATGCATGAAATGTCTAAGTAATAAATACCATGTCTATACTAACACCAGAGAGTAATCACAATATTATATCGATCTAGCTGTTAGCTGATTGTATCAATAAAAGATAATATGATCTAAAGTGTACGTGACATAGCAATTACCGATGATGATGTGTGTGAGCCGGCAAATAAGTGTGCGTGGAATATGCGCATCATCGGTAATGGTGCTGGTGTCCTAACAAGCAAAGTTTTATTCTGATTATAGAAACATATGAATGAACATGCACCATTATGATTACGGTATGAATGTAAAGACGGATGTGTAATAACCACTCGTCTTTGATATACAAGTATAACTACAACTATATGACTCGAGCCTAAACTAGTGTCCATCTAACCTCCTAAGGAACTAAACCTAAGAAACTAGTCAATAAGAAATAAGAGTCCACCTAGGGTCTGAATCCATATCTCTGATAGTCGGCGATCCAGCCTCAATAGCGTCACGTACGTAGTATGGCTTCCTCGAATCAAGAGTGCGGATCAATCATCATATCTATGCCTCGTACGGTAAAATCCATCGTACGGCATCCCAATATCGGGGTACGGGTCAAGTATCACCTACGTGTCTCATCATTCGTATAATATCATCATCAACACATGTCAAGATCAAGGTGCTATACTGTAATCACATACAACAATCGTATATCATTGTTAGCATAAATATACATCGTTAATTTATCCTCAGAAATATCATGTCATATGTATCATATTGTGATTAAGTCACACTTAGATCATATCGTAATCAAGTCACACCTATATGATATCGTAATCAAGTCACACATATATGATATCGAAATCAAGTCACACATATATGATGTCGTAATCAAGTCACACCTATATGATATCATATCAGAATTTCAGGCACAGGTTACGGTCCGGGTTCTATTTTAGAGTCCCATATACTTCAATATCATCACCATCCTTTATTATTTATGTATACCTATTCATTATCTCATTTCCTAATGATCCGCTAAAATCATAACACGACCGTAAAGCCAAGAATCACGGCATCAAGCCCAGTTATATTGTTTCATCCCCGTGTATCATATCACATCCTTGTATCACATATACGTATTGTGTGTGTGTATATATATATATACCTACACCTAGTCCTATATATATATACACATACACGTATACACCACGTCGAGTCTCAGTGTGTGCGTGTGTGTATCTACATGAAACCTACGAATCTCCTCCAAGATATTCATCCTCGGGTAAGGTCTTTCTAAATCAATCTAGTCCAACCTAAGGTCACTACTAGGGTCCTACTCACCGAAATTCTAAGGTCACGTCTGGCTTCCTAATGACAATAAGTACTATCCCTATTCTACGTTTGCGGGGGTGCTAAACGCCATCCACCCGACTTCCTCCGTAGATATACATCTACTCACCTGGTCCTTGTCTCCCGAAGACAGTGTCGCCATCCTCTTCTTCATCGCCCGCAGTCCACGTGAGGGGTACCTATACGCAAACACATATAATATCGTAAACTGAATCACGGACAACATCAAAACGACGCACGAAACGCGCATAGGTTAAAACCTATGTCCCGCTCATGCAAAAGAACCAAATATCGCTCGATATAGGCGTACAAGCGCCGATTGATCGAGATAAGCATCAACAAACAACTTATAGTTATAAAACTCATTACTTATAATATAAAACATGATTTAATTCATCGAAACCCTAAAAATTGATCAAATCGTCCGATTCCGTAAAACCTGAAAACGCCAATTTACCGTTTTACTTCAAAACTTGATGTTTTAAAGAAACTAATGGTCATAGTATTCATTAATTAGCATAACTAGACTATATAAACCATCACTATATTTTTAACACCATAATTTATATTAGTATGAAAATTCTAGTTTGCAAACTTGCCCGATTTCGATACTTTTAAGGAAAATTTCACAATATCACATCTAAACTTGATTTTGGATGAATTAATGCATTAAACTACAATTCATGATGATAATAATATAATGAAATCATAATCTAGATTTTAAACCTCATTTATTTAAGAATTTCCAAAATCTAGTTAGCAAAACATAGCATTTTTATTAGTATTTTTCAATTATCAATAAAAACTAGTAACCAATTTAAGTTTTTCATTCCATTAACAAGTTAATATCCTCATTAAAACCATAATCTAGTGTTACAAATATTAATTGGAATTTTATTTCACCAATATATACAATATATAGAAATCTAGTTTGCAAAATGGATTAATTTAAACAATTTTGGATAAACAATTTACAATATATCATCCATACAAGATTTTCCACTTCTAAAAATGTTAAACTAGTTATTATAACCCTACTTAATTAATAAAAACCATAACTTGATTTTATAAACCCTAACTTGAATTTTAAAACTTGTAGATAGAAATTATTTATTAAATCTAATTATGCTTAAATGAAATATCTAATAATAATAAATCAAAAGAAGAAGATTTATACCTCCACAACATGAAATCCAAACATGAAAATAAGCCTCCAAAATGAATGCTTTCCATCTCCAAAATCCATGTAAAGATGAGCAAAGAATAGAGGGTAGGAATTAATTAGGATTTTGTGGGTTTTTTATTGAATTTTTGATGAATTTTGATGGTTTTTAATACAAAAATGATGGGGGGAAAATTTTGGGGCTGCCCATGGTGGTGAGGCTGGCCATGAGGTGAGGAAAAGAGAGGAGAGTGAGAAAATGTGAAGAAAAGTGTAGAAGGTTTCATAAAAATATCACACAATTAAGTCTTTTCATGAATTTATTTAAAAATTCTTTATTTTCTTCACTCCATTTGACCTAGAATGGTCTAGAACCATTGTAAAATTTTGAAAATAAATTTTGCATGAAACACACTTGATTTTAATATGTAATGGTTCACTTTTGCTAATTAAACCCATTCAAATTTGTAATTTACACTAATTTAGTGTAAAAATAAAGCTAATGTTAATATTTAAAATAATTAATTTAGAAAAATATTTAATTAAACTAAAAATTTATAAGTGGCTAAATAAACACCATTTACTAGTAATAACATAATTAAAATAGGTATTTTTAAATTTATAGTGAAAAATAATTACGGTTTAGTTTTATGAAAACTACGTTTTACTTTACCGAAAATTATAAAATTCACTTAAACGATTTTATTTATTTAATTAATTATTTAATTATTTTTAAAATGTTACATGGGGGGTCTCCTGGTGTACACACTGGTATATTTAATTTTTCATGTGTAGTGGAAAATTTGGGAGTTATCGCGTGTTGACTGTTGAACTTCTAAAAAATTTAAAACAAAATAATATTAAAAATAATGTGGGTTATGGGATTTGAACTCTGGTGGCTAGATTCAGCAGTGCAAGGTATTACCAATGAGCCACAAGCTCTTTCTTGTAATTATGGAGCTATTTAATTACTTAAAGTAGTTACACAAAACATAAATACCCCAAGTATACATTAATTTTTAAGCAAATTTTGTACACTATATTGAGTTGTTATATTCTTTTAACTTGTAATTAAAAATAAAATAATTACTTATATCTTGTGCTCACGCTAAAATACCCCTTTATGAATTTTTGAAAAAAAATGTGTACAAAAGTTGTATAGGAAATTTGGGGTTATTACATTCTACTCTCCTTATAAAAATTTCGTCCTCGAAATTTGAAAAAGGAAAGTGTAACAGTTTCAAGAAAACTTTGGTGACTAAAGTACTAACAGTGTATGAAAAATAACAAGGTGCCGCAACGGTTTAAAAAAATATGAAAGAGCCTTACTAGTGTTACCTTGGTCAACTGTCTTGGCTTCTGTGGCTGCTAAGGTGTAAGCCTGTCGCCGTGGCACGTTCCTCCTAGCTAGAGGCATATTCTCTTGTACTCGAGGCATGTTTCTCAGTGCCTGATGGAATTGGCGATTTGACTGAGCAGGAAATCCATGTGGAGGTGGTGCTGGAAGTGCAGGACAAGTTGCAGGAGCCTGGATAACTGGCTGCTGCGGGTAGTTGACGGGTGTGTGAGCTGGGTTGCGTTTATAAGGACAGTTTTAAATTCCGTGATTGGACGCGCCACAAACCAAGCATAGGCCTTTTGCGCGCCTACAGTCCTTCCACAAGTGTCCTTCCCTCTTGCAATAAAAGCAAAATTAGGGTCTTGGCTGATCATTAGCTTCTTCCAGTTTTCTAAGTTCAATAGCTAGCTTTGAAGAGGCCCCTCCTGCCATTTGAGTGGCAGGGCATTTCACTCCTGCAGACTGAGGTCTGCTCCTTGCCTTTATCACTGCCTCATAACTGCGGGCAGCTTCCAGAGCATCTTCATGAGTTAGAAATTTCCCTGTGGCTAGTGCAGCCTGGATTTCCGTGTCCAAACCTTGTTGAAATCGACGGGCTCTGATCTCATCCATCGGTATCAGGTGTGCCGCAAATCTGTTACGGTCTTGTGTTAGCTGTGATATCTAAAACTTTGAATTACTGAGACATATCTTACCGACTTAGCATGGTGAACTCAGCGTCATACTCATCTACTGACTTGATCCACATAGAACCTTATTGTAGATGGATGAACTGATGTTCCATGGAAAACCTGGCAGTCACAGGAAAGTACTTCGCGTCGAACCTATCGCGAAAAGTCTTCCATTCAATGGGCTAATCAAGATGGCTTTCTTCTGCCTTCCACCAGTTTCGTGCATTGTCCGTGAGCTGTAATTTTGCCACACGAACCCAAGCTATATCTGGCACTTGTACGGCTGCCAGATCATCTTCTATACTTTGTGCCCATTCCTCAGCTTCAAGTGGGCTTCCCTTTCCGGAGAACTGTTTGGGATGTAAAGCCCTGAATTGCTTTACCCCATGTGCTTCAGTCTTGGGACGGTTCAAGAGCTGCTGTTGTCCCTCTAAGAGGCTGCAGATCGCCTCAAGCAGAACTGTTTGCTCGGTGGGTGGAGCAGGAACAGTAGGTACGATTGGTAGTGGAGGTGGAGTGTTGTTGAAGTTGGTGCTTATGTTGGTTGGGGAATCCATAACCTTGAAAAATTTAGGTTAGGACAGATTCAAATACATGAAATGATAAGATTTAAGGAATATGAAATTGTAAGATTCAAGGACCATGAATTGTAAAGAATGTTTTAGTTGCTGGTTCTTATGTTATATTGCTTAGGTTGTTCACGCAGAACAGAACTGCATGATAGGATTTCATACAGCTCTAACCTGCATGGGCCACCAACAAAACCTGTCATGACCCGCTTCCCGGTATACGGCGAAGGGGACGGGATGAGGCCGCTACGTATTTACTGTGAAGTAAATACGTTAAGCGTATCTAAGCAATATAAAAGTAAAGCACAAGAGATAAGATATAATTAAAAACAGCAACTTTATTTATTCACATTCTTTCTGTATAATGCATGGAAAGTAAATACAACTGATAAAAAACAATGCCTAAACAATGGCATGACAGAAAAAGTACTGAATGGAAAGTACACGATGACTAGAGCTCGGGGTCTTCACTGAACTGGTCCAAGTCTTCAGCAGTAGGCTCGATCTCTGACGTGTCCAGATCACCTGACGACATTTAAAGAAGAAAGAAAGAGAATGCCGTCAGCGAACAGATCGCTCGCTAAGTCCCAAAGATAAGGGAAAAATAGTATAGAAAGAAAAGAAGGTAGCTCTTAAAGTTGTGTTATATGGTTATAATGTTGTGTTAACGCTGTTGTTTGTAGCTTGGTACAGAAGATGCCAGTGTATACGAGAGGAGTCCCACTTACACCGGAGACTTTGTTAACCCGTAGTACAAGGCTACGTTGATAATATCACGGAACAATGGTATGGATGTAATTACGTCTTAATTGACCACCTCATGCCACCTTTAACATATTCCGTACCAGTCTACCCCTTAAACCACATAGTGTTATTTTGATTATATTGTTGTATTGTATTGTCTTGTATTGTAAACTGTATAGATTGTATAATTGGATGACTAACCGAAACCATGATATCAGTAAACGGATGTAACTGGAGAATCATGTATATAATTGTAGAATCATGGATGTAACTGTATAATCATGTAAATGGAATGTATATCCTTGGTTCGGTTCGGTCAAGTTGATAGATTGAATATCTGGAATAATGGATTCATGGATTCATGTTGAATTGTAATATTGTAGATTGTAGATTGTACTTGAATCATATTCAAGTTAGATTATAATGAGACGCAATCTGAGTCAGACAATTAGAAAAGTAAATTGAATCCCTGATTGTTTTGATGTTATCGGTAACCGCTGCATATGGACGGCAGGATTTGTGTCTTTTTTCAAAGACGATTACCGTGTTGATAACATCGTTTGTTGATTGTCTAACTTAGATAGGCAAGCACCCACTTCTCCGGCTCCCTGAGGCTCAAGAGATTGGTCGCGTTTAAACCTATGTTTACTAGGGTCCTTATTGTAATTTATAGAACTTGAGGGGGTTTTATGTAAATACTTTTGTATAGTTTTCAAAATACACCCCAAGTATTTATTAATCGTCTTTAAAGTTGTGATAATTGTAGATTTTATACTTGTGACAATTCTAATGAGAATAACCTAACTTTCATATTATATGGTATTAAAGTGTAATATTAAACTTGTATGGAATTCATGGTATTTTAATGTAAAATGGACTTGTGTTTTTTAGAAAAGAAGGTAGAATATTTATATTATTACAAAATAGATATTTTAAGAATATATATACATATATTTATACAAAAATAATTTAAATATATATTTTATATTCTAAAAATCTTATTTTCTTAAGATGTCGTATTTTAAATCTTTCGAGACCGAATGCTTCTTGCGAAGGTCTGAATCTCGCACTACTAAGCCCGAGGATGTGCGATAATTCGCACCATCCCGAACGGTTTCCCCAAATGGGTTGTAGCGGCGCTTTGTAAAGATTTGTATAAATACTAAATACTTTAGAAAACGGTTTTATTAAGTAAATGGTATTTATTTGTAATGATGTCGTTTTCCCGTATTCTATATTCCCAAGGGTATTGTGCTATGTTTCATATCAGTGTGTGAGGAGGTAGGTCATTACCTCGTGATCTACTTAAATGTATAGCAAGTTTTGTGATGTTAAATGTAGAATTGAAACTATGTGGTATTTAAATGAAAAATATGGTAAAATGAAATAGTAATTATTTTTGATATGAAACTTGATCAATCTGATTGATTAGTGTTTAATAGTCAATATGAAATTGTTTAAGCATAATTGTATTAAAGAAAATTGAAGTTTTATAAAAAAAACTGAATCGGAAATCGGATTTGTTCCAATTCCGTCGGGTTTTGTAATTCCGTATTTCTAGAATAGGATAGAGAAGATAAAATGGGGACTTACGGGTTTAGGACAACCAGGAGAGGGAGAAGGATCGGGAAGAGTCACAGGTGCGTCGTTTCATCGCCGGGAGCTCCTAGAGTCGTCGTCAGAATTTCTGCCGGAGAACTCGCCGGAGCTTCGCCTTTCGCTCACTTCGATTGCACACAAGGTTTCTAATGATTTCTTAAGAGTTGGCTCAGAGTTTTAGAGTGAGGGGGTAGTGTGTAGGGTTGGTATTTATAGGGTTGGTATTTATAGGGTTAGGGTAGGTGAAGAGTTTAAATTTAAAAAAATGTAAAAATACATTAAAAATTCATTAAAAATAGAGTAAATGGGGTTTAATTGTGTCTCTGGAACTGATCTTTGAATTTAAACTATGCAGGGGGTATAGAAGATGAAAAGGCCTACTTTTTGTTCAGGGGACTCGGCCGTCCGGCCGAGTCGGAGGTCAGGGAGGTGGGTGGTCTCCTGGTGTACACACTGGTATATTTACTTTTTCATGTGTAGTGGAAAATTTGGGAGTTATCACGTGTTGACTGTTGGACTTCTAAAAAATTTAAAACAAAATAATATTAAAAATAATGTGGGGTATGAGATTTGAACTCTGGTGGCTTAGTTCAGCAGTGCAAGGTATTACCAATGAGCCACAAGCTCCTTCTTATAATTATGGAGCTGTTTAATTACTTAAAAGAGTCATAGAAAATGTAAATACCCTAAATATATATTGATTTTTAAGCAAATTTTGTACACTAAAATGGAGTTGTTACATTCTTTTAACTTGCAATTAAAAAGCAAAATAATTATTTATATCTTCTGCTCAGGCTAAAATACCCCTTTATGGATTTTTGAAAAAAAAATGTGTACAAAAGTTGTATAGGAAATTTGGGGTTGTTATAACGTGATTGGAGTGGTTCATCTTCCCGTTCCCCTAAGCAATCCAATGGCCGTACGGGTGGACAGCATTGCACTCACGTGCAAGACACGTGAGAGCAACGCTGGAGGGGCATTTGTTCCCTCATATAAAAAAAGAAAAAAAAAGAAGAAGAAAGAAAAGGGAAAAATTCCTCACTGTTCAAGCCTCATGTGTTAAACACGTGAGCGCCTATATGCAAAGCATATGGACGCTGCATAAGCCTCACATGTTAAACACGTGAGCGTCTATATGTAAAGCATATAGGCGTTGCATTTAAATAAATTGCAGGCCAAACAGGCCTCACGTGTTAAACACGTGAGTTTTCTTGCTACATTCTAATGCAAGATAGAATTAAATTCTATATGGGAAATATTTTCCTAATCTTTCTAATATGAAAAGATTTTTCTCTAACAGAAAATTTTGGATTTAAAATCCAATTGTGATAAAATATCACCAAATGAACTATCTGATAGAATTAAATTCTATGTGAAAATATTTCTTCGATATTTCTTAAACTAGAAAGATCCTCTCTGTTAAACAGAGAACTCTTGGATCAACGATCTAACGGTGAATATAAAATCACCCACCGACCATCTGATAGAATAAAATTCTATCCTAGGAAAAATATTTCTTAATCTTGTTAAACAAACAAGAAACTTCTCTGTTGAACATAGAACTTTTGGATTAAAAATCCAACGGTGAATAAAATTCACTAGTTGATCTAAAAGATCATTTTGGATTGATCATGATCTCTCAATCAGAAATTCTCTTAACAAGTTTTTTTCTCTTCTCTTATAAATACGAGCAAAGAGATTAAGAAGAAAAAGGAGAGAGTTCAAAAAAGAAGAAGAAGAGAGAGAGAGAGAACTTGACACAAGCTTCTGCAAAAAAGAGTACAGTGAGATCTTGAGAGAACAAGAGAATTTAATTCTCAAAGAAGAAGACTTTCCTCAATGAAACTAGAAGTAAAAAATAGAGATCATATTGTCTCTTCTTTACCTATCTAAGAGTTTAACCCTTCATTTAAGAACTCAGTTCTTTCCTCGGTTGAGATTTGCAGAAGCAAATCTCCCCACAAGTTGAGAATTTAATTCTCATCGGGGAGATTTTGCTCTGCAGATTCAAAACCTAAGGGAAAAGAATTAAATTATAAAAAAGAGGAGAGAAGGGGGGCCCCTCCAGTCTATTATTCCTTGCATCATAGATAATTCCCCACCTAAAAACGAGAACATATAGGAATTTAATTCCTCCAAAATTTAGGGTTTAACCCTATATATAAAGAACTTAGTTCTTGCATAAAAAAAACAGTGATGATGATCCACGATCTTCAAAACCAGAATCATTAGTGCTGTAGGGTTGCTAGGCACACTAACAAGGCTCTACAAGGCATCGACCATGCCAAAATTAAATTTTTATGTGCCGAACAACCCTAAGCAAGATCGTATACTAGAGATTAGGCGAATAAAATAGTAAGTAAACAACTTTACGACTAAGGGTATGCGAAACACAACCTTTGTAGATCGGTTCTTCACTTCTTTAGCTCCTTGTTGAAGTCCCTTCGCTGCGATCGTAGTTCTCCCAGACCCTTGCATGGCTTCACGAGGCGAAAGACGCGTGCTTGCTTGAAGTCTTCGAGGACGAAGATGATCTACGTCGAGGGGATGCCAACTCAAGCTTCTACTTCACTAACTTGAGAATTAGTGAAGCAAACACCCTAAACTAAAGTGCTAGTCTAGTAGAGGATGGAGAAATAGGAAGTGGGTTCTCTTTAAAATTTTATTTCTCACAAAGTTTCACTCTTTTTTCAAAACCCTAGCAAGCCTTTTCTTTTTCTCAAAGAAGAAGATGAACAAAAGAAAAGAATGAGGATAATGATCAAGTGTGTGAGCTAACCATGGTGAGTGAGTATCATATACTAACTCTTGTAGAGACTTAACCCTAGGCTAATTGTTATGATTGGGTTAATAAAAATCCATAGTAAAAACAAACTCAAGTTGAATTAGTCAATGCATCCACAAGCTTCCACAAGCTTCATGCATTTTCTAATCCTCCACTTGATTTTGTAATTACTTTAAATATTAAAAACCCAAACTAAAAATTAGCATAGTGTAAGTCTCATACATCCATGGATGATGTATCATCAACCATGATACAAAAATATAACACATTTTAATATACATCATATATATAGTAAAGATGTGTACATGTGAGAAAAACCCTAAAGTGAACAAGTGTTAGTAAATGTAAACTAGTATATCTAATATACAATTATACACTTAATTATTAAATCATCACGTGACTTAATAATCCGGTCATATCTCATATAACCGACTAACATTCATCGTATCGACTTATCGAATCAACACTTGATTCGATAACCCGGCTATATCATATATAACCGACCGATACAAAAAGTCGCGAGAATTGAATACGGTATCACATACACGCATTATTCTCGGTCCCGCACATATCACATATGCGCCCCTATTTCGTTTTGCCTGAGCCAGTAAAACCTCTATGTAGGACTCTAAAGACTCGTCAATACGCCGGCAGTAGGTGATGATTACATAACGCACCCACAAGCCGTCATCGGTACTAGCTGGACGTAACGGCTACCCGGGTATTGAGCGATCAGAAGATCAGCAAGCAAGCCCGCTCCAACTCCTGTAAAAGCCTGCCGGTAACACTTCCCGTACAGTCCGGTCTCCTCATCTGATATGTTGCATATCAAGTCTAGGGGTGGTAAACGTCAGACCCCAATAACCGATAAGTCGTGCCGATGTGAGGCTCATAACGGATCGAGAAACTACTGGTAACACTTACCAGTAAATCTCTAAATCAGCCCTGGCCAGGGACTTCCCTGTCACGGCCAATCGAGCACAGCGCAACATCAACCCCCAATACCGGGAGAGACGAAACCCCTCCTATCGCTCATTGCCTCCATGTGACTCGGGACTGTACCCAAAACCCACCGTTTTGCACGCCCTCTTGGACGTGGTAAGGTGGAAATCAAAGCACAGTGGGAATCACATAAGACTCTATGACGATCTCGGGTCTACAGACTAACCTGCACAAGTGTCACCAGAGAACTGTCATCTGACGTGGTATAATACCATCTGGGAGTTCTCGGCGAGTCTGTCCAGTGTACCCAGTCTCCACTGAGCACCCGTATACCATCTCTGATGTCAAACACCAATGGATATGGGATCATCCATCGCCCATCTCATGGGTCGAGAAGCGTATACGCTAGTCTACTCTGGTATATCGATGCCCCGTTTCGATACACCCATGACTAGGGACCTTGAAGGATGTACTTATGGACTACTCTGTCCCCACTAGTATGATCTGCATCACAGTCCAGGTAGTCAAGTACACATCCTAAGGGCTTTATCAACATGTAGCTATAAGACAGTATCAAGAGACAAGTTTACATGTTAAGATAAAGAGCAACCAGATAGTATACTATCATATCGAGCAAGAAAGTCCTCTCTATATATGTCCAAGTATCCAATATAATATACATCATTTGTACAATAATGGCCTCTAGGGCATACATACAACTAACAAGTGCTTAGCACTATTTTGAAGCCTCATGTGTTTCCCACGTGAGTGTTTCAAACGAACAAAGAGAACAACTAAAACTGTCTCACGTGTTTCCCACGTGAGTGTTAAAGCACCCCGGTATCAAAAAAAGGGGCAGTCATATGTTTTGCACGAGAACGTTAGCCAAGTGCTTACCACTTCTGTAAAAAAAGAAGGGGAGATAAAACCCAATGGGCAGTGCCCATATTTGGGTGCCTCACGTGTGTCATGTGGGCACCACAAAACTCTAGTGTTTAACACTAATTCAGTGCCCACGTGAAACACACGTGAGCACTGTATGCCTCAGTGCTTAGCACTGTTGGGTATTTGTTGAAACCCAATCTCGGCCCAAATTGGCTAAGTTTCCTGATATTAAACCTCTTTGATTCTAAAACAACTGAGCCCATATTGCTCATGTTTTTCCAGACTGAACTTAGTCTCAAAAATAACGAGTGGTCTCCCATTGATGATATCCCAAATGATATTCATCTTATATCTCCTAAGATAATTTTAGTCTCAAACTTGACTAACATTTCTTAGGTCTACAACAGCCCCCCCTTTCCCTCAAATATGGGATTTGGTTTAAGGATACATCTCTCCACACCTCTGATATATGTCGTTGTAATTCTTCAACGTTTTCAGAGAGGTGGCGGGTCCCGACAACCAACAACACATTGATGCACTTCCAAACTGACGTGTACATCTCAAATCGGATCGTACCCCAAATTGGATGCATTCCATATCATCATTGTTTGCTTCGTCCCGTAACAAATATACGTGCGCGCAAGTCGAACTTTGGACCGAAACGTCTTTAAACTAATATTCGCCTCCAAAATGGCGATAGTGGACCAAAACGTCCTTAAACTAATATTCGCCCTTAAACTAATATTCGCCTCCAAAATGGTGACATCGGACCGAAATATCCTTAAACTAATATTCGCCTCCAAAATGGCGATAGTGGACTGAAATGTCCTTAAACTAAAATTTTGCCTCAAACATGGCAATAATGGACCGCGATATTTTTAAACTAAAAATAATCGAGCCCAAATGCTCATACGTCTTAAGTCGATCTTAATCTCAAACCATATTAACGATCCTTAAATCAATCCAAACCCAAATCTAAAAATATACGAATTTGGACTAATCCACGCTCTACGGGCGACGACATAAATTAGTCTCCGTATACAATCCACGGGCAACCCAAAAAAAAACATACACACGACACGAAGTGAACCTTCGGAGCAGAAGAAAGTGGTTATCGCGATGCAGTAACATAATTAACTGGAGGGCTTGCGCCTGCAGGGAAGAACGTCCCCACAATCAAAAACCCCTCGCAAACGAGGAGGAATCTGATAAAGTTTGCTACAACGATCGCGTCCGTCCAAACCTCCGATATACGGTGCCATAAATCAACTTGGCATTTTCGGAAAGGTGGACGGATAAATCCAAATAGCATCTGCCCCCAGGATTTAGGCCGGACGTCCCGAAGTCCCGGTCCGTCTTCCGGCGGTGAACAAACTACCGTGAATCGACGATCTGTTTGATCAACTAAGTGGGTCTTACGTTTTGTCAAAGTTAGATCTTCGTTTGGGTTATCATGGGGTGAAGGTCAAAGAGTCTGATATTCTAAAGGCGGCATTTAGGACTCACTATGGACATTATAAGTTTCTCGTGATGCCAATTGGAGTGACCAATGCACCAGCCATATTCATGAATCTGATGAACCAAGTTTTCCAAGAATACCCTGACTGGTTTGTTGTGATTTTCATCGACGGCATCCTGGTATATTCAAAGAATCGGAAAAAGCACGTTGAACATTTGAGAATTGTCCTGGAGACTTTGTGACAGCATCAACTCTATACCAAGTACAGCAAGTGCGAGTTTTGACTAGATCAAGTCGGATTTCTCAGATATATCGTTTCAGGTGAAGGAATCTCTATGGATCCAGCTAAAGTATCAACAGTAAGTGAATGGCCAACACTAAAGACAGTGATGGACATTCGAAGTTTCTTGGGTTTAGCAGGATACTACCGAAGATTTATTGAAGATTTTCGAAGATTGCAACACCCCTGACCAAGCTCACACTAAAGATGAAGAATTCATATGATCAGAAGCATACGAACAAGCTTTCGTAAAACTCAAGTCAAGATTGACATCAGCGCATATTCTCGTCATACTAGACCAATCTGGAGATTTCGTAGTGCACTGTGATGCATCCGATAAAGGATTAGGATGTGTTCTATACCAGCACAGTAAAGTATACATCAAGACAGTTGAAGATTCATGAGCGCAATTATTCGATGCATGACTTAGAGTTGGCCGCTGTTATATTTGCACTGCAGATTTGGCGTCATTATCTTCTTGGTGAATGGGTAGATATCTACACAGACCACAAAAGTCTGAAGTATGTGTTTACTCAGAAATAGCTGAATATGCGGCAGAGAAGATGGTTAGAACTTATGGCGGACTTCGACATCAACCTACAGTATCATCCAGGGAAGGTGAATGTAGTTCCTGATGCACTTAGTCGCTAACCACTATCAATGAATCTCACCGCACAGTGGAAGCTACAACAAGATTTGCATCAGATGGAGATAGAAGTGATCATGCCAGGTAACGCTTCAAGTTTGATGAACTTACAAGTTCAGTCTACAATTGTCAATCAGATCAAAATAGCTCAAGCAAGTGATACCAAGTTGCAAAAGATCAGAGAACAAGTAGAAAATGGATTTTGAACAGACTTCATCATCCACGAAGACGGATCTTTGAGATACGGAAACGAATTGTGTGTACCACAAAGTCCTGTTCGGGAAGAGTTGATGAAAGAAGCTCACAGCTCCCCATACATAGTACACCGTGGTGGTACAAAGATGTACAAAGACTTACTTCAACATTACTGGTGGCATGGAATGTAGCATGACGTAGCCAGAAGAGTAACCAAATGCTTGGTGTGTCAACAAGTAAAAGTTGAATATCACAGGACTGCTGGTTTATTTCAACCGTTACCTATCTCAGAATGTAAGTAACAATACATTACCATGGATTTTGTAACTGCTCTTCCTCGCAGCACAAAAGGTAACGATGCAGTATGGGTTATTGTGGATCGACTCACAAAGTCGGCTCATTTTATTCCCTTTCGAGTTGGCCAATCTATTGAGACACTAGCAAAGAAGTACATGGAAGTAAGTCTGAATCTAAGTAAGATTTAACTCTTCATGGTGTACTATTTCCGATACCCATGAACTCATGCAGGAGATCGTGAGATTATATGGAGTACCGGTTTGTATTGTCTCCGATCGTGACACGAGATTCCGATTGCAATTTTGGCAGAGTCTGCAAGCTAGTTTGGGAATGAGTCTGAATTTTAGCACAGCTTACCATCCACAAACAGATAGACAGTCTGAGCAAATGATTCAGATCCTTGAAGATATGCTAAAAGCTTGTATGCTAAACTTCGAAGGACCGTGGGAAGATCACCTACATTTTGTGGAGTTTTCATACAACAACAGTGTAACAACCCTAAACTTTCTGTACAGAATTTTTTCAAAAATATATAAAGGAACACCTAAGCCTGAGCATAAGTTATAAATTTAATTTGCTTTTGAATAGCAAGAAACAACTTGTAACTCACTGGTAAAACTCTTGCACTGCTGTGATGTAGCCCTTGTGATCAAATCCACCCAGCCACATATATTTTTATTGATTTTTCTTTTAATATTTTAGAATCCCAAAGGTTTACACGTGCACTACATGTAAAATAAAAAGTCACAAAGTAATCAAACACGTGCACTGAGTTATACCAAGCGACAGGGACACGTGGCCAAGATCCCACCTTCCACCACCGGACTTGGGCCAGCGAGATTCACCCAAAGACCAGCACCGCCGGGCCCCCCATGCCCAATACTCTCCAAACTCTAACCCTAGCACCCCTTGGCCTACCCCACTCCCCCCATGCTGTTTGATTTCTCTGCACATTTCCAGAGAATTAAAAATGGGCATTTATCCACATTTTAATGCACATTTTGATTCTCAAATTCATTACCCTAAACCCTAATTTTCCCTATAAATACCACACTTCATTTCACCCCTCCTCATTCAGAAATTTCATACAAAAACTCTCTAAAATTTTCAAGTCCTAAGTTGTACAAGTGGAGTTAGCAAAGGGCAAGGTTTCGGCGAAATTTCGGGAAGAATCCGGCGACAAAACGACTTCCCGACGATCCTAAACTCTCCCCTACCTCTTCTCTCTAATTACAATCAATAAGTCCCCTCTCCCCTCCTCTTTTGCTATTCTAAAACTTTCCCTTTTCAAAACTCATCGGAAGCGGAGTTATTCCGACTTTCAATTCGTTTTGCTTTAAAAACTCCATTTTTCTTAAACAATAAAATACTATATTCCCTCATAATGATCAACAAATATAAACAAATACATTAGAACAAGTTTCATCTCAAAAGAATCTATTATGCATTTTTTATCGCATTTTTACGGTTAAATACCATATATTTTACTTTCAACACAATTCAACATATTCCCTTATATTACATTTAGAAAACTCACGAGGCAATGACCTATCTCATCACAACACACATTTTTGACATAGCACGATAACTCTTGGGACATTAGTTTATGGGAAAATACGAGTTTACATTTAAATACCATGAATATTCAAAAACCGTTTTCTTTAAAAAGTGTGTTATTTAATTCTGTTCAATTGCGCATCTACAACCCATTTTGGGGAACCCCGATCAGGATGGTGCAGGTTATCGCACATCCTCGGGCCTAGCAGAGCAAGATGCAGACCTCCACAAGGAGTATTCGATTTCGATGGAATTTTTAATGCAATTTTTAAGAAAAATTGCATTTCTATTTAATAAATAAATTCTATATTTTTTATAAATATTAGATATATGTAAATATTATAAAAATGTCTACTTTAAATATATTATATATATTCCATGTTTTCTCAATCAAAAGAATCACAAATTCTATGAAACTACCATTTTAAATCAATACAATCTCAATATTACACTAAAATACCATATACATTGAAATCTAGGTTATATCCACTAGAATATTTCACTTTATAAAAATTACAATTATGAAAATACTAAAGATGATAATTAAATACTTGAGGTGTAATTTGAGAATATATCAAAACTATTTTTCATAAAACCCCTCAAGTTATATTAATTTACAATAAGGATCCTAGTAAATATAGGTTTAAGTGGGACCGGTTCTCTTGAGTCTCAGGGAGCCGGAGAATATGGTGCTTGCCTATCTAAGGTAGACAACATAAAAACGGTGTTATCAACATGATAATTATCTTAGGAAAAGACATAAATCCTGTCGTCCATATGCAGCAGTTACCGATAACATCAAAACTAATTCAGGACTTCAATTTCTTTTCAAAGTGTCTGACTCAGATAGAGTCTCCATCTAATATGAAATCAATCTGACTTGAATTCAATTCAAGTATAACTACAATACAACATGAATCCATGAATACCAGAATACAATCCATATCAACATGAATATGACTTGAACCGAACCATGGATATACTCTGTTTACATGACTGTCCATTTATATCCATTCCGTTTACTGATATCATGGTTTTGGCAAGTCTTTCATTTACTACAAGATAATACAATACAATACAGTACAATCAATACAATCAATACAATAAACATTACGGGGTTTATAAAAGAGTGGACTGGTATAGAACATGTTAAAGGTGGCACGGGGTAGCTGCTAAAAGACGTAATTACATCCATGCCGTTGTTCCGTGGTATTATCGACAGAGCCTTGTACTACAGGTTACTAAAGTCCACGGTGTAAGTTGGACCCCTTTCATATACACTGGCATATTTTGTACTAAGCTACAACAACTACGTTAGTATAACAAATATAACATATCTACTTCACCTGTTCTAATTGTTGGCTATAGTGCCCTCAAGGCAATTATCATAGTCGCAGACTTGTGATTATGATGATTGAGTGAGGACCTATACCGAGGGAACAGTCTTGCTTGAGATGATAGTATGCTATCTGGTTTGTCTTTATCATCATATACGTATTGATAGAGCCCATAGGATTCTTGCTTGACTGCCAGCATTATGATGGCGATCATATATGTGGGAGCTGGGGTCTATAAGCACATCCTTAAATATCCCTAGTCGTAGGAGTATCGAGACCGGGCATCGATACTCCAGTGTAGACTAGTGTATACTGATCGAGACCCCGACGAGGGGCGGTGGCCAGGTCTCACAAGCCATTGGTGTTAGTTTGTTCACCTAAGATAGTATACAGGTGCTCATTGGGTTATGCGTACACTGGACGGACTCGCCGGGAACCTGCTAGTTGGTATTATACCTATTGTCAGATAGAAGTTCCTAGGTGACATGTGTACAGGTTAGTCTGTCGACCCGAGATCGTCATTTGTCTCGTGTGAGTTCCCACTGTGCTTTGATTACTACCCTACCACGGCTCAAAGGAGTCGTGCAAACAGGTTTTAGTTGGGTACAGTCCCGAGCCATATGGAGGCAGTGATCGGATCGTCGGGGATTCGTCTCTTCCGGTATTGGGGGTTGATGTCGCGTTGTGTACGGATGGCCATCACCATAAATCCGTGGCCACGGTGGACGAGAATTATCGATCCAGGATCGATAGTCTCAGGTGGTGATGGGGTTTCATACCGACACTAAATGTCGCGTTGTTAGGGGTCTGACTTTATCCACCCCCTTAGACTCGATATACGATACTCTTAGACGAACAGACCGGACTGTACGGATATTGTCACTGTTAGGCTTAGTAGGGGTTCTGCATGAGTTTGTTCATCGGCCTCCCTTTCCCTCAATACCTGGGTAGCCGTTACGTACAGCTAGAGCCGCTGACGTGCTTGTAGTTAAACCCACTACCAGCGTATTGACGAGTCTTTAGAGTCCCACACAGAGGGTTTCCCTGGTTCTGGCGAAATGATGTAGTAGCCGTATTGGATACGTGCAAGGTTCCGATCGATTGGTGTACTTTGTACCAGGACTTTCGATCGGACAATTGATAGTACTAGCCGACTCGGACTTGAGCCGGATTATTAAATCAGGTATTGATTTAATAATTTACGTATATGTATTTCGATACGTATATTCTAGTATTATATTCTTTGTGTTATTCTATCTCATTGTGTATTCGTATTTCGGTACGAATGCAGATATATTTACAGTAGAATGCAATCCGTATTTTTTACCAGATAACATTCTAGAAGGTGCCGCCTCATTTCTTGATTTGACCATTTTATTAAAATGGTAAATGAGATGAAAATTGCATGAGAAGGTATGGTGACAACCATGCTTGCAATAGTGCACACAAATGAATTGTTAATTCATTTGTGTTCACTATTCAAGCATGGGAGTAATTTAAAATTGGAAAAAGACTTTTAACAAAACCAAGGGTGCTAATTTCTTTTTCAAGCAAGAGTTCATTTTTGAAGCATGAAGGTTTTGTTCATTGTTTTTTTCTTCTTGAGCTCCTCATTCATCATGAGCTTCACCTTCCTCTAGCTTTCTTTCTTTTACTTCCACCTTCAAGTTTTTGAGATAGCTAACACTAAGAAACATTCACACTACATCCTAGGCTTTCTAGGGTAGCATCCTAGAGACCCTAGTTGCTCCATAAGCATCATATCGTGGAGCTAGAGCTGGAGTTACATCCCTCGGGTGGATCATCGGAGATGGTGGAAGACCGGCGACCAAACCATATCAAGGAACCGCTAGGAGTTTAGAATGAAGACCGAAGGACACGGATCAACTTGGTATAACGATTCTAACTCTTAGTTTAGCTTGCTAGTTTAGGGTTTAAGGTCGATCCGGGATTCGGGTAGCGGTAGCGCCAGTTCAGAAATTTTTGTTCCGCATTTTGGTCGCATTTCGATGGCCGGGGAGCTGCCGTAACCCTTCATGGTATTAGAGCCACCCTTTAAACCCCTTACTAGATTGTTTAAACATGCTTGAAAGATCGATCGACGGAAATTTCCAAAATCACGGTTTCATTTTTCTGATCTCTGCCGATTTTCAAAAGTGTTCAAAAAATATTTTTCAGTGGCTTAAAAATCCGTGCAGGAGTTTTTAAGGGTACAGAAAACATTTGGGCTTCTGATGCCTCCAAATCGTCGCGGAACCGCCGCACTTACCCCCTATTGGCGGCGGTTCCGCGACCATTTAGTGGCGACGAGCTTCGAAATTTTTCCTGTAGCCCCCTGACTTGGAATTGTGATTTTTTACATATACTGTCTTGGCCCATGTTTCAGTGAAGTGTTGTTTTTGCTATTGGGGCCAAATTGAAATTTAGTCGATCGATATTTTATGTGTGCATTTAACAGTACATACATTTCTGTCTGCGACCGTGAATGTCATTTGATCGGTAAACCCGTCTAACTACTATATGTTCTTTTAGACGGGTTTGCGAACGTGACATTCACGTTGATATTCTGTGTTGTGCTGTGATGTTGGTTGGATCGTCGCGGTGGATAGCAATGATGCAATGTTAGTACAGTTTTATTTCATTTGTACATTTGATATTGCGGGGCGAGCGTCCGACATGTGGACTGCCGTCACTGCCAGTTTGTATATTATTCTTTTGGGGCACGATCGGGTTGAGGTCGATGTCACCCATGTATATTATTTTCTTTTCTATACTAGGATTACCCCGCGGTGGAGTGCACGAATAGCCGGATTCTAGAGGGCAACGGATCCACATCTCATGTCGTTGGGACAGAGGGGACCTTACTCTAGAATTGGCAGGCTATTCGCCGCACTCGTAGGGGGTATAGGTGACCCAGGAGGGGTGCTCAAGTTACCGGATTCCGTGAAGTGCTGGGTGGTCCATTCACGTTGTTGAAGGGGGCTGCCTCACTTCTGGTTTTGGCGGGTAACTTGCCGCGCTCGTAGGGGTCTAGGTTTCATTGCACATGCTATCCACACGACAGGGAACGTCGGGTCTCACTTGCGGCTCAAGTGAAACTCGGGGCTCCAGATTATCCACCATTCTATATTGCTTCTGTGATGTTTCTGTGATGTTGCTTTATATCATGCCTGGGACGATTATTATATATATTTATATATACTAGTAGATGTTGTATATGTTTTGCACCCGTGCTAGCCCAGTCCCCGCTCTGTCATTAGTTAAGTAACCTAACGGGTGATGACGGGACCCAGTGGCGAATGCGGATGGCATATACGTGCATTTTATTTTCGTTCTTTTCTGGTGTGATTAATTGATGGGACTGCATTGATTCTTATCAATGCAAGGATAAAACAAACCTATATATGATGTTGTTGGAACCAAGTTTTTAAAACTGACATTACAGACGTTCTCTTTTGCTTTGTACAATGGTATTCGGTTATGAATATCCAGCACCTCATTCGACGAGGCAAGGGCCGAGATCCCTTCATCGGGAGTGACCCCTTGAGTAAAAGTTTGCGTCAACGTAATAACTTCACTATAGTCATTTTCTTTTGCTTTGCATCGTGGTATTCAGTTTGGGATATCCTGCACCCCATTCGACGGGGAAAAAGCCGAGATCCCTTCACCGGGAGTGACCTCTTTAGCAAAAGTTTTCACCACTATATATTTATAAAACCATTTGGATTCCTTCAACGATATCAAGTTCATTACGTTAAAGGTTTTTCGCCAAAAACCAGCCGTAGCCCTCCGTCATTTCAGATTAGTATTGCTTAGTATTCGTGCTACGTATGTCGTGCATTGCCGAGGCGTAGTGTGCGGTAGCTCTGTAATGCTTTTCTGTTGTATGGATATATGGATTGGTTAGGACAGTCGTACGGTTATGTTGGCATTGTTAAGGACTCGTACGGGTGGGTTTAACGCAATCAAGATAATGACGGGTTGAACATGACTATGACTCTTTGATATGTTGGCATTGTCAAGGTCACTTGGGTCCTAGGGGTAAAAACTCATATCGGGAGTTTCAAACATAGAGGAAACTTGCCAGGCTTGCACATACCTTCTGGAGTGTCGTAACTTGAGTGGCTTTCATCAAGTTACCATACGATAATAGTTGGATCCCGATTCCCACTGATGAGTAGGATTACTCCTCGGGTGATTCCGACTAATTCTCCTTTTAGGTTTGGAGGAGAATTCGAGGAAACAGTGGGAGCCATCCTGATTAGATAAAATGATTAACCATTCTGATTTAGGTTAGAGTGCACACTGAGTGTTTCTTCTCTCTCTCTCTCTAGCTGCGACTATGACCCGACCTTTGACTAAAACTCATGAAACCAAGTTGACCGAACCTTCTTAAAACACTTTGGCTTTTGGAATGTCACGGTGTCGCATATATCATTGCCACTTCTATATCACCTTTGCATTTCTCCAGAACACCCCATATTACTACGAACATCCACTTCCATTGGATAAATCCATCATATAATTACATACGAACTCGAAGGCTCTTTTTCGAGGATGGATTCTGGTTCTGGAGAGATTGAATAGGATTATTCGGTTGTCTTTTCTCTTTACCTTCTCTCAGGTTGTGAGGGATCCTAGGATTAGGAGAAGGTACACCTATTGAGCTTATTGGATAGTCTTCCTCCAGACCATAGGCAGGTGTCGAACGGTAGAGAAGGAAGAAAACCAACAAGGTTAACTGTGGTGTACAGAAGGAAATAAGTAAAGACATATAAAGGGATTAAAATAATGGCAAAGGAAATTGCGATCACCATCATTCACGACAAAGACCGTGTATACCCTTACCACTTCTACATCCACTTTTCTTTTCTCTAGAACACTCCGTATCACTACGGATATCCACTTCCATTAGATATGCCTTCGTATAGTTACATATGAACTCGAAGGAATTCGTTCCAGATTCGGGGATGGTTTCCGGTTCAAGAGAAATTGGATAAGATTATTCAGATGTCTTTTCTCTTTACCTTCTCTCAGGTTGCGAGGGCTCCTAGGATTAGGAGAGTACACCTATTACGCTTATTGGATAGTCTTCTTCCAAACCTTAGGCCGGTGCCGAAAGGTAGGGAATGAAGAAAACCAATTAGGGTAAAAGAGGTGTACAGAAGGTAATAAGTAAAGACATAATAAAGGGATTGCAGAGAGGGCAGGCAAGTATAGGGTTACTGTCATGAATCAGGATAGTGGAAGAGGCATTACTAAGAATACCAGTTAACCCCTTTTGAAACATTTTCATGTTTCGGTTTCACTGTGCGATATTAATTGAAAACTGTTTTCCCAATTGGAATCTAACTCCAGGGTATGTATTTACCAGATCAGTTTCTCACATCTGCATGTTATTACGGATGGTGAGTGGGAGTAAAATATTGGGAATTGGATGATTAGATCCTCATTATATCGGAATTCGTTGTAATTGGTGATATTTGAGGAAATCATCTGATTTTTGCCGGATGATAAATATTTGGTTTTGAATATCCGTTGTTATGCACCAATTTCAAACTGATATATCTGTACATTTATTTTATAAAGTGAGATATAACTTTTTTATATTATGTCTGTGACATTTACTTATATCAGCTGGTGATTATGTAAGGTGCATTCAACAGCGGTGTAACACTTCTTAACCAAAGTACAGTTTTTAAACCTATGACGCACAGAGTTTGAGTTATTGGACTCAGGGGACTTATACAAAATATTGTATGTTGTCCAATGTCCGTTAGGACAATGGGGTTGGTACTCATACTATATTCTGTTTACTTGTGACTTTTTCAGTTCTGGACAAATATTTCGTTGAAATGCAAAGTCCAGATATTGAGAAGTTATAGGTATAAGAATAAAGTAGAGAACCATTTGTTGGAAGTATCAGGATTCTTCGATGAAGTCGAAGATGTAGATGCTTGTGTTTGATATTCCGCTGATAGTAATGGTTTTGAGAACTTGCTTCTCTTTCGGGTTACTCATATGTGGATGCACTCCTAGATGAGTAATGTTGATTGTCCTCTTTCCATTTGGTTGATATGCACTGGAGAATGCTGCATGATTTTGAATCTGGTTCTGATTAAATTAGTGCTTTTGTTTCTATATCAGATATATATAGAATCAATTTATATCTTGATGATGTTAAGGTATAGGGAGTTGTCCGGCTGATACTTAAAACCAGAATCCGGATAAACTCAAGGCACGTTTCAGTAATGGCTGTTTATGGGTTATCCCGGGCTTTGACGAGGGTTAACTTTCTACCATCAGGAAGATCAATATTTATATTGTTCTTGACTCGCCACAGTTTTAATAAAATGGATTTTTTCAGAAAACAGAAGTGGGAGTCTGGTAGAACTGGAAGTTATTCTAGCACCACAAACGATTACTGGAAATTTAATAAAACCTAAGAATTCAATTGGATTTGATGTTCCATTAGCCAATCCACAGATTTGGTGGGTAACCTCAGGCACCCGAGGGGTACTTCGGTCTTCTCAGAGACGGTGACAGGGAGGTTCTTGTTTACCCAGATGTACCATTGCTGCTGTTCTAGACTATAAAAACCGGCAGGAAGATGAGTATAGCGTCATTCTAAACTAGCTTTAGAAGTGCACGTGTATATAACTCTGCCAGAGGGTTGTTGTAGTCAGTGGGAGCAGCGGAAGCATAATAGGCAAGTAGCTTATGTCTATTTATAGACTAAAGCAGGTATAGCGGAGATCATCTATTTTTGATGTGACAGTCATAGGTCTTGACCTCATCAGAATAGGAGATGGATCTGGTAAGAAGGTAGTAGAGAGTGATGTCCAGGTATTGGGATGACATGCACTTGATAGGAAGGGATATTCCTATACTACGATCAGTTATACTTTGGTTGTCATACAATTGTTTCTCCATATAGGATATAGAAATAATATCAAGTTTCCTGGTTACTAGATCTATGTTTTTAGATCTAGATTTGGGATGTATCCTAATTTGGGTACTTTGACATTATTCTAAAGATATTTTAGAATGGACGACTCCTGGCATGGTGGTGAACCTGCAGGTGATGGAGTCAACCTCTCTAAAGGTGTCTTACAGACTAAAGGGGAGAGCGATCTACATGATTAACATATCATTTGCTTAGGTAATTGAGTTAATCATGAAATGTCAAATACCACACCAGATATTGCTTTTGCACTAGATGCAATAAGCAGATACTGGAGAAATTTTGGGAAGCAGTTATTGAACATAAGTGAATGTTCTTTTGAAATGATTACGGCAGCCTCTTTCGGGAGACGGTTATCATTTCAGGCTTCCAAGATGACCTGGATGACAGAGTCACTGTCAGAGTTATAGTTTTCCAACTTTTGAGGGACAGTATGTTGGACGGGTGGTCCAAGCGGATACTGAGGAAAGGCATGGCCCAGGATACTGATTAAATTCAGTGGACGATACAGTCTAAGTAGTTTGCTAGATTTGGAGTTCGTTTGTGAACTGGATCCCATCAGATATCGAGACAAATTCTAAGACAGGTATTGCTGGTTTCAGGAGATAGTTTTCTCCGCGAAGTTGAGACATAGAGAGATACAGAAAGAAGCATTGGAGCGGATCCACTCACTGAGGCTATTTCTCGAACGCAATCATTTTCGCAAACGGGCTTTGCGAAACTGATTAGTAGAGAAGTTGGGTGTTCGGTATCACACGGGCTGTGAGTATGCGATATCGCAATAATTGGCCTTAAGTGCAAGTGGGAGATTGTTTGCTATAGCGCCCTCAAGGCAATTATCATAGTCGCAGACTTGTGATTATGATGATTGAGTGAGGACCTATACCGATAGAACAGTCTTACTTGAGATGATAGTATGCTATCTGGTTTGTCTTTATCATCATATATGTGCGAGCTGGGGTCTATAAGCACATCCTTAAATGTCCCTAGTCGTAGGAGTATCGAGACCGGGCATCGATACTCCAGTGTAGACTAGTGTATACTGATCGAGACCCCGACGAGGGGCGGTGGCCAGGTCTCATAAGCCATTGGTGTTAGTTTGTTCACCTAAGATAGTATACAGGTGCTCATTGGGTTATGAGTACACTGGACGGACTCGCCGGAAACCTGCTAGTTGGTATTATACCTATTGTCAGATAGAAGTTCCAAGGTGACATGTGTACAGGTTAGTCTGTCGACCCGAGATCGTCATTTGTCTCATGTGAGTTCCCACTGTGCTTTGATTACTACCCTACCACGGCTCAAAAGAGTCATGCAAACAGGTTTTAGTTGGGTACAGTCCCGAGCCTCATGGAGGCAGTGATCGGATCGTCGGGGATTCGTCTCTCCCGGTATTGGGGGTTGATGTCGCGTTGTGTACGGATGGCCATCACCATAAATCCGTGGCCACGGTGGACGAGAATTATCGATCCAGGATCGATAGTCTCAGGTGGTGATGGGGTTTCATACCGACACTAAATGTCGCGTTGTTAGGGGTCTGACTTTATCCACCCCCTTAGACTCGATATGCGATACTCTTAGACGAACAGACCGGACTGTACGGATATTGTCACTGTCAGGCTCAGTAGGAGTTCTGCATGAGTTTGCTCGTCGGCCTCCCTTTCCCTCGATACCTGGGCAGCCGTTACGTACAACTAGTGTCGCTGATGTGCTTGTGGTTAAACCCACTGCCAGCGTATTGACGAGTCTTTAGAGTCCCACACAGAGGGTTTCCGTGGTTCTGGCAAAATGATGTAGTAGCCGTATTGGATACGTGCAGGGTTCCGATCGATTGGTGTACTTTGTACCAGGACTTTCGATCGGACAATTGATAGTACTAGCCGACTCGAACTTGAGCCGGATTATTAAATCAGGTATTGATTTAATAATTTACATATATGTATTTCGATACGTATATTCTAGTATTATATTCTTTGCGTTATTCTATCTCATTGTGTATTCGTATTTCGGTACGAATGCGGATATATTTACAGTAGAATGCAATCCGTATTTTTTACCAGATAACATTCTAGAAGGTGCCACCTCATTTCTTGATTTGACCATTTTATTAAAATGGTAAATGAGGTGAAAATTGCATGAGGAGGTATGGTGACAACCATGCTTGCAATAGTGCACACAAATGAATTATTAATTCATTTGTGTTCACTATTCAAGCATGGGAGGAATTTAAAATTGGAAAAAGGCTTTTAACAAAACCAAGGGTGCTAATTTCTTTTTCAAGCAAGAGTTCATTTTTGAAGCATGAAGGTTTTGTTCATTGTTTTTTTCTTCTTGAGCTCCTCATTCACCATAAGCTTCACCTTCCTCTAGCTTTCTTTCTTTTACTTCCACCTTCAAGTTTTTGAGATAGCTAACACTAAGAAACATTCACACTACATCCTAGGCTCTCTAGGGTAACATCCTAGAGACCCTAGTTGCTCTATAAGTATCATATCGTGGAGCTAGAGCCGGAGTTACATCCCTCGGGTGGATCATCGGAGATGGAGGAAGACCGGCGATCAAACCACATCAAGGAACCGCTAGGAGCTTAGAATGAAGACCGAAGGATACGGATCAACTCAGTATAATGATTCTAACTCTTAGTTTAGATTGCTAGTTTAGGGTTTAAGGTCGATCCGGGATTCGGGTAGCGGTAGCGCCAGTTCAGAAATTTTTGTTCCGCATTTTGGCTGCGTTTCGATTGCCGGGACGCTGCCGTAACCCTTCACTATTCTCTGTCTATTCTTCTTCTTTCTTTGGAACCTACCAAGCGATTGTTCGCTGACGACATTCCTATTTATCTTCTTCTTTTGAATGTTGTCAGGAGGATCCAACTCACTGGAGACCGAGCCTATTTTAGAAGACTTGGAGCAGTTCTGAAGACCACGAGCTGTAGTCACTTATACATATTTCTTTTCAGTTATGTCATTGTTTAGGCATTGCATTCCAGACTTGTATTTACTTTCCAGTATTGTATTGTAAAGAAATGTTGAATAAATAAAAGTTGTGTTCAGTTACATCTATTGTCATTTTTCTTGTGTACATTCATTATAATGCTTAGATACACTTAGCGTGTTGACTTCTGAGTAAATACATAGCAGAGCTCGTCCCGTCTCCTTACCTATATATCGGGAAGCGGGGCGTGACAGATTTTGTTAGCGGCCTATGCAGGTCCATGCTGTATGGAACCCTGCCATGCAGGTCAGTTCTGCATAGACATGCAGGTCAATTCTGCAAGAAGTTGGAAGCAATATAACACAAGAATCGGCAACTAAAAACATTTTTTACATTTCATGTTCCTTGAATCTTACAATTTCGTATATTTTGAATCTATCCTAACCCTATTTTTCTTTCAAGGTTATGGATTCTCCAAACAATACTAGCACCAACTTCAACAACACACCACCATCTCTACCACTTACGCCTACCGTTGCTACTCCGATCAATGAGCAAACGGTCTGCTTGAGGCAATCCGAAGCCTTCTAGAAGGACAGCAGCAGTAGACTGCTATATTATTGAACTATCTAGAAGCAGAAGCGACCGGAGTGAAGCAATTCCGGGCATTGCACCCAAAGCAATTTTCAGGGAAAGAGAGCCCTCTGGAAGCTGAAGAATGAGCTCAGAGCATCGAGGACGATCTGGCAGCGGCACAAGTGCCAGAGATCGATTGGGTACGAGTTGCGATCCTGCAACTCACCGACAACGCCCGAGTTTGGTGGAAGGCGGAAGAAAACCGTTTTGACCTGTCGATCGAATGGAAAACTTTTTGTGACATGTTCGACGCATAGTACTTTCCAGAGACTGCCTGCTTTGACATGGAGCAGCAATTCATCCACCTACAATAGGGTTCGAGTGGACCAAATCTGTGGATGAGTATGATGCTGAGTTTACCATGCTCGGTAGGTAAGATATGTCTCAATATTCGATTTTCCAATATCACACACTACACAGCTAACACAAGACCGCAACAGGTTCGCGGCACACTTGATACCGACTGCTGAGATCGGGTCTAAACGATTTTAGTAAGGGTTAGATCCGGAGATCCAAGCTGCTTTAGCTACAGGGGATTTCCCAACCCACGACCTGGCTTTGGAAGCTACCCGTCAATATGAGGCAGTGGCGAAGATGAAGGGTAGACTCCAATCTGCCGGTGTGAAGCATCCTGCCACCCAAATGGCAAGAGAAGCCTCTTCATGGCCAACTTTTGAACACAGGAGACCGGAAGAAACAAATAACCGGCCAAGTCCAGATTTTTGCTTTTACTGCAAAAGGGATGGACAACTGTGGAAGGACTGTACGCGTGCAAAAGGCCTGTGCTTAGTTTGTGGCGCATCCAATCATGGAATTGGAACATGCCTCTAGCTAGGAGGAATGTACCTGGCGTCAGGTTTTCACATTAGCGGCCGTAGAAGCCGAGCCTGTAGACCAAGGTAACCCTGGTAATTCCCTCACATCTTCTTCCATCTTACCAAAACTTTTGCATTCTTTCGTTCTTCCAAACATTTTATGCTCTATCTCTAGTTCTATCACCATCACTATCAATAAACTTTTCTTGAATCTGTTACACTTTCCTTCTATAAATTTCGAGGACGAAATTTTTATAAGGAGGGTAGAATGTAACAACTCTAAACTTTCTGTACAGAATTTTTTCAAAAATACATAAAGGAATATCTAAACCTAAGCACAAGTTATAAATTTAATTTGCTTTTGAACGGCAAGAAACAACTGGTAGCTCATTGGTAAAACCCTTGCACTGCTGTAACGTAGCCCCTGTGATCGAATCCCCCCAGCCACATATATTTTTATTTATTTTTCTTTTAATATTTTAGAAGCCCAAATGTTTACACGTGCACTACACGTAAAATAAAAAGTCATAAAATAATCAAACATATGTACTGAGTTATACCAAGCGACAGGGACACGTGGCCAAGATCCCACCCTCCACCACCGGACTTGGGCCGGCGAGATTCACCCCAAGACAGACACCGCTGGGCCCCCCATACCTAATACCCTCCAAACTCTAACTCTAGCACCCCTTGGCCTACCCTACTTCCCCCATGCTGTTTGATTTCTCTGCACATTTCCAGAGAATTAAAAATGGGCATTTATCCACATTTTAATGCATATTTTAATTCTCAAATTCATTACCCTAAACCCTAATTTTCCCTATAAATACCACACTATATTTCACCCCTCCTCATTCAGAATTCCATACAAAAACTCTCTAAATTTCCAAGTCCTAAGTTGTACAAGTGGTGTTAGTAAAGGGCAAAGTTCCAGCGAAGTTTCGGGAAGAATCCGGCGACGAATCGACTCCCTGACGATCCCAAACTCTCCCCTATCTCTTCTCTCTAATTACAATCAGTAAGTCCCTTCTCCCCTCCTCTTTTACTATTCTAAAACTTCTCATTTTCAAAACTCGTCGGAAGCGGAGTTATTCCGACTTCCGATTCGTTTTTCTTTAAAAACTCCATTTTTCTTAAACAATAAAATACCATATTCCATCATAATGATCAACAAACATAAAAAAACACATTAGAACAAGTTTCATCTCAAAAGAATCTATTATGCAACTTTTATCGTATTTTTACGGTTAAATATCATATACTTTACTTTCAACACAATTCAACATATTCCCTTGTATTAACTTTAGAAAACTCACTGGGTAATAACTTATCTCATCACAACACACATTTTTGATATAGCACGATAACTCTTGGGACATTAGTTTATAGGAAAATACGAGTTTACATTTAAAAACCATGAATATTCAAAAACCGTTTTCTTTAAAAAGTGTGTTATTTAATTCCGTGCAATTGCGTCTCTACAACCCATTTTGGGTAACCTCGATCAGGATGGTGCGGATTATCGCACATCCTCAGGCCTAGTAGAGCGAGATGCAGACCTCCGCAAGGAACATTCGATCTCGATGGAATTTTTAATACAATTTTTAAGAAAAATGTGATTTCTATTTTATAAATAAATTCTATATTTTTTATAAATATTAGATATATATAAATATTATCAAAATATCTACTTTAAATATATTATATATATATTCCATGTTTTCTAAATTAAAAGAATCACAAATTCCATGAACTTACCATTCTAAATCAATACAATTTCAATATTACACTAAAATACTATATACATTGAAATTTAGGTTATATCCACTAGAATATTTCACCTTATAAAAATTACAATTATGAAAACCCTAAAGACGATAATTAAATAATTGAGGTGTAATTTGAGAATATATCAAAACTATTTTTCATAAAACCCCTCAAGTTATATTAATTTACAATAAGGATCATAGTAAACATAGGTTTAAGCGGGACCAGTTCTTTTGAGCCTCAGGGAGCCGGAGAATATGGGTGCTTGCCTATCTAAGGTAGACAATCTAAAAACGGTGTTATCAACACGGTAATTGTCTTGGAAAAAGACACAAATTCTGTTGTCTATGTGCAGCAGTTACCGATAATATCAAGAATAATTCAGAACTTCAATTTCTTTTCAAAGTGTCTGACTCAGACAGAGTCTCCATCTAATATGAAATCAATCTGACTTGAATTCAATTCATGTATAACTACAATACAACATGAATTCATGAATATCAGAATACAATCCATATCAACATGAACATGACTTGAACCGAACCATAGATATACTTTGTTTACATGACTATCTATTGATATCCATTCCGTTTACTGATATTATAGTTTCGGCAAGCCTTTCATTTATTACAAGACAAGATAAAAAAATACAGTACAATCAATACAATAAACATTACGGGGTTTATAAAGGGGTAGACTGGTACGGAACATGTTAAAAGTGGCACAAGGTGGTCACTAAAAGAAGTAATTACATCCATGTCGTTGTTCTGTGGTATTATCGACAAAGCCTTGTACTATGAGTTACCAAAATCTGCGGTGTAAGTTGGACTCCTCTCGTATACACTGGCATATTCTGTACCAAGCTACAACAACTACGTTAGTATAACAAATATAACATATCTACTTCACAAGTTCTATTCTATGTCTATTCTTCTCCTTCTTTCTTTGGGACTTACCGAGCGGTTGTTCGCTGACGATATTCCTATTTCTCTTCTTCTTTGGAATATTGTCAAGAGTATCCGACTCACTGGAGACCGAGCCTATTTTAGAAGACTTGGTGCAGTTCACTGAAGACCATGAGCTATAGTCACTTGTACATATTTCTTTTCAGTTATGCCATTGTTTAGGCATTGCATTCCAGATTTGTATTTACTTCCCAATATTGTATTGTAAAGAAATGTTGAATAAATAAAAATTGTTGTTCAGTTACATCCATTGTCATTTTTCTTGTGTACATTCATTATATTGTTTAGATACGCTTAGCATATTGACTTCTGAGTAAATATATAGCGGACCTCGTTGCATCTCCTTATCCGTACATCGGGAAGCTCCCAAGCGAGTATTGGAATGGCACCGTTTGCATCGCTTTATGGAAGGAAGTGTCTTTCACCATTAAGTTGGGACGACATCGGAGATAGGGAACTCCTTGGACCTAAGATGATAGTGGCGACTGTAGATGTAGTTCGCACTATTAGGGAATGAATGCGCATAGCCCAAGACAGATAGAAGAATTGGGTTGATGCAAGGCGTCGACACTTGGACTTCCAACCGGACGATCATGTCTTTCTAAAGATCTCTCCAAACCATGGAGTGATTCATTTTGGAAAGAGGGGTAAGTTACACCCGAGGCACATTGGCCCGTTCGACATACTCGAACGAGTCAGAGAAGTGGCATATCGTTTGGCACTTCCACCCTCATTGGAAGGAGTGCACAACGTATTCCATATATCCCAGCTCCGAAGGTATGTGAGTGACCTTAGCCATATCCTTGATCACTCCGAGCTCACTGTATAGACGGATATATCTTGTGAGCAACAACCCGTTGAAATCCTGAACAGATAGGTAAAGTCACTTAGGAACAAGAAAGTAAAATGGTTCGAGTGATGTGGAGGAAAGACTCACCAGGAGAATCAACGTAGGAAAGAGAATACGACATGCGTGCAAAATACCCTTTCTTATTTGTAAATTAGTCCTTAAATACTTGTAAATTTCGAGGACGAAATTTTTGTCAGGAGGGTAGAATGTAACGACTCTGTTTTTAATGTACAGAAATTTATTTAAAGTTAAAGTACTAAATGGAGTATTTGCAACCCTGAGTATGCTATAAATATTTAATTTGTTTAAGAACAACAAGAAACAACTTGTAGCTCATTGGTAAAGGTTTGCACAGCTGTGACATAGCCCCTGTGTTCGAATTCCATCTGCCACATATTATTTTTAATAATTTTTCTTTTAAAATTTTTGAAAGCCTAAAAGTTTACACGTGCAATACACGTAAAAATGAAAAGTCACTAAAATCAAACATGTGGAAATTGTTATTTGAACAGCCAGGAACACGTGTCACCAATCCAAGCACCCCACGCCCTATATCGACCAACGAGATAAGCATTGAGGCCGGCGCCGCCGGGCCCCCGGTCTCAAATGCTTCAAAATTTTACCCTAACACCCCTTGGCCTCCCCCACTACTTCTCTTCTGTTTGAATTCCTGCAAATTAACAGAGAATTAAAATCACCCATTAATCAATGTTTAAAGCATTTTAATTCTCATTTTTAATTCCTTAAACCCTAATTTTATCCTATAAATATCACCCCGCACCCTATCCCTCTCTATTCTGAAATCTATCATCGAAACTCTCAAATTTTTCCAAGTCAACTAAGTTGTACAAATGGAGTTAGCCTAAGATCATCTTCCGGCGATGATTCGGAAAGAATCCGGCGACACCGCGACTCCACGAAACTCTCAAACTCTTTCTCTACCTCCCCTATCTCTTTTCATCCAATAAGTCCTTTCTCTTCTCTTCTTTTCACAAAAAGTTCTCTTTTTAAAACTCGTCGGAAGTGGAATTAATCCGACATCCGATTCTAATTTGTTAAAAAACCCAACTTTTCTTTATAACAAATCAACCGTTTCTTTATATATTGTTTAGCAACCATAAACCAACATTGAGAACAAGTTTCAATTTAAAATACTGTGCTATGCAACTTTTATTTCACTTATACGGTTAACTACCACAAACTTTCTATTCGATATCTTTCATCATATTTGCTCATATTACTTTTAGAAAACTCATGACGTAATGACCTATCTCATTACAACACTCATCATGATATAGCACGATGGCTTTTAGAACAATATTTTGTGGGATAAATACAATTTTACAATAAAATACATTAAATTAATAAAACCATATTCTTTAAGATTGTTTTAATTAAATTCTTTGCAATTAAGCCTCTACAAACCATTTTGGGGAACCCGATTTGGATGGTGCGGGTTATCAGACATCCTTAAGACTAGTAGAGCGAGATGCAGACCTCCTCACGGAGCATCCGATCTCGATGGAATTTTTAATACAATTTTTAAGAAAACGTGATTTTCTATTTAATAAATAAATCCTATTTTTAATAATTATATATATATATATATATTATCAAAACATCTATTTTACATTTATAATAAATTCCATGTTTTCTAAACAAAGAAATCCCAAATTTCATGAATATACCATCACAAATCCATACAATTCCAATTTACACTAAAATACCATATACTATTCAATCTAGATTTATAAGCATTAGAATACTTCACTTTTAAAAATTACATCTATGAAAACCCTAAATACGATAAATAAATACTTGAGATTTATTTTGAAAGTTTATCAAAACTATTTTTCATAAAACCCCCTCAAGTTTATTAATTTACAATAAAACCCTAGTAAATATAGGTTTAAGCGGGACCAATTCTCTTGAGCCTCAGGGAGCCGGAGAAAGTAGGTGCTTGCCTATTTAAGGTAGGAAACTAAAACGGAGTTATCAATGGTAATTGGATTGGAAAAAGTCATAAATCCTGCCGTCCATATGCAGCAGTTACCGATAACTCCAAAACCTAATTCAGGAATCCAATTCTGTTTAAGTGTCTGACTCAGACAGAGTCTCAGTCTAATCGGAAAACAATCTAAATATGAATACAATCCAAATATAACTCCAATACAACATGAATCTATATACTAGAACTTGAAACATGAATACCTGAATACTATCAAATATCAACATGACTTGAACTGACCAAACCATGGATATACATTGACTTGATCACATGATTATCCGTTTACATCCTTATCCGTTTACATGAGCAATTGATATCATCGTTTCGGCAAGTCTTTCAGCTATAACCAATACAATAAACATTACGGGTTTTTTTAAGGGGTAGATTGGTACGGAATGTGTTAAAAGCGCCACGATGATGGTCACTTTAATACTCCTAACCAGAATATCCGTTGTTGTTGTCCCGTGGCTTAACGGTTCCTTGTGCTCCGTATACCTTACTTCACGGAATAGTTGGACTCCTCTCGTATACACTAGCATATTCTGTACAAAGCTACAAACAACAGCGTTAACATAACAATTATAGATTATACCTGATATATTCTCTTTACCTGTTCAGTCTATTTCTATCTCTTTTTGGGACTTACCGAGCGATTGTTCGCTGACGACATTCATTTTCTATTCTTTCTTTGGAATGTTGTCAGGAGGATCCGACTCTCTGGAGATCGAGCCCGGCTCAGAAGACTTAGAGCAGTTCATCGAGGACCCGGAGCTCTAGTCACTTATATATACTTTTACTTTCAGGTCATACCATTGTTTAGGCATTGCTTTCCACGTTGTATTTACTTTTCAGTTGTATTGTAAAGAATGTTTAATAAATAAAAGAGTTGATGTTCATTTACATCTCATGTCTTTCTTGTGTACATTTATTTTATATTGTTTATTTACGCTTAACATGTTTACTTCTGAGTAAATACGTCACGGGCCTAGTCACGTCTCCTTATCCGTACACCGGAAAGCAGGGCGTGGCAGTAAAGCCCCTAATCAGTGGGATCGGGATCCAACTATCATCGCGTGACAACTTAGATGGAATCCACTCTAGTTACCACACTCTAGAAGGTATGCAACACCAGCAAGTTTTCTACATATTTGAAACCCCCGATGTGATTTTTACCCATAATGACCTATAACCTTGACGCTTGCCAACAAATCATAGGCCGCTAGTCAAGTTCAACCCGTTATTATCCTAAATTAACTCGAACCTACCCACCCAAATCTTTGACACTTGTTAACAAAGCTGAGCGACTGTCTCAATCAATCGCATATCCATGCAACAGATAAATATCACTCAGCTACCATTCACTATATCTTGACGCTTGCCAACAAATATAGCACGAATAGTAGGTGCTACCCATCTGAAATAACGGAGGGCTACAGCTGGTTTTTGGCGAAAAAACCTTTAACGTAATGAACTTGATATCGTTGAAAGAACCGAGCAGTTTTGAAAAAGAGTGGTTTGGGCTCCGCTATTGAAAACTAGTGGTTTTAAAGAAAACTGAGTAATCTATAGTAACATAAACTTTTGCTCAAGAGATCACTCCCCATGAAGGGATCTAAGCTCTTGCCTCCTCGAATGAGGTGCGGGATATTCCTGACCGAATATCTCTATGCAAAGCAAAAGAATACGAATATAGTTTTTTGAAAAATGGTTCCGACAATATCTTATTAGGATTATTTTCTTGCACTAATTAAAATTAATGATGTCCCGTCAATAAATACCTATCACACCAGAAAAGAACAAAAATAGAATGTACGTATATACCATCCGCATTCGCTATGGGGCCCTGTCATGCACCATTAGGTTACTTAACTAACGACAGAGCGGGCCCTAGCGCGGATGCAAAACATATACACCATTTATATATATATAACCATTCGTCACAGACATGATATAAGCAACATCACAGATAAGCGATAAGCAATATGGAATAGCGGGTAATCTAGGAGCCCATCGTTTCATTTGAGCCGCAAATGAAACTCGACGTTCCCAAGTTATGTGGATAGCCTGTGCAATGCAGAACCAAGACCCCTACGAGTGCGGCAAGTTATCCGCCAATTATAGAAGTGAGGGAACCATCACTCAATGATATGAGTGGGCCATCCAGTACTTCATGGAATCCGGTAACTTGATCACTCCATCGTGGGTCATCCTAAAACCCCTACAAGTGCGGTGAATAGCCCGCCAATTCTAGAGTGAGGTGGCTCGAGCTCTCTAGAACCCAGCTATTCGAGTACTTCTCAGTGAGTTTTTCCTAGTACAGAATTGAAATAATATACAATGGTGATATCGACCTCAATCCGGCCATATCCCAATAAAAAAATATACAAACAGGCAGAAACGGCAGTCCACATGTCGGACGCTCGCCCCGCAATAATGAATATAAAAATGAACTCAAAACTGTAGAACTAGCATCGCACAAAAGGCTATCCAACACGACAATCCGTCAAAACCATCACAGAGATAAACATCACAACAACAATATGTGTGTAACCCCTTCTAATTGACGTATAACGATTAGAAGACGTTCACAACACAGATACACACGTCACTTAAGCAAGTAACAAATGCCACGACATTAGAATTCCGTGCACAATTAGCAAACACATCAAGTTTTTCCAGAACCGAAAAAAAGTGCACCAAAACACCAAAATTCCAATATTTTAAGCCAATCGGGAGTCGAAACGAACTTGAAACTCGCCCGAACCTTCACAGGGGTGAAGTACCAAAAATTAACATTCGTCCGAGGGGCCTAGAGGGTACCACCCTCCCAGGGCCACCATGAGGTGGCCCTAAAGGGGTGGCAAACCCGAGCCTACCCTTTTGAGGTAAGGCTTGGGTCCCCACCCCCTATAGCCACCTCATGGTGGTCTCGGGGGGTGGACCCAACCTCTGTCCCCCCGGGGGAAACCCCGGGGTACCCATGCAACACCCTGGGGTTTCTCGGTCCAAACCGTGAGTCGCGGGGAGTGCAAACATCTTAAAACTTGAAATTTTGGGACTGTTTTTGTCGGCAGTTTTTGTGCAACAAAAACGGCAGAATTTAAGCATTGTAACAAGCTAGTTAAGGTTTATGGAGTCGTTCTGATACCATGTTAGTTAATTGCGCTCACTCTACAGAGTAAGTAGAGAGGCAGAATGCACAAAAATCAAATTTTTAGCAAGCTCAATCAACAAAACCCCAAGTGATCAAATCATAACCCTAAATTAGCAACTACAAGGAGTTTAACTACTATAAAAAGGGGTTATACCTAAAAGATCAAGTCCTTCGGTCTTCAAAGCCCATCCTTTTTGTCACACCCCGCTTCCTACTAGACGAGGAGCGAGAGCGACAAGCCCGCTACGTATTCATACCGAGAAGCACATCTTCTCTATATAAATACGCTAAGCATCTGAATTGTACAGGATAAATGTAAATTTACAAGAAATTTAAAATAAAATCAAATCCAATAACATTTATTATAAGTTCGAATAAATAACTAAATCGACAACATCAATTACAGACAATACGAATAGAATAAAGATAGTCCAAACGGATATACCGCAGAGAAAATAAAACTAAAAGTCGGCTTGTGAGGAGAAATAGATGATCTCCTGCTCGCTGGGCTCACCTTCGTACTAAGCTTGGTCTCTTGCCCCAAATTCATCTGACGACATTTTCAAGAAAAGAAAACAAGAAAACAGGAATGCCGTCAGTGAACTAAAATTCAGTAAATTCCTCATTATAACAATATTTATACTTGAAAAATAAATATTAGTATGTAAAGGATTTAAAAGATGGTAATAAAGTTGAAATGTATAATTTAGGTTATAAAAGACATAGAAGTACACAACACATATAAAAGGTAAAAGGAAACATCAAAAAACAAATATGTTCTTAGAAATGCTTAATAACGAAGAATATAATATTAATATCGACATGATGATATAGTTCAGGGATTTAAATTATAATCATAGAAAACAAGCGGGTTATAAAAAATATAGCAACGCATGATGATCATTCATATGATGGCATATGTAAACAAGTACAATATGAATCCAGAAATGTATATACTAGCATGGGGCTACATGTCATGAATAAATAGATATGGCAGTATCAATAGTATGTAAATCTTCTATTTTAACGCAAGCTAAAGCATGGTATCCAACCAAGTCGTAAATTAACTGGACGATGCATCCCTAACTCCCAACAACCACCGATACACACACACACACACACACACACACACACACACACACACACACATATATATATTGGTCATGGCCATTTCTAACATAAGTTAAGCTAGGTGTTCAACCCTTTTAAAAGTACAGGAATACACACACGAGAGTCCGAAAGAGATGAACTACTCATCCTTAACTACCCCTAACACCCCCGGCAAGTATTAGTCACATTGTTTATAATTGAACACAGGTTCCAGTACATGATAGTGTAATATAAGAATACAAGAGTACATGTCTACATGAATACAGGAGTACTAGAATATGTGAATACATGAGTACTGGAATACATGAATATAGGTAGTTAATCCATTTTTTAGTTGACACATGTTCAATGGTATACGGTTAAAGGAAATTAGTTCAAGTCACAAGAGTATTCATCGACCCAAGGCTATCATCTAGAGACAAGGAAACACGGGCCCGCTCATGTAATGAGACTCCAATCACCACAGGAGTATTCTCAGACCCAAGCCCATCATCCATGAGCCAAGAAATATGGGCCCATTCATGAGTTGGTCATGAGACTCCTGAGAATATAGGTCAAGTCCTAAATACAATTCTAAGTCTCCATGTATATATAACAAGCATGTAATAATAATTCAGTTTCAGGCTAGAAATAAGCATAAGTTCGCATGCAGGAATTTATAGTTTTGGTTTAGAATTAGGAAATCTTATACAAGAGATAAATTATAGTTTAGAGAATCTTGTAAATAACGAGACTGATTTCGCCTCGATCGGTTTCCTAATAAGAGAGTTACGGAAGTTTCCATAACGTTGTGCAGAGCAGGCTAGTGCAGATTTCAGAATTTGAACACTGATGGTATTTCGCATTTTTTAGAATTCTACGTTCAGTTTATGGTTTCCAAATTGAAACAAGAATTAAACATCACGGTGTTGTGAATGATTTCCTATAAAAAAAATCCAGATTACGATAAACGAGCAAAGAGTTATGTCTATTTTACTATAGACGAGCAAATAGTTTCTGCTGCAGTCCAGACTCGTTACATTTTGTTAAGGTCGTGTTTTCGTAGACTTAGGCAACATTTCAGGTAAATTAACCTAGAAATAAAATATTGTTAACTCTCTGTAGATATTACAGCAACTTGAGTTTGCTCAATTTGTACTTTAGAGTTAATAGTTATGATTATTTGAATTTCGGATTAAAACAGTTTCAGTGAATGAATAAAAATAAATTTTGCAACTCGAGTGAAACTACATGCATATAATCACACCCGTGAGTGACATGAGGTGGATGGAATATTCACCCAAATAAAACAACAAATAAGAAAAGTATTGATTAAGAAGACATAAACTTTCAAACGAACAACAAAGATTGATAAGAATTATGTGTGTAGTTAAAATATTAATATACTAGATTATGTATAACTAACACGACAACAACTATTGATTTACATATCTAGTTGTGATGTAACTAAGCACAAATAACATACAGATAAATTTGAATACTTAAAATATAAATGTTTAAAATAATAAGTTGTTATGTATTATGGATAACAAAACACACTACTTATTTTAATAACAACAATCAATATATATATTTTAATCATCAAAAGATTTATTAATATGTAAATCTAACGAGAGAAATTCTACATAATGCATGAACAAAAATAAAGAAAAACGCTTTATAAGAATTTTAATAATATTTCAAGAAACATTTAATCCAACGGTTTAAAAATGTTTCCCTAAAAAGATTTTAATGTAAAACTTACTAACATGAAGATTTAAAATAATTTGTTTGTTAATCAAGGAAGCTATATCAATATATATATTTAATGGGTATGAAGAATATAATTTCAACAGAAAGATAATCTAGAAAAAAAATGTTAGGCATATATAATACTTATGAAAACACTACACTACAACCTATCAATTCGCGCCAGTTTTTAAGAAAGGAAAATCAATCCGCATATGTGTTGAATGGACATCTAGGTGATCCGATGTGATATACCATGGATAAAAAGATTGGATGAATCTACAATTTAAAATTAAATATAAACTTTAAACAACCAAACAGATATTATTAGTTAAAATGATTGTAGATTAACCCCTCAGCCAAAATCACCATAAAACATATAAAAAAAATAAAATCTATCACGCAAAATATTATGATGGACTATCAATTCAACCATAATAGATAAAGTCAACTAGATATATATAAAAATATGATTTTTATATTTAAAACTACTTATTAACTATTTTTTTGAAACCAATAAGAATTAGCCAACATGATAGAAACGAAAGAGAAAAGGAACTTACCTAATAATTTATTTCTATATTCCATATCATAATTAAACCTAAGAAATAGTATACACCTAGAGGACACAAAATAATACAAAAATATAGATAAAATTTAACGTCTATAATTTATGTAAATATCATGATTTGATTTTAAAATAAAAGAGGATAGAAAATTTACTTCTAGAAAATCAACATCAAATAATATTTTATCTAGATCCATAAATCTTAATGAGTAAAAACACTTCTTTTATGTAAAACAATCTAAGGTTTGATAGAAGAAACATTATTTTTGTTTAAATATCAACTTTTAACATTTAAAAGAAATAAAAGTGAGAGAAGAACTTACAATTAGGGAAGATCAATGATTTTTCCTAACGATGGAGATCGACGATGCATCGATCTAATCGAGACGATGAAAAGGACGCATGAAAAAGCTTCTTCTCCGAAGATTTTCGTTGCTCTAGATCTAGATTCTCTACAGAAGGTAAGAGCAAAATATTGATGGAGGCAAAGGAGAAGAAAAGATTTGGGGTTTGGATAGGTTAGGGTTTATATGTAAAAATAAGAATAAGAGCTTCTAAGGATCAACGGCTAAGATAACACAAGAGCATACCTAACGGCTTAAAAGAAGATAAATAAATAAAAATTTCAATTAAAGACAAAAAAATCTATTCCTTTATTTGTTAAATAAAAACAAAGAAAATATATTCTAAGAATAGTTTAAACAAGTTTTTAAATAATATAAGATCTAATAAAATCTTTTTCTTCAAATATTGATAAAAATTTCTATTTAAAAGAAATTCTAGAAAATTAAAATATTATTTTATTTTTAAATTCGAAATTTATTTAAATATATTTTTTTCTTTTTATAAAAATTATTTGGAATATTTAAAAATATCAAAATATCAAAAAATCATAGAAAATTCTAATTTATTTATTTCCTCGCTTCGTAACAATATTTCTAAAAAACAATTCTTTTTATAAATATTCCTTTTCAAATAAATATTAGAAAATTATTGCTTTTTAAATCTCTTTGTTCATTTAAAAATTATGCTAACCATGTAAAAATCCATGAAATCTCTTTACATAATTTCTTTTTCGTTCAAAAATAAAAACAAAAATTTTACAAAATATTGGAAACATAAGGAATCAAACTCACAACTTATGAGATGGCAATGCAAGCAGGTAACCAATATGGACTATTAGTAATCTTGCATATAAATCACAAGAATATCAACAAATACCTATTTGATTCAAAAAAAGATTTAATTACGAAAAGAATTTTAAAAGAAAAGAATATGAAATTTGTTGTTGTTACACTTCTTGTGCTCCTTGAGATCCTAGAAAAACTTGCCTGGAAGCCTTTTCAATTCTAGATGATCCGCCCGAAGGAATATGGTTCAAGCTTGCACTTCAAAAATGAAGTAACTAAATAAACAAGTTTGCTAGTCTAAGTCATTTAGGAGATGTAAAGATTGTTAATGGAGTTTATCTATCTCTAAAACCTTATGATTTTCAACACATGAGAGGGTTGAGATTGAAGAAGAAGAAGAGAGCTTAAGAGAAGAGAGAATGAGCTCATGAAAATAAGAACAAAGGGTGTGAAAAATATCATAACCATTTTGTTTTTGTGAAAAGAATTTCACAATTAAAAATGGCCACCATATTTAAATAGTCATGACAAATGAATATATAATTCATTTGCCTATTCCTCTCTACACTCTTCATGCCACCTTGCATGCCATCTCATTTCTTATTTTTCAATAAATAGAAAAATCTAAATAAGATGTCTATCTTCTAGAAGCCATTCTTATATAAATACAAGAATACCAAACCGTATATACATACCCGTATTCATACAGAAAATACGAATACCAAGAGAGAGATAAATCTAATAACATGATACTAGAATTAAATCAATATATGATTTAATATACTGGCTTAATCCTAAGATCTCTAATATCACAAACCGCCCGATTAAATTTCGCGCAACTAGTACATGTATTTAATCAGAACTCTGCACGTATAAACATACGGCCTCTATATCGTTTCGCTTGAACTAGGAAAACCCTCTGTATGGAACTCTAAAAACTTGACAGTACGCCGGCAGTGGGTTTAACCATAAGTATGTCAGCGACACTAGCTATATGTAACGCTATTCAGGTACCTGTCGAATAGAAGGCCGACGAGCAAACTCATCTGAACCCCTACTAAATCTATCCGTAACAATCTTCGTACAGTCCGGTCTTTTCGTCTAAGAATATCGCATACCGGGTTTAGGGGGTGGTAAACGTCAGATCCCTGTTCCCCTCTGAAGGACGGCGCGCAGGACCGCGAAGTCCTGACGCTGAGATTCGGGGCAGATGCTATTTGGTTTTATCCGTCCACCTCTCTGAAGATGCCAAGTTGATTTATGGCACCGTGTATCGGAGGTTTAGACGGATGCGGCCGATGTAGCAGACTTCGTCAGATTTGTAAGTCCACGTTACCCACCCCGGTGCTTACGGGAAGGCGGAAAACATAATAAAAATCGGATTTTTATCAACTATAGGCAACATGGACTATGCTTTAAGGATGTTTACTAAACAAAAACTTACTAAAGCTAACTTGAAAGTAGCAAAGTGGTAGAAAGGTTATACCTTTGGTCTTTTGTCCTTCTCTTCTTGCTCCTAGAAGTAGTGGAAGGAGGTCACCTTGTCGTCTTCTCCCGTCAAAGAAGGATCCACCCGAAAGCCTCAACCTTTGGCTTCAACTCCAAGGTAGGAGTAACTAGGGTGCAAGAAGTGCTAATAATTGAACCCTAGATGAGAGTAGAGAAGATCAAGAGAGGGTTTTTCTCAAGCTCAAGTGTTTCTCAACACATGAGAGGGAAAGAGCTTGAGGGAGAGGAAGAACAAGAGAGAGAAAGGATATGATAGAATGAGAAATAATTGAGCCATTCTCACTAATATGTGTGAATTATTTTAATTGAATAATTAGCTTGAAAATTGTCATGGTTAATCATGACATGACCATTATCATTTCAATTTGCAAAGATCAAAAAGCATCTTCCAAAAGAAATGATGATGGTCAAAGTGTCAACTTAGGTCAACAAGTCAAAGAAGTCAAATGGTCAACAACCATAACCATGGACAATTATTAAACTAATTATTAATTAACAATAATACACACATAAACATTAGGGTTAATAAAATGACAATAGCCATTAACCCTAATCAAGGTCCTCTCCCTCAATCTCAAGCAACTGTGCATACACACCCGCATTCGTGATCCGAGGAACACGAATACACTGAGAAAAACCAATCTCAAATCATATACTAGGATCCGGCTTAAACCAAAGCCCGCTAGTATAAACTGTCCGGACAGCAAACGTGCACAAGTGCGCGAATGTGAACGAACCCTGTCGCAAAACCATGCGACCTCTACTCATTTTGCCTAAAGGCGAATAGCTCTCTGTGTGGGACTCTAAAGACTCGACACTACGCTGGCAGTGGGTTTAACCACAGACCGCAAGCGGCACTAGCTGTACGTAACGGTCCCCAGGTAGATGTCGATAAGAAGACTGACGAGGTGAACCCCATCGGAACTCCTACTGAGCCTGTATGTGACAATCTCCGTACAGTCCGGTCTGTTCGTCTGATACATCGCATGGCGGGCCTAGGGGGCGGTGAACGTCAGTCCCCTAATAGCGGTACAAGTCGTGTCGGAGTGTAGCCCAGAACACCCTGAGATAACACTGGAAACCTACCAGTATATCTCGCTTGCCCTGGCCAGGGACTACTCGTGTAATGGCTCTCCAGGACACAGCGCGATGTCAACCCCCAATTCCGGGAGAGACGAATCCTGTCTAACCGTCACTGCCTCCAAGTGCTTCAGGACTGCACCCAAAAACTACCTGTTTGCACGACTCCTTTGAGCCGTGGTAGGGTAGTAATCAAAGTGCAGTGGGAACACACTCGAGGCGAAGTGACAGTGTCAAGTCAACGGACTAAGCTGTACTCATGTCACCTGGGAACTGATAACTGACGATAGGTATAATACCAACCATCAGTCCCCGACGAGTCCTGTCCAGTGTACTCGTAACCCAACGAGCACCCGTATACTATCTCAAGTACGACGTACTGACGGCTGTGGGACAGACCGTCTCCCACACTGGGATGAGAAGCGCATACGCTAGTCTACTCCGGAGTATCGATGCCCTGTCTCGATAGTCCAACGACTAGGGACCTGTATAAGGATGTGCTTATAGATCACCCAGCTCCCACGAGTGCGAGCGCCATCACAACGCTGGTAATCAAGCAAAGATCCTAAGGGCTCTACTAATATGTATATCAGCAATATGCTAAAAGAAACACATGCACATATTAAAGCAGAGACAAACCAAATAGCATACTACCATTTCGAGCAAGATTGTATATACAACTGTGAATATCCCAAGCTTCCATCAAGTAATATACAAACTAGTATGATACAGTAATGGCCTCTAGGGCATATACACTAACAATCTCCCACTTGCACTAAGGCCATGTACTGGTGTATCGAAGACCTATCATCTCGATCAGTCGCTCGAACTGAGTCTGGGGCAAGGCCTTGGTGAATGGATCTGCTGTGTTATCCTCTGATGCAACTCTCCGGACCTCGATCTCCTGGCGATCCACGATCTCCCTGATCAGGTGATACCGCCTTAAGATGTGTCTGGATTTCTGATGGGATCTGGGTTCCTTCGCTAAAGCTATAGCCCCGTTGTTGTCGCAATACAGAGGTATTGGATCAACAATGGACGGAACCACCTGAAGTTCTCTCAAGAACTTCCTCATCCAGACAGCTTCTTTTACGGCATCAGATGCAGCGATGTATTCCGCTTCCATCGTCGAGTCAGCAACGGTTTCCTGTTTGGAGCTCTTCCAACACACCGCCCCTCCATTGAGGGTGAAGACAAAACCCGACATGGACTTGGAATCATCCTTGTCACTCTGGAAGCTGGAGTCAGCAAAGGCCTCAATCTGCAGGTCTTTTCCGCCATACACCAAGAACATCTCCTTAGTCCTTCTCAGGTACTTGAGAATGTTCTTTACTGCTATCCAATGTTTCTCCCCTGGGTTTGACTGATACCTGCTTACCACACTCAGTGCATAAGCCACATCCGGTCTGGTACACAACATCGCATACATAATAGAGCCTACCGCAGAAGCGTATGGTATAATAGACATGCGATCCCTCTCCAAATCAGTCTTGGGAGACATCTCTTTGGAGAGGGTGATCCCGTGACAAGCCGGTAGATTACCGCGCTTGGAATCTTCCATACTGAATCTCTTCAGTATGGTGTCGATGTACCTGGACTGTGAAAGTCCCAATATCCTCTTGGATCTGTCACGGTAGATCCGGATACCCAGAATGTATGAGGCATCACCCAGGTCTTTCATGGAGAACCTGTGTGACAAGAACCCCTTGACAGATTGTAGCATAGGAATGTCATTTCCTATTAAGAGAATGTCATCCACGTATAAAACGAGGAATACTACAGTTCTCGCTACAAATCTACAATAGATACATGGTTCATCTGGATTTTTGATAAAGCCAAATTCCTTGATCGTCTCATCAAAACAGATGTTCCAACTCCGCGATGCCTGCTTTAGTCCATAAATGGATTTAAGCAACTTGCACACCTTTCCGCTGCTCCTACTCTGAATGAAACCCTCTGGCTGATCCATATAGACACACTCCTCTAAATGACCATTTAGAAAAGCTGTATTTACGTCCATCTGCCAAATCTCATAATCGTGGAAGGCAGCAATGGCAAGAAGGATCTGAATGGATTTCAGCATAGCTACTGGAGAAAAGGTTTCGTCGTAGTCCAAACCAGGTCGCTGACGAAAACCCTTTGCTACCAGTCTAGCTTTATAGGTCTCAACCTGTCCATCTACACCAATCTTCCTTTTGAAGATCCACTTGCATCCTACGGGTTTTACCCCGTCTGGAGCAATGTCCAACGTCCATACTTTGTTGGTGTACATTGACTCCATTTCGGTCCGCATTGCATCTAGCCATTTTACCGAGTCGACGCTCTGGATGGCTTGCTGGAAGCTAGTAGGCTCATCACAGTCTATGATGCAATCCTCTCTATCCCCGTCAATGAGAAAACCGTAGTATCTCTCGGGCGGATGAGACTGCCTACTACTCCTGCGGAGTGGCGTGGGAATGTCCTGATCTTTCAAACCTTCTGGTTCCACTAAGCTTTCAGCAACAGCTTGTGGTTCTGGAATTTCTTCCAGTTCTATTGCGCTCCCACTTAATTCTTTTTCTATGAACCGATGTTCTAGAAAGTGGGCATTACGAGAAACAAGGACTTTTTGTTCCTCTGCGTAATAGAAAAGATACCCCCTGGAGTTCTTTGGGTATCCCACAAACTTGCACAGTACTGCGCGTGCCTCGAGCTTGTCCGCATGCTGCTTTTTTACAAAAGCTGGACATCCCCAAACCTTCAGGTATTGAAGATAGGGTTTCTTCCCACTCCATAACTCATATGGTGTGGTAGGCACAGTCTTAGTGGAAACTCGGTTCAAAAGGTATGCAGCTGATTCTAGCGCATATCCCCAAAACGATCGCGGCAACTCAGCGTTACTCATCATGGACCGCACCATATCCAATAGGGTTCGGTTCCGTCTCTCCGATACACCATTATGTTGCGGAGTGTATGGAGGAGTAAGCTGAGAGAGAATTCCATTCTCTTTTAAGTAACCCAGGAACTCGGCACTCAAGTATTCCCCACCTCGATCAGATCTCAGTGTCTTTATACTTTTGCCTGTTTGTTTTTCTACTTCATTCTTATATTCCTGGAACTTATCAAAAGCTTCGGATTTATGCTTCATTAAGAAGACATGTCCGAACCTTGAGAAATCATCCGTAAAAGTAATGAAGTAAGAATAACCGCTTCGTGCATGTGTAGACATTGGACCGCACACGTCGCTGTGTACGAGTCCCAAGAGCTCGCTCGCTCTTTCTCCGTGTCCAGTGAACGGAGTCTTTGTCATCTTTCCCTTGAGACAGGATTGACAAGTTGCATACGATTGATATTCGAACGAATCCAAATATCCTTCTGTGTGTAACTTAGTCAACCTTCTCTCATTGATGTGACCCAGTCTACAATACCATAAGAAAGTTTTATTGATTTCTGGAGACTTTCTTTTGTGTGTATTCTGGACATTGAAAATCTGTGGTTGGTTTAATACGTATATACCGTTGTTCAATGTACCTGACCCAATCAAAGCTTGATTAAGGTGAATGTTCACTACATTACTTAAAAATGCAAATTCATAACCTTCTTTAGATAATAAAGATACAGAAATGATATTACAGGTTGCATTTGGTACATAATAACAACTACGCAAAACCAAAAAATGTCCATCCGACAATCCCAGGTGATAGTCCCCCACGGCCTCAGCATCCATGCTAGCACCGTTCGCAACTCTGAGGGTCATGTCACCTGCCTTCAAAACTCTACGCTTTCTCAATGCCTGCAAAGAATTGCAGATATGAGATCCTGATCCGGTATCCAATACCCAGGAAGTAGAGTTTATTGATAGACAGTTTTCAATAACATACACACCTGAAGCTGAAGCTGCAACTCGCTTCAAATCCTGTGTTCTGGCTTTCCAAGCCTGGCAATCCTGTTTCCAGTGACCACTTTTGTGACAATAGAAGCATTCTTCCTTCCCCACTAGCTTCCCCGCTATCTTTGTTGCCTTTCCTTTTCCCTTCGTATCCACTTTACCGACACCGCCTCTTGGTTTGGCGGGGGCTTTCTTCTTCTTGCCCTTGGCTTTCGCCCTGGACCTAGAAGAGGAAGATCCTCCTACAAACAAAGTGGATGTCTCCCTACCCTTCTGTAGGGTGCCCTCTGCACTCCTCAACATGTTCAGAAGCTCGGAAAGTTCAACCTCCTTTCCTTGCATGTTGAAGTTAAGAATAAACTGGGCGTAAGTAGAAGGAAGGGACTGGAGAATCAAATCAGTATATAGTTCATTCTCCAACGTGGTCCCAAGGTCCGCGAGCTCCTCAATGTAGCCAATCATCTTAAGCACGTGTTCCGCTACCGATGATCCGACGGCCAACCTTGCCGAAAAAAGCTTCTTCGACACTTCGTATCTTGCGATACGAGACTGCTCTCCATACAGTTCTTTTGTATGGAGAAATATGGACTCTAGGTCCATATTCTCGTGCCTCCTCTGATTTTCATTGTCCATCGAGGCTAATACGAGGCATTTGGCCTTCGCGCAATCTATCTCCCATGTCTTACGAATTTCCTTATCCGCGACGGTGGAGGTGGGACCTGGGACAGGGGGAGCTTTTGTGGTAAGGACATACCCCAACTTGTCATAAGTGATCGCCATCTTGACATTCCTGAGCCAATCTTTGTAGTTTGGCCCTGTCAATATATTTTTATCTAGTAATAACTTAAGTCCGGTCATCTTGAATGGTCGCTGCAATTAGGAGAGAGAAAAGAAACACTTTAGCATGATGCTCTTGCAAGTTTAGAGTGGTTTTTAATTTGTCTAAACTGGATGGCTCCCACTGTCTCTCGAATCCCTTCTCAAACCGTAAAGAAAGGATTAGTCAGGATCACTTTCACCGTACAATACTTGCTTAACCGTTCAGCCAGGCCAGTGTCGGTACTTCGAGGGAGGTTTTCCAACGCTTTCGCGAAGTTCCTTAATTAAGTAACCTCTTTTCCCTGTGGGCGTAGCCCCGCTAACACCTTTCTAGACACCTACTAGGTTTATAGCATTGATCATTAAGTGAGAGTTTTCCCGAGGAGTAGCATATACTCACAGTAGGATCGGGATCCAAATATCATCGCGTGATAAAACCGAAGGAATCCTACTAGAGTTATCACACTCCAAATGGTATGCAGCGCTAGCAAGTTTCAGTACTTATGAAACTCCCGATGTGGATTTTTGCCCCATGCTCTTATGACCTTGGCGTGAGGTCAAAATGTCATAAGTCACATGTCAAGTTCTTCCCATCATTATCCTGGTTAATTTGAACCCACCCGTACCTACCCTTGACGTAGGCCAAAATGGCAGTACGACTGTCTCAAACCAACGCATTCTATCTATGCAACAGATAAATATCCGGCAGCTACCAATCACTATGCCTTGGCGTGAGGTCAAAATACATAGCTTGAATACTACCGTATATTTAACTGAAATGATGGAGGGCTACGGATGGTTTTGGCGAAACCGTGAACGTAGTGAACTTGATATAATCGATGGAACAAGATAGCTTTTAAAAGGAGTGGTTCAAGCTCCGAGTTTAAAAGTTTAGTTTTGAAAAGAACCGAGTGGTTTTCAAAGTGTTCCAATCGACTTTTACTTGGTTTATTTTCTTGCATTAGTTCTTTTAATGCATCCCATCATTTAATCCTACCATTGCAGAAAACAACCAAAATATGACGTACGCTTATGCCATTCGCATTCGCCACGGGGCCCCGTCATCACCCGTTAGGTTACTTAACTAACGACAGAGCGGGGGCTGGGCTAGCGCGGCTGTAAAATATAAGCAACGCCTAAATAGTTATCATATATAAATATATAGCAATGATAGACATTACAGATCACAGATGAATACATTGGATATACTAGGAATCCGCAATCCGTTCGAGCCTGCAACAAAAAGCGGATTACACGGTCGCGGTGAATAGCCAATACCCCACCCAAGACCCCTACGTGTGCTGCAAACTACCCGCCAAGTACCCGAAGCGAAGCAACCTCCCTCACCACCGTGAGTAGGCCACTCGGCATTTCGAGATACCCGGTAGTTTGTGCACCCCCTCCATGGGTCTATCCTAGGAGCAAAAACAGTAAAGAGAATTATACAATGACGGCTACAACCCCGACCCGGTTGTGCGGCCATACAAATAATATTATTACATCAATTTACATATTACAAATGAATGAAAGAAAAGCAACACTCATCTCACATCCACCCCGGCTATTCACCCGCGACAATCCAACCCATTCAAATACACATACCAATATCAATCACAGATCACAGAGATGTATAACCCCGACTAATCGACATATAGCGATTAGCCGACGTTCAATACATGCAAACAACACAGATATAACCTTCGTAGTCAAAGTGTAGTGAAGTTCGAAAAAAATACGGATTTATAGGCCCCCAAAAATAAATTTCTATTCTGGAAAATCTGGGCACATATAACATATCTCAAAAATCCTAAAACCAAGCTAGAGATACACTACACCAAAATCGAGGCAGAGAGGAGACAAGACGGCCGCGGTTGCGCGGCAATAGCTTGCTATTGCCGCGGAACCGCGGTTCTTTGGTCAGATCTCTGGCTCGTTTTTGGTGGTTATCTTAAAAAAACCCTGAGATAATTTTAGGTGTATGACAAATTTTGTTTTGACCAGAAAATTTTTTAACAGAAACTAGGGTTTTTTGAAAACTCGGTTTTTGGATTTTTCGGTTTCGAACTTCGTTACACTTCACTACCTGCTAGTTTATGTTTAGTTAGGCTCTGATACCACTGTAAGTCCATGTTGCCCACCCCGGTGCTTACGGGAAGGCGGAAAATATAATAAAAATCGGATTTTTATCAACTATAGGCAACATGGACTATGCTTTAAGGATCTTTACTAAACAAAAACTTGCTAAAGCTAACTTGAAAGTAGCAAAGTGGTAGAAAGGTTATACCTTTGGTCTTTTGTCCTTCTCTCCTTGCTCCTAGAAGTAGTGGAAGGAGGTCACCTTGTCGTCTTCTCCCGTCAAAGAAGGATCCACCCGAAAGCCTCAACCTTTGGCTTCAACTCCAAGCTAGGAGTAACTAGGGTGCAAGAAGTGCTAATACTTGAACCCTAGATGAGAGTAGAGAAGATCAAGAGAGGGTTTTTCTCAAGCTCAAGTGTTTCTCAACACATGAGAGGGAGAGAGCTTGAGGGAGAGGAAGAACAAGAGAGAGAAAGGATATGATAGAATGAGAAATAATTGAGCCATTCTCATTAATATGTGTGAATTATTTTAATTGAATAATTAGCTTGAAAATTGTCATGGTTAATCATGACATGACCATTATCATTTCAATTTGCAAAGATCAAAAAGCATCTTCCAAAAGAAATGATGATGGTCAAAGTGTCAACCTAGGTCAACAAGTCAAAGAAGTCAAATGGTCAACAACCATAACCATGGACAATTATTAAACTAATTATTAATTAACAATAATACACACATAAATATTAGGGTTAATAAAATGACAATAGCCATTAACCCTAATCAAGGTCCTCTCCCTCAATCTCAAGCAACTGTGCATACGCACCCGCATTCGTGATCCGAGGAACACGAATACACTGAGAAAAACCAATCTCAAATCATATACTAGGATCCGGCTTAAACCAAAGCCCGCTAGTATAAACTGTCCGGACAGCAAACGTGCACAAGTGCGCGAATGTGAACGAACCCTGTCGCAAAACCATGCGACCTCTACTCATTTTGCCTAAAGGCGAATAGCTCTCTGTGTGGGACTCTAAAGACTCGACACTACGCTGGCAGTGGGTTTAACCACAGACCGCAAGCGGCACTAGCTGTACGTAACGGTCCCCAGGTAGATGTCGATAAGAAGACTGACGAGGTGAACCCCATCGGAACTCCTACTGAGCCTGTATGTGACAATCTCCGTACAGTCCGGTCTGTTCGTCTGATACATCGCATGGCGGGCCTAGAGGGGCGGTGAATGTCAGTCCCCTAATAGCGGTACAAGTCGTGTCGGAGTGTAGCCCAGAACACCCTGAGATAACACTGGAAACCTACCAGTATATCTCGCTTGCCCTGGCCAGGGACTACTCGTGTAATGGCTCTCCTGGACACAGCGCGATGTCAACCCCCAATACCGGGAGAGACGAATCCTGTCTAACCGTCACTGCCTCCAAGTGCTTCGGGACTGCACCCAAAAACTACCTATTTTCACGACTCCTTTGAGCCGTGGTAGGGTAGTAATCAAAGTGCAGTAGGAACACACTCGAGGCGAAGTGACAGTGTCAAGTCAACGGACTAAGCTGTACTCATGTCACCTGGGAACTGATAACTGACGATAGGTATAATACCAACCAACAGTCCCCGACGAGTCCTGTCCAGTGTACTCGTAACCCAACGAGCACCCGTATACTATCTCAAGTACGACATACTGACGGCTGTGGGACAGACCGTCTCCCACACTGGGATGAGAAGCGCATACGCTAGTCTACTCCGGAGTATCGATGCCCTGTCTCGATAGTCCAACGACTAGGAACCTGTATAAGGATGTGCTTATAGATCACCCAGCTCCCACGAGTGCGAGCGCCATCACAACGCTGGTAATCAAGCAAAGATCCTAAGGGCTCTACTAATATGTATATCAGCAATATGCTAAAAGAAACACATGCACATATTAAAGCAGAGACAAACCAAGTAGCATACTACCATTTCGAGCAAGATTGTATATACAACTGTGAATATCCCAAGCTTCCATCAAGTAATATACAAACTAGTATGATACAGTAATGGCCTCTAGGGCATATACACTAACAAGATTCCCCCTCGCTTGAGGGGTTTTTGATTGTGGGGACGCTCTTCCCTGCAGGCGCAAGCCCCTGCAGTTAATTACGCTACCGTATCGCGGTAACAACTTTCTCCTTCTCCAGAATTTCACTTCGTGTCGTGTGTGTTTGTTTTGTTTGTGGTTGTCCGTGGATTGTATACGGAGACTGAGTAATACCGTCGCCCGTAGGACGTGGACTAGTCCAAATCCGTATTTACTTAGATTTGGGTTTGGTGTTTTTAGTTTAAGGATGTATTAGTCGCGTTGCGGCTAAGATCAACTTAAACGTTTGTCAAGGATACGTTAGTCCTGTTTGAGACTAAGATCAACTTAACGGGATGATCCATTTAATATATGGCCGTCGGGACTCGTCGCCTCTCTGACGTCATTGAAGGATTACAACGACAGATGTCAGAGGAGTTTGGAGATGTATCCTTGAACCAAGGTCGATTTGGAATTTTATCGTTCATTTGAGTGTTTAAGGATACGTTAGCCGTATTTGGGGCTAAGATCAACTTAAACGGGACCGTTTAGATCCGGCAAAAGAGCATTAGGAGGCTCTATTGTTCCAGTTTAGGGATGTAGTGGTCCATACTCCAGTTTAGGGACGTGGCGGTCCAATATTAGTTTAGGGACGTTTCGGTCCAATATTAGTTTAGGGACGTTTCGGTCCAATATTAGTTTAAGGACCCCGCAGTCCATATTCATACGTGGTCGTCGGGACCCGTCACCTCTCTGACGTCGTTGAAGGATTACAACGACAGGTGTCAGAGGAGTTCGGAGATGTACCCTTGAACCGGTAGTAAATTGATTTAAGAAAGCAATTTTGCTCAGTCAATTTAATTTAAGGACTTATGGCCAAAATTGGGCTAAGTCCAGTTTGTGTCTTTGGCCTGCGCTAGGGCTTTATCCCTTTTTAGTAATGCACTGCATTATTCTTGTTTTGGCCGGGCTTTGCCCTTTTCTAAATGATGCAGAGCATCTATTTTTTTGTCTGGGCTTTGCCCCCCTTTTGAAATGCATAGCATTTTTTTTTATTAGGCCTGTTAGGCCTTTTAATTGGGCTCAGTCTCTTTTCTTTAATAATGCAGAGCATTAAATACTCTGACAGTGCCTCACATGGCTTGTCAGGTGCTTTGCGCTAAGTAATGAGCGCAAACTCATATGGTGGTGACACATGTCACGCTCTGGTGAGCGCAAGCGCAATAGTGCAGTGCGCTGCGCTAATGCGCTGCGCTGTTGCGCTGCTGACACGTGGCGCTCCCTGGTGAGTTGCGCCAATTCCAGAGAGCAAAGCTCTATTTCAAGAGCGCAAGTTATTTTATAGCTGACACATGGCGCTCTCTCAAGAGCGCAACAGCGCAGTTTGGAAGTGCAAAGCACTAAGAATCTTTTAGATTCAAGAACAGGAGTGCAGAGCACTATTTGATTTCTTGATCTAATTTAGATCAAAGAAAATAAATTTTTCTTTTTTTGTTTCAAGAACCAGAGGTTCATAAAAAAGTGCAAAGCACTATTATTACTTATTTTTCTTTTTATTTAAAAATTATTGATCTTGTTTTTAGATCCATAATCTGTCCATAAGAAAATTTTCTCTTTTTCTTAAAGGTTTTTTTTACCTTTTGTTATTCTTGAGGAATTCTCAAGAGTTCTCTTCTCTTTTTTTTTTAGAAAGATGTTCATTCCTTTTAATTGAGGCCTAGGGTCCTTTTTATAGTGCCCATAAATTAGTTAAATTTGTTAAAGAGATCTTTCTCTGAGTGGTTTGGGGAATTTTCCCCACCGTTGGATCTTTGATCCAAGGGCTTCTGCTTTGCAGAAGAAAATCTTCTTGTTTTAACAAGAACAAAAAAGATTTCTTGGAAATTTAATTCTGTTTGGCGCAGATGCCCCAGCGCGTGACACGTGTCGCGCAGCGCATCTGCGCTGACACGTGTCGCGCAGCGCAGAGCGCAGCGCAACTGCGCTGACGCGTCTGCGCTGACACGTGTCGCGCAGCGCAGAGCGCAGCGCAACTGCGCTAGCGCATCTGCGCTGACACGTGTCGCGCAGCGCAGTGCTTGCGCAGCTGAAGCGTTGCTTCATAAAAATAGAGCTTTGCTCTGATTGGGTGCGCCTTCTTTGGCACTGCGCTGATGCATCTGCGCCTGACACGTGGCGTGTTGCGCAGCGCAAATAATCTGAAGCGTTGCTTCATTTATTATTAAATTTTAAATTTTCAAAGCAGAGCTTTGCTCTGATTGGGGTGAACAAATGCCCCCCCACCGTTGCGCTTACGTGGCCCCAAACGTGAGCGCAACGGTGGCGGAATTCCAACCGCCGTGATAAGTTTTAGAAGTCGAAGAGGCATTTGATGCCTATAAATAGGACCTTTGGTCCCCCACAGATGCTTATCATCTTTCAGATTTCATTTTCAAAAAAAAACTTCAGAGCTTTGCTCTTGCCTTCAAGAACTCCTGAGCTTTGCTCTCCTTTCCAAAGTTTTTAGAAAAACTTTAGGTAAAATTGATTCTTAGATTAAATTAACTTTAATTAATCTTAACCGGCAGAGCTTTGCTCATTTTCAAAGTTAGAAACTTTAGGTAAAATTAATGTAAATCAAATTAATTTAAATTAATCTCAGTCAAAGAGCTTTGCTCTCACAGATCTTTTGATCTAAAGAGATCCCCATTGGGGTTTCATAAACAGAGCTTCGCTCTCAAAAAGAAAAACTTATAGATCTGCAGAGCTTTTGTTCATGGGTTTTAATCTCTGAACAGAGCTCTGCTCTCTAGGAATTTAGCCCTCTATGTATATTATTTTTCTTCTATCGCTAATCTTCCTGTGGTATTTCCTCCAGGCATAATGGCGGTGCATCTATACAGTTTGCACGAGTTCATCAGCTATGACGACATCCGCGCACAGGGTCGTCAACAAAACCAGGAGTTTACAGACGCTCAATGTGCAGAGGTCATGGGTCGTCTAAATGCGAGCGGTGGTTGGCTGCTTCCTCGTCGTTCGGCTCTTTTGAAAGTCATGCTGGGAGCAATATGGAGAGCACTTTCGGGTCTTCATGAGGCCCTACCGCTCAATGTGCTGGATGATGCCGAAGACAAGGTGCATTCGGTGTACCTGACGGGGCTGATCTCGAAGAAACAGCGGGACAGCCTTATTAACATCCTTCATCAAATCTTCCAGCAGACGACGATAGTTGCTGCTTATCGAAGGTCGGGAGGGCTTGCCGAGGATCTTGACACAGAGGAGCGCGAGAGGCTGCGCATAAGAATAATTAGAAAGGCCAGAAGAACTCTGGATGGCCTTACTTTTGAATTCCTCAATCCGTGCCCCGGATCTGAGGTTATACCGTTGTAATAATTTGAATAATGTTTCTTATTCACTGCTCTTGTGATTGTAAGAATTTTTAGCAATATGAATGGAAACCCCTCTTTTTATTTCAGCTTGTCTTATTTCTCGTCCTGAGTCTTCTGCCCATGCATAAATGGATGCGTCTCGAACGCCTGATCAAATGTAAATCGGATGTTCTTTCTATCATTTTCTTCTTCCTTTTATTGTTAGCAGGCTGTCTTAATAGCCATGGTTGACGGATGTTTAGAACGAGTATCCCGATTTTCTTAAGAAATAGTGATGGCTTAGGCCGCAGGTTTCAGATCTGCTGCCTAAGACTTTTCAACTCTATAAGCCGTGAGGGTCTCATAGAGATTCTTCTCCCTACGGGTCGAGAGGATATCGTAGGTGGGTTTTCTCCTTAGGAATCGTGAGGATTCCTAAGTGTTATTTTCTCTTACAAGTCGTAAGGATCCTATAAGAGAATTTTCCCTCTTACGAGTCGAGAGGACTCATAAGCGGTTGTTTCCCTCCTCGTCGAAATTCGACTTTGGAGAGTGAGACCCGTGAATAGTATGCAAGAGACCATTTTGGATTGACTTGTAGGGTCCCATTGTTCAGGAAGCAAGCTTTCTTAGTCCATGCTGCCTGAGGCTTCATTTTGCAAGTTGAGACGAACCGGGAATTCTTCCGCAAAGACAGTGGTGGCTCTGCGTGGGTCAAGAGGCTCTCGTCACGGAGTGTTTGTATCCGTGAATCGAGAAGTTTGCTAGGGATTATTTGTTTCCCAAGCGCCAAGGATTATTTGTTTCCTTGGGGTTTGAAACGAGTCGAGGATTCCCACGGAAACGCTGGTGGCTCTGTGAGTCGACGCGGATCAGGAGGCTCTCGTCAAGGAGTGTTTGTATCCGTGAGTCGAGGAGTTTGCTAGGGATTATTTGTTTCCCAAGCGCCAAGGATTATTTGTTTCCTTGGGGTTTGAAACGAGTCGAGGATTCCCACGGAGGCACTGGTGGCTCTGCGAGTCAACACGGATCAGGAGGCTCTCGTCAAGGAGTGTTTGTATCCATGAGTCGAGGAGTTTGCTAGGGATTATTTGTTTCCCAAGCGCCAAGGATTATTTGTTTCCTTGGGGTTTGAAACGAGTCGAGGATTCCCACGGAGGCACTGGTGGCTCTGCAAGTCGACGCGGATCAGGAGGCTCTCGTCAAGGAGTGTTTGTATCCGTGAGTCGAGGAGTTTGCTGGGATTATTTGTTTCCCGAGCGCCAAGGATTATTTGTTTCCTTGGGGTTTGAAACGAGTCGAGGATTCCCATAGAGGCACTGGTGGCTCTGCGAGTCGACGCGGATCAGGAGGCTCTCGTCAAGGAGTGTTTGTATCCGTGAGTCGAGGAGTTTGCTAGGGATTATTTGTTTCCCAAGCGCCAAGGATTATTTGTTTCCTTGGGGTTTGAAACGAGTCGAGGATTCCCACGGAGGCACTGGTGGCTCTGCGAGTCGACGCGGATCAGGAGGCTCTCGTCAAGGAGTGTTTGTATCCGTGAGTCGAGGAGTTTGCTAGGGATTATTTGTTTCCCAAGCGCCAAGGATTATTTGTTTCCTTGGGGTTTGAAACGAGTCGAGGATTCCCACGGAGGCACTGGTGGCTCTGCGAGTCGACGCGGATCAGGAGGCTCTCGTCAAGGAGTGTTTGTATCCGTGAGTCGAGGAGTTTGCTAGGGATTATTTGTTTCCCGAGCGCCAAGGATTATTTGTTTCCTTGGGGTTTGAAACGAGTCGAGGATTCCCACGGAGGCACTGGTGGCTCTGCGAGTCGACGCGGATCGGGAGGCTCTTGTCAAGGAGTGTTTGTATCCATGAGTCGAGGAGTTTGTTGAACACACTGGCTTCTTTGGTTGAAACGAACCGTCGAGATTTGGCTTCGTCGTCTGACGGAGTCTGTTGGGAAAGTATGGTTCCCTCTTTGTTTACGCCCTTGGATTGTATACAGGGATCGATGTGATCTTAACTGTAGGGCCAAAGTTTTATCATCATTTTTTTTTGTTTTATTTCCGCGATGCTCTATCATTTCAGCTTTTATATCGCGAAGGTCGCGATTGCCCAATCATTTCGGCTATTTTTTCGCGGTGCCCAATCATTTCGGCTATTTATTTTATTCTTACTCGCTGTTTTTTATTACGAGTTGCCCAATCATTTCGGCTTTTTATTTTTTTTTATTTTTACTCGCTGCTTTTTATTGCGAGTTACCCAATCATTTCGGCTTTTTATTTTTTAATTTTTACTCGCTGCTTTTTATTGCGAGTTGCCCAATCATTTCGGCCATTTTGCATGCATATATTTTTACTTGCTGCTTTTTATTGCAAGTTGCCCCATCATTTCGGCTATTTCATATGCATGTGCGGCCTACTGGATTTTCGCCGTAAGCCGATTTCGGCATCAGCACCGCTACAACTGGGATATTACCAGGAGCGAATCATCATCTGCCTCTGTCGATGTCGAACAAAGGTGGCTTAGCGAACAGGGTTAAGGTCCTGTCGGCTAAGGCTTTTGACTTCATGAGCCGTAAGGGTCTCACGAAGGTATTTCTCCCTACAAGTCGTGAGGATCTCGTAGGTGTATTTTCTCCTTAGGGATTGTGAGGATTCCTAAGTGTTTTGTTCCTCTGTAAGTCGTAAGGATCCTACGAGAGGATTTTCTCCTCATAAATCGAGAGGATTTACAAGGGTTGTTCACCATGTGAACATATCCCCAGTCACGGATGGGACTTGGTCAGGGAAATGTTTATTCACGCCCGTGGATTATATACAAGGGTCAGTATTGAGCTACTTGTAGGGCAATATCGGAAGTTGTGGGGGTTGCTTAAGCACAGGTTTAGGTCTCTGTAACTTAAGACTTTCAACTCTTATGAGCCGTGAGGGTCCCATAAGAGAGTTTTCCTTACGAGTCGTGAGGATCTCGCAAGTGTATTTTCTCCATAGGGATCGTGAGGATCCCTAAGTGTTGCTCCCTTGTGAGTCGTAAGGATCTCACGCGGGTGGTTTCTCCTTACAAGGTCGAGAGGACCCTATAAGTGTCCTTTAACGAGATTGCTCCCTTTCAGGTTTTCACAAACACTCGCCGGTAGCCCTGCTGTTTTTACTCACGGAGCCCTTTCGGGTTTTCATCCGTGCCCATTTTGCTTATGGACATACCGTTTTTTTTTTATTATTCTTTTTATTTTTATATTTTTTTTTTCTCTTTTTTTTTACGAGGTCGCGCCCTTTCGGGTTTTCACGAACACTCGCCGGTAGCCCTGCTGTTTTTACTCACGGAGCCCTTTCGGGTTTTCATCCGTGCCCTTTTTGCTTGTGGACATACCGTTTTTTTTTTAATTTTATTTTTATATGTTTTTTTTTATATCTTGTCAGCCTAAAGATGCTGCGGTAGTAGTTTAAAGACGTTTCGGTCTACTATTAGTTTAAGGACATTTCGGTCCGCTATTAGTTTAAGGACATTTCGGTCCGCTATTGAGAGGCTGGCTACTGCTTATAAAACTTGAGCTTAGGAAGATAGCGAGCGGACATGGTCGTCGTCATCTATCATTGACCTAGGCTGTGGCTCATTAAGCGTAGTATTTCTTTAGGAAGCGACCGTTTATTGGTCTGAAAGGCCTTTCACCATGCATGTCCATGAGTAGGTAGGCCCCACCCTGGTAGACCTTATCTATGATGTACGGGCCTTCATAGTTTGGCTCGAATTTTCCCCGCTTGGCGCGATTGGGGATCATAGGACTTTTGACCACTAGCACGAGTTCGCCTTGGCGGAATGTCCTGGGTCGGGTTAATCTTTCGTATGAGCGCATCATCTTTGCTTTATAAGCTTCCAGATTTTCCTGCGCTATGAGCCGGGTTTCGTCAAGGGCGTCAAGCTCCTCAAGCCGAAGGTGAGCATTTTCTTCATCCGTTAGCTCGTGGTGAACTGCTACTCGTAGAGAGGGTAATTCTATCTCGAGGGGGAGTACTGCTTCCGTACCGAACACCAACGCGAACGGCGTTGTGTTCGTGGCCGTCTTGAATGTAGTTCGATATGCCCAGAGAGCTTCTTGCAGTCTTTCGTGCCAATCTTTCTTATTACGGGACACCGTTTTCTTTATGATTTTTGTCAATGTCTTGTTGAAGGCTTCAGCTAGTCCATTGGCTCGCGGGTTATAAACCGAGGAATATCTCCAGTCTATATTATGCTGTTGCGCGAAGCGACTGATCTTGTGGCTTTTGTAAGCTGCCCGTTATCGGAGATGATCCGTCGCGGAGTTCCAAACCTATATATGACATGCGTCTTGAAGAAGTGGAGGATATTTTCCGTTTTCACCTCTCTTAACGGTACTGCTTCTGCCCATTTAGAGAAGTAGTCAGTCGTCGCCAGGATGAAACGATGTCCCCTAGACGATGCTGGTTCGATAGGGCCAACTATGTCAGTCCCCCACATTTCGAATGGCCAGCTAGCCACCGTTGGATGCAACGGATTTGGGTGTTGGTGGATGAAGTCCCCATGAATCTAGCATGAGTGACATTGCTTCGCATATTCGATGCAGTCTTGAATCATCGTGGGCCAGTAATAGCCCATCCGTTTGATCTTCAACTTCATCTTTGGACCTGCTTGGTGAGAACCGCAGATTCCGTCATGAACCTCCTGAACGACTCTTTCCGCTTCGTCCGGTCCTAAGCATCTCAGCCACAGAGAATCGAATGACCTCTTGTATAGAGTATCATTGACGAAGGAAAAGGACAGAGCTCGTTTCATGAGCTGGTGTCGTGCGGACGCATCTTCGGGCATTTGGTGGGATTTGAAGTAGTCTATAAAGACCTCCCTCCAATCCTCAACCTTCTCATGGTTTTTTATTTGTAAGGTCGCTTGTTCAGTCACTCCCTTCTCTTCAGGTGATCCCGGAGGTATTTCTGCGGGGGCGAGCACCCGACGACTTTGTACCATGATTCTAACCTCATCGAGGTTCTCGTCAGCCAGTTCTTTAGCGAGCTTAGCTAACGCGTCTGCTTTGCTATTTTCTGCGCGTGGTATACTTTCCAAAGTATAGGAAGGAATTTGGGTCAGCAGTTGTTGCACCTTTTCCCCGTATTTTACCAATTCCGGTTTGCATGTTTGGTAATCGCCGTTCACTTGACTGACGACTAGCTGGGAGTCCCTATATATGAGGAGGCTTTCAATTCCCATGTCAATGGCGATCTCGAGACCTGCTATCAAAGCTTCATATTCAGCTTCATTATTCATTCTCGGTTCTGTTAAGGAGAAAGCGAAGCATATTATTCCTCCTTGTGGGGTCACGAAGATAAGGCCTACTCCCGATTTGATCATTGGCGTACTTTGTTTGTGCTTTTTCATGAAAGATGCTCCATCGAAATAAAGCTCCCAGCGGGTATCACCACTGTCGACTGCGTCAAATGCATGTTTGTCTGGCAAATCGCACTTTAGGGGAGAATCGGCAGGTATCGAGTGCTCAGCAAGGAAGTCGGCGATGGCCTGGCCTTTCACTGCCTTGAGAGGTTGGTACGTGATCGAGAACTCTATCAAGAGTAGGGCCCATTTAGCGAGTCGTCCCGTCAATATGGCCTTTGACATCAAGTATTTAAGGGGGTCTACCTTTGAAATGAGACGGACTTCATGTGCTAATGCGTAATGCCTAAGCTTTGTTATTGCGAAGATCAACGCTAGGCAGTGTTTTTCAATGGGGGAGTAGTTGCTTTCTGCCCCCAGCAGAACTCGACTTAAGTAGTAGAGTGCTCTTTCTTTTCCCTGGTCATTCTCCTGCGCCCATAACGCGCCTAAAGAACCTTCGAGAGCAGTTGTATAAAGAATTAGAGGCTTTCCCTTAACCGGAGCAGCCAACACTGGCGGGTTCTGCAGGTATTGCTTGATCTCGTCTAGCGCGCTTTGGCATCTTTGATCCCAGACGAATGAGGTTCCCTTCTTCATCAGGTGGCTATACGGACGGCACTTTCCTGAAAGATTGGCTATAAATCGCCGTATGTATGCGAGCTTCCCTTGGAGAGACCGCAACAGTTTGAGAGTCCTCGGCGGAGGCATTTCCATGATTGCCTTGATTTTGGACAGATCTATCTCGATGCCTCGGTGTCGAACGATGAATCCCAGGAATTTGCCCGAGGAAACCCCGAATGCACACTTCAGAGGGTTCATCTTCAAATTGTATTGTCGAAGACGTTGAAATACGGTCTTCAGATGCTCGAGATGTTCCTCATATGATTTGCTTTTAACAACGAGGTCGTCGATATAGCATTCGACGATTTCGTGTATAAGGTCATCGAAGATCTTCGTCATAGCCCTTTGGTAGGTGGCACCGGCGTTCTTTAAACCGAAGGGCATCACCTTGTAACAGAATATTCCCAAAGGAGTCCGGAAAGCCGTATGTTTCTGGTCTTCAGGATGCATTTTTATTTGATTATATCCTGATGAGCCGTCCATGAATGAGAAAATCTCATGCGTGGACGTATTGTCTATCATCAGTTCGGTGACTGGTACTGGGAAATCATCCTTCGGGCAGGCTTTGTTGAGATCCCGAAAGTCCACGCATATACGCACAGTCCCATTTTTCTTCATCACCGGGACAATATTAGCAATCCATTCAGGGTATTGAACCTCCTGGATAAAGCCAGAGTCTATCAGCTTTTTGACTTCATCGTTGATGCTCATCTCGAGCTCGAGCCGCATTCTTCTCGGCGCTTGTTTAACTGGCTTGACACCCGGGGATATTGCTAGTCTATGTACAGCAACTTCTGGATCTAGTCCTGGCATCTCGGAATAGTTCCATGCGAAGCAATCTTTATGCTGTAGAAGCACATCCTTTAACGCAGTTACCCTTTCTTCAGATAGTAACTCGCTGATGAATGTCGGCCGTGGATCGTTTGCCGTCCCCAACTCAATCTTCTTGAGGTTATCTGCAGTGGTATGGATTCCATCTTCCAGCTCTTTTGGGGCTGGTGGGAATTCTGAGATTACCTCGTCGCTGCTGTTTTCGAAGCACCAAGGGAGCTCATCTATGTCCTCGGGCTCTTCTTTTAATATTGTAATCATGTGACAGGTACGAATTCGCTTCCAATCCCAATGTGGAACCGGTTTTTCTTTCGTGGCCTTGGGCTCGTGCTTCTGTGGCGGTGTTACCTTCCAGTTGTCAGACAGAGCGAACTTGCCGAGCTGGTACTGATCTTCGACCCAATTCTTGAAGGTGAAGCAATCTTCAAGAGGATGACCTACTACTCGATGGTAAGAGCAATAGTCCGGGTGTGAGGCTTCGCCTGCTTGTTCAGGGTGTTTAGACTCCGGCAATGTAAGCATTTGATGTTTCAGGGCGAGATCAAGTATCTTCTTCGTCTTGCCCCGAGGAAACGAGTATGCTCGCCCCATTTTCTTCATAAGGGATAGATCAATAACGCTCGACTCCTGTTTGCGTGGCTTCTTAGCCCTGCTTTGTTGTTGTTGAGTGCCTTTTTGGCCTTTCGACTTATTTCTGCTTTTGAGCTGAGCCTTCTTTATAACGGGTTGACAAGGAGCGGCATTTTCATCCTTTACGGCCTGTTGGAGAAGGCGTTGCGTCTTGGCTTTCTCGTAGATGGCCGTCTCACGGTTATGATCATCTCGGACCTTTTGACCAGCTTTCTTTATAAGTCTGTCCATTTGTTCCTCGAACGACGGACTGGGCTCTTTTGCATCTGGAACTTTCACTGGCTTAGGATTAGCGTCCTCCCATTGAGCATCCGCGTCTTCATCAAGGTCATACACGACGTAGCAGCCGGGTAGTAACTCTCGTTTCTTTGACCGGATGTATCCAAGCCCTCTTGTTTCCATTCTCCCATTAGGCAGTTTGCGTTGGGTCCCGGGAATGTTCCAGACCCTGTCATAGAATTTGGCCTCTCTAATGGTCTGTTTGAAGGATATCCCCTGGCGTTTCAGCAGCTTCTTCAAACCCTCTGTATAATATCTGGGAAGACGGATAGGCTGAAGCCTGTCGAGCGCAGGATCTGCGCCATGCCAGATTTCTTTTTTTACATTGGTTTCTTCAGAGCGGTAAAACAGAATTGCTTTCTCGTTTTCTCGCCTGGGAGGGATATAGAATGTCCGCAGCTCTTCTACACTGTAGATATTAAGTGCGTCCAGTTCTTTATGATGTTTAGGCGGCACCATGGCGACTTGCAGACTTTGCTCTTCATCAGCGGAAGCTTGTATTGAAGGTCGAGCAGAGAATACGACATGGACCTCATCCTCCGAATCGCTACCAAAGACCAATGTAGGAGTGGACGGTCCTGGCTTGTAATGTTGGGGCGGACCCGAATAAACGATCTCCTCTTCCTCCTCGGTATCACTGCCGAAGACAGGGATGGTGGCGTTAGTTTTATTCTCCGGCTTGTGACATTTCTCCGTGTCTTCGAAATCCGGCAAGAAGTATTTGGCATCTTCGTATTTGCGGACCTCGTTCACAGAGAACGGGTTCAGTTCTCCCGTCACGGTATACTCGAAACCATCCTTAAAATACTTCATACACTGATGTTGTGTAGAAGGGATGATGTTGTACTCGTGTAACCATGGTCGGCCGAGCAAAGCGTTGTAGCATGTCTTGGCGTCTATGATGTGGAACTTAATGTCCGTGACGAGTAGCCCGAAGCGTAGCGTCAGTATCACAGATCCAAGAGTCTTTGACGATTGGGAGTCGAACCCGGAGATAGTGATCTTGTCCCGAGCAAGGTGCTGGACGCTCATGCAGATTTCCTTCAACACCCGCACGTTGAGTAGGTTAACAGACGACCCGTTATCGATCAGGATTTTGCCTATCCTTATATCATGACAGTATCCCGAGATATAGAGAGGGCGATTGTGTTCGCACGTCCCAAGTAGAAGGTCTTCATCGCCAAAAGTGACATCGGCCGTGTGCACTTCCTCCAATTCATCCTTCATCTTTTCCTCGGCCAAGCATGCTTGGAATTGTTCCGGATCTTGGAGCGCCTTAATCAACGAATCTCTCGCCTCTTTTGATAGCAAAAGGGCGTCAAGAATGCTGAGCTGTGAGGGCAGCTTCCTCAGATGCGCCAAAACGTTGTAGTCTACCTTATTTCTCTTCGGCGGGTTCTTGGCGTTTAACTCTTCCGCCACTTGGTCATCTAAGATGATATCTTCAGAGACCTTTTCTTTCCCTTTATCTTTTCTGTTCGAGGGTCCGAGGTTCTTTTCAGGCAGCGTCCGATTCCGCAGCCGGATATTTTCGCAGACCTTCGGTTCTTCTTCTTTTCCTGAAGCGGACTCTTTAAAGAGAGGGGCAAGTTCTAGCTCTTCATCAGAATCACTCCCGAATGTAGGCATTTGTGATCCACCGGTGTTAACCACACGACAATCGCCAGCAGTTCCTTTAAGCCCTTCGGTCGTATTTCTTTGCTCCCGACGAGTTTTACGTTTTTCCCGCTTAAAGCGTTGTCGATGAGCAACATATCCTTGCCACCATCTATCGAAAGCTTTGCACTCTTGAGTGGGGTACGAAATCTTTTGATGATATAAGCAATAAGACGGGTGCATTTTCGCTTCACCGGTAATTTCTTCTTTGAAGGATGGCAGCTTCATGCCCATTGATATGGCCTTAGCAAACTTCTTTCTCATCTTGAATTGGCCTTTGTCGGTAGCGGAGGTGTTTAGCTCCACCGGGATCGTCTCAGCTCCTTCATCAAGTCGCTGGCGCTTGGCCCTTTCAAATATAACCGCCTCGCGCTCCCGATCAGCTTTACTTTTCAACCGAGCTTCATTAAGGAATGCGTTAATTACTTCATCTGATGGCCCCAGAACTTTTGGTTCAGAATCTGCCCCCAGCGTTTCAGTACAAGGGGTCTCCTCATCGTTCAAATGGGAAATCATATGACAGCTCGCCACGCATTCCTCGGATTCATCTGACGAACTTTCTCCCTCACCTTCCTCTTGAAAGACGTGGTTGAGGAATTCTTGGAGCGTAATGGGAGTCCGCGCCTTTTGGTTGTATTCATCCAGCGCGTCAATTCGCTTTTGTAAGTCCGTGCGCTTGTCACCAGGCTTCACGGGCTTCTTAGATTTCTTCTTCTTCTTTTTCGAAGATTTTGACGGCTGGCTGCAAGTGTTTGAGCCACCACCATCGGTCTTTGGAGTTGGACGTGGCTTCAACATCCCTTCAATGACTTGCGGTTCCAACGGGTTCTTCCACTTGATCGCTGGATATGTCTGAAGATCGTTTAGCATTCTCTTTGTCTTGGCTGATAATACGACCTCCCAAGGTGCTTCTTCAATGACGGAGCATGTTGCCCCCGGCGTATTCGTCCCCTTAGAGGTGTGGGGCTGCGCAGGATTCACCTTCCATTTGTCAGATAACGCGAACTTGCCCTATCGGTACTGGTTTTCAAGCCAATTCTTGAAAACGTAGCAATCTTCGATCGGATGGCCTAGTACTCGATGATAAGGACAGTAGTTGGGCTCGTTGACGTCACTTGGTTGCAACGGACGTTTTGGATCCGGCAGATTTATGAGTCTGTTGCGCAACGCCAGCTCGAATAACCTCCTCGTTTTATCGCGGGTAAAGGAATAAGGACGTCCCATCCTATCCTCAAGGGGCACGTACGGTCGCGTATTATTTTGACGAGCAACCAGCTTCGAGTCGCTCAGTTGTTGTTGAGCATTAGCGACGACGATCGCTTTTCCCTTCCCTTTGTCATTTCGGGTGTCTGGCCTTGGAAGAGGGGGTTTATGGCCCATTTGATCCATTTGCGCTAGTTTGTCAATCAAAGCCTGGAAGATAGTCGGCTTGAAAAACATCATAAACTGCGAGATGGTTTCTTGTGGATCGAGGGTTCCCACAAACATACCCACCGCGGGAGCTTCTTCAATGCGCTGCTCACACTTTGACCATAAGTTCCGCCATCGTATAGCGTACTGAACCCACGTCTCGCCGGGTTTTACCCTGGCGTTAATCAGTGCTGTCATTGGGGTACGTTCACTAGCGCTTGCAAAACGCTGAGTAAACAACAGCTCCATCTCCGCGAAGGTTTTAATAGAGTCATTCGGGAGCTCAGAGTACCATTCGAACGCCGTATCCGATAAACTTCCAACAAACTGGCGAAGTAAAAGCTTGTCATCACCACCGGTATTGCCGCAGAGTGCCCTAAACTGGGCAACATGCTGGTGAGGATTGCCCGTCCCCTTGTAGACATGGAACTTGGGAATCGTATAACCTGACGGGTATTTGATTTGATCGTACCAACTCGGATAGGGCCTCCCCGTTTTCACGACCTGGCCGGCTGTTTCGGTTGCATGATGAACCCGTATTTGTTGGGCGATGTACTCATCCAAATCAGCTTTGGAGATTGTATCCTCTTTAGCTGCGGACAAAACTGGTGGAGGATTCGACGTCTCACCCCTATCGTCTTCAAGAATGATTGGGGCATCTTCAGCAGGTGGATTTTGTTGAATCATCATACCTACCATATCCTGGAACAGGAGGGCCATTTTCTTTATGTTGGCTGCCTGCTCCGCAGCTTCTTTATCTTTCTTCTCCAGTACGCGACGAAGGAATTCAGCATCCGTTTCTTGTTCTTGACGCTCGTCCGAGGATGTTTCAGGGGTTTCTTTTGGCCCTGTAAGTGCGGCCATAGCGTTCATCATCTCTTGGAGCTTCTGCTGCTGCTCCTGAGCCTTGGTCACTGACCTCGTATGCGGTCTATGACCTGTTGATATGCGGCTATCTTCTTTTCCCGATGCCATGTAAACCGTATGAACTGTTATGCCCCCTGGCTTAGGGCGTTTAGGTTCACTATTTTTAACTTTTGCCGCTGACGCGGGAGTTTTCTCTGGCCTCCTTCTTTTGTGGACCGTTGAAGTGGGCATCCTAGCAATTGTTGTCCCCTGTTGTTTAATGGGGCGGTTTTTGTCTTTTTCCACCTTTGCCTTTTTCTGGCGATGAAAGTGGTCCGGGTCAATCACGGAGTCTTGAACCCTCCGCCAAACTTTATAAATTTTTGACGACAGCCGTTGAGGGGGCTGTTCCTGCTTTGTCTCCGGAGCTTTCTCCATAGGCGGAGATCTTTTCAATGTAGCAATTGGAGAGTTCTTCCTCACTTTCCTCAGCAATTCAAAGCTGTTCCCAGTTGGAACAGCAGCGTTGACCTCCACCATTGGAGCAGGTGGAGTTAGCCCTGAAGGGGAGTTGCCCCATGCTTTCCTCACTCGTTGCCAATGGCGACGTCGCGCACGACGAGCCATTGGGATTGGCTCGGAAATTGAGATAGTTTCTTTTTGCCCCCTGTTTGAATGAGGCGTCGCCGGTGTTAACCTCTTAAAGACTGAGGTTGTCTTTTGAGGGGTGATATTCAACCTGTCGAAGACAGATCCTCGAGTAGGGGGAGGAGCAGGAATCGTCAGCCTTGAAAAGACTGACTCTTTGACAAGGGAAGCCGCCTTGACGACTTCTGGAGCAACAGTTATCGCCTTCCTCGGGACAGCCAATTTAGAGTTCTGATTTAGCCTGGTGAAAACAGAGGCTGTCGGTTTGGTAGTGAGCGACCCGTTGACAGGGGCCGTCGTAGCAGTGAGCCGGTCGAAGACCGACTTTTTGCTTACTTCCGGTGCAGGTATTGGCGCAGAGAAGCTTGTAGGTGGGATCATGGTCTCGAAGAACAAGCCGGTGGTGGCTTGGGTCACCTGGTCTACCGGCAGAGCGAGGAAGGAAGCCGCTTGGGGCCCATATGCTACACCTCCTGATGAGGTAGAGCGTCCGTTGCAGTGGCATTTCGAGCAGTTGGTGCAGTTAGAGGCCATTGAATCTTGAATTCTGCGCCAGGTAAAAGACCAAATCTTAGTAGCTTGAAATCCGAAGACAACCATTTAACAAACCGCGATTGGTTAGCGAAGACGACACACGAAGTGTGGAGTGGAAAGAGGAAGAGGTCCCACCGGGCGTGCCAGAATCTGTTCCCCTCCGAAGGACGGCGCGCAGGACCGCGAAGTCCTGACGCTGAGATTCGGGACAGATGCTATTTGGTTTTATCCGTCCACCTCTCCGAAGATGCCAAGTTGATTTATGGCACCGTGTATCGGAGGTTTAGACGGATGCGGCCGATATAGCAGACTTCGTCAGATTCCCCCTCGCTTGAGGGGTTTTTGATTGTGGGGACGCTCTTCCCTGCAGGCGCAAGCCCCTGCAGTTAATTACGCTACCGTATCGCGGTAACAACTTTCTCCTTCTCCAGAATTTCACTTCGTGTCGTGTGTGTTTGTTTTGTTTGCGGTTGTCCGTGGATTGTATACGGAGACTGAGTAATACCGTCGCCCATAGGACGTGGACTAGTCCAAATCCGTATTTACTTAGATTTGGGTTTGGTGTTTTTAGTTTAAGGATGCATTAGTCGCGTTGCGGCTAAGATCAACTTAAACGTTTGTCAAGGATACGTTAGTCCTGTTTGAGACTAAGATCAACTTAACGGGATGATCCATTTAATATATGGCCGTCGGGACTCGTCGCCTCTCTGACGTCATTGAAGGATTACAACGACAGATGTCAGAGGAGTTCGGAGATGTACCCTTGAACCAAGGTCGATTTGGAATTTTATCGTTCATTTGAGTGTTTAAGGATACGTTAGCCGTATTTGGGGCTAAGATCAACTTAAACGGGACCGTTTAGATCCGGCAAAAGAGCATTAGGAGGCTCTATTGTTCCAGTTTAGGGATGTAGTGGTCCATACACCAGTTTAGGGACGTGGCGGTCCAATATTAGTTTAGGGACGTTTCGGTCCAATATTAGTTTAAGGACGTTCCGGTCCACGAGTTTAAGGACCCCGCAGTCCATATTCATACGTGGTCGTCGGGACCCGTCACCTCTCTGACGTCGTTGAAGGATTACAACGACAGGTGTCAGAGGAGTTCGGAGATGTACCCTTGAACCGGTAGTAAATTGATTTAAGAAAGCAATTTTGCTCAGTCAATTTAATTTAAGGACTTATGGCCAAAATTGGGCTAAGTCCAGTTTGTGTCTTTGGCCTGCGCTAGGGCTTTATCCCTTTTTAGTAATGCACTGCATTATTCTTGTTTTGGCCGGGCTTTGCCCTTTTCTAAATGATGCAGAGCATCTATTTTTTTGTCTGGGCTTTGCCCCCCTTTTGAAATGCATAGCATTTTTTTTTATTAGGCCTGTTAGGCCTTTTAATTGGGCTCAGTCCCTTTTCTTTAATAATGCAGAGCATTAAATACTCTGACAGTGCCCCACGTGGCTTGTCAGGCGCTTTGCGCTAAGTAATGAGCGCAAACTCATATGGTGGTGACACGTGTCACGCTCTGGTGAGCGCAAGCGCAATAGTGCAGTGCGCTGCGCTAATGCGCTGCGCTGTTGCGCTGCTGACACGTGGCGCGCCCTGGTGAGTTGCGCCAATTCCAGAGAGCAAAGCTCTATTTCAAGAGCGCAAGTTGTTTTATAGCTGACACATGGCGCTCTCTCAAGAGCGCAACAACGCAGTTTGGAAGTGCAAAGCACTAAGAATCTTTTAGATTCAAGAACAGGAGTGCAGAGCACTATTTGATTTCTTGATCTAATTTAGATCAAAGAAAATAAATTTTTCTTTTTTTGTTTCAAGAACCAGAGGTTCATAAAAAAGTGCAAAGCACTATTATTACTTATTTTTCTTTTTATTTAAAAATTATTGATCTTGTTCTTAGATCCATAATCTGTCCATAAGAGAATTTTCTCTTTTTCTTAAAGGTTTTTTTACCTTTTGTTATTCTTGAGGAATTCTCAAGAGTTCTCTTCTCTTTTTTTTAGAAAGATGTTCATTCCTTTTAATTGAGGCCTAGGGTTCTTTTTATAGTGCCCATAAATTAGTTAAATTTGTTAAAGAGATCTTTCTCTGAGTGGTTTGGGGAATTTTCCCCACCGTTGGATCTTTGATCCAAGGGCTTCTGTTTTGCAGAAGAAAATCTTCTTGTTTTAACAAGAACAGAAAAGATTTCTTGGAAATTTAATTCTGTTTGGCGCAGATGCCCCAGCGCGTGACACGTGTCGCGCAGCGCACTGCGCAGCGCAGCTGCGCTGGCGCATCTGCGCTGACACGTGTCGCGCAGCGCAGTGCTTGCGCAGCTGAAGCGTTGCTTCATAAAAATAGAGCTTTGCTCTGATTGGGTGCGCCTTCTTGGGCGCTGCGCTGATGCATGTGCGCCTGACACGTGGCGTGTTGCGCAGCGCAAATAATCTGAAGCGTTGCTTCATTTATTATTAAATTTTAAATTTTCAAAGCAGAGCTTTGCTCTGATTGGGGTGAACAATCCCTAATAACCCGATAATTCGTGTCGATGTAGCTCAGGACCGATCCGAGAAACTACTGATTTAACCATCAGTAAATCTTAACTGTCTTGGCCAAGATTTTATGGTTCTGTCCAACCGGACATAATGCGATATTGACTCCCAATACCGGGAGAAACGAACCCCTGACAATCGCTAACTGCCTCCATGTGGTTCGAGACTGTACCCAACCAAAACCTGTTTGCACGCCTCAATAGAGCCGTGGTAGGGTAGTGATCTAAGTATAATGGGAACTCACACGAAACAAATGACGATCTTAGGTCTAAATACTAATCTATACTCATGTCACCTGAGAACCACTGTCTGACGATAGGTATAATATCATCTAGAAGTTCTCAGCGAGTCCGTCCAGTGTACTCATCCATAGTGAGCATCTGTATTCAATCTTAGGTGATCACACCAATGGCTGTGGGACTAACCACCACCCCTCGTCAGGGTTTAGAAACGTATACACAAGTCTACTATGTAATATCGATACCCGGTCTCGATACTCCTGCGATTTGGGACATTTAAGGATGTGCTTATGGACTACCCAGCTCTTATAAGTATGATCGCCATCATAATGAAGGGTTGCGGCAGCGCCCCGGTCATCAAAACACGGCCAAAATGCGGAACAAAAATTTCTAAACTGGCGCTACCGTTACCCGAATCCGGGATCGACCTTAAACCCTAAGTTAGCAATACAAACTAAGAGTAAGAATCGTTATACCGAGTTGATCCGAGTCCTTCGGTCTTCATTCCAAACTCCTAGCGGTTCTTTGACGAAATTTGGTTGCCGGTCTTTCTTCATCTCCGATGATCCACCCGAGGGAAACGGCGCAAGCTCCAACCTCGACAAACGAGGTAACCTATGCTCCAAAGTCGCTAGCGATAGAGAGTGGGGGTGCATGAAAGTGTCACAACAATTTTCTCTCTACCAATGAGCTCAAGAGAGCATCCATAGAAGATGAATGGAGGTGATGAAGCTTTTTGCATGAACAAAAATGGTTAAGTGTTTGTGAACTTGAGAGAGTGAGAGAGTGGGCTAGTGTGTAATGTATTCCTCAATCAAAATAAAAACCAACCACTCTCAATAAGTGGCCGGCCCCCTCTGTCTCTCTCTCATCAAAAAATCTCATCAATTAATCAAATAAACAATACACAAACCATACCTTTCTCCATGCTTAAGACTATGCATAATACTATGCACATGCCACCTCACACCCTCCACCTCATTTATAAGACAAATAAATTTCCATAAATGGAAAATCATATAAATGAGGTGGCACCTTCTAAAAGCTATTCCGTAGAAAATACGGAATACTTCCCGGCACATGTACCGAAATACATATACGCGTATTCGTACCAAAATACGAATAGCCGAGAGAGAAAACGAATAGTGAACAATAATACTAGAATACGTATATACAAATACATATATAAATTATTAAATCAAAACCCGATTTAATAATCCGGCTTAATCCTAAGCCGCTAGTATTATCAACCGTCCGATTAAACTCTGCGCAGCTTGTGTATATATTTAATCGGACACCTGTATGTATCAACACACGTCATGTACACCATATCGCCTGAACCGTGAAAACGCTCTGTGTGGGACTCTAAAGACTCGTCAATACTCTGGCAGTGGGTTTAACCACAAGCACGTCAGCGGCACTAGCTATACGTAACCGCTACCCAGGTATTGGGCGAAAGGGAGACCGACGAGCAAACTCATGCAGAACCCCTAGTGAGCCTGACAGTGACAATATCCGGATAGTCCGGTCTGTTCGTCTAAGAGTATCACATATCGAGTCTAAGGGGGTGGATAAAGTCAGACCCCTAACGACGCGATATTTAGTGTCGGTATGAAACCCCATCACCACCTGAGAAACTATCGATCCTGGATCGGTAATCCTCGTCTATCATGGCCATGGATTTGTGGTGATGGCCATCCGTACACAATGCGACATCAACCCCCAATACCGAGAGAGACGAATCCCCGACGATCCGATCACTGCCTCCATGTGGCTCGGAACTGTACCCAACTAAAACCTGTTTGCATGACTCCTTTGAGCCGTGGTAGGGTAGTAATCAAAGTACAGTGGGAACTCACACGAGACAAATGACGATCTCAGGTCGACAGACTAACCTGTACACATGTCACCTGGGAACTGCTATCTGACAATAGGTATAATACCAACTAGCAGGTTCCCGGCGAGTCCGTCCAGTGTACTCATAACCCAATGAGCACCTGCATACTATCTTAGGTGAACAAACTAACACCAATGGCTTGTGAGACCTGGCCACCGCCCCTCGTCGGGGTCTCGATCAGTATACACTAGTCTACACTGGAGTATCGATGCCCGGTCTCGATACTCCTTCAACTAGGGACATTTAAGGATGTGCTTCTAGACCCCAGCTCCCACATATATGATCGCCATCATAATGCTGGCAGTCAAGCAAGAATCCTATGGGCTCTATCAACACGTATATGATGATAAAGACAAACCAGATAGCATACTATCATCTCTAGTAAGACTGTTCTATCGGTATAGGTCCTCACTCAATCATCATAATCATAAGTCTGCGACTATGATAATTGCCTTGAGGGCACTATAGCCAACAATCTCCCACTTGCACTTAAGGCCAATTATTGCGATGTCGCATACTCACAGCCCGTGTGATACCGAACACCCAACTTCTCTACTAATCAGTTTCGCAAAGCCCGTTTGTGAAAATGATTGCGTTCGAGAAATAGCCTCAGTGAGTGGATCCGCTCCAATGCTTCTTTCTGTATCTCTCTATGTCTTAACTTCGCGGAGAAAACTATCTCTTGAAATGAGCAATACCTGTCTTAGAATTTGTCTGGATATCTGATGGGATCCAGTTCACAAATGAACTCCAAATCCAGCAAACTACTTAGACTGTATCGTCCACTGAATTTAATCAGTATCCTGCGCCATGCCTTTCCTCGGTATCCGCTTGGACCACCCGTCCAACATACTGTCCCTCAAAAGAGGGAAAACTATAACTCTGACAGTGACTCTGTCATCCAGGTCACCTTGGAAGCCTGAAATGATAACCGTCTCCCGAAGGAGGCTGCCGTAATTATTTCCCAAGAACATTCACTTATGTTCAATAACTGCTTCCCAATATTTCTCCAGGATTGGATTAATATATCTGCTTATTGCATCTAGTGCAAAAGCAATATCTGGTGTGGTACTTGATATTTCATGATTAACTCAATTGCCTAAGCAAATGATATGTTAATCATGTAGATCCCTCTCCCCTTTAGTTTATAAGACACCTTTAGAGAGGTTGACTCCATCACCTACAGGTTCACCACCATGCCAAGAATCGTCCATTCTAAAATATCTTTAGAATAATGTCAAAGTACCCAAATTGGGATACTTCCCAAATCTAGATCTAAAAACATAGATCCAGTAACCAAGAAACTTGATATTATTTCTATATCCTATGTGGAGAAACAACTGTGTGACAACCAAAGTATAACCGATCGTAGTATAGGAATATCCCTTCCTATCAAGTGCATATCATCCCAATACCTGGACATCACTCTCTATTACCTTCTTACCAGATCCACCTCCCATTCTGATGAAGTCAAGACCTATGACTGTCACATCAAAAATAGATGATCTATTTCCGCTATACCTGCTTTAGTCTATAAATAGATATAAGCAACTTGTCTACTATGCTTCCGCTGCTCCCACTGACTACACCGACCCTCTGGCAGAATCATATATATACGTACACTTCTAAAACTAGTTTAGAATGACGCTATATACTCATTCTCCTGCCGGGTCTTATAGTCTAGAACAGCAGCAATGACAAGTCTGGGTAAACAAGAACCTCCCTGTCACCGTCTCTGAGAAGACCAAAATACCTCTCGGATGCCTGAGGTTACCCACCAAAATCTGCGGAGTGGCTAATGGAACATCAAATCCAAGCCGACTTAGAAAGACCCCACATGATGATGCATTTGTTGTTGAATTCTTAGGTTCTATTAAATTTCCAGTAATCGTTTGTAGTTCTGGAATAATTTCCAGTTCTACCATACTCCCACTTGTGTTTTTCTGAAAAAGTCCACTTTACTAAAACTGTGGCGGGTCAAGAACAATATAAATATTGATCTTCCTGATGGTAGAAAGTTATCCCTCGTCAAAGCCCGGGATAACCCACAAATATCTATTACTGAAACGTGCCTTGAGTTTATCCGGATTCTAGTTTTAAGCATCAGCCGGACAACTCCCTATACCTTAACATCGTTAAGATATAAATTGATTCTATATATATCTAATATAGAAACAATAGCACTAATTTAATTGGAACCAGATTCAAAATCATGCAGCTGTCTCCAGTGCATATCAACCAAATGGAAAGAGGACAATCAGCATTACTCATCTAGGAGTGCATCCATATATGAGTAACCCAAAAGAGAAGTAAGTTCTCAAAACCATTACTATCAACGGAATACCAAACACAAGTATCTACATCTTCGACTTCCTCGAAGAATCCTGATACTTCTAACAAATGGTTCTCTACTTTATTCTTATACCTATAACTTCTCAATATCTGGACTTTGCATTTCATCGAAATACCTGTCTAAAATAAGAGAAGTCATGAGTAAACAGAATATAGTATGAGTACCAGCTCCATTGTCCTAATGGACACTGGACAACATACAATACTTTGTATAAGTCCTCTGAGTTCAACAACTCAAACCCTGTGCGTCGTAGGTTGAAAAACTGTACTTTGGTTAAGAAGAGTTACACCGCTGTTGAATGCACCTTACCTAATCACCAACTGGTATAGGTAAATGTCATAGACACAATATCAAAAAGTTATATCTCACCTTATAAAATAAATGTACAGATATATCAGTTTGAAATTGGTGCATAACAACGGATATTCAAAACCAAATATTTGTCATCCGGCAAAAACCTGATGATTTCCTCAAATATCACCAATTACTACAAATTCCGATATAATGAGGATTTAATCACCCAATTCCCAATATCTTACTCCCACTCACCATCTGTAATAATATACAAATGTGAGAAACTGATCTGGTAAATACATACCCTGGAGTTAGATTCTTATTGGGAAAACAGTTTTCAATTAACATCGCATAGTAAAACTGAAACATGAAAATGTTTCAAAAGGGTTAACTGGTATTCCTAGTAACGCCTCTTCCATTATCCTGAATTATGACAGTAACCATATACTTACCTGCCCTCACTCCAATCCCTTTATTATGTCTTTACTTATTACCTTCTGTACACCCTCTTTATGCTAATTGGTTTTCTTCATTCCCTACCCTTTGGCACCATCCTAAGGTTTGGAAGAAGACTATCCAATAAGCGTAATAGGTGTACTCTCCTAATCCTAGAAGCCCTCGCAATCTGAGAGAAGGTAAAGAGAAAAGACATCTGAATAATCCTATCCAATTTCTCTTGAACCGGAAACCATCCCCGAATCTGGAACGAATTCCTTCGATTTCGTATGTAACTATACGATGGCATATCCAATGGAAGTGGATATCCGTAGTGATACGGAGTGTTCTAGATAAAAGCAAAGTGGATGTAGGAGTGGCAGAGGTACATACGGTCTTTGTCGTGAATGATGGTGATCGCAATTTCCTTTACCATTATTCTAATCCCTTTATATGTCTTTACTTATTACCTTCTGTACACCACAGTTAAGCTTGTTGGTTTTCTTCCTTCCCTACCGTTCAGCACCTGCCTATGGTCTGGAGGAAGACTATCCAATAAGCTCAATAGGTGTACCCTCTCCTAATTCTAGGAGCCCTCACAACCCGAGAGAAGGTAAAGAGAAAAGACAACCGAATAATCCAATTCAATCTCTCCAGAACCAGAATCCATTCTCGAAAAAGTTCCTTCGAGTTCGTATGTAACTATACGATGGATTTATCCAATGGAAGTGGATGTTTGTAGTGATACGAGGTGTTCTGGAGAAATGTAAAGGTGATATAGAAGTGGCAATGATGTATGCGACACCGTAACATTCCAAAAGTCAAAGTGTTTTAAGAAGGTTCGGTTAATTTGGTGCATGAGTTTTAGTTTAGGGTCGGATCATAGTCGCAGCCAGAGAGAGAGAGAGAGAAGAAACACTCAGCGTGCACTCTAACCTAGATCAGAATGGTTAATCATTTTATCTAATCAGGAAGGCTCCCACTGTTTCCTCGAATTCTCCTCCAAACCCAAAAGGAGAATTAGTCGGAATCACCCGAGGAGTAATCCTACTCATCAGTGGGAATAGGGATCCAACTATCATCGCATGATAATCTGATGGAAGCCACTCAAGTCACCACACTCCAGAAGGTATGCGCAAGCCTGGCAAGTTTCCTGTATATTTGAAACTCCCGATATGATTTTTACCCCAAGCGGTTTATGACCTTGACTTTGGCCAACAAATCATAACCCGCAAGTCAAGTTCTACCCGTCATTGTCCTGATTGATTTAGACCCACCCGCACACACCCTTGACTTTGGGCAACAAAGTGGTACGACTGTCCTAAACCAATGCATATCCATGCAATGGACAAGCAATACACAGCTACCGCACACGATGCCTTGACTTTGGCTAACAAACACCGCACGAATACTATGCGCTATTTATCCGAAATGACGGAGGGCTACGACTGGTTTTTGGTGAAAAACCTTTAACGTAATGAACTTGATATCGTTGAAGGAATCCAAGTGGTTTTATAAATATATAGTGGCGAAAACTTTTACTAAAGAGGTCACTCCCGGTGAAGAGATCTCGGCTCTTTCCCTATCGAATGGGGTGCAGGATATCCCAAACTTAATATCTCGATGCAAAGCAAAAATAATCGACTATAGTAAAGTTATTACGTTGACGCAAACTTTTACCCAAGGGGTCACTCCCGATGAAGGGATCTCGGCCCTTGCCTCGTCGAATGAGGTGCTGGATATTCATAACCGAATACCACTGTGCAAAGCAAAAGAGAACGTCTGTAATGTCAGTTTTTTTAAAAACTTGGTTCCAACAACATCAAATATAGCTTTGTTTTATCCTTGCATTGATAAGAATCAATGCAGTCCCATCAATTAATCACACCAGAAAAGAACGAAAATAAAATGTACGTATATGCCATCCACATTCGCCACTGGGTCCCGTCATCACCCGTTAGGTTACTTAACTAACGACAGAGCGAGGACTGGGCTAGCGCGGGTGCAAAACATATACAACATCTACTAGCATATATAAATATATATATAACAATCTTCCCAGGCAAGATATAAAGCAACATCACAGAAACATCACAGAAGCAATACTGAATGATGGATAATCTGGAGCCCCAAGTTTCACTTTAGCCGCAAGTGAGACTCGACGTTCCCTGTCGTGTGGATAGCCTGTGCAATGAAAATCTAGACCCCTACGAGCGCGACAAGTTATCCGCAAAACCAGAAGTGAGACAGCCCCCTTCAACAACGTGAATGGGCCACCCAGCACTTCACGGAATCCGGTAACTTGAGCACCCCTTCTGGGTCAACCTATACCCTCTAAGAGTGTGGCGAATAGCCCGCCAATTCTAGAGTAAGGTCCTCTCCGTCCCAACGTCATGAGATGCGGACCCGTTGCCCTCTAGAATCTAGCTATTCGTGCACCGCACCGCGGGATAATCCTAGTACAGAAAAAAATATACAAGGGTGACATCGACCTCAACCTGGTCGTGCCCCAAAAGAATAATATACAAACTGGCAGTGACGGAAGTCCACATGTCGGACGCTCGCCCTGCAATATCAAATATACAAATGAAATTAAACTGTACTAACATTGCACCATAGTTATCCACCACGACGATCCAACCAACATCACAGCACAACACAGAACATCAACGTGAATGTCACGTTCGCAAACTCGTCTAAAAGAACATATAGCAGTTAGACGGGTTTACCGATCGAGTGACATTCACGGTCGTAGATAGTAATGTAAGTACTGATAATCACACACACTTAAAATTTCGATCGATTAAACTTTCCCAAATTGGCCCCAAGTGCATAACCAGTACTCAAATGAATCTGGGCTAAAACCATATATCACAAAAATCATTTTTCCACCAACTAGAGCTCCAGAAAATTTTTGGTTACTGTAGCCAAAAAGGGGCCGCGGAAGAGCCGCCAAACGTGACATTTCGCGGCGGTTCCGCGGTGGAATTTTGGAGTTAGGTCACCAAATTTTTTCTGTAGCTTTAGTTTTTCCTGCATGTATTTTTAAGATGCCTGAAAATATTTTTTGACCACTTTTAAAAATCGACAGCAAACACATCAATTTGGAAAAACGATTCAGAAAAATTTGTCGATCGAGATTTTAAGCTTGTGTAAACTTGCTAGTAGGGTTAAAAGGGTGGCTCTGATACCATGAAGGGTTGCGGCAGCGCCTCGGCCATTAAAACGCGGCCAAAATGCGGAACAAAAATTTCTAAGTTGGCGCTACCATTACCCGAATCCCGGATCGACCTTAAACCCTAAACTAGCAATATAAACTAAGAGTTAGAATCGTTATACCGAGTTGATCTGAGTCCTTCGGTCTTCATTCCAAGCTCCTAGCGGTTTTTTGACGAAGTTTGCCATTACTGTATCATACTAGTTTGTATATTACTTGATGGAAGCTTGGGATATTCACCTTGTATAAACAATCTTGCTCAATATAGTAGTATGCTACTTGGTTTGTTTCTACTTCAATGTGTACTTGTGTTTATTTCAGTATATCACTTATACGCATTAGTGGAGCCCTTAGGATCTTTGCTTGATTACCAGCGTTGTGATGTCAGTCACACTAGTGGGGGCTGGGTAATCTATAGGCACATCCTTATACAGGTCCCTAGTCGTAGGACTATCGAGACAGGGCATCGATACTCCGGAGTAGACTAGCGTATGCGCTTCTCATCCCAGTGTGGGAGATGGTCTGTCCCACAGCCATCAGTACGTCGTACTGGAGATAGTATACGGGTGCTCGTTGGGTTACGAGTACACTGGACAGGACTCGTCGGGAACTGACAGGTTGGTATTATACCTATTGTCAGTTATCAGTTCCCAGGTGACATGAGTACAGCTTAGTCCGCTGACTTGACACTGACACTTCGCCTCGAGTGTGTTCCCACTGCACTTTGATCACTACCCTACCACGGCTCAAAGGAGTCGTGCAAACAGGTGGTGGTTGGGTGCAGTCCCGAAGCACTTGGAGGCAGTGACGGTTAGACAGGATTCGTCTCTCCCGGTATTGGGGGTTGACATCGCGCTGTGTCTAGGAGAGCCATTACACGAGTAGTCCCTGGCCAGGGCAAGCGAGACATACTGGTAGGTTTCCAGTGTTATCTCAGGGTGTTTTGGGCTTCACTCCGACACGACTTGTACCGCTATTGGGGGACTGACGTTTTACCGCCCCCTAGGCCCGCCATGCGATGTATCAGACGAACAGACCGGACTGTACGGAGAATGTCACATTCAGACTCAGTAGGAGTTCAGATGGGGTTTCACCTCGTCAGCCTTCTTGTCGGCATCTACCTGGGGACCGTTACGCACAGCTAGTGCCGCTTGCGGTCTGTGGTTAAACCCACTGCCAGCGTAGTGTCGAGTCTTTAGAGTCCCACACAGAGGGTATTCGCCTCTGGGCAAAACAGAGTAGAGGTCGCATGGTTTTGCGACAGGGTTCGTTCTCATCCGCGCACTTGTGCACGTTTGGAGTCCGGACGGATTATACTGGCAGGCTCTGGTTTGAGCCAGATACTGGTATATGTTTTGGGGGTTGCTTTTATATCTTGGTATTCTTGTTCCTCGGAACGAGAATGCAGGTGTGTATGCACAGTTGCTTGAGGCGGAGAATGAGGTTTTTCATTAGGGTTTCGGATCGGGTGCGTATGCACAGTTGACAGTCTTCATTTTCCAAACCCTAATGGATTTATATATTATCTATTAATAATATTAATTAAATAAGAATTATGTTATGGTTGATTTTTTTGTTGACTTGTTGACCATGGTTGACTTGTTGACCATTGACTACCATCATACTTTAAAAAGTCTTCCTTGATTCATGCTTACTTTTTATTAAATGAAGCATGGTTGTGGTCATTCCAAATACTACCATCAACTATTCTTATTTCAATTATTATCATTTAGATAATATTTTTCTTTTGCATTATGGTTGCAAGAAAGAGAAAAGATATCTCATTCTATCATAACCTCTCTCTCTCCTCATTTCATCTTCTTCTTCCTCTAGCAAAGAGAAACCTTCTCATGTGTTGAGAATCATTCTCTTTAAAAGGAAAAGCAAACCCTAATCACTCTCTACTCATTCTAGGATGAAGGTTTAGCAAGCCGGAAACCCTAGTTCACTCAAAGATCGAGGAAGAGCCCAAAGTCGAACCTTCGAGGTGGATCCATCTTCGACGGGAGAAGGCGACGAAAAGAGAACCATCAACCTCTACAAGGTTTGAAGAAGAAGGAGTTCAAGTTTAGGTATAACCATCTTCCATAGTAGCTAACTCTCTTTAGCTAGAATACTAGTTTTAGTTTAGACAACGATCCCGACCTTGTTTAGTCCATGTTGCCTCTTGCGATAAAAATTCGTTTTTTATACCGTTTCCGCCTCCCCGTAAGCACCGGGGGTCGCAATATGGACTTACAGTGGTATCAGAGCCTAACTAAACTTAAACTAGCTTGGTAGCGAAGTGTATGGAAGTTCGAAACCGAAAAATCACAAAACCGGAAAAACCAAAACCCTAAGTTTCTGTTGAATTTTTTTCTGCTCAAAATGAAAAACTTTATACTTGTAAAATCGTCTCAGGGTTTTTATTGAACAGCCAAGAAAAACGATGCACCAATTCACTTAAAGCGCCGCGCTTCCGCGGCACGAGGTAGGCATGTGCCGCGGAAGCGCCGCAGTTTGGTTTCTTCACTGCATCGTTTTTCGTGCAGTGTTCTTCTGTGTTGGTTTTGGGATTTTTAAAATATATTATATGTACCCAGATTTTCCAGAACTGAAATTCACTTTTGGGGTCCTATAATTCCGTATTTTTTTCGGAACTTCACTGCACTTTGGCTTTGTTGGTTATATCTGTGATGTTTGCATGTATTGAACGTCGGCTAATCGCTATAAGTCGATTAGTCGGGGTTATACATGATCTGTAATGTGCTGGAATGTGTATATGAATGTGTTGGACTGTCGCGGGTGAATAGCCGGGGTGGATGTGAGATGAGCTTTTGTTTTTCTTTCATTCATTGTAAATGTAAATTGATGTAATAATATTATTTGTTTGGCCGCACAACCGGGTCGGGGTTGTAGCCGTCATTGTATAATTCTTTTTACTGTTTATGCTCCTAGGATAGACCCATGGAGGGGTGCACAAACTGCCGAGTACTTGGCGGGTAGTTTGCCGCACCCGTAGGGGTCTTGGGTGGGGTATTTGGCTATTCACCGCGACCGTGTTATCCGCTTTTCGTTTTAGGCTCGAAAGGATTGCGGATTGCTAGTATATCCAATGTATTCATCTGTGATCTGTAATGTCTATCATTGCTTTCTATTTAGGCGTTGCTTATGTTTTACAGCCGCGCTAGCCCAGCCCCCGCTCTGTCGTTAGTTAAGTAACCTAACGAGTGATGACGGGACCCCGTGGCGAATGCGAATGGCATAAGCGTACGTCATATTTTGGTTGTTTTCTGCAATGGTAGGAATTAAATGATGGGACGCATTAAAAGAACTAATGCAAGAATATCACGCATTAAAAGAACTAATGCAAGATAATAAACCAAGTTTAAGTCGATGGAACACTTTCGAAAAACCACTCGGTTCTTTTCAAAAACTAACTTTTAAATGCGGAGCTTGAGCCACTCCTTCTAAAAGCTATCTCGTTCCATCGATTATATCAAGTTCACTACGTTCACGGTTTCTCCAAAACCATTCGTAGCCCTCCATCATTTCAGTTAAATATACGGTAGTATTCAAGCTATGTATTTTGACCTCACGCCAAGGCATAGTGATTGGTAGCTACCGGATATTTATCTGTTGCATAGATAGAATGCGTTGTTTTGAGACAGTCGTACCACCATTTTGGCCTACGTCAAGGGTAGGTACGGGTGGATTCAAATCAACCGGGATAATGATGGGAAGAACTTGACATGTGACTTATGACATTTTGACCTCACGCCAAGGTCATAAGAGCATGGGGCAAAAATCCACATCGGGAGTTTCATAAGTACTGAAACTTGCTAGATTTGCATACCATTTGGAGTGTGATGATTATGGTAGGATTCCTTCATTCTCATCACGCGATGATATTTGGATCCCGATCCTACTGTGAGTATATGCTACTCCTCGGGAAATTTCTCACTAAACGATCAATGTTATAAACCTAGTAGGTGCCTAGAAAGGTGTTAGCGGGGCTACGCCCCCAGGGAAAAGAGGTTCTTAAATTAAGGAACTTCGCGAAAGCGTTGGAAAACCTCCCTCGAAGTACCGACACTGGCCTGGCTGAACGGTTAAGCAAGTATTGTACGGTGGGATTGATCCCGGCTAATTCTTCCTTTGTAGTTTGAGGAGGGATTCGAGAGACAGTGGGAGCCATCCTGTTTAGACAAATTAAAAACCATTCTAAATTTGCAAGAGCATCGTGCTAAGTGTTTCTTCTCTCCCCCTGCAGCGACCAAATCGAAATGACTGGACTTAAGTTACTTCTAGATAAAAACATACTGACAGGGCCAAACTACAAAGATTGGCTCAGGAATGTCAAATTGGCAATCTCTTACGACAAGCTGGGGTATCTTCTTACCACCAAAGCTCCCCCCGTCCCAGGTCCCACCTCCAGCGTCGCGGATAAGGAAATCCGTAAGACTTGGGAGATTGACAGCGCGAAGGCCAGATGCCTCGTACTTGCCTCGATGGACAACGACCATCAGAGGAGGCACGAGAATATGGATTTGGAATCCATATTTCTTCATACAAAAGAACTGTATGGAGAGCAGTCTCGTATCGCAAGATACGAAGTGTCGAAGAAGTTATTTTCGACAAAGTTGGCCGTCGGATCATCGGTAGCGGACCACGTGCTTAAGATGATTGGCTACACTGAGGAGCTCGCGGAACTTGGGACCACGTTGGATAGTGAACTCTATACGGATATAATTCTCCAGTCCCTTCCATCCACTTACGCCCAGTTCATACTGAATTTCAACTTGCAAGAAAAGGAAGTTGAACTTTCAGAACTCCTCAACCTGCTGAGGAGCGCAGAGGGCACCCTACAGAAGGGTAGGAAAACACCCGCTTTGTTTGTAGGAGGATCTTCTTCCTCTAGGTCCAAGGCGAAAGCCAAGGGAAAGAGGAAGAAAGCCCCCGCCAAACCAAGAGGCGGTGTTAGTAAAGTGGGTGCGAAGGGAAAGGAAAAGGCAACAAAGATAGCGGGGAAGCTTGTTGGTAAAAAGGAATGCTTCTATTGTCACAAGAGTGGACACTGGAAGAAAGATTGCAGGGCTTGGAAAGCCAGGACACAGGAACTGAAGCAGGTTGCGGCTTCAGCTTCAGGTGTGTATGTTATTGAAAACTGTCTTTCTATAAACTCTACTTCCTGGGTATTGGATACCGGATCAGGATCTCATATCTGTAATTCTATGCAGGCGTTGAGAAACCGTAGGGTTTTGAAGGCAGGTGACATGACCCTCAGAGTTGCGAACGGAGCTAGCATGGATGCTAAAGCCGTGGGGGACTATCACCTGGGAATGTCAGATGGGCATGTTTTGGTTTTGCGTAATTGCTTTTTTGTACCCAACGCAACTTGTAATATCATTTCTGTATCTTTGGTTTCTAAAGAAGGTTATGAATTTGCGTTTGTAAGTAATGTTGTTAACATTCACCTTAATCAAGTTCTGATTGGGTCAGGTACATTGAGCAATGGTATATACGTATTAAACCAACTACAGATTTTCAATGTCCAGAATACACACAAAAGAAAGTCTCCAGATATCAATCAGACATTCTTATGGCATTGTAGACTGGGTCACATCAATGAGAGAAGGTTGACTAAGTTACATACAGAAGGATATTTGGATCCGTTCGAATATCAATCGTATGCCACTTGTCAATCCTGTCTCAAAGGAAAGATGACAAAGACTCCGTTCACTGGACACGGAGTAAGAGCGAGCGAGCTCTTGGGACTCGTACACAGCGACGTGTGCGGTCCAATGTCTACACATGCGCGAAGCGGTTTTTCTTACTTCATTACTTTTACGGATGATTTTTCAAGATACGGTTATGTCTTCTTAATGAAACATAAGTCAGAATCTTTTGAAAAATTCCAGGAATTTAAGAATGAAGTAGAGAAACAAACCGGCAAAAGTATCAAGATTCTAAGATCGGATCGAGGTGGAGAATACTTAAGTGCCGAGTTCCTGAATTACTTAAAAGAGAATGAGATTCTCTCTCAGCTTACTCCTCCATACACCCCGCAACATAACGGTGTATCGGAGAGACGGAATCGGACCCTATTGGATATGGTACGGTCCATGATGAGTAACGCTGAGTTACCGCGATCATTCTGGGGGTATGCGCTAGAAACAGCTGCATACCTATTGAACCGAGTTCCTACTAAGACTGTGCCTACCACACCATATGAGTTATGGAGTGGGAAGAAACCCTATCTTCAGTACCTGAAGATTTGGGGATGTCCAGCTTATGTCAAAAAGCAGCATACGGACAAGCTCGAGGCACGCTCAGTACTGTGCAAGTTTGTGGGATACCCAAAGAACTCCAGGGGGTATCTTTTCTATTACGCAGAGGAGCAAAAAGTCCTTGTTTCTCGTAATGCCCATTTTCTGGAACATCAGTTCTTAGAAAAGGAAGTAAGTGGGAGCGCAATAGAACTGGAAGAAATTCCAGAACCACAGACTATTACTGAAAGCTTAATGGAACCAGAGGGTTCAAATGAACAGGACATTCCTACGCCGCTCCGCAGGAGTAGTAGGCAGTCTCATCCGCCCGAGAGATACTACGGTTTTCTCATAGACGGGGATCGAGAGGATTGCATCATAGACTATGATGAGCCTACTAGCTTCCAGCAGGCCGTTCAGAGCGTTGACTCGGTAAAATGGCTGGATGCAATGCGGACCGAAATGGAGTCCATGTACACCAACAAAGTATGGACGTTGGACATTGCTCCAGACGGGGTAAAACCCGTAGGATGCAAGTGGATCTTCAAAAGGAAGATTGGTGTAGATGGACAGGTTGAGACCTATAAAGCTAGACTTGTAGCAAAGGGTTTCCGTCAAAGACCTGGCTTGGACTATGACGAAACCTTTTCTCCAGTGGCTATGCTGAAATCCATTCGGATCCTTCTTGCCATTGCTGCCTTCCACGACTATGAGATTTGGCAGATGGACGTAAAAACCGCTTTTCTAAATGGAAGTTTAGAGGAGTGTGTCTATATGGATCAGCCAGAGGGTTTCATTCAGAGTGGGAGCAGCGGAAAGGTGTGCAAGTTGCTTAAGTCCATCTATGGACTAAAGCAGGCATCGCGGAGTTGGAACATCTGTTTTGATGAGACGGTCAAGGAATTTGACTTTATCAAAAATCCAGATGAACCGTGCATCTATAGTAGATTTGTAGCGAGAACTGTGGTATTCCTTGTTTTATACGTGGATGATATTCTCTTAATAGGAAATGACATTCCTATGCTACAATCTGTCAAGGGTTTCTTGTCACACAGGTTCTCCATGAAAGACCTGGGTGATGCCTCTTACATCCTGGGGATCCGGATCCATCGTGATAGATCCAAGAGGATATTAGGACTTTCACAGTCCAGGTACATCGACACCGTACTGAAAAGATTCAGTATGGAAGATTCCAAGCGCGGTAACCTACCGGCTTGTCACGGGATCACCCTCTCTAAAGAGATGTCTCCCAAGACTAATTTGGAGAGGGATCGCATGTCTATTATACCCTACGCTTCTGCGGTAGGCTCTATAATGTATGCGATGTTGTGTACCAGACCGGATGTAGCTTATGCACTGAGTGTAGTAAGCCGGTATCAGTCAAACCCTGGGGAGAAACATTGGATAGCGGTAAAGAACATTCTCAAGTACCTGAGGAGGACTAAGGAGATGTTCTTGGTGTATGGCGGAAAAGACCTCCAGATTGAGGCCTTTGCTGACTCCAGCTTCCAGAGTGACAAGGATGATTCCAAGTCCATGTCGGGTTTTGTCTTTACCCTCAATGGAGGGGCGGTGTGTTGGAAGAGTTCCAAACAGGAAACCGTTGCAGACTCGACTATGGAAGCGGAATACATCGCTGCATCTGATGCCGCAAAAGAAGCTGTCTGGATAAGGAAGTTCTTAAAAGAACTTCAGGTGGTTCCGTCCATTGTTGACCCAGTACCTCTGTATTGCGACAACAACGGGGCTATAGCTTTAGCAAAGGAACCCAGGTCCCATCAGAGATCCAGGCACATCTTGAGGCGGTATCACCTGATCAGGGAGATCGTGGATCGCAAGGAAATCGAGGTTCGGAGGGTTGCTTCAGAAGAGAACACTGCAGATCCATTCACCAAGGCCCTACCCCAGACTCAGTTCGAGCGGCTGATCGAGATGATAGGTCTTCGATACGCCAGTACATGGCCTTAGTGCAAGTGGGAGATTGTTAGTGTATATGCCCTAGAGGCCATTACTGTATCATACTAGTTTGTATATTACTTGATGGAAGCTTGGGATATTCACCTTGTATAAACAATCTTGCTCAATATAGTAGTATGCTACTTGGTTTGTTTCTACTTCAATGTGTACTTGTGTTTATTTCAGTATATCACTTATACGCATTAGTGGAGCCCTTAGGATCTTTGCTTGATTACCAGCGTTGTGATGGCAGTCACACTAGTGGGGGCTGGATAATCTATAGGCACATCCTTATACAGGTCCCTAGTCGTAGGACTATCGAGACAGGGCATCGATACTCCGGAGTAGACTAGCGTATGCGCTTCTCATCCCAGTGTGGGAGATGGTCTGTCCCACAGCCATCAGTACGTCGTACTGGAGATAGTATACGGGTGCTCGTTGGGTTACGAGTACACTGGACAGGACTCGTCGGGAACTGACAGGTTGGTATTATACCTATCGTCAGTTATCAGTTCCCAGGTGACATGAGTACAGCTTAGTCCGCTGACTTGACACTGACACTTCGCCTCGAGTGTGTTCCCACTGCACTTTGATCACTACCCTACCACGGCTCAAAGGAGTCGTGCAAACAGGTGGTGGTTGGGTGCAGTCCCGAAGCACTTGGAGGCAGTGACGGTTAGACAGGATTCGTCTCTCCCGGTATTGGGGGTTGACATCGCGCTGTGTCTAGGAGAGCCATTACACGAGTAGTCCCTGGCCAGGGCAAGCGAGACATACTGGTAGGTTTCCAGTGTTATCTCAGGGTGTTTTGGGCTTCACTCCGACACGACTTGTACCGCTATTGGGGGACTGACGTTTTACCGCCCCCTAGGCCCGCCATGCGATGTATCAGACGAACAGACCGGACTGTACGGAGAATGTCACATTCAGACTCAGTAGGAGTTCAGATGGGGTTTCACCTCGTCAGCCTTCTTGTCGGCATCTACCTGGGGACCGTTACGCACAGCTAGTGCCGCTTGCGGTCTGTGGTTAAACCCACTGCCAGCGTAGTGTCGAGTCTTTAGAGTCCCACACAGAGGGTATTCGCCTCTGGGCAAAACAGAGTAGAGGTCGCATGGTTTTGCGACAGGGTTCGTTCTCATCCGCGCACTTGTGCACGTTTGGAGTCCGGACGGATTATACTGGCAGGCTCTGGTTTGAGCCAGATACTGGTATATGTTTTGGGGGTTGCTTTTATATCTTGGTATTCTTGTTCCTCGGAACGAGAATGCAGGTGTGTATGCACAGTTGCTTGAGGCGGAGAATGAGGTTTTTCATTAGGGTTTCGGATCGGGTGCGTATGCACAGTTGACAGTCTTCATTTTCCAAACCCTAATGGATTTATATATTATCTATTAATAATAGTAATTAAATAAGAATTATGTTATGGTTGATTTTTTTGTTGACTTGTTGACCATGGTTGACTTGTTGACCATTGACTACCATCATGCTTTAAAAAGTCTTCCTTGATTCATGCTTACTTTTTATTAAATGAAGCATGGTTGTGGTCATTCCAAATACTACCATCAACTATTCTTATTTCAATTATTATCATTTAGATAATATTTTTCTTTTGCATTATGGTTGCAAGAAAGAGAAAAGATATCTCATTCTATCATAACCTCTCTCTCTCCTCATTTCATCTTCTTCTTCCTCTAGCAAAGAGAAACCTTCTCATGTGTTGAGAATCATTCTCTTTAAAAAGAAAAGCAAACCCTAATCACTCTCTACTCATTCTAGGATGAAGGTTTAGCAAGCCGGAAACCCTAGTTCACTCAAAGATCGAGGAAGAGCCTAAAGTCGAACCTTCGAGGTGGATCCATCTTCGACGGGAGAAGGCGACGAAAAGAGAACCATCAACCTCTACAAGGTTTGAAGAAGAAGGAGTTCAAGTTTAGGTATAACCATCTTCCATAGTAGCTAACTCTCTTTAGCTAGAATACTAGTTTTAGTTTAGACAACGATCCCGACCTTGTTTAGTCCATGTTGCCTCTTGCGATAAAAATTCGTTTTTTATACCGTTTCCGCCTCCCCGTAAGCACCGGGGGTCGCAATATGGACTTACAGTTTGGTTGCCGGTCTTCTTTCATCTCCGATGATCCACCCGAGGGAAACGGCGCAAGCTCCAACATCGACAAACGAGGTAACCTACGCTCCAAAGTCGCTTGCGATAGAGAGTGGGGGTGCATGAAAGTGTCACTATAATTTTCTCTCTACCCATGAGCTCAAGAGAGCATCCATAGAAGATGAATGGAGGTGATGAAGCTTTTTGCATGAACAAAAATGGTTAAGTGTTTGTGAACTTGAGAGAGTGAGAGAGTGGGCTAGTGTGTAATGTATTCCTCAATCAAAATAAAAACCAACCCCTCTCAATAAGTGGCCGGCCCCCTCTATCTCTCTCTCATCAAAAAATCTCATCAATTAATCAAATAAACAATACACAAACCATACCTTGCTCCATGCTTAAGACTATGCATAATACTATGCACATGCCACCTCACACCCTCCACCTCATTTATAAGACAAATGAATTTCCATAAATGGAAAATCATATAAATGAGGTGGCACCTTCTAGAAGCTATTCCGTAGAAAATACGGAATACTTCCCGGTACATGTACCGAAATACATATACGCGTATTCGTACCAAAATACGAATAGCCGAGAGAGAAAACGAATAGTGAACAATAATACTAGAATACGTATATACAAATACATATATAAATTATTAAATCAAAACTCGATTTAATAATCCGGCTTAATCCTAAGCCGCTAGTATTATCAACCGTCCGATTAAACTCTGCGCAGCTTGTGCATATATTTAATCGGACACCTGTATGTATCAACATACGTCATGTACACCATATCGCCTGAACCGTGAAAACGCTCTGTGTGGGACTCTAAAGACTCGTCAATACTCTGGCAGTGGGTTTAACCACAAGCACGTCAGCGGCACTAGCTGTACGTAACGGCTACCCAGATATTGGGCGAAAGGGAGGCCGACGAGTAAACTCATGCAGAACCCCTACTGAGCCTGACAGTGACAATATCCGGACAGTCCGGTCTGTTCGTCTAAGAGTATCGCATATCGAGTCTAAGGGGGTGGATAAAGTCAGACCCCTAACAACGCGATATTTAGTATCGGTATGAAACCCCATCACCACCTGAGGAACTATCGATCCTGGATCGGTAATCCTCGTCTACCATGGTCATGGATTTGTGGTGATGGCCACCCATACACAATGGGACATCAACCCCCAATACCGGGAGAGATAAATCCCTGACGATCCGATCACTACCTCCATGTGGCTCGGGACTGTACCCAACTAAAACCTGTTTGCACGACTCGTTTGAGCCGTGGTAGGGTAGTAATCAAAGTACAGTGGGAACTCACACGAGACAAATGACGATCTCAGGTCGACAGACTAACCTGTACACATGTCACCTGGGAACTGCTATCTGACAATAGGTATAATACCAACTAGCAGGTTCCCGGCGAGTCCGTCCAGTGTACTCATAACCCAATGAGCACCTGCATACTATCTTAGGTGAACAAACTAACACCAATGGCTTGTGAGACCTGGCCACCGCCCCTCGTCGGGGTCTCGATCAGTATACACTAGTCTACACTGGAGTATCGATGTCCGGTCTCGATACTCCTTCGACTAGGGACATTTAAGGATGTGCTTATAGACCCCAGCTCCCACATATATGATCGCCATCATAATGCTGGCAGTCAAGCAAGAATCCTATGGGCTCTATCAACATGTACATGATGATAAAGACAAACCAGATAGTATGTTATTATCTTGAGTAAGACTGTTTTATCGGTATAGGTCCTGCCTCAATCATCATAATCTCAAATCCGCGACTTTGATAATTGCCTTGAGGGCACTATAGCCAACACATAACGCTGGTAGTCAAGCAAAATCCTATGAGCTTATCGACATGTATCAGCCATATGTGATATCAAGTAAAACATATGCACATGTTAAGATAAAAAACAAACCAAAATACTATACTACTGTATCGAGTCTTTATCAACATGTATAAGTAATACAAAGCAGCAAGAAAAACAAATACACATGTTCAGATAAAGACAACCCAAATAGTATACTATATAACCGAGTAAGATTGTCTTGTACATACATATCCCCAGCATCCTATACAATATATGCCTCTAGGGCATACACATTCAACAAAATCGAGGGTTAAGGTTTCCGTTATCTTCTTTTTGAGAAGGGACAGAGAGGATTTTGTTTGCGTGTGACAAAGAGAGAAGGGCTTTGGTGTGTGTGTGTGTGTGTTTGGGGATAACCAGTGTAAAATAAATTGTAATAAGGTGTCCATACCAACAAGTGGCAATTAATACGTGGCTCGACGGGTTCGGATGATCGTTGGGCGGCGTGCGAATCTCGAAGAGGAAAAGGTGCCGATCTGACGGTTGTGATCTGCAGTGAGGGAACTTTTGCATTGGGGACCCTACTACACCGGAGCATTTCACCAATCATGCTTCAATTTTCAGGAACTTTTCAAAAATATAAAGATTGACTTCCAAGAGAAAAACAATCGGATGTTTACAAAAGGCACAGGGCTGGCAAGTACAGTCAAGAAAACAGAGGACAGTGAATCTACCAATGGATTCAAATCAGCATCCACGTCATACACCTCCAAAAACACCCAAAAGATCACCCAAAATTCACTGAGTGGGTCCCAGTTTGGGTTTTATTTACAACTTGCGTGTCCAAGCCAGGGATTAATCTTAGGCCAAGCCCCAAGCCCCCTTCCACTTCAAAATTTCAAAAATCTCTCACACTCCCCGAGGAACCCCCCCTCCCCCCCCCCCCCCCTAAGAAAACACCATCTTTTTCCCGTTCAATTTTCAAAATTGGGGTTTTTATCTACCCCTTACCTGCGATTGCTGACTCTTTTGCGATCTTTTTTGGTGTTTAGGGTTACTGATCTTGGATCTGGTACTGAATCGTTGTGCTATCTGTTGGCAATCTGAAACCCTAGTTCTTGGGGAAATAAACTAGGGTTTGGAGATGGCAATTGAGGAGATGGAATGCAATGGGGAGGTGAAGCAGGAGAACTTGTCGTCGAGCGATTGTGTGATAACGTACACAAGGAGGACACGTTCGAGGAGAGGCGATAAGGGCAGTTCGGAACAGAATCAGGGGCTTTTTGTGAAGGAGGAGGTAAAAAGTTGTTTGCTTTTGATCTTTATTGAATAAAGATTTTGATTCTATGCACTAGTTTGTAATTAGCTGGTCTTGAGATCATTTTCTACCAATAGTGCCATTAAATTGGTGCTCTTAGCTTGGATACTGTTTAGTTAAATGACATTAATAACAAAGGCCAACAAAAAATTTCAATGATGGGGAGTCATCTTTTTCCTCTTTTAATCTATTTGAACATGCGAAATACTAGGATGGCTCAGTAACACCCCTACAGCAACAAACACAAGTTGGGGGCATCAATAATCGATTGTAAACAGCAAAGGCCACAAAGGTATGTAAGCAGATGGTCCGCTACATCCCCTTGTCGACAAAGACATAATGGTCATACTTGATCAAACCTTTTGAAAAGATCTTTCCTCCTCACTCAAGCGAGGCCCATTGACATTACTATGATGACAAGACAGTAGGTGTATAAAATTTGCATAGCAGCAATACTGCTTGTTGCTTGGCAGGCTGAAATTCCTTGATAATCGCTATTTACTAAATTGAGAGAGCTTGATTTGTTACTTCGTGAATTCATGCATGTGGCAGTTTTATGTAGTATTAAATAGAATTTGCAAGTTTGGAGTTGCTAATATTAACAATAGCTCAATTTGCTCACCAAAATTATCTGATAAATTGTATATTAGCAATTGATTTTAAGACAAATACTGGTTGCTGCAGTTTAGAAACCTTTTTCAGTGCATCCGTCGTAGAAATCTGCTCGTTTAGTGTATCTATCATTATTTGATCATCACACAGATATTAGTTGTCATATGTTTTCTCCTACTGATTGAATTGCATTCAGCCTTTTGGCTCTCTTTGTATGGTGGATTTAGTAGGTTTAAGTACTTTGTTTTTCCTTCCTATACTTTCCCAACACCGAACAGTTCAGTTGATATAAACTTATGCCTCTTATGCCCATGGCCCTTCTTACATCCAAAATTTTGGTCACAAGCAATTCAATTCCTAGTAAAACATTATATATTCGACCATTTTGTGGTCATTTTTTTTGCTTATGTCATACATAAAATTCCTTTAATACCGATTTTCCACACCTAAACATTTTTCAGGTAATGTGAGTATACTATGTGATATGCTTCCGTTCATGAACACCTATGCCCAATAAATGATTAAATATTATATACTTCTATTGGAGATTCTGATAATAGATTTCATGAAACAGTTGCACACATGGGTAAGTTACCACTTTTTACACGCATAGCAAAGAATGATGCTACTTCTTATATAACGGATTATTATGATACTTGATATTGGAGTATGTTCACAGACATATTAAATAGCAATACTCCTTGACATACTTGATACAAAGCTGAAAAATACTTTTTAATTGAGGAAGATCGCTATATTGTTGGATATCATCTTAAACGTAAGGACTGTAAAACCAGAAGTAGATGAACTTTATATTCTGCCTGTATTATTTTTATATGCTTTATATTTACTATTTTAATTCAAATTTAAGTTGTAATATGATTCTGAACATTGACATGTAGAATGTAAGATCCTTATAATTTTTAGAAATGAAATTAGGATATAATTGTTTTTATATCTAATCTAACTGTTCAAATTTTAAAGAAATTTAAGATCCACAATGAAAATGTTTCAAAAATGTCAATTGTTTTAACCTAACTCTCCCCAATTTTTTTTTCCAAATAATTTCTAACATGTGCACACATGCATCACATGTGTGAAAATATTTCTTCTTATAATCAGTTTATATGGGGACTGATTTTCTCAATCTCTGGTGTTCAGGTTTTTGATTTACCCATTAGTCAGGTTAAAGGTAAGGATTTCGGTTGGGAGCATGGAGACAAAATTAATGGAGGGTGTAAATGGAAATGTAAATACTGCAATGTTGTTGGACTCAGTGGTGGAGTCACTAGGCTTAAGAAACATCTTGCTGGTGGATGGCATGTGAAGTCATGCGAGAAGGTTCCAAAAGATGTTGCGAAAATGATGAATAATCACCTACTTGGTATGAAAAAGAAAAGATTCTCCAAAAGCAGGAAGAGGGAGAGGGAGCAGGATGATATTGATGAAACAAAGCCAAAATATCCTCATCTTGATGTATCTGTTGAAGAGGGTCCAGGACAAATTAGTTTGAACATGCAGGTGTTGAATGGCACTGAACAATCTGGAAGAACTGTCAAAAAATGTGAAGCAGATACTCAGCACTCGTGGGATTCTCACCCAGAATCAAATTTTGCAACCCACAATCTAAACACTGACAAGGATAAGGTAAATATCATAGTTTGGTTAACATACTTGTCTGATGTAATTATGTGGAAATTTGTATAGGAATTGTGTGACCACCAATGTGAGGTTTTGGTGAGGTTTGTTTAAAGAGACAAGATTAGAAAGAGTCAGACACCTAATCATACTGACAAGTAAAATCAGATGTTTTGATCTTCAGAGGTGAGGATCATGGACTTATATATTTGAAAGTGCAGGTGAGTGGTGCCTCTCAAAAGTCCAAGAAAACTACTAGAAGATACAAGACTACTAGTCGACGATTGAGGGCTTCTATAAGGTCAAGGATTGCCACTCGGCGTTCTAACACTGATAAAGCTAAGGTATAATGTAAGACCTAGATGATTAAACATTCTAGTTGTTTGCTCTAATGCTACCACACAAAATCAAATCATATACGTGATGTTGGCTTATTTTGTTTTTCTATATTTTGTTGTTTGTGTTTCTTTTGCATTTATTTGTCGATGATCCACATCATAGATGATTACAGATGTATAGTTTGCCCAGAAGAAACAAAGAAGTTGATTTGATTTTGTTGGTATTTCCGCTGGCAGTTCCTCTATTCTTCTCTTTTGTCAAGTATAATGGAGAATTGGAAAAGAAGTCAGGACCATTCGATATTTTCAGTTATATACTATAAGTAGTGTGTTTGCATGAAGGTTATATTTCCATATTGCACAAATGACACGACGCCCATATGCATCTGCACATTGTCATACTTGCAAAGACATCATTCTGGTTTATATTTATACTTCTTAGTTGGTGATATATTCAGGAATATAGATCTGACACATGCTTATCTTTGATTTATGTTAACAATCCATCTTGACCAACCAGTTACCTGGCGAAATGCCTAGATGCTATGTTCAATAACACCTGCTGCTATTTTACTTATGAATGTCATATTTCCCTTGTAGCTTGTTATAGCTAGTCCTATATATCACAAGGAAATCTTCATTAGGCAAAAATACTACTATGCAATATCTTCCTGCAGTTAATATGTGATCCATAAGTACAGAGGAGCATTATGTACACTATGTGGTTCTTTTGCATTTCTGTTGGTTAATAAATATGGCACATTTATGACTTGTTTCCTCCTGCTGGTATCTTTGGCATTCACTGGTGTCAAAGTTAGTTGAAGAATACCGGGATTTTGTCTTCTGTGTTACGATCTCACTACACTATATCTATATAGATTCCATGTCCATTTTCATTATGTATACTTTCATATGTATTAGGCTATGGAGGAACCTCATGATAGAGTGCTACATAATGACACCTATGTGCAAGGTGACCTTGCTGGAACAGATAACCACTGTAGAAATGTGTTGCGACTAATGCTGCAAGTTCTAGATGTCTGTGAAAGTGGTGGTATCGAGTGCAGTATCTGTGATGCAGTAAAATTTTGGTCTCCTGACAATAATGATAAATCTAATATGGCTGATGTCCCCACTGACAATGCAGAACCAAAGGTACTACAAAATTCTTTTTGTAGATTGTTATCAACATTCGTTGACATTTAACTTTTGAATAGTTACTTAATCAGGTTAAATTCATTGTTAGCAGTACACACCTAAAAATCATTTTGAAGCGCTAGGTCAATCTACCTCAGCGGATGTTTCAGGAACTGGTGGATTCTATGATCTGAAAGATGAAATTGCTAACAAGAAGAAGTGCCAGGATGTTTTGTTTCATATTTTATGTTCAGAGAAATTTGTTTTGTTATGCAATTTACTATGTGAAAATTTTCAAGGAATCAAAGTCGATAAATTATTTGACATCAATCAGCTCAACTCAAAGATGAAAAATGGGGTTTACGGACAGTCGCCAAGATTATTTAATCAGGATCTTCAACAGGTAGGCTTGCTTGCATATTTGTCTTGAGATAATAGCACCCCTTATCTGCTCAGTCTCATTAGCAGTTCTTTGGTAATCTAGTTGCAATATGACGACGTCACGTCTGATATTGGCAATTGCTCTATCGCAATTGCATTTGTACACACCATCTCATTAAATTAGCAGGTTTAGTTTTATTGAACTTTATATATGTAAATTAATTATTGTCTTCCATTTTTGTTTTCTTTTGCTAATAGATACATTTGTAGTGCACAATTTGGAATTTGTTCATTTGTTTCTCAACCCTTGGAAGTCGTCTTCGTTACTATTTGACTTGTATGATCATCTGAATATGTGATATACCAGTAGGCTGTAGCATCATATTCCTTACCACAATTCCCCTGTTTCTCTCATTGCCCTTATTCTGATCATTCCATCTGGAGAACGTTACCCTCTTTTTGTACATTCTCTTGATTCTTCATTTTTCAGTTAAACAACCTTTAGACTCGTAAATGTTGACTAGGTTCATGTTTTATGAAGATTCCAGGAGTCTCATTGTTACTTTCAGCTTAATTTTCTTTGATGCTTTTCACATGACTATTCTTGTTTATGAGTGTCTAAAGAAATCAATGGCTTTTGCAATCCCGTCTTCTTGTTGATTGAATTTATTTTACTGGGATTTTTATGTTTTCTAGTGAACGTCATGTTTCTTTTTGGTCAGGTGCAACAGTTACAATTTGTGTTATGATTAGTAAATTCAATATTGGTGTGCTAGGTAGTGTGTAGGATGGTGTTGATTTTAGCAAAGCATGAGTTACAAATTTGGTTGCATCTTAGAGTCCTGGGCAAATATATTTCTGCTGCTTGTGATTTTGTTTTGGGAGTTGAGCTAAGCCGCTCGGTGGTTTCTGGTGTTGCAAAGAGTCCAGGGGCAGCTACCATTGATTACCTTTTGATTTATTAGGGACAAATTTAGTTTTATTGTCTATGTATATTATTTCTTTCTTTCTTATACATTCTGCAGATGTGGAGAAAACTTCAAAAAATTGGCGAAGAAATGGTTCTTCTTGCAAGTAGTCTTTCAAAAATGTCACATGATATTCATCGGAATCCGGTAAGAATCTTGGATCATTTCTTTCTGTCTGTTTATTCCTAATTCTACTTGGTTCATTAATAACCCGTAGTTTTTTTTTATGTAATATACCTGCATGTTCTTCATCAAACTTATCTGAGTGTCTCATATAAATGTGGGTAGGCCGTAGAAGACTTGGCGCCAGAAGCATGCATGCAGAAATGTGAGGTAAGTGATGCTGTTCGATCCTAAGCAGATAAATACTCATAAAAAGATTTCTTTATGTTAATGCATAACCATTTCTCCGCTTCTTCAGCTGAACTCTCAGATTGATTCTGTAGCAAAAAACTCCAACATCTCAAATACCTTGGCACACTTCCCATCTTGTGAATCAGTTCCATCTCCCAAACCAGACCAAACCGAGACTTCCTATCTCTACAAAGTTTGCACTTGCAAGCAATGCGGGACTAAAACAGATGCTGAGCGAAGCCTTATCTGCGATGAATGTGAGGCTGTCTACCATTTCTCCTGTGTCGAGCCAGCTGTCCAAGAAATCCCCACACGAAGCTGGTACTGCGCTTCTTGCACTAAAGAAATGACGACACAGTCTTGTCAACCACCACCTATAAAGAACAATACCCAAGAAGAAGGGTTGCACGGTGATACCTGTGTGGTTTGCGATAGGCTTGAAATCTCCGAAACCAAAGAGAACCTCATCGAGGCAGTTGTTGCTAACAATGGCTCGAGAGAGAGCTCGGTTTCTAGCATGGAGTCTGATGAGCCCTTAGAACCGTCAAGGACTGCTTTGTCACGCTTATGTAAGCAATGTGGGACTTGCGAAGACGATGATAGAAGATTTTTGGTATGTGGGCATAGTCATTGCCCTTACAAGTACTATCATGTCAGATGTTTGAAAACTAGTCAGATTGCGAGTTTTCCACAGAAAAATCAGGAGTGTTGGTACTGCCCTTCTTGCCTCTGCCGGGGCTGTTTTCGTGACCGAGATGATCAGTTGATCGTTTTATGCGATGGTTGTGATGAGGCTTACCATACTTACTGCATGAAGCCGCCTCGGAATTCTGTACCTAAAGGTGCTTGGTATTGTTTACAGTGTAATGTGGCAAAGGCAAAAGAAGGGATGAGAAGATACGAGCAACTGGTGTTACAGCAGCATTTGAAGAAAGATGTTGGGCAACCTAATAGATCTATGGATGTTCTATTGAGTGCTGTTGACAAATTGAGCTCAGAAGACAAGTTGGCAGCAGGAAGGAAAGAAGAGTAATAAGAATACATCGAAAATTATCCCATGGCGCGGATTTTTTTCTTTTCTTTTTGAGTTTGCACTTGTCAAATTGCATTTCTTTTGATGATCATAGAGATATAGGGACAGTTCTCTAGTGTCAAATCCTCTTCTCAAATACCTGTAATGCTAAAATCTGCAGCTGATAGAAGATTTAAAGAAAGCGTAAAACAATGTATCCTTACTTGATTTTTTGGATAAAGGACATTAGAGAAGCAGATATTGCTTCATTAGAATCCTGAAAATTTTACTTAAAGATTACATATGATGTCCATGTACTTGTATTGTGATCTAGATGGGCTTTCTTTATGGGGAGGAATGTTTGAATTTCTTTCAAGAGTTATCTTAATCTTTTTTCGGAATAATAGGGTTATTGTTAGTGGGAATTGAATCTTAGATCTTTTGTTCAACTGTGAACAACCTTTACAACTAAGCTATAGTGTCATCAACCTATTAGTTTTGCATTTGTATATTTGGTGAAAAGGTTATCACCATCATGTGCACTGATGTTTTGGCAAATGCATGTGGCATGGAAAAATTCATATCCCAAACCCCTTGTTACATAAATATACAATCATGGCTCTGCTTTCATCACTTTTCCAACCATGCATTGGATACCTTTAAAAACCTCTCGTCATCTCTTAACTGAAACAAGCCTCCAAAATTAAATCAATAACAGGGGAATTGAAGTAAATTATGAGGTTGGGTGAGATTGAAGAAGCCAATATTGTGCAAAGGATTGGAGGGTTTTCATGTCGGATCTGTAGTGGGTCTGGGTGAAGTGGAGTAGGTCAGCCCATGTGAAGTCTGGGTACATCCTGGGCTCATCCCTGCTTACTAATTCCCTTGGGGGTCTCACAACCTTGTCCTCTCTTGGGCACACAAAGAATGCCAGGGATTTCCTCTCCCTTTGACTGTTCACAACCGCTCTGTGAAGGCAGCTCTTGTATCTCCCATTTGACAATGCCTGCATATACCCACACAAACAAACATTAAGAATCATGGTACCCACAGTTGTTGAATGCAGCTACCTGGTTTCCATGGGGAAACCTAGATACGGATGGGATATAAGTGTTACCATATCGATATTAGGCAATTCTAGATGGATTCGAATACGGACGGAAGTGGAAATTATTATATGTATTTGGTAAAAGTCGGGCAAATACGGATATGAGAAATGAATTTTGAAAAGAAATATATACCCAATAAAGGCAAAAATTAGTACTTTTGCTATCAGATACAGATGTTGAACAAATATAGGTGGTGGGCTACTGACGGATGTGGACACGGATCCGGATAGTCATTGGAAATGAAACTCACTATCAGTATTTGATCAAAATCGGATACGAATACTAATTCAGATTATTCATATCCGTTTACATCCTCGTTATGGATAATAGACTATAACCAACCAATGGAAATGCATTCTAATGTTAGTGGAAAAGATGTTTTCTAAATTATTATAGTTATATCTATGTTGTTGAATTTGTACTACATCCAAAATACAAATCATCTATTGGGAAGTGATGGTCTGAAAAAGAAAAAAGAACTACATTATATCAAATTTACACTTCCCCCATGCATGCATCACTTTAAACCCAAGGAAAAAATAAATAAATAAAGTTCCCAAAAGGCCTAGAACCATTGTTTACTAAAGAGATTGTTAATTCTTTGTGAATTTTCTTTATTAGTGTCAAGTTCTTCGAGATTTGTACTTGTATGTTTTTAACTGTTGGAAATGCAAGCTTGAGTAGAAAATTATATATTAATGTTAGCTTATAGTATATTTAGCTGTAGTATTTTTAATTATTTGTCATACTGGATCATGATCTAGAGCCCAATTTCTTGGAGTTTACGGAATAACTCAGTTGTGTTGGCATTGCTCTAATATATGATGAAGAGTAAGCTTTAAAAATAGAGTTTAATCAGCCAACCCCACATGAATAAGATGGGGATTAAAGGATGTATTAATTAGTAAACTCCAGAACATTTAGTCATGTGCCAGCCAGCGCAATAATAATAATTAATATTTTGCTCCACTCAATAATATCCATGAAAAGATAAATGCATATGATTCCTTAATACTCTAATCTCTTCATTTCAAACTTAATTAAGGTAGTCTTCATAATGGCTGGTTGACTAGTTAAAGTTAAGAAAGTATTATGGCAAAAAGAAAAAAGAAATCTAATCCTTTACTTATATGATTAATCAAGAAAATAACAAAATGAAGTGAGTATGCGTATATCATTTGGGACAAAAGAATACAAGTATGATAATATGTACACATGATTTTCATGTTGATATACTATCCAATGGATCGAGTGCGATGAAACATGGTGCATCGGCCTCTACAAGAAGAACGAGTTGTCTCAACTCTCAATCCGATATGGATGCTCCATAACAAGTGGATTAGATAAACTAGTTGTAATGTAATATTTACCCTCATTTGCTATATATCTTGTTTTAACCGGGGTCGCTTTTTTCCTTTTCCGTTACAAGTTATTGGAGACTTTTATGGTTTGAATTACTCAGGACCTCTCATTTTTGAGAGCATAGAATATGCGAGGATATTACTCCGTACTTCTTTAGATAAAAAAGTTAGTGAGAAATGAGCGAAATTAAGAAAAACTACCAAAACATGAGATGTAACTATTAATTAACTATCATAACCATATAAATCCATAGATGGAGGAATATAAATAGAAAATAACGGAGGAAAGAGCTCCTAGGAGGCCTTTTGCGTCAGGAGCGGTTAAAAATACGTCCTCCATTATTTTATTCGACGATCGGCATCTTCCAATTTGATCTTCATTCTCGAATTTTTCGATACACCAAATTTCATATGATTATAAAACCATTTTCCCGTTGATTTAGCAATGTAAAAAGTTCTATTGTCGGTAAACCGTTGATTTTGCATCCACTAAATCAAGGGTGAAAAGGTGTTAGAATTATATGAAATTTGGTGTATCGACATGTTAGATGATGAAGATCAAAATGGCCGATGCCGATCGTCGAATAAAATGATGGAGAACGTGATTCGTGCCGCGCCAGCTGACGCAAGCGCTTCTATCCTTTATTATTCTCGTATAAATAACTTGAAAGGCTAGAGTAGTCACTCTCCAAGCCCTCCAACTAAAGGACAAAAGAAGCCTATTTCGAAAACGACAAATCAAGCCATGCAATGGGGACCTTTCAGAAGATCACCACCATGTGTGCAAATCTTCAATGAGCTGATCATTTCCACACTCCTAATACAAACAAATCATGAATACAAATAACACCACAAACTAACCAACCTCACCATTAACTCCATTCCTTGTCCTCTTTCTCTTCTCTCTAAGCTCTTTCTCATCCATGCAATTAACCATATATAGTTTATACTTTATACTATTTATACTTTATATATACTTGTATCAGCTGTTCCATCTTTTTATTAAACGAAAGTTTTAAGGATCATGCTTACTACGTGGTATTTGTGTTTATTCTGAATCGACTGACGCAGCAACATGCTTACCATGAGGTTTCTAGTAAGCATCGAAAAGAAATTTTTTTTATTGAAAACTAGAAACTATATATTGTCATTTTTTATCATACCTACTCATATGATATATATTCCGACCGATAAGCATGCTTACCATGAATGTATCCCCGATGTTAATCACGAGCGCGCCAGGCACGGGTCGAATAGACCTCCACTTGTCGTTGACAAACACTTCGAGCCCATCGACATCGTCTTGTTTGAGGATCGTGAGCGAGGTCGGGTCACAATGTGGTCCGGTCCCGAGCGTGAGCTCGGGTTGTTGGCAAGGCGGATAATAGTTGCATCTCATTATAGAGCTGCTGTCCTCAAAGAAGTCTCTATAGTGCAACCTATCTACTCCCAAGCTTATTGCTAGAAGCTCCATTATGGAGAGGGAGAGATTGTTCATGGCTTTGCAATATCTCTGGTACACTATCCTGAAAAAATGAGTCAAGTCAAGCAAACTCTTGTCATGTACTCGGACCTCTTTAGATAAGTTTTCATGGGGCATTTCATAAAATAAAAACTTGAGAGGGGACAAAAAAAGTTTGTCTGTTAAGAAACATCCCTCTGGAACTATGCCATTTGTGTGGTTGGTGGGTGGGTGGACACCTGCTATAGGGGGGCCCACAATCCTATGAGTATGTTTCTCTGTTTCTTATACCACACAAGTTGTGATATATGATGTCATAAATTTGAAGATGTCCTTATCTCAACTTTTTTTTTACAAATCAAATCCATTAGCTTTAATATGTACATGTAGGAAATGAAGTAATATTTAAAGATATAAAGCTTATTCTTCTAATATTGGCCGGTTACATTATCTAGAAGTCTCGAAAAGGAAAAAAATAATTTCTAAGATGGCATTTTTTCAATATTAATGCAAGTGTGGGTGTAAGAACTTACCCCACTTGTTCAAACTCTTCACCTAAGGTGGAAGTGAAGTAGTCCACAACCTTAGGCTTATAGCAAGAGCTATCATGACCAAATGAAAGGGTTTCCTTCCAAGGCAATTTCGACACGAAGCGGTCTGAATGGGCTCCGGCATAGCCCCACATGCACCCGGGCTTCCTCTTAGCCCTTAGCTTGTGTTCAAGAGGGAGATGAAAGAACTCATCCATGCAAACTAATGCATCCCTAACAAGATCTTGATCAATGCCATGGTTAGTCACTTGGAAGAAGCCGTGGCTCTCACATGCGGTCCTAATAAGCCCGGCCGCCATGCGTGTCGATGCATCATCGCGTTGTAAGAACCCTTTGAGGTCTACAATTGGAGCATGGAGCTCATCTATACTGATTGATCTGTCATCACTAGGCCAGACAAACTGTCTGGGTATCTTAGCCTGGTATCTGAGCACAGTCGAGTCAAAAACGGCTCCGCAAGTGTGCGAAGCTTCTTTGTTGATATCTTTCTTAAAGTCTAACGGGGGATGAAGAAGGAGAGTAGTGGATCTAGAGTCCATGAGTGTGGATATGTGAGAGTAACCAAGAGAGAGGGGATAATGTGTGAGTTCTTTTAGGGTAAAGGGATGGGTATTTGTAAGGAAGGATATGCAAGAAGAGGACAAAGGAAGAGATAAAAGAAAGAGTATGGAGATGCCCCTTGATGTATGGACTTAAGGATTGGATGGTAGAGTAAGTTGATGCATTGGTAGCATCGAAGAGTATCTTGGCATATTTGATTAGGGTTTTTTTCTAGGGTAAATTGTCAAAAAGCCCCGACCGTTTCGAACCTGTGTAAAAAACCCTGGCCCAATTGTTGGAACCATAAGAAGTCCTAAAGAGGGTAAACACTCTTTGTTACCTTTTGTATACCGGTTGCCTGTAATATATATATATATATATATATATATATATATCTACACAGTTGACTCTAATATCTAAGTAGTTGTCTGTAATATCTAAGCAGTTGCCTCATGCCTATAATATCTAAACAGTTGGAGTTGCCTTTAATATTTAAGCAGCTGCCTGTAATATCCAAGCAGTTCGGAAATACAAGACATAAATGAAATAAAACTCAGAGGATTTTTCACAAAAATTTTGAACATTAAGCCTTTCCCAACAATTTCCAAAATTACAGGGGATTTTAGACAACCCTCAAATAGGCCGGGGGCTTTTTGACAATTTAGCCTTTTTCTATATGTCCTTGCCAAAACTTGCTTGGGCCATGAGTTTATGAAATAGAAAATCACAATTTACTTATTTCTCTCTTAAGATCTTCTTTTTTTCTTTTCAAATTCATTTTATTCCATCCATCAGATTGCATAACCAAACCAAGACCTCACCTTTACGCTATAATGTTGGAAGAAATGCTGCATGTTTTCATTGCTAATGAGTATTTCATCCGAAAATTAGCTCGTGGAAGAATTTTGAATAACTTACAAATTTAAGGGCTGATATATGTATATCAAAGTTTTGGAGGTGATATTTAGAAATAAGTTTTGAGGGTGATATATAGAAAGAAAAACTCATTTGATTATTGTGAGAGCCAACAGTTGAGACGAGTGAGGCCTGCTTCAATCTTTCTTTTAGGTTTAAAGTTTTAAAACACTTAATCTTTCTTTTAGGTTTAAAGTTTTAAAACACTTGACGGGGCCACTTTGTTTTGCCACCAAAGAGGAATCCATTCTAGGTTTTGTTTCCTAGTAGCTCTTGCATGCCACAAGTTGCACATAATTTAGGTCCCATTTGCCTTTGTTAGGGACAAGTATAGATCGAAGGTAACAACTTATCTTACGTTTCTTTTTGCCTACAAATCAACTCCTAAATCCATGCAACTGTAAGGATTTGAGAGAAATGTGTCAATCTAGTCTACTCTATTTGGTGTTTACTTTTTCCTGTTGGTGATGAAATAGGAATATATTGAAAGGGTTGCGCAGGGACGGTTTCGTCCCTCCTACAAAAAAACAGGGGACGGTTGTCGCCGTCCTCCATTTTTATATGGGGGACTGTTCTAAGCATCCCACCATGAAATGTCTAATGTCGGTTAAAGAGGTCTTTTTTGGACTTGTGTTTTGTATCTTGATGAGGATCGGCCTACGGAGGCTCGATGCTTAGCATGATCAACTCTCTCTCTCTCTCTCTAGAGAAAATCACAAGATCATAACCCTAAATAACCAGGGACGATGTATGAAAGCGTCTTCTTAAGCATGAAAGCCGCAACTTTTCCTTTGCCAATAAGAAATCCTTTATTCAATAATCAAAATCAACCTCCAATGCAATAGTTCTCGTCCCTTTAAATAAAAGAATGGAATTCTTAACTAAACAGAAATAAATCTTAACTAAAAAATAAAGACAATAAAATAAATCTAATCTAAACTAATAAAATCTAAACAATTTAAATTGCAACAAATTTTAATTAAATTTCAATTTAAATTGTAAATAATCTCATGCCTAATCTTTCCCAAAGCTCCACCATATCTCCCGTAAAATCTTAATTATTCTCGGTATATGCTTCTGCATTAGACTTCCCAGGTGGAAATGAACTCGACCTCGAGTTCGGCTTCCCTTGCTCCTCAACGTAGTGTTTTAGACCGGTAACATTGAAATCCGCTGAAACTCAATAACTGTCTGGTAGCTCGATCTTATATGCGTTCTCACCACTCTTTCCAGCACTCTGAACGGTCCATTGGCTCGGTCCTTTAGCTTCCTAAATTTACCTCGAGGAAAATGGTTCGAGCCGAATATTGACCCACACTAAATCTCCTACTTCAAATTCAGCCGGCCTTCGATATTTGTTCGCAGTCACTTTATACTTCTTGTTCGACTTTTCTATCTTGGCATGAACTTATTGATGAAGTTTCTTGATATGTTTGGCCATGCTGTTGGCATCTCTACTAAACTTTGTAGTGATAGGAATTGGTACAAGATTAAGAGGACTAGTCGGATTCCTCCTATACATTATCTCAAAAAGACTCTTCCCTATCGACCTTGAAATAGATCGGTTGTAGACGAACTTGGCTTGTGGTAACACAGACTCCCAGATTTTCTTATTATCGCCCACATAACTTCTCAGCAAATTTCTTAATGTTTGGTTCACCGCTTCAGTCTGCCCATCAGTTTGCGGATGATGTGAGGTACTGAACTGCAATGCGTCCCCATCTTTCGCCATAAGGTTCACCAAAAATATCCAACGCACTTTGTAACTCGGTCCGATATCACTGTCTTCGGAATTCCATGTAACTTACCAATCTCTCTAAAATATAACTCGACGACTTGAGAGGCATTGAACGTTTGGTTGCATGAAAGAAAATGCGCCATTTTTGAAAATTTGTTGACAACAACTAAGATTGAATCCATACCTCTTTGTGTTCTTAGCAAACCAAAGACAAAGTCTAGGCTAATGTCATCCTACGGAGCTTCGGGCACTGGTAGTGGTGTATAATGACCCATGTTCTGCAATCGGTTTTTGGCCAAGGTACAAGTTCGACATCTTTCTACGTATTTTGCCACATCTCTTGTTAATTTCGGCCACACAAAGTACTCCTCCACCAAAGCAATCGTCTCTTCTCGATCGAAATGTCCTACCAAACCTCTGTTATGGCTCTTCAAAATAATTGCATCTCGAAGTGAGGAATTCGGCACACATAATCAATTTCCTTTAAAAAGAAAGTCATCAACGAGCACATATTCTTCAAAATTTCTTGATAGACATTTTCCCCAAATTTTGCCGATTTCTTCATTTTCCTTATACAATTCTTTCAACTACTCAAAGTAGATAACTTTGACTTATAAAGTCAATAAAAGTGAAACTTTGTTGGCTCAACACATCAGCTATTTTGTTTTGTCGGCTTTCTTTATGCCGAATGACAAACGACACAAATCTTTGTATATAAGCGACCTATTTTCCATGCCGATTGTTCAACTTATGATCACCAATGATATACTTCAACGCTTTATGATATGAATTTATCATAAAATTCTGATGAAGTAGATCTTGCTCTCAATGTCGAAGAGATTGAACAACAGCATATAATTTGACATCATAAGTGGAGTAGTTTTCTTGAAGCGTTTAATTTCTCTCTGAAAAATACAATAGGCCGATCTTCCTGACTCAATACTCCACCAATTCCTAACTTAGATGCATCACAATCAATTTCAAACACCTTACTGAAGTCAGGAAGCGCAAGCACTGGAGCTTCGGTGATTTTCTTCTTAATCAACTCAAAACTCTCGTCGGCCATTTTCGTCCACTTGAAAGTCTCCCTTTTAAGCATTTAGTCATCGGTACCATCAACGTACTAAAATTCTTTATGAACCGCCGATAAAACAAAACCAAACTATAAGAACTACGCACTTCATGAATAGAAGTCGGCGTCGGCCATAAAGTATAATCTTCTACTTTCGCTGGGTCGACCTTTACCCCTTCGGCTGAAACTATATTATCCAAGAAAATCAAACTGTCAGTAACAAACTCTCATTTCTTGAGATTCATGAACAATCTCTGCTCTCTCAGGGTAGATAAAATTTACCGAAGATGCTCAACAATCTGCTTCAAATTTCGACTTTAAACCAAGATGTCATCAAAATAGACGACTACAAACTTTTCAATAAAAGGTCAAAGCAGTTGGTTCATAAGTCAAACAAAGGTACCCGACGCATTAGACAGCCTAAACTGTTAGGGATAAGTAAGCCCTAGAGGCCATTATTGTATGCTATAGTGGATGTTTGGACATATATATAAAAGACTTTCTTACTCGACATGATAGTATGGTATCTGGTTGTTATTTATCTTAACATGTACACTCATATTAGTATTCTGTCTCTCAGATATATGTTGATAAATCTCTTAGGATGTAGACTTGACTGTTAGTCATATGTATGCCCTAGAGGCCATTATTGTACATGATTGTATATTATAGTAGATGCTTGGACACACACACAGGACTTTCTTACTCGACATGATAGTATGCTATCCGGTTGCTCTTTATCTTAACATGTACACCACACACATACACATAGGACTTTCTTGCTCGACATGATAGTATACTATCTGGTTGCTCTTTATTTTAACATGTACATTAGTATCATTATACCGTCTTTCTGATACATGTTGGTAAAGCCCTTAGGATATGTACTTGACTACCATGACTATGATGCAGATCACACTAGTGGGGCCATGGTGGTCCATAAGTACATCCTTTAATTGTTCCTAATCGAGAGAGTATCGAAACAGGGCATTGATATTCCAGAATAGACTAGTGTGTACGTTCCTTGACCCTGTATGGGGAGATGGTTGATCCCATAACCATTGGTGTTTGACATCATAGATTGTACACAGATGGTCATTAGAGAATGGGTACACCGAATAGGACTCGCCGAGAACTCCTAAATGGTACTATACCTATCGTCCGATAGCAGTTCTCTGGTGACACTGGTACAGATTAGTCTGTAGACCCGAGATCATCATAATGTCTTGTGTGGTTCCCACCGTGCTTTGATTTCCTCCCTATGGATCAAAGGAGTCATGCAAGCAGGTGGATTTTGGGTACAGTCCCGAGTCACATGGAGGCAGTGAGCAATAGGAGGGGTTTCGTCTCTCCCGGTATTGGGAGTTAATGTTGCGCTATACTCGATTGGCTATAACAGAATGTCCCTGGCCAGAGCTGATGGGATTTACAGGTAAGAGTTATCAGTAATTTCTCGAACCGTTATGAGCCACACATCGGCATGACTTATCAAGTTACCGGGGTCTGACGTTTTCCACCCCCAGACTCGATAAGCAACATATCAGACGAAGAGACCGGATTGTACGGTAAGTGTTACTTATAGGCTTCATGGGAGTTTGGACAAGTTTGCTTGTTGATCTTCTATTCGCTCAATACCTGGGTAGCCGTTACGTCCAGCTAGTACCGCTGACGGCTTGTGGGTAACTGATGTGATCATTACCTACTGCTGGCGTATTGACGAGTCTTTAGAGTCCCACACAGAGGTTTCCTAACTTAAGCAAAACGAAGTAGGGCACATATTGATATGTGCGGGATCTTGATTAAATACGTGTATATGATATCGTATTCTAATTTCGCGTTATATAATATCGATCGGTTATATATGATATAATCGGGTTATTGAATCAAGTGTTGATTCGATAAATTGATACACATATAAAAGATATTAGTCGGTTATATATGATATAGCCGGATTATTAGATCAAGTGTTGATTTAATAATTTGATATATATTTATATTTGATATATTAATATATATTAACTAATATTAGCTCACTAATGATTTTCTTCTCTTGCTTATATATATATATATATATATGTTTATTTATATATACATTACTATTGTGTCATGCTAGATGATACATAGGACATGGGTGTATGAGACTCATACTATGGCTTAGGATAATATTGAGGATTTATTTTAAAGTAAATCAAAAATGAAGTGGAAATGAGCATGGCTTAAGATGCTTCATGAAGCATGTAGAAGCCATGACTCAGCCCACTAATTTTGTTTTACTTTAGATATTTTATAACCCAACCATTATCTTTAAACATGGTCAACTCTCTATAAATATACTTGAGATATTTCTTCACCCTAGTTCTTGAGAGTTTATCTTCTTCTTCTCTTGATTTTTCTAGAGTTGAAAAAGAAAAAGAGAAATAGAATTCTAAAGTGAGCAAAATTCCTACTTCATCAACCTACTCTTATCTAGCCTATTAATTTAGATTGTTTGCTTCACTAATTCCTTAATTAGTGAAGAGCCAGCTTGAGTTAAAGATTCTTCAACGTGGATCATTTTCGGTCTCAAAGACGACTAAGCAAGCTCATTCCTTTCACCAAGTGGAGCCTAAGAAGAGTTCTAGGGACTACTACTTAGAGATTTAGAAGTGAAGGACCGGTCTACAAAGGTTGTATTCCTTTTTCACTTAGTATAGAATGTCTTTACTTATTTACAAACCCTAATTCTCTGGTTCGATTCTAGGTTAGCATGCTTTAGCACACTAGATTTTTTAAAATTGTATACCCGATGCATGTTTAAACCTGGTAGTGGTGCTACGACATACTTTCATGGTATCAGAGTCAAGCTAGAGTATTAGGCGATATCTAAACGAAGTTAAAGTGTTCAATCGAGTTTCAAAACCCTAAATTTCATACTTTCTGTCCAATTTTTCAAAAGTTGTTATTTTTCAGATTAAAAATATTCAGAAAATCATGCAGGGTTTTTAATGGAACCACAAGAAATACGAAGCCCTAACTCCCTTAAATCGCCGCGGAACCGTGGCTCAAACCCTAGTTTGGTCGCGGTTCCGCCGCATGTTCATGGAGTTGAGGGTTCCACTTTCTTGTGCTGCTCCATTTTGTTCTTTTGCACCTTCTAGGTATTTTTAGTGCGACTCAAGTTGTTGATGTCTTTGTGATTTTTGGATGTTTGATGAATCGATCGAAATGTTTAACACCGTCTAGATTATATTGATATGTGATATAATATTTGGAATCCACAATTATTAGTTTGTGAAAACTAGTTTGTGTTTTGTAAATCTAGAAATTTAGTCTCTTTTGATAGATTGCCACAGAGTTTCGATTCGGATAAAAACTCCGTCACAATCTCGGATAGTACACGAACACTCGCCGGGTAACACTACTAAATAGCCATGCCCCTAGCCCCAACCAAGTGACTATAGGGAGAACCCCGTTGCCAAAAGTGTCCACTCAGATGCTCGCGACCGCGGTATTCCGCCTAAGTGCACTTTGTCAAGGCATCGGGGGTGTGGCCATCTATTAAAGTTTTCGATGAGTATTCGATAATTTCATTAGGACTCTTGTTGAATTACCCGACTGGTTATTGAAAAATGTTTTCAATTCGAGACTAAAATGTAAGGTTTATAGTGTTAGGCATGAAATCCAGAGAATGAGATATTCCGGGTTTATGATGTCTAAGAATGTTGCGGATTATAATTATTGTAGTTTTCATTTTCTTTTCTGCGACTGTAAGTGTAATATGTGGTGTATCGCCGATTCGTTGCTATACGTCAACGACTTTCGGGATACGCATATTTACTTACGTTGATGACATGTGATGTTTATGTGTTGCTGTGATATGTTATATTGGATCGTCGTGTTTGAATAGCCGGATGTTTTTGCGTGTGATGAGAGTTTTTCATTTTCATTCATGTAATAAATTGTATGTAATATTTTTTTATTGGGAGACTTTTGGGTTGAGGATGATGTCACCATTGATGTATATTATTTACTTTTTCGCATTAAGATAGACCCAAGGAGGGGAGCACAAGTAACCGGGTTTTAGAGTCCAGGAAGACCATCTCGAGGGGTCGAGACCGGGTCTCCTAACTCTAGAATTGGCAGGGTTGCTTGTTGCTCTCGTAGGGATCTAGGGATGTGGGTTTGGCTATTCATCACGACCGTGGAATCCGTGTTTTTTTCTGGCTTAATTTAAAACACGGACCTCCTAGTATGTCCTATATTTCATATGTTGACTTCTTCTGCAATGTTCTGTGATGTGATTATATAACTGCGTGAGACGAATGCTTTATATTATATATATGATATATAATAAACATTGCTTATGTTTTTCACCCGTGCTAGTCCAGCCCCCGCTCTGCCGTTAGTTAAGTAACCTAACGGTGCATGACGGGGCCCCGTGGCGAATGCGGATGGTATAAGAGTACGTTCTATATTCGTTTCTTCTGTGATGTTTAGGAAACATAAATAATGGGATGCCATTAATAAGATTAATGAAAAAGAAAGAAACCTAAAGATGTTATAGAATCAAAATTTTCAAAAAGGTGGCTTTAGTTCTTACTTTGCATAGTGGTATTCCTTGATGAATATCTAGCAGCTCATTCGATGAAAGAGCCTAGATCTCTTCACCAGGAGTGACCTCTTTAGCAAAAACTAGCAAATTTTACACCCCCAGACTTAGTTTATTTTGAAAAACACTCGATTTTAAAAGCGGAGCTTAAACCACTCATTTTCAAATCACTCGGTTCTACAACGATACCAAGTTCATTATCCAAAAGGTTTTCTTAAAAACCTGTTGTAGCCCTCCATCATTTTAGATAAGTGCTATTTAGTATTCGTACTGCGTTTGTTGACTATGTTAAGGCGTAGTATGCGGTAGCTGATTAGTGCTTATCTGCAACCATATGATGCGATTGGATTAGGGTAGTCGTACGACTTTGTTGACTTTGTTAAGGGTCGTACGGGTGAGTTTAATTCAATCAAGAAATGACGGGTTGAACTTGGCTAGTGCTTATGATTTGTTGATCTTGTTAAGGTCATAAGTTGTCAGGGGCAAAAACAGATATTGGGAATTTCAAGTGTTGAAAATTTGCAATGAGATTGCATATCTTCTATGAGATAGTTGGATCCCGATACCCACTGCAAGTAAATGTTACTCCTGAGAGAGTTTTCCACTTTACAATTAGCTGATCCAGTAGGTGTCTAAAAAAGGTGTTAACATGGTTATTCCCCTGTGGAAACGAGGTTATTTAATTAGTTCCATGCGAAAGCATGGGGAGACTCTCTCGGAGTACCAATACCTGCCTGGCTGACCAATTGGCGAACTTGTAGGGTGTAATTAATCCCGGCTAATCTTACCTTTTAGGATTTGAAGAAAGATTTGATAAAAACAGTGGGAGCTATCCTGATTAGATAAGATAATAACCAATCAAATCTTACAAGAGTATATGCTAAAGTGTTTTCTTCTCTCTCTCTCCAGGTAGCGACCATGACATGCCTTAATCAAGATAATAATATGGATGTATTGACCGAACTCGCTTATTATACTGAGCTGGAGAACGTTGGTTCCGCTCTATCTTATGACAGTCATAAGTCTGAGCAAGGAATAGGGGAATACTCAGATTCCCATGCCACCCGATCGAAGAAAAAGCATGTTGATGCATCTTCTTCGGGTATGTTCATTACCGAGAACTGTTTCTCGGTATACTCTATGTCCTGAGTATTGGATACCGGGTCAAGATCCTACGTTTGTAATTTATTACATAGGTTAAGGAGAGGTAGAGAACTGAGAAAGGGTGATATGTCTTTCAAAGTAGGGAATGGAGCAATTGTTGCAGCCAAAACTGTTGGCGAATATCACCTTGTATTACCAAACGGTAATACATTGATTTTGAAAGACTGTTATTACGTACCGTCAATGATGTGCAATTTAATATCAATTTCTTTATCATATAAAGAAGGATATAACATTGTATTATAGAAAAATTATATGAACATTTTTCTAAATCAAGTGTTGATTGCGTTTGGTACGTTATGTAATGGTATATACGTTCTAAATCAAAACGCAGTTCTGTAACAACCCTAAACTTTCTGTAAAATTTTTCAAAAAATAAAGAAAGGCGTACTTTTGCCTGAGCACAAGTTATAAGTTTGTTTTGCTTTTTAATAGCAAGAAGGAGCTTGTAGCTCAATGGTAAGACCTTGCACTGCTGAACCAAGCCACCAGAGTTCAAATCCCATCCCCCGAATTATTTTTAATATTGTTTTCTTTTGAATTTTTAGAAGTCCAAGAGCCTACACGTGCATAACTCATAAAAACCCGACTACATATATAAAACAAACTGTCCCAGGAGCTACACCATACGACATAGGACACGTGGCAGCGAGCCCCGGCCCGACTCGGGCTGGCGACTCAATCGAATCGGCCTGCCGCCGCCGGCCGAGTTGAGCCGGATCGCCGAGTCTTCTACATGAAAGTTGGGTCGTGTTGGCTTATCATAACCCCTGTACACTTTAAAGTTTCTTCAATTTAACAGAGCCTTTAAAATCCAATTAAAACCCCATTAAACCATATTTTTAATACTATTTTTATTACATTTTCAATTCAACCTTTCACCTACCCTAACTCTAATCTTTCCCTATAAATATCAACCCTAAAAGCACCCTTCTCACTCCAAATTTTTGTCCAAAAATCTGAAGAAAATCCCTAAAACTTTTGTGTACAAGTGGAGTTAGCGAAGGGCGAAACTCCGGCGAACTTCCGACGACGACCCTAGGAGCTCCCGGCGACGAAACGACGCATCGACGCCTCCTACGTTTTCCTCTTCCTCTTCTCTATACTACAAACCCGTAAGTCCCACCTCCCTCTTCTCTATTCTTTTCTAAAAATTCATATTACTAAAACCCGACGAAATCGGAGTTAATCCGATTTCCGATTCGGTTCTTCCTAAAAATCCAATATTTTCTTAAATACAAACATATCAAACCCTTACATATTGACTATTAATCATTAACAAACATGTTGAGCAAGTTTCATGGCAATATATTTCATTTTGTAACTTTTACCGCTCTTTTTTACTAAAATACCATGTAGTTTACTTTCTACTTTAAAACATCATTAAATTTGCTATACCTTTAGGTAGATCACGAGGTAATGACCTACCTCCTTACACACTCATATGCAACATAGCACAATACCTTTCGGGAACAAAGAATACGGGAAAACGAAACTTTACATTTAAATACCACTAACTATTAAAACCGTTTTCTATAATAATTCATATTTTTATAAATCTTTGTAAAGCGCCGCTACAACCCATTTTGGGAACCCGACTGGGATGGTGCGGCTTACCGCAGATCGCTGGGCTTAGTAGTGCGAGATGCAGACCTCCGCAAGGAGCATTCGGTCTCGAAAGATTTAAAATACAAATATCTTAAGTAAAAGAGATTTCTAGAAATATAATATATATTAAAATTATTTTTATATACATATGTATATATGTATTATTAAAATATCTATTTTGTGATAATATGATTATTCCAAGTTTTTCCTAAAATCACAAGAATCACTTTACATTAAAATACCATAAATTCCATACAAGTTCAATGTTACAATTAAATACCATGTATTATGAAAAATAGGTTATTTTCACTAGAAATATCACAAATATAAAATCTACATCTATGACAGCTCTAAAAACGATAATTAAATACTTGGAGTGTATTTTAAAAATCAAACAAAAGTATTTTTTACATAAAACCCCTTCAAGTTCTATAAATTACCCTAAGAACCCTAGTAAATATAGGTTTAAGCGGGACCAATCTCTTGAGCCTCAGGGGGCCGGAGAAGTGGATGCTTGCCTATTTAAGGTAGACAACTTAACAACGGTGTTATCAACACGGTAATCGTCTTTGAAAAAAACACAAATTCTGCCGCCCATGTGCAGCGGTTACCGATAACATCAAAACCTAATTCATGACTTCAAATTCTTTTATAATTGTTCTGACTCAGACCGAGTCTCATTAATAATTTGACTTGAATATGATTCAAGTGCAATCTACAATCTACAATATTACAATTCAACATGAATCCATATATTCAATATATTCAATCTATATTGACCGAACCGAACCATGGATATACTTCCATTTACATGATTCTCCAGTTACATCCATTTACTGATATTAAGGTTTCGGCAAGTCATCCATATCTACAAGACAATACAATTTACAATACAACACAAACAATACAATACAAGACATCGCGGGGTTTAAGGGGTAGATTGGTACGAAGGTATTAGAAGTGGCACGAGACTGTAAGAATTAGTACACCTAACCTATATTCCATTGCTGTTGTACCGTGGCATAAACGGTTTCTTGTACTACACATTCCTCTAGTCTCTGGCATATAGAGACTCCTCTCGTATACACTGGCATCCTTCTGTACCAAGCTACAAACAACAACGTTAACACCAAATACTCATATAATACAACTTTAAAAGCTATCTTCTCTTTCTGTCTATTCTGTTTCTCCCTTATCTTTGGGACTTACCTAGCGATTGTTCACTGACGACATTCCTTCTCTTTCTTCTTTGAAATGTTTTCTGGTGATCTGGACACTCAGGAGATCGACCCTACTTGTGAGAACTTGGACTAGCTTTCCTAAGATCCAGAGCTCTAGCTTCATTGTACACATTTTTATTTCAGTACTTTTCATTTCTGTTATGCCACTGTTTAGGTATTGCTTTCATTCAGTTGTATTTACTTTTCCATGTATTGTAAAAAGAATATGAATAAATAAAGTTGCTGTTTTATTATATCTTGTCTCTTGTGGATTTATATTAATATTGCTTAAATACACTTAGCGTATTTACTTCAGAGTAGATACGTAGCGGCCCCGTCGCGTCCTCTGCCCGTACACTGGGAAGCGGGACGTGATAGATTTTGTTGGTGGCCCATGCAGGTCAGAGCTGTATGGAACACTACCATGCAGTTCTGTTCTGCATGAACAACCTAAGCAATATAACACAAGAACCAACAACTAAAACATTTTTTACAATTCATATTGCTTGAATCTTATCATTTCATATATTTTGAATCTGTCCTAACCCAAAATTCTCTTACCTCTTTTACAATCATACCAAAACCTTCACATTCTTTCGTTCTTTCACATATTTTTCATACACTACCAATAGTTCTATCACCAAATTTTCCTTGAATCTGTTACACTTTCCTTTTACAAATTTCGAGGACAAAATTTTTATAAGGAGGGTAGAATATAACAAGCCTAAATTTTCTGTACAACTTTCTGTAAAATTTTTCAAAAAATAAAGAAAGGCGTACTTTTGCTTGAGCACAAGTTATAAGTTTGTTTTGCTTTTTAATTGCAAGATGGAGCTTGTAGCTCATTGGTAAGACCTTGCACTGTTGAACCAAGCCACCAGAGTTCAAATCCAATCCCCCGCATTATTTTTAATATAGTTTTCTTTTGAATTTTTAGAAGTCCAAGAGCCTACACATGCATAACTTGTAAAAACCCCACTACACATATAAAACAAACTGTCCCGGGAGCTACACCATACGACATAGGACACTTGGCAGCGAGCCCCGGCCCGACTCGTGCCGGCAACTCGGTCGAATCGGGCCGCCGCCGCCGGCCGAGTCGAGCCGGATCGCCGAGTCGAGCCGGATCGCCGAGTCCTCTACATGAAAGTTGTGTCGTGTTGGCTTCTCATAACCCCTGTACACTTTAAAGTTTCTGCAATTTAACAGAGCCTTTAAAATGCAATTAAAACCCCATTAAACCATATTTTTAATACAATTTTTATTACATTTTCAATTCAACTTTTCACCTACCCTAACCCTAATCTTTCCCTATAAATATCAACCCTAAACACACACTCCTCATTCTAAATTATTGTCCAAAACTCTGAAGAAAATCCCTAAAACTTTTGTGTACAAGTGGAGTAAGCGTAGGGCGAAACTCCGGCGAACTTCTGACGACGACCCTAGGAGCTCCCGGCGACGAAACGACGCACCGATGCCTCCTACGTTTTCCTCTCCCTCTTCTCTATACTACAAACCTGTAAGTCCCACCTCCCTCTTCTCTATTCTTTTCTAAAAATTCATATTACTAAAACCCGACGGAATCGGAGTTAATCCGATTTCCGATTCGGTTCTTCCTAACAATCCAACATTTTCTTAAATACAAACATACCAAACCCTTACATGTTGACTATTAATCATTAACAAACATGTTGAGCAAGTTTCATGGCAATATATTTCATTTTGTAATTTTTACCGCTCTTTTTCACTAAAATACCATGTAGTTTACTTTCTACTTTAAAACATCATTAAATTTGCTATAATTTTAGGTAGATCATGAGATAATGACCTACCTCCTCACACACTCATATGCAATACAGCACAATACTTTTCGGGAATATAAAATACGGAAAAACAAAACTTTACATATAAATACCACTAACTATTAAAACCGTTTTCTATAAGAATTCGTATTTTTATAAATCTTTGCAAAGCGCCGCTACAACCCATTTTGGGGAACCCAATTAGGATGGTGCGGATTATCGCATATCCCTGGGCTTAGTAGTGCGAGATGCAGACCTCCGCAAGGAGCATTCGGTCTCGAAAGATTTAAAATACAAATATCTTAAGAAAATGAGATTTCTAGAAATATAATATATATTAAAATTATTTTTATATAAATACGTATATATGTAACATTAAAATATTTATTTTGTGATAATATGGATATTCCAACTTTTTCCTAAAATCACAAGAATCACTTTACTTTAAAATATCATAAATTCCATACAAGTTCAATGTTACAATTAAATACCATGTATTATGAAAAATAGGTTATTTTCACTAGAAATATCACAAATATAAAATCTACATCTATGACAACTCTGAAGACGATAATTAAATACTTGGGGTGTATTTTGAAATTTATACAAAAGTATTTTTTACATAAAACCCCCTCAAGTTCTATAAATTAACTTAAGGACCCTAGAAAATATAGGTTTAAGCGGGACCAATCTCTTGAGCCCCAAGGAGCCGGAGAAGTGGATACTTGCCTATTTAAGGTAAATCACTTAACAACGGTGTTATCAACACGGTAATCGTCTTTGAAAAAGACACAAATTCTGCCGCCCATGTGCAGCGGTTACTGATAACATCAAAACCTAATTCAGGACTTCAATTTCTTTTCTAATTGTTCTGACTCAGACCGAGTCTCATTAATAATTTGACTTGAATATGATTCAAGTGCAATCTACAATCTACAATATTACAATTCAACATGAATCCATATATTCAATATATTCGATCTATATTGACTGAACCGAACAATGGATATACTTCCATTTACATGATTCTCTAGTTACATCCATTTACCGATATCATGGTTTCAGCAAGTCATCCATATATACAAGACAATACAATTTACAATACAACACAAACAATACAATACAAGACATCGCGGGGTTTAAGGTGTAGATTGGTACGGAAGATGTTAGAAGTGGCACGAGACAGTAAGAATTAATACACTTGATCTATATTCCGTTGCTGTGGTACCGTGGCATAAACGGTTCCTTGTACTACACGTGTCTCTAGTCTCTGACATATAGAGACTCCTCTCGTATACACTGGCATCCTTCTGTACCAAGCTACAAACAACAACGTTAACACCAAATACTCATATAATACAACTTTAAAAGCTATCTTCTCTTTCTGTCTATTCTGTTTCTCCCTTATCTTTGGGACTTACCTAGCGATTGTTCACTGACGACATTCCTTCTCTTTCTTCTTTGAAATGTTTTCTGGTGATCTGGACACTCAGGAGATCGACCCTACTTGTGAGAACTTGGACTAGCTTTCCTAAGATCCAGAGCTCTAGCTTCATTGTACACATTTTTATTTCAGTACTTTTCATTTCTGTTATGCCACTGTTTAGGTATTGCTTTCATTCAGTTGTATTTACTTTTCCATGTATTGTAAAAAGAATATGAATAAATAAAGTTGCTGTTTTATTATATCTTGTTTCTTGTGGATTTATATTTATATTGCTTAAATACACTTAGCGTATTTACTTCAGAGTAGATACGTAGCGGCCCCGTCGCGTCCTCTGCCCGTACACTGGGAAGCGGGGCGTGATAGGTTTTGTTGGTGGCCCATGCAGGTCAGAGCTGTATGGAACACTACCATGCAGTTCTGTTCTGCATGAACAACCTAAGCAATATAACACAAGAACCAGCAACTAAAACATTCTTTACAATTCATATTCCTTGAATTTTATCATTTCATATATTTTGAATCTGTCCTAACCCAAAATTCCCTCACCTCTTTTACAATCATACCAAAACCTTCACATTCTTTCGTTCTTTCACATATTTTTCATACACTACCTATAGTTCTATCACCAAACTTTCTTGAATCTGTTAGACTTTACTTTTACAAATTTCGAGAACAAAATTTGTATAAGGAGAGTAGAATGTAACAGCCCTAAACTTTCTGTAAAATTTTTCAAAATATAAAGAAAGGGGTACTTTTGCCCGAGCACAAGTTATAAGTTTGTTTTGCTTTTTAATAGCAAGAAGGAGCTTGTAGCTCATTGGTAAGACCTTGCACTGCTGAACCAAGGCACCAGAGTTCAAATCCCATCCCCCGCATTATTTTTAATATTGTTTTCTTTTGAATTTTTAGAAGTCCAAGAGCCTACACGTGCATAACTCGTAAAAACCCCACTACACATATAAAACAAACTGTCCCAGGAGCATAGGACACGTGGCAGCGAGACCCGGCCCGACTTGGCCGACTCGGGCCTGCGACTCGATCGAATCGGCCCGCCGCCGCTGGCCGAGTTGAGCTGGATCGCCGAGTCCTCTACATGAAAGTTGGGTCGTGTTGGCTTCTCATAACCCCTGTACACTTTAAAGTTTCTTCAATTTAACAGAGCCTTTAAAATCCAATTAAAACCGCATTAAACCATATTTTTAATACAATTTTTATTACATTTTCAATTCAACCTTTTACCTACCCTAACCCTAATCTTTCCCTATAAATATCAACCCTAAACACACCTTCCTCACTCCAAATTTCTGTCCAAAACTCTGAAGAAAATTCCTAAAACTTTTGTGTACAAGTGGAGCTAGCGGAGGGCGAAACTCCGGCGAACTTCCGACGACGACCCTAGGAGCTCCCGGCGACGAAACGACGCACCGACGCCTCCTACGTTTTCCTCTCCCTCTTCTCTATACTACAAACCCATAAGTCCCACCTCCCTCTTCTCTATTCTTTTCTAAAAATTCATATTACTAAAACCCGACGGAATCGGAGTTAATCCGATTTCCGATTCGGTTCTTCCTAAAAACCCAACACTTTCTTAAATACAAACATACCAAACCCTTACATGTTGACTATTAATTATTAACAAACATGTTGAGCAAGTTTCATGGCAATATATTTCATTTTGTAACTTTTACCGCTCTTTTTCACTAAAATACCATGTAGTTTACTTTCTACTTTAAAACATCATTAAATTTTCTATAACTTTAGGTAGATCACGAGGTAATGACCAACCTTCTCACACACTCATATGCAATATAGCTCAATACCTTTCAGGAACATAGAATATGGGAAAACGAAACTTTACATATAAATACCACTAACTATTAAAACCGTTTTCTATAAGAATTCGTATTTTTATAAATCTTTGCAAAGCGCCGCTGCAACCCATTTTGTGGAACCCGACTGGGATAGTGCGGATTATCACACATCCCTGGTCTTAGTAGTGCGAGATGCAGACCTCCGCAAGGAGCATTCGGTTTCGAAAGATTTAAAATACAAATATCTTAAGAAAATGAGATTTCTAGAAATATAATATATATTAAAATTATTTTTATATAAATATGTATATATGTATCATTAAAATATCTATTTTGTGATAATATGAATATTCCAACTTTTTTCTAAAATCACAAGAATCACTTTATATTAAAATACCATGAATTCCATACAAGTTCAATATTACAATTAAATACCATGTACTATGAAAAATAAGTTATTTTCACTAGAAATATCACAAATATAAAATCTACATCTATGACAACTCTAAAGACGATATTTAAATACTTGGGGTGTATTTTGAAAATTATACAAAAGTATTTTTTACATAAAACACCCTCAAGTTCTATAAATTACCCTAAGGACCCTAGTAAATATAGGTATAAGCGGGACCAATCTCTTGAGCCTCAGGGAGCCGGAGAAGTGGATGCTTGCCTATTTAAGGTAGACAACTTAACAACGGTGTTATCAACACGGTAATCGTCTTTGAAAAATACATAAATTCTGCCGCCCATGTGCAGCGGTTACCGATAACATCAAAACCTAATTCAGGATTTCAATTTCTTTTCTATTTGTTCTGAGTCAGACCGAGTCTCATTAATAATCTGACTTGAATATGATTCAAGGTGCACTCTACAATCTACAATATTACAATTCAAGATGAATACATATATTCAATATATTCAATCTATATTGACTGAACCGAAGCATGAATATACTTCCATTTACATGATTCTCTAGTTACATCCATTTACTGATATCATGGTTTCGGCAAGTCATCCATATATACAAGACAATACAATTTACAATACAACACAAACAATACAATACAAGACATCGCGGGGTTTAAGGGGTAGATTGGTACGGAAGGTGTTAGAAGTGGCACGAGACTGTAAGAATTAATACACCTTACCTATATTCCGTTGTTGTTGTACCGTGGCATAAACGGTTTCTTGTACTACACGTGCCTCTAGTCTCTGGCATATAGAGACTCCTCTCGTATACACTGGCATACTTCTGTACCAAGCTACAAACAACAGCGTTAACACGAAATACTCATATAATACAACTTTAAAAGCTATCTTCTCTTTCTGTCTATTCTATTTCTCCCTTATCTTTGGGACTTACCGAGCGATTGTTCGCTGACGACATTCCTTCTCTTTCTTCTTTAGAATGTTGTCAGGTGATCTGGACACACAGGAGATCGAGCCTACTAGTGAGGACTTGGACCAGCTTTCCTAAGACCCAGAGCTCTAGCTTCATTGTACACATTTTTATTTCAGTACTTTTCATTTCTGTTATGCCATTGTTTAGGCATTGTTTTCATTCAGTTGTATTTACTTTTCCATTTATTGTAAAAAGAATATGAATAAATAAAGTTGCTGTTTTATTATATCTTGTCTTTTGTGCATTTATATTTATATTTCTTAGATACGCTTAGCGTATTTACTTCAGAGTAGATATGTAGCGGTCCCGTCGCGTCCTCTGCCCGTACACTGGGAAGCGGGGCGTGATACGTTTTGTTGGTGGCCCATGCAGGTCAGAGCTGTATGGAACACTACCATACCGTTCTGTTCTGCATGAGCAACCTAAGAAATATAACACAAGAACCAGCAAATAAAACATTCTTTACAATTCATATTCCTTGAATGATATCATTTCATATATTTTGAATCTGTCCTAACCCAAAATTCCCTCACCTCTTTTACAATCATACCAAAACCTTCACATTCTTTCGTTCTTTCACATATTTTTCATACACTACCAATAGTTGTATGACCAAACTTTCCTTGAATCTGTTACACTTTCCTTTTACTAATTTCGAGGATGAAATTTTTATAAGGAGAGTAGAATGTAACAACCCTAAACTTTCTGTACAACTTTCTGTAAATTTTTTCAAAAAATAAAGAAAGGGGTAATTTTTCCTGAGCACAAGTTATAAGTTTGTTTTGGTTTTTAATAGCTAGAAAGAGCTTGTAGCTCATTGGTAAGACCATGCACTGCTGAACCAAGCCACCAGAGTTCAAATCCCATCCTCCGCATTATTTTTAATATTGTTTTCTTTTGAATTTTTAGAAGTCCAAGAGCCTACAAGTGCGTAACTCGTAAAAACCCCACCACACATATAAAACAAACTATCCCAGGAGCTACACCATAAGACATAGGACACGTGGTAGCGAGCTCCGGCCCGACTCGGGCCTGCGACTCGGTCGAATCGGCTCGCCGCCGCCGGCCGAGTTGAGCCGAATTGTCGAGTCCTCTACATGAAAGTTGTGTCGTGTTGGCTTCTCATAACCCCTGTATACTTTAAAGTTTCTGAAATTTAACAGAGCCTTTAAAATCCAATTAAAACCCCATAAAACCATATTTTTAATACAATTTTTATTAAATTTTCAATTCAACTTTTCACCTACCCTAACTCTAATCTTTCCCTATAAATATCAACCCTAAACACACCTTCCTCACTCTAAATTTTTGTCCAAAACTCTGAAGAAAATTCCTAAAACTTTTGTGTACAAGTGGAGTTAGCGATGGGCGAAACTTCGGCGAACTTCCGACGATGACCCTAGGAGTTCCTGGCGACGAAACGACGCACCGACGCCTCCTACGTTTTCCTCTCCCTCTTCTCTATACTACAAACCCCTAAGTCGCACCTCCCTCTTCTCTATTCTTTTCTAAAAGTTCATATTACTAAAACCCGACGGAATCGGAGTTAATCCGATTTTCGATTCGGTTCTTCCTAAAAATCCAACATTTTCTTAAATACAAACATACCAAACCCTTACATGTTGACTATTAATCATTAACAAACACGTTGAACAAGTTTCATGGCAATATATTTCATTTTGTAACTTTTACCGCTCTTTCTCACTAAAATACCATGTAGTTTACTTTCTACTTTAAAACATCATTAAATTTGCTATAACTTTAGGTTGATCACGAGGTAATGACCTACCTCCTCACACACTCATATTCAACATAGCACAATACTTTTCGGGAACATTGAATATGGGAAAACGAAACTTTACATATAAATACCACTAACTATTAAAACCGTTTTCTATAAGAATTCATATTTTTATATATCTTTGTAAAGCGCCACTGCAACCAATTTAGGGAACCCGACTGGGATGGTGCGGATTATCGCACATCCCTGAGCTTAGTAGTGCGAGATGCAGATCTTCGCAAGGAGCATTCGGTCTCGAAAGATTTAATATACAAATATCTTAAGAAAATGAGATTTCTAGAAATATAATATATATTAAAATTATTTTTATATAAATATGTATATATGTATCATTAAAATATCTATTTTGTGATAATATGAATATTCCAACTTTTTCCTAAAATCACAAGAATCACTTTACATTAAAATACCATGAATTCTATACAAGTTCAATGTTACAATTAAATACCATGTATTATGAAAAATAGGTTATTTTCATTAGAAATATCACAAATATAAAATCTACATCTATGACAACTCTAAAGACGATAATTAAATACTTGGGGTGTATTTTGAAAATTATACAAAAGTATTTTTTATATAAACCTCCCTCAAGTTCTATAAATTAGCCTAAGGACCCTAATAAATATAGGTTTAAGCGGGACCAATCTTTTGAGCCTCAGGGAGCCGGAGAAGTGGATGCTTGCCTATTTAAGGTAGAAAAGGTAACAACGGTGTTATCAATACGGTAATCGTCTTTGAAAAAGACACAAATTCTGCCGCCCATGTGCAGCGGTTACCGATAACATCAAAACCTTATTAAGGACTTCAATTTCTTTTCTAATTGTTCTAACTCAGACCGAGTCCCATTAATAATCTGACTTGAATATGATTCAAGTACAATCTACAATCTACAATATTACAATTTATCATGAATCCATATATTCAATATATTCAATCTATATTGACCGAACCGAACCATGGATATACTTCCATTTACATGATTCTCCGGTTACATCCATTTACTGATATCATGGTTTCGGCAAGTCATCCATATATACAAGACAATACAATTTACAATACAACACAAATAATACAATACAAGATATCGCGGGGTTTAAGGGGTAGATTGGTACGGAAGGTGTTAGAAGTGGCACGGGACTGTAAGAATTAATACACCTAACCTATATTCCGTTACTGTTGTACCGTAGTATAAACGTTTTCTTGTACTACACGTGCCTCTAGTCTTTGGCATATAGAGACCCCTCTCGTATACACTGGCATCCTTCTGTACCAAGCTACAAACAACAACGTTAACATGAAATACTCATATAATACAACTTTAAAAGCTATCTTCTCTTTCTGTCTATTATATTTCTCCCTTATCTTTGGGACTTACCGAGCGATTGTTCGCTGACGACATTCCTTCTCTTTCTTCTTTGGAATGTTGTCAGGTGATCTGGACACCCAGGAGATCGAGCCTACTAGTGAGGAGTTGGACCAGCTTTCCTAAGACCCAGAGCTCTAGCTTCATTGTACACATTTTTATTTCAGTACTTTTCATTTCTGTTATGCCACTGTTTAGTCATTGTTTTCATTCAGTTGTATTTACTTTTCCATATATTGTAAAAAGAATGTGAATAAATAAAGTTGCTGTTTTATTATATCTTGTCTCTTGTGCATTTATATTTATATTTCTTAGATACGCTCAGCTTATTTACTTCAGAGTAGATACGTAGCGGTCCCGTCGCGTCCTCTGCCAGTACATTGGTAAGCGGGGCGTGGTAGGTTTTGGTGGTGGCCCATGCAGGTCAGAGCTGTATGGAACACTACCATGCAGTTCTGTTCTGCATGAACAACCTAAGCAATATAACACCAGAACCAGCAACTAAAACATTCTTTACAATTCATATTCCTTAAATGTTATCATTTCATATATTTTGAATCTGCCCTAACCCAAAATTCCCTCACCTCTTTTACAATCATAGCAAAACCTTCACATTCTTTCATTCTTTCACATATTTTTCATACACTACCAATAGTTCTATCACCAAACTTTTCTTGAATCTGTTACACTTTCCTTTTACAAATTTCGAGGACGAAATTTTTAAAAGAAGGGTAGAATGTAACAACCCTAAACTTTCTGTACAACTTTCTGTAAAATTTTTCAAAAAATAAAGAAAGGGGTACTTTTGCCTGAGCACAAGTTATAAGTTTGTTTTGGTTTTTAATAGTAAGAAAGAGCTTGTAGCTTATTGGTAAGACCTTGCACTACTGAACCAAGCCACCAGAGTTCAAATCCCATCCCCGCATTATTTTTAATATTATTTTCTTTTGAATTTTTAGAAGTCCAAGAGCCTACACGTGCATAACTCGTAAAAACCCCACTACACATATAAAACAAACTGTCCCAGAAGCTACACCATACGACATAGGACACGTGGCAGCGAGCCCCGGCCTGATTCGGTCAAATCGGCCCGCCGCTGCCGGCCGAGTTGAGCCGGATCGCCGAGTCCTCTACATGAAAGTTGTGTCGTGTTGGCTTCTCATAACCCCTGTACACTTTAAAGTTTCTGCAATTTAACAGAGCCTTTAAAATCCAATTAAAACCCCATTAAACCATATTTTTAATACAATTTTATTACATTTTCAATTCAACCTTTCACCTACCCTAACCCTAATCTTTCCCTATAAATATCTACCCTAAACACACCCTCCTCACTCCAAATTTCTGTCCAATACTCTGAAGAAAATCCCTAAAACTTTTGTGTACAAGTGGAGTTAGCGAATGACGAAACTCCGGCGAACTTCCGATGACAACCCTAAGAGCTCCCGGCGACGAAACGACGCTCCGATGCCTCCTACGTTTTCCTCTCCCTCTTCTCTATACTACAAACCCGTAAGTACCACCTCCCTCTTCTCCATTCTTTTCTAAAAATTCATATTACTAAAACCCGACGGAATCGGAGTTAACCGATTTCCGATTCGGTTCTTCCTAAAAATCCAACATTTTCTTAAATAAAAACATACCAAACCCTTACATGTTGACTATTAATCATTAACAAACATGCTGAGCAAGTTTCATGGCAATATATTTCATTTTGTAACTTTTACCGCTCTTTTTCACAAAAATACCATGTAGTTTTCTTTCTACTTTAAAACATCATTAAATTTGCTATAACTTTAGGTAGATCATGAGGTAATGACCTATCTCCTCACACACTCATATTCAACATAGCACAATACCTTTCGGAAACATAGAATACGGGAAAACGAAACTTTACATATAAATACCACTAACTATTAAAACCGTTTTCTATAAGAATTCGTATTTTTATAAATCTTTGCAAAGCGCCGCTATAACCCATTTTGGGGAACCCGACTGGGATGGTGCGGATTATCGCACATCCCTGGGCTTAGTAGTGCGAGATGCAGACCTCCGCAAGGAGCATTCGGTTTCGAAAGATTTAAAATACAAATATCTTAAGAAAATGAGATTTCTAGAAATATAATATATATTAAAATTATTTTTATATAAATATGTATATATGTATTATTAAAATATCTATTTTGTGATAATATGAATATTCCAAATTTTTCCTAAAATCACAAGAATCACTTTACATTAAAATACCATGAATTCTATACAAGTTCAATGTTACAATTAAATACCATGTATTATGAAAAATAGGTTATTTTCACTAGAAATATCACAAATATAAAATCTACATCTATGACAACTCTAAAGACGATAATTAAATACTTAGGGTGTATTTTGAAAATTATACAAAAGTATTTTGTACATAAAACCCCCTCAAGTTCTATAAATTAACCTAAGGACCCTAGTAAATATAGGTTTAAGCTGGAGCAATCTCTTGAGCCTCAGGGAGCGGTCGAAGTGGATGCTTGCCTATTTAAGGTAGACAACTTAACAACAGTGTTATCAACACGGTAATCGTCTTTGAAAAAAATACAAATTCTGCCGCCCATGTGCAGCGGTTACCGATAACATCAAAACCTAATTCAGGACTTCAATTTCTTTTCTAATTGTTCTGACTCAGACTGAGTCTTATTAATAATCTGACTGGAATATGATTCAAGTGCAATCTGCAATCTACAATATTACAATTCAAGATGAATCCATATATTCAATATATTCAATCTATATTGACTGAACCGAACCATGGATATACTTCCATTTACATGATTCTCCAGTTACATTTATTTACTGATATCATGGTTTCGGCAAGTCATCCATATATACAAGACAATATAATTTACAATACAACACAAACAATACAATACAAGACATCACGGGGTTTAAGGGGTAGATTGGTACGGAAGGTGTTAGAAGTGGCACGGACTGTAAGAATTAATACACCTAACCTATATTCCGTTGCTGTTGTACCATGGCATAAACGGTTCTTTATACTACACGTGCCTCTAGTCTCTGGCATATAGAGACTTCTCTCGTATACACTGGCATCTTTCTGTATCACGCTACAAACAACAGCGTCAACACCAAATACTCATATAATATAACTTTAAAAGCTATCTTCTCTTTCTGTCTATTCTATTTCTCCCTTATCTTTGGGACTTACCGAGCGATTGTTCGCTGACGACATTCCTTCTCTTTCTTCTTTGGAATGTTGTCAGGTGATCTGGACACTCAGGAGATCGAGCCTACTAGTGAGAACTTGGACCAACTTTCCTAAGACCCAGAGCTCTAGCTTCATTGTGTAAGTCTACGTTAGCGCCCCGGCAGTCTTCAGACGCCAATTGCGGAATAAAACTTTTTAACTTGGCGCTATCGTATACTTTAACCCGGATCTGCCATTATTGCTAAACTAACAAACAGTAAAGAGTGTGGAAATGTTGTACCGACTGATCCGAGTCCTCCGGTCTTCATCTCCACTCCGATCTCCTCGCGGGATCTCCGTCCACATCGTCGCCTCCTCGCCGGAAAGGGCACCACATCGCCTTCGTCTTTTACGGGCTCCCGCCTCAATACCGAGGCAACTCGAGCATGAAGCCGGCAACTCGACATGCTCAAGATATGCTGTAGGAAGTGTAGTGTAGAGGCTACTTGTCTCTTTGGGGTTTGTTGCCTTTGGATGGAGGAATGAGGATTGAACTTTGGAGGGAAATGAAGCTACCAATTTTTGCAAGGAAATGAGATGAAGAATAAAGCATCAAAAATGAACCTCTCATTTTTCCTCTCCTCACAATGTGTGGCCGGCCATTGCATAAAGGAAATGGTGGAGGGAACAAAATACATCGTGGAGGGAGGTGAGGGTAGGAGAAGTCAAGAGGTGACCACAACATCAACATCAACCATGCTTGCACTATTGAATCCATACCCACTCAAATCACAAGTCAAAGCAAGCATGGTGCAAAGAAAAGAAAGCCATCATAATCAATATATATGCAATAAAACCCCTCCAAAAAAATAATTTGCAAAACTGCAAATTACCCCCTCCATCGGATAAGTCCGGCCGGGAAAGAACAAACGAAAACCGGCCGGAACGGAATGCAAACTGGCAACTCCAGTAAACTGGTCCCGTAATAAATTACAGGAAAACCCCGACACTGTGCATACACACCCGCATCTGTATTCCGACCGGATACAAATGCAATGAGACAAAATCTACACTGTACTAAACTAGGACCGGCTTAAACCAAAGCCGGCTAGTAATATCCGTTCGATCCTGATCCGTGCAATACCGCACGTATCTGATCGAACCCTGCCATATACCTATACGGCTACTAGTACAAACCGTCCGATCCTGATCCGTGCAATACCGCACGTATCTGATCGGACCCTGCCATATCTCCATACGGCCTCTACAGCGTTTCGCCCGAAACTTGAGTAATTGAAAGTGTGGTGGACTCTAAAGACTCGTCAATACTATGGTTGTGGATTTAACCACTAGCACGTCAGAGGTATAAGCCAATACGTGACGGGCCACCAGCTATTGACCAAAAGGGACGTCGATGAGCGAACTCATCCTGACACCCTACTGAGCCTGTCAGTGACAATATCCGTGCAGTCCGGTCCGTTCGTCTATGAGCATCGCATGGCGGGCCTAGGGGGTTGGTAAAAGTCAGACCCCCAAAAGCGGTACAAGTCGTGTCGGAGTGTAGCCCAGAACACCCTGAGATACTACTGGAATACCTACCAGTAAATCTCCTTGCCTTGGCCAAGGACTTTGTGTAATGGCTCTCCTAGACACAGCACGACCTCACCCCCAATACCGGGAGAGACGAACCCCTGAAGATACGCTCACTGCCTCCATGTGGCTCGGGACTGTACCCAACTAAAACCTGTTTGCACGACTCCTTTGAGCCGTGGTAGGGTAGTAATCAAAGTACAGTGGGAACTCACACGAGACAAATGACGATCCCCAGGTCGATGAACTAACCTGCACACATGTCACCAGGGAACTGCCATCTGACGTCTGGTATATGACCAACTAGCATGTTCCCGGCGAGTCCTGTCCGGTGTACTCATAACCCAATGAGCACCTGTATACATCTTAGGTGATCCAACTGACACCAGTGGCTTGTGAGACCGGCCACCGCCCCTCGTCGGGGTCTCGACTGTATACACTAGTCTACTAATGGAGTATCGATGCCCGGTCTCGAAACTCCCACGACTAGGGACCTTTTAAGGATATGCTTGTAGACCCCCAGCTCTCACTTATATGATCGCCCTCATACTGCTGGTGGTCAAGCAAGAATCCTAGGGGCTCTATCAACGTGTAATAGCGACGTGTCATGTCACCTAAAACAGTACACGATGATAAAGGTAAACCAGATAGCATACTATCATCTCGAGTAAGACTGTCCTACCGGGATAGGTCCTCCCTCAATCATTACAATCACGTACCTGTGACCTAATAATTGACTCTGAGGGCACTATCTCCAACAATCTCCCACTTGCACTCAAGGCTAATTATTGCGATGTCGCATACTCACAGCCCGTGTGATACCGAACATCCAACTCCTCTACTAGTCAGTCTCACAAAGCTCGTTTGCGGAACTATTGCGTTCGAGGAATAGCCTCAGTGAGTGGATCCGCTTAGTAGTTTCTTTCTATGTCTCTCTATATCTCAAGTTCGCGGAGAAAGCCATCTCCCGAAATGAGCAAAATCAGTCTTAGAATATGTCTGGATGTCTGATGGGACCTAGCTCATAAATGAACTCCAAATCCAAACTTCTTAGACTGTATCGTCAACTGAACTTAATCAGTATCCTGCGCCATGCCTCCCTCAGTACTGCCTTGGATCACCTGTCCAAAATACTGCCCCTCATTAGAAGGAAAACTACAACTCTGACAACCTTCTTGTCGTCCATGTCACCTTGGAAGCCTGGAATGATAACTGTCTCCTGAATGAGGCTGTCGTTATCATATCCCTAGAACATCCACTTATGTTCTAAAACTTCTTCCGACTGTTTCTCCAGGATTGGATTAATGTCAACTTATTGCATCTTGTGCAAGAACAACATCTGGTGTGGTACTTGACATCTCACGATTGACTCAATTGCCTGAGCAAGTGATCTGCCAATCATGCCCGTCCCTCTCCCCTTTAGTCTGTAAGACACCTTTGGAGAGGGTGACTCCATTACCTGCAGGTACACTACCGTGCCAGGAGTCTTCCATCCTAAATACTCTTAGAATGCTGTCAAGTACCCTGATTGGGAAACCACCCAAATCTAGATCTAAAACCATAGATCCAGTAACCAGTATGTCAGATATAAAATCCACTTCCTTTGTGGAGAAACCACTGTGTGACGACCAAAGTATAACCGATCGTAGTATAGGAGTTTCTTTTCCTACTCTGTGTATATCATCCAAATACCAGGATATCACACCCTACTACCTTCTCAACAGATCCATCCCCTTTTCTGATGAAGTCAAACCCATGACTGTCACATCAGAAATAGATGATCTATCTCCGCTACATCTGCTCTAGTCTATAAATAGACATAAGCTCCCTGTCCACCAATGCTTCCGCTGCTCCCTCTGATTACGACAACCCTCTGGCAGAGTCATATAGACGTACACTTCTAAAACTAGTTTAGAACGACGCTATACTCATCCTCCCGCCGGGTCTCGTAACCTGGAACAACAGCAATGGCAATTGTGGGTAAACAAGAACTTCCCTGTCGCCGTCCTTGAGGCTACCGTAGTGCCTCTCGGGTGCCTGAAGTTACCCACCTTATCTGCGGAGTGGCCAATGGAATGTCAATCCAGATTGAATCTTTAGGTTCCTTATCAAATCTTCAGTAATCGTTTGTGGTTCTGGAATCACTTCCAGTTCTACCATACTCCCACTACTGTTTTCTGAAAAAATCCATTTTTAATAAAACTGTGGCGAGTCTAGAACAATATCGCTATTGTTCATCCAGATGGTAGAAAGTCAACCCTCGTCATAGCCTGGGTCAACCCACAAACAGCCATTACAGAAACGTGCCTTGAGTTGTCCAGTGTCTGGTTTTAATCATAAACCGGACAACTCCCCGTACCTTAACATCGTTAAGATATGAACTGTTCTATATCCAATATAGAAACAGAGGCACTGATTTAATTGAACCAGATTCACATCATGCAGCTGTCTCCAGTGCATGTCAACTAAATGGAAAGAGGCCGATCAGCGTTACTCAACTTAGGAATACTTCCAATTATGAGTAACCTGAAAGAGAAGCAAGATCTCTTTATCATTACTATCAACTGAATACCATACACAAGTATCTACATCTTCGATCTCTTTGAAGAATCCCGATACTTGCTATACCTGGTTCTCTACTCTATTCAAATACCTATAACTCCTCAAAACTTAGACCCTGTGTTTCCACGAAACACCGGTCTAAAAATTAGAGGAGTCATAAGTAAACCGAATATAGTACGAGGACCATCCCCTCTGTCCTGATGGACCCTGGACAACATACAATACTCTGTATAAGTCCCTTGAGTCTGATAACTCATTCACTGCGTGCCGTAGGTTGAAAACTGTACTTATGGTTAAGAAGAATTACACCGCTGTTTAATGCTCCTTACCTAACCATCCACTGATATAGGTAAATGTCGTAGACATAATTTCAGAAAGGTATATCTCACTCTATGAAAATAGACGTACAGATATATCAATTTGAAATTGGTGCATAACAGCGGATATTCAAAACCAAATATTTGCCGACCGGCAAACAGGCCAGGTGATTTCCTCAAATATCACCGATTACAACGAATCCCGATATAATGAGGATAATCACCCAATTCCCAATAACCTACTCCCACTCATCATCTGTAAAACCATACAGATGTGAGAATCATACCTGGTAAATACATACCCTGGAGTAAGTGTCTAATTGGGAAATCAGTTTTCTTTTAATAGTACACAGTGAAACTGAAACATTGAAATGTTTCGTTGGGGTATCCTGGTATTCCTAGTAATGCCTCTTCCAGATTCATGACTGTAACCGTATAGTTCTTTGCCACCTCTCCAAATCCCTTCATATGTCGTTAGTCTTTACCTTCTGCACACCCCTTTAGGCCAAATGGTTTTCTTCCTTCCCTACCGTTCGGCACCAGCCTATGGTTTGGAAGAAGACTATCCAATAAGCATAATGGGTGTACTGTCCCAATCCTAGGAACACTCGCAACACGAGAGAAGGTGAAGATAAAAGACACCTGAATGTACTTTATTCCTATTTCTCCTGAACCAGGATCCATCCCCGAACTGGAACAAGTTCCTTTCGAGTTCGTATATAACCATACGATGGAATATCCAAATAAACTGTGGATCTTCGTAGTGATACGGAGTGTCCTGGAGAAATACAAAGGTGATGTGGGTGTGGTAACGAAATATTTGGTTTGGTCGTGAATACCTGTTGCAATTTACTTTGCTCTCTTACTAATCCCTTGCTTTGTCTGAACTTAATACTTTCTGCACACCATCGTTATGCTAATTGGTTTTCTTCATTCCCTACCGGTCGGCACCAGCCTAAGGTTTGGAAGAAGACAATCCAATTTGCGTAATAGGTGTACTACCCCTAAAACAAGGAGTACTCGTAACCTGAGAGAGGGTAAAAGGAAAAGACAACTGAATAGTCCTATCCGTTTTCTCCAGAACCGGAAACTATCCTCGAATCCCTTCGAGTTCGTATCTAACCATACGATGGTTTTGTCCAATGGAAGTGGACGTTCGTAGAAATACGGGGTGTCCTGGAGAAAAGGGTAAAAGTAGGAGTGGCAATGAGGTCTGCAACTCTGACAATCCAAAAGCCGGTGTTTAAGAAGGTTCGGTCAACTTGGTCACTGAGTCAAAGTCTTAGGGTCGGGTCAAATGGTCGCTGCCAGAGAGAGAGAGAAAAGAAACACTCAGCGTGCACTCTAACCTAGATCAGAATGGTTACCAATTTATCTAATCTGGAATCCTCCCACTGTACCTCAAATTCTCCTCCAAACCAGAAAGAAGAATTAGTCGGGGTCACCCGAGGAGTAAACCAACTCATCAGTGGGAATCGGGATCCAACTCTCATCGCATGATAACGTGACGGAATCCGCTCACGGTATCACACTCCAGAAGGTATGCGCATATCTGGCAAGTTTCAGTTCTTTTGAAACTCCCGATGTGATTTCTGCCCCATGCTCTTATGACCTTGGCGTGAGGTCAAAATATCATAAGTCACATGTCAAGTTCTGCCCATCATTATCCAGGTTAATTTGAATCCACCCGTACATACCCTTGACGTAGGCCAAAATAGTAGTACGACTGTCCCAAACCAACGCATCTATCTATGCAACAGATAAATACCCGGCAGCTACCAAACACTATGCCTTGGCGTGAGGTCAAAATACATAGCTTGAATACTACCGAATATTTAACTGAAATGATGGAGGGCTACGAATGGTTTCTGGAGAAAACCTTTAACGTAATGAACTTGATATCGTTGAAGGAACGGATAGCTTTTTAGAAATATAGTGACGACAACTTCCGCTAAAGAGGTCACTCCCGGTGAAGGGATCTCGGCTCTTTCCCCGTAGAATGGGGTGCAGGATATTCCAACTGAATACCACGGTGCAAAGCAAAAGTAATCGGCTATAGTGAAGTTAATGCCCTGACGCAAACTTATTGTCCAAGGGGTCACTCCCGGTGAAGGGATCTCGGCCCTTGCCTCGTCGACTGAGGAGCAGGATATTCTAAATGAATACCGCGATGCAAAACAAAAGTGAACGTCCTTGCAATAACAGCTTTTTGAAAAGTGTTCCAACAACATCAGATTAGGTTTGTTTTTAACTTTGCATTGATTCGAATCAATGCAGTCCCATCAATTGATCACACCACAAAGAACGAAAATATACTGATGTACGTATATGCCATCCGCATTCGCCACTGGGTCCCGTCATTACCCGTTAGGTTAGCTTACTAACGACAGAGCGGGGACTGGACTAGCGCGGATGAAAAACATATACAACATCTACTAATATATATACCAATATATAGTATTTCGCTCAAGGCGTGAATAAAATGCAACATCACAGAAATGTACAGCATCACAGAACAATACAGATATCTGGGATCCCCGGGTTTCACAGAGCCACTACTGAAACCCGACGTTCCCCTGGTCGTGTGGATAGCCTGTGCAATGAAAACCTAGACCCCTACGGGCGCGGCAAGTCACCCGCCAAAACCTGAAGCGAGGCAGCCCCCTTCAGCGCCGTGAATGGACCACCCAGCACTTCACGGAATCCGGTAACTTGGGCACCCCTCCTGGGTCAACCTGTACCCCCTACGAGTGCGGCGAATAGCCCGCCAATTCCAGAGTGAAGCCCCCTCCGTCTCAATGCCATGAGATGCGGGCTTGTTGCCCTCCAGAACCCGGCTATCCGTGCACCCCTCCGCGGGGTAACCCTAGTACAGAAAGTAAAATATACATACACCGGGTACATCGACCGCAACCAGGTCGTGCCCCAAAAGAATAATACAATCAGGCAGTGACGGCAGTCCACATGTCGGACGCTCGCCCCGCAAAATCAAATGTACATAATACAACAACACTGTACTAGTATTGCATCCAAGCTATCCCCCACGACCGATCCGCAACATCACAGCAAATACATAGAACATCAACGTGAAAATCACGTTCGCAAATCCGTCTAACCGGGCTATAGCAGTTAGACCGGATCTACCGATCGAGTGACATTCACGGTCGCAGATATAATGTAAATACTGTGAAAACTAACGTGTTTAAATTTCGATCGACAAAATATCAAGAAGTGGGCCCCACGACTTACTGGTGAACAGTAACAAAATCTGGGCAAAAACGATATATATCAAAAACCCCAAAATCCAACCAAGAACCAACTGACAAAATTTGGGAGCACGTGCTCCCCACGTGGCCGCGGTTGCGCGGCAAAACCATGGTTTTGGCCGCTCTTCCGCGGCAACTTGGAGGGATCACGACCCCAAATTTTGTCGTGACTCTTAAAAGTTCCTGCTCTGATTTTTAAGACATCCAGAAATAATTTTTGAGACCGTTTAAAAACAACAGAAACTGTCGGCTTGGATTTTTGCAGTTTTCGATTTCCGGTCGGATCGAAGTTTTAAACGCGTTAGCACAAGTTAGCATAGCAAAATGGTGAGGCTCTGATACCACTGTAAGTCTACGTTAGCGCCCCGGCAGTCTTCAGACGCCAATTGCGGAATAAAACTTTTTAACTTGGCGCTATCGTATACTTTAACCCGGATCTGCCATTATTGCTAAACTAACAAACAGTAAAGAGTGTGGAAATGTTGTACCGACTGATCCGAGTCCTCCGGTCTTCATCTCCACTCCGATCTCCTCACGGGATCTCCGTCCACATCGTCGCCTCCTCGCCGGAAAGGGCACCACATCGCCTTCGTCTTTTACGGGCTCCCGCCTCAATACCGAGGCAACTCGAGCATGAAGCCGGCAACTCGACATGCTCAAGATATGCTGTAGGAAGTGTAGTGTAGAGGCTACTTGTCTCTTTGGGGTTTGTTGCCTTTGGATGGAGGAATGAGGATTGAACTTTGGAGGGAAATGAAGCTACCAATTTTTGCAAGGAAATGAGATGAAGAATAAAGCATCAAAAATGAACCTCTCATTTTTCCTCTCCTCACAATGTGTGGCCGGCCATTGCATAAAGGAAATGGTGGAGGGAACAAAATACATCATGAAGGGAGGTGAGGGTAGGAGAAGTCAAGAGGTGACCACAACATCAACATCAACCATGCTTGCACTATTGAATCCATACCCACTCAAATCACAAGTCAAAGCAAGCATGGTGCAAAGAAAAGAAAGCCATCATAATCAATATATATGCAATAAAACCCCTCCAAAAAAATAATTTGCAAAACTGCAAATTACCCCCTCCATCGGATAAGTCCGGCCGGGAAAGAACAAACGAAAACCGGCCGGAACGGAATGCAAACTGGCAACTCCAGTAAACTGGTCCCGTAATAAATTACAGGAAAACCCCGACACTGTGCATACACACCCGCATCTGTATTCCGACCGGATACAAATGCAATGAGACAAAATCTACACTGTACTAAACTAGGACCGGCTTAAACCAAAGCCGGCTAGTAATATCCGTTCGATCCTGATCCGTGCAATACCGCACGTATCTGATCGAACCCTGCCATATACCTATACGGCTACTAGTACAAACCGTCCGATCCTGATCCGTGCAATACCGCACGTATCTGATCGGACCCTGCCATATCTCCATACGGCCTCTACAGCGTTTCGCCCGAAACTTGAGTAATTGAAAGTGTGGTGGACTCTAAAGACTCGTCAATACTATGGTTGTGGATTTAACCACTAGCACGTCAGAGGTATAAGCCAATACGTGACGGGCCACCAGCTATTGACCAAAAGGGACGTCGATGAGCGAACTCATCCTGACACCCTACTGAGCCTGTCAGTGACAATATCCGTGCAGTCCGGTCCGTTCGTCTATGAGCATCGCATGGCGGGCCTAGGGGGTTGGTAAAAGTCAGACCCCCAAAAGCGGTACAAGTCGTGTCGGAGTGTAGCCCAGAACACCCTGAGATACTACTGGAATACCTACCAGTAAATCTCCTTGCCTTGGCCAAGGACTTTGTGTAATGGCTCTCCTAGACACAGCACGACCTCACCCCCAATACCGGGAGAGACGAACCCCTGAAGATACGCTCACTGCCTCCATGTGGCTCGGGACTGTACCCAACTAAAACCTGTTTGCACGACTCCTTTGAGCCGTGGTAGGGTAGTAATCAAAGTACAGTGGGAACTCACACGAGACAAATGACGATCCCCAGGTCGATGAACTAACCTGCACACATGTCACCAGGGAACTGCCATCTGACGTCTGGTATATGACCAACTAGCATGTTCCCGGCGAGTCCTGTCCGGTGTACTCATAACCCAATGAGCACCTGTATACATCTTAGGTGATCCAACTGACACCAGTGGCTTGTGAGACCGGCCACCGCCCCTCGTCGGGGTCTCGACTGTATACACTAGTCTACTAATGGAGTATCGATGCCCGGTCTCGAAACTCCCACGACTAGGGACCTTTTAAGGATATGCTTGTAGACCCCCAGCTCTCACTTATATGATCGCCCTCATACTGCTGGTGGTCAAGCAAGAATCCTAGGGGCTCTATCAACGTGTAATAGCGACGTGTCATGTCACCTAAAACAGTACACGATGATAAAGGTAAACCAGATAGCATACTATCATCTCGAGTAAGACTGTCCTACCGGGATAGGTCCTCCCTCAATCATTACAATCACGTACCTGTGACCTAATAATTGACTCTGAGGGCACTATCTCCAACACATTGTACCCATTTTTATTTCAGTACTTTTCATTTCTGTTATGCCACTATTTAGGCATTGCTTTCATTCAGTTTATTTACTTTTCCATGTGTTGTAAGAAGAATGTGAATAAATAAAGTTGCTGTTTTATTATATCTTGTCTCTTGTGCATTTAAATTTATATTGCTTAGATACGCTTAGCGTATTTACTTTAGAGTAGATACGTAGTGGCCCCGTCGCGTCTTCTGCCCGTACACTGAGAAGCAGGGCGTGACAAGTTCTTAATATACAGAACACACACAAGAGAAAAGTTCAAAAATGAACGAATCCTTCTTATGGTATTGTAGACTTGGTCATATCAATGCGACAAGACTAGCTAAGTTGCATGAAGATGGATATTTGAACCCGTTCGAATTTACATCTTATGAAACTTGCCAGTCTTGTCTCAAAGGCAAGATGACCAAAACTCCGTTTACAGGACACGGAGAAAGAGCTACTGAACTCTTAGGACTGATACATACTGATGTATGCAGTCCCATGTCTACATATGCTAGGAATGGTTTCTCATACTTTATTACATTCACCGATGATCTCTCAAGATTCGGACATGTGTTCCCGTTGAAACACAATTTGACTCTTTTGAGAAATTCAAGGAATATAAGTACGAAGTAGAGAACCAAACAGGTAAAAGTGTTAAAATCTTTCATTCTGATCGAGGAGGAGAATACTTGAGCACGGAATTCCGTGACTATCTAAAAGAGAATGGGATTCTCTCTCAGCTTACTCCTTTGTATACACCATAGCACAACAGTGTATCGAAGCGGAAGAATCGCACCCTATTAGATATGGTGTGCTCTATGATGAGTACTGCTAAGTTATCTATTTCTTTTTAGGGCTATGCGCTTGAGATAGTCGAATACCTATTGAATCAATTTCCATCTAAATTTATGCCTAAAACACCATATGAGATATGGAGTGGAAAGTGACCATATCTTAAAAGAGTTAAGATATGGGGTTGTTCGGCCTATGTCAAAAAGCAAAATCCGGACAAGCTCGAGGCAAGGTCAGTTATTTGCAAGTTTGTGGGATATCCAAAGAATTCACAAGAATATATCTTCTACCACACTGAGAAACAAAAAGTGTTTGTTTATCAATATGCCACCTTTTTGGAAAAGGAATTTCTTGTGAAAGAAATTAGTGGTAATGAGGTAAAACTGGAAGAAGTTCCAGCTGCACAAACTACAACTGATGATTTGGTAGAACCGGAGGATTCAATAGTCTCCGATGAACCTCAGCCACTCCGCAGATCTAGTAGGGTTCCTCGTCCACCTGAGAGATACTACGGTTTTCTCATAGACGGTGGGAGCGAGGATTGCATCATGGAAGATGATGACCCAACTAGTTTCGAGCAGGCCATCACAAATGGGGACTCTGTGAAATGGCTGGATGCTATGCGATCTGAGATGGAATCCATATACACCAACAAAGTATGGACTTTGGAAGTTGCTCCTGAAGGGGTAAAACCCATCAGGAGCAAGTGGATCTTCAAGAAGAAACTTGGTGTAGATGGAAAAGTTGAGACTTTCAAAGAAAGAATTGTAGCAAAAGGTTTCGTCAACGACCAGGTGTCGATTATGATGAAACCTTTTCTCCAGTGGTTATGCTTAAGTCCATCCGGATCCTACTTTCCATCGTTGCATACCATGACTATGAAATCTGGCAGATGGATGTCAAGACCGCTTTTCTAAATGGTGATTTAGAAGAGAGCGTATACATGACACAGCCAGAGGGCTTCGTAGACAGTGGGAGCAGCAGAAGCATGTGCAAGCTGCTTAAATCAATTAACGGATTAAAGCAGGTATCGCGGAGCTGGAACTGTAGCAGTCAAGGAGTTTGACTTTATCAAAAACGTAGATGAACCATGTATATATAAAAGGGTTGTACAGAGTAAGGTTGCCTTCCTCGTACTGTACGTAGATGACATACTCTTGATAGGAAATGATGTTCCTATGCTACACTAGGTCAAGCTCTTCTTATTAAATAGGTTCTCCATGAAAGATCTGGGTGATGCCTCCTGCATCCTGGGGATTAAGATCTATAGAGATAGATCTAAACGGATATTAGGATTGTCCCAGTCCAGGTACATTGACACCATATTAAAGAGGTTTAGTATGGAAAATTCTAAGCATAGTAATTTACCTACTTGCTCAGGAATCACTCTCTCCAAAGAGATGTCTCCCAAGACTGATTTGGAGAGGGCTCGCATGCAAGGGATACCCTATGCTTCTGCAGTCTGGTCTATCATGTATGCGATGTTATGTACCAGACCGAATGTAACTTACGCACTTAGTGTTGTAAGCAGGTATCAATTAGATCCTGGGGAGAATCACTGGACAGCTGTGAAGAACATTCTTAAGTACTTGAGAAGGACTAAAGAAATGTTCTTGGTGTATGGTAACGGAAAACACCAAGTGGAGTCCTTTACCGATTCGAGCTTCTAGAGTGATAAGGACAACAGTAAGTCGGTCTCGGGTTTTATCTTTACCCTTAATGGAGGGGCGGTATGTTCGAAGAGTTCCAAGAAAGATACCGTGGCAGACTCGATGATGAAGGCTGAATACATCGCTGCCAACGATGCTTCCAAAGAGACTGTCTGGATGAAGAAGTTCATTGCTGAACTTGGTGTGGTTCCATCCATTGAGCATCCAATACCTTTGTATTATGATAACAATAGAGCTGTGACTTTGGCCAAGGAACCTCGGTCCCATCAGCGATCCAGATATATTCTGAGGCGGTATCACCTGATCCGGGAGATAGTTGATCGCCGGGAGATCGAGGTCAGGCGAGTTGACAAGAAGAACAACACGGTGGATCCATTCATGAAGGCCCTCCTCCAGACGCAATTTGAAAGACTTTTTGGGATGTTGGGTATGCGATACTACAACAACTGACCTAAGTGCAAGTGGGAGATTGTTAGTCATATGTATGCCCTAAAGGACATTATTGTACATGATTGTATATTATAGTGGATGCTTGGATACACACACACACACATATATATGACTTTCTTGCTCGATATGATGGTATGCTATCTGGTTGTATCTTAACATGTACAAAAGTATCATTATATTGTCTCTATTATACATGTTGAAAAAACCCTTAGGATATGTACTTGACTACCAGGACCATGATGCAGATCATACTAGTGGGGCCAGGGTGGTCAATAAGTACATCTTTTAATTGTTCCTAGTTGAGGGAGTATCGAGACAGGGCATCAATATTTCAAAATAAACTAGTGTGTACGTTTCTTGACCCTGTATGGGGCGATGGTTGATCCCATAACCATATTGGTGTTTGACATCAGAGATTGTACACAGGTGCTCATTAGAGAATGGGTACACCGAACAGGACTCGCCGAGAACTCCTAGATGGTACTATACCTATCGTCCGATAGAAGTTCTCTGGTGACACTGGTACATGTTAGTCAATAGACCCAAGATCGTCATAGTGTCTTGTGTAGTTCCCACGGTGCTTTGATTTCCTCCCTACCACGGCTCAAAGGAGCATGGGTGTATGAGACTCACACTATAGCTTAGGATAATATTGAGGATTTATTTTTAAAGTAAATAAAAAATGAAGTGGAAATAAGCATGGCTTAAGATGCTTCATGAAGCATGTAGAAGACATGACTCATCCCACTAATTTTATTTTACTTTAGATATTTTATAACCCAACCATTATCATTAGCCATGATTAACTGTCTACAAATATACTTAAGATATTTCTTCACCCTAGTTCTTGAGAGTTCATCTTCTTCTTCTCTTGATTTTTCTAGAGTTGAAAAAGAAAAAGAGAAATAGAATTCTAAAGTGAGAAAAATTCCTACTTCATCAATCTACTCTCATCTAGCCCATTAGTGTAGGTTGTTTGCTTCACTAATTCCTTAATTAGTGAAGAGATAGCTTGAGTTAGAGATTCTTCAAGGTGGATCATCTTCAGCCTCGAAGACGACTAAGCAAGCTCATTCTTTTCACCAAGTGGAGCCTAAGAAGAGTTCTAGGGACTACTACTTGGAGATTAAGAAGTGAAGGACCAATCTGCAAAGGTTGTATTCCCTTTTCACTTAGTATAGAATGTCTTTACTTGTTTGCAAACCCTAATTCTCTAGTTCGATTCTAGGTTAGCATGCTTTAGCACACTAGATTTTTTAAAATTGTATACTCGATGCATGTTTAAACCTAGTAGTGGTGCTAAGGCATACTTTCACTTGACTACCAGGACTATGATGTAGATCATATTAGTGGGGCTTGTGTAGTCCGTAAGAACATCCTTTAACAGTTCTTAGTCGAGAGAGTATCGTGACAGGGCATCGAAATTCTAGAGTAGACTAGTGTGTACGTTTCTTGATCCTATATGGGGCGATGGTTGATCCCACAACCATTGGTGTTTCACATTAAAGATTGTGCACATGTGCTCATTAGAGAATGGGTATACCAAATATGACTCGCCGAGAACTCCTAGATGGTACCATACCTATCGTCAGACAGGAGTTCTCTGATGATACTTGTATAGGTTAGTCTATAGAACCGAGATCGTCATAGTGTCTTGTGTGGTTCCCACTGTGCTTTGATTTCTTCGCTACCATGGCTTAAAAGAGTCGTGCAAACAGGTGGATTTTGGGTACAGTCTCGAGTCACATGAAGGCAATGAGCGATAGGAGGGGTTTCGTTTACCCCGGTATTGGGAGTTGATGTTGCGCTATGCTCGATTGGTTATAACAGCAAGTCCTTGGCCAGGGCTGATGAGATTTATTGGTAAGTGTCATCAGTAGTTTCTCGAACGGTTATAGGCCACACATCGGCTTGACTTATCAAAGTTACTAGGGTCTGACAATTCTACCCCCAGACTTAATATGTGACATATCAGACGAAGAGACCAGACTGTACGGTAAGTGTTGCTTATAGGCTCTACGGGAGTTTGAACAAGTTTTTTTTGTTGATTTTCTATTCATTCAATACCTGGGGAGCCATTACGTCCAGCTAGTACCGTTGATGGCTTGTGGGTAACTGATGTGCATATTAACGAATCTTTAGAGTGCTACACAGAGGTTTCCTAGATCAAGCGTAACGAAGTAGGGCACATATGGAGATATGTGCGGAAGCTTGATTAAATATGAGTATGTGATACCGTATTCTAATCTAGCGATATTTGATATCGGTTAGGTTATATATGATATAACCGGATTATTGAATCAAGTGTTGATTCAATGATTTATGTATATATTGTTTATTTATGTTTGATATTAGCCGGATTATATTTGATATAGCAGGATTATTAAATCAAGTGTTGATTTAATAATTTGATATATATATATATATAATAATAATAATAACTAATATTGAATATTTGCCGGTTGTATGTGATATGACCGAATTATTGAATCAAGTGTTGATTTAATAATTTGAAATACACACACACACATATATATGATATTAGTCGGTTATATATGATATAACCGGTTTATTGAATCAAGAGTTGATTAAATAATTTGATATATATATATATATATTTTAATGTATCATGGTTGATGATACATAGAACTAGGATGTTTGAGAATCACACATGAGGTCTGGGATGAGTAGATAAAGGATTGATTTATGAATAAAAGAAAAAGAAAATTGGGTCATTTCTTAAGATGCTTGTGGAAGTTTTGAGAAGCCATGACTCACCATTTATTCTTTGTTTTATTCATACATATTTTCCTATCTCATCTAATCACTCACCTCATGGTTCATTCTCTTTCATTCCAAGTTCATCCCCTTCATTCTTCTCCCTCTCCTCTCTAGATTTTTCTTGAGGTGAGAAAAGAAAAGAAAAAAAAGAAAATATAGTGAGCAAAATTCCTACTTCATCAACCGACACTATCCTAGCTCTTTAGTATAGGCTGTTTGCTTCACTAATAATTTGATTAGTGAAGAGTTAGTTTGAGTTAGAGAGACTTCTAGGTGGATCATCTTCGGCTTCGAAAACTACAAGCAAGCTCGTTCCTTTTATCAAGTGGAGTCAAGGAAGAGTTCTAGGGACCACTACTTAGAGCTTTAGAAGTGAAGGACCGGTCTACAAAGCTTGTAAACCCTCTTCACTTAGTGTAGAACTTATTTGCTTTACTCAAAACATTAATTCTCTAGTTAGATTCTAGATTAGTATTGCTTAGCACTCTAGATTTTTTAAAATTGCATACTTGATGCCTGTTGAAACCTAGTAGAGATGCTAAGACATACTTTCATGGTATCAGAGCCAAGTTAGAGACTTAGGCAACGTCTAAATAACGTTAAAGTGTTTGATTGAAATTTTAAAATCGGTTTTTTTATGTTTCTGTCCAATTTTTCAAACGTTGAAATTTTACAGATTAAAAATTCTCATAAAATCATGCAGGTAATTGTATGGTGCCCCAAGAAGTACGAGAGCCTAACTCCTTAATGTGGTCGCGAAACCGCCGCCTAAACTATGTTTTGGCCGCGGTTCCGCCACCAACATGAGGAGTTGTGGACTCGTTTTTCTTCTGCTGCTTCATTGCCTCGTTTTGTACTTTCTGGGTATTTTTGGTGAGGCTCGTGTTGTTGAGGTCTCTATAATTTATTGGTGTTTGAAATATTGATCGAAATGTTTAATATCGTCTAGATAATTTGGATATGTGATATAATTTTTAGAATCCGCATTGATTCGTTTTGTGAAAACTAGTTATCGTTTTGTAAATCTCGCATATTAGTTTCAAGTGATGGATTGCCACGGAGTTTCGATTCGTATCAAAACTCCGTCGTGATATGTTACTGTACGTGGATAATCGCCAGGAGACACTACTAGACAGCCATACCCCAAGCCCCGACCAAGTGATTATAGGAGAACCCCGTGGCCAAAAGCATCCACCAGGGTGCTCGCGACCGTGATGTTCCGCCCAAGTGCACTTCGTTGATGGCCTCGGGGGTGCAGCCATCTACTAAATTCCCGATGAGCATTCGATCAAATAATCATGAATCTTGTTGAATTACCCGACTTGGTTTTTGAAAAGTTTTTTCAATTCGAGACTTAAATGCAAGGTTTATATTGTTAGGTATGAAATCCGAAAGATGTGATAATCCGAGTTTATGATATCTAAGGATAACGCGGATTCTAATTATTATAGTTTTCATTTCTTTTCTATAACTGTAAGTGTAATATGTGGTTGTATCTCCGATCTCGTTGCTATACGTCAACGACATTAGGGATACGCATATTTACTTACGTTGATGACATGTGATGTTATCATGTTGCTGGTTGATATATTATATTGGATCATCGTGATTGAATTGAAAGTGTACCCTAGCACCACCACAAGGTTTAAACCGGCATCAAGCATGCAATTTTCAAATTTTCATAGTGCTAAACTACACTATCCAAAGATCTAACTAGATTATTAGGGTTTAACATATGATATCACAAGAACTATTCTAAAAGTTGGAGATTACAACCTTTGTAGACCGTGTCCTTCTCTTCTAAAGCTCCGGGTAGTAGTCCTTACAACTCCTCTAGGCTCCACTTAAAGAAGTCCACGAACTTGCATCGCGATCTTCGTATCGAAGATGATCCACCCGAAGTTCCTCCAATCCAAGTTACCTCTTCACTAAACTCTCTTTAGTGAAGGAAACACCTTAAACTCAAACTCTAATCAAGTGTAGGACGGTGAAGTAGGAGTTCTAATCTCACTTAGGATTTACTCAAGATCTAGGGTTCACAACTTATGTGATGGTTTAGAGCTTGAAGCACGAAGGAAGAAGAAGAAGGAAAAAAATGGAGAGAGCTCAAAAAAACGGCTAAGGCCAAACACCAAGTGAAGAATGGCTCTCATATGGCTCCTCACTTATTGAAGCATTAAATAAAAACCCAATAGAAAATACAACCATACTTCAATAGTGTAGCCAAATGAATAAAGAAATGGAAAAAGCCATGCCTTGCACCATACCACAAATATCTCCCCATTTTTCCACCTCATTACTATTTTCCCAAAATAGAAATTCCCACCATGCTTCATTATATATATATATATATATATATATATATATTAAGAAAATAATTAGTGAGCTTAATATTAGTTAATATATAATCATATCAAATATAAATATATATCAAATTATTAAATCAACACTTGATTTAATAATCCGGTTATATCACATATAACCGACTAATATCATTTATCTGTATATCACATTATCAAATCAACACTTGATTCAATAATCTGGTTATATCACATATAACCTAACCGATATCAAATGACCGCCAGATTAGAATACAGTATCACATACTCGTATTTAATCAGGCGCCCCGCACATATCAACATATATGCCCTATTTCGTTTCGCTTTAACTAAGAAACCTCTGTATGTGACTATAAAAACTCGTCAATACACCAACAGTAGGTAATGATCACATCAGTTACCCACAAGCCGTTAGCGGTACTAGCTGGATATAACGGCTACCCAGGTATTGAGCGAATAGAAGATCAACAAGCAAGCTTGTCCAAACTCCTATGAAGCCTATAAGTAACACTTACCATATAGTCCGGTCTCTTCGTCTGATATGTCGTATATCGAGTCTAAGGGTGGAATTGTCAGACTTCAGTAACTTGATAAGTCAAGCCGATGCGTGGCTCATAACGGTTCGAGAAACTACTGAAAACACTTGCCAGTAAATCTCATCAGCCCTGGCCAGGGACTTACTATTATAACCAATCTAGCATAGTGCAACATCAACTCTCTATACCGGGAGAGATGAAACCCCTCCTATCACTCACTGCCTCCATGTGACTCGAGGCTGTACCCAAAATCCACCTATTTGCACGGCTCCTTTGAGCCGTGGTAAGGAGGAAATCAAAGCACAGGGGGAACCACACAAGACTCTATGACGATCTCGGGTCTACAGACTAACCTGTACCAATGTCACCAGAGAATTGCTATCTGATGATAGGTATGGTACCATCTAGGAGTTCTCGGCGAGTCCTGTTCGGTGTACCCATTCTATAATGAGCACCTGTGTACAATCTTTGATGTCAAACACCAATGGTTATGGAGTCAACCATCACCCCATACAGTGTCAAGAAACGTATACACTAGTCTACCCTGGAATATCGATGCCCTGTCTCGATATCCCCTCGACTAGGAACAGTTAATGGATGTGCTTGTGGACTACAGAAGTCCCAGTAGTATGATCCGCATCATAGTCCTAGTAGTGAAGCAAACATTCTAAGGGCTTTATCAACATGTATCAGAGAGATAGTATAATAATACAAGTGTACATGTTAAGATAAAGAGTAACCAGATAGCATACCATCATGTCGAGAAAGAATGTCCTCTCTCTATATATGTCCAAGCATCCGCTATATCATATAATAATGGCCTCTAGGGCATACATATTCCTAACAATCTCCCGCTTTCACTAAGACCAGTTGTTGTAGTATCTCATACCTAACATTCTAAAAAGGCTCTCAAACTGTGTCTGGGGGAGTGCCTTCGTAAGTGGATCCGCTATGTTGTCCTTCGTGTCAACTTTCCTGACCTCGATCTCCCGTTGATCTACTCTCTCCCGGATCAAGTGATACCTCCTAAGAATATGTCTGGATCGCTGATGGGACTGGGGTTGCTTGTCCAAAACCACAGCTCCATTGTTATCACAATACACAGGTATTGGATGCTCAATGGTTGGAACCACACCAAGTTCAGCTATGAACTTCTTCATCTAGACATCCTCTTTGGCAGTATCGTTGGCAGCGATGTATTCAGCTTCCATCGTCGAGTTTGCTAGGTATCTTTCTTGGAACTCTTCCAACATGCCGTCCCTCCATTAATGGTGAAGAGAAAACCCAAGAACGATTTATTGTCGTCCTTATCACTCTGGAAGCTCGAATCAGTAAAGGACTCTACCTGGAGTTTTCCGTTACCATACACTAAGAACACTTCTGTAGTCCTTCTCAAGTACTTAAGAATGTTCTTCACAGCTGTCCAGTGTTTCTCCCCAGGATATGATTGATACCTACTCACTACACTTAGTGAGTAAGCTACATCCGGGGTCTGTTATATAACATCACATATATGATAGACCCGACTGCCGAAGCATAGGGTATCCCTTGCATACGAGCCCTCTCCAAATTAGTCTTGGGAGACATCTCTTTGGAGAGAGTGATTCCACAAAAAGCAGGTAAATTAACACATTTAGAATCTTCCATACTAAACCTCTTTAGTATGGTGTCAATGTACCTGGATTGGGACAATCCTAATATCCGCTTAGATCTGTCTCTATAGATCTTAATCCCCAGGATGTAGGAGGCATCACCCAGATCTTGCTGAGATTATGCATTGAATTTCTGGTAGTAGATCCATAATCAAATTTTTTTTTTGTGATCGCTCCAGAAGAAACTTGTGTGATAAGAAGAGCTTGACCGAATGTAGCATATGAACACCGTTTCCTATCAAGAGTATGTCATCCACGTACAATACGAGGAATACAACCTTACTCTTTACAACCTTCTTGTATATACATAGTTCATCTACATTTTTGATGAAGTCAAACTCTTTGATAGCTTCATCAAAACAGATGTTCCAGCTCCGCGATGCCTACTTTAATCCGTAGATTGATTTAAGCAGCTTGCTCACGCTTCCGCTACTCCCACCATCTACGAAGCCCTCTGGCTGTGTCATGTACACGCTCTCGTCTAAATCACCATTTAGATAAGCGGTCTTGACGTCCATCTGCCAGATTTCGTAGTCATGGTATGCAGCAATGGCAAATAAGATCCTGATGGACTTAACAATGGCGACAGGAGAAAAGCTTTCATCATAGTCGACACCTAGTCGTTGATGAAAACCTTTTGCTACAAGTCTAGCTTTGAAGGTCTCAATCTTTCCATCTAAACCAATTATCTTCTTAAAGATCCACTTGCTCCCGATGAGTTTTACCCCTTTAGGAGCAACTTCCAAAGTCTATACTTTGTTGGTGTACATGGATTCCATCTTAGATCGCCTAGCATCCAGCCATTTCACAGAGTCTCCACTTGTGATGGCCTGCTCAAAACTAGTTGGGTCATCATCTTCCATGATACAATCCTCGTTTCCACCGTCGATGAGAAAACCGTAGTATCTCTCAGGTGGATGAGGAATCCTACTAGATCTGCGGAGTGGCTGAGCTTCGTCGGGGACTATTGAATCCTCCGGTTCTACCAAATTGTCAGTTATAGTTTGTGTAGCTGGAACTTCTTCCAGTTCTACCTCATTACCACTAATTTTTTTCATAAGAAATTCCTTTTCTAAAAAGGTGGCATGTCGAGAAACAAACACATTTTGTTCCTCGGTGTGGTAGAAGATATACCCTCGTGAATGTTTGGGATATCCTATAAACTTGCACAGAACTGACCTTGCCTCAAGCTTGTCCGGTTTTTTTGTTTTTACATAAGCTGTACAACCCCAATATCTTAATAAAATTATGACATGGTCTCTTCCCTTTCCATATCTCATATGGAGTGGTAGACACAGATTTGGTGGGAACCATATTCAATATGTATGCAGCCGTCTCAAGTGCATACCCCCAAAAGGAAATAGGTAACTCAGCAACACTCATCCTAGAGCGCACTATATCTAATATGGTGCGATTTCTCCGCTCTGATATACCGTTGTGTTGTGGTGTATACGGAGGTTTAAGCTGAGAGAGAATCCCATTCTTTTTTAAATAGTCACGGAATTCCGTGCTCAAGTATTCTCTTCCCCGATCATATCGAAAGATTTTAATACTTTTACCTGCCTGGTTCTTAACTTCGTACTTATATTCCTTGAATTTCTCAAAAGATTCAGATTTGTGTTTCATCAGGAACATATGTCTGTATCTTGAGAGATCATCGGTGAATGTAATGAAGTACGAGAAACCATTCCTGGCATATGTAGACATAGGACCGCATACATCACTATGTATCAGTCCCAAGAGTTCAGTAGCTCTTTCTCCGTGTCCAGTAAACAGAGTTTTGGTCATTTTACCTTTGAGACATGACTGGCAAGTTTCATAAGATGTAAATTCAAACTGATTTAAATATCTATCTTTATGCAACTTAGCTAGTCTTGTCGCATTGATATGACCTAGTCTACAATACCACAAGAAGGTTTCGTTCATTTCTGAAATTTTCTTCTTGTGTGTGTTCTGAACGTTTAGAACTGTAGTTTGATTTAGAACGTATATACAGTTATATAATGTACCAAACCCAATCAACACTTGATTTAGATAAATGTTCTTAACATTATCCTCCAATACAAAGTTATATCCTCTTTATACAACAAAGAAACTAATATAATATTGCACTTCATATTTGGTACGTAATAACAGTTGTTCAGAATCAATGTATTATCATTTGGTATTAATAGGTGATATTTGCCAACTGTTTTGGCTGCAACAATTGCACCGTTCCCTACTTTGAGAGACATATCACCCTTTCCCAGTTTTCTACTTCTTCTTAGCCCATGTGACAAATTACAAACGTGGGATCCTGATCCGGTATCTAATACCCAGAACGTAGAGCAAACTGAGAAACAGTTCTCGGTAACGAACACACCCGAAGAAGATGCATCAGCATGCTCCTTCTTCGTTTGGGTGGTGTGGGAATCCGGGTATTCCCCTATTCCTTGCTCAGACTTATGACAATCATAAGAAAAAGCGGAACCAACGTTCCCAGCTCAGTATAATAAGCGGGTTCAGTCAATACATCCATATTATTATCTTGATTAAGACGCGTCATGGTCGCTACCTGGAGAGAGAAAGAAGGAAACGCTTTAGCGTGCGCTTTTTGCAAGATTAGATTGGTTATTATCTTATCTAATCAGGATGGCTCCCACTATTTTTATCAAATCTTCCTTCAAACCATAAAAGTTAAAATTAGTCGGGATTAATTACACCTTACAAGTTCACCAATCGATCAGCCAGGCGGGTATTAGTACTTCGAGGGAGTCTTCTCATGCTTTCACATGGAACTAATTAAATAACCTTATTTCCGCAGGGGCATACCCCGTTAACACCTTTTTTAGACTCCTACTGGATTAACTATTTGTAAAGTGGGAAAATCTCACAGGAGTAACACTTACTCGCAGTGGGTATCGGGATCCAACTATCTCATAGAAGGTATGCAATCTCATTGCAAATTTCAACACTTGAAATACCCAATAACTATTTTTTACCCCGAACGACTTATGACCTTGACGAAGGCCAAGAAACCATAGGCCGCTAGTCAAGTTCAACCTGTTCATTTCGTAATTGAATTAAACCAACCCGTACGACCCTTGACGTAGGCCAACAAGGTCGTACGACTACCCTAATCCAATCGCATCATATGCGGCAGATTAACACTAATCAGCTACCGTACACTACGTCTTGACGAAGGCCAACAAACGCAGCACGAATACTAAATAGCACTTATCTGAAATGACAGAGGGCTACGAATGGTTTTGATGAAAACCTTTAACGTAATGAATTTGATATTGTTGTAGAATCTAAGGATTTGAAAAAGAGTGTTTTTTGTAGCTTTTGCTAGTTTTGCTAAAGAGGTCACTCCCGGTGAAGGGATCTCGGCTCTTTCCTCATCAAATGAGGTGCTGGATATTCATCAAGGAATACCACTATGCAAAGTAAGAACTAGAGAAGCTATAAAAATAAAACTGAGTGGGTTGTAGCATTTGCTAGTTTCGCTAAAGAGGTCACTCCCAGTAAAGGGATCTCAACTCTTTCCTCATCGAATGAGGTGCTAGATATTCATCAAGGAATACAACTATGCAAAGCAAGAACTAGAGCTACCTTTTAAAAAATTTTGAATCTACAACATTTTAAGGTTTCTTTTCTTTCCATTAATCTCATTAATGAAATCCCATCATTTATGTTTCCCTAAACATCACAGAAAAGAAACGAAAATAGAACGTATGCTTAGGCTATCCGCATTTGCCACGGGCTCCGTCATGCACCGTTAGGTTACTTAACTAACGCCAGAGAGGGGGCTGGACTAGCGCGGGTGCAAAACATAAGTAACGTTTATTATATATATATATATATATATATATATATATATAAACATAGCATTCGTCTTATGCAGTTATATGATCACATCACAGAACACAAGCAACAGAAGTCAACATATGAAATATTGGATAAACTAGGGGGTCTGTGTTTTAAATTAAACCAGTAATGAAAAACGCGGATTCCACGGCCATGATGAATAGCCAAATCTACATCTCTAGACCTCTATGAGAGCGACAAGCAACCCTGTCAATTTTAGAGTTAAGAGACCTGGTCTCGACTCCTCGAGATGGTCTCCTACTGGACTCTAGAACCCGTTACTTGTACTTCCTGCCTTGGGTCTATCCTAATATGGAAAAGTAAACAATATATATCAATAGTGACATCATCCTCAACCCGGATGTGTCCCAATAAAAGAATATTACATACAATTTTACATGAATGAAATTTAAAAAACTCCCATCTCATGCAAAAACCCCCCGACTATGCAATCACGACGATCCAATATAACATATCACAGCAACACATAACATCACATGTCATCAACATAAGTAAATATGCATATCCCGAATTCCGTTGACATGTAGCAACGAGATCGGGGATACACCACATATTACACTTACCGTCGCAGAAAAGAAATAAAAAACTACAATAATTAGAATCCGTAAATACCTTAGACATCATAATCCTGGAATATCTCATATTCCGAATTTCATGCCTAAGCCTATAAACCTTGCATTTTAGTCTCAAACTGAAAACTCTTTTCAATATGCAGTCGGATAATTCAAAAAGATTCCCAACTGTCGTTCGCGTACTATACGCGATTGCGACGGAGTTTTGATCCGAATCAAAACTCCATGGCAATTGATCAACCGAGACTAAAATGCTATATTTATAAAATACTAACCAGTTTTCACAAAACTAATTATTATGGATTCCAAATAGTGTATCACATATCATAAAAATCTAGACGACGTTAAACATTTCAATCGATTTATCAAATACCCACAAATCCCAGAGACCTCACAAGGTTTAAACCGGCATCAAGAAAGTGCCAAATATAATAATGGAGCAGCACAAGAAGTATGAGTTCACAATCACTCAAACATGTGGTGGAACCGCGGCCAAACAAGGGGTTAGGCCGCAGTTCCGCGTTTATTTAGAGGAATTGGAACCTCGTACTTCTTGGGGCTCTATAAAATACTGATTGTCACGATCTAACTGTGTCGTGTTTAAAAAGAATTCTGAAATTACCGCAATCAAAACGGTGTCGCTTGTAGCGAGCCGCGATGAATACGGGTCGTCCGCAGGGAGATGGTAAGTTTCTTATTGCTTGTTTTAACGAGTTAATACCGTGTTTTGATTTGTTGGTTAACTAATTGTCGTAACAAAGATATGAATAAAAAGGACTTGTTAAGGGTAGTAATAAGTTAGATTGTATGAAGGTGATGTTTGCCAATTCCTTATAGCCCCGACTTGGTATTGATACTAAAACAATAGGTAACAACGCGGATTAGGGAACTTGAAATACGGTATTTGCGGTATTTCGCTAAATCCGTTTTCCTTGTCCCTTGTCCTTCCATTGTTATCTCTTGATTTTAGCCTTCGGCAAACCACGGGCAATCCGGTCATGATTAGGAATCATCACTATCGGGGTAGGATAGGATGCCTAGTGAGCGGAGTTGCGGGTGATTTGCACGAAGTTTCAATAGGCAAGTTTTAGGTTTTAAAGTTTGGACAAAGAAAATCTTCGAATACGATCTAACATATTACACCCTTAACAAGTGAAAAGATTACTCACACATATTTACAAATTAACATGAAAGAAAAGAGAAGATATATAAAAACATGCAATGAAATAAAGAGGAAAAGAGAACCGATGAGTTCAAGCGTTTTATCTCCCAGTGTTCAATCCCCAGCAACGTGTGAGATCTAAATACCAAGGTTTAAGGTTGCAAGCTCACTTGGTTAACTAATTGTCGTAACAAAGATATGAATAAAAAGGACTTGTTAAGGGCAGTAATAAGTTAGATTGTATGAAAGTGATGTTTGCCAATTCCTTATAGCCCCGACTTGGTATTGATACTAAAGCAATAGGTAACAACGCGGATTAAGGAACTTGAAATACGGTATTTGCGGTATTTCGCTAAATCCGTTTTCCTTGTCCCTTGTCCTTCCGTTGTTATCTCTTGATTTTAGCCTTCGGCAAACCACGGGCAATCCGGTCATGATTAGGAATCATCACTATCGGGGTAGGATAGGATGCCTAGTGAGCGGAGTTGCGGGTGATTTGCACGAAGTTTCAATAGGTAAGTTTTAGGTTTTAAAGTTTGGACAAAGAAAATCTTCGAATACGATCTAACATATTTCACCCTTAACAAGTGAAAAGATTACTCACACATATTTACAAATTAACAAGAAAGAAAAGAGAAGATACATAAAAACATGCAATGAAATAAAGAGGAAAAGAGAACCGATGAGTTCAAGCGTTTTATCTCCCAGTGTTCAATCCCCGGCAACGTGTGAGATCCAAATACCAAGTTTTAAGGTTGCAAGCTCACTTAAGAGGTTGCAAGATCAAAGCAAAGCATGAATTTCATAATTGAAATCATGTAAAGTGGAACAAGACATGTAATAAAAATACGAACTTTTATTGAAGAACAAACTTGTTACAAGAGATCTTGAAGTCAAGAACCTAAGCTTTAAGCTTGCAAGTTCTAAATGAGAAGTTGCAAGGTCAAGACAAAGGGGCAAGAGTTCAAGAATGAAAAGAAAAATTACAAGAATTCTAAGATAGAACTAAAGAAAAAGCTACCCTTTCCTCTTGCCTCTGGTATCTATTTATAGGCTCAGAAAGAAATATTCATATCTGCCCCATTATGGCTCATGCTGATTTATTTGATTGCCTTTGATTTGAACACATGCTTTTTAGTCTTGAATGCATATAATATCATATGCATATAAAATCATATCCTTGATTGCATATAAAATCATATCCTTGATGATTGCATATAGAATCATATCCTTGATTGCATATAGAATCATATCGTTGATTGCATATAAAATCATATCCACATGTGCTTAAAAGTCTTGTGTACACACTTGTTGTGTTGGACCATTTAGAAAAAAATGTGTACACAACTTGTTGCGTAAAGGAACTCCTGAAGTATCGGTCGGTTAGCGTTTCCGGTCGCAGTGTCTTCCCTCAAGTGATATATCCGTACTGTTGGATGCATTTCCAGTATTTTGTCATGGATACCTGTAATCTGTAATGCTGAGCAGACACTGGTCAATAATACCGATAAATACAACAATTAGATAATGAATGAGCGGTATTAGAATGCAATTTTCTGATATGAACAAATACCCTGCACGATTTTCTGCATATTTTTAATTTGAAATATTCCAACTTTTGAAAATATGGACAGAAACTATGGAAATACGGGTTTTGAAACATCGATCGAATACTTTAGCATCGTAAAGACTTACCCTAATGTTCTAGCTTGGCTCTGATACTATGAAAGTGTACCCTAGCACCACCACAAGGTTGAAACCGGCATCAAGCATACAATTTTCAAATTTCCATGGTGCTAAGCTACACCATCTAAAGATCTAACTAGATTATTAGGGTTTAACATATGATATCATAAGAAATATTCTAAGAGATGGAGATTACAACCTTTGTAGATCGTGTCATTCTCTTCTAAAGCTCCGGGTAGTAGTTTCTACAACTCCTCTAGGCTCCACTTGAAGAAGTGCACGAACTTGCTCGCAATCTTCGAGTCAAAGATGATCCACCCGAAGTTCCTCTAATCCAAGCTACCTCTTCACTAAACTCTCTTTAGTGAAGGAAATACCCTAAACTCAAGCTCTAATCAAGTGTAGGATGGTGAAGTAGGGGTTCTAAGCTCACTTAGGATTTATTCTAAGCTCTAGGGTTCACAACTCATGTGATGGTTTAGAGCTTGAAGCATGACGGAAGAAGAAGAAGGAAAAAATGGAGAGAGCTAAAAAAATGGCTAAGGCCAAACACCAAGTGAAGAATGGCTCTTATATGGCTCCTCACTCATTGAAGAATGAAATAAAAACCCAATAGAAAATACAACCATGCTTCAATAGTGTAGCCAAATGAATAAAGAAGTGGAAAAAGTCATACCTTGCACCATACCACAAATATCTCCACATTTTCCACCACATTTCTATTTTCCCAAAATAGAAATTCTAACCATGCTTCATTACACACACACACACACACACACACATATATCAAATATATATATACATATATTAATATATATATTAAGAAAATAATTAGCGAGCTTAATATTAGTTAATATATAGATATATTAAATATAAATATATATCAAATTATTAAATCAACACTTGATTTAATAATCCGGTTAGATCACATATAAACGACTAATATCATTTATCTGTATATCACATTATCAAATCAACATTTGATTCAATAATCCGGTTATATCACATATAACCTAACTGATATCAAATGATTGCCAGATTAGAATACAGTATCACATACTCGTATTTAATCAGGCCCCCGCACATATCAACATATGTGTCCTACTTCATTTCGCTTGAACTAGGTAACCTCTGTGTGGGACTCTAAAGACTCGTTAATACGCCAGCAGTTGGTAATGATCACATCAGTTACCCACAAGCCGTCAGCGGTACTAGCTGGACATAACGGCTATCCAGGTATTGAGCGAATAGAAGATCAACCAGCATGCTTGTCCAAACTCTCATCTATCCCATTAGTGTAGGTTGTTTGCTTCACTAATTCCTTAATTAATGAAGATGTAGCTTGAGTTAGAGATTCTTCAAGGTGGATCATCTTCGGCCTCGAAGACGACTAAGCAAGCTCAATCCTTTCACCAAGTGGAGCATGAGAAGAGTTCTAGGGACTACTACTTGGAGATTTAGAAGTGAAGGACCGGTCTATAAAGGTTGTATTCCCTTTTCACGTAGTATAGAATGTCTTTACTTGTTTGCAAACCCAAATTCTCTAGTTCGATTCTAGATTAGCATGCTTTAGCACACTAGATTTTTTAAAACTGTATACTCGATGCATGTTTAAACCTAGTAGTGGTGCTACGGCATACTTTCACTTGAATACCAGGACTATGATGCAGATTATACTAGTGGGGCTTGTGTAGTCTGCAAGAACATCCTTTAACAGTTCCTAGTCGAGAGAGTATTGAGACAGGGCATCGAAATTCCAGAGTAGACTAGTGTGTACGTTTCTTGATCCTATATGGGGCGATGGTTGATTCCACAACCATTAGTGTTTGACATTAAAGATTGTGCACAGGTGCTTATTAGAGAATGGGTACATCGAACAGGACTTACCGAGAACTCCAAGATGGTGCCATACCTATCGTCAGATAGCAGTTCTCTGGTGACACTTATATAGGTTAGTCTATAGAACCGAGATCGTCATAGTGTCTTGTGTGGTTCCCACTGTGCTTTGATTTCCTCGCTTCCATGGCTCAAAGGAGTCGTGCAAACAGGTGGATTTTGGGTACAGTCTTGAGTCACATGGAGGCAATGAGCGATAGGAAGGGTTTCGTCTACCCTAGTATTGGGAGTTGATGTTGCGCTATGCTCGATTGGTTATAATAGCAAGTCCCTGGCTAGGGCTGATGAGATTTATTGGTAAGTGTTATCAGTAGTTTCTCGAACGGTTATAGGCCACACATCGGCTTGACTTATCAAAGATACTGGGGTCTGAAAATTCCACCCCAGACTCGATATGCGAAATATAAAACGAAGAGACCAGACTGTACGGTAAGTGTTGCTTATAGGCTCTACGGGAGTTTGAATAAGTTTTCTTGTTGATTTTCTATTCGTTCAATACCTGGGTAGCCGTTACGTCCAGCTAGTACTGCTGACGGCTTGTGGGTATCTGATGTGCATATTAACGAGTCTTTAGAGTCCTACACAGAGGTTTCCTAGATCAAGCGTAACGAAGTAGGGCACATATAGAGATATGTACGGAAGCTAGATTAAATACGAGTATGTGATATCATATTCTAATCTAGCGATATTTGATATCTGTTAGGTTATATGTGATATAACCGGATTATTGAATCAAGTGTTGATTCAATGATTTATGTATATGTTGTTTATTTATATTTGATATTAGCCGGATTATATTTGATATAGCATGATTATTAAATCAAGCATTGATTTAATAATTATATATATATATATATATATATATATATATATAAAATAACTAATATTGAATATTTGCCGGTTGTATGATATGACCGGATTATTGAATCAAGTGTTGATTTAATAATTTGATATAAATATAAATATATATATGATATTAGTTGGTTATGTATGATATAACCGGATTATTGAATCAAGAGTTGATTTAATAATTTGATATATATTTATATATTTGATATATATTTATATATTTGATATATATATATTATTGTATCATGGTTGATGATACATAGAACTAGGATGTTTGAGAATCACATATGAGGTCTGGGATGAGTAGATAAAGGATTGATTTATGAATAAAAGAAAAAGAAAATTGGGTTATTTCTTAAGATGCTTGTGGAAGTTTTGAGAAGCCAAGACTCACCATTTATTCTTTGTTTTATTCATACATATTTTCCTATCTCATCTAATCACTCATCTCATGGTTCATTCTCTCTTATTCCAAGTTCAACCCCTCATTCTTCTACCTCTCCTCTCTAGATTTTTCTTGAGGTGAGAAAAGAAAAGAAAAAGAAGAAAATTTAGTGAGCAAAATTCCTACTTCATCAACCGACACTATCCTAGCTCTTTAGTATAGGCTGTTTGCTTCACTAATAATTTGATTAGTGAAGAGTGAGCTTGAGTTAGAGAGACTTCAAGGTGGATCATCTTCGGCTTCGAAAACTACAAGCAAGCTCGTTCCTTTCATCAAGTGGAGCTACTTGGAGCTTTAGAAGTGAATGACCGGTCTACAAAGCTTGTAAACCCTCTTCACTTAGTGTAGAACTTGTTTGCTTTACTCAAAACCTTAATTCTCTAGTTAGATTCTAGGTTAGTATTGCTTAGCACTCTAGATTTTTTAAAATTGCATACTTGATACTTGTTGAAACCTAGTAGAGATGCTAAGACATACTTTCATGGTATCAGAGCCAAGTTAGAGACTTAGGCGAAGTCTAAACGACGTTAAAGTGTTTGATCAAAATTTTAAAACCATTTTTTTTATGTTTCTGTCCAATTTTTCAAACGTTGAAATTTTACAGATTAAAAATTCTCAGAAAATCATGCAGGTAATTGTATGGAGCCCCAAGAAATACGAGGGCCTAACTCCTAAATGTGGTCGCGGAACCGCTACCCAAACTATGTTTTGGCCGCGGTTCCGCCACCAACATGAGGAGTTGTGGACTCGTTTTTCTTCTGCTGCTTCATTGTCTCGTTTTGTACTTTCTGGGTATTTTTAATGAGGCTCATGTTGTCGAGGTCTCTGTGATTTATTGGTGTTTGAAATATCGATCGAAATGTTTAAAATCGTCTAGATAGTTTGGATATGTGATACAATTTTTGGAATCCGCATTGATTTGTTTTGTGAAAACTACTTATCGTTTTGTAAATCTCGCATTTTAGTCTCAAGTGATGGATTGCCACAGAGTTTCGATCCGTATCAAAACTCCGTCTTGATATCGTACTGTACGTGAATAGTCGCCGGGAGACACTACTAGACAGCCATGCCCCAAGCCCCGACCAAGTGACTATAGGAGAACCCCGTGGCCAAAAGCATCCACTCGGGTGCTCGCGGCCGTGATGTTCCACCCAAGTGCACTTCGTTGATGGCCTCGGGGGTGCGACCATCTACTAAAATTCCCGATGAGCATTCGATCAAATAATCGAGAATCTTGTTGAATTACCCGACTTGGTTTTTGAAAAGTATTTTCAATTCGAGACTTAAATGCAACGTTTATATTGTTAGGTATGAAATCCGAAATATGTGATAATCCGGGTTTATGATGTCTAAGGATAACGCGGATTCTAATTATTATAGTTTTCATTTCTTTTCTTCAACTGTAAGTGTAATATGTAGTTGTATCTCCGATTTCGTTGTTATACGTCAACGACATTAGGGATACGCATATTTACTTACGTTGATGACATGTGATGTTATCATGTTGCTGGTTGATATATTATATTGGATCATCGTGATTGAATTGAAAGTGTACCCTAGCACCACCACAAGGTTTAAACCGGCATTAAGCATGCAATTTTCAAATTTTCATGGTGCTAAACTACACTATCCAAAGATCTAACTAGATTATTAGGGTTTAACATATGATATCACAAGAACTATTCTAAAAGATGGAGATTACAACCTTTGTAGATCATGTCCTTCTCTTCTAAAGCTCCGAGTAGTAGTCCTTACAACTCCTCTAGGCTCCTCTTAAAGAAGTGCATGAACTTGCATCGCGATCTTCGTGTCGAAGATGATCCATCCGAAGTTCTTCTAATCCAAGCTATCTCTTCACTAAACTCTCTTTAGTGAAGGAAACACCCTAAACTCAAGCGCTAATCAAGTGTAGGATGGTGAAGTAGGAGTTCTAAGCTTACATAGGATTTACTCAAGATCTAGGGTTCACAACTTGTGTGATGGTTTAGAGCTTGAAGCACGAAGGAAGAAGAAGAAGGAAAAAATGGAGAGAGCTCAAAAAAATGGCTAAGGCCAAACACCAAGTGAAGAATGGCTCTCATATGTTTCCTCACTTATTGAAGCATTAAATAAAAACCCAATAGAAAATACAATCATGCTTCAATAGTGTAGCCAAATGAATAAAGAAATGGAAAAAGCCATGCCTTGCACCATACCACAAATATCTCCCAATTTTTCCACCTCATTTCTATTTTTCCAAAATAGAAATTCCAACTATGCTTATATATATATATATATATATATATATATAAAGAAAATAATTAGTGAGCTTAATATTAGTTAATATATAATTATATCAAATATAAACATATATCAAATTATTAAATCAACACTTGATTTAATAATCCGGTTATATCACATATACAACAATAACTGAGCCTTGTATCCCAAGCATATGGGGTAGGCTACATGAACCAACATGAGAATCACGCCGGGTCCAGCACATGAATCCTCCGCCTCTACTCACTCCTATCGAACAATATACTTTCATTTGATATTAGTCAGTTATATCACATATAACCGACTAATATCATTTATCTGTATATCACATTATCAAATCAACACTTGATTCAATAATCTGGTTATATCACATATAATTTAACCGATATCAAATGACCGCCAGATTAGAATACGGTATCACATACTCGTATTTAATCAGGCTCCCCGCACATATCAACATATATGCTCTATTTCGTTTCGCTTGAACTAAGAATCCTCTGTGTGGGACTCTAAAGACTCGTTAATACGCCAGCAATAGGTAATGATCACATCAGTTACCCACAAGCCGTCAGCAGTACTAGCTGGACGTAACGGCTACCCAAGTATTGAGCGAATAGAAGATCAACAAGCAAGCTTGTCCAAACTCTTATAAAGCTTATAAGTAACATTTACCATACAGTCCGGTCTCTTCATCTGATATGTCGCATATCGAGTCTAGGGGTGGAATCGTCAGACCCCAGTAACTTGATAAGTCAAGCCGATGCGTGGCTCATAATGGTTCGAGAAACTACTGATAACACTTGCCAGTAAATCTCATTAGCCCTGGCCAAGGACTTACTATTATAACCAAAATCCACCTGCCTCCATGTGACTCGAGACTGTACCCAAAATCCACCTATTTGCACGGCTCCTTTGAGCCGTGGTAATGAGGAAATCAAAGCACAGTGGGAGCCACACAAGACTCTATGACGATCTCGGGTCTACAGACTAACCTGTACAGATGTCACCAGAGAACTGCTATCTGACGATAGGTATGGTACCATCTAGGAGTTCTCGGTGAGTCCTGTTCGGTGTACCCATTCTTTAATGAGTACATGTGTACAATCTTTGATGTCAAACACCAATGGTTATGTGATCAACCATCGCCCCATACAATGTCAAGAAACATATACACTAGTCTACTCTGGAATATCGATGCCCTGTCTCGATATCCCCTCGACTAGGAATAATTAATGGATGTGCTTGTGGACTACAGAAGTCCCAATAGAATGATCCGCATCATAGTCCTAGTAGTTAAGCAAACATTCTAAGGGCTTTATCAACATGTATCAGAGAGACAGTATAATAATACAAGTGTACATGTTAAGATAAAGAGTAACCAGATAGCATACTATCATGTCGAGCAAGAATGTCTTCTATATATATTTCCAAGCATCCACTATATCATATAATAATGGCCTTTATGGCATACATATTCCTAACAATCTCCCACTTGCACTAAGGCCAGTTGTTGTAGTATCTCATACCCAACATTCTAAAAAGTCTCTCAAACTGTGTCTGGGGGAGTGCCTTCGTAAGTGGACCCGCTATGTTGTCCTTCGTGTCAACTCTCCTGATCTCGATCTCCCGTCGATCTACTATCTCCCGGATTAAGTGATAACGCCTACGAATATGTCTGGATCGCTGATAGGACTGGGGTTTCTTGGACAAAGCCACAGCTCCATTGTTATCACAATACACAGGTATTGGATGCTCAATGGTTGGAACCACACCAAGTTCAGCTATGAACTTCTTCATCCAGACATTCTCTTTGGCAGTATCGTTGGCAGCGATGTATTCAGCCTCCATTGTCGAGTTTGCTACGGTATCTTGCTTGGAACTCTTCCAACATACCGCCCCTCCATTAAGGGTGAAGACAAAACCCGAGACCGACTTACTGTCGTCCTTATCACTTTGGAAGCTCGAATCAGTAAAGGACTCTACCTAGAGTTTTCCGTTACCATACACTAAGAACATTTCTTTAGTCCCTATCAAGTACTTAAGAATGTTCTTCATAGCTGTCCAGTGTTTCTCCCCAGAATCTTATTGATACCTACTCACTACACTTAGTGAGTAAGCTACATCCGGTCTGTTACATAATATCGCATACATGATAGACCCGACTGCCGAAGCATAGGGTATCCCTTGCATGCGAGCCCTCTCCAAATCAGTCTTGAGAGACATCTCTTTGGAGAGAGTGATTCCTGAACAAGCAGCTAAATTACCACGCTTAGAATCTTACAGACTAAACCTCTTTAGTGTGGTGTCAATGTACCTGGATTGAGACAATCCCAATATCCGCTTAGATCCGTCTCTATAGATCTTAATCCTCAGGATGTAGGAGGCATCACCCAGATCTTGCTGAGATTATGCATTGAATTTCTGGTAGTAGATCTATAATCAATTTTTTTTTGTGATTGCTCCATAAGAAACTTGTGTGATAAGAAGAGCTTGACCGAGTGTAGCATATGAACACCATTTCCTATCAAGAGTACATCATCTACGTACAATACGAGGAAGACAACCTTACTCTCTACAACCTTCTTATATATACATAGTTCATCTACATTTTTGATGAAGTCAAACTCTTTGATATCTTCATCAAAACAGATGTTCCTGCTCCGCGATGCCTACTTTAATCCGTAGATTGATTTAAGTAGCTTGCTCACGCTTCCGCTGCTCCCACCATCTACGAAGCCCTCTGGCTGTGTCATGTACACGCTCTCGTCTAAATCACCATTTAGATAAGCGGTCTTGACATCCATCTGCCAGATTTCGTAGTCATGGTATGCAGCAATGGCAAATAAGATCCTGATGGACTTAAGCATGGCGACAGGAGAAAAGCTTTCATCATAGTCGACACCTGGTCGTTGACGAAAACCTTTTGCTACAAGTCTAGCTTTGAAGGTCTCAACCTTTCCATCTACATTAATTTTCTTTTTAAAGATCCACTTGCTCCAGATGAGTTTTACCCCTTCAGGAGCAACTTCCAAAGTCCATACTTTGTTGGTGTACATGGATTCCATCTTAGATCGCCTAGCATCCAGCCATTTCACAGAGTCTCCACTTATGATGGCCTGCTCAAAACTAGTTGGGTCATCATCTTTCATGATGCAATCCTTGCTTCCACCGTCTATGAGAAAACCGTAGTATCTCTCAGGTGGATGGGGAACCCTACTAGATCTGCGGAGTGGCTGAGCTTCGTCGGGGACTATTGAATCCTCCGGTCCTACCAAATTGTCAGTTATAGTTTGTGTAGCTGGAACTTCTTCCAGTTCTACTTCATTACCACTAATTTTTTCATAAGAAATTCCTTTTCCAAAAAGGTGGCATGTCGAGAAATAAACACCATTTGTTCCTCGGTGTGGTAGAAGATATACCCTCGTGAATGTTTGGGATATCCTATAAACTTGCACAGAACTGACCTTGCCTCGAGCTTGTCCGGTTTTTGTGTTTTCACATAAGCCGTACAACCCCATATCTTAATAAAATTATGACATGGTCTCTTCCCTTTCCATATCTCATATGGAGTGGTAAACACAGATTTGGTGGGAACCATATTCAATATGTATGCAGCTGTCTCAAGTGCATATCCCTAAAAGGAAATAGGTAACTCAGCAACACTCATCCTAGAGCGCACTATATCTAATAGGGTGCGATTTCTCCGCTCTGATATACCGTTGTACTGTGGTGTATATGGAGGAGTAAGCCGAGAGAGAATCCCATTCTCTTTTAAATAGTCACGGAATTTCATGCTCAAGTATTCTCCTCCCCGATCAAATCGAAGGATTTTAATACTTTTACCTGTCTGGTTCTTAACTTCGTACTTATATTCCTTGAATTTCTCAAAATATTCAGATTTGTGTTTCATCAGGAACACATGTCCGTATCTTGAGAGATTATCGGTGAATGTAATGAAGTTCGAGGAACCATTCCTGGACATAGGACCGCATACATCACTATGTATCAGTCCCAAGAGTTCAGTAGCTCTTTCTCCGTGTCCAGTAAACAGAGTTTTGGTCATTTTACCTTTGAGACATGACCGGCAAGTTTCATAAGATGTAAATTCAAACTGATTCAAATATCCATCTTTATGCAACTTAGCTAGTCTTTTCGCATTGATATGACCCAGTCTACAATACCACAAGAAGGTTTCGTTCATTTCTGAACTTTTCCTCTTGTGTGTGTTCTGTACGTTTAGAACTGTAGTTTGATTTAGAACGTATATACCGCTATATAACGTACCAAACCCAATCAACACTTAATTTAGGAAAATGTTCATAATATTATCCTCCAATACAAAGTTATATCCTTCTTTATGCAATAAAGAAACTAATATAATATTGCACATCATATTTGGTATGTAATAACAGTTGTTCAGAATTAATGTATTATCATTTGGTAATACTAGGTGATATTTGCCAACTGTTTTTGCTGCAACAATTGCACCGTTCCCTACTTTGAGAGACATATCACCCTTTGCCAGTTCTCTACCTCTTCTTAGCCCATGTGACAAATTACAAATGCGGGATCCTGATCCCGTATCTAATATCTAGAACGTAGAGCAAACTGAGAAACAGTTCTCGGTAACGAACACACCCGAAGAAGATGCATCGGCATGCTCCTTCTTCGTTTGGGTGGCATGGGAATCCGGGTATTCCCCTATTCCTTACTCAGACTTATGACAATCATAAGAAAAAGCGGAACCAACGTTCCCCAGCTCAGTATAATAAGCGGGTTCAGTCAATACATTCATATTATTATCTTGATTAAGGCGTGTCATGGTCGCTACCTGGAGAGAGAAAGAAGGAAACGTTTTAGCGTGCACTCTTTGCAAGATTAGATTGGTTATTATCTTATCTAATCAGGATGGTTCCCACTGTTTTTATCAAATCTTCCTTCAAACCATAAAAGGTAAAATTAGTCGGGATTAATTACACCCTACATGTTCGCCAATCGGTCAGCCAGGCGGGTATTGGTACTTCGAGGGAGTCTCCCCATGCTTTCGCATGGAACTAATTAAATAACCTCGTTTTCGCAGGGGCATAACCCCGTTAACACCTTTCTTAGACACCTACTGAATCGACTAATTGTAAAGTGGAAAACTCTTCCAGGAGTAACATTTACTCGCAGTGGGTATCGGGATCCAACTATCTCATAGAAGGTATGCAATCTCATTGCAAATTTCAACACTTGAAATACCCAATATCTATTTTTTTTACCCCTAACGACCTATGACCTTGACGATGGCCAATAAACCATAGGCCGCTAGTCAAGTTCAACCCGTTCATTTCGTAATTGAATTAAACCCACCCGTACGACCCTTGACGCAGGCCAACAAGGTCGTACGGCTACCCTAATCCAATCGTATCATATACGGCAGATAAGCACTAATCAGCTACCGTACACTACGCCTTGATGAAGGCCAACAAACGCAGCACGAATACTAAATATCACTTATCTGAAATGACGGAGGGCTACGAATGGTTTTGATGAAAACCTTTAACGTAATGAACTTTATATCGTTGTAGAATCTAATGATTTGAAAAAGAGTGTTTTTTGTAGCTTTTGCTAGTTTTTCTAAAGAGGTCACTCCCGGTGAAGGGATCTCGGCTCTTTCCTCATCAAATGAGGTGCTGGATATTCATCAAGGAATATCACTATGCAAAGTAAGAACTAGAGAAACTATAAAAACAAAATCGAGTGGGTTGTAGCATTTGCTAGTTTTGCTAAAGAGGTCACTCTCAGTAAAGGGATCTCAACTCTTTCCTCATCGAATGAGGTGCTGGATATTCATCAAGGAATACCACTATGCAAAGCAAGAACAAGAGTCACCTTTTTAAAAATTTTGATTCTACAATATCTTTAGGTTTCTTTTCTTTCCATTAATCTCATTAATGAAGTCCCATCATTTATGTTTCCCTAAACATCACAGAAAAGAAACGAAAATAGAACGTATGCTTATGCCATCCGCATTCGCCACGGGGCCTCGTCATGCACCGTTAGGTTACTTAACTAACGCCAGAGAGAGGGCTGGACTAGCGCGGGTGCAAAACATAAGTAACGTTTATTATTATTATTATATATATATATATATATATATATATATATATATAGCATTCGTCTCATGCAGTTATATGATCACATCACAGAACACAAGCAGCATAAGTCAACATATGAAATATTGGATATACTAGGGGGTCCATGTTTTAAATTAAACCAGTAATGAAAAATATGGATTCCACGGTCGTGATGAATAGCCAAATCCACATCTCTAGACCTCTACGAGAGCGGCAAGCAACCCTGCCAATTCTAGACTTAGGAGACCTAGTCTCGACTCCTCGAGACGGTCTCCTACTGAACTTTAGAACCCGTTACTTGTGCTCCCCGCCTTGGGTCTATTCTAATGTGGAAAAGTAAATAGTATACATCAATGGCGACATCATCCTCAACCCGGAAGTGTCCCAATAAAAGAATATTACATACAATTTTACATGAATGAAAATTAAAAAAACTCTCATCTCACGCAAAACCCCCCGACTATTCAATCACGACGATCCAATATAACATATCACAACAACACATAACACATCACATGTCATCAACATAAGTAAATATGTATATCCCGAATTCCGTTGACATATAGCAACGAGGTCGGGGTTACACCATATATTACACTTACGGTCATAGAAAAAAAATAAAAAACTACAATAATTAGAATCCGCAAATACCTTAGACAGCATAAACCTGGAATATCTCATATTCCGAATTTCATGCCTAACCTTATAAACCTTGCATTTTAGTCTCAAACTGAAAACTCTTTTCAATAAGCAGTCGGATAATTCAACAAGATTCCCAACTGTAGTTCGCGTACTATACGCGATTGCGACAGGGTTTTGATTCGAATCAAAACTCCATGGCAATTGATCAACCGAGACTAAAACGCTAGATTTATAAAATACTAACTAGTTTTCACAAAACTAATTTTGTGGATTCCAAATATTGTATCACATATCATAAAAATCTAGACGACGTTAAACATTTCGATCGATTTATCAAATATCCAAAAATCCCAGAGACCTGAAAATGTTTAAACCGGCATCAAGAAAGTGCCAAATATAACAATGGAGCAGCACAAGAAGTATGAGTTCACAATCACTCAAACATGCGGCGGAAACGCGACCAAACAAGGGGTTAGGCCGCGGTTCCGCGTCTATTTAGAGGAATTGGAGCCTCGTACTTCTTGGGGCTCTATAAAATACCCTGCACAATTTTCTGCATATTTTTAATTAGAAATATTCCAACTTTTGAAAATCTGGACAGAAACAATGGAAATACGGGTTTTGAAACTTCGATCGAATACTTTAATATCATAAAGACTTACCTTAATGTTCTAGCTTGGCTTTGATACTATGAAAGTGTACCCTAGTACCACCACAAGGTTTAAACCGGCATCAAGCATGCAATTTTCAAATTTCCATGGTGTTAAGCTACACTATCTAAAGATCTAACTAGATTATTAAGGTTTAACATATGATATCATAAGAACTATTCTAAGAGATGGAGATTACAACCTTTGTAGACCGTGTCCTTCTCTTCTAAAGCTCCGGGTAGTAGTTCCTACTACTCCTCTAGGCTCCACTTGAAGAAGTGCACGAACTTGCATCGTGATCTTCGTGTCGAAGATGATCCACTCAAAGTTCCTCTAATCCAAGCCATCTCTTCACTAAACTCTCTTTAGTGAAGGAAATACCCTAAACTCAAGCGCTAATCAAGTGTAGGATGGTGAAGTAGGGGTTCTAAGATCACCTAGGATTTACTCAAGCTCTAGGGTTCACAACTCATGTGATGGTTTAGAGCTTGAAGCATGAAAGAAGAAGAAGAAGGAAAAAATGGAGAGAGCTATAAAAAATGGCTAAGGCCAATCACCAAGTGAAGAATGGCTCTCATATGGCTCCTTACTCATTTAAGCATGAAATAAAAACCCAATAGAAAATACAACCATGCTTCAATAGTGTAGCCAAATGAATAAAGAAATGGAAAAAGCCATACCTTGCACCATACCACAAATATCTCCCCATTTTCCACCTCATTTCTATTTTCCCAAAATAGAAATTCCAACCATGCTTCATTATACACACACACACACACACACATACATATATTAATATATATATTAAGAAAATAATTAGCGAGCTTAATATTAGTTAATATATAATTATATTAAATATAAATATATATCAAATTATTAAATCAACACTTGATTTAATAATCCGGTTATATCACATATAACCGACTAATATCATTTATTTGTATATCACATTATCAAATCAACATTTGATTCAATAATCCGGTTATATCATATATAACCTAACTGATATCAAATGACTGCCAGATTAGAATACGGTATCACATACTCGTATTTAATCAGGCCCCCCGAACATATCAACATATGTGTCCTACTTCGTTTCGCTTGAACTAGGAAACCTCTGTGTGGGACTCTAAAAACTAGTTAATACGCCAGCAGTAGGTAATGATCATATCAGTTATACACAAGCCGTCAGCGGTACTAGCTGAACGTAACGGTTATCCAGGTATTGAGCGAATAGAAAATCAACCAGCAAGCTTGTCCAAACTTCCATGAATCCTATAAGTAACACTTACTGAACATTCCGGTCTCTTCGTCTGATATGTCGCATATTGAGTCTAGGGGTGGAATCGTCAGACCCCAGTAACTTGATAAGTCATGTCGATGTGTGGCTCATAATGGTTCGAGAAACTACTGATAGCACTTACCAGTAAATCTCATCAGTCCTGGCCAGGGACTTATTGTTATAGCCAATCGAGTATAGCGCAATATCAACTCCCTATACTGGGAGAGACGAAACCCCTCCTATCGCTCACTGCCTCCATGTGACTGTACCCAAAATCCACCTGTTTGCATGACTCCTTTGAGCCGTGGTAGGGAGGAAATAAAAGTATAGTGGGAACCACTTAAGACTCTATGACGATCTCGGGTCCACAGACTAACTTGTACCAGTATCACCAGACCAGTGTCACCAGAGAACTGCTATCTGACGATAGGTATGGTACCATCTAGGAGTTCTTGGCGAGTCCTGTTCAGTGTACCCATTCTTTAATGAGCACCTGTGTACAATCTTTGATGTTAAATACCAATGGTTATGGGATCAACCATCGCCCCATACAGGGTTAAGAAATGTATACACTAGTCTAGTTTGGAATATCGATGTCCTGTCTCGATATCCCCTTGACTAGGAGCAATTAAAGGATGTGGTTGTGGACTACACAAGTCCCAGTAGTATGATCCACATCATAGTCCTGGTAGTCAAGCAAACATTCTAAGGGCTTTATCAACATGTATCAAAGAGACAGTATAATAATACAAGTGTACATGTTAAGATAAAGAGCAACCAGATAGCATACTATCATGTCGAGCAAGAAAGTCCTCTATATATATGTCCAAGCATCCACTATATCATATAATAATGGCCTCTAGGGCATACATATTCTTAACATAAATAGCCGAGGGGTTTACGTGAGATGAGAGCTTTTCAATTTTCATTCATATAAAAATTTGTATGTAATATTCTTTTGTTAGAACACTTCCGGATTAAGGTTGTTGTCTCTATTGATGTATATTATTTACTTTTCTGCATTAGGATAGACCCAAGACGGGGAGCACAAGTAACCGGGTTCTAGAGTCCAGTGGGAGGCCATCTCGAGGAGTCGAAACCGGTCGCCTAACTCTTTGGTAGGGTTTCTTGCCGCTCTCGTAGGGGTCTAGGGATATGGGCTTGGCTATTCATCACGACCGTGGAATCCGTGTTTTTCATTATTGGCTTAATCTAAAACACGGACCTCCTAGTATATCTTATATTTCATATGTTTGCTTCTGCTGTTTCATTGATGTGATGTGATCATATAACTACGTGAGATGAATGCTACTTATATATATGATATACTAATAGATACTATATATATTTTGCATCCATGCTAGTCCTGATCCCGCTCTGCCTTAAGTTAAGTAACCTTACGGTGAAGACTCGGGTCCCTGTGGTGAATGCAGATGGCATATATGTGTGTTTTATTTTCGTTTCTTCTATGATGTTTAGGAAACATAAATGATGGGATATCATTAATGAGATTAATGAAAAGAAAAGAAATCTAAATGATGTTGTAGAATCAAATTTTTCAAAAAGGTAGCACTAGTTCTTGCTTTGCATAGTGGTATTCCCTTATGAATATGCATCACCTCATTCGATGAGGAAAGAGCCTAGACCCCTTCACCGGAAATGACCTTTTTAGCAAAACTAGCATATGCTACAACCCACTCAGTTTGTTTTGAAAACTACTCGATTTTAAAAGCGGAGCTTAAACCACTCCTTTTCAAATCACTAGATTCTACAACGATATCAAGTTCATTATATTAAAGGTTTTTTCAAAACCAGTTGTAGCCCTCCGTCATTTTAGATAAGTACTATTTAGTATTCATGCTGCGTTTGTTGACCTTGTCAAGGCGTAGTGTGCGGTAGCTGATTAGTGCTTATTTGCCGCATATTGATGCGATTGGATTTGGGTAATTGTACGGCCTTGTTGACTTTGTCAAGGATCGTGCAGATGGGTTTAATTCAATCACGAAATGACAGGTTGAAATTGACTTGCAATTTATGGTTTGTTGACCTTGTCAAGATCATAAGCCGCATGGGGTAAAAACAGATATTGGGAATTTCAAGCCTTGAAATTTGCAATGAGATTGCATACCTTCTATATGATAGTTGGATTCCGATACCCACTGCGAGTAAGTGTTACTCCTGAGAGAGTTTTCCACTTTGCAATTAGCTAATCCAGTAGGTGTCTAAGAAAGGTGTTAACGGGGTTATGCCCCTGCGGAAACGAGGTTATTTAATTAGTTCCATGCGAAAGCATGGGGAGACTCCCTCGGAGTACCAATACCTGCCTGGCTGATCGATTGACGAACTTGTAAGGTGTAATTAATCCCGGCTAAGTTTACCTTTTAGGGTTTGAAGAAAGATTTGATAAAAACAGTGGGAGGCATCCTGATTAGATAAGATATAACCAACCTAATTTTGCAAGAGCGCACGCTAAAGTGTTTTCTTCTCTCTCTCTCTAGGTAGCGACCATGTCACGCCTTAATCAAGATAATAATATGGATATATTGTTCCGCTCTATCTTATGACTGTCATAAGTCTGGGCAAGGGATAGGGTAATGCAAGGATTCCTATGCAACCCGAGCGAAGAAAGAGCATTCTGATGTATCTTCTTCGGGTGTGTTAGTTACTAAGAACTGTTTCTCAGTCTACTCTACATCCTGGGTATTAGATACCGGATCAGGATCGCATATTTGTAATCTGTTACATGGATTAAAGAGAAGTAGAGAATTGGGAAAGGGTGATATGTCTCTCAGAGTAGAGAATGGAGCAATTGTTGTAGCCAAAGCAGTTGGCGAATATCACCTTGTATTGCAGAATGGTAATATATTGATTATGAACGATTGTTATTTCGTACCAAAGATGATGTGCAATATAATATCGGTTTCTTTATTACATAAAGAAGGATATAATTTTGCATTAGAGGAAAATGTTATGAATATTTTTCTAAATCAAGTGTTGATTGGATTTGGTACGTTATGTAATGGTATATACGTTCTAAATCAAAATACAGTTCTAAATATACAGAACACACACAAGAGGAAAAGTTCAGAAATGAACGAAGCCTTCTTGTAGTGTTGTAAACTTGGTCATATCAATGCGACAAGACTAGCCAAGCTGCATAAAGATGGATATTTAAATCCGTTCTAATTTATATCTTATGAAACTTGTCAGTCATGTCTCAAAGGCAAGATGACCAAAACTCCATTTACGGGACAAGGAGAAAGAGCTACCGAACTCTTGGGGCTGATAAATAGTGATATATGCGGTCCTATATCTACATATGTCAGGAATGGTTCCTCCTACTTTATTATATTCACCGATGATCTCTCAAGATTCGGACATGTGTTCCTATTGAAACACAAATCTGAAGATTTTGAGAAATTCAAGGAATATTAGTGCGAAGTAGAGAACAAGATGGGTAAAAGTATTAAAATCTTTCGATCTGATCGAGGAGGTGAATACTTAAGAATGGAATTATGAGATTATCTAAAAGAGAATGTGATTCTCTATCAGCTTACTTATCCGTATACACCATAGCACAATGGAGTATCGGAGCGGAAGAATCGCACCCTATTAGATATGGTGCGCTCTATGATAAGTACTGCTGAGTTACCTATTTCCTTTTAGAGTTATGCACTTGAGACAGCTGCATATCTATTGAATCAAGTTCCATCAAAATCCGTGCCTAAAACACCATATGCGATATGGAGTGGAAAGAGACCATATCTTAAACGAGTTAAGATATGGGGTTGTCTGGCCTATGTTAGAAAACAGAATCCGGACAAACTTGAAGCACGATCAGTTTTTTTCAAGTTTGTGGGATATCCAAAGAATTCACATGGAAATCTATTCTACTACAGTGAGGAATAAAAAGTGTTTGCTGCTCAACATGCTACCCTTTTAGAAAAGGAATTTCTTGTGAAAGAAATTAGTGGTAATGAGGTAGAACTGGAAGAAATTCCAGATACACAAATTACAAATGATGATTTGGTAGAACCGGAGGATTCAATAGTCCCCGACGAACCTCAGCCACTCCTCAGATCTAGTAGGGTTCCTCATTCACCTGAGAGATATTACGGTTTTCTCATAGACGGCGGGAGCAAGAATTGCATCATGGAAGATGATGACCCAACTAGTTTCGAGCAGGCCATCACAAGTGGGGACTCTGTGAAATGTCTGGATGCTATACGATCTGAGATGGAATCCGTGTAAACCAACATTTGATTGGACTTTGGAAGTTGCTCCTGAAGGGGTAAAACCTATTGGGAGCAAGTGGATCTTCAAGAAGAAAATTGGTGTAGATGGAAAGGTTAAGACCTTCAAAGCTAGACTTGTAGCAAAAGGTTTTCGTCAATGACCAGATGTCGATTATGATGAAACATTTTCTCCAGTAGCTATGCTTAATTCCATCAGGATCCTAGATAGAAAGGTTAAGACCTTCAAAGCTAGACTTGTAGCAAAAGGTTTTCGTCAACGACGAGATGTCGATTATGATGAAACATTTTCTCCAGTAGCTATGCTTAATTCCATCAGGATCCTAGATAGAAAGGTTAAGACCTTCAAATCTAGACTTGTAGAAAAAGGTTTTCGTCAACGACCAGATGTCGATTATGATGAAACATTTTCTCCAGTAGCTATGCTTAATTCCATCAGGATCCTACTTGCCATTGCTGCATACCATGACTATGAAATCTGGCAGATGGACGTCAAGACCGCTTTTCTAAATGGTGATTTAGAAGAGAGCATATATATGACACAGCCAGAGGGTTTCGTAGACAGTGGGAGCAGCGGAAAGGTGTGCAAGCTACTTAAATCAATCTATCGATTAAAGAAGCCATCACAGAGCTGGAACATCTGTTTTTATGTAGCAGTCAAAGAGTTTGACTTCATAAAAACGTAGATGAACCATGTATATATAAAAGGGTTGTACAGAGTAATGTTGTCTTTCTCGTACTCTACGTAGATGACATACTCTTGATAAGAAATGATGTTCCTATATTGCACTCGGTCAAACTCTTCCTATCACACAAGTTCTCCATAAAAGATTTAGGTGATGCCTTCTACATCTTGGGGCTAAAGATCTAAAGAGATAGATTTAAAAGGATGTTGGGATTGTCCCAATCCAGGTACATAGACACCATACTAATGAGGTTCAGTATGGAAAATTCCAAGTGTGGTAATTTACCCGCTTGTTCAGGAATCACTCTCTCCAGAGAGATGTCTCTCAAGACTGATTTGGAGAGGGCTCGGATGCACATGATACCCTATACTTCTGCAGTTGGGTCTACTATGTACGCGATGTTATGCACCAGACCGGATGTAGCTTATGCACTTAGTGTGGTAAGTAGGTATCAATTAGACCCAGAGGAGAAGCACTGGATAGCTGTGAAGAACATTCTTAAGTACTTGAGATGAACTAAAGAAATGTTCTTGGTGTATGGTAACGGAGAACTCCAGGTGGAGTCTTTTACCGATTCAAGCTTCCAGAGTGATAAGGACGACAGCAAGTCGGTCTCGGGTTTTGTCTTCACCTTCAATGGAGGGACGGTATGTTGGAAGAGTTCCAAGCAAGATACTGTAGCAGACTTGATGATGGAGGCTGAATACATCGCTGCCAACAATGCTGCCAAAGAGGCGGTCTGGATGAAGAAGTTTATTGCTGAACTTAGTGTGGTTCCATCCATTGAAGATCCAATACCCTTGTATTGTGATAACAATAGAGCTGTGGCTTTAGCCAAGGAACCCCAGTCCCATCAGCGATCCAGACATATTTTGAGGTGGTATCACTTGATCCGGGAGATAGTTGATCACCGGGAGATCGAGGCCAGGAGAGTAGACACGAAGGACAATACGGCAGATCCACTCACGAAGGCCCTTCCCCAGGCGTAGTTTGAGAGACTTTTTGGGATATTGGGTATGCGATACTATAACAACTGGCCTTAGTGTAAGTGGTGTTAGTTATATGTATGCCTTAGAGGCCATTACTGTACATTGGATGTATATTGTAGTGGATGCTGGGACATATATAGGTAGGACTTTCTTGCTCGACATGATAGTACGCTATCTGGTTGCTCTTTATCTTAACATGTATACTTTCTGTCTCTCTGTTACATGTTGATAAAGCCCTTAGGATGTGTACTCGACTTCCAGGACTATGATGCAGATCATACTAGTGGGGCCTGGGTAGTCCATGAGTATATCCTTCAATGTTCCTAGTCGTGGGAATATCGAGACGGGGCATCGATATTCCAGAGTAGACTAGCGTATATCTTCTCGACCCATGTGATGGGCGATGGATGATCCCATATCCATTGGTGTTTGACATCAGAGATGGTATACGGGTGCTCAGTGGAGACTGGGTACACTGAACGGACTCGCCGAGAACTCCCAGATGGTATTATACCTCACGTCAGATGGCAGTTCTCTGGTGACACTGGTACAGCTTAGTCTGTTGACCCGAGATCATCATAGAGTCTTGTGTGTCTCCCACTGTGCTTTGATTTCCACCCTACCACGGCTCTACTGAGTCGTGCAAACAGGTGGTTTTTGGGTACAGTCCCAATTCACATGGAGGCAATGAGCGATAGGAGGGGATTCGTCTCTCCCGGTATTGGGGGTTGATGTTGCGCTATGCTCGACTGGCCATAACAGGAAATCCCTGGCCAGGGTTGCAGTGATATAGTGGTAAGAGTTATCAGTAGTTTCACGATTGTTATGGACCTCACGTCAGCATGACTTATCAAGCTATTGGGGTCTGACGTTTACCACCCCTAGGTGAGATATGCGACATATCAGACGAACAGACCGGACTGTACGGTAAGTGTTACTGGTTGGATTCACAGGAGTGTGAGCGGGCTTGCTTGTCGATCTTCTGATCGCTCAATACCCAGGTGGCCGTTACGTTTAGCAGACCGCTTGCAGCTTGTGGGTGTTTGATATGATCATCACCTGCTGCCGGCGTATTGACGAGTCTTTAGAGTCCTACACAGAGGTTTCCTGGCTCAAGCGAAACGAAATAGGAGCGCATATGAGATATGTGCGGGACCGAGAATAATGCGTGTATGTGATATCGTATTCAATTCTCGCGATAAATGTATCGATTGGTTGTATGCGATATAACCTAGTTATCGAATCAAGGATTGATTCGATAAGCCGATACATTGGATATTAGTCGGTTATATGCGATATGACCGGATCGTTAAATCAAGTATTGATTTAATGATTTAATGCATAATTATATATTTGATATAATAATTTGTATTAACTAGTATTTGTTCACTTTAAATGGATTTTCTCACTTGAAGTACACAAGTTGTATATGTGATATACTTTTGTGCACTTGTTTGTATCATGTTTGATGATACATGCTAACTTGAGTTTGTGTGTATGATTAAACCATGGTTATATGAATGGTTAGGGTTTTGTTTACTTATCTATTCATTTATTTATTTATTCATTTTTGCAAAATAAGTCATGGTGGCTTTCTTTGTTTGCTTGTTGAAGCTTCATGAAGCTTTGAACAAGTCCACCATTTTTGTCTCATGCTTAACCCTAACCATTCAACCTAACCATAGTTTATTCTCTACACCTAACCATGGTTGCTATATGATAAGTATTCATTTTATTTTCTTTTTTGAAAAAGACTTATCATATTCTTTCTTCTTCTTCTTCTTCTTCTTCTTCATCAACAAGAAGAAAAACCTGCTTCCATCAATGGCAACTTGAGAAAAAGAGTGAGAAATCCAATTCTAAAGTGAACCCACTTCCTATTTCTTCATCCTCTACCACTTGCCAAGTAGTATAGGGTGTTTTCTTCATAAGTTTCATGACTTTGTGAAGTTGGAGTTTGATCTTGAGTTGCCTCGACGTAGATCATCTTCGGCATCGAAGTCGACGACCTAGCCCGATCAATTCTCCGATGAAACCACCGCAAGAGTCCAGGATTACGATTTGTACAGCGGAGGGACATCTACGCGGAGCTAAGGAAGTGGAGGACCGGATCTACAAAGGTTTTAGCCCCTTCCCTTTTAGTTAAAGTAGTTAACTTGCATTGCATCGCCTATACATCTAGTTAACGATCCGTATTAGGGTTTGTAGGCACATGAAAAATTTGAATTGGGCATGTTTGATCTGTTGTGAGACCTCATTACTGTGCCTAGGAACCCTGCAGTGGTATCAGAGCCTGGCTAGAGCCTTAGGCGATGCGTAGACGGAGTTAGAAGTCTGATCGAACCGAAACCCTAACACAAATTTGCTCTCTGTACATTTTTTGAAATCGTGGATTTTTTAGAATTAAAAATATGCAGAAAACTAAGCAGGAATTTCTAAGAATTACTGTGAAGCCCGAGCACCTGAATCGATAATAGCGCGGCGGAACCGCGGCATTAGCATGCCTAATGCGGCGGTTCCGCGGCCACTTGGTCTCTTCAGACAATTATTTTTGCACAGTAATTCTTATATTTTGGTGCTGTATTTTCTGGGAATTTTTAAATCTGACTCAAGAGTTGAGTTTTCTGGGTTGTATTGGGAGTTCGTAGATTCGATCGGATTTTCAAACTGTGTCTATGTGTTTTCCGGATATTTTAGAATATGTTAAAAAGTTCGACCGGATAAAAATACCCATTTTTCCCCTGCCGGGAAATTTCCAATTGTTGGATTTTTCCGTAGTTTAATGACGTTCCAAGTAGTGCAAGTAACGCGATGGTCCCTCTAGAAGACAACAAACCTTAACTCGATTATGTGACCGTCTTGAACTGCCCTTTGAACCTTAGGGTTTGGGGCAGTACGGCGTGCCACATGTGAGGCGTTGGCTTGACCCTTCTACGGCTGGACCGTTGGTACTGAGGCATGAACTGAATGTTTTTAAACTTATTTCATGTGTTGAGCTGTTTCGGGAAAACTTGGGTGTTCGATCGAAAAGTTTAACATTTTCTATTTATCCGGAATGTGATACAATATTTGGAATTCACAAGTAGTTATGAGATAACTGAATGAATGTTATAAACATAGCAGTTTAGTCTCACTTGATCGGTTGCCACGGAATTTTGATGTGATCAAAAGTCTGTCGCAATCACGTAGCGTATGCGGATACTCGCCGGGTAAACTTAATAGACAGCCTCGCCCCATAGCCCCGACCAAGTGACTGTAGGAGAACCCCGTCGCCGAAAGCATCCGTTCGGGTGCTCGCGGCAGCGGTGTTCCGCCTTAGTGCACTTCGTCGACGGTATTGGGGGTGCGGCCGTCTACTAAAGTTTGCGACGAGCATTCGATCAGAATGTCGGGAATCCTGTTGAATTGCCCGACTTTATATTGGAAAGTGTTTTCGATTTTGAGACTAAAATGCGGGATTTATAATTGTTAGGCATGCGATGTCTAAGTATTTTATTTGATTAGGCATGCGATGTCTAAAGAGTTTGCGGATTCCGACTGTTGTAGTTTTACACTTTCTTTTCTGTGACCGTAAGTGTAATATGTGATATCGCCAGTTTCGTTGCTATATGTCAACGACAATTGGGATGCGCATATTTACTTACGTTGATGACATGTGATGTTATGTGTTGCTGGATATGTTATATTGGATCGTCGTGTTTGAATAGCCGGGGTTTTTTTTATGTGAGATGAGTGTTTTTCATTTTCATTCATGTAAAAACTTGTATGTAATATTCTTTTATTGGGGACTTCCAGGTTGCGGATGATGTCACCTTTTGTATATTATTTACTTTTCCGCACTAGGATAGACCGAAGGAGGGGAGCACAAGTAACCGGGTTCTAGGGTTCAGTGGGAGACCATCTCGAGGAGTCGAGTCCGGGTCTCCTAACCCTAGAATTGGTAGGGTTGCTTGCCGCTCTCGTAGGGGTCTAGGGGTGTGGGATTGGCTATTCATCACGACCGTGGAATCCGTGTTTTATACTGGCTCGTATTGAAAACACGGACATCCTAGTATATCCAATATTTCATATGATATTTTCTGCTGCGTTATCTGTGATTTGATCATGTGATTTGTTCAGATAGATATTATATATAGTATATATGATATATTATATAGACGTTGCTTATGTTTTACACCCGCGCTAGCCCTGCCTCGCTCTGGCGTTAGTTACCTAACCTAACGGTGTAGACGGGACATCGAGGCGAATGCGGATGACATAAGCGTACGTTATATTTATCTGTGATGTTTAGGTGGACTTAAATGATGGGATATTCATTAATGAGATTAATGAAAGAAAATAAACCTAATTGATGTTGTGGAATCGAATTTCAAAATAAAAACAGGTAGCTACTGTTCTTGCTTTGCATCGCGGTGTTCCTTGTAGAACATCCTGCACCTTATTCGATGAGGAAAGGACCGAGATCCCTTCACCGGGAGTGACTCCTTTAGCGATAACTGGCAGATGCTACACCCTCGGTTTGTCTTTTGATTGCTTCTATAGTTTCTGCTTTGCACAGTGATATATATGATATATCCCGCACCTCATACGACGAGGAAAGGGCCGGCGATCGCTTCACCGGGAGTGACCCCTTTAGCAAAACTAGAAAAGCTTCAAAAAAACACTCCATTTAAAAACCATTTGATTCCGCAACGAGATCAAGTTCAAAGCGTTAAAGGTTTTCTTAAAAACCATCCGTAACCCTCCGTCATTTTAGGAAGTAGAGTACTTAGTATTCGTGCTGTGTTTGTTGACCTTAGTTAAGGCACAGTGTACGGTAGCTAAGTGATGTCTTCCTACACCGCATATGATGCGATTAGTTAGGACAGTCGCGTGACTTTGTTGACCTTAGTTAAGGGTCATGTGGGTGGGTCTAATTAATCACGAAATGACGGGTAGAACTTGACTAGCACTTATGATTTGTTGAACATAGTTAAGGTCATAAGTGCTAGGGGTAAAAATCATTATCGGGAGTTTCAAGTGTTGAAATTTGCAATGAGATTGCATACCTTCTATGTGATAGTTGGATCCCGATACCCACTGCGAGTAATTGTTACTCCTGGGAGAGTTTTGCACTTTGCAATTAGCCGATCAAGTAGGTGTCTAGAAAGGTGTTAACGGGGTTACGCCTCTGGGAATACGAGGTTTACTGTAATTAGGTCCGTGCGAAAGCACGGGGAACCTCCCTCAAAGTACCGACACTGGCCTGGCTGAAAAATTGGCGAACTTGTAGAGTGTAATTAATCCCGGTTAGTCTTTCCTTTTAAGGTTTGAAGGAAGATTTGATAAAAATAGTGGGAGCCATCCTGATTAGATAAAATATATAACCAATCTGATCTTGCAAGAGCGCATGCTGAGCGTTTTCTTCTCTCTCTCTCTCCAGGTAGCGACCATATCACTCCTTAATCAAGATAATAATATGGATGTATTGACTGAACCCGCTTGTTATACTGAGCTGGGGAACGTTGGTCCCGCTCCAACTTATAATTGTTATAAGACAGAGCAGGAAATAGGGAAATACCAGAATTCCTATGCCGCCCAAACGAAGAAAGTGCATGAGATGCATCTCCTTCGGGTGTGTTCATTATAAAGAACTGTTTCTCAGTATCCTCTGAATCCTGGGTATTTGATACCGGATCAGGATCCCAGATATGTAATCTGTTACATAGGGCTACAAAAAGGTAGAAAAACTGAGAACGGGTGATAAGTTTCATGAGACAGAAAACGGGGCAAGTGTTGCAGCCAAGTAGAGAGTAAGGTAGTCATCCTCGTATTGTACGTGGACAACATACTCTTGATAGGAAAAGAGTTTCCTATACTACGATCGGTCGATCTCCTCTTGTCATAATGATTCTCCAAATAGGATCAAAGTGATACCTCCTAAACCCTGAGTTTTCATCTATGAGATAGATCTAATTGGAAGTTAGGAGACTCACTAGTTGTAGTGAGATGGTATCAGTTGATCCTGGGGAGAATCACTGGAAGGGTTCCAGGGTGATAAAGACGACTGAGTGTCAGTCACAGGCATTGTCTTTACCCTCAGTAAAAGGACGGTATGTTGGAAGAGTTCCAAGCTAGATACCGTGACATACTAGACGATAAAGGCAGGATACATCGCTACTTAAGATGCTACCAAAGAGGCTGTTTGGGTGTATATTGGTTCATGAGATGAACTTAGTTCCTCCCATTGTGTGACAATGGAGTTGTGGCTTATGCCAAGGAACGTCCGTCCCATCAGTGATCCAGACATATTCTAAGGCAGTATCACCTGATCATGGAGATGGTTGATCTCCAGGGTGATCGAGGTTAGGAGAGTTGACTTAGAGGACAACACAGCGGATCCACTCACAAAGGCATGTTCCCAGAGAGAGATTTTTATGGGATGGTTGAGTATGAGATACTACAACCACTGCTACAGATGGCCCTAGTGCAAGTGGGAGATTGTTAGTTATATGTATGCCCTAGAGGCCATTACTGTACATAGGATGTATATTGTAGTGGATGCTGGGACATATATAGGGAGGACTTTCTTGCTCGACATGATAGTATGCTATCTGGTTGCTCTTTACCTTAACGTGTACACTGATTGTCTCCCTGTTACATGTTGGTAAAGCCCTTAGGATCTGTACTTGACTACCTGGACTATGATGCGGATCATACTAGTGGGGACATGGTAGTCCATAAGTACATCCTTCAAAGTCCCTAGTCGAGGGTGTATCGAGACGGGGCATCGATATACCAGAGTAGACTAGCGTATACCTTCTCGACCCATACAGATGGGCAATGGATGATCCCATATCCATTGGTGTTTGACATCAGAGATGATATACGGGTGCTCAGTAGAGACTGGGTACACTGGACGGACTCGCCGAGAACTCCCAGATGGTATTATACCTTACGTCAGATGGCAGTTCTCTGGTGACACTGGTACAGAGTAGTCTGTTGACCCGAGATCGTCATAGAGTCTTGTGTGGTTCCCACTGTGCTTTGATTTCCATCTTACCACGTCCAAGAGGGCGTGCAAAACGGTGGTTTTTGGGTACAGTCCCGAGTCACATGGAGGCAATAAGCGATAGGAGGGGATTCGTCTCTCCCGGTATAGGGAGTTGATGTTGCGCTGTGTTCGATTGGCTATAACCGGAAATCCCTGGCCAGGGTTGCTGAGATTTACTGGTAAGTGTTACCAGTAGTTTCTCGAATGTTATAGACCTCATATCGACACGACTTATCGAGCTATTGGGGTCTGAAGTTTACCACCCCTAGGCGAGATATGCGACATATCAGACGATCAGACCGAACTGTACGGTAGTGTTACTGGTTGGATTCACAGGAGTATGAGCGGGCTTGCTCGTCGATCTTCTGATCGCTCAATACCCGGGTGGCCGTTACGTTTAGCAGACCGCTTGCGGCTTGTGGATGTTTGATATGATCATCATCCGCTGCCGGCGTATTGACGAGTCTTTAGAGTCCTACACAGAGGTTTCCTGGCTCAAGCGAAACGAAATAGGAGCGCATATGAGATATGTGCGGGACCGAGAATAATACCAGTATGTGATACTGTGTTCGATTCTCGCGATGTGACATTGATCGGTTATATGCGATATAGCCGGGTTATCGGATCAAGTGTTGATTCGATAAGTTGTTACTAATGATACCAGTCGGTTGTGTGCGTCATGACCGGATCGTTAAATCAAGTGTTGATTTAATGATTTAATGCATAATTATATATTTGATATATTACTTTGCATTAACTAGTATTGGTTCACTTAAGATGGATTTTCTCACTCGGTTGTGCGCATTACATATGCGATATGATTTTGTGCACTTGTTTGTATCATGTTTAATGATACATGCTCATTAGGGTTTGTGTAAAGAATTAAACCTTGGTTAAAGAAATGGTTAGGGTTTTTATTTGCTTATTCATTTATTCATTTGTTTATTCTTTTTGGAAATAAAATATTAACATAAGATGAAATGGTGGCCTTCTTTGTTTTATTCATGAAGGTTCATGAAGTTTTGACCTTGTGACCATTTTGTCTCATGCTTAACCCTAACCATTCCTTTCAACCATGATTAATACTCTACACTAAACCATGGTTTCATGATGATAAGTATTCTTTTAATTTTCTTTTTGAAAAACAACTTATCATAAGAATTATCTTCTTCATCTTCTTCATTGAAGAAAACCTTTCTTCATCAATGGTGATTGATGAAAATGAGTGAGAAATCCAATTCTAAAGTCTACCCACTTCCTATTTCTTCATCCTCTACCTCTTGCCAAGTAGTAGAGTGTGTTTCCTTCACAAGTTTTCTAGACTTGGTGAAGTTGGAGCTTGATCTAGCGATGCCTCGACGTAGATCATCTTCGGCACGTCGTCGATGACCTAGCCCGCTCTTTCTCCGACGAAGCCGACGCTAGAGCCCGGAAATTCATTTGGACAGCGAGGGGACTTCGTTGCGGAGCTATGGAGGTGGAGCACCGGATCTACAAAGGTTGTATTTCCGTTTACTTGTAGTTAAGTGTTAACTAGTTTGCTTTTCGCCTAGATTTCTAGCCAACGATCCGTAGTCTAGGGTTTCTCGGCACCGTAATTTTTGAAATTGGCATGGTTGATGCCTTGTGAGACCTCACTAGGGTGCCTAGGAACCCTACACGCTTACGCCATTCGCTTTCGCCACAGTGTCCCGTTATGCACCGTTAGGTTAATAAACTGACGGCATACCGTGGCGGGACTAGCGCGGGTGCAAAATATAAGCAAAGTTTATTATATATCTTATATACAATAATAAAGCATCCGTCTCACAAATATAAAATGATCACATCACAGAATATCAGCAACAGAAGATAACATATGAAATATAGGATATACTAGGAGGTCCGTGTTTTATTTTGAGCCTGTATAAAACACAGATTCCACGGTCGTGATGAATACCCAAACCCACATCCCTAAACCCCTATGAGAGCGGCAAGCAACCCTACCAATTCTAGAGTTAGGAGACCCGGAATTGACTCCTCGAGTTGGTCTCCCGCTGGACTCTAGAACCCGGTTACTTGTGCTCCCCACCTTGGGTCTATTCTAATGCGGAAAAGTAAATAATATACAACAATGGTGAAATCATCCTCAACCCAGAAGTGCCCTAATAAACGAATATTACTGTTTCCCCCAATTAGAGAGCAAAGCTCCATTCAAAATTTGAAATTTGAAATGAGACGGCGCCTCATAAGAACGCCAGCGCCAAGAACGCTAGGGCCAAGAACGCCAGTGCTAAGAATCAAAGACTCTGACGCAGCGCTCACGTGCAAAGCTCGAGAGCGCTCGCGCTAAGAGCGCCAGCGCTAAGAGTCAAAGACTCTGAGGCAACGCTCACGTGCAAAACATGAGAGCGCTAGCGCCAGCGCCAGTGCTAAAAGACTCTGAGGCAGCGCTCACGTGCAAAGCACGAGAGCGCCAGCGCTCACGTGCAAAGCACGAGAGCGCCAGCGCCAGCGCTAAGAGTCAAAGACTCTGAGGTAGCGCTCACGTGCAATGCACGAGAGCACTAGTGCCAAGAGCGCCAGCGCTAAAAGACTCTGAGGTCTAGCGCCAAGAGCGCCAGCGTTAAGAGTCAAAGACTCTGAGGCAGCGCTCACGTGCAAAGCACGAGAGCGCCAGCGCCAGAACTAAAAGTTCTCAACCCTTGGATCATGGATCAAAGATCCAAGAAGATGATAAATCATAAAATTACCAGAATAAAATTCTGTTGAGGAAATACTCCTCAAAATCTTTCCAAACAGGAAAGATTTTGCCCTGTAAATCAGAGCACCGTTAGATCAAAGATCCAATGGTGATTAAAAATCACCAAGATACAGAATGAGTTCTGTATGGGAAAATATTTTTCCAATCTTGTTAATAACAAGAAAACTATTTTCTGTAAAATAGAAGCCCTTGGATCAAAGATCCAATGGTAGGAAACATTCCCCAAATCAATCAGAGATCTTTCAATAAGAGATTTCCTTAATTGATTCAACAGGTCAGCCTCTCCTATATAAAGGACCCAAGATTTCAAGTCTTGTACACAGAAACCTCCCCATAAGTTCTTAAATTGAAAAAAGAAAAACAGAAGAACCCCCATAAGTTTCCAGTTCTGAGAAAAGAAAAAGTGAAGAGCAAGCTCTAAGAAGAAGATCCTTTTTTAAGGTAAATAAAAAGAAGAGAGATCATAACATCTCCTCCATATTTGAGAGTTTAACTCTCGCATCAGAAGAACTTAGTTCTTTTTCTAGATCACAGATCTATAAGACCAAGTCTTTCACAAAAACAGAAGAGATCAAAGTCTCTCTTCATAAAAAGAAGAACTTAGTTCTTAGATCTACGAGACAAAGTCTCTCTTCATAAAAAGAAGAACTCAGTTCTTAGATCCATGAGACAAAGTCTCTTGTAAACCGAGAATTAATTCCCAGAGCATAGAACTGATCAGAGCTGCCAAAGAAGCTCCTTAGCGCTCCAATTTAAAAGAAGCGCTTTAGCGCTCCAAATCTGGCGCTCAGCGCCAAGCGCTCCACGTGCTCCTCACGTGGGCGCTATTTTATAAGAAGTGCTTTAGCGCTCCAAATCTGACGCTCAGCGCCAAGCGCTCCACATGCTCCTCACGAGGGCTCCATTTTAAAAAGAAGCGCCTTAGCGCTCCAAGTCTGGCGCTCAGCGCCAAGTGCTCCACGTGCTCCTTATGTGGACGCTAAAGAATTACAAAGCGCTCTGTAAATAAGGCCCCAGCGCCACGAAAAGTGTTCAACACTCAATAAAAGACAAAAAGAAAAAGGAGTGTCAGAGCCCAAATCAATGCTCAACATTATTTGAATAAAAGGGGCTAAGCCTAAATGAATGTTCAACATTCTACTCAAAATGAGTGGACCGAGTCCAAACAAGTGTTCAAACACTTTATTCAAAAATGAGTGGACTAAACCCAAGCTGGCCACAAGTCTCTAATTCAGATCAACGGAGCCCATGTGCTCATAATCTTCTTGATTGGTCTTAGTCTCAAACCTGACTGTAGCTCTCCCAACCAACATTGGTTCAAGGGTACATCTCTTCACACCTCTGATATGTGTCGTTGTAATTCTTCAACGTCTTTAGAGAGGTGGCGGGTCCCGACAACCAGAAACTCTATGGACTATGAGGTCCTTAAACTCATGGACTATGATGTCTTTAAACCCATGGACTATGATGTCTTTAAAGCTAATGGACCGCAACATCCCTAAACTAAACTTTATGGACTATGATTTCCTTAAACTTTGGACCGCAACGTTCTTAAAAATAAATTGCGGACCGCAACGTCCCTATAAACTAAAGAAAATCCCGTTGAGTAGATCTTAGTCTAAAATTAGACTAACGTATCCTCAACATGTGTTTGAGTTGATCTTAAGCTAAAACAAGATTAACGATCCTTAAACCAACCCAAACCCAAATCTAAGAAAATACGGATTTGGACTAATCCACGCCCTATGAGCGACAATATAAATTAGTCTCCGTATACAATCTACGGGCAACAAAAAATAAAACAAATACATATGACACGAAGTGACCATCTGGAGAAGGAGAAAGTGGTTACCGCTATGTGGTAGCGTAATTAATTGCAGGGGCTTGCGCCTGCCTGAAAGAGCATCCCCACAATCAAAAACCCCTCGTACACGAGGGGGAATCTGACGAAGTCTGCTACAACGGCCGCATCTATCTAAACCTCTGATATACGGTGCAATCAATCAACTTGGCATCTTCGGAGAAGTGGACAGATAAAACCAAATAGCATCTGCCCCCAAATTCAGACAAGACGTTTGTCTTCCCGGTTTTCGGCAGCGAACAGATTCTGGCACGCCCAGTAGGACCTTTTCCTCTTTCCACTCTATACTTCGTGTGTTATGTTTGTGAACGATTCGCGATTTAATATGGTTGCCCCTGGATTTGAGGTACTAAGATTTGGTGTCTTGCTCCGTGCAGAAGAGAAAATGGTTTCCAACTACACCAATTGCAACAACAACTCTCACTCCGTCCTCGCTGGAGGATTGACCTATGGGCCCCAAGCGGCCTCCATCTTTGCCATGCCAGTGGAATAGGTGACTCAGGCCACTACTGGACTATTCTATGGGACCATGATCTTACCGGCAAGCTTCAGCGTCCCAATGCCATCATAGGAAGCTCCGAAGAAGTCGGTCTTTGATCGGCTTACAACTACCACGGCCCCTCTCAACGGGCCGTCCAATTCCAAGTCTATTGCCCCAGTCTTCGACAGGCTGATCATGAGCTCCAGTGGGCCCATGAAGAAGCCTGCAATACCTGAACGAGTCATCCCAAAGCGGATAGCTGTTCGAACTCCCGCTTCAGGCGAAGTCACCAAAGCTGCTTCCCCTGTCCAAAGGTCAGTCTTCGGCAGGTTGGACGTTTCTTCTCAGCGGACGTCAGTCTTTGACAGGCTGGCACCAATAACAACCTCTTCTCAAATCAGGGGGCATGATGGAGCCACCCCCGTAACTGAGCCAGCACCATCTGCAAGACATGCTCGACATCGCCACTGGCGCCGAGTGAGGAAAACTGGGGGCAGCTCTCCCTCTGGACTAACTCCACCAGCTCCAATGGTGGAAATTGATGCTGCTGTTCTAACTGGAAACAACTTTGAACCACTCAGGAGGGTGCGCAAGAACTCTCCGACCGCCGTGCTAAAAAGATCTCCTCCTCCTGTGGAGAATGTTATAAAGGCAAAACTAGAGCAGCGCCCTCAGCGGCTGTCCTCAAAAATCCATAAGGTATGGCGAAGAGTCCATGACTCTGTGATCGACAAAGACTACTCCCGTCGACAAAAGAAAATGAAAATTCGGTAAGAGGAGGACCATCCTGCCGCCATGCTGCGGAGGGTATCGGTTGCACGAGTGCCTATTGCAGTAGCCCTCTCAACTTCGACCGCCCATAAAAAGAGGAGGGCGGAGAAGATCCCTATGCCTGGGACGAATCTCAATGGCACTGAACCCAGACGCTCCAAGTCTGGGGGCATGGTGGTGCATACTATTTATATGGCTTCCAGGAAGGAGGAGAGCCGCACTTCCGGGGGTCACCGACCACTCATCCGATCCGTACCAAAAGCCCAAGAGCAACAACAAAAGCTCCAGGAAATGTTAACAAAGATGGCCGCACTCACTGGGACAAAAGAAAGCCCAGAGACATCGTCGGAGCAATGCCAGGAGCATGAAACCGATGCCGAGTTCCTCCGCAGAATGCTCGAGAAGAAAGATAAAGAAGCCGCGGAACAAGCGGCCAATATAAAACAAATGGAGCTATTATTCGAGGACATGGTGGGCATGATGATACAGCCGGATCCTCCAGCTGAAGACCCTCCGATAATCATTGAAGACGACAGAAGGAAGACATCAAACCCTCTTCCGGCTCTATCAGCACCCAAGGAAGAGACCATCTCCAAAGCCGCCCTTAATGATTATATAGCTCAACAGATACGAGCTCATAAAGCGAACGAAGTTGCTGGCCATGTCGTCAGAACGGGGCAACCATATCCCAGCTGGTACGATCAAATCAAGTACCCGCCAGGATACACAATTCCTAAGTTCCACATGTACAAGGGGGAAGGCAATCCTGTAACACCATTAGTTCATTTATACCAGTTCCAGTTCTTATATTTTCTTATTTATGGTATTTTCTTGATTTATCGTGTTTTGGGTGCGAATGGTATTTCACATCAGTATTGCATCCGACCCGACCCGCTTGCTTTAAACTTGTTTGATTCATATTTATGAATTATCTTGACTTGTTACATAGACATGTGCACTTTCATGAAAACTGCATACTGGCTTTTTATTTGGCATTGCATCTTTTACCATATAACATTTTAAGTCACGTAAAATGTTTTAAAAATACATTGCATGACCTGCATGATACCCCTAACCCCGTGGTAACATCCGCGCATCTTGTTCTCGTTCCGTTCAGTAAAACGGACTTGTTTGGATGGCTACGCGCACGTACATGCATTCGTTCTTAGGGGTATGCATTTTCGTTACCCAAGCATTCATTTTGAAATTTAGTCATCGCATATATTTTTCGTAATTTAAAATTGAATTTTTTAGACTCGACCCGGGCGTGTTTTGGAATATTTTTGTATCCCGCCAAAATTCAAATTTATTTAATATTTTAATTCGACAGTATAAATTTTTACGTAACAGTTTTAAGTATTTAGTTTACCAATTAATCATTTTAAATATTAAATCTAAACTACTTTAACAACCCAGTTCCTTCTCTCTCCTTTCCATCTCTTTCTTTGACTCGGGGACCCCACTCATCTTTTTCTCTCTTTCCTTATCTCTCTGCTTGTGGCCCCCACCTCACGAGCTCTCTCTCACAGTCTCTCTCCTCTCTCTTCCCTTTCTCTTTCTTTTCCTCTCTCCCCACGCTGTGCCTCTCTCTCTCTTCTTTCTCTCTCCTCTTGCGTCTCTCTCTCTCATCTCGGAGTTATTGTGCATACCTCGAGTCGCGTCACCGCACGAGGGATCTCGTCACCTCCCTTAGCAAGAAGCCTTGATTTCCTCGTTCTTCTTCCTTTAAAACCCAAGCCCCTCCTCTGCGAACCCATCACAGTGCACATCTCCTCCAACCCTAACCCAAACTCCATCACCTCCTCACCTCAAAGAGCCTTCCTTTCTCCTCTTCATCGCCATATCCTTCATATTCTCTCTCCATTCCCGAGCTCACCCTGCACCCAACACAACACCGAGAACCCACCTGCACCACCTTACCTCGTCGCCGATCCCCTCCACCAATCATCGCCATCTCCTCCCTCACCTCTGTTCTCTCTCACCTCTGTTCTCTCTCCTACACCTAACCCTGCACCCAAACACCCCAGCAAACAAAACTAACCCAAACCCTAGCTTAACCCTAACCGAACCCTAACAACCAAACCTCATCGCCGGAGCTACGATCATCTCCTCGACACCATCTCTGCTACCTGAAAACCACAGTGCACAACCACAGTAAGCCTTCTCTTCTTCTTCTTCTTCCTCCTTCTTTCTTTATTTCCTTTCTTTTCTTTCTTTAAATTCTTGAATCTTACATTTCATAGATCGCCAGAACCGGGCTTGACGCCGACGATCCAGACGACGTACCTTACCTGCGTGATCACCCTCGTGCGTTACTTAGACCCGATCCGTGTTCCGTGCGTGCGTCGCGACAGTTTGCCGACATCGGACATACCGAATATATCCATTTCTTGATCCGTCTAGGAAAGTTTATCTTGCTACATGTTACATTACTTTATATACATCTATTTTAATAATTATAATACTGGTATTTTAAATCATGCATCCCAAGTTCTCGTTTTACAGTTTTCCGACATCCGTATACATCCGTACGTATTATTTTACATCTAGCGCATGCAAACCTATCTTGTTACATATTATACTACAGTATACTGCATCCAATTGAATATAACCGTTCATATTGTTTAAATTGTACATTCCGTATTTACCAGTTTATCATTTTACGGTTATATGATATCCGTTTGCATCCATATCATATAGAATACATATAGCTGCATCTACAGATCACATTAATACATAATACTGTTAAATTAACACCCCATGTTTAATAAAGTGCATCCTAATTAGTATTAGAACTATAAATGTAACCCTAATTGATAATTGTGCATCCATATCATTGATCTCATATCTATTTGCATACCATGTCACATTATCTCATTTTACTGTTATATTAGTACTCCATACTTGATTTTGTGCACCCATGCTTACTACAATTTGATTATGAATACCCACTTGATACCCGTACACTACTTGGCACGACTTGATACACTATTTGACATGACTTGACACATAAACACTACCTGACATAACCTGATATACTATTGCTTGACTTGATACCTGGTCTTATTACTAATGCCGACAATCTTGACCTATTGTCCCTACGGACATTTCCTGTTTTCTATTTAGACAAACCTGTACCTGCTTGATCCTATGTTGGCATTAGATCCAGATTTATCAATACCCGACTTACACACATAACTTGGGGGTATGGGAAAATCAAGAATGTAGCCGAACGTAACTCAAAGGGCTATTATCCTTTTACCATGGTCTCGTGGGGTTGGACGGGACATAGACTCACAGTCTATTATCCTTTTACCGTGGTCCCATGGGGTTGAACGGGGTATAGACCGATGGGTTACGCTGAGGATTACATTAATTGATTTCAAAGAACTTTAGAGTAGATAACCCTATAACACAGTTTGGATTACTCACTGCACTTCACCCGTTTATATCTTGTTCACTGATCCTTATTCATGTTACTATTTATTTCTTGATAACTTGTTTATACTTCATGCCTGCATATTTCATTACATCCTACTTGCTTAAAATTATTGATTTTATGGCGCACTAACGTCTGGGTTTTGCATGGCCCAGATCCATTATCCTTATCGTAGGCTGCTCAGGAATATTTAGATCAACAGGCCGAGCAGTGAGGACCTGTTATTAGTTTAGTTTAGTTTCCTTTCAGTATTTTCATTCCTGATGTGAGACCGCATTATGGGACGCACATTCCAGTTTATTATTGTACTTGGATCTTTTGCTTCCACATTATTTTATTTCTTGACTCGTTATTCTTGCTCATGGACATGTATTAGATAGTTGTTTTATTTTTCTATTGTTCTTGATATCTCCAGACGGCCGTAATGTGACTGTGGAGGGATCTTTCCTAGTCACAGGTAGCATGGTTGGCTCTGTCACGTGCCGATCTTAGCGCACTCTGAGAAGCGGGGCATGACAGGGTTTGTTTAGTATCAGAGCTATAGGATTTAGGTTAATCGGGTTTGATTCTTTTGTACTTGGGTATTGGACCCAATATACGAATCAGAATACTCATGATTAGGAACATGTCCTGCCACTTTACCATCTTTCCATTCTTGAATCTTAACTTTCTCTCGATCCTTTGCCTTAACGATATGCAAACCACTTTGCATCTCAACTTGAAACCTTTTGGTTCCGTATTGTTTCTCTCTATTCTGATGCTAGGATTTGGGGCGATTTGAACTGAGTTATGTGATTGTAACTATGAACTGTAGCATGGTTACAATGCGGTACTCTATTTAAGTAACTTGGAGTTCTAGTTTTGATTCGTATCCTTGATTCATGGTCATCATTCATCACAAGTTTTGAATCTTGTTTATCATACTAATCTTCTTTGGTGTCTTGGTTGCAGGATCATGGCAGCCAGGAATCTATGATCGTACCAGAGGCGTATGGATGACGCCACTTTGCTTGGAGTAATTCATGACTTGCTAGAGGACCACAAGCAGCAGACTGAGCTGAAGCCGGCGTTCGCACCAAACCAAACGCCCGTACGTAGAGATATTCCGGTGAACCGATGTGGCGTAGCACCGATGAAGAAAATAGCCATTGCTGATCGGAGAAGGAGCGTGATTTATAACTTTTGCCATTTACCTGGACATGTGCAAAGGGAGTGTCGGTGGAAGCTTGGACACTGTTTAATTTGTGGATCGGCGGATCATACCATCAATGCTTGTTCGTCGAAGCTTCGTAAGAAAGAAGATGTTCAGAGGCTAGTTTTGCCCAAGTAAAAAGGAAGGGTGTTGTGCGATTACTGCCGACGACCGGGTGACTATTGAAGGGATTGTCGTATGAGGCTTGGACTTTGTTTTGTTTGCGGATCAGCTGATCACATCATTGATACTTGTCCGTCAAAGCTAAGTTTAAAGGAAGATACTCAGAAGCCACCGCAAAAGCAGTTTCAGGAGCAGAAGCAGTTGACTCAGGGACCCAATCAAGCTTGAGGATTTACCCTGACGGCTGAAGAAGCCAAGGCTTCAGAGGAAGTCGTTTCAGGCATCCTACTTGTTCATGGTTTTCTCGCATTAGCGTTATTTGATTCTAGTGCATCCCATTGATTTATGTCGTCCAAGTTTAATACTACACACTCGACTACTTGCACGACCCTGTCTAGTTATTGGGACATACACACTGGGAATGGGAAAATCATAGCTAGTAGAGAATGTAAGGATTGTTCTGTAGTTATTTGCGGACGGGAGTTATTCGCAGATTTCTTGGTGATTGATACCGGTAGTTATGAAGTTGTCTTGGGAATGGATTTTCTCGGCACTTTCCACGCTCACATTAATTGTAGAGCAAACAAAGCGATTTTCCAGATTCCCGAACATCCGGAGGTTGTTTGGAGTTAGCAGTTCTGTCGGGCCAGTTGAGTTTAGGGCTAGGCCGACAAACAATGTTCTTTCGTCGATAGAAGTTAAAGCGCCAGCTGTAGTTCGAGATTTCATGGACGTGTTCGAGGAAATCTCGGGTTTACCACCGAAACGAAATGTGGAGTTCACGATCGACCTTGTTCCTGGTGCAGCGCCAATCTTAAAGGCGTATTATCCAATGGAACCAATGGAGTTGGAAGAAGTCAATTACTTGAGAAAGGTTGGATTCGCAGCAGTAATTCACCTTGGGGAGCTCCAGTTCTTCTAGTAAAAAGACGGCACACGGGTAAATATGCGTCAGCTTTTGAGGCATTGAAGCAGAGATTGATAACCACTCCTATTTTGACTGTACCAGACGGTTCCGGAGGATTGGTGATTCACAGCGATGCATCTGTGGAAGGATTGGGATGTGTTTTAATGCAGCATAGGAAGGTTATAGCCTATGCATCGAGACAATTGAAGATCCATGAGAAGAATTACCCAACTCATGATTTGGAGCTAGCGGCTGTGATTTTCGCTTTGAAGATTTGGAGCCACTACCTATTGGGCGAAAGAGTTGAAGTATTCACTGATCACAAGAGCCTAAAGTACGTGTTCACGCAGAAAGATCTTAACATGAGGCAGCGTAGATAGTTGGAGCTGATGGCTGACTACGATCTTGATCTTAAGTACCATCCGAGGAAAGTTAATGTTGTGCCGGATGCGCTTAGTCGGTTGCCAGTAATTCAGACGTTGCCTGCACGAAAGGAGCTTATCGAAGACTTTCAGAGATTCGAGTTAGAGATCATGCTACCGCATTCTTCGGGACAGTTGATGTAGCTGCAAGTACAGTTGTCATTGATTGAGAATATTAAAGCAGCGCAGTTACAGAACCCTAGATTGCAAAAGTTTCGAGGACAAGTTGAAGCTGGACTTCGAACGGACTTGTTGATTCATGAAGATGGTTCGTTGCGATATGGTAGCCGTTTGTGTGTGCCAAAGGGAAACATTCGAGAAGAAGTTATGAAGGAGGCGCACAGTTCCACGTATTCCGTACATCCTGGAGGCACGAAGATGTACCGTGATCTATGACAGCATTTCTGGTGGGAAGGCATGAAAAGGGAGATTGCTCGCTTTGTAGCAAAGTGCTTGGTGTGCCAGCAAGTTAAGGCTGAACATCAAAGGGTTGCTGGTTTATTGCAACGAATTCCGATTCCTCAATAGAAGTGGGAACATATAACCATGGATTTCGTGACAGCTTTACCGCGGAGTCCAAAGGGTAACAATGTAGTTTGGGTGATTGTTGATCGATTGACCAAGGCAGCTCATTTCATACCATTTCGAGTTGGTCAATCAACGGAAGCGTTGGCAGAACGGTACATGCAGGAGATCGTAAGATTGCATGGAGTACCGGTGAGCATCTTGTCCGACCGTAACACCCGTTTCTTATCACACTTCAGGAGGAGCTTACAGGAAAGTTTGGGGACACGATTGAAGTTTAGCACAGCTTATCATCCTAAGACAGATGGCCAGTCGGAAAGAACGATCCAAACTCTTGAAGACATGTTGAGAGCTTGCATGTTAGACTTCAGGGGTTCGTGGGAAGATCATCTACACTTGGTGGAGTTTTCTTACAGCAACAGTTTTCAGGTGATTATTCAGATGGCTCCATTCGAAGCATTGCATGGTCGCAAGTGTCATTCACCTGTTTGTTGGGACGATGTTGGAGGACGAAGATTGTTGGGACCGGATTTGATCGTGCAGACAGTAGAGAAAGTTAATACTATCCGGAATCATAGGAAGGCAGCACAAGATCGGCAGAAGAGTTGGGCCGATACATCGAGAAGACCTCTAGAGTTCGCTGTTGGTGATCTGGTATTCTTGAAGATATCATCGACTAGAGGAGTGATTCATTTTGGGAGTCGAGGCAAGCTTAGTCCTCGATTCGTAGGGCCTTTCGAGATTTTGGAGCGTGTTGGAGAAGTGGATTATCGATTGGCGTTACCACAATCTTTGGCGAATGTTCATGACGTGTTTCATGTATCTCAACTCCGTAAGTATGTTCGAGATGAAACACACGTGCTGGATCATTCGGGGCTGACTATAAGAAAGGATTTGACCTTTGAGAAGCGACCGATGTCGATTGTTGATAAAAGAGAAAAGGTCCTTAAGAACAAGGTTATCCCTCTCTGTAACATTTCATAAAATATAAAATATTATTTTTGGAATTTAATATTAAAATAATATATTTCCCGAAAACTGCCCGATTTGCGAAATTGTGGTTTTCGAAAAAGGGTATAAATATATACCGATAATTGTGAAATAAATGGAAATTAAAATGTTTTATTCATTTAATAATATATTTAAAGGATTTGGCATTTTAAAAATTTATTATATACAGTTTCGATAAAAACCCGATTAGTGCACCGCTAATCGCGATTAGGCCAAATCCGTGTTTCTACAGTTTTCATGGCAAGTGCACCATGTCATGTTATATTTGGTTACATATTGTTGCATTTGTGTTGTTTTATGGGTATTATGTGATTTGGTTTTGAAATTTAAAAGAGAAAAGAAAAAGAAATGGCAAAAGGGTAATTTAGTGAAAAAGGGTATGATTGGAGAGAGAGAGAGTGTGTGAATAAGTGAGAGAGGGGGGAGGGGCTGCTGCCTATTCTTTTTCCCCATCATTTTCCTACTTCTTCTTCATCTTCCTCCAACCCCACTTCCCTCCACTTCAAACCCTATACCCATCTCCAAATAATCCCCAAAACCTTATACTCTCTTTACAAAAATTAATCCCTATCTCTTCCACTACACATTGGACCAAGAAAAGTTGGATCTTGATGACTTTGGACTTCTAGGTTTTGCTCAAGTGACACTCATGAGGTATAGCTTCTTCCATTTTGTTAGTTTTAAGCTTCTTTCTATTCTAGTTTAGTTTAGAAGTCGTTTTAGCGTGGAATTGTGATGTTGGAAAATTATAGTGAAGGGTTTGGGTGTTTGTGTAGATTTGAGGTGTGTAGTGGCTGTTACAAACCTTATGGATTAAATTCAAGAGCTGGAATTGAGTGTATTAAAAAAAATACAAACTTTAGAATTGATCCATGTAGGTTTTGTGGGAATAAAGGGTGTGCAGGGAAATCTGGAGCAACCCGGGGGATTTTTGAGACAAGCAAACAACTCCAGGGACCAAATTAGAGTACTAGGAGACCACCCTGACCATACGAACCGCAACAGAGGCACCATGGCCGAGGTGGCCTAAATTTTTAGTGTTTTGTCCGGCCACTTTTTGGTATTTGATGTCGGGGTTGATCCAGTAGGTCATATACATCATATACAGCACCCTAGACTTGTTTGTGCAACCCCTTTTGGCCTGAATCAAAATCTGGAGGCACTTTGGTGTGATTTTGGCTATGTTTTCCGTATTTTGAAATGTTTAGTTTTGATACTTGGATTTGTTTTTGGTTGTTTAATGTTTTTACATCAACGACTAGGGGTAATTTGTTGGTTTTTCATACGTGGGCTATAGGTTCTAACCTATAGGCGATTCGTATGCCGTTTTGGTTTTCGGACATGATGTTAATAGCGATTGCGATTTTTTATTATTGTAGATACCCTCGCGTGGATTCTAAGGTGACGGAGCATGGCGTCATCGACTTCGACAAGCAAGGATCAAGGTGAGTAGATCTATATCTACTGGGGAAGTTGGTTGGATGGCGTATAGCACCCCCGCAAAGTTTTGATAGAAACTGATTTATAGAATATGGTTAAGGAAACCTAGATTTGGAAACTAGGGTTAGAGTTAAATGATAGTTAGTGAAACCATATTAGAAACTAAGGATAGTTAGAAATGATATAATACGGCTAATATGTGATGACGGGATTTGAGGATGATATTTGACGATATTGCCGTTTAGGATACTATAGGACTAGATAGTCGACGTAGATGTGTCATCCGAACCATAAATATTTCTAAACTGAAGAGTCGTATGCTTCTTTTAAACAGATACCTTGAGGGATGTTACGGAATTTCAAATGATATCTTTTCCTTAAAAACACCGTAACCCCTATTTTCAAAAACTACGACTCGCTCTTTAAAAATCTGATTGTATGGTTCGGGTGTGTATGTTAGATTAGATACTTATACTTTTAGTGGAGATAGAATGTTTATGTAAACTCGAATTGATGTGAGGTATAAATGTGATGAAAGAATATAAGACGGATATGATGATATGATGATATATTGGTATACGGATGCGAGTCGATTGAGATGGTTGATACCTTGTCTGTCCCATGATATGAGATCGTTATGGAAGTGACCTGGGACATAGGTATATAGTTACATTTATATATGTTGTGAAACATGTGTGATATGCCGTACGATGGATTATACCATACGTGATGTTGTGTAGCTAGATGCCGATTGATAGATTCACCGACTCGGTCATGTTAGATACGTATACCTGTCAGCATTTGCATATGATTTACCTTATGCTGCATTCATGTTTTTGGCATTTCATTATTTGTACCTGTGCTAGTACACCTGCACCATTATCGATGATGCGTATGTTACACGTACACAGATTTGCCGGCTCACACACTTCATCATCGATAGTTGCCATGTTAGATGCCGATTGATAGATTCACCGACTCGGTCATGTTAGATACGTATACCTGTCAGCATTTGCATATGATTTACCTTATGCTGCATTCATGTTTTTGGCATTTCATTATTTATACCTGTGCTAGTACACCTGCACCATTATCGATGATGCGTATGTTACACGTACACAGATTTGCCGGCTCACACACTTCATCATCGATAATTGCCATGTCACTTCACAGTAGGATTGCTACATTATGATACGACTCCTTGCATAATTTACTTGCTATTGTTGCATATGCACCTTTATACGATGTTGTATTTGACTTGGAGAAATTGGGAACCGCAGGATGTATTTTAAAAACGGGAATCATTTAAAAGAGCGGTTTTCCTTTAATATGTCATATCACTGTCCCATATTGCATGATATTGAGATATGCTATTTTCATGAGATTTCTGGATTTGAGAACCATGGCTATTTCAAAAGAAAGTAAGTACTGTTTTAAAAACCCGGTTTCTCTTGATATGATATTTCAGTGCGTCCACCATGCGTTTTCTCGGTTCTGAGACGTGTGACATGTGAAACCCGATCGAGGAGCTGGATGAGGCCGATTGCGGTTACATGGTGGACCCGGTAAGGTACCCCGAGGCAAGAAGCTCGAGGTATAGACGATGAGCCTGGCAGGGGCAGACTGCTTACCGGTGATAGCATTTGGACCTGGCGGTTATCCGGAGGATACCGACCGGAGTCATGAGATAGATATTGGCCGTTCCGTACTGCCGGAGCCCGCGGACCGATCCCACAGATGATACGGAGCCTGAGATATATAAGGATTTACGTGCCGATACTGGGCACAAGTTTCATGATGTTTTCGGGTGTCGATGTTGGACACCCAGGTTCCATGATTTTGATGTGTCGCGAGGGACACCATTAATTTATATCCTCATACTTTCATGTACACTTCTTTATGATATTTACGTGCATACTGACATTGATCATATGGTTGGACGAGATCCAGATGCATACATGCGTTGATTATACTGTGGGATGTTATCCATATGCTTATTGGCATTGACTATCTTGTTGGCACATATACAGACCCGGTCACCTAAGATATTATAGTATTACCTTCATGATATAGTTGATATAGGAGTCGTTGTTTATTCGATTTCTACTTGTTGATATATTTCTATTCACGAGTTGGCAACTCACCCCCGTTGTGCCACAGTTCTTGCAGGTAGACCGCAGGGATCAGTAGCGGCTTCGCTGGCACACAGTTGCATTCGGGTGTTTTGCATTGGTAGGTAGGACATTTGTATCGTACCCACTCTTGTATCTACATTTCATATTGTATCTAGTCAACTCCATCAATCAAAATTAGTAAATTGTATAAGTAATGAGACTTAGTGGGATTGTGGTTGCGAGACTTAGGGCGAGGGGTTTTCCGCTACTTGTGGTTTTTATGTCTTGCTTTTCTTTATCTTTTGTGGTGATCTTCGCCGTTGGGCGTCGTATACTTATTTTTATTGTCTTGCGTGGTTGTGATCCGCCGTTTGGCGAAGTGCTAGGTCCCGCTTGGGTATGCCTTTATCATTATCTTGTATATGTGGTTTTGGATCAAAATATACAAAGGAGGTGCTGCCCAAATTTTTAAAAGACGAAACATGTTTTCAAACTAGTAAATTCCACTTGCATTTTCATGTCCCTTTTCTATGCATTTTAAGAAAACTTGATCTCATTATACCTTTATTTCAAAACTTCACCTCCTTTATTTTCTTAAAAACGTTTAGATTTCTGTGTTTCAGCTTATTTGAATTACGTTATGCCTTTAGAAGTTGCGTGATTTAAGTGTTGGTCACGAGCTAATATTTCGGGTCGTGATAAAGTTGGTATCAAAGCGCTAGGTTTAACCTTGGTTCGAGTCTATGTTTGACTATGCGGAGTCTAGGGCGGGTATGTATTTCGGAACCTAGGCTTGACCTTACGGAACTTAGACTTGAACGGGGGGAGGGTATTAGACCCGAACTTTCGTTTCATAGGTTGACCCTGATTGATGGAGTAGGTAGCTTGAGTAGAGTGACGTACCGTACATATGTTCCGCGGCATATTTACGATACGATACTCCACTTAAGAAACCTTAGGATGTACATATTTTGAGATCTATGATTCTCTTCATACTCATGATTATACATCCATTTGAGATCCTTGATTCTATTTGTTTCCATAATCATACTCCCATTGATGCTGTTCCTTCTCATGATCATGTATCCATTCTGGATCTGTCGTTTCCTTTCTTGCCGTTGATCTGCTCTCTTCGATACTCGATTGAGGTTCCTGTTACCATGGTTTGAGCGTAGTTTGAGCTGCTGCTAGTGATGCGGTCAGGGCGACTCGTCTGGTACGAGGGCTGACCATTGTGTTTTCTGGTGACATGGGAACATCTCGATGCAGTGCTTATGTTGTGACCTCTCGGATAAGGCGAGTATTTGGTTTTACACCGGATGATCGGACCACTGTTAGAGGTTTCCTGTTGTGAGAGGACTGTCGATGTACAGCCTACTTCAGAGATTGTGATGCCGCCTACCGTGCAGACAGACGACCCAGCTGTTGCTGAGATTGATAGGATGTCGCTTCCAGACCTTACAAGCTGTGATCGCCGGAGCTTCCAGGCAGAGATGCGACAGATGATAGCTAGTCTATCCCGAGTTGAGAGACGAAGGTGATACGTCAGATTGATGCGCCGATGTAGGCCCAGTTGAGTTGAAGATTTTCAGTGTAGAGAGTCTTACTCAGATCTAGAGCAGACCGATCCAGAGATGACCGTTGATGTATCGTCTTTCCTGGAGGATTGAGGCATTGTTTAGCATGCAGACGAAGGATATTCGCAAGTTTCCTAGACAAAGTTAAAAAGTTTGAACGGGTGTCAGAAACCCATTTTTCCCAAGTTTAAAGTGTTCGGAGGAACATGCAGGTAATTCTTTGGACCCTCTAGAAGAATGAAACCCTAACTCGACATGATGATCATGGAACCGCTTTTGAACCTTAGGGTTTGCGGCAGTTTAGCGGTGCCATCAGTGAGGCTTGGGTTTGTCCTTCTACGGCTGGTCCAGAGGTACTGTGGTATGTACCAGATATTTTAGACCGTGCTCAAGTGTTGAGCTTTCGGGAAATTTTGGGACTTTGATGACTCGATCGAAAAGTTTGGTGTCGTCCGGATATCATGTGATAAGAGACCAGTAAGCTGACCACCTTCGGATAGAAGACCTCACCCAGATGCGTTGTGAGTTGATCAAGGACGGACGAGTATTGAGTATTCCTCCGATGGTTGGGACGAGTTCCCGATGACGTTTTCGGCCAGATATCTTCTACAGAGTGATGAAGATACCGAGTTCGTGACTTCGAGTCCGTGTGAGAGACTCCGGATTGAACGTGGCCGAGGACAGTTGCAGTGCGCAGATAGCATGGCGTGACGTCATAGTGGGCGATGGTACAGATGAGTGGAACCAGAGGTTCGTGCGAGATGCCGGTGAGCTGTTGTTACTCCCTATCGAGATTAGAGAGTTGATATACATACAGAGGCGTTGGGCTGCGGCCAGTTCCCGAGGAAATGTTGTGGTGAGGACGCAGATGTACAGAGAATGAGAAAGCATTATGTAAGGGTACCAGCCTCTGTACAGTTCGGCATAGGCGAGATCGGAAGAGACCTTGAGCAGGATTCCTTCCAGGACACTGCTGCAATGAGATTTGCACCCAGGATCAGTTGTGTCGTGAGTATTTAGAGGGCCAGAGGCCGATGCCAGTGACGTGCTGCCTTACGAGTGGTCATGATGATTGACCGAGAGATGACCAGAGAAGTGCCAGAACGGAATCGTCCCCGTTAGCACACCTGACTGGGCTGATGAGCCGATGAATTGCGAGATTGGTAAATCCACAGAGGAATGAAGACCCAGAGACAGAAGGTGCCATGTAGGGTTACTAGGCACTGTCACAAGGTTTTACATGTTAGGTTTGCCTAGCACCCTATGTAGAGTTTGGGAGTATCACATGTCACAAAGTTTGAATTTTTATGGTGCTAAGCAAGCATACAAAGGAATCGTTCCTAGAAAATTAGGGTTTCAAAAGTAAAAGACAATAAAGACTAGGGTTTCGAGACTACAACCTTTGTAGCACCCTTCACTAGACTCTTTGGCCTCTTGGGTGTTGGAAGAAGGTCCTCTTGAAGTTTTCTCGCGTCCACGACGATCCACCCGAAGTTCCTCGTCCAAGCTCGCAACTTCACTTTTCAAGATGAGAAATGAAGAGAACACTCTAAACAAGTTGGCTAAACTTGTGTAGAATGATGTTGTGGTTATGATTCTCACTTCAAAAACCTTTCTTTATGTGTGTTTTACTCACTAGAAGAAACTAGAGAGCAAATGGTGAAGGAGGAAGAAGATGGTGGCTTTCTTTTAACAAGAGTAAAATGATAACCATAGCAAGTAAAAAGAAAATATATGTATATATATTTTCTAATCCTCATCTAAAACCATGGTTAGATGATGGAGACATTATTTAACTTGAGTTTAAAACACAAAGAGAAGGATAACTCATGGTTAGAAGTAGGTGAGCATGGTTAGGTTTAAAGAAGAGTGTAGAAGCTAAGCAAGAATTATCCTTTTCTTTACCATTTTGTTTTAAACATAAAATCAAATAATAATCCATATATATATATCCATGGTGTGAGTCTTATATTGCCACCATTTCCATGTGTAAACAACCATGATAGATGGTGTATGTATGTATGTATGCACATCCAAATGTGCATGAAACTAGAAAGAAAGAAAAACATACATGCATGCATACATCCATCATTCAAGAAAAGGTTTTAAGTGGGAAAACTAATGGTTAAATGATAAATCAACACTTGATTTATCAATCCGGCCATATCACATATGACCCTACCAAAAGCAAGCCGCCCGATCAATATACGGTATCATATACGCGCATTTTAATCGGGTCCATGCGCATATCGCATACGCGCACCACAACGTTTCGCCTGTACTAGGTAACTCCTTTATGGGACTCTAAGACTCGTCAATACGCCGGCAGTGGGTGATGATCATATCAAGCACCCTCAACCCGCAAGCGGTCAGCTAAACGTAACGGCCACCCGGGTATTGAGCGATCAGAAGAAAACAAGCGAACCTGCTACAACTCCTGTCGAGCCAACCGGCAACACTACCGTACAGTCCGGTCTCTTCGTCAGATATGCTGCATACCGAGTCTAGGGATGGTCACGTCGACCCCAATAACTCAATAAGTCGTGCCGGTGAATGGTCTATAACAGATCGAGAAACTACTGATAACACTTATCAGCAAATCTCAGCAGCCCTGGCCAGGGACTTACTGATATAACCAGTCGGGCACAGCACAACATCAACTCCCAATACCCGGAGAGACGAAACCCCTCCTATCGCTCATTGCCTTCGTGTGTCTCGAGACTGTACCCAACGGCCACCTGTTTGCACGACGCAGTAGAGCCGTGGTAGGATGGCAATCAAAGTATAGTGGGAGAACACACAAGACTCTATGACGATCTCGGGTCTACAGACTAACCTGTACCAGTGTCACCTGAGAACTGCTATCCGACGATAGATATAATTCCATATAGGAGTTCTCGGTGAGTCCGTCCAGTGTACCCAGTCACCACTGAGCACCCGTATATGATCTTGATGTCAAACATCGATGAATGTGGGAACATCCATCGCCCATCGTATGGGTCTAGTATCATATATGCTAGTCTACTCTGGTATATCAATGCCTCGTCTCGATATACCTACGACTAGGGACTTTCCAGGATATGCTTATAGACTATAGATGTCCCACTAGTATGATCTCCATCATAATCAGAGTAGTCAAGCCGATATCCTCAGGGCTTCATCAGCATGTATGAATGAATAAAAGCATGATCAAATCAACATGTCAGATAAAGAAGAACCAGATAGCATACTATCATGTCGAGCAAGAATGCATACTGAATATATATACATGTATAGATACATCCACTATCATATAATGGCCTCTAGGGCATACATATATCCAACAATCTCCCACTTGCACTAAGGCCAGTTATTGGCTTATCTCACCAACATCTCAAAAAGTCGCTCATGCTGCGGCTGAGGGAGGGCCTTGGTGAATGGATCCGCGGCGTTATTCTTTGTGTCTACTTTCCTAATCTCGATCTCGCGGCGATCTACAATCTCCCGGATAAAATGAAAACGCCTCAGGATGTGTCTGGACCGCTGATGGGATCTGGGCTCCTTGGCTAACGCCATAGCCCCATTATTATCACAATACAAAGGTATTGGATCAATAATGGTTGGAACTACTCCTAGTTCCGAGACGAACTTCTTCATCCAGACGGCTTCCTTGGCGGCATCATTTGCAGCAATGTACTCAGCTTCCATCGTAGAGTCTGCAACGGTATCTTGTTTGGAACTCTTCCAACTCACCGCCCCTCCATTGAGGGTAAATACAAACCCAGAGATAGATTTGCTGTCGTCCTTATCGCTCTGGAAGCTCGAATCGGTAAAGGTCTCCATTTGGAGATCTCCATTACCATACACCAAGAACAATTCTTTAGTCCTTCGTAAGTACTTAAGAATGTTCTTCACAGCTGTCCAGTGATTCTCCCCTGGGTTAGATTGATACCTGCTTACAACACTAAGTGCGTAAGCTACATCTGGACGTGTACATTACATCGCATACATTATAGATCCTACTGCCAAAGCATAGGGTATAACACTCATGCGAGCTCTCTCTTCATCGGTCTTTGGACAAGAATCCTTGGAGAGAGTGACCCCATATAAAGCGGGTAAGGCACCCCGCTTGGAGTCTTCCATACTAAACCTTTTTAGGATGGTGTCAATGTACCTGGTTTGGGACAATCCCAATAATCTTTTGGATCTATCCCTATAGATCCTTATGCCCAGAATGTATGTGGCATCACCCAGGTCCTTCATGGAGAACCTTAGTGATAAGAAAGATTTGACCGACTGTAGCATAGGAATATCATTTCCTATCAGAAGAATGTCGTCCACGTATAATACAAGGAATATGACAGTTCTCCCTACAGCCTTCATATAAACACAAGGTTCATCTGGATTTTTGATGAAATCAAACTCTTTGATGACATCATCGAAACAGATGTTCCAACTCCGTGATGCCTGCTTTAACCCATATATGGATTTAAGCAATTTACATGCTTTCCCGCTGCTCCCACTGTCAATGAAGCCCTCTGGCTAATCCATATAAACGTATTCTTCTAAATTTCCATTTAGAAATGCGGTTTTAACGTCTATCTGCCAGATTTCATAGTTGTAGTGAGCAGCAATAGCAAGTAGGATCCGAATGGATTTAAGCATGGCTACGGGAGAAAAAGTCTCGTCATAGTCCAAACCTGGTCTTTGACGAAAACCCTTCGCCACAAGTCTTGCCTTATAGGTCTCCACCTGCCCATCTACACCAATCTTTCTTTTAAAGATCCATTTGCACCCCACAGGTTTTACCCCAGGGGGTACAACGTCCAAAGTCCATACTTTGTTGCTGTACATAGACTCCATTTCGGATCTCATGGCATCCAGCCACTTCACAGAGTCTCTACTCGTGATAGCTTGCTGAAAACTGGTAGGATCATCATCATCCATGATGCAGTCTTCTCCGTCACCATCAATGAGGAAACCATAGTACCTCTCCGGTGGGCGAGAAGTCCTACCAGACCTACGGAGTGGCCGAGGTTCTTCAGTTTCTGTTGCAACAGCCGGTTCAACCAAATCGTCATTTGTAGTTTGTGTCTCTAGAACCTCTTCTAGATCCACCACCTTGCCATTATCTTTATCTGTGAAAAACTCTTTTTCCAAGAATGTGGCATGTTGAGAAACAAACACTTTTTGTTCCTCTTTGTGGTAGAATAGATATCCATAAGAATTCTTTGGATATCCCACAAAGTTACACATGACTGACCGTGTCTCGAGTTTGTCCGGATTCTGCTTTTTAACATAGGCCGGGCAACCCCAAATCTTAATTCTTTTAAGAGATGGTCTCTTCCCATGCCATATCTCATATGGCGTGGTAGATACGGTTTTGGTTGGAACCCTGTTTAGTAGAAACGCTGCAGTCTCCAATGCATGCCCCCAAAACAAGACGGGTAACTCAGCATCACTCATCATGGACCAGACCATATCTAATAGGGTCCTATTCCGTCGTTCTGACACACCGTTGTGCTGTGGTGTGTAAGGAGGAGTGAGCTGAGAGAGAATCCCATTCTCTTTTAGGAAGTTTGCAAATTCTGTACTGAGATACTCACCACCTCGATCTGATCGAAGTATCTTGATACTCAAGCCGGTTTGTTTTTCTACTTCTTGTTTATATTCAATGAATTTCTCGAAAGTTTCGGACTTGTGCTTTAATAAAAATACATGACCGAATCTTGAGAAATCGTCAGTGAACGTAATGAAGTATGAAAAACCGCCTCTAGCCTGTGTAGACATTGGCCCACATACATCACTATGTATGAGGCCTAGGAGCTGAGTAGCTCTTTCTTCGTGTCCGGCAAACAGAGTTTTGGTCATTTTACCCTTGATACAAGACTGGCAAGCCGCATAAGATTTATATTCAAAAGAGTTTAAATATCCATCTTTGTGTAACTTGTTTAGTCTTGTTTCGTTAATATGACCAAGTCTACAGTGCCAAATAAAAGCTTCATTAAATTCTGAAAGTTTTCTTTTATTAGTGTGTTGTATACTGAAAACTGTGTGTTGATTTAGGATATATATTCCGTTATTAAGCGTACCATACCCAACCAACATTTGATTCAGGTGAATGTTCATAACATTGTTCTGCAATACAAAATTATATCCTTCATTGTCTAACAAAGAAACGGATATTATATTACAAAGCATACTTGGTACAAAATAACATGGATTCAAAACCAAAATACATCCAGATGGCAACCCCAAGTGATACTCTCCCACTGCGACTGTATGTACATTGGAACCATTTCCAACGCGGAGAGTATGGTCACCTGTCTTCAAAACTTTGCTATTTCTCAGCCCCTGCATAGAATTGCAAATGTGAGAACCTGAACCGGTATCCAATACCCAGGAAGCAGAGTTTATTGAAAAACAGTTTTCTGTTACAAACGCACCTGAAGCAAAAGCATCACCATGCTTCTTCTTGAGACTTAAGTACTCCGTGCAGTTGCGCTTCCAATGTCCTGTCTTGTGGCAATGAAAACATTCGCCTTTCCCCGAGTCTCCAGTCTTGGACTTTTCCTTTCCCTTCACCTTTTTAACTCCACCCTTAGGATTAGTGGGTTTCTTCTTTTCTTTCCCTTGGCCTTAGCTTTCGGGCGAGAAGAGGAAGACTGTCCAATAGTCATAACGGGAGTTTTTGCTGACTTTATAGTGCTCTCTGCACTCCTTAACATGTTAAGGAGTTCAGGGAGTTCCTTCTCCATGCCATGCATATTGAAGTTCATTATGAACTGAGCAAAGGTGGAGGGGAGGGACTGCAGAATAACATCTATATATTGTTCATTGTCCATCGTCCATCCAAGGTCCTCAAGCTCTTCTATAAGAGCTATCATCTTCAAAACATGGTCTCCTACTGGTGTGCCAGGGGCCATTCGCATCTGAAACAATTTCTTTGATGCTTCGTATCGTAATACGCGGGATTGCTCTCCATAAAACTCCTTTGTATGGAGCAATATACCGTGAATGTCCATGTCTTCGTGCTGCTTTTGATGTGTGTTGTCCATCGATACAAGCGCGAGGCATTTGGCCGTAGCACAGTCAGCGTCCCATGTCTTGCGGACTTCAATATCCGTAACTGAGGATTTTGGACCTGGGACGGGCGGGGCTGAAGCCGTGAGGACATATGATACTTTATCATATGTCAAGGCGAGTTTCAGATTCTTCAGCCAGTCTTTATAGTTGGTCCCATTCAATTTGTTTTTATCTAGTAGAAACTTGAGTCCAGTCATGGGTATCTGCCATTAAGAGAGAGAAAAGAATACACTCAGCGAAAGCTCTTGCAAAGATCAGATTGATTATTATCTTGTCTAATCGATGTTTCCCACTGCTTTTATCGAGTTTTTCTTTCAACCCTTAAAAAGAAAAACTAGCCAGGATTAATTACAGTCTACAACTTCGCTAACCGTTCAGCCAGGCCAGTGTCGGTACTTGAGGGAGGTTCCCCGTGCTTTCGCACGGACCTAATTAGAGTAAACCTCGTTTTCCCAGAGGCGGAGCCCTGTTAACACCTTTCTAGACACCTAATGAGTTAGCTAATTGTAAACTGTAAAACTCTCCTAGGAGCAACTATTGCCCACAGTGGGATCGGGATCCAACCATCACATGGAAGGTATGCAATCTCATTGCAAATTTCAACTATTGAAATTCCCGATGTAGGTTTTACCCCTAGTACTCGTGACCTTGGCTAAGGTCAACAAATCATGAGTACTAGTCAAGCTCAACCCGTCATTTCTTGATTAATTAGACCTGTTCACATGACCCTTGGCTAAGGTTAACAAAGTCATATGCCCGTCCTAATTAATCTGCATCATATGCATTTATAGGAAGACATCACTCACTTACCGTACACTACGCCTTGGCTAAGGTCAACAAACTTAGCACGAATACTAAGTACTCTACTTCCTAAAATGGCGGAGGGTTGCGGATGATTTTTAAGAAAATCTTTAACGCTTTGAGCTTGATATCGTTGTAGAATCAAATGGTTTTCAAAAGGAGTGGCTTAAGCTCCGCAGTTTTGAAATATAGCTTTTTCATAAATAGCCGAGTGGTTTTCAAATCCGATTCTACAACATCTTTTTAGGTTTATTTTCTTTACATTAATCACATTAATGTAATCCCATCATTTAAGTCCTTAAGCCAATCACAGAAAAGAAACGAAAATAACACGTACGCTTATGCCATCCGCATTCGCCACAATGTTCCGTTATGCACCGTTAGGTTACTTAACTAACGGCATACCGGGACGGGACTCGCGCAGGTGTAAAACATAAGCAACGTCTACTATATATCCTATATATAATATGCCATTCGTCTCAGATATCACAGAACACAGGCAGCAGAAACATAGATATAACGTGGGATATACTAGGGCGTCCGTATTTAGTATTTAGCCAGAATAGAAAATACGGATTCCACAGTCGCGATGAATAGCCAAGCCCACACCCTAGACCCCTACGAGAGCGGCAAGTGACCTTACCAATTCTGGAGTTTAGGAGACCCGGTCTCGACTCCTCGAGATGGCCTCCCACTGAACCCCAGAACCCGGTCACCTGTGCTCCCCACCTTGGGTCCATCCTAATGCGGAAAAGTAAATAATATACAACACTGGTGGCAGCAACCTCAACCCGGAAGTGCCCCAAATAAAAGAATATTACATTACATTTGAATTTACATGAATGAAAATATAAAACCCTCATCTCACATAAAACCCCCCGGCTATTCAATCGCGACAATCCTGCACATCATATCTTAGCAACACATAATATCTCATATCATCAACGTAAGTAAGTATGCATACACCGATTGTCGTCGACATATAGCAACGACAATCGGCAATACCACTACATACTACACTTACGGTCACATAAAAGAAAGTGTAAAACTACAATATCTGGAATCCACATTCTCTTTAGATATCGCAAATGCGAAATATCACATATTCCGTATTTCATGTCTAGTAATATGAATTCCACACATTGCATCACATTTCGGATAAACAGACAGTATTAAAGTTTTCGAACGAACGATCAAATACCCAAGATTCACTAAAGCTCAACACTTGAGCAGAGTTCAAAAACCCCGGAGTGTGACACAGTAGTAGCGGTCCAGCCGTAGAAGGGTCAAGCCAACGCCTCACATGTGGCACGCCGTACTGCCCCAAACCCTAAGGTTCAAAGGGCAGTTCGAGACGGTCACATAATCGAGTTAAGGTTTGTTGTCTTCTAGAGGGTCCTCCACAAAAAGACTTGCACGTATCTCCAAAGTATTTAAACCCCATGAATATTGAGCAAATGATACTCGTTCAAACACTTCAATACTTTCTAATTTACCCGGAAAAGCAACGAAATGAAAAATTCTGATTGAATCTACGAGTCCAAAACCATCTCCAGAAAATACAGTACTATATTCAGATTAAACATAATACAGTACTATATTCAGATTAAACATACCTAAAACACTGTACAAGCAGTAATAAGAATTACAGTGTAAATTCGATGCAATGATACCTCTGTACGGCCGCGGAGCCGCGGCCTAAGCAAGGAATTGCCGCGGTTCCGCGGCCATTTGTACTGTTCATGGCATCGAATTTCACCATGTTTCTTAGTTTTTCCTGCTGTATTTTTTAAGTATTTTTAATTCTGAAAAATGTCAGATTTTAAAATTTGTCCAGAGAGGGTCTTAAAAAGTCGTATTTTTGTCCGATCGAGATTTTTACTTCGTAAAAGTGTCGCCTAATGTTCTAGGTGTAGGGTTCCTAGGCACTCTAGTGAGGTCTCACAAGGCATCAACCATGCCAATTTCAAAAAATCTAGTTGCCGAGAAACCCGACTACGGATCGTTGGCTAGAAAACTAGGCGAAATTGAAATCTAGTTAACACTTAACTACTAGAATACGGAAATACAACCTTTGTAGATCCGGTGCTCCACCTCCATAGCTCCGCAATGAAGTCTCCTCGCTGTCCATAACAAGTCCCGGGCTCTAGCGTCGGCTTCATCGGAGAATGGACGGGCTAGGTCATCGATGTCCATGCCGAAGATGATCTACGTCGAGGCATCGCTAAATCAAACTCCGACTTCACCAAGTCATGAAAACTTGTGAAGGAAACACACTCTACTACTTGGCAAGAGGTAGAGGATGAAGAAATAAGAAGTGGGTAAACTTTAGAATTGGATTTCTTACTCTAATTCATCAATCACCATTGATGGGTGCAAGCTTCTTTCTTGAAGAAGAAGAAAAAGAAGAAGATAATTGTTATGATAAGTTAATTAAAATTAGAAAAGAAATGAATACTTATCATATTAGAACCATGGTTAGGTGTAGAGAATCAATCATGGTTAAAAGAAATGGTTAGGGTTAAGCATGAGACAAAATTGGTGACAAAGTCAAACATTCATGAAAGTTCATGAAAGAATAAAAGAAAGCCACCAATTCTTCTTATGCAAAATAATTTCCAAAAAGGAATAAATGAATAATTTAAGAAAATAAAACCCTAATCATTTAGTTAACCATGGTTTAATTCTTTGCACTTAACCAAGTAGGCATGCATCATCAACCATGATACAAACAAGTGCACAAAATCATATCGCATATGCAATGCGCACATCCGAGTGAGAAAATCCATTCAAAGTGAACCGATACTAGTTAATGCAAAGTAATATATCAAATACATATAATTATACATTAAATCATTAAATCAACACTTGATTCAATGATCCGGTCATGTCGCACATAACCGACTGGTATCAATAGTAACAACTTATCGAATCAACACTTGATCCGATAACCCGGCTATATCGCATATAACCGATCAATGGCACATCGCGAGAATCGAATACAGTATCACATACTGGTATTATTCTCGGTCCCGCACATATCTCATATGCGCTCCTATTTCGTTTCGCTTGAGCCAGGAAACCTCTGTGTAGGACTCTAAAGACTCTTCAATACGCCGGCAGCGGATGATGATCATATCAAACATCCACAAGCCGCAAGCGGTCTGCTAAACGTAACGGCCACCCGGGTATTGAGCGATCTGAAGATCGACGAGTAAGCCCGCTCACACTCCAGTGAATCCAACCAGTAACACTACCGTACAGTCCGGTCTGATCGTCTGATATGTTGCATATCTTGCCTAGGGGTGGTAAACGTCAGACCCCAATAGCTCGATAAGTCGTGTCGATATGAGGTCTATAACAATTCGAGAAACTACTGGTAACACTTACCAGTAAATCTCAGCAACCCTGGCCAGGGATTTCCTGTTATAGCCAATCGAACACAGCGCAACATCAACTCCCTATACCGGGAGAGACGAATCCCCTCCTATCGCTCATTGCCTCCATGTGACTCGGGACTGTACCCAAAAACCACCGTTTTGCACGCCCTCTTGGACATGGTAAGATGGAAATCAAAGCACAGTGGGAACCACACAAGACTCTATGACGATCTCGGGTCAACAGACTACTCTGTACCAGTGTCACCAGAGAACTGCCATCTGACGTGAGGTATAATACCATCTGGGAGTTCTCGGCGAGTCCGTCCAGTGTACCCAGTCTCCACTGAGCACCCGTATATCATCTCTGATGTCAAACACCAATGGATATGGGATCATCCATCGCCCATCTGTATGGGTCGAGAAGGTATACGCTAGTCTACTCTGGTATATCGATGCCTCGTCTCGATACACCCACGACTAGGGACTTTGAAGGATGTACTTATAGACTACCATGTCCCCACTAGTATGATCCGCATCATAGTCCAGGTAGTCAAGTACACATCCTAAGGGCTTTACCAACATGTAACAGAGAGACAATCAGTATACACGTTAAGGTAAAGATCAACCAGATAGCATACTATCATGTCGAGCAAGAAAGTCCTCCCTATATATGTCCCAGCATCCACTACAATATACATCCAATGTACAGTAATGGCCTCTAGGGCATACATATAACTAACAATCTCCCACTTGCACTAGGGCCATCTGTAGCAGTGGCTGTAGTATCTCATACTCAACCATCCCATAAAAGTCTCTCTTTGGGAACAGGCCTTTGTGAGTGGATCCGCTGTGTTTATCCTCTGAGTCTACTCTCCTTACCTCGATCCCCTGGAGATCAACTATCTCCATGATCAGGTGATGCTACCTCAGAATATGTCTGGATCACTGATGGGACCTGCGTTCCTTGGCATAAGCCACGACTCCATTGTCACACAATGGGAGGAACATAGTTCATCTCATGAACCAATATACACCCAAACAGCCTCTTTGGTAGCATCTTAAGTAGCGATGTATCCTGCCTTTATCGTCTAGTATGTCACGGTATCTAGCTTGGAACTCTTCCAACATACCGTCCCTTTACTGAGGGTAAAGACAATGCCTGCGACTGACTTTCAGTCGTCCTTATCACCCTGGAACCCTTTCAGTGATTCTCCCCAGGATCGGTTGATACTATCTCACTACAACTAGTGAGAATTCTAACATCCAATTAGATCTATCTCATAGATCCAAAATCCAGGATTTAGGAGGTATCACTTTGATCCTATATGGAGAATCATTGTGATAAGCGGAAATTGACCGAGCGTAGCATAGGAAACTCCTTCCCTATCAAGAGTATGTCATCCACGTACTCTACGAGGATCGTCACCATACTCCCTACTACCTTTTTGTTTATACAAGGTTCATCTACCATTTTGATGATATCAAACTCTTTGACAAACACATCAAAACAGATGTTCCAACTCCGCGATACCTGCTTTATCCTATAAAGCATCTTGTACACGTTTCCGCTGCTCCCACTGTCTACGAAGCCCTCTGGCTGTGTACTTATAGACGTTCTCTCCTAAATCATTATTTAGAAAAGCAGTCATGACACCCAACCGCCAGATATCGTAGTCATGGTATGTAGCCGTGGCAAGTAGGATCTGGATGGACTTAAGCTTGGTTACTTGAAAAAGGTTTCATCATAATCCACGCCTGGTAAATGATGCAAACTTTTAACAAGTCTAGCTTTGTAAGTCTCAACTTTTCGATGTACACCAAGTAATCTTCTCAAGATATACTTGCTCCTGATGGGGATTTAACCCTTCAGATATAGCAACCAAAGTCCATACTTTGTTGGTGTATAAGGATTCCATCTCAGATCACTAAGCATCCAGCCATTCTTACAGAGTCCCACTCCAGATGGCCAGGTCGAAACTAGTTGGGTCATCATCTCATGATGCAATCCTCGCTCCCACTGTCATAGAGTAACCGAAGTATCTCTCAGGCGGGTGAGGAACCTCACTAGATCGGCGGAGAGGCTGAGGTTCGTTGGTAACTATTGAATCCTTTGGTTCTATCAAATCATCTTCTGTAGTTTGCATAGCTGGAACCTTTCCAGTTGTACATAACAGACCTTGCCTCGAGCTTGTCCGGATTTTGCTTTTAAACATAGGCCGGACAACCCCAAATCTTAACTAGTTTAAGACATGGGCTCTCCCCTTTCCATATCACATATGAAATGGTAGGCAACTGATTTGATTGGAACCCTATTCAATAGGTATGCAACTTCATAAGTGCATAACTCCCAAAAGGAAAAAGGTAACTCAGTATTACTCATCATAGAGCACACCTTATCACATAGGGTGTAATTGCTCCACCCCGATATACCATCGTGCTATGATGTATACGGAGGAGTAATGCTGAGAGAGAATCTCATTCTCCTTTAGAATAGTCCAGGAATTCCGTGCTCAAGTATTCTCCTCCCTGATCACATCAAAGGACATAATACTTGTACCCTTATTGGTTCTCTACTTCTAACTTATATTCTGTGAATATCTCAAAAGGTTCAGACTTGTGTTTCAACAGGAATATACGTCTGAATCTTGAGAGATTATCAGAGAACGTAATGAAGTATAAAGAACCAGTCCTGGCATGTGTAGACAGGGGACCTACATACATCAACATGTATCATCCCAAGAGTTCACTAACTCTTTCTCTGTTTCCAATAAACAGAGCTAGTGTCATTATATCTTTGTGACATGACTGGCAAGTTTCACAAGATGTAGATTCAAACTGATTTAAATATGCATCTACATGTAACTTCAGCTAGTCGGGTCACATTGATCTGACCTAGTCTACAATACCTTAAGAAGGATCCGTTCATTTCTGAACTCTTCCTCTTATGTGTGTTCCATATACTAAGAACTGTAGTTTGATTTAGAACATCAACGCTTTTAGATAACGTGCCTGAACCGATCAACTTTTGATATAGGAAATGTTCAAAACATTATCCAACAATACAAAATTTTATCGTTTCTTTACTAATAAAGAGACAGATATGATTTTGTATATCAGGTTCGGTATCTAATAACATTCGTTCAGAATCAATGTATCTGGAATACAGGGTGACAGTGACCGACAGACTTGGCTGCAACTCTTGCCCCGTTTTCTGCCTCATGAAACTTATCACCCGTTCTCAGTTCTCTACCTTTCTGTAGCCCTATGTAACAGATTACATATCTGGGATCCTGATCTGGTATCACATACCCAGGACGTAAAGGATACTGAGAAACAGTTCTCTGTAATGAACACACCCGAAGATGATGCATCAGCATGCACTCTCTTCGTTTGGGCGGCACGGGAATTCTGGTAATCCCCTATTTCCAGCTCTGTCTTATAACAATTATAAGTTGGAGCGGGACCAACGTTCCCCAGCTCAGTATAACAAGTGGTTTCGGTCAATATTCCGTATTATTATCTTGATTAAGGCGTGATATGGTCGCTACCAGGAGAGAGGGAGACGAAAACACTCAGCGTGCGCTCTTGCAAGAATAGATTGGTTATTATTTTATCTAATCAGGATGGCTCCCACTGCTTTTTATCAAATCTTCCTTCAAACCCTAAAAGGAAAGAATAGCCGAGATTAATTACACACTACAAGTTCGCCAATCTTTCAGCCAGGCCAGTGTCGGTACTTTGAGGGAGGTTCCCCGTGCTTTCGCACGAACCTAATTAATGTAAACCTCGTTTTCCCAGAGGCGTAACCTCGTTGACACCTTTCTAGACACCTACTTGATCGGCTAATTATAATGTATAAAACTCTCCCAGGAGTAACTCTTACTCGCAGCGGGTATCGGGATCCAACTATCTCACAGAAGGTATGCAATCTCATTGCAAATTTCAACACTTGAAATTCCCGATAATATTTTGCCCCTAGTGTTCTATGACCTTGACGAATGCCAAACAACCCATAGTCCACTAGTCAAGTTCAACCCGTACATTTCTTGATTGAATTAAACCCACCCGCACGACCCTTGACGAATGCCAAACAACGCCGTACGAATACCCTAATCCAATTGCATCATATGCTCAAGCAGATAAATACTAGTTAGCTACCGTACACTACGCCTTGACGAATGCCAAACTACCGCAGCACGAATACTAACTAGTACATATCTGAAATGACGGAGGGCTACGACAGGTTTTTCTGAAAACCTATTGCGTAATGAACTTGATATCGTTGTAGAATCAAATGATTTTGAAATGGAGTGCTTTTGAGGCTTTTCTAGTTTTGCTAAAGGAGTCACTCCCGGTGAAGGGATCGTCGGTCCTTTCCTCGTCGAATGAGGTGCAGGATATATCATATATATCACTGTGCAAAGCAAAAACTCTTAAAAGCAATCAAAAGACAAACCGAGTGTGTAGCATCTGCCAGTTATTGCTAAAGGAGTTACTCCCGGTGAAGGGATCTCGGTCCTTTCCTTATCGAATAAGGTGCAGGATATATCACATATACCTCTGTGCAAAGCAAGAACTGTAGCTACCTGTTTTATTTTGAAATTCGATTCTACAACATCTTAGGTTTCTTTTATTTCATTAATCACATTAATGAAGTCCCATCAATTTAGTACCTAAACATCACAGATAATTACGACGTACACTTATGCCATCCGCATTTGCCTCGATGTCCCCTCATGCACCGTTAGGTTAGGTAACTAACGGCAGAGTGGGGCAGGGCTAGCGCGGGTGTAAAACATAAGTAACGTCTATATAATATATCATATATACTATATAATATATCTATCAGAGAACATCACATGATCACATCACAGATATCGCAGCAGAAGAAACATATGAAATATTGGATATACTAGGACGTCCGTGTTTTCAATACGAGCCAGTATAAAACACGGATTCCACGGTCGTGATGAATAGCCAAACCCACACCCCAAGACCCCTACGAGAGCGGCAAGCAACCCTACCAATTCTAGAGTTAGGAGACCCGAGCTCGACTCCTCGAGTTGGTCTCCCACTGGACTCCAGAACCCGGTTACTTGTGCCCTCCTCCTTGGGTCTATCCTAGTGCAGAAAAGTAAATAATATACAAACGGTGACAACTTCCGCAACCTGGAAGCGTCCCAATAAAAGAATATTACATACAAGTTTTTACATGAATGAAAATGAAAAACACTCATCTCACATAAAAACCCCCGGCTATTCAAACACGACGATCCAATATAACATATCCAGCAACACATAACATCACATGTCATCAACGTAAGTAAATATGCGCATCCCAATTGTCGTTGACATATAGCAACGAAACCGGCGATATCACATATTACACTTACGGTCATAGAAAAGAAAGTGTAAAACTACAACAGTTGGAATCCGCAATCTGCATAGACATCGCATGCCTAATCAAATGAATACCTTAGACATCACATGCTTAACAATTATAAACCCCGCATTTTAGTATCAAAATCGAAAACACTTTTCAATATCAAGTCGGGTAATTCAACAAGATTCCCGACATCCTGATCGAATGCTCGTCGCAAACTTCAGTAGGCGGCCGCACCCCCGACGCCGTCGACCAAGTGCACCAAGGCGGAACACCGCTACCGCGAGCACCCGAACGGATGCTTTCGGTGACGGGGTTCTCCTACAGTCACTTGGTTGGGGCTATGGAGTGAGGCTGTCTATTAAGTTTACCCGGCGAGTATCCGCGTACGCTACATGATTGCGACGGATTTTTGATCACATCAAAATTCCGTGGCAACCGATCAAGTGAGACTAAACCGCTAGATTTATAACATTCATTCAGTTATCACATAACTACTTGTGAATTCCAATTATTGTATCACATTCCGGATAAATAGAAAATGTTAAACTTTCCGATCGAACAATCGAACACCCAAGTTTTCCCGAAACATCAACACATGAAATAAGTCTAACAACATTCAGTTCGTGCCTCAGTACCAACGGTCCAGCCGTAGAAGGGTCAAGCCAACGCCTCACATGTGGCACGCCGTACTGCCCCAAACCCGAAGGTTCAAAGGGCAGTTCAAGACGGTCACATAATCGAGTTAAGGTTTGTTGTCTTCTAAAGGGTCCATCGCGTTACTTGCACTACTTAGAACGTCGTTAAATTACGGAAAAATCCAACACTTGGAAATTTCCCGACAGGGGAAAAATTGGGTATTTATATCCGGTCGAACTTTTTAACATATTCTAAAATTTATCCGGAAAGCCACATAGACGCAATTTGATACTATCAGAGCCTGGCTAGAGCCTTAGGCGAAGTCTAGACGCAATTTGAAGTCCGAACGAACCCGAAACCCAACACCAAACATGCTCTCTGTCCTTTTTCTAAAATCTGGGAGTTCTCGGCGAGTCCGTCCATTGTACCCAGTCTCCACTGAGCACCCGTATATCATCTCTGATGTCAAACACCAATGGATATGGGATCATCCATCGCCCATCTGTATGGGTCGAGAAGGTATACGCTAATCTACTCTGGTATATCGATGCCACGTCTCGATACACCCACGACTAGGGACTTTGAAGGATGTAATTATAGACTACCATGTCCCCACTAGTATGATCCGCATCATAGTCCAGGTAGTCAAGTACACATCCTAAGGGCTTTACCAACATGTAACAGAGAGACAATCAGTATACAAGTTAAGGTAAAGATCAACCAGATAGCATACTATCATGTCGAGCAAGAAAGTCCTCCCTATATATGTCCCAGCATCCACTACAATATACATCCAATGTACAGTAATGGCCTCTAGGGCATACATATAACTAACACTAGGTCGGCTTTGATACCAATGTTAGGTTTGCCTGGCACCCTATGTAGAGTTTGGGAGCATCACATGTCACAAAGTTTGAATTTTTATGGTGCTAAGCAAGCATACAAAGGAATCGATCCTAGAAAATTAGGGTTTCAAAAGTAAAAGGCAATAAAGATTAGGGTTTCGAGACTACAACCTTTGTAGCTCCCTTCGCTAGACTCTTTGGCCTCTTGGGTGTTGGAAGAAGGTCCTCTTGAAGTCTTCTTGCGTCCACGACGATCCACCCGAAGTTCCTCGTCCAAGCTCGTAACTTCACTTTTCAAGATGAGAAATGAAGAGAACACTCTAAACAAGTTGGCTAAACTTGTGTAGAATGATATTGTGGTTATGATTCTCACTTCAAAAACCTTTCTTTATGTGTGTTTTACTCACTAGAAGAAACTAGAGAGCAAATGGTGAAGGAGGAAGAAGATGGTGTCTTTCTTTTAACAAGAGTAAAATGATAACCATAGCAAGTAAAAAGAAAATATATGTATATATATTTTCTAATCCTCATCTCAAACCATGGTTAGATGATGGAGACATTATTTAACTTGAGTTTAAAATACAAAGAGAAGGATAACTCATGGTAAGAAGTAGGTGAGCATGGTTAGGTTTAAAGAAGAGTGTAGAAGCTAAGCAAGAATTATCCTTTTCTTTACCATTTTGTTTTAAACATAAAATCAAATAATAATCCATATATATATATCCATGGTGTGAGTCTTATATTGCCACCATTTCCATGTGTAAACAACCATGATAGATGGTGTATGTATGTATGTATGCACATCCAAATGTGCATGAAACTAGAAAGAAAGAAAGAAAAACATACATGCATGCATACATCCATCATTCAAGAAAAGGTTTTAAGTGAGAAAACTAATGGTTAAATGATAAATCAACACTTGATTTATCAATCCGGCCATATCACATATGACCCTACCAAAAGCAAGCCGCCCGATCAATATACGGTATCATATACGCGCATTTTAATCGGGTCCATGCGCATATCGCATACGCGCACCACAACGTTTCGCCTGGACTAGGTAACTCCTTTGTGGGACTCTAAGACTCGTCAATACGCCGGCAGTGGGTGATGATCATATCAAGCACCCCCAACCCGCAAGCGGTCAGCTAAACGTAACGGCCACCCGGGTATTGAGCGATCAGAAGAAAACAAGCGAACCTGCTACAACTCCTGTCGAGCCAACCGGCAGCACTACCGTACAGTCCGGTCTCTTCGTCAGATATGCTGCATACCGAGTCTAGGGATGGTCATGTCGACCCCAATAACTCAATAAGTCGTGCCGGTGAATGGTCTATAACAGATCGAGAAACTACTGATAACACTTATCAGCAAATCTCAGCAGCCCTGGCCAGGGACTTTCTGATATAACCAGTGTACCCAGTCACCACTGAGCACCCGTATATGATCTTGATGTCAAACATCGATGAATGTGGAAACATCCATCGCCCATCGTATGGGTCTAGTATCATATACGCTAGTCTACTCTGGTATATCAATGCCCCGTCTCGATATACCTACGACTAGGGACTTTCCAGGATATGCTTATAGACTACAGATGTCCCCCTAGTATGATCTCCATCATAATCAGAGTAGTCAAGCCGATATCCTCAGGGCTTCATCAGCATGTATGAATGAATAAAAGCATGATCAAATCAACATGTCAGATAAAGAAGAACCGGATAGCATACTATCATGTCGAGCAAGAATGCATACTGAATATATATACATGTATAGATACATCCACTATCATATAATGGCCTCTAGGGCATACATATATCCAACACTACAAGGCATCAACCATGCCCGATTTAAAATTTTGACGTGCCGAACAACCCAAAGTAAGGATCTTTGCTAGATAATTAGGGTTAAACATGTAAGTAAATATCTTTACAATTAAGAGAGAGGGATTACAACCTTTGTAGTTCGCTCCTTCGCTTCATAAGCTCCGAGTAGTAGTCCCTTCGCCGCGATCCATGATCTCCCGGACTCAAGAGAAGCTCCACAACCTGAATGATCCATGCTTGCTTGAAGTCTTCCTCTTCTAAGATGATCTACCTTGAATTTCTTTAACTCAAGCTCTCACTCACTGATCAAGTATTAATAAAGTGAAACACCCTAATCTAATTGGCTAGATTAGATGAGGATGATGAAGTAGGATTTATGCTCTCTTTGATTATCAATATCTCACACTAATCCATCACAAAAAAAAAAAAAAACCTAGAAAGCTTTTTAGAGCTCAAGGAAGAAGAAGAAGAATGAATTATTTTTTTGTGATGAATAATGATTTTTTTATATCATTACAATTGCAACCATGGTTAAGTCAAGAAAGACTTAACCATTGTAGAGATTTGACTAGGGTTAAAGGGTGTGGGTTTGGTTAGGAAAATATCTCCAAAAATATCCACACAAAATATTTTTGCAAGAAAAAAAACAAAAGCTTCTAGAAGCTTCTAGAAATAATTAACCCAAATCAAACCCTAACCATATTTAATCTCTACTAATGATGTTGCATTTGTAATCATAACTTGTTACAATATTATATATCACATATATAATATATTTTTGTAACAAAAGAAAATAATACAATTAATATATATCGCATATATATCAATGTATTATCCGGTGAGAAAATGAATCAATAAAGCGAGCCAATATTAGATAATGTAATGTAATATATCACATATATAATTATACATTAAATTATCGAATCAACACTTGATTCGACAATCCAGCTATTTCTCAAATAACCGACTAATATAAACTGTATCATTTCATCGAATCAACACTTGATCCGATGACCCGGCTATATCACATATACCCGGCCAATATCAAATATCGCGAGAATAGAATACGGTATCTCATATCGTATTATCCTCGGTCTCGCACTTATCACATATGTGCTCCTACTCCGTTTTTCCTGAGTCAAGAAACCTCTGTGTAGGACTTTAAAGAATCGTCAATACGCCGGTAGCAGGTGATGATCATATCAAACACCCACAAGCTGCAAGCGGTCAGCTAAACGTAATAGCCACCCAGGTATTGAGCGATTAGAAGATCAACAAGCAAGCCTGTATATTCTCCTGTGAATCCAATCAGTAACACTACCGTACAGTCTGGTCTCTTCGTCTGATATATTGCATATCTAGTCTAGGGGCGGTATACGTCAGAACCCAGTAACCAATAAGTTGTGTCGATGTGAGGCTTATAACAGGTCGAGAATCTACTGATAACACTTACCAGTAGTACTCAATATCCGCCCTGGCCAGGGACTTCCAGTTATAGCCAATCGAACACAGCACAACATCAACTTCCTATACCGGGAGAGACGAAATCCCTCCTATCGCTCATTGCCTCCATGTGATTCGGGACTGTACCCAAAAGCCACCATTTTGCACGCCCTCTTGGATGTGGTATGATGGGAATCAAAACACAGTGGGAATCACACAAGACTCTATGACGATCTCGGGTCTACAGACTAACCTGTACCAGTGTCACCGGAGAACTGCCATCTGATGTGAGGTATAATACCATCTGGGAGTTCTCGGCGAGTCCGTCCAGTGTACCCAGTCTCCACTAAGCACCCGTACACTATCTTTGATGTCAAAACACCAATGGATATGGGATCATCCATCGCCCATCATATTGGTCAAGATGCGTATACGCTAGTCTTCTCTGGTGTAACGATGCCCTATCTCGATACACCCTCGACTAGGAACAATTATAGGATGTACTCATTGACTACGCTGGCCCCACTAGTATGATCTCATCATAGTCCCAGTAGTCGAGTACATATCCTAAGGGCTTTATCAACATGTGAGAACAAGACAGTAAACTAATACAAGTCAACATGTTAAGATAAAGTGAAACCAAATAGCATACTATCATGACGAGCAAGAAATTCCTCTCTATATATATCCAAGCATCCATTATAATATACATCATATGTACAACAATGGCCTCTAGGGCATATATATAACTAACAATCTCCCACTTTCACTAAGGCCAGCTGTTGTAGTATCTCATACCCAGCATCCCGAAGAGTTTCTCAAACTGTGTCTGGGGAATGGCCTTCGTGAGTGGATCCGCAGTGTTGTCCTTCGTATCTACTCTCTTGACCTCGATCTCCCGGCGATCAACTATCTCCCTGATCAGGTGATACCGCCTTAGAATATGTCTGGACTTCTGATGGGACCTGGGTTCCTTGGCCAAAGCCACAGCTCCATTGTTATCACAATACAAAGATATTGGATGCTCTATGGACGGAACCACACCAAGTTCAGTAATGAACTTCTTTATCCAGACAGCCTCTTTGGCAGCATCGTTGGCAGCGATGTATTCAGCCTCCATCGTTGAGTCTGCAACGGTATCCTGTTTGGAACTCTTCCAACACACCGCCCCTCCGTTGAGGGTAAAGACAAATCCCGAGTGCGACTTAGAGTCGTCCTTATCACTTTGGAAGCTTGAATCGGTAAAGGACTCCACCTGGATTTCTCCGTTACCATACACCAAGAACATCTCTTTAGTTCTTCTCAAGCACTTGAGAATGTTCTTCACAGCTATCCAGTGACTCTCTCCAGGATCTGCTTGATACCTACTCACTACACTTAGTGAGTATGCTACATCGGGTCTGGTACATAGCATCGCATACATTATAGAGCCTACTGCCGACGCATAGGGTATCCCTTGTATGCGAGCTCTCTCCAAATCTGTCTTGGGAGACATCTCTTTGGAGAGAGTGAGTCCAGAGATCGTGGGTAGGTTCCCATGCTTGGATTCTTCCATACTAAACCTCTTTAGTATGGTGTCAATGTACCTGGATTGGGACAATCCCAGTATCCGTTTAGATCTATCTCTATAGATCATTATTCCCAGTATGCAGGATGCATCACCTAGATCTTTCATAGAGAATCTTTGTGATAAGAAGAGCTTGACTGATTGCAGCATAGGAACATCATTTCTTATCAAGAGTATGTCATCGACGTACAATACGAGGAAGACAACCTTACTCTCTGCAACCTTTTTATATATACAAGGTTCATCTACGTTTTTGATGAAGTCAAACTCTTTGACTATAATATCAAAGCAGATGTTCCAACTCCGCGATGCTTGCTTTAACCCATAAATAGATTTAAGCAGCTTGCACACCTTTCCGCTGCTCCCACTATCTACGAAGCCCTCTAGCTGAGTCATGTACACGCACTCTTCTAAATCACCATTTAGAAAGGCAGTCTTAACATCCATCTGCCAGATTTCGTAGTCATGGTATGCAGCAATGGCAAGTAAGATCCGGATGGACTTAAGTATAGCCACTGGAGAAAAGGTTTCGTCATAATCCATACCTGGTCGTTGACGAAAACCCTTTGCAACAAGTCTAGCTTTGAAAGTCTCAACTTTTCCATCTACACCAAGTTTCTTCTTAAAGATCCACTTGCTCCCAATGGGTTTTACCTCTTCAGGAGCGACTTCCAAAGTCCATACTTTGTTGGTGTACATGGATTCCATCTCAGATCGCATTGCATCCAACCATTTCACAGAGTCACCACTCGTGATGGCCTGCTCGAAACTAGTCGGGTCATCATCTTCCATGATGCAATCCTCACTCCCACCATCAATGAGAAAACCGTAGCATCTCTCAGGTGGATGAGAAACCCTACTAGATCGACGGAGAGGCAGGGGTTCGTTGGGTACTACTGAATCATTTAGTTCCACTAAATCTTCAGTTGCAGTTTGTGTCGTTGGAACCTCTTCCAGCTCTACCTGTTCGCCACTAATTTCTTTTGCAAGAAATTCCTTTTCTAGAAAGGTGGCATGTTGAGAAACAAACACTTTTTTTCCTCACTTAGGTAGAATAGATATCCATACGAATTACTTGGATATCCCACAAACTTGCAAAGAATCGATCTTGCCTCGAGCTTGTCCGGATTTTGCTTTTTAACATAGGCCGGACAACCCCATATCTTAACTCGTTTAAGAGATGGTCTCTTCCTATTCCATATCTCATATGGAGTGGTAGGCACTGATTTGGTCAGAACACTATTCAATAGGTATATGGCTGTCTCAAGCGCATACCCCCAAAAGGAAATAGGTAACTCAGCAATGCTCATTATAGAGCGCACCATATCTAATAGGGTGCGATTCCTCCGCTCCGATACACTGTTGTGCTGTGGTGTATATGGAGGAGTAAGCTGAGAGAGAATCCCATTCTCTTTTAGATAGTTTAGGAACTCATTGCTTAAGTATTCTCCTCCTCGATCAGATCGAAGGATTTTAATACTTTTTCCTGTTTGGTTCTCTACTTCGTTCTTATATTCTCTGAATTTCTCAAAAGGTTTAGACTTGTGTTTCATCAGGAATATATGTCCGTATCTAGAGAGATTGTCAGTGAATGTAATAAAGTAGGAAGAACCGTTCCTGGCATGTGTAGACATAAGACCGCATACATCACTATGTACCAGTCCTAAGAGTTCCACAACTCTTTCTCCGTGTCCACTAAACGGAGTTTTGGTCATCTTACCTTTGAGACATGAATGGCAAGTATCATAAGATGATAATTCGAACGGATTTAAATACCTATCCTTATGTAATTTAGCTAGCCGTGTCGCATTGATATGACCAAGTCTACAATGCCACGAGAAGGATTCGTTCATTTCTGAACTTTTCCTCTTGTGTGTGTTTTGTATATTAAGGATTGTATTTTGATTGAGAATGAATATGCCATTATGTAACGAGCCTGATCCAATCAACTTTTGATTTAGGAAGATGTTCATAACATTATCCTGTATTACAAAATTACACCCTTCTTTACTTAATAAAGAAACTGATATAATGTTGCACATCATGTTTGGTATATAATAGCACTCATTGAGAATCAACGTATTACTGCTTGGTAATACCAGGTGATATTCGCTAACAGCTTTGGCTGCAATATTTGTACCATTCCGTACTTGTACGGAATGATCACCTTTTCCCAGTTCTCTACCTTTACGTAGCCCACGTTACAATTTACATATGTGGGATCCTGATCCGGTATCTAAGACCCAGGATGTAGGGTGAATTGAGAAACAGTTCTCAATAACTAACATATCTGAAGAAGATGCATCAACATGCTTGTTCTTCGTTTGGGCGGCGTGAGTTTCCAGATATTCTCCTATTTCCTGTTCAGTCTTACAACACTTATAAGAAAGAACGGGACCAACGTTCCCCTGCTCAGTATAATAAGGAGGTTCAGTCAATACATCCATATTATTATCTTGATTAAGTCCTGACATGGTCGCTACCTGGAGAGAGAGAGAGAAGGAAACACTTTAGTGTATGCTCTTGCAAGATTAGATTAGTTATTATCTTATCTAATTAGGATGTCTCCCACTGTTTTTATCAAATCTTCCTTCAAACCCTAAAAGGCAAGATTAGCCGGGATTAATTACACCCTACAATTTCGTCAATCTTTCAGCCAGATCAGTGTTGGTACTTTGAGGGAGGTTCCCTGTGCTTTTGCACGGACCTAATTAAAATAAACCTTGTTTTCCCAGAGGCATAACCCCGTTAACACCTTTCTAGACACTTACTTGATCGACTAATTGTCCTGTGTAAAATTCTCCCAGGAGTAACTCTTACTCGTAGTGGGTATCAGGATCCATCTATCATATATAAGATATGCAATCTCATTGCAAATTTCAACACTTGAAATTTCCGATAATACTTTTGTCCCTAGCAACTCATGATCCTGGCTAAGGTCAACAAATCATAAGTGCTAGCCAAGTTCAACCCGTCATTTCCCGATTGAATTAAACCCGCCCGTACGACCCTTGGCTAAGGTCAACAAAGTCGTACGACTACCCTAACTCAATCACATATCATGTTTTAACAGATAAATACTAATTAGCTACCGTACACTACGCCTTGGCTAAGGTCAACAAACGCAGCACGAATACTAACTAGTGTCTATCTAAAATGACGGAGGGCTACGCAGGTTTTTCAGAAAACCATGAGCGTAATGAACTTGATATCGTCGTAGAATCGAGTGATTTTGAAAAGGAGTGTTTTTGAGGCTTTTCCAGTTTCGCTAAAGAGGTCACTCCCGGTGAAGGGATCTCGGCTCTTTCCCCATCGAATAAGGTGCAGGATATTTCATAAATACCGCTGTGCAAAGAAAGAACTATAGAAGCTGTCAAAAACTAAACCGTGAGTTTGTAGCATCTGCCAGTTTTGCTAAAGAGGTCACTCCCGGTGAAGGGATCTCGGCTCTTTCCTCATCGAATAAGGTGCAGGGTATATCATATATACCGCTGTGCAAAGCAAGACTGTAGCTACCTTTTTATAAAGTTTTGATTCTACAACATCTTTTAGGTTTCTTTTCTTTTATTAATCTCATTAATAAATCCCATCAGTTATGCTTCCTAAGCGTCACAGAAGAAACGAAAGCAACAATATTTATATATCAACATATATATATAGTATAAGCGTTCGTCTCAGGCAGTAATATGATCTCATCACAGAACATTGCAGCAGAAGATAACATATGAAATATTGGATATTCTAGGACGTCCGTGTTTTATATCGAGCATGTATAGAACACGGATTCTACGGTCGCGATAATAGCCAAACCCACATCCCTAGACCCCTACGAGAGCGGCAAGCAACACTGCCAATTCTAGGGTTAGGAGACCCGGTCTCGACTCCTCGAGATGGCCTCCCACTGGACCCTAGAACCCGGTTACTTGTAGTAACCCTTCGAAAATCGTTTAGGCAGTTTTTCGGTAATCGGCTAATTTTTCGGCTTTTTCCGTAAAAAGTCAAAATAGATATTTTTCATTGTAGACCTAATTATACAAAATTTAGATAAGATATTACTATAATTTTGTCACTAAAATGTCACTTATAATTTTCTAGTTAAATAAAATTTTTTCGTAATTAATTATTTTTTTAAATTATTTTAAGCTTTTTAAAATACATTAAATTAGTGATAAATACAAATTTAATTAGGTAAATTTCATAATTAGGAGTCTTTATAAGCTAAAATATGGTGTTAATAAAATTGTATCATGACTTGCAAGATTTTGGTTTTAGGGTTGGAAATTTAATGAAAAAATGATGTAAAATAAGGTTTTTTTTGTAAAATGTTGATATGAAAGCATTAAATGAGAACATGGGGTGTTTTTAGACCTAGAAACTTCTCCAAAAATCCCACAACACCCTCCCTTACCTGCTGGCCGACCCCATTCTGCAGCAAATCCCTCTCTTCTCACTTCATTTTTGCTTCGAATTTCATGCCAAAATTCATAAAAAATCCACAATTTCATTAACCCATTCAAAGCTAAACCCTAATCCACTCTCTCCTCAACTAAATTTAGTTCAAAACTAGGAGAAAGGAGGCTTCCTTGGTGGCTTGATCATGCTAGGGTTCCACTTGTGAGGTGAAATTCTAAACTAGTTTGTTAACTTGTAGTTTATATGTGCTAAAATTTAATTTTGAAGTATTAATTTAATTGTAAATTCTTGTTCATGAAAATCAAGAATGGGATTTGATGTTGAACTAGGGTTTGAAGTATGGTTGTTAGAGTTAAGTTAGGGCTTTGGTTACCTATTTGATTAGAGTGGTTAATTGCGTAAGGTTACGCTCGCTAAATCGTTAAATTGCGACGTTTGCATCGAATCGGTTTGAAATTTGCTTACTAGATTTTTACAAAAATTAGAATGCGATCAAATTACGTTATGTTAGCGATATAATTAGCTTCGTATAGGACTATTAGAGTGTGCGAACGCGGGGTTTCGTCTAGTCGGGTTTTAGTTTTGTCGATTTCCCCGAAATGACGATTCTAGTTGAAGATTAGCGATTTTCGTGCGTTTTCCCGCGCACCGAGTGCATGCTATGTTTAATTCGAGAGCGTCGACAATTGTATATTGTGACTTGCATCATTTTAGGTTTTGTAATCTTATGCTTGATATTGTGCAAATATAGGATAGATCGGGGAAACTTCGGACACGGCGCGTAAAGGCAAGGCGGTGGTTGGATCGGATTAGCGGGGATTTCAGGTGAGTAGATGTATTCATCTATGGGGGAATCGTCTGGATGGCGCGAGGCGCCCCCTAGTTAGGATTACCCTATTTCTTGCAAGACTTGTGTTGCTAGATAGCTTACCCCTTTATTGCATTGCATACCCTCACAGCTAACCGTATACTAAATTGCATGGACATTCATATAACATTCATATACCCATATGCGATAACACTTCGTAGGACACGAACACCGTTACCATTGGCATCTGCTGCACGCACACTATCCATGTGACACACACGCCTTTGGTAATTGCCATGCCACGTGCACTATAGAACCTGTTTAACTTAGTATCGCCACTTGCATTCATACATGATATATGAAATTGCATAGCTTGCTTATACCTCGCATTATCATCATATTTACATAGATTCTATCCAAAATTCATATCATATACATTGATATCATACACATTTATCATATTTAACATGTGGACACTATGATTTTCTTGAGGATTTCAGTTTTTCTGTGATTTCTGGAGTTTTGGGGAAAACCGCAAGAATTTAACAAAAACTTGTATTTATCATTTTTAAAACAAAGTTGCGGTTTTCTCGTGATGTATGTGTCGTCCACCATGAGTTTTCATGTTTTCCGTTGGATTTCGAGACCCGATTCGAGGAGTGGATGAACCATCTCGGGTACATGGCGGGCCCGGTATGGTACCCCGGGGCAAGAAGATCGAGTTGTAGACGATGAGCCTGGCAGGGGAAGACTACCTACCGGTGATGTCTGGCGCGGCGGATATCCGGAGGATACCAACCGTTGTCGTGAGATTTGATGACATGGGCCGATCCGGACTGACGGAGCCCGATATTTGAGACATTGATACAGTGAGATATTGAAACATATATGATTTCATATTTGTTGTCGACGCTTGACACGGGTTTTCAGATGATTTCTTGATGGTACTTAGCTATTATACAGATATTCATTTTCTAAAGTTAAGAATCCAATACCCTTAGCATTTAAAACACTTAAAGATTTAGTAATGACATTGCATACATGTGCATGCATACTAGAAGTATTATATCACATATGGACATACATGTTGTGACGCATTGCGTGCATTCTTACGATTGCCTTACTAGATGTTATATTCTACTCACGAGCTGGCAACTCACCCCCGTTGTGCCACAGTGTCTTGCAGGTCGGACCCGTCATCCTTGTAGCGGCGGGCTATCTTATCATCAGCTTCTTTTGCTCAGACTCGCGACATCGCCCGTGGGTGGGTTGCGAGCATATTTTATTTCTTTTGCTCTATCATTGTATCTAGTATTCTCTATCTACCACTTTATATTGTATATGTGACCTAGTGGTGAGACTAAGAGATTTGTATATTTGTTGTTTCTTTTGGGTCGAGCTCACTTGAGCCGGCGTTGTGTTTTCTGATATTTTACATCTCTTTATTTCTCTTTTCTTGATATTACTATTATATTGCATGTGGTTGTGATCCGCCTTGGGCGAAGAGCTAGCTCCCGCTTGGGGATGCCATTTTTATGATTACAGGTTTATTATCTTGTTGTACCCATTTTGGGGGATAGAAAATACAGGGGAGACTCTGCCGAAATTTTCGGAAATTTTTGATGTTTTAAAAAAGGATTCTATGCAACTTAAATGATTTAAAAACCGTCTTCATTAAAGGTTTTCCTTCACTCTTTTTTGTTTTGGTTTAGATTCTTCTGGGCTTTGGCTGACTTAGGTTACGGTACGCCTTTAGACGTCTCGTAATCTAAGTGCCAGTCACGTTCTGTACTTTCGGGTCGTGACAAAGTTGGTATCAGAGCTTAGGTTTTACCTTTCTGAGTGTAGGACGACCTTGGTAGATGGAGTAGGTGACTTAAGCAAAGTGGCGTAGCGTGGGTATGATCCGCGGCATACTTACGATACGGTACTCCGCCTAAGTGACCTTAGGACATAATTGCTTGTATTTCCTTTCTTGATTCCTTGCATTCCTTGATTCAATTGCAATGTCCTTATCAGTCCTGTTTCTTATTCCAGCTTCGATGCCGCCAAAGACTACGAAAGCTCAGCGGGCTGCCGCTAGGGATGAGATTCGGGCGGGCCCGTCTGAGGCGAGGATCGAGCGGGATGATACGCCTGTCCCTCAGGGTCATACTGACCCGCCTTATCCAGACCGTATTGCCAGACTAGAGGCCGGCATGCAAGAGTTGCGGCAGATGATGTGATCTTTAGTTGAGTCCAGTCGGGCACAGAGATTCGAGGACGTTCCTTCCACCGCACAGACCACGATCGTACCTGCTGCACAGATGGTCACTCCTGCTGCTACTACGGAGACTATCCCTGTTTCACTACAGGAGTTCATAAGATTGAGACCTCCAGCTTTTACCGGTACAGATGCGACAGAGGACCCACAGGCATTTCTTGATAGGATGGCTCGGATTTTCCGTTCGTTGAGGTGTTCTGATGATAGATTGGTGGAGTTTGCGAGTTTTCGTCTGGAGGGTCTTGCCCAGACATGGTACGATTTAGTAGAGAGAGGCCGAGCTGCAGGTCTGCCTTCTATGACCTGGGATGAGTTTACATTTGCATTTCTTGCCCGTCTTCTTCCGGAGAGTGTCCGAGATGCTCGAGCCCGTAGTTTTGAGTCTTTGCGCAAGACTCCTGGGATGACGGTGTCGGAGTATGATATACAGTTTACCCAGTTGTCTCGATATGCTCCGTACCTAGTCGACACAGAAGAGAAGAGAATAAAGAGGTTTGTACGAGGGCTTGATACACAGCTATTCCTTACCATCGGCACCCAGCACTTTGATACATACGCAGCCGCGATGGATGCAGCCTTACTTTTGGAGGAGCGTATTTCTGAGACTCCGGTCGTTTCTGGGCCGAAGAGGATCCGTACTGATACGCCAGCTCAGCGGCAGATGGGTAGACATCGTGATAGATTATTTCCGGGAGATGGTGGAGGCAGAGGATTGAGACGAGGTCAGTTATTTGGTTCATATCCACAGACCCAGCAGTCGTCTCCAGGATGTTTTCGGTATGGGAGTCAGTACCACCGTGTCAGAGACTGTACCATGGGACGTCAGGGAGCGGCGACAGTCCTGCATGTGACCTTACCACCCTCGCCACCTTATCAGAGAGCTTTACTTCCTACTCCTGATGATGCTTCACGCCAGCCAGATGCTTCCAGAGGCCGTGGGCGTGGCGGTCCGGTTCCGAGAGGACGAGGCGACAGAGGTAGAGGCAGAGGCCGAGGTAGAGGCAGAGGACAGCCAGCTATTAGTGGTGGACAGGCCCGAGTGTTCGCGTTGACTCCTCAGGATGCACAGGCATCCAATGCCGTCGTGACAGGTACTCTGCCAGTATGTTCTTTTGATGCACGGGTATTATTTGATCCAGGCTCCACACATTCCTATGTTTCCATGAATTTTGCACCGAGGTTAGGCCGAGAGTCTTCTCCGTTAGATCAGCCGCTTGTCGTTATTACCCCGGTAGGCGAGTCTTTTGTTGCCCGTTTTGTGTATCGATCGTGTTCCGTTTGTATCGGGGAGAGAGATTCTTCAGTTGATTTGATTCTCCTCGATATGCTAGACTTTGACGTTCTTCTTGGTATGGACTGGCTAGCCACCTGTTATGCATCCGTGGACTGCCGTGAAAAAGCAGTCAGATTCAATTTTCCGGGTGAGCCGGTTCTTGTTATTCAGGGAGATCGTAGCGCTACCCTTCCCAGCTTGATTTCATCTCTTCGCGCTGGTCAGCTCTTAAGGAAAGGGTGTCAGGGATTCTTAGCCTATATTTGTGATACTAGTTCCACAGAGGTTCCGTTGGACCAGGTCCCTGTTGTGAGAGAGTTTCCTGATGTATTCCCTGACGAGCTGCCTGGTCTGCCACCAGAGCGCGAGATTGAGTTCTGTATTGACTTGATCCCTGGCACGGGGCCTATCTCTATACCGCCTTATTGGATGGCCCCGGCGGAGCTGAGAGAGCTAAAGGATCAGTTACAGGACTTGCTGGACAAAGGGCTTATCCGACCGAGTGTGTCACCTTGGGGTGCTCCCGTCTTGTTTGTTAAGAAGAAGGACGGAAGTATGCGTTTATGCATAGATTATCGTCAGCTGAACCGGGTTACTGTGCGGAACAGATATCCCCTACCCCGCATTGATGACTTATTCGATCAGCTCCAGGGTGCAGGGTTCTTCTCGAAGGTTGATTTACGGTCAGGTTATCACCAGTTGCGAGTTCGGAAGGAGGATATTCCGAAGACCGCCTTCCGTACTCGATATGGTCATTATGAGTTCTTAGTGATGTCGTTCGGGCTCACTAATGCCCCGGCAGCATTTATGGATTTGATGAACCGTGTATTCAGGCCGTATCTCGATCAGTTCATCATTGTGTTCATTGACGACATCTTGGTTTATTCTCGGAGCCGGGAGGAGCATGAGCAGCACTTACGTATCACATTGCAGACTTTGAGGGAGCATCAGTTGTTCGCCAAATTTTCCAAGTGCGCATTCTGGCTAGACAGTTTCGACTTCTTTGGTCATGTGGTGACGAGAGACGGTATTTGTGTGGACCCGAAGAAGATCGAGGCAGTTCAGCGTTGGCCTAGACCAGTATCAGTTATAGAGGTTCGCAGTTTTCTAGGTCTGGCCGGCTACTATCGACGTTTTGTCCAGGATTTCTCCCGCATTGCTGCACCGTTGACCGGGTTGACCCGGAAGGGGGTTCCTTTTGATTGGACCAAGGCATGTGAGGATAGCTTCCAGCAGTTGAAGACTCGTCTGACTACTGCACCAGTGTTAGCATTGCCTTCAGGATCAGGTGGGTTCGTGGTATATTGTGATGCTTCTCGAGTGGGGCTGGGATGTGTATTGATGCAGCACGACAGAGTTATCGCGTATGCTTCTCGGCAGCTGAGGAAACACGAACAGAACTACCCCACCCATGATTTAGAGATGGCTGCAGTGGTATTTGCACTTAAGATCTGGAGACATTACGTATACGGTGAGTCGTGCCGGATATTCACTGACCACAAGAGTTTGAAGTATATCTTCCAGCAGCGAGACCTGAACCTGAGACATCGCTGTTGGATGGAGTTGGTGAAGGATTATGACTGCGAGATTCTATACCATCCGGGCAAGGCGAATGTGGTGGCAGATGCTTTGAGTAGGAGGCCCGGAGGTCGCTTATCTTGTTTGAGCGCAGTGCAGATGCAGTCGATGGCGGATTGGCAGGTTTTATGTGATAGCAGAGTGCAGTTCGAGTTTACTCCTACAGGGGGACAGCTGGCCCATTTCAGAGCACGCCCACAGTTACTTGACCGTATCCACGAGGCACAGCCCGGCGATGCCCGTACATTAGAGGTTATTGAGCAGATTCGGCAGGGCAGAGTTTCCGAGTTCGTGATTGACGATCAGGGGATACTTCGATTTGGGACTCGACTGTGCGTGCCAGATTCAGAGGGACCGAGGCGTGATATTCTCGAGGAGGCACATAGATCAGTATACAGTGTTCACCCAGGTTCCACCAAGATGTACCGTGATTTGAGAGAGGTTTACTGGTGGGACGGGATGAAGAAGGATATTACAGACTTTGTGTCGAGATGCCTGACTTGTCAGCAAGTCAAGGCCGAGCACCAGAGGCCAGCCGGCGAGTTACAGCCTTTGCCCATCCCTGAGTGGAAGTGGGAGCAGGTATCCATGGACTTCATTGTGGGTCTACCCAGGACCAGTCGAGGGTATGACTCTATTTGGGTGATTGTGGATCGACTGACGAAAGCGGCTCACTTTCTGCCAGTGAAGACCACTTTTGGATTTTCTCAGTACGCCCAGGTTTATATTGATGAGATTGTGCGACTGCATGGCGTTCCGACTTGCATCGTGTCCGACCGTGGCACCCAGTTTACCAGCCGATTGTGGCAGAAACTCCAGGAAGCTTTGGGCACCCGATTGAGTTTTAGCACAGCCTTTCATCCGCAGACCGACGGTCAGTCGGAGCGTACTATTCAGACTCTTGAGGACATGCTCAGAGCTTGTGTTTTAGATTTCGGTGGTAGCTGGGATCGTCATTTGCCTTTGATCGAGTTTTCCTACAACAATAGCTTCCAGGAGACGATTCAGATGGAACCTTTCGAGGCTTTATATGGGAGCAGATGTCGATCGCCTGTATGTTGGACAGAGCTCAGGGAGAGCAGTGTTTTGGGGCCGCAGATCGTACAGGAGACGACCGAGAAGATACAGCTGATTCGAGACAGGATGAGAGCGGCACAGAGCAGGCAGAAATCATATGCTGACAGGCGCCGTCGCCGACTCGAGTTCGCTGTTGGCGATCATGTTTTCCTGAAGGTCTCTCCGATGAAAGGTGTGATGAGATTTGGGCGGAAAGGGAAACTGAGTCCTAGATATGTTGGTCCTTTCGAGATCCTAGAGCATGTTGGTCCGGTCGCTTATCGGTTAGCTCTTCCGCCCAGCTTCCCCGATGTTCACCCCGTGTTCCATGTCTCGATGCTCCGCAAGTACCCTCATGATCCTTCCCAGGCGATTCAGCACCAGACGATCCAGCTAGAGCGTGATCTTTCTTTCACCGAGCAGCTGGTTGTCATTTTGGATCGGCAGGTGAAGAAATTGAGGTCGAAGGTTATACCGTCCGTCAAGGTCCTTTGGCGTGGCCCGAACAGCGAGGAGGTCACCTGGGAGACCGAGGTCGAGATGAGGAAAAGATATCCCCATCTTTTTGAAGGTACGCGTAGTTAAATTCTAAATTCGGGGACCGAATTTCTTTAAGGGGGGAAGATTGTAACCCTTCGAAAATCGTTTAGGCAGTTTTTCGGTAATCGGCTAATTTTTCGGCTTTTTCCGTAAAAAGTCAAAATAGATATTTTTCATTGTAGACCTAATTATACAAAATTTAGATAAGATATTACTATAATTTTGTCACTAAAATGTCACTTATAATTTTCTAGTTAAATAAATTTTTTTTCGTAATTAATTATTATTTTTTATTATTTTAAGCTTTTTAAAATACATTAAATTAGTGGTAAATACAAATTTAATTAGGTAAATTTCATAATTAGGAGTCTTTATAAGCTAAAATATGGTGTTAATAAAATTGTATCATGACTTGCAAGATTTTGGTTTTAGGGTTGGAAATTTAATGAAAAAATGATGTAAAATAAGGTTTTTTTTGTAAAATGTTGATATGAAAGCATTAAATGAGAACATGGGGTGTTTTTAGACCTAGAAACTTCTCCAAAAATCCCACAACACCCTCCCTTACCTGCTGGCCGACCCCATTCTGCAGCAAATCCCTCTCTTCTCACTTCATTTTTGCTTCAAATTTCATGCCAAAATTCATAAAAAAATCCACAATTTCATTAACCCATTCAAAGCTAAAACTTAATCCACTCTCTCCTAAACCAAATTTAGTTCAAAACTAGGAGAAAGGAGGCTTCCTTGGTGGCTTGATCATGCTAGGGTTCCACTTGTGAGGTGAAATTCTAAACTAGTTTGTTAACTTGTAGTTTATATGTGCTAAAATTTAATTTTGAAGTATTAATTTAATTGTAAATTCTTGTTCATGAAAATCAAGAATGGGATTTGATGTTGAACTAGGGTTTGAAGCATGGTTGTTAGAGTTAAGTTAGGGCTTTGGTTACCTATTTGATTAGAGTGGTTAATTGCGTAAGGTTACGCTCGCTAAATCGTTAAATTGCGACGTTTGCATCGAATCGGTTTGAAATTTGCTTACTAGATTTTTACAAAAATTAGAATGCGATCAAATTGCGTTATGTTAGCGATATAATTAGCTTCGTATAGGACTATTAGAGTGCGCGAACGTGGGGTTTCGTCTAGTCGGGTTTTAGTTTTGTCGATTTCCCCGAAATGACGATTCTAGTTGAAGATTAGCGATTTTCGTGCGTTTTCCCGCGCACCGAGTGCATGCTATGTTTAATTCGAGAGCGTTGACAATTGTATATTGTGACTTGCATCGTTTTAGGTTTTGTAATCTTATGCTTGATATTGTGCAAATATAGGATCGATCGGGGAAACTTCGGACACGGCGCGTAAAGGCAAGGCGGTGGTCGGATCGGATTAGCGGGGATTTCAGGTGAGTAGATGTATTCATCTATGGGGGAATTGTCTGGATGGCGCGAGGAGCCCCCTAGTTAGGATTACCCTATTTCTTGCAAGACTTGTGTTGCTAGATAGCTTACCCCTTTATTGCATTGCATACCCTCACAGCTAACCGTATACTAAATTGCATGGACATTCATATAACATTCATATACCCATATGCGATAACACTTCGTAGGACACGAACACCGTTACCATTGGCATCTGCTGCACGCACACTATCCATGTGACACACACGCCTTTGGTAATTGCCATGCCACGTGCACTATAGAACCTGTTTAACTTAGTATCGCCACTTGCATTCATACATGATATATGAAATTGCATAGCTTGCTTATACCTCGCATTATCATCATATTTACATAGATTCTATCCAAAATTCACATCATATACATTGATATCATAGACATTTATCATATTTAACATGTGGACACTATGATTTTCTTGAGGATTTCAGTTTTTCTGTGATTTCTGGATTTTTGGGGAAAACCGCAAGAATTTAACAAAAGCTTGTATTTATCATTTTTAAAACAAAGTTGCGGTTTTCTCGTGATGTATGTGTCGTCCACCATGAGTTTTCATGTTTTCCGTTGGATTTCGAGACCCGATTCGAGGAGTGGATGAACCGTCTCGGGTACATGGTGGGCCCGGTATGGTACCCCGGGGCAAAAGATCGAGTTGTAGACGATGAGCCTGGCAGGGGAAGACTACCTACCGGTGATGTCTGGCGCGGCGGATATCCGGAGGATACCGACCGTTGTCGTGAGATTTGATGACATGGGCCGATCCGGACTGACGGAGCCCGATATTTGAGACATTGATACAGTGAGATATTGAAACATATATGCTTTCATATTTGTTGTCGACGCTTGACACGGGTTTTTAGATGATTTCTTGATGGTACTTAGCTATTATACATATATTCATTTTCTAAAGTTAAGAATCCAATACCCTTAGCATTTAAAACACTTAAAGATTTAGTAATGACATTGCATACATGTGCATGCATACTAGAAGTATTATATCACATATGGACATACATGTTGTGACGCATTGCGTGCATTCTTACGATTGCCTTACTAGATGTTATATTCTACTCACGAGCTGGCAACTCACCCCGTTGTGCCACAGTGTCTTGCAGGTCAGACCCGTCATCCTTGTAGCGGCGGGCTATCTTATCATCAGCTTCTTTTGCTCAGACTCGCGACATCGCCCTTAGGTGGGTTGCGAGCATATTTTATTTCTTTTGCTCTATCATTGTATCTAGTATTCTCCATCTACCACTTTATATTGTATATGTGACCTAGTGGTGAGACTGAGAGATTTGTATATTTTTGGTTTCTTTTAGGTCGAGCTCACTTGAGCCGGCGTTGTGTTTTCTGATATTTTACATCTCTTTATTTCTCTTTTCTTGATATTACTATTATATTGCATGTGGTTGTGATCCGCCTTGGGCGAAGAGCTAGCTCCCGCTTGGGGATGCCATTTTTATGATTACAGGTTTATTATCTTGTTGTACCCATTTTGGGGGATAGAAAATACAGGGGAGACTCTGCCGAAATTTTCGGAAATTTTTGATGTTTTAAAAAAGGATTCTATGCAACTTAAATGATTTAAAAACCGTCTTCATTAAAAGTTTTCCTTCACTCTCTTTTGTTTTGGTTTAGATTCTTCTGGGCTTTGGCTGACTTAGGTTACGGTACGCCTTTAGATGTCTCGTAATCTAAGTGCTAGTCACGTTCTGTACTTTCGGGTCGTGACACTTGTGCTTCCCTCCTTGGGTCTACCTAATACGGAAAAGTAAATAATATACAATGGTGACATCATCCTCATCCCAGAAGTGCCCCAATAAAAGAATATTACATACAAATGAATTTTACATGAATGAAAAAGAAAACCCTCATCTCACATAAAACCTCCGGCTATTCAGAACACGACGATCAAATATAACATATCACAGCAATACATAATATCTCATATCATCAACGTAAGCAAGTATGCTTGTCCCGACTGTCGTTGATGTATAGCAACGAAGCCGGCGATACATCACATACTACGCTTACGGTCACAGAAAAGAAAGTGTAAAACTACAACATTTGGAATCCACAATCACTTTAGACATCATAAATCCGAAATATCACATACTTCGCATTTCATGCCTAACTATATGATTTCCACATGTTGTATCACATTCTAGATAAATAGACAAAGTTAAACTTTCCGATCGAATAATCAAATACCTAAGATTTCCCAAAAAGCTCAACACTTGAGCGGAGTTCAAAAATCCCAGAACATGTCACCGCCCCAGTGAACCAGCCGAAGAAGGGTCAAACCAACGCCTCACATATGGCAACGCCAAACTACCACAAACCCTAGGGTTCAGTGGAAGTTTTGACGGTCACATAATCGAGTTAAGGTTACGTTCTTCTAGAGGGTCCACAGATATGCTTGCATGTTTTCTCGAAAGTTTTAAACTCAAGAAATATTCAACACTTGAAAAATTTTTGTGTCGGGAAAAAGCGAGTTATTGATATCCGTTCGAACATTTTAACACGTTCTAAATTATCCGGAAAACTAAACGAAATTAAACTTTCCGATCGAATCAACGAATACAAAAGATCTCCAGAACACTCAACACTTGAGTAATTATTAAAAATTCCCAGAATTTTGTAATAACACCTACGGATTAACCCTTCCAATACAAGCCCTTAACACCCAAGTTCGGCCGTGGAACCGCCGCGGGAAGCATGCTCCTGCCGCGGTTCCGCGGCGACTTTAGGGTATCATGGGTTCGTATTTTGCAGTTATCCTTATAATTGCCTGCTGAATTTTCTGAGTATTTTTAATACGGAAAAAATCATATTTTAAAAAAATTTCCAGAGAGGGGTCAAATTTTGACGTTTCGGGGTTCGATCGGACTTTTAACTTCGTATACACGTCGCCTAATGCTCTAGCTTGGCTCTGATACCACTGTAGGGTTACTAGGCACTGTCACAAGGTTCTACAAGGCATCAACCATGACCGATTTAAAATTTAGATGTGCCGAACAACCCAAAGCAAGGATCTTTGCTAGATAATTAAGGTTAAACATGCAAGTAAACATCTTTACAACATAGAGAGAGGGATTACAACCTTTGTAGTCCGCTCCTTCGCTTCATAAGCTCCGAGCAGTAGTCCCTTCGCTGCGATCCATGATCTCCCGGACTCAAGAGAAGCTCCACAGCCCGAATGATCCATACTTGCTTGAAGTCTTCCTTTTCTAAGATGATCTACCTTGAAATTTCTTTTAACTCAAGATCTCACTCACTAATCAAGTATTAATGAAGTGAAACACCCTAATCTAATTGGCTAGATTAGATGAGAATGATGAAATAGGATTTATTCTCTCTTTGATTATCAATTCTCACACTAATCCATCACAAAAGAAAAACCTAGAAAGCTTTTTAGAGCTCAAGGAAGAAAAAGAAGAATGAATTATTCTTTTGTGATGAATAATGATTTTGTTATATCATTACAATTGCAACCATGGTTAAGTCAAGAAAGACTTAACCATTGTAGAGATTTGACTAGGGTTAAAGGGTGTGGGTTGGGTTAGGAAAATATCTCCAAAAATATTTACATAAAATATCTTTGCAAGAAACAAAACAAAAGCTTCTAGAAGCTTCTAGAAATAATTAACCCAAATCAAACCCTAAACATGTTTAATATCTACTAATGATGTTGCATTTGTAATCATAACTTGTTACAATATTATATATCACATATATAATATATTTTTGTAACAAAAGAAAATAATACAATTAACATATATCGCATATATATCAATGTATTATCCGGTGAGAAAATGAATTAAGAAAGCGAGCCAATATTAGATAATGTAATGTAACATATCACATATATAATTATACATTAAATTATCGAATTAACACTTGGTTCGACAATCCGGCTATTTCTCAAATAACCGACTAATATAAACTGTATCATTTCATCGAATCAACACTTGATCCGATGACCCGGCTATATCACATATACCCGGCCGATATCAAATATCGCGAGAATAGAATACGGTATCTCATATCGTATTATCCTCGGTCCCGCACATATCACATATGTGCTCCTACTCCATTTTGCCTGAGTCAATAAACCTCTGTGTAGGACTCTAAAGAATCGTCAATACGCCGGTAGCAGGTGATGATCATATTAAACACCCACAAGCTGCAAGCGGTTAGCTAAACGTAACAGCCACCCAGGTATTGAGCGATCAGAAGATCAACAAGCAATCCTGTACATTCTCCCAGAATCCAATCAGTAACACTACCGTACAGTCCGGTCTCTTCGTATGATATATTGCATATCTAGTCTAGGGGTGGTATACGTCAGACCCAGTAACCGATAAGTCATGTCGATGTGAGGCTTATAACAGGTCGAGAACCTACTGATAACACTTACCAGTAGTACTCAATATCCGCCCTGTCCAGGGACTTTCAGTTATAGCCAATTGAACACAGCACAACATCAACTCCCTATATCGGGAGAGAAGAAACTCCTCCTATCGCTCATTGCCTCCATGTGATTCGGGACTGTACCCAAAAGACACCGTTTTGCATGCCCTCTTGTAATGGTATGATGGGAATCAAAGCACAGTGGGAATCACACAAGACTCTATGACGATCTCGGGTCTACAGACTAACCTGTACCAGTGTCACCAGAGAACTGCCATCTGACGTGAGGTATAATACCATCTGGGAGTTCTCGGCGAGACCGTCCAGTGTACCCATTCTCCACTGAGCACCCGTACACTATCTTTGATGTCAAAACACCAATGGATATGGGATCATCCATCGCCCATCATATGGGTCAAGATGCGTATTCGCTAGTCTACTCTGGTGTATCGATGCCTTGTCTCGATACACCCTCGACTAGGAACAATTATAGGATATACTCATAGACTACGCTGGCCCCACTAGTATGATCTAATCATAGTCCCAGTAGTCGAGTACATATCCTAAGGGCTTTATCAACATGTGAGAACAAGATAGTAAACTAATACAGGTCAACATGTTAAGATAAAGTGAAACCAAATAGCATACTATCATGACGAGCAAGAAAGTCCTCTCTATATATATCCAAGTATCCATTATAATATACATCATATGTACAACAATGGCCTCTAGGGCATATATATAATTAACACGCCAGACCGTGCGCAGGAGGCAAGCGGATATTCTTGTTCTGCCGGTTTTAGGCGCACTGATTTATTCTTCGACATTGTAGGTGGTATACCTCGATATCTTTTGTTGCGATTTGCGTTTTTGATCCGAGTATCACGCTTATATCGCTTGGATTTGAGTTTTGATGATTGAGTTTCATGATGTCGTTTTCATGCACCATGGCTGCACCTGCTGGGTATTTACATTTTTGGGCATAGTTATTGCACTGGATATATATTTTATACACCGTTGTGTCGATTTGCGATTTATGCATACCTATTGCATTTGATGTCGATTTTGTACCTTCGTAGCATGTGTTTATAATTTCATGGATTTCATACGGATGATGTGATTTTTGCACTCGGTGTAGCTCACATGTGCTTGTAGTGCATTGATACGGATTTGTGCTCATAGTTGCACATGTTTTTGATTTATACGCCTTGGTACACTCAGTATCGTTCTTATACAAATTTGAGTTATTCATGTGATTTTCGTGCCTTGGTTGCACCCGATTTATGTCTTTGAGCATTTGTGTTGCCAGGTTTTTGTTTTCGTGCGCGTTGGCACTGGCCGTTCGTTTTCGTGCATTCTACTGCACTGTATGCTTTTACGGACTGACGCGCTTTGGTTGGATTTTTGCGCATATTAGGCGCATGATATGAGATGTGGTTTTGTGCACACCGGATGCACTCAATTGGGAGTTTCATTCGTGCATGTTAGTCGCACCGGATGCACTCTAGATGCACTTGATATCGTTGTCATGCATACCCGTTGCACTGGTCAGATGTTTGCGTGCACACCCGTTGCACTGAGTTTTTCTTTTGTGCATATTGTGGCATTTATATTTGGATTTGATTTCCATGCGCACCAGACGCACGTGATTGTTGGATACGCCTTTTGAGGCTGATTTTTCTTTTGAGCACTTTGTTTTTATGTTGGGCACTATATTGTGTAGTAGCCAAACAGGACTGATATGAGGACAGTACCTGAGTACTTTGTATTCATTAAAAGATTACCAAGAGGGTTTTCAAAAGGAGCTATAGTCTTGTTATTTCCTACACGTCCGTGAGCGACACGAACGTTTATAAAGGAAAACCTTTTAAGATATTTTGAAAACGGCGGGGTGTGTATTTAGGAAAACATTTATAGACATATATTATTATTTTAAAATGAGTGTCCGTCACTTATGCCGCGAGTTACGCATTCACGCGACGATTTATAAAAGATTTTTGCATGAGTTTTATTTAGTTCTTGAAAGTTTTCCAAAGATGCGTATTATACACGTATTATAGTATTTGACTAGTGAATATTGGATTTCAGTAGTGGATTTTGAGATCTGTATCTCTATTGTAACTCCGAGGATATGCGTGTGAATCTGATGATTTGCGTGACGGTTGACGAAGTTCAATTTTGAGTTTTGTACTCGTTTTCATGCGCACTTGACGCGCTGTGTGTTTCTGCATCTTCCGTGATTTCGGAGCCCCATTGATTTGAGCTGGTTATTGAAATGTTTTCGATTTTGGGGGTTTAAATTTAAATTCGGGGACCGAATTTCTTTAAGGAGGGAAGATTGTAACATTTCAGAAAATATAAAATATTATTTTTGGAATTTAATATTAAAATAATATATTTCCCGAAAACTGCCCGATTTACGAAATTGTGGTTTTCGAAAAAGCGTATAAATATACACCGACAATTGTGAAATAAATGGAAATTAAAATGATTTATTCATTTAATAATATATTTAAATGATTTGGCGTTTTTAAAATTTATTATATGCAGTTTCGATAAAAACCTGATTAGTGCACTGCTAATTGCGATTAGGCCAAATCCGTGTTTCTACAGTTTTCATAGCTAGTGCACCATGTCATGTTAAATTTTGTTACATGTTGTTGCATTTGGGTTGTTTTATGGGTATTATGTGATTTGGTTTTGAAATTTAAAAGAGAAGAAAAAAATGGCAAAAGGGTAATTTAGTGAAAAAGGGTATGATTGGAAAAAGAGAGAGTGTGTGAATAAGTGAGAGAGGGAGGGGGGCCGCTGCCTAATCTTTTCCCCCATAATTTTCCTCCTCCTTCTTCATCTTCCTCCAACCCCACTTCCCCCCACTTCAAACCCTAGATCCATCTCCAAATAATCCCCAAAACCTTATACTCCCATCACAAAAATTAATCTCCATCTCTTCCTCTACACATTGGACCAAGAAAAGTTGGATCTTGATGACTTTAGACTTCTAGGGTTTGCTCAAGTGACACCCATGAGGTATAGCTTCTTCCATTTTGTTAGTTTTAAGCTTCTTTCTATTCTAGTTTAGTTTAGAAGTCGTTTTAGCGTGGAATTGTGATGTTGGAAAATTCTAGTGAAGGGTTTGGGTGTTTGTGTAGATTTGAGGTGTGTAGTGGCTGTTACAAACCTTAGGGATTGAATTCAAGAGCTGGAATTGAGTGTAGTAACAAAAATACAAACTTTAGAATTGATCCATGTCGGTTTTGTGGGAATAAAGGGTGTGCAGGGAAATCTGGAGCAACCCGGGGGATTTTTGAGACAAGCAAATAACTCCAGGGACTAAATTAGAGTACTAGGAGACCACCCCGACTATACGAACCCCAAAAGAGGCACCATGGCCGAGGTGGCCGGATTTTTTAGTGTTTTTCCGGCCACCTGGTGGTATTTGATGTCGGGGTTGATCCAGTAGGTCATATACATCATATTCAGCACCCTAGACTTGTTTGTGCAACCCCTTTTGGCCTGAATCAAAATCTGGAGGCACTTTGGTGTGATTTTGGCTATATTTTTCGTATTTTGAAATATTTAGTTTTGATATTTGGATTTGTTTTTGGTTTTTGAATGTTTGTACATCAACGACTAGGGGTAATTTGTTGGTTTTGCATACGTGGGCTATAGGTTCTAACCTATAGGCGATCCGTGTGCCGTTTTTTTTTCCGGACATGATGTTAATAGCGATTGCGATTGTTTATTATTATAGGTACCCTCGCGTGGATTCCGAGACGACGGAGCATGGCGTCATCGACTTCGACAAGCAAGGATCAAGGTGAGTAGATCTATATCTACCGGGGAAGTCGGGTGGATGGCGTATAGCACCCCTGCAAAGTTTTTGATGGAAACTAATTCATAGAATATGGTTAAGGAAACCTAGATTTGGAAACTAGGGTTAGTGTTAAATGATAGTTAGTGAAACCATATTAGAAACTAAGGATAGTTAGAAATGATATAATACGGCTAATATATGATGACTGGATTTGAGGATGATATTTGACGATATTGTCGTTTAGGATACTACAGGACTAGATAGTCGACGTAGATGTGTCATCCGAACCATACATATTTCTAAACTGAAGAGTCGTATGCATCTTTTAAACAGATACCTTGAGGAACGTTACGGAATTTCAAATGATATCTTTTCCTTAAAAACACCATAACCCCTATTTTCAAAAACTACGACTCGCCTTTTAAAAATCTGATTGTATGGTTCGGGTGTGTATGTTAGATTAGATACTTATACTTTTAGTGGAGATAGAATGTTTATGTAAACTCGACTTGATGTGAGGTATAAATGCGATGAAAGAATATAAGACGGATATGATGATATGATGATATTTTGGTATACGTCGAGTCGATTGAGATGGTTGATACCTTGTCTGTCCCCTGATATGAGATCGTTATGGATGTGACCTGGGACATAGGTATATAATTACATTTATATATGTTGTGAAACATGTGTGATATGCCGTACGATGGATTATACCGTACGTGATGTTGTGTGGCTAGATGCCGATTGATAGATTCACCGACTCGGTCATATTAGATACGTATACTTGTCAGCATTTGCATATGATTTACCTTATGCTGCATTCATGTTTTTCGCATTTCATTATTTGTACCTGTGCTAGTACACCTGCATCATTATCGATGATGCGTATGTTACACGTACACAGATTTGCCGGCTCACACACTTCATCATCGATAATTGCCATGTAACTACACAGTAGGATTGCTACATTATGATACGACTCCTTGCATAATTTACTTGCTATTGTTGCATATGCACCTTTATACGATGTTGTATTTGACTTGGAGAAATTGGGAACCGCAATATGTATTTTAAAAACAGGAATCATTTAAAAGAGCGGTTTTCCTTTAATATGTCATATGACTGTCCCATGTTGCATGATATTGAGATATGCTGTTTTCATGAGATTTCTGGATTTGAGAACCGTGGCTATTTCAAAAGAAAGTAAGTACTGTTTTAAAAACCCGGTTTCTCTTGATATGATATTTCAGTGCGTCCACCATTCGTTTTCTTGGTTCTGAGACGTGTTACATGTGAAACCCGATCGAGGCGCTGGATGAGGCCGATTGCGGTTACATGGTGGACCCTGTAAGGTACCCCGGTGCAAGAAGCTCGAGGTGTAGACGATGAGCCTGGCAGGGGCAGACTGCCTACCTGTGATAGCATTTGGACCTGGCGGTTATCCGGAGTATACCGACCGGAGTCATGATATGGATATAGGCCGATCCGTACTGCCGGAGCCCGCGGGCCGATCCCGCAGATGATACGGAGCCTGAGATATATGAGGATTTACGTGCCGATGCTGGGCACAGGTTTCATGATGTTTTCGGGTGTCGATGTTGAACACCCAGGTTCCATGATTTTGATGTGTCGCGAGGGACACCATTGATTTATATCCTTATACTTTCATGTACACTCCTTTATGATATTTACGTGCATACAGACATTAATCATATGGGTGGACGAGATCCACATGCATACATGCGTTGATTATACTGTTGGATGTTATCCACATGCTTATAGGCATTGACTACCTTGTTGGCACATATATTGACTCGGTCACCCTAGATATCATAGTATTACCTTCATGATATAGTTGACCTAGGAGTCGTTGTTTATTCGATTTCTACTTGTTGATATATTTCTATTCACGAGTTGGCAACTTACCCCTGTTGTGCTATAGTTCTTACAGGTAGACCGCAGTAATCAGTAGCGGCTTTGCTGGCACACAGTTGCATTCGGGTGTTTTGCATTGGTAGGTGGGACATTTGTATCGTACCCACTCTTGTATCTACATTTCATATTGTATCTAGTCAATTCCATCAATCAAAATTAGTAAATTGTATAAGTAATGAGACTTAGTGGGATTGTGGTTGCGAGACTTAGGGCGAGGGGTTTTCCGCTACTTGTGGTTTTTATGTCTTACTTTTCTTTATCTTTTGTGGTGATCTTCACCGTTGGGCGTCGTATACTTATTTATATTGTCTTGCGTGGTTGTGATCCGCCGTTTGGCGAAGAGCTAGCTCCCGCTTGGGTATGCCTTTATCATTATCTTGTATATGTGGTTTTGGATCAAAATATACAAAGGAGGTGCTGCCCAAATTTTTAAAAGACGAAACATGTTTTCAAACTAGTAAATTCCACTTGCATTTTCATGTCCCTTTTCTATGCATTTTAAGAAAACTTGATCTCATTATACCTTTATTTCAAAACTTCACCTCCTTTATTTTCTTAAAAACGTTTAGATTTCTGTGTTTCAGCTTACTTGAATTACGTTACGTCTTTAGACATTGCGTGATTTAAGTGCTGGTCACGAGCTAATATTTCGGGTCGTGACACTCTCGTACTTGTTTCTTGGGGAAATCGCTCGCATGGAGAATCGACTTATGAACGAGAAGACGAGATTCGACAGAAGTTTCCACACCTATTCTTGTAGTTTCTTTGATTGTTTATCTTTCCTTGTTCTTGGAATTTCGAGGACGAAATTCTTTTTGTAGTTGGGTATAATGTAACACCACTAGTTCATTTATACCATTTTCAGTTCTCGTATTTGCTTATTTATGGTGTTTTCTTGATTTATCATGTTTTGTGTGCGAATGGTATTTCACATTAGTATTGCATCCGACCCGACCCGCTTGCTTGAAACTTGTTTGATTCATATTTATGAATTATCTTGACATGTTACATAGACATGTGCACTTTCATGAATATTGAATACTGGCTTTTTATCTGCCATTGCATATTTTACCATATTACATTTTAAGTCACGTAAAATATTTTAAAAATACATTGCATGGCCTGCATGATACCCATAACCCCGTGACAGCATCCGCTCATCTTGTTCTTATCCCGTTCAGTAAAACGGATTTGTTTGGATGGCTACGCGCATGTATGTGCATCCGTTCTTAGGGGTATGCATTTTCGTTACCCGAGCATTCATTTTGAAATTTGGACATCGCATATATTTTTCGTAATTTAAAATTGAATTTTTTAGACCCGACCCGGGCGTGTTTTGGAATATTTTTGTATCCCGCCAAAATTCAAATTTATTTAATATTTTAATTCGACAGTATAAATTTTTACGTAACAGTTTTAAGTATTTAGTTAACCAATAAATCCTTTTAAATATTAAATCTAAACTACTTTGACAACCCAGTTCCTTCTCTCTCCTTTCATTCTCTCTCTTTGACTCGGGGACCCCACTCATCTTTTTCTCTCTTTCCTTATCTTTCTGCTTGTGGCCCCCACCTCACGAGCTCTCTCTCAGCCCTCTCTCTCTCACCGTCTCTCTCCTCTCTCTTCCCTTTCTCTTTCTTTTTCTCTCTCCCCGCGCTGTGCCTCTCTCTCTTCTTTCTCTCTCCTCTCGCGTCTCTCTCTCTCATCTCGGAGTTACTGTGCATACCTCGAGTCGCGTCACCGCACGAGAGATCTCGTCACCTCCCTTAGCAAGAAGCCTTGATTTCCTCATTCTTCTTCCTTTAAAACCCAAGCCCCTCCTCTGCGAACCCATCACAGTGCACATCTCCTCCAACCCTAACCCAAACTCCATCACCTCCTCACCTCACAGAGCCTTCCTTTCTCCTCTTCATTGCCATATCCTTTTTATTCTCTCTCCATTCCCGATCTCACCCTGCACCCAACACAATACCGAGAACCCACCTGCACCACCTCACCTCGCCGCCGATCCCCTCCACCAATCATCGCCATCTCCTCTCCTCTCCTCTCCTCCCTCTCCTCTGTTCTCTCTCCTACACCTAACCCTGCACCCAAACACCCCAGCAAACAAAACCAACCTAAACCCTAGCTTAACCCTAACCGAACCCTAACAACCAAACCTCATCGCCGGAGCTCCGATCATCTCCTCGACACCATGTCTGCTACATGAAAACCACAGTGCATAACCACAGTAAGCCTTCCCTTCTTCTTTTTCTTCCTCCTCCTTTCTTTCTTTCCTTTCTTTTCTTTCTTCAAATTCTTGAATCTTACATTTCATAGATCGCCGGAACTGGGCTTGACGCCGACGATCCAGACGACGTACCTTACTTGCGTGATCACCCTCGTGCGTTACTTGGACCCGTTCCGTGTGCCGTGCATGTGTCGCGACAGTTTGCCGACGTCAGACGTACCGAACATATCCGTTTCTTGATCCGTCTAGGAAAGTTTATCTTGCTACATGCTACATTACTTTATATACATCTATTTTAATAATTATAACACTGGTATTTTAAATCATGCATCCCAAGTTCTCGTTTTACAGTTTTCCGACATCCGTATACATCCATACGTATTATTTTACATCTAGCGCATGCAAACCTATCTCGTTACATATTATACTACAGTATACTGCATCCAATTGAATATAACAGTTCATATTGTTTAAATTGTACATTCCGTATTGTCACGACCCAAAGTTCGGCCCGTGACCGGCACTTAACCACGTAACGTCTACAGGCGTAACGCGACTAAGTAAGCCGAAACCCAGAAATCAAAACCATTAAAAGTAATGAGTGTTAAAACATTTAATGGAAATATTTGTTAAAACATTTAGAAAACCTTAGTAATTTAGTAAAATTCTTTAAAGTTTAAGTTGTTTTCTTTAAAAATTTCGGCAGCATTTCCTTTGTAAAAACTAACCCCGAAAATCGGGTACAAGACAAGTTATAAATAAAGATGACATATAATAAGAATAAAGCATCCCCAAACGGGAGCAATCACGCCCAACGGCGGAAACAACCACCACAATAATATACGACGTCGTAGCGAAGAAATAAGCAATATAAGTGAAAACAAGTATCATGAAAGATAAAACTGCATAAATAAAGTCGGCTCACAATGAGCTCGACACCAGAGTACAAAATAATATACATCGTCCTCACAACTGGTCTCTAAGTCAAATACATGAATGGTAGATGGAGAGTACTAGATACAATAGTGTATACAACTGGAAAATAAACAGATACCGCAAAAACCCACCTATCAGCAAAAGGCTCACGCGCCAACTGCAGTGGTATCCGTATCAAAATATGCAAGAAAGTAGCCCTGCCGCAACTACTCTGAGGGGCAACCTGCAACGCTGTGGCACAACGGGGATGAGTTGCCAACTCATGAATAGTAGATAACATATAAAGGTAATCGCGAGTATGCACGTACTGCGATACTCTAACCTATGCCAACAGATAACATCTATATGATGAGATGGATGCGCAATAATCATGCAACATGTGCGATCTAATAACATCCCTATATGATGAGCAGGGTATGCGATAATCACGCATAGCAAATGCAATCTAATAACATCTATATAGGATGAGCAGGGTATGCAATAATCGTGCAAAAGTACTCTATTAGATACTACGACTACAGGATGAGATGCATAACAATGAATGCTGAGCATGGGATAAAATAACATCTACACGGAATGTCGATGTGGAAAAATAACCGGTGTCCGTTAATGCACCCAAATCCCAGTAACAACTCAGGCGCCGTCACTCTGATCGGCCCTCAAATCCTGTACAGCTTATGGAATCGTGAGTGCCTAGCATCGGCACTCGAAAATATCATGAAATCATCGTGTCTAGCATCGACACGCAAATTCTCAAGTATCGGGCTCCGTCAGTCCTGATCGGCCCACGGGCTCCGTCTGCGGAATCGGCCTTCGGCCCCGGCAGTACGGGTCGGCCCGCATCCATCTCTCGACTCTGTTCAATATCCTTCGGATAACCACCAGGTTCAACCAATCACCGGTAGGTAGTAGTCCCTCCGCCGGGCTCACCGTCTAACTATACGAGTCTTCTTGCCCCCGGGTACCATACCGGGTCCACCATGTACCCACAGACGGTGCCTACCACTTCCCGAATCGGGTATACTCATACAAGCTCTCATGAACCGAGAAAACTCATGGTGGACGAACTGAAATATCATATCAAGAGAAACAGGGTTTTCAAAACAGAGCATATTTTCTTAAAATAATACCTCGGTTCTCAAATCCAGAAATCACACGAATCCAAAACTTAATGCGTAAATCCAAGCAATGTGGCTTATGCCACTAAGAGTAAAAAGGGAAACCACTCTTTTAAAATGGATCCAGTTTTGCAAATATTTCATGCGGTCCCTATTTTCTAGAAATCAAAGCCAATATCATCCATGTATGTGACATATGTATATATATAGGTATGGATGTGCATGTGGATAAATACGCAATATGAGTGTGCCAATGTATATGTGAACTAATATGGATATACAGTGCGTAGGTGCGCTAGTATGGATATATCAATGTATGTGTGCACCGGTATGAATATACAGTGTGCATGTGCGCAAGTATGAAGATATCAATGTATGTGTGCACCAGTATGAATATACAGTGTGCATGGGCGCAAGTATAAAGATATCAATGTTTGTGTGCACCAGTATGAATATACAGTGTGCATGTGCGCAAGTAGGGATATATCACTGAATGTATACACTAATATGAATATACAGTGTGCATGTGCGCAAGTAGGAATATATCAATGAATGTATGCACTAATATGAATATACAGTGTGCATGTGCGCAAGTAGGGATATATCAATGAATGATGCACTAATATGAATATCCAGTATGCATGTGCACAAGTAGGGATATATCAATGAATGTATGCATTAATATGAATATACAGTGTGCATATGCGCAAGTAGGGATATATCAATGAATGTATGCACTAATATGAATATACAATGTGCATGTGCGCAAGTAGGGATATATCAATGAATGTATGCACTAATATGAATATACAGTGTGCATGTGCGCAAGTAGAGATATATCAATGATGCGGTAATCAAAACAGTATATGATTCGTAGCAATCCTATAGTGCGAGTGTCATGGCAATCACTAACGGTGTGAGTGTAACATACAAATAGTACTCGTGCTGCTTAAACCGTTAGTGACAGTGCAGTGTTATATAACTACCATTTCTATATGCAACAAAAGATTGTATGCTACAATAGTACCTATAAATATATACAACTAAGATATCCTATCATGCCCTGACGCTTAACGCCATACGGGCGATTTCCCCGTAGATGTTAAATCTACTCACCTGGTCTCGTGCAAGCGTAGCCGACCACTTGCTTCCCTTTCTTTGCGGCGTCCGACGTACCCGCCTGTGAACCTAGAATTTACAAAAAGAATACACATAAGCAAAATCCAGCAAAAACGCGATATCGAACCCAAACGAGAAACTCGCGTCGCGAACTAAACGTGCGTGTATCCGATACGTTAAAACGTGTGTATACGCGTCTGAAACTATACCGACATGTCGCGACACACAGCAAACACTAAACCCACTCACGTATCACACGTGTCGCGCAAACTAAATATATTAGAAAAACTGTATATCGCTTCAGATTTTGATTCGGGTACAAAAGTGAAAAGTTGCATGTGCCAAAACACTAGAATATACAGCAGACTACCCTAGACCAAACCCTAACACCTAACTCCCCCTTCTGGCCGCAATTTGCGGCCAGAAAAAATATTTCGGCGGCCCAGGTTGGGAAATAGGGGTTCGTGCTTCGTGTGTGTGGTCTAGGTCTAGTGTGCATGCTTCAGTTATCCCAGATTGTGTCTAAAGCACACGGGTCTACATCAGATCACAGAAAGGCTAAATTTTGCTTTAAAACATTAAATTTTGCACTAAATGAAACCCTATGGTATTTTAGTGAAATCTGGTGCAAGACTAGGTTTACGTGGCCCTAACAACACTTAGTTAAGCTAGGCTAACCATCAAAATCACCACTTGGCCAAATATCCACACTAATCACCATTTCTAGCACTAAATCTCATGTTTAACACTAACCGATGCTAATTAACACATAAGTTTAGCAACAAAGAAGTTGGGCTCAGAACTTATACCTCACTTGACCCTAGGTGCAAGGAGAAGGAGAAGAAGAGAAGGAGGGGATGTGCTTGTTGTTGCTGCTGCTGCTGTGCTGATGCTGCTGGTGCTGTTGATGTTGCTGCTGGTGCTGCTGAGGCTCCTGCTGCTGCTGCTATGGTGTTGTGTGTGTGAGTGAGAGTGAGAGAGATGTGAGAAAATGAGAGGCAAAAGAAAAGAAATGATAGCTTAAGCTAGTCAACCCCCCCTCTCTCTCCTCATTAAATGTGAGCATGGCTCAAGCCATGGTGCCCACACCCTCTCTCTCTTTCTCTCCAAGTCAACCAAAACCAAATCATTTTTCATTTAAAAAAAACAATTAACCAAAACTCCTAATAAAATTTCAAATTGGCTTAACAAAATGGTTAGTCCTCCATAGTTGCTAATCATGGTCTAACCCCAATTTAACCCTAGTTTACATGCACAAGTGTGTGCAAGCCTAAATAAATTCTAAGAAAATATTCATTAAATTTGATAAAATATTTAAAGATCGTTTTGGTAAACTTTTTACTAAAAACCATACAATAAAGTATAATTAGCCACTAAATACATTCTAAGGTGTTACAATCTTCCCCCCTTAAAAAAATTCGTCCCCGAATTTAAAATATAAAGCTACGCGTACGTTCAAAGAGATGAGGGAATTTCTTCCGTATCTCGCCCTCGGCCTCCCAAGTGATCTCTTCACCATTTGGGCTGCGCTAAAACACCTTCACAGATGGCAAGACCTTCGATTGAAGTTTCTTCACCTGCCAGTCCAATATCACGATTGGCTGCTCGGTGAACGAAAGATTGCGCTCGAGTTGAACGGTCTGATGTTGAATCATATGCGAAGGGTCATGCAGGTATCTGCGAAGCATAGACACGTGGAATACGGGGTGAACATATGGGAAGTCGGGTGGAAGAGCTAAACGATATGCTACTGCGCCCACACGCTCGAGGATCTCGAAGGGACCTATGAATCTGGGGATAAGCTTCCCCTTCCGTCCAAACCTCATCACTCCCTTCATCGGAGAGACCCTCAGAAAAACGTGATCGCCAACTGCGAACTCTAATCTGCGGCGGCGTCTGTCAGCATACGATTCCTGCCTGCTCTGAGCTGTCCTCATCCTATCTCGAATCAGCTGTATCTTCTTGGTCGTCTCCTGTACGATCTGCGGCCGCAAAATACTGCTCTCACATAGCTCTGTCGAACAGACGGGCGACCTACATCTCCTCCCATACAAGGCCTCCAAAGGTGCCATCTGAATAGTATCCTGTAAACTATTGTTGTAGGAGAACTTCACCAAGGGTAAATGATGATCCTAGCTACCACCAAAGTCTAAAACGCATGCTCGGAGCATGTCCTCGAGAGTCTGAATAGTCCGCTCTGACTGGTCGTCTGTCTGCGGATGAAATGCTGTGCTGAAACTCAAGCGGGTGCCCAAAGCCTCCTGAAGCCTCTGCCATAGTCGGCTGGTAAACTGGGTGCCTCGATCGGACACGATACATGTCGGGACTCCATACAGTCGTAAAATCTCGTCGATGTATATCTGGGCATACTGAGCAAATCCGAAAGTGGTTTTCACTGGCAGGAAGTGAGCCGCTTTCGTCAATTGATCCACGATCACCCAAATTGAGTCATACCCTCGACTAGTCCTGGGTAGACCCATAATGAAGTCCATAGAAATCTACTCCCATTTCCACTCCGGAATGGGTAACGGCTGTAGCTCTCCCGCTGGCCTCTGGTGCTCGGCCTTGACTTGCAGACAAGTCAGGCATCTCGACACGAAGTCTGTGACGTCCCTCTTCATCCTGTCCCACCAGTAAATGTCTCTCATATCTGTAAGTCCGCGGTAGCGCCCAGGCCGTCTAACAGACGCCAAATGCGGAACAAAACTTTTACAACTGGCGCTATCGTGTACTATGACCCGGATCTGCCATTAAAGCTAAACTAACAAACTATAAAGTGGGTAGAAATGTTATACCGAACGATCCGAGTCCTTTGGTCTTCAACCATCATCCCACGCTTTGTTGCGGCTGCTCCGATCTCCTGAATCTCCAGTCTTCTCGTCCAGGTGGCACCACGTCGACGCATCTTTAAACGGGCTCCCGCCTCTGAACCGAAGCAAATCGATCATCAAGTTTGCTAAAAGAGAAGACCAAGATTGATGTAGATAATGGGTAGAACACTTTTTCTCACTTTGTCCAAAGCCATGGACGAACGGTTAATGAAGTTTCTTTTTGGATCGGGTGAAATGAGAAATGAGGCTATCTAATTTTCATGAATCCAAAACTATAATCTTTTTCCAAGAAACCATATCTCTTTCAAGAGGGGAGGGGCCGGCCATAATATAGGAGGAGGGAGGTGAGGGTAGGAGCAATGTGTTGACTACAAGGAAAAAGATCTTAACAAATATCCTTCATGCAAACAAAACCCCATTAATGCAAATGGTGACTCACGTAACACCTTGCAAAATAATTAATGCAACCTAATGAGTCACTAACCTAGTCACCATTCTAGAACATTCCTCACTCATGGCTCACCTCATGACTCACCCTCATGAAGAAAAGATAAATCCGCATTTAACCGAATGTTTAATACGGGTGAAAGAAAACTGGAAACAGGCAACTTCCAAAAGCGATCCTGAAACGAATTTCAGGATAACCCCGTAACAGTATAAACATACCCGCATTTGTATTACGACCGAATACAAATGCAACTGAGACAAAGATATTATATCTACACAGTATAATACTCGGATCCAGCTTAAACCAAAGCCTACCAGTATTATCTGCCCGAAATATGACACGTGCGTAAACGCATGTGCATTTTCCGAACCCTGCCATAAAACCATACGGCCTCTATAATGTTTCGCCCGAACTTGGGAAACTGTCTGTGGGGGGCTCTAATGACTCATCAACACACTGGCACTGGGTATAACCATTAGCAAGTCAGAGGTACAAGCTGTACGTAACGGTTGCCTATGTATTGATTAGAAGGGAAGCTGACGAACGAACTCATCCAGAAACCCTACTGAGCCTGACAGTGACAATATTCGTACAGTCCGGTCCGTTCGTCTAAAGAGTATCGCATATCGAGTCTAGGGGGGTGGATAAAGTCAGACCCCTAATAACGCGATAAATCGTGTCGGCATGAAGCCCATCACCTCCTGAGAAACTACTGATCCAAATCAGTAATTCTCCATTACCTCAGCCAAGGATTTCTAGTGATGGCCTCCCGTGCACTGTTCGACATCAACCCCCAATACCGGGAGAGAAGAATCCCCGACGATCCGCTCACTGCCTCCATGTGGCTCGGGACTGTACCCAAAAAATACCTGTTTGCACGTCTCCTTTGAGCGTGGTGGGGTAGAAATCAAAGCACAGTGGGAACTCACACGAGACAAATGACGATCACAGGTCAACAAACTAACCTGTACACATGTCACCAGGGAACTGCTATCTGATGATATATATAATACCAATTAGCATGTTCCCGGCGAGTCCTGTCCGATGTACTCAATGAGCACCTGTATACATCTTAGGTGAACCAACTGACACCAATGGCTTGTGAGACCGGCCACCGTCCCTCGTCGGGGTCTCAACTGTATACACTAGTCTACTCTGGAGTATCGATACCCTGTCTCGAAACTCCCACGACTAGGGACACTTTAAGGATATGCTTATAGACCCCAGCTCCCACGTATATGATCGCCATCATACTTCTGGCAGTCAAGCAAGAATCCTATGGGCTCTATCAACATGCAATAGAGAACTAAAGCATGTAAACGATGATAAAGACAAACCAGATAGTCTACTATCATCTCGAGCAAGACTTTCATATCGGCATAGGTCCTCCCTCAATCATTACAATCACGTACTTGCGATCCAATAATTGACTTTGAGGGCACTATATCCAACAATCTCCCACTTGCACTTAAGGCTATTATTGCGATGTCGCATACTCATAGCTTCAGTGAGTGGATCCGCCATGATATTTCTTTCTATGTCTCTCTTAATCTCAAGTTCGCGGAGAAGGCCATCTCCCGAATCGAGTAATACCTGTCTTAGAATATGTCTGGATATCTGATGGGACCTAGTTCATAAATAAACTTCAAATCCAAACTTCTTAGACTCTAGTGATCACTGAACCTAATCAGTATCCAGCACCATACCTCCCACAGTATCCTCTTGGACCACCTGTCCATTATACTGTCCCTCATCAGAGGGAAAACTATAACTCTGACAATCACTCTGTCATCCAGGTCACCTTGGGAGCCTGGAATGATAACCGTCTCCCGAAGGAGGCTGCCGTCATAAAATCCGTAGAACATGCACTTATGTTTTAAAACTTCTTCCTTATGTTTCTCCAGGATTGGATTAATATAAACTTATCGCATCTAGTGCAAAAAAAAACATCTGGTGTGGTACTTGACATCTCAGGATTGACTCAATTGCCTAAGCAAGTGATCTGCCAATCATGCACATCCCTCTCCTCTTTAGTCTATAAGACACCTTTAGAGAGGGTGACTCCATCATCTGCAGGTACACCACCATGCCGGGAGTCATCTATTCTAAATACCATTAGAATACTGTCAAAGTACCCAAATTGGAAAACTACCCAATTCTAGATCTAAAACCATAGATCTAGTAACCAGAATGTCTGATATTATATCCATGTCCTTTGTGGAGAAACAACTGGGTGACGACCAAAGTACAACCGATCGTAGTATAGGAATTTTACTTCCTACTCTGTGTATGTCATCTAAATACCAGGACATCACATCCTACTACCTTCTTAACAGATCCATCCCCTATTCTGATGAAGTCAAAGCCATTACTGTTACATCAAAATTAGATGATCTTATCTCCGCTATATCTGCATAAGCCTATAAATAGACATAAGCTACTTGTCCACTATGCTTCTGCTGCTCCCACTGACCACAACAACCCTCTGACAGAATAATATATACGTGTACTTCTAAAACTAGTTTAGAACGACTCTATACATATCCTCCTGCCGGGTCTCATAGTCTGGAACAACAATAGTGTCAAGTTTGGGTAAACAAAAACCTCCTTGTCACCGTCCTTGAGGCTACCGGAGTACCTCTCGGGTGTCTGAGGTTACCCACCATGTCTGCGGAGTGGCTATTGGAATGTCAAACCTGATTGAATATATAGGTCCTATTAAATTTTCCGTAATCGTTTGCGGTTCTGGAATCACTTCCAGTTCTTCCATACTCCCACTACTGTTTTCTGAAAAAAAAAATCCATTTTTCTAAAACTGTGGCGAGTCAAGAACAATATCACTATTGATCTTCCAGATGGTAGAAATGTATACCCTCGTCAAAGCCAGGGTCAACCCACAAACTGCCATTACAGAAACGTGCCTTGAGTTATCCAGTGTCTGATTTTAAGCATAAGCTGGACAACTCCCCATACCTTAACATCGTTAAGATATGAAGCATTCTATATGCAATATAGAAACTTTGGCACTTATTTAATTGGAACCAGATTCAAATCATGCAGCTGTCTCCAGTGCATATCATCTTAATGGAGAGAGGCTAATCAGCATTACTCAACTTAGGAATACATCTAATTATGAGTAACCTGAAAAAGAAATAAGTTTCTCAAAACCATTACTATTAACCGAATACTAGTCACAAGAATCTACATCTTCAATCTCTTTGAAGAATCCCGATACTTGCGACACCTGGTTCTCTACTTTATTCTTATACCCACAACTTCTCAAAACTTAGACATTGTATTTCTACGAAACACTTGTCTAAAAAATAGAGAAATCACAAGTAAACAGAACATAGTACGAGGACCTCCCCTTTTGTCCTGACGGACACTGGACAACATACAATACTGTGTATAAGTCCGCTGAGTTTGAATAACTCAAAACCTGTGCATCGTAGGTTGAAAACTGTACCCAGGCGATTTCCTCAAATATCACCAATTACTACGAATTCCGATATAATGAGGATGATCACCTTATTCCCAATAACTTACTCCCACTCATCATCTGTAAAACCATACAGATATGAGAATGAAACCTGGTAAATACATACCCTGGAGTAAGTATGTAATCGGAAAATCAGTTTTCCTTTAACAATGCACTGAAACATGAAAATGTTTCGTAGGGGTATCCTTATATTCTTAGTAATTCCTCTTCCTTAAATCAATTCATGACTATAACCGTATATTACTTTGCCATCTCTCCAAATCCCTTTATTTGTCTTTATTTATTACCTTCTGTACACCATCATTAGGCAAAGTGGTTTTCTTCCTTCCCTACCGTTCGGCACCAGCCTATGGTTTGGAAGAAGACTATCCAATGAGCATAATAGGTGTACTCTCCTAATCTTAGGAGTACTCGCAACTTGAGAGAAGGTGATGATAAAAAACAACTGAATAATACCTTATTCTATTTCTCCCGAACTGGGAAAACGCAAAGGTGAAATAGGAGTGGCGATGAAGTACGCGGTTTGGTCGTGAATGATAGCAGTCGCAATTTACTTTGCCCTCTTTCTGATCCCTTTATTTTGTCTTTACATATTGCCTTCTGTACACCCTACTTAGGCTAATTGGTTTTCTTCATTCCCTACCTTTCGGCACCTGCCTACTGTTTGGAATAAGACTATCCAATAAGCGTAATAGGTGTACTCTCCTAGACTAAGGAGCCCTCGCAACCTGAGAGAAGGTGATAATAAAAGACAACTGAATAAACCAATTCTATTTCTCCTGAACCTGGATCCATCCTCGAAGAAGTCCCTTCGAGTTCGTATATAACCATACGATGGATCTATCCAATGGAAGTGGATGTCCGTAGTAATACGGGGTGTTATGAGAAATACAAAGGGTAAAAGAAGGAGCGGCAATGACTTATGCAACTTTAGACAATCTAAAAGCCAGTATTTTAAGAAGGTTCGGTCAACTTGGTCACTGAGTCATAGTCTAGGGTCGGTCAAAGGTCGCTGCCAAAGAGAGAGAGAGAAAAGAAACACTCTGCGTGCACTCTAACCTAGATCAGAATGGTTATCACTTTATCTAATCAGGAAACCTCCCACTGTAACCTCAAATTCTCCTCCAAACCTGAAAGAAGAATTAGTCAGGATCACCCGAAGAGTAAACCAACTCATTAGTGAGAATCGGGATCCAACTATCATCGCATGATAACTTGATGGAAGCCACTCAAGTTATCACACTCTAGAAGGTATGCGCATGCCTGGCAAGTTTCAGTTCATATTTGAAACTTCCGATGTGATTTTTGCCCCATGCTCTTATGACCTTGACTAAGGGCCAACATATCATAAGTCACATGTTAAGTTCTTCCCGTCATTATCCAGGTTGATTTGAACCCATCCGCACATGCCCTTGACTAAAGGCCAAGAATGGCAGAACGACTGTCCCAAACCAACTCATTTATCTATGCAACAAATGAATACCCAGCAGCTACCAAACACTATGCCTTGACTAAGGGCCAAAATACATAGCTTGAATACTAGTGAATACCCAAAAGAAATGACGGAGGGCTATGGCTGGTTTTTGGCGAAAAACCTTTAACGTAATGAACTTGATCTCGTTGAAGGAACCCGATAGCTTTTTATAAAAATATAGTGGCGAAAACCTTTGCTAAAGAGGTCACTCCCGGTGAAGGGATCTCGGCTCTTTCCTCGTGGAATGAGGTGCAGGATATTCTAACTGAATACCGCGATGGAAAGCAATTTGTAATCGACTATAGTGAAGTTATTACCCAGACGTAAACTTCTGCCTAAGGGGTCACTCCCGGTGAAGGGATCTCGGCCCTTGCCTCGTCGAATGAGGTGCAGGATATTCTAAACTGAATATCACTATGCAAAACAAAAAGAAACGTCTTTGTAATAACATTTTTTAAAACTGTTCCAACAACATCAAATATAGGTTTGTTTTATCCTTGCATTGATAAGAATCAATGCAGTCCCATCATTTAATCACACCAGAAAAGAACGAAAATAAAATGTACGTATATGCCATCCGTATTCGTCACTGGGTCCCGTCATCACTCATTAGGTTATTTAACTAACGACAGAGCGGGGACTGGACTAGCGCGGGTGTAAAACATATACAACATCTAATAGTATATATACCAATATACAGTAATCGCTCCAGGCATGATAATATGCAACATTACAGAAAAGTAATAAGCATCACAGAACAATACAGATAATCTGGGATCCCCGGGTTTCACAGAGCCGCTACTGAAACCCGACGTTCCCCTGGTCATGTAGATAGCCTGTGCAATGAAACCTAGACCCCTACGGGTGCGGTAAGTTACCCGCCAAAACCTGAAGAGAGGCAGCCCCTACAGCATAGTGAATGGACCACCTGGCACTTCACGGAATCCGGTAACTTGAGCTCCCCTCCTTGGGTCAATCTGTACCCCCTACGAGTGCGGCGAATAGTCTGCCAATTCTAGAGTGAGGCCCCTCTGCCTCTCAAAGCCATGAGATACGGACCCGTTGCCCTCCAGAACCCGGCTATCCGTGCACTCCGTCGCGGGGTAAATCTAGTACAGAAATAAAAATATGTACAACGGGTACAACGACCTCAGCCCGGTCGTGGCCCAAAAGAATATTATACAAACAGGCAGTGACGGCAGTCCACATGTTGGACGCTCGCCACACAATATCAAATATACAAATAAATTCAAAAAGCACTACCATTGCACACTTCTATCCACCACGACAAATCCGCAACATCACAGCACAACACAGAACATCAACGCGAATGTCACGTTTGCAAACCCGTCTAAAAGGACTATAGCAATTAGACGCAATTTACCGCTCAAATGACATTCTCGGTCGGAGATATAATGTAATTACTGCATACTAACAAGTTTAAAATTTCGATCGACAAAACTTCCCGAAGTGGGCCCCACGTACATCTGCTGTACAGTAATAAAATCTGGGCCCAAAAGAAATATTCCACAAGCCACAATTTACCATGTAGAACATACTGTAGAAATTTGGCTCACTGTTCCCACAAAAGCGCGGCGGATCTGCGGCCAAACCCTGGTTTGGGCCGCGGATCCGCAGCCGTTCTGTGGGATCACGTGACCAAATTTCACCAGTTTGCTTAGAATTACTTGCACAATTTTCTATAATGCTCAAAATAATTTTAAGGCCATATTTAAAATCGACAGAAACTTTTGTACAGAAAATTGTAGTTTTCGAAATTCCGTTCGATCGATATTTTAAACATGTTAGCACAAGTTAGTAAAGCTTAATGGTGAGGCTCTGATACTATTGTAAGTCCACGGTAGCTCCCCGGCCGTCTAACAGACGCCAAATGCGGAACAAAACTTTTACAACTGGCGCTATCGTGTACTATGACCCGGATATGCCATTAAAGCTAAACTAACAAACTACAAAGTTGGTAGAAATGTTATATCGAACGATCCGAGTTCTTCGGTCTTCAACCATCATCCCACGCTTTGTTGCGGCTGCTCCGATCTCCTGAATCTCCAGTTTTCTCGTCCAGGTGGCACCACGTCGACGGATCTTTAAACGGGCTCCCGCCTCTGAACCGAGGCAACTCGATCATCAAGTTTGCTAAAAGAGATGACCAAGATTGATGTAGATAATGAGTAGAACACTTTGTCTCACTTCGTCCAAAGCCATGGACGAACGGTTAATGAAGTTGCTTTTTGGATCGGGTGAAATGAGAAATGAGGTTATCTAATTTTCATGAATCCAAAACTATAATCTTTTTCCAAGCAACCATATCTCTTTTAAGAGGGGAGGGGCCGGCCATAATATAGGAGGAGGAAGGTGAGGGTAGGACCAAAGTGGTGACTACAAGGAAAAAGATCTTAACAAATATCCTTCATGCAAACAAAACCCCATTAATGCAAATGGTGACACACTTAACACCTTGCAAAACAATTAATGCAACCTAATGAGTCACTAACCTAGTCACCATTCTAGAACATTCCACACTCATGGCTCACCTCATGACTCACCTTCATGAAGAAAAGATAAATCCGCATTTCACCGAATGTTTAATACGGGTGATAGAAAACTGGAAACTGGCAACTTCCAAAAGCGATCCTGAAACGAATTTCAGGATAACCCCGTAACAGTATAAACATACCCGCATTTGTATTACGACCGAATACAAATACAACTGAGACAAAGATATTATATCTACACAGTATAATACTCGGATCCGGCTTAAACCAAAGCCTACCAGTATTATCTGCTCGAAATATGACACGTGCGTAAACGCATGTGCATTTTTCGAACCCTGCCATAAAACCATACGGCCTGTACAATGTTTCACCCGAACTTGGGAAACTGTCTGTGGGGGACTCTAATGACTCATCAACACACTGGCACTGGGTATAACCATTAGCATGTCAGAGATACAAGCTGTACGTAACGGTTGCCTATGTATTGATCAGAAGGGAAGTTGACGAGCGAACTCATCCAGAAACCCTACTGGCCTGACAGTGACAATATCCGTACAGTCCAGTCCGTTCGTCTAAAGACTATCGCATATCGAGTCTAGGGGGTGGATAAAGTCAGACCCCTAATAACGCGATAAATCGTGTCGGCATGAAGCCCATCACCTCCTGAGAAACTACTGATCCAAATCAGTAATTCTCTACTACCTCGGTCGAGGATTTCTAGTGATGGCCACCCGTGCACTGTGCGACATCAACCCCCAATACCGGGAGAGACGAATCCCCGACGATCCGCTCACTGCCTCCATGTGGCTCGGGACTGTACCCAAAAAATACCTTTTTGCACGTCTCCTTTGAGTGTGGTAGGGTAGAAATCAAAGCACGGTAGGGAACTCACACGAGACAAATGACGATCTCAGGTCGACAAACTAACCTGTACACATGTCACCAGGGAACTGCTATCTGACGATATATATAATACTAACTAGTATGTTCCCGGCGAGTCCTGTCCGGTGTACTCAATGAGCACCTGTATATATCTTAGGTAAACCAACTGACACCAATGGCTTGTGAGACCGGCCACCGCCCCTCGTCGGGGTCTCGACTGTATACACCAGTCTTCTCTGGAGTATCGATGCCCTATCTCGAAACTCCCACGACTAGGGACATTTTAAGGATGTGCTTATAAACCCCAGCTCCCACGTATATGATCGCCATCATACTTCTGGCAGTCAAGCAAGAATCCTATCGGCTCTATCAATATGCAATAGAGAACTAAAGCATGTAAATGATGATAAAGACAAACCAGATAGTCTACTATCATCTCGAACAAGACTTTCATATCGGTATAGATTCTCCCTCAATCATTGCCATCACGTACTTGCGATCCAATAATTGACTTTGAGGGCACTGTATCCAACAATCTCTCACTTGCACTTAAGGCTATTATTGCGTTGTCGCATACTCATAGCTTCAGTGAGTGGATCCGCCATGATATTTCTTTCTATGTCTCTCTTAATCTCAAGTTCGCGGAGAAGACCATCTCCCGAATCGAGTAATACCTGTCTTAGAATATGTCTGGATATCTGATGGGACCTAGTTTATAAATGAACTTCAAATCCAAATTTCTTAGACTGTAGTGATCACTGAACCTAATCAGTATCCAGCACCATGCCTCCCACAGTATCCTCTTGGACCACCTGTCCATAATACTGTGCCTCATCAGAGGGAAAACTATAACTCTGACAATCATTCTGTCATCCAGGTCACCTTAGGATCCTGGAATGATAACCGTCTCCCGAAGGTGGCCGCCGTCATCAAATCCGTAGAACATGCACTTATGTTTTAAAACTGCTTCCTTATGTTTCTCCAGGATTGGATTAATATAAACTTATCGCATCTAGTGCAAAAACAACATCTGGTGTGGTACTTGACATCTTACGATTGACTCAATTTCCTAAGCAAGTTATCTGCCAATCATGCACATCCCTCTCCCTTTTAGTCTATAAGACACCTTTAGATAGGGTGACTCCATCATCTGCAGGTACACCACCATGCCAGGAGTCATCTTTTCTAAATACCATTAGAATACTGTCAAAGTACCCAAATTGGGAAACTACCCAATTCTAGATCTAAAACCATAGATCTAGATCTAAAACCATAGATCTAGTAAGCAGAATGTCTGATATTATATCCATGTCCTTTGTGGAGAAACAACTGTGTGACGACCAAAGTACAACCGATCGTAGTATAGGAATTTTACTTCCTACTCTGTGTATGTCATCAAAATACCAGGACATCACATCCTACTACCTTCTTAACAGATCCATCCCCTATTCTGATGAAGTCAAAGCCATGACTGTTATATCAAAATTAGATGATCTTATCTCCGCTATATCTGCTCAAGCCTATAAATAGACATAAGCTACTTGTCCACTATGCTTCCACTACTCCCACTGACCACAACAACCCTCTGACAGAATAATATATACGTGTACTTCTAAAACTAGTTTAGAACGATGCTATACATATCCTCCTGCCGGGATATATCACTGAATGTATGCACTAATATGAATATACAGTGTGCATGTGCGCAAGTAGGGATATATCAATGAATGTATGCACAAATATGAATATACAGTGTGCATGTGCGCAAGTAGGGATATATCAATGAATGTATGCACTAATATGAATACACAGTGTGCATGTGCGCAAGCAGGGATATATCAATGAATGTATGCACTAATATGAATATACAGTGTGCATGTGCGCAAGTAGAGATATATCAATGAATGTATGCACTAATATGAATATACAGTGTGTATGTGCGCAAGTAGAGATATATCAATGATGCGGTAATCAAAACAGTATATGATTCGTAGCAATCCTATAGTGCGAGTGTCATGGCAATCACTAACGGTGTGAGTGTAACATACAAATAGTGCTCGTGCAGCTTGAACCGTTAGTGACAGTGCAGTGTTATATAACTACCATTTTTATATGCAACAAAAGATTGTATGCTACAATAGTACCTATAAATATATACAACTAAGATATCCTATCACGCCCTGACGCTTAACGCTATACGGGCGATTTCCCCGTACATGTTAAATCTACTCACCTGGCTTCGTGCTAAGCGTAGCCGACCACTTGCTTCCCTTTCTTTGCGGCGTCCGATGTACCCGCCTGCGAACCTAGAATTTACACAAATAATACACATAAGCAAAATCCTGCAAAAACGCGATATCGAACCCAAACTAGAAACTCGCGTCGCGAACTAAACGCGCATGTATCCGATACGCTAAAACGTGTGTATACGCGTTTGAAACTATCCCGACACGTCGCGACACATAGAAAACACTAAACCCACTCACGTATCACACGTGTCGCGCAAACTAAACGTATTAGAAAAACGGTATATCGCTCCAGATTTTGACTCGGGTACAAAAGTGAAAAGTTACAAGTGCCAAAACACTAGAATATACAGCAGACTACCCTAGACCAAACCCTGACACCTAACTCCCCATTCTGGCCGCAATTTGCAGCCAGAACAAATATTTCGGCGGCCCAGGTTGGGAAATAGGGGTTCGTGCTTCATGTGTGTGGTCTAGGTCTAGTGTGCATGCTTCAGTTATCCCAGATTTTGTCTGAAGCACACGGGTCTATAGCATATCACAGAAGGCTAAATTTTGCTTTAAAACGTTAAATTTTGCACTAAATGAAACCCTATGGTATTTTAGTGAAATCTGGTGCAAGACTAAGTTTATGTGTCTCTAACAACACTTAGTTAAGCTAGGCTAACCATCAAAATCACCACTTGGCCAAATATCCACACTAATCACCATTTCTAGCACTAAATCTCATGTTTAACACCAACCGATGCTAATTAACACATAAGTTTAGCAACAAAGAAGTTGGGCTTAGAACTTATACCTCACTTGACCCTAGGTGCAAGGAGAAGGAGAAGAAGAGGAGGAGGGGATGTGCTTGTTGTTGCTGTTGCTGCCTGGAGCTGTTGCTGCTGTGCTGATGCTGCTGGTGCTGTTGATGCTGCTACTGGTGCTGCTGCTGCTGCTGAGGCTCCTGTTGCTGCTGCTATTGGTGTTGTGTGTGTGAGTGAGAGTGAGAAAGATGTGAGAAAATGAGAGGCAAAAGAAAAGAAATGAGAGCTTAAGCTAGTCAACCCCCCTCTCTCTCCTCATTAAATGTGAGCATGGCTCAAGCCATGATGCCCACACCCCCCTCTCTCTCCAAGTCAACCAAAACCAAATCATTTTTCATTTAAAAAAAAACAATTAACCAAAACTCCTAATAAAATTTCAAATTGGCTTAACAAAATGGTTAGTCCACCATGGTTGCTAATCATGGTCTAACCCCAATTTAATTCTAGTTTACATGCACAAGTGTGTGCAAGCCTAAATAAATTCTAAGAAAATATTCATTAAATTTGATAAAATATTTAAAGATCGTTTTGGTAAACTTTTTACTAAAAACCATACAATAAAGTATAATTAGCCACTAAACACATTCTAAGGTGTTACACGTATTTACCAGTTTATCATTTTACGGTTATATGATATCCGTTTGCATCCATATCATATAGAATATATATAGCTGCATCTACAGATCACATTAATACATAATACTGTTAAATTAACGCCCCATGTTTAATAAAGTGTATCCTAATTAGTATTAGAACTATAAATGTAACCCTAATTGATAATTGTGCATCCATATCATTGATCTTATATATATTTGCATACCATGTCACATTATCTCATTTTATTGTTATATTAGTACTCCATAATTGATTTTGTGCACCCATGCTTACTACAGTTTGATTATGAATACCCACTTGATACCTGTACACTACTTGGCACGACTTGATACACTATTTGACATGACTTGACACATAAACACTACCTGACATAACCTGATATACTACTGCTTGACTTGATACCTGATCTTATTATTAATGCCGACAATCTTGACCTGTTGTCCCTACGGACATTTCCTGTTGTCTATTTAGACAAACCTGTACCTCCTTGATCCTATGTTGGCATTAGCTACAGATTTATCAATACCTGACATACACACAGAACTTGGGGGTATGGGAAAATCAAGAATGTAGCCGAACGTAACTCAAAGGGCTATTATCCTTTTACCGTGGTACCGTGGGGTTAAACGGGACATAGAATCATAGTTTATTATCCTTTTAGCGTGGTCCTGTGGGGTTGAATGGGGCATAGACCGATGGGTTACGCTGAGGATTACATTAATTGATTTCAAAGAACTTTAGAGTAGATAACCCTATAGCACAGTTTGGACTACTCACTGCACTTCACCCATTTATATCCTGTTCACTGATCCTTATTCATGTTACTATTTATTTCCTGATAACTTGTTTATTCTTCATGCCTGCATATTTCATTACATCCTACTTGCTTAAAATTATTGATTTTATGGCGCACTGACGTCTGGGTTTTGCATCGCCCAGATCCATTATCCTTATCGCAGGCTGCTCAGGAATATTTTGATCAACAGGCCGAGGAGTGAGGACCTGTTATTAGTTTAGTTTAGTTTCCTTTCAGTATTTTCATTCCGGATGTGAGCCCGCATTATGGGACATACATTTCAGTTTATTATTGTACTTGGATCTTTTGCTTCCGCATTATTTTATTTCTTGACTTGTTATTCTGGCTCATGGACATGTATTAGATAGTTGTTTTATTTTTCTACTGTTTTTGATATCTCCAGACGACCGTAATGTGACCATGGAGGGATCTTTCCTAGCCACAGGTAGCATGGTTGGCTTTGTCACGTGCCGATCTTAGCGCACTCTGGGAAGCGGGGCATGACACCCCACCAGCATGTCGCCCAGTTCAGGGCTCTCTATGGCAATACTAGAGGTAACGATAAGCTGCTGCTTCGGCAATTCGTCGGCAACTTGGCGAAGATGGCCTTCGAATGGTATTTGGAGCTTCCCAATGACTCCGTCAAAACATTCACGGAGATGGAGTTGTTATTCACTCAGCGTTTCACAAGCGCTAGCGAACGCACCCTAATCACGGCGTCATCAATGTCCGAGTGAAACCAGGGGAGACATGGGTTCAGTATGCAATTCGGTGGCGCAACCTATAGTCGAAGTGCGAACAGTGCATAGAAGAGGCTCCTGCAGTAGGCATGTTTGTGAGAACCCTCGATCCACAGGCGACCATATCCCAATTCATGATGTTTTTCAAGCCAGCCACCTTCCAGACCTTGATTGACAAGCTGGTCCAAATGGACCAGATGGGCCATAGGCCTTCCTATTCGAAGACGGAGCCTTTGAATGAAAAAGGGAAAGGGAAATCGACCTTCGTCGCCAACGCTCAGCAACAGCCGAGTGGTTGAAAACCAGTTGATCGCCAAAACGACAGACAGTGATTTATAAACGAAAAGTTAAAATGTCCTTACTCGTTCCCTCGAGATAAAACAAGAAAACTATTCGAACTAGCGGTGCCCAATAGGCTCATCACTCTGCCAGATCCCAGACTCCCACTGCAGCCAGGTGATGTCAACAATCCCAATTATTGCCCCTACCACCGAGTAGTAGGCCACCCAATTGAAGATTGCTTGGTCTTCAAAAGCTGGATCGAGGACCAATACCAACAGGGAAAGTTTGCACTGTTCGAGAACTGGATGGTAAGCCCGCCGCAGCCGCATGCTCCTAAAAGGGTAGACACGCCGAGGGCATCATGCTCATTTATAGAAGAAGCTCCATGGGAGGTTGCTCTTTCAGCCAAAACAAAAAGAATGCTGAAGGATCTTAAAAAATGCCCGGAGATTAGGTGGAAAAGCCCGCTGGAACCCGAGGTCATTGATGGAATGCTGAAACCACGTCCGACGCCAAGAATCGGTAGCGATGGGCAAAACGCCCAGGCCCAGCCGTCAAAATCTTCGAAAAGGAAGAAGAAGTCCAAAAAGCCCATGAAGCTTGATGACAAGCACACGGACTTGCAAAAGCAGATTGACGCACTGGAAGAATATAATCAGAAGGCGCGAACCCCAGTTATGCTCAAAGAATTTCTCAACAACATCCTTAAGAGCGGAGAAAATGACAATGATGATGGAGACGACTCGTCAGAAGAATTTGAGGATTATGTGGCAAGTTGTCACATGATCTCTCATTCGCCCGTAAATGACGAAGAAGCTCACATAGAGGAGCTGGGGGCAGGAGCGGTGCCAAAATCCTTCGAACTGTCTGACGAGATAATCAACATGCTGCTGAATGAAGCCCGTCAGAAGAGCAAGGCTGATCAGCAACGTGAAATGGCCATATTCGAAAGGGACAGGCGTCGGCGTAAATTTCAAGAAGTCATGGTAGAAATGGGTCACGAAACACTCCAACCAGATCAAAGTGCACCCGCGGCAAACAAAAGAAAGCTTAAGACGAGGAAATGGTTTGCCAAAGCCTTGTCCATGGGAATGAAGCTGCCACAGCCCAAAGAAAATATCCCCGAGGATACGCACCTTGACAAAGCAGACGTACATCCTAACTATTGCTTATACCACCAGAGGATTGTACACCCTACTGAAGAGTGCATGGCCTTTAAAAAATGGTGGCAGGGGTATGTTGCCCACCGACAACAGTTCAAACGGATGAAGCCCAAAAATCGTCGAGAGCAGAGAAGCACAACAGATAAGCGCAAAAGAATTACCGGCAACTATCGCATGGTTGATTCCGGGGGATCGCAAGTTCTCACATTCGGAAGCGATTCTGATGAAGAAATAGCCCTTGGCCCTCTCTTTAAAAAATCCACCTCAGGAAAAGAGGAAGAGATGAAGAACTGTGAGAATATTCAGCTGTGAAACCGTACGTTGCCTGAAAAGAATCTCGGACACACAAACAAGGGGTCAAATAAAAAAGACAAAGGGAAGGAAAAGGTCCCTGAGGATATCGCCCTTGATGACCGAGTCGTCGAAGAACTCGCAACTAAGGACCTGCCCAAGAAAAACAAGATAGATTATAATGTTCTGGCACACCTGAGAAAGATACCTGTAGGGTTCCTAGGCACTCTCAAGAGGTCTCACAAGGCATCAACCATGCCAATTTCAAATTTTACGGTGCCGAGAAACCCTAGACTAGATCGTTGACTAGAAATTTAGGCGAAATACGAATCTAGTTAACAACTTAACTAAAGATAAGAAGCTACAACCTTTGTAGATCCGGATATCCACTTCCTTGGCTCCACGTAGGCATCCTCTCGCTGTCCATCTCGAATCCCGGACTCAATCGTCGGCTTGATCGGAGAAATGGGCGGACTGGGTCGTCGGCTTCGTGCCGAAGATGATCTACGTTGAGGCATCACAAGTTCAAGCTCCGACTTCACAAATTTGTGAAACTTGTGAAGAAAACACCCAAAACAACTTGGCAAGAGGTAGAGGGTGAAGAAATAGGAGGTGGGTTCACTTTAGAATTGGATTTCTCACTTTAAAACTCAAGTTGCCATTGATGGCATCAAGCTTTCTTTCTTGAAGAAGAAGATCAAGAAGAAGAAAGAATATGATAAGTTTCTTATTTAAAAATGAAACTAATATGAATACTTATCATATACTAACCATGGTCAAGTGTAGAGATTAAACTAAAGTTAGTTGGAATGGTTAGGGTTAAGGATGAGATAAGAATGGTGGACTTTGTCAAAGCTTCAAGAAGCTTCAACATAGAAACAAAATAAGCCACCATTCTTAATAATATCCAAAATGAATAAATAAATAAATAACTAAGTAAATAATCAAAACCCTAACCATTCATATAACCATGGTTTAATCTTTACACAAACCCAAGTGAGCAAGTATCATCAAACATGATACAAACAAGTGCACTAAAAATATATCACATATACAATGTGCATCAAGTGAGAAAATCCTTTTAAAATGAACCAATACTAGTTAATGCAAAGCAATATATCAAATATATAATTATACATTAAATCATTAAATCAACACTTGATTTAACGATCCGGTCATATCGCATATAACCGACTAGTATCCTATGTATCGGCTTATCGAATCAATCCTTGATTCGATATCTAGGTTATATCGCATATAACCAATCGATACATTCATCGAGAGAATGAAATACGGTATCACATACACGCATTATTCTCGCTCCCGCACATATCTCATATGCGCTCCTATTTCGTTTCGCTTGAGCCAGGAAACCTCTGTGTAGGACTCTAAAGACTCGTCAATACGCCGGTAGCAGATGATGATCATATCAAGCACCCACATGCCGCAAGCGGTCTGCTAAACGTAACGGCCACCCGGGTATTGAGCGATCAGAAGATCGACGAGCAAGCCCGCTCACACTCCTGTGAATCCAACCAGTAACACTTACCGTACAGTCCAGTCTGTTCGTCTGATATGTCGCATATCAAGTCTAGGGGTGGTAAACGTCAGACCCCAATAACCGATAAGTCGTGTCGATGTGAGGCTCATAACGGGTCGAGAAACTACTGGTAACACTTACCAGCAAATCTCTGATCAGCCCTGGCCAGGGACTTCCCTGTTACGGCCAATCGAGCACAGCGCAACATCAACCCCCAATACCGGGAGAGACGAAATCCCTCCTATCGCTCATTGCCTCCATGTGACTCGGGACTGTACCCAAAGACCACCGTTTTGCACGCCCTCATGGACGTGGAAGGTGGAGATCAAAGTACAGTGGGAATCACACAAGACTCCATGACGATCTCGGGTCTACAGACTAACCTGTACAAGTGTCACCTGAGAACTGCCATCTGACGTGAGGTATAATACCATCTGGGAGTTCTCGGCGAGTCCGTCCAGTGTACCCAGTCTCCACTGAGCACCCGTATACCATCTCTGATGTCAAACACCAATGGACATGGGATCATCCATCGCCCATCTCATGGGTCGAGAAGCGTATACGCTAGTCTACACTGGTATATCGATGCCCTGTCTCGATACACCCACGACTAGGGACCTTGAAGGATATACTTGTGGACTACCATGTCCCCACTAGTATGATCTACATCATAGTCCAGGTAGTCAAGTACACATCCTAAGGGCTTTATCAACATGTAACTAAAAGACAGTTTAAAGAGACAAGTGTACATGTTAAGATAAAGAGTAACCAGATAGCATACTATCATATCGAGCAAGAAAGTCATCTCTATATATTTCCAAGCATCCAATATAATATACATCATCTGTACAATACTGGCCTCTAGGGCATACATACAACTAACAATACCCTCGCAGCTAAGCATTCTCGATGCCCTCCTATTGTCTAAAGAGACGCGGGATTCTCTGATCAAGGCACTACAAGAGCCCGACCAGTTTCAAGCTTTCCTTGCTGAAGAAAAGATGAAAGACGAGCTCGAAAAGGTTCACACAGCTGACATTACTTTCGGCGATGAAGATCTCCTCCTCGGAATGTGCGAGCATAACCGTCCCCTGTAGGTCACCGGATACTACCATGACATCAAGATAGGGAAGATCTTACTTGACAATTGGTTTTCTGTCAATCTCCTGAATGTGAGAGTGCTAAAGGAAATTTGCATGAGCGTGCAGCACCTAGCTCGAGACAAAATCACCATCTCCGGGTTTGACTCCCAGTCATCACGAACGCTCGGGTCTGTGATTCTGACGTTACGCTTTGGGATGCTCGTCACTGACATCAAATTTCATGTCATCGACGCCAAGACCCGCTACAACGCCTTGCTCGGCCGGCTTTGGTTACACGAGTACAATATCATCCCTTCTACACAACAGCAGTGTATGAAGTACCTCAAAGATGGTCTCGAGTACACTGTGATGAGGGAACTAAACCCATTTTCTATGAATGAAGTCCACAAATACAAAGATGCCAAGTATTTCCTGCCAGACTTTGAAGACACGGAAAGATGCCATACACCAGAGAACAAGCAAAAGCAACCACCACTATTCCGGTCTTCGGAAGCGATACCGAAGAAGATGAGGAGATAGTCTATTCGGGGCCACCCCAATGCAACAAGCCGGGACCGTCTACCCCTATTCTGGTCTTTGGCAGTGACTCTGAAGAAGAGGTCAACGCAGTGTTCTTGGTCCGCCCATCGATGCAGGCCCTCACCGGAGATGATCAGAGTTTGCAAATCGCAATGGTCCCACGGCAGCATTACAGAGAGCTTGATACGCTTGAGACATATACTGTGCAAGAGCTATGGACATTCTACGTCCCTACCAGGCGAAAAGGTGAAAATGCGATCCTATTCTACCGATCCATGGAGACTAAAGTCAAAAGAGAAGTCGGCATGGTGCTGATCCTACGCTCGACAGGCTCTAACTTATTCGTCTGCCCAGATACTACGCAGAAGGATTAAAAAGGTTATTGAGATGCCAAGGCATACCCTTTAAGCAAACCACGCGACAGGCTCAATTCTACAACAGGATTTGGAATGTCCCCGGAACTCAGCGAAAATTGCTCAACGGAAAAATGGAAACGATTGGGCTTGGATATGTCCAGTCCGAGAAACGGGAGCAATTCCATGACTGCCGTGTCATAAAGGACTTTTATAAAGAAGAGGGTGCTCTTTTAAAAGACGCTGACGCTGAGCCAGAACGCAGTCCTGCCATAAAAATGCCGAGTCCGTCATTTGAAGAACAGATGGACAAGCTAATAAGGGAAGCAAGTCAAAAGGTTTGGAACGATTACAGCCGCGAAATAGCCATTTACAAGAAAGCCAAGACGCAATGCCTCCTTCAGCAGGTTACAGAGGATGACGATGCCCTCCATCGTCAGCCCGCCGTGCATTCCCAAGACAAGAAAAAGGCCCGATGCAGAGGCAAAAACAAGTCAAAGAGCGGAAAAAACGTTCGACAGCGGCAAAACGGATCCAAAAGGCCACGTGATCAAGAAAAGGTTAGTCGGAATCCGTCTTTAATGAAAAAGATGGGTCGAGCATATTCTTTCCCTTAAGACAAGACAAGGAAGATATTTGATCTCGCCATGACACATCAGATGATGACACTCCTGGAGTCCAAGCACCTCAAAGATCGGGTTGAAGACCAGTATCAACTCGGCAGGTTCGCTTTATCCGACAGTTGGAGGGTAACCCCACCACAAAAACACGTGCTGAAAGCAACGTAAATGGCAAGAGTAGAACCATACCAACATCAGTCCTGGAAACGATCTCGTACCTGTCACGTGATGACGCTGTCAGAAGAAGGAGAGCGCGAGAATATGGACGACCTCTCCTGGTGCTTCGAAAATGAAGATGAAGACGAGGTGATATTAGAATTTCCACCGGCGCCAAAAGAGTTGGAAGATGGAATACATATTACTGCGGACAACCTAAGGAAAATCGACTTGGGGATGGCAAACGACCTGCGCCCTACGTTCGTCAGTGAGCTATTATCTAAAGAAAAGGTGGCTATGCTAAAAGACATGCTCCTGCAGTATAAGGACTGCTTCGCATGGAACTATTCCGAGATGCCCGGGCTAGATCCGGAAATAGCTGTGCATAAATTGGCGATATCTCTGGACGTCAAGTCAGTTAAACAAGACTCAAGAAGAATGCGGCTCGAACTTGAGATGAGCATCAACGCCGAAGTCAAGAACTTGATCGACTCCGGCTTCATCCAAGGAGTCCAATACCCCGACTGGATAGCCAACATTGTCCCAGTGATGAAGAAAAATGGGACGGTGCACATCTGCGTGGAGTTCCAGGACTTCAACAAGGCCTGTCCGAAGGATGATTTTTCCGTTCCGGTTACCGAGCTAATGATAGACAACACGTCCACTCATGAAGTCTTTTCCTTCATGGATGGGTCATCAGGGTACAATCAAATAAAGATGCATCCCGATTACCAGAAGCATACCGCTTTCCGGACTCCTCTGGGCATATTCTGCTACAAAGTAATACCTTTCGGTCCGAATAACGCCGGCGCTACCTATCAGAGGGTCATGACAAAGATTTTCGATGACCTCATACATGAAATCGTTGAATGCTATATTGATGACCTCGTGGTAAAAAGCAAATCACATGAGGAGCATTGGGAGCATCTGAAGGTAGTATTCCAACGTCTTCAGAAATACAACCTGAAAATGAACCCTCTAAAATGCGCGTTCGGAGTTTCCTTGGGAAAATTTCTAGGGTTCATCATACGACATCGAGGCATCGAAATAGATCCATCGAAGATCAAGGCGATTATGGAAATACCTTCGCCAAGAACTCTCAAGCAATTGCGGTCTCTCCAAGGAAAGCTCGCGTATGTCCGGCGATTCATAGCCAATCTCTCCGGCAAGTGCCATCCTTACAGCCATTTAATGAAGAAGGGGACACCGTTCGTCTGGGATTGCAAATGCCAAAGCGCACTGGACGAAATCAAGCAATACCTGCAGAATCTGCCAATACCGACCGCTCCGGTCAAGGGAAAGCCCCTCATCCTATACCCAAAAGCTATTGAAGGTTCCTTAGGCGCGCTATGGATACAGGAGAATGATAAAGGGAAAGAGAGAGCCCTCTACTATTTCAGTCGGGTACTCCTGGGGGCAGAAAACAACTACTCCCCCATCGAGAAACACTGCCTGGCGTTAATCTTCGCTATAACAAAGCTTCGATATTATACTTTGGCGCATGAAGTCCATCTCATATCAAAGGTGGATCCTCTCAAGTATTTGATGTCAAAAGCCATACTAACGGGACGGCTCGCTAAATGGGCCCTACTCTTAATGGAATTCTCGATAACATACCGACCTCTCAAGGCAGTGAAAGGTCAGGCCATTGCCGACATCCTCGTTGAGCATCCGATACCTGCCGACTTACCCCTAAATTGCGAATTGCCAGACGAGCAAGCGTTCGACAGGGAGAAAGGAGGGAGTGATACCCGATGGGAACTCTATTTCGATGGGGCATCTTTCATAAAGAAGAGAAAGCACACCATCCCTATAATCAAATAGGGGGTAAGCCTTATCTTCGTGACCCCGCAAGGAGGGATAATGCGCTTTGCCTTTTCCTTAATAGAACCGAGGACAAACAATGAAGCAGAATATGAGGCTTTGATAGCAGGTCTTGAGATCGCTGTTGACATGGGAATCGAAGACCTCCTCATATACGGAGACTCCCAGTTGGTCGTTAGTCAAGTAAACGACGACTGTCAAACATGCAAACCAGAGTTGGTGAAGTACAGCGAGAGAGTGCAACAATTGCTGACTCAAATCCCTTCCTATGTCCTGGAAAGCATACCGCGTACAGAAAATAGCAAGTCGGATGCATTAGCCAAACTTGCCAAAGAACCGGCTGACGAAAACCTTGATGACGTAAGGATTGTTGTACAAAGCCGTCGGGTTCTTATACCAGCGGAAATATTTCCGGTGTCGTCTGAAGAAAAGGAAGCGACCAAGCAAATGGACCTACAAATAGAAGAACAAGAAAAGGTTAAGGATTAGAGAGAAGTCTTCATAAACTACTTCAAATCATGTCGAACACCTGAAGATGCATCCTCAAGACATCAGCTCATAAAACGAGCTCTGTCTTTTGCCTTAGTCAATGATACTCTGTATAAGAGATCGTTCGACTCTCTGTGGCTGAGATGCCTGGGACCGGAAGAAGCAAGCAGAGTCTTCCAAAGAAACTCACGACGGACTTTGCGGTTCTTATCAACCCGGGCCAAAGATGAAGCTGAAGATCAAAAGGATGGGCTACTATTGGCCCACGATGATTCAGGACTGCCTCGAGTATACGAAGCAGTGTCACTCGTTCCAAATTCACGGGGACTTCATCCACCAACATCCAAACCCGCCACACCCAATGGTGGTTAGCTGGCCGTTTGAAATGTGGGGAACCGACATAATTGGGCCCATCGAACCAGCATCATCCAGAGGACATCGGTTCATATTGGCGACGACCGATTATTTCTCCAAGTGGGCAGAAGCAGTACCGCTAAGAGAAGTGAAGACAGAGAACATCCTTCATTTCTTCAAGACACACGTCATCTATCGATTCGGCACTCCGTGGCGGATTATCTCCGATAATGGGCCGACCTACAGAATTCATAAGATTAGCCGCTTCGCACAACAGCATAATATAGACTAGAGATACTCTTCGGTCTATAATCTCCGAGCTAATGGTCTAGCTGAGGCTTTCAACAAAATCTTGACGAAGATCATAAAAAAGAAGTTGTCCAAAAATAAAAAGGACTGGCACAAGAGACTGCATGAAACTTTCTGGGCTTACCGGACCACGTTCAAAACGGCCACAAATACAACGCCATTTGCGTTGGTATTCGGCACGGAAACAGTACTCCCCTTGGAGATAGAGCTACCCTCTCTAAGAGTGTCAGTTTATTACGAGCTAATAGACGAAGAGAATGCACAGCTTCGGCTTGAGGAGCTCGACGCCCTCGATGAAACTCGTCTCATGGCGCAGCAAAACCTAGAAGCTTACAAAGCAAAGATGACGTGCTCATACGAAAGATTAACTAGGCCGAGAACATTCCGCCAAGGCGAACTTATGCTAGTTGTCAGGAGACCTATGATCCCCAATCGTGCCAAACATGGGAAATTCGAGCCGAACTATGAGGGCCCGTACATCATAGACAAAGTCTACCAAGGTGGGGCTTACTTACTCATGGATATGCATGGTGAAAGACCCTTCAGGCCAATCAACGGCCGGTTCCTGAAAAAATACTATGCCTGACGAGTCACGGCCCAGGTCAATGATAGATGACGACGCCTATGTCCGCTCGCTATCTTCCCAAGCCCAAACTCTATAAGTAGTATCCAGCGAAACCATTGTCTCTAAAATGGCAACAACAGACTGCAACGTCCTAAAACTAAAAATGGACCGAAATGTCCTAAAACTAACGATGGACCAAAACATCTTTAAACTACTACAAACCGCAGCATCCTAGGGCTGATGCAAAAAAAACGGTATGGCCACAAGCAAGATGGGCACGGATGAAAACCCGAAAGGGCTCTGTGAGTAAAAAAAGTAGGGCTACCGATGAGTTTTTGAAAACCCGAAAGGGAGCAGGTTCGTGAAAAATTCATACACACTTGCAAGGTCCTCTCGACCTTGTAAGGAGAAAATACCTGCGTGAGATCCTTACGACTCACAAGGGAGCAACACACTCAGGGATCTTCATGATTCCTGAGGAGAAATTACACTTACGAGATCCTCACGACTCGTAAGGAGAACGCTCTTATGAGACCCTCACGGATTATAAGATTCAAAAGCCTTAAGCTACAGGGATCTGAACATGTTCTTAAGCCATCACATTTCCTAGACTGCCCTATAAACGGTTCAATATTGACCCTTGTATACAATCCACGGGCATAAATAAACGTATCCCCCATCAAGTCCCACCAACGACGAGGAATGTCTTCATTTGGTGAACAAACACTTGTAGTTCCTCTCGACTTGCAAGGAGAAAATGCTCTTATGAGATCCTTACGATTTATAAGAGACCATACACTTAAGAATCCTCACGATTCTTAAAGAGAAAACGCACTTACGAGATCCTCACGACTCGTAAGGAGAAACATCCTTATGAGACCCTTATGGCTCATAAAGTCAAAAGCCTTAGTCGACAGGATCCTAACCCTGATTGCTAAGCCACCTTTGTTCGACATCGACAGAGGCAAATGATGATTCGCTCCTGGCAATGTTCCAGTAGTAGTGATGCTGATGCCTAAATTGGCAAAAAATTCCAAGTCCTTTCACGGCAAATGATGATTCGCTCCTCACAATATTCCAGTCGCAGTGATGCTGATGCTAAGATTGGCACTAGATTCCAAGTCCTATACTTGCGGCGGAAAGTCAGCGAGCCATAAATGCATATGAATAGCCGAAATGATAGGGCAACTTGCAACAAAATCAGCAAGTAAATGATATGCATACAAAAATAACCAAAATGATTGGGCAACTCGCAATAAAAAGAAGCGAGTAAAAAGAAAAAATAGCCGAAATGATTAGGCACCGCGAAAAATAGCCGAAATGATCGGGCAATCGCGACTTTCGCGATATAAAAGCTGAAATGATAGAGTATCACGGAAAGAAATAATAAATGTTGAAAGAATGAAACTTTTGCCCTGCAGGTAAGTCCATACTGACCCCTGTATACAATCCATGGGCGTAAACGAAAGAGGAACCCCGTGTCCCAACAAACTCAGTCAAAGAGAGAGTCAGATCTCACCGGCAACATCTACAGCCTAGAGACCGACAACGGCATTCCTCCTCATCCCAGCAGGATACAGACGTGACATCACCAATCGGAGCTATGGAAGAGTCCCCAGTTCTAAGACTCTATGGTTCACAGACAATCTAGAGTCAAAACCATGACACCGCAGAAAGCGAAAATACGTCAGCAAATGACCCCGTTGTGGAAATATGTAAGCCAATGACCCCGTCTCGGAAATACGTCATCCAATGACCCTATCTCGGAAATACGTCATCCAACGACCCCATCTCGGAAATACGTCAGCAAATGACCCCATCGCGGAAATACGTCATCTAATGACCCCGTCTCGGAAATACTTCAGCAAATGACCCCGTCGTGGAAACACGTCAGACAATGACCCCGTCTCGGAAATATGTCAGCCAATGACCCCATCGCGGAAATACGTTATCCAATGACCCCGTCGCGGAAATACGTCATCAAATGACCCTGTCACGGAAACACATCATCCAATGACCTCATCGCGGAAACAAGTCATCCAATGACCCCGTCGTGGAAACACGTCAGCAAATGACCCCATCGCGGAAACACGTCATCCAATGACCCCGTCACGGAAACACGTCAACCAATGACCCCGTCGCGGAAATACATCAGCAAATAACCCCGTGGCGAAAATACGTCAGCAAATGACCCCGTCTCGGAAACATGTCATCCAATGACCCCGTCGCGGAAATACGTCATCCAAATGACCCCGTCGCGGAAATACGTCAGCAAATGACCCCGTCTCGGAAATTCGTCAGTCAATGACCCCGTCGCGGAAATACGTCATCCAATGACCCCGTCGCGGAAAACACGCCAACGATCTCCCCGTCGGAGCAATGCTTCGACTCGGAAACAAGTCAACCCACCAAACCACTTACGAGTCCTCTCGACTTGTAAGGGAGAAAATTCTCTTGTGAGATTCTTACGACTCTCAAGAGAAAATGCACTTAGGAATTCTCACGATTCCTAAGGAGAAAATACACCTACGAGATCTTCTCGACTCGTGGGGAGAAAAGTCTTTATGAGACCTTCACGGCTCATAAAGTTGAAAAGTCTTAGGCAGCAGACCTGAACCTGTTTCCTAAGCCATCGCTACTTTATAAGGAGTTCAAGATGAATTGTTATCTATCATCTGCAGGCTACACTTGCTAGAGTAACATGCCAACGGCACAGCAGAGAGAAGAAAGCGATAATAAAAAAAATGTGTGTCTTTTATTCATGAATTCAATTGAGAACAAGATACATCATACCAAAGAATAAAAAAATGAATAAAGGCATGTTACAAATTTTTGATCGATACAAAGATGTCTACTGAGAAGGAGGCGTTTTTAGCAAATTAGCAAGCCGCTCTCACACTCCTCTCATCTCCTTTTCATGATCAGCCGCCGCGGCTTACTCCGCTTCAATTCGAGTTCGTTGCTGAAAGCAGGATGAAAGCTTCTCATCGATTTCCTGCTAAGCAGCTTCCCGACTCTGCATAACCTGCTCAGTGAAGTCAAGGTTTTTCCTCAGCACCAGCCCGTCAGAAATACATCGTTGGAGATTTTCAAAAATAGCGTTCAGCTGTGCAGTGTTCGCTTCAGCCTGGGCACGCAGTTGGACAGACTCAGTAGAAGTCACCTCACGTTCCTTTCGTTTAAGGGTCGCCTCTTGTTCAAAATGGCGAAGGAAAAGAGCACTTTGCTCAACCCATGTAGCCCGCTGGGAGTTTATGAGCCAGAACCTCGGGAGAAGGACGCTTGAGCTCAACTTTGTGCAAGAAATCCTCGATCTGTCTGCAGTAATTAACCCATGATTCAACGATGCCCTCGCTATGGAAGTGCACAAGCGTTGCCAACATAGGATTAACCTCAGCAGCAAAATTTGCAGCGAATACAGGGGCCTCTGTGTCAAGCTCCTCGATGGATTCACTCAACATACGCAGGCTGGTCACAGCGCCCTTGGACGATGGACGTCTGGAAAAGGGCCCTGCCGGCATTAGGGTGCGAGACTCGAAGGGAGCTGGAGCTGGTGCGATTGCTGCAAGACAAGTTATGGTCAAATGTCGGCTTAAGAGATAAAAAAAAAATGCACGAGCGATGGAGTCTATTATGCCAGCCATGACAGGTGGAAAAATTGGGAGTACCGGTGGCGCGGCTATGCTCTCGTCCCCTCCTTCAATCTGTAACGTTGCAATCAATTTAAAGAAGAATTAACAACGACATGGTCGCCCGTGAAAGAAAAGAAAGGATGTCGGTTAAAAACTATACTCACCGACACCTACAGGCAGGACGATTTCTGACTGGAAGGAGAAATGTGGGTTCAACACCTTATACAGATGGTCGAAAAAGACTCCTGTAGAATTGCGACAATCTACTATCAATACAAGGAAGATGGTATCCACAATTTAAATTAAATAAATCACAAACTCATACCTTCCAGCATTTGAGAGGACATAAGAGAAGGCAAAGGGACGGGGAGCGTCAGAGCAGCAACTAGTGACGCTTCTTCGGGTGGCACAACTTCAGCGCTCACCACACCTACATTCGAAACGAACAAAATGTCATCAGAAGGGACTGAAAGGGATTGCGGAACAAAAAGTAAACAGCGACCCAAGACTTACCTGATGGGTCATCAGCCAAAACCGCGACGGACGCATCGCCAGACGCAGCGGCCTCTTCGCTCTCCTTCGGTGCAATATTTTCGGCGCCCGTGGCTTCATCCCCTGATTCTACAAGAATCGTTGTAACGCTTGCAATACCCGCTGATATCGGGGAGCTGCAACGGGAAAGAGCGGCAGTTTGGGCAGTCTCAGACTCCCGAGAGAGAGTAGCCGCTTCAGGCTCTGTGGTCTCCCTCGTCTCACCTTCCATCTCATCGCCGAGACTTGGCCCTGCAGGATGTGGTATATGAGAATTTGAAGATCAAGTTCTAGTAAAAGACTCAGCGTTACGTTACCTTCGGGCAGCTTTTCGGTCTCTTCCCAAGCCGCGTGTGCAACCTGTCTATGGGTGGTAGACAGGGCAGCCGGAGCACCCTCTGACGAAATAGAGACAGATGGAGTGGTGCTTGAGCCTGCACCTACAGCCAAAGCGGCATCACGTTCCCTCGCTGCGTGCTTCCTGCGTTTCTTTTCGGTCTGAGCGGTGAGAAGTGATCTCCTCAAGACCTCTGTCAGAGAGACGCCATTGTCCGAACCAAGAGATTCCTCTAGAGCCGTTACGGCATCCGTCATCGGCTGCTTAAGTGAATCCTCCTGCAGTACTGTCAAGGGAGATGGGGCCACAATAGCCGGCTCTGGCAACGTCGATGCTGGCAACGTCGCTGCATCACCGCTCAGGATCGGCACCGCGCTTAGACTAACACGAGTCAAGGTAGTCCTTGCAATAGAATAAAGGAGAGGGTCAAGCCACGAATGAAGAAAAAGGGAATGAAGGCACAATGAGCCGAAGTATACCAAGGCCTAAAGAAGCACGGAGCCGCTCTTCCTCTTCAAATGTTTTGAGGGAAGCCGCAAGATCCTCTTTGGCAGAGTTACCTGTTGATGAAGAAAGCGTCAATAAAAGCAAAAAAAATAATATAATAACTGTGGAAAGGTACGACTGAGGTCTACCTGACTGTGCGATGGTGATCAGTGCTGCTTCATCGCGAGCCAGTTGCTCGGAAGCCACAAGGGCAGCTTGAAGATCAGTATCTTCTGCAGGCGCAATAAATAGACCCTCATTGGTCCCGTACTCGCATAAGCCTTCGCTGTAAGGAGCATGGGGCTCCTGACCAAGTACAACGTCAACAAAGAAGATCGATTTCTTCTTTTTCTGCGAGCGAGTGCCGGCAGCCAATAACACGAGCTTGCGCTTAGCGGGCAATTTTGGGCGACGAGTCCCGATCTCCGAACCTACCCCAGAATCTGGGGACGCTACAGTTGCCGTTTCTGTAGGAACACAGGGTAGAGGCTTATCAGGAAAAGCACGCGGGACAACAGCCACAACAGCTTCTCTTAAGGTAGGACCAACAGTGGTCCGTTGCTTTAAAGGAACAGCTGGATTGCTGGCGGGGACTGCACCTTTGCGATCGAGCAAAAGCCGTCTTTCTTCCCTAATAACGGTGACCATCGAACGCTGGTACCACGCCACGTATGCGTTCGAGATTCTCGGAACGCAACTCGGCTCACTGATAAAGAAAAGGGAGCCGGTGTTCAACCACATAAAATGGTATAGTGCGTTGCGGATACCTTCTTCTGTGGCAGCCGACTCAGCCAGGAAAGCCTCTAGCGGAACACCCTGATCGTAGCTCGATTGTTGAGCGAACCGGTGCGGGTTGTACCTCATAAACAGCGCCGAATCATTCTGCCTGAACACCAAAAATCCCGGCCTGATTGAGTACAGGTGTAGAATCTCCCGGGCCTTCAATGTAGATGCCCTGTTTTTGAAGGTGTCCCGCAGCGGCTGCACCGTCTTAGTGGACTCTTTGCCGATAGTTAAAACCTTATCGACAAAGGTCGTGCCATCTCCAACCATATGCGGACGAAAGACCAAACCCCGAGCCTCCCACTGTGACGGATTTAAAACAGATGCGTCAACTAGGAGCATAATCTGAGGGAAGTTATAACTGTCGTAGAAAAGAAGCCGTTTGTGGGCTCCAAAAGCGCCAAGCACGTGCAGCTCGATCCATGACATAAAATAGCGCAGCGGAAGAGTGACGGGCTGTACCCCCGGCTGAGTGGTGTCCGCCGCTAAGCTGAGGCCATGATACAGGTGTGCCAACCCTGCGATCCCGACGGCCACTCGAGTTCCCACAACCATGCGATGGGCTGGGTAAAAGACTGATGGCCTCATATAACGAGGGTGCATCGGAAGCACGAACCAGTTTAACCATAAGCCGATGAACCACAGCAAGAACGTCTCTTCATCGACGTCCGAAGCAGCAAGCTCCACGAAAGGAACGACAGGGGCATCCGGAATAAAGAAGCTTTTTAAATCTGCCTCCACCGTCGGCTGTTTATCCAAACCAAAACCAAACGGATCGTCGAGCTTGGCAAACAGTGTAGCTTGCTTCGATAAGACTTCCAGACGAAGAAAGCGAGCGATGAAGTCTGCGTAGCTGACTCTATGCCCTCTAGACTCTAGAAATAGACTTTCATAGATATTCAACACCTTGATCAAACTTGGAAATCGGTGTTGAATGGCGTTCTCCGGGGTAAGGCCCATTACCACTGATTTAGTGGCAAAGATGTACTCGTCAGGAGGAAGTAGCTCCTCGTAGTGTTCTCCCTTGACGGGTAAGCCGGAGATCTCTGTGAACTCCTCCAAAGATATTGAAACTTCTCCATTCGACAGAAGGAAGGTGTGGGTCGGAATATTCCATTGCTTCAGAAAAGCTTTGAACGACTATATAGGAGGCGTGGAATATTGGAAGAGGGACACGTAAATTGCGGGGTGCAACCCAAGCTTTAGCAATAGTGATTTCTTGGCTGACAGAATACAGCGAACCCACTGCAAATACCCGGCTGGATGGCGAGGAGTCAAGCCTATCATGTACGGCTGTCTCCAAGGGTGCGACTCGCCTTGACATATGCGCCGCCCCAGAGTATCTAGAGCCATCGGAGGCTGCACAGGTATCGAGCCCATAGAAGGCTGGAGACGGCCCTCTGAGGTCCAGTTGACCTCATCTATGGCATAGTTCACTGGGGGTGAGTCGGCGTAGTGGATCGCTGAAATGGGCTCCGAAGGCATCGCACAAGAGAAGCTGCGTCGACCCCGGATGATTTGATTGTACTACGCCCCCCATAAATGAAGATTCTTTTGCTCCGGGTCGTGATTTTTTATCAGCGCAAAGACTTCCCTATCCACGGGCGCGTCAGAGAATGCGCTTTCCGAGCGAACAAACGGGAAAGAAGTGTCGAAAGACATAGATCCTGCGCGAAAAAGAACAAAAGTTAGCTGTCAATACTACAGTTCAAATTCTGACACTTGGTACTTTAAATTTGTACCGCACTGCAATGCGGTGGAATGGGACCAAGGGGGACCCACAAAATCAAGATGACGTCTCATCATTGATGAGACAGTCTCATCATTGATGAGATGGCCACTCATTAAAAAAGAAATCCCTAGAAAGATTCTCATTCACTGAGAAACCCCTCAGGCCAAGGAGTTAAACTCTCTTGAGAGTAGCGCTCTGCAACAGAAATGACATCTGTCAGAATTAATGATGAAGGGAATAAAAATTTCCCTAATTTTTTTAAGAGCTAGGCTCTATGAAGACGATAAAGTAATCCATGAAAAACCCTAAAAAAGCAAACCTTTTTAAAGAAGTTAAAAACTTCATGATCTTTAAGATCTGTAAAGCGAACTCTGAGAGTTCTTTATTAATGGGTTAAGAAACCCTAAAAAAGATTTCTTTTTCTGATCCATGATCTTGAAAGAGTAAAGCTATGGTTTTTAATTAATAGGTTGAGAAACCCTAAAAATCTTTAAGATCTGTGATCTAAGTAGAGCAAAGCTCTATTAATGGGTTCAAATCTTACCAAAAAATTTGACAGAGTCTCAACTCTAAAAGAGTTTTCTGAGGTAGAGAGCTTGGCTCTGAAAGAGAATTAAATTCTCAAGAACAAGAAAGCAAGAAGATGAACAAGCAGTCATCTCAAGGGCCAAAGGCCCTATTTATAGGCGCTGAAAGTCGATCCAACTTCCAAGTTGATCTAACGGTGGAAACGTTGCCACCGCTGCACTCACATGTAAGCTACGTGAGAGCAATGATGGGGGGGGCATTTGTTTCCCCCAATCAGAGAGCAAAGCTCCATTCAAAATTTGAAATTTGAAATGAGGCAGTGCCTCATAAGAGCGCTAGCGCCAAGAGCGCCAGCACTAAGAGTCAAAGACTCTGAGGCAGCGCTCACGTGGAAAGCACGAGAGAGCTCGCGCCAAGAGCGCCAACGCTAAGAGTCAAAAACTTTGAGGCAGTGCTCACATACAAGGCATGAGAGCGCTATCGACAAGAGCGCTAGCACTAAAAGACTCCGAGGCAGCGCTCACGTGCAAAGCACGAGCGCTAGCGCCAAGAGTGCCAGCGTTAAGAGTCAAATACTCTGAGACAGCGCTCACGTGCAAAGTACGAGAGCGCTCGCGCCAAGAGCGCCAGCGCTAAAAGACTCTGAGGCAGCGCTCAACTGTAAAGCACGAGAGCGCTGCGCCAAGAGCGCCAGCGCCAAGAGCGCCAGTGTCAAGAGTCAAAGACTCTGAGGCAGCGCTCACGTGCAAAGCACGAGAGCACCAGCGCCAGAACTAAAAGTTCTCAACCCTTAGATCAAAGATCCAACGAAGATAATAAATTATCAAATTACCAGAATAAAATTCTATTGAGAAAATACTCCTCAAAATCTTTCCAAACAGGAATGATTGTGCCTTGTAAATCAGAGCACCGTTGGATCAAAGATCCAATGGTGATTAAAAATCACCAAGATACAGAATGAGTTCTGTATGTGAAAATATTTTCCCAATCTTGTTAGTAACAAGAAAACTATTTTCTGTAAAATAGAAGCCCTTGGATCAAAGATCCAACGGTGGGAAACATTCCCCAAATCAATCAGAGATCTCTCAATAAGAGATTTTCTTAACTGATTCAACAAGTCAGCCTCCCCTATATAAAGGACCCAAGATTTCAAGTCTTGTACACAGAAACTTCCCCATAAGTTCTCAAATCGAAAGAAGAAAAACAGAAGAACCCCCCATAAGTTTCCAGTTCTGAGAAAAGAAAAGGTGAAGAGCAGGCTCTAAGAAGAAGAACCTTTTTTAAGGTAAATAAAAAGAAGAGAGATCATAACATCGCCTCCATATTTAAGAGTATAACTCTCGCATCAGAAGAACTTAGTTCTTTTTCTAGATCACAGATCTATAAGACCAAGTCTTTCACAAAAACAGAAGAGATCAAAGTCTCTCTTCATTAAAAGAAGAACTTAGTTCTTAGATCCATGAGACAAAGTCTCTCTTCATAAAAAGAAGAACTCAGTTCTTAGATCCATGAGACAAAGTCTCTTGTAAACCGAGAATTAATTCTCAGAGCACAGAACTGATCCGAGTTGCCAAAGAAGCTCCTTAGCGCTCCAATTTAAAAGAAGCACTTTCGCACTCCAAATCTGGCGCTCAGACCCAAGCGCTCCACATGCTCCTCACGTGGACGCTAATTTATAAGAAGCGCTTTAGTGCTCCAAATCTGGCGATCAGCGCCAAGCGCTCTACGTGCTCCTCACGAGGGTGCCATTTTAAAAAGAAGCGCCTTAGCGCTCTAAGTCTGGCGCTCAGCGCCAAGCGCTCCACGTGCTCCTCACGTGGACGCTAAGGAATTACAAAGTGCTTTGTAAATAAGGCCCCGACACCACAAAAAGTGTTCAATACTCAATAAAAGACAAAAAGAAAAAGGAGTGTTAGAGCCCAAATCAATGCTCAGCATTATTTGAATAAAAGGGGCTGAGCCCAAATGAATGTTCAACATTCTACTCAAAATGAGTTGACCGAGTCCAAACAAGTGTTCAAACAATTTATTCAAAAGTGAGTGGAGTAAGCCCAAGCTGGCCACAAGTCTCTAATTCAGATCAACCGAGCCCATGTACTCACAATCTTCTTGATTGGACTTAGTCTCAAACCTGACTGTAGATCTCCCAACCCATATTGGTTCAAGGGTACACCTCTTCACACCTCTGATATGTGTCGTTGTAATTCTTCAACGTCTTCAGAGTGGTGGCGGGTCCCAACAACCAGAAACTACATGGACTATGAGGTCCTTAAACTCATGGACTATGATGTCCTTAAACCCAATGGACCGCAACGTCCCTAAACTAAACTTTATTGTCACGACCCGAAAGTACGGAACATGACCGGCACTTAAACTACGAACGTCTCGAGACGTACGTAATCTAAGTAAACCGAAAACCCAGAAATCCAAACCAAGAAAAGTAGTAGAGTGCAGGAAAAACCAACTTAAAGCAAGTAATTTCAATAGCATAAGCCGAATTATGCGGTTTTTAAAACATAAAAAATTTACTGAAAATTTCGGCAGAGTCTCCTTTGTAAATACTGGCCCCCAAACGGGATACAACATGAATAGTATACGAAATCAAGAAAAGGGCATCCCCAAGCGGGAGCTAGCTCTTCGTCAATCGACGGTCACAACCACACAAACAATATAATATACAACGCCAACGGCGAGGATCAAAACTCAAAAGGAAACTCAAAACCACCAGAAATATAACGAGCGACTCTAAGGTCGAAAGAATAACCAACACTGGTCTCTATCTCAATAAATACACGTTTGGTTGATGGAATTTACGAGATACAACGGAATAATATTATACAAGGTAATATGATGGGTACGATACAATAAAAATCCACCTACTAGCAAGTCACCCGAATGAAACTGAGCCCGTAAAGCCGTAATGAAACCTGTACGGCAACCTGCAAGAAACTGGGGCACAACGGGGGTGATTTGCCAACTCGTGAATAGAAAAATATCTACGCACAGAAATCGCATAAATAACGCAATCCTAGTTCAATGATCATAATATATCCTCAAAAATGTATATAACACGTAGCCTATAACAAGGATAGGGTAAATATCTAACCCGAGTGTAATCTCATGTGCCCGTGTCAGTGCCTCAGGTAGCAATATATCATATGGATGATGTATGAATGCATAAAACAGAATGCATGTACTGAATAAAACTGGTTTCATAAATCAGTGAGATTTCTGTATTTTAAAAGAAATGAGGTACCATATATGAAATCAGCATAAAACAGTGCCCATCATCAACACAAAACAAGTGTCCAAATACCTCGATATCTCTGTGTCACAATCTATGTACCTCAAGTCTCAATATCTAGGGCGCCGTCAGTCCAGACCGGCCCCTACCATCCATCTTAAGACCACGACGGTATCCTCCGGATATCCGACGCGTCGGGTAATATCACCGGTAGGTAGTGCTCCCCTGCCAGGCTCACATCGTCATCATCACGCGCTTCTTGCCCCGGGGTACCTTACCGGGTCCACCATGTACCCGAAACGGTTCATCCGTCTCCTCGAATCGGGTCTCGAAATCCATCAGCAAACTCATGGTGGACGACTCATACATCATGGGAAAACCGCACTTTTTATTTTAAAAGAGGAAAAAGGTTTATTTATGTTTTTGCGGTTTTCCTCCAAATCCAGAAAATCTCATGGAAATCCGAATCCAAAACCTCAATAACACGTAAAATGGTGAATATATGCATGAAAATCCATGAATGCGGCATAACAATGAATAACAGTATGCATGAAGTAGCAGGTAATAACTACAATGTCTAAACTAACATATAATGCAAGTACACTAATATCATGTCTAACTATTAGCTAACAGGCTATGTCAAGCAATAATATTTTCTAAGGTGTACGTGACATGGCAATTACCGATGAAGATGTGTGTGAGCCGGCAAATAAGTGTACGTGGTACATACGCATCATCGGTAATGGTGCTGGTGTCCTAACAGCATGATATCAATAATGGAGTATGAAACATAAAATAAGCATGCGATGCGAAGCGGACCACAAAAGAAGAGCGGGAGCTGAAAACTAGACGCAACTATAACTAATCTGCATTAATCTAATATAAGTCCTACAAATGGTGCCTTTTGAAATAACACGAATCATGGGGTTTTGAAAATAGGGGCTACGGTGTTTTTATGAAAAGATAAGTCTTTTGAAATATCCGTAGGATCCCTTGGGCTGTCTTTTAAAATACCCACGATTTGTTAGTTTTTGAAATAGGTAGGAGTCTAATCTAATCTAACAACTACACTAAACTATACGGCTGAACTAACAAGCTGAACTACAGGTAAGGAAACCGTCTATCATCTGAGTCGATACATATACATACCTGTATATGTATAGTCGGTGATCCCGCCTCAATAATATCATATCCGATACCATATCTATAATCAGGCATCCCAAGTCAAGAGTGCGGATCAATCATCAATATAGCTCGTACGTAAATCCGTCGTACGGCATCCCAATCTGGGTACGGGTCAATATCACATTCATCATACTATTCACCTGGTATCCTCTTTATCAAATATCATGATCGGGGTACTGATCTACGTCTAGTACCATACTGATACCGCCTACGTATGCATGGACGTATGTGAAACACTACGTCAAGGACCCGCTACAACGTCATGTCGTATCTCAAATACGAACCCTGCTATATCACCGATCTCACGGCCTCAAATCAAATCTCATCGACTCAGCTCAATCCCAAGTATCATCCTCAAATCCGTATGTGAACACATAGTCCCATACCCATGTGAACCCATAACTATAAAGAATCCCATGAGCACATATCAATAGGAATGTATGCAAGTATGTATGTGTGTATGTGTAGTGCAACACTACCCTAGGGTTCGCAACACTAAAGTAATCCAACACACCAATATCCATCCTAAGCATCGTTATTAATCCCAAATAACATATAATAATTGTTGGTGTGTATACGCATCCGTATACACCACCACGGACTGCGGGGGTGTTATACGCCATCCACCCGACTTCTCCCCGTAGATATAAATCTACTCACCTGGTCCTCGCTAGCCGGTGCCGACGTCGCCACGCGCTTGCTTGTCGTCTCGAAGTCCACATGGGGGTACCTACATATCATAACGCACCATATCGCATTAAAACTAAATTCGAAATCGAAACGGCATACGAAAATCAAATCGGCACGCGTATCACGCATAGGTCCAAACCTATCGCCTACGCATGCAAGAATAGTCAAACCAACCCTCGATGTCGATGTACAAACGTCAAACCATCGAGAAAAATCCAATCACACTCATTTGCACATTCACGAACACTAATTTTAATATAAACTAGGTTAAAACTCACAAAAACCCCAATTTTACTTAAAAAGTCATTTTTCCGAAAATCTAGCAAGCACAATTCGCCGTTTTTGTACAAAACAGGATGTTTAAATGAATGTACCGGCCAATATATTTATTAAATATCTTAAATAAGTCATATAAACAATTCCCGGAATTTAATCTCATTAAATTCCAAAAACCCTAATATTCTAGTTTACAAAATACCTAAAATTTAACAATTTCAAAGCAAAAATGCACAAACTACAATCTAGCTTAGATTTGCATGATCTAAAGCATTAAACCACACTTAATAAAGTTAATGAAGTCATGAAAAACCTAAACACATTTTTAATCCCAAGTATTTAATCAATTTCAAAAACCTAGTAAGCAAATTAGCAAATTAACACAATTTTTAAACTAACCATTAGCACAAGCTACTAATCTTGTATTAACATGACAAAAAGCCTAAATATGACACACAACCATACGCCAATTTTATAAAACCCTAACTTGCATTCAAATTCATAACTTGAATTCCAAAACTTGCAACTTAAGTCTAATTAACACTTAAGTAGTTTAGCTTTAAGAAATTAGTAACAAATTAAGCAAAAATGTCTTAGAATTATACCCAAAAACATTTGAAGATCCACAAGCATCCATGGCCTCCCAAAATGCTTTCTTTTCACAAAGATCCATGCTATACGGGCTAAGCTAAAATGTGTAGGAGTCGGATTTGGGTTTTGGGATTTTTTTTGATGGATTTGAGGCAATTTTTGATGAAGTTTGAAGAGAAAACAGAAGGGAATTGGGGGGGCTGCTGCTGCTGTAGGAGGAGGGGCTGCTGGAATGGGAGTGGGAGAGGAGAGAGAGGGAGGTAGAGAAAGTGGGGGAAGAAGTCAAAGTCAATTCAAGGTCAAAGGTCCACCTCATTTCTCCATTTTCTTTTCTTTTCTTTCATTTCTTTCCTTTGAAATTCAAGTGGGGAAAATAAATGGGGGCTGCTGAATTCTTCAAGGGGAGAAGTAAATGGGAGTGTGTGGATGTGGGTACGGGTGTGGGGTGATGAAAAATGATAAATATAATACCCCAAACATCCATTTACGCTAAAAAAAAGCCTTTTTTCTTCAATAATTTCTAAACCGTTTTGGCAAATGATTTCGTTCCAAAAACCACATGATAAAATTTTATTTAATATTTTATGATGCACAAAATTTGTTTCAACTCATTCCAATTTGTAATTTTCCCTAATTAAATGTATTAGTGACGGCTTAAATAATAATAAAATAATATTTTTTTCAGAAAATTTGAAATTTCACCAGCGGCTCAATAAACACCAAATAATAGAAATTACATAGCTAGAATATGTATATTTAATTTTTATAATAAGATATTTGTATTTTGACTTTTTACAGAAAACCCCCTTATTTTACCGATTTTTTTGAAATTTCACCGAAACGATTTTCAAAACGTTACATTTATGGACTATGATGTCCTTAAACTTTGGACCGCAACGTCCTTCAAACTAAATTGCAGACCGCAACGTCCCTATAAACTAAAAAAAATCCTGTTGAGTAGATCTTAGTCTAAAATTAGACTAACGTATTCTCAACAGGCGTTTGAGTTGGTCTTAATCTAAAACAAGATTAACGATCCTTAAACCAACCCAAACCCAAATCTATGAAAATACGGATTTGTACTAATCCACGCCCTACGGGAGACAACATAAATTAGTCTCCGTATACAATCCACGGGCAACCAAAAATAAAACAAATACACACGACACGAAGTGACCATCTGGAGAAAGAGAAAGTGGTTACTGCTATGCTGTAGCGTAATTAACTGCAGGGGCTTGCGCCTGCAGTGAAGAGCGTCCCCACAATCAAAAACCCCTCGTACACGAGGGGGAATCTGACGAAGTCTACTACAACGGCCGCATCTGTCTAAACCTCCGATATACGGTGCCATAAATCAGCTTGGTATCTTCGGAGAGGTAGACAGATAAAACCAAATAGTATCTGCCCCCAAATTCAGGCAAGACGTTTGTCTTCCCGATTTTTGGCAGCGAACAGATTCTAATTTTACTTGAATGAAAATAAAAACTCTCATCTCACATAAAACCCTCGGCTATTCAAAACACGATGATCCAATATAACATATCACAGCAACTCATAACATCACATGTCATCAACGTAAGTAAATATACGTATCACAATTGTCGTTAACATATAGCAACGAAAACGGCGATACACCACAAATTACATTTACGGTCGCAGAAAAGAAAATCTCAAATTACAACATTTGGAATTCACAATCACTTTAGAGATCATAAACCCGAAATATCACATACTTCGCATTTCATGCCTAACTATATGAATTCCACATATTTTATCACATTCCAGAAAAATCTAGACAACGTTAAACATTCCGATAGAATCAACAAACACCCAAAATTTCCCACAAAAGCTCAACACTTGAGCGCAGTTTAAAAATACTCGGTACATACCATAGTACCAATGAACCAGCCGTAGAAGGGTCAACCAATGCTTCACCTGTGGCGCCGAGGAACTACCGCAAACCCTAGGGTTTAGCGGCAATTCTTACGGTCACAGAATCGAGTTTGGGTTTCGTTCTAGTAGAGGGTCCATCACATCACTTGCACGATATTTGAATGTTCTTTAACTATGAAAAAATCCAACTCTTGGAAAATTTTTCGGCAAGGGTTAAAGTGTGTAAGTGCACGGCGGCGCCCCGGCCGTCAATCCGACGCCGGAATGCGGAAGCGGTGAAAAACTTAAATTTTGCGGACTTTGCAAACCGGCACCACCGCGCACTAAACTCCGGATCGTAACCATTAACAAGTCTACGCTACTAATAAGAAAGGGAAGAGATATACCGACTGATCCGAGTCCTCCGGTCTTCATCTCCACTCCGATCTCCTCGCGGGATCTCCGTCCGTCTCCTCCTCGTCGGAAAGGGCACCACGAAGCCGGATACTTTTACGGGCTCCCGCCTCTATACCGAGGCAACTCGGGCATGAAGCCGGCTACTCGACATGCCCAAGGTTTGCTGTAGGATAATGTAGAATCGTTGTCTCTATGGGGTTTATGAGGTTGCCATGGTTGGAGGAATTTTGCACTAGAATTTCATGGATGCTTGATGGAGAAAAAAAATGAGCATGCATGAAAATGAGCTTGGATGAAATTGAGCTCGGCCACCCCTGTTAGTGCTCACTGGAAAAAGGAGTGAAGCAAGCATGAATTAAAATCATGCTTCCAAAATGAAACTCCCACCACTAGAAAAAAAATCCTCCATCATCAATTAACCTCCAGCACACACATTAATTATTCATCCTTTTCTAAGGAAAATAATCCAGCATACAAAATAAAGCAATCACTCATCACTTCAAACAGTGGCCGGCCCATACCCAAATACCATCACCAAAACCATACTCTATCAAGTCTCAATTAATGCAAGAATGGTCCAAAAGAAAAGATGCAATCATATCAATCCTTTTGCAATAAACCCCCTCAACAAAATGTTAATTGCAAACTTGCAATTAACACCCTCCAACGAAAAGTCCGACCGGGAAGGAAAAAGAAAAAAACGGCCGGAACGGAATGCAAACTGGCAACCCCAGAAAACAGGTCCCATAATAAATTACAGGAAAACCCCGATACTGTGCATACACACCCGCATTTGTATTTCGACCGAAATACAAATGTAAAAAGACAAAACTACACTATCAAATACTAAGATCCGGCTTAAGCCAAAGCCGGCTAGTAAAAAACCGTCCGATCACCATCCGTGCAATACCGCACGTATCTGATCGAACCCTGCCATATCTCCATACGGCCTCTACAGCGTTTCGCCCGAAAGCTGAGTAACTGAATGTGTGGTAGACTCTAAAGACTCGTCAATACAATGGCTGTGGATTTAACCACTAGCCCGTCAGAGGTATAAGCCAATACGTAACGGGCCACCAGCAATTGACTAAAAGGGACGTCGATGAGCGAACTCATCCTGACACCCTACTGAGCCTGTCAGTGACAATATCCGTGCAGTCCGGTCCGTTCTTCTATGAGTATCGCATGGCGGGCCTAGGGGGTTGGTAAAAGTCAGACCCCCAAAAGCGGTACAAGTCGTGTCGGAGTGTAGCCCAGAACACCCTGAGATACTACTGGAATACCTACCAGTAAATCTTCTTGCCTTGGCCAAGGACTTTGTGTAATGGCTCTCCTAGACACAGCACGACCTCACCCCCAATACCGGGAGAGACGAACCCCTGAAGATACGCTCACTGCCTCCATGTGGCTCGGGACTGTACCCAACTAAAACCTGTTTGCACGACTCCTTTGAGCCGTGGTAGGGTAGTAATCAAAGTACAGTGGGAACTCACACGAGACAAATGACGATCCCCAGGTCGATGAACTAACCTGCACACATGTCACCAGGGAACTGCCATCTGACGTCTGGTATATGACCAACTAGCATGTTCCCGGCGAGTCCTGTCCGGTGTACTCATAACCCAATGAGCACCTGTATACATCTTAGGTGATCCAACTGACACCAGTGGCTTGTGAGACCGGCCACCGCCCCTCGTCGGGGTCTCGACTGTATACACTAGTCTACTAATGGAGTATCGATGCCCGGTCTCGAAACTCCCACGACTAGGGACCTTTTAAGGATATGCTTGTAGACCCCCAGCTCCCACTTATATGATCGCCCTCATACTGCTGGTGGTCAAGCAAGAATCCTAGGGGCTCTATCAACGTGTAATAGCGACGTGTCAGGTCACCTAAAACAGTACACGATGATAAAGGTAAACCAGATAGCATACTATCATCTCGAGTAAGACTGTCCTACCGGGATAGGTCCTCCCTCAATCATTACAATCACGTACCTGTGACCTAATAATTGACTCTGAGGGCACTATCTCCAACAATCTCCCACTTGCACTCAAGGCTAATTATTGCGATGTCGCATACTCACAGCCCGTGTGATACCGAACACCCAACTCCTCTACTAGTCAGTCTCACAAAGCTCGTTTGCGAAACTATTGCGTTCGAGGAATAGCCTCAGTGAGTGGATCCGCTTTGTTGTTTCTTTCCATGTCTCTCTATATCTCAAGTTCGCGGAGAAACCCATCTCCCGAAATGAGCAATACCTGTCTTAGAATGTGTCTGGATGTCTGATGGGACATAGCTCATAAATGAACTCCAAATCCAAACTTCTTAGACTGTATCGTCAACTGAACTTAATCAGTATCCTGCGCGCCATGCCTCCCTCAGTATTGCCTTGGATCACCTGTCCAAAATACTGCCCCTCGTCAGAGGGAAAACTATAACTCTGACAACCTCCTTGTCGTCCATGTCACATTGGAAGCCTGGAATGATAACCGTCTCCTGAATGAGGCTGTCGTTATCATATCCCTAGAACATCCACTTATGTTCTAAAACTGCTTCCGACTGTTTCTCCAGGATTGGATTAATGTCAACTTATTGCATCTAGTGCAAGAACAACATCTGGAGTGGTACTTGACATCTCATGATTGACTCAATTGCCTAAGCAAGTGATCTGCCAATCATGTACGTCCCTCTCCCCTTTAGTCTGTAAGACACCTTTGGAGAGGGTGACTCCATTACCTGCAGGTACACTACCGTGCCAGGAGTCGTCCATCCTAAATACTCTTAGAATGCTGTCAAGTACCCTGATTGGGAAACCACCCAAATCTAGATCTAAAACCATAGATCTAGTAACCAGTATGTCTGATATAATACCCAATTCCTATGTGGAGAAACAACTGTGTGACGACCAAAGTACAACCGATTGTAGTATAGGAGTTTCTTTTCCTATTCTGTGTATGTCATCCAGATACCAGGACATCACACCCTACTACCTTCTCAACAGATCCATCCCCTTTTCTGATGAAGTCAAACCCATGACTGTCACGTCAGAAATAGATGATCTATCTCCGCTACATCTGCTCTAGTCTATAAATAGACATAAGCTACCTGTCCACCAATGCTTCCGCTGCTCCCACTGACTACGACAACCCTCTGGCAGAGCATATAGACGTACACTTCTAAAGCTAGTTTAGAACGACGCTATACTCATCCTCCTGCCGGGTCTCGCAGCCTGGAACAACAACAATGGCAAGTGTGGGTAAACAAGAACTTCCCTGTCACCGTCCTTGAGGCTACCGGAGTACCTCTCGGGTGCCTGAAGTTACCCACCTTATCTGCGGAGTGGCCAATGGAATGTCAAATCAGATTGAATCTTTAGGTTCCTTATCAAATCTTCAGTAATCGTTTGTGGTTCTGGAATCACTTCCAGTTCTACCATACTCCCACTACTGTTTTCTGAAAAAATCCATTTTTAATAAAACTGTGGCGAGTCTAGAACAATATCTCTATTGTTCATCCAGATGGTAGAAAGTCAACCCTCGTCATAGCCTGGGTCAACCCACAAACAGCCATTACAGAAACGTGCCTTGAGTTGTCCAGTGTCTGGTTTTAATCATAAACCGGACAACTCCCCGTACCTTAACATCGTTAAGACATGAACTGTTCTATATCCAATATAGAAACAGAGGCACTGATTTAATTGAACCAGATTCAAATCATGCAGCTGTCCCCAGCGCATGTCAACTAAATGGAAGGAGGCCGATCAGCGTTACTCAACTTAGGAAGCATTTCCAATTATGAGTAACCTGAAAGAGAAGAAAGTTCTCTTAATCATTACTATCAACTGAACACCATACACAAGTATCTACATCTTCGATCACTTTGAAGAATCCCGATACTTGTGACACCTGGTTCTCCACTCTATTCAAATACCAATAACTTCTCCAAATTCGGACCCTGCGTTTCCACGAAACACCTGTCTAAAAACTAGAGAAGTCATAAGTAAACTGAATGTAGTACGAGGACCAACCCCTCTGTCCTGATGGACCCTGGACAACATACAATACTCTGTATAAGTCCCTTGAGTCTGATAACTCATTCACTGTGTGTCGTAGGTTGAAAACTGTACTTATGGTTAAGAAGAATTACACCGCTGTTTAATGCTCCTTACCTAACCATCCACTGATATAGGTAAATGTCGTCGACATAATATCAAAAAGGTATATCTCACTCTATTAAAATAGACGTACAGATATATCAATTTGAAATTGGTGCACAACAGCGGATATTCAAAACCAAATATTTGCCGACCGGCAAACAGCCCAGGTGATCTCCTCAAATATCACTGATTACAACGAATCCCGATATAATGAGGATGATCACCCTATTCCCAATAACTTACTCCCACTCATCATCTGTAAAACCATACAGATGTGAGAATCAAACCTGGTAAATACATACCCTGGAGCAAGTGTCCAATCGGGAAATCAGTTTTCTTTTAACAGTACACAGTGAAACTGAAACATTGAAATGTTTCGATGGGGTATCCTGGTATTCCTAGTAATGCCTCTTCCAGATTCACGACTGTAACCGTATAATTCTTTGCCACCTCTCCAAATCCCTTCATATGTCTTTAGTCTTTACCTTCTGCACACCCTTTTAGGCCGAATGGTTTTCTTCCTTCCCTACCGTTCGGCACCAGCCTATGGTTTAGAAGAAGACTATCCAATGAGCATAAGGGGTGTACTGTCCCAATCCTAGGAACACTCGCAATGAGAGAGGGTGAAGATAAAAGACAACCGAATAAACCTTATTCCTATTTCTCCTGAACCAGAATCCATCCCCGAACTGGAACAAGTTCCATTCGAGTTCGTATATAACCATACGATGGAGTATCCAAATAAACTGTGGATCTTCGTAGTGATACAGAGTGTCCTGGAGAAATACAAAGGTGATGTGGGAGTGGTAACGAAATATTTGGTTTGGTCGTGAATATCTGTTGCAATTTACTTTGCCCTCTTACTAATCCCTTTCTTTGTCTTAATCTTAATACCTTCTGCACACCGTTTAGGCTAATTGGTTTTCTCCATTCCCTACCGGTCGGCACCAGCCTAAGGTTTGGAAGAAGACTATCCAATTTTCATAATAGGTGTACTATCTCCTAAACCAAGGAGTACTCATAACTTGAGAAAAGGTAAAAGGAAAAGACAACTGAATAATCCTATCCGTTTTCTCCAGAACCGGAAACCATCCTCGAATCCCTTCGAGTTCGTATCTAACCATACGATGGTTTTGTCCAATGGAAGTGGACGTTCGTAGTAAAACGGGGTGTCCTGGAGAAAAGGGTAAAAGTAGGAGTGGCAATGAGGTTCGCAACTCTGACAATCCAAAAGCCAGTGTTTAAGAAGGTTCGGTCAACTTGGTCACTGAGTCATAGTCTAGGGTCGGGTCAATGGTCGCTGCCAGAGAGAGAGAGAAAAGAAACACTCAGCGTGCACTCTAACCTAGATCAGAATGGTTACCAATTTATCTAATCTGGAAACCTCCCACTGTACCTCAAATTCTCCTCCAAACCTGAAAGAAGAATTAGTCGGGGTCACCCGAGGAGTAAACCAACTCATCAGTGGGAATCGGGATCCAACTCTCATCGCATGATAACGTGACGGAATCCGCTCACGCTATCACACTCCAGAAGGTATGCGCATATCTGGCAAGTTTCAGTACTTTTGAAACTCCCGATGTGATTTTTACCCCATGCTCTTATGACCTTGGCGTGAGGTCAAAATATCATAAGTCACATGTCAAGTTCTACCCATCATTATCCAGGTTAATTTGAACCCACCCGTACATACCCTTGACGTAGGCCAAAATAGTAGTACGACTGTCCCAAACCAACGCATCTATCTATGCTACAGATAAATACCCGGCAGCTACCAATCACTATGCCTTGGCGTGAGGTCAAAATACATAGCTTGAATACTACCGAATATTTAACTGAAATGATGGAGGGCTACGAATGGTTTCTGGCGAAAACCTTTAACGTAATGAACTTGATATCGTTGAAGGAACGGATAGCTTTTTAGAAAATATAGTGACGAAAACCTTTACTAAAGAGGTCACTCCCGGTGAAGGGATCTCGGCTCTTTCCCCGTAGAATGGGGTGCAGGATATTCCAACTGAATACCACGGTGCAAAGCAAAAGTAATCGGCTATAGTGAAGTTAATGCCCTGACGCAAACTTCTGTCCAAGGGGTCACTCCCGGTGAAGGGATCTCGGCCCTTGCCTCGTCGACTGAGGAGCAGGATATTCCAAATGAATACTACGATGCAAAACAGAAATGAACGTCCTTGCAATAACAGCTTTTTGAAAAGTGTTCCAACAACATCAGATTAGGTTTGTTTATCATGCATTGATCCGAATCAACGCAGTCCCATCAATTGATCACACCACAAAGAACGAAAATATACTGACGTACGTATATGCCATCTGCATTCGCCACTGGGTCCCGTCATCACCCGTTAGGTTAGCTAACTAACGGCAGAGCGGGGACTGGACTAGCGCGGATGCAAAAAATATACAACATCTACTAATATATATACCAATATATAGTATTTCGCTCAAGGCGTGAATAAAATGCAACATCACAGAAATGTACAGCATCACAGAACAATACAGATATCTGGGATCCCCGGGTTTCACAGAGCCACTACTGAAACCCGACGTTCCCCTGGTCGTGTGGATAGCCTGTGCAATGAAATCCTATACCCCCTACGACTGCGGCGAATAGCCAGCCAATCCTGGAGTGAAGCCCCCTCCGTCCCAATGCCATGAGATGCGGGCTTGTTGCCTTCTAGAACCCGGCTATCCGTGCACCCCTCCGCGGGGTAACCCTAGTACAGAAAGTAAAATATACATACACCGGGTACATCGACCGCAACCAGGTCGTGCCCCAAAAGAATAATACAAACTGGCAGTGACGGCAGTCCACATGTCGGACGCTCGCCCCGCAATATCAAATGTATATAATACAACAAAACTGTACTAGCATTGCATCCAGGCTATCCCCCACGACCGATCCGCAACAACACAGCAAATACATAGAACATCAACGTGAATGTCACGTTCGCAAATCCGTCTAACCGGGCTATAGCAGTTAGACCGGATTTACCGATCGAGTGACATTCACGGTCGCAGATATAATGTAAATACTGTGAAAAATGTGTTTAAAATTTTCCGATTGATCAAACATTAACAAGTGGGCCCCCAAACAAAACTGTAGCAACCACAGAAAACCTGGGCCCAATTTTAATATTCCAAAAACCACACTTATCACTCAGGAACACACTGCAAAAATTTGGAGGGGTGAACAGTTAAATCCGCGGCGGAAGCGCGGCCAAAGCAGGGGTTTGGCCGCCCTTCCGCGGCGGTATGATGAGCTCGTTGAACCAAATTTTTACAGTGACCTTAAAATTCCCTGCACATCACTCTGAGACAACCTGAAAAATTTTTGGACTCAAAAAAAATTCGACAGAAACTGATGTGCAAAAATACGGGTTTTTGGACTTTTTGATCGATCGGAAATGCAAACACATTACACAAAGCTAGACTAAGTTAATGGCGAGTCTTTGATACCACTGTAAGTGCACGGCGGCGCCCCGGCCGTCAATCCGACGCCGGAATGCGGAAGCGGTGAAAAACTTAAATTTTGCGGACTTTGCAAACCGGCACCACCGCGCACTAAACTCCGGATCGTAACCATTAACAAGTCTACGCTACTAATAAGAAAGGGAAGAGATATACCGACTGATCCGATTCCTCCGGTCTTCATCTCCACTCCGATCTCCTCGCGGGATCTCCGTCCGTCTCCTCCTCGTCGGAAAGGGCACCACGAAGCCGGATACTTTTACGGGCTCCCGCCTCTATACCGAGGCAACTCGGGCATGAAGCCGGCTACTCGACATGCCCAAGGTTTGCTGTAGGATAATGTAGAATCGTTGTCTCTATGGGGTTTATGAGGTTGCCATGGTTGGAGGAATTTTGCACTAGAATTTCATGGATGCTTGATGGAGAAAAAAAATGAGCATGCATGAAAATGAGCTTGGATGAAATTGAGCTCGGCCACCCCTGTTAGTGCTCACTGGAAAAAAGGAGTGAAGCAAGCATGAATTAAAATCATGCTTCCAAAATGAAACTCCCACCACTAGAAATAAAATCCTCCATCATCAATTAACCTCCAGCACACACATTAATTATTCATCCTTTTCTAAGGAAAATAATCCAGCATACAAAATAAAGCAATCACTCATCACTTCAAACAGTGGCCGGCCCATACCCAAATACCATCACCAAAACCATACTCTATCAAGTCTCAATTAATGCAAGAATGGTCCAAAAGAAAAGATGCAATCATATCAATCCTTTTGCAATAAACCCCCTCAACAAAATGTTAATTGCAAACTTGCAATTAACACCCTCCAACGAAAAGTCCGACCGGGAAGGAAAAAGAAAAAAACGGCCGGAACGGAATGCAAACTGGCAACCCCAGAAAACAGGTCCCATAATAAATTACAGGAAAACCCCGATACTGTGCATACACACCCGCATTTGTATTTCGACCGAAATACAAATGTAAAAAGACAAAACTACACTATCAAATACTAAGATCCGGCTTAAGCCAAAGCCGGCTAGTAAAAAACCGTCCGATCACCATCCGTGCAATACCGCACGTATCTGATCGAACCCTGCCATATCTCCATACGGCCTCTACAGCGTTTCGCCCGAAAGCTGAGTAACTGAATGTGTGGTAGACTCTAAAGACTCGTCAATACAATGGCTGTGGATTTAACCACTAGCCCGTCAGAGGTATAAGCCAATACGTAACGGGCCACCAGCAATTGACTAAAAGGGACGTCGATGAGCGAACTCATCCTGACACCCTACTGAGCCTGTCAGTGACAATATCCGTGCAGTCCGGTCCGTTCTTCTATGAGTATCGCATGGCGGGCCTAGGGGGTTGGTAAAAGTCAGACCCCCAAAAGCGGTACAAGTCGTGTCGGAGTGTAGCCCAGAACACCCTGAGATACTACTGGAATACCTACCAGTAAATCTCCTTGCCTTGGCCAAGGACTTTGTGTAATGGCTCTCCTAGACACAGCACGACCTCACCCCCAATACCGGGAGAGACGAACCCCTGAAGATACGCTCACTGCCTCCATGTGGCTCGGGACTGTACCCAACTAAAACCTGTTTGCACGACTCCTTTGAGCCGTGGTAGGGTAGTAATCAAAGTACAGTGGGAACTCACACGAGACAAATGACGATCCCCAGGTCGATGAACTAACCTGCACACATGTCACCAGGGAACTGCCATCTGACGTCTGGTATATGACCAACTAGCATGTTCCCGGCGAGTCCTGTCCGGTGTACTCATAACCCAATGAGCACCTGTATACATCTTAGGTGATCCAACTGACACCAGTGGCTTGTGAGACCGGCCACCGCCCCTCGTCGGGGTCTCGACTGTATACACTAGTCTACTAATGGAGTATCGATGCCCGGTCTCGAAACTCCCACGACTAGGGACCTTTTAAGGATATGCTTGTAGACCCCCAGCTCCCACTTATATGATCGCCCTCATACTGCTGGTGGTCAAGCAAGAATCCTAGGGGCTCTATCAACGTGTAATAGCGACGTGTCAGGTCACCTAAAACAGTACACGATGATAAAGGTAAACCAGATAGCATACTATCATCTCGAGTAAGACTGTCCTACCGGGATAGGTCCTCCCTCAATCATTACAATCACATACCTGTGACCTAATAATTGACTCTGAGGGCACTATCTCCAACAAAGTGGGTATTTGATATCCGATCGAACTTTTTAACACCGTCTAAATAACCTGAAACAAAACTAGAATTATGAATACGAAACACTCTAAATAGCCAATGCACAAAGATATCATCACATGCAAATTTAGAAAAAACAAACAGCACCTGAAATACCAAACCCTAGAGACTGGAACACACTGAAAATTTCAACCCAAAATCCCATAACTTGGCCGAGGTGGCCGGTTTTTGTACTGATGTGGCCGGCCTAATTCCGGCGAGGGGCGCTGAATTTTTCACTGTGTTCATGATGAATCTCATACAACATTCTGCAGTTGTTTAAAAAAAAATTTGACTCCTTAAAAAATTCGATAGAAACTAGGGTTTTAAATCGGATGTTTTAGAGTTATTTTGGTTTCATAATCCTACACAATCCGTCTAATTCTCTAGTTAGGCTCTGATACCACTGTAGGGTTCCTAAGCACGACAGCAAGATTTCAGGTGGCATTATCCATACCAAGTTAAAATTTTGCCATGCTAAAAGAACCCTAACCTAGATTTTTAACAAGAGAATTGATTGATTCGAAAGAGTGTATTTGTAGAATAACCGCAATCAATAACGGTGTCGCGTGTGTAGGGTGTTTTTCGTCACCCCATTGAGATGGGAATACGCGCGCGCTTGTCAGGCGCACTACAGATTCCCCCTGCCTAGGGTAGGCCGGGGTTTAATGATTGTGGGGATCCAAATCTCCGGCAGCCGCGAACTAAGCTGCCGTTAATTACCCCTCGCCTTTGGAGCGAGGGAACCTCCGATTGACTGGTTAAACTGGTCTTGCGAACTCAATGTGCAGTGTACGTGTGTTGTGTTTTGAAAGGGGGGTTGGATATATCGGGAGCCACGCAGAGTTTTCACGGGGGTCCGCTACCCGGATAGCGGGCTGGGGGTCAAGGGGGCTAGTAGCCCCCTTGCGGGGTGCGGGGCAGCGTCCCGTTAGAAATTTTTTTCTATCAGGGACAATGTCGTGGTGTATGTGTGTGTGCACATATGTATGCATATGTGTGTATATATATATATGCATATATGTACGTATATATATATAAGAAAGAGGGAGAAAAGGCATCCAAAGGATGCGTGGGGCCAGCGCCTTGGGCGCAGTGCGCCCAGGTGCTGTGCGCTCAGGCGCTAGCATGCCACGTGCCGGCACGTGGGCGCTCTGCGCTTGAGCGCAGGGCGCTGTAGCGCAAGCGCGCCACGTGTCGGCACGTGGGCGCTTTGCGCTTCAGCGCCTGACGCTCGAGCGCAAGCGCGCCACGTGTCGGCACGGGGGCGACTTGCGCTTGAGTGCTGGGTGCTTGAGCGCAAGCGCGCCACGTGTCGGCATGGGGGCGACTTGCGCCAGAGCGCTGTGCGCTTGAGCGCAAGCGCGCCACGTGTCGGCACTGGGGCGACTTGCGCCAGAGCGCAAGCGCGCCACGTGTCGGCACATGGGTGCTTTGCGCTCGAGCGCAGGGCGCTGTTGTGCAAGTGCGCCACGTGTCGGCACGTGGGCGCTTTGTGCTTGAGCGCTAAGCGCTCGAGCGCGAGCGCGCCACGTGTCGGCACGTGGGCGCTCTGCGCTTGAGCGCCGGCGAGGAAAAGAGGCTTTTAGCCAAAAAAGATTCTCGGAAGAGAAATCAGAGTGGAGTTGGACTCCTAAATGTGTTTTTGGGGTTAATGGAAGGGGTTCTTCTTCTTCCTCCTCTGTTAGCTGGATCTTGAAGATCAAGAGATGTGTGATCTCAAAATCTCTCCTTTTTGGGATCTAAAGACAGATCCAAGTTCCCCTTTGTGGGTTTGGTGGTGAAAAACTATTTTGTTTTTTGAAAAGGAAGAGTAAAACTCTTGATTTAATTTAAGAGAAAGAAGAAGGTTTTGGAACCTTGAGGAAGGAGAAAAGATCTCAGATCTAATTTTTTTTGGAGAGAATGAAAAGTATTCTTTTATTCATCATCATTTTGCCTTATATAGGCTTACATATTTGCATATAGCTCCTTGGGCTCTACAAAATGGCATTTTGCCCATCCCATGGCTCATGTGCCATTTCTTTTTTGCACATAAACCATGGGCTTACAAAATATTGGCTTTATGCCCGTTTTGCATACATTCATGTATAAAAAATTACATAAAAATTATTTATTACATGATCTATATTTAGGCATGGAGGAGGCTGGCCACGGGCTCGACTTGGGCATAGGCCCGCTTGACCTGGGCTTAGGCCCATCTGGCTTGGGGTTGACCTTGACTTTGACTCGGTCAATGGGGGTGTAAATTTTTACCCCAACAAAGTGCCCCCCATCAATAAATGCACACCGCACATTTGAGTTGTGTGCATGAAATTGATGGATCTTGAAGCTGAACTTCGAGATGGAACATCATTCCGGAGGCGAAGCATCATCCCGGAAAGCATGATTCCCGGGGATCGGAGCATCATTCTGATTCGCGGAGCATAATTCCGGGGTCGGAGCATCATTCCGAAGAGCCAGAGCATAATTCCGGGGATCGGAGCATCATTCCGAAGAGCGGAGCATGATTCCAAGGATCAGAGCATCATTCCGAAGGGCGGAGCATCATTCCCGGGGATCGGAGCATCATTCCGAAGAGCGGAGCATGATTCCAGAGGATCGGAGCATCATTCTGAAGAGCGGAGCATCATTCCAGGGGATCGGAGCATCATTCCGATGAGCGGAGCATGATTCTAGGATTCAGAGCATCATTCCGAAGAGCGGAGCATGATTCCAAGGATCGGAGCATCATTCCGATGGGCGGAGCATGATTCCAAGGATTGGAGCATCATTCCAATGAGCGGACATGATTCCAGGATTCGGAGCATCATTCCGAAGAGCCGAGCATGATTCCAAGGATCGGAGCATCATTCCGATGAGCGGAGCATGATTCCAGATATCGAAGCATCATTTCGATGAGCGGAGCATAATTCCAGGATTTGGAGCATCATTCCGAAGAGCGTAGCATGATTCCAGGGTATCGGAGCATCATTCCGAAGAGCGGAGCATCATTCCAGGGGATCGGAGCATTATTCCGAAGGGCGGAGCATGATTCCAGGATTCGGAGCATCATTCCGAAGAGCGGAGCATGATTCTAAGGATCGGAGCATCATTCCGATGGGCGGAGCATGATTCCAAGGATCGGAGCATCATTCCGATGAGCGGAGCATGATTCCAGGATTCGGAGCATCATTCCGAAGAGCGGAGCATGATTCCAAGGATCGGAGCATCATTCCGATGAGCGGAGCATGATTCCAGGGGATCGGAGCATCATTCCGAAGAGCGGACCATCATTCCAGGGGATCGGAGCATCATTCCGAAGAGTGGACCATCATTCCAGGGGATCGGAGCATCATTCCGAAGAGCGGAGCATCATTCCAGGATTCGGAGTATCATTCCGAAGGGCGGAGCATGATTCTAAGGATCGGAGCAACATTCCGAAGGGTGGAGCATGATTCCAAGGATCGGAGCATCATTCCGAAGAGGAGGTCGTTGGTTGATCCCGAGCCGAATCATAATTCCGACAGGGAAGGCAGATGCACCGAGGCGGAGCTTGATTTTGACACAGGGTGTATTCTGAGACGGAGCATGATTCCACCGCAGAGGTTGTTGGTTTGATTTGATTTGGGTTGACATCAGCATCGCTACACTGGAATATGGTACCAGGAGCGAATCATCATTTGCCATGAATAGATTTGAGGATTGTTTTTTTTTTGTTTGGCATCAGCATCGCTACACTGGAATATGGTACCAGGAGCGAATCATCATTTGCGTTTGCTTATTAGGAAACGATGGCTTAGGAGATAGGTTTTAGGTCCCTATCACCTAAGACTTTTCAGTTTTTGTGAGCCGTAAGGGTCTCACAAAGCATTTTCTCCCTACGGGTCGTAAGGATCCCGTAGGTGTATTTTCTCCTTGGGAGTCGTGGGGACTCCCAAGTGTGTTGCTCCTTTATGAGTCGTAAGGATCTCACGCGGGAATTTTCTCCTCACAAAGTCGAGAGGACCTTGTGAGTGCATTTCATCTCTTTTTCACAAGTTTGCGCCCTTTCGTGTTTTCACAAACTCGCCGGCAGTCCTGCTGTTTTTACTCACGGAGCCCTTTCGGGTTTTCATCCGTGCCCATTTTGCTTGTGGAAATACCTTCTTTTTTTTCTTTTTTTCTCTTATTATTTTTGGCGAGATTGGGATTGTTTTACGCCCGTAGATTGTATACGGTTTTGCAGGATGTATGATCCAGACCGTAGGGCCATAAAAATTTCGGGACTTTGTTGGTGTCTGCATCGCTGCACTGGAATATAGTACCAGGAGCGACTCATCATTCGCCACTTGGGGATTTGGATTTGGAATTTGGCTGGCATCTGCATCACTGCACTGGAATATGGTACCAGGAGCGACTCATCATTCGCCACTTGGGGTATGGGATTTAGGATTTGGTTGGCGTCTGCATCGCTGCACTGGAATATGGTACCAGGAGTGACTCATCATTCGCCACTTGGGGTATGGGATTTAGGATTTGGTTGGCGTCTGCATCGCTGCACTGGAATATGGTACCAGGAGCGACTCATCATTCGCCGCTTGGGGTATGGGATTTGGAATTTGGTTGGCGTCTCCATCGCTGCACTGGAATATGGTACCGGGAGCGACTCATCATTCGCCACTTGGGGATTTGGATTTGGAATTTGGCTGGCGTCTGCATCGCGGCATTGGAATATGGTACCAGGAGCGACTCATCATTCGCCACTTGGGGATTGGGGAGCGATGGCTTAGGAGACAGGTTTAGATCCCTATCGCCTAAGGCTTTTCAATTTTATGGGCCGTGAGGGTCCCATAAAAGCATTTCTCCCTACGAGTCGTAAGGATCCCGCAGGTGCATTTTCTCCTTAGGAGTCGTGAGGACCCCCAAGTGTGTTTTTCCTTTGTGAGTCGTAAGGATCCCATGAAGGTTTGTTCTCCTCATGCATCGTGAGGACACATGAGTGGGTCTTCTCAATGGAGCATAATTCCAAAGGTGGAGACCAGCCGCGTAACTGGTGATTGCGGTGGGGCATAGGTATGATGGGAATTATTTGAGCCCGTGGATTGTATACGGTAGTCAATTTGGGGACTAACCGTAGGGCCGGGAGAGTTTTGGGGAATTTGAATTTTTGTTGGCGTCTGCATCACTGCACTGGAATATGGTACCAGGAGCGACTCATCATTCGCCGTTGTTTTTTTTGTTTTTGTTTTACCGCAATTGCTCTATCATTTCAGCTTTTCTTATCGCGAAGGTCGCGATTGCCCTATCATTTCGGCTTTTATTCGCGGTTGCCCCATCATTTCGGCTTTATTTTCATCTTTATTTTACTCGCTGATTTTTATTGCGAGTTGCCCTATCATTTCGGCTTTTCTTTATTTTTCTTTTATTTACACATTTTTTGTTTATTTACATTTTTTTTTACATTCCCAGTTTAACGACTTAGAGGTCGACTGTTCCCAGTTTAATGACGTGGTGGTCGACTGTTTTCAGAGAAAGGTGGATGTCTGAGAGAATCAGTTTCACGAAGAACTTCGGTCTCCGTTTGTATGAAATTGGCGGTCGCATCTTGACTGTTTACTAACACGCCTTTGGACAGTTCTATCTCTCCTGCTTTGTAATGCTTTTCGACCCAATCTTTGAAGACGAAGCAGTCCTCAATGGCATGACTTATCACTCTGTGATAGGGGCAGTATTTGGGGTCGTCGGTCATATTCGCTTCCTGCGGTCTTTTTGACTCTGGCAGTTGTAAACCGTTCTTCAGGGCGTCTTTGAATATTTTACGGATTTTGTCCCTTCTGAAGGAATAGACCTTATCCAGCTTCTCTTTTAGTGGAGATTCTCCTCCCATTCCGAACACTAGCTTCCGAGGCTGGTTGGCATTAGGCCCGCTCATCCCTTGCATATTTCGGTTAGCTGAAGTGTTAAAAGATTCAGAATCGTCAGAACCTCCGCCTTTGCGATTTTCGTCCTTCCGGTTTCTCCAGGACCTATTGTTATTTTGGGAGTCAGAGGAGGACTTCTGCTTTGAGCGTTCCAACATCTGGACTTTTCTGGTCAGCTCTTGGAATGTTTTGAGACCCGCGGTACATAGAAACGGGGCCATCCAGTTGTTGAGATTTCCGACGAGGAGACTGATAGATTGGTCCTGCTCTATCGGCGGTTCGTATTTGACGGAGAGATTGCGCCATCGGGTTATAAAATCCGTTCTGCTTTCGTTGTTCTTAGAATTGGTCCTTACGAGCTCGGCAATGGTGATCTTATCGCTGACGCTCATGAACCTTTGTCGAAACAAAGATTCCATCTGGACGAAAGTAGTAACGGAGCCATCCGGTATGCTCGCGTACCAGTCGAAAGCAACATCGGTCAAGCTATTAACGAACTGGCAGAGGAGGAGCGCATCGTTGCCCCCAGTATTCCCGCATGAGGCTTTGAAGTGGGCGATGTGTTGATTCGCATTTCCCGTCCCATCGAATCTTCCGAATTTAGGGATGACATAGCCGCTAGGAAATTCTACCAGATCATATTGAGCAGGATATGGTCTCCCGCTACTGCTAACATCTTTTTGCGCTTCAGCTTCGGCTACCAGTGTTTTGACTTTGCTGGCAACCAAATCCATGATTTGATCTTGAGTTAGCGGGCTACTGTCATCGGTAGCCAAGACATTTCCCGAGATAGGATGCGACTGATTTTCATGCGGTTCGCCCACTTTTGGATTTGAGGGAATAGGCGCAGGCTGCGTTGGGACACCGTTTCCCGGTTCACGAGCAGAGCCCTGCGCTTGATTGGGCGGCTGAGAGGCAAGTTGGTCCGTGAGCTATAAGACGACATTTGTCAAGTCATCAATTTTGGAGTAGAGCTTGGTCATCTCCTTGTCTTTGTTTCTGAGCTGCTTTCGGAGCTCTTGAAGCAGCTCTTGCTCCGCGGTCCTGGGGCGGAAAGTCGGCTCTTCTTCGCTTTCCGAGCCCAACTCCTCATGGACCGAAGGGTCTTTCCGCCTATCATCCTCATCAATAGGGTTTTCATCACCCAGCAGAGGCGGCTGTTCATGGGAAGCGGCCACCACATTCAAGCCAGATTGGGTTTGAGATGTGGTAGCCCCGTCCTTAATCTTGATGCGCGTGCCCACCGTGTAGACAGTGTGGACCACATAACCAGCCATTTCCTCATCTTCGGCGGGGTAACCTTGTTCTTCGAATCTCATAAGGTTCAGCCTGGCAGGAGCCCTAGCCCTTTTATTGGCTCTATATCTGAGCCTTATCTCCCTCAGCTTCTCGATTTTGAAGGCTTGGCGGGCATCCGCTATCCGGGAAGCCATTGTGAGTTGATTAGCGGGGAGCTTAGAGACGACACCCGATCAAGCAGTTATCAGGGGCACCGCCGGAGCTTGCGCGAGACACCCTATCGCTTTGTTGGTGCTGATGGCCTTGCCCCCAGCTGGGGCCATGGAGAGTCGTTCGGAAACGGAGTTGCGCTTGGGTTGAGGTGCCCTCGCGACCACCACATTTGGCCTCTTGCCCTTCGAGACCGGTCTGTCTGTAATTAGGGCTTGAGGAGCCGGGATGGCGCCAACTGGCATGAACATGATAGAGCCGAATGGTAGCAGCGGCTCCTCCCATTGTCGCCCGAGACTGGCCGGAAGGACCGTCCTAGAGTCTATCCTCATCGTGTAGGAGACGGGAGCTGAGTTCATCATCGAAGACATTGTTGAAAGGTGATTGCTTGAAAATCTGCATGAAAAGAGCATTATTTTAGTATAAGTACTGATATGTACATTGATTGAACTCGCATGAATGCTAAACCCGAAATATGGGAGTAGAGATTGGTCCCACCGGGCGTGCCAGAATCTGTAGGGTGTTTTTCGTCACCCCATTGAGATGGGAATACACGCGCGCTTGTCAGGCGCACTATAGATTCCCCCTGCCTAGGGTAGGCCGGGGTTTAATGATTGTGGGGATCCAAATCTCCGGCAGCCGCGAACTAAGCGGCCGTTAATTACCCCTCGCCTTTGGAGCGAGGGAACCTCCGATTGACGGGTTAAACTGGTCATGCGAACTCAATGTGCAGTGTACGTGTGTTGTGTTTTGAAAGGGGGGTTGGATATATCGAGAGCCACGCAGAGTTTTCACGGGGGTCCCGCTACCCGGATAGCGGGCTGGGGGTCAAGGGGGCTAGCAGCCCCCTTACGGGGTGCGGGGCAGCATCCCGTTAGAAATTTTTTCCTAACAGGGACAGTGTCGTGGTGTATGTGTGTGTGCACATATGTATGCATATGTGTATATATATATATGCATATATGTATGTATATATATAAGAAAGAGGGGGAAAAGACATCCAAAGGATGCGTGGGGCCAGCGCCTTGGGCGCTGTGCGCCCAGGTGCTGTGCGCTCAGGCGCTAGCGTGCCACGTGTCGGCACATGGGCGCTCTGCGCTTGAGTGCAGGGCGCTGTAGCGCAAGCGCGCCACGTGTCGGCACGTGGGCGCTTTGCGCTTCAGCGCCTGACGCTCGAGCGCAAGCGCGCCACGTGTCGGCACGGGGGCGACTTGCGCTTGAGCGCTGGGCGCTTGAGCGCTGGGGCGCCACGTGTCGGCACGGGGCCGACTTGCGTCAGAGCGCTGTACGCTTGAGCGCAAGCGCGCCATGTGTCGGCATTGGGGCGACTTGTGCCAGAGCGCAAGCGCGTTACGTGTCGGCACATGGGTGCTTTGCGCTCGAGCGCAGGGCGCTGTTGTGCAAGCGCGCACGTGTCGGTACGTGGGCGCTTTGCGCTTGAGCGCTGAGCGCTGGAGCGCAAGCGCGCCACGTGGGCGCTCTGCGCTTGAGCGCCGACGAGGAAAAGAGGCTTTTAGCCAAAAAAAGATTCTCGGAAGAGAAATCAGAGTGGAGTTGGACTCCTAAATGTGTTTTTGGGGTTAATGGAAGGGGTTCTTCTTCTTCCTCCTCTGTTAGCTGGATCTTGAAGATCAAGAGATGTGTGATCTCAAAATCTCTCCTTTTTGGGATCTAAAGACAGATCCAAGTTCCCCTTTGTGGGTTTGGTGGTGAAAAAATATTTTGTTTTTGAAAAGGAAGAGTAAAACTCTTGATTTAATTCAAGAGAAAGAAGAAGGTTTTGGAACCTTGAGGAAGGAGAAAAGATCTCAGATCTAATTTTTTTGGAGAGAATGAAAAGTATTCTTTTATTCATCATCATTTTGCCTTATATAGGCTTACATATTTGCATATAGCTCCTTGGGCTCTACAAAATGGCATTTTGCCCATCCCATGGCTCATGTGCCATTTCTTTTTTGCACATAAACCATGGGCTTACAAAATATTGGTTTTATGCCCGTTTTGCATACATTCATGTATAAAAAATTACATAAAAATTATTCATTATATGATCTATATTTAGGCATGGAGGTGGCTGGCCACGGGCTCGACTTGGGCATGGGCCCGCTTGACCTGGGCTTGGGCCCACCTGGCTTGGGGTTGACCTTGACTTTGACTTGGTCGATGGGGGTGTAAATTTTTACCCCAACAGCGTGTAGCTAGACCGAGATGAGTACGGGTCGTCCTCAGGAAAACGTTGAATCTTTTACTCTTACTTTAGATGTGTTGAGAAAGGAGGAAGAAATAAGAATTTTGTGGAATGGTTTCTAGATCTACGTTAAGCATTAATGCGGAATATAGATCTAGATTATTTATGGATGTAGTTAATATAATAAGGGGGCTTGTAGGATTTGTTCGGATTTAGTAGTCATGGACGATTAATTAAAAGTTACCCTTTTATCCTTTAATAGATTTAAAACTAGAACGACGGTGATGCGTGTAGATTAGGGTTTCTGGAGGGAAAAGGAATCCCACTCTTAACCCTTATCTCGACACGGAACTCCGTTCATATCTAGCCTTTACCAAAACAATCATTAATCTAATCGCTAATCGCGGTCGGAACTAACAAAGAATTGTTAGCGCGCCCGATTAGGATGTTAATGATTCTTTTGATAAAGTTCATAAACTTTATAAGACTTAAAAAGGGTTTAGAGATGTTCATCATTTATTAGCCTACCCTAATCCTACGAACCCTAACAAGCGGAGAATTACTCGCGCATGTTGGGAGAAAAAGAGATGGAGAGAAAAATCATAATGAAACTACAAAGAAATAGAATAAGAAAAAGAACTACCTTTATTAATCAACTTGAACAATCTACACTTTGATTCCTTAGAATTTGATTACAAAGACTAGTTTGCTTCTCGATCTCTTCCAAGGAGGTAGACGAACAGTTGATGATCATCCTGGATGCATGAGCCGTCTTAGACTTCGTGATCTCGTTGGCTTAATAAATTTTCCAAGAGGCTCTCGGTGCCTTTTTATAGTGCAAAGCCAGAATCATTTGCTTCCATATTGGGTAAAGTGTAGAAAAGATTTTCCCCAAAAATCCTCAGCCTCCATCTCTTCTTAACCGCCGCAGATCCGCGGCATCAAGGAACTAATGCCGCGGATCCGCGGCCTTCTTATCACAGCCGTTGATTAATTTTTAGGGGCTGGCTCTCTTTGACATTTGGCGATCCTAGGAATCTTCAGAATTTGGAAATCTTCTCGTGGTTGCTGCCAGACTTAGTCCCCAAGTTTTGATTCTTAATTAGGCAAGTCTTCTTCAATAAATTGATCTCCTTGATTCTAGCCTTGAAAAATTCTGCACAACTTGGAAAAATTCTGCACAACTTGGAAAAATTCTGCACAACAACTCAAATAATATTTAGTAGACTTAGTTCTACTAGGATTAGGTCAATGAATTTATTTGCATACATTTTTCTACCAAATGCTAATTAAAATATATTAACATATGGAAAATAGTGTTTTTATACATAAACCCTCATATGTATGATATATTATAATAAATTCCTTTTTTAATTTGAAAATGGTAGGAAAAATATAATAACAAATGTGCAGTTTTATCAACTGAACAAATACCCCAAAACTTATCTTTGATCGTCCCGAGCAAACTAGTTTATTCAAGAGGAGAAAAAGAAAGGAGAAAACTAAGCACAATTTTGTAGGCAGGCACGATTGCACTGAGCACGTGCAACAAGCCGTTAAACCTCTAGGTGTCCCTAGTAGAAGGAGTGTTGTCTCCTGAGGGTTTTCAGCGGATTACACCCACAAAATATAATAACAAAAGAGAGATGGTGAAATTTACATATAAAGATAAGAACCATAAAAGAAAGACTTTGAAAATAAGAGTTTCCAACTATACTAGCTTTTTAGTTGTTATGAGCCCTATCTTAATAGTCATGAAAAAATGTTAGAAATCACATCATCTCTCAATAAAACATCGTCTTTATTCTTCATTCCTATCTTTCATCCAAACATCGATTATATAACCCTACGTGTGTGTAAAGAACATCCCTACACCCGGAGAATTCAATTCAAGCTATCATACTCTTGTCCATCTGCCTCAGTACTTTTTAATTTTATGAATATTTAGATTTGCTCACACATTTTCATGCGACCGTTAATACTTCTTGAGGTACTAACCGACCGATTACTCATGTACTTGCTGATTAGGTGATAATATTTTTCTCGTCTTGCACCACCTAAGGTTTAGCAGTGACTCCCAGACCCGTTGGCCTTAGGGCACTAGGTGAAGAGGCACCCTCGCTATATTTTTTTATTGTTGCCTTGGTGATAACAAAACCAGTGTTCATTTTTATTTTCACCATTTTTATATTTTCTTCATTTATTATTTCCTTTATACTTTGGCTTTTAGACAAGAGCATTTCAAGGTATCCTCTACTATCCCGAGTTTCAAGACGTGTGTAAGTGCATATAGTAGGGTATCAACATTCAAATGTTTGGCTTTCAGAATAGAAATTATTTTTCAGACTTATTTTTATCCTCAGATTAGTGACTTCCTTCATCTTACTAACCCTTGGGACAACAGCTCATAACTACTTATTACTAGTTCGTTTAAGAAAACTTCTATTTTTCTTAAACTATTCCTATCTTTTGGATGTAATTTTTCACTTTCTACTCTTTTGTTATCAAAAAAAAATTTTGTGCTTAAATATAATATAATGCAAAGTATTCGTAAATAAGCACAAACCTCCCCCAAACTTGTTTTCAACAGTGTCCTCATTGTTGCTATCTGCTGGATCACAAAAGCCTGTAAGCTTGGGGGGACATTATTTATGGGGGCAAGAATATATGAAAGTGAAAATCCTCCCCCAAACTTTTTTTTTGGCTCACTAATTTGAGGAAAAAAGTTATGTTCAAGAGCCAAAAATATACCCCTCCTCAAACATGAGTTAGACAATATGAAGCATTTAAAGAGGAGGTGAGTCATTTGGTCAAAATAAGACTTTACAAAGACCAGATGTTAACACCAACCATTCAAAGATTTTATCAGTATAGCGTATAGGTTGGTGGAAGAATGTGTTGTATCGAGTCAAGAAAAAATGGGGAAGGGATAAGAGGTGGTCTGGAAAGGGTTTGAAATTAGAGAAAAGAAAGAATGAGGATGAATGTGAATGATTAGGAAGAAAGAATGGTGACGGTTCAACCTCTATAGGCGGAGATTGATCAATCACAAAATCTGTATTGTTTAAAAATTCAAGTTCGTCTGCAAAAAGTTCTTCAAAACTTTTATCGATGGTGTGATTGAATATTTTGCTGTCAAAGAGTTTTGTGCCAGAATTTATCCTACTTGATTCAAAAATTATTGAGGTAGAGGACTCGAAAAACTCATCTACCTCATTTTCAAAAATATCCAAATCAAGTTGGATTTCTGGTATTATTGAACTTGAAATAACGGATTGTGATTCATCAAAACTCACTGAAACTATAGGAACAGAAGAAGAACCGGAGAAAATGGAAGGTGAAATGGGTAAACAAATTGTTGTGTCGAGTGTTGCTGTACCAGATGTGGAAGATGGAGGATGTATTTCGGTCTGATCTTCGGGTATACCATTATCATCAACTTCAAGACATATTTGGGGTTCGGGAAGAATTAAAGGCTCAAGATGATGACCACAAGGAAGTGAAAGGATTTGATGAATTTGTGGGACAAAATCATCCAAAATTTCGGGTTCATCAATCAATATATCCCCAACGTCAATCACCTTATTCAAGCGAAGGTTAAAATTCTCAAACACCTCATCAAAAATATGGTTTTCAATCAGTTTTGGTTCAAGAGTGGAGGTGTAGAGATCACAAGGGTTGGGTATAGTTTCACTTGAAATGGACCCTTCACAGTCGGGTAAATCAAACACTACAAAGTCACACAACTTATCAGACATTCTATTTGGTGTACTTGATGAATCTATGAAACTGGAGTTGTGGATTTCAGTTTGGAATAGGGAGGTTTGATTAAGAAGGGTGTACAGTTCTATCTTACTACCCAAATCCTTCCTAATTTGGTTCGACAGTTCCAGAAATTTTTCTAATGTTTGCTCAAGACTAGACTTGGGTTGATAAGGGGTTTCAGTATAAGATTTAAATTCCTGTGGATAATTAAAACTCCCAAATGACTGATTAGAAGAACTGTCTAGAGAAGGTGGAAAAGTCGGATTGGATTGATAGGAATAGAATGGTTGCGGAACTTGGGTAGGAGTAGGATCAATATTATGATAAGAAGAATATTGATATGGGTTGGTTGGCTGGCTATTTTCAACAGACATCTTATATGCCACAAACTGCATATCAAACTCTTCTCCGGACAGTGGTGGTGATGGTTGATATTGGTCCGGATTGAAACTTTGGCCTCTAGACCTAGCTATGTGCTCAGTAATGGACATTCGTCTAGGAGCTTCCTCACTCTGGGTATCAACTGAAACAGGTGTAGGATTAGGATACGGTTGATAAGACCTAGACTGAGGTGGCCAACTATTTCTTCCTGCTTGTTCTATATGATCTCTTAAGGACATGGAAGAGCCGGACGGTATACCGAAGGGATTTCGAAAACAAGAGATATCTGGTTGTGGACAGCAAAGCTCGGCAAGTGTTCTTCTGTTTAGGTCACCCATTATAAGAAGAGAAGAAGGGGGAAGGGGTAAAAAGGGGAGAAAATAATTGGTTTGTTTTGAAAAATGACGGATTTAGACAAATCACACAAAAATGCACAAACAACCCTAGAACTATGGTTACCTAGGTCCAGTCTCTAGACCGCTCCTAGACTTCCAAAGGACAAGCCGCAGGATAAATCCTCTACCGCCTCTTTACTACCCTTGTAGCCAGGTAAGTGCCAGGTGAGTGGGAGGCTCCCCACTACAAAAGTAGTGGTCCTAATTAAGTAACCACTCGCCTTGGACACACTTGCCTAGTCACCACAAAAGTAATGCAGATAAGCGATAGATTACCCACGATCTTCCTCTGTCCTTAATGAGCGCGACAGTCCTTAGAGTCTGGTCTAGATATTTTTTAAATTAATGTAGGGTTGATGCGGATGCTCGGTTTGTGATTTGTGGGGCTTAGGAAGGGTGATGAAATCCCCACCTAATCTGGATTTGGTCTTTCCCCTTAAAAATCCGTATTAAAATATGCAAAAACAAACCGCAAAACAAAACTTTGCAAAAAGATTTTTGAGCGGCGATATTTTGCAAAGAATCCTGCAGAAAATAGATTTTATTGGATTTGAGAGGAGAGAGAAGGAGTTAAGAAAGATACCAGAGAAGTGTGAAACCCTAGATCTCCTGTTTCCTTAAGTCCGTGACTCCAGATTCCCTCGCAAAATTCACACACAAATCGTTAAATATGCAATTTGCAGTTTTGTTTTAATAATGATATGAATCGTCTAAGAATTCAACATAAATAGCAAGAATAAAAAATTACGCACGTCTCCCCGGCAACGACGCCATTTGATTGATTCAAAAGAGTGTGTTTGTAGAATAACCGCAATCAATAACGGTGTCACGTATAGCTAGACCGAGATGAGTACGGGTCGTCCTCAGAGAAACGTTGAATCTTTTACTCTTACTTTAGATGTGTTGAGAAAGGAGGAAGAAATAAGAATTTTGTGGAATGGTTTCTAGATCTACGTTAAGCACTAATGCGGAATATAGATCTAGATTATTTATGGATGTAGTTAATATAATAAGGGGGCTTGTAGGGTTCGTTAGGATTTAGTAGTCATGGACGATTAATTAAAAGTTACCCTTTTTATCCTTTAATAGATTTAAAACTAGAACGACGGTGATGCGTGTAGATTAGGGTTTTTGGAGGGAAAAGGAATCCCACTCTTAACCCTTATCTCGACACGGAACTCCGTTCATATCTAGCCTTTACCAAAACAATCATTAATCTAATCGCTAATCGCGGTCGGAACTAACAAAGAATTGTTAGCGCGCCCGATTAGGATGTTAATGATTCTTTTGATAAAGTTCATAAACTTTATAGGACTTAAAAAGGGTTTAGAGATGTTCATCATCCATTAGCCTACCCTAATCCTATGAACCCTAACAAGCGGAGAATTACTCGCGCATGTTGGGAGAAAAAGAGATGGAGAGAAAAATCATAATGAAACTACAAAGAAATAGAATAAGAAAAAGAACTACCTTTATTAATCAACTTGAACAATCTACACTTTGATTCCTTAGAAAATGATTACAAAGACTAGTTTGCTTCTAGATCTCTTCCAAGGAGGTAGACGAACAATTGATGATCAGCCTGGATCCGTGAGTCGTCTTGGACTTCGTGATCTCGTCGGCTTGATAAATTTTCCAAGAGGCTCTCGGTGCCTTTTTATAGTGCAAAGCCAGAATCATTTGCTTCCATATTAGGTAAAATGTAGAAAAGATTTTCCCCAAAAATCCTCAGCCTCCATCACTTCTTAACCGCCGCGGATCCGCGGCATCAAGGAGCTAATGCCACGGATCCGCGACCTTCTTATCTCAGCCGTTGATTAATTTTTAGGGGCTGGCTCTCTTTGACATTTGGCGATCCTAGAAATCTTCAGAATTTGGAAATCTTCTCGTGGTTGTTGCCAGACTTGGTCCCCAAGTTTTGATTCTTAATTAGGCAAGTCTTCTTCAATAAATTGATCTCCTTGATTCTAGCCTTGAAAAATTCTGCACAACTTGGAAAAATTCTGCACAACAACTCAAATAATATTTAGTAGACTTAGTTCTATTAGGATTAGGTCAATGAATTTATTTGCATACATTTTTCTACCAAATGCTAATTAAAATATATTAACACATGGAAAATAGTGTTTTTACACATAAACCCTCATATGTATGATATATTATAATAAATTCCTTTTTTAATATGAAAATGGTAGGAAAAATATAATAACAAATGTGCAGTTTTATCAACTGAACAAGAATCACACGGAAACTTAAAGTAAACAACTTTACAACTAAGTGATTAGAGATTACAACCTTTGTAGTCCGTTCCTTCGCTTCTATAGCTCCTTGTTGTGGTCCCTTCACTATGATCAACGAACTCCCGGACTTTTGAGAAACTCCACAAGGTGAATGATGCATGCTTGCTTGTAGTCTTCGAAATCCAAGATGATCTACTTCGAGGAAACGCGGACTCAAGCTATCTCTTCACTAATATGAAATTAGTGAAGCTAACACCCTAATCTAAATGGCTAGTATAGAAGAGGATGATGAAATAGGAATTTTGCTCACTTTAGTATTTAATTTCTCACAATATTTCATCACTTGATCAAAGCTAGAAAGCTTTTGCAATGAGAATGAAGAAGATGAAGCAAGTGATGAAAGAATAATCTAGTGAGTTTAGAAATGCAACCATGGTGAGTGTATGTCATGCACTAACCATTATAGAGACTAAAATATAGCTATGAGTTAAGGTTGGGTTGATAAATATCTTAAGCTAGACAAAAGAGTGGACCAAGTCAATGAACCTACAAGCTTTGAACCATGACAAAATATCCACAATTTTGAATTTGCTTGAAATAAATATAAACCATAACATAAACCCTAGCTTGGTATAAGTCTCATACATACATGTTGCATGTGTAACCTAGCATGACACAATAATATATATCACATATATAGTTTGAGCAAAAGAAAACAATACAATAAACATATATCATATATATGTTAAATGTATCAAAAGTGAGAATAAGAAATACTTAACTGGGCATATATTAGTTAATATAATTTAATATATCAAATATATATAATTATACATTAAATTATTAAATCAATACTTGATTTAATAATCCGGCTATATCACATATAACCGACTAATATCGTATGTATCATTTTATCGAATCAACACTTGATCCGATAACCCAGCTATATCACATATAACAGGCCGATATCATATATCGCGAGAATAGAATACGGTATCACATACACGTATTAATCCTGGTCCCGCACATATCACATATGTACTCCTACTCCATTTTGCTTGAGCCAGGAAACCTCTGTGTAGGACTCTAAAGACTCGTCAATACGCCGGCAGTAGGTGATGATCATATCAAACACCCACAAGCTGCAAGTGTTTAGCTAAACGTAACAGCCACCCGGGTATTGAGCGATCAAAAGATCAACAAGCAAGCCTGTACATACTCCTGCGAATCCAATCAGTAAACACTACCGTACAGTCCGATTTCTTCGTCTGATATGTCGCATATCCAGTCTAGGGGTGGTTATCGTCAGACCCCAGTAACCGATAAGTTGTGTCGATGTGAGGCTTATAACGGGTCGAGAAACTACTGATAACACTTCCAGTGGATCTCCATATCAGCCCTGGCCAGGGACTTCCAGTTATGGCCAATCGAACACAGCGCAACATCAACCATCTATACCGAGAGAGACGAAACCCCTTCTATCGCTCATTGCCTCCATGTGATTCGGGATTGTACCCAAAAGCCACCGTTTTGCACGTTCTCATGAACGTGGTAAGGTGGAAATCAAAACACAGTGGGAATCACACAAGACTCTATGACGATCTCGGGTCTACAGACTAACCTGTACCAGTGTCACCAGAGAACTGCTATCTGACGATAGGTATAATACCAACTAGGAGTTCTCGGTAAGTCCGTTCAGTGTACCCAGTCTTCACTGAGCACCCGTATACCATCTTTGATGTTAAAGACCAATGGATGTGGGATCATCTATCGCCCATCATATGGGTCAAGAGGTGTACACGCTAGTCTACTCTGGAGTATCGATGTCCTGTCTCGATACACCCTCGACTAGGAACAGTTATAGAATGTACTTGTGGACTACCCTGGCCCCAATAGTATGATCTCCATCATAGGCCTAGTAGTCAAGTACACATCCTAAGGGCTTTATCAATATGTGAGAGCAAGACAGTAACACAATACAAGTCAACATGTTAAGGCAAAGAGCAACCAGATAGCATACTATCATATCGAGCAAGAAAGTCCTCTCTATATATATCTAAGCATCCACTATAATATACATCATATGTACAATAATGGCCTCTAGGGAATATACATAACTAACAAATTATTGTGATTGCAGGCATGCGATTATGATAATTGAGGGAGGACCTATACAGGTAGAACAATCTTACACGAAATGATGGTATGCTATTTGGTTTTCCTTTATCATTGATGTGTACACATTTTACTTGTTATTAAGTGTCGCTAATACATAATGATGAAGCCCGTAGGATTCTTGCTTGACTACCAGCATTATAATGGCGATCATATACGTGAGAGCTGGGTGGTCTATTAGCACATCCTTAAATGTCCTTAGTCATGAGAGTATCAAGACTGGGAATCGATATTCCGGAGTAGACTAGTATATATGTTTCGAGACGCCGACGAGGGGCAGTGGCCGGTGTCACAAGCCAATGGTGTTATGTCACCTAAGATAGTATACAGGTGCTCACTGGAGGTGAGAACACTGGACGGACTCTCCGAGAACTTCTAGATAGTATTATACCTATCGTCAGATAGGAGTTCTCAGGTGGCATGAGTACATGTTAGTCCTTTGACCTGGAGTCGTCATTTGTCTCGTGTGAGTTCCCACTGTACTTTGATTACTACCCTACCATGGCTATAAGGAGTCGTGCAAAAAGGTTTTAGTTGGGTACAGTCCTAAACTACATGGAAGCAGTGGTCGACTGTCAGGGATTTGTCTCTCCTGATATTAGGAGTCGATGTCGCACTGTGTTCAGTTGGCTATCACCAGAAATCCGGGGCCACGGTCGGTGAGATTTACTGATAGTTGATCAGCAGTATATCAGTTGTTGATGAGGTTGACTTAGACACGATTTATCGGGTTAGTAGGGGTCTGATGTTATCCACCCCTAGATCCGATATGCGATAATCTTTGACGAAGAGACCAGACTCTACGGAGAATGTCACATTCAGGCTCAGTTGGGTAAGGATGCCCTTGATTGTCGACCCTCTTTCGAAAATTACCTGGGTAGCCGTTACGTACAGCTAGTGCCGCTGACGTGCTTGTGGTTAAAACCACTGCCAGCGTATTGTCGAGTCTTTAAAGTCCCACAGAGGGTTTTCCCGGTTCAGACGACAGATGTAGGACCCGTACGGTAGTACGTGCAGGGGGTCCGATTAAATACGTGTTTGCGATACACGGACTTCAGTCGGACAGTTGATAATACTAGCCGGCTTAGGATTAAGCCGGATTATTAAATCAGGCTTTGATTTAATAATTTATATATGTATTTTGATACATATATTTTAGTATTATTGTTCACTATAAATTTTCTCTCTTTGGTGCTATCCGTTTTTTATACGGATACGCGTATGTGTAGCGATCATATACCAGGTGAAGTATTCTGTATTTATATGGGAATGCTTCTAGAAGAAAGATACCTTATTTAATTTTCTATTTAGAAAATTAAAAGGAAAACGAGGTGGCATGTGGAGTTATGAAAAATGGTGTGAACAATGTAGAGAGACATGGCTTTGTTTTAAAATGATTATTTCATTTTTATGCACTATTGCATCATGTTCAGTCGAAAATATTGCACATTTGATATAACATTTTCCTTATTTTTCTTAAATTTAAAGGTGTTTATTATAAATATAGAACATATTTGGGTTTATCTGCAAAATACTATTTACCATATGTTTATATATTATAATTAACATTATGAAGGAAAATATATGCATATAATATTTATATAATATTTTTATTATGCATATCATATCAAATAATCTTAATTAAATTGTTTAAAAGATTTATTACCATATAAAATAATTAAGCATATATCTCTATAACAAATATTACTAACATTATTCATGAAGATGTTGTGCAAGATTTAGCTCAGGTCAGGAGATCGGAATATCGAGATGTCGGAATCAAAAAGCTGCCGATAAAGTTAAATAAAATCATAGAATCAATACTGGCAGAGACTCAGGAAATATTTCCAAAATCTAGATATCTATAACATCTCCACGTGTCAACATGTAGAAGCCCCAGAAGATTGAGACCCTAACTCCTCCAAGATGCGGCGCTTCCGTGACCATAAGCCCCAATATGGGGCAGATCCACGGCCCTGTGGTGGCCGTTGGATCTAATATTTTCTGGGGGTGATCGTATCAACATATATTAACCTATGGGATCTACGGTTTCTGATTTGAAGGTTCTATATAAAGGACCGAGAGCTAAAGTTAAGAATCATCACCTTTAACATGAACCAAATCACCGTCAAAGAACAAGTGATCCACGACAGGTCCGCGATTCGACGTGATAAAGCGATGTGAATATCGACGGGACATCTACTTCCTACGAGGTAGAGATCAAGAGCAACTTCTTCTTGTTGAAATCTAAACTCGAAGGATTTGTACTTGTAAAGTTGGTTAATAAAGATAGATCATTAGTTTAATTATTTCGCATTTACTTTTTGCATTATGATTTCCTTCTCTATCCTTTCTTCTTCTATCTCCATCATGCGCGAGTAATTCTCCGCTGGATAGGGTTTGTAGGATTAGGGTAGAACAATGGATGAGAAAATATTTTAACTTTTTTTTACATCTTATGAAGTTTATAAAATTTAGCAAAAGAATTATTAACATCCTAATCTGGCGCGCTATCAATTTATTGATAGTCTTGACCGCGATTTGAGATTAGATTAACAATTGTTTTGTTAAGGGCTAGAGATGAATAGAGATCAATGAAGAGACAAGGGTCAATAGTGGGGAAACCCTAGTTTTTTCCAAGAACCCCAATTCTTATTCATCACTATTAATTTAGTTTTAAATTTATCGAAAGATAAAAGGAGTCATCTTAAGTATTCATCCATGACTACTAAATCCTAACGAACCCTACAAGCCCTCTTCTTATATATTCTACATCCGTGTTCAACATAGCTCTAGAATCTATTCTTCTTTCTTCTTTTATTTTATTCAACTCATCTAAAGTAAGATTAGAAATTACACACATCCCTGCGGACGACCCGTACTCATCTCGGCTAGCTACACACGACACCGTTATTGATTGCGGTTATTACTACAGACACACTTTTTTCACCAATCAAATGGCGCCGTTGCCGGGGATACGTGCGTAATTTTTTTTCTTACTATTCGGGTTGAATTCTTATTCGATCCATATCATAAAAATAAAACAAAACCGCAACTTGCATATTTAACGATCAGTGTGCGATTTTTGCGAGGGAATCTGGAGTCACTGGAACGAGAAAATTGAGATTCAGAGACCTTCAGAGAGGACCAGAGGAGCAAAGGTGGCACTGTAGGAAAAATTAACAAAATACCTCTCAAAAAAGCGGCGGAACCGCGACAATAGTGGGTATTATGCGATGAAACAGCGGCGGATTGAAGGTGTTACGTCGCCAAAATTCTCTGGTATCTTCTACATATCTTTCTCTCTCCTCTTAGATCCAATAATTTTATTTTCTGCAGCATTCTTTGCAAAATATCGCCGCTCAAAAAATCTTTTATGTGTTTTGTAATTGGTTTGTTTTTGCATATTTTAAACCCATTTTAAGGGGCAAGTCCAAAATTCAGATTAGGTAGAGATTTCATCACCCTTTCTAGACCCCACAAATCACTAAACGTGCATGCGTATAAACCTACATTATTAAAAAAATATCTAGACCAAGACCTAATGACCGTCGCGCTCAATTAGGACAGAGGAAGGTCATGGGTAATCTATCGCTTATCTGCATTTCTTTTATGGTATCTAAGGCATGTGTGACTACGGAAAGTGGTTACTTAATTAGGCTCGCTATTTCGGTGATTCGTATAGCGGATACCTCCCACTTACCTGGCACTTACCTGGCCACAAGAATGATAAAGAGGTGATAGAGGATTGATCCTACGGTTTGTCCTTTGGAAGTCTAGGAGCGGTCCAGTGCTTGACCTAGGTGACCCTAGTTCTAGGTTTGCTTGTGCATTTTGTAATATGTTGAGTCAACCCTCAAGTCCCACTTTCAAAGTAAAACAATCGAAATAGAGATTAAATCTTTCCCCTTCCTCTTTTCTTTTTACCTTCTTATAATGGGTAACCCAAACAGACGAATTCTTGCCTTGCTTTGCTATTCAGAACCAGATATTCTTGTTTTCGTAATCGCTTCGGTATACCATCCGACTCTACCATGTCTTTGAGAGTGGAAAGAAACAGTTGGACTCCTCACCAAAATTAAACATCTGCTTATGTTGATAATTCATTTCAAGCAAGTGAGGCACCATCTAAACGCATGTCCATTGCTGAGTATACTGCGAAGACCGAATCCCAAAGTTTCAATCCAGTCAAACCGTTAGGACAACAAACACCATCATTTCCTGAAGAAAGTATTGCTGCTCATTTTGCGGCATATATGACATCTGTTACCAGACGCCAACCAATCTCACAATTCTTCTTATCACAATATTAATCCTACTCCTATCCATTTTTCACAACCATTTGATTCCTATTAATCCTACTCGACTTTTACACCTTCTCTAGACATTTTTTCTGAACAGTTATTTGGGAGTTTCACCTCTCCATAAGAATTTCAATATTTTACTGAAACCTCTTCACAACCCATGTCTAGTCTTGAACGGTTATTGGAAGAATTTCGGGTAGTGTCGTGCCGCCAGATTAAGGAATTGAATGCATCGATGGTCGCCCTCATACAACCCAACGAACAAGCAACTAGTTTCCAACTAGCACAAAATTTTCCAATGTATGATACGGTAATACGAAAAATTGCGAATTTGAGTAGTGAGAGAGAGAACAGTACACCCTTCCAAATCAAACCTCCCCATCCCAAAATGAAATCCACAACTCCAGTTTCACAAATCTATCAAGTATACCAAATTATTCACCAATTAAAGATAGAATGTTTGATGAGTTGTGCGACTTCGTAGTGTTTGATTTACCCGATTGTGAAGGGCCCATTTCAAGTGAAATCCAATCCTTTTGATTTCTACACCTCCACTCCAGAACCAAAATTGATTGAAAACCATGCTTTTGATGAGGTGTCTGAGAATTTTAACTTTCACTTGATTGAGGATATTGACGCTGGGAATATTTTGGATGATGAACCTACAGTTTTGGACGAGTTTTTATCACCAATTCATTATGTCCTTTCACTTTCGTGTGGACATCATCTCGAACCATCAACTGTTTTTCCCGAACCCCATCCGCGTCTGGAAATTGATGATAAATGCATGATCGAAAAGAAAAAAGATATTCAGCCCTCATTTCCCACATCTGGTTCAGCAATACTCGACACCCAAATTTGTTTACTCATTTCATCACCCACTTTCTTTGGTTCTTCTTCTAATCTTCATTTAATTTTATCGAGTGTTGATGAATCACACTCCGATATTTTGAGTTCTATGATTCTTGAAAGACCACTTGATTTAGCCCCTTTGAGAATGAAGCAGATGAGTTTTTCAAGGCTCCTACCTCCATAATTTTTGACAAATCAAGTGTGTTGAATTTTAGCACGACACTTATTGACATTAAAACGTTCAATCGGACCATCGATGAAAGTTTCGAAAATATTTTCGCCGACGAACTCGCATTCCTAAACGACACGGATGTTGTGATGAATCAACCTCCACTCGAAGAAGTTTAACCGCCACCCTTTATTTACGAGAATACAAATATTCCACTCATTCCTAATCATTCACATTTTCGTTTTCATCCACCATCACTGTTCCGTCTTTACCAACCGAGACGTAAACCCAATCTATTCCGCCTCCTATCTCCCTACTTCTTCAAATCTCTGCTCTTCTACCAACTATATTATTATATTGATAAATTCTTCGAATGGTTGGTGTTGACTTTTGGTCTTTGTAAAGTTTTGCATAGACCAATAATTTTAACCCGCCTTATAATTTTAAAGGCTTAATACTATTTTACTCAAGTTTGGGGGGGGGGGGAATCTTTTGGCTCTTGAAAGAAAATAAATTTTTACAAAATTGTGAGCCAAAAATAAGTTAGGGGGGAAATTTCACTGTCATTATTTCATGTCCCCGTTACTAAATTTTCCTCCCAAATCTACAGGTTTTTTAAGCTTAACAGATGACATCAGTGAGGACACTGCTGCAAACAGGTTTGGGGGAGTTTTGTGCTTATTCATGCATTATTTTGCATTATCATAAATATAAGCACAATTTTTTTTTATTGATAATGAAAGTTTGAAAGTGAAAATTTACATATGAAAGATAGGAATAGTTTGAGAAAAGCGAGAAAATTAGATGTTTTCTTAAACGAAACTAGTAATAAGTAGTCATGCGCCGTTGTCCTAAGATTAGTAAGATGAAGGGAATTACTAATCTGAGGATAAAAATAAGTCTGAAAAATAGTCCCTATTCTTGAGTCCAAACATTTGAACATTGATACCCTACTATACGCACTCGCACACATCTTGAAACCTAGGATGGTAGAGGATACCTTGAAATGCTTTTGCCTTAAAGCCTTGGTATGAAGAAAAAATAAAAATATAAAGAAAATATAAATGGTGAAGAAAAATGAACACTGGTTTTGTAATGACTTAAGGCAGCATAAAAAAATATAGTGAGGGTGGTTTATCACCTAGTGCAATAGACCGATTGGTTTGGGAGCCACTGCTAAACCTTAGGTGTTGCAAGACGAGGAAATTACACCTTAATGAGCGAGCACATTTAGTAATCGGTCGGTTAGTACCTCAAGAAATATTAACGGCCGCATGAAGAATGTGTGAACAATTCCACCTAAAATATTCACCAACTAAAAAGTGCTAAGGAAGATAGACAAGAGTATGATAGCTTAAATTGAATTTTCTAAGTGTAAGGATGTCTTTTACACACACGTAGAGATATATGATCGATGTTTGGATGAATGGTAGGGAGGAAGGCTAAAGGCGATGTTTTATTGAGAGGTGATGTGATTTCTAACATTTTTTTACGGCCATTAAGATAGGGCTCATGGCAATCAAAAAGTTAATGTAGTTGGAAACTCTTATTTTCAAGTTCTTTCTTTTATAGTTCTTATTTTTGTACATAACTTTCATTTTCTTTCTTTTATTATAGGATTTTGTAGGTGTAATCTACTGAAAACCCTCAGGAGATAACACTCCTCCTAAAGATTTAACGGCATGTTGCACGTGCTCAGTGCAATCGTGTTGCCTACGAAAATGTGCTAGGATTTTCTTTTTCTTTTTTTTCTCCCTCCCTTGAATAACTAGTTTGCTCGGGACGACCAAAATTAAGTTTGGGGGTGTTTGTTCAGTCGAAAATATCGCACATTTGATATAACATTTTCCTTACTTTTCTTAAATATTTAATGGTATTTACTATAAATATAGAACATATTTGGGTTTATCTGCAAAATACTATTTACCATATGTTTATATATTATAATTAACATTATAAAGGAAAATATATGCATATAATATTTATATAATATTTTTATTGTGCATATCATATCAAATAATCTTAATTAACTTGCTTAAAAGATTTATTACCATATAAAATGATTAAGATTATATCTCTATAACAAATATTACTAAAATTATTCATGGAGATATTGTGTGAGATTTACCTCAGGTCAGGAGATCGGGATATCGAGATGTCAGAATCAAAAATCTGCCGATAAAATTAAATAAAATCGTAGAATCAATACTGGCAGAGACTTAGGAAATATTTCCAAAATCCAGATATCTATAAGATCTCCACGTATCAACATGTAGAAGCCCCAGAATATTGAGACCCTAACTCCTCCGTGTTATGGTGCTTTCGTCGCCATAAGCCCCAATACGCGGCGGATCCGCGGCCCTCTGGTGGCCGTTGGATCTGATATTTTCTGGGGGTGATCATATCAACATATATTAACCTATCGGATCTAGGGTTTCTGATTTGAGAGCTATATAAAGGACCGAGGGATAACGTTAAGAATCATCACCTTTAACACGAAGCAAATCACCGTCAAAGAACAAGTGATCCAGGACAGGTCCACGATTCGACGTGATAAAGCGATATGAATATCAATAGAACATCTACTTTCTACGAGGCAGAGATCGAAAGCAACTTCTTCTTCTTGTAATCTAAACTTGAAAGATTTGTACTTATAAAGTTGATTAATACAGGTAGATCATTAGTTTAATTATTTCGCAAGTGCTTTCTGCATTATGATTTCCTTCTCTATCCTTTCTTATTCTATCTCCATCATGGGCGAGTAATTCTCTGCTTGATAGGGTTCGTAGGATAAGAGTAGAACAATGGATGAGAAAATTTTTTAACTTTTTTTTACATCTTATGAAATTTATAAACTTTAGCAAAAGAATTGTTAACATCCTAATCGGGCGCGCTACCAATTTATTGATAGTCTTGACCGCGATTTGAGATTAGATTAACAATTGTTTTGTTAAGGGCTAGACATGAATAAAAATGAATGAAGGGACAAGGGTCAATAGTAGGAAAACCCTAGTTTTTTCCAAGAACCCTAATCCTCATTCATCACTGTCAATTTAGTTTTAAATCTATCAAAAGATAAAAGGAGTCATTTTTAGTATTCATCCATGACTACTAAATCCTAACGAACCTTACAAGCCCTCTTCTTATATATTCTATATCCGTGTTCAACATAGATCTAGAATCTATTCTCTTTTCTTATTTTATTTTATTCAACTCGTCTAAAGCAAGATTAGAAATTCCACACATCCCTGCGGATGACTTGTACTCATCTCGGCTAACTATACACGATACCATTATTGATTGCGGTTATTACTACAAACACATTTTTCCAGATCAATCACATCATGGTTGATATTAGTAGCCATTCTTTTCTACATGTGTTGACTTGATGAGATCTTCTTCATCTCATCCACCATGCTCCATGCTTCATCTTCTCCTTCTCCTTCTTTTTCTAGCTCCCATTTTTTGAGCAAAATTCTAGAGAGAAAATACAGTGGAGTATTCCTATATCACCAATCATCCAAACCTAGCAACTTAGTGTCGTTGGTTTGAGCCTTCTCCGCGTTCCCTCAGGTGGATCGTCTTCGGCAAATAGTGGCCGACACTTAGGTGCGATCCCAGGGGCTACGAGCTTGGAGGGGTCTTCCACAATTAGGTGGACACGTGACAAAGGTTGTATTTCTCAAACCTTGCATGTTTTAGATTTCTAGTTTAGGGTGTTTGGTTCGATTTCTTGGGTTTGGGCGTACGGTGCCCGCAAAAAAGTTTTTTTTCGCTTCCACCTCACCCGCGGCCTCCGCGGCACGGGCGCTGGATCCAAACATGGTATCAGAGCCACCAAAACACCATAAACTAGTGTTTGACGATGCTTAAGTTTCAAAAGCGAAAATACCGATTTCAAAACCCAGTTTCTGTCCATAAAATTTTTTGGTCTCTAAAATTTTTTTAAACAAGTGCAGAAGCTTCATCTAGACTAGAAAGAAACACACAATGAAAACGAGAACATTTTATCATGTTTGGACCGGTGAGATTGGTGTTTTGGTCGTCCTCGCCAAGTTAATAGATCATTCCAGAGCTCGTTTTCATGGTGTGTGCTGGGTTTTGTAAAATGGTATTTTTGGTGTTGTTTGATTTGTCCCAGATTTCACTTTGTGTCATCTTTGCTTTGGGACAACTCAGGAGTTTTAGAAACTCAAAACTTTTGCATCGTCGATATCTGTGATGTTGTATACGTGTTGCTGAACGTCATCTAATTGCTATATGTTCATTTAGACGGGGTTGCACACATTCTGGTGTTGCTTTCTTCTGCGGTTATATATATATATATGGTTTGTGCGGATTGTCGTGATGGATAGCCTTGTGTGTAATGTTAGTTGTACAGTTCAGATTCGATTGTATATTGTTTATTATGGGGCGAGCGTCCGACATGTGGACTGCCGTCACTGCCAATTTGTATATTCTTTTGTTAGGGCATGACTGGGTTGAGGTTGATGCCGCCGTTGTATTTTTTTCTGTTCTAGGATTACCCCGAGGAGGAGTGCTCGATTGGCCGTGTTCTAGAGGGCAACGGATCCACATCTCATGGCATTGAGACCGGGGGGCATTACTCTAGAATTGGCAGGCTATTCACCGTGCTCGTAGGGGGTATAGGTTGACCCAAGAAGGGGTGCTCAAGTTACCGGATTCCGTGAAGTGCTGGGTGTCCCATTCACTTTGTTGATTGGGGTTGCCTTACTTCGGAGATTGCCGGGTAACTTGCTGCACTCGTAGGGGTCTAGGATCTTCATTGCACTGGTTATCCACACGACCGGGGAACGTCACGTTTTATTTATGGCTCAAATGAAATGTGGGGCTCCTTGATTATCTTCTATTCCATATTGTTGTTCGCATGCTTGTGATGATTTTATCTACAGTGATGACTATTATCTTCATGCGATGTTGATATATATTTAGTAGATGCTTCTATATGTTTTGCATCCACGCTAGTCCAGCCCACGCTCTACCGTTAGTTAAGTAACCTAACAGTGCATGACGGGGCCTCGTGGCGAATGCGGATGGCATATAAAAAGCATGTTATTTTGGTTGTTCTTTTGTGGCTTAGAAACATAAAATGATGGGAACGCATTATCGATATAATGCAAGGAAAAATAAACCTAAATGATGTTGTCGAAACCAATTTTAAAACTGCTCAGTTTTCTTTAAAACTCATGGTCGTATTCTTTTGCTTTGCATAGAGGTATTCGGTTATGAATATCCTATACCTCATTCTATGAGGGAAGAGCCTTGATCCTTTCATTAGGAGTTCGCTTTTAAGCAAAAGTTTATTTTACTAGTTTTAAAATGTGGAGCTTAAACTACTCCATTTCAATGTCACTCGAGTTCCTTCAACGATATCAAGTTCATTACATTAAAAGTTTTTCGCCAAAAACCAGCCATAGCCCTCCGTCATTTCAGATTAGTATTACTTAGTATTCATGCTAAGATGTTGACTGTGTCAAGGCGTAGTGTACGGTAGCTCTGTAATGCTTTTCTGTCGCATGGATATATGGATAGGTTAGGACAGCTGTGTAACCATTTTGACTGTGTCGTGGGTATTATGCAGATGGGTTTAATGAAATCAATATAATGATGGGTTGAACATGACTATGACCCTTTGATATGTTGACTGTGTCAAGGTCACTCCTAGGGGTAAAAACCACATCGGGAGTTTCAAATATACGGGAAACTTGTCAAGCATGCGCATACCTTCTAGAGTGTGGTGACTTGAGTGGATTTCTTCAGGTTATCACATGATGATTGTTGGGTCCCGATTCCCACTGATGAGTATGTATTACTTATCGGGAGATTTCTTCACTTCACAATTAGCTAACCTATTAGGTTTCTAGAAGGTGTTAACGAGGTTACGCCTCTGCGGAAACGGGGTTATTAATTGGGTTCGTACAAAAGCACGGGGGACATCCCTCGGAGTACCAACACTGGCCTTGCTGAACGGTTAGCGAACTTGTAAAGTGTAAATGATCCCAGCCAGTTCTCCTTTTAGGGTTTGAAGGAGGATTCAAAGATATAGTGGGAGTCATCCTGATCAGATAAAGTGTAACCAATCTGATCTTGATAGAGTGCATGCTGAGTGTTTCTCTTCACTCTCTCTCTGGTACAGTAACCCATGACTTACCTTAAAAACTCATGAACCAATTTGACCGAACCTTTTTACACCCTTGGTTTTGGTTTGTCTTGATTCATGACAAAGTCGTATATATCCCTGCCACTCCTACTTTACCCTTTGCATTTCTTTAGAATATGCCGTATCACTGCGATGATCCATATTGCTTGGAACGGCCATCGTATAGTTACATACGAACTCGAAGAAGTTACTTCAGTCGAGGATGACCACAGGTTCTGAAGATATTGAATAGGATTATTCAGTTGTCTCTTCCCTTTACCTTCTCTCAGGTTGCGAGAGCTTCTTGTATTAGAAGAGTACACCTGTTAAGCTTATTGGATAGTCTTCTTCCAAACCTTAGGCTGGTGCCGAAAGGTAGGGAAGGAAGAAAACCAGTTAGCGTGGGACGGTGTGCAGAAGGTAAGATGTAGAGACATAAAAAGGGATTGGAGTGGGGGCAAAGGAAATTGTGACTACTGTCATGAATCTGGATAATGGAAAAGGCATTACTAGGAATACCTGAACATCCCCTATGAAACATTTTCATGTTTCAGTTTTTCAGTGTACATGTAATAGAGAACTGTTTTTCCAATCAATTCAGACTCCAGGGTATATATTTACCAGTTTTGGATCTCACATCTATACGGTGTTACAGATGAGGAGTAGGAGCAGAATATTGGAAAATGGGCAATTTGATCCTCAATATCGGAATTCGTTGTAATTGATGATATTGGATTAAATCGCCTGGTTTTTTCCTGACAGCAAATATTTGGTTTCGAATAACCGTTGTTATGCACCAAATTTTAAAATGAAATATCTGTACCTTTATTTTTATAAAGTGAGATATACATTTTGAAAATTGTGTTGTAAACATTAACTTTATCAGTTGAGGATAAGGTAAGGTGTATTGAATAACGCTGTAAGACATTCTTAACCAAGATACAGTTTTTAGCCTACAAAACACAGAATTTGAGTTAGTATACTATTGGGACTTATACATGGAGATGTATGTTGTCCAGTGTCCTTCAGGACAAAGGGATTGGTACTCTTATTTCATTCAGGATTACCTGTGAGTTCCCTGGTTTTACACACGCATTCGTAGTAATGCAAGGTCAAAGAATTTGAGAAGTTTATAGGTATAAGAATAAAGTGGAGAATCACATATAGATACTTATGCTAGGTATTCCATTATAGTAATATCGAGAACTTGATTCTCTCATGGGTTACTCATCCGTGGACGTGCTTCATGATAAGTAATGTTGTATTGGCCTTTTTCCATTAGGTGATATGCACTGGAAACTGCTGCATGACATTTGAATCTGGTTCTATCTAAATTAGTGCCTTGATTCTATATGGACATAGAATGGTTGCATATCTTCAGGTTGTTAAGATATGGAGTTATCCGGTTTTTGTCTAAAAGCAGAATCCGGACAAACTCGAGGCACGTTTCGGTAATGGCGGTTTATGGATTATCCCGAGTATTCGCTAGGATTTTGTTTCTACCATTTTCAAGATCAATAGTTACATTGTTCTTGACTCGCCAACTTTTTTATAAAAGGATCTTTTTGTAAATAAAAAACTAGTGGGAGTATGGTAGAATTGGAAGTGATTCCAGAACCACAAACGGTTACCGAAAATTTAGTAGAACCTAAGAATTCAATTGGACTTAACAAACCGTTACCCACTCCGCAGATTTTAGTAGGTGACCTCAGAGACCTGAGAGACATTTCGGTTTTCTCATAGACTGTGACAAAGAGGTCAGCATCATGGTGATGATGACCCTAGTAGTTATCAGTAGGTCATAGGAAGTGGTAACATCTAGGTGACCATATACTTCATATCCAAGATGGACTCCACACACTTCAGTAAATTATGGATTTTGGATTTTGCTGGGTGCTCCTTAAGGGGTAAAACCCATTAGGAGCACGTAGATCTTTCGAGATCTGTGCAGGTGGAAAGGTACTGACCTAATAAGGCTAGACTTGTTGTAAAGAGTTTTCATCAAATACCCGTTGTGGATTATGATGTGAATTTTATTACAGTTTCTATACTGAAATCCATATGGATATGACTTGACACTGTTATTCCCCCTACTTGTTATCAGCGGGTCACAGGAAGTGATAACTTCCAAGTGACCAGATATTTCATACCCAAGATAGACTCCACGCACTTCAGCAAATCATGGATTTTGGACTTTGCTGGGTGCTCCTGAAGGGGTAAAACCCATTAGGAGCAAGTAGATCTTTCGAGATCTGTGCAGGTGGAAATGTGCTTACCTAATAAGGCTAAACTTGTTGTAAAGAGTTTTCATCAAATACCTGTTGTGGATTGTGATGTGACTTTTACTTCAGTGTCTATGCTAAAGTCCATATGGATATGTCTTAGTGCTGATGCAGTTTATGGCTACGATATTTGGCATGTGGGTGACTATAACGTCTTTCCGAATGAGATTTTGGAAGTGCGCGTGCATATGACTCTGCCAGAGGGTTATCGTAGTCAGTGGGAGCAGCGGAAGGTGTGCAAGTTGTTTATGTTTATTTGTAGATTAAAGCAAGGATAGCGGAGAAAAATCATCTGTTTTGATGTAACAGTCAAGGTGATTGACTTCATCAAAACAAAAGGTGAACCTAGTAAAAAGGATGTAGGGAGTACTGTCCATGTTTTAGATGACATACTCCGGATAGGAAGTGATATTCCTATACTAAAATCGGTTAGATTTTGATTGTCACACAGTGTTTTCTCCACGTTGGATATGGATAGTATATCAGGAGTTCTGGTGACTAGATCTATGGTTTTAGATATGGATTTGGGAAGTTTCCTAAATCAGGTACTTACACAACATTCTAAAAGTATTTTAGAATGGACAACTCCTAGCATGGTAGTATACGCGCAGGTGATAGAGTCACCCACTCTAAAAGGATGATCTTTTGGACTGATGAAGTGAGGGAATGGCATGAATAACATATCATTTGTTTAGACAATTGAGTCAATCATGCAAAGTCTTGTACAACACCAGATATTGCTGTTGCACTAGTTGCAACAAACAGATATTAATCCAATCCAAAAGAAACAAAGGGAAGCAATTAAGAACATAAGAGGATGTTCTTGGTATAGGATAACGACAACCTCCTCTTGGAGGCGGTTATCAGTTCAGGCTTCCAAGGTGATCTGAATGACAGAGATGCTGTCAGAGTTATGAGTTTATTCTCTTCCGAGGATCAGTATATTGGATAGTGTTCCAATAGAGATACTGAGATAATCATGGTGCAGGATGCTGGTTATAACTCAACAAAGGATACAACCCAAGAAGTTTGTTGGATAGGAGTTGTTCATTGATGAACTTGGTCCCATCAGGTATCCAGAAAAATTCTTGATGCAGGGTATCGCTCAGATTGGGAGATTGTTCATCTCTGCAAAGTTGAGATGTAGAGAGAAGAAGTTGAAACATTATAACAGATCCATCACTGAGGCTATTTCTCGAACACGAATGTTCCTCAAATGAGATTTGAGAAACTGATCAGTAGAGAAGTTGGGTATTCGGTAGCATACAAGCTTTGGATATGCGATACCGCAATAATTAGCCTTAAGTCCAAGTGGGAGATTGTTGGATATAGTACTCTCAAGGCAATTATTGTGGTTGCAGGCACGCGATTATGATAATTGAGGGAGGACCTATACATGTAGAACAATCTTACTCAAAATTATAGTATGCTATCTGGTTTGCCTTTATCATTGATGTGTACACGTTTTACTTATTATTACTTGTCGCTAATACATAATGATGAAGCCCGTAGGATTCTTGCTTGACTACCAGCATTATGATGGCGATCATATACGTGAGAGCTGGGTGGTCTATAAGAACATCCTTAAATATCCCTAGTCGTGGGAGTATCGAGACTGGGAATCGATATTCCGGAGTAGACTAGTGTATATGTTTCGAGACCCCGACGAGTGGCCGGTCTCACAAGCCATTAGTATTATGTCACCTAAGATAGTATATAGGTGCTCGCTGGAGGTGAGTATACTAGATGGACTCGCCGAGAACTTCTAGATGGTATTATACCTATCGTCAGATAGAAGTTCTCAGGTGGCATGAGTACAGGTTAGTCCTTTGACCTGAAGTCGTCATTTGTCTCATGTGAATTCCTACTGTACTTTGATTACTACCTTACCATGGCTCAAGGAGTCGTGCAAACATATTTTATTTGGGTACAGTCCAAGCCACATGGAGGTAGAGGTCGACTGTCAGGGATTCGCCTCTCCTGGTATTAGAAGTCGATGTCGTGTCGTGTTCAGTTGGCTATCACCAGAAACCCGTGGCCACGGTAGGCGAGATTTACTGATAGTTGATCAGTAGTATCTCAGTTGGTGATGAGAGTGACTCAAACATGATTTATCTGGTTAGTAGGGGTCTGAATTTATCCACCCCTAGATTCGATATGCGATACACTTTGACTAAGAGACTGGACTGTACGGAGATTGTCACATTCAGGCTCAGTAGGGTAAGGACGCACTTGATTGTCGACCCCCCTTTGACAAGTACCTGGGTAGCCGTTACGTACAGCTAGTGCCGCTGATGTGCTTATGGTTAAACTCACTGCCAGCGTATTCTCGAGTCTTTAGAGTCCCACACAGAGGGTTTTCGCGGTTCAAGCGACAGATGTAGGAGCTATACGATGGTAAATGCAGGAGGTCCGATTAAATACGTGTACGCGATACACGCACTTTAATTGGACAGTTGATAATACTAGCCGGCTTAGGATTAAGCCGGATTATTAAATCTGGTTTTGATTTAATAATTTATATATGTATTTTGATACATATATTTTAGTATTATTGTTCACTATTAATTTTCTCTCTTTGGTGCTATCCGTATTTTTATACGGATACGCGTATATATAGCGATACATATACCAGGTGAAGTATTCCGTATTTATACGGGAATGCGTCTAGAAGAAGGATACCTCATATTTAATTTTCTATTTAGAAAATTAAAAGGGAAATGAGATGGCATGTAGAGTTATGAAGGATGGTGTGAACAATGTAGAGAGGAATGGCTTTGTTTTAAAATGATTATTTCATTTGGGTGCAATATTGCATCATGGTTGATATTAGTATCCATTCTTTTCTATATGTGTTGACTTGATGAGATCTTCTTCATCTCATCTACAATGCTCCATGCTTCATCTTCTCCTTCTCCTTCTTCTTCTTCTTGCTCCTATTTTTTGAGCAAGATTCTAGAGAGAAAATATAGTGGAGTATTCCTACATCACTAATCATCCAACCCTAGCAACTTTGGGTTGTCGGTTTGTACCTCCTCCGTGTTCCCTCAGGTGAATCGTCTCCGGCAAAGGGTGGTCGATGCTCAAGCGTGATCCCGACGGCTATGAGCTTGGAGGGGTCTTCCACAATTGGGTGGACACGCGACTGTTTCCCCAATTGAGAGCAAAGCTCTATTCAAAATTCAAAATTCAAAATTTGAACTGCGCTAGGAGCGCCAGTGCTAAGAGTCAAAGACTCTGAGGCAGCGCTTCACGTGCAAAGCACGAGAGCGCTGAGCGCCAAGAGCGTCAGCGCTGAAGAGTGAAAGATTTTGAGGTAGCGTCTCACGTGCAAAGCACGAGAGCGCTAGTGCCAGGAGAGCCAACGCTAAGAGTTAAAGACTCTGAGGCAGCGCCTCACGTGCAAAGCACGAGAGCACCAAGCGCTAAAACTAAATGTTCTCCACCATTGGATCAAAGATCCAACTAAGATGAATAAATCATCAAATTACAGAATAAAATTTTGTTGAAGAAATACTCCTCAATTCTTTCCAAACAAGAAAAATTGTGCTCTGTAAATCAGAGCACCGTTTGATCAAAGATCCAATGGTGATTAAAAATCACTAAGATACAGAATGAGTTCTGTATGGGAGAATATTTCTCCAATCTTGTTAAAAACAAGAAAATTGTCCTGTAAAACAGAATCCTTTGGATCAAAGATCCAACGGTGGGAAACATTCCCCAAATCAATCAGAGATCTCTCAATGAGAGATTTCCCTAACTGATTCAACAAATCAACCTCCACTATATAAAGGCCCCAAGACTTCAAGTCTTAAAAGGAGGAACCCCCCACAAACTTGGAAAAATTTCGAAAAGAAGAGTAAGCTCTGTAAAGAAGAACTTCTTCAAGATAAATAAAACAGAGAGATCAAAACATCTCAAAAAAGAAGAAGAACTTAGTTCTTTTCTAGATCATAGATCTATAAGATAGAGGTCTTTTACAAAAAAGATCATAGCATCTCATCATAAAAAGGGAGGGGGGAGAAGAACATAATTCTCTTCAGATCATAGATCCACAATGACAAAGTCTATCACAAAAACAGAATAGATTGTAACATCTCCTATAAAAATAAGAACCTTGTTCTTAGAGCCACGAGAGAAAGTCTTTTATAAACAAGAACTTAATTCTCAGAGCACAAAATTGATCAAGAGCGCTCCGTACTCATTGGCTGGCGCTCTGCGCCAAGCGCGCCACGTGCTCCTCACGTGTGCGTTATTTCACAAGGAGCGCTCTGCACTCATTGGCTGGCACTCTGCGCCAAGCGCGCCACGTGCTCCTCACCTGGGTGCTACTTAATAAAGAGCACTCTGCACTCATTGACTGGCGCTCAGCGCCAAGCGTGCCACGTGCTCCTCACGTGTGCAATATCTCACAGGAAGCGTCTTAGTGCTCTGAGTCTGGCGCTCAGCGCCAAGCGTGCCACGTTCTCCTCACGTGTGCTCTGAGGGAACATAAAATGTTCCTTAAATAAAGCCCCAGTGCCATACTGAGTGCTCAACACTCAATAAAAGACAAAAAAGTGGCTGAACCTAAACCAATGCTCAACATTGTTAAATAAAAAAGGACCGAGCCTAATTAAATGTTCAACATTTTAACTGAGTGGGCCGAGCCCAAGTTGGCCACAGATCCCTAATTCAGATTAATTGAGACCATACGCTCATAAATCTTTTTAATTGATTTTAGTCCCAAACTTGACTGCAGATCTCCCAACCAACATTGGTTCAAGGGTACATCTCTTCATAGCTCTGATATATGTCGTTGTAATTCCTCAACGTCTTCAGAGAGATAGAGGGTCCCAATTACCAATAACTTTTGGTGCATCCCCAAACGGTTGAACCAAAACCATATTGACTATGATGTCTTTAAACTTTACAGACTATAATGTCTCTAAACTGACATGGACTATGATGTCCTTAAACCCATTGGACTGCAACATCCCTAAACTAAAACAATAGAGTCCAAATGCTCTTTTGTTGGATCTAAATGATCCTGTTAAGTAGTTCTTAATCTAAAATTAGACTAGCATATCCTTAACAAACGTTTAAGTTGATCTTAGTCTCAAATAAGATTAACGATCGTTAAACCCAATCCAAACCCAAATCTAAGAAAATACAAATTTGGACTAATCACGCCCTACGGGCGACAACATAATTTAGTCCCCGTATACAATCCACGGGCAACCAAAAACAAAACAAACACACATGACACGAAGTGACCATCTGGAGAAAGAGAAAGTGGTTACCGCGATGCGGTAGCGTAATTAACTGTAGGGGCTTGAGCCTGCAGGGAAAAGCGTCCTCACAATGAATGGGAATCTAACAAAGTCTGCTACAACGGCCGCATCTGTCTAAACCTCCGATACACGGTGCCTTAAATCAACTTGGCATCTTCGAAGAGGTGGACAGATAAAACCAAATAGCATCTGCCCCCAAAATTCAGGCCGGACGTCCCCACGTTCCGGTCGCGTCTTTTCGGCGGAGGACAGATTCTGGCACGCCCGGTGGGAACATTTCTTCTTTCCACTCCACACTTCGTGTGTCGTGTCTGCGAACGAATCGCGGTTTAATATGTTAGCCCCTGGATTCGAGGTACTAATATTTGGTGTCTTGCTCCTGTGCTGAGAAAATGGCTTCCAACTGCACTAGCTGCAACAACAACTCCCACTCTGTCCTCGCCGGAGGAGTGACCTATGGGCCCCAAGTGGCCTCCATCTTCGCTATACCAGTGGAACATGTGACTCAGGCCACCACTGGACTGGTCTTTGGGACCATGATCCCACCGGCAAGCTTCAGCGTCCCAATGCCGTCACAGGAAGCTCCGAAGAAGTCGGTTTTTTATCGGCTCACCAATACCGCGGCCCCTCTCAACGGGTCGTTCAATTCCAGTGCCTCGGTCTTTAACAGACTAGGCCAAAGCTCAAATTGGCCCATGAAGAAGCTTGCAAAACTCGAAGGGGTTATCCTAAAGCGGATAGCCATTTCGGCTCAAGTAAAGGAAATTGTCAAAGCGGCTTCTCCTGCTAAAGGATCAGTCTTTGCAAGACTGGTCGCTCCAACTCCCACTTCAGGCAAAGTCACCAAGGGTGCCTCCCCTACCCAAAATTTAGTCTTCGACAGGCTGGACGTTCCTTCTCAACGGACGTGAGTCTTCGGCAGGCTGGCACCAACAGCAGTTTCTCATCAAATCATGAAGCACGATGAAGCTACCTCGACAAAGGAGGTGATCCCGGCCGTACGACATGCTCGACGTCGTCACTGGCGCCGAGTGAGGAAAGATGGGGGCATTTCCCCTTCTTGATGGACTCCGCCGGCTCCAACGGTGGAAGTCGACGTTGCTGTTCCAACCGGGAACAGCTTTGAACCACTCAGAAGGGTCCGCAAGAACTCTCCGACTGCCGTGCTGAAAAGATCTCCTCTACATGTTAAGAATGCTACAAGGACAAAGCCAAAACAGCCCCCTCAGCGACTGTACTAAAAAATTCACAGGATCTGGCGAAGGGTCCAAGACTCAGTAATCGACAAGGATTACTCCCGTCAATCCAAGAAAATAAAGATTCAGCAAGAGGGCGACCATCCCTCCACCACGCCACGAAAGGTGTCGTCTGCACAGGTGCCTACATCAACAGCTCCCTCAACTTCAACCATCCATAAAAGAAGAAGGCTGGAGAAAATCCCCGGGTCCATGACAAAGCTTAGAGGCACTGAGTCCAAACGCCCCAAATCTGGGGGCATGGTAGTGCACACCATCTACATGGCTTCCGGGAAGGAGGATAGCTGTATCTCTACGGGTCATCGACCACTCACCCGATCTGTGACAAAAGCCCAGGAGGAACAGCAAAAGCTCCAGGAAATGCTAGCGAAGATGGCCGCGCTCACCGGGCCAAAAGCAAGCCCGGAGACATCGTCGGAGCAGCGCCAAGAACATGAAACCGATGCTGAATTCCTCCGAAGAATGCTCAAGAGGAAAGACAAAGAGGCCGCGGATCAAATGACCAACATAAAACAAATGGCGCTTTTATTCCAAGATATGGTCGGGATGATGATACAGCCGAATCCTCCAGCTGAAGACCCCCCGATTATCCTTGAAAACGACATAGGGGAGACATCGAACCCTCTTCCGGCTCTATCAGCAGCCAAAGAGGAGACCATCTCCAAAGCCGCCCTGGATGACTATATCGCTCAACAGACACGAACTCATCAGGAAACAGAAGCGGTCGGCCAAATTGTTAAGACTGGACGACCCTATCCGGGTTGGTACGACCAAATAAAGTACCCGTCGGGGTATACGATCCCTAAATTTCATGTATATAAGGGGACGGGGAATCCACACCAGCACGTTGCTCAATTCAGGGCTCTGTGCGGCAACACCTAAAGTGATGATAAGCTACTGCTTCGCCAATTTGTTGGTAGCTTGTTGGAGACAGCATTCGAGTGGTATTCCGAACTCCCGAATGACTCTGTTAAGACATTTGCAGAAATGGAGCTACTGCTTACATAGAGATTCGCAAGCGCTAGCGAGCGCACCCCGATCACCGCACTAATTAACGCCAGGGTGAAGCCAGGCGAAACATGGGTTCAGTACGTGATACGGTGGCGGAATCTATGGTCGAAGTGCGAACAACGCATAGAAGAGGCTCCTGCAGTAGGTATGTTCATGGGTACCCTCGATCCACAGGCGACCATATCCCAATTCATGATGTTTTTCAAGCCGACTACCTTCCAGGCCTTGATTGAAAAACTAGCCTAAATAGATCAGATGAGCCATAGACCTTCTTCCTCGAAAATGGAGCCTCGAAAGAAAAAGGGGAAGGCGAAAGCGGCCTTCATTGTCAATGCTCAACAACAGCCTAGTGGTCCAAAACCAGCTGATCGCCAAAGTGATAGACAACGACTCTTCAACGAGAAGCTAAAACGCCCTTATTCGTTTCCTCAGGATAAAACGAGAAGACTGTTCGAGTTGGCGGTGCGCAACAGGCTCATCACCCTACCGGATCCGAAATGCCTACTGCAGCCCGGTGACGTCAACAGTCCCAACTACTGCCCTTACCATCGAATAATGGGCCATCCAATCGAAGACTGCTTTGTCTTCAAAAACTGGATTGAGGACCAGTACCAGCAAGGCGAATTCGCGTTATCTGAAAACTGGAGGGTAAACCCACCACAGCCATACACTCCTAAAAAGGTGGACACACCCGGGGCATCGTTTGCTTTTATAGAAGAAGCTCCATGGGAGGTTGCTCTTTCAGCTAAGACGAAAAGAATGCTGAAGAATCTCCAAACATGCTCTACGATCAGGTGGAAAAGTCTGCTGGATCCCGAGATCATTGAGGGAATGTTAAAACCGCGCCCAACGCCAAGAATTGGTAGCGATAATCAAAACGCCCATGCCCAGCCGTCAAGGTCTTCAAAGAAGAAGAAGAAGACCGAAAAGATCGTGAAGCCGGATGACAAGTGCATGGACCTGCAAAAACACATTGACGCGCTGGAGGAATACAACCAGAAGGCGCGAATCCCGGTCACACTCCAAGAGTTTCTCAACCACATCCTTGAAGACAGAGATGGCAATAAAGATGAGGGAGAAGACTCGTCAGATGAACCCGAGGATTATGTGGCAAGCTGCCACGTGATCTCTCAATCATCAATAGATGGTTAAAAAGCTCCTGATGCAGAGAAATTGGGGGCAGATCCCGAACCGAAACCCTTGGAACCGTATGACGAGATGATCGATCTGCTACTAAACGCAGCCCGTCAGAGAAGCAAAGCCGATCGAGAGCGCGAAATGGCCATATTCACAAAAGCCAAACGCCGGCGACTGGACGAAAGGGTTAAAACACTCCCACCAGATCAAAGCACATCCACTGCAAACAAAAGTAAACTTAAGACAAGGAAAAAGTTCGCCAAAGCCCTGTCGGTGGGAATGAAGTTGCCGCCTTTCAAAGAAGATACTTCAGAAAATATGTTCCCTGACGAACTAGATGCGCATCCAAACTACTGCTTATACCATCAAAGGATCACACACCTTACTGAGGAATGCATGGCCTTTAAAAATTGGTAGAAGGGATATGTTGCTCATTGACAACATTTCAAGCGGATGAAACGCAAAACTCGTCGAGAGCAGAGAAGCACAATAGAGGAGCGCAAAAGAACTTCCGACGATTGTCACATGGTTAATTCTGGGGACTCGCAAGTTCTCACCTTTGGGAGCGATTCTGAGAAAGAAATAGCCCTTGGCCCTCTCTTCAAGGAATCCATCTCCGAAACAGAAGAGGTGAAGACCTGTGAGAATATTCAACTGCGCAATCGTACGTTACCCGAAAAGAATCTCGGACCCACAAGCAAGGGAGCGAACAAAAAAGATAATGGGAAAGAAAAAGTCCGTGAAGATATCGCCCTCAATGACCGAGTTGTCGAAGAGCTGGCAGCCAAGAACCCGCCAAAAAAAACAAGGTGGATTACAACGTTCTGGCATATCTGAGGAAGATACCCTCGCAGCTAAGCATTCTCGATGCCCTTCTTCTATCTAAAGAGGCGAGAGATTTGTTGATCAAGGTGTTACAGGACGCCGAGCAGTTTCAAGTCTTCCTTGCAGAAGAAAAGATGAAGGACGAGCTGGAAGAAGTGCACACAGCTGACATCACTTTTAGCGATGAAGATCTCCTCCTCGGGACGTACGAGCACAACCGCCCCCTATATGTCACCGGATACTGCCACGACATTAAGATAGGGAAAATTCTAGTTGACAATAGGTCATTTGTCAACCTCCTAAATGTCAGAGTGCTAAAAGAAATTTGCATGAGCATTCGGCACCTAGCTCGAGATAAAATTACCATCTCCGGTTTTGACTCCTAGTCTTCATGGACGCTCGAGTCCGTAATACTGACGTTACGCTTCGGATCGCTCGTTACCGACATCAAGTTTCTCGTCATTGACGCCAAGACTTGCTACAACGCTTTGCTCGGCAGGCCCTGGTTACACGAATACAACATCATCCCTTCTACACAACATCAGTGTATGAAGTACTTCAAAGATGGTCTCGAATATACCATGACAGGGGAGCTGAACCCATTCTCCGTGAATAAAGTCCGAAAGTACGAAGATGCAAAGTATTTCTTACCGGACTTTAAAGATACGGAAAGTTGCCATAAGCCGGAGAATAAGTGAAAAGCTATCACCACTATTCCGGTCTTCGGAAGCGATACCGAAGAGGAAGACGAGATAGTCTGTTCGGGGCCGCTCCAATACAACAAACCCGGACCGTCTAACCCTATGTTGATCTTCGGCAGTAACTTCGAAGATGAGGTCAACGCAGTATTCTCGGTCCGTCCATCGGTACAGGCCCACGCTGGAGATGATCAGAGTTTGCAGATCGCCATGATTTCGCGGCAGCACTACAGAGAGCTTGATGTGCTTGAGACATATAGTGTGCAAGAGCTACGGACATTCTACGTCCCTCCCAGGAGAAAAGGTGAAAAGGCGATCCTATTTTATCAATCCACGGAGACTAAAGTCGGAAAAGAAATCTGGCATGGTGTCGATTCTACGCTTGACAGGCTCCGGCCCATCCATCTGCCCAGATACTACACAGAAGGATTAAAAAGGCTGTTGAGGCGCCAAGGCGTAACCTTCAAACAGACTACGTGACAGGTTCAATTCTATAAAAGGATTTGGAACGTCCCCGGAACTCAGCGAAAATTGCCCAACAGAAAAATGGAGACGATCGGGCTCGGATATGTCCAATCCAAGAAACGGGAACGATTCCATGGATGCTATGTTATACATGATTTCGATGAAGAAGGAGATGCTCTGTTAAAAGACACTGAACTTGAACCAAAAAGAGGCCCAGCTGTAAAAATGCCAAGTCCGTCGTTTGAAGAACAGATGAACAACCTAATAAGGGAAGCGGTTCAAAGGGTCCGGGATGACCACAACCGTGAAATGGCTATCTAAGAGAAAGCCAGGACGCAGCGCCTCCTTCAGCAGGCTACGGAGAATGACGATGCCCTTCGTCACCAGCTCGTCGTACAGAAGACCCGACGCGGAGGCAAAAACAAACTAAAGAATGGAAAAAATTTCCGACCGCGGCAAAAAACGGGTCAAAGAAACCACGCGATCGAGAATTGAGCAGCCATGATCCGTCTCTTATAAAGAAGATAGGTCGAGCATATTCTTTTCCCCAAGACAAGACAAGGAAGATATTTGATCTTGTCATGAAACATCAGATGATTACGCTCCCGGAGTCCAAACACCCCGAACAAGCAGAAGAGGTCTCTCATTCGGATTATTTCTCCTATCACCGAGTGATAGGACATCCTCTCGAAGACTGCTTCACATTCAAAAACTGGATAGAAGACCAGTATCAGCAAGGCAGGTTCGCTCTATCCAGTAGTTGGAGGGTAACCCCACCACAGAAGGATGTTCCAAAAGCAACGTATATAGCGAGAGTAGAATAAGATCAACATCGGTCTTGGAAACGATTTTGTACCTGTCACGTGATAACGCTGTCAGAAGAAGGAGTATGCGAGGATATGGATGGCCTCTCCTGGTGCTTCGAAAATGAGTATGAAGATGCGTTGATCTCAGAACTTCCACCGGTGCCAAAAGAGTTGGAAGATGAAATACATACTACTGCAGACAACCTAAGGAAAATCGATTTGGGGACGGCAAACGACCCGAGGCCTACGTTCGTCAGTGATTTGCAGTCCGAAGAATAGGTAGCTATGCTAAGAGACGTGCTTATGCAGTATAAAGACTGCTTCGCATGGAACTATTCTGAGATGCATGGGCTAGATCCAGAGATAGCTGTGCATAAATTGGCGATGTCTCCGGACGTCAAGCCAGTCAAGCAAGCACCAAGAAGAATGCGGCTCGAACTTGAAATGAGCATCAACGCCGAAGTTAAGAAGTTAATCGACTCCGGCTTCATCCAAGAAGTTCAGTACCCTGACTGGATCGCCAATATCATCCTAGTGATGAAGAAAAATGGGACGGTGCGCATTTGCGTAGACTTTCGGGACCTCAACAAAGCTTGTCCGAAGGATGACTTTCCCGTACCGGTCACCGAGCTGATGATAGACAATACGTCTACTCACGAAGTCTTCTCCTTCATGGACGGCTCATCAGGGTACAATCAAATAAAGATGCATCCTGAAGACCAGAAGCATACCGCTTTCCGGACTCCTCTGGGCATATTCTGCTACAAAGTGATGCCTTTCAGTTTGAAGAACGCTGGTGCTACTTATCAGAGGGCCATGACGAAGATTTTCGATGACCTCATACATGAAATCATCGAATGCTATATCGATGACCTCGTGGTGAAAAGCAAATCATATGAGGAACACTTGGAACATTTAAAAATAGTGTTCCAGCTTCTTCGAAAATACAATCTGAAGATGAACCCTCTCAAATGTGCGTTTGGAGTTTCCTCGGGCAAATTCCTAGGATTCATCGTACGACACAGGGGCATCGAAATAGACCCGTCAAGGATCAAGGCGATTATGGAAATGCCTCCGCTAAGAACTCTCAAGCAACTGCGGTCTCTCCAAGGAAAGCTCGCGTATATCCGGCAATTCATAGCCAATCTCTCCGGCAAGTGCCGCCCCTACAGCCATTTAATGAAGAAGGGGACATCGTTCGTCTGGGATCGCAAATGCCAAAGCGCACCGGACGAAATCAAGCAATACTTGCAGAATTCGCCAGTACTGACCGTTCCGGTCAAGGGAAAGCCTCTCATCCTGTACACAACAGCCCTTGAGGGTTCTTTAGGTGCGCTATGAGCACAAGAAAACAACCAAGGGAAGGAGAGAGCCCTCTACTATTTGAGTCGAGTTCTCCTGGGGGCAGAAAACAACTACTCCCCTATTGAAAAACACTGCCTGGCATTAATCTTCACAATAACGAAGCTCGGACACTATGTGTTGGCGCATGAGGTCCATCTCATATCAAAGGTGGATCCTCTCAAATATCTGATGTCAAAAGCCATTCTAACAGGAAGGGTCACTAAATGGGCCCTGCTCTTGATGGAGTTCTCAATAACATACCGACCCCTCAAGGCAGTGAAAGGTCAGGTCATCGCCGATTTCCTCGCTGAGCATCCGATACCTGCTGATTCACCCATAAATTGCGAATTGCCAGACGAGCACGCATTTGACACGATCGACAGGGTGAGAGGAGAGAGTGATACCCGATGGGAACTCTACTTTGATGGGGCATCTTCCATGAAGAAGCGAAAGCATAGCTCCCCCATAATCAAATCTGGGGTAGGCCTCATCTTCGTGACTCCACAAGGAGGGATAATGCGCTTTGCCTTTGCCTTAACAGAGCTGAGGACGAACAATGAAGCCGAATATGAAGCTTTTATAGCAGATCTTGAGATCGCCGTCGACATGGGAATCGAAAACTTCCTCAAATACGGAGACTCCCAGCTGGTCGTTAGCCAAGTAAACAGTGACTATCAAACGTGCAAACCAGAGTTGGTGAAGTACGGCGAGAGAGTACAACAATTGCTGACTCAAATTCTTGCCTATGCCCTGGAAAGCATACCGTGTGCGGAAAATAGCAAAGCGGACGCGTTAGCCAAACTTGCTAAAGAACTGGCTGACAAAAACCTCGATGATGTAAGGATCGTTGTACAAAGCCATCGGGTTCTTGCACCAGCAGAAATATCCCCAAAATCGTCTGAAGAAAAGGAAGCGACCAAGCAAGCGGCCCTACAAATAGAGGACCAGGAAAAGGCCAAGGATTGGAAAGAAGTCTTTATAGACTACTTCAAATCCCGTCGAACACCTGAAAATGCATCCTCGAGACATCAGCTCATGAAACGAGCTCTGTCTTTTGCCTTCGTCAATAACACGCTGTATAAGAGATCGTTTGACTCTCTATGGCTAAGATGCCTGGGACCAGAAGAAGCAAGGAGAGTCGTCCAAGAAACTCACGATGGATTTTGCGGTTCTCATCAAGCCGGGCCAAAAATGAAGCTGAAGATCAAAAGAATGGGCTACTATTGGCCCACGATGAGTCAGGATTGTCTCAAATACGCGAAACAATGCCACTCATGCCATATTCACGGATACTTCATCCACCAGCATCCAAACCCGCTACACCCAACAGTAGCCAGCTGGCCGTTCGAAATGTGGGGAACCGATATAATTGGGCCCATCGAACCAGCGTCATCTAAAGGACATCGGTTCATATTGGCGACAACCGATTATTTCTCTAAGTGGGTAGAAGCAGTACTGCTAAGAGAGGTGAAGACGGAGAATATTCTCCATTTCTTCAAGACACACGTCATCTATCGGTTCGGCACTCCGCGACGGATTATCTCCGATAATGGACCAGCCTACAGGAGTCACAAAATTAGCCGCTTCGTACAGCAACATAATATAAACTGGAGATACTCTTCGATCTATAATCTCCGAGCTAATGGTCTAGCTGAGGCTTTCAACAAGAACTTGACGAAGATCGTAAAGAAGACAGCGTCCAAAAATAAGGACTAGCACAAGAGACTGCATGAAGCTCTCTGGGCGTATCGGACTACGTTCAAAACGGCCACAAACACAACGCGGTATTCATTGGTATTCGGCACTAAGGCAGTACTCCCCTTGGAGATAGAGCTACTCTCCCTACGAGTGGCGGTTCATTACGAGCTAACAGACGAAGAGAATGCACATCTTCGGCTGGAGGAGTTCGACGCCCTTGATGAAACCCGGCTCATGGCGCAGCAAAACCTGGAGGCTTACAAAGCAAGGATGACGCGCTCGTACGATAGATTGACTAGGTCGAGAACATTCCGCCAAGGCGAAGTCGTGTTAGTCGTAAAAAGACCTATGATCCCTAATCGTGCCAAACGGGGGAAATTCGAGCCAAACTATGAGGGCCCGTATATCATAGACAAGGTCTACCAAGGTGGGGCTTACTTGCTCATGAATATGCATGGAGAAAGACCCTTTAGGCCAATAAACGGTCGGTTCTTGAAAAAATACTACGCCTGACCGAAACGTCTGTAAACTACTACGAACCGCAACATCCTAAGGTGCAAAAAATATATATAAAAAAACGGTACGTCCATAAGCAAAATGGGAAAGAATGAAAACCTGAAAGGGCTTTGTGAGTAAAAACAATAGGGCTACCGGCGAGTTTGTGAAAACCCGAAAGGGCACAATCTCGTTAAAAGACACTTGCAGGGTCCTCTCAACCTTGCAAGGAGAAAATACCTGCATGAGATCTCTATGACTCACAAAGGAGCAATACACTTAAGAATCCCCGCGATTCCTAAGGAGAAGTTACACTTACATGATCCTTACGACTCGTAAGGAGAATTCCCCTATGAGACCCTCACGGCTCATAGGATTCAAAAGCCTTAAGCTACAGGGATCTAAACTTGTTCGTAAGCCATCACATTTCCCAATAATGCCCTACAAGCGTTTCAATATTGACCCTTGTATACAATCCACAGGCACGAATAAACATTTCCCCAATAGAGTCCCACCAGCGACGAGGGATATCCTCACATAGTGAACGACCCTTGTAGGTCCTCTCGATATACAAGGAGAAAACACTCTTGCAAGATCCTTACGACTTACAAGAGAACATACACTTAAGAATCCTCACAATTCTTAAGGAAAAACACACATATAAGATCCTCACGACTCCTAGGGAGAAACACCTTTATGAGACCCTTACGGCTCATGAAGTTAAAAGCCGTAGTCGACAGGATCTTAACCCTGTTTGCTTAGCCACCTTTGTTCGAACGGACAAAGGCAAATGATGATTCGCTCATGGCAATATCCCGGTTGTAGCGATACTGATGCCTAAATCGTTATCAAATTCCAATTCCTTTCATGGCAAATGATGATTCGCTCCTGGCAACATTCCAGTCGCAGCGATACTGATACAAGATTGGTATCAGACCTTGAGTTCCATACTTAAAAAAATAGCCGAAATGTTTGGGCAACTCGCAGTAAAAATCAGCGGGTAAAATATATGCATACAAAACTAGCCAAAATGATTGGGCAACTCACAATAAAAACAGCGAGTAAAAAAGGAAAAACAACCAAAATGATTGGGCACCGTGAAAAATAGCCGAAATGATTGGGCAGTCGTGACTTTCGCGATACAAAAAGCTGAAATGATGGAGCATCGCAGAAAGAAAACAAAAAAACATATAAAATGAAACTTTTGCCCTGCGGGTAAGTCCATACTGACCCCTGTATACAATCCATGGGCATAAATGAAAAGGGAATCATTGTCCCGACAAACTCTATCAAAGGGAGAGTCGGATCTCGACGGCAATATCTACAGCCTAAAGATCGACAACGATGTGACGTCAACAACCGACCTTAGAGTCACAACAAAGAAGAGCCATGGCAAAGTCTCTAGTTCCAAATCTCGACGGCCACATCTACAGCCTGGTGACCCACAACGGCGTTCCTCCTCATTCTAGCAAGATACGAACGCGGGACTACCAATCAGAGCCACGGCAAAGTCCCCAGTTCCGAGACTTTGCTGTTCACAGACAACCTAAAGTCAACCCTGACACTATAGCGGCTAAAGTCAACCCTGACACCGTAGCGGCGAAAGTCAACCTTGACACCGTGGCGGCGAAAGTCAACCCTGACACCGTAGAAAGCGGCGAAAGTCAACCCTGACACCGTAGAAAGCGGCGAAAGTCAACCCTGAAACCGTGGCGGCGAAAATCAACCCTGACACCATGGCGGCGAAAGTCAACCCCGACACCGTAGAAAACGGTGAAAGTCAACCCTCGACCTCCCCATCGAAGCAATGCTTCGACTCGGGAACAAGTCAACTCATCAACCACTTACGAGTCCTCTCGGCTTGTGAGGAAGAAAATTCTCTTGCGGGATCCTTACGACTCTCAAAAGAAAGCACACTTAGGAATCCTCACGATTCCTAAGGAGAAAATACAGTTACGAGATCCTCTCGACTCGTAGGGAGAAAAATCTTTATGAGACCCTCACGGCTCATAAAGTTAAAAAGTTTTAGGCAGCAAACCCAAACCTATTTTCTAAGCCATCACTACCCTATGAAGAGTTCAAGATGAGTTGTTATCTACAGGCTACACTTACTAGAGTAACATGACAACAACACAGCAAAGAAAAGAAAGCGATATAAGATAAAACATGTCCTTTATTCATGAGTTCAATTGAGTACAAGATACATCATATAAAAAAATAAAAAAATAAATGAATAAATGTTATTCATGAATTATACAAGTTTCCATCAATACAAAAAATTACAAAGACAGGTACTAAGGAGGAGGCCTTTTCAACAAAGTCGGCAAGCCGCTCGTGCACTCCTTTCAGCTCCTTCTCACAGTCAGCCACTGTTGCCAGCTCCGCTTCAATTCGTACTCGTTACTGCAAGAAGGATGAAAGATTCGTATCGATTTCATGCTTAGCAGCTTCGCAACTTTGCGCAACCCGCTCAGTGGAGTCAAGCTTCTGCCTTAGCGCCAATCCATCTGAGATACATCGTTGGAGACTATCAAAAATAGCCTTCAGCTGTGCAGCGTTCGCGTTGACCTTGGCGCGCAACCGAGCAAACTCGTTAGAAGCCGCCTCATGTTCCTTCTGTCATAGGGTCGCCTCTTGTTCAAAATGGTGAAGGAAAGGAACACTCTGCTCCATTCATGCAACCCGCTGGGAAGTTGAAGCTAACACCTCAGGAATAATACGCTTGAGCTTGACCTCGTGCAAGCAAGACTCGATCTGTCTACAGTAGTCAACCTATGACCTGACCATGTCCTCGTCATGGAAGTTCACGAGTGTCGCCAGCATTGGATTAACTTGCATAGAAAAATTGCAGCGGAGGTGAGGGCTTCAACATCAAGATCCTCGACGAACTCGCTCAAACATTCGTCGGCTGTTCACGGCGCCTCAAGAAGATGTGAGTTTAACAAGAGGCCCTGCCGGCATCGGAATGTGAGACTCGAAGGGAGCTAGAGCCGGTGCGATTGCTGCAGAATGAGTCATGGTTAAATGCCAACTCAGGAAATAAAGAAAACGCATAAAGGGTAAAGCCTATCATACCGGCTATAACAGGCGGTAGGACGGGGAGTGTAGGGAGCTCGGTTATTCTCTTGACCCACGACGCTATATCCAATATGAAGAATAGTTAGCAACATGGCTATCCGTAAAAGAAAGGAAAAGATATCGGTTATATACTATACTCACCGACATCAGCAAATAGGGCAATCTCTGGCTGGAATGAGAAATGCGGGTTCAGCACCTGATACAGGTGATCAAAAAGGACTCCTGCAAAGTTATGACGATATACTGTCAGTACAACGAGAGTGATACCCACAATGAAGTCGATGAATCATAAACCTATACCTTCCAGCATTTCAGAAGACATGGGAGAAGGCGAGGGAACAACAGCCGTCATTGCGGCGACCCGAGATGCTTTAGAAGGCACAATTTCAGCAGCAAAAGCATCACTAGGCCTAGTGACTTCTTCGCTCGCCTTCAGTGGGACGGTCTTGGAGCCCATAGCTTCATCCCCTGATTCGACAAGGGCTGTTGTGACACCCGCGATGCCTGCCGACGCCAGAGAGCCCACAAGGGGAGAGAGCAGCGGTTTGGGCAGTCCCAGACTCTCTGGAGAGAGCAGCTACTTCGGACTCCATGGTCGCCGTCGCCTCGCCTACCATCTCACCGCCAAGACTTGGCTCTGCAGGATATGATATATAAGAATTTGCAAACCAAGTTCTAATAAAAAAAATGGGCATTGCGTTACCTTGCGATGGATCCTCAGTTGCCTCCCGAGCCGTGCGCGCAACCTGTCTATGGGCAGTAGACAAGGCAGCTGGGGTACCCTCTGAAGTAATAGCGACAGAAGGAATAGTGCTTGAGCCTGCACCCGTAGCCAAGGTATCATCACGCTCCCTCGCTGCGCGCTTCCTGCACTTCTTTTCAGTTTGAGCAGTGAGGACCGACCTCCTCAAGACTTCGGACAAGGGGATGCCTTCACCGTCATCCGACCCTAGTTTTGCCTCCGGCGCCATTACGACGTCCATCATCGGTTGTTTCAGCAAATACTCTCACGCTGGCTAGGGGATAACCGTAGTTGTGATGGCCGGCTCTCACAAGACTACTGCACCATCGCTTGGGATCGGCGCTACACCTGGAACAACTGGAGCCGAAGTAGTCCCTGTAACAAGGTGAAATAAAGCGTCAGAGTATAGGTATAAAGCATGAAGGCGTAATCAAACAAAATAAGTTATACCCAAGCCACAAGAAGCGCGAAACCTCTCTTCCTCCTCAAAGGTATGGAGGGAAGCCGCCAAAGCCTCTTCAGCGGAGATGCCTGACAAAGAAGGATGTATTAATAAATGCATAATAAAAGAGAAGGAAAAAGCTCACAACGACATGACTAGAGCATACCCGTCTCCGTAAGCGACAGCAACGCCGCCTCTGTGCGAGCCTATCGTTCGGAAGCCACAAGGGCGGTTTGAAGATCGGTATCATCCGCAGGCTCGATAAATAGACCCTCGTTGGTCCCGTACTCACTCAATCCCTCACTATAGGGAGCATGGGGCTCCTGGTCGAGTACGACATCGACAGAAAACATCGGCTTTTTCTTCTTTTACGAACGAGCCCCGGAGGCTGACGATATGAGCTTACGCTTCACGGGCATTTTTGGACGACGGGTCCCAATCTCCGTGCCAACTCTAGAGTCTGGAGATGCTATAGCTACCATTTTAGGAACGCTGGGTTGTGGCTTTGAAGTAAAAGTATGATGGAACACAACCGTATTAGTCTCTCTTAATGAAGGACGAACAGAAATTCGTCGTTTTAAAGGGACGGATGGGTTACCGGTAGGGACTGCGCCCTTGCAATCAAGCAGCAGCCGTCGTTCTTCCCTAATCACGGCACCCATCGCGGGCTGGTACCATGTCACACATGTGTTCGAGGCGTTCGGGACGTAGCTCGGCTCGTTGATAAGGAAGATGGACCCGGTATTCAGGCGCATAAACTGGTGCAACATAGTGCGAATGCCCTCTTCAGTTGCAGTCGGTTCAGCCAGAAAAGCTTCGAGGGGAATACCCTGGTTGTAACCCGACTATTGAGAAAAGCGGTGCGGGTTGTACCTTATAAACAACGCCGACTCGTTCTGCCTGAATACTAAGAAGCCCGGCCTGATCGAGTACAAATGTAGGATCTCCCGAGCCTTCAACATAGAAACCCTGTCCGTGAAGGTGTCACGCAGCGGCTGCACCGCCATAGTTAACTCCTTTCCGATAGTCATGACCCTATCAACGAAGGTCATGCTATCCCTAACCATGCGCGGGCGGATGATCACTCCCCGAGCTTCTCGCTACGACAGGTCTGAAGCAGAGGCGTCGATTAGAGACATCACCCAGGGGAAATTGTAGCAATCATTGAAACGAGGACGTTTGTGGATTCCAAAGGCTCCAAGCACGTGCAGCTCGATCCACGAAGTAAAATAGTGCAACGAGAGATGCACGGGTTTTAAACCCGGCTGAGTAGTGTCCGCCGCTAAGCTCAAGCCATGATACAAATGAGCCAGCCCGGCAATCCCGACGGCAACCCGCGTTTCTTCAACCATCTGTTAATTATATATATGCCTTAGAGGCCATTGTTATACATATGATGTATATTATAGTGGATGCTTGGATATATATAGAGAGGACTTTCTTGCTCGTCATGATAGTATGCTATTTGGTTTCACTTTATCTTAACATGTTGACTTATATTAGTTTACCGTCTTGCTCCCACATGTTGATAAAGCCCTTAGAATATGTACTCGACTACTGGGACTATGATCAGATCATACTAGTAGGGCCAGGGTAGTCAACGAGTACATCCTATAATTGTTTCTAGTCGATGGTGTGTCGATACAGGGCATCGATACACCAGAGTAGACTAGCGTACACGCATCTTGACCCATATGATGGGCGATGGATGATCCCATATCCATCGGTGTTTGACATCAAAGATGGTGTACGGGTGCTCAGTGGAGACTAGGTACACTGGACGGACTCGCCGAGAACTCCCAGATGGTATTATACCTCACGTTAGATGGCAGTTCTCAGGTGACACTGGTACTGTAGACCCGAGATCGTCATAGAGTCTTGTGTGATTCCCATTGTGCTTTGATTTCCATCATACCACGTCCAAGAGGGCGTGCAAAACGGTGGCTTTTGGGTACAGTCCCGAATCACATGGAGGCAATGAGCGATAGGAGGGGTTTCGTTTCTCCCGGTATAGGGAGTTGATGTTGTGCTGTGTTCGATTGGCTATAACTGGAAGTCCCTGGCCAGGGCGGATATTAAGTACTGCTGGTAAGTGTTATCAGTAGGTTCTCGACCTGTTATGAGCCTCACATCAACATGACTTATCGGTTACTGGGGTTTGACGTTTACCACCCCTACACTAGATATGCAACATATCAGACGAAGAGACCGGACTGTACGGTAGTGTTACTGATTGGATTCACAGGAGAATGTATAGGCTTGCTTGTTGATCTTCTGATCGCTCAATACTTGGGTGGCTGTTACGTTTAGCTGACCGCTTGCAGCTTGTGGGTGTTTGATATGATCATCACCTGCTACCGGCGTATTGACGATTCTTTAGAGTCCTACACAGATGTTTCTTGACTTAGGCAAAACGGAGCAGGAGCACATATGTAATATGTGCGGGACCGAGGATAATACAATATAAGATACCGTATTCTATTCTCGCGATATTTGATACCGTCCGGGTATATGTGATATAGCCGGATCATCAGATCAAGTGTTGATTCGATGAAATGATACAGTTTATATTAGTCGGTTATTTGAGAAATAGCCGGATTGTCGGATCAAGTGTTGATTCGATAATTTAATGTATAATTATATATGTGATATATTACATTACATTATCTAATATTGGCTCGCTTTATTGATTCATTTTCTCACCGAATAATACATTGATATATATGCGATATAAGTTAATTGTATTATTTTCTTTTGTTAAAAAATATATTATATATGTGATATATAATATTGTAACAAGTTATGTTTACAAATGCAACATAATTAGTGAAGATTAAACATGGTTAGGGTTTGATTTGGGTTAATCTTTTCTAGAAGCTTCTAGAAGCTTTTGTTTTGTTTTTTGCAAAGATATTATGTGTTGATATTTTTGGAGATATTTTCTTAATCCAACCCACACCCTTTACCCTAGTTAAATCTCTACAATGGTTGAGTCTTTCTTGACTTAACCATGGTTGCAATTGTAATGATAATAACAATTCCTTATTCATCACAAATAGATTGATTATTCTTCTTCTTCTTTGAGCTCTCAAAAAGCTTTCTAGGTTTTTCTTTTGTGATGGATAAGTGTGAGATCTTGAAAATAAAAGAGAGCATAATTTCTACTTCATCATCCTCATCTAATCTAGCCAATTAGATTACGGTGTGCACTTCATTAATAATTGATTAGTGAGTGAGAGCTTGAGTTAAAGAAATTTCAAGGTAGATCATCTTAGAAAAGGAAGACTTCAAGCAAGCATGGATCATTCGGGTTGTGGAGCTTCTCTTGAGTCCGGGAGATCATGGATCGCGGCGAAGTGACTACTACTCGGAGCTTGTGAAGCGAAGGAGCGGACTACAAAGGTTGTAATCCCTCTCTCTTAGTTGTAAAGATGTTTACTTGCATGTTTAACCCTAATAATCTAGCAAAGATCCTTGCTTTGGGTTGTTCGGCACGTCTAAATTTTAAATCGGGCATGGTTGATGCCTTGTAGAACCTTGTGACAGTGCCTAGTAACCCTACAGTGGTATCAGAGCCTAGCTAGAGCATTAGGCGACGTGTTTACGAAGTTAAAAGTTCGATCGAACCCCGAAACATCAAAATTTGACCCCTCTCTGGAAATTTTTAAAAAATATGATTTTTTCTGTATTAAAAATACTCAGAAAATTCAGAAGGTGATTATAAAAATTACTGTGAAAAACGACAACCTAATACCCTTAAAGCGCCGCGGAACCGCGGCAATACCATGCCTTGCGCGGCGGTTCCACGGCCGTACAGGGGTATTAGGGTTAGATTTTGATACAGTAACATCCGTAGGTACTTTTGCATGCTTCTGGGAATTTTTAATTCTACTCAAGTGTTGAGTTTTTTAGAGATCTTTTGTATTCGTTGATTCGATCGGAATGTTTAACTTCGTTTAAGTGTTTTCCGGATAATTTAGAACGTGTTAAAATGTTCGAACGGATATCAATAACTCATTTTTTCCCGACACGAAAAACTTTCAAATGTTGAATTTTTCTTGAGTTTAAAACTTTCGGAAAAACATGCAAGCATATCTGTGGACCCTCTAGAAGAACGTAACCTTAACTCGATTATGTGACGGTCAAAACTTCCACTGAACCCTTGGGTTTGTGGTAGTTTAGCGTTGCCACATGTGAGGCGTTGGTTTGACCCTTCTACGGCTGGTTCATTGGGGCGGTGACATGTTCTGGGATTTTTGAACTCCGCTCAAGTGTTGAGCTATTTGAGAATTCTTGGGTGTTTGATTATTCGATCGGAAAGTTTAATATTGTCTATTTATCTGGAATGTGATACAATATGTTGAATTCATATAGTTAGGCATGAAATGCGAAGTATGTGATATTTCGGATTTATGATGTCTAAAGTGATTGTGGATTCCAAATGTTGTAGTTTTACACTTTCTTTTCTGTGACCGTAAGCGTAGTATGTGGTGTATCGCCGGCTTCGTTGCTATACATCAACGACAATCGGGATACGTATACTTGCTTACGTTGATGATATGAGATATTATGTGTTGCTGTGATATGTTATATTGGATCGTCGTGGTCTTGAATAGCCGGGGGTTTTATGTGAGATGAGGGTTTTTATTTTCATTCATGTAAAATTCATTGTATGTAATATTCTTTTATTGGGGCACTTCCGGGATGAGGATGATGTCACCATTGTATATTATTTACTTTTCCGCATTAGGTAGACCCAAGGAGGGGAACACAAGTAACCGGGTTCTAGGGTCCAGTGGGATGCCATCTCGAGGAGTCGAGACCGGGTCTCCTAACCCTACAATTGGCAGTGTTGCTTGCCGCTCTCGTAGGGGTCTAGGGATTTGGGTTTGGCTATTCATCGCGACAGTGGAATCCGTGTTTTATACAGGCTCGATGTAAAACTCGGACGTCCTAGTATATCCAATATTTCATATGTTATCTTCTGCTGCAATGTTCTGTGATGAGATCATATTACTGCCTGAGACGAATGCTTATACTATATATATATATATATATATATATATATATATGTATATGTTGATATATAAATATTACAGCTTTCATTTCTTCTGTGATGCTTAGGAAGCATAATTGATGGGATTTTATTAATGAGATTAATAAAAGAAAAGAAACCTAAAAGATGTTGTAGAATCAAAACTTTATAAAAAGGGTAGCTACAGTTTTGCTTTGCACAGCGGTATATATGATATACCCTGCACCTTATTCGATGAGGAAAGAGCCGAGATCCCTTCACCGGGAGTGACCTCTTTAGCAGAACTGGCAGATGCTACAAACTCACGGATTAGTTTTTGATTGCTTCTATAGTTTTGCTTTGCATAGCGATATTTATGAAATATCCTGCACCTTATTCGATGAAGAAAGAGCCGAGATCACTTCACCAGGAGTGACCTCTTTAGCGAAACTAGAAAAGCCTCAAAAACACTCCTTTTCAAAATCACTTGTTTCTACAACGATATCAAGTTCATTACGCTCATGGTTTTCTGAAAAACCTGCGTAGCCCTCCGTCATTTCAGATAAATACTACTTAGTATTCGTGCTACATTTGTTGACTATGTTAAGGCGTAGTGTGCGGTATCTATTTAGTGCTTATCTGTTAAAATATGAGATGTGATTAGATTAGGGTAGTTGTACGACTTTGTTGACTATGTTAAGGGTCGTGCAGGTGGGTTTAATTCAATCGGGAAATGACGGGTTGAACTTGGCTAGCAATTATGATTTGTTGACTATGTTAAGGTCATAAGTTGCTAGGGGAAAAAGCATTATTAGGAATTTCAAGTGTTGAAATTTGCAATGAGATTGTATACCTACTATGAGATAGTTGGATCCCGATACCCATTGCGAGTAAGAGTTACTCCTGGGAGAATTTTACACAGAACAATTAGCCGATCAAGTAGATGTCTAGAAAGGTGTTAATGGGGTTATGCCTCTGGGAAAACAAGGTTGATTTTAATTAGGTCCGTGCGAAAGCACGGGGAACCTCCCTCAAAGTACCAACACTGATCTGGCTGAAAGATTGACGAAATTGTAGGGTGTAATTAATTCTGGCTAATCTTACCTTTTAGGGTTTGAAGGAAGATTTGATAAAAACAGTGGGAGACATCCTGATTAGATAAGATAATAACCAATCTAATCTTACAAGAGCATACGCTAAAATGTTTCCTTCTCTCTCTCTCCAGATAGCAACCATGTCAGGCCTTAATCAAGATAATAATATGGATGTATTAATTGAAGCCGCTTATTATACTGAGCAGGGAAACGTTGGTCCCGTTCTTTCTTATAAGTGTTATGAGACTGGGCAGGGAATACGACAATATCTGGATTCTCACGCCGCCCAAATGAAGAACAAATATGTTGATGCATCTTCTTCAGGTGTGTTAGTTATTGAGAACTGTTTCTCAGTTCACCCTACGTCCTGGGTATTAGATACCGGATCGGGATCCCACATATGTAAATTGTTGCGTGGGCTACGTAAAGATAGAGAACTGGGAAAGGGTGATCATTCCGTACAAGTAGAGAATGGTACAAATATTGCAGCCAAAGCAGTTGGCGAATATCACATTGTATTACCAAGTAGTAATACATTGATTCTGAATGAGTGCTATTATATACCGAACATGATGTGCAACATTATATCAATTTCTTTATTAAGTAAAGAAGGGTGTAATTTTGTAATACAGGATAATGTTATGAACATCTTCCTAAATCAAAAGTTGAGTGGATCAGGCTCATTACATAATGGCATATTCATTCTCAATCAAAATACAGTCCTTAATATACAAAACACACACAAGAGGAACAGTTCAGAAATGAACGAATCTTTCTTGTGGCATTGTAGACTTGGTCATATCAATACGACGCGGCTAGCTAAGTTACATAAGGATGGATATTTGAAACCGTTCGAATTATCATCTTATGATACTTGCCATTCATGTCTCAAAGGTAAAATGACCAAAACTCCGTTTAGTGGACACGGAGAAAGAGTTGAGGAACTCTTAGGGCTGGTACATAGTGATGTATGCGGTCCTATGTCTACACATGCCAGGAACGGTTCTTCCTACTTCATTACATTCACTGACGATCTCTCAAGATACGGACATGTGTTCTTGATGAAACACAAGTCTGAAGATTTTGAGAAATTCAGAGAATATAAGCACAAAGTAGAGAACCAAACGAGCAAAAATATTAAGATCCTTCGATCTGATCGAGGAGAATACTTGAGCAATGAGTTCCTAGACTATCTACAAGAGAATGGGATTCTCTCTCGGCTTACTCCTCCTATACACCACAACCTAACGGTGTATCGGAGCGGAGGAATCGCACCCTATTAGATATGGTGCGCTCTATGATGAGCACTGCTGAGTTGCCTATTTCCTTCTGGGGTTATGCACTTGAGACAGCAGCATACCTATTGAATCAAGTTCCATCTAAATCTGTACCTACCACACCATATGAGATATAGAGTAGGAAGAGACCGTATCTTAAACGAGTTAAGATATGGGGTTGTCCGGCCTATGTCAAAAGGCAAAATCCGGACAAACTCGAGACACGATTAGTTCTTTATAAGTTTGTGGGATATCCTAAGAATTCCCAAGGATATTTTTTCTACCATGCTGAAAAAAAAGTGTTTGTTTCTCAATATGCCACCTTTTTAGAAAAGGAATTTCTTACAAAAGAAATTAGTGGCAAAGAGGTAGAGCTAGAAGAAGTTCCAGCACCACAAACTACAACTGATGATTTATTGGAACCAGAGGATTCAATAGTACCCAATGAACCCCGGCCTCTCCACCGATCTAGTAGGGTTTCACATCCACCTGAGAGATAATACGGTTTTCTCGTTGATGGTGGGAGCGAGGATTGCATCATGGAAGATGATGACCCGACTAGTTTCAAGCAGGCCATCACGAGCGGTGACTCTGTGAAATGGCTGGATGCAATGCGATCTGAGATGGAATCCATGTACACCAATAAAGTATGGACTTTAGAAGTTGCTCCTGAAGGGGTAAAACCCATTGGGAGCAAATGGATCTTTAAGAAGAAACTTGGTGTAGATGGAAAAGTTGAGACTTGCAAAGCTAGACTTGTTGCAAAGGGTTTTCTTCAAAGACCAGGTGTGGATAATAACGAAACCTTTTCTCTAGTGGCTATGCTTAAGTCCATCCGGATCTTACTTGCCATTGCTGCATACCATGATTACGAAATCTGGCAGATGGATGTTAAGACCGCCTTTCTAAATGGTGATTTAGAAGAGTGCATGTACATGACTCAGCCAGAGGGCTTCGTAGATAGTGGGAGCAGCGGAAAGGTGTGCAAGCTGCTTAAATCCATCTATGGATTAAAGCAAGCATCGCGGAGTTGGAACATCTACTTTGATGTTGTAGTCAAAGAGTTTGACTTCATCAAAAACGTAGATGAACCTTGTATATATAAAATGGTTATAGAGAGTAAGGTTTTGTTCCTCGTATTGTATGTCGATGACATACTCTTGATAGGAAATGATGTTCCTATGCTGCAATTGGTCAAGCTCTTCTTATCACAAAAATTCTCAATGAAAGATCTAGGTGATGCCTCATGCATACTGGGAATTATGATCTATAGAGATAGATCTAAACGGATACTGGGATTGTCCCAATCCAGGTACATTGACACCATACTAAAGAGGTTTAGTAAGGAAGAATCCAAGCGTGGGAACCTACCCACGATCTCTGGACTCACTCTCTCCAAAGAGATGTCTTCCAAGACTGATTTGGAGAGAGCTCGCATGCAAGGGATACCCTATGCTTCGGCAGTAGGCTTATCATGTATGCGATGCTATGTACCAGACCCGATGTAGAATACTCACTAAGTGTAGTGAGTAGGTATCAAGAACATCCTGGAGAGAGTCATTGGATAGCTGTGAAGAACATTCTCAAGTACTTGAGAAGAACTAAAGAGATGTTCTTGGTGTATGGTAACGGAGAACTCCAGGTGGAGTCCTTTAAAGATTCAAGCTTCCAAAGTGATAAGGACGACTCTAAGTCACACTCAGGATTTGTCTTTACCCTCAATGGAGGGGCGGTGTGTTGGAAGAGTTCCAAACAGGATACCGTTGCAGACTCGACGATGGAGGCTGAATACATCGCTGCTAACGATGCTGCTAAAGAGGCTGTCTGGATAAAGAAGTTCATTACTGAACTTGGTGTGGTTCCGTCCATTAAGCATCTAATACCTTTTTATTGCAATAACAATGGAGCTGTGGCTTTGGCCAAGGAACCCAGGTCCCATCAGAAGTCCAGACATATTCTGAGGCGGTATCACCTGATCCGGGAGATAGTTGATCACAGGGAGATCGAGGTCAGGAGAGTTGATACGAAAGACAACACTGCGGATCCACTAACGAAGGCCATTCCCCAGACACAGTTTGAGAGACTCTTCGGGATGCTGGCTATGAGATACTACAACAGCTGACCTTGGTGCAAGTGGGAGATTGTTAGTTATATATATGCCCTAGAGGCCATTGTTGTACATATGATGTATATTATAGTGGATGCTTGGATATATATAGAGAGGACTTTCTTGCTCATCAAGATAGTATGCTATTTGGTTTCACTTTATCTTAACATGTTGACTTCTTTTAGTTTACTGTCTTGCTCTCACATGTTGATAAAGCCCTTAGGATATGTACTCGACTACTGGGACTATGATGAGATCATACTAGTGGGGCCAGGGTAGTCAACGGGTACATCCTATAACTGTTCCTAGTCGAGGGTGTGTCGAGACAGGGCATCGATACAACAGAGTAGACTAGCGTACATGAATCTTGACCCATATGATGGGCGATGGATGATCCCATATCCATCAGTGTTTGACATGAAAAAATATATTATATATGTGATATATAATATTGTAACAAGTTATGTTTACAAATGTAACATAATTAGTGAAGATTAAACATGGTTAGGGTTTGATTTGGGTTAATCTTTTCTAGAAGCTTCTAAAAGCTTTTGTTTTGTTTCTTGCAAAGATATTATGTGTTGATATTTTTGGAGATATTTTCTTAGCCCAACCCACACCCTTTACCCTAGTTAAATCTCTACAATGGTTAAGTCTTTCTTGACTTAACTATGGTTGCAATTGAAATGATAATAACAATTCCTTATTCATCACAGATAGATTGATCATTCTTCTTCTTCTTCCTTGAGCTCTCAAAAAGCTTTCTAGGTTTTTCTTTTGTGATGGATAAGTATGAGATCTTGAAAATAAAATAGAGCATAATTCATACTTTATCATCCTCATCTAATCTAGCCAATTAGATTAGGGTGTTCACTTCATTAATAATTGATTAGTGAGTGAGAGCTTGAGTTAAAGAAATTTCAAGGTAGATCATCTTAGAAAAGGAAGAATTCAAGCAAGCATGGATCATTCGGGTTGTGGAGCTTCTCTTGAGTCCGGAAGATCATGGATCATGGCGAAGGGACTACTAATCGGAGCTTGTGAAGCGAAGGAGCGGACTACAAAGGTTGTAATCCCTCTCTCTTAGTTGTAAAGATGTTTACTTGCATATTTAACCCTAATAATCTAGCAAAGATCCTTGTTTTGGGTTGTTCGGCACGTCTAAATTTTAAATCGGGCATAGTTGATACCTTGTAGAACCTTGTGACAGTGCCTAGTAACCCTACACCATCCGGTGAGCAGGGTAGAAAACGGCCGGCCTCATATGACGAGGGTGCATGGGAAGTACGAACCAACTTAGCCATAGGTCGAGAAACCCCAAAAAGAACGTCTCTTCGTCGACGTTTGAAACTGCAAGCTCTACGAAGGGGACGACTGGGGTGTCCGGGAGAAAGAAATTCTTCTGATCCGCTTCGACTACCAACTGTTTGTCCAAACCAAAACCGAAGAGATTGGTGAGCTTGGAAAATTTCGCGGCTTCTTTTGAAAGGACTTCGGGACGGAGAAAGCAGGCAATAAAATCTGTGAAGATGACGCCGTGCCCTCCAGATTCCAAGAACAGGCACTCATAAATATTCAACAACTTGATTAAGCTTAGGAATCAGTGCTGAATGGCATTTTCCGGAGTCAGACCCATCACTACTGATCGGGTCGCAAAGACGTATTCGTCAGGGGGAAGTATTTCCTCATAGTGTTCGCCTCTGACAGATAGGCCTGAGATCTCCGCAAACTCCTCCAGGGAGATTGAAACCTCCCGATCCGATAAGAGAAACGTGTTTTTCGGGATGTTCCATTGCTCTAAGAAAGCCTTAATCCACCATACCGGAGGCGCCGGATACTGGAAAAGCGAAGCATAGATAGCAGGGTACAGCCGAGCTTCAATAACGCCGACTTTTTTGCCGATAAGATGTACCGGGCCCACTGCAGGTATCTGGCCGAATGACGAGGAGTCAGGCCAATCATATACACCTGTCTCCATGGGCGTGACTCGCCCTGACATATGCGCCGCCCCAGAATATCTAAAACCATCGGCGGCTGCATAGGTATCGCGACATTGAGGGCTGAAGGCGACCCTCTGAGGTCCAGTGAACCTCCTCTACGACATAGTTAACTCGGGGTGAGTCGGCATAGTGAACAGCGGAGATTGGTTCTGAAGGCGTCGCACAAGAGAATCTACATCGACCCTGGATAATCTGGTTGTACCCAACCCCCACAAATGAAGCGACTTCTGCTCCGGGTCATGATCCTTAATTAGTGCAAAAACTTCTCGTTCTACGGGCGCCTCGGCGAAAACGCTCTCTGGACGAACGAATGGGAAAGAAGTGTCGTAAGACATAGTACCTGCACGGGAAGAACGAGGGTTAGTCGTCAATGCTACAGTCCAAGGCTTAGTACTTGATACTTTAAGTTTGTACCACACTGCAATGCAGTGGAAAGGGATCCAAAGGGACCCACAAAATTAAGATGACGGCTCATCATTGATGAGACAGTCAATCATTAAAAAGAAAATCATCAAAAAAGATTCTCGTTCAATGAGAGATTTCTCGGGTTAGGAGTTAACTCTTTTGATAGCAGCGCTTTGTTACAGAGGTCACTTCTATCATTATGAGGGGAATAAAAAATTCCCTAAAATTTCTAAGAGCAATGCTCTGTCAACTTTAATGGGGAATAAAAATTCCCCAAAAATTCTGAGGGCCATGCTCTGTGAGAACGATGGAGTAATCCATCAAAACCTTAAAAAAGCAAAGCTTTTTACAAAGTAAAAATTCCAAGATCTTTAAGATCTACAAAATGAACTCTAAGAGTTCTTCATTAAAGGGTTAAGAAACCCTAAAAAAGAATGATTTTTCTGATCTATGATCAAAGAAGAGCAAAGCTCTGATTTTTTAATTAACGGGTTGAGAAACCTTAAGAATCTTTAGGATCTGTGAATCTAAGTAGAGCAAAGTTTTGTTAATGGGTTCAAATCTTACCAAAATTTTGGACAGAGTTTTAACTCTTAAGGAATTTTTGTTGGGCAGGGAGCTGTGCTCTGAAGGAGAATTAAATTCTCAGAAAAAAATAAGAAGGGAAGAAGATGAACAGAAATCATCTCAGGGGCCAAAGGCCCTATTTATAGGTGTTGGAAGTCGATCCAACTTCCGAGTGATCCGACGGTGATAAAACAGCCACCGCTGCACTCACGCGTAAGCTGTGTGAGCGCAACGGTGGGGAGGGGGCATTTGTTTCCCCAATTAAGAGCAAAGCTCTATTCAAAATTCAAAATTTGAATTGCGGCAGGAGCGCCAGCATTAAGAGTCAAAAACTTTGAGGCAGGGCCTCATGTGTAAAACACGAGAGCGCTGAGCGCCAAGAGCGCCAACGCTGAAGAGTCAAAGACTCTGAGGTAGCGCCTCACGTGCAAAGCACGAGAGCGCTCGCACTAGGAGCGTCAGCGCTAAGAGTCAAAGACTCTGAGGCAGCGCCTCACGTGCAAAGCACGAGTGCGCCAAGCGCTAGAACTAAATGTTCTCCACCATTGGATCAAAGATCCAACTAAGATGAATAAATCATCAAATTGCAGAATAAAATTCTGTTGAAGAAATACTCCTCAAATCTTTCCAAACAGGAAAGATTGTGCTCTATAAATCAGAGCACCGTTGGATCAAAGATCCAATGGTGATTAAAAATCACTAAGATACAGAATGAGTTCTGTATGGGAGAATATTTCTCCAATCTTGTTAAAAACAAGAAGATTGTCTTTTGTAAAACAGAAACCCTTGGATCAAAAATCCAACGGTGGGAAACATTCCCCAAATTAATCAGAGATCTCTCAATGAGAGATTTCCCTAACTGATTCAACAAATCAACCTCCACTATATAAAGGCCCTAAGACTTCAAGTCTTAAAAGGAGGAAACCCCCACAAACTTGGAAAAATTTCGAAAAGAAGAACTTCTTCAAGGTAAATAAAACAGAGAGATCAAAGTATCTTATAAAAGAAGAAGAACTTAGTTCTTTTCTAGATCATAGATCTATAAGACAGATCTCTTTCACAAAAGAGATCATAGCATCCCATCATAAAAAGGGGGGAGAACTTAATTCTCTTCAGATCACAGATCCACAAAGACAAAGTCTTTCACAAAAATAGAAGAGATTGTAACATCTCCTATAAAAATAAGAACCTCGTTCTTAGAGCCACGAGACAAAGTCTCTTATATATGAGAACTTAATTCTCAGAATACAAAATTGATCAAGAGCGCTCCGCACTCATTGGCTGGCGCTTAGCGCTAAGCGCGCCACATGTTCCTCACGTAGACGCTACTTAATAAAGAGCGCTCTCCACTCATTGACTGGCGCTCAGCGCCAAGCGTGCCACGTGCTCCTCACGTGTGCGCTATCTCACAGGAAGCGCCTTAATCCTTTAAGTCTGGCGCTCAGCGCCAAGCGCGCCGCGTGCTCCTCACGTATGCGCTGAGGGAACATAAACTGTTCCTTAAATAAAGCCCTAGAGCCATAATGAGTGCTCAACACTCAATAAAAGACAAAAAATTGGTCAGAACCTAAACCAATACTCAGCATTGTTAAATTAAAAAGCACTGGGCCTAATTAAATGTTCTACATTTTAACTGAGTGAACCGAGCCTATGTTGGCCACAGATCCCTAATTCAGATTAATTGAGCTCATACGCTCATAAATCTTTTTAGCCGATCTTAGTCCCAAACTTGACTACAGATCTCCCAACCAACATTGGTTCAAGGGTACATCTCTTCATACCTCTGATATATGTCATTGTAATTCCTTAATGTCTTCAGAGAGATGGAGGGTCCCAATAACCAATAACTTTTGGTGCATTCCCAAACGGTTGAACCAAAACCACATAGACAATGACGTCTTTAAATTGGACTATGATGTCTTTAAACTTTACAGACTATGATGTCTCTAAACTGACATAGACTATGATGTCCTTACACCCATTGGACTGCAACGTCCTTAAACCAAAACAATAGAGTCCAAATGCTCTTTTGTTGGATCTAAATGATCCTGTTAAGTAGATCTTAGTCTAAAATTAGACTAACGTATCCTTAACAAACATTTAAGTTGATCTTAATCTCAAATGAGATTAACGATCCTTAAACCCAATCCAAACCCAAATCTAAAAAAATACGGATTTGGACTAATCCACACCCTACGGGCGACAACATAATTTAGTCCCCGTATACAATCCACGGGCAACCCAAAACAAAACAAATACACACAACACGAAGTGACCAACTGGAGAAGGAGAAACTGGTTACCGCGATGCGGTGGCGTAATTAACTGCAGGGGCTTGCACCTGTAGGGAAGAGCGTCCCCAAAATAAAAAAAAACCCTCACAATGATGGGGAATCTGACGAAGTCTGATACAATGGACGCATCCGTCTAAACCTCCGATACACGGTGCCATAAATCAACATAGCATATTCGGAGAGGTGGAAGGATAAAACCAAAGAGCATCTACCCCTAAAATTCAGGCCAGACGTCTCCACGTCCTGGTCGCGTCTTTTTGGCGGAGGACAGCGACAAAGGTTGCATTTTTCAAATCTTGCATGTTTTAGATTTCTATTTTAGGGTGTTTGGTTCGAGTTCTTGGGTTTGGGCGTCCAGTGCCTGCAAAAAGTTTTGTTTTTCCTTCCGCCTCACCCACGGCCTCCACGGCGCGGACACTGAATCCCAACAACTGCTGCACATGAACGACATGATTTATGTATTTTTCCAAGATAATTACCATTGATAACTCTATTTTAGTTTTCTACATTAAATAGGCAAGCACCCACTTTCACTGGCTCCCTGAGACTCAAGAGAATTAGTTCTGCTTAAACCTATATTTACTAGGGTCCTTATTGTAATTTAATATAACTTGAGGGGTTTTATGAAGAATATTGTTTAGTGTACTTTCAAAATAAAGATCAAGTATATTATTTGTATTTTTTTAGGGATTTCATAGGTATACATTTTAAAGAATGAGGTATATTGGTGAATATGTATATAACTTGAATAGTTCGAGCTATTTTAGTGTAAAATTTGACTTGTATTGATTCTTGATGGTATTTTCATGAAATTTGTAATTCTTTTATTTTGTTTAGAAAACATGGAATTTAATAATATCTTAAAAATATGTGGTTTAATAATATTTTTATAATTATTAAAAATAAATTTTTATTATTAAATAGAAATCCTCGTTTTTCTTAAAAAATTGTATTAAAATTTCATCGAGATCGTATGCTCCGTAAAGAGATCTACATCACGCTTTACTAGCTCGAGAATGCGTGATAATCCGCAGCATCCAATAGCGGGTTTCCCAAAATGGGTTGTAGAGGCACAATCGCAAAGAATTAAGTAACATAATTTAAAGAAATCTTGGTTTTTAATAGTTTAAGGTATTTTGATGAAAAGTCGTATTTTGCCACAAAAATATTGTTCAAGAGAATCGTGCCATGTCAAGATTTATATATGTGAGAGGTAGGTCATTACTCGTGAGGTTTTCTAAGGTAATATTAAGCAAAACAATTAAAAGATGTCGCATGTAAACTTCATGGTATTTAAACGTAAAAGCTTAATTAAAGTTATTTAACATGGATTTTAAAGTGAAATTGGTTTCTAAATATTAGTTAAATGATTACAAGTAAGGTATATATATGAGTATAAGTGATTCTTAAGAAGAATTGTGGTTTTCAAAGGTTTTAGAAACAAATATCGGTATAACTCCACTTACCGACATGTTTTGAAAAAGAGAAGTTGACCCAGGGGTATAACTCCACTTAAAGACACTTATAGTAGAAAGATAAGAAGAGATATGGGACTTACTTGCTAAAAGAATAGAGGGGAGGTAGAGGAAGAGAAGGGTAGCCTTCTTGTAGTCGCGGGGTCGCCGGAATCGTCTTGAATCCTCGCCGGAAATTGACCCAGGGCTAACTCCACTTGTACTCTTCTTAGACTTAAAATTTTTGAGAATTTTGACAATAGATTTCATAACGAAGAGGGGCTAGGGTATGAGGTTGTATTTATAAGGTGGAATTAGGGTTTTGGAATTGAAGAAATAATTAAAAAGCATTTAAAATTGGATTTAAAGATTTATTTTAATTCTCTGTTTATTTTCAGGGAAATCAAACAGAATAGGAGTAGTGGGGTAGGCCAAGGGGTGTTGTGTGCAAGACACGGGCATTTTTGCCATAGGGGGTCGGCGGCGCCGGTTTGGGATCGATCTCGCCGGCTACGTGTGGGGTTTGGGGGGTTGGATTGATGCCACATGTTCATGCCAGTAAATATGATATTAAACACATGTTTGATTTTCTGTGAATTTTCATTTTATGTGCAGAGCACGTGTAAATTTTTGGTCTTCCAAAAAGTTTAAGAGAAAAATTAGTAAAAATATATGTGGCTGATGGGATTCGAACAAATGGGCTATGTCACAGCAGTGTAAGGCTTTATTAATGAGCTACAAGAGTATTCTTGCTGTTCTTAAACAAAAAAAACCTTTTAAAGTAGACTCAGGTTTATAAACTACATTCTGTTCATTAACTTTAAAATCTTTGTACAATAAAACAGAGTCGTTACAGTTTGGTGAATATATCGGCTAGTTGTGGTTCGTTCGGTATATTTTCACGAATAATATCATCCTTATGATAGTGATCTCATAGGAAGTGATATCTCATATTTATGTGTTTGGTTCGACTATGTCGGTCATCGTTTTTGGTCATTGGACTGTAATAGTGTTGTCACAAAGTGTTTGTATTTTAGAGACTAATTTCTTATAGTCTTCTAGGATATATTTAATATAAAGACTTTGTGCGCAATATGTTCCGGCGGTGTTTAGTCGAAAATATTGCAATTTTTAACATAACAATTTCCTCACTTTTCTAATCATCTAATGATATTTGTTATAAATATAACACGTATTACAAGTTCATCTGGAAAATACCAAATACCACGTGTTATACATTATAATTAACATTTTGGAAGGAAATTGTGTGTTTATTATTTCACGCATGATATTGTCTATCTCAACATTCTTCATTGAGATTTTGTGCAGAAAATTATTTCAGGACAAGATATCTGAATCGTAAATTCGCCGACAAAATACAGGAAATCAAAGAGTTAAAATATGGCAGAGATTCAGAAAAGATAAGAAGATTCCAGATATCACCTGAATACCCATAGACCAACATCAGAAGACACAAGAAGAATGAGGCAGCGATCTTACCAAACGGCCAAGGATCCACGGCCGAGTCAGGCCAGTCCGCCGCGGATCCGCGGCCGAGTTGGGGGCTCCGGTGACGATACTTTTCCAGAAGCTTCATCTCAACTTCCTAGCTTGTTGAGAACGCTCCATTGTAACAATCTTGTTTTGAAAACTTCCCTACAACAGCCTAGCTTCTTGAGGAAGCTTGATAACTACTTTATTCTAGAAGTTTCCTTACAACTACCTAGCTTCTAGTGGAAGATTGGTGAAGGGCTATAAAAAGAGACCTAAGCCTACATTAAAAAGGTTGTTGGTTGTCGATGGTAGTTGATTTCTAGTACACAATCCAAAACTAAATCCAATTCAATTCCAAATCAAGATCCAAATCAAGAATCGTTGAGAACAATATCGAGCGATAACATTCAAGATCCTTTACGCGAAGCCGATCATCATCAAGAGCATGAGATCCTCGACAGGTCCAAGTCTCACGGAGATCGAGCAATGCAAAATTCGACGGAATAGTTACCTCTTCAAGAGACCGATCGAGAGCAATTCTTGTAATCTCGGATTGAAGGAAAGTGTAATTAGAAGTTGAATAATAAAGGTGATCAATTGTTAATTCTCGTTTTCATTAAATTTTCGTATTATGAAATTTCTAATTTTTGATTCTTTTATTTTCATGATGCGTGAGTAAATCTCCGCTTGCTAAGAATTCGAAGGAATTCAATAGATCAAATGGTGACGCATCTTAAGTCTTATGAAAATTATGAACTTTAGGAAAAAAATTGTCAACGACCAAATTTAGAGCGAGATCACCGTTCATGATAATGTCGTTGCAATTTGGGATTAAATGAGTGATGATTTTCTTTGTTAAAAGCTAGATTTGAATGTTGATCAATGAAAAGACAAGGGATAGTGAAAGAGAAACCTTAGTTTCATCAATAGATTCTTAATCTTCATTCATCGCCATCATTCTAGCTATAATTCATCAATAGATAAGATGGGTCATTTTTAGTATTCATCATTGCTACTAATTCCTATCAAATCCTACAAGCTATTCTTCAATTTTCTTGATAACTAAAATTGATATTGGACACTTTCTTGATTACTAAATCTTAAACTCTTCCTTAATTCTCTTGAAATGATAAACTCAATTAAATCTTGAAATCTTATTTTTCTTGAATTTTCTTTACTATTTTCTTTCGTCTCAACTAAAACAAGAACGAATAAATATACGAATCTCAGTGGATGACCCATACTCATTAACGAACTACATCGACACCGTTATTGATTGCGGTTATAAATTCATTGATTGTGATTATACTTTCATTTCAACCAATAAAAAACTCTTGTCAACCAAATGGCGCCGTTGCCGGGGATGCGTGCGTAATTTATTCGTTCTTGCTATTTGAGTTGAAAACTTGAAATATTATTATTCCATCAAAAATTTGAATCAAAATAGCATCGTGTGCTTAACGATTAGTGTGTGTATTTTGCAAGAAAATCTGGAATCACTGCAGCAGGGAGAAAATTATTCAGATCATTTCATCTAGGACAGAGGAGCAAAGGGAGCAGCAGTACAAAATTTCGTTCAAAGGACCGTTCATACGACCGCGGAACCGCGGCAGTTTTTAGGTATTGGCGGCGGAACCGCGGCTGCTTTGATGATATAGGGATCTAGATTTCTCTGGTATATTCTCTACTTTCTTATCTCTTCTCTGATCTGTCCAATAAAAACTTTTCTACAGGATTCTTTGCAAAAATTCACCACTCAAAAAAAATTTTGTTGTGTGTTTTGTATATTTTAATACGGAAATTAATGAGCAAAAACCAAATTCAGATTAGGTGGGCATTTCATTACCCTTCCTAAGCCACAAAAATCACAAAACCAGCATCCGCATCACCCTTCATTAACTAAAAAATATCTAGACAAGATTCTAAGGATCGTCGCGCTCAATTAGGACAGAAGAAGGTCGTGGGTAATCTATTACTTATTCGCATTTCTTTTGTGGTGTCTAAGGCAAGTGTGTCTAAGATAAGTGGTTACTTAATTTGGCTCTCTACTTACATAGCGGATACCTCCTACTTACTTGGCACTTACCTGGCCACAGGAGGGATAAAGAAATAGTAGAGGATTTATCCTACGATTTATCTTCTAGAAGTCTAGGAGCGGTCTAGTGACTTGACCTAGGCAACCATAGATCTAGGGTTGATTGTCCATTTTTTGTGTGATTTTTCAAAATCGGTCTTTTTCAAAAACAAACCAAAAACTAAAACAAACTACTTTATCTAATTATCACAAACGCTGCCACTTGTGCTAAACTGCTTAGTGCATGCTCGGTTGGACACGGGATTCTAGTGCCCGTCTTGTCCGCGTTCCTCCTATCGACTCCGAAGTCAGTAATTCTACATCTTCTTTCTCACTACACACCACATCCACCAAGATGGACGGATTTCCATCAAACTTTAATAACACCACTCTACCACCGCCCACAGGTGCACAGAACCGACCGCGCATTTCTCTCCAAGAAAGATGCTACCCTATTCGAGGTCCCCTCTCTACTTGTCTTTCCATTCCACCAGCCAATGGGGATAATTTCTAAATCAAACCACACTATATCAATCTTTTACCTAAATTTCACGGTCTCAAGTCTGAAGACGCATACGTTTTTATCACTAAATTTGAAAACGTATGTGCTATGATGGGCATTTCATAACTTTCTGTGGATGCTATGCATTTACGTCATTTCCCGTTCACTTTGTGCGATTTAGCCGAAAAATGGCTTTATAGCACAGCTGCACACTATATTTCAATCTGATGAATTCGTCATAGCATTCCTTAAGAAATTTTATCCCAATCATAAGACCGCCCGTGTCCGTAGCGAAATCAATCAATTTACCCAGCTTCCCAATGAACAATTTTGGAAGTGTTTTGAACGATTCAAGGATCTGCTGGTCCAATGTCCTCATCACGGAATCCATAGATGGGATCTGTGCCGAATCATATATGAGGGCATTAATCCAACAACAAAGCAGATGCTTGAATCCATGTGTCAAGGCAATTTCATGTCTAAATATGATGGTGAAACTTGGAAATTTTTGGAAGATTTTGCTGAAAAAACTTTGCAATGGGAGGGTGTTAGTCAACCATCGTCTAGGGGAGGTATCCATCAACTTGATGTTTCCATAGCAGTCAAAACCGAAATGGCAGCAATGCAAAAGAAATTTGAAGCTATGGAACACAAATTTTTATTAGCCTCCCTAAACCCGGTCACACTCTCTAAAACCGTGTGTGGATGCTGTTCCGATCCATCACATTTGACAGAAGAATGTCCTTTGAATTCTCTGTTTCAAGGTCAAGAACACACTAATGCTGCTTTTCAGCAACGACCTAGAAACGATCCTTATTATTCCACTTATAATCAAGGTTGGAGGAATCACCCTAACTTTGTTTGGAACCAACACCAAACTCAAAATATGGTTCCAAACCAAAATAACTTTCAAAGGATCTCTCCACAACAACAGCAACCGCTACAACTGAGTCAGCACTCCTTTCAACCACAAAATTTTCAAAATCCAGCCAACACTTCTGCACCGTATAATAATTCTTTGCAATTGGCCGGTACCGATAATTCCTCTTCACTCGAACGAACCTTGTATTTGTTTATGAAACATTCCATCCAAGTGTCGGCTGATATAAGGTCTTCCATCGATGATATAAAGAAGAACTCCACCTCCTACGGTGAGAGTATTAAATCGATAGAAGCACAAATTGCATGATTAAATGCCGAAATGAGTGTTAGAGAGAAAGGGAAACTTCCATCTCAACCCCTACCGAATCATGGGCATTCACAACACTACAATGCGAGTGCCATTACAACGTTGAGATCTAGAAGTGTGCTGAATAATCAAGTCGGTGAACAGATTGATAATGATGAAATAATTAATGACACCCCGGCTTCAACTTCCACTTCCACTTCTCACCCTAGTTCATCTTCTTCCGAGCCTAATCTTCGTTTTCCTCAAGGCTCGAACCCTCAGCCCACTTCTTCTAGTCAACCAAAGACGATCCCCACTCTAATTCTGGGATTTGTTCCACCCACCCGACCTTCTCCAATGTTGGACCCAGCTCTTATTGCTAAAGCTTCTTATCCGAATAGGTTAAGGGGAAACAAACCAAGTCCAAAAATGGAGAAGATTATGGAAATGTTTAAACAGGTTAACATCAATATCTCTCTCCTGGATGCTATACAACAAGTTCTGGCTTATGCGAAAATCCTTAAGGACTTGTGCACTAGGAAGAGGAAGACTCAAGTGCCCAAAAAGGTATTCATGACGAATAATGTTAGCACCGTTTTTACCCCACAATTACCAAAGAAACGTAAGGACCCTGGATGTCCTACAATCTCTATTTCTATTGGGGGTAAAAATATTAACCGTGCTTTACTCGACCTTGGCGCTAGTGTTAACCTGCTTCCATACTCTGTCTACGAGCAGTTAGGGATTGGAGAGTTGAAACCAGCTCATTGTACTCTCCAGATGGCAGACCGATCTATCACCAAACCTAGGGGTGAGCTTGAGGATGTGTTAATAAAAGTCGGGGAATTTATATTCCCTGTGGGCTTTATTGTTTTAGATACACAATCTATAGCAAACCCACGGAACCAAATTCCAGTGATTCTCGGTTGACCCTTCTTAGCCACTTCCAATGCTGTCATTAATTGTCGTAACGGTTCTATAAACCTATCCTTTGCAAAAATGACAATTGAGCTTAACATTTACAAGATAGGAAGTCGGCCATCTGAACCCTCTGCTCATATTCTTGATGTCTGTTCTGTCCACAAGATAGCTCCCGAAAGCTGCAAGGCTGATGAACTTTACTTTGATGATCTCGACAACATTAGCATATCATTGTTTGATCTTGAACATTATAGTGAGGACACCTTTGACGAGTCCACACCTGAGTTTGAACCTTCTGACTCATCACAAAAGTCAGCCACACTTTCTGAGTCTATATCCTTTGTAAGCTATGAACTTCTTTGAGAATCCGAATGTCATTCACTTACCCCACCTTCTATTGTCTCTCCACCAACATTAGATCTCAAATTATTGCCTTCTCACCTTAAATATGCATATTTAGGTGCGAATGAGTCTTTTCCTGTGATCATATCCGCTTCTCTAGTCTTAGAGCAAGAGAACGCTCTTTTGATGGTCTTGAGATCTAACCGACAAGCATTTGGTTGGACAATGGCTGACATCAAAGGAATTAGTCCCTTAATTGTTGAACATCATATACATTTGATGGATGAATCCAAGCCAACCCGGGAACCACAAAGATGGTTAAATCCCGTCATGAAGGAGGTGATAAAGAAAGAAATCGTCAAATGCCTTGACAGTAGTATCATTTACCCAATCTCTGATAGCCAATGGGTGAGTCCTATTCATGTAGTCCCTAAGAAGTCCGGTATCACGGTCATAACTAATGCAGCTAATGAGTTGATCCAGACACGCACTCAATCTGGGTGGCATGTATGTATTGATTGCAGAAAACTCAAAGCCGCAACGAGGAAAGATCACTTCCCTCTACCTTTCGTTGACCAGATGTTGGAACGATTAGCTGGACATGAATATTATTATTTCATGGACGGATACTCTGGCTATAACCAGGTCCCTATTTCCGAAAAGGATCAAGATAAAACCACATTTACTTGTCCTTTCGGTACTTTTGCTTATAGACGCATGCCCTTTGGGTTATGCAATGCTCCCGCTATATTTCAGCGGTGTATGATGGGAATATTCTCGGACATGGTCAAGAATTTTCTGGAGATTTTCATGGACGATTTCTCAATATTTGGGGACTCTTTTGATGATTACCTATCTCATCTTGACGCAGTTCTTACTCATTGTAAAGATAAGAACTTAACTTTGAATTGGGAAAAATGCCATTTCATGGTCCAAGAGGGTATTGTGCTTGGACATGTCAATTCACGGAAAGGCATTGAGGTCGATAGAGCTAAGATAGATGTTATTCATGACTTTCCTCATCCTAAACGCATCAAAGATATACGATCTTTCCTTGGTCATGCAGGATTTTATAGGAGATTCATTAAGGATTTTAGCAAAATTGCTAGATCCTTAACTCTTCTCTTGGCCAAGGATACCACATTTCACTTTGATTCAGATTGTGAGGCCGCTTTTGAATCGCTTAAAAATTCTCTCACTACAGCCCCTGTTCTACCATCTCCCGATTAAAACCACCCGTTTGAGCTTATGTGTGATGCATCATATTTTGCTGTTGGTGCAGTTTTAGGACAGCACATTGATAAGATACCACATGTGATTTATTATGCAAATAAGACCTTGAATGATGCCCAAATTAATTATACAACTACCGAGAAAGAACTCTTGGCAGTTGTATTTGCATTAGAAAAATTCAAGCCATACTTGATTAGCTCACCGGTTGTGGTTTACATTGATCATTTCGCCCTAAAATATCTTTTATCGAAGAAGGATGCTAAAAGTAGGTTAATACGTTGGATCCTATTATTACAAGAATTTGATCTTGTCATTCGAGATAAGAAAGGATGTGAAAACGTAGTAGCCGACCATCTTTCGCGTATCTCTTCTTCACCAACTGTGACCTTGCCAATTAATGATTCTTTTCCCGACGAACAGCTTTTGACCGTATCCTGGGAACCTTGGTTCGTGGATATTGTGAATTATCTTACAACGGAACTTATTCCAAGCGAGTGGTCTAAACAAGACAATTATCGATTTCTATCCCAAGTAAAGCATTTTTACTGGGATGAACCTTATTTGTTTAAGTATTGTTCTGACCAAATCATTCGCAAATGTGTCCCCAATGATGAATTCAAGAGTGTTTTGTCTTTCTGTCATGATCAATCATGTGGAGGTCATTTTGGTCCACGTAAGACTGCGGAGAAGGTTTTGCAATGTGGTTTTTACTGGCCCACTTTATTTAAAGATGCATATGATCATTGCAAAACCTGTCCACAATGTCAAAACACGGGTCGGATTTCTAAAAGAAATGAGATGCCTTTTCAACCGAGCTTGGTTGTTGAAATTTTTGACGTTTGAGGTATCAATTTTATGGGTCCTTTTCCCAACTCTTTTGGGAATTTGTCCATCTTGTTAGCGGTTGATTACGTCTCAAAATGGGTGGAAGCTATTCCATGTCGCACTAATGACAACAAGGTTGTCATTAAGTTCCTTAAAGAAAATATCTTTTCGCGATTTGGACACCCGCGCGCTATCATTAGCGACAACGGGACGCATTTCTGTCATCGGTCTTTCGAGATTTTGATCCGGAAATATGCAATCAGCCACAAACTTTCAACACCCTATCACCCCCAAACGACCGGGCAAGCTGAGATTTCCAATAGGCAGATCAAACTAATAGTAGAGAAGATAGTTTCTAAAAACTGGAAAGATTGGTCAACCAAATTGACGGATGCTCTTTGGGCATTTCGTACCGCTTATAAGACCGATTTTGGTATGTCTCCTTACCGCCTAGTGTTTAGAAAGGCTTGCCACCTTCCTGTTGAGATTGAACATAAAGCAATGTGGGTCATTAAAGAACTTAACTTCGATTTGAATCAAGCCAGCAACTTTCGGAAGCTACAATTAAATGAGCTAAGCGAACTCCACGATGAAGCTTACGATAATGCGGTGATTGTAAAGAATCGGACTAAAGTATTTCACGATAAAAATATTTTGAGAAAAACTTTTACCCCAGGACAACAAGTCCTTCTTCATGATTCCCGTCTCCATCTTCATGCGGGTAAGCTAAAATCTCATTAGAAAGGACCATTTATGGTGCGGTATGTCTACCCGCACGGGGCAGTTGAAGTTCGAAATAGAAAAAACGGTACAATTTTCAAAGTGAATGGGCATAGATTAAAACTGTATTTTTCCACTGACCCTACGGAGGAGCTCCTGTTTTTACAGGAGCCACTTTTATAATGCCTAATTTTCCTCCGCCTCACCTCCATGTCACAGTAATATTGTCTCATCTTTAGAATGGATGTGAGTCATTTAAAAAAAATATAATAATAATAAAATAAAAAATAAAAAATATGTAAAATTGTACATAAATAATAAAAAATAAGTTTGGGGGAGGATTTTCACTTTCATTCTTGTCCCCGTTAATAACTTTTCCTCCCAAGTCTACAGGATTTTGAGATTTAAAAAATGATAACAGTGAGGACACTGCTGTAAATAGGTTTGGGGGAGGTTTGTGCTTATTTACGCATTACTTTGCATTAAACTTTGCATAAGCACAAAACACAAAATTTTCAAAAATTCTTCTTTTATAATGAAAGCTTAGAAAGTGAAAAATTACATTTAAAAGATTGGAAAAGTTTAAGAAAACCAAGAAAGTTAGATGTTTTCTTAAAACAAAACTAGTAATAAGTAGTTATGAGCCGTTGTCCCAAGGGTTAGTAAGATGAAGGAAGTCACTAATCCGAGGATAAAAATAAGTCTGAAAAATAGTTTCTATTCTGGAAGCCAAACATTTGAACATTGATACCCTACTATACACACTTACACAAGTCGTAAAACTCGGGATAGCAGAGGATACCTTGAAATGCTCTTGTCTAAAATCCAAAGTACGAAGGAAATAATAAATGAAGCATAAAAGTATAAAATGGTGAAGAAAAATAAACACTGGTTTTGTAATTACCAAGGCAGCATAAAAAATATAGCGAGGGTGCTTCATCATCTTGTGCCTTAGACCAACTGGTTTGGGAGTCACTATTAAGCCTTAGGTGTTGCAAGACGAGGAAATTGCTAATTATACCAAATATGTGAGCACATTGAGTAATCGGTCGGTTAGTACCTCAAGAAGTATTAACGGTCGCATGAAAAATATGTGAGCAATTCCATCTAAAATATTCACCGATTAAAAAGTATTGAGGTAGTTGGACAAGAGTATGATAGATTGAATTGAATTCTCCGAGTGTAGGGATGTCTTTTACACACACGTAGGGGTATATGATCGGTGTTTAGAAGAAAGGTAGGGATGAAGAATAAAGGCGATGTTTTATTGAGGAATGATGTGATTTCTAATATCTTTTCATGACTATTAAGGTAGGGCTCATGACAACCGAAAAGCTAGTGTAGTTGAAAACTCTGATTTTCAAGTTCTTTCTTTTATAATTCTTATCTTTATATGTAATTTTCACAGTCTTTCTTTTATTATGGGATTTTGTGGGTGTAATCCGCTGAAACCCTTAAGGAGACAACACTTCTCCTATTAGGGACACCTAGAGGTTTAAAGGCTTGTTGCACGTGCTTAGTACAATCGTGTTGCATACGAAAGTGTGCTAGTTAGTTTTTCTCTCCCTTTCTATTTTCTCCTTCTCTTGAATAAAAGAATTTTTCTCGGGACGATCAAAATCAAGTTTGGGGGAATTTGTTCAGTCGAAAATATTGCAATCTTTAACATAACAATTTCCTCATTTTTCTAATCATCTAATGATGTTTGTTATAAATATAACACGCATTACAAGTTCGTCTGGAAAATACCAAATACCACGTGTTATACATTATAATCAACATTTTGGAAGGAAGTTGCGTGTTTATTATTTCACGCATGATATTGTCTATCTCAACATTCTTCATTGAGATTTTGTGCAGAAAATTATTTCTGGACAAGATATCAGAATCGTAAATTCGCCGATAAAATATAGGAAATCAAAGAGTTAAAATCTGGCAGAGATTCAGAAGAGATAAGAAGATTCCAGATATCACCTGAATACCCATAGACCAACACCAGAAGACACAAGAAAAATGAGGTAGTGATCTTACCAAACGGCCACGGATCCGCGGCCGAGCCAGGCCGATCCGCCGTGGATCCGCGGCCGAGTTGTGGGATCCGGTGACGATACTTTTCTAAAAGCTTCATCTCAACTTCCTAGCTTGTTAAGGACGGTCCATTGTAACAAGCTTATTCTGGAAACTCCCCTACAACAGCCTAGCTTCTTGAGAAAGCTTGATAACTACCTTATTATAGATGTTTCCCTACAACTACCTAGCTTCTAGTGGAAGATTGGTGAAGGGCTATAAAAAGGGGCCTAAACCTACATTAAAAAGGTTGTTGGTTGTTAATGGTAGTTGATTTCTAGTACACAATCCAAAACTAAATCCAATTCAATTCCAAATCAAGATGCAAATCAAGAATCGTTGAGAACAATATCGAGCGACAACATTCAAGATCCTTTACTCAAAACCGATCATCATCAAGAGCACGAGATCCTCGACAGGTCCAAGTCTCACGGAGATCGAGCAAAGCGAAATTCGACGGAATAGTTACTTCTTCAAAGGAGCAATCGATAGCAATTCTTGTAATCTCGGATTGAAGGAAAGTGTAATTAGAAGTTGAATAATAAAGATGATCAATTGTTAATTCTCGTTTTCATTAAAATTTCGCATTATAAAATTTCTAATTCTTGATTCTTTTATTTTCATGATGCATGAGTAAATCTCCGCTTGCTAAGGATTCGAAAGAATTCGGTAGATTAAATGGTGATGAAATCCTATACGCATCTTAAGTCTTATGAGAATTATGAATTTTAGAAAAAAGAATCGTCAACGACCAAATTTGGAGCGAGATCACCGTTCTTGATAATTTCGTTACAATTTGGGATTAAATGAGTGATGATTTTCTTTGCTAAAGGTTAGATTTGAATGGTGATCAATGAAAAGACAAGGGATAGTGAAGAAGAAAGCCTAGTTTCTTCAATAGATCTCTAATCTTCTTTCATCGCCATCATTCTAGCTATAATTCATCAATAGATAACATGAGTCATTTTTAATATTCATCATTGCTACTAATTCCTATCAAATCCTAGAGGCTATTCTTCAATTTTCTTGATAACTAAAATTGATATTGGTCACTTTCTTGATTACTAAATCTTAAACTCTTCCTCGATTCTCTTGAAATGATAAACTCAATTAAATTTTGAAATCTCATTTTTCTTGAATTTTCTTTACTATTTTCTTTCAGCTCAACTAAAACAAGAACGAATAAATACACGAATCTCAGTGGACGACCCGTACTCATTAATGAACTACATCGACAGTGTTATTGATTGCGGTTATAAATTCTTTGATTGTGATTATATTTTCATTTCAACCAATAGAAAACTCTTATCAACCAGGCGGCAATGTACTCTGCTTTAGCAGTGGACAATGCTACTGATACTTGTTTCTTGGAATTCCAAGACACAAGACAGTTTCCTAGGAAATGACATGTACCGCTAGTACTTTTTCGGTCAGTTTGACTTCCAGTATAATCTGCATCTGAATAACTTTTTATGTGAAACACGTTATTCTTAGAATACTATAAACCTTGATTAATAGTTCTTTTGAGATATAGAAAGATTCTCTTGACCGCTATTAGGTGTGATTCTCTAGGGTCTGCTTGAAATCGACATAAAGACATATGCTATATATAATATCAGGTCTACAGCAGTCAAATACAATAAACTACTAATCATAACTCGGCAAAGTCGTATATCTACCGCTTTTCCGGATTCATCCTTGGTGAGTTTTGTTATAGTTGCTATTGGAGTCTCGCAAGTCTTCGCATCTTCTAAACCGAACCTTTTAATAATTTCCCTAGTATACTTGGCTTGAGTGATGAAGAGTTCTTCTTGACTTTATTTGATTTGAAGTTCGACGAAAAAATTTAGTTCTCCCATTATGCTCATCTCAAATTCATCCTGCATTGACTTTGAGAATTCTTGGTAAAGACGCTCATTAGTAGAATAAAAAATTATGTCATAAACATAAATTTGAACAACTATGATATCTTTTCCTTTTATTTTGGTGAACAAGGTTTTATCAACCATCCCCTTTACATATCCTATTTTCAAAAGGAATATACTTAGTCTTTCATACCAAGCTCTAAGAACCCCGTACAATGCCTTTTTCTAATTTGTATACATTTTCAGGATGTTTATGGTCTTTAAAACTTGGAAGTTATGCTACGCATACCTTTTCTTCTATCATATCATTCAAGAACACATTTTTTTACGTCCATTTGAAATACTTTAAAGTTCTTAAAACAAGCGAAGTCTAACAATATCTTGATAGGTTTGAGTCTTACCACGGGTGCGTAAGTTTCTTCATAATCAATTTCTTCGACTTGATTATAATCTTGAGCAACTAGACGTGTTTTATTTCTTACGATATTTCTCGACTTATCTAACTTGTTTCTGAAAAACCCATTTTGTATCAATAATTGGTCTAATTTTGGGTTTTGGAACTAATTTTGAAACTTTATTTCTTTCAAACTGGTTTAACTCTTCTTGCATTACTTCTATCCAATACTCATCATTCTCAACTTTCTAAAAAAATTTCGGTTCTATAATCAAAATAAAGGCTGAGTTAATGCACAAGTTAAACGTTGATGATCTAGTAACCACTCTTTTATCTATATATTCTATAATTAGGTTCTTAGGATAGTTTTTGTTGAATTGCTAATCTTTTGGAAGAGAAGTATTAATTACTTCCTCTTGTTTCTCCATTTGTTTGGTTTCAATTTCTTTGTCTGATAATAAGTTATATGAACCTTTTATTAAAATTGGTTCATCATCATTCAGAATGGTTTCAGGTTTTAAGGAACTGATTTTATCAAATTGGACGTGCATACATTCTCGAATTATTAAAGTTTTGGTCATAGAGTAACCAATAAAAACACTTTCATCGCATTTAGAGTCAAACTTTCCTAAGGTATGAAAGGTATTAAGTATATATCACTTACAACCAAAAACATTGAAGTATTTAATATTGGGTATTTTACCATAAAATAGTTCATATGGTGTTTTATTTAAACATTTTATAATTATTACCCTATTTATTATGTAGCATGAAATGTTAATTGTTTCAACCCATAGGTATTTAGATAAATTATTTTCATTGAGCATGGTATGTGCTATTTCTTATCAGGAACGATTTTTTCTTTTAGCAACTCCAATTTATTGTGGAGTTTTGGCACACGAGAATTTATGTTTAAAACCTTTCTTATTATAGTATTCTTTGAATACTTGGTTTTCAAATTCTCTACTATGATCACTTCTAAATTTTGATATTCTTAAGTTTATTTCATTTTGAATTTATTTAGAAAATATTTTAAAAGTATTAAAAGTTTCTTCTTTAGTTTTTAAGAAGAAAACTCAAGTAAATTTTAAGTAATCATTTATAATTACGTATGCATAAAATTTTTATCCTAAACTCACATTGCAACTATGACCAAAAAGATTCATATGAAGCAACTGGAGTGGAGTGTCAGTTGAAATATTATTCTTAGATTTAAATGAAGTTTTAATTTGTTTTCCTCTTTGGTAGGAATCACACAATTTATCTTTTATGAATTTTATATTGGGAATGCCTTTGACTAGGTATTCCTTGCGATTTTGGATAAAATATCTATTGAGAAATGACCTAATCTCCTATGCCAAAACAAAGAGTGTATTTCATTGTTTATCATTAGACATTTAAAATCAGGATTTTTAAAATCTTGGGGGTGTGTGTGTGTGTGTGTGTCTATATATATATATATATATATATATATATATAATGATATTTTTTATCGGTTAAAACTATTTTATTATCATATAAAATATTGCAAATATCCTTTTCGAAAATAACGTTATATCCTTTGTTAAAAAATTGGTTTACACTAAATAGATTATGTTTAAGTTCTCTACGTACAATACATATTTTATAATAGTTGTATTAGATATATTATTAAAGCAAATATCACCTTTACCGATGATCTTACCTTTGTTGTTGTCTCTAAAAATGACGTGCCACTTTCTTCTCTTGATAGTGTCTCAAAACATTGAACGTTTCTAGGCATATGCCTCAAGCAATCGGTATCAAGGATCCATCGACGGTTACGTCTTTGGAAGTCCTGTAAGACAGGAAGAAGAAATTGTTACTTTTAGGACCCGCATCATTTTAGGTTGCTTTGAATTAGTTTTAGAAGAAAAGTGATACTTATACGTAGAATTGTTTTTAATATGACAATCTTGTGATTTATATCCTAACATGCAACAACAGCAATATGTGAAGTTAACGTATTTATTACCATATTTATAATAATATTTACGTCTAAAAGTCTTGGTTTTAGGGACTAATTCTGAATATTTATCGTAATCTATACATTCATTCTTACAATATTTTATGAATTTTCCTAACATAATATCTAAGTTATTTTTATTTTTGGTAAAATTCAAAAGCATTTTTTCTTTTAATTCTACTCTTCTTTTAAGATTAAATATTTCAAAATTAAAAATTTTGTTGGTCTCATTTAATTTTTCTTTAGTTAAAATTATTGTTTTTATTTTATCATTTATACTTTCATTTTCTAACTTGATTTTTTTTAAGTCTTCTTGAGTTTATTTTTCTAAATTATTCCTAGCAGATAAATTTGACTTTAAATTCTTATATTTAGTATTTATTTTATCGTAATTGTCTTCAAGATAATGCATAGACTTATTAAATTTATTTTACTAGGAGATTCTATATCAAAGTCATTGTTAATTACCTCTTCATTTTGTACCATGAAGCACACGTTAGCGACTTCTTCGACTTCTGAGTTTCTAGAATCTGCATCGTTCCAATTAGCTTGAAACGAACACTTTTCTGATTTGTTCTTTGTCTTCCACTTATTCTTGTTGAGAGTAGAACACTCTGACTTCAAATGGTTTTTCTTATTGCATTCAAAACAATGCAAAATTTTATTAGTATTAAAAATTTTATTAGACTTATACGTACCTTTCTTCTCAGGAAATTTCTGGACTTCAGATACTTCCTGAAGTGTCTAGCTATATTGGCCATTTCCTTATCGTCGCTGTCGTCATCACTTGATTATTCCTTAGGTTTTGACTTGGTGGTTGCCTTTAGCGCGATATTTTTCTTTTGAGTGTTCTTTTCATGCTTTTTCTTAAGATCCCCTAATTACATCTCATAGGTCTTTAACTTTCTTTCAAGGGTGTTTACTTTCAATTTTTTCATGTCATTAAATTCTTCGATGGCAGTGATCTTAGCTTGTCATGATATCATGAGAGATCTTAGCAACTTGTAACACTTTTCTTTGTTATCGAATTTCTTTCCTAAATTGAAAAGTTTGGTAATGACATTATTGAACCTAAAATGCTTTAAGTCGATGGATTCCTCATCTCTCATTTGAAATATTTCATACTCATGCATAAGACGGTTGAGTTTACTCTCTTTAGTTTGACTGGTTTCCTTCATAGGCAGTCTGGAGAGTATTTCAAATCTCGTCTGCTGTTTGACACATAAAAATTCTATTGAATTCTTCAAAATTCAATGAGTAATAAAGCACATTCATTGCTTTGACATTTAATGTCAACAATCTCTTGTAAGCATCTGATAAGGGATTTGTAATAGGATGGACGAAGGGCTTTCTGTGATCTCTAGAACTTCTAGTTCTATACATTGAAGGAAAACATTAATCTTAGTTTTCAGAACTGATAGTTTGTACCATTGAATAGAGGAGGACGGTTAATGGTTTGTCCTGCCATTTGGTTTGCCATAAAAACAGAAACTCAAAGAGGTTAGTCTTACAAAAAGAGTAATTTTGTTCTGATACCAATTGAAAACAGTCTTAAAGGGGGTTGAATAAGATTTTATGGAAAACACAAAGTAATTTTGCGAATATGGAAATTATGTAGAGGAATATAAAAAATACTGTAACAACCCTAATTTTTCCTATATACTTTCTATACAAATTTTTTTAAATTTTTTTTAAATCCATAAAGGAGTATTTTAATCTGAGCACAATATATATATAAGTAATTATTTTGTTTTTAAATAACTCCATTTTTAGTGTACATAAAATTGTTTTAAAATTAAAGTAATACTTGGGGTATTTAGTGTTGCCGTTACCACTTTAAGTAGTTATTTTCCCACAATAATTACAAGAAGGAGCTCATTGGTAACACCTTACACTGCTGAACCAAGCCACCAGAGTTCAAATCCCATGCCCCACATTATTTTTGTATTTATTTTATTTTAATTTCTTTTGGAAGTCAACAGTCAAAAGGCCATAACTCCCAAAATATGTACTGGACAACAAAAAGTAAATATACCAAATTATACCCCCGAAGAATCCCCGGCCATTGGAACCCTGACTTGGCCCGACTCGGCGCCGCCGGCCGGCGACTCGGTCCGGCGCCGCCAGCCGGACTTGGCCGGACGGCTGAGTCACCAACAGAGAAAAGATGCCCCTTGACCTGGTCCACCCTCCTGCATACTCTAAATGCTTGGATCGGTTATCAATTTTCCAATAAATCTCTTTTACTCCTATGTTTAATGAATTTTTAATGATTTTGTATATTTTTTATATTTTTTATTAAAAACCCTAACCCTAACCTAACCCTATATAAACCCTCATACCCTCTACCCTCTCACCCTACATTTCTAAGTCCACTCTCCCAAAATTCTAAGAGAACTTGGTACGTGAGAAAACGAGCGAAAGGCGAAGCGCTGACGAAATCGACGGCGGAATCCCGGTGATCGTGCTAGGACCTCTCAATGACGATTCGACATACCGGCAAACCCTCTACCTTCCTCTCACTCTCTACCTTTGTCCAAACCCGTAAGTCCCACATTTCTACCTTTCTATTCTTTCATAAAAATACGACTTTTCAAACCTGACGGAAATCGGAACAAACCGATTTCCGATTCGGTTTTCTATCAAAACTCACTTATCACCAATTCCATAATGCTTAAATATCTTCATGTTGACTACTAATCACTTAAAAATTAATTTGAACAAGTTTTCACACATGAAATAATAGCTTTTGTAATATATCGTATTCTTTCATTTAAATACTACCATGTTTAGTTTATCACATTTAACCCCTAAACTTTACTATACCTTAAAGTAGATCACGATGTAATGACCTACCTCCACACACAAGCAAATACAACCCTAAATGATATCATCAAAACTTAGAATACGATAATATAAGAAAATTACATTTAAATACCCTTTTCTTATAAAACCTTTTTTAAAAGTTCTAAGTTATATACAATTTTAAAACAATATCTTTTAAAAGGAAAATACGATATGTCGTGGACATCAATCGTTTATCTAAACCTGACTTTATGGTGTCTAGGCAAGTGTGACTAAGGCTAGTGGTTACTTAATTAGGACCACTACTTGTAGTGGAGAGCCTCCCACTCACCTGGCACATACCTGGCCGAATTGGCGGTGAAGAGGCGATTTAAGACTTCTATGATTTATCGTTTAGACCATTTAGAAATAGGTTAGTTGGCTTAGGAAACCCTAGAATCTAAAATACGGAAATTTACATCCTTTTACAAATAAATACCTTATCTTTATAAAATCGTTTTCAAAATGATTGGTATTTATTAAATCTTTGCAAAGCGCCACTACAACCCACCTTTGGGAAACTCGTTAGGGTTGGTACGGTTTATCGTGCACCCTCGGGCTTAGTAGTGCGAGATTCAGACCTCCGCAAGGAGCATTCGGTCTCGAAAGGTTTAAAATACGACACTTAAGAAAGATGAGATTTTTAGAAAATAAAATATTTATTAAAAATTATTCTTGTATAAACATATGTATATTTTGTTGGAGATAGTGCCCTCAGAGTCAATTATTGGATCACAGGCACGTGATTGCAATAATTGAGGGAGGACCTATTCCGGTAGGACAATCTTACTCAAGATGATAGTATGCTATCTGGTTTATCTTTATCATCGTGTACTGCTTTAGGTGACCAGACAGGTCGCTATTACACGTTGATAGAGCCCCTAGGATTCTTGCTTGACTGCCAGCAGTATGAGGGCGATCATATACGTGGGAACTGGTAGTGTATAAGCATATCTTTAAAAGGTCCCTAGTCGTGGGAGTTTCGAGACAGGGCATCGATACTCCAGAGTAGACTAGTGTATACAGTCGAGACCCCCACGAGGGGCGGTGGCCGGTCTCACAAGCCACTGGTGTCAGTTGGTTCACCTAAGATATATACAGGTGCTCATTGGGTTATGAGTACACCGGACAGGACTCGCCGGGAACATGCTAGTTGGTCTTATACCTGACGTCAGATAGCAGTTCCCTGGTGACATGTGTACAGGTTAGTTCATCGACCTGAGGATCGTCATTTGTCTCGTGTGAGTTCCCACTGTACTTTGATTACTACCCAACCACGCTCAAAGGAGACGTGTAAACAGGTTTTAGTTGGGTACAGTCCCGAGCCACATGGAGGCAGTGAGCGGATCTTCAGGGGTTCGTCTCTCCCGGTATTGGGGGTGAGGTCGCGTTGTATCTAGGAGAGCCATACACAAAGCCCTCGGCCGAGGCAGGAGATTTACTGGTAGGTATTCCAGTAGTATCTCAGGGTGTTCTGGGCTACACTCCGACACGACTTGTACCGTTTTTGGGGGTCTGACTTTTACCAACCCCCTAGGCCCACCATGCGATGCTCATAGACGAACGGACCGGACTGTACGGATATTGTCACTGACAGGCTCAGTAGGGTGTCAGTCTGAGTTCGCTCACAGACGTCCCTTTTGGTCAATAGCTGGTAGCCCGTCACGTATGGCTAATACCTTTGACGTGCTAGTGGTTGAATCCACAGCCATAGTATTGACGAGTCTTTAGAGTCCCCCACATTCAGTTGCTCAAGTTTTCGGGCGAAACGCTGTAGAGGTCGTATGGAGATATGGCAGGGTTCGATCAGATACGTGCGGTATTGCACGGATCAGGATCGGACGGTTAATACTAGCCGGCTTTGGTTTAAGCCGGATCCTAGTATAGTAGAGTGTAGATTTTGTCTCATTGCATTTGTATTCGGTCGGAATACAGATGCAGGTGTGTATACACAGTATCGGGGTTTTCCTGTAATTTATTACGGGATCATTTTTTTGGAGTTGCCAGTTTGTTTTCCGTTTCAGCCATATTTCTTTGTATCTTTCATTGGCTGAAGATTGGTGGGGGAGGGCTTATTTGCATTTGTGCAAATAAGCATTGAGGAGGGTGTTATTTGCATATTGTTGTATCATGATAATTCCTCCACCATTTGACTTCCATGGTTCATGATTGTTTGACCTTTGTTTGATGGTGATGGGAATTGATTGGGTTTTGGAGTGTTGGTTTTGTATGTGATGATTTTGTTCTCATCATCACTCATCATCCTTTCTTGCATAACACTCCAACACCCTCCTCTCTCTGGTGAAGGACTCCCCCCCTTTGAGTTTCTCTCTCCCTCTTGGTTTTTGGCCGGCCATTCCATATAGGGGCTGTCCCAATTTTTTTGTGGGTGTGGTTCTCATTTTGATGGTACAAAATTCCCTTTGTTCATCCAAAAACATGCATCTCATTCCTCCACCAAAAACCATGGCAACTTCAACCCCAAATGAGACATAGCTCACTACACTATTCTATAGCAAACCTTAGGCACGTCGACTCGCCAACTTCGTGCCCGAGTTGCCTCGGTCCAGAGGTGGGAGCCCGTAAAAGAAGCCGGCGACGTAGTGCCCTTCCAGCGACGTGGTGAAGACCGGAGATTCCGCGGGGAGATCGGGACGACGACGAGAAGACCGAAGGACACGGATCGCTCGGTATATCTCTCTACCCCCTTCTTGTTAGCTAGGACTAGATTAATGGCCCGATCCGGGTTTATAGTGCGCGGTGGTGCCGGTACAGAAAGTTAAAGTAAATCATCGCTTCCGCATTCCGGCGTCGGATTGACGGCCGGGGCGCCGCCGTGCACTTACAGTGGTATCAGAGCCTCGCCATTAACCTAGTCTAGCTTGGTCTAATGTGTTTACGTTTCCGATCGAACAAAATTCCAAAACCGCGTTTTCGAATAGCATCAGTTTCTGTCAAAAATTTTTTTGCTCAAAATTTTTTTCAGGTCGTTGCAGAAAGATGTGCAGGGAATTTTAAGAATTCTGTGAAAATTTGGTCTCGTGAACAGTCTAAACCACCGCGGAACCACGGCCAAACCCATGCTTGGGCCACGGTTCCGCCGCGACTTGAACTGTTCAGTGTACCAAAATTTTGCAGAAATCTCCTGACTTGAAAATAGGGTTTTTGGAACATTCTTTTTGGGCCCAGAATTTCTTTAAGTGCTTCAGTAAAGCTTGGGGCCCACTTGGTAAAATTTGATCGATCGAAAATATTAAACACATTAGTTCACAGTATTTATATTATGTCTGCGACCGTGAATGTCACTTGATCGGTAAATCCTGTCTAACTGCTATAGCCCGGTTAGAGGGATTTGCGAACGTGACATTCACGTTGATGTTCTGTGATTGTGCTGTGATGTTGCGGATTGGTCGTGGGGGATAGCCTGGTTGTAGTGGTAGTACAGTTTTGTTGTATTACGTACATTTGATATTGCGGGGCGAGCGTCCGACATGTGGACTGCCGTCACTGCTTGTCTGTATATTATTCTTTTGGGGCACGACCATGTTGCGGTCGATGTACCCGTTGTATGTATATTTTACTTTCTGTACTATGATTGCCCCGCGGAGGGGTGCACGGGTAGCCGGGTTCTAGAGGGCAACAAGCCCGCATCTCATGGCATTGAGACGGAGGGGGCTTCACTCTAGAATTGGCGGGCTATTCGCCGCACTCGTAGGGGGTACAGGTTGACCCAGGAGGGGTGTCCAAGTTACCGGATTCCGTGAAGTGCCGGGTGGTCCATTCACGTTGCTGAAGGGGGCTGACTCGCTTCAGGTTTTGGCGGGTAACTTGCCGCGCCCGTAGGGGTCTAGGATTTCATTGCATAGGCTATCCACACGACCAGGGGAACGTCGGGTTTCAGTAGAGGCTCTGTGAAACCCGGGGATCCCAGATATCTGTATTGTTCTGTGATGCTGTTCATTTCTGTGATGTTGCATTTTATCACGCCTTGAGCGAAATATTATATATTATATATATACTAGTAGATGTTGTATATGTTTTGCATCCGCGCTAGTCCAGTCCCCGCTCTATTGTTAGTTAGCTAACCTAACGGGTAATGACGGGACCCAGTGGCGAATGCGGATGGCATATACGTACATCAGTATATTTTCGTTCTTTATTGGTGTGATCAATTTATGGGACTGCGTTGATTTGGATCAATGCAAGTTAAACAAACCTAATCTGATGTTGTTGGAACACTTTTCAAAAAGCTGTTATTGCAAGGACGTTCACTTTTGTTTTGCACAGTGGTATTCAGTTGGAATATCCTGCTCCTCAGTCGACGAGGCAAGGGCCGAGATCCCTTCACCGGGAGTGACCCCTTGGACAGAAGTTTGCGTCAGGGCAATAACTTCACTATAGCCGATTACTTTTTCTTTGCATCGTGGTATTCAGTTGGAATATCCTGCACCTCATTCTACGGGGAAAGAGCCGAGATCCCTTCACCGGGAGTGACCTCTTTAGCAAAGGTTTTCGTCACTATATTTTCATAAAAGCTATCCAGTTCCTTCAACGATATCAAGTTCATTACGTTAAAGGTTTTCGCCAGAAACCATTCGTAGCCCTCCGTCGTTTCAGATGGGTAGCACGTAGTATTCATGCTATTTTTGTTGACCTTCGTCAAGGCATAGTGTATGGTAGCTGCTTGTTGCCTTTCTGTTGCATAGATAGATGCGTTGGTTTGGGACAGTCGTATATCCTTGTTGACCTTTGTCAAGGGCTTGTACGGGTGGGTTCAAATTAACCTGGACAATGACAGGTGGAACTTGACATGTGACTTATGATTTGTTGACCTTCGTCAAGGTCATAAGAGCATGGGGCAAAAATCACATCGGGAGTTTCTAAAGAAACTGAAACTTGCCAGATATGCGCATACCTTCTGGAGTGTGATAGCGTGAGCGGATTCCGTCACGTTATCATGCGATGATAGTTGGATCCCGATTCCCACTGATGAGTTGGTTTACTCCTCGGGTGATCCCGACTAATTCTTCTTTCGGGTTTGGAGAAGAATTTGAGGTTACAGTGGGAGGTTTCCTGATTAGATAAATTGGTAACCATTCTGATCTAGGTTAGAGTGCACGCTGAGTGTTTCTTTTCTCTCTCTCTTTGGCAGCGACCATTGACCCGACCCTAGACTATGACTCAGTGACCAAGTTGACCGAACCTTCTTAAACACTGGCTTTTGGATTGTCAGAGTTGCAAACCTCATTGCCACTCCTACTTTTACCCTTTTCTCCAGGACACCCCGTATTACTACGAATGTCCACTTCCATTGGACAAAACCATCGTATGGTTATATACGAACTCGAAGGGATTTATTCGAGGATGGTTTCCGGTTCTGGAGAAAACGAATAGGACTATTCAGTTGTCTTTTCCTTTTACCTTCTCTCAGGTTGCGAGTACTCCTTGGTTTAGGAGATAGTACACCTATTACACAAATTGGAAAGTCTTCTTCCAAACCTTAGGCTGGTGCCGAACGGTGGGGAATGAAGAAAACCAATTAGCCTAAACGGTGTACAGAAGGTATTAAGTAAAGACATATCAAGGGATGAGTAAGAGGGTAAAGTAAATTGCGACTGATATTCACAACCAGACCAAGTATTTCTTCGCCAATCCTAAATCACCTTTGTATTTCTCCAGGACACTCCGTATCACTACGAAGATCCACAGTTTATTGGATGCTCCATCGTATGGTTATATACGAACTCGAAAGGAACTTGTTCCAGTTTGGGGATGGATTCTGGTTCAGGAGAAATAGGAATAAGGTTTATTCGGTTGTCTTTTATCTTCACCTTCTCTCGCATTGTGAGTGCTCCTAGGATTAGGACAGTACACTCATTATGCTTATTGGATAGTCTTCTTCCAAACCATAGGCTGGTGCCGAACGGTAGGGAAGGAAGAAAACCATTTGGCCTAAAGAGGTGTGCAGAAGGTAATGACTAAAGACATATAAAGGGATTTGGAGAGGTGGCAAAGAGACATACGGTTACAGTTGTGAATCTGGATAATGGAAGAGGCATTACTAGGAATACCAGGATACCCCATCGAAACATTTCAATGTTTCAGTTTCACTGTGTACTGTTAAATGAAAACTGATTTCCCGATTAGATACTTACTCCAGGGTATGTATTTACCAGGTATGATTCTCACATCTGTATGGTTTTACAGATGATGAGTGGGAGTAAGTTATTGGGAATTAGGTGATCTTCCTCATTATATCGGAATTCGTTGTAATTGGTGATATTTGAGGAAATCGCCTGGGTTGTTTGCCGGTCGGCAAATATTTGGTTTTGAATATCCGCTGTCATGTACCAATTTCAAATTGATATATCTGTACGTCTATTTTTATAGAGTGAGATATACCTTTTTGAAATTATGTCTACGACATTTACCTATATCAGTGGATGGTTAGGTAAGGAGCATTAAACAGCGGTGTAATTCTTCTTAACCATAAGTACAGTTTTCAACCTACGACACACAGTGAATGAGTTATCAGACTCAAGGGACTTATACAGAGTATTGTATGTTGTCCAGTGTCCATTAGGACAGAGGGGTTGGTCCTCGTACTAGATTCTGTTTACTTGTGACTTCTCTGGTTCTTATACATGTGTTTCGTAGAAACACAAGGTCTGAGTTTTGAGAAGTTATAGGTATAAGAATAGAGTAGAGAACCAGGTGTTGCAAGTATCAGAATTCTTCAAGGTGATCGAAGATGTAGATACTTATGTGTGGTATTCAGTTGATAGTAATGACTAAGAGAACTTGCTTCTCTTTCAGGTTACTCATAATTGGAAGTATTCCTAAGTTGAGTAACGCTGATCGGCCTCCTTCCATTTAGTTGACATGCGCTGGAGACAGCTGCATGATTTGAATCTGGTTCAATTAAATCAGTGCCTCTGGTCCTATATTGGATATAGAGCAGTTCATATCTTAACGATGTTAAGGTACGGGGAGTTGTCTGGCTTATGCTTAAAACAAGACACTGGATAACTCATGGCACGTTTCTGTAATGGCTGTTTGTGGGTTGACCCAGGCTATGACGAGGGTTGACTTTCTACCATCTGGAAGATCAATAGTGATATTATTCTTGACTCGCCACAGTTTTAACAAAAATGGATTTTTTCACAAAACAGTAGTGGGAGTATGGTAGAACTGGAAGTGATTCCAGAACCACAAACGATTACTGAAAATTTGATAGGAACCTAAAAATTCAATCTGGTTTGACATTCCATTGGCCACTCCGCAGATAAAGTGGGTAACTTCAGGCACCTGAGAGGTACTCCGGTAGCCTCAAGGACGGTGACAGGGAAGTTCTTGTTTACCCAGACTTGCCATTACTGTTGTTCCAGACTGTGAGACCCGGCGGGAGGATGAGTATAGCGTCGTTCTAAACTAGCTTTAGAAGTGCACGTCTATATGACTCTGCCAGAAGGTTGTCGTGGTCAGTGGGAGCAGCGGAAGCATTGGTGGACAAGTGGCTTATGTTTATTTATAGACTAAAGCAAATATAGCGGAGATAGATCATCTATTTCTGATGTGACAGTCATAGGTTTGACTTCATCAGAATAGGGGATGAATCTGTTAAGAAGGTAGTAGGGTGTGATGTCCTGGTATATTGGATGACATACACAGAGTAGGAAAAGAAATTCCTATATTACAATCGGTTATACTTTGGTCGTCACACAGTGGTTTCTCCACATATGACTTGGATATAATATCAGACATTCTGGTTACTAGATCTATGGTTTTAGATCTAGATTTGGGTGGTTTCCCAATCAGGGTACTTAGACAGCATTCTAAGAGTATTTAGAATGGACGACTCCAGGCACGGTAGTGTACCTACAGGTGGTGGAGTCACCCTCTCTAAAGGTGTCTTACAGACTAAAGGGGAGAAGGATGTGCATGATTGGCAGATCACTTGCTTAGGCAATTGAGTCAATCATGAGATATCAAGTACCACACCAAATGTTGTTTTTGCGGTAGATGCAAGAAGTTGACATTTATCAAATCTTGGAGAAACAGTCGGAAGCAGTTTTAGAACATAAATGGATGTTCTAAGGATATGATAACGACAGTCTCATTCGGGAGACAGTTATCATTCCAGGCTTCCAAGGTGACCTGGACGACAAGGAGGTTGTCAGAGTTATAGTTTTCCTTCTGACGAGGGGCAGTATTTTGGACAGGTGGTCCAAGGCAATACTGAGGGAGGCATGGCGCAGGATACTGATTGAGTTCAGTTAACAATACAGTCTAAGAAGTTTGGATTTGGAGTTCATTTATGAGCTAGGTCCCATCAGACATCCAGACACGTTCTAAGACAGGTATTGCTCATTTCGCGAGATGGCTTTCTCCGCGAACTTGAGATATAGAGAGACATAGAAGGAAACATCAAGGCGGATCCACTCACTGAGGCTATTCCTCGAACGCAATAGTTTCACAAACGGGCTTTGTGAGACTGACTAGTAGAGGAGTTGGGTGTTCGGTATCACACGGGCTGTGAGTATGCGATATCGCAATAATTAGCCTTGAGTGCAAGTGGGAGATTGTTGGAGATAGTGCCCTCAGAGTCAATTATTGGATCACAGGCACATGATTGCAATGATTGAGGGATGACCTATTCCGGTAGGACAGTCTTACTCAAGATGATAGTATGCTATCTGGTTTATCTTTATCATCGTGTACAGTTTTAGGTGACCAAACAGGTCGCTATTACACGTTGATAGAGCCCCTAGGATTCTTGCTTGACTGCCAGCGGTATGAGGGCGATCATATACGTGGGAGCTGGTAGTCTATAAGCACATCCTTAAAAGGTCCCTAGTCATGGGAGTTTCGAGACAGGGCATCGATACTCCAGAGTAGACTAGTGTATACAGTCGAGACCCCCACGAAGGGCGGTGGCCGGTCTCACAAGCCACTGGTGTCAGTTGGTTCACCTAAGATATATACAGGTGCTCATTGGGTTATGAGTACACCGGACAGGACTCGCCGGGAACATGTTAGTTGGTCTTATACCTGACGTCAGATAGCAGTTCCCTGGTGACATGTGTACAGGTTAGTTCATCGACCTGAAAATCGTCATTTGTCTCGTGTGAGTTCCCACTGTACTTTGATTACTACCCTACCACGCTCAAAGGTGACGTGCAAACAGGTTTTAGTTGGGTACAGTTCCGAGCCACATGGAGGCAGTGAGCGGATCTTCAGGGGTTCGTCTCTCCTGGTATTGGGGGTGAGGTCGCGCTGTGTCTAGAAGAGCCATTACACAAAGCCCTCGGCCGAGGCAGGAGATTTACTGGTAGGTATTCCAGTAGTATCTCAGGGTGTTCTGGGCTACACTCCGACACGACTTGTACCGCTTTTGGGGGTCTGACTTTTACCAACCCCTTAGGCCCGCCATACGATGCTCATAGACGAACGGACCGGACTGTACGGATATTGTCACTGACATGCTCAGTAGGGTGTCAGGCTGAGTTCGCTCACAGACGTCCCTTTTGGTCAATAGCTGATAGCCCGTCACGTATGGCTAATACCTCTGACGTGCTAGTGGTTAAATCCGCAGCCATAGTATTGACGAGTCTTTAGAGTCCCCCACATTCAGTTGCTCAAGTTTTCGGGCGAAACGCTGTAGAGGCCGTATGGAGATATGACAGGGTTCGATCAGATACGTGCGGTATTGCACGGATCAGGATCGGACGGTTAATACTAGCCGGCTTAGGTTTAAACCAGATCCTAGTATAGTAGAGTGTAGATTTTGTCTCATTGTATTTGTATTCGGTCGGAATACAGATGCGGGTGTGTATACACAGTATCGGGGTTCTCCTGTAATTTATTACGGGATCAGTTTTTTGGAGTTGCCAGTTTGTTTTCCATTTCAGCCATATTTCTTTGTATCTTTTATTGGCTGAAGATTGGTGGAGAAGGGCTTATTTGCATTTGTGCAAATAAGCATTGAGGAGGGTGTTATTTGTATATTGTTGTATCATGATAATTCCTCCACCATTTGACTTCCATGGTTCATGATTGTTTGACCTTTGTTTGATGGTGATGGGAATTGATTGGGTTTTGGAGTGTTGGTTTTGTATGTGATGATTTTGTTCTCATCATCACTCATCATCATTTCTTGCATAACACTCAACACGCCCCTCTCTCTGGTGAAGGACTCCCCCCTTTTGAGTTTCTCTCTCCCTCTTGGTTTTTGGCCGGCCATTCCATATAGGGGCTGTCCCAATTTTTTTGTGGGTGTGGTTCTCATTTTGATGGCACAAAATTCCCTTTGTTCATCCAAAAACATGCATCTCATTCCTCCACCAAAAATCATGGCAACTTCAACCCCAAATGAGACATAGCTCACTACACTATTCTATAGCAAACCTTGGGCACGTCGACTTGCCAACTTTGTGCCCGAGTTGCCTCGGTCCAGAGGTGGGAGCCCGTAAAAGAAGCCGGCGACGTGGTACCCTTCCAGCGACGTGGTGGAGACCGGAGATTCCGCGGGGAGATCGGGACGACGACGAGAAGACCGAAGGACATGGATCGCTCGGTATATCTTTCTACCCCCTTCTTGTTAGCTAGGACTAGATTAGTGGCCCGATCCGGGTTTATAGTGCGCGGTGGTGCCGGTACAGAAAGTTAAAGTAAATCATCGCTTCGGCATTCCGGCGTCGGATTGACGGCCGGGGCGCCGCCGTGCTCTTACATATTTATCATTTAAACACCTATTTTATTATAAGATAAAGTTTCCACCTTTTCCTAAAAAATTACAAGATTTAAAGTTACATTAAAATACCATGAATTTCAAATAAATCAATATTACAAATTAATACCTTTATTTATATAATGAGGATATTATCACTAGAAATAACACAAATAAAATCACACTCATTATAACTATAAAGACGAATAATAAATCCTTGAGGCGTATCTTGAAAACTATACAAAAGTATTTTTACATAAAACCCCCTCAAGTTTTTATAAATTACAATAAGGACCCTAACAAATAAAAGAATTTCGACTTACATTTCTTTTGGTCTGACTCGGGTTTGAGTCTGATTATTTCTGACTTGAATATGATTCAAGTCAATGTATATTCTTTAATATTCCAACTCAATATGAACACATGAATCCCAGAATTCAGTTAACAATCTAAACAACTTGACTGAACCAAACCATGGATATACATCCATTATTCCGTTATTCCATTTACCTGATTATTCAGTTACACTCTGTTTACTGATATCATGGTTTTGGTCAGTCATCCAACTTACACAATACAATACTACAATACAATCAAAACACTACGGCGTTTAAGGGGTAGATTAGTACGGAAGGTGTTAAAGGTGGCACGAGGCGGTAAGATTAAGACACCTAACATGAATCCAATTGCCGTTGTTCCGGGTTGTATAACAGAGCCTTGTACTCTATATTCCGTTTGCCCTGGTCTCTTGCATATAGAGACCCCTCTCGTATACACTGGTATTCTTCTGTACCAAGCTACAAACAACAGCGTTAATACAACATTACTACAATACAATACAATATTAAAAGCTACTCTCTCTCTCCTACTCTTTGTCTATTTCTCCCTTATCTTTGGGACTTACCGAGCGACCTGTTCTCTGACGACATTCTATTTCTTTCTTCTTTGAATGTCGTCAGGTGCTTTGGACCCGGCAGAGATCGAGCCCACCGGTGAAGACTTGGAGCAGTTTCATGAAGACCCCGAGCTCTAGACATTGTACCTTGTTCTATTCAGTATTTTCATTTCTGTTATGCCATTGTTTAGGCATCGTTTTTCATTTCAGTTGTATTTACTTTTCATGCATTGTACAAAACAATGTTATTAATAAAGTTGCTGTTATTTCTATATCTCTTGTCTCTTGTGATTTACCTTTATATTGCTTAGATACGCTTAGCGTATTTACTTCACAGTAAATACGTAGCGGACCTCGTCGCGTCCCCATTCGCCGTACACCGGGAAGCGGGGCGTGATAAATACTAAATTATCACAATCACAGAAACAGTTACAGAAGTGTAGAAAAGTAAATGGACATAGAGAATTGTTGTCGAGGTTCACCAACCTAGTGGCTAATCCCTGCCTGAGAAATCCTACTCACGATTCAATACACTATCCAATGACTCCTTACGGGTGGAGAAACCTAGATCTTTTACCGAGACTCAGATCCAAAACTTTACACTTGCAGGATGTTAACACCTAGACAATTTCTGAGGCTCAAGTCCAAATCTTTACAATGTGAAGATCTTAGACATTTTTTTCACTTGGTCGTACAAAAAAAGATTTTACAATCTTTACAAACCAATTCTAACAATCCTAACGATCTCAAGGAGATAAATCAAAGTTTTGATTCAAGGAGATGAGAGATTGTAATTTTGGAGATTAACAAAATTTTATAAAACAAATTGAAGAAGTTTTTCAAAATTAAATAAATTTTAAAAACAACCACTTCTTCGAAAATATTAGAGATCTTTCTTTTCTAAAAGAATTGAAAAATCTAATAGTGCTAGAAAGATCTCCTCTCTTAAAAGAATTAGTAAAAACTTGAGAGTAAAGAGAGAGAGTTTTCACAAATAGTTGAGAGTAAAGAAAATGAAAATCGGGTGAAAGAAATTGTGAAAAACTCATTAGAAACTTGTCATATATAAGGAGTCAATGTGGATCAATTAGGAAAGTTATAATAACCGTCCCTAAATTATAGGATGGTTATTGGCCGTTGGAAATTCAAAAATCGCATCAAAATTCAAATTTTGAAAATTTATGAACTGTTATAGGCGTCTTACGGACGTCTGATATTCAGACACTGGATAGAAAACTTAATTCTAATTGTTTGAGATCGACTCGACTCTTGAATCAAATAATTTAGAAAAGTCTTGAATATTTTTGATGTGCGACTTCTCCGTTTATTGTCTTTAAATACGTCCAAATTTTGTCGAACCTTTTATTGAGATGTCAGTTGCAATATTGAGTGTTCTTATAATTGAATAATATGAGTTGTATAGCATTTTGACTAATCTGAAATGATTAGTAACATATACTATATTTGAAATACAGTTTTGTAAAATAATCAAAACACAAAGAGTTTCACATGTTAACATTTGTTTCAATTTTTACCTTCCAGTATGCCATTATTTAGACACTTTGGCTGTTATTGTATCTTTTGTTTCAGACATCGTATTTATACTTGAAAGTATAAATATAAATAAAGTTGTTGAACTTTAATTCACTTGTCATTTTCTTGTTATGATATATTGCTTATAGACGCTTAACTTATTTATTATGGAAAACGACCATCTCAAAATAAATACGTCGCGGGCCTCATAAGGTGCTGTTATCGTCTTTTGGAAAGCGGGACGTGATAATTTTTCTAGCTTCAGCTTGACGTTGATCGATCTAAGATTAACTAAACTAAACTACTTTTAGACGGTATATGAACTGGATGCATGGATGTCACATGTTTGGTAGATGACACTCCTTTGACGGTCATCCTACTTTCACATGGATAGGTGATATCCACTCATGCATAAAACTAGTTCGTCCTTTTAGATTGCTGACATGTATTCTCAATACGGATACTCATGATTAAAATAATTGACGTGAAATTTTGGGACATGGTGACCCCTATCTTATGTTCGTTATTTAGGAAGGAACTTACAACCAAATGGTTATAAATTATAATAAGATAATGTATCAATTACCTGATGTTTAAGATGGCTCTATAGTATTTTTTTTAATTTTAATAGAAATGATAGTTTTTCTGAACTTTCAGAAAACAAGAGCTAACTGCACAGTCTAATATCAACTTAAAATGACACTTCGTCTCATCCAGATTAGATATCAATAACAAGATTAGCTATCCATTGACATAAGTATCACTTCTCCATCACACATCTAAGAATGGAACAAACTATATAATAAAGAAATTATGCATATATAAGAAAAAAATATATAGGATAATATTAGGGAAGAGCTAATTACCAAATCTAGAGCAGACAATGCATGTCATATTTGTTCCTTGTGGATCATGTAAACAAAACATGTATGTTTTTATACACCCTGGACTGATGTAACACAGCCTGGACTATCCAATAACTTATAGTGCATATAATTAAATCACATTTCCCTCTAGTGTAGGATTTTATAGGAAATTAGGATGTTAAGGCAACACCTGCCAAACTGTGATCGGAAGAAGGGCATGCAGGATAGGGCCCACAACAACATGCCAAGATGTTGGGTCCCACAATACTATCTATTCCTATCCTTGTGGGGCCAATCAACATAGTGATGTTGCAAGTATTGCGTATCTGCTGTGGAGCGGAAATCTAAGAGCGTTGTTTTAGGTATGTTGAAAAATATGTTGTGAAAAATAACACTAAAGTACGCAGCAGATGATCGATACGCATGAATTGGAATTAATGAAAAAAATCAAACAAAGGAACTATGCAAAAGTAATAAGTAATAAAAGAAAAAACACACCAAGTAAAGTATACAAGATATTATCCTGGTTCGGTTCTAATCCTGTAAGCTGACGACGAATTGCTTTCACTATTTAAATTTTTTCCTCTCTATATTACCCAAATACAAAATTCTCTCTTACAATCCTTCCTCTCCCTCCCTCTCTCTCTCTCTCTCTCTGCTCTGTTTGTAGCGGCAGCCTACTTTGATTTCAATGTGGACTCTATTCATTCATGCCTAGGGATTAATTAATAAGTTTATACAGAGACTAAGATATAAGTTAGAGATAACGTTAGAATTTAAACTAGATTTAATTAGAATAAATAATTAAATCATATCCCATGCACTGCCTCATGCTCGTATGCTCGTAATCACAAGCTTATCCTTCACGTGCGCTACTAGTTACTCCTAACCTTGGTTTCTCTTTTGGGCCAATAAATTTTAAATCAATATGAACAATCTCCATCTTAATTCAAAATTCGCAAAATCTCTATGGTTCCATGAAAAAACTTGGAATTATACAATTCGTCGTCTCTAATCTTTATCAAGCAACTAGGTAAATCAAGTCCAAGCAAAACTTAAACTTGGAAACTGGGACCACCTTCGTAAATGCATCCGCCTAATTTTAATGGTACCAATCTTTGTGAGTGAAATAACTTTCTTCTCATTCTCCAAAACAAATCTTTCTCCTCGATATGCTTAGTTCCAGAACTATAGCCTGATACTCCGCCAAGTGAATCGCGCTCTGACTATCGCAAAACACTTCCATGAAATCTTGCGGAACATCTATACCATCCATCAATCCACGCAAATATATGGCTTCCTTAACAGCCTCCGTAGCAACTATCAACTCTACCTCTGTCATCGATAATGCGACAATAGACTGTATCGTCGATTTTCATGACACTGCGCCAGTGCCCAATGTGAATACGTAACCCGCCGTAGATTTCCGTCTGTCCTTATCACCAGCAAAATCCGAGTCACAATATTCCGTCACAATAAATCCATCCGTACTGCCTCTGCTGAATAACAAGCTGAAGCTCGTAGTACCCCTCAAGTACCTCAGATTCTACTTTACAACATGCCAATGCTCCTTTTCTGGATTAGCCATGTATCGGCTGAACATCCCTACTGCATGTGCAATGTCTGGACGCGTGCAAACTATCGCAGACATCAAATTGCCTATTGCACTCGCATATGGCACTCTAGACATGTACTCCCTGTCCGTATCCGACCCTAATGATTATTTCGCCGAAAGCATGTAATGCGTGCTTAAAGGAGTAGACACGGGCTTTAATTTGCCTTCTCCATCCTATACCGAATAAGAACTTTCTCGATATACCGTTTCTGTCGCAGACGAAACTCACTACGCTTCCTCTCTCTGACAATCTCCATGCCAAGTATTTTCTTCGCGGCCCCCAAATCTTTCATCTCAAACACCTGACTCTACTGTTGTTTCAACCTGCTGATGTTTGATATATTGTGTGATGTTACCAACATATCGTCGACGTACAATAAAAGATAAATCTGGGGCCATCATCTAGTAGCCTCATATAAACGTACAGATCTTTAATATTCCTTGTGTACCCTATCACCAACATAAATTGAGAAAATCGCTTGTACCAATGTCTCGGAGACTGCTTCAAACTATAAAGCGACTTCTTCAATTTGCAAATATAGCCATCCTTATCATCGACTACGAACCCTTGGCTGATGCATATAAATATTCTCCTCTAGACCACCATGCAAGAAAGTAGTCTTGACATCAATCTGCTCTATCTCTATATCATAAACCGCAACCATGGATAACAAAACACGAATCAAAATATGTCGAACCACCGGAGAAAAGATCTCGTTGTACTCTTTACCCTTTCTCTGTGCAAAACCCTTAGCAACCAATCTCACCTTGTATCTAATGTCATATACCTCTAACGAACCCTCCATAACTTTAAAGACCCACTTGCAGTCAATCACGTGCTTTCCCTCTATTAGAGCAACTAAATCTCACGTATCGTTCTGATGAAGAGATTCCATCTCTTCCTCCATCGTAACTATCCAACTAGGAAAAATGGTAGACTGCACAGCATCTCTGTAACTGGACGGTTTCTCGTGCTCAATAGTCAACGTATATGATGCTACGTCATCGAAACCAACTGCGGTCATGTCGTCAAAACCAAGTCTGACTGGTGGATGCCTAACTCGTGAAGATCTCCGCCCTTCTGTACTGGACCATCTGGCTCTGTCTGTATTGGACCATCTGGCTCTGTCGAACTCTCCGCCTGAATCTGAGTATCAATCACCTCATCTCTCCTATTATCCTGAAGCGGAATGTCGATCTCCACTTCGCTTGGTGGCGCAACCGTTCTCTCTTCACCATTTGATTGAGTCTGTTTTCTACGACCATTGCAGACTCATCGAATGTAACATGCCGTCCGATTACTATCTTCTGGGTCTCAGGACACCACGGCCTGTACCCTTTGGTTTCACTTTTGTAGCCAACTAAGACACACTTTCTTGCTCTCGGCTCCAACTTATCTCTCCTCTGCTGAACATAAGCTGGGCACCCAATTATATGAAGCCGCTTGTAATTTTCAGCCTTCCCGGTTCACACTTCATCCAGAATTTTCTTATCTATCGCCGCCAATGGTGATCTATTGACGAAGTACATGACAATAGATAGGGTTTCAGCCCAAAATTCCTTAGGAAGCCTAGCTGTAAGCCGCAAACATCTAGTCTTCTCCAGTAGTGTATGATTCTTCCGCTCTGCAATGCCATTTGACAGAGAGTCTCTTGGAGTGGTATAATGGTGCACAATCTCTTCTGAATTGCAGAAATCTACAAACTCATGTGAAGTAAACTCTTCGTCGTTATCGGACTGAAGAACCTTTACGTGCCTACCAGTCTGCTTCTCCACCCCGGCCTTCTACGTCTTAAACTTCTCGAAAATTTCGGCCTTAGACTTGAGAACATACACCCAGGCATTTCTTGAAAAGTCATCAATGAAGGAAATGAAGTATCTAGCTCTACCTCGCTTAAGAACCAGTGCTGAACCCTAAATATCAGTGTGGATATAATCTAGAATACCCTTCGTATTATATACCGCTGAACCGAAACTTCACCTTTGTCTGCTTTCTTTAAAAAACACTCCTCATAGAAATCAAAACTGCCAAAATCTTCATTTCCAACTAGCTACCTCTTACGAAGCACCTCGAAACCCGACTCCTCAATATGGCCCAACCGTAAGTGCCATAATTTAGCCGAATTTGAATCACCTGAATGAGTAAATACTATAGCAATATCAGCTGTAACTGACTGCCTTTCTAGAAAGTATAAGTCCTCACATTCTTTCCTTTCATGACAATAAGAGACCCCTTTTAAATCTTCATGGAACATACATTGATTACGCACTTGCAGTCGATCCCTGCCAAAGCAATTACAGAAATCAAACTCTTCTTCAGATTTGACACATATCTGACATCCGTTAAAATCCACACAACCCCAACAAGCATGCGTATCCGAACAGAACCAATCCCCTCGATCTTGCACACCGCATTATTACCCATCAAGACTGAACCTCCATTAAGAGAATGAAACGTCGCAAACCAACTCCGATATGGAGTCATGTGGAAAACTCTCTCCGAATCTAGCATCCATAGATCATATATGTTGCCGACTGTTCAAACTGATAATACAGAATAATCGCTGCCATCATCTGAATCATGTATGACAAAAGCGGTACTATAAGACTCTTTCTTAATATACTCCTTGAACTTCCGATAGTTCCTATTCCAATGGGTTTTCACCTTGCAATAATTGCACCTGTTATTAGTGCGATTCCCCGATTTAGATCTCGCTCTATTCTTGGAACCACCATGTGACCGCTTCTCAAAACGGTTTCTAGAAACCAACGCATCGTCTTGACTACCCTTATCACCTAATACCTTCTCCCTCAACACCTCGCTGCGTAAGTCCGCTTTAATATCTTCTAAAGAAATTTTATCTTTGTTGTATATCATCGATTTCACGAACTGGCTATATTCAGAAGTCAAATAGCAAAGCAGGATCATAACTTGATCCTCGTCTTCAATCTTCATCTCTACGTTGAGTAAGTCCATAATGATTTGGTTGAGTTCATCCATGTTGTCTTTTATTGATATACCTTCCTTCATGTTCAATGTGTATAGACATTGCTTGACATAGAAACGATTTGTTAAAAATTTCTTCATGTACAAGGATTCTAACATACTCCATAAACCTGCTGCCGTTGTCTTTTGTGCAAGCTCGCATAGAACCTCATCAGCCAAGCTCAATTGCATCGAACTGAAAGCCGTATTCTCCATTTCTTCTTTCTGAATATATGTGGTCGTCGAAGGAATCTTCTCTTTTTCGAAAACTATCTTATGAACTCCTTATTGCTTTATACTCGCTGTCATCTTCAATCCCCATAAACTGAAATTGTTCCTTCCGGCAAACTTATCGATCTTATAATGTATAGAAGTCATCTTCCCAATAATCCGAATTACCGTAACAAAAGCTCTGATACCACTTATTGTGAAAAATAGCACCAAAGTATATAGCGGATGATCGATACGTTTGAATCGGAACTAATGAAAAAGATCAAACACAGCAACTACGCAAAAGCAATAGGTAATAAAAGAAAAAAAACACCAACCGAAGGATACATGATATTATCCAGGTTCGGTGCACATTTGCATCTAATCCTGCAAACCAACGACGAATTGCTTCCATTATTCAACGAAGAATTACAAAAGATAATTTCCGTCCTCTCGATCTCACCCAAATACAAAATTCTCTCTCTCTCTCTCTCTCTCTCTCGCTAACCGCCCAGACTTTGGTTTCAATGTGGATTCTGTTCACTCATGGCTAGGGATTAATTAATTAGTTTATATAGAGGCTAAGAGCTAAGTCAGAGACAACGTTTAGAATTTAAACTATATTTAATTAGAATAACTAATTAATTCATATCCCATGCACTGCCTCATGCTCGAAATCACAAGCTCATGCTTCACCTGCACTACACGTTACTCATGGCCACGGCTACAAAAACCACTTTTGCTGATGGTGATGTGGTCATGGTGATGTAGTCACCGTTCAAACCGTGACTAATTTTGAGTCACGGTCATAAACGATTTGGTCACGGTTGGAACCGTAACCAACTGCAAAATATGGCGGGTCCCACACCCACTCATGATAAACCCCAATTTCCCTCACTTTTTCCCGATCGATCATTTCTCCCTCCAAAAAAACCTCCTACCCCTTTTCCACCGAACACCACCTCCCTTTTCCTCGATCACCACCGATCTGCTCGTCGATCACCGCCCCTGGCCTCCTCGCCTTCTCACCGCCTCGGGCCACCGTCTCGATCGCTCGCTCACCACCTGGAGATCGCTCACCGCGCGCGTCGGTCATTGCCACCGCGTCTGGTGCTCGTTCACCGCCTCTGCCTCTTTCATTAGCCGCATCACGTAAGTTTTTTCCATTTTAATTTTAATTTTTCTTCAAATTTTGTTTTTGATTATTTTAATTTTATGTTATGGTTAGGGGCTTTGTGTATCGTTGTCCTAATTCCTGAATTTAATTTCAATTTTGCCCCAATTTCTAATTTTCTTTGTTTAGGGTTAGGGGTTAGGCCGGGTAAGCTAGGGCAAGGGTTTGGGCTATGGTTTGGGTTGGGTTAGGGGTTAGGGGGCTCGGTTAGCTAGGGCTAGGGCAAGGGTTAGGGTTAAGGACATAGGCAAGGGTTAGGGTTAGGGTTAGGGATAGAGTTAAGTGCTAGGGTTAAGGGTTCGGGAAAATAGGGTATTTTAGTGAAAAACAACAATAATTGTTGGTAATTTAGTGAATAATAACAATAGTTAAGGGTATTTTAGTGAAATTTTTTGTAATTTAGTTAAGTTATGAATATGAACCGTGTAGTTAAATTTTTAAGGTAGTTAAATTTTTAAGAACAACAATATTTAAGGGTATTTAATGAAATTTTTAGTAATATAGTTAATTTAAGGTAGTTTAGTGAAAAACCAAGAATATACATGCACACACGCGCGCGCGCACACGCGCGCGTACATATACAAATATACACAAACCTTGATTCATCATCATTCTTCTCTACATTAAATTTTTGCAAATCCCACCAAATCTAAATCCAAAATCTTAAACTCGATTAAGAAAATTCTCATCTTTAAAAAAAATTACCCTAAATTTAGAACTTCAAAATCTTGTATTTGAAACGTAAACGTAAAACTAATTAAAATTAAATCCTAAACTAAGTGTATGATTTTCGATGATAATATGAAATTTTCATATTCTCATCGTAATTAATCATATGTGAAAATGAAAACGTGACTTAGTTCCCGTCTATCGGTTAACATACGTTCGGTGTTCGTCATTACATAAAACTACACGAAATTTGTTAAACACTGGACGTTATCGTTTGGTTTCTAACAACCGTCGCATAATCTATGTGACGAGAATTAATATTCAATCATATGATAACCGATAGATTTGTCTCGTATGGCCAAGTTAGGAATGTATAAAGCAGACACTTGCATTCACTTGTGTTTTTTTTGTTTCGGGATATTTCGTCTGTACCTTTCCGCTGGTTCTCCGTGTGGAATGATAGATTAGATGTTCGTTTCAATAGTGTTTCACTGCATTGAAACGATTATCTGTACTATTATAGTGTACTCGGAGAACAGCGAGGAAATGCTGCCAAAATTTTCTCGAAACAGTTGAAAACACAAGTGAATGGGTGTATGCTTTATACATTTTTAATGGGATAGGTGCCTTATCCCTACAGCCATTACCATCGACATCCAATAAAGAACATTTAATATTATCATCATCTTTCTTGGAAAAAAAATCCAATTCTCTAGCTTTGAAATTAGAAGGAGAAAGTTCTCAATAGGAGTTTAAGGAGAACCCAATCTAATAACAATTGAAACTAAACTTAATTAAGTCATCAATTAAACCTAACACTACCGGTTCTTATTATCCGTTTATCGTATTTTTCACGAAATCTTAATTTCATGACTCTTATTTATAGGAACCTTGCTACGTTTTTATTTCCTTCCAATATGGCATTCTCGTACCTCCACGATAAGAGTTGGATGTACGTCGACGTTTTGTCGAGAGCCACTGATTTTTCCTTAACGGTGTTTATTTTTTCACCTATTTTTCCTACGCATGTCTCGGGATATCGAAAGAGCATGAAATCTATTGTCTTTGTTATAAGTGTATGAACACGCGATTGCAAAAGAAATCGGATGTTAACATACACATCATGAAAAACGGTTTCGTTAGAGATTACACTAAGTGGGATATTCACGGAGAAAAGAACGATGGAGGGCCAGTGCAAGAGAAGGAAAATGAATTCATTGAAGCGGAAACTGAAAAGTGGAAAGGGATAGTAGAAGAAGAGGAGGAATGGCAATTTGAAGAAGATGAAGCCGTCGAAGACGATGATGTTGTGTTCGTGCCGGTCGATGACATGGATGGGCTTATAAATACCGCTGGACTTCCTTATGATACGGAAAGCACTGGACCCATATTATTGGAGAAGTACAAGGCTTCCTCGAGAATCCCTCTATATCCAAATTGCAAAGGGTTTTCGATACCATATTTTTTCGTACGTCTCTTCCAGATCAAGTGCAAGAACAGATGAAGTCACCAGTCTTTCACTGATCTTCTAGCATTGCTGAAGGACGCTTTTCCCGACGGAAATGAAGTGCCACCGTGTAACGCCCTAATTTCCAGAATACGGAAATATGGACTGAAACCGCCAGTGCTCCTAGATAAGGGGAAATCGTCTTGCCATAGTCACACTTAAGGAGCTAAATTTGTACGATAATATCCAAGATAGAATATTAACATCATGCTGCATAAATAACAAATAACACTGATGAATCAACGAGATAAAGATAGAGTCAATAAAAGATCCGAATAACAAAGTGTTCTGAATAAATGAAGTACAAGATCCAAAAAGAAAGATACATTATTCCTAACATCCCGCGAGGGGCGCATGTTCTAATAGCAACTAAAATAAAATAGAAATAAACCTATAAATACTACTAATTTTCGGTAAACTCTTGATAGTCACTCTGATCCTGCTCTGCCTGTGAATCGGTCTCTAAACCTGAGATGGCAAGTCTCAGGGATGTAAGAAAATCCCAACATGTACTCAATAGTAATAGTGTGTATATGTGTGTGATAGCATGAATATATGAGTGTAGTGAAGCCCGCGTGCACATGTAGATAAAGATATGACAGTAATATAAAGTAAGCGTATAGACATGTCAAGTCGGTTAAGTCATATTCTGGTTGGTCACTAAAAAGTAATCTATCCTATCGTGAGTTCAAGTGTGTATGTCAAGCTCTATAGGAGTATTCCCAACCCAAGAGTATGGTCCCAAGGGCAAGGAAAACAGGCCCAACTGTGGAAATAACACTGACCATATAAAGCCCGGTACCGGCTGCATGAACAATGACCGATATAGCCTGGTACGAGCTGCTGCATGAACACTGACTATATAAAACCCGGTACCGGCTGATGAACAATGACCGATATAGCCCGGTACAAGCTCTAATGACCGATATAGCCCTCTACGAGCTGCCGGTAATGGGATTCCTGAGATCCTGTCTGTTCCCGCAAAAATTTTGGCTCAAAACTTGCTCCCTTATAAAATAATAACAATAAAATAAAAATACAAATAAAAGGGAAAGCTCCACATGCAAAGAATCTAACAACTGTCTCAGCGCAAGCGCTAAGAGTCAAAGACTCTGAGGCAGCGCTCACGTGCAAAGCACAAAAGCGCGAGCAGCGCTAAGTGCTAAGAGTCAAAAACTCTGAGGCAGCACCTCACGTGCAAAACACGAGAGCGCTAGCAGCGCTAAGCGCTAAGAGTCAAAGACTCTGAGACAGCGCCTCACGTGCAAAGCACGAGAGCGCTCGCGCCAAGAGCGCCAGCGCCGAGAGTCAAAGACTCTGAGACAGCGCTCACGTGCAAAGCACGAGAGCGCTCGCGCCAAGTGCGCCAGTGCTAATGTCACGCCCCGCTTCCCAGTGTACGGCGAAGTGGACGTGACGAGGCCCGCTACGTATGTACTCAGAAGTACATACGCTAAGCGTAACTAAGCAATATAAAATAATCACAAGAGACAAATGATATTGAAATAACAGCAACTTTTATTAATATCATTCTTGTACAATGCATGAAATGAAAATGCAACTGGAATGGAAAAGCAATGCCTAAACAGTGGCATAATAATAAAAGGAAATACTGGAAAGAACAAAGTACGATTATCTAGAGCTCTGGGTCTTCTTGGAACTGCTCCAAATCTTCACTTGTGGGCTCGGTCTCAACTTGGTCCAACGCACCTGACGACATTCAAAGAAGAAAGAAATAGAATGTCGTCAGCGAACAGGTCGCTCGGTAAGTCCCAAAGAAAAGAAGAATGAGAATGGCAGAGTAGCAGTATTTTCTAAAGTATTATATTGTTGAATATTATGGAATATTGTTTAACGCCGTTGTTTGTAGCTTGGTACAGAAGGATGCCAGTGTATACGAGGGGGATCTCTATATGCTAGAGATCAGGGCAAATGGAGAGTACAAGGAACCGTTATGCCACGGTACAACAGCAACAGTATTCATGTTAGGTGTCTTAATCTGACCACCTCGTGCCACCTTTAACACCTTCTGTACCAATCTACCCCTTAAACCCCGCGATGTCTTGTTTGTATTGTTATCTTGTAAAATTGTATTGATTGTAAGATTGATTAACTGACTGACCGAAACCATGATATCAGGAAACGGTTATAACCGTAGAGTCATGTAAATGGAATACTGGGAAACATGTAAAAGGAATATCCATGGTTCGGTTCAGTCAAGTAGATTGTTAACTGGATTCTGGAATTCATGTATTCATCTTGAGTTGAAATATAAAGAATATAGATTGACTTGAATCATTTTCAAGTCAGAAATAGTCAGACTCCAACCCGAGTCAGACTAAAAGAAAGTGAGTTGAAGTTCAATAATTGTTAGGGGCCTTATTGTAATTTATAAAACTTGAGGGGGGTTTATTGTAAAAATACTATTGTATATTTTTCAAAATACAACTCAAGTATTTAATTATCGCCTTTATGTACATACAACAATTTAATGATCAAGATAAATATGTATACATGTTCGAATAACATGAAATGAGTCAAGTATATTATTTGAGTAACTACCATAAACAATGCTGTAAAGAAATATTATGTACGACTAATTAATCAAGTTGAATGAATGCGGAATATAAACAGAGATATGTCTCTAAATGTTTTGCATGCGTAAGTTCCAGTTTCACCTAAATACGACTACCGGTTTGAGAGATATATATCTTTTCGTATCGTCGCGCAAAACAGATCAGAATCTATTTGGCACCGTCACATATTTTTAAAACGCAGTTTGAGTTAATTTTTATCGGGTTTCAGGTTACGAAAATTATTAGAAAATTGTAGGTATTTTGAAGTAATTATCTAAAACACTAAGATTCACATGATTTGGATTTCTTAAACTCTAGTTATGATCATTTTAACATCTTCATTTAAAACAGAAATTTAGATTTCTGGACAGCAACTATATATTCTATTGCAAAGCCTATATCAGGTTGTTTCATGCATTCATAAGTAATATAATATACAGAAAATTATAGTTCTATCAATGGTGCATCTACACATCTAAATTTTGTCACAAACGGACATCGGGTGTTCGAGTTATGTCCAATTTAAAAACAGTGTGAGAATCGGAACAGATTCTGTCCAGATCCGTCACTTAATATTGTAAGACAGTTTTCTTTATCTTAGATGGGTTTTTAGTAAAGCTATAAAACTATGAAAATCTAGATCATTCGATGTAGATATCAAAAATACCTGAGTTTACTCAATTTGGATACCGGTATACCAAGTTATATGGCCTAGAAATTGACCGATAACTGCAGTTTTCTGTTTTACGATCAGTGAATAAATACGATGTAATTCCTAAACCGTTATGCGGATCGATCTAAAATTTTTACAGCATGTATAAAATAATATAATATATCATATTTAAATTCCGTGTAATTTTCAGAAGTAAAAATTAATTTCTAAAAATTATTTTAAAGCTAAAGGTATTGATGTGTATACTAAAATCGGCAGAAAGGTTAAATAGTATTTTATGCAGGCTTCTATTTTTCTTTTAATAAACAAACCGATTTCATGTGACATTATAGATATATTGTGGCATGAAATTTGTGTTCTCACAACTTGTAATAAACATTCCTAGTCATGAACAAAGAATTAAAATACTTTAATTTGAACAAGAGATAATAAGATATTATTAAACCATATAGAATCATATATATCTAAACTTATGTATATGTATATGTATATGTATATGTGTATCTTCTATTATGGATTATGATATGAAAAGAATAGAGGGTTCACGATGCATGACAAGAGGAAAATAAGAGGTGGGGGGAAAGGAGAGAGAAGGGACTTACATGCACAAGCCGGTATTGTCACCGGGCTTGTCTATCCGCCGATAGCCTCGCGTTAGTAGCGAGACCTTCTTGAAGACTTCTTCATGTTCTTCTTCTTGGACTCTAGGTGAAGAGGAAGAAGTGAGAGATAGAAAAATATGAGGAAGGAAAAGATAGAGGAGGACAATAAAGATGGTGTAATGGTGAATTATGTATAATAATATATGCATTCAACATGAGAATTAAAAGTGAAATGAAAGGTCACCATTCATTTTGGAAATGAAAGGTCTCATTTGTAGGTTATGAGAAGAATAAAAAAATGATAAAAATAATTGCAAGAATGGGGATTCGAACATGTGACTTATGAAATAACAATTCAAGGACTTAACCAATGAGCTATAAGGTTATTCATGCATATATTTAATTAGAATTAAATATATGATGTTGCTTAAAAGAAAATGGGCTTTTTAGATGGGCTGTAGAGAATAAGAATAATGGATTTGGGTTAAATATTTATGAAAGGAAAAATAAGAATGAGAAGTTAAAAACTTAAATATAAGAAAAAGAAATTGTACCTAGAAAAAAAATACATAATAGATTGAGGAATAAAATAATAATAAATTTAATAGAAAAAGGAAAATACCAAGTACAAATAAATACGGTATATTATTGAAGAGGGATAATACAAATGTATAAAGATTTTGGGGTCATTACAGCTAAGAGTCAAAAACTCTGAAGCAGCGTTCACGTGTAAAGCACAAGAGTGCTAGAGCCAAGTGTGCCAGCGCTAAGAGTCAATGACTCTGAAACAGCGCTCACGTGCAAAGCACGAGAGCGCCAAGCGCTAGAACTAAATGTTCTCCACCGTTGGATCAAAAATCCAACGGAGATGATAAATCATAAAATTACCAGAATAAGATTCTGTTAAGGAAATACTCCTCAGAATCTTTCCAAACAAGAAAGATTGTGCTCTGTAAATCAGAGCACCGTTGGATCAAAGATCCAATGGTGATTGAAAATCACCAAGATACAGAGTAATCTCTATATGGGAAAATAATTTCCCAATCTTGTTAATAACAAGAAAGATGTTTTCTGTAAAACAGAAGTCCCAGGATCAAAGATCCAACAGTGGGAAATATCCCCAAATCAATCAGAGAAAGATTTCCTTAACTGATTCAACAAATCAGCCTCCCCTATATAAAGGACCCAAGACTTCAAGTCTTGCACAGAAGAAACCCCCACAAGCTTTGAGAAATTTTAAAGAAAAGAGCAAGCTCTGAGAAGAAGAACTTTTCTTCAAGGCAAAAATAGAGAGATAAAAAACATCTCATCAAGGAAGAAGAACATAGTTCTTTTTTAGATCATCGATCTATAAGACAGATATCTTTCACAAAAAGAGATCATAGCATCTCATCATAAAAAAGGGGGGAGAAGAATTTCATTCTCTTCAGATCATAGATCTACAAAGACAAAGTCTTTCACAAAAGAAAATAGGAGAGATTGTAACATCTCCTATAAACATAAGAACTTTGTTCTTAGAACTGTGAGACAAAGTCTCTTGTAAGCGAGAACTTATTTCTCAGATCACAAAATTGATCAGAAGCGCTCTGCGCTCATTGTCTGGCTCTCAGCGCCAAGCGCGCTACGTGCTCCTCACGTGTTCGCTAATTCATAAGAAGCACCTTAGCGCTCCAAATCTGGTGACCAGCGCCAAGCGCTCCACGTGCTCCTCACGTGTGCGCTGCTTAACAGAAGCATTTGCGCTTTGACTGGTGCTCAGCGCCAAGCGCGCCACGTGCTCCTCACGTGTGCGCTGCTTAACAGAAGCACTTGCGCTCTGACTGGCGCTCAGCGCCAACCGCGCTACATGCTCCTTACGTGTGCGCTACTTAACAGAAGCGCTCTGCGCTCATTGACTGGTGCTCAGCGCTAAGCGCACCACGTGCTCCTCACGTCCGAACGACTCACACTCAAACTATCCCAATACCCCGTGCATTTATAACTAATATAGCAGTAAACTGAATCACTAATTAGGAATGCTGACTGGACTGGAACATATAGTATCATGTTAATTGTACTGAAATGGAACTTGTAACAGTATAGATTGTGTCATGGAATGCAATCTACATTCTATTTAGAAATCTCGTTTTAAGTTAAGAAACTGTAAATGTGAACAAGCATGGCATGTCAAGCAGTGATGTTAATAGTCTCAAATAGCATGTCAAGTATAGTCGATAGAATATAGTGTCAGTAATATAAATAAGAATTTACTTGAATTAAAAGCATCTCTATTTAACAAGATTAATAACGTAACATCGTTTTAAAGGGTTTTAATTCCAATTTAACAATTCTAACAGTTGTAATATTTAAACGGACAAGTGAACAAATATTATATTTGTAATTCCAATTAATGGGTGTGCTAAACTAGGGTTTTCATCATTTATATACGATATCACAATCTGTCCGAATTGTTAAATATTAATAATATACATATATATCAGGATAATTCTATTTTGTTTTTCAATATTAAATATAGGAAAATTGTTAGTAATATGTATGCCCTAGAGTCCATTACTGTACATGCGATATATATTGTAGTGGATGCTTGGACATATATGAGAAGGACTTTCTTGCTCGACATGATAGTATGCTATCTAGTTGCCCTTTATCTTAACATGTACACCGATTGTCTCTATATTACATGTTGATAAAGCTCTTAGGATGAGTACTTGACTACTGGGATTATAATGTAGATCATACTAGTAGGGACAGAGTAGTTGATAAGTACATCTTTCAAATGTTCCTAGTTGAGGGTGTATCGAGACAGGGCATCGATATACCAGAGTAGACTAGCGTATACGCTTCTCGACCCATATGATGGGTGATGGATGATCCCATATCCATTGGTGTTTGACATCAGAGAAGGTATGCGGGTGCTCAGTGGAGACTGGGTACACCGAACGGACTCGCCGAGAACTCCTAGATGGTATTGTACCTATCGTCGGATAGCAGTTCTCTGGTGACACTGGTACAGGTTAGTCTGTAGACCCGAGCTCGTCATAGAGTCTTGTGTGATTCCCATTGTGCTTTGATTTCCACCTTACCACGTTCAAGAGAACGTGCAAAACGGTAGCTTTTGGGTACAGTCCTGAGTCACATGGAGGCAATGAGCGATAGGAGTGATTTCGTCTCTCCCGGTATAGCGAGTTGATGTTGCGCTATGCTCGATTGGCCATAACATGAAATCCCTGGCCAGGGTTGTTGAGATCTACTGGTAAGTGTTATCAGTAGTTTCTTGACCGTTATGGACCTTGCATCGGCATGACCTATCAGGCTATTGGGGTTTGACGTTATACAACCCCCAGGCTGTGATATGCGACATATCATACGATAAGACCGGACTGTACGGTAGTGTTACTGATTGGATTTATAGGAGTATGAACATGCTTGCTTGTTGATTTTCTGATCGCTCAATACCCGGGTGGCCGTTACGTTTGGCAGACCGCTTGCGGCTTGTAGGTGTTTGATATGATCATCACCTACTGCCGACGTATTGACGAGTCATTAGAGTCCTACACAGAGGTTTCTTGGCTCAAGCGAAATGGAGTAGGAGTGCATATGTGATATGTGCGGGACCGAGATTAATGCGGGTATGTGATACCGCATTCTATTCTCGCTATGTGTGATATGATTGGTTATATATGATATAGCCGAGTTATCGGATCAAGCGTTGATTCGATAAGATGTTGCATTTGATATTAGTCGGTTATATGTGATATAGCCGGATTATTAAATCAAGAGTTGATTTGATAATTTAATATATAATTATATATTTGATATATTATATTACATTAACTAATATTTAGCTCACTATTGATTTCTTTTCTCACATGATGTGCACATTGTATATATGTGATATGTATATTTGTGTACATGTATTGTGTCATGTTTGATGATACATACAAGATGGGTGTATGAGATTAATACCATGCTAGGGTTAATCTAGGGTTTCTATTTATGTTAAGCTAATTCAAAAGAGATTGAGTTTGTCATGGTAAAGCTTGGACAAAAGCTTTTGGATAAGCTTTGACAAAGTCAACTCTTTTGTCTAATTAAAGATATTTATCAAACCCAACCCTTAACCATAGTGTGTGGTTTATTCTCTACATGAGTTAAGCATAATAGCTTTAACTCAATCATGTATGCAATAATTCATTTGGATGAATTATTTATGAGTTCTTCTTCTTCTTCAAGCTCCATGAAAAGCTTTCTAGCTTCAATGGAGGTATGACATAAAATGTGAGAAAATGAATTCTAAAGTGAGCCCACTTCCTACTTCTTCATCCTCTACCACTTGCTATGTAGTAGAGTGTGTTTGCTTTACTAATTATATGATTAGTGAAGAAATAGCTTGGGTTAGTGTCTCCTCGACGTAGATCATCTTCGGCCTCGAAGACATCGAAGCAAGCATGTTCGTTTCTTCAAGGGATCCTCTCTAGAGTCCGGAGTTTGCAATCACAGCGAAGGGGACTACTACATGGAGCTATTTGAAGTGAAGGACCGGTCTACAAAGGTTGTATACTTTGCTCACTATTACTTGCAAAGTGTTTGCATATGTTTTCCGTATTATTTCTAGTTAACGATTCATGGTTAGGGTTAGCTAGAACGGCAAATTTTGAATTTGATATGGACGATACCTCCCAAAACCTTGCTGCCGTGCTAGGCAACCCTACAGTGGTATCAGAGCCATACTAGAAATTTATACGGATTTTGTTAAGATTGCGAAACCGAAATACTCCGAAATCTGCATCGTCAAAACCTGCTTGCTGTCGATTTTAAAAAGTTGTCAAAATTTTTTTCAAACAAGTACAGAGTGATGTATGGGATATATCATGAACACACACAAAATTTCAGGGCATTGGGTGAAAATTGGGCCGAGCCCCATCCCCCCCATATCGGCCAAAATCGAGCCCCCCCTCATGAATTTTTGTTTGTGTTCCAGTGGCTTGGTTTTGATGTTTCTGGTGTTGTTTGTTTTTGCTAATTTTGCATGTGATGTAATCTTACACTATAAACAATTCGGAGTGTTTCATATTCGTAGTTTTAACATTGTTTCGGGTTATTCACATATTGTCTAGGCGAAGTTAAAAGGTTCGATCGAATGTCAAAAACCCATTTTTCCATGTTTAACGTATTCGGAAAAACATGCAAGTGATTCTGTGCACCCTCTAGAAGAACGAAACCTTAACTCGATTATGTGGCCGTCAAAACCACGACTTGAACCCTAAGGTTTGTGGTAGTTTAGCGTTTTCACATGTGAGGCGTTGGTTTGACCCTTCTACGGCTGGTTCATAGGTACTGTGGCATCTTCTGGGTATTATTAAAACTGTGCTCAAGTGTTGAGCTGTCGGGAAATTGTAGGACTTTGAAGAATCGATCGAAAGGTTTAACATCATCCGGGTATCATGTGATGGGATACAATATTTGGAATCCATAAGTAATTATGAGATAACTAATTTGAATGTTATAAATCTATCAATTTAGTCTCATTTGATCGGTTGCCATGGGATTTTGATGAGATCAAAAGTCCGTCGCAATCACGTAGTGTACGTGGATACTCACCGGGTTAACTTAATAGATAGCTACGCCCCATAGCCCCGACCAAGTGACTGTAGGAGAACCCCGTCGCCAAAACCATTCGTTCGGGTGCTTGCGGCAGCGGTGTACCGCCTTAGTACACTTTGTCGACGGTATCGGGAGTGCAGCCGTCTACTAAAGTTTCCGACGAGCATTCGATCAGGATATCGGGAATCTTGTTGAATTGCCCGACTTGATATTGAAAAGTGTTTTCGATATTGAGACTAAAATGCGGGGTTTATAATTGTTAGGCATGCGATGTCTAAGGAATTCATTTGGTTAGGCATGTGATGTCTAAGGTGGTTGCGGATTCGAACTGTTGTAGTTTTTCACTTTCTTTTCTGCGACCGTAAGTGTAATATGTGGTGTCCGTAAGTGTAATATGTGGTGTATCTCCAGTTTTGGTGCTATATGTCAATGACAATTGGGATACGCATATTTACTTACGTTGATAACATGTGATGTTATGTGTTGCTGTGATATGTTATATTGGATCGTCGTGTTTTGAATAGCCCGGGTTTTATGTGAGATGAGAGTTTTTCATTTTCATTCATGTAAAATTTATTGTATGTAATATTCTTTTATTGGGGTACTTTCGGGTTGAGGATGATGTCACCATTGTATATTGTTTACTTTTCTGCATTAGGATAGACCAAAGGCGGGGAGCACAAGTAACCGAGTTCTAGAGTCCAGTGGGAGACCATCTCGAGGAGTCGAGACCGAGTCTCCTAACTCTAGAATTGGTAGGCTTACTTGCCGCTCTCGTAGGGGTCTAGGGATATGGGTTTGGCTATTCATCGCGACCGTGGAATCCGTATTTTATACTGGCTTGATATAAAATACGGAAATCCTACTATATCCAATATTTCATATATGTTCTTCTGCTGCAATGTTCTGTGATGAGATCATATTACTGCCTGAGACGAATGTTTATATTTTATATATGAGATATATATTATATATTATTGATTTCGTTTCAAATGTCATGCTTGTGAACCATAATAGATGGGACTTCATTAATGAGATTAATGAAATAAAAGAAACCTAAAGATGTTGTAGAAACTAGTTTTAAAAACTGGTAGCTCTAGTTCTTTCTTTGCATAGCGGTATTCCTTGTAGAATATCCAGCACCTTATTCGATAAGGAAAGAGCCAAGATCCCTTCACCGGGAGTGACCTCTTTAGCGAAACTAGCAGATGCTACACACTCGGTTTATCTTTTGATTGCTTCTATAGTTTTTTCTTTGCATAGTGATATTTATGAAATATCCTGCATCTTATTCGATAAGTAAAGAGCCGAGATCCTTTCACCGGGAGTGACCTCTTTAGCAAAACTAGTAAAAGCCTTAAAACCACTCATTTTCAAAAATCACTCGATTCTACAACGATATCAAGTTCATTACTCAAAAGGTTTTCTTAAAAATCTGTCATAGCCCTCCGTCATTTTAGGAAGTAGAATACTTAGTATTCGTGCTGCGTATGTCGACTATAGTTGAGCCGTAGTGTACGGTAGCTAAGTGATGTCTTCCTACACAGCATATAATGCGATTAATTAGGACAGTCATGTGATTATTTCGACCATAGTTGAGGGTCATGTGGGTGGGTCTAATTTATCATGAAATGACGGGTAGAACTTGACTAGTGCTTATGATATGTTGACCATAGTTAAGGTCATAAGTACTAGGGTTAAAAAAAATTATCCAAAGTTTCAAGTGTTGAAACTTGCAATGAGATTGCCTACCTTCTATGAGATAGTTGGATCCCGATACCCAATGTGAGTAAGAGTTACTCATGGGAGAGTTTTACACATTACAATTAGTCGATCAAGTAGGTGTCTAGAAAGGTGTCAACGGGGTTACGTCCCGGGGAAAACGAGGTTTATTCTAATTAAGTCCGTGCGAAAGCACGGGGGACCTCCCTCAAAGTACCGGCACTGGCCTGGCTGAAAGATTGGTGAACTTGTAGGGTGTAATTAATCCCGGCTAGTCTTTCCTTTTAGGGTTTGAAGGAAGATTTGACTAAAACAGTGGGAGCCATCCTGATTAGATATATTAATAATCTAATCTTGCAAGAGCATACGCTGAGTGTTTTCTTCTCTCTCTCTCCAGGTAGCGACCATGTCACGCATTAATCAAGATAATAATACGGATGTATTGACCGAACCTGCTTGTTATACTGAGCTGGGGAATGTTGGACCCGCTCCAACTTATAATTTTATAAGACCGAGCAGGAAATAGGGGAATACCAGGATTCCCGTGCCGCCCAAACGAAGAAAGTGCATGATTATGCATCTTCTTCGGGTGTGTTCATTACAGAGAACTGTTTCTTAGTATCGTTTACGTCCTGGGTATGAGATACCAAATCAGGATCCCATATATGTAATCTGTCATATGGGCTACAGATAGGTAGAGAACTGAGAACGAGTGATAAGTTTCAAGAGTTGGAAACGGTACAAGTATTGCAGCCAAGTTAATTGGCAATTATCACCCTTTATTACCGAATACATTGATTCTGAACGAATGTTATTAGATACCGAACCAGATATACAACATCATATCGGTCTCTTTATTTTGTAAAGAAAGATATAATTTTGTATTGTTGGATAATGTTTTGAACATTTTCTATATCAAGAGTTGATCAGTTCAGGCACGTTATCTAAAAGCATATACGTTCTAAATCAAACTACAGTTCTTAACGTACAGAACACACACAAGAGGAAGATTTCAAAAATGAACGAATCCTTCTTGAGGCATTGTAGACTGGGTCATATCAATGCGACCAGACTAGCTGAAGTTACATATAGATGCATATTTAAATCTGTTTGAATTTACATCTTATGAAACTTGCCAATCATGTCACAAAGATAGAATGACCATAGCTCCGTTTATTGGAAACAGAGAAAGAGTTATTGAACTCTTAGGATTGATACATGATGATGTATGAAAGTCCCCTGTCTACACATGCCAGGACTGGTTCTTTGTACTTTATTATATTCACTGATGGTCTCTCAACATTCGTACATGTGTTCCTGTTGAAACAAAAGTCTGAAACATTTGATAAATTCAAAGAATATAAGTTGGAAGTAGAGAACCAAAACGGGTATAAGTATTATGTCCTTTGATGAGATCAGGGAGCAGAATACAAGAGCACGGAGATCCTGGACTATTCTAAAGGAGAATGAGATTCTCTCTCAGCATTACTCCTCCGCATTCACCATAGCACGTCGGTGTATCGGGGCGGAGCAATCACACCCTATTAGATATGGTGCGCTCTATGATGAGTACTGCTGAGTTTCCTATTTCCTTTTGGGAGTTATGCACTTGAGAAGTTGCATACCTATTGAATTGAGTTCCAACCAAATCAGGTGCCTACCACTCCATATGCGATATGGTATGGGAAGAGCCTATCTCTTAAGTAAGTTAAGATTTGGGGTTGTCCGGCCTATGTCAAAAACCAAATCCAAACAAGCTCAAGGCAAGGTCAGTTCTGTGGAAGTTTGTTGGATATCCCAAGCATTAGCAACGGAATATCTTCTACTGCACCGAGGAACAAAAGGTATTTTGTTTCTCAAGCATGCCACCTTTGTGAAAGGGTATTTCTTGTGAAGAAATTAATGGTCATGAGGTAGAACTGGAAGGAGTTCCAGCTATACAAACTGTAGCTGATGATTTGGTAGAACCAGAGGATTCAATAGCTCACAACGAACCTCAGCCTCTCCGCCGATCTAGTTGGGTTCCTCACCCACCTGAGAGATACTTCGGTTTCTCTATGACAGTGGGAGCGAGAATTGCATCATGAGATGTTGACCCAACTATTTTTGAGCAGGCTATCAGGAGTAGGGACTCTGTGAGAATGGCTGGATGCTATGAGATCTAAGAGGGAATCTATGTACACCAACAAAGTATGGACTTTGGTTGCTTTATCTGAAGGGTTAAATCCTCATCAGAAACAAGTATATCTTGAGAAGATTACTTGGTGTACATGGAAAAGTTGAGACTTTCAAAGCTATGCTTAAGTCCATCCAGATCCTACTTACCACTGCTACATACCATAACTACGATATCTGGCGGTTGGGTGTCATGACTGCTTTTCTAAATAATGATTTAGAAGAGCGTCTATAAGTACACAGCCAGAGGGCTTCGTAGACAGTGAGAGCACCGGAAATGTGTGCAAGTTACTTTACCGGTTAAAACAGACATCGTAGAGTTGGAACATCTGTTTTGATGTGGTAGTCAAAGGGTTTGACTTCATCAAAATGGTAGATAAACCTTGTATAAACAAAAAGGTAGTAGATAGTAGGGTGATGATCCTCGTATTGTACGTGGATGACATACTCTAGATAGGAAAGGAGTTTCTTATGCTGCGCTCGATCAATCTCCTCTTATCACCAGTATTCTCCATATAGGATCAAGGTGATACCTCCTAAATCTTGGGTTTTGGATCTATGAGATAGATCTAAGTGGATGTTAGGCTTCTCACTAGGTGTAGTAAGATAGTATCAATTGATCCTAGGGAGAATCACTGGAAAGGTTCCAGGGTGATAAGGACGACTGAATGTCAGTCACAGGCATTGTCTTTACCCTCAGTGGAGGGACGGTATGTTGGAAGAGTTCCAAGCTAGATGCCGTGACATACTAGACGATAAAGGCTGGATACATTGCTACCAAGGATGCTACCAAAGAAATATTCTGGATGTACACTAGTTTATGAGATGAACTTCGTTCCTACCATTGTGTGACAATGGAGTTGTGGCTTAGGCCTAGGAACCCCCCGTCCCATATGTGATCCACATATTCTTAAGCAGTATCATCTGATCAAGGAGATGGTTGATCTCCAAGGAGATCCAGGTTTAGGAGAGTAGACATAGAGGACAACACGGCGGATCCACTCACAAAGGCCTATTCCCAGGAGAGACTATTATGGGATGGTTGAGTATGAGATACTTTAACCACTGTTGATTGTTGCGTATGAGATACTACAACAGATGGCCCTAGTGCAAGTGGGAGATTGTTAGTAATATGTATGCCCTAGAGGCCATTACTGTACATGCGATATATATTGTAGTGGATGCTTGGACATATATGAGGAGGACTTTCTTGCTCGACATGATAGTATGCTATCTAGTTGCCCTTTATCTTAACATGTACACTGATTGTCTCTATATTACATGTTGATAAAGCCCTTAGGGTGAGTACTTGACTACTGGGATTATGATGTAGATCATACTAGTGGGGACAGAGTAGTCGATAAGTACATCCTTCAAATGTTCCTAGTCGAGGGTGTATCGAGACAGGGCATCGATATACCAGAGTAGACAAGCGTATACGCTTCTCGACCCATATGATGGACGATGGATGATCCCATATCCATTGGTGTTTGACATCAGAGAAGGTATGCGGATGCTCAGTGGAGACTGGGTACACCGAACGGACTCGCCGAGAACTCCTAGATGGTATTGTACCTATCGTCGGATAGCAGTTCTCTGGTGACACTGGTACATGTTAGTTTGTAGACCCGAGATCGTCATAGAGTCTTGTGTGATTCCCACTGTGCTTTGATTTCCATCTTACCACTTTCAAGAGAACGTGCAAAACGGTAGCTTTTGGGTACAGTCCCGAGTCACATGGAAGCAATGAGCGATAGGAGTGGTTTTGTCTCTCCCGGTATAGAGAGTTGATGTTGCGCTATGCTCGATTGGCCATAATATGAAATCCCTGGCCAGGGTTGTTGAGATCTACTGGTAAGTGTTATCAGTAGTTTCTCGACCGTTATGGACCTTGCATCGGCATGACTTATCAGGCTATTGGGGTCTGACGTTATACCACCCCCAGGCTGTGATATGTGACATATCAGACGAAGAGACCGGACTGTACGGTAGTGTTACTGATTGGATTCACAGGAGTACGAACAGGTTTGCTTGTTGATCTTCTGATCGCTCAATACCCGGGTGGCCGTTACGTTTGGCAGACCGCTTGCGGCTTGTGGGTGTTTGATATGATCATCACCTACTGCCGGCATATTGATGAGTATTTAGAGTCCTACACAGAGGTTTCCTGGCTCAAGCGAAACGGAGTAGGAGCGCATATGCGATATGTGAGGGACCGAGATTAATGCGAGTATGTGATACCGCATTCTATTCTCGCTATGTGTGACATGATTGGTTATATGTGATATAGCCGAGTTATCGGATCAAGCGTTGATTCGATAAGATATTGCATTTGATATTAGTCGGTTATATGTGATATAGCCGGATTATTAAATCAAGAGTTGATTTGATAATTTAATGTATAATTATATATTTGATATATTATATTACATTAACTAATATTTAGCTCACTATTGATTTCTTTTCTCACACGATGTGCACATTTGTACATGTATTGTGTCATGTTTGATGATACATACAAGATGGGTGTTTGAGATTAATACCATGCTAGGGTTTCTATTTATGTTAAACTAATTCAAAAGAGATTGAGTTTGTCATGGTAAAGCTTGAACAAAAGCTTTTGGATAAGTTTTGATAAAGTCAACTCTTTTATCTAGTTAAAGCTATTTATCAAACCCAACCCTTAACCATAGTGTGTGGTTTATTCTCTACATGAGTTAAGCATGATAGCTTTAACTCAACCATGGGTGCAATAATTCATTTGGATAAATTATGAGTTCTTCTTCTTCTTCTTCAAGCTCCATGAAAAGCTTTCTAGCTTCAATGGAGGCATGAGATAAAATGTGAGAAAATAAATTCTAAAGTGACCCCATTTCCTACTTCTTCATCCTCTACCACTTGCCATGTAGTAGAGTGTGTTTGCTTCACTAATTATATGATTAGTGAAGAAATAGCTTGGGTTAGTGTCTTCTCGACGTAGATCATCTTCGGCCTCGAAGACATCGAAGCAAGCACGTTCATTTCTTCAAGGGGTCCTCTCTAGAGTCCAGAGTTTTCAATCGCTGGGAAGGGGACTACTACATGGAGCTATTTGAAGTGAAGGACCGGTCTACAAAGGTTGTATTCCTTGCTCACTATTACTTGCAAAGTGTTTGCATATGTTTTCCGTATTATTTCTAGTTAACGATTCATGGTTAGGGTTAGCTAGAACGGCAAATTTTTGAATTTGGCATGGACGATGCCTCCTGAAACCTTGTTGCCGTGCTAGGCAACCCTACAAAAATAATAATATTATAAGCGATGCCGCATCGGTAAAAGGAATGGGCAAGAATACTTGCCTTAAGACGGTTAAATACGACGACGCGAAACGCAAACCAAACTCGATCGCTCGGTTAGAGAATCTCGATCCACGTTGCTCGCTGTTATGAAGTTGGGTACGGTTGGTGATGGGTGCTCGGCAACTTTTAAAGAAAGAAAATTTGAGAGATGAATATATGTTTAGAATTCTTTATATATATATATATATATATATATATATATATATATATATATAGAGAGAGAGAGAGAGAGAGAGAGAGAGAAAAGGGGAGGGAAATATTCTGATTGGAGAGTGAGATTAAACTTAGATAAAATATAGATGTATTATTTATATATTGGCGAAAGGTCTAAGACTCGGTAATCGAAAATGACTACTCCCGTCGATCCAAGAAAATAAAGATTCAGCAAGAGGGGGACCATCCCTCCGCCACGCCACGAAAGGTGTCGTCTACACAGATGCCTACATCGCCAGCTCCCTCAACTTCAATCATCCACAAAAGAAGAAGGCCGGAGAAGATTCCTGCGTCTTTGACTAATCGCAAGGACATTGAACCTAAACGCCCCAAGTCTGGGGGCATGGTAGTGCATACTGTTTATATGGCTTCCGGAAAAGAGGAAAGCCGTACTTCTAGGGCTCATCGACCGCTCACACGATCAGTGACGAAGGCTCAGGATCAACAACAACAAAAGCTCCAAGAGATGCTGACAACTATGGCCGCACTCACTTGGCCAAAAGCAAACCCTGAGGCATCATCAGAGCAGCGCAGAGAGCAGGAAACCGATGCCGAATTCCTCCGAAGAATGCTTGAGAGGAAAGACAAAGAGGCCGCGGAACAAGCGGCCAACATAAAACAAATGGCGCTTTTATTTCAAGACATGGTCGGCATGATGATCCAGCCGGATTCCCCAGTTGAAGACCCTCCAATAATCCTAGAAGACGACAGAGGGGAGACATCAAACCCTCTTCCGGCTCTATCAGCAGCCAAAGAGGAGACCATCTCCAAAGCCGCCCTTGATGACTATATAGCTCAACAGATACGAGCTCATCAGGCGAGCGAAGCGACTGGCCAAATCGTCAAGACTGGACGACCCTATCCGGGCTGGTACGATCAAATAAAATACCCGCCGGGATATACGATCCCTAAATTCTACGTGTACAAGGGGACATGAAATCCCCATCAGCACGTCGCTCAGTTCAGGGCTCTCTGCGGCAATACTGGGAGTGACGACAAACTGCTGCTTCGCCAGTTTGTTGGCTGCTTTTCCGAGACAGCATTCGAATGGTACTCCAAGCTCTCGAATGACTCATCGATAAAAGGAATGGGCAAGAATACTTGCCTTAAGACGGTTAAATACGAAGACGCGAAACGCAAACCAAACTCGATCGCTCGGTTAGAGAATCTCGATCCACGTTGCTTGCTGTTATGAAGTTGGGTACGGTTGGTGATGGGTGCTCGGCAACTTTTAAACGAAGAAAATTTGAGAGATGAATATATGTCTAGAATTCTTTATATATATATATATATATATATATATATATATAGGGAGAGAGAGAGAGAGAAAAGGGGAGGGAAATATTCTGATTGGAGAGTGAGATTAAACTTAGATAAAATATAGATGTATTATTTATATATTGGCGAAAGGTTTAAGACTCGGTAATCGACAAGGACTACTCCCGTCGATCCAAGAAAATAAAGATTCAGCAAGAGGGGGACCATCCCTCCGCCACGCCACGAAAGGTGTCATCTACACAGATGCCTACATCGCCAGCACCCTCAACTTCAATCATCCACAAAAGAAGAAGGCCGGAGAAGATTCCTGCATCTTTGACGAATCGCAAGGACATTGAACCTAAACGCCCCAAGTTTGGGGGCATGGTAGTGCATACTGTTTATATGGTTTCCGGAAAAGAGGAAATCCGTGCTTCTAGGGCTTATCGACCGCTCACACGATCAGTGACGAAGGCTCAGGATCAACAACAACAAAAGCTCCAAGAGATGCTGACAACTATGGCCGCACTCACTGGGCCAAAACAAACCCTGAGGCATCGTCAGGGCAGCGCAGAGAGCAGGAAACCGATGCCGAATTCCTCCGAAGAATGCTTGAGAGGAAAGACAAAGAGGCCGCGGAACAAGCGCCCAACATAAAACAAATGGCGCTTTTATTTCAAGACATGGTCGGCATGATGATCCAGCCGGATTCCCCAGTTGAAGACCCTCCAATAATCCTTGAAGACGACAGAGGGGAGACATCAAACCCTTTTTCGGCTCTATCAGCAGCCAAAGAGGAGACCATCTCCAAAGCCGCCCTTGATGACTATATAGCTCAGCAGATACGAGCTCATCAGGAGAGCGAAGCGACTGGCCAAATCGTTAAGACTGGACGACCCTATCCGGGCTGGTACGATCAAATAAAATACCCGCCGGGATATACGATCCCTAAATTCCACGTGTACAAGGGGACATGAAATCCCCATCAGCACGTCGCTCAGTTCAGGGCTCTCTGCGGAAATACTGGGAGTGACGACAAATTGCTGCTTCGCCAGTTTGTTGGCTGCTTTTCGGAGACAGCATTCGAATGGTACTCCAAGCTCCCGAATGACTCTGTCAAGACGTTTGCACAAATGGAGTTGCTATTCACCCAGCGTTTCGCAAGCGCTAGTGAACGCACCCTGATCACGACATTGATCAATGCTAGGGTAAAGCCAGGCGAAACCTGGGTTCATGGCGAAATCTATGGTCAAAATGTGAATAGAGCAAAGAGGAAGCTCCTGCAGTGGGCATGTTCGTAGGGACTCTCGACCCTCAGGCGAGCATTTCTCAATTCATGATGTTCTTCAAGTCGACCACTTTCCAGGCCTTGATCGACAAACTGGCCCAAATGGACCAGATTGGCCATAGACCGTCTTTCTCGAAAATGGAGCCTCGAAACGAAAAGGGGAAGGGGAAAGCGACATTCGTCGCCAATGCTCAACAGAAGCTGAGTGGTCCAAAACCAGCTGATCGCCAAAGTGATAGACTACAATTCCTCAACGAAAAGTTAATACGTCCTTACTCATTTCCGCGGGAGAAAACAAAGAGACCGTTTGAACTGGAAATACGCAACATGCTCATCAATCTGCCGGATCCGAGACGTCTATTACATCCCGGTGATGTCAACAATCCCAATTATTGCCCCTATCACTGAGTAGTAGGCTATCCAATCGAAAATTGTTTCGTCTTCAAAGGCTGAATTGAGGACCAATACCAACAGGGTAAATTCGCGTTGTCCGAGAATTGGAAAGTAAGCCCTCCCCAGCTGCACGCTCTTAAAAAGGTGGACACACCAGGGGCATCATGCTCTTTCATAGAAGAAGCTCCATGGGAGGTCGCTCTTTTAGCCAAAACGAAAAGAATGCTGAAAAATCTCCAAACATGCCTGGCGATCAGGTGGAAAAGTCCGCTGGAGCCCGAGATTATTGAGGGGATGCTAAAGCCGCGCCCAACGCTAAAAGTTGGTGATGGTGGACAAAACATTCAGGCCAAGCCTCCGTAGTCTTTAAAGAAAAGAAGAAGACCAAGAAGCCTGTCCAACCCGACGATAGCTGTAAAGTTCTACAGAAATACATCGATGCACTGGAAGAATATAACCAGAGGGCACGGACCCCAATCACATTGGACGAATTCTTTAAGCATGTTCTTGAGAATGAAGACGCTGACGCTGACGAAGGAGACGATTCTTCAGATGGGCCTGAGGACTATGTGACGAGCTGCCACATGATCTCTCACTCGATAAATGGAAAAGAAGCTCCTGATGTACAGAAACTGGGGGCAGATCCCGAACCGGAACTCTTAGAACCGTCAGACAAAATGATTGACATGTTGCTAAACGAGGCCTGTCAAAAGAGCAAAACTGATCGATAGCGCGAAATGGCCATGTTTGAAAAAGCTAAACGTCGGCGGCTGGACAAAAGGGTTGAAGCACACCAACCAGACTGAGGCATGCCTACGGCAGATAAAAGCAGGCTTAAGGCAAGGAAACGGTTCGTTAAAACCATGTCGATGGGAATGAAGTTACCACATTTTAAGGGAGATATTCCTGGCAGCATACACCTTAACGAAATGGATGGACATCCAAACTACTGCTTGTACCATCGGAGGACTACGCACCCTACTTAAGAGTGCAATACCTTTAAAAAACTGGTGGCAGGGATATGTTGCCCATCGACAACACGTCAGGCGATTGAAGAGTAAGACTCGTCGGGAGCAAATAAGCACGGCTGATGAGCATAAAAGAACTACCGGCAACTGTCACATGGTTGATAGCAAGGGATCGCAAGTTCTCACCTTCGGGAGCGATTCTGATGAAGAAATAGCCCTCAGCCATCTCTTCAAGGAATCCATCTCCGAAACAGAAGAGATGAAGACCTGCGTGAACATTCAGCTGCGTAATCGCACATTACCTAAAAAGAATCTCGAACCCACTAACAAGGGATCGAGCAAAAAAGATAAGGGGAAAGAAAAAGTCCCTGAAGATATCGCCCTCGATGATCGAGTGGTAGAAGAGCTGGCAGCCAAGGACCCGCCAAAGAAAAACAAGGTGGATTATTTCTGGCACACTTGAGGAAGATACCCCCGCAGCTAAGCATTCTCAACGCCCTTCTGCTATCTAAATAGGTGAGAGATTCTCTAATCAAGGTACTAAAAGAGCCTGACCAGTATCGGCAAGGCAGGTTTGCTCTATCCAGCAGTTGGAGGGTAACCCCGCCACAGAAGCATGAACCGAAACCCACGCATACGGCGAAAGTAGAACCGGATCAACATCGGTCTTCGAAGCGATCTCGCACCTATCACGCGATAACGCTGTCAGGAGAAGGAGTACGCGAAGATATGGCTGACCTCCCCTGGTGCTTCGAAAATGAAGATAAAGACGAGTTGATCTCAGAATTTCCACCTGCGCCAAAAAAGTTGGAAGATGGAATACATACTACTGCGGACAATCTAAAGAAAATTGACTTGGGGACGGCAAGTGACCCGCGGCCGACGTTCGTCATTGAGCTGTTGTCTAAAGAATAGGTGGCTACGCTAAAAGACGTGCTCATGCAGTATAAAGACTATTTCATATGGAACTATTCCGAGATGCCAGGGCTAGATCCGGAAATAGCTGTGCATAAATTGGCGATATCTCCAGACGTCAAGCCAGTCATGCAAGCACCGAGAAGAATGCGGCTCAAACTTGAAATGAGCATCAACGCCGAGGTCAAGAAGCTAATCGACTCCGGCTTCATCCGAGAAGTGCAATACCCTGACTAGATTGCCAATATCGTCCCGGTGATGAAGAAAAATGGGATGGTGCGCATATGCGTGGACTTTCGCGATCTTAACAAAGCTTTCCCGAAAGATGATTTTCCTATACCAGTTAGCGAGCTGATGATAGACAACACGTCCACTTACGAAGTTTTCTCCTTCATGGACGGCTTATCAGGGTACAATCAAATAAAGATGCATCCCGAAGACCAGAAGCATACCGCTTTCCGGACCCCTTTGGGCATATTCTGCTACAAAGTGATGCTTTTCGGTCTAAAGAACGCCGGCACCACCTATCAGAGGGCCATGACAAAGATTTTTGATGACCTTATACATGAAATCGTCGAATGCTATATCGACGACCTCGTGGTTAAGAAAAATCGTACGAGGAGCATTGGGAGCATCTGAAGATCATGTTCCAGCGCCTTCGAAAATACAACCTGAATATGAACTCTCTGAAATGCGCATTCGGAGTTTCCTCAGGAAAATTCCTAGGATTCGTCGTACGACACTGGGGCATCGAAATGACCCGTTAAAGATCAAGGCGATTATGGAGATGCCTCCGCTTAGAACTCTCAAGCAACTGTGATCTTTCCAAGGGAAGCTTGCATATATTCGGTGGTTCATAGCAAATCTCTCCGGCAAATCCCGCCCATACAGTCACCTAATGAAGAAGGGGACCCCTTTCGTCTAGGATCGCAAATTCCAAAGCGTATTGGATGAAATCAAGAAATACCTGCAGAACCCGCTAGTACTGACCGCTCCAGTCAAGGGAAAGCCTCTTATCCTGTACACAACTGCCCTTGAAGGTTCCTTAGGTGCACTGTGGGCACAGGAGAATGACCAAGGGAAAGAGAGAGCCCTCTACTATTTGAGTCGAGTTCTCCTGGGGGCAGAAAACAACTACTCCCCTATCGAAAAACACTGCCTGGCGTTAATCTTCGCGATAACGAAGCTCCGGCACTATACGTTGGCGCATGAGGTCTACCTCATATCAAAAGTGGATCCTCTCAAGTATTTGATGTCAAGAGACATATTAACAGGACGACTCACTAAATGGGCCCTGCTCTTTATGGAGTTCTCGATAACTTATCATCCGCTCAAGGCAGTGAAAGGCCAGGCCATCGCCGACTTCCTCGCTGAGCATCCGATACCTGCCGATTCACTCCTAAACTGCGAATTGCCAGATGAGCACGCGTTTGACACAATAAACGGGGAGAAAGGAGAGAGTGACACCCGGTGGGAACTCTATTTCGACGGGGCATCTTCCATGAAGAAGCAACAGCCTAACACCCCTATAATCAAATCGGGGTAGGCCTTATCTTCGTGACTCCACAAGGAGGGATAATGCGCTTCACCTTCTCCTTAACAGAGCCGAGGACGAACAATGAAGCCGAATATGAAGTTTTGATAGCAGGTCTTGAGGTCGCTATCGACATGGGAATCGAAACCCTCCTCATATACGGAGACTCCCAACAGGTCTCTAGCCAAGTAAACGGCGACTATCAAACGTGCAAACCGGAGTTGGTAAAGTACGGCGAGAGAGTACAACAATTGCTGACTCAAATCCCTGCCTACGCCCGGGAAAGAATATCGCGGGCAGAAAATAGCAAAGCGGATCCGTTAGCCAAACTCGCTAAAGAACTGGCTGACGAAAACCTCGATGACGTAAGGATCGTGGTACAAAAACGTCGGGTTCTTCCACCAATGGAAATATCCCCAGAGTCGTCTGAAGAAAAGGAAACGACCAAGAAAACAACCTTACAAATAAAAGATCAGAAAAAGGCTAAAGATTGAGAGAAGTCTTTATAGACTACTTCAAATCCCGACGAACACCTGAAGATGCATCCTCAAGACATCAGCTCATGAAACGAGCTCTGTCTTTCGCCTTCGTCAATGATACTCTGTACAAGAGATCGTTCGACTCTGGGGCCGGAAGAAGCAAATAGAGTCATCCAAGAAACTCACGACGGACTCTGCAGTTCTCATCAAGCCGGACCAAAGATGAAGCTGAAGATCAAAAGGATGGGCTACTATTGGCCCACGATGATCCAAGACTGTCTCGAATACGCGAAGCAGTACCACTCGTGCCAAATTCACGGGGACTTCATCCACCAGCATCCAAATCCGCTACACCCAACGATGGTTAGGTGGCCATTTGAAATGTGGGGAACTGACATAATCGGGCCCATCGAACCAGCATCATTCAGAGGACATCGGTTCATATTGGCAACAGCCGAATACTTCTCTAAGTGGGCAGAAGCCATACCGCTAACAGATGTGAAGACGGAGAATATTCTTCACTTCTTCAAGACACACGTCATCTATCGGTTCGGCACTCCGCGACGGATTATCTTTGATAACGGGCCAGCCTACAGAAGTCACAAAATCAGCCGCTTCGCACAGCAACATAATATAGACTGGAGAAACTCTTCGGTATATAATCCCCAAGCTAATGGTTTAGCTGAGGCCTTTAATAAGACCTTGACGAAGATCATAAAGAAGACGATGTCCAAAAATAGAAGAGATTGGCACGAGAGATTGCATGAAGCTCTCTGGGCGTATCGGACTACGTTCAAAACGGCCACAAACACAATGCCGTGTGCATTGGTATTCGGCGCTGAAGCAGTACTTCCCTTGGAGATAGAGCTACCCTATCTACGAGTAGCAGTTCATTACGAGCTAACAGACGAGGAGAATGCTCATCTTCGGCTTGAGGAGCTCGACGCCCTCGATGAAACTCGGCTCATGGCACAGCAAAACTTGGAGGCTTACAAAGCAAAAATGACGCGTTCATACGAGAGGTTGACTAGGCCGACAACATTTCGTCAAGGCGAACTCGTGCTAGTGGTCAAGAGACCTATGATCCCCAATTATGCCAAATGGGGGAAATTCGAGCCGAACTATGAGGGCCCGTACATCATAGACAAAGTCTACCAAGGCGGGGTTTATTTGCTCATGAATATGCATGGCGAAAGACCCTTCAGGCCAATAAATGGCCGGTTCCTGAAAAAATACTACGCCTGATGAGTCACAGCCTAGGTCAACGATAGATAACGACGCCTATGTCCGCTCGCTATCTTCCCAAGCCCAAACTCTATAAGTAGTATCCAGCGAAACTGTTGTCTCCAAAATGGCAACAATGGACCGAAACGTCCCAAAACCAACGACTGAACAAAGGCAAATAATGATTCTCTCCTGGCCATATCCCAGTTGTAGTGATGCTAATGCCTAAATCAGTATCAGATCCCAAATCGCAAACTCATGGCGAAAAGTCAGCGAGCCATATATGCATATGAAAATAGCCGAAATGATTGGGCAACTCGCAATAAAAAGTAGCGAGTAAAAAGAAAAATAGCCAAAATGATTGGGCACCGTGAAAAAGATAGCCAAAATGATTGGGCAATCACGACTTTCGCGATATAAAAAGCTGAAATGATAGAGCATCGTGGAAAGAAAGAAAAGAAAAGAAAGAATGAAACTTTTGCCCTGCAGGTGAGTCCATACCGACCCCTGTATACAATCCATGGGCCTAAACGAAAAGGGAACCACGCGTCCCAACAAACTCTGCCAAAAGGAAAGTCAGATCTCGACAGCAACATCTGCGTCCCAGAAGACCAACAACGGCGTTCCTCCTCATTCCAACAGGATACGGACGCGACACCACCAATCGGAGCCACGACAAAGTCCCTAATGCCAAGCCTTTACGGTTCATGTCATCCAATGACCCCGTCGCGGAAATACGTCATCAAATGACCCTATCGCGGAAATATGTCATCAAATAACCATGTTGCGGAAATACGTCAGCCAATGACCCCGTCACAGAAACACGTCAGCAAATGATCCCATCTCGGAAATACGTCATCCAATGACCCCGTTGCGGAAACACGTCAGTAAATGGCCCCGTCTTGGAAATACGTCATCCAATGACCCCGTCGCAGAAACATGTCAGCAAATGACCCCGTCTCGGAAGCATGTCAGCCAATGACCCCGCCGCGGAAACACGTCAGCCAATGACCCCGTCGCGGAAACACGTCAGCCAATGACCCCGTCGCGGAAACACGTCAGCAAATGACCCCGTCTCGGAAATACGTCAGCCAATGACCCCGTTGCAGAAACACGTCAGCAAATGACCCCGTCGCGGAAATACGTCAGCCAATGACCCTGTCGCGGAACACGCCATCAAATGACCCTGTCTCGGAAATACGTCAGCCAATAACCCCGTCGCGGAAACACGTCAGCAAATGGACCCGTCTCGGAAATATGTCATCCAATGACCCCGTCGCGGAAACACGTCAGCAAATGACCCCGTCTCGGAAATACGTCATCCAATGACCCCGTCGCGGAAACACGTCAGCAAATGACCCCGTCTCGGAAATACGTCAGCCAATGACCCCGTCACGGAAACACGTCATCAAATGACCCCGTCTTGGAAATACGTCAGCCAATGACCCCGTCGCGGAAACACGTCAGCCAATGACCCCGTCGCGGAAACACGTCATCCAATGACCCCGTCGCAGAAACACGTCAGCAAATGACCCCGTCTCGGAAATACGTCATCCAATGACCCCATCGCAGAAATACGTCAGCCAATGACCCTGTCGCGGAAGCACGTCATCAAATGACTCCGTCTCGGAAATACGTCAGCCAATGATCCCGTTGTGGAAACACGTCAGCAAATGACCCCATCTCGGAAATACGTCATCCAATGACCCCGTCGCGGAAATACGTCAGCCAATGACCCCGTCGCGGAAACACGTCGGCAAATGACCCCGTCTCGGTAATACGTCATCCAATCACCCCGTCGCGGAAATACGTCAGCCAATGACCCCGTCGCGGAAACACGTCATCAAATGAACCTTCTCGGAAATACGTCAGCCAATGACCCCATCACGGAAACACGTCAGCAAATGGCCCCATCGCGGAAATACGTCATCCAATGACCCCGTCGCGGAAATACGTCATCAAATGACCCCGTCTCGGAAATACGTCATCAAATGACCCCGTCGCAGAAATACGTCAACCAATGATCTCCTCGTCGGAGCAGTGCTTCGAATCGGAAAAAGGCCAACTTATCGATCACTTACAAGTTCTCTCGACTCGTAAGGGAGAGAATTCTCTTGTGAGATCCTTACGACTCTCAAGGGAAAGCACACTTAGAAATCCTCACGATTCTTAAGGAGAAAATACACCTGCGGGATCCTCTCGACCCGTAGGGAGAAAAGTCTTTATGAGACGCTCATGGCTCATAAAGTTGAAAAGTCTTTGGGGGCAGATCCTAACCTTGTCTTCTAAGCCATCGCTGCCCTACAAGAAGGTCAAGATGGACTATCTACGGTCTACATTCACCAAAGCCACATTCGTCGATGAAATAAAGAAGCTACTTATGGATTCTCACGATTCGTAAGGAAAAGTACCCGAGTGAGATCCTTACGACTCACGAGGGCGATGAACAGTTAGAAATCCTCACGATTTCTAGGGAGAATATGCACCTGTGAGATCCTCTCGACTTATAGGGAGAAATAACCTTCTTGAGACCCTTACGACTCATGAAGACGAAAAAGTCTTAGGCTACAAGGACTCTAAACTTGTTCCCTAATCCTTCAATTCTATTGCCGTGCATAACTCTACACTACTTTACCCACGTACATGCTTACGTGGGCAAAGTAGTGGGGGGCATTTATTCCCGCCAAAATTTTGGCTCAAAACTTGCTCCCTTATAAAATAATAACAATAAAATAAAAATAAAAGGGAAAACTCCACATGCAAAGAATGTAACAACTGTCTCAGCGCAAACACTAAGAGTCAAAGACTCTAAGGCAGCGCTCTCATACAAAGCACAAGACTGCCAGCAGCGCCAGCGCTAAGAGTCAAAGAATCTGAGGCAGCACCTCACGTGCAAAGCATGGGACCGCTAGCAGCGCTAAGCGCTAAGAGTCAAAGACTCTGAGGCAGCGCCTCACATGCAAAGCACGAGAGCGCTAGTACCAAGAGTGCCAGCGCTGAGAGTCAAAGACTCTGAGACAGCGCTCACGTGCAAAGCACAAAAGCGCTCGCGCCAAGAGCGCCAGCGCTGAGAGTCAAAGACTCTGAAGCAGCGCTCATGTGCAAAGCACGAGAGCGCTAGCGCTAAGTGTGCCAGTGCTAAGACTCAAAGACTCTGAAACAGCGCTCACGTGCAAAGCACGAGAGCGTCAAGCGCTAGAACTAAATGTTCTCCACCGTTGGATCAAAGATCCAACGGAGATAATAAATCATCAAATTACCAGAATAAGATTCTGTTAAGAAAATACTCCTCAGAATCTTTCCAAATAAGAAAAATTGTGCTCTGTAAATCAGAGCACCGTTGGATCAAAGATCCAATGGAGATTGAAAATCACCAAGATACATAGTAATCTCTGTATGGGAAAATAATTTCCCAATCTTGTTAATAACAAGAAAGATGTCTTCTGTAAAACAGAAGCCCTAGGATCAAAGATCCAACGGTAGGAAATATCTCCAAATCAATCAGAGAAAGATTTCCTTAACAGATTCAACAAATCAGTATCCCCTATATAAAGGACCCAAGACTTCAAGTCTTGCACAGAAGAACCCCCCCCCCCCACAAGCTTTGAGAAATTTCAAAGAAAAGAGCAAGCTCTGAGAAGAAGAACTTTTCTTCAAGGTAAAAACAGAGAGATAAAAAACATCTCATCAAGAAAGAAGAATATAGTTCTTTTTTAGATCATCGATCTATAAGACAGATATCTTTCACAAAAAGAGATCATAGTATCTCATCATAAAAAAGGGGGGAGAAGAATTTCATTCTCTTCACATCATAGATCTACAAAGACAAAGTCTTTCACAAAAGAAAATAAGAGAGATTGTAACATCTCCTATGAAAATAAGAACTTTGTTCTTAGAACCATGAGACAAAGTCTCTTGTAAGCGAGAACTTATTTCTCAGATCACAAAATTGATCAGAAGCGCTCTGCGCTCATTGTCTAGCGCTCAGCACCAAGCGCGCCACGTGCTCCTCACGTGTGCGCTATTTCATAAGAAGCGCCTTAGCGCTCCAAATCTGGTGACCGGCGCCAAGCGCGCCACGTGCTCTTCACGTGTGCGCTGCTTAACAGAAGCATTTGGGCTCTGACTGGCGCTCAGCGCGCAGCGCGCCATGTGCTCCTCACATGTGCGCTACTTAACAGAAGCACTTGCGCTCTGACTAGCGCTCAGCGCCAAGCGCGCCACGTGCTCCTTACGTTTGCGTTACTTAACAGAAGCGCTCTGCGCTCATTGACTGGCACTCAGCGCCAAGTGCACCATGTGCTCCTCACGTTCGAACGAATCACACTCAAACTATCCCAACACCCCGCGTATTAATAACTAATATAGTAGTAAACTGAATCACTAATTAGGAATGCTGACTGGACTGGAACATACAATATCATGTTAATTGTACGGAAATGGAACTTGTAATGGTATAGATTGTGTCAGGGAATGTAATTAAGCATTCTATTTAGAAATCTCGTTTTAAGTAAGGAAACCGTAAATGTGAACAAGCATGTCATGTCAAGCTGTGATGTTAATAGTCTCAAGTAGCATGTCAAGTATAGTCGATAGAATATAGTGTCAGTAATATAAACAAGAATTTACATGAATTAGCAAGTATCTCTATTTAACAAGATTAATAACGTAGCATCGTTTTAAAGGGGTTTAATTCCAATTTAACAATTCTAACAGTTGTAATATTTAAACGAACAAGTGAACAAATATGATATTTATAATTCCAATTAATGGGTGTGCTAAACTAGGGTTTTCATCATTTATATACGATATCACAATCTGTCCGAATTGTTAAATATTAATAATATACATATATATCAGGATAATTCTATCTTGTTTTTCAATATCAAATATAGGAAAATAATAATATTATAAGCGATACCGCATCAGTAAAAGGAATGGGCAAGTGTACTTGCCTTAAGATGGTTAAATACGACGACACGAAACGCAAACCAAACTCGATCACTCGGTTAGAGAATCTCGATCCACGTTGCTCGCTGTTCTGAAGTTGGATACGGTTGGTGATGGGTGCTCGGCAACTTTTAAAGGAAGAAAATTTGAGAGATGAATATATGTTTAGAATTCTTTATATATATATATATATATATATATATATATATATATATATATATATATATATATAGGAGAGAGAGAAAGAGAAAAGGGGAGGGAAATATTCTGATTGGAGAGAGAGATTAAATTTAGATAAAATATAGATATATTATTTATATATTGGTTAGGGTAAAATTAGTAGAAGAGAGAAAATATTTGTTAAACTAGATAAAACAATATATCATAAAACCCCATAAGAACTATTTTTTAAAGATTTTAAGGGATCTCCTCAATTATTTATCATAACCAAAACAATCTACCATATATCTATAATTACAAAAATATTGTAGACAATATATATATCGTATGTATATTAATTAATATAAATATAAATTAGCACACCAATAAACATTTTAAACAAACTGGATGATCTATATATAAATTACCATATCTATATATATATATATGTGTATGTGTGTGTGTGTGTGTGTGTGTGTGTGTGTGTAAAGTTTGTTATTATATAGGATAATAGGAAACATTTATATAAATATATATAGGCTTTTAAATAGATATAATTTATATAGATTAGTTTAAATGTGTATGATTAAAATAGGTATAGATTTTTTGGGGAGATAAAATATATTTGAAGGGAGAGTATAAGAAAATATATAAGTTTAGAAAAATAATTCTCATTACCCCTAATAGTTTAATTTGAAATATTTAAAATATTATTTAAAGATTAAAAAATTATTAATAATATATCATAGTAGACAAAATATTGTACTAGAATATAAATAAGATATTATTAGATTTAGCAAAACAAAACTTTAAAAATTAAATATCATATATTTAGTTAACTTAGATAACTATAATATATTTGTTTACATATCTAGTAATTGAAAATATATTAGATGTAAATTAAAATATGATATTAATAAATTATCAAATAACCTTAAATACTAAATATGTTTTGTTAAAACAACCATACTAATATTATTTATTTAGTTACAAAACTAATGTTAGACAAATAAATATTATATTTATAGAAATTTAAGATATTAATCAAATAGTAAACAAAAATAAATACTAATAATATGCTTATTTAACAAACTTGAAAAACTATAATTATAACAAATTTAAAGCAACCATAATTATATGTTCTAGCTTAACTAGAAAGTATTAAACTCCAACTTAAAATAATAATAATAATAATAATAATAATAATAATAATAATAATAATATAACAAAACCCAATACATTCAAAAGAAAAAAGGACAAAAATTTACTATCCGGCTGGAGTGTTACATACCGAGTTGGTATGAGGCGCAAAAGATAATCACAAATATCGGCCTAAAGTGTGAGAAGAAACATGCATACAAGAAATTACCGCGTTTTGTTCCGGAAAGAACACGTCGCATTCAAAATCTGCCCAGTGTGCGAGAAAACCGATTCAAGCCTAAGAAAAACTCCCGTTCAAGTGATGTGCCAATGATGATTCTTCGTCATTTTCCATTAATACCAAGGCTGCAATGGTTATTTATGTGTGAGGAGACGGCGTCCGAAATGCTGTGATATCATATAGCGCCTCGTGAAGAGGGAAAAATGAGTCATCTAAGAGATTCGATATCGTAAAAAGTTTTAGATGAAAAACATCCTTCGTTTAGCATAGGCCCTCATAACGTGAGGCTGGGGATTGCGAGCGACGGTTTCAGTCCATTTGGGATGGTTCGCGTCGAGCGTACTCACAGTACTTGGCCCTTTGTGGTGACTATATACAACCTACCGCCATGGAGGGCTATGACGCAGTCTTATTTTACATTGGTGCTTTTAATCGACGGTCTCTCATCTTCTAGGAAAAACATCGGCATATACCTTCAACCCTTGATCGATAAGTTAAAATTGCTGTGGGAACCCGTCGTGAGAACCTATGACGCAGATGGTAAACAATTTTTTCAAATGTGTGCTACTTTGTTGTGGACGATTAATGAATTTCCTGCCTACGGCTTGCTGTCTGGGTAGACAACTCAATGTAAGCTTAATTGCCCCGGTTGTCATATTTATATGAGCAGCGTACGCTTGAAGTTTAGAGGGAAAGAGTCGTTTATGGGTCACGCACGACTCTTGCCTATAACTCACAGATTCAGAAGGAATAAAGAAATGTTCAATGGAAAGATGGAGACTAGTATGCCGCCTGAATCATTGTCCGGTAACGACATACTGCAACAATGGAGAGGTTATCAGAATATCACATTCGGAAAGAAACAGAACAAAGATGCAATGCCATGCCTATCTGGCTGGAAGAAGCTTAGTAGTTTATTTCAGCTTTCATACCGGTCCGATTTACCGTTGCGCCATAATTTAGATGTCATGCATATCGAGAAGGGCGTCTCCGAGCACATCATCAATTTTCTGCTGTGTAAGGATGGAAAAACGAAGGACAATCTCAACGCCCGTCATGATTTGACGAATTTGGATGGTTTTTCCATTAGAAAAGAATTGCAATCTCGGTCTGTAGCTGGTAAATCGGGTTATTATGAGATCCCACCGGCAATCTATAACATGAATAAAAGGAAGAAGCGGCGGTTCTTGCGTGTGTTGAAAGAATTGAAAGTGCTCGACGGTTTTCATCAAACATTTCCAAACAGGTGCAGGTAGAAAATGGAAAAATCATAGGACTCAAGAGCTACAATTACCACATACTGATGCAGCATCTTCTTCCTTTATGCCTCAGAGTATCGGTAAAACCAGAAGTTGGTCTCGTGCTTAACGAATTTTGCACGTATTTCCGCCAATTGTGTTCCAAAAACGTAGACGTCAATGAGATAACAAAGCTCGAAAAAGAGATTCTTTTGATCCTCTGCAAGCTTGAAACTATCTTTCCACCTTTCTTTTTTGACATTATTATTCACTTGTCCGTCTATCTGGCAACTGAGGTCAGGATTGGCTGTCTGGTCCATTACCGTTGGATATATGCAATCGAGAGGTATTATTGACGTTTATTATTAATCATTTAAATTGCAAAGAATTATCATGAATTATTAATTTATTTCATTTTCAACAGATATATATTAACTTTAAAAAACTATATCTGCAATAAGTATCCTCCTGAAGGTTCGATTGCTCAAGATTATCTCCTGGAAGAAGTCACGTGTTTCTATGCTCATTTCCTGAATGACGATGTCAGGAAGAAACTGAAAAAACCGCAAAGTATTCCTGACGGTCCAATTAGAGCAGGATGGCTAGAAAACATGTCTTACGAACTTACGGCCAGTGTACATGCGTACATCTTGATAAACATCGATTGTTTTGCTAAATATGTAGAGTAATTATTTATTATTTCATCATTTTAAACGTTCAAAATTAAATTTAATATAATTGATATAACTGTATATTAACGAACAGAGCGCACAAAGATATACTCACGAGATCGAATCTTAGGACGCGGTCGAATGATAGGATCGAAGAAGAACAGAGGTGCACTTTCGCCGCTTGGTCTATAAAAGAACTGAACGAACAATTGAATCATGGAGAACATATTGATAGAGAGGTCCACGACCTTTTAAACGGTCCAACGATTGCAGCTAGGTTTTACAACGGGTACGGGGTATCCCGATATAAATTTGAGGTAGAAAGTACGGAACGTATAGGGCTATCTAAAATAATGGCATCGCAACCGTCGAAGAGGATGGAAATCCCTACTACGGTGTTCTTGAAGAAATTATAGCGGTCTCATACTGGCATACGATTGTCCTATTTCATATATTCCAATGCAGATGGTACAATACCAAGACCGACCGGGGTTTGAAGGTCGATCAATACAGTCAGATTTTGGTAAACACCAAACGGATGTTACCAAAATATGACAGCTTTATCTTTCCCACAATGGCAACATAAATATATTATTCTCGGGACTTGCAGAAGGTTGACTGGGATGTTGTTTGTCGTTGGAAACTGAGAGATTATTATAACGTGCCAACGTTGAATGGCTCTGAAGATGAGAGCGACGATGAAGATCTTGTAATAACATGTCTCAGACCATCTATTGAACATACCAGGGATCTAATCTATTCTGCGTCGTCCATCCATACGTTTGTAAGAAGTGACATCGGCCAATTGATTGTCACGGATCAAGATTTTGAGAATCCACCTAACGAATCTTCAGATAATATACGACATAAACATGTTAGGTAATGAAATTAAATTGAATTTTCTAAATTGTATAATGATTATAAGTAATGAAATAACGTTTATATATATGTAGGATTTGATTATGGGCGTAGGCAAAGGCGCTAAACACCACAAGAGACAGCATCTACAGGACATTCTGAGTCGATTCACACCCGCCGACGAGACTATCCCAGGACCCTCAGCAGGCATGAGAGCCGCAGCAGCAGTGCCTATCCCTAGCAGCACTCCCCTATTACCGCCACATCACCCCTATGGCACTCCTACTCATACTGCATCGCCCCCGACTGTTCCCCTATCCGTACTAGCGCTCCTCCTATTACCGCTACATCATCCCCCATAGCCCACCTACTCACACCGCATCATCCCCGACTGTCCCCTTATCCTTATTGGCGCTCCCCATACTATCGCCAGATTACCTGCAGCGTCGCAGCCTCCCCTAGCCCTACTAGTGCGTCAGCGGTTCCTCTACCCCCGTCACTTCTGCGCATGGTGCGTAGTTTACTCACTTAAAAATTGATACATCATTACAATATAAGCGGCCAATGCGTAGTTTACTCACTTAAAAATTGATACATCATTACAATATAAGTGGATATTGGCCGCATGAGGATTATGTGAAGGTATCAATTTAATTTTTAATATTTTAACAATATAACATGAAATCATATTCTAAAATATATTATAATCTTTATTTTTGCAGGACGATATCGGTTCGAAATAAGCAGAACCGGAATAATGGCGTGCGAGCATGCGCTATCCCGATCCAAGGGAAGCGCTCGCAGGACAATGCTCGGTGGCACTTGGTGAGTATTTCGACGCTTAATATCGTTAATTAATTATTAAACTAAATCCTAATTTCATTGCAGAGAAAGAAAGACCCCGCCAACTATAATGAAGCCAAAGGGTAGGCCGCGTTACATAAGGGCACGGACGCGTACATGGTAAGTTTCATATAATCAAGTTGATTACGTATTTTAAGTTAGCGCGTGCATAAACACACACATATTCTATACAGATCCAGTTCTAGAAGCAGACGGACGCCTTGGGATTTAGCTCCGGTGAATAGATCACCGCTATTGTTCCTGTCCTTGATTCGATATCCGGCGGGTATCACGGTGGGTATGAGCGTGGGGTTGGTCTCGGGCCCCATCGATTTTTTGATAGACGTTCAACCACGCATGAGTACGCCGTGATCCAGACGCGGGCGGATGCGACAGCTTCGTCGCAGCAGGAGATCCAACGGCTCCGCGAGCATGTGGAGCATCATCATCAAACATAGCAGGAGACGCGGCAGGAGCTTCAGGAGACGTGACAGGAGCTTCAGGAGATGCGTCACGGGCTGTAGGAGCTTAGGGCGAAGATCCGAGACATGAGGCAGTCGCACGCCATACGGACTAAGTTGAGCGCATTTTTTAGGCCACGGGACGATAGAGGTGGATCGTCGTCCCAACGGCGTTAGTTCTATTTTTTGATTTGTTGACACATACAATAGGACTTTAGTGGAGTATTGATCATATTGGACGAATTTTTGACGCATTTTTGACACATACATTTTTTGATTTGTTGATTAGTGGAGTATTGATCTTATTGATTGTATGTATAATTTTTGTTTATGTTTGCATGCTATTCGGACCTTATTAATTTGGTTATCGTATATTAATTGCGTGAGATTTGAATATGTTGCGTGAACGATAATTATATATTGATGCCTGTGAATAAAAATTATATATTGCTTGTGATTGATATTAACACGCGTGGGGCGCGGAAAATTTAATTATTTTAAAAAAACAAAATAACTTGTCACGGTTGTAACCGTGATTAAATACATTTGTTCACGGTTACAACCGTGAACAAAAGACTGCTCCAGATACTGATATCTGGAGCAGTGTTATGGATCATGGTTACAAGTTTTGTTCATGGTTGTAACCGTGACCCATAACTGGTTTTGTTCACGGTTAGAACCGTGAACAAAAATATGGGGCCCACATAGTAACTGATTTTTTAAACTTTTTACGTTTAGAAACGTTTACGGTTACACCCGTGAACGTTTCGTCTTTTGTTCACGGTCAAAACCGTGACCCGTCCTTTGCTTACGCAGGTTTGGGTCACGGTTCTCTCACGGTTTAAACCGTGACGGTTTAAACCGTGAACAAATCCCTACCCTGTAGTAGTGAGCCTTGGTTTTTCTTTTGGGCCAACAAATTTAAATCAATTTCAACAAAAGGCTATCAGACGAATACTAAATCACACGAAAAACATAACCACAATACAAAAGGCATAAGATTTACCCAGGTTTGATGCCACTAGCACATAATCCTATAACCGCGACGAGAATTTCCACTACAAGAAAGAATTAAAAGAGATTACACCGAGCTCTTACCTCTTTAAATACAAAGAAATACACTCTCTCACAAAACCTCTCTCTATCCACGACCGCACTTGGTCGTTCTTTCCAACTCTAATAAAACATTAGTTTAATTAGAGAATTATGAATACCATAAAACCCTAAAGAAAGTTTTTAAATAGATGCTTGAAGATAAATCCACATTAAACTAAAGATAAATATAAATTTAATCTATAGATAAGATTTAATACCTCACTAATCCCGAATTTAAACAAAATTTCAGCTAGTGATGCCCTAACAGAATGAGCAAGCATTTTGTAGAACTAACTATACTCCATATAAAAGTCTAATCACCCTCTGTCATAACTAAAAACATTCCCCAAATTCTTAACAAAAGCTCCTTGTTCTCACATGTATGTGCCAACAAAAACCATTGTGTCCCTATGGAACCAGCTTGAGAACCTCACATGGTTCCCAAATGCACATCATTTGTCCCTTTTTGATTTTATGTCTTTAACTCAAGTATTTAATATTTTGTAACAGCAAATCACCTCTCCTTGGGAAGATGACTTGGCTTGGAAGCAGATATTTAGCCTCTTTGGCAACTGTTCCTCTGTATTATCTTATGGCTGTGGGAGGGAGATACGCTTCTGTATGAGTACTCCAAAAGTGGGGCCCACAAGAAGAAGAATTTATTCTTTTTAATAAAAAACAACTCATAAGGATTTGAGAGAGACCGGAGAGATTTGAGAGAGACCGGACGCTGAGTATAAAGTGACAGAGTAGTATGTATAAAGTGATACGGTAGTAAATTTCTTAAAAAGTCAACAATCCGTTGCTCTTTTAGACAATCCATACTGGCCTTACTGATCACCCTTTCCTAAGCTATGGATTCATAAATTTACATGTCATTTGGAAACTCGTAAAATTGGTTTTGCACAAATGATTTGGGCACCGAAATGGGAAGAAAAGTGCGGGATATGGGAAGAGAGAGGCAAATAAGTTGATCAGATGATATTTGATTAATATTAATTATCAACATGTATCTTGAAAGAATTATGCTTAAACTTGCAATCAAAAGTGATCCAGGGTGCATGCCTGTAAAGGCGTTGTTGGAGTTTATAGGTCTTAGGTAACATGATTTCACGATAGCATGTCACTCATGCATATTCGAATCTGTGTGAGGATCTCAAACAAGAGCACAAGCACAAAATTGAATTAGTAGCCTGCATGACACTAAGATTTGTATATCTGAGAAAAATAGTAGATCTCATGAAACCGTCAGACTATTGTTCCACTCTTCTTCTAATTACTGTGCGGGAATCGATCACAGTAAGTCGAAAAGCCCCCTAATCCACAGCGGTTGCTAAAGATTTTGAGGAAGACTAGAGAGCAAGGGAACCCTAAATCTCTGTCTCAATGCCTGCTTGCTTGATAGATGGATTGATTAGGCTTCTCAATTGATTGCAAACTCTATCCTCCGACCTCATATAAATAAGTAGAGAAGGCAAACATCGGATGGACGAAATCAAGCGGGACCTGAACCTTCAATGGGGTTCGGATTTACTCTGTAGTCAACCAAGGAGCCCGAGCCCGATTAGGGCTCGCTCGACTTGGTCGAGTCTCCTGACCCCTTAGACCCGCCCACTTGAATGAACGGGCTATTGGGCCGGGATCGCCAAGCCCAATGCGAAAAGAGTTAATATCATTCACTACAGTTCCTGCCGATAAAAGCATTGAATTGTTAGTGATATATGCCCTAGAGACTATTATTGCATCATACTGGTTTGTATATTACTCAATGAAAGCTTAGGATATATACGGAGATAGTAACAGTCTTGCTCGAAATGGTAGTATGCTACCTTGTTTGTTTCTACCTCAATATGTGCATGTGTTTTTTTTAGAATATCGCTTATACATATTGGTAGAGCCCTTAGGATCTTTACTTGATTACCAGCGTTGTGATGGCAGTCACACTAGTGGGGGCTGAGTAGTCTATAAGCACATCCTATACAGGTCCCTAGTCGAAGGATTATTGAGACAGGGTATCGATACTCCAGAGTAGACTAGTGTATACGTTTCTCATCCCAGCAGGGAAGATGGTCTATCCCACAGCCATCAGTACGTCGTACTGGAGATAGTATGCATGTGCTCATTAAGTTATGAGTACACTGGACAGGACTCGTCGGGAACTGTTGGTGGGTATTATACCTATCGTCGGGTAGTAGTTCCCAGGTGACATGAGTACAGCTTAGTCCGTCGATTTGACACTGCTACTTTACCTCGAGTGTGTTCCTACTGTACTTTGATTACTACCCTACCACGGCTCAAAGAAGTCGTGCAAACAGGTAGTAGTTGGGTGCAGTCCCGAAACACTTGGAGGCAGTGGCGGTTAGATAGGATTCGTCTCTCCCGGTGTTGGGGGTTGATATCGCGCTGTGTTCGGAAGGCCATTACACAAAATCCTTGGCCAAGGCAAGCGAGATTTACTGGTAGGTATTCTAGTAGTTTCTCAGTGTGTTTTGGGCTACACTCCGACACGACTTATTGCGCTATTAGGGGTCTGACGATTACCGCTCTCTAAGCTCGATATGCGATACTCTTAGACGAACAGACCAGACTGCATGGAGATTGTCACATACAGGCTCAGTAGGAGTTCGGATGAGTTAGCTCATCGGCCTTCTTATCGACACATACCTAGGTAGCCATTATGTGTAGCTAGTACCGCTTGCGGCTTGTGGTTAAACCCACTTCCAGCGTAGTGTCGAGTTTATAGAGTCGCACACAGAGGGTTTTCCTGCACCGGGAAAAAGGTGTAGAGGCCGTATGGTTTTACGGTAGGGCTTCGATCATATATGTGTACTTGTGCACGTATGATGATCATACGGATAATACTAGTGAGGTTTGGTTTAAGCCGGATCCTAGTATTATATTGATGGATTATTTTTGTCTCATTGTATTCGTATTCTTCGGAATACGGATGCGGGTATGTATATACGGATGATGGGCATTCTCGTAATTCCTCGGGAAAGCTTCTAGAAGGAGATACCTCATTAGGGTTTCATTTTCTTTATGGATTTAAATTTAAATGAGGAGAGGAAATGCGGTGGAAGTGGACAAAAGATGAAGCATGACTCACTCTCTTGACAAAATAGATATTTTCAAGCATGCTAGATATTTGTGAGATATTTATCTCTCAATTATATGTATGCTTGATTAATTCTCACTTGAGCCATTCTTTTTCCAAGCTCATTCTTCACTAGCTTTTCCTCAAGTCGTGGCCTAGTTGGCTCATTTTTCCTCCGTGCTTCTTATTTTATGTGTACAGTTTTCTTGTATATTTGGTTTCTACCCATGATGATCTGATTGCTGGTTTGCATTTGGGGTAGACAAGGAAAATAGTTTTCGATCGAAATTCTAAGTTAATTGCTAATCGGGTTTTATCTGTGTTGTGATATATGTGCTGAGCGTCTGCTAATCGCTATACGTCGATTAGTGGGGGTTGTATATATCTGTGATCTGTGATGTTGGATTGTGTATATGAACTTATTGGATCGTCGTGGATGAATAGCCAGGGATGTGAGATGAGGGTTTTTCATTTTTTCATTCGATGTAAATTGTAAAGTGATGTAATATTCTTTTGCGGGGCACTTCCGGGTTGAGATTGTAGCCACCGTTATATTATTTTCTTTTACTGTTTTCTGCTTCTAGGATAGACCCAAGGTGGGGTGCACAAACTACCGGGTACTTTGAAGTGCCTAGTGGCCTACTCACTTTGATGAGGGAGGTTGCTTCACTTCGGGTATTTGGCGGGTAGTTTGCCGCACCCGTAGGGGTCTGGGGTGGGGTTTGGCTATTCATCACAATCGTGGAATCCGTCTTTCGTTACATGCTTAAACGAAACGCGAAATTCCTAGTATATCCAATATGTTCATCTGTTATCTGGAATGCCTATTATTGCGTGGAACGAATGTTTATTATATATATGCTATATAGTAGACGTTGCTTATGTTTTGCATCCGCGCTAGTCCAGCCCCCGCTCTGGCGTTAGTTAAGTAACCTAACGGTGTTAGACGGGGCCTAGTGGCGAATGCGGATGACATAAGTGGACGTGGTATTTTCGTCTTTTTCTGTGATGATAGGTGTAAATGATGGGACTGCATTATTAATGCAAAGTAAACAAACTAAAGCTGAATCGTTGGAACAAATTTTAAAATCACTCAGTTATTTTAAAACAGGAGACTTTTAAATGCGGAGTTTAAACCACTCTTTTTAAAAGCTATCAGGTTCCTTCGATTATATCAAGTTCACTACGTTCACGGTTTCGCCAAAACCATTCGTAGCCGTCTGTCATTTCAGTTGAATATTCAGTAGTATTCAAGCTATGTATTTTGACCTTCGCCAAGGCATAGTGTTTGGTAGCTGCTGGATATTCATCTGTAGCATAGATAGATGCATTAGTTTAGGACAATCGTACTACTATTTTGGCCTTCGTCAAGGTTATGTACGGGTGGGTTCAAATTAACCTGGACAATGACGTGTAGAACTTGACATGTGACTTATGATATGTTAGCCTTCGTCAAGGTCATAAGAGCATGGGGCGAAAATCCACATCGGGAGTTTCTAAAGAAACTGAAACTTGCTAGTGCTGCATACCATTTGGAGTGTGATAATGTTGGTAGGATTCCTTCAGGATTATCACACAATGATATTTGGATCCCGATCCTACTGTGAGTATCCACACTCCTCAGAAGATTTTTCACTTAACGATCAATACTATAAACTAAGTAGGTGTTTAGAACAGTGTTAGCGGGGCTACGCCTCCAGGAAAAAGAGGTTATTTAATTAAGGAACTTCACGAAAGCGTCGTAAAACCTCCCTCGAAGTACCGACACTAGCGTTGCTGAAAGGTTAAGCAAGTATTGTATGGTGAGATTAATCCTGACTAATTCTTCTTTTATGGTTTAAAGAGAGATTCGAGAAACAGTGGGAGCCATCCTGTTTAGATAAACTAAAAACCAATTTAAACTTGCAAGAGCATCATGCTGAGCGTTTTCTTCTCTCTCTCCTAATTGCAGTGACTGACCAGATTAGGTTACAGATAGATAATAAAATGACTGAGTTATACTATATTGACTGGCAAAGGTTTGTCCAGATGTCCATTACCTATGACAAGCTGGACCACCTCATTACTACTCAATCCCCCGCCGTCCCAGGTCCAGTTTCCACCGTCGCGGATGTTGTAAGACAAGGGAAAAAGACTGTGCGAATGCCAAGTGTCCCGTGTTGGCCTCAGTTGATGGTGTATACCACAGGTAGCATGAGAAGATGGACCTAGTTTCCATCTTCTTCCATAATAAAGTATTATATGGAGAGCAATCTCGTATCGCAAGATATGAGACCTCGAAAGAATTAGTTCAAGTGAGGTTGGATATCGGATCATCTGTAGGGGACCACGTCCCTACAATGATAAGCTATATTAAAAGGCTCATGGACTTGGAGACCACTTTGGAGAATGAGTCATGTACTGACTTGATTCTACAGTCCCTACCTCTTACTTACGCTCAGGGGAGGAAAGTTATACTTCCAGTTGAGGGCACCCTGAAGGAAACCAGGGAGACACCCGCTCTGCTTATTGAGGAATCTTCCTCTTCTGGATCCAAGGAGAAAGCCAAGGGTAAGAAGAAGAATGCCTCCATAAAGCTGATAGGCGGTGTCAGTAAGGTAGAAGGAAAGGGCATGGCAAAAGTTTTGGGGTTAATAGTAGGGAAGAAGGGATGTTCCTATTGTCACGGGAAAGGGCATTGGCAGAAGGGATGCAGGGCTTGGAAAGCCAGAATCCAGGATCCGAAGTATGTTGTGGCTTCGACTTTGGGTGTATTTGTGATTGAAAATAGTCTGTCAATTAACTCTACTTCCTGGGTACTAGATACCGGATCAGGATCTCATATCTGTAATTTATTATAGGCTTTGAGAAACCATAGAGTTATCAGGGCAGGTGATATGACACTCAGGGTTGCTAACAGAATGAGCGTGGACGCTGTATCCATAGGGAATATCACCTAGGATTGACAAGTGGGCAGATATTGATTCTACGTAACTATTTGTGTGTACCTAGTCTAGTTTGTAAGCAATGTGGTCCACATCCACCTAAACCAAAGTTTGATTGGGTCGGGTACACTAGAGGACAGCATATACGTGTTAAATCAAGCTCAGGTTTTCAACGTCTAGAACACACTTAAAAGAAAGTCTTCAGAATTAAATAAGACTTACTTATGGCATTATAGACTGGGTCACATCAATGAAACACAGTTTTCGAAGTTACATAGAGAGGGATATTTGGATCCGTCTGAATATCAGTCTTATGCAACTTGTCAATCTTGTCTCATAGGAAAGATGACAAAAACTCCGTTCACTGGACATGGAGTAAGAGCGAGCGAGCTCTTAGGACTTATACACAGCGACGTATGTAGTCCAATATCTACAGATGCACGAAGTGGTTATTCCTATTTCATTACTTTTAAATTTCTCTTGGTAAGGACATGTCTTCTTGATGAAGCATAAATCCGAGTTCTTTTGAGAAATTCCGGGAATAAAAGAATGAAGTGGAAATACAAACAGGCAAAATTATCAAGACACTGAGATCTAATCAATGTGGTGATTACTTAACTGCCGAGTTCCTTGATTACTTAAAAGAGAATGGAATTCTCTCTCAGCTTACTCCTCCATACACACCACAACACAACGGTGTATTGAAAATGCGGAACCGAACCCTATTAGATATGGTTCGTTCCATGATGAGTAACGCTGAGTTATCGCAATTCTTCTGAGGTTATGCACTAGAATCAGCTGCATATCTTTTGAATAAGGTTCTTACCAAGACTGTTCTTACTACACCATATCAGATGTGGAGTGGGAAGAAACCCTATCTTCAGTATTTGAAGATATAGGGATGTCCAGCTTTTGTCAAAAAGTAGTATGCGGACAAGCTCGAGGCACGCTCAGTACTGTGTAGGTTTGTGGGATACCCAGAGAATACCAGCGGGTATATTTTCTATTATGTAGAGGAACAAATGGTTTTTTGTTCCTCGTCATGCCCACATTTTAGAAAATCAATTTTTTGAAAAATGAACTAGTGAGAGCGCAATAGAACTGGAAGAAATTCCAGAACCACAAACTATTACTGAAAGTTTGGTAGAACCAGAGGTTTCAAAAGAACAGGACATCCCTGCGCCAATCTGCAGGACTAGTAGGCAGTCTCATCCGCCCGAGAGGTACTACAGTTTTCTCATAGACAGGAATAGAGAGGATTGCATCATTGACAATGATGAGCCAACTAGCTTCCAGTAGGCCGTTCAGAGTGGCGACTCTGTAAAATGGCAGGATGCAATGCGGACCAAGATGGAGTCTATGTACACCAACAAAGTATGCACTTTGAACATTGCTCCAGACGGGGTAGAACTCGTAGGCTGCAAATGGATCTTTAGAAAGAAGATTGGTGTAGATGGACAGGTTGAAACCTATAAGGCTAGACTTGTTACAAAAGGTTTTTGTCAAAAACCTGGTTTGGACTATGATGAAACCTTTTCTCCAGTGGCTATGCTCAAATCCATTCGGATCCTTCTTACCATTGCTGCCTTCCAAGATTATGAGATCTGGCAGATGGACGTAAAGACGGCTTTTCTAAATGGTAATTTAGATGAATGCGTCTATATGGATCATCCAGAGGGTTTCATTTAGAGTGGAAGCAGCGGGAAAGTGTGCAAGTTGCTTGAGTCCATTTATGGACTAAAGCAGGCATTGCGGAGTTGGAACATCTGTTTTAATGAGACGGTCAAAGAATTCGACTTTATCAAAAATCCAGATGAACCATGCATTTATAGTAAGATTGTAGCAAGAATTGTGGAATTCCTCGTCTTGTACGTGGATGACATTCTCTTGATAGGAAATGACATTTTTATGCTACAATCAGTCAAATGATTCTTGTCACAGAGGTTCTCCATGATTGACCTGGGTGATGCTAACTACATTCTGGAGATCCAGATCTATCGTGATAGATCAAAGAGGATGGTGAGACTTTCATAATTAAGGTACATCAACACCATACTAAAAATATTTAGTATGGATGATTAAAAGCACGGTAGTCTACCAGCTTGTCACGGAATCACCCTCTCCAAAGAGATGTCTCCCAATGACTAATTTAGAAAGGGCTCGCATGTCGATTATACCCTACGCTTCTGCGGTAGGCTCTATAATATATGCAATGTTGTGTACCAGACCAGATGTTACTTACGCACTACCATGGTAAGCCGGTATCAGTCAAACCGAGGGGAGAAGCAATGGATAGCAGTAAAGAATGTTCTCAAAGTACCTGAGAAGGACTAAGGAGATGTTCTTGGTGTATGAAATATAAGACCTCCAGATCGAGGCCTTTGTTGACTCTAGCTTCCAGAGTGATAAGGATGACTCCAAGTCCATGTCGGGTTATGTCTTTACCCTCAGTGGAGGGGCGGTCTGTTGAAAGAGCTCCAAACAGGACACCGTTACAGACTTGACGATAGAAACGGAGTAGTTCGCTGCATGAGACGCCGCAAAAGAAGCAGTCTGGATGAGGAAGTTCTTAACTGAGTTTCAGGTGGTTCCTTCCATTGTTGGTCCAATACTTTAGTATTATGACAACAAACGGCGCTATTGCTTTAGGAAAGAAACCCAGGTCCCATCAGAGATCCAGACATATCTTGAGGTGGTACCACCTGATCAGGGTGATCGTTGATCTCCAGGAGATCAAGATGAGGAGAGTAGATACGGAGAACAACACTGCAGATCCACTCACAGAGGCCATCCCTCAAGCAGAGTTCGAGAGGCTATTTGAGATCTTAGATCTGCGATATGCCAATATATGGCCTTATTGCAGGTGGAAGATTGTTAGTGATATATGTCCCAGAGGCTATTATTGTATCATACTGGTTTGTATATTACTCAATGGAAGCTTGGGATATACACGGATATAGTAACAGTCTTGCTCGAAATGATAGTATGCTACCTGGTTTGATTCTACCTCAATATGTGCGTGTGTTTCTTTTAGCATATGGCTTATACATATTGGTAGAGCCCTTAGGATCTTTGCTTGATTACCAGCGTTGTGATGGCAGTCACACTAGTGGGGGCTGGATACTCTATAAGCACATCCTATACAGGTCCCTAGTCGTAGGATTATTGAGACAGGGCATCGATACTCCAGAGTAGACTAGTGTATACGCTTCTCATCCCAGCGGGGGAGATGGTCTATCCCACAGCCATCAGTACGTCGTACTGGAGATAGTATGCAGGTGCTCATTAGGTTATGAGTACATTTGACAGGACTCGTCAGGAACTGTTGGTGGGTATTATACCTATCATCGGGTAGCAGTTCCCAGGTGACAAGAGTACAACTTAGTCCGTTGACTTGACACTACTACTTTGCCTCGAGTGTGTTTCTACTGTACTTTGATTACTACCCTACCACTGCTCAAAGGAGTCATGCAAACAGGTAGTAGTTGGGTGCAGTCCTGAAGCACTTAGAGGCAATGGCGGTTAGATAGGATTCGTCTCTCCCAGTGTTGGGGGTTGATATCGCACTGTGTTTGGAAGGCCATTACACAAAGTCCTTAACCAAGGCAAGCGAGATTAACTGGTAGGTATTCCAGTAGTTTCTCGGGGTGTTTTGGGCTACACTCCGACATGACTTACTACGATATTAGGGGTCTGACGATTACTGCTCCTAGGCCCGATATGCGATACTCTTAGACGAACAGACCGAACTGCACGAAGATTGTCACATACAGGCTTAGTAGGAGTTCAGATGAGTTAGCTCATCGGCCTTCTTATCGACACATACCTGGATAGTTGTTACGTGCAGCTAGTACCGCTTGCGGCTTGTGGTTAAACCCACTGCCAGCATAGTGTTGAGCCTTTAGAGTCCCACACAGAGGGTTTCCCTGTACCGGAAAAAAGGTGTAGAGGCCGTATGGTTTTACGGCAGGGCTTCAATCACTTACGTGTACTTGTGCACGTATGATGATCGGGAAGATAATACTAGTGGGCTTTGGTTTAAACCGGATCCTAGTATTATATTGGTGGATTATTTTCATCTCATTGTATTTATATTCTTCGAAATACGGATGCGGGTATGTATATACGGATGGGGGGTATTCTCATAATTCTTCAGGAAAGTTTATAGAAGGCGATGCCTCATTAGGGTTTCATTTTCTTTATGGATTTAAATTTAAATGAGGTGGAGGAAATGAGGTGGAGGTGGACAAAAGATGAAGCATGACTCACTCTCTTGCCAAAAGAGATATTTTCAAGCATGCTAGATATTTGACTCTCAATTATATGTATGCTTGATTAATTCTCACTTGATCCATTGTTTTTCAAGCTCATTCTTCACTAGCTTATCCTTAAGTGCTTTTTTTCTTCCTCTAAACCTTAAAGCTTTTATGTGTTGAGAATCCTAGGGTTTGAAGAGACAAATCAATTCATCTTCTCACTCTACACCACCTAAGACTTCTAGTTTAGCGAACTAGAAGCCATAGTTATCTCAGATTCGAGGTAGGAGCTCGGACTATAGACTCTCGGGTGGATTGTCTTTGACTCGAGAAGGCCGTCGAGGTTGCCCGATCCATTTCGATCCTTGGAGCTGACGACGAGGTGGAGGACAGCGAAGAAGACCCGAAGGACTTGGTATCATAAGGTATAATACTTCTTTCTAAGTAGTTAACCTCTTACCAGTTAACTAGTTAGGGTTTAGTATCGATCCTAGAGTTCAAGTCGGTGTTGCGAGATTTGAAAAATCGTTTTTTGCATATTCCGCCATGCCGCGAACACGCGGGGTGCGCGACATCGACTTACATGAATACCAATAAGGGGGACATCATTGTGTAGTTATTACTTACAGATATTGTTGGTGCAACGACCACCATATCTACTTACATCGACAAGTTTTCAGTGGTGCATCGAAGGTTGAACTAAGTTTCTAGTATGCTATGTTGTATGAATTCAAGGTCGAGGTCATGAATCCATAGCAGATTCACTCATACTCATCAAAATACTTGATGGAATCTTTTTGGCACATTCTAAACTAATTTTTGTATTCTAGAAGAATTCAACATGCAACTATAATTAAATTACTAACAATTTATGATAATAATGGGGCAAAGAGGCTCTCGTGCCATAAAAAAGTACACTCCATTTTATTGGACGATTGGCACGATCCACCTTGATCTTCATCCTTTAATATGTCGATACACTAAATTTCATTTGATCCTAATGCCTTTTCAATGTTGATTTAGCAATGCAAAAAGTTCTATTGTCGGTAAACCTTTAATTTTGCACCTACTAAATCAACGATGAACAAGTGTTAGAATCACATGAAATTTGGTATATCAATATATTAGACGATAAAGATCAAGATGAACTGTGCCGATCTTTGAATAAAATGATGGAGGGTGTAGTTTTTTGATACCATCTAACAAAAAAGCCTCCTAGGGCCTCTTTCCTACATTATTCTCAACAATATAATGCAATTTGAATTTTATTTTATTTTAATCTTTTGAATTCTTAATTTATTTTGTCAAAACTCAAGAAATGTGTTTTTCTATAGAAAAGAAGAAATTCAAGAAATACCTTCTTCTTATTTGCATATATATTTAAACAATAAAAAACTGGTGTATCCCATGAATCATATCCTTCAGTTTTGAAACAATTGCCAATTTGTGTATCCAACTTGTATCTATTTCCGAATCTAATGGATGGTGGAATCTCATTCAGATGTTGCCTTCCATTGATCTGCTGATGGCTGCGATGGGTGGCTGAGATTGGATCTGGAGGCTGTCGCTCCTGAAGCGTGTGGATCTCAATGGGTTGAGGTTGTGGTTTCCGAGTTACCTGCAAGGAAGTCCCGGGGTGGTTGCACCACCGAGGACCCTCCACCGATCAAGTTAGACAAGAGATCCGAGCAGAGTAACAGCTTAGTGGAGTAAAAATGGCTTACCTTGACCGTCTGAAAGAGGGAGTAGTGGTGGCGGCAGGTGCAGCAGGCGCGAGAATCACGCCGGCCGTTACGCTCCCGACGTCACGCCCGCATGATGAGCGGGACCTCCCATTAATGGTGAGTCAGGCTCGTTAATGGGGGATCATGGTGGCGTGGAACGTGGGATGTGGCCGGCGGAGATCTCGCGCATGGCGAGATTCGCGGGATAGCGGTTACGCCTGCAAGCAGTGCTGTTGGTCGGTCGATGAGACCGAGGAAGATGGCCTCGGCGAGAGAGCTCGCGGACGAGTGGGAGAGCCGAGGTATCTTGGTTCTGCGGTGGCTCGGAGATGAGCTGTGAGGCCGAGGAGGCCGATTATGCAGGGGGACTCGTAGGTGAGCTAGCGTTTGCTCGGTAGGACGAGCATAGGTATGGCCTGGTTGGCCGCTGTAGGCCCTTTCTTGCATACTCTGGGACACGTCATCTGCTATGTGTCATGATCTGGGAGATCACCAATATCGAGCATCATCATTAGCCCCCCACTCTTGCCCTGACCAGCCGACGGGTCGGGTCTAGAGTGGTCTGCCGGGTCACCCGAGGTGAGCCCCATTTTCGAAGATATCGTTGGGCGTGTCACCGGGCTATCCGTTGTATCTTCTGGATGATGTCAGTGAATCAGGGCGAGATCTTCTGCATGAAAGAGGGTGCGCAGGATCGTGTTCTCTTTGGTGAAGCGACGGGCCACGTGTCGGGCGCCGGTTGGTTGATGTAATGTGTCGCAGGCTTCCGGCTTCCGATGGGACGCTTCCAATGTGCTTGCGACAGGTGGAGCGATGTATCCATTAAGTGCAACGAACTGTTTTGGCGGGAGTAGCCCGCCGCCGTTGGATAAGGACACCGGCTGTATAAGTCGAGGGGAGGCATGATTCGGGGTCTCTCTCTCTCTTCACATTTTCTCATTCTGAGTCTTGTTAGCTCGGCGCTCTCCCCTTTAGGTCGGATCTCAGCGTTTTCTCTTCTCGAGGATTCTTTCTCATCAGGTTAGACGTCTTGTTTTGAGGAGTTTGTAGATGTCGTAGGGGTAGATCCTAAGGATTCTTCCCTGGGTTAGAGCCCCTTCGGGAAGTTAGGGTCAGATCCTCTTCCCGGGGTCACGTGTCTGGGGAGGTTCCCGGAGCGGTACCGGCGGACGTTCCTGGTGCGTCGTCCTCGATATGATATGAAGACGAGCTTACTACCGCTCGGGCTTGTTTCCATATCCCCCCCGGTAACACGCAACGATTGGCCAAGGAAGGAGAGAGGGCAGATCAGGTGAGAGGTAGAGAGATCGCCTCGTACCTGGAAGCCCTGTAGGCCGAAATGTGCCTGCCTTTCTCTCCTGAGGTTGAAGCTGCGTTAAATTACTTCGGGTTAGCCCCGGGCCAGCTAGTGCCGAACTCTCGGAGGATTCTCCTTGGGTTCCTGGTCCGGTTGAAGTTGCAAGCGATCCCCTATAGTCTGTCTATCCTTGTCTCCTCCCTTGTTTACAAAAGTCACCCCGGAACTCGCGCGGGCGACCCGATGTGGGTTTACCTCTCCTTTAGGAAGCAGCGGGGGAGCATAGCTGGGTCAAGAGTTGTCGTCCTGCTTTCTTCTAACCATGATTGGAAGAAGAAGTTTCTCTTCGTCGGGCCGCCAGAGGGTGAGGACTGGCCCGTACCCGTCCAGTAGTCTAGGGATAGGTGTTGGCAGGGAAATCCGTCCAATAACCCCGACGCGGCGAGAGTGGCTGCGTGGGAGCCTATTCGTCGGGCTGACGTGCTGCTTTCTGAGCAGGCCCTCAGTTGGGCCGGGCTCAGTCCCGCCCAGTTCGTCGGTAAATTAGGAGCTTGTATTTGCTTTTACTCTGTTTGGGTCGCTGATTCCACTATATCATGTCTTATGCAGAAACCATGGATGCGGGCATCCTCCGAGCAACTATGCGCAAGCCGAAGTAGGGGTCGAAGGCTGGAGGGGCCAGCTCTTCCCGTCAGGCGCCGGCCCCATTTTCCCTAGTAGCCGTCCCGCCCCAGCGCTCGAGTGCGGTCGCGCCCCGGAGCCCAGCTAGGCGCCGGGCAGAAAAAGGGCTCGGGAAGAGGACGCCCGAGTTTCGGAGGTGGAGACGAGCTCTCCACCGTCGTCTCTCAAGAGGTTCCCCCGAACCATTCCGCGGGCCCCGGCCTCTCCGATCTTGGTGGACGAGGGGGAGCTCCGCTTTGAAGTGCCCTCTGGGCTTTCCGTCGCTGACAGCTTGCTGCACGACATGGAGAGGTCGGCCGGTGGATGGGTCGCTGGGGGGACGCTGAAGGGACAACTGGCGTCCATCGCCCAAGAGGACCTGCAGGTTAGCGCTCGTACACCGTCTCATTGTTTGTGAGATTTGGTGCCCCTTTTCCTTTCTGACCCCCTCCGATTTCTTCAGATCCTCCAGCATGTCGCCATCGTCGCCCGGATGGAGGTGGAGGAGATAGCCCAGGCGATGTGAGCCGCGGGCGAGTTCTCCTCGCGGGGGGAGAGCTTAAAGCGGGAGATGGAGGCGGCGATGGCGAGGGTCGCTGCCCTTGAGGGCGAGGTGGCCACCGGGAGGCAGGAGACGGTGGCCGCGAAGAAGGAGGCGGTGGTAGCGAAGTAGGAGGTGGCGGCCTCGAAGAAAGAGGTGGCCAGGCTTCGCGAGGCCACCCATGCCGCCGAGGCCAAGCTTCAGGGCTCCGAGGTGCTCGTCGGCACCCTGAAGAAGTCAGTGAGCACCCTCCGAAAGGAGTTGGGGGCTACGGTAGAGGCGGCGAAGAGAGCCGACCTTAAGACGGCGCAGGCGGTGGAGAGCTTCCAGATGTCGGAGTAGTTCTACACCGTCTTAGCCTCGGCCACCACCCTCATCTGGCATGAGGCTCTCGACGCCGTCAAGGCCCGGGTGCCGGAGTTTGCTGATGAGGAGCTCCGCACAGAATATCCCCGCGGGGATGACAAGCAGGGGGATACCCCCGGGAGCACTGCCGGAGAAGGGACTCTCGGTAAGGGCGATGCCGAGGCTCCTGTGACGGACGCATCCCTAGTCGTGGTGGACGTCAAGCTCGTCGACATCGCGCTCGACCCTAGGGCCTGAAACCCCTCGTCTTCTCTTTGTCTTTTCTTTTGTCGTGTCGGGTATTTTGTAGGCCTTCGGGCATTTTTGTAAGGCTAAGGAGCCCACAGTACCCTTGTAAAAGCTTTGACTTTTTCAATAAAGATGCATTGTTTTTTGTAGTAGTGTTTGTGCTTGCACTTCCTTTTGTTGGTAGACACTTGTATTTGCACAGTACTGCTTTGATGGTCGGCATGTTCCCCGCCTAGCGATTACTCGTTGACTTGAGTCTGATCATTTGCTGAGTGTGCGAGGTACGGCGGGAAGATGGTATCTCCATGGCCCCGAAGTTGAAGTGTAGATCGCTAAGACGTTGGTAGGCCGGATGCCTTTTGTTGAGTTTATGCTCCTTAGCTGTCGGAGGGACCGTGATTGGCAAACTAAGGATGGTGCCGAGCAGGGTAGCTGCTCGGTGCCTCTTGGCGAGGGCTTTGATCCTTAGCGCGGGTAGGACCGTGAGAGGCCTGCTGAGAATGGCAGAGCAGGGTAGCTGCTTGGTGCCTCTCGGAAAGGGCTTTGATCCTTAGCTGTTGGAGGGCCCGTGAGAGGCCTGCTGAGGATGGTTGAGCAGGGTAGCTGCTCGGTGCCTCTTGGCGAGGGCTTTGATCCTTAGCTGTTAGAGGGGCCATGAGAGGCCTGCTGAGGATGGCCAAGCAGGGTAGTTGCTCGGTGCCTCTTGGCGAGGGCTTTGATCCTTAGCTGTTGGAGGGGCCGTAATTGGCCAACTAAGGATGGCCGAGCAGGGTAGCTGCTCGGTGCCTCTTGGCGAGGGCTTTGATTCTTAGTTGTTGGAGGGGCCGTGAGAGGCCAACTAAGGATGGTGCCGAGCAGAGTAGCTGCTCGGTGCCTCTTGGCGAGGACTTTGATCTTTAAGGATGCCCGAGCGGGGTTGCCACCCCATGCCTCTTGGCGAGGGCTTCGATCTCCAGCGTTCTGCCGGGGATAACCGAGCACGGGTCCTGGTAAGCGGTTGCCTCTTTTGAGGGCTTTTCATCCTTAGCGCAGGAAGGGCCGTCATTGGCCTACTAAGGATGCCCGGGTGGGGTTGCCGCCCGGTGCCTCTTGGCGAGGGCTTTGCTCTCTGGTGTGTTGCCAGGGATAACCGAGCACGGTTCGTGCTAAGTGTTTGCCTCTTGCGAGGGCTTCTGGGTCCTTAAGGATGGCCGAACAGGGTTACCGCCCGGTGCCTCTTGGCGAGGGCTTTGATCCCTGGCGTCATGGCGGTAAGGAAGCTACCAGCCAGGGTAGCCGGGTAGGGTAGCTGCAGGGCTGCCTCTTTATGAGGGCTTTGATCCTTGACGTTGTGGGGTAGGGTAGCTACCAGCCAGGGATAGCCGGGCAGGGTAGCTGCAGGGCTACCTCTTTGTGAGGGATTTGATCGTTGTGGGGTAGGAAAGCTACCTGCCAGGGATAGCCGGGCAGGGTAGCTGCAGGGCTGCCTCTTTGTGAGGGCTTTGATCCCTGGCGTTGTGGGGTAGGGAAGCTACCAGGCAGGGATAGCCTAGCAGGGTGGCGGCAGGGCTGCCTCTTATAAGGGCTTTGATCCCTGGCGTTGTGGGGGTAGGGAAGCTACCAGCCAGGGATAGCCGAGCAGGGTAGCTGCAGGGCTGCCTTTTCGTGAGGGCTTTGATCCCTGGCGTCGTGGGGTAGGGAAGCTACCAGCCAGGGATGGCCGAACAGGGTTGCTGCCCGGTGCCTCTTTGTGAGGGCTTTGATCCCTGGCGTTATGGGGTAGGGAAGCTACCAGCCAGGGATAGCCTAGCAGGGTTGCTGCAGGGCCGCCTCTTCGTGAGGGCTTTGATCCCTGGCGTCGTGGGGTAGGGAAGCTACCAGCCAGGGATAGCCGAGTAGGGTTGCTGCCCGGTGCTTCTTCGTGAGGGCTTTGATCCCTGGCGCCGTGGGGTAGGGAAGCTACTGGCCAGGGATGGCTGAATAGGGTTACTGCCTGGTGCCTCCTTTGTGAGGGCTTTGATCCCTGGGCGCTTGGGCGCTTTGGCGCCGGCGAGAAAAAGAGGCTTTTAGCCCCAGAAATTCTCGAAAGAGAAATCAGAGTGGAGTTAAACTCTTAAGATGTTTTGGGGTTGATGAAAGAGGTTCTTCTGCTTTCTCCTCTGGTTGCTGGATCTTGAAGATCAAGAGATGTGGGATTTTAAAAAAAATCTCTTCTTTTTGAGATTTGATGGTAGATCCAAGTTCCCCTTTGTGGGTTTTATGGTGAAAAACTATTTAGTTTTGAAAAACGAAGAGTAAAACTCTTGATTTAATTCAAAAGGAAGAAGAAGGTTTGGAATCTTCAGAAAGGGGAAAGAGGCACAAACCATAGGTTTTTTTAGAGAATGAAAAGTGTTACTTTATTCATCATCATTTTGCCTTATATAGGCCTACATATTTACATATAGCCCCTTGGGCTTTGCAAAATGGCATTTTGCTCATCCCATGGCTCATGTGCCATTTCTTTTTGCACATAAACCATGGGCTTACAAAAAATTGGCTTTATGCCCATTTTGCATACATTCATGCACAAAAATTACATCAAAATTATTTGTTACATGATTTTTATTTTGGTATGGCGGAAGGCCGGACGCTTCGTGTTCGGGCTCGACCTGGGCATTGGCCTACTTGGCTTGGGGTTGACCTTGACTTTGACTTGGTCAACCGGGGTGCAAATTTTGACCCCAACAGAGTTCAAGACCATTCCCTTAGAATTTTGAGTCGCATCTATGCTTAGCGGGCTAGCATGTCTGTCTTTGCTGGCGGGTGTGGCGCCAATAGGTTGAACCAGTAGCCTAGGGAAGAGCGACATTTTGAGATGGCGACCGAAGCCAAATATCAATTGGTCGAGCTGAATAACAAACTTGTGCATCCCTAACTTCCCGAAATGTAATTTAGCGAGCGAATGAATAAAGTAAAAGAATTATTTTATTGTTGTGTTGATTTTTTTAATCTTTTTTTTGTATAAAAAAATATATTTAGACATTTGTCTCCAGATTTTAAGAACTAGAATTTCTAGTTTAGGCCTCTCGGCCCAAGCAGTTGCTAGGCCAGGAAAAGGCATGTGAGGGCCATGGGTGTACATGTGGCGGCGATCCAGCAATTTTCTGGATCGCCTCTTCCCCTCCCCTCTTATTTAAACAGAGGAGGGAAGAGAGAGAAAACTCATTGAGTTTTCTAATTTTCTTCCAGCAGAATTCAAAGAATTTTAGGGTTTCGAAGATCATAATCTTGATCGATATCTTTGAGATCCGTGTCGTCTCCTACATCATCAAGGTAGGTTTGATGTCCTTTCGGAACTTTGCCTCTTTGGACAAAGAGAAGTCTTTCGATTTCTCTGGCAACCTGCCATCAATCTCTTTTGAGATTGATTCGGCAGGGGTGACGAACCCCTATAGGTTCGTCTAGTTGATCAGGAACAAGGCGAAATCCTCGTTCTCAACATATAGAAATAGCTGGAAGCTATATCGTTATTATTGAATTAGGGATTTTCCTAATTCTTTGAAGAGAGCTAGGGTTTCCCTGAGTTCTTTTCAAGAAAATGGATAAGTCCACAGGGAACTTTGTTGAAATTAACTTAAGAATTTTTTTGAAGGAGAATTCTTCGTCTCGGGAGGCCTCCTGATCGCTTGGGAGGGCTTCCCGGCTAAGGCTTTGCCTTTGTGTGCCTTCAGGACCCCTCCTGACCCAGGTTAACTTAATCGGGACCCCAGCTTTGGGTCGCAGACTAAGCCAAATTTGGCTAAGTCTTGGGGATCACTTTGTGATCCAGAGGGCTTCTTGATGGGGCCTCTGCCCTATCAGCAGCTCCTCTGGCCCAAGCATTGCTTGGTCGGGATCTACAGTTTTGGGTCCAACACTTGGTCAAACTTAGCAAAGTGTTTTCACACGTAGGATTACTTTGTAATTCCAATTGGAATCATATCTTGAAAATATTGAAATTAAACATAGATGTCTCAATAAACCAACCCCTCTTTTAGGGGGTTTAATTAACATTGAAAACCCTTTAACTTTGATTTAAGTAGGGTTTGTAGGCCTTTAGACAAAATTCCCTCATGTGTTTTGTGCATACGAGTTTTAATTATGCGCTAACACATGAACCCTGAATTTGTGTTGCTAGAATGTCTTCCAGCAATGCTGCTGACACTAATCCTGCTCTTGAGAGAAACCCACCCCCTATTCAGGACGATGGGGGGGTCATCCCGATGGAAACTTAGATGGTACCGGCTCAAGATGAGGAATAGCTTCGCCTACTCTACGAGTATTGTATCTCCCCCTCTCCTACAAAGCCAGTCGCCTATGAGGGCCATGGAGAACGATGAGTTGGTTGACTATAACCCTTCGGATGATGAGAAGGTTAATTCGATAGAGTCTGGTTCCCAGCAAGCTCCTGCGACCCAGGGAACTATATCTGAACAGGAACAATCGATGGATTAGTTGCTTAGGCAGGCATAGAAGGAGAGATCCTGATGGACACTGAGCTTATCGGGGGTGAGCCACTACCTACCTATCCCTATCTATGGGAGTGTAGTGCGGCTCTACTCCTCCGTGAACCTAGGGAAGATGTAGTGGAGTCTCATTACCGCAAGGTGGAGCTTTATTTACAGAAGAGGGCCAAGATTCGCAATCACCTACTAGTGGGATGCCAACATGGGGATGTTTTTTTTCGAGCGTCACCCCATTCTGAAGCTTTATGCGGTGCATGTTGCCGCAGGGCTCGATTTTTCTAGAATTTTTTAGATTTATGCCCTGAGGCGCATTTCTACCCTGCTCGGGTGGATGATAACGGTGTATTGCTGCAGCGTCGGGATTACAAGAACTATTTTCATGTGGTGGCTCCCCAGGACACACAATCTCATCGCTTCTATCCGGAGTTGTTAGGGAATCTTATGGTATGCGGGGCACATGAACTTTGGCCTTTGATTTTTAAATTTTAGAATTTCTCCAGCTTTCTTTCGGGGTATATGGAATGGGCCAAGCATATCTTGCATTACGAATATGAGAATCTCCACTCAGCTGGCCTCTATGAAGACTGCTCATTTTTCTCGTATGCCCGTGCCGCTGATTATTTGAGAGCCTTTCTTAAGAATTATGACACTCGGTCTAACACGGCGTACTCGATGATGGATGAAACAGGCATCACGTTGATGGATGTCTGAGATTTCTTTGGGTTAACGATTCTTGGGGAGATATATGATGAGTGTAATATTCCTAAGGAGTTCTTGTGTGCGCAAGACCCTAGCTTTCAGCGTTACGTCCACCCTTCTTGCGCGGACTTGTATAATGTTTTCTACAGCCTCGCATGTGGTAGTTCACAGTACCCGGTTAAGATGGTAAGGTTCAAGCTGTGGATTGAGCACTTCTTGGACTTAGGATCGTTAAGACTTATGGGTGATTTCTTAAGTTTTCGGTTTCCATTTCCCGATGGGAAAATCGCTCCCCTTAGTAGGAAGAAACGTGCCAAGAAAGGGCGCAAAGGCGACTCTTCTAGTGAAGTTGAAGTTGCCGGGACGAGTAAGGGGCATGAGCCGCCTTCGAACAAGAATTACCTACTGAAAGGGAATCCTTTCAGCGAAGAAGCCATGCATAAATTTTTCTCGAAGAATGAGACAAGTCGGGAGACATTCCTGGGTGCCTTCATTTCACTTTAGCTATACTATTTTTCTGTGCCATTTGAACTCGTTATGCGACCCGAAGTTTTCTTGATGGCCTCTCAGATGGCGTAAGGCACTAAGCATGGAGTGGGGGTGCACGTATATGCACAAATTCACAGAAGTATATGCACATTTTAAGTGCCAGTCGACCGGGGCTCATGGCTGTTTACACTCCCATGCAATATATTTACACTTTCTTGGGACACATATCCGGGGAATGTACGCGCCCAATACTACCCCAGTTATCCAGGATCACCCTTGGCCGAAAATACTCACTATTGCTTCCGCTACACTAGATAATAAGGGCGACTGTCGCGTGAAAGCGAGGGAGGCGTTTTGACAGCAGTTTTCTTTGCGATTGTTTTAGTATAGATGCGTCGGGAAAAATATTCCGCAATGACGTAGAGTTTACAGCGGACAAGGCTTCACTGAAAATCTTAAGCCTTTTAAAGCGTTCCGCTACCTGGAATTCATGACTTAATTCAGGAATAGAATGATTCCATATAGGTGTAAAGGCAAGCGTAGCCTCGAGCCTTATTTTCTGAACCACCTTGGGTGTCAGTTGGGGCTAGACCAGCATATCCCTATTGAGTTCGCTCTCATCATAAGAACCCCTAGTCTGGATCTCTTAGGTCAGTGTTGGAATGAGCTCTGGTATTATCCTAGGAGTGTTCACTTCCTTATAACCGTGTTTGGTCGCCGTGGCACCGTATCACACGACTATCTGTGGCCGTTGAGAACGAATTACCATGCCTATTTTTATTTTGTGCTTGCCAATTTGATTCGGATGGGTAAGGATGTGGAGATCTGTCCCCAAGTTTTTCTCGTTGACGCTCGTGCTTTCCTGCAATGCCAAGCGGTGGGTCTTTTAGAGCCTGTTCTCGGGAAAGCGGAATTTGCTTAATCCAGCCATGTCCTTTCAGCCTATGACAGGATCATTGCCCATAACCAATCTTATCAAGAGAAGGTGAGGTCAGAGGCCCAAGAGTGTCGACGTCAACAGTTATGTGTTGACGTTAGTGCTGCGGTGCTGCTAAGCGAGTGCTATATGAGGGGCTTGAGGATGCCCCTCAATAGTGGGGAGTAGATGATGTTCCTGTTGCCCGCATCGTATATGAGCAAGTTGAGGCTCAGGCGGAGGCTGAGCAAGATGTAGCCCCGGTTGAAATTGGTATATATTTTTTTACTTATTTCTTGTATTTACATCAGGACTTTAATTGCGCTATTAATTATGATGTTTTAATATGGTATTGCATAGGTAAGACTTTCGGACGAAACAGAGAGGGAACCTATCGCTAAGCCTATCCCTGTGCCGGGGTCTCCACCATCCTCTAGTGAGTCTTATATTGGCCGGCTATGGAAGAAAATTGTAGTTACCTGATGACGGTCTTCAAAGGGGACGTCGCTCCCTAAAGTCAAGAAGCTATCTCACCGTTCTGATTCGAAGAAACGGGAGTCTACATTTTTAGACGATATTTTGGGTATAAGTAAAGAGCGTGCTAGGGAGGAGAGGCCATCCCCAGCAAAGAAAACCCGGACAAAGGTTCCAGGATCTTCAGGTAGATCCATATCTTCTGTTAGTTATATGTATGCCCTAGAGGCCATTACTATACATGTGATGTATATTGTAGTGGATGCTTGGACATATATAGGGAGGACTTTCTTGCTCGACATGATAGTATGCTATCTGGTTACTCTTTACCTTAACATGTATATTGATTGTCTCTCTGTTACATGTTGGTAAAGCCCTTAGGATGTGTACTTGACTACCTGGACTATGATGCGGATCATATTAGTGGGGACATGGTAGTTCATAAGTACATCCTTCAAGGTCCCTAGTCGTGGGTGTATCGAGACGGGGCATCGATATACCAGAGTAGACTAGCGTATACCTTCTCGACCCATACAGATGGGCGATGGATGATCCCATATCCATTGGTGTTTGACATCAGAGATGATATACGGGTGCTCAGTAGAGACTGGGTATACTGGACGGACTCGCCGAGAACTTCCAGATAGTATTATACCTTACGTCAGATGGCAGTTCTCTGGTGACACTGGTACAGGTTAGTCTGTAGACCCGAGATCGTCATAGAGTCTTGTATGATTCCCACTGTGCTTTGATTTCCACCTTACCACGTCCAAGAGGGCGTGCAAAACGGTGGTTTTTGGGTACAGTCCCGAGTCACATGGAGGCAATGAGCGATAGGAGGGGTCTCGTCTCTCCCGGTATTGGGGGTTGATGTTGCGCTATGCTCGATTGGCCATAACAGGGAAGTCCCTGGCCAGGGATGGTTTAGAGATTTACTGGTAAGTGTTTCCAGTAGTTTCTTGACCCGTTATGAGCCTCATATCGGCATGACTTATCGGTTATTGGGGTCTGACGTTTACCACCCCTAGACTTGATATGCGACATATCAGACGAGGAGACCGGACTGTATGGTAGTGTCACTGTCAGGCTTTTTGCAGGAGTTGGAGCGGGCTTGCTTGCTGATCTTCTGATCGCTCAATACCCGGGTAGCCGTTACGTCCAGCTAGTACCGCTGACGGCTTGTGGGTGCTTCATATGATCATCACCTACTGCCGGCGTATTGACGAGTCTTTAAAGTCCTACATAGAGGTTGTGCTAGCTGAGGCAAAACGAAATAGGAGCGCATATGTGATTTGTGTGGGACTGAGAATAATACGTGTATGTGATACCGTATTCTATTCTCGCGATGTTTGTATCGATCGGTTGTATGCGATATAACCTAGTTATCAAATCAAGGGTTGATTCGATAAATCGATACATTGTATGTTAGTCGGTTATATATGATATAACCGGATTATTAGGTCAAATGTTGATTTAATAATTTGGTGTATAATGGTATATGTGATATACTAATTTGCATTAACTAACATTGGTTCACTTAAGCATTTGTTTTTCTCACTTGTACACAAGTTAATATATATGTGATATATATTTATTAGTGTACAAGTTGTATCATGGTTGTTGATATACTTGACATGGGTGTATGAGACATACACCATACTAATTATATTGGTAGGGTTTTAATATATAAAGTAAACACAAAATTAGTGGATAAAGCACACATGCATGAAGGTTCATGAAGCTTATCTTTGCATTTGACTTAGTCCACTAGTTTTGGTTTACTTAAGATATTAGTTAACCTAACCACTATGATAACCTATGGTAATGTCTCTACATGAGTTAGTATATGATACTCACTCACTATGGTTAGTTGATTCTTCATTATCCTTTCTCATTTTTGAGCTCATTTTCTTCCTCCTTCACTTTCACTCTAGGCTTTGATAAAGAGAGAGATACAAAGTGAGAAATGAAATTCAAAAGTGTACCCATTTCCTATCTCACCATCCTCTACTAGACTAGCACTTTAGTTTAGGGTGTTAGCTTCACTAATTCTTTGGTTAGTGAAGTAGAAGCTTGAGTCCGTATTCCCTCGACGTAGATCATCTTCGGCCTCGAAGACTTCAAGCAATACCGTTGCAACTTTCTCATGGAGCCGTCCGAGAGTCTGGGAGCACGTGATCGCAGCGAAGGAACTACAACAAGGAGCTTTAGAAGTGAAGGACCGATCTACAAAGGTTGTATTTCGTATTCACTTAGTGTAAATGTGATTTACTTGCATGTGATCGCCTAATCTCTAGTTAACGATCTAGTTTAGGGTTATTCGGCACGGCTAAAATTTTATCGGGCATGTTTGATGCCTTGCAGATCCTTATTAGAGTGCCTAGTAACCCTACAGTAGTATCAGAGCCTAGCTAGAGCATTAGGCGATGTGTTTACGATATTAAAACTCCGATCGAACCCCGACATGACATAGTAAACCCCTTCTCTGGAAAATTTTTGAAATCTGGGATTTTTCTGAATTAAAAATGCTTTAAAAAATCAGCAGGTAATTATAAGGGAAACTGTGCAAAACGACACTGTTTGGCGCCCAAGGCGCAGCGGAACCGCGGCAAGAGCATGGCTCGTGCGGCGGTTCTGCGGCCGTAAGGTGACGTTACCTTTGTCGTTTTGCGCAGTAAAGTTCCTATTTAATTTACTGATATTTTCTAGGTATTTTTATCTGACTCAAGTGTTAAGTGTTCAGAGGTTTATTTTGTATTTGTAGATTCGATCGGAAAATTTAATTTCGTTGTGTTTTCCGGATATTTAGAACGTGCTAAAAAGTTCGAACGGATATTAATAACTCGTTTTTCCCAACCCGGAAAATTTCCAAGTGTTGGATTTTTCCGATGTTTAAGAACGTATAAATCGTGCAAGATACGCGATGGACCCTCTAGAAGACAACAAACCTTAACTCGATTATGTGACCGTCTTGAACTGCCTTTTGAACCTTAGGGTTTGGGGCAGTACGGCGTGCCACATGTGAGGCGTTGGCTTGACCCTTCTACGGCTGGACCATTGGTACTGTGGCATGGGATGGATGTTTTTAAACTCCCCTCAAGTGTTGAGATATAATTGAGAAAACTTGGGTGTTTGATTATTCGATCGAAAAGTTTAACATTGTCTATTTATCTGGAATGTGATACAATATTTGGAATCCACAAATAGTTATGAGATAACTAATTTGGATGTTATAAACATAGCAGTTTAGTCTCAAATGATCGGTTGCCACGGAATTTTGATGCGATCAAAAGTCCGTCGCAATCACGTAGCGTACACGGATACTCGCCGGGTAAACTTAATAGACAGCCATGCCCCATAGCCCCGACCAAGTGACTGTAGGAGAACCCCGTCGCCGAAAGCATCCGTTCGGGTGCTTGCGGCAGCGGTGTCCCGCCTTAGTGCACTTCGTCGACGGCATCCGGTGGTGCGGCCGTCTACTAAAGTTTGCGACAAGCATTCGATCAGAATATCGGGAATTTTGTTGAATTGCCCGACTAGATATTGAAAAGTGTTTTCGATATAGAGACTAAAATGCGGGGTTTATAATTGTTAGGCATGCGATGTCTAAGGAGGTTGCGGATTCCAACTGATGTAGTTTTACACTTTCTTTTCTGCGACCGTAAGTGTAATATGTGTTATCGCCGGTTTCGTTGCTATATGCTAACGACAATTGGGATGCGCATATTTGCTTACGTTGATGACATGTGATGTTATGTGTTGCTGGATATATTATATTGAATAGCCGGGGGTTTTTATGTGAGATGAGGGTTTTTATTTTCATTCATATAAAATTAAATGTATGTAATATTCTTTTATTGGGGCACTTCCGGGATGAGGTTGATGTCACCATTTGTATATTATTTACTTTTCCGCACTAGGATAGACCCAAGGAGGAGAGCACAATTAACCGGGTTCTAGAGTCCAGTGGGAGACCAACTTGAGGAGTCGAGTCCGGGTCTCCTAACTCTAGAATTGGAAGGGTTGCTTGCCGCTCTCGTAGGGGTCTAGGGGTGTGGGTTTGGCTATTCATCGCGACCGTGGAATCCGTGTTTTATAGAGGCTCAAAATAAAACACGGACATCCTAGTATATCCAATGTTACATATGTTTCTTTTGCTGCGATATCTGTGATGTGATCATTTGATATGTTGTGATAAATACTGTATATAGTATATATGATATATTATATAGGCGTTACTTATGTTTTACACTCGCGCTAGCCCTGCCCCGCTCTGCCGTTAGTTACCTAACCTAACGGTGCATGAGGGGACATCGAGACGAATGCGGATGCATAAGTGTATGTCGTATTTATCTGTGATGTTTAGGTGACTTAAATGATGGGACTTCATTAATGTGATTAATGAAAGAAAAGAAACCTAAAAGATGTTGTGGAATCGAATTTTCAAAAACAGGTAGCTACAGTTCTTGCTTTGCATCGCGGTGTTCCTTGTAGAACATCCTGCACCTTATTCGATAAGGAAAGGGCCGAGATCCCTTCACCGGGAGTGACCCCTTTAGCAATGACTGGCAGATGCTACACCCCTCGGTTTTGTCTTTTGATTGCATTTCTAGTTCTTGCTTTGCACAGTGATGTATATGATATATCCTGCACCTCTTTCGACGAGGAAAGAGCCGAGATCCCTTCACCGGGAGTGACCGCTTTAGCGAAACTAGTAAAAGCCTCAAAAACACTTCATTTTAAATTCATTTGATTCTACAACGATATCAAGTTCATTACGCAATAGGTTTTCAGAAAAACCTGTCCTAGCCCTCCGTCATTTCAGATAAGTCCTACTTAGTATTCGTGCTACGTTTGTTGACCTCCGTGAAGGCGTAGTGTGCGGTAGCTAACTAGTATCTATCTGCTTATGCATATGATGCAGATTGGATTAGGGTAGTCGTACGACCTTGTTGACCTCCGTCAAGGGTCGTGCGGGTGGGTTTGATTCAATCAAGAAATGACGGGTTGAACTTGACTAGTAGCCTATGGTTTGTTGACCTCCGTCAAGGTCATAGGGTGCTAGGGGAAAAATTATCGGGAATTTCAAGTATTGAAATTTGCAATGAGATTGCATACCTTCTATGAGATAGTTGGATCCCGATACCCACTGCGAGTAATTGTTACTCCTGGGAGAGTTTTACACATTACAATTAGCCGATCAAGTAGGTGTCAAGAAAGGTGTCAACGGGGTTACGTCTCTGGGAAAACGAGGTTTACTCTAATTAGGTCAGTGCGAAAGCACGGGGAACCTCCCTCAAAGTACCGACACTGGCCTGGCTGAAAGATTGGCGAAGTTGTAGGGTGTAATTAATCCCGGCTAGTCTTTCCTTTTAGGATTTGAAAGAAGATTTGATAAAAACAGTGGGAGCCATCCTGATTAGATAAAATAATAACCAATCTGATCTTGCAAGAGCGCACACAGAGTGTTTTCTTCTCTCTCTCTCCAGGTAGCGACCATATCACGCCTTAATCAAGATAATTATATGGATGTATTGACCGAACCCGCTTGTTATACCGAGCTGGGGAACGTTGGTCCCGCTCCAACTTATAACTGTTATAAGACAGAGCAGGAAATTGGGGATTACCAGAATTCCCGTGCCGCCCAAATGAAGAAAGTACATGATGATGCATCATCTTCGGGTGTGTTCATTATACAGAACTGTTTCTCAGTATTCTTTACGTCCTGGATATGTGATACCGGATCAGGATCCCGCATATGTAATCTGTTACATGGGCTGCAGATAGGTAGAGAACTGAGGACGGGTGATAAGTTTCATGAGATAGAAAACGGTGAAAGTGTTGCAGCCAAGTTTGTTGGTCACAATCACCCTGTATTACCAGAATACATTGATTCTTAATGAATGTTATTAGATACCGAACCTGATATACAACATCATATCAGTCTCTTTATTAGTAAAGAAGGATATAATTTTGTATTTTTGGATAATATTTTGAACATTTCCTATATCAAAAGTTGATCGGTTCGGGCACGTTATCTAAAAGCATTGATGAACTAAATCAAACTACAGTTCTTAGTATACAGAACACACACAAGAGCAAGAGTTCAGAAATAAACAAATCCTTCTTGAGGTATTGTAGACTAGGTCATATCAATGTGACCCGACTAGTTGAAGTTACATATAGATGCATATTTAAATTAATTTGAATTTACATCTTGTGAAACTTGCCAGTCATGTCACAAAGATAAGATAACCATAGCTCTGTTAATAGGAAACAGAGAAAGAGTTAGTGAACTCTTGGGATGATACATGTTGATATATGAAGGTCCCCTGTCTACACATGCCAAGACTGGTTCTTTGTACTTCATTAAATTCTCTGTTGATCTCTCAAGATTCAGACATATGTTCCTGTTGAAACACAAGTCCGAACCTTTTGAGATATTCACAGAATAGAAGTTAGAAGTAGAGAACCAAAACGAGTAAAAGTATTATATCCTTTGATGTGATCAAGGAGGAGAATACTTGAGCACGGAATTCATGGATTATTCTAAAGAAGAATAAGATTCTCTCTCAGCATTACTCCTCCGTATACACCACAATACCTCGGTGTATCGGGGTGGAGCAATCACACCCTATATGATAAAGGTGTGCTCTATGATGAGTACTACTGAGTTACCTATTTCCTTTTGGGAGTTATGCACTTATGAAGTTGCATACCTGTTGAATAGGGTTCCGATTAAATCAGTTGCCTACCACTTCATATGAGATATGGAAAGGGAAGAGCCCATATCTTAAGTTTGTTAAGATTTAGGGTTGTCCGGCCTATGTCTAAAAGCGAAATCCGGACAAGCTCGAGGCAAAGTCAGTCTGTAGAAGTTTGTTGGATATCCCAAGCATTCGCAAGGAAATATCTTCTACCAAACCGAGGAACAAAAGATGTTTTGTTTCTCAGCATGCCACCTTTGTGAAAGGAATTTCTTGAGAAGAAATTAGTGGACATGAGGTAGAACTGGAAGGAGTTCCAGCTATACAAACTGCAGCTGATGATTTGGCAGAACCAAAGGATTCAATAGTTACCAAAGAACCTCAGCCTCTCCACCGATCTAGTAGAGTTCCTCACCCACCTGAGAGATACTTCGGTTTCTCTATGACAGTGGGAGCGAGAATTACATCATGAGATAATGACCCAACTAGTTTCGAGCTGGCCATCAGGAGTGGGACTCTGTAAGAATGGCTGGATGCTTTACGATCTGAGATGGAATCCTTATACACCAACAAAGTATGGACTTTTGTTGCTTTATCTGAAGGGTTAAATCCCTATCAGGAGCAACTATATCTTGAGAAGATTACTTGGTGTACGTGGAAAAGTTGAGACTTTCAAAGCTAGACTTATTAAAGGTTTGCATCATTGACCAGGTATGGATTATGTTGAAACCTTTTCTAAGTACCTATGCTTAAGTCCATCCAGATCCTACTTGCCACAGTTACATACCATGACTACGATATCTGGCGGTTGGGTGTTATGACTGGTTCTCTAAATGATATTTTGAAAAAGAAAGTCTATAAGTACACAGTCAGAGGGCTTCGTAGACAGTGGTTCAGCAGAAACGTGTGCAAGATATTTTATGTGATAAAGCGGGCATCGCGGAGTTGGAATGTCTGTTTTGATGTGTTAGTCAAAGAGTTTGACATCATCAAAATGGTAGATGAACCTTGTATAAACAAAAAGGTAGTAGAGAGTATGGTGGTGATCCTCGTAGAGTACATGGATGACATACTCTTGATAGGGAAGGAGTTTCCTATGCTACGCTCGATCAATCTCTGCTTATCACAATAATTCTCCATATAGGATCAAAGTGATACCTACTAAATCCTGGGTTTTGGATCTATGAGATAGATCTAAATGGATGTTAGGATACTCACTAGATGTAGTGAGATGGTATCAATTGATTCTGGGGAGAATCACTGGAAAGGTTCCAGGGTGATAAGGACGACTGAATGTCAGTCACAGGCATTGTCTTTACTCTCAGTAAAGGGATGGTATGTTGGAAAAGTTCCAAGCTAGATACCATGGCATACTAGACGATAAAGGCTAGATACATCACTACCAAAGATGCTACCAAAGAGGCAGTCTGGGTGTATATTAGTTCATGAGATGAACTTTGTTCCTACCATTGTGTGGCAATGGAGTTGTGGCTTATGCCTAGGAACGCCCTTCCCATCAGTGATCCAGACATATTCTAAGGCAGTGTCACATAATCATGGAGATGGTTGATCTTTAGGGGATCGAGGTCAGGAGAGTAGACTCAGAGGACAACACGGCGGATCCACTCACAAAGGCCTTTTCCCAGAGTGAGACTTTCATAGGATGGTTGGGTATGAGATACTACAACCACTGTTATCAGATGGCCCTAGTGCAAGTGGGAGATTGTTAGTTATATGTATGCCATATAGGCCATTACTATACATGTGATGTATATTGTAGTGGATGCTTGGACATATATAGGGAGGACTTTCTTGCTCGACATAATAGTATGCTATCTGGTTACTCTTTACCTTAACGTGTATACTGATTGTCTCTCTGTTACATGTTGGTAAAGCCCTTAGGATGTGTACTTGACTACCTGGACTATGATGCGGATCATACTAGTGGGGACATGGTAGTCCATAAGTACATCCTTCAAGGTCCCTAGTCGTGGGTGTATCGAGATGGGGCATCGATATACCAGAGTAGACTAGCGTATACCTTCTCGACCCATACAGATAGGCGATGGATGATCCCATATCCATTGGTGTTTGACATCAGAGATGATATACGAGTGCTCAGTGGAGACTGGGTACACTGGACGGACTCGCCGAGAACTTCCAGATGGTATTATACCTTACGTCAGATGGCAGTTCTCTGGTGACACTGGTACAGGTTAGTCTGTAGACCCAAGATCGTCATAGAGTCTTGTGTGATTCCCACTGTGCTTTGATTTCCACCTTACCACGTCCAAGAGGCCGTGCAAAGCGGTGGTTTTTAGGTACAGTCCCGAGTCACATGGAGGCAATGAGCGATAGGAGGGGTTTTGTCTCACCCGGTATTGGGGGTTGATGTTGCGCTATGCTCGATTGGCCATAACAGGGAAGTCCCTGGCCAGGGCTGGTTTAGAGATTTACTGGTAAGTGTTACCAGTAGTTTCTCGACCTGTTATGAGCCTCATATCGGCATGACTTATCGGTTATTGGGTCTGACGTTTACCACCCCTAGACTTGATATGCGACATATCAGACGAGGAGACCGGACTGTACGGTAGTGTCACTGTCAGGCTTTTTGCAGGAGTTGGAGCGGGCTTGATTGCTGATTTTCTGATCGCTCAATACCCAGATAGCCGTTACGTCCAGTTAGTACCGTTGACGGCTTGTGGATGCTTGATATGATCATCACCTACTGCCGGCGTATTGACTGGTCTTTAGAGTCCTACATAGAGGTTGTGCTGGCTCAGGCAAAACGAAATAGGAGCGCATATGTGATATGTGCGGGATCGAGAATAATACGTGTATGTGATACCTTATTCTATTCTCGCGATGTTTGTATCGATCGGTTGTATGCGATATAACCTAGTTATCGAATCAAGGGTTGATTCGATAAATCGATACATTGTATGTTAGTCGGTTATATATTATATAACCGGATTATTAAGTCAAATTTTGCTTTAATAATTTAGTGTATAATGGTATATGTGATATACTAATTTACATTAACTAACATTGGTTCACTTAAGCATTTTTTTCTCACTTGTGCACAAGTTAATTTATATGTGATATATATTTATTAGTGTACAAATTGTATCATGGTTGTTGATACACTTGACATGGGTGTATGAGACATACACCATACTAATTATATTGGTAGGGTTTTAATATATAAAGTAAACACAAAATTAGTGGATAAAGCACACATGCATGAAGCTTCATGAAACTTATCTTTGCATTTGACTTAGTCCACTAGTGTTGTTTTACTTAAGATATTAGTTAACCTAACCACTATGATAACCTATGGTAATGTCTCTACATGAATTAGTATATGATACTCACTTACTATGGTTAGTTGATTCTCTCTCTTGATCATTATCCTTTCTCATTTTTGAGCTCATTTTCTTCCTCTTTCACTTTCACTCTAGGGTTTGATAAAGAGAGAGATACAAAGTGAGAAATGAAATTCAAAAGTGTACCCATTTCCTATTTCACCATCCTCTACTAGACTAGCACTTTAGTTTAGGGTGTTAGCTTCACTAATTCTTTGGTTAGTGAAGTAGAAGCTTGAGTCCGTATTCCCTCGACGTAGATCATCTTCGGCCTCGAAGACTTCAAGCAATACCGTTGCAACTTTCTCATGGAGCCGTCCGAGAGTCCGGGAGCACGTGATCGCAGCGAAGGGACTACAACAAGGAGCTTTAGAAGTGAAGGACCGATCTACAAAGGTTGTATTTCGTATTCACTTAGTGTAAATGTGATTTACTTGCATGTGATCGCCTAATCTCTAGTTAACGATCTAGTTTAGGTTATTCGGCACGGCTAAAATTTTAATCGGGCATGTTTGATGCCTTGTAGATCATTATTAGAGTGCCTAGTAACCCTACATCTTCAACGCTGCCAGAGCCTTCCGATGCCGCCAGTCGTAAGTATTCATCGGTTTGTTATATTTCATAACTTTTAGGGGCGTACTTAATGAGTTTGTCCATCTTGACCAATTCTTTCCTATTTGATACTTGTACATTGTGAAAGGTTGACACGAGCCGGTACACGAGCTCAAGTTGAGCAAGCCGAGGAGGCTGTTGGAGAAGGCTACATTTATGATAATGAGCCTATCATTATGTCCCCTGTGAGAGTCGAACAGACTAGAGGGGATGTAAGGATGGGTGGTACCTCTGTGGGTACCACCACCAAGAAGACTTATAAGGGAAACGGCCTGGCCTTCGTAGAGTCCAAGAAGAAGAAGAAGACTTCTACTTTATCCCCATGGGAAAGCCTTGCGGTCATGACGCCACCAGTTTCGTCAGAATGGCTGTCTATTGGTTATCAAGGCTCTCATCTTCCTTCATGACCTGCGGAGCTTGAGACGGATCCTGAGCTACAGGCAACTCTTCTTTTGTCCCGAGCTGAAATGAGGACGAAGAAGAGGGGATATAGGCATTCATTGGCTTAGAGAGAGCAGGAGGCCCGAGATGTTGCTCAGGCTACTGCGTATTCGAAGGTGACACTTTCTGAAGAGCTGGGGGTACCTATAGGAGTGCCGAACTTGGGCGAGGAGACTAATTAGGTCCTTGTGCGACTGAAACTGAGGCAAAATCGAGCCATCTGAGTCCGAGTGGTGTTGGGACTAGTGCTTGCACGGATGCTGGCACTCATGTTGACGGAGCAGGCTTGAGCAGTGCTGATGCTACTGCTCCTAGTACACATGTCGACAAGCCGGGTTTCAGCGGCGTTGGCTCGAGTTCATCGGCGTCAGAGCCTTCTACGGGGCAGCTCTTGAGTGATGTTTCCCGCTCCCAGCAAGTACTTCTATTGCAGGGGTTGGTAGAGATGTTGGGTCGGTTCCATCCGATCCAGCGGTTGAAGCGTCCTTGTTGGCTATGGTAGCGTAGAAGTATGCAAAGGAAATCCTTGAGACTAAGGTGCTGTTTAGGGAAACTGCTGAGCCTATGGAGACTGATGATGAAGCTAGGGAAACTTTGACTACTAGCCCCCTCAAGGTCATTTGGCCACTTGTGCCGGTTCAACTAGAAGGTATGAATTGCTTCAAAATTAGACCTTTTTAGTCGAAATTTATATTTGTCGATCGATTCTCTTTTATTTGTTATTTTAGCCACCCTACCAGTAGACCTAATAGGCGAGGATAACGAGAGTGTGGAAGCTAAGGTAGATCAATTAATGACACTTCTTCCTAGCCCGGAGATTCCAGCGTACGCCCAGTTCATCTCCCAGGAGGGCTATCCGGGTGTGCTTAGTGCATTTATGTATGCATAAATGCCTTCCTGCATTGGGCTAAACTGCCGAGCCTAGAAGAGTTTATGGCGTATATGAGCCCTACCCTTACGACTGTGGCCAATTTAAGGATTGACACGGGTCTTCTTCGGACCCAGATAAAGGCAACCTTGATGGATCTCTGCTGGTTGCACCGGGCTGCTACCATATGCGAGCCCACTAAACCTGCCGCTGAGGAAGCTCCTTTTGTTGTTTTGGCTGTCAAGAGGAAGGTTGCCCGGGATGCCAAAGAGAAGAATCTTAATGAGCTCCAGCAGGTAATTGAGAATTAAACTCTCGCGTGGCATATTGTTTAGCAGTGACAGGAGCTCATTCACTGGATCAGCACTCAGATCGAGGAGGCGCAGGAGAAACTTGCTAAGTCCTAAAGAATTGTGGAGACACTTACGGGCTCAGAATTGAGCCTTAAGGAGAAGGGGTTAGGCTACAACAAGAGCTCAACGAGGTAAACATGGAGCATGGTCGCCTGGCATAGAGGGTGTCTTCTCGTCAGCGGGTCGTTACTGCCCTGACTATGACTCAGAAGGAGCTCATGCAGACCTTCCAAGACCCAGCCAAATTCCGTTTTAAGATGGTCTGATGTATGGAGTAATTTTTTTTTCCTTTTTTTGTTTATCTTGTAATAAACTTAGCTATTAGCCTTTTGTTTAGAAATAGAAATAAAAATTTTGTTTTATCTTTCATATCGATCTTGTTCGTTGAATATGTTTGTTATATTCCTGTTTGCAATCTTTATGAATGACTGCTTGAGTTGATAAATATTTAGTTTACAGCCTTTCCAGAAATAAATATTAGTTTAAATTCATTCTCGGACATAAAATATTAGTATAAAGTCTTTACAGACATTAGTTTAAAGTCGTTTCGGACATGAATATTAGTTTAAAGTCATCTCAGACATAAAATATTAGTTTAGAGTCTTTACAGACATTAGTTTAAAGTCATTTTGGACATGAAAATTAGTTTAAAGTCATCTCGGACATAAAATATTAGTGTAAAGTCTTTACAGACATTAGTTTAAAGTCATTTCGGACCTGAATATTAGTTTAAAGTCATATCGGAAATTAGTTTAAATTCATTTCGGACATAAAAATTTAGTTTAGTGTCTTTATAGACATTAGTTTAAAGTCATTTTGGACATAAATTATTAGTTTAGAGTCTTTACAAACATTAGTTTAAAGTCATTTTAGACATAAAATATTAGTTTAGAGTCTTTACAGACATTAATTTAAAGTTGTTCCGGACATGAATATTAGTTTAATGTCATCTCGGACATAAAATATTAGTTTAAAGTCTTTATAGTCATTAGTTCAGACATGAATATTAGTTTAAACTCATCTCAACACAAAATATTAGTTTATTGTCTTTACAGACATTAGTTTAAAGTTGTTACGGACATAAATATTAGTTTAAAGTGTTTACAGACATTAGTTTAAATTCGTTTCGGACATGAGTATCAGGCTAGGTCACTTAACGTTTTGAATTCAGCCTGTGAGCTATTGAGGCTCAGCCTGTGTAGTATTCGTAATTTAAGATTACTACTTGAGTGTGAGCACTCCAGTGTTATATATTATCGCGAAACCTGGAGGGCAACTCCGAACAAGTATTTTTATAGTATACTTGTTCTTATCACTGGTACCTCTCTTTTATAGCTTATCCGTGATAAATTTTATGTTGCTACAAGCCTGAACAATAGTCTTTTGACGAGCGTCTAGAGGATAGATCTCAGACTTCTTCGGGCGTTTCCGTTTAGGATGTGTCCATAGCATGGATAGCATTGCTGGACCATTGAGGTAAAACTTTGGGAGAGTATTCTTTTGGGATCAATCTCAGTCTTATCTTGGTGTTTACGCAATGTGGATATGTTACCGTGAGACTTGTTGAGATAGGAATTTGTTGTGAGTTTTCTTGTGGGATCAATCTCAGTCTTATCATTTGGTCTTGCTTATTTTATAAGCATATCCACGGCGATTGTGGATAAATTACGATGAACCCCCTTATCAGGGCTTACTCAATTTTTACCGAGTCGGATCCAAAATACGATGAGCTGAGCCCCGACCTTATATGTCAGGGCTCTTGTGAGCATGGGCTGAGCCTCGACCTTATGCATGAAGGACCAAGGCTTGAGGAACAATCGAATAGGAGGTCCTTTGCTTTTATATATCAAGGTTCTTGTAACTTGGTAGAAAAAGATGCCAAGAAGAAGATGAGCAACAGTAATGCGAAGGTGCTCAGCTCGATAAGTGGCAACCATGCAAGGCTTGCAGCTTGGCGAGCGGTTGGATATGTAGGTTCTTTGACCTATATGTGGAAGCTCTTATCACCACTTGGTTGATAAGATGATTAAGGAGATTGTATGGCAGAAATGAAAGTATATCTGGCTTAATGGACATCGACCGGATAAGGCATGAGAATCGATAAATAGCCGGGGAAGGAGATCTTTTGACCTTTACCTAGAGGTTCTTTCTACTACATGATTGATGAGAAACTCGAGGAGATTGTATGGCAGAAGTGCGAAGATACCTGGCTTGATGAACAGCGGCCGGACAAGACGCGTGGCTCGATATATAGCCGAGAAGGGAGGTCTTTTGATCTGTATCTAGAGATTTTTACCACCATCTGGTTGATAAGAAGCTCAAGAAGATTATATGACAGAAGTGTCAAGATACCCTGCTTTATGAACGGCTGTCGGACAAGACGCGCGGCTCGATGAATAGCGGGTGATAGGTGTAATTTATTGCACATTTTTATATCTGTATTTACCTTATTTTATCTATTTAATACCACTCAAGGTATGTTTTATGAATAAATGCAGATTATAGGATTTCAAGTGCAAATATACACAAATGATGAACTTATGTGTATTGGACATATAACAATTTAATGAAGAAACTGATACAAGAGTCGAGCCAAACAACCAAGCAGATAACCAAATGAGTCAACTCAGAAAGACAAGGCAGTAGACCAATGCTGAAGCCAATTGAGCTTAATAAGCCAGCTTTTCGCCGACTTGGGCTGGCGATTCGCCTTCATCTTGACGAGTTGTCACCTGAAATTTTACGTGCATCTCATGGTTTTAAAAATAAAAGTTTACATCTCTTGTAATTGGTCGGAGAGCCTATATATACCACGGTATTATTATTTAGGGTAATCTTCTTCTCTTTTAATTAGTAGCCATCTAGGGTTTGATGAGATCAAAAGTTTGTAAGTTGATTTCTTAATTTTTATGCAATGAATTTTCTTTTTCTTATTTTCTTTTATTCTTATACTATGAGTAGGTAATTTTCCATCTTGGGTTGGATGCTTCTTGATCTATGATTGGTGTTTGATTCTATTGTTCTAATTCTTTTTCTATGATCTTAATGATGAATACTTTATGATAAAAATAAGATTTTTGTTTGCAGTTCTGATAAACTAGATAGACCGATGAGTGATTGACGACCATGCAGTTTATTTAGGGAAAGAATACACATTGCTGATAAACTAGTTAATTTGATGAGTGATTGACAACCATGAAAGTTATCTAGGAAAGGTAATGTTCATTGTTTATATTCGATCTAATTAATTTAGGGTTAGATTAGACTCGCCGATAAAGTAAGGTAGACATTTGATTGACGACCATTGAGTTTACCGAATAGAAGGTTATATCTAACTAGTTCGAAATTAATTAGAATTTAATCTTTAGATCTATTAATTTCCTAATTGTTGATTGATAGGGTAATGCTAAGATCGTATGGATTATGCTTTCTATTAGATTGATAGTTTATTGCGATGAATGGATGCTTTATGCTTTTTAATAATTAATATGTAATTGATTTAATGATGGAAAATCAAGAAAATGAAGATATTTATTTAAAACGCCATGATTAGAAAAGATGATCCTAAAGCCTAGACTTTTCTTTATTTTAGGTATCTATTTAATTTTTCTATTTACTTTCTTTTAAAATATTGCTTTTAATTAGTATAGTTCTTTATTTCGAAGTTTTAATCTTTAATTCATTTAGACTAACTAGAGTTCTCATCCTCTCTGTGGATCAACCCACAAGTGCTACATCGATTGACCGTGTATTTGCGGTATAAATTTAACACTAAGAAAATATCCTATCAAGTTTTTGGCATCGTTGCCGGGGATGACGATAGCAATTTTAGTTAGTTCTTTTTTGAATTAGTTTTCTTTATTTTATTCTAGTATTTTTGTTTTTTATTTCCGGAAATTTAGTGCTGTGGTGGACGATTTGGAGCGAGACAGAGCCCGGAGAAAAAACCCAGACTCAACAGCAAACAAAAGCCGGCGAAAATCTGGGCATACATGATGAATCGCTAGAATTTGGTTATCTCGGGAGTCGTGCCTTCTCGCTGGAGTTTCTCTTTAACTTTTCTTTTCAATTCCAAATTGGTTCAGGATGAAGTGTCAAGAATGCCAGCGTAACGAAGCAAATCCACAACACTTCAGCCTTCCAGTTTGTAGTGATTCTTGCTTCTAAATGCTTTGGTCAAGAATTTGGTCGCGGCTCGTTCACAGACAAATGTTAGATCTAGGTTGTAGGTTGTAAGTTTTCAACTCCTGTTTTAAGTAGTTTAATTTTAATTTAGTATTAATTTTAGTATTTCCTTTTCTACATATTTAGTTTTAAAAGAAGAACATAATTTATTATATTCTTACTTTTCTGGTGCATGCAAGTTTGGGGCAAGGACGATAAAGACCGCTTATTTCGTTTTGATGAAATAAACACCATGGGTGACATTGATTCCACTGAACCTACACTTCAGGATAGATGCTATCCTCTTCATACCTCTTTACCATCCTGCATTCGGTTACCAACAATAACTAGTGACAACTTTGAAATTAAACTAACCTTCATATTCTCTTCCCAAATTCCATGGCCTTGAATCTGAAGACGCCTATGTCTTTATTAGCGAATTTGAGGACCTTTACCAAAACCTAAAATTGAAGCAATTAAATGCGGATGCGGTAAAACCGAAGTTAATACAGTTTGCCTTGTCTGATAAGGAAAAACTTTGGCTATATAACATCCCCACAAAAAACTATTCACATATGGGAGAAATTTATTAACACCTTTTTAAAGAAATTTTACCCTCACTTTAAAACTGCCAAATTTTGGAACGAAATTAGATTGTTTCGACAAAGTATGGGGGAATCATTTTGGAAATATTTTGAAAGGTTTAAATACCTATTAATTAAATGTCCTTACTACGGGGATATCAAAGTGGGAGATATGACAAATTGTGTATGAAGGGTTGGATTATAGCTCCAAGACCATGTTAGAATCCATGTGTCAAGGAGATTTTATGAAAAAAGACGAAAATGATGCATGGAGTTTTTTTTCGAAAATCTATCTGATAAAACCATGCAGTAGGAGAACGCTAATTAGAAGGAGACTACTACTTCCAAAGGAAAGATGAACATAGTAGAGACTTCCATCGGTAAGAAAGCTAAGTTAGTCGCAATCATGCGCAAACTCGAAATGATAGAAGTGACTACATCCTCCCCAGTTGATCAGGCTAGTCAAGCTTCTTGTCTAAATTTCCAAAGCTCCCAACAAATTTCTGATGAATGTCCTTTACTTTTTGGTCCTCAAGGTCAAGAGTCCGTTAATTCTGCATTCCAAAGATCTTATAACAACCCTTACTCTCAAACATATAATCAGGGTTGGAGGAGCCATCCTAACTTTTCTTGGAGTCAAAGCAAAAATAATAATTCCAATATAGGCCAACAATTCCAAAATCAAAAGGTAAGGTCCACAACGAACCCTTTCCAACCAAACATACAATACACACCTCAAGGGGTTAGGAATGAGAGTGGGAGAGTTGTCAACCTTGAGAAGGGAATAGAAGCATTTATGAAAACTACCTGCCAAGCTATTTCAGCTAATGCTCACACCTATTTAATCTAGAAAAGCGGTTGGCTGCTTTTATGCAAGCATCCAGTCAAGTCGTAACTGCTAACCAACAATCGATTGCGAGACTTGAAATGACAATGGGCCAAATAGCAGCGGCAGTCGGAGAGAGAGAGAAAGAGGCACCTTTCCTAGTCAACCTGTTATGAATCCCAAGGATGGTATGAATCCTGCTCAAGCAAATGCAATTACAACCTTGAGATCTGGAAAACAAGTTGATAACCAAGTGAGGATGCCTGAAGATTCTATTATGATACCAGTTAATGATGAGCCATCCTATTTTGATTCAAATGTACAGCCGGCATCCATTTCGAATCCTGCTCCTATATTCCAGTCTCCTTCTATTGATAGTTCTCTTAAGCCACAAGAACCTTTTCCTCATCGTTTGAAGGCCAAGAAGCACGCTGCATAAATGGAGAAGGTATTGGAGATGTTCAAGTAAGTCAAAGTGAACATATCTCTGTTAGACGCAATTCCGCAAGTTCTTATCTATGCTAAGTTTCTTAAAGACCTTTGTACAAAGAAGAGGGAAACAAACGTGCCTAAGAAGGTATTCCTAGCTGGAAATATCTGTGACGTCTTGCATAATGCTATACCAATAAAGTATAAGGATCTCGGTTGTCCTATTATTTCATGCATTATAGGAGACAAGGTCATTAATAGGGCTTTACTTGAATTAGGTGCTAGTATGAACCTCCTTCATTTTTTAGTTTATGAGAAATTACAGTTTGGTGAGCTTAAACCCACCAAAGTTACTTTGGAGCTGGTCGATCGCTCTACTAAGAATCATAAGGGTGGGATAGAGAATGTGTTGATTAAGATAGATGAATTCATATTCCCTGCTGACTTTATTGTTTTAGAAACACAACCAGTATCGAATCCTAGGAATCAAATTCCAGTGATTTTGATTTTAGGTCGACCATTCCTAGCTACTTCTAATGCATTGATTAATTGTCGAAATGGTTCAATGAAACTTTCTTTTGGAAACACGACAGTTGATTTAAATATCTTTAATCTAGGAAGCCAGCTAAGTAACTCTTATAAACAGCCCTTTGAAGTCAACGTAATCAATGAAGTTCCATATGAGGAGAAAGTTGATTTTGACGACTGCTATTTTGAGCAAAGCATTGAGAAACTCTTTAAAGAAGAGATTGTTTACTTGGAGGAGTCTACTCCAATAGCGTACGTGGGAAAGCCCCCACTTAAGCCTTTATTCCTTGAGCCTAGATCTCTTTTTCTTCCATCAATTAAGGAGGCACCGAAATTTGAGCTCAAATCTCTTCCATCACACTTAAAATATGCCTACTTAGGTGTGAATGAGATGCGCTCTATAATTATAGCAGTTGATCTTATTAAGGAGCAAGATGTAGCCTTGTTATCTATTCTTAAAGATAATAGGGAAGCTATTGGATAGACAATGGTGGATATCAAGGAAATTAGTCCAACAATTGTACAATATCGAATTCACTTGATAGACAATGCCAAAAACGCTAGAGATCCTCAACGAAAACTAAATCCTGTAATGAAGGAATCAGTGAGGAAGGACATTATTAAATGTCATGACAGCGGTATTATTTACCTTATTTCCGATAGTCTTGGGTTAGCCCTATTCATGTAGCACCTATGAAATATGGTATTACAGTTGTTGAAAACCACATAAATGAGCTTTTCCCTATCCTCACACAAACAAGTTGGCGTATGTGCATTGATTATAGAAAGCTGAACGCCGCAACTAGCAAAGATCACTTTTCATTGCCATTTATTGATCAAATACTGGAAAGGTTAGCCAGTCATGAGTACTATTGCTTTCTAGATGGATACTCCGGCTATAACCAAATCCAAGTTTCTCCCGAAGACCAAGAGAAGACCATCTTTATATGTCCCTTTGGCACATTTCCATATCGGCGAATGCCATTTGGGTTATGTAATTCACCAGCCACTTTTCAACAGTTCACGATCAGTATATTTTCTAACATGGTGGAGCACTATTTAGAGATCTTTATGGATGACTTTTCGGTTTTTGGTGATTCTTTTGCTGAGTGTTTACATCATTTGGAGCTAGCTCTCCAACGATGTAAATAGAAAAATTTAACATTAATTAGGAAAAATGCCATTTTATGGTCAACTAATGTATTGTGCTAGGCCACATTATTTCGAGCAAGGATATTGAGGTAGATAGAGCTAAAATAGATATAATTTCCAACCCACCTCTTCTTAAAACAGTCAAAGATATAAGGTCATTCTTTAGGCATGCGGGATTTTATATACGCTATATTAAGGATTTTAGCAAGATTGCTAGACTATTAACCACTCTTCTTTTCATGGATGTGCTTTTTGAGTTTAATTCCGATTGCCTTCTTTTGAGCGATTGAAGAAGGAGATTACTTCCCCTCCTATACTCCATGCTCCAGATTGGAGCTAGTCCTTTGAGATTATGCGTGACACATCTTATTTTGTGATTGGAGCTGTTTTAAGACAACGTTTTAATAAGATGCCACACGTGATCCATTACACGAGTAGGACTGTTAATGATGTACGGCTAAACTAATCGACAACTGAAAAAGAAATTTTAGCTGTTGTATTTGCGCTTGAAAAGTTTAGACCCTATCTCAATGGTTTACACATCATGGTTTACACCGACCATTCAGTACTTCGACATCTTATTGCTAAAATAGATGCCAAAGCCTAACATATTCAATGGAACCTTTTACCATATGAATTTGATCTCGAGATAAAAGATAAAAAAAGATCCAATAATGTAGGGGCCGATCATCCTTCTCGTCTTCCTAATGCGCCATCAAAAGAATTTCCTATCAACGACTATTTTCCTGACGAATAGCTTTATGTTGTTATGAGCGAACTATAGTTCGCAGACATCGTCAATTTTCTCGTCACGAAAATGACACCTTCCGATTGGTCTAAGCAAGATAAGTACAAATTTCATTCCCAAGTAAAGCAATTTTAATGGGCCAAACCTTATTTGTTTAATTACTGTGTTGACCAAATTGTACGAAAGTGTGTCCCTAACGATGAATTTAGAAGTGTTCTATCGTTTTTCGTGATTAAACTTGTTGAGGACATTTTGGGGCTAAAAAGACAGCAGAAAAAGTTTTACAATATGGGTTTTATTGGCCCACACTTTTTAAAGATACTTATGAATTTTGTAAAACTTGTGATCGTTGTCAACACATGGTAGAATCACTAGGACGAATATGATTCCTCTCAATTTAATTTTCATTGTTGAGATTTTTGATGTGTGGGGTAACGAATTTATGGGGCTGTTCCTAAATTCATTTGGGAACATCTATATTTTGTTGGCTGTCGACTATATGTCGAAATGGGTAGAAACTGTGGCTTGCAAAACCATTGACAACAAAGTTGTTGTCAAGTTCTTGAAACATAATATCATATCACGGTTTGGCATACCACGATCCATTATTAGCGATAATGGGACTCATTTCTGCAATAGGTCGTTTGAATTTTTAATGAAAAGATATTATATACGCCACAAATTATCTACCCCATATCATCTTCAAATCAAAAAATTAAGCAAATATTAGAGAAAATGGTAAATAAAAACTTTAAAAGATTGGTGTACTAAGCAAGTAGATGCACTTTAGGCTTATAAAACAACTTATAAAACCAATCTTCGAATGTCTCCATATAGAATTATTTTTGGGAAGTATTGTCATCTACCGGTCGAGTTGGACCACCGTGCTATGTGGGCCATTAAAAAGTTAAATATGGACATAGACGGAGCCGGTAAATATAGAAAGCTCCAATTAAACGAACTTGAGGAGATACAGAATGAGGTTTATGACAATGCCAAAATTATTAAAGAGAAAACTAAATTTTTTCATTATAAATCTATTATTAGGAAAACATTTCAAATTGGCCAAAAGTTTTTTCTTTATGATTCTATACAGCATTTATTCCCAGTTAAATTAAAATCTAGATGGACATGGCCTTTTATCGTAAAAAAACGTTTTCACACATAGCGCAGTCGAATTAGAAAACCTTAATAATGGTAATTTTTTTAAAATTAATGGACGTCTTAAATCATAATTAGAGTTTTTTTTTGCAGATTTGGAGGAGGAGCTCATGGTTCTCCATGAGCCGGATTACTCGGCGTAAAAATCGTAACCTTCCTTTGTATATTATGTTATTTATATTAACATTATTTAACACCAACTTTTCTTTCGCTTTATTTTTCAGGTTTTTGTTACTAATTTATATTTTGTAGGGTTTTATTTGCAAATTTGCCGTCTCTTTCATAAACCCTCCAAACCGAGCCCCTTTCCTTATTTCAGCCGCAACCCTCGAGCCCTAGGAGAGAGAAGAAGCGCCAGAAGAAATTTAGAGGCAAACCGCCTCAAAACTCCGGCGATTTGCCATCCTAACCCGACAATTAGCTGGCGTTTTCTTATCGTTTCCCCCCAGATCGCTGGCGAAGGTAAAATCCTTCTTTTATTTTATGTTTTTGCTAAATTTTGAAGAGATGCCTTGGCACTTTAGTATGAATTTAGAAGTAAGTAGTGATGGTTTTCAAAAATTACTAGAGAGCAAAAACTAACCAAAGCATGGAAACTATCTAAAGACATGAACTTGCAACTAAAAGTAAAGCTAGGATAAAATGATCCAAGCTATAATCTTTGTAGCGTGTTTGCCTTCTCACCCGTGAACTTCAAGTGTGCTCCTTGAATCCATAGATTGAGTTTGAAGATGATCTCCTTGGCCTAAGATGATCTACCTTGAGATTATATCAACACAAGCTATCACTTCACAAACTAAAGTGTTAGTGAAGTAACTATCTAAACTAATTTGCCAAATAGGTTTAGATAGATGATGTACGAAATTTTGCTCTCCTTTTTCTTCTCTTTTCTTTTCTTTCTCACATGAATAATGAACTCAAGAGAGGGAATGAAGAAGATAAGTGATAAAAATGAGCTTAAAATTGTGATGAGAATCCAAGAGATTTAGCCATGGTTATCTATAAAGATAAAACAAGAACGAGTCACTAAAATATACACACATCTTCTAAATGACTCATTCTTTTTATCTTTAATATATAAATGATAAATCACTTGATTCTTATCTCAATTCTAATGTGATTCTCATACACCCATCTCCCATGTATCATCACTCATGACACACACACACACACACACACACACATATATATATTTATATTATAAATAAATATATATTAAAGAGAAGAAGAAATAATAAAGAGTGCATGATATTAATACACACACACATATATATATATACATACATACATACATATATTTATTTATTAAATCAGAACTTGATTTAATAATCCGGTCATATCATATATAATCTGACTAATATCAATAAACGCCCAATTATAATACGTGTATCACATACACATGTATAATCGAACTCTTGCATGTATTCCTATACATGCCCTACATCGTTTCGCCTGTGCTGGGAAATCTCTGTGTGAGACTCTAAAGACTCATCAATACGCCGGTAGTAGGATATGATCATATCAAAATCCCACAAGCATGTCAGTGGTACTAGCTGCACGTAACGGCTACTCAGGTATTAAGCGAATAGGAAGATCGACAAGCTAGCTCGTCCGAAATCTAATTGAGCCTTATAATGACAGTCTCCGTACAGTCCGGTCTTTTCATCTGAGAGTGACGCGTATCTAGTCTGGAGACCTCTAATAACTAATAAGTCATGCTAATCAGTAACTTATAATCACAATAGATACAACTGATAAATCTTATCAATTTATCTCATCCGCCCTCGCCAGGGACTTATGGTTACATTCGATCAGGCACAACACGACATCAACTCCCAATATCGGGAGAGACAAAACCTTCCGATTGATCATTGTCTCCATGTGTTTCGAGATTGTACCCAACTAAAACCTGTTTGCACAGCTCTTTAAATCCATGGTAGGGTAACAATCAAAGCACAGTGGGAAACACACAAGACTCTATGACGATATCAGGTCTACAGACTACCCTGTACTCATGTCACTAGAGAACTGCTATCTGACGGTAGATATAATACCATATAGGAGTTCTCGGCGAGTTCGTTCGGTGTACTCATTCTCCAATGAGCACCTGTATACAATCTTTGGTATCTAACACCAATGTCTGTGGGAACAGAAATTGCCCCTATCGGGGTCAAGAAACATATACACTAGTCTACTCTGTAATATCGATGCCTAGTCTCGATACTCCGGCTAGGAACATTTAAGGATGTGCTTATAGACTACTCATATCGCACTAGTATGATCTCTATCATAATACTGATAGTCAAGCAAGGATTCTACGGGATTTATCAACATGCATCAATAATATATAATAGCAAGTAATACACACACACACACACACACACACACACACATACATACATACATGTTAAGATAAAGACAAACCAGATAGCATACTATCGTACCGAGCAAGACTGTTTTTTACATACATATGTCGAAACATCCACTATAATATATAATAATGGCCTTTAGGGCATACATATCTAACAATCTCCTACTTGCACTGAGGCCAGTTATTGGCGTATCGCATATTCAACAACCCAAAATTTCGCGCAAACCGTGCTTGGGGAATGGCCTTCATGAATGGATCCGCTGTGTTTTCTTTAGTATCTACCCTCCGCACCTCGATCTCCTGGCGATCAACGATCTTCCTGATTAGGTGATATCATCTCAAGATGTATCTGGATTGCTGATGGGACCGTGGTTCCTTAGCTAATGGCATAGCTCCATTGTTGTCGCAATACAAGGGTATTGAACCAGCAATGGTCGGAACCACATCAATCTGTAAAATGAAATTCCGCATCCAAACTGTTTCTTTTGCAGCATCGTTACCACTTAAGTACTCAGCCTCCATTGTCGAGTCTGTTACGTTATCCTGTTTGGAACTCTTCTAACAGAACACCCCTCCGTTGAGGGTAAAAACATAACCCGAGATGGACTTGCTATTATCTTTGTCACTTTGGAAGCTCAAATCGGTAAAGGCCTCCATTTGGAGGTCTCCATTATTATACACCAATACATTTTTAGTTCTTCTCAAGTCCTTAAGAATTTTCTTCACAGCTATCCAATATTTCTCCCATGGGTTTGATTGATACCGGCTTACTATACTAAATGCGTAAGCTATATCTGGTCTAGTACATAATATCGCATACATTATAGACTCGACTACCGAAGCATAGGGTATAATCCTCATGATAGCCCTTTCCTCATCAGTCTTGGGGGACATCTCTTTGGAGTGGGTGATTCCTAAACAATCCGGTAAATTACGAAACTTGAAATCTTCCATAGAAGTCTGCTTTAATATGGTGTCAATATACCTAGATTGGGACAGTCCCAATAGCCTCTTAGATTTATCTTTATAGATCTTAATACCCAGTATGTATGAGACATCGTCCAGGTCTTTCATGGAGAATTTTATGACAGAAAAAGTTTGACCGATTGTAGCATAGGAATATCATTTCCTATCAGGAGAATACCATTCACGTACAATACTAGGAATACCATAGTTCTCCCTACAACCTTCTTGTAAATACAAGGCTCATCCATATTTTTGATAAAATCAAACTCTTTGATCACATCATCAAAGAAAATTTTCTGTCTACAAGATACTTGCTTTAATCCATAAATGAATTTAAGCAACTTTCACACTTTTCCGCTGCTCCCACTGTCAATGAAGCCCTCCAGCTGATCCATATAAACACACTCTTCTAAATCACCATTTAGAAAAGCGATTTTAATGTCCATCTGCCAGATGTCATAGTCATGGAAGGCAGCAATGGAAAGTAGGATTCGAATGGATTTAATTATAGCCACTGGAGAAAAGGTTTCATCATAGTCCACACCTGACATTTCACGAAAACCTTTTGCAATAAGTCTAGCCTTATAGGTTTCCACTTATCCATCTACATCAATCTACTTTTTGAAGATCCATTTTCATCCAACGGGTTGTACCCCAGGAGGTGCAACGTCTAAAGTCCATACTTTGTTAGTGTACATAGATTCCATTTCGGATCTCATGGCATCTAGCCACTTCACCGAGTCCCTACTCATGATAGCTTTTTGAAAACCAGTAGGCTCATCATCAGTGATGATGAAATACTCTCGATCCCCTTATATGAGAAAACTATAGTATCTCTCGGGCGTATGAGAATTTCTACTAGATCTGCGGAGTGGTTGAGGTTCGTCAGGTTCTACTTGAATATGTAGTTCAGCTAAATCTTCTGTTTCTGTTTGTGGTTCTGGAATTTCTTCCAGTTCTACTATGCACCTAATAATTTTTTTTGCAAGGAATTCCCTTTCTAAAAATGTGGCATGACGAGCAACAAACACCTTTTGTTCCTCAGTGTGGTATAACAGATATCCCATCAAATGTTTTAGATATACCACAAATTTACACAATACTGATCGTGCCTCGAGTTTTTCCGGTTTTTGTCTTTTAATATAGGCTGGAAAACCCTATATCTTAATAAAATTAAGGTATGGTTTCTTTCCCTTCCATATCTCATATGGAGTGGTAGGCATGGATTTGGTCAGAGCTCTATTCAATAGATATGTCGCTGTCTCCAGTGCATATTCCGAAAAGGAAAGCGGTAACACAGCAACACTCATCATAAAGCGAACCATATTCAATAGGCTGCAATTTTTCCGCTCTGATACACCATTGTGCTGTGGTCTATACAGAGGAGTAAGATGAGAGAGAATCCCATATATCACTATGTATGAGTAAAAGTAATCCCATACATCCCATACATCAACAAGAACACGTGTCCGAACCTTGGGAAATCATCGGTAAAAGTAATGAAGTAGGAATCTCCGCTTCGTGCATGTGTAGACATTGGTCCACATATGTCACTCCCTGCTTCCCAATGTACGGAAGCGGAGATGTGGCAGACCCGCAACGTATTTACTAAGAAATAAATACGTTAAGCGTAATCAAGCAATATATGTATAAAATGCACAAGAATTGACAAGAGATATAAAACGAGTAACATTTTTTATTAACATTCATCTTTACATTACAACTGCTTTGAAAAGGAAAGATACAATAATATACAGCAATGCCTAAACATTGGCATACAAACTAAAATAAGTATAAGATGAACTAGAAGTCCTGCTGGGCAGTGAACTGGTCCAAATCCTCTTGGCTCGGCTCGATCTCCTGAGATTCCGGTCCTCCTGATGAACATTCCAAAGAGAGAAATAGATAGGAATGTCGTCAGCGAACTAGCGCTCGATAACTCCTAAAAGAAAGAAAGAAATATAGCAAGTAATGAGAATTGAACTGGTAAGATGGATAGGTATAAGATTGCTATTCTAACATAGTTATTTGTAGCTTGGTACAGAAGGTATTTGTGTATAAGAGAGAAGTACATCTTACCCCGTTGACTATGGTAACATGTAGTACAGGCCCCGTCAAAACCCATGGGACAACGATACGAGAGTTCAAGTAGGTGTCTTTTAGTGATCATCTCGTGCCACGCTATATATTCCGTACCAATCTACCCCGTTAACCCCGCGTAATATTTTGTATAGATTATAAGGCTTGCCGAGTCCATAGATATAAGTTGTTCAAGTAGTCAAGTTCAGGATGTAAGCTTGTATTCATGTCAAGTTATAGCCATGGTTCAGTCAAGTCAAGTCTTGTATTCAGGTTTGATATTCATGTTCATATTCAAGTATACATGTTAGAGTTTGGATTCTGGTTTGAGTTTGTATTCAAGTTTGATTTAGACTCCAACTTGAGTCAGACACTTATAACTGATTTAGATCCTGAATTATGTTCGGGAGTTATCGGTAACTGCTGCACATGGACGGCAGGAATTGTGTCTTTTTCCAAGACAATTACCATTGATAATACCGTTAAGTTTTTCTACCTTAAATAGACAAGCACTCACTTTCTCCGGTTTCCTGGGGCTCAAGAGAATTGATCCCGCTTAAAGCCATATTTACTAAATCCTTAAATATATTTTTATATAACTCATGGTGGTTTTATGAAAAATATTTTTAATATAGTTTTAAAATAACCTCGAGAAATTATTTATATTATTTAGGCTTTTCATGAATGTGAATTTTAAGGATTTGAGATATTTTAGTGATAATAGCTTAGCTTGGAAAGTTCAGGGTATTTTACTGTAAAGCTTGACTTTTGTTGATATTTTGATGGTATTTTGATGAAACTTGTAATTCTTTCATTTGAAAAAATATAAGGTTATTATATTTTGAAAATATATAGATTTGTAATATTTATATAATTATAAAAAATTAATTTTTATTTAAGTAGAAAAATGCGTTTTCTTGAAAACCGTATTAAAACCTTTCGAGACCGAATGCTTCATGAGGAGGTCTGCATTTCGCTCTACTAGCCCAAGAATGTGCGATAATCCGCACCATCCAATAGCGGGTCCCCTGAAAATGGTTGTAGAAGCTTATTTGCAAAGGAATTCTAAAATACAATTCCAAAGAAAACCATTTTTATAGTAAATGGTATTTTAATGTAATCTTGTATTTGAAACAAAAATATGTTCAAAATGTATCGTGCTATGGAAACCATGTGTGTATGTGAGAGGTAGGTCATTACATCGTGAAGTTTTCTAAAGGTATGTTTAAGAAAAACAAATAAAAATAATATATACAAACTTCATGGTATTTTAATGTAAAAGTTAAATTAAAGTTATCTTACATGATATTTTTGATTAAAAGTTGGTTCTAAACATTGGTTTTATGTTAACAAGTATGGTGTAAGAATATGAATGAAGAATATGTAAGAAAAAGTGGAATTATAGAGTTTTTAGAAGAAGATGTTGGTATTAACTTTACTTCCGACATATGTTTTGAAAATGAACTTTTAAAGAAGAAGAAGAGGGATTGGGAGGGACTTACTAGCTAGTTAGGTTAGGAGTAGGTAGATGAAGGGAGGGTTGTCATCATGGCATCGCGGGGTCGCCAAAACTTGCTTCGATACTCGCCGGAACTTGATCGCTTGCTAACTCCTCTTCTACTCCTCTAGTACTTGAGAAATTTTAAGAATTTTGGCTATAATGTTCAGAATAATATAGGGCTAGGGCATGGAGTAGTATTTATAGTGTGTAATTAGGGTTTTAGAATTAAAATGATGAATTAAAATGCTTTAAAATGATGATAAATGGGGAATTGAAAGGTCTCTGTTTGATTGCAGAGAAATCAACAGTGCAGGGGAGTTAGGGGTAGGGGAAGGGTTGTGTGTGCAAAGCCCGGGCATCATTTGCCACGGTTCACCCGTCCCCGCCGGCCCTTTGAGGCATTCCGCCGGTCGATTTGAGGGGTTGGGCCGGTGGATTCTTGCCACTTGGTCCTCTCTGTATTTAAATCATTATGCACACGTTTGATTTCTCTGTCTTTTCATTTTTGTGTGCATTGCACGTGTAGACTGTTGGAATTCCAAAAGGTTTAAAAAGAAAATCAAAAAATAATGTGTCTGATGGGATTCGAAAACAAGGGCTACGTCATAGCAGTGCAAGGCTTTACCAGTGAGCTACAAGTGGCTTCTTGCTGTTCCTAAACAAAAATTAACTTATAACTTGTACTCAGGCTTGTAAACTCCTTTCTGTATATTAAATTGAAAATTTTCGTACAGTAAATTTAGAGTCATTACATTCTATCCTTCTTATAAAAATTTCGTTCTCAAAATTTACATTTACATAAGAACTAGTTTACAAATAAGTAAGGGTATCTTGCACGCTTGTCTTCTTCTCGTTCCCACGTTTATTCTCCTGGTGAATCTTTTATCCACATCACTCGGACTAAATTTACTTCCTTGTTCCGTAATGTCTTTACCTTTTTGTACAGGATCTCAACGGGTTGTTGCTCGCAAGTTAGGTCCGTCTGTACAGTGAGTTCGGAGTGATCAAGTATGTGGTTAGGGTCGCTCACGTTTCTTTATAGCTGGGATATGTGGAACACGTTATTCACTCCTTCTAATGTGGGTGGTAGTGCCTGACGGTATGCCATTTCTTCGACTCGTTCGACAATGTCGAACGGTCCTATGTATCTGGGACTGAGCTTACCCCTCTTTCCAAAGTGGATTACTCCTCTATTTGGAGAGATCTTTAAGAAAACATGATCTCCAGGTTGGAACTCCAGATGTCGTCGCTTTGCATCTGCCCAATGCTTCTGTCTGTCTTGGGTTATGCGCATTCTTTCCCTGATCGTGGAAACTACGTCCACAGTTGCCATGATCATCTCTGGTCCTAAGAGTTCACGATCTCCAACATTGTCCCAACTTAGTGGTGAACGAAACTTTCTTCCATAGAGAGCTGCAAATGGTGCTATTCCAATGCTTTCCTGATAGCTGTTGTTGTATGAAAACTCCACAAGATGTAGGTGATCTTCCCACGAAGCTTCGAAGTCTAACATACAAGCTCTTAGCATGTCCTCCAGAATCTGAATTGTTCGCTTAGACTGTCCGTACGTTTGTGGATGGTAAGCCGTGCTGAATTTCAGACTGGTTCCCAGGCTAGCTTGCAGACTCTACCAAAATTGTGATCGGAATCTGGTGTCACGATCGGAGACGATGTAAACTGGTATTACATATAATCTCACAATCTCCTGCATGAATTCATGGGTATCAATTTAGTACATTTGAAAGAGTTAAATCTTACTTTAGATTCATGCTCACCTCCATGTACTTTTTTGTTAACGTCTCAGTAGATTGGCCAACTCGAAAGGTAATAAAGTGAGCAGACTTGGTGAGTCGATCCACAATAACCCATACTACGTCGTTACCCTTCGTGCTGCAGGAAGGGCAGCCATGAAGTTCATGGTAATGTGCTGCCATTTCCATTTTGGGATTGGTAACAGCTGAAGTAGACCAGCAGTTCTGTGATGTTCAGCCTTCACTTGCTGACATACCAAACACTTGGCTATGCTTCTGGCTACTTCTCGCTTCATTCCGTGCCACTAGTAATGTTGCCGTAGATCCTTATAAATTTTTGTACCACTGGGGTGTACAGAATAAGGAGAGCTGTGAGCTTCTTTCATCAACTCTTCTTGAACTGAGTTCTTTGGTACACAATATCTACTTCCATATCTCAAGGATCCATCTTCGTGGATGATGAAATCAGTTTGAAGTCCATTTTCTACTTGTTCTCGGATCTTTTATAGCCTGACATCATTTGCTTGAGTTGCTTTGATCTGATTGACAATAATAGACTGAACTTGTAAGTTCATCAAATACTAAGCGTTACCTGGCAAAACTACTTCGATCGCTAATCTGTGCAATTCCTGCTGTAGCTTCTACTGAGCGGTGAGATTATTTGCTAATGGCTGGCGGCTAAGTGTATCAGGAACTACATTCACCTTCCTAGGATGATGTTGTAGGTTGATGTCGAAGTCCGCCATGAGTTCTAGCTATCTTCTCTGCTGCATGTTCAATTCCTTCTGAGTAAATTCATACTTTAAACTCTTGTGATCAGTGTATATATCCACTCGTTCACCTAAAAGATAGTGGCGCCAAATCTTAAGTGTAAAGATAACGGCTGCCAACGCGCTCATGAACTTTTAGCTATCTCGACGCGAAAGCAACAAATTTTCCATGTTGATGTAGAACACATCCTAATCCCTTACTGGATACATCACAATGTACGATGAATCCTCCAGATTGATCCGGTATTACAAGGATAGGAGCTGAAGTTAACCTTGACTTAAGTTCTACAAAAGCTTGTTCACTTGCTTCTGACCACACGAATGCTTCATCCTTACATGTGAGCTTGGTCAGGGGTGTTTCAATCTTCGAGAACCCTTCAATGAATCTTCGGTAGTATCCTGCTAAACCCAAGAAACTTCGAATATCCTTCACCGTCTTTGGTGTCGGCCATTCGCTGACAGCTGACACCTTAGCTGGATCTACTAAGATTCTTTCTCCTGAAACGATATGTCTGAGAAATATGACTTGATCTTGCCAAAATTTACACTTGCTGTACTTAGCATAGAGCTGATGTTTTCGCAATATCTCTAGGACAATCCGTAAATGCTCGGCGTGTTCTTTCCGATTCTATAAATACACCAGGATGTCATCGATGAAAATAACAACGAACCTGTCTAAGTACTCTCGGAAAACTTGGTTCATCAGATTCATGAATATAGCAGGTGCATTGGTCACTCCAAATGGCATCACGAGATATTCGTAATGACCTTAGCGAGTCCTGAACGCCGTCTTCGGAATGCCAGACTCTTTGACCTTCACCTGATGATAACCCGAACGAAGATCTAGCTTTGAAAATACATAAGACTCACTTAGCTGAACGAAAATATCATCGATACGTGGTAGTGGATACTTGTTCTTAATCGTCACTTCGTTCAGAGCTCGGTAGTCTACACACATCCTGTATAAACCTTCTTCCTTCTTCACAAGCAAAACTGGAGATCCCCAACTTGAAGTACTAGGACGAATCCAACCTTTCTTCAGAAGTTCGTCCAACTGAGTACGGATCTCCTTCAATCCTTCTAGACTTAACCGGTATGGAGCTTTGATCATCGGTTGTGCATCAGGTATTAAGTCAATGCTGAATTCAAGAGCTCGATCGGAAGGAAAACCTGTTATATCTTCAGGGAACACATCTTCGAACTCTCGAACTACATCTGGCTTTTCTTCTTCCGCCAGTAGAGTAAACACATCTGCATTCTTTTGTTTGGCATGGAAGATTCCTGTCTCCAAAGTTATATCTCCACTCTTGAAGTAGAAGACTGGATGATCTGGTATATCAAATACTACCCTCCTTTGACAGCAGTCAATTATAGCATAGAAAACTCCCAGCCAGTCTAACCCCAACACAATATCGAAATTTGGGATGTCCAGTACTTTGAAATTCGCCTAAAATTCTTGTTCGCAAGCTACAACTGGACACTGATCAAATCCCATAGTTGCCTTCAATACTCCATTCCCGGAACTGACATTCCATCTTGAAATGAGTGGCTTCACGGGAATAGCATGTGTTCTCACAAATCGTTGTGACATGAAGCAGTGTGACGCTCCAGTGTCGAACAGTGCGAGTGCAGGAATGGTGGCTACTAGTATAATACCTAAGTTGTGTGAGGTTGGTTTAGGTACAGGGAAAAATATAGAGATATACAAGGATTGAAAAGATGAAAGAATTAGAAATTACCAGTGATAACTTGGCCAGTGGCTTCGGCTTCATCAACTGTCATGGTGAAAGCCTGATGTCGGTGTACATTCCTCCTTGCTGGAGGCATATTCCTCTGTCCCTGGGGCATGTTCCTCTGCCCTTGAGGCATGTTCCTCTGTGCCTAATGGAATTGACGAGGAGGCTGTGCAGGAGGTCCACATGGAGGTGGAGCAGGGAGAGCAAGACAAGGTGCAGGAGCTTGAATAGCTGGCCGCTGCGGAATTGTGATTACGGGTCTAGGTGCTGGAGCTGCGTTGAGACGATATGGACAAGCTCCAATGACGTGAGTGGATGCACCACAAACTAAACACATGCCATTTGCACGCATGCAGTCTTTCGCCATGTGTCCATTCCTTTTGAAGTAGAAGCAAAAGTTTGGACTGGGCCGGTTAAATGTTACTCCCGGTCTCCTGGGTGCAAAAGTTGGCCTGGAAGAGGCTCCTCCTGCCATCTGAGTGGCAGGGCGTTTCACACCGTCAGTCTGAGGTCTGCCCTTTTTCTTCACAACTGTCTCATAACGCCGGACAGCCTTCAGAGCAAGATCGTGGGTTGGGAAATCCCCTGTAGAATGTGCATCTTGGATTTCCGGATCCAACCCTTGCTGAAATCTTCGTGCCCGGATCTCAATAGTCGTGATCAGGTATGCTGCGAACCTGTTACGGTCTTGTGTTAGAAGTGTAATATGTGATATCAGGAAATTGAATTTGAGACAATATCTTACCCGCTAAGCATGGTAAACTCAGCATCGTATTCATCCACGGATTTGCTCCACATCGAGCCTTGTTGTAAGTGGATGAACTGCTGTTCCATGTCGAAACGGGCTGTCTCAGGGAAGTACTTCGCGTCGAACATATCGCGAAACGTATTCCATTCAATCGGTTGGGCGAGTCGGCTTTCTTCAGCCTTCCACCAGACTCTGGCGTTGTCTGTTAGTTGCAGCTTCGCAATTCTCACCGAAGCAATCTCTGGCACTTGTGCGGCTGCCAGGTCATCTTCGACAGACTGAGCCTATTCTTCTGCCTCCAATTGGCTCTCTTTTCCAGAGAAATGTTTCGGGTGCAGTGCCCGGAATTGTTTGACTCCAGGTGTCTTGACCTTTGGACGGTGCATGGGGATAGCAGTCTGCTACTGCTGATCTTCCAAAAGGCTCTTGATTTCCTCAAGCAGTACCGTTTGCTCATTGATAGGAGCTGCAAAGGTAGGTGGTAGTGGTAGAGTAGGTGGTGGGGTGTTTCCATTGACGTTGGTACTCGTGTTGTTGGGAGAATCCATGACCTTGATAGACAAAGAAAGGTTAGGATAGATTCAAGGAATTTGAAATGTAAAGAATGTATAGTTACCGATTCTTATTATTATTGTGATATATTGCTTAGGATTTCATGCAGAACTGACCTGCATGGGCCACTAAAAAAACCTGTCATGCCCTGCTTCCCAGTGTAAGGAAGCGGAGACGTGGCGGGCCCGCAACGTATTTACTAAGAAATAAATACGTTAAACGTAATTAAGCAATATATGTATAAAATGCACAAGAATTGGCAAGAGATATAAAATGAACAGCAACTTTTATTAATATTCATCTTTACATTACAACTGATTTGAAAAGGAAAGATACAATGATATATAGCAATGCTTAAACATTAGTATACAAACTAAAATAAGTACAAGATGAACTAGAAGTCCTGCTAGGCAGTGAACTGGTCCAATTCCTCCTGGCTCGGCTCGATCTCCTGAGAGTCCGGTCCTCGTGACGAACATTCCAAAGAGAGAAATTGACAGGAAGGTCGTCAGCGAACTAGCGTTCGGTAAGTACCAAAAGAAAGAAAGGAATATAGCAAGTAATGAGAATTGAACGGTAAGATCGACAGGTATAAGATTGCTATTCTAACGTAGTTGTTTGTAGCTTAGTACAGAAGATATTTGTGTATACGAAAGAAGTCCATCTTACTTCGTTGACTATGGTAACATGTAGTACAATGCCCCGTCAAAACCCACGGGACAACGGCACGAGAGTTCATGTAGGTGTCTTTTAGTGATCATCTCATACCATGCTATACATTCTGTACCAATCTACCCCGTTAACCCCACGTAATATTTTGTATAGATTATAAGGCTTGCCGAGACCATGGATACAAGTTATTCAAGTAGTCAGTTTTAGGATGTAAGCTTGTAGTCATCTCAAGTTATAGCCATGGTTCGGTCAAGTAAAGTCTTGTATTCAGGTTCATATTCAAGTATACATGTTAGAGTTTGTATTAGTGTATATGCTCTAGAGGCCATTACTGTATCATACTAGTTTGTATATTACTCAATGGAAGCTTGGGATATTCACAGTTGTATAGACAATCTTGCTCAAAATGGTAGTATGCTACTTGGTTTGTTTCTACTTCAATGTGTGCATGTGTTTCTTTTAGCATATCGCCTATACACATTAATGGAGCCCTTAGGATCTTTGCTTGATTACCAGCGTTGTGATGGCAGTCACACTAGTGGGGGCTGGGTAATCTACAAGCACATCCTTATACAGATCCCTAGTCGTAGGATTATCGAGACAGGGCATCGATACTCCAGAGTAGACTAGTGTATACGCTTCTCATCCCATGAGGGGAGATGGTCTGTCCCACAGCCATCAGTACGTCGTACTGGAGATAGTATGCAGGTGCTTGTTAGGTTACGAGTACACTGGACATGACTCGCTGGGAACTGTTGGTTGGTATTATGCCTATCGTCAGTTATCAGTTCCCAGGTGACATGAGTACATCTTAGTCCGTTGACTTGACACTGTCACTTCACCTCGAGTGTGTTCCCACTGTTCTTAGATTGCTACCCTACCATGGCTCAAATGAGTCGTGCAAACATGTAGCAGTTGGGTGCAGTCCCGAAGCACTTGGAGGCAGTGACGGTTAGACATGATTCTTCTCTCCCGGTATTGGGGGTTGATATCGCGCTGTGTCTAGGAGAGCCATTACACAAAGTCCCTGAACAGGGCAAGCGAGATATACTGGCAGCGTTTCCAGTGTTATCTAAGGGTGTTCTGGGCTACACTCCGACACGACTTGTACCGCTATTAGTGGAATGACGTTTACCGCCCCCTAGGCCCGCCATGCGATACTCTCAGACGAACAGACCGGACTGTACGGAGATTGTCACATTCAGGCTCAGTAGGAGTTCGGATGGGTTCACCTCATCGGTCTCCTTATCGGCATCTACTCGAGGACCGTTACGTACAGCTAGTACCGCTTGCGGCCTGTGGTTAAACCCACTGCCAGCGTAGTGTCGAGTCTTTAGAGTCCCACACAGAGGGCTATTCGCCTTTGGGCAAAACAGAGTAGAGGTCGCATGGTTTTGCGACGGGGTTCGTTCATATCCGCGCACTTGTGTACGTTTGGTGTCCGGGCAGTTATTACTAGCGGGCTTTGGTTTAAGCCAGATCCTAGTATTTGTTTTAGGATTGGTTTTGTCTCATTGTATTCGTTTTCCTCGGAACACGGATGCGGGTGTGTATGCACAGTTGACAGAGGTAGAGGAATCTCATTAGGGTTATTGACCGTTGACTTTTTATTAACCCTAATGAGAATGAGAGATATGATTAATGATATTAATTAAGGATAATTGTGCCATGGTTAGGTTGACCATTTGACTTTTGTTGACCTTTTGACTTTGGTTGACCGGTTGACCTTGACATTTTGACCATCATCATTTCATTTGAAAGATGCTTCTTGATTCTTGCAAATTTCATTTAATGTGAAATGATAATGGTCATTCCAAACTAACCATCACAATTTCTTTTAATTATTATTATTATTTCATAATTCTCTCATATGAGAGTATGGTTGTAAATGGATCCTCATTCTCTCTTGCGCTCTCTCTCTCTTATATGTTTAGCTCTTCCTCTTCCTCTCAAAGCTCTCATCTCTCATGTGTTGAGAACCATGAGCTTGTGAGATAAAACCATCAAGACTTCACTCTACTCACTCTAGGGTTCTAGGTTTAGCAAGCCAACCACTTTAGTTACCTCTTGGTTGAGGTAGGAGCTCAAGATAGAGGCCTTCGGGTGGATCTTTCTTCGGCAAAGAGAAGACAACGAGGAGGAGCCATCTACATCACTCCAAGGAGCAAGCAAGGAGGAGGACCACTAGAAGAAGAGAAGGAGTTCAAGACCTATTTATAACCTTCTAACCGAGTAGCTAAACTTGTAGTTAGTTTGTTAGTTTTTGTTTAGCAAAGTACCTCTAGTTATAGTTCATGTTACCTTGTGTTAAAAAACCGATTTTTACCTATTCCGCCTCCCCGTAAGCACCGGGGTGGGTAACATGGACTTACAGTGGTATCATAGCCTAGCTAAACAACAACTAGCATGTTAGCAAAGTGTTTAGAACTTCGATCCGGAAAAAATATCGCAAAAAACATCAAAATTCTATACTTTCTGCCGATTTTCAAAACAGCCCTAAAAATATTTCCACACCTTAAAAATCCGTTCAGGGTATTTCAGGAACAGCCAAGAAAAATGAGCCCACGACTCGGTAAAAGCGCCGCGGAAGCGCGGCGAAACCAAGCGTTTCGCCGCGGATCCGCGGCCGAGTTGACTCGGTCGTGACTCAGATTTCCTGCAGTTTGTTCAGTATGATGTTTTGGGATTTTTAAGATGTTTTGTTTCTGGCCAAATTATCCAGAGAACAATGTTGTGTTTGGGATAGTTACAAATTGGTATTTTGATCGAAGTTCTACAACTTTGTCTAATTGGTTATATCTGTAATGTGATATATGCACTGAACGTCGACTAATCGCTATACGTCGATTAGTTGGGGTTGTGCATATCTGTGATCTGTAATGTTGGATTGTGTATATGAACTTGTTGGATTGTCGCGGATGAATAGCCGGGGTTTATGAGATGAGAGTTTCTTTATCTTTCATTTGATATAATATCTAAATTGATGTAATATTACTTTTATGGCCGCACATCCGGGATGAGGTTGTAGCCGCCATTGTATATTATTTCTTTTACTGTTTTTTCTCCTAGGATAAACCCAAGGTGGGGTGAACAAACTACCGGGTACTTTGAAGTGCCGAGTGGGCTACTCACGTTGTTGAGGGAGGCTGCTTCACTTCGAGTACTTGGCGGGTAGTTTGCCGCACCCGTAGGGGTCTAGGGTGGGGTTTGGCTATTCATCGCGACCGTGTAATCCGTCTTTCGTTGCAGGCTCGAACAAAATGCGGATTCCTAGCATATCCAACGTGTTCATCTGTGATCTGGAATGGTTATCGTTGCATCTGACGAATGTATATATCTATATATGATATCTAGTAGGCGTTGCTTATGTTTTGCATCCGCGTTAGTCTAGCCCCCGCTCTGTCGTTAGTTAAGTAACCTAACGGGTGATGACGGGGCCCCGTGGCGAATGTGGATGGCATAAGCGTACGTCATATTTTCATTGTTTTCTGCAATGGTAGGATTAATTGATGGGACGCATTAAATTAATGTAAGAAAATAAACCAAAGTTAAATCGTTGGAACAATTTCAAAACCACTCGGTTTCTTTTCAAAACAGAAAACTTTTAAAACGCGGAGCTTGAACCACTCCTTTTAAAAGCTATCACGTTCCTTCGATTATATCAAGTTCACTACGTTCATGGTTTCGCCAAAACCATTCGTAGCCCTCCGTCATTTCATATGGATAGTCAATAGTATTCAAGCTGTGTTTGTTGGCCAAAGTCAAGGCATACTGATTGGTAGCTATTGGATATTCATATGTAGCATAGATAGATGCGTTGGTTTGGGACAGTCGTACTGCCTTGTTGGCCAAAGTCAAGGGTAGGTATGGGTGGGTTCAAATTAACCTGAAAAATGACAGGTAGAACTTGACATGTGACTTATGATTTGTTGGCCAAAGTCAAGGTGATAAGAGCATGGGGAAAAAATCCACATCGGGAGTTTCTAAAGAAACTGAAACTTGCTAGTGCTGCATACAATTTGGAGTGTGATGATTCTGGTAGGATTCCTTCAGGTTTATCACACGATGATATTTGGATCCCGATCCTACTGTGAGTATATGCTACTCCTCGGGAAACTTTCTCACTTAACGATCAATGCTATAAACCAAGTAGGTGTCTAGAAAGGTGTTAGCGGGGCTACGCCCATAGGGAAAAGAGGTTATTTAATTAAGGAACTTCGTGAAAACGTCGTAAAACCTTGCTCGAAGTACCAACACTGGCCTGGCTGAACGGTTAAGCAAGTATTATACGGTGAAATTGATCCCGACTAATTCTTCTTTTATGGTTTGAGGAAGGATTTGAGAAACAGTGGGAGCCATCCTGTTTAGACAAACTAAAAACCACTCTAAACTTGCAAGAGCATAATGCTAAAGTGTTTCTTCTCTCTCTCTTAATTGCAGCGACCAAACATCATGACCGACCTTAAGTTACTACTAGATAAAAATATACTGACAGGGCCAAACTATAAAGATTGGCTCAGGAATGTCAAAATGGCAATCACTTATGACAAGTTGGGGTATCTCCTTACCACCAAAGCTCTCCCTGTCCCTGGTCCTCAATCCAGCGTCGCGGATAAGGAAATCCGTAAGACCTGGGAGATTGATTGCGCAAAGGCCAAGTGCCTCATGCTTGCCTCTATGGGCAATGAACATCAGAGGAGGCACGAGGATATGGATCTTGAATCCACATTTCTCCACACAAAGGATCTGTATGGAGAACAATCTCGTATCGTCAGATACGAAGTCTCGAAAAAGTTGTTTTCGGTGAGATTGACCGTCGGATCATCTGTAGCGGAACACGTGCTTAAGATGATTAGCTACATTGAAGAGCTCGCGGACCTCGGGACCACGTTAGAGAACGAGCTCTACACTGACTTGATTCTCCGGTCCCTTCCTTCCACTTACGCCCAGTTTATCCTGAACTTCAACATGCAAGGAAAAGAAGTTGAACTTCCGGAACCCCTCAACATGTTGAGGAGTGCAGAGGGCACCCTACAGAAAGTAAGGGAAACATCCACTTTGTCTGTTGGAGGACCTTCCTCTTCTTGGTCCAAGGCGATAGCCAAGGGAAAGAAGAAGAAGACCCCCACCAAACCAAGGGGCGGTGTTAGTAAAGTGGAAGCCAAGGGAAAGGCAAAGGTAGCAAAGGTAGCGGGACAGCTTGTGGGGAAGGAAAAGCGCTTTTATTGTCATAAGAAAGGACACTGGAAGAAAGAATGCAGGGCTTGGACGGCCAAGAACCAGGACCCGAAGCAAGTTGTGGCTTCGGTTTCAGGTGTGTATGTTATTGAAAACTGTCTATCAATAAACTCTACTTCCGGGTTATTGGATACCGGATCAGGATCTCATATCTGTAATTCTTTGCAGGCACTGAGAAAGCGTAGGTGTAACGTTTTGAAAATCGTTTCGGTGAAATTTCGAAAAAATCGGTAAAATAAGACGGTTTTCTGTAAAAAGTCAAAATACAAATATCTTATTATAAAAATTAAATATACATATTCTAGCTATGTAATTGCTATTATTTGGTGTTTATTGAGCCGCTGGTGAAATTTCAAATTTTCTGAATTTTTTTTATTTTATTATTATTTTAAGCCGTCACTAATACATTTAATTAGGGAAAATTACAAATTGGAATGAGTTGAAACAAATTTTGTGCATCATAAAACATTAAATAAAATTTTATCATGTAGTTTTTGGAAAAAAATCATTTGCCAAAACGGTTTAGAAATTATTGAAGAAAAAAGGCTTTTTTTTAGCGTAAATGGATGTTTGGGGTATTGTATTTATCATTTTTCATCACCCCAGACCCGTACCCACACCCACACACCCCCATTTACTTCTCCCCTTGGCTGAATTCAGCAGCCCCCATCTTTTCCCCCACTTGAATTTCAAAGGAAAAGAAATGAAAGAAAAGAAAAGAAAATGGATAAATTAGTTAGACTTTTGACTTTGCTTTGACCTTGACTTTCTCCCCCCACTTTCTCTACCTCCGTCTCTCTCCTCTCCCCCTCCCATTCCAGCCGACCCCCCTCTCCTACAGCAGCAACAGCCCCCCCCATTTCCCTTCTCTTTTCTCTTCAAAACTTCATCAAAAATTGCCCCAAAATCCATCAAAAAAATCCCAAAACCCAAATCCGACTCCTACCCATTTTAGCTTAGCCCGTATAGCATGGATCCTTGTGAAAAGAGAGCATTTTGGAGGGCCATGGATGCTTGTGGATCTTCAAATGTTTTTGGGTATAATTCTAAATTTTTTTGCTTAGTTTGTTACTTAATTTCTTAAAGCTAATTTAATTAAGTGTTAATTTGGTTTATGTGAGTTTAATTGCATGATTAAAGATTTCAAGTTAGGGTTTGTTGTGGAAATGAGTTGTGTTTGATTGTGCATGGTTTAGTGATGTGGATTAACATATTTGTAGAAAACTAATCTAGTTGTTAATTACAAGTTATTACTTTGAAAAATGTCCAAATTAAGCTTTTTGTTGCAAACTAGTTTTTTTGATTTAATTCGAAATATGAGATTAAAAATATGGTTAGGGTTTTTATCATATTATTAACTTTATTAAGTGTAGTTTAACACTTTAGTTCATGGAAATCCAACCTAAATTGTAGTTTGTGCATTTTTGCTATGAAATTGTTAAAAAGGGTATTTTGTAAACTAGAATATTAGGGTTTTTGGAATTTAATGAGATTAAATTCCGGAAATTGTTTCTATGACTTATTTAAGATATTTAATAAGTATATTGGCCGCTACATTCATTTAAACATCATGTTTTGTACAAAAACGGCGAATTGTGCTTGCTAGATTTTTGGAAAAATGACTTTTTAAGTGAAATTGGGGTTTTTGTGAGTTTTAACCTAGTTTATATTAAAATTAGTGTTCGTGAATGTGCAAATGAGTGTGATTGGATTTTTCTCGATGGTTTGACGTTTGTACATCGACATCGAGGGTTGGTTTGACTATTCTTGCATGCGTAGGCGATAGGTTTGGACCTATGCGTGATACGCGTGCCGATTTGATTTGAGGCCGTGAGATCGGTGATATAGCAGGGTTCGTATCTTAGATACGACATGACGTTGTAGCGGGTCCTTGACGTAGTGTTTCACACACGTCCATGCATACGTAGGCGGTATCAGTATGGTACTAGACGTAGATCAGTACCACGATCATGATATTTGATAAAGAGGATACCAGGTGAATAGTATGATGAATGTGATATTGACCCGTACCCAGGTTTGGGATGCCGTACGATGGATTTACGTACGAGCTATATTGATGATTGATCCGCACTCTTGACTTGGGATGCCTGATTATAGATATGGTATCGGCTATGATATTATTGAGGCGGGATCACCGACTATACATATACAGGTAGGTATATGTATCGACTCAGATGATAGGCGGTTTCCTTACCTGTAGTTCAGCTCGTTAGCTTAGCCCTTTAGTTTAGTTTAGTTGTTAGATTAGATTCGATTCTTACCTATTTCAAAAACTAACGAATCGTGGGTATTTTAAAAGACAGCCCAAGGGATCCTACGGATATTTCAAAAGACGTATCTTTTCATAAAAACACCGTAGCCCCTATTTTCAAAACCCCATGATTCGTGTTATTTCAAAAGGCACCATTTGTAGGACTTATATTAGATTATTACAGATTAGTTATTGTTGTGTCTAGTATTCAGCTCCCGCACATTATTGCTGTTCGCTCTGCCTCGCATACTTATTTTGCTGCATATTTCATTATTGATATCATGCTGTTAGGACACCAGCACCATTACCGATGATGCGTATGTACCACGTACACCTACTTGCCGGCTCACACACATCTTCATCGGTAATTGCCATGTCACGTACACTTTAGAGAATATATTTGCTTGACTTAGCTTGTCAGTTAGTAGTTTGATATGATATTAGTGTACCTGCCTTACATGCCTAGTTTATTAATCATACATTGCAACTTGGTTATTGATACCATATGCATTCATTATCATTGACATATGCACTCGTGATGATTTCTTGAGATTTATTATATTTTTGGATTTCGGGGAAAGCCGCAAAATTTACAACTTATGATCTTTTAAAATATAAAATGTTGCGGTTTTCTAGTGATGTAAAGTGTCGTCCACCATGAGTTTGCTGTGGTTTTCGAGATTCGTGTTGAGGAGTGGAGGAACCGTCACGGGTACATGGTGGGCCCGGTATGGTACCCCGGGGCAAGAGGAATGTGTTGTTGACGTTGAGCCTGGCTGGGGAGCACTACCTACCGGTGATATTACCCGACGCGTCGGATGTCCGGAGGATACCGTCGTGGTCTTGAGATGGATGGTAGGGGCCGGTCTGGACTGACGGTGCCCTAGATATTGAGATTGAGACATTGATATTTCGAGACAGTGAGATTCATGTTTTGTGTTGATGCTAGACACTGTTGATACTGATTTCATTTATGATACCTCAGTTTAAAAATACGAAGGAAATCTCACTAATTTATGAAAACAGTTTCTTCATTTACATGTATTCTGTTTTCATGCATGCATACCTCATTCATATGATATATTGCTACCTGAGGCACTGACACGGGCACATGAGTTTACACTCGGGTTAGATATTTACCCTAGCCATTATTATAGGCTGCATGTTATATACATTTTTGAGGATATATTATGATCATTGACCTAGGATTGCGTTATTTATGCGATTTCTGTGCGTAGATGTTTTTCTACTCACGAGTTGGCAACTCACCCCCGTTGTGCCACAGTTCTTGCAGGTTTTGCCGTACAGGTTTAATTACGGATTTGCGGGCTCAGTTTCATTCGGATGACTTGCTAGTAGGTGGGTTTTTCTTGTATCGTACCCATCATATTACCTTGTATAATATTATTCCGTTGTATCTAGTAAATTCCATCAACCAAACATGTATTTATTGAGATAGAGACCAGTGTTGTTTATTCTTTCGACCTTAGAGTCGCTCGTTATATTTCTGGTGGTTTTGAGTTTCCTTTTGAGTTTTGATCCTCGCCGTTGGCGTTGTATATTATATTGCTTGTGTGGTTGTGACCATCGATTGACGAAGAGCTAGCTCCCGCTTGGGGATGCCGTTTTCTTGATTTCGTATACTATTCATGTTGTATCCCGTTTGGGGGCCAGTATTTACAAAGGAGACTCTGCCGAAATTTTCAGTAAATTTTTGTTGTTTTTAAAAACCGCATAATTCGGCTGATGCTATTGAAACTACTTGCTTTAAGTTGGTTTTTCCTGCACTCTACTACTTTTCTTGGTTTGGATTTCTGGGTTTTCGGTTTACTTAGATTACGTACGCCTCGAGACGTTCGTAGTTTAAGTGCCGGTCATGTTCCGTACTTTCGGGTCGTGACAAAGTTGGTATCAGAGCGTTAGGTTTTAACCTTCGGAGCGTAGGATGACCCTTGGTTGATGGAATAGGTGACTAAAGTAGAGTGACGTACCGTTGGTATGTTCCGCGGCATATTTACGACACGCCACTCCACTTATGAAGCCTTAGGATGTACATTTCCTTGTTCAGTATTATATTCATTCCGATCTAGCCTCATCAGTACCAGTTATGGTTTTGCTGCTACGGTTACGGGCAAGGAGAGCTACGGCTAGAGTTGCGGTCGGCACAAGCTCGTCACGAACGAGGACTGACCAGGGCGAAATTCCGGCGTCACACGATTGCGGAGATGTGTCTTTTTACGGTGTTTTCGCGCCACAAGCATTTGATGGGTCGCTGTATGAGATTTCTCGGACGTGCCGATCAGTATTAGAGGATTGGGCCACTGACAGAGGCCAGCCAGATTTTGATGACCGTTGGTGTATTGCTTATTCATGATGATTGAGGCAATATTCAGCATGCAGACGAGCGAGCCAGTTGTTGCTGCGAGCGACGAGATATCGCCCCATATGTTGGAGCTATTGCGGGGCGAGTTGTACGAATAGATGATAGAAGGTCGCTAGTCACCCGATGATGAATGACTAGGACAGGTGGTTCGTTCGCTTACCCCGATGCGAGGTCATCAGATAGATTGATTCCAGCTAGAGACGACTTCACGCAGAGACGTGGGGGTCGATAGAGACGATCGAATGTCGGAAACCTATTATTCCAAGTTTAAAGTATTCGGAAAGACATGCAGGCAATTCTATGGTCCCTCTAGAAGAATGAAACCCTAACTCGACTTAATGACCGTGTGGAAGCCTTTGAACCTTCGGGTTTGCGGCAGTTCTACGGCGCCATTAATGAGGCTTGGGTTTGCCCTTCTACGGCTGGACCACCGATGCTGTGGTATATGTATTCGATACTATTAAACTGTACCAAGATTTTGAGCTCTTGGGGGATTATGAGGTTTCGACGAATCGATCGAATGGTTCGACTTCAATCGGATGCTAGGTGGTGAGATGCATTCTTGGGAGACTCCAGATACGAGGATAGCCGTTGGAGCTCAGTCCATGCAGCCACGACGAGACGAGTCCGAAGCGGTCGACATTAGAGAAAAATGGAGTAAGATGTTCGTATAAGATCTGGATATGATGACGTTCCCCTCCGCCGACATCAGAGATGCGATGCGCATGCCGAGGCAGAGTACTGGATATACCTTCCAGAAGGAGTCGCGATGAGTATGCAGTCGTTCCAGAGCAAGATGCAGATATAGGAAAGGACAATGACTTCCGGACAGTTGGCAGAGACGAGACATGGAAGAGACCGTGAGCAGGATTCCTTCCAGGACACTGCTGCAATGATACTTGCACCCAGGATCAGATGTGTCACGTACATTCAGAGAGCCAGAGGCCGACGCCAGTGATATGCTGTCTTACGAGTGGTCGTGATGATTGACCGGGAGATGACAAGAGACGTGCCAGAACTGGATCATCCCCGTTAGCACACCCGACAGGGCCGATGAGCCGATGGACCGAAAGATTGGTAATTCACAGTGAAGACCTTGACCCAGGAGTGGTCATGGTTACGCACATCAGCAGGACAGAGTTCATGATCATCGACGAGACGTCCCACTAGTGACCGCGACAGTTGGCCGAGATTCTTAGAGGATGCACTTGAGCAGTACTATTCCGCCATTATTGATTACGATGTTTTGGGTGATTTATTCGTATGATTTGATTTTGATGATTGAGGATTTACGATCTTTGCACAGTGTTGCACTTGATATCGTTTTCGTGCTTTAGTTTCACATGTTTGTGATTTTACGGTTTTAAACAGTTGAGTTGGTTTTGTGCGTATGCATGCACACGATTTCGTTCCTGCACTCTGTATAGTTTATATATGCTTGCATTGCAGTGATACGCCTTTTGTGCACTTAGATGCACTGGACTTCGATTTCGATTGTGATACTCGATATTTGTTTTGTGCACCTTGTGCACCTGATTGATTTTGCGCACGTTCGGCGCTTGATATTGGATTTCATGATTTCGTGTACGATGGATGCACCTGATTTGGATTTTCGCGCATGTTGGGCGCATGTTTTGAAGGGTGATTTTGGTGCACACCAGAGGCACTAAATCGAGATTTTTTTTCGTGCATGTCAGATGCACCTGATTTTGCTGTCAGGCACACATGTTGCCTACGACAGATGTTTCGTGCACACCCGATGCACTTAGATGTTGTTCCTGTGCGCATGTATGGCACATTCATGGATTTTGATTTCCGTGCGCACCAGACGCACGTAGCATTCATGTGCATATTTTGGGATTGATTTCTTATAGAGCAGTACGTTTTTATGATATTGCTATGTGTTTTCATACTGAGCAGGACTAGTCAGAGGACAGTACCTGAATATATTTTGCATGCATTGATAGTTATTGAAGGGATTTCCAAAAAGCGAGCTATAGCCTCAGTATTTACCTACGTGTCTGATATGACATGAAATGTTTAAAACAAGGAAACCCTTCTAAATTGTTTCCAAAACAGCGGAACGTACATTTCAAACAAAGGTATATATGTATATAGTTATTTTCTTATGATAGACGTCCGCCACTGTGCAGTGTTATACGCGTTGCACAGCGACTTAAAGAGATTGGCATGCATTTCCTTCAGATACTTACAGATATAGATTCGATGTTTACATGTATAGTTTCGAGTTATATCATATTGGTTTGATTTGGATTTGGCATTGATGTCTTCTCCATGACTCCGATGATTGCGGGATGCTTGACGGAGTTTTGATTTGAGTTATATGCTCATTTTTCAAGCGCATGCGCTGCGCTACGATTTGTTTTATGTATTTACAATTTCGGAGCCCCGATGACTTGATGGCTTTTCTTAGATGTTTTAGTATTTAGGGGAGTTTGAATTTAAATTCGGGGACCGAATTTCTTTAAGGGGGGAAGATTGTAACGTTTTGAAAATCGTTTCGGTGAAATTTCGAAAAAATCGGTAAAATAAGGGGTTTTTCTGTAAAAAGTCAAAATACAAATATCTTATTATAAAAATTAAATATACATATTCTAGCTATGTAATTGCTATTATTTGGTGTTTATTGAGCCGCTGGTGAAATTTCAAATTTTCTGAAATTTTTTTATTTTATTATTATTTTAAGCCGTCACTAATACATTTAATTAGGGAAAATTACAAATTGGAATGAGTTGAAACAAATTTTGTGCATCATAAAACATTAAATAAAATTTTATCATGTGGTTTTTGGAACGAAATCATTTGCCAAAACCGTTTAGAAATTATTGAAGAAAAAAGGCTTTTTTTTAGCGTAAATGGATGTTTGGGGTATTGTATTTATCATTTTTCATCACCCCACACCCGTACCCACACCCACACCCCCCCCATTTACTTCTCCCCTTGGCTGAATTCAGCAGCCCCCATCTTTTCCCCCACTTGAATTTCAAAGGAAAAGAAATGAAAGAAAAGAAAAGAAAATGGATAAATTAGTTAGACTTTTGACTTTGCTTTGACCTTGACTTTCTCCCCCCAGTTTCTCTACCTCCCTCTCTCTCTCCTCTTCCCCTCCCATTCCAGCCGACCCCCCCTCTCCTACAGCAGCAACAACCCCCCCATTTCCCTTCTCTTTTCTCTTCAAAACTTCATCAAAAATTGCCCCAAAATCCATCAAAAAAATCCCAAAACCCAAATCCGACTCCTACCCATTTTAGCTTAGCCCGTATAGCATGGATCCTTGTGAAAAGAGAGCATTTTGGAGGGCCATGGATGCTTGTGGATCTTCAAATGTTTTTGGGTATAATTCTAAACTTTTTTGCTTAGTTTGTTACTTAATTTCTTGAAGCTAATTTAATTAAGTGTTAATTTGGTTTATGTGAGTTTAATTGCATGATTAAAGATTTCAAGTTAGGGTTTGTTGTGGAAATGAGTTGTGTTTGATTGTGCATGGTTTAGTGATGTGGATTAACATATTTAGTTTTGTAGAAAACTAATCTAGTTGTTAATTACAAGTTGTTACTTGAAAAATGTCCAAATTAAGCTTTTTGTTGCAAACTAGTTTTTTTGATTTAATTCGAAATATGAGATTAAAAATATGGTTAGGGTTTTTATCATATTATTAACTTTATTAAGTGTAGTTTAACACTTTAGTTCATGGAAATCCAACCTAAATTGTAGTTTGTGCATTTTTGCTATGAAATTTTTAAAAAGGGTATTTTGTAAACTAGAATATTAGGGTTTTTGGAATTTAATGAGAGTAAATTCCGGAAATTATTTCTATGACTTATTTAAGATATTTAATAAGTATATTGGCCGCTACATTCATTTAAACATCATGTTTTGTACAAAAACGGCGAATTGTGCTTGCTAGATTTTCGGAAAAATGACCTTTTAAGTGAAATTGGGGTTTTTGTGAGTTTTAACCTAGTTTATATTAAAATTAGTGTTCGTGAATGTGCAAATGAGTGTGATTGGATTTTTCTCGATGGTTTGACGTTTGTACATCGGCATCGAGGGTTGGTTTGACTATTCTTGCATGCGTAGGCGATAGGTTTGGACCTATATGTGATACGCGTGCCGATTTGATTTGAGGCCGTGAGATCGGTGATATAGCAGGGTTCGTATCTTAGATACGACATGACGTTGTAGCGGGTCCTTGACGTAGTGTTTCACACACGTCCATGCATACGTAGGCGGTATCAGTATGGTACTAGACGTAGATCAGTACCGCGATCATGATATTTGATAAAGAGGATACCAGGTGAATAGTATGATGAATGTGATATTGACCCGTACCCAGGTTTGGGATGCCGTACGACGGATTTACGTATGAGCTATATTGATGATTGATCCGCACTCTTGACTTGGGATGCCTGATTATAGATATGGTATCGGCTATGATATTATTGAGGCGGGATCACCGACTATACATATACAGGTAGGTATATGTATCGACTCAGATGATAGGAGGTTTCCTTACCTGTAGTTCAGCTCGTTAGCTTAGCCCTTTAGTTTAGTTTAGTTGTTAGATTAGATTCGATTCTTACCTATTTCAAAAACTAACGAATCGTGGGTATTTTAAAAGACAGCCCAAGGGATCCTACGGATATTTCAAAAGACGTATCTTTTCATAAAAACACCGTAGCCCCTATTTTCAAAACCCCATGATTCGTGTTATTTCAAAAGGCACCATTTGCAGGACTTATATTAGATTATTACAGATTAGTTATCGTTGTGTCTAGTATTCAGCTCCCGCACATTATTGCTGTTCGCTCTGCCTCGCATACTTATTTTGCTGCATATTCCATTATTGATATCATGCTGTTAGGACACCAGCACCATTACCGATGATGCGTATGTACCACGTACACCTACTTGCCGGCTCACACACATCTTCATCGGTAATTGCCATGTCACGTACACTTTAGAGAATATATTTGCTTGACTTAGCTTGTTAGTTAGTAGTTTGATATGATATTAGTGTACCTGCCTTACATGCCTAGTTTATTAATCATACATTGCAACTTGGTTATTGATACCATATGCATTCATTATCATTGACATATGCACTCGTGATGATTTCTTGAGATTTATGATATTTCTTGATTTCGGGGAAAGCCGCAAAATTTACAACTTATGATCTTTTAAAATATAAAATGTTGCGGTTTTCTAGTGATGTAAAGTGTCGTCCACCATGAGTTTGCTGTGGTTTTCGAGATCCGTGTCGAGGAGTGGAGGAACCGTCACGGGTACATGGTGGGCCCGGTATGGTACCCCGGGGCAAGAGGAATGTGCTGTTGACGTTGAGCCTGGCTGGGGAGCACTACCTACCAGTGATATTACCCGACACGTCGGATGTCCGGAGGATACCGTCGTGGTCTTGAGATGGATGGTAGGGGCCGGTCTGGACTGACGGCGCCCTAGATATTGAGATTGAGACATTGATATTTCGAGACAGTGAGATTCATGTTTTGTGTCGATGCTAGACACAGTTGATACTGATTTCATTTATGATACCTCAGTTTAAAAATACGAAGGAAATCTCACTAATTTATGAAAACAGTTTCTTCATTTACATGTATTCTGTTTTCATGCATGCATACCTCATTCATATGATATATTGCTACCTGAGGCACTGACACGGGCACATGAGTTTACACTCGGGTTAGATATTTACCCTAGCCATTGTTATAGGCTGCATGTTATATACATTTTTGAGGATATATTATGATCATTGACCTAGGATTGCGTTATTTATGCGATTTCTGTGCATAGATGTTTTTCTACTCACGAGTTGGCAACTCACCCCCGTTGTGCCACAGTTCTTGCAGGTTTTGCCGTGCAGGTTTAATTACGGCTTTGCGGGCTCAGTTTCATTCGGGTGACTTGCTAGTAGGTTGGTTTTTCTTGTATCGTACCCATCATATTACCTTGTATAATATTATTCCATTGTATCTAGTAAATTCCATCAACCAAACATGTATTTATTGAGATAGAGACCAGTGTTGTTTATTCTTTCGACCTTAGAGTCGCTCGTTATATTTCTGGTGGTTTTGAGTTTCCTTTTGAGTTTTGATCCTCGCCGTTGGCGTTGTATATTATATTGCTTGTGTGGTTGTGACCGTCGATTGACGAAGAGCTAGCTCCCGCTTGGGGATGCCTTTTTCTTGATTTCGTATACTATTCATGTTGTATCCCGTTTGGGGGCCAGTATTTACAAAGGAGACTCTGCCGAAATTTTCAGTAAATTTTTGATGTTTTTAAAAACCGCATAATTCGGCTTATGCTATTGAAACTACTTGCTTTAAGTTGGTTTTTCCTGCACTCTACTACTTTTCTTGGTTTGGATTTCTCGGTTTTCGGTTTACTTAGATTACGTACGCCTCGAGCGTTCGTAGTTTAAGTGCCGGTCATGTTCCGTACTTTCGGGTCGTGACAGTAGGGTTTTGAAGGCAGGTGATATGACCCTCAGAGTTGCAAACGGAGATGGCATGGATGCTGAGTCCGTGGGGGACTATCACTTGGGATTGTCAGATGGACATGTTTTGGTTTTGCATGACTGTTATTTTGTACCCAGTGCGACTTGTAATATCATATCTGTATCTTTAATGTCTAAAGAAGGTTATGATTTTGCATTTGTAAGCGATATTGTAAACATTCACCTTAATCATGTTCTGATTGGGTCGGGTGCATTAAGCAACGGTATATACGTATTGAACCAACCACAGATTTTCAATGTCCAGAATACACACAAAAGAAAGTCTCCAGAAATAAATCATGCTTTCTTATGGCATTGTAGACTGGGTCACATCAATGAGACAAGGTAAACTAAGTTGCATAAAGAAGGATATTTGGATCCGTTCGAATATCAATCATATGCAACTTGTTAATCATGTCTCAAAGAAAAGATGACAAAGACTCCGTTCACTGGACACGGAATAAGAGCGAGCGAGCTCTTGGGACTCGTACGAAGCGATATATGCGGTCCAATGTCTACACATGCGCGAAGTGGTTATTCTTACTTCATTACTTTCACGGATGATTTTTCGAGGTATGGATATGTCTTCTTAATGAAGTATAAATCTGAAGCCTTTGAAAAATTCCAGGAATACAAGAATGAAGTAGAAAAATAAACAGGTAAAAGTATCAAGACACTGAGATCTGATTGAAGTGGTGAATACTTAAGTGCCGAGTTCCTGGATTACTTAAAAGAGAATGGAATTCTCTCTCAACTTACTCCTCCATACACCCCACAACATAATGGTGTATAGGAGACGGAACCGAACCCTATTGGATATGGTACGTTCCATGATGAGTAACGCTGAGTTGCCGCGATCATTCTGGGGATATGCACTAGAATCAGCTGCATATCTTTTGAACCGAGTTCCAACTAAGACAGTGCCTACCACACCATATCAGATGTGGAGTGGGAAGAAACCATATCTTAAGCATATTAAGACATGGGGATGTCCAGCTTTTGTCAAAAAGCAGCATGCGGACAAACTCGAGGCACGCTCAGTACAGTGCAAGTTTGTGGGATATCCAAAGAACTCCAAGGGATATTTCTTCTATTACGCAGAGGAACAAAAGGTTTTTATTTCTCGTCATGCCTGCTTCTTGGAAACTGAATTTTTGGAAAATCAGATAAGTGGGGGCGAAATAGAACTGGAAGAAATTCCAGAACCACAAGCTATTACTGAAAGCTTAGTAGAACAACAGGGTTCAAAAGAACAGGACATTCCTGCGCCATTCCGCAGGAGTAGTAGGCAGTCTCATCCGTCCGAGAGATACTACGGTTTTCTCATAGACGGGGATAGAGAGGATTGCATCATTGATAATGATGAGCCCACTAGCTTCCAGCAGGACATTCAGAGCACTGACTCGGTAAAACGGCTGGATGCAATGCGGACCGAAAGGGAGTCCACGTACACCAACAAAGTATGGATTTCGGACGTTGCTCCAGAAAGGGTAAAACCCGTAGGCTGCAAATGGATCTTCAAAAGGAAGATTGGTGTAGATGGACATGTTGAAACCTGTAAGGCTAGACTTGTTGCAAAGGGTTTTCGTCAAAGACCTGGTTTGGACTATGATGAAACTTTTTCTCCAGTGGCTATGCTCAAATCCACTCGGATCCTTCTTGCCATTGCTGCCTTACACGATTATGAGATTTGGCAGATGGACGTAATGACCGCTTTTCTAAATGAAAATTTAGAGGAGTGTGTCTATATGGACCAGCCAGAGGGTTTCATTCAGAGTGGGAGCAGCGGGAAGGTGTGCAAGTTGCTTAAGTCCATTTATGGATTGAAGCAGGCATCGCGGAGTTAGAACATCTGTTTTGATGAGACGGTCAAAGAATTTGGCTTTATCAAAAATCCAGCTGAACCATGTATTTATAGTAAAATTGTAGCACGAACTGTCGTATTCCTCATTTTATACATGATGACATTCTCTTGATAGGAAATGACATTCCTATGCTACAATCTGTCAAAGGGTTCTTGTCACACAGGTTCTCCATGAATGACTTGGGTGATGCCTCTTACATTCTGGGGATCCGGATCCATCGTGATAGGTCCAAGAGGATATTAGGACTTTCACAGTCCAGGTACATCGACACCTTACTGAAAAGATTCAGTATGGAAGATTCCTAGCGCTGTAATTTACCGGCTTGTCACGGGATCACCCTCTCCTTAGAGATGTCTTCCAAGACTGATTTGGAAAGGGATCGCATGTCTATTATCCCCTACGCCTTTGCGGTAGGCTCTGTAATGTATACGATGTTGTGTACGAGACCAGATGTAGCTTATGCACTGAGTGTGGTAAGCCGGTATCAGTCAAACCCTAGGGAGAAGCACTGGATAGCGGTAAAGAACATTCTGAAGTACCTGAGAAGGACTAAGGATATGTTTTTGGTTTACGACGGAAAAGACCTCCAGATGGAGGCCTTTGCTGACTCCAGCTTTCAGAGTGACAAGGATGACTCCAAATCCATGTCGGGTTATGTCTTTACCCTTAATGGAGGGGCGGTGTGTTGGAAGAGTTCCAAACAAGAAACCGTTGCTGGCTCGACGATGGAAGCGGAATATATCGCTGCATCTGATACCGCAAAAGAAGCCGTCTGGATGAGGAAGTTCTTGACAGAACTTCAGGTGGTTCCATCCATTGTTGATCCAATACCTCTGTATTGCGACAACAACGGGGCTATAGCTTTAGCGAAGGAACCCAGGTCACATCAGAAATCCAGACACATCTTGAGGCGGTATCACCTGATCAGGGAGATCGTGGATCGTCGGGAGATCGAGGTTCGGAGGGTTGCTACAGAAGATAACACTGCAGATCCATTCACGAACGCCATACCCCAGACTCAGTTCGAGCGGCTGATCGAGATGATAGGTCTTCGATACGCCAGTACATGGCCTTAGTGCAAGTGGGAGATTGTTAGTATATATGCCCTAGAGGCCATTACTGTATCATACTAGTTTGTATATTACTTAATGGAAGCTTGGGATATTCACAGTTGTATAGACAATCTTGCTCAAAATGGTAGTATGCTACTTGGTTTGTTCCTATTTCAATGTGTGCATGTGTTTCTTTTAGCATATCGCCTATACACATAAGTGGAGCCCTTAGGATCTTTACTTGATTACCAGCATTGTGATGGCAGTCACACTAGTGGGGGCTGGATAATCTACAAGCACATCCTTATACAGGTCCCTAGTCGTAGGATTATCGAGACAGGGCATCGATACTCCAGAGTAGACTAGTGTATACGCTTCTCATCCCAGGAGGGGAGATGGTCTATCCCACAGCCATCAGTACGTCGTACTGGAGATAGTATGCAGGTGCTCATTAGGTTACGAGTACACTGGACAGGACTCGCTGGGAACTGTTGGTTGGTATTATGCTATCGTCAGTTATCAGTTCCCAGGTGACATGTGTACAGCTTAGTCTGTTGACTTGACACTGTCATTTCGCCTCGAGAGTGTTCCCACTGTTCTTAGATTGCTACCCTACCACGGCTTAAATGAGTCGTGCAAATTGGTAGCAGTTGGGTGCAGTCCTGAAGCACTTGGAGGCAGTGACGGTTAGACAGGATTTGTCTCTCCCGGTATTGGGGGCTGATATCGCGCTGTGTCTAGGAGAGCCATTACACAAAGTCCCTGGCCAGGGCAAGCGAGATATACTGGTAGCGTTTCCAGTGTTATCTCAGGGTGTTCTTGGCTACACTCTGACACGACTTGTACCGCTATTAGGGGACTGACGTTTACCGCCCCCTTGGCCGCCATGCGATACTCTCAGAAGAACAGACCGGACTGTACGGAGATTGTCACATTCAGGCTCAGTAGGAGTTCGGATGGGTTCACCTCATCGGTCTTCTTATCGGCATCTACCTGGGGACTGTTACGTACAGCTAGTACCGCTTGTAGCCTATGGTTAAACCCACTGCTAGCGTAGTGTCAAGTCTTTAGAGTCCCACACAGAGGGCTATTCGCTTTTGGGCAAAACAGAGTAGAGGTCGCATGGTTTTGCGACGGGGTTCGTTCACATCAGCGCACTTGTGCACGTTTAGTGTCCGGACAGTTATTACTAGCGGGCTTTGGTTTAAGCCAGATCCTAATATTTGTTTTGGGATTGGTTTTGTCTCATTGTATTCGTGTTCCTCGGAACACGGATGTGGGTGTGTATGCACAGTTGACAGAGGCAGAGTAATCTCATTAGGGTTATTGACTGTTGACTTTTTATTAACCCTAATGAGAATGAGAGATATGATTAATGATATTAATTAAGGATAATTGTGCCATGGTTAGGTTGACCATTTGACTTTTGTTGACCTTTTGACTTTAGTTGACCGGTTGACCTTTGTTGACATTTTGACCATCATCATTTCATTTGAAAGATACCTCTTGATTCTTGCAAATTTCATTTAATGTGAAATGATAATGGTCATTCCAAACTAACCATCACAATTTCTTTTAATTATTATTATTATTTCATAATTCTCTCATATGAGAGTATGGTTGTAAATGGATCCTCATTCTCTCTTGTTCTCTCTCTCTCATATGTTTAACTCTTCCTCTTCCTCTCAAAGCTCTCATCTCTCATGTGTTGAGAACCATGAGCTTGTGAGATAAAACCATCAAGACTTCACTCTACTCACTCTAGGGTTCTAGGTTTAGCAAGCCAAGCACTTTAGTTACCTCTTGGTTGAGGTAGGAGCTCAAGGTAGAGGCCTTCGGGTGGATCTTTCTTCGGCAAAGAGAAGACAACGAGGAGGAGCCATCTACATCACTCCAAGGAGCAAGCAAGGAGGAGAACCACTAGAAGAAGAGAAGGTGTTCAAGACCTAGGTATAACCTTCTAACCGAGTAGCTAAACTTGTAGTTAGTTTGTTAGTTTTTGTTTAGCAAAGATCCTCTAGTTATAGTCCATGTTACCTTGTGTTAAAAAACCGCTTTTTACCTATTCCGCCTCCCCGTAAGCACCAGGGTGGGTAACGTGGACTTACAGTTTGGATTCATATTTGAATTGGATTCTGGTTTGAGTTTGGATTCAAGTTTGATTTAGATTCCAACTTGAGTCAGACACTTATAACTGATTTAGATCCTGAATTATGTTCGGGAGTTATCGGTAACTGCTGCACATGGACGGCAGGATTTGTGTCTTTTTCCAAGACAATTACCATTGATAATACCGATAAGTTTTTCTACCTTAATTAGACAAGAACTCACTTTCTCCGGTTCCCTGTGGCTCAAGAGAATTGTTCCCGCTTAAACCTATATTTACTAAAATCCTTAGATATAGTTTTATATAACTCGAGAGGGTTTTATGAAAAATATTTTTAATATAGTTTCAAAATAATCTCGCGAAATTATTTATATTATTTAGGGTTTTCAGGAATGTGAATTTTAAGGATTTGAGGTATTTTAGTGATAATGGCTTTGCTTGGAAAGTTCAGGGTATTTTACTGTAAAGCTTGACTTTTGTTGATATATTGATGGTATTTTGACAAAACTTATAATTCTTTCATTTGAAAAAAAATAAGGTTATTATATTTTGAAAATATAAGGATTTATAATATTTATATAATTAAAAAAATTAATTTTTATTTAAGTAGAAAATGCGTTTTTCTTAAAAACAGCATTAAAAACATTTCGAGACCGAATGTTCCTTGATGAGATCAGCATCTCGCTCTACAAGCCCAAGGATATGCGATAATCCGCACCATCGAATAGAGGGTCCCCTAAAAAGGGTTGTAGAGGTTTATTTGCAAAGGAATTATAAAATACAATTCCAAAGAAAATCGTTTTTATAGTAAATGGTATTTTAATGTAATCTTGTATTCGTAACTAAAATATATTCGAAGGGTATAGTACTATGGAAACCATGTGTGTATGTAAGAAGTAGGTCATTACCTCGTGAAGTTTTCTAAATGTATGTTTAAGCAAAACAAATAAAAATGATATATACAAACTTCATGGTATTTTAATGTAAAAGTTAAAATAAAGTTATCTTACATGATATTTTTGATTAAAAGTTAGTTCTAAACATTGGTTTTATGTTAACAAGTATAGTGTAGAAATATGAATGAAGAATATGTAAGAAAATGTGGAATTATAGAGTTTTTAGAAGAAGATGTCGGTATTAACTCTACTTCCGACATATGTTTTGAAAATGAAATTTTATAGAAGAAGAAGAAGGATTGGGAGGGAATTACTAGCTAGTTAGGTTAAGAGAAGGTAGAAGAAGGGAGGGTTGTCGTCGTGGAGTCGCGGGGCCGCCGGAACTTGATTCGATCCTCGCCGGAGCTTGATCGCTTGCTAACTCCTCTTCTACTCCTCTTGTACTTAAGAAATTTTGAAAATTTTGGCTATAATTTTCAGAATGATGAAGGGCTAGGGCATGAGGTAGTATTTATAGTGTGGAATTAGGGTTTTGGAATTGAAATGATGAATTAAAATGATGATAAATGGGGAATTGAAAGGTCTCTGTTTGATTACAGAGCAATCAAACAGTGCAGGGGAATTAGGGGTAGGGGAAGGGTCATGTGTGCAAAGCCCAGGCATCATTTCCATAGTTCACCCGTCCCCGCTGGCCCTTTGAGGCATTCTGCCGGTCGATTTGAAGGGTTGGGCCGATGGATTCTTGCCACGTGTTCCTATTTGTATTTAAATAATTGTGCACATGTTTAATTTCTCTATCTTTTCGTTTTTGTATGCATTGCACGTGTAAACTTTTGGGCTTCCAAAAAATATAAAAAGAAAATCAGAAAAATAATGTGTCTGATAGGATTTGAACACAGGGGCTACGTCACAGCAACTGCTACAATAAGGGGTTGCCCCTAAGGATAAAGCCATAGGGGCAAAGCACTGCCCTTACGGATATATTCATAGGGGCACAAAAATACACCGTAGGTGCAAAGGCCGCAGGTACAAGTGTTCGCCCTGAACATGCCCCTACGGTGTAATAATTGCCTTTACGGTTTTCGCCGTAGGGACATATTTCCCTACGGATTATACCGTAGGGACAAAATATTTATTTAATTAATTGGTTTATAAAATAAAATACTTGCCCCTCCGGATAACTCCGTAGGGGCAAAGGACATGCCCCTACGGATTTCTTCATAGGTCCAGCTATATGCCCCTTCGGGTTAATTCGTAGGTCCAGATAAAAGCCCTACGGATACATTCGTAGGGGAAAGTTTAACGCCTGTTACTGAGTCCATAAGGGCAAAATATCAGGTATCCTGATATTTTGTCCCTACGGATAACTGTGTAGGGGAAACCTTTGGACTTACGGATTAATTCGTAGGTGCAACATATGGCCCTACGGATTAATCCGTAGCGACAAAATATCAGTTTTTTTAAAAAAAATGGGCTTCCTGTGTTTTCCCCGTCCTGTGCACAATAATATATACATCATATAACCAAATACCGCAATATTCATAATAAACATCTCAAGCATAATATATAAGAGAAATAAACAAACAAAATACGATATCAATCTAAATCATCGTGAACACGCAAACAACACCAATACCGTCCAAAATATATACAATATGTATCATATATGTACATACATGCTTAAAATATGAAAAAAGCTACCCTAGCTCAGTCCAGCTCCTCCACCTCTGATAAACACCGTAATCTGACGCATCTGCTCCTCGGTGCAGCCTTGAGTCGTCAAAAACTCGACCAATGATGGAGCGGACTGTGCGGGAGTCTGAACGGCTGTGGAGCTGCAGGAGTGGTCTGCGCAACCGCAGCCGATGTAGTGGCCTACGGAGCCGTAGCCGAAGGAGATGCATGTGGATCCGCAGCCAAAGCAGCCTATCGCATTTGTTCAATTTTGTGTGTAATAAACGAGTAAGAACCGTGTATTAGATTTTAGTCGAATTCGTATCATTATCAGGTTATTGCGAAATCCCAATCTAAGAATACTTAGAGATTTAGGCCTCGTTTGGATATATAGTTTGGAAAACCATAGTTTATTTTAATTAGACAGTTCTATATAAGTATGATTAATCAAAGCTAAGTCTACAACCAAATAAGCCCAGGCTACTAATATTGCATATGTTACTATCTGTAATGTGATATAATATTTTACTATTAAGTAGTTTACGTACCAGCATATCCTTCAACTCATCGACGGTGGTCTTCAAGACGGCAACATCATGCTCTAGACGTCGCTTACGGGGGGTAGGGGAAGTAACCGTCGGAGTGGAGTCCAACCTCATATGGTCCCTGCTAAGACCCAGTCCCCGGCCTCTCTCCCAACCTCCATGGTGTCCTTCGTGTGCGGCGTCTAGGACTGTGGTCAGTAGCATCGGATCGGTCTGTCCAGTAAAATCGATCCCTAATGCCTCCGCCTGCTCCACCACCTGCTCCTACACCCACATTAACCATTAAAATATAAGTATATCATTTAAATTTGAACTTTTCAAAACAAAAATTCCAAACCTGTTATAATAAATATTAAAACTTACGCAATACTCCTTGGTAGCGGTGTCGGGGAATCGAAGCTCGCCCGTGGCGGGATCTGTCGAGGTGCCGTGGACAGCAAGATACGCGGTCAACACGCTCGGTGTACCACCCTGCGCCAGGGTTTGAGCTCTCTGCAATTCGCAAAAAATTTACATATATTATAAAATAAATCTTAATATTACATTATATCAGAGTAGATCTATTGTAATTTACCGATGCCTCCATGGCACGAGTAATATTCCTCGAGCCACCTATATAAGTGGGGCGACCCCTCTTCGCCGACTTCCTATTTTCTTTATTTTGATCGGCTTGTTTCTGCACAACACATTCAAATTTTGTTTTCTAATTAAGCAACACAAAAAATTAAATTATATACTAAACAATGAATTACATTAAAATTACAAGCCTGTTTGCGCCGAGAGTCGAAATATTGGCACAAGAGAGGCCATGTATCTACGTCGACTCTCACAAAGGCCGGAGTATGTAGGAGAGCCGCTCTCTCTGCCTCGGGGGTCGCCATCCATAGGGAATAGCAGTCGATCTTCAGCTCGTTCCTATTGTATCAGACCTTTGATTGCATGTTCTTTATCAGGCCATGGTACAGAGCGTGAAGATCGAGCACTCTCTCAGGGTGATCAGGGTCGGGTACAGGCTGAAAGTCGTAATCCAACTGCAAATACAAAAAATAATGTTATTAAATTGCAAGTGTTAAATAATAATAAATATATTGGATAAGTCAAATGAAAATATATATTAATACCCGAGTCTGATCCCAGAAGAGGGCAAATGAGCGCCGGTACTGGTCACCCCACTCAACGTGAAGTGGATACTTCTTCAAGAGGCGGCTCTCATCCCCCATATACCGACCGAACCTCTCGGCATAATCGCCGGTATAGCGATAATCAGGGGTAAAAAAGTGGGGGAATACTGCCTCCCCCCTAGCTCTGTCGAGCCTGAACTCGTGGGACTGATTCGGGCCTCGAGTCCCCCTCTCGGGATGGGGCTTGCCTGCACCTACATGAAATATCAAGACAATCAATATTAAGACAAAGTGGTATTAAAAAATCTAGGTTTAACGAAAATTTAAGTGTGATATATACCTACGGCGGCAGAAGCACGAGCCTGGGTCCGGGCAGCAGCACGAGCGGGATGATAGTTCCTTCGGTGAGGAACAGCCGATGACCCGGACTTGGATGCATCCCCTACAACTAGAAAATAAACATCAATAAAATTACATGAAGTTCATGTTTATTCTTAAAGGATATGTAAAATGAAAAAATATTTTATATTTATTCATACTAACCTGCAGACTGAGCGGAGGGTACGGAAGTGGCGGGAGTGGCCCCTGCTCCCGACGTGGACGCACCACCTATAATTAGACAATCAAACATTGACTATATAAATAATTGCAAAAAGAATGTTTATATTAATAATATAACATTCTAAATCAACATGAATACACTATATGATATATAAACATACCCGCAGGTGCGGTGGTGGCCTCTGCCCGAGATGGGGAGACACCACCTACAGCTAGACAATTAAAAAATGATTATCTAAGTACGTAAGAGCAAAAAGAATGTATGTATATTTATGATATAGCATTCTAAATCAATATGCATGCACTATAGGATATATAAACATACCTGGAGATGCGGGAGTGGCCTCTACCTCTGGTGTGGACGCACCACCAATAGCTAAACAATCAAACATTGACTATATAAGTAATTTTGACATAAATATGCATGTATATCTATAATATTACATTCAAAATGAATATGCTTGCAATATACCTGGAGGTGTGGCAAAGTCCACATGGAAGGAGGCATCCAAAGGGGTCTACGATCGGGGTGCAAGACCGGCCCTCTGAAGTTCCCTACGCAGCTTTTTGGGCGGCAGAACCGCTCTGCCTCTGCCTCTACCTCTGCCGATGCCGCGGCTGGTGCTCCTGCCGCCCCTCGCTGCTCCCGTCATCGTCATAAAATCTAGACAAGAGTACAATCATTATATATGCAAGCTATATATGTATAGATCGTAAAATGTGAAGTAATAATATAACATTACAGATAACCTTTTTCGTTTCGTGGACGCATTAGATATATCTACTTGGATTTCATCATCGATATCATTTCTAACCCACGTAACTTCATGATCAGCCGAAGACAACTCGTCTTTTGAAACAGACGGTCGGAGCACTCTAAGTCTTCTCTTTTCTTCATCCTCATCGCTGTCCTCGAATTCTAGGATATCGTAAACATCCCTGGGTTTCCAACGGCATATGACACTTCATCCCGGATCCTTCAAACAATGTGAGTAGTATACTTGGAACGCTTGGTTCAGAAAGATAAACGGATCGTCTTGACCGTAAATCAAAGTGTGTTCATATTGGTCAATCCATATTCATCTTTCCAAGTCCCGAGACCGTTTCTCCACTTATCCATATCGGTTCGTGTATCGTACCAAGTACACTGAAATATATAAAACGGTTCTGATCGTCCGGGATATTGTATGCCAAGTATGAAATTTAAGTATCCATAATAAATCACACCATCCGATCCTACCGTCGTAATCCCACTATTCTGAGTGGTTCGAGATGTTTCTATATCCTTAACTTCGAATTTGTATCCAAGGACACCGAATCCTTTATAATATGCAACCTCCATACTATGAAACTGAGCTAAACATATTGAATCACTCTCTAATGATGCCGACAAGTTCGGATCGTGGATCTAACAAAATAAATTTTACGACAAATACATAACGATATAAGTTTAGATTAAGACCAGTAGCAATAATATATTATTTGAACAACTTACATGATCTTCAACCCAATCGCAAAAATTATCCTGATGATATTTTTCCAATCGTTCATCATTCCAATCAGGATGCCCCTCACGTTCCTCGTTAAAATGAATTCTGTTTTGAACAATAAATTATGATATTAATATTATATCATTTTATACACACATAAACACAAATATAACAATTAATCCAAAAATCTTACTCTCTAATTTCTTCAAGACATGCGCTATTGAGGAGGATAAACCGATATATTCTCTTGATAAATATAGTGTCTACTATCTTATAATCAGGTTTACCATATGGGCCGTCCTGAATTCTTCGAGGCCGGTTAAGTTTCGTCTCAATATTCTCGTCCAGATAGCGGGAACAAAATGTGGTTGGTCCATCTAGAAGATAAATTTGCATGATAGAACCCTCTGGTCGATTTCTATTGCGTTAATACTTTTTAGAGTGTAGAGTTACCAAAAGAAAAATATGTTAAATAAATAAATACGGGCATATAGGACACCAATAATTTTACAAATTGCGCGAAACGAAAAATTCCACGTACCTTTCGACGGGATACATCCATCGATATTGTACCGGTCCAGCAAACTTAACCTCAGTTGCAAGATGAACCGTCGGGTGTATTATGATATCGAATAATGAAGGTGGGAAAATACGCTCAAACTTGCAAAGTATCAACGAAATAGAATTTTCTAGTTTCTACAGCATCACAACATCCAGGTTTTTAGCGCATAATTCTCTAAAAAAGCACTATAGGTTATTGATTACTAGACCAACCGATTGGGGAAGGGAAGTCCTGAGGGCTAATAAGAGAAGGTGCTCCATAATAACATGGTGATCTTGACTTTTCAGCCCATCGATCTTGCCTTTCATAATTTTTAACTTCTTTCTAAATGATCCTGAGAAACCTGTGGGAACTTTCAAATCATGCAACATCTGCAGGAATATTTTCTTCTCCGGTTGTGACATATGATACGCGGCAGTGGAAAGTACAAACTTGTCTGGTTTATCCGCTATCGGTTTAGGATGCAATTCACTTCTAATTTCCTAGTTGTGAAGATCTATCCGAGTATGGAGGTTGTCTTTTGATTTTCAGTCTTTATAAAAAAGCAAGTTGAGTACGCGTCCGGATACTCCCTTCTCTATGTGCATGACGTCCAGACAATGACGCACTAAATTTGTTGACCGGTACGGAAACTCGAAGAAAATGCTAACTTGTTCCAGAATGGTGGTTTGACCTGTTTTGTCGGATCTATCACGAAAGTCACATTATTGTAACCATCCCACTGAGCAGTCACATCCTCTCCGGACAATGGGGCTGGAGGTAGGAAACGTCGATGGCCGCAATAATAAACCTTCCTGCTAAAATTCAAAAGTTTCGATGTTGTTTGTTGATGGCAAAAAGAAAATGCTTTATGACCTTGTACAGACTAACCTGATAGCATTCCATACGCAGGAAAGTCATTAATTGTCCACATTAAAGCCGCACGCAGTCTGAAGGTTGTATTTGTGTTTGCATCGTAAGTCTTTACACCATCAATGAATAAAGATTTTAATTCATCGATCAGAGGTCGAAGATAGACCTCGATATTGTTTTCCGGTGAGTTTGATCAGTCGATAAGAAGAGACATCATAAAGTATGATTGATCTATAGCCAACCAAGGCGACAGATTATAAACTATCATTACAACGGGTCATGTGTTCTAGCTTCCAGCCATATAGTTGAATGGGCAGAAGCCATCACTAGCGAGTCCGAGCCTGACATTGCGAGGATCACTATTGAATATTTCGTGCCTCCTATCGAAATCCTTTCATACCGGTGAATCTCTTGGATGTCTCATTTTTCCATCTTCACTTGGAGGAGCACGGTGATGCCAAATCATTGCCTCGGCTGTTTTCTTGCACTTGAATAGCCTCTGCAGTCTCTGTGTTATGAGAAAGTATCGTGCTATCTTGACAGGTATATCGGGCTTCTTATCAGAATCTTTCGGCCTATACCTGGCCTCTCCGCATGTTGGACACTATTTCAAATCTGAATTCTCTTTCCGGTACAACACGCAATTTTTGGGACATATTTGAATCTTCTCACACTTCAGACCCAAATCAGACATCATTTTCGGGGCTCCGTACCAGCTGTCGGGCACGTTATTTCCCGGGGGCATATAATCTTACAAGAACTTCAGAAGCATTGTGAATGACTTGTTGCTCCATCCATATAGGCACTTAATCTGGAAAAGTTGGACGAACCATGAGAGGGTGGAATACTTTGCATTCTCATAAATTGGTTTTCTAGTATCATTCATGAACTTTTCATACTTATCCGCATGCGGTCCTTTACCGGAAGAAATGTCATCTTCTGTACGAATGGATTCACCTAAGGCAGCCTCTACCATATCCTCCATTTCTTCTCCTGGAAAGAAGTTACTGTCTTCTTTTTCTGCCGCATTACCGTTTTCTTCTTCTTCTTCTGCCGCATTACTGTTTTCTTCTCCTTCCCCGTGATATAGCCAAGTTGTATAGAGTCTAGTAAAACCATGTTTAACGATATGAAGCTCTGCGGATTCTACCTTCTGCCAGTACTTATTCTTACATCTATCGTACGGGCAGAGAATCTTCTCTAACACGATCTTATTATGTGCGCGTGCAAATTCAATGAAAGCAGCAATTCCTGCGATAAACTTAGGTTGCATACGTTGTTGCCAATCCACATACATCCGGTCCTTAACTCTAATGTACTCAGGGGCCATGTTAGACTGTATAACATATAAATTGTAGTTTATGATGATTATATTGAGAAATCTTAGAATGGGATGGTTACTGACAAAGGAGAAAATCCGTGTATGTGCTTTGTGTATGCGTTTGTCATTGAAAAGAATAAATTATCGATAAACAAAGTTAGATTTGAGGATACCCAAGTATGAGTTGTATTCTGTATATGTGTGTTTTAATTTATGATTTCGCTTAAATGTAGGGTTGTTAGTGTGTATGTTGGTTGTGTTTTCATGTTGTATATGTGTGTTTTGGCTGTCGGGGGTAAGTCTTATATCCCATTAAGAATGTATAGAGCAGACACCCATTCGCTTGTGCTTTCAACCGTTTCGAGTAAATTTCGGCAGCACCTCCCCGCTGTTCTCCAAGTACACTGTAATAGAATAGATAATCATTTCAAAGCTGTGAAACAACATTGAAATGAACATCTAATCTATCTTTGTACACGGAGAACCAGCGGAAAAGTACCGACGAAATAACTCGAAACGAATGAAAACACAAGTGAATGCAGGTGTTTGGTTTATACATTCCTAACTTGTCCACAGTGGAAAAATCTATCGGTTATCATAAGATTGAATATTCTCATCACGTAGACTACACGATGGTTGTTAGTACCGAACTATACCGTCCGATATTTAACAACCTTCGTATAGTTCTATGTCACGACGAAAATCGAACGTATGTTAACTGATAGACGAGGACTAAGTCACGCTTTGATTTTCACATATGAGTATCGATGAAAATATGAAAGTTTCATATTATCATCGAGTATCATATATTGGTTTTAACTTGAAAATTTAACTGAATAGGTTTTACGTTTACGTTTCGTTATTAAGGGTTCGAAGTTTCCAGTTTAGGCTAAATTTTTCTTGCGTTTACGGTAAAATTATACGTTTACGTTATCATCGAGTATCCGACTGAAGAAACTAGTGCACCCTAAACCCTAACCCTAATTAACCCCAATTAACCCTAATCGTCACCCTAACACAAATTATCCCTAATTAACCCAAACTTAACCCAATTAACCCAAATTAACCTAATTAACCCAAATTAACCCTAATCAACACCCTAACCCTTCAAATTATCACTAATTAACCTAATTAACCCTAATCAACACCCTAACACAAATACACTCTATTTTATCTAATTAACCTAAATTAACCCTAGCCTCTAACCCTAACCCTGAACCGAACCCTAACCCTAAACTGAACCCTAACCCTAACCCTAACTAATTGACCCTAACCCTAACCTTAACCTGAACTGAACCGAACCTTAACCCTAAACTGAACCCTAACCCTAACCCTAACCCTAACCCTATTCCTGAACCGAACCCTAACCCTACACTGAACCCTAACCTTAACCCTACCTAATCAACCCAAACCCTAGACCGAACCCTAACTCTAAGCCCTAGTAGCAACCCAATAATCAAAAATAACATAAATAAATGCATAATAATAAGTTAAAAAATGAAATTTACTAACCTTAACCCGGCGATTCTACTGTCCCGACAACACAAGGGGGGATTGGCGACGAGAGAGTTCCTACCGTCGATGAGGAAGTCAACGATGATGTCGGCGCCGACGAGGCGCGTGCAGGAGTGCGGTGGCGACGAGGCGCGCGTGGGAGTGCGGTGGCGACGAGGCGCGCGTGGGAGATGAGTGAGAGCGAGGAAATTTTGGGAATGAGGAAATTTCTGGGCTTTATTTTTTTTTATAAATAACCCATTTATGCCCCTATGGATTAATCCATAGGGCCTTCTTTTGCAGCTCCATAGGACCAAATAACAAATTACGTTTTAATATTTTTAAATTAATAGGGCACCGTAGGGGCAATCGTGGGGAGCTACGGATTAATCCGAAAGGGCAATAAAAAGATGCCCCTACGGATTTTTGTAGCCGTAGGGTGTTCATACCATAATTCTGCATTATTATATTCCCTAGTCCTAGTAATTTTACAAATAAACAGGTGCTTTTGACCCATGTCTACTACATAGTTACAGGTTACAGGTTCTCGGAACAAAAACAGTGAAAAAGATAAAAGTCGATGCAAAAGCGAGACTATGACCGATAAACGATGGAATCTTGATCAAGCCCATAGTTGGAGAATAAACGAAGATCAGTTCACAAAGAACAAGGCAGCGCAAGGTTCAAGACTTCGATATGAAGCAACGTTAAAGGTCCACTACAAGTATTCACTGCGGAGATCTGGAAGAGAACCAAAAGACATTCTGAAGAACAAACTAAGGAAAGCAAAAGACAAAGCCAACCAGAGGATTACCTGAAACCTGAAGCTCCAATCCCACTCTTTGGCAGTAGAACCGCGGCCAAACCCTGCCTACGGCCGCGGTTCCGCGGCCATGTATGACACGTGGCGGTAGGAAAAATGTCGGTGTGCTGCGGCTCGTTGACTAGGTCTTTTTCTTAGGGGCATTTTTGTAAAAGCAGATATGACGCGATTGTAACCTAGGGTTTCTATGAATCTATAAATAGAACCCTAAAAACCTTTTCTAGGTTATGCCTCTTTTCATTTCATAAATTCAGATCTGTATTGTGTTGATGTTTGGAGAGAGCCATCAATAAAATTAGTAAGTTTTCTATTTCTTTGCCTTAGTTTACTTTTAGTAGTTAGAATGTCATTCAATTCCCTAATGAGCGAGTAGTCTCCTCGCTTGTTAGGGTTAGCTTTAGAGAAAGGTTTGAGAGATGAACTCTCTCACCCCTTTCTTGCCCCATCACACATAATAATTAGAACTCCATGCATACATACACACACCGTTCCCTGCGTTACCTTACCCCTCGAGGTAACGGTGATACCGTAGTATAAAAGACCGGTTGTGTATGTTTTCCATGGAGGTTAGGGTAATAATTGAGAAAGGAAGGACAAGAACCTAGAGGAAGAAACATCGTTTCATCCCGATGGTACTAATCCCCTTTATTAATTATTACCATAATACCTAATAGATATAAAATAGGGCATTGAAAGCGGCGAGGAAACATTCAATCTCCCAACTTACCCTAAACCTAACCCTAGCAAGATTCTAGTCTTAGTATAAATCAATTTTAGGTTTTAGATTTAATCAATCCGACACCCATCGGAATTAACTCGTAAGAACAATTAGGAAATTCACAAAATCCCTGTGGACCGACCCGTACTCACCGGCTAGCTACCAAGCGACACCGTTCTTGATTGCGGTTTATAAATTCTTTGATTTATCTTTTAAAAGCGCATAAGCTAATTAAAATCTTTCAATCAAATGGCGCCGTTGCCGGGAATGGCGTAATATTTCCTTTTTGCAATTTCGGGTTGATATAAATTAAAAATCATAAAAACAGAAAATGAAAAAAAATATAAAAATTTTATCATTCTTTTATTGTTTGAAGGGTTTCTTGTGTGAATCTTTGCAGGATCGACGGATCTGGAAAAATCTAGAGTGTGAAACAGAAAACGGGAGATCCGAACAGAAAGGGATTTCAATAACAGAACAGCAGCAAAAATTTCGGGAACTGATCCTCTTTGTCCACCGCGGAACCGCCGCTCCGCCTAGCCTCTGGCCGCGGAAGCGCTGCGGTAAGGTGACGTCATTGCATGGGAAAAATTCTCGGGAACCGTGCAGCCTCTTCAACCTCGGAACCGCAGCAATAGTGCCCTTCTGACCGCGGAATAGCGGCTATCTGGTGACTTCAGCGCGTGAAAACCCACTGTAAGTCTTCTGATTTTCTCCTCTGCAAATCCCGATATATCTTTTGTCAAATCTCGTGCAGGATTTTTTGCGCTAAAAAAAAAATCTTTCCCTCCTTCCAATAATTGATCTTGTGCAGGATTCTTTGCGCCGCGCTTACAATAAATTTTTTTTTTGATTGCAAGTGGTTGTTACTGTTTTGCATATATTTAATCTGACTTTAAGGGGCTTGAGATCAATCCAGATTGGGTAGGGATTTCATCACCCTTCGCAGGACCCCAGAAATCACATAAGGCATATGCATTGACCATTATTTAATTAAAAAAATACTAGACTCAGCCTTAAGGACGTCGCGCTCTATAGGATAGAGGACTAGTTATAGGCATCGACCGTTTATCCTAACCTGACTTTGCGATGTCTAGGCAAGTGTGTCTAAGGCGAGTGGTTACTTAATTAGGGCCACTACTTGTAGTGGAGAGCCTCCCACTCACCTGGCACTTACCTGGCCGCAATTGGCGGTGAAGAGGCGGTTTGAGGTCCTATTTCTAGCCCTTTAGAATAGTTAGGAGCTGTCTAGCTGACCTAGGTGACCCTAGATCTAGGCCTGATAGTGCATTTGTGGTTGATTGAAAGTGTGTCTAAGACCTTTATCGAAAAATCTTTTTCGCAAAAAGTTCCAAATAAAAAGAAAAAAGGATTTTTTTAAAAAAAAAAACTTGCAACTTGTCGCTTAAAATCCGTGCACCCCACCACCACCCACTTTCTTCTCATTGACATTTTCTTACCCCCACATTTTGTTTTTCACCTTTTTGACTACACTACCTCTTTAGTGTATGTCACTTTGGACTAGGGACACTAGCGCCCGATTAGTCCGTGTTTCGTTGGTACCGATCGACGAATCTTTTGACTCCGAAGTCGAAATTCCTTCCACCTCCTTACCTCCACCTTCAAATTGTTCTTCCGTAGGTATGCCGGGATATAATTCCAACAACACCTTACCCACGGGAATGATTCCACCTCCGTTAGGTGCGAATAACCCGAACCACCCACCTGTTGAAGTGCCCCAACGAATCGCGCTCCAAGATCTCTTCTACCCTGTTCGCACCGCCTTACCTACCTGTCTTTTACCCCCACCGGCAAATGGGGACAATTTTGAGATAAAACCCCACTTCATCAATATGCTACCAAAATTTCATGGATTGGAATCCGAAGATGCCTATATCTTCATAAACAAATTCCAAAATGTTTGCGCCATGATGAAAACAACCCAATTATCAGATGATGCTATAAGGCTAAGGGTCATTCCTTTCACCTTATGCGACTTAGCCGAGAAGTGGTTATACAGCACAGCATCACATTCAATTAGAAATTGGGATGAGTTTGTTAAAGCTTTTCTTAAAAAGTTTTATCCTCATCACAAGACCGCGAGAATTCGCAATGAGATTATACAATTTTCCCAGCTTCCTTCCGAACCATTTTGGAAGTGTTTTGAAAGATTCAAAGACCTACTTATTCAATGCCCTCACTATGGGATCGAAAATTGGCAACTTTGCCAAACATTATACGAGGGATTGAACCCAGCAACGAAGCAGTTGCTAGAAACCATTTGTCAAGGTCACTTTCTAACCAAATCTAGTGAGGAAGCGTGGCAGTTTCTCGAGGATCTTAGTGAACAAACAATTCAGTGGGAGAGCACCAAGACCACCTCATCTTTTTCTATTGGTCAGTCTAGGGAAGGCATACATCAATTAGATATGTCGATTGCTATGAAGGCTGAGATGGCCGCACTTACGAAAAAGCTAGAAGCCATTGAGACCAAAATCTCATTGCCTTCTCCTGCCCCTGCTTTACCCCCACGAACTGTTTGTGATTTTTGTTCGGATCCATCACACCTTACCGAAGAGTGTCCTTACAATCCACCTGTTCAAGGACAAGATCAAGTCAATGCTGCCTTTCAGCAACGACAATGAAATGATCCTTACTCTTTGACTTATAATCCGGGTTGGAGGAGTCACCCAAATTTTGCTTGGAATCAAAATCAACAATTCCAAGGAAACAACAACTTTCAAAGGCCTCCTCCTCCACAACAACAAGCACCCCAACAAACTCAATACCAGCAACCTTTCCAACCACAACCTTATCCAAATCAAATGAATAATTTTGTTCAACCAAATGATGATAAGGTTATCTCGCTAGAAAAAAGTCTAGATGCGTTTCTCAAACAATCTACACAATCTGCAGAAAGGTTGGAAAATTCCATCAAGTCTTTGGTACACAACAATGCTTCACACGATCAAAGCATCAAATCTCATGAGGTACAAATTGCACAAATAACCGCTGCGTTGAGCGAGAGAGAAAAGAGAAATCTTCTATCTCAACCATTGCCAAATCCCGGTCACACACACAACGCATATGTCGCATATGAATATCAAAATCATAATGTAAATGCGGTGACCACGTTGAGATCAGGAAGAGTGTTGCAAAATAATGTGGGTATTAGTGATAACACCCCTGCCGGTGGTTCTTGTAAGTGCACGGCGGCGCCCCGGCCGTCAATCCGACGGCCAAATGCGGAAACGGTGATAAACTTTAATTTTGCGAACTTAGCAAACCGGCACCACCGCGCACTAAACCCCGGATCGGGCCATTAAACTAGATCTAGCTAACAACAAGACGGGTTAGAGATATACCGAGTGATCCGAGTCCTCCGGTCTTCTCGTCATCGTCCCGATCTCCTGCGGAAACTCCGGTCGTCGCCACTTTGCCGGAAGGGCACCACATCGCCTGCATCTTTTACGGGCTCCCGCCTCTATACCGAGGCAACTCGGGCATGAAGCCGGCAAGTCGACATGCCCAAGATATGCTGTAGAAAGTGTAGTGTAGAGGCTATGTCTCACTTTGGGGTTATGTTGCCTTTGATGGAGGTGAAGGAAGAATGAGCTTTGGAGGGAAATGAAGCTATCAATCTTTTTCAAAGAAAATGAGATGATCAAATATATCTCCACACAAATGAACCTCTCCCTCACCTAAAATTGGCCGGCCACTTCATATGAGGAATGGTGGTGGAGTGTGAACAAAATGCAAGAGGGAGGTAAGTGTAGGAAAAGAAAGAGGTGACCATAAACAAACATCAACCATACTTCTCACTTTAAACCCATACCCTCTCATTAATCACAATTAATGCAAGAGAATCAAAAAGATGGTGGAAAAGAAATGATGCTATCATAATCAAAACATTTGCAAGAAACCCCTCCACAAAGTGTTATTTGCAAACTTGCAAATAACCCCCTCCATCGGAAAAGTCCGGCCGGGAAAGAACAAAGGAAAACCGGCCGGAACGGAATGCAAACTGGCAACTCCAGAAAACTGGTCCCGTAATAAATTACAGGAAAACCCCGATACTGTGCATACACACCCGCATCTGTATTCCGACCGGATACAAATGCAATGAGACAAAATCTACACTGTACTAAACTAGGATCCGGCTTAAACCAAAGCCGGCTAGTAATATCCGTTCGATCCTGATCCGTGCAATACCGCACGTATCTGACCGAACCCTGCTATATATCTATACGGCCTCTAGTACAAACCGTCCGATCCTGATCCGTGCAATACCGCACGTATCTGATCGGACCCTGCCATATCTCCATACGGCCTCTACAGCGTTTCGCCCGAAAACCTGAGTAACTGAAAGTGTGGTGGACTCTAAAGACTCGTCAATACTATGGCTGTGGATTTAACCACTAGCACGTCAGAGGTATAAGCCAATACGTAACGGGCCACCAGCTATTGACCAAAAGGGACGTCGATGAGCGAACTCATCCTGACACCCTACTGAGCCTGTCAGTGACAATATCCGTACAGTCCGGTCCGTTCGTCTATGAGCATCGCATGGCGGGCCTAGGGGGTGGGTAAAAGTCAGACCCCCAAAAGCGGTACAAGTCGTGTCGGAGTGTAGCCCAGAACACCCTGAGATACTACTGGAATACCTACCAGTAAATCTCCTGCCTTGGCCAAGGACTTCGTGTAATGGCTCTCCAAGACACAGCGCGACCTCACCCCCAATACCGGGAGAGACGAACCCCCTGAAGATCCGCTCACTGCCTCCATGTGGCTCGGGACTGTACCCAACTAAAACCTGTTTGCACGACTCCTTTGAGCCGTGGTAGGGTAGTAATCAAAGTACAGTGGGAACTCACACGAGACAAATGACGATCCCCAGGTCGATGAACTAACCTGTACACATGTCACCAGGGAACTGCTATCTGACGTCAGGTATAAGACCAACTAGCATGTTCCCGGCGAGTCCTGTCCGGTGTACTCATAACCCAATGAGCACCTGTATACATCTTAGGTGATCCAACTGACACCAGTGGCTTGTGAGACCAGCCACCGCCCCTCGTCGGGGTCTCGACTGTATACACTAGTCTACTCTGGAGAATCGATGCCCTGTCTCGAAACTCCCACGACTAGGGACCTTTTAAGGATGTGCTTATAGACTCCAGCTCTCACTTATATGATCGCCCTCATACTGCTGGCAGTCAAGCAAGAATCCTAGGGGCTCTATCAACGTGCAATAGCAACCTGTCAGGTCACCTAAAGCAGTACACGATGATAAAGGTAAACCAGATAGTATACTATCATCTCGAGTAAGACTGTCCTACCGGGATAGGTCCTCCCTCAATCATTGCAATCATGTGCCTGTGATCCAATAATTGACTCTGAGGGCACTATCTCCAACAATCTCCCACTTGCACTCAAGGCTAATTATTGCGATGTCGCATACTCACAGCCCGTGTGATACCGAACACCCAACTCCTCTACCAGTCAGTCTCACAAAGCTCGTTTGCGAGACTATTGCGTTCGAGGAATAGCCTCAGCGAGTGGATCCGCTCTGATGTTTCTTTCTATGTCTCTCTATATCTCAAGTTCGCGGAGAAAGCCATCTCCCGAAATGAGCAATACCTGTCTTAGAGTATCTGGATGTCTGATGGGACCGAGCTCATAAATGAACTCCAAATCCAAACTTCTTAGACTGTATCGTCAACTGAACTTAATCAGTATCCTGCGCCATGCCACCCTCAGTATCTGTCTGGATCACCTGTCCAGAATACTGTCCCTCGTCAGAGGGAAAACTATAACTCTGACAACCTCCTTGTCGTCCATGTCACCTTGGAAGCCTGGAATGATAACCGTCTCTTAAAGGAGGCAGCCGTTATCATATCCCTAGAACATCCACTTATGTTCTAAAACTGCTTCCGACTGTTTCTCCAGGATTGGATCAATGTTAACTTATTGCATCTAGTGCAAGAACAACATCTGGTGTGGTACTTGACATCTCATGATTGACTCAATTGCCTAAGCAAGTGATCTGCCAATCATGCACATCCCTCTCTACTTTAGTCTATAAGACACCTTTAGAGAGGGTGACTCCATCACCTGCAGGTACACTACCGTGCCAGGAGTCGTCCATTCTAAATACTCTTAGAATGCTGTCAAAGTACCCTGATTGGGAAACCACCCAAATCTAGATCTAAAACCATAGATCTAGTAACCAGTATGTCTGATATAATGTCCAAGTCCCATGTGGAGAAACCACTGTGTGACGACCAAAGTATAACCGATCGTAGTATAGGAATATCACTTCCTACTATCTTCTCAACATATCCATCCCCTATTCTGATGACGTCAAACCTATGACTGTCACATCAGAAATAGATGATCTATCTCCGCTATATCTGCTTTAGTCTATAAATAGACATAAGCCTGATATCCACCAATGCTTCCGCTGCTCCCACTGAATACGACAACCCTCTGGCAGAGTCATATAGACGTCCACTTCTAAAACTAGTTTAGAACGACGCTATACTCATCCTCCTGCCGGGTCTCGCAGTCTGGAACAACAACAATGGCAAGTGTGGGTAAACAAGAACTTCCCTGTCACCGTCCTTGAGGCTACCGGAGTACCTCTCGGGTGCCTGAAGTTACCCACCTTATCTGCGGAGTGGCCAATGGAATGTCAAATCAGATTGAATCTTTAGGTTCTTTATCAAATCTTCGGTAATCGTTTGCGGTTCTGGAATCACTTCCAGTTCTACCATACTCCCACTACTGTTTTTGAAAAAATCCATTTTTAATAAAACTGTGGCGAGTCTAGAACAATATTTCTATTGATCTGCCAGATGGTAGAAAATCAACCCTCGTCATAGCCTGGGTCAACCCACAAACAGCCATTACAGAAACGTGCCTTGAGTTATCCAGAGTCTGGTTTTAATCATAAGCCGAACAACTCTCCGTACCTTAACAATGTTAAGATATGAACTGTACTATATCCAATATAGAACCAGAGGCACTGATTTAATTGAACCAGATTCAAATCATGCAGCTATCTCCAGTGCATGTCAACTAAATGGAAGGAGGCCGATCAGCGTTACTCAACTTAGGAATGCTTCCAATTATGAGTAACCTGAACGAGAAGCAATTTCTCTTTATCATTACTATTAACTGAATACCATACACAAGTATCTACATCTTCGATCACTTTGAAGAATCCCGATACTTGCTACAACTGGTTCTCTACTCTATTCAAATACCTATAACTCCTCAAAACTTAGACCCTGTGTTTCTACGAAACACATGTCTAATAACTAGAGAAGTTAAAAGTAAACAGAATATAGTATGAGGACCAACCCCTCTGTCCTAATGGACACTTGACAACATACATTACTCTGTATAAGTCCGCTGAGTCTAACAACTCTTTCACTGTGCGTCGTAGGTTGAAAACTGTACTTATGGTTAAGAAGAATTACACCGCTGTTTAATGCTCCTTACCTAACCATCCACTGATATAGGTAAATGTCATCGACATAATATCAAAAGGTATATCTCACTCTATGAAAATAGACGTACAGATATATCAATTTGAAATTGGTGCATAAAAGCGGATATTCAAAACCAAATATTTGCCGACCGGCAAACAGCCCAGGTGATTTCCTCAAATATCACCGATTACAACGAATCCCGATATAATGAGGATGATCACCCAATTCCCAATAACTTACTCCCACACATCATCTGTAAAACCATACAGATGTGAGAATCAAACCTGGTAAATACATACCCTGGAGCAAGTGTCTAATCGGGAAATCAGTTTTCTTTTAACAATACACAGTTGAACTGAAGCATTGAAATGTTTCGATGGGGTATCCTGGTATTCCTAGTAATGCCTCTACCATTATCCAGATTCACAACTATAACCGTATAATTCTTTGCCACCTCTCCAAATCCCTTTATATGTCTTTAGTCGTTACCTTCTGCACACCCCTTAGGCCAAATGGTTTTCTTCCTTCCCTACCATTCGGCACCAGCCTATGGTTTGGAAGAAGACTATCCAGTAAGCATAATGGGTGTACTGTCCTAGTCCTAGGAGCACTCGCAATGCGAGAGAAGGTGAAGATAAAAGACAACCGAATAAACCTTATTCCTATTTCTCCTGAACCAGAATCCATCCCCGAACTGGAACAAGTTCCTTTCGAGTTCGTATATAACCATACGATGGAGTATCCAAATAAACTGTGGATCTTCGTAGTGATACGGAGTGTCCTGGAGAAATACAAAGGTGATTTAGGATTGGCGAAGGAATACTTGGTTTGGTCGTGAATCAGCAGTCGCAATTTACTTTGCCCTCTTACTAATCCCTTGCTTTGTCTTAATCTTAATACCTTCTGCACATCATCATTATGCTAATTGGTTTTCTTCATTCCCCACTGTTCGGCAACAGCCTAAAGTTTGGAAGAAGACTATCCAATTTGCGTAATAGGTGTACTATCTCCTAAACTAAGGAGTACTCGTAACTTGAGAGAAGGCAAAAAGGAAAAGACAACTGAATAATCCTATCCGTTTTCTCCAGAACCGGAAACCATCCTCGAATCCCTTCGAGTTCGTATCTAACCATACGATGGCTTTGTCCAATGGAAGTGGACGTTCGCAGTAATACGGGGTGTCCTGGAGAAAAGGGTAAAAGTAGGAGTGGCAATGAGGTTTGCAACTCTGACAATCCAAAAGCCAGTGTTTAAGAAGGTTCGGTTAACTTGGTCACTAAGTCATAGTCTTAAGGTCGGGTCAATGGTCGCTGCCAGAGAGAGAGAGAAAAGAAACACTCAGCGTGCACTCTAACCTAGATCAGAATGGTTATCACTTTATCTAATCTGGAAACCTCCCACTGTACCTCAAATTCTCCTCCAAACCTGAAAGAAGAATTAGTTGGGGTCACCCGAGGAGTAAACCAACTCATCAGTGGGAATCGGGATCCAACTCTCATCGCATCATAACGTGACGGAATCCGCTCACGGTATCACACTCCAGAAGGTATGCGCATATCTGGCAAGTTTCAGTTCTTTTGAAACTCCCGATGTGATTTCTACCCCATGCTCTTATGACCTTGGCGTGAGGTCAAAATATCATAAGTCACATGTCAAGTTCTACCCATCATTGTCCAGGTTAATTTGAACCCATCCGTACATACCCTTGACGTAGGCCAAAATAGTAGTACGACTGTCCCAAACCAACGCATCTATCTATGCAACAGATAAATACCCGGTAACTACCAAACACTATGCCTTGGCGTGAGGTCAAAATACATAGCTTGAATACTACCGAATATTTAACTGAAATGATGGAGGGCTACGAATGGTTTTTGGCGAAAACCTTTAATGTAATGAACTTGATATCGTTGAAGGAACGGATAGCTTTTTAGAAAATATAGTAACGAAAACCTTTACTAAAGAGGTCACTCCCGGTGAAGGGATCTCGGCTCTTTCCCCGTAGAATGAGGTGCAGGATATTCCAAATGAATACCACGATGCAAAGAAAAAGTAATCGGCTATAGTGAAGTTAAAGCCCTGACGCAAACTTCTGTCCAAGGGGTCACTCCCGGTGAAGGGATTTCGGCCCTTGCCTCGTCGACTGAGGAGCAGGATATTCCAAATGAATACCACGATGCAAAACAAAAGTGAACGTCCTTGCAATAACAGCTTTTTGAAAAGTGTTCCAACAACATCAGAATAGGTTTGTTTTAACTTGCATTGATCCGAATCAATGCAGTCCCATCAATTGATCACACCACAAAGAACGAAAATATACTGACGTACGTATATGCCATCCGCATTCGCCACTGGGTCCCGTCATCACCCGTTAGGTTAGCTAACTAACGGCAGAGCGGGGACTGGACTAGCGCGGATGAAAAACATATACAACATCTACTAATATATATACCAATATATTATATTTCGCTCAAGGCGTGAATAAAATGCAACATCACAGAAATGTACAGCAACACAGAACAATACAGATATCTGGGATCCCCGGGTTTCACAGAGCCATTACTGAAACCCGACGTTCCCCTGGTCGTGTGGATAGCCTGTGCAATGAAATCCTAGACCCCTACGGGCGCGGCAAGTTACCCGCCAAAACCTGAAGCGAGGCAGCCCCCTTCAGCGCCGTGAATGGACCACCCAGCACTTCACGGAATCCGGCAACTTGGGCACCCCTCCTGGGTCAACCTGTAACCCTTACGAGTGCGGCGAATAGCCCGTCAATTCCAGACTGAAGCCCCTTCCGTCTCAATGCCCTGAGATGCGGGCCCGTTGCCCTCTAGAACCCGGCTATCTGTGCACCCCTCCGCGGGGTAACCCTAGTACAGAAAGTAAAATATACATACAACGGGTACATCAACCGCAACCTGGCTGTGCCCCAAAAGAATAATACAAACAGGCAGTGACGGCAGTCCACATGTCGGACGCTCGCCCCGCAATATCAAATGTACATAATACAACAAAACTGTACTAGCATTGCATCCAGGCTATCCCCCACGACCGATCCGCAACATCACAGCAAAACACAGAACATCAACGTGAAAGTCACGTTCGCAAATCCGTCTAACCGGGCTATAGCAGTTAGACCGGATTTACCGATCGAGTGACATTCACGGTCGCAGATATAATGTAAAAACTGTGAAATAATGTGTTTAAAATATCCGATCGATCAAAAATTAACAAGTGGGCCCCCAAGCAATACTGTAGCACTCACAGAAAATCTGGGCCCAATTTTAATATTCCAGAACCCCTACTTTTAGCCCACAAGCCCACTGCAAAAAAATGATGACATGATCCCTCTATCATGCGGCGGATCCGCGGCCTCCAGAGTGGTAATGGCCGCGGATCCACGGTCGTACGGAGGGATCGTGTTGTCGAATTTTTTCAGTGTTCTTAGAACTCCCTGCACATCATTCTGAGACGACCTGAAAAATTTTTCGAGACCAAAAAATTTCAACAGAAACTGATGTGAAGGAAAAATACGGTTTTTGGAAATTTTGGTCGATTGGAAATGCAAACACATCAAACGAAGCTAGACTAAGTTAATGGCGGTGCTCTGATACCACTGTAAGTGCACGGCGGCGCCCCGGCCGTCAATCCGACGGCCAAATGCGGAAACGGTGATAAACTTTAATTTTGCGAACTTAGCAAACCGGCACCACCGCGCACTAAACCCCGGATCGGGCCATTAAACTAGATCTAGCTAACAACAAGACGGGTTAGAGATATACCGAGTGATCCGAGTCCTCCGGTCTTCTCGTCATCGTCCCGATCTCCTGCGGAAACTCCGGTCGTCGCCACTTTGCCGGAAGGGCACCACATCGCCTGCATCTTTTACGGGCTCCCGCCTCTATACCGAGGCAACTCGGGCATGAAGCCGGCAAGTCGACATGCCCAAGATATGCTGTAGAAAGTGTAGTGTAGAGGCTATGTCTCACTTTGGGGTTATGTTGCCTTTGATGGAGGTGAAGGAAGAATGAGCTTTGGAGGGAAATGAAGCTATCAATCTTTTTCAAAGAAAATGAGATGATCAAATATATCTCCACACAAATGAACCTCTCCCTCACCTAAAATTGGCCGGCCACTTCATATGAGGAATGGTGGTGGAGTGTGAACAAAATGCAAGAGGGAGGTAAGTGTAGGAAAAGAAAGAGGTGACCATAAACAAACATCAACCATACTTCTCACTTTAAACCCATACCCTCTCATTAATCACAATTAATGCAAGAGAATCAAAAAGATGGTGGAAAAGAAATGATGCTATCATAATCAAAACATTTGCAAGAAACCCCTCCACAAAGTGTTATTTGCAAACTTGCAAATAACCCCCTCCATCGGAAAAGTCCGGCCGGGAAAGAACAAAGGAAAACCGGCCGGAACGGAATGCAAAATGGCAACTCCAGAAAATTGGTCCCGTAATAAATTACAGGAAAACCCCGATACTGTGCATACACACCCGCATCTGTATTCCGACCGGATACAAATGCAATGAGACAAAATCTACACTGTACTAAACTAGGATCCGGCTTAAACCAAAGCCGGCTAGTAATATCCGTTCGATCCTGATCCGTGCAATACCGCACGTATCTGACCGAACCCTGCCATATATCTATACGGCCTCTAGTACAAACCGTCCGATCCTGATCCGTGCAATACCGCACGTATCTGATCGGACCCTGCCATATCTCCATACGGCCTCTACAGCGTTTCGCCCGAAAACCTGAGTAACTGAAAGTGTGGTGGACTCTAAAGACTCGTCAATACTATGGCTGTGGATTTAACCACTAGCACGTCATAGGTATAAGCCAATACGTAACGGGCCACCAGCTATTGACCAAAAGGGACGTCGATGAGCGAACTCATCCTGACACCCTACTGAGCCTGTCAGTGACAATATCCGTACAGTCCGGTCCGTTCGTCTATGAGCATCGCATGGCGGGCCTAGGGGGTGGGTAAAAGTCAGACCCCCAAAAACGGTACAAGTCGTGTCGGAGTGTAGCCCAGAACACCCTGAGATACTACTGGAATACCTACCAGTAAATCTCCTGCCTTGGCCAAGGACTTCGTGTAATGGCTCTCCAAGACACAGCGCGACCTCACCCCCAATACCGGGAGAGACGAACCCCTGAAGATCCGCTCACTGCCTCCATGTGGCTCGGGACTGTACCCAACTAAAACCTGTTTGCACGACTCCTTTGAGCCGTGGTAGGGTAGTAATCAAAGTACAGTGGGAACTCACACGAGACAAATGACGATCCCCAGGTCGATGAACTAACCTGTACACATGTCACCAGGGAACTGCTATCTGACGTCAGGTATAAGACCAACTAGCATGTTCCCGGCGAGTCCTGTCCGGTGTACTCATAACCCAATGAGCACCTGTATACATCTTAGGTGATCCAACTGACACCAGTGGCTTGTGAGACCAGCCACCGCCCCTCGTCGGGGTCTCGACTGTATACACTAGTCTACTCTGGAGAATCGATGCCCTGTCTCGAAACTCCCACGACTAGGGACCTTTTAAGGATGTGCTTATAGACTCCAGCTCTCACTTATATGATCGCCCTCATACTGCTGGCAGTCAAGCAAGAATCCTAGGGGCTCTATCAACGTGCAATAGCAACCTGTCAGGTCACCTAAAGCAGTACACGATGATAAAGGTAAACCAGATAGTATACTATCATCTCGAGTAAGACTGTCCTACCGGGATAGGTCCTCCCTCAATCATTGCAATCACGTGCCTGTGATCCAATAATTGACTCTGAGGGCACTATCTCCAACAGTTCTTCCTCTTCTTCTCCATCCTCTTCTTCTTCACCTTCATCTTCTCCACTAGAGCCTATTCTTCATTCTTCAAAAGGCTCTTCTTCTTCTAATCCGAACGGACCCACTTCTCACTTCACGAACACACCCACACTGGGATCCGTTCCAACTCCACATTCTACTCCACAGACATTGGACTCAATAGATTTTCAAAATGCTGCATTTCCAAACAGGTTGAGTCCCAATAAACCAACTCCACAAATAGAGAAGATTGTGGAGTTATTTAAACAGGTTAGCATAAATATACCTCTCTTGGATGCAATCCAACAAGTCCCTTCGTACGCGAAAATCTTAAAGGGCTTATGCTCCTCAAAGAGAAAGTCTCAAATACCAAAGAAAGTGCTAGTGGCTAGTGCAGTGAGCAATGCTATTAACCAACCTCAACCCTTACCCCAAAAACGAAAGGACCCAGGCTGTCTTACGATTTCAATAACAATTGGGGATAAGAAAATCAATCGAGCACTTTTAGATCTTGGGTCTAGTGTTAACCTGCTTCCCTACTCCGTGTACGAGCAATTAGGGGTTCGAGAGTTGAAACCCACTCGTTGTACTCTCCAAATGGCTGATCGATCAATCACCCATCATAGGGGTGAGTTAGAGGATGTGTTGATCAAAGTTGGGGATTTCATATTCCCCGTTGATTTTATTGTTATGGACACACAACCTGTTGCTAACTCACGGAACCAAATTCCGGTGATTCTCGGTCGACCATTTTTGGCCACTTCCAATGCCGTAATAAATTGTCGCAATGGCTCCATGACTCTATCCTTCGGGAAGACGTCTAGTGAGTTCAATATTTACAAGATAGGAAGTCTGCCCCCCCGTGCCTAAAACTAGTACACGAGAAGTTTGCTCTATTCACGAAATCACGCAGAAGGACTGCGAGCTTGAAAGATTTCTGTTTGATGACAACAGTTTTGACGTTACTAGTGCGTCCCTCCTTGCATCTACCACAGTTGACACAACCGATATTGATTATGAATGTTTCACTTTTTCGGATGATTTTGATGACTCACCGCCCGAATATGAGTCTTTTGAGTTTTTGGATCAGTTAGTTGAACCATCCGAATCGGTTATTTGCAGTGATTTCGAACCAGTGTTGGAGTCCTTTGAGTTCGAGGTAGATTCCCCAATTTTGCCTTTGATTGTTTCGCCTCCGAAACTCGAACTAAAGCTCTTGCCGTCTCACCTTAAATATGCTTACCTAGGTGAGAATGAGACCTTTCCCGTTATCATATCGGCCTCTCTAGCCCTCGTGCAAGAGTAACCCCTTTTAATGGTCTTACAAGATAAGCGGCAAGCTTTCGGCTGGACTATGGCGGACATCGAGGAGATTAGTTCCCTCATAATTGAATATCATATGCATATGATGGATGATGCCAAGTCGATAAAGGATCCACAAAAACATCTTGGGGATAGTGTGGATAGTCAACCTCCTCCTTTAGAAGTTGAACCACCCCCCTTTTTTTTAATAAGCTACGAGAATGCCAATATTCCACTGATTGCTGATCATTCACATTCTCGTTTTGATTCATCATCACCTTCTATCTATTCACTTCCACACTTTCCATACCACCACTTCTATCTTCCCCAATTCTTTTTGGATCGGTACAACATGTTCTTCCACCAACCGATACTCTATACAGATAAATTTTTCGACTGGTTGGTGTTGACGTTTGGTCTTTGCAAAGTTTGGCAATGACATTTAACATTGTTTCAATGAAGTTTGGGGGGACTTTCTGTATATATATTTTGTTTTTCTTTTAACAATATATTTTTTTTATATATATAAATAAACAGGGGAGTGCCGACATTTTGACCCTCTTGGTGTGGCATGACAGTGAGGACACTGTCAAGTTTAAGTTTGGGGGTATGCTCGGTAAGCCTTCTTCCTTTGCATTCATGTGTATATTTTTGCATTTGCATACTAATTTTAAAACCCAAAAAAAATTGAAAAATTTCAAAAATTATAAAAATTAAATTATTCAATTTTGGCCATAATTGACTTGAGTTTGACAAATAGGTTAACTAGTTAAGAACAACTAGATCCTAGACTTAGTAAATTAAAAACCCTAAAAATAACCTTTCTTAAAAATTTAACGGTAGAAAGTATATGTCTTTGTAGTTTATTTAGAAATAGGCAAATTTTGGGTTGACTTCTTGGGCAAGGTTAAAATAAGGGAAGAGTATTGATATCTTTATTAAAGTATAAGTTTGAAAAATAATTCCTAAGCTTAAGTCTAAATTCTGAAAATATATACCCTACAAATTGCACAAACACGAACCTTGAAACTTGGAATAGTAGAAGAGACCTTGAAATGCTCTTGTCTAAAGTCCTTAGTACGAAGAAAAATACAATAAATACAAGTGTGAATAAAGAGATAATAAAAAATGAACACTGGATTTTGTAATTACTTAAGGCTGCATTAATGAAAAAATATTTAGCGAGGGTGCCTTATCACCTAGTGCCTTAGACCAACTGGTTTGGGAGTCACTGCTAAAGCCTTAGGTGTTGCAAGACTAGGAATTACGCTTTAATGTGTAAACACATCTTGTAATCGGTTGTTGGTACCTCAAGAAGTATTAACGATCGCATGAAGGATGTGTGGGCGAAATTCATCTAAAAATTCACCAATTAAGACGTGCTTTGGACAACGGACAAGAGTATGATTGCTTGATTTGAATTTCCAAATGTAGGGGTGATATATACACACACGTAGGGGTATGTGATTGGGGTTTAGATAAGAGATAGGAATGAAGAATAGGACTTGTATCTTTAATAGAGATGATAAAAATTCCTAAGTTGAGATGGAACCCTAGAAGGAAAACTTAAGAGATGCCAAAAGCTAAGTAAGTCTACATAACATATATAATCTTAAGTTGAATGATAAGGAAGCGTGAAAAATACGGGTGGATAATTTACGAGTCAAAGATAATAGAATTCCTTGTTAGAAAACCTAATTGGAGAATAAAATTCAATGGGCCAAATTGATAGGATTTTGTGGGTAGTATCCGCTGAAAACCCTCAGGAGACAACACTCCTCCTACTAGGGACACCTAGAGATTTAACGGCTTATTGCACGAGCTCAGTGCAATCGCGATTCCCTGCGAAAGTGAGGTTAGGTTTTTGTTGAGAATAAAAACTAGGTTTGCTCGTGGACGAGCAAAAGATAAGTTTGGGGGTATTTGTTCATACCATAATTCTGCATTATTATATTCCCCAGTCCTAGTCATTTTACAAATAAACAGGTGCTTTTGACCCATGTCTGCTACATAGTTACAGGTTATAGGTTCTCAGAACAAAAACAGTGAAAAAGATAAAAGACGATGCAAAAGTGAGACTATGACCGATAAATGATGGAATCTTGATCAAGCCTATAGTTGGAGAATAAACGAAGATCAGTTCACAAAGAACAAGGCAGCGCATGGTTCAAGACTTCGACACGAAGCAACGTTAAAAGTCCACTATAAGTATTCACTGCGGAGAACTGGAAGAGAACCAAAAGACATTCTGAAGAACAAACTAAGGAAAGAAAAAGACAAAGCCAACCAGAGGATTACTTGAAAACCTGAAGCTCCAATCCCACTCTTTGGCCATGGAACCGCGGCCAAACCCTGCCTACGGCCGCGGTTCCAAGACCATGTATGACACGTGGCGGTGGGAAAAATGTCGGTGTGCCGCGGCTGGTTGACTATGTCTTTTTCTTAGGGGGCATTTTTGTAAAAGCAGATATGACGCGATTGTAACCTAGGGTTTCTATGAATCTATAAATAGAACCCTAAAAACCTTTTCTAGGTCATGCCTCTTTTCATTTCATAAATTCAGATATGTACTGTGTTGATGTTTGGAAAGAGCCATCAATAAAATTAGTAAGTTTTCTATTTCTTTTCCTTAGTTTACTTTTAATAGTTAGAATGTCATTCAATTCCCTAATGAGCGAGTAGTCTCCTCGCTTGTTAGGGTTAGCTTTAGGGAAAAGTTTGAGAGATGAACTCTCTCACCCCTTTCTTGTCCCATCACACATAATAATTAGAACTCCATGCATACATACACACACCGTTCCTGCGGCACCTTACCCCTCGAGGTAACGGTGATACCATAGTATAAAAGACCGGTTGTGTATATTTTCCATGGAGGTTAGGATAATAATTGAGAAAGGAAGGACAAGAACCTAGACGAAGAAACATCGTTTCTTCCCGATGGTACTAATCCCCTTTATTAATTATTACCATAACACCTAATAGATCTAAAATAGGGCATTGAAAGCGGTGAGGAAACATTCAATCTCCCAACTTACCCGAAATCTAACTCTAGCAAGATTCTAGTCTTAGTATAAATCAATTTTAGGTTTTAGATTTAATCAATCCGACACCCATCGGAATTAACTCGTAAGAACAATTAGGAAATTCACAAAATCCCTGTGGACCGACCCGTACTCACCGGCTAGCTACCAAGTGACGCCGTTCTTGATTGCGGTTTATAAATTCTTTGATTCATCTTTTAAAAGCGCATAAGCTAATTAAAATCTTTCAATCATAGGGGCAACCCCTTATTGTAGTAGTCAGCAGTGCAAGGCTTTACCAGTGAGTTACAAGTGGCTTCTAGCTGTTCTTAAACAAAAATTAACTTATAATTTATACTCAGGCTTGTAAACTCCTTTCTGTACATTAAATTTGTTAGTGTATATGCCCTAGAGGCCATTACTGTATCACACTAGTATGTATATTACTTAATAGAAGCTTGGGATATTCACAGTTGTATAGACAATCTTGCTCAAAATGGTAGTATGCTACTTGGTTTGTTTCTACTTTAATATGTGCATGTGCTTCTTTTAGCATATCGCTTATACATATTAGTAGAGCCCTTAGGATCTTTGCTTGATTACGAGCGTTGTGATGGCAGTCACACTCGTGGGTGCTGGGTAATCCACAAGCACATCCTTATACAGGTCCCTAGTCGTAGGATTATCGAGACGGGGCATCGATACTCCGGAGTAGACTAGCGTATGCACTTCTCATCCCAGCACGGGAGACGGCCTGTCCCACAGCCTTCAGTAGGTCGTACTTGAGATAGTATGCGGGTGCTCGTTAGGTTACGAGTACACTGGACATGACTCGTCGGGAACTGTTGGTTGGTATTATACCTATCGTTAGTTATCATTTCCCAGGTGACATGAGTACAGCTTAGTCCGCTGACTTGATACTGTCACTTCGCCTCGAGTGTGTTCCCACTGTACTTTGATTACTACCCTACCACGGCTCAAAGGAGTCGTGCAAACAGGTAGTAGTTGGGTGCAGTCCCGAAGCACTTGGAGGCAGTGACGGTTAGACAGGATTTGTCTCTCGCAGTATTGGGGGTTGACATCGCGCTGTGTCTAGGAGAGCCATTACACAAGTAGTCCCTGGCCAGGGCAAGCGAGATATACTGGTAGGTTTCCAGTGTTATCTCAGGATGTTCTGGGCTACACTCCAGCATGACTTGTACCGCTATTAGGGGACTGACGTTCACCGCCCCCTAAGCCCGCCATGCGATGTATCAGACTAACAGACCGGACTGTACGGAGACTGTCACATTCAGGCTCAGTAGGAGTTCAGATGGGTTTCACCTCGTCCGTCTTCTTATCGGCATCTACCTGGGGGCCGTTATGCACAGCTAGTGCCGCTTGCGGTCTGTGGTTAAACCCACTGCCAGCGTAGTGTCGAGTCTTTAGAGTCCCACACAGAGAGCTATTCGCCTTTAGGCAAAAGAGTAGAGGTCCCATGGTTTTGCGACAGGGTTCGGTCACATCCGTGCACTTGAGCACGTTTAGTGTCCGGACAGTTAACATTAGCGGGCTTTGGTTTAAGCCAGATCCTAGTGTACGTTTTGGGATTGGTTTTATCTCGTTTGTATTCGTGTTCCTCGGAACGCGGATGCGGGTGTGTATGCACAGTTGACAGAGAGATAGAGGCAGAGGATTCTCATTGGGGTTGTTGACTGTTGACTATTGACTTTTTGCTAAACCCTAATGAGAATAAGAAATATGATTAACAATAATATTAATTAAGTATTATAGTGACATGGTTGTTGAGGGGTTGACTTTGTGGACTTGTTGACTTTGTTGACCGGTTGACTAGGTTGGACTAGTTGACCATCATCATTACAATGGCTTTCATTTCATGGCAAAGACTTTTGCTTGCTTGTTTCTTTTTGCAAAATGAGTGCATGAAATGATATGGCCATTTTGGCTTGAACCATCACATAATACTTGATTACTATTATTTGTTATGATGATTTTGGATTATGAGAGCTTGGATGGCAAAAGAGTTACTCATTCTCTCATTTGCTTTCTCTCTCTTGCTTGAGCTCTCCCTCTTGCTCTTCCTCTTGCTCTCTCTCTAGCTCAAGGCAACTCCCTCTCATGAGTTGAGAAACATTGCCTTAGAGATAAAAGAAAACCCATATCACTTCTCTACTCATCCTAGTTTATAAGGTTTAGCAAACCAAGTGTTCTAGTTTTTTCTAGTTTGAAGAGAAGCCAAAGGTAGAAGCTTTCAGGTGGATCCATCTTCGGCGCAAGGAGAGGATGAGGTGAGGCCGATCCGTACACCGCAAAGAGTTGAAGACGAAGGAGTTCAAGAAAGGTATAACCCCCTAACCGAGTAGGTAAAACTCTTGTTAGGTTTGTTAGATAGTTGTTTAACAAAGATCCTTATTTTGAGTCCATGTTACCACCCTCTTGAAAAATCGTTTTTCATCATTTCCGCAAGCTCGTAAGTACCGGGAGAGGTAACGTGGACTTACAGTGGTATCAGAGCCTAGTTAAACACTATCTAACATGTTAGCAATGTAAGTAGAAATTCGATCGTAGAAAAAGTCGCGAAACACGCCCTGGTTGCTTACTTTCTGTCGAATTTTTCCTCTGTTCAAAAAATAATAATCTTGCCTTAAAATTCGACTCAGGGTTTTTAGAGCACACTGTAGGAAAATGGTCCAGAGAGTCGATCAAAGCGCCGCGGAACCGCGGCCGGAGCTTGCTCCCGCCGCGGATTCGCGGCCGAGTTGACTCGGCCGTGGACGATTTTCTTTGCAGTGTGGTCATAGGGGTGTTTTGGGATTTTTACAATATGTTTTTTCTGCCCAGATTTTCCAGAAAACAAAATTTGTTTTTGGGGCTTAAAAAACCGTATTTTGATCGAGTTTCTAAAGACTAAAACTAACGGGTTTATATCTGTGATGTGATATATGTATTGAACGTCTGCTAATCGCTATATGTCGATTAGTGGGGGTTATACATATCTGTGATCTGTAATGTTGATGGTATGTGTATATGAATTCATTGGATTGTCGCTGGTGAATAGCCGGGGGGTTGTGAGATGAGAGTTTTCTTTTCTTTCAATTCATGTAAATTTGTAATTGATGTAATATTATTTATTTGGCCGCACAACTGGGGTGAGATTGTAGCCGTCATTGTATAATTTCTTTTACTGTTTTTACTCCTAGGATAGACCCATGGAGGGGTGCACAAACTACCGGGTACCTCGAAGTGCCGAGTGGCCTACTCACGAGTTGAGGGAGGTTGCTTCACTTCGGGTATTTGGCGGGTAGTTTGCCGCACCCGTAGGGGTCTTGGGTGGGGTATTGGCTATTCACCGCGACCGTGTAATCCTTTTTTCGTTACAGGCTCGTACAAATTGCGGATTCCTAGTATATCCAATGCGTTCATCTGTGATCTGGAATGGCTATCATTGCTATATATCTATATATGATATTATTTAGGCGTTGCTTATGTTTTGCATCCGCGCTAGTCCAGCCCCCGCTCTGTCGTTAGTTAAGTAACCTAACGGGTAATGACGGGGCCCCGTGGCGAATGCGGATGGCATAAGCGTACGTCATATTTTGGTTGTTTTCTGCAATGGTAGGATTAAATGATGGTACACATTAAAAATTAATGCAAGAAAAAATAAACCAAGTAAAAGTCGTTGGAACACTTTCAAAACCACTCGGTTCTATTCAAAACCAAATTTTAAATGCGGAGCATGAACCACTCCTTTTTGAATGCTATCTCGTTCCTTCGATTATATCAAGTTCACTACGTTCACGGTTTTGCCAAAACCATTCGTAGCCCTCCGTCGTTTCACATTAATGGTCAATAAGTATTCAAGCTATGTATGTTGGCCAAAGTCAAGGCATAGTGATTGGTAGCTATTGGGTATTCATGTGCAGCATAGATAGATGTGTTGGTTTAGGACAGTCGTACTGCCATGTTGGCCAAAGTCAAGGGTAGGTACGGGTGGGTTCAAATTAACCTGGAGAATGACGGGTAGAACTTGACATGTGACTTATGATATTTTGGCCAAAGTGAAGGTCATAAGAGCATGGGGCAAAAATCCACATCGGGAGTTTCAAAAGAACTGAAACTTGCTAGCGCTGCATACCATTTGGAGTGTGATGATTCTGGTAGGATTCCTTCAGTTTTGTCACGCGATGATATTTGGATCCCGATCCTACTGTGAGTATATGCTACTCCTCGGGAAATTTTTCACTTAACGATCAATGCTATAAACCTAGTAGGTGTCTAGAAAGGTGTTAGCGGGGCTACGCCCTCAGGGAAAAGAGGTTATTTAATTAAGGAACTTCGCGAAAGCGTTGGAAAACCTCCCTCGAAGTACCGATACTGGCCTGGCTGAACGGTTAAGCAAGTATTGTATGGTGAGATTGATCCTGACTAATTCTTCCTTTATGGTTTGAGGAGGGATTCGAGAGACAGTGGGAGCCATCCTGTTTAGACAAACTAAAAACCACTCTAAACTTGCAAGAGCATCATGCTAAAGTGTTTCTTTTCTCTCTCTTAATTGCAGCGACCAATCAACATGACCGGACTTAAGTTATTACTAGATAGAAACATACTGACAGGGCCAAACTACAAAGATTGGCTCAGGAATGTCAAAATGGCAATCACTTATGACAAGTTGGGGTATCTTCTTACCACCAAAGCTCACCATGTCCCAGGTCCCAAAACCAGCGTCACGGATAGGGAAATCCGTAAAACCTGGGAAATCGACTGCGGGAAGGCCAAGTGCCTCGTGCTTGCCTCTATGGACAATGAACATCAGAGGAGGCACGAGAATATGGACCTCGAATCCATATTTCTCCATACAAAAGAACTGTATGGAGAGCAATCTCGTATCGCCAGATACGAAGTGTCGAAGAAGCTGTTTTCGGCAAGATTGGCCCTCGGATCATCGGTAGCGGAACACGTGCTTAAGATGATTGGCTATATAGAAGAGCTCACGGACCTTGGGACCACGTTAGAGAACGAGCTCTATACGGACTTGATTCTCCAGTCCCTTCCTTCCACTTACGCCCAGTTTATCCTGAACTTCAACTTGCAAGAAAAAGAAGTTGAACTTTCAGAACTCCTCAACATGCTGAGGAGTGCAGAGGGCACCCTACAGAAAGGTAGGGAAACATCCACTTTGTTTGTAGGAGGATCTTCCTCTTCTAGGTCCAAGGTGAAAGCCAAGGGAAAGAAGAAGAAAGCCCCCGCCAAACCAAGGGGCGGTGTTAGTAAAGTGGATACAAAGGGAAAAGCAAAAGAAACAAAGGTAGCGGGGAAGCTTGTGGGAAAGGAAGAGTGCTTTTACTGTCACAATAGTGGACACTGGAAGAAAGATTGCAGGGCTTGGAAGGCCAGAACACAGGATCTGAAGTAAGTTGCGGTTTCAGCTTCAGGTGTGTATGTTATTGAAAACTGTCTATCAATAAACTCTACTTCCTGGGTATTGGATACCGGATTAGGATCTCATATCTGTAATTCTTTGCAGGCGTTGAGAAAGCGTAGGTTTTTGAAGGCAGGTGACATGACCCTCAAAGTTGCAATAAGGTAGCATGGATGCTGAGGCCGTGGGGGACTATCACCTGGGAATGTCAGATGGACATGTTTTGGTTTTACGTAATTGCTTTTTTGAACCCAACGCAACTTGTAATATCATTTCTGTATCTTTAATATCTAAAGAAGGTTATGAATTTTCCTTTGTAAGTAATGTTGTAAACATTCACCTTAATCAAGTTCTGATTGGGTCAGGTACATTAAGCAATGGTATATACGTATTAAACCAACCACAGATTTTCAATGTCCAGAATACACACAAAAGAAAGTCTCCGGAAACAAATCAGGCTTTCTTATGGCATTGTAGACTGGGTCACATCAATGAGAGAAGGTTGACGAAGTTACATACAGAAGGATATTTAGATCCGTTCGAATATCAATCATATGCAACTTGTCAATCCTGTCTCAAAGGAAAGATGACAAAGACTCCGTTCACTGGACACGGAGTAAGAGCGAGCGAGCTCTTGGGACTCGTACACAGCGACGTGTACGGTCCAATGTCTACGCATGCACGAAGCGGTTATTCTTACTTCATTATTTTTACAGATGACTTTTCAAGGTATGGATATGTCTTCTTAATGGAACATAAATCCGAAGCCTTTGGAAAATTCCAGGAATATAAGAATGAAGTAGAAAAATAAACCGGCAAAAGTATCAAGACATTAAGATCTAATCGAGGTGGTGAATACTTGAGTGCCGAGTTCCTGGATTACTTAAAAGAGAATGGAATTCTCTCTCAGCTTACTCCTCCATACACTCCGCAACATAACGGTGTATCGGAGAGACGGAACCGAACCCTATTGGATATGGTACGGTCCATGATGAGTAACGTTGAGTTACCGTGATCATTCTGGGGATATGCACTAGAATCAGCTGCATACCTTTTGAACCGAGTTCGAACTAAGACTGTGCCTACTACACCATATCAGATGTGGTGTGGGAAGAGACCCTATCTTAATCACATTAAGACATGGGGATGTCCAGCTTTTGTCAAAAAGCAGCATGCGGATAAACTCAAGGCACGCTCAGTACAGTGCAAGTTTGTGGGATATCCAAAGAACTCCAAAGGATATTTCTTCTATTGCGAAGAGGAACAAAAGGATTTTGTTTTTCCTCATGCCCACTTCTTGGAAACTCAGTTTTTGGAAAAAGAGATAAGTGGGAGCGCAATAGAACTGGAAGAAATTCCAGAACCACGAGCTATTACTGAAAGCTTAGTAGAACCAGAGGGTTCGAAAGATCAGGACATTCCTACGCCGCTCCGCAGGAGTAGTAGGCAGTCTCATCCTCCCGAGAGATACTACGGTTTTCTCATAGATGGGGATAGTGAGGATTGCATCATTGATAGTGATGAGCCGACTAGTTTCCAGCAGGCCATTCAGAGCGTTGACTCGGTAAAATGGCTGGATGCAATGCGGACCGAAATGGAGTCCATGTACACCAACAAAGTATGGACGTTGGACATTGCTCCAGATGGGGTAAAACCCATAGGATGCAAGTGGATCTTCAAAAGGAAGATTGGTGTAGATGGACAGGTTGAGACCTATAAGGCTAGACTTGTTGCAAAGGGTTTTCGTCAAAGACCTGGTTTGGACTATGACTAAACCTTTTCTCCAGTGGCTATGCTGAAATCCATTCGGATCCTTCTTGCCATTGCTGCCTTCCACGATTATGAGATTTGGCAGATGGACGTAAAGACCGCTTTTCTGAATGGAAATTTAAAGGAGTGTGTCTATATGGACCAGCCAGAGGGTTTCATTCAGAGTGGGAGCAGCGGAAAGGTGTGCAAGTTGCTTAAGTCCATTTATGGACTAAAGCAGGCATCGCAGAGTTCGAACATCTGTTTCGATGAGACGGTCAAAGAATTTCGCTTTATCAAAAATCCAGATGAACCAAGCATCTATAGTAGATTTGTAGCAAGAACTGTTGTAATCCTCGTTTTATACGTGGATGACATTCTCTTAATAGGAAATGACATTTCTATGCTACAATCTGTCAAAGGATTCTTGTCACACAGGTTCTCCATGAAAGACCTGGGTGATGCCTCTTACATTCTGGGGATCCGGATCTATCGTGACAGATCCAAGAGGATATTAGGACTCTCACAGTCTAGGTACATCGACACCATACTGAAAAGATTCAGTATGGAAGATTCCAAGCGCGGTAATCTACCGTCTTGTCACGGGATCACCCTCTCCAAAGAGATGTCTCCCAAGACTGATTTGGAAAGGGACCGCATGTCTATTATACCCTACGCTTCTGCGGTAGGCTCTATAATGTATGCGATGTTGTGTACCAGACCGGATGTAGCTTATGCACTGAGTGTGGTAAGCCGGTATCAGTCAAACCCTGGGGAGAAACACTGGATAGCGGTAAAGAACATTCTCAAGTACCTGAGAAGGACTAAGGAGATGTTCCTGGTATATGGCGGAAAAGACCTCCAGATCGAGGCCTTTGCTGACTCCAGCTTCCAGAGTGACAAGGATGATTCCAAGTCCATGTCGGTTTTTTTTTTACCCTCAATGGAGGGGCGGTGTGTTGGAAGAGTTCCAAACAGGAAACCGTTGCTGACTTGACTATGGAAGCAGAATATATCGCTGCATCTGATGCCGCTAAAGAAGCCGTCTGGATGGGGAATTTCTTGAAAGAGCTTCAGGTGGTTCCGTCCATTGTTGATCCAATACCTTTGTATTGCGACAACAACGGGGCTATAGCTTTAGCAAAGGAACCCAGTTCCCATCAGAAATCCAGACACATCTTGAGGCGGTGTCACCCGATCATGGAGATCGTGGATCGCCAGGAGATCGAGGTTCGGAGGGTTGCTTCAGAAGATAACACTGCTGATCCACTCACGAAGGACTTACCCCAGACTCAGTTCGAGCGGCTGATCGAGATGATAGGTCTTCGATACGCCAGTACATGGCCTTAGTGCAAGTGGGAGATTGTTAGTATATATGCCCTAGAGGCCATTACTGTATCATACTAGTATGTATATTACTTAATGGAAGCTTGGGATATTCACAGTTGTATAGACAATCTTGCTCAAAATGGTAGTATGCTACTTGGTTTGTTTCTACTTTAATATGTGCATGTGCTTCTTTTAGCATATCGCTTATACATATTAGTAGAGCCCTTAGGATCTTTGCTTGATTACCAGCGTTGTGGTGGCATTCACACTCGTGGGGGCTGGGTAATCCACAAGCACATCTTTATACAGGTCCCTAGTCGTAGGACTATCGAGACGGGGCATCGATACTCCGGAGTAGACTAGCGTATGTGCTTCTCATCCCAGCACGGGAGACGGCCTGTCCCACAGCCGTCAGTACGTCGTACTAGAGATAGTATGCGGGTGCTCGTTAGGTTACGAGTACATTGGACAGGACTCGTCGGGAACTGTTGGTTGGTATTATACCTATCGTCAGTTATCAGTTCCCAGGTGACATGAGTACAGCTTAGTCCGCTGACTTGACACTGTCACTTCGCCTCGAGTGTGTTCCCACTGTACTTTGATTACTACCCTACCACGGCTCAAAGGAGTCGTGCAAACAGGTAGTAGTTGGGTGCAGTCCCGAAGCACTTGGAGGCAGTGACGGTTAGACAGGATTCGTCTCTCCCGGTATTGGGGGTTGACATCGCGCTGTGTCTAGGAGAGCCATTACACAAGTAGTCCCTGGCCAGGGCAAGCGAGATATGCTGGTAGGTTTCCAGGGTTATCTCAGGGTGTTCTGAGCTACACTCCGGCACGACTTGTACTGCTATTAGGGGATTGACGTTCACCGCCCCCTAGGCCCGCCATGCGATGTATCAGACGAACAGACCGGACTGTACGGAGACTGTCACATTCAGGCTTAGTAGGAGTTCAGATGGGTTTCACCTCGTCCGTCTTCTTATCGGCATCTACCTGAGGGCCGTTACGCACAGCTAGTGCCGCTTGCGGTCTGTGGTTAAACCCACTGCCAGCGTAGTGTCGAGTATTTAGAGTCCCACACAGAGAGCTATTCACCTTTAGGCAAAAGAGTAGAGGTCGCATGGTTTTGCGACAGGGTTCGGTCACATCCGCGCACTTGAGCACGTTTAGTGTCCGGACAGTTAACACTTGTAGGCTTTGGTTTAAGCCAGATCCTGGTGTACGTTTTGGGATTGGTTTTATCTCGTTTGTATTCGTGTTCCTCGGAACGCGGATACGGGTGTGTATGCACAGTTGACAGAGAGACAGAGGCAGAGGATTCTCATTGGGGTTGTTGACTGTTGACTATTGACTTTTTGCTAAACCCTAATGAGAATAAGAAATATGATTAATAATAATTTTAATTAAGTATTATAGTGACATGGTTGTTGAGGAGTTGACTTTGTTGACTTGTTGACTTTGTTGACCGGTTGACTAGGTTGGACTAGTTGACCATCATCATTACAATGGCTATCATTTCATGGCAAAGACTTTTGCTTGCTTGTTTCTTTTTGCAAAATGAGTGCATGAAATTATATGGCCATTTTGACTTGAACCATCACATAATACTTGATTACTATTATTTGTTATGATGATTTTGGATTATGAGAGCTTGGATGGCAAAAGAGTTACTCATTCTCTCATTTGCTTTCTCTTTCTTGCTTGAGCTCTCCCTCTTGCTCTCTCTCTCTAGCTCAAGGCAACTCCCTCTCATGAGTTGAGAAACATTGCCTTAGAGATAAAAGAAAACCCATATCACTTCTCTACTCATCCTTGTTCACAAGGTTTAGCAAACCAAGTGTTCTAGTTTCTTCTGGTTTGAAGAGAAGCCAAAGGTAGAAGCTTTCAGGTGGATCCATCTTCGGCGCAAGGAGACGACGTGGTGAGGCCGATCCGTACACCGCAAAGAGTTGAAGACGAAGGAGTTCAAGAAAGGTATAACCCCCTAACCGAGTAGGTAAAACTCTTGTTAGGTTTGTTAGATAGTTGTTTAACAAAGATCCATATTTGAGTCCATGTTACCACCCTCTTGAAAAATCGTTTTTCATCATTTCCGCAAGCCCGTAAGTACCGGGAGAGGTAACGTGGACTTACAAAATTGAAAATTTTCGTACAGTAAATTTAAAGTCATTACAACATACATCACTATATATGAGTCCCAAAAGCTTCATAGCTCTTTCTCCATGTCCAGAAAATGGAGTTTTAGTCATCTTACATTTTAGACATGATTGATAAGTTTCAAAAGATTGATATTCAAACGGATCTAAATACCCATTTTATGTAATTTAGTCAGTCTTGTTTTATTTATTTGACCAAATCTACAATGCCATAGGAATGTTTCATTATATCTGAGGACTTTCTTTTATTGGTGTGTTGGATGTTGAAAACTGTGTGCTGATTTAGAACATATATATCATTATTTAATGTACCAGACCCAATCAACACTTGTTTAAGGTGAATGTTCATAACATTGCTTTCTAATGCGAAACTATATCCTTCTTTATCTAATAAAGCAACTGATATAATATTACACATCATAATAGGTACATAATAACAGTTTTTCAAAACCAAATTATTTCCACTTAACAATCCAAGATGATATTCTTTAACAGCTATGGCGTCAACGCTTGCACTATTTCCAACCCTAAGGGTCATATCATCTATTTTCAAAAACCTGCTACTTCTCAACCTCTGTAAACAATTACAGATGTGAGAACCCGATCTGGTATCTAATACTCAGGAATCAGAGTTTATGGAAAATAGTTCTCTATTACAAACACTACTGAAGCTGAAGCATCCTTATGCTTCTTGTCCTTGTGGCTGGAAATATATGGCATGTAGTTTCTCTTCCAATGCTCTTTTTATTGGCTATAGTGCCATCAAGTTAATTATTGAATCGCAGGCACGCGATTGTGATGATTGAGGGAGGACCTATACCGGTGGAACAGTCTTTCTCGATATGATAGTATACTATCTGGTTTGACTTTATCATCATGTACAGTATTAGGTGGAGTTACAGATCATTATTACATGTTGATAGAGCCCATAGGATTTTTTCTTCACTAACAGAATTATGACGGTGATCATATACATGGGAGCTAGATGGTCTATAAGCATATCCTTAAATGTCCCTAGTCGTGGGTGTTAGTGTATATGCCCTAGAGGCCATTACTGTAACATACTAGTTTGTATATTACTTAATGGAAGCTTGGGATATTCACAGTTGTATAGACAATCTTGCTCAAAATGGTAGTATGCTACTTGGTTTGTTTCTACTTTAATGTGTACATGTGTTTCTTTTAGTATATTGCCTATACACATTAGTGGAGCCCTTAGGATCTTTGCTTGATTACCGGCGTTGTGATGGCAGTCACACTCGTGGGGGATGGGTAATCCACAAGCACATCCTTATGCAGATCCCTAGTCGTAGGACTATCGAGACAGGGCATCGATACTCCGGAGTAGACTAGCGTATGCGCTTCTCATCCTAGCACGGGAGACGGTCTGTCCCACAGCCGTCAGTACATCGTACTTGAGATAGTATGCGGGTGCTCGTTAGGTTACGAGTACACTGGACAGGACTCGTCGGGAACTGTTGGTTGGTACTATACCTATCGTCAGTTATCAGTTCCCAGGTGACATGAGTACAGCTTAGTCCGATGACTTGACACTGTCACTTCGCCTCGAGTGTGTTCCCACTGTACTTTGATTACTACCCTACCACGGCTCAAAGGAGTCATGCAAACAGGTAGTAGTTGGGTGCAGTCCCGAAGCACTTAGAGGCAGTGACGATTAGATAGGATTCGTCTCTTCCGGTATTGGGAGTTGATATCGCGCTGTGTCTAGGAGAGCCATTAAACATTGTCGTCCCTGGCCAGGGTAAGCGAGATATACTGGTAGGTTTCCAGTGTTATCTCAGGGTGTTCTGGGCTACACTCCGACACGACTTGTACCGCTATTAGAGGACTGACGTTTACCACCCCCTAGGCCCGCCATGCGATATTCTCAGACGAACAGACCGGACTGTATACAGATTGTCACATACAGGCTCAGTAGGAGTTCGGATGGGTTCACCTCATCAGTCTTCTTATCGGCATCTACCTTGGGACCGTTATGTACAGCTAGTTCCCCTTGCGGTCTATGGTTAAACCCACTGCCAGTGTAGTGTCGAGTCTTTAGAGTCCCATACAGAGGGTTATTCGCCTTTGGGCAAAACAGAGTAGAAGTCGCATGGTTTTGCGACAGGGTTCGTTCACATCCGCGCACTTGTGCACGTTTTGGTGTCCGGACAGTCATTACTAGCGGGCTCTGGTTTGAGCCGGATCCTTGTATATATTTTGGGGTTAGTTTTATCTCATTGTATTCGTGTTTCTCGGAACACGAATGCGGGTGTGTATGCACAGTTGATTGAGGCGGAGGAAGAGAATTTTCATTAGGGTTTTGGAACGGGTGTGTATGCACAGTTGACAGTTGTCTCTTTCCAAACCCTAATGAATATGTAAAATATCAATTAATAATATAAATTAATTGAAATTGAGTTATAGTTTAGGTTGTTGACTTGTTGACCAATGTTGACTTGTTGACCATGGTTGAAACATTGACCATCATCATTACACTCCAAAGATGCTCTTTGATCTTTGCAAAAACATTTAATGTGAAATGATAATGGTCTTATCAAACCAACCATCACTTTTTTCATTTTGATTAATATTATTAATTAGATAATTCACATATATGTGATATGGTTGTAAAAATTCTATCATAATCTCATTCTCACTCTCTCTCCTCTTTTGCTCTCCCTCTTCCTCAAGCTTAAGGCAAAAACCCTTATGTGTTGAGAACCATTTTGCCTTGGAGATAAAACACCCAAAGCCACTCTCTACTCATCCTAAGGTTGAAGGTCTAGCAAGCCGGACACTTTAGTTTTCTCAAGATCGAGGAAAGAGCTCAAGGTAGAAACCCTCAGGTGGATCCATCTCCGGCAAGAGAAGGCGATGAGGAGAGAAGCATCCGACCACTACATGGAGTCCAAGAGAAGGAGTTCAAGTTGAGGTATAACCACTAACCGAGTAGGTAAAGCTCTAGTTAGTTGCTAGTGTGTAGTTTAGCAAAGATCCGGGTTTTATAGTCCATGTTACCATAACCCTAAAAATCGTTTTTCATCGTTTCCGCAAGACCGTAAGAACCGGGAGAGGTAACGTGGACTTATAGTGGTATCAGAGCCTAGCTAAACACACCCTAGTATGTTAGCAAAGTATCTAGAATTTCGATCGGACGAAAAACCGCAAAACACCCCGAAAAATTCAAGTTTTTGCCGATTTTTATTTCTGTTCAAAAAATAATAAATCATGTACTAAAAATCTGCTCAGGCTTTTTAAAGAACAGGCAAGAAAAACGATCCAGTGAGTCGACCAACTCACTGCGGATCCGCGGCATTAGCTTGCTCCTGCCGCGGATCCGCGGCCGAGTTGACTCGGCCGTGGATCGTTTCTCCTGCAGTTTTCTTATGTTAGTGTTTTGTGATTTTTAGGGTGGTTTGTTTCTGCCCAGATTTTCCAGAGAACAAATTTGTTTTTGGGGTGGTAACAAATCCGTATTTTGGTCGATTTTCTGTAGACTTTGGCTAATGGGTTGTATCTGTAATGTTATATATGTATTGAACGTCTGCTAATCGCTATATTTCGATTAGTGGGGGTTATACACATCTGTGATCTGTAATGTTGATGGTATGTGTATATGAATTCGTTGGATTGTCACGGATGAATAGCCGGGGGGTTGTGAGATGAGAGTTTTTTTCTGTATCTTTCAATTCATGTAATATGTAAATTTGATGTAATATTATTTGCATGGCCGCACATCCGGGATGAGGTTGCAGCCGCCATTGTATAATTTCTTTTTACTGTTTTTGCTCCTAGGATAGACCCAAGGTGGGGTGCACAAACTACCGAGTATCTTGAAGTGCCGAGTGGCCTACTCACATCGTTGAGGGAGGTTGCTCTGCTTCGGGTACTTGGCGGGTAGTTTGCCGCACCCGTAGGGGTCTAGGGTGGGGTATTGGCTATTCATCGCGACCGTGTAATCCGCTTTTCGTTACAGGCTCGAACGGAATGCGGATTCCTAGTATATCCAATGTATTCATCTGTGATCTGGAATGGCTATCATTGCTATATATCTATATATGATATCTATTTAGGCGTTGCTTATGTTTTGCATCCGCGCTAGTCCAGCCCCCGCTCTGTCGTTAGTTAAGTAACCTAACGGGTGATGACGGGACCCCATGCCGAATGCGGATGGCATAAGCGTACGTCATATTTTCGTTATTTTCTGCAATGGTAGGATTAAATGATGAGACGCATTAAAATTAATGCAAGAAAATAAACCAAGTAAAAGTCGTTGGAACACTTTCAAAACCACTCGGTTCTTTTCAAAAACCAACTTTTAAATGCGGAGCTTGAACCACTCATTTTAAAAGCTATCTCGTTCCATCGATTATATCAAGTTCACTACGTTCACGGTTTCGCCAAAACCATTCTTAGCCCTCCATCATTTCAGTTAAATATTCGGTAGTATTCAAGCTATGTATTTTGACCTCATGCCAAGGAATAGTGATTGGTAGCTGCCGGATATTTATCTGTTGCATAGATAGAATGCGTTGGTTTGAGACAGTCGTACTTCCATTTTGGCCTACGTCAAGGGTAGGTACGGGTGGGTTCAAATTAACCTGGATAATGATGGGTAGAACTTGACATGTGACTTATGACATTTTGACCTCACGCCAAGGTCATAAGAGCATGGGGCAAAAATCCACATCGGGAGTTTCAAAAGAAACTGAAACTTGCTAGCGCTGCATACCATTTGGAGTGTGATGATTCTGGTAGGATTCCTTCAGTTTTGTCACGCGATGATATTTGGATCCCGATCCTACTGTGAGTATATGCTACTCCTCGGGAAATTTCTCACTTAGCGATCAATGCTATAAATCTAGTAGGTGTCTAGAAAGGTGTTAGCGGGGCTACGGCCCCAGGGAAAAGAGGTTATTTAATTAAGGAACTTCGCGAAAGCGTTGGAAAACCTCCCTCGAAGTACCAACACTAGCCTGGCTGAACGGTTAAGCAAGTATTGTACTGTGAGATTGATCCCGACTAATTCTTCCTTTTTGGTTTGAGGAGGGATTCGAGAGACAGTGGGAGCCATCCTGTTTAGACAAATTAAAAACCACTCTAAACTTGCAAGAGCATCATGCTAAAGTGTTTCTTCTCTCTCTCCTAATTGCAGCGACCAATCGTCATGATCGGACTTAAGTTATTACTAGATAAAAACATACTGACAGGGACAAACTACAAAGATTGGCTCAGGAATGTCAAAATGGCAACCACTTACGACAAGTTGGGGTATCTCCTTACCACCAAAGCTCCCCCTATCCCAGGTCCCACCTCCAGCGTCGCGGATAAGGAAATCCGTAAGACTTGGCAGATCGATTGCGCGAAGGCCAAGTGCCTCGTGCTTGCCTCTATGGACAATGAACATCAGAGGAGGCACAAGAATATGGACCTGGAATCCATATTTCTTCATACAAAAGAACTGTATGGAGAGCAATCTAGTATCGCCAGATACGAAGTGTTGAAAAAGCTGTTTTCAGCAAGATTGGCCGTCGGATCATCGGTAGCGGAACACATGCTTAAGATGATTGGCTTCATTGAAGAGCTCGCGGACCTTGGGACCACGTTAGAGAACGAGCTCTATACGGACTTGATTCTCCAGTCCCTTCCTTCCACTTACGCCCAGTTTATCCTGAACTTTAACTTGCAATGAAAAGAGGTTGAACTTCCGGAGCTCCTCAACATGTTGAGGAGTGCAGAGGGCACCCTACAGAAAAGTAGGGGAACATCCACTTTGTTTGTAGGAGGATCTTCCTCTTCTAAGTCTAAGGCGAAAGCCAAGGGAAAGAAGAAGAAAGCCCCCGTCAAATTAAGGGGCGGTGTTAGTAAAGTGGATACGAAGGGAAAGGCAAAGGCAACAAAGGTAGCGGGAACGCTTGTGGGAAATGAAGAATACTTTTACTGTCACAAAAGTGGACACTGGAAAAAGGATTGCAGGGCTTGGAAGGCCAGAACCCTGGATCTGAAGCAAGTTGCGGCTTCAGGTTCAGGTGTGTATGTTATTGAAAACTGTCTATCAATATACTCTACTTCCTGGGTATTGGATACCTGATCAGGATCCCATATCTGTAATTCTTTGCAGGCATTGAGAAGGCATAGGGTTTTGAAGGCAGGTGATATGACCCTCAGAGTTGCAAATGGAGCTGGCATGGATGCTGAGTCCGTGGGGGACTATCACCTGGGATTGTCAGATGGGCATGTTTTGGTTTTGCGTGATTGTTGTTTTGTACCCAATGCAACCTGTAATATCATATCTGTATCTTTATTATCTAAAGAAGGTTATGAATTTGCATTTGTAAGTAATGTTGTGAACATTCACCTTAATCAAGTTTTGATTGGGTCAGGTACATTAAACAATGGTATATACGTATTAAACCAACCACAGATTTTCAATGTCCAGAATACACACAAAAGAAAGTCTCCAGAAATCAATCATGCTTTCTTATGACATTGTAGACTGGGTCACATCAATGAGATAAGGTTGACGAAGTTACATACAGAAGGATATTTGGATTCGTTCGAATTTCATTCATATGCAACTTGTCAATCCTGTCTCTAAGGAAAGATGACAAAGACTCCGTTCACTGGACACGGGGTAAGAGCGAGCGAGCTCTTGGGGCTCGTACACAACGATGTGTGCGGTCCAATGTCTACACATGCGCAAAGCGGTTATTCTTACTTCATTACTTTTACGAATGATTTTTCAAGGTTCAGACATGTCTTCTTAATGAAGCATAAATCTGAAGCCTTTGAAAAGTTCCAGGAATAAAAGAATGAAGTAGAAAAACAAATAGGCAAAAGTATCAAGACACTAAGATCTGATTGAGGTGGTGAATACTTAAGTGCCGAGTTCCTGGATTACTTAAAAGAGAATGGAATTCTCTCTCAGCTTACTCCTCCATACACTCCGCAACATAACGGTGTATCGGAGAGACGGAACCGAACCCTATTGGATATGGTACGTTCCATGATGAGTAACGCTGAGTTGCCGCAATCATTCTGGGGACATGCGCTAGAATCAGCTGCATACCTTTTGAACCGAGTTCCAACTAAGACTGTGCCTACCACACCATATGAGTTATGGAGTGGGAAGAAACCTTATCTTCAATATCTGAAGATCTGGGGATGTCCAGCTTTTGTCAAAAAGCAGCATGCGGACAAACTCGAGGCACGCTCAGTACAGTGCAAATTTGTGGGATACCCAAAGAACTCCAGGGGTATCTTTTCTATCACGCAGAGGAACAAAAGGTCTTTGTTTCTCGGAATGCCCACTTTCTGGAACACCAGTTCTTGGAAAAGGAAATTAGTGGGAGCGCGATAGAACTGGAAGAAATTCCAGAACCACAGACTATTACTGAAAGTTTAGTAGAACCAGAAGGTTTGAAAGAACAGGACATTCCTACGCCGCTCCCCAGGAGTAGTAGGCAATCTCATCCGCCCGAGAGATACTACGGTTATCTCATAGATGGGGATAGAGAGGATTGCATCATTGATTATGATGAGCCGACTACCTTCCAGCAGGCCATTCAGAGCGTTGACTCGGTAAAATGGCTGGATGCAATACGGACCGAAATGGAGTCCATGTACACCAACAAAGTATGGACTTTGGACGTTGCTCCAGATGGGGTAAAACCCGTAGGATGCAAGTGGATCTTCAAAAGGAAGATTGGTGTAGATGGACAGGTTGAGACCTATAAAGCTAGACTTGTTGCAAAGGGTTTTCGTCAAAGACCTGGTTTGGACTATGACGAAACCTTTTCTCCAGTGGCTATGCTGAAATCCATTCGGATCCTTCTTGCTATTGCTGCCTTCCACGATTATGAAATATGGCAGATGGACGTAAAGACCGCTTTTCTAAATGGAAATTTAGAGGAGTGTGTCTATATGGACCAGCCAGAGGGTTTCATGGGAGCAGCGGAAAGGTGTGCAAGTTGCTTAAGTCCATTTATGGACTAAAGCAAGCATCACGGAGTTGGAACATCTGTTTTGATGAGACGTTCAAAGAATTTGGGTTTATCAAAAATCCAGATGAACCATGCATCTATAGTAGATTTGTAGCACGAACTGTCGTATTCCTCGTTTTATACGTGGATGACATTCTCTTGATAGGAAATGACATTCCTATGCTACAATCTATCAAAAGATTCTTGTCACACAGGTTCTCCATGAAAGACCTGGGTGATGCCTCTTACATTCTGGGGATCCGGATCCATCGTGATAGATCCAAGAGGATATTAGAACTTTCGCAGTCCAGGTACATCGACACCATACTGAAAAGATTCAGTATGGAGGATTCCAAGCGCGGTAATCTACCGGCTTGTCACGGGATCACTCTCTCCAAAGAGATGTCTCCCAAGACTGATTTGGAAAGGGATCGCATGTCTATTATACCCTACGCTTCTGCGGTAGGCTCTATAATGTATGCGATGTTGTGTACCAGACCAGATGTAGCTTATGCACTGAGTGTGGTAAGCCGATATCAGTCAAACCCTGGGGAGAAGCACTGGATAGCGGTAAAGGACATTCTCAAGTACCTGAGAAGGACTAAGGAGATGTTCTTGGTGTATGGCTGAAAAGACCTCCAGATTGAGGCCTTTGCTGACTCTAGCTTCCAGAGTGACAAGGATGATTCTAAGTCCACGTCGGGTTTTGTCTTTACCCTCAATGGAGGGGCGGTGTGTTGGAAGAGTTCCAAACAGGAAACCATTGCTGACTCGACTATGAAAGAGGAATATATCGCTGTATCTGATGCCGCAAAAGAAGCCGTCTGGATGAGGAAGTTCTTGAAAGAACTTCAGGTGGTTCCATCCATTGGTGATCCAATACCTCTGTATTGCGACAACAACGGGGCTATAGTTTTAGCAAAGGAACCCAGGTCCCATCAGAAATCCAGACACATCTTAAGGCGGTATCACCTGATTAGGGAGATCGTGGATCGCCAGGAGATCGAGATTCGGAGGGTTGCTTCAGAAGATAACACTGCAGATCCATTCACGAAGGCCTTACCCCAGACTTAGTTCGAGCAGCTGATCGAGATGATAGGTCTTCGATACGCCAGTACATGGCCTTAGTGCAAGTGGGAGATTGTTAGTGTATATGCCCTAGAGGCCATTACTGTATCATACTAGTTTGTATATTACTTAATGGAAGCTTGGGATATTCACAGTTGTATAGACAATCTTGCTTAAAATGGTAGTATGCTACTTGGTTTGTTTCTACTTTAATATGTACATGTGTTTCTTTTAGTATATTGCCTATACACAATAGTGGAGCCCTTAGGATCTTTGCTTGATTACCAGCGTTGTGTTGGCAGTCACACTCGTGGGGGCTGGGTAATCCACAAGCACATCCTTATGCAGGTCCCTAGTCGTAGGACTATCGAGACAGGGCATCGATACTCCGGAGTAGACTAGCGTATGCGCTTCTCATCCCAGCACGGGAGACGGTCTGTCCCACAGCCGTCAGTACGTCGTACTTGAGATAGTATGCGGGTGCTCGTTAGGTTACGAGTACACTGGACAGGACACGTCGAGAACCGTTGGTTGGTACTATACCTATCGTCGGTTATCAGTTCCCAGGTGACATGAGTACAGCTTAGTCCGCTGACTTGACACTGTCACTTCGCCTCGAGTGTGTTCCCACTGTACTTTGATTACTACCCTACCACAGCTCAAAGGAGTCGTGCAAACAGGTAGTAGTTGGGTGCAGTCCCGAAGCACTTGGAGGCAGTGACGGTTAGATAGGATTCGTCTCTCCCGGTATTTGGAGTTGATATCGCGCTGTGTCTAGGAGAGCCATTACACATTGTCGTCCATGGCCAAGGCAAGCGAGATATACTGGTAGGTTTCCAGTGTTATCTCAGGGTGTTCTGGGCTACACTCCGACAAGACTTGTACCGCTATTAGGGGACTGACGTTTACCACCCCCCTAGGCCCGCCATGCGATATTCTCAGACGAACAGACCGAATTGTACACAGATTGTCACATACAGGCTCAGTAGGAGTTCGGATGGGTTCACCTCATCAGTCTTCTTATCGGCATCTACCTGGGGGCCGTTACGTACAGCTAGTGCCGCTTGCGGTCTGTGGTTAAACCCACTGCCAGTGTAGTGTCGAGTCTTTAGAGTCCCACACAGAGGGTTATTCGCCTTTGGGAAAAACAGAGTAGAGGTCGCATGGTTTTGCGTTAGGGTTCGTTCACATCCGCGCACTTATGCACGTTTTGGTGTCCGGACAGTCATTACTAGCGGGCTCTGGTTTGAGCCGGATCCTAGTATATGTTTTGGGGTTAGTTTTATCTCATTGTATTCGTGTTCCTCGGAACAAGAATGCGGGTGTGTATGCACAGTTGATTGAGGCGGAGGAAGAGGATTTTCATTAGGGTTTTGGAACGGGTGTGTATGAACAGTTGATAGTTGTCTTTTTCCAGACCCTAATGAATATGTGAAATATCAATTAATAATATAAATTAAATGAAATTGATTTATGGTTTGGGTTGTTGACTTGTTGACCAAGGTTGACTTGTTGACCATGGTTGAAATATTGACCATCATCATTACACTCCAAAGATGCTTTTTGATTTTTGCAAAAACATTTAATGTGAAATGATAATGGTCTTATCAAACCAACCATCACCTTTTTCATTTTGATTAATATTATTAATTAGATAATTCACATATATGATATGGTTGTAAAAATTCTATCATAATCTCATTCTCACTCTCTTTCCTCTTTTGCTCTCCCTCTTCCTCAAGCTCAAGGCAAAAACCCTCATGTGTTGAGAACCATTTTGCCTTGGAGATAAAACACCCAAAGCCACTCTCTACTCATCCTAAGGTTGAAGGTCTAGCAAGCCGGACACTTTAGTTTTCTCAAGATCGAGGAAAGAGCTCAAGGTAGAGACCCTCAGGTGGATCCATCTTCGGTAAGAGAAAGCGACGAGGAGAGAAGCATCCGATCACTACAAGGAGTCCAAGAGAAGGAGTTCAAGTTGAGGTATAACCCTAACCGAGTAGGTAAAGCTCTAGTTAGTTGCTAGTGTGTAGTTTAGCAAAGATCCGGGTTTTATAGTCCATGTTACCATAACCCTAAAAACCGTTTTTCATCGTTTCCGCAAGCCCGTAAGAACCGGGAGTGGTAACGTGGACTTACAGTGGGAGTATCGAGACTGGGCATCAGTACTCCAGAGTGGACTAGTGTATGCTTATGAGACCCCGACGAGGGGAGGTGTCCGGTTTCATAAGCCATTTGTGTCAGTTTGTTCACCTAATATAGTATACAAGTGCTCATTGGGTTATGAGTACACTGGACAGATTCATCGGGAACATACTTGTTGGTATTATACCTATTGTCAGATGGCAGTTCCCAGGTGACATGTGTGCAGGTTAGTCTGTCGACCTGAGATCGTCATTTGTCTCGTGCGAGTTCCCACTATACTTTGATTACTACCCTACCACGGCTCAAAGGAGTCGTGCAAACAGGTTTTAGTTGGGTACAGTCCCGAGCCACATGGAGGCAGTGAGCGGATCGTCGTGGATTCATCTCTACCGGTCTTGGGGGTTGATGTCGTGCAGTGCACGGGTGGCCATCACCAGAAATACTTGGCCAAGGTAGTCGAGAATTACTGATCTAGGATCGGTAGTTTCTCAGGCGGTGATGGGTTTCATACCGACACTAAATGTCGCGTTATTAAGGGTCTGACTTCATCCACCCCCTAGACTCAATATGCGATACTCTTAGACGACCAGACCAGACTGTACGGAGATTGTTACTGTCAGGTTCAGTAGGGTTACGGATGAGTTTGCTCATCGGCCTTCCTTTCGCTCAATACATGGGTAGCCGTTACGTACAGCTAGAGCCGCTGACGTGCTTGTGGTTAAACCCACTGCCAGCGTATTGACGAGTCTTTAGAGCCCCACACAGAGGGTTTTCATGGTTCAGGCAATATGGTGTAGATGACGTATGTTGGTACATACAGGTGTCCGATTAAATATGTGTACAAGCTGCACAGACTTTAATCGGATGGTTGATAATACTAGCGGCTTAGGATTAAGACGGATTATTAAATCAGGTTTTGATTAAATAATTTATATATGTATATATATATATGTATTCTAGTATTATTGTTCACTATTCATTTTCTCTCTTGGCTATTCGTATTTTTCTACGAATCCGCATATATGTATTTCGATACATGTATCGGGTTGTATTCCGTATTTAAATCGAATAGCTTCTAGAAGATGGCCACCTCATTATTTGATTTTCATTTTAGAAAATCAATTTGGGAAATGAGGTGGAAGGTGAGCTGGCATGAGCATGGGCTTGGCATATAGAGAGGCATGACACACATTTGTTTATTGTAAAAATGAGGAGATATTTTCATGGTTGAAATTATTGTGGCCACATATTTCTTTACATGCCATGCTTGTTTTTCTACACTTGAGAATTCACTTGATTTTATCATTCTCTTCTCTCTTGAGAGACTTAGCTATTTATCCATGGTTGTTCATTCCATTGTTCCTCACCCCTCATTCTTCTTCTTGAGTTCCTCTTTGGAGCATTTTGATGAGAGAAAAATTATAGTGAGATAATCTTACACCTCCACTCTCCATTGCTAGCAACCTTGGAGCGTCAGTTGTTTTGCTAGGCAAGGCTGAAGCTTGCGCCGTTTCTCTCGGGTGGATCATCGTAGATGTAGGAAGACCGGCAACCAAATTTGATTCGTGACCACTAGGAGCTTGGGATGATGGTTGAAGACCCGAAGGACTTGGTTCATTCGGTATAACCATTCCTAACTCTTTATATTGCTTTCTACTTTAGGGTTTAGGGAAGATCCGGGCATCGGGTTGTGGTAGCGCCAGTTTAGAATTTTTTCCCGCATCTGGCCACGGATTGATGGCCGGGGCACTGCCATAACCTAACTTGGTATCCGAGCCAACCCGTAAACCCATTACTAGCAGTTTAGACAATGTTAAAGTATCGAAACCGAAACAACTCCGAAACAATACCCCGTATATTCCAGGTTCTGTCGATTTTTCAGAGTCTTCAAAAAAAATTTAAAACAGTTGCAGAAGGCTATTTTTGAGGTAACTAGAACACCCTACAAAAACAAGCACCATTCACCGGATTTGACCCGGTGAGATTGCTTAAAAAAATGGGTGTGGCCTGTTTTTTAAGCGAGTTGGGACTTGAATTTCGTAGGGTTGTCTAGTCTCTCGAATATTGGTTCATTGGTATAGTTTGTTTTGCCCAGTTTGGATATAGTGTTATCTTTTGTTCAGGGGAAATTCGGGGTGTTTCGAAATCGATATTTTGAACACTGTTTAAATGTTTTCAGTACATACATTACTATCTGCGACCATGAATGTCATTAGAGCGGTACAACTCGTCTAATTGCTATATATCCTTTTAGACGAGTTTGCGAATGTGACATTCACGTTGATGTTCTGTGTTATGTTGTGGCTGGATCGTCGTAGTGGATAGCCAGTGGTGCAATGCTAGTACAGTTTAGTTTCATTTGTACATTTGATATTGCAGGGTGAGCGTCCGACATGTGGACTGTCGGCACTGCCAATTTGTATATTATTTGTTTGGGGCACGACCGGGTTGAGGCTGATGTCACCTTTGTATATATTATTTTCTTTTCTGTACTAGGATGACCCCGTGGTGGAGTGAATGAATAGCCGGGTTCTAGAGGGAAATGGGTCCGCATCTCATGGTGTTGAGACGGAGGGCACCTTACTCTAGAATTGGCGGGCTATTCGCCGCACTCGTAGGGGGTATAAGTTGACCCACGGAGGGGCGCTCAAGTTACCGGATTTTGTGAAGTGCTGGGTGTCCCATTCATGTTGTTGATTGGGGGTGCATCACTTCTGGGATTGGCGAGTAACTTGCCGCACTCCTACGGGTCTAGGTTTTCATTGCACAGGCTATCCACATGACAGGGAACGTCGGGTCTCATTTGCGGCTCAAGTGAAACCCGAGGCTCTAGGATTTTCCACCACTCTGTGTTGCTTGGCTGTGATTTTGAGATGTTGCTTTATATCATGCCTGGGACGATTGTTATATATATTTATATATATACTAGTAGATGTTGTATATGTTTTGCACCCACGCTAGTCCAGCCCCCGCTCTGTCGTTAGTTAAGTAACCTAACGGGTGATGACGGGGACCAGTGGCGAATGCGGATGGCATATACGTACATTATATTTTCGTTCTTTTATCTGGTGTGATATGTTAATTGATGGGACTGCGTTGATTCTAATCAATGCAAGGAAAGAAAACATATATATATATATATATATATATATATGATGTTGTTGGAACCAAGTTTTTAAAAACAGACATTACAGACGTATCCTTTTGCTTTGCACAATGGTATTCGATTAGGAATATCCTGCACCTCATTCGACGAGGCAATGGCCGAGATCCCTTCATTGGGAGTGACCCCTTGAGCAAAAGTTTGCGTCAGCATATAACTTGACTATAGTCGATTCTTTTGCTTCACAACGTTGTATTCAGTTTGGGATATCCCGCACCTCATTCGATGAGGAAAGAGCCGAGATCCCTTCACCGGGAGTGACCTCTTTAGCAAAAGTTTGCACTACTATATATTTGTAAAACCATTTAGATTTCTTCAACGATATCAAGTTCATTACGTTAAAGGTTTTTCGCCAAAAACCAGCCGTAGCCCTCCGTCATTTCGGATTGGTAGTGCTTAGTATTCGTGCTGCGCATTTCGATCTTTAGTCGAGGTGTTGTGTTCGGTAGCTATGTAGTGCTTTTTCGTCGCATGTATATGTGGATTGATTAGGACAGTCGTGCGATCATTTTGATCTTTAGTCAAGGCTCGTATGGGTGGGTCTAATGCAATCATGAAAATGACGGGTAGAACTTGACTAGGACCTTTTAATATTTTGATCTTTAATCAAGGTCACTTGGGTCTTAGGGGTAAAAATCATATTGGGAGTTTCAAACATACAGGAAACTTTCTAGGCTTGCGCATACCTTCTGGAGTGTGGTAACTTGAGTGGATTCCATCAAGTTATCTTGCGATGATAGTTGGATCCCGATTCCCACAGATGAGTAGGATTACTCCTCGGGTGATTTTGGATGATCCCGACTAATTCTCCTTTTGTGTTTGGAGTTGAGGAAACGGTGGGAGACATCCTGATTAGATAAAGTGATTAACCATTCTGATTTAGGTTAGAGTGCACGCTGTGTGTTTCTTTTCTCTCTCTCTGGAAGCGACCATGGCCCAACCCTATACTAAAACTCATGAACCAAGTTAATCGAACTTTCTTAAAACACTTTGGCTTTTAGATTTTCATTTAGTCGCATAAATCATTAACACTTCTATATCACCTTTGCGTTTCTCCTGAACATCCCGTATTACTACGAAGATCCACATCTATTGGATAATCCATCGAATAGTTACATACGAACTCGAAGGAACTTGTCCTTTATTCGAGGATGGATTCTGGTTCTGGAGAGATTGAATAGAATTATTCGGTTGTCTTTTCCCCTTACCTTCTCTCAGGTTGCGAGAGCTCCTAGGATTAGGAGAGTACACATATTGCTCTTATTGGACAGTCTTCTTCCAAACCATAGGCAGGTGCCGAAAGGTGGGTGATTTGTTGATATTTTAGAGTTGTGTTTATAGTAACCGCAATCAATAATGGTGTCGCGTGTAGCTAGACCGAGATGAGTATGGGTCGTCCTCAGGGAAAATTGAATCTTTTAATCTTACTTTAGACATGTTGAAAAAGGGGAAGAATAAAGAATGGTGAAGAACGGTTGTAGATTCAAGATCCACGCCAAACACGGATGCAGGATATAGATCTAGATTAACTACGGATGCAGGTTTTGTATTAGAAGGAGGCTTGTAGGGTTCGTTAAGATTTAGTAGTCATGGATGATTAATTAAAGATTACTCATTTTATCCTTTAATAGATTTAAAACTAGATCGATAGTGATGCATGTAGATTAGGGTTTCTGGAGGGAAAAAGGGTTCCCACTCTTATCCCCTATCTTGACATGGATCTTCGTTCATGTCTAGCCTTTACAAAAGCAATCGTTAATCTAATCTCTAATCGCAGTCGTGGCTCCCAATGAATTGGTAGCGCACCCAATTAGGATGTTAATGATTCTTTTTGTAAAGTTTATAAACTTTATAGGACGTAAAAAGAGTTTAAGGATCTTCATCATCCATTAATCTACCCTAATCCTACGAACCCTAACAAGCGGAGAATTACTCGCGCATGTTGGGAAAAGTAAAGATAGAAAGAGAAATCATATTGAAAACTATAGAAAATAAAATGATATAAGAAAACAACTACCTTTATTAATCAACAAGATCAAGTACACTTTGTTCCTTTAGAAAATGATTACAAAACCCTAGTTTGCTTCTCGATCTCTTCTTAAGGAGGTAGATGAACTATCGATGATCAACCAGGATTCTTGAGTCGTCGTGGACTTCGTGATCGCGTCGGTTTGATGATTTTTCCAAGAGGCCCTCGGTCCTTATTTATAGTCACAGAGCCAGAACCCTAGTTTTCTAATATGGTAACTAGTTGTTACGATCCTAACTCCAAAATCCAGAGCCCTAATCTTCAAAGATGCGGTCGAACCGCGGCCATTAGGTGGGTTTTGCCATAGATCCGCGGTGGGGTAGAGGAGTCTTCTCTTCAAAAATCTTGTGGCCTCTTCTGGTGACACATGTAGACTATTTTGATATCTGGAATCTGAAAATCTTCTCTAAGTCTCTGCCAGAATTGATTTCTTCGATTTACTTTAAGATTTCGGCAGATTTGATCTCGCAACTTCGGATTTCTTTGATTTCAGTCCTGATATAATTTCTGCACAATAACTCAATAAATAATGTTAGTAGAATTTTGTTTTTATTGAGATATTATCATAACCATTTGACATGATATTATAGTTTTAGAAGAATTGGTCAAAGATATTTGATAAGGTAAGCATATTTAAATGGGCTAAATATTATATAGATATTATATGCTTACAATTTCCTTCATAATGTTAATTATAATATATAAACACATGAAAATAGTATTTTTACAGATAAACCCTCATATGTATTATATTTATAATAAACCCCTTTTATTATATAAAAATAGTAAGGAAAATGTCATATCAAATGCACAATATTTTCAACTTAACAGTGGGGAATGAAGAAAACCAATTAGCCTAAGTGTGGTGCACATAAGGTAATAAGTAAAGACATATAAAGAGATTAGAATAAGGGCAAAGAAAATTGCGACTACTATCATTCATGACAAAAATGCGTATACCCCTGCCACTCCCATATCCACTTTGGTTTTCTCCAGAACACTTCGTATCACTATGAACGTCCATAATGCTTAGATACGTCATCGTATAGTTACATACGAACTCGAAGGAACTTGTTCGAGATTCAAGGATGGTTTCCGGTTAAGGAGAAATAGAATAAGGATTATTCAGTTGTCTTTTCCCTTTACCTTCTCTCAGGTTGAGAGGGCTCCTGGTGTAAGAAGAGTACACATATTACGCTTATTGGATAGTCATCTTCTAAACCTTAAGCTGGTGCCGAAGGGTAGGGAAGGAAGAAAACCAATTAGCCTAAATGTGGTGTACAGAAGGTAATAAGTAAAGACATAATAAAGGGATTGGAGTGCGGGCACGGAACTATACGGTTACAGTTATGAATCAGGATAGTGGAAGAAGTATTACCCGGATGCCCGGATACCTCTTCGAAACATTTTAATGTTTTAGTTTCCCTGTGCAGTGTTAATTGAAAACTGATTTCCCAATTAGATTCTGACTCCAGGATATGTATTTACCAGCTTTGATTCTCACATCTGTATAATGTTACAGAAGATGAGTGGGAGTAGAATATTGGGAATTAGGTGATTATATCCTCATTATATCGGAATTCGTTGTAATTGGTGATATCTGAGGAAATCACCTGAGTTTTTTCCTGACGGCAAATATTTGGTTTTGAATATCCGATTGTTATGCACCAATTTCAAACTGATATATCTGTATGTTTATTTTATAAAGTGAGATATAAATTTTTGATATTATGTCTATGACATTTACCTATATCAGTTGGTGATTAGGTATGGTGCATTCAACAGCAGTGTAATTCTTCTTAACCATAGTACAGTTTTCAACCTACGACACACAGGGTTTGAGTTATTGAACTCAGGGAATTTGTACCAAGTATTGTATGTTTTCCGGTGTCCATTAGGACAAAGGGGTTGGTACTCGTACCATATTCTGATTACTTATGACTTCTCTAGTTTTAGACAAATATTTCGTTGAAATACAAGGTCCAGATTTTGAGAAGTTATAAGTATAAGAATAAAGTAGAGAACCATGTGTTGAAGTATCAGGATTCTTCAAAGTGATCGAAGATGTTGATACTTGTGTAAGGTATTCCGTTGTAAGTAATGGTTTTGAGAACTTGCTTCTCTTTCAGGTTACTCATATGTGGATGCTTTCCTAGATGAGTAATGCTTCTTGTCCTCATTCCACTTAGTTAACATGCACTGGAGATAGCTGCATGATTTGAATCTGGTTCCAATTAAATTAGTTCTTCTGTTTCTATATTGTATATAGAATGGTTCATATCTTAACGATGTTAAGGTATATGAAGTTGTCTGGCTTATGCTTAAAACTAGACTCTCGATAAACTCAAGGCATGTTTCAGTAATCCCCTACTCTTTTTAGCGGAAGAGGTCCGTATGCCGAGCTTCCCGGCAGTTTGTTGGTTATCCCGGGCTTTGACGAGGGTTAATTTTCTACCATCAGGAAGATCAATATTTACATTGTTCTTGACTCGCCATCACTTTTAGTAAAAATTGATTCTTTTCAGAAAACATTAGTGGGAGTATAGTAGAACTGGAAGTGATTCCAGAACCACTAACGATCACTGAAAATTTAATAGAACCTAGGAATTCAATTGGTTTCGACGATCCATTAGCCACTCCGCTGATTTGGTGGGTAACCTCAGGCGCCCGAGAGGTACTTCGGTCTTCTCAGAAACGGTGACAGGGAGGTTCTAGTTTACCCAGACTTGCCATTGCTGCTGTTCTAGACTATGAGATCCGGCAGGAGAATGAGTATAACATCGTTCTGAACCATCTTTAGAAGCGCACGTGTATATGACTCTGCCAGAGGGTTGTTGTAATCAATGGGAGCAGCGAAAGCATAGTGGACAAGTAACTTATGTCTATTTATAGACTAAAGCAGGTATAACGGAAATTGATCATCCATTTTGATGGGACAATCATAGGTTTTGACTTCATCAGAATATGAGATGGATCTGGTAAGAAGGTAGTAGAGAGTGATGTCCAGGTATTTGGATGACATGCACTTGATAGGAAGTGTAATTCATATACTACGATCGGTTATACTATGGTTGTCACAAAGTTGTTTCTCCACATAAGATATGGATATAATATCAGGGATTATGGTGACTAGATCTATGGTTTTAGATCTAGATTTGGGAAGTGTCCCAATTAGGGTACTTGACAATAATCTAAAGGTATTTTAGGATGGATGACTCCTGGCATGGTAGTGAACTTGCAGGTGATGGAGTTACCCTCTCTAAAGGATGTCTTTCAGACTATAAAGGGGAGAGGGATTTGCATGATTGGCATATCACTTGCTCCCCAATTGAGTTAATCATGAGATGTCAAGTACAACACCAGATATTGCTTTTGCACTAGCTGCAATAAACATATATTAATCCATTCCTGGAGAAACATTGGGAAGCAGTTATGAACATATATGGATGTTGTTGGGATATGGTAACGGCGGCCTCTTACGGGAGACGGTTATCATTTCAGGCTTCCAAGGTGACCTGGATGACATAGTGACTGTCAGAGTTATAGTTTTCCCTCTTCTGAGGGGCAGTATGTTGGATGGGTGGTCTAAAGGTATACTGAGGCAGGCATGGTGCAGCATACTGATTAAATTCAGTGGATGATACAGTCTAAGAAGTTTGGTGGATTTGGAGTTCATTTGTGAACTGGGTCCCATAAAATATCCAAACGAATTCTAAGACAGATATTGCTCATTTCGGGAGATAGTCCTTCTCCGTGAAGTTGAGATATAGAGAGATAAAGATAGAAACACTGGAGCGGATCTACTCGCTGAGGCTATTTCTCGAACGCAATAGTTTCGCAAACGGGCTTTGCGAGACTGATTAGTAGAGAAGTTGGGTGTTCGGTATCACACGGGCTGTAAGTATGCAACACCGCAATAATTAGCCTTAAGTGCAAGTGGGAGATTGTTGGCTATAGTGCCCTCAAGTTAATTATTGAATCGCAGGCACGCGATTGTGATGATTGAGGGAGGACTTATACCGGTAGAACAGTCTTACTCGAGATGATAGTATGCTATCTGGTTTGTCTTTATCATCATGTACAACATTAGGTGGAGTTACAGATCACTATTACATGTTGATAGAGCCCATAGGATTCTTGCTTGACTACCAGCATTATGACGGTGATCATATATGTGGGAGCACGGTGATAGGGAGGTTCTTGTTTACTCAGTACTCCAGAGTAATCTAGTGTATACTTATCGAGATCCTGACGAGGGGCGGTGGCCGGTCTCACAAGCCATTGGTGTCAGTTTGTTCACCTAAGATAGGATACAGGTGCTTATTGGGTTATGAGTACACTGGACGGATTCGCCGGGAACATACTAGTTGGTATTATACCTATTGTCAAATGGCAGTTCCTAGATGACATGTGTACAGGTTAGTTTGTCGACCTGAGATCGTCATTTGTCCCGTGTGAGTTCCCACTATGCTTTGATTACTACCCTACCATGGCTCAAAGGAGTCGTGCAAACAGATTTTTGTTGGGTACAGTCCCGAGCCACATGGAGGCAGTGAGCGGATCGTCGGGGATTCGTCTCTCCCTGTATTGGGGGTTGATGTCGCGTAGTGCACGGGTGGCCATCACCAGAAATCCTTGGCCAAGGTAGTTTAGAATTACTGATTTAGGATCGGTAGTTTCTCAGGTGGTGATGGGTTTCATATAGACACTAAATGTCGCGTTATTAGGGGTCTGACTTCATCCACCACCTAGACTCGATATGCGATACTCTTAGACGAACAGACCGGACTGTACGGAGATTGTCACTGTCAGGCTTAGTAGGGGTACAGATGAGTTTTCTTATCGGCCTTCCTTTCGCTCAATACCGGGATAGCTATTACGTACAGCTAGTGCCGCTGACGTGCTTGTGGTTAAACCCACTGCCAGCATATTGACGAGTCTTTAGAGTCCTACACAGAGTGTTTTCACGATTCAGGCGATATGGTGTAGATGACGTATGTTGGTACATATAGGTGTCCGATTAAATATGTGTATAGGCTGCACAGACTTTAATCGGGCGGTTGATAATACTAACGGCTTAGGATTAAACCGGATTGTTAAATCAAGTTTTGATTTAATAATTTATATATGTATATATATATGTATGTATGTATGTATTCTAGTATTATCGTTCACTATTCATTTTCTTTCTTGGCTATTCGTATTTTTGTACGAATATGCATATATGTATTTCGATACGTGTATCGGGTTGTATTCCGTATTTATATGGAATAGCTTCTAGAAGATGGCCACCTCATTATTTGATTTTAATTTTAGAAAATCAATTTGGGAAATGAGGTGGAGGGTGAGTTGGCATGAGCATGGGCTTGGCACGTAGAGAGGCATGGCACACATTTGTTTATTGTAAAAATGTGGAGATATTTTGATGGTTGAAATTATTGCGGCCACATATTTCTTTCCATGCCATGCTTGTTTTTCTACACTTGAGAATTCACTTGATTTTCTCATTCTCTTCTCTCTTGAAAGACTTAGCTATCTTTCCATGGTTGTTCATTCCATTGTTTTCCTCACCCCTCATTCTTCTTCTTGAGTTTCTCTTTGGAGTATTTTGATGAGAGAAAAATTATAGTGAGATAATCCTACACCTCCACTCACCATTGCTAGCAATCTTGGAGCGTCGGTTGCCTTGCTTGGCAAGGCTGAAGCTTGTGTCGTTTCTCTTGGGTGGATCATCGTAGATGGAGGAAGACCGGTTACCAAATTCGATCCACGACCACTATGAGATTGGGATGATGGTTGAAGACCCGAAGGACTTGGTTCATTCGGTATAACCATTCCTAACTCTTTATATTGCTTGCTAGTTTAAGGTTTAGGGTAGATCCGGGCATCGGGTTGTGGTAGCGCCAGTTTAGAAAATTTTTGTTCCGCATTTAGCCACGGATTGATGGACGGTTCGCTGCTGTAACCTAACACTTTCTTATAACAATAATAACACTTTCCTTTCTCTGATACCACGGCCCCAGCTTTGTCCTTTCCGTTCACCTTTTGGACACCACCTATCGGTTTGGTAGGAGTCTTCTTCCTCTTTCTCTTGGCCTCAGCCTTGGGCTTGGATGAATAAGATTCCCCAACAACAAGAGAGGGTGTATTTTCCCTTTTCAAGGGGGTTTCAGCTACCCTCAACATATTGAGGAGCTTAGAAAGATCAGTTTCCATCCCGTGCATATTGAAATTCAGGACGAACTGAGCAAAGGTGTGGGGAAGGGACTGTAGAATTAAGTCGATGTATAACTCATTCTCCAACACGCATCCCACGTTTACGAGTTCTTCAATAAGAATTATCATCTTAAGGATGTGTTCTCTCATAGATAATCTGACTTCCATCCTCAACTGAAACAATTTCTTTGAGGTCTCGTACCTTGAGATACGAGAGTGCTCTCCATACAACTGTTTGCAATGGAGGAATACTGACTGTATATCCATATTCTCATGCTGCTTCTGAAGCTCATTGTTCATAGAGGCTAGCACATTGCACTTGGATTCTGCGCAGTCTAGGTCCCACGTTTTACGGACTTTGATGTCCGCAACCGTGAAATCCGAACCCGGGGTCTGGGATAGTTTAGCGGTTATAACATATGCCACCTTGTCTTAAGTGAGGTTAATGTTGAAATTTCTCAGCCAGTCCTTATAATTCGTTCCGGTCAATGCAATTTTTTCTAATAAAAGCTTAAGTCCCGTCATGGTCGCTGCCTGTTAGAGAGAGAGAAAAGAAACACTTTAGCACGGATGCTCTTGCAAGATTAGAATGGTTTATTATCTTATCTAATCAGGATGGCTCCGACTGTTTTTATCAAATACTCCTTCAAACCTTAAAAGGAAATATAGCCGGGATTAATTGCACCCTACAAGTTCACTAATCATTCAGCTGGGCCAGTCTTGGTACTGCGAAGGAGGTTCCCCGTTCTTTCACACGGACCTAAATAAAATAAATCTCGTTTCCACAGAGGCGTTGCCTCATTACAACCTTTCTAGACATCTACTTGATTAGCTAATTATAAAGTGAAAAACTCTCTCAGGAGTAACACTTACTCATAGTGGAAATCGGGACCCAACTATCACATAGAAAGTATGCAATCTCATTACAAGTTTCAAACTTGAAACGACCGATATTATTTCTTATCCCTAACAACCTATGACCTTGATGGTTGCCAACAAACTATAGGTCGCTAGTCAAGTTTTACCCGTCATTTCTTGATTGATTCGAACCCACCCGCACATACCCTTGACGGATGCCAAAAAAGTTGTGTGAGTTTCCCTACCAATCGCATCTTATGCTACACATAAGTATCATTTTGCTACCGTTCACTATTCCTTGACGAATGCCGGCAAACATAGCACGAATACTAAATGTTATCTATCTAAAATGACGGAGGGCTACGGCTGGTTTTGACGAAAAGCTTTAATGTAATGAACTTGATATCGTTGTAGAACCTAGTGATTTTGAAAAAAGGAGTGGCTTAGGCTCCACATTTGAAATGGTTGATTTTTCACGAAAAAACTGTAAGTCGATGTCGCACACCCCACGGGTTCCCGGGGAGGCGGAATATGCAAAAAACGATTTTTACAAGCTTCGCAACGCCGACTAAACTCTAGGATCTTTACTTGAACCTTAACTAACTAAACTAAAAGAGGTTTAACTACTATGAAGAAAGTTATACCTCATAATATCAAGTTCTCGGGTCTTCTTGTTCTCCTCCTTGGCTCCTCGAAGTGTACGGATCGTGCTTGATCGTCGGCCTCCTCAAGTCAAAAGCGATCCACTCGATAGTGTGTACTTTGAGCTCCTACCTCAAATCTGAGGTAACTAGGGTACCTAGTATGCTAATATAAGTAGCCTAAAATATGTAGAGAGTGATTATGGATTGATTAGTCTCAAGAACCCTAGGTTTCTCAACTTATAAGACTATTAGGGTTGGAGAAAGAAGAAGAGAGCTTGGAGGAGAGAGAGTGTTGAGGATAGAATGATATGAAGATGGATAACGTTGACAATTACGAAGCAAAACAATAATTCAACAATAGTAATAACATAATGCACCATGCCACAATAGTCATCCATGAGTCATCAAGTAGCCATACTTCATTTATTGTAAAAGAACACCTCATCCTCCACCTCATTAACCATTTAACAAAATGGTTTAAACAACAAATGATGTGTTTTCTTCTAGAAGCACTCTTGCATAAATTACAAGAATACCCCTCACCGTATATACATACCCGTATCCGTATTCCGAAAATACGAATACAAAGAGACGAAAATAATCCAATTATCTAATACTGGGATCCGGCTTAAACCAAAGCCCACTAGTATTATCCATCCGAATCATGGTCCGTGTACAAGTACACATATATGATTGAACTCTGCCGTAAACCATACAGCCTCTACGTCGTTTCGCCCGAAGAAGGGAAACCCTCTGTGTAGGACTCTAAAGACTCGACAATACGCTGGCAGTGGGTTTAACCACAAGCACGTCAGTGGTACTAGCTGGACGTAATGGCTATCCAGGTATCTGTCGATAAGAAGGCCGATGAGCAAACTCATCCGATCTCCTATTGAGCCAATCTGTGACAATCTCCGTATAGTCCGGTCTGTTCGTCTAAGAGTATCGCATATCGGGCCTAGGGCGGTAACCGTCAGACCCATAATAGCGCAATAAGTCGTGCCGGAGTAGAGCCCAAAACATCCTGAGAAACTACTGGAGTACTTACCGGTAAATCTCGCTTGCCCTGGCTAGGGACTTTGTGTAATGGCTTTCCTAACACAGCGCGATATCAACCCCTAATACCGGGAGAGACGAATCCTATCTAACCGCTACTGCCTCCAAGTGCTTTGGGACTACACCCAACTACTACCAGTTTGCACGACTCCTTTGAGCTGTTGTTAGGTAGTAGTATAAGAACAGTGGGAACACACTTGAGACGAAGTAGCGATGTCAAGTCAATGGACTAAGCTGTACTTATGTCACCTGGGAACTACTACCTGATGATAGGTATAATACCAACCAGCAGTTCCCCACGAGTCCTGTCCAGTGTAATTCATAACCTAATAAGCACCTGTACACTATCTCCAGTATGACGTACTAATGGATGTGGGACAAACCATCTCTTCTGCTGGGATGAGAAGCGTATACACTAGTCTACTCTGGAGTATCGATGCCTCCTCTCGATAATCCTGCGACTAGGGACCTGTATAACGATGTGTTTATAAGCTACCCAGCCCCACTAATGTGACTGCCATCACAACGCTGGTAGTCAAGCAAAGATCCTAAGGGCTCTCTCAATATCTATTAGCGATACGTTAAAAGAAACATATACACATATTAAGATAGAATCAAACCAAGTAGCATACTACCATATTGAGCAAGACTGTTATTATATCCGTGTAATATACAAAATAGTACTATACAATAATGGCCTCTAGGACATATATCACTAACAATCTCCCACTTGCACTAAGGCCATGTATTGGCATATCGCAGACCTTTCATCTCGATCAGCCTCTCGAACTGCGTCTGAGGGATGGCCTTTATGAGTGGATCTGTAGTGTTGTTCTCCGTGTCAACTCTCCGCACCTCGATCTCCTGGCGATCAACGATCTCTCTGATCGGGTGGTACTGCCTCAAGATATGTTTGGACTTCTGATGGGACCTGGGTTCCTTCTATGAAGATATAGCCCTATTGTTGTCACAATACAGAGGTATTGGATCAATAATGGACGTAACCACTTGAAGTTCTGTTACGAACTTCCTCATCCAAACTGCTTCTTTTTTGGTGTCACAAGCTGCGATATATTCCGCTTCCATCGTTGAGTCAGCAACGGTATCCTGCTTGGATCTCTTCCAACAGACCGCCCCTCCATTGAGGGTAAAGACATAACCTGACATGGACTTGGAGTCATCCTTGTCACTCTGGAAGTTGGAGTCAGCAAAGGCCTTGATCTGGAGGTCATTTCCGCCGTACACAATGAACATCTCCTTAGTCCTTCTCAAGTACTTAAGAATGTTCTTTACTGCTATCCAGTGCTTCTCCCATGGGTTTGACTGATACCTGCTTACAACGCTCAGTGCATAAGCTATATTGGTCTAGTACACAACATCGCATACATTATAGATACTATCGCATAAGTGTAGGGTATAATAGACATGCGATCCTTTTCCAAATCAGTCTTATGAGACATCTCTTTGGAGAGGGTGATTCCGTAACAAGCCAGTAGATTACCGCGCTTTGAATTTTCCATACTAAATCTTTTTAGTATGGTGTTGATGTACCTGGACTGTGAAAGTCCCAATATTCTCTTAGATCTATCACGATAGATCTAGATCCCCAGAATGTAGGAGACATCACACTGTTCTTTTATGGAGAACCTTTGTGACAAGAATCCTTTGACTGATTGTAGCATAGGAATATCATTTCCTATCAGGAGAATTTCATCCACGTACAAGATGAGGATTACCACAGCTCCCGCTACCATCTTACTATAGATGCATGGTTCATCTGAATTTTTGAGAAAGTCGAATTCTTTGACCGTCTCATCAAAACAGATGTTCCAACTCCGCGATGCCTGCTTTAATCCATAAATGGATTTAAGCAACTTGCACACTCTTCCGCTGCTCCCACTCTTTATGAAACCCTCCAGCTGATCCATATAGACACACTCTTCCAAATTTCCATTTAGAAAATCTGTATTTACGTTCATTTGCCAAATTTCATAATTGTGGAAGGCAGCAATGGCAAGAAGGATCCGAAAGGATTTAAGCATAGACACTGGAGAAAAGGTTTCATCATAATCCAAACCAGGTCTTTGACGAAAACCTTTTGCAACAAGTCAAACCATATAGGTTTCAACCGTCCATCTACACCAATCTTCTTTCCGAAGATCCATTTACAGCCTACGGGTTTTACCCCTTCTGTAGCAATGTCCAAAGTCCATACATTGTTGGTGTTTATGGACTCCATTTCGGTCCGCATTGCATCCAGCCATTTTACCGAGTCTCTGCTCTGAATGGCTTGCTGGAAGCTAGTTGGCTCATCATTGTCGATGATGCAATTCTCTCTATACCCGTCTATGAGAAAACCGTAGTAGCTCTCGGGCGGATGAGACCGCCTACTAGTCCTGCAGAGTAGCGCGGGGATATTCGGTTCTTTCGAAACTTCTGGTTCCACCATGCTTTCAGTAATAGCTTGTGGTTCTGGAATTTCTTCCAGTTCTATTGCGCTCCCGCTTATCTCTTTTTTTAAAAATAGAGTTTCCAAAAAGTGGGCATGCCGAGAAACAAAACCTTTTGTTCCTCTGCGTAATAGAAAAGATACCCCCTGGAGTTCTTTGGGTATCTCACAAACTTACACAGTACTGAGCGTGCCTCGAGCTTGTCCACATGTTGTTTTTTTACAAAAGCTGAACATCCTCATATCTTCAAATACTGAAGATAGGGTTTCTTTCCACTCCACATCTGATATGGTGTGGTAGGCACAGTCTTGGTAGGAATCTTGTTCAAAAGTTATGCAGCTGATTCTAGTGCATAGCCCCAGAAGGATTGCGGCAACTCAGCATTACTCATCATGGAACGTACCATATCCAATAAGGTTCGGTTCCGCCTTTCCGATACATCGTTGTGTTGGTGTGTATGGAGGAGTAAGCTGAGAGAGAATTCCATTCTCTTTTAACCAATCCAGAAATTCGGCACTTATGTATTCACCATCTCGATCTGATCTAAGTGTCTTGATAGTTTTGCCGGTTTGTTTTTCCACTTCATTCTTATATTCCCGGAATTTCTCAAAGGCCTCGGATTTAAGTTCCATCAAGAATACATGTCCATACATTGAGAAATCATCCGTAAAAGTAATGAAATAGGAATAACCACTTATTGCATGTGTAGACATTGGACCACACACGCCGCTGTGTATGAGTCCCAAGAGCTCGCTCGCTCTTACTCTGTGTCCAGTGAGCGGAGTCTTTGTCATCTTTCCTTTGAGATATGATTGACAAGTTGCATAAGACCGATATTCGAACGGATCCAAATATCCCTCTTATGTAACTTTGTCAACCATGTTTCATTGATATGACCCAGTCTACAATGCCATAAGAAAGCAAGATTTAATTCTGGAGACTTTCTTTTAAGTGTGTTCTGGACGTTGAAAACTTGGTGTTGATTTAATACGTATATACCGTTGTTTAGTGTACTCGACCCAATCAAACCATGATTAAGGTGGATGTTTACAACATCGCTTACAAATGTAAAATCATAACCTTCTTTAGATAATAATGATACAGAAATGATATTACAAGTCAAACTAGGTACACAAAAACAGTTGCGCAAAACTAAAATATGTCCACTTGTCAATCCTAAGTGATTTTCCTCTACGGACATATCATCCATGCTTGCTCCATTAACAACCCTGAGGTTCATATTACCCACCTTCAAAACTCTACGGTTTCTCAGTGCCTGCAATGAATTATAGATATGAGATCCGGATCCGGTATCCAATACCCAGGAAGTCGAGTTGATTGACAGGCAGTTTTCAATCACAAACACACCTGAAGCCGAAGCCATAACTTGCTTCGAATCCTAGTTCTGGGCTGTCCAGGCCCTGTAGTCCTTCTTCCAATGACCCTTTTTATGACAATCGAAGCATTCTTCATTTCCTACCGTCGGCCCCGATACTCTTGTCCTGCCCTTTCCCTCTACCTTATAGACCCTTCCTCTCGACTTTGTGGGGGCCTTCTTCTTCATCCCCTTGGCTTTCTCCTTAGATCTTGAAGAGGAAGATTCTCCAATAAGCAGAGCGGGTGTCTCCCTAGATTTCTGTAGGGTACCCTCTGCGCTCCTCAACATGTTAAGGAGTTCTGAAAGTGTAACTTGCTTCACTTGAATATTAAAATTCAAGATGAACTGGGCATAGGTAGATGGGAGGGACTGTAGAATTAAGTCCGTGTACAACTCGTTCTCCAACGTGGGCCCCAGATCTGCGAGCTCCTTAATGTAGCTGATCATCTTAAGGACGTGGTCCCCTACAGATGACCCGATAGCCAACCCCGCTTGAAATAATTTCTTCGAGGTCTCGTATCTTGTGATACGAGATTGCTCTCCATATAAATCTTTGGTATGGAGGAAGATGGAAGCAAGGTCCATCTTCTCGTACCGCCTCTGGTGTTCATTATCCATAGAGGCCAGCATGAGGCACTTGGCTTTCGCACTGTCAATTTCCCAGGTCTTATGGATCTCAATATCCGCGATGCTGGAATCTGGACCTGGGACGGCGGGGGCTTTAGAAGTAAGGAGATAGCCCGGCTTGTCATAAGTTATGGCCATCTGGACATTCCAGATCCAATCTTTATAGTTTGGCCCCGTCAATATGTTTTTATCTAATAGTAACTTAAGGCCGGTCATTTTGGTCGATGCAATTAGGAGAGAGAGAAGAAACACTTAGCATGATGCTCTTGCAAGTTTAGATTGGTTTTAAGTTTATCTAAACAGGATGACACCCACTGTTTCTCGAATCTTTCCTCAAACCATAAAAGAAGAATTAGTCAGGATTAATCTCACCCTACAATTCTTACTTAACCTTTCGGCCAGGCTAGTTTTGGTACTTCGGGGGAGGTTTTCCAACACTTTCGCGAAGTTCCTTAATTACATAATCTCTTTTCCCTGGAGACGTAGCCCCGCTAACACCGTTCTATATACCTACTTGGTTTATAGCATTGATTGTTTAGTGAAAAATCTCCCGAGGAGTAGCAGATACTCACAGTAGGATCGGGATCCAAATATCATCGTGTGACAACCTTGAAGGAATCTTACTAAAATTATCACACTCCAAATGGTATGCAACACTAGTAAGTTTCAATTTCTTTAGAAATTCCTGATGTGGATTTTTACCCCAAGCTCTTATGATCTTGACGAAGGCCAACTTATCATAAATCGCAAGTCAAGTTCTACCCATCATTTTCCAGGTTAATTTGAACCCACCCGTACATACCCTTGACGAAGACCAAAATAGTAGTACGACTGTCCCAAACCAACGCATCTATCTATGCTACACATGAATACCCAGTAGCTACCAGTTACTATTCCTTGGCGAATGTCAAATACATAGCTTGAATACTACTGAATAACCATATGAAATGACGGAGGGCTACGAATGGTTTTGGCAAAATCGTGAACATAATGAACTTGATATAATCGAAAGAACCATGATAGCTTTTAAAGGAGTGATTTAGGCTCCGCATTTAAAAGTTACTTTTTGAAGAAAACCGAGTTATTTTGAAACTGTTCCAACGATTCAACTTTGGTTTGTTTTCTTTGCATTAATCAATTAATGTTGTCCCATCATTTAATCCTATCATCGCAGAAAGAAACGAAAATACAACGTACGCTTATGCTATCCGCATTCGCCATGTGGCCTCGTCATGCACCATTAGGTTACTTTTCTAACGGCAGAGCGGGGGTTGGACTAACGGGTGCAAAATATAAGCAACGTCTATTATATAACATATATATATAAATCCATTCATCTCACGCAATAATAGGCATTCCAGATCACAGATGAACATATTGGATATACTAGGAATTCCGCGTTTCGTTTAAGCCTATAACAAAAGACGAATTCCATGGTCGTGATGAATAGCCAAACCCCACCCTAGACCCCTACGGGTGCGGCAAACTACCCGCCAAATTTTAGAAGTGAAGCAATCTCCCTCAGTAAAATGAGTAGGCCACTCGGCACTTCAAGAACCCGGTAGTTTATGCATCCCACCTTGGGTCTATCATAGGAACAAAAACAGTAAAAGAAATAATATAATGGTGGCTACAACCTCAACCCGGATGTGCCCCACAAAATAATATTACACCACTTTACACATTTAGAAGAATAAAAGAAAAAAGATCTTCTCACATCCCCCGCTATTCATCCACGACGATCCAATACTCTATATCCACAAACCACAATCACAGATCACAGATATGTGCAACCACTACTAATTGACGTATAGCGATTAGCAGACGTTTAGCATCATATATCCAAACATAGAAAACCTGATTAGCCAAGTAACTTAAGAATTTCGATCGAATATATTTTCCGTGCCTACCCCATGTACAAACCAGTACACAAACAATACTGGGTAGAAACCAAATATACCAGAAATCAAAATTCCACAAAATAGACCCACAGAAGAAAATCGGTCCAACTCGGCCTTGACTCGGCCACGGAACAGTGGCAAAACGCACGGTTTCTCCGCGCTTCCGCGGTGGTCTTGGCGAGTTAACGACTCGTTTTTCTTCTGTGTTCTTAGAATACCCTGCTTGTATTTTTAAGGCTACTAAAATTATTTTTAGACCAGTTTTGAAAAATAACATCAAGTTAGGTTTTTGAAGTTGTGATTTCGGGTTTTTCCGACGATCGATATTCTAACTACTTGCTAACTAGCTAGTTAAGGTTTAGTAGACTCTGATACCACTGTAAGTCGATGTCGCGCACCCCGCGGATTCGCGGGGAGACGGAATATTCAAAAAACGATTTTTACAAGTTTCGCAACACCGACTAAACTCCAGGATCTTTACTTGAACCTTAACTAACTAACCTAAAAGAGGCTTAACTACTTTGAAGAAAGTTATACCTCCTAGAATTAAGTCCTTCGGGTCTTCTTGTTCTCCTCCATGGATCCTCGAAATGTACGGATCGTGCTTGATCGTCGGCCTCCTCAAGTCAAAGATGATCCACCCGAGAGTGTGTACTTTGAGCTCCTACCTCTAATATGAGGTAAATAGGGTACCTAGTATGCTAATCTTAGTAGCCTAGAAGATGTAGAAAGTGATTATTGATTGATTAGTCTCCAGAACACTAGGTTTCTCAACTCATGAGACAATTAGGGTTTGAGGAAGAAGAAGAGAGCTTGGAGGAGAGAGAGTGTTGAGGATAGAATGATATGAAGATAGCTAACTTTGATAACTATGAAGCAAAACAATAATTAAACAATAATAATAACATAATGCACCATGCCTCAATAGTCATCCATGAGTCACCATGTAGCCATGCTTCATTTATTGTAAATCAACACCTCATCCTCCACCTCATTAACCATTTAACAAAATGGTTTAAACAACAAATTAGGTGTCTTCTTCTAGAAGAACTCTTGCATAAATTACAAGAATACCCCTCACCGTATATACATACCCGTATCCATATTCCGAAAAATACGAATACAAAGAGACGAAAATAATCCAATAATCTAATACTAGGATTCGACTTAAACCAAAACCCACTAGTATTATCCGTCCGAATCATGATCCGTGCACAAGTACACGTATATGATCGAACCCTGCAGCAAAACCATACGGCCTCTACATCGTTTCGCCCGAAGCAGAGAAATGCTCTGTGTGGGACTCTAAAAACTTGACAGTACGCTAGCAGTGGGTTTAACCACAAGCACGTCAGCGGTACTAGCTGCACGTAACGGCTACCTAGGTATCTGTCGATAAGAAGGCCGATGAGCAAACTCATCCGATCTTCTACTGAGCCTATCCATGACAATCTCCGTACAGTCTGGTCTATTCGTCTAAGAGTATCGCATATCGGGCCTAGGGGGCGGTAACCGTCAGATCCCTAATAGTCCAATAAGTCATGCCGGAGTAGAGCCCAAAACATCCTGAGAAACTACTAGAGTACGTACCAGTAAATATCGATTTCCCTAGACAGGGAATTTGTGTAATGGATTTCCTAACACAGCGCGATATCAACCCCCAATACCGGGAGAGATGAATCATATCTAACCGCTACTGCCTCCTAGTGCTTTGGGACTGCACACAACTACTACCTGTTTGCACGACTCCTGTCACGCCCCGCTTCCCAGTGTACGGCGAAGGGGACGCGACGAGGTCCACTACGTATATTCTCATAAGTACATACGCTAAGCGTATCTAAGCAATATAAAATAAATACACAAGAGATAAGAAATATAAAGAACATCAACTTTTATTTATTAACATTCTTTATACAATGCATGAAAGGAAATACAACTGAAATAAAAGATGCCTAAACAGTGGCATAACAGGAAATGAAAAGTACAGAGAGGAAAAGTGTACATTGAAACTAAAGTGCAGGGTCTTCAGCAAACTGCTCCAAGTCTTCTTACGATGGCTCGATCTCTGCCGGGTCCAAATCACCTGACGACATTCAAAGAAGAAAGAAACAAAATGTCGTCAGCGAACAGGTCGCTCGGTAAGTCCCAAAGGTAAGAGGAAAGTAGAAAAAAGACAGATTAAGAAGTTATCTTTTAAAGTTGTATTATCTTGTAGTAATGTCGTATTAACGCTGTTGTTTGTAGCTTTGTACAGAAGAATGCCAGTGTATACGAGAGGAGTCTCTATATGCTAGAGACTAGAGGCACGTATAGTACAAAGAACCGTTTATGCCACGGTACAACAATAACTGGATTCATGTTAGGTGTATTAAGTCTTACAGTCTCGTGCCACTTTTAACACCTTCCGTACCAATCTACCCCTTAAACCCCGCGATCTCTTATTTGTATTGTTATCTTGTAAATTGTTTTGATTGTAAGTTTGATTGACTGACTGACCAAAACCATGATATCAGGAAACGGTTGTAACCGTAGAGTCATGTAAATGGAATACTGAGAATCATGTAAAAGGAATATATATCCATGGTTCGGTTCAGTCAAGTTGTATAAATTAATAATTGTATTCATGGATTCATGTGTTCATATTGAATTGGAATCTTGTAGATTATAGATTGACTTGAATCATATTCAAGTCAGATTAATCAGACTCAAACCCGAGTCAGACAATCAGAAATGTGAATCGAAGTCTTATAATTGCTATGGTCCTTAGAGTAATTTATAAACTTGAGGGGGTTTTATGTAAAAATACTTTTATATACTTTTCAAAATACACCTCAAGTATTTATTGTTCGTCTTTGGAGTTGTAATGAGGGTGGATTTTATGTTGTGACATTTCTAGTGAAAATATCCTAGTTTTATAAATAAGGGTATTTATCTGTAATATTGATTATTTGAAGTTCACGGTATTTTAGTGTAAAATTTATTCTTGTGATTTTTAGGAAAAGGTGGAAAATTTATATTATAATAAAATAGATATTTAAATGATAAATATACATATGTTTATACAAAAATAATTTTAATAAATATTTTATATTCCAAAAATCTCATTTTCTTAAGATATCTTATTTTAAACCTTTCGAGACCGAATGCTCCTTGCGGCGGTCTGAATCTCGCCCTACTAGCCCGAGGTTGCGTGATAAACCGCACAATCCCGAACGGGTTCCCCAAAAATGGGTTGTAGCGGCGCTTTGCAAAAATTGTAAAATACCAATCCTTTAGAAAACGGTTTTATAAAGTTAAAAGGTATTTATTTGTAAAGGTGTAAATTTTCCGTATTTTAGATTCTAGGGTTTCCTAAGTCAACTAGCCTATTTCTAAATGGTCTAAACGATAATTCGTTAGAAGCCTCAAATCGCCTCTTCACCGCCATTTGTGGCCAGATAAGTACAAATGAGGAAAGGAGGGATCCGCTCACGAATCGTGAGACGGGCCTTTTAATGTTACCTTTGCTCACTTTCCTAGCCTAGACACCATAAAGTCAGGTTTAGATAAACGATCGATGTCCACAACTTATCGTGTTTTCCTAATAAGAGGTATTTATTTAAAAGTGTAACAAAGTTAAAACTTTTAGAAATGATTTTATTAAGAATATGGTATTTAAATGAAAGTTTTGTTTTATCGTATTCTGAGTTTTGATGATATCGTTTAGGGTTGTATTTGCGTGTGTGTGGAGATAGGTCATTACCTCGTGCTCTACTTTAAATGTATAGCAAAGTTAAGGGGTTAAATTTGAAATCGAAACATGGTGGTATTTAAGTGAAAAATACGATAAATTGGAAAGGCTATCATTTCATGTGATGAAACTTGCTCAAATTGTTTGTTAAATATTTAATAGTCAACATAAAGATGTTTAAGCATGATTGAATTGGTGAGAAGTGAAATTTTATAGAAAACCGAATCGGAAATCGGATTTGTTCCGATTCCGACGGGTTTTGTAGTTTCGTATTTTAGAGAATAAAAAAGGGGGATAGAATGGGACTTACGGGTTTCGTTTAAGCAAAGGAGTGAAGGGGGGACTAGAGGCGTTGCTTCTTCGCGGGTTGTTCCTAAAAACGTCGCCGGAATTTCCGCCGAAATTTCGTCGGAGCTTCGCCGCGCACTTTTTTTCAAATTACACAACTCTTGGAAAATTTTTGAGAGAGTGAGCTTAGGGTTTTGGGATGAGAGGGTAGAGGGTAGGGGGTGTATTTATAGGGTAGGGTAGGGTAGGTGAAAGGTTTATAATTAAAAAAAATTGTAAAAAATGTAGAAATTCATTAAAAATTGTAGTAAATAGGGGATAATTAAGTTTTGGGAATCGATCCAATTAAATGGTGTATGCTGGGGAGTTGGGAATACGAAAAGACACATTTTTCGTTCAGGGGACTCGGCGGTCCGGCCGAGTCCGGCCGGCGGCGCCGGCCCGAGTCGGCCGGTCCGCCGGCAGACTCGGCCGATCCCGGCCGAGTCCGGTGGTCGGTGGGTGGGGAATCTTGTGGGGTAGGCACTGGTATATTTAGATTTCTGGGTTCAGTTCAAAGTTTGGGAGTTATGGTCTGTGGACTGTTGGGCTTCCAAGGAATTTTAAAAAAAATAATCTAAAAATAATATGGGGTAGGGGATTTGAACTCTGGTGGCTTGGTTCAGTAGTGCAAGGTGTTACCAATGAGCTACAGGCTCCTTCTTGTAATTATTGTGGGAAAATAAATACTTAAAGTGGTAACAGCAACATTAAATACCCCAAGTATACTTCAAATTTAAATCAATTTTATGTATAAAAAAATTGGAGTTGTTACAACTCCTTTAAACCGTGGTAGGGTAGTAATCTAAGAACAGCGGGAACACACTGAAGACGAAGTAGCGAAGTCAAGTCAACGGACTAAGCTGTACTCATGTCACCTGGGAACTGCTACCTGATGATAGGTATAATACCAACCAGCAGTTCCCCATGAGTCCTGTCCAGTATAACTCATAACCCAATAAGCACCAATATACTATCTCCAGTACGACATACTAATGACTGTGGGACAGACCATCTCTTCAGCTGGGAAGAAAAGCGTATACACTAATCTACCCTGGAGTATCGATGCCTCCTCTTAATAATCCTGCGACTAGGGACCTGTATAACGATATGCTTATAAGCTACCCAGCCCCACTAGTGTAACTGCCATCACAACGCTGGTAGTCAAGCAAAGATCCTAAGGGCTCTATCAATATGTATTAGCGATACGTTAAAAGAAACATAAAAACATATTAAGATAGAATCAAACCAAGTAGCATACTATCATATTGAGCAAGACTGCTATTATATCCATGTATATCCTAAGCTTCCAAAATGTAATATACAAAATAGTACTATACAATAATGGCCTCTACGGCATATATCTCTAACAAAAACCGAGTAGATTTCAAATTTGGTTCATACAACATCAAATTAGATTTATTTCTTTTCATTAATCCAATTAATGATGTCCTATCATTTAACTCCTATCACACCAGAAACAACGAAAATAAAATGCACATTTATGCCATCCGTATTCACTACGGGGCCCCGGGTCTTCACCGTAAGGTTACTTAACTTACGACGGGGTGGCAGGGCTAGCGCGGATGCAAAACATAAATAGCGTATATATATAAGCATTCATCTCAGGCATAATATAAAGGTATCACGGCAGCAGAAGCAATAAAAGATAGGAATAGAGTATATACTCGGATGTACGCTTTTCGTGTTAGCCGCTAACGAAAATACTGATTCCACAGTGGTCCGAATAGCCTATGTGTGAATATTCTAGACCACTACGAGTGCGGAAAGCTACTCACAAAGTAATCGAAGTGAGGCAAACCCCCTCAATGAAATGATTGGATTACCTGACACTTTGAATACCCGATATTTTGTGCACTCCTCCTTGGGTCAATCCTAGATACTGAAATGCAAAAATATACAAAAATGGCTGCAGCGACCTCAACCCGGTATGCCCTAATAAAAGAATATACATCCAAAATGATTGCATAAATTTACATTGAACAAATATCTAGATTCACACGGGACGATTCTGTTGGATATAGTGCCCTCATGGCAATTATTATAGTCACGGACTTGTGATTACGATGATTGAGTAAGGACCTATACCGATAGAATAGTCTTACTTGACATGATAGTATGCTATCTGGTTTGTCTTTATCATCATGTACATGTTGATAGAGCCCATAGGATTCTTGCTTGACTGCCAGCATTATGATGGCGATCATATATTTGGGAGCTGGGGTCTATAAGCACATCCTTAAATGTCCCTAGTCGTGGGAGTATCGAGACTGGGCATCTATACTCCAGTGTAGACTAGTGTATACTGATTGAGACCCCGACGAGGGGAGGTGGCCAGGTCTCACAAGCCATTGGTGTTAGTTTGTTCACCTAAGATAGTATACAGGTGCTCATTGGGTTATGGGTACACTGGACGGACTCGCCGGGAACCTGCTAGTTGGTATTATACCTATTGTCAGATAGCAGTTTCCAGGTGACATGTGTACAGGTTAGTTTGTCGACCTGAGATCGTCATTTGTCTCGTGTGAGTTCCCTCTGTGCTTTGATTACTACCCTACCACGGCTCAAAGGAGTCGTGCAAGCAGGTTTTAGTTGGGTACGGTCCCGAGCCACATAGAGGCAGTGATCGGATCGTCGGGGATTCGTCTCTCCCGATATTGGGGGTTGATGTCGCGTTGTGGACGGATGGCCATCACCAAAAATCCGTGGCCACGGTGGACGAAAATTACCGATTCAGGATCGATAATTTCTCTGGTGGTGATGGGTTTCATACCGACACTAAATGTCGCATTGTTAGAGGTCTGACTTTATCCTCCCCCTTAGACTCGATATGCGATACTCTTAAGACGAAAAGATTGGACTGTACGGATATTGTCACTGTCAGGCTCAGTAGAGGTTCTGCATGAGTTTGCTCGTTGGCCTCCCTTTCGCTCAATACCTGGGTAGCCATTACGTACAACTAGTGTCGCTGACGTGCTTATGGTTAAACCCACTGCCAGCGTATTGACGAGTTTTTAGAGTCCCACACAGAGGGTTTCCCTGGTTCTGGCAAAATGATGTAGTAGCCATATTGGATACGGGCAGGGTTCCGATCGATTGATGTACATTGTACTCGGGTTTTCGATTGGACAGTTGATTATACTAGCCGGCTCGGTTTTGAGCCGGATTATTAAATCAGGTATTTATTTAATAATTTACGTATATGTATTTCGGTACGTATATTCTAGTATTATATTCTTTGTGTTATTCTATCTCTTTGGGTATTCGTATTTCGGTACGAATGCAGATATATTTACAGTAGAATGTAATGCGTATTTTTTACCGGATAACATTCTAGAAGGTGCCACCTCATTTCTTGATTTGAACATTTTATTAAATGGATAAATGAGGTGGATATTAGCTTAAGGAGGTATGGTGACAACCATGCTTGCAATAGTGCACACAAATGAATTGATAATTCATTTGTGTTCACTATTCAAGCATGGTGGGATTTAAAAATCGGAAAAATGATTTTAACAAAACCTAGAATGCTATTTTTTCTTTCATGGTTGAGTTCGTTTTTGCAAGCATGAAGGTTTTGTTCACTTGGTTTTTCTTGAGCTCCTCCCTCACCATTAGCCTCACCTCCTCTAGCTTTCTTGTTTTGCTTACACATTCAAGATTTGAGATAGATAACACTAAGATCCTACACACTACATCCTAGGCTCTCTAGGGTAGCATCCTAGAGACCCTAGTTGCTCCATTTGCATCATGTTGTGGAGCTAGAGCCGGCGTTACATCCCTCGGGTGGATCATCGGAGATGGAGGAAGACCGACAACCAAACTTCATCAAGGGAACGCTAAGAGCTTGGAATGAAGACCGAAGGACACGGATCAACACGGTATAACAATTCTAACTCTTAGTTTAAATTGCTAGTATAGGTTTTAAGGTCGATCCAGGATTCGGGTAATGGTAGCGCCAGTTTAGAAATTTTTGTTCCGCATTTTGGCCGCGTTTTAATGGCCGGGACGCTGCCGTAATCCTTCATGGTATCAGAGCCACCCTTTAAAACCTTAGCTAGCTCGTTTAGACAATGTTAAAGTATCGAAATCGAAACAGTCCCGAAACAATGCACTGCAGATTGTGTTCTCTGTCGGTTTTCAAAGTATTCAAAAATTTTTGCAAACAAGTGCAGAAGACTTCTTGAGTGACCAGAAGACCACACTCCAAAAACGAGCCCACATCGCCGGAATTGGGCCGAGCACATGTGAGGAAAATCCGAGGAGGCCGGCCTGGGGGTGGGGTTTTGACTTCGTTTTTTGAGTGTGGTTTGGTCTCTGGAAACTTGGTGCAGTGGTATTGTTTATTTTGCCCATTTTGGATTTTTTGTTATCTGTTGTTCGGGGGCAATTCGGGGTGTTTCGAAGTCAATAAATTAGTACTGTTTAAATGTTTATATCGGTACATACATTATTATCTGCGACAGTGAATGTCATTTGATTGGTACAACTCGTCTAATTGCTATATGTCTTTTAGACGGGTTTGCGAACGTGACATTCACGTTGATGTTCTGTGTTGTGCTGTGATGTTAGTTGGATCGTCGTGGTGGATAGCTATGGTGCAATGTTAGTTCAGTTTTATTTCATTTATACATTTGATATTGCGGGGCGAGCATCCGACATATGGACTGCTGTCACTGCCAGTTCATATATTATTCTTTTGGGGCACGACCGGGTTGAGATCGATGTCAACCTTGTATATTATTTTCTTTTCTGTACTAGGATTACCCCACGGTGGAGTGCACGAATAGCCGTGTTCTAGAGGGAAACGGGTCCGCATCTTATGGCGTTGAGACGGAGGGGACCTTACTATAGAATTAGCGACTATTCGCCGCACTCGTAGGGGGTATAGGCTGACCCAGGAGGGGTGCTCAAGTTACCGGATTCCATGAAGTGCTGCGTGGCCCATTCACATTGTTGAAGGGGGCTGCCTCGCTTCTGGTTTTGCGGGTAACTTGCCGCGCTCGTAGGGGTCTAGGTTTTCATTGCACTGGCTATCCACATGACAGGGAACGTCGGGTCTCACTTGCGGCTCAAGTGAAACCCGGGGCTCCAGATTATCCGCCATTATGTGTTACTTCTGTGATGTTTTCTGTGATGTTACTTATATCATGCTTGGGACGATTGTTATATATTTATATATATACTAGTAGATGTATATGTTTTGCACCCGCGCTAGTCCAGTCCCCGCTCTGTCGTTAGTTAAGTAACCTAACGGGTGATGACAGGACCCAGTGGCGAATGCGAATGGCATATACGTACATTTTATTTTCGTTCTTTTCTGGTGTGATTAATTGATAGGACTGCATTGATTCTTATCAATACAAGGATAAAATAAACCTATATATGATGTTGTTGGAACCAAGTTTTTAAAAACTGACATTACAAACGTTCTCTTTTGCTTTGCATAGTGGTATTCAGTTTGGAATATCCTGCACCTCATTCGACGAGGCAAGGGCCGAGATCCCTTCATCGGGAGTGAACCCTTGAGTAAAAGTTTGTGTCACCGTAATAACTTCACTATAGTCGATTTCTTGTGCTTTGCACAGTGGTATTCAGTTTGGAATATCCTGCCCCTCCTTCGACGAGGCAAGGGCCGAGATCCCTTCATCGGGAGTGACCGCTTGAGTAAAAGTTTGCGTCAACGTAATAACTTCACTATAGTCGATTACTTTTGCTTTGCATCTTGGTATTCAGTTTGGAATATCCCGCACCTCATTCGATCAGGAAAGAGCCGAGATCCCTTCACCGGGAGTGACCTCTTTAGCAAAAGTTTTCGCCACTATATATTTGTAAAACCACTTCGGTTCCTTCAACGATATCAAGTTCATTACGTTAAAGGTTTTTTGCCAAAAACCAGCCGTAGCCCTCCGTCATTTCAGACTAGTATTGCTTAGTATTCGTGCTACGTATATCGTGCATTAGCCGAGACGTTGTGTTCGGTAGCTATGTAGTGCTTTTCTATTGCATAGATAACGCGATTGGTTAGGACAGTCGTACGATCATTTTGATCTTTAGTCAAGGCTCGTACGGGTGGGTCTAATGCTGTCAAGATAATGACGGGTAGAACTTGACTAGGACCTTTTGACATTTTGATCTTTAGTCAAGGTCACTTGGGTCCTAGGGGTAAAAATCACATCGGGAGTTTCAAACATACAGGAAACTTGCCAGGCATGCACAAACCTTCTGGTGTGTGATGACTTGAGTGGCTTCCATCAAGTTATCATGCGATGATAGTTGGATCCTGATTCCGACTGATGAGTAGCATTACTCCTCGGGTGATTCCGACTAATTCTCCTTTTGGGTTTGGAGGAGAATTCAAGGAAACAGTGGGAGCCATCCAGATTAGATAAAATAATTAACCATTCTAATCTAGGTTAGAGTGCACGCTGAGAGTTTCTTTTCTCTCTCTCTCTGGCTGTGACTATGACCCGACCTTTGACTGAAACTCATGAAACCAAGTTGACCGAACCTTCTTAAAACACTTTAGCTTTTGGAATATCACGGTGTCGCATATATCATTGCCACTTCAATACCACCATTGATTTTCTACAGAACACCTCGTATCACTACGAACATCCGCTTCCATTGAATAAATCCATCGTATAGTTACATACGAACTCGAAGGAACTTTTTCGAGGATGGATTCTGGTTCTGGAGAGATTGAATAGAATTATTCGGTTGTCTTTTCTGTTTACCTTTTCTAAGGTTGTGACGGTTCCTAGGATTAGGAGAGGGTACACCTATTGAGCTTATTGGATAGTCTTCCTCCAGACCATAGGCAGGTGCCGAACGGTAGGGAAAGAAGAAAACCAACAAGCTTAACTGTGGTGTACAGAAGGTAATAAGTAAAGACATATAAAAGGATTAGAATAATGGCAAAGAAAATTGCGTCTGCTATCATTCACGACGAAACCGTATATAACCTTGCCACTCCTACATCCACTTTGCATTTCTCTAGAACACTCCGTATCACTACGGATATCCACTTCCATTGGATATGCCATCGTATAGTTACATACGAACTCGAAGGAATTCATTCCAGATTCGGGGATGGTTTCCGATTCAAGAGAAATTGGATAGGATTATTCAGGTGTCTTTTCTCTTTACCTTCTCTCTGGTTGCGAGGGCTCCTAGGATTAGGAGAGTACGCCGATTACTCTTATTGGATAGTCTTCTTCCAAACCTTAGGCTGGTGCCGAAGGGTAGGGATGGAAGAAAACCAATTAGCCTAAAGAAGGCGTACAGAAGGTAATAAGTAAAGACATAATAAAGAGATTGGAGTGAGGGCAGGTAAGTATATGGTTACTGTTATGATTCAGGATAATGGAAGAGGCGTTACTAGGAATACCAGTTAACCCTTTTTGAAATATTTTCATGTTTCAGTTTCACTGTGCAATATTAATTGAAAACTGTTTTCCCAATTGGAATCTAACTCCAGGGTATGTATTTATCAGATCAGTTTCTCACATCTGTATATTATTATGGATGGTGAGTGGGAGTAAGATATTGGGAATTGGGTGATTAGATTCTCATTATATAGGAATTCATAGTAATTGGTTATATTTGAGGAAATCATCTGGTTTTTGCCGGACAACAAATATTTGGTTTTGAATATCCGTTGTTATGCACCAATTTCAAACTGATATTTCTGTACGTTTAATTTATAAAGTGAGATATAACTTTTTGATATTATGTTTGTGACATTTACCTATATCAGTTAGTGATTAGGTAAGGTGCATTCAATAGCGGTGTAATTCTTCTTAACCATAAAACAGTTTTTCCAACCTACGGCGCACATGGTTTGAGTTATTGAACTCAGGGGACTTGTACAAAGTATTGTATGTTGTCCAGTGTCCATTAGGACAATAGGGTTGGTACTCGTACTATATTCTATTTACTTGTGACTTCTCCAGTTCTGGACAAGTATTTCGTTGAAATGCAAAGTCCAGATATTGAGAAGTTATATGTATGAGAATAAAGTAGAGAACCATTTGTTGGAAGTATCAGGATTCTTCGAGGAAGTCGAAAATGTAGATACTTGTGTTTGGTATTCCATTGATAGTAATGGTTTTGAGAACTTATTTCTCTTTCAGGTTACTCTTATATGGATGCACTCCTAGTTGAGTAATGCTGAATAGTCTCCTTCCATTTGGTTGATATGCACTGGAGACAGCTGCATGATTTGAATCTGGTTCCAATTAAATTAGTGCTTTTGTTTCTATATTGGATATATATAGAATCAATCTATATCTTAACGATGTTAAGGTATAGGGAGTTGTTCGGCTGATTCTTAAAACCAGAATCTGGATAAACTCGAAGCACGTTTCAGTAATGGTTGTTTGTGGGTTATCCCGGGCTTTGACGAGGGTTAACTTTCTACCATCAGGAAGATCAATATTTATATTGTTCTTGACTCGCCACTGTTTTAGTAAAATGGATTTTTTCAGAAAAACAGAAGTGGGAGTATGGTAGAACTGGAAGTGATTCCAGAACAACAAACGATCACTGAAGATTTAATAGAACCTAAGGATTCAATTGGATTTGACGTTCCATTAGCCACTCCGCAGATTTGGTGGATAACATCAGGCACCCGAGTGGTACTACGGTCTTCTCAGAGATGGTGACAGGGATGTTCTTGTTTACCCAGACTTGTCATTGCTGCTGTTCTAGACTATAAGACCTGGCAAGGGGATGAGTATAGCGTGGTTCTAAACTAGCTTTAGAAGTGCACGTGTATATGACTCTGCCAGAGGGTTGTTGTAGTCAGTGGGAGCAGCGGGAGCATATATGACAAGTAGCTTATGTCTATTTATAGACTAAAGCAAGTATAGCGGAAATAGATCATCTGGTTTTTGATGCGACAGTCATAGGTTTTGACTTCATCAGAATGGGAGATGGATCTGGTAAGAAGGTAGTAGGAGTGATGTCCAGGTATTGGGATGACATGCACTTGATAGGAGGAGATATTCCTACACTACGATCGGTTATACTGTGGTTGTCATAATGTTGTCTCTCCACATAGGATATGGATATAATATCAAGTTTTCTGGTTACAAGATCTATGGTTTTAGATCTAGATTTGGGAAGTAACCTAATCAGGGTACTTTGACATTATTCTAAAGGTATTTTAGAATAGATGACTTCTGGCATGGTGGTGTGCCTGCAGGTGATAGAGTCACCCTCTCTAAAGGTGTCTTACAGACTAAAGGGGAGAGGGATCTGAATGATTAGCATATCACTTGCTTATGCAATTGAGTTAATCATGAAATGTCAAGTACCACACCAGATATTGCTTTTGCACTAGATACAATAAGCAGATATATTAATCCAATCCTAAAGAAACATTGGGAAGCAGTTATTGAACATAAGTAAATGTTCTAGGGAAATGATTACGGCACCCTCCTTCAGGAGACGATTATCATTTCAGCCTTCCAAGGTGATCTGGATGACATAGTGACTGTCAGAGTTATAGTTTTCCCTCCTATGAGGGACAGTCTATTGGACAGCTGGTCCAAGCGGATACTGAGGAATGGCATGGTGCAGAATACTGATTAAATTCAGTGGACGATACAATCTAAGAAGTTTGCCAGATTTGGAGTTCATTTACGAACTGGGTCCCATCTGATATCCAGACAAATTGTAAGACAGGTATTGCTCATTTTGGGAGATAGCTTTCTCTGCGAAGTTGAGATATAGAGAGATACAGAAAGAAACATTGGAGCGGATCCACTCACTGAGGCTATTTCTCGAACGCAATCATTTTCGCAAACGGGCTTTGCGAAACTGATTAGTAGAGAAGTTGGTGTTCGGTATCACACGGGCTTTGAGTATGCGACATCGCAATAATTGGCCTTAAGTGCAAGTGGGAGATTATTGGCTATAGTGCCCTCAAGGCAATTATCATAGTCGTGGACTTGTGATTAGGATGATTGAGTGAGGACCTATACCGATAGAACAGTCTTACTTGAGATGATAGTATGCTATCTGGTTTGTCTTTATCATCATGTACATATTGATAGAGCCTATAGGATTCTTGCTTGACTGCCAGCATTATGATGGCGATCATATATGTGGGAGCTGGGGTCTATAAGCACATCCTTAAATGTCCCTAGTCGTGGGAGTATCGAGACTGGGCATCGATACTCCAGTGTAGACTAGTGTATACTGATCGAGACCCTGACGAGGGGCGGTGGCCAGGTCTCACAAGCCATTGGTGTTAGTTTGTTCATCTAAGATAGTATACAGGTGCTCATTTGGTTATGAGTACACTGGACGGACTCGCCGGGAAGCTGCTAGTTGGTATTATACCTATTGTAAGATAGCAGTTCCCAGGTGACATGTGTATAGGTTAGTCTGTTGACCTGAGATCGTCATTTGTCTCGTGTGAGTTCCCACTGTGCTTTGATTACTATCCTACCATGGCTCAAAGGAGTCGTGCAAACAGGTTTTAGTTGGGTACAGTCCCAAGCCACATGGAGGCAGTGATCGGATCGTCGGGGATTCGTCTCTCCTGGTATTGGTGGTTGATGTCGCGTTGTGTACGGATGGCCATCACCAAAAATCCGTGGCTACTATGGACGAAAATTACCGATCCAGGATCGATAGTTTCTCAGGTGGTGATGGGTTTCATACCGACACTAAATGTTGCGTTGTTAGGGGTCTGACTTTATCCACCTCCTTAGACTCGATATGCGATACTCTCAGATGAACAGACCGGACTGTACGGATATTGTCACTGTCAGGCTCAGTAGGGGTTCTGCATGAGTTTGCTCGTCGGCCTCCCTTTCGCTCAATACTTGGGTAGCCGTTACATACAGCTAGTGCCGCGGACGTGCTTGTGGTTAAACCCACTGCCAGCGTATTGATGAGTCTTTAGAGTCCTGTTCATATCAGATTATTGCATTTTTATACCGCCCAATTTTTATCATATTGCTTATCGGTAGGTACTCATGAGCCGTGTTTGCTAGTCAATTGCAGGATACAGGTTCTCGGCTCTTAACAATGAAATTCATGGAAAAACACGACAAAATCCGAGTTCCTGCCAACCACAGATAAAACACGGGTCTCCGCTCTTTATCCGTCTGTTGCCACACACCAGTTAAGAGAAAAAATGGCAAATCAATGTCATTTTCATGCACAAGGCTCCATGGCAACACAAGATCCAAGAAATCTACGCGGAGCTCAAGAAAATCATGGCAAAAAGATCCACATCCAATCACCTTTTGGTCTACTAAAATTCTGGAAGAAATGTGGAAGGATTATCAGAAAAAACATATGCCAAACTACAGACAACATCAGACCAGGGGGCCCCACAAAATACGAGGAGCCAAATCCTCTATTAGGCCGCGGAACCGCGGCCTAAGCATGCTTAGGCCGCGGAACCGCGGCCGTACGGCCTTGTCGGCTGAAGACATTTCAGGGGCAATTTGGTATTTTTATGAAGGCTCAGAATTTTGCCCTAGGATTTCAGTTGCCTGCCTATAAATAGTCCAGAACTTGCCAAAGCCAAGGGAGGATAATCTTGTATTTTCTACGTTTTAGAATACTTGTTCTTCTTCCTCTTCTCATCTCTTCTCTATTGAAAAACTTGTAGTGAGCTTTTGTGAGTGAAGAATGATGAATAAAGAAGTTCATTTTATTTTCATACTTGTCTTGCTCTTATGTTAAATGCTTGTAATTTTCATTTGTTAACTTAGTTGTTGTTATTTCTTGTTATTTCTTTCTTTCTCTTTTTCTTTATCCTTAAAACAACCATGATGCTTACGCTTGATCGTTGCCAAGGTGAGGTCGCAAATAGCTAGTTGTTATCTTCTAATCTCTTTCTTTCTATCTTCCTCTTTGTTTTATTTTCTTTTCATTATGATGTGTGAGTAGTTTCTATACTTGTTAGGGTAGGATAAGGGAAGTTTGAGAGAAGGAAATCTCTCTCACTCTTTCCTTGCCCAACATCTTAAATCGACTCCCGTTAATTGAACCACAATCCGCTCCCTACGGCACCCTATCCTACATGATAGCGGTGATTCCGTAGTGAGACCGGTTGTGGTTGAATTAACCAGAGGTTATGGCTAAGAGCCAAGAACGGACGGACAAGCACCAAAAGGAAGAACTTAAGCGTTGGAAAGCCTAGCTTATACTCGTAAGTTCCTTCCTAGTCGTGCTAATCCCCGTTATTGCCGATTACCGTAACACCGATATTAAGAGTGGCAACGAAAGAAGTGAGCGACTCCTAACTCAAACTAACCTAATCCTAACCATAACAAGCTCTCTTTACATATCATTTTAACACTTAGATAATCACAAACAAATCTGGAAAATTGGACTTAACTCGTTAAAACACATAGAAAAAGATTCCCATCTTCCTGCGGACGACCTGTACTCAACCGGCTAGCTACAAGCGAAACCGTTTTGATTGCGGTAATTAACTAAACTTGAACACGCAGAATCTCTAACAATCAAATGGCGCCGTTGCCGGGAAGACGGTAGTTTATTTCTTTGTGTAATTTCGGGTTAACTTGTGAATATAAATATAACCGAAAAACAAAACAAAAAAATATACATTGTAAAAAAAAAAACCCCATCTTGTTATTTTTGATTAGTTTTTGTGCAAGTGTGCAGGATAATACGAAGTTTGAGTTCAGTGCCAAAGAAGTGGGATATACGAAGTTCAAGTTCAGTGCCAAAGACGTGGGAAGATAGACCCACATTTCGCGGCTACACCGCGACGGATCAAAACGAAGCAAACGGTCTACTGAAAGATTCTGGAGCAGATACAGTGAGTACATAAATATTCAGCACATCCAGACAAGCAGAGGACACCCAACAGAGCACAGCCAATTTTTTCAGAAGCCCAAACCCATCATTCCGCCGCGGAATCGCGGCATAAGGAGGCTTAGGCCGCGGAACCGCGACCATTTGGAGGCTTCAGGGTTCCAAAACTTCTGTGAGTGTTTCTTTATCTCTCCCCACTCCTCTGGACTCCAATAAACTGTGTTTTCTGCAGCATTCTTTGTGCAAATTCTCTTCCCCCTTCCAATAAACTGTTCTTGTGCAGGATTCTTTGCGCCGCCCTAAAAATAAAAATTGTTTGCAGTTGATTTGTTACCGCTTTGCATTCATTAAGGGGCTTGAAACCAATTCAGATTGGGTGGGGATTTCATCACCCTTCCCAGGACCCCAAAAACCACAAAAAGCATATGCATTGACCATTGTTAAATTAAAAAATACTAGACTCAGCCCTAAGGACTTCGCGCTCAAAAGGACAGAGGACTAGTTACAGGCATCGGCCGTTTATCCTATCTGACTTTTGCGGTGTCTAGGCAAGTGTGTCGAAGGCAAGTGGTTATTTAATTAAGGAACTTCACGAAAGCGTTGGACAACCTCCCACTTACCTGGCACTTACCTGATCGCAATTGACGGAGAAGAGGCGGTTTGAGGTCCTATTTCTAGCCCTCTGGAACAGTTAAGAGCTGTCTAGCAGACCTAGGTGACCCTAGATCTAGGTGTGATTGTGCATATCTTGTTTGTGATTGCTTAAAGCCGTAAGTCCGTACATATTTCTGTAAAGCTCTTTCTAAAAATAAAATTAAAAAAAAAGGGAAAAAAATCAAAAACTTTTATAAAAACTTGCCCTTTGTCGCCAAAATCCATTTTTCACCCACCACCCATCGCCTTTCTCCATTAACGTTTTCTTACCGCTACCTTCTCCGCTTTGACTATACTAAACTCGTTTAGTGTATGTCCGCTTGGACTCGGGACACTAGCGCCCGCCTAGTCCGCGTTACGTTAGTCGCTACCGACTACGCGATCGACTCAGACGTCGAAACTCCGTCCACTCCTCTTTCACCTTTACCTTTGCCGGCCAACTCCGACGTTGGCCGGAATTCTGTTCATACACCTTCACCATCACCATCACCAACCTCTTCTTCCGCGATGTCAGGATTTAATCCGAACATCTCTTTGACTACCCCTGGATTGGCTCCACCTCCTGTTGGAGATAGTGCCCTCATAGTCAATTATTGGATCGCAGGTACGTGATTGCAATGATTGCGGAGGACCTATACCGGTAGGACAGTCTTACTCGAGATGATAGTATGCTATCTGGTTTGCCTTTATCAGTCGTGTACATGTTCAGGTGACTGATTACATGTTACACTTTGATAGAGCCCTTAGGATCTTGCTTTACTACCAACTGTATGACGGCGATCATATACGTGAGAGTTGGGTAGTTTATATGCATATCCTTAATTGTGGTCCCTAGTCGTGGGAGTTTCGAGACAGGGCATCGATACTCCAGAGTAGACTAGTGTATACAGTCGAGACCCCGACGAGGGGCGGTGGCCGGTCTCACAAGCCACTGGTGTCAGTTGGATCACCTAAGATGTATACAGGTGCTCATTGGGTTATGAGTACACCGGACAGGACTCGCCGGGAATCTGCTAGTTGGTATTATACATATCGTCAGATAGCAGTTCCCTGGTGACATGTGTACAGGTTAGTTCATCGACCTGAGGTCGTCATTTGTCTCGTGTGAGTTCCCACTGTGCTTTGATTTCTACCCTACCACGGCTCAAAGGAGTCGTGCAAACAGGTAGCTTTTGGGTACAGTCCCGAGCCATATGGAGGCACGTGAGCGGATCGGCAGGGGATTCGTCTCTCCCGGTATTGGGGGCGAGATCGTGCTGTGTCTAGGAGAGCCATTACACAAAGCCCACGGCCGTGGCAGGAGATTTACTGGTAGGTACTCCAGTAGTATCTCAGGGTGTTATTGGGCTACACTCCGACACAACTTATACTGCTATTGGGGGTCTGACGTTACTAGCCCCCTAGGTAGATATGCGATACTCATAGACGAACGGACCGGACTGTATATACATTGTCACTATTAGGCTCAGTAGGGTTTCCGGATGAGTTCGCTCATCGGCATCCCTTGAGGTCAGTCCATGGGCAGCCGTTACGCATTGGTAGTGCCGCTGACGGTTTGTGGTTAAACCCACTGCCAGGGTACTGACGAGTCATTAGAGTCCCCCACAGACAGTTTCCCAAGTTCGGGCGAAACGTTGTAGAGGCCGTATGGTTTTATGGCAGGGTTCGGAAAATGCACGTGCGCTTACGCACGTGTCAGATTTCGGGCAGATGATACTGGTCGGCTTTGGTTTAAGCCGGGTCCGAGTATTATATTGAGTAGATATAATATCTTTGTCTCAGTTGCATTTGTATTCGGTCGTAATACAAATGCGGGTATATTTATACAGTTACGGGGTTATCCTGAAAGTTGTTTCAGGATCACTTTTGGAAGTTGCCAGTTTCCAGTTTTCTATCAGCCGTCTTTTAACATTCGGTTAAAGACGGGTTTATCATTTCTTTGGAAGAGTGTGGATGCTTCTAGAAGGTTCTAGAAGTGGTGAGGTGTCATTGTTTCATTGGTTGCTTTCTTTGTGTTCACACTGTGTGTTCACACTAGATATTTATTTGTGTTCACACTAGATATTTATTTATGTTCACACTCTTGTGGTCACTCTCCTCTCTCCTACACTCACCCCCCCATCCCTATATATGGCCGGCCCCCTCCTCTCTCTCTCTCACTCACTTGTTGTTTCATTTTGGAAAAAGATTATGATAGCTTTGGGGTGTATGGAAATATCATTGCTCATTTCTTTCCATCACCCGGACCAATCAGCAACTTCATTAACCGTTCGTCCATAGCTTTGGACGGAACGAGACAAAGTCTTCTACTCATTCTCTACGTCAATCTTGGTCGTCTCTTTTAGCAAACTTGACGACCGAGTTGCCTCGAGTCAGAGGCGGGAGCCCGTTTAAAGAATCGTTGACGTGGTGCCACCTGGACGAGCAGATCGGAGATCGACGAGATCGGAGCAGCCGCAACGGAGCGTGGGATGATGGTTAAAGAACGAAGGACTCGGATCGTTCGGTATAAACTTTCTACACTCTTTACAATTTGTTAGTTTAGCAATAATGGCAGATCCGGGTGAAAGTATACGATAGCGCCAGTTAAAAGTTTTTGTTCCGCATTTGGCGTCTGTAGACGGCCGGGGCGCTACCGTAGACTTACAGTGGTATCAGATCCTCACCATTTTGCTATACTAACTTGTGCTAACGCGTTTAAAACATCGATTGAACCGGATATCGAAAAACACAATTTTCAAGCTTCACAGTTTTTGTCGATTTTAAATGATGTCCTAAAATTATTCTACATATCTCAGAAAACTGTGCAGGGTTTTATAAGAACACCGTACAAATTTGGGCACATGAATCGACAAGACTGCCGCGGAATCGCGGCCAAACCCATGGTTTGGCCGCGCATCCGCGGCCGTTCTGAGTGATCATGCCCCAAACTTGCACAGTGTATTCTTCTCTGGAAATTGGGGTTTTTGGTACATATCTTTTGGGCCCAGATTTTGTTACTGTTCACCAGTTGTTCGTGGGGCCCACTTCTTGATATTTAGTCGATCGAAATTTAAACACGTTAGTTTACAGTGCTTACATTATATCTCCGACCGGGAATGTCATTTGATCGGTAAACCGCGTCTGATTGCTATAGTTCTTTTAGACGGGTTTGCGAACGTGACATTCGCGTTGATGTTCTGTGTTGTGTTGTGATGTTGCGGATTTGTCGTGGTGGATAGCAGTGTGCAATGGTAGTGCAGTTTGGATTTATTTGTACATTTGATATTGCGGGGCGAGCGTCCAACATGTGGACTGCCGTCACTGCCTGTTGTATAATATTCTTTTGGGGCACGACCAGGTTGCGGTCGATGTACCTGTTGTACTATTTTTCATTACTGTACTAGGTTTTGCCCCACGACGGAGTGCACGGTTAGCCGGGTTCTGGAGGGCAACGGGTCCGCATCTCATGGCTTTGAGAGGCAGAGGGGCCCTACTCTAAAATTGGCAAACTATTCGCCGCACTCGTAGGGGGTACAGGTTGACCCAAGGAGGGGTGCTCAAGTTACCGGATTCCGTGAAGTGCTGGGTGGTCCATTCACTATGCTGTAGGGGGCTGCCTCGCTTCAGGTTTTGGCGGGTAACTTGCCGCACTCGTAGAGGTCTAGGTTTCATTGCACAGGCTATCCACACGACAGGGGAACGTCGGGTTTTAGCAGCGGCTCTGTGAAACCCGGGGATCCCAGATTATCTGTATTGTTCTGTGATGCTTATTACTTTTCTGTAATGTTGCATATTATCATGCCTGGAGCGATTATTGTATATTGGTTTATATACTATTAGATGTTGTATATGTTTTACACCCGCGCTAGTCCAGTCCCCGCTCTGTCGTTAGTTAAGTAACCTAACGGGTGATGACGGGACCCAGTGACGAATGCGGATGGCATATACGTACATTTTATTTTCGTTCTTTTCTGGTGTGATTGATTGATGGGACTGCGTTGATTCTGATCAATGCAAAGTAAAACAAACCTATTTGGCAGTTGTTGGAACAATTTAAAAAGTGTTATTACAAAGATGTTTCCTTTTGTTTTGCATAGCGGTATTCAATGGAATATCCTGCACCTCATTCGACGGGGCAAGGGCCGATATCCCTTCACCGGAAATGACCCCTTGGGCAGAAGTTTGCGTCAGGGTAATAACTTCACTATAGTCGATTACAAGTTGCTTTGTATCGCGGTATTCAGTGGAATATCCTGCACCTCATTCCACGAGGAAAGAGCCGAGATCCCTTCACCGGGAATGACCTCTTTAGCACAAGGTTTTCGCCACTATATTTTAAAAAAGCTATCAGGTTCCTTCAGCGATATCAAGTTCACTACGTTAAAGGTTTTTTCGCCAAAAACCAGCCGTAGCCCTCCGTCACTTCTATTGGGTATTCAGTAGTATTCATGCTATGCATTTTAGCCAAAGTTAAGGCATAGTGTTTGGTAGCTGCTGGGTATTCAATTGTTGCATAGATAGATGAGTTAGTTTGGGACAGTCATTCTGCCGATTGGCCAAAGTCAGGGGCATGTGCGGGTGGGTTCAAATTGACAAGATAGTGACGGGTAGAACTTGGCATGTGACTTATGACATTTTGACCAAAGCCAAGGTTATAAGAGCATGGGGCAAAAATCTTATCGGGAGTTTCTAAAGAAACTGAAACTTGCCAAGTATGCGCATACCTTCTGGAGTATGAGTAACGTGGATGCATTCCATCACGTTTGTCCGAGTTTCATAAGTCATTGCCACTCCTTCTTCTACCCTTTGCATTTCTCAGAACACCCGTATTACTACGGACATCCACTTCCATTGGATAGATCCATCGTATGGTTATATACGAACTCGAAGGGAATTCTTCGAGGATGGATCCAGGTTCAGGAGAAATAGAATTGGTTTATTCAGTTGTCTTTTATTATCACCTTCTCTCAGGTTGCGAGGGCTCCTTGGTTTAGGAGAGTACACCTATTACGCTTATTGGATAGTCTTATTCCAACCATAGACAGGTGCCGAAAGGTAGGGAATGAAGAAAACCGATTAGCCTAAGTAGGGTGTGCAGAAGGCAATAACTAAAGACAAATAAAGGGATTAGAAAGAGAGCAAAGTAAATTGCGACTGTTATCATTCACGACCAAAACCGCGTACTTCATCGCCACTCCTATTTCACCTTTAAAAGAATAAGGTATTATTCAGTTATCTTTTATCATCACCTTCTCTCAAGATGCGAGTACTCCTTGGTTTAGGAGGGTACACCTATTATGCTTACTGGATAGTCTTTTTCCAAACCATAGGCTGGTGTCGAACGGTAGGGAAGGAAGAAAACCATTTAGCCTAACGATGGAAGGTAACGACTAATGACAAATAAAGGGATTTGGAGAGAAGGCAATGAAATATACGGTTAAAGTCATGAATTGGATTATGGAAGAGGCATTACTAGGAATACCAAGATACCCCTACGAAACATTTTCATGTTTCTGTGCATTGTTAAAGAAAAACTGTTTTCCCGATTAGATACTTACTCCAAGGGTATGTATTTACCAGGTTTCATTCTTATATCTGTATGGTTTTACAGATGATGAGTGGGAGTAAGTTATTGGGAATTAGGTGATTATCCTCATTATATCGGAATTCGTTGTAATTGGTGATATTTGAGGAAATCGCCAGGGTACAGTTTTCAACCTACGAAGCACAGGTTTTGAGTTATTCAACTCAGCGGACTTATACAGAGTATTGTATGTTGTCCAGTGTCCATCAGGACAAAGGGGTAGGTCCTCGTACTATGTTCTGTTTACTTATAACTTCTCTAGTTTTTAGACAAGTGTTTCGTAGAAATACAAGGTCTAAGTTTTGAGAAGTTGTGGGTATAAGAATAAAGTAGAGAACCAGATGTCACAAATATCGGGATTCTTCAAAGAGATCGAAGATGTAGATTCTTGTGATTGGTATTCAGATGATAGTAATGATTTTGAGAAACTTGTTTCTCTTTCAGGTTACTCATAATTGGAAGGATTCCTAAGTTGAGTAATGCTGATCAGCCTCTCTCCATTAAGATGATATGCACTGGAGACGGCTGCATGATTGAATGTGGTTCCAATTAAATAAGTGCCAAAGTTTCTATATTGGATATAGAATAGTTCGTACCTTAAAAGATGTTAAGGTACGGGGAGTTGTCCAGCTTATGCTTAAAACCAGACACTGGGTAACTCAGGGCACGTTTCTGTAATGGCTGTTTGTGGGTTGACCCTGGCTATGACGAGGGTTGATATTCTACTATATGGAAGATCAATAGTGATATTGTTCTTGACTCGCCACAGTTTTAGTAAAATGGTCTTTTTTCAGAAAACAAAAGTGGGAGTATGGTAGAACTGGAAGTGATTCCAGAACCGCAAACGATTACGGAAAATTTAATAGGACCTATATATTCAATCAGGTTTGACATTCAATTAGCCACTCCGCAGATATGGTGGGTAACCTCAGACACCCGAGAGGTACTTCGGTAGCCTCAAGGACGGTGACAGGGAGGTTCTTTTCTACCCAGACTTAACACTACCGTTGTTCCAGGCTATGAGACCCGGTAGGAGGGTTGTTATGGTCAGTGGGAGTAGCGGAAGCATAGTGGGCAAGTAGCTTATGTCTATTTATAGACTAGAGCAGTTATAGCGGAGATAGATCATCTAATTTTGATGTGACAGTCATGGGTTTGACTTCATCAGAATAGGGGATGGATCTGTTAAGAAGGTAGTAGGGTGTGATGTCATGGTATCTGGATGACATACACAGAGTAGGAAGTAAAATTCCTATACTATGATCGGTTGTACTGTGGTCGTCACACAGTTGTTTCTCCAGACAGGATATGGATATAATATTTGATATTCTGGTTTCTGGATCTATGGTTTTAGATCTAGATTTGGGTAGTTTCCCAATGTGGGTACTTTAACAGATATTCTAATGGTTTTTAGAATAGTTGACTCCTAGCATGGTGGTGTACCTGCAGGTGATGGAGTCACCCTCTCTAAAGGTGTCGTATAGACTAAAGAGGAGAGGGCTGTGCATGATTGGCAGATCACTTGCTTAGGCAATTGAGTCAATCGTGAGGTGTCAAGTACCACACCAGATGTTGTTTTTGCACTAGATGCGATAAGTTTGTATTAATCCAATCCTGGAGAAACATAAGGAAGCAGTTTTAGAACATAAGTGGATGTTCTACGGATTTGATGACAGCAGCCTCCTTCGGGAGACGATTATCATTCCAGGCTTCAAAGGTGACGTGGATGACAGAGTGATTGTCAGAGTTTTAGTTTTCCCTCTGACGAGGGACAGTATTATGGACAGGTGGTCCAAGAGGATACTGTGGGTGGCATGGTGCCGGATACTGATTAGGTTCAGTGATCGATACAGTCTAAGAAGTTTGGATTTGGAGTTCATTTATGAACTAGGTCCCATCAGATATCCAGACATATTCTAAGACAGGTATTACTCGATTCGGGAGATGGCTTTCTTCGCGAACTTGAGATTTAGAGAGATATAGAAAGAAACATCTAGGCGGATCCACTCATTGAGGCTATTTCTCGAACACAATAGTTTTACAAACGAGCTTTGTGAAACTGATTAGTAGAGAAGTTGGATGTTCGGTTTCACACGGGCTGTGAGTAGTCGACATCGCAATAATTAGCCTTGAGTGCAAGTGGGAGATTGTTGGAGATAGTGCCCTCATAGTCAATTATTGGATCGCAGGTACGTGATTGCAATGATTGCGGATGACCTATACCGGTAGGACAGTCTTACTCGAGATGATAGTATGCTATCTGGTTTGCCTTTATCAGTCGTGTACATGTTCAGGTGACTGATTACATGTTACACTTTGATAGAGCCCTTAGGATCTTGCTTTACTACCAACTGTATGACGGCGATCATATACGTGAGAGTTGGGTAGTGTATATGCATATCCTTAATTGTGGTCCCTAGTCGTGGGAGTTTCGAGACAGGGCATCGATACTCCAGAGTAGACTAGTGTATACAGTCGAGACCCCGACGAGGGGCGGTGGCCGGTCTCACAAGCCACTGGTGTCAGTTGGATCACCTAAGATGTATACAGGTGCTCATTGGGTTATGAGTACACCGGACAGGACTCGCCGGGAATCTGCTAGTTGGTATTATACATATCGTCAGATAGCAGTTCCCTGGTGATATGTGTACAGGTTAGTTCATCGACCTGAGGTCTTCATTTGTCTCGTGTGAGTTCCCACTGTGCTTTGATTTCTACCCTACCACGACTCAAAGGAGTCGTGCAAACAGGTAGCTTTTGGGTACAGTTCCGAGCCATATGGAGGCACGTGAGCGGATCGGCAGGGGATTCGTCTCTCCCGGTATTGGGGGCGAGATCGTGCTGTGTCTAGGAGAGCCATTACACAAAGCCCACGGCCGTGGCAGGAGATTTACTGGTAGGTACTCCAGTAGTATCTCAGGGTGTTATTGGGCTACACTCCGACACGACTTATACTGCTATTGGGGGTCTGACGTTACTAGCCCCCTAGGCAGATATGCGATACTCATAGACGAACGGACCGGACTGTATATACATTGTCACTGTTAGGCTCAGTAAGGTTTCCGGATGAGTTCGCTCATCGGCATCCCTTGAGGTCAGTCCAAGGGCAGCCGTTACGCATTGCTAGTGCCGCTGACGGTTTGTGGTTAAACCCACTGCCAGGGTACTGACGAGTCATTAGAGTCCCCCACAGACAGTTTCCCAAATTCGGGCGAAACGTTGTAGAGGCCGTATGGTTTTATGGCAGGGTTCGGAAAATGCACGTGCGTTTACGCACGTGTCAGATTTCGGGCAGATGATACTGGTCGGCTTTGGTTTAAGATGGGTCCGAGTATTATATTGAGTAGATATAATATCTTTGTCTCAGTTGCATTTGTATTCGGTCGTAATACAAATGCGGATATATTTATACAGTTACGGGGTTATCGTGAAAGTTGTTTCAGGATCACTTTTGGAAGTTGCCAGTTTCCTGTTTTCTATCAGCCGTCTTTTAACATTCGGTTAAAGACGGATTTATCTTTTCTTTGGAAGAGTGTGGATGCTTTTAGAAGGTTCTAGAAGAGGTGAGGTGTCATTGTTTCATTGGTTGCTTTCTTTGTGTTCACACTGTGTGTTCACACTAGATATTTATTTGTGTTCACACTAGATATTTATTTGTGTTCACACTCTTGTGGTCACTCTCCTCTTTCCTACACTCACCATCCCATCCCTATATATGGCCGGCCCCCTCCTCTCTCTCTCACTCACTTGTTGTTTCATTTTAGAAAAAGATTATGATAGCTTTGGGGTGTATGGAAATATCATTGCTCATTTCTTTCCATCACCCGGACCAATCGGCAACTTCATTAACCGTTCGTCCATAGCTTTGGACGGAACGAGACAAAGTCTTCTACTCATTCTCTACATCAATCTTGGTCGTCTCTTTTAGCAAACTTGACGACCGAGTTGCCTCGAGTCAGAGGCGGGAGCCCGTTTAAAGAATCGTTGACATGGTGCCACCTGGACGAGCAGATCGGAGATCGACGAGATTGGAGCAGCCGCAACGGAGCGTGGGATGATGGTTAAAGAACGAAGGACTCGGATCGTTCGGTATAACCTTTCTACACTCTTTACAATTTGTTAGTTTAGCAATAATGGCAGATCCGGGTGAAAGTATACGATAGCGCCAGTTAAAAGTTTTTGTTCCGCATTTGGCGTCTGTAGACGGCCGGGGCGCTACCGTAGACTTCCACCTCCTACGGAGACAATAACCCACCACCGCCGCCTGTTGTAGCGCCGCAGCGAATCGCGCTCCAGGATCGTTTCTATCCCACCCGTTCTGCACTTCCCACCTGCCTTTCTCTTCCACCGGCCAATGGGGATAATTTTGAAATTAAGCCCCACTTCATCAACATGCTTCCACGATTTCATGGGCTTGAATCTGAAGATGCCTATATCTTCATCAATAAATTTCAAAACGTTTGTACCATGATGAAAACTACCCAACTGTCGGACGATGCTATACGTCTACGGGTCATTCCGTTCACTTTATGTTAGTTATATGTATGCCCTAGAGGCCATTACTGTACATAGGATGTATATTGTAGTGGATGCTGGGACATATATAGGGAGGACTTTCTTGCTCGACATGATAGTATGCTATCTGGTTGAACTTTACCTTAACCTGTATACTGATTGTCTCTCTGTTACATGTTGGTAAAGCCCTTAGGATCTGTACTTGACTACCTGGACTATGATGCGGATCATACTAGTGGGGATATGGTAGTCCATAAGTACATCCTTCAAAGTCCCTAGTCGAGGGTGTATCGAGATGGGGCATCGATATACCAGAGTAGACTAGCGTATACCTTCTCGACCCATACAGATGGGTGATGGATGATCCCATATCCATTGGTGTTTGACATCAGAGGAGATATACGGGTGCTCAGTAGAGACTGGGTACACTGGACGGACTCGCCGAGAACTCCCAGATGGTATTATACCTCACGTCAGATGGCAGTTCTCTGGTGACACTGGTACAGAGTAGTCTGTTGACCCGAGATCGTCATAGAGTCTCGTGTGGTTCCCACTGTGCTTTGATTTCCATCTTACCACGTCCAAGAGGGCGTGCAAAACGGTGGTTTTTGGGTACAGTCCCGAGTCACATGGAGGCAATGAGCGATAGGAGGGGATTCGTCTCTCCCGGTATAGGGGGTTGATGTTGCGCTGTGTTCGATTGGCTATAACAGGAAATCCCTGGCCAGGGTTGCTGAGATTTACTGGTAAGTGTTACCAGTAGTTTCTCGAACAGTTATAGATCTCATATCGACACGACTTATTGAGCTATTGGGGTCTGACGTTTACCACCCCTAGGCGAGATATGCGACATATCAGACGATCAGACCGGACTGTACGGTAGTGTTACTGGTCGGATTCACTGGAGTGTGAGCGGGCTTGCTCGTCGATCTTCAGATCGCTCAATACCCGGGTGGCCGTTACGTTTAGCAGACCGCTTGCGGCTTGTGGGTGCTTGATATGATCATCATCCGCTGCCGGCGTATTGACGAGTCTTTAGAGTCCTACACAGAGGTTTCCTGGCTCAAGCGAAACGAAATAGGAGCGCATATGAGATATGTGCGGGACCGAGAATAATACTAGTATGTGATACTGTATTCGATTCTCGTAATGTGACATTGATCGGTTATATGCGATATAGCCGGGTTATCGGATCAAGTGTTGATTCGATAAGTTGTTACTGTTGATATTAGTCGGTTATATGCGATATGACCGGATCGTTAAATCAAGTGTTGATTTAATGATTTAATGCATAATTATATATTTGATATATTACTTTGCGTTAACTAGTATTGGTTCACTTTATATGGATTTTCTCACTTGTATTGTGCACATTGTATATGTGATATACATTTGTACATTTGCTTGTATCATGTTTGATGATACATGATTGTTTAAGTGTATGTTAAGAATAAACCATGGTTATTTATATGATTAGGGTTTTATTTCCTTTTCTTATTTATTCATCTATTTATTCATTTTGGAAATAATTAGAAAAGGCATAAAGAGAAAATGGTGGCTAATTTTGTTTCATATTGAAGCTTCTTGAAGACTTTGACCTAGTGACCATTTTGTTCTTATCCTTAACCCTAACCATTCCATTAACCATGGTCTTTTCTCTACACTTAACTAAGGTTGAATGTATGATAAGTATTGATTTACTTTTTCTTTTTAATTAATCTTATCATATAAGCTTCTTCTTCTTCTTCCTTGACTTCAAGAAGAAAAGCTTCACCTCCATCAATGGTGATTGATGCATATGAGTGAGAAATCCAATTCTAAAGTCTACCCACTTCCTATTTCTTCATCCTCTACCTCTTGCCAAGTAGTAGAGTGTGTTTTCTTCACAAGTTTCATGACTTGGTGAAGTGAGAGCTTGATCTTGCGATGCTTCGACGTAGATCATCTTCGGCATGGACATCGACGACCTAGCTTGCCCATTCTCCGATGAAGCCGACGCTTGAGCCCGGATTTGATTTGGACAGCGGAGAAGACCTCGTTGCGGAGCTATGGAGGTGGAGCACCGGATCTACAAAGGTTGTATTTCCGTATTCTCATTAGTTAATTTGTTAACTAGTTCTTTTTCGCCTAGACATCTGGTTATCGATCCGTAGTTTAGGGTTTGTAGGCACCGTAAAATTTGAAAATGGCATGTTCGATGCCTTGTGAGACCTCTTGGGAGTGCCTAGGAACCCTACACTTTATGCGATCTTGCTGAAAAATGGCTGTATAGAACCGCTTCCCATTCCATAACCAGTTAGGACGAGTTTGTAAAAGCGTTTGTAAAGAAATTCTATTCGAATCATAAAACTGCAAGGATTCGTAATGAAATCAACCAATTCTCTCAGCTTCCTTCTGAACCCTTCTGGAAGTGCTTTGACCGTTACAAAGACCTTCTTGTTCAGTGTCCTCACCACGGTATAGAGAAATGGCAACTTTGCCAAACCTTATACGAGGGCCTGAACCCAGCAACGAAGCAGTTGTTGGAAACCATCTGTCAAGGCCACTTCCTATCGAAATCTGACGAGGAAGCTTGGCAATTATTTGACGACCTTGCGGAGCAAACGCTATAATGGGAGAGCACCAGACCGACTTCTTCTTCTTCTACCTCCACTTCTACCGGTCAGTCTAGGGTAGGAATTCACCAACTTGACATCTCTATTGCGATGAAAGCTGAAATGGCTGCGATAACGAGAAAGCTTGAAGCGATAGAGAGCAAATTTTCTTCTCCTGCTCCTACCCCTGTTCTCCCCCTTCGCACCATTTGCGCTTGTTGTTCCGATCCTTCTCACTTAACCGAAGAGTGTCCTTACAATCCACCATCGCAGGGACAGGATCAGGTTAATGCTGCATTCCAGCAAAGACCGAGGAATGATCCATACTCTTCCACCTACAATCCCGGTTGGAGGAACCACCCCAATTTCTCCTGGAATCAGAATCAGAATCAATTCCAAGGCAACAATTTCCAAAGGCCCCCTCCGCCGCAACAACAAGCGCAACAACAAACTCAACATCAATTTCAGCAGCCCTTCCAACCCCAACCTTTTCAAAATCAGACGAACAACTTTGCACCCAACAATTCTTTTCCACCAAACAACTTTGTTCCGTCAAACAACGATAAGGTTTCCTCGCTCGAACGAAGTCTGGAGGCGTTCGTTAAACAATCGACACAATCCACTGCCAACATCCAGTCTTCCATTCAGTCCTTAGTGCAACACACTGCCGCACACGGGCAAAGCATCAAAACCATCGAGGCCCAGATTGCACAGCTGAATGCGGCCTTAAGCGAGCGAGAGAAGGGGAAGCTCCCGTCCCAGCCACTCCCAAACCCCGGTCACCCACAGAATGTACATGTTGCTCTTGAACAACAGAACCATAATGTGAGTGCCGTGACCACTTTGAGATCGGGAAGGATGCTGCAAAACAACATTGGCACACGGATCAACGATGACACCCCGGCCGCTGCTTCTTCTTCTTCTTCTTCTTCTCCTGCTTCGTCGTCTTCTGAGACTATTCTCCGCTCTTCAACAGGCTCTCCTTCCTCTTCTTCTGCTCTGAACGGACCCACTTCTCACTCCACGAAAACACCTGTTCTAGGATCCGTTCCAACTCCCCAATCTCCTCCACAAGCATTAGACTCAACCAATTTTAAAAACGTCCCATTTCCAAACCGGTTGAGGTCTAATAAACAAAATCCTCAAATGGAGAAGATTCTGGAGTTATTTAAGCAAGTTAACATTAACATTCCTCTTTTAGATGCTGTCCAACAAGTCCCATCCTACGCGAAAATCTTAAAGGACTTGTGCACGAAAAAGAGGAAGTCTCAGGTACCAAAGAAAGTTTTCTTGGCTAGTGCTGTGAGTGATGCTCATACCCAATCTTTACCACAAAAACGGAAGGACCCTGGCTGTCCTACGATTTCTATTACCATTGGGGATAAGAACATCAACCGCGCACTATTAGATCTTGGTGCCAGTGTTAACCTGCTTCCGTACTCAGTATACGAGCAATTAAGCGTAGGAGAGCTGAAACCCACACACTGTACTCTCCAAATGGCTGACCGATCGATCACCCATCCTAGGGGTGAGCTAGAGGATGTGTTAATCAAAGTCGGGGACTTCATATTCCCCGTTGACTTCATTGTATTAGACACACAGCCTGTAGCTAACCCTGGAATCAAATTCCGGTGATACTCGGTCGCCCATTCCTTGCAACCTCAAATGCTGTGATCAATTGTCGCAATGGTTCGATGATCCTCTCTTTTGGAAACATGACAATTGAACTCAACATTTTTAGGTTGGGGAATCAGCCCTCCGAACCTAATGCTCATATACTGGATGTCTGCTCGATCCAGGAGATCACCCCTGAAGAGTGTGAATTCGAGGAGTTTCTGTTCGATCATGATAATCTTAACGCCACTAGTGCGTTCCTCCTCGAACCTGCTGCTGTTTCTGCGCCCGACAACGACTACGAGTGTTTTACGTTCTTGAACGATCTTAGCCGCTCGCAACCCGAGTTTGAATCCTTCGAATTTCCGGATGAGTTACCTGAACCATCCGACTCGGTCGCTTACACTCGTTTTGAACCTTTGCTGGAATCTTTTGAGTTCGAGACCGCTTCACCAATCTTGCCTTCCATCGTTTCACCTCCAACGCTCGAACTCAAGCCTTTGCCGTCTCACCTTAAGTACGCTTACTTAGGTAAGAATGAGACCCTCCCTGTCATCATCTCGGCTTCTCTAGCTCCAGAGCAAGAGAAAGCCCTTCTCGCGGTCTTGCACTGCAACAGGCAAGCTTTTGGCTGGTCCATGGCGGACATCAAGGGGATTAGTCCCCTGATCGTTGAGCATCACATTCATCTGATGGATGATGCCAAACCAGCTCGGGATCCACAAAGACGTCTCAATCCAGTCATGAAAGAGGCTGTGAAGAAGGAGATCGTAAAATGTCTGGATAGTGGTATCATTTACCCTATCTCTGATAGCCAGTGGGTTAGCCCCATTCACGTTGTCCCCAAGAAATCAGGTATAACGGTCATAACCAACGAGGCGAACGAGTTAATCCCTACTCGCACCCAAACTGGGTGGCGAGTATGCATCGATTACAGAAAACTCAACGCCGCAACGCGGAAGGACCACTTTCCGCTACCTTTCATTGACCAAATGCTTGAACGATTGGCCGGACACGAGTACTACTGCTTTCTTGATGGCTACTCCGGCTATAATCAGATTCCCATCGCCGAGAAAGACCAGGACAAGACCATATTCACTTGTCCTTTCGGCACGTTTGCATATCGTCGCATGCCTTTTGGGTTATGCAATGCGCCCGCTACCTTGCAGCGGTGTATGATGGGAATCTTCTCAGACATGGTGGAAAAATTTCCGGAGATCTTCATGGACGATTTCTCCATCTTCGGCGATTCCTTCAACGAGTGTTTGCTGCATCTTGACGCTGTCCTTACCCGATGTAAGGACAAGAATCTCACTTTGAATTGGGAGAAGTGCCACTTCATGGTGCGCGAAGGTATTGTCTTAGGACATATCATCTCGCAAAATGGCATAGAGGTCGACAAAGCGAAGATTGAGGTCATTTCCAATCTCCCTCCTCCCCGATGCGTCAGAGATATCCGAGCCTTCCTTGGCCATGCCGGTTTCTATAGACGGTTTATCAAGGACTTTAGCAAGATTGCTAGGCCCTTGACTCTTTTGCTGGCCAAGGATACGCCATTCGACTTCAACTCGAGCTGTGTGACTGCATTCGAGTCATTGAAAAGCTCACTCACTTCTACTCCCGTTCTTTCTTCGCCCGACTGGACGCACCCATTTGAGATTATGTGCGATGCATCCGACTTTGCCATTGGTGCTGTCCTTAGACAACACATAAATAAGATGCCGCACGTAATCTATTATGCGAGCCGAACCCTGAACGACGCCCAACTCAATTATACAACAACTGAGAAGGAATTCTTGGCTGTTGTATTTGCTTTAGAAAAGTTCAGGCCCTACCTCATCGGCTCTCCAGTCATTGTCTACACAGACCACTCTGCTCTGCGCCATCTTTTTGCGAAGAAAGATGCAAAATCTCGGTTAATACGTTGGATCCTCTTGCTTCAAGAGTTTGACCTTGTCATTAAGGACAAACGAGGATGTGAAATCGTAGTTGCCGACCATCTCTCACGACTTCCTTCTTCGCCTTCGCTTCCAATTCCGATCAATGACGTTTTCCCGGATGAACAGCTCTTGACAGTATCTTGCGAACCCTGGTTTGCAGATATTGTGAACTATTTGGCCACGGGATTACTACCGACTAAATGGTCAAGTCAGGACAGACTTCTCTTCTCATCCCAAGTAAAACACTTTTACCGGGACTAACCGTATTTGTTCAAGTACTGTCCCGACCAGATTATTCGTCGGTGTGTCCCTGACGAGGAATTCAAGAGTGTGCTGTCATTTTGCCACGATCAAGCGTGTGGCGGGAATTTTAGCCCCAGAAAGACAGCTGAGAAGATCTTGCAATGTGGTTTCTACTGGCCACAACTCTTCAAAGATGCTCATGACTATTGCAAGACTTGCTCCCGGTGCCAACACTTGGGCTGGATATCCCGGAGGAACGAGATGCTGCTCCAACCGATCTTGGTTGTGGAGATTTTCGACGTTTGGGGGATAGATTTCATGGGGCCGTTTCCCAGCTCTTTTGGGAACTTGTACATTCTTCTCGCTGTTGATTACGTCTCTAAATGGGTCGAGGCTGTGCCCAGCCGGACTAACGACAACAAGGTTGTCGTTAGGTTTCTTAAAGAAACATTTTCTCCGATTTTGGGCACCCCCGAGCGATCATTAGTGACAATGGAAGTCATTTCTGCAACAAGTCTTTCGAGGCCTTGATGCGAAAATATTCCATTAATCATAAGCTCTCTACGCCCTACCACCCCCAAACCTACGGGCAGGCCGAAGTTTCAAATCGGCAAATCGAGCAGATACTGGAGAAGACGGTTTCCAAGAACCGAAAAGATTGGTCGCTGAAACTCACTGATGCCCTTTGGGCATTTCGAACCGCTTATAAGACCGACCTTGGCATGTCTCCCTATCGGCTTGTGTACGGAAAAGCTTGCCACCTACCTGTCAAAATAGAGCATCGCGCATTTTGGGCGATAAAGGAGGTGAATCTGTCTCTCGAAGATGCGGGCAGCCATCGGAAGCTGCAGTTGAACGAATTGAGCGAGCTTAGGGATGAGGATAAAAAAAGCAAAAAGGAACATAAACTCTACGATAACGCGGTTGTCGTTAAGAATCGAACGAAGGTGTTTCACGATAAACACCTTTTGCGCAAAACTTTCGTACCTGGTCAACAGGTACTGCTTTACGACACCCGACTACACTTCCATCCAGGAAAGCTCAGATCTCGCTGGAAAGGGCCGTATTTTATGCGGAATGTGTATCCGCAGGGCGCTGTGGATTTGGAGAATCCAAAGGACGGTTCATTTTTAAAAGTGAACAGACACCGAATTAAACCGTACCTTAGCGCCGAACCATCAGAGGAGCTCCTGTTCTTACAGGAGCCAGTTTACCCTGCATAATCTTCCTCTGCCTACCTTCAAACTTCGGTTATCCAGCCAAGAACAAGTGGACACTGTTCCAAATAAGTTTGGGGGTATGTATATACCATTTTGTACATTTTTGTGGATATTCTTTTTCTTTTTCTTTTTTCTTAAAACCAAAAACACAAAAAAATAAAAATAAAAGTTTTGTGTATATCTAATCGACAATTTTGACCCTTCAAATGATCTCTTCATGCAATGACAGTGAGGACACTGTCCAGTTTAAGTTTGGGGGTGCGCTCGGTACGCATTTCTTACCTTCGCATTCATATGTATATTCTGCATCTGCATATTAAAATCCATAAAATCCATAAAAAACTGAAAATTTTCTAAAAACATAAAAACTTTTTTGTCAAGTTAGCTAGTGGGAGGACTCTGATTGAACATTTCGACGGTTTTGTTTGATAAGATAAGAATAACTAAATCTTATGTTTAGATTTTGAAAACCTGAAAGATAACTCTCCTTTGAATTTAACTATAGCTGATATACGTCTTTACATCACACTACACGTGTCGTGAGTTTTGGAAATTAGATGACAAGTTTTTTTATGTCTAAAAACTTTTAAATGGATAAATGATTTTCTGAGGATCAAATAGGTTTGTTCCGAAATATGTAATATCAAGAATAGTTTATGAAGTGAGTGAATATGAAGGAATGTTATTGATGCCTTAATTGGAACTAAGTCTGAAAAATAACCCATCTGGAACTTGATTGGAATGATTACACACCAAAACCCACTAAACACGTCTTTTATCCAAAAAAATAATTGAACTGCCGGCTATATCTCCGTTCGTATTAAATCATCATGATTTTCACGCCAAACTGTCTTTTGTTTATGGACCTAGGTAACTTGAGTAATTAAGTCCGCTGGGGTGTTTCTACACCTAATGCCCTAAAACCAACTGGTTTGGGTGCATTGGCCCAAAACTCGCTAAGAAGCCTAGAAAGTCCAGATTAAAACAAAGTCAAGCAAGTGTTCTCTCCGAGTTAAAATTCCTAACGGTTCTTTGTGTGAGAATAATCTTGATAAAAGACAGGCTTTTATAAAAATTTTAGCGGAGATATGAAGGTTTTATTCTATGATAAAGATTATTGCACGTTCACAGAGGTGTGTATGAAATGAAAACAAGAAAAAGGTAGAGTGAAAAATAAGACCTAGTTTCCTATTAGGGAAGATAGAAATTCTGAAGTTGAAACCTTACTGGAAAACGAAACTTGAAAAATGCTTAACTCTTTATAAAACTTATGTGATCCTTTTAAAATTTTTTATCTGGACTTATTGTATGATATGATGACTTTATTCGATCCTTCTGGAAACTTAACGACACTATTTGCACTGCACGTAAAGACATATAAAATCTGTGGTTAAATAAGAAGCGAGGTGTGAAAAATAAAGGTTCGATAGTCTAGACTTAGGATAATAGAATTGTTATTTTCTGAAACAAAACTTTAGGGTTTGAATCTTAGTTATTTTACAAAACTAACTTGACCGGATTTTGTGGGTGTAATCCGCTGAAAACCCTCAGGAGACAACACTCCACCTACTAGGGACACCTAGAGGTTTAACGGCTTGTTGCACATGCTCAGTGCAATCGCGTTCCCTGCGAAAGTGAGGTTAGGAAATTTTTTGTGAATAAATTGGCTTTGCTCGGGACGAGCAAATGATAAGTTTGGGGGTATTTGTTCATATCAGATTATTGCATTTTTATACCGCCCAATTTTTATCATATTGCTTATCGGTAGGTACTCTTGAGCCGTGTTTGCTAGTCAATTGCAGGATACAGGTTCTCGGCTCTTAACAATGAAATTCATGGAAAAACACGACAAAATACGAGTTCCTGCCAACCACAGATAAAACACGGGTCTCCGCTCTTTATCCGTCTGTTGCCACACACCAGTTAAGAGACAAAATGGCAAATCAACGTCATTTTCATGCACAAGGCTCCATGGCAACACAAGATCCAAGAAATCTACGCGGAGCTCAATAAAATCATGGCAAAAAGATCCACATCCAATCACCTTTTGGTCTACTAAAATTCTGGAAGAAATGTGGAAGGATTATCAGAAAAAAACATATGCCAAACTACAGACAACATCAGACCAGGGGCCCCCACAAAATACGAGGAGCTAAATCCTCTATTAGGCCGCGGAACCGCGGCCTAAGCATGCTTAGGCTGCGGAACCGCGGCCGTACGGCCTTGTCGGCTGAAGACATTTCAGGGGCAGTTTGGTATTTTTATGAAGGCTCAGAAATTTGCCCTAGGATTTCAGTTGCCTGCCTATAAATAGTCCAGAACTTGCCAAAGCCAAGGGAGGATAATCTTGTATTTTCTAGGTTTTAGAATACTTGTTCTTGTTCCTCTTCTCATCTCTTCTCCATTGAAAAACTTGTAGTGAGCTTTTGTGAGTGAATAATGATGAATAAAGAAGTTCATTTTATTATCATACTTGTCTTGCTCTTATGTTAAATGCTTGTAATTTTCATTTGTTAACTTAGTTGTTGTTATTTCTTGTTGTTTCTTTCTTTCTCTTTTTCTTTATCCTTAAAACAACCATGATGCTAACGCTTGATCCTTGCCAAGGTGAGGTCGCAAATAGCTAGTTGTTATCTTCTAATCTCTTTCTTTCTATCTTTCTCTTTGTTTTATTTTCTTTTCATTATGATGTGTGAGTAGTTTCCATACTTGTTAGGGTAGGATAAGGGAAGTTTGAGAGAAGGAAATCTCTCTCACTCTTTCCTTGCCCAACATCTTAAATCGATTCCCGTTAATTGAACCACAATCCGCTCCCTACGGCACCCTATCCTACATGATAGCGGTGATTCCGTAGTGAGACCGGTTGTGGTTGAATTAACCGGAGGTTATGGCTAAGAGCCAAGAACGGACGGACAAGCACCAAAAGGAAGAACTTAAGCGTTGGAAAGCCTAGCTTATACTCGCAAGTTCCTTCCTAGTTGTGCTAATCCCCGTTATTGCCGATTACCGTGACACCGATATTAAGAGTGGCAACGAAAGAAGTGAGCGACTCCTAACTCAAACTAACCTAATCCTAACCCTAACAAGCTCTCTTTACATATCATTTTAACACTTAGATAATCACAAACAAATCTGGAAAATTGGACTTAACTCGTTAAAGCACATAGAAAAAGATTCCCATCTCCCTGCGGACGACCCGTACTCAACCGGCTAGCTACAAGCAAAACCGTTTTGATTGCGGTAATTAACTAAACTTGAACACGCAGAATCTCTAACAATCAAGTCCCACACAGAGAGTTTCCCTGATTCTGGCGAAATTATGTAGTAGCCGTATTGGATACGTGCAGGGTTCCGATCGATTGATGTATATTGTACTCGGGTTTTCGATTGGACAGTTGATAATACTAGCCGGCTCGGTTTTGAGCCGGATTATTAAATCAGGTATTTATTTAATAATTTACGTATTTGTATTTCGGTACGTATATTCTAGTATTATATTTTTTGTGTTATTCTATCTATTTGGGTATTCTTATTTCGGTACGAATGCAGATATATTTACAGTAGAATGTAATGCGTATTTTTTACCGGATAACATTCTAGAAGGTGCCACCTCATTTCTTGATTTGACCATTTTAATGGATAAATGAGGTGGATATTATCTTAAGGAGGTATGGTGATAACCATGCTTGCAATAGTGCACACAAATGAATTGATAATTCATTTGTGTTCACTATTCAAGCATGGTGGGATTTAAAAATTGGAAAAATGATTTTTAACAAAACCTAGCATGCTATTTTTTCTCTTTCATGGTTGAGTACATTTTTGCAAGCATGAAGGTTTTGTTCTCTTGGTTTTTCTTGAGCTCCTCCCTCACCATTAGCCTCACCTTTTCTAGTTTTCTTGTTTTGCTTACACTTTTAAGATTTGAGATAGATAACACTAAGATCCTACACACTACATCCTAGGCTCTCTAGGGTAGCATCCTAGAGACCCTAGTTGCTCCATTTGCATCATGTTGTGGAACTAGAGCCGAAGTTACATCTCTCGGGTGGATCATCGGAGATGGAGGAAGACCGGCAACCAAACTTCATCAACGGACCGCTAGGAGCTTGGAATGAAGACCGAAGGACAAGGATCAACTCGGTATAACCATTCTAACTCTTAGTTTAAATTGCTAGTAGAGGGTTTAAGGTCGATCCGGGATTCGGGTAATGGTAGTGCCAGTTTAGAAATTTTTGTTCCGCATTTTGTCTCGTTTTGATGGCCGGGGCACTGCCGTAACCCTTCTGATTCGTCACGGCGATCAAACTAAACCAACATCTGAAAAACACAACATCATCGCAACTATATAATGCGCAACCCTAACTAATTGATATATATAGCAATTTGCGACATTTACCAACACATTAACATAAAGCGGAACAACCACGAATTTATGATTTCGATCACAAAACTTTCCTAACATCCAAACATGATCACATCAAAATATGGAATGAAACAAAGTATACCAGAAATCCTATTTCTAAACATTGAAGCCACTAAGGGAAGATGAACCCATAATTTAACAAATTAGCCGTCGGGAGCGGTTTTTGGGCGGTTTTCTGTATGAATTGTGGGCCTGTCTTCCTTCCATGTTATACTCATAAGGTTTATAACACACTGGTATTGTTTAAAAAAATTTCAGCTTAAGTTTTAAAAACAACAGTAGTTTCAAAATTAGGAAATAAAATACAGAAAAATTTCGTGATCGAAACTATAAATTCATCCAAGTTCAAGTCTTTAGCTAGCTCTGATACCATGAAGAGAAGACTAGGTACTCTAGTATGAATTTAGAAGAAAGTAGTGATGATTTTCAAAAATTACTAGAGAGAAAAAACTAACCAAAGCATGGAAACTATCTAAAGACAAGAACTTGCAACTAAAAAGTAAAGCTAGGGTTAAAAGATCGAAACTACAACTTTTGTAGCGTGTTCTTCTTCTTATTCTTGAACTCTAAGTGAGATCCATTAATCCTAGATCGAGCTTGAAGATGATCTCTTTGGCTTAAGATGATCCACCTTGATATTACGCCAACACAAGCTATCACTTCACAAACTAAAGTGTTAGTGAAGTAACTATCTAAACTAATTTGCCAAATAGGTTTAGATATGTAAGTCGATGTCGCACACTCCACAGGGTTTGTAGAGAGATGAAATTTACAAAAAATAAATTTAAAGCAAGCAACATCAACTAAACTTCCAAGGTCTACCATAGCCCTAGCTAGCTAAACTAACAATGGTTCTAAACTACTATGAAGTGATTTATACCTTTGTGTTCAAGTCCATCGGGTCTTCTTATCCTCTTCTTAAGCTCCTCATTTGTATGGATTGAGCTTGGTTATCGGCCTCCTCGTGTCGAAGAAGATCCACCCAAGTGTCTATGGTTCAAGCTCTAACTTCTAAATTGAGCTAACTATGTTACCTAGTTTGCTAATCTAGCTAGCTTAGATGATGTAGAGAGTTAATTGGACTAATTTATCTCAATCACCCTAGGATTCTCAACACATGAAAGTGTTTAGGGTTTGAGGAAGAAGAAGAGAGCAAAGGAGGAAAGAGAGTTCAAGTAAAGAATGAGATTGATGAATGGCTACGTGTTGATAACTATGAAGCATATCTTTTCAATAATAATAATAACAATAATACAACCATGCTTAAATAGTCATCCAAAGTGAATGAGTCATCAAAAGTTGCTATGCTTCAACCATGCTGTCATGCCCCGCATCCCAGAGTACGCTAAGATAGGCACGTGACATAGCCAACCATGCTACCTGTGGATAGGAAATATCCATCCACAGTCACATTACGGCTGTAGAGATATCAAGAACAATAATAAACTATCTAATACATGTCCATAAGCCAGAATAAAACGAGTCAAGAATAAAATAATGCGGAAGCAAAAGATTCAATACAAGAATAAACTGGAATGTACGTCCCATAATGCGGGCTCACATCAAGAATGAAAATACCGAAAGTAAAATGAACTAACTACTAACAAGTCCTCACTGCTCAGCCTGCTGACTGAAATACTCCTGCTCAGCCTGTAGCGAAGGTAAAGAATCTGGGCCATGCAAATCCCAGACGTCAGTGCGTCATAACATCAAGCAATAATATAAACAGGGGTAACAAGACATGCAGGTATGATCATAAATGGTAAAACAGGTATACCAGCAATATAAATCAGGACAGTGAAGGGCAGTGTGCAGTGAGTAATCTAAAACTGGTCTACTGTGTTAATTACTCTCAAGTATTTGAAATCAATTTGATGAATCATCGATGTAACTCAATAGTATCCCGTGCATGCTCGGGATCACGGTCTATGACTCTCGGGCTGAATCCGAGACGTGCCGCAAGGCAGTAAAAGGGTAGTAGGTAATGACGAGTGATGTCAGCAACATCACCCCGGGGCTGGCCTAGCCCGTAAGACTGATCAGAAAAGGTATCGAACTGTCGAGTTACTAGTCAGGTTTCATCATTGATTTCCCCATATCCCAAGTTATATATGTTCAAGTCAGGTATTAAATAATCTGGAGCTAATGCCAATACAGGATCAGGCAGGTACAGGTTTGTCTGGATAGACAACAGGAAATGTCCGTAGGGATAACATGTCAGGTTTGTTGGCATTAGTAAAAAGATCAGGTAAGAGGTAAAGCCATGGTACATCAGGTCAAGTCAGGTAGTATATAGGTATCATGTCATGTCAAGAAGTGCACGTATCACGTCGTGTCAAGTAATAGGTGTATCAAGTCATGTCAGGGGTGCACAACATGTCACGTGGGTGCTCATAATCAATTAAAAATAAGCATGGGTATACAAAACAAGTATGGGGTACTAATGGAACAATAAAATGGAACATTGTAATGTGGTAAGCAAAAGGTACAGATTAAAACATATGGATGCACGGTTATTGATTTGAGTTAGGGTTATGGTTCCAACACTAATTAAATACAGTTTATCGAATATGGAATGTTAAAATCTCATTATTAAGGGTTAAATGATCTAGGGATGCAATTATATATAAAATAGGTTAAATGGATGCAAACGGGTGTCCGATAGGGTAGAAACTATTAAAAGGGTACTATGGGCTATGCAAATAATTATTATGTGATTTAAATATGGACATGGGTACCACGTATGGTAACCTAAAATGCAACATGGTATGTTTCAAGTTCTAAATCTAAAATGATATAATTGGACATCGAAGTGTTAAAATGGAACATATGGCTTTAGATTTAATTTACAGGTTTAACATGCAATTAAATACGTATAAAATAATATAAGTAGCATGTAGCAAGTTTTACTTGCCTCGACGGATCCAGAAACGGGTATACGGAACGTCATACGTCGGCGGGAAAAATTGCGACGCGCGCACGGTACACGAAACGAATCCAAACAACATACAAGGGGATCTCACAGGTCAGATATGCTCGCTGGGTCGTAGGGATCGTCAAAGGCACGATCGGATTCCGACGAACTAAAAGAACAGTGAACATAAATAAAGAAAGAAAGGTATGGAAGAAAGGAAAAGAGAGGAATGGAAGGAGGAAGAAGAAGATTGAGAAGAGGAGGCTTACTGTGGTCGGCGAAGAGGGTCGTGAGGGTGTCGACGGCGTCGACGGAGCTCCGGCTAACAATCTGCAGAGACAGCGGCCAATGAAAAAAATAGAAGAAAGAAAATAAAGAAAGGAAAAAGAAAAGAAAGAAGTAGGAGGAAGGGTGCAGGGCTCACTGGGGTGCACGGAGTCGGGGACGCGAGGACGAGGTCACCGGCAGCGATCAACTCCGGCAGTGCAAGCATGCAGGGTGCTCGGCTGTGCTCTCGGGTGTGCTCGGGGGTGCGTGCAGGGGCTCGGGGAAGGAGAGAGTGGAGGCGGAGGTGATGATGGTGAGGAGGCGACGAGGTCGGGGAGGCTTCGTCGGCTGTGGGCGACGGCGAGAAGGAGGCGGCGGCTAGGGTTTTAGGTTATGGGTTCATTGTTGAAAAAAGATGGAGATGGAAAAAATATATATAGAGGGGGAGAGAGAAAATTATGCGAGAGGAGAGAGAGAGATTCTGAGAGAGAGGGAGGAGAGAGAGGGAGAGAGATAGAGTGAAGAGAGAGATCGAGAGGAGAGAGAGAGGGGGGAGGAGAGATAAAATCGTCGCGTAGTGGAAGGGAGAGAGAGAGAGAGACAGCAGTGAAGGGGAGAGAGATAGAGAGAGAGGTGTGGGGCCCATGCAAAGAAAGAAGCTGGGATTGGTTTAGGAAAAGATTTTTAAAGAAAATTTAAAAATATTTTCAGTTGATTGATAAACCTTCAGAGCAGAAAAAATATATTCGATTAATATAAAAGAAATTTTAAATAAATGAATTTTGGCGAGATACAAACGCATTTCAAAATGCGCCCGGGTCGGGTCTAAAAATTTAGATTTAAAATACGAAAATTTAATGCAACTTTCAAATTTCAAAATGAAAGATTAGGTAACAAAAATGCATACCCCCAAGAACGGACGCACGTACGTGCGCGTAGCTATCCAAACATGTCCGTTTCACAGAACAGGACGAGGACACGATGCGCGGACGCTACCACGGGGTTAGGGGTATCATGCAGGCTATGAAATGCAATTTTAATTTATTTTACGTAATCTAAAATGTTATATGTAAAATATGCGATGCCAAATAAAAGTTAATATGTAGTTTATACTAGATGCACATGTCTATGTAACAAGCCATGGTAATCTATAAATATGAATCAACCAGTTCAAGCAAGCGGGTCGGGTCGAATGTAATGTTAAAAATGTAAACTACCATTCGCACCCAAACAAGATAAATCAATAAAATACCACAGATATATAAATACGGAAACTGGAATTGGTATAACTGAACTCGGTTGTTACATTATACCCAAGTACAAAAAGAATTTCGTCCTCGAAATTCCAAGAACAAAGGATAAACAAGCAACAAACAACAAGAATAGATGTGGAAACTTCTGCTGGATTTCATCTTCTCGTTCCAAAGTTGATTCTCCATGTGTGAGATTTCCCCAAGAAACAAGTACAAGAGGGATAACTTTGTTATTAAGCACCTTTTTTCTTCAGTCCATTATCGACATCGGTCGCTCCTCAAAAGTCAAATCTTCTCGTACGGTCAGCTCCAAATGATCCAACACATGTGTTTCATCTCGAACATACTTACGGAGTTGAGATACGTGAAACACGTCATGGACATTCGCCAAGGATTGCGGTAACGCCAAACGATACGCCACTTCTCCATCACGCTCCAAAATCTCAAAAGGTCCAACGAATCGAGGACTAAGCTTTCCTCGATTTCCTAAACGAATCACCCCTCTAGTTGGTGATATCTTCAAGAATAACAAATCACCCACGACGAACTCTAGAGGTCTTCTCGATGTATCATCCCAACTCTTTTGTTGGTCTTGTGCTGCTTTCATATGATTCCGGATAGTGTGAACCTTCTGAACTGTTTGCACGATCAAATCCGGTCCCAACAATCTTCGTTCACCAACATCGTCCCAACAAATAGGTGAACGACACTTACGACCATATAAAGCTTCGAATGGATCCCTCTGAATAGTCGTCTGGAAACTGTTATTGTAAGAAAACTCCACCAAATGTAGATGATCCTCCCATGAACCCTTGAAGTCTAACATGCAAGCTCTCAACATGTCTTCAAGAGTTTGGATCGTTCTCTCCGACTGGCCATCTGTTTGAGGATGATAAACTTTGCTAAACTTCAATCGAGTCCCCAAACTTTCCTGTAAGCTCCTCCAAAAGTGTGATAAGAAACGAGTGTCACGGTCGGACACGATGCTCACCGGTACTCCATGCAATCTTACTATCTCCTGCATGTACTGCTCTGCCAAAGCTTCTGTTGATTGACCAACTCAAAAAGGGATGAAATGAGCTGTCTTGGTCAATCGATCAACAATCACCTAAACTGCATTGTTGCCTTTTGGACTCCGCGGTAGAGCCGTCACGAAATCCATGGTTATGTGTTCCCACTCCCACTGAGGAATCGGAAGTTGTTGCAACAAACCAGCAACCCTTTGATGTTCAGCCTTAACTTGCTGACACACCAAGCACTTTGCCATAAAGCGGGCAATCTCCCATTTTATGTTTCCTACCAGAAATGTTGTCGTAAATCTCGGTACATCTTCGTGCCTCCTGGATGTACATAATATGCTGAACTGTGAACCTCCTTCATAAGTTCTTCGCGAATATCCCCCTTTGGCACACACAAATGGCTACCATAACGCAACAAACCATCTTCATGAATCAATAAGTCCGTTCGAATTCCAGCTTCAACCTGTTCTTGAAACTTTTGCAATCTAGGGTCCTGCAATTGCGCTGCCTCATATTAAGCACCTTCTGCGTGAACACATACTTCAAGCTTTTATGATCGGTGAAAACCTCGACCCTTTCGCCCAATAAGTAGTGTCTCCAAATATTCAAAGTGAAAATTACAGCTGCTAGCTCCAAGTCATGAGTTGGGTAATTCTTCTCATGGGTCTTCAACTGTCTTGATGCGTATGCTATAACCTTCCTTTGCTGCATCAAAACACATCCCAATCCTTTCCCAGATGTGTCGCTGTGAATCACCAATCCTCCAGAATTGTCTGGCACAGTCAGAATAGGAGCGGTTATCAACCTTTGCTTCAACGCCTCAAAAGCTGACGCACACTTATCCGTCCACACAAATGGTACTTCTTTGCGCGTAAGCTTGGTCAAAGGCTCTCAACATGTCATCAAGAGTTTGGATCGTACTCTCCGACTGGCCATCTGTTTGAGGATGATAAGCTGTGCTAAACTTCAATCGAGTCCCCAAACTTTCCTGTAAGCTCCTCCAAAAGTGTGATAAGAAACGGGTGTCACGGTCGGACACGATGCTCACCAGTACTCCATGCAATTTTACTATCTCCTGCATGTACCGCTCTGCCAAAGCTTCTGTTCATTGACCAACTCGAAAAGAGATGAAATGAGCTGCCTTGGTCAATTGATCAACAATCACCCAAACTGCATTGTTGCCTTTTGGACTCCGCGGTAGAGCCGTCACGAAATCCATGGTTATATGTTCCCACTCTCACTGAGGAATCGGAAGTGGTTGAAACAAACCAGCAACCCTTTGATGTTCAGCCTTAACTTGTTGACACACCAAGCACTTTGCCATAAAGCGAACAATCTCCCGTTTCATGCCTTCCCACCAAAAATGCTGTCGTAAATCTCGGTACATCTTCGTGCCTCCTGGATGTACAGAATATGCTGAACTGTGTGCCTCCTTCATAAGTTCTTCGCGAATATCCCCCTTTGGCACACACAAACGGCTACCATAACGCAACGAACCATCTTCATGAATCAATAAGTCCGTTTGAAATCCAGCTTCAACCTGTTCTCGAAACTTTTGCAATCTAGGGTCCTGCAATTGCGCTGCCTCATATTAAGCTCCTTCTGTGTGAACACATACTTCAAGCTTTTATGATCGGTGAAAACCTCGACCCTTTCGCCCAAAAAGTAGTGTCTCCAAATCTTCAAAGCGAAAATCACAGCTGCTAGCTCCAAGTCATGAGTTGGGTAATTCTTCTCATGGGTCTTCAACTGTCTTGATACGTACGCTATAACCTTCCCATGCTGCATCAAAACACATCCCAATTTTTTCCCAGATGCGTCGTTGTGAATCACCAATCCTCCGGAATTGTCTGGCACGGTCAGAATAGGAGCGGTTATCAACCTCTGCTTCAACGCCTCAAAAGCTGACGCATACTTATCCGTCCACTCAAATGGTACTTCTTTGTGCGTAAGCTTGGTCAAAGGCTCCGCTAGACGAGCAAAGTTCTCCACGTACCTCCTGCAATACACGGCAAGTCCAAGAAAGCTTCTGATTTCTGCAACGTTCTTCGGTATCGTCCAATCTTGAACTTCTGCAATCTTTTCGGGATCAACGACGATTCCATCTCCAGACACGACATGTCCCAAAAACTTCGCCTCTTCAAGCCAAAACTCGCACTTGCTCATCTTTGCATACAATTTTTCTTTCCTCAATGTCTGCAATGCGATCTTCAAGTGTTCTGCATGCTCTTTAATACTCTTCGAGTAGACCAGAATATCATCAATGAACACCACAATAAACTGGTCCAAGAATGGTGAAAAGATTCGGTTCATCAAGTCCATAAATATCGCCGGTGCATTCGTTACTCCGAAGGGCATCATTAAGTACTCGTAATGTCCATACCGAGTTCGGAACGCCGTCTTGCAAATATCTTCTGTTTTAACTCGGACCTGATGATATCCGGATCGCAAATCCAGCTTCGAGAATGCCCTCGCGCCACTAAGCTGCTCAAATAATTCGCCAATGCGAGGGATCGGGTACTTGTTCTTAATAGTCACCCAGTTTAATTCTCGATAATCGATGCACATCCTTCTTGTGCCATCTTTCTTCTTGACTAGAAGAACTGGAGCTCCCCAAGGCGAGTTACTGCTGCAAATCCAACCCTTCTCAAGTAATTCAGCAACCTTCTTCTTGACTTCTTCCAACTCCACTGGTGCCATTGGATAGTACGATTTAGAGACTGGCGCTGCACCAGGAACAAGATCAATCGTGAACTCCACGTCTCGCTTCGGTGGTAAACCTGATATGTCTTCGAACACGTCCATGAAATCTCGAACAACAGCTGGCGCTTCATCTCTACCAGCTTCCATTGACGAAAGAACATTAGCTGTCGGCCTAGCCCTAAACTCGACTGGTCCGACAGAACTACTAACTCCAAACAACCTCTGGATATCCGGTGATCTGGAATTTCGGTTTCTACGCTCTACAACCAATGTGAGCATGGAAAGTGCCAAGAAAATCCCTTCCCAAGATAACTTCATAGCTGCCGGTAACCATCACCAAGAAATCTGCAAAAATCTCCCGTCCGCAAACAACAACAGAACAATCCTTACACCCTCTATTAGTTATGATTTTCCCATTCCCAGTGTGTATGTCCCAATAACTAAACAGGGTCGTGCAAGCAATCGAGTGTGTAGCGATAAACTTGGATGACATAAACAATGGGGTGCACCAGAATTGAATAACGCTAATGCGAGAAAACCATGAACAAGTAGGGTACCTGAAACGACTTCCTCTGAGGCTTTAGTCTCTTCAGTCGTCAGAGTGAAAGCTTGAGCCTGATTAGCTCCCCGAATTAACTGCTCCTGGTCTGGAAACTGCTTTTACGGTGGCTCCCGAGTATCTTCCTTCAATCTTAGCTTCGACGGACAAGTATCAATGGTGTGATCAGCTGATCCGCAAATATGACAAAGTCCAAGCCTCTTACGACAATCTCTTCGATAATGACCCGGTCGTTGGCAGTAATCGCACAACACCCTTCCTTTTTGCTCCGGCAAAACTGGCCTCCGAACATTCTCTTTCTTATGAAGTTTCGACGGACAAGCATGGATAGTGTGATCCGTCGATCCACAAACCAAACAGAGTCCCCGCTTCCTTTGGCAATCTCTTCGCATATGTCCGGGTAAATGGCAGTAGATACAAATCACGCTCCTTTTCCGATCAGCCACGATTGTTTTCTTCATTGGTGCTACGCCGCGTCGGTTCACTGGAATACTTCTACGTACGGGCGTTTGGTTTGGTGCAAACGCCGGTTTCAGCTCGGTCTGCTGCTTGTGGTCCTCAAGTAAGTCATGAATTACTCCAAGTAAAGTGGCGTCATCCATACACCTCTGGTACGATTGTAGATTCCTGGCTTCCATGATACTGCAACCAAGACACCAAAGAGGATTAGTATGATAACAGATTCAACATATAGATCAAGGATATGAATCAAGGCTAGAACTCCAAGTTGCTTAAATAGAGTACCGCATTGTAACCATGCCGCGGTATCATAGCTACAATCACATAACTCCACCCAAGTCGCCTAAGTTCAAGAGATAACAAAAAAAGAAACCAGGTTTCGAGTAGATATGCAAGGAGGTTTGCATATCGTAAAAGTAGAATCAGGAAGAGGTTAAGATTCAAAAATGGTAAGACGGTAAGGTGGCGGGACATGTTTCCTAATCACGAGTATTCTGATTCGTGTATTGGGTCCAATACCCAACAACAAAAGAATCAAACCCGATTAACCTATAACCTATGGCTCTGATACCAAAAGAACCATGTCACACCCCGCTTTCCAGAGTACGCTAAGATAGGTACGTGACATAGGCAACCATGCTACCTATGGATAGGAAATATCCATCTACAGTCACATTACGGCTGTAGAGATATCAAGAACAATAATAAACTATCTAATACATGTCCATAAGCCAGAATAAAACGAGTCAAGAATAAAATAATGCGGAAAAAAAAGATCCAATACAAGAATAAACTGGAATGTACGTCCCATAATGCGGGCTCACATCAGGAATGAAATTACCGAAAGTAAAATGAACTAACTACTAACAAGTCCTCACTGCTCAGCCTGCTGACTGAAATACTCCTGCTCGGCCTGTAGCGAAGGTAAAGAATCTGGGCCATGCAAAACCCAGACGTCAGTGCGTCATAACATCGAACAATAATATAAACAGGGGTAACAAGACATGCATGTATGATCATAAATGGTAAAACAGGTGTAACAGCAATAAAAATCAGGACAGTGAAGGGCAGTGTGCAGTGAGTAATCTAAAACAGGTCTACTGTGTTAACTACTCTCAAGTGTTTGAAATCAATTTGATGAATCATCGATGTAACTCAATAGTATCCCGTGCGTGCCCGGGATAACGGTCTATGACTCTCGGGCTGAATCCGAGACGTGCCGCAAGGCAGTAAAAGGGTAGTAGGTAATGACGAGTGATGTCAGCAGCATCACCCCGGGGCTGGCCTAGCCCGTAAGACTGATCAGAAAAGGTATCGAACTGTCGAGTTACAAGTCAGGATTCATCATTGATTTCCCCATATCCCCAAGTTATATATGCTCAAGTCAGGTATTAAATAATCTGGAGCTAATGCCAACACAGGATCAGGCAGGTACAGGTTTTTCTGGATAGACAACATGAAATGTCCGTAGGGACAACATGTCAGGTTTGTTGGCATTAGTAACAAGATCAGGTAACAGGTAAAGCCATGGTACATCAGATCAAGTCAGGTAGTATATAGGTATCATGTCATGTCAAGAAGTGCACGTACCATGTCGTGTCAGGTAATAGGTGTATCAAGTCATGTGAGGGGTGCACAACATGTCACGTAGGAGCTCATAATCAACTAAAAATAAGCATGGGTATACAAAACAAGTATGGGGTACTAATGGAACAATAAAATGGAACATTGTAATGTGGTAAGCAAAAGGTACAGATTAAAACATATGGATGCACGGTTATCGATTTGAGTTAGGGTTATGGTTCCAACACTAATTAAATACAGTTTATCGAATATGGAATGTTAAAATCTTATTATTATGGGTTAAATGATCTAGGGATGCAATTATATATAAAATAGGTTAAATGGATGCAAACGGGTGTCCGATAGGGTAGAAACTATTAAAATGGTACTATGGGCTATGCAAATAATTATTATGTGATTTAAATATGGACGTGGGTGCCACATATGGTAAACTAAAATGCAACATGGTATGTTTCAAGTTCTGAATCTAAAATGATATAAATGGACATCGAAGTGTTAAAATGGAACATATGGCCTTAAATTTAATTTACAGGTTTAACATGCAATTAAATACGTATAAAATAATATAAGTAGCATGTAGCAAGTTTTACTTGCCTCGACGGATCCAGAAACGGGTATACGGAACGTCACACGTCGGCGGGAAAAGTCGCGACGCGCGCACGGTACACGGAACGAATCCAAACAATGTACAAGGGGATCACACGGGTCAGATATACTCGCTGGGTCGTGGGGATCGTCGACGGCACGACCGGATTCCGACGAACTAAAAGAACAGTGAACATAAATAAAGAAAGAAAGGTATGGAAGAAAGGAAAAGAGAGGAATGGAAGGAGGAAGAAGAAGATTGAGAAGAGGAGGCTTACTGTGGTCGGCGAAGTGGGTCGTGAGGGTGTCGACGGCGTCGACGGAGCTCCGGCGAACAATCTGCAGAGACAGCGGCCAATGAAAAAAAACAGAAGAAAGAAAATAAATAAAGGAAGAAGAAAAGAAAGAAGAAGGAGGAAGGGTACAGGGCTCACTGGGGTGCACGGAGTCGGGGACGCGAGGACGAGATCACCGGAAGCGATCAACTCCGGCGGTGCGAGCATGCAGGGTGCTCGGCTGTGCTCTCGGGTGTGCTCGGGTGCGCATCCAGGGGCTCGGGGAAGGAGAGAGTAGAGGCGGAGGTGATGATGGTGAGGAGGCGACGAGGTCGGGGAGGCTTCATCGGCTGTGGGCGACGGCAAGAAGGAGGCGGCGGCTAGGGTTTTAGGTTATGGGTTCGTTGTTGAAAAAAGATGGAGAAGGAAAAAATATATATAGAGGGGGAGAGAGAAAATTATGCGAGAGGAGAGAGAGAGAGATTCTGAGAGAGGGGGAGAAGAGAGAGAGATCGAGATGAGAGAGAGAGGGAGAGAGATCGAGAGGGGAGAGAGAGGGGAGGAGAGATAAAATCGTCGCGTAGTGGAAGAGAGAGAGAGAGAGACAGCAGCGAAGGGGAGAAAGATAGAGAGAGAGGTGTGGGGCCCACACAAAGAAAGAAGCTGGGATTGGTTTAGGAAAAGATTCTTAAAGAAAATTTAAAAAGATTTTCAGTTGATTGATAAACCTTCAGAGCAGAAAAAATATATTCGATTAATTTAAAAGAAATTTTAAATAAATGAATTTTGGCGAGATACAAACGCATTTCAAAATGCGCCCGGGTCGGGTCTAAAAATTTAAATTTAAAATACGAAAATTAAATGAAACTTTCAAATTTCAAAATGAAAGATTAGGTAACAAAAATGCATACCCCCAAGAACGGACGCAGGTACGTGCACGTAGCTATCCAAACATGTCTGTTTCACAGAACAGGACGAGGACACGATGCGCGGACGCTACCACGGGGTTAGGGGTATCATGCAGGCTATGAAATGCAATTTTAATTTATTTTACGTGATCTAAAATGTTATATGTAAAATATGCGATGCCAAATAAAAGTTAATATGCAGTTTATACTAGATGCACATGTCTATGTAATAAGCCAGGGTAATCTATAAATATGAATCAACCAGTTCAAGCAAGCGGGTCGGGTCGAATGTAATGTAAAAAATGTAAACTACCATTCGCACCCAAACAAGATAAATCAATAAAATGCCACAGATATATAAATACGGAAACTGGAATTGGTATAACTGAACTCGGTTGTTACACATGCTCTAATAACACATCATTTCTTCACCACATTATCCATTTGAATAAATGGATTAATCACAAATGAGGTGTCTTCTTCTAGAAGTACTCTTGTGAAAATACAAGAATACCCCTCATCATATAAACATACCTGTATTAGTACCACAAATACCAAAAGATGAAAAAAATCCAATATTATATTACTAGAACGCGGCTTAATCCTAAGCTCACTAGTATTATCCATCCGATCAAAAATACGTGTAGCTAGTACACGTATATGATCGAAACATTGCACGTAAAACCATACGGTCTCTACATCGTTTCGCCTGAACCTGGAAAACCCTCTGTGTGGGACTCTAATGACTCGACAGTACGCTGGCAGTGGGTTTAACCACAAGCACATCAGTGGCATTAGCTGTACGTAACGGCCACCCAGGTATCTGTTGAAAAGAAGGCCGACGAGAAAACTCGTCTGAACTCTTACTGAGCATGTCCATGAAAATCTCCGTACAGTCTGTTCTGATCGTCTGAGAGTATCGCATGCCGGATCTTGGGGGTGGAAAACGTCAGATCCCTAATAACTTGACAAGTCGTGCCGACATGGCTCAAGACCATCCGAGAATATACCGATCTATCTATTTGTAATTCTTAATCTGCCCTTACCAGGGACTTATGGTGTTGGCCAATGGAACACAGCACGATATCGACTCCCTATAACGGGAGAACAAATCCCCACCAATCGCTCACTGCCTCTATGTGGCTTGGGACTGTACCCAACTAAAACCTGTTTGCACGACTCAGTAGAGCCGTGGTAGGATAGTAATCAAAGCACAGTGGGAACTCACAGGAGACAAATGACGACCTCAGGTCGACAGACTATCTGTACTCATGTCACCTGAGAACTGTTATCCGACGATAGGTATAATACCATCTAGCCAGTTCTCGGCGAGTCCGTTCAGTGTACTCACCCCAGTGAGCACCTGTATATAATCTTAGGTGCATCACATCAATGGCTGTTGGACCAACCATCGTCCCTCGTTAGGGTCTAGAAATGTATACACTAGTCTACTCTGGAGTATCGATGACCAGTCTCGATACTCCCACGACTAAGGACATTTAAGGATGTGCTTATCGACTATCCAGCTCCCACAAGTATGATTGCCTTCATAATGCTGGTAGTCAACCAAGGATTCTAAGGGCTTTATCAAATGTATAAGTGATATATAATAACAATTAAAACATATCACATGTTAAGATAAAGGCAAACCAAATAGCATACTATTATATTGAGCAAGATTATCCTATACATATATATCCCTAGCATCTTATACAATGAAGGCCTCTGGGGCATACATATCCAACAATCTCCCACTTGCACTAAGGCCTGTTATTGACGTATTGAGTACCCAACGTCTGCACTAGAGCCAGTTGTTGGCGAACCGCATACCCAACACCTCGAACAGTCTCTCGAACTGGACTTGAGGGATGGTCTTGGTGAATGGATCTGTCATGTTGTCCTTTGTATCTACACTCTGCACCTCGATCTCCCGGCGATCCACGATCACCCTGATCAGTTGATACCGCCTCAAGATATGTCTGGATTTATGATGGGACCGTGGTTCCTTTGCCAAAGACATGGCTCCATTGTTATCTCAATATAAAGGTATTAGATCAGCAATGGATGGAACCACTTGAAGTTCAGAAACGAACTTCCTTATTCAGATTTCCTCTTTTGCGGCATCGTTAGCAACGATGTACCCAGCCTCCATCGTCGAGTCTGCTATGGTGTTCTGTTTAGAGCTCTTCCAACAGATCGCCCCTCCGTTGAGGGTAAACACATAACTCGAGACGGATTTAGAGTTATCCTTGTCACTTTGGATGCCAGAGTAAGTAAAAACCTCGATCTGGAGATCCCCATTACTGTACACCAAGAATATCTCCTTAGTCCTTCTCAGGTACTTAAGAATGTTCTTTACTGCTATCCAATGTTTCTCGCCTAGGTTGGACTGATACCTGCTTACGACGCTGAGTGTGTAAGCTATATCTGGTCTGGTACATAACATCTCATACATTATCGACTCTACCGCCGAAGCATTGGGTACTATGCTCATGCGAGCTCTCTCCTTATCAGTCTTGGGAAACATCTTTTTGGAGAGGGTGATTCCATGACAAGCGGGTAAATTACCGCGCTTGGAATCTTCCATACTAAACCTCCTTAGTACGGTGTCTATATACCTTGACTGTGAAAGTCCCAGCATTCTTTTAGATCTGCATGATAGATCTTAATCCCCAGAATGTACAAGGCATCACCTAGGTCATTCATATAGAACATCTGTGACAAGAACAGTTTGGCGATTGTAGCATAATAATATCATTTCCAATCAGGAGAATGTCATCTACGTATAAAACGAGGAATACCACAGTTCTTCCTACAATCTTATTATAAATACAAGGTTTATATGCATTTTGATAAAGTTGAATTCCTTGACCGTCTCATCAAAGCAGATGTTCCAACTCCGCAATGCCTGCTTTAATCCATAAATGGATTTAAGCAACTTGCACACCTTTCCGCTGCTCCCACTGTGCATGAAATCCTCCGATTGATCCATGTAAACTCACTCTTCTAAACTTCCATTTAGAAAAGCTATTTTAACATCCATCTGCCAGATGTCATAGTCATGAAAGGCAGCGATGGTAAGTAGGATCCGAATGGATTTAAGCATAGCTACTGGTGAAAATTTTTCGTCATAGTCCAATCCTGATCTTTGGCGAAAACCTTTAGCAACAAGTCTAACATTGTAGGGTTCTACCTATCCATCTACACCAATTTTCTTTTTGAAGATCCATTTGCATCCAACGGGTTTTACACTAGGAGGAGAAACATCCAAAGTCCATACTTTATTAGTGTACATGGATTCCATCTCGGATCGCATAGCATCCAGCCACTTCATCGAGTCTCTATTCGTGATGGCTTGTTGAAAACTAGTCGGCTCATCATCATCAATGATGCAATCCTCTCGATCGTTGTCTACAAGAAAACCGTAGTATCTCTCGGGCGGATGAGACTACCTACTAGATCTGCGGAGTGGCATAGGTACGTCTGGTTCTATTGAAACTTCATGTTCTGCTAAGTCTTCAGTAATAGTTTGTGGTTATGGAATTTCATCCAGCTCTATTGCTCTCCCACTGATTTCTTTTTCAAGAAATTGAGTTTCCATAAAGCGGGCATGATGAGAAATAAAAACCTTTTGCTTCTCAGCGTAATAGAAATAATACCCCCTAGAATTCTTGTGGTATCCCATAAACTTACACAATACTGAACGTGCCTCGAGCTTGTCTGGATGAACCTTTTTGACAAAAGCAGGACAACCCCATATCTTAAGATACTTAAGACAGGGTTTCTTCCCACTCCATATTTCATATGGAGTGGAAGGCACATACTTTTAGAACCTTATTCAATAGGTATGTAGCAGATTCTAGTGCATAACCCCAGAAGGATGGCGGCAACTCAGCATTACTCATCATGGAACGCACCATATCAAGCAAGGTGCGATTCCGTCTTTCTGATACACCGTTGTGTTGTGGTGTGTATGGAGGAGTAAGCTGAGAGAGAATTCCATTCTCTTTTAGATATTTCAGGAACTCAACACTTAAGTATTCACCACCCTGATCAGATCGGAGTATCTTGATACTTTTGCCGGTTTTCTTTTCCGCTTCATTCTTATACTTCTGGAATTTCTCAAAGGCCTCGAATTTATGCTTCATCAAGAATACATGTCCATACCTTGAGAAATCATCGGTAAAAGTAATGAAATAGGAATAGCCACTTCTTGCATGCGTAGACATTGGCTCACACACGTCGTTATTTATGAGTCCCAGGAGCTCAGTGGCTCTTTCTCCATGTCAAGTGAACGGAGTTTTGGTCATCTTTTCTATGATACATGATTGACAAGTTGCATATGATTGATATTCAAATGAATCTAAATATACAACTTTATGTAACTTAGTCAATCATGTTTCATTGATATGACCAAGTCTACAATACCATAAGAAAGCTTGATTTGATTCTGGAGCCTTTCTTTTGAGCGTGTTTTGGACGTTGAAAACTTTTTGTTGATTGAGAACATATATTCCGTTATTCAGTGTACCCGACCCAATCATTTCATGGTTTAGATGAATGTTTATGACATTGCTTTCAAGTGCAAAATTATAACCTTCATTAGATAACAAAGATACAGATATAATAGAACACATCATACTAGGTACACAAAAGCAGTTATGCAATAATAAAATATCTCCACTCGCCAATCCTAGGTGATATTATTCCACTGCAACAAAATCTATACTAGTTCCGTTGCCAACCCTGAGGGTCATACCACCTTTCCTCAAAACACTATGGCTTCTCAACGCCTGCAAAGAATTACAAATGTGAGATCTAGATCCGGTATCCATTACCCAGGTTGTAGAGTTAATAGAGAAACAGTTTTCAATCATGAACGCACTGAAACCGAAGCCACAACTTGCTTCTTGTCATGATTCTTGGCTTTTAAAGCACGACAATTTTTCTTCCAATGTTCTTTCTTGTGACAATAGAAGCACTCTTCCCTTGTGGCTGATCCCCCGATCTTTTCCTTTCCCTTACCCTGCACCTTCTGCACACCTCCACTCGGTTTGGTGGGGGTCTTCTTCTTCTTCCCCTTGGCCTTAGTCTTGGGTTTAGCGGAAGAAGATTCCTTAATAAACAATGCGGGTGTTTCATTGGATTTCTTCAAGGTGCCCTTTGCCACCCTCAACATGTAGAAGAACTCAGGAAGTGAAACCTCCAGCTTTTGTATATTGAAATTCATTATGAATTGGGCATAGGTGGAAGGAAGGGACTATAGAATTAATTCAGTATACAACTCATTCTCCAGTGTAGTTCCCAGGTCTGCAAGCTCTTCAATGAGATTAGTTATCTTCAGGACGTGGTCCCCAACAGATGATCCAACAGCCAACCTTGCTTGAAACAATTTCTTCGAGGTCTCGTATCTTGCGATACGAGATTGCCCTCTATATAAATCTTTGGTATGGAGGAAGATGGAAGCAATGTTTATCTTCTCGTACCGCCTCTGATGTTCCTTATCTATGGAGGCCAGCACGAGGCACTTGGCTTTCGTGCAATTTTGATCCTAAGTCATACGGACCTCAATGTCCGTGACCGAGGATGTTGGACCTAGAACAGGGGGGCTTTTGCCGTGAGGACGTATGCAACCTTATCATAAGTAAGGGCCATAAGGACGTTCCTCGGCCAGTCTTTATAGTTTGGCCCAGTCAGTTAGTTTTTATCTAGTATAAGCTTAAGTCCCATCATGGTCGCTGCAATTAGGAGAGAGAAAAAGGAAACGCTCAATATATTCTCTTGCAAGTTTAGATTGGTTATTAGTTTAGCTAAACAGGATGGCTGTTCAGTTGATAAAACTGCACACTTGTATTACATTTTTCCTACCATTTTCATATTAAAAAAGGACTATATTATAATATATTATACATATGAGGGTTTATGTGTAAAAACATTATTTTCCATGTGTTAATATATTTTAATTATCATTTGGTAGGAAAATGTATGCAAATAATATTATTGATCTAATCCTAGTAGAACAAAGTCTACTAAAATCTTATTTGAGTTGTTGTGCAGAATATTTCCAAGTTGTTATGAAGGATTTAACAAACAAATCAATTTGTTGAAGAAAACTTGCCAAATTAAGAAGCAAACTTAGAGACCAAGTCTGGAAGCAACAGAGAAAAGATTTTCAGATTCTGAAGATGCCTAGGATTGCCACATGTCACCAGATGAAAGCCCAAGAAAAATAAGCAATTGATCACATCCATTGAGCGCAGATCCGCGGCCAAACACACCTTTGGGCCGTGGATCCGCCGCAATAATGATGAGTTGGAAGGCAATATTTTGGGAGATTGACAACTGCTGAATTTTACCAACTTCTCAACAATAAGATTCTGGGTTTGCACTATATAAAGGCACCGAGAGCCTCTTGGAAAAGCCATCAAGCCGAAGAGATCACGAAGTCCAAGACGGCTCACGCATCCAGGCTGATCATCAACTGTTCATCTACCTCCTTAGAAGAGATCGAAAAGCAAACTAGGTTTTTGTAATCATTTTCTAAGGAATCAAAGTGTACTTGATCTTGTTGATTAATAAAGGTAGTTCTTTTTCTTATTCTATTTCTTCGTAGTTTAATTATGCATTTTCTCTCCATCTCTTTTTCTCCCAACATGCGCGAGTAATTCTCCGCTTGTTAGGGTTCGTAGGATTAGGGTAGGCTAATGGACGATGAAAATAATTAAACTCTTTTTAAGTCCTATAAAGTTTAGGAACTTTATCAAAAGAATCATTAACATCCTAATCGGACGCGCTAGCAATTCTTTGCTAGTTCCGACCACGATTAGAGATTAGATTAATGATCGTTTTGGTAAAGGCTAGATAATGAACGGAGTTCCGTGTCGAGATAAGGGTTACGAGTGGGATTCCTTTTCCCTCCAGAAACCCTAATCTACACGCATCACCGTCGTTCTAGTTCTAAATCTATTAATGGATAAAAAGGGTAACTTTTAATTAATCTTACATAACTACTAAATCCTAACGAACCCTACAAGCCCTATTATTATATTATTTAAATCTCTAAAATAATCTAGATCTATATTTTACATTAAAGTAGATCTAGAAACTTTTCACAAAATTCTTTATTCCTCCTCTCTTTCTCAACACATCTAAAGTAAAAGTAAAAGGTTCAACGTTTCCCAGAGGACGACCCGTACTCATCTCGGTCTAGCTACGCGCGACACCGTTCTGATTGCGGTTAAACTACAAACACGATTTTTCGTACCAATTAAATGGTCATCATCTTGAGCCTTTAATTCTTCCCGAATCCCAAATATGTCTTGAAGTTGATGATAATGGTATACCCGAAGATCAGACCGAAATTCAATCTCCATCTACCACATCTGGTTCAGCAACACTCGACATACCAATTTGTTTACCCATTTCACCTTCTACTTTCTCCGGTTCTTCTTCTGTTCCTATAGTTTCAGTGAGTTTTGATAAATCACAATCCGTTAATTCAAGTTCAGTAATACCGGAAATTCAACTTGATTTGGATATTTTTGAAAAAGAGGTAGATGAGTTTTTCGAGTCCTCTACCTCAGTGATTTTTTATGAATCAAGTAGAATAAATTCTGGCACAAAACTCTTTGACAGCAAAATGTTCAATCACACCATTGATAAAAGTTTTGAAGAACTTTTTGCTGACGAACTTGAATTTTTAAACAATACGGATTTTGTGATTGATCAATCTCCACCTCTAGAGGTTGAACCGTCACCATTCCTTCTTTCTAATCATTCACATTCATCCTCATTCTTTCTTTTCTCTAATTTCAAACCCTTTCCAGACCACCTCTTATGCCTTCCCCACTTTTTCTTGAGTCGATACAACACATTCTTCCACCAACCTATACGATATACTGATAAAATTTTTGAATGGTTGGTATTGACCTTCGGTCTTTGCAAAGCTTGGCATTGACCAATAACCTTGACCCCCTCATGTGATTTTAAAAGATTAAAATTGTTTAAAGTTTGGGGGGGTGGTATATTTTGGCTCTTGAAAAGAAAATGATTTTTACAAATTTGTGAGCCTAAAATAAGTTTGGGGGAGGATTTTCACTTTCATATATTCTTGCCCCCATTAATAATTTCCTCCCAAGTCTACAGGTTTTTGAGCTTAACGGATGACATCAGTGAGGCCACTGCTGTAAACAGGTTTGGGGGAGGTTTGTGCTTATGTACACATCAATTTGCATAAGCATAACATTTTCAATAATTTAAAAAAAAAAAATTCTTTTATAACAAAAGAGTAGAAAGTGAAAAATTACATCCAAAAGATAGGAATAATTTAAGAAAACCAAGAAAATTAGAAGTTTTCTTACACGAACTGGTAATAAGTAGTTATGAGCTGTTGTCCCAAGGGTTAGTAAGATGAAGGAAGTCACTAATCTGAGGATAAAAATAAGTCTGAAAAATAGTTTCTATTTTGAAAGCCGAACATTTGAATGTTGATACCCTACTATATGCACATACACACGTCTTGAAACTCGGGATAGTAGAGGATACCTTGAAATGCTCTTGTCTAAAAGCCAAAGTATGAAGGAAGTATAAAAATGGTGAAAAGAAAAAAAAATGAACACTGGTTTTGTATCGCCAAGGCAGCAATAAAAAAATATAGCGAGGGTGCCTCTTCACCTAGTGCCCTAAGGCCAACTGGTCTGGGAGTCACTGCTAAGCCTTAGGTGGTACAAGACAAGGAAAATACTATCACCAAATCAGCAAGCACTTGAGTAATCGGTCGGTTAGTACGTCAAGAAGTATTAGCGGTCGCATGAAAAGGTGTGAGCAAACCTAAGTATTCATAAAGTACTGAGGTAGATGGACAAGAGTATGATAGCTTGAATTGAATTCTCCGAGTGTAGGGATGTTATTTACACACACGTGGGGTTATATGATCAATGTTTGGATGAAAGGTAGGAATGAAGAATAATGACGATGTTTTATTGAGAGATGATGTGATTTCTAACATTTTTTCATGACTATTAAGATAGGGCTCATGACAACTGAAAAGCTAGTATAGTTGGAAACTCTTCTTTTCAAAGTATTTCTTTTATGGTTCTTGTCTTTATATGTAAATTTCACCATCTTTCTTTTGTTATAGGATTTTGTGGGTGTAATCCGCTGAAAACCCTCAGGAGACAACACTCCTCCTACTAGGGATACCTAGAGGTTTAACGGCTTGTTGCACGTGCTCAGTGCAATCGTGTCTGCCTACGAAAGTGTGCTTAGTTTTCTTATTTCTTTTTCTCCTCTTGAATAAACTAGTTTGCTCGGGACGATCAAATATAAGTTTGGGGGTATTTGTTCAGTTGATAAAACTGCACACTTGTATTACATTTTTCCTACCATTTTCATATTAAAAAAGGACTATATTATAATATATTATACATATGAGGGTTTATGTGTAAAAACATTATTTTCCATGTGTTAATATATTTTAATTATCATTTGGTAGGAAAATGTATGCAAATAATATTATTGATCTAATCCTAGTAGAACAAAGTCTACTAAAATCTTATTTGAGTTGTTGTGCAGAATATTTCCAAGTTGTTATGAAGGATTTAACAAACAAATCAATTTGTTGAAGAAAACTTGCCAAATTAAGAAGCAAACTTGGAGACCAAGTCTGGAAGCAACAGAGAAAAGATTTTCAGATTCTGAAGATGCCTAGGATTGCCACATGTCACCAGATGAAAGCCCAAGAAAAATAAGCAATTGATCACATCCATTGAGCGCAGATCCGCGGCCAAACACACCTTTGGGCCGTGGATCCGCCGCAATAATGATGAGTTGGAAGGCAATATTTTGGGAGATTGACAACTGCTGAATTTTACCAACTTCTCAACAATAAGATTCTGGGTTTGCACTATATAAAGGCACCGAGAGCCTCTTGGAAAAGCCATCAAGCCGAAGAGATCACGAAGTCCAAGACGGCTCACGCATCCAGGCTGATCATCAACTGTTCATCTACCGCCTTAGAAGAGATCGAGAAGCAAACTAGGTTTTTGTAATCATTTTCTAAGGAATCAAAGTGTACTTGATCTTGTTGATTAATAAAGGTAGTTCTTTTTCTTATTCTATTTCTTCGTAGTTTAATTATGCATTTTCTCTCCATCTCTTTTTCTCCCAACATGCGCGAGTAATTCTCCGCTTGTTAGGGTTCGTAGGATTAGGGTAGGCTAATGGACGATGAAAATAATTAAACTCTTTTTAAGTCCTATAAAGTTTAGGAACTTTATCAAAAGAATCATTAACATCCTAATCGGACGCGCTAGCAATTCTTTGCTAGTTCCGACCACGATTAGAGATTAGATTAATGATCGTTTTGGTAAAGGCTAGATAATGAACGGAGTTCCGTGTCGAGATAAGGGTTACGAGTGGGATTCCTTTTCCCTCCAGAAACCCTAATCTACACGCATCACCGTCGTTCTAGTTCTAAATCTATTAATGGATAAAAAGGGTAACTTTTAATTAATCTTCCATAACTACTAAATCCTAACGAACCCTACAAGCCCTATTATTATATTATTTAAATCTCTAAAATAATCTAGATCTATATTTTACATTAAAGTAGATCTAGAAACTTTTCACAAAATTCTTTATTCCTCCTCTCTTTCTCAACACATCTAAAGTAAAAGTAAAAGGTTCAACGTTTCCCAGAGGACGACCCGTACTCATCTCGGTCTAGCTACGCGCGACACCGTTCTGATTGCGGTTAAACTACAAACACGATTTTTCGTACCAATCAATGGCTCTTCCTATTTCCTCAAATTCTCCTTCAAATCCTAAAAGAAGAATTTGTCAGGATTAATTGCACCCTACAAGTTCGCTTATCATTCGGCCAGGCCAGTTTTGGTACTTCGGAGGGAGGTTCCCCGTGCTTTCGCATGGACCTAATTAAATAACCTCGTTTTCCTCGAGGAATAGCCCGTTAACACCATTCTAGACACCTAATGATTAGCTAATTGCAAAGTGAAAAATTCTCCTAAAGAGTAGCGGATACTCACAGTAGGATCAGGACCCAACTATCATTGTGTGATAATTTTGAAGGAAGCCTACCAAAACTACCACACTCCAGAAGGTATGCACTAGCAATTTTCCTTTATGTTTGAAACTCTTGATGTAGTTTTTGCCCCAAGCGCTTATAACCTTGACGGATGTCAAAACATCATAAGTCACAAGTCAAGTTCAACCCCTCATTATCCAGATTAATCTAGATCTATTCATACAAGCCCTTGACGAAGGCCAAAACAGTAGTACACCTGTCCTGGATTAATGCATCTATTTATACTACAGATAAGCACCCACTAGCTACCAAACACTATGCCTTGGCGAAGGTCAAAACATATAGCATGAATACTAGTAGATACCTATCTGAAATGATGGAGGGCTACGACCGGTTTTGGCGAAAACCGTTAACGTAATGAACTTGATATAGTCGAAGGAATCAGATACCTTTTGGAAATGAGTGGTTTAAGCTCTGCTGTTAAAAGGTGTTTTTGAAGAAAACCGGGTGTGTTTGCAATTGTTCCAACGACGTCAGATTTTAGGTTTATTACTTTGCATTAAGTGAGATTATTTCGGTCCCATCAATTAACCTTATCACACCATAAAAAAGAACGAAAATAGAATGTACGTATATGCCACCAGCATTCGCTACGGGACCCCGTCATGCACCGTTACGTTACTTAACTAACATCAGAGCGGGGGCTGGACTAGCGCGAATGCAAAACATATACAACATATATATATATATATATATATATCATCACAGGTATGATAAGAAACACAGGTAGATATAAGCATCACAGAGAATGGAAAAATGGATCAACTAGGAACATTTGCATTTCAATGAGCCACCTATGAAACACAGTCCTCCACGGTCGTGTGAATAGCCAAGTGTGAATCATCCTAGACTCCTACGAGTGCGGAAAGCTACCCGCCAAGCCTAGAATTGGGTGACCCGGGTCTCGACTCCTCGAGATGGCCACCCACTGAATCCTCGAACCCGGTAGCTTCTGCACTCCTCCTTGGGTCAATTCTAGATGTGGAAATGAAAAGTAATATACATCCGGTGACTACATCCTCAAGCCGGATGCGCTCCAATAAAAGAATATACATGAATTATTAGATGAATTACAAATAATCCACTCACATCTCACATCTAGATTCACACCGGGCCATTCACACGACGATCCATGAAACTATTCGCATTCGAACATCACAAGATATGTACAATCCCTTCTAATCTACGTATAGAGATTAGAAGAAGTTTAAGAACACATATACACATCAATAAAGCAAGTAAAGAAAACCATGATGTTAGAATTCCACGCACAATTAGCGAACTAAACTAATTTTTCAAGACTTGTAAAACTGTCCACTAAAGTCACTAAAAAATTTGTTTTAAGCCAATCCGGGAGTCGAAACGAACTCGAAACCTGTCCGAATCTTTTTGGAGGTGAAGGGGCTAAAATTAAATGTCGATCTGGTGGCCTTAGGGGGGTTCCCACCCCCGAGGCCCACCATGAGGTGGCCCCCAAAGGGAGGCAGACCCGAGAGCTCCTTTTTAGGGTACTCTCGGGTCACCATGCCCTAAGGCCTCCTTGTGGTGGTCTTGGGGGGTGGGCACAGCCTTTGGTCCCTCAAGGTATCCCTGGGGTGCCCATACTTCATCCTGCAGCTTCTCGGTTTAAACCGTGAGCCTGCGGGGTGTGCAAACATCTCAAAATTCCAGTTTTAGGGACTGTTTTTGTCGACATTTTGTGCACGATAAAAACGGCGGATTTCAAACATCGCTACGAGCTATCTAAGGCTTATGGAGTGGCTTTGATACCATGTAAGTCGATGCCGCACACTCCATAGGGTTTGTATAGAGGCGAAATTTACAAAAGACAATTTTAAAGCAAGCAACATCGACTAAACTTCCAAGATCTACCATAAGCCCTAGCTAGCTAAACTAACAAAGGTTCTAAACTACTATGAAGTGATTTATACCTTTGTGTTCAAGTCCTTCGAGTCTTTTTATCCTCTTCTTAAACTCCTCGTTGGTATGGGTCGAGCTTGGTTATCGGCTTCCTCGTGTCAAAGAAGATCCACCCGAGAGTCTATGGTTCAAGCTTTAACCTCTAAATTGAGGTAACTAAATTACCTTGTTCACTAATCTAGCTAGCTTAGATGATGTAGAGAGTCAATTGGACTAATTTATCTCAATCACTCTATGATTCTTAACATATGAGATTATTTAGGGTTTGAGAAAGAAGAAGAGAGCAAAGGACGAAAGAGAGTGTTAAGTGAAGAATGAGATTGAAGAATGACTAAGTGTTGATAACTATGAAGCATATCCTTTCAATAATAATAATAACAATAATACAACCATGTTTCAATAGTCATCCAAAGCGAATGAGTCATCCGAAGTATCCATGCTTCAACCATACTCTAATAACTCCTCATTTCTTCACCTCATTATCCATTTGAATAAATGGATTAATCACAAATTAGGTGTCTTCTTGTAGAAGCACTCTTGTGAAAATACAAGAATACCCCTCACCGTATATACATACCCGTATTCGTACGATGAATACCAAGAGATGAAAATAATCCAATATTATAATACTAGAATGCGGCTTAATCCTAAGCCTGTTAGTATTATTCGTCCGATTAAAAATACATGTAGCTAGTACACGTATATGATCGAAACCCTGCACGTAAAACCATACGGTCTCTATATCGTTTCTCCTGAACCAGAGAAACCCTCTGTGTGGGACTCTAAAGACTCGACGGTACGCTCGTAGTGGGTTTAACCACAAGCACGTCAGTGGCACTAGCCGTATGTAACGGCTACACAGGTATCTGTCGAAAAGAAGGCCGACGAGCAAACTCGTCCGAACTCCTACTGAGCCTGTCCAATCTCCGTACAGTCCGGTCTGGTCATCTGAGAGTATCGCATGCTGGATCTATGGGATGGAAAATGGCAGACCCCTAATAACCTGACAAGTCATGACGATATGGCTCAAGACCATCCGAGAATCTACCGATCTATTTATCAGTAATTTTCAATCCGCACTGACCAGGGATTTATGGTGTTGGCCAACTGAACACGGCACGATATTGACTCCCTATAATGGGATAGACGAATCCCCAACAATCGCTCAATGCCTCCATGTGGCTTGGGACTGTACCCAACTAAAACATGTTTGCACGACTCAGTAGAGCTGTGGTAGGGTAGTAATCAAAGCACAGTGAGAACTCACACGAGAAAAATGACGACCTCAGGTCGACAGACTATCTGTACTCATGTCACCTGAGAACTGCTATCTGACGATAGGTATAATACCATCTAGCCAGTTCTCGGAGAGTCCGTCCTTTGTACTAACCCCAGTGAGCACTTGTATACAATTTTAGGTGCATCACACCAATGGTTGCGGGACCAACCATTGCTCCTCGTCAGGATCTAGAAATGTATACACTAGTCTACTCTAGAGTATTGATGACCAGTCTCGATACTCCCATGACTAAGGATATTTAAGGATGTGCTTATCGACTACCCAGCTCCCACAAGTATGATTGCTATCATAACGCTGGTATTCAAGTAAGGATCCTAAGGGCTTTATCAACATGTATAAGCGATATGTAATAACAATTAAAACATATCACAAGTTAAGATTAAGGAAAACCAAATAGCATACTATCATATTGAGAAAGCTTGTCCTGTGCATATATATTCCTAGCATCCTATATAATGAAAGCCTCTAAGGCATACATATCCAACAAGATAGATGATGTCGGAAATTTTGCTCTCTCTTTTCTTCTCTTTTCTTTTCTTTCTTACATGAATAATGAACTCAAGAGAGGGAATGAAGAAGATAAGTGTTACGAATGAGCTTGGAATTGTAATGAGAATGCAATAGATTTAACCGTGGTTATCTGTAAAGATAAAACAAGAATGAGTCACCAAAATCTACACACTTCTTCTAAATGACTTATTCTTTTTATCTTTCATATATAAATGATAAATCTCTTAATTCTTATCTCAATTCTAATATGATTCTCATACACTAATCTCCCATGTATCATCACACATGACACACGCATTTATTTGTATGATATATAAATATATATTAAAGACAAGAAGAAATAATAATGAGAGCATGATATTAATATATATAACAATATATACATATATTTAATTATTAAATCAACACTTGATTTAATAATCTGGTTATATCATATATAATCCTCCTAATATCAATAAAGGCCTGATTATAATACGTGTATCACATACCGGTGTATAATAGAACTACTGCACCTATCCCCATACATCCCCTATATCGTTTCGCCTGTGCTGGGAAAGCTCTGTGTGGCACTCTAAATACTCGTCAATATACTGGCAATAGGATATGATCATATCAAAATCCCACAAGCATGTCAGCGGTACTAGATACACGTAACGGCTACCCAGGTATTGAGCGAATAGGAAGATCGACAGGCTAGCTCATCCGAAATCCAACAGAGCCTTATAATGACAGTCTCCGTACTGTCCGGTCTTTTCATCTGAGAGTGTCGCATATCAAGTCTGGAGGGTAGTATCCATCAGACCTCTAATAACTGATAAGTTGTGACAATTAGTAACTTGTGACCACAATAGTTACAACTTATAACTCTTAGCAGTTTATCTCGTCCACCCTAGACATGGACTTATGGTTACAGTTGATTGGGCACAACACGACATTAACTCTCAATATCGAAACCTTCCTAATCGCTGATTATCTCCATGTGTTTCGGGACTGTACCCAACTAAAACATGTTTGCACGGCTCTTTAAATCTGTGGTAGGGTAACAATCAAAGCACAGTGAGAAACACACAAGACTCTATGACGATCTCAGGTCTACAGACTACTCTGTACTCATATCACTAGAGAACTACTATCTTACAGTAGATATAATACCATATAGGAGTTATCAGTGAGTCCGTTCGGTGTACTCATTCTCTAATGAGCACCTATATACAATCTTTAGTGTCTAACACCAATGTCTATGGGAACAGACATTACCCTGACCGGGGACAAGAAACCTATACACTAGTCTACTCTGGAGTATCGATGCCCAGTCTCGATACTCCCATGGCTACGAACATTTAAGAATGTGCTTATAGACTACTCAGGTCCCACTAGTATGATCTCTATCATAATTCTGGTAGTCAAGCAAAGATCCTACGGGTTTTATCAATATGCATCAATAATATGTAATAACATGTAAAACACACGCACACACAAATGTTAAGAAAACACAAACAAGATAGCATACTATCATATCGAGCAAGACTGCTCTGTATATACATATGTTGAAGCATCCACTATAATATACAATAATGGCTTCTAGGGCATACACATCTAACAAATTTTTGGGTTAAGTCAATCCGTTAGTTATGGTTATGCTAAAAATGGTGATGGAGCACAATTTCATTAATATTTTGGGTACACCGCCGTATGGCGATTACTTTTTAAATGCGATTATGATTAGAGGGTAGGAATTTTTGTTGTATAACCATGAATTCATCGCCATCCATGCTCTAGTCTTTGAATTTTACATGAGTATTTTTTATTACAATGAAGAGCACGGTGTCATTTATGATATTTGAACGATTGACACCAACACCATCACTACCATCATGAGCATACATGCTTCAAAAGGCATGTATGAGCCTCTTGATACCACTGCTTATCTCTCCCTTATGGGAGTGAATTGCGAAGGGGATGAGGATGCGGGTATTATCTCTCGGACTAGTTTTATGAACGTGCATGCTTTCTGTAGGATATTACACCGTAACATACTAGGCACCATACACTCCACTGCTATTTCTAGATATGCTTTGCACATCATTCACTGCTTGGTGATTAAAGAATATCGATTTTGTATGTGTCGGCAATTGATTAAAACAATCATAGGAACAAGGCTTCAAGATAAACTGCATTATCCTTTACTTGTACTTGTGACACATATCTTCCATATTTTGTTAGGAGAGCACGCTTTTTCCTTGTACGCGCAAAATTCTGAACACACTAAAATTCAGATTGAAAAGATTACCAAATCATATAGAGATTGTGTAGGTATTTAGAAGGAGAGTGTTTTACGAGTGCATGTGATGATGATGATGTAGGAGAGGGGACCTCTGCAGGACCATCGCTTTCACAGCCTCAGCCACCGCCCGTTGGCCATAATCCGTTGTGGGACGAACTCGCGCTACGTACCGAACGTTCTTTTATGAAGAAAGTGTGGAAGGCTCTCACAACCATTGGGTAAGTGCAAGAGCGGCAAAACAGTTGGCCCATCTAGAACGATAAAGAGATGCGGCGCTTAGGCGTTGCTCTAGTGATAGTACTCGACGGGGTAGAGTATAGTGAGGACACTATCAAAATTAAGTGTGTGGGTGGGGGTGGTTTGCAAAGTTATTTCTTTTTTATTTTTTATTTTTCATTTTTTCCTTTTTAGGTTTCTTTTTATTTTTTATTTTTCTTTCTTTTCTTTTTAGTAATCCTTTTTTATAAAAAATTGAATTTCCAAAATAAAAAAAGGTTTTGAATCAAGCTTGTAATAGGTTGACTTGAACTTTGAAATCCGAAAAGTTAAGTGATACGAAGGAAACATATTGAATCTAAGGATAGGACGAAATTTGAAAAATAACCCCTTATCTTGAATTCAGATTTAGAAAATATATACCCTACAATATGCACGAGTATGAATCTTGAATGTTTGGGATAGTAGAGGATATCAAGAAAATATCTTTGCCGAAATATCTAAATAAAAGAAAGGATGTGCATAGTAGGTAGTCTAAACTACTGAAGGGTGCCAAAGTAAAAAAAAGGTATATTATAAAATAAGTTGTTTTGTAGGTTACTTAGGACATATGAGCACTCATGCCCTTGGGGTGTTTCGTCACCTATTTTCCTAAAACCAACTAGTTTTGGTGTCATTGCTGAAACTCCTAAAGAGATGACTTAACAAAACTAGGCATCATAAAACTCACACACTAAGTAATCGGTTGGTTGGTGCCTCATGAAGTATTAATGATCGCACTGAAAGGTGTTGTGTGTGTGTATGTAAATAAAATAAAATACGAGGATATAAAGCATTAATACTATATATTGAATTGAGTTCTCGAGTTTAAGGATATTTTACACACACACGTAGGTGTCACTACTACTGTTCTCCGCCGAAAGACGCGACTGGGACGTTGGGACGTCCGGCCTGAATTTCGAGGGCAGATACTAATTGGTGCTATCCGTCCACCTCTCCGAAGATGCCAAGTTGATTTATGGAACCATGTATCGAAGGTTTAAACGGATGCGGCCGATATAGCAGACTTCGTCAGATTCCCCCTCGTTGAGGGGTTTTTGATTGTGGGGACGCTATTCCATGCAGGCGCAAGCCCCTGCAGTTAATTACGCTACCGCATCGCGGTAACCACTTTCTCCTTCTCCAGATGGTCACTTCTTATCGTGTGTGTTTGTTTTTGTTTTTGGTTGCCCGTGGTTGTATACGGAGACTAATTTGTGTTGTCGCCCGTAGAGCGTGGATTAGTCCAAATCCGTATTTTCTTATATTTGGGTTTGGATTGGGTTTAAGGATCGTTAATCTCATTTGAGACTAAGATCAACTTAAACATTTGTTAAGGATACGTTAGTCTAATTTTAGACTAAGATCTACTTAACATGATCATTTAGATCCAACAAGAGAGCATTTGGGCTCTATAAGTTTAAGGACGTCATAGTCCATGGAGTTTAAAGACATTATAGTCTAGTTTAGAGACATCATAGTCTGTAAAGTTTAAGGACGTCATAGTCTATGGAGTTTAAGGACATCATAGTCCATGGAATGTCTGGTTGTTGGGACCCGTCACCTCTCTGAAGACGTTGAAGTATTACAACGACAAATATCAGAGGAGTGAAGAGATGTACCCTTGAACCAATATTGGTTGAGAGATCTGTAGTCCAATTTAGGACTAAGATCAAAGATTTATGAGCATATGGGCTCAATTAATCTAAGTTAGGGATCTGTGGCCAATTTGGGCTCGGCCTACTCAGTTAAAATGTTGAACATTTAACAATGCTAAGCATTGGTTTGGATTCTGACAGCCTTTTTATCTTTTATTTAATGCTGAGCATTCATTATAGCTCTAGGCTTTTATTTAAAGAACAGTTTATGTTTCCTTAGCGTGCACGTGAGGAGCATGTGGCGCGCTTGGCGATGAGCGCCGGTCAAAGAGCGCAAAGCGCTTCTGTTTAAGTAGCGCACACGTAGGGAGCACGTGGCGCGCTTGGCGGTGAGCGCCACTCAAAGAGCGCAAAGCGCTTCTGTTAAGTAGCGCACACGTGAGGAGCACGTGGCGCGCTTAGCGATGAGCGGCGGTCAAAGAGCGCAAAGCACTTCTGTTAAGTAGCGCATACGTGAGAAGCACGTGGCGCGCTTGGCGATGAGCGCCGTTCAATGAGTGCAGATCTCTTCTGTTAAGTAGCGCACACGTGAGGAGCACGTGGCACACTTGGTGCTATGCGCCAGACAATGAGCGCAGAGCGCTTCTTGTGAAATTTGGAGCGCTAAGGCTCTGCAACGCTATGCGTTAGTTTTAGAGCGCTGAAGCGCTTCTTTTGATTGGAGCGCTAGGGCTCTTTTTAGGCAGCTTTGCGCCCTGAAAACTAAATTCTCTCTCTTATAAGAGACTTTGTCTCATGGATCTAAGAACAAAGTTTTTATTTTTTATAGGAGATGTTTCAATCTCTTATGTTTTTGGTGAAAGGCTCTGCCTTTATGGATCTATGATCCTAAGAGAATTGAATTATTCTCCCCCCATTTTATAATGAGATATTATGATCTCTTTTGGGAAAGACAATTTGTCTTATAGATCTATGATCTGAAGAAGATTAGGTTCTTCCCTTTATTTTTTATGATGAGATAGTTTGATCAATTTTTGTGGAAGACCTTGGTCTTATAGATCTATGATCTTAGAAAAAGAAATAAATTCTTCTTTTTATATGAGATGATTTCATCTCTCTGTTCTTTTTTTTTACCTTGAAGAAAATCTTTTTCTTCTGAGAACTTGCTCTTTTTCTTTGAAATTTCTCAAAGTTTATGGGAGGGGGGTTTCTCTATATGAGACTTGAAATCTTGGGGCCTTTATATAGGATAGGCTGATTTGTTGACTCGGTTGAAGAGATCTTTTCTCTAATTGATTTGGGGATGTTTCCCCCGTTGGATCTTTGATCCAAGGACTTCTGATTTACAGAAGGCAATCTTCTTGTTTTTAACAAGATTGGGAAATCTTTTCCCATACAGAATTTATTCTGTATTTTGGTGATTTTTAATCACCATTGGATCATTGATCTAATGGAGCTCTGATTTTCAGAGCATAATCTTTCCTGTTAGGAAAGATTCTGAGGAATGTTTCCTTAGCAGAATTTTATTCTGGTCAATTGATGATTTTTAATCATGTTCGTTGGATCTTTGATCCAAGGGCCGAGAACATTTTGTTCTATCGCTAGCGCTTACGTGGTTTGCACGTGGCGCGCTGCTTAGAGTGCAGCGCTCTTAGCGCCAGCGCTCACGTGCTTTGCACATGGTGCGCTGCTTAGAGTGCAGCGCTCTTAGCGCCAGCGCACCACGTGCAGCGTTCACGTGCTTTGCACGTTGTGCGCTACTTAGAGTGCAGCACACTTGGCGCTGCTATGAAGCGCTGCTTCATTTCAAATTTTGAAATTTGAACAGAGCTTTGCTCTGATTGGGGAAACAACTACAATAAGGGGTTTCCCCAACGGATTAATCCGTAGGTCCCCAAGGTTGCCCCTATGGTACCCTATAGATTAATTTCAAAATATTAAAACGTAATTTGTTATTTGGCCCTATGGAGCCGGAAATGAAGGCCCTACGGATTAATCCATAGGGGCATATATGGATTATTTATAAAAAAAATAAAGCCTAGAAATTTCCTCGTTCCCAAAATTTCCTCGCTCGATCACTCGTCTCCCGCGCGTGCCTCGTCGCCACCGCACTCCCGCACATGCCTCGTCATCGCCGACATCATCGTCGACTTTCTCGTCGACGTTAGGAACCCTCTCATCGCCAATCTCCCCCTTGCGTCGTGGACAGTAGAATCGCCGGAAAAAGGTTAGTAAATTTCCTTTTTTAACTTATAATTATGCATTTATTTGTGTTATTGTTGATTATTGGGTTGCTACTAGGGCTTAGAGTTAGGGTTCGGTCTAGGGTTTGGGTTAATTAATTAGTATTAGGGTTCAGTGTAGGGTTAGGTTCAGTTCAGGAATAGGTTTAGGGTTAGGGTTCAGTTTAGGGTTAGGGTTGGGTTCGGTTCAGTTCAGGTTAGGGTTAGGGTTAAGGTTAATTGGTTAGGGTTAGGGTTAGGGTTCGGTTTCAGTTTAGGGTTAGGGTTCGGTTCAGGGTTAGGGTTAGAGGCTAGGATTAATTTGGGTTAGTTAGTTAAAATAGAGTGTATTTGTGTTAGGGTGTTGATTAGGGTTAATTAGTGATAATTTGAAGGGTTAGGGTGTTGATTAGGGTTAATTTAGGTTAAGTTTGGGTTAATTAGGGATAATTTGTGCTAGGGTGACGATTTGGGTTAATTGGGATTAATTTGGGTTAATTAGGGTTCGGGTTTAGGGTGCACTAGTTTCTTCAGTAGGATACTCGATGATAACGTAAACGTACAATTTATCGTAAACGCAAGAAAATTTTACCCTAAACTTGAAACTTAGAACCCTTAATAACGAAACGTAAACGTAAAACCTATTCATGTTAAATGTTCAAGTTAAAACCAATATATGATACTCGATGATAATATGAAACTTTCATATTCTCATCGATACTCATATTTGAAAATCAAAGAATGACTTAGTCCCCGTCTATCAGTTAACATACGTTCGATGTTCGTCGTGACATAGAACTATATGAAGGTTGTTAAATATCGGACGGTATAGTTTAGTACTAACAACCGTCGTGTAGTCTATGTGACGAGAAGATTCAATCGTATGATAACCGATAGATTTGTTCAGTGTGGACAAGTTAGGAATGTATAAAGCAAACACCTGTATTCACTTGTGTTTTCATTCATTTCGAGTCATTTCGTCGGTACTTTTCCGCTGGTTCTCCGTGTACAAAGATAGATTAGCTGTTCATTTCAACGTTGTTTCACAGCTTTGAAATGATTATCTATTCTATTACAGTGTACTCGGAGAACAGCGGGGAGGTGCTGCCGAAATTTACTCGAAACGGTTGAAAGCACGAGCAAATGAGTATCTGCTCTATATATTCTTAATAGGATAGAAGCCTTACCCCCTACAGCCGAAACACACACATACAACACGAATACACAACAAACGCACACACAGCATATACACACTAACAACCCTACACTGAAGTGAAATCATAAATTGAAAAACACATATACAGAATACAACTCATACTTGGGTATCCTCAAATCTAACTTTGTTTATCGATAATTTATTCTTTTCAACGACAAATACACACACAAAGCACATACACGGATTTTCTCCTTTGTCAGTAACCATTCCGTTCTAAGATTTCTTAATATAGTCTTCATAACCTACAATTTATATGTTATACAGTCTAACATGACCCATGAGTACATCAGAGTTAAGGACTGAATGTATGTGGATTGCCAAAAACGTATGCAACCTAAGTTTGTCGTAGCTGTTGCTGCTTTCATTGAATTTGCACGCGCACATAATAAGATCGTGTTAGAGAAGATTCTCTGCCCGTGCGATAGATGTGGGAATAAGTACTGGTAAAAGGTAGAATTCGCAGAGCTTTATATCGTTAAACATGGTTTTACTAGACTTTATACAACTTGGCTACATCACGGGAAAGGAGAAGAATACAGTAATGCGGAAGAGAAGAAGGAGAAGACGGTAATGCGGCAGAAGAAGAAGACGGTGACTTCTTTTCAGAAGAAGAAATGGAGGATATGGTAGAAGCTGCCCTAGGTGAATCTATTCGTACCGAAGATGACATTCCTTCCTGTCAAGGACCGCGTGAGGATAAGTATGAAAAGTTCATGAATGATGCTAGAAAGCCAATTTATGAGAATGCAAAGTATTCCACCCTCTCATGGTTTATCTAACTTTTCCAGATTAAGTGCCTAAATGAATGGAGCAACAAGTCATTCACAATGCTTCTGAAGTTCTTGAAAGATTCTATGCCCCCGAGAAATAACGTGCCCGACAGCTGGTACGAAGCCCAGAAGATGATGTCTGATTTGGGTCTGAAGTGTGCGAAGATTCAAGTATGTCCCAAAAATTGCGTGTTGTACCGGAAAGAGAATTCAGATTTCAAAGAGTGTCCAACATGCGGAGAGGCCAGGTATAAGCATAAAGATTCTGATAAGAAGCCCGATATACCTGTCAAGATAGCACGATACTTTCCCATAACACAGAGGCTGCAGAGGCTATTCAGGTGCAAGAAAACAGCTGAGGCAATGATTTGGCATCACCGTGCTCCTCCAAGTCAAGATGGAAAAATGAGTCATCCAAGATATTCACCGGCATGAAAGGATTTCGATAGGAGGCACGAAATATTCAGTAGCGATCCTCGCAATGTCAGGCTCGGACTCGCTAGTGATGACTTCTGGCCATTCAACCATATAGCTGGAAGCCACAGCATATAGCCCATTGTAATGATAGTTTATAATCTGTCGCCTTGGTTGGCTATGGATCAATCATACTTTATGATGCCTTTCTTATCGATGGACCAAACTCACCGGGAAACAATATCGATGTCTATCTCCGACCTCTGATCGATGAGTTAAAATCTTTATTCATTAATGGTGTAGAGACTTATGATGCAAACAAAAATACAACCTTCATACTGCGTGCGGCTTTAATGTGGACAATTAATGACTTTCCTGCGGATGGAATGCTATCAGGTTGATCCATACAAGATCACAAAGCATGTCCTTATTGCCATCAACATACAACATCGAAATTCATGAATTTTAGCAGGAAGGTTTGTTATTGCGGCCATCGACGTTTCCTGCCTCTAGACAATCCCTACAGGTTAGACGCTATTCACATTGATGGTCATCAGGAGATTCTTGGACCTCTAGCCCCATTTTCCAGTGAGGACGTGACTGCTCACTGGGATGGTTACAATAATGTGACCTTCGGGATAGATCCGACAAAACAGGTCAAACCACCATTCTGGAACAATCTAAGCATTTTCTTCGAGCTTCCGTACTGGTCAACAAATTTAGTGTGTCATTTTCTGGACATCATGCACATAGAGAAGGGAGTATCTGAGTATGTACTCAACTTGCTTCTTTGTAAAGACGGAAAATCGAAAGACAACCTCCATACTCGGATGGATCTTCAGGTCTGGGAAATTAGAAGTGAATTGCATCATAAACCGATAGCGGGTAAACCAGGAAAGTTTGTACTTCCCAATGCCGCGTATCATATGTCACAACCGGAGAAGAAAAGATTCCTGCAGGTGTTGCATGATTTAAAAATTCCCACAGGTTTCTCAGGATCATTTAGCAAGACAATAAAATTTATGAAAGGCAAGATCGATGGGCTGAAAAGTCATGATCACCATGTTATTATGGAACACCTTCTCCCATTAGCCCTCAGGACTTCCCTTCCCCAATCGGTTGGTCTAGTAATCAATGACCTATATTGCTTTTTTAGAGAATTATGCGCTAAAACCCTGGAAGTTGTGACGCTGGAGAAACTAGAAAATTCTATTTCGTTGATACTTTGAAAGTTTGAGCGTATTTTCCCACCGTCATTCTTCGATATCATAATACACCTGACGGTTCATCTTGCAACTGAGGCTAAGTATCGATGGATGTATCCCGTCGAAAGGTACGTAGAATTTTTCGTTTCGCGCAATTTATAAAATTATTGTTGTCCTATATGGCCGTATTCATTTATTTAACATATTTTTGTTTAGGTACCTCTACACTCTAAAAATATATATACGCAATAGAAATCGACCAGAGGGTTCTATCATACAAGGTTATCTTCTAGATGAAGCAACCATATTTTATTCCCGCTATCTGGACGAGAACATTGAGACGAAACTTAACCGGCCTCGAAGAATTCAGGACGGGCCATATGGTAATGCTGATTTTATGAGAGTAGACATTATGTTTATCAATAAGATATATTGGTTTATCCTCCTCAATAGCACATGTGTTGAAGAAATTAGAGAGTACGTTTTTTTTTGGATTAATTTTTATATTTGTGTTTGTGTGTGTATGAAATGATATAATATTAATATCATAATTTATTGTTGAGAACAAAATTCATTTTAACGAGGTACGTGAGGGGCATCCTGATTGGAATGATGAACGATTGGAAAAATATCATCAGGATAATTTTTGCGATTAGGTTGCAGATCAAGTAAGTTGTTCGAATAATATGTTATTACTACCAGTCTTAATCTAAACTTATATCGTTATGTATTTTTCGTAAAATTTGTTTTGGCAGATCCACAATCCGAACTTGTCTGCATCATTAGAGAGTGATTCAAGATGTTTAGCTCAGTTTCCTAGTATGGAGGTTGCATATTATAAAGGATTCGGTGTCCTTGGATACAAATTCGAAGTTAAGGACATAGAAATATCTTGAACCACTTAGAATAGTGGGATTGCGACGGTAGGATCGGATGGTGTGATTTATTATGGATACTTAAATTGCATACTTGGCATCCAATATCCCAGACGATCGGAATCCTTTTATATATTTCAGTGTACTTGGTACGATACACGAACCGATATGGATAAGTGGAGAAACAATCTCGGGACTTGGAAAGATGAATATGGATTGACCAGTGTGAACACACTTCGATTTTACGGTCAGGACGATCCGTTTATCTTTCCGAACCAAGCGTTCCAAGTATACTACTCACAGTGTTAGAAGCATCCTTATGCCGTTGGAAACCCAGGGATGTTTACGATGTCCCAGAATTCGAAGACAGCGAAGAGGATGAAGAAGAGAGAAGACTTAGAGTGCTCCGACCGTCTATCTCAAAAGACGGGTTGTCTTCGGCTGATCATGAAGTTACGTGGGTTAGAAATGATATCGATGATGAAATCCAAGTAGATATGTCTAATGCATCCATGAAACGAAAAAGGTTATCAGTAATGTTATATTATTACTTCACATTTTACGATCTATACATATATAGCATGCATATGGAATGATTGTACTCTTGTCTAGATTTGATGACGATGACAGAAGCAGCGAGGGGAGGCAGGAGCACCAGCCGCGGCACCGGCAGAGGCAGAGGCAGACGCATAGCGATTCTGCTCTCGGAGAGCTGCGTAGGGAGCTTAAGAGGGCCGGTCTTGCACCCCGATTGGAGACCCCTTCGGATGCCTCTTCCGTGTGGACTTTGCCACACCTCCAGGTATATTGCACACATATTCATTTTGAATGTAATATTATAGATATACATGCATATTTATGTCAAAATTACTTATATAGTCAATGTTTGATTGTATAGCTGTTGGTGGTGTGTCCACATCAGAGGCAGAGGCCACTCCCGCACCTCCAGGTATGTTTATATATCCTATAGTACATGCATATTGATTTAGAATGCTATATCATAAATATACATACATTCTTTTTGCTTTTACGTACTTAGATAATCATTTTTTAATTGTCTAACTGTAGGTGGTGCCTCCACATCTCGGGCAGAGGCCACCACCGCACCTGCGGGTATGTTTATATATCCTATAGTATATGCATGTTGATTTAGAATGTTATATTATTGATATACACATTCTTTTTGCAATTACTTATATAGTCAATTTTTGATTGTCTAATTATAGGTGGTGCATCCACGTCTGGTGCAGGGGCTACTCCCGCCACTTCCATACCCTCCGCTCAGTCTGCAGGTTAGTATTAATAAATATAAAATATTTTTTTATTTTACATATCCTTTAAGAATAAATATCAACTTCATGTAATTTTATCGATGTTTATTTTCTAGTTGGAGGGGATGCGTCCATGTCCGGGTCAGAGGTTGTTCCTCACCGGAGGAACTATCGTCCTGCTCGTGCTGCTGTCCGAGCTCGGGCTCGTGCTTATGTCACCGGAGGTATATATCGCACTTCAATTTTCGTTAAACCTTGATTTCTTATTACCACTTTGTTTTAATATTAATTGTCTTGATATTTCTTGTAGATGCAGGGCAGCCCCATCCTGAGAAGGGGACTCGAGGCCTGAATCAGTCCCATAGGCTGAGGCCCGACAGAGCTAAGGGGAAGGCAGCATTCCCCCACTTCTTTACCCCTGATTATCGCTATACCGGCGATTATGCCGAGAGGTTCGGCCGGTATATAGGAGATGAGAGCCGCCTCGTGAAGAAATATCCACTTCACGTTGAGTGGGGCGATCAGCACCGGCGCTCATTTGCCCTTTTCTGGGATCTGGCTCGGTTATTAACACTTGCAATTTAATAACTTTTTTTTGTATTTGTAGTTGGATTACGACTTTTAGCCTGTACCCGACCCTTATCACCCTTGGAGAGTGCTCGATCTTCACGCTCTGTACCATGGCCTGATGATGAACATGCAATCAAGGTCCGATACAATAGGAACGAGCTGAAGATCGACTGCTATTCCCTGTGGATGACGACCCCCGAGACAGAGAGAGCGGCTCTCCTACATTCTCCGGCCTTTGTGAGAGTCGACGTAGATATATGGCCTCTCTTGTGCCAATATTTCGACTCTCAGTGCAAATAGATTTGTAATTTAAATGTAATTCAATATTTAGTATATAATTTATTTTTTTGTGCTGCTTAATTAGAAAACTAAATCTGAATGTGTTGTGCATAAACAGGCCAATCAAAATAAAGAGAATAGAAAGTCGGCGAAGAGGGGTCGCCCCACTTATACAGGTGGCTTGAAGAATATTACTCGTGCCATAGAGGCATCGACAAATTACAATAGATCTACTCTGATAAAATATAATATTAAGAGTTATGTTATAATATATGTAAATTTTTTGCGAATTGCAGAGAGCTCAGACCCTGGCGTATGGTGGTACACCGAGCGTGCTGACCGTGTATCTTACCGTCCATGGCACCTCGACAAATCCCGCCACGGGCGAGCTTCGATTCCCCGACACTGCTACCCAGGAGTATTGCGTAAGTGTTAATATTTATTCTAACAGGTTTGAAATTTTTGTTCTGAAAAGTTCAAATTTAAATGATACACTTATATTTTAATGGTTAATGTGGGTGTATGAGTGGGTGGTGGAGCAGGCGGAGGCATCAGGGATCGATTTTACTGGACAGAACGATCCAATGATGCTGACCCCAGTTCTAGACGCCGCACACGGAGGGCACCATAGAAGTTGGGAGAGAGGCCGAGGACTGGGTCTTAGCAGGGCCCATATGAGCTTGGACTCCACTCCGGCGGTTACTTCCCCTACCCCCCGTGAGCGACGTCTGGAGCATGATGTTGCCGCCTTGAAGACCACCGTCGAGGAGTTTAAGGAGGTGTTGGTACGTATACTACTTAATAATAAAATATTATATCATATTTTAGATAGTAACATATGCAATATTAGTAGCCTGGTCTTATTTGGTTGTAGACTTAGCTTTGATTAATCATACTTACATAAAACTGTCTAATTAAAATAAACTACGGTTTTCCAAACGAGGCTAAAGTATTCTTAGATTGGGGTTTCGCAATAACCTGAAAATGATACGAATTCGACTTAAATCTAATACACAGTTCTTACTCATTTATTACATACAAAATTGAACAGATGCGACAGGCTGCTTCGGCTGCGGCTCCATATGCATCTCCTTCAGCTGCGGCTCTACAAGCCACTACCTCGGCTGCGGTTGCGCAGACCACTCTTGCAGCTCCACAGCCCTGTCACACTCCCGCACAGTCCGCTCCTTCATTGGTCGAGTTTTTGATGACTCAGGGCTGCACCGAGGAGCAGATGCGTCAGATTACGACGTTTATCAGAGCTGGGGGAGTTGAACCGAGCTTGGATAGCTTTTTTTTAATATGTTTTAAGCATGTATGTACTTATATGATACATATTGTATATATTTTGGACGATATTGGTGTTTTTTGCGTATTCACGATGATTTTGATTGATATCGTATTTTGTTTGTTTATTTATTTTATATATTATGCGTGGGATGTTGATTATGAATACTGCGGTATTTGGTTATATGATGTATATATTATTGTGCACAGGGCGGAGAAAAAACAGGAAGCCCATTTTATAAAAAAAAACCCTGATATTTTGTCCCTACGGATTAATCCGTAGGGCCACCTGTTGCCCCTATGGATTAATTCATAAGTCCAACGTTTGCCCCTACACAGTTAGCCGTAGGGGCAAAATATCAGGATACCTCATATTTTTCCCTAATGGACTCAGTGACAGGCGTTAAACTTTCTCCTACGTATGTATCCGTAGGGGCTTCCATCTGAACCTACAGAGAACACCGTAGGGGCATGTTCAGGCCCTACGACGTTACCGTAGGGGCAAGTATTATATTTTATAAACCAATAAATTAAATAAATATTTTGTCCAGTTGGACCTACGAATAAATCCGTAGGGGCTTCTATCTGGACCTACGAAGAACTCCGAAGGGGCATATTAAGGCCCTACGACTTTATCCGTAGGGGCAAGTATTTTATTTTATAAACTAATAAATTAAATAAATATTTTGTCCCTACGGTGTAAGCCGTAGGAAAATGTGTCCCTACGGAGTAAAGCGTAGGGGCAATTATTTCTTCGTAAGGGTATGTTCAGAGCGAAGACTTACACCTGCAGCCATTGCACCTACGGTGTATTTTTGTGCCCCTACGAATATATCCGTAAGGGCAGTACTTTACCCCTATGGCTTTATCTATAGGGGCAACCCCTTATTGTAGTAGTGGGTGTAGAATCTATATTTGAGGGAAAGATGGAAGTGAAGATTAGGATCAAGTTCTACTGAGGGAGAATAGAATTTTCGGAATTGAAACGATAACTTTAGGATAATAGCTTATTAAAACTGAAAAACAAGCGAAATTCTACAATTTTCTATTTTCATTTTCTTTGTTTATAGTTTTTCATTTTCTTTATTTTTAGTTTTTTCTTTTATTTATGTTTTCTTTTACCTTTTAGGATTTTGTGGGTAGTATCCACTGAAAACCCTCACAAGACAGCACTCATCCACTTGGGTAACCTTATGGCTTAACGGCTTGTTGGACGTACTAAGTGCAATTGCAACGCCTGTGAAAAGGAGCACATTATGTAGAACTTAGGTAGTTTTTATTTTTCTTAGTTTTTAGTTTTTGATTTTCTCGAGAACTAGCAAAAGGTAAGTGTGGGGTATTTGATAAGTGTAATTTATTGCAGATTTTTATATTCATATTTACCTTATTTTATCTATTTAATACTACTCAAGATATATTTTATGAATAAATACAGATTATAAGTTCTCAAGTGCAAAAATACAGAAAAGATGAACTTATGTGTGTTGGACGTAAAACAATTTAATGAAGAAACTGATATAAGAGTCGAGCCAAAGAACCAAGGAGATAGTGAAATGAGTCAAATTAGAGAGACAAAGCAGTAGACCAAAGCTGAAGCCAATTGGGTTTAATAAGCCGGCTTTTCGCCGCCTTTGGCCGGCGATTCGCCGCCATCTTGACGAGTTGTCTCCTAAAATTTTATGTGCATCTCGTGGTTTTAAATATAAAAGCATCCATCTCTTGTAATCGACCAGAAAGCCTATATATACTGTAGTATTATTATTTCGGGTAATCTTCTTCGCTTTTAGTTAATAGCCGTCTAGGGTTTGAGGAGATAAAAAGTTTGCAAGTTAATTTCTTAAATTTTATGCAATGATTTTTCTTTTTATTATTTGCTTTTATTTTTATGCTATGAGTAGGTAATTTTCTATCTGGGTTTGGATGATTCTTGATCTATTATTGGTGTTTGATTCTATTGTTCTAATTCTTTTTCTATGATCTTAATGACGATTATTTTATGATAAAAATAAGTTCTTTGTATGCAATTTTGATAAACTAGATAGATCGATGAGTGATTGATGACTATAAGGTTTATTTAGGAAAAAAATACGCATTGCTGATAAACTATTTAATTTGATAAGTGATTGACAACCATGAAAGTTATTTAGGGAAGTTAAAGTTCATATTTTTATTATTTATGTTCGATCTAATTAATCTAGTGTTAGATTAGACTCGCCGATAAAGCAAGTTAGGCCTTTGATTGACTACCATTGAGTTTACCAAGCAAAAAGTTAGATCTAACTAGTTCTTAATTAATTAGAATTTGATCTTTAGATTTATTATTTGCCTAATTGTTGATTGATAGGATAATGCGAAGATCGTATAGATTATGCTTTATATTAGATTGAAAGTTTATTGCGATGAATGTATTCTTTATGCTTTTTAATAATTGATTGTTAATTAATTTAAAGATGGAAAATCAAGAAAAGGAAGACATTTATTTAAAACACCATGATTAGACAAGATAATTCTAAATCCTAAGCTTTTCTCTCTTTTAAGAATATATTTAATTTTTTTTATTTACTTTCTTTTAAAATATTTCTTTTAATTAGTATAGTTCTTTATTTCAACCTTTTAATTTTTAATTCGATTAGACTAACTAGAGTTGCTTTCCTTTCTGTGAATCGACCCACAAATGCTATACCTATTAACCGTGCACTTGAGGTATAAATTTAAGATTAAGAAAATATCCTATCATCGGGAAGTGAGGTCCTTTGACCTGTACCTAGAGATTCTTACCACCATTTGGTTGATAAGAAACTTAAGGAGACTGTGTGGATTAAATGCCAAGATAACCGGCATGATGAGTGGCGGCTGGACAAGGCACGCAGTTCGTTGAATTGCCGAGAAGGGAGGTCATCTGACCTTTACCTAGAGAATCTTATCACCATCTAGTTGATGAGAAGTTCAAGGAGATTGTATGGCAGAAGTGCCAAGATATCTGGCTTGATGAACGACGGCCGGACAAGGCGCACGTTTTGATGAATAGCTGGAAATGGAGGTCCTTTAACCTGTATCTAGAGGTTCTTATCACCATCTGGTTGATAAGAAGCTCAAGGAGATTGTATGGTAGAGATACCAAGATGTTCAACTCAACGAGCAGTGGCCAAGCAAGGCGCGCAGCTCAGCCAATGACATGAGGTCTTCTTGGCTCAAACCTTGGCGAACAAGGATGCCAAGAAAAAGATAAGGAGCAATATTGCAAGAATCTTTCAAGTGTTTACAACATGACTTTTGTCTTCTTTGGGCCAACATAGGGACCTAGGCATAGTATTTTTTTAAATATCTACCATTAGTAGGTGGCATGGGCTGTTCCCCATGTGCATCCATCAACTGGTATGAACCGCCACCGAAGACGGTTTCTATCATGTAAGGACCTTCCTAATTTGGCCCGAATTTTTATTTAGCTTTTCGATTTGGGATTATTGGTCGCCGTAGAACCAAGACCAATTCGCTTGCAGTGAATTATCTTGGTCTAACTAATTTGTTGTACGTACGTGACATCCTTGCTCTATAGAGTTCTAGGTTTTGCTAGGCTTTAAGCCGCACATCATCTAACGTTTCATGTTCTTCGAGCTTTAGTGTGGTGTTTTCATCTGTTGTCAATCCTTCATGGATTGCGACTCGAAGGGACGGTATCTCAATTTTGAGAGGGAACATAACTTTTGTCCTAAATACTGACTGGTATGGAGTAGATTTCGTAGGAGTCTTGTATGTGGTTTGATAGGACCACAGTGCTTTTGTTATTTTGTTGTGCCAGACCCTTTTATTTTTCAGGACTATCTTTTTTAGTAGTTGGTCAAAGTCTTGTTGAAGGCTTATGCTAGACCATTGACTCTAGGTTTATATATGGTAGAGTAGTGCCAGCCAACTTTATGGTTTCTGGCGAACTTTATAATTTTGTTGCTTCTATAGGTATGTCCGTTATCTGATATGATATATCTTGGTATGCCAAACCTATATAACACATTGCTCTAGAAAAAATTAGCGATGGTTTTCGCTCTAATTTCCTTAAAACTTGAAGTTTCAGACCATCTAGAGAAATAATCAGTGACCGCTAGAATGAACCTGTGTCCGGTTGATGATAGAGGTTCAATTAGGCCGGAAATATCCATTCCCCAAATCTTGAAGGGCCATGAAGCCACAGTAGGATGTAGTGAGTTTGGATGCATGTGAATGAAGTTATTTTGTATTTGGCATATATGGCATTTTCTTGTATGTTCTATGCAATCTTGTGCCATGTTTGGCTAATAATAACCCATTCTTTTGATTTTGATATTCATTTTGGGACCCGCTTGATAGACTCTAAAAATACCGGAATGAACTTCTTCCATTATCTGAGTCGCCTCTTCTGAGGACAAGGATCGTAAAAGGAGTGTAACACCTTAGAACAATCGTACGATATTTAATTGAATAAAGTTATATTAATTTATATTCTGGTTTTTATGACTTAGATTATATTACCATGGGTTTATTCTAGGTTATTCTCAATAGGTCATTGTGTTTATTGGATTGGTAAATATTTTATTGATAAAAGCTATGTGTGGTTTTGAGATTAAATCTTATTTTACCTTGCCTTCATCCCTATTCCTATTTGATATAGAATTTCATGTAAATACCCGACTCATGTTTTAACCTATACTATTTAAAACACCATGCATATTTTGTAAACCATATTCTCCACGTTATTTCTTTCAAACAAAAACCGAAACCATAGCCTCCTCTTCCATCATCAAAACCAAGACCCTACTCTAGACCCGATTTACATCTTGTGTCACCATTATCATCTGATAATCAACGTCGGCATCACCATCAACATCGTCGTCATGTTCTTCTTCTTCCTTGCTGCAGCAATGTGATTCTTGTTTTGGTTGCATCTCTCGGCTGCATCTCCATCCAAGGAAGAGCATTTAAACCGAGATCTTTCGCCGTTTCCATGTTCATGAGATCATCGTCGACAAAAGTATCAAATACTTGTTGCATGCTAAAGAACGATTGGATCTTACTTATTATAATAGAATAGATTTGTAGATTTAAATAAGTACGCTTCTTTATTTGATTCTTGTTTTTAGTATTTATATGCTTGTATGACAAGATTCAGATCTTGTTGTACGCTTTGATTAATTAATTTATGTTGACGTTAAAACCTAAAGATATCATATTTACGATGAACTAAGTTAAAATCCAAATCTATACATATTACGCATTGTAAACCCTAAAGTTGTCATCTTTGTGATAAACTAGTTAACATATATTTCAATCTAGGGTTTCATATGATTCATATTTATTGCATTTATCGAATTCAAATAGAAAACTTAAATATGACCATTTCAAAGCAAGAGGCCTTGAGCCGGCTCACCATAACCTCGAGCCGTCTCATAGAAACGGAGTGAAATATGTATAGCACATTGTGAGCCGTCTCAAATATATTGAGCCGTCTTTAGATAGGAGTCGAGCCAGTTCAAGATTTTCATGAGCCGTCTCTTACAACCAGAGAGGAAACATTAATCCTGAAGCACTTGTGAGAAGTCTCAAACCCTTGTGAGCCATCTCCACACACACGAGCTGTCTTAAGCATCCACAAGCTGTCTCAATCTGATATGCTAAATTGCTTTACACACATGAGATATGTGATCTGATATGTTACCAGATATGATTATGATGTAATATTTAATATGTTTTTGCTATTCTTAACCGTGATAGTATAATGATTGATTTTATGTATCCATGTTATCCTGTTATTGATATTGTCCTGCTATTGTTATCATCTTAACTATACTGTAATGTAATGTTTACCCAAATGCTAATGATTCCATGATATTGACTTAACCTGACCTGATTGTTTTGATTGACACGACATGTACTTGATTGTTCCAGTATTAGCATTAGGTAAGTATTATATCAATACCTGACATGAAACATGAAACCTAGGGAAAATGGGAAATCAAAAATGGTTTATTGCTAAAGACTGATCAGTTGATACATGCTATGGGGTCCGCAATGATGAGCTAACATCATTCTTATAGATATTGACATTGTTTTGCTGCCTAGTGGCACATCTCGGATTCAGCCCCGAGAGTCATGACACCGTGGTCCTGGGCACGCACTGGATAATATTTAGTTACAAGGAAGATTTTTCTTATTGATTTCAAATACTTATAGAATAGATAACTTAGCGACATGGATACTTAGGATCCACATGACATGTTTGTATTACCATATCTTGCTTGTTATATTGCCTGTCATGACACCGTGGTCCTGGGCACGGACCGGATAATATTTAGTTACAAGGAAGATTTTTCTCATTGATTTCAAATACTTATAGAATAGATAACTTAGCGACATGGACACTTAGGATCCACATGACATGTTTGTATTGACATGGATACTTATGATCCACATTAAAGAGAATGATGAGCTAACATCATTCTTATAGATATTGACATTGTTTTACTGCCTAGCGGTACGTCTCGGATTCAGCCCCGAGAGTCATGACATCGTGGTCCTGGGCACGCACCGTATAATATTTAGTTACAAAGAAGATTTTTCTCATTGATTTCAAATACTTATAGAATAGATAACTTAGCGACATGGACACTTAGGATCCACATGACATGTTTGTATTACCATATCTTGCTTGTTATATTGCCTGTTACTGCTATTGATTATTGTTTACTCTGTTGGAGATAGTGCCCTCAGAGTCAATTATTGGATCACAGGCACGTGATTGCAATGATTGAGGGAGGACCTATCCCAGTAGAACAGTCTTACTCGAGATGATAGTATGCTATCTGGTTTATCTTTATCATCGTGTACTGCTTTAGGTGACCTGATATGTCGCTATTACACGTTGATAGAGCCCCTGGGATTCTTGCTTGACGACCAGCAGTATGATGGCGATCATATACGTGGGAGCTGGGGTCTATAAGCACATCCTTAAAAGGTCCCTAGTCGTAGGAGTTTCGAGACAGGGTATCGATACTCCATTAGTAGACTAGTGTATACAGTCGAGACCCCGACGAGGGGCGGTGGCCGGTCTCACAAGCCACTGGTGTCAGTTGGTTCACCTAAGATGTATACAGGTGCTCATTGGGTTATGAGTACACCGGACAAGACTCGCCGGGAACCTGCTAGTTGGTCTTATACCAGACGTCAGATAGCAGTTCCCAGGTGACATGTGTACAGGTTAGTTCATCGACCCGAGATCGTCATTTGTCTCGTGTGAGTTCCCACTGTACTTTGATTACTACCCTACCACGGCTCAAAGGAGTCGTGCAAACAGGTTTTAGTTGGGTACAGTCCCGAGCCACATGGAGGCAGTGAGCGGATCTTCAGGGGTTCGTCTCTCCCGGTATTGGGGGTGAGGTCGCGCTGTGTCTAGGAGAGCCATTACGCAAAGCCCTCGGCCGAGGCAGGAGATTTACTGGTAGGTATTCCAGTAGTATCTCAGGGCGTTCTGGGCTACGCTCCGACACGACTTGTACCGCTTTTGGGGGTCTGACTTTTACCAACCCCCTAGGCCCGCCATGCGATACTCATAGACGAACGGACCGGACTGTACGGATATTGTCACTGACAGGCTCAGTTGGGTGTCGGGGTGAGCTTCCTCATCGACGTCCCTTTTGGTCAATAGCTGGTGGCCCGTCACGTATTGGCTTATACCTCTGACGTGCCAGTGGTTAAATCCACAGCCATAGTATTGACGAGTCTTTAGAGTCCACCACACTTACAGTTACTCAGCTTTCGGGCGAAACGCTGTAGAGGCCGTATGGAGATATGGCAGCGTCCGATCAGATACGTGCGGTATTGCACGGATCAGGATCGGACAGTTTGTACTAGTGGCCGTATAGTTATATGGCAGGGTTTGATCTGATACGTGCGGTATTGCACGGATCAGGATCGAACGGATTTAACTAGCCGGCTTTGGCTTAAGCCGGTCCCAGTTTAGTACAGTGTAGATTTTGTCTCATTGCATTTGTATCCGGTCGGAATACAGATGCGGGTGTGTATGCACAGTGTCGGGGTTTTCCTGTGATTTATTACGGGACCAGTTTTCTGGAGTTGCCAGTTTGCATTCCGTTCCGGCCGGTTTTCCTTTGTTCTTTCCCGGCCGGACTTTTCCGATGGAGGGGGTAATTTGCAGTTTTGCAAATTACACTTTGTGGAGGGTTTTATTGCATATATATATTGATTATGACACCTTTCTTATCTTGCTCCATGACTTGCTTTAAATGAGATTAGATGTGAGGTATGGTTTGAAAAAGGTGCAAAGCATGGTTGATGTTTGTATATGGTCACCCTCCTTGCACTCCTACACTCACCTCCCTTCTTGATACATATCATTTCCCTCCACCATTTCCTACAAGTTATGGCCGGCCACATTCTTGAGTGAGGATGGAAAAATGAGAGAGATTTTTTTTTGTGTATAGCATTCTTCATCTCATTCAATTTGTTAGAAAATTGAAAGCACCAATTTTCTTTAGATCATTCCTCCATCTATGGCAACCAACCCCAAATGAGACAACGATTATACACTACATTCTACAGCAATTCTTGGGCATGTCGAGTTGCCGGCTTCATGCCCGAGTTGCCTCGGTATTGAGGCGGGAGCCCGTAAAAGACGAAGGCGATGTGGTGCCCTTTCCGGCGAGAAGGCGACGATGTGGAGCATAGACTTTCCGCGGGAGATCGGGATGATGAAGAGAAGACCGGAGGACTCGGATCACTCGGTATACTTCTTTTCCCATCTCTTGTTTGCTAGTTAGGTTAATGGTAAACGATCCGGGTCTTTGTCCGCGGTAGCGCCGGTTTCCGAGCAAGGAAAAATTTTGATTCCGCATTTTGGCCTCGAGTAAGACGGCCGGGGCGCTCCCGTGGCGCAACATGGTATCAGAGCCACGCCATTAACCTTACCTAGCTTGTTCTAATGCGTTTTACTTATCCGATCGACCAAAATCTCAAAAACCGTATTTTAGTTCACATCAGTTTCTGTTGAAATTTTTTGGTGTCTAAAAATTTTTCAGGTGGTCTCAGAAAGATGTGCAGGGAGTTCTAAGAACTCTGGGAAAAAACGACAAAGTGATCCCTCAATTAGACCGCGGAAGCGCGGCAATTACCCTCTTTATGCCGCTCTTCCGCCGCACTATGGTAGGCCCAGTTTGTCATTTTTCTTCAGTTGTCTTATGGGCTTAAACTAGGGCTTTTGAGATATTAAAATTGGGCCAGTTATTTCTGTGAGTGCTACAGTTTTCTTTTGGGGCCCGCTTGTTAATTTTTTGATCGATCGGATATTTTAAACACATTATTGCACGGTATTTACATTATATCTGCGACCGTGAATGTCACTCGATCGGTAAATCCGGTCTAACTGCTATAGCCCGGTTAGACGGATTTGCGAACGTGATTTTCACGTTGATGTTCTATGTTTATGCTGTGATGTTGCGGATCGGTCGTGGGGGATAGCCTGGATGCAATGCTAGTACAGTTTTGTTGTATTATGTACATTTGATATTGCGGGGCGAGCGTCTGACATGTGGACTGCCGTCACTGCCTGTTTGTATTATTCTTTTGGGGCACGACCTGGTTGCGGTCGATGTACCCGGTGTATGTATATTTTACTTTCTGTACTAGGGTTGCCCCGCGGTGGGGTGCACGGATAGCCGGGTTCTGGAGGGCAACGGGCCCGCATCTCAGGGCATTGAGACGGAGGGGGCTTCAGTCCAGGATTGGCGGGCTATTCGCCGCACTCGTAGGGGGTACAGGTTGACCCAGGAGGGGTGCCCAAGTTGCCGGATTCCGTGAAGTGCTGGGTGGTCCATTCACGGTACTGAAGGGGGCTGCCTCGCTTCAGGTCTTGGCGGGTGACTTGCCGCGCCCGTAGGGGTCTAGGATTTCATTGCACAGGCTATCCACACGACCAGGGGAACGTCGGGTTTCAGCAGCGGCTCTGTGAAACCCGGGGCTTCCAGATATCTGTATTGTTCTGTGATGCTGTACATTTCTGTGATGTTGCATTTTATTCACGCCTTGAGCGAAATACTATATATTGGTATATATATTAGTAGATGTTGTATATGTTTTTCATCCGCGCTAGTCCAGTCCCCGCTCTGCCGTTAGTTAGCTAACCTAACGGGTGATGACGGGACCCAGTGGCGAATGCGGATGGCATATACGTACGTCAGTATATTTTCGTTCTTTGTGGTGTGATCAATTGATGTGACTGCATTGATTCGGATCAATGCAAGATAAACAAACCTAATCTGATGTTGTTGGAACATTTTTCAAAAAGCTGTTATTGCAAGGACGTTCGCTTTTGTTTTGCATCGTGGTATTCATTTGGAATATCCTGCTCCTCAGTCGACGAGGCAAGGGCCGAGATCCCTTCACCGGGAATGACCCCTTGGACAGAAGTTTGCGTCAGGGCAATAGCTTCACTATAGCCGATTACTTTTGCTTTGCATCGTGGTATTCAGTTGGAATATCCTGCACCTCATTCTACGGGGAAAGAGCCGAGATCCCTTCACCGGGAGTGACCTCTTTAGTAAAGGTTTTCGTCACTATATTTTCTAAAAAGGTTATCCAGTTCCTTCAACGATATCAAGTTCATTACGGTAAAAGGTTTTTCGCCAAAAACCATCCGTAGCCCTCCGTCATTTCAGATTAGTATTACTTAGTATTCGTGCTACGTATGTCGTGCATTGCCGAGGCGTAGTGTTCGGTAGCTGTGTAATATTTTTCTGTCGCTTGGATAAGTGGATTGGTTAGGACAGTCGTACAGTTATGTTGGCATTGTCAAGGACTCGTACGGGTGGGTTTAATGCAATCAAGATAATGACGGGCTGAACTTGACTAGGACTCTTTGATATGTTGGCATTGTCAAGGTCACTTGGGTCCTAGGGGTAAAAACAGACATCGGGAGTTTCAAAAGAACTGAAACTTGCCAGACATGCGCATACCTTCTGGAGTGTGGTGACGTGAGTGGATTCCGTCACGTTATCATGCGGTGATAGTTGGATCCCGATTTCCACTGATGAGTTAGTTTACTCCTCGGGTGGCCCCGACTAGTTCTTCTTTCAGGTTTGGAGGAGAATTTGAGGTACAGTGGGAGGTTTCCAGATTAGACAAAGTGGTAACCATTCTGATCTAGGTTAGAGTGCACGCTGAGTGTTTCTTCTCTCTCTCTCTGGCAGCGACCATTGACCCGACCCTGGACTATGACTCAGTGACCAAGTTGACCGAACCTTCTTAACACTGGCTTTTGGATTGTCAGAGTTGCAGACCTCATTGCCACTCCTACTTTTACCCTTTTCTCCAGGGCACCCCGTATTACCGCGAACGTCCACTTCCATTGGACAAAACCATCGTATGGTTAGATACGAACTCGAAGGACTTCGAGGATGGTTTCTGGTTCTGGAGAAAACGGATAGGACTATTCAGTTGTCTTTTCTTTTCACCTTCTCTCAGGTTGCGAGTACTCCTTGGTTTAGGAGTAGTACACCTATTACGCAAATTGGATAGTCTTCTTCCAAACCTTAGGCTGGTGCCGAACAGTGGGGAATGAAGAAAACCAATTAGCATAACGATGGTGTACAGAAGGTATTGAGTTAAGACAAAGAAAGGGATTAGTAAGAGGGCAAAGTAAATTGCGACTGCTATTCACGACCGAACCAAGTATTTCTTCGCCAATCCTAAATCACCTTTGTATTTCTCCAGGACACTCCGTATCACTACGAAGATCCACAGTTTATTTGGATACTCCATCGTATGGTTATATACGAACTCGAAAGGAACTTGTTCCAGTTCGGGGATGGATTCTGGTTCAGGAGAAATAGGAATAAAGTACATTCAGGTGTCTTTTATCTTCACCTTCTCTCGCATTGCGAGTGCTCCTAGGATTAGGACAGTACACCCTTTATGCTTATTGGATAGTCTTCTTCCAAACCATAGGCTGGTGCCGAACGGTAGGAAAGGAAGAAAACCAATTGGCCTAAAGGGGTGTGCAGACGGTAATGACTAAAGACATATAAAGGGATTTGGACAGGTGGCAAAGAATTATACGGTTATAGTTGTGAATCTGGATAATGGTAGAGGCATTACTAGGAATACCAGAATACCCCACAGAAACATTACAATGTTTCAGTTTCACTGTGTACTGTTAAAAGAAAACTGATTTCCCGATTAGACACTTATTCCAGGGTATGTATTTACCAGGTATGATTCTCACATCTGTATGGTTTTACAGATGATGAGTGGGAGTAAGTTATTGGGAATTGGGTGATCATCCTCATTATATCGGGATTCGTTGTAATCGGTGATATTTGAGGAAGTCACCTGGGTTGTTTGCCGGTCGGCAATTATTTGGTTTTGAATATCCGCGGTTATGCACCAATTTCAAATTGATATATCTGTACGTCTATTTTCATAGAGTGAGATATGCCTTTTTTTGATATTATGTCGATGACATTTACCTATATCAGTGGATGGTTAGGTAAGGAGCATTAAACAGCGGTGTAATTCTTCTTAACCATAAGTACAGTTTTCGACCTACGACACACAGTGAAAGAGTTGTTAGACTCAGCGGACTTATACAGAGTATTGTATGTTGTCCAGTGTCCATCAGGACAGAGGGGTTGGTCCTCGTACTATATTCGGTTTACTTATGACTTCTCTAGATTTTAGACAGCTGTTTCGTGGAAACACAGGGTCTAACTTTTGAGGAGTTATAGGTATTTGAATAGAGTAGAGAACCAGGTGTAGCAAGTATCGGGATTCTTCAAAGAGATCGAAGATGTAGATACTTGTGTATGGTATTCAGTTGATAGTAATGATGAAGACAGATTGCTTCTCTTTCAGGATACTCATAATTGGAAGCGTTCCTAAGTTGAGTAACGCTGATCGGCCTCTCTCCATTTAGTTGACATGCACTGGAGACAGCTGCATGATTTGAATCTGGTTCAATTGAATCAGTGCCTCTGTTTCTATATTGGATATAGAACAGTTCATATCTTAACGATGTTAAGGTACGGGAAAGTTGTCCGGCTTATGCTTAAAACCAGACTCCGGATAACTCAAGGCACGTTTCTGTAATGGCTGTTTGTGGGTTGACCCAGGCTATGACGAGGGTTGACTTTCTACCATATGGCAGATCAATAGAAATATTGTTCTAGACTCGCCACAGTTTTATTAAAAATAGATTTTTTCAAAAAACAGCAGTGGGAGTATGGTAGAACTGGAAGTGATTCCAGAACCGCAAACGATTACTGAAGATTTAATAAGGAACCTAAAGATTCAATCTGATTTGACATTCCATTGGCCACTCCGCATATAAGGTGGGTAACTTCAGGCACCCGAGAGGTACTCCGGTAGCCTCAATGACGGTGACAGGGAAGTTCTTGTTTACCCACACTTGCCATTGTTGTTGTTCCAGGCTGCGAGACCCAGCAGGAGGATGAGTATAGCGTCGTTCTAAACTAGCTTTAGAAGTGCACGTCTATATGACTCTGGCAGAGGGTTGTCGTAGTCAGTGGGAGCAGCGGAAGCATTGGTGGACTTTGTGCTTATGTCTATTTATAGACTAAAGCAGATATAGCGGAGTAAGATCATCTGTTTCTGATGTGACAGTCATGGGTTTGACGTCATCAGAATAGGGGATGGATCTGTTGAGAAGGTAGTAGGAAGTGATATTCCTATACTACGATCGGTTATACTTTGGTCGTCACACAGTGTTTTCTCCACAAGGGACTTGGACATTATATCAGACATACTGGTTACTAGATCTATGGTTTTAGATCTAGATTTGGGTGGTTTCCCAATCAGGGTACTTTGACAGCATTCTAAGAGTATTTAGAATGGACGACTCCTGGCACGGTAGTGTACCTGCAGGTAATGGAGTCACCCTCTCTAAAGGTGTCTTACAGACTAAAGGGGAGAGGGATACGCATGATTGACAGATCACTTGCTTAGGCAATTGAGTCAATCATGAGATGTCAAGTACCACACCAGATGTTGTTCTTGCAGTAGGTGCAATAAGTTGATATTGATCCAATCCTGGAGGAACAGTGGGAAGCAGTTATAGAACATAAGTGAATGTTCTAGGGATATGATAACGGTTGTCTCCTTTAGGAGACGGTTATCACTCCAGGCTTCCAAGGTGACATGGACGACAAGGAGGTTGTCAGAGTTATAGTTCTCCCTCTGACGAGGGGCAGTATTTTGGACAGGTGGTCCAAGGCAATACTGAGGGAGGCATGGCGCAGGATACTGATTAAGTTCAGTTAACGATACAGTCTAAGAAGTTTGGATTTGGAGTTCATTTATGAACTAGGTCCCATCAGACATCCAGACGTTCCAAGACAGGTATTGCTCATTTCGGGAGATGGCTTTCTCCGCGAACTTGAGATATAGAGAGACATAGAAAGAAACATCTCAGCGGATCCACTCACTGAGGCTATTCCTCGAACGCAATAGTTTCGCAAACAGGTTTTGTGAGACTGACTAGTAGAGGAGTTGGGTGTTCGGTATCACACGGGCTGTGAGTATGCGACATCGCAATAATTAGCCTTGAGTGCAAGTGGGAGATTGTTGGATATAGTGCCCTCAGAGTCAATTATTGGATCACAGGCACGTGATTGCAATGATTGAGGGAGGACCTATCCCAGTAGAACAGTCTTACTCGAGATGATAGTATGCTATCTGGTTTATCTTTATCATCGTGTACTGCTTTAGGTGACCTGATATGTCGCTATTACACGTTGATAGAGCCCCTGGGATTCTTGCTTGACGACCAGCAGTATGATGGCGATCATATACGTGGGAGCTGGGGTCTATAAGCACATCCTTAAAAGGTCCCTAGTCGTAGGAGTTTCGAGACAGGGTATCGATACTCCATTAGTAGACTAGTGTATACAGTCGAGACCCCGACGAGGGGCGGTGGCCGGTCTCACAAGCCACTGGTGTCAGTTGGTTCACCTAAGATGTATACAGGTGCTCATTGGGTTATGAGTACACCGGACAGGACTCGCCGGGAACCTGCTAGTTGGTCTTATACCAGACGTCAGATAGCAGTTCCCAGGTGACATGTGTACAGGTTAGTTCATCGACCTGAGATCGTCATTTGTCTCGTGTGAGTTCCCACTGTACTTTGATTACTACCCTACCACGGCTCAAAGGAGTCGTGCAAACAGGTTTTAGTTGGGTACAGTCCCGAGCCACATGGAGGCAGTGAGCGGATCTTCAGGGGTTCGTCTCTCCCGGTATTGGGGGTGAGGTCGCGCTGTGTCTAGGAGAGCCATTACGCAAAGCCCTCGGCCGAGGCAGGAGATTTACTGGTAGGTATTCCAGTAGTATCTCAGGGCGTTCTGGGCTACGCTCCGACACGACTTGTACCGCTTTTGGGGGTCTGACTTTTACCAACCCCCTAGGCCCGCCATGCGATACTCATAGACGAACGGACCGGACTGTACGGATATTGTCACTGACAGGCTCAGTTGGGTGTCGGGGTGAGCTTCCTCATCGACGTCCCTTTTGGTCAATAGCTGGTGGCCCGTCACGTATTGGCTTATACCTCTGACGTGCCAGTGGTTAAATCCACAGCCATAGTATTGACGAGTCTTTAGAGTCCACCACACTTACAGTTACTCAGCTTTCGGGCGAAACGCTGTAGAGGCCGTATGGAGATATGGCAGCGTCCGATCAGATACGTGCGGTATTGCACGGATCAGGATCGGACAGTTTGTACTAGTGGCCGTATAGTTATATGGCAGGGTTTGATCTGATACGTGCGGTATTGCACGGATCAGGATCGAACGGATTTAACTAGCCGGCTTTGGCTTAAGCCGGTCCCAGTTTAGTACAGTGTAGATTTTGTCTCATTGCATTTGTATCCGGTCGGAATACAGATGCGGGTGTGTATGCACAGTGTCGGGGTTTTCCTGTGATTTATTACGGGACCAGTTTTCTGGAGTTGCCAGTTTGCATTCCGTTCCGGCCGGTTTTCCTTTGTTCTTTCCCGGCCGGACTTTTCCGATGGAGGGGGTAATTTGCAGTTTTGCAAATTACACTTTGTGGAGGGTTTTATTGCATATATATATTGATTATGACACCTTTCTTATCTTGCTCCATGACTTGCTTTAAATGAGATTAGATGTGAGGTATGGTTTGAAAAAGGTGCAAAGCATGGTTGATGTTTGTATATGGTCACCCTCCTTGCACTCCTACACTCACCTCCCTTCTTGATACATATCATTTCCCTCCACCATTTCCTACAAGTTATGGCCGGCCACATTCTTGAGTAAGGATGGAAAAATGAGAGAGATTTTTTTTTGTGTATAGCATTCTTCATCTCATTCAATTTGTTAGAAAATTGAAAGCACCAATTTTCTTTAGATCATTCCTCCATCTATGGCAACCAACCCCAAATGAGACAACGATTCTACACTACATTCTACAGCAATTCTTGGGCATGTCGAGTTGCCGGCTTCATGCCCGAGTTGCCTCGGTATTGAGGCGGGAGCCCGTAAAAGACGAAGGCGATGTGGTGCCCTTTCCGGCGAGAAGGCGACGATGTGGAGCATAGACTTTCCGCGGGAGATCGGGATGATGAAGAGAAGACCGGAGGACTCGGATCACTCGGTATACTTCTTTTCCCATCTCTTGTTTGCTAGTTAGGTTAATGGTAAACGATCCGGGTCTTTGTCCGCGGTAGCGCCGGTTTCCGAGCAAGGAAAAATTTTGATTCCGCATTTTGGCCTCGAGTAAGACGGCCGGGGCGCTCCCGTGGCGCAACATACTCACCTGACATCAGTTTCGTATATCGATATAATACAACCCGTTCCAGTTAACCTTATTATTATATTATCTATGGCACTCTGACTTATAGGTTTTGCATGGCCCAGATCCTTTGACATTAGAACCGCAGGATAAGGAGTAATTTGAGAAGACAGCCGAGCAGTGAGGCGTGTTCTCTTTTATCAAGTTATTATGGTTTTAGGTTTCTTTCCATTACCGAACTATTTATTGGATTTTTCTTCTGTGAGCCCATAAGGGACAAGTATTGTTTTGTTCTTATTTATCCTTGTATCTGTTAAGACTTGTTATTCAAATTTGCTTCCGCTATTGATTCCTATTATCGTTTATTGTGGCATTGGACATATATTAGTATTATATATATATATATTCGTGTTGCTTGATTACTGCATGACAGCCTTAATGTGACTTTGGAAGGATGATTTCTTATCGTAGATAGCATGACCGACCGAGTTACGTCCCGTATTTTATATATTTTGGGAAGTGGGGCATGACAAGGTTTTGTTGGTATTAAAACTTAGGTTCAAGATTATCTGGGCATGGGTTCAATTTGTAGTTGGTTATTCGACCCAATTCATTGACCGTAAACCCTGTAAACTATAGGAACATGTCTTGCCACATTGTTGCGTGTCAATCAAATTCTTGAATCCTTATCTTTATTAAATCTTTTTTCCGTTGCTAACCTTGTCCTTGTAGGGTTCCTAGGCACACTAATGAGGTCTCACAAGGCATCAACCATGCCAAATTCAAATTTTTTCATGTGCCAACAAACCCTAATACGGATCGTTAACTAGAGAATAGGCGAAACATGCAGCAATCCCAGAGACCGTTGACCGAGCGGAGGCATCAAGTAAACAACTTTATTGCTAAGTGAATGGAAATACAACCTTTGTAGATCCGGTCCACCACTTCTCTAGCTCCGTGATGACGTCCCTTCGCTGCGATCACCGGGATCCCGGACTCTAGCGATGGTTTCGTCGGGAAAATGAGCGGGCTAGGTCGTTGACTTCGATGCCGAAGATGATCTACGTCGAGGCAACTCTAACTCAAGCTCCATCTTCACTAGCTTATGAAACTTGTGAAGAAAACACCCTATACAACATGGCAAGTGGTAGAGGATGAAGAAATAGGAAGTGGGTTCACTTTGGATTTGGATTTCTCACTTGGATTCATCACTTGACAATTTTCAAGAAAGGGTTTTTCTTTCTTCTTGAAGAAGAAGAAGAAGAAAGAAAAAGAATGAATATCCCAAAATAAAATTCAAGTGATTGTTATCATAATGCAACCATGGTTAAGTGTAGAGAATAAACTAGGGTTAGGTGAATGGTTAGGTTAGGCAAAAGAAACAAAAATGGTTGAACTTTTCAAAGCTTCATGAAGCTTCAATGTAAATCCAAAATAAGCAACCATTTCTTTTCTTGCAAAAAGAATAAATAAATAAAATAAATAATCAAGAGAAGATAATAAAACCCTAACCATTCACTTAAACATGGTTTAAAGTAAACACAAACCCAAGTTTGCATGTATCATCAAACATGATACAAACTAGTGCACAAAACTATATCATATATACAATGTGCACATCAAGTGAGAAAATCCATCATAAGTGAACAAATACTAGTTAATGTAAAGTAATATATCAAATATATAATTATACATTAAATCATTAAATCAACACTTGATTTAACGATCCGGTCATATCGCATATGACCGACTAATATCCAATGTATCGAGTTATCGAATCAATCCTCGATTCGATAACTAGGTTATATCACATACAACCAATCGATACATTCATCGCGAGAATAGAATACGGTATCACATACACGTATTATTCTCGGTCCCGCACATATCTCATATGCGCTCCTATTCCGTTTTGCTTGAACCCGGAAACCTCTGTGTAGGACTCTAAAGACTCGTCAATACGCCGGCTGCAGGTGATGATCATATCAAACACCCACAAACCACAAGCGGTCTGCTAAACGTAACGGCCACCCGGGTATCGAGAGATCAGAAGATCGACGAGCAAGCCCGCTCACACTCCTGTGAATCCAACCAGTAACACTTACCGTACAGTCCGGTCTGTTCGTCTGATATGTCGCATATCTCGCCTAGGGGTGGTAAACGTCAGACCCCAGCAGCTCGATAAGTCGTGTCGATATGAGATCTATAACAGTTCGAGAAACTACTGGTAACACTTACCAGTAAATCTCAGCAACCCTGGCCAGGGATTTCCGGTTATAGCTAATCGAACACAGCGCAACATCAACTCCCTATACCGGGAGAGACGAATCCCCTCCTATCGCTCATTGCCTCCATGTGATTCGAGACTGTACCCAAAAACCACCATTTTGCATGCCCTCTTGGACGTGGTAAGGTGGAAATCAAAGCACAGTGGGAATCACAAAAGACTCTATGACGATCTCGGGTCAACAGACTACTCTGTACCAGTGTCACCAGAGAACTGCCATCTGACGTAAGGTATAATACCATCTGGGAGTTCTCGGTGAGTCCGTCCAGTGTACCCAGTCTCTACTGAGCACCCGTATATCATCTCTGATGTCAAAAACCAATGGATATGGGATCATCCATCGCCCATCTGTATGGGTCGAGAAGGTATACGCTAGTCTACTCTGGTATATCGATGCCCCGTCTCGATACCCCCACGACTAGGGACCTTGAAGGATGTACTTATGGACTACCATATCCCCACTAGTATGATCCGCATCATAGTCCAGGTAGTCAAGTACACATCCTAAGGGCTTTACCAACATGTAACAGAGAGACAATCAGTGTACACATTAAGGTAAAGGGCAACCAGATAGCATACTATCATGTCGAGCAAGAAAGTCCTCCCTATATATGTCCAAGCATCCACTACAATATACATCCTATGTATAGCAATGGCCTCTAGGGCATACATATAACTAACAATCTCCCACTTGCATTAGGACCATCTGATAGCAGTGGTTGTAGTATCTCATACTCAACCATCCCATAAAAGTCTCTCTCTGGGAAAAGGCCTTTGTGAGTGGATCCGCCTTGTTGTCCTTTGAGTCTACTCTCCTGACCTCGATCCCTTGGAGATCAACCATCCCCATGATCAGGTGACACTGCCTCAGAATATGTCTGGATCACTGATGGGACGGGCGTTCCTAGGCATAAGCCACAACTCCATTGTCTCGCAATGGTAGGAACGAAGTTCATCTCATGAACTAATATACACCCAGACTTCCTCTTTGGTAGCATCTTTGGTAGCGATGTAACCATCCTTTATCGTCTAGTATGCCACGGTATCTAGCTTGGAACTCTTCCAACATACCGTCCCTTTACTGAGGGTAAAGACAATGCCTGTGACTGACTTTCAGTCGTCCTTATCACCCTGTAACCCTTCCAGTGATTCTCCCCAGGATCGATTGATACCATCTCACTACAACTAGTGAGTATCCTAACATCCAATTAGATCTATCTCATAGATCCAAAATCCAGGATTTAGTAGGTATCACTTTGATCCTATATGGAGAATCATTGTGATAAGCGGAGATTGACCGAGCGTAGCATAGGAAACTCCTTTCTTATCAAGAGTATGTCATCCACGTACTCTACGAGGATCACCACCATACTCCCTACTACCTTTTTGTATATACAAGGTTCATCTACTATTTTGATGAAGTCAAACTATTTGACTACCACATCAAAACAGATGTTCCAACTCCGCGATGCCTGCTTTATCCTATAAATCATCTTGTACACGTTTCCGCTGCTCCCACTGTCTACGAAGCCCTCTGGCTGTGTACTTACAGACGCTCTCTTTTAAAACATCATTTTAGAAAAGCAGTCATGACACCCAACCGCCAGATATCGTAGTCATGGTATGTAGCCGTGGCAAGTAGGATCCGGATGGACTTAAGCATAGGCACTGGAAAAGGTTTCATCATTATCCACGCCTGGTCGATGACGAAAAACTTTCACAAGTCTAGCTTTGAAAGTCTCAACTTTTCCATCTACACCAAGTAATCTTCTCAAGATATACTTTCTCCTGATGAGGATTTAACCCTTCAGATATAGCAACCAAAATCCATACTTTGTTGGTGTACATGGATTCCATCTCAGATCGCTAAGCATCCAGCCATTCTTACAGAGTCCCTACGCTCGATGGCCTGCTCGAAACTAGTTGGGTCATCATCTCATGATGCAATCCTCGCTCCCACTGTCATAGAGAAACAGAAGTATCTCTCAGGTGGGTGAGAAACCTTACTAGATTGGCGGAGAGGATGAGATTCGTTGGTAACAATTGAATCCTTTGGTTTTATCAAATCATCTGCTGTAGTTTGTATAGCTGGAACCTTTCCAGTTCTACATTATAGACCTTGCCTCGAGCTTGTCCGGATTTTGCTTTTAGACATAGGCCGGTCAACCCCAAATCTTAACTAGCTTAAGACATGGGCTCTTCCCATACCATATCTTATATAGAGTGGTAGGCTGTGATCTGATTCGAACCTAATTCAATAGGTATGCAGCTTCTCAAGTGCATAACCCCCAAAAGGAAATAGGAAACTCAGTAGTACTCATCATAGAGCACACCATATTACATAGGGTGCTATTGCTCCACCCCGATATACCATCGTGCTATGGTGTATATGGAGGAGTAATGCTGAGAGAGAATCTCATTCTCCTTTAGAAAAGTCCAAGAATTCCGTGCTCAAGTATTCTGCTCCCTGATCTCATCATAGGACATAATACTTCTACCCGGTTTTTGGTTCTCTACTTCTAACTTATATTCATATGAATATCTCAAAAGTTTCGGACTTGTGTTTCAACAGGAACATATGTCTAAATCTTGAGAGATTATCAGAGAATGTAATGAATTACAAAGAACCGGTCTTGGCATGTATAGACAGGGGACCTACATACATCAACATGTATCATCCCAAGAGTTCACTAACTCTTTCTCTGTTTCCAATAAACAGAGCTATGGTCATCTTATCTCTGTGACATGACTGGCAAGTTTCATAAGATGTAAATTCAAACTAATTTAAATATGCATCTAAATGTAACTTCAGCCAGTCGGGTCGCATTGATATGTTCTAGTCTACAATGCCTCAAGAAGGATTCGTTCATTTTTGAACTCTTCCGCTTGTGTGTGTTCCGTATACTAAGAACTGTAGTTTGATTTAGAACATCAATGCTTTTAGATAACGTGCCTGAACCGATCAACTTTTGATATAGGAAATGTTCAAAACATTATCCAACAATACAAAATTATATCCTTTCTTTACTAATAAAGAGACTGTTATGATTTTGTATATCAGGTTCGGTATCTAATAACATTCGTTCAGAATCAATGTATTGGTAATACAGGGTGACAGTGACCAACAGACTTGGCAGCAACACTTGCCCCGTTTTCTGTCTCATGAAACTTATCACCCGTTCTCAGTTCTTTACCTATTTGTAGCCCATGTAACAAATTACATATGCGGGATCCTGATCCGGTATCTCATATCCAAGACGTAAAGAATACTGAGAAACAATTCTGTATAATGAACACACCCGAAGATGATGCATCAGTATGCACTTTTTTCGTTTGGGCGGCACGGGAATTCTGCTAATCCCCAATTTCCTGCTCTGTCTTATAACAATTATAAGTTGGAGCGGGACCAACGTTCCCCAGCTCAGTATAACAAGCTGGTTCGGTCAATAATCTGTATTATTATCTTGATTAAGGCGTGATATGGTCGCTACCTGGAGAGAGAGAGAAGAAAACACTCAGCGTGCGCTCTTGCAAGAATAGATTGGTTATTATTTTATCTAATCAGGATGGCTCCCACTGTTTTAATCAAATCTTCCTTCAAACCCTAAAAGGAAAGACTAGCCGGGATTAATTACACGCTACAAGTTCGCCAATCTTTCAGCCAGGCCAGTGTAGGTACTTTGAGGGAGGTCCCCCGTGCTTTCGCACGAACCTAATTAATGTAAACCTCATTTTCCTAGAGTCGTAACCCCGTTGACACCTTTCTAGACACCTACTTGATCGGCTAATTGTAATGTGTAAAACTCTCCCAGGAGTAACAATTACTCGCAGTGGGTATCGGGATCCAACTATCTCATAGAAGGTATGCAATCTCATTGCAAATTTCAACACTTGAAATTCCCGATAATATTTTTCCCCTAGCAACTATATGACCTTAACATAGTCAACAAATCATAAGAGCTAGTCAAGTTCAACCCGTCATTTCCCGATTGAATTAAACCTACCCGCACGACCCTTAACATAGTCAACAAAGTCGCACGACTACTCTAATCCAATCGCATCATATGCTTATACAGATAAGCACTAATCAGCTACCGCACACTACGCCTTAACATAGTCAACAAACGTAGCACGAATACTAACTAGTACTTATCTGAAATGACGGAGGGCTACAACAGGTTTTTCTGAAAATCTATTGCGTAATGAACTTGATATCGTTGTAGAATCAAATGATTTTGAAATGGAGTGTTTTTTAGGCTTTTCTAGTTTTGCTAAAGGGGTCACTCCCGGTGAAGGGATCGTCGGCCCTTTCCTCGTCGAATGAGGTGCGGGATATATCATATATATCGCTGTGCAAAGCAGAAACTATAGAAGCTATCAAAAGACAAACCGAGTGTGTAGCATCTGCCAGTTATTGCTAAAGGGGTCACTCCCGGTGAAGGGATCTCGGCCCTTTTCTTATCGAATAAGGTGCAGAATATATCATATATACCGCTGTGCAAAGCAAGAACTGTAGCTACCTGTTTTATTTTTGAAATTCGATTCCACAACATCTTTAGGTTTCTTTTTACTTTCATTAATCATATTAATGAAGTCCCATCATTTAAGTCACCTAAACATCACAGATAAATACGACGTACACTTATGCCATCCGTGTTCGCCTCGATGTCCTCTCGTGCACCGTTAGGTTAGGTAACTAACGGCAGAGCGGGGCGGGGCTAGCGCGGGTGTAAAACATAAGTAACGTCTATATAATATATCATATATACTATATACAGTATCTATCACAGAACATCAAATGATCACATCACAGATATCGCAGCAGAAGAAACATATGAAACATTGGATATACTAGGACGTCCGTGTTTTCAATACGAGCCAGTATAAAACACGGATTCCACGGTCGCGATGAATAGCCAAACCCACACCCCTAGACCCCTACGAGAGCGGCTGGCAACTCTACCAATTCTAGAGTTAGGAGACCCGGACTCGACACCTCGAGTTGATCTCCTACTGGACTCCAGAACCCGGTTACTTGTGCCCTCCTCCTTGGGTCTATCCTAGTGCGGAAAAGTAAATAATATACAATGGGTGACATCTTCCGCAACCTGGAAGTGCCCCAATAAAAGAATATTACATATAAGTTTTTTACATGAATGAAAATGAAAAACACTCATCTCACATAAAAAACCCCCGGCTATTCAAACACGACGATCCACTATAACATATCCAGCAACACATAACATCACATGTCATCAACGTAAGTAAACATGCGTATCCCAAATGTCGTTGACATATAGCAACGAAACCGGCGATATCACATATTACACTTACGGTCACAGAAAAGAAAGTTTAAAACTACAACAGTTGGAATCCGCAAACTCTTTAGACATCGCATGCCTAATCAAATGAATTCCTTAGACATCGCATGCCTAACAATTATAAACCCCGCATTTTAGTCTCATTATTGAAAACTCTTTTCAATATCAAGTCGGGCAATTCAACAAGATTCCCGACATCCTGATCAAATGCTCGTCGCAAAATTTAGTAGGCGGCCGCACCCCCGATGCCGTCGACGAAGTGCACTAAGGCGGAACACCGCTGCCGCGAGCACCCGAATGGATGCTTTCGGCGACGGGGTTCTCCTACAGCCACTTGGTCGGGGCTATGGGGCGTGGCTGTCTATTAAGTTTACCCGGCGAATATCCGCGTACGCTACGTGATTGCGACGGACTTTTGATCGCATCAAAATTCCGTGGCAACCGATCAACTGAGACTAAACTGCTATATTTATAACATTCATATTAGTTATCTCATAACTACTTGTGGATTCCAAATATTGTATCACAATCCAGATAAATAGAAAATGTTAAACTTTCCGATCGAACAATCAAACACCCAAGTTTTCCCGAAACAGCTCAACACATGAAATAAGTTTAAAAACATTCACTTCATGCCCAGTACCAATGGTCCAGCCGTAGAAGGGTCAAGCCAACGCCTCACATGTGGCACGCCGTACTGCCCCAAACCCTAAGGTTCAAAGGGCAGTTCAAGACGGTCACATAATCGAGTTAAGGTTTGTTGTCTTCTAGAGGGTCCATCACGTTACTTGCACTACTTAGAACGTTCTTAAACTACGGAAAGATCCAACAATTGGAAATTTCCAGGCAGGGGAAAAAGTGGGTATTTATATCCAGTCGAACTTTTCAACATTTTCAAAAAATTATCCGGAAAAACACGGACGAAGTTAAACTTCCCGATCGAAACACCGAGTCCCCAATACAACCCAAAAAACTCAACTCTTGAGTACAGATTAAAAATTTCCATAAAAAACAGCACTACAACATAGGAATTACTGTGCAAAAGTCTATGAAAGAGGCGACCGTACGGCCGCGGAACCGCCGCAATAGCCTGCTATTGCCGCGGTTCCGCGGCGCTTTGATCGATTTAGGCTCTCGTTTTGGACAGTAACTCCTAGAAAACCCTTTTGATTTTTCAGCATATTTTTTATTTGGAAAAAACCCAGTTTTGAAAAATTGTACAGAGAAGGGTTTCGGATTAGGGTTTCGGATTCGATCGGACTTCTAACATCGTCAACGCATCGCCTAAGGCTCTAGCTAGGCTCTGATACCACTGTAGGTCAGGTAGCCACCCCATCCAATAGGGTCGCCGTGGCACCAACGGGTCCCTCAGCCGCTACTTTTGACGCATGCCCCCTCGCGAGGACTACAACCCGCCGGAACACCTTCCGGTCTCGGGACACCCTAGGGGTAAGAGCCTATGCTTCGCCACACTGTCACACAGTGAGAACCCCCCATAGGTCGACATCCAATGCCTAGTAGCTCTGATACCACTGTAGGGTTCCTAGGCACACTAATGAGGTCTCAAAAGGCATCAACCATGCCAAATTCAAATTTTTTCATGTGCCTACAAACCCTAATACAGATCGTTAACTAGAGGATAGGCGAAACATGCAAGTAAACAACTTTATTGCTAAGTGAATGGAAATACAACCTTTGTAGATCCGGTCCACCACTTCTCTAGCTCCGTGATGACGTCCCTTCGCTGCGATCACCGGGATCCCGGACTCTAGCGATGGTTTCGTCGGGAAAATGAGCGGGCTAGGTTGTTGACTTCGATACCGAAGATGATCTACGTCGAGGCAACTCTAACTCAAGCTCCATCTTCACTAGCTTATGAAACTTGTGAAGAAAACACCCTATACAACATGGCAAGTGGTAGAGGATGAAGAAATAGGAAGTGGGTTCACTTTGGATTTGGATTTCTCACTTGGATTCATCACATGACAATTTTCAAGAAAGGGTTTTTCTTTCTTCTTGAAGAAGAAGAAGAAGAAGAAAGAAAAAGAATGAATATCCCAAAATAAAATTCAAGTGATTGTTATCATAATGCAACCATGGTTAAGTGTAGAGAATAAACTAGGGTTAGGTGAATGGTTAGGTTAGGTAAAAGAAACAAAAATGGTTGAACTTTTCAAAGTTTCATGAAGCTTCAATGTAAATCCAAAAGAAGCAACCATTTCTTTTCTTGCAAAAAGAATAAATAAATAAAATAAATAATCAAGAGAAGATAATAAAACCCTAACCATTCACTTAAACATGGTTTAAAGTAAACACAAACCCAAGTTTGCATGTATCATCAAACATGATACAAACTAGTGCACAAAACTATATCATATATACAATGTGCACATCAAGTGATAAAATCCATCATAAGTGAACAAATACTAGTTAATGTAAAGTAATATATCAAATATATAATTATAAATTAAATCTTTAAATCAACACTTGATTTAACGATCCGGTCATATCGCATATGACCGACTAATATCCAATGTATCGAGTTATCGAATCAATCCTCGATTCGATAACTAGGTTATATCACATACAACCAATCGATACATTCATCGCGAGAATAGAATACGGTATCACATACACGCATTATTCTCGGTCCCGCACATATCTCATATGCGCTCCTATTCCGTTTTGCTTGAGCCAGGAAACCTCTGTGTAGGACTCTAAAGACTCGTCAATACGCCGGCAGCAGGTGATGATCATATCAAACACCCACAAGCCGCAAGCAGTCTGCTAAACGTAACGGCCACCCGGGTATTGAGTGACCATAAGATCGACGAGCAAGTCCGCTCACACTCCTGTGAATCCAACCAGTAACACTTACCGTACAGTCCGGTCTGTTCGTCTGATATGTCGCATATCTCGCCTAGGGGTGGTAAACGTCAAACCCCAGCAGCTCGAAAAGTCGTGTCGATATGAGGTCTATAACAGTTCGAGAAACTACTGGTAACACTTACCAGTAAATCTCAGCAACCCTGGCCAGGGATTTCCGGTTATAGCCAATCGAACACAGCGCAACATCACTCCCTATACCGAGAGAGACGAATCCCCTCCTATCGCTCATTGCCTCCATGTGATTCGGGACTGTACCCAAAAACCACCGTTTTGCACGCCCTCTTGGACGTGGTAAGGTGGAAATTAAAGCACAGTAGGAATCACACAAGACTCTATGACGATCTCGGGTCAACAGACTACTCTGTACCAGTGTCACCAGAGAACTGCCATCTGACGTAAGGTATAATACCATCTGGGAGTTCTCGGCGAGTCCGTCCAGTGTACCCAGTCTCCACTGAGCACCCGTATATCATCTCTGATGTCAAACACCAATGGATATGGGATCATCCATCGCCCATCTGTATGGGTCGAGAAGGTATACGCTAGTCTACTCTGGTATATCGATGCCCCGTCTCGATACACCCACGACTAGGGACCTTGAAGGATGTACTTATGGACTACCATGTCCCCACTTGTATGATCCGCATCATAGTCCAGGTAGTCAAGTACACATCCTAAGGGCTTTACCAACATGTAACAGAGAGACAATCAGTGTACACGTTAAGGTAAAGGGCAACCAGATAGCATACTATCATGTCGAGCAAGAAAGTCCTCCCTATATATAACCAAGCATCCACTACAATATACATCCTATGTATAGCAATTGCCTCTAGGGCATACATATAACTAACAGTCCTTCACCCTTAACTTCAGAATTATGGCTACAAGGAACCAATCCATTCCATCTACTAACAGTGCTGCGCTCCATAGGGTCATGCAAGGCTTGCTGTAGAATTAGCAACACCAGACGGATTTGATCCAGCAGCAGACTAAGGTATTTCTGGAAGGCTTGAGGACGGCCCAACATAATGCTACCACTGCCGTTGAAAAGGAGGCAGGTTCCAGGCATGGTCCAAGTGAGGGTACAATTGCTGATTTCTGGAAGCATAACCCGAAAAACTTTACGAGATTAGATGAAGCACTTCTGGAAGAGCAGTGGCTCATGGATATGGAGAATCTTTTGATTGCTTCTTAGATTCTTGATGAGAAGAGAGTGGATGTGATACGCATCCAGCTGGTTGACTATGCTCGTGAGTGGTGGCTTGTCGAGGAGACCCGTTTGACGAAGCCGATTAGCTGGGCGTAAGTCTACGGTAGCACCCCGACCGTCAATCCGAGGCCAAACGCGGAACAAAAACTTTTTTTCAAAACCGGCGCTATCGTATTCTTTCACCCGGATCGAACCATTAACACAAACTAGCTAACTAGAAAGATGATAGAAAGGCTATACCGATCGATCCGTATCCTTCGGTCTTTAGCCACCATCCCTAGCTCCTCGCGGCATCTCCGATCTCCAGTCTCCTCGTCGGAAGGGAACCACATCAAGAAGTCTTTTTACGGGCTCCCGCTTCAAACCGAAGCAACTCGGACATGAAGTTTGCTAGCCGACATGTCCAAGGTGATGTAGAGAATTTGTGTGATAACTTTGTCTCAAGCATCCATTGATTCTCAACACATGAGAGTGTATGGATGGAGGTTGAAGATGAAGCCATGGTGGAAATGGTGAGCTAGAGGAAGAAGAAGAAGAAGAGGCATTTGTTATTATTATGATGAAATGAAAGTGAGAGCACTAGAATAATTCCCAAGAGCAAGCCCAAGCCACAGTGCTGTCCACTCTCTCTCCTCCTCTCATTTCAACACAACAATCAATCACAAATGTGATATTTCCACAAGAAATAAGACTATGAGTAACCAATGAAGCACATGTCTCATTTAATGCACAAAATCATCACCCCCACTCGCAATTTCCACCATCTAAACATGAACCCAAATGTTTAGTCCAACAAAAAGATATGGCAACATCTAAAATAAACTCGTGATGGATCACAAGGATACCCGTCACCTGTATATACATACCTGCATCCGCATTCCGACTGAATGCAAATGCGATGGGATTAATGTAATCCAACAAATCTAATACTAGGATCCAACTTAAACTAAAGCCCACTAGTATGATCCTTCCGATCATGATCCGTGCACAAGTGCACGTATATGATCGAACCCTGCCATAATACCATACGACATCTATAACGTTTCGCCCGAATCTTGGGAAAACTATCTGTGGGGGACTCTAAAGACTCGTCAATACACTGGCTGTGGATTTAACCACTAGCACGTCAGTGGTACTAGCTGTACGTAACGGGCACCCAGGTATTGACCAAAAGGGAGGCCGATGAGCGAACTCATCATAAAACCCTACTGAGCCTGTCAGTGACAATATCCGTACAGTCCGGTCCGTTCATCTATGAGTATCGCATATCGGGCCTAGGGGGCCGGTTAACGTCAGACCCCCAAAAGCGGTATAAGTCGTGTCGGAGTGTATCCCAGAACACTCTGAGATACTACTGGAATACCTACAGGTAAATCTCCTTCCTTGGACAAGGACTTCGTGTAATGGCTCTCCTAGACACAGCGCGATCTCACCCCTAATACTGGGAGAGACGAAATCCCTGCCGATCCGCTCACTGCCTCCATGTGGCTCGGGACTGTACCCAACTAAAACCTGTTTGCACGACTCCTTTGAGCCGTGGTATGGTACTAGTCAAAGCACAGTGGGAACTCACACGAGACAAATAACGATCTCAGGTCGATAGACTAACCTGTACACATGTCATAAGGGAACTACTATCTAATGCTAGGTATATTACCAACTAGCAGGTTCCCGGCGAGTCCTGTCCGGTGTACTCATAACCCAATGAGCACCTGTATACATCTTAGGTGAACCAACTGACACCAATGGCTTGTGAGACCGGCCACCGCCCCTCGTCGGGATCTCGACTGTATACACTAGTCTACTCTAGAGTATCGATACCCTGTCTCGAAAACTCCCACGACTAGGGACCATTTTTAAAGATGTGCTTATAGACTACCCAACTCTCACGTATATGATCGCCATCATACTGCTGGTAGAAGCAAGAATCCTAAGGACTCTATCAATGTGTAATAGTGATCTGTAATATCGCCTAAAACATGTACACGATGACAAAGACAAACAAGATAGCATATTATCATCTTGAGTAAGACCGTCCTACCGGCATAGGTCCACCGTCAATCATTGCAATCACGTGCCTGCGATCCAATAATTGACTTTGAGGGCACTATATCCAACAATCTCCCACTTGCACTCAAAGCTAATTATTGCGATGTCGCATACTCACAGCACATATGATACCGAACACCCAACTCCTCTACTGATCAGTCTCACAAAGCCCGTTTGTGAAACTATTGTGTTCGAGGAATAGACTCAGTGAGTGGATCCGCCCTGATGTTTCTTTCTATGTCTCTCTTTATCTCAAGTTCACGGAGAAAGACATCTCCCGAAATGAGCAATACCTTTCTTAGAATATGTCTGGATATCTGATGGGACCTAGTTCAAAAATGAACTCCAAATCCAAACTTCTTAGACTGTACGTCAACTAAACTTAATCAGTATCCTATGCCATGCCTCCCACAGTATCCGCTTGGACCTCCTGTCCAAACTACTGCCCCTCGTCAGAGGGAAAACTATAACTCTGATATTCACTATGTCATCCAGGTCACCTTGGAAGCCTGGAATGATAACCGTCTCCCGAAGGAGGCTGTCCTTATCATATCCCTAGAACATCCACTTATGTTCTAAAACTGCTTCCGAACGTTTCTCCAGGATTGGATTAATATCTGAACTTATTGCAGCTAGTGCAAAAACAACATCTGGTGTGGTACTTAACATCTCATGATTGACTCAATTTCCTAAACAAGTGATATGCCAATCATGCACATCCCTCTCCTCTTTAGTCTTTAAGACACCTTTAGAGAGGGTGACTCCATCACCTGCAAGTACACCACCATACCTGGAGTCGTCCATTCTAAATACCTTTAGAATACTGTCTAAGTACCCAAATTGGGACACTACCTAAATCCAGATCTAAAACCATAGATCTAGTAACCAGAATGTCTGATATAATATCCATATACTATGTAAAGAAACTACTGTGTGACAACCACAGTATAACCGATCGTAGTATAGGAATTTCACTTCCTACTCTGTATATGTCATCCATATACCAGGACATCACACCCTACTACCTTCTTAACAGATCCGTCCCCTATTCTGATGAAGTCAAAGCCCATGACTATCACATCAAAAATAGACGATCTATCTTCGCTATATCTGCTTTAGTCTATAAATAGACATAAGCAACTTGTCCACTATACTTCCACTGCTCCTACTGACTACGACAACCCTCTGGCAGAGTCATATACACGTGCACTTCTAAAGCTAGTTTAGAATGATGCTATACTCATCCTCCAGCCGGGTCTCATAGTCTGGAATAGCAGTAATGGAAAGTCTGGGTAAACAAGAACCTCCCTGTCACCGTCCTTGAGGCTACCGGAGTACCTCTCGGGTGCTTGAGGTTACCCTCCATATTTGCGGAGTGGCTAATAGAATGTCATTCCAGATTGAATTTTTAGGTCCTATTAAATTTTGAGTAATCGTTTGCGGTTCTGGAATCACTCCCAGTTCTACCATACTCCCACTACTGTTTTCTGAAAAAGTCCATTTTACTAAAACTGTGGCGAGTCAAGAACAATATCATTACTGATCTTCCAGATGGTGGAAAGTCAACCCTCGTCATAGCCCGGGTCAACCCATAAACAGCCATTACAGAAACGTGCCTTGAGTTATCCAGAGTCTGGTTTTAAGTATAAGCCGGACAACTCCATAGACCTTAACATCGTTTAAGATATGATCCAGTTTATATCTAATATAGAAACAGAGGCACAGATTTAATTGGAACCAGATTCAAATAATGCAGCTGTCTCCAGTGCATGTCAACTAAATGGAGAGAGGCCGATCAACATTACTCAACTTAGGAGTGCATCCAAACATGAGTAATCTGAAAGAGAAACAAATTTCTCAAAATCATTACTATCAACTGAATACCAAACACAAGTATCTACATCTTCGATCACCTCGAAGAATCCTGATACTTGCAACACCTGGTTCTCTACTTTATTTTTATACCTATAACTTCTCAATACTTAGACCTTGTATTTCTACGAAACACTTGTCTAAAAACTAGAGAAGTCATAAGTAAACAGAATATAGTACGAGAACCAACCCCTCTATCCTTATGGACACCGGACAATATACAATACTATGTATAAGTCCCATGAGTTTAATAACTCAAACCCTGTGCGTCGTAGGTTGAAAACCATACTATGGTTAAGAAGAATTACACCGCTGTCTAATGCTCCTTACCTAACCATCCACTGATATAGGTAAATGTCATGGACATAATTTCAAAAAGTTATATCTCACTTTATAAAATAAACGTACAGATATATCAGTTTGAAATTGGTGCATAACAATGGATATTCAAAAGCAAATATTTGTCGTCCGGCAAAAACCCAGGCGATTTCCTCAAATATCACCAATTACAACGAATTCCGACATAATGAGGATGATCACCTAATTCCCAATAACTTACTCCCGCCCATCATCTGTAAAACCATAAAGATGTGAGATTCAAACCTGGTAAATACATACCCTAGAGGAAGGTCCATTTAGGAAATTAGTTTTCTATTAACAATGCACAGTGAAACTGAAACATAAAAATGTTTCGAAGGGGTATCCGGGTATTCCTAGTAATGCCTCTTCCATTATCAGATACACAACTGTAACTGTATATTTCTTTGCCATCTCTCTAAATCCGTTTATTTGTCTTTAGTTGTTACCTTCTGTACACCATCGTTATGCTAAATGGTTTTCTTCCTTCCCTACCATTCGGCACCAGCCTATGGTTTGGAAGAAGACTATCCAATAAACATAATAGGTGTACTCTCCTAATCCTAGGAGTAATTGTTAGTTGTATGTATGCCCTAGAGACCAGTATTGTACAGATGAAGTATATTATATTGGATGCTTGGACATATATAGAGAGGACTTTCTTGCTCGATATAATAGTATGCTATCTGGTTGCTCTTTATCTTAACATGTATACTTGTCTCTTGATACTGTCTTATGGTTACATGTTGGTAAAGCCCTTAGGATGTGTACTTGACTATCTGGACTATGATGCAGATCATACTAGTGGGGACAGAGTAGTCCATAAGTACATCTTTTAATGTTCCTAGTCGTAGGTGTATCGAGACAGGCATCGATATACCAGAGTAGACTAGCGTATACGCTTCTCGACCCATGAGATAGGCGATGGATGATCCCATATCCATTGGTGTTTGACATCAGAGATGGAATACCGGTGCTCAGTGGAGACTGGGTACTCTGGACGGACTCGCCGAGAACTCCCAGATGGTATTATACCTCACGTCAGATGGCAGTTCTCTGGTGACACTTGTGCAGGTTAGTCTGTAGACCCGAGATCGTCATAGAGTCTTGTATGATTCCCACTGTGCTTTTATTTCCACCTTACCATGTCCAAAAGGGCGTGCAAAACGGTGGTTTTTGGGTACAGTCCCGAGTCATATGGAGGCGATGAGCGATAGGAGGGGTTTCGTCTCTCCCGGTATTGGGGGTTGATGTTGCGCTGTGCTCGATTGGCCATAACAGGGAAGTCCCTGGCCAGGGCTGATTTAGAGATTTACTGGTAAGTGTTACCAGTAGTTTCTCGACCCGTTATGAGCCTCACATCGGCACGACTTATCGGTTATTGGGGTCTGACGATTACCACCCCTAGACTTGATATGTGACATATCAGACGAGGAGACCGGACTATACGGGAAGTGTTACCGGCAGGCTTTTACAGGAGTTGGAGCGGGCTTGCTTGCTGATCTTCTGATCGCTCAATACCCGGGTGGCCGTTACGTCCAGCTAGTACCGCTGACGGCATGTGGGTGATTGATGTGATCATCACCTACTTCCGGCGTATTGACGAGTCTTTAGAGTCCTACATAGAGGTTTTACTGGCTCAGGCAAAACGAAATAGGAGCACGTATGTGATATGTGCGGAACCGAGAATAATGCGTGTATGTGATATCGTATTCTATTCTTGCGACTTTTTGTGTCGGTCGGTTATATATGATATAGCCGGCTTATCGAATCAAGTGTTGATTCGATAAGTCGATACAATGGATGTTAGTCGGTTATATGAGATATGACCGGATTATTAGGTCAAGTGTTGATTTAATAATTTAGTGTATAATTGTATATTAGATATACTAGTTTACATTAACTAACAATTGTTCACTTAAGGATTTTTCTCACATGTGCACAACTTTAATATATATGTGATATATATTAAAATGTGTTTTCTTTTTGTATCATGGTTGATGATACAACATTCATGGGTGTATGAGACTTACACCATGCTATTTGTTATGTTGGGTTTAATATATTTAAAGTAATTACAAAATTAGTGGAGCAAAAGGAAATTGCATGAAGCTTGTGGAAGCTTGTGGATGCATTGACTTAGTCCACTAAGTTTGTTTTTACTTTGGATCATTGCTAACCTAACCATCACACTTAGCCATGATTAAGTCTCTACATGAGTTAGTATATGATACTCACTCACCATGGTTAGCTCTCTCACTTGATCATTATCCCAATCGTTTTCTTTTGTTCATCTTCTTCTTCTTTGAGCAAAAAGAAAAAGCTTGCTAGGGTTTTAAAAAGAGAGCAAAAGATTGTGAGAAATAAAATTCTAAAGAGAACCCACTTCCTATTTCTCCATCCTCTACTAGACTAGCAGTTTAGTATAGGGTGTTTGCTTCACTAATTCTCTAGTTAGTGAAGTAGTAGCTTGAGTTGATATTCCCTCGACGTAGATCATCTTCGGCCTCGAAGACTTCGAGCAAGGACGCTTCTTTCTCCTCGTGAAGCCATGCAAGAGTCCGGGAGAACCACGATCGCAGCGAAGGGACTTCAACAAGGAGCTAATGAAGTGAAGGACCGATCTACAACGGTTGTATTTCTTATTCACTTAGTCATAGATGCTATTTACTTGCATGTGTAACCCTAATTTTCTAGCAAAGATCTTGTTTAGGGTTGTGAGGCACGGCTAAAATTTTAATCGGGCATGTTTGATGCTTTGTAGAACCTTGTTAGAGTGCCTAGTAACCCTACAGTGGTATCAGAGCCTAGCTAGAGCAATAAGCGACGTGTAAACGAAGTTAAAACTCCGAACGAACCCCGAAACGTCAATTTAAACCCTTCTCTGGACATTTTTTAAAACTGTGTTATTTTCAGAATTAAAAATGCATAAAAAATCAGCAGGGAAATATAAGAATTGTAGTGAAAAACGAGGGTATAATACGTACAAACCGCCGCGGAACCGCGGCCGTACCTCGCTTGGGCCGCGGATTCGCGGCAGTATTGATGATATATTCCCTCATTTTTGCACTATAATATCTACTTCTGTGAGTTATATTTTCTGGGTATTTTTAAACTGACTCAAGTGTTGAGTGTTCTGGGGTTTATTTTGTATTAGTTGATTCGATCGAAAATTTTAATTTCGTTCTTTTTCTGGATAATTTAGAAAGTATTAAAATGTTCGAACGGATATCATTAACTCAATTTTTCCCGGCAAGAAAAACTTTCAAGTGTTGAATTTTTCTTGAGTTTAGATCTTTCGGAAAAACGTGCAAGTAACGCGATGGACCCTTTAGAAGACAACAAACCTTAACTCGATTATGTGACCGTCTTGAACTGCCTTTTGAACCTTACGGTTTGGGGCAGTACGGCGTGCCACATGTAAGGCGTTGGCTTGACCCTTCTACGGCTGGACCGTTGGTACTGTGACATATTCTGGAATTTTTGAACTCCGCTCAAGTGTTGAGCTATTATGGAAATCTTGGGTATTTCATTATTCGATCGGAAAGTTTAATACTGTCTATTTATCTGGAATGTGATACAATATGTGGAATTCATATAGTTAGGCAAAGAATTGCGAAGTATGTGATATTTCGGATTTACGATATCTAAAGAGAATGTGGATTCCAAATGTTGTAGTTTTACACTTTATTTTTTGCGACCGTAAGTCTAATATGTGATATCGCCGGTTTTGTTGCTATATGTCAACGACAATTGGGATGCGCATATTTACTTACGTTGATGACATGTGATGTTATGTGTTGCTGGATATGTTATATTGGATCGTCGCGTTCTTAATAGCCGGGGGGTTTTATGTGAGATGAGGGTTTTTATTTTCATTCATGTAAAATTAAATGTATGTAATATTCTTTTATTGGGGCACTTCCGGGATGAGGTCGATATCACCATTTGTATATTATTTACTTTTCCGCACTAGCATAGACCCAAGGAGAGAGCACAAGTAACCGGGTTCTAGAGTCCAGTGGGAGACCAACTCGAGGAGTCGAGTCCGGGTCTCCTAACTCTAGAATTGGAAGGGTTGCTTGCCGCTCTCGTAGGGGTCTAGGGGTGTGTGTTTGGCTATTCATCGCGACCGTGGAATCCGTGTTTTATAGAGGCTCAAAATAGAACACGGACGTCCAAGTATATCCAATGTTTCATATGTTTCTTCTGCTGCGATATCTGTGATGTGATCATTTGATGTGTTGTGATAAATACTATATATAGTATATATGACATATTATATAGACGTTACTTATGTTTTACACTCGCGCTAGCCCTGCCCCGCTCTGCCGTTAGTTACCTAACCTAACGGTGCACGAGGGGACATCGAGGCGAATGCGGATGGCATAAGTGTACGTCGTATTTATCTGTGATGTTTAGGTGACTTAAATGATGAGACTTCATTAATGTGATTAATGAAAGAAAAGAAACCTAAAAGATGTTGTAGAATCAAATTTTTCAAAATGGGTAGCTACAGTTTTACTTTGGATAGCGATATATATGATATATCGTGCACCTTATTCGATGAGGAAAGAGCCGAGATCCTTTCACCGGGAGTGACCTCTTTAGCAAAACCTACAAAATTCGGTTTGTCTTTTGATTGCTTTTAGAGTTTTGCTTTGCATAGTGATATATATGATATGTCCTACACCTTATTCGATGAGGAAAGAGCCGAGATCCCTTCACCGGGAGTGACCTCTTTAGCAAAACTAATGAAAGGCTCAAAATCACTCCATTTCAAAATTTCACTTGATTCTACAACGATATCAAGTTCATTACGCAATTGGTTTTCAGAAAAACCTGTCGTAGCCCTCCGTCATTTCAGATAAGTTGTATATAGTATTCGTGCTGCATTTGTTGGCTTTCGTCAAGGTGTAGTGTGCGGTAGCTATATGCTACTTATCTGCTGCATATGATGCGATTGGATTAGGATAGTCGTACGGCTTTGTTGGCTTTCGTCAAGGGTCGTGCAGGTGAGTTTAATTCAATCAAGAAATGTACGGGTTGAACTTGACTAGCGGGCTATGGTTTGTTGGCTTTCGTCAAGGTCATAGCTCGTTAAGGGCAAAATATTATCGGGAATTTCAAGTGTTGAAATTTGCAATAAGATTGCATACCTTTTATGAGATAGTTGGATCCCGATACCCACTGCGAGTAATTGTTACTCCTGGGAGAGTTTTACACAGGACAATTAGCCGATCAAGTAGGTGTCTAGAATGGTGTCAACGGGGTTACGCCTCTGGGAAAACAATGTTTACTTTAATTAGGTCCGTGCGAAAGTATGGAGAACCTCCCTTAAAGTACCGACACTGGCATGGCTGAAAGATTGGCGAAATTGTAGGGGGTAATTAATCCCGGCTAGTCTTTCCTTTTAGGGTTTGAAGGAAGATTTGATAAAAACAGTGGGAGCCATCCTGATTAGATAAAATAATAACCAATCTGATCTTGCAAGAGCATACGCTAAAGTGTTTTTCTTCTCTCTCTCTCCAGGTAGCGACCATATCATGCCTTAATAAAGATAATAATATGGATGTATTGACCGAACCCGCATGTTATACTGTGCTGGGGAACGTTGGTTCTGTTCTTTCTTATAAGAGTTATAGGACTGAATATGATATAGGGGAATACCAGGATTCCCATGCCACCTGTATGAAGAAAGTACATGTTGATGCATTTTCTTCGGGTGTATTCGTTACAGAGAACTGTTTCTCCATTAGCTCTATGTCCTGGGTATTAGATACCGGGTCGGGATCCCATATATGTAATCAGTTACATGGGCTTAGGAAAGGTAGAGAACTTGCAGAAGGTGATAAAGACATAAGGGTTGGAAATGGTGCAATTGTTGCAACTAAAACCGTCGGGGAATATCACCTTGTATTGCCAACTGGTAATACATTGATTCTGAACGAATGCTATTACATGCCGAACCTGATATGCAACATTAAATAAGTTTCTTTGTTGAGTAAAGAGGGATATAATTTTGTATTACAGAATAATGTTTGTTTCCTGATTTAAAATAAGGAAAGTTTACGGAGGAGGCATCACGTGCTAGCACGTGACCAGCAGTCACGTGTTGGCACGTGACATTTAAAAGCAGCGGCAAAGGCACATCAGTTCGCTGATTAAATCGAAGAAAAGGCTTCAGAAAGGGTCACGTGCTCACACGTGACCGGGGGTCACGTGTTGGCACGTGACGGTTGAACAGCGGCCAGAAGACAGAACGCAGAAAGAAGAAGAAGGCTCGTTCCAAGGGGTCACGTGCCTACACGTGACCAGGGGTCACGTGCTTACACGTGACCGGCTTTCAAAGCCTATTTATTTAACAGAATCAAATTCTGAAGAGATCATTCAAATCTTTCCAAAGGAAAATGATTATTTGGAACCGATTGGACTAAAGATTTAAAGGTGATTAAATATCATCTATCTATGGAAAAATCTTGAACTTGGAAAGATTTCCCCTTAAAATCTAACCGAAACAACAGAAGAATATCTTTGGATTTAAAATCCAATGGTGAATAAAATTCACCTAATAATCCAAAGGTCCAAACGAATGGTGAATACAAATTAAATCTCTCAATGAAAGATTCACCAAAACTAATTGATTCTGCTTTTTCTCCTATAAATAGGAGCCAAGGGACATATACAGAGGGATACATGGAGAGAGAGAGAAATAGAGCCTTGAGACTTTGGAGGAATTGGGATCTTCTGCAAAAGAAAGCCTTAGGTAAGAAGGGGGAGGCTTTCAAGAAAAAGAGAATTTAATTCTCAACAGAGTTTAACTCTGATATTAAAAAGAAGAACTTAGTTCTCTATTTAGCAGAGGATCTGCAAGGTGCACATCTCCCCATGAATTGAGAATTTAATTCTCATTGGGTTGAGATCCTGCCATGCAGATCCAAAGTATAGAGAGGGAATGGATATTTGAGAATTTAATTCTCATAGAACTATAGGAATTTAATTCCTGTGAATTAAAATTAGGGTTTAACCCTATGTCATAGGAATTTAATTCCTTCAAAATGAATAGAACCAGGGTTAACCCAAGTTAAGAACTCAAATCTGTCAAAATAACAGGAATTTAATTCCTCTAAAGTTTATTGCTAGGGTTTAACCCTATGAAGAATTTGATTCTTAAAAAGATAAACACATCTTCAAACAGGCAGGGTCACGTGCTACCACGTGACCCCTGTAAAGAGCCACCGCTAAAACTTTGAGGCAACGCCTCACGTGCTTCACGTGACCCCCAAAGCGCGCAAAGAAAAAGCAAAGGAAAAGAAGCTCTGGGGCACCCTCACGTGTCACCACGTGACCCCTAATGAATATTCTAACAGATCAAAGCGCAAGCCCCATTACGTGCCCACACGTGATGGCTTTTAGAATTAAAAGTGTTAAACACTTATCTGTAGAACAAAATAAAGGGAAACAGAGCGCTATCACATGCTACCACGTGACCCCTTGGCTGAAGCTTTAACGGATAAGCACCAAAATACCCATCACGTGACAGCACGTGATGCTCCAAAGTATTCAATACTTTTGACAGAATAGAAGGAAGGGAGGGCGCCCTCATGTGCTACCACGTGACCCCTCTTGCCTTAGTGTTTAACACTAAATTGGAATCCCGGAATCCAGTGTTAAACACTGTTTGGCCTTAGTGTTCAACACTAATCAAAGAACTTTATTTGCAGTGTTTAACACTGATTATTCTTAGTGTTTAACACTAATCTGAAATCCCTGCTGCTAGTGTTTGACATCGATTTGCTCTAGTGTTTAACACTAATTTGAACCCCCTGTTGCTGGTGTTTAACACCAACTGCCTTTTAGTGTTAAAACACTAACTTGTTCCCAGTGTTCAACACTGCTGATCTTTAGTGTTTAACATTAACTTCAGCCCAGCTGCTTAAATGGCCAGATGCAAAGCTTCTCCTTCAATGGACCAATAGAAAGCTAGTATTCTAAACATGATGGGACTTAGCCCAAGATGGCCATAAGTCCTCAATTCAAACTTAACTGGACTAATGGGCTCATAAAACAATTAATTGGTCTTGATCCCGAATTGGGCCAAAGACTGTTTAATCCACCCCGGTCCAAGGGTACATCTCTTCACTCCTTTGATACTTGGCGTTGTAATTCCTCAACGTCTTAAAAGAGGTGACGGGTCCCGATGACCACATATTGACACGTGCTGTGGGGTCCTTAAACTCATGGACTATGAGGTCCTTAACCTTGACCGCGATGTCTTAAAACTAAGAACGGACTGTAGGGTCCTTAAACTCATGGACTATGAGGTCCTTAACCTTGACCGAGATGTCTTAAAACTAACAACGGACTGTGGGGTCCTTAAACTCATGGACTATGAGGTCCTTAACCTTGACCGAGATGTCTTAAAACTAACAACGGACTGTGGGGTCCTTAAACTCATAGACTATGAGGTCCTTAACCTTGACCGAGATGTCTTAAAACTAACAACGGACTGTGGGGTCCTTAAACCCGTGGACTATGACGTCCTTAACCTTGACCGCAATGTCTTAAAACTAACATTGGACCGCAATGTCCTTAAACTACCCTTGGACCGCAATTTCCTTGAACTACCTATTGACTGCAATGTCATTAAACTAAACAACAGAGCCCCCCCTTTTTTTATTGCTCTCTTGTTGGATCTAAATGATCCCGTTAAGTTGATCTTAGTCTAAAAACTAGACTAACGTATCCTTAACAAACGTTTAAGTCGATCTTAGTCTCAAACGATGCTAACGTATCCTTAAACCTAAACCCCCAAACCCAAATCTAATCTAAGATAATGCGGATTTGGACTAGTCCACGCCCTACGGGAGACGACATAACTCAGTCTCCGTATACAATCCACGGGCAACCAAACATAAAATAAATACACACGACACGAAGTGACCATCTGGAGAAGGAGAAAGTGGTTACCGCGATGCGGTAGCGTAATTAACTGCAGGGGCTTGCGCCTGCAGGGAAGAGCGTCCCCACAATCAAAAACCCCTCAAGCGAGGGGGAATCTGACGAAGTCTGCTACATCGGATGCATCCGTTTAAACCTTCGATATACGGTGCCATAAATCAACTTGGCATCTTCGGAGAGGTGGACGGATAGCACCAATTAGCATCTGCCCCGAACCTCCGGCGAGACGTTAGTTCTTGCCGCCGTTCGGAGGGGAACCGATTCTGGCACGCCCGGTGGGACCTTTTCCTCTTTCCACTCCACACTTCGTGTGTCGTGATTCGCGAACCAATCGCGGTTCGCTAATGGTTGCCCTTGGGTTTTAAGATACTAAGACTTTGCGTCTGGCTTATTGCAGAAAGCAAAGAATCGATGGCTTCTACTTGTGTGAAATGTTCCAACTGCTCGGACTGCAATTGCAACCAACGCTCTGCCTCGCCAGCAGGTATAGCCTACGGACCCCAAGCTGCTTCACTATTCACCATGCCCGTGGAACAGGTCACTCGAGCCACCACAGGATTGTTTTTTGGGACCATGCTCCCGCCGACAAGCATCACCGCTCCGGTGCTGACCAAGGAAGCTCCCAAGAAGTCGGTGTTTGATCGTCTTACCCCTTCCGCGGCCCCTCTCAACGGGTCGCCCAACACTAGCACCTCGGTCTTCTCTAGATTGGGCCAGAACTGCAGTGGACCCGCAATGGGGCCTACAATCCCAGAGAAGGCTGCTCCTAAGAAAATAACCAGCCCTGCTCCTGAAGTCGTCAAGGCGGCTTCCCCTGCCAAAAAGTCGGTCTTTACAAGATTAACGGCTCCAGCTCCCGCTCCTGTTACCCAAAGGACATCGGTCTTTGACAGGCTGACACTAGCAGCGACCCCCCACCTATGCAGGGGGCAAGACGAGGCTATCGCCCTTACCACGCCGTCCGCTCGACACGCTCGACGTCGCCACTGGCGCCGAGTAAGGAAGGCTAGGGGCAACTCTCCCTCTGGGCTAACTCCACCAGCCCCGATGGCAGAAGTTAATGCTGCTGTTCCAACTGGGAACAGCTTTGAGATGCTAAATAAGGTGCGTAGGAATTCTCCTACCGTAGTGCTAAAAAGGTCTCCCCCTCCGCTGAAAAGGCTGTAGAAGTAGAAACAGAACAGCCCCAATCTCTTCAACGGCTGTCCTCCCGAATCTATAAAGTCTGGCGGCAGGCCCGAGACTCGATGATCGATCCAAACTTCTCCCGCCAACACAAGAAGCTGAAAATCCAACAGGAAGCCAGTCACCAGGCTAAACCACGAAAGGCTGTCTGGATGCCCACCTCAACGGCCCCCTCAACTTCCACTGCTCATAAAAGGAGGAAGCCTGAGAAGATCCCCCAGCCTGCAACGACAGCTAAAGGCACTAAGCCCAGACGCCCTAAGTCTGGGGGCATGATGGTCCATACCGTATACATGGCGTCAGGAAAGGAAGACAGCCGTGCGTCTACAGGTCATAGACCGCTTACACGGTCGGTGACCAAAGCTCAGGAGCAACAGCAAAAGCTCCAGGAAATGATGAATGCTATGGCCGCACTTACCGGGCCAAAAGAAAACCCAGAAACGCCCTCGGACGAACGCCAGGAGGAAGAAACCGACGCCGAATTCCTTCGCCGAATATTGGAGAAGAAGGACAAAGAGGCTGCTGAACAAGCAGCCAACATACAGCGTATGGGCCTTCTCTTCCAAGATATGATAGGAATGATGATCCAACAAGACCCACCCGCTGAGAATCCCCCGATCGTCCTTGAAGACGACAAGGGAGAAACGTCAAATCCACCACCGGCCCTCTCAATGGCCAAGGAGGAGACAATCTCTAAGGCTGACTTGGACGACTATATAGCCCAATGAATCCGGGTTCATCATGCGACTGAGGCAGCTAGTCAAGTCATAAAAACGGGGCGGCCGTATCCAAGCTGGTATGACCAAATCAAATACCCGCCGGGTTATACAATACCAAAATTCCACGTGTATAAGGGGACCGGCAATCCCCATCAACATGTTGCCCAGTTCAGGGCCCTTTGCGGTAACACCGGCGGTGACGATAAACTGTTGCTTCGCCAGTTCATGGGCAGCTTATCAGAAACAGCGTACGAATGGTATTCGGAACTCCCGAATGATTCTATCAAGACGTTCGCTGAAATGGAGTTGCTATTCACTCAGCGATTCGCAAGCGCCAACGAACGCACTCCAATAACGGCATTTATTAACACCAGGGTAAAACCAGGAAAAACTTGGGTCCAGTATGCTATACGCTGGCGGAATTTGTGGTCGAAATGCGAGCAACGCATTGAGGAAGCGCCCGCGGTGGGCATGTTCGTGGGAACCCTAGACCCTCACGCAACTATCTCCCAGTTTATGATGTTCTTTAAGCCAACCACATTCCAGGCTTTAATCGACAAGTTGGCTCAGATGGACCAGATGGGTCATAGACCGCCTCCCCCGAAGCCAGAACCTCGGAATGACAAGGGTAAAGGAAAGGCAACCTTCGTCGCGAATGCCCAGCAGCAACCCAATGCCCAAAAGCTGGCGGATCAATTGGAAGAAAGACGCCTGTATTATAATGAGAAGATGAAGCGTCCCTACTCGTTCCCACGGGACAAGACGAAACGGTTATTCGAGCTGGCAGTACGCAATAGACTTATAAACTTACCAAATCCAAGGCGACCGCCACAACCCACCGAGGTGAATAACCCTAACTATTGCCCTTACCATCAAACGGTAAGTCATCCGATTGAGGATTACTTTGTCTTCAAAGGATGGATTGAAGATCAATACCTCCAGGGGAAGTTTGCACTGTCCGAAAAGTGGAAGGTGAACCCACCACAGCCGCATACTCCTAAGAAAGCAGACACACCGGGGGCAACCTGTTCCTTTATTGAAGAAGCTCCATGGGAGGTCGTACTGTCAACTAAAAACAAAAAAATGCTGAGGGACCTTCATGCGTGCCCAGTGGTTGAATGGAAGGACCCGCTTGAACCTCAAATTATCGAAGGGATGTTGAAGCCGCGTCCAACTATGAAGACTCGTGGTGATGGCCCAAATACTCACGCCCAACCGTCAAAATCTTCGAAGAAAAAGAAGAAGAAATCTAAGAAGCCCGTGAAGCCTGGAGGCAAGCGCACGAACTTGCATAAGCAAATCGACGCAATGGAAGAGTACAAACAAAAGGCACGAACTCCTGTCACGCTGCAAGAGTTTCTCAACCACAACTTTCAAGAGGAAGATGATGGAGAGAGTTCGTTGGATGAATCCGAGGGATACGTGGCGAGTTGTAACGTAATCTCCCGCTCGTTTACTGACGATGAAAAAACTCCTAGCACTAAGAAACTGGGGGTAGAGCCTGAACCAGAGCGTGTGTGGCCAACAGATGAAATGATCGACGCCTTTCTAGACGAGATTCGTCTGAAGAGTAAAGCGGATCAGGAGCGTGAGATGGCCGCATCGGAAGGAGCCAAACACAAGCGACTGAACGAAAGAGTCGAAGCACTCCCGCCAGATCAAAAGACGTCCGATGTAGACAAAAAGATATTCAAGACGAGGAAAAGGTTTGCCAAAGCCATGTCAATAGGAATGAAGCTACCACCCTCGGAAGAAAACACGCTCGATGGAGCGGAGAGGCACCCTAATTATTGCGCATATCATCGGAAAATTTCACACCCTACGGAGGAGTGCGACGCCTTTAGGATATGGTGGCAGGGATATGTTGCTCATCGGCAACATTTTAAGCGCATGAATCGCAAGACTCGTCGGGAACGAAGAAGTACTGCCGACGGGCACGACAGAACCACTGGCAACTGTTACATGGTTAACGCCGGAGGGTCACAAGTTCTTACCTTTGGGAGCGACTCTGATGAAGAAATGGCTATGGGCCCTCTCTTTAAAGAATCCGTTTTGGGGAAAGAGGAAGAACCAGAAGCCTGCGAAAACATTCAGCTGCGTAATCGTACGCTCCCGGAAAGGAATCTCGGGCCCGCAAATAGAAAAGATAAGGGAAAGGAAAAGGTCACTGAGGATATCACTTTAGATGACCAAGTCATGAAAGAGCTGACTACCAAAAACCCTCCCAGGAAGGGTAAGGTGGACTACAACATCCTGGCACACCTAAGGAAGCTACCTTCTCAACTTAGCATTCTCGATGCCCTCCTATTATCAAAAGAAGCGCGAGATTCACTAATTAAGGCGTTACAAGAACCTGAGCAATTCCAAGCCTTTCTCGCCGTGGAAAGGATGAAGGATGAACTGGAGGAAGTGCATACGGCCGACATCACTTTCGGTGATGAAGACCTTCTCCTCGGGACGTGCGACCACAACCGTCCCCTATACGTCTCCGGGTATTGCCACGATATCAAGATAGGAAAAATCCTATTTGACAATGGATCCTCCGTCAATCTCCTTAATGTTCGGGTGTTGAAAGAAATCTGCATGAGTGTGCAACACCTCGATCGTGACAAAATTACCATCTCTGGTTTCGACTCCCAGTCGTCACGGACTCTCGGATCCGTGATATTGACATTACGCTTCGGACTGCTCGTCACGGACATCAAGTTTCACGTCATTGACACCAAGACTTGCTACAACGCCTTGCTCGGTCGTCCTTGGTTGCATGAGTACAACATCATCCCTTCTACACAGCATCAGTGTATGAAGTACTTCAAGGATGGTTTCGAATATACCGTAATAGGTGAGCTGAATCTATTTTCCGTGAACGAAGTCCGCAAATACGAAAATGCGAAGTACTTTTTGCCAGATTTCGAGGATACAGAAAGGTGTCGCAAGCCGGAGAACAAAGCCGCCGCCACCATCCCTGTTTTCGGGAGCGATACCGAAGAAGAAGAAGAAGAGATAGTTTATGCTGGGCCATCTCAACGCAACAACCCGGGGACGTCCGCCCCCATGTTGATCTTCGGAAGTGACTCGGAAGATGAGGTTAATGCCGTGTTTTCCAATCGGCCGTCAATACAAGCATCCCCTAGCAATGATCAGAGTTTGCAAATCACCATGGTACCGTGAGAACACTATAAGGATCTCGACACACTTCAAGCTTACAATGTACAGGACCTGCAGACGTTTTACGTCCCTCCCAGGCAAAGGGGTGAGAAGGTAATCCTATTCTACCGATCCTCAGAGACGAAAGTAGAGAAAGAGATCTGGCATGGCACGGATGCTACACTCGACAGGCTCCAACCCATCCGTTTGCCCAGATATTACACAAATGGACTAAAGAGGCTATTGAAGCACCAAGGAGTACCCTTAAAATAGACTGTTCGACAAGCTCGGTTCTACAACAAGATTTAGAATGACCCTGAAACTCAGCGCAAATTGCCCAACGGGAGAATGGAAATGCTCGGCCTTGGATACGTGAGATCCGGTAAACGGGAGCGAATCCACGGTAGCTATGCCGTATATAACTTCGAGGAGGAGGAAAACGCCCTGTCCAGCAATGCCAACCCTTCATCAAAACTGGATCCCGCGAGTGAAGTGCCGAGTCCATCATTTGAAGAACAAATGGACAAGCTTATCAGGAAAGCAGGTCAAAAGGCTCGGGAAGACCACAACCGCGAGATGGCCATCTACGAGAAGGCCAGGACGCAACGTCTGTTTCAACAGGCTGCAAAAGACAAAGATGCTCCTCCCTGTCAACCCGTTGTGCAAAAGGCCCGACGCAGAGGCAGAAATAAATCAAGAAGCGGAAAGAAGAGCCGACAACAAAGACGCAGGATCAGAGAGTCGTGTGACCGGGCATCGCGCGGTCCGGATTTATCCCTTATGAAGAAGATGAGTCGAGCGTATTCCTTCCCTCGAGACAAGACGAAGAAGCTACTCGAGCTCGTTATAGAACATCAAATGATCGCACTTCCAGAGTCTAAGCACCCTGAGCAAGTTAACGAGGTTTCTTATCCGGGCTAGTGCTCTTATCACCGAGCCATAGGACACCCTATCGAAGACTGCTTCACCTTCAAGAACTGGGTTGAAGACCAATACCAACAAGGCAGATTTGTTTTATCCCGCAGCTGGAGGGTAACGCCGCCACAACAGCACGAACCTAAAGCCGCGAGAGCAGAGCCAGACCCACATCGGTCTTGGAAGCGGATTCGCACTTGTCACATGATTACAATATTTAAAGAAGAGCCCAAGAACGTGGATGACCTTCCCTGATGCTTTGAGAACAGCAATGATGAGGTGATTTCAGAATTTCCGCCAGCTCCAAAAGAACTGGAAGATGGCATACATACTACTGCAGATAACCTCAAGAAGATTGAGTTGGGATCGGCAGATGATCCGCGACCGACATTCGTCAGCGAGCTGCTATCTGAAGAAAGGGTGGCTGCGTTAAAGGACGTGCTTCTACAGCATAGAGATTGCTTCGCGTGGAACTATTCCGAAATGCCAGGATTAGATCCAGAAATTGCTGTACACAGATTGGCGATATCCCCGGACATCAAGCCAGTCAAACAGGCGCCGAGAAGAATGCGGCTCGAGCTTGAGATGGGCATCAACGCCGAGGTCAAAAAGCTGATCGACTCTGGCTTCATCCAGGAAGTTCAATACCCTGAATGGACCGCCAACATCGTCCCAGTGATGAAGAAAAATTGGACAGTGCGCATATGCGTAGACTTCCGGGATCTTAATAAAGCTTGCCCGAAGGACGATTTTCCAGTGCCAGTCACCGAACTGATGATAGATAACACGTCTACTCACGAGGTTTTCTCCTTCATGGACGGCTCGTCAGGGTATAATCAAATAAAAATGCCTCCTGAAGACCAGAAACATACGGCTTTCCGGACCCCTTTGGGAATATTCTGCTACAAGGTTATGCCCTTTGGTCTAAAGAACGCCGATGCTACCAATCAAAGGGCCATGACAAAGATCTTCGACGATCTCATACATGACATCGTCGAGTGCTATATTGATGACCTCGTGGTGAAGAGCATGTTATACGAAGAGCACTTAACGCATCTGAAGACTGTATTTCAACGCCTTCGGCAATATAATTTGAAGATGAATCCCCTCAAATGTGCATTCGGAGTTTCCTCGGGCAAATTCTTAGGATTCATCGTCCGACACCGGGGTATCGAAATAGATCCGTCCAAGATCAAGGCGATCATGGAAATGCCTCCGCCAAGGACTCTCAAACAGCTGCGGTCTCTCCAAGGAAAGCTCGCGTACATCCGGCGGTTTATCGCCAACCTGTCAGGCAAGTGCCGTCCTTACAGCCACCTGATGAAGAAGGGAACTCCATTCGTCTGGGATCAAAAATGCCAGGGCGCGTTGGACGAAATTAAACAGTACCTGCAGAACCCGCCGGTGTTGGCTGCTCCGGACAAGGGAAAACCCCTCATTCTTTATACAACCGCCCTCGAAGGTTCCTTAGGCGCATTATGGGCATAAGAGAACGATCAAGGAAAAGAAAGAGCACTCTACTACTTAAGTCGAGTTCTGCTGGGGGCAGAAAGCAACTACTCTCCCATTGAAAAACACTGCCTGGCGTTGATCTTCGCGATAACAAAGCTCAGGCACTATGCGTTGGCGCACGAAGTCCGTCTCATCTCGAAGGTGGACCCCCTTAAATATTTGATGTCAAAGGCTATATTGACGGGTCGACTCGCTAAATGGGCTCTACTCATGATGGAGTTCTCGATAACGTATCGACCTCTCAAGGCAGTGAAAGGCCAGGCCATCGCCGACTTCCTTGCTGAGCATCCAGTACCTTCCGGTTCTCGTCTGAACTGTGATTTGCCGGACGAACATGCATTTGATGCGATCGGCGGCTATGATACCCGATGAGAACTCTATTTTGATGGAGCATCTTCCATGAAGAAGAGCAAGCAATGTACCCCCATAATCAAATCGGGAGTAGGCCTCATCTTCGTAACTCCACAAGGAGGGATTATGCGCTTCGCCTTCTCTTTAACAGAGCCGAGGACGAATAACGAAGCCGAATACGAAGCTTTGATAGCGGGCCTCGAGATCGCCATTGACATGGGAATTGAAGACCTTTTTATATACAGGGACTCTCAACTGGTCATTAGTCAAGTAAATGGTGACTACCAAACGTGCAAACCAGAGTTGGTGAAGTACGGCGAAAAGGTGCGACAACTGTTGACCCAAATTCCCTCCTATACTTTGGAAAGCATACCACGCGCGGAAAATAGCAAAGCGGACGCGTTAGCTAAGCTCGCCAAATAATTGGATGACGAGAACCTCGATGACGTTAAAATCATGGTACAAATCCGTCGAGTGCTCGCCCCAGCAGAAATATCTCCGGAATCATGCGAAGAAAAGGGAGCGACTGAGCAGACGACCCTACAGATAAAAGACCGTGAGAAGGCTGAGGATTGGAGGGAAGTCTTCATAGACTACTTTAAGTCCCACCGAATGCCCGAAGAAGCGTCCTCAAGATATCAGCTCATGAAACGAGCTCTATCTTTCGCTTTCGTCAACGATACTCTGTATAAGAGGTCGTTTGATTTTCTGTGGCTGAGATGTTTAGGACCTGACGAAGCAGAAAGAGTCGTTCAGGAAGTTCATGACGGAATCTGTGGTTCTCATCAAGCAGGCCCGAAGATGAAGTTAAAAATTAAACGGATGGGTTACTACTGGCCCACGATGATCCAGGACTGCCTCGAATATGCGAAGCAATGCCACTCATGCCAAATCCACGGGGATTTCATCCACCAGCATCCGAATCCACTACATCCGACGGTGGCTAGCTGGCCATTCGAAATGTGGGGGACTGACATAGTCGGCCCCATTGAACTAGCATCGTCCAGGGGACATCGCTTCATCCTGGCGACGACTGATTACTTCTCCAAATGGGCGGAAGCAGTATCGTTGAGGGAAGTGAAGAGAGAGAATATCCTCCACTTCTTCAAGACGCACGTTATTTATCGGTTTGGAACTCCGCGGTGGATCATCTCCGATAACGGGCCAGCCTACAAAAGCCACAAGATTAGCCGCTTCGCGCAACACCATAACATAGACTGGAGATATTCATCAGTCTATAATCCCCGAGCTAACGGTCTAGCTAAGCATTTCAACAAGACCTTGATGAAGATTGTGAAAAAGACGGTGTCTCGAAATAAGAAAGACTGGCACGAGAGACTGCATGAAGCTCTCTGGGCATATCGAACTACGTTCAAGACGGCCACGAACATAACGCCTTACGCGTTGGTATTCGGTACTGAAGCGGTACTCCCCCTCGAGATAGAGTTACCCTCCCTACGAATGGCAGTTCACTACGAACTAACAGACGAAGAAAACGCTCACCTTCGGTTTAAGGAGCTTGATACCCTTGATGAAATCCGGCTCATAGCGCAACAAAATCTGGAGGCCTATAAAGCAAAGATGACGCGCTCGTACGAAAGATTGACCAGGCCGAGAACATTCCGCCAAGGCGAACTCGTGCTAGTGGTCAAAAGACCGATGATCCCCAATCGCGCCATGCGGGGAAAATTCGAGCCAAACTATGAAGGCCCGTACATCATAGATAAGGTCTACCAGGGTGGGGCCTATCTACTCATGGACATGCATGGTGAAAGGCCTTTCAGGCCATTAAACGGCCGCTTCCTAAAGAAATACTACGCTTAATGAGCCATAGCCTAGGTCAATGATAGATGACGACGACTATATCCGCTCGCTATCTTCCTAAAGCTCAAAGCTCTATAAGTAGTAACCGGCTTAAACTAACGACGGACCGAAATGTCCTTAAACTAACGACGGACCGAAATGTCCTTAAACTAACGACGGACCGAAATGTCCTTAAACTAACGACGGACCGAAACGTCCTTAAACTAATACCGCAGCATCCTTAGGCTGACGAGATAAAAAATGAAAAAAAAATATAATAAATAAAAACGGTATGTCCATAAGCAAAAAGGGCACGGATGAAAACCCGAAAGGGCTCCGTGAGTAAAAACAGCAGGGCTACCGGCGGGTGTTCGTGAAAACCCGAAAGGGCGCGACCTCGTAAAAAAAATAATAATAAGAAAAGAATAAAAAAAAAGGTATGTCCATGAGCAAGAAGGGCACGGATGAAAACCCGAAAAGGCTCCGTGAGTAAAAACAGCAGGGCTACCGGCGAGTGTTTGTGAAAACCCGAAAGGGCGCAACCTCGTTAAAGGACACTTGCGGGATCCCCACGACCTTGCAAGGAGAAACCACCCGCGTGAGATCCTTACGACTCACAAGGGTGCAATACACTTAGGAGTCCCCACGATTCCTAAGGAGAAAATACACTTGCGAGATCCTCACGACTCGTAAGGAGAACTCTCTTATGGGACCCTCACGGCTCATAAGATTTGAAAGTCTTAAGTCACAGAGACCTAAACCTGTGCTTAAGAAAAATCCCCTATACCTTTCGACACTGCCCTACAAGTGGTCCAGTACTGACCCTTGTATACAATCCACGGGCACGAACAAATATTTCCCTAACAAAGTCCCATCCGTGACTAGGGATATGTCCATATGGTGAACACAACCCTTGTAGGTCCTCTCGACCTATAAGGAGAAAGCCCTCTTGTAGGATCCTTACGACTTGCAGAGGAACATACACTTAGGAATCCTCACGATTCCTCGGGAGAAAATACACCTGCGAGATCCTCACGACTTGTAGGGAGAAATACCTTCGTGAGACCCTTATGGCTCATGAAGTCAATAGCCTTGGTCGACAGGACCCTAACCCTGTTTGCTAAGCGACCTTTGTTCAACATCGACAGAGGTAAATAATGATTCGCTCCTGGCAATATCCCAGTGGTAGCGATGCTGATGCCGAAATCGGTGTCTAAAATCCAAGCTTGCAGCGAAAAGGCTAGCGAGCCGCACATGCATACGAAATAGCCGAAATGATGGTGCAACTTGCAATAAAAAACAGCAAGTAAAAATGTATGTATAAAAAATAGCCGAAATGATGGGGCAACTCGCAATAAAAAGCAGCGAGTAGAAAATAAATAAATAGCCGAGATGATTGGGCACCACGAAAAATAGCCGAAATGATGGGGCAATCGCGACCTTCGCGATATAAAAGCTGAAATGATAGAGCATCGCGGAAAAAGAAATGAAATAAAAATAAAATTCATGCCCTACAGGTGATGTTCCATCACACCCTGTACACAATCCAAGGGCGTAAACAAAAAAGAGATCATACTTCTCCCCCAGGTTTCATCAGAAGAAGAAGCCAAATCTCGACGGGCCAAAGGAGACCTGGAGATCGTTTCAACACTCGTCTCGTAACAACGGACACAACTCTAAGCTAAGCGGAACAGCGGCAACTCCCTGTTCCATAGCTCGATGGTATACATATCGCCAACAGTCAAACCTCCATCCCGTGAAATGCGGATACAGTCAGCAAAATTCCTGGTTACGTGGAACGCGGATAACGTCACTCTTTGACCCCATGGAAAACGTCCAGAGCGGATCCTGGTCCTCGCAGAGCACGGCAGTGAACCCGTGTGAAGCATCCAGAGCGGAGCCTAGTCCTCGCCGAGTACGGCAGTGAACCCGTGTGAAGCATCTAGTGCAAAATTCCTGGTTACGTGGAATGCAGATAACGTCACTCTTTGACCCCGTGGAAAACGTCCAGAGCGGATCCTGGTCCTCGCGGAGCACGGTAGTGAACCCGTGTGAAGCGTCCAGAGCGGAGCCTAGTCCTCGCCAAGCACGACAGTGAACCCGTGTGAAGCATATAGTGCAAAATTCCTGGTTACGTGGAACGCGGATAACGTCGCTCTTTGACCCCATGGAAAACGTCCAGAGTGGATCCTGGTCCTCGCGGAGCACGGCAGTGAACCCGTGTGAAGCATCCAGAGCAGAGCCTAGTCCTCGCCGAGCACGGCAGTGAACCCGTGTGAAGCATCTAGTGCAAAATTCCTGGTTATGTGGAACGCGGATAACGTCACTCTTCGACCCCGCGGAAAATGCCCAAAGCGGAGCCTGGTCCTCGCCAAGCACGGCAGTGAACCCGTGTGAAGAATCCAGAGCAAACACCGAACTGTGGATTCCTTAAAATCCATGGACTATGATGTCCTTAACCTTGACCGTAATGTCTTAAAACTAACGATCAACCACCCCGATTCCCTACGGATTCTACCTTGGTTTAAGGGGTACATCTCTTCACTTCTTTGATACCTGGCGTTGTAATTCCTCAACGTCTTCAAAGAGGTGACGGGTCCCTGCAACCAAAAATCGGACTGTGGAGTCCTTAAATCCACGGACTATGAGGTCCTTAACCTTGACCGTGATGTCTTAAAACTAACATTGGACGGTGGAGTCCCTAAATCCACGGACTATGAGGTCCTTAACCTTGACCGTGATGTCTTAAAACTAACATCGGACTGTGGAGTCCCTAAATCCACGGACTATGAGGTCCTTAACCTTGACCGTGATGTCTTAAAACTAACATAAGACGGTGGAGTCCCTAAATCCACGGACTATGAGGTCCTTAACCTTGACCGTGATGTCTTAAAACTAACATCGGACTGTGGAGTCCCTAAATCCACGGACTATGAGGTCCTTAACCTTGACCGTGATGTCATAAAACAAACATCGGACGGTGGAGTCCCTAAATCCACGGACTATGAGGTCCTTAACCTTGACCGTGATGTCTTAAAACTAACATTAGACGGTGGAGTCCCTAAATCCACGGAGTATGAGGTCCTTAACCTTGACCGTGATGTCTTAAAACTAACATCGGACTGTGGAGTCCCTAAATCCACGGACTATGAGGTCCTTAACCTTGACCGTGATGTCATAAAACTAACATCGGACGGTGGAGTCCCTAAATCCACGGACTATGAGGTCCTTAACCTTGACCGTGATGTCTTAAAACTAACATCGGACTGTGGAGTCCCTAAATCCACGGACTATGAGGTCCTTAACCTTGACTGAGATGTCTTAAAACTAACATCGGACTGTGGAGTCCTTAAATCCATAGACTATGATGTTCTTAACCTTGATCGCGACGTCTTTAAGCTGCGATGCCTTGAGCAACCCCCGACCCCGTGAAACACGAATAAGGGTGACTACATCCAGCACTTGCAGGTCCTCACGACCTGTAAGGAAGAAAAACTCTCTGGTGAGATCCTTACGACTCTCAAGGGAAAACCCGCTTAAGAATCCTTATGATTCTTAAGAAGAACTTACACCTATGGGATCCTCTCGACCCATGGGGAGAAAAACTCTTTATGAGACCCTTGTGGCTCATAAGGCGCAAAAGTCTTAGGAAGCAGATCTTAACCCTGAATCCTAAGCCACCGATGCCCTGCAAGGAGATCGAGATAAATTGTCCGCAAACGCATTCAATGAAAAGAGACACGCTGTTAAGAAGAAAAATGTATCTTTTATTTCATAAACCAAAATGGATACAACGTACAATTCATGAAAGAAACAAAAAGAAGATACTCTCATCCATGAGTATGTACAAAAAAAATGGAAAAGATACAAGTCCTCAAGCCGGCGGGCGGTGTAGTAATTTTACCAGCTCATCGTTTTGTTGCTGAGCCACGGCTTCATGATGCAAGATCTCCAGAAGACGAGCCTCCGCCTGAGCTTGCTGAGCCTGATACGAAGCAAGCCGAGCTTCAAGCTCTTTCTCGGTGGCTTTATGAGCCTCGACCCTTTCACGAGTGAACGTGGCAGCTTTGTCGAGAGCCACCACCTCTTTGATGGACTCCTGAAGCACCCGCCAGAGTTCATACGCTTTGTTGGCCTTGGCGGTAAGAGTGGCGTGAAGCTCGCTCAGCGCCTTGGAAGCTAGCTCCCTCTCCAAGAGTTTGCGGCCAAGCCTCTTCTCGCATGACGTCATATTGGCCGCGCATCGTGCTATCAGACCCCGCAACTCCGCTTTTGCAGCTACGGCTTCCGAGGAAAGGCGAGACCATTCAAGGGTGTGCAAGCGAGCCTCCACCTGCCGACAGAACTCCACCCAGACTCGCACCACTTCTTCGCTATGGTAGGTGGCAAGAAAAGGAAGAGAACCGTTAGCTTCGGCGGCAAACGCTTCAGCGGTGGTCGCGCTTCCAGCACGGAGCTCCTCAATCAAAGATGATAAGGAGACAAGGCTTAATTGGGCCAAGCGTTCTGAAGCCCGAAAGGCATAAGGGCCGGGCGGCATCACGATGCGCGACTCCAACGCCGTGGAGACTGGCAGAGCTGTTTAAATTTGGAAGATGTCAGTAAAATTCTTAAGCAAAGAATGAATGAGAGTATGATGAAATGTCGCTTACCGACAGTCGTGCAAGTAGGAGCTGAAGGTTCCCCCGGCCCTTCGAGAACCTCGACCTCATCATCAGCCTCCAAAACTGTAGAAAACATCAATGTCAATACGCAAAATAACAACGATGCTATGAGAAGTGATGGACGACACCAACCTTGCCCGGATGAGAGGACGATGCGTTGGGGGGATATCGCTTGTGGAGCTGCCATCTCCAGCAGACGCTGAAAGGATTGCCGGGGAGACAGATCGGCAATAGAGGCCGCCAGCTCGCGTAATTCTGAGAAAAACAAAAGAGTTCATACAACGGAAAGACTGCTAATTGAAAATTCAGAAGGTTACCTTCAACACTTCTCCCGTTCTGAGTTGGGGGGATAGCAGCCTCGACAGCCTCTGCCGGAACCTCAGGCTCCATCAGAGGGAGGGTAGTCCCTACTACCTCCATCTCAGCCTCTGGGACGCCTTCGGGAAGAGTCGTTGGGGCAGCAACCTCCAAAGGAGCCTCCCCCAAAGGGGCAAGCACTCCCTGATCATGAACCGCCGCTGGAGGCTCTACCATAAGAGGAGCAGCCTCATCAGCCCCCCCCACATCGGGCAATGCTTCATCGGGAATTTCGGCAGGCTTTAGCTTCAATGAGCCCGTAGGGAGCTCCCCCAGCGTCGAAGATTCTGCACAATTCAAATAAGAATAAGGATACACATATACAGGCGTGAATAATCTGAAGAACTACAAAAAGAACAACAACGTACCGATGCGCAAAGAAGCCCTCAATATGGCTTCTTCAAGCCGCTGCTCCTTCTCAAGGAGGCGTGCTCGCTGGGGTTCAAGGGTAGACTCATGGCCTCCGGTCCATAAAGAAAGTGCGTCCGCTGTGTCTTCTGAAGCGGCCTGCTTCAGGGCCCTTTCCCCCCATTCCTCCAAAGGACCGATAAACCGCCGCCGAATCCACGAAGGGTCTTCGTAAAAGATTACAGCGGGATAGGGCTTCTTCGGAACCCTGGCGTTATGAGACACGGCTTTGGAACGCCGTATGGCCTCAGCCAACTGTGCGGCCTCCTCATCGGCCGAACTTGGGAAAGGAAGTCCAGCGTCTGACTCTTGCAGGGCCAACGGTGTGTCTTCAAGAGTAGGCTCAGACTCCGCCAAAGAATCGAGCAAATTAGTGGCCGCTTTCCTCCGCCGCTTAGACCCAGAGCCGGTCATCGAGGATGACCGCTTCCTCCCCCGCGAAGCCTTAGGGCGGCGCTGACCCACATCGCCTTCGACGCCCTCATCCCTATTACCCTCGCCTGGTGCCACGACCGAGGATGACACTGCCATTGTCGATGCCACGGGGGGCGGTGCTGCCACAGGCGGTGTTGCTACTACTGGGGCCCTTCCACCTCACGAGCGGAAACCCAGAGGCATACCAGCCGTTAGAGTAAGGTTTACCTCCGATTCTCCTGGGATGAGCGCAGTGCCGGTATCCCTTAGAGGGAAGCGGACCGAAGCCCTCGGTCGCAGCTTAGCTCCTGGAACCACAGGAGGGACGTCATGGCCAAGAAGCACCCTCCTTTCCTCAAGAATGATTGGGTTGACCCGATGAAGATACCAACCCGTAAACGCGCCCACGCACCGGGGCAGGTATTCAGCTTCAGGGACCATGAAGTGGGAGCCGGTGTTTAGCCTCATGAAATGATGAGCGGCATCGCGAACGGCATCGAGCGAAGGGATCGGAGCGACTATAAAAGCCTCGAAAGGAACACCCTGGTCGTATCCAAGCTGTCGGGCGAATCGATGCGGATTGTACCGCAAGAAAAGAGCTGCACTGTCCTGGCGAAACACCAAGTAGCCCGGTCTAACAGTGTACAAGTGCGCGGCCTCCCGAGGCTTCAAAGAAGGTGCGTTGTCTTTTGACAGGTCCCAGAGTTGTTGAACTGGACCTGAGGGAGTAGACAAGACCCGATCATTAAAAACCATCCCGCCAGCGGCAGAGTAAGGAGAAATCAGCACCCGAATAGCCCCGAGCTGAGTCGGGTCGGTGGCAGAAGCATCCACCAATCGCATAAGTCACGGGAAGGGATAGGCGTCGTAAAATGCGGGCCTCTGATGCATAGCGAAAGCCCCCAGCACATGCACTTCGACCCAGGACGTGAAATAATGAAGAGAAAAGTTTACTACATCCACGTCGGGAGTAGAGGTATTAGCTGCGGTGCCCAACCCGTGATAAAGATGCGCCAACGCCGAGATACCGACGGCCAACCGCATCCCCTCAGCTATACAATGAGCCGGGTAGATAACCGAAGCCCTCATAAAACGACGATGCATGGGGATGACAAACCAACTGAGCCAGACACTGATAAACCCCACGAAGAACGTCTCCTCGTCAATACCGGGTGCTGCAATGGACTCAAAAGACATCGGCGACATGATGGGGATATAGTATTGAGGTAGATCTGATTCAGTGGTCGGCAGCTTCTTCGGACCAAACCCAAAGGGGTCTTTAATGTTGGCGAACTTCGGAGCTGTCTTCGACACAACGTCCTCACGAAGGAAACAAGCAATGAAGCTCTTGAAAGTAACACCCTGCTCTTCGGATTTGGTGAACAATCGGTCGAAGATACCTAGCGCCTTGATCAAACTGGGAAGCTTGTGGCGAATGGCGTTCTCAACAGACAAGCCGTCAACCGGTGCAGACTCGGGCTCGAAGACATACTCGTCAGGAGGCAACAACTCCTCATACAGTGCACCCCTGATTGGCAATCCCGAGATTTCATAAAATTCTGCCAAAGAGATCGAGACCTCGCTATCTCCTAGAATGAATGTGTTAGTGGGAAGATTCCATTGGTTCAAAAACGCCTTAACCCACCAGACATGCGGGGACTTATAATGGAAGAGTGACGCGTATATTGCCTGATAAAGCCCGACCTTCTGCAGCCGTGCACGATGGGTGGCAAGGATGTAGCGAGCCCAGAGAAGGTAGCCCGTAGGGTGTCGGGGAGTGAGCCCTATCTTATAAATCTGCCCCCACAGGTGGGCCTCACCCTGGCAAATTCGCCGCCCCAAGATATCTATAGCCGGGATCGGATGGTTCGGAATACCAGTCGTTGAAGGCTCGAGCCTCCCCGTTGGAGTCCAGTTGGGCATTTCCACAGCAAAAACCGTCCTCGAAGGATCCATCGGCAAAAATGGGAAAGTGGGCTCTGTCGGTACTGCGCAAAGGAAACTCCGGCGACCCTGGATAATATGATTGTACCAAGTTCCCCATAGAAGCAAGTTGGTGCAGTTCGGGTCATGAGCCCGGATCATCGCCATCAGTTCCTCATCGGATGGTGATTGAGGAAAAGCGGGCTCCGAACGAGTAAAGGGAAAACATGGAGCAGAAGCCATCGCACCTGAAATCGAATGAAAGAAGACCGTTAAAAGCAAAGTCAGCGATATATATCCATGCATGAACATGAAGACTAGTTAAAGAAAGCAACAGTAGATTTTTCTGGGACCATTGGCTACAAAACACATGGGCCCCACAGAATCAAAATGACGGCTCATTAATAATGAAACCGAGCAGTTGTAATAAGACAAAGGGGATACCCTCATTAAATAAAAAAATGAGTTTCAAGTGGCTCTACACATTCTCCTAAAGGAAAAATCTACCTTGGGCTCTACAACAAATCAATCAAGACCAGGAGAATTAAATTCCCACAAAAGACATCATTGCAACCGTCTTCTTCACTAATTGCAGAAGGACAACCTCGGGCCAAGAGACCCTAAGGAGCCTCCATGCGAAGAAACTGAGTTCTTCATTGGAATTAAATTCCTTATTAAGAGAAGGGAATTAAATTCCCAAAAGCATTTTTTCTGTAAACGGAGTTAAACTCCATGGATCATCGTCTAAGCCCTAAGAGATCTACTTTTGAAGGCTAAAATGGTTTCATACTTTGGTTAAAAATCTTGAAGAAAAATGGGTTCTTTGTTAAAAAAGGGGTAAAACCCCTTGTTTTGGATTTAAAATCCAGAGGAACGTGAAAGTTCACTGTTTGTCCAAGAACATTACCTGAGGAAAAGGGTCACTTGAACAGAGTTAAACTCTGAAGATGGTTTCAAGACAGAGAACTAAGCTCTGGAAGAAGAGAATTAAATTCTCAGAAAAAAGTTTGCAAGGAGGAAGACAAGCAAAGTGGAGGCGTCTCTGAAATGAACCCAATATTTATAGGAGGGGATGGGAACGCTTCATCTCCCCAAATCCCTAGAGGAATCCAATGGTCACAAAAGTGACAGCGTTGCACTCACGTGCAGACACGTGAGAACAACGCTGTGGGGGCATTTGTTTCCTGATTTAAAATCAGGAAAGTTTACGGAGGAGGCATCACGTGCTAGCACGTGACCAGCAGTCATGTGTTGGCACGTGACATTTAAAAGCAACGGCAAAGACACATCAGTTCCCTGATTAAATCGAAGAAAAGGCTTCAGAAAGGGTCATGTGCTCACACGTGACCGGGGGTCACGTGTTGGCACGTGACGGTTGAACAGCGGACAGAAGACAGAACGCAGAAAGAAGAAGAAGGCTCGTTCTAAGGGGTCGCGTACCTACACGTGACCAAGGGTCACGTGGCCACACATGACCGTCTTTCAAAGCCTATTTATTTAACATAATCAAATTTTGAAGAGATCATTCAAATCTTTCCAAAGGAAAATGATTATTTGGAACAGATTGGACTAAAGATTTAAAGGTGATTAAATATCATCTATCTATGGAAAAATCTTGAACTTGGAAAGATTTCCCCTTAAAATCTAACCGAAACAACAGAAGAATATCTTTGGATTTAAAATCCAATGGTGAATAAAATTCACCTAATAATCCAAAGGTCCAAACGAATGGTGAATACAAATTAAATCTCTCAATGAGAGATTCACCAAAACTAATTGATTCTGCTTCTTCTCCTATAAATAGGAGCCAAGGGACATATACAGAGGGATACATGGAGAGAGAGAAAAATAGAGCCTTGGGACTTTGGAGGAATTGGGATCTTCTGCAAAAGAAAGTCTTAGGTAAGAAGGGGGAGGCTTTCAAGAAAAAGAGAATTTAATTCTCAACAGAGTTTAACTCTGATATTAAAAAGAAGAACTTAGTTATCTCTTTAGCAGTGGATCTGCAAGGTGCACATCTCCCTATGAATTGAGAATTTAATTCTCATTGGGTTGAGATCTTGTCATACAGATCCAAAGCATAAAGAGGGAATGGATGTTTGAGAATTTAATTCTCATAGAACTATAGGAATTTAATTCCTGTGAATTAAAATTAGGGTTTAACCCTATGTCATAGGAATTTTAATTCCTTCAAAATGAATAGAACCAGGGTTAATCCAAGTTAAGAACTCAAATCTGTCAAAATAACAGGAATTTAATTCCTCTAAAGTTTATTGCTAGGGTTTAACCCTATGAAGAATTTGATTCTTAAAAAGATAAACACATCTTCAAACAGGCAGGGTCACGTGTTACCACGTGACCCCTGTAAAGAGCCACCGCTAAAACTTTGAGGCAACGCCTCACGTACTTCACGTGACCCCCAAAGCGCGCAAAGAAAAAGCAAAGGAAAAGAAGCGCTGGGGCGCCCTCACGTGTCACCACGTGACCCCTAATGAATATTCTAACAGATCAAAGCGCAAGCCCCTATCATGTGCCCACACGTGATGGCTTTTAGAATTAAAAGTGTTAAACACTTATCTGTAGAACAAAATAAAGGGAAACAGGGCGCTATCACATGCTACCACATGACCCCTTGGCTGAAGCTTTAACGGATAAGCACCAAAATACCCATCACGTGACAGCACGTGATGCTCCAAAGTATTCAATACTTTTGACAGAATAGAAGGAACGGAGGGCGCCCTCACGTGCTACCACGTGACCCCTCTTGCCTTAGTGTTTAACACTAAATTGGAATCCCGGAATCCAGTGTTAAACACTGTTTGGCCTTAGTGTTCAACACTAATCAAAGAACTTTATTTGCAGTGTTTAACTCTGATTATTCTTAGTGTTTAACACTAATCTGAAATCCCTGCTGCTAGTGTTTGACATCGATTTGCTCTAGTGTTTAACACTAATTTGAACCCCCTGTTGCTGGTGTTTAACACCAACTGTCTTTTAGTGTTAAAACACTAACTTGTTCCCAGTGTTCAACACTGCTGATCTTTAGTGTTTAACATTAAATTCAGCCCAGTTGATTAAATGGCTAGAGGCAAAGCTTCTCCTTCAATAGACCAACAGAAAGCCAGTATTCTAAACATGATGGGGCTTAGCCCAAGATGGCCATAAGTCCTCAATTCAAACTTAACTGGGCTAATGGGCTCATAACACAATTAATTGGTCTTGATCCCAAATTGGGCCAAAGACTGTTTAATCCACCCCGGTCCAAGGGTACATCTCTTCACTCCTTTGATACTTGGCGTTGTAATTCCTCAACGTCTTCAAAGAGGTGACGGGTCCTGATGACCACACATTGACACGGACTGTGGGGTCCTTAAACTCATGGACTATGAGGTCCTTAACCTTGACCGAGATGTCTTAAAACTAACAACGGACTGTGGAGTCCTTAAACTCATGGACTATGATGTCCTTAACCTTGACCGAGATGTCTTAAAACTAACAACGGACTGTGGGGTTCTTAAACTCATGGACTATGAGGTCCTTAACCATGACCGAGATGTCTTAAAACTAAAAACGGACTGTGGGGTCCTTAAACTCATGAACTATGAGGTCTTTAACCTTGACCGAGATGTCTTAAAACTAACAACGCACTGTGGGGTCCTTAAACTCATGGACTATGAGGTCCTCAACCTTGACCGAGATGTCTTAAAACTAACAACGGACTGTGGGGTCCTTAAACTCATGGACTATGAGGTCCTTAACTTTGACCGAGATGTCTTAAAACTAACAACGGACTGTGGGGTCCTTAAACCCATAGACTATGACGTCCTTAACCTTGACCGCAATGTCTTAAAACTAACATTGGACCGCAATGTCCTTAAACTACCCATGGAACGCAATGTCCTTGAACTACCTATTGACCGCAATGTCATTAAACTAAACAACAGAGCCCCCCTTTTTTTATTGCTCTCTTGCTGGATCTAAACGATCCCGTTAAGTTGATCTTAGTCTAAAAACTAGACTAACGTATCCTTAACAAACATTTAAGTCGATCTTAGTCTCAAAGGAGGCTAACGTATCCTTAAACCCAAACCCCCAAACCCAAATCTAATCTAAGATAATGCGGATTTGGACTAGTCCACGCCCTACGGGCGACGACATAACTCAGTCTCCGTATACAATCCACGGGCAACCAAACATAAAATAAATACACACGACACGAAGTGACCATCTGGAGAAGGAGAAAGTGGTTACCGCGATGCGGTAGCGTAATTAACTGCAGGGGCTTGCGCCTGCAGGGAAGAGCGTCCCCACAATCAAAAACCCCTCAAGCGAGGGGGAATCTGATGAAGTCTGCTACATCGGACGCATCCATTTAAATCTTCGATATACGGTGCCATAAATCAACTTGGCATCTTCGGAGAGGTGGACGGATAGCATCAATTAGCATCTGTCCCGAACCTCAGGCGAGACGTCAGTCCTTGCCACCGTTCGGAGGGGAACAATGTTATGAATATTTTCCTTAACCAAAAGTTGGTTGGATCAGGCATGTTGTGCAATGGCATTTATGTTCTAAATCAACCAACAGTTCTGAGCATAACAAACACACACAAGAGGAAGAGTTCAGAACTGAAAGAATCCTTCTTGTGGTATTGTAGACTGGGTCACATCAATGCGACACGACTAGCTAAGTTGCATAAGGATGGATATTTGAAACCGTTCGAATTTTCATCTTATGACACTTGCCAGTCATGTCTCAAAAACAAGATGACCAAAACTCCGTTTACGGGACACGGAGAAAGAGTTACCGAACTCTTAGGACTGATACATAGTGATGTATGCGGTCCTATGTCTACACATGCTAGGGATGGTTCTTTGTACTTCATTACATTCACTGACGATCTCTCAAGATACGGACATGTGTTCTTGATAAAACACAAGTCTGAAGCTTTTGAGAAATTTAGAGAATATAAACAAGAAGTCGAGAACCAAACCGGGAAAAGTATTAAAATCCTTCGATCTGATTGAGGAGGTGAATACTTGAGCAATGAATTCCTGGACTTCTTAAAAGAGAATGGGATTCTCTCTCAGCTGACTCCTCCATATACACCACAGCACAACGGTGTATCAGAATGGAGGAACCGCACCCTATTAGATATGGTGCGCTCTATGATGAGCACAGCTGAGTTACCTATTTCCTTCTGGGGGTATGCGCTAGAAACATCCATACATCTATTGAATATGGCCCCCACCAAATCTGTGCCTACTACTCCATATGAGATATGGAAAGGGAATAGACCATGTCTTAACTATGTAAAGATATGAGGTTGTCCAGCCTATGTCAAACGACAAAATCTGGACAAACTCGAGGCACGGTCTGTTCTATGCAAATTTATAGGATATCCCAAGAATTCACAAGGGTATATCTTCTACCACACTGAGGAACAAAGGGTGTTTGTTTCTCGGCATGCCACCTTTTTAGAAAAGGAATTTCTTGCAAAAGAGATTAGTGGTCATGAGGTAGAACTGGAAGAGGTTCCAGCTACAAAAGCTGCAACAGAAGATCTGGTGGAACCAGAGGATTCGGTAGTCCCCGATGAACCCCAGCAACTCCGCCGATCTTGTAGGGTTCCTCACCCACCTGAGAGATACTACGGTTTTCTCATGGATGGTGGGAGCGAGGATTGCATCATGGAGGATGATGACCCAACTAGCTTCGAGCAGGCCATCACGAGTGGGGACTCAGTGAAATGGCTGGATGCAATGCGGTCCGAGATGGAATCCATGTACACCAACAAAGTATGGACTTTAGAAGATGCTCCTGAAGGGGTAAAACCCATTGGGAGCAAGTGGATCTTCAAGAAAAAACTTGGTGTAGATGGGAAAGTGGAGATTTTCAAAGCTAGACTTGTTGCAAAGGGTTTTCGTCAAAGACTAGGTGTGGACGATGACGAAACCTTTTCTCCAGTGGCTATGCTTAAATCCATCCGGATCATGCTTGCCATCGCTGCATATCATGACTACGAAATCTGGCAAATGGATGTTAAGATCGCCTTTCTAAATGGTGATTTAGAAGAGTGCGTGTACATGACTCAGCCAGAGGGCTTCGTAGATAGTGGGAGCAGCGGGAAGGTGTGCAAGCTGCTTAAATCCATTTATGGATTAAAGCAAGCATCACGGAGTTGGAACATCTGCTTTGACATCGTTATCAAAGAGTTTAATTTCGTCAGAAACGTAGATGAACCTTGTATCTACAAGAAGGTGGCAGAGAGTAAGGCTGTCTTCCTCGTATTGGACGTGGATGACATACTCTTGATAGGAAATGACATTCCTATGCTGCAATCGGTCAAGCTCTTCTTATCACAAAGATTCTCAATGAAAGATCTAGGTTATGCCTCCTGCATACTGGGAATTATGATCTATAGAGATAGATCTAAAAAGATATTGGGATTGTCCCAATCCAGGTACATTGACACCATACTAAAGAGGTTTAGTATGGAAGAATCCAAGCGTGGGAACTTACCCACGATCTCTGAACTCACTCTCTCCAAAGGGATGTCTCCCAAGACTGATTTGGAAAGAGCTCGCATGTAAGGGATACCCTATGCTTCGGCTGTAGGCTCTATCATGTACGCGATGCTATGTACCAGACCCGATGTAGCATACTAACTAAGTGTAGTGAGTAGGTATCAAGCTGATCCTGGAGAGAGTCACTGGACAGCCGTGAAGAGCATTCTCAAGTACTTACGAAGGACTAAGGAGATGCTCTTGGTGTATGGTATCGGAGAACTCCAAGTGGAGTCCTTTACCGATTCGAGCTTCCAGAGTGATAAGGACGACTCTAAGTCGCACTCGGGATTTTTCTTTACCCTTTACGGAGGGGCGTTTAGCTGGAAGAGTTCCAAGCAGGAAACCGTGGCAGACTCGACGATGGAGGCTGAATACATCGCTGCCAACGATGCTGCCAAAGAGGCTGTCTGGATCAAGAAGTTCATTACTGAACTTGGAGTGGTTCCATCCATTGAACATCCAATACCATTGTATTGTGATAACAATGGAGCGGTGGGTTTGGCCAAGGAACCCAGGTCCCATCAGCGATCCAGGCATATTCTGAGGCGGTATCACCTGATCCGGGAGATAGTTGATCGCCGGGAGATCGAGGTCAGGAAGGTTGACACGAAGAACAACACTGCGGATCCACTCAAGAAGGCCATTTCCAAGATACTGTTTGAGAGACTCTTCTGGATGCTAGGTATGCGATACTACAGCAGCTGGCCCTAGTGCAAGTGGGAGATTGTTGGTTGTATGTATGCCCTAGAGGCCAGTATTGTACAGATGATGTATATTATATTGGATGCTTGGACATATATGTTGGAGATAGTGCCCTCAGAGTCAATTATTAGGTCACAGGTACGTGATTGTAATGATTGAGGGAGGACCTATCCCGGTAGGACAGTCTTACTCGAGATGATAGTATGCTATCTGGTTTACCTTTATCATCGTGTACTGCTTTAGGTGACTTGACATGTCGCTATTGCACGTTGATAGAGCCCCTAGGATTCTTGCTTGACCACCAGCAGTATGAGGGCGATCATATAAGTGGGAGCTGGGGGTCTACAAGCATATCCTTAAAAGGTCCCTAGTCGTGGGAGTTTCGAGACCGGGCATCGATACTCCATTAGTAGACTAGTGTATACAGTCGAGACCCCGACGAGGGGCGGTGGCCGGTCTCACAAGCCACTGGTGTCAGTTGGATCACCTAAGATGTATACAGGTGCTCATTGGGTTATGAGTACACCGGACAGGACTCGCCGGGAACATGCTAGTTGGTCATATACCAGACGTCAGATGGCAGTTCCCTGGTGACATGTGTGCAGGTTAGTTCATCGACCTGGGGATCGTCATTTGTCTCGTGTGAGTTCCCACTGTACTTTGATTACTACCCTACCACGGCTTAAAGGAGTCGTGCAAACAGGTTTTAGTTGGGTACAGTCCCGAGCCACATGGAGGCAGTGAGCGTATCTTCAGGGGTTCGTCTCTCCCGGTATTGGGGGTGAGGTCGTGCTGTGTCTAGGAGAGCCATTACACAAAGTCCTTGGCCAAGGCAAGGAGATTTACTGGTAGGTATTCCAGTAGTATCTCAGGGTGTTCTGGGCTACACTCCGACACGACTTGTACCGCTTTTGGGGGTCTGACTTTTACCAACCCCCTAGGCCCGCCATGCGATACTCATAGACGAACGGACCGGACTGCACGGATATTGTCACTGACAGGCTCAGTAGGGTGTCAGGATGAGTTCGCTCATCGACGTCCCTTTTGGTCAATAGCTGGTGGCCCGTTACGTATTGGCTTATACCTCTGACGTGCTAGTGGTTAAATCCACAGCCATAGTATTGACGAGTCTTTAGAGTCCACCACACTTTCAGTTACTCAAGTTTCGGGCGAAACGCTGTAGAGGCCGTATGGAGATATGGCAGGGTCCGATCAGATGCGTGCGGTATTGCACGGATCAGGATCGGACAGTTTTGTACTAATGGCCGTATAGTTATATGGCAGGGTTCGATCAGATACGTGCGGTATTGCACGGATCAGGATCGAACGGATTTTACTAGCTGGCTTTGGTTTAAGCCGGTCCTAGTTTAGTACAGTGTAGATTTTGTCTCATTGCATTTGTATCCGGACGGAATACAGATGCGGGTGTGTATGCACAGTATTGGGGTTTTCCTGTAATTTATTACGGGACCAGTTTTCTGGAGTTGCCAGTTTGCATTCCGTTCCGGCCGGTTTTCCTTTGTTCTTTCCCGGCCGGACTTTTCCGATGGAGGGGGTAATTTGCAGTTTTGCAAATTACAATTGTGGAGGGGTTTTCTTGTAAAAGATTGATATGATAGCTTTCATATTTTTTTCCACCATGCTTTTGCTTTATTGTGACATGAAAGGGTATGGTTGGATTTGATATGAAGCATGGTGTTTTGTTTTCTTGTCTCTTGGATGTGGTCACCTCCTTCTTCTCCTACACTCACCTCCCTCATATGATACATATTGTTATTCTCTTCACCATTTTGAAGATTGGCCGGCCACACTTGAAGATGAGGGAAAAATGAGAGATGTGTTTCTTTGGTTGTATGGAAATTATTCTCATTTCTCTTTTTGTATCAAAGTTCACCACCTCTCTTCATATCATCTTGTTTCCTCCATCATGGCAACACTACCCCAAAGAGACAAAGCACTACACTTCCTACAGCACATCTTGAGCATGTCGAGTTGCCGGCTTCATGCTCGAGTTGCCTCGGTATTGAGGCGGGAGCCCGTAAAAGACGCAGGCGATGTGGTGCCCTTTCCGGCGAGGAGGCGACGATGTGGACGGAGATCCCGCGAGGAGATCGGAGTGGAGATGAAGACCGGAGGACTTGGATCGTCGGTATATCTCTATTCCCATTCTTGTAGATAGCTTAGACTAGTTAATGGTCCGATCCGGTTAAAGTGCGCGGTGGTGCCGGTTTGCAAAGTCCGCAAAATTTAAGTTATTCACCGCTTCCGCATTCCGGTGTCGGATTGACGGCCGGGGCGCCGCCGTGCACTTACAGTGGTATCAGAGCCAGGCCATTAACTTAGTCTAGCTTTGTGAAATGTGTTTGCATTTCCGATCGATCAAAAAGTCTAAAAACCCGTATTTTTGCACATCAGTTTCTGTCGAATTTTTTTTGAGTCCAAATATTTTTCAGGTTGTCTCAGAGTGATGTGCAGGGAATTTCAAGGTCACTGTAAAAATTTGGTTCCACGAACTTACCATACCGCCGCGGAAGGGCGGCCAAACCCCTGTTTTGGCCGCGCTTCCGCCGCGGAGTTAACTGTTCACCCCCTCGAATTTTTGCAGTGTGTTCCTGAATAAAAAATGTGGTTTCTGGAACATTAAAATTGGGCCCATATTTTCTGTGGTTGCTACAGTTTTCTTTGGGGCCCACTTGTTAATTGTTTGATCAATCGGAAAATTTTAAAACACATTTTTCACAGTATTTACATTATATCTGCGACCGTGAATGTCACTCGATCGGTAAATCCGGTCTAACTGCTATAGCCCGGTTAGACGGATTTACGAACGTGACCTTCACGTTGATGTTTTGTTTTTGCTGTGATGTTGCGGATCGGTCGTGGGGATAGCCTGGATGCAATGCTAGTACAGTTGTGGTTGTATTATGTACATTTGATATTGCGGGGCGAGCGTCCGACATGTGGACTGCCGTCACTGCCTGTTTGTATTATTTTTTTGGGGCACGGCCTGGTTGCGGTCGATGTACCCGGTGTATGTATATTTTACTTTCTGTACTAGGATTGCCCCGCGGAGGGGTGCACGGATAGCCGGGTTCTGGAGGGCAACAAGCCCGCATCTCATGGCATTGAGACGGAAGGGGCTTCACTCTAGGATTGGCGGGCTATTCGCCGCACTCGTAGGGGGTACAGGTTGACCCAGGAGGGGTGCCCAAGTTGCCGGATTCCGTGAAGTGCTGGGTGGTCCATTCACGGCGCTGAAGGGGGCTGCCTCGCTTCAGGTTTTGGCGGGTGACTTGCCGCGCCCGTAGGGGTCTAGGATTTCATTGCACAGGCTATCCACACGACCAGGGGAACGTCGGGTTTCAGTAGTGGCTCTGTGAAACCCGGGGATCCCAGATATCTGTATTGTTCTGTGATGCTGTACATTTCTGTGATGTTGCATTTTATTCACGCCTTGAGCGAAATACTATATATTGGTATATATATTAGTAGATGTTGTATATGTTTTTCATCCGCGCTAGTCCAGTCCCCGCTCTGCCGTTAGTTAGCTAACCTAACGGGTGATGACGGGACCCAGTGGCGAATGCGAATGGCATATACGTACGTCAGTATATTTTCGTTCTTTGTGGTGTGATCAATGATGGGACTGCATTGATTCGGATCAATGCAAGTTAAACAAACCTAATCTGATGTTGTTGGAACACTTTTTCAAAAGCTGTTATTGCAAGGACGTTTACTTTTGTTTTGCATCGTGGTATTCATTGGAATATCCTGCTCCTCAGTCGACGAGGCAAGGGCCGAGATCCCTTCACCGGGAGTGACCCCTTGGACAGAAGTTTGCGTCAGGGCATTAACTTCACTATAGCCGATTACTTTTGCTTTGCATCGTGGTATTCAGTTGGAATATCCTGCACCTCATTCTACGGGGAAAGAGCCGAGATCCCTTCACCGGGAGTGACCTCTTTAGTAAAGGTTTTCGTCACTATATTTTCTAAAAAGCTATCCGTTCCTTCAACGATATCAAGTTCATTACGTTAAAGGTTTTCGCCAGAAACCATTCGTAGCCCTCCGTCGTTTCATATGGGTAGTCAATAGTATTCAAGCTGTGTATGTTGGCCAAAGTCAAGGCACAGTGTTTGGTAGCTGTTGGTTATTCATATGCAGCATAGATAGATGCGTTGGTTTGGGACAGTCGTGCTGCCATTTTGGCCAAAGTCAAGGGTATGTACGGGTGGATTCAAATTAACCTGGAGAATGACGGGTAGAACTTGACATGTGACTTATGATATGTTGGCCAAAGTCAAGGTCATAAGAGCATGGGGCAGAAATCACATCGGGAGTTTCAAAAGAACTGAAACTTGCCAGATATGCGCATACCTTCTGGAGTGTGTTGACGTGAGCGGATTCCGTCATGTTATCATGCGATGATAGTTGGATCCCGATTCCCACTGATGAGTTGGTTTACTCCTCGGGTGACCCCGACTAATTCTTCTTTCAGGTTTGGAGGAGAATTTGAGGTACAGTGGGAGGCTTCCAGATTAGATAAATTGGTAACCATTCAGATCTAGGTTAGAGTGCACGCTGAGTGTTTCTTTTCTCTCTCTCTCTGGCAGCGACCATTGACCCGACCCCAAGACTATGACTCAGTGACCAAGTTGACCGAACTTTCTTAACACAGGCTTTTGGATTGTCAGAGTTGCAGACCTCATTGCCACTCCTACTTTTACCCTTTTCTCCAGGACACCCCGTATTACTGCGAACGTCCACTTCCATTGGACAAAACCATCGTATGGTTAGATACGAACTCGAAGGGATTCGAGGATGGTTTCCGGTTCTGGAGAAAACGGATAGGATTATTCAGTTGTCTTTTCTTTTCACCCTCTCTCAGGTTGCGAGTACTCCTTAGTTTAGGAGTAGTACACCTATTATGCAAATTGGATAGTCTTCTTCCAAACCATAGGCTGGTGCCGACCGGTAGGGAATGAAGAAAACCAGTTAGCCTAAACGGTGTACATAAGGTATTAAGTTCAGACAAAGAAAGGGATTAGTAAGAGGGCAAAGTAAATTGCGACTGATATTCACGACCAAACCAAGTTTTTCTTCGCCAATCCTAAATCACCTTTGTATTTCTCCAGGACACTCCGTATCACTACGAAGATCCACAGTTTATTGGATACTCCATCGTATGGTTATATACGAACTCGAAAGGAAATTGTTCCAGTTCGGGGATGGATTCTGGTCCAGGAGAAATAGGAATAAGGTTTTGTTCGGTTGTCTTTTATCTTCACCTTCTCTCGCATTGCGAGTGCTCCTAGGACTAGGACAGTACACCCATTATGCTTATTGGATAGTCTTCTTCCAAACCATAGGCTGGTGCCGAACGGTAGGGAAGGAAGAAAACCATTTGGCCTAAGGGGTGTGCAGAAGGTAACGACTAAAGACATATAAAGGGATTTGGAGAGGTGGCAAAGAATTATACGGTTATAGTTGTGAATCTGGATAATGGTAGAGGCATTACTAGGAATACCGGGATACCCCATCGAAACATTTCAATGTTTCAGTTTCACTGTGTACTGTTAAAAGAAAACTGATTTCCCGATTAGACACTTGCTCCAGGGTATGTATTTACCAGGTTTGGTTCTCACATCTGTATGGTTTTACAGATGATGAGTGGGAGTAGGTTATTGGGAATTGGGTGATCATCCTCATTATATCGGGATTCGTTGTAATCAGTGATATTTGAGGAGATCACCTGGGCTGTTTGCCGGTCGGCAAATATTTGGTTTTGAATATCCGCTGTTGTGCACCAATTTCAAATTGATATATCTGTACGTCTATTTTCATAGAGTGAGATATACCTTTTGATATTATGTCGATGACATTTACCTATATCAGTGGATGGTTAGGTAAGGAGCATTAAACAGCGGTGTAATTCTTCTTAACCATAAGTACAGTTTTCAACCTACGACACACAGTGAATGAGTTATCAGACTCAAGGGACTTATACAGAGTATTGTATGTTGTCCAGTGTCCATAAGGACAGAGGGGTTGGTGCTCATACTATATTCTGTTTACTTTTAACTTCTCTAGTTCTTAGACATGTGTTTCGTAGAAACACAGGGTCCGAATTTGGAGAAGTTATAGGTATTTGAATAGAGTAGAGAACCAGGTATAGCAAGTATCGGGATTCTTCAAATAGATCGAAGATGTAGATACTTGCGTATGGTGTTCAGTTGATAGTAGTGATTAAGAGAACTTGCTTCTCTTTCAGGTTACTCATAATTGGAAGCATTCCTAAGTTGAGTAACGCTGATCGGCCTCCTTCCATTTAGTTGACATGCACTGGAGACAGTTGCATGATTTGGATCTGGTTCAATTAAATCAGTGCCTCTGTTTTCTATATTGGATATAGAACAGTTCATATCTTAACATTGTTAAGGTACGGGGAGTTGTCCGGTTTATGCTTAAAACCAGACACTGGACAACTCAAGGCACGTTTCTGTAATGGCTGTTTGTGGGTTGACCCAGGCTATGACGCGGGTTGACTTTCTACCATCTGGAAGATCAATAGCAATATTGTTCTTGACTCGCCACAGTTTTAAATTAAAAATGGATTTTTTCAGAAAACAGTAGTGGGAGTATGGTAGAACTGGAAGTGATTCCAGAACCACAAACGATTACTGAAGATTTGATAAGGAACCTAAAGATTCAATCTGGATTGACATTCCATTGGCCACTCCGCAGATACGGTGGGTAACTTCAGGCACCCGAGAGGTACTACGGTAGCCTCAAGGACGGTGACAGGGAAGTTCTTGTTTACCCACAATTACCATTGCTGTTGTTCCAGGTTGCGAGACCCGGTGGGAGGATGAGTATAGCGTCGTTCTAAACTAGTTTTAGAAGTGTACGTCTATATGACTCTGCCAGAGGGTTGTCGTAGTCAGTGGGAGCAGCGGAAGCATTGGTCGACAGGTTGCTTATGTCTATTTATAGACTAGAGCAGATGTAGCGGAGATAGATCATCTATTTCTGACGTGACAGTCATGGGTTTGACTTCATCAGAATAGGGGATGGATCCGTTGAGAAGGTAGTAGGGTGTGATATCCTGGTATTCGGATGATATACACAGAGTAGGAAAAGAAACTCCTACACTACGATCGGTTATACTTTGGTCGTCACACAGTTGTTTCTCCACAAAGGAAATGGATTTTATATCCGATATGCTGGTTACTAGATCTATGGTTTTAGATCTAGATTTGGGTGGTTTCCCAATCAGGGTACTTGACAGCATTCTAAGAGTATTTAGGATGGACGACTCCTGGCACGGTAGTGTACCTGCAGGTAATGGAGTCACCCTCTCCAAAGGTGTCTTACAGACTAAAGGGGAGAGGGACGGGCATGATTGGCAGATCACTTGCTCAGGCAATTGAGTCAATCATGAGATATCAAGTACCACACCAGATGTTGTTCTTGCACTAGATGCAATAAGTTGACATTAATCCAATCCTGGAGAAACAGTCGGAAGCAGTTTTAGAACATAAGTGGATGTTCTAAGAATATGATAACGACAGCCTCATTCAGGAGACAGTTATCATTCCAGGCTTCCAAGGTGACATGGACGACAAGGAGGTTGTCAGAGTTATAGTTTTCCTTCTGATGAGGGGCAGTATTTTGGACAGGCGGTCCAAGGCAATACTGAGGGAGGTATGGCGCAGGATACTGATTAAGTTCAGTGGACGATACAGTCTAAGAAGTTTGGATTTGGAGTTCATTTATGAGCTAGGTCCCATCAGACATCCAGACATATTCTGAGACAGGTATTACTCTTTTCGGGAGATGGTTTTCTCCGCGAACTTGAGATATAGAGAGACATAGAAAGAAACAACAAAGCGGATCCACTCACTGAGGCTATTCCTCGAACGCAATAGTTCCGCAAACGAGCTTTGTGAGACTGACTAGTAGAGGAGTTGGATGTTCGGTGTCACACGAGCTGTGAGTATGCGACATCGCAATAATTAGCCTTGAGTGCAAGTGGGAGATTGTTGGAGATAGTGCCCTCAGAGTCAATTATTAGGTCACAGGTACGTGATTGTAATGATTGAGGGAGGACCTATCCCGGTAGGACAGTCTTACTCGAGATGATAGTATGCTATCTGGTTTACCTTTATCATCGTGTACTGCTTTAGGTGACTTGACATGTCGCTATTGCACGTTGATAGAGCCCCTAGGATTCTTGCTTGACCACCAGCAGTATGAGGGCGATCATATAAGTGGGAGCTGGGGGTCTACAAGCATATCCTTAAAAGGTCCCTAGTCGTGGGAGTTTCGAGACCGGGCATCGATACTCCATTAGTAGACTAGTGTATACAGTCGAGACCCCGACGAGGGGCGGTGGCCGGTCTCACAAGCCACTGGTGTCAGTTGGATCACCTAAGATGTATACAGGTGCTCATTGGGTTATGAGTACACCGGACAGGACTCGCCGGGAACATGCTAGTTGGTCATATACCAGACGTCAGATGGCAGTTCCCTGGTGACATGTGTGCAGGTTAGTTCATCGACCTGGGGATCGTCATTTGTCTCGTGTGAGTTCCCACTGTACTTTGATTACTACCCTACCACGGCTCAAAGGAGTCGTGCAAACAGGTTTTAGTTGGGTACAGTCCCGAGCCACATGGAGGCAGTGAGCGTATCTTCAGGGGTTCGTCTCTCCCGGTATTGGGGGTGAGGTCGTGCTGTGTCTAGGAGAGCCATTACACAAAGTCCTTGGCCAAGGCAAGGAGATTTACTGGTAGGTATTCCAGTAGTATCTCAGGGTGTTCTGGGCTACACTCCGACACGACTTGTACCGCTTTTGGGGGTCTGACTTTTACCAACCCCCTAGGCCCGCCATGCGATACTCATAGACGAACGGACCGGACTGCACGGATATTGTCACTGACAGGCTCAGTAGGGTGTCAGGATGAGTTCGCTCATCGACGTCCCTTTTGGTCAATAGCTGGTGGCCCGTTACGTATTGGCTTATACCTCTGACGTGCTAGTGGTTAAATCCACAGCCATAGTATTGACGAGTCTTTAGAGTCCACCACACTTTCAGTTACTCAAGTTTCGGGCGAAACGCTGTAGAGGCCGTATGGAGATATGGCAGGGTCCGATCAGATGCGTGCGGTATTGCACGGATCAGGATCGGACAGTTTTGTACTAATGGCCGTATAGTTATATGGCAGGGTTCGATCAGATACGTGCGGTATTGCACGGATCAGGATCGAACGGATTTTACTAGCTGGCTTTGGTTTAAGCCGGTCCTAGTTTAGTACAGTGTAGATTTTGTCTCATTGCATTTGTATCCGGACGGAATACAGATGCGGGTGTGTATGCACAGTATTGGGGTTTTCCTGTAATTTATTACGGGACCAGTTTTCTGGAGTTGCCAGTTTGCATTCCGTTCCGGCCGGTTTTCCTTTGTTCTTTCCCGGCCGGACTTTTCCGATGGAGGGGGTAATTTGCAGTTTTGCAAATTACAATTGTGGAGGGGTTTTCTTGTAAAAGATTGATATGATAGCTTTCATATTTTTTTCCACCATGCTTTTGCTTTATTGTGACATGAAAGGGTATGGTTGGATTTGATATGAAGCATGGTGTTTTGTTTTCTTGTCTCTTGGATGTGGTCACCTCCTTCTTCTCCTACACTCACCTCCCTCATATGATACATATTGTTATTCTCTTCACCATTTTGAAGATTGGCCGGCCACACTTGAAGATGAGGGAAAAATGAGAGATGTGTTTCTTTGGTTGTATGGAAATTATTCTCATTTCTCTTTTTGTATCAAAGTTCACCACCTCTCTTCATATCATCTTGTTTCCTCCATCATGGCAACACTACCCCAAAGAGACAAAGCACTACACTTCCTACAGCACATCTTGAGCATGTCGAGTTGCCGGCTTCATGCTCGAGTTGCCTCGGTATTGAGGCGGGAGCCCGTAAAAGACGCAGGCGATGTGGTGCCCTTTCCGGCGAGGAGGCGACGATGTGGACGGAGATCCCGCGAGGAGATCGGAGTGGAGATGAAGACCGGAGGACTTGGATCGTCGGTATATCTCTATTCCCATTCTTGTAGATAGCTTAGACTAGTTAATGGTCCGATCCGGTTAAAGTGCGCGGTGGTGCCGGTTTGCAAAGTCCGCAAAATTTAAGTTATTCACCGCTTCCGCATTCCGGCGTCGGATTGACGGCCGGGGCACCGCCGTGCACTTACAATATATAGAGAGGACTTTCTTGCTCGATATGATAGTATGCTATCTGGTTGCTCTTTATCTTAACATGTATACTTGTCTCTTGATACTGTCTTATGGTTACATGTTGGTAAAGCCCTCAGGATGTGTACTTGACTACCTGGACTATGATGCAGATCATACTAGTGGGGACAGAGTAGTCCATAAGTACTTCCTTTAATGTTCCTAGTCGTAGGTGTATCGAAACAGGGCATCGATATACCAGAGTAGACTAGCGTATACGCTTCTCGACCCATGTGATGGGCGATGGATGATCCCATATCCATTGGTGTTTGACATCAGAGATAGAATACGGGTGCTCATTGGAGACTGGGTACACTGGACGGACTCGCCGAGAACTCCCAGATGGTATTATACCTCATTTCAGATGGCAGTTCTCTGGTGACACTTGTGCAGGTTAGTCTGTAGACCCGAGATCGTCATAGAGTCTTGTGTGATTCTCACTGTGCTTTGATTTCCACATTACCACGTCCAAGAGGGCATGCAAAACGGTGGTTTTTGGGTACAGTCCCGAGTCACATGGAGGCGATGAGCGATAGGAGGGGTTTCGTCTCTCCCGGTATTGGGGGTTGATGTTGCGCTGTGCTCGATTGGCCATAACAGGGAAGTCCCTGGCCAGGGATGATTTAGAGATTTACTGGTAAGTGTTACCAGTAGTTTCTCGACCCGTTATGAGCTTCACATCGGCACGACTTATCGGTTATTGGGGTCTGACGATTACCACCCCTAGACTTGATATGCGACATATCAGACGAGGAAACCGGACTGTGCGGGAAGTGTTACCGGCAGGCTTTTACAGGAGTTGGAGCGGGCTTGCTTGCTGATCTTCTGATCGCTCAATACCCGGGTGGCCGTTACGTCTAACTAGTACCGCTGACGGCATGTGGGTGCTTGATGTGATCATCACCTACAGCCGGCGTATTGACGAGTCTTTAGAGTCCTACATAGAGGTTTTACTGGCTCAAGCAAAACGAAATAGGAGCACGTATGTGATATGTGCGGGACCGAGAATAATGCGTGTATGTGATACCGTATTCTATTCTCGCGATTTTTTGTGTCGGTCGGTTATATATGATATAGCCGGGTTATCGAATCAAGTGTTGATTCGATAAGTCGATACAATGGATGTTAGTCGGTTATATGAGATATGACCGGATTATTAGGTCAAGTGTTGATTTAATAATTTAGTGTATAATTGTATATTAGATATACTAGTTTACATTAACTAACACTTGTTCACTTAAGAAATTTTCTCACATGTGCACAACTTTAATATATATGTGATATATATTAAAATGTGTTTTCTTTTTGTATCATGGTTGATGATACAACATTCATGGGTGTATGAGACTTACACCATGCTATTTGTTATGTTGGATTTAATATATTTAAAGTAATTACAAAATTAGTGGAGCAAAAGGAAATTGCATGAAGCTTGTGGAAGCTTGTGGATGCATTGACTTAGTCCACTAAGTTTGTTTTTTCTTTGGATCATTGCTAACCTAACCATCACACATAGCCATGATTAAGTCTCTACATGAGTTAGTATATGATACTCACTCTCCATGGTTAGCTCTCTCACTTGATCATTATCCTAATCTTTTTCTTTTGTTCATCTTCTTCTTCTTTGAGCAAAAAGAAAAAGCTTGCTAGGGTTTTAAAAAGAGAGCAAAAGATTGTGAGAAATAAAATTCTAAAGAGAACCCACTTCCTATTTCTCCATCCTCTACTAGACTAGCAGTTTAGTATAGGGTGTTTGCTTCACTAATTCTCTAGTTAGTGAAGTAGTAGCTTGAGTTGATATTCCCTCGACGTAGATCATCTTCGGCCTCGAAGACTTCGAGCAAAGATGCTTCTTTCGCCTCGTGAAGCCATGCAAGAGTCTAGGAGAACCACGATCGCAGCGAAGGGACTTCAACAAGGAGCTAATGAAGTGAAGGACCGATCTAAAAAGGTTGTATTTCGTATTCACTTAGTCATAGATGCTATTTACTTGCATGTGTAACCCTAATTTTCTAGCAAAGATCTTGTTTAGGGTTGTTAGGCACGGCTAAAATTTTAATCGGGCATGTTTGATGCTATGTAGAACCTTGTTAGAGTGCATAGTAACCCTACAGTACTCGCAATCTGAGAGAAGGTAATGATAAAAGACAACTGAATAAACGTTATTTCTATTTCTCCTGAACCAGAATCCATCCTCGAACTGGAACAAGTTCCTTCGAGTTTGTATATAGCCATACGATGGAGTATCCAATAACTGTGGATCTTCGTAGTGACACGGGGTGTTCTGGAAATACAAAGCTGAAGTAGGAGTGGCGATGAAAATACGTGGTTTGGTCATGAATGATAGCAGTTGCAATTTACTTTGTCCTCTTTCTGATTCCCTACCTTTCGGCACCAGCCTATGGTTTGGAAGAAGACTATCCAATAAGTGTAATAGGTGTACCCTTCTCCTAATCCTAGGAGCCCTCACAACCTGAGAGAAGGTAAAGTGAAAAGATAACTGAATACTCTTATTCAATCTCTCCAGAACCAGAATCCATCCTCGAATCTGGAATAAGAACCAGAATCCATCCTCTTATTCAATCTCTCCAGAATCCATACTCTTATCCAATGGAAGTGGATGTTCGTAATAATACGGGGTGTTCTAGAGAAATGCAAAAGGTAAAAGAAGGAGTGGTAATGATGTATGCAACTCAGACAATCCAAAAGCCAGTGTTTTAAGAAGGCTCGGTTAACTTGGTCACTGAGTCATAGTCTAAGGTCGGGCCATGGTCGCTGCCAAAGAGAGAGAAAAGAAACACTCTTCTTGCACTCTAACCTAGATCAGAATGGTTATCAATTTATCTAATCAGGATGTCTCCCACTGTAATCTCAAATTCTCCTCCAAACCTGAAAGAAGAATTAGTCGAGATCACCCGAGGAGTAAACCAACTCATCAGTGGGAATCGGGATCCAACTATCATTGCAAGATAACGTGATGGAATCCACTCACGTTATCACATTCCAGAAGGTATGCGCATATCTGGCAAGTTTCCTGTATGTTTGAAACTCCCGATGTGATTTTTACCCCATGCTCTTATGACCTTGACGTAGGTCAACAAATCATGAGTCACATGTCAAGTTCTACCCGCCATTGTCCAGGTTAATTTGAACCCACTCGTACAAGCTCTTGACGAAGATCAACAAGGCTGTACGACTGTCCCAAACCAACGCATCTATCTATGCAACAGAAAGGTAACAAGCAGCTACCATTCACTGTTCCTTGACGAAGGTCAACAAACATAGCATGTATACTAAGTGCTACCCATCTGAAATGACGGAGGGCTACGAATGGTTTTTGGCGAAAAACATTTAACGTAATGAACTTGATATCGTTGAAGGAACCAGATAGCTTTTTATAAAAATATAGTGGCGAAAACCTTTGCTGAAGAGGTCACTCCCGGTGAAGAGATCTCGGCTCTTTCCCCGTAGAATGAGGTGCAGGATATTCCAAACTGAATACCACAATGCAAAGCAAAAAGCAATCGACTATAGTGAAGTTATTACCCAGACACAAACCTCTGCCCAAGGGGTCACTCCCGGTGAAGGGATCTCGGCCCTTGCCTCGTCGAATGAGGTGCTGGATATTCATAACCAAATACCACTGTGCAAAAAAAAGAGAGAACATCCTTGTAATAACAGATTTTTGAAAAATGTTCCAACAACATCAAACAGGTTTGTTTTGCTTGCATTGATCCGAATCAATACAGTCCCATCAATTGATCACACCAAAAAGAACGAAAATATGATGTACGTATATGCCATCCGCATTCGCCACTAGGTCCCGTCATCACCCGTTAGGTTACTTAACTAACGACAGAGCGGGGACTGGACTAGCGCGGGTGTAAAACATATACAATATCTACTAGTATATATATATAAATATATAATAATCGCTCCAGGCGTGATAAATGAAACATCACAGAAAAGTAATAAGCATCACAGAACAATACAGATAATCTGAGAGCCTCGGGTTTCCTTTGAGCCACAACTGAAACCTGACGTTCCCCTGGTTATGTGGATAGCTTGTGCAATGAAAACCTAGACTCCTATGGGCGCGGCAAGTTACCCGCCAAAACCTGAAGCGAGGCATCCCCCTTCAGCAAAGTGAATGGACCACCCAGCACTTCACGGAATCTGGTAACTTGAGCACCCCTCCTTGGGTCAACCTATACCCCCTACGAGTGCGGCGAATAGCCCGCCAATTCTAGAGTGAAGCCCCCTCCGTCTCAAATCCATGAGATGTGGGCCCGTTTCCTTCTAGAACCCGGCTATTCGTGCACTCCACCGCTGGGTAATCCTAGTACAGGAAAGAAAATATGTACAACGGTGACATCGACCTTAACTCGGCCGTGTCCTAAATGAATAATATACAAACAGGCAGTGACGGCAGTCCACATGTCGGATGCTCGCCCCGCAATATCAAATGTACAAATAAAACTAAAACTGTACTAATATTGCACCAACCTATCCACCATGACAAATCCGCAACATTACAGCACAACACAGAACATCAACGTGAATGTCACGTTCGCAAATCCGTCTAAAAGATTTATAGCAATTAGACAAGATTTACCGCTCGAATGACATTCACGGTCGCAGATAGTAATGTAAGTACTGTGAACTAACATATTTAAAATTTCGATCGAAAAAATTTATCGAAGCAGGCCCCAAGTACAAATCTAGCACTCAAAATAATCTGGGCCAAAACTAAATTTTCTAGAAACCACAATTCCAAGAGAAAGACCACTAGAAGAAAAATGAATCTCTGAGCACACATTCCCGCCATGGATCAGCGGCAAAAATGCCAGTTATTCCACGGTTCCGCGGTGTAATGATTGGATCATGCATTAAAATTTCTACAGGGGTCTTTGAAAAGCCTGCATGATTTTCTGAAACACCTAAAATAATTTTTCGACGACTTTTAAAATTCGGCAGAAACTCAGAAAATGAAAATGTGGTTTCTGAAATTTTGATCGATCGATGTTTTAAAAAAAGTTTGAACAAGCTAGTAAAGGTTAATGACATGGCTCTGATACCGTGTAAGTCTACGGTAGCGCCCCGGCCGTCAATCCGAGGCCAAACGCGGAACGAAAACTTTTTTCAAAACTGGCGCTATCGTAGTCTTTCACCCGGATCAAACCATTAACACAAACTAGCTAACTAGAAAGATGATAGAAAGGCTATACCAATCGATCCGTGTCCTTCGGTATTTAGCCACTATCCCTAGCTCCTCACGACATCTCCGATCTATGGTCTCCTCGTCGGAAGGGCACCATGTCAAGAAGTCTTTTTACGGGCTCCCGCTTCAAATCGAAGAAACTCGGACATGATGTTTGCTAGCCGACATGTCCAAGGTGATGTAGAGAATGTGTATGATAACTTTGTCTCAAGCATCCATTGATTCTCAACACATGAGAGTGTATGGATGGAGGTTAAAGATGAAGACATGGTGGAAATGATGAGCTCAACCTCTTTCTATACGGTCTTCTTGCCCCAGGGTACTGTACCGGGTCCACCATGTACCCGCAGACGGTGCCTCCTCTTTTCTTGAATCGGGTATACACATAACTCAGAACCGAGAAAACTCATGGTGGACGCCACACATTATATCAAGAGAAACCGCGTTTTTAAAACAATTATAAGTTTTTAAAAATGTACCTGCGGTTTCTTAAATCCAGAAATCTCATAAAAACCGAAATCTCATAAGCATGAACCAATAATGAGACAATGAGTACAGGCACAAAACAAATCCGTAATGCATAACCAGTGTGTTTATATGAGTGTGGCATCTTACTAGGTATGAAAAGGTAATGACTGAACTAATTAGTGTGATATGAATACTAAATAATAGCTAAAAATCTATAGGTTTCTAGGTTATATGATGAGGTAATGATTTCTAATGTATACGTGGCATGGCAATTATCGATGATGAGTGTGTGAGCCGGCGAGTAAGTGTGCATGCAACATGCGCATCATCGGAAATGGTGCGTGTGTCCTAACAGACGATGTCATATAATATAAAGAAAAGAGTGTATATGAACACCGCAAAAAGAGAATAATACGAGTATAACAGAAAAAGGAAAAAGTAAACGCAATAGTATAAAATACATAACTACTTATGAGCCATACATTTATAGTTTAAAGTAGTAAGAATCGTTGTTTTTAGAAAATTAGGGGCTATGGTGTTTTTGAGGAAAAGATAGCGTTTGAAAATCCGTAGCGTCCCTTTGGGGTTGTCATTTAGAAATGCATAACGATTCGCTAGTTTAAAAATAGGTATGGCTCTAATTATATTTTAATATCTACTTAAGTGAATATAAAACAATAATTTTTCGAGTCGATACATCGACAAGTCGGCGATCCAGCCTCATAGTATCACGTGCGGTATAATCCATCGTACGACATCATCACGTCTACAGTGTGGATTAATCATCATGTATATATATCACGTATGGTATAATCCATCGTACGGCATCATCACGTCAAGAGTACGGATCAATCATCATGTATATCATATCACGTATGGTATAATCCATCGTACGACATCATCAAATCAAGTGTGTGTGGCTTAATCATCATATACATCAAATCACGTACGGTATAATCCATCGTACGATATCATCAAATTAAGTGCATGGGTCTATGGTCACGTACATCCTATCTTCTCATCTAGTCACATATCGTTACACGTTATATCATCTCAAATCGTATTATGAACATATATATCACCTAGTCCTTATATAATATAATATATCATATCGTATTATGCCGTTTCACCTCATGCCATACACCATAGCCTCGTGACATCATGTCCGGTCTAATCGACTCATATCATTCTAACATGTGATATCCTCATCTCGTGATGTTATATCGAAGTTATCCTCAAATTTATATGTATATATACATGTATATATATACACACCTATACATACATATACACACACACACACATACATATACACATATATACACATATACATATACACATATATACACATATATCTACACACACACACACACGTATCAGTGTGTGTATACAACATATATACTACATATACATAAACATACACACACACACACACACACATATACATACACACGTATCAGTGTGTGTATACAACATATATACCATATATACATATACATATACATATACATGTAAGTCTACGGTAACTCCCCGGCCGTCAATCTGACGACAAATGCGGAACAAAAACTTTTATAACTGGCGCTATCGCATACTATAACCCGGATCTTCCATTAACACTAAACTAACAAAACTACAAAGAGGGTAGAAAGATTATACCGAACGATCCGAGTCCTTCGTTCTTTAACCATCATCCCACTCTCCTTTGCGGCTGCTCCGATCTCGTCGATCTCCGATCTCCTCGTCCAGGTGGCACCACGTCAACGGATCTTTAAATGGGCTCCCGCCTCTGACCCAAGGCAACTCGGTGATCAAGTTTGCTAAAAGAGACGACCAAGATTGATGTAGAGAATGAGTAGAACACTTTGTCTCATTTCGTCCAAAGCCATGGATGAACGGTTAATGAAGTTGCCATTTGAAATCGGGTAAATGAAAAATCAGCTTGGAAACTTAGCAAATAATTCATATCATTTCACAAAAATGAATCTCTCTCTCTCTCTCTCATCAAAGGGGCCGGCCATATATAAAGGTGGGGGGTGAGTGTAGGAGGAAAGGGGGTGACCACAAGGATAAAGATCATGAAGAAATATCTAAGCAAGAACAAAACCACATTAATGCAATGAATGACTCACTAAACCTAGTCATCCATTCATTTAATGCAACCAAAGATTCATGAACCTAGTCACCACTTCTAGAACCTTCCACACTCATGACTCACCTCATGACTCACCCAAGTGACGAAAAGATAAATCCGCATTTAACCGAATTTTAAAGCGGGTGATAGAAAACTGGAAACTGGCAACTCCCAAAAGCGATCTCGAAAAGAATTTCAGGATAACCCCATAACAGTATAAACATACCCGCATTTGTATTACGACCGAATACAAATGCAACTGAGACAAAGATATTATATCTACACAGTATAATACTCGGATCCGGCTTAAACCAAAGCCCACCAGTATTATCTGCCCGAAATATGACACGTGCGTAAACGCACGTGCATTTTCCGAACCTGCTATAAAACCATACGGCCTCTATAACGTTTCGCCCGAACTCGGGAAACTATCTATGGGGGACTCTAATGACTCGTCAGTACCCTGGCAGTGGGTTTAACCACAAGCCGTCAGCGGCACTAGCTGTGCGTAACGGCTGCCCATGTACTGACCTCAAGAGAGGCCGATGAGTGAACTCATCCGGAAACCCTACTGAGCCTAACAGTGACAATGTATATACAGTCCGGTCCATTCGTCTATGAGTATCGCATATCGGGCTTAGGGGGCTGGTAACGTCAGACCCCCAAAAGCGGTATAAGTCGTGTCGGAGACAAGCCCTGAACACCCTAAGAAACTACCGGAGTACCTACCAGTAATTCTCACCTGCCTTGGCTAAGGACTTGGTGTAATGGCTTTCCTAGACACAGCGCGATCTCCACCCCCAATACCGGGAGAGACGAATCCCCTACCGATCCGCTCACTTGCCTCCATGTGGCTCGGGACTGTACCCAAAAACCACCTGTTTGCACGACTCCTTTGAGCCGTGGTAGGGTAAAAATCAAAGCACAGTGGGAACTCACACGAGACAAATGACAACCTCAGGTCAATGAACTAACTTGTACACATGTCACCAGGGAACTGCTATCTGACGATATGTATAATACCAACTAGCAGGTTCCCGGCGAGTCCTGTCCGGTGTACTCATAACCCAATGAGCATCTGTATACATCTTAGGTGATCCAACTGACACCAGTGGCTTGTGAGACCGACCACCGCCCCTCGTCGGGGTCTCGACTGTATACACTTGTCTACTCCGGAGTATCGATGCCCTGTCTCGAAACTCCCACGACTAGGGACCACTATTAAGGATGTGCTTATGGACTACCCAACTCTCACGTATATGATCGCCCTCATACTGTTTGTAGTCAAGCAAGATCCTAAGGGCTCTAACAACGTGTAACATGTGATCAATCACCTGAACCTGTACACGACTGATAAATGCAAACCAGATAGCATACTATCATCTCGAGTAAGACTGTCCTACCGGTATAGGTCCTCCACAATCATTGCAATCACGTCCCTGCGATCCAATAATTGACTTTGAGGGCACTATATCCAACAATCTCCCATTTGCACTTAAGGCTAATTATTGCGATGTCGCATACTCACCGCCCGTGTGATACCGAACATCCAACTCCTCTACTAATCAGTTTCACAAAGCCCGTTCGTAAAACTATTGTGTTCGAGAAATAGCCTCAGTGAGTGGATCCGCCCTGATGTTTCTTTCTATGTCTCTCTTAGTCTCAAGTTCGCGGAGAAAGCCATCTCCCGAATTGAGTAATACCTGTCTTAGAATATATCTGGATATCTGATGGGACCAAGTTCATAAATGAACTCCAAATCCAAACTTCTTAGACTGTATCGTCAACTAAACCTAATCAGTATCCTGCACCATGCCTCCCACAGTATCCTCTTGGACCACCTGTCTATAATACTGTCCCTCGTCAGAGGAAAAACTATAACTCTGACAATCACTCTGTCATCCATGTCACCTTTGAAGCCTGGAATGATAACCGTCTCCCGAAGGAGGCTGTCGTCATCAAATCGATAGAACATTCACTTATGTTCTAAAACTGCTTCCTTATGTTTCTCCAGGATTGGATTAATACAAACTTATTGCATCTAGTGCAAAAACAACATCTGGTGTGGTACTTGACATCTCACGATTGACTTAATTGCCTAAGCAAGCGATCTTCCAAGCATGCACATCCCTCTCCCCTTTAGTCTGTACGATACCTTTAGAGAGGGTGACTCCATTACCTGCAGGTACACCACCATGCCAGGAGTCATATATTCTAAAAACTATTAGAATACTGTCAAAGTACCCACATTGGAAAACTACCCAAATCTAGATCTAAAATCATAGATCTAGTAACCAGAATGTCTGATATTATATCCATATCCTGTCTGGAGAAACAACTGTGTGACGACCACAGTACAACCGATCGTAGTATAGCAATTTTACTTCCTACTCTGTGTATGTCATCCAAATACCAGGACATCACACCCTACTACCTTCTTAACAGATCCATCCCCTATTCTGATGAAGTCAAACCTATGACTGTCACATCAAAATTAGATGATCTATCTCCGCTATAACTGCTCTAGTCTATAAATAGACATAAGCTACTTACCCACTATGCTTCCGCTGCTCCTGCTGACCACAACAACCCTCTGGCAGAATAATATATACGTGCACTTCTAAAGCTAGTTTAGAACGACGCTATACTTATCTTCCTGCCGGGTCTCATAGTCTGGAACAACAGTAGTGTCAAGTCTGGGTAAGCAAGAACCTCCCTGTCACCGTCCTTGAGGCTACCGTAGTACCTCTAAGGTGTTTGAGGTTACCCACCATATCTGCGGAGTGGCTAATGGAATGTCAAACCTGATTGAATCTTTTAGGTCCTATTAAATTTTCCGTAATCGTTTGCGGTTCTGGAATCACTTCCAGTTCTACCATACTCCCACTACTATTTTCTGAAAAAATCCACTTTGCTAAAACTGTGGTGAATCAAGAACAATATCACTATTGATCTTCCAGATGGTAGAAAGTCAACCCTCGACATAGCTCAGGTCAACCCACAAACTGCCATTACAGAAACGTGCCTTGAGTTATCCAGAATCTGGTTTTAAGCATAAGCTGGACAACTCCCCGTACCTTAACATCGTTAAGATATGAACCATTCTATATCCAATATAAAAACTTTGCACTTATTTAATTAGAACCAGATTCAAAACATGCAGCTGTCTCCAGTGCATATCAACTTAATGGAGAGAGGCAAATCAGCATTACTCAACTTAGGAATCCATCCAATTATGAGTAACCTGAAAGAGAAACAAGTTTCTCAAAACCATTACTATCAACTGAATACCAATCTCAAGAATCTACATTTTCGATCTCTTTGAAGAATCCCGATATTTGCGATATCCGGTTCTCTACTTTATTCTTATACCCACAACTTCTCAAAACTTAGACCTTGTATTTCTATGAAACACTTGTCTAAAAACTAGAGAAGTCATAAGTAAACAGAACATAGTACGAGCACCTACCCCTTTGTCCTGATGGACACTGGACAACATACAATACTCTGTATAAGTCCGCTGAGTTGAATAACTCAAAACCTGTGCATCGTAGGTTGAAAACTGTACTTATGGTTAAGAACTACTCCGTTGTTCAATGCTCCTTACCCAATCGTCAACTGATGTAGGTAAATATCATAGACATAATATAAAAAAGTTATATCTCACTTTATAAAAATAAACGTACAGATATATCATTTTGAAATTGGTGCACAACAACGGATACTCAAAACCAAATACATGCCTGTCGGCAATAACCCAGGCGACTTCCTTAAATATCATCAATTACAACGAATTCCGATATAATGAGGATGATCACCTAATTCCCAATAACTTCCTCCCACTCATCATCTGTAAAACCATACAGATGTGAGAATCATACATGGTAAATACATACCCTTGAGTAAGTATCTAATCGGGAAATCAGTTTTCCTTTAACAATGCACTGAAACATGAAAATGTTTCGTAGGGGTATCCTGGTATTCCTCGTAATGCCTCTTCCATAATGCAATTCATGATTATAACCGTATATTTCGTTGCCATCTCTCTAAATCCTTTTATTTTTCTTTAGTCGTTACCTTCTAGACACCATCGTTAGGCTAAATGGTTTTCTTCCTTCCCTACCGTTCGGCACCAGCCTATGGTTTGAAAGAAGACTATCCAGTAAGCATAATAGGTGTACTCTCCTAAATCAAGGAGTACTCGCAACTTGAGAGAAGGTGATGATAAAAGACAAGTGAATAATACCTTATTCTATTTCTCCCGAACTGGGGAAAAAAGCAAAGGTGAAATAGGAGTAGCGATGAAGTACGCGGTTTGGCCGTGAATGATAGAAGTCGCAATTTACTTTGCCCTCTTTCTAATCCCCTTTATTTTGTCTTTGGTTATTACCTTATGTACACCCTACTTAGGCTAATTGGTTTTCTTCATTCCCTACCTTTCGGCACCTGCCTATGGTTTGGAAGAAGACTATCCAATAAGCGTAATAGGTGTACTCTCCTAAACCAAGGAGCCCTCGCAACCTGAGAGAAGGTGATAATAAAAGACAACTGAATAAACCTAATTCAATTTCTCCTGAACCTGAATCCATCCTCGAAGAAGTCCCTTCGAGTTCGTATATAACCATATGATGGATCTATCCAATGGAAGTGGATGTCCGTAGTAATACGGGGAGTTCTGAGAAATGCAAAGGGTAAAAGAAGGAGTGGCAATGACTTATGCAACTCAGACAATCTAAAAGCCAGTATTTTAAGAAGGTTCGGTCAACTTGGTCACTAAGTCATAGTCTAGGGTCGGTCAAAGGTCGCTTCCAAAGAGAGAGAGAAAAGAAACACTCTGCATGCACTCTAACCTAGATCAGAATGGTTATCACTTTATCTAATCCGGAAACCTCCCACTGTACTGTCAAATTCTCCTCCAAACCTGAAAGAAGAATCAATCGGGATCACCCGAAGAGCAAACCAACTCATCAGTGGGAATCGGGATCCAACTCTCATCGCATGATAACGTGACGGAATCCACTCGCGTTATCACACTCCAGAAGGTATGCGCTTGCCTGGCAAGTTTCAGTTTCTTTAGAAACTCCCGATATGATTTTTACCCCATGTTCTATGACCTTGACGAAGGCCAACAAATCATAAGTCACATGTTAAGTTCTGCCCGTCATTATCTTGTTAATTCAAACCCACCCGTACATACCCTTGAAGAAAGCCAACAAGGTAATATGACTGTCCCAAACCAACTCATCTATCTATGCAACAAATGAATACCCCAGCAGCTACCAAACACTATGTCTTGACGAAGGCCAACAAACATAACTTGAATACTACTGACCATCCATAAGAAATGACGGAGGGCTACGTCTGGTTTTTGGCGAAAAACCTTTAACGTAATGAACTTGATCTCGTTGAAGGAACCTGATAGCTTTTTATAAAAATATAGTGGCGAAAACCTTTTGCTAAAGAGGTCACTCCCGGTGAAGGGATCTCGGCTCTTTCCTCGTGGAATGAGGTGCAGGATATTCCAACTGAATACCGCGATGCAAAGCAACTTGTAATCGACTATAGTGAAGTTATTACCCTGACGCAAACTTTTGCCCAAGGGGTCACTCCCGGTGAAGGGATATCGGCCCTTGCATCGTCGAATGAGGTGCAGGATATTCCAACCGAATACCACTGTGCAAAACAAAAGGAAACGTCTTTGTAATAACATTTTTTAAAACTGTTCCAACAACATCCAAACAGGTTTGTTTTCCTTTGCATTGATCAGAATCAACGCAGTCCCATCAATTAATCATACCAGAAAAGAACGAAAATATAATGTACGTATATGCCATCCGCATACGCCACTGGGTCCCGTCTTTACCCGTTAGGTTACTTAACTAACGACAGAGCGGGGACTGGACTAGCGCGGGTGCAAAACATATACAACATCTACTAGTATATATACCAATATACAAAAATCGCTCCAGGCGTGATAATATGCAACATTACAGAAAAGTAATAAGCATCACAGAACAATACAGATAATCTGGGATCCCCGGGTTTCACAGAGCCGCTACTGAAACCCGACGTTCCCCTGGTCGTGTGGATAGCCTGTGCAATGAAACCTAGACCCCTACGGGTGCGGCAAGTTACCCGCCAAAACCTGAAGCGAGACAACCCCCTACAGCAAAGTGAATGGACCACCCGGCACTTCACGGAATCCGGTAAATTGAGCACCCCTCCTTAGGTCAACCTGTACCCCCTACGAGTGCGGCGAATAGTCTGCCAATTCTTGAGTGAGGCCCCTCTGCCTCTTAAAGCCATGAGATGTGGACCCGTTTCCCTCCAGAACCCGGCTATCCGTGCACTCCGTCCCGGGGTAAACCTAGTACAGAAATGAAAAATATGTACAACGGGTACATCGACCTCAGCCCAGTCGTGCCCCAAAAGAATATTATACAAACAGGCAGAGACGGCAGTCCACATGTTGGAAGCTCGCCCCGCAATATCAAATGTACAAATAAACTCAAACTACACTACCATTGCACACTGCTATCCACCACGACAAATCCGCAACAACACAGCACAACACAGAACATCAACGCGAATGTCACGGTTGCAAATCCGTCTAAAAGGACTATAGCAATTAGACGCAATTTACCGTTCAAATGGCATTCACCGTCGGAGATATAATGTAAGTACTGTAAACTAACACGTTTAAATTTCGATCGACTAAACTTCCCGAAGTGGGCCCCACGTACATCTGCTGTACAGTAACAAAATCTGGGCCCAAAAGAACAGTTCTAGAAACCACAATTTTCCAAGTAGAAGTCCCAGAAGAAAAACTTCCCACTGATTCACCAATACGGCCGCGTTACCGCGGCCAAAGCATGGCTTTGGCGGCGGATCCGCGGCCGTACGGTCGGATCAGGTGATCGTATTTCTTCAGTGTCCTTTAAAAAGCCAGCTTAATTTTCTGGTATGCTCAAAATGATTTTTAGGCCTGTTTTAAAATCGACAGAAACTTTACACATGAAATTTGCAGTTTTCGAAAATCGGTTCGATCGATATTTTAAACGTGTTAGCACAAGTTAGTAAAGCTTAATGGCGAGGCTCTGATACCATGTAAGTCTACGGTAGCGCCCCGGCCGTCAATCTGACGCCAAATGCGGAACAAAAACTTTTATAACTGGCGCTATCGCATACTATAACCCGGACCTGCCATTAACGCTAAACTAACAAAACTACAAAGAGGGTAGAAAGGTTATACCGAACGATCCGAGTCCTTCGTTCTTTAACCATCATCCCACGCTCCTTTGCGGCTGCTCCGATCTCGTCGATCTCCGATCTCCTCGTCCAGGTGGCACCGCGTCAACGGATCTTTAAACAGGCTCCGGCCTCTGACCAAAGGCAACTCGGTCATCAAGTTTGCAAAAAGAGATGACCAAGATTGATGTAGAGAATGAGTAGAACACTTTGTCTCACTTTGTCCAAAGTCATGGACGAACGGTTAATGAAGTTGCCATTTGAAATCGGGTAAATGAAAAATGAGCTTGGAAACTTAGCAAATAATTCATGTCATTTCCCAAAAATGAATCTCTCTCTCTCTCTCATCAAAGGGGCCGGCTACTTATAGAGGTGGGAGGGTGAGTGTAGGAGGAAAGGGGGGTGACCACAAGGATAAAGATCATGAAGAAATATCTAAGCAAGAACAAAACCACATTAATGCAATGAATGACTCACTAAACCTAGTCATCCATTCATTTAATGCAACCAAAGATTCATGAACCTAGTCACCACTTCTAGAACCTTCCACACTCATGACTCACCTCATGACTCACCCAAGTGACGAAAAGATAAATCCGCATTTAACCGAATGTTAAAGCGGGTGATAGAAAACTGGAAACTGGCAACTCCCAAAAGAGATCTCGAAAAGAATTTCAGGATAACCCCGTAACAGTATAAACATACCCGCATTTGTATTACGACCGAATAAAAATGCAACTGAGACAAAGATATTATATCTACACAGTATAATACTCGGATCCGGCTTAAACCAAAGCCCACCAGTATTATCTGCCCGAAATATGACACATGCGTAAACGCACGTGCATTTTCCGAACCGTGCCATAAAACCATACGGCCTCTACAACGTTTCGCCCGAACTTGGGAAACTATCTGTGGGGGACTCTAATGACTCGTCAGTACACTGGCAGTGGGTTTAACCACAAGCCGTCAGTGGCACTAGTTGTGCGTAACGGCTGCCCATGTACTGATCTCAAGGCAGGCCGATGAGCGAACTCATCCGGAAACCCTACTGAGCCTAACAGTGACAATGTATATACAGTCCGGTCCATTCGTCTATGAGTATCGCATATCGGTCCTAGGGGCTGGTAACGTCAGACCCCCAAAAGCGGTATAAGTCGTGTCGGAGACAAGCCCTGAACACCCTGAGAAACTACCGGAGTACCTACAAGTAATTCTCACCTGCCTTGGCTAAGCACTTGGTGTAATGGCTTTCCTAGACACAGCGCAATCTCCACCCCCAATACCGGGAGAGACGAATCCCCTGCCGATCCGCTCACTTGCCTCCATGTGGCTCGGGACTGTACCCAAAAACTACCTGTTTGCACGACTCCTTTGAGCCGTGGTAGGGTAGAAATCAAAGCACAGTGGGAACTCACACGAGACAAAAGACGACCTCAGGTCGTGAACTAACCTGTACACATGTCACCAGGGAACTGCTATCTGACGATATGTATAATACCAACTAGCAGGTTCCCGGCGAGTCCTGTACGGTGTACTCATAACCCAATGAGCACTTGTATACATCTTAGGTGATCCAACTGACACCAGTGGCTTGTGAGACCGGCCACCGCCCCTCGTCGGGGTCTCGACTGTATACACTAGTCTACTCCGGTGTATCGATGCCCTGTCTCGAAACTCCCACGACGAGGGACCACTATTAAGGATGTGCTTATGGACTACCCAACTCTCACGTATATGATCGCCCTCATACTGTTTGTAGTCAAGCAAGATCCTAAGGGCTCTATCAACGTGTAACATGTGATCAATCACCTGAACCTGTACACGACTGATAAAGGTAAACCAGATAGCATACTATCATCTCGAGTAAGATTGTCCTACCGGTATAGGTCCTCCGCAATCATTGCAATCACGTGCCTGCGATCCAATAATTGACTTTGAGGGCACTATATCCAACAATACATATACATATACCTATATACACATATACACATAGATATATACACATATACACATGTACACACACACACACATATAGACACACACGTATTAGTGTGTGTATACAACATTTATACCAATGGCTCAAGGCTAAGAACATAAGAACTAAGGACAGACCTCCCTACGAGTACTCTTACTATCGCCTATAGTCTCCTAGAACTATATTAGCTAAGTTTACATATCTAACATATATCTATATTTAACAATATATAGGTACCCTAATATTACGGTTGCGGGGGTGCTATACGCCATCCCCCCGACTTCCCCCTATAAGTCGATGTCGCACACCCCACACACTTGTGGGAAGGAGGAATTTACAAAAAATGATTTTTAAACTTTGCAACACTGACATTAACTCCAGAATCTTAACAGAAACATTAACTAACTATACTACTTGGAGGTTTAACTACTCGGTAAGAGTTTTATACCTCATTGATTCTTGTCCTTCGGGTCTTCTCCTCCTCCTCTCCTTGTGCTCCTCGAAGATCCGGATCGTGCTTGATCGTCGGCCTCCTCGTGTCGAAGATGATCCACCCGAGAGTCTATACCTCAAGCTCCAACCTCTAAACTGAGATAACTGAGGTACCTAGTTCACTAAGCTAGGTAGCTTAAAAGATATAGAGTTTCTAATGGAGTATTTAATCTCAAGAGACCTAATGGTTCACAACTCATGTGAGGGATTTAGGTCTTGAGGAAGAAGGAGAGAAAAATTAGAGAGAGAAAGAAAATTTGCAAATGAACAAGTGAAGTCTCAAGTGAAGAATGGCTCATACACTTTCTCACCTCAAGCATGCAGTATTTTCCAATTGAAAATATCAACCATGCTTGAATAGTGAGTCCAAACCAATAAACAAAACCATAAACCATGCTTCACTCCTTGCCTCAAATATCTCCAATTTCTACATCATTAATCTATTTCCAAAAATAGATAAATCCAAATAATGAGGTGTCCCTTTCTAGAAGCATCTCTTGTGAAATTACAAGAATGCCCTCACATTATATACATACCCGTATTCGTATTCCGAAAAATATGAATACTATGAAATAATAATAATCCAATAATATAATACTAGAATCCGGCTTAAACCAAAGCCTACTTGTATTGTCCGTCCGAACAACATCCGTGTAGCTAGTACACGTATATGATCGGAACCCTGCCGTGAAACCATACTACCTCTACGCCCGAAGCAGGGAAACCCTTTGTGTGGGACTTTAAAGACTCGACAGTATGCTGGCAATGGGTTTAACCACAAGTCCGTCAGCGGTACTAGCTACACGTAACAGCTATCCAGGTATCTGTTGATAAGAAGGCCGATGAGCAAACTCATCTGATCTCCTATCGAGTCTATCTGTAACAATCTCCGTACAGTCCGGTCTGTTCTTCTAAGAGTATTGCATATCAGGCCTAGGGGGTGTTAACCGTCAGACCCCTAATAGCGCAATAAGTCGTGCCGGAGTTGAGCCCAATACATCCTGAGAAACTACTATAGTACCTACCAGTAAATCTCGATTACCCTGGCCAGGGACTTTGTGTAATGGCTTTCCGAACACAGCGCGATATCAACCACCAATACCGGGAGAGACGAATCATATCTAACCACTACTGCCTCCCAGTGCTTCGAGACTGCACCCAACCACTACCTGTTTGCACGACTCATTTGAGCTGTGGTAGGGTAGTGATCTAAGTACAGTGGGAACACACTTGAGAAGAATAGTGATGACAAGTCAGTGAACAAACATGTACTCATGACACCCGGGAACTGATAACTGATGATAGGTATAATACCAACCAGCAGTTCGCCCGCGAGTCCGTCCAGTGTAACTCATAACCCAATGAGCACCTGTATACTATATCCGGTACGACATACCAATGGCTGTGGGACAGGCCATCTCCCCTGTTGGGATGAGAAGCGTATACACTAGTCTACTCTGGAGTATCGATGCCATGTCTCGATAATCCTATAACTAGGGACCAGTATAAGGATGTGCTTATAGACTACCCATCCCCACTAGTGTGACTGCCATCACAATGCTGGTAGTCAAGCAAAGATCCTAAGGGCTCTATCAGTATGTATTAGCGATATGCTAAAAGAAACATATACACATATTGAGATAGAATCAAACCAAGTAGCATACTACCATATTGAGCAAGACTGTTATTATATCTGTGTATATTCCAAGCTTCAAAAATGTAATAAACAATCCAGTACTATACAATAATGGCCTCTAGGGCATATATCACTAACAATCTCCCACTTGCACTAAGGCCATGTATTGGCATATCGCAGACCTATCATCTCGAATAGCCTCTCGAACTGCATCTTAGGGATGGCTTTTATCAGTGGATCTACAGTGTTGTTCTCCGTCTCTACTCAACGATCTCCTGGCGATCAACGATCTCCCTGATCAGATGATACCGCCTCAAGATATGTCTGGACTTCTGATGGGAACTGGGTTCCTTCGCTAAAGCTATAGCCCCGTTGTCATCACAATACAAAGGTATTTGATCATCAATGGACGGAACCACCTGAAGTTCTGTAATGAACTTCCTCATCCAGATTGCTTCTTTTGCGGAGTCACATGAAGCAATATACTCCGCTTCCATCGTCGAGTCAGCAACGATGTCCTGCTTGGAGCTTTTCCAACAGACCGCCCCTCCATTAAGGGTAAACACATAACCCGACATGGGCTTGGATTCATCCTTGTCACTCTGGAAGTTGGAGTCAGCGAAGGCCTTGATTTGGAGGTCTTTACTGCCGTAAACCAAGAACATCTTCTTAGTCCTTCTCAGGTACTTGAGAATGTTCTTAATTGCTGTCCAGCGCTTCTCCCCAGGGTTTGACTGGTACCTGCTTACCACGCTTAGTGCGTAAGCAACATCTATTCTGGTACACAACATCGAATACATTATAGAACCTACCGCAGAAGCGTAGGGTATAATACTCATGCGATCCCTTTCCAAATCAGTCTTGGGAGACATCTCTTTGGAGAGGGTGATTCCGTGACAAGCCGGTAGATTACCGCGCTTTGAATCTTCCATACTAAACCTTTTCAGTATGGTGTCGATGTACCTAGACTGTAAAAGTCCCAACATCCTCTTAGATCTATCATGATAGATCTGGATCCCCAGAATGTAGGAGAAATCACCCAGGTCTCTCATGAAGAACCTTTGTGAAAAAAAATCCTTTGACTGATTGTAGCATATGAATGTCATTTCCTATCAAGAGAATACCATCCACGTACAAGACGAGGAATACCACAGTTCTTGCTACAATCTTACTATAAATACATAATTCATATGGTTTTTTAATAAAGTCAAATTCTTTGACCGTCTCATCAAAATAGATGTTCCAACTCCGCGATGCCTGCTGTAATCCAAAAAAAAACTTAAGCAACTTGCACACTCTTCCTCTGCTCCCACTCTCTATGAATCCCTCTGGCTGATCCATATAAACACACTATTCTAAATTTCCATTCAGAAAAGGGGTCTTTACATCCATCTACCAAATTTCATAATCGTGGAAGGAAGCAATGGAAAGTAGGATCCGAATGGATTTAAGTATAGCCACATGAGAAAAGATTTCATCGTAGTCCAAACTAGGTCTTTGACGAAAACCTTTTGCAACTAGTCTAGCCTTATAGGTTTCAACATGTCCATCTACACTAATCTTCTTTCTGAAGATCCGTTTGCAGCCTATGGGTTTTACCTCTTCTGGAGCAATGTCCAAAGTCCATACTTTGTTGGTGTACATGGACTCCATTTCGGTCCGCATTGTTGGGATTCGGTACCCACGCCGTGGAAGGCGCGGCCGAGGCGGAAACGAAAACAAAAACATTTTGCGAGCACTGGACGCGCAGACCCAAGAATTCGATCCAAACACCCTAAACTAGAAATCTAAAACATACAACATTTGAGAAAAATAACTTTTGTCGCGTGTCCACCCAATTATTGAAGACCCCTCCAAGCTCGTAGCCGTCGGGATCGCTCTTGAGAATCGACCACCCTTTCCGAAGACGATCCACCTGAGGGAACGCGGAAGAGGCTCTAACCGACGATCCAAGCTCGTTAAGTTTGGATGGTCGGTGCTGTAGGAATACTCCACTTAATTTTTCTCTCTTGTACCATGCTCAAAGTGAGAGCAAGAAGAAGAAGGAGAAGAGCTAGAGGAGAGCATGAAGCATGCTAAGAGGAGATGAAGAAAATCATCAAGTATAAAGTAAAAAAGGAATGGCTGCAAAAAATATCAACAATGTGCAATAGTGCACACAAATGAAAATAATCATTTAAAAACATAGCCATGCCTTTCTACAATGTTTGAACCATGCTTCACTTTACACCTCATGTCCACCTCATTTCTCTTTTATTTTTCTAAATAGAAAAATAAATATGAGGTTTTCTTCTTCTAGAAGCATTCCCGTATAAATACATAATATTTCACCTGGTATATGTATCGCTGCATATACACGTATTCGTATAAAAATATGGATAGCACCAAAGAGAGAAAATAAATAGTGAACAATAATACTAAAATATATGTATCAAAATACATATATAAATTATTAAATCAAAACATGATTTAATAATCCGGCTTAATCCTAAACCGGCTAGTATTATCGATCGTCCGATTAAAGTCCGTGTATCGTTTACACGTATTTAATCGGAACCCTGCACGTACCATCTTACGGCTCCTACATCTGTTGCCTGAACCGAGAAAATCCTCTGTGCGGAACTCTAAAGACTCGACAATATGGTGGCAGTGGGTTTAACCATAAGTACGTCAGCGGCACTAGCTGTAAGTAACAGCTACCCAGGTAGTTGTCGATAGGGGAGTTGACAATCAAGTGCGTCCTTACCCTACTGATCCTGAATATGACAATCTCCATACAGTCCGGTCTCTTCGTCAAAGAGTATCGCATATCGGGTCTAGGGGGTGGATAACGCCAGACCCCTACTAACCCGATAAGTCGTGTCTGAGTCTAGCTAATCACCAACTGAGATACTACTGATCATCTATCAGTAAATCACCCCTACCGTGGCCACGGATTTCTTGTGATAGCTAACCGAACACAGCGCGACATCAACTCCTAATACCAGGGGGACGGATCCCTGACAGTCGACCACTGCCTCCATGCGGCTTGGGACTGTACCCAACTAAAACCTGTTTGCCCGACTATTTTGAGCCGTGGCATGGTAGTAATCAAAGTACAGTGGGAACTCACACGGGACAAATGACGATTTCAGGTCAAAGGACTAACCTGTACTCATTCCACCTGAGAACTTCTATCTGACGATAGGTATAATACCATCTAGAAATTTTCGGCGAGTCCGTCCAGTGTACTCACCTCTAGTGAGCACCTGTATACTATCTTAGGTAACATAACACTAATGGGTTGTAAGACCGGCCGCTGCCCCTCGTGGGGGTCTCGAAATGTATACACTAGTCTACTCCGGAATATCGATGCCCAGTCTTGATACTTCCACGACTAGAGACATTTAAGGATGTGCTTATATAGACCACCCGGCTCTCACGTATATGATCGCCATCATAATACTGGTAGTTATGCAAGAATCCTACGGGCATCATCATTATGTATTAGCGACACGTAATAACAAGTAAAACGTGTACACATCAATGATAAAGACAAACTAGATAGCATACTATCATTTCGAGTAAGATTGTTCTACATGTATAGGTCATCCCTCAATTATCATAATCGCGTGCCTGCAATTACAATAATTTCGATGAGGGCACTATATCCAACAATCTCCCACTTGCACTTAAAGATAATTATTGCGGTATCGCGTACCCACAGCTCGTGTGGTACCGAATACCCAACTTCTCTACTAATCAGTTTCGCAAACTACGTTTGTGAAACTTAATGTGTTCGAGAAATAGACTTAGTGAGTGGACCCGCTACATTGTTCCAACTTCATCTATCTATATCTCAACTTTACGGAGATCAACGATCTCCCAAACTGAGCGATACCCCGCCTCAAGAATTTGTCTAGATACCTGATGGGATTAAGTTCATCAATGAACAACTCCTATCCAACAAACTTCTTGGGTTGTATCCTCTGTTGAGTTATAACCGTCATCCTGCATCATGATTACCTCAGTATCCTTATTGGAACACTATCCAATATAATGATCCTCAGAAGATGCTAAACTCAAAACTTGACAGCATCTCTGTCATCCAGGTCACCTTGGAAGCCTTAACCGATAAACGCCTCCCAGAGGAGGCTGTCGTTATCCTATACCAAGAACATCCTCTTATGTTCTTTACTGCTTCCCTTTGTTTCTCGAGGATTGGATTAATATATGCTTATTGCATCTAGTGCAAAATCAATATATGGTCTTGTACAAGATTTTGCATGATTGACTCAATTGCCTAAGAAAATGATGTGTCATTTATGCCTGCCCCTCTCTTCATCAGTCCAAAAAGACATCCTTTTAGAAAGGGTGACTCCATCACCTGCGGGTACACTACCACGCCAGGAGTCGTCCATTCTAAAATACTCTTAGAATGATGTTTAAGTACACGATTTGGGAAACTTTCTAAATTTGGATCTAAAACCATAGATCTAGTCATCAGAACTCCTGATATACTATCCATATCCAACGTGGAGAAAACACTGTGTGGCAACAAAATCTGACCGATTGTAGTATAGGAACATCACTTCCTATTCGGAGTATGTCATCTAAAACATGGACAGTACTCCCTACATCCTTCTTACTAGGTTCACCATTGTTTTGACGAAGTCAATCACCTTAACTGTCACATCAATAATAGATGGTCCATCTCCACTATCCTTGCTTTAGTCTACGAATAGACATAAGCATCTTGCACACATTCCGCTGCTCCCACAGACTACGATAACCCTCTGGCTAGGTGCACTTCTAAAATCCTATTTGGAAAGACGTTATAGTCACCCACCTGCCAGATATCATAGCCATGAACTGCATCAGCGCCAAAACATATCCATATGGACTTCGGCATAGACACTGATGTAAAAGTCACATCACAATCCACAACGGGTATTTGATAAAAACTCTTTACAACAAGTCTAGCCTTATTAGGTTAGCATCTTTCCATCTACACAAATCTTGAAAGATCTACTTGATCCTAATGGGTTTTACCCATTCAGGAGCACCCAACAAAGTCTAAAGTCCATGATTTGCTGAAGTGTGTGGAGTCCATCTTGGGTATGAAATATCTTGTCACCTGGAAGTTACTACTTCCTATGACCAGCTGATAACAAGTAGGGAGAATAGCAGTGTCAAGTCATATCCATATGGACTTCAGCATAGACATTGTAGTAAAAGTCACATCATAATCCACAACGGGTATTTGATGAAAACTCTTTACAACAAGTATAGCCTTATTAGGTTGGTACCTTTCCAGCTGCACAGATCTCGAAATATCTACCTGTTCCTAATGGGATTTACCCCGTTCAGGAGCACCGAGTAAAATCCAAATCCATAATTTGCTAAAGTGCGTGATGAACCTACTCGCATTCTTGTTATTGATAAGAAGATTGTGGAAATTTTAAGCAAGTTAACGTAAATATTCCTCTCCTAGATACTATTCAACAAGTTCCGTCTTATGCGAAAATTCTAAAGGACTTGTGCACTAGGAAGAAAATAATTCAAGTACCTAAAAAAGTTTTCTTACCGAGTAATGTGAGCACCGCGTTTACCCAACAGTTACCCATGAAACGAACGGACCTCGGAAGTCCTACCATATCTATTTCTATTGGGGGTAAAACTATCAATCGTGCTCTACTCGATTTAGGTGCTAGTGTTAACTTGCTTCCGTATTCTGTGTATGAGCAATTAGGGATCGGAGAGTTAAAACTGGCGCACTGCACTCTCTAGATGGCAGATTGATCTATCACCCAACCTTGGGGTAAGCTAGAGGATGTGTTAATCAAAGTCGGGGAATTTATATTCCCTGTGGACTTTATCGTTATAGATACACAACCTGTGGCAAACCCCCGAAACCAAATTCCGGTGATTTTAGGTTGACCTTTTCTTGCGACCTCCAACGCAATAATCAATTATCGAAACGGCTCTATGACCCCATCCTTTGGGAAGATATCAATTGAGCTTAATATTTACAAGTTGGGAAGTGAACCCTATGCTCAAGTATGTTCTATCGAAAGGATGGATTCCGACATAAGCGAATTTGAAAAGATTCACGATACTTATCTCGACTCCGCTATTACGTTGTTGTTTGACCCTGCTATTTATTATACACATAAGGACCCTGCTATCGAGCTGTCCGGGTCAACATTTAACGCTAAAAATGAGCCGTTTATGGAGTCCGAGTATCATCCCGTTCTTTCCGATGAGATTATTATTCGGGATATCGATGAAAACTTTAAAGAAATCTTTGCTGAAGAACTTGCATTCTTAGAAAACATGGGAATTATGATGAATCAACCCCAACACAAAGAAATTGAACCGCCACCCCTTCTTCTTATCAATAACAAGAATGCGAGTAGTCCACCACCATTATTTCGTCTCTATAACCTGAGACGTAAACCCGTTCTATTCCACCTCTTATCCCCTCCCCACTTCTTCACGTCTATAGGTGACATGATCTTCTACCAAACAGAGCGTTACATCAATAAAATATTTCAATGGTTGGTGTTGACTTTTGGTCTTTGTAAGACTTTATATTGACCAATGACTTTATATGGACCAATAAATTTAACTCCCCCTCATAATTTAAAATGCTTGAAACTATTTTACTCAAGTTTAGGGGGAGAAATTTTTTGGCTCTTGAACGAAAAGAAATTTTTTATGAAATTGTGAGCCAAAAATAACTTTGGGGGAGGTTTTCTCTGTCATTATTTCTTGTCCCCTTTAATAACCTTTCCTCTCAAGTCTACAAGTTTTTTAAGCTTAACAGATGACATCAGTGAGGACACTGCTGCAAACAGGTTTGGGGGAGGTTTGTGCTTATTCACGCATTATTTTGCATTATCATAAAATTAAGCACAAATTTTTTTTAATAATGAAAGTTTGAGAGTGAAAAATTACATATGAAAGATAGGAATAATTTGAGAAAAGCAAGAAAATTAGATATTTTCTTAAACGAAGCTAGTAATAAGTAGTTATGAGCCGTTGTCCCAAGGGTTAGTAAGATGAAGGAAATTACTAATCTGAGGATAAAAATAAGTCTGAAAATAGTCCCTATTCTTGAGTCCAAACATTTGAACGTTGATACCCTACTATACATACTTGCACACATCTTGAAACTTGGGATAGTAGTGGATACCTTGAAATGCTTTTGTCTAAAAGCCTTAGTATGGAAAATAAAATAAAATAAAATAAAAAGTTTAAGTGATGAAGAAAAAAAATGAACACTGGTTTTGTAATTACTTAAGGCAGCATAAAAAATATAGCGAGGGTGCTTTATCACCTAGTGCCTTAGACCAACTGGTTTGGGAGCCACTGCTAAGTCTTAGATGTTGCAAGATGAGGAATTTCGCATAAATAAGCGAGCACATTTGGTAATCAGTCGGTTAGTACCTCAAGAAGTATTAACGGTTGCATGAAAGATGTGTGAGCAATTTCATCGAAAATATTCACCGACTATAAAGTACTTTAGAAAATGGACAAGAGTATGATAGCTTGAATTGAATTCTCTAAGTGTAATGATGTCTCTCACACTCACGTAGGGGTATATGATCGATATTTGGAAGAAAGATAGGGAGGAAGACTAAAGGCAATGTTTTATTGAGGGATGGTGTGATTTCTAACATTTTTTCATGGCCATTAAGATAGGGCTTATGGCAACTAAAAAAGTAGTGTAGTTGGAAACTCTTATTTTCAAGTTCTTTCTTTTATAATTCTTATCTTTGTATGTAATTTTCATCTTATTTCTTTTATTATAGGAATTTGTGGGTGTAATCCGCTGAAAACTCTCAGGAGACAACACTCATCCTACTAGGGACACCTAGAGGTTTAACGGCTTATTGCACGTGCTCAGTGCAATCGTGTTGCCTACAAAAGTGTGCTACTAAGGTTTTTCTTTTTCTCCCACTCTTGAAATAAATAGTTTGCTTGGGTCGATCAAAGTTAAGTTTGGGGGTATTTGTTCTGTCAAAAATATCGCACGTTTGATATAACATTTTCCTTACTTTTCTTAAATATTTAAAGGTGTTTATTATAAATATAGAACATATTTGGGGTTAATCTGCAAAATACCGTTTACCATATGTTTATATATTATAATTAATATTATGAAGGAAAATATATGCATATAATATATATATAATATTTTTATTATGCATATCATATCAAATATTCTAATCAAGATTCTTTAAAAGATATAACATCATACAAATGGTTATAATAATATCTCTATAACAAATATTACTAACATTATTTATGGAGATATTGTGAAAGATTTAGCTCAGGTCAGGGGATCGGGAAATCGAGATGTCGGGAATTAAAAATCTGCCGATGAAGTTTAATTCAAATCGAAGAATCAATACTGGCAGAGATTTAGAGAAGATATGAAGATTCCAGATATCTAGAAGATCTCTACGTGTTAATGTGAAGCCACTGAAGAAATCACACACCCTAATCCTACAAACACGCGGCGCTTCCGCGGCTAAAAGGCCATATGTGCGGCGGATCCGCGGCTATCTGGTGGCCGTTGGATCTGAGATTTTCCGAGGGTGATCGTGATTGCATATCTTAACCTCTGAGATCTAGGGTTTCTGCTTCCAGGGCTATATAAAGGACCGAGGGCTAAACATAGAAATCATCACCTAGCGAATCACTGTCAAAGAACAAGTGATCCATGACAGGTCCACGATTCGACGTGATAAGGGAACGTGAGATTCGACGGAACATCTACTTCCTACGAGGTAGAGATCGAGAGAAACTTCTTCTTCCTCTCGTAATCTAAACTCGAAGAATTGTACTTGTGAAGTTGATTAATAAAGGTAGATCATTAGGTTAATTATTTAGTATTTAATTTCTGCATTATGATCTCATTCTCTATCCATTTTTCATCTATCTCCATCGTGCGCGAGTAATTATCCGCTTGATAGGGTTCGTAGGATTAGGATAGAACAATGGATGAGAAAATATTTTAAGTTCTTTTAAGTCTTATGAAGTTTATAAACTTTAGCAAAAGAATTGTTAAAATCCTTATCGGGCGTGCCATCAATTTAATGATAGTCTTGACCACGATTTGATATCAGATTAACAATTATTTTGTTAAGAGCTAGATATGAATAGAGATCAATAAAGGGACAAGGGTCAATAGTGGGGAAACCATAGTTTCTTCCAAGAACCTTAATCCTCATTTATCACTATCAATCTAGTTTTAAATCTATCAAAAGATAAAAAGAGTCATCTTTATTAGTCATCCATGACTACTAAATCCTAACAAACCCTACAAGCCTTCTTCTTATGCATTCTATGTCTGTATTTAATAGATCTTAAAACCATAAATTCTACATCCGTATTTCGACGTAGATCTAGAAACTATTCTCCCTATTCCTTTATTATAGTCAACTCGTCTAAAGCAAGATTAAAAGTTCCACGCATCCTTGCGGGCGATCCGTACTCATCACGGCTAACTACACGCGACACCGTTATTGATTGCGGTTACTACTATACACTCTTTCACAGAATCAATCAAGTTCATCTTGGGTATGAAATACCTGGTCACCTGGAAGCTACCACTTCCTATGATCTACTGATAATTCGTAGGTTCATCATCACCATGATGTTGACCTCCCTGCCACCGTCTATGAGAAAACGGAAGTATCACTTGGGGGTCTGAGGTCACCTACTAAAATCCGCGGAGTGGCTAATGGTTTGTCAATTCCAATTGAATTCTTAGGTTCTAGTAAATTTTCGGTAACCGTTTGTGGTTATGGAATCACTTCCAATTCTACCATACTCCCACTAGTTTCTTTTGCAAAAAGATCCTTTTATAAAATAGTGGCGAGTTAAGAACAATGTAACCATTGACCTTGAAAATGGTACAAACAAAATCCGAGCGAATGCTTGGGATAATCCACAAATCGCCATTACCGAAGCGTGTCTCGAGTTTGTATGGATTCTTCTTTTAGACAAAAATTGGATAACTCCATATCTTAACAACCTGAAGATATGTAACCATTCTATATCCATATAGAATCAAGGCACTAATTTAGATGGAACCAGATTCAAAAGTCATGCAGCAGTTTCCAGTGCATATTACCTAATGGAAAAAGGCCAATGCAGCATTACTTATCTTGGAGCGCGTCCAAGGATGAGTAACCTGTGAGAGAATCAAGTTCTTGATATTACTATGATAAAATACCTAGCATAAGTATCTATATCTTCGATCACCTCAAAGAATCCCGATACTTCCAACGTATAATTCTCAACTTTATTCTTATACCTATAAACTTCTCAAAATCTTTGGACCTTGCATTATTACGAATGCGTGTCTAAAACTAGAGAACTCATAGGTAATCCTGAATGAAGTAAGAGTACCAACCCATTTGTCCTAAAGGAAACTGGAAAACATACATTTTCATGTATAAGTCCTAAGAGTATACCAACTTAAATTTTGTGTTTTCTAAATTGAAAACTGTATCTTGGTTAAGAATGCCTTACACCGTTATTCAATGCACCTTACCTTATCCTCAACAGATAAAGGTAAATGTTTACAACACAATTTTCAAAATGTATATCTAACTTTATAAAATTAAAAGTACATATATTTCATTTTAAAATTTGGTGCATAACAACAGTTATTTGATACCAAATATTTGCCGTCAGGAAAAAACCAGGCGATTTAATCCAATATCACCAATTACAACGAATTCTGATATTGAGGATCAAATTGCCCATTTCCCAATATTCCGCTTCTACTCATCATCTGTAACACCGTACAGATGTGAGATCCAAAACTGGTAAATACATACCCTGGAGTCAGAATTGATTGGGAAAACAGTTCTCTTTTACAATTACACAGAAATCCTGAAACATGAAAATGTTTCATCGGGGATGGTCAAGTATTTCTAGTAATGCTATTTCCATTATCCAGATTCATGAAAATAGTCGCAATTTCCTATCCCCTCACTTCAATCCCATTTATATGTCTCTACTTCTTACCTTCTGCACACCGTTCCTGCGCTAACTGGTTTTCTTCCTTCCCTGCCTTTCGGCACCAGCCTAAGGTTTGGAAGAAGACTATCCAATAAGCGTAATAGGTGTACTCTCCTAATCAAGGAGCTCTCACAACCTGAGAGAAGGTAAAGGGAAGAGACAATCGAATAATCCAATTCAGTTTCTTCAGAACCTGTGTCCATCCTCGACTGAAATATCTTTTTCGAGTTCATATGTAATTTTTGTTAGTTATATGTATGCCCTAGAGGCCATTACTGTACATTGGATGTATATTGTAGTGGATGCTGGGACATATATAGGTAAGACTTTCTTGCTCGACATGATAGTATGCTATCTGGTTGCTCTTTATCTTAACATGTATACTTTCTGTCTCTCTGATTACATGTTGATAAAGCCCTTAGGATGTGTACTCGACTTCCAGGACTGTGATGCAGATCATACTAGTGGGGCCTGGATAGTCTATGAGTACATCCTTGAAATGTTCCTAGTCGAGGGAATATCGAGACGGGGCATCGATATTCCAGAGTAGACTAGCGCATATCTTCTCGACCCATGCGATGGGCGATGGATGATCCCATATCCATTGGTGTTTGACATCGAAGATAATATGCGGGTGCTCAGTGGAGACTGGGTACACTGAACGGACTCGCCGAGAACTCCCAGATGGTATTATACCTCACGTCAGATGGCAGTTCTCTGGTGACACTGGTACTGCTTAGTCTGTTGACCCGAGATCGTCATAGAGTCTTGTGTGTCTCCCACTGTGCTTCGATTTCCACCCTACCACGGCTCTACTGAGTCGTGCAAACAGGTGGTTTTTGGGTACAGTCCCGATTCACATGGAGACAATGAGCGATAGGAGGGGATTCGTCTCTCCCGGTATTGGGGGTTGATGTTGCGCAATGCACGACTGGCCATAACAGGAAATCCCTGGCCAGGGTTGCAGTGATATACTGGTAAGAGTTATCAGTAGTTTCACGAATGTTATGGACCTCAAGTCGGCATGACTTATCGAGCTATTGGGGTCTGACGTTTACCACCCCTAGGCGAGATATGCGACATATCAGATGAACAGACCGGACTGTACGGTAAGTGTTACTGGTTGGATTCACAGGAGTGTGAGCGGGCATGCTCGTCGATCTTCTGATCGCTCAATACCCGGGTGGCCGTTACGTTTAGCAGACCGCTTGCGGCTTGTGGGTGTTTGATATGATCATCATCCGCTGCCGGCGTATTGACGAGTCTTTAGAGTCCTACACAGAGGTTTCCTGGCTCAAGCGAAACGAAATAGGAGCACATATGAGATATGTGCGGGACCGAGAATAATGCGTGTATGTGATACCGTATTCCATTCTCGCGACGAATGTATCGATTGGTTATATGCGATATAGCCTGGTTATCGAATCAAGGATTGATTCGAGAAGCCGATACATTGGATACTAGCCGGTTATATGCGATATGACCGGATCATTGAATCAAGTGTTGATTTAATGATTTATTGTATAATTATATATTTGATATATTACTTTGCATTAACTAGTATTGGTTCACTTTAAATGGATTTTCTCACTTGAATTTTGCACATTGTATATGTGATATATTTTTGTGCACATCATTGTATCATGTTTGATGATACATTCTTTCTTGGTTTTGTGTAAAGTATTGAACCATGGTTAGTTAGTGGTTAGGGTATCTTTTCATTTGCTTATTCATTTATCTTTTTATTTATTTCATTTAGAAAAGATAAAGAGAAAGATAAATGGTGGACTTATTTTGTTTTTAGTTGAAACTTCTTGAAACCTTGACTAAGTCCACCATTCTTGTCTCTTCTCTAACCCTAACCACTTATCTAACCTTGGTTAAATCTCTACACTAAACCATGGTTGTTGACATGATAAGTATCATATTGTTTTTATTTTTAAATAAGAACTTATCATATCTTTTTCATCTTCTTCTTCATGAGCAAGAAGAAGAAATGCTTTCTACATCAATGGTGATTGATGAAAAAGTGAGGGAAATCCAAAACTAAAGTATACCCAATTCCTATTTCTTCATCCTCTACCTCTTGCCAAGTAGTATAGGGTGTTTCCTTCACAAGTTTTCAAAGCTTGATGAAGTTGGAGCTTGTTCTTGCGATACTTCGATGTAGATCATCTTCGGCATCGAACCGACGATCAAGCCCGCCTATTCTTCGATGAAGCCGACGCTAGAGCCCAAGATACATTTTGGACAGCGGAGGGACTTCATCACGGAGCCTAGGAGGTGGTAGACCGGATCTACAAAGGTTGTAGTCACTTTCCCTTAGCATTTAATTCGATTACTTGCTTGCTTTGCCTAGATATCAAGTAAACGATCCGTATTAGGGTTTGTAGGCACCCGTAAAATTTGATTTGTGCATGTTTGATCACTTGTGAGACTTCACTAGAGTGCCTAGGAACCCTACAATTTTATGATGGCCGTTCCATGCAATGTGGATCATCATAGTGATATGATGTGTTCTGAAAAAATGCAAAGGGTAAAGTAGGAGCGGCAGGGATATATACGACTTTGTCGCGAATCAAGACAATCCAAAGCCAAAGGGTATAAGAAGGTATGGTCAAATTGGTTCATGAGTTTTTAAGGTAAGTCATGGGTTGCTGTAACAGAGAGAGAGAAAAGAAACACTCAGCATGCACTCTATCAAGATCAGATTGGTTATCATTTTATCTGTTCAGGATGGCTCTCACTGTTTCCTCGAATTCTCCTTTAAACCCTAAAAGAAGAACTAGTCGGGATCATTTAAGTGAAAAATCTCCCGAGGAGTAATACATACTCATTAGTGGGAATCGAGACCTAACTATCATCATGTGATAACCTGACGGAATCCACTCAAGTCACCACACTTCAGAAGGTATGCGCATGCCTGGTAAGTTTTCCGTATGTTTGAAACTCCCGATATGGTTTTTTCTCCTAGGACCCAAGTGGCCTTGACAAAGTCAACATATCAAAGGGTCCTAGTCAAGTTCAACCCGTCATTATCTTGATTGCATTAAACCCATCCGCATAATACCCTTGACACAGTCAAAATGGTTACACGGTTATCCTAACCAATCTACATATCCATGCGACAGAAAAGCATTACAGAGCTACTGTACACTACGCCTTGACACAGTCAACATACGTAGCACGAATACTAAGTAATACTAATCTGAAATGACGGAGGGCTACGGCTAGTTTTTGGCGAAAAACGTTTAACGTAATGAACTTGATATCATTGAAGGAACTCGAATGGCTTTGAAATGGAGTGGCTTAAGCTCCGCTTTTTAAAACTAGTAACATAAACTTTTGTTTAAGAGCGAACTCCCAATGAAGGGATCAAGGCTTTTCCCTCATAGAATGAGATGCGGGATATTCCTAATTGAATACCTCTATGCAAAGCAAAAGAATACGATCATGAGTTTTGAAAAAAACCGAGTAGTTTTAAAATTGGTTCCGACAACATCATTTAGGTTTATTTTTCCTTGCATTATTTCGATAATGCATTCCCATCATTTTATGTTTTCAAGCCATAAAAGAAACAACCAAAATAATATGCTTTTTATATGCCATCCGCATTCGCCACAGGGCCTTGTCATTCACCGTTAGGTTACTTAACTAATGGCAGAGTGGGGGATGGACTAGCGCGGATGCAAAACATATAGAAGCATCTACTAAATATTATATATATATATATATATGTCAACATTGCAGGAAAATAATAATCATCACAAGTATGCGAACAACAATATGGAATAGCGGATAATCTAGGAGCCCAGCGTTTCATTTGAGCCATAAATAAGACGTGACATTCCCCAGTCGTGTGGATAGCCAGTGCAATAAACATCTTAGACCCCTACGAGTGCGGCAAGTTACCCGCCAATCCCTAAAGTGAGGCAATCCCAATCAGCAAAGTGATTGGGCCACCCAAGACTTCACGGAATCTGGTAACTTGAGCACCCCTCCGTAGGTACCTATACCCCCTACTAGTGCGGCGAATAGCCCGCCAATTCTAGAGTAAGGCCCTCCCGGTCTCAACGCCATGAGATGCGGGCCCGTTGCCTTCTAGAACCCGGCTATTCGATCACTCCACTGCACGGTAATCTTAGTACAGAAAAGAAAATATATATACAAGTGTGCAACCACGTCTAAATGAACATGTAGCAATTAGACGACGTTCAGCAACACATATACAACATCACAGATACCGACGATGCAAAAGTTTTGAGTTTTTAAAACTCCCGAGTTTTTCCAAAGCTAAGATGACACAAATAGAAATCTGGGACAAATCAAACAACACCAAAAATACCAATCTACAAAACCCATCACACAGCATGAAAAGGAGATCCAAAAGCGAACAGTAAAAAGGTGAGGCCGACCAAAACACCATTCTCGCTGGCCCAATCATGATGAAAACCGCTTGTTTTCATTGTGTGTGACTATCTAGTCTAGAGTAAGCTTCTGCACTTGTTTAAAAAAAATTTAGCGACCAAAAATATTTCGAACAGAAACTGGGTTTTTAAAATGGAGTTTTCGGTTTTGAAACTTGAAGAATCGTAAAACACGAGTTTATGGTGTTTGGGTGGCTCTGATACCATGTTGGGATCTGTCACCCGCGCCGCGGAAGGCGCGGCCGAGGCGGATGTGAAAACAAAACCATGCCTTTCTACAATGTTTGCACCATTCTTCACATTACACCTCATTTCCACCTCATTTCCCTTTTATTTTTCTAAATAGAAATATAAATATGAGGTGTTCTTCTTCTAGAAGCATTCCCGTATAAATACGGAATATTTCACCTAGTATATGTATCGCTACATATATATATATATCCGTATAAAAATACGGATAGCACCAAAGAGAGAAAATAAATAGTGAACAATAATACTAAAATATATGTATCAAAATACATATATAAATTATTAAATCAAAACCTGATTTAATAATTCGGCTTAATCCTAAGCCGGCTAGTATTATCAATCGTCCGATTAAAGTCCGTGTATCGCGTACACGTATTTAATCGGACCCCTGCACGTACCATCGTACGGCTCCTACATCTGTCACCTGAACCGGGAAAACCCACTATGTGGGACTCTAAAAACTCGACAATACGCTAGCAGTGGGTTTAACCACAAGCATGCAGCGGCACTAGTTGTACATAACAGCTACCTAGGTAGTTGTCGAAAGGGGGGCCAACAATCAAGTGTGTTCTTACCCTACTGAGCCTGAATGTGAGAATCTCCGTACAATCCGGTCTCCTCGTCAAAGAGTATCGCATATCGGGTGTAGGGGGTGGATAACGTCAGACCCTCACTAACTCAATAAGTCATGTCTGAGTCTAGCTTATCACCAACCGAGATACTACTGATCAACTATTAGTAAATCTCCCCTACCGTCGCCACGGATTTCTGGTGATAGTCAACCGAACACAGCGCGACATCGACTCCTAATACCAGTAGAGACGAATCCCTGACAGTCGGCTACTGCCTCCATGTGGCTCGAGACTGTACCCAACTAAAACTTGTTTGTACGACTCCTTTGAGCCGTAGTAGGGTAGTAATCAAAGTACGGTGGGAACTCACACAAGACAAATGATGACTTCATATTAAAGGACTAACTTGTACTCATGCCACCTGAGAACTTCATCTGACGATAGGTATAATACCATCTAGAAATTCTTGGAGAGTCCGTCCAGTGTACTCAACTCTATTGAGCACCTGTATACTATCTTAAGTGACATAACACCAATAGCTTGTGAGACCGGCCACCGCCCCTCGTCAGGGTCTCGAAACATATACACTAGTGTACTCCGGAATATCGATGCCTAGTCTTGACGGTCCCACGACTAGGGACATTTAAGGATGTGCTTATAGACCACCCAGCTCTCATGTATATGATCGCCATCATAATGTTGGTAGTCAAGCAAGAATCCTACAGGCTTCATTATTATGTATTAGCGACACGTAATAACAAGTAAAACGTGTACACATCAATAATAAAGACAAACCAGATAGCATACAATAATTTCGAGTAAAATTGTTCTACCTGTATAGGTCCTCTCTCAATTACCATAATCGCGTGCATGCAATTACAATAATTGCCTTGAGGGCACTATATCTAACACGCATTGCATCCAACCCTTTTACCGAGTCTCTGCTCTAAATGGCTACCTGGAAACTAGTTTGCTCATCTTCGTCGATGATGCAATCCTCTCTATCCCCGTCTATGAGAAAACCGTAGTATCTCTTGGGCGGATGAGACTTCCTACTAGTCCTGCGAAGTGGCGCAGGAATGTCCGGTTCCTTTGAAACTTCTGGTTCCACCATGCTTTCAGTAATAGCTTGTGGTTCTGGAATTTCTTCTAGTTCTATTACGCTCCCACTTATTTCTTTTTCAAGAAATTGAGTCTCCAAAAAGTGGACATGCTGAGAAACAAAGATCTTTTGTTCCTCCGCGTAATAGAACAGATACCTCCTGGAGTTCTTTGGGTATCCTACAAACATACACAGTACCGAGCGTGCCTCGAGCTTGTCTGCATGCTGCTTTTTGACAAAAGCTGGATATCCCCATATCTTTAGATACTTAAGATAAGGTTTCTTCCCACTCCACATTTCATATGGTGTGGTAGGCACAGACTTAGTAGGAACCTTGTTCAAAAGATATGCAGCAGATTCCAGTGCATAACACCAGATGGATCACGGTAACTCAACATTACTCATCATAGAACGTACCATATCCAATAAGGTGCGGTTCCTCCTTTCCGATACACTGTTGTGTGGAGGTGTGTATAAAGGAGTAAGCTGAGATAGAATTCCATTCTCTTTTAGATAATCCAGGAACTCGGCACTTAAGTATTCAACACCTCGATCAGATCTAAGTGTCTTGATACTTTTTCCTGTTTTTTTTCCCACTTCATTCTTATATTCCTGGAATTTCTCAAAGGCCTCGGATTTATGTTTCATCAAGAATACATGTCCATACCTTGAGAAGTCATCCGTAAAAGTAATGAAGTGGGAATAACCACTTCTTGCATGTGTAGACATTAGACCACACACGTCGCTGTGTATGAGTCCTAAGAGCTCGCTTGCTCTTACCCCGTGTCCAGTGAACGGAGTCTTTGTCATCTTTCCTTTAAGACATGATTGACAAGTTGCATAAGACATTATTCAAACGGATCTTAGTATCCCTCTTTATGTAACTTCGTCAACCGTGTTTCAGAGATGTGACCCAGTCTACAATGCCATAAGAAAGCCTGATTTAATTCTGAAGACTTTCTTTTAAGTGTGTTCTGCACATTGAAAACCTGAGCCTGATTTAATACGTATATACCGTTGTCTAGTGTACCTGACCCAATCAAACCATGATTAAGGTGGATGTGGACGACATCGCTTACAAATGTAAAATCATAACCTTCTTTAGATAGTAAAGATACAGAAATGAAATTACATATTCAACTATGTACACAAAAACATTTACGCAAAACCAAAATCTGCCAACTTGTCAATCCTATGTGATATTCCCTTACGGATACAGCATCCACGCTCATTCCGTTAGCAACCTTGAGAGCCATATCACCAGCCTTGATAACTCTACGGTTTCTCAGAGCCTGCAATGAATTACAGATATGAGATCCTGCTCCGGTATCTAGTACCCAGAAAGTAGAGTTAATTGACAGACAGTTTTCAATCATAAACACACCTGAAGCCGAAGCCACAACGTTCTTCGAATTCTAGTTTCTGGCATTCAAAGCCCTGCAGGCCTTCTTCCAATGGCCTTTCCCATGACAATAAAAACATTCCTCCCTTCATACTATCAGCCATGAAACTTTTGTCTTGCCCTTTCTCTCTACCTTACTGACACCGCCTTTCGTCTTAGTGGAGGCCTTCTTCTTCTTCCCCTTGGCTTTCGCCTTGGATCTAGAAGAGGAAGATTCCCTAATAAGCAGAGCGGGTGTCTTCCTAGTTTTCTGTAGGGTGCCCTCTGCACTCCTCAATATGCTAAGGATTTTTGGAAGTAAAACTTCCTTACCCTAAATATTGAAATTCAAGATAAACTGGGCATAGGTAGAAGGGGGACTGTAGAATCAAGTCTGTATATAACTCATTCTCCAACGTAGTCCTAAGGTCCGCAATCTCTTCAATGTAGCTAATCATCTTAAGGACGTGGTCCCCTACAGATGACCCGACAGCCAATCTCACCTAAAACAATTTCTTCGAGGTATCATATCTTGTGATACGAGATTGCTCTCCATATAAATCCTTGGTATGGAGGAAGATGGAAGCTAAGTCCATCTTCTCGTGCCGCCTCTGGTGTTCATTATCCATTATGGCCAACACGAGGCACATGGCTCTCGCACTGTCTATTTCCTATGTCTTACAGATTTCAACATCCGCGACAGTGGAATCTGGACCAGGAACGGCGAGGGCTTTGGTAGTAAGGAGGTAGCTCAGCTTGTCATAGGTAATGGCCATCTGGACATTCCTTAGCCAATTTTTATAGTTTGGCCTCGTCAATTTATTTTTATCCAGCAGTAACTTAAGCCCACTCATTTTGGTTGCTGCTGTCAGGAGAGAGAGAAGAAAACACTCGGCATGATGCTCTTGCAAGTTTAGATTGGTTATTAGTTTATCTAAATAAGATGGCTCCCACTGTTTCTCGAATCCCCCTTCAAATCATAAAAGAAGAATTAGTCAGGATTAAACTCACCCTACAATTCTTGCTTAACCTTTCGGCCAGGCTAGTGTTGGAACTTCGAGAGAGGTTTTCCAATCCTTTCGCGAAGTTCCTTAATTATATAATCTCTTTTCTCTAGAGGCATAGCCCCGCTAACACCATTTTAGGCACCTACTTGGTTTATAGCATTGATTGTTTAGTGAAAAATCTCCCAAAGAGTAACAAAACTCATGGTGGGATCGGGATCCAACTATCATTGCATGACAACTTTGAAGGAATCCTACCAAAATCATCACACTCCAGATGGTATGCAAAACTAGCAAGTTTTCTTTTCTTTTGAAACTCCTGATGTGGATTTTTTCCCCAAGCTCTTATGACCTTGACGAAGGCCAACATATCATAAGATGTAAGTCATGTTCTACCCGTCATTGTCCAGGTTAATTTGAACCCATTCGTACAAACCCTTGACGAAGGACAAAATAGCTGTACGAGTGTCCCAAATCAACATAACTATCTATGCAACAGATGAATACCCAGCAGCTACCAATCACTATGCCTTGGCGAAGGTCAAAATACATAGCTTGAATACTACTGAATACCCATCTAAAATGATGGAGGGTTACGACTGGTTTTGGCGAAACCGTAAACGTAATGAACTTGATATAGTCGAAGGAACCATGATAGCTTTTAAAAGGAGTGGTTTATGCTCCGTAATTAAAAGTTGTTTTTCAAGAAAACCGAGTGGTTTTGAAATTGTTCCAACGATTTAACTTTGGTTTTTTTCTTTACATTAATCAATATTAATGCGGTCCCATCATTTAACCCTATCATTGCAAAAAGAAACGAAAATAGAACATACGCTTATACCATCCGAATCCGCCACGGGGCCCCGTCATGCACCGTTAGGTTACTTAATTAACGTCAGAGCGGGGGCTGGACTAGCGCGGGTGCAAAACATAAGCAACGTTTATTATATAGTACATAAATATATATATATATATATATATATATATATATCCATTCATCTCATGCAATAATAGACATTCCAGATTGTTGGTAATATGTATACCCTAGTGGCCATTACTTTACATATGATGTATATTGTAATGGATGCTTGGACATATATAGGGAGGACTTTCTTGCTCGACATGATAGTATGCTATCTGGTTGTACTTTATCTTAACATGTACTCTGATTGTCTCTATGTAATATGTTGATAAAGCCCTTAGGATATGTACTCGACTACTGGGACTATGATGAGAACATACTAGTGAGGCCACGGTAGTCGACGAGTACATCCTATAACTGTTCCCAGTCGAGAGTGTATCGAGACAGGGCATCGATACACCAGAGTAGACTAGCGTATACGCATCTTGACCCATATGATGGGCGATGGATGATCCCATATCCATCGGTGTTTGACATCAAGGATGGTGTACGGGTGTTCAGTAGAGACTGGGTACACTGGATGGACTCGCCGAGAACTCTCAGATGGTATTATACCTCACGTCAGATGGCAGTTCTCTGGTGACACTGGTACAGAGTAGTTTGTTGACCCGAGATCGTCATAGAGTCTTGTGTGATTCCTACTGTGCTTTGATTTCCATCATACCACGTCCAAGAGGGCGTGCAAAAAGGTGGCTTTTGGATACAGTCCCGAATCACATGGAGGCAATGAGCGATAGGAGGCGATTCGTCTCTCCCGGTATAGGGAGTTGATATTGTGCTGTGTTCGATTGGCTATAACTGGAAATCCCTGGCCAGGGTTGCTGAGATTTACTGGTATATGTTATCAGTAGTTTCTTGAACTGTTATAGACCTCATATCGACATGACTTATCAAGCTACTGGGGTCTGACGTTTACCACCCCTAGGCAAGATATGCGACATATCAGACGAAGAGACCGGACTGTACGGGAGTGTTACTGATTGGATTCGCAGGAGAATGTAAAGGCTTGCTTGTTGATATTCTTATCGCTCAATACATGGGTGTCTGTTACGTTTAGCTGACCGCTTGCAGCTTGTGGGTGTTTGATATGATCATCACCTTCTACCAGCGTATTGACGATTCTTTAGAGTCCTACACAGAGGTTTCTTGACTCAGGCAAAACGGAGTAGGGGCACATATGTGATATGTGCAGGACTGAGGATAATGCGATATGAGATACCGTATTATATTCTCGCGTTATTTTGATATGAGCCGGATCATCGGATCAAGTATTGATTCGATAAATCGGTACATGATATATTAGTCAGTTATATTCGATATAGCCGGATTGCCGGATCAAGTGTTGATTCGATAATTTAATGTATAATAATATATATGATATATTGAATTACATTAACTAATATTAGCTCACTTATTGATTCATTTTCTCACTGGGTAATACATTGATATATATGCGATATATGTTAATTGTATTATTTTCTTTTGTTACAAATATATATTATATATGTGATATTAATTATTGTAACATGATATGATTACTAATGCAACATGTTTAGTGGATATTAAACAATGTTAGGATTTGAATTGGGTTAGTTCTTTCATGGACCATCTAGAAGGTTTTCTTTTGTCATGAGCTATGATATAATGGTTGATATTTTAAGTGACTCATTCTTAACCCAACCCAAACCCTTAGCCCTAGTTAAATCTCTACATGAGTTATCCTTGTCATAGTTGACCATGGTTGCATTTGTAATCATATATCTTTTCATTATTCATCACAAAAGGATCTTTGATTTATTATTCATCTTCTTCTTCCTTTGAGTTTTGAGAAAGCTTTCTAGGTTTTCTTCATGTGATGATTTAGTGTGAGAATTTGATAATAAAAGAGAGCACAAATCCTACTTCATCATCTTAATCTATCCTAGCCATTTAGATTAGGGTGTTCACTTTATTTGAGAGTGAGAGCTTGTGTTTAAGAAACTTCAAGGTAGATCATCTTAGTTATCGAAGATCGGAAGCAAGTTTGCATCATTCTCTTCGTGGAGCCTCTCTAGAGTCCGGGTACATGATGATCGCAGTGAAGGGACCTCAACACGGAGCTTATGAAGTGAAGGACCGGACTACAAAGGTTGTAATCCCAAACTCTTAGATGTTAAAATGTTTAACTTGCTTTGTTTCGCCTAATATCTTGTTTAAAGATCTTGGTTAGGGTTGTTCGGCACGTCAAATTTTTGAATCGGGCATGGTTGATGCCTCATAGACCCTTGTGAGAGTGCCTAGTAACCCTACAGTGGTATCAGAGCCAAGCTAGAGCTTTAGGCGTAGTCTAAGCGAAGTTTAAAGTCCGATCAAACTCCGAATACCCGTAAAACCCTAGTTTCTGGAAAATTTTCAAAACTGTTGATTTTTTCATATTAAAAATACTCAAAAAAATCAGCAGAGTATTTTAGGAATTACTGTGCAAAACGACACTCTAAATCCACTAAAGCGCCGCGGAACCGCGGCCAAACCAGGGTATTGGCGGCGGTTCCGCGGCAAGACTTGGGAATTGAGGGTTAGATTTTGCTACAGTTGATCCGTAGGTACTTCCTGATGCTTCTGGGAATTTTTAAATTGTACTCAAGTGTTGAGTTTTCTGGGTTATATTGGGAACTCGTTAATTCGATCGGATAATTTAACTTCGTTTAAGTTTGTCCATGTAATTTTTAGAACGTGTTAAAAAGTTCGAACGGATATCAATAATTCACTTTTTCCCCTGCCGGAAAATTTTCAAGTGTTGTATTTTTCCGTAGTTTAAGAACGTTCTAAGTCGTGTAAGTAATGCGGTGGACCCTCTAGAAGACAGCAAACCTTAACTCGATTATGTGACGGTCTGAACCGCCTCTAAATCTTAGGGTTTGGGGCAGTACAGCGTGCCACATGTGAGGCGTTGGCTTGACCCTTCTACGGCTGGACCATTGGTACTGTGGCATGTGATGGATGTTTTTAAACTAATTTCAAGTGTTGAGAACTATTTGGGAAAACTTGGGTGTTTGATTATTCGATCGGAAAGTTTAACATTGTCTATTTATCTGGAATGTGATACAATATTTGGAATCCACAAATAGTTATGAGATAACTAATTTGAATGTTATAAATCTAGCAGTTCAGTCTCAGATTATCGGTTGCCATGGGATTTTGATGCGATCAAAAGTCCGTCGCAATCACGTAGCGTATGCGGATACTCGCCGGGCAAACTTAATAGACAGCCACGCCCTATAGCCCCGACCGAGTGACTGTAGGAGAACCCCGTCGCCAAAAGCATCCGTTCGGGTGCTAAGGTAGCGGTGTTCCGCCTTAGTGCACTTCGTCGACGGCATCCGGGGGTGCGGCCGGCTACTAAAGTTTGCGACGAGCATTCGATCAGGATGTCAGGAATCTTGTTGAATTGCCCGACTTGATATTGAAAAGTGTTTTCGATAAATGAGACTAAAATGCGGAGTTTATAATTGTTAGGCATGCGATGTCTAAGGAATTCATTTGGTTAGGCATGCGATGTCTAAAGAGGTTGCGGATTCCAACTGTTGTAGTTGTACACTTTCTTTTCTGCGACCGTAAGTGTAGTATGTAGTTGTATCACCAGTTTTCGTTGCTATACATCAACGACAATAGCTGTATGCATACTTACTTACGTTGATGATATGAGATATTATGTGTTGCTGTGATATGTTATATTAGATCATCGTGTTATGAATAGCCGGGGTTTTTATGTGAGATAAGAGTTTTTTCATTTTCATTCATGTAAAATTCATTTGTATGTAATATTCTTTTATTGGGGCACTTCCGGGCTGAGGATGATGTCACCATTGTATATTATTTACTTTTCCGAATTAGGTAGACCCAAGGCGGGGAGCACAAGTAACCGGATTCTAGGGTCCAGTGGGAGACCATCTCGAGGAGTCGAGACCGGGTCTCCTAACCCTAGAATTGGCAGTGTTGCTTGCCGCTCTCGTAGGGGTTTAGAGATGTGGGTTTGGCTATTCATCGCGACCGTGGAATCCGTGTTTTGTACAGGCTCGTATTAAAACACGGACGTCCTAGTATGTCCAATATTTCATATATGTTCTTCTGCTGCAATGTTCTGTGATGAGATCATATTACTTCCTGAGACGAATGTTTATATTATATATATGAGATATATGTTATATTGCAGATTTCGTTTCAAATATGATGCTTGTGAAGCATATTAAAATGGGACTTCATTAATGAGATTAATGAAGATAAAAGAAACCTAAAGATGTTTTAGAAACTTGTTTAAAAATTGGTAGCTCTAGTTCTTGCTTTGCATAGCGGCGTTCCTTGTAGAACATCCAGCACCTTATTCGATAAAGAAAGAGCCGAGATCCCTTCACCGGGAGTGACCTCTTTAGCGAAACTAGCAGATGCTGCATACTCGGTTTGTCTTTTGATTGCTTCTATAGTTCTTGCTTTGCACAGCGGTATTTGTGAAATATCTTGCACCTTATTCGATGAGGAATGAGCCGACGATCCCTTCACCGGGAGTGACCTCTTTAGCAAAACTAGAATAGGCTCAAAAACACTCCATTTAAAATTCACTCGATTCTACAACGATATCAAGTTCATTACGCAAAGGGTTTTCTTAAAAACCTGTCGTAGCCCTCCGTCATTTCAGATAAGTACTACTTAGTATTCGTGCTACGGTAGTTTGGCTCCCGTCAAGGTGTAGTGTACGGTAGCTAACTAGTGCTTATCTGCTAGCATACTATGCGATTGGATTAGGGTATTCGTACGGCGTAGTTTGGCCTCCGTCAAGGGTCGTGCGGGTGGGTTTAATTCAATCAGGAAATGACGGGTTGAACTTAACTAGCGGACTATGGGTAGTTTGGCCTCCGTCAAGGTCATAGGACGGTAGGGGTAAAATATTATTGGGAATTTCAAGTGTTGAAATTTGCAATAAGATTGCATACCTTCTATGAGATAGTTGGATCCCGATACCCGCTGCGAGTAAGAGTTACTCCTGGGAGAGTTTTACACATTACAATTAGCCGATCAAGTAGGTGTCTAGAAAGGTGTCAACAGGGTTATGCCCCTGGGAAAACGAGGTTTACTTTAATTAGGTTCGTGCGAAAGCACGGGGAACCTCCCTCAAAGTACCGGCACTAGCCTGGCTGAAAGATTGACGAAATTGTAGGGTGTAATTAATCCCGGCTAGTCTTTCCTTTTAGGGTTTGAAGGAAGATTTGACTAAAACAGTGGGAGACATCCTGATTAGATAAATTAGATAACCAATCTAATCTTTCAAGAGCATACGCTCAGTGTTTTCTTCTCTCTCTTCAGGTAGCGACCATATCACTCCTTAATCAAGATAATAATACGGATGTATTGACCGAACCCGCTTGTTATACTGAGCTGGGGAACGTTGGTCCCGCTCCAACTTATAAATGTTAAGACAGAGCAGGAAATAGGGGATTACCAGAATTCCCGTGCCGCCCAAACGAAGAAAGTGCATGCTGATGCATCTTCTTCGGGTGTGTTCATTACCGAGAACTGTTTCTCGGTATCCTTTACGTCCTGAGTATGAGATACCGGATCAGAATCCCACATATGTAATTTGTTACATGGGCTACAGAAAGGTAGAGGACTAAGAACGGGTGATAAGTTTCATGAGATAGAAACGGTGCAAGTGTTGCAACCAAGTCTGTTGGTCGTTATCACCCTGTATTATCAGAATACATTGATTCTGAACGAATGCTATTAGATACCGAACCTGATATACAACATCATATCAGTCTCTTTATTAGTAAAGAAGGATATAATTTTGTATTGTTTGATAATATTTTGAACATTTCCTATATCAAGAGTTGATCGGTTCAGGCACGTTATCTAAAAGCATTGACGTTCTAAATCAAACTACAGTTCTTAGTATACAGAACACACACAAGAGGAAGAGTTCAGAAATGAACGAATCCTTCTTGAGGCATTGTAGACTAGGTCATATCAATGCGACCTGACTAGCTAAGTTACATTTAGATGCATATTTAAATTAGTTTGAATTTACATCTTGTGAAACTTGCCGGTCATGTCACAAAGATAAGATGACCACAGCTCTGTTTATTGGAAACAGAGAAAGAGTTAGTGAACTATTGGGATTGATACATGCTCATGTATGAAGGTCCCCTGTCTGCACATGCCAGGACCGGTTCTTTGTACTTCATTACATTCACTGATGATCTCTCAAGATTCAGACATATGTTCCTGTTGAAACACAAGTCCGAAACTTTTGAGATAATCAGAGAATATAAGGTAAAAGTAGAGAACCAAAAACCGGGTACAAGTATTATGTCCTTTGATGAGATCAAGGAGGAGAATACTTGAGCACGAAATTCCTAGACTATTCTAAAGGAGAATGAGATTCTCTCAGCATTACTCCTCCGTATACACCACAGCAAGTCGGTGTATCGGGGCGGAGCAATTACACCCTATGTGATATGGTGTGCTTTATGATGAGTACTACTGAGTTACTATTTCCTTTTGGGAGTTATGCACTTGAGAAGCTGCATACCAATTGAATAGGGTTCAAATCAAATCAGTTTCCTACCACTTCATATGTGATATGGAAAAGGAAGAGCCCATATCTTAAGTTTGTTAAGATTTGGGGTTGTCCGGCCTATGTCTAAAAAGCAAAATCCGGACAAGCTCGAGGCAAAGTCAGTTCTGTGGATGTTTGTTGGATATGCCAAGCATTCACAAGGGAATATCTTCTACCTAACCGAGGAACAAAAGATGTTTTGTTTCTCAGCATGTCACCTTTGTGAAAGGGAATTTCTTGTGAAGAAATTATTGGACATGAGGTAGAACTGGAAAAGTTCTAGCTATACAAACTGCAGCTAATGATTTGGTAGAACCAAAGGATTCAATAGTTTCTAACAAACCTCAACCTTTCCGCCGATCTAGTAGGGTTCCTCACCCACCTGAGAGATACTTCGGTTTTCTCTATGACAGCGGGAGAGAGGATTGCATCATGAGATGATGACCCAACTAGTTTCGAGCAGGCCATCAGGAGTGGGACTCTGTAAGAATGGCTGGATGCTTAATGATCTGAGATGGAATCCTTATACACCAACAAAGTATGGACATTGGTTGCTTTATCTGAAGGGTTAAATCCCCATCAGGAGCAAGTATATCTTGAGAAGATTACTTGGTGTACATGGAAAATTTGAGACTTTCAAAGCTATGCTTAAGTCCATCCAGATCCTACTTGCCACTGCTACATACCATAACTACGATATCTGGTAGTTAGGTGTCATGACTGCTTTTCTAAATGATGATTTGGAAGAGAGCGTCTATAAGTACACAGCCAGAGAGCTTCGTAGCTAGTGGGAGCAGCGGAAACGTGTGCAAGATGTTTTATGTTGATAAAACAGGCATAGCGGAATTGGAACGTCTGTTTTGATGTGGTAGTCAAAGAGTTTGACTTCATCAAAATGGTAGATGAACCTTGTATATACAAAAAGGTAGTAGAGAGTATGGTGGTGATCCTCGTAGAGTACGTGGATGACATACTCTTGATAGGGAAGGAGTTTCCTATGCTACGCTCGGTCAATCTCCGTTTATCAAAAGGATTCTCCATATAGGATCAAAGTGATACCTCCTAAATCCTGGGTTTTGGATCTATGAGATAGATCTAATTGGATGTTAGGATCCTCACTAGTTGTAGTGAGATGGTATCGATCGATCCTGGGGAGAATCATTGGAAAGGTTCCAGGGTGATAAGGACGACTGATGTCAGTCGCAGGCATTGTCTTTACCCTCAGTGGAGAGACGGTATGTTGGAAGAGTTCCAAGCTAGATACCGTGACTTACTAGACGATTAAAGGCAAGATATATCGTTACCAAGGATGCTACCAAAGAGGCAGTCTGGATATATATAAGTTCATGAGATGAACTTCGTTCCAACCATTGTGTGACAATGGAGTAGTGGCTTATGCCAAGGAACCCCCGTCCCATCAGAAATCCAGATATAATTCTTAGGCAGTATCACCTGATCATGGAGATGGTTGATCTCCAGAGAGATCGAGGTTAGGAGAGTAGACACAGAGGAAAACAGCGCGGATCAACTCATAAAGGCCTTTTTCCCAGTAGAGACTTTTATGGGATGGTTGAGTATGAGATACTTCAACCACAGCTAATTGTTGGGTATGTGATACCACAACAGATGGCCCTAGTGCAAGTGGGAGATTGTTAGTAATATTTATGCCCTAGAGGCCATTACTGTACATATGATGTATATTGTAATGGATGCTTGGACATATATAGGGAGGACTTTCTTGCTCGACATGATAGTATGCTATCTGGTTGTACTTTATCTTAACATGTACTCTGATTATCTCTATGTTACATGTTGATAAAGCCCTTAGGATATGTACTCGACTACTGGGACTATGATGAGATCATATTAGTGGGGCCACGGTAGTCGATAAGTACATCCTATAACTGTTCCTAGTCGAGGGTGTATCGAGACAGGGCATCGATACACCAGAGTAGACTAGCGTATACGCATATTGACCCATATAATGGGCGATGGATGATCCCATATCCATCGGTGTTTGACATCAAGGATGGTGTACGGGTGCTCAGTAGAGACTGGGTACACTGGATGGACTCGCCGAGAACTCCCAGATGGTATTATACCTCACGTCAGATGGCAGTTCTCTGGTGACACTGGTACAGAGTAGTCTGTTGACCCGAGATCGTCATAGAGTCTTGTGTGATTCCCACTTTGCTTTGATTTCCATCATACCACGTCCAAGAGGGCGTGCAAAAAGGTGGCTTTTGGGTACAGTCCCGAATCACATGGAGGCAATGAGCAATAGAAGGGGATTCGTCTCTCCCGGTATAGGGAGTTGATGTTGTGCTGTGTTCAATTGGCTATAACTGGAAATTCCTAGCCAGGGTTGCTGAGATTTACTGGTAAGTGTTATCAGTAGTTTCTCGAACTGTTATATATCTCATATCGACACGACTTATCAAGCTACTGGGTCTGACGTTTACCACCCCTAGGCGAGATATGTGACATATCAGACGAAGAGACCAGACTGTCCGGGAGTGTTACTGATTGGATTCGCAGGAGAATGTACAAGCTTTCTTGTTGATCTTCTGATCGCTCAATACCTGGGTGGCTGTTACGTTTATCTGACCGCTTGCAGCTTGTGGGTGTTTGATATGATCATCACCTGCTACCAGCGTATTGACGATTCTTTAGAGTCCTACACATAGGTTTCTTGACTCTGGCAAAACGGAGTAGGGGCACATATGTGATATGTGCAGGACCGTGGATAATGCGATATGAGATACCGTATTATATTCTCGCGTTATTTTGATATGAGCCGGATCATCGGATCAAGTGTTGATTCGATAAATCGGTACATGATATATTATTCTGTTATATTCGATATAGCCGGATTGTCGGATCAAGTGTTGATTCGATAATTTAATGTATAATAATATATATGATATATTGAATTACATTAACTAATATTAGCTCACTTATTGATTCATTTTCTCACCGGGTAATACATTGATATATATGCGATATATGTTAATTGTATTATTTTCTTTTGTTACAAATATATATTATATATATGATATATATTATTGTAACATGATATGATTACTAATGCAACATGTTTAGTGGAGATTAAACAAGGTTAGGGTTTGAATTGGGTTGGTTCTTTCATGAACCTTCTAGAAGATTTTCTTTTGTCATGAGCTAAGATATTATGGTTGATATTTTAAGTGACTCATTCTTAACCCAACCTAAACCCTTAGCCCTAATTAAATCTCTACATGAGTTAGCCTTGTCATAGTTGACCATGGTTGCATTTGCAATCATATATCTTTTCATTATTCATCACAAAAGGATCTTTGATTTATTATTCAACTTCTTCTCCTTTTGAGTTTTGAGAAAGCTTTCTAGGTTTTCTTCATGTGATGGCTTAGTGTGAGAATTTGATAATAAAAGAGAACACAAATCTTACTTCATCATCCTAATCTATCCTATCCATTTAGATTAGGGTGTTCACTTCATTTGAGAGTGAGAGCTTGTGTTTAAGAAACTTCAAGGTAGATCATCTTAGTTATCGAAGATCGGAAGCAAGTTTGCATCATTCTCTTCATGGAGCCTTTCTAGAGACCGGGTACATGATGATCGCAGCGAAGGGATCTCAACACGGAGCTTATGAAGTGAAGGACCGAACTATAAAGGTTGTAATTCCAAACTCTTAGATGTTAAAGTGTTTAACATACTTTGTTTCGCCTAATCTCTAGTTTAAAGATCTTGGTTAGGGTTGTTCGGCACGTCTAATTTTTGAATCGGGCATGGTTGATGCCTCGTAGACCCTTGTGAGGGTGCCTAGTAACCCTACATAGATCACAGCAACACAAATGAATGTATTGGATATACTAGAATTTCCGTATTTCGTTTTAGCCTATAATGAAAGACGGATTCCATGGTCATGATGAATAGCCAAACTCCACCCTAGACCCCAACGGGTGCGGCAAACTACCCGCCAAATTCCCGAAGTGAAGCAATCTCCCTCAATGAAATGAATAGGCCACTCAGCACATCAAGAACCCGGTATTTTGTGCACCTCACCTTGGGTCTATCCTAAGTGCAAGAAAAAGTAAATGAAATAATACAACGGTGGCTACAACCTCAACCCGGATGTGCCCCGCAAAAATAATATTACATCAATTACAAATTTAGATGAATGAAAGAAAAGAACACTCTTCTCACATTCCCCCGGCTATTCATCCACGATGATCCAATAATTCATATACACAAATCAACAAGATACAGATATGTGCAACTCCCACAAATTGACATATAGCAATTAGCAGACGTTTAGCAACACATATACACACACAGAATCACAGATTAGCCAAGAACTTAGAATTTCGATCAATTATTGTTCGGCACGATTTATTACATTTTAGTACCGCTCAATTCCTATCATTTTGTCAATAAACAGTGCTATTTTATCCCTGTCTGCTCATTAGTACAGAATACAGGTACACAGGCAAAAACACTGGACATAGTACACAACACGAATAGAAACGACGGTTTTTAGCCGGAACTGCAAATGGGACAGATAACAGATCATGACATTAAGTTTTGCAAACAAAATAATGTTGTGTACAAATAAATATTTATTTTTGGTCCAACATGATACAATATCAAATCACATGTTTAAACCATCATGGATCAAGTGGGCATGAGCTATCATGAGGCATCAAGTTGCAAACACCATCATGGTGTCTTGCAAGTGGTGCAAGCAAGTGGGTATGGTTCAATGTATTTGGAAAAGTTGTGATTTGAAGTGTGAACACACATACACCCACTTGATCTCCTCTCTGTACATTACTCCAGATTACACTCTGGTGTGAATTAAAAGAAATTGCAATTATAGAGAGATGCTCAAAGGACCAGAAGAACACTGACCAAAGATGGGCCCCACTCTCCAAAATTGGGCCGTAGATTTAATCATATTGGCCGCAATTTGCAGCCAAGTTGGGGCCAAATGGGCTCGTTCTCTTTGTGTGGGTCCCTGATGGTCATATATGTCCAGTGGCATATGCAACTTTTTATTTTTGGTTGCCTATAAATAGCAGATCACATATATAGTTCCAGAGGCTTTTGGAGTGAGAAAACAGTTTGTAACATTTGATAACTTCTTCTTCTTCCCTCTTTGAGCTCTCACTTGAGTGCTCCATTAAGGAGGTTGAAGTTGCTATCTACCTTGTAGCTCAAGCTCTCCATTTTGTTAATAAAGACTTGCTCTTTCTTGTTGTTTAAACTTCTTGTTCTTGTGATTTTTATCATGTCTTTCTTTTTCCTTGTTCTATTTTCTTTATATCATGCTTGAGTAGTTCTTCATGGTTGTGGTGATGGTTAGGATGGTGATGAATAGCAAAGACTTCCTCCATCTCTTGTGAATGTTTAAAAATATTAATGTGATTCTAATTTAAAGATTGTTTTATGTTATTGTGTGATATTGTATTTTGAAATCATGGTTACTTGTTAACCCCTTCTTATACCATATTCACTCATTCTCTCCATTTTGCAATGTTTAAGATAAAATCAAGTTGGTGTTAAGTTTGCTAAGTGTGGATACGGTAATTTGTGCCCGAGTGCTTGACAAACCCTCAGTTTTCATATACCGTATACCATCACAAACCCTTAGCAAAGTTAACACCAATACTATTTGCTCCCACTAACCACTTTGTGTTTTTGTTGTTGACGTATGCTTGTTAAGACTTGTACTTAGCATTGATACCTCAAGCGCGGACATACAAATGGTAAGTGAACAAAACGGACATCGTTTCGTGCCTAGCGGAGAATATCGGAAGTTGATGACTTGTGCCTCGCAACCGCTTCGACAAGTCGTGCTTCATGCCCGGATCAATGTAAAGACAGAAAACTCATGATCAAGGGAGCGTCGAAGTAATCGCCGCGATTCAACCATCCGAACCAAAGCCACAGCCACCTTTCTTCTAAACTTGTTTCTACAATATCGTATTTTTAGTTTTAGTGACAACCAAACCAAATTCTTTTGTTTCTCGAACCTTAAGAGACACTACCTAATCTCCAATTCCCTGCGGATCGACCCGTACTTGTCGGTTAGCTACAACGCGCCGTGCACTTGCGGTTTATAAATTTTAAAACGAGACCGAGCTCGTGTGCGCATTATTTCCAAAACTGATTCTATTTCCAAAACATACGCGTTTGCGCGCGCGGGAAAAGTCTCAACAAGTATTTGGCGCCGTTGCCGGAGAGTTGGTAGTTATTAGGTATTGTTATTTCTGGTTCGTACTAACAAACTAACTATTAACTCAAATTTTTTCAAAACTAACAAAACACCAACATTTCAAACATTTGTTCTCTGTCTTTTTTATCTGCTGTCACACTGTGTTTAATTATATGATTTTGCATATAACATAGGGACACTATTAGGACAAGAACCACACAGTGAAAAGTTGGAGCACCAACTCAAACAGTTGGCCGCCGAAATATTGATTATGGCCGCAAATTGCGGCCAGATTTCACCATATTGCTCCAAATTTTTGGGTTCTGTTCCTATGACATATTTTTGATCTATTGGTATATGCAAAATTTCACAATTGTGTGTGTGCGGGAATTGGGGCATATATATCGCTTTTGACACTAAATATCGTATTTTCCGGCATTTCAGGTTTTTCACGGAATTACGACTAGCAATCGTGCGGAGCGAGGCTCAAACTCAATTTCAAGACTTTAGTGAAGTATAGTGCCAAAGATCCAGGTAGTTTGACCCGCGCAAGCGAACATTCAACGACTCGGATCACTTTCAAGGTGGTTTTCTTAAACCAAATCAAATCGGTACGTATTTCCTAACACTTTCTCTCGAATCCGACGCAATCCAATTTTCTATCTTTTGCAGGATTCTTCGCACAATTTTGCCGCCAATAGAATTAGAGAACTAACCGTATTTCTTGCAGCGCATAATACTTGCTTTAATTGATTGATTTTCTTAAAATTCTTTTATTGATTGCGCATTGCATATTAATACGGATTATAAGGGCATAAATGACCAAACAAGATACGGTAAAGGATTTCATCACCTTTTCTCCGTAGCCCACAAATCACAAAACTGCATTCTTGCATACCTCCAGTAATTTAAAATCAATTATAACTTTGACTTTAAGGACTTCGCGCTCATTAGGAGAAGTTAACTGTGTTTGGAACTTTGCTTAACGGTATATCGTTCACGGGGTGTTTAGGCAAGTGTTCACGGCGCAACCGCCAAAAGAGAAAGGGGTATTTAATTAAGGACCTTCGCGAAAGCGTTGGAAAACCTCCCCTTATCTCTTGCACTTATCTGGCTTTGTGATCAGTATATCTTGAGCTTTTTTCTCGATACAGTTTTACTTCGGCAATCAGGTTCCTGAGCAGGTCTAGTTCACATAGCATAACATAGACTGCTAGGGGTGTGATATTCTTTAGTTTTGTGATATTTGTGAATTCTTGTTAATATGGGTGATACACAATACAATTCTATTTTTCACGATTCTTATTCTTTTGTTTATACTCAATCCCAATTGATTTGTACAAATTGCCAAAATTCTTCCCACATTCATGATAATTGTCCTTTTCTAGGGGGTGACCAACCGTCCCAAATTTTTGATAACGGTCACCCACCTAACACTCCTGAACCCATTCCCATTTCAACTATTGACCAAATGATTGAAAATTTAGAGAAAGAGGTCGACAGAATGACTGCTTTAGCATCACTACCATCACAACCCCTCCAACCCGAAACAATTGAACCATCATTAGAGGGTGACGGGGACATGGATGCTAAGTTGACCACTTTTGAAAACGGTATTGAAGTAATGACTGAGGTCGAGAACCAATCAGCTGCGACGCTAGCCCTGTTTTTACAGTAATCTGAGCAATTATTGGTTGTTCAAGCTCAATCTTTGGCTAGAATCGAGGAACAAACGAAACATTTAGCTGAGTGGATTCTAGGGTATGGACACGGTTAATCGGAACCCCATAGTGTCAACATTTGTCAGCTAGGGAATCACCCGAGTGAAATAAATGATCAGATCAATTTGGATGATTTTTTAGATGATGATACCACTGAATTGACTAGGTGTTCACAGGACACACAAGCAAACCCCCTAAGTCAGTCCACCATTAGCCTTCAAGTATCCACTGAACCTCTTATCACTTGTGATCTAGATATTGATTTAACTGATATAATACTTGATGAGGAAATTCTTGAACCGACTGATTTTTGCTTTCCAATTTTAGATGAGGGAGCTTGTGAATTTAACGGGTATGGTTGGGATAGATTAAGAGAAATCAATGATCAGGAACCCACAATTTTTGTATCACCTTTTGATATTGTTTCGGAAGAAACGTTAGTGTGGGAACCTACTTTTTTAAATGATATGAACCTACCCATTTGTGAATGTGATGAGGAGGAAATCTTTTTGGGAGAGAGTGTAAATAATGAGAGTAGGATTGTGAAAAATAATAGGGAGGAAAACGGTGTTGAAAATTATTCATTTATACAGAGTTTTGAGGAAATTTTTGCTGATGAACTTGATATTCTTGATGAGTTTGGGTCAAGATCATTTTGGGATCATCCTTTGAACCTTTCTTTTTCAGAACTTTTTGCGGATGAACTCCATTTCTTACACGAACCTGACTTCGAAACTCAACACATACTTATTGAAAATTCAATTCAGTCTGAAAACAATACTTTGACCGCTTCAAAACTTCATTTTCACCTTCAACATTTTTTGCTCCCTACTTTTACACGCTCATGCCCTTCACTAACATCTAACTTATACATATTCTTTTTCTTTTTCTTTTGTATATACATATTCTTTTGCCAGCCATGGCACTATATCGACAAAAATTTTGAATGGCTGGTATTAAATTCTGGACTAACCCAATCGTTTCACTTGTATATGTTGTAATTAGTCGTAGGTTTTTCTTTTTCTATGAATAAAATTCTCACCCTAATATCTAAGTCTAGCTACCGGAGACAGGGGCAACGATGAGGACATCGTAAAACTCAGGTTTGGGGGTGAGCACTGCATCATGTATATATTCTGTATTGCATACATACTAAAAAAAACACATAAAAATTAAAAAAAATTACAAAAATATAAAAAAAAATCATCATGTTAGCTAGCAAGGGAATTTAGACTCAAAATCTGACGGTTTGTTGATAAGATAGAAATAACTAAATTCTTGCTATGAAACCGACAACCCGAAAAATAACCCTCCTTTATGTTTAACCGTAGCTGATATGTGTCTTTTATATCACTTACACGTGTCGTATGTTTTTTGAGAATGTGATGAAAGTCTGACATGTCTGTAACTTTTAATATTGATAAAATCTTTAGGATCAAACAGGTTTGTCTGAGTTAAGTAATATCAAGACTTGTTCATACAGTGAAATTGATATGAAGAATTTTATAAAAGTTTTAACAGAAGATATAAGTCTGAAAAATAACCCATCTGAAAGCTTATTGGAGTAATTACACACCTTATCACATGTAACGTCTTCAGATTTAAAAGAAAAAGCTGGATATATCTTCGTCTTCACTGAGTGCTGAATTATTATAAAATGAGTCTTTTGTTTTGTGGACTTGGTAACTTGGGTAATTAAGTCCTTGGGGTGTCTCCTCGCCTAATGCCCTAAAACCATCTGGTTTGGGTGTCATTGACCCAAAACTCGCTAAGTTTCCAATCGCCAGATAAAACAAGCTAAGCAAGTGTTCTCTCCAAGTTAAAAGTTCTAACGGTTCTTTGTGGGAGAATAATCTTGGCGTTGCCGAATTTTCTATTTAAAAAACAGTTTTTTCACGGAGATATGAAGCTTTGTATTTATTAAGACGTTTTGCACGATAATGAAAGGTGTGTATGAACAAAAACAGGTGAAAGGTAGGAGTGAAAAATAAGACTTAGGTTCTCTATTAAAATTGATATATATTCTGACTTGAAACCTAACTGGAGAATAAAACTTAAGAAAATCTTAACTCCTTCCAAACTTGTGTGATCCTTTAGAAGTTTATCCCGGTCCTCAAATTTTTGACATGATTACCCTAATCAAGTTCTTAAAAACTTATAGACACTATCCACACAAATCACGTAAAGACGTGTATAAACTTATGTTAAACAAATTGTGAGGAGTGAAAAATAGGGTTTAATGTTTCTGACTTGGGTAATAGAACTTCTAACTTTGATCTCTAACCTTAAGATTAGAATCAACAGTCTCTGCGCGACGCTAACTTGACTGGATTTTGTGGGTGCAATCCGCTGAAAACCCTCAGGAGGCAAAACTCCTCCTACTAGGAACATCTAGATTTTTAACGGCTTATTGCACGGGCTCAGTGCAATCGCGTTCCCTGCGAAAGTGAAGGTAGGATTTTGTTTTGCTCGGGACGAGCAAAAGATAGGTTTGGGGGTATTTGTTCGGCATGATTTATTACATTTTAGTACCGCTCAATTCCTATCATTTTGTCAATAAACAGTGCTATTTTACCTCAGTCTGCTCATTAGTACAGAATACAGGTACACAGGAAAAAACACTGGAGATGGTACACAACATGAACAGAAACGACGGTTTTTAGCCGGAACTGCAAACGGGACAGATAACAGATCATGACATTAAGTTTTGCAAACAAAATAATGTTGTGTACAAATAAATATTTAGTTTTGGTCCAACATGATACAATATCAAATCTCATATTTAAACCATCATGGACCAAGTGGGCATGAGCTATCATGAGGCATCAAGTTGCAAACACCATCATGGTGTCTTGCAAGTGGTGCAAGCAAGTGGGTATGGTTCAATGTATTTGGAAAAGTTGTGATTTGAAGTGTGAACACACATACACCCACTTGATCTCATCTCTGTACATTACTCCAGATTACACTCTGGTGTGAATTAAAAGAAATTGCATTTACAGAGAGATGCTCAGAGGACCAGAAGAACACTGACCAAAGATGGCCCCACTCTCCAAAATTGGGCCGCAGATTTAATCATATTGGCCGCAATTTGCGGCCAAGTTGGGGCCAAATGGGCTCGTTCTCTTTGTGTGGGTCTCTGATGGTCATATATATCCTGTGGCATATGCAACTTTTTATTTTTGGTTGCCTATAAATAGCAGATCACAGATATAGTTCCAGAGGCTTTTGGAGTGAGAAAATAGTTTGTAACATTTGATAGCTTCTTCTTCTTCCCTCTTTGAGCTCTCACTTGAGTGCTTCATTAAAGAGGTTGAAGTTGCTATCTACCTTGTAGCTCAAGCTCTCCATTTTGTTAATGAAGACTAGCTCTTTCTTGTTGTTTAAACTTCTTGTTCTTATGATTTTTATCTTGTCTTTCTTTTTCCTTTTTCTATTTTCTTTCTATCATGCTTGAGTAGTTCTTCATGGTTGTGGTGATGGTTAGGATGGTGATGAATGGCAAAGCCTTCCTCCATCTCTTGTGAATGCTTAAAAATATTAATGTGATTCTAATTTAAAGATTGTTTTATGTTATTGTGTGATGTGGTATTTTGAAACCATGGTTACTTGGTAACCTCTTCTTATACCATATTCACTCATTCTCTCCATTTTGCTATGTTTAAGATAAAATCAAGTTGGTGTTAAGTTTGCTAAGTTTGGATACGATATTTTGTGCCCGAGTGCTTGACAAACCCTCGGTTTTCATATGCCGTATACCATCACAAACCCTTAGCAAAGTTAGCACCAATACTATTTGCTCCCACTAACCATTTTATGTTTTTGTTGTTGAAGTATGCTTGTTAAGACTTGTACTTGGCATTGATACCTCAAGCGCGGACATACAAATGGTTAGTGAACAAAACGGACATCATTTCGTGCCTTGCGGAGAATATCGGAAGTTGATGACTTGTGCCTCGCAACCGCTTCGACAAGTCGTGCTTCATGCCAGGATCAATGGAGCGCCGAAGCAATCACCGTGATTCAACCTTTCGAACCAAAGCCATATCCACCTTTCTTCTAAACTTGTTTCTACAATATCGTATTTTTAGTTTTAGTGACAACCAAACCAAATTTTTTTGTTTCTCGAACCTTAAGAGACACCTAATCTCCAATTCCCTGCGGATCGACCCGTACTTACCGGCTAGCTACAACACGCCATGCACTTGCGGTTTATAAATTTTAAAACGAGACCGAGCTCGTGTGCGCATTATTTCCAAAACTGATTCTATTTCCAAAACATACGCGTTTGCGCGCGCGGGAAAAGTCCCAACAATTATCAATATTCGTGTCTACCCCATGCATAAACCAGTACACAAACAAATCTGGGTAGAAAACACACAAGCCAAAAATCATAATTTCAAACACCTGAACCCCAGAAAAAATTGCGAGCAAATCGGCCCCACCTCGGCGGCGGATCCGCGACAAATAGCATGTTTGGCCGCGGTTCCGCGGTCTACTTAGGGGATTAGGTTCTCAAAATTTTTTCTCGTTCATACAAATGCCTGCATGTATTTTTAAGCTCACTGAAAAGATTTTTCGAGCAGCTTTGAAAATCGACAGCAAGCATGTTTGAAAATTTGATTTCAGGCAATTTTTCGTCGATCGAAGTTCTAATCACTTGCTCATAAGCTAGTTAAGGTTTAGTAGTCTCTGATACCACTGTAAGTCGATGTCGCACATCTCACGCACTTGTGGAGAGGCGGAATTTACAAAAAACAATTTTTATACTTTGCAACACTGACTTTAACTCCAGGATCTTAATAGAAACCTTAACTAGCTATACTACTTGGAGGTTTAACTACTCGGTAAGAGTTTTATACCTCATTGATTCTTGTCCTTCGGGTCTTCTTCTCCTCCTCTCTTTGAGCTCCTCGAAGATCCGGATCGCCCTTGATCGTCGACCTCCTCGTGTCGAAGGTGATCCACCCGAGAGTCTATACCTCAAGCTCTAACCTCTAAACCGAGGTAACTAAGGTACCTAGTTCGCTAAGTTAGGTAGCTTAGAAGATATGGAGTTTCTAATGGAGTATTTAATCTCAAGAGACCTAATGGTTCATAACTCATGTGAGGGGTTTAGGTCTTGAGGAAGAAGGAGAGAGAAAGAAAATTTGCAAATGAACAAGTGAAGTCTTAAGTGAAGAATGGCTCATACACTTTCTCACCTCAAGCATGAAATATTTTCCAATTGAAAATATCAACCATGCTTGAATAGTGAGTCCAAACCAATAAACAAAACCATAAGCCATGTTTCACTCCATGCCTCAAATATCTCCAATTTCCACCTCATTAATCTATTTCCAAAAATAGATAAATCCAAATAATGAGGTGTCCCCATCTAGAAGTATCTCTTGTGAAATTACAAGAATGCCCTCACCGTATATACATACCCGTATTCGTATTCCAAAAAATACGAATACAATGAGATAATAATAATCCAATAATATAATACTAGAGTCTGGTTTAAACCAAAGCCCACTGGTATTATCCGTCCGAACACCATCCGTGTAGCCAGTACACGTATATGATCGGAACCCTGCCATAAAACCATATGGCCTCTACATCGTTTCGCCCGAAGCAGGGAAACTCTCTATGTGGGTCTCTAAAGACTCGACAGTACGCTGGCAGTGGGTTTTACCACAAGTCCGTCAGCGATACTAGCTGCACGTAACGGCTACCCAGGTATCTGTCGATAAGAAGGCTGATGAGCAAACTCATCCGAACTCCTACTGAGCCTATCTGTGACAATCTCCGTATAGTCCGGTCTATTCGTCTAAGAGTATCGCATATCGGGCCTAAGAGGGTGGTAACCGTCAGACCCCTAATATCGTAATAAGTCGTGCCGGTGTAAAGCCCAATACACCCTGAGAAACTACTGGAGTACCTACCAGTAAATCTTGCTTGCCCTGGCCAGAGACTTTGTGTAATGGCTTTCCGAACACAGCGCGATATCAACCCCCAATACCAGGAGAGACGAATCCTATCTAACAACTACTGCCTCGCAGTGCTTCGGGACTGCACCCAACCACTACCTGTTTGCATGACTCATTTGAGCCGTGGTAGGGTAGTGATCTATGTACAGTAGGAACACACTCGAGACTAACAATGATGTCAAGTCAGCAGACTAACCTGTACTCATGCCATCTGGGAACTTCTAACTGACAATAAGTATAATACCAACTAGCAGTTCCCCCGTGAGTCCGTCCAGTGTAACTCATAACCTAATGAGTACGTGTATACTATCTTTGGTATGACATACCAATAGCTATGGGACTGGCCATCTCCCCTGCTGGGATGAGAAGCGTACATACTAGTCTACTCTGGAGTATCGATACCCAGTCTCGATAATCTTATGACTAGAGACCAGTATAAGGATGTGCTTATAGACTACCCAGCCCCCACTAATGTGATTGCCATCACAACATTGGTAGTCAAGAAAAGATCCTAAGGTCTCTATCAATATGTATTAGCGATATGCTAAAAGAAACATATACACATATTGAGATAGAATCAAACCAAGTAGCATACTACCATATTAAGAAAGACTGTTATTATATCTGTGTATATCCTAAGCTTTCAAAATGTAATATACAATCCAGTACTATACAATAATGGCCTCTAGGGAATATATCACTAACACCTCCGTAGATATACATTTACTCACCTACTATCCTCACTCTAGCCGAAGTCGATGAACATCTTGTCCTCCTTCGTTCCCCCGGAAGTCCATGCGAATGCACCTACAATCAAAGCATATTGTATCGAAATCAAAATAAATCCGAAAACCGATACGGCAAGCGAAACGCACATAGGTTAGAACCTATGGTCCACGCATGTAAGAACAACCAAACAACTCCCGACGTTGACGTGCAAACGTCAAACGACTGAGTCAAAACTTCAAATACCAAAAATCTAGTTTTCAAAAGTCGCAAAACAAAATCAGCAACTTCGAAAAACACTCCCAAATTTTACCTTAAGTGAAATTAGGACATTCTGCATATTGATTGGCCTAGTTATAAGATGATTGAGCTATGGACTAAACCTGGGACCCATACCCCTAGATTAGGCCGCAAATTACGGCCAATAAGGTTATTTTGGCAGCCAAGTGTAGGAGTTGGGGTTTCGGGTTTCAAGGGTAGCTTCCTAAGTGCCTGCACATCTCTCTGTATATACAATTTATTTTTCAAAGCTCTCGAGTCATTCCAGATTCTATTTGATCATCACAATTTAACAAAAACCCGATATCGGAAAATTCCAAGTTCATTTTTGAAACTTCTAAACTCCAATTTGGCCAAGGATTCTATTTCTAATAGATATGTGGTCACTAACTAAGCCTCAATTACATCTCCACAACTCAAAACATCCTCTAAATATCAACCTAGAATTTTCTAAGATCACTAAACATAACTTGTTTAACTCTAAACTAGCATGGGAGGTTAGGAAAAATAAACACTTAACTAAAAGTGAGGGAATTACCTTCCAAGAGCAACTCAAGAAAATTCTAAGATGGCTAAATGAGCTCAAGACTAGAAATTGATCCCACCATAATACTTGTAGTGATGTGAGGAACATTATTTGTGAAGGGAATATGAGATTTTGATGAAATTTTGTAAGGGTTGTATGGTGGTAGAAAGGGTGGTGGAGTTAAAGAAAATGGAGGAGGAGATGAGGAAATGGAGATGAAGAAATGAAGAAGAGGTGAAGACAAGGAGAGTGTAGAACCTTCCCACTCTCTCTCTCTCTCTCTCTCAACCATGCTTCCATGTCCCCTCCTTTATATATATATATATATATATATATATATATATATATTCTTATCTTTTCTTTTTCTTTTTCTCATTTTCTTAAATACAACATTAAAACCATGATAAATAAAGAAAGAAAACATGCATATAACATGTCATGTACACAAGCATGGTTAATAAATTAAAATATGGTTTAGTATACTAATTAGTAAAATACTATTTAAATTTAAATATTGTTTAGTATAGTAATTAGTAAAATACTATTCAAATTTAAACTTAAACTTGTATGGAAAATAAATATATATATAAATTTGTAAAATGCCCAAATCAATCAAACGCTTCCATAACTGATAATTCGTTTTAAAATTCCAATTATTTTTCCAAATTGTATGTATATAATTATACCATTCCATTAAAACTAATTTCCATACTTTTATAATATTCATAAAATTTATTATCTTATTATTTAAATTCCAAAAATAATATTTTATATTTCTGAAATGTTACAGACATCCTGGTATATTCGATGATCAAGGAGGAACACGAAGAGCCTTAAGGATTGTACTCCAGACATTGCAGCAAGAGGAGATGTATGCTAAGTTGAGTAAGTGCGAGTTTTGGTTCGATGAAGTGAAGTTCTTGGGTCATGTCATATCAGGAGATGGCATAACAGTGGATCTAGAAAATATTACGGTAGTTTGAGATTGGCCGATTCCGAGGACAGTACCAGAAATTCGAAGTTTTCTTGGACTCGCTGGTTACTATCGAAGGTCATGCAAGATTTCGCTCGAATAGCAGAGCCATTGACCAAGCCAACTCGAAAGGAGGAACCATTTGTTTCGTTCGGGAAATGCACGTGAGCTTTTGCCATGTTGGAGTATAAGCTAACAACCGCTCCAATCTTAACTGTACCGAATGTTTTCAGAGGGTTAGTTATTCACAGTAACGAATCGGAAAAAGTTTTGGGCTGTGTGTTGATGCAGCATGGATGTATGATAGCTTACACGTGAAGACAATTGAAGATACATGAGAAGAATTATCCGACACACAACATGGAGTTAGCTACAGTGATATTAACGTTAAAATTATAGAAACACTACTTATCAAGCGAGAAGGTCGAGATATTCACCGATCATAAAAGCCTAAAGTACTTGTTCACTCAGAAGGAGCTCAATATAAGAAGACAAAGATGGTTAGAGCTAACGGATGATTATTGTAACGCTTAAAAAATCGTTTAGGTTAATTGTTTGATAATTAGTAATACAACCCGTGTTTTCCGTAAAACCTAGTTATAATTATTTTTCCACATAAACACAATTATACCTATTTTAATTATGTAATTGCTTGCATGAGTGTTTAACTAGTGCTTAATTAATTGCTAGTTTACTTAATTATTTTCCTAATTTATTTACTTTAAATATTATTTTAATCATGCACTTACACACAAAATTAGTGTTAATTACAAATTAATATGAGTTAATACATTTTTGTGCACCATGACACAACTAAACAAAAAATGTAACATGTTGTTTTAACAATGTTTGACCATGGTTCTAGGTTTTATATAAAACTTAAATATAAAATAAAAGAAAATGAAAAGTGAAAAGATAATTGAGGTAAGGTGCATATTAATAAGGTATGGGTGAATCTTGACTTGAACACACCCTCTCACTCTCTCTTCCCCTCCTCACAAACCGCAACCCCTATCCCCAAGCTCGACCAGCAGCCCCTCCCCTATTTACTGTTAAGAATATGTATGCCCTAGAGGCCATTATTGATGATATAATGGATGTTTGGACATATATATAAAGGACTTTCTTGCTTGACATGATAGTATGCTATCAGGTTACATTTATCTTAACATGTAGACTGGTATTTACACTGTCTGTCTCTTACATGTTGATAAAGTCTTTAGGATATGTACTTGACTACCAAGACTATGATGAGATCATACTAGTGGGGCCAGGGTGGTCCAAAAGTACATCCTTTAATCAGTTCCTAGTCGAGAGAATATCGAGACTAGGGCATCGATATTCCAGAGTAGACTAGTGTGTACGTTTCTTGTCCCTTAGAGGGCGATGGCTGATCCCGCAGCCATTAGTTTGTGACATCAAAGATTATACACATGTGCTCATTAGAGAATGGTACACCGAACGGACTCGCCGAGGACTCCTATGAGGTAGTATACCTATCGTCAGATAGTAGTCCTTTGGTGACACTGGTACAGGTTAGTCTGTAGACCCGAGATCATCATAGAGTCTTGTGCGGCTCCCACTGTGCTTTGATTTCTTCCCTACCACGCTCAAAGGAGACGTGCAAACAGGTGGATTTTGGATATAGTCCCGAGTCACATGGAGGTATTGAGCGATAGGATGGATTTCGTCTCTCCTGGTATTGGGGGTTGATATTGCGCTATGCTCGATTGGCTATAACTGGAAGTCCCAAACCAGGGCTGCTTATGAGATTTATTCATAAGTGTTATCAGTAGTTTCTCAAACTTTTATAGGCCAGACATCGGCATGGCTTATCATGCTACTAGGGTCTGACATTTACGACCCTTAGATATGATATGCGACGTATCAGACGAAGAGACCGGACGGTACGGAAGTGTTACTGATAGGGTTCATGGAGACTATGGACAAGTTTGCTTGTTGATCTTCATATCGCTCAATACCCGGGTAGCCGTTACGTCCAGCTAGTACCGCTGACGGCTTGTGCGTGACTTATGTGATCATCACCTACTGCTGGCGTATTGACGAGTCTTTAGAGTCCCACACAAAAGTTCCTTGGTTCAAGCGACACGAAGTAGGATACATATGCGATATGTGTGTGGGCCTGATTAAATATGTGTATGTGATACAGTATTGTAATCTGGCAGTTATCTGTTATCGGTTCGGTTATTTGTGATATAACCAGATTGTCGAATCAAGTGTTGATTTGATAATGTGATAATCAGATAAATGATATTAGTGGGTCATATGTGATATAACCGGATTATTAAATCAAGTGTTGATTTAATAATGTGATATATATTATATGTGATATAATTATATCTTAACTAATATCATTAGCTCACTAAATATTTTCTTATATGTATTAATATATATATATATATATATATTATTTATATATATATATATAAATAATATATATATATATATATTGTTAGTTATATGTATGCCCTAGAGGCCATTACTATACATAGGATGTATATTGTAGTGGATGCTTGGACATATATAGGGAGGACTTTCTTGCTCGACATGATAGTATGCTATCTGGTTGCTCTTTACCTTAACGTGTACACTGATTGTCTTTCTGTTACATGTTGGTAAAGCCCTTAGGATGTGTACTTGACTACCTGGACTATGATGCGGATCATACTAGTGGGGACATGGTAGTCCATAAGTACATCCTTTAAGGTCCCTAGTCATGGGTGTATCGAGACGGGGCATCGATATACCAGAGTAGACTAGCGTATACCTTCTCGACCCATACAGATAGGCAATGGATGATCCCATATCCATTGGTGTTTGACATCGGAGATGATATACGGGTGCTCAGTAGAGACTGGGTACATTGGACGGACTCGCCGAGAACTCCCAGATGGTATTATACCTTACGTCAGATGGCAGTTCTCTGGTGACACTGGTACAGGTTAGTCTGTAGACCCGAGATCGTCATAGAGTATTGTGTGATTCCCACTGTGCTTTGATTTCCACTGTGCTTTGATTTCCACCTTACCACGTCCAAGAGGGCGTGCAAAACAGTGGTTTTTAGGTACAGTCCCGAATCACATGGAGGCAATGAGCGATAGGAGGGGACTCGTCTCTCCCGGTATAGGGAGTTGATATTGCGCTGTGTTCTATTGGCTATAACCGGAAGTCCCTGGCCAGGGTTGCTGAGATTTACTGGTAAGTGTTACCAGTAGTTTCTCAAACTGTTATAGACCTCATATCGACACGACTTATCGAGCTATTGGGGTCTGACGTTTACCACCCCTAGCCAAGATATGGGACATATCAGACGACGAGATCGGACTGTACGGTAAGTGTTACTGGTTGGATTCACAGGAGTGTGAGCGGGCTTGCTCGTCGATCCTATGATCGCTCAATCCCCGGGAGGCCGTTACGTTTAGCAGACCGCTTGCGGCTTGTGGGTGTTTGATATGATCATCACCTGCTGCCGGCGTATTGACGAGTCGTTAGAGTCCTACACTGAGGTTTCCTGGCTCAAGCGAAATGAAATAGGAGCGCATATGAGATATGTGCGGGACCGAGAATAATACCTGTATGTGATACTGTATTCTATTCTCTCGATATGTATCATGGGACGGTTATATGTGATATTGCCGGGTTACCGAATCAAATGTTGATTCGATACATTGATACACATGATGTTAGTCGGTTATATGCAGTATGACCGGATCATTAAATCAAGTGTTGATTTAATGTATAATTATATATTTGATATATTACTTTGCATTAACTAGTATTAGTTCACTCAAGATTGGTTTTCTCACTTGAAATGCACAAGTTGTATATGTGATATATTTTTGTGCACTTGTTTGTATCATGTTTGATGATACATGGAAACTTGGGTTTGTTTTTACTTTAAACCATGTTTAAGTGAATGGTTAGGGTTTTATTATCTTCTCTTGATTATTTATTTTATTTATTTATTCATTTTAGCAAGAAAAGAAATTGTTGCTTCTTTTGGATTTACTTTGAAGCTTCATGAAGCTTTGAAAAGTTCAACCATTTTTGTTTCTTTTGCTTAACCTAACCATTCACCTAACCCTAGTTTATTCTCTACACTTAACCATGGTTGCATTATGATAACCATCACTTGTTTTTCTATTATATGAGAATTCTTTTTCATTCATCTTCTTCTTCTTCTTCATGAAGAAAATGAAAGCTTGCTAGAAAATTGTCAAGTGATGAAATCAAGTGAGAAACCCAAATCCAAAGTGAACCCACTTCCTATTTCTTCATCCTCTACCACTTGCCATGTAGTATAGGGTGTTTTCTTCACAAGTTTCATGACTTGGTGAAGTTGGATCTTGATCTTGAGTTGCCTCGACGTAGATCATCTTCAGCATCGATGTCGACGACCTAGCCCGATCATTTCTTCGACGAAACCATCGCTAGAGTCCGAGATCCGATGATCGCAGCGGAGGGACATCATCACGGAGCTAAGGAAGTGGAGGACTGGATCTACAAAGGTTGTATTTTCGTTCACCCTTAGTTAAGTTGTTAACTTTCATTTTGTTTCGCCTAAACTCTAGTTAACGATCTTGCATTAGGGTTTCTCGGCATATAATTTTTGAATTTGGCATGGTTGATGCCTTGTGAGACCTCATGGGTGTGCCTAGGAACCCTACAGTGGTATCAGAGCCTAGCTAGAGCCTTAGGCGATGTGTAGACGATGTTAGAAATCCGATCGAACCCCGAAACCCTAACTTTTAACCCTCTTTGGACTTTTTCTGAAAAAGTGGATTTTTCCAAATTAAAAATATCCAAAAAATTCAGCAGGAAATTGTATGAGTTACTGTGCAGCACGTGACCCTAACTCGATCAAAGTGTCGCGGAACCGTGGCCCCACCCCTGCTTTTGCGGCGGTTCCGCGGCCATTCTGGTGAGTTAGGCCATGTTGTTTGCACAGTAATTTGTGTCTGGAGGTGCTGTATTTTATGGGAATTTTTAATATTTACTCAAGAGTTGAGTTTTCTGGGTTGTATTGGGGAGTCGGTGTTTCGATCGGGAAGTTTAATTTCGTCTATATGTTTTTCCGGGTAATTTAAGAATATGTTAAAAAGTTCGACCGGATATAAATACCCAATTTTTCCCCTGCCGGAAAATTTCCAAGTGTTAGATTTTTCCGTAGTTTAATGACGTTCTAAGTAGTGCAAGTAACGCGATGGTCCCTCTAGAAGACAACAAACCTTAACTCGATTATGTGACCGTCTTGTACTGCCCTTTGAACCTTAGGGTTTGGGGCAGTACGGCGTGCCACATGTGAGGCGTTGGCTTGACCCTTCTACGGCTGGACCGTAGGTACTGAGGTATGAAGTGAATGTTTTTAAACTTATTTCATGTGTTGTGCTGTTTCGGGAAAACTTGGGTGTTTGATTGTTCGATCGGAAAGTTTAACATTTTCTATTTATCTGGAATGTGATACAATATTTGGAATTCACAAGTAGTTATGAGATAACTAATATGAATGTTATAAACATTGCAGTTTAGTCTCACTTGATCGGTTGCCACGGAATTTTGATGTGATCAAAAGTCCGTCGCAATCATGTAGCGTACGCGGATACTCGCCGGATAAACTTAATAGACAGCTACACCCATTAGCCCCGACCTAGTGACTATAGGAGAACCCCATCGCCGAAAGCATCCGTTTGGGTGCTCGCGGTAGCGGTGTTCCGCCTTGGTGCACTTCGTCGACGGTATCGGGGGTGCGGCCGTCTACTAAAGTTTGCGACGAGCATTCGATCAGGATGTCGGGAATCTTGTTAAATTGCCCGACTTGATATTGAAAAGTGTTTTCGATTTTGAGACTAAAATGCGGGGTTTATAATTGTTAGGCGTGTGATGTCTAAGGAATTCATTTGGTTAGGCATGCGATGTCTAAAGATGTTGCGGATTCCAACTGTTTTAGTTTTACACTTTCTTTTCTGTGACCGTAAGTGTAATATGTGATATCGCCGGTTTCGTTGCTATATGTCAACGACAATTGGGATACGCATGTTTACTTACGTTGATGACATGTGATGTTATGTGTTGCTGGATATGTTATATTGGATCGTCGTGTTTGAATAGCCGGGGTTTTTTTTATGTGAGATGAGTGTTTTTCATTTTCATTCATGTAAAAAACTTGTTTGTAATATTCTTTTATTGGGGCACTTCCAGGTTGCGAAAGATGTCACCCATTGTATATTATTTACTTTTTCATACTAGGATAGACCCCAGGAGGAGGGCACAAGTAACTGGGTTCTGGAGTCTAGTGGGAGACCAACTCGAGGAGTCGAGTCCAGGTCCCCTAACTCTAGAATTGGTAGGGTTGCTTGCCGCTCTCGTAGGGGTCTAGGGGTGTGGGTTTGGCTATTCATCACGACCGTGGAATCCGTGTTTTATACTGGCTCGTATTAAAAACACGGACGTCCTAGTATATCTAATGTTTCATATGATTCTTCTGCTGCGATATCTGTGATGTGATCATTTGATGTGTTGTGATAGATACTGTATATAGTATATATGATATATTATATAGGCGTTACTTATGTTTTACACCCGCGCTAGCCCTGCCCCGCTCTGCCGTTAGTTACCTAACCTAACGGTGCACGAGGGGACATCGAGGCGAATGCGGATGGCATAAGTGTACGTCGTATTTATCTGTGATGTTTAGGTACTTAAATGATGGGACTTCATTAATGAGATTAATGAAATAAAAGAAACCTAAAGATGTTGTGGAATCGAATTTCAAAAATAAAACAGGTAGCTACAGTTCTTGCTTTGCACAGCGGTATATATGATATATCCTGCACCTTATTCGATTAGGAAAGGGCCGATGATCCCTTCACCAGGAATGACCCCTTTAGCAATAACTGGCAGATGCTACACACTCGGTTTGTCTTTTGATAGCTTCTATAGTTTCTGCTTTGCACAGCGATATATATGATATATCCCGCACCTCATTCGATGAGGAAAGGGCCGACGATCCCTTCACCGGGAGTGACCCCTTTAGCAAAACTAGCAAAGCCTAAAAAACACTCCATTTTTAAAATCATTTGATTCTACAACGATATCAAGTTCATTACGCAATAGGTTTTCAGAAAAACCTGACGTAGCCCTCCGTCATTTCAGATAAGTCATGCTTAGTATTCGTTCTTCGTTTGTTGACCTTGTCAAGACGCAGTGTGCGGTAGCTAACCAGTATTTATCTGCTTATGCATATGATGCAGATTGGGTTAGGGTAGTCGTACGGCCTTGTTGACCTTGTCAAGGGTCGTGCGGGTGGGTTTGATTCAATCAAGAAATGACGGGTTGAACTTGACTTACGGTCTATAGTTTGTTGACCTTATCAAGGTTATAGATCGTTTGGGGCAAAATATTATCGGGAATTTAAAGTGTTGAAATTTGCAATGAGATTGCATACCTTCTATTAGATAGTTGGATCCCGATACCCGCTGCGAGTAATTGTTACTCCTGGGAGAGTTTTACACATTACAATTAGCCGATCAAGTAGGTGTCTAGAAAGGTGTTAACGAGGTTACGCCTCTGGGAAAACGAGGTTTACTATAATTAGGTTCGTGCGAAAGCACGGGGGACCTCCCTCAAAGTACCGACACTGGCCTGGCTGAAAGATTGGCGAACTTGTAGCGTGTAATTAATCCCGGCTAGTCTTTCCTTTTGGGGTTTGAAGGAAGATTTGATAAAAATAGTGGGAGCCATCCTGATTAGATAAAATAATAACCAATCTATTCTTGCAAGAGCACACGCTGAGTGTTTTCTTCTCTCTCTCTCCAAGTAGCGACCAGAGCACGCCTTAATCAATATAATAATATGGAATATTGACCGAACCCGCTTGTTATACTGAGCTGGGGAACGTTGGTCCCGCTCCAACTTATAATTGTTATAAGACAGAGCAGGAAATTGGGGATTACCAGAATTCCCGTGCTGCCCAAACGAAGAAAGAGCATACTGATGCATCATCTTCGGGTGTGTTCATTATACAGAACTGTTTCTCAGTATTCTTTACGTCCTGGATATGTGATACCGGATCAGGATCCCGCATATGTAATTTGTTACATGGGCTACAGATAGGTAAAGAACCGAGAACGGGTGATAAGTTTCATGAGACGGAAAACGGGGCAAGTGTTGCAGCCAAGTATGTTGGTCACTGTCACCCTGTATTACCAATACATTGATTCTGAACGAATGTTATTAGATACCGTACCTGATATACAAAATCATATCAGTCTCTTTATTAGTAAAGAAAGGATATAATTTTGTATTGTTGGATAATGTTTTGAACATTTCCTATATCAAGAGTTGATCGGTTCAGGCACGTTATCTAAAAGCATTAATGTTCTAAATCAAACTACAGTTCTTAGTATACGGAACACACAAAAGAGGAAGAGTTCTGAAATGAACGGATCCTTCTTGAGGTTTTGTAGACCAGGTCATATCAATGTGACTCGACTAGCTTAAGTTACATAGTAGATGCATATTTAAATCAGTTTGAATTTATATCTTATGAAACCTGCGAGTCATGTCACAAAGATATAATGACCTCAGCTCTGTTCACTGGAAACAGAGAAAGAGTTAGTAAACTCTTGGGACTGATACATGATAATGTATGTAAGGTCCCCTGTCTACACATGCCAGGACCGGTTCTTTGTACTTCATTACATTCTCTGATAATCTCTCAAGATTCAGACATATGTTCCTGTTGAAACACAAGTCCGAAACTTTTGAGATATTCATATGAATATAAGTTAGAAGTAGAGAACCAAAAACCGGGTAGAAGTATTATGTCCTATGATGAGATCAGGGAGGAGAATACTTGAGCACGGAATTCTTGGACTTTTCTAAAGGAGAATGAGATTCTCTCTCAGCATTACTCCTCCGTATACACCATAGCACGATGGTATATCAGGGCGGAGCAATCACACCCTATATGATAAGGTGTGCTCTATGATGAGTACTACTGAATTACCTATTTCCTTTTGGGAGTTATGCACTTGAGAAGATGCATACCTATTGAATAGGGTTCAAATCAAATCAGTTGCCTACCACTCCATATGTGATATGGTATGGGAAGAGCCCATGTCTTAAGCTAGTTAAGATTTGGGGTTGTCCGGACTATGTCTAAAAGCAAAATCCGGACAAGTTCGAGGCAAGGTCTGTTATGTAGAACTGGAAAGGTTCCAGATATACAAACTACAGCAGATGATTTGGTAGAACCAAAGGATTCAATAGACACCGACGAACCTCAGCCTCTCCGCCGATCTAGTAGGGTTCCTCACCCACCTGAGAGATACTTTGGTTTCTCTATGACAGTGGAAGCGAGGATTGCATCATGAGATGATGACCCAACTAGTGTCGAGCTGGCCATCAGGAGTGGGACTCTGTAAGAATGGCTGGATGCTTAGCGATCTGAGATGGAATCCTTATACACCAACAAAGTATGGACTTTGGTTGCTATATCTGAAGGGTTAAATCCCCATCAGGAGCAAGTATATCTTGAGAAGATTACTTGGTGTACATGGAAAAGTTGAGACTTTCAAAGGTAGACTTGTTAAAGGTTTGCATCATTGACCAGGTATGGATTATGTTGAAACCTTTTCTAAGGATCTATGTTTAAGTCCATCCAGATCCTACTTGCCACGGCTACATACCATGACTACGATATCTGGTGGTTGGGTGTCATGACTGCTTTTCTAAATGATGTTTTGGAAGAGAGCGTCTATAAGTACACAGCCAGAGGGCCTCGTAGACAGTGGGAGCAGCAGAAACGTGTGCAAGATGTTTTATGTGATAAAACAGGCATCGCGGAGTTGGAACATCTGTTTTGATGAGTTAGTCAAAAAGTTTGACATCATCAAAATGGTAGATGAACCTTGTATATACAAAAAGGTAGTAGAGAGTATGGTGGTGATCCTCGTAGAATACGTGGATGACATACTCTTGATAGGGAAATAGTTTCCTATGCTACGCTCGATCAATCTCCGCTTATCACAACGATTCTCCATATAGGATCAAAATAATACCTCCTAATCCCTGAGTTTTCATCTATGAGATAGATGTAATTGGATGTTAGGATTCTCACTAGTAGTAGTGAGAAGGTATCAATCGATCCAGGGGAGAATCACTGGAAAAGTTCCAGAGTGATAAGGACGACTGAATGTCAGTCACAGGCATTGTCTTTACCCTGGATAAAGGGACGGTATGTTGGAAGAGTTCTAAGCTAGATACCGTGGCATACTTGACGATAAAGGCTGGATACATCGCTATTTAAGATGCTACCAAAGAGGCAGTATGGTTGTATATTAGTTCATGAGATGAACTTCGTTCCTACCATTGTGAGACAATGGAGTTGTAGCTTATGCCTAGGAACGTCCGTCCCATCAGTGATCCAGACATATTCTGAGGCAGTGTCACCTGATCATGGAGATGGTTGATCTCCAAGGGATCGAGATTAGGAGAGTAGACTCAGAGGACAACACGGCGGATCCACTCACAAAGGCCTTTTCCCAGAGAGAGACTTTTATGGGATGGTTGAGTATGAGATACTACAACCACTGCTATCAGATGGCCCTAGTGCAAGTGGGAGATTGTTAGTTATATGTATGCCCTAGAGGCCATTACTATACATAGGATGTATATTGTAGTGGATGCTTGGACATATATAGGGAGGACTTTCTTGCTCGACATGATAGTATGCTATCTGGTTGCTCTTTACCTTAACGTGTACACTGATTGTCTCTCTGTTACATGTTGGTAAAGCCCTTAGGATGTGTACTTGACTACCTGGACTATGATGCGGATCATACTAGTGGGGACATGGTAGTCCATAAGTACATCCTTCAAGGTCCCTAGTCGTGGGTGTATCGAGACGGGGCATCGATATACCAGAGTAGACTAGCGTATACCTTCTCGACCCATACAGATGGGCGATGGATGATCCCATATCCACTGGTGTTTGACATCGGAGATGATATACGGGTGCTCAGTAGAGACTGGGTACACTGGACGGACTCGCCGAGAACTCCCAGATGGTATTATACCTTACGTCAGATGGCAGTTCTCTGGTTACACCGGTACAGGTTAGTCTGTAGACCCGAGATCGTCATAGAGTCTTGTGTGATTCCCACTGTGCTTTGATTTCCACCTTACCACGTCCAAGAGGGCGTGCAAAATGGTGGTTTTTGGGTACAGTCCCGAATCACATGGAGGCAATGAGCGATAGGAGGGGATTCATCTCTCCCGGTATAGGGAGTTGATGTTGCGCTGTGTTCGATTGGCTATAACCAGAAATCCCTGGCCATGGTTGCTGAGATTTACTGGTAAGTGTTACCAGTTGTTTCTCGAACTGTTATAGACTTCATATCGACACGACTTATCGAGCTATTGGGGTCTAACGTTTACCAACCCAAGGCAAGATATACGACATATCAGACGACGAGACCGGACTGTACGGTAAGTGTTACTGGTTGGATTCATAGGAGTGTGAGCGGGCTTGCTCGTCGATCCTCTGATCGCTCAATACCCGGGTGGCCGTTACGTTTAGCACACCGCTTACTGTTGGATATATATGCGCTAGAGGCCTACATTGTATAGGATGCTTGGGATATGTATGTACATGACCGTCTTGCTTGATATGATAGTACGCTATTTGGTTTGACTTTTTCTTAACGTATGATATATTTTACTTGGTATTTATATATATATATGTTGATAAAGCCCATAGGGTGTTTGTCTGACTACCGGCGTTGTGATGGCAGTCATACTGGTGGGAGCTGGATAGTCAATAGGCACACCCTTAGATGTCCCTGGTCGCAGGAGTATCGAGATTGGGCATCGATACTCCGGAGTAGACTAGTGTATACATATCTAGACCCTGACGAGCGGCGATGGATTGGTCCCGCAACCATTGGTGGTGTTCACCTAAGATTGTGTACAGATGCTCACTGGGTGTGAGTACACCTGACAGGACTCGCCGAGAACTGACTGGATGGTATTATACCTAACGTCAGATAGCAGTTCTCAGGTGACATGTGTGCAGATAGTCCGTTGACTTAAGGTCATCATTTGTCTCGTGTGAGTTCCCACTGTTCTTTGATTATTACCCTACCACGGCTCAAAGGAGTCGTGCAAACAGGTTTCAGTTGGGCACAGTCCCGAGCCACATGGAGGCAGTGAGCGACTGTTAGGGATTTGTCTCTCCCTGTATAGGGAGTTGATATCGCACTGTGGTCGGTTGGTCATTACCATAAGTCCCTGGCCAGGGCTGATTGAGAATTACTGATGGAATGATCAGTAGATTTTGGGTGGTCTTGAACCATACCGACACGACTTGTACGGTTATTAGGGGTCTGACGTCCACCACCTCCCTAGACCGTACATGTGATACTCTTAGACGAACAGACCGGACTGCGCGGATATTGTCATCGACAGGCTCAGTAGGATTTCAGATGGGTTATCTCATCGGCTTTCTTATCGACAACTACCTGGGGACCGTTACGTACAGCTAGTGCCGCTTGCGGTCTGTGGTTAAACCCACTGCCAGCGTAGTAGTTGAGTCTTTAGAGTCCCACATAGAGATTTCCCAAACCCAGGCGAAAAGATATAAAGGTCGTATGGTTTTACGACAAAGGTTCGAACGCGTATGTGTTTAAACGCACGTGCGACATTCGGACAGTTTTTACTAGCTGGCTTTGGTTTAAGCCAGATTCTAGTATCAGGTTATTGGATTTATACAGTCTAAAGATTTTCCGTGTTTTCACGGATGAGAGGGGCGTTCTCGTAATTTTCCGAGAAGCTTCTAGAAGGATGTGACATGGAGGGAGAGGTGGCATTTTCATTTAATGATTTAGTGACTCATTGTGAGTGATTCATCATGTTATTAATGCATTATTAAATGCTTAATGACTCACATAATGAATCACCCACTTGCATTTATGAAACATGATGAATAATCTCATATTATTCATTTCTTTTTATTCATTATGTTTCATATATCAAGTGAGAAGCTATTTCATTATTATTATTATTATCATTATCATCTTCTCACTCTCTCTCTTCAAGCTCTCTCTCCTTCACCAAAGCCTAATCCTACCCCTCATGAGTTGAGAACAAGGATTAGGAAAGACTAATTACTCCATAACCTATCTCTACATCACCTTAGCTACTCTATTTAGCAACTAGAGAAACTAAGTAACCTCAAGTTTAGAGGTTATAGCTTGGATTAGGGTTCTCGGGTGGATCGTCTATCACGGAAGAAAGCCGAAGAGGACGTGGAGATCCAAAGAGGCCGTAGATAACATTAAGACGAAGGACTAGAACCGTTTGGTATAATCTCTTAACATAGTAGTTTAGAACTCTATAGCTTTTGTTAAAACTTGTTTAGCAAACGATTCATACGGTTATTCGATGTTTAATCATAGAACAAGATTGTTATTCATATTTCCGCCTCCCCATAAGTATTGGGGTGTTGAACATCGACTTACAGTGGTATCAGAGCCTAGCTAAACAGTATTTAACACACTTGAAAATTTGTATGAATTTCGAACGGAAAAACAAACCGGAAATACCCCGATATCATGTACTTTCTGTCGAATTTTAAATGAGGTCCAAAAATTTTTCGGGGACCTTCAGATTGACCTAAATGAATGTATTAGAACACCCAAGAAAATTGGGCTCATGAATCGGCCATAGCGCCGCGGAACCGCGGCCGATCCCACCGATCCGCCGCGATTCCGCCGCGCTTTGGACGATTCATCATCCCAAGTTTCTTGTGTTGATTCTCTGTGATATTTGGTGTTTTCTGGTAATTTTTATTTTTGCTCAGGTTTCAGTTTTACAGAGAAGTATTGGAGCAAAATTAAATGTGTTTAATCGATCGAAATTATACGGTATTTACTTGTTTGATTATATCTGTGAAATGTTTTATGTGTTCATAAACCTCCCCTAACTGCTAGTATGTCGGTTGGCAGGGGGTTGCACATATCTGTGATGTTATATATAACTGTTTGTGTATATAAACTGTATTGGACTGTTGTGGTGATTAGCCGGGTTTTGTGATGGGTTATTGTATTAATTCATTTGATGTAAATGTAATAAGTTGTAATATTATTTTGCGGGGCACATCCAGGTTGCGGTTGTAGCCACCGTTGTACTATTTCTTTTTACTGTTTTTGCTCCTAGGATAGACCCAAGGTGGGGTGCACAAACTACCGGGTATTTTGAAGTGTTGGGGCAGACCGCTTCACTTCTGATACTTAGCGGGTAGTTTGCCGTACCCATAGGGGTCTGGGGTGGGAAAATGGCTATTCATCACAACTGTGTAATCCGTCTTTCATTGCAGGCTCAAACGAAATGCGGATTGCTTGCAAATCCAATATTGTTTATCTGTGATCTGGAATGCCTATTATTGCGTCTGACGAATGTACAATATCTATATATGATAGCTATTTAGACGTCGCTTATGTTTTACACCCGCGCTAGCCCAGCCTCCGCTCTGTCGTTAGTTAAGTAAACTAACGGGTGATGACGGGACCCCGTGGCGAATGCGGATGGCATAAGAGGACGTTGTATTTTCGTTGTTATCTGTAATGATAGGTTAAAGATGGGACGCATTATTATTAATGCAAAGAAAATAAAACCTAAACTGAATCGTTGGAACAATTTCTAAAAACCACTCGGTTTTCTTGAAAAAGAAAATTTTAAATGCGGAGCTTAAACCACTCTTTTTAATAAAAGCTATCTTAGTTCCTTCGATCAAATCAAGTTCACTACGTTAACGGTTTTTTGCCAAAAACCAGCCGTAACCCTTCGTCGTTTCAGATAGACAGCACATCGTATTCATGCTATGCTTGTTGGCCTACGTCAAGGCATAGTGTATGGTAGCAGTATGTGTGCCTATTTGTTGCATAGATAGATGCATTAGTTTAATACAGATGTACACCTTGTTGGCCTACGTCAAGGGCTTGTACGATGTATTTAAATTGATCAGGACAACGACGGGTAGAACTTGACTTGCGTCTTATGACTTATTGGCCTACGTCAAGGTCTATAAGAGCTTGGGGTAAAAAATTACATCGGGAGTTTCAAACATAAAGGAAACTTGCAGATTTAGCTTACCTTCTGGAGTGTGGTGACTAGAGTGGCTTCCATCTAGGGCATCATACAATGATAGTTGGATCCTGATCCCACTGATGAGTAGGATTACTCTCGGGAATTTCTCTCACTTAACAATCAATGCTATACCCCAAGTAGGTGCCTAGAAAGGTGTTAGAGGGGCTACGCCTCCAGGGAAAAGAGGTTCTCTAATTAAGGAACTTCGCGAAAGCGTTGGAAAACCTCCCTCGAAGTACCAACACCAGCCTGGCTGAAAGGTTAAGCAAGAATTGTAACGTGTGATTAAATCCTGACTAGTTCTTCTTTTAGGTTTTGAAGAAGGATTTGAGGAAACAGTGGGAGCCATCCTGTTTAGATAAAATAATAACCAATCTAAACTTGCAAGAGCATATGCTGAGTGTTTTCTTTTCTCTCTCTCTGGCAGCTACCATGACTGGACTAAAACTATTACTTGAAAAGAATATACTGACCGGGCAGAACTATAAAGATTGGCTAAGGAACGTCAATATTGCGCTGACTTATGACAAAGTTGCATATGTTACCACCGCTGTTCCTCCCCTTTTCCCAGGACCAGATTCCTCAGTTGCGGACAAGGAAGTTCGTAAAACCTGGGATCTAGACTGTGGGCGAGCTAAGTGTATCGTGCTGGCGTCCATGAATAATGAACTCCAGAAATAGCACGAGAGTATGGATATTGCATCCATATTCCTCCATTGCAAGGAATTGTATGGTGAACACTCCCGTATCGCAAGGTACGAAACCTCAAGGAAACTCTTCCAGATGAGGTTAGCTCCAGGATCGCCTGTTGGAGAGCACGTCCTCAAAATGATCACCCTCATTGAGGAACTCGCAAACCTGGGATGCGTGCTAGAGAATGATTTGTATATCGACTTGATTTTGCAGTCCCTTCCCCACACCTTCTCTCAGTTCGTGCTGAACTTCAACATGCACGAAATGGAAGCGGATCTTCCAAAGCTCCTCAATATGTTGAGGGTAGCAGAGACCTCCTTGAAAAAGGAGAAGACCCCCGTTCTGTATGTTGGCCAATCATCTTCTTCTAAATCTAAAGCGAAAGCTAAAGGGAAGAAGAAGATGAAAGCCACCAAACCGAAGGGTGGGGTCAAGAAGGTGCAGGGAACGAACAAGGCAGGAAGGGTGAAGGCAGAAAAGAACGAGTGCTTCTATTGTCACAAGCAAGGGCACTGGAAGAAGGACTGTATGGCCTTTAAAGCCAAGGACATGAAGCAAGCTGTTGCTTCTGCTTCAGGTGTGTTCGTAATCGAAAATTGTCTTTCAGTAAACTCTACTTCATGGGTACTTGATACCGGTTCTGGTTCTCACATCTGTAATTCTTTGCAGGATCTGAGAAATAGTAGAGTACTGGGGGCAGGTGATATGACTCTCCGGATGGGCAATGGAATGCATGTAGATGCAGTTGCAATAGGGGAATATCACCTAGGGTTGAATAGTGGACACATTTTGGTATTGTACAACTGTTTTTGTATTCCCAGTATGTTGTGTAATATTATATCAGTATCTTTGTTGTCTAATAAAGGATATAATTTTGCGTTTGAAAGAAATGTCATGAACATTCTCCTAAATTAAGAACTGATTGGGTTTGGCACACTGGAAAACGGCATATACATACTTAATCAACCTCAAATTTTCAATATTCAAAACACGCGTAAACGAAAGGCTCAAGATTCGAATCAAGCCTTCCTATGGCATTGTAGACTTGGTCATATAAATGAAACAAGGTTGACTAAGTTACATAAAGATGGATATCTAGATCCGTTTGAATATTCATCATATGCAACTTGTCAATCATGTATCAAAGGAAAAATGACCAAATCTCCGTTCACCGGACACGGAGAAAGAGCCACTGAACTCTTGGGACTAGTACACAGTGATGTATGTGGTCCGATGTCTACGCATGCACGAAGCGGTCACTCCTACTTCATAACTTTTACTGATGACTTCTCTAGGTATGGACATATATTCTTAATGAAACATAAATCCGAGGCCTTTGAGAAGTTTAAGGAGTATAAAAATGAAGTAGAGAAACAGACTGGTAAAAGCATCAAGACACTTCGATCTAATCGAGGTGGAGAATACTTAAGTACCAGTTTCCTTGAATACTTAAAAGAGAATGGAATTCTCTCTCAGCTTACTCCGCCTTATACACCTCAGCATAATGGTGTATCAGAAAGGAGGAATCGCACGCTATTAGATATGGTGCGTTCAATGATGAGTAGTGCTGAATTGCCACTTTCCTTCTGGGGATTTGCTCTAGAATCAGCCGCATACCTATTGAATAGAGTTCCAACTAAGTCTGTACCTACCACTCTATATGAAATGTGGTGTGGGAAGAGACCATATCTCAAGTATATCAAGATATGGGGGTGTCCGGTATATGTTAAAAAGCATAATCCGGACAAGCTCGAAGCACGAACGGTTTTATGCAAGTTTGTAGGATACCCCAAGCATTCAAGGGGGTACATGGTCTACCACACTGAAGAACAAAAGGTGTTTGTCACTCGTCACATTGTCTTCTTAGAAAGCGAATTTCTTGCAAAAGAAATTAGTGGGAGCACGGTGGAACTGGAAGAAATTCCAGAACCTCAAACTGCAACCGAAGACTTAGAAGAATCTCAGATTTCAATAGAACATGACGAACCAACGCCATTCCGCAGATCTAGTAGGCTTTCTCATCCTCCTGAAAGATACTATGGTTTTCTTCTTGATGGGGATCGAGAGGATTGCATCATCGATGATGATGAGCCTACTAGTTTTCAGCAGGCTATCACGAGTAGCGACTCAGTGAAGTGGCTGGATGCAATGAGATCCTAAATGGAATCCATGTACACCAATAAAGTATGGGCTTTAGAAGTTGCTCCTCCTGGGGTAAAACCAGTTGGGTGCAAATGGATCTTCAAAAAGAAGATTGGTACATTTTGACAAGTAGAAACCTACAAAGCTAGACTACTAGCAAAAGGTTTTCGTCAATGACCAGGATTGGACTATGATGAAACTTTTTCACCTGTAGCTATGCTTAAATCCATTCGGATCATGCTTGCCATTGCTGCCTTCCATGACTATGAAATCTGGCAAATGGATGTAAAAACAGCTTTTCTAAATGGACATCTAGAAGAGAGTGTTTACATGGATCAACCAGAAGGTTCTTAGACAGTGGGAGCAGCGGAAGAGTATGCAAATTGCTTAAATCCATTTATGGGTTAAAGCAAGCATCGCGGTGTTGGAACATCTGCTTTGATGAAACAGTCAAGGAATTTGACTTTATCAAAAATGTAGATGAACCATGCATTTATAGGAAGATTGTAGAAGGAGCAGTAGTCTTCCTCGTTTTATACGTCGACGACATACTACTGATAGGGAATGATATCCCTATACTACAATCAGTAAAGCTCTTCTTATCACAAAAATTCTCCATGGAAGACTTGGGAGATGGATCATACATTCTGGGCATTAAGATCTATCGAGATAGATCTAATAGAATATTGGGACTTTCACAGTCCAGGTATATAGACACTATACTAAAGAGATTTAGTATGGAAGATTCCAAGCGCGGCAATATGCCCGCTTGTCATGGAATCACCCTCTCCAAGGAAATGTCTCCAAAGACTGATGAAGAGAGGGCTCGCATGGGCATTATACCCTACGCTTCGGCGGTAGGATCAATAATGTATGCGATGTTATGTACCAGACCGGATGTAGCTTACGCACTTAGTGTAGTAAGCAGGTATCAGTCTGACCCAGGTGAGAAACATTGGATAGCGGTGAAGAACATTCTCAAGTACCTGAGAAGGACTAAGGAGATGTTCTTGATTTACGGTAATGGGGACCTCCAGGTAGGCTTTTACCGACTCCGGCTTCCAAAGTGACAAAGATGATTCTAAATCCATTTCGGGTTTTGTGTTTACCCTCAATGGAGGGACGGTATGTTGGAAGAGTTCCAAACAAGATACCGTCGCAGACTCAACTATGGAGGCTGAGTATATAGCTGCTAGTGAAGCCGCAAAAGAGGCCGTCTGGATGAGGAAGTTCATTTCTGAACTTCAGGTGGTTCCGTCCATTGCCAATCCAATACCTTTGTATTGCGATAACAATGGCGCTGTAGCTTTAGCGAAGGAACCAAGGTCCCATCAGAAATCCAGGCATATCTTAAGGCGGTTTCACCTGATTAGGGAGATCGTGGATCGTCGGGAGATCGAGATACGGAGAGTGGACACAAAAGACAACACGGCAGATCCATTCACCAAGGCCATTCCTCAAGTACAGTTCGAGAGGTTATTTGAGATGTTGGGCATGCGGTACGCCAGCAACTGGATCTGGTAAAGACAGTGGGTACTCATTGCAGCAATTATAGGCCTTAGTGCAAGTGGGAGATTGTTGGATATATATGCCCTAGAGGCCTACATTGTATAGGATGCTTGGGATATATATGTACATGACAGTCTTGCTTGATATGATAGTACGCTATTTGGTTTGACTTTGTCTTAACGTATGATATATTTTACTTGGTATTTATATATATATGTTGATAAAGCCCATAGGGTGTTTATCTGACTACCGGCGTTGTGATGGAAGTCATACTAGTGGGAGCTGGATAGTCAATAGGCACACCCTTAGATGTCCCTGGTCGCAGGAGTATCGAGATTGGGCATCGATACTCTGGAGTATACTAGTGTATACATATCTAGACCCTGACGAGGGGCGATGGATTGGTCCCGCAACCATTGGTGGTGTTCACCTAAGATTGTATACAGATGCTCACTGGGTGTGAGTACACCGGACAGGACTCGCCGAGAACTGACTGGATGGTATTATACCTAACGTCAGATAGCAGTTCTCAGGTGACATGTGTGCAGATAGTCCGTTGACTTAAGGTCATCATTTGTCTCGTGTGAGTTCCCACTGTGCTTTGATTATTACCCTACCACGGCTCAAAGGAGTCGTGCAAACAGGTTTCAGTTGGGCACAGTCCCGAGCCACATGGAGGCAGTGAGCGACTGTTAGGGATTCGTCTCTCCCGGTATAGGGAGTTGATATCACACTATGGTCGGTTGGTCATTACGATAAGTCCCTGGCCAGAGCTGATTGAGAATTACTGATGGAATGATCAGTAGATTCTCGGGTGGTCTTGAACCATACCGACACGACTTGTACGGTTATTAGGGGTCTGACGTCCACCACCTCCCTAGACCGTACATGTGATACTCTTAGACGAACAGACTGGACTGCGCGGATATTGTCATCGACAGGCTCAGTAAGATTTCAGATGGGTTATCTCATCGGCTTTCTTATCGACAACTACCTGGGGACCGTTACGTACAGCTAGTGCCGCTTGCGGTCTGTGGTTAAACCCACTGCCAGCGTAGTAGTTGAGTCTTTAGAGTCCCACATAGAGATTTCCCAAACCCAGGCGAAAAGATATAGAGGTCGTATGGTTTTACGACAAAGGTTCGAACGCGTACGTGTTTAAACGCACGTGCGACATTCGGACAGTTTTTATTAGCTGGCTTTGGTTTAAGCCAGATTCTAGTATCAGGTTATTGGATTTATACAGTCTAAAGTTTTTCCGTGTTTTCACGGATGAGAGGGGCGTTCTCGTAATTTTCCGAGAAGCTTCTAGAAGGATGTGACATGGAGGGAGAGGTGGCATTTTCATTTAATGATTTAGTGACTCATTGTGAGTGATTCATCATGTCATTAATGCATTATTAAATGCTTAATGACTCACATAATGAATCACCCACTTGCATTTATGAAACATGATGAATAATCTCATATTATTCATTTCTTTTTATTCATTATGTTTCATATATCAAGTGAGAAGCTATTTCATTATTATTATTATTATCATTATCATCTTCTCACTCTCTCTCTTCAAGCTCTCTCTCCTTCACCAAAGCCTAATCCTACCCCTCATGAGTTGAGAACAAGGATTAGGAAAGACTAATTACTCCATAACCTATCTCTACATCACCTTAGCTACTCTATTTAGCAACTAGAGAAACTAAGTAACCTCAAGTTTAGAGGTTATAGCTTGGATTAGGATTCTCGGGTGGATCGTCTATCACGGAAGAAAGCCGAAGAGGACGTGGAGATCCAAAGAGGCCGTAGATAACATTAAGACGAAGGACTAGAACCGTTTGGTATAATCTCTTAACATAGTAGTTTAGAACTCTATAGCTTTTGTTAAAACTTGTTTAGCAAACGATTCATACGGTTATTCGATGTTTAATCATAGAACAAGATTGTTATTCATATTTCCGCCTCCCCATAAGTATTGGGGTGTTGAACATCGACTTACACTTACGGCTTGTGGGTGTTTGATATGATCATCACCTGCTGCCGGCGTATTGACGAGTCTTTAGAGTCCTACACAGAGGTTTCCTGGCTCAAGCGAAACGAAATTGGAGCGCATATGAGATATGTGCGGGACCGAGAATAAAACCAGTATGTGATACTGTGTTCTATTCTCGCGATATGTATCATGGGACGGTTATATGTGATATAGCTGGGTTACCGAATCAACTGTTGATTCGATACATTGATACACATGATATTAGTCGGTTATATGCAGTATGACCGGATCATTAAATCAAGTGTTGATTTAATGATTTAATGTATAATTATATATTTGATATATTACTTTGCATTCACTAGTATTAGTTCACTCAAGATTGGTTTTCTCACTTGAAATGCACAAGTTGTATATGTGATATATTTTTGTGCACTTGTTTGTATCATGTTTGATGATACATGCAAACTTGGGTTTGTGTTTACTTTAAACCTTGTTTAAGTGAATGGTTAGGGTTTTATTATCTTTTCTTGATTATTTTTTTTATTTATTTATTCTTTTTAGCAAGAAAAGAAATGGTTGCTTCTTTTGGATTTACTTTGAAGCTTCATGAAGCTTTGAAAAGTTCAACCATTTTTGTTTCTTTTGCTTAACCTAACCATTCACCTAACCCTAGTTTATTCTCTACACTTAACCATGGTTGCATTATGATAACCATCACTTGTTTTTCTATTATATGAGAATTCTTTTTCATTCATCTTCTTCTTCTTCTTCATGAAGAAAATGAAAGCTTGCTAGAAAATTGTCAAGTGATGAAATCAAGTGAGAAACCCAAATCCAAAGTGAACCCACTTCCTATTTCTTCATCCTCTACCACTTGCCATGTAGTATAGGGTGTTATTTTTCATAAGTTTCATGACTTGGTGAAGTTGGAGCTTGATCTTGAGTAGCCTCGACGTAGATCATCTTCGGCATCGATGTCGACGACCTAGACCGATCATTTCTTCGACGAAACCATCGCTAGAGTCCGGGATCCGATGATCGCAGTGGAGGGACATCATCACGGAGCTAAGGAAGTGGAGGACCAGATCTACAAAGGTTGTATTTTCGTTCACCCTTAGTTAAGTTGTTAACTTTCATTTTATTTCGCCTAAACTCTAGTTAACGATCTTGCATTAGGGTTTCTCGGCATATAATTTTTGAATTTGGCATAGTTGATGCCTTGTGAGACCTCATGGGTGTGCCTAAGAACCCTACACACACACAGATATATATATATATATATGTTGCATGGCATGATTTCTATTTTTGAGAAAAATAGAAATGAGGTGGAAAATGAGAGCATGGTTGCAAGCATGGGCTTTATATTTGTTTATTCATCTTGAATTACTATTGAAGCACGACACCATATTTTATTTGTGGATATTTGTATGCTTTAATGAGTGAGGTCAAGGGGTTAGATTCATTCTAAGCTCATTCTCAACACTTAGCCATTTTATTTTTTTTGAGTTGCTCTCATGGTTGCTCTCTAGCTTCTTCTTCTTCTTCAATGTCATGGTTCAAGCTTCAACCCCCACATGTGATGTGAACCATGAAACTTGAACACAAACATGTGAGATTTAAGCATCCCCTACTTTACCATCCTACACTTGACTAGCGACCGAGTGTAGTATGTTTCCTACGCTAAAGAGTTTAGTGTAGAGGTAGCTTGAGTTGGAGGGACTCCGCGTGGATCATCTTCGGCACGAAGCTCATCGAAGGAAGCTCATCCAAATCCTTAAGAGGAGCCTAGTGGAGTCGCGGGACTACTACACGGAGCATGTGAAGTGAAGGACTTGATCTTCAAGGGTATAACCTTCTTTCACTTAACTAGTTTTGCGATGATATCAATCTAAACCCTAATATTCTAGCAAAGATCTTGTATAGTCTAACTTAGCACTTAATAAAAATAAAAATTTGGCATGTTTGATTCTACTAAAACCTCATGGTGTTGCTAGGGTCGACTTTCATGGTACCAGAGCCAAGATAGAAAATTAGGGTAGACTATCCTAGCTTGTAGCGACGTTAGAAATCCGCCATTTTTTTCGCGCAAAAACTGCCGATAAAAATAGTTTCCAAAATGATATTTTGAGTTGTTTGCACACCCTGCGGGCTCACGGTTTGAACCAAGAAACCGCGGGGTGGAGCATGCGCATCCCGAGGACACCCCGGGGGGACCAGAGGCCGGACCCACACCCCAAGACCACCACAAGGTGGCCTTGGGGGTGGGTGACCCGAGAGCACCCCAACTGGGTGTCTAGGGTCTGCTTTCCCATAGGGGCCGCTTCGAGGTGGCCTCTAGGGGTGGGTATTCCCCCCCGAGGCCCCCCATTCGATAGTTAATTTTGGGATCTTCGCCTCCGCGAAGATTCGGGCGGGTTTCGAGTTCGTTTCGACTCCCGGAATTGCTTAAAACGACCGATTTTAGAACTTTAGCTCACTGGATTTTTCATGTCTTGGAAATATTGGTTTAGTTGACTAATTGCATGTGGAATTCTAATGTTACGGTTACTTTACAATCTTTGTGATGTGTGATACAATTATTAGAATCCAGATTAATTAGTTTTATGAAAACTAGTTAGTATATTGTAAACCTAGCCGTTTAGTCTCAATTGATCGATTGCCATGAAGTTTTGATTCGGATCAAAACTCCGTCGCAATTGCGTACTGTACATGATTACTAAGTCAAGAATCCTGTTGAATTATCCCACAACCAATTGAAAAGAATTTTCAATTTGAGACTAAAATGCATGTTTTATAAGTTAGGCATGAAATCAGGAATATGAGATGTTCCGGGTATATGATGTCTAAGGATATTGCGGATTCTAATTATTGTAGTTTTCTGTTTTCTTTTCTGGGACCGTAAGTGTAATATGTGGGGTATCCCAATCTCGTTGATGTATGTCAACAAGTTTTAGAGATATGCATATTTGCTTACGTTGATGATATGTGATATCATGTGTTGCTATTGATATGATTTATTGGATCGTCGTGAAAGAATAGCCGGGGGGTTCTATGTGAGATTAGAGTTTTTATTTTCATTCATGTAAAATCTGTATGTAATATTCTTTTATTGGGGCACTTCCGGGTTGAAGATGATGTCACCACTGTTGTATATTATTTACTTTTCCACATTAGGATAGACCCAAGGTGGGGAGCACAAGTAACTGGGTTCTAGAGTCCAGTGGGAGACCATCTCAAGGAGTTGAGACCGGGTATCCTAACTCTAGAATTGGTAAGGTTACTTGCTGCTCTCGTAGGGGTCTATGGGATATGGGTTTGGCTATTCATCACGACCGTGGAATCCATGTTTTACATTACTGGCTAAATTTAGAACACGGAAATCCTAGTATATCCAATATTTCATATATTGCTTCTGCTGGATGATTCTGTGATGTTGATCATATAACTGCGTGAGACGAATGTGATATTATATATATGATATATAATAAACGTTGCTTATATTTTGCACCCGCGCTAGTCCAGCCCCCGCCCTGCCGGTAGTTAAGTAACCTAACGCTGCATGACGGGGCCCAGTTGCGAATACGGATGGCATAAGCGTACGTTCTATTTTCGTTTCACTTTTCTGTAATATTTAGAAAACATTAAATGATGGGACTTCATTAATGAGATTAATGGAAAGAAAGAAACCAAAAGATGTTGTAGAATCAAATTTTAAAAAATGGTAGCTCTAGTTTTTGCTTTGCATAGTGGTATTTCTTGATGAATATCCAGCACCTCATTCGATGAGGAATGATCCAAGATCCCTTCATAGGGAGTGACCTCTTTAGCGAAGCTAGAAAATGCTACAACTCAATCGGTTTTGGTTTTGCTTACCTTCTCTAGTTATTGCATTGCATAGTGATATTCTTGAATATCCAGCACCTCATTCGATGAGGAAAGAGCCGAGATCCCTTCACCGGTTGTGACCTCTTTAGCGAAGCTAGAAAAGCCTCAAAAACACTCCTTTTCAAAATCATTAGATTCTACAACGATATCAAGTTCCTTACGCTCATGGTTTTCTTAAAAACCTGCGTAGCCCTCCGTCGTTTCAGATAAGTGTTATTTTAATATTCGTGCTACATTTTTTTACTATGTTAAGGCGTAGTGTGAGATAGCTAATTAGTTCTTATCTGTAACCATATGATGCGGTTGGATTAGGGTAGTCGTACGGCTTTGTTGACTATGTTAAGGGTCGTGCAGGTGGGTTTAATCTAATCATGAAATGACGGGTTGAACCTGACTAGTGCTTATGATTTGTTGACTATGTTAAGGTTATAAGTGGCTAGGCGTAAAAAATTTATCGGGAATTTCAAGTGTTGAAATTTGCAATGAGATTGCATACCTTCTATATGATAGTTGGATCCCGATACCCACTGCGACTAAGAGTTACTCCTGGGAGAATTTTGCACTTTACAATTAGCTAATCAAGTAGGTGTCAATGGAGTTATGCCTCTAGGGAAACGAGATTAATTTTAATTAGGTCCGTGCGAAAGCACGGGGAACCTCCCTCGGAGTATCGATACCTGCCTGGCCGAACGATTGGCGAACCTGTAGGGTGTAATTAATCCCGGCTAATCTTACCTTTTATGGTTTGAAGGAAGATTTGATAAAAATAGTAGGAGCCATTCTGATTAGATAAGATAATAACCAATCTAATCTTGCAAAGAGCGCACGCAAAGTGATTATCTTTCACTCTCTCCTGGTAGCGACCAATGAAATGCCTTAATAAGATAGTAATATGGATGTATTGACCGAATCTACTTATTATACTGGGCTAGGTTACGCTCTATTTTATGATTGTCATAAGTCTGAGTAAGGAATAGGGGAATATTCGGATTCCCACGCCACCCAAACGAAGAATAAGCATGTTGATGCATTGTCTTCGGGTGTGTTAAAGAACTGTTTCTCAGTTTGCTCTACGTCCTGGGTATTGGATACCGAATCAGGATCCCACACATGTAATTTTTTACATGGGCTATAGAAAGGTGGAGAACTGGGAAAGGGTGATATGTCTCTAGTAGTAGAGATGATGCAATTTTTGCAGCCAAAGCAGTTGGCAAATATCAGCTAGTGTTACCATGTGGTAATACAATAATTCTTAGCGATTGTTATATCATACCAATAATATTGTGACTAAATCAAGTGTTTATTGGGTAAGGTATGTTGTATAACAGTGTACACGTTCTGAATCAAACTACAGTTCTAAACGTACACAACACACACAAGTGTAACAGTTCAGAAATGAACGAAGTCTTCTTTAGGCATTGTAGACTAGGTCATATTGATGAAACAAGACTAGCTAAAGTTCCATAAGGATGTATATTTGAATCTGTTCGAATTTACATCTTATGAAACTTGTCAGTCATGTCTCAAAGACCAAGGTGACCAAATCTCCATTTACTGGAAACAGAGAAAGAGCTACTGAACTCTTGGACAGATACATGGTGATGTATGCGGTCCTATGTCTACACATGTCAGAGATGGTTCCACGTACTTTATTACATTCACCGATGTTCTTTCAAGATACGGACATGTGTTCTTGTTGAAACACAAAACTGAATCTTTTGAGAATCTTTTGAGAATATCAAGGAAGATAAGTACGAAGTAGAGAACTAGATGGGTAAAGGTATTCAAATCCTTCGATATGATTGGGGAGAAGAATACTGGAGCACGGAATTCCAAGACTATTCAAAAGAGAATGAGATTCTTTCTCAGTTTACTCTTCCGTATACATCACAGCACAATGGTATATCGGGATGGAGGAATCGCACCCTTTGAGATATGGTGCGCTCTATGATGAGTACTGCTGAGTTGCCTATTTCCTTTCAGGGACATGCACTTGAGAAGATGCATACCTATTGAATAGAGTACCGATCAAATCCGTTGCCTACCACTCCATATGAGATATGGAATTGGAAGAGACCATCTCTTAAACGAGTTAAGATATGGGGTTGTCCGGCCTATGTTGAAAAAGCAAAATCTGGACAAGCTCGAGGCAAGGTCAGTTCTATGTAAGTTTATAGGATATCCCAAGCGTTCACGAGGGTATATCTTCTACCACACTAAGGAACAAATGGTGTTTTGTTTCTCGACATGCCACCTTTTTAGATTTCTTGTGGAAGAAATCAGTGGCGATGAGGTAGAACTAGAAGAATTTCCAGCAAAGCAAACTATAACTGACGATTTGCTGGAACCGGAGGATTCAATAGTCCCCGACGAAGCACAACCACTCGGCAGATCTAGTTGGGTTCCTCATCCACCTGAGAGATACTACGGTTTTCTCGTAGACGGTGGGAGCGAGGATTGAATCATAGAGATGATGACCCAACTTGTTTCGAGCAGACCATCACAAGTGGAGACTATGTGAAATGGCTGGATGCTATGCGATTTGAGATGGAATCCATGTACACCAACAAAGTATTGATTTTGGATGTTTCTCCTGCAGGGGGTAACACCCATCGGGAGTAAGAGGATCTTTGAGAAAGATAATTTGGTGTAGATGGAAAAGTTGTGACTTTCAAAGCTATGCTTAAGTCCATCAGGATCCTACCTGCCATTGCTGCATACCATGACTACTAAATCTGGCAGACTGCACGTCAAAACCGGTTTTCTAAATGGTGATTTAGAAGAGAGCGTATATGACACTGCCAGAGGGCTTCGTAGACAGTGGGAGCAGCGAAAACATGTGCAAGCTGCTTAAATCCATCTACGGGTTAAAGCAAGTCATCGCGTAGATGGAACATCTGTTTTAATGAAGCTGTCAAAGAGTTTGACTTCATCAAAAAGGTAGATGAATCATGTATAAATAAGAAGGTTTTAGAGAGCATGGTTGTCTTCCTCGTATTGTATGTGAATGACATACTCTTGATAGGAAACGATGTTCCTATTCTACACTCGGTCAAGCTCCTCTTATCACACAGGTTTTCCATGAAAGATCTAACTGATGCATCCAACATCCTGGGGATATAGATCTATAAAGATAGATCTAATTTAGGATTGTCCCAATCCATGTACATAGAAACCATGCTAAAGGGGTTTAGTATGGATGATTCTAAGAGTGGTAATGTACCCGCTTGTTTAAGAATCACTCTCTCCAAAGAGATGTCTCTCGAGACTGATTTGGAGGGGGCTCGCATACAAGAAATGCCCTATGCTTTGGCAGACGGGTCAATCATGTATACGATGTTATGTACCAGACCAGAGGTAGATTACTTACTAGGTGTAGTGAATAAATATCGAAAAGAACTTTAGAAAAACTACTGGACAGCTAAAGAACATTCTTAAGTGCTTGAGAAGGACTAAAGAGATGTTCTTGGTGTAAGGTAACGGTGAACTCCAGATGGAGTCCTTTACCGATTCGAGCTTCCAGAGTGATAAGGACGACTGAAAGTCGGTCTCGGGTTTTGTCTTCACCCTCAGTGGAAGGACGGTATGTTGGAAGGGTTCCAAGCTATATACCGTAGCAAACTCGTTGATAGAGGCTAAATACATCACTACCGACGATGCTACCAAAGGGGTTGTCTGGATGAAATAGTTAATGTGATGAACTTGGTTCTTACCATTGAGCATCCAACACCTGTGTATTGTGATGGCAATGGAGTTATGGCTTTGGCCTTGGAACCCCGGTCCAGTTAGCGATCCAGACATATTCTTAGACAGTATCACCTGATCAGGGAGATATTTGATCTCCGGAAAATCGAGGTAAGGTAAGTTGACACAGAGGATAACACAGCGGATCCACTCAGCAAGGCCATTCCCCAGATGATATTCGAGAGACTTTTGGGACATTGGGTATGAGATAATACAACAACTGGCCTTAGTGTAAGTGGGAGATTGTTAGGAATATTTATGCCTTAGGGGCCATTATTGATGATATAGTGAATGCTTGGACATATATATAGAGGACTTTCTTGCTCGACATGATAGTATGCTATCAGGTTACCTTTATCTTAACATGTAGACCGGTATTTATATTGACTGTCTCTTACATGTTGATAAAGCCCTTAGGATATGTACTTGACTACCAGGACTATGATGAGATCATACTAGTGGGGCCAGGGTGGTCTAAAAGTACATCCTTTAATCAGTTCCTAGTCGATGGAATATCGAGACTAGGGCATCGATATTCCAGAGTAGACTAGTATGTACGTTTCTTGTACCTTAGAGGGCGATAGATGATCCCACAGCCATTGATGTATGACATCAAAGATTGTACACAGGTGCTCATTAGAGAATGGGTACACCGAACGGACTCGCCGAGGACTCCTATATGGTAGTATACCTATCGTCAGATAGAAGTCCTCTGGTAACACTGGTACAGGTTAGTCTGTAGACCCGAGATCGTCATAGAGTCTTGTGTGGCTCCTACTGTGCTTTGATTTCTTCCCTACCACGCTCAAAGGAGACGTACAAATAGTTGGATTTTGGGTACAGTCCCGAGTCGCATGGAGGCAATGAGCGATAGGAGGGGTTTCGTCTCTCCCGGTATTGAGGGTTGATATTGCGCTATGCTCGATTGGCTATAACTGGAAGTTCCTGGCCAGGACTTCTTATGAGATTTACTGATAAGTGTTATCAGTAGTTTCTCGAACTATTATAGGCCAGACATCGGCATGACTTATCATGTTACTGGGGTCTGACGTTTACCACCCCTAGACATGATATGCGACATATCAGACGAAGAGACCGGACTGTACTGTAGTGTTACTGATATGCTTCATGGTGACTATGGACAAGCTTGGTTGTTGATCTTCATATCGCTTAATACCCGAGTAGCCGTTACGTCCAGCTAGTACTGCTGACGACTTGTGGGTGACTAATGTGATCATCACCTACTGCTGGCGTATTGACGAGTCTGTAGAGTCCCACATAGAAGTTCCCTTGTTCAAGCGAAACGAAGTAGGACATATATGTGATATGTGTGTGGGTTTGATTAAATACGTGTATGTGATACAGTATTGTAATCTGGCAGCTATCTGTTATCGGTGATATAACCAGATTGTCGAATCAAGTGTTGATTTGATAATGTGATATTAAGATAAATGATATTAGTGGGTCATATGTGATATAACCGGATTATTAAATCAAGTGTTGATTTAATAATGTGATATCTATTATATGTGATATAATTATATCTTAACTAATATCATTAGCCCACTAAATATTTTCTTATATGTATTAATATATATATATATATATAATATAAATATATATATGTAGCATGCCATGATTTTTATTTTTGAGAAAAATAGAAATGAGGTGGAAAATGAGAGCATGGTTGCAAGCATAGGCTTTATAATTGTTTATTCATCTTGACTTTTTATTGAAGCATGACACCATATTTTATTTGTGGATATTTGTATGCTTCAATGAGTGGGGTCAAGGGGTTAGATTCATTCTAAGCTCATTCTCAACACTTAGCCATTATATTTGAGTTGCTCTCATGGTTGCTCTCTAGCTTCTCTTCCTCCTCAATGTCATGGTTCAAGTTTCGACCCTCACATGTGATGTGAACCATGAAGATTGAACACAAACTTGTGAGCTTTAGACATCCCCTACTTCACCATCCTACACTTGACTAGCGATCGAGTGTAGAGTGTTTCCTATGCTAAAGAGTTTAGTGTAGTGGTAGCTTGAGTTGGAGGGACTTCGCGTGGATCATCTTCGGCATGAAGGTCATCGGAGGAAGCTCATCCAATCCTCAAGAGGAGCCTAATAGAGTCGCGGGACTACTACACGGAGCTTGTGAAGTGAAGGACTTGATCTTCAAGGGTATAGCCTTCTTTCACATAGCTAGTTTTGTGATGATATCAATCTAAACCCTAATATTCTAGTAAAAATCTTGTATAGTCTAACTTAGCACCTAATAAAAATTAAAATTGGGCTTGCTCAATGCTACTAAAACTTCATGGTGGTGCTAGGCTCGAGTTTCATGGTATCAGAGCCAAGCTAGAACATTAGGGTAGACTATCATAGCTTGTAGCCACGTTAGAAATCCGCTGTTTTTGTCGCGCAAAAACTACCGATAAAAACAGTTTCCAAAATGATGTTTTGAGTTGTTTTCACACCCCGCGGGCTAACGGTTTGAACCGAGAAGCCGCAGGGTGGAGAGTGCGCACCTCGGGGACACCCCGGGGGACAAGAGGCCGGACCCACACCCCAAGACTCCCCTTGGGGGTGGGTGACCGGAGAGCACCCCAACTGGGTGCTCTCGGGTGTGCCTTCCCCTAGGGGCCACTTCGAGGTGACCTTCAGGGGTGGGTACCCCCCAGTCCCCCCATTCGATAGTTAATTTTGGGATCTTCGCCTCTGTGATGATTCGGGCGGGTTTTGAGTTCGTTTCGACTCCCGGATTGGCTTAAAACGACCGGTTTTGGAACTTTAGCTCGCTAGATTTTTCATGTTATGAAAACTAATTAGTATATTTAAACCTAGCCGTTTAGTCTCAATTGATCGATTGCCACGATGTTTTGATTCGGATCAAAACACCGTCGCAATTGAGTATTGTACGTGATCACTAAGTCGGGAATCTTGTTGAATTACCCGACAACCAATTGAAAAGAATTTTCAATTTAAGACTAAAATACAAGTTTTATAAGTTAGGTATGAAATCCGGAATATGAGATATTCTGGGTTTATGATGTCTAAGGATATCGCGGATTCTAATTATTGTAGTTTTCTGTTTTCTTTTCTGCGACCGTAAATGTAATATGTGGGGTATCCCAATCTCGTTGCTATATGTCAACAAGTTTTAGGGATACGCATATTTGCTTATGTTGATGATATGTGATATCATGTGTTGCTGTTTATATGATTATTGGATCGTCTTGAAAAATAGCCGGAGGGTTCTATGTGAGATGAGAGTTTTTATTTTCATTCATGTAAAATCGGTATGTAATATCTTTTTTTGGGGCACTTCCGGGTTGAGGATGATGTCAGCACTGTTGTATATTATTTACTTTTCCGCATTAGGATAGACCCAAGGTGGGAAGCACAAGTAACCGGGTTTTAGAGTCCAGTGGAAGACCATCTCAAGGAGTTGAGACAGGGTCTCCTAACTCTAGAATTGGTAGGGTTACTTGCTGCTCTCGTAGGGGTCTATGGGATGTGGGTTTGGTTATTCATCACGACCGCGGAATCCGTGTTTTACATTACTGGCTAAATTTAAAACACGGAAATCCTAGTATATCCAATATTTCATATATTGCTTCTGCTGCTTGATTCTGTGATGTTGATCATATAACTGCGCGAGACGAATGTAATATTATATATATGATATATAATAAATGTTGTTTATATTTTTCACCCGCGCTAGTCCAACCCCCGCTCTGCCGGTAGTTAAGTAACCTAAAGGTACATGACGGGGCCCAGTGGCGAATGCGGATGGTATAAGCGTACGTCCTATTTTCGTTTCACTTTTCTGTAATATTTAGGAAACGTTAAATGATGGGACTTCATTAATGAGATTAATGAAAAGAAAGAAACCAAAAGATGTTGTAGAATCAAATTTTCGAATAGGGTAGCTCTAGTTTTTGCTTTGCATAGTGGTATTTCTTAATGAATATCCAGCACTTCATTCGATGAGGAAAGAGCCGAGATCCTTCACCGTGAGTGACCTCTTTAGCGAAGCTAGAAAATGTTACAACTCACTCGGTTTTGTTGTTGATTATCTTCTCTAGTTATTTCTTTGCATAGTGATATTCTTGAATATCCTGCACCTCATTCGATAAGGAAAGAGCCGAGATCCCTTGACCGGGAGTGACCTCTTTAGGGAAGCCAGAAAAGCCTAAAAAACACTCCTTTTCAAAATCATTATATTCTACAATATCAAGTTCATTACGCTCATGTTTTTCTTAAAAACCTGCGTAGCCCTCCGTCATTTCAGATAAATGCTATTTTATTATTCGTGCTACGTTTGTTGACTATGTTAAGGCGTAGTGTGCGGTAGCTAATTAGTGCTTATATGTAACCATATGATGCGGTTGGATTAAGGTAGTCGTACGACTTTATTGACTATGTTAAAGGTCGTGCGGGTGGGTTTAATCCAATCATGAAATGACGGGTTGAACCTGACTAGTGCTTATGATTTGTTGACTATGTTAAGGTCCTAAGTGGCTAGGGGTAAAAATATTATCGGGAATTTCAAGTGTTGAAATTTGCAATGAGATTGCATACCGTCTATATGATAGTTGGATCCGGATACCTACAGCGAGTAAGAGTTACTCCTGGGAGATTGCACTTTACAATTAGCTAATCCAGTAAGTGTCAACGGGGTTATGCCTCTAGGGAAACGCGATTTATTTTAATTAGGTCCGTGCGAAAGCACGGGGAACCTCCCTCGGAGTACCGATACCTGCCTAGCCGAACAATTGGAGAACCTGTAGGGTGTAATTAATCCCAGCTAATCTTACCTTTTATGGTTTGAAGGAAAATTTAATAAAAACAGTGGGATCCATCCCGATTAGATAAGATAATAACCAATCTAATCTTGCAAAGAGCGCACGCAAAGTGATTATCCTTCTCTCTCTCCTGGTAGCGACCAATGAAATGCCTTAATCAAGATAATAATATGGATGTATTGACCGAACCTAGTTATTATACTGGGCTAGGTTCCGCTGTATCTTATGATTGTCATAAGTCTGAGCAAGGAATAGGGGAATATTCGGATTCCCATGCCACCCAAATGAAGAATAAGCATATTGATGCATTGTCCTGGGTATTGGATACTCGATCAGGATCCCACACATGTAATTTGTTACATGGGCTATAGAAAGGTGGAGTACTGGGAGAGGGTGATATGTCTCTAGTAGTACAGATGGTGCAATTGTTGCAGCCAAAGCAGTTGGCAAATATCACCTAGTGTTACAGTTGTATAACAGTGTACACGTTCTAAATCAAACTACAGTTGTAAACGTACTCAACACACACAAGAGGAACAGTTCAGAAATGAACTAAGTCTTCTTTAGGCATTGTAGACTAGGTCATATCAATGAAACAAGACTAGCTAAAGTTCTATAAGGATGCATATTTGAATCTGTTCGAATTTACATCTTATGAAACTTATCAGTCATGTCTCAAAGACCATGGTGATCAAATATCCATTTACTGGAAACAGAGAAAGAGCTATTGAACTCTTGGATAGATACATGGTGATGTATGCGGTCCTATGTCTATACATGCCAGGGATGGTTCCGCGTACTTTATTACATTCACCGATGTTCTCTCAAGATACGGACATGTGTTCTTGTCGAAACACAAAACTGAATCTTTTGAGAATATCAAGGAAGATAAGTACGAAGTATAGAACCATATGGGTAAGGGTATTCTAATCCTTCGATATGATCAGGGAGAAGAATACTGGAGCACGGAATTCCGAGACTATTCAAAAGAGAATGAGATTCACTCCCAGTTTACTCCTCCGTATACACCATAGCATAACGGTATATCAGGGTGGAGGAAAATGCTCTGAGCTTGCGTTTTAGATTTCGGTGGCAAATGGGATTGCCATTTGCCCTTGATAGAATTCTCCTACAATAACAGCTTCCAGGAGACGATTCAGATGGCACCCTTCGAGGCGTTATATGGGAGGAGATGTCGATCACCAGTTTGTTGGACAGAGCTCGGTGAGAGCAGTATTTTGGGACCGCAGCTTGTGCAGGAGACGACAGAGAAGATCCAGTTGATTCGGGATAGGATGAGAGCGTCCTAGAGAAGACAAAAATCTTATGCTCATTGACGTCAGCGCAAACTTGAGTTTGCAGTAGGCAATCATGTTTTCTTGTAGGTTTCTCCAATGAAGGGCGTGATAAGATTCGGAAGAAAGGGAAGCTTAGTCCCAGATACGTGGGTCCTTTCGAGATTCTCGAGCGAGTCGGTGCAGTTGCTTATCGTTCGGCTCTTCCACCCAGCTTTCCAGATGTTCACCCCGTGTTTCATGTATCGATGATCCGCAAGTACCTTCATGACCCTCTCACACGATTCAACATCAGACGATCCAGCTGGAGCGTAATCTTTCCTTCACCGAGGAGCCGGTAGTCATTCTGGATCGGAAGGTGAAGAAGCTGAGATCAAAGGTCTTACCATCCGTAAAGGTTCTTTTGCATAGCCCGAGCAGTGAAGAGGTCACCTGGAAAGCCGAGGATGAGATGAGGAAGAAATATCCACATCTCTTCGAAGGTACGCGTAGTTAGATTTTAAATACGGGGACCGAATTTCTTTAGGGGGGAAGATTGTAACGCTTTAAAAATCATTTAGGTTAATTGTTTGATAATTAGTAATATAACCCGTGTTTTCCGTAAAACCTAATTATAATTATTTTTCCATATAAACACAATTATATCTATTTTAATTATGTAATTGCTTGCATGAGTGTTTAACTAGTGCTTAATTAATTGCTAGTTTACTTAATTATTTTCCTTATTTATTTATTTAAATATTATTTTAATCATACACTTACACACTAAATTAGTTTTAATTACAAATTAATATGGGTTAATACATTTTTGTGCACCATGACACAACTAAACACAACATGTAACATGTTGTTTTAAAAATGTTTGACCATGGTTCTAGGTTTTATATAAAACTTAAATATAAAATAAAAGAAAATGAAAAATGAAAAGATAATTGAGATAAGGTGCATATTAATGAGGTGTGGGTGAATCTTGACTTGAACACACACCCCCTTTCTCTCTTCCCCTCCTCGCAAACCGCAGCTCCCCTTTCCCCAAGCTCGGCCAGCAGCCCCTCCCCCTTTTACTTCTTCCTCTTCATTAGAAAACCCCACAAAAACTCACTCAAAAATCCACAAATACAACCTTAATTCCTATTAAAATTATCACAAAAATTCCTTATTCAAATCTTAGCATGGTTCTTGGCTTAAGTCTCCATTTTGGTTAGCATGTTTGGATATCTTTCAAAACCATCTTGAGGTATAAAACCTAATCTAATTGTTACTTTGTTAATTATTGCCTTAATCTAAATTTTATTAGGTGTTAATTGCAAGATAGAGTTTTAAAGAGAAGGGTTTGGGTTAAATTTAAGGTTTTTATCATTTAATTAAGGTAGCTAAGTGTAGTTAATATCTAATGGCTTTATCAAATCTAATCTAGTTGTTAACTTGCTAATGTTTGCTTTTAAGTTGACCTAATTAAGTGTTTATGCAATTTAATTGCATCTTCAGTGTGTAAAAGTGAGATTAAAATTAGGTAATGTTCGTATGGCTTGATTAGGATATTAAGTGTAATTTATGACTAATAGGCTTGCTAATCCATCTAGTTTTGCACTAAAATTACTTAATGTTGCTTACTATGTTTTAAAATGAAATAGGTTTTAGTTAAGTTTGAGGTTGTGATGATCTACAACCTATTTTCCAAAAATTTTAGTGTGATATGAATGCGCGATTAGTACGATTAGATTCTAGGAGTGGTGTTTGCTACGCATAGCAACCCCTAGTTGTGGTTTGTGGCGATGTCGTGCGCGTTTTGTGCACCAAGTGCACGCGCGTCTAGCTAGTGTGCATTGGTTGCTTTTTATCCTTTTGTGTCCACGTCTATTTAAATTTCTAAACTCATATATACTATTTGTGCGGTTATAGGATCGATTGCGGAGACGTCGGAAGCGGCAAGGAAGGGCAAGGCGGTGATTGGATTCGACTAGGCCAGACACTTCCTGTGAGTAGATCTAACATCTACGGGGGAATCGTTTGTATGACGTTAAGCGCCAAGGGCTTGATTCTTTAAAATAAACACACTCTTATGTGCAAACATATTGATATTGCATGATTACCATTTGTACATCTTATTATTTGTTGCATGTTGTCATGTCATTAATAAGACACGGCACTATTACTAACGGTTCATGTTGCACGAGCACTGATTATATCCCCCACACACCGTTAGTAATTGCCATGTCATACACACTATAGAATTGCCATGATAAATATGTGTAGTACCGCATTCATTATTGGCAATTGGACAATGATTCTTGTGCTAGTACGCATCATGATTTGCATCATACTTACATTGCTAAAATGAGTTATCTCATATGACGTTTTCATGAGATTTCTGTTTTCGTGCATTTGGGAAACCGCAAGGTACGTTTTTAAAAAAACTGGAAATATTTGTAAAAGTGCGTTTTTCCCTTGATATGATATTTCGTATCCAACATGAGTTTTCTCAGTTCTGAGTTGTGTTTTCGAGACCCGATTCGATGAGTGGAGGAACCGTCTATGGGTAAATGGTGGACCCGGTAAGGTACCCCAGGCCAAGAACGGTTTTGTGGGGATGACGATGAGCCCGGCAGGGGAGCACTACTTACCGATGATTGTACGGAAACTTGAAGGATATCCGGAGGATACCGTCCAGAGTTATGAGACGAGATGGATTGAGGGCCGATCCGTGGGACGGCGCCTGAGACTTTGGGATTTCAGGGTGTCGATGATGGACACCTGATTTTCTTTGATGCAGATTTTGATATGGCTTTGTTTTATTCAACACTCAGGACTTTTATGACATACTCAGTACATGTAGTTGTTGTACCTCAATGTAGTACTTGGTTTGGATATGGGTGTTACATCTCATATTACTGTGCATCTGCTACTATGACCGCATATATATATATATATATATATATATGATATTTGTTTCGTTCATACTTGCGATTACCTGTATGATGTTATTTACTACTCACAAGTTGGCAACTCACCCCCGTTGTGCGACAGTGCCTTGCAGGACCGACCCTCAGAATAGTCGCGACAGGACCCCATATTTCCTCTACTTCTGTGGCAAACCCATGCAATCAAATCCCGGTGATACTTCCTAGCAACTTCTAACGCTGTGATTAATTGTCGTAACGGTTCTATGAACTTATCCTTCGAGAAAATGACAATTGAGCTTAATATTTACAAGCTAGAAAGTCAGCCATCAGAACCTTCTGCTCATTTGCTGGATGTTTGTTCCATCCACGAGATAGCTTTCGAAAGCTGCATGGATGAGAAACTTTGCTTTGATGTTCTCGACAACACTAATGAGACGTCGTTTGATCTTGCACCACTTCACAGTGAGGATATATTCAATGAGTCCGACCTTGAGATTGAACCCGTTGACTCGTTGCAAAAGTCAGCAGCACTTTCCGAGTCAATATCTTATGCAAGTTTTGAACCTCTTAAGGAGTCCGAATATCATTCCGTTACCCCACCTTCTATTGTCTCTCCGCCAATTCTTGATCTCAAACCTCTACCTTCTCATCTTAAATATGCATATTTAGGAGAGAATGAGATTTTGCCAGTGATTATATCCGCTTCTCTAGCCTTAGAGCAAGAGAATGCACTTTTGGCAGTGTTGAGATCGAATCGGCAAGCATTTGGTTGGACAATGGCCGACATCAAAGGGATTAATCCCTTAATTGTTGAACATCACATACATCTGATGGATGAAGCCAAACCAACCCGAGACCCACAAAGACGGTTAAATCCCGTTATGAAGGAGGCGGTAAAGAAAGAAATCGTCAAGTGCCTTGATAGTGGAATAATTTACCCCATATCTGATAGCCAATGGGTAAGCCCAATTCATGTGGTCCCTAAAAAGTCTGGCATCACGGTCATCACTAATGAGGCTAATGAGTTAATCCAAACACGCACCCAAACTGGGTGGCGCGTATGTATTGATTACAGGAAACTCAATGCCGCGACGAGGAAAGATCACTTCCCTCTACCTTTCATTGACCAGATGTTAGAACGATTAGCTGGACACGATTACTACTGTTTCTTGGACGGATACTCTGGCTATAACCAGGTCCCCATCGCCGAAAAGGATCAAGATAAAACCACTTTTACTTGTCATTTCGGAACTTTTGCTTATAGACGCATGCCCTTTGGGTTATGCAACGCTCCCGCTACATTTCAGCGGTGCATGATGGAGATATTTTCAGATATGGTGGAAAATTTTCTAGAAATTTTTATGGACGATTTCTCCATTTTTGGGGACTCTTTTGAGGACTGCCTTCGTAATCTTGATGCGGTTCTTACCCGCTGTAAGGATAAGAACTTAACTTTGAATTGGGAAAAATGCCATTTTATGGTCCAAGAAGGTATTGTACTTGGACATATAATTTCACGAAAAGGCATTGAGGTTGACAGAGCTAAAATAGATGTCATTCATAACCTCCCTCGTCCCAATTGCGTCAAAAATATACGATCCTTCCTTGGCCTTGCAGGATTTTATAGGAGATTTATTAAGGACTTTAGCAAAATTGCTAGACCTTTAACCCTTCTATTGGCCAAGGACACTACGTTTCACTTCAATTCGGATTGTGAGGCTGCTTTTGAATCGCTTAAAGAATCACTCACTACAGCCCTCGTTCTATCATCTCCGGATTGGAACCACCCGTTCGAGCTTATGTGTGACGCATCAGATTTTGCTATTGGTGCTGTCTTGGGACAGCATATTGATAAGATGCCACATGTAATTTACTATGCAAGTAGGACCTTGAATGATGCATAAATAAATTACACAACTACCGAGAAAGAACTCTTGGCAATTGTATTTGCATTAGAGAAATTCAGGCCCTACTTGATTGGCTTGCCTATTGTGGTTTACACAGATCACTCCGCCCTACGACATCTTTTAACAAAGAAGGATGCAAAGGCCAGGCTGATACGTTGGATCCTATTATTACAAGAATTTGATCTTGTTATCAAAGACAAGATTGGATGTGAAAACGTTGTAGCTGACCATCTTTCACGCATCACTTCTTCGCCAACTGTGATCGTGCCGATAAATGACTCATTTCCTGAGAACAGCTCTTGAATGTATCCTACGAACCTTGGTTCGTGGATATCGTGAACTATCTTGCGACGGGACTTATTCCTAGTGATTGGTCGAAACAAGACAAACTTCGATTTCTATCCCAAGTAAAATATTTTTACTGGGACGAAACTTATCTATTCAAGTATTGTTCCGATCAAATCATTCGCAGGTGTGTCCCTAACGATGAATTCAAGAGCGTGTTATCATTTTGTCATGATCAGGTATGCGGCGGTCACTTTGGACCTCGAAAAACGGCGGAGAAAGTTTTGCAATGTGGCTTTTATTGGCCAACATTATTTAAAGATGCATTTGAACATTGCAAAACTTGTCCGCGATGTCAGCATTTGGGTCGGATTTCACGAAGGAACGAGATGCCGCTCCAACCTATATTGGTTGTGGAAATATTTGATGTTTGGGGTATTGATTTTATAGGCCCTTTTCCCAACTCCTTTGGGAATCTATATATCTTGTTAGCGGTTGATTATGTCTCGAAGTGGGTGGAAGCTATACCGTGTCGCACTAATGACAACAAAGTTGTCATTAAGTCCCTTAAAGAAAATATCTTTTCACGATTCGGACACTGTCGCGCTATCATTAGCGACAACGGGACACATTTCTACAATAGGTCTTTCGAATCTTTGATGCAGAAATATTCAATCACTCACAAACTTTCTACGCCCTATCATCCCCAAACAAGCGGGCAGGCTGAGATCTCAAATAGGCAGATCAAACAGATATTAGAGAAGATGGTTTCTAAGAACCGTAAAGATTGGTCAACCAAATTGACGGATGCTCTTTGTGCATTCCGCACCGCTTATAAGACCGATCTTGGTATGTCTCCATACCGCCTTGTGTTTGGGAAGGCATGCCACCTTCCTGTCGAGATCGAACATAAAGCAATGTGGGCTATTAAAGAGCTTAATTTTGATCTTGATCATGCAGGCAGCTATCGGAAGCTGCAGTTGAATGAGCTAAGAGAACTCCGCGATGAAGCTTACGATAATGCGGTGATAGTAAAGAACAGGAGTAAAGTGTTCCACGATAAAAATCTTTCTACAAAATCCTTCACATCGGGGCAACAAGTCCTTCTTTACGATTCCCGTCTCCATCTTCATCCGGGTAAGCTTAAATCTCGTTGGAAAGGACCTTTTGTGGTGCGGTATGTACAGCCGTACGGGGCAGTTGAAGTCGAAAATTTGAAAAACAGTTCGATTTTTAAAGTGAATGGGCATAGATTAAAACCGTATTTTTCTGCTGACCCCGCGGAGGAGCTCCTGTTTTTACAGGAGCCGCTTTATCAAAATTAAATTTCCTCCGCCTCACCACCGTATTTTGGTAACTTTTTCACATTTTAAGAATGGAGGTGAGTAAAAAAAATGATTTGGTTGAATATCTGTGCGTGTCAAAGAATAAGTTTGGGGGAATTTTTCATTTAACTATTATTTTACCCCTTGTATCTCTCTCCTAGTATACAGGTACTTGTTCTCAAAAGGCTACATCAGTGAGGACACTTCTGAAAACAGGTTTGGGGGGAGGTTTGTATTCACTGAATTATCTTTGACACTGGGCATTAAATTTTTTTTTTTAACAAACGAGTAGAAAGTGAAAAATTACATCCAAAAGATAGGAATAGTTTAAGAAAACCAAGAAAATTAGAAGTTTTCTTAAACGAACTGGTAATAAGTAGTTATGAGCTGTTGTCCCAAGGGTTAGTAAGATGAAGGAAGTCACTAATCTGAGGATAAAAATAAGTCTGAAAAATAGTTTCTATTCTGGAAGCCAAACATTTGAATGTTGATACCCTACTATATGCACTTACACACGTCTTGAAACTCGGGATAGTAGAGAATACCTTGAAATGCTCTTGTCTAAAAGCCAGAGTATGAAGGAAATGAAAAAATGAAGAAAATATAAAAATGGTGAAAAAAAAAATGAACACTGGTTTTGTATCGCCAAGGAAGCAATAAAAAAATTATAGCGAGGGTGCCTCTTCACCTAGTGCCCTAAGGCCAACTGGTCTGGGAGTCACTGCTAAGCCTTAGGTGGTGCAAGACGAGGAAAATATTATCACCTAATCAGCAAGCACTTGAGTAATCGGTCGGTTAGTACCTCAAGAAGTATTAACGGTCGCATGAAAAGGTGTGAGCAAACCTAAGTATTCATCAAATTAAAAAAGTACTAAGGTAGATGGACAAGAGTATGATAGCTTGAATTGAATTCTCCGAGTGTAGGGATGTCCATTTCACACACGTAGGGGTATATGATCAATATTTGGATGAAAGGTAGGAATGAAGAATAAAGACGATGTTTTATTGAGGGATAATGTGATTTCTAACATCTTTTCATGACTATTAAGATAGGGCTCATGACAACTGAAAAGCTAGTGTAGTTGAAAACTCTTATTTTCAAAGCCTTTCTTTTATGGTTCTTGTCTTTATATGTAAATTTCACCATCTCTCTTTTGTTATTGGATTTTGTGGGTGTAATCCGCTGAAACCCTCAGGAGACAACACTCCTCCTACTAGGGACACCTAGAGGTTTAACGGCTTGTTGCACGTGCTCAGTGCAATCGTGTTTGCCTACGAAAGTGTGCTTAGTTTTCTCCTTTCTTTTTTTTCTTCTTCTCTTGAATAAACTAGTTTGCTCGGGACGATCAAAGATAAGTTTGGGGGTATTTGTTCAGTTGATAAAACTGCACATTTGTATTACATTTTTCCTACCATTTTCATATTAAAAAAAGGACTTTATTATAATATATTATACATATGAGGGTTTATGTGTAAAAACACTATTTTCCATGTGTTAATATATTTTAATTAGTATTTGGTAGAAAAATGTATGCAAATAAATTCATTGACCTAATCCTAGTAGAACTAAGTCTACTAAATATTATTTGAGTTGTTGTGCAAAAGATTTCCAAGTGTGCAGAATTTTTCAAAGACTAGAATCAAGCAAATCAAGTTGTTGAAGAAGACTTGCCTAATTAAGAAGCAAAACTTGGAGACCAAGTCTGGAAGCAACCGAGAAAAGATTTCCAAATTCTAAAGGTGCCAAGGATCTCCAAATGTCACTACGAGACATCTCCTGAAGATTGATCAAAGGTGGAGATTAAACGGCCGTGGATCCGCGGCCATACCCCCCATCCTGCCGCAGATCCGCGGCAGGATATTGGAGATAGAGGTTGAGGATTTTTGGGGTGAATCTCTTCTATATTTTTCTAACTTTTGAAGCAAATGATTCTGGATTTTCACTATAAAAAGGCGCCGAAAGCCTCTTGGAAAATTCATCAAGCCGACGCGATCACGAAGCCCCAGACGCTCACGCATCTAGGCTGATCATCAACGGTTCATCTACCTCCTTGGAAGAGATCGAGAAGCAACTAGTTTTGTAATTATTTCCTAAGGAATAAAGTGTAGATTGTTCAAGTTGATTAATAAAGATAGTTATTTTATTTAATTCTTTTGCATTTTACATTATGTTTTCCCTCTTTGTCTTTTCATCTTCTTCTCCCGACATGCGCGACTAATTCTCCGCTTGTTAGGGTTCGTAAGATTAGAGTAGGCTAATGGATGATGAATATCCCTAAACTCTTTTTAAGTCCTATAAAGTTTATGAACTTTATCAAAAGAATCATTAACATCCTAATCGGGCGCGCTAGCAATTCTTTGCTAGTTCCGACCGCAATTAGAGATTAGATTAATGATTGTTTTGGTAAAGTCTAGATTTGAACGGAGTTCCGTGTCGAGATAAGGGTTAAGAGTTAGATTCCTTTTCCCTCCAGAAACCCTAATCTACACGCATCACCGTCGTTCTAGTTTTAAATCTATTAATGGATAAAAAGGGTAACTTTTAATTAATCGTCCATGACTACTAAATCCTAACGAACCCTACAAGCCTTCTTATTATATTATCTAAATCTCTAAAATAATCTAGATCTATATTTTTGCATTCTTTCTTAACGTAGATCTAGAAACCTTTCACAAAATTCTTATTTCCTCCTCTCTTTCAACACATCTAAAGTAAGAGTAAAAGATTCAACGTTTCCCTGAGGACGACCCGTACTCACCTCGGTCTAGCTACACGCGACACCGTTCTGATTGCGGTTAATTACTACAAAAACACACTCTTTTGTGTCAATCAGCTCTTTACCGGGTGGACACTAAAGAAAAGCGCATAAAGAGATTCGTACGAGGCCTTGATACTTAGTTGTTTTTTGCTTTTGGCACACAACACTTTGACACATATGCCGCCGTGATGGATGCGGCCCTACTTCTGGATGAGCGTGTTTCCGAGACTTTGGTCGTTCAGGGACCGAAGCGAATTCGTACAGGTATGCCAGCTCAGAGATGGTTGGGTATGTTGGCTATAGTGCCTTCAAGTCAATTATTGGATCACAGGTACGTGATTGCAATGATTGAGGGAGGACCAATACCGGTAGGACGGTCTTACTCGAGATGATAGTATGCTATCTGATTTGTCTTTATCATTGTGTACATGTTTCAGGTGACATTACAGATCACTATTACATATTGATAAGGCCCATAGGATTCTTCCTTGACTACCAGCAGTATGATGGCGATCATATACGTGAAAGTTGGGTACTCTATAAGCGCATCCTTAAAGTGTCCCTAGTCGTGGGAGTTTTGAGACTGGGCATCGATACTCCGAGAGTAGACTAGTATATACGGATCGAGAGCTCGACGAGGGGCGGTGGCCGGTCTCACAAGCCATTGGTGTCAGTTGGTTCACCTAAGATGTATACATGTGCACATTGGGTTATGAGTATACCGGACGGACTCGCCGGGAACATGCTAATTGGTATTATACCTATTGTCAGATAGTAGTTCCGTGGTGACATAGGTACAGGTTATTCTATCGACTTGAGATCATCATTTTTCTCATGTGAGTTCCCGCTGTGCTTTGATTACTACCTTACCACGGCTCAAAGGAGTCGTGCAAATAGGTTTTAATTGGGTACAGTCCCGAGCCACATGGAGGCAGTGAGCGGATCATCAGGGGATTCGTCTCTCCCGGTATTAGGGGTAGAGGTCGCAGTGTGCACGGGTGGCCATCACCAGAAATCCTTGGCCAAGGTAGTCGAGAATTACTGATTCGGATCAGTAGTTTCTCAGGTGGTGATGGGCTTCATACCGACAATGAATATTGCGTTATTAAGGGTCTGACTCTATCCACCCCCAGACCCGATATGCGATACTCATAGACGAACGGACCGGACTGTATGGATATTTTCACTGTCAGGCTCAGTAGGGTTTCAGGATGAGTTCGCTCGTCGGCCTCCCTTTCGCTCAATACCTGAGCAGTCGTTACGTACAGCTAGTGCCACTGACATACTTGTGGTTAAACCCACTGCCAGTGTATTGACGAGTCTTTAGAGTCCCACACAGAGAGTTTTCCAGGTTCAGGAGAAACGTTGTAGAGGCCGTATGGTTTTATGGCAGGGTTCGATCATATACGTGCACTTGTGCACGGATCATGATCGAACGAGTAATACTAGCAGGCCTTGGTTTCAGCCGGGTCCTAGTATTATATTGTTGGATTATTTTCGTCTCGGTGTATTCGTATTCAGTCGGAATGTAGTTGCATGTATGTATATACAGATGAGGGTTATTCTTGTAATTCATTACGAGTTTACTTTAGATGATGCCATTCTTTTTTTGTTTAAACATTTGGTTTAATGTTTTTTTGTGATGGAAATTGTGAGCATAAGTTTTGGCCTTGGGTATTTATTGTGGCATGTGCTCACTTGGTGACTCATGGTCTTGGGTTTGGTGTGTGATATTTTATGCTAGGATTTTTCTTTAGCTCATGAATATATCACACGACACACACACACTAAAGAGAGGGCGGCCATCTCATTTCTTTTGGGCTTGCTCACTTGCTTTTTCTTTAAGGCTAAAACTAGAGCTCACGACTTTCATCACTTGGCTTCTTCTTCACCTCCACCCATACCCTCTCATGAGTTGAGAATCCATGGGTGCTTTGAGACAAAATGATCACACACTCTCTCTACTTCATTTTGGGCATCAAGGCTAGCACACTTGATGTCCGAGTTGCTTCGTTTTAGAAGCAGGAGGCCGTATAAAGAATCCTCGAGATGGATCCCCTTCGACGAGGGAGACCGGAGGGCGAACATCGTCGAGGCAGCCGCGGCAAGCTTAGGTCGGAGATTGAAGACCGAAAGACACGGATTGATCGGTATAATCTCTAAACTCCTCTTTGCATGTTTGCTAGTATAAGGATTTTGGTTCGATCTTGTGTGGGTTTTGTTTGCGCCAAAGTTTTAAAAGTTTTTGTTCCGCGTTTGGCCACGGAATGATGGCTGGGGCACCGGCAAAACCCAACATGGTATCAGAGCCACCCAAACACCTTAAACTAGCTAGTTGCGACATTAGAATTCACGTTTTCTCGGGCATCGAAAACTGTCGAGAAAACAGTTCTGAATTTTTGAGTTTTTAGATGTTTGCATACCCCGCGGGCTCTTGGTTTAAACCGAGAAGCCGCAGGGTGCTGCGTGGGAACCCCGGGGAGACCTCGGGGGGACCGAACGGCTGGGCCCACTCCCCAAGACCACCACAAGGTGGTCTTGGGGGTGGGGACCCGAAATTGCCCCTGCATGGGCAGTTTCGGGTATGCCTCACCCTCTGGCCACCTCGTGGTTGCCTCTGGGAGAGGGTACCCCCTTTACGCCCCCTGACTCGAAGTTAATTTCGTGCTCTAACTCCACGCGAAGGTTCGGACGCGTTTCGTTTTGATTCAGACCTCCGAACTGGCTCAAAACTTGACTTTTTTGGATGTTTAGTGCACTTGGTTTTTGATCCTTATTATATTTGGGATGTGCGCTAATTGTGTTTTGGAATTCTAATGTCGTGACTTCGTTTGCATGCGTGGATGTGTTGGTAACATTGTCTAATTGCTATATTCTCAATTAGACGGGGTTACACACTTGATTCGGTTACTTGTTTCTGTGGATAAATCTGGTTATGGTTTGTGTGGATTGTCGTGATGGATAGCCTTAGGTGCAATGGTAATGCGGTTTAGTTTCATTTGCACATTTGATATTGCAGGGCGAGTGTCCGATATGTGGACTGCCATCACTTACTATTTGTATATTATTTGTTTGGGGCACGACCGGGTTGAGGTCGATGTCATCGTTATACATATTTTCTTTTCTGTACTAGGATTACCTCACGATGGAGTGCTTGAATAGCCAGGTTCTGGAGGGCAACGGGTCCGCATCTCATGGCGTTGAGAAGGAGGGGGCCTCACTCTAGAATTTGCGGGAAATTCACCGCACTCGTATGGGGTACAGGTTGACCCAAAGTGGGGTGCTCAAGTTACCGGATTCCGTGAAGTGCTGGGTAGCCCATTCATTTTGCTGAAGGGGGATGCCTCGCTTCTGGTTTTGGTGGGTAACATGCAGCGCTCGTAGGGGTCTTGGTTTTCATTGCACAGGCTATCCATACGACCAGGGGAACGTCGGGTTTCACCTGCGGCTCAAAGAAAACCCGGGGCTCCCAGGTTATCTGTATTGTTCTATGATGCTTATTACTTTTCTGTGATGTTGCATTTATCATGCCTGGAGCGATTATTGTATATAGCTATATATATATACTTGTAGATGTTGTATATGTTTTACACCCGCGCTAGTCCAGTCCCCGCTCTGTCGTTAGTTAAGTAAACTAACGGGTGATGACGGGACCTGGTGGCGAATGCGGATGGCATATACGTACATCATATTTTCGTTCTTTTCTGGTGTGATTAATTGATAGGACTGCGTTGATTCAGATCAATGCAAGGAAAACAGACCTATTCGATGTTGTTGGAACAAATTTTCAAAAGCTGTTATTACAAGGACGTTTTCTTTTGTTTTGCACAGCGGTATTCGGTTATGAATATCCAACACCTCATTCGACGAGGCAAGGGCCGAGATTCCTTCCCCTCGGGCAGAGGTTTGCGTTAGGGTAATAACTTCACTATAGTCGATTACTTTTTTCTTTGCATCGCGGTATTCAGTTGGAATATCCTGCACCTCATTCTATGAGGAAAGAACCGAGATCCCTTCACCGGGAGTGACCTCTTTAGCAAAGGTTTTCGCCACTATATATTTATAAAAAGCTCTCCGGTTCCTTCAACGATATCAAGTTCATTACGTTAAAGGATTTTCGCAAAAAACCATTCATAGCCCTCCATCATTTCAGACGGGGTAGCACTTAGTATTCATGCTATGTTTGTTGGCCTTCGTCAAGGCATAGTGTATGGTAGCTTCTTGTTACCTTTCTGTTGCATAGATAGATGCGTTGGTTTGGGACAGTCATGCAGCCTTGTTGGCCTTCATTAAGGGCGAGTATGGGTGGGTTGAAATTAACCTGGACAATGACGGAGTAGAACTTGACATGTGACTTATGATTTGTTGGCCTTCGTCAAGGTCATAAGAGCATGGGATAAAAATCATATAGGGAGTTTCAAACATATAGGAAACATGCCAGGCATGCGCATACCTTATGGAGTGTGATAACGTGAGTGGATTCCATCAGGTTATCATGCTATGATAGTTGGATCCCGATACCCACTGATGAGTTGGTTTCCTCCTCAGGTGATTTTAGATGATCCCGACTAATTCTTCTTTCAGGTTTGGGGGAGAGTTTGAGGATACAGTGGGAGACATCCTGATTAGATAAAGTGATTAACCATTCTGATTATAACATTTCAGAAAATATAAAATATTATTTTTGGAATTTAATATTAAAATAATATATTTCCCGAAAACTCCCCGATTTGCGAAATTGGGGTTTTCGAAAAATGGTATAAATATATACCAATAATTATGAAATAATTGGGAATTAAAATGATTTATTCATTTAAATAAATATTTAAAGGATTTGGCCTTTTTAAAATTTATTATATGCAGTTTGGATAAAAACCCGATTAGCGCACCGCTAATCGCGATTAAGCCAAATCCGTGTTTCTACAGTTTTCCGTGGCTAGTGCACCATGTCATGTAATATTTTGATTACAGGTTTTGTTCTTGTATTATTTTTGGGTATTATGTGATTTGGGTTTTAAATAAAAGAGAAAAGAAAATGAAAAAGGGTATAAGGGTAAATATTGAGAGAGAGGGTTAGAATAAGTGAGGAGAGAGAGAGGGGTTGCCCCATTTCTTTTCCTCCCCATTTCTTTTCATCTTCTTCATCTTCACCTTCCCTCCAACTTCACCCCAAGAAATCATCTCCAAATCTCCATCAAAACCCTAAACCCCTTTCATTAAAAGTGATCCCTCTTCACCCTCTACACTTTGGACCAAGAAAAGTTTGATTGTGACGACTTGGAGAAGCTACGGTTTTTCTTAGGTTGCCTAAATAAGGTAATTTCATCACCATTAGAATGGTATTTAATTCACTTTAGCTTTCATGCAAGTTTAGAAGTGATATTGTGATATTTAGTGAGGTTAGAAAATTCCAAGTTAAGGTTTGAGGAATTCTTGGGTTGTGAAGTGTAATTGAGAGTAGTAGTGACCTTAAACCCCCTTTGGTGATGGTATTTTGGACTGGAACCAGACATAAACCCCAATACCCAAACCAAGAAACCCCGATGTCGTATTTAGGAGACTTTGTGATGGTAAATTGATATCTGCTATGACTCGGGGACCTGTAAAATTAATTAGAAAACACAGTGAGCAGAGCAGGCACCCTAAAAGCATTACCCAAAACCCGAGATCCCACCTCCACCTTTTGGCTGCAGTTATATTCATTCTGTCCGCAAATTGCGACCAGACTGGGGACTTGTGGGCTCGCGTTTGTTTCATGGCTCCAGTATCTGTAATTTAGACCCTCCACATATGCAAAATTGGCTGATTTGACCTAGGGTAAAATCTAGGACCATTTTCATGAGTTGCTGCCTTGTATTTCATGACATTTTTGAATTGAAGTTTTGGTATTTGTGCTTTATCTCGGTCGATTCACGTTTATACGTCAATCGTCGAGAGTTGTTTGATTATTCTTGCATGCGTAAACTATAGGTTTTAACCTATGAGCGAAACGTGTGCCGTTTTGGTTTTCAGAACTTGACTTTAATAGCATTGCGATATGTGTTATTATTGTAGGTACCATCACGTGGAATCCGAGGCGACGGAGTGTAGAGTCATCGACTTCGGCAAGCAAGAACTAAGGTGAGTGGATCTATATCCACGGGGGAAGTCGGATGAATGGTGTATAGCACCCCCGCACACTTTGATGGAAACCGATTTATATATAGATTATGGTTAATGAAACCTTTAATAGAAAACTATAGATAGAGTAAAAAGGTAGTTAGAGGACCATATTAGAAACTAAGGATAGTTAGAAGTGATATGATACGGCTAATATGTGATGACGGGACTTGAGGATGAGATTTGATGATATTGCCGTTTAGGGTACTATAGGACTAGATAGTCGACGTAGATGTGTCATCCGAACCATACATATTTCCAAACTAAAGAATCGTATGCATCTTTTAAACAGATACCTTGAGGGACGTTACGGATTTTCAAATGATATCATTTCCTTAAAAACACCGTCGCCCCAACTTTCAAAACTACGATTCGCATCTTTCAAAAACTGTTTGTATGGTTCGGATATATATGTTAGATTAGATACTTATGCTTTTAGTAAAGGTAGAATGTATATGTAAAATTGACTTGATGTGGGATATAAATGCGATGAAAAAAATATATGAGGCATTATGATTATTTGATGATATGTTGGTATACGGATGCGAGTCGATTGAGATGATTGATACCCTGCCGGTCCCCTGATATGAGATTGTTGCAGATGTAACCTGGGACATAGGTATATAGAGCTAATTATATATGTTGTGAATCGTGAGTGATAGCCGTACGAGACGTTAGGTCCGTACCCTCCTCGTCTTATAGGATAATAGGATCCCTGATAGCTTAATGCCGCCGTACGATGATTTTCCGTACGTGATGAGTTTGACTTGATGTTTGATCCATACCCTTAAGTAGAGGATGCCGTAAGATGGAGTATACCATACGGGATGTTGTGAGGCTGGATGCCGATTGATAGATTCACTGACTCGATCATGTTAAATATGTACACCTTATAGCTTTTAGCTGATGATTTACCTTATACTGAATTCATGTTATTCGCATTGCATTACTTATATGTGTGCTAGTACACCCGCACCATTATCAATGATATGTATGTTACACGTACACAGATTTGCCGGCTCACACACATCATCATCGATAATTGACATGTCACTACACAGTATGATTTGCTGCATCAGGATATGACTCCTTGCATGATATACTTGCGTACATTCATATTGTGCATCCATACTTGCGTACATACATATTGTACACCCATACTTGCGTGCATACACACATGCACCTTTATACGATATTACATTTAACTCTGGAGAAATTTGGAACCGCAGGATATATTTAAAAACGTGATTCATTTTAAAAGAGCGGTTTTCCCTGATATTGTCACATCACTGTTCCGTGCTGCATGATATACGGATATGCTTACATTTCTGTTATATGTCGCATACATCAGCTTTACGCTTTTACGCAATTAGATATGCTGTTTTCATGAGATTTCTGGATTTGATAACCGTGGCGATTTCAAAGGAAAGCATGAACTGTTTTAAAAACCCAATTTCTCTTGATATGATATTTCAGTGCGTTCACCGTGTGTTTTCTCGGTTCTGAGAGTGGCATGTGAAACCCGATTTGAGGAGCGGTAGGCACCGTCTGCGGATACATGGTGGACCAATTTAGGTACCCCGAGGAAAGAAGACTCTTATTGTTAGACGGTGAGCCTGGCAGGGGAGCACTACCCATTGGTGATAGTATTTGGGCTCGTCGGTTATCCGGAGGATGCCGACCGGAGTTATAAGATGGATATGAGGGTCGACCAGAGTAGGTGGCTCCAGAGACGAGATATATGAGGGTTGATCTGAGGATGCGTCGCCTGAGATATATGAGGATTTACGTGTCGATGCTGGACACGGGTTTCATGATGTTTTCGGGTGTCGATATTGGACACCCAGGTTCCATGATTTTGATGTGTCGCAAGGGACACCCGTTGATTTATATCCTCATACTTTCATGCATATGCTTTTATGATATTTTCATGCATGATGTTGGGTCATTGGTTGACAGGTGGACGAGATCCACATGCATACATACATTGATTATATGGGTGGACGAGATCCACATGCATACATACATTGATTATATGGTTGGACGAGATCCATATGCATACATATATTGATCATATTGTTGGATGATATCTACATGCTGATTGACATTGATATTAGTGTTGGCACATATACAGATACAGTCACCCTAGATATCATAGTATTACCTTCATGATATAGTTGACCTACGAGTCGTTGTTTATTCAATTTCTACTTGTTGATTTTTTTCTATTCACGAGTTGGCAACTCACCCCCGTTGTGCCACAGTTCTTGCAGGTTGACCATATGGATCCGTAGCGGCATCGCTGGCACATAGCTTCATTTGGGTGTTTTGCATTTGGTAGGTGGGACATTTGTATCGTACCCACTCTTGTATTTGTATTTCATATTGTATCTAGTCAACTCCATCAATCAAAATTTATAATTGTGTAAGTAATGAGCCTTAGTGAGATTGTGGTTGCGAGACTTAGAGCGAGGGGTTTTCCGCTACTTGTGGTTTGATGTCTTGCTTATTTCTTTATCTTTTTGTGGTGAACTTCGCCAATGGGCATCGTATACTTACATATACTATCTTGCGTGGTTGTGATCCGCTGTTTGGCGAAGAGATAGCTCCCGCTTGGGGATGCCATTATTCTTGTTATGTATTCTGGTTTTGGATCAAAATATAGAAAGGAGGTGCTGCCCAAATTTTCAAAAGACGAAATATGTTTTCAAACTAGTAAATTTCACTTGCATTATTCATGTTCCTTTTCTATGCATTTAAGAAAACTTGATTTCAGTATACCTTTATTTCAAAACTTCATCTCCTTTATTTTCTTAAAAAGTTTTAGATTTCTGCGTTTCAGCTTACTTGAATTACGTTACGCCTTTAGACATTGCGTGATTTAAGTGCTGGACACGAGTTAATATTTCGGGTCGTGACAAAGTTGGTATCAGAGTGCTAGTTTTAAGCTTGGTTCGAGTCTATGTTTGACTATACGGAGTCTAGGGCGGGTATGTATTTCGGAACCTAGGCTTGACCTTACGGAACTTAGACTTGAACGGGAGGGGGGTATTAGACCCGAACTTTCGTTTCATAGGTTGACCCTGATTGATGGAGTAGATAGCTTGAGTAGAGTGACGTGCCGTACGTATATTCCGCGGTATATTTACGATACGATACTCCACTTAAGAAACCTTAGGATGTACATATTTTTGAGACTTGTGATTCTCTTCATACCCATGATTATACATCCATTTGAGATCCTTGATTCTATTCATTTCCATGATCATACTCTCATTGATGTTGTTCCTTCTTATGATCATGTATACATTCTGGATCTGTCGTTTCCTATCATGCCGTTGATCTGCTTTCTTTGATACTCGATTGAGGTTCCTGTCACCATGGTATGAGTGCAGATTGAGCTGCTGCTAGTGATACGGTCAGGGCGAGCTCGTCTGGTACGAAGGCTGACCATTGTGTTTTCTGGTGACATGGGAACGTCTCGATATAGTGTTATGTTGTGACCTCTTGTGGTGGTGAGTGCTTGATTTTACACCGGATGATCAGGCCACTGTTAGAGCTGCCAGTTGCGAGAGGACTGTTGATGTACAGCATACCTTAGAGATTTTGATGTCGCCTACCGTGTAGAAAGATGACCCAGCTGTTGCTGAGATGATAGGATGTCGCTTCCAAAGCTTACGAGCTGAGATCGCCCGAGTTCCCAGGCAGAAATGCGACAGGTGATAGCTAGTTTACCTCGATTTGAGAGACAAAGGTAATTCGTCAGATTGATGCGCCGACGCAGGCCCAGATGAGTTAAAGATTTTCAGTGCGGAGAGTCTTACTCAGATCTAGAGCAGACCGATCCTGAGATGACCGTTGATATATCATCTTTTCTGGAGGATTGAGGCATTGTTTAGCATGCGAACGAAGGGTATTCACATGTCGGCTAGGCGAAGCTAAAAAGTTCGAGCGAGTGTCAGAAACCCATTTTTCCCAAGTTTAAAGTGTTCGGAGGAACATTCAAGTGATTCAGTGGACCCTCTAGAAGAATGAAATCCTAACTCGACATGATGACCATGGAACCGCTTTCAAACCTTAGGGTTTGCGGCAGTTTAGCGGTGCCATCAGTGAGGCTTGGGTTTGCCCTTCTACGGCTGGTCCAGAGGTACGGTGGTATGTACCAGATATTTTAGACTGTGCTCAGGTGTTGAGCCTTCGGGAAATTTTGGGACCTCGATGACTCGATCGAAAAGTTTGACGTTGTCCGGATATCATGTGATAGGAGACCAGTAAGCCGACTAACTTCGGATAGAGGACCTCACCCAAATGCGTGGTGAGTTGATCGAGGACGGACGAGTATTGAGTATTCCTCTGATGGTTTGGGCGAGTTCCTGAGGACGTGTTCGGTTAGAGATCTTCTACAGAGTACGCGATTTCGAGTCCGTGCGAGAGACTTCGGATTGACTGCAGCCGAGAACAGTTGCAGTGCGCAGATAGCATGGCGTGACGTCATATTGAACGATGATAAAGACGAGTGGAACCAGAGGTTCGTGCTAGACGCTGACGAGCTATTATTACTCCCCGTCGAGATCAAAGACCTGATATGCTTATAGAGGCGTTGGGATGTGGCCAAATCCAGAGGAAATGTTGTGCTGAAAACGCAGATGCCTAGAGAGCGAGAAAGGATTATGCAAGAGTACCAGCCTCCGTATAGTTCGGCATAGGCGGAATTGGAAGAGACATTGAGCAGGCTCCTTCCAGGGCACTGCTACAATGAGATTTGCATCCAGGATCAGATGGGTCACGTGTATTCATAGGGCCAGAGGCCGACGCCAGTGACGTGTTTCATTACTAGTGGTCATGATGATTGGCCGAGAGTTGACCAGAGAAGTGCCAGAGTGGAATCGTTTCCGTTAGCACACCCGACAGGGCCGACGAGCCGATGGATTGCAAGATTGGTAAATCCAAAGAGAAGATAAGGACCCAGAGACAGAGGGCGCTAGACCGTGAGCAGGAGGCGAGCGAATATTCTTGTTATGTCGGTTTTAGGCGTATCGACATTTTTCGACATTGTAGGAGGTGTACTTCGATATCATTTATTGCGATTTTTGTTTGTGATTCGAGTATCAAGCTTATATCGCTTGGATTTGAGTTTTGATGATTGAGTTTCATGATATCGCTTTCGTACACCATGGCTGCACCTACTGGGTATTTACATTTTTGTGCATAGTTTTTGCACTTGATATATATTTTATACACCGTTGTGTTGATTTGCGATTTGTGCATATCTATTACACTTGAGATTCGGTTTGTGCCTTGGCTGCACGTAATTATGATTTCGTGGATTTCATACGGTTGATTTGATTTTGTGCGTATGGTACGCACTCGATTTGATTTTTGCACTCGGTATAGCTTACATGTGCTTGCAGTACATTGATATGTGTTTTGTGCATGCAGTTGCACGCGTTTACGATTTTATACACCCTGGTACACTCGGTGTTGCTTTTATACGCATTTGAGTTATGGATTTGTATTTCGTGCACCGGATGCACTGTATTCATATTTCGTACACTGGATGCACTATATTCATATTTCGTGCACTAGATGCACTGTATTCGTATTTCGTGCACTGGATGCACCAGATTTGCACTTCGTGCATTTGTTGCACTAGATTTTAATTTCGTGCAATTGTCGCACCAGATTTATATTTTGTGCATTTGCTGCACCAGATTCGTATTTCGTACATTAGTTGCACTGGATTTGCATTCTTGCATTTGTTGCACCGGACGGGTATTTGTGCATTTGTCGCACTGGATTTATACTCCGTACCTTGGTTGCACCCGATTTATGTCCTTGAGCATTCGTTTTACCAGATTTGTATTTTCGTGCGTGTTTGTACTTGATGTTCGTTTCCATGCATGCTACTGCACTAGATGTTTTTTACGAACCTGACGCGCTTTGGTTGGATTTTGCGCATATTAGGCGCTTGATTTTGGATTTTTGTGCGCATCGGATGCACTTGAGTGAGATTTTACTCGTGCATGTTGGATGCACTTGATTTAGATTTCTTTCGTGCATGATGGATGCACTTGATTTGGATTTTCCCTCATGTTGGGCGCATGATATGAGATGCACACCGGATGCACTCAATTGAGATTTTCATTCGTGCATGTTAGTTGCACTGGATGCACTCTAGATGCACTTGATATTATTGTCGTGCACACCCGTTGCACTGGACAGATGTTTTCATGGACACCCGTTGCACTTATTTTTTTTTTGTGAATATTATGGCACCTGTATTCGGATTTGGTTCCGTGCGCACCAGACACACGTGATTTTTGGATACGCCTTTTAGGCTGATTTTGCTTTTGAGCACTTGTTTCCGTTTTGGGCACTATGTTATGTAGTAGCCGAACAGGACTGATCTGAGAACAGTACCTGAGTACTTTGTGTTAGTTGTATGTATGCCCTAGAGGCCAGTATTGTACAGATGATGTATATTATATTGGATGCTTGGACATATATAGAGATGACTTTCTTGCTCGACATGATAGTATGCTATCTGGTTGCCATTTATCTTAACATGTACACTAGTCTCTTTATACTGTCTTATAGTTACATGTTGGTAAAGCCCTTAGGATTTGTACTTGACTACCTAGACTATGATGCAGATCATACTAGTGGGAACATGGTAGTCCATAAGTACATCCTTCAAGGTCCCTAGTCGTGGGTATCTCGAGACGGGGCATCGATTTACCAGAGTAGACTAGCGTATACGCTTCTCGACCCATGTGATGGGCGATGGATGATCCCATATCCATTGGTGTTTGACATCAGAGATGGTATACGGGTGCTCAGTGGAAACTGGGTACACTGGACGGACTCGCCGAGAACTCCCAGATGGTATTATACCTCACGTCAGATGGCAGTTCTCAGGTGACACTTGTACAGGTTAGTCTGTAGACCCGAGATCGTCATAGAGTCTTGTGTGATTCCCACTGTGCTTTGATCTCCACCTTACCACGTCCATGAGGGCGTGCAAAACGGTGGTCTTTGGGTACAGTCCCGAGTCACATGGAGGCAATGAGCGATAGGAGGGGTTTCGTCTCTCCCGGTATTGGGAGTTGATGTTGCGCTGTGCTCGATTGGCCGTAACAGGTAAGTCCCTGGCCAGGGCTGATCAGAGATTTGCTGGTAAGTGTTACCAGTAGTTTCTCGACCCGTTACGAGCCTCACATCGGCACGACTTATCAGGTTATTGGGGTCTGACGTATACCACCCCTAGACTTGATATGCGACGTATCAGACGAAGAGACTTGACTGTATGGTAAGTGTTACTGGTCGGATTCGCAGGAGTGTGAGCGGGCTAGCTCGTCGATCTTCTGATCGCTCAATACCCGGGTGGCCGTTACGTTTAGCAGACCGCTTGCGGCTTGTGGGTGCTTGATATGATCATCATCTGCTACCGGCGTATTGACGAGTCTTTAGAGTCCTACACAGAGGTTTCCTGGCTCAAGCGAAACGAAATAGGAGCGCATATGAGATATGTGCAGGACCGAGAATAATGCGTGTATGTGATACGGCATTTCATTCTCGTGATATATGTTTCGATTGGTTATATTCGATATGACCTAGTTATCGAATCATTGATTCGATAAATCGATGCATTGCATACTAGTCGGTTGTATGCGATATAACCGGATCATTGAATCAAGTGTTGATTTAATGATTTAATGTATAATTATATATTTGATATATTACTTTGCATTAACTAGTATTGGTTCACTTTAAACGGATTCTACTCCAATGGCATTGCACATTGTATATGTGATATACTTTCGTGCACTTTTCTGTATCATGTTTGATGATACTTGATCATTTAGTTAAGTGTATAAAATTAATCCATGGTTAATATGATAATTAGGGTTTTGCATTTTCATTTATTTACTTATTTATTTATTTATTTATTTGGAAAACAATAAGATGAGAATGGTGGCTTTCTTTGTCATTTTATTGAAGCTTCATGAAACTTTGACTATGCTAACCATCCTTATCTTCATGCTTAACCCTAACCCATCAAAGTGACCATGGTTAATTCTCTACACTTAACCCTAGTTCAAGTTATGATAAGTATTTGTTTTATATTTATTTTTAAGAGAATACTTATCATAATTTTTCTAGAGCTCATCTTCTTCTTCTTCTTCAAGCTTGCTACTCCAATGGCAACTTGAGCTTTAGTGAGTTAAATCCAAATCCAAAGTGAACCCACCTCCTATTTCTTCACCCTCTACCTCTTGCCAAGTTGTTTTGGGTGTTTACTTCACAAGTTTCACAAGTTTGTGAAGTCGGAGCTTGAGTTTGTGCAACCTCGACGTAGATCGTCTTTGATACAAAGCCGACGAGCTATTCCGCTTGCTTTCCCGATGAAGCCGATGATCGAGTCGAGGATTCATGATGGACAGCGAGGACATGACGTTGCGGAGCCGTGGAGGTGGAAATCCGGATCTACAAAGGTTGTATATCCGTATCATAGTAGTTAACTGTTAACTAGCTTTCTATTTCGCCTAAACATCTAGTTAAAGATCCGTAGTCTAGGGTTTCTCGGCACAAAAATTTTAAAATGGCATGTTCGATGCCTTGTGAGAACCCACTAGGGTGCCTAGGAACCTTTCACTGGTATCAGAGCCTAGCTAGAGCCTTAGGCGAAGTCCCGACGACGTTTGAAACCCGATCGAACCGAAATCCAAAACCGTAAAATGCTCTCTGGACTTTTTCTAAAAATTCGGATTTTTGTCAATTAAAAATATGTAGAAAATCAAGCAGGGTGTTATTAGAATTACTGTGAAATACGAGGGGCTAATTCGACTTTTACACCGCGCAAGCGCGGCACATGCTAGGCATGTGCGGCGCTTCCGCGGCAGTACTGTAGCCTTGTTTAATATTTTCTGCACAGTAACTCTTGTAATATAATGCTATGTTTTCTGGGATATTTTTATTGTGACTTTACAGAAGAGTATTTTGGGGTACTATTGGGAATCAGTATTTCGATCGGATTATCAAATTTCGTCTTTTGTGTTTTTCCAGATATCTGTAGAATATGTTAAAGAGTTCGACCGGATATAAATACCCAGGTTTTCCCCTGCCGGAAAATTCCAAGTGTTGGATTTTTCTGTGGTTAAAAGACGTTCTAAGTAGTGCAAGTAACGCGATGGTCCCTCTAGAAGACACAAACCTTAACTCGATTATGTGACCGTCTTGAACTGCCCTTTGAACCTTCGGGTTTGGGGCAGTACGGCGTGCCACATGTGAGGCGTTGGCTTGACCCTTCTACGGCTGGACCGTTGGTACTGAGGCATGAAGTGAATGTCTTTAAACCTATTTCATGTGTTGATCGGTGTCGGGAAAACTTGGGTGTTCGAATGTTCGATCGGAAAGTTTAATATATTCTATTTATCCGGAATTGGATACAATAATTGGAATTCACAAACAGTTATGAGATAACTGGATGAATGTTATAGATCTAGCAGTTTAGTTTCACAAGATATCGAAAAGAGTTTTCGATGATGGGACTAAAATGCGGGGTTTATAACTGTTAGGCATGTGATGTCTAAAGAGATTGCGGATTCCAATTGTTGTAGTTTTACACTTTCTTTTCTGTGACCGTAAGTGTAGTATGTTCATATCGCCGGTTTCGTTGCTATACGTCAACGACAATTGGGGTATGCATACTTACTTACGTTGATGACATGTGATGTTATGTGTTGCTGGATATGTTATATTGGATCGTCGTATTCGAATAGCCGGGGGTTTTTATGTGAGATGAGTGTTTTTCATTTTCATTCATGTAAAAACTTGTATGTAATATTCTTTTATTCGGGGCACTTCCAGGATGCGGGAGTTGTCACCCTTTGTATATTATTTACTTTTCTGCACTAGGATAGACCCAAGGAGGGGAGCACAAGTAACCGGGTTCTGGGGTCCAGTGGGAGACCAACTCGAGGTGTCGAGTCCGGGTCTCCTAACCCTAGAATTGGCAGGGTTGCTTGCCGCTCTCGTAGGGGTCTAGGGGTGTGGGATTGGCTATTCATCACGACCGTGGAATCCGTGTTTTATACTGGCTCGTATTGAAAACACGGACGTCCTAGTATATCCAATATTTCATATGTTTATTCTGCTGCGATATCTGAGTTGTGATTCTGTGATGGATATAGTATATAGTATATATGATATATTATATAGACGTTACTTATGTTTTACACCCGCGCTAGCCCTGCCCTGCTCTGTCGTTAGTTACCTAACCTAACGGTGCACGAGGGGACATCGAGGCGAATGCGGATGGCATAAGTGTACGTCATATCTATCTGTGATGTTTAGGTATTAAATGATGGGACTTCATTAATGTGATTAATGAAAGATAAGAAACCTAAGATGTTGTGGAATCGAATTTTAAAATAAAAGGGTAGCTACAGTTCTTGCTTTGCACAGAGGTATATATGATATACCCCGCACCTTATTCGACGAGGAAAGGACCGAGATCCCTTCACCGGGAGTGACTCCTTTAGCAATAACTGGCAGATGCTATATACTCGGTTTGCTTTTGACTGCTTTTGCGTTTTTGCTTTGCACAGCGATATATATATGATATATCCCGCACCTCATTCGACGAGGAAAGGACCGAGATCCCTTCACCGGGAGTGACTCCTTTAGCAAAACTAGAAAAGCCTCAAAATCACTCCATTTCAAAACTTCATTTGATTCTACAACGATATCAAGTTCATTACGCTCATGGTTTTCAGAAAAACCTGGCGTAGCCCTCCGTCATTTCAGATGAGTAGTAGTTAGTATTCGTGCTACGTTTGTTGGCCTGCGTCAAGGCGTAGTGTGCGGTAGCTAACTAGTATTTATCTGCTTATGCATATGATGCAGATTGGATTAGGGTAGTCGTACGACTTTGTTGGCCTGCGTCAAGGGTCGTACGGGTGGGTTTAATTCAATCAGGAAATGACGGGTTGAACTTGACTAGCGCACTATGGTTTGTTGGCCTGCGTCAAGGTCATAGGACGCTAGGGGCAAAATATTATCGGGAATTTCAAGTGTTGAAATTTGCAATGAGATTGCATACCTTCTATGAGATAGTTGGATCCCGATACCCGCTGCGAGTAAGAGTTACTCCTGGGAGAGTTTTACACAGTGCAATTAGCCGATCAAGTAGGTGTCTAGAAAGGTGTTAACGAGGTTACGCCTCTGGGAAAACGAGGTTTACAGTAATTAGGTTCGTGCGAAAGCACGGGGGACCTCCCTCAAAGTACCGACACTGGCTTGGCTGAAAGATTGGCGAACTTGTAGTGTGTAATTAATCCCGGCTAGTCTTTCCTTTTAGGGTTTGGAGGAAGATTTGATAAAAAGCAGTGGGAGCCATCCTGATTAGATAAGATAAAAACCAATCTGATCTTGCACGAGCTTACGCTAAAGTGTTTTCTTCTCTCTCTCTCCAGGTAGCGACCATTTCATGCCTTAATAAAGATAATAAAATGGATGTATTGACCGAACCCGCATGTTATACTGTGCTGGGGAACGTTGGTTCCGTTCTTTCCTGTAAGAGTTATAGGAATGAACAGGATATAGGGGAATACCAGGATTCCCATGCCACCCGAATGAAGAAAGTACATGATGATGCATTTTCTTCGGGTGTGTTCGTTACTGAGAACTGTTTCTCCATTTGCTCTACGTCCTGGGTATTGGATACCGGGTCGGGATCCCATATATGTAATCAGTTACATGGGCTAAGGAAAGGTAGAGAACTTGGAGAAGGTGATAAAGACATTAGAGTTGGAAATGGTGCAATTGTTGCAGCCAAGACTGTCGGGGAATATCACCTTGTATTACCAACTGGTAATACATTGGTTCTGAACGAATGCTATTACATGCCGAACCTGATATGCAACATTATATCGGTTTCTTTATTAAGTAAAGAGGGATATAATTTTGTATTACAGGACAATGTTATGAACATTTTCCATAACCAAAAGTTGGTTGGATCAGGCACGTTGTGCAATGGCATTTATGTTCTAAACCAATCAACAGTCCTCAGTATAACAAACACACACAAGAGGAAGAGTTCTGAACTCAATGAATCCTTCTTGTGGCATTGTAGACTGGGTCACATCAATGCGACACGACTAGCTAAGTTGCATAAAGATGGATATTTAAATCCGTTTGAATTTTCATCTTATGACACTTGCCAGTCATGTCTCAAAGGCAAGATGACCAAGACTCCGTTTACGGGACACGGAGAAAGAGTTACCGAACTCTTAGGACTGATACATAGTGATGTATGCGGTCCCATGTCTACACATGCCAGGGATGGTTCTTCATACTTCATTACATTCACTGACGATCTCTCTAGGTTCGGGTATGTGTTCCTGATGAAACACAAATCAGAAGCTTTTGAGAAATTTAGGGAATATAAACAAGAAGTCGAGAACCAAACCGGAAAAAGTATTAAAATCCTACGATCTGATCGAGGAGGAGAATACTTAAGCAATGAATTCCTGGACTTCCTAAAAGAGAATGGGATTCTCTCTCAGCTGACTCCTCCATATACACCACAGCACAACGGTGTATCAGAACGAAGGAACCGCACCCTATTAGATATGGTGCGCTCTATGATGAGCACAGCTGAGTTACCTATTTCCTTCTGGGGATATGCACTGGAAACAGCTGCAGACCTATTGAATATGGTTCCCACCAAAACCGTGCCGACCACTCCATATGAGATATGGAAAGGAAAGAGACCATATCTTAATTATGTTAAGATATGGGGTTGTCCAGCCTATGTGAAAACACAAAATCCGGACAAACTCGCGGCAAGGTCCATTCTGTGTAAGTTTATTGGATATCCCAAACATTCGCGAGGGTATATCTTCTACCACCCTGAGGAACAAAGAGTGTTTGTTTCTCGGCATGCCACCTTTTTAGAAAAGGAATTTCTTGAAAAAGAGATTAGTGGTCATGAGGTAGAACTGGAAGAGGTTCCAGCTGCACAAGCTACAACAGAAGATCTGGTGGAACCAGAGGATTCCATAGTTCCCGATGAACCCCAGCCACTCCGCCGATCTAGTAGGGTTCCTCGCCAACCTGAGAGATACTACGGTTTTCTCATGGACGGTGGGAGCGAGGATTGCATCATGGAGGATGATGACCCAACTAGCTTCGAGCAGGCCATCACGAGTGGGGACTCAGTGAAATGGCTGGATGCTATGCGGTCCGAGATGGATTCCATGTACACCAACAAAGTATGGACTTTGGAAGTTGCTCCTGAAGGGGTAAAACCCATTGGGAGCAAGTGGATCTTTAAGAAGAAACTTGGTGTAGATGGGAAAGTGGAGACTTTCAAAGCTAGACTTGTAGCAAAGGGTTTTCGTCAAAGACCAGGAGTGGACTATGACGAAACCTTTTCTCCAGTGGCTATGCTTAAATCCATCCGAATCATGCTTGCCATTGCTGCCTTTCATGACTACGAAATCTGGCAAATGGATGTTAAGACCGCCTTTCTAAATGGTGATTTAGAAGAGTGCGTGTACATGACTCAGCCAGAGGGCTTCGTAGACAGTGGGAGCAGCGGGAAGGTGTGCAAGCTGCTTAAATCCATTTATGGATTAAAGCAAGCATCGCGGAGTTGGAACATCTGCTTTGACGTCGTTATCAAAGAGTTTGATTTCGTCAAAAATCCAGATGAACCTTGTATCTACAAGAAGGTGGCAGAGAGTAAGGTTGTCTTCCTCGTATTGTACGTGGACGACATACTCTTGATAGGAAATGATATTCCTATGCTGCAATCGGTCAAGCTCTTCTTATCACAAAGATTCTCAATGAAAGATCTTGGTGATGCCTCCTGCATATTGGGAATCAGGATCTATAGAGATAGATCCAAACGGATTTTGGGATTGTCCCAATCCAGGTACATTGACACCATACTAAAGAGGTTTAGTATGGAAGAGTCCAAGCGTGGGAACTTACCCACGATCTCTGGAGTCACTCTTTCCAAAGAGATGTCTCCCAAGACTGATTTGGAGAGAACTCGCATGCAAGGGATACCCTATGCTTCGGCAGTAGGCTCTATCATGTATGCGATGCTATGTACCAGACCCGATGTAGCATACTCACTAAGTGTAGTGAGCAGGTATCAAGCTGATCCTGGAGAGAGTCACTGGACAGCTGTGAAGAGCATTCTCAAGTACTTGCGAAGGACTAGAGATATGTTCTTGGTGTATGGTAACGGAGAACTCCAAGTGGAGTCCTTTACCGATTCGAGCTTCCAGAGTGATAAGGACGACTCTAAGTCGCAGTCGGGCTTTGTCTTTACCCTTTACGGAGGGGCGGTTAGCTGGAAGAGTTCCAAGCAGGAAACCGTGGCAGACTCGACGATGGAGGCTGAATACATCGCTGCCAACGATGCTGCCAAAGAGGCTGTCTGGATCAAGAAGTTCATTTCTGAACTTGGTGTGGTTCCATCCATTGAGCATCCAATACCTTTGTATTGCGATAACAATGGAGCAGTGGCTTTGGCCAAGGAACCCAGGTCCCATCAGCGGTCCAGGCACATTCTGAGGCGGTATCACCTGATCCGGGAGATAGTTGATCGCCGGGAGATCGAGGTCAGGAGAGTTGACACGAAGAACAACACGGCGGATCCACTCACGAAGGCCATTCCCCAGATACAGTTTGAGAGACTCTTCGGGATGCTCGGTATGAGATACTACAGCAGCTGGCCCTAGTGCAAGTGGGAGATTGTTAGTTGTATGTATGCCCTAGAGGCCAGTATTGTACAGATGATGTATATTATATTGGATGCTTGGACATATATAGAGATGACTTTCTTGCTCGACATGATAGTATGCTATCTGGTTGCCATTTATCTTAACATGTACACTAGTCTCTTTATACTGTCTTATAGTTACATGTTGGTAAAGCCCTTAGGATTTGTACTTGACTACCTAGACTATGATGCAGATCATACTAGTGGGAACATGGTAGTCCATAAGTACATCCTTCAAGGTCCCTAGTCGTGGGTATCTCGAGACGGGGCATCGATTTACCAGAGTAGACTAGCGTATACGCTTGTCGACCCATGTGATGGGCGATGGATGATCCCATATCCATTGGTGTTTGACATCAGAGATGGTATACGGGTGCTCAGTGGAAACTGGGTACACTGGACGGACTCGCCGAGAACTCCCAGATGGTATTATACCTCACGTCAGATGGCAGTTCTCAGGTGACACTTGTACAGGTTAGTCTGTAGACCCGAGATCGTCATAGAGTCTTGTGTGATTCCCACTGTGCTTTGATCTCCACCTTACCACGTCCATGAGGGCGTGCAAAACGGTGGTCTTTGGGTACAGTCCCGAGTCACATGGAGGCAATGAGCGATAGGAGGGGTTTCGTCTCTCCCGGTATTGGGAGTTGATGTTGCGCTGTGCTCGATTGGCCGTAACAGGTAAGTCCCTGGCCAGGGCTGATCAGAGATTTGCTGGTAAGTGTTACCAGTAGTTTCTCGACCCGTTACGAGCCTCACATCGGCACGACTTATCAGGTTATTGGGGTCTGACGTATACCACCCCTAGACTTGATATGCGACGTATCAGACGAAGAGACTTGACTGTATGGTAAGTGTTACTGGTCGGATTCGCAGGAGTGTGAGCGGGCTAGCTCGTCGATCTTCTGATCGCTCAATACCCGGGTGGCCGTTACGTTTAGCAGACCGCTTGCGGCTTGTGGGTGCTTGATATGATCATCATCTGCTACCGGCGTATTGACGAGTCTTTAGAGTCCTACACAGAGGTTTCCTGGCTCAAGCGAAACGAAATAGGAGCGCATATGAGATATGTGCAGGACCGAGAATAATGCGTGTATGTGATACGGCATTTCATTCTCGCGATATATGTTTCGATTGGTTATATTCGATATGACCTAGTTATCGAATCATTGATTCGATAAATCGATGCATTGCATACTAGTCGGTTGTATGCGATATAACCGGATCATTGAATCAAGTGTTGATTTAATGATTTAATGTATAATTATATATTTGATATATTACTTTGCATTAACTAGTATTGGTTCACTTTAAACGGATTCTACTCCAATGGCATTGCACATTGTATATGTGATATACTTTCGTGCACTTTTCTGTATCATGTTTGATGATACTTGATCATTTAGTTAAGTGTATAAAATTAATCCATGGTTAATATGATAATTAGGGTTTTGCATTTTCATTTATTTACTTATTTATTTATTTATTTATTTGGAAAACAATAAGATGAGAATGGTGGCTTTCTTTGTCATTTTATTGAAGCTTCATGAAACTTTGACTATGCTAACCATCCTTATCTTCATGCTTAACCCTAACCCATCAAAGTGACCATGGTTAATTCTCTACACTTAACCCTAGTTCAAGTTATGATAAGTATTTGTTTTATATTTATTTTTAAGAGAATACTTATCATAATTTTTCTAGAGCTCATCTTCTTCTTCTTCTTCAAGCTTGCTACTCCAATGGCAACTTGAGCTTTAGTGAGTTAAATCCAAATCCAAAGTGAACCCACCTCCTATTTCTTCACCCTCTACCTCTTGCCAAGTTGTTTTGGGTGTTTACTTCACAAGTTTCACAAGTTTGTGAAGTCGGAGCTTGAGTTTGTGCAACCTCGACGTAGATCGTCTTTGATACAAAGCCGACGAGCTATTCCGCTTGCTTTCCCGATGAAGCCGATGATCGAGTCGAGGATTCATGATGGACAGCGAGGACATGACGTTGCGGAGCCGTGGAGGTGGAAATCCGGATCTACAAAGGTTGTATATCCGTATCATAGTAGTTAACTGTTAACTAGCTTTCTATTTCGCCTAAACATCTAGTTAAAGATCCGTAGTCTAGGGTTTCTCGGCACAAAAATTTTAAAATGGCATGTTCGATGCCTTGTGAGAACCCACTAGGGTGCCTAGGAACCTTTCACTTTGCATGCATTAAAAGTTAACAAGAGTTTTTCAAAAGGGAGATATAGTCTCGCTATTTCCTATGTGTCCGTGAGTGACACGAACGTTTACAAAAGAAAACCTTTTGAGATATTTCAAAAACGACGGAACGTATTTTTTGCAATACTTATATGGACTTATATTATTATTTTACAAATGAGCGTTCATCACTTATGCCGTGAGTTACGCATCACAAGACGATTTAGAAAAGATTTTTGCATGAGTATTATTCAGTTCTTGAAAGTTTTTCAAGGATGCGTACTATATATATATTATAATATTTGATTAGTGCATATTGGATTTCAGAAGTGGATTTCGAGATCTGTATCTCTATTGTAACTCCGAGGATATGCGTGCAAATCCGATGATTTGCGTGCCGCTTGACGGAGTTCGGTTTTTGATTTTTGTACTCGTCTTCATGCGCACTTGACGCGCTGTGTTCTTTTTGCATCTTCCGTTATTTCGGAGCCCCGTTGATTTGAGCTGATTATTAAAATGTTTTAGATTTTGGGGGTTTAAATTTAAATTTGGGGACCGAATTTCTTTAATGGGGGAAGATTGTAACATTTTAGAAAATATAAAATATTATTTTTGGAAATTAATATTAAAATAATATATTTTCCGAAAACTGCCCGATTTGAGAAATTGGGGTTTTCGAAAAAGGGTATAAATATATACCAATAATTATGAAATAATTGGAAATTAAAATGATTTATTCATTTAAATAAATATTTAAAAGATTTGGCATTTTTAAAATTTATTATACGCAGTTTGGATAAAAACCCGATTAGTGCACTGCTAATCGCGATTAAGCCAAATCCATGTTTCTACAGTTTTCCGTGGCTAGTGCACTATGTCATGTTATATTTTGGTTACAGGTTGTGTTCTTGTGTTATTTTTGGGTATTATGTGATTTGGGTTTTAAATAAAAGAGAAAAGAAAATGAAAAAGGGTATAAGGGTAAATATTGAGAGAGAGGGTTAGAATAAGTGAGGAGAGAGAGGGGCTGCCCCATTTCTTTTCCTCCCCATTTCTTTTCATCTTCTTCATCTTCACCTTCCCTCCACCTTAACCCCAATAAATCATCTCCAAATCTTCATCAAAAACCTAAACTCCTTTCATTAAAAGTGATCCCTCTTCACCCTCTACACTTTGGACCAAGAAAAGTTTGATTGTGACGACTTGGAGAAGCTAGGGTTTTTCTTGGGTTGCCCAAATTAGGTAATTTCATCACCATTAGAATGGTATTTAATTCACTTTAGCTTTCATGAAAGTTTAGAAGTGATATTGTTATGTTTAGTGAGGTTAGAAGATTCCAAGTTAAGGTTTGAGGAATTCTTGGGTTGTGAAGTGTAATTGAGAGTAGTAGTGACCTTAATCCCCCTTTGGTGATGGTATTTTGGACTGGAACCAGACATAAACCCCAATACCCAAACCTAGAAACCCCGATGTCGTATTTTGGAGACTTTGCGATGGTAAATTGATATCTTCTATGACTCTGGGACCTGTAAAATTAATTAGCGAACACAGTGAGCAGAGCAGGAACACTAGAAGCATTACCCAAAACCCGAGATCCCACCTGCACCTTTTGGCCCTAGTTATATTCATTTGGCCATAAATTGCGGCCAGACTAAGGACTTGTGGGCTCGCGTTTTTTTCATGGCTCTAGTATCTGTAATTTAGACCCTCCACATATGCAAAATTGGCTGATTTGACCTAGGGTAAAATCTGGGACCATTTTCATGAGTTGCTGCCTTGTATTTCATGACATTTTTGAATTGAAGTTTTGGTATTTGTGTTTTATCTCGGTCGATTCACGTTTATACATCAATCGTCGAGAGTTGTTGATTATTCTTGCATGCGTAAACTATAGGTTTTAACCTATGAGCGAAACGTGTGCCGTTTTGGTTTTCAGAACTAGACTTTAATAGCATTGCGATATGTGTTATTATTATAGGTACCTTCACGTGGATTCCGAGGCAACCGAGCATGGCGTCATCGACTTCGGCAAGTAAGAACCAAGGTGAGTGGATCAATATCCACGGGGGAAGTCGGGTAGATGGCGTATAGCACCCCCGCACACTTTGATGGAATCCGATTTATATATAGATTATGGTTAATGAAACCTTTAATATAAAACTATAGATAGAGTAAAAAGGTAGTTAAAGGACCATATTAGAAACTAAGGATTGTTGGAAGTGATATGATACGGCTAATATGTGATGACAAGACTTTAGGATGAGATTTGATGATATTGCCGTTTAGGGTACTATAGGACTAGATAGTCGACGTAGATGTGTCATCCGAACCATATATATTTCTAAACTAATGAATCATATGCATCTTTTAAACAGATACCTTGAGGGACGTTACGGATTTTCAAATGATATCTTTTCCTTAAAAACATCGTCGCCCTACTTTCAAAACTACGATTCGCATCTTTCAAAAACTGTTTGTATGATTCAGGTGTGTATGTTAGATTAGATACTTACGCTTTTAGTAAAGGTAGAATGTATATGTAAAATTGACTTGATGTAGGATATAAATGCAATGAAAAGAATATATGACGCGATACAATGATTTGATGATATGTTGGTATACGGATGCGAGTCGATTGAGATGATTGATACCCTGCCGGTCCCCTGATATGAGACTTTTGCGGATGTTACCTTGGACATAGGTAAATAGAGATAATTATATATGTTGTGAATAGTTAGTGATAGCCGTACGAGACGTTAGGTCCGTACCCTCCTTGTCTTATAGGATGATAGGATCCCTGATAGCTTAATGCCGCCGTACGATGATTTTCCGTACATGATGAGTTTGACTTGAGGTCTGATCCATACCCTTGACTAGAGGATGCCGTATGATGGAGTATACCGAATGGGATGTTGTGAGGCAAGATGTCGATTTGTAGATTCACCAACTCGATCATGTTAGATATGTACACCTTATAGCTTTTAGCTGATGATTTACCTTATGCTGCATTCAAGTTATTCGCATTGCATTACTCTATGCTAGTACACCTGCGCCATTATCGATGATGCGTATATTACACGTACACAGATTTGCCGGCTCACACACATCATCATCGATATTTTCCATGTCACTACACAGTAGGATTTGCTGCATCAGGATATGACTCGTTGCATGATATACTTGCGTACATTCATATTGTACATCCATACTTGCATACATACATATTGTACACCCATACTTGCGTGCATATACACATGCACCTTTATATGATGTTGCATTTGACTCTGGAGAAATCGGGAACCACAGGATATATTTAAAAACGTGATTCATTTTAAAAGAGCGGTTTTCCCTGATATTGTCATATCACTATTCCATGCTGCATGATATACGGATATGCTTACATTTCTGTTATATGTCGCATATATCATGCTTTACGCTTTTACGCATTGAGATATGCTGTTTTCATGAGATTTCTGGATTTGAGAACCGTGGCGATTTCAAAGGAAAGCATGTATTATTTTGAAAACCCGGTTTCTCTTGATATGATATTTCAGTGCGTCAACCATGCGTTTTCTCGATGTTGGATACCCGGGTTCCATGATTTTGATGTGTCGTGAGCGACACCCGTTGATTTATACATACTTTCATGCATATACTTTTATGATATTTTCATGCATGATGTTGTGTCATTGGTTGACACGTGGACGAGATCTACATGCATACATACATTGATTATATGGGTAGACGAGATCCACATGCATACATACATTGATTATATGGTTGGAAGAGATCCACATGCATACATATATTGATCATATTGTTGCATGATATCTATATGCTGATTGGCATTGATATTAGTGTTGGCACATATACAGATACAGTCACCTTAGATATTATAGTATTACCTTCATGATATAGTTGACTTAGGAGTCGTTGTTTATTCGATTTCTAGTTCTTGATGTTTTTCTACTCACGAGTTGGCAACTCACCCCCGTTGTGACACAGTTCTTGCAGGTTGACTGCATGGATCCGTAGCGGCATCGCTGGCACATAGTTTCATTTGGGTGTTTTGCATTTGGTAGGTGGGAAATTTATATCGTGTCCACTCTTGTATTTATATTTCATATTGTATCTAGTCAACTCCATCAATCAAAATTTGTAATTGTGTAAGTAATTAGATTTAATGTGATTGTGGTTGCGAGACTTAGAGCGATGGATTTTCCGCTACTTGTGGTTTGATGTCTTGCTTATTTATTTATCTTTTTGTGGTGAATTTCGCCGTTGGGCATCGTATACTTACATATACTGTCTTGTGTGGTTGTGATCCGCCGTTTGGCGAAGAGCTAGCTCCCTCTTGGGGATGCCATTATTCTTGTTATGTATTGTGGTTTTGGATCAAAATATACAAAGGAGGTATTGCCCACATTTTCAAAAGACGAAATATGTTTTCAAACTAGTAAATTTCAGTTGCATTATTCATGTTACATTTCTATGCATTTAAAAAAACTTGATTTCATTATACCTTTATTTCAAAACTTCGCCTCCTTTATTTTCTTAAAAGGTTTAGATTTCTGGATTTCAGCTTACTTGAATTACGTTACACCTTTAGACGTTGCGTGGTTTAAGTACTGGTCACGAGATAATATTTCAGGTCATGACACTGATCTAGGTTAGAGTGCACGCAGAGTGTTTCTTTTCTCTCTCTCTTTGGCAGCGACTATGGCCCGACCCTAAGCTATAACTCGGTAAACAAGTTAACCGAACTTTCTCAAAACATTGGCTTTTTGGATTGTCTGAGTTGCTTACTTCATTGCCATTCCTACTTTTACCCTTTGCTTTTCTCCAGAACATTCCGTATCCTTACGAAGATCCACACTTATTGGATATGACCATCGTATTGTTACATACGAACTCAAAGAAACTTGTTTCAGATTCGAGGATTGTTTCCGGTTCTGGAGAAAATGAATAGGACTATTCAGTTGTCTTTTCCTTTTACCTTCTCTCAGGTTGTGAGGGCTCCTAGGATAATGAGAGGGTACACCTATTGCGCTTATTGGATAGCCTTCTTCTAAACCATAGGCAGGTGCCGAAAGATAGGAAAGGAAGAAAACCAATTAGCCTAAGTGTGGTGTACAGAAGGTAATAAGTAAAGACAAATAAAGGGATTAGAAAGAGGGCAAAGTAAATTGCGGCTGCAATCATTCACGACCAAACCACGTATTTCATCACCACTCTTACTTCACCTTTGTATTTCTTCAGAACACCCCGTATCACTACGAAGATCCACAGTTATTTGATAATCCATCGTATAGTTACATACGAACTCGAAGGAACTTGTTCCAGTTCGAGGATGGATTTTGGTTCAGGAGAAATAGAATAATGATTATTCAGTTATCTTTAATCTTTACCTTCTCTAAGGTTACGAGGGCTTCTAGGATTAGGAGAGTACTCCTATTACGCTTATTGGATAGTCTTCTTCCAAACCATAGGTTGGTGCCGAACGGTAGGAAAGGAAGAAAATCATTTAGCCTAAGGGTGGTGTACAGAAGGTAATGAGTAAAGACAAATAAAGGGATTTGGAGATATGGTGAGAAATATACGGTTACAGTCATGAATCTGGATAATGGAAGAGACATTACTAGGAATACCCGGATACCCCTTCGAAACATTTTCATGTTTCAGTTTCACTGTGCATTGTTAATCGAAAACTGATTTCCCAATTAGGTCCTTACTCCAGGGTATGTATTTATCAGGTTTGATTCTCACATCTGTATGGGTTTACAGATGATGAGTGGGAGTAAATTATTGGGAATTAGGTGATTAAATCCTCATTATATTGGAATTCGTTGTAATTGGTGATATTTGAGGAAATCGCCTGGAGTTTTGCCTGACGACAAATATTTGGTTTTGAATATCCATTGTTATGCATCAATTTTAAACTGATATATCTATACGTTTATTTCATAATGTGAGATATTACTTTTTGAAATTATGTCTATGCCATTTACCTATATCAGTTGATGATTGGGTAAGGAGCATTAAACATTGGTGTAATTCTTTTTTACCATAGTACAGCTTTCAACCTACGACGTATAGGATTTGAGTTATTCAACTCAGGGGACTTATACAAAATACTGTATGTTGTCCAGTGTCCATTAGGACAGAGGGGTTGGTCCTCGTACTATATTCTGTTTATTTATGACTTCTCCAGTTTTAGACAAGTGTTTCGTAGAAACACAAGGTCCAAGTTTTGAGAAGTTATAGGTACAAGAATAAAGTAGAGAACCAGGTATTGCAAGTATCAGGATTTTTCACGATGATTGAAGATGTAGATACTTGTGGTTGGTATTCAGTTGATAGTGATGGTTTTGAGAACTTGCTTCTCTTTCAGGTTACTCATATCTGGATTCACTCCTAAGTTGAGTAATGTTGATCGGCCTCTCTCCATTTAATTGATATGCACTGGAGACAGCAGCATGATTTGAATCTGGTTCCAATTAAATCAGTGCCTCTGTTTCTATATTGTATATAGAATGGTTCATACCTTAACAATGTTAAGGTATATGGAGTTGTCCGGCTTATGCTTAAAACCAGACTCTGGATAACTCAAGGCACGTTTCTGTAATGGCAGTTTGTAGGTTATCCCGGGCTATGACGAGGGTTAAATTTCTACCATCTGGAAGATCAATAGTGATATTGTTCTTGACTCGCCACAGTTTTGGTAAAATGGAATTTTTCAGAAAACAGTACTGGGAGTATAGTAGAACTGGAAGTGATTCCAGAACCATGGATGATTACTGAAAATTTAAATAGAACCTAAACATTCAATCGGGTTTGACATTCCATTAGCCACTCCGCAGATATGGTGGGTAACTGTTGGCTATAGTGCCCTCAAGGCAATTATCATAGTCGCGGGCAGGTGATCATGATGATTGAGGGAGGACCTATACCGATAAAACAGTCTTACTCGAGATGATAGTATGCTATCTGGTTTGTCTTTATCATCATGTTGATAAAGCCCATAGGATTCTTGCTTCACTACCAGCATTGTGATGGCGATCACATAAGTGGGAGATGGGGGTCTATAAGCACATCCTTAAATGTCCCTAGTGGTGGGAGTATCAAGACCGGGCATCGATACTCCAGTGTAGACTGGTGTATACTTATCTAGACCCTGACGAGGGGCGGTGGCCGATCTCACAAACCATTGGTGTTAGTTGTTCACCTAAGATAGTATACAGGCGCTCATTAGATTATGAGTATACTGGACGGAATCGTCGGGAACATGCTAGTTGGTATTATACCTATAGTCAGATAGCAGTTCCCTGGTGACATGTGTGCAGGTTAGTCTGTCGACCTGAGATCGTCATTTGTCTCGTGTGAGTTCCCACTGTGCTTTGATTACTACCCTACCACGGCTCAGAGGAATCGTGCAAACAGGTTTTAGTTGGGTACAGTCCCGAGTCACATGGAGGTAGTGAGCGGATCGTCAGGGATTCATCTCTCCCGGTATTGGGGGTTGATGTCGCGCAGTGCACGGGTGGCCATCACTAGAAATCCCCGGCCGGGGTATGTGAGAATTAACTATCCAGGATCGATGGCTTCTCAGGTAGTGATGGGTTTCATACCGACACGAATTATCGCGTTGTTAGGGGTCTGACTTTATCCACCCCCTAGACCCGATGTGCGATACTCTTAGACGAACAGACCAGACTGTACGGATATTGTCACTGACGAACAGGCACAGTAGGGGTTTGGATTAGTTTGCTCGTCGGCCTTCCTTTCGCTCAATACCTGGGTAGCCGTTACGTACAGCTAGTGCCGCTGATGTGCTTGTGGTTAAACACACTACCAGCGCATTGACGAGTCATTAGAGTCCCACAGAGAGGGTTTTCACGGTTCAGGCGATATGGTGTAGTTGTTGTTTGTTGGTACATACAGGTGTCCGATTAAATATGTGCACAGGCTGCACAAACTTTAATCAGACGGTTGATAATACTAGTGGCTTAGGATTGAGCCAGATTGTAAATAAAGTTTTGATTTAATAATTTACATATGTATATATGTATTCTAGTATTATTTCTCACTATTCATTTTCTCTCTTTGGCTATTCGTATTTTCGTACGAATACGCGTATGTGTATTTCGATACATGTACCGGGAAGCATTCCGTATTTATGCGAATTGGCTTCTAGAAGATGCCACATCATTATTGATTTTCTTTTTGAAAATCATTTGTTTTAAATGAGGTGGAATGGTGACATGGGTCAAAGCATGGGTTTTTGGCAAGTAGAGATTGGTATGGGCTTATTTGTTTATTGTTAAATGGAAAAAGGGTTTTTGGGGTGTGCATTCTTTTTGAGGGAAGAGAGAGAGGGCCGGCCAATTCTAGGTGTGGGGGCTTGCTCATTTTTGTTGGTTCATTTTTGCTCTCTCACTCTCATGCACACCCAAAAAGACTTAACCATTTAGCTCATGCCATTCTTGCTTTCATCACCTCCACATCTTCCATGGTTGTTCTATAAGCATAATATTTTGAAAGAAAAATATGGTGAGACTATCCTACACCCCCCACTCTCCACTACTAGCGATTATGGAGGGTTGGTTGGTCCGTTTGGCGAACCTGGAGCTTGTGCCGTTTCCCTCGGGTGGATCATTGGAGATAAAGGAAGACCGGCGACCAAAGTCGATCCGCATCACTAGGAGCTTGGAAATGGTTGAAGACCCGAAGGACTTGGTTCATTAGGTATAACCATTTCTATCTCTTCTCTTAGCATGCTATTTATTAGGGTTAATGGTTTTGATCTTGCAAATCGGGTAATGGTAGCGCCGGGTTTTACTAAATTTTTGTTCCGCATTTGGCCACGGTTCGATGGCCGGGGCACTCCCATAACCCTTCATGGTATCAGAGCTACCCATTAACCCGTAACCTAGCTTGTTTAAACAATGTTAACATATCGAAATCCGTAAAACCCCGACTTGCTGCCCCTGTACATTGCTTCTCTGTTGATTTTCAAAGTGCCTTCAAAAATTATTTAAACAAGTGCAGAAGGCTACTGACATGACCACACCCCAAACACGAGACCCTATCGCCGGATTTTGGCCGAGCACTAAGCTCAAAATTCTAAGGAGGCTGGTTTTCTTGGGGCTTCAGGGCTTCGTTTTTGGAGTGTTGTTTGGTCTCTGGAATCTCTGTGTAGTGGTATTGTTTGTTTAGCCAAATTTGGATATTGTTTTATCAGGTTACTTGGCTCTTATCGAGGGTTATTTCGGAGTCGATAAGTTTTAATATTGTTTAAAGTTTACAGTACTTTACATTTCTATCTGTGATCGTGAATGTCATTTGATCGATAAATCTTGTCTAATCGCTATTGTCCTTTTAGACGGATTTGCGAACGTGACATTCACGTTGATGTTCTGTGTTGTGCTGTGATGTTGCGGATTTGTCGTGGTGGATAGCTTGCGTGCAATGGTAGTGCAATTTGGTTATATTTGTATATTTGATATTGCGGGACGAGCGTACGACATGTGGACTGCCGTCACTGCCTGTTTGTATATTATTCTTTTAGGGCACGACCGGGTTGAGGTCGATGTACCCGTTGTATATATTTTCTTTTCTGTACTAGGATTACCCCGTGGTGGGGTGCACGGATAGCCGGGTTCTAGAGTGCTACGGGCCCGCATCTCATGGCGTTGAGACGGAGGGGGCTTCACTCTAGAATTGGCGGGCTATTCGCCGCACTCGTAGGGGGTACAGGTTGACCAAAGGAGGGGTGCTCAAGTTACCGGATTCCGTAGAGTGCTGGGTGGTCCATTCACTTTGCTGAAGGGGGCTGCCTCGCTTCATGTTTTGAAGGGTAACTTGCCGCGCTCGTAGGGTCTAGGAGTTCATTGCACAGGCTATCCACACGACCAGGGGAACGTCGGGTTTTCAGTTGTGGCTCAAAGAAAACCCGGGGCTCCCAGATTATCTTTATTATTCTGTGATGCTTATTACTTTTCTGTAATGTTGCATTTATCATGCCTGGGATGATTGTTATATATATTTATATATACTAGTAGATGTTGAATATGTTTTGCACCCGTGCTAGCCCAGTCCCCGCTCTGTCGTTAGTTAAGTAACCTAACGGATGATGATGGGACCCAGTGGCGAATGCGGATGGTATATACGTACATTTTATTTTTGTTATTTTCTGGTGTGATTAATTGATGGGACTGCGTTGATTCTTATCAAAGCAAGGATAAAAGACCTATATATGATGTTGTTGGAGCCAAGTTTTTAAAACTGACATTACAGACGTTGGGTTTTGCTTTGCACAGTGGTATTCGGTTATGAATATCCAGCACCTTATTCGATGAGGCAAGGGCCGAGATCCCTTCATCGGGAGTGACCCATTGGGTAGAAGTTCACGTCAACATAATAACTTCACTATAGTCGATTACTTTTTTCTCTGCATCATCGTATTTAGTTTGGAATATCCTGCACCTCACTCGATGAGGAAAGAGCCGAGATCCCTTCACCGGGAGTGACCTCTTTAGAAAAAGTTTTCGCTACTATATATTTGTAAAACCACTTGGATCCTTCAACGAGATCAAGTTCATTACGTTAAAGGTTTTTCGCCAAAACCAGTCGTAGCCCTCCATTATTTCTTTCAGGTAGTACATAGTATTCGTGCTGCGTTTGTTGGCCTTTGTCAAGATATAGTGTGCGGTAGCTGGGTATTACTTGTGTGTTGCATTGAGTTGCGATTATCTAGGACAATACTATAACCTTGTTGGCCTTTTTCAAGGGTTTGTGCGGGTGGGTCTAGAGTAATCCAGGATAATGACGGGTTGAACTTGACTTGTGGTTTATGATTTGTTGGCCTTTTTCAAGGTCATAAACTGCTTGGGATAAAAATCATATCGGGAGTTTCAAACATACAGGAAACTTGCCAGGCATGCGCATACCTTCTGGAGTGTGGTGACTTGAGTGGTTTCCATCAAGTTATCATGCGATGATAGTTGGATCCCAATTCCCACTGATGAGTAAGATTACTCCTCGGGTGATTCTGACTAATTCTTCTTTACGGTTTGGTGGAGAATTCGAGGAAACAGTGGGAGCCATCCAGATTAGATAAAGTGATTATCCATTCTGATCTAGCTTAGAGTGCACGCTGAGTGTTTCTTTTCTCTCTCTCTGAGAGCGACTATGACCCGACCCTAGACTATAACTTAGTGACCAGATTAACCGAACATTCTTAAAAACACTGGCTTTTGGATTGTCCAAGTTGCATACATCATTGCCACTCCTTCTTTTACCCTTTGCTTTTCTCCAGAACACCCCGTATCACTATGTATATCTACATCCATTGGATAAAACCATCGTATGGTTATATACGAACTCGAAGGAACTTATTCGAGGATGGTTTCCGGTTCTGGAGAAAATGAATAGGATTATTCAGTTGTCTTTTCCTCTTTACCTTCTCTCAGGTTGTGAGGGCTCCTAGGATTAGGTGACGGTACACCTATTACGCTTATTAGATAGTCTTCTTCCAAACCATAGGCATGTGCCGAAAGATAGGGAATGAAGAAAACCAATTACCCTAAGTGTGGTGTATAGAAGGAAATGAGTGAAGACAAATAAAGGGATTAGAAAGAGGGCAAAGTAAAATGCAACTGCTATTCACGACCAAACCAAGTCTTTCATCGCTACTCCTATTTCACCCTTGTATTTCTCCAGAACACCCCGTATCACTATGAACATCCAATCCTATTGGATAAATCCATCGTATAGTTACATACGAACTCGACGGAACTTTTTCGAGGATGGATTCTGGTTCAGGAGAAATAGAATAAGGTTTATTCAGTTGTCTTTTATCTTTACCTTCTCTCTGGTTGCGAGTACTCCTACGATTAGGAGAGTACACCTATTACGCTTATTAGATAGTCTTCTTCCAAACCATATGCTGGTGCCGAACGGTAGGGAAGGAAGAAAACCATTTAAGCCTAACGAAGGTGTACAGAAGGTAACGACTAAAGACAAATAAAGGGATTTGGAGATATGGCAAGGAAATATATGGTTTCAGTCATGAATCTGGATAATGAAAGAGGCATTACTAGGAATACCAGGATACCACTACAAAACATTTTAATGTTTCAGTTTCACTGTGCGTTGTTAATTGAAAACTGATTTCCCAATTAGATCCTTACTCCAGGGTATGTATTTACCAGTTTTGATTCTCACATCTATATGGTTTTACAGATGATGAGTGGGAGTAAGTTATTAACAATTAGGTGATCATCCTCATTATATCGGAATTCGTTGTAATTGGTGATATTTGAGGAAATCGCCTGAGTTGTTTTGCCGGACGGCAAGTATTTGGTTTTGAATACCCGTTGTTATGCACCAATTTCAAACTGATATATCTGTATGTTTATTTTTATAAAGTGAGATATAACTTTTTGAAATTATATCAATGATATTTACCTATATCAGTTGATGGTTAGGTAAGGAGCATTCAACAGCGGTGTAAGTCTTCATAACCACAGTACAGTTTTCAACCTACGACGCACAGGGTTTGAGTTATTAAACTCAGGGGACTTATACAATGTATTGTATGTTGTCCAGTATCCATTAGAACAGAGGGGTTGGTACTCGTACTATATTTTGTCTACTTGAGACTTCTCCAAATTTAGACACGTATTTTGTAGAAATACAAAGTCTAAGTTTTGAGAAGTTATAGGTACAAGAATAAAGTAGAGAACCATGTGTTGCAAGTATCGGGATTCTTCAGGGTAATCGAAGATGTAGATACCTGTGTATGGTATTCAGTTGATAGTAATGGTTTTGAGAAACTTGTTTCTCTTTCAGGTTACTCATAATTAGATGCACTCCTAAGTTGAGTAATGCTGATCGGCCTCTTTCCATTTGGTTGACATGCACTGGAGACAGCTGCATGATTTGAATCTGCTTCCAATTAAACCGGTGCCTCTATTTCTATATTGTATATAAAATGGTTCGTATCTTAACGATGTTAAGGTACGGGGAGTTGTCTAGCTTATGCTTAAAACCAGACTCTGGATAACTCAAGGCACGTTTCTGTAATGGCAGTTTGTGGGTTAACACGGGCTTTGATGAGGGTTAATTTTCTACCATCTGGAAGATCAATAGTGATATTGTTCTTGACTCACCACAGTTTTAGTAAAATAGATTTTTTCAGAAAACAGTAGTGGGAGTACGGTAGAACTGGAAGTGATTCCAGAACCACAAACGATTAATGAAAATTTAATAGGACCTAAAGATTCAATCAGGATTGACATTCCATTAGCCACTCCGCAGATATTGTGGGTAACCTCAGGCACCCGAGAGGTACTTTGGTATCCTCAAGGAGGGTGACAGGGAGGTTCTTGTTTACCCATACTTGACACTACTGTTGTTCCAGAGTATGAGACCCGGCAGGAGGATGAGTATAGCGTCGTTTTAAACTAGCTTTAGAAGTGCACGTGTATATGATTCTGCCAGAGGGTTGTCATAATCAGTGGGAGCAGCGGAAACGTAGTGGACAAGTAGCTTATGTCTATTTATAGATTAAAGCAGATATATCGGAGAAAGATCATCTATTTTTAATGTGACAGTCATGGGCTTTGACTTCATCAGAATAGGGGATGGATCTGTTAAGAAGGTAGTAGGGTGTGATGTCCTGGTATTTGGATAACATATACATAGTAGGAAGTGAAATTCCTATACTACGATCGGTTAAACTGTAGTTGTCACACAGTGGTTTCTCCACATAGGTTATGGATATTATATCAGACATTCTGGTTACTAGATCTATGGTTTTAGATCTAGATTTGGGAAGTGTCCCAATCTGGGTACTTAGACAGTATTCTAAAAGTATTTCAGAATGGACGGCACCTGGCATGGTGGTGAACCTGCAGGTGATGGAGTCACCCTCTCTAAAGGTGTCTTACAGACTAAAGGGGAGAGGGATGCGCATGATTGGCATATCACTTGCTTAGGAAATTGAGTCAATCATGACATGTCAAGTACCACACCAGATGTTGTTTTTGCTCTAGATGCAATAAGTTGATAATTAATCCAATCCTGGAGAAAAACGAATGGAAGCAGTTTATGAACATAAGTGGATGTTCTAGGGATTTAATAACGGCGGCCTCCTTTGGGAGACGGTTATCATTCCAGGCTTCCAAGGTGACCTGGATGACAGAGTGACTGTCAGAGTTATAGTTTTCCCTCTGAAGAGGGGCAGTAGTTTGGACAGGTGGTCCAAGCGGATACTGAGGAAGGTATGGCGCAGTGTACTGATTAAGTTCAGTATACGATACAGTCTAAAAAGTTTGCTGGATTTGGAGTTTATTTATGAACTGGGTCCCATCAGATATCCAGAAATATTCTAAGACGAGTATTGCTCATTTCGGGAGATAGTTTTCTCCGCGAAGTTGAGATAAAGAGAGACATAGAAAGAAACACTGGAGCGAATACACTCACTGAAGCTATTTCTCGAACGCGATAGTTTTACAAACAAGGTTTGTGAAACTGATTAGTAGAGGAGTTGGGTGTTCAGTATCACATGGGCTGTGAGTATGCGACATCGCAATAATTAGCCTTAAGTGCAAGTGGGAGATTGTTGGCTATAGTGCCCTCAAGGCAATTATCATAGTCGTAGGCAGGTGATCATGATGATTGAGGGAGGACCTATACCGATAAAACAATCTTACTCGAGATGATAGTATGCTATCTGGTTTGTCTTTATCATCATGTTGATAAAGCCCATAGGATTCTTGCTTGACTACCAGCATTGTGATGGCGATCACATACGTAGGAGATAGGGGTCTATAAGCACATCCTTAAATGTCCCTGGTCGTGGGAGTATCGAGACTGGGCATCGATACTCCAGTGTTGACTGGTGTATACTTATCTAGACCCTGACGAGGGGCGGTGGCCGGTCTCATAAGCCATTAGTGTTAGTTGTTCACCTAAGATAGTATACAGGTGCTCATTGGATTATGAGTACACTGGACGGAATCGCCGGGAATATGCTAGTTGGTATTATACCTATAGTCAGATAGCAATTCCCTGGTGACATGTGTACAGGTTAGTCTGTCGACCTGAGATCGTCATTTGTCTCGTGTGAGTTCCCACTGTGCTTTGATTACTACCCTACCACGGCTCAAAGGAGTCGTGCAAACAGGTTTTAGTTGGGTACAGTCCTGAGCCACATGGAGGCAGTGAACAGATCGTCAGGGATTTGTCTCTTTCGGTATTGGGGGTTGATGTTGCGCAGTGCAGGATGGCCATCACTAGAAATCCTCGGTCGGGGTATATGAGAATTACTGATCCAGGATCGATAGTTTCTTAGGTAGTGATGGGTTTCATACCGACACGAATTATCGCGTTGTTAGGGGTCTGATTTTATCCACCCCCTAGACCCGATATGCGATACTCTTAGACGAACAGACCGGACTGTACGGATATTGTCACTGACAGGCTCAGTAGGGGTTTGGATGAGTTTGCTCATCGGCCTTTCTTTCGCTCAATACCTGGGTAGCCGTTACATACAGCTAGTGCCGCTGACGTGCTTGTAGTTAAACCCACTGCCAGCGTATTGACGAGTCTTTAGAGTCCCACACAGTGGGTTTTCACGGTTCAGGCGATATGGTGTAGTTGTTGTATGTTGGTAGATATAGGTGTCCAACTAAATATGTGCACAGGCCGCACAGACTTTAATAGGACGGTTGATAATACTAGTAGCTTAGGATTAAGCCAGATTGTTAAATCAAGTTTTGATTTAATAATTTACATATGTATATATGTATTCTAGTATTATTGCTCACTATTCATTTTCTCTCTTTGGCTATTCGTATTTTCGTACGAATACGCGTATGTGTATTTCGATACATTTACCGGGAAGCATTCCGTATTTATGCGGAATGGCTTCTAGAAGATGCCACCTCTTTATTGATTTTCTTTTTGAAATTCATTTGTTTTAAATGAGGTGGAAAGGTGACATGGGTCAAAGCATGGGTTTTTGGCATGTAGAGATTGGTATGGGCTTATTTGTTTATTGTTAAATGGAAAAAGGGTTTTTGGGGCGCACATTATTTTTTAGGGAAGAGAGAGAGGGCCGGCCACTTCTAGGTGTGGGAGCTTGCTCATTCTTGTTGGTTCATTTTTGCTCTCTCGCTCTCATGCACACCCAAAAAGACTTAACCATTTAGCTCATGCCATTCTTGCTTTCATCACCTCCACATCTTCCATGGTTGTTCTATGAGCATAATATTTTGAGAGAAAAATATGATGAGACTATCCTACACCCCCACTCTCCACTACTAGCGATCTTGGAGGGTCGGTTGGTCGCGAACCAGGAGCTTGTGTCGTTTCCCTCGGGTGGATCATCGGAGATGAAGGAAGACCGGCGACCAAAGTCGATCCGCATCACTAGGAGCTTGGAAATGGTTGAAGACCCGAAAGACTTGGTTCATTAGGTATAACCGTTTCTATCTCTTCTCATAGCATGCTAGTTATTAGGGTTAATGGTTTCGATCTTGCAAATCGGGTAATGGTAGCGCCGGGTTTTATTAAATTTTTGTTTCACATTTGGCCACGGTTCGATGGCCGGGGCGCTCCCATAACCGTTCAGTAACCTCAGGCACCGGAGAGGTACTTCGGTATTCTCAAAGACGGTGACATGGAGGTTCTTGTTTACCCAAACTTGACACTACTGTTGTTCCAGACTATGAGACCCAGCAGGAGGATGAGTACAGCGTCGTTCTAAACTAGCTTTAGAAGTGCACGTGTATATGACTCTTCCAGAGGGTTGTTGTAGTCAGTAGGAGCAGCGAAAACATAATGGACAAGTAGCTTATGTCTATTTATAGACTAAAGCGGATATAGCGGAGATAGATCATCTATTTTTGATGTGACAGTCATAGGCATTGACTTCATCAGAATAAGAGATGGATCTGTTAAGAAGGTAATAGGGTGTGATGTCCTGGTAATTGGATGACATGCACCTATAGAAAGTGAAATTCCTATACTACGATCGGTTATACTGTGTTTGTCACACAATGGTTTCTCTACATAGGTTATGGATATTATATTAGGCATTCTGGTTACTAGATCTATGATTTTAGATCTAGATTTGGGTAGTTTCCCAATCTGGGTACTTAGACAGTATTCTAAAGGTGTTTTAGAATGGACGACTCATGGCATGGTGGTGTACCTGCAGATGATGGAGTCACCCTCTCTAAAGGTGTCTTACAGACTAAAGGGAGAGGGATGTGCATGATTGGCATATCACTTGCTTAAGAAATTGAGTCAATCATGAGATGTCAAGTACCACACCAGATGTTTTTTTTGCACTAGCTGCAATAAGTTGATATATTAATCCAATCCTGGAGAAACGTTCTGAAGCAGTTTATGAACATAAGTAGATGTTCTAGGGATATGATAATGACAGCCTCCTTCAGGAGACAGTTATCATTCCAGGCTTCCAAGGTGACCTGGATGACAGAGTGACTGTCAGTGTTATAGTTTTCCCTCTGACAAGGGGCAGTAGTTTGGACAGGTGTTCCAAGAGGATACCGTGGGAGGCATGGCGCAGGATACTGACTAAATTCAGTTGACGATACAGTCTAAGAAGTTTGCTAGATTTGGAGTTCATTTGTGAACTGCGTCCCATCAGATATCCAGACTTATTCTAAGACAGGTATTGCTCATTTCGGGAGATGGCTTTCTCCGCGAACTTGAAATAAAGAGAAACATAGAAAGAAATATTAGTGCGGATCCACTCACTGAGGCTATTTCTCGAACGCAATAGTTTTACAAACGAGATTTGTGAAACTGATTAGTAGAGAAGTTGGGTGTTTAGCATCACACGGGCTGTGAGTATGCAACACCGCAATAATTAGCCTCAAGTGCAAGTGGGAGATTGTTGGCTATAGTGCCCTCAAGTTAATTATTGGATCGCAGGCACGCGATTGTAATGATTGAGGGATGACCTATACCGGTAGGACGGTCTTACTCGAGATGATAGCATGCTATCTGGTTTGTCTTTATCATCGTGTACATGCTTCAGGTGACATTACAGATCACTATTATATGTTGATAGAGCCCATAGGATTCTTTCTTGACTACGAGCAGTATGATGGTGATCATATACGTGAGAGTTGGGTGGTCTATAAGCACATCCTTAAAGCGTCCCTAGTCGTAGGAGTTTCGAGACAGGGCATCGATACTCCGAGAGTAGACTAGTGTATACGGATCGAGACCCCGAAGAGGGACGGTGGCCGGTCTCACAAGCCATTGGTGTCAGTTGGTTCACCTAAGATATATACAGGTGCTCATTGGGTTATGAGTACACCGGACGGACTCCCCGGGAACAAGCTAGTTGGTATTATACCTATTGTCAGATAGCAGTTCCCTGGTGACATATGTACAGGTTAGTCTATCGACCTGAGATAGTCATTTGTCTCGTGTGAGTTCCCACTGTGTTTTGATTACTACCCTACCCCGGTTCAAAGGAGTCGTGCAAACAGGTTTTAGTTGGGTACAGTCCCGAGCCACATGGAGGCAGTGAGCGAATCATCAAGGGATTCGTCTCTCCCGGTATTGGGGGTAGAGGCCGCAGTGTGCACGGGTGGCCATCACCAGAAATCCTTGGCCAAGGTAGTCGAGAATTACTGATTCGGATCAGTAGTTTCTCAGGTGGTGATGGGCTTCATACCGACACTGAATATGCATTATTAGGGGTCTGACTTTATCCACCCCTCTAGACCCGATATACGATACTCATAGACGAACGGACCGGACTGTATGGATATTATCACTGTCCGGCTCAGTAGGGTTTCAAGATGAGTTCGCTCGTCGGTCTCCCTTTCGCTCAATACCTGGGCAGCCATTACGTACATCTAGTGCCACCGACATGCTTGTGGTTAAACCCACTGCCAGCATATTGACGAGTCTTTAGAGTCCCACACATAGGGTTTCCCTGGTTCGGGCGAAACGTTGTAAAGGCCGTATGGTTTTATGGCAGGGTTCGATCATATGCATGCACTTGTGCTCGGATCATGATCGGATGGGTAATACTAGCGGGCTTTGGTTTAAGCCGGATCCTAGTATTATATTGTTGGATTATTTTCGTCTCGTTGTATTTGTATTCAGTCGGAATGTGGATGCATGTATGTATATACAGATGAGGTGTATTCTTATAATTCGTTACGAGTTTACTTTAGAAGATGCCATTCTTTTTTGTTTAAACATTTGGTTTAATGTTTTATTGTGATGGAAATTGTTAGCATAAGTTTTGGCCTTGGGCATTTATTGTGGCATGTGCTCACTTGGTGACTCATGGTCTTGGGTTTGGTGTGTGATATTTTATGCTACGATTTTTCTTTAGCTCATGACTATATCTCACAACACACACACACTAAAGAGAGGGCAGCCATCTCATTTCTTTTGGGCTTGCTCACTTGCTTTTTCTTTAAGGATATAACTAGAGCTCACAACTTTCATCACTTGTCTTCTTCTTCACCCCACCCATACCCTCTCATGAGTTGAGAATCCATGGGTGTTTTGAGACAAAATGATCACACACACTCTCTACTTCATCTTGGGCATTAAGGTTAGCAAACTTGATGTCCGAGTTGCTTCGGTTTAGAAGCAGGAGGCCGTATAAAGAATCCTCGACGTGGATCCTCTTCGATGAGGGAGACCGGAGAGTGAACTTCGTCGAGGCAGCCGCGACAAGCTTGGGTAGGAGATTGAAGACCGAAAGACACGGATCAATCGGTATAATCTCTAAACTCCTCTTTGCATGTTTGCTAGTATAGGGTTTTTGGTTCGATCTTGTGCAGGTTTTGTTTGCGCCAAAGTTTTAAAAGTTTTTGTTCCGCGTTTGGCCACGGAATGATGGCTGGGGCACCAACAAAACCCAACGGGGTAGACGCCGTGACAGGTTCTTTCCGGGAGACGGTGGTGGCAGAGGATTGAGATGGGGTCAGTTATTTGGCTCTTATCCACAGGGCCAGCAGTCCTCGCATGGATGTTTTCGGTGTTTGAGCCTGCATCACCGCATCAGAGACTGTACTATGAGGCACCATGGCACAGCGACAGTTCCACATGTGACTTTACCAACTTTACCCCCTCCTCCAAGAGCTTTACTTCCTTCCCCTGATGATGCTCCACGCCAAGCAAATGCTCCTAGAGGCCGTGGGCATGGCAGTCCAGTCCATAGAGGGTGAGGTGGCAGAGACAGAGGATAGCCGGCTACTGGTGGGGGACAGGCCTGAGTGTTCGCTTTGACTCCTCAGGATGCGCTGGCATCTAATGTCGTTGTGACATGTACTCTGCCAGTATGTTCTTTCGACGCGCCGGTATTATTCGACCCAGGTTCCATACATTCTTATGTGTCTAGACACATTGCACCGAAGTTGGGCCAAGAGTCATCTTCGCTAGATCAGCCACTTGTTGTTATTACCCCAGTAGGCGAGTCATTTGTCGCTCGATATGTGTTTCAATCATGTTTCGTTCAATCGGGGAGAGGGATTCTTCTGTTGATTTGATCCTCCTCGACTTGTTAGACTTCGATGTTCTTCTGAGCATGGACTGGCTAGCCACTTGTTATGCGTCCGTAGACTGCAGTGAGAAGGCAGTCGGATTTAGTTTTCCAGGTGAGCCAGTTCTTGTTATTCAGGGAGACCGTAGCGCCACCCTTCCTAGTGTCATTTCTTCTCTTCGCGCTAGTCAGCTTTTGAGGAAAGGATATCCGGGATTTTTGGTGTATATTCATGACGCTAGAGCCACAGAGGTCCCGTTGGACCAGGTTCCGATTGTGAGGGAGTTTCCGGATGTCTTTCCTGACGAGTTGCCTGGATTGCCACCACAGCGCGATATCGAATTCTGTATTGATTTGATCCCCAGCACGAGGCCTATTTCTATACCGCCTTGTCGGATGGCCCTGGAGGAGCTTAGAGAGCTGAAGGATCAGTTGCAAGATTTGCTGGATAAAGGGCTTATTCGACCGAGTGTGTTGCCTTGGGGTGCTCCTGTCCTGTTCGTCAAGAAGAACGACGGAAGTATGAATCTATGCATCGATTATCGTTAGTTGAATCGGGTTACTGTGCGGAATAGATACCCCTTACCTTGCATTGACGATTTGTTTGATCAGCTCCAGGGTGCGGGGCATTTCTCAAAGATTGACTTACAGTCGGGTTATCATCAGTTGCGGGTTCGGAAGGATGACATTCCGAAGACTGCATTTCGTATGCGCTACGGGCATTATGAGTTGGTGATGTCATTCGGGCTCACCAATGCCCCAATAGCGTTTATGGACTTGATGAACCGCATATTCAGGCTGTTTCTTGATTAGTTCATCATCGTGTTCATTGATGACATTTTAATATACTCCCGAAGTTGAGAGGAGCACGAACGGCATTTGAGGATCACTTTGCAGACTTTGAGGGTGCATCAGTTGTTCGCTAAATTCTCCAAATGTGCCTTCTGTCTTTACAGCGTAGATTTCTTGGGTCACGTGGTTATGAGAGATGGCATATGTGTGGACCCGAAGAAGATCGAGGTCGTTCAGCACTGGCCCAGACCTGAATCAGTGATGGAGGTTCGCAGCTTTTTGGGTTTGGACGGTTACTACCGACACTTTGTTCATGATTTTTCTCGTATAGCTGCACCGCTGACCAGGTTGGCCTAGAAGGGAGTTCTTTTTCTTTGGAACGGGACATGCGAGCAAAGCTTTCAGCAGTTGAAGACTCGTTTGACTACTGCGCCAATATTATCTTTACCTTCAGGATCGAGCGGTTTTGTTGTTTATTGCGATGCTTCTCGAGTGGGGCTAGGCTGCGTGTTGATGCAGTACGGCAGGGTCGTCGCTTATGCTTCTCGGCAGTTGAAGAAACACGAGCAGAATTATTCCACTCATGACTTAGAGATAGTTGCGGTGGTTTTTGCACTCAAGATCCGGAGACCCTACTTATACGGCGAGTCGTGCCAAATATTCACGGACCACAAGAGCTTAAAGTGAGATCTGAATTTGAGACAGCACCGTTGGATGGAGTTCGTGAAGGACTATGACTGCGAAATTCTTTAACATCCGGGGCAGGGCGAATGTTGTGGCGGATGCTTTTAGTCGGAGGCCCGGAGGTAGCTTTACTTATTTGAGCATAGTTCAGAGATAGTCGACAACAGATTAGCGGATTTTATGTGACAGCCAAGTACAGTTCGAGTTTACTTCGACCGGAGGACAGCTTACCCATATCCGTGCACATCCACAGTTACTAGACCATATCCATGAGGCACAGTCTGGCGATGCTCGTTTGTCAGAGATCATGGAGCAAGTTCGATGGGGCAGAGATTCAGAGTTCGTGATCGAAAATCAGGGAGTGCTACGATTTAGGACTCGGCTGTTTGTGCCAGATTCCGAGGGGCTAAGACGCGAGATTTTAGAAGAGGCGCATCAGTGAGCATATAGTGTTCATCCGGGTTCCACCAAGATGTATCATGACTTGAGAGATGTCTACTGGTGCGAAGGGATGAAGAGAGATGTCACGGATTTTGTTTTGAAATGCCTGACATGCCAACAAGTCAAGGCCGAGCATCAGAGGCCATCAACAGAATTACAGCCTTTGCCCATTCCGGAGTGGATATGGGAGCAGATCTCTATGGATTTTATTATAGGTCTACCCAGGACCAGCCGAGGGTATGAATCTATTTGGATGATCGTAGACCGGTTGACGAAGGCGGCTCACTTCCTACCAGTGGAGACCACCTTCGGATTTGCTCAGTATGCTCAGATTTATATCGATGAGGTTGTGCGACTACATAGCATTCTGACCTGCATTGTGTCCGACAGAAGCACCCAGTTCACCGGCCGACTTTGGCAGAAACATCAGGAGGCTTTGGGCACCCGATTTAGTCACAGTACAACTTTCCATCTGCAGACCGACGATCAGTCAGAGCGGACTATACAGACTCTTGAGGACATGCTCCGAGCTTGCATTTTAGATTTCGGTGGTAACTGGGATCGCCATTTGCCCTTTATAGAGTTTTCCAATAACAGCTTCCAAGAAACGATTCAAATGGCACCCTCTGAGGCGTTATATAGGAGGAGATGGCGTTCATCAGTTTGTTAGACAGAGCTCAGTGAGAGCAGTATTTTGGGACCGCAGCTAGTGCAGGAGACGACAGAGAAGATCCAGTTGATTCGGGATAGGATGAGAGCGGCCCAGAGTAGACAGAAATCTTATGCTGATCAACGTCGGTGCAAACTTGAGTTTGCAGTAGGCGATCATGTTTTCTTGCAGGTTTCTCCATTGAAGGGTGTGATAAGATTCGGAAAAAAGGGAAGCGTAGTCCCAGATACATGGGTCCCTTCGAGAATCTCGAGCGAGTCGGAGCAGTTGCTTATCGTTTGGCTCTTCCATCCAGCTTTCCAGATGTTCACCCCGTGTTTCATTTATCGATAATCCGCAAGTACCTTCATAACCCCTCTCACGCGATTCAGTATCAGACGATCCAGCTGGAGCGCGATCTTTCCTTCACCGAGGAGCCGGTGGTCATTCTTGATCGGCAGGTGAAGAAGCTGAGATCAAAGGTCTTACCTTCCGTAAAGGTTGTTTGGCGTGGCCCGAGCAGTGAAGAGGTCACCTGGGAAGCCAAGGACGAGATGAGGAAGAAATATCCATATCTCTTCGAAGGTACGTGTAATTAGATTTTAAATTAAGCGACCGAATTTCTTTAGGAGGGAACATTGTAACGCTTTAAAAGTCGTTTAGGTTAATTGTTTGATAATTAATAATACAACCCGTGTTTTCCGTAAAATCTAGTTATAATTATTTTTCCACATAAACACAATTATACCTATTTTAATTATTTAATTGCTTGCATGAGTGTTTAACTAGTGCTTAATTAATTGCTAGTTTACTTAATTATTTTCCTTATTTATTTATTTTAAATATTATTTTAATCATGCACTTACACACTAAATTAGTGTGAACTACAAATTAATATTGGTTAATACATTTTTGTGCACCATGACACAACTAAACAAAAAATGTAACATGTTGTTTTAACAATGTTTGACCATGGTTCTAGGTTTTATATAAAACTTAAATATAAAATAAAAGAAAATGAAAAGTGAAAAGATAATTGAGATAAGGTGCATATTAATGAGGTGTGGGTGAATCTTGACTTGAACACACCCTCTCTCTCTCTCTTCCCCTCCTCACAAACCGCAGCCTCCCCTTTCCCCAAGCTCGGCCAGCAGCCCCTCCCCCTTTTACTTCTTCTTCTTCACTTGAAAACCCCACAAAAACTCACTCAAAATTCCACAAATACAACCCTAATTCCTATTAAAATTATCACAAAAATTCCTTGTTCAAATCTTAGCATGGTTCTTGGCTCAAGTCTCCATTTTAGTTAGCATGTTTGGATCTCTTTCCAAACCATCTTGAGGTATAAAACCTAATCTAATTGTTACTTTGTTAATTATTGCCTTAATCAAAATTTTATTAGGTGTTAATATGGTTTTAATTGCAAGATAGAGTTTTAAAGAGAAGTGTTTGGGTTAAAGTTAAGGTTTTTATCACTTAATTAGGGTAGCTAACTGTAGTTAATATATAATTGCTTTATCAAATCTAATCTAGTTGTTAACTTGCTAACCTTTACTTTTAAGTTATCCTAATTAAGTATTTATGCAATTTAATTGCATGTTTAGTGTGTAAAAGTGAGATTAAATTTAGCTAATGTTTGCATGGCTTGATTAGGATATTAAGTGTAATTTATGACTAATAGGCTTGCTAATCCATCTAGTTTTGCACTAAAATAGCTTAATGTTGCTTACTAGGTTTTAAAAAGAAATAGGTTTTAGTTAAGTTTGAGGTTGTGATGATCTACAACCTATTTTCCAAAATTTTTAGTGTGATGTGAATGTGCGATTAGTACGATTAGATTCTAGGATTGGTGTTTGCTACGCATAGCAACCCCTAGTTGTGGTTTATGGCGATGTCGCGCGCGTTTTGTGCACTAAGTACATGCACGTCTAGCTAGTGTGCATTGATTGCTTTGTATCGTTTTGTGTCCGCGTCTATTTAAATGTCTAACCTCATATATACTATTTGTGCGGTTATAGGATCGATCGTGGAGACGTCGGACGCGGCAAGGAAGGGCAAGGCAGTGATTGGATTCAACTAGGCGAGACGTTTCCTGTGAGTAGAAGCAACATTTACAGATGAATCGTCTGTATGGCGTTAAGCGCCGAGGGCTTGATTCTTTAAAATAAACATACTCTTATATTCAAACATATTGATATTGCATGATTACCATTTGTACATCTTATTATATGTTGCATGCTGACATGTCATTAATAGGATACTACACTATTACTAACGGTTCATGTTACACGAGCACTGATTATATGCCACACACACCGTTAGTAATTGCCATGTCACACACACTATAGAATTTCCATGATAAATATGTGTAGTACCGCATTCATTATTGGCAGTTGGACAATGATTCTTGTGCTACTACGTATCATGATTTGCATCATACTTACATTGCTAAATCATTTATCTCATATGACGTTTTCATGAGATTTCTGTTTTCGTGGATTTGAGAAACCGCAAGGTACGTTTTAAAAAAGACTGGAAATATTTGTAAAAGTGCGGTTTTCTTCTGATATGATATTTTTTGTCCACCATGAGTTTTCTCGGTTCTGAGTTGTGTTTTTGAGACCCGATTCGATGAGTGGAGGAACCGTCTGCGGGTACATGGTGGACCCGGTAAGGTATCCCGGGGCAAGAACGGTTTTGTGGGGATGACGATGAGCCCGGCAGGGGAGCACTACCTACCGGTGATTTTACGGAAACTCGAAGGATATACGGAGGATACCGTCCAGAGTCATGAGACGAGATGGATTGAAGGGCGGTCCGTGGGACGACACCTGAGACTTTGGGATTTCGGGGTGTCGATGATGGACACCAGATTTTCTTCGATGCTGATTTGATATGGCTTTGTTTTATTCCACGCTCAAGACTTTTATGACATACTCAGCACATGTAGTTGTTGTATCTCGATGTAGTACTTGGTTTGGATATTGCTGTTATATCTCATATTACTGTGCATCTGCTACTATGACTGCATATATATATATATATATATATATATATATATATATATAGGATGTTTGTTTCGTGCATACTTGCGATTACTTGTATGATGTTATTTACTACTCAGGAGTTGGTAACTCACCCTCGTTGTGCTACACTGCCTTGCAGGACTGACCCTCAGAGTAGTCGCGGCAGGACCCCTTATTTCCTCTACTTCTGCGGATACCGTTATTTTTGGCCATGACTTTCGGTGCAGGTGGGTTTTGTTGCATGTATCCGTATTTCCACTGTGTATCTTATTCGTATCTAGTACTCTCCATCTACCACTTCTACCGTTGTATATGTGACCTAGAGACACGACAGTGAGATTTGTATATTTTGTTCTCTGGTGTCGAGCTCACGTGAGCCGACTTGGTGCTTTCTTATTTCTTGCTTTTAGATATTTATTTCAGACTATTGTGATGTTTCTCGCATGTGGTTGTGATTCCTCTATTGGCGAAGAGCTAGCTCCCGCTTGGGGATGCCCTTTTATTATTGCTTATACTTATTCATGTGTTGTACCCGTTTGGGGCCACAATTTACAAAGGAAACTTTGCATAAATTTTTAGGAAAACTTGATGCTTTTAAACTGTTTAATGTGACTTTAGTTTATTACAATCACCTTTTTAAAACAAGTATTTCTTCACTCTATTTACTTAAACGGTTTAGATTTCTGGGTTTTAGCTTACTTAGATTATGCTACGCCTCTAAACATTGCATGATTTAAGTGCCAGTCATGTTCCATACATTCAAGTCGTGAAAATTATGATTTGGATTCGAAGTACCATCCGGAAAAAGTGAATGTAGCGCCGGATACTTTGAGTCATTTTCTAGCAGTAATGGCATTAACTTCACAAAAGGAACTTATAGCTAATTTTCATAAGCTTGAATTGGAGCTAGTGTTACCGGATTCCCCGGGGCAGTTGATGCAATTTCAAGTGCAATCACCATTGATAAGATCGCATCAAGGCTACGCAGTTGCAAGCCGCACGATTGCAGAATTTTCGAGGCAAAGTTGAGGCAAGGCTTAGAACAGACTTGCTAATTCATGAAGATGGATCTTTGAGCTGTGAGAGATGCTTGTGTGTGCCGAAATGAGAGATTCGTGAAGAAGTTATGAAGGAATCACAAATTTCTGCATCGGTACATCCGGAAGGAACTAAGATGTACAGAGATATGCGACAAAACTTCTGATTGGAAGGCACGAAGAGAGTGATCGCTCTCCTCGTGTATAGATATCATGATAGCTCTACCGCTGAGTCCAAAGGGAAACAATATAGTATGGGTGATAGTTAATTGTCTGACCAATGCAGCGCATTTTATACCATTTCATGTTGGTTAGTCGAAGGAGGCTCTAGTGGAGAGATATATGCAGGAGATAGTAAGATTACATGGAGTACCGGTTTGTATCGTGTTTAATCATGACACACATTTTCTATCGCATTTCTAGAGGAGTTTACAGGAAAGTTTAGGAAATCGGCTGAAATTTAATACAACATCTCATCCACAGACGGATGGTCAGTCTGAGTGGACGATCCAAACTCTTGAAGATATGTTGTGAGCGTGCATGTCGGATTTTAAGGGCTCGTGAGAGGATCATTTGCATTTGGTTGATTTTAACTACAATAACAGTTTCCAGGAAAGCATTCAGATGACTCCATTTGAAGCGTTGTATGGTTGTAAATGTCGTTCACGGTATATTGGGACGATGTTGGAGAAAGGAAACTTTTGGGACCGGAATTGATTGTGCAAACAATGGATAAGGTCTGTTTGATTTGGGATCATATGAAAGTAGTGCAAGATGAGTTGGGCTGGAAAAAGACCCTTAGAGTTCGCCGTTGGTGATCACGTGTTATTGAAGATATCACCGACAAGCGGAATGATCCAGTTTGGTAGTCAAGACAAACTTAGTCCTCAATTCGTTGGACCATTTGACATCATCGAGAGAATTGGTAGCATATCGGTTGGCATTACCACCCTCATTGGTGGGTGTGCATGATGTGTTCTATGTGTCTCAACTTCGTAAATATGTTTGAGGTGAGGCTCACGTCTTAGATCATTCGGAGTTGACAGATGGAAATGATTTATCGTATGAGGAATGACCGACTGCTATATTAAATCGCCGAGAGAAGGTTTTAAAAAATAAAGCTATCCCGCTAGTCCTTGTTTTGTGGGGAGGTCGATCACATAGAGAATCTACTTCGGATCGTGAAAATGAGATTCAGCAGAAATTCCCACAATTGTTTCCTTGAATCCATGTTTTACTTGTTCCTTGTCTATTTCTGTTTTCCATGAATTTCGAGGAAGAAATTCTTTTGTAGTTGGGTATAATATAATATCCTAGAACGATCATATGGTATTTAAGTGAAAAAAGTTATATTAATTGATATTCTGGTTTTTATGACATAGCTTATATTGCTATGGGTTTATTCTTGGTTATTCTCAATAGTCATTGTGTTTATTGGATTGCTAAATATTTAATTGATAAAATCTATGTATGGTTTTGAGATTAAATCATATTTTACCTTGCCTTGATCCCTGTTCCTATTTGATATAGGATTTCATGTAAATACCCGGCCCATGTTTTAACCTATACTATTTAAAATACCATGCATATTTTGTAAACCTTATTATTTATGTTATTTCTCTCAAACAAAAACCAAAACCCTAGCCTCCTCTTCCCCCATCAAAACCGAGACCCTACTCCAGACCAGATCTACATCTCTCGTCGCCATCACCATCTTGATCATCAACGTCGGCATCACCATCAACATTGTCATCATCATCTTCTTCTTCCTCATTGCAGCAATGTGCTCCTTGTCGTGGCTGCATCTCCATCCAAGGAAGAGCATCCAAACCGAGATCTTTCACCGTTTCCGTGTTTATGAGATCATCGTCGAGGCAAGTATCAAATACTTGTTGGATGCTAAAGAAAGATTGGATCTTGCTTATTATAATAGAATAGACTTGTTGATTTAAATACGTATGCATCTTTATTTGATTCTTGTTGTTATTATTTATATGCTTGTATGACAAGATTCAAATCTTGCTGTAGACTTTGAGTTAATTGATTTATATCGACGTTAAAACCTAAAATTATCATATTTACGATGAACTAGGTTAAAATCCAAATCTATATATATTAGGCATTGTAAACCATAAAGTTGTCATCTTTGTGATAAACCAGCTAACATATATTTCAATCTAGGGTTTTGTATGATTCATATTTATTACATGTATCGAATAAAAATAGAAAACATAAATCTGATCATTTCAAAGAAAGAGGTCGTGAGCCAGCTCAACATAAGCTTTACCTGTCTTATAGGAACAGAGCGAAATATGTATTTCCATGCACATTGTGAGCCTTCTCAAATATATTGATCCGTCTGTAGATAGGAGTCGATCCGGCTCAAAATTGTCATGAGCCGTCTCTTACAACCAGAGAGGAAACATTAATCATGAAGCACTTATGAGACGTCTCAAACCCTTGTGAGCCATCTCCATGCACCCAAGCAGTCTCAAACATCCACGAGCCATCTCAACCTGATATGCTAAATTGCTTTACATGCATGAGATATGTGATCTAATATATTACCTGATATGTTCATGATGTAATATTTGATATGTTTATGCTATTCTTGACCGTGCTAGTATAATGATTGATTTCATGTATCCCTGTTAACCTTTTATTGATATTGTCCTGCTATTGTTATCATATCAATCATATTATAATGTAATATTTACCCAAATACCAATGATTCCATGATATCGACCTGACCTGACCTGATTTTTTGATTGACATGACATGTACTTGATTGTTTCAGTATTGGGATCAGGTAATATTACATTGACACCTGACATGAAACATGAAACATGGAGAAAAAGGGAAATCAAGAATGGAACCCAAATCGTGACTCAAGAGTTTTATTGCTAGAGACTGATCAGTTGATACGGGCTTCGGGCCCCGGAATGATAAGCTGACATCATTTGTATAGATATTGACATTGTTTTACTGCCTACGACACATCTCGAATTCTTCCCCGAGAGTCACGACACCGTGGTCCCGGGTATGCACGGGATACTATTGAGTTACGAGGAAAATTTTTCTCATTGATTTCAAATACTTATAGGATAGATAACTTAGCGACATAAACATTTAGGTTCCACATGACATGTTTGTATTACCATATCTTGCTTGTTTATATTTCTTGTTAATGCTATAGATTATTGTTTACTTACGTGACATCAGTTTCGTATATTAATATAATACAACCCGTTTTGGTTAACCTTATTATTAAATTATGTATGATGCTCTGATGTCTGGGTTTTATATAGAACAGATCCTTTAACAGTAGAACCACAGGATAAAGAGTACTTAGAGAATATAACCGAGCAGTGAGGCGTGCTCTCTTTTATCTAGTTATGTAACATTTCAGAAAAATAAAATATTATTCTTGGAATTTAAATAAATAAAATAATAAATTTTGTGGATACTTTAAAGATATCGAAATTGGTTTTGATGAGATAATATTGTTATATACTTGTAGTTTGGAAAATAATTGGAAAATTAATATAAATTATTGTTTTTGAAAGAATTTATGTGATTTGGACATTTTATAAATTATTATACAATTAATAATATGCAAGTTAATACTAAACTTGATTAATATTTTACTAATTATGCATTAATCTTGTTTATGTATTATATCATGCAATATGACATGTTGCAACACTTGTTACTTATTATTTGAACCATGTCCTCATTTGTAATTTTATGGTTTTTGGTTTTGTTTTAAAAAGAAAAAGAAAAAAGAGAGAAGATATTTTGATGAGAGAGAGGGTGAGGTGACTTGTGTCATGGTTGAGGGGAGAGGGGGGGGGAGGTTTCTACACACTCATGGCTCATTATCTTTTTCTTTCACTTCATTCCTCTTCTTTATTCTTCTCATCCCCTACCTCCTCTACCACCTATGGCCACCCCAGAAACCACCACCAAATCTCATACTCCCTTCATAAAAAGTGACCACAACCTCATCCTAAACCCTATGGTAAGATCAAGTGGAGATTTTGAACACTTTGGGCTACCTAAGAATTTTCTTCAGTTGATATATGAGGTAAATCCTACACCCCTAGTTTAGAAATTGAGTTTCCTTACCTTCTATTTTAGTTTAGAGTTAAATTATTGTGGTTTAATGATGTTTGAAAATTCCAAGATGAAGTTTAGGGGATTCTATGAATTGTGAAGGTGTACTTGAGAAATAAATAGTGACTGCAACCCTTCCAGTGCTAGAAACCTTGACCAAACTGAGTGTAGAACCCCAAGACTTGAACTTGAATTTACTGATATCAGGTTTTTGTGGGAATTGTGATGACTTATTACGATCTTCTATGACCCGGAGACCCTGAAAAATATTTAGCGATCACAGTGAGGTTTGCAGGTGATTTGGAGTATACCCTAGAGACCCGAGACCCCAACTCCCTTTCCTGGCCGCCAATTTACCTCATTTGGCTACAAATTGCGGCTTGGGATAATAAGGTGGGCCCCGGTTTGTTCTATGGCTTCTTTATCAGATAATTAGACATATCCCATATGCAAAATATCCCAATTTCACCTGAGGAAAAATCTGGAAGTGTTTTTCAAAGTTTTTGTTTTCGTTTTATGACTTTTAATGACTTGGGTTTTGGTATTTGTGTTTTATCTACATCGATGTCGAGAGTTGTTTGATTATTCTTTCATGCGTAGACCATAGGTTCTAACTTATGTATGTTTCGTTTGCCGCTTTGGTTTTCGTATTCGATTCGTCTTTTGTAGCGTCTTGAAAAGTCGTTTTGGTGTTTTCCTGAAATTCGGTGAAAATTCGGTATTTTTCCGAAAACCGTCTTTCTCGTTATTTTGCAGTTTAGGGCTAATTATACCTAAAATGGATAGGTAATTGCTTGTTTTTAGTAGCTAATGAGTTACTTATGAAATTCTGGTCGTTTAAAAAATTTTCCCTATTTTTCAATTTTTTAATATTATTTTAAGCCGGTAAGAAAATACATTAAATTAGCGATAAATACAAATTTTTCCGGGCTAATTTTAATCTTTAAAATTATGATAATTAAAATCTAGTGGTAACATAAATTTTTAGTATTTTATTTTGAATTTTTACTAATTTTTATGATAGGAAACGAATTTATTGAATTTTAAGCTAAAACTTGCAATTTTTGACTTGTAGGGGGTCTTTTTGCATAAAATTTCTTTTGTAAAACCCCTCTCTCTCTTCCCTCAGCCCTAGGACAGCCCCACCTTGACCAAGTCCAGAAATTTCTGGCCTCATTTTGGTTTCCTTTCTTGTGTTGAAATGGGGTTGTTTATGAATTTATTTTAAATATAGTTGATGAGGTATGGTGTATTGACTTTTGGGGAGTTGACTCTTGACCTTTCCCACACACCCACACCCCTCCCCTCACCTCCTAATCTGGCCGAAACCTGCACTCCCCCCCTCTTCATCTCTTTTCTTTTCATTTCTTCAAAATTCTTCAAGTTAAATTCAAAAAAATTGCAACTTTAAGCTTACAAATTAAACCCATCCTTCATCTTTCTTTTCCTTCACCTCCCTAGCTTGGATCTTGATGCTTGAGGCCATCATTTGAAGCAAATCTATTCTTGCTAGATCTCTAGTGAGGTATAATCTCTTGTTAATTAAATTCTTTTGATTAAGTTTCTTAAGTTAGATTGTTGTAGTGTTAATTTAGTGTAGTTCTAATCTAGTTTTTCTTAGGTTATGGTTGAAAATTTTAACTAGGGTTTTTGAAGCCATGATAGTTAATTAAATTGTTTTGTAGTTAATCTAGTTGTTACTTAACTAATCTTTATGGTTACCTTGCTTAAGCGGCTTCCTATTAACCTAATCTATGTTAAACTTGGGTGAAATTGCATTAAGTTTGCTAATTTACCAAAATCAAGAAGAGGGTTGTGTATGGATTGTGAGTTGTGAAGCATGATAAATGAGTTGAATTAGGATTTAGAAACCATTATTTAGTTGATTAAATCTAATTTGTTATCTAGTTGTTTTGCTAACCTAATCTAGAAGGTTAACTTGCTAATTGAGTTATAAATTAGTGTTAATTTAAGGTTTTCATATATAGTTTGGATTAAGAATTGCTAGGTTTTATAATTCAAAGTAATGGTTGTTTATGGAAAATAGGTTTTGAATCTTTGCTAATGTGTTGTAATTATAGTGTTTGTAGATTGCTTGTTGTGTGGTTGGATTGTGATAACCGTAGCGCTAAGTTTCGATTTTTTTTGCACCAAAATTGCTAGTTTGTGCTTACTAGGTTTTTACTAAAATTATTTGGTGATTTATTTGTGATACCTTGGGGATATTTTTAGCATCTCCTATGACGTTTAGGATGCGTGAGTGCGGATTTTTGGGTAGTCGGGTTTTAGTTTTGCCGGGCGACCAAATCGGCGTTTTTTGGCAGTTTTTGCGAATTTCGCGTGTGTTCCGCGCACTTTATGCACGTTGTACCTAGCTAGCGAACATTAGTAGTTTCGTTGGGTTTTGCGTCGTTCTTGATAAGTAACCTTATGTTGGTATTGATGTAAATTCCAGGTTCGGTCGCGGAGAAGTCAGACGTGGCGCGAAAGGGGAAAGCGGTGATTGGACACAGCTAGCCAGGGATTCCGGTGAGTAGATGTAACATCTACGGGGGACTATCGTTGGATGGCGCAAGCCGCCCGATAGTTTTAGTAACTTACAAGATCCTTAGTGATGTTAGTAATTAGGGGTGAAATACTTATTTGACTATTTGCTGCATCCATGCATTATATTGACATACCTATACGAAACCATTTTATAGGACACCTGCACCATTGCCAGGGTTTTTATATGCAGCACGAGCACTATTCATGCTTACACACACACCCTGGTAATTGCCATGCCACCACACTAGATAACCTTTAAATTTAAACCTTTTACTAATTGATACTTAAACTTGTGCTATTGCCTTTAATTCCTTAAAATGAAACCGTAGGATTGCTATTCATGTGCATGTACTTCATCATATTAATTGTTCATGCGTAATCCATTAATCACACATCGCAACTTGATTATTGATACCATATGCATTCATTATCACTGATATATGCACTTATGAGAATTTCTTGAGATTTTATGATATTGCTGGATTTCGGGGGAAAACCGCAAAATTTCTAAACTTATTATATTTTTTAAAAATATGTAAATTGCGGTTTTCTAGTGATGTAAGTGTCGTCCACCATGAGTTTGCTGTGGTTTTGGAAATCCGTGTCGAGGAGTGGAGGAACCGGCACGGGTACATGGTGGGCCCGGTAAAGTACACCGGGACAAGAGGAATGTGGTGTTGACGTTGAGCCTGGCAGGGGACGGATTACCTACCGGTGACTGTTTGGGACGGCGGATATCCAGAGGATACCGACCGTGGCCGCTAGATGATGAGATATTGATATTTGAGATGGGTCAGCCGGACGGCTGAGGCCAGAGATACATTTATGAGATTTGAGACAGCTTTTGGGTGTCGTTGCTGGACACCGGTTCTCGTCGATTCCTTGAGTATTATGCTGGCATTCTAAAAGAGTTTCAAAAACAAAAAGAGATAAATGTTTCTTATATATATCTATTGAGACCTCAGATATTCATGTTGCATACATATTCGTACACTGATGTTGTATACACACCTGCTAGTGCACCCATTCATACCTGTATTTTAAATGCTAGGATGCTTGTGTGCATGCATACGATAGCCTTTGTAGGTGTTATTTATTACTCACGAGTTGGAAACTCACCCCCGTTGTGCCACAGTCTTTTGCAGGTCCGCTCCGTCAGTTCAGTAGCGGCGGGCGCACTTGTTCTTTTTCCTCCTTTGCCTGGACTCGAGGTTTTGCTCTTAGGTGGGTTATGTTACTATTTTTGTACCACCTTGTATATTCTTTGTATCTAGTGCACTCCATCTACTGTATCTACCAGTATTGTTGTATATTGACTTAGAGATGAGACTGTGAGGTTTGTGGACTTTTATGCTGTATTTTGGGGTCGAGCTCACTTGAGTCGACATGCTGTTTTTCTTATGCTTCATTATGATTATTTTGCATGCTGTCGTTTTATATTGCGTGGGATTTGTGACCGCCTTGTGGCGAAGAGCTAGCTCCCGCTTGGGGATGCCCTATTTTGTTGGATTCATATATATTTTGTTGTACCCATTTTGGGGGCCAGTATTTACAAAGGAGACTCTGCCGAAATTTTCGGAAAAATTGGTATTGTTTTTAAAAAGGGTTTTACATGACTTATTTGATAAACTCGCTTTCAATTGATTGGGTTTTCTTCACTCTTTTGCTTAATTGGTTTTGTTTTCTGGGCTTTGGCTTACTTATTTTACGGACGTCTTTAGACGTTTCGTAAACTTAAGTGCCAGTCACGTTCCGTACCCTGCGGGTCGTGACATGTTTACAATACGACGTGTTTAAACTGTAGGTACCTTCGTGTGGACTTCGGGATGACAAAGGAGAGCAAGGCGTCATCGATTTCGGCAAGCGAGGATCGAAGGTGAGTAGATGTATATCTACGGTGGAAGTCGGGTGGATAGTGTATAGCACCCCCGCAACCATAGAATAGGATATATTAATATATAATATATATGTGTGTGTTAATGCAAGACTTGGATACTTAGCAAATGTGGTTTTAGGAAACCGTAGGATTAGAATAAGAATACTCATAGGAAGGTTACTCTTAGCTTTTAGTTCCTTAGTAGTGAGTCGCAGGTTTTGCATTGTCGCACACACACACGCACACACTTGATATGATATGTGTGTGTATGTATGTGTGTGTGTGTCTATGTATATATATGGTTATGTGATACACACACACACATACATACATATACATACATATACGTGCATGATGAGGATATGACATATTATATGGTTTTGAGTCGATACGATCGAGCTGGATGTCAAGAAACTTTGATATATGAATTGAGATGAGACATCGTATATGATGCGATATATTAAAGGATCGTTGGGCGTTATATACACAACATGCGATAACATGCGACTTGATGATATAATAGAATGTACGTGACCATAGATCTGTACCCTTGATTATGATATTGTACGACGAATGATACCGTACACACTATATGATATATGATATTTGAGCCGTACCCTCGATTTTTAGAATGTTGTACGATGGATTTTACCGTAAGAGATATATTTATATGATGATTGATCCACACTCTTGACTCGAGAATGTCGTACGATGGATATTACCATACGTGATGCTATGAGGCTGGATCGCCGATTACTAGATATATCGACTCGGATATGCTTTCGATTTCTATTATCTTTCGACTCGGTTATTAGTTTAGTCTTTTAGTTTCTTGGGTAGATGTTAGATTAGACTCGAGTCATACCTATTTCCAAAAATAACGAATCGTAAGTATTTCGAAAGACAATCCGAGGGACGCTACGGATTTTCAAAATGATATCTCTTTTCTCAAAACACTGTGGCTCCTACTTTTCCAAAACAACGAATCGCCCTATTTCCATTACTATAACTGTATAGCTCATATATATATTTATATACCATATTGTTGCTTTTACTGTTTACTTTCTGTTATGATCTCGTTTGCCAGGACACTTTCACCATTACCGATGATGCGTATGTTGCACGTTCACTTGCTTGCCGGCTCACACACATCAGCATCGATAATTGCCATGTCATGTACACTTAGTAACCGTTATTTCATTCATATACTCTGATAAATTGTAGCTAGGTAGTATTGTTTAGCATTCATGATATCATATGCTAGTTTAGACTTGTATTTCTTACTTAGATGCCACATGCATTCACATACATATATTCTAGTTTTGCACTAATCATTTGGCTTTACACCGGTATTCATTATATGCTCATGATTATGAGATTTTGATTTTCATGAGATTTCTGGATTTGGGAAACCGCATGTGAAAATGAGAACTTATGCTCCTTTTAAAAGAAAAATGCGGTTTTCCTTGATATGATGTGTGACGTCCACCATGAGATTTCTCAGTTCTGGAGCATATATGATATATGATTACCCAATTCGAGGAGCGAGGAGATACAGTCTGTGGGTATATGGTAGACCCGGTGCGGTACCCCGGGGCAAGAACGCCGTATAGAGAGACGTTGAGCCCGGCAGAGGAGCACTACCGACCGGTGATAGTTTGGCGCGGCGGACATCCGGAGGATACTGACTGTAGTCATGAGATCAGATGATATGGGCCGATCTGGACTAACAGAGCCCGAGATATGAGGATTATGTGTTGCTGCTGGACACGGTTTTCATGATGTTTTCGAGTGTCGACACCTGGCACTCAGGTTTGTCATGATTATGTGTGTCGTTGATGCACACACCCATTTGTTGATGCATTTATACATGATACACATGGCATGTAGTTACCTTGTGACACAAACACGAGTACTTGATATTACACATATGCTTATATCATTACCTTTGTTGCTACTCGATGTTATCGTGTTATTATTGTTATTGTATACTACTGTATGACCTACGAGATAGTCATACATTCGGTTTCTACTCGGTGAAGCCTTCTACTCACGAGTTGGTAACCCACCCCCGTTGTGCCACAGTTTTCTTGCAGGTTTGACCGCACAGTTCCAGAAGCGGCTTGTTGGCACACAGTTTCTTTCAGGGTGATTGCATTGATAGGTGGGATACATTTGTATCATGACCACCATTGTACTTTTATATTATTCTGTTGTATCTAGTTAAAGATTCCATCAACCCGACCTCGTATATTTTGTAGACTTAGAAAACATTGTTGTATATTCTTTCGGCCTTAGAGTTACGCTCATGTATTTATTATTGTTTTGGTTTCTTGTTGATGCTTTAATTTCTTTGCTTTCTTTCTGTGTTTTGATCCTCGCCTTCGGCGTTGTATATTTATATCTTTGCGTGGTTGTTCCACCAATTGGCGAAGAGCTAGCTCCCGTTTTGGGATGCCTATTATTATTATGTTGTATTGTTTTCGGGTTAAAAAATTACAAAGGTGGTGCTGCCAAAATTTCAAACGTCGAAAAATGTTTTCAAGACAGATTTGAACATTGCATTTTTTTCATGTGATATTACTTATACTTCTAAAAGATCTTGATTTCATTAGACCGTGATTTCAAAACTTCACCTCCACTATTTTCCCTAAACGTTTAGATTTTTGGGCTTTTGGCATACTTGAATTAGGTGGGGTCATATAGACTTCACATGATTCAAGTACCAGTCACGTGCCCTTTCCGGATCATGACAAGTTATTATGGTTTTAGGTTTCTTTCCAGTACCGAACTAGTTATTTGATTTTTCTTCTGTGAGCCTATAAGGGACAAGTATTGTTTTGTTCTTATTTATCCTTGGATATGTTGAGACTTGTTATTCCAGTTTGCTTCCGCTATTGATTCCTATTATTGTTTATTGTGTCATTAGATATGTATTAGTGTTAGATTTATATATTCGTGTTGCTTGATTACTGCAGGACTGTTGGAGATAGTGCCCTCAGAGTCAATTATTAGGTCACAGGTACGTGATTGTAATGATTGAGGGAGGACCTATCCCGGTAGGACAGTCTTACTCGAGATGATAGTATGCTATCTGGTTTACCTTTATCATCGTGTACTGTTTTAGGTGACATGACACGTCGCTATTACACGTTGATAGAGCCCCTAGGATTCTTGCTTGACCACCAGCAGTATGAGGGCGATCATATAAGTGAGAGCTGGGGGTCTACAAGCATATCCTTAAAAGGTCCCTAGTCGTGGGAGTTTCGAGACCGGGCATCGATACTCCATTAGTAGACTAGTGTATACAGTCGAGACCCCGACGAGGGGCGGTGGCCGGTCTCACAAGCCACTGGTGTCAGTTGGATCACCTAAGATGTATACAGGTGCTCATTGGGTTATGAGTACACCGGACAGGACTCGCCGGGAACATGCTAGTTGGTCATATACCAGACGTCAGATGGCAGTTCCCTGGTGACATGTGTGCAGGTTAGTTCATCGACCTGGGGATCGTCATTTGTCTCGTGTGAGTTCCCACTGTACTTTGATTACTACCCTACCACGGCTCAAAGGAGTCGTGCAAACATGTTTTAGTTGGGTACAGTCCCGAGCCACATGGAGGCAGTGAGCGTATCTTCAGGGGTTCGTCTCTCCCGGTATTGGGGGTGAGGTCGTGCTGTGTCTAGGAGAGCCATTACACAAAGTCCTTGGCCAAGGCAAGGAGATTTACTGGTAGGTATTCCAGTAGTATCTCAGGGTGTTCTGGGCTACACTCCGACACGACTTGTACCGCTTTTGGGGGTCTGACTTTTACCAACCCCCTAGGCCCGCCATGCGATGCTCATAGACGAACGGACCGGACTGCACGGATATTGTCACTGACAGGCTCAGTAGGGTGTCAGGATGAGTTCGCTCATCGACGTCCCTTTTGGTCAATAGCTGGTGGCCCATCACGTATTGGCTTATACCTCTGACGTGCTAGTGGTTAAATCCACAACCATAGTATTGACGAGTCTTTAGAGTCCACCACACTTTCAATTACTCAAGTTTCGGGCGAAACGCTGTAGAGGCCGTATGGAGATATGGCAGGGTCCGATCAGATACGTGCGGTATTGCACGGATCAGGATCGGACGGTTTGTACTAGTAGCCGTATAGGTATATGGCAGGGTTCGATCAGATACGTGCGGTATTGCACGGATCAGGATCGAACGGATATTACTAGCCGGCTTTGGTTTAAGCCGGTCCTAGTTTAGTACAGTGTAGATTTTGTCTCATTGCATTTGTATCCGGTCGGAATACAGATGCGGGTGTGTATGCACAGTGTCGGGGTTTTCCTGTAATTTATTACGGGACCAGTTTACTGGAGTTGCCAGTTTGCATTCCGTTCCGGCCGGTTTTCGTTTGTTCTTTCCCGGCCGGACTTATCCGATGGAGGGGGTAATTTGCAGTTTTGCAAATTATTTTTTTGGAGGGGTTTTATTGCATATATATTGATTATGATGGCTTTCTTTTCTTTGCACCATGCTTGCTTTGACTTGTGATTTGAGTGGGTATGGATTCAATAGTGCAAGCATGGTTGATGTTGATGTTGTGGTCACCTCTTGACTTCTCCTACCCTCACCTCCCTTCATGATGTATTTTGTTCCCTCCACCATTTCCTTTATGCAATGGCCGGCCACACATTGTGAGGAGAGGAAAAATGAGAGGTTCATTTTTGATGCTTTATTCTTCATCTCATTTCCTTGCAAAAATTGGTAGCTTCATTTCCCTCCAAAGTTCAATCCTCATTCCTCCATCCAAAGGCAACAAACCCCAAAGAGACAAGTAGCCTCTACACTACACTTCCTACAGCATATCTTGAGCATGTCGAGTTGCCGGCTTCATGCTCGAGTTGCCTCGGTATTGAGGCGGGAGCCCGTAAAAGACGAAGGCGATGTGGTGCCCTTTCCGGCGAGGAGGCGACGATGTGGACGGAGATCCCGCGAGGAGATCGGAGTGGAGATGAAGACCGGAGGACTCGGATCAGTCGGTACAACATTTCCACACTCTTTACTGTTTGTTAGTTTAGCAATAATGGCAGATCCGGGTTAAAGTATACGATAGCGCCAAGTTAAAAAGTTTTATTCCGCAATTGGCGTCTGAAGACTGCCGGGGCGCTAACGTAGACTTACAGTGGTATCAGAGCCTCACCATTTTGCTATGCTAACTTGTGCTAACGCGTTTAAAACTTCGATCCGACCGGAAATCGAAAACTGCAAAAATCCAAGCCGACAGTTTCTGTTGTTTTTAAACGGTCTCAAAAATTATTTCTGGATGTCTTAAAAATCAGAGCAGGAACTTTTAAGAGTCACGACAAAATTTGGGGTCGTGATCCCTCCAAGTTGCCGCGGAAGAGCGGCCAAAACCATGGTTTTGCCGCGCAACCGCGGCCACGTGGGGAGCACGTGCTCCCAAATTTTGTCAGTTGGTTCTTGGTTGGATTTTGGGGTTTTTGATATATATCGTTTTTGCCCAGATTTTGTTACTGTTCACCAGTAAGTCGTGGGGCCCACTTCTTGATATTTTGTCGATCGAAATTTAAACACGTTAGTTTTCACAGTATTTACATTATATCTGCGACCGTGAATGTCACTCGATCGGTAGATCCGGTCTAACTGCTATAGCCCGGTTAGACGGATTTGCGAACGTGATTTTCACGTTGATGTTCTATGTATTTGCTGTGATGTTGCGGATCGGTCGTGGGGGATAGCCTGGATGCAATACTAGTACAGTGTTGTTGTATTATGTACATTTGATTTTGCGGGGCGAGCGTCCGACATGTGGACTGCCGTCACTGCCTGATTGTATTATTCTTTTGGGGCACGACCTGGTTGCGGTCGATGTACCCGGTGTATGTATATTTTACTTTCTGTACTAGGGTTACCCCGCGGAGGGGTGCACGGATAGCCGGGTTCTGGAGGGCAACAAGCCCGCATCTCATGGCATTGAGACGGAGGGGGCTTCACTCTGGAATTGGCGGGCTATTCGCCGCACTCGTAGGGGGTACAGGTTGACCCAGGAGGGGTGCCCAAGTTACCGGATTCCGTGAAGTGCTGGGTGGTCCATTCACGGCGCTGAAGGGGGCTGCCTCGCTTCAGGTTTTGGCGGGTGACTTGCCGCGCCCGTAGGGCTCTAGGTTTTCATTGCACAGGCTATCCACACGACCAGGGGAACGTCGGGTTTCAGTAGTGGCTCTGTGAAACCCGGGGATCCCAGATATCTGTATTGTTCTGTGATGCTGTACATTTCTGTGATGTTGCATTTTATTCACGCCTTGAGCGAAATACTATATATTGGTATATATATTAGTAGATGTTGTATATGTTTTTCATCCGCGCTAGTCCAGTCCCCGCTCTGTCGTTAGTAAGCTAACCTAACGGGTAATGACGGGACCCAGTGGCGAATGCGGATGGCATATACGTACATCAGTATATTTTCGTTCTTTGTAGTGTGATCAATTGATGGGACTGCATTGATTCGAATCAATGCAAAGTTAAAAACAAACCTAATCTGATGTTGTTGGAACACTTTTCAAAAAGCTGTTATTGCAAGGACGTTCACTTTTGTTTTGCATCGCGGTATTCATTTAGAATATCCTGCTCCTCAGTCGACGAGGCAAAGGCCGAGATCCCTTCACCGGGAGTGACCCCTTGGACAATAAGTTTGCGTCAGGGCATTAACTTCACTATAGCCGATTACTTTTGCTTTGCACCGTGGTATTCAGTTGGAATATCCTGCACCCCATTCTACGGGGAAAGAGCCGAGATCCCTTCACCGGGAGTGACCTCTTTAGCGGAAGTTGTCGTCACTATATTTCTAAAAAGCTATCCGTTCCTTCAACGATATCAAGTTCATTACGTTAAAGGTTTTCGCCAGAAACCATTCGTAGCCCTCCATCATTTCAGTTAAATATTCGGTAATATTCAAGCTATGTATTTTGACCTCACGCCAAGGCATAGTGTTTGGTAGCTGCCGGGTATTTATCTGTTGCATAGATAGATGCGTTGGTTTGGGACAGTCGTACTACTATTTTGGCCTACGTCAAGGGTATGCACGGGTGGATTCAAATTAACCTGGATAATGATGGGCAGAACTTGACATGTGACTTATGATATTTTGACCTCACGCCAAGGTCATAAGAGCATGGGGCAGAAATCACATCGGGAGTTTCAAAAGAACTGAAACTTGCCAGATATGCGCATACCTTCTGGAGTGTGATACCGTGAGCGGATTCCGTCACGTTATCATGCGATGAGAGTTGGATCCCGATTCCCACTGATGAGTTGGTTTACTCCTCGGGTGACCCCGACTAATTCTTCTTTCTGGTTTGGAGGAGAATTTGAGGTACAGTGGGAGGATTCCAGATTAGATAAATTGGTAACCATTCTGATCTAGGTTAGAGTGCACGCTGAGTGTTTCTTTTTTCTCTCTCTCTGGCAGCGACCATTTGACCCGACCCTAAGACTTTGACTCAGTGACCAAGTTGACCGAACCTTCTTAAACACCGGCTTTTGGATTGTCAGAGTTGCAGACCTCATTGCCACTCCTACTTTTACCCTTTTCTCCAGGACACCCCGTATTTCTACGAACGTCCACTTCCATTGGACAAAACCATCGTATGGTTAGATACGAACTCGAAGGGATTCGAGGATGGTTTCCGGTTCTGGAGAAAACGGATAGGACTATTCAGTTGTCTTTTCCTTTTACCCTCTCTCAGGTTACGAGTACTCCTTGTTTTAGGGGTAGTACACCTATTACGCAAATTGGATTGTCTTCTTCCAAACCTTAGGCTGGTGCCGACCGGTAGGGAATGAAGAAAACCAATTAGCATAACGATGGTGTGCAGAAGGTATTAAGTTCAGACAAAGCAAGGGATTAGTAAGAGGGCAAAGTAAATTGCAACAGGTATTCACGACCAAACCAAATATTTCGTTACCACACCCACATCACCTTTGTATTTCTCCAGGACACTCCGTATCACTACGAAGATCCACAGTTTATTTGGATATTCCATCGTATGGTTATATACGAACTCGAAAGGAACTTGTTCCAGTTCGGGGATGGATCCTGGTTCAGGAGAAATAGGAATAAAGTACATTCAGGTGTCTTTTATCTTCACCTTCTCTCGTGTTGCGAGTGTTCCTAGGATTGGGACAGTACACCCATTATGCTTATTGGATAGTCTTCTTCCAAACCATAGGCTGGTGCCGAACGGTAGGGAAGGAAGAAAACCATTTGGCCTAAAGGGGTGTGCAGAAGGTAAAGACTAACGACATATGAAGGGATTTGGAGAGGTGGCAAAGAACTATACGGTTACAGTCGTGAATCTGGAAGAGGCATTACTAGGAATACCAGGATACCCCAACGAAACATTTCAATGTTTCAGTTTCACTGTGTACTATTAAAAGAAAACTGATTTCCCAATTAGACACTTACTCCAGGGTATGTATTTACCAGGTATGATTCTCACATCTGTATGGTTTTACAGATGATGAGTGGGAGTAGGTTATTGGGAATTGGGTGATTATCCTCATTATATCGGGATTCGTTGTAATCGGTGATATTTGAGGAAATCACCTGGCCTGTTTGCCGGTCGGCAAATATTTGGTTTTGAATATCCGCTGTTATGCACCAATTTCAAATTGATATATCTGTACGTCTATTTTCATAGAGTGAGATATACCTTTCTGAAATTATGTCTACGACATTTACCTATATCAGTGGATGGTTAGGTAAGGAGCATTAAACAGCGGTGTAATTCTTCTTAACCATAAGTACAGTTTTCAACCTACGGCACGCAGTGAATGAGTTATCAGACTCAAGGGACTTATACAGAGTATTGTATGTTGTCCAGGGTCCATCAGGACAGAGGGGATGGTCCTCGTACTATATTCGGTTTACTTATGACTCCTCTAATTTTTAGACCGGTGTTTCGTGGAAACACAGGGTCTAAGTTTTGAGGAGTTATAGGTATTTGAATAGAGTAGAGAACCAGGTATAGCAAGTATCGGGATTCTTCAAAGAGATCGAAGATGTAGATACTTGTGTATGGTATTCAGTTGATAGTAATGATAAAGAGATCTTGCTTCTCTTTCAGGTTACTCATAATTGGAAGTATTCCTAAGTTGAGTAACACTGATCGGCCTCTTTCCATTTAGTTGACATGCACTGGAGACAGCTGCATGATGTGAATCTGGTTCAATTAAATCAGTGCCTCTGTTTCTATATTGGATATAGAACAGTTCATATCTTAACGATGTTAAGGTACGGGGAGTTGTCCGGTTTATGATTAAAACCAGACACTGGACAACTCAAGGCACGTTTCTGTAATGGCTGTTTGTGGGTTGACCCAGGCTATGACGAGGGTTGACTTTCTACCATCTGGATGAACAATAGCGATATTGTTCTAGACTCGCCACAGTTTTATTAAAAATGGATTTTTTCAGAAAACAGTAGTGGGAGTATGGTAGAACTGGAAGTGATTCCAGAACCACAAACGATTACTGAAGATTTGATAAGGAACCTAAAGATTCAATCTGGATTGACATTCCATTGGCCACTCCGCAGATAAGGTGGGTAACTTCAGGCACCCGAGAGGCACTACGGTAGCCTCAAGGACGGCGACAGGGAAGTTCTTGTTTACCCACAATTGCCATTGCTGTTGTTCCAGGTTACGAGACCCGGCGGGAGGATGAGTATAGCGTCGTTCTAAACTAGTTTTAGAAGTGTACGTCTATATGACTCTGCCAGAGGGTTGTCGTAATCAGAGGGAGCAGCGGAAGCATTGGTGGACAGGGAGCTTATGTCTATTTATAGACTAGAGCAGATGTAGCGGAGATAGATCATCTATTTCTGATGTGACAGTCATGGGTTTGACTTCATCAGAAAAGGGGATGGATCTGTTGAGAAGGTAGTAGGGTGTGATATCCTGGTATTTGGATGATATACACAGAGTAGGAAAAGAAACTCCTATACTACGATCGGTTATACTTTGGTCGTCACACAGTGGTTTCTCCACAAAGGAAGTGGATTTTATATCTGACATACTGGTTACTGGATCTATGGTTTTAGATCTAGATTTGGGTGGTTTCCCAATCAGGGTACTTGACAGCATTCTAAGAGTATTTAGGATGGAAGACTCCTGGCACGGTAGTGTACCTGCAGGTAATGGAGTCACCCTCTCCAAAGGTGTCTTACAGACTAAAGGGGAGAGGGACGGGCATGATTGGCAGATCACTTGCTCAGGCAATTGAGTCAATCGTGAGATGTCAAGTACCACACCAGATGTTGTTCTTGCACAAGATGCAATAAGTTGACATTAATCCAATCCTGGAGAAACAGTCGAAAGAAGTTTTAGAACATAAGTGGATGTTCTAGGGATATGATAACGACAGCCTCATTCAGGAGACAGTTATCATTCCAGGCTTCTAAGGTGACATGGACGACAAGAAGGTTGTCAGAGTTGTAGTTTTCCTTCTAATGAGGGGCAGTATTTTGGACAGGTGATCCAAGGCAGTACTGAGGGAGGCATGGCGCAGGATACTGATTAAGTTCAGTTGACGATACAGTCTAAGAAGTTTGGATTTGGAGTTCATTTATGAGCTAGGTCCCATCAGACATCCAGACATATTCTAAGACTGATTTTGCTCATTTCGGGAGATGGCTTTCTCCGCGAACTTGAGATATAGAGAGACATAGAAAGAAACTACTAAGCGGATCCACTCACTGAGGCTATTCCTCGAACGCAATAGTTCCGCAAACGAGCTTTGTGAGACTGACTAGTAGAGGAGTTGGATGTTCGGTATCACACGGGCTGTGAGTATGCGACATCGCAATAATTAGCCTTGAGTGCAAGTGGGAGATTGTTGGAGATAGTGCCCTCAGAGTCAATTATTAGGTCACAGGTACGTGATTGTAATGATTGAGGGAGGACCTATCCCGGTAGGACAGTCTTACTCGAGATGATAGTATGCTATCTGGTTTACCTTTATCATCGTGTACTGTTTTAGGTGACATGACACGTCGCTATTACACGTTGATAGAGCCCCTAGGATTCTTGCTTGACCACCAGCAGTATGAGGGCGATCATATAAGTGAGAGATGGGGGTCTACAAGCATATCCTTAAAAGGTCCCTAGTCGTGGGAGTTTCGAGACCGGGCATCGATACTCCATTAGTAGACTAGTGTATACAGTCGAGACCCCGACGAGGGGCGGTGGCCGGTCTCACAAGCCACTGGTGTCAGTTGGATCACCTAAGATGTATACAGGTGCTCATTGGGTTATGAGTACACCGGACAGGACTCGCCGGGAACATGCTAGTTGGTCATATACCAGATGTCAGATGGCAGTTCCCTGGTGACATGTGTGCAGGTTAGTTCATCGACCTGGGGATCGTCATTTGTCTCGTGTGAGTTCCCACTGTACTTTGATTACTACCCTACCACGGCTCAAAGGAGTCGTGCAAACAGGTTTTAGTTGGGTACAGTCCCGAGCCACATGGAGGCAGTGAGCGTATCTTCAGGGGTTCGTCTCTCCCGGTATTGGGGGTGAGGTCGTGCTGTGTCTAGGAGAGCCATTACACAAAGTCCTTGGCCAAGGCAAGGAGATTTACTGATAGGTATTCCAGTAGTATCTCAGGGTGTTCTGGGCTACACTCCGACACGACTTGTACCGCTTTTGGGGTTCTGACTTTTACCAACCCCCTAGGCCCGCCATGCGATGCTCATAGACGAACGGACCGGACTGCACGGATATTGTCACTGACAGGCTCAGTAGGGTGTCAGGATGAGTTCGCTCATCGACGTCCCTTTTGGTCAATAGCTGGTGGCCCGTCACGTATTGGCTTATACCTCTGACGTGCTAGTGGTTAAATCCACAACCATAGTATTGACGAGTCTTTAGAGTCCACCACACTTTCAATTACTCAAGTTTCGGGCGAAACGCTGTAGAGGCCGTATGGAGATATGGCAGGGTCCGATCAGATACGTGCGGTATTGCACGGATCAGGATCGGACGGTTTGTACTAGTAGCCGTATAGGTATATGGCAGGGTTCGATCAGATACGTGCGGTATTGCACGGATCAGGATCGAACGGATATTACTAGCCGGCTTTGGTTTAAGCCGGTCCTAGTTTAGTACAGTGTAGATTTTGTCTCATTGCATTTGTATCCGGTCGGAATACAGATGCGGGTGTGTATGCACAGTGTCGGGGTTTTCCTGTAATTTATTACGGGACCAGTTTACTGGAGTTGCCAGTTTGCATTCCGTTCCGGCCGGTTTTCGTTTGTTCTTTCCCGGCCGGACTTATCCGATGGAGGGGGTAATTTGCAGTTTTGCAAATTATTTTTTTGGAGGGGTTTTATTGCATATATATTGATTATGATGGCTTTCTTTTCTTTGCACCATGCTTGCTTTGACTTGTGATTTGAGTGGGTATGGATTCAATAGTGCAAGCATGGTTGATGTTGATGTTGTGGTCACCTCTTGACTTCTCCTACCCTCACCTCCCTTCATGATGTATTTTGTTCCCTCCACCATTTCCTTTATGCAATGGCCGGCCACACATTGTGAGGAGAGGAAAAATGAGAGGTTCATTTTTGATGCTTTATTCTTCATCTCATTTCCTTGCAAAAATTGGTAGCTTCATTTCCCTCCAAAGTTCAATCCTCATTCCTCCATCCAAAGGCAACAAACCCTAAAGAGACAAGTAGCCTCTACACTACACTTCCTACAGCATATCTTGAGCATGTCGAGTTGCCGGCTTCATGCTCGAGTTGCCTCGGTATTGAGGCGGGAGCCCGTAAAAGACGAAGGCGATGTGGTGCCCTTTCCGGCGAGGAGGCGACGATGTGGACGGAGATCCCGCGAGGAGATCGGAGTGGAGATGAAGACCGGAGGACTCGGATCAGTCGGTACAACATTTCCACACTCTTTACTGTTTGTTAGTTTAGCAATAATGGCAGATCCGGGTTAAAGTATACGATAGCGCCAAGTTAAAAAGTTTTATTCCGCAATTGGCGTCTGAAGACTGCCGGGGCGCTAACGTAGACTTACAAGGACAACTTTAATGTGACTATGGAAGGATGATTCTTTACTACGGTAGCATGACTGGCCGAGTTATGTCCCGTATTTTATGTATTTTGGGAAGTGGGCTATGACAAGGAGTTCATCAAAGGTCCGATGATATAGCATGTTATTGAAGAACACATATCACATTGCTTATTTTCTTAAAGCGAATCGGACGGACTTGTCTTTGTGAAATATATCGCTGTAAAAGAAATCAAGAAATGGTTGCCGCCAGTCGAGCTTTTCTATGATTTCTTCCTGTTTTTTAATGTGGGGGGCTTGTACGCGTCCCTTCGTCATCCAATACCATGGGGCATACACTTAAGCGATTTCATACTATGACCTGGATCTCACTAATAATGGGGTCAGCTAGTTCTTTGGCTAGCTTTGCTAATGCATCAGCCTTCCCATTTTTGGATTGAGGGATATTTTCTATCTTGAAGGTAGGTATTTGCAAGATAAGCCCCTAGCGTGTTTGCAGTAGGCTGTCAAAGTGGGTTTATAGGTCTTGAAAGTTCCCAGGACTTGCGTAACTATTAGCTGGGAATCCATGTAAGCATGGAGGTTTTGTGTCGCCATTTGGATGGCTAGTTCCAAACCTAAAATGAGAGCTTCATATTCAGCTTCATTATTAGTCTTATGTTCGGTTATTGCGAACGCTTACCGAATGATGCCCTTGGCAGGAGTAACGAACACTAGATCCAGTCCCACATTGACTTTGGGGATGCCATCTTGTGTTCCAGTTTCGTGTGAGAACCCCTTCAAAATACAATTCCCAATAAAGTTAATTATCCCCTTTTAGAAGGATATTTTCTATTGGTAATTCATAAGTACATATTGGGTGTCGAATTGGAGCAGCATCGGTGCCCATTTGGTGAGTCGCCCAACCAATACTGGTATCCTCATTAAGTATTTTATGGGGCTAGTTTTGGACTGAAGAAATGCAATGTTTTTTTTTATAGGGGAGTAGTTTACATCTGCCCATATGAGTACTCTACTTAGATAATAGAGTACGTTTTCATGCCTGACATCAATTACCTGGGCAAGCATTTCCTCCAGGAAGCCCTCTAGCGCTGTAGTATAAAGGATAAAGGGTCTTCCTTGAATGGGTGCGGCGAGAACTGGTGGGTGAAAGAGGTAAGCTTTAATTTCTTCGAAAGTTTCTTGGCACTCGTTATCCCAGATGAATGGTGCATTCTTTTTCACTAATTTAGAAAATGGCTTACATTTCCTCAAAATGTTAGCGATAAATCTTCAGATAAAAGCTAAGTTTCCTTGAAAAGAGTGTATCTCTTGAGGTTTTTACGGGGAGGCATATCCATATTGGCCATTATTTTGGCCGGGTCGATCTCAAGACCCATATGCATGAGAATAAAACCTAAGAATTTGCCGGAGGAGACACCGAATGCACATTTGTCACGCCCCACTTTCTAAAATATGTAAATACGGTACGTGACAAAACCAACCATACTACCTATGGTTAGGAAAGATCCCTCCATAGTCACATTACGGTTGTCAATCAGATATCAAGAACCGTAAATAAAATCTAACTAACACATATCCATTTGCCACAGTAGATAAAAGTCAAGAAATGTATATAGCGGAAACGAATATAGATCCAATAAGAAATAACATCTTAATCATGTCCCTTATAGGATCACAACGATAAATTAAACTACGGAAATAAAATAACTAAGCATCTATAAAACTAATCATCAAGCTCCTCACTGCTCGGCTTGCTTGTTAAAGTACTCCTGATCTTCCCGCGACAAGGGCAAAGGAACTGTGGCATGCAAAACCCAGACGTCAGTGCATCATAAATATCAATAACAATGGTAATAACCAGAATAGGATGATATAAAGAAGACATGAGTATAAATCATAATCACAGGTGTAAAACAATGAGCTATAGGTATGTCACGTGTATCTTAAAGTCTGGGCTTCTAGGTTATCTATTCTACATGTCTTTGAAATCAATTAATAGAACCATCGATTTAACACAATAGAATCCCATGCGTGCCCGGGACCATAGTCAAGATCCTCGGGGATGAATCCAAGACGTGTCGCTAAGCAATAAAAACAGGGTATCATATACAGACGAATGATGTCAGCATCATCATTCCGGGACCCGAAGCCTTTATCGACTGATCAGTCTCTGGAAAGTATCGAACTATTGAGTTACAAGTCATGTTTCATTATTGATTTTCCCTTTCCCCCCAGTTTTTGTGTTCAAGTCCAGTATTGACGATATCTACTTAATGCCAACACATGATCAAGGAGATACGGGTCTTGTCTAACTAGACAACACGTCACGTCTATCAGGACCACAAGTCAGGATTTTCGGCATTAATAATATTCCAACTAACAGGTCTATTAATGTGTTGTGAACATATCAGGCAATGTGTACTAAACAGGAAAAATACTTAATAGAAAACAGTAACTAGTTTATTTAAACACTGTAGAAATAAATAATGTATATTATCTATTTTGTAAGGTATAATTAATCTACTCATATACATGTATACCTATTTGTAATATCATGTTACATTTGCTACTAGATATACTGTAGTCTAGGTAAGGATAATGAAACTGCAGTGAAAATTATAATGAAATTATAATGAACTAGCATGCAACGAGATAAAGTTGTTATTGATATAAATACGGATTAATGCTGTAAAATTGTATATTGAAAATAACTTGCTAAATATTAATATACGTATATTAATAAATAACTATATATTGGAATATGTAATGTAGCATGTCGCAAGTTTAGAAACTTGCCTCGATTGATAAACTCACGACGAAATACGGATTTCGTACGACGGTGATGTTCAGAAACACAACGTATTCATGAATTTGGCTATACGCTACTGTGTAATACTCCGGGGATGTTCACTGGTGCTCTATGAAATTCTCAAAGGCTGTTAGAAGACTCGAAGGTGACGGCGACGAGTTGGGGTTCGCCGGTGACGAGATGAAGTCGAGGTTTGAAACCTAAGAAGGAGAAAGAGAGAAATAAGGATGATAGGGTTTGTTCTTTGAGGAGGTGATGACTAGAGATCGTTCTGGGTCGTGCTCGTCGGCGAGGGGAAGTGGGTGGCGGCAGTGAATAACACCGGCGAAGGAAAGTGAAGAAAAGTGAAGAAGAAGAAAGTGGGGTCAGGGATAGTTGCTAGTGGCTGGGTTCTGGGTCTCGTCGATGGCAAGGAGAGGAAGTCGTTGGTTCGTCGATGAGGAGATAGGGGAAAAGTAGACGGCGAGCTGAGTTTGCACGGTGAGGTGTTGGGTTAGGTTTGGTGGTAAGAGAAAGAGAAGAAAAGAAGAAGAAGAAGAAGAGATGCCGGCGATAGTGTAAGAGATGCTGGAGACGACGAGAGAGCAGAGGTGATGAGGGTGATGGTGGTGGTCAGTTCATGCGGCGAGGTCGACGAGGAAAAGAAGGTGGGTTCTCGGTTGGAAGTCGGGGACTCGGGAAGTCTCGGGGAAGGAGGAAGGAGGTGATGACGATGGTGGTTAGGTTGTGGAGGTGAGGGTGAAGTGGTGGCGACGACAACGAGATGAGGACGGCGACGCGGTGGCGATGGCGCGGGTTTGGGCTTGGGGAGATAGAGATAATATTTAAAATAATATATATATATATATAAACAGTTATATAGTTATATAAATAGAGTGTATAAATATTAAAAATATTATATATATATATATATTATGTACGATTTTACAGATAATATCAGATCAATCAAAATATTACCCGAATATAATAAAAAAATATAGTTTTGAGAATAAAATACATACGTAAAGATTTTGGTTATAATACGATAATCTAATGTTAAATACATATACCCCTCCAATAAAATTTAAATAAATATACATAAAGATTTAATAAAAATTTTGTTGTCTATATTTTAGAATATGAACATAATAGATTATAGCAACAATAAGATATGGGGTGATATGCCATGCAAAATTAGGTAGCAAAAATATTATTTATAACGCTGCACCATATCGGGTTTTAAACATGCGGGCCAGGTCGAATAACGACTTCTAATATTTGAATCATTCGTAGCCTAATAGATAAATTAAAAGAATAGGAAGACTTAAAATACCAAGTTATATTGTATCAACGTATTAGGGTGTTACAACATTTAGTTGGATTCATTTTTAATTGAAATTTACGAATGTGATAAAAAAAAACAGATAAATGCTTTAAAAGATCATATTTATCAGAACTTTTTACAACAAGATCATCTACATAACATTCACAGACATCTTGTAAAAGTTTATCAAATATCCTGGTAATTGCATTTTGATATATGGCTCCGACATTTTTCAAACCAATAGGCATGACTTACAATAGATTCCCATTAGAGTTTTGAAAGAGGTGTGTCTTTCATCGTCTGGGTGCACCTTTATCTAGTTGTAGCCGGAGTATCCATCCATGAACAAAAACAGCTCATATGTGGAGGTATTGTCAATCAGCAACTTCGTAACCGGTAGTGGGAAGTCATCTTTGGGACATGTTTTGGTTACGTCCCTAAATTTGATGCAAACCTGAATGTCTCCATTATTCATTTTGACTGAGACTATTGAGGAGATCTTGTCGGGATACTGTTCTTCACGGATGAAACCTGCGTCAATCAACTTCTTGACCTCTTTAATGATGGCTTTTTCGACATCGATCCGCATGTTGTGTTGAGGCTGCTTTACCAGTTTCTATCTTGGCTCGATTGCGAACCTATGTACCTCGACGCTCGGGTCTAGACCTGGCATTTCAGAATAAGTCCAATCAAAACAATCATTATATGTTTTGAGGAGTTCAATCAACTTAATTCGCTCTTTCTCTTTGAGTTGAGCACTGATAAAAGTGGGTTAAAGATCCTCATCGAATCCCAAATTTACTTTTATCAGGTCATCAACGGTGGCATGTCCTCCTTCTTCAAATTCAGGAGAGGCCAGCTGTAATTGAGTTAAGTCTAAGTCTTGCAATCCCAATTTTCTTACGATACGGATGCAGTGTCTCGTTCTGTTTGATCCACCTGCATGGATATCATGCGGCAGTGATGGATATGTTTGTGAAATTTAAAATGAGGGCGTCTGGAGGTATATGAAAAATACCCCAAGCCTCTCGTATCTTTTGGTTTTGAACTCTTTATATATTCATGCTACTGTGATGGATACCACAGGGCGTTGAATATTCGATATGTTTATGGGGATTTTCGTAAAGATATCTTAACTTTTCTGAAAAGTTGCAGGGTTTCAGTGACATATCTAGTGGGTCTCTTAGTTCTACTTGACTATCTTGTTCAAAGTAGGAGATTTTTTTCTCAGCACATTCATTTAGTTGAGATTTATAGAATATGACTCTCTTTTGCCCCCAGGATAGGCGAACAAAGAAAGTTTCCAAATGTTTTATATTAGCCACATGAAATTCTTGCAAGCGCTTTTGATGCTTTCTATGGGTTAGGATGAGACGAACTTGGGTATTCCCCTTTCGACCACATCTCCTATAGTCTCCTACTTGATAACGAGGATTGTCATCTGTTGGGAACTTAGGCACACTAGCAAACTAATTTTAGAAGATGGCAACATAAATTTAAAAAATTTCTAGTTTCCTAAAGTTCCAAAACCATGAATCGAACTAAAGATTTAGAACTTGTGAAAAAAAATCTAGTGAGCTAAACTAATCTACTATATGTAGAATACTCACATCCTCAAGTTTTCTTCAAGAGCTCCCATGTTGTAGACAATAGCATGTTCTCGAGTGCTCCGGATCACGTTTGCAAACCGGTCTCCCTTCGACGAAGATGATCCACCCAAGAGAACCGATCCAAGTTCTGGGTTCACCTAGTGAATCAACCGACGCTCCAAGCTCACTAGGAATGGAGAGTGGGGATGTAGGAATTTTCCACTATAACTTTCTCACATATCTAAGCTCAAGAGAGCATCTAAAGAAGAAGGAGGAGGAGTTGAGGAAATATAGCCATGAGCAAGTATTGAAGAAAATGAGAGAATGAAAATCAAAATAAGAGCAGAATGCAGAATGCCTTCATATTCTTTTTGCAATCATACAAATAAAAAGCTCATAATAATTTGCAATAAAATAATGAAGCTCATTACATTCTACATGTATTCAACCATGCTCAATGCCACCTCACCCTCCACCTCATTTTATGAATATTCATAAATAAATATTCACAAATGAGGTGTCTATCTTCTAGACCAAATTCCGTATAAATACGGAATACAACCCGGTATACATATACGCGATCCGTATAAAAATATGAATAGCTAAGAGAGAAAATGAATAGTGAACAATAATACTAGAATACATATATAAAAATATATATAAATTATTATCAAAACTTGATTTAATAATCCTGCTTAATCCTAAACCGCTAGTATTATCAACCGTCCGATTAAAGTCTGAGTAGCATGTACACATATTTAATCGGACACCTGTATGTACCAACATACGTCATCTACATCATATCGCCTGAACTGAAAAAACCCTATGTGTGGGACTCTAAAGACTCGTCAATACGCTGGCAGTGGGTTTAACCACAAGTACGTCAGCGGCACTAGCTATACTTAATGGCTACTCAGGTATTGAGCGAAAGGAAGGCTGATGAGCAAACCCATCCGTATCCCTACTGAGCCTGTCTGTGACAATCTCCGTACATTCCGGTCTGTTCGTCTAAGAGTATCGCAAACCGGGTCTAGAGGTGAATAAAGTCAGACCCCTAATAATGCGATATTTCATGTCGGTGTGAAACCCATCACCAACTGAGAAATTACTGATCCAAATCAGTAAATTTTATCCATCTTGGCCAAGGATTTCTGATGATGGCCATCCGTACACTGTAAGACATCTACCCCCAATACCGGGAGAGGAAAATCCCCGATGATCCGCTCACTACCTCCATGTAGCTCGGGACTGTACCAAACTAAAACCTATTTGCATGACTCCTTTGAGCCTTGGTAGGGTAGTAATCAAAGCACAGTGGGAACTCACACGAGAAAAGTAACAATCTCAGGTCGACAGACTAACTTGTACTCATGTCACCTGAGAACTGCTATTTGACAATATGTATAATACCATCTAGTATGTTTCCGGCGATTCCATCCAGTGTAACTCATAACCCAATGAGCACCTGTATACTATCTTTGGTGACTAACTGACACCAACGGCTGTGAGACCGGCCATCGCCCCTCGTCAGGGTCAAGAAACATATACACAAGTCTACTCTAGAGTATCGATGCCCAGTCTCGATATTCCCACGACTAAGGACATTTAAGGATTTGCTTATAGACTACCCAGTTCTCACAAGTTTGATCGCCAAAATAACTCTGGTAGTCAAGCAAGAATCCTATGGGGTTTATCAAAATGTAATAATGATCCGTAATACCACATAATATATGTACATGATGATAGAGATGAACCCGATAGCATACTAACATCTCGATTAAGATTGTTCTACCCGTATAGGTCCTCCTTCAATCATCATAATCGCCTTCCTATGATTACAATAATTTCCTTGAGGGCACTATATCCAACAATCTCACACTTGCACTTAAGTCTAATTATTGCGGTGTCGCATACTCACATCCCCGTGTGCTACCGAACACCCAACTTCTCTAGTAATCAGTTTCGCATATCATGTTTGCGAGACATTCGTGTTCGAGAAATAGTCTCAGTGAGTGGATCCGCTCCAATGTTTCTATCTTTATCTCTATATATCTCAATTTCACGGAGAATGACTATCTCCCAAAATAAGCGATACATGTCTTAGAATTTGTTTGGATATCTGATGGGACCAAGTTCATAAATGAATTCCAAATCCAACAAACTTCTTAGACTGTATCTTCTACTGAATTTAATCAGTATCATGCGCCATGCCTTCCTCAGTATCCGCTTGGACCTCCTGTCCAACATACTGCCCCTCAGAAGAGGGTAAACTTTAACTCTGACGGTCACTCTATCATCCTGGTCACCTTGAAAGCCTGAAATGATAACCGCCTCTTGAAAAAGGCTGCCATTACCATATACCATGAACATCCTCTTATATTCATAACTGCTTCATAATGTTTCTCCAGAATTGGATTAATATATACTTATTGCAGCTAGTGCAAAAGCAATATCTGGTGTACTACTAGACATCTCATGATTGACTCAATTGCCTAAGCAAGTGATATGTCAATCATGCAAATCCCTCTCCTCATAAGTCTAGAAGACATCTCTTTATAGATGGTGACTCCATCACCTGCGGATACACCACCACGCCAGGAGTCATTCATTCTAAAACACTTTAGAATAGTGTCAAAGTACCCGAATTGGGACACTTCCCAAATCAATATCTAAAAGCATACATCTAGTCACCAGAATCCCTGATATTTTGTCTAGATCCTATATGTAGAAATATCTTGTGACAAGCACAGTATGACCGATCGTAGTATAGGAACATCATTTCCTATCTGGAGTATATCATCCAAATACCAGGACATCATTCCCTACTATCTTCTTACCAGCTCCATCTGTTTTTCTGATGAAGTCAAACTCTATGATATCAAATCAAAAATAGATGATCTATTTCCGCTATGCTAGTTTTAGTCTATAAATAGACATAAGCTACTTCCCAACTACGCTTCCGCTGCTCCCACTGACTACAACAACCCTCTGGCAGAGTCATATACACGTGCACTTCTAAAACTAATTTAGAACGGCGTTATAGTCATCCACCTGCCAGATCTCATTGGTTAGAACAGCAGTAGTGGCAAGCTTGGGTCATCAAAACCTCCCCGTCACCGTCTTTGAGGAGACCAAAGTACTTCTCGGGTGGCTGAGGTTACCCACCAAATCTGTGGAGTGGCTAATGGATTGTCCAATCCAATTGAATCTTTAGGTTCTACTAAAAATTCAGTAATCGTTTGTGGTTTTGGAATCACTTCCAGTTCTACCATACTCCCACTAATGTTTTCTAAAAAGAATTCATTTTACTAAAGAGGTGGCGAGTCAAGAACAATATATAACTATTGATCCTGAAAATGGTAAAAAGTTAAACCCTCATCAAAGCCCGGGATAACCCATAAACTGCCATTACTGAAATGTGCCTTGAGTTTATCCAAATTCTGGTTTTAAGCATAAGCTATATAACTCTATATACCTTAATATCGTTAAGATATGAATCCATTCTATATCCAATATAGAAACAAATGCACTAATTTAATTGGAACTAGATTCAAAAAAATCATGAACCTGTTTCCTGTGCATGTCGACTAAACGGAAGAAATCCAAGCAACATTACTCATCAAGGAGCGCACCCACGAATGAGTAACCTGAGAGAGAAGCAATTTCTCAAAAATATTATTTACGACGGAATACCTAGCATAAGTATCTATATCTTCGATCACCTCGAAGAATCCTGATACTTCCAACGCATGGTTTTCTATTTTATTCTTATAACTATAGCTTCTCAAAATTTGGACCTTGTATTTGAACAAAATACGTGTCTAAAACCAGAGAAATCATATGTAAATGGAATATAGTACGAGTACCAACCCTTTGTCCTAATGGACATCGGACAAACAATATTTTTTATAAGTCCTCTGGGTTTAATAACTCAAACCCTATGTATCGTAGGTTGAAAACTATGTTATGGGTAAGAAGAATTACACTGTTGTTGAATGCAGCTTACCTAATTATCAACTGATAAAGGTAAATATCATGAACATAAGTTCAAAAATTTATATCACTTTATAAAATAAATGTACAGATATATCAGTTTGAAATTGGTGCATAACAACGGATATTCAAAACCAAATATTTTCCGTTAGACAAAACCCAGTTGACTTCTTCAAATATCACCAATTACAAAGAATTCTGATATTGAGGATGTAATCACCCAATTCCCAATATTCTACTCCCACTCGGCATCCGTAATGCCATACAGATGTGATAATCAATTTTGGTAAATACATACCCTGGAGTCAGAATTTAATTGGGAAAGCAGTTTTCAATTAACACCACACATTAAAATTGAAACATGAAAATGTTTCAAGGTGGTGACTGGGTATTCCTAGTAATGCATCTTCCATTATCCAGGTTTATGATAGTAGACGCAATTTTCCTTGCCCTCATGTAACATTTCAGAAAAATAAAATATTATTTTTGGAATTTAAATAAATAAAATAATAGATTTCATGAATATTATTAAAGTATGAGAATTGGTTTTAATGATGTGGTATAACTATATATCGGTAGTTTGGAAAATGAAAATAAATTATTTATTTTGAAAGAATTTATGCAATTTGGATGTTCTATAAATTATTATACGATTATTGTATGCAAGTTTAGTGCTAAGCTTGATTAACATTTCTCTAATCATGCATTAATCTTGTTTGTTTATATGGCATGCAAAAAAACATGTTGCAAATCTTGCTCACAATTAAATGAACCATGGATTCTTTTCTTTTTTTCAAAATGGTTTTGGTTTTACTTGAAAAGAAAAGGAAAATGATGAGATATTTTGGTGGGGGGGACAAAGAGGTATGGGCTAGGGAGAAAGAGAGAAGGCTTCTTTTCAACCATGGCTCATTCTTCCCTCACTTCATTTCTTCTTCTTCTCCTCCTCCTTCTCCTTCAACCCTCCACCTTACTACCACCTACAAACACCATGAAAAACACCTCAAACCACTATGTCCCCTTTACAAAAATGGTGCACAAGTTCACTACAAGCATGATGGATCAATCAAGTTATGGTTTTGATGACTTTAGGCAACCCAATAATTTTCTTGAATTGCCAAATGAGGTAATTTCTACATCCTTAATTTAGAATTTGAGTTTCTTTAGCTTCCATAGTAGTTTAGAGTTGATAAATTGAGGTTCAGTGATCTTGGAAATTTTCAAGACAAGGATTAGGGGAGACTATGAGTTGTGATGGTGCGTTTGACGATTAGATAGTCTACACCCCTTCTAGTGTATGAATCCTGGACTATTTGAGTATAGAAACCCCAAGACTTGAGCTTAGAATTTCCCGATATTGGTTTCTTGATTTTGAAGGACTATATAGAATTTGGAGCAACTTGGGATGTTCATAAGAAAAACAAACAACTACATTGACCTAGTTAAGACCACTAGAAGACCACCACCGAAGAACGAGACACAAATTCTTTGGGCAAGCTGGCGGCGACGGGTGCTATAGCAAATCTCGCCGGGTCAATTTTGTAGTTTGGTGTTGGGGTTTGGCCTGTTGCTCACACTCTTTATAACCTATCCCATATACTGTTAGTTTAGTCCCTATTTACCTGAGCAAAAATCTGGGAGCATTTTCAGTTGGTTTCGGCAATGTTTTTCCGATTTCTAAAACTTGGTTTTTGGTATTTGAATTTTTATTTGGTCGTTGGACGTTTATACGTCACCGACGAGGGTTATTTGGTTGTTTTTGCACGCGTAGGCTATAAGTTCTAACCTATGAGCACTTCGCGTGTCATGTCAGTTTTCGAATAGGATTTTTATGTGATACGATGTGTTTGATATGTAAGTACATTCGCGTGGAATTCAAGACGAGATGGGAGAACAAGGCGTCATCGACTTCGGCAAGCGAGGATCGAGATGAGTAGATGTATATCTACGGAGGAAGTCTGGTGGATGGCGTATAGCACCCCCGCAACCGTAGAATAGGATATCTTTATATACTACCTATATATATATATTTATGTATGTATGTATGTATGTATGTATGTGTATGTGTTAATGCGAGTTATGGATACATAGCAATATGGTTCTAGGAGACCGTAGGATTAGACTAAGCGTACTTGTTGGATGGTGTTCAGTTGATAAAACTGCACATTTATATGACATTTTTCCTACTATTTCTATATAATAAAATGTGTTTATTATAATATATGACACATATGAAGGTTTATCTGTAAAAATACTATTTTCATGTGTTTATATATTATAATTAACATTATGTAGGAAAAAGTAAGCATAAATATCCATGTGACATTTGGCCCATTTAAATATGCTTACCTTATTAAAATCCTTTGACTAAATCATAATGGTTAAGTTAAGATCTCCATAAAATAAACTAATATTATTTGTTGAGTTATTGTGCAGAATTTTTAGGACTAAAATCAAAGAAATAAAAGTTGGCGAAACAAACCTGCCTAATTAAGAAAGTAATACTAAAGAAATCAAGTCTGGCAGTGACGAAGAGAAGATTTTCAGTTTTCAGATATTCAAAAGATCAACACGTGTCATCAAGATGAAGCCCCAGAACAACAAACCAGGGATCTTAACCACTGGTTTCCATATTAGGAAACTAGGGTAGTTAGGGCATGAGATTTTTTCTGTTGGGATCTTAACCACTGGTTTTCATATTAGGAAACTAGGGTTCTGACTCTGGGACTATAAATAAGGACTAAGGGATAAAGTTAGAAGACATCACACCAACGAGATCACGAAGTCCACGACGGCTCAAGAATCCTGGTTGATCATCAACAGTTCATGATCGAGAAGCAAACTAGCATTTTGTAATCAATTTCCAAGGGAACAAAGTGTTATTGATATTGTTGATTAATAAAGGTAATTTTTCTTATTCTATTTCTTTGTAGTATGATTTCCATCTTTATCTTTTCTTCTCTCAACATGCACGAGTAATTCTTTTCTTGTTAGGGTTCATAGGATTATGGTAGATTAATGGATGATGAAGATCCTTAAACTCTTTTTACATCCTATAAAATTTATAAACTTTATCAAAAGAATAGTTAACATCATAATAGGGTACGCTATCAATTCATTGATAATACCGACCACAATTATAGATTAGATTAACAATTGTTTTGGTAAAGGCTAGACATGAACGGAGATCCATGTCAAGATAAGGGTTAAGAGTGGGAACCCTTTTCCCTACAGAAACCCTAATCTCGATGTATCACAGTCGATCTAGTTTTAAATCTATTAAAGGATAAAAAGAGTAATCTTTAATTAATCATCTATGACTACTAAATCTTAATGAACCCTACAAGTCCCCTTTTTAAAATTAAACCTACCTCCGTAGATAATCTAGATCTATATTTTGCATCCATGTTTAACGTAGATCTAGATCTTACAACCATTCTTCACCATTCTTTATTCTCCCTCCTTTCCTAATCAACACGCCTAAAGTAAGATTAAAAAATTCAACGTTTTCCAGAGGACGACCCGTACTCATCTCGGTCTAGCTACACGCGACACCGTTATTGATTGCGGTTACTACAAACACTTCTTTAAAAAACATCAATCAAATGGCGTCGTTGCTGGGGATACGTGCGTAATTTTTTTCTTACTATTCGTGTTGAATTCTTATTCGATCCATATCATAAATAAATAAAACTGCAAATTGTATATTTAATGATTATTGTGTGAATTTTGCGAGGGGATCTGGAGTCACAAAATTGAGGAAACAGAGAGCCAGAAACATTCATCAAGATCCAGAGGAGTAAAGGATGCCACGTAGCAAAAACTCCACCTGATCTCCCAATTCGGCGGCGGAAGCGTGGCAATAAGGCAAATTTTCGGTGGAAGCGCGGCTGATTTGGAGAATTAGGGTTCCAAGTTTCTCTGGTAAATTTCTCAACTCTTTCTCTTCCCTCTGAAATCCAATAAAATATTTTTCCTGCATGATTCTTTGCAAAATATCGCCGCTCAAAAATCTTTTTGTAAATTTTTGTTATTGGTTTGTTTATTTATATTTTAATACGGACTTTAAGGGGCAAGACCACAATTCAGATTATGTGGGGATTTTATCACCCTTCCTAGGCCCCACAAATCACAAAACGAGCATCCGCATAACCCTACATTAATTTAAAAAATATCTAGACCAAGACTCTAAGGACTGTCGCGCTCAATAAGGAAAGAGGAAGGTCGTGGATAATCTATCGGTTATCTGCATTTCTATTGTGGTGCCTAGGCAAGTGTGTCTAAGGTAAGTGGTTATTTAATTAGGCCTGCTATTTTCGGTGATTCGTATAGCGGATACCTCCCACTTACCTGGCACATACCTGGCCACAAGAGCAATAAAGAGGTAGTAGAGGATAGATCCTGCGGCTTGTCCTTTGGAAGTCTAGGAGCGGTCTAGAGCTTGTCCTAGGTAACCATAGTTCTAGGGTTGTTTGTGCATTTTTTGTGATTTTGTGAGTAAACCCCCAAGTCCACTTTTAAAGCAAAACAATCTAATTTTTTTTCTCTTTTCCTTTTTACCCTCCCCCTCTTCTCTTCTTATAATGGGTGACCCAAACAGACGAACTCTTGCCGAGCTTTGTTGTCCACAACCAGATATTTCTTGTTTTCGTAATCGCTTCGGTATGCCATCCGACTCTCCCATGTCTTTAAGAGGTCGGATAGAACAAGCGGATAGAAACAGTTGGCCACCTCAGTACAGGTCTTATCAACCGTATCCTAATTCTACATCTGTTTCAATTGATACTCCAAGTGAAGGAACTCCTAAACGCATGTCCATCGCTGAGCATATAACGAGGGCTAACGGCCAAAGTTTCAATCCGGACCAACATCAACCATCACCACCACTTTCTAAAGAAGAATTTCATAATCGGTTTGTGGCATATATGATGTCTATTGAGAATAGCCAACCAACCAACCAATATCAGTATTCTTCTTATCATAATGTTGATCCTACTCCTGCCCATGTTCGCAACCACTCTATTCCTATCAATCCTATCCGACTTTTACACCTTCTCTAGATAGTCCTTCTAATCAGTCATTTGGGAGTTTTAATTATCCACAAGAATTTCAATCTTATACTGAAACCCCTTATCAACCTAAATCTAGTCTTGAGCGGACGTTAGAAAAATATGTGGAAATGTTGCACAAAATTAGAAAGGAAACAACAGAGTGGATGCAAGCTAATAATTTCAAATCAGCCCAAAATTTTTCAGTATACAATACGGCCATGGGACAAAGTGAGGATTTGAGTAGTGAGACAGAACTGTACACCCTTCCTAATCAAACCTCCACATTCCAAACTGAAATCCACAATCCATTTTCATAGATTCATCGAGTACACCAAATGATTCATCAATTGAAGATAGAATGTCTGATGAGTTGTGTGACTTTGTAGTGTTTGATTTACCCGATTGTGAAGGGTCCATTTCAAATGAAACAACACCCAACCCTTGTGATCTCTACACCTCCACTCTTGAACCAAAATTGATTGAAAACCATAATTTTAATGAGGTGTTTAAGAATTCTAACCTTCACTTGAATGAGGAGATTGACGTTGGGGATATATCAACTGATGAACCCGAAATTTTGGATGAGTTTGTCCTATCAATTCATCAGGTCCTTTCACTTCCTTGTAGTCATCATCTCGAGCCATTAATTATTCTTCCCGAACCCCAAATGTGTCTTGAAGTTGATGATAATTGTATAACCGAATAGCAAACCGAAATTCAGCCTTCATCTCCCACATCTGGTTCAGCGATACTCGACACACCAATTTGTTTACCCATTTCACCTTCTACTTTCTCAGGTTCTTCTTCTTCTTCTATTATTCGTATAATTTCAGTGAGTGTTGATGAATCACAATCCGATAATTCAAGTTTGATAATTCCAGAAAACCAATTTGATTTGGATACATTTGAAAATGAGGCAGATGAGTTTTTCGAGTCTCCTACCTCCATAATTTTTTACAAATCAAGTTTGATAAATTCTGGCACAAAACTTACTGACAGCAAAATATTCGATTACACCATCGATGAAAGTTTTAAAGAACTTTTTGCGGACGAACTTGCATTCCTAAACAACATGGATTTTGTGATTAATCAAGCTCCACCTATAGAAGTTGAACCACCACCCTTTCTTCTTATAAAATACGAGAATGCCAATATTCCACTCATTTCTGATCATTCACATTCTCGTTTTTATTTATCACCTCTTATCTCTTCACATTCACGTTCACGCAAACCCTTTCCATACCACCAATTATCTCTTCCCCACTTTTTCTTGGCTCTATATAACATTTTCTTCCACCAACCTATACGTTACATTGATAAAATCTTTGAATGGTTGGTATTAACTTTTGGTCTTTGTAAAGTCTTATATTGACCAAATAACTTTATCCCCCTTAAAATGCTTAATATTCTTTAACTCAATTTTTTTTTGGGGGGGGGTATATTTTTGGCTCTTGAAAATAAAATTTGTCCTCAAAATTGTGTGCCAAAAATAAGTTTGGGGGAGGATTTTCACTTTCAATTTTTTTTGCCCCCATTAATAACCTTTCCGCCTAAGTCTACAGGCTTTGAGTTTTAAAAGAGACAACAGTGAGGAGACTGCTGCAAACAGGTTTGAGGGAGGTTTGTGCTTATTTACGCATTATTTTGCATTATACTATAAATAAGCACAAAATTTTTTAATAATGGAAGTTAGAAAGTGAAAATTTACATATGAAAAATAGAAATAGTTTGAGAAAAGTAAGAAAGTTAGATGTTTTCTTAAACGAAACTAGTAATAAGTAATTATGAGCTGTTGTCCCAAGGGTTAGTAAGCTGAAAGAAATTTCCAATCTGAGGATAAAAATAAGTCTGAAAAATAGTCCCTATTCTTGAGGCCAAACATTTGAACGTTGATACCCTACTATACACACTTACACACATCTTGAAACTTGGGATAGTAGAGCATACCTTGAAATGCTCTTGTCTAAAATCCTTAGTATGAAGGAAAATAAAATAAAATAAAAGTGGTGAAGAAAAATTGAACACTGGTTTTGTAATTACCAAGACAGCATAAAAAAAAATAGCGAGGGTGCTTTATCACCTAGTGCCTTAGACCAACTAGTTTGGGAGCCACTGCTAAGCCTTAGGTGGTGCAAGACGAGGAACTGCACCTTAATACGCAAGCACATTTTTTAATCGGTCGGTTAGTACCTCAAGAAGTATTAACGGTCACATGAAGGACGTGTGAGCAATTTCATCTAGAATTCACCAACTAAAAAGTACTTTGGAAGATGGACAAGAGTATGATAGCTTGAACTGAATTCTCTAAGTGTAGGGATGTCTTTTACACACACGTAGGGGTATATGATCAATGTTTGGAAGAAAGATAGGGAAGAAGACTAAAGGCGATGTTTTATTGAGGGATGATGTGATTTCTAACATCTTTTCACGACCATTAAGATAGGGCTCATAGCAACTGAAAAGCAGGTATAGTTGGAAACTCTTATTTTCAAGTTTTTTCTTTTATAGTTCTTATCTTTGTATGTAATTTTCACTATCTTTCTTTTATTATAGGATTTTGTGGGTGTAATCCACTGAAAACCCTCAGGAGACAACACTCCTCCTACTAGGGACACCTCAAGGTTTAACGGCTTGTTGCGCGCGCTCAGTGCAATCGTGTTGCCTACGAAAGTGTGCTTAGCTTTCTCCTTTCTTTTTTCTCTTGAATAAAATAGTTTTCTCGGGATGATCAAAGATAAGTTTGGGCGTATTTGTTCAGTTGATAAAACTGCACATTTAATATGACATTTTTCCTACTATTTCTATATAATAAAAGGTGTTTATTATAATATATGACACATATAAAGGTTTATCTGTAAAACTACTATTTTCATGTGTTTATATATTATAGTTAACATTATGTAGGAAAAAGTAAGCATAAATATCCATGTGACATTTGGCCCATTTAAATATGCTTACCTTATTAAAAGCCTTTGACTAATTCTTAATGGTTAAGTTAATATCTCCATAAAACAAACTAATATTATTTGTTGAGTTATTGTGCAGAATTTTTAGGACTAAAATCAAGGAAATAAAAGTTGGCGAAACAAACCGCCTAATTAAGAAAGTAAAACTAAAGAAATCAAGTCTGGCAGTGAAGAAGAAAAGATTTTCAGTTTTCAGATATTCAAAAGATCAACACATGTCATCAAGATGAAGCCCCAGAACAACGAACCAGGGATCTTAACCACTGGTTTTCATATTAGGAAACTAGGGTAGTTAGGGCATGAGATTTTTTCTGTTGGGATCTTAACCACTGGTTTCCATATTAAGAAACTAGGGTTCTGACTCTGGGACTATAAATAAGGACAAAGGGCTAAACTTAGAAGACATCACACCGACGAGATCACGAAGTCCAAGACGGCTCAAGAATCCTGGTTGATCATCAACAGTTCATCTACCTCCTCAGAAGAGATCGAGAAGCAAACTAGCATTTTGTAATCATTTTCTAAGGGAACAAAGTGTAATTGATCTTGTTGATTAATAAAGGTAGTTTTTCTTATTCTATTTCTTTGTAGTATGATTTCCCTCTCTATCTTTTCTTCTCTCAATATGCACGAGTAATTCTTTGGTTGTTAGGGTTCATAGAATTATGGTAGATTAATGGATGATGAAGATCCTTAAACTCTTTTTATATCCTATAAAGTTTATAAACTTTATCAAAAGAATAGTTAACATCCTAATTGGGCGCGCTATCAATTCATTGATAATACCGACCACAATTATAGATTAGATTAACAATTGTTTTGGTAAAGGCTAGACATGAACGGAGATCCATGTCAAGATAGGGGTTAAGAGTGGGAACCCTTTTCCCTCCAGAAACCCTAATCTACATGCATCACTGTCGATCTAGTTTTAAATCTATTAAAGGATAAAAAGAGTAATTTTTAATTAATCATCCATGACTACTAAATCTTAATGAACCCTACAAGCCCCCTTTTTAATATTAAACCTACCTCCGTAGATAATCTAGATCTATATTTTGCATCCGTGTTTAACGTAGATCTGGATCCTATAACCATTCTTCACCATTCATTATTCTCCCTCCTTTCCTAATCAACACGCCTAAAGTAAGATTAAAAGATTCAACGTTTCCCAGAGGACGACCCGTACTCATCTCGGTCTAGCTACACGCGACACCGTTATTGATTGCGGTTACTACAAACACTTCTTTAAAAAACATCAATCAGAAGGTTTATCCTTAGTCTATCTTCTATAGTCATGATCTGTTAGATTATATCGTCACGCACACACTTGGTTTGATTTTTTGTGTATATGTATATATGTATGTATGTATGTATGTATATATATATATATATATGGATGTGTTGATATATATATATATATATAGTATACATATACGTGTAAGTTGAGGATATGGTATGTGATATGGTTTTAAGTTGATACGATCGAGCAGGATGTCAAGAGATACTTGATATATGATTGGGATGAGACATCGTTTATGATGCGATATATTAGCGGATCGTTGGGCGTTATATACATACATGTGATAACATGTGACTTGATATATAATAGATTGTACGAGACCTTAGATCCGTACCCTTATTATGATATTGTACGACGATTGATACCGTACGATCTATATGATTTATATATGATATTTGACCCGTACCCTCGATTTTGAGGATGCCGTATGATGGACTAGACCGTAAGATATATATATATATATATATATATATATATGATGATTGATCTACACCCTTGACTCGAGAATGCCGTACAATGGATATTACCGTGCGTGATGCTATGAGGCTGGATCGCCGACTACTAGATATTTCGACTCAGATATGCTTTCGATTCCTATTTACTTTCGAATCAGTTCATAGTTTAGTCTTTAGTTGCTTAGATAGATGTTAGCTTAGGCTCGAGTCATACCTATTTTCAAAAATAACGAATCGTAGGAATTTTCAAAGGATAAACCGAGGGACGCTACGGATTTTCAGAAGACATCTCTTTTCTCAAAACACCGTAGTCCCTACTTTTCTAAAAACAATGATTCGTGCTTTTTAAACACGATAGATGGTATGGTTCGTATATAGATTATACACCTTATTGTTGTTTTTACTGTTTACTTTCTGTTATGATCTCGTCTGCTAGGACACCTGCACCATTACCGATGATGCGTATGTTGGATGTACAATTGCTTGCCAGCTCACACACATCAGCATCGGTAATTGCCATATCACGTACACTTTAGTAACCGTTACTGTAGGGTTACTAGGCATGCCAATAAGGTCTCACAAGGCATCAACCATGCCAAATTCAAAATTTTCCGGTGCCGAGAAACCCGAATACGGATCGTTAACTAGAAATTAGGCGAAACTACAAGCAAGTTAACAACTTAACTACTAAGTGAACGGAAATACAACCTTTGTAGATCCGGTCCTCCACCTCCATAACTCCACGTTGACGTTCCTCCGCTGCGATCATCGGATCCCGGACTCTAGTAATGGTTTCGTCGGAGAAATGATCGGGCTAGATCGTCGACTTCAATGACGAAGATGATCTACGTCGAGGCAACTCAAGATCAAGCTCCAACTTCACCAAGTCATGAAACATGTGAAGAAAACACCCTATACTACTTGGCAAGTGGTAGAGGATGAAGAAATAGGAAGTGGGTTCACATTAGAATTGGATTTCTCACTCTTTTTCTCATTTCACCATTGAAGCTAGCAAGCTTTCATGAAGCTTGATGAAGATGATGAAGATGAAAGAATAAAAAGGATTATTCTTCAAAAGAAAATCCCATTCCTTCTGATCATAATGCAACCTTGGTTAAGTGTAGAGAATAAACTAGGGTTAGGTGAATGGTTAGGTTTAGAAAAGAGACAAGAATGGTCAAAGCTTCTTGAAGCTTCAAGGAAACAAACAAAAGAAGCAACCATATCTTTTCTTTCCCTAAAATAAATAAAACAAAATAAATAGTTAAGAAAAGATAACAAAACCCTAACCATTCACTTAAACATGGTTTAAAGTAAACCTACACCCAAGCTTGCATGTATCATCAAACATGATACAAACTAGTGCACAAAACTATATCATATATACAATGTGCACATCAAGTGAGAAAATCCATCTTAAGTGAACCAATACTAGTTAATGCAAAGTAATATATCAAATATATAATTATGCATTAAATCATTAAATCAACACTTGATTTAACGATCCGGTCATATCGCATATGACCGACTAATATCTAATGTATCGGCTTATCGAATCAATCCTTGATTCGATAAGTAGGCTATATCGCATACAACCAATCGATACATTCATCGCGAGAACAGAATACAGTATCACATACATGCATTATTCTCGGTCCCGCACATATCTCATATGCGCTCCTATTTCGTTTCGCTTGAGCCAGGAAACCTCTGTGTAGGACTCTAAAGACTCGTCAATACGCCGGCAGCAGGTGATGATCATATCAAACACCCACAAGCCGCAAGCGGTCTGCTAAACGTAACGGCCACCCGGGTATTGAACGATCAGAAGATCGACGAGCAAGCCCGCTCATACTCCTGTGAATCCAACCAGTAACACTTACCGTACAGTCCGGTCTGTTCGTCTGATATGTCGCATATCTCGCCTAGGGGTGGTAAACGTCAGACCCCAGCAGTTCGATAAGTCGTGTCGATATGAGGTCTATAACAGTTCGTGAAACTACTGGAAACACTTACCAGTAAATCTCAGCAACCCTGGCCAGGGATTTCCGGTTATAGCCAATCGAACACAGCGCAACATCAACTCCCTATACCGGGAGAGACGAATCCCCTCCTATCGCTCATTGCCTCTATGTGATTCGGGACTGTACCCAAAAACCACCATTTTGCATGCCCTCTTGGACGTGGTAAGGTGGAAATCAAAGCACAGTGGGAATCACACAAGACTCTATGAAGATCTCGAGTCAACAGACTACTCTGTACCAGTGTCACAAGAGAACTGCAATCTGACGTGAGGTATAATACCATCTGGGAGTTCTCGGCGAGTCCGTCCAGTGTACCCAGTCTCCACTGAGCACCCGTATATCATCTCTGATGTCAAACACCAATGGATATGGGATCATCCATCGCCCATCTGTATGGGTCGAGAAGGTACACGCTAGTCTACTCTGGTATATCGATGCCCCGTCTCGATACACCCACGACTAGGGATTTTGAAGGATGTACTTATGGACTACCATGTCCCCACTAGTATGATCCGCATCATAGTCCAGGTAGTCAAGTACACATCCTAAGGGCTTTACCAACATGTAACAGAGAGATAATCAGTGTATACGTTAAGGTAAAGAGCAACCAGATAGCATACTATCATGTCGAGCAAGAAAGTCTCCCTATATATGTCCAAGCATCCACTACAATATACATCCTATGTATAGTAATGGCCTCTAGGGCATACATATAACTAACAATCTCCCACTTTCACTAGGGCCATCTGATAGCAGTGGTTGTAGTATCTCATACTCAACCATCCCATAAAAGTCTCTCTCTGGGAAAAGGCCTTTATGAGTGGATCCGCCGTATTGTCCTCTGAGTCTACTCTCCTAACCTCGATCTCCTTGGAGATCAACCATCTCCATGATCAGGTGATACTGCCTTAGAATATGTCTGGATCTCTGATGGGACGGACGTTCCTTGGCATAAGCCACAACTCCATTGTCACACAATGGGAGGAACTAAGTTCATCTCATGAACCAATATACACCCAGACTTCCTCTTTGGTAGCATCTTAAGTAGCGATGTATCCTGCCTTTATCGTCTAGTATGCCACGGTATCTAGTTTGGAACTCTTCTAACATACCGTCCCTCTACTGAGGGTAAAGACAATGCCTGTGACTGACATTAAGTCGTCCTTATCACTCTGGAACTTTTCCAGTGATTCTCCCCAGGATCGATTGATACCATCTCACTACATCTAGTGAGAATCCTAACATCCAATTAGATCTATCTCATAGATCCAAAACATAGGATTTAGTAGGTATCATCTTGATCCTATATGGATAATCCTTGTGATAAGCGGAGATTGACTGAGCGTAGCATAGGAAACTCCTTCCCTATCAAGAGTATGTCATCCATGTACTCTATGAGGAACACCACCATACTCCCTACTGCCCTTTTGTATATACAAGGTTCATCTACCATTTTGATGAAGTCAAACTCTTTGACTACCACATCAAAACAGATGTTCCAACTCCGCTATGCTTGCTTTATCCTATAAAGCATCTTGTATACGTTTCCGCTGCGCCCACTATCTACGAAGCCCTCTGACTGTGTACTTATAGACTCTCTCTTCTAAAATATCATTTAGAAGAGCAGTCATGACACCCAACCGCCAGATATCGTAGTCATGGTATGTAGCCGTGGCAAGTAGGATCCGGATGGACTTAAGCATAGCCACTGGAAAAGGTTTCATCATTATCCACGCCTGGTTGATGACGAAAACCTTTAACAAGTCTAGCTTTGAAAGTCTCAACTTTTCCATCTACACCAAGTAATCTTCTCAAGATATACTTGCTCCTGATGGGGATTTAACCCTTCAGATATAGCAACCAAAGTCCATACTTTGTTGGTGTACATGGATTCCATCTCAGATCGCTAAGTATCCAACCATTCTTACAGAGTCCCTACTCTCGATGGCCTGCTCGAAACTAGTTGGGTCATCATCTCATGATGCAATCCTCGCTCCCACTGTCATAGAAAAACCGAAGTATCTCTCAGGTGGGTGAGGAACCCTACTAGATCGGCGGAAAGGCTGAGGTTCGTTGGTAACTATTGAATCCTTTGGTTTTATCAAATCATCTGATGTAGTTTGTATAGCTGGAACCATTCCAGTTCTACATTACAGACCTTGCCTCGAGCTTGTCCGGATTTTGCTTTTAGACATAGGCCGGTCAACCCCAAATCTTAACTAGCTTAAGACATGGGCTCTTCCCTTTCCATATCATATATGAAGTGGTAGGCAACTAATTTGATTTGAACCCTATTCAATAGGTATGCAGCTTCTCAAGTGCATAACTCCCAAAAGGAAATAGGTAACTCAGTAGTACTCATCATAGAGCACACCTTATCACATAGGGTGCTATTGCTCTGCCCCAATATACCATCGTGCTATGGTGTATACGGAGGAGTAATGCTGAGAGAGAATCTCATTCTCCTTTAGAAAAGTCCAAGAATTCCGTGCTCAAGTATTCTCCTCCTTGATCGCATCAAAGGACATAATACTTATACCCTTTTTGGTTCTCTACTTCTAACTTATATTCTGTGAATATCTCAAAAGGTTCGGACTTGTGTTTCAACAGGAACATATGACTGAATCTTGAGAGATCATCAGAGAATGTAATGAAGTACAAAGAACCGGTCTTGGTATGTATAGACATGGGACCTTCATACATCAACATGTATCATCCCAAGAGTTCACTAACTCTTTTTCTGTTTCCTGTAAACAGAGCTATGGTCATCTTATCTCTGTGACATGACTGGCAAGTTTCACAAGATATAAATTTAAACTGATTTAAATATGCATCTACAATGTAACTTAAGCTAGTCGGGTCACATTGATATGAGCTAGTCTACAATACCTCAAGAAGGAATCGTTCATTTCTGAACTCTTCCTCTTGTGTGTGTTCCGTATACTAAGAACTGTAGTTTGATTTAGAACATCAATACTTTTAGATAACGTGCCTGAACTGATCAACTTTTGATATAGGAAATATTCAAAACATTATCCAACAATACAAAATTTTATCATTTCTTTACTAATAAAGAGACTGATATGATTTTGTATGTCAGGTTCGGTATCTAATAACATTCGTTCAGAATCAATGTATTTGGGATACAGGGTGACAGTGACCAACAGACTTGGCTACAACACTTGCACCGTTTTCTGTCTCATGAAACTTATCACCCGTTCTCAGTTCTCTACCTTTCTGTAGCCCTATGTAACAGATTACATATCTGGGATCCTGATCCGGTGTCAAATACCCAGTACGTAGAGGATACAGAGAAACAGTTCTTTGTAACGAAGACACCCGAAGATGATGCATCAACATGCACTTTCTTCGTTTGGGCGGCACAGGAAATCTGGTATTCCCCAATTCCTGCTCTGTCTTATAACAATTATAAGTTGGAGCGGGACCAACGTTCCTCAGCTCAGTATAACAAGCGGGTTCGGTCAATATATCCATTTTATTATCTTGATTAAGGCGTGATATGGTCGCTACCTGGAGAGAGAGAGAAGAAAACACTCAGCGTATGCTCTTGCAAGATCAGATTGGTTATATATTTTATCTAATCAGGATGGCTCCCACTGTTTTTATCAAATCTTCCTTCAAACCCTAAAAGGAAAGACTAGCCGGGATTAATTACACGCTACAAGTTCACCAATCTTTCAGCCAGGCCAGTGTCGGTACTTTGAGGGAGGTTCCCCGTGCTTCCGCACGGACCTAATTACAGTAAACCTCGTTTTCCCAGAGGCGTAACCCCGTTGACACCTTTCTAGACACCTACTAGATCGGCTAATTGTAATGTGTAAAACTCTTCCAGGAGTAACAATTACTCGCAGTGAGTATCGGGATCCAACTATCTCATAGAAGGTATGCAATCTCATTGCAAATTTCAACACTTGAAATTCCCGATAATTTTTCCCCTAGCGTCCTATGACCTTGACGGAGGCCAAACTACCCATAGTCCTCTAGTCAAGTTTAACCCGTCATTTCCTGATTGAATTAAACCCACCCGCACGACCCTTGACGGAGGCCAAACAACGCCGTACGAATACCCTAATCCAATCGGATCATATGCTAGCAGATAAGCACTACTTAGCTACCGTACACTACGCCTTGACGGAGGCCAAACTACCGCAGCACGAATATTAACTAATACTTATCTGAAAAGACGGAGGGCTACGACAGGTTTTTCTGAAAACCTATTGCGTAATGAACTTGATATCGTTGTAGAATCAAATGATTTTAAAATGGAGTGTTTTTTAGGCTTTTCTAGTTTTGCTAAAGGGGTCACTCCCGGTGAAGGGATCGTCGGCCCTTTCCTCGTCGAATGAGGTGCGGGATATATCATATATATCTCTGTGCAAAGCAAAAACTATTGAAGCAATCAAAAGACAAACCGAGGGGTGTAGCATCTGCCAGTTATTGCTAAAGGAGTCACTCCCGGTGAAGGGATCTCGGTCCTTTCCTTATCGAATAAGGTGCAGGATGTTCTACAAGGAACACCGCGATGCAAAGCAAGAACTGTAGCTACCTGTTTTATTTAGAAATTCGATTCCACAACATCTTAGGTTTCTTTTCTTTCATTAATCATATTAAAGAAGTCCCATCATTTAAGAACCTAAACATCACAGATAAATACGACGTACACTTATGCCATCCGCATTCGCCTCGATGTCCTCTCGTGCACCGTTAGGTTAGGTAACTAACGGCAGAGCGGGGCAGGGTTAGCGCGGGTGTAAAACATAAGTAACGCCTATATAATATATCATATATACTATATATAGTATCCATCACAGAACATCAAATGATCACATCACAGATATCGCGGCAGAAGAATCATATGAAACATTGGATATACTAGGACGTCCGTGTTTTCAATACGAGCCGGTATAAAACACGGATTCCACGGTCGCGATGAATAGCCAAACCCACACCCCTAGACCCCAACGAGAGCGGCAAGCAACCCTACCAATTCTGGAGTTAGGAGACCCGGACTCGACTCCTCGAGTTGGTCTCCCACTGGACTCCAGAACCCGGTTACTTGTGCCCTCCTCCTTGGGTCTATCCTAGTGCGGAAAAGTAAATAATATACAAAGGGTGACAACATCCGCAACCTAGAAGTGCCCCAATAAAAGAATATTACATACAAGTTTTTACATGAATGAAAATGAAAAACACTCGTCTCACATAAAAAAAACCCGGCTATTCAAACACGACGACCCAATATAACATATCCAGCAACACATAACATCACATGTCATCAACGTAAGTAAATATGTCCATCCCAATTGTCGTTGACATATAGCAACGAAACTGGCGATATCACATATTACACTTACGGTCGCAGAAAATAAAGTGTAAAACTACAACAGTTGGAATCCGCAACCTCCTTAGACATCGCATGCCTAATCAAATGAATTACTTAGACATCGCATGCCTAACAATTATAAACCCCGCATTTTAGTCTCTTTATCGAAAAGTCTTTTCAATATCAACTCGGGCAATTCAACAGGATTCCCGACATCCTGATCGAATGCTCGTCGCAAACTTTAGTAGACGGCCGCACCCCCGATGCCGTCGACGAAGTGCACTAAGGCGGAACACCGCTGCCGCGAGCACCCGAACAGAGGCTTTCGGCGACGGGGTTCTCCTACAGTCACTTGGTCGGGGCTATGGGGTGTAGCTGTCTATTAAGTTTACCCGGCGAGTATCCGCGTATGCGACGTGATTGTGACGAATTTTTGATCACATCAAAATTCCGTGGCAACCGATCAAGTGAGACTAATGTGCTATGTTTATAACATTCATTCAGTTATCTCATAACTATTTGTGGATTCCAAATATTGTATCACATTCCAGATAAACAGAAAATGTTAAACTTTCCGATCGAACAGTCAAACACCCAAGTTTTCCCAAAACAGCTAAACACATGAAATAAGTTTAAGAAAATTCACTTCGTGCCACAGTACCAACGGTCCAGCCGTAGAAGGGTCAAGCCAACGCCTCACATGTGGCACGCCGTACTGCCCCAAACCCTAAGGTTCAAAGGGCAGTTCAAGACGGTCACATAATCGAGTTAAGGTTTGTTGTCTTCTAGAGGGTCCATCGCGTTACTTGCACTACTTAGAACGTTTTCAAATTATGGAAAAATCCAACACTTGGAAATTTTCCGGCAGGGGAAAAATTGGGTATTTATATCCGGTCGAACTTTTTAACATATTCAAAAATTACCCGGAAAAACACATAGACGCAGTTAAAGTTTCCGATCGAAACATCGAATCCCCAATACACCCCAGAAAACACAACAGTGGAATATAAATTAAAAATATCCAGAAGAATCAGGAATGATAGAAGAATATTACTGTGCAAACAAAAATTAATGAAGCAACTACATGGCCGCGGAACCGCCGCACTAGCCATGCTATTGCCGCGGTTCCGTGGCTGTTTAATCGATTTATGACCACGTACTGCACAGTAACTCTTATAAATCCCTGCAGATTTTTCTGCATATTTTTAATTCACAAAAATCCCAGATTTGAAAAAAAGTACAGAGAAGGTTTTGGGATTAGGGTTTCGGGTTTGATCGGGTTTCTAACATCGTCTACGCATCGCCTAAAGCTCTATCTAGGCTCTGATACCACTGTAGGGTTCCTATGCACACACTAGAGGTGCCACAAGGCATCAACCATGCCAAATTCAAAATTTTCCGGTGCCGAGAAACCCTAATACGGATCGTTAACTAGAAATTAGGCGAAACTACAAGCAAGTTAACAACTTAACTACTAAGTGAACGGAAATACAACCTTTGTAGATCCGGTCCTCCACCTCCATAGCTCCGCGTTGACGTTCCTCCGCTGCGATCATCGGATCCCGGACTCTAGTAATGGTTTCGTCGGAGAAATGATCGGGCTAGATCGTCGACTTCAATGCCGAAGATGATCTATGTCGAGGCAACTCAAGATCAAGCTTCAACTTCACCAAGTCATGAAACTTGTGAAGAAAACACCCTATACTACTTGGCAAGTGGTAGAGGATGAAGAAATAGGAAGTGGGTTCACATTAGAATTGGATTTCTCACTCTTTTTCTCATTTCACCATTGAAGCTAGCAAGCTTTCATGAAGCTTGATGAAGATGATGAAGATGAAAGAATAAAAAGGATTATTCTTCAAAAGAAAATCCCATTCCTTCTTATCATAATGCAACCTTGGTTAAGTGTAGAGAATAAACTAGGGTTAGGTGAATGGTTAGGTTTAGAAAAGAGACAAGAATGGTCAAAACTTCTTGAAGCTTCAAGGAAACAAACAAAAGAAGCAACCATATCTTTTCTTTCCCTAAAATAAATAAAACAAAATAAATAGTTAAGAAAAGATAACAAAACCCTAACCATTCACTTAAAAATGGTTTAAAGTAAACCTACACCCAAGCTTGCATGTATCATCAAACATGATACAAACTAGTGCACAAAATTATATCATATATACAATGTGCACATCAAGTGAGAAAATCCATCTTAAGTGAACCAATACTAGTTAATGCAAAGTAATATATCAAATATATAATTATGCATTAAATCATTAAATCAACACTTGATTTAACGATCCGGTCATATCGCATATGACCGACTAATATCTAATGTATCGGCTTATCGAATCAATCCTTGATTCGATAACTAGGTTATATCGTATACAACCAATCGATACATTCATCGCGAGAACAGAATACGGTATCACATACACGCATTATTCTCGGTCCCGCACATATCTCATATGCGCTCCTATTTCGTTTTGCTTGAGCAAGGAAACCTCTGTGTAGGACTCTAAAGACTCGTCAATACGCTGGCAGCAGGTGATGATCATATCAAACACCCACAAGCCGCAAGCGGTCTGCTAAACGTAACGGCCACCCGGGTATTGAACGATCAGAAGATCGATGAGCAAGCCCGCTCATAATCCTGTGAATCCAACCAGTAACACTTACCGTACAGTCCGGTCTGTTCGTCTGATATGTCGCATATCTCGCCTAGGGGTGGTAAACGTCAGACCCCAGCAGCTCGATAAGTCGTGTCGATATGAGGTCTATAACAGTTCAAGAAACTACTGGTAACACTTACCAGTAAATCTCAGCAACCCTGGCCAGGGATTTCCGGTTATAGCCAATCGAACACAGCGCAACATCAACTCCCTATACCGGGAGAGACGAATCCCCTCCTATCGCTCATTGCCTCCATGTGATTCGGGACTGTACCCAAAAACCACCGTTTTGCACGCTCTCTTGGACGTGGTAAGGTGGAAATCAAAGCACGGTGGGAATCACACAAGACTCTATGACGATCTCGGGTCAACAGACTACTCTGTACCAGTGTCACCAGAGAACTGCCGTCTGACGTGAGGTATAATACCATCTGGGAGTTCTCGGCGAGTCCGTCTAGTGTACCCAGTCTCCACTGAGCACCCGTATATCATCTCTGATGTCAAACACCAATGGATATGGGATCATCCATCGCCCATCTGTATGGGTCGAGAAGGTACACGCTAGTCTACTCTGGTATATCGATGCCCCGTCTCGATACACCCACGACTAGGGACTTTGAAGGATGTACTTATGGACTACCATGTCCCCACTAGTATGATCCGCATTATAGTCCAGGTAGTCAAGTACACATCCTAAGGGCTTTACCAACATGTAACAGAGAGACAATCAGTGTACACGTTAAGGTAAAGAGCAAACAGATAGCATACTATCATGTCGAGCAAGAAAGTCCTCCCTATATATGTTCAAGCATCCACTACAATATACATCCTATGTATAGTAATGGCCTCTAGGGCATACATATAACTAACAGTTACTTCATTCGAATACCCTGATATACTGTAGCTAAGTTGTACTGTTTTGCATTCATGATATCATATGCTAGTTTAGACTTCGTATTTCTTACTTTGATGCCATATGCATTTTTATACATACATTCTGGTTATGCTCTGCAGTTTACCTTTATGCTGGTATTCATTATCTCCTTACTAGCTCATGATTATGAGATTTCAATTTTCATGAGATTTCTGAATTTGGGAAGCCGCATGTGAATTCGAAACTTTTGCTCCTTTTAAAAGAAAAATGCGGTTTTTCCTTTGATATGATGTGTGTTGTCCACCATAAGATTTCTCGATTCTTAAGCATATATGATATATGATTACCCGTCATAAGGAGCGAGGGAGACACCATCTATAGGTACATGGAGGACCTGGTGCAGTATCCCGGGACAAGATTGACGTATATAGAGAGATAGAGACGTTGAGCCCGGCAGGGGAGCACTACCGACCGGGGATAGTTTGGGCTGATTCGGACTAACGAAACCCGAAATAGTTGGCGCAGCAGATATCCGGAGGATACCGACCGTAGTCATAAGATCAGATGATATGGGCCGATCCAGACTGATGGAGCCCGAGATTCTAATGATATGGGTCGATCCGGACTGACGGAGCCCGAGATACGAGGATTATGTGTCGCTGATGGACACGGTTTTCATGATGTTTTTGAGTGTCGATACTTGTCACTCAGGTTTTATCATGATTTTGTGTGTCGTTGCTGGACACGCGTTGATTGATGCATTTATACATGATACGCATGACATGTAGTTACTTTGTGACACGGATACGAGTACTTGGCTTTACACATATGCTTATATTATTACCTTTACTGCTACTCGATGTTATCGTGTTACTATTATTATTGTATCGCACTGTATGACCTAGGAGATAGTCATACATTCGGTTTCTTCTCGGTGATGTCTTCTACTCACGAGTTGGCAACTCACCCCCGTTGTGCTATAGTTTCTTGCAGGGTTGACTGCACAGGTTTTGGTAGCGTCTTTGCTGGCCTACTGCTTTTCTTACGGATGATTTTCTTTGGTAGGTGGGGTTCACTTGCATCGTGACCACCATTGTACTTTTATATTTATTTTAGTTGTATCTAGTTAAAAGCTCTATCAACCAGACTATGTATATTTGTAGATTTAGAAAACGTTGTTGTATATTCTTCCGGCCTTAGAGTCACGCTCATGTATTATTCTTATTTCTGGTTCTTAATGATACTTTGTTTTCTTTGCTTTATTCGTGGTTTTGATCCTCGCCTTAGGCGTTGTATATTTATATCCTGTGTGGTTGTTTCCGCCAATTAGCGAAGAGCTAGCTTCCGCTTGGGGATGCCTTTTATTATTATTACTTGTTTTGTTTTCGGGTTAAAATATACAAAGGAGGTGCTGCCCAAATTTCAAATGACGAAACATGTTTTTAAGATAGTTACAAACATTGTGTTTTCATATACTATGACTTATGTGTTTAAAGAAAGAACCTGATTTCATCAAACCTCTATTTCAAAATTCGCCTCCACTATTTTTCCCTAAAAGGTTTAGATTTCTGGGCTTTTGGCTTGCTTGAATTAGGTGGAGTCCTATAGACTTCACATTATTCAAGTGCCAGTCACGTTCCTTTTCCGGGTCATGAAAAATTTGGTATCAGAGCGTTAGGTTTAACCTTAGTTCGACTCTAGGTTTGACTTTGCGGAGTCTAGGGCGTATATATATTCGGAACCTAGGCTTGATCTTACAGAACTTAGACTTGACTGAGGGGGTATTAGACCCGAACTTTCATCGCATAGGTTAACCTTGGTTGATGGAGTAGGTAACATAAGTAGAGTGATGTACCGTGTTTATGTTCTGTGGCATACTTACGATACGCTACTTCGCTTAAGTAGCCTTAGGATATACATTTCTTATGCACTGTATTTCTATTCGTTCCTATAATCTATCCTCATCGATATTGAATCGTGGTTTCCGTTACCTTAGTTACACGAACAGAGAGAGCTGGGCTAGAGATGCGGTCAGAGCGAGCTCGTCAGGAACGAGGACTGACCAGGATGTATTCCGGTAACACACGAACGCATGACTTAGTGTTTTACTAGGATTTTCCATTGACACGAGCGTTCGGGATCTGCACTAGATGATCGGGCCATTGCTAGAGGCCAGCCAGAATGTGAAGACTATTGACATACTGTCTACCCCAGATGATTGAGGCATTTTCTACCGTGCGGACAGATAAGCTAGCTATTGCAGAGTTGATAAGATATCGCCCCCAGGCCTCAGAAGCTAATGCTGCATGAGTTTATACACGAAGATGTGATAGGAGATTATTAGTCGCCCATGAATAAATGACTAGGACGTGTTGTTCATTTAGATACTCCGATATGAAGTCGTCAATTGCCTAGCTTCAATTAGAAGAGGACCTCACTCAGACGTGTGGTGAGTCGATCGAGAAGGACATGTGAAAGCGCATCACTCCGATGACTTGGACGAGTTCCCGAGGACGTGATTGCCTAGACACCTTCTACAGGATATTAAAGATGCCGAGTTTGTAGCTTCAAAAGAGACTCTAGATGAGTATAGCGAATTGGAGCGCGGTCCACACTGCTACAAGGAGACAATTTCGAATTGGTCAATACTGTAGGGAAGCAGAGTAAGAAGATCGTGTGAGATTTTCCCGAGTTGTCATTCTACTCCGTTAATGTCAGAAACTTACTATGCATGCAGAGACGTTGGATACGGCTACATTTCCAGAAGAACGTCATGATGAGAATGCAGCTGTCCCGGAACAAGGAACGGATTGAGTAAAGAGTACCAACTTCCGTGCAGTCTGGCAGAGATGAGATTGGAAAAAGACCCTGACAGGATCTTCCGGGAGTACTTTACGATAAAGAATTGAAACAGGATAGATTGTATCACGCACACTAAGCGGGCCAGAGATTTCTGTCATTGACGTGATCCATTACGAGTGGTCATGTAAATTGACTAGGAGATCTTCACAGAAACGCAAGAACGGGACTGTTTCCGTCATTACTCCGAGTTAGGCTGTCGAGCCAAGGAGTCATGTAACTGGTCCTCCGCAGAGTGAAACGAGGATCTAAAAGCAAAGGACGCCAGACCGTGGGCAAATGGCAAGTTGATATCTTGCTCTACCAGCTTTGGATGCACCGACACCTTTTGACATTGAAGTGAGGGCACCTCGACAGCAGTTATTATGAATTTCACCTTGGTGATTCGGATATCACGTTTTCATCGTTTTGGATTTCGGCATTTTGATGATTTTTTCATGATTGATATTTCCTATATGCACTTCAGTTGCACTTATTTGTATTTTTATGTATCAGTTGCACTGATATTCATTTTTGTGCATACCTATTGCACTTGATTTTGATTTTCATGCATTCCGAGATACTTGATTTTTATTTCATGCATATAGTATGCATATGATTTTTGACTTATGCATTCGGTGTAGTTACATGCACTTTCAGTACCTTGATATGGTTTTGTGCACACAGCTGCACACGTTTATGATTTTATACACCTTGGCACGTTCAGTGTTGTTTTTATGCGCATTTGAGGCATTTATGAATTTTCGGGCTCCTAGTGCCCCTGATTTAAATTTTTGTGCATTTATTGCACTAGATTATGTTTTCGTGCACCGTTGCACTTAACATCTGTTTTCGTGCGCTATACTTCACTAGATATTTTTGTGTGTACCTGACGCATTTGATTTGTATTTTTGTGTATATTGGGCGCATGGTATGAGATTTTGTGCACACCAGATGCACTTAATCGAGATTTTTCGTGCACATTGGATGCACCCGGTATTGTTGTCATGCACACCCGTTGCACTTGACAAATGCTTTCGTGCACACTCTTTGCACTCAGTTTTATTTCTGTGCACATTCGTAGCACCAGCATTTGATTTCGATTTTTGTGTGCACCAAACGCACGTGGTATTCTTTGTATACATTTTTGGGATTGATTTCTTGCGAGCAGCATGTTTTATGATATGTACTAAACGGTTTAGTAACCGAGCAGACCATTGTCTGAGGATAGTATCTGAGTATTTTGCATACATCGATATTTACCGAAGGGATTTTCAAAAAGAGCTATAGTCTCTATGTTTTCCTATGTGACCATGATGACACGAAACTTTATGAAGAAAACCCTTCTAAATTCATTTTCAAAAGGCGGGACGTGTATGTTAAACAAAGGGTACACACACACACATAACTTTTTCTTATAAATGAACGTCCGCTACTTATGCCGTGATTTCCGCATCGTACGGAGATTTGAAAAAAAAAAGAGATTTGGCATACACTATTATTCTGTCGTATTGACGATCTCACAAGATGCATACTATGTATATGTTAAATCCAAATTATATCATATTTGATTTTCGTAATGGATTTTGGCACTAGTATTTTCGCATTAACTCCCATGATGGCGTGACGCTGGACGGAGTTTCGATTCTGAGTTTTGCACTCATTTTCATGCGCATGCATTGCGTTACGATATTTTTTATGTATTCGTGATTTCGGAGCCCCGACGATTTGATTTTTTTGCTGAAATGTTTTAGTATTTGGGGGAGTTTAAATTTAAATTCGGGGACCGAATTTATTTAAGGGAAGAAGATTGTAACATTTCAGAAAAATAAAACATTATTTTTGGAATTTAAATATATAAAATAATAAATTTCATGAATATTATTAAAGTATGAGAATTAGTTTTAATGATGTGGTATAACTATATACAGGTAGTTTGGAAAATAATTGGAAGATAAAAATAAATTATTGATTTTGAAAGAATTTATGCGATTTGGACGTTCTATAATTATTATACGATTATTGTATGCAAGTTTAGTGCTAAGCTTGATTAACATTTCACTAATTATGCATTAATTTTAGTTGTGTACAAGGCATGCAACAATACATGTTGCAAACCTTTCCCATAATTATATGAACCATGGCTTCATTTCTTTTTTTAAAATGGTTTTGGTTTTACTTGAAAAGAAAAGGAAAATGAGGAGATATTTTGGTGTGGGGGACAAAGAGGTATGGTCTAGGGAGAGAGAAAGAGGGGTTCTTTTCAACCATGGCTCATAATTTCCTCATTTTATTTCTTCTTCTCCTCCTCCTCCTCCTCCTTCAACCCTCCACCTTACTACCACCCACAAACACCATGAAAAACACCTCAAACCACCATGCGCCCTTTACAAAAATGGTGCACAAGTTCACTACAAGCATGATGGATCAATCAAGTTAAGGTTTTGAAGATTTTGGGCAACCCAAGAATTTTCTTGAGTTTCCAAATGAGCTAATTTCTACACCCTTAGTTTAGAATTTGAGTTTATTTAACTCCTATAGTAGTTTAGAGTTGATAAATTGAGGTTTAGTGATCTTGAAAATTTTCAAGATAAGGTTTAGGGGAGATTGTGAGTTGTGATGGTGTGTTTGAAGATTAGATAGTGTACACCCCTTCTAGTGTATGAATCCTGGACCAACTGAGCATAGAAACCCCAAGAGTTGAGCTTAGAATTTTCCGATGTCGGTTTGTTGATTTTGAAGGACTATATGGAATCTGGTGCAACTTGGGATGTTCATAAGAAAAAAAACAACTACATTGACCTAGTTAGACCACTAGAAGACCACCACCGAAAAACGAGACAAAAATTCTTTAGGCAGGCCGGCGGCGATGGGTACTGTAGAAAATCTCGCCAGGTCAATTTTGTAGTTTGGTGTTAGGGTTTGGCATGTAGCTCACACTCTTTATAACCTAGCCCCTGTACTGTAAGTTTAGTCCCTAATTACCTGAACAAAAATATGGGAGCATTTTGAGTTGGTTTTGGCAATGTTTTTCCGATTTCTAAAACTTGGTTTTTGGTATTTGAATTTGGATTTGGATTTAGTGGTTGGAAGTTTGTACGTCAACGACGAGGGTTATTTGGTTGTTTTTGCATGCGTAGGCTATAGGTTCTAACCTATGAACACTTCGCGTGTTGTGTCGGTATTCGAATAGGATTTTTTTGTGATACGATGTGTTTGATATGTACGTATCTTCGTGAGGACTTCGGGACGACAAAGGAGAACAATGCGTCATCGACTTCGGTAAGTGACGATCGAGGTGAGTAGATGTATTTCTACAGGGGAAGTCAGGTGGATGGCGTATAGCACCCCCGCAACCACAGAATAGGATACCTTTATATACTACCTATATATATTAATGCGAGTTATGGATACATAGCAATAGGGTTCTAGGAAAATGTAGAATTAGACTAAACGTACTTGTAGGAAGGTTTATCCTTAGTCTATCTACTATAGTCGTGATCCACTAAATTATATCGTCGCACACGCACACACACATGCACACACTTGGTTTGATTTTGTGTGTATATGTATATATGTATGTATATATATATATATATGGATGTGTTGATATATATATATATATATATATATAGTTTACATATACGTGTAAGATGAGGATATGGTATGCGATATGGTTTTGAGTCGATGCGATCAAGCAGGATATCAAGAGATAATTGATATATGATTTGGGATAAGATATCGTTTATGATGTGATATATTAGCGGGTCGTTGGGCATTATATACATACATGCGATAACATGTGACTTGATATATAATAGATTGTACGAGACTTTAGATCCGTACCCTGATTATGATATTGTACGATGAATGATACCGTATGAACTATATGATTGATATATGTGATATTTGACCCGTACTCTCGATTTTGAGGATACCGTACGGCGGGCTATACCGTACGAGATATATATACGATGATTGATCCGCAATCTTGGCTCGAGGATGCCGTATGATGGATATTACTGTACGTTATGCAATGAGGCTGGATCGCCGACTACTAGATATTTCGAATCGGATATGCTTTCGATTCCTATTTACTTTCGACTCGATTTGTAGTTTAGTCTTTAGTTGCTTAGATAGATGTTAGCTTAGGCTCAAGTCATACATATTTTCAAAACTAATGAATCGTAGGCATTTTCAAAGGATAAACCAAGGGACGCTACGGATTTTCAAAAGACATCTCTTTTCTCAAAACACCGTAGTCCCTACTTTTCTAAAAACAACGATTCGTGATTTTTAAACACGATAGACGGTATGCCTTGTATATAGATTATACACCTTATTGTTGCTTTTACTGTTTACTTTCTGTTATGATCTCGTCCTCTAGGACATCTGCACCATTACCGATGATGCGTATGTTGCACGTACACTTGCTTTCTGGCTCACACACATCACCATCGGTAATTGCCATGTCACGTACACGTTAGTAACTGTTACTTCATTCGTATACCCTGATAAACTGTAACTAAGTAGTACTGTTTTGCATTCGTGATATCATATGCAAGTTTAGACTTTGTATTTCTTACTTAGATGCCACATGCATTTGTATACATATATTCTGGTTAAACACTGCAGTTTAGCTTTATGCCGGTATTCATTATCTCCTTATTAGCTCATGATTATGAGATTCCAATTTTCATGTGATTTCTGGATTTGGGAAACCGCATGTGAATTCGAAAACTTATGCTCCTTTTAAAGGAAAATTGTTGTTTTTCCCTTGATATGATGTGTGGCGTCCACCATGAGACTGCTCGGTTCTGGGGTATATATGATATATAATTACCCTCCACGAGGAGCGAGGGCGATACCGTCTGCGGGTACATGGTTGACCCGGTGTGGTACCACGGGGCAAGATTGACGTATAAAGAGAGATAGAGACGTTGAGCCCGGCTGGGGAGTACTACCGACCGGTGATATTTTGGGCCGATCCGGACTCACGGAGCCCGAGATAGTTGGTGCGGTGGATATCCAGAAGATACCCACCGTAGTCGTGAGATCAAATGATATAGGCTGATCCGGACTGACGGTGCCTGAGATTAAGATGATATGGGCCGATCCGAACTGACAGAGCCTGAGATTCAGATGATATGGGCCGGTCCGGACTGACGGAGCCCAGATACGAAATTATGTGTCGCTGATGGACACGGTTTTCATGATGTTTTCGAGTGTCGATACTTTGCACTCAGGTTTTATCATGATTTTGTGTGCCGTTGCTAGACACATGTTGATTGATGCATTTATACATGATACACATGACATGTAGTTACTTTGTGACATGGACATGAGTACTTAGCTTTACACATATGCTTATATTATTACCTTTACTGCTACTCGATGTTATCGTGTTACTATTATTTCTGTATCGCACTGTATGACCTAGGAGATATTCATACGTTCGGTTTCTTCTCGGTGATGTTTTCTACTCACGAGTTGGCAACTCACCCCCGTTGTGCCACAGTTTCATGCAGGGTTGAGCGCACAGGTTTTCGTAGCGGCTTTGCTGGCCTACTGCTTTTCTTCCGGGTGATTTTCTTTGGTAGGTGGGGTTCACTTGCATCGTGACCACCATTGTACTTGTATATTTATTTCTGTTGTATCTAATTAAAAGTTCTATCAACCAGACTATATATATTTATAGATTTAGAAAACGTTGTTGTATATTCTTTCGGTCTTAGAGTCACGCTCATATATTGTTCTTATTTCTGGTTCTTGATGATACTTTGTTTTCTTTGCTTTATTCGTGGTTTTGATCCTCTCCTTCGGCGTTGTATAATTAAATCCTGCGTGGTTGTTTCCGCCAATTGGCGAAGAGCTAGCTCCCGCTTGGGATGCCTTTTATTATTATTGCTTATATTGTTTTCGGGTTAAAATATACAAAGGAGGTGCTGCCCAAATTTCAAACGACGAAACATGTTTTCAACATAGTTACAAACATTGTGTTTTCATATACTATAACTTATGTGTTTAAAGAAAGAACCTGATTTCATCAAACCTCTATTTCAAAACAACGCCTCCACTATTTATCCCTAAAAGGTTTAGATTACTGGGCTTTTGGCTTACTTTAATTAGGTGGAGTCTTATAAACTTCACATGATTCAAGTGCCAGTTACGTGCCTTTTCCGGGTCATGACACCTCACTCCAATCCCTTTATATATCTTTACTTCTTACCTTCTGTACACCATACCTAGGCTAATTGGTTTTCTTCTTCCCTACCTTTCGACTCCTATCTAAGATTTGGAAGAAGACTATCCAATAAGCGTAATAGGTGTACTCTTCCAATACTAGGATCCCTCGCAACCTAAGAGAAGGTAAAGTGAAAAGACAACCGAATAATCCTGTTCAATTTCCCCAAAACCGGAATCCATCCTCGAACTGAAACAAGTTTCTTCGAGTTCGTATGTAACTATATGATAGCATACCCAAGCAATATGGATGTTCATAGTGATATGGTGTGTTCTGGTGAAATGCATAGGGGAAGTAGGAGTGGTAGGGATATATGCGGATTTGTCGTGAATCATGACAATCCAAAGCCAAAGTGTGTAAGAAGGTTTGGTTAACTTGGTTCATGTGTTTTAGTTTAAGGCCAGGTCATGGTCGTTGCCAAACAAGGAGAGAACAGAAACACTCAGCGTGCAATCTAACCTAAATTAGATTGGTTAATCACTTTTTCTAATCAGAATGGCTCCCACTATTTCCTCGTATTCTCCTCCAAACCCTAAAAGGAGAACTAGTCGGGATCATATACACCTTACAAGTTCGCTAACCGTTCAACCGAGCCAGTGTTGGTACTCCGAGGGAGGTCCCCTGTGCTTTTACACGGATCTAATTAAATAACCCCGTTTCCGTAGAGGCGTAACCTCATTAATAATTTCTAGACACCTAATAGGTTAGCTGGTTGTGAAATGAAAATCTCCCGAGGAGTAATACCTACTAATAAGTGAGAATTGGGACCCAACTATCATTGTGTGATAACTTTGAAAGAATTCTACCAAAATTACCACACTCCAGAAAGTATGCGCAAACTTGGTAAGTTTCCTATATGTATGAAACTCCCGATATGGTTTTTGTCCCTAGGATCCAAGTGACCTTGACTAAAGATCAAAATGCCAAAGGGTCCTAGTCAAGTTCTACCCGTCATTATCTTGATTGCATTAGACCCATCTGCACAACACTTGACTATAGATAAAAAAACATCGTATGACTGTCCTAACCAATCGCATCACCATACAGCATAAAAGTATTACAGAGCTACCGAACACTACGCCTTGACTAAAGATCGACATATGTAGCACGAATACTAAGCAATAATAATCTGAAATGACGGAGCGCTACGGTTAGTTTTTGGCAAAAAATCTTTAACATAATGAACTTGATATCATTGATGGAACTCGAGCAATTTGAAAAAGGAGTGGTTTAGGCTCCGCGTTTTTAAAACAAGTGGTTTTGTAGAAAACCGAGTAGTTTATAGCCTCGTAAACTTTTGCCAAAGTGGTCACTCCCTGTGAAGGGATATAGGCTCTTTCCTCATCGAATGGGGTGCAGAATATTCCAAACTGAATACCTCGACGCAAAGCAAAAGGAAACGCCTATAATTTTCAAATTTGGTTCCGACAACATCATATAGGTTTTTTTTCCTTGAATTAATCAGAATTAATCCAGTCCCATCAATTAAATATATCATTCCAGAAAGAAATGAAAATAAGCATGCACATATATGCCATCCACATTGGCCACAGGGTCCCGGGTCTTCACCGTAAGGTTACTTAACTTACGGCAAGACGGGGACAGGACTAGCGCGGATGCAAAACATATATAGCGTCTACTAAATATAATATATATATATATAGCAACATTTTCTCACGCATGATATCAAGTAACATCATAGAAGCATCATAGCAGAAGCAAACAAAGAATGGAAATGCGGATAATCTAGGAAAAGCACATTTAAATGGAGCCAAATATGAAATGCAAATTTTTGGTCGTGTGGATAGCCCGTAGTATCGGATCCTAACCCCTACGAGTATGGAAAGCCACCCGCTAATCCCATAAGTGAGGCAACCCCAATCAACGAAGTAAGTGGGCCACCCAGCATTTCCAAAATCCGGTGACTTGTGCACCCTTCCACGGGTCAATCCTATACCCCCTATGAGTGCGGCGAATAGCTCGCCAATTCTAAAGTAAGGCACCCTGGTCTCAACGCTATGAGATGGAGGCTCGTTGCCCTCTAGAACCCGGCTACTCGAGCACTCCTCCGCGGGGTAATCCTAGTGCATTTATTAAAAACCTGAACATACAACGGTGACTACGTCCGCAACCAGGACGCGCCCCAAAGAATAATACAAGCCGCGATGACGGCAGACCACACGACGCTCGTCACACAATATGAATATATATTACATCACAGAGAATTACATCTGATACTACATACACCGGGATATCCATCGCGACAAATCCAATATAACCATTACCACTAAGAAATATCCATCACAGAATATCAATGAAAATATCATGTTCGTAAACCCGTCTGATTGTACATATAGCAACCAGTCGGATTATACCGCACTATGATATTCATGATCGCAGAAACAAATGTACAGAAAGACACGAATTTAAAATTTCGATCAATTAAAACATTCCGCATTGGCCCCAAGTATAAACCAGTACATAAACAAATCTGGACCAAAACCAAATATTCCAAAAATCACAATTCCAAGTCCTAGACTACTGAAAAAAATTGGTGGCCTAAAGCCAAAATTTGGCCGCTAATTAGCCCCCAAAATCCTCATTTGGCCACTATTTAGCCCCCAAATTTTGCCTTTAGGCCCCTAAAATTTTCCAAGGGGCCATAAATAACCTGCACATAAGTTTAAGGGTCTCGGAAAAAAATTTAAGCAACTTTAAAATTCCGAACAACAAGCTAAAATATGGAGTTGTGAATTTGAAAATTCCGTCAATCGAAACTCTAAAGTTATGCAAACAAGTTTACCCTTTAGCCTGGCTCTGATACGACTGTTGGGAACTTAGGCACACCAGCAACTAATTTTAGAAGATGGCAATATGGATTTCAAAAATTTCTAGTTTGCAAATATTCCAAAACCATGAATCGAACTAAAGAGTTAGAACTTGTGAACAAAAATCTAGTGAGCTAAACTAATCTACTATGTGTAGAATACTCACATTTTCAAGGTTTCTTCAAGGGCTCCAATGTTGTGGACTCTAGCATGCTCTCAAGAGCTCCGGGTCGCGTTTGCAAGCCTGTCCTCCTTCGCCGAAGATGATCCATCCGAAAGAACCGATCCAAGCTCCAGCTTCACCGAGTGAAGCAACCGACGCTCCAAGCTCGCTAAGAATGGATAGTGGTGATGCGTGAATTTTCCACTATAATTTTCTCTCAAATCTAAGCTCAAGAGAGTATCTAAAGAAGGAGGAGGATTTGAGGAAACATAGCCATGAGCAAGTGTTGAAGAAAATGAGAGAATGAAAATCAAAATAAGAGTAGAATGTAGAATGGCTTCATACTCTTTTTGCAACCATACAAATAAAAAACTCATAATAATTTGCAATAAAATAATGAAGCCCATTACTCTCTGGATGTCTTCAACCATGCTTAATGCCACCTCACCCTCCACCTCATTTTATGAATATTCATAAATGAATATTCACAAATGAGGTATTCATCTTCTAGAATAAATTTTTTATAAATACGGAATACAACGTGGTATACATATCGAAATATGTATACGCGTCTCCGTATAAAAATACGAATAGTCAAGAGAGAAAATGAATAGTGAACAATAATACTAGAATACATATATAAAAATATATATATAAATTATTAAATCAAAACTTGATTTAATAATCCGGCTTAATTCTAAACCGCTAGTATTATCAACCATCCGATTAAAGTCCGTATAGCCTGTATACATATTTAATCAGACACCTGTATGTACCAACTTACGCCATCTACATCATATCTCCTGAACCGGGAAAACTCTTTGCGTGTGACTCTAAAGACTCGTCAATACGCTGACAGTGGGTTTAACCATAAGTACGTCAGCGACACTGACTGTACATAATGGCTACTCATGTATTGAGCGAAAGGAAGGCCGACGAGCAAACTCATCCATATCCCTACTGAGCCTGTCTGTGATAATCTCCGTACAGTCCGGTTTGTTCATCTAAGAGTATCGCATGTCGAGTCTAGGGGGTGGATAAAGTCAGCCCCTAATAACGCGATATTTCGTATAGGTGTGAAGCTTATCACCCATTGAGAAACTACTGATCCAAATCAGTAAATCTTGTCCATCTTGGGCAAGGATTTCTGGTGATGACCATCCGTGCACAGTGCGACATCTACCGCCAATACCGGGAGAGGCGAATCCCCGACAATTCGCTCACTGCCTCTATGTGGGTCGGGACTGTAACCAACTAAAACCTGTTTGCACAACTCTTTTGAGCCGTGGTAGGGTAGTAATCAAAGCACGGTAGGAACTCACACGAGACAAATGACGATCTCAGGTCGACGGACTAACCTGTACTCTTGTCACCTAAGAACTGCTATTTGACAACAGGTATAATACCATCTAGAATGTTTCCGGCGAGTCCGTCTAGTATAACTCATAACCCAATGAGCACATGTATACTATCTCTGGTGACTAACTGACACCAATGGCTGTGAGACGGGCCATCGCCCCTCATTGTGGTCAAAAAACGTATATACTAGTCTACTTCCGAATATCGATTCCCAGTCTCGATATTCCTATGACTTGGGACATTTAAGGATTTGTTTATAGATTACCCAGTTCTCACAAGTTTGATCGCTACAATAACCCTGGTAGTTAAACAAGAATCTTATAGGCTCCATCAATATGTAATAGTGATCTGTAATATTACATAATACATGTATATGATGATAAAGATAAACCAGATACCATAGTATCATCTCGAGTAAGATTATTCAACCCGTATAGGTCGTACCTCAATTATCTTAATCGCCTGCCTGCGATTACAATAATTGCCTTGAGGGCACCATATCTAACATCATCATCATCCTATCCGACATCTGGAAGTTCTTGATTTGCTGACAAATTCCAGGGAGGAATTGCATGGATACATCATCTTTCTCGTTTGAGGACTCTGAATTAAAGCCCACCCGTAGGGTATTATGAAATTTTGTACCAACTTCAGAAGAATAGCCGCTTGTGTCATCGGAGTCATCGTTTTCCTAAAGAAATGCATGTCTTGGATTGGCTAACTTGCCATTGAATTCCTCAATGAAGTATTTGACTTCTTCGATGTGCAATTCATTAACGCTAAAAGGGTTTGCTTCTCCATCGATGCAGTATCCGTGATCGTTTTCTTTATACTTCAGGAATTGGTGTAGAGTTGATGGCACTATATTATAGTCATGGAGCCATGGTTTGCCCAGTAGGGCTCTGTACACTGTGTCAGAGTTGATTATGTGGAACTTCGTCCTAGAATTGAGCGGCCCCACCTAGAAGTTTAGTATGAATGGTCCCAAGGCTTTCCTTGTATTTTAGTCAAATCCTTGGATCAAAATCTTCTCGACCGTGAGATAGTTCACATCAATAGCCAAACTTCGAAGCGTTTTTAGGATAATCAGGTTTACTGATGCTCCAGGATCTACCGGCACCTCTTGACTGTAATGTCATTAAAGGTCCCTGTGATATATAAGGGTTGGTTGTGCTATGAAGTTCCTAACAACATATCTTCATTGGTGAACACGACTCTAACGGGGCGTTCGTCGTAGCAGGTCTCTTTCATTGTTGCTTCAGCAAAGAATGCCTGATACTCTTCGGGGTTTTGTAAAGCCTCGACCGGCATTCTCCTGAGCTCTGAGGAAAACATGAGCGTTTCGTATACGATCATTAGTTCTGGTATCTTTTCAAATAGGCTAGCACATTGTAGCTGGTTTTGTTTTTGACCTTCAAAGCTGAGGGGATAACATTTTCTTCGATTTCGATAGCTTTGCCTTTCTATGCCTCCGTAGCACTTTGTTTCGGATTGCTGGACTTTGGATCGGATTTAGTTGTTCCTTGGCATGGGAGAACCGTTTCTTGGGTCTCAGTGACTTGAACCTTCTTCTGTTTTGAGTCACCGAATTTTTATGAGGAGAAAATGGTTGCTTGGCGGGTGATGACATTATTTACAAATCTAACATCATTGAAAAGTCATGTTTATTGTATATTTTTACTATCATTTCTCCTATTTTTATTCATTAATAAATGGTGTTAATTATAATTTGAGAACATATATGGGTGTATGTGTAAAAATATATTGTCATATGTTTCTTAACTTATAAGTACTATAGTAGGGGTATTATGTTGCATATATTATTAAAATAAATATCCATTTGATTCTTAATACTTAAGTAAAATAATTGCAACCATATCTTCTTAAATAATTAATTATATGTTTCTTAAACATTAAGTAATTTAATTGTGAGCAAAATTCGTTGGAATAATTTTTCTAATGGAATAAATGCTTCTAATAATTTTATTTGAGATATCGTGCAAGTATTAAAGTAACAAATCAATTCAAGACTGCAAATAGGATCAAGAGATCCAAATCAAATCAAGTTAGCAAATCAAATCTGTCAAACTTAAGAGCAAATTGAAGATTTTCGCACCTACAGAGAGAAGACAGTATTTTCAAGATTTTATCATCAGAAAGAGTTTCTAAAATCACGAGAAGAAAGTGGAAATAATGGGAGAAGAGATCCCAACAATAGGCGGCGGATCCGCGGCCCATATAGTGCAACTCACGGCGGAGGCGCTGCCGTATCTTGGCGGTTGATGAAATATTTTATGGGCAGGATCGTCATTTAATGTATATCGATATAGAGTCTAGGGTTTCAATTTTCATAGCCTATATAAAGGACTGAGCAACAATGAAGAAAATCTATCTAGGGTTTAATGTTTTAGTTTTTCTTTTCTTTACTTCTTTAAATTTCTAGCCACTATAATTTGTAATGAACCTTCAAGGTATTATCAATAAAAAGTAGAAGAGTTCTTTTAATTATTGCCTCTTACTTTCCCCATTACTTTTTTGCAACTTTAATTCAGCACCTTATGTTAGGCAATTACTTTTCTTACTTTAATTTTTAATTTAGTTAATATGATGTTTTTTTAATGAGTTTTTCCTTTTTCCTCCCCTCTTTGGTTTATATGCAATGATATTCGAAGGTTGCTCCTCTCTTTCATGAGGGCCCAGGTAGTTATCATACATATTGTGTTTCAAACTTTTTACCCTTTTTCTTGTTTATTTTATTCCTCCCAATGAGCGAGTAATTTCTCACTTGTCAGGATTTGTAGGAAAGGATACTTTAAAGGATGGAAAAATCCTTTAAATTCTTCTTATGGTTTTAATCTTTATAAAGTTTTAACAACGCAAATATTAACCCTCCTATTTGGACATTTTGTCAATTCATGATAGTTGCGACCCGGATTTGAGTTTCGTTAATACTTGTTTTGCTGGATGCTTGAGATCAGTAGGGATCAATGGAAGGACAAGGATCAATAGAGGGAATCTCTAGTACTCTTTAAGCATCCTAATCCACATTCATCGCTATTCCTCCTGCATTGATTGATTAAAACATAAAAAGAATAATTATTCAAAATTACCATCTTTTAAACTACCTAATACGAAGACTCTAATAAGAGCTTTTCTCATTGTTATTTTCTTTTAATCTTTTTTAGTTTAAAACAACAATCCAAACTTTCTTTATTAACTCGTCTAAAATATGATAATTAATATTACTATCTCCTTGTGGAAGACCCGTACTCATCGCAGCTATCTATTGCGACACCGTGTTAATTGCAATGCTTTAGGACACATAAAAACTCAATTTTTCATATCAATCAAATGGCGCCGTAACCGGGGTGACGGTGATATTATTTTTCTTGTTATTCGGGTAAATTTCTTTTTATTAAATTTTTTTAAAAGCATCATAAAAAACCAAAAATAAAAAAATAAAACCGCAACATCTTATTTTTAATGATTCTTGTGCGAATTTTGCATGAAATCTGGAGCATCTGGAGTGAACCTATAGTGAATCAGGGGCTGTCAAATAGAAGCCAAGGAGCAGAGGAGTTCAGTGCCAAAAATTGGAGCAGTAAGGATTTAGAACGGCGGCTAAAACGCGGCGGTAAAGGCTAGGTCAGCGGCGGATCCACGGCCATATAGTGGCTTCATATTCCCAATTTTCTCTGGTATACTTATTTCTTCATTTAACCCCCTATGAAGTTCCAATAAACTATTTTTACCTGCAGGATTCTTTACAAACTGCGCCGCCAAGAAAAATCAATTTGCGTGTTTTAGATTTTTGGATTGTTTAATTTCTTTGCATCAATTAAAATGGAATTAAGGGGAAAGAAACCCAAATAAAGATTAGGTGGGGACATAATTACTTTTCTTAAGTCCTAAAAATCACAACCAAGCATATGCATCACCTTCATTAATTAAAAAATATCTTGACAAAACCTTTAAGGACATTCGCACTCAATTAGGACAAGGGAGGGTCATGGGTAATCTATTACTTATCCGCATTTTTCTTGTGGTGTTTAAGGTAAGTGTGACTAAAACAAGTGGTTTATTAATTAGGCCCATTATTTCGGTGAATCATAAAGCGGATACCTCCCACTTACCTATCACTTATGTGGCTACAAAATTGATAAAGAAGTGATAGAGGATTTATCCTACGTCTTGTCCTTAGGAAGTCTAGGAATGGTCTAATGATTTGATCTAGGTGACCCTAGCTCTAGGGATTGGTGTATGAATTTTGATTGTGATTGGTTGAATCTTCTTTCCGTATTTGTTTTAAAAAAAACAATTTCAAAAATCCAAAAAAATAAAACTTACAAAAAAAACTTACCATTTCCTCCCTATTTTCGTTTCATCTCAATTTCTTTTTGTTTCATATCTATTATGATGGGTAACATAAGACGACCAACTATTGGTGAGCTTTGCAACACACAACCAGATATTTCTTTATATCGTTATTATTTTGGCAGAACTTCCAACCCTACCATTTCTGTGAGGGATATGATAGATGCTTCTAGAAATAACTGCTGGACACTGTCGGATATAGTATCCTCAAGGCAATTATAATTGCAGGTAGGTGGTTATGATAATTGAGAGATGACCTATACAGGTAGAGCGGTCTTTCTCAAAATGATAGCATCCTATCTGGTTTGTCTTTATCATTCATGTGTATACATTTTACTTGGTATTACGCGTCGCTAATTCATAACGATGAAGCCCGTAGGATTCTTACTTGACTACCAGCATTATGATGGCAATCATATACGTGAGAGATTTCTGGTCCATAAGCACATTCTTAAATGTCCTTAGTCGAGAGAGTATCGAGACTAGGCATCTATATTCCGGAGTCGATTAGTGTATATGTTTCGAGATCCAGACGAGGGGCGGTGGCCGGTCTCACAAGGCATTGGTGTTGTGTTACCTAAGATAGTATACAGGTGCTCACTGGAGGTGAGTACATTGGACGGACTCGTTGATAACTTCTAGATGGTATTATACCTATCGTCAGATAGCAGTTCTCTAGTGGCAAGAGTACAGGTTAGTCCTTTGACCTAACATTGTCATTTGTCTCGTATGAGTTCCTATTGTACTTATATTACTACCCTACCACGGCTCAAACTGTTGGCTATAGTGCCCTCAAGTCAATTATTGAATCACAGGCACGTGATTGCGATGATTGAAGGAGGACCTATACGTATAGAACGATCTTACTCAAAATGATAGTATATTATCTGGTTTGTCTTTATCATCATGTACATGCTTTATGTGATATTACAGATCACTATTAGATGTTGATAGAGCCCATAGGATTCTTGCTTGACTACCAGCATTATGATGGCGATCATATAAGTGGGAGGTAGGTGGTCTATAAGCACATCCTTAAATGTCTCTAGTCATGGGAGTATTTAGACTGGGCATTGATACTCCAGAGTAGACTAGTGTATACTAATCGAGACCTCGACGAGGGGTGGTGGCCAGGTCTCACAAGCCATCGGTGTTTGTTTGTTCACCTAAGATAGTATACAGGTGCTCATTGGGTTATGAGTACACTGGACGGACTCGCCGGGAACCTTCTAGTTGGTAGTATACCTATTGTCAGATAGAAGTTCCCAGGTGACATGTGTACAGGTTAGTCTGTCGACCTGCGATCGTCATTTTTCTCGTGTGGGTTCCCACTGTGCTTTGATTACTACCCTACCATGGCTTAAAGGAGTCATGCAAATAGGTTTTAATTGGGTACAGTCCCGAGCCACATGGAAGCAGTGAGCGGATCGTCGGGGATTCGTCTCTCCCGGTATTGGGGGTTGATGTCGTACAGTGCACGAGTGGCCATCACCAGAAATCCTTGGCCAAGATACTCAAGAATTACTAATTTGGATCAGTAGTTTCTCAGTTGGTGATGGGTTTCATACCGACACGAAATGTCGCGTTGTTAGGGGTCTGACTTTATCCACCCCCTAAACTCGATATGCGATACTCTTAGACGAACAGACCGGACTGCACAGATATTGTCACGGACATGCTCTTGGGGTTCGGATGAGTTTGCTCGCCGGCCTCCCTTTCGCTCAATACCTAGGTAGCCGTTACGTACAGCTAGTAACGCTGACGTGCTTGTGGTTAAACCCACTGCCAGCGTATTGACGAGTCTTTAGAGTCCCACACAGAGGGTTTCCCTACTTCGGGCGAAACGATATAGAGGCCGTATGGTTTTACGGCAGGGTTTGATCATATACGTGCACTTGTGCACGTATCAGGATTCGGACGGATAATACTAATGGCTTTGGTTTAAGCCGGATTCTAGTATTATATTGTTGGATTATTTTCGTCTCATTGTATTCGTATTTTTCGGAATACGGATACGGGTATGTATATACAGATAAGAAATATTCTTGTAATTTTTTATAAGGTGCTTCTGGATGATGCCACCTCATTTAGTTTTGACCATTTAGGATTAAATGGTTAATGAGGTGGATAAGATGATGTGCTTATTGCATTTATTGTGGCATGGCTTTATAGTAACTCATGGTTACTATTCTAGCATGCTTGGTTTTTGTTTGTTGTGAGATATTTTGGAGATTTGAGATATTTTGGTTGACTTAAGATATTTTGTAGACATGAGATATTTATTGGATGGCTCCATTATTGCTCATAACTCTTAGCCATTTTTTAAGACTTAGCTATTTTTCTTGAGTTGCCTCTCACTCTCATCCTCAAGTTTCTTCTTCTACCTCTACCCTTCAAGTCTCATTCGTTGAGAAACGTAGGATGTTTGGAGACAAATTAATCCATCACTACACTCTACATCCTCTAGACTATCTAGTTTTGCGAACTAGGTACCCTAGTTACTTCGGCTATTGAAGTAGGGGCTCGGAATACAAATCCTCGGGTGGATCATTGATTAAGAGAGGTTTTATCGATCAAAAATATTTAACGCAATCAAGAACGGCGTCGCATGAAGCTAGCCGGTGAATACGGGTCGGTCCACAGGGATGTGTAAATCTCCTTTAAGTTCTTACGAGTTAATTCCAAATGGTGTTTGGATTTATAATTAAACCTAAAAATTGAAGTTGTATGAGACTAGGATTAGAAACTTGCTAGGATTAGGTCTAGGGAAAATTTGGTAAACAAAGATCTTCATCTCTTTCCATTGCCATTAATTAAAGATATCATATTAGTGTTATGGTAAATATTTATAAAGGGGATTAGGATGATTGGGATGATTGATTCTTCCTCTAGATCCTTGTCCTTCCTTTATTAATCTTTACCCTAACCTCCATGGAAAACCTTAAAATCCGGGCCTTTAGACTACGGAATTCACCGTTACCTCGAGGGTAAAAGTGCCGTAGGGAGCGGAATAGAAAGGTATGCATGGAGTTCTAATGTTCATAAAAGTTTAGCAACGAAAAGAGATGAGAGATCTTCGTCTCTCAAATCCTTCCCTATTCCTAACTAACAAGCGAGGAAACTACTCGCTCATTGAGGGGATGAAAAAAAAGAGTTTATTCAAGAGAGAAAACATCATTGCAAATTAAAAAAAACTAAACTAATTTAAACTAAGGCGAGAAAGTAAATTACCTAGGGCAGATAAAAAAACTAGAACTACTGCAAGGAAAATTACCTACTTACTTTTGATGCACTCTAACTTCAAGAAAACAGAATTTTATTCATGAGAAGAGGCATAAGAAAATACAAGGTCTTGGGTTCTATTTATAGGACATAGAAACCCTAGGTTTACAATTGCACCGCATGTCTACAATTACAAATATACCCCCAGAAAATCTTTCCATAGCCGCCACAGAGTTTTGGTAAAAATTTCTTCGCGCACGGGCTTCAAACGGCCGCGGATCCGCGGCATGGGCGCGCTTGGGCCGCGGATCCGCGGCCCAATGATGGGATCATCATATTATTTTTCTTGGGCTTGGTTTGGTTCTTCTGGGCTTCTTGTTTCTTTATTTCTTTTTCCATTTGGATTTCTGCAGTGATTCCAGAACTTCAGTGAACACTTGTACCGATCCTTTAACCGTTTGCCATGACAATTTGGACCTTGAGTTGCCTTATTGATTGAGAACTATTCTTCGTTTTTAGGCTTGACTAAGATCCTCCTGTTTGTTGGTCAAAAGTCTCTTTTTGTGTCGTCTTTTGTCTTTTTCACTGTTTTCGCGTCAAGAACCTGTAACCTGTAACATGTAGCAGACATGGGTCAAAAGCACCTGTTTTTATTCTTAAATGCATAAGAATGGGGAATACAAAATGCAATATTATGTTATGAACAAATACCCCCAAACTTATCTTTTGCTCGCCCTCGAGCAAACTTATTATTTTATTTATTCTCGATAAAAATCTAACCTAGCCGCACTTTCGCAGGGAAACGCGATTGCACTGAGCTCGTGCAACAAGCCGTTAAACCTCTAGGTGTCCCTAGTAGGAGGAGTGTTGTCTCCTGAGGGTTTTCAGCGGATTACACCCACAAAATCCTATCAATTTGGTTTTTTCGACTTTTGTTTTCTAATTAGGTTTTCTAACAAGGAAATCTATTATCGTCAACCTGCAAATTATCCACCCATATTCTTCACACTTTCTCATTATTTAACTTAAGATTATATATGTTCTATAGAATTACCTAACTTTCGGCATTTCTTAAGTTTTCCTTCTACGGTTCCATCTCTACTTAGGAATTTCTATCAACTCTATTAAAGATACAAGTTTTATTCTTCACTCCTTTCTCTCATCTAAACTCTAATCACATATCCCCACGTGTGTATAAATATCACCCCTACACTTGGAAATTCAAATCAAGCAATCGTACTCTCGTCCATTGTCAAAAGCACTTATTAATTGGTGATCTTTCGCTTTCACATCCTTCATGCGACTGTTAATACTTCTTGAGGTACCAACAACCGATTACAAGATGCGTTAGCACTTTAAAGCGTACATCCTAGTTTTGCAATACCCAAGGCTTTTAGTAGTGACTCCCAAACCAGTTGGTCTAAGGCACTAGGTGATGAAGCACCCTCGCTAAATATTTTTCTATTTTTACAGCCTTAAGTAATCACAAAAACCAGTGTCCATTTTTTTTTCTTTATTCACTTTTTTTTTATTTTTTATATTGTGCTAAGGACTTTAGACAAGAGTATTTCAAGGTCTCTTCTACTAATCCAAGTTTCAAGGTGCGTGTTTGTCCATTTTGTAGGGTACATGTTTTCAGAATCTAGACTTAAGCTAGGAACTATTTTTCAAACTTATTCTCTAATAAAAGTTTTAATACTTTTCCTTCGTTTCGACTTAGCCCAAGAACTGAACCCAAAATTTGCCTATTTCTAAATAATCTACAAAGACAAATACTTTCTACCGTTAAACTCTAAGAAAGGTTATTTTTAGGGTTTTTAATTTGCTAAGTCTAAGATTTAGTTTTTCCTAGCTAGTTAACCTATTTATCAAACTTAAGTCAATTAACCAGAATTGACTACATTAATTTTTATAATTTTTGAATTTTTTCAATTTTTATGGGTTTTTCTGTTTTCTAATTTTTTTTTATTTTTCAAATTTTCAAATTTTTATGATTTTTTATATAAAGATGCAATGCAGAAATATACATATGAATGCAAAAGGAAAAACTTACCGATCATACCCCCAAACTTATAATGGACAGTGTCCTCACTGTCATGCTGCACCAAGTGGGTTGATAATATCGGCGAGTTCCTGCTTATTATTATATTTACATATTATATACACACCCCCAAACTTATTTGAAATAATGTTTTGGAAGAAAAGAAATCTGGGGGTGAAAGTGGAGGAATATTACTCAGTGTAGATCGGCTCCTGCAAGAACAGGAGCTCCTCCGAAGGGTCCGCTGTGAGGAACGGTTTCAAACGATGCCCATTTACTTTGAAAAGCGTACCGTCCTCCGGGTTTTCCAGATCAACCGCACCGTGCGGATAAACGGTGCGGACTACGAAAGGTCCTCTCCACCTAGAACGGAGTTTGCAGGGATGAAAATGTAACCGAGTATCATATAATAAAACCTGTTGACCTGGTTTAAATGTCTTTCGCAAAAGGTTTTTATCATGAAATACCTTAACTCGGTTTTTAGCAATCATGGCATTATCATATGCCTCATCCCGCAACTCTTCTAGTTCATTTAACTGCAGCTTTCGGTTGCTGCCCGCATCTCCTAAGGATAGATTCAGCTCTTTAATGGCCCAAAATGCCTTATGCTCAATTTCTACTGGAAGGTGACAGGCCTTCCCGTAAACAAGCCGGTATGGAGACATGCCAAGATCGGTCTTGTATGCAGTACGGAAAGCCCATAGTGCATCGATTAATTTTAGTGACCAATCTTTACGGTTTTTAGAAACCGTTTTCTCCAAGATTTGCTTAATTTGTCGATTCGAGATCTCGGCTTGCCCACATGTTTGGGGATGGTATGGCGTTGACAGCTTATGGGTGATAGAGTATTTGCGCATTAAGGACTCAAAAGTCCTATTACAAAAGTGAGAACCATTATCACTTATTATCGCGCGAGGGTGCCCAAATCGAGAAAAGATGTGATCTTTAAGAAATCGAACGACAACCTTGTTATCATTCGTTCGACTAGGCATCGCCTCGACCCATTTTGAAACATAGTCAACAGCCAAAAGAATATACACATTTCCAAAAGAGTTGGGAAATGGTCCCATGAAGTCTATACCCCAAACATCAAAGATGTCTACAACCAAAATAGGTTGGAGCGGCATTTCGTTTCTCCGCGATATCCGGCCCAAGTGTTGGCACCGGGAGCAAGTTTTGCAGTATTCGAAAGCATCTTTGAAGAGTCGTGGCCAATAGAAACCACAGTGCAAAACTTCCTCGGCTGTCTTCTTTGGGCCAAAGTGCCCGCCACATGCTTGATCGTGGCAAAAAGACAGCACACTCTTGACCTCATTTTCTGGCACACACCGGCGAATGATTTGGTCGGGACAATATTTAAAAAGATAAGGTTCATCCCAGTAAAAATGCTTTACTTGGGACAAAAATCGAAGTTTATCTTGTTTCGACCAATCTTTAGGTATCAAGCCGGTGGCTAAGTAGTTTACAATATCGGCGAACCATGGTTCGCAAGAAACAGTCAAGAGTTGTTCATCGGGGAAAGCATCAGTGATAGGCAGTTCAAGTGTAGGCGACGAAGGAAGTCGTGAAAGGTGATCGGCCACTACGTTTTCACATCCCTTTTTGTCCCGTATGATAAGGTCAAATTCTTGTAGCAAGAGGATCCAACGTATGAGCCTAGACTTAGCATCCTTCTTCGCAAAAAGGTGGCGAAGAGCTGAGTGATCCGTGTACACTATAACTGGAGAGCCGATTAAATAAGGCCGAAATTTCTCAAGTGCAAACATAACCGCTAAAAACTCTTTTTCTGTTGTTGTGTAGTTTAATTGGGCCTCATTTAATGTTCGGCTAGCGTAGTAAATTACATGCGGCATCTTGTTAATGTGCTGTCCAAGAACAGCACCAATTGCAAAATCTGATGCGTCGCACATAATTTCGAAGGGATGCGTCCAGTCTGGAGATGAAAGGATGGGCGCAGAAATGAGTGAGTGCTTCAAAGACTCGAACGCTTTCATGCAAGTTGAGTCGAAAACAAAAGTAGTGTCTTTGGCCAACAAGAGAGTCAAGGGTCTAGCAATCTTGCTAAAGTCCTTGATGAACCGTCTATAGAAACCGGCATGGCCAAGGAAAGCTCGGATATCTTTGACGCATTTAGGAGGAGGAAGATTAGAAATGACTTCGATTTTAGCTCTATCAACCTCTATGCCGTTTTGCGAGATGACATGTCCTAAGACAATGCCTTCTCGTACCATAAAGTGGCACTTCTCCCAATTCAAAGTCAGGTTCTTTTCCCTACAGCGGGTGAGAACTGCGTCAAGATGTCGTAAACACTCATCGAAGGAGTCACCAAAAATGGAGAAATCATCCATAAAGATTTCCAAAAACTTCTCCACCATGTCCGAAAAGATCCCCATCATACACCGCTGAAATGTAGCGGGTGCATTGCATAACCCAAAGGGCATGCGACGATAAGCAAAAGTGCCAAAGGGACAAGTAAATGTAGTCTTGTCTTGATCCTCTTTGGCTATGGGGACTTGATTATAACCGGAATAGCCATCTAAAAAGCAGTAGAATTCGTGCCCCGCCAATCGTTCTAGCATTTGGTCAATGAATGGTAAAGGAAAGTGGTCCTTCCTTGTCGCGGCATTGAGTTTTCGGTAGTCGATGCAAACTCGCCACCCAGTTTGGGTGCGAGTGGGAATTAACTCATTTTCCTCATTGGTGATGACCGTGATGCCCGATTTCTTTGGCACGACATGAATGGGGCTAACCCATTGGCTATCCGAGATAGGGTAAATAATTCCGCTATCAAGACACTTAACAATCTCCTTCTTGACCGCCTCCTTCATGATGGGGTTGAGGCGTCTTTGTGGGTCCCGTGCCGGCTTGGCATCATCCATCAAGTGTATATGATGTTCGACTATGAGGGGACTAATCCCCTTGATGTCCGCCATAGACCAGCCGAAAGCTTGCCGATTATTGTATAAGACCGTTAAAAGAGCCTTCTCTTGCTCAAGAGCTAGAGAGGCCGAGATGATAATGGGTAAGGTCTCATTTTCACCTAGATAAGCATATTTTAGGTGCGACGGCAAAAGCTTTAGTTCGAGTTTAGGTGGTGAAACAATAGATGGTAACAATAGAGTAACTGTTTCGAACTCGAAGGATTCCATCAAAGGTTCAAATTGAGTGTACGCTACCGAGTCGGATGGTTCAACTAACTCATCCGAAAAAGCAAAAGACTCAAACTCGGGTGGAGAGTCTTCAAGATCATCAACAAAGGTGAAACACTCATAATCTTTGTCCGTCGTGAAAGCTGTGTCGGATTCTAGGAGGAACGCACTAGTGGCGTAAATATTACTGTGATCAAACATGAAATTCTCGAACTCACAGTCCTCCTCCGCGATCTCATCGATCGAGCACACATCAAGTACGCTAGAATTAGGCTCGCAAGGCTGACTTCCTAACTTGAAAATGTTAAGTTCAACTGTCATCTTGCTAAAAGATAGATTCATTGAACCATTACGACAGTTGATTACCGCGTTAGAAGTCGCGAGGAATGGTCGACCAAGTATCACCGGAATTTGATTACGGGGGTTAGCGACAGGCTGTGTATCCATAACAATAAAGTCCACGGGGAAAATGAAATCCCCTACTCTAATTAACACATCCTCCAACTCTCCCCTAGGATGGGTGATTGATCGGTCGGCCATTTGGAGAGTACAATGAGTAGGCTTGAGCTCTCCAACGCCTAATTGTTCGTACACCGAATAGGGTAGCAAATTGACACTAGCACCAAGATCTAATAGTGCTCTATTGATGGTCTTGTTCCCAATTGTGATCGAAATAGTAGGACAACCGGGGTCCTTGTGCTTTGGGGGTAAAGAATTGACAAGAGCATCACTAACAGCACTAGCCACGAAAACTTTCTTCGGTACTTGCGACTTCCTCTTTTTGGTCCATAAGTCCTTTAAGATTTTTGCATATGAAGGAACTTGTTGGATTGCATCCAAAAGAGGGATATTTATGCTAACCTGCTTGAACAACTCTACAATCTTCTCCATCTGTGGAGTTGGTTTATTGGATCTCAACCGATTTGGAAAAGGAACATTTTGAAAAGTTGTTGAGTCCAATTTTTGCGGATCAGATTGTTGAGTTGGAACGGAATCCCGTGTAGATGTGTTCGTGTTGTGAGAAGAGGGTCCGTTCGAGCTAGAAGAAGTAGAGCCATGTGAAGGATGGAGAATAGGCTCTAACGAAGAAGAAGAGGAAGATGAAGAACCACCAGCAGAGGTGTCATGGTGAATACCCACATTGTTTTGCAGCACTCTTCCGGATCTCAACGTAGTCACCGCATTCACGTTATGATTCTGCTGTTCATGTGCAACATGTGCGTGACCGGGATTTGGGAGTGGTTGAGACGGAAGCTTTCCTTTCTCTCGCTCTTTCAATGCTGCGTTGAGTTGTGCAATTTGTGCCTCAATAGCTTTGATGCTTTGATCGTGTGAGGCACTGTTTTGCACCAAAGATTGAACAGAAGTCTCTATCCTAGCTGTGGACTGTGCAGATTGCTTTAGGAATGCTTCTAGACTTCTTTCGAGCGAGCTAACAGCATTTTGAGGGGGAATAAAATTGTTGGGCACAAAATTGTTCATCTGATTAGGGTAAGGTTGCTGTTGGAGAGGCTGCTGAAATTGAGTTTGTGGAGGTGCTTGTTGTTGTGGAGGAGGAGCCCTTTGAAAATTGTTGTTTCCTTGGGATTGTTGATTGTGGTTCCAAGCGAAATTAGGATGGCTCTTCCAACCCGGATTGTATGTCGAAGAGTATGGATCATTTCTTTGTCGTTGCTGAAAGGCAGCATTGACTTGATCTTGTCCTTGAGTAGAAGCAGTGTAAGGACACTCTTCGGTGAGATGTGATGGATCCGAACAACAAGCACAAACAGTTCGTGGGGGCACAACAGGGGCAGGAGAAGGTGCTGAGATTTTGGTCTCAAGCGCTTCTAGCTTTTTCGTAAGAGCGGCCATCTCGGCCTTCATAGCAATTGACATCTCTACTTGATGTATGCCTGCCCTAGGTTGACCAATAGAAGAAGATGATGTGGTCTTGGTGCTCTCCCATTGAATTGTTTGCTCACTAAGATCCTCAAGAAACTGCCACGCTTCCTCACTAGACTTGGACAGAAAGTGACCTTGACTAATGGTTTCTAGCAACTGCTTCGTTGCCGGGTTCAATCCCTCGTATAGTGTTTGGCAAAGTTGCCATCTTTCGATCCCATGGTGAGGGCATTGAACGAGTAGGTCTTTGAATCTTTCAAAACATTTCCAAAATGGTTCGGCAGGAAGCTGTGAAAATTGTATAATTTCATTACGGATTTTTGCAGTTTTGTGATGAGGATAGAACTTTTTAAGAAAAGCTTTCACAAACTCGTCCCAATTTCTAATTGAGTGTGATGCGGTGCTGTATAGCCACTTCTCGGCTAGGTCACATAAGGTGAAAGGAATGACCCTTAGCCTTATAGCGTCATCACTTAATTGGGTAGTTTTCATCATGGCGCAAACGTTTTGGAATTTGTTGATAAAGATATATGCATCTTCGGATTCCAAACCATGAAACTTAGGCAGCATGTTGATGAAGTGGGGTTTGATCTCAAAATTGTCCCCATTAGCCGGTGGGAGGGAAAGACAAGTAGGAAGGGCGGTGCGGACGGGGTAGAAAAGATCCTGGAGCACGACTCGTGCGGGCGCTTCGACAGGCGGAAGATTCGGGTTATTCGCACCAAACGGAGGTGGAATCCTTCCCGTCGGTAAGGTATTGTTAGGATCGTATCCCGACATACCTTCGGAAGAATGTGATGGTGAAAGTGAAGAAGTGGACAAGATTTCGACTTCGGAATCGAAAGGTTCGTCGGTCGGTACCAACGAAACACGGACTAATCAGGCGCTAGGGTCCCTAGTCCAACCGGACATACACTAAAAGGGTTAGTGTAGTCGAAAGATGAAAGACAGAATGTGAAAGTAAGAAAACGTCAATGAGAAGAAGTGGTGTAAGTGAGTGCAAAGATTCTTTAGCGACAAGTTGCAAGTTTTGAAAAGATTTTCCTTTTTCTTTTTAAGTGAGCTTTTGCAAAAAGATTTTGAAAAGAGACTAGTGACACAAATGCAATTAACCACACATGTACAATCAGGCCTAAGTCTAGGGTCACCTAGGTCAGCTAGACAGCTCCTAACTGTTCCAAAGGGCTAGAGATAGGACCTCAAACCGCCTCTTTACGGACAAGTACGGCCAGGTAAGTGGGAAGGAACCACCACTACAGTGGGCCTAATTAAAAACCACTAGCCTAGACACCGCAATGTCGGTTAGGATAAACGGCCGATGCCTATACTAGTCCTCTGTCCTATTGAGCTCGAGGTCCTTAGGGCTGAGTCTAATATTTTTTAAATTAAAAGTGGTCAATGCAAATGCTTTAAGTGATTTCTAGGGTCCTGGGAAGGGTGATGAAATCCCCACCCAATCTGAATTGGTCAATAGCCCCTTAAAGTCAGATTAAAGTATGCAAAGCAGTAAATCACTTGCAATCAATTTGCTTTTTAGCGCGGCGCAAAGAATCCTGCAGAAAATCAATTATTGGAAGGGGGAAGAAGATTTTTAGCGCAACGAATCCTGCAGAAGATTTGACAGAAGATATATGAAGATTTGCAGAGGAGGGCCATAAAAATTGAAAAAATTCAAAAAAGTTAGCGACAGGCTGTGTATCCATAACAATAAAGTCCACGGGGAAAATGAAATCCCCTACTCTAATTAACACATCCTCCAACTCTCCCCTAGGATGGGTGATTGATCGGTCGGCCATTTGGAGAGTACAATGAGTAGGCTTGAGCTCTCCAACGCCTAATTGTTCGTACACCGAATAGGGTAGCAAATTGACACTACCACCAAGATCTAATAGTGCTCTATTGATGGTCTTGTTCCCAATTGCGATCGAAATAGTAGGACAACCGGGGTCCTTGTGCTTTGGGGGTAAAGAATTGACAAGAGCATCACTAACAGCACTAGCCACGAAAACTTTCTTCGGTACTTGCGACTTCCTCTTTTTGGTGCATAGGTCCTTTAAGATTTTTGCATATGAAGGAACTTGTTGGATTGCATCCAAAAGAGGGATATTTATGCTAACCTGCTTGAACAACTCTACAATCTTCTCCATCTGTGGAGTTGGTTTATTGGATCTCAACCGATTTGGAAAAGGAACATTTTGAAAAGTTGTTGAGTCCAATTTTTGCGGATCAGATTGTTGAGTTGGAACGGAACCCCGTGTAGATGTGTTCGTGTTGTGAGAAGAGGGTCCGTTCGAGCTAGAAGAAGTAGAGCCATGTGAAGGATGGAGAATAGGCTCTAACGAAGAAGGAGAGGAAGATGAAGAACCACCGGCAGAGGTGTCATGGTGAATACCCACATTGTTTTGCAGCACTCTTCCGGATCTCAATGTAGTCACCGCATTCACGTTATGATTCTGCTGTTCATGTGCAACATGTGCGTGACCGGGATTTGGGAGTGGTTGAGACGGAAGCTTTCCTTTCTCTCGCTCTTTCAATGCTGCGTTGAGTTGTGCAATTTGTGCCTCAATAGCTTTGATGCTTTGATCGTGTGAGGCACTGTTTTGCACCAAAGATTGAACAGAAGTCTCTATCCTAGCTGTGGACTGTGCAGATTGCTTTAGGAATGCTTCTAGACTTCTTTCGAGCGAGCTAACAGCATTTTGAGGGGGAACAAAATTGTTGGGCACAAAATTGTTCATCTGATTAGGGTAAGGTTGCTGTTGGAGAGGCTGCTGAAATTGAGTTTGTGGAGGTGCTTGTTGTTGTGGAGGAGGAGCCCTTTGAAAATTGTTGTTTCCATGGGATTGTTGATTGTGGTTCCAAACGAAATTAGGATGGCTCTTCCAACCCGGATTATATGTCGAAGAGTATGGATCATTTCTTTGTCGTTGCTGAAAGGCAGCATTGACTTGATCTTGTCCTTGAGTAGAAGCAGTGTAAGGACACTCTTCGGTGAGATGTGATGGATCCGAACAACAAGCACAAACAGTTCGTGGGGACACAACAGGGGCAGGAGAAGGTGCTGAGATTTTGGTCTCAAGCGCTTCTAGCTTTTTCGTAAGAGCGGCCATCTCGGCCTTCATAGCAATTGACATCTCTACTTGATGTATGCCTGCCCTAGGTTGACCAATAGAAGAAGATGATGTGGTCTTGGTGCTCTCCCATTGAATTGTTTGCTCACTAAGATCCTCAAGAAACTGCCACGCTTCCTCACTAGACTTGGACAGAAAGTGACCTTGACTAATAGTTTCTAGCAACTGCTTCGTTGCCGGGTTCAATCCCTCGTATAGTGTTTGGCAAAGTTGCCATCTTTCGATCCCATGGTGAGGGCATTGAACGAGTAGGTCTTTGAATCTTTCAAAACATTTCCAAAATGGTTCGGCAGGAAGCTGTGAAAATTGTATAATTTCATTACGGATTTTTGCAGTTTTGTGATGAGGATAGAACTTTTAAGAAAAGCTTTCACAAACTCGTCCCAATTTCTAATTGAGTGTGATGCGGTGCTGTATAGCCACTTCTCGGCTAGGTCACATAAGGTGAAAGGAATGACCCTTAGCCTTATAGCGTCATCACTTAATTGGGTAGTTTTCATCATGGCGCAAACGTTTTGGAATTTGTTGATAAAGATATATGCATCTTCGGATTCCAAACCATGAAACTTAGGCAGCATGTTGATGAAGTGGGGTTTGATCTCAAAATTGTCCCCATTAGCCGGTGGGAGGGAAAGACAAGTAGGAAGGGCGGTGCGGACGGGGTAGAAAAGATCCTGGAGCGCGACTCGTGCGGGCGCTTCGACAGGCGGAAGATTCGGGTTATTCGCACCTAACGGAGGTGGAATTCTTCCCGTCGGTAAGGTATTGTTAGGATCATATCCCGACATACCTTCGGAAGAATGTGATGGTGAAAGTGAAGAAGTGGACAAGATTTCGACTTCGGAGTCGAAAGGTTCGTCGGTCGGTACCAACGAAACACGGACTAATCGGGCGCTAGGGTCTCTAGTCCAACCAGACATACACTAAAAGGGTTAGTGTAGTCGAAAGATGAAAGACAGAATGTGAAAGTAAGAAAACGTCAATGAGAAGAAGTGGTGTAAGTGAGTGCAAAGATTCTTTAGCGACAAGTTGCAAGTTTTGAAAATATTTTCCTTTTTCTTTTTAAGTGAGCTTTTGCAAAAAGATTTTGAAAAGAGACTAGTGACACAAATGCAATTAACCACACATGCACAATCAGGCCTAAGTCTAGGGTCACCTAGGTCAGCTAGACAGCTCCTAACTGTTCCAAAGAGATAGAGATAGGACCTCAAACCGCCTCTTTACGGAAAAGTACGGCCAGGTAAGTGGGAAGGAACCACCACTACAGTGGGCCTAATTAAAAACCACTAGCCTAGACACCGCAATGTCGGTTAGGATAAACAGCCGATGCCTATACTAGTCCTCTGTCCTATTGAGCTCGAGGTCATTAGGGCTGAGTCTAATATTTTTTAAATTAAAAGTGGTCAATGCAAATGCTTTAAGTGATTTCTGGGGTCCTGGGAAGGGTGATGAAATCCCCACCCAATCTGAATTGGTCAATAGCCCCTTAAAGTCAGATTAAAGTATGCAAAGCAGTAAATCACTTGCAATCAATTTGCTTTTTAGCGCGGCGCAAAGAATCCTGCAGAAAATCAATTATTGGAAGGGGGAAGAAGATTTTTAGCGCAAAGAATCCTGCAGAAGATTTGACAGAAGATATATGAAGATTTGCAGAGGAGGGAAAGAGGAGGCAAACCAAGCAAAAATTGCGCAGAGAACCCTCCAGACGGCAGCGGAAGCGCGGTGTCAGGTGGGTTTATGCGGCGGAAGCGCGGCGGATTGGGGGCTTCAGGTCTCTGGATTTCTTCAGCTGCTCTGTACTTTCAATCTCCTCCTGTTTTGATGTATCTTTTTCTGTGTCCCCTTCTGTGTTGTTTCAGATCCGTCAATCCTGCAAAGATCCACAAAGAAAACCCTTCAAACAATAAAAGATGATAAAATTTTTATTTTATTTTTTTAATTTTTGGAATTTTTCAGATTTTTATGATTTTTTATATTTTAGATTAATCCGAAATTACAAAAAGAAAATTTTACGCCATCCCCGGCAACGGCGCCATTTAATTAAAAGAGGTTTTATCGATCAAAAATATTTACCGTAATCAAGAACGGCGTCGCATGAAGCTAGCCGGTGAATACGGGTCGGTCCACAGGGATGTGTAAATCTCCTTTAAGTTCTTACGAGTTAATTCCAAATGGTGTTTGGATTTATAATTAAACCTAAAAATTGAAGTTGTATGAGACTACGGTTAGAAACTTGCTAGGATTAGGTCTAGGGAAAATTTGGTAAATAAAGATCTTCATCTCTTTCCATTGCCATTAATTAAAGATATCATATTAGTGTTATGGTAAATATTTATAAAGGGGATTAGGATGATTGGGATGATTGATTCTTCCTCTAGATCCTTGTCCTTCCTTTATTAATCTTTACCCTAACCTCCATGGAAAACCTTAAAATCCGGGCCTTTAGACTACGGAATTCACCGTTACCTCGAGGGTAAAAGTGCCGTAGGGAGCGGAATAGAAAGGTATGCATGGAGTTCTAATGTTCATAAAAGTTTAGCAACGAAAAGAGATGAGAGATCTTCGTCTCTCAAATCCTTCCCTATTCCTAACCCTAACAAGCGAGGAAACTACTCGCTCATTGAGGGATGAAAAAAAAGAGTTTATTCAAGAGAGAAAACATCATTGCAAATTAAAAAAAACTAAACTAATTTAAACTAAGGCGAGAAAGTAAATTACCTAGGGCAGATAAAAAAACTAGAACTACTGCAAGGAAAATTACCTACTTACTTTTGATGCACTCTAACTTCAAGAAAACAGAATTTTATTCATGAGAAGAGGCATAAGAAAATACAAGGTCTTGGGTTCTATTTATAGGACATAGAAACCCTAGGTTTACAATTGCACCGCATGTCTACAATTACAAATATACCCCCAGAAAATCTTTCCATAGCCGCCACAGAGTTTTGGTAAAAATTTCTTCGCGCACGGGCTTCAAACGGCCGCGGATCCGCGGCATGGGCGCGCTTGGGCCGCGGATCCGCGGCCCAATGATGGGATCATCATATTATTTTTCTTGGGCTTGGTTTGGTTCTTCTAGGCTTCTTGTTTCTTTATTTCTTTTTCCATTTGGGTTTCTGCAGTGATTCCAGAACTTCAGTGAACACTTGTACCGATCCTTTAACCGTTTGCCATGACAATTTGGACCTTGAGTTGCCTTATTGATTGAGAACTATTCTTCGTTTTTAGGCTTGACTAAGATCCTCCTATTTGTTGGTCAAAAGTCTCTTTTTGTGTCGTCTTTTGTCTTTTTCACTGTTTTCGCGTCAAGAACCTGTAACCTGTAACATGTAGCAGACATGGGTCAAAAGCACCTGTTTTTATTCTTAAATGCATAAGAATGGGGAATACAAAATGCAATATTATGTTATGAACAATCATCTTCGATGGAGGGAGACCGGAGATCAAGCTTAATCATGGAGGCCTCTAGGAGCTTGGGATGATGGTTGAAGACCGAATGACTCGGATCATTCGGTATAACCATTCTCAACTCCTATATATTTAGTTTGCTAGTTTGGGGTTCATGGTAGATCCGGGAAGCGGGTTGTGTTAGCGCCGGTTTTGAAAATGTTTGTTCCGTAATCGGCCATGGTTTGATGGCCAGGGCGCTTGCATAACCCAACATGGTATCAGAGACAACCCATAAACCCTTACTAGCTTATTCTTACGTGCTTAAAAGATCGATCGAGCAAAATTCCCGAAATCACGATTTCATTTTTCATGTTTTTGCCGATTTTTCGAAGTGGTCAAATTTTTTTTCCAAAGTCTCAAAAATTCTTGCAGGGTATTTTACAAACCCAGAAGAAAATTGAGCACATGATCCAATCATTAGGCCCCGGAACCGCGGCATAACATGCATGTTTGCCGTGTTTGCGCGGCCGTAATGTGGCCTCTGTGCACAAAATTTCTTCAGGTGTTCTAATGTTTGGAATTGTGGTTTCTAGGATATTTTGTTTTTTGTCCCAGATTTGTTTGAGTACTGGATTACACTTGGGGCTAATACGGAAAGATTTTTGTCGGTCGAAATTTTAAATGCGTAAGTTTACAGTGCATACATTACTATCTACGACCGTGAATGTCATTAGAGCGGTATAACTCGTCTAACTGCTATATATTCTTTTAGACGGGTTTGCGAACATGACATTCACGTTGATGTTTTGTGTTGTGCTATAGTTGTGGTTTGATCGTCGTGGTGGATAGCCAGTGGTGCAATAGTAGTACAGTTTAGATTCATTTGTTGATTTGATATTGCAGGGCGAGCGTCCAACATGTGGACTGCCGTCTTAGCCACTTTATATATTATTTGTTTGGGGCATGACCGGGTTGAGGTCGATGTCACCCTTGTACATATTATTTTCTTTTTTGTACTAGGATCACCCCGCGGTAGAATGCATGAATAGCCGGGTTCTAGAGGGCAAAGGGTCCGCACCTTATGGCGTCGATACGGAGGGGACTTTACTCTAGAATTAGCGAGCTATTCGACAAACTCGTAGGGGATATAGGTTGACCCACGGAGGGGTTCCCAAGTTACCAGATTCTGTGAAGTGTTGGGTGGCCTATTCACGTTGTTGATTGGGGTTTCCTCACTTTTGGGATTGGCGGGTAACTTGCCGCGCTCGTAGGGGTCCAGGTTTTCATTGCACAGTCTATCCACACGACAGGGAACGTCGGGTCTCATTTTCAGCTCAAGTGAAACCTGAGGCTCCAAGATTATCCACCACTCTGTGTTGTTGGCTGAGATTCTGTGATGTTGCTTTATATCATGTCTGGGATGATTGTTATATATATTTTTATATATATACTAGTAGATGTTGTATATGTTTTACGCCCGCGCTAGTCCAGCCCCCGCTCTGTCATTAGTTAAGTAATCTAACGGTTGATGACGGGGCCCAGTAGCGAATGCGGATGGCATATAAGTACATTGTATTTTCGTTCTTTTCTGGTGTGATATGTATAATTGATGAGACTGCGCTGATTCTGATCAATGCAAAGAAAAAAACATATATGATGTTGTTGGAACTAAGTTTTTTGAAAACTAACATTACAGACGTTTTCTTTTGCTTTGCATAGTGGTATTCAATTGGGAATATCATGCACCTCATTCGACGAGGCAAGAGTCGAGATCCCTTCGTCGGGAGTGACCCCTTGGGCAGAAGTTTACGTCAATGTAATAACTTCACTACCGTCGATTCTTTTTCTTTGCATCGTGGTATTCAGTATGGAAAATCCTGCACCTCATTCGATGAGGAAAAGGCCGAGATCCCTTCACCAGGAGTGACTTTTGTAGCAAAAGGTTTGCGCCACTATATATATATTTATAAAACCATTTGGATTTCTTCAATGATATCAAGTTCATTACGTTAAAGGTTTTTTGCCAAAAACCATCCGTAGCCCTTCGTCATTTCAGATTAGTATTGCTTAGTATTCGGGCTACGTATGTTGACCTAGTCAAGGCGTAGTGTTCGTAGCTCTGTAGTACTTTTCTGCTGCATAGATAGATGCATTGGTTTAGGAAAGTCGTACCACTTTGTTGGCAAAAGTCAAGGGTGTGTGCGGGTGGGTCTAAATCAATCTGGATAATGACGGGTAGAACTTGACTTGCGTGTTATGATTTGTTGGCCAAAGTCAAGATCATAACCGCTTAGGGCAAAAATCACATCAGAAGTTTCAAACATATAGGAAACTTGCCAGGCATGCGCATACCTTCTGGAGTGTGGTGACTTGAGTGGATTCCATCAAGTTATCATGCGATGATAGTTGGATCCCGATTCCCATCGATGAGTAGGTGTACTCCTCGAGTGATTTTAGATGATCCCGACTAATTCTCCTTTTGGGTTTGGAGGAGAATGTGAGGAAACAGTGGGAGACATCCTAATTAGATAAAGTGATTAACCATTCTGATCTAGGTTAAAGTGCACGCTCGTTGTTTATTTTCTCTCTCTCTTTGACAGCGACCATGGTCCGACCCTAGACTAAGTTAACCGAACCTTTTTAAAATACTTTGGCTTTTGGATTGTCACGGAGTCGCATATATCATTGCCACTTCTACATCACCTTTGCATTTCTCCAGAACACCCCATATCACTACGAAGATCCATATTTATTGGATAATCCATCGTATAGTTACATACGAACTCGAAGGAACTTGTTCCAGTTTGAGGATGGATTCTAGCTCAGAAGAAATTGAATAGGATTATTCGGTTGTCTTTTCCCTTTACCTTCTCTCAGGTTGCAAGGGCTCCTAGGATTAGGAGAGTACACCTATTTTGCTTATTGGATAGTATTCTTCCAAACCATAGGCAGGTGTTGAAAGGTGGGGAAGGGAGAAAACCAATTAGCCTACGTGTGGTGTGCTAAAGGTAATAAGTAAAGACATAGAAAGGGATTAGAATAAGGGCAAAAGGAAATTGCGACTGCTATCTTTCACGACGAAATCGTGTATACCCCTGCCACTCCTACATCCACTTTGAATTTCTCCAGAAAACTTCGTATCACTACGAACATCCATATTTCTTGGGTATTCCATCGTATAGTTACATACAAACTCGAAGGAACTTATTCCAGTTCGAGGATGGATTCTGGTTCAGGAGAAATAGAATAGGATTATTCAGTTGTCTTTTCTCTTCACCTTCTCTTAGGTTGCGAGGGCTCCTGATATTAGGAGAGTACACCTATTGGGCTTATTGGACAGTCTTCTTCCAAACCTTAGGCTGGTGCCGAATGGTAAGGAAGGAAGAAAATCAATTAGCCTAAGTGTGGTGTACAGAAGGTAATAAGTAAAGACATATAAAGGGACTGGAGTGAGGGCAAGGAAGTATATGGTTACTGTCATGAATCTGGATAGTGGAAGAGGCATTACTAGGAATACCAGGTCACCCCTTCGAAACATTTTCATATTTCAGTTTTACTGTGCGATGTTAAGTGAAAACCGTTTTTCCAATTAGATTCTAATTCCAGTGTATGTATTTACCATACTTGATTCTCACATCTGTATGGTGTTACAGATGGTGAGTGGGGGTAAGATATTGGGAATTGGGTGATAAAATCCTCAATACATATCAGAATTCTTTGTAATTAGTGATATTTGAGGAAATCACCTGGGTTTTGTCTGACGACAAATAAATGGTTTTGAATATCCGTTGTTATGCACCAATTTCAAACTGATATATCTGTAGGTTAATTTTATAAAGTGAGATATAACTTTTTGAAATTATGTCTATGACGTTTACCTATATCAGTTGGTGATTAGGTAAGGTGCATTCAACAACGGTGTAATTCTTCTTAACCATAGTATAGTTTTTCAACCTACGACGCACAGGGTTTAAGTTATTGAACTCAGGGGACTTAAACGAAGTATTGTATGTTGTCCAGTGTCCATTAGGATAAAGGGGTTGGTACCCGTACTATATTCTGTTTACTCCTGAGTTCTCCAGTTCTAGACACGTATTTCGTTGAAATACAAGGTCCAGATATTGAGAAGATATAGGTATAAGAATGAAGTAGAGAACTATATGTTGCAAGACAAAGGGTTGGTGCTCATACTATATTCTCTTTGCTTTTGACTTCTCTAGTTTTAGACAAGTATTTCGTTGAAATACAGGCTCTAAATTTTGAGAAGTTATAGGTATAAGAATAAAGTAGAGAATCATTTGTTGCAAGTATCAGGATTCTTCAAGGTGATCGAAAATTTAGATACTTGTGTTTGGTAATCTGTTGTAAGTAATGGTTTTGAGAACTTGCTTCTCTTTCAGGTTACTCATATATGGATGCACTCCTAGATGAGTAATGTTGCTTGGCCTCTTTCAATTTGGTTGATATGCACTGGAGACAGCTGCACGATTTTGAATCTGGTTCCAATTAAATTAGTTCCTTTGTTTCTATATTGGATATATAGAATGGATTCATATCTTAATAATGTTAAGGTATATGGAGTTGTCCGGCTGATGCTTAAAACCAAAATTCGAATAAACTCTAGGCATGTTTCAGTAATGGCAGTTTGTGGGTTATCCCGGGCTTTGACGAGGGTTAACTTTCTACCATCAAGAAGATCAATAGTTATATTGTTCTTGACTCACCACCAGTTTTAATAAAATAGATTCTTTTCATAAAACATTAATGGGAGTATGGTAGAACCGGAAGTGATTCCAGAACCATAAACGGTTACTGAAAATTTAGTAGAACCTAAAGATTCAATTAGATTCGACATTCCATTAGCCACTCTGCATATTTGGTGGGTAACCTCAGACACCCGAGAGGTACTTCGGTATTCTCATAAACGGTGACAGGGAGGTTCTTATGTACCCAGACTTTCCATTGCTGCTGTTCTAGACTATGAGATCTGGCAAGAGGATGAGTATAACGTTGTTCTAAACTAGCTTTAGAAGTGCACGTGTATATGACTCTGCCAGAGGGTTGTTCTAGTCAGTGGGAGCAGCGGAAGCATAGAGGGCAAGTAGCTTATGTCTATTTATAGACTAAAACAAGTATAGTGCAAATAGATCATCTATTTTTGATGTGACAGTCATAGGTTTTGACTTCATTAGAATAGGAGATGGATCTGGTAAGAAGGTAGTAGAGAGTGATGTCCAGGTATTTGGATGATATGCACTTGATAGGGAGAGATCTTGCTATACTACGATCGGTTATATACTGTGGTTGTCACAAAGTGTTTCTACCCATAGGATATAGATAAAATATCAGGGATTCTGGTCACTAGATCTATGGTTTTAGATTTAGATTTGGGAAGTGTCCCAATTTGGATACTTTGACATTATTCTAAAGGTATTTTAGAATGGACGACTCCTGACGAGGTGGTGTACCCACAGATGATGGAGTCACCCTCTCTAAAATGATATCTTACAGACTGATGGGGAGAGGGAGTTCATTATAGGCATATCACTTGCTTAGGAAATTGAGTCAATCATGAGATGTCAAGTACCACACCGGATATTGCTTTTGCACTGGCTGCAATAAGCAAATATAATAATCCAATTCTGGAGAAACGTTGGAAGCAGTTATGAACATAAGTGGATGTTCTTGGGATATGTTAACGGCTGCCTCCTTCGGGAGACGGTTATCATTTCAGGCTTCTAAGGTGACCTGGACAACAGAGTGGTTGTTTCAGTTATAGTTTTCCCTCTTTGAGATACAGTATATTGGACAGGTGGTCTAAGCGGATACTATGGATGGCATGGCGCAGGATACTGATTAAATTCAGTGGATGATACAGTCTAAGAAGTTTGTTGGATTTGGAGTTCATTTATGAACTGGGTCCCATCAGATATCCAGATAAATTCTAAGACAAGTATTACTCATTTGGGGAGATGGTCTTTCTCCGCGAAGTTGAGATAAAGAGAGATAAAGAAAAAATATTGGAGCAGATCCACTCACTGAGGTTATTTCTCGAACACAATAGTAGAGAAGTTAGGTGTTCGGTAACACAAAGGCTGTGAGTATGCGACACCGCAACAATTAGCCTTAAGTGCAAGTGGGAGATTGTTGGCTATAGTGCCTTCAAGTCAATTATTGAATCGCAGGCACGCGATTGCGATGATTGAGGGAGGGCCTATACGGATAGAACAGTCTTACTCAAAATGATAGTATGCTATCTGGTTTGTCTTTATCATCATGTACATGCTTTATGTGATATTAAAGATCACTATTACAAGTTGATAGAGCCCATAGGATTCTTGCTTGACTACCAGCATTGTGATGGCGATCATATACGCGGGAGCTGGGTGGTCTATAAGCACATCCTTTAATGTCCCTAGTCGTGTGAGTATCGAGACTGGGCATTGATACTCTAGAGTAGACTAGTGTATACTGATTGAGACCCCGACGAAGAGCGGTGACTAGGTCTCACATGCCATCGGTGTTTGTTTGTTCACCTAAGGTAGTATACAGGTGCCCATTGGGTTATGAGTACAATAGACGGACTTGCCGGGAACCTGCTAGTTGGTAGTATGCCTATTGTCAGATAGCAGTTCCCACGTGACATGTATACAGGTTAGTCTGTCGACCTGAGATCGTCATTTGTCTCGTGTGAGTTCCCACTGTGCTTTGATTACTACCCTACCACGGCTCAAAGGAGTCATGCAAACAGGTTTTAGTTGGGTACAGTCCCGAGCCACATGAAGGCAGTGAGCGGATCGTCGGGGATCCGTCTCTTCCGGTATTGGGGGTTGATGTCGCGCAGTGCACGGGAGGCCATCACCAGAAATCCTTGGTCATGGTAATCGAGAATTACTGATTTGGATCAGTAGTTTCTCAGTTGGTGATGGGCTTCATACCGACACGAAATGTCGCGTTGTTAGGGGTCTAACTTTATCCACCCCCTAGACTCGATATGCGATACTCTTAGACGAACAGACCGGACTGCACGAATATTGTCACAGACAAGCTCTATGGGTTTTGATGAGTTTGCTCGTCGGCCTCCCTTTCTCTCAATACCTGGGTAGCCGTTACGTACAGCTAGTGCCGCTGACGTGCTTGTGGTTAACCCCACTGTCAGCGTATTGACGGGTCTTTAGAGTCGCACACAGAGAGTTTCCCTGCTTCGGGCGAAATGAAGTAGAGGCCGTATGGTTTTATGGCAGGGTTCGATCATATACATGCACTTGTGCATGTATCTGGATTCGGACGGATAATACTAGTGGCTTTGGTTTAAGCCGGATTCTAGTATTATATTGTTGGATTATTTTTGTCTCATAGTATTCGTATTTTTCGAAATACGGATACGGGTATGTTTATACGATTGAGGGGTATTCTTGTAATTTATTACAAGATGCTTCTAGAAAATGCCACCTCATTTAGTTTTAATCATTTAGGATTAAATGATTAATGAGGTGGAGAGGATGAGGTGTTTATTGCATTTATTGTGGCATGGATTTATAGTGACTTATGGTAACTATTCTAACATGCTTGGTTATTGTTTGTTTTGAGATATTTTGGAGACTTGAGATATTTTGGTTGACTTAAGATATTTTGTAGACTTGAGATATTTATTGGATTGCTCCATTATTGCTCACAACTATTAGCCATGTTTTAAGAATTAGTCATTTTTCTTGAGTTTCCTCTCACTCTCATCCTTAAGCTTCTTCTTCTACCTCCACCCTTCAAATCTCATGTGTTGAGAAACCTAAGGTGTTTGGTGACAAATTAATCCAACACTACACTCTGCATCCTTTAGGCTATCTAGTTTAGCGAACTAGGTGCCCTAGTTACCTCAGCTATTGAGGTAGGAGCTTGGAATTCAAATCCTCGGGTGGATCATCTTCGATGGAGGGAGACCGGAGATCAAACTTGATCATGGAAGCCTCTAGGAGCTTGGGATGATGGTTGAAGACCGAAGGACTCGGATCATTTGGTATAACCATTCTTAACTCCTATATATTTAGTTTGCTAGTTTGGGGTTCATGGTAGATCCGGGAAGCGGGTTGGGTGAGCGCCAGTTTTGAAAATTTTTGTTCCGCAGTCGGCCACGGTTTGATGGCCAGGGCGCTTGCATAACCCAACACAAACAAGTCGTGCAAACAAGTTTTAGTTTGGTGCAGTACCGAGCTACATGGAGGTAGTGAGCGATTGTCAGGGATTCGTCTTTCCTGGTATTAGGAGTCAATGTCGCGCTGTGTTTGGTTGGCCATCACCCTAAATCCGTGGCCACGGTGGATAAGATTTACTGATGGGAGTTTAGTAGTTTCTCAGTTGGTGATGAGCTTGACTTCGGCATGACTTATTGGGTTATTAGAAGTTTGAAGTTATCCACCCTCTAGACCCGGTATGCGATACTTTTAGATGAAAAGACCAGATTGTGCAGAGAATGTCACATTCAGGATTAGTAGGGTACGGATGGACTTAATTATCGACCTCCCTTTTGGCAGATACCTGGATAGCCATTACGTACAGCTAGTGCCGCCGATGTGCTTGTAGTTTTGGATTTATCCAGTAAATCACTGCCAGTGTGCTGTTGAGTTTTTAAAGTCCCACACAGAGAGTTTTCCCGGTTCATGTGATAAGATGTAGAGGCCGTACGTTGGTACGTGCAGGGATCCGATTAAATACGTGTACTAGCTACACAAACTTTAATCGGACAGTTGATAATACTAGCCGGCTTAGGATTAAGCCGGATTAATAAATCAAGTTTTGATTTAATAATTTATATATATATTTAATATAAATTCTAGTATTATGTTAAATATCTATTTTCTCTCTCTTGGCTTTTCGTATTTTTATACGAATACGCGTATATGTATTTCGATACGTATACCGGGTTGTATTTCGTATTTATACAGAATACTTCTAAAAGGAAGACACCTCATTATTTGATTTTCTTTTTAGAAAATCGTTTGGAAATGAAGTGGAGGGTGAAATGGCTTTGGGTATGGTTGAGGGCATGTAGAGAGAGATGGCCTTCGATTGTTTATTGCAAAATTTGTGTGACACATATTTTTGTTATGGTTAAAATAAAAGATGAAGCCATATTCCTTACTCTCATTCATTCACTTTCATTCACTCACAGAAATACTAGCTCTCCACTCTTCTTCTACTCCTTCCTTATTGCTCTCTTGAGCTTTGTTTTAGAGTGAAAATGATAGTGGAAAATTTCTACATCCCTACACTCCATTTCGAGCAAGTTTGGAGTATCGGTTGTTTCACTAGGTGAAGCTAGAGTTTGGATCGGTTCTCTCGGGTGGATCATCTTCAGCAAAGGCGGTTGCCACTGAAATTTGTTCCGGATGGCCTACGAGGAGCTTGGAGGAGTCTTCTACGATTGGATGGACACGCGACAAAGATTGTAATCCCTAAATCTTGCATGCTTTTTTCAAGTTTAGTGTTTGGAACGATCGCTAGGGATTATTTTCTAGTGCTCCCCGTAAAATTTTTATTTTTTGATTCCGCATCGGCCGCGGTTGTAGCGACAAGGGCACTAGAAACTTTCAAAGGTATCAGAGCTACTAGGAAGGGATGACGACCCATGGGGTGTTCTCACTGTGTGACAGCAGTGGTGAAGCGTAAGCTCTTACCCCAGGGTGCCCCATGCGGATTGGTCTCATGGGTTGTAGTCCGTCGTGAAGGGACAATGTAAAAATTAGTTGCTGAGAGACCTTTGAACGCCATGGCGAGCTTCCGCTGCGCTGACTGATCTTTCAATTGTATCAAAGCCAACCAAACACTAGAACTAGTTGTAGACAACGTTTTAGTTTTGACGTCAAAAGTTTTGCCGGATCGAGTTTCGAATTCCAACTTTCTGTCCTTTTTTTGAAAACGCGCCAGAAATTTTTTTGAGTATGTCACCGGAATTGTTTTGAGGTATGAAAACATGGCACAAAACCTGAGGACCTAACTCTAAAGTATGGCCACTTATTTATTCATTTTGAACCCCTTTTACGCCTCAAAATTTGAATTAAGTCCTTGGGTTATTGTGGTGGCTTGGAATTGAAGAAACTTGATTTTTGGTATAATTTTTTTTTCCCAGGTCTCATTTTCTGTGATCTAGAGTTGTTTTGGTTTTTCGGAAAACTTTTGGTCGAAACTTTTACATCGTTTATGATCCGAATTTGTATGTGTGTTGTTAAACGTCGTCTAATTGCTATGTGTTTGATTAGACGGGGTTGCACACTTGTTTATTGTTGTTTTTTTATATATCTCTATGATAGTTTAGATGGATTGTAATGTTGGATAGCCCCTCGTGCGATGTATTCGTACAGTTGTGATTTATTCATATTCATTTGTTCGGGATGAGCTCCATCTTATGGCCACCGTTTCCGTATTATGTATATTCTTTCATTAGGGCTCGACCAGGATGCGATCGATGTAACCTTTGCATTTTTTCATTTCTGTATTAGGATTAACCCAGGAAATGTGCTCGAGTAGCCTGGTTCTAGAGTGCAGTAGGTAGATGTCTCATGGTGTTTGAGACTGGGCCACCTCGCTTTAGAATTGGCGGGCACTTGTAGGGGTTATAGGATCGACCCGCGGAGGAGTTTCCAAGTTACCGGATTCTAGAAAGCGATGGATGACTAACTCATAGTGTTGAGGGCGGTTTACCTAGTTTTTAGAATTAGCAGGTGGCTTGTAGCACTCGTAGGGGTCTAAATCGTTGTTGTATGGGCTATCCACATAACCGAGGAATGTCGCGTCGCATTTGCGGTTCAAATGAAACGCGGGGTTCCTAGTTTATCCGCTATTCCATATTATTTGCTGCATGCCTATGTTGATACACACACACATTTATTTATTAGATACTTCTATATGTTTTGCATCCACGCTAGCCCTGTCCTCGCTCTGTCGTAAGTTAAGTAACCTTACGGTGAAGACCCGGGACCCCATGGCGTATGCGGATGGCATATAAAAGCATGCTGTTTTAGTTGTTTCTGGTGTGGCTTAGAAACTTGTAATGATGGGACTGCATTTAATTCAAGGAAAACAAATATAAATGATGTTGTTGGAACCAAATTTTAAAGCTGCAGTTATATTTTTTTTCTTTGCATAGAGGTATTCGATTAGGAATATCCCGCAGGTTATTCGATGAGGAAAGAACCTTAATCCATTCACATGGAGTTCGCTCTTAAGCAAAAGTTTTTTTTCTGAAACACTAGGTTTTCTTCAAAACCACTCGTTTTAAAATACAGTGCCAAAACCACTTCTTTTCAAAACCACTCGAGTTCCTTCAAAGATATCAAGTTTATTACGTTAAAGGTTTTTTGCCAAAAACCAACCGTAGCCCTCCGTCATTTCAGATGTGTATTCCTTAGTATTCGTGTTGCGTTTGTTGACCTTATCAAGGCGTGGTGTTCGGTAGCTCTGTAGTGCTTTTTTGTTGCATGGTGTTGCGATTAGCTAGGACAGTCGTGTGGCCTTGTTGACCTTGTTAAGCGCTTGTGCGGGTGGATTTAGATTAATCCAGGATAATGACGGGTTGAACTTGACTATCGACTTATGGTTTGTTAACCTTATCAAGGTCATAAGACACTAGTGGCAAAAGCCATATCGGGAGTTTCAATTATAAGGGTAACTAACCAAGTTTGCGCATACCTTCTGGAGTGTGGTAATTTTCGTCAGCTTCCATCAAGATTATCACATAATGATAGTTGGGTCCCGATTCCCACTGATGAGTAGGTATTACTTCTCGGGAGATTTTCACTTCACAATTAGCTAACCTATTAGGTGTCTAAAAAATATTTTTCTTCTCGGGAAATGGGGTTATTAAATTGGGTTTGTGCGAAAGCACGGGGGACCTCCCTCGGAATACCAACACTGGCCTGGTTGAACGGTTAGCGAAATTATAGAGTGTATATGTTCCTGACTTGTTCTCCTTTTAGGGTTTTAAGGAGAATTTGAGGATACAGTGGGACCATCATAATTAGATTAAGTGGTTAAACAATATAATCTTGATAGAGTACACCCTGAGTGTTTCTTTTCTCTCTGGTTTGCGACCATGACTTACCTTAAACAAACACTCATAAACTACGTTAACCGAACATTTTTACACACTTTGGGTTTGGATTGTCACGGTTCACGACAAAAGTCACATATATCCCTGCTACTCCTAATTTCCCTTTGCTTTTCTTCAGAACACTCCATATCAGTACAATGATCCATGTTGTTTAGAAAGGTCATCATATAGTTACATACGAACTCGAAAAAATTATTTCAGTCGAGGATAGCCACTGGTTCTGGAGAATTTGGATTGTATAATTCTTTTGTCTCTCCTACTTCACATTCTCTCTTGTTTAGAGCTCCTTGTAATACGAGAGTACACCCATTACACTTGTTGGATAGTCTTCTTCCAAAGCTTAGGCTGGTGCCGATAGGTGGGGAAGGAAGAAAACCAACTAGGTTAAGTGTAGTGTACAGAAGGTAAGATATAGAGACATATGAAGGGTTGGAGTGAGGGAAAAGGAAATTGCAACTAATGACATGAATTTGGATATTGGAAGAGTCATTACTAGGAATACCCGGCCATCCCCTTGAAACATTTATGTTTCAGAATTTCTGTGATATTATAATTGAAAATAGTTTTTCCATTTGATTCTGACTCCAGGGTATGTATATACCAGATTAGAATCTCACATCTGTATGACATTACAGATGTTGAGTAGGAGTAAAATATTGGAAAATGGGCGATTTGATCATCAATATCGGAATTCGTAGTAATTGGTGATATTGGATTAAATCTCCTGGATTTCCTTAAAGCCAGATATTTGGTTTTGAATAAGTGTTGTAATGCACCAGTTTTTAAAATTATATATCTGTATCTTTATTTTATAAAGTGAGATATAAATTTTGAAAATTGTGTTCTAAATATTTACCTTTATCGGTTGAGAATAAGGTAAGGTGTATTAAATAACGGTAAGACATTCTTAACCAAAATACAGTTTTTAACTTACGACACACGGAGTTTGAGTTAGTATGCTTTTGTGATTTATACATGGTAATGTATGTTATCCAGTGTCCTTTGGGACAAGAGGCTGTTAATGTTACTTCATTTAGTTTACCTATGAGTTCTCTAGTTTTAAACACTTATCGTTGTAATGCAAGGTCCAAAGATTTTGAGAAGTTTATAGATATAAGAATAAAGTAGAGAACCATACGTTGGAAGTATCATTATTCTTTGAAGTGATTGAAGATGTAGATACTTATGCTAGATATTTCGTCATAGTAATATTGAGAACTTGATTCTCTCACAGGTTACTCATCCTGGATGCACTCCTTAGTGAGTAACGTTGTATGGCCTTTTTCTATTTAGGTGATATGCATGAGAAACAGTTGCATAACATTTAAATCTAGTTCCATCTAAATTAGTGCCATTGATTCTTTATGGACATATATTTGTTGCATATCTTGAGCTTGTTAAGATATGGAGTTATCCGGTTTCTGTTTAAAAGCAGAATCTGGACAAATTCAAAGCACGTTTTGGTAATAGCAGTTTGAGGATTATGCCAAGAAATTGCTAGGTTTTTGCTTCTACCATATTCAAGATAAAGAAAATAGTTTGTTCTTAACTCGTCATCTTTTTTTTTATAAAAGGAATGCTTTTGCAAAAGAAACTAGTGAGTGTATGGTAGAACTATCCAGAACCACAAACGGTTACCGAAAATTTAGTAGATCTAAGGATTCAATTGGACTCGACAAATCTTAGCCACTCCGCAGATTTAGTAGGTGATCTCAGCTATCCGAGAGATACTTCGGTTTTCTCATAGACAGTGATAGGGAGGTCAACATTATGGTGATGATGGCCTTACTAGTTGTCAGCAGGCTATGGGAAGTGATGAATTTCGGATGATGGATAGATACTTTATATCCAAGCTGGACTCCACTCACTTCAGCAAATTATGAAATTTGTTGGGTGCCCCTGAAGGGGTAAAACCCATTAGGAGCAAGTAGATCCTTCGAGACCTATGCAGGTGGAAAGGTATTAACCTAATAAGACTAGAATTGTTGAAAATATTTTCATCAAATACCCGGTGTAGATTGTGATGAGACTTTTACTTCAGTGTCTACGCTAAAATCCATAGGGATATGACTTGGCACAGCTGCTATTCTTGATTATGATATTTTGCAGGTGAATGACTATAACATCTTTCTAAATGGGAATTTGGATGTGTACATGTATATGACTCTGCCAGAGGGTTATCGTGATCAGTGGGAGCAGCGGAAGGTGTGCAATTTGCTTATGTCCATTCATAGACAAAAGCATGCATAGCGGAGACGGATCATCTATTTTGATGTAACGGTCAAGGTGTTTGACTTCATCAAAACAACAGATGAACCTAGTAAGAATGATGTGAGGAGTTATGTCCTGGGATTTGAATGAAATACTCCTGATAGGAAGCGATGTTCCTATACTATAATCAGTCAGGCTTTGGTTGTCAAAAAGTGTTTCTGCATATAGGATATGGACAAGATATCAGGAATTCTGGTGACTAGATTCGTGGTTTTAGATCTAGATTTGGGAAGTGTCCCAATCCGGATACTAAGACACCATTCTAAAAGTGTTTTAGAATGGATGACTTCAAGCGTGGTGGTGTACCTGCAGGTGATGGAGCCACCCTCTCTAAAGAGGTTTCTTCTAGACTGATGAGAAGAGAGACTTGCATGAATGGCATATCACTTACTTAAGCAATTGAGTCAATCATGTGATATCATTTACCAAACCAGATGTTGCTTTTGCAGTTGTTGTAGTAAGCAGATATTAATCCAGTTCTGGACAAACAAAGGGAAGCAGTTAAGAATATAAGAGGATGTTCTTGGTATATGGTAACGGCAGCCTCCTCCAGGAGGCAGTTATCAATTCAGGCTTCCAAAGTGACGTGGATGACAGAGATACTGTCAGAGTTTTGAGTTTACCTTCTTCTACGGAGCAGTATATTGGATAGGGTTCCAATAGGGATACTGAGGTAGGCATGGTGCAGGAAACTGGCTATGATTCAACGGAGGATAAAACCCAAGAAGTTTTTTGTTTAAAGCCATGCATATATGAACTTGGTCCCGTCAAGTATCCAGAAAAATTCTTGAGGCGGGGTATCGCTCAGTTCAAAAGATTTTTGATCTCCGCAAAGTTGAGATATAGAAAGATAAAGTTGGAACATTGTAGCGGATCCAATCACTAAGGCTTTTTCTCGAACACGGAAGTTTTTCAAAAGAGCTTTGCGAAACTGATTAGTAGAGAAATTAGGTATTCAATATCAAACGGGAAGTGGGTATGCGATACCGCAATAAATGGCTTTAACAGCAAGTGGGAAATTGTTGGGTATAGTGTCCTCAAGGCAAATATTGTAATTGTAGGTAGATGGTTATGATAATTTAGGGAGAACTTATACAGGTAGAACAGTCTTACACGAAATGATAGTATACTATATGGTTTTTCTTTATCATTGATGTGTATACATTTTACTTATTACTACGTGTCGCTAATACATAATGATGAAGCCCGTAGGATTCTTGCTTGACTATCAGTATTATGATGGCGATCATATACGTGAGAGCTGGGTAGTCCATAAGCACATCCTTAAATATCCCTAGTCGAGAGAGTATCGAGACTGGGCATCGATATTCTGGATTAGACTAGTGTATATGTTTCAAGACCCAAACGAAAGACATTGGCCGGTCTCACAGGCCATTGGTGTTGTGTTATCTAAGATAATTTACAGGTGCTCACTGGAGGTGAGCACACTGGACGGGCTCGCCGAGAACTTTTAGATGGTATTATACATATCATTAGATAGCAGTTCTATAGTAGCATGAGTACAGGTTAGTTCGTTGACCTAAGATCGTCCTTTGTCTCGTGTGAGTTCCTAATGTACATAGATTACTACCCTACCATGGCTCAAAAGAGTCGTGCATACAGGTTTTAGTTGGGTACAGTACCAAGCCACATGGAGGCAGTGAGTGATTTTCAGGGATTCGTCTCTCCTCCTATTAGGATTCAATATCACGCTGAGTTCGGTTGGCCATCACCCTAAATTCGTGGCCACGGTGGATGAGATTTACTGATGGGAGTTCGGCAGTTTCTCGGTTGGTGATGAGCTTGACTTCGGCATAATTTATCGGGTTATTAGGGATCTGACATTATCCACCCCTAGACCTAGTATGCAATACTCTTAGAAGAAGAGACCAGACTGTACGGAGATTGTTACATTCGGGCTCAATAGGGTACAGATGGACTTGATTGTCAACCTCCCTTTCGGCAGATACCTGGTTAGCCGTTACGTACAGCTAGTGCCGCTGATGTACTTGTTGTTTTGGATTTATCCAGTAAATCACTGCCAGTGTATTATCGAGTCTTCAGAGTCCCACACAAAGGGTTTCCCGGTTCAAGTGATATTATGTAGAGACCGTACGTTGGTACATGTAGGGGTCCGATTAGATACGCGTACTGGTTACACGTACTTTAATCAGACAGTTGATAACACAAGCGGGCTTAGGATTAAGCCGGATTATTAAATCAAGTTTTGATTTAATAATTTATATATATATATATATAATATTCTTTTATTATGTTCACTATTCATTTTCTCTCTCTTAGCTATTCGTATTTTTATATGGATATGCGTATATATATTTCAATACCTATACCGGGTTGTATTCTGTATTTATATAGAATACTTCTAGAAGGAGGACGACTCATTATTTGAATTTCTTTTTGGAAATGAGGTGGAGGGTGAGGTGGCTTTGGTTAAGGTTGAGGGCACGTAGAGAGGGATGGGATTTGATTGTTTATTGCAAAAGTTGTGTGACATATATTTTTGTTATGGTTAAACTAAAAGATGAAGCCATATTCCTCACTCTCATTCATTCACACATACACGCTAGCTCTCTTCTCTTCTCCTCCTACTTTCTCATTTCTCTCTTGAGCTTTTGATTTAGAGTGAAAATGCTAGTGAAAAATTCCTACATCCTCACACTCCATTTCTAGCAACCTTGGAGCGTCGGTTATTTTACTAGGTGAAGCCGGAGTTTGGATTGGTTTCCTCGGGTGGATCATCTTCGGCAAGGGCGTTCGCCTCTAAAGCTTGTTCCGGACGGCCTCCAAAGAGATTGGAGGGGTCTTCCATGATTGGGTGGACACGCGACAAAGGTTTTAATCCTTAAACGTTGCATGCTTTTTTTTCTAGTTTAGTGTTTGGAACGATCGCCAGGGATTAGTTTCTAGTGCTCCCCGTAAATTTTTTATTTTTCGATTCCTCATCGGCCGTGATTGTAGCTGCAAAGGCACTATGAACTTTCAAACACCACACTCAAATGCCTATCAACTGTCTTAAATTTTCACTCTTTCTTATGTTGATACTCCTTTTGTGGCTGATAGGGCAACTTTTAAATTCATGTCCATTACTGAACATATTGAACAAGCCCGTAGTTGATCTTTTACACCTTTCACTACTCCAAATTCCTTAGGACAACAATTCCGATCATTTCTATATGAAAATATTGATATTCCTTTTGTGGAGAATGTGACAATTTTTAAACCTATGATCGTTGCAGAGAAAATTGCAAAATCCAGTCGCCAACAACTCAACCAATTTCAATCATCTTCATATCAAAATGTGATCCTAATCCTATATATGAAAATTAGACTTCACCATCCAATTCTTATCAACAGTATCAAACTTTCACACCCTCTCATGTTGATATTTCTCTTGAGGCTAATCTTGCAACTCGTAAACACATGTCCATTGCGGAACATATTGAACACTCCCGAGGCCAACAATTTAACCAATTCTAACCCTACTCAACTCTTGCATATTATCTAGACATTGCTTCTGAACATCAATTAGGAAGTTTCACGTTTTAAAGAGAACCCTTCATTGAAATTTCGTCACAAACCACATCTAGTCTTCAAGTAGAGTTGGAATTAAGTAGAGAGAAAGAACAAGGGATCCCTCCTAGTCAAACCAAAACCAATTGTTTTAATCTGAAAACATTCCATCCTGGAATCCAACCGAATGAATTTGATGATCAACCGCTTGATAATATAATTGATGAGCTGCCATAGAATAACATGTTTGACTTGCCCAATCATGAGTGTGAAAGAGAGCCATACACCATTCCAAATTAAACTGATTCTTATCCAACTAATCTTGACATTTCCAGTTTTTCAATCCCATATAGTGAACCTAATGATCCATCGATTGTGGATAATATAATTGATGAATTTTTAAAGAACTATCTATTTGATTTGACTGACGGTGCTAGTGAGATCAGCGCTGAGAACTTCTTTGAGGATGAGCTCGCTATGTCGGATGAGTTGGATTCCCCAACTCGTCATATCCTTTCCATCGAACATTAACATCTTCCTGTACCTTTAGCCGATACTATTCTTAGAACCAATCTATCCAATATGCAAGACGATCTTCAGCCTTCATCTCCCACATCTGGATCAACAATGCTCGTCACCTAAGCTTGTTTATCCATTTTAGTTCACACTTCTTCTTTTTCTTCCCATTTTCTTTCACTTCCACCGAGGTTTGATGAACCATACTCCAATATTTCGAGTTATATGATTCTTGAAAGACCACTTGATTTAGATTCTTTTGAGAATGAGGTTGAAGAGCTTTTCGAGTCTCCTACCTCCATAATTCTTGACGAATCAAGTACTTTGAATCATGGTGCGCAACACATTGACTTTGAAACTTTCAACCTTTGTAGTGAATCTAGCTATTCAACTAACATGGATATCGATTTCTTTCTTTCCAATGAGGTGATCAACACTAGGGACATCAACTGTTATAATGACAGTTTCGAAGATATTTTCACCGAAGAACTCGCGTTTCATGAAAAATTGGATGCTATGGTGAATCAACCTCCACCGAAAATTCGTGCGCTTGAGGCCAAAAAGTTGAACCACCATCCTTTCCTCTTATCATATACGAGAATATGACTATTCTACCCACTCCTTATTTTTCACATTCTCGTTTCTACTCACACGTACTTTTCGTCTCCACCAACTGAGAAGTAAAAACATTCATTTCTACCTTTTATCTTCCCTCTACATTATCTCATATTATACTCACATTTTCATTCCTTCCACTCGAGATATGTTACCACTTCCATTCATATACAGTCTTGAGTATTCTTCACTTATATCCTCTACACGTGCTTTCACCAACTGTTGTATCATCATGATAAAATATTTGAATGGTTGGTTTTAAGTTTTGGTTTTTGTAAAGCCTTGTGTAGATCGATGATGTTCTTTCCCCTCTTACTTTGAACTTCAAAAGATTAATAGTGAAAACATTATTTTAATTAAGTTTGGGGGGATTTTGTTTATTGTATATATATTTTTTTTTATAAAAATAATAATAATCTCGTCGAAAATTTTGCATCTTCAAAAACTTTTATGACCTCTTTATGTGGCATGACAGCGAGGACACGATCAAGTTTAAGTTTGGGGGATACTCGATGAGCATTCTATCTTTGCATTTATGTTTACTTTCCGCATGCATTTGCACGTTTATTTCTTTTCGCAAATTTTTTTTTCTTTTGCATGTTTAATTGCCGCATTGCATCATATTTAAATTTTGCAATGCATATATATTAAAACCCTATATAAATTTAAAAAATTTCGAAAATATAAAAAGTTTGTCGTCGAAATACCTAGTGGGGAAATTTAGACTCAAGTCTGACAGTTTAGATTGATAGGTTAGAAATAACTGAATCCTAGGATTAGAAGTTGAAAACCCGAAAAATAACGCTCCTTGAGTTTAACTGTAACAAATATATGTCTTTGCACCACACTACATGTGTTGTGAGTTTTGAAAATTCTCGATGAAAAGTTTGAAATGTCTTTTAAAAAAATTTGAGAATCTTCGTGAGATCGATCATGTTTGTTTAGATAATATGTAATATTGAGTATGATTCATGAGTGAAGTGGAGATGAAAGGAAAGTATTGAAATATTTAATGGAGGGTAAGTCAGAGAAATAACATATCTTGAGCTTGATTGGAGTGATTACACACCTTATTTATACATACACGTCTTTAATTTTAGGATGAAAAGCATAATTTGAAGTATCTCCGTTGATGTAATTTCTAAAAAAAATTCATTCACAACAAGTTCTTATTTTGTGGCCTGGGTTACTTGGGTAATTAAGTCCTAAGGGGAGTTTCTATACCTAATATCTTAAAACCATCTGGTATGGGTGTCATTGACCCAAATCTTACTAAGTTGCTTAGAATGCCAAATAAAACAAGGCAAGCAAGTGTTCTCTCTGAGTTAAAAGTCTTTATGGTTCTTTGTGGTGGAATAATCTTGGTTGTGACGAGTTTCAGATGCACGATAAAAACATAGCTGGCTTGGGAGACATTCGTTGGGGATATGAAACTTTAAATTGAAGTGACAATATTAAAAGACTATTGCACAATCACGAAGGTGTGTATGAATGAAAAACATAGATTGAAGAATAAGACTTAGTTCTTTGTTAAAGATGATAACAATCTTAGATTCGAAACTAAGCTGTAAAATGAAAACTCAAGAAAAGCTTAGGACTTTACAAACTCATGAGATTCTTTTGAAGTTCTTCCTGGCTTTATTGTAGGCATGAAAGATTGAAATCGAATTAAAAAAAATGGCACTATTGAACGAGCACATAAAGACGTATAGGAACTTATGTTAAGCGAACAGTGAGGTGTGAAAAACCAAGGTTGATTTTTATAATTTAGGATGATAGAGTTTCTAACTTAGGTACGAAACTTTGGGATTAAAGTCGGCATTAACTTGAAAATCTAGCTTGACGGGATTTTATAGTTAGTATCCGCTGAAAAACTCTCAGGAGACACAACTCCTTCTACTAGGGAAACCTAGAGATTTAAAGGCTTGTTGCACATGCTAAATACAATCGTGTTGCCTATGAAAGTGAGCTAGGTTTTCCTTTTTTTAAAATAAAATAGTTTGCTCGAGACGATGATTCGTATTTCAAAGAATAATTTGTAACCGCAATCAAGAACGGCGTCGCTTGGTAGCTAGCCGGTGAGTACGAATCGGTCCACAGGGATTTTTGTAAATTTCCTAATTGTTCTTACGAGTTAATTCCGATTGAGGTCGGATTGATTAAATCTAAAAACTAAGTTAATCTAGATCTAAATCTTGCTAGGATTAGGTTTAGGTTAAGTTTGGAAATGCAAAGATTCTCCACCGATTTCAATACCCAAATTAAGATCTATGAGGAGTTATGGTAATTATTAATAAAGGGGATTAGTACCATCGGGAAGAAACAATGTTTTTTCCTCTAGGTTCTTTTCCTTCCTTTCTTAATCCTTACCCTAACCTCCATGGAAAATACGCTCAACAGGGCCTTTATACTACGGTATCACCGCTACCTCGTGGGATATAGTGCCGTAGGGAGCGGTGTGTGCATGTATGCATCGAGTCTTATTAATTATATGTGATGGGAAAGAAAGGTGTGATAGATCTTCATCTCTCAAGCCTTCCCCAAAACTAACCCTAACAAGCGAGGAGACTACTCGCTCATTAGGGAATTTTAGAACATATCTAAACTATCTATCTAGGGCAAGAAATTAAAGGTCTAACTAGGGCAGATAAGAAATTACCTAGAGCAGATAATAAAATTAACTAGGGCAAATAAAAAGAACTACTTACAAATTGATGCACTCTTCATTCATTGCTGAAATTACAGATCTGAATTTTTAGGTATAAAATTAGGCACAAGAAGAGGCATGACCTAATACAAGTATTTGGGTTTCTATTTATAGGACATAGAAAACACTAGGTTTACAATCGTCGCATGTCTGCTATTACAAAAATACCCCTAGAAAGACTAGTCAACGCGCCGTCATTTACCAAACTTTTCAGCACCGCTACGGGCAATACACGGCCGCGGAACCGCGGCCGTAGACCAGGTTTGGCCGCGGTTCCGCGGCCAAACAGGAGCATCTTATGCTGAAATTTCTTTGTCTTCTTCTGGTTGACTTTTTCTGACTATTTCTTTTGTTGGTTCTTCAGAATGTTTTCCATTTCTCATCCAGATCTCCACAGTGAATAAAGTCATGGACTTTTACCGCTTGCTTCGTGTCGAAGTCTTGAATCTTGCTCTGCCTTTGTTCTTTGTGAAATTGTCCATTGATCTTCGTTTAGTCTTCAAACTGTAGGCATGATAAAGATTCTCTGTTTGTTGGTCGAAGTCTCACTTTTGTCTTTTTCACTATTTTTGTTCCGAGAACCTGTAACCTGTAACTATGTAGCAGACATGGGTCAAAAGCACCTGTTTATTTGTAAAATTCATAAGAATGGGGAATATAATAATGCAATATTATGATATGAACAAATGCCCCCAAACTTATCTTTTGCTCGTCCTTGAGCAAACATAGTTTTATTCTCAACAAAAACCTAATCTCACTTTCGCAGGGAAACGCAATTGCACTGAGCTCATGCAACAAGCCGTTAAACCTCTAGGTGTCCCTAGTAGGAGGAGTGTTGTCTCCTGAGGGTTTTCAGCGGATACTACCCATAAAATCCTATCAATTCGGCCCATTAACTTTTATTCTCCAATTAGGTTTCCCAACAAGAAATTCTATTATCTTCGACTTAGAAATTATCCACCCATATTCTTCACGCTTCCTTATCATTCAACTTAAGATTATATATGTTCTGTAGACTTACTTAGCTTTCGGCATCTTTTAAGTTTTCCTTCTAGGCCGGTTCTATCTCAACTTAGGAATTTTTATCATCTCTATTAAAGATATAAGTCCTATTCTTCATTCCTATCTCCTATCTAAATCCCAATCCTATACCCCTACGTGTGTGTATATATCATCCCTACACTTGGAAATTCAAATCAAGCAATCATACTCTTGTCCGTTGTCCAAAGCACTTCTTAATTGGTGAATTTTTAGATGAATTTTGCTCACACATCCTTCATGCGATCGTTAATACTTCTTGAGGTACCAACAATCGATTGCAAAATGTGTATGCACAATAAAGCGTAATTCCTAGTCTTGTAACACCTAAGGCTTTAGCAGTGACTCCCAAACTAGTTGGTCTAAGGCACTAGGTGATGAAGCACCCTTGCTAAATATTTTTCTATTTTTGCAGCCTTAAGTAATCACAAAAACCAGTCTTCATTTTTTTATTATCTCTTTATTCACACTTGAAATTTATATTTTATTTTCTTCGTACTAAGGACTTTAGACAAGAGCATTTCAAGGTCTCCTCTACTATTCCAAGTTTCAAGGTGCGTGTTTGTGCAGTTTGTAGGGTATACATTTTCAGAATTTAGACTTAAGCTTAGGAATTATTTTTCAAACTTATACTTTAATAAAAACATCAATACTCTTCCCTTGTTTTAACTTAGCCCAAGAAGTGAACTCAAAATTTTCCTATTTCTAAATAAACTACAAAGACATATATTTTCTATCGTTAAACTTTAAGAAAGGTTATTTTTAGGGTTTTTAATTTACTAAGTATAAGATCTAGTTGTTCCTAGCTAGTTAACCTTTTTGTCAAACTCGAGTCAATTAATGCCAAAATTGAATACTTTAATTTTTATAATTTTTGAAATTTTTTCAATTTTTATGGGTTTTAAAATAAGTAATGCAAATGCAAAAGTATACACATGAATGTGAAGGAAGAAAGCTTACCGAGCATACCCCCAAACTTAAACTTGACAGTGTCCTCACTGTCATGCTACACCAAGAGGGTCAAAATGTCGGCACTCCCCTGTTTTTTTTTTATTGTTAATAGAAAAAGAAAATAGAAAAATATATACATATATACAACAAGGTCCTTCCCAAACTAAACAAGGCCTTACACGGGCCAAAAGTTAGCACCAACCATTCAAAAATTCTATCGTGATAATGGTAGGGTTGGTGAAAGAATGGGGTGTAAAGAAAGGAGTTGAGAAACAAACGAGACCGTATGGGAAGAAAGGTGGAATATGGTCTCGGTGGAGTAGAAGAATGGAGGAAGAGAGAAAGAAGTGTAGCACGATCTTGAGGGTGTAATTCGAGTGAATAAATTAGCACAAGTTGTGATGACCGATGTGTTAAAAACGATTGTGCTAATCTATCAACTCGTCGAGAAATGGGGTCAAATCTCTCAAGATTCGCAAGAAAACATAGGTACGCCGAACTTGGTAAACCCTCCATTGAAAATGGAAACGCGACGGATTCTTGCGTGGTCAAAACGATAGGAAGGACGAAAGGGAGTGATTTAGGGATAGTCTTATTCTCACCTAAGTAATTTGTCTCGAACTTGAAAGATTCCATCAATGGTTCGAAATGACTGTAAGCAACAGAGTCGATGGTTCAACTAACTCATCTGAAAATTCAAAGGACTCAAACTCGGGAGGTGAGTTTTCAACAACGTCCGAAATAGTGAAACACTCGTAATCGTTATCGTCTGTGAGAACTGTGTCAGATTCAAAGGGGTACGCACTAGTGGCGTCCAAACTGCTGTGATCGAATAGAAATCTTTCAAGCTCACAGTCCTCCTATGTGGTCGGAACGACGGAAAGGAGGGAGGGTGATTTAGGAAGTATAACAGTTAAAGGTTCACGAGGATGAATTGGAAAATCAGACAATCAAACAAAAATGGTTCATCCACAATACTATCCTCAATACTCTCCTCAATACTATCCTCATAATTCCCCTCAAAATTTAGCTTATCCATGCCATTATCATCAAAATCAAGACGCATATGAGGTTCGGGAGAAACATTTAATGACTCGGGATGATGAATTAGAGAGAAAAATTCAGTTAAATTTACGGGTTCATCATCCAAAATATTCCCGGCGTCAATATCCTCAATCAAGTAAAAATCAATTTTTTTAGACACCTCATTAAAAGCATGGACATCAATCAATTCAGGTTCTAGATTGGAGGTGTAGAGGTCAAAAGGATTGATGATGGTTTCACTCGAAAGGGACCTTTCACAATCTAGCAAATCAAGCATTACAAAGTCGCACAACTCATTAAACGATTTATCTTTAACCGGTGAATCATTTGGGACACTTGATTGAAAACCGGAGTTGTGGGATTCTATTGGGTATGAATAGGTTTGATTTGGAAGGGTGTATAGCTCACTTTCTACACTCAAATTAGTGATCTGTCCAACCGCCGCCTCATACATTAGAATTTTTGGAGCTAGTTGGAAACTAGCTACCGGGTCACTAGGTTGTATAAGGGCGGCTATGGACGCATCCACATTCCTTAGCATTTGGTTTGTCTCTACCATATAAGCTTCTAACGACTGTTCCAGACTTGACATGGGTTGTGAAGGGGTTTCAGTAAAAGATTCAAAGTTGTTTGGATTTTGGAAACTCCCAAATGGCTGTGTAGAAGAAATGTCTAGGAAAGGTGCGAAAGTTGGGTAGGACTGGTAGGAATTGAATGGTAGGACAGGAGTAGGATCAACATTTAGATAAAAATGTGAATGGACTTGTTGATCCAAAGAACTCGTAGTGTTGAAAGGAGTGAAAGATCGGTAACAAGATTGTTCAATGTGTTCAGTAATAGACCTGGGTTTCGGAGTTACATTCGGACTCTCAAAAGGTGTATCAACGTAAGAAGGTGGTGAATGTTGAAATGGTTAAGACAAAGTGGATTGCAGAGTCCAACTGTTTCTCCTAGACGCTTCTATTCGATCTTTCAAAGAAATTTTGGGCATGGAGGGGTCGTACGTAATTTGACCAGAACAATTAGCGTAAGAAGCAATGTTTGGTTGAGGGTACCAAAGTTCGGCAAGAGTTTTGTGAGGTGGGGTACCCATGATGGAAGAAAGGAGAAGAAAAAGAATGTAGGTGGAAGTGAGGTGCAAGGATATCTTGGCGACAAAATTTTGCAAGTCTTTGTAAAAAAAATTTCCTTTTTTTTAATTTGGAACTTTTTTGCAAATTTTTTTTTCGATAAAGGTCTTAGACACACTTTCAATCAACCACAAATGCACAATCACGCCTAGATCTAGGATCGCCTAAGTCAGCTAGACAGCTCCTAACTGTTCCAAAGGGCTAGAAACGGGACCTCAAACCGCCTCTTCACCGCCAATTACAGCCAGGTAAGTGGCAGGTGAGTGGGAGGCTCTCCACTACAAGTAGTGGCCTTAATTAAGTAACCACTCTCCTTAGACACACTTGCCTAGACACCACAAAGTCAGGTTAGGATCAACGGTCGATACCTACAACTAGTCCTCTGTCCTAATGAGCGCGACGTCCTTAGGGCTGAGTCTAGTATTTTTTAATTAAATAATCGTTAATGCATATGCCTTATGTGATTTCTGGGGTCCTGGGAAGGGTGATGAAATCCCCACCCAATCTGGATTGGTTTCAATCCCCTTAAAGTCCGATTAAAAATATGCAAAGCAGTAACAATCACTTGCAATCAATTTTTTATTTTAAGCGCGGCGCAAAGAATCCTGCACAAGATCAATTAGTGAGAAGGGGGAGAGATTTTTTTAGCGCAAAGAATCCTGCAGGAAATTTTACAGAAGATATATTAGGATTTGCAGAGGAGAGAAAGAGGGAACTTACAGAGCTTTTTCCACTTGCTGACGTCACAGGCCCACCGCGTTTCCGCCGCCAAAAGCCGTTCACGACCGCAGTTCCGTGGTTGAATGTGAGGCTCGGGTCCCAAAAAATTTTCCACGCGATGACATCACCAGAGCGCCGCGGTTCCGCCACCGAAACGCACCTTTGACCGCGGTTCCGCGGTTGACCTGTTGACGCGTTCCTCCAAATTTCTTCTGTTGTCTGTTGTGATATTCCTCTGTTTGTTCAGATTTGATATTTTCTGTTTTGCTCTCTGGATTTTTCCAGATCCGAACTCGTTCGTCTATCCTGCAAGATTCACACGAAAATACCCTTCAAACAATACAAATTTTTTTTCTTATATTTTTATATTTTTTTTCAGTTTTTATGATTTTTTTTAGATTAACTCGCAATTGCAAAAAGAAAATAACACGCCATCCCCGGCAACGGCGCCATTTGATTCGTATGTGTCAAAAGAATATTTTATAACCGCAATCAAGAACGGCGTCGCTTAGTAGCTAGCCGGTGAGTACGGGTCGGTCCACAGGGATTTTGTGAATTTCCTAATTGTTCTTACGAGTTAATTCCGATGGGTGTTGGATTGATTAAATCTAAAAACTAAATTTATTTAGATCTAAATCTTGCTAGAGTTAGGTTTAGCTTAAGTTTGGAAATGCAAAGATTCTCTACCTCTTTCAATACCCAAATTAAGATCTATGAGGAGTTATGGTAATTATTAATAAAGGGGATTAGTACCATTGGGAAGAAACGGTGTTTCTTTCTCTAGGTTCTTGTCCTTCCTTTCTTAATCCTTACCCTAACCTCTATGGAAAATACGCTCAACCGGGCCTTTATACTACGGTATCACCTCTACCTCGTGGGATATGGTGTCGTAGGGAGCGGTGTGTGCATGTATGCATCGAGTCTTATTAATTATATGTGATGGGCAAGAAAGGGGTGAGAGATCATCATCTCTCAAGCCTTCCCCAAAGCTAACCCTAACAAGCGAGAAGACTACTCGCTCATTAGGGAATTTAAGAACATATCTAAACTATCTATCTAGGGCAAGGAATTAAAGGTCTAACTAGGGCAGATAAGAAATTACCTAGGGCAGATAATAAAATTAACTAGGGCAAATAAAAAGAACTACTTAGAAATTGATGCACTCTTCATTCATTGCAGAAATTACAGATCTGAATTTTTAGGTATAAAATTAAGCACAAGAAGAGGCATGACGTAATACAAGTATTTGGGTTTCTATTTATAGGACATAGAAAACCCTAAGTTTACAATCGCCGCATGTCTGCTATTACAAAAATACCCCTAGGTAGACTAGTCAACGCGCCGTCATTTACCAAACTTTTCAGCACCGCTACGGGCAATACACGGCCGCGGAACCGCGGCCGTAGACCAGGTTTGGACGCGGTTCCGCGGCCAAACAGGAGCATCTTATGCTGAAATTTCTTTGTCTTCTTCTGGTTGACTTTTTTTGACTATTTATTTGGTTGGTTCTTCAGAATGTTTTCCATTTCTCTTCCAGATCTCCACAGTGAAGAAAGTCGTGGATTTTTACCGCTTGCTTTGTGTCGAAGTCTTGAACCTTGCTCTGCCTTTGTGCTTTGTGAAATTGTCCATTGATCTTCGTTTAGTCTTCAAACTGTAGGCAAGATAAAGATTCTCTGTTTGTTGGTCGAAGTCTCACTTTTGTATCATCTTTTGTCTTTTTCACTGTTTTTGTTCCGAGAACCTGTAACCTGTAACTATGTAGCAGACATCGATCAAAAGCACCTGTTTATTTGTAAAATGCATAAGAATGGGGAATATAATAATGCAATATTATGATATGAACAAACGACCATAAGACAAGTTTAGGGGTATTTGATCAGTCATATTTATTGCATATTTTTAATATCATTTCTCCTATTTTTATTCATTAATAAATAGTGTTATTTATAGTTTGAGAACATATTTAGGTTTATATGTAAAAAGATATTGTCATATGTTTTTTAACTTATAAGTAATATAAGTGGGAGTATTATGTTGCATATCTTATTCAAATAAATATCCATTTGATTCTTAATTTTTAAGTAAAATAATTGCAACCATATCTTTCTAAATAATTATTTATATTTTTCTTAAATATTAAGTAATTTAATTGTGAGCAAAATTGGTTGGAATAGTTTCTCTAATGGAATAAATGCTATTAATAATTTGATTTGAGATATTTTTCAGGTATTAAAGTAACAAATCAATTCAAGACTGCAAATAGTATCAAGAGATCCAAATCAAATCAAGTTAGCAAATCAAATCTGCCAAGTTTAGGAGAAAATTGAAGATTTTCGCAACTACAGAGAGATGAAAATATTTTCAAGATTTTATCTTCAGAAAGTGTTCCTAAAATCATAAGAAGAAAGAGGGGAAAATTGGAGAAGTGTGTTGGATGTATATGCCCTAGATGCAATTATTGTATAGTACATGATTGTATATTACATATGGATACTTGGGATATATATATACAGGACAATCTTGCTCGATATGATAGTATGCTATCTGGTTTGTCGTTACCTCAACATGTGTATATGTTCTATTTCATATTACGTATTTCGATTACATGTTGGTAAAGCCCTAGGATTTTTGCTTGACAACTAGACTTGTGATGGCGATCATCCTCATGGGGTCTAGGTAATCTATAAGCACATCCTTAAATAGCCCCTAGTTGTTAGAGTTTCGAGATAGGGTATCGATACTCCATAGTAGACTAGTGTATACGTTTCTTATTCCCGTGATGGGAGGTGGTCTGTCCTACAACCATTGGTGTACGGCACCAAAGATAGTATGCAGGTGCTCATTAGGTTATGGGTTAAACTGGACGGACTCGCCGAGAAATTCTAGATGGTAATATACCTATCATCAGATAGTAGTTCTCTGGTGACATATGTACAGGTTAGTCTTTAGACCTGACATCGTCATTCGTCTCGAGTGTGTTCCCACTGTACTTAGATTACTACTCGACCACGTCTTTAAACAGTCGTGCAAACAGGTTTTAGTTGGGTACAGTCCCGAAGCACTTGGGGGCAATAAGCGATAGAAGAGATTTGTCTTTCCCGGTATAGGGAGTTGATGTTATATTGTGTTCAATTGGTCATCACCATATGACCTTGGCCAAGGCAGTTAAGATTTACCGGATGTGAGATCCGTAGATTTTCAGGATGGTTTTGGACCACATCGATACGACTTATTGGGTTATTAGGGGTCTGACGTTTTTCACCCCCTAAACTCAGTATGCGATACTCTCAGACGAAGAGACATAACTGTACGGAGATTGTCACTTTTAGGCTCAGTAGGGATATGGAAGAGTTTGCTTGTCTACCTTCCTTCGTTCAATACTTGGGCAGCCGTTACATACAGTTAGTGCCGCAGACGTGCTTATGGTTAAACTCACTGCCAGCGTATTGTCAAGTCTTTAGAGTCCCACACAGAAGGTTTCCCAGTTTAGGCGAAACGATATAGCGTACGTATTTTGATACGTACTTAGGTTCGATTAAATACGTGTTTTTGTACACGTACTTTTAATCAGACGTTTTGTTAATACTAGCTGGTTTGAAAGATAGGAAGATTATCACATTTGGATAAAATGTGAGCTAATATTATATATCCCTTTTTAGTATCTCTTTTTTCGGTATTCGTATTTTGACAGAATACGGTATTTATACGAATACGGTTATTTGTATAAATACGTGTATTTGTGTCTTAATACAAATACAGGTATTTGTATTCTCACTTTTCTTTTAATATGAGAATTAGTGGAGTTGTGACTCACTGTAGTGAGTCACAAGCCCACAACATTCTCACATGATCTAGAAAAGATGAGAAGAAAAAAGAGAGCCACCTCATGTGTATACATATAAATATGTATATGTATATGTGTATACACACACACACACACAAATACAAAGAGATCCCAACAATAGGAGGCGGATCCGCGGCCCATATAGTGCAACTCGCGGTGGAAGCATTGCCGTATCTTGGCCGTTGGATGAAATATTTTATGGGCGGGATCATCATTTAATGTGTATCTATATGGAGTCTAGGGTTTCAGTCTTTAGAGTCTATATAAATGACCGAGCAGTAATGATGAAAATCTATCTAGGGTTTATTGTTTTAGTCTTTCTTTTCTTTGCCTCTTTAAATTTCTAGTCATTAGAAATTGTAATGAAGCTTTATGGTTTTATCAAAAAAAACGTAGAAGAGTTCTTTCAATTATTGTCTCTTACTTTTCGCATTACTTTTTTGCAACTTTAATTCGGTACTTAATTTTATGCAATTACTTTTCTTTCTTTAATTTTTAATTTAGTTAATATGATTGTTTTCTATGAGTTTTTCCTTCTTCCTCCCTTCTCTTTGGTGTATATGCAATGATACTCAAAGATTGCTCCTCGCTTTCGTGAGGGCCCCAGGAGTTAGCATACATATTGTGCTTCAATCTCTTTACCCTTTTTCTTGTTTATTTTATCCCTCCCAATAAGCGAGTAATTTCTCAGTTGTTAGGGTTTGTAGGAAAGGGTTGTTTAAGGGATGGAAAAATCCTGTAAATTTTTCTTATGGTTTTAATCTTTATAAACTTTAACAACACAAGTATTAACCCTCCTATTTGAGCATTCTATTCATTCATGATAGTCATGATCCCAATTTGAGATTCATTAATAGTTGTTTTGTTGGAGGCTTGAGATCAATAGGGATCAATAAAAGTACAAGGGTCAATAGAGGGAATTCCTATTACCCATCTAAGCATCATAATCCACATTCATCGCTATTCCTCTTGCATTAATTAATTAAAACATAAAAAGAATAATTTTTCTAAAATACCATCTTTTAAACTATCTATTCCGAAGACCCTAATAAGTGCTTTTATCATTGTTATTTTCTTTTAATCTCTTTCACTTTAAAACAAACATCCAAACCTTTCCTATTAACTCGTCTAAAACATGATAATTAATATTACTATCTCCCTATGGACGATCCGTACTCATCACAGGTAGGAATTGCGACACTGTGGTGATTGTGGTACTTTAGGACACATAAAAACTCAATTTTTCTTATCAATCAATCATCTTCGTCTTCAATATCAGGGAAGTAAAGTGTATTGTCTTCTACTTCGCTCTCGACACTTATAACCCTATAAGTGTGCAAAGGGTTTGATGTTCGAGGTTCTCTTCTTCGCCTTTGTGGGGAAGGCGAGGAAGACGTAGACGGCTAGTCTTCTACCAACTCTTGCATGCGTTGTATGAAAAAAAACATTTCCTCAGCGTGTGACTGTAGAATTAGTGAAACACGCAGAAGTCAGGGTCATTTACAAGCTCTTCTTCTCTAGAAATGGTTGAAATAGGGTGTTCCACATCGATGCTTTTAATAGCTTGGCAGATTTGCAATAGCTCCCATCCAGGCATTAAGATTATCGCCTGATTTATCCCCTTGGTGGAAGGGAGTAAATAAATCTTTGGGGTAGTCTGGTTTTGCGACTTTGACCTGGTCCAGTGTCTGCAGGCATTCGAATTCTCACCGGGCTTCCTTGCGAAGTGACCGCATTTGTTGGCCAATGTTGAAGTTCTGCTATTCGGTGTTGTCGGTTGTCTATTCGGTTGTTTGTATCACAGAGTTGCTGCCGAAACTGGCTCCTTTGTTGACGAAATTCGAGGATGTCCTCGTGCAAGTCTCTCAGTTCATCATTCAATCGAGAGATTGTCTACATGGATGCTGCATGCATTTCATTGTGTCTTTCGGACACTCTGAATAAGAAATCCACTCTTTCCGTAGGATTCCTTTAAGGCAAGGGGTGTAACAGAAAATACTGGTCTTCGTCCATTGGTAGGGGACTCGGTGCTTCTTTGGCCAGGCAGCCAATTTCAGCATTTGCATCGTTGCTTTCTTCCCGTTGGAAGGTTATGGGCGAATCGTGCCTCTGTTAAGGCTCTGGTTCCTCTTTGCTCGTATCCAACAACATCTGAAGAACGTGACAAGGCGTTTTTCCTTCTTCTATTCTGAGGGACGTTCGAGACCTGGTTCTGTGTAGAGTCCTGTATGATCTCCTTGAACGTGTGGCGGCATCTTAAAGAATGCCCTGCCTACTGATGCAATATGCAAAAGCTTGGGGATGCGGCCAGTTCGACTTCACCAGGCATTCTAGGATATAGGAGTTCTGTGCTCAGATTCCTGAGAAAACGGAATGCTCTGTACAAATCTTGAAATGTCATTGACTCGATCTCTTTTCCTTCCAGTTCTCTCAAGAGTGGTGACCATAGACGTTGAGGGGGAAATATTTCTTCCATGCGGATTGCTCTCCACATGTTTCGAGACATCTGGGATGCCTCGATTTTTCGAGCCCTTCTACGACTGGTCCTTGTGGTAGCCTCTTTAACCCGATTGCATTGGAATTCTGAGATCTAATGGTACAGATTCCCAGTCAATATTTATGATTCACAAGCCTGTTATCGTAAGAAATCAACATTCCTGCGCATTAAGGCATTTTTTGCTCGGAGTCTTCTATATTCACCCAAGACTTCTGAGAGTGTGGTATTTCCGGCTTCTATATAGTCGTCGCCATTATGGTCAAGTGAGCAATGGTCTCAGCCATGTTGGTTAGTTTTGCTCCCTTTATACTAGAAATAGAGAGGCGGAATGCAAAAAAATTAAATTTTGAGCAAGCATAATTAACAAAACCCCAAGTGATCAAACCATAACCCTAAACTAGCAACCACTAGGAGTTTATCTACTATGAAAATGGGTTATACCTAAAAGATGCGCGTCCTTCGGGTCTTCAAAACTCCTTCCTCTTGTGCTTCTAGGGATCCTTGATCAACCTGTAGGGTTCCTAGGCACACTAATGAAGTCTCACAAGGCATCAAACATGGCTAATTCAAATTTTTCCTTGTGCCTACAAACCCTAATACGGATCGTTAACTAGGTATATAGGCGATGCAAGCATGTAAACGAATTTAAATGCTAAAGGAAAGTGACTACAACCTTTGTAGATCCGGTCCACCACTTCCTAAGCTCCACGACGATGTCCCTCCGCTGTCCAAGTCGGATCCCGAACTCTAGCATTGGCTTCATCGAAGATATGGGCGGGCTTGATCATCGGCTTCGATACCGAAGATGATCTACGTCGAGGCATCACAAGATCAAACTCCGACTTCACCAAGTCATGAAACTTGTGAAGAAAACACCCTATACTACTTGGCAAGAGTTAGAGGATGAAGAAATAGGAGGTGCGTTCACTTTAGAATTGGATTTCTCACTTGCCATTGGAGTAGCAAGCTTTTCTTCATGGAAGAAGAAGATGATGAAGGAAAAAAGAATATGATAAGTATTGAATAATTAGATAAATAAATCAATACTTATCATATATTAACCCTTGGTTAATTGTAGAGAATGGACCATGGTTAACTTGAATGGTTAGGGTTAAGTATAAGACAAGAGTGGTGACTTAGTCAAGGTTTCAAGAAGCTTCAACTAAAAACAAAACAAGTCCACCATTTATCTTTCTCTTTTCCAAAAAGAAAAAGATAAATAAATAGATAAATAAGTAAATGAATAAACAAAACCCAAATCATTAGTTTAACCATGGTTTAATTCTTTACACAAAACCAAGTGAGCATGTATCATCAAACATGATACAATCAAGTGCACGAAAGTATATCACATATACAACTTGCACAATTCAAGTGAGAAAATCCATTTAAAATGAACCAATACTAGTCAATGCAAAGTAATATATCAAATATATGATTATACTTTAAATCATTAAATCAACACTTGATTTAACGATCCGGTCATATCGCATATAACCGACTAGTATCCTATGTATCGGCTTATCGAATCAATCCTTGATTCGATAAGTAGGTTATATCGCATATAACCAATCGATACATAGATCGCGAGAATGGAATACGGTATCACATACACGAATTATTCTCGGTCCCGCACATATCTCATATGCGGCTCCTATTTCGTTTCGCTTGAGCCAGGAAACCTCTGTGTAGGACTCTAAAGACTCGTCAATATGCCGGCAGCAGATGATGATCATATCAAGCACCCACAAGCCGCAAGCGGTCTGCTAAACGTAACGGCCACCCGGGTATTGAGCGATCAGAAGATCGACGAGCAAGCCCGCTCACACTCCTGTGAATCCAACCAGTAACACTTAACGTACAGTCCGGTCTGTTCGTCTGATATGTCACATATCTCGCCTAGGGGTGGTAAACGTCAGACCCCAATAGCTTGATAAGTCATGCCGACGTGAAGTCCATGACATGTGTGAAACTACTGATAACACTTACCAGTAGGTCACTGCAACCCTGGCCAGGGATTTCCTGTTATGGCCAGTCGAGCATAGCGCAACATCAACCCCCAATACCGGGAGAGACGAATCCCCTCCTATCGCTCATTGCCTCCATATGAATCGGGACTGTACCCAAAAATCACCTGTTTGCACGACTCAATAGAGCCGTGGTAGGGTGGAAATCAAAGCACAGTGGGAGACATACAAGACTCTATGACGATCTCGGGTCTACAGACTAAGCTGTACCAGTGTCACCAGAGAACTGCCATCTGACGTGAGGTATAATACCATCTGGGAGTTCTCGGCGAGTCCATTCAGTGTACCCAGTCTTCACTGAGCACCCGTATACCATCTCTGATGTCAAACACCAATGGATATGGGATCATCCATTGCCCATCACATGGGTCGAGAAGATATACGCTAGTCTACTCTGGAATATCGATGCCCCGTCTCGATATTCCCACGACTAGGAACATTGAAGGATGTACTCATTGACTACCCAGGCCCCACTAGTATGATCTGCATCATAATCCTGGAAGTCGAGTACACATCCTAAGGGCTTTATCAACATGTAACAGAGAGACAGAAAGTATACATGTTAAGATAAAGATCAACCAGATAGCGTACTATCATGTCGATCAAGAAAGTCCTACCTACATATGTCCCAGCATCCACTACAATATACATCCAATGTACAGTAATGGCCTCTAGGGCATCCATATAACTTACAATCTCCCACTTGCACTAGGGCCATCTGTAGCAGTGGTCGCAGTATCACATACTCAACCATCCTATATAAGTCTCTCTCTGGGAAAAAGCCTTCGTGAGTGGATCCGCCGTGTTGTCCTCTGAGTCTACTCTCCTAACCTCGATCAACCTGGAGATCAACTATCTCCATGATCAGGTGATGCTGCCTCAGAATTTGTCTGGGTCACTGATGGGACCAGGGTTCCAGGGCCGAAGCCACACTTCCATTGTCATACAATGGCAGGAACCTAGTTCTTCTTATGAACCAATATACACCCAAACTGCCTCTTTGGTAGTAACTTTAATAGCGATATTACCAGCCTTTATCGTCTAGTTTGCCACGGTATCTAGCTTGGAATTCTTCCAACATATCGTCCCTTTACCGAGGGTAAAGACAATGCCTGCGACTGACATTCAGTCGTCCTCATCACCCTGGAACTTTTCCAGTGATTCTCCCCAGGATCGAGGTGGTATCACCTTTATCCTATTTGGAGAATGGTTGTGATAAGAGGAGATTGACCGTGCGTAGCATAAGAAACGCCTTCCCTATCAAGAGTATGTCATCCACGTACTCTACGAGGATCACTACCATACTCTCTACTACCTCTTTGTATATACAAGGTTCATCTACCATTCTGATGATGTCAAACTGTTTGACTAATTCATCAAAACAGACGTTCCAACTCCGCGATGCCTGCTTCATCACATAAAACATCTTGCACACGTTTCCGCTGCTCCCACTGTCTACGAAGCCGTCTGGCTGTGTACTTATAGACGCTCTCTTCCAAAACATCATTTAGAAAAGTAGTCATGATACCCAACCACCAGATATCGTAGTCATGGTATGTAGCCGTGGCAAGTAGGATCTGGATGGACTTAAGCATAGCTCCTTAGAAAAGGTTTCATCATGATCCATACCTGGTCAATGATGCAAACCTTTAACAAGTCTAGCTTTGAAAGTCTCTATTTTTCGATGTTCACCAAGTAATCTTCTCAAGATATACTTGCTCCTGATGGGGATTTAACCCTTCAGATATAGCAACCAAAGTCCATACTTTGCTGGTGTACATGGATTCCATCTCAGATCGCTAAGCATCCAGCCATTCTTACAGAGTCCTTACTCTCGATGGCCTGCTCGAAACTAGTTGGGTCATCATCTCATGATGCATTCCTTGCTCCCACTGTCATCGAGAAACCGAGGTATCTCTCAGATGGGTGAGGAACCCTTCTAGATCGGCGGAGAGGCTGAGGTTCGTTGGAATCTACTGAATCCTTTGGTTCTACCAAATCATCTGCTTCAGTTCGTATAGCTGGAACATTTCCAGTTTTACGTAACAGATCTTGCTTCGAGCTTGTTCGGATTTTGCTTTTAGACATAGCCCGGACAACCCCAAATCTTAACCAACTTAATATATGGGCTCTTCCTTTTCCATATTATATATGAAGTGGTAGGCACTGATTTGATTCGAACCCTATTCAATAGGTATGCAACTTCATAAGTGCATAACCCCAAAAGGAAATAGGTAACTCAGTAGTACTCATCATAGAGCACACCATATCGAATAGGGTGTTATTGCTCCGCCCCGATATACCGATGTGCTGTGGTATATTCAGAGGAGTAATACGGAGAGAGAATCTTATTCTCTTTAGAATATTCCAGGAATGCCATGCCCAAGTATTCTCCTCCCTGATCTCATCATAGGACATAATACTTATACCCGTATTTTGGTTCTCTACTTCTAACTTATATTCTGTGAATATCTCAAAAGGTTCGGACTTGTGTTTCAATAGGAACATATGTCTGAATCTTGAGAGATTATCAGAGAACGTAATGAAGTACAAAGAACCAGTCTTGGCATTTGTAGACAGGAGACTCTACATACATCATCATGTATTAGTCCCAAGAGTTTACTAACTCTTTCTCTGTTTCCAATAAACAGAGCTATGGTCATCTTATCTTTGTGACATGAATGGCAAGTTTCACAAGATGTAAATTCAAACTTATTTAAATATGCATCTAAAATGTAACTTCAGCCAGTCGGGTCGCATTGATATGACCTAGTCTACAATGCCTCAATAATGATTCGTTCATTTCTGAACTCTTCCTCTTATGCGTGTTCTGTATACTAGGAACTGTAGTTTGATTTAGAACATCAATGCTTTTACATAACGTGCCTGAACCGATCAACTTTTGATATAGGAAATGTTCAAAACATTATCCAACAATACAAAATTTTATCATTTCTTTACTTGTAAAGAGAGTGATATGATTTTGTATATCAGGTTCGGTATCTAATAACATTTGTTCAGAATCAATGTACTGGTAATACTGGGTGACAGTGACCAACAGACTTGGCTGCAACACTTGCCCCGTTCTCTGTCTCATGAAACTTATCACCCGTTCTCAGTTTTTCTACCTTTTTATAGCCTTATGTAACAGATTACATATCTGGGATCTTGATCCGGTATAAAATACCCAGGATGCAGAGGATACTGAGAAACAGTTCTACGTAATGAACACACCCGAAGGAGATGCATCATATGCACTTTCTTCGTTTGGGCGGCATAGGAATTCTGGTATTCCCCTAACTCCTGCTCGGTCTTATAATTATTATAAGATGGAGCGGGACCAACGTTCCCCAGCTCAGTATAACAAGCGGGTTCGGTCAATTCATCCATATTATTATCTTGATTAAGGCGTGATATGGTCGCTACCTGGAGAGAGAGAGAAGAAAACACTCAGCGTGCGCTCTTGAAAGATTAGATTGGTTATATATTTTATCTAATCAGGATGGCTCCCACTATTTTTATCAAATCTTCCTTCAAACCCTAAAAGGAAAGACTAGCCGGGATTAATTACACTCTACAAGTTCGCCAATCTTTCAGCCAGGCCAGTGTCGGTACTTTGAGGGAGGTTCCCCGTGCTTTCGCACGGACCTAATTAGAGTAAACCTCGTTTTCCCAGAGGCGTAACCCCGTTGACACCTTTCTAGACACCTACTTGATCGGCTAATTGCAAAGTGCAAAACTCTCCCAGGAGTAACAATTACTCGCAGTGGGTATCGGGATCCAACTATCACATAGAAGGTATGCAATCTCATTGCAAATTTCAACACTTGAAACTCCCGATAAAGATTTTTACCCCTAGCACTTATGACCTTAACTATGGTCAACAAATCATAAGCACTAGTCAAGTTCTACCCGTCATTTCGTGATTAATTAGACCCACCCACATGACCCTTAACTAAGGTCAACAAAGTCACGCGACTGTCCTAACTAATCGCATCATATGCGGTGTAGGAAGACATCACTTAGCTACCGTACACTGTGCCTTAACTAAGGTCAACAAACACAGCACGAATACTAAGTACTCTACTTCCTAAAATGACGGAGGGTTGCGAATGGTTTTTATGAAAACCTTTAACGCTTTGAACTTGATCTCGTTGCGGAATCAAATGGTTTTTAAATGGAATGTCTTTGATGCTTTTCTAGTTTTGCTAAAGGGGTCACTCCCGGTGAAGGGATCGTCGGCCCTTTCCTCGTCGAATGAGGTGCGGGATATATCATATATATCACTATGCAAAGCAGAAACTATAGAAGCGATCAAAGGACAAACCGAGGGTTGTAGCATCTGCCAGTTAATGCTAAAGGAGTCACTCCCGGTGAAGGGATCTCGGTCCTTTCCTCATCGAATAAGGTGCGGGATGTTCTATAATGAACACCGCGATGCAAAGCAAGAACTGTAGCTACCTGTTTTTTATTTTGAAATTCGATTCCGCAACATCAATTAGGTTTATTTTCTTTCATTAATCTCATTAATGAATATCCCATCATTTAAGTCCACCTAATCATCATAGATAAATATAACGTACGCTTATGCCATCCGCATTCGCTTCGATGTCCCGTCTGCACCGTTAGGTTAGGTAACTAACGGCAGAGCGAGGCAGGGCTAGCGCGGGTGTAAAACATAAGCAACGTCTATATAATATATCATATATACTATATATAATATCTGTCACAGAACATCACATGATCACTTCACAGATAAATCACAGCAGAAGAAACATATGAAATATTGGATATACTAGGACGTCCGTGTTTTCAATACGAGCCAGTATAAAACACGGATTCCACGATCGTGATGAATAGCCAATCCCACACCCCTAGACCCCTACGAGAGCGGCAAGCAACCCTACCAATTCTAGGGTTAGGAGACCCGGACTCGACTCCTCGAGTTGGTCTCCCACTAGACCCTAGAACCCGGTTACTTGTGCCCTCCTCCTTGGGTCTATCCTAGTGCAGAAAAGTAAATAATATACAAAGGTGACATCTTCCGCAACCTGGAAGTGTCCCAATAAAAGAATATTTCATACAAGTTTTTACATGAATGAAAATGAAAAACAATCTTCTCACATAAAAACCCCCGGCTATTCAAACACGACGATCCAATATAACATATCCAGCAACACATAACATCACATGTCATCAACGTAAGTAAATATGCGCATCCCAATTGTCGTTGACATATAGCAACGAAACCGGCTATATCACATATTACACTTACGGTCACAGAAAAGAAAGTGTAAAACTACAACAGTTGGAATCCGCAATCTCTTGAGACATCGCATGCCTAATCAAATGAATTACTTAGACATCGCATGCCTAACAATTATAAACCCCGCATTTTAGTCTCATTATCGAAAACTCTTTTCAATACCAAGTCGGGCAATTCAACAGGATTCCCGACATTCTGATCGAATGCTCGTCGCAAACTTTAGTAGGCGGCCGCACCCCCAATGCCGTTGACGAAGTACACCGAGGCGGAATACCGCTGCCGCGAGCACCCGAACGGATGCTTTCGGCGACGGGGTTCTCCTACAGTCACTTGGTCGGGGCTATGGGGCGAGACTGTCTATTAAGTTTACCCGGCGAGTATCCGCGTACACTACGTGATTGCGACGGACTTTTGATCACATCAAAATCCCGTGGCAACCGATCAAGTGAGACTAAACTGCTATGTTTATAACATTCATTCAGTTATCTCATAACTATTTGTGAATTCCAAATGTTGTATCACATTCCGGATAAATAGAAAATGCTAAACTTTTCGATCGAACAATCGAACACCCAAGTTTTCCCGATCAACCGAATGAAATAAGTTCAAAGACATTCACTTCATGCCTCGGTACCAACGGTCCAGCCGTAGAAGGGTCAAGCCAATGCCTCACATGTGGCACGCCGTACAGCCCCAAACCCTAAGGTTCAAAGGGCAGTTCAAGACGGTCACATAATCGAGTTAAGGTTTGTTGTCTTCTAGAGGGACCATCGCGTTACCTGCACTACTCAGAACGTCCTTAAACCACGGAAAAATCCAACACTTGGAAATTTTCCGGCAGGGGAAAAGGTGGGTATTTATGTCCGGTCGAACTTTTTAACATATTCTAAAATTACCCGGAAAGGCACACAGACAGAATTAGACAATCCGATCGATACACCGAGTCCCCAATACAACCCAGAAAGTTCAACTCTTGAAAAAATATTAAAAATTCCCAGGAAAACAAGCACCAGAAAATAGGAATTACTGTGCAAAAAGTATTGGGCATTGTGACAATACGGCCGCGGAACCGCCGCAGAAGCCTTGCTTCTGCCGCGGTTCCGCCGCACTCTTGTTGAATCATGGACACGTGTTGCACAGTAATTCTTAGGATTCCCTGCTGATTTTTCTGCATATTTTTAATATAGAAAAATCCACATTTTACAAAATTGTCCAGAGAGCATGTTTAGGGTTAGGGTTTCGGTCCGATCGGATTTCTAACTCCGTCTATGCATCGCCTAGGGCTCTAGCTAGGCTCTGATACCAATGTAGGGTTCCTAGGCACACTAATGAAGTCTCACAAGGCATCAAACATGGCTAATTCAAATTTTTCCTTGTTCCTACAAACCCTAATACGGATCGTTAACTAGGTATATAGGCGATGCAAGCATGTAAACGAATTTAAATGCTAAAGGGAAGTGACTACAACCTTTGTAGATCCGGTCCACCACTTCCTAAGCTCCATGACGATGTCCCTCCGCTTTCTAAGTCGGATCCCGAACTCTAGCATCGGCTTCATCGAAGATATGGGCGGGCTTGATCATCGGCTTCGATGCTGAAGATGATCTACGTCGAGGCATCACAAGATCAAACTCCGACTTCACCAAGTCATGAAACTTGTGAAAAAAACACTCTATACTACTTAGCAAGAGGTAGAGGATGAAGAAATAGGAGGTGGGTTCACTTTAGAATTGGATTTCTCACTTGATTTCATCACTTGCCATTGGAGTAGCAAGCTTTTCTTCATGGAAGAAGAAGATGATGAAGGAAAAAAGAATATGATAAGTATTGAATAATTAGATAAATAAATCAATACTTATCATATATTAACCCTTGGTTAATTGTAGAGAATGGACCATGGTTAACTTGAATGGTTAGGGTTAAGTATAAGACAAGAGTGGTGACTTAGTCAAGGTTTCAAGAAGCTTCAACTAAAAACAAAACAAGTCCACCATTTATCTTTCTCTTTTCCAAAAAGAAAAAGATAAATAAATAGATAAATAAGTAAATGAATAAACAAAACCCTAATCATTAGTTTAACCATGGTTTAATTCTTTACACAAAACCAAGTGAGCATGTATCATCAAACATGATACAATCAAGTGCACGAAAGTATATCACATATACAACTTGCACAATTCAAGTGAGAAAATCCATTTAAAATGAACCAATACTAGTCAATGCAAAGTAATATATCAAATATATGACTATACTTTAAATCATTAAATCAACACTTGATTTAACGATCCGGTCATATCGCATATAACCGACTAGTATCCTATGTATCGGCTTATCGAATCAATCCTTGATTCGATAAGTAGGTTATATCGCATATAACCAATCGATACATAGATCGCGAGAATGGAATACGGTATCACATACACGAATTATTCTCGGTCCCGCACATATCTCATATGCGCTTCTATTTCGTTTCGCTTGAGCCAGGAAACCTCTGTGTAGGACTCTAAAGACTCGTCAATATGCCGGCAGCAGATGATGATCATATCAAGCACCCACAAGCCGCAAGCGGTCTGCTAAACGTAACGGCCACCCGGGTATTGAGCAATCAGAAGATCGACGAGTAAGCCCGCTCACACTCCTGTGAATCCAACCAGTAACACTTAACGTACAGTCCGGTCTGTTCGTCTGATATGTCACATATCTCGGCTAGGGGTGGTAAACGTCAGACCCCAATAGCTTGATAAGTCATGCCGACGTGAAGTCCATGACATGTGTGAAACTACTGATAACACTTACCAGTAGGTCACTGCAACCCTGGCTAGGGATTTCCTGTTATGGCCAGTCGAGCATAGCTTAACATCAACCCCCAATACCGGGAGAGACGAATCCCCTCCTATCGCTCATTGCCTCCATGTGAATCGGGACTGTACCCAAAAACCACCTGTTTGCACGACTCAGTAGAGCCGTGGTAGGGTGGAAATCAAAGCACAGTGGGAGACACATAAGACTCTATGACGATCTCGGGTCTCAGACTAAGCTGTACCAGTGTCACCAGAGAACTGCCATCTGACGTGAGGTATAATACCATCTGGGAGTTCTCGGCGAGTCCATTCAGTGTACCCAGTCTTCACTGAGCACCCGTATACCATCTCTGATGTCAAACACCAATGGATATGGGATCATCCATCGCCCATCACATGGGTCGAGAAGATATACGCTAGTCTACTCTGGAATATCGATGCCTCGTCTCGATATTCCCACGACTAGGAACATTGAAGGATGTACTCATTTGACTACCCAGGCCCCACTAGTATGATCTGCATCATAATCCTGGAAGTCGAGTACACATCCTAAGGGCTTTATCAACATGTAACAGAGAGACAGAAAGTATACATGTTAAGATAAAGATCAACCAGATAGCGTACTATCATGTCGAGCAAGAAAGTCCTACCTACATATGTCCCAGCATCCACTACAATATACATCCAATGTACAGTAATGGCCTCTAGGGCATCCATATAACTAACACAACCATGCTTGAGGGCCTTCTTTATCCTAGATAATCCACCCGAGAGTTTGTAGTCCAAACTAAGCTTCATTAATGAAGCAACTTAATAACCTAGTTTGTTAATCTAGGTTATTAAGATGATGTAGAGATTGTTAATGGGATTTATTTATCTCAAAACCTACATGATTCTCAACTCATGAGAAGGGTTGGGGTTTGAGGAAGAAGATGGAGCTCAAGAGAGGAGAGAGAAGGCTTAGGTTAGAATTAATGAAGAATGGCTAAGAAAAATCATATGTATCAAAAATATTTTTTCAAATAAAAATTCAAGTTATGTCTGAATAGTTTTTACAAATGAATAAACAAAGATAATATCCATGCTTCACACCATGCTAGAAACCACCTCACCCTTCCACTTCATTTTCTATTTATAACAAATAGAAAAATTACATAATGAGGTGCCATCTTCTAGAAGTATTCTTGTATAAATACAAGAATACCTGACTGTATATACATACCCGTATTCATACCAAAAATACGAATACAGAAAGATAGATAAATCCAATAACATGATACTAGAATTAAATCAATGCTTGATTTAATAAACTGGTTTAATCATAAGCCCTCTAGTATCACAAACCATCCGATTAAATTTCGCGCAACTAGTACACGTATTTAATCGGAACCCTGCACGTATAAATGTACGGCCTCTACATCGTTTCTCTTGAACCAGGGAAACTCTCTGTGTGGGAATATAAAGACTCGACAGTACGCCGGCAGTGGGTTTAACCACAAGCAGGTCAGCGGCATTAGCTGTACATAACGGCTACCCAGATACCTGTCGAAAAAAGGTCGACGAGCAAGCTCCTCCGAACCCCTACTGAGCCTATCCATGACAATCTCCGTACATTCCGGCCTTTTTGTCTAAGAGTATCACATACCGGGTTTAGGGGGTAGTAAACGTCAGACCCCTAATAACCCGATAAGTCGTGTCGATGTGTCTCAGGACCGATCCAAGAAACTACTGATCAAACCATCAGTAAATTTCAACCGCCTTGGCCAAGGTCTTAAGGTTTTAGCCAACCGGACACAGTACGATATCGACTCCCAATATCAGGAAAGACGAATCCCTGACAATCGCTCACTGCCTCCATATGGCTCACGACGGCACCAAACCAAAACCTGTTTGCACGAATCAGTAGAGCCGTGGTAGGGTAGTAATCTAAGTACAGTAGGAACTCACACGAGACAAATCACGATCTCAGGTCTAAAGACTAACCTGTACTTATATCACCTGAGAACCGCTATCTGATGATATGTATAATACCATCTAGAAGTTCTCGGCGAGTCTATCCAGTGTACTCACCCCCAGTGAGCACCTGTATACAATCATAGGTTATCACACAAATGGATGTGGGACCAACCATAGCCCCTCGTCGGGGTCTAGAAACGTATACACAAGTCTACTCTAAAATATCGATGCCCGGTCTCAATACTCCTGCGACTTGGGACATTTAAGGCTGTGCTTACGGACTACCCAACCCCCATAAGTATAATTGCCATCATAATGCTGGTATTCAAGCAAAATTTTATAAGCTTTACTAACATGTATTAGCCATATGTGATATCGAGCATAACATATGCACATGTTAAGATAAAAAAAAAAACCAAATTAGTATACTACTCAAATAGTATAAGAAATATAAGCAATATAAAGCAGCAAGAAGAACAAATACACATGTTCAGATAAAGACAGCTCAAATAGTATACTATACAACTGAGCAAGATTGTCATGTACATACATATCACTGACATCCTTTACAATATAGGCCTCTAAGGCATACATATCCAACAAGTTATGGTTCCAATCTCTTTATATGGTCGTAGAATATATGTCCCGTCGGGCTGTTCTACCGAGTGTGGGGTTGTGGATGGAGAATCTTCATAATTCTCCTAAGGGGGCAATGTCAGCGATGTGGGCTCAACTTGGGCCAGCTCCAGACTTGCCCACTTTCATCAGCTAGTTCTTCCCAGGTAATGTTTGAAGCATGACACGAGTTTGATGCGCAAGGAAATGCCTCGATTACCTTCTCAACTGGGTATTCCTCTTCTTTCTCCTGCTGAGAATGCTTTCCCCTGGCAGCATTACGCATGGAGTGTTAGCGTTTTCTCGGACAACCGGTGGGTTATCTTGAGTTGTTTCTTCCGGTTGTTGACGAACTTCATTGGCGGGACTTATATCCGATGGTGTGTCTGGTTCCTGAGAGTCGTTTACAACTTGGTTGCTCTTTCTATCGATACGGGTGGTATAGTGACAAGTGTGAGTTTGCATGAGCTGAGTTCGGAAATTACTTCTTAATAATGCATTTGCAAGAAATATTAAGCGTTGCCTCTGTCGCTCTGCATCCTATGGGTTGGATAGCTCAGAAGTTTCTGGTTCCCAGAACTTCTCTTGTGGCTTCTCTTCACTCATTTCTTCGCTCCAGAAATCGGACGAGATGAATTCATGCAGGGTTATTGGGGGAAATTTTAGTGGTTCCTCTTGCTGAGGGGCTTTCATCTTCTTTCCGTTATCCTTTTGTGTACCAACGGCAAAGACGGTAGCCAGAACATGTGTTGTCACTGGTGTGGGAGCTTTCTTCTTTCGAGGAATCCCAGGCATTCTAAACTCCTGTGGAGCTTTGCAGTCTTCTTTGAGATGACTACTTATCAGGGATCTGCTTGGGCCTCCTATTGAACATAGGTGCTCTGGAGGCAATTATTATAATTTTACATGGGCCTATATGGATAGAATATTCTTGCACAACATGATAGTATGCTATCTGGTTTGTCTTTATCATTCATGTGTATATATTTTACTTGTTATTACGTATCGCTAATACATGTTGATAAAGCCCATATGATCTTTACTTCACTACCAGGATTGTGATAGGGATCATACTAGTGAGGCCTAGCTAGTCCATAAGCACATCCTTAAGTGTTCCTAGTCATGGGAGTATCGAGACTTGGCATCTGTACTCCAGATACCAATTTTGTCATGACCCGAAATATGAGCTCGTGACCAGCACTTAAACCACACAACGTCTAAGGGCGTAACGTAATTCAAGTAAGCTGAACCCAGAAATCTAAACCTTTTTAAGAAAATAAAGGAGGAGAAGTTTTTTGAAATAAGGGTATAATGAAATCAAGTGTGCTTAAATGCATAGAAAAGGAACATGAAAGTGCAAGTGAAATTTACTAGTTTGAAAACATGTTTCGTCTTTTAAAAATTTTGGCAGCACTTCCTTTGTATATTTTGATCCAAAAACACAAATACATAATAATGATAAAGGCATCCCCAAGCGGGAGCTAGCTCTTCGCCAAACGGCGGATCACAACCACGCAATACATTATAAATAAGTATACGACGCCCAACGGCGAAGTTCACCACAAAAAGATAAAGAAAAGCAAGACATAAAAACCACAAGTAGCGGAAACCCCTCGCTCTAAGTCTCGCAACCACAATTCCACTAAGTCTCATTACTTATACAATCAATAATCAAACGCCTAAAAGCAACACCGAGTACACCAAGGTGTATAAAATCGTAAACGTGTGAAACCGCATGCACAAAATATAAATCAACGCACTCGATTTGATTTTAGCACTTGAACCACACAACGTCTAAAGGCGTAATGGAATTCAAGTAAGCTGAAACCCAGAAATCTAAACCTTTTAAGAAAAATAAAGGAGGTGAGGTTTTGAAATAAAGGTATAATGAAATCAAGTTTTCTTAATGCATAGAAAAGGAACATGAATGATGCAAGTGAAATTTACTAGTTTGAAAACGTGTTTCGTCTTTTAAAAATTTTGGCAGCACCTCCTTTGCATATTTTGATCCAAAACCACAAATACATAATAATGATAAAGGCATCCCCAAGCGGGAGCTAGCTCTTCGCCAAACGGCGGATCACAACCACGCAATACAGTAAAAAAAATAAGTATACGACGCCCAACGGCGAATTTCACCACAAAAAGATAAATAAATAAGCAAGACATCAAAACCACAAGTAGCGAAAACCCCTCGCTTTAAGTCTCGCAACCACAATATCGACTAAGTATCATTACTTTTACAATTTACTAATTTTTGATTGATGGAGTTTGCTAGATACAATATGAAATATAAATACAAGAGTGGGTACGATACAAGGTCCCACCTATCAAAGAAAAATACCCAAATGAAGCTGTGTGCCAGCGATGCCGCTACTGATCCAAGCGGTCAACCTGCAAGAACAGTAGCACAACGGGGGTGAGTTGCCAACTCGTGAGTAGAGAAATATCAACAGATAGAAATCGAATAAACAACGACTCCTAAGTCAACTATATCATAAAGGTAACACTATGATATCTAGGGTGACCGGGTCTGTATGTGCCAACAAGGTAGTCAATACCTATATGCATGCGGATAACATCCAACAGTAATAATCAATGCATGTATGCATGTGGATCTCGTCCACCCATATAATCAATGTATGTATGTACGTAAATATCATAAAAGAGTGTGCAAGAAAGTATGAGGATATATATCAACGGTGTCCCTTATGACACATCAAAATCATGAAACCTGAGTGCCTAGCATCGACACTCGAAAACATCATGAAAACCGTGCCCAGCATCGGCACGTAAATCCTCATATATCGGGCTCCGTCAGTCCGGATCGGCCCACGGGCACCATCAGTCCGGATCGGCCTATATCATCTCTCGACTCCGGTCGGTATCCTCCGGATTTCTCCCGAGCCCAATACTATCACCGGTAGGTAGTAGTTCCTCTGCCACGCTCACCGTCTGTATACACAGCATCCCTTTCTTGGCCCGGGGTACCATACCGGGTCCACCATGTACCCGCAATCGGCCTCATCCTCCTCCTCGAATCGGATTTCACATGTCGCTCTCAGAACCGAGAAAACACATGGTGGACGCACTGAAATATCATATCAAGAGAAACCGGGTTTTTAAAACAACACATGATCTCTTTTGAAATATCCACGGTTCTCAAATCCAGAAATCTCATGAAAACAGCATATCTCAATGCGTAAAGTAATAGAGCATGATGTATGCGACATATAAGAGAAATGCGATCATATCTGTATCATGCAACATAGGATAGTGATATGACATATTAAGGGAAAACCGCTCCTTAAAAATGATTCCTGTTTTTAAAATATAACGTGCGGTTCCCAATTTCCCAATAAAACCAGTTATCTATATAGGTAAAATATGTATATGCGCAAGTATAGATGTACCAAGGTATGTGTGCACCAATACGAATATACAATGTGTATGTGCGCAAATATGGATATATCAGTGTATATGTGCACCAATATGAATATACAATATGTATGTGCGCAAATATAGATATATCAGTGTATATGTGCACAAATATGAATATACAATGTGTAGATGCGCAAGTATAGATATACTAATGTATGTGTGCACCAATATGGATATACAATGTGTATGTGCGCAAATATGGATATATCAGTGTATATGTGCACCAATATGAATATACAATGTGTATGTACGCAAATATGGATATATTAGTGTATATGTGCACCAATGTGAATATACAATGTGTATATGCGCAAGTATCGATATATCAATGAATGTGTGCACCAATATGGATTTACAATGTGTATGTGCGCAAATATGGATATATCAGTGTATATGTAAGCATGTTATGCGAAGAATCATATCATGATGCAGCAATCCAACTGTGTAGTGATATGGCAATTATCGGTGATGAAGTGTGTGAGCCTACTATCAATATACGTGTAATATACGCATCATCGATAATGGTCCAGGTGTACTATTACAGGTATAAGTAATGCAATGCGAATCACATGCAGGCAGCATAAGGTAAAACATATGCAAATGCTGACGGGTATACGTTTCTAACATGATCGAGTCGGTGAATCTATCAATCGGCATCCATCCACACAATGTCACGTACGGTATAATCTATCGTACGGCAACCTCTAGTCAAGAGTATGGATCAATCATCAAGTCAAACTCATCACGCACGGAAAATCATCGTATGGTGGCTTTAAGCTAAAAGGGATCCTATCATCCTATACGACAAATGAGGGTACGGCCTAATATCACGTACGGCCTATCATCCATGATTCACAACATTCTCTCTGTGTGTGTGTGTGTGTGTGTGTGTATATATACACCTATGTCCCAGGTCACATCCATAACGATCTCATATCAGGGGACCGACAAGGTAGCAATCATCTCAGTCGACTCGCATCCGTATACCAACATATCATCAGATCATCATATTCGTCTTATATTCTTTTCATCTCATTTATATCTCACATCAAGTCTATTTTACATAAACATTCTATCTCTACTATAACTATAAGTATCTAATCTAACATACACACCCGAACCATACAAACAGATTTTGAAAAGATGCGAATCGTAGTTTTGAAAGTAGGCGCTATGGTGTTTTTAAAGAAAAGATATCATTTGAAAATCCATAGTGTCCCTCAAGGTACCTGTTTTAAAGATGCATACGATTCTTTGGTTTAGAAATAAGTATGGTTCGGATGGCGCATCTACGTCGACTCTCTAGTCCTATAGTATCCTAAACGGCAATATCGTCAAACATCATCCTCAAATCCCGTTATCACATAATAGCCGTATTATATAATTTCTAACTATACTTGGTTTCAATATAGTTTCACTATCTATCCTTTAATTCTAATCCTAGTTTCCTAATCTAGGTTCCCTTATCCATGTTCTATAATCAGTTTCCGTCAACACTTTGCGGGGGTGCTATACGCAATCCACCCGACTTCCCCCGTGGATATTGATCCACTCACCTTGGTCTTTGCTTGCCGAAGTCGATGACGCCACGCTCCGTCGTCTCGGAATCCACGCGATGGTACCTACAATAACAACACATATTGTAACGATATTAAAATCAAGTTCTCAAATCCAAAACGGTACGCGCATTGCTCATAAGTCTGAACCTATGGCCTACGCGTACAAATTCAACTAAACACCCCTTGTTGTTGATGTACAAACATCCAACAACCAATATAAATCCAAATATAAAAACTTAGTATTTCAAAATACGGAAAACCATAGCCAAAATCACATAAAAAGGCTCCCAGAATTTGACTCAGGTCCAATAAAGCTAAGCAAACAAGTCTAGGGTGATTTATATAGTACATAGGACCTACTGGACCAACCTAGACCCCAACTCCCACTACAAAACCGGCCACTACCCATAAAATCCCGGCTAGGCCAGTTTTACTGGCTCCTCAGGGCTTTGGCTTCGTAGGGTAGTCTCCTGGTGGTGTATCTAGGCCCCTGGTATTGTTTGGTTGTCTCAGAAATTCCCCAGGTCATCCCAGATTCATGTAGGCACACTAAAAGTCACAAAACCAATGCGGAACAGATCCTAAGTTCGTGCATCGGGTTCACCTCTAAGGCTCAGGTCAGGAATCGTGTCACCATGGTCATGTAAACATTCACAATAGCTCCCAGATTTCACCAATGTTCCCTTCATAAAAATCCAGTAGTACCAAACACTCTTAAACCTCTACAGGTAACTACCCTACAAAACCCAAACCCTAACTCTCCCACAACCCGAGGTCGCCGGATTTGTCCCAATAGCCGCCGGCCAAAACCGGTGGGAACGGTCTCGTTCTTCAGGTGGTCACTTAGGGTTACGAGTACAGCATTATCTCACTGTTTGTTTTCCCAGTGAATACTCGGGGTCATAGCAGGTCAGCGACATAACAAAATGACAGCCAAAACATGATATCTCACAAAACTAATTTAAAGGGAAGAAATTATACCTCATTAAGGCCACTCAAGAAATCCCTAGCTCCCCAACGTCATCAAAATTCCACTTTGCTTGGTTCAATGTGTAGAGGAAGAGATGGGGATTAATTTTTGTGAAAGGGGTATAGAGTTTTGGGGATTGTTCGGAGATAGATCTAGGCTTTTAAGTGGAGAGTTGTGGGGTTGAGGAAGATGAAGGAGAGAAAAAGAAAATGATGGGGAATAAAATTAGGCAGAATCCCCCCTCTTTCTCACTTATTCACACACTCTCTCTCTCCAATCATACCCCTCTTCACTAAATTACCCTTTTGCCATTTCTTTATCTTTTCTCTTTTAAATTTCAAAACCAAATCACATAATACCTATGAAGCAACACAAAACAACAACATATAACTAAATGGAACATGACATGGTGCACTAACCATGAAAACTGTAGAAACACGGATTTGGCTTAATCGCGATTAGCAGTGCACTAATCGGGTTTTTATCAAAACTGCATATAATAATTTTTAAAATTGCCAAATACGTTGAATATATTATTAAATGAATAAATCATTTTAATTTCCTTTTATATCACAATTATTGGTATATATTTATACCCTTTTTCGAAAACCCCAATTTCGCAAATCGGCCAGTTTTCGGGAAATGTATTATTTTAATATTAAGTTCCGAAAATAATATTTTATATTTTCTGAAATATTACAATCTTTCCCCCTTAAAGAAATTCGGTCCTCGAATTTAAATTTAAACCCCCAAACTCTAAAACATTTCAATAATCAACTCAAATCAACAGGGCTCCGAAATCACGGAAGATGCAGAAACAACACAGCGCGTCAAGTGCGCATGAAAACGAGTACAAAACTAAAAATCGAACTCCGTCAAGCCTCACGCAAATCGTCGGATTTGCACGCATATCCTCGAAGTTACAATAGAGATATAGATCTCGAAATCTATTACTGAAATCCAATATACCCTAGTCAAATACTATAATACGTGTATTGTATGCATCTTTGGAAAACTTTCAAGAACTAAATAAAACTCATGCAAAAATCTTATCTAAATCGCCGTGTGATGCGTAACTCACGGAATAACCGACGGACGCTCATTTTAAAATAATAATATATATCCATATATGTTTTCTTAAATACACGTTCCGTCGTTTTCAAAATATCCCAAAAGGTTTTGCTTTATAACATTCGTGTCGCTCACGGACACGTAGGAAAATAGCGAGACTATAGCTCCTCTGAAAACCTCTTGGTAAGCTTTTTAATGCATACAAAGTACTCAGGTCCTGTCCTCGGATCAGTCCTATTTGGCTACTACACACTATAGTGCCCAACATGAAACAAAGTGATCAAAAGAAAAATCATCCTCAAAAGGCGTATCAAATAATCATATGCATCTGGTGCACAAGGAAATCAAATCCAAACACAGGTGCCACAATACGCACAAAGCAAAACTAAGTGCAGCGGGTGTATACAAAAGCATCTGTCCATTGCAACGGGTGTGCACGACAACAATACCTGGTGCATCTATTGTGCACAAAATCTCAATCCTATCATCCAACGTGCACGAAATCCAATATCAAGCGCCGATCATGTGCAAGAATCCAATCAGGTGCATAAGGTGAACAAAAAAAATATCGAGTATCAAAATCGAAATCGACGGTATACAACACATTTCGACCCAAATCCAAATCAGGTATACCGTGGTATATAATCTCAAAAGCATGTGCATCAGCATGCACAAAAGCAAATCAAATACTAAAAGTGCATGAAAACTATGCCGAAAGCATAAATCAAATCATATGCATGCCCTGGGCATGAAATCACAATAAATATCTCAAATGACATCAAACGAAGTCAGGTGCAACTGTGGTGTACAAAGTACGTATCAATGCACTACAAGCGTATATAAGCTATACCGAGTGCAAAATCAAATCATCCCTATGGAATCCACGAAATCATATATACATGCTATGAAGGTACAAAATCGACATCAATGCAATAGATATGCGCAAATCGCAATTCAACACAACGGTATATAAAATATATGTCAAGTGCAACAACTATACGCAAAATGTAAATACCCAGTAGGTGCAACCATGGTGCATGAAAATAATATCATGAAACTCAATCACCAAAACTCAAATCCAAGCGATATAAGCGTGATACTCAGATCACAAACGCAATCGCAACAAAGGACATTGAGGTACACCTCCTATAATGTCGAAAAATGAATCGGTGCGCCTAGAACCGGCAGAACAAGAATATCCGCTCGCCTCCTGCTCACGGTCTGGCGTCTTCTGTCTCTGGGTACTCATCTTCTCCTCGGATTACCAATCTCGCAATCCATCAGCTCATCGGCTCTGTCAGGTGTGCTAACGGGGACGATTCCGTTCTGGCACTTCTCTGGTCACCTACTCGGTCATTCATCACGACCTCTCGTAAGGAAGCACGTCACTGGCGTCGTCCTCTGGCTCTCTGAATACACATGACACATCTGATCCTAGGTGCAAATCTCATTGTAGCAGTGTCCCAGAAGGAATCCTGCTCAACGTCTCTTCCGATCTCGCATATGCCGAACTGTACGGAGGCTGGTACTCTCACATAATCTTTTCTCGCTTTCGGGACATCTGCGTTCTCAGCACACATTTCCTCGGAAACTGGCTGTATCCCAACGCCTATGTATGCATATCAGATCTCTAATCTCGACGGGGAGTAGCAACAGCTCGTCAGCATCTCGCATGAACCTCTGGCTCCACTCATCTGTATCATCATCCACTATGATGTCACGCCATGCTATCTGCGCACTGCAACTGTTCTCGGCCACGATCGATCCGGAGTCTCTTACACGGACTCGAAGTTACGAACTCGGTATCTTCATCACTCTGTAGAAGATCTCTAGCCGAACACGTCCTCGGGAACTCGTCCCAACCATCGGAGAAATACTCAATACTCGTCCGTTCTCGATCAACTCACAACACATCTGGTTGAGGTCCACTATCCGAAGCTGGTCAGCTTGCCGATCTCTTATCACATGATATCTGGACGACGTCAAACTTTTCGATCGAATCATCAAAGTCCATAATTTCCGAAGGCTCAACACCTGAGCGCAGTTTAAGAACATCTGGTACATACCACAGCACCTCTGGACCAGCCGTAGAAGGGCAAACCCAAGCCTCACTGATGGCACCGCTAAACTGCCACAAACCCTAAGGTTCAAAGCGGTTCCATGGTTATCATGTCGAGTTAGGGTTTCATTCTTCTAGAGGGTCCACAGAATTACCTGCATGTTCCTCCGAACACTTTAAACTTGGGGAAAATGGGTTTCTGACACTCGTTCGAACCTTTTAACTTCTCCTAGGCGACATGCAAATACCTTTCGTCCGCACGTTAAACAATGCCTCAATCCTCCAGGAAAGGCGATACACCGGCGGTCATCTCTGGATCGGTCTGCTCTAGATCTGAGTAAGACTCTCCACACTGAAAATCTTCAACTCAACTGGACCCGCGTCGGCGCATCAATCTGACGAATCACCTTCGTCTCCCAACTCGGTGTAGGATAGCTATCTTCTGTCGCATTTCTTCCTGGAAGCTCCGTTGATCTCAGCTCGTAAGCTCCGGAAGCGACATCCTATCAATCTCAGCAACAGCTGGGTCGCCTGTCTGCACGGTAGGAAACATCAAAATCTCTGAGGTGTGTTGTACATCAACAGTCCTCTCGCAACTGGTAGCTCTAACGATGGCCCGATCATCCGGTGTAAAACCAAGCACTCGCCTCCACAAGAGGCCACAACATAACACTACATCGAGATGTTCCCATGTCACCAGAAAACACAATGGTCGGCACTCGTACCAGATGAGCTCGCCCTGACCGCAACAGTAGCAGCTTAAACTGCGCTCAAACCATGGTGACAGGAATCTCAATCGAGTTCAAAGAGAGCAGATCAACGGAAAGAAAGAAAACGACAGATCCAGAATGGATACATGATCATATGAAGGAACAGTATCAATAAGAGTATGATCATGGAAACGAAAGGATCTCAAATGGATGTATAATCATGGGTATAAAGAGAATCATAAGTCTCAAAAATATGTACATCCTAAGGTTTGTTAAGTGGAATATTGTATCGTAAATATTTTGCGGAACATACGTACGGTACGTCATTCTACACAAGCAACCTACTCCATCAATCAGGGTCAGCCTACGAAATGAAAGTTCGGGTCTAATACCCCCCCGTTCAAGTCTAAGTTCCGTAAGGTCAAGCCTAGGTTCCGAAATACATACCCGCCCTAGACTCCGCATAGTCAAACATAGACTCGAACAAAGGTTAAACCTAGCACTCTGATACCAACTTTGTCACGACCCGAAATATTAGCTCGTGACCAGCACTTGAATCACGCAACGTCTAGAGGCGTAACGGAATTCAAGTAATCTTAAACCCAGAAATCTAAACCTTTTAAGAAAAATAAAGGAGGTGAGGTTTTGAAATAAAGGTATAATGAAATCAAGTTTTCTTAATGCATAGAAAAGGAACATGAATGATGCAAGTGAAATTTACTAGTTTGAAAACGTGTTTCGTCTTTTAAAAATTTTGGCAGCACTTCCTTTGCATATTTTGATCCAAAACCATAAATACATAATAATGATAAAGGTATCCCCAAGTGGGAGCTAGCTCTTCGCCAAACGGCGGATCATAACCACGCAATACAGTACAAAAAATAAGTATACGACGCCCAATGGCGAAGTTCACCACAAAAAGATAAATAAATAAGCAAGACATCAAAACCACAAGTAGCGAAAACCCCTCGCTCTAAGTCTCGCAACCACAATCTCGACTAACTCTCATTACTTATACAATTTACTAATTTTTGATTGAAGGAGTTTGCTAGATACAAAATAAAATATAAATACAAGAGTGGGTACGATACAAGGTCCCACCTATCAAAGCAAAATACCCAAATGAAGCTGTGTGCCAGCGATGCCACTACTGATCCAAGCGGTCAACCTGCAAGAACTGTGGCACAACGGAGGTGAGTTTCCAACTCGTGAGTAGAAAAATATCAACGGATAGAAATCAAATAAACAACGACTCGTAAGTCAACTATATCATAAAGGTAACACTATGATATCTAGGGTGACCAGGTCTGTATGTACCAACAAGGTAGTTAATACCTATATGCATGCGGATAACATCCAAAAATAATAATTAAAGCATGTATGCATGTGGATCTCATCCACCCATATAATCAATGTATGCATGCACGTAAATATTATAAAAGAGTGTGCAAGAAAGTATGAGGATATATATCAACGGTGTCCCTCACGACACATCAAAATCATGGAACCTGAGTGCCTAGCATCGACACTCGAAAACATCATGAAAACCATGCCCAGTATCGGCACGTAAATCCTCATATATCGGACTCCGTCAGTCCGGATCGGCCCACGGGCTCCGTCATTCCGGATCGGCCCATATCATCTCTCGACTCCGGTCGGTATCCTCCGGATATCCGCCGAGTCTAATACTATCACCGGTAGGTAGTAATCCCTCTGCCAGGCTCACCGTCTGCATACACAGCATCCCTTTTTTGCCCTGGGGTACCATACCGGGTCCACCATGTACCCGCAATCGTCCTCATCCTCCTCCTCGAATCGGATTTCACATGTCGCTCTCACAACCGAGAAAACATATGGTGGACACACTGAAATATCATATCAAGAGAAACCGGGTTTTTAAAACAACACATGATCTCTTTTGAAATATCCACGATTCTCAAATCCAGAAATCTCATGAAAACAGCAAATCTCAATGCGTAAAGTAATAGAGCATGATGCATGCGACATATAAGAGAAATGCGAGCATATCCGTATCATGCAACATGGGACAGTGATATGACATATTAAGGGAAAACCGCTCCTTAAAAATGATTCCAGTTTTTAAAATATAACGTGTGGTTCTCAATTTCCCAATAAAACCAGTTATCTATATACGTACAATATGTATATGCGCAAGTATAGATGTACCAATGTATGTGTGCAGCAATATGAATATACAATGTGTATGTGCGCAAATATGGATATATCAGTGTATATGTACACCAATATAAATATACAATGTGTATGTGCGTAAATATGGATATATCAGTGTATATGTGCACCAATATGAATATACAATATGTATATGCGCAAGTATAGATATACCAATGTATGTGTGCACCAATATGGATATACAATGTGTATGTGCGCAAATATGGATATACCAGTGTATATGTGCACCAATATGAATATACAATGTGTATATGCGCAAGTATAGATATACCAATGGATGTGTACACCAATATGGATATACAATGTGTATGTGCGCAAATATGGATATATCAGTGTATATGTAAGCATGTTATGCGAAGAATCATATCATGATGCAACAATCCTACTGTGTAGTGACATGGTAATTATCGATGATGAAGTGTGTGAGCCTACTATCAATGTACGTGTAACATACGCATCATCGATAATGGTGCAGGTATACTATCACAGGTATAAGTAATGCAATGCGAATCACATGCAGGCAGCATAAGGTAAAATATATGCAAATGCTGACGGGTATACGTATCAAACATGATCGAGTCGGTGAATCTATCAATCGGCATCCAACCACACAATGTCACGTACGGTATAACCCATCGTACGGCAACCTCTAGTCAAGGGTATGGATCAATCATCAAGTCAAACTCATCATGCACGGAAAATCATCGTACGGTGGCTTTAAGCTAAAAGGGATCCTATCATCCTATACGACAAATGAGGGTACGGCCTAATATCACGTACGGCCTATCGTCCATGATTCAAAACATTCTCTGTATGTGTGTGTGTGTGTGTGTATAGACACACACACACACACACATATATATACCTATGTCCCAGGTCACATCCATAACGATCTCATATCAGGGGACCGACAAGGTATCAATCATCTCAGTCGACTCGCATCCGTATACCAACAAATCATCAGATCATCACATTCGTCTTATATTCTTTTCATCGAATTTATATCTCAGATCAAGTCGAGTTTACATAAACATTCTATCTCTACTATAAGTAAAAGTATCTAATCTAACATACACACCCGAACCATACAAACAGTTTTTGAAAAGATGCGAATCGTAGTTTTGAAAGTAGGGGCTACGGTGGTTTTAAAGAAAAGATATCATTTGAAAATCCGTAGCGTCCCTCAAGGTACATGTTTTAAAGATGCATATAATTCTTCGGTTTAGAAATAAGTATGGTTCGGATGGCGCATCTACGTCGACTATCTAGTCCTATAGTATCCTAAACGGCAATATCGTCAAACATCATCCTCAAATCCTGTTATCACATAATAGCCGTATTATATCATTTCAAACTATCCTTGGTTTCAATATAGTTTCACTAACTATCCTTTAATTCTAATCCTAGTTTCCTAATCTAGGTTCCATTAACCATGTTCTATAATCAGTTTCCATCAACACTTTGCGGGGGTGCTATACGCCATCCACCCAACTTCCCCCGTGGATATAGATCTACTCACCTTGGTCTTTGCTTGCCGAAGTCGATGATGCCACGGTCCATTGTCTCGGAATCCACGCGAAGGTATCTATAATAACAACACATATCGTAATGATATTAAAATCAAGTTCTCAAATCCAAAACAGTACACGCATTGCTCATAGGTCCGAACCTATGGCCTACGCGTACAAAATCAACCAAACACCCCTTGTTGTTGATGTACAAACATCCAACAACCAATACAAATCCAAATATAAAAAATTAGCATTTCAAAATACGGAAAACCATAGCCAAAATCACATAAAAAGGCTCCCAGAAATTGAATCAGGTCTAATAAAGCTAAGCAAACAAGTTTAGGGTGATTTATATAGTACAGAGGACCTACTGGACCTAGACCCCAACTCCCACTACAAAACCGGCCACTACCCATAAAATTCCGGCCAGGCCGGTTTTACTGGCTCCTCAGGGCTTTGTCTTCATAGGGTGGTCTCCTGGTGGTGTATCTAGGCCCCTGATATTGTTTGGTTGTCTCAAAAATTCCCCAGGTCATCCCAGAATCATGTAGGCACACTAAAAATCATAAAACCAATGCGGAACAGATCCTAAATTCGTGCATCGGGTTTACCTCTATGGCTCAGGTCAGGAATCGTGTCACCATGGTCATGTAAATATTCACAACAACTCCCAGATTTCACCTATGGTCCCTTCATAAACATTCAGTAGTACCAAACACTCTTAAACCTCTACAGGTAACTACCCTACAAAACCCAAACCCTAACTCTCCCAACCCCCCGAGGTCGTCGGATTTGTCCCAATAGCCGCTGGCCAAAACCGATGGGAACGGTCTCGTTCTTCAGGTGGTAACTTAGGGTTACGAGTACAACATTACCTCACTGTTTGTTTTCCCAGTGAATGCTTGGGGTCACAGCAGGTCAGCGACATCACAAAACGACATCCAAAACACGATATCTCACAAAACAAATCTAAAAGGAAGAAATTATACCTCATTAAGGCCACTCAAGAAAACCCTAGCTCCCCAACGTCATCAAAATTCCACTTTGCTTCGTTCAATGTATAGAAGAAGAGATGGGGATTAATTTTTGTGAAAGGGGTTTTGTGTTTTGGGGATTGTTTGGAGATAGATCTAGGGTTTTAAGTGGAGGGTTGTGGGGTTGAGGAAGATGAAGAAGATAAAAAGAAATGTTAGGACCCGAAGTTCGGACCGTAACCAGCACTTTACCACGTAACGTCTACAGGCGTAACGCGACTAACTAAGCCGAAACCCAGAAATCAAAACCATTAAAAATAGTGAGTGTTGAAAACATTTGATGAAAACATTTGGAAATCTCAAGTAAAAATCCTTCAAGTTTAAATTATTTTATTCAAAATTTCGGCAGCACCTCCTTTGTAAAAACTAGCCCCGAAATCGGGTACAAGACATAATAAAAGTAAAAATGACATACAATAAGAATAAAACATCCCCAAACGGGAGCAATCACGCCCAACGGCGGAAACAATCACCACAGTAATAATATACGACGCCGTAGCGAAGAATGAGCAAAAAAAAAGTCAAAAACAGCATAAGAGATAAAACTGCATAAATAAAGTCGGCTCACAACGAGCTCGACACCAGAGTACAAAATAATATACATCGTCCTCACAACTAGTCTTTAAGTCGATACATGAATAGTAGATAGAGAGTACTAGATACAATAGTGTATACAACTGGGAAAAAAACGGATACCGCAAGAACCCACCTATCAGCAAAAAGGGCTCACACGCCAACTGCAGTGGTATCCGTAGCAAAAGATACAAGAAAGTAGCCCTGCCGCAACTACTCTGGGGGGCAACCTGCAAACATTGTGGCACAACGGGGGTGAGTTTCCAACTCGTGAATAGTAGATAACATATAAAGGTAATCGCGAGTATGCACGTACTGCGATACTCTAACATGTGCAATCAGATAACATCAAAATGATGAGCTGGGTAAGCAATAATCATGCATAACAAGTGAAATCTAATAACATCTATATATGATGAGCAGGGTATGCAATAATCATGCATAACAGGTGCAATCTAATAACATCTATATATGATGAGCAGGGTATGCAATAATCATGCCAAAGTACTCTATCAGATACTACGACTACAGAATGAGATGCATAACAATGGATGCTGAGCATGGGGTAAAATATTATCTACACGGAATATCAACATGGAAAAATAACCGGTGTCCATTAAATACACCTAAATCCCAGTAAAAACTCAAGCGCCGTCACTCTAATCGGCCCTCAAATCCTATAAATCTCATATAATCGTGAGTGCCCAACATCGGCACTCTAAAATATCATGAAATAATCGTGTCCAGCATCGACACGCAAATCCTCATCTCTCAGGCGCCGCATACCAGATCGGCCCTCAATATGTATCTCATGTCATAATCCCCAGACGGTATCCTCCGGATATCCGTCGGGTCTCCAAACTGTCACCGGCATGTAGTAGTCCCTCCACTGGGCTCACCGTCTAACTACACGAGTCTTCTTGCCCCGGGGTACCATACCGGGTCTACCATGTACCCGCAGACGGTGCCTACCACTCCTCGAATCGGGTATACTAACACAAGCTCTCAGAACCGAGAAAACTCATGGTGGACGCAATAAAATATCATATCAAGAGAAACCGGGTTTTTAAAATAAAGCATACTTTCTTGAAATAATACCACGGTTCTCAAATCCAGAAATCACATGAAATCCAAACTCAATGCGTAAATCCATGCGATGTGATGTATGCATCATAGGGTCGTACTATAAGTAAAAGGGGAAAAACCGCTCTTTAAATGGATTCAGTTTTAAAAATATCTCATGCGGTCCCCAGTTTTACCAAAAACCAGCTTATCTAGGTAGGTACAATGTATATATGCGTAAGTATGGATATGCAAATGAGTATGCGCACAAGTAATATAATCATGTCGAATCATATATGAGGTGAGCTACAATATATTATTCATAGCAATTCTATAGTGTGAGTGTCATGGCAATTACTAACGGTGTGTGTGTAACATGCAGATTAGTGCTCGTACAATATGAACCGTTAGTAATAGTGCGGTATGCGATTAATTCTAAGTCTATATATAGCAGGGAAGATAGTATGCAACAAATAGTATCCATGCGCAGTCAACGTATATAAATGCAAATATGCCGCTACAATATCCTATCAAGCCCTGACGCATAACGCCATACGGGCGATTTCCCCATAGATGTTAAATCTACTCACCTGGTCTCGTGCTAAGTGTAGCCGACCATTTGTTTCCCCTTCTTTGCGGCGTCCGACCTACCCGCCTGCGAACCTAGAATTTACACAAAGAATACATATAAGCAAAATCCTGCAAAAACGTGATATCGAACCCAAACGAGAAACTCGTGTCGCGAACTAAACGCTTGTGTATCCGATACGCTGAAACGTGTGTATACGCGTCTGAAACTACCCCGACACGTCGCGACACGCAGGAACACTAAACCCACTCACGTATCACACGTGTCGCGCATGCTTAAGGTATTGGAAAAACGGTATATTGCTCCAGATTTTGACTCGAATGAAAAAGGAAAAAGTTGCATACACCAAGACACTTGAATATACAGCAGACTACCCCATACCAAACCCTAGCACCTAACTCCCCCCATTGGCCGCAATTTGCGGCCAAAACGATTATTTTGGCGGCCAGGCTGTGAAATCAGGGGCTCGTGCTTCGTGTGTGTGGTCTAAATCTAGTGTACATGCCCCAGTAATCTCAGTTTTTGTCTGAAGCAACTGGGTCAACAGCAGATTTTAAAAGCCTAAAAATTTACCTTAAAACGTTAAATTTGCACTAAATTGAAACCCTATGGTATTTTGGTGAAATCTGGTTTCAAATCTCAGTTTAAAGGTCCTTTTAACACTTAGTTAAGCTAAACTAACCATAAAAATTACTACTTGGCCAAATATCCACTCAAATCACCATTTCTAGCACTAAAACTCATATTAAACACTAACCGATGCTAAATAACACACAAGTTTAGCAAGCAAAGAAGTTGGGCTAAGAATTATACCTCACTTGACCCTAGGTGCAAGGAGAAGGAGGAGAAGAAGAGGATGTGCGTGCTGTTGCTGCTGCTTGATGTTGCTGTCGCTTGCTAGTGCAGCTGCCTGTTGCTGATGCTGCTTGGTGCTGCTGCTGCTTTTATTATTGTTGTTGTTGTTGATGGCTGCTGCTACTGTTGAAGATGTTGCTGCTGCTGTTGTTTCAGCAGCTGAAGTGTGTGTGTGTGTGTGTGTGAGTGAGAGAGAGAGAGAAGTGAGAATGAATGTTGCAAAAAGAAAAAGAAATGAGAGATATGAGAGAGTAAAAACCCCTCTCTCTCACCTCATTAAATGCAAGCATGGGCAAGCCCATCATGCACTCTCTCTCTCTCTCTCTTTCTCCAAGTCATCCCGCAAACTAAATCATTTAAACAAATATACATAATTAAAATCATATTAGCTTAATAAGAATGGGTTAGTCCACTATGGTTGCTAAACATGGTTTAACCCTAACTTAACCCTAGTTTACATGCACATGTGTGTGCAAGCCTAAATAAATTCTAATAAAATATTCATTAATTTTGATAAAATATTTGAAAATCGTTATGGTAAACTTTTTACTAAAAACCATATATTAAAGTATAATTAGCCATTAATCACTTTCTAAGGTGTTACAATCTTCCCCCCTTAAAGAAATTCGTCCCCGAATTTAAAAAAATATATAGCTACCTGTACCTTCAAAGAATTGAGGGAATTTCTTCCCCATCTCGCCCTCGGCCTCCCAAGTGATCTCTTCACCATTAGGGCTGCGCCAAAGCACCTTCCCAGATGGCAAGACCTTCGATCGAAGTTTCTTCACCTGCCGGTCCAATATCACTACTGGCTGCTCGGTGAACGAAAGATCGCGCTCAAGCTGAACGGTCCGATGCTGAATCATGTGAGAATGGTCATGCAGGTATCTGCGAAGCATCGACATGTGGAATACGGGGTGAACATCTGGGAAGTCGGGTGGAAGAGCCAAACGATATGCTACTGCGCCCACATGCTCGAGGATCTCGAAAGAACCTATAAATCTGCGGCTAAGCTTCCCCTTCCGTCCAAATCTCATCACTCCTTTCATCCGAGAGACCCTCAGAAAAACGTGATCGCCAACTGCGAACTCTAATCTGCGGTGGCGTCTGTCAGCATACGATTTCTGCCTACTCTGAGCTGTCCTCATCCTATCTCGAATCAACTGTATCTTCTCGGTCGTCTCCTGTACGATCTGCGGCCCCAAAATATTGCTCTCACTGAGCTCTGTCCAACAGACGGGCGATCTACATCTCCTCCCATACAAGGCCTCGAAAGGTGCCATCTGAATAGTATCCTGGAAACTATTGTTGTAGGAGAACTCCACCAAGGGTAAATGTGTTGGAGATAGTGCCCTCAGAGTCAATTATTGGATCACAGGCACGTGATTGCAATGATTGAGGGGAGGACCTATCCCGGTAGGACAGTCTTACTCGAGATGATAGTATGCTATCTGGTTTATCTTTGTCATCGTGTACTGCTTTAGGTGACCTTTCGAGTCGCTATTACACGTTGATAAAGCCCCTAGGATTCTTGCTTGACTTCCAGCAGTATGAGGGCGATCATATAAGTGGGAGCTGGGGTCTACAAGCACATCCTTAAAAGGTCCCTAGTCGTGGGAGATTCGAGACAGGGCATCGTTTCTCCAGAGTAGACTAGTGTATACAGTCGAGACCCCGACGAGGGGCGGTGGCCGGTCTCATAAGCCACTGGTGTCAGTTGGTTCACCTAAGATGTATACAGGTGCTCATTGGGTTATGAGTACACCGGACAGGACTCGCCGGGAACCTGCTAGTTGGGATTATACCAGACGTCAGATGGCAGTTCCCTGGTGACATGTGTACAGGTTAGTTCATCGATCTGAGATCGTCATTTGTCTCGTGTGAGTTCCCACTGTGCTTTGATTACTACCCTACCACGGCTCAAAGGAGTCGTGCAAACAGGTTTTAGTTGGGTACAGTCCCGAGCCACATGGAGGCAGTGAGCGGATCTGCAGGGGTTCGTCTCTCCCGGTATTGGGGGCGAGGTCGTGCTGTGTCTAGGAGAGCCAGAACATGAAAAGTCCTTGGCCAAGGCAGGAGATTTGCTGGTAGGTATTCCAGTAGTATCTCAGGGTGTTCTGGGCTACACTCCGACACGACTTGTACCGCTTTTGGGGGTCTGACTTTTACCAACCCCCTAGGCCCGCCATGCGATGCTCATAGACGAACGGACCGGACTGTACGGATATTGTCACTGACAGGCTCAGTAGGGTGTCAGGATGAGTTCGCTCATCGACGTCCCTTTTGGTCAATAGCTGGTGGCCCGTCATGTATGGCTTATACCTCTGACGTGCTAGTGGTTAAATCCACAGCCATAGTATTGACGAGTCTTTAGAGTCCACCACACACTCAGTTACTCAGGTTTCGGGCGAAACGCTGTAGAGGCCGTATGGAGATATGGCAGGGTTCGATCAGATACGTGCGGTATTGCACGGATCGTGATCGGACGGTTCTTACTAGCCGGCTTTGGCTTAAGCCAGATACTAGTATTAGATAGTGTAGTTTTATCTCTTTGCATTTGTGTTCAGTGGGAATACAAATGCGGGCATGTATTTGCAGTAGCGGGGTTTTCCTGTAATTTATTACGGGATCGGTTTTCTGGGGTTGCCAGTTTGCATTCCGTTCCGGCCGGTTTTCTCTTTTTTCTTCCCGGTCGGACTTTTCGTTGGAGGGTGTTAATTGCAAGTTTGCAATTAACATTTTGTGAGGGGTTTCTTTGCATGAGTGTGGCTTCATAATCATGATATTCTATTCTTGTCCATCTCATTGCATTTATGGTGATGGTTAGTGAAAGGGTTTGAGCTTGATATATTGTTGTGACCATTATCCTTTTTGTTTTTTTTTTCTTTCTTTTTCTCCTTTGAAATATCACTCATCCATAAATCCACCCATTTTTTCTTTTTGGGCCGGCCACTGTTTAGGGAGAGAGATGATTGTGTTAATTGGTGTGCAGGGGGCTTGTTGATTTGGGTGTGTTTAATTTGTGGAGTGAGGTTTGATTTGTTATGATGGGGATTAATTTATATATGGTTTTCAAGTGAGAGAGCTTGCTTCATATATTGATTTTCCAGTGAGCACAAAGAGTTCTGGCCGAGCCCATTTTCAAGCATGCTCCATTTTTTCTTCAAGCCTTCATGAAAAAATCCTTGTGCAAAATCCTTCCATCATGGCAACTTCAAGAACCCCAAAGAGATAACCTTCTACACTATTTCTATAGCAAGCCTTGGAAGCGTCGGCTAGCCAACTTCGCGCCCGAGTTGCCTCGGTCAAGAGGCGGGAGCCCGTAAAAGATTCCGGCTACGTGGTGCTTTTCCGACGAGCGAGGAGGTGACGGAGATTCCGCGGGAGATCGGAGTGGAGACGAAGACCGAAGGACACGGATCGCTTGGTATAGCATCTCTACTCTTTTCTATTTTGCTAGTTTCTAGGTTAATGGCCCGATCCGGGTAAAAAGTCCGCGGTGGTGCTGTTTTGCAAAGTTCGCAAAGTTTTTGTTTTCCGCGTTTCCGGCGTCGGATCGACGGCCGGGGCGCCCCCGCGGGCTTACAATGGTATCAGAGCCACGCCGTTAACCTAGCCTAGCTTGCTCTAGCGCGTTTAGAACCCGATCGAACAAAATCCCCAAAAACCGTATTTTTGTGCACATGTGTTCTCTGTTGAATTTTTTTGAGCTCCTAAAATTTTTCAGGTTGTTGCAGAGGCATGTACAAGAAATTCTAAGAATTCTGGGAAAATACGGTTCAGCGATTCCCTACTTCGACCGCGGAAACGCGGCCAAACCCCTGGTTTGGCCGCGGTTCCGCGGTGGTTAAAAGGAATCGTTGAACCAAAATTTCCCAGTAGGCTTTTGATCAGGAAATATGGGTTTTGGGATATTAATTTTGGGCCCAGATTTTCTGTAAGTGCTACAGTAGTGTATGGGGCCCACTTGATAATATTTGTTCGATCGGATTTTTTAAACATGCTGGTTCACAGTTTTTACATTATATCTGCGACCGTGAATGTCACTTGATCGGTAAATCCCGTCTAACTGCTATAGCCCGGTTAGACGGATTTGCGAACGTGACTTTCACGTTGATGTTCTGTGATTGTACTGTGTTGTTGCGGATCGGTCGTGGGGAATAGCCTGGATGCAGTGGTAGTACAGTTCTGTTTTATATGTACATTTGATATTGCGGGGCGAGCGTCCGACATGTGGACTGCCGTCACTGCCTGTTTGTATTATTATTTTGGGGTACGACCAGGTTGCGGTCGATGTACCCGTTGTATGTATATTTTACTTTCTGTACTAGGATTACCCCGCGGAGGGGTGCACGGATAGCCGGATTCTGGAGGGCAACAAGCCCGCATCTCATGGCGTTGAGACGGAGGGGGCTTCACTCTAGAATTGGCGGGCTATTCGCCGCACTCGTAGGGGGTACAGGCTGACCCAGGAGGGGTGCCCAAGTTACCGGATTCCGTGAAGTGCTGGGTGGTCCATTCACGTCGTTGAAGGGGGCTGCCTCGCTTCAGGTTTTGGCGGGTGACTTGCCGCGCCCGTAGGGGTCTAGGATTTCATTGCACAGGCTATCCACACGACCAGGGGAACGTCGGGTTTCAGCGGCTCTGTGAAACCCGGGGATCCCAGATATCTGTATTGATCTGTGTTACTATACATTTCTGTATTGTTGCATTTTTTTTCACGCCTTGAGCGAAAATTATATATTATATATATATTAGTAGATGTTGTATATGTTTTTCATCCGCGCTAGTCCAGTCCCCGCTCTGCCGTTAGTTAGCTAACCTAACGGGTGATGACGGGACCCAGTGGCGAATGCGGATGGCATATACGTACATCAGTATATTTTCGTTCTTTATTGGTGTGATCAATTGATGGGACTGCGTTGATTCGGATCAATGCAAGTTAAACAAACCTATCTGATGTTGTTGGAACACTTTTTTCAAAAGGCTGTTATTGCAAGGGCGTTCTCTTTTGTTTTGCATCGTGGTATTCAGTTGGAATATCCTGCTCCTCAGTCGACGAGGCAAGGGCCGAGATCCCTTCACCGGGAGTGACCCCTTGGACAAAAGTTTGCGTCAGGGCAGTAACTTCACTATAGCCGTTTACTTTTGCTTTGCATCATGGTATTCAGTCGGAATATCCTGCACCTCATTCTACGGGGAAAGAGCCGAGATCCCTTCACCGGGAGTGACCTCTTTAGCAAGGGTTTTCGTCACTATATTTTTTAAAAGCTATCCGTTCCTTCAACGATATCAAGTTCATTACGTTAAAGGTTTTCGCCAGAAACCATTCGTAGCCCTCCGTCGTTTCATATGGATAGTCAATAGTATTCAAGCTGTGTATGTTGGCCAAAGTCAAGGCACAGTGTTTGGTAGCTGTTGGGTATTCATATGCAGCATAGATAGATGCGTTGGTTTGGGACAGTCGTACTGCCATTTTGGCCAAAGTCAAGGGTAGGTACGGGTGGGTTCAAATTAACCAGGAAAATGACGGGTAGAACTTGACATGTGACTTATGATATGTTGGCCAAAGTCAAGGTCATAAGAGCATGGGGTAGAAATCCACATCGGGAGTTTCAAAAGTACTGAAACTTGCTAGATATGCGCATACCTTCTGGAGTGTGATAACGTGAGCGGATTCCGTCACGTTATCATGCAATGAGAGTTGGATCCCGATTCCCACTGATGAGTTGGTTTACTCCTCGGGTTATCCCGGCTAATTCTTCTTTCAGGTTTAGGGAAGAATTTGACGTTACAGTGGGAGGTTTCCAGATTAGATAAATTGGTAACCATTCTGATCTAGGTTAGAGTGCACGCTGAGTGTTTCTTTTCTCTCTCTCTAGCAGCGACCATTGACCCGACCCTAGACTATGACTCAGTGACCAAGTTGAACGAACCTTCTTAACACTGGCTTTTGGATTGTCAGAGTTGCAGACCTCTTTGCCACTCCTACTTTTACTCTTTTCTCCGGGACACCCCGTATTACTACGAACGTCCACTTCCATTGGACAAAACCATCGTATGGTTATATACGAACTCGAAGGACTTCGAGGATGGTTTCCGATTCTGGAGAAAACGAATAGGACTATTCAGTTGTCTTTACCTTTTACCTTCTCTCAGGTTGCGAGTACTCCTTGGTTTAGGATATAGTACACCTATTACGCAAATTGGATAGTCTTCTTCCAAATCTTAGGCTGGTGCCGAACGGTGGGGAATGAAGAAAGCCAATTAGCCTAAACGGTGTACAGAAGGTATTAAGTTCAGACAAAGTAAGGGATTAGTAAGAAGGCAAAGTAAATTGCGACTGCTATTCACGACCAAACCATGTACTTCTTTGTCAATCCTAAATCACCTATGAATTAAGTTCATTCGGTTGTCTTTTATCCTCACCTTCTCCCGCATTGCGAGTTCTCCTAGGGTTAGGACAGTACACCCATTATGCTTATTGGATAGTCTTCTTCCAAACCATAGGCTGGTGCCGAACGGTAGGGAAGGAAGAAAACCATTTGGCCTAAAGGGGTGTACAGAAGGTAATGACTAAAGACATATAAAGGGATTTGGAGAGGTGGCAAAGAATTATACAGTTATAGTTGTGAATCTGGATAATGGAAGAGGCATTACTAAGAATACCAGGATACCCCATCGAAACATCTCAATGTTTCAGCTTCACTGTGTACTGTTAAATGAAAACTGATTTCCCAATTAGGCACTTACTCCAGGGTATGTATTTACCAGGTATGAGTCTCATATCTGTATGGTTTTACAGATGATGAGTGGGAGTAAGTTATTGGGAATTAGGTGACCATCCTCATTATATCGGGATTCGTTGGAATTGGTGATATTTGAGGAAGCCACCTGGGTTGTTTGCCGGTCGGCAAATATTTGGTTTTGAATATCCGTTGTTGTGCACCAATTTCAAATTGATATATCTGTACGTCTATTTTTATAGAGTGAGACATACCTTTTTGAAATTATGTCTATGACATTTACCTATACCAGTTGATGGTTAGGTAAGGAGCATTGAACAACGGTGTAATTCTTCTTAACCAAAAGTACAGTTTTCAACCTACGACACACAGTGAATGAGGCACTAGACTCAGGGGACTTATACAGAGTATTGTATATTGTCCAAGTGTCCATTAGGACAGAGGGGTTGGTCCTCGTACTATATTCTGTTTACTTTTAACTTCTCTAAGTTCTTAGACATGTGTTTCGTAGAAACACAGGGTCTAAGTTTTGAGGAGTTATAGGTATAAGAGTAAAGTAGAGAACCAAGTGTTGCAAGTATCGGGATTCTTCAAGGAGATCGAAGATGTAGATACTTGTGAATGGTATTCAGTTGATAGTAATGATTAAGAGAACTAGCTTCTCTTTCAGGTTACTCATAATTGGAAGTATTCCTAAGTTGAGTAACGCTGATCGGCCTCCTTCCATTTAGTTGACATGCACTGGAGACAGCTGCAAGATTCAATCTGGTTTGACATTCCATTGGCCACTCCGCAGATAAGGTGGGTAACCTCAGGCACCCAAGAGGTACTTCGGTATGCTCAAGGACGGTGGCAGAGAGGTTCTTGTTTACCCAGACTTGCCATTGCTGTTGTTCCAGACTATGAGACCCGGCAGGAGGATGAGTATAGCGTCGTTCTAAACTGGTTTTAGAAGCGTACGTGTATATGACTCTGCCAGAGGGTTGTCGTAGTCAGTGGGAGCAGCGGAAGCATTGGTGGACATCAGGCTTATGTCTATTTATAGACTAAAGCAGATATAGCGGAGATAGATCATCTATTTCTGATGTGACAGTCATAGGTTTGACTTCATCAGAATAGGGGATGGATCTGTTAAGAAGGTAGTAGGGTGTGATGTCCTGGTATTTGATGACATACACAGAGTAGGAAGTGATATTCCTATACTACGATCGGTTATACTTTGGTCGTCACACAGTAGTTTCTCCACATAGGACTTGGATATTATATCAGACATTCTGGTTACTAGATCTATGGTTTTAGATCTAGATTTGGGTGGTTTCCCAATCTGGGTACTTTGACAGCATTCTATAAGTATTTAGAATGGACGACTCCTGGCACGGTAGTGTACCTGCAGGTAATGGAGTCACCCTCTCTAAAGGTGTCTTACAGACTAATGGGAGAGGGATACGCATGATTGACAGATCACTTGCTTAGGCAATTGAGTCAATCATGAGATGTCAAGTACCACACCAGATGTTGTTCTTGCAGTAGGTGCAATAAGTTGATATTGATCCAATCCTGGAGAAACAGTCGGAAGCAGTTTTAGAACATAAGTGAATGTTCTAGGGATATGATAACGGCAATCTTCTTCGGGAGACAGTTATCATTCCAGGCTTCCAAGGTGACCTAGATGGCAGAGTGGCTGTCAGAGTTATAGTTTTCCCTCTGACGAGGGGCAGTATTTTGGACTGGTGGTCCAGGTGGATACTGAGGGAAGGCATGGCGCAGGATACTGATTAAGTTCAGTTGACGATACAGTCTAAGAAGTTTGGATTTGGAGTTCATTTATGAGCTGGGTCCCATCAGACATCCAGACATTCTAAGACAGGTATTGCTCATTTCGGGAGATAGCTTTCTCCGCGAACTTGAGATATAGAGAGACAAAGAAAGAAACACCAGAGCGGATCCACTCACTGAGGCTATTCCTCGAACGCAATAGTTTCGCAAACGAGCTTTGTGAGACTGACTAGTAGAGGAGTTGGGTGTTCGGTATCACACGGGCTGTGAGTATGCGACATCGCAATAATTAGCCTTGAGTGCAAGTGGGAGATTGTTGGAGATAGTGCCCTCAGAGTCAATTATTGGATCACAGGCACGTGATTGCAATGATTGAGGGGAGGACCTATCCCGGTAGGACAGTCTTACTCGAGATGATAGTATGCTATCTGGTTTATCTTTGTCATCGTGTACTGCTTTAGGTGGCCTTTCGAGTCGCTATTACACGTTGATAAAGCCCCTAGGATTCTTGCTTGACTTCCAGCAGTATGAGGGCGATCATATAAGTGGGAGCTGGGGTCTACAAGCACATCCTTAAAAGGTCCCTAGTCGTGGGAGATTCGAGACAGGGCATCGTTTCTCCAGAGTAGACTAGTGTATACAGTCGAGACCCCGACGAGGGGCGGTGGCCGGTCTCACAAGCCACTGGTGTCAGTTGGTTCACCTAAGATGTATACAGGTGCTCATTGGGTTATGAGTACACCGGACAGGACTCGCCGGGAACCTGCTAGTTGGGATTATACCAGACGTCAGATGGCAGTTCCCTGGTGACATGTGTACAGGTTAGTTCATCGACCTGAGATCGTCATTTGTCTCGTGTGAGTTCCCACTGTGCTTTGATTACTACCCTACCACGGCTCAAAGGAGTCGTGCAAACAGGTTTTAGTTGGGTACAGTCCCGAGCCACATGGAGGCAGTGAGCGGATCTGCAGGGGTTCGTCTCTCCCGGTATTGGGGGCGAGGTCGTGCTGTGTCTAGGAGAGCCAGAACATGAAAAGTCCTTGGCCAAGGCAGGAGATTTGCTGGTAGGTATTCCAGTAGTATCTCAGGGTGTTCTGGGCTACACTCCGACACGACTTGTACCGCTTTTGGGGGTCTGACTTTTACCAACCCCCTAGGCCCGCCATGCGATGCTCATAGACGAACGGACCGGACTGTACGGATATTGTCACTGACAGGCTCAGTAGGGTGTCAGGATGAGTTCGCTCATCGACGTCCCTTTTGGTCAATAGCTGGTGGCCCGTCATGTATGGCTTATACCTCTGACGTGCTAGTGGTTAAATCCACAGCCATAGTATTGACGAGTCTTTAGAGTCCACCACACACTCAGTTACTCAGGTTTCGGGCGAAACGCTGTAGAGGCCGTATGGAGATATGGCAGGGTTCGATCAGATACGTGCGGTATTGCACAGATCGTGATCGGACGGTTCTTACTAGCCGGCTTTGGCTTAAGCCAGATACTAGTATTAGATAGTGTAGTTTTATCTCTTTGCATTTGTGTTCAGTGGGAATACAAATGCGGGCATGTATTTGCAGTAGCGGGGTTTTCCTGTAATTTATTACGGGATCGGTTTTCTGGGGTTGCCAGTTTGCATTCCGTTCCGGCCGGTTTTCTCTTTTTTCTTCCCGGTCGGACTTTTCGTTGGAGGGTGTTAATTGCAAGTTTGCAATTAACATTTTGTGAGGGGTTTCTTTGCATGAGTGTGGCTTCATAATCATGATATTCCATTCTTGTCCATCTCATTGCATTTATGGTGATGGTTAGTGAAAGGGTTTGAGCTTGATATATTGTTGTGACCATTATCCTTTTTGTTTTTTTTTTCTTTCTTTTTCTCCTTTGAAATATCACTCATCCATAAATCCACCCATTTTTTCTTTTTGGTCCGGCCACTGTTTAGGGAGAGAGATGATTGTGTTAATTAGTGTGCAGGGGGCTTGTTGATTTGGGTGTGTTTAATTTGTGGAGTGAGGTTTGATTTGTTATGATGGGGATTAATTTATATATGGTTTTCAAGTGAGAGAGCTTGCTTCATATATTGATTTTCCAGTGAGCACAAAGAGTTCTGGCCGAGCCCATTTTCAAGCATGCTCCATTTTTTCTTCAAGCCTTCATGAAAAAATCCTTGTGCAAAATCCTTCCATCATGGCAACTTCAAGAACCCCAAAGAGATAACCTTCTACACTATTTCTATAGCAAGCCTTGGAAGCGTCGGCTAGCCAACTTCGCGCCCGAGTTGCCTCGGTCAAGAGGCGGGAGCCCGTAAAAGATTCCGGCTACGTGGTGCTTTTCCGACGAGCGAGGAGGTGACGGAGATTCCGCGGGAGATCGGAGTGGAGACGAAGACCGAAGGACACGGATCGCTTGGTATAGCATCTCTACTCTTTTCTATTTTGCTAGTTGCTAGGTTAATGGCCCGATCCGGGTAAAAAGTCCGCGGTGGTGCCGTTTTGCAAAGTTCGCAAAGTTTTTGTTTTCCGCGTTTCCGGCGTCGGATCGACGGCCGGGGCGCCCCCGCGGGCTTACAAAATGATGATCCCAACTACCACCAAAGTCTAAAACGCACGCTCGAAGCATGTCCTCGAGAGTCTGAATAGTCCGCTCTGACTGGCCGTCGGTCTGCGGATGAAATGCTGTGCTGAAACTCAAGCGGGTGCCCAAAGCCTCTTGAAGCCTCTGCCACAGTCTGCTGGTAAACTGGGTGCCTCAGACGGACACGATACACGTCGGGACTCCAAACAGTCGTATGATTTCGTCGATGTATATCTGGGCATACTGAGCAAATTCGAAAGTGGTCTTCACTGGCAGGAAGTGAGCCGCTTTCGTCAATCGATCCATGATCACCCAAATAGAGTCATACCCTCGACTAGTCCTGGGTAGACCCACAATGAAGCCCATAGAAATCTGCTCCCATTGCCACTCCGGAATGGGTAACGGCTGTAGCTCTCCCGCTGGCCTCTGGTGCTCGGCCTTGACTTGCTGACAAGTCAGGCATCTCGACACGAAGTCAGTGGCGTCCCTCGTCAACCCGTCCCACCAGTAAACATCTCCATATTATGGTACATCTTGGTGGAACCTGGATGAACGATGTACACTGATCGATGCGCCTCCTCGAGAATCTCATGCCTCAGTCCCTTAGAATCAGGTATGCATAGTCGAGTCCCAAATCGCATTATCCCCCGATCATCGATCACGAACTTGGAAAGTATGCCCTGTCCCATTTGTGCCATGATCTCTGAACAACGGTCGTCACTAGGCTGTCGCATAAATCTGCCAATTTGCCGACGACTGCCTCTGCACTGTACTTAAACAAGATAGACTACCCCCGGGCCTAATACTCAAAGCTTCCGCCGCTACATTTGTCTTGCTCGGGTGATACAAGATCTCGCAATCGTAGTCGTTCACTAGATCCATCCAACGTCGCTGTCTCGGATTTAGGTCTCGCAGCTGAAATATGTACTTCAAGCTCTTGTGATTAGTGAATATCTAGCACGACTCGCCGTATAGGTATTGTCGCCAGATCTTGAGTGCAAATACCACTGCAGCCATCTCTAAATCGTGAGTGAGGTAGTTCTGTTTGTGTTTCTTCAGCTGCCGAGAAGCATACGCGATCACCCTGTCGTGCTGCATCAATACGCACCCTAGCCCCACTCGAGAGGCGTCACGATAGACCACAAATCCGCTCGATCCCGAAGGCAATGATAACACCGGCGCCGTAGTCAAATAGTCTGTAACTGCTGAAAGCTATGCTCGCACTCCTCCATCCAATCAAAAGGAACTCTCTTCCGGGTCAACCCGGTCAACGATGCAGCAATGCGGGAGAAGTCATGTACAAATCGTCTGTAGTAGCCGGCCAGTCCTAGAAAGCTGCGGATCTCTGTAACTGATGCGGGTCTTGGCCAACGCTGAACGGCATCGATCTTCTTCGGGTCTACACATATACCATCTCGTGTAATCACGTGACCCAAGAAGTCTACGCTGTCAAGCCAGAATGCGCACTTGGAGAATTTTGCGAACAACTGGTGCTCCCTCAAAGTCTGCAGTGTGATCCGCAGGTGCTGCTCGTGCTCCTCTCGGCTCCGGGAATACACCAAAATGTCGTCAATGAATACGATGATGAACAGCTCAAGATACGGCCTAAGAATACGGTTCATCAAGTCCATGAATGCTACTGGGGCATTGGTGAGTCCGAACGACATCACCTAAAACTCATAGTGGCCGTAACGCGTGCAAAAAGCCGTTCTCGGAATATCCTCCTGTCGAACCCGCAACTGATGGTAGCCTGATCGCAATTCGATCCCCGAAAAGTATCCTGCACCCTGAAGCTGGTCGAACAAGTCGTCGATGCGTGGTAAAGGATATCAGTTCCGCACGGTAACCTTGTTCAGCTGGCGGTAGTTCGATACAAAAACGCAACTGCCGTCCTTCTTCTTGACAAACAGGACTGGAGCACCCCAAGGAGACATACTGGGTCGAATAAGCCCCTTATCCAGAAAATCTTGCAACTGACCTTTCAACTCTCTAAGCTCCACCGGGGCCATCCGATAAGGCGGTATGGAAATAGGCCCCGTACCGGGAATCAAGTCAATGCAGAAAACAATATCGCGCTCAGGCGGTATCCCAGGAAGCTCGTCAGGGAAAACATCAAGGAACTCACGAACAATTGGAACATAGTCCAACGGAACCTCTTTAGCTCTAGTATCGCAAACATAGGCTAGAAATCCCTGACATCCCTTCCTCAAAAGCTGTCCAGTGCGAAGAGAAGAAATCAAACTGTGAGGGGCGGCACCTCAGTCCTCCTGCACAACAAAAGCCGACTCGCCGGGAAAACAAAACCTAACTGTCTTCTCGCGGCAGTCCACAGACACATAGCACGTGGCTAACCAATTCATGCCCAGAAAAACGTCGAAGTCCAACATCTCAAGAAGGATCAAGTCGACATGCAACTCTCTATCGCCATTACGGACAACACAGGATCAGAACACGTGTCTAGCAACAAACGACTCACCCACGGGAGTGGTCACAACAAGCGACTGATCAAGCAACCAAGACTCTCTACCCAAACTCGGCACGAAGTGTGTCGAAACGTACGAGTGCGTGGATCCCGGATAAAACAACACGTGTGCGTCAACAGAACATACTGAAAGGGTATCTAAGACCACAGCATTGGACGTCTGTGCGTCCTGATGCATCAAGGCAAAAATCCGTGCCTGTCCTCCACCTGCGACTGGCTCCCCTGCCGGCAACTGGCTGTCCTCTGCCTCGGTCACCCCGTCCTCTCTGAACGAACCCTCCGCGGCCACGACCTCTTTGTGCGTAAGTCTGACGCGGAGCAATAGCATGTGCAAGAGACAACACACTCTGAGGTGGTGAAGGTGGTAAAGTAACATGCGATACTGCTGTCTCCCTCCGGCGTATCTCGGTACAATCTCTGATGCGGTGATGGGGACTACCACACCTAAAGCATCCACGCGATGACTGCTGACCCTCCTGGGGATAAGAGCTAAACATCTGACCTCGTCCCGAGTCTCTGCCACCTGTACGACGTCTGTCACGGCGTCCGAATGGAAGTCTCCGTGCTGCTGTATCAGTACGAACCCTCTTCGGTTCTGGGACTACCGAAGTCTCAGCAAGGCGCTCCATGACTAATAAGGCTGCATCTACAACTGCTGCATAAGTCTCGCAATGCTGTACGCTGATCGCAAGGAACAGTGGGGTAAGCAAGCCTCGAACATATCTCTTGACTCACATCTCCTCAGTAGCCACTAGATATGGGGCATAAACAGATAGCTCGGTGAACAGTACGTCGTACTCTGCCACTGTCATCTCCGGAGTCTGACGTAAAGACTCAAACCTACGCGCTCTAGAATCTCTGACACTTTGTGGAAGGAAGCGGGCAAGGAACACCGTCACAAATTCGGTCCAGGTCATAGGAGGAAGACCTGCTGCTCTGCCCTTCTCGACCGACTCACACCATTTCTGCGCAAGACCTTCTAGGCGAAAGCTCGCGAACTCTACCCATCTCGCATCTGAGCATCTGAGTGAACGACATATCCGGGCCATCCTATCAATAAAATAATATGGGTCTTCGGCTGCATCGGTGCCTGTGAAGATCGGAGGCTTCAGCCTAATAAACTCTGATAGCGATACTATAATAACCTCTGTAGCTGCAGGGGCAACTGCCTGTACTGTAGGTACCATCACGGTCCCCGTAACGGGTGGAACTACCTCTGGTCGCTGCGCTCGAAGTGTCTCAACTAACGACCCTATCATCTGGCACATCTCCTGCATACCAGCCCCTAGCATAGCGATCTGATCTGTCGAAGGATGAACAGTCTGCTCTGGTACAACGGGTGTACTGTCCGGGACAGTCCTCGTCTCAGACAAGTCAACTCTAATCTCGGCTCTCGCAGCCGCTCTCTGCGCCCTCGTAGTCATTGGCGGCATAATGGCTGAAAAGAAAATAGGATTCGATAAGTATACGAAAATTGAATCGCAAGAATGTATATAATCATGGAGGAATTTCAACCAATAAGTCCTAAGGTCACATAGGCGGAGTACCGTGTCGTGAGTATGCCGCGGAACATACACATGCTACGCCACTCTGCTTCAGCTACCTACTCCATCATACCAGGGTCATCCTACACTCCGAAAGGAAAAACCTACGCTCTGATACCAACTTTGTCACGACCCGAAGTTCGGCCCGTAACCAGCACTTAACCACGTAACGTCTACAGGCGTAAAGCGACTAAGTAAGCCGAAACCCAGAAATCAAAACCATTAAAAATAGTGAGTGTTGAAAACATTTGATGAAAACATTTGTTAAAACATTTGGAAATCTCAAGTAAAAATCCTTCAAGTTTAAATTATTTTATTCAAAATTTCGGCAGCACCTCCTTCGTAAAAACTAGCCCCGAAATCGGGTACAAGACATAATATAAGTAAAAATGACATACAATAAGAATAAAGCATCCCCAAATAGGAGCAATCACGCCCAACGGCGGAAACAATCACCACAGTAATAATATATGATGCCGTAGCGAAGAATGAGAAAAAAAATAAGTCAAAAAAGCATAAGAAATAAAACTGCATAAATAAAATCGGCTCACAACGAGCTCAACACCAGAGTACAAAATAATATATATCGTCCTCACAACTGGCCTCTAAGTCAATACATGAATAGTAGATGGAGAGTACTAGATACAATAGGGTGTACAACTGGAAAATAAACGGATACCGCAAAAACCCACCTATCAGTAAAAAGGGCTCACACGCCAACTGCAGTGGTATCCATAGCAAAAGATACATGGAAGTAGCCCTGCCGCAACTACTCTGAGGGGAAACCTGCAAACACTGTAGCACAATGGGGGTGAGTTGCCAACTCGTGAATAGTAGATAACATATAAAGGTAATCGCGAGTATGCACGTACAGCGATACTATAACATGTGCAATGAAATAGCATCTAAATGATAAGCTGGGTATTCAATAATCATGCATAACAAATGAAATCTAATAACATCTATATATGATGAGCAGGGTATGCAATAATCATGCATAACAGGTGCAATCTAATAACATCTATATATGATGAGCATGGTATTCAATAATCATGCATAATAGGTGCAATCTAATAACATCTATATATGATAAGCAGGGTATGCAATAACCATGCCAAAGTACTCTATCAGATACTACGATTACAGGATGAGATGCATAACAATGGATGCTGAGCATGGGGTAAAATATTATCTACACGGAATATCAACGTGGAAAAATAACCGGTGTCCATCAAATACACCTAAATCCCAGTAAAAACTCAGGCGCCGTCACTCTAATCGGCCCTCAAATCCTGAAAATCTCATATAATCGTGAGTGCCCCAACATCGGCACTCTAAAATATCATGAAATAATCGTGTCCAGCATCGACACGTAAATCCTCATCTCTCAGGCGCCGCATACCAGGTCGGCCCTCAATATGTATCTCATGTCATAACCCCAGACGGTATCTTCCGGATATCCGTCGGGTCTCCAAACTGTCATCGGCAGGTAGTAGTCCCTCTGCTGGGCTCACCGTCTAACTACACGAGTCTTCTTACCCCCGGGATACCATACCGGGTCCACCATGTACCCGCAGACGGTGCCTACCACTCCTCGAATCGGGTATACTTACACAAGCTCTCAGAACCGAGAAAACTCATGGTGGACGCACTAAAATATCATATCAAGAGAAACCAGGTTTTTAAAATAAAGCATACTTTCTTGAAATAATACCACGGTTCTCAAATCCAGAAATCACATGAAATCCAAACTCAATGCGTAAATCCATGCGATGTGATGTATGCATTATAAGGTCGTACTATAAGTAAAAGGGTAAAAACCGCTCTATAAATGGATTCAGTTTTAAAAATATCTCATGCGGTCCCCAGTTTTACCAAAAACCAGCTTATCTATGTAAGTACAATGTATATATGCGTAAGTTTGGATATGCAAATGAGTATGTGCACAAGTAACATAATCATGTCGAATCATATATGAGATGAGCTACAATATATTATTCATGGCAATTCTATAGTGTGAGTGTCATGGCAATTACTAACGGTGTGTGTAACATGCAGATTAGTGCTCGTGCAACATGAACCGTTAGTAACAGTGCGGTGTGCTATTAATTCTAAGTCTATATATAGCAGGGAACATAGTATGCAACAAATAGTATCCATGCGTAGTCAACGTATATAAATGCAAATATGCCGCTACAATATCCTATCAAGCCCTGACGCATAACGTCATACGGACGATTACCCTATAGATGTTAAATCTACTCACTTAGTCTCGTGCTAAGTGTAGCCGACCACTTGTTTCCCCTTCATTGCGGCATCCGACATACCCGCTTGCGAACCTAGAATTTACACAAAGAATACACATAAGCAAAATCCTGCAAAAACGCGATATCGAACCCAAACGAGAAACTCACGTCGTAAACTAAACGCGTGTGTATCCGATACGCTGAAACGTGTGTATACGCGTCTGAAACTACCCCGACACATCGCGACGCGCAGGATCACTAAACCCACTCACGTATCACACGTGTCACGCAAGCTTAAGGTATTAGAAAAACGGTATATTGCTCCAGATTTTGACTCGAATGAAAAAGGAAAAAGTTGCATACACCAAGACACTTGAATATACAGCAGACTACCCCAGACCAAACCCTAGCACCTAACTCCACCTCTTGCCGCAATTTGCGGCCAGAACGATTATTTCGGCGGCCAGGCTGTGGAATCAGGGGCTCGTGCTTCGTGTGTGTGGTCTAGATCTAGTGTACATGCCCCAGTAATCTCAGTTTTTGTCTGAAGCAACCGGGTCAACAGCAAATTTTAAAAGCCTACAAATTTACCTTAAAACGTTAAATTTGCACTAAATTGAAACCCTATGGTATTTTGGTGAAATCCGGTTTCAAATCTCAGTTTAAAGGCCCTTTTAACACTTAGTTAAGCTAGAATAACCATAAAAATCACTACTTGGCCAAATATCCACTCAAATCACCATTTCTAGCACTAAAGCTCATATTAAACACTAACCAAAGCTAAATAACACACAAGTTTAGCAAGTAAAGAAGTTGGGCTAAGAATTATACCTCACTTAACCCTAGGTGCAAGGAGAAGGAGGAGAAGAAGAGGATGTGCTTGCTGTTGCTGCTGCTTGGTGCTGCTGTTGCTTGCTAGTGCTGCTGCATGTTGCTGATGCTGCTTGGTGCTGCTGCTGCTTTGTTGTTGTTGTTGCTGCTGGCTGCTGCTACTGCTGCTGAAGATGTTGCTGCTGCTGTTGTTTCAGCTGCTGAAGTGTGTGTGTGTGTGTGTGTGTGTGTGTGTGTGTGTGTGTGTGTGTGTGAGAAGTAAGAATGAGTGTTGCAAAAAGAAAAAGAAATGAGAGATATGAGAGAGTCAAAACCCCTCTCTCTCACCTCATTAAATGCAAGCATGAGCAAGCCCATCATGCACTCTCTCTCTTTCTCTCTCCAAGTCAACCTACAAACTAAATCATTTTTAAAAATATATATACTTAATTAAATTCAAATTAGCTTAATAAGAATGGGTTAGTCCACCATGGTTGCTAAACATGATTTAACCCTAACTTAACCCTTGTTTACATGCACATGTGTGTGCAAGCCTAAATAAATTCTAATAAAATATTCATTAATTTTGATAAAATATTTGAAAATCGTTTTGGCAAACTTTTTACTAAAAACCATATATTAAAGTATAATTAGCCACTAATCACTTTCTAAGGTGTTACAGAAAATGATGGGGAATAAAATTAGGCAGCAGCTCCCCCTCTCTTTCTCACTTATTCACTCTCGCTCTCTCTCCAATCATACCCATCTTCACTAAATTACCCTTTTGCCATTCCTTTATCTTTTCTCTTTTAAATTTCAAAACCAAATCACATAATACCCATGAAGCAACACAAAAACAACAACATGTAACTAAATGGAACATGACATGGTGCACTAACCATGAAAACTGTAGAAACACGGATTTGGCTTAATCGTGATTAGCTGTGCACTAATCGGGTTTTATCAAAACTGCATATAATAATTTTTAAAATTGACAAATCCATTGAATATATTATTAAATGAATAAATTATTTTAATTTCCTTTTATATCACAATTATTGGAATATATTTATACCCTTTTTCGAAAACCCCAATTTCGCAAATCGAGCAGTTTTCGGGAAATGTATTATTTTAATATTAAATTCCAAAAATAATATTTTATATTTTATGAAATGTTACAGTAGACTAGTGTATATGTTTATTGACCCCGACCGAGGCGATGGTTGGTCCCACAGCCATTAGTGTTTGACACCAAAGATTGTATATAGGTGCTCCTTAAAGAATGAGTACACTGAACGGACTTGCCGAGAACTCCTAAATGGTATTATACCTATTGTCAGATAGCAGTTTTTTGGGGACAAGAGTACATGGTAATCTTTTGACCTGAGATCGTCATAGTGTCTTGTATATGTTCCCACTGTATTTTGATTACTACCCAACCACGGCTTTAAAAACCATGCGTACAAGTTTTAGTTGGGTACAGTCTCGAAGAACAAGGAGGTGGTGAGCGATCAAAGAGATTCATCTCTCCTAGTATAGGGAGTTGATGTCGCGTTGTGTATGATTGACTATAACCATAAGTCCCTGGCTAGGACTGTTGAGATAAACCAATAAGTGTTATCATTTGTTTCTTAAATGGTTATGAGTTTGACATCTGCATTACTTATTGGGTTATTGGGGGTCTGACAGTATCCACTCCCCAGACTCAGGATGCGACACTTCTGACAAAGAGACCGGACTGTACGGTGATTGTCACTAATAGACTCTATTGGTTATGGATGAGTTTGCTTGTCAACCTACTTTTTGATCAATACCTGGGTATCCATTACATGCAGCTAGTACCGCTGACGTGCTTGTGGGTTAACTCATGAGGGGATTGATCTGAAAGTGTTTCAGGTTCAATCAGATATGATCCTAACCTATTTCCACCGTATTGTCGAGTCCTTAGAGTCTCACACAGAGGTTTTCCCCGTTTAGGCGAAACGATGTAGTTTGCGAATGTTGATACGTGCGGGAGTTCGATTAAACATGTGTATATGATACACAGACATTAATCATACGTTTAATAATATTGTCCGGTTTGTTATAAAGCCAGATTATTTAATCAAGTGTTGATTTAATAATAAAACATATATTGATATGTATTCTATTATTTTTTTTACTTTCTCTCTCTCTCTTATTTACTCTTTGTATGTGATACAAATACATGTATATGTATATGATAAATATACTATAACAGTACGTATGATGATACGTGCGGGAGTTCGATTAAATACGTGTATATAATACACGTACATTAATCGGACATTTAATTATACTAGCCGGTTTATTATAAATCCGGATTATTAAATCAAGTATTGATTTAATATATATATATATATATATATATATATATATATATATATTCTAGTATTATGTTCACTTTCTTTCTCTCTTATTTGCTATTTGTATATGATACAAATACAAGTATATGTATCTGATATATATATTTTGATGTTTTATGTATATGATACATAAATACATCTAAAAGGGACGCCCCATTTCTTATTATTAATAATAAAAAAATTACTCATTTCTTTTTATTAATAAATAAATGAGGAATGTTGTAGAGAGGTATGGGCTTTATTTTTTTATTGGAAATAAAGACTATTCTTGCATGGTTGCCTCCTTTCTCAACTCATTCCTTCATTCCATTTCTCTTTCCTCTTTTTTAGAGAGCAAAAGATAAAAAAGATAAAGATAAAGAGAGAGTGTCTACTACCTCTTCTTCCATTCATTTTCTAGCAAATTGTGAGAGCAAGTTTCTTCACAAAAGAGTGTCTTTTGGTAGAGTTCAGGTTTGGGTGGGGCTTTCTTCGAAATAGATCATCTTCGGTAAGGAGGTTCGTATGTAAGCTAGATCCCTACGACATGGAGTGTACCTTGGGTCTTCCACTAGGAGAGTGGACACACTACAAAGGTTTTAGCACTCTAAAACTCTAGCTTGTTTCTAGTTTTTGCTCTCTTGATTTCATGCAACTCATAGTAGATGAATGATTTTGGGGTTTAAAGGGATTGTTGCTTGCTTCTAAATTTTTTTAGCCATTCCGTCTTGGTTCGAAAGTGTCACAACCCTAGCACCAAGTATTAATATGGTATCAGAGCCGATTCATATACTAGCAGTTATTTTCGATAGCTAAAGAATCGATATACCCTTTTTGCTAAAATTTGTTTTGAAAATTTTTTCTAAAAACCTCTATTGCCCAAGCCTCAGGGTTCTTGATTTGGACCAAGAACTTCACGTGGTCTCGGGTGGGACCCCGAACCCCAGTACATGAAGGCTGGTTCATCCCCGAATTCGAGGCTGAATCGAGGTCGATTAAGCCCCAGCCCCGATTTGGGGTTATGGGGTTGAGCCGGAGTCCCTTTCGGGCTCAATACGGGTCGTCTAGGACTTGTTTTTGGCAAAAATGAAAAGGTTTTGAGTGCCAGGGTGCGCGTCGGATTTCGGCTCTTTAAAATTTGATACGTGCGGCCTCTTAGGTTTAATTCTTGGCTAATTGGTGTCGAATTAACTCGATCAAAGTGTTTGATCAAGTTGGTTTGAACACATATAAAGATATGTATTGGTTAACATAGCTTAATTGTTGTGTGATCAATTAGACTAGATTGCACATTAGTTGAATGTGTTGTTGGTGTGTTATAGTTTGGTTTGGATTATCGTGATGAATAGTCCCTCGTGTGAATGTGGATGTATACAAATATTGTATGTAATTCATTTATTCAGTGTATTTACAAATGTATTATTTTTTTATTAGGCCACGATCGGTTTGAGACCGGCGAATCCTATTGTATGTATATGATATGGGTTGCCCCGCAGAGGAGTGCTCGAGCCGCCGGGTTTTAGAATTCATAAGGTGGCATCTCAGGGAGTTAAGACCGGTTCGTCTCGTTCTAGAATTGGTAGGTTGTTCGCCGTACTTGGAGTGGTTTATGGCTTAGATTTGACCGGAAGAGGAGTGTTCGAGCCGCCGGGTTCAAGAATGCACTGGGTGGGCCTTCTCAAGGTGTTGAGGCCGGATCGCCTCGTTTCTAGGATTGGAGGGATGCTTTCCACACTCGTAAGGGCCTTAGTTTGGCTATATTAGGGTTATTCATACGACCGTGGAATGTCGCGTCTCGTTTGCGGCTCAAACAAAATGAAGGATTCCTAGTGTATCCTACTATTCCATTTTCTGTGTTGTTTACCGCATGCTTGTAATATGATTACTTGCCTATGATGTATGTGTGTGTGTGTATGTAAATAAACGTTTCTATATGTTTTTCATTCGCACAAGCCCTGTGTCATCCTTGCCATAAGTTAAGTAACCTTACGGTCCGATGTCCCGTGCCGAATACGAATGGCAAATAAAAACATTCTATTTTCTTTTTCCTATCCTTTTTTTCTGGTGTGATAAGAGTTAAATGATGGGACTACATTAATATGATTAATGTAAAGAAAATAAACATAAACCGATGTGGTAGGAACTAATCAGTTTTTCAAAAACTATTCGGTTCTTTGAACGATATCAAGTTCATTACGTTAAAGGTTTTCTTCAAAACGATTCGTAACCCTCTGTCATTTCAGATGAGTAGAGTATTTAGTATTCGTGATGCATTTGTTGGCCTTCGTCAAGGCGTAGTGTATGGTAGCTAAGTGATACTTGTCTGCTATATACGATATGATTTGTTAGGACAGTCGCACAGCCTTATTGGCCTTTGTCAAGGGCTTATGCAGACGGATCTAAATTAATCACGAAATGACGGGTAAATCTTTACTATAGGCTTAAGGTTTGTTGGCCTTCATCAAGGTCAAAAGTCATTATGGGTAAAAACTATATCGGGAGTTTCAATTGTTGAAACATACAATGTGATTGCATACCTTCTTTGTGATAGTTGGATCCTGATTCCCACTGTGAGTAATAATTACTCCCGGAAGATTTTCACATAACAATTATACGGCCTATTAGGTGCCTAGAAAGGTGTATACGAGGTTACGCCTCTAAGGAAGCAGGGTATTCAATTAGATTCGTACGAAAGCGTGGGGAGCCTCCCTTGAAGTACTTACACTGGCCTGGCGGACCGATTAGCAAACTTATGGGGTGTATATGATCCCAGCTAGTTCTCTTTTTAGGTTTTGAAGGAGCCATCATGATTAGATAAATTAATAAACTAATCTAATCTTTCAAGAGTGCACGCTGAGCGATTCTTTTCTCTCTCTCTCTCTCGCAACAACCATGACTGACCTTAAACTAAAACTCGTAAAACCAAGTCAACCGAACCATTTTATAATCATTGGCTTTGGAATCTCATGATTTCCCTAATTCATGAAGAAGTCGCATATGTCTTTGTCTCTCATACTTCCCCTTTACCTTCTCCAGAGCCTTCTTTATCTGATACAGATATCCATATTGCTTGGAAGGCCATCTCGTATAGTTACATACAAACTCGAAGAAATTGTTTCAGTCGAGAATGGCCACTGGTTCTTGAGAAAATGAATTTTATATTGATATAATACAATTTTCTCTCCCCTCAACCTTATCTCAAGTTGAGTGCTCCTTAAATAAGGAGAATACACTAGTTACGCTTGTCGGATAGTCTTTTTCTAATCTATGGCTGAAGCTGAAAGGAAAGGAAAGAAGAAAACCAACCAGTTTAAGTATGATGTATAGAATGTAAGACGTAGAGACATTTAATGGGGTTACATTTGAAGATCAAGGAGATTGTAACTACTTTCATGATCCTGGGTAGTGAAAAATGTATTACAGGGAATACCTGACCACCCCCTTGAAGCATTATGATGCTTCATCTTTTTTTTTTGTCTGTAATTGAAAACTGTTTCTTAATTAACTCTGCTTCCTGTGTATAGGATAGCAGATCAAGATCTCACATCTGTAAGGTGTTACAAACGCCGAGAAGGAGTATAGTATTGGGAAATGGTGATTTGATCCTCAGAGTCGGAAATCAGAGTAATTGTTGCTATTGAGGAAAATCACCTGGTTTTGCCTAGCGGCAAACTTTGGTTTTGAATAACTGTTATTGTGCACCAACTTTACTTTTAAAATAAATTTCCGTCTCTTTATTTGAAAAAGAAGGATATTAAAATTTTGAAAATTATGTTATGAACATTAACCTTCATCAAATGTTGATGGGGTAAGGTGCATATAATAACGGTATAAATATTCTTAACCAAAATACAGTTCTCAATTTACAACACATGAAGTAAGAGTTGGTGAACTCTTAGGACTTATACATATTGATATATATGGTCTAATATCTATACGGATAAGGGGTGGGTACTCATACTTCATTCCATTTACTTATGAGTTCTTTAGTTTTGGACATGCGTTCTTTCTGAAATGCAAAGTCCAAAAATTTTGAGAAGTTCATAGAGTATAAAAATGAAGTAGAGAACCAGATGAGCGGAAGTATCAAGATTTTTCGATGTGACCGAGGAGGTGAATACTTTAGCTCGGTATTCCGTGATTGTCAAATTGAGAATGTGATTCTCTCTCAGCTTACTCCTCCGAATATATCATAGTAATCTGGAGTATCGGAGAGGAGGATTTGCACCCCATAGGTTATGGTGCGCTCTATGATGAGTATTGCTGAGTTTCCTTTTTCATTTTGGGGGTAAGTATTGGAAACATTTTCGTACTGATTGAATAAGGTTCCGTCTAAATCAGTGTTTAAGATTCTATATATGATATAAAATGAAAGGAGACCATGTCTTAAGTTTGTTAAGATATGAGGTTATCTGGCGTATGTTGAAAGCAGAATCTGGAAATATTCAAGACACGTTTTAGTAATGAGCAGTTTGTGGGTTATCCCAAACATTTGCAAGGGTTTAACTTCTACCATGTTCAAGATAAAATGTTGTTTTATTCTTGACACGCCACCTTTTCTAGAAAAAGGCATTTCTTGCAAAAGAAATTAGTGGGAGTATGGTAGAATTGGAGGAGATTTTAGAAGCACAAACGATTATTGAAAATTTAGTAGAACCTGAGGATTCAATTGTGCCCGACAAACCTTAGCCACTTCGCAGATATATAAGCGACCTCAACCACCCGAGAGATACTATGGTATGGTGATAGGGAGATTTGCATGATTATTGATGATGACTCTACTAGTTATCAGCAGGCATTAGGGAGTAGTGGCCTCTGACTGATGATTGGATACCAAGATATCCGAGTGGACTCCATGCACTCCAACAAATTGCGGACCTTGTTGGATACTCCTGAAGGGGTAAAATCCATTAGGAGCAAGTACATCTTCCAAAAGAAGATCAATGCAAATGAAAAGGTAGTAACATAATAAAGCTAGACTTGAAGTAAAATGTTTTCGTTAAATACCCGGTGTGGATTGTGATGAAACCATTTTTCCAGTGTCTATGCTGAAGTCCATTCAGATACCACTTTTCATTGCTGCACTTCAGGACTATGAGGTCTAGCAGGTGGACGTTAATAACGCCTTTCTAAATGGAGATTTAGAATTAAGCGTGTATATAACTCTATCAGAGGGCTTCGTAGTAAGTTGGATCATCTATTTTGATGTGATAGTCATAGAGTTTGACTTAATTAAAATTATAGATAGACCTAATATTTGTAAGAAGGATGTGTGGAGTGTAAGGTGATTTTCGTCACCCCATTGAGATGGGAATGCGCGCGCACTTTTCAGGCAAATTACAGATTCCCCCTGCCCAGGACAGGCGGGGGTTTATTAATTGTGGATATCCGAATCTCCGACAGCCGTGGACTAAGCTGCCATTAATTACCCCTTGCCTTTGGAGCGAGGGAACCTCCGATTGACGGGTCAAGATGGTCATGCGAACTCAATGTGCAGTATTGTGTTTTGAAGGGGTTTTGGATATATCGGGGGCCTCGCAGAGTTTTTACGGGGGTCCCGCTACCCGGATAGCGGGCTGGGGGTCAAGGGGGCGAGTATCCCCCTTGCGGGGTGCGGGGCAGCGTCCCGTTAGAAATTTTTTTAACGGGGGAGGTATTTTTTGTGTGGAGTGCATGTAAAATGAGGGGGAAAATGGCGTCCAAAGGACGCATGAGCGCCAGCGCTTTGGCGCATGGGTTAGCGCTAGGCGCTTGGCCGCTGGCACTTGGGCGCTGGTGCTTTGGGCGCTAGTGCCTCACGTGCCCGGCACGTGGGCACTCGGGTGCTTGCACTTTGGGTGCTAGCGCCTCATGTGCCCGGCATGTCGGCGTTCAGGCTCTAGCGCTTTGGGCGGTAGCGCCTCACGTGCCCGGTACTAGGCGCTCGGGCGCTAGTGGACGCTAGCGCTTCATGTTCTCGGCATGTGGGCGCTTGAGCGCTAGGCGCTAGCGAAAGAAAGGGGTTTTTACCCCCCGGGAATAGGAGTTAAACTCCAAAAGAGGATTTTGAGTGGAGTTAAACTCCAAAAGATCTGAATTAGGAGTTAAACTCCTTTGAGGATTTGGGTCTTGGAGTTAAACTCCTTTGAGGATTTGGGTCTTGGAGTTAAACTCCCTAAAAATCTTTATAGGATCTTCTCTCTTAAGCCATGGATCTTTCCCAAATAGGATCTTTGGAGATGGGTCTCCTTCCTCCTCTTCTGTTGGCCGGATCTTGGAGAACAAGAGGGGTGAGATTTTAAAAATCACTCATTTTTAAGATCTGATGGAAGATCCAAGCTCCCCTTTGTGGGTTTTGTGGTGAAAAACTATTTATTTTTAGGAAAGAAAGAGTTAAACTCTTGATTTAATTCAAGAAAAAAAGAAGAAGGTTTTAGAACCTTGAGGAAGGAGAAAGAGCACATACCCTAATTTTTGAGAGAGAGAAAAAGTTGTTGAGATATTTTCATTATCTTTACCTTTATAGGCTATACACTTTACGTATATCCCCTTGGGCATTAAAAAATGGCATTTTGCCCATCCAATACCTCATGTGCTATTTCTTTTTGCACATAAGCCATGGGCTTTACAAAAATTTGGTTTTATACCCATTTTCCTTACATTTATTCATAGAAATAGAAAAAGGGAATACACCAAAAATTATTTATTACAAAAATTTTATTTTGGCATGGGGGGGCCGGCCTCTTCATGTTCGAGCTCGACCTAGGCATTGGCCCACTTGACCTGGGCTTGGGCCCACTTGGCTTGGAGTTGACATTGATTTTGACTTGGTCAACCGGGGTGTAAATTTTGACCCCAACAAATTGCCCTCCATCAATAAATGCACACCACATATGTGGGTTGTGTGCATGAAATTGATGGATCTTCTTTCGTGTGGAGGTCGACTCCATTTTGACGGCGTAGAGGTCGATGCTGCCCTTTTTGCGACGTGGACGGTCGGTGCTGCCATTTTAGCCACTTGGACAGTCGGTGCTGCCATTTTAGCGACGTGGACGGTCGGTGCTGCCATTTTAGCGACATGGACGGTCGGTGCAGCTCTTTTAGCGACGTGGACGGTCGGTGCTGCCCTTTTTGTGACGTGGACGGTTGGTGCTGCCCTTTTTGCAACTTGGACGGTCGGTGCTGCCATTTTAGCGACTTGGACGGTCGGTGCTGTCATTTTAGCGACTTGGACGGTCGGTGCTGCCCTTTTAGCGACTTGGACGGTCGGTTCTGCCATTTTTGCAACTTGGACGGTCGGTGCTGCCCTTTTAGAGACCTGGACGGTCGGTGCTGCCCTTTTTGCGACGTGGATGGTCGGTGCTGCCCTTTTTGCGACATGGACGGTCGGTGTTCCCTTTTAGCGACTTGGACGGTCGGTGCTGCCATTTTAGCGACTTGGACGGTCGGTACTGCCTTTTTAGCGACTTGGATGGTCAGTTCTGCCTTTTTAGCGACATGGACGGTCGGTTCTGCCATTTTAGCGACTTGGATAGTCGGTGCTTCCCTTTTAGCGACTTGGACGGTCGGTGCTGCCCTTTTTGCGACGTGGACGGTCGGTGCTGCCCTTTTTGCGACTTGGACGGTCGGTGCTGCCCTTTTAGTGACTTGGACGGTCGGTGCTTGATTTGACTTGCTCCGCTTCTTGCGGTGTCAGGGATTAGATTTGACTTGCTCCGCTTTCTGCGGTGTCATGGTTGAAGTTGACTTGCTCCGCTTTCTGCGGTGTCCGGGATTGGATTTGAATTTCTCCGCTTTTTGCGGTGTCGGGGATTGGATTTGATTCCAAGGTGGAGCTTGATTCCGCCAGGGAGGTTGTTGGTTGTCTTGCTAACTTGATATGATTTGGGTTGACGTCAGCATCGCTATAATGGAATATGGTACCAAGAGCGAATCATCATCTGCTATGAGAGGATTTGGAGATTTTGGTTTTGGTTTGGCATCAGCATCGCTACACTGGAATATGGTACCAGGAGCGAATCATCATTTGCCATGAGGAGATTTCCCTCGTTCCCAGTTTAATGACTTAGGGGTCATCTGTTCCCAGTTCAACGAATTAGAGGTCATCTGTTCCCAGTTTAACGGCTTAGAGGTCATCTGTTTCCAGTTTAATGACTTAGGGGTCTATTGGATCGGAAGCTTGGAATTTTGGGGTAGGGGTCGGCATCAGCGTTGCTAACACTGAAGCACATGTGCCAGGAGCAATTCATCATTTGCCTTTGTCTGTTGGGAGCGATGGCTTAGGAGACAGGTTTAGGTCCCTTTCACCTAAGGCATTTCAATTTTATGAGCCATAAGGGTCCCATAAAAGCATTTTCTCCCTACGAGTCGAAAGGATCTCGTAGGTGTACTTTCTCCTTAGAATTCATGGGGACTCCCAAGTGTGTTTTTCCTTTGTGAGTCGTAAGGATCCCACGAAGGTGTTTTCTTACGAGTCGTGAGGATCCCATAAGTTTGTTCTCCTCATGTATCGTGAGGACACATGAGTGGGTCTTTTCAAATGGAGCATAATTCCAAGGGCGGAGACCAGCTACGTAACTGGTGATTGCGGTGGGGCATGGGTATGATGAGAATTATTTGAGCTCGTGGATTGTATACGGTAGTCAACTTGGCGACCAACAGCAGGGCTGGGAGAATTTTGGGAGATTAGATTTTGGTTGGCGTCTGGATCGCTGGACTGGAATGTGATATCAGGAGTGACTCATCATTTGCCGTTTGGGGACTTAGAATTTGGATCTTGTTTGGCATCAGCATTGCTGCACTGAAATAATGCCAGGAGCAACTCATCATTTGTCCTGGGAGGGCTTGGGGTTTGGGTTTTTGGTCGGCATCAGCACCACTAACACTGAAGCAATGCCAGGAGCGACTCATCATTTGCCATTGCCCGTTGGGGAGCGATAGCTCAGGAGTCAGGTTTAGATCCCTATCACCTAAGGCTTTTCAATTTTATGAACCGTAAGGGTCTCATAAAAGCGTTTTCTCCCTACGAGTCGAGAGGATCTCGCAGGTGTATGTTCTCTTTAAGAATCGTGAGGATTCCTAAGTGTGTCGCTCCTTTGTGAGTCATAAGGATCTCACGCAGGGATTTTCTCCTCACAGGGTCGAGAGCACTTTGCGAGTATTTTATCTCTTTTCATGAGTTTGCGCACTTTCAGGTTTTCACAAACTCTCCTGCAGTCCTGCTGTTTTTACTCAAGGAGCCTTTTCGGGTTTTCATCCGTGCTCGTTTTGCTTGTGGACATACCCCTTTTTTTATTAGGCCGGTGGGACTTTAAATGTTGTCTCGCCGGTAGGACATTGGGAGAGATAGGGGTCGTTTACTCCCGTAAATTGTATAAGGTTTTGCAGGATGTATGATCCAGACCGTAGGGCCGGTGTGCTCAATTCTCCTACGACTTGGAGCATTCACGCGTAATATTTCTTGAGATATCGGCCATTGACAGGTGGTATGGGCCTTTCTCCCTCGGCATTTATCAGCTGGTAGGATTCTCCATCAAACACTTTCTCGATGACGTATGGTCCTTCCTAGGTTGGCTCGAATTTTCCTTTTGCATGTCGATTGGGGATGATCGGCCTTTTGAGGACCAACACCAATTCGCCTTTATTGAAAGCACGGAGACGGGTCATCTTGTCATAGGCCCGTGACATTTGGGCTCGATATAGCTCCACATTTTGCTGTACCGCGAGCCTCCTTTCTTCGAGGGTGTCAAGTGCTTCGAGACGAAGAAGCATGTTTTCCTCTTCCGTCAACTCATGCTGGATGACCATTCTTAAGTTTGGAACTTCGACTTCGAGGGGGAGGACCACTTCCATTCCGAAGAGTAATGAGTATGAAGTGGACTGAGTTGGAGTGCGGTGCGTATTACGATATGCCCACAACGCCTCATGAAGTTTGAGATTCCATTCTCTCTTGTTGGCTGAAGCATTTTTCCTCAGGAGCTTGCACAGAGTTTTATTGAAGGCTTCGGCTAGCCCATTGGCCCTTGGATTATAAATGGAGGAATATCTCTAGTTTATCTTGTGCTGAGTAGCAAACCTTGAGACTTTGAAGCTCTTGAAAAAAGGCCCGTTGTCAGAAATGATTCTTCTTGGTGTACCGAAGCGGTATAGAATATTATGCTGGAAAAACGTCAGAATATTTTTTGTCTTGACTTCATTTAGCGGGACAGCTTCAGCTCATCTGGAGAAATAGTCAGTTGCGGGCAATATGAACCGGTGGCCTTTGGATGATGGAGGATCAATTGGGCCAACAATGTCGGTGCCCCAAACTTCGAAAGGCCACGACGCCACCGTAGGATGCAACGGATTGGGATGCTTGTGAATGAAATCACCGTGAATTTGGCAGAGATGGCATTTCTTTGCATGCTATACGCAATCCTTTATCATGGCGGGCCGGTAATATCTAAGTCGTTTGATCTGAATCTGAATTTTAGGGCCGGACTGGTAAGCCCCGCAGACGCCTGAGTGAACTTCTTTCATGACTTTTTGGGCTTCGGTCGATGATAGGCACCTGAGCCATAGTTGGTCATATGGTCTGCGGTACAGCGTATTATTTACAAACACGTATCGAAGAGCTCTCTTCTTCAGCTGAATCCTCGTAGATTTTCCTTCGGGCAGCTTGTCGTATCGGAGGTACTCTGTGAAGGGTTCCCTCCAATCAACACGTATCGAAGAGCTATCTTCTTCGGTAGGATTGTTCTCTTGTTCTACGCCTTCTTCTTCACGCAAAGAAGCTAGAGGCAAAATTTGCCGGCTTCTGACTGTGATTAGAATTTCGTCAATGTCAGGGTCAGCTAGCTCCTTAGCTAGGCGAGCGAGTATGTTGGCTTTTCCGTTCAACGCTCTAGGGACTCTCATTAGTTCAATGTGAGTGAACCGTTTCATGAGTTCCACCACTCGGCTTCTATATCGGGCTAACTCAGGTTTGTATATCTTATAGTCGCCGCTTACTTGGTTGACGACAAGCTGGGAATCACCGTAGACTCATAGCCAAAGGATTTCCATTTCTATAGCGAGCTCCAGACCAGTTATCAGAGCTTCGTACTCAGCCTCGTTGTTTGTGTGAGGCTCGGTGAGAGCAAAAGAACGCCGTAGGGTTCCCATCGATGGAGTGAAGAACACCAATCCTATCCCTGCTTTTATTTCCGGGACGCTTGATTTACTGGAGCTCCTCATTGATGAGGCTCCATCGAAGTAGAGCTCCCAACATGGCTCGTCATCCTCGAGGTGCAGCACTTGTTCATCGTGTAACTTGCAATTGAGCGGCGACCCTTCTGGTATGGGATGAGCAGCAAGGAAGTCGGCGAGGGCTTTGTAAGTCTACGCTAGCACCCCGGCCGTTAACAGACGCCAAATGCGGAACAAAAACTTTTTAATCGGCGCTAACGTATACTTTAACCCGGATCTGCCATTATTGCTAAACTAACAAACTGTAAAGAGTGTAGAAAGGTTATACCGAACGATCCGAGTCCTTCGTTCTTTAACCATCATCCCACGCTCCGTTACGGCTGCTCCGATCTCGTCGATCTCCGATCTGCTCGTCCAGGTGGCACCACATCACCGATTCTTTAAACGGGCTCCCGCCTCTGACTTGAGGCAACTCGGTCGTCAAGTTTGCTAGAAGAGACGACCAAGAATGATGTAGAGAATGAGTAGATGACTTTGTCTCACTTCGTCCAAATCCGTGGACGATCGGTTAATGAAGTTGCCGAGGGAATTGGGTGATGGAATGAAATGAACTGTAAAATTCCATGCACCCCAAATACTATCATATCTTTTACAACCATATGAAAACCTCAAGTGAGAGAGGAGAGAGAGGGCCGGCCATATATAGGTAGAGGGAGGTGAGTGTAGGAGAGGGGAGAGTAACCATAAGACTAAATATCATGAACAAATATCCTTAGCTAAACAAGAATCATTAATGTCAAAGGATGAGTCATAATAACACATCATCTAACCATTAATGCAACCAATGAAAACTCAACACCAATTAATCCTAGTCACCTCATCTAGAATCTTCTAGAACACTGAGTCACTCTCATCCAAGAAAAGATAAATCCGTCTTTAACCGAATGTTAAAAGACGGCTGATAGAAAACTGGAAACTGGCAACTTCCAAAAGTGATCCTGAAACGACTTTCAGGATAACCCCGAAACTGTATAAATATACCCGCATTTGTATTACGACCGAATACAAATGCAACTGAGACAAAGATATTATACCTACTCAATATAATACTCGGATCCGGCTTAAACCAAAGCCGACCAGTATTATCTGCCCGAAAACTGACACGTGCGTAAACGCACGTGCATTTTCCGAACCCTGCCATAAAACCATACGGCCTCTACAACATTTCGCCCGAACTTGGGAAACTGTCTGTGGGGGACTCTAATGACTCGTCAGTACCCTGGCAGTGGGTTTAACCACAAACCGTCAGCGGCACTAGCTATGCGTAACGGCTGCCCATGGACTGACCTCAAGGGAGGCCGAGGAGCGAACTCAAGGGAGACCGATGAGCGAACTCCTCCGAAAACCCTACTGAGCCTAACAGTGACAATGTATATACAGTCCGGTCCGTTCGTCAATGAGTATCGCATATCCGCCTAGGGGGCTAGAAATGTCAGACCCCCAATAGCAGTATAAGTCGTGTCGGAGTGTAGCCCAATAACACCCTGAGATACTACTGGAGTACCTACCAGTAAATCTCCTGCCATGGCCATGGACTTTGTGTAATGGCTCTCCTAGACACTGCACGACCTCGCCCCCAATACCGGGAGAGACGAATCCCCTGACGATCCGCTCACGTGCCTCCATATGGCTCGGGACTGTACCCAAAAGCTACCTGTTTGCACGACTCCTTTGAGCCGTGGTAGGGTAGAAATCAAAGCACAGTGGGAACTCACACGAGTCAAATGACGACCTCAGGTCGATGAACTAACCTGTACACACGTCACCAAGGAACTGCTATCTGACGATAGGTATAGTACAAACTAGCAGATTCCCGGCGAGTCCTGTCCGGTGTACTCATAACCCAATGAGCACCTGTATACATCTTAGGTGATCCAACTGACACCAGTGGCTTGTGAGACCGGCCACCGCCCCTCGTCGGGGTCTCGACTGTATACACTAGCCTACTCCGGAGTATCGATGCCCTGTCTCGAAACTCCCATGACTAGGGACCACAATTAAGGATATGCATATAAACTACCCAACTCTCACGTATATGATCGCCATCATACTGTTGGTAGTAAAGCAAGATCCTAAGGGCTCTATCAAAGTGTAACATGCAATCAGTCACCTGAATATGTACACGACTGATAAAGGCAAACCAGATAGCATACTATCATTTCGAGTAAGACTGTCCTACCGGGATAGGTCCTCCGCAATCATTGCAATCACGTACCTGCGATCCAATAATTGACTATGAGGGCACTATCTCCAACAATCTCCCACTTGCACTCAAGGCTAATTATTGCGATGTCGACTACTCACAGCCCGTGTGAAACCGAACATCCAACTCCTCTACTAATCAGTTTCACAAAGCCCGTTTGTAAAACTATTGTGTTCGAGAAATAGCCTCAGTGAGTGGATCCGCCTAGAAGTTTCTTTCTATATCTCTCTAAGTCTCAAATTCGCGGAGAAAGCCATCTCCCGAATTGAGTAAAACCTGTCTTAGAATATGTCTGGATTTCTGATGGGACCTAGTTCATAAATGAACTCCAAATCCAAACTTCTTAGACTGTATCGATCACTGAACCTAATCAGTATCGGGCACCATGCCACCCACAGTATCCTCTTGGACCACCTGTCCATAATACTGTCCCTCATCAGAGGGAAAAACTATAACTCTGACAATCACTCTGTCAACCATGTCACCTTTGAAGCTTGGAATGATAACCGTCTCCCGAAGGAGGCTGCCGTCTTCAAATCCGTAGAACATCCACTTATGTTCTAAAACTGCTTCCTTATGTTTCTCCAGGATTGGATTAATACAAACTCATTGCATCTAGTGCAAAAACAACATCTGGTGTGGTACTTGACATCTCATGATTGACTCAATTGCCTAAGCAAGTGATCTGCCAATCATGCACTTCCCTCTCCCCTTTAGTCTATACGACACCTTTAGAGAGGGTGACTCCATGACCTGCAGGTACACCACCATGCTAGGAGTCAACTATTCTAAAAACCATTAGAATATCTGTCAAAGTACCTACATTGGGAAACTACCCAAATCCAGATCTAAAACCATAGATCCAGAAACCAGAATGTCAAATATTATATCCATATCCTGTCTGGAGAAACAACTGTGTGACGACCAAAGTACAACCGATCGTAGTATAGGAATTTTACTTCCTACTCTGTGTATGTCATCCAGATACCATGACATCACACCCTACTATCTTCTTAACAGATCCATCCCCTATTCTGATTGAAGTCAAACTCATGACTGTCACATCAAAATTAGATGATCTATCTCCGCTATAACTGCTCTAGTCTATAAATAGACATAAGCTACTTGCCCACTATGCTTCCGATGCTCCCACTGACTACGACAACCCTCTGGCAGAATAATATACACGTACACTTCTAAAGCTAGTTTAGAACGACGCTATACTTATCCTCCTGCCTGGTCTCATAGTCTGGAACAACAGTAGTGTCAAGTCAGAGTAGATAATAACCTCCCTGTCACCGTCCTTGAGGCTACCGAAGTACCTCTCGGGTGTCTGAGGTTACCTACCATATCTGCGGAGTGGCTATTGGAATGTCAAACCTGATTGAATATATAGGTCCTATTAAATTTTCCGTAATCGTTCGCGGTTCTGGAATCACTTCCAGTTCTACCATACTCCCACTACTGTTTTCTGAAAAAGATCCATTTTACTAAAACTGTGGCGAGTCAAGAACAATATCACTATTGATCTTCTAAATGGTAGAATATCAACCCTCGTCATAGCCAGGGTCAACCCACAAACAGCCATTACAGAAACGTGCCCTGAGTTATCCAGAGTCTGGTTTTAAGCATAAGCTGGACAACTCCCCGTACCTTAATATCTTTTAAGGTACGAACTATTCTATATCCAATATAGAAACTTTGGCACATATTTAATTGGAACCATATTCAAATCATGCAGCTGTCTCCAGTGCATATCAACTTAATGGAAAGAGACTAATCAGCATTACTCAACTTAGGAATCCATCCAATTATGAGTAACCTGAAAGAGAAACACGTTTCTCAAAACCATCACTATCATTTGAATACCTATCATAAGAATCTACATCTTCGATCTCTTTGAAGAATCCCGATACTTGTGATACCTGGTTCTCTACTTTATTCTTATACCCACAACTTCTCAAAATTTAGACCTTGTATTTCTACGAAACACTTGTCCAAATACTGGAGAAGTTATAAGTAAATAGAATATAGTACGATGACCTACCCCTTTGTCCTGATGGACACTGGACAACATACAATACTCTGTATAAGTCCGCTGAGTTAAACAACTCAAAACCTGTGCGTCGTAGGTTGAAAACTGTACCCTGGCGAATTCCTCAAATATCACCAATTACAACGAATTCCGATATAATGAGGATGATCACCTAATTCCCAATATCTTACTCCCACTCATCATCTGTAAAACCATACAGATATGATAATGAAACCTGGTAAATACATACCCTTGGAGTAAGTGTCTAATCGAGAAAACAGTTTTTCTTTAACAATGCACTGAAACATGAAAATGTTTCGTAAGGGTATCCTGGTATTCATAGCAATGCCTCTTCCATAATCCAATTCATGACTTCAACCGTATATTTTATTGCCATCTCTCCAAATCCCTTTATTTGTCTTTAGTCGTTACCTTCTGTACACCATCGTCAGGCTAAATGGTTTTCTTCCTTCCCTACCGTTCGGCACCAGCCTATGGTTTGGAAGAAGACTATCCAGTAAGCATAATAGGTGTACCCTCCTAAACCAAGGAGTACTCATAACTGAGAGAAGGTGATGATAAAAGACAACTGAATAATACCTTATTCCTTTAAAGGTGAAATAGGAGTGGCGATGAAGTACGCGGTTTTGGTCGTGAATGATATCAGTCGCAATTTACTTTGCCCTCTTTCTAATCCCTTTATTTTGTCTTTAGTTATTGCCTTCTGCACACCCTACTTAGGCTAATTGGTTTTCTTCATTCCCAACCTTTCGGCACCTGCCTATGGTTTGGAATAAGACTATCCAATAAGCGTAACAGGTGTACTCTCCTAAACCAAGGAGCTCTCGCAACCTGAGAGAAGGTGATAATAAAAGACAACTGAATAAACCAATTCTATTTCTCCTGAACCTGGATCCATCCTCGAAGAAGTCCCTTCGAGTTCGTATATAACCATACGATGGATCTATCCAATGGAAGTGGATATCCGTAGTAATACGGGTGTTCTGAGAAATTCAAAGGGTAGAAGAAGGAGTGGCAATGACTTATGCAACTAGGACAATCCAAAAGCCAGTATTTTAAGAAGGTTCGGTCAACTTGGTCCCTGAGTCATAGTCTAGGGTCGGTCAAAGGTCGCTGCCAAAGAGAGAGAGAGAAAAGAAACACTCTGCATGCACTCTAACCTAGATCAGAATGGTTATCACTTTATCTAATCCGGAAACCTCCCACTGTCCTGTCAAATTCTCCTCCAAACCTAAAAGAAGAACCAATCGGGATCACCCGAAGAGTAAACCAACTCATCAGCGGGAATCGGGATCCAACTCTCATCGTATGATAACGTGATGGAATGCATCCACGTTACTCATACTCCAGAAGGTATGCGCATACTTGGCAAGTTTCAGTTTCTTTAGAAACTCCCGATCAGATTTTTGCCCCATGCTCTTATAACCTTGGCGTTGGTCAAAATGTCATAAGTCACATGCCAAGTTCTACCCATCACTATCTTGTCAATTTGAACCCACCCGCACATGCCCTTGACGTTGGCCAAAATGGCAGAACGACTGTCCCAAACCAACTCATCTATCTATGCAACAATTGAATACCCAGCAGCTACCAAACACTATGCCTTGGCGTTGGTCAAAATACATAGCTTGAATACTACTGAATACCCAAAAGAAGTGACGGAGGGCTACGGCTGGTTTTTGGCGAAAAACCTTTAACGTAATGAACTTGATATCGCTGAAGGAACCTGATAGCTTTTTAAAATATAGTGGCGAAAACCTTTTGCTAAAGAGGTCACTCCCGGTAAAGGGATCTCGGCTCTTTCCTCGTGGAATGAGGTGCAGGATATTCCACTGAATACCGCGATGCAAAGCAACATGTAATCGACTATAGTGAAGTTATTACCCTGACGCAAACTTCTGCCAAAGGGGTCAGTCCCGGTGAAGGGATATCGGCCCTTGCCCCGTCGAATGAGGTGCAGGATATTCCACTGAATACCGCTATGCAAAACAAAAGGAAACGTCTTTGCAATAACACTTTTTAAATTTTTTCCAACAACATCAAACAGGTTTGTTTAACTTTGCATTGATCAGAATCAATGCAGTCCCATCAATCAATCACACCAGAAAAGAACGAAAATAAAATGTACGTATATGCCATCCGCATTCGTCACTGGGTCTCGTCATCACCCGTTAGGTTACTTAACTAACGACAGAGCGGGGACTGGACTAGCGCGGGTGTAAAGCATATACAACATCTAATAGTATATAAACCAATATACATAATCGCTCCAGGCGTGATAATATGCAACATTACAGAAAAGTAATAAGCATCACAGAACAATACAGATAATCTGGGATCCCCGAGTTTCACAGAGCCGCTGCTGAAACCCAACGTTCCCCTGTCGTGTGGATAGCCTGTGCAATGAAACCTAGACCCCTACGGGTGCGGCAAGTTACCCGCCAAAACCTGAAGCGAGGTAGTCCCCACAGCATAGTGAATGGAACACCCGGCACTTCACGGAATCCGGTAAATTGAGCACCCCTCCTTGGGTCAACCTGTACCCCCTACGAGTGCGGCGAATAGTCTGCCAATTTTAGAGTGGGGCCCCTCTGCCTCTCAAAGCCATGAGATGCGGACCCGTTGCCCTCCAGAACCCGGCTATCCGTACACTCCGTCGCGGGGTAAAACCTAGTACAGTAATGAAAAATAGTACAACAGGTACATCGACCGCAACCTGGTCGTGCCCCAAAAGAATATTATACAACAGGCAGTGACGGCAGTCCACATGTTGGACGCTCGCCCCGCAATATCAAATGTACAAATAAACTCAAACTGTACTACCATTGCACACTGCTATCCACCACGACAAATCCGCAACATCACAGCACAACACAGAACATCAACGCGAATGTCACGTTCGCAAACCCGTCTAAAAGAACTATAGCAATCGGACGCGGTTTACCGATCAAATGACATTCCCGGTCGGAGATATAATGTAAGCACTGTAAACTAACATGTTTAAATTACGATCGACAAAATATCACAAAGTGGGCCCCATGACTTACTGGTGAACAGTAACAAAATCTGGGCCAAAACGATATTTACCAAAAACCACAAAATCCAAAGGGGAACACACTGTGCAAATTTGGGGGCATGATCGCCCAGAACTGCCGCGGATGCGCGGCCAAACCATGGGTTTGGCCGCGTTTCCGCGGCTGTATTGTCGACTGACATGCTCAAATTTGTACGACGTTCTTAGAAATCCCTGCACAGTTTTCTGAGTTGTGTGAAATATTTTTAGGACACTGTTTAAAAACAACAGAAACTGTCAAGGTGAAAAATTGTGATTTTTGATTTCCGGTTCGATCGATGTTTTAAACGCGTTAGCACAAGTTAGTATAGCAAAATGGTGAGGCTCTGATACCACTGTATGTCTACGCTAGCGCCCCGGCCGTCAACAGACGCCAAATGCGGAACAAAAACTTTTTAACTGGCGCTATCGTATATTTTAACCCGGATCTGCCATTATTGCTAAACTAACAAACTGTAAAGAGTGTAGAAAGGTTATACCGAACGATCCGAGTCCTTCGTTCTTTAACCATCATCCCATGCTCCATTGCGGCTGCTCCGATCTCGTCGATCTCCGATCTGCTCGTCCAGGTGGCACCACATCACCGATTCTTTAAACGGGCTCCCGCCTCTGACTTGAGGCAACTCGGTCGTCAAGTTTGCTAGAAGAGACGACCAAGAATGATGTAGAGAATGAGTAGATGACTTTGTCTCACTTCGTCCAAATCCGTGGACGATCGGTTAATGAAGTTGCCGAGGGAATTGGGTGATGGAATGAAATGAACTGTAAAATTCCATGCACCCCAAATACTATCATATCTTTTACAACCATATGAAAACCTCAAGTGAGAGAGGAGAGAGAGGGCCGGCCATATATAGGTAGAGGGAGGTGAGTGTAGGAGAGGGGAGAGTAACCATAAGACTAAATATCATGAACAAATATCCTTAGCTAAACAAGAATCATTAATGTCAAAGGATGAGTCATAATAACACATCATCTAACCATTAATGCAACCAATGAAAACTCAACACCAATTAATCCTAGTCACCTCATCTAGAATCTTCTAGAACACTGAGTCACTCTCATCCAAGAAAAGATAAATCCGTCTTTAACCGAATGTTAAAAGACGGCTGATAGAAAACTGGAAACTGGCAACTTCCAAAAGTGATCCTGAAACGACTTTCAGGATAACCCCGAAACTGTATAAATATACCCGCATTTGTATTACGACCGAATACAAATGCAACTGAGACAAAGATATTATACCTACTCAATATAATACTCGGATCCGGCTTAAACCAAAGCCGACCAGTATTATCTGCCCGAAAACTGACACGTGCGTAAACGCACGTGCATTTTCCGAACCCTGCCATAAAACCATACGGCCTCTACAACGTTTCGCCCGAACTTGGGAAACTGTCTGTGGGGGACTCTAATGACTCGTCAGTACCCTAGCAGTGGGTTTAACCACAAACCATCAGCGGCACTAGCTATGCGTAACGGCTGCCCATGGACTGACCTCAAGGGAGGCCGAGGAGCGAACTCAAGGGAGACCGATGAGCGAACTCCTCCGAAAACCCTACTGAACCTAACAGTGACAATGTATATACAGTCCGGTCCGTTCGTCAATGAGTATCGCATATCCTCCTAGGGGGCTAGAAACGTCAGACCCCCAATAGCAGTATAAGTCGTGTCGGAGTGTAGCCCAATAACACCCTGAGATACTACTGGAGTACCTACCAATAAATCTCCTGCCATGGCCATGGACTTTGTGTAATGGCTCTCCTAGACACTGCACGACCTCGCCCCCAATACCGGGAGAGACGAATCCTCTGCCGATCCGCTCACGTGCCTCCATATGGCTCGGGACTGTACCCAAAAGCTACCTGTTTGCACGACTCCTTTGAGCCGTGGTAGGGTAGAAATCAAAGCACAGTGGGAACTCACACGAGACAAATGACGACCTCAGGTCGATGAACTAACCTGTACACACGTCACCAGGGAACTGCTATCTGACGATAGGTATAGTACTAACTAGCAGATTCCCGGCGAGTCCTGTCCGGTGTACTCATAACCCAATGAGCACCTGTATACATCTTAGGTGATCCAACTGACACCAGTGGCTTGTGAGACCGGCCACCGCCCCTCGTCGGGGTCTCGACTGTATACACTAGCCTACTCCGGAGTATCGATGCCCTGTCTCGAAACTCCCACGACTAGGGACCACAATTAAGGATATGCATATAAACTACCCAACTCTCACGTATATGATCGCCATCATACTGTTGGTAGTAAAGCAAGATCCTAAGGGCTCTATCAAAGTATAACATGCAATCAGTCACCTGAACATGTACACGACTGATAAAGGCAAACCAGATAGCATACTATCATTTCGAGTAAGACTGTCCTACCGGGATAGGTCCTCCGCAATCATTGTAATCACATACCTGCGATCCAATAATTGACTATGAGGGCACTATCTCCAACAGGCTTGCCCTTTTACTGCTTTCTGAGGAGTATAAATTATGTCAAATTCAAGCAGTATGACAGCCCATCTTGCCGTTCTACCAGCTAGGCTTGCTTTGGTCATTAAGTGTTTGAGAGGGTCGACCTTGGAGATCAGCATAACCCGATGAGCGAGCAGATAGTGCCTCAGCTTCTTCAAAGAAAATATCAGAGCCAGGCATTACTTTTCGATCGGGGAATAGTTGTGTTCCGCCACGACTAGAGTTCGACTGAGGTAGTAGAGGGAATTTTCCTTTCCCTCCTCATTGTTCTGGGCAAGGAGCGCACCGAGTGATTCAGTTAGCGCGGCAGTGTAGAAAATCAGCGGTTTATTTGGAATGGGAGCGGCCGGCACAGGTGGGTGCAACAAGTATTGTTTGATACTTTCGAACGCTTCTTCACATTCGGCGTCCCAGACAAAAGGTGCTCCTTTCTTCATGAGCTTTGAGAAGGGCCTACATCTCCCTGATAAATTTGAGATAAATCTTCATATATAAGCAAGCTTGCCGTGAAAAGATCTTAGCTGCGTCAGACTCTTTGGAGGGGGGATCTCCATGATGGCCTTTATCTTGGATGGGTCAACCTCGATCCCCCGATGTCGGAGTATAAAGTCCAGGAATTTTCCCGATGACACACCAAAAGCGCACTCAGAGGATTCATCTTCAGATCGTATTCCCTCAGTCTAGTGAGAACGGTCCTAAGATCTTGGATGTGATCGGCCTTGGCTTTAGTCTTGACGACCAGATCATCAACATAGCATTCGACGACTTTATGGATTAGGTCATCAAAGATATTGGTCATTGCCTTTTGATATGTAGAACCTGCGTTCTTCAGTCTGAACGGCATCACTTTGTAGCAGTATATTCCGATCGGGGTTCGAAATGCTGTGTGTTTCTCATCCTCAGGTAACATCTTGATCTGATTATATCCAGACGAGCCATCCATAAAGGTGAAAAGCTCGTAATTTGAGGTGTCATCTACCATCATTTCCATGACCGGTAGCGGGAAGTCGTCTTTAGGACATGCCTTGTTGAGGTCCCTGAAATCGACACAAACTAGGATCTGCCCATTTTTCTTCTTCACTGGGACTATGCATGCGATCCAGTCCGCATAGTTCTCTTCCCTGATGAAGTCGACATCGATGAGTTTCTTGGTTTCCTCGATGACCTTTTTCTCCCAGTTCCTTTCTCATTCTTCGAGGAGCTTGTTTGATTGGCTTAGCATCAGGAGATATAGCCAGCTTATGCACGGCCACTTCAGGGGAAAGGCCAGGCATTTCTTTGTACGTCCACACGAAGCAGTCGGCGAACTCATGCAGCAGGGAAATTATCTGCTCTTTCATTTTCTCTGATAAGAGTGAGCAGATGTAGGTCGGCCTTGGATTATCAGGCGTTCCCAAATCGATCTCGGTTAGCTCATCGAAGGTTGCTTGTCCGTCATCTTTGAGCTCTTGAGGAGCTTCTTCTGACTCGGCTATCTTATCATCATCATTTGATCTTTCGCTGGCTTCACCAACATGGATCATATAGAATGCCTTGGAATCAGGTAAAATGAAACCTATGCCCCATCCATCTAGAATTCGTCCATCGATGAGTGCTCGGACCTGAGGCGGATGCCATAGCCCTTCGTAAAACATCGCTTCGGAGTCCGTTTGATATAGCCGACATCCGCACTTTTTAAAGTATTCCCGCATCTCAGGCGCATAGTATCTGGGATTGAGGACGGCTCTTATGCTTCTCTCCTAGGGAAGGCACGTGACAGAAAAATCTTCCGGGTGCATAACGGGATTTGACCCATAAAACAGGATGCCTTTCTGTCCACTTTTCCTTCCGGGAACGTAGAAAGTTTTCAGCTGGTCCACGGTAGAGACTGACAATGCATCGAGCTCTTTGTACATCTGCTCCGACACCCTTGTGACAACTAGGGACCCTTCTGTAACTTCGAAGGTCTCTCGTAGTTTCGCTTGTTGCATTGGGGTTCAATCTGCACTGCTGTTGCAAGGTAGGTCCTCTTCCTCTGACTCTTCAGTGTCGCTGCCAAGATGAGGGCAGACTTTGGTGCTAGATGGGCTCTCAGTATCAGATTCGTCTGTATCGCTACCAAAACGAGGGCAAGTTTTACGGAAGGACGGACTTCCAGCGTCGGACTCAACAGTGTCACTGCCGAAACGCGGGTGCACTTGGGCATTTTTGCTTTTGAAAGTGACAGTCGGCTCAGATTTTCTTTTGAGTCTTGGGGCCGCTCTATCCTTAGTCAATTGTGGCTTAGCATTTTGGTGGTTCATAATGTACCGAGAATCTTCATATCGGACTTCATGCACACCGAACGGCTGGATGTCTCCGTCAATGCGTCTTTCTTCACCATTTTTAGTATACTTCATGCATTGATGGAGAGTTGACGAAATGATGCCGTAATCGTAGAGCCACGGCCATCCCAAGAGAATTTTATTAGACGTATCAGCGTCGATCACACATATCTTAGCTTCAGTTTGCAGTACCTAAATTTGATTGGCAAAGCTATAGACCCCAGAATTTGCTGGCAGTTTGGATTGAAGCCTTGAATGACAATCCTTTCCCTTGACAGGTGTCGGACATCCATTGACAAACTCTTCAGAGTCCGCAAGATCATGATGTTTGTTGGGAATTCACATGCGCGCGTAAACGCGTATGATATGGAAACGGATATGAAATGGAGAAAATGGAATGCGCACGCGAGATTGTTCTCGTTTTAAAATTTATAACCGCAAGTGCATGGCGCGTTGTAGCGAGCCGGCAAGCACGGGTCTACCGCTGGGAATTGTGTATTGGGTATTGCGATTTAAGGTTAAACAAATTAATGAATTGGGGGTTGTCACAAAATACTATAAAAGAATACGGAAATAAAGAAAAGCAAGAAAAAAAAGTAAGAGAAGAATGGTTGTGGCTTGGCTCGGGAGCTCGAATCGCAACGTTTACCTCTACACTCCCTTGATCATGAGTTGTCCGGCTTTACCTTGATCCCGGAATGAAGCATGACTTGTCCACGCGGTTGCGGAGAAAAAACCGTCAAAGTACAATATTTGCCGCAAAGCACGAAACGATTCCGTTTTGATCACTTACCGTTTGTATGTCCGCGCTTGGGGTATCAACACTAAACACAAGGGTTAGCAAGCATACCGCAACAACAAAAACACAAAGTGGTTAGTGAGAGCAAATGATTTTGGTGTTAAGTGTGCTAAGTGTTTGTGATGGTATATGATATATGAAACTAAGTGATTTGTCAAGTCACTTAATAACAAGATATCATATCCAAACTTAGCAAACTTAATACCAAATTGATTATAACTTAAATAGTGAAAATGGGGAAAGGGAATGAATACAGTATATGAGGAGGTTACAAGTAACCATATGTCAAAATACTATATCATATTAATACATTAACAAATTTTAGGTTAGAATCATAAGTTAAGCACATTAAACATAAGCAAGAGGTGGAGGAGACAAAGCCTTTCATCTCACTTCCTCACCCACACCATAACCAAAGAATTAGTTAAGTATGATAAAAGCTAGTAAAGAAAATAAGCAAGTATAAAAGAAACAACAATTGCAATATATTAACACTTGAAGAAATGAGATACAAGAATTATGGTAGCTTGTTCAACCTCCTTAATGAAGCTCTCTAAAGAGAGCTTCAAGAGGGAAGAAGAATAAGAAACCAAATGAAGATCACTCACCCTCAATCTAAACCAAAAATAAACAAATTATCAAAATGTTATATGGTATATACATGTTCCTTAAGCTAAACACTCATCTGCTATTTATAAGCAACAAAATATCAAAAGTTGCATATCACAATGGACTGGAATGACAACAAGGGACCCATCGAAAGAGCACGAGCCCATTTGGCCCCAACTTGGCCGCAAATTGCGGCCAAGATGATTAAATCTGCGGCCCAATTTTGGAGCGTGGGGCCCAACTTTGGTCAGTGTTCTTCTGGTACTCTGAGCATCTCTTTGTAATTGCAATTTCTTTTAATTTACACTAGAGTGTAATCTGGAGTAATGTACAGAGAGGAGATCAAATGGGTGTGTGTGATGATCACACTTCAAATCACAACTTTATGCATTTATTGCCTATCACACCCATGCCCACTTGTGCTATGCATCATGGCAGCCCCCATCATGGTCCAAGTGCTAAAAAGCATGTGTGCACACTTGTATGTGTTGGACCAATATTAACAAAAAGTGTGTACACATGCATTATTTCAAAAAGAGCTCTTGGGATATCGATCGGGTTCCTGTTCTGTTTGCTGTGTCGGCTCACAGACGATATATCCGTGATTTTGAATGTGTTTCCGGTATTTTATCATGAATACCTGTAAACTGTAATTACAGAGCAGACGCTGATTAATAGCACCGATATAAAGCAAAATAGATAATGAATGAGCGGTATTAAAATGCAGTTTTCTCTGATGAACAAATACCCCAAAACATATCTTTTGCTCATTCCGAGCAAACAAAAAAAATCCTAGCCTCACTTTCGTAGGGAACGCGATTGCACTGAGCACGTGCAATAAGCCGTTAAATCTCTAGGTGTCCCTAGTAGGAGGAGTGTTGTCTCCTAAGGTTTTTCAGCGGATTATACCCACAAAATCCCGTCAAGCTAGTTTCAAAAGTTAACGTCGATTCTACTCCTACAGTTTAGTATCTAAGTTAGAAATTCTATTATCTTAACTTAGAAATATTCAACCCTTATGTTTCACGCCTCCTATCTATTTAATTTCATATCATATGCGTATTTACAGTTTAGAAAGATATTGGTATCTCCTGAGTTTTCCTTCAAAAGTGTGATCTCAAATCAGGAATTTTTATCAACTTTACAGAAAACATAAGTCTTACTCTTCATTTTTATCTTTCCTCCAAAAATCGGTCGTATACCCCTGTGTGTATAAATTTGCACCCCTACACTCGAGAATTCAATTCAAGCTATAGTACCCATGCCTTAATACCTACTACTACTTCTTTTTATTAATGGATGGACGGTGCTGCTCATACACCTTTCATGCGACTATTAATACTTCTTGAGGCACAAACAGCCAATTACTAAATGTATGAGCATAAAGCGTAAATAGCAGTTTCCTGGTCTTGACTTTATTTATTTTTTCTTCTATTTTTCTTTTTCTTTTCAAGACCGGATATATTTTTCAATGATGTTCTTATGGTGCTTAGCTTTAAATACCATTTTTTCTTTCGTAATAGACTTTCAGGCAAGAGTATTTCTAGGTATCCTCTACTATCCTAAGTTTCAAGGTACGGGTATGTGCAATTTGTAAGGTATATACTTTCTAAATTTGGATTTAAGAATAGAAACTATTTTCCAGACTTATCTTTCAGTAAAGCATCAATACTTTCCCTTAATCTTGACTTTACTAAAGAACTGAACTCAAGATTACATATTTCTCAAAAAAAAAAAATGTAAGGACGTATACATACCAAGGTTAAACAGAATGAGGGTTATTTTTAGGGCTTTCAATTCTTAAGTCTAGGATTTAGTTACTTCTAACGTATCAACTAAACTTTCGGAATAAAATCTAAGTTACCCTATTAGCTAACTTGACGACAAAATTTTTATGTTTTTCGGAAAAAATTTCAATTTTTATGTGTTTTTTAATATGTATGCAATGCAGAATATACACATGATGCAATGCCCACCCCCAAACTTGAGTTTTATGATGTCCTCATCATTGCCCCCGTCTCTGGTAGCTAGACTTAGACATCAAGGTGAGCATTTTATTAAATGAAAAAGAAAAAATCTAAGATTAATTACAACATGTACAAGTTAAAAGACTGGGTTAGTGCAGAAATTAATAAGCCATTCAAAAATTCTGTCAATATAGTGCCATAGCTGGCAAAAGAATAGGTATAATAAAAAGAAAAAGAGAATATACAAAATATGGTTAGATGTTAGTAAAGGGCATGGGTGTGTGAAAGTAGGGATCATAAGACACTGAAGATGAAGATGAAATTTTGAGGAGGTCAAAGAATTGTTTTCTGAATGAATTGAATATTCAATAAGCACGTGTTGAGTTCTGAAGTCAAGTTCGTTTAAAAATTGGAGTTCATCCGCAAAAAGTTCAGAAAAAGAAAGATTCAAAGGATGATCCCAAAATAATCCCGATTGAAACTCACCAAGAATATCATGTTCATCAGCAAAAATCTCTTCAAAACTCGATATGAAAGAATAATCCTCAATGCTGTCTTCCTCTCTATTATTTTCCACAATCTTACTCTCATTATTCACACTCTCTCCCAAAACAATTTCTCCGTCATCACATTCACAATTGGGTAGGTTCATGGCATCTAAAAAAATAGGTTCCCATCCTAATGTTTCTTCCGAAACAATATCACTAGGTGATACAACAATTGTGGGTTCCTGATCATTAATCTTTTATAACAATTTATCCCAACCATACTCGTCAGATTCACAAGGTTCCTCCTCTAAAATTGGAAAGCAAAAATCAGTTGGAGGTTTTTCTTGTGTGTCCTGACAACACTCGGTCAAGTCTAATGTATCATCATCTATGAAATCATCAAAATTCAATTGTTCTTTTATCTCACTCGGGTGACTTCCTAGATGACAGTTATTGACACTATTGGGTTCCGATTGACTATGTTCACTCCCTAGAATTCTCACGGCCAAATATTTCACTTGTTCCTCAATGCTACCCAAAGATTAGGCCTGAGCAAGAAATAATTGCTCAGACTGCTGTATGAATAGGGCTAGCGTCGCTGCTGTTTGGTTCTCGACCGCAGTCATTACTTCAATACCCATCTCTAAAGCGGTCAACCAAGCATCCATCACACTATCAGTCCTGAATGATGGTTCAATTATTTCGGGTTAGAGGGGTTGTGATGGTGGTGATGCTAGGGCAGTCAATCTGTCGACCTCTTTCTCTAAATTTTCAATCATTTGGTCCATGGTTGAAGTGGGACTGGGTTCAAGAGTGTTAGGTGGGTGACCATTATCAAAATTCTGGGACGGTTGGCCACCCCCTAGGAAAGGACAATTATCATGAATATAGGAAGAATTTTGGCAATTTGAACAAATAATTTGGGACTAAGTATAAACAAAAGAATAGGAATCGTGAAAAATTGAATTGAATTATGTGTCACCCATATTAACAAGAATTCACAAAAATCACAAAAACTAAAAATATCATACCCCTGATAGTCTATGTTATTCTATGTCAGCTAGACCTACTCAAGAACCCGATTGACGAAATAAAACTGTGTCGAGAAATAAGCTCAAGATATACCGATCACGAAGCCAGATAAGTGCAAGAGATAAGGGGAGTTTTTCCAATGCTTTCTCGAAGTTCCTTAATTAGATAACCATTTCTCTTGAACACTTGCCTGACACCCCATGAACAATATACCGTTAAGCAAAGTTCTAAACACAGTTAACTTCTCCTAATGAGCGCGAAGTACTTAGAGTCAAAGTCTAATTGATTTTAAAATTAATGGGGGTATGCAAGAATGCAGTTTTGTGTTTTGTGGGCTACGGAGAAAAGTGATAAAATCCTTTACCGTATCTTGTTTGGTCTTTTTGTCCTTAAAATCCGTATTAAGATGCAATGCGCAATCAATAAAAGAATTTAAGAAATCAAGCAATATAAACAATTCTTTTTCGTTTAAGTTTTAAGCGCTGCACAAAATACGGTCAGTTCTCTGTACAATTTGCGGCAAGCTTATGCGAAGAATCCTGCAAAAGATAGAATATTGGAATGCATCGGATTCGAGAGATGGTATTAGAAAAATACGTACTGATGTGATTTTAGGTTTAGAAACCTCCTTTGAAGTGATTACGGGTATTTGAATGTTCGCTTGCGCGTGTCAAACTACTCGGATCTTTGGCATTATACTTCACTAACGTATTGCAATTAAATTTTAATCTTGCTCCGCACGATCGCTTCTCGTAATCCCGTTGAAATCTGAAAATGTCGAAAAATATGATATTCACTGCAAAAAGCGATATATATAGCCAATTAGTTGCACACACATAATTGTGAAATTTTGCATATACCAATGGATCAAAAATATGTCAGAGGAACAAAAACCAAAAATTTGGAGCAATTGGGTGAAATCTGGCCGCAATTTGCGGCCAAAAGCAATATTTCGACAGCCAACTGTTTGAGTTGGTGCTCCAACTTTTCACCGTGTGGTCATTGTCCTATTAGTGTCCCAATGTTATATGCAAAATTCTATAATTAAATTCAGTGTGACAGTAGATCAAAAAGATAGAGAAAAAGTTAAAAGAATTTGTTAGTTTGTGTTAATTTTGAAAAAATTGAGTTAGTAGTTAATGAGTTAGTAAGAACCAGAAATAACAGTACCCAATATTACCAACTCCCCGGCAACAGTGCCAAAAACTTGTTGAGAATTCACCCGCGCGCGCAAACATGTATGTTATGGAAACGGATATGAAATGGAGGAAACGGAATGCGCACGCGAGATCGTTCTCGTTTTAAAATTTATAACCACAAGTGCACGACGCGTTGTAGCGAGACGGCAAGCACGGGTCGATCCGCAAAGAATTGTGTATTGGGTATTGCGATTTAAGGTTAAATAAATTAATGAATTGGGGGTTGTCCCAAAATAATATAAAAGAATATGGAAATAAAGAAAAACAAGTAAGAGAAGAATGGTTGTGGCTTGGCTCGGGAGCTCGAATCGCGACGTTTACCTCTACACTCTCTTGATCATGAGCTGTCCGGCTTTATCTTGATCCCGGCATGAAGCACGACTTGTCAACGCGGTTGCAGAGCATAAACCATCAAAGTCCGATATTCGCCGCAAAGTACGAAACGATTCCGTTTTGATCACTTACCATTCGTATATCCGCGCTTGGGGTATCAACACTAAACAGAAGGATTAGCAAGCATACCGCAACAACAAAAACACAAAGTGGTTAGTGAGAGCAAATGATTTTGGTGTTAAGTGTGCTAAGTGTTTGTGATGGTATATGATATATGAAACTAAGCGATTTGTCAAGTCACTTAATAACAAGATATCATATCCAAACTTAGACAAATTAATACCAAATTGATTATAACTTAAATATTGAAAATGGGGAAAGGGAATGAATACAGTATATGAGGAGATTACAAGTAACCATATGTCAAAATACTGTATCATATTAATACATTAACAATATTTAGGTTAGAATCATAAGTTAAGCACATTAAACATAAACAAGAGGTGGAGGAGGTAAAGCCTTTCATCTCACTTTCTCACCCACACCACAACCAAAGAATTAGTTAAGCATGATAAAAGCTAGTAAAGAAAATAAGCAAGTATAAAAGAAACAACAATTGCAATATATTAACACTTGAAGAAATGAGATACAAGAATTATGGTAGCTTGTTCAACCTCCTTAATGAAACTCTCCAAAGAGAGATTCAAGAGGGAAGAAGAAGAAGAAACCAAATGAAGATCACTCACTCTCAAGCTAAACCAAAAATAAAAAAACTATCAAAATGTTATATGGTATATACATGGTACCCTCAAGCTAAACACTCATCTGCTATTTATAAGCAACAAAATATCAAATGTTGCATATCACACTGGACTGGAATGACAACAAGGGACCCATCAAAAGAGCACGAGCCCATTTGGCCTCAACTTAGCTGCAAATTGCGGCCAAGATGATTAAATCTGCGGCCCAATTTTGGAGAGTGGGGCCCAAATTTGGTCAGTGTTCTTCTGGTCCTCTGAACATCTCTCTGTAATTGCAATTTCTTTTAATTCACACCAGAGTGTAATCTGGAGTAATATACAGAGAGGAGATCAAGTAGGTGTGTGTGATGATCACACTTCAAATCACAACTTTATGCATTTATTGCCTATCACACCCATGCCCACTTGTGCTATGCATCATGGTAGCCCCCATCATGGTCCAAGTGCCAAAGAGCATGTGTGCACACTTGTATGTGTTGGACCAATATTAACAAAAAGTGTGTACACATGCATTATTTCAAAAAGAGCTCTTGGGATATCGATCGGGTTCCTATTCTGTTTGCAGTGTCAGCTCACAGATGATATATCCGTGATTTTGAATGTGTTTCCGGTATTTTATCATGAAAATCTGTACACTGTAATTACAGAGTAGACCCTGATTAATAGCACCGATATAAAGCAAAATAGATAATGAATGAGCGGTATTAAAATGCAGTTTTCTGTGATGAACAATGTTCACTGAGGATCCCGGATAAATCAATATGTGATTAATCCGATCTCCGTCGCTGTACCCGGTCACGTAAAGCGGCCGATTATGCTCAACCGTTCCCAGTAGCAAGTCTTCGTCCTTAAACATGACTGCGGTGGCATACAGAGCGTACTGGGCTTCTTTCATATTAATTTCCGCAAAGCGAGCCTTATACTGCTCAGGGTTTTATAGAGCATGAATGAGAACATCTCTAAGCTCTTTAAATAGGACCAAGGCATCGTAGATGCTCAGGAGAGACGGAAGCTTTCGGAGATGAGCCAAGACATTATAGTCCACCGAGGAAGGACTTGAGTTTTCATTAGCCGGTTCCCTGCCATCTTCCTCATTAGCCACATGTTTTTCCTTTCCTTTTGGGGCGTTGCCCTGATTTGGTGGCAGAGCCATGCCGCTTCTGAGCTGGATTTGGTTGGCCTTTGTGGCGAGCTCCTCATCCTCTTCGGGAAAACAGAGCTCCTCCTCACAGTCGCTGCCAAGATGGATGGCGTAGCAGGTCACTATAGGGATCTCTTCATTAGAGTCTTCTTCTAATACCTCCAGAATTTCAGCCGCTTCTATAAGGAGGACCACTTTCAATTGAATTAGAGTTCTTTCCTTTTGTTCATAGTCTTCAAGGGAATCGATATATTTTTGAATGGTCGATCTCCGTGCAGACCCGTTTTCGCGCCGAGCTGCACTTTTCTTCTTCTTGAGCTTTTTGGATTTTGAGCCTGATAGAGCCACATTGGCAGCTGGAATAGTAGGCTTCTTCTGCCCTTCCCATTCCATCCTGGGCTCTTTCTGAAGTAGCATTAGCATCTTCTTCGTCTTATTCGATATGTGCTTACTCTAAGGAGGTTGTGGTGAGTCGGTTTCATTTCTCAGGGCAGCGGGTTCGACTGTCTACTCCTATAAAGCTTCAGCTTCTGTCTGTATAAAGTTGGTGGTTGCAACTTGATTGTTCACCAACACACTTTTGGACAGCTCTATCTCTCCAGCCTTGTACTGCTTCTCGACCCAGTCTTTGAAGATATAGAAATCCTCGATCGCATGGCTCACTACTCGGTGGTATGGGCAACACAGGGGATTGTCGGTCATTTTTTCTTCTTGAGGTCTTTTCAACTCCGGCAATTGTAGACCGTTTTTCAAGGCATCTTTAAATATCTTGCGGACCTTGTCCCTTCTGAAAGTGTAAACCTTGTTCTTTTTCTCCTCTAGGGAAGGCCCTTCTCCTCCCAGCAATGGCTTTCAAGACCGGTTGGTTTTGGAATCGCCTGCCCTTCGCTTGTCTTCATTGTCGGACGCATTGAAAATATTGGTACCGCTGGAATTCCCGCTTCTACGGTTTTCGTCCCGCTTACTTTTCCAAGTCTTGTCTCTCTGAGAGTCTGGGGTAGACTCTTGCTTCGAACGTTTTAGCATTTGGACTTTCTCGGTTAGCTCTTGAAACGTCTTGAGGCCTGCTGTACACAAGAATGGGACCATCCAATTGCTGAGGTTCCTAATGAGAAGGCTGGCAGACTGGTCTTGCTCCAGCGGCGGTTCGCACTTGACCGTGAGATTATGCCATCGGGCGATAAAGTCAGTGTTACTTTCATTCTTCCCCGGCTTGGTCCTCACATGGTCAGCAATGGAGATTTTATCACTGACAATCATGAACCTTTGCCGAAACAGAGACTCCATTTGGGCAAAGGTAATGACGGACCCATTTGGTATACTCGCATACCAGTCAAAAGCGACACCAGTCAGGCTGTTGACAAACCGACGAAGAAGAAGTGCGTCGTTGCCCCCTGTATTTCCGCATGACGCTTTAAAGTGTGTGACATGCTGATTTGTGTTTCCCGTCCCGTCAAATCTTCCGAACTAAGGAATGACGTAGCAGCTGGGGAATTCAATCAGATCGTACTATGTGGGATATGGCCGCCCACTACTGCCAATTTCTTTATGAGCTTCGGCTTCGGCCACCAAAGTTTTAACCTTGCTGGTGACCAAATCCATTATCCGATCCTGTGTTAGCAGGATGGTGCTATCTGGGGCCAAGGCATCCCCAAAAGCAGAATAATGTAGCCGGCTTTCGTTCGGCTCGCCCAATCTTTGACCTAAGTGTAGGGTTCCTAGGCACTCTCGTGAAGGTTCATAAAGCATCAGACATGCCCGAATAAAATTTTACATGTGCCGAACAACCCAAAGCCGGGATCTTTGCTTGATTATTAGGGTTTAACATGCAAGATAACATCTTTAAACCTAAGTGTGAGGGATTACAACCTTTGTAGTCCACTCCTTCGCTTCACAAGCTCCGAGTAGAAGTCCCTTCGCCGCGATCCACGATCTTCCGGACTCAAGAGAGGCTCCACGACTCGAACGATCCATGCTAGCTTGTAGTGTTCCGCTTCTCCGATGATCTACGTCGAAGTCGCTATAACCCAAGCTCTCTCACTCTAATGAAGTGAACGCCCTAATCTAATGGGCTAGATTAGATGAGGATGATGGAGTAATATTTATGCTTTCTTTTTATATCATTTTCTCACAAGAACTCATCACAAAAGAAAACACAAGTGAGCTCTCTCAAAAACTCAAGAGAGAAGAAGATGAAAAATAATGAGATCATCCCTTTTGTGATGAATAGTAGATAAGAATATATGATTGATATGGAACCATGGTCAAGGATGATAGGCTTAACCTTTGTAGAGAATAAACTAGAGCTAGGGTTTGGTTAGGTTAAGTATGAGTCAAGGATAAGTATCAACCATAATATCTTAACCAAGACAAAAAGGAAACCCTTCTAGAATAATCAAGAAAGAGCTAACCCTAATCAAATCCTAATCTCTTTTTATCATCCCTAAACATGTTTCATAATAAATCATATCATGTCACAATAATATATATCACATATATATTATATATTTGCAACAAAAGAAAATAATACAATTAACATATATCGCATATATATCAATGTATTAATCCGGTGAGAAAATGAAATAATAAAGCGAGCCAATATTAGATAATGTAAGACAATATATCATATATATCATTATACATTAAATCATCGAATCAACACTTGATCCGACGATCCGGCTATATCGAATATAACCGACTAATATATCATGTACCGATTCATCGAATCAACACTTGATCCGATGTCTCGGTTCATATCTAAATATCGCGAGAATATAATACGGTATCTCATATCGCATTATCCTCAGTCCTGCACATATCACATATGTGCCTCTACTCCGTTTTGCCTGAGCCAAGAAACCTCTGTGTAGGACTCTAAAGAATCGTCAATACGCCGGTAGCAGGTGATGATCATATCAAACACCCACAAGCTGCAAGCGGTCAGCTAAACGTAACAGCCACCCAGGTATTGAGCGATCAGAAGATCAACAAGCTAGCCTGTCCGTTCTCTTGTGAATCCAATCAGTAACACTCCCGTACAGTCCGGTCTGTTCGTCTGATATGTCGCATATCAAGTCTAGGGGTGGTATACGTCAGACCCCAGTAACCGATAAGTCATGTCGATGTGAGGCTCATAACAGGTCGAGAAACTACTGGTAACACTTACCAGTATATCTCTATCTCAGTCCTGGCCAGGGACTTCCAGTTATAGCCAATCGAACACAGCACAACATCAACTCCCTATACCGGGAGAGACGAATCCCCTCCTATCGCTCATTGCCTCCTTGTGATTCGGGACTGTACCCAAAAGCCACCGTTTTGCACGCCCTCTTGGACGTGGTAAGGTGGAAATCAAAACACAGTGGGAATCACACAAGACTCTATGACGATCTCGGGTCTACAGACTACCCTGTACCAGTGTCACCGGAGAACTGCCATCTGACGTGTGGTATATCACCATCTGGGAGTTCTCGGCGAGTCCGTCTAGTGTACCCAGTCTCTACTGAGCACGCGTACACCATCCTTGATGTCAAACACCGATGGATATGGGATCATCCATCGCCCATCATATGGGTCAAGATGCGTATACGCTAGTCTACTCTGGTGTATCGATGCCCCGTCTCGATATACCCTCGACTAGGAACATTTATAGGATGTACTCATCGACTACCGTGGCCCCACTAGTATGATCTCATCATAATCGCAGTAGTCGAGTACAGATCCTAAGGGCTTTATCAACATGCGAGAGAAAGACAGTAAACCAATACAAGTCAACATGTTAAGATAAAGTGAAACCAAATAGCATACTATCATGACGAGCAAGAAAGTCCTCTCTGTATATATCCAAGCATCCATTATAATATACATCAAATGTACAACAATGGCCTCCAGGGCATATACATAACTAACAATCTCCCGCTTGCACTAAGGCCAGCTGCTGTAGTATCTCATACCTAGCATCCCGAATAATCTCTCAAACTGTATCTGGGGAATGGCCTTCGTGAGTGGATCCGCAGTGTTGTCCTTCGTATCTACTCTCCTGACCTCGATCTCCCGGCGATCAACTATCTCCCTGATCAGGTGATACCGCCTTAGAATATGTCTGGACTTCTGATGGGATCTGGGTTCCTTGGCCAAAGCCACAGCTCCATTGTTATCGCAATACAGAGGTATTGGATGCTCAATGGATGGAACCACACCAAGTTCACTAATGAACTTCTTCATCCAGACAGCCTCTTTGGCAGCATCGTTGGCAGCGATGTATTCAGCCTCCATCGTCGAGTCTGCAACGGTATCCTGTTTGGAACTCTTCCAACATACCGCCCCTCCATTGAGGGTAAAGACAAATCCCGAGTGCGACTTAGAGTCGTCCTTATCACTTTGGAAGCTGGAATCGGTAAAGGACTCCACCCGGAGTTCTTCGTTACCATACACCAAGAACATGTCTCTAGTCCTTCGCAAGTACTTGAAAATGTTCTTCACAGCTGTCCAGTGACTCTCTCCAGGATCTGCTTGATACCGACTCACTACACTTAGTGAGTATGCAATATCGGGTCTAATACACAGCATCGCATACATGATAGAGCCTACTGCCGAAGCATAGAGTATCTCTTGCATGCGAGCTCTCTCCAAATCAGTCTTGGGAGACATCTCTTTGGAGAGAGTGAGTCCAGAGATCATGGGTTGGTTCCCACGCTTGGATTCTTCCATTCTAAACCTCTTTAGTATGGTATCAATATACCTGGATTGGGGCAATCCCAGTATCTTTTTGGATCTATCTCTATAGATCCTAATTCCTAATATGCAGGAGGCATCACCTAGATCTTTCATTGAGAATCTCTGTGATAAGAAGAGCTTGACTAATTGCAGCATAGGAATATCATTTCCTATCAAGAGTATGTCATCCACGTACAATACGAGGAAGACAACCTTACTCTCTGCTACCTTTTTATAAATACAAGGTTCATCTATATTTTTGATGAAGTCAAACTCTTTGACTACAACATCAAAACAGATGTTCCAACTCCGCGATGCGTGCTTTAACCCATAAATGGATTTAAGCAGCTTGCACACCTTTCCGCTGCTCCCACTATCTACGAGGCCCTCTGGCTGAGTCATGTACATGCACTCTTCTAAATCACCATTTAGAAAGGCGGTCTTAACATCCATTTGCCATATTTCGTAGTCATGGTATGCAGCAATGGCAAGTAAGATCTGGATGGACTTAAGCATAGCCACTGGAGAAAAGGTTTCGTCATAATCCACACCTGGTCATTGACGAAATCCCTTTGCTACAAGTCTAGCTTTGAAAGTCTCAACTTTTCCATCTACACCAAATTTCATTTTAAAAATCCACTTGCTCCCAATGGGTTTTACCCCTTCAGGAGCATTTTCCAAAGTCCATACTTTATTTGTGTACATGGATTCTATCTCAGATCGCATTGCATCCAGCCATTTCATAGAGTCACCACTTGTGATGGCCTGCTCGAAACTAGTCGGGTCATCATCTTCCATGATGCAATCCTCGCTTCCACCATCAATGAGAAAACCGTAGTATCTCTCAGGTGGACGAGAAACCCTACTAGATCGGCGGAGAGGCTGGGGTTCGTCGGGTACTACCGAATCCTCTGGTTCCACTAAATCTTCAGTTACAGTTTGTGTTGCTGGAACTTCTTCCAATTCTACGTCAGAGCCACTAATCTCTTTTGCAAGAAATTCCTTTTCTAAAAAGGTGGCATGTTGAGCAATAAACACCTTTTGTTGTTCACTGTGGTAGAAAAAATATCCATTTTAATGTTTAGGATATCCCACAAACTTACATAGAACTGACCGTGCCTCAAGTTTGTCTGGATTTTGCCTTTTGACATAGGCCAGACAACCCCATATCTTAACTCGTTTAAGACATGGTCTCTTCCCACTCCATATCTCATATGGTGTGGTAGGTACAGATTTAGTTGGAACTTGATTCAATAGGTATGTTGCTGTCTCAAGCGCATACCCCCAGAAGGAAATAGGTAACTCAGCTGTACTCATCATAGAGCGCACCATATCTAATAGGGTGCGATTCCTCCGCTCCGATACACCGTTGTGCTGTGGTGTATAAGGAGGAGTAAGCTGAGAGAGAATCCCATTCTCTTTTAGATAATCTAGGAACTCATTGCTTAAGTATTCTCCTTCTCGATCAGATCGAAGGATCTTAATACTTTTGCCCGTTTGTTTTTCTACTTCGTGCTTATATTCTCTGAATTTCTCAAAAGCTTCAGACTTGTGTTTCATCAGGAATACATATCCGAATCTAGAGAGATCGTCAGTGAATGTAATGAAGTAGGAAGAACCGTTCCTGGCATGTGTAACATGGGACCGCATACATCACTATGTATCAGTCCTTAGAGTTCCGTAACTCTTTCTCCGTGTCCACTAAACGGAGCTTTGGTCATTTTTCCTTTGAGACATGAATGGCAAGTATCATAAGATGATAATTCGAACGGATTCAAATATCCATCTTTATGTAACTTAGCCAGTCGTGTCGCATTGATATGACCAAGTCTACAATACCACAAGAAGGATTCGTTCATATCTGAACTTTTCCTCTTGTGTGTGTTTTGTATATTGAGAACTGTATTCTGATTTAAAATGAATATGCCATTATGTAACGAGCCTGATGCAATCAACTTTTGATCTAGGAATATGTTCATAACATTATCCTTTACTATAAAATTATATCCTTCTTTACTTAATAAAGAAACTGATATAATGTTGCACATCATGTTTGGTATATAATAGCACTCATTTAGAATCAATGTATTAAGACTTGGCAATACTAGGTGATATTCACCAACTGCTTTGGCTGCAATACTTGCACCGTTCCCTACTTGAACGGAATGATCACATTTTCCCAGTTCTCTACCTTTACGTAGCTCATGTAACAATTTACATATGTGGGATCCTGATCCGGTATCTAATACCCAAGACGTAGGGTGAACTGAGAAACAGTTCTCAATAACTAACACACCTGAAGAAGATGCATCAACATGCATGTTCTTTTGGACGGCTTAAGAATCCAGATATTCTCCTATTCCCTGTTCAGTCTTATAACTCTTATAAGAAAGAACGGGTCCAACGTTCCCCTGCTCAGTATAATAAGTGGGTTCAGTCAATACATCCATATTATTATCTTGATTTTGGCCTGACATGGTCGCTATCTGGAGAGAGAGAGAAGAAAACACTTTAGCGTATGCTCTTACAAGATTAGATTGGTTATTATCTTATCTAATCAGGATGTCTCGCACTGTTTTTATCAAATCTTCCTTCAAACCCTAAAAGGTAAGATTAGCCGGGATTAATTACACCCTACAATTTCGTCAATCTTTCACCCAGATCAGTGTCGGTACTTGAGGGAGGTTCCCCGTGCTTTCGCACGGACCTAATTAAAGTAAACCTCGTTTTTCCAGAGGCGTAACCCCATTAACACTTTTCTAGACACCTACTTGATCGGCTAATTGTCCTGTGTAAAACTCTTCCAGGAGTAACACTTACTCGCAGTGGGTATCGGGATCCAACTATCTCATAGGAGGTATGCAATCTCATTGCAAATTTCAACACTTGAAATTCCCGATAATATTTTTCCCCTAGTGTGCTATGACCTTGACAGAAGTCAACAAACCATAGTGCACTAGTCAAGTTCAACCCGTCATTTCTTGATTGAATCAAACCCACTCGCACGACCCTTGACAGAGGTCAACAAGGTCGTACGACTACCCTAATCCAATCACATCACTTGCTTTACAGATAATTACTAGTCAGCTACCGCACACTACGCCTTGACAGAGGTCAACAAACGCAGCACGAATACTAAATAGTCTTTATCTAAAATGACGGAGGGCTACGACAGGTTTTTCTGAAAACCTATTGCGTAATGAACTTGATATCGTCGTAGAATCAAGTGAAATTTTGAAATGGAGTGTTTTTTAGGCTTTCATTAGTTTTGCTAAAGAGGTCACTCCCGGTGAAGGGATCTCGGCTCTTTCCTCATCGAATAAGGTGCAGGACATATCATATATATCACTGTGCAAAGCAAAACTCTAAAAGCAATCAAAAGACAAACCGAGTTTTGTAGCATCTGCCAGTTTTGCTAAAGAGGTCACTCCCGGTGAAGGGATCTCGGCTCTTTCCTCATCGAATAAGGTGCAGGGTATATCATATATACCGCTATGCAAAGCAAAACTGTAGCTACCCTTTTTATAAAGTTTTGATTCTACAACATCTTTTAGGTTTCTTTTCTTTTTATTATTCTCATTAATAAAATCCCATCAGCTTATGCTTCCTAAGCATCACAGAAGAAATGAAAGCAGTAATATTTATATATCAGCATATATATATAGTATAAGCATTCGTCTCAGATAGTAATATGATCTCATCACAGAACATTGCAGCAGAAGAACATATATGAAATATTGGATATACTAGGATTTCCGTGTTTTCAATACGAGCCGGTATAAAACACGGATTCCACGATCGCAATGAATAGCCAAACCCACATCCCTAGACCCCTACGAGAGCGGCAAGTAACACTGCCAATTCTAGGGTTAGGAGACCCGGTCTCGACTCCTCGAGATGGCCTTCCACTGGACCCTAGAACCCGGTTACTTGTGCTCCCCTCCTTGGGTCTACCTAATGCGGAAAGGTAAATAATATACAAAGGTGACATCAACCTCATCCCGGAAGTGTCCCAATAAAAGAATATTACATACAAATAAATTTTACATGAATGAAAATAAAAAAAAACTCATTTCACAAAAACCCCCCGGCTATTCAGAACACGACGATCCAATATAACATATCACAACAACACATAATATCACATAGCATCAACGTAAATAAGTATGCATACACCGATCGTCGTTGTCGTATAGCAACGAAAACCGGCAATACAACTACATACTACACTTACGGTCACAGAAAAGAAATTGTAAAACTACAATATTTGGAATCCACAATCACTTTAGACATCGTAAATCCGAAATATCACATACTTCGCATTTCATGCCTAACTCTATGAATTCCACATATTGTATCACATTCCAGATAAATAGACAGTATTAAACTTTTCGAACAGATAATCAAATACCCAAAATTTCCTTAAGTTCTCAACACTTTAGCGGAGTTCAAACAATCCCAGAATATGTCACAGTACCAGTGATCCAGCCATACAAGGGTCAAGCCAACGCCTCACATATGGCACGCCGTACTGCCCCAAACCCGAAGGTTCAAAAGGCAGTTCAAGACGGTCACATAATCGAGTTAAGGTTTGTTGTCTTCTAGAGGGTCCACCGTGATACTTGCACATTTTTCCGAAAGATTTAAACCCGATAAAAAATTCAACACTTGAAAGTTTTTCATGCCGGGAAAAATTGAGTTAATGATATCCGTTCGAACATTTTAACAGATTCTAAATATCCGGAAAAAATAACGAATTTAAATTTTCCGATCGAATCTACGATTACAAAATAAACCCCAAAATACTCAACACTTGAGTCAGAATAAAAATACCCATAAAATATAAATCACAGAAATATGAATTACTATGTAAAAAAAAAATACCAATCTCCCCTGTACGGCCGCGGATCCGCGGCCCAAGCAAGGTACGGCCGCGGTTCCGCGGCAGTTTGGAAGTATTGGGTACTCGTTTTTCACCACAATTCTTATATTTTCCTGCTGAATTTTTCAGGTATTTTTAATTCGGAAAAATCACAGATTTGAAAAAATATCCAGAGAGGGGTTGATTTTGACGTATTCGGGTTCGTTCGGAGTTTTAACTTCGTTAACACATCGCCTAATGCTCTAGCTAGGCTCTGATACCACTGTAGGGTTCCTCAGCACTCTCGTGAAGGTTCATAAAGCATCAAACATGCCCGAATAAAATTTTACATGTGCCGAACAACCCAAAGCCGGGATCTTTGCTAGATTATTAGGGTTTAACATGCAAGATAACATCTTTAAACCTAAGTGTGAGGGATTACAACCTTTGTAGTCTGCTCCTTCGCTTCACAATCTCCGAGTAGAAGTCCCTTTGCCGCGATCCACGATCTCCCGGACTCAAGAGAGGCTCCACGACTCGAACGATCCATGCTAGCTTGTAGTGTTCCGCTTCTCCGATGATCTACGTCGAAGTCGCTATAACCCAAGCTCTCTCACTCTAATGAGAGGAACGCCCTAATCTAATGGGCTAGATTAGATGAGGATGATGGAGTAGTATTTATGCTTTCTTTTTATATCATTTTCTCACAAGAACTCATCACAAAAGAAAACACAAGTGAGCTCTCTCAAAAACTCAAGAGAGAAGAAGATGAAAAATAATGAGATCATCCCTTTTATGATGAATAATAGATAAGAATATATGATTGATATAGAACCATGGTCAAGGATGATAGGCTTAACCTTTGTAGAGAATAAACTAGAGCTAGGGTTTGGTTAAGTTAAGTATGAGTCAAGGATAAGTATCAACCATAATATCTTAACCAAGACAAAAAGGAAACCCTTCTAGAATAATCAAGAAAGAGCTAACCCTAATCAAACCCTAATCTCATTTTATCATCCCTAAACATGTTTCATAATAAATCATATCATGTCACAATAATATATATCACATATATATTATATATTTGCAACAAAAGAAAATAATACAATTAACATATATCGCATATATATCAATGTATTAATCCGGTAAGAAAATGAATTAATAAAGCTAGCCAATATTAGATAATGTAATACAATATATCATATATATCATTATACAATAATCATCGAATCAACACTTGATCCGACGATCCGGCTATATCGAATATAACCGACTAATATATCATGTACCGATTCATCGAATCAACACTTGATCCGATGTCTCGGTTCATATCTAAATATCGCGAGAATATAATACGGTATCTCATATCGCATTATCCTCGGTCCTGCACATATCACATATGTGCCTCTACTCCGTTTTTCCTGAGCCAAGAAACCTCTGTGTAGGACTCTAAAGAATCGTCAATACGCCGGTAGCAGGTGATGATCATATCAAACACCCACAAGCTGCAAGCGGTCAGCTAAACGTAACAGCCACCCAGGTATTGAGCGATCAGAAGATCAACAAGCTAGCTTGTCCGTTCTCCTGTGAATCCAATCAGTAACACTCCCATACAGTCCGGTCTGTTCGTCTGATATGTCGCATATCAAGTCTAGGGGTGGTATACGTCAGACCCCAGTAACCGATAAGTCGTGTCGATGTGAGGCTCATAACAGGTCGAGAAACTACTGGCAACACTTACCAGTATATCTCTATCTCAGCCCTGGCCAGGGACTTCCAGTTATAGCCAATCGAACACAGCACAACATCAACTCCCTATACCGGGAGAGACGAATCCCCTCCTATCGCTCATTGCCTCCATGTGATTCGGGACTGTACCCAAAAGCCACCGTTTTGCACGCCCTCTTGGACGTGGTAAGGTGGAAATCAAAACACAGTGGGAATCACACAAGACTCTATGACGATCTCGGGTCTACAGACTACCCTGTACCAGTGTCACCGGAGAACTGCCATCTGACGTGTGGTATATCACCATTTGGGAGTTCTCGGCGAGTCCGTCCTGTGTACCCAGTCTCCACTGAGCACCCGTACACCATCCTTGATGTCAAACACCGATGGATATGGGATCATCCATCGCCCATCATATGGGTCAAGATGCGTATACGCTAGTCTACTCTGGTGTATCGATGCCCCGTCTCGATATACCCTCGACTAGGAACATTTATAGGATGTACTCATCGACTACCGTGGCCCCACTAGTATGATCTCATCATAATCGCAGTAGTCGAGTACAGATCCTAAGGGCTTTATCAACATGTGAGAGAAAGACAGTAAACCAATACAACTCAACATGTTAAGATAAAGTGAAACCCAATAGCATACTATCATGACGAGCAAGAAAGTCCTCTCTGTATATATCCAAGCATCCATTATAATATACATCAAATGTACAACAATGGCCTCTAGGGCATATACATAACTAACACTAAGGGGACAGGCATCGGTTGCTTCGGGTTTTCATCACCCAGCTCATGAGTAGAGAATTGTGCTTGATTAGGAGATGTCCGGGCGATTTGAGCCGTGAGCTGCATCATGACATACGTCAAGTCGTCGATTTTGGAGTAAAGCTTAGCCATCTCTTTATCTTTACTCCAGAGCTATTTTCGGAGTTCTTGAAGCAGCTTTTGCTCTGCGGTCCTGGGGCGAAACGTCGGCTCTTCCTCGTTGTCCGAAATTGACTCTACATGGACTGAGGGGTCAATCTGCGTATCGGCCTCATCGAGAGGGTTTTCCTCATCCAGTGGAGGCGGCTAACCTTGGGAAGCGGCAACCACATTCAAGCCAGATTAGGCTTGAGATGTGGTGGCCCAATCCTTGCTTTTGCTACGCAAGTTGTCGCTGGGACGCGCGCCCGCAATATAGACCGTATGGATAACATATCACACCGTCTTCTTATTACCGGCAGCTGATTTCATAAATCGCTGTTGTGGCCCTCCTGTTTTGGTAACAGGCAATCGACTGAAAGCGGCTGGCCTGACCAGGTTCTTGAATGGTGCTGACGCTTCTTTTCTGGATTTGCCCCGCTGCTTTCGCGCGGCACAGAGTGCCTGATAGACACTTGAAGAGATGGTGTCATGCTTTCTCTGTCGGGGCTGGGACACGTCTATTTGCAACATCGTTCGGACTGCCAACTTCTTGATTCTAGCGGTCATGGCGTTTTTATGAACCCACTTCAGAGGTTCGAAAGAATTGCTGACTTTTACGGTCAACTCAGCCGTCATCGCAAGATGACTCATCTCTTGGAATCTCACAAGATTCTACTTGGCCGGAGTCCTGGGCCTCTTGTTGGCTCGATACCTGAGCCACTTCTGTCTCAGCCTTTCTATTTTGAGCACTTGGCTGGTTACGGCTCTTCGGGAAGCCGCCGTAGACCGGGAGACGGAGGACTTTGGAGATACGCCTGATTGTGCATTTGTTGGAGTCATCGCATGAACACTTGACCAGAGATATGGGAGGAGAGAAAGGTCCCACCGGGCATGCCAGAATCTGTTGGGTGTTTTTCGTCACCCCATTGAGATGGGAATGCACGCGCGCTTGTCAGGCTCATTACAGATCCTCCCTACCCAGGGCAGGTGGGGGTTTATTGATTTTGGGTATCCGAATCTCCGGCTGCCGCGGACTAAGCTGCCGTTAATTACCTCTGTCCTTTGGAGCGAGTGAACCTCCGATTGACGGGTCAAGCTGGTCATGCGAACTCAATGTGCAGTATTGTGTTTTGAAGGGGTTTTGGATATATCGGGGGCCCCGCAGAGTTTTTACGGGGATCCCGCTTGTGGAGTGCGGGGGCAGCGCCCTGTTAGAAATTTTTTTCTAACGGGGGAGATATTTTTAGTGTGAAGAGCATGTAAAATGAAGGGAAAATGGCGTCCAAAGGACGCGTGAGCTCCAGCGCTTCGGTTAGCGCTAGGCGCTGGCACTGGCACTTTGGGCGCTAGCGCCTTACGTGCCCGGCACGTGGGCGTTTGGGCGCCAGCGCCTCACGTGCCCGGCATATGGGCGCTCGGGCGGTGTCTCTTTGGGCGCCAGTGCCTCACGTGCCCGGCACATGGGCGCTCGGACGCTGGCACTTTGGGCGCCAGCGCCTCACGTGCCCGGCACATGGGTGCTCGGGCGCTGGCGCTTTGGGCGCCAGCGCCTCACGTGCCCGGCACATGGGTGCTTTGGGCGCTTGAGCGCTAGGCGCTAGCGAAAGAAAGGGTTTTTACCCCCGAGAATTGGAGTTAAACTCAAAAAGAGGATTTTGAGTGGAGTTAAACTCCAAAAGATCTATATTAGGAGTTAAACTCCTTTGAGGATTTGGGTCTTGGAGTTGAACTCCCTAAAAATCTTCAGAGGTTCTTCTCTTTTAAGCCTTGGATCTTTCCCAAATGAGATATTTGGAGATGGGTCTCCATCCTCCTCTTCTGTTGGTCGGATCTTGGAGAACAAGAGGGGTGAGAATTTAAAATCTCTCCTTTTTAAGATCTGATGGAAGATCCAAACTCCCCTTTGTGGGTTTTGGGGTTAAAAACTATTTATTTTTAGGAACGAAAGAGTTAAACTCTTGATTTAATTCAATAAAAAAAAGAAGAAGGTTTTATAACCTTGAGGAAGGAGAAGGAACACAGACCCTAATTTTTTACAGAGAGAAAAAATTGTTGAGATATTTTCATTATCTTTGCTTTTATAGGCTATACACTTTACATATAGCCCCTTGGGCTTTACAAAATGGCATTTTTCCCATCTCATGACTCATGTGCTATTTCTTTTTGCACATAAACCATGGGCTTTACAATAATTTGGTTTTATGCATATTTTCCTTATATTTATTCATAGAAATAAAAAAAGGAAATACACCAAAAATTATTTATTACAAAATTTTTATTTTGGCATGGGGGGAAGCCGACCGCTTCATGTTCGGGCTCGACCCGGGCATTGGCCCACTTAACCTGGGCTTGGGCCCACTTAGCTTGTGGTTGACTTTGATTTTGACTTTGTCAACCGGGGTGTAAATTTTGACCCCAACATGGAGTATTGTCACGTTTCTCATATTGTATGTTGAGGATATCCTCCAGATAGGAAATGATATTCATATGCTATAATTTAGTCAAACTATGGTTGTCACAAACGTTTCTCCATATACGATCTGGATAATATATCAATCATTCTAGGAACTAGGTCTATATAGATAGTGTTAGGAATATGTATGCCCTAGAGGCCATTATTGTATATTATAGTGGATGCTTGGACATATATATATATATATATATATATATATATATATATATAAAGGACATTCTTGCTCGACATGATAGTATGCTATCTAGTTGCTTTTTATCTTAACATGTGCACTTGTTTTAGTTTACTATCTCTTTGATACATGTTGATAAAGCCCTTAGGATGTTGGCTTGACTACTAAGACTATGATGCTGATCATACTAGTAGGGCTTGTGTAGTCCACAATCTCATCCTTAACAGTTTCTAGTCGAGAGAGTATCGAGACAGGGCATCGATATTCCAGAGTAGACTAGTGTGTACGTTTCTTGACCCTGTATGGGGCGATGGTTGATCCCATAACTATTAGTGTTTGACATAAAAGATTGTACACTGGTGCTCATTGGAGAATGGGTACACCGAACGAACTCACCGAGAACTCCTAGATGGTACCATACCTACAGTCAGAAAGAAGTTCTCTGGTGACACTTATACAGGTTAGTCTGTAGACCCGAGATTGTCATAGTGTCTTGGGTGGTTCCCACTGTGCTTTGATTTCCACCCTACCACGGCTCAAATGAGTCATGCAAATAGGTGGCTTTTGGGTACAGTCCTGAGTCATATGGAGGCAGTGAGTGATATGAGGGGTTTCGTCTCTCCGGGTATTGGTCTTTGATGTTGTGCTATGCTTGATTAGATACAATAGCAAGTCCCTGGCCAGGGCTGATGAGATTTACTGATAAGTGTTATCAGTAGTTTCTCGAAATGTTATAGGCCACACATCGGCATGACTTATCAAGTTATTGGGGTGATTCCACCCCCAGACACGATATGCGACATATCAGACGAAGAGACCGGACTGTACGGTAAGAGTTGCTTATCGGCTCTACTCGAGTTTGGACAAATTTGCTTGTTGATCTTCTATTCATTCAATACCTGGGTAGCCGTTACGTCCAGCTAGTACCGTTGACGGCTTGTGGGTATCTAATGTGATCATTAGCTACTGCTGGCGTCTTGACGAGTCTTTAGAGTCCCACATAGATCTTTCCTAGCTCAAGCGAAACAAAGTAGGGCACGTATGGAGATATGTGCGGGAGGTTGATTAAATACGAGTATATGATACTGTATTCTAATCTAGCGTTATTCGATATCAGCCGGTTTATATATGATATAACCGGATTATTGAATCAAGTGTTGATTCAGTGATTTGATATATATATATATATATATATATATATATTTGATATTAGCCAGATTATACATGATATAACCGGAATATTGAATCAATTGTTGATTTAATAATTTGATATATATGTATGTGTGTGTGTGTGTGTTTGTTTATATATTAACTAATATTAAATATTAGCCGGTTATATATGATATAACCAGATTATTGAATCAACTGGTTATTTAATGAATTGATATATATATATATATTTGTATATATATAAACTTATATTAAGCTTACTTAAGATTTTCTTCTCTTTATATATATATATATATATATATATATATATATTATATCATGGTTGATGATACATTGAATATGGATGTATGAGAATCATACAAGAGTTAAAGATAAGAAGATAATGATTTATATTTAAAAGAAAAAGAAAAGAAGAAAGTGTCATGGCTTTGGGTGCTTGAAAGAGTATTGAGAAGCCATGACTCATCTTCCATTCTTGTTTTACTCATAAATATTTATCATTCTCATCTCATCTCATCAACTCTCAATGGTTCAACTCTCATCCTCCAAGTTCATTCATCTTCATCTCCTCACTAGTTTTTTAGGGTGAGAAAAGGAAAAAGAAAAGAAATATTTCTAGTGAGCAAAATTCCTACTTCATCAACCTACACTACTCTGGTCATTTAGTATAGGTTGTTATCTTCACTAATACCTTGATCAGTGAAGCGTGAGCTTGAGTGTGAGTTGCCTCAAAGTGGATCATCTTCGACGACGAAGGCTACAAGCAAGCTCATTCCATCATTCAAGTGGATTCAAAGAAGAGTTCTAGGGACTACTACTTGGAGCTTAGGAAGTGAAGGACTAAACTACAAAGTTTGTAGACTCTCTTCACTTAGGTTAGAATATAGTTTGCTAACTTTAAAAAACTAATTCTCTAATTCGATTCTTGTTTAGTATACTTAGACATCTAGATTTTTTTAAATTGCAGACTTGATGCACATTGAAACCTAGTAGAGGTGTTAAGACATACTTTCATGGTATCAGAGCCAAGCTAGAGGCTTAGGAATTGTTTAGACGAAGTTAAAGTGTTCAATCGACGTTTTAAACTCACGTTTTTGCAAGTTTCTATCAATTTTTTCAAACTTCATTGTTTCACAAATAAAATGCTCAGAAAATCGTGCAAGGTATTTTGAGGAGGCACAAGAAATACGAGACGTTATTTCCACTAAGTGGTCGCGGAACCGCCGCCTAAAGCATGCTCTGGCCGCGGTTCCGCGGTTGACCTGTGGAGATAGAAATCCAAATTTCTTGTGTTCCTTCATTTTGAAATTTTGGATTTTCTGGATATTTTTAATTAGGCTCAAGTGGTTGAGATCTCTGTGAATTGTTGTTGTTTGAAATATTGATCAAAATGTTTAACATCGTCTATATTGCTATGCTTATGTGATACAATTTTTGGATCCACATTGATTATTTTTGCGAAAACTAGTTATCAATTTGTGAATCTCGTATTTTATTCTCAAATGATGGATTATCACGAAGTTTGAATTTGGATCGAAACTCCGTCGTAATCTCGTAGCGTACGCGAATACTCGCCGGAGACACTAGTAGACAGCCATGCGTCTTTGCCCCGACCAAGTGACTATAGGAGAACTCCATGGCCAAGAGCATCCACTCGGGTGCTCGCGGCCACAATGTTCCGCCCAAGTCTACTTTGTTGACGGCCTCGAGGGTGCGGCCATCCACTAAAGTTCCCAACGAGCATTCGATCTTTTAATCGGGAATCTTGTTAAATTATCCGGCTTAAATTTTTTAAAAGTGTTTTCAATTCGAGACTTAAATGTAAGGTTTATAAGGTTAGGCGTGAAATTCGGAATATGTGATAATCCGGGTTTATGATGTCTAAAGATGCGGATTCTAATTATTGTAGTTTTCATTTCTTTTCTGCGACCGTAAGTGTAATATGTGGAAGTACCCCCGATCTCGTTGCTATAAGACAACGACATTAGGAATACGCATATTTACTTACGTTGATGACATGTGATGTTATTGTGTTGCTATCGATATGTTATATTGGATCGTCGTTATTGAATAGCCAGGGTTTTATGTGAGATGAGAGTTTTTCAATTCTCATTCATGTAAAGAATTGTATGTAATATTCTTTTATTCGGACACTTCCGGATTGAGATTGTTGTCTCCATTTGATGTATATTATTTACTTTACCATATTAGGATAGACCCAAGGCGGAGAGCACAAGAAACCGGGTTCTAGAATCCAGTGGGAGGCCATCTTGAGGAGTCGAGACCGGTCGCCTAACTCTAGAATTGGCAGGCTTACTTGCCGCTCTCGTAGGGGTTTAGGGGTGTGGGCTTGGCTATTCATCACGAACGTGGAATCCGTATTTTTCGTTACTGGCTTAATCTAAAACATGGACCTCTTAGAATATCCTATATTTCATATAACTGGTTCTATTATTCTGTGATGTGATTATATAACTGTGTGAGATGAATGCTACTTATATATATATATATATATATATATATGTATGTATGATATATTAGTAGACATTATATATGTTTTGCATCCGCGCTATTCCTGACCCCGTCCTGCCGTAAGTTAATTAACTTTACGGTGAAGACCCGGGTTCCTATGGTGAATGCGGATGGCATATTTGTGTGTTTTATTTTCATTTCTTCTGTGATGTTTAGGAAACGTAATTAATGGGACTTCATTATTAAGATTAATGAAAGGAAAAGAAATCTAAAAGATGTTGTAGAATAAAAATTTTCAAAAAGGTAGTTCTAGTTCTTGCTTTGCATAGCGATATTCCATTATGAATATTCAGCACTTCATTCGATGAGGAAAGAGCCTAGATCCCTTCACCGGGAATGACTTCTTTAGCAAAAACTAGTATATGCTGCAACCCACTCGGTTTTTTTTTAAAACTACTCCATTTTTAAAGCAGAGCTCAAACCACCCCTTTTCAAATCACTAGATTTTACAACGATATCAAGTTCATTATGTTAAAGGTTTTCTTCAAAACCAGTCGTAGCCCTTCGTCATTTCAGATAGGTACTATTTAGTATTCGTGCCGCGTTTGTCGACCTTGTCGAGGCGTAGTGTTCGGTAGCTGATTAGTAAATTTCTGCCGCATGTTGATGCGATTAGTTAGGGTAGTCGTACGACTTTGTTTACCTTGACAAGGGTCGTGCGTGTGGGTCTAAATTAGTCATGAAATGATGGGTTGAACTTGACTTGCGGTTATGGCTTGTTGACCTTGTCAAGGTCATAAACCGCATGGGGTAAAAACAAATATCGGGAATTTCAAGTGTTGAAATTTGCAAAGAAATTGCATATCTTCTATGTGATAGTTGGATCCCGATAGCCACTGCAAGTAAGCGTTACACCTGGGAGAGTTTTCCACTTTACAATTAGCTAATCCAGTAGGTATCTAAGAAAGGTGTTAATGGGGTTATACCCCTGCGGAAATGAGGGTATTGAATTAGTTCCATGAGAAAACACGGGGAGACTCTCTCGGAGTACCAACACCAGCCTGGCTGACCGATTAGCGAACTTGTAGGGTGTAATTAATCCTGGCTAATCTTACCTTTTAGGGTTTGAAAGAAGATTTGATAAAAACAGTGGGAGCCATCCTGATTAGATAAGATAATAACCAATCTAATCTTGCAAGAGTGCACGCTAAAGTGTTTTCTTCTCTTTCTCTCTCTCCAGGTAGCGACCATGTCACACCTTAATCAAGATAATAATATAGATGTATTGACCGAACCCGCTTATTATACTGGGCTGGGGAACGTTGGTTCCGCTCTATCTTATGACAACTGTCATAAGTATGGGCAAAGGATAGGAGAATGCAAGGATTGTAAGTACACGGTAGCGCTCCGGCCGTCTAACAGACGGCAAATGTAGAACAAAAACTTTTTGACTGGCGCTATCGTATACTATAACCCGGATCTGCCATTAAAGCTAAACTAACAAACTACAAAGTGGGTAGAAATGTTATACCGAACGATCCGAGTCCTTCGGTTTTCAACCATCATCCCACGCTTTGTTGTGGCTGCTCTGATCTCCTGAATCTCCAATCTCCTCGTGCAGGTGGCACCACATGTGGCTCGGGACTCTAATGACTCATCAACACACAGGAACTGGGTATAACCACTAGCACGTCAGAGGTACAAGCTGTACGTAACAGTTGCCTATGTATTGATTAGAAGGGAAGCTGACGAGCGAACTCATCCAGAAACCCTACTAAGCCTGACAGTGACAATATCCGTACAGTCCGTTCCGTTCGTCTAAGAGTATCGCATATCGAGTCTAGGGGGTGGATAAAGTCAGACCCCTAATAACGCGATAATTCGTGTCGGTATGAAGCCCATCACCTCCTGAGAAACTACTGATCCAAATCAGTAATTCTCTACTACCTCGGCCGACGATTTCTAGTGATGGCCACCCGTGCACTGTGCGACATCAACCCCTAATACCAGGAGAGACGAATCCCCGACGATCCGCTCACTGCCTCCATGTGGCTCGGGACTGTACCCAACTAAAACCTGTTTGCACGTCTCCTTTGAGCGTGGTAGGGTAGTAATCAAAGCACAGTGGGAACTCACAAGAGACAAATGACGATCTCAGGTCGACAAACTAACCTGTACACATGTCACCTGGGAACTGCTATCTGACGATATGTATAATACCAACTAGCATGTTCCCGGCGAGTCATGTCCGGTGTACTCATAACCTAATGAGCACCTGTATACATCTTTGGTGATCCAACTGACACCAATGACTTGTGAGACCGACCATCGCCCCTCGTCGGGGTCTCGACTGTATACACTAGTCTACTCTGGAGTATCGATGCCCTGTCTCGAAACTACCACGACTAGGGACACTTTAAGGATGTGCTTACAGACCCTAGCTCCCACGTATATGATCACCATCATACTGCTGGCAGTTAAGCAAGAATCCTATGGGCTCTATCAACATGCAATAGTGAACTAAAGCATGTATACGATGATAAAGACAAACCAGATAGCATACTATCATCTTGAGCAAGACTGTCATATCGGTATAGGTCCTCCCTCAATCATTGCAATCACGTATCTGCGATCCAATAATTGACTTTGAGGGCACTATATCCAACAATCTCCCACTTGCATTTAAGGCTAATTATTTCGATGTCGCATACTCACAGCTCGTATGATACCGAACATCCAACTCCTCTACTAATCAGTTTCACAAAGCTCGTTTGTAAAACTATTGTGTTCGAGAAATAGTCTCAGTGAGTGGATCGGCCCTGATGTTTCTTTCTATATCTCTCTAAATCCAAGTTCGCGGAGAAAGCCATCACCCGAATTGAGTAATACCTATCTTAGAATATGTCTGGATATCTGATGAGACCTAGTTCATAAATGAACTCCAAATCCAAACTTCTTAGACTGTATTGATAACTGAACCTAATCAGTATCCAGCACCATGCCTCCCAAGTATCCTCTTGGACCACCTGTCCATAATACTGTCTCTCGTCAGTGGGAAAACTATAACTCTGACAATCACTCTGTCATCCAGGTCACCTTGGAAGCCTGGAATGATAACCGTCTCCTCAAGGAGGCTGCCATTATCAAATCCATTAAACATCCATTCATGTTCTAAAACTGCTTCCTTATGTTTCTCCAGGATTGGATTAATATAAACTTACCGCATCTAGTGCAAAAACAATATCTGGTGTGGTACTTGACATCTCACGATTGACTCAATTGCCTAAACAAGTGATCTGCCAATCATGCATATCCCTCTCTCTCCTTTAGTCTATAAGACACCTTTAGAGAGGGTGACTCCATCAACTGCAGGTACACCACCATGCCAGGAGTCATCTATTCTAAAATACCATTAGAATACTGTCAAAGTACCCAAATTGGGAAACTACCCAATTCTAGATCTAAAACCATAGATCTAGTAACCAGAATGTCTGATATTATATCCATATCCTTTGTGGAGAAACAACTGTGTGACGACCACAGTATAACCGATTGTAGTATATGAATTTTACTTCCTACTCTGTGTATGTCATCCAAATACCAGGACATCACACCCTACTACCTCCTTAACAGATCCATCCCCTATTCTGATGAAGTCAAACCCATGACTGTCACATCAAAAATAGATGATCTATCTCCGCTTTATCTGCTCAAGTCTATAAATAGACATAAGCTACTTGCCCACTATGCTTCCGCTGCTCCCATTGACTACGACAACCTTCTGGCAGAATAATATATACGTGCACTTCTAAAGCTAGTTTAGAACGACGCTATACTTATCCTCCTGCCGGGTCTCATAGCCTGGAACAACAGTAGTGTCAAGTCTGGGTAAACAAGAACCTCCCTGTCACCGTCCTTAAGGCTACCTGAGTACCTCTCGGGTGTCTGAGGTTACCCAACATATCTGCGGGGTGACTAATGGAATGTCAAACCTGATTGAATATATAGGTCCTATTAAATTTTCCGTAATCGTTTGCGGTTCTGGAATCACTTCCAGTTCTACCATACTCCCACTACTGTTTTCTGAAAAAATCCATTTTACTAAAACTATGGCGAGTCAAGAACAATATCACTATTGATCTTCCAGATGGTAGAAAATCAACCCTCGTCATTGCAAGGGTCAACCCATAAACTGTCATTACAGAAACGTGCCTTGAGTTATCCAGTGTCTGGTTTTAAGCATAAACTGGACAACTCATCGTACCTTAACATCGTTAAGATATGAACCATTCTATATCCAATATAGAAACTTTGGCACTTATTTAATTGGAACCAGATTCAAATCATGCAGCTGTCTCCAGTGCATATCAACTTAATGGAGAGAGGCTAACCAGCATTACTCAACTTAGGAATCCATCCAATTATGAGTAACCTGAAAGAGAAACAAGTTTCTTAAAACCATTACTTGAATACCAATCACAAGAATTTACATCTTCAATCTCTTTGAAAAATCCCGATACATGCGATATGTGGTTCTCTACTTTATTCTTATACCCACAACTTCTCAAAACTTAGACATTGTATTTCTACGAAATACTTGTCTAAAAACTAGAGAAGTTACAAGTAAACAGAACAGAGTACGAGGACCAACCCCTTTGTCCTCATAAACACTGGACAGCATACAATACTCTGTATAAGTCCGCTGAGTTGAATAACTCAAAACCTGTGCGTCGTAGGTTGAAAACTGTACCCAGGCAATTTCCTCAAATATCACCAATTACAATGAATTTCGATATAATAAGGATGATCACCTAATTCCCAATAACTTACTCCCACTTATCATCTGTAAAAACCATACAGATGTGAGAATCATACCTGGTAAATACATACCCTGGAGTAAGTATCTAATCGGGAAATCAGTTTTCCTTTAACAATGCACTGAAACAAAAAAATGTTTCATAGGGGTATCCTGGTATTCCATGTAATGCCTCTTCCATAATCCAATTCATGACTTTAACCGTATATTTCTTTGCCATCTCCCCAAATCCCTTTATTTGTCTTTATTCATTACCTTCTGTACACCCCTTTAGGCTAAGTGGTTTTCTTCCTTCCCTACCGTTCGGCACCAGCCTATGGTTTGGAAGAAGACTATCTAGTAAGGATAATAGGTGTACCCTCCTAAACCAAAGGAGTACTCGCAACTTAAGAGAAGGTGATGATAAAAGACAACTGAATAATACCTTATTCTATTTCTCCCAAACTGGGGAAAAAGGCAAAGGTGAAATAGGAGTGGCGATGAAGTACGCGGTTTGGTCGTGAATGATAACAGTCGCAATTTACTTTGCCCTCTTTCTAATCCCTTTAGTTATTTCCTTCTGTACACCCTACTTAGGCTAATTGGTTTTCTTCATTCCCTACCTTTCGGCACCTGCCTATGGTTTGGAATAAGACTATCCAATAAGCGTAATAGGTGTACTCTCCTAAACTAAGGAGCCCTCGCAACCTGAGAGAAGGTGATAATAAAAGACAACTGAATAAACCAATTCAATTTCTCCTGAACCTGGATCCATCCTCGAAGAAGTCCCTTCGAGTTTGTATATAACCATACGATGGATCTATCCAATAGAAGTGGATATCCGTAGTAATACGGGGTGTTCTGAGAAATGTAAAGGGTAAAAGAAAGAGCGGCAATGACTTATGCAACTCGGACAATCCAAAAGCCAGTATTTTAAGAAGGTTCGGTCAACTTGGTCACTGAGTCATAATCTAGGGTCGGTCAAAGGTCGCTGCCAAAGAGAGAGAGAAAAGAAACACTCTGCGTGCACTCTAACCTAGATCAGAATGGTTATCACTTTATCTAATCAGGAAACCCCCCACTGTACTGTCAAAATCTCCTCCAAACCTAAAAGAAGAATCAATCGGGATCACCCGAAGAGTATACTAACTCATCAGTGGGAATCGGGATCCAACTCTCATCGCATGATAACTCGATGGAAGCCACTCAAGTTATCACATTCCAGAAGGTATGCGCATGCCTGGCAAGTTTCCTGTATGTTTGAAACTCCAGATGTGATTTTTACCCCATGTTCTTATGACCTTGACGAAAGCCAACAAATCATAAGTCACATGTCAAGTTCTACCCATCATTATCCAGCTTAATTTGAACCCACCCGTACATACCCTTGACGAAAGCCAACAAGGTAATACGACTGTCCCAAACCAACACATCTATCTATGCTACAAATGAATACCCCAGTAGCTACCAAACACTATGCCTTGACGAAAGCCAACAAACATAGCTTGAATACTACTGACCATCCATAAGATACGACGGAGGGCTACAGATGGTTTTTGGCGAAAAACCTTTAACGTAATGAACTTGATCTCGCTGAAGGAACCTGATAGCTTTTTATAAAAATATAGTGGCGAAAACTTTTGCTAAAGAGGTCACTCCCGGTGAAGGGATCTCGGCTCTTTCCTCGTGGAATGAGGTGCAGGATATTCTAACTGAATACCGCGATGCAAAGCAACTTGTAATCGACTATAGTGAAGTTATCACCCTGACGCAAACGTCTGCCCAAGGGGTCATTCCCGATGAAGGGATATCGGCCCTTGCCTCGTCGAATGAGGTGCAAGATATTCCAACTGAATATCACTATGCAAAACAAAAGGAAATGTCTTTGTAATAACACTTTCAAAACTATTCCAACAACTTCAAATATAGGTTTTTTTTATCCTTGCATTGATATGAATCAATGCAGTCTCATCAATTAATCATACCAGAAAAGAACGAAAATATCATGTATGTATATGCCATCCGCATTCGCCACTGGGTCCCGTCATCACCCGTTAGGTTACTTAACTAACGACAGAGCGGGGACTGGACTAGCGTGGGTGTAAAACATATACAACATCTAATAGTATATATACTAATATACAGCAATCGCTCCAGGCGTGATAATATGCAACATTACAGAAAAGCAATAAGCATCACAGAACAATACAGATAATCTGGGATCCCCGGGTTTCACAGAGCCGCTACTGAAACCCGACGTTCCCCTGGTCGTGTGGATAGCCTGTGCAATGAAACCTAGACCCCTACGGGTGCGGCAAGTTGCACGTCAAAACCTGAAGCGAGGCAGCCCCCTACAGCATAGTGAATGGACCACCCAACACTTCACGGAATCCGGTAACTTGAGCACCCCTCCTTGGGTCAACATGTACCCCCTACGAGTGCGGCGAATAGTCTGCCAATTCTAGAGTGAGGCCCCTCTGCCTCTCAAAGCCATGAGATACGGACCCGTTGCCCTCTAGAACCCGGCTATCCATGCACTCCATCTCGGGGTAAACCTAGTACAGAAATGAAAAATATATACAACGGGTACATCGACCTCAGCCCGGTCGTGCCCCAAAAAAATATTATACAAACAAGCAGTGACGGCAGTCCACATGTTAAACGCTCGCCCCGCAATATCAAATGTACAAATAAATCCAAACAGCACTATCATTGCACACTGCTATCCACCACGACAAATCCGCAACATCACAGCACAACACAAAACATCAACGCGAATGTCACGTTCGCAAACCCGTCTAAAAGAACTATAGCAATTAGACGCAATTTACCGCTCAAATGACATTCCCGGTCGGAGATATAATGTAAATACTGCATACTAGCAAGTTTAAAATTTCGATCGACAAAACTTCCCGAAGTGGGCCCCACGTACATCTGGTGTACAGTAATAAAATCTGAGCCCAAAAGAAATATACCAAAACCACAATTTCAAATGAAGAACTCACTGGAAAAATTTGGTCCACTGTTGCCACATACTGGCCGCGGTTCCGCGGTCAAACCCTAGCTTTGACCACGGATCAGCGGCAGTACTGTGGTAACACGTGCCCAAATTTCACCATAATTCTTAAAAACCCCTTCTCAATTTTCTGTGATATGCAAAATAATTTTTAGACCCTTTTAAAAATCGACAGAAACTTTGAACATTGAAATTGCAGTTTTGAAAATTTTGTTTGATCAATGTTTTAAACGTGTTAGCACAAGTTAGTAAAGCTTAATGGTGAGGCTCTGATACCACTGTAAGTACACGGTAGCGCCCCGGCCGTCTAACAGACGCCAAATGCGGAACAAAAACTTTTTGACTGGCGCTATCATATACTATAACCCGGATCTGCCATTAAAGCTAAACTAACAAACTACAAAGTGGGTAGAAATTTTATACCGAACGATCCGAGTCCTTCGGTCTTCAACCATCATCCCACGTTTTGTTGCGGCTGCTCTGATCTCCTGAATCTCCAATCTCCTCGTCCAGGTGGCACCACGTCGACGGATCTTTAAACGGGCTCCCGCCTCTGAATCAAGGCAACTCGATCATCAAGTTTGCTAAAAGAGATGACCAAGATTGATGTAGAGAATGAGTAGAACACTTTGTCTCACTTCATCCAAAGCTATGGATGAACGGTTAATGAAGTTGCCTTTTGGATCGGGTGAAAATGAGAAATGAGCAATCTTAATTTTCATGAAGCAAAACCCTAATCTTTTTTTTCCAAAATGAACAACCATTTCCATTAGCAAGAGGGGCCGGCAAATATAAAGGTGGGGGGATGAGTGTAGGAGAGGGGAAGGTGACCATTAGCACTTAATGAATGAACGAGTCATAATAAACACCTAGCATAACCATTAAAGCATACAATGAATCATAACACTTAGTCATCCATTCATTAAATGCTCAATTAATGCGCTAATGACTCACTAGCCACCTCATCATCCTAGTCACCATCTAGAAGCTTCCACACACTCATGACTCACCCTCATGACGAAAAGATAAATCCGTATTAAATCGAATGTTTAATACGGGTGATAGAAAACTGGAAACTGACAACTTCCAAAAGCGATCCCGAAACGAATTTCAGGATGACCCCGTAACAGTATAAACATACCCGCATTTGTATTACGACCAAATACAAATGCAACTGAGACAAAGATATTATATCCACACAGTATAATACTCGGATCTGGCTTAAACCAAAGCCCACCAGTATTATCAGCCCGAAATATGACACGTGCGTAAATGCACGTGAATTTTCCGAACCCTGCCATAAAACCATACGGCCTCTACAACGTTTCACCCGAACTTGGGAAACAGTCTGTGGGGGGCTCTAATGACTCATCAACACACTAGCACTGGGTATAACCACTAGCACGTCAGAGGTACAAGCTGTACGTAACGGTTGCCTATGTATTGATTGGAGGGGAAGCTGACGAGCGAACTCATCCAGAAACTCTACTGAGCCTCATAGTGACAATATCCGTACAGTCCGGTCCGTTCATCTAAGAGTATCGCATATCGAGTCTAGGGGTCTGGATAAAGTCAGACCCCTAATAACGCGATAATTCGTGTCGGTATGAAGCCCATCACCTCCTGAGAAACTACTGATCCAAATCAGTAATTCTCTACTATCTCGGCCGAGGATTTCTAGTGATGGCCACCCGTGCACTGTGCGACATCAACCCCTAATACCGGGAGAGACGAATCCCCGACGATCCACTCACTGCCTCCATGTGGCTCGGGACTGTACCCAACTAAAACCTGTTTGCACGTCTCCTTTGAGCGTGGTAGGGTAGTAATCAAAGCACAGTGGGAACTCACACTAGACAAATGAGGATCTCAGGTCGAAAAACTAACCTGTACACATGTCACCTGGGAACTGCTATCTGACGATATGTATAATACCAACTAGCATGTTCCTGGCGAGTCATGCCCGGTGTACTCATAACCTAATGAGCATATGTATACATCTTAGGTGATCCAACTGACACCAATGGCTTATGAGACCGGCCATCGCCCCTCGTCGGGGTCTCGACTGTATAGACTAGTCTACTCTGGAGTATCGATGCCCTGTCTCGAAACTCCCACGACTAGGGACACTTTAAGGATGTGCTTATAGACCCCAGCAACCCACGTATATGATCGCCATCATACTGCTGGCAGTCAAGCATGAATCCTATGGGCTCTATCAATATGCAATAGTGAACTAAAGCATGTTTACGATGATAAAGACAAACCAGATAGCATACTATCATCTCGAGCAAGACTGTCATATCGGTATAGGTCCTCCCTCAATCATTGCAATCACGTATCTGCGATCCAATAATTGACTTTGAGGGCACTATATCCAACAAGTATTTCCATGCAACCCTAATGAAGAAGGAGCATTCTGATACATCTTCTTCGGGTGTGTTAGTTATTGAGAACTGTTTCTCAGTCTGCTCTATATCCTGGGTATTAGATACCGGATCAGGATCCCATATTTGTAATATGTTACAAGGGTTAAAGAGAAGTAGAAAACTGGGAAAGGGTGATATGTCTCTCGGAGTAGGGAATGGAGCAATTGTTGCTGCCAAAGCTGTCGGCGAATATCACCTAGTATTGCCAAATAGTAATACATTGATTTTGAATGACTGTTATTTCATACCGTCGATGATGTGCAATATAATATCCGTTTTCTTATTAGATAAAGCAGGATATAACTGTGCATTAGAGAAAAATGTTATGAACATTTTCCTAAATCAAGTGTTGATTGGGTTTGGTACGTTATGTAATGGTTTATATGTTCTAAATCAAAATACAGTTCTAAATATACAAAACGCTCACAAGAGGAAAAGTTCAGAAATAAACGACGCCTTCTTATAGCATTGTAGACTTGGTCATATCAATGCGACCAAACTAGCTAAGTTGCGTAATGATGGAAATTTGAATCCATTCGAATTACATCTTATGAAACTTGTCAGTCATGTCTCAAAGGTAAGATGACCGAAACTCCATTTACATGACACCGAGAAAGAGCTACTGAACTCTTGGGACTGATACATAGTGATGTATGCGGTCCTATGTCTACACATGCCAGAAATGGTTGCTCATACTTCATTACATTCACCGATGATCTCTTAAGATTCGAACATGTGTTTCTGTTGAAACACAAATCTGAAGCTTTTGAGAAATTCAAAGAATATAAGTGCGAAGTAGAGAATCAGACGGGTTAAGGCATTAAAATCCTTCGATCTGATCGAGAAGGTGAATACTTAAGCACAGAATTCCGAGATTATCTAAAAGAGAATAGGATTCTCTCTCAGCTTACTTCTCCGTATACACCACAACACAATGGTGTATCGGATCGAAGGAATCCCACCCTATTAGATATGGTACGCTCTATGATGAGTACTACTGAGTTACCTATTTCCTTTTGGAATTATGCACTTGAGACAGCTGCATACCTATTGAATCAAGTTCCATCAAAATCTGTGCCTAAAACACCATATGTGATATGGAGTGGAAAGAGACCATATCTTAAACGAGTTAAGATATGGGGTTGTCCGACCCATGTTAAAAAATAGAATCCGGACAAACTCGAAGCACGATCGGTTCTTTGCAAGTTTGTGGGATATCCAAGGAATTCACATGGATATCTATTCAACCATATTAAGGAACAAAAGGTGTTTGTTGCTCAACACGCCACCTTTTTAGAAAAGGAATTTCTTGTAAAAGAAATTAGTGGCAATGAGCTAGGGCTGGAAGAAGTTCCAGATACACAAACTACAACTGAAGATTTAGTTGAGCCGGAGGATTCAATAATACCCGACGAACCTCAGCTACTCCACAGATCTAGTAGGGTTTCTCATACACATGAGAGATACTACGGTTTTCTCATAGACGGTGGGAGCGAAGATTACATCATAGAAGATGATGACCCGACTAGTTTTAAGCAGGCCATCACAAGTGGGGACTCTGTGAAATGGTTGGATGCTATGCGATCTGAGATGGAATCTATGTACACCAACGAAGTATGGACTTTGGAAGTTGCTCCTGAAGGGGTAAAAACCATTATGAGTAAGTGGATCTTCAAGAAGAAAATTGGTGTAGATGGAAAGGTTGAGACCTTCAATGCTAGATTTGTAGCAAAAGATTTGCATCAATGACCAGTTGTCGACTATGATTGGACCTTTTCTCCAGTGGCTATGCTTAAGTCCATCAGGATCCTACTTTCCATTGCTGCATACCATGACTATGAAATCTAGCAGATGGACGTCAAGACCGCTTTTCTAAATGGTGATTTAGAAGAGAGCGTGTATATGACACAGCAAGAGGACTTCATAGACAGTAGGAGCAGCGGAAAGGTATACAAGCTGCTTAAGTCAATCTATGGATTAAAGCAGGCGTCATGAAGTTGGATCATCTGTTTTGATATAGCAGTCAAAGAGTTTGACTTCATCAAAAACGTAAATGAACCATGTATATATAAAAGGGTAGTAGAGAGTAAGGTTGTATTCCTCGTATTATACGTGGATGGCATATTCTTGATAGGAAATGATGTTCCTATGCTGCACTCAGTCAAACTCTTCCTATCACAAAATTTCTTCATGAAAGATCTGGGTGGTGCCTCCTATATCCCAGGGATAAAGATCTATAGGGATAAATCTAAAAGGATATTAGGATTGTCCCAATCTAGGTACATAGACACCATACAAAAGTGGTTTAGTATGGAAGATTTTAAGCATAGTAATTTACCCGCTTGTTCTGGAATCACTCTCTCCAAAGAGATGTCTCCCAAGACTGATTTGGAAAGGGCTCGCATGAACGTGATACCCTATACTTCTGCAGTTGGGTCTATCATGTACGCAATGTTATGCACTAAACCGGATGTAGGTTACGCTCTCAGTGTGGTAAGTAGGTATCAATCAGACCCAGGAGAGAAGCACTGAATAGCTGTGAAGAACATTCTTAGGTACTTGAGAAGGACTAAAGAAACGTTCTTGGTGTATGGTAACGGAGAACTCTAAGTAGAGCCCTTTACCGATTCGAGCTTCCAGAGTGATAAGGATGACAACAGTCTATCTCGGGCTTTATCTTCACCTTCAACGGAGGGGTGGTATGTTGGAAGAGTTCAAAGCAAGATACCGTTGCAGACTCGACAATGGAGGCTGAATACATCGCTGCCAACGATACTGCCAAAGAGGTTGTCTGGATGAAGAAGTTCATTATTGAACTTGATGTGCTTTCATCCATTGTAGATCCAATACCTTTGTATTGTGATAACAATGGAGCAGTGGCTTTGGCCAAAGAACCCCGGTCCCATCAGCGATTTAGACATATTCTGAGGCGGTATAACCTGATCCGGGAGATAGTTGATCGCTACGAGATCGAGGTCAGGAGAGTAGATACGAAAGACAACACGACGGATCCACTCACGAATGCCCTTCCAGAGACGCAGTTCGAGAGACGTTTTGGGATGTTGAGTATGCGATACTACAACAACTGGCCTTAGTGCAAGTGGGAGATTGTTAGGAATATGTATGTCTTAGAGGCCATTATTGTATATTATAATGGATGCTTAGACCTATATATATATAGGACTTTCTTGCTCGACATGATAGTATGCTATCTGGTTGCTCTTTATCTTAACATGTGCACTTATTTTAGTTTACTATCTCTTTGATACATGTTAATAAAGCCCTTAGGATGTCGGCTTGAATTCCAAGACTATGATGCAGATCATACTAGTAGGGCTTGTGTAGTCCACAAGCACATCCTTAACAGTTCCTAGTCGATAGAGTATCGATACATGGCATCGATATTCCAGAGTAGACTAGTGTGTATGTTTCTTGACCCTGTATGGGGTGATGGTTGATCCCATAACCATTGGTGTTTGACATCAAAGATTGTACACAGGTGCTCATTGGAGAATGGGTACATCGAACGGAAGCGCCGAGAACTCCTAGATGGTACCATACCTATCGTCAGATAGCAGTTCTCTGGTAACACTTGTACAGGTTAGTCTGTAGTCCCGAGATCGTCATAGTGTCTTGTATGGTTCCCACTGTGCTTTAAATTTCTCCCTACCACGACTCAAATGAGTCATGAAAATAGGTGGTTTTTGGGTACAGTCCCGAGTCACATGGTGTCAGTGAGCGATAGGAGGGGTTTCGTCTCTCCTGGTATTAGGAGTTGATGTTGTGCTATGGTCGATTGGCTATAACAGTAAGTCTCTGGACAGGGCTGATGGGATTTACTGATAAGTGTTATCAGTAGTTTCTCGAAAAGTTATAGGCCACACATCGGCATGACTTATCATGTTATTGGGGTCTGACGATTCCACCCCCAGACTCGATGTGCGACATATCAGACGAAGAGACTGGGGGTAAGTGTTGGTTATAGGCTCTACTGGAGTTCGGACAAGTTTGCTTTTTGATTTTTTATTCGTTCAACACCTGGGTAGCCATTACGTCCAGCTAGTACCGCTAACGGCTTATGGGTATCTGATGTGATAATTACCTACTGCTGGCGTATTGACGAGTCTTTAAAGTCCCACATAAAGGTTTCCTAGAAAAAGCCAAACGAAGTAAGGCACGTATGAAGATATGTGTGGGAGCTTGACTAAATACGAGTATATGATACCGTATTCTAATCCAGCATTATTTGATATCAGCCAGGTTATATATGATATAACCGGATTATTGAATCAAGTGTTGATTCAATGATTTGATATATATATATATATATATATATATATATATATATATATACATACATACATATATATATATTAATATATGTTATTAGCCGGGTTATACATGATAATATATATATCTATCCATCTATATATATATATATATATATATATATATATATATATTAACTAATATTAAATATTAGCCGGTTATATATGATATAACCAGATTATTGAATCAAGTGTTGATTTAGTGATTTGATCGGTTATATATGATATAACCAGATTATTGAATCAAGTGTTGATTTAATGATTTGATATAAATATATGTGTGTGTGTGCGCGCGCGCGTGTTTGTATATTTGATATTAGCCAAGTTATATATGATATAACCAGATTATTGAATCAAGTGTTGATTTAATAATTTGATATATATATATATATATATATATATATATATATATATCATGGTTGATGATACATTGAACATGGATGTATGAGAATCACACAAGAGTTAAAAATGAGAAGATAATGATTTATATTTAAAAGAAAAAGAAAAGAAAAATGAGTCATGGCTTTGGGTGCTTGGAGAAGTATTGAGAAGTCACGACTCATCTTCAATTCTTGTTTTACTCATAGATATTTATCGTTCTCATCTCATCTCATCAACTCTCAATGGTTCATCTCTCATCCTCTAAGTTCATTCATCTTCATCTCCTCACTAGTTTTTCTAGGATGAGAAAAGGAAAAAAGAAAAGAAATATTTCTAGTGAGCAAAATTCCTACTTCATCAACCTACACTACTCTAACCATTTAGTATAGATTGTTATCCTCACTAATACCTTGATTAGTAAAGTGTGAGCTTGAGTGTGAGTTGCCTCAAGGTGGATCATCATCGACGACGAAGACAACAAGCAAGCTCGTTCCATCCTTCAAGTGGAGTCAAAGAAGAGTTCTAGGAACTACTACTTGGAGCTTAAGAAGTGAAGGAATAGACTACAAAGGTTGTAGACTCTCTTCACTTAGATTTGAATATAAGTTGCTAACTTTAAAACCCTAATTCTCGAGTTCGATTCTTGTTTAGTATTACTTAGACCTCTTGAATTTTTAAAACTACATACTTGATGCTCATTGAAACCTAATAAAGGTGCTAAGACATACTTTCAGATAGATCTAAAAGGATTTAGGGATTGTCCTAATCCGGGTACTGTGATACCATTCTAAATTAGAATGGAAGACTCCTAGCATAGTATTATACCCACATATCATGGTGCCACCCTCTCTAAAGAGATGTCTTCGAGACTGATAAGGAAAGAGAATCATATTAATGACATTCCACATACTTCGGCAGTGTTCCCCTAATAATTAAACATAATAATAAAAGCTAAGGTCTGTTAAATTTAATAAGGCGCCTAACGCTCCCCACGTGAGTGCCAGCGCCGACCTCTTATAAGATTAAATCCTATAGTGGTGTCGCACGTGAAATTGACATGAGCACCAATGTGCAAAGCACATGAGCGCCTGTTATAAGAAGAATTTAATTGTTAGGCGGCGCGCACGTGCATAGCACGTGAGCGCCAGCGCCCAAATTAAGAGTAGGTAGAATTAAACTCTACATAGAAATTATTTCCCTATAACCTGGGATGTTCTCTGTTAGACAGAGCCGTTGGATCAAAAATCCAATGGTGATGATAAATTATCAAATGATAGAATTAAATTCTATAAGGAGAAAATATCTCCCTAATATTTCCAAGTGATAAATATATTCTCAGTTGGATCAAAGATCTAACACCAGAATTAAATTCTATTTTTTGGGAGTATATTTCCCTAATCTTTCTAAACAAAAAAAGATTGTGCTCTGTTAAAAAGAGCACCCTTGGATTAAAATCCAACGGTGATTGAAAATCACCGCCTGATAGAATAAAATTCTATATATGGGAAAATATTTCCCCAAACTTGTCAAAAATAAGAAAAATATAGTCTGTAAAACAGAAATCACTGGATCAAAAATCCAACGGTGGATAAAATTCTCCATATAATTTGTGAGACCAATTAAATCAATTGGAATCTCTCAATGTGAGGTTTTCTTAAAACTAATCAACAATTTACCTTACTTATATAAAGGACCTGAGACTTCAAGTCTTACATACACACACATACAGAGGCAGAAAAAAAGGGAGGCACGAAAAAAGAAGGAACCCCCCAGAAGCTTCTGCAAAACAAAAAGTCAGAGACTACAACAGAGAATTGAATTCTCTTCGAAGAAAAAGATCTTCAACTTTTCAAACCCTAGGTAAACAAAAGAGAGAAAAGAAAAGGAAGAGATTAAATATATCTCCTTTGCCTAGCACAAACAAAAACAAGGGTTTAACCCTTCATAAAAGAACTTAGTTCTTCCTCTGATCTGAAATTTACAAAGTATATCTCCCCACAAGTTAAGAATTTAATTCTCATCGGGGAGCTTTTGATCTTCAAACTCAAAATCTAGGAGAAAGAACTAGAGAAAAAAAAAAGAGGAGGACATATTCTTTAGGAATTTAATTCCTTTGGCAAACAGGATTTAACCCTACATGAAAGAACTTAGTTCTTATAAAAAAATATAAGAACTTAGTTCTCCAATGAAACCGATCTTAGATCTCCAAAACAGAAATCATTAATGGTCAAAATGCCATTAACAGAACTTAAAACTTCTTCAGAAAACATCAACAAAGCAAAAGATTTGGCACCTCACGTGCTCCTCACGTGGGCGCCCAAAACAAAGGAAATCAGTGCCTCACGTGCTGCTCACGTGAGCGCCCAAAACAAAGTGTTGGGTTTCGGTGCCCGCGCTGCATAAACCACGGCTGAGGCGGAAGAGAAAACAAAAACTTTTGCGAGCACTGAACGCCCTTAAAACCCAGCATACGGTCTAATAACCTAAACTAACTAACTAAGAGTGCAAGGGTTAAGAAACTACAACCTTTGTCGCGTGTCCACCCAATTGTGGAAGACTCCTCCAAGCTCGTAGCCGCCGGAATCGCGCTTGAAAATCGACCACCCTCGCTGAAGATGATCCACCCGAGGGAACGGAGGAGGCTCTAACCGATGATTCAAAATTGCTAGGTGAGGATGGTCGATGATGTAGGAATATTTCACTAAAGATTTCTCTCTTTTATCTCAAGATCATGATAGCAAGAGGAGGAAGGAGAAGGAGAAGAAATGAGGACGCTAGTGGCTCACTCTTGCAACCATGAAGCACGAGGCATGAGATGAAAAATATCATCAAGTCAAAAAGAAAAAGAGAATGGCTATATCTATATCCAACCATGGTGCAATAGTGCATCAATAAATGCACACAATAAATGCCCAAGCCATACTCATCACCATGCTTCATTAATCCTCATTTTCCACCTCATTTTCCTATTTGATTTTCCAAATGGAAAATCAAATATGAGGTGTCCATCTTCTAGAAGCATTCCCGTATAAATACAGAATACTTCACTGGTATATGTATCCTACACATACGAGTATCCGTATAAAAATATGGATAGCACCAAAGAAAGAAAATGAATAGTGAACAATAATACTAAAATATATGTATCAAAATACATATATAAATTATTAAATCAAATCCTGATTTAATAATCCAGCTTAATCCTAAGCCGGCTAGTATTATCTACTGCCCGATCAAAGTCCGTGTATCCCGTACACGTATTTAATCGGACCCCTGCACGTACCAACGTACGGCTCCTACATCTGTCGACAGAACCAGGAAAACCCTTCGTGTGGGACTCTAAAGACTCGACAATATGCAGGCGGTAGGTTTAACCATAAGCACGTTAGCGGCACTAGCTGTACGTAACGGCTACACAGGTACTTGTCGAAAGGGGGGTCGACAATCAAGTACGTCCTTACCCTACTGAGCCTGAATGTGACAATTTCCGTACAGTCTGGTCTCTTCATCAAAGAGTATCACATATCGGGTTTAGGGAATGGATAACGTCAGACCCCTACTAACCCGATAAGTCGTGTCTGAGTTAAGCTCATCACCAACAGAGATACTACTGATCAACCCTCAGTAAATCTCATCCACCGTGGCTACGGATTTCTGGTGATAGCTAACTGAACACAGCGCGACATCGACCCCTAATACCGGAAGAGACGAATCCTTGACATTCGACCACTGCCTCTATATGGCTCGGGACTCTACCCAACTAAAACCTGTTTGCACGACTCCTTTGAGCCGTAGTAGGATAGTAATCAAAGTACAGTGGGAACTCACACGAGACAAATGACGATCTCAGGTCAAAGGACTAACCTATACTCATGCCACCTGAGAACTTCCATCTGACGATACATATAAAACCATCTAGAATTTCTCGGCGAGTCCGTCCGGTGTACTCACCTCTAGTGAGCACTTATATACTATCTTAGGTGACACAACACCAGTGGCTTGTGAGACCGACCACCGCCCCTCATCGGGGTCTAGAAACGTATACACTAGTCTACTCCGGAATATCGATTCCCAGTCTCGATACTCCCACGACTAGAGACATTTAAGGATGTACTTATAGACAACCCAGCTCCCACATATATGAACGCCATCATAATGATGGTCATCAAGAAAGAATTCTATGGGCTTCATCAACGATAAAGAAAAACCAGATAGCATACTATAATCCCGTGTAAGACTGTTGTTAGTTATATGTATGCCCTAGAGGCCATTACTATACATATGATGTATATTGTAGTGGATGCTGGGACATATATAGGGAGGACTTTCTTGCTCGACATGATAGTATGCTATCTGGTTACACTTTACCTTAACGTGTATACCGATTGTCTCTCTATTACATGTTGGTAAAGCCCTTAGGATGTGTACTTGACTACCTGGACTATGATGCGGATCATACTAGTGGGGACATGGTAGTCCATAAGTACATCCTTCAAAGTCCCTAGTCGTGGGTATATCGAGACGGGGCATCGATATACCAGAGTAGACTAGCGTGTACCTTCTCGACCCATACAGATGGGCGATGGATGATCCCATATCCATCGGTGTTTGACATCAGAGATGATATACGGGTGCTCAGTAGAGACTGGGTACACTGGACGGACTCGCCGAGAACTCCCAGATGGTATTATACCTCACGTCAGATGGCAGTTCTCTGGTGACACTGGTACAGAGTAGTCTGTTGACCCGAGATCGTCATAGAGTCTTGTGTGGTTCCCACTGTGCTTTGATTTCCATCTTACCACGTCCAAGAGGGCGTGCAAAACGGTGGTTTTTGGGTACAGTCCCGAATCACATGGAGGCAATGAGCGATAGGAGGGGATTCGTCTCTCCCGGTATAGGGAGTTGATGTTACGCTGTGTTCGATTGGCTATAACCGGAAATCCCTGGCCAGGGTTGCTGAGATTTACTGGTAAGTGTTACCAGTAGTTTCTCGAACTGTTATAGACCTCATATCGACACGACTTATCGAGCTATTGGGGTCTGACGTTTACCATCCCTATGCAAGATATGCGACATATCAGACGATCAGACCGGACTGTACGGTAGTGTTACTGGTTGGATTCACTGGAGTGTGAGCGGGCTTGCTCGTCGATCTTCAGATCGCTCAATACCCGGGTGGCCGTTACGTTTAGCAGACCGCTTGCGGCTTGTGGGTGTTTGATATGATCATCGCCTGCTGCCGGAGTATTGACGAGTCTTTAGAGTCCTACACAGAGGTTTCCTGGCTCAAGCGAAACGAAATAGGAGCGCATATGAGATATGTGCGGGACTGAGAATAATGCGTGTATGTGATACCGTATTCTATTCTCGCGATGAATGTGTCGAATGGTTGTATGCGATACAACCTAGTTATCGAATCAAGGATTGATTCGATATATCGATACATTGGATATTAGTCGGTTATATGCGATATGACCGGATCGTTAAATCAAGTGTTGATTTAATGATTTAATGTATAATTATATATTTGATATATTACTTTGCATTAACTAGTATCGGTTCACTTTAAATGGATTTTCTCGCTCGGATGTACGCATTGTATATGTGATATACTTTTGTGCACTTGATTGTATCATGTTTGATGATACATGTTAACTTGGTTAAGTGTAAAGATTAAACCATTGTTAAGTTAATGATTAGGGTTTTGCTTTTTCTTTCTTATTTATTTATTTATTTATTTTGGAAAGAAAAAGGGAAAATGGTTGCTAGTTTTGTTTTATCTTTGAAGCTTCATGAAGCATTGACTAATGTGACCATTTTGTCTCATGCTTAACCCTAACCACTTCATTTAACCTTAGTTTAGTCTCTACACTTGACCATGGTTATTATGATGATAAGTATTCCTTTTATTATTCTTTTTGAATAACTTATCAAAACATTATCATCTTCTTCTTCTTCTTCTTCAAGAAGAGAAACTAGATTCCATCAATGGTGATTGATGAAAAAGAGTGAGAAATCCGATTCTAAAGTGAACCCACTTCCTATTTCTTCATCCTCTACCTCTTGCCAAGTAGTAGAGTGTGTTTTCTTCACAAGTTTCATGACTTGGTGAAGTGGGAGCTTGATCTAGCGATGCCTCGACGTAGATCATCTTCGGCATGGACATCGACGACCTAGCCCGCCTATTCTCCGATGAAGCCGATGCTAGAGCCCGGGAATTCATTTGGACAGCGAGGGGACTTCATTGCGGAGCTTTGGAGGTGGAGCACCGGATCTACAAAGATTGTATTTCCGTTTAAACTTTAGTTAAGCTGTTAACTAGTTTCATTTTCGCCTAGACATCTAGCTAACGATCCGTAGTCTAGGGTTTCTCGGCACCGTATTTTTGAAATTGGCATGGTTGATGCCTTGTGAGACCTCTTGAGAGTGCCTAGGAACCCTACAGTGGTATCAGACCCTAGCTAGAGCCTTAGGCGAAGTCCCGACGGAATTTGAAGTCCGATCGACCCGAAACCCAAACCCTTAACATGCTCTCTGGACATTTCTGTAAAATGTGGATTTTTTAGAATTAAAAATATGCAGAGAAATGTGCAGGAAATTCTAAGAAAAACTGGAGAAAACGACAACCTAATTCAACAGTACGGCCGCGGAACCGCGGCGTTGACCCCCCTTTTGCGGCGGTTCCGCGGCCGTCTGTGATGATTAGGATGTGTTTTTTCTTCAGTTGTTTCTGTTAGTGTTTCTTGTGTGTTCTGGATGTTTTTAATATTTATTCCAGAGTTGTATTTTCTGGGGTTGTTTTGGGGATTCGAATGTTCGATCGGATTATCAAATTTTGTCTGTGTGGCCTTCCGGATAAATTTTAGAATATGTTAAAAAGTTCGACCGGATATAAATACCCAATTTTTCCCCTGTCGGGAAATTTCCAAGTGTTGGATCTTTCCGTAGTTTAACGACGTTCTAAGTAGTCCAAGTAACGCAATGGACCCTCTAGAAGACAACAAACCTTAACTCGATTATGTTACCGTCTTGAACTGCCCTTTGAACCTTCGGGTTTGGGGCAGTACGGCGTGCCACATGTGAGGCGTTGGCTTGACCTTTCTACGGCTGGACCGTTGGTACTGAGGCACGAACGGAATGTTGTTAGACTTATTTCATGTGTTGAGCTGTATCGGGAAAACTTGGGTGTTCGATTGTTCAATCGAAAAGTTTAACATTTTCTGTTTATCTGGAATGGGATACAATAATTGGAATTCACAAAAGTTATGTGATAACTAAATGAATGTTATGAACATAGCAGTTTAGTCTCACTTGATCGGTTGCCACGGAATTTTGATGTGATCAAAAGTCCGTCGCAATCACGTAGCGTACGCGGATACTCGCCGGGTAAACTTAATAGACAGCCTCGCTCCATAGCCCCGACCAAGTGACTGTAGGAGAACCCCGTCGCCGAAAGCATCCGTTCGGGTGCTCACGGTAGCGGTGTTCCGCCTTGGTGCACTTCGTCGACGGTATCAGGGGTGCAGCCGTCTACTGAAGTTTGCGACGAGCATTCGATCAGGATGTCGGGAATCTTGTTGAATTGCCCGACTTGATATTGAAAAGAGTTTTCGATTTTGAGACTAAAATGCGGGGTTTATAATTGTTAGGCATGCGATGTCTAAGAAATTCATTTGGTCAGGCATGCGATGTCTGAGATGGTTGCGGATTCCAACTGTTGTAGTTTTACACTTTCTTTTCTGTGACCGTAAGTGTAATATGTGATATCGCCGGTTTCGTTGCTATATGTCAACGACAATTGGGATGCGCATATTTACTTACGTTGATGACATGTGATGTTATGTGTTGCTGGATATGTTGTATTGGATCGTCGTGTTTGAATAGCCGGGGGTTTTTATGTGAGATGAGTGTTTTTCATTTTCATTCATGTAAAAATCTGTATGTAATATTCTTTTATTTGGGGCACTTCCAGGTTGCGGAAGTTGCCACCCTTTGTATATTATTTACTTTTCCGCACTAGGATAGACCCAAGGAGGAGGGCACAAGTAACCGGGTTCTGGAGTCCAGTGGGAGACCAACTCGAGGAGTCGGGTCCGGGTCTCCTAACTCTAGAATTGGTAGGGTTGCTTGCCGCTCTCGTAGGGGTCTAGGGGTGTGGGTTTGGCTATTCAACACGACCGTGGAATCCGTGTTTTATACTGGCTCATATTGAAAACACGGACGTCCTAGTATATCCAATATTTCATATGATATTCTTCTGCTGCGATATCTGTGATGTGATCATGTGATGTTCTGTGATAGATACTTTATATAGTATATATGATATATTATATAGACGTTACTTATGTTTTACACCCGCGCTAGCCCTGCCCCGCTCTGCCGTTAGTTACCTATGTAAGTCCACGTTGCGACCCCCGGTTCTTACGGGGAGGCGGAAACGGTATAAAAATCAAATTTTTAGCGCAAGGGGCAACATGGACTAAGCAAAGTCGGGATCTTTAACTAAACTAAAACTAGCATACTTGCTAAAGAGATTTAGCTACTCGGATGAAGATGGTTATGTTGGAGATAGTGCCCTCAGAGTCAATTATTGGATCACAGGCACGCGATTGCAATGATTGAGGGAGGACCTATCCCGGTAGGACAGTCTTACTCGAGATGATAGTATGCTATCTGGTTTATCTTTATCATCGTGTACTGCTTTAGGTGACCTGACATGTCGCTATTACACGTTGATAGAGCCCCTAGGATTCTTGCTTGACTGCCAGCAGTATGATGGCGATCATATACGTGGGAGCTGGTGGTCTATAAGCACATCCTTAAAAGGTCCCTAGTCGTAGGAGTTTCGAGACAGGGCATCGATACTCCGTTAGTAGACTAGTGTATACAGTCGAGACCCCGACGAGGGGCGGTGGCCGGTCTCACAAGCCACTGGTGTCAGTTGGTTCACCTAAGATGTATACAGGTGCTCATTGGGTTATGAGTACACCGGACAGGACTCGCCGGGAACCTGCTAGTTGGTCTTATACCAGATGTCAGATAGCAGTTCCCTGGTGACATGTGTACAGGTTAGTTCATCGACCTGAGATCGTCATTTGTCTCGTGTGAGTTCCCACTGTGCTTTGATTACTACCCTACCACGGCTCAAAGGAGTCGTGCAAACAGGTTTTAGTTGGGTACAGTCCCGAGCCACATGGAGGCAGTGAGCGGATCTGCAGGGGTTCGTCTCTCCCGGTATTGGGGGTGAGGTCGCGCTGTGTCTAGGAGAGCCATTACGCAAAGCCCTCGGCCGAGGCAGGAGATTTACTGGTAGGTATTCCAGTAGTATCTCAGGGCGTTCTGGGCTACGCTCCGACACGACTTGTACCGCTTTTGGGGGTCTGACTTTTACCAACCCCCTAGGCCCGCCATGCGATACTCATAGACGAACGGACCGGACTGTACGGATATTGTCACTGACAGGCTCAGTTGGGTGTCGGGGTGAGCATCCTCATCGACGTCCCATTTGGTCAATAGCTGGTGGCCCGTCACGTATTGGCTTATACCTCTGACGTGCCAGTGGTTAAATCCACAGCCAAGGTATTGACGAGTCTTTAGAGTCCACCACACTCAGTTACTCAAGTTTCGGGCGAAACGCTGTAGAGGCCGTATGGAGATATGGCAGGGTTCGATCAGATACGTGCGGTATTGCACGGATCGTGATCGGACGGTTTTTACTAGCCGGCTTTGGCTTAAGCCGGATTCTAGTATTTGATAGTGTAGTTTTGTCTCTTTGCATTTGTGTTCAGTGGGAATACAAATGCGGGCATGTATTTGCAGCAGTGGGGTTTTCCTGTAATTTATTACGGGATCAGTTTTTCTGAAGTTGCCAGTTTGCATTCCGTTCCGGCCGGTTTTCCTTCATTCCTTCTCGGTCGGACTTTCTTGGTGGAGGGTGTTAATTGCAAGTTTGCAATTAACATTTAGTGGAGGGTTTTCTTGCTAGTTTGCATTATGATGAGACTTGTTTCATCATGAGATGCCTTTCTAGTCTATTCCATTCTTTTCATTTGATGGTTTGTAAAGGTGAAATGAGAGTGACCATTTTTGATAAGTGATTATTCATTCTTTTTCCTTATATGAGAAATGTTTTCTTTTCTCTCTCCAATCTTCTTCTTTTTGGAGAGGGGCCGGCCACATATGAGAGGGGAGAGGGTGAGATCATTTTGAAGGAGGAAATACTTGGTTCATATTATTATTCCCTTGCTAAGTTGAGAGCATCATATTCCTCCATAGTTCTTTCTCTCATCACCACCTCCATCCATGGCAACTTCAAGAACCCTAAAGAGACAAGTTCACTACACTATTCTATAGCAAGCCTTGGACGCGTCGGCTAGCCAACTTCGCGCCCGAGTTGCCTCGGTCAAGAGGCGGGAGCCCGTAAAAGATTCCGGCTACGTGGTGCCCTTTCCGACGAGCGAGGAGGTGACGGAGATTCCGCAAGAGATCGAAGTGGAGATGAAGACCGAAGGACACGGATCGCTTGGTATAACTTCTCACCCTATCTCTTTAGTTAGCTAGTATAGGTTAATGGTTTCGATCCGGGTAATTGTCCGCGGTAGCGCCGGTTTCCGAGTAAGGAAAATTTTTATTCCGCATTTTGGCCTCGAGAAAGAGGCCGGGGCGCTGCCGTGGCGCAACATGGTATCAGAGCCACGCCATTAACCTTACCTAGCTTGTTCTAATGTGTTTTTCAGTTCCGATCGACCGAAATTCCAAAAACCGTATTTTTCCTTGACATCAGTTTCTGCCGAATTTTTTTGGAGTCTAAAAATTTTTCAGGTGGTCTCAGAATGTTGTGCAGGGAGTTCTAAGAACACTCAAAAAATTTGGTGACACGAATGCTCCGTACGACCGCGGAAGGGCGGCCAAAACCCCATTTTGGCCGCACTTCCGCGCCAGGAACTGTGCTTCACTTCACCAACCTTTTTTCGTGGGCTTATGGGCTTATTTTAGGGCTTTTGGGATATTAAAATTGGGCCAATTATTTCTGTGAGTGCTACAGTTTTCTTTGGGGCCCACTTGTTAATTGTTTGATCGATCGGATTTTTTTAAACACATTATTTCACAGTATTTACATTATATCTGCGACCGTGAATGTCACTCGATCGGTAAATCCGGTCTAACTGCTATAGCCCGGTTAGACGGATTTGCGAACGTGATTTTCACGTTGATGTTCTATGTTTATGCTGTGATGTTGCGGATCGGTCGTGGGGGATAGCCTGGATGCAATGCTAGTACAGTTTTGTTGTTTTATGTACATTTGATTTTGCGGGGCGAGCGTCCGACATGTGGACTGCCGTCACTGCCTGTTTGTATTATTATTTTGGGGCATGGCCTGGTTGCGGTCGATGTACCCGGTGTATGTATATTTTACATTCTGTACTAGGATTACCCCGAGGAGGGGTGTACGGATAGCCGGGTTCTGGAGGGCAACAAGCCCGCATCTCATGGCATTGAGACGGAGGGGGCTTCACTCTGGGATTGGCGGGCTATTCGCCGCACTCGTAGGGGGTACAGGTTGACCCAGGAGGGGTGCCCAAGTTGCCGGATTCCGTGGAGTGCTGGGTGGTCCATTCACGGAGCTGAAGGGGGCTGCCTCGCTTCAGGTTTTGGCGGGTGACTTGCCGCGCCCGTAGGGGTCTAGGATTTTATTGCACAGGCTATCCACACGACCAGGGGAACGTCGGGTTTCAGCAGCGGCTCTGTGAAACCCGGGGTTTCCAGATATCTGTATTGTTCTGTGTTGCTATACATTTCTGTGTTGCATTCTATTCACGCCTTGAGCGAAATACTATATATTGGTATATATATTAGTAGACGTTGTATATGTTTTACATCCGCGCTAGTCCAGTCCCCGCTCTGCCGTTAGTTAGCTAACCTAACGGGTGATGACGGGACCCAGTGGCGAATGCGGATGGCATATACGTACGTCAGTATATTTTCGTTCTTTGTGGTGTGATCAATTGATGGGACTGCATTGATTCGGATCAATGCAAGATAAACAAACCTAATCTGATGTTGTTGGAACACTTTTTCAAAAAGCTGTTATTGCAAGGACGTTCACTTTTGTTTTGCATCGTGGTATTCATTTGGAATATCCTGCTCCTCAGTCGACGAGGCAAGGGCCGAGATCCTTTCACCGGGAGTGACCCCTTGGACAGAAGCTTGCGTCAGGGCAATAACTTCACTATAGCCGATTACTTTTGCTTTGCACCGTGGTATTCAGCTGGAATATCCTGCACCTCATTCTACGGGGAAAGAGCCGAGATCCCTTCACCGGGAGTGACCTCTTTAGTAAAGGTTTTCGTCACTATATTTTATAAAAGGCTATGCAGTTCCTTCAACGATATCAAGTTCATTACGTTAAAGGTTTTTCGCCAAAAACCATTCGTAGCCCTCCGTCATTTCCTACAGGTATTATTTGGTATTCGTGCTGCGTTTGTTGACCTAGTCAAGACGTAGTGTTCGGTAGCTAAGTGGTACTTGTTTGTTGCATAAGTGGGATTGGTTAGGACAGTCGTGCGGCCTTGTTGACCTAGTCAAGGGCACGTACGGGTGGGTTTAATGCGATCCAGAACAATGACGGGTTGAACTTGACTGGCGGTTTATGGTTTGTTGACCTAGTCAAGGTCATAAACCGCTTGGGGTAAAAACACACATCGGGAGTTTCAAAAGAACTGAAACTTGCCAGGCATGCGCATACCTTCTGGAGTGTGGTAACTTGAGTGGATTCCGTCAAGTTATCATGCGATGATAGTTGGATCCCGATTCCCACTGATGAGTTGGTTTACTCCTCGGGTGACCCCGACTAATTCTTCTTTCAGGTTTGGAGGAGAATTTGAGATACAGTGGGAGGTTTCCAGATTAGTTAAAGTGATAACCATTCTGATCTAGGTTAGAGTGCACGCTGAGTGTTTCTTTTCTCTCTCTCTTTGGCAGCGACCATTGACCCGACCCTGGACTTTGACTCAGTGACCAAGTTGACCGAACCTTCTTAACACTGGTTTTTGGATTGTCTGAGTTGCAGACCTCATTGCCACTCCTACTTTTACCCTTTTCTCCAGGACACCCCGTATTACTACGAACGTCCACTTCCATTGGACAAAACCATCGTATGGTTATATACGAACTCGAAGGACTTCGAGGATGGTTTCTGGTTCTGGAGAAAACGGATAGGATTATTCAGTTGTCTTTTCTTTTCACCTTCTCTCAGGTTGCGAGTACTCCTTGGTTTAGGAGTAGTACACCTATTACGCAAATTGGATAGTCTTCTTCCAAACCATAGGCTGGTGCCGACCGGTAGGGAATGAAGAAAACCAGTTAGCCTAAAACGGTGTACAGAAGGTATTAAGTTAAGACAAAGCAAGGGATTAGTAAGAGGGCAAAGTAAGTTGCGACTGCTATTCACGACCAAACCAAGTATTTCTTCGCCAATCCTAAATCACCTTTGTATTTCTCCAGGACACTCCGTATCACTACGAAGATCCCATTTTATTGGATAATCCATCGTATGGTTATATACGAACTCGAAAGGAACTTGTTCCAGTTCGGGGATGGATTCTGGTTCAGGAGAAATAGGAATAAAGTACATTCAGGTGTCTTTTATCTTCACCTTCTCTCGCATTGCGAGTGCTCCTAGGATTAGGACAGTACACCCTTTATGCTTATTGGATAGTCTTCTTCCAAACCATAGGCTGGTGCCGAACGGTAGGGAAGGAAGAAAACCAATTGGCTTAAAGGGGTGTACAGAAGGTAATGACTAAAAACATATAAAGGGATTTGGAGAGGTGGCAAAGAATTATACGGTTACAGTTGTGAATCTGGATAATAGAAGAGGCATTACTAGGAATACCAGAATACCCCAACGAAACACTTCAATGTTTCAGTTTCACTGTGTACTGTTAAAAGAAAACTGATTTCCCAATTAGACACTTACTCCAGGGTATGTATTTACCAGGTATGATTCTCACACCTGTATGGTTTTACAGATGTTGAGTGGGAGTAAGTTATTGGGAATTGGGTGATCATCCTCATTATATCGGGATTCGTTGTAATCGGTGATATTTTGAGGAAGTCACCTGGGTTGTTTGCCGGACGGCAAATATTTGGTTTTGAATATCCGCTGTTATGCACCAATTTCAAATTGATATATCTGTACGTCTATTTTCATAGAGTGAGATATACCTTTTGATATTATGTCGATGACATTTACCTATATCAGTGGATGGTTAGGTAAGGAGCATTAAACAGCGGTGTAATTCTTCTTATCCATAAGTACAGTTTTCAACCTACGACACACAGTGAAAGAGTTGTTAGACTCAGTGGAGTTATACAGAGTATTGTATGTTGTCCAAGGTCCATTAGGACGGAGGGGTAGGTCCTCGTACTATATTCGGTTTACTTATGACTTCTCTAGTTCTTAGACATGTGTTTCGTAGAAACACAGGGTCTAAGTTTTGAGGAGTTATAGGTATTTGAATAGAGTAGAGAACCAAGTATTACAAGTATCGGGATTCTTCAAAGTAATCGAAGATGTAGATACTTGTGTATGGTATTTCAGTTGATAGTAATGATAAAGAGAAATTGCTTCTTTTTCAGGTTACTCATAATTGGAAGCATTCCTAAGTTGAGTAACGCTGATCGGCCTCCTTCCATTTACTTGACATGCACTGGAGACAGCTGCATGATTTGAATCTGGTTCAATTGAATCAGTGCCTCTGTTTCTATATTGGATATAGAACAGTTCATATCTTAACGATGTTAAGATACGGGGAGTTGTCCGGCTTATGCTTAAAACCAGACACTGGACAACTCAAGGCACGTTTCTGTAATGGCTGTTTGTGGGTTGACCCAGGCTATGACGAGGGTTGACTTTCTACCATCTGGCAGATCAATAGAAATATTGTTCTAGACTCGCCACAGTTTTAATAAAAATGGATTTTTCAGAAAAAGTAGTGGGAGTATGGTAGAACTGGAAGTAATTCCAGAACCACAAACGATTACTGAAGATTTGATAAGGAACCTAAAGATTCAATCTGATTTGACATTCCATTGGCCACTCCGTAGATAAGGTGGGTAACTTCAGGCACCCGAGAGGTACTCCGGTAGCCTCAAGGACGGTGACAGGGAAGTTCTTGTTTACCCACACTTGCCATTGTTGTTGTTCCAGGCTGCGAGACCCGGCAGGAGGATGAGTATAGCGTCGTTCTAAACTAGCTTTAGAAGTGCACGTCTATATGACTCTGGCAGAGGGTTGTCGTAGTCAGTGGGAGCAGCGGAAGCATTGGTGGACATCAGGCTTATGTCTATTTATAGACTAAAGCAGATATAGCGGAGATAGATCATCTATTTCTGATGTGACAGTCATAGGTTTGACGTCATCAGAATAGGGGATGGATCTGTTGAGAAGGTAGTGGGAAGTGATATTCCTATACTACGATCGGTTATACTTTGGTCGTCACACAGTGTTTTCTCCACATGGGACTTGGATGTTATATCTGACATACTGGTTACTAGATCTATGGTTTTAGATCTAGATTTGGGTGGTTTCCCAATCTGAGTACCTTGACAGCATTCTATGAGTATTTAGAATGGACGACTCCTGGCACGGTAGTACACCTGCAGGTAATGGAGTCACCCTCTCTAAAGGTGTCTTACAGACTAAAGAGGAGAGGGATACGCATGATTGACAAATCACTTGCTTGGGCAATTGAGTCAATCATGAGATGTCAAGTACCACACCAGATGTTGTTCTTGCAGTAGGTGCAATAAGTTGATATTAATCCAATCCTGGAAAAACAGTCGGAAGCAGTTTTAGAACATAAGTGGATGTTCTAGGGATATGATAACGGCTGCCTCTTTTAGGAGACGGTTATCACTCCAGGCTTCCAAGGTGACATGGACGACAAGGAGGTTGTCAGAGTTATAGTTCTTCCTCTGACGAGGGGCAGTATTTTGGACAGGTGGTCCAAGGCAATACTGAGGGAGGCATGGCGCGGGATACTGATTAGTTTCAGTTGTTGATACAGTCTAAGAAGTTTGGATTTGGAGTTCATTTATGAGCTAGGTCCCATCAGACATCCAGACATTCTAAGACAGGTATTGCTCGTTTCGGGAGATGGCTTTCTCCGCGAACTTGAGATATAGAGAGACACAGAAAGAAACATCACAGCGGATCCACTCACTGAGGCTATTCCTCGAACGCAATAGTTTCGCAAACGGGTTTTGTGAGACTGACTAGTAGAGGAGTTGGGTGTTCGGTATCACACGGGCTGTGAGTATGCGACATCGCAATAATTAGCCTTGAGTGCAAGTGGGAGATTGTTGGAGATAGTGCCCTCAGAGTCAATTATTGGATCACAGGCACGCGATTGCAATGATTGAGGGAGGACCTATCCCGGTAGGACAGTCTTACTCGAGATGATAGTATGCTATCTGGTTTATCTTTATCATCGTGTACTGCTTTAGGTGACCTGACATGTCGCTATTACACGTTGATAGAGCCCCTAGGATTCTTGCTTGACTGTCAGCAGTATGATGGCGATCATATACGTGGGAGCTGGTGGTCTATAAGCACATCCTTAAATGGTCCCTAGTCGTAGGAGTTTCGAGACAGGGCATCGATACTCCGTTAGTAGACTAGTGTATACAGTCGAGACCCCGACGAGGGGCGGTGGCCGGTCTCACAAGCCACTGGTGTCAGTTGGTTCACCTAAGATGTATACAGGTGCTCATTGGGTTATGAGTACACCGGACAGGACTCGCCGGGAACCTGCTAGTTGGTCTTATACCAGATGTCAGATAGCAGTTCCCTGGTGACATGTGTACAGGTTAGTTCATCGACCTGAGATCGTCATTTGTCTCGTGTGAGTTCCCACTGTGCTTTGATTACTACCCTACCACGGCTCAAAGGAGTCGTGCAAACAGGTTTTAGTTGGGTACAGTCCCGAGCCACATGGAGGCAGTGAGCGGATCTGCAGGGGTTCGTCTCTCCCGGTATTGGGGGTGAGGTCGCGCTGTGTCTAGGAGAGCCATTACGCAAAGCCCTCGGCCGAGGCAGGAGATTTACTGGTAGGTATTCCAGTAGTATCTCAGGGCGTTCTGGGCTACGCTCCGACACGACTTGTACCGCTTTTGGGGGTCTGACTTTTACCAACCCCCTAGGCCCGCCATGCGATACTCATAGACGAACGGACCGGACTGTACGGATATTGTCACTGACAGGCTCAGTTGGGTGTCGGGGTGAGCATCCTCATCGACGTCCCATTTGGTCAATAGCTGGTGGCCCGTCACGTATTGGCTTATACCTCTGACGTGCCAGTGGTTAAATCCACAGCCAAGGTATTGACGAGTCTTTAGAGTCCACCACACTCAGTTACTCAAGTTTCGGGCGAAACGCTGTAGAGGCCGTATGGAGATATGGCAGGGTTCGATCAGATACGTGCGGTATTGCACGGATCGTGATCGGACGGTTTTTACTAGCCGGCTTTGGCTTAAGCCGGATTCTAGTATTTGATAGTGTAGTTTTGTCTCTTTGCATTTGTGTTCAGTGGGAATACAAATGCGGGCATGTATTTGCAGCAGTGGGGTTTTCCTGTAATTTATTACGGGATCAGTTTTTCTGAAGTTGCCAGTTTGCATTCCGTTCCGGCCGGTTTTCCTTCATTCCTTCTCGGTCGGACTTTCTTGGTGGAGGGTGTTAATTGCAAGTTTGCAATTAACATTTAGTGGAGGGTTTTCTTGCTAGTTTGCATTATGATGAGACTTGTTTCATCATGAGATGCCTTTCTAGTCTATTCCATTCTTTTCATTTGATGGTTTGTAAAGGTGAAATGAGAGTGACCATTTTTGATAAGTGATTATTCATTCTTTTTCCTTATATGAGAAATGTTTTCTTTTCTCTCTCCAATCTTCTTCTTTTTGGAGAGGGGCCGGCCACATATGAGAGGGGAGAGGGTGAGATCATTTTGAAGGAGGAAATACTTGGTTCATATTATTATTCCCTTGCTAAGTTGAGAGCATCATATTCCTCCATAGTTCTTTCTCTCATCACCACCTCCATCCATGGCAACTTCAAGAACCCTAAAGAGACAAGTTCACTACACTATTCTATAGCAAGCCTTGGACGCGTCGGCTAGCCAACTTCGCGCCCGAGTTGCCTCGGTCAAGAGGCGGGAGCCCGTAAAAGATTCCGGCTACGTGGTGCCCTTTCCGACGAGCGAGGAGGTGACGGAGATTCCGCAAGAGATCGAAGTGGAGATGAAGACCGAAGGACACGGATCGCTTGGTATAACTTCTCACCCTATCTCTTTAGTTAGCTAGTATAGGTTAATGGTTTCGATCCGGGTAATTGTCCGCGGTAGCGCCGGTTTCCGAGTAAGGAAAATTTTTATTCCGCATTTTGGCCTCGAGAAAGAGGCCGGGGCGCTGCCGTGGCGCAACAGGTTATACCTAAACTTGAACTCCTTCTTCTTCAAACTTTTGTAGAGGTTGATGGTTCTCTTCTTGTCGCCTTCTTCCGTCGAAGATGGATCCACCTCGAGGGTTCAACCTTTGGGCTCTTTCTCGAACTTGGAGTGAACTAGAATCTCCGGCTTGCTAAAACCTTGATCCTAGAGTGAGTAGAGAGTGTCTAAGGGGTGCTTTTCTTTTTAAAGAGAAGGATTCTCAACACATGAGAAGGGTTCTCTTTTGCTAGAGGAAGAAGAAGATGAAGTGAGGAGAGAGAGTTGTTATGATAAAGTGAGCTCTTTTTCTTTTGCAACCATAACATAAAGCAAAAGAATTATCAAATAATAATAATAATGAAAATGAAAAGGTTGATGGAAAGTTTAAGAATGACCATTATCATTTCAAACATTAAATGAATTTGCTAGAATCAAAGAGCATCTTTCTTTTGTAATGATGATGGTCAAAACTTCAACCATGGTCAACAAGTCAACCATGGTCAACAAGTCAACATAAAAACCAACCATGACACAATTTCATTTTATTATATATTATTAATTGATAAAACAAAAATCCATTAGGGTTTGGAAAAAGACGACTGTCAACTGTGCATACGCACCCGTTCCGAAACCCTAATGAAAGTCCTCTTCCTTTTCCTCAAATAACTGTGCATACACACCTGCATCCTTGTTCCGAGGAACATGAATACTGAGAGATAAAAGCAACCCCAAAACATATACCAGCATCTGACTCAAACCAGAGCCAGCCAGTAATATCCGTCCGGACTCCAAAAGTGCACAAGTGCGCGGATGAGAACGAACCCTGTCGCAAAACCATGCGACCTCTACTCTGTTCTGCCCAGAGGCGAATACCCTCTGTGTGGGACTCTAAAGACTCGACACTACGCTGGCAGTGGGTTTAACTACAGACCGCAAGCGGCACTAGCTGTGCGTAACGGTCCCCAGGTAGATGTCGACAAGAAGGCTGACGAGGTGAAACCCCATCTGAACTCCTACTGAGTCTGAATGTGACAGTCTCCGTACAGTCCGGTCTGTTCGTCTAATACATCGCATGTCGGGCCTAGGGGGCGGTAAAACGTCAGTCCCCTAATAGCGGTACAAGTCGTGTCGGAGTGAAGCCCAAAACACCCTGAGATAACACTGGAACCTACCAGTATATCTCGCTTGCCCTGGCCAGGGACTACTCGTGTAATGGCTCTCCTAGACACAGCGCGATATCAACCCCCAATACCGGGAGAGACAAATCCTGTCTAACCGTCACTGCCTCCAAGTGCTTCGGGACTGCACCCAACCACCACCTGTTTGCACGACTTCTTTGAGCCGTGGTAGGGTAGTGATCAAAGTGCAGTGGGAACACACTCGAGGCGAAGTGCCAGTGTCAAGTCAGCGGACTAAGCTGTACTCATGTCACCTGGGAACTGATAACTGACGATAGGTATAATACCAACCTGTCAGTTCCCGACGAGTCCTGTCCAGTGTACTCGTAACCCAACGAGCACCCGTATACTATCTCCAGTACGACGTACTGATGGCTGTGGGACAGACCATCTCCCACACTGGGATGAGAAGCGCATACGCTAGTCTACTCCGGAGTATCGATGCCCTGTCTCGATAGTCCTACGACTAGGGACCTGTATAAGGATGTGCTTATAGATTACCCAGCCCCCACTAGTGTGTCTGCCATCACAACGCTGGTAATCAAGCAAAGATCCTAAGGGCTCCACTAATGCGTATAAGTGATATACTGAAATAAACACAAGTACTCATTGAAGTAGAAACAAACCAAGTAGCATACTACTATATTGAGCAAGATTGTTTATACAAGGTGAATATCCCAAGCTTCCATCAAGTAATATATAAACTAGTATGATACAGTAATGGCCTCTAGGGCATATACACTAACAATCTCCCACTTGCACTAAGGCCATGAACTGGCGTATCGAAGACCTATCATCTCGATCAGCCGCTCGAACTGATTCTGGGGTAGGGCCTTGGTGAATGGATCTGCAGTGTTTTCTTCTGAAGCAACCCTCCGAACCTCGATCTCCTTGCGATCCACGATCTCCCTGATCAGGTGATACCGCCTCAAGATGTGCCTGGATCTCTGATGGGACCTGGGTTCCTTCGCTAAAGCTATAGCCCCGTTGTTGTCACAATACAGAGGTATTGGGTCAACAATGGACGGAACCACCTGAAGTTCTTTCAAGAACTTCCTCATCCAGACAGCTTCTTTTGCGGCATCAGATGCAGCGATGTATTCCGCTTCCATAGTCGAGTCTGCAACGGTTTCCTGTTTGGAACTCTTCCAACACACCGCCCCTCCATTGAGGGTGAAGACAAAACCCGACATGGACTTGGAATCATCCTTGTCACTCTGGAAGCTGGAGTCAGCAAAGGCCTCGATCTGGAGGTCTTTTCCGCCATACACCAAGAACATCTCCTTAGTCCTCCTCAGGTACTTGAGAATGTTCTTTACTGCTATCCAGTGTTTTTCCCCAGGGTTTGACTGATACCGGCTTACTACACTCAGTGCATAAGCTACATCCGGTCTGGTACACAACATCGCATACATTATAGAGCCTACCGCAGAAGCGTAGGGTATAATAGACATGCGATCCCTCTCCAAATCAGTCTTGGGAGACATCTCTTTAGAGAGGGTGATCCCGTGACAAGCCGGTAGGTTACCGCGCTTGGAATCTTCCATACTGAATCTTTTCAGTACGGTGTCGATGTACCTGGACTGTGAAAGTCCTAATATCCTCTTGGATCTATCACGATGGATCCGGATCCCCAGGATGTAAGAGGCATCACCCAGGTCTTTCATGGAGAACCTGTGTGACAAGAAACCCTTGACAGATTGTAGCATAGGAATGTCATTTCCTATTAAGAGAATGTCATCCACGTATAAAACAAGGAATACTACAGTTCTCGCTACAAATCTACTATAGATGCATGGTTCATCTGGATTTTTGATAAAGTCAAATTCCTTGACCGTCTCATCAAAACAGATGTTCCAACTCCGCGATGCCTGCTTTAGTCCATAGATGGACTTAAGCAACTTGCACACCTTTCCGCTGCTCCCACTCTGAATGAAACCCTCTGGCTGATCCATATAGACACACTCCTCTAAATTTCCATTTAGAAAAGCGGTTTTTACGTCCATCTGCCAAATCTCATAATCGTGGAAGGCAGCAATGGCAAGAAGGATCCGAATGGATTTCAGCATAGCCACTGGAGAAAAAGTTTCGTCATAGTCCAAGCCAGGTCTTTGACGGAAACCCTTTGCTACAAGTCTAGCTTTATAGGTCTCAACCTGTCCATCTACACCAATCTTCCTTTTGAAGATCCACTTGCATCCTACGGGTTTTACCCCGTCTGGAGCAATGTCCAACGTCCATACTTTGTTGGTGTACATGGACTCCATTTCGGTCCGCATTGCATCCAGCCATTTTACTGAGTCAACGCTCTGAACGGCATGCTGGAAGCTAGTAGGCTCATCATAATCTATGATGCAATCCTCTCTATCCCCGTCTATGAGAAAACCGTAGTATCTCTCGGGCGGATGAGACTGCCTACTACTCCTGCGGAGCGGCGTAGGAATGTCCTGTTCATTTGAACCCTCTGGTTCCACTAAGCTTTCAGTAATAGTCTGTGGTTCTGGAATTTCTTCCAGTTCTACTGCGCTCCCACTTAATTCTTTTTCTAAGAACTGGTGTTCTAGAAAGTGGGCATGACGAGAAACAAGAACTTTTTGTTCCTCTTCGTAGTAGAAGAGATATCCCTTGGAATTCTTTGGATATCCCACAAACTTACACAGTACTGAGCGCGCCTCGAGCTTGTCCGCATGCTGCTTTTTAACAAAAGCTGGACTTCCCCAAGTCTTAATGTGACTGAGATGGGGTCTCTTCCCACACCACATCTCATATGGTGTAGTAGGCACAGTCTTAGTAGGAACTCGGTTCAAAAGGTACGCAGCTGATTCTAGCGCATACCCCCAGAATGATCGCGGTAACTCAGTATTACTCATCATGGACCGTACCATATCCAATAGGGTTCGGTTCCGTCTCTCCGATACACCGTTGTGTTGCGGAGTGTATGGAGGAGTAAGCTGAGAGAGAATCCCGTTCTCTTTTAAATAATTCATGAACTCGGCACTTAAGTATTCTCCACCTCGATCCGATCTTAGAATCTTGATACTTTTGCCGGTTTGTTTTTCTACTTTATTCTTATATTCCTGGAATTTTTCAAAAGCTTCGGACTTATGTTTCATTAAGAAGACATAACCGTATCTTGAAAAATCATCCGTAAAAGTAATGAAGTAAGAATAACCGCTTCGCGCATGTGTAGACATTGGACCGCACACGTCGCTGTGTACGAGTCCCAAGAGCTCGCTCGCTCTTACTCCGTATCCAGTGAACGGAGTCTTTGTCATCTTTCCTTTGAGACAGGAATGACAAGTGGCATACGATTGATATTCGAACGGATCCAAATATCCTTCTGTATGTAACTTAGTCAACCTTCTCTCATTGATGTGACCCAGTCTACAATGCCATAAGAAAGTCTGATTGATATCTGGAGACTTTCTTTTGTGTGTATTCTGGATATTGAAAATCTGTGGTTGGTTTAATACGTATATACCATTGCTCAGTGTACCTGACCCAATCAGAACTTGATTAAGGTGAATGTTTACAACATTACTTAGAAACGCAAATTCATAACCTTCTTTAGAAACCAAAGATACAGAAATGATATTACAAGTTGCGTTGGGTACAAAAAAGCAATTACGCAAAACCAAAACATGCCCATCTAACATTCCCAGGTGATAGTCCCCCACGGCTTTAGCATCCATGCTAGCTCCGTTCGCAACTCTGAGGGTCATGTCACCTGCCTTCAAAACCCTACGGTTTCTCAACGCCTGCAAAGAATTACAGATATGAGATCCTGATCCGGTATCCAATACCCAGGAAGTAGAGTTTATAGAAAGACAGTTTTCAATAACATACACACCTGAAGCTGAAGCCGCAACCTGCTTCAGTTCCTGTGTCCTGGCCTTCCAAGCCCTGCAATCTTTCTTCCAGTGTCCACTCTTATGACAATAGAAGCACTCTTCCTTTCCAACAAGCTTCCCCGCAATCTTTGTTGCCTTTTCCTTTCCCTTCGCACCCACTTTACTAACACCGCCTCTTGGTTTGGCGGGGGCTTTCTTCCTCTTTCCCTTGGCTTTCGCCTTGGACCTAGAGGAAGAAGATCCTCCTACAAACAAAGCGGGTGTTTCCCTACCCTTCTGTAGGGTGCCCTCTGCTCTCCTCAGCAGGTTGAGGAGTTCTGAAAGTTCAACTTTCTTTTCTTGCAAGTTGAAATTCAGTATGAACTGGGCGTAAGTGGATGGAAGGGACTGGAGAATTAAATCTGTATAGAGTTCACTGTCCAACGTGGTCCCAAGTTCCGCGAGCTCCTCAGTGTAGCCAATCATCTTAAGCACGTGGTCCGCCACCGATGATCCGACGGCCAACTTTGTCGAAAATAACTTCTTCGACACTTCGTATCTTGCGATACGAGACTGCTCTCCATACAGTTCTTTTGTATGGAGAAATATGGACTCGAGGTCCATATTCTCATGCCTCCTCTGATGTTCGTTGTCCATAGAGGCAAGCACGAGGCACCTGGCCTTCGCGCAATCAATCTCCCAAGTCTTACGGATTTCCTTGTCCGCGACGCTGGAGGTGGGACCTGGGACAGGGGGAGCTTTGGTGGTAAGAAGATACCCCAGCTTGTCGTAAGCGATTGCCAATTTGACATTCCTGAGCCAATCTTTGTAGTTTGGCCCTGTCAGTATGTTTTTATCTAGAAGTAACTTAAGTCCAGTCATTTCGAATTTGGTTGCTGCAGGGGGGAGAGAAGAAACACTTTAGCACGATGCTCTTGCAAGTTTAGAATGGTTTTTATTTTGTCTAAACAGGATGGCTCCAACTGTCTCTCGAATCCCTCCTCAAACCACAAAGGAAGAATTAGCCGGGATCAATCCCACCGTACAATACTTGCTTAACCGTTCAGCCAGGCCAGTGTCGGTACTTCGAGGGAGGTTTTCCAACGCTTTCGCGAAGTTCCTTAATTTAAGAACCTCTTTTCCCTGGGGGCGAAGCCCCACTAACACCTTTCTAGGCACCTACTAGGTTTATAGCATTGATCGTTTAGTGAGAAATTTCCCGAGGAGTAGCATATACTCACAGTAGGATCGGGATCCAAATATCATCGCGTGACGAAAATGAAGGAATCCTACCATAATCATCACACTCCAAATGGTATGCAAATCTAGCAAGTTTCAGTACTTATGAAACTCCCGATGTGGATTTTTGCCCCATGCTCTTATGACCTTGACTTTGGCCAAAATATCATAAGTCACATGTCAAGTTCTACCCGTCACTTTCCAGGTTAATTTGGATCCATCCGTACATACCCTTGACTTTGGCCAAAATGGCAGCACGACTGTCCCAAACTAACGCATCTATTTATGCTACACATGAACACCCAATAGCTACCAATCACTGTGCCTTGACTTTGGCCAAAATACACAGCTTGAATACTATTGCCTATTCATGCGAAACGACGGAGGGCTACGAATGGTTTTGGTAAAACCGTGAACGTAGTGAACTTGATATAATCGATGGAACGAGATAGCTTTTAGAAGGAGTGGCTCAAGCCCCGCATTTAAAAGTTAGTTTTGAAAAGAACCGAGTGGTTTTTCGAAAGTGTTCCAACGACTTTAACTTGGTTTATTATCTTGCATTAGTTCTTTTAATGCGTGATATTCTTGCATTAGTTCTTTTAATGCGTCCCATCATTTAATCCTACCATTGCAGAAAACAACCAAAATATGACGTACGCTTATGCCATTCGCATTCGCCACGGGGTCCCGTCATCACTCGTTAGGTTACTTAACTAACGACAGAGCGGGGGCTGGGCTAGCGCGGCTGTAAAACATAAGCAACGCCTAAATAGAAAGCAATGATAGACATTACAGATCACAGATGAATACATTGGATATACTAGCAATCCGCAATCCTTTCGAGCCTGCAACGAAAAGCGGATTACACGGTCGCGGTGAATAGCCAAATACCCCACCCAAGACCCCTACGGGTGCGGCAAACTACCCGCCAAGTACTCGGCAGTTTGTGCACCCCCTCCATGGGTCTATCCTAGGAGCAAAAACAGTAAAAAGAATTATACAATGACGGCTACAACCCCGACCCGGTTGTGCGGCCAAACAAATAATATTATTACATCAATTTACATTTACAAATGAATGAAAGAAAAACAAAAGCTCATCTCACATCCACCCCGGCTATTCACCCACGACAGTCCAACAGATTCATATACACAATCCAATATCAAAAACAGATCATGTATAACCTCGACTAATCGACTTATAGCGATTAGCCGACGTTCAATACATGCAAGCAACACAGATATAACCAACATAGCCAAAGTGCAGTGAAGTTCGGAAAAAATACGGAATTATAGGACCCCAAAAGTGAATTTCAGTTCTGGAAAATCTGGGCACATATAATATATTTTAAAAATCCCAAAACCAACATAGACACACACTGCACGAAAAACGATGCAGAGAAGACGACAAACGGCGGCGGTTCCGCGGCACATGCCTACCTCGTGCCGCGGAAGCGCGGCGGTTTGAACGAAACAGTGGATCGTTTTTCATGGGTGTTCACAAAAAACCCTGAGCCGAATTTTCAAGTATAAAGTTTTTCATTTAGAGCAGAAAAAATTTCAACAGAAACTTAGGGTTTTGGTTTTTCCGGTTTTGCGATTTTTCGGTTTCGAACTTCCATACACTTCGCTGCCAAGCTAGTTTAAGTTTAGTTAGGCTCTGATACCACTGTAAGTCCACGTTGCGACCCCCGGTTCTTACGGGGAGGCGGAAACGGTATAAAAATCAAATTTTTAGCGCAAGGGGCAACATGGACTAAGCAAAGTCGGGATCTTTAACTAAACTAAAACTAGCATACTTGCTAAAGAGATTTAGCTACTCGGATGAAGATGGTTATACCTAAACTTGAACTCCTTCTTCTTCAAACTTTTGTAGAGGTTGATGGTTCTCTTCTTGTCGCCTTCTTCCATCGAAGATGGATCCACCTCGAGGGTTCAACCTTTGGGCTCTTTCTCGAACTTGGAGTGAACTAGAAACCTAACCTAACGGTGCACGAGGGGACATCGAGGCGAATGCGGATGGCATAAGTGTACGTCGTATTTATCTGTGATGTTTAGGTACTTAAATGATGGGACTTCATTAATGTGATTAATGAAAGTAAAAGAAACCTAAGATGTTGTAGAATCAAATTTCAAAATAAAACAGGTAGCTACAGTTCTTGCTTTGCACAGAGGTATATGTGATATATCCTGCACCTTATTCGATGAGGAAAGGACCGAGATCCCTTCACCGGGAGTGACTCCTTTAGCAATAACTGGCAGATGCTACACACTCGGTTTGTCTTTTGATTGCTTTTAAGTGTTTTTGCTTTGCACAGTGATATATATGATATATCCCGCACCTCATTCGACGAGGAAAGGACCGACGATCCCTTCACCGGGAGTGACTCCTTTAGCAAAACTAGAAAAGCCTCAAAAGCACTCCATTTTAAAATCATTTGATTCTATAACGATATCAAGTTCATTACGCAATAGGTTTTCAGAAAAACCTGTCGTAGCCCTCCGTCATTTCAGATATGTACTGGTTAGTATTCGTGCTGCGTTTGTTGACCTCTGTCAAGGCGTAGTGTGCGGTAGCTGATTAGTGCTTATCTGCATAAGCATATGATGTGATTGATTTAGGGTAGTCGTGCGACCTTGTTGACCTCTGTCAAGGGTCGTGCGGGTGGGTTTACTTCAATCAGGAAATGACGGGTTGAACTTGACTAGCAGCCTATGGTTTGTTGACCTCTGTCAAGGTCATAGGACGCTAGGGGAAAAATATTATCGGGAATTTCAAGTGTTGAAATTTGCAATGAGATTGCATACCTTCTATGAGATAGTTGGATCCCGATACCCGCTGCGAGTAAGTGTTACTCCTGGGAGAGTTTTATACATTACAATTAGCCGATCAAGTAGGTGTCTAGAAAGGTGTCAACGAGGTTACGCCTCTGGGAAAACGAGGTTTACAGTAATTAGGTTCGTGCGAAAGCACGGGGGACCTCCCTCAAAGTACCGACACTGGCCTGGCTGAAAGATTGGCGAACTTGTAGTGTGTAATTAATCCCGGCTAGTCTTTCCTTTTAGGGTTTGAAGGAAGATTTGATAAAAAGCGGTGGGAGCCATCCTGATTAGATAAAATAATAACCAATCTATTCTTGTAAGAGCGCACGCTGAGTGTTTTCTTCTCTCTCTCTCCAGGTAGCGACCATATCACGCCTTAATCAAGATAATAAAACGGAATATTGACCGAACCCGCTTGTTATACTGAGCTGGGGAACGTTGGTCCCGCTCCAACTTATAATTGTTATAAGACAGAGCAGGAAATTGGGGAATACCAGATTTCCCGTGCCGCCCAAACGAAGAAAGTGCATGATGATGCATCATCTTCGAGTGTGTTCATTACAAAGAACTGTTTCTCTGTATCCTCTACGTCCTGGGTATGTGATACCAGATCAGGATCCCAGATATGTAATCTGTTACATAGGGCTACAGAAAGGTAGAGAACTGAGAACGGGTGATAAGTTTCATGAGGCAGAAAACGGGGCAAGAGTTGCAGCCATGTCTGTTGGTCACTGTCACCCTGTATTACCAATACATTGATTCTGAACGAATGTTATTAGATACCGAACCTGATATACAAAATCATATCTGTCTCTTTATTAGTAAAGAAACGATAAAATTTTGTATTGTTGGATAATGTTTTGAACATTTCCTATATCAAAAGTTGATCGGTTCAGGCACGTTATCAAAAAGCATTAATGTTCTAAATCAAACTACAGTTCTTTGTATACGGAACACACAGAAGAGGGAGAGTTCAGAAATGAACGGATCCTTCTTCAGGCATTGTAGACTAGGTCATATCAATGCGATCCGACTGGCTGAAGTTACATATTAGATGCATATTTAAATCAGTTTGAATTTACATCTTATGAAACTTGCCAGTCATGTCACAGAGATAAGATGACCATAGCTCCGTTTACTGGAAACAGAGAAAGAGTTAGTGAACTCTTGGGATGATACATGTTGATGTATGTAGGTCCCCTGTCTACACTTGCCAAGACCGGTTCTTTATACTTCATTACATTCTCTGATAATCTCTCAAGATTCAGATATATGTTCCTGTTGAAACACAAGTCAGAACCTTTTGAGATATTCACAGAATATAAGTTAGAAGTAGAGAACCAAAATACGGGTATAAGTATTATGTCCTTTGATGAGATCAAGGAAGAGAATACTTGAGCACGGAAATCATGGATTATTCCAAAGGAGAATGAGATTCTCTCTCAGAATTATTCCTCCGTATACACCATAGCACGATGGTATATCGGGGTGGAGCAATCACACCCTATATGATAAGGTGCGCTCTATGATGAGTACTGCTGAGTTACCTATTTCCTTTTGGGAGTTATGCACTTGAGAAGCTGCATACCTATTGAATAGGGTTCAAATCAAATCAGTTGCCTACCACTTCATATTTGATATGATCAGGGAAGAACCCATCTCTTAAGTTAGTTAAGATTTGGGGTTGTCCGGGCTATGTCTAAAAAGCAAAATCCGGACAAGCTCGAGGCAAGGTCTGTTATGTAGAACTGGAAAGGTTCCAGCTATACAAAAATAAAGCTGATGATTTGATAGAACCAAAGGATTCAATAGTTACCAACGAACCTCAGCCTCTCCGGCGATCTAGTAAGGTTCCTCACCCACCTGAGAGATACTTCGGTTACTTTATGACAGTGGGAGCGAGGATTGCATCATGAGATGATGACCCAACTAGTTTCGAGCAGGCCATCGAGAGTAGTGACTCTGTAAGAATGGATGGATGCTTATCGATCTGAGATGGAATCCTTATACACCAACAAAGTATGGACTTTAGTTGCTATATCTGAAGGGTTAAATCCCCATCAGGAGCAAGTATATCTTGAGAAGATTACTTGGTGTACTTAGAAAGGTTGAGACTTTCAAAGCTGGACATGTTAAAGGTTGTCATCATCGACCAGGCATGGATAATGATGAAACCTTTTCCAGTGCCTATGCTTAAGTCCATCCAGATCCTACTTGCCACGGCTACATACCATGACTACGATATCTGGTGGTTGGGTGTCATGACTGCTTTTCTAAATGATGTTTTAGATGAGAACGTCTGTAAGTACACAGCCAGAGGGCTTCGTAGACAGTGGGAGCAGCGGAAACGTGTGCAAGATGCTTTATAGTATAAAGCAGGCATCGCGGAGTTGGAACATCTGTTTTGATGGATTAGTCAAAGAGTTTGACATCATCAAAATGGTAGATGAACCTTGTATAAACAAAAAGGTAGTAGGGAGTATGGTGGTGATCCTCGTAGAGTACGTGGATGACATACTCTTGATAAGAAAGGAGTTTCCTATGCTACGCTCGGTCAATCTCCGCATATCACGATGATTCTCCATATAGGATCAAGATGATACCTCCTAAATCCTGGGTTTTGGATCTATGAGATAGATTTAATTGGATGTTAGGATTCTCACTAGTTGTAGTGAGATGGTATCAATCGATCCGAGGGAGAATCACTGGAAGGGTTCCAGGGTGATAAAGACGACTGAGTGTCAGTCACAGGCATTGTCTTAACCCTCAGTAAAAGGGCGGTATGTTGGAAGAGTTCCAAGCTAGATACCGTGGCGAACTAGACGATAAAGGCTGGATATATCGCTACTTAAGATGCTACCAAAGAGGATGTTTGGGTGTATAATAGTTCATGAGATGAACTACGTTCCTACCATTGTGAGACAATGGAGTTGTGGCTCATGCCGAAGAACGCCGGTCCCATCAGTGATCCAGACTTATTCTAAGGCAGTATCGCCTGATCATGGAGATAGTTGATCTCCAGGGTGATTGAGGTCAGGAGAGTAGATTCAGAGGACAATACAGCGGATCCATTCACAAAGGCCTGTTCCCAGAGAGAGACTTTTATGGGATGGTTGAGTATGAGATACTACAACCACTGCTACAGATGGTCCTAGTGCAAGTGGGAGATTGTTAGTTATATGTATGCCCTAGAGGCCATTACTATACATATGATGTATATTGTAGTGGATGCTGGGACATATATAGGGAGGACTTTCTTGCTCGACATGATAGTATGCTATCTGGTTACACTTTACCTTAACGTGTATACTGATTGTCTCTCTATTACATGTTGGTAAAGCCCTTAGGATGTGTACTTGACTACCTGGACTATGATGCGGATCATACTAGTGGGGACATGGTAGTCCATAAGTACATCCTTCAAAGTCCCTAGTCGTGGGTATATCGAGACGGGGCATCGATATACCAGAGTAGACTAGCGTGTACCTTCTCGACCCATACAGATGGGCGATGGATGATCCTATATCCATCGGTGTTTGACATCAGAGATGATATACGGGTGCTCAGTAGAGACTGGGTATACTGGACGGACTCGCCGAGAACTCCCAGATGGTATTATACCTCACGTCAGATGGCAGTTCTCTGGTGACACTGGTACAGAGTAGTCTGTTGACCCGAGATCGTCATAGAGTCTTGTGTGGTTCCCACTGTGCTTTGATTTCCATCTTACCACGTCCAAGAGGGCGTGCAAAACGGTGGTTTTTGGGTACAGTCCCGAATCACATGGAGGCAATGAGTGATAGGAGGGGATTCGTCTCTCCCGGTATAGGGAGTTGATGTTACGCTGTGTTCGATTGGCTATAACCGGAAATCCCTGGCCAGGGTTGCTGAGATTTACTGGTAAGTGTTACCAGTAGTTTCTCGAACTGTTATAGACCTCATATCGACACGACTTATCGAGCTATTGGGGTCTGACGTTTACCACCCCTAGGCAAGATATGCGACATATCAGACGATCAGACCGGACTGTACGGTAGTGTTACTGGTTGGATTCACTGGAGTGTGAGCGGGCTTGCTCGTCGATCTTCAGATCGCTCAATACCCAGGTGGCCGTTACGTTTAGCAGACCGCTTGCGGCTTGTGGGTGTTTGATATGATCATCGCCTGCTGCCGGCGTGTTGACGAGTCTTTAGAGTCCTACACAGAGGTTTCCTGGCTCAAGCGAAACGAAATAGGAGCGCATATGAGATATGTGCGGGACCGAGAATAATGCGTGTATATGATACCGTATTCTATTCTCGCGATGAATGTGTCGAATGGTTGTATGCGATATAACCTAGTTATCGAATCAAGGATTGATTCGATAAATCGATACATTGGATATTAGTCTGTTATATGCGATATGACCGGATCGTTAATTCAAGTGTTGATTTAATGATTTAATGTATAATTATATATTTGATATATTACTTTGCATTAACTAGTATCGGTTCACTTTAAATGGATTTTCTCGCTCGGATGTGCGCATTGTATATGTGATATACTTTTGTGCACTTGATTGTATCATGTTTGATGATACATGTTAACTTGGTTAAGTGTAAAGATTAAACCATTGTTAAGTTAATGATTAGGGTTTTGCTTTTTCTTTCTTATTTATTTATTTATTTATTTTGGAAAGAAAAAGGGAAAATGGTTGCTAGTTTTGTTTTATCTTTGAAGCTTCATGAAGCTTTGACTAATGTGACCATTTTGTCTCATGCTTAACCCTAACCACTTCATTTAACCTTAGTTTAGTCTCTACACTTGACCATGGTTATTATGATGATAAGTATTCCTTTTATTATTCTTTTTGAATAACTTATCAAAACATTATCATCTTCTTCTTCTTCTTCTTCAAGAAGAGAAACTAGATTCCATCAATGGTGATTGATGAAAAAGAGTGAGAAATCCGATTCTAAAGTGAACCCACTTCCTATTTCTTCATCCTCTACCTCTTGCCAAGTAGTAGAGTGTGTTTTCTTCACAAGTTTCATGACTTGGTGAAGTGGGAGCTTGATCTAGCGATGCCTCGACGTAGATCATCTTCGGCATGGACATCGACTTCCTAGCCCGCCTATTCTCCGATGAAGCCGACGCTAGAGCCCGGGAATTCATTTGGACAACGAGGGGACTTCGTTGCGGAGCTTTAGAGGTGGAGCACCGGATCTACAAAGGTTGTATTTTCGTTTAAACTTTAGTTAAGCTGTTAACTAGTTTCATTTTCGCCTAGACATCTAGCTAACGATCCGTAGTCTAGGGTTTCTCGGCACCGTATTTTTGAAATTGGCATGGTTGATGCCTTGTGAGACCTCTTGAGAGTGCCTAGGAACCCTACAACTGTTACACCTGTATAGGTCCTCCTTCAATTATCATAATCGCCCACTTGCAATCACAATAATAGCCTTAAGGGCACTGTATCCAACAATCTCCCACTTGCACTTAAGGCCAATTATTGCGGTATCACGTACCCATAGGTCGTGTGCTACCAAATACCTAACTTCTCTACTAATAAGTTTCGCAAACTATGTTCTTGAAACTCATTGTGTTCGAGAAATAGCCTCAGTGAATGGATCCGCTATAATGTTCCAACTTCATCTCTCTACATCTCAACTTTCTGGAGATCGACAATCTTCCAAACTGAGCGATACCCCGTCTCAGGAATTTGTCTGGATATATGATGGGACCAAGTTCATAAATGAATAACTCCTATCCAACAAACTTCTTGGGCTGTATCCTCTGATGAGTCATAACCAGCATCCCGCACCATGATTACCTTAGTATCCCTATTGGAACATTATCCAATACACTGATCCTCAGAAAAGGCTAAACTCAAAAACTCTGACAGCATCTTTTTTATCCGGGTCACCTTGGAAGCCCGAACTGATAACCGCCTCCCAAAGGAGGCTGCCGTTATCTTATACCAAGAACATCCACTTATGTTCATTATTGCTTCCCAATATTTCTCTACGATTGGATTAATATATGCTTACAAAATCTAGTGCATAAGCAATATTTGGTGTTGTACAAGACTTTTCATTATTGACTCAGTGCCTAAGCAAATGATATGTCATTCATACCAGTCTCTCTCCTCATCAGTCTAGAAGACATCCTTTAAGAGAGGGTGACTCCATCACCTGAGGGTACACCACCACGCCAGGAGTCATCCATTCTAAAAGACTTTTAGAATTTTGTCTATGTACCCGGATTGGGACACTTCCCAAATCTAGATCAAAAACCAGAATCCCTGATACATTATCCATCTGGTTTTGTAAAAGACATTGCATGATTGACTCAATTGCCTAAGCAATGATACGTCATTCATGCCAGTCTCTCCCTTCATCAGTCTAGAAGAAATCTCTTTAGAGAGGGTGACTCCATCACCTGCGGGTACACCACCACGCCAGGAGTCGTCCATTCTAAAATACTTTTAGAATATTGTCTAAGTATCCAATTTTGGAAACATCGTAAATCTAGATCTAGTCACCAGAATGCCTGATATATTATCCATATCCAACGTGGAGAAAACACTATGTGACAACCAAGTTTGACCGATTGTAGTATAGGAACATCACTTCCTATTTGGAGTATGTCATCCAAATCCCATGACAGTACTCCTTACATCCTTCTTACTAGGTTCATCTATTGTTTGTATGAAGTCAATCACGTTGACCGTTACATAAAAAAATAAATGAACCGTCTCCGCTATCCATGCTTTATTCTATGAATAGACATAAGCAACTTGCACACCTTCCGCTACTCCCACTGACTACGATGACCCTCTAGCAGAGTTATATACACATACACTTCCAAATTCCCATTTGGAAAGACGATATAGCTATCCATCTGCCAAATATCTTAGCTAAGAATAGCATCAGCGCCAAGTCATATCCATATGGACTTCAGCATAGACACTGAAGTAAAAGTCACATCATAATCCACAGTGAGTATTTGATGAAAACTGTTTACAATAAGTCTAGCCTTATTAGGTTAATACCATTCCACCTGCACAGATCTCGAAAGATCTACTTGCTCCTAATGGGTTTTACCCCTTCAGGAGCACCCGGCAAAGTCTAAAATCCATGATTTGCTGAAGTGTGTGGAGTCCGTCTTGGATATGATACATCTGGTCACCTGAAATTTAGCACTTCCTATGACCTGTTGACAATAAGTAGGGGGGACAACAGTGTCAAGTCATATCCATATGGATTTCAGCATAGACACCGAAGTAAAAGTCTCATCACAATCCACAACGGCTATTTGATGAAAACTCTTTACAACAAGTCTAGCCTTATTAGGTTAATACCTTTCCATCTACACAGATCTCGAAAAGATCTATTTGCTCCTAATGGGTCTTACCCGTTCAGGAGCACCCAGCAAAGTCTAAAATCTATAATTTGCTGAAGTGCATAGAGTCCATCTTAGATATGAAGCATCTGATCACATGGAAGTTACCACTGCCCATGACCTACTAGTAGAACCATCATCACCATGATACTGACCTCCCTGTCACTGTCTACGAGAAACCCGAAATATCTCTCGGGTGGCCGAGGTCACCTACTAATATCTGCGGAGTGGTTATTGGTTTGTCAAGTCCAATTGAATTCTCAGGTTTTACTAACTTTTCGGTAATCGTTTGTGGTTCTAGAATCACTTCCATTTCTACCATACTCCCACTAGTTTCTTTTGCAAAAAGATTCCTTTTATAAAAAAGTGGCGAGTCAAGAACAATGTAACTATTGATCTTGAAAATGGTAGAAACAAAATCCTAGCTAATGCTTGGGAAAATCCACAAACCGCCATTACTGAATCGTGCCTCGAGTTTGTCCGGATTCTGCTTTTAAACAGAAATCGGATATCTCCATATCTTAACAACCTTAAGATATGTTACCATTCAATATCCATATATAATCAAGGTACTAATTTAGATGGAACCAGATTCAAAAGTCATGCAATTGTTTCCAGTGCATATCACCTAATGGGAAAAGGCCAATACAACATTACTCATCATGGAGCATACTCACGGATGAGTAACCTGCGAAAGAATCAAGTTCTCAATATTACTTTGATGGAATACTCAGCATAAATATTTACATCTTCGATCACTTCGGAAAATCCTGATACTTCCAATATATGGTTCTCTACTTTATTCTTATACCTATAAACTTCTCAAGATCTTTGGACGTTGCATTACAACGAATGTGTGTCTAAAACAGAGAATTCATAGGTAAACCTGAATGAAGTAAGAGTACCATTCCCTTGTCCCGAAGGACACCGGACAACATACATTTTCTTGTATAAGTCGCAAGAGTATACTAACTCAAACTCCGTGTACTGTAAGTTGAAAACTGTATCTTGGTAAAGAATGTCTTACACTGTTATTCAATGCACCTTATCTTATCCTCTACTGATAAAGGTAAATGTTTGAAACATAATCTTCAAAATGTATATCCCACTTTATACAATAAAGGTACAGATATTTCATTTTAAAATTTGGTGTATAACAACGGTTATTCGAAACAAAATATTTGCCGTTAGGCAAAGCCAGGCGACTTAATCCAATATCACCAATTGTAACGAATTACGATATTGTGGATCAAATTGCCCATTTCCCAATATTCTACTCCTACTCATCATCTGTAACATGGTACAGATGTGAGATCCAAATCCGGTAAATACATATCCTGGAGTCAGAATTGATTGGGAAAACGGTTCTTTTTTACAAATACGCAGAAAATCTAAAACATGAAATTGTTTCATAGGGTGTGGCCAGGTATTCCTAGTAATGCCTTCTCCATTATCCAGATTCATGACAGCAGTCACAATTTCCTTTGCCCTTATTTCAATACTTTTATATGTCTCTACATCTTGCCTTATGCACACCGTCTTTAGGCTAAATGATTTTCTTCCTTTCCTACCTTTCGACATCAGTCTATGGTTTGAAAGAAGACTATCCAATAATCGTAATAAGTGTACTTTCCTAGTATAAGGAGCTCTCACAACCTGAGAGAAGGTAAAGGGAAAAGACTACCGAATAATCCTATTCAATTTCTCCGGAACCTGTGGCCATCCTCGACTAAAGTAACTTCTTCGAGTTCGTATGTAACTATACGATGGTCGTTCCAAGCAATATAGATCATCGTAGTGATACGAAGTGTTCTGAAGAAATGCAAAGGGTAAAGTAGGAGTAGCAGGGACATGCGAATTTGTCGCGAATCAAGACAAGCCAAAGCCAAAATCTATAAAAAAAAAGGTTCGGTCAACTAGATTCATGAGTTTTTAAGGTAAGTCATGGGCCGCTGTACTAGAGAGAGAGAGAGAAAAGAAACACTGAGCGTGCACTCTATCAAGATTAGATTGGTTATCACTTTATCTAATCAGAATGGCTCCCACTGTTTCTTCGTTTTCTCCTTCAAACCCTAAAAGGAGAACTAGTTAGGATCATTCACACTTTACAAGTTCGCTAACTGTTCAGCCAGGCCAGTGTCGGTACTTCGAGGGAGGCCCCCCGTGCTTTCGTACGGACCCAATTAATAACCTCGTTTCCGCAGAGGCGTAAACTTGTTAACACTTTCTAGACACCTAATAGGTTAGCTAATTGTGTAGTGAAAAAATCTCCCGAGGAGTAATACATACTCATCAGTGAGACGACCAAAATTACCACACTCCAGAAGGTATGCACAAACTAGAAAAGTTTTCTATATGTTTGAAACTCCTGATATGGTTTTTTCCCCAAGCATCTTATGACCTTAACGAAGGCCAACAAATCATAAGTCGCAAGTCAAGTTCTATCTGTCATTGTCCTGATTAATCTAAACCCACCCGTACTCGCCCTTGACGAAGGCCAACAAGGCTGTACGACTGTCCTAGATTAATGGATCTCTATGCTGCAGAAAAGTAACACATAGCTACCATACATTATGCCTTGACGAAGGCCAACAAATATAGCATGAATACTAGGCGCTACCCTTCTGAAATGACGGAGGGCTACAGCTGGTTTTTGGCGAAAAACCTTTAACGTAATGAACTTGATATCGTTGAAGGAACTCGAGTGGCTTTGAAATGGAGTGGTTTAAGCTCCGCTTTCCAAATCTAGTAACATAAAGATTTGCTTAAGAGCGAAATCCCCGCGAAGGCATCAAGGCTCTTTCCTCATAGAATGAGGTGCATGATATTCCGAAACGAATACCTTTGTACAAAGCAAAAGAATACGACTATAAGTTTTGAAGAAAACCAGGTAGTTTAAAATTGGTTCCGACAACATCATTTAGGTTTATTTTCCTTGCATTATTCATATAATACGTTCCCATCATTTCAAGTTTCCAAGCCACAAAAGAAACAACCAAAATAACATGCTATTTATATGCCATCCGCATTCGCCACGGGGCCCTTCATGCACCGTTAGGTTACTTAACTCTACCGGCAGAGCGGGGGAATGACTAGCGCGAATGCAAAACATATAGAAACATCTACTATATATATATAATATATATGTTGGATATGTATGCTCTAGAGGCCTGTATTATATAGGATGCTAGGGATATCTATGTACAGGAAAATCTTGCTCAGTTGTATATAGTATATTATTTAAGTTGTTTTTATCTTGATATGTGTATTTCTTTCTATTGATGCTTTATATTGCTTGCACATATTGATAAAGACCCAATACAGTAGTATGCTATTCTGGTTTGACTTTATCTTAACATTTACATATGTTATACTTGATATAACATATGGTGGATACATTTTGATAAAGCCCATAAAATTTTGCTTGACTACTAGTGTTATGATGTCGATCATACTTATGGGAGATAGGTAGTCCATAAGCGCATCCTTAAAGGTCCCAAGCCGCAGGGATATCGACACCGGGCATCGATATTCCAGAGTAGACTTGTGTATACGTTTCTAGACCCAGACGAAGGCGGTGGTTGGTCCCACAACCATTGGTGTGATCTCAGGTCCCACAACCACTGGACGGACTCGCCAAGAACCTCTAGATGGTATTATACCTATCGTCAGATAGCGATTCTCAGGTGACATGAGTACAGGTTAGTCTTTAGACCTGAGATCATCATTTGTCTTGTGTGAGTTCCCACTATGCTTGTTAGTGATATGTATGCCCTAGAGGCCATTACTGTACATACGATGTATATTGTAGTGGATGCTTGGACATATATAGGGAGGACATTCTTGCTCGACATGATAGTATGCTATATGGCTGCTCTTTATCTTAACATGTACCCTGATTGTCTCTATGTTACATGTTGATAAAGCCCTTAGGATCAGTACTTGACTACCAGGACTATGATGCAGATCATACTAGTGGGGACAGTGTAGTCGCTAAGTACATCCTTCAAATGTTCCTAGTCGTAGGTGTATCGAGACAGGGCATCGATATACCATAGTAGACTAGCGTATGCTTCTCGACCCATGTAGATGGGCGATGGATGATCCCATATCCATTGGTGTTTGACATCAGAGGCAGTATACGGGTGCTCAGTAGAAACTGGGTACACTGGACGGACTCGCTGAGAACTCCCAGATGGTATTATACCTCACGTCAGATAGCAGTTCTCTGGTGACACCGGTACAGGTTAGTCTATAGACCCGAGATTATCATAGAGTCTTGTGTGATTCCCACTGTGCTTTGATTTCCATCATACCACGTCCAAGAGGGCATGCAAAACGGTGGCTTTTGGGTACAGTCCCGAATCACATGGAGGCAATGAGCGATAGGAGGGGTTTCGTCTCTCCCGGTATAGGGAGTTGATGTTGCGCTGTGTTCAATTGGCTATAACTAGAAATCCCTGGCCAGGGTTGCTGAGATTTACTGGTAAGTGTTATCAGTAGTTTCTTGAACTGTTATGGACCTCATATCGATACGACTTATCAAGCTACTGGGGTCTGACGTTTACCACCCCTAGGAGAGATATGCGACATATCAGACGAAGAGACCGGACTGTACGGGAGTGTTACTGATTGGATTCGCAGGAGAATGTACAGGCTTGCTTGTTGATCTTCTGATCGCTCAATACCTGGGTAGCTGTTATGTTTAGCTGACCGCTTGCAGCTTGTGGGTATTTGATATGATCATCACCTACTGCCGGCGTATTGACGATTCTTTAGAGTCCTACACAGATGTTTCCTGGCTCAGGCAAAACGGAGTAGGAGCACATATGTGATATGTGCAGGACCGAGAATAATACGATATGAGATACCGTATTCTATTCTCACGATATGAGATATCTGCCGGGTATATATGATATAACCGGGTCATCGGATCAAGTGTTGATTCGATGAAATGGTACATGTTATATTAGTCGGTTATATGTAATATAGCCGGGTTATCGGATCAAGTGTTGATTCGATAATTTAATGTATAATTATATATGTGATATATTACATTACATTAAATAATATAAGCTCACTTAAAGATTCATTTTCTCACGGGATAATACATTAATGTATATACGATATATGTTAATTGTATTATTTTCTTTTGATACAAAATATATTATATATGTGATATATAATATTGTAACAAGTTAGGGTTACAAATGCAACATGTTTTGTGGAGTTTAAATATGGTTAGAGTTTGGAATAGGGTTAAGCTTGGATGAAGCTTTCATGAAGCTTCATGAAGCTTTGACTTTGACCTTTGATATTTTGCATAGATATTTATTAACCCAACCCAAACCCTTTACCCTAGTTTATTCTCTACAAGGGTTAAGCCTTCATTCTTAACCTATGGTTGAATTTGTAACCACAACAATAATTTCATTATTCATCACAAATGGTTTTGCTTCATCTTCTTCTTCTTGCTTCATGAAGAAAACCTTCACTAGCTTTTTCATTTGTGATGTTTATAAGTGAGAATATGAAAACAAAAGAGCAAAATTCCTACTTCATCATCCTCATCTATTCTAACCACTTAGATTAGGGTGTTTGCTTTGGTAATACTTGATTAGTAAAGCAAGAGCTTGGGTTTGAGATTCTTCAAGGTAGATCATCTTGGATTAGTGAAGTCTTCAAGCAAGGTGCATCATTCTCTTCATGGAGCCTCTCGAGAGTTGGAGTTCATGATGATCGCAGCGAAGGGACCTCAACACGGAGCTTATGAAGCAAAGGAATGGACTACAAAGGTTGTCATCCCTACCTCTTGACCTTTTTGTATGTGATACAAACTTGTTACCCTAGAAATTCTAGCATGATTCATGGTTTACTTGTTTTGTACCTCTCTAAAATTTTAAAGTGGCATGTGTGATGCTACCAAACCCTAGACTTAGTGCAAGGGAAGCCCAACAGTGGTATCAGAGCCTAACTAGAATTCTAGATACGGTGTTATAACAATTACGAAAACGAAAATCACTTCGAAATACGATATTATGGATACCCTATTTTGCTCTCTGGAAATTTTCAAAAAGTCCTTTAAAAATTTTTCAAACAGGTGCAGAATGTTACTGGGACCTTTATATGAACATGGGAGAAATACGGAGGGAGGGAACCGGTTTTGAACCGGCCACAAGAGGGAAAATTCCGGCCAGGCCGCCCCCCCTGCCTCCTCTGCCCTCCGTGGTTCCTCTGTGCTCTTTGGGTTCATTTTGGGTTTCCTAGTATTGTTTATTTAGCCCAATTTTCATGTGATGATTGGTTTGACCTTGGGCTAATTCGTAGTGCTTCGTAGTCATATTATTTAACACTGTAATGGTAACCTTGACTATTTTTAGCAGTTCAATCGTACTTCGCACACCACATTTTGTACCCCGCTGAAATTTCCAAGTGTTGTAATTTTCCGAAGTTGATTGTACTCATAAAATCGTGCAAGTACCCCTATGGACCCCCTAGAAGACATAATAACCTTAACTCGATTCTATGCCCACGGAATCACGTTCGAACCTTCGGGTTTGCCATAGTCCCGTGGTGTCATAGGTGAGGCGTTGGTTAACTTCTTCTACGGCTGGTCAATGGACACTGTGGTACGGTTTTTGAGTGTTTTGACTTTGCTCAAGTGTTGAGCTCACGGGGGTAATTTGTGGGTGTATGTTGATTCGATCGAAACGTTAAACATCGTCATGATATTCTGGAATGTGATACAATATTTGGAATCCACAAGTAGTTATGAGATAACTAATTTGAATGTTATAAATCTAGCATTTTAGTCTCATTTGATCGGTTGCCATGGGATTTTGATGTGATCAAAAGTCCATCGCAATCACGTAGCGTACGCAGATACTCGCCGGGTAAACTTAATAGATAAGCATGCCCCATAGCCCCTACCAAGTGACTGTAGGAGAACCCCGTCGCCAAAAGCATCCGTTCGGGTGCTCGCGGCAGCGGTGTTCGGCCTTAGTGCACTTCGTCGACGGCATCGGGGGTGCGGCCGTCTACTAAAGTTTCCGACGAGCATTCGATCAGGATGTCGGGAATCTTGTTGAATTGCCCGACTAGATATTGAAAAGTGTTTTCGAGATCAAGACTAAAATGCAGGGTTTATAATTGTTAGGCATGCGATGTCTAAGGAATTCATTTGGTTAGGCATGCGATGTCTAAGGAGGTTGCGGATTCCAACTGTTGTAGTTTTTTACATTATTTTCTGCGACCGTAAGTGTAATATGTGGTGTATCGCCGGTTTCGGTGCTATATGTCAACGACAATTGGGATACGCATATTTACTTACGTTGATGACATATGATGTTATGTGTTGCTTGGATATGTTATATTGGATTGTCGTGTTTTGAATAGCCGGGGGTTTTATGTGAGATGAGAGTTTTTCATTTTCATTCATGTAAAATTCATTGTATGTAATATTCTTTTATTGGGGCACTTCCGGGTTGAGGATGATGTCACCATTGTATATTATTTACTTTTCCGCATTAGGATAGACCCAAAGCGGGGAGCACAAGTAACCGGGTTCTAGGGTCCAGTGGGAGACCATCACGAGGAGTCGAGACCGGGTCTCCTAACTCTTGAATTGGTAGGGTTGCTTGCTGCTCTCGTAGGGGTCTAGGGTTGTGGGATTAACTATTCATCGCGACCGTGGAACCCATGTTTTATACAGGCTCGTATTAAAACACGGACCTCCTAGAATATCCAATATTTCATATATGTTCTTCTGCTGCAATGTTCTGTGATGAGATCATATTACTGCCTGAGATGAATGTTTATATTATATATATGAGATATATATTATATATTATTGATTTCGTTTCATATCTGATGCTTGTGAAGTATAATAAAATGGGACTTCATTAATGAGATTGATGAAATAAAAGAAACCTAAAGATGTTGTGGAATTGAATTTTCAAAAACAGGTAGCTCTAGTTTTTGCTTTGCATAGCGGTGTTCCTTGCAGAACATCCAGCACCTTATTCGATAAGAAAAAATCCGAGATCCCTTCTCCGGGAATGACCTCTTTAGCAATAACTAGCAGATGCTACAACCCTCGGTTTTGTCTTTTGATTGCTTTTCTAGTTTTTGCTTTGCATAGTGGTATTGTGAATATCCTGCAGCTTATTTGATAAGGAAAGAGCCGAGATCCCTTCACCGGGAGTGACCTCTTTAGCAAAACTAGTAAAGGCCTCAAAAACACTCCATTTAAATCATTTGATTCTACAACGATATCAAGTTCATTACGTAAAGGATTTTCTTAAAAATCTGTCGTAGCCCTCCGTCATTTCAGATAAGTACTACTTAGTATTCGTGCTGCGGTAGTTTGGCATTCGTCAAGGCGTAGTGTACGGTAGCTAACTAGTGATTATCTGCTAGCATATGATGCGATTTGATTAGGGTATTCGTACGGCGTTGTTTGGTATTCGTCAAGGGTCGTGCGAGTGGGTTTAATTCAATCAGGAAATGTACGGGTTGAACTTGACTAGTACCCTATGGTTTGTTGGCTTTCGTCAAGGTCATAGGATGCTAAGGGTAAAATATTATCGGGAATTTCAAGTGTTGAAATTTACAATGAGATTGCATACCTTCTATGAGATAGTTGGATCCCGATACCCGCTGCGAGTAAAAGTTACTCCTGGGAGAGTTTTACACATTACAATTAGCCGATCAAGTAGGTGTCTAGAAAGGTGTTAACGGGGTTACGTCCCTGGAAAAACTAGATTTACTTTAATTAGGTCCGTGCGAAAGTACGGGGAACCTCCTTCAAAGTACCGGCACTGGCCTGGCTGAAAGATTGGCGAACTTGTAGGGTGTAATTAATCCCGGCTAGTCTTTCCTTTTAGGGTTTGAAGGAAGATTTGACTAAAACAGTGGGAGACATCCTGATTAGATATATTTATAACCAATCTAATCTTGCAAGAGCATATGCTGAGTATTTTCTTCTCTCTCTCCACGTAGAGACCATGTCACGCCTTAATCAAGATAATAATACGGATGTATTGACCGAACCCGCTTGTTATACTGTGCTCGAGAACGTTGGTCCCGCTCCAACTTATAATTGTTATAAGACCGAGCAGGAAATAGGGGATTACCAGAATTCCCGTGCCGCCCAAACAAAGAAAGTATATATTGATGCATCTTCTTCGGGTATGTTCATTATAGAGAACTATTTCTCAGTATCCTTTACGTCCTGGGTATGAGATACCGGATCAGGATCCCATATATCTAATATGTTATATGGGCTACAGATAGATAGAAAACTGAGAAAGGGTGATTAGTTTCAAGAGTTGAAAACGGTGCAAGTGTTGCGGCCAAGTATGTTGGCAATTATCACCCTGTATTACCATATACATTGATTCTTAACGAATGTTACTAGATACCGAACCTGATATACAACATCATATCAGTCTCTTTATTGAGATAAAGAAGGATATAATTTTGTATTGTTGGATAATTTTTTGAACATTTCCTATATTAAGAATTTACCGGTTCAGGCACGTTATCTAAAAGCATATACGTTCTAAATCAAACTACAGTTCTTAACGTATAGAACACACACAAGAGGAAGAGTTCAGAAATGAACAAATCCTTCTTGAGGCATTGTAGACTAGGTCATATCAATACGACCCGACTGGCTGAAGTTACATAAAGATACATATTTAAATCAGTTTGGATTTACATCTTGTGAAACTTGTCAGTCATGTCACAAAGATAAGATGACCACAGCTCTGTTTATTGGAAACGAAGAAAGAGTTAGTGAACTTTTGGGATTGATACATGATGATTTATATAAGGTCCCCTGTCTACACATGCCAGGACTGGTTCTTTGTACTTCAGAAGTAGAGAACAAAACCGGGTATAAGTATTATATCCTTTGATGTGATCAGGGAGGAGAATACTTGAGCACGGAATTCCAGGACTATTCTAAAGGAGAATGAGATTCTCTCTCAGCATTACTCCTCCGTATACACCACAGCTCATCGGTGCATCGAGGCAGAGCAATCGCACCCTATAAGATATGGTGTGCTCTATGATGAGTATTACTGAGTTGCCTATTCCCTTTTAGAGGTTATGCACTTGAGAAGCTGCATACCTATTGAATAGGGTTCCAACCAAATCAGGTACCTACCACTCCATATGTGATATGGTATGGAAGAGCCCATCTCTTAAGGATGTTAAGATTTGGGGTTTTCCAGCCCATGTCAAAAGCAAAATCTGGATAAACTCGAGGCAAAGTCAGGTCTGTGGAAGTTTGTTGGATATCCCAAGCATTCACAAGGGAATATCTTCTATCTAACCGAGGAACAAAAGGTGTTTTGTTTCTCAGCATGCCACCTTTGAGAAAGGGAATTTCTTGTGAAGAAATTAGTGGTCATGAGGTAGAACTGGAAGGAGTTCCAGCTATCCAAACTGCAGCTGATGATTTGGTAAACCCAGAGGATTCAATAGTTTCCAACGAACCTCAGCCTTTCCGCCGATCAAGTAAGGTTTCTCATCCACCTGAGAGATACTTCGGTTTCTCTATGACAGTAGGAGCGAGGATTGCATCATGAGATGATGACCCAACTAGTTTCGAGCAGGCCATCAGGAGTGGGGACTCTGTAAGAATGGCTGGAGGCTTAGCGATTTGAGATGGAATCCATATACACCAACAAAATATGGACTTTGGTTGCTTTATCTGAAGAGTTAAATCCTCATCAGAAGCAAGAATATCTTGAGAAGATTACTAGGTGTACATGGAAAAGTTGAGACTTTTAATGCTATGCTTAAGTCCATCCAGATCCTACTTGACACTGCTGCATACCATAACTACGATATCTGGTGGTTGTGTGTCATGACTGCTGTTCTAAATGATAATTTAGAAGAAGGCATCTGTAAGTACACAGCCATAGGGCTTCGTAGTCAGTGGGAGCAGCGGAAACGTGTGCAAGTTGTTTTATGGGATAAATCAGGTATCGCGGAGTTGGAACGTCTGTTTTGATGTGGTAGTCAAAGAGTTTGACTTCATCAAAATGGTAGATGAACCTAGTATATACAAAAAGTAGTAGGGAGTATGGTGGTGTTCCTCGTATTGTACGTGGAAGATATACTCTTGATAGGGAAGGAGTTTCCTATGCTACGCTCGGTCAATCTCCTCTTATCACAAGGATTCTCCATATAAGGATCAAGGTGATACCTCCTAAATCCTGGGTTTTGGATCTATGAGATAGATCTAATTGAATATTAGGATTCTCACTAGGTATAGTGAGAGGGTATCAATCGATCCTGGGGAGAATCACTGGATAGCTTCCAGGGTGATAAGGTCGACTGAATGTCAGTCACAGGCATTGTCTTCACCCTCAGTGGAGGGACGGTATGTTAGAAGAGTTCCAAGCTAGATACCGTGACATACTAGATGATTAAAGGCAAGATACATCGTTACCAAGGATACTACCAAAGAGGCAGTCTGGATATATATTAGTTCATGATATGAACTTCGTTCCTACCATTGTGTGACAATGGAGTTGTAGCTTATGCCTAGGAACCCCTGTCCCATCTGTGATCCAGAAATATTCTTAGGCAGTATCACCTGATCATGGAGATGGTTGATCTCCAGGGAGATCGAGGTTAGGAGGGTAGACACAGAGGACGACAGCGCCGATCCACTCACAAAGGTATATTTCCCAGTAGAGACTTTTATGGGATGGTTGAGTATGAGATACTTCAACCACAGCTGATTGTTGGGTATGAGATACCACAACAAATGGCCCTAAGGCAAGTGGGAGATTGTTACTGATATGTATGCCCTGGAGGCCATTACTGTACATACGATGTATATTGTAGTGGATGCTTGGACATATATACGGAGGACTTTCTTGCTCGACATGATAGTATGCTATCTGGTTGCTCTTTATCTTAACATGTACTCTGATTGTCTCTATGTTACATGTTGATAAAGCCCTTAGGATCAGTACTTGACTACCAGGACTATGATGCAGATCATACTAGTGGGGACAGTGTAGTCGCTAAGTACATCCTTCAAATGTTCCTAGTCGTAGGTGTATCGAGACAAGGCATCGATATACCAGAGTAGACTAGTATGCTTCTCGACCCATGAGATGGGCGATGGATGATCCTATATCCATTGGGGTTTGACATCAGAGGAAGTATACGGGTGCTCAGTAGAGACTGGGTAAACTGGACGGACTCGCCGAGAACTCCCAAATTGTATTATACCTCACGTCAGATGGCAGTTCTCTGGTGACACTAGTACAGGTTAATCTGTAGACCCGAGATCGTCATAGAGTCTTGTGTGATTCCCACTGTGCTTTGATTTCCATCATACCACGTCCAAGAGGGCATTCAAAATGGTGGCTTTTGGGTACAGTCCCGAATCATATGGAGGCAATAAGCGATCGGAGGGGTTTCGTCTCTCCCGGTATAGGGAGTTGATGTTGCGCTGTGTTCGATTGGCTATATCTGGAAATCTCTGGCCAGGGTTGCTGAGATTTACTGGTAAGTGTTATCAGTAGTTTCTCGACCTGTTATGGACCTCATATCGACACGACTTATCAAGCTACTAGGGTCTGATGTTTATCACCCCTAGGCGAGATATGCGATATATCAGACGAAGAGAACGAACTGTATGGGAATGTTACTGATTGGATTCGCAGGAGAATGTACAGGCTTGCTTGTTGATCTTCTGATCGCTCAATACATGGGTAGCTGTTACGTTTAGCTGACCGCTTGCAGCTTGTAGGTGTTTGATATGATCATCACCTACCACCGGCATATTGACGATTCTTTAGAGTCCTACACAGAGCTTTCCTGGCTCAGGCAAAACGGAGTAGGAGCACATATGTGATATGTGCAGAACCGATAATAATACGATATGAGATACCGTATTCTATTCTCACGATATGAGATAGCCGCCGGGTATATGTGATATAGCCGGGTCATCGGATCAAGTGTTGATTCGATGAAATGGTACATGTTATATTAGTCGGTTATATGTAATATAGCCGGGTTATCGGATCAAGTGTTGATTCGATAATTTAATGTATAATTATATATGTGATATATTATATTACATTAACTAATATAAGCTCACTTAAAGATTCATTTTCTCACGGGATAATACATTAATGTATATACGTTATATGTTAATTATATTATTTTCTTTTGTTACAAAATATATTATATATGTGATATATAGTATTGTAACAAATTAGGGTTACAAATGCAACATGTTTTGTGGAGTTTAAACATGGTTAGGGTTTTGATTAGGGTTAAGCTTGGATGAAGCTTTCATGAAGCTTCATGAAGCTTTGACTTTGACCTTTGATATTTTGCATAGATTTTTATTAACCCAACCCAAACCCTTTACCCTACCCTAGTTTATTCTCTACAAGGGTTAAGCTTTCATTCTTAACCCATGGTTAAATTTATAACCATAACAATAATTTCATTATTCCTCAAAAATGGTTTTGCTTCATCTTCTTCGTCTTGCCTCATCAAGAAAACCTTCACTAGCTTTTTCATTTGTGATGTTTATAAGTGAGAATATGAAAACAAAAGAGAGCAAAATTCCTACTTCATCATCCTCATCTATTCTAGCCACTTAGATTAGGGTGTTTGCTTTACTAATACTTGATTAGTAAAGCAAGAGCTTGGGTTTGAGATTCTTCAAGGTAGATCATCTTGGATTAGTGAAGTCTTCAAGTAAGGTGCATCATTCTCTTCATGGAGCCTCTCGAGAGTCGGAGTTGATGATGATCGCAGCGAAGGGACCTCAACACGGAGCTTATGAAGCGAAGGAACGGACTACAAAGGTTGTAATCCCTACCTCTTTACCTTTTTGTATGTGATACAAACTTGTTACCCTAGAAATTCTAGCATGGTTCATGGTTTACTTGTTTTGCACCTCTCTAAAATTTTAAAGTGGCATGTGTGATACTGCCAAACCCTAGACTAGGTGTAAGGGAAGCCCAACAATGCTTTGATCACTGCCCTACCACAGCTCTAATGAGTCATGCAAACAGGTTTTGGTTGGGTACAGTCCCGAGCGACATGAAGGCAGTGAGTCATTGTCAGGGATTCGTATATTCCGGTATTGGGAGTTGATATCGCACTTTGTCCGGTTGGCCAGAAATATAAGACCTTAACCAAGGCAGTTGAGATTTACTGATGGTTAGATGAGTAGTTTCTCAGATTGGTCCTGAGCCAAATCGACACGGCTTATCAGATTATTAGGGGTCTGATGTTTACCACCCTCTTGATCCGATATGCGAAACTCTTAGAAGAAGAGACCGGACTGTACGGAGACTGTCACGGATAGGCTCAGTAGGGGTTCAGATGAGCTTGCTCGTCAGCCTTATTTTCGACAAGTACCTGGGTAGTCATTACGTACAGCTTGTGCCGCTGACGTGCTTGTGGTTAAACCCACTGCCAACGTACTGTCGAGTCTTTAGAGTCCCACACAGAGGGTTTCTCTAGTTCAGGAGAAACGATGTGGTGGCTTTATGTTTATACGTGCAGGGTTTTGATCGAATGATAATACTAGCCGGCTTAGGATTAAGCCGGATTATTAAATCAGCTATTGATTTGATAATTTACATATGCACATTTCGATGTGTATATTCTAGTATCATCTAGATTTTCGATCGAGCAGGGTTTCGATCGAATGATAATACTAACCGGCTTAGGATTAAGCCGGATTATTAAATCAGCTATTGATTTAATAATTTACGTATACATATTTCGATATGTACATTCTAGTGTTATCAAGGTTTTCAATTGGACGGTTGCTAATACTTGCGGGATTAGGATTAAGCCAGTTCATTAAATCGGATATTGATTTAATGCTAGTATTATTTTAGTAGTATTATTCTATCTCTTGGGTATTCGTATTTCTGTACGAATACGGGTATGTATATACGGTAGAATGTATTTTGTATTTATATAAAATACCTTCTAGAAGATGACACCTCATCTTGTACTTTTTCTATTTTGTTGAAAATAGAAAATGAGGTGGAAAGGGGAGGCATGGCATGAATCATGGCTTGGCTATTTATTGCTAATAATATTGAAGTATGGTGGGATTTTTGAAGAGGAAATCACTTAGCTATTTTCTTTACATAGACATCATTCTTCTCATGCCAAAAAAGGGAGTTATTCTTTACTTGCTCTTTTACTCTCTTCTTCTTGAGTTCATCTTCAATTCAAATCCTTAACCTTCTCATGTGTTGAGAGCCAAAAGATTTAAGATAGAAAATTACCATTAAACATTACCACATCACCTAAGAAACTAGATTAGAAAACTAGTTTGCTTAGTTTGCTTAGTTTTGGACTAGGAGCTTGAATCAAGAACCTTCAAGTAGATCATCTAGGACCGAGGAGGCCGGCCATCAAGGTTGATCAAGGAGACCTCTAGGAGCTTAAGAAGAGGAGTGAAGACCCGAAGGACACGAGCCTCTAGGTATAACTTTTCATCATAGTAGCTAGAAACTTCTAGTTAGCTTGTTTCAGTGTTTGGTTAGATTTTAGGATGTGTTTTCTAACGCCGAATTTTTAAAAGTGAAATTTTGTCGTTTCGCAACGGCAACAGCAGCGGACAGCGGCCAGGGCTTTAGGAAACCCAACAATATTATATCAGCATTGCTGGCAGATAAAAAATCATCACAGGTAGATAATAATCATCACAGGCATGCGAACAATAATATGCAATAGTGGATAATATAAGTGCCCCACGTTTCATTTGAGCCATAAATGAGACACGACATTCCCCGATCGTGTGGATAGCTAATGCAATGAAGAACCTAGACCCCTACGAGTGCGGTAAGTAACCCGCCAATCCCTGAAGTGAGGCAACCCCAATCAACAAGGTGAATGGGCCACCCAGCACTTCACCGAATCCGGTAGCTTGAGCACCTCTCCGTGAGTCAACCTATACCCACTACGAGTGCGGCGAATAGCCCACCAATTCTAGAATAAGGTCCCCCAGCCTTAACGCCATGAGATGCGGGCCCGTTGCCCTCTAGAACTGGCTATTCGAGCACTCTTCCGCGGGGTAATCCTAGTACAAAAAAGAAAATATATATACAATGGTGATATCGACCTCAACCTGGTCGTGCCCCAATAAAAGAATAAACAAACTGGCCGAAACGGCAATCCACATGTCGGATGCTCACCCCGCAATAATGAATATACAAATGAATCTGAACTGCATCTAACATCGCACACAAGGCTATCCAACACGACAATCCATCCATAACATCAGTGCAACACAAAACATCAACGTGAATATCATGTTCGTAAATCCGTCTGATTGTACATATAGCAACCAATCGGATTGCACCGTGCTATGATATTCACACTCGCAGAAACTAACAAATGCACTGAAAATCATGAATTCAAAATTTTGATCAATTAAAACTTTCCGCATTGGCCCTAAGTACAAACCCGTACTGAAACAAATCTGGGCCAAAAGCAAATATCCCAAAAATCACATTTCCATAACCTAGAGCAGCAGAAGAAATTAGGGGCACAATGGCCCAAAGTTGACTGCAGAACTGCGGCCAATTGCCATGTTAGGCGGCGGTTCCACGGCCAAAATTTAGGTTCATGTGATCCAATTTCTTCATGGCCTCTAGTTTTTCTTGCACATAATTTTAAGGCAATCTAAACAATTTTTTGAACAACTTTAAAATTCGAACATCGGGCATGTGAAATGGAAATGTGAATCTGGAAATTCCGATGATCGAAACTCTAAACTTATGCAAACTAGCTACTTAAGGTTTATCGAGTGGCTCTGATACCATGTTGGGTTTCAGTGCCCGCGCCGCGGAAACCGCGACCTAGAAGGAAGCGAAAAAAAAGCTTTTGCGAGCACCGAACGCCCATAAAACCCAGGATAAGGTCTAATAACCTGAAGTAGCTAACTAAGAGTGCAAAGGTTGAGAAACTACAACTTTTGTCGCGTGTCCACCCAATTGTGGAAGACCCCTCCAGGCTCGTAGCTGCCAGGATCGCGCTTGAAAATCGACCATCCTAGCCGAAGACGATCCACCCGAGGGAAACTGGAAGAGGCACTAACCGATGATCCAAACTTGTTAGGTGGGGATGGTCAGTGATGTAGGAATATTTCACTGAAGATTTCTCTCTTTTATCTCAAGCTCATGAGAGCAAGAAGAGGAAGAAGAAGGAGAAGACATGAGGATAATGGTGGCTCACTCTTGCAACCATGAAGCATGAGGCATGAGATGAAAAATATCATCAAGTCAAGAAGAAAAAGAGAATGTCTATATCTATAGCCAACCATAGTGCAATAATGTACCAATAAATGGGCACAATAAATGCCCAAGCCATACTCTTCACCATACTTCATTAATACTCATTTTCCACCACATTTTCCTATTTGATTTTCCAAATGGAAAACCAAATATAAGGTGTCCATCTTCTAGAAGCATTCCCGTATAAATACGGAATGCTTCGCCTGATATATGTATCGCTACACATACGCGTATCCGTATAAAAATACGGATAGCAACAAAGAGAGAAAATGAATAGTGAACAATAATACAAAAATATATGTATCAAAATACATATATAAATTATTAATATCAAAATACATATATAAATTATTAAATCAAATCCTGATTTAATAATCCGGCTTAATTCTAAGCCGGCTAGTATTATCAACCGCCCGATTAAAGTCCGTGTATCCCGTTGATTGATGATGTTATTGGAAAAAGTGTTTTGTAAGTAAAGTAGTAACCGCAATCAATAACGGTATCACTAGTAGCTAGCCGAGATGAGTATGGGCCATCCTCAGGGAAACATTGAACTTTTACTTGCTTTAGACGAGTTGATTAAAAATAGAGAGAGTAGTTTTTAGATCTATGTTGAACACGGATATAGAATTTATGAAGAAGAGCCTTGTAGGGTTCATGGAATTTAGTAGTAATGGATGATTAATTAAAGGTGACCCCTTTTATTTTTTAATAGATTTAAAACTAGATCGATAGTCGTGAATGCAGATTAGGGTTTTTGAAGGGAATATAGTTCCAACTCTTAACCCTTATCTTTTCATTGACCTCTATTCATGTCCCGACTTTACCAAAAAAATTGTTAATCTAATCTCAAATCGCGGTCGAGACTATCAATAAATTGGTAGCGCGCCCGATTAGGATGTTAACAATTACTTTGCTAAAGTTTATAAACTTTAAAAGATGTAAAAGGAGTTAAGAGATTTTATCATCTATTTATCTACCTTAATCCTACGAACCCTATGGTTGAGATAGAAGAGAAGATGAAGAAGGAGATCATAATGTAAATGCAGAAAGTAAAATGCAAAGAACTAAACTAAAGATCTACCTTTTTATTAATCAACTATCATTTACAAATCCTTCGAATTTAGAGTACAAGAACCCTAGTCTATGCTCCTGATCTCTATTCTCGTTGAAAGTAGATGATGCTTCGATTGATCTCCTGGATTCGTGGATCGTTGTAGACCTCTTGATCGCTTCGGATTGATAATTTCCAAGTGCAGCTCTCGGTCCTTTAAATAGTCACAGAAGATACAAACCCTATATCCCATAAGTTAGGATATGCAGCTATCATCCAACCACCAAAATATCAGATCCTACGGCCAAGATCTTGCCAAGGATCCACGGCATATATTGCATTTGGCTGTAAACCGCGGCGGTTTAGTATATTCATGAGTTGAGATTTATTGTGGTTTCTGGTGTTGACATTTGGAGATTTCTTAGATGTCTACATTCTACATATCTTATTCTGAATCTCTGCCGTTGTTAGATCTTGTGATTTGCTTCAATATTTCGGCAGATTTGATTCAACGTCTCGGATCTCCTTGATTCCAGACCTGAGCTAACATATGCACACTATCTCAAATCATAATGTTAGTAATATTTGTTATATTATTGAGATATTATCCTAACCATTTTATATGATATGATATTTTAAGAATATTGATTAGGGATATTTGATATGATATGCATATTTAAATCACTAAAATATTATATAAATATTATATGCATATATTTTCCTTCATAATGTTAAGTATAGTGTATAAACATATGATAAAGAGTATTTTGCAGATAAACCAGCATATGTTCTATAATTACATTAAACACCTTTAAGGACTTAACAAAAGTAAGGAAAATGTTCCATCAAATATGCAATATTTTCGACTGAACACGCCCTTTCGGATTTTCATCCGTGCCCATTTCGCTTGTGGACATACCTTTTTTTTGGCGGACCGTAACTTCAAGCACCATTAGCTGTAAGCCCCGACCTTTTTCGAAGGACTGCATCTTATAGGACCTGGGAGAGTTATAAATCGTTTATGCCCATGGATTGTATACAGTAATCAATATGGGGATCCGCCGTAGGGCTAAACGTATTAGTTTAAGGACATGACAGTCCATTAACACCGTATTTTGGGGCGAGTTTTTAGTTTAAGGACTTTTTGTTCCATTATCGCCGTGTTTTAGGGCGAGTTTTTAGTTTGAGTACTTTTTGGTCCAATATTAGTTTAGGGACTTCTCGGTCCATTATTGCCATATTTGGGACAGATATTATTTTAAGGATATTTGGGTCCATTATTTGTTTAGAGACATTTCGGTCCATTATTCCCGTGTTTGGGAGAACGCACTAGTTTAGGGACGTTCCGGTCCATTATCGCCGTATTTTAGGACGATTTTTTAGTTTAAGGAATTTTCGGTCCAATATTAGTTTAGAGACTTCTCAGTCCATTATTGCCATGTTTAGCACGAATATTAGTTTAAGGAAATTTCGGTCGATTATTAGTTTAGGGACGTTTCGGTCCATTATTCCCGTGTTTGGCGATCCGAAACGATTGACGGACCAAAAGGGGAACACACTAGTATAGGGATGTTTCGGTCCATTATCGCCATGTTTGGGAAAATGGAGTTTTTTCTTTTGGTACTACTTTCGGTGTTCTGACTCAGGAAGATAGCGAGCGGACACAAGCATCGTTATCCATCATTGACCTAAGTAATGACTCTTCAAGCGTAGTATATTTTGAGGAATCGGCCGTTTATTGGCCGGAACGGCCTTTCGCCATGCATATCCATGAGTATGTAGGCTCCACCTTGATAGACTTTGTCTATGATATACAATCCTTCATAATTCAGCTCGAACTTCTCCCGTTTTGCACGATTAGAGATCATTGGTCTTTTGACGACTAGCATGAGTTCGCCTTGCAGAATGTTCGCGGCCTGGTCAATCTTTCATATGACCATGTCATTCTTGCCTTATAAGCTTCCAGATTTTGTTGTGCTATAAGGCGGGTTTCGTCAAGAGCATCGAGCTCCTCAAAGCTAAGATGAACATTTTCTTCATCTGTCAGCTAATATTGAACTGCCACTCGTAGAGAGGGGAATTTGATTTCTAATGGGAGTAATGCTTCCGTGTCGAACACCAATGCATATGGTGTTGTATTCGTGGCCATCATGAACGTTGTTCGGTACGCCTAGAGAGCTTCATGCAGCCTTTCGTGCCAGTCTTTTTTTCTTCTAGACACTGTCTTTTTTATAATCTTGGTCAGGGTCTTGTTAAAGGCTTCACCTAGACCATTGTCCAGAAGATTATAGACTAAAGAGTATCTCCAATCTATTTTATGTTGCTCTACGAAGCGGCTGATTTTATGGCTTCTGTAAGCTTGTCCATTATCCGAGATAATCAGTCGCGGAGTGCCAAACCGATAGATGACATGGGTTTTGAAGAAGTGGAGGATATTCTCCGTCTTCACCTCCCTTAGCGGCACTGCTTCTGCCCACTTAGAGAAGTAATCGGTCGTTGCCAATATAAACCAATATCCTTTGGATGACGCCAGTTCGATGGGGCCAATTATATCGGTTCCCTATAATTTGAACGGCTAGCTAGCCACTATCGGGTGTAGTGGATTTGTGTGCTGATGTATGAAGTCCCCTTGAATTTAGCACAAGTGACACTGTTTCGTATATTCGAGGCAGTCCTGAATCATCGTAGGTCAATATTAACCCATTCTTTTTATTTTCAGCTTCATCTTCGGACCCACTTGATGAGAACCGTAGAGTCCGCCGTGTATTTCTCAGATGACTTTATTTGCTTCCTCCGGCCCCAGACATCTTAGCCATAGGCAGTCGAATGATCTCTTATATAGAGTATCATTGACGAAGGCAAATGATAAATCTCGTTTCATGAGCTGGTGTCTAAATGACGCATTTTCGGGCGTTCATTGGTACCTTAATTAGTCTATGAAGACTTCCCTCCAGTCCATGACCTTTTCTTTATTCTCTATTTGAAGGGCTACTTCTTCTGTCGTTTTTTTCCTTTGGATGTCTCTATCAGGTCTTCCGAAGATATATCTGTTGGCGTGAGAACCCTGCGGCTTTGCACAATGATCCTTACGTCATCGAGGTCCTCGTCGGCCAATTCTTTAGCAAATTTGGATAACGCGTCCACATTGCTGTTTTCCGCTCGCGGTATGCTTTCTAGGGTATAGGAAGGGATTTGTGTCAGCAGTTACTGCACTCTTTCGCCATACTTTATCAGCTCTGGTTTGGATATCCGATAGTCACCATTTACTTGGCTAACGATCAGCTGGGAGTCTCCATATATGAGGAGGTCTTTGATTCCCATGTCGATAGAGATCTAAAGACTTGCTATAATGCTTCGTATTTAGCTTCATTGTTAGTCCTTGGCTCTGTTAAAGAGAGGGTGTAATGCAATATCCCTTCTTGCGGGGTCACGAAGATAAGGCCCACCCCATCTTTGATTATGGGGGTGTTTTTCTTTTGCTGCTTTATGGAGGATGCTCCATTGAAGTAAAGCTCCCATTGAGCCTTATCTTCTTCTTTCTCTTCTTCAATTACGTCAAATGCGTCCTCATCCAGCAACTCGCAATTTAAGGGGGAGTTGGTTGGTATCGCATGCTCCGTGAGAAAGTCGGCTATGGCCTGTCTTTTCACTGCTTTGAAAAGTCGATACGTTACTGAGAACTCCATCAGGTGGAGGGCCTATTTGGCAAGCCTTCCTGTCAGTATGGCCTTTGACATTAGATATTTGAGAGGATCCACTTTCGATATGAGGTGGACCTCTTGTGCCAAAACGTAATGTCTGAGCTTTGTTATTGCGAAGATCAGCGCCAGGTAATACTTTTCGATGGGGGAATAGTTTCTTTCTGTCCCCAGGAGGACTCGACTTAAATAGTAGTAGCTCTCTCCTTTCCTTGATCGTTCTCTTGTGCCCACAATGCGCCTAGAGAACCCTCCAGGGCCGTTGTATATAGGATAAGGGGTTTTCCCTTAACTGGAGCAGCCAATATCGGCAGATTTTGCAAGTATTGCTTGATTTCGTCTACTGCGTTTTGGCACTTCTGATCCCAAACTAACGGGGTCCCCTTCTTTATCAGATGACTGTAGAGATGACATTTTCCGGAGAAGTTGGTTATGAAACACCGGATATACGCGAGCTTTCCTCGAAGAGACCGCAGTTGTTTGAGGGATCTTGGCATGGGCATTTCCATAATTGCTTTGATTTTTGAGGGATCGATTTCGATACCCCGGTGACGTATGATGAATCCTAGGAATTTGCCTGAGGAAACTCTAAACGTGCATTTTAGAGGGTTCATCTTCATATTATACTTCTGAAGACGTTGGAACGCTATTTTTAGATTTTCCCAATGTTGCACATGAGATTTACTCTTCACCACAAGGTTGTCGATGTAGCATTCGACTATCTCTTATATGAGGTCATCAAAGATCTTTGTCATAGCCCTTTGGTAGGTAGCACTGGCATTCTTGAAGCCGAAGAGCATCATCTTATAACAGAATATGCCCAACGGGGTCTGAAAAGGCGGTCTGCTTTTGGTCTTCACGATCCATTTTTATTTGATTGTATCCTGAGGATCCATCCATGAAGGAGAAGACTTCGTGAGTAGACGTGCTATCGATCATCAGTTCGGTAACGGGTACTGGGAAGTCATTTTTCGGGCACGCTTTGTTGAAGTCTCGAAAGTCCACGTAGATGCAGACTGTCCCATTTTTGTTCATCACCGGAACAATATTAGCGATCAAGTCAGGATATTGTCACGACCCGCAGGGTACGGAACGTGACTGGCACTTAAGTTATGAAACGTCTCAAGACGTCCGTAAAATAAGTAAGCCAAAGCCCAGAAACCAAAACCAAATAAGCAAAAGAGTGAAGAAAAAACCAATCAATTGAAAGCGAGTTTATCAAATAAGTCATATCAAACCCTTTTTAAAAACAATATCAATTTTTCCGAAAATTTCGGCAGAGTCTCCTTTGTAAAAACTGTCCCCCAAAATGGGTACAACAAGAATATATAAAAATACAACAAATAAGGCATCCCCAAGCGGGAGCTAGCTCTTCGCCACAAGACGGTCACAAATCCCACGCAATGTAAATCAGCAATGTGCGTAATAAACATAAAAAGCACAAGTAAAACAGCATGTCGACTCAAGTGAGCTCGACCCCAAAATACAGCATAAAAAAAAGAAGCCCACAAATCTCACAGTCTCATCTCTAGGTCAATATACAACAATACTGGTAGATACAGTAGATGGAGTACTCTAGATACAAAGAATATACAAGGTGGTACAAAATAATAATACAACCCACCTACGAGCAAAAGCCTCGAGTCCAGGCAAAAGAGGCAAAAGAAGCGGTGCGCCGCCGCTACTGTGCTGACGGAGCGGATCTGCAAAAGACTGTGGCACAACGGGGGTGAGTTGCCAACTCGTGATTAATAAATAACATCTATAGAGGCTATCACAAGCATGCACACAAGCATCCTAGCATCTATAATATAGGTATGGCAGGATATACTAGCAGGTATGTATGCAACATGAATATACTAGCAGGTATGTATGCAACATGAATATACTAGCAGGTATGTATGCAATATGAATCACCTCGTGATCTGCATGTGTAAGTATAAGAAATCATATTTTTCCTTTAGGAATCTCTTTTGAAATATCAGCACAATACCAATAGAATCAACAAGAATCTGTGTCCAGTATCGACACCTCAAAACTGTCTCAATCTCATGTATCCGTATCATAGTATCTCTGGCCTCAGCCGTTCGGCTGACCCATCTCAAATATCAATATCTCATCATCTCGCGGCCACGGTCGGTATCCTCTGGATATCCGCCGTGCCAAAACAGTCACCGGTAGGTAGTCCATCCCCTGCCAGGCTCAACGTCAGCATCACGACCTTCTTGTCCCGGGGTACCTTACCGGGCCCACCATGTACCCGTGACGGTTCCTCCACTCCTCGACACGGATCTCGAAAACCACAGCAAACTCATGGTGGACGACAGTTTACATCACTAGAAAACCGCAACTTTTTATATTTTAAAAGATCATAAGTTGTAAATTTTGCGGCTTTCCCCGAAATCCAGAAATATCATAAATCTTAAGAAATCATCATAAGTGCATATGTCAATGATAATGAATGCATATGGTATCAATAACTAAGTTGCAATGTATGATTAATAAACTAGGCATGAACAATTGATGTAATGGTATACATGCACATGAATAGCAATTCTACAATGTTATTTTAAGGATTTATTGCAATCGTACAGATTTAAGTATCAAATATGGTGACAATATTCTAGATTATAAGTTATCTAGTGTCGTGGCATGGCAATTACCAGAGCGTGTGTGTACGCATGAATAGTGCTAGTGCTGCATATAAAAAAACCCTGGTAATGGTGCAGGTGTCCTATAGAATGGGTTCGCATATGTATGACAATATAAAGCATGGATGTAGTAAGATGTTACGCAAGCATTTACTTCTAACTACTAATATCACTAGAAATCTTTAAACTACTTAAACTATCGGGCGACTTGCGCCATCCAAACGATAGTCCCCCGTAGATGTTAAATCTACTCACCGGAATGTTCAGCTAGCTACGTCCAATCACCGCTTTCCCTTTTCGTGCCGCGTCCGAAGTCTCCGCGACCGAACCTGAAATTTGCATCAATACAAAACATAAGGTTACATATCATGAAACGACGCAAATCCCAAACGAAAATATCCACGTTCACAAGCTATGCACAACGTGCACATGGTGCGCGGAACACACACGAAAATCAAAAAAACCAACTATAATCATCGTTTTGGGACGCCCGGCAAAACTAAAACCCGAACACACAAAACTCCGCACTCACACATCCTAAATGTCATAGGATATGCTAAAAATATAATCAAGTTATCATAAATAATTCATCATATAATTTTATATAAAAACTAGTAAGCACAAAAGACTTCCAAATTCGTGCAACTTCGCGGATTAGCGACAAAAGACTCCAATCTAGCATAAACATCTAACCGCATAACTAGTTAGCCACAATCACTTTGATTACAACCCAATACAATGCTTCAAATCCTATTAATCCATAAACCACCCTTTCTTGATTTTCCAAACTTAGCAAAAACCAACCCAAACTATACATGATACACTAATTTAACACTAATTTGAAGTCCAAAAGACAAGTTAACCACTTAGATTAGGCTAACAAAATAACTAGATAACAAAATAGATTTAATTAACCTACTAATGATTTCTAAAACCCTAGCTTAAATCAAAATACTCTCTTTAAAAACCTAGATTAGAAATTTGCTAAGCTTTTAACACTAAAACCACTTAATTAAAGGAATTTAACCAAAAGAATTTAATTAGGTAGAAATTATACCTCAAGATCTATGGATCAAGCATGGTGATTTGCCTCTAAAAATGCCTCATTTCCATATGTTTTCAACTAAATTAGGCTTGAGAAGAGATAGCACAAGGATTTGTTAGAGTTTTGTGATGGAATTTGTGGATTTTGATGGTTTTTAATGGATTTTGATGGAAATTTTGAAGCAAAAGAGAAGGGAAATTTGGGGGAAAAGAAAGGGGCTGTGTGCAGGTGGGGTTTCGGCCATGGGTAATTGGGGTGGAGTGAGGGAGAGTTATGTGGGATTTTCCAAGGTCAAAGCTCTCATATCTCACTAAAAACCCATACCCAAATTACTATATTTAAATCCCACTCAAAACAATTCATTCACAAGACTTAAAAGTCAAAAAAAGGGGGATGGGGCTGCTGCAGCAGTGGTGGGGCCGGCCTTGGGGAGTAGGGGTGAGTGGGAGTGAATACAAAAAGGTTCTATGCAAAAAAGACCCCCCACAAGTTCATATTTGCAAGTTTTAGTTCAAAAAAATTAGATTTTTGTTTTCCATCATAAAAACCCATTAAAACTTGAAATAAAATACTAAAAAATTATATTACAAAGAGATTTTAATTAACATGATTTTAAAGATTAAAATTAGCCCATTTAAATTTGTATTTATCGCTAATTTAATGTATTTTTTTTACCGGCTTAAAATAATATTAAAAATTGAAAAATTAGGGAAAAATTTTAAATGACCAGAATTTTATAAGTAACTCATTAGCTACTAAAAACTAGCAATTACCTATCAAAATTAGGTATAATTAGGCCTAAACTGCAAATATACAAAAAAAACGATTTACAGAAAAATACCAAATTTCACCGATTTTCGGGAAAACACCAAAACGACTTTTCAAGGCGTTACAGATATTGAGCCTCTTGGATGAAGCCGGAGTCGATTAGTTTCTTGATTTCAACGTTGATACTCATCTGAAGCTCGAGCCGCATCCTTCTTGGTGCCTGCTTGATTGGCTTTATATCTGGTAATATGGCCAGTTTATGTACCGCTACTTCTAGATCTAGACCCGGCATTTCGGAATAATTCCACGCAAAGCAGTCTTTGTATTACATGAGCACGTCTTTTAACGTGGCTACCTATATTTTAGATAGTAGCACACTGACAAACGTCGGCCTCGGATTGCCCTTCGTTCCAAAGTTGATTTTTTTTAGGTTGTCCGCCGTGGTGTGTATCCCGTCCTCTTGCTCTTTTGGCGCTGGTGGAAATTCTGATATCTCCTCATCATCATCTTCATTTGCGAAGCATCCGAAGAGGACATTCATACTCTCGTGCCCTTCCTATTTTAAGAATGTTATCAAATGGCATGTACGAGTATGCTTCCCTTTTTTCGGTTGAGATGGTATTAACCTGCCAGTGTAGGTCCTTTTTGGCTTGTGCTTTTGTGGCGGTCTTATCTTCTAGCTGTCGGATAAAGTAAACTTGCCTTATTGATACTGGTCTTCCACCCAATCTTTGAACGTGAAGCAGTCTTTATGGGGGTGACCTACTACTCGGTGGTAGAAGCAATAATCCGGATGATGGACCTCGTTTATTTGTTCGGGGTGCCGAGACTCGGGAAGCGTGATTATTTGGTGCTTCATGAAAAGGTTGAATATTTTCCATGTCTTGTCCTGCGAGAAAGAGTATTCCCATCCCATCTTCTTTATAAAGGATGGGCTTCAATCGAGCTTTTCTCGATTGAACGGCGTCTTGAACCTGTTTTGTTGTCTTCGAATGTTGTTTGAGTTCTTTGCCCTATTTTTATCTCTATTTCAGGATTTTCACCTTTCGCTAGAACACATAGCGGACCGGGGATGAAGAGTGTTATGGTCTACTTCCGCCGCTGATTGCTGGCTGAGACGCTGCGTCTTGGCCTTTTCTTAAATGGCCATTTCGCGGCTGTGATTGTCCGGGATCGCTTGACAAGCTTCATTAGCTTATCAATTTGTTCTTCGAGCAACGAATTTAATGTTTTCAAAGCAGGATCTCGCTCCGATTTGACGTCATGGCTACTCGGAATAGTGTTTTTTTCTTCACTCGAGCTGTTTATGACGTGGCAACTGTAGATTTGCTCCCTTTTCTTAGACCAAATGTATCCCAGCCCAGTTGTCTCCATCTTCCCGTTGGACTTCCTTCGCTGAGTCCTGGGAATATCCTAAATCTTTTTGTAGAATTGGGCTTGTCGAACAGTTTGTTCGAGAGGTATGTCTTGGCGGCTTAACAGCTCTTTCAACCCCTCCGCGTAATATCTTGGAAGATGGATGAGTTGAAGCCTGTCGAATGCAAAATCTGCACCTTGCAAATTTCTTTTTCAATTTTTGTCTTCGTAGATTTGTAGAAGAGGATCGCCTTTTCACCTCTTCGCCTAGGAGGTATGTAGAAAGTTTGCAGTTCTTATACGCTGTATGTATTGAGCGCATCAAGTTCCTTATAGTATCTAGGCGTAGACATTGTAACTTGTAGACTTTGATCCATTTCGGCGAGAGTCTCTATTCATGGGAAAATGGAGAACACTGCATTAGTTTCATCCTCGGAATCACTGCCAAAGACCAGGATCGGGGTAGATAGTCCGGGCTTATTGTTTTCTTTTTGGGGTTTCCCCGAGTAAACTATTCTTCGTCTTCCTCAGTATCGCTCCCAAAAATCGAGATAGTGACCGCAGATTTTTGTTTACTCTCCGGACTGTGGCACCTTTCAGTATCCTTGAAGTCCGGCAGAATGTACTTCGCATCTTCATACTTCCACACTTCATTCACCGAGAACAGATTTAGTTCTCCCGTGATGGTGTACTCCGAGCCATCCTTGAAATACTTCATACACTGATATTGTGTAAAAGGGACAATGTTGTACTCGTGTAACCAAGGCCTGTCGAGTAAAACGTTATATCAAGTCTTGGCGTCAATGACATGAAATTTGATGTCAGTAACGAGCAGCCCGAAGCGTAGCGTCAGTATTATGGACCCAAACGTCTGTGACAACTGTGAGTCGAACCTCGAGATGGTAATTTTATCTCGGGCTAGGTGATAAACATTCATGCAAATTTCCTTCAGCACTCTCACGTTGAGAAGATTAACGGAGGATCCGTTATTAACAAGAATTTTCCCTATCTTGATGTCGTGGCTGTACCCGTTGACGTATAACGGGCGATTATGTTCGAACGTACCGAGAAGTAGATCTTTATCTCTGAATATAATATCAGCCGTATGGACCTCTGCCAGTTTATTTTTCATCTTCTCTTCTACGAGGAAAGCTTAGAACCGGTCGGGCTCTTGTAATGCCTTGATCAGGGAATCTCGTGCCTCTTTGGACAGGAGGAGAGCAACCAATATGCTTAACTGCGATGGTATTTTCCTCAAATGTGCTAGGACATTGTAATCCACCTTTTTTTCTTAGACGGGTACTTTGCGGCGAGCTCTTTTACCACTTCTTCAACTAGGGCGATTTCTTCGGGCATTTTCCCTTTGCCTTTGTCTTTTTTGTTCGAACCTTTGTTTGCAGGTCCGAGCTACTTCTCAGGTAGTGTACGGTTAAACAGATGATTATTTTCACAGTTCTTCTCCTCCTATTCTTTTCCCGAGGCGGAGTCTTCAAAGAAAGAGTCGAGGGGTATTTCATACTCAGAATTGCTCCCGAAGGTGAGAACTTGAGGTTTTTCCCCTTTCGAATTAGTACCAACCATATGAAAGTTTTCAATCGTTTCATCATGCGTGTTCGTCTTGCCACTTTGATGTTGACGAGCGCGAGTTTCGCGTTTCTCTTCTTGAAGTGCTTTCGATGGGCAACATATCCTTGCCACCACTTCTTGAACGTGTTGCACTCCTCGATGGGGTGAGCGACCCTTCGATGATAGAGGCAATATTTTGGATATGATTCTTCACCGTAGAAGCATGGGACTCCAGGAGTATACCTTATGAGAGGTGGTAGTTTCATCCCCAGTGATAGGGCTTTGGCTAACCACTTCTCAGTTTTGATCATGCTCTTATTTTTTGCAGGTGTGTTTTGGTTTGATCAGAGCACTTACTGTAAGTCGATGTCGCGCACCCCACGGGTTCGTGAGGAGGCGGAATACGCAAAAACAATTTTTACGGGCTTCGCAACACAGACTTAAACTTCAGGATCGATACTAAACCCTAACTAGCAAAACTTTATGAGGTTAATTACTCGGAAAGAATGTTATACCTCACAGTATCATGTCCTTCGGGTCTTCTTGCTGTCCTCCTCCTCGTCATAGGCTCCTCGGATCGTACACGGATCGGGCCTCCTCGTCGATCCTCTCAAGTCAAAAACGATCCACCCGAGAGTATATAGTCCGAGCTCCAACCTCATATCTGAGGTAACTAAGGCACCTAGTTCGCTAAAATATATGTCCTAGATGATGTAGAGAGTGTAAATGGATTACTTTGTCTCTAAATACCCTAGGTTTCTCAACACATGAGACATGAAGGGTATAAGGAAGAAGAAGGGGAGCTTGAGGAAAAGAGAGTGAAGCAAGAACATTAGAATGAGATGGCTCTCATTTGTGATGAATAATGCATACCAATAATGCAACCACGAAATATCTAGCATGCTTCAAAATATCATATAGTGAATCACCTTCGTGAGTCACCCCATGAGTCACCTAAGAGCTATGCCTCATTTAAAGAAATCCTCCACCTCATTTCCTCTACCTCATTTATCTTTAAGGGGGGAAGATTGTAACATTTCAAAATAATAGACTATTATTTTTGGGAAATTTTTATAAATTAATAATAAAATATTGAATATTTTATTAAAGCGGTATAATTAAATACCGATAAATTGGAAAAAATTTGGAAAATTATGGAAATTATTAAAAGAGGGTGTTTTATGTGAATTATGCAATTTTTAAGTTTTTATGATTTATTTGACACTATTTTAGTGCTAATCGCGATTAAAAATCGCTAATCGCGGATTAAGCGTGTTTTGTGCACATAGCATGCACAAAGTCTTTTTCACACTTGTGCATTTTCTACCATGGTTTCATTTGGGTTTCCTATTTAATTTTAATAGAATGAGATGAGAAAAAGAAAAGAAAAGAAAAGGATTTGGAATAGAATATGGTAGTAGGTACGGGTGAGAGAGAGAAAGGTGAGGATTTCTTTGACTTAGCTTTTTCCCCCTTCATTCTTCACTCATTCCTCTCCCCTCTCATCATCTTGCTGCTGCTGCCCCATCTCCCCCTCTCCTCAAATCATCACAAATACATCCAAAAACAACCCAAAACCCTATCCCCGTTTCACAAATTTTGTGCACAAGCTCAAGGGAAGCATATTGGACCAAGAAAGCAAGGATTTTGGCCACTTGGGGCAACTCAAGAATTTTCTTGAGTTGCCAAATAAGGTAATTTCTGAAACATTAGCTTAGTATTTGCATTATTTTTACTCCCATGTTATGATAGAACCGATATCGAATGATTTTGTGGACTTAGGGAAAACCCTAGTTAGGGTTAATGGGAATTGAGAGTGGTGATGGATAATTAAGCTCAGTAAAGGCCACACAAACCCCCTAATGCTAGAATCAAGGCCTAAACCAGAGACTAGAAACCCGGAATACGGATTTAGAAAAGCCTATATCGGAAATTTGTGGATTCTGTGAGGGTTATTTAAAATCTGCTATCACTTGGAGACACTGAAAATTGTTTTGCAAACATAGAGAGATGTGCAGGCACCTAGGAAGCTAACCCCAAGACCCCCAGCTCCTAACTCCACAATACGGCCGCAGATTTAAACCCTCTGGCCGTAAATTGTGGCCAGAACTGGCCTATTTGGGTTCGTGTTTCTTCCATGGCCCCATCTCCAGTAAATTAGACCCCTGGAATGTGCAAAATTGACCAATTTGACCTAGGGTAGAATCTGGAGCCTGTTTCTGAGTTGTTGTTTTGATTCGTGTTTTCGTTTCTCGTATTTTGAATTCTGGAATTGCGTATTTGTGTTTTACCTCGATTACTTGGCGTTTGTACGACGATATCAAGGATTGTTTGATGGTTTTGAAAGCGTACCCATAGGCTCTAACCTATAAACTTTTAAGCGTATCGTTTTGGTTTTCGTGTGTCGTTTTGGTTTTGATTTGGTTTTAATGCGATGCGATACGTGTGACATGTAGGTACCCCTACGGTGATTCGAGATGATGAAGAAGATGAAGGCGACGTCGACACCGACACGCAGGATGCAAGTGAATAGATTATATCTACGGGAGAAGTCGGGTGATGGCATATAGCACCCCCGCAGTTCGATACTTAGTATACTAGATATATATGTATGATAGCGTTATGTGTGACTTGGATATTCAGATGTGATTAGGTGTACTATGGATAGAATAGGGCTTAGATGTAAACTAGTGTAGTTTCCTAGATACGAACCCTAGAATAGGCTTACGCCCCCACACACACATGCTTGCTTGTTATACTTATACCTGGATGATGAGGATAGTGTATGATATTTGGAGATGAGTCGATGAGATTGGGCATAGTGCCATGAGATTGGTGATATAATGTGATTCGTATTTGGGATACGATATGAGATTTTTCACGGGCCTTTGGACGTGTGTTTCACACACGCACTTATATTTATATTTATGGTATCGATTTGTACTAGACTTAGATCAGTACCCCAGATCATGTGATATGACGATAAGGATACCAGATAATTGATGAGATGAATGTGATTTTGACCCGTACCCAGCTATTGGGATGCCGTACGATGATTTACCGTACGAGCTTTACATTGATGATAGATCCGCACTCATGACTCAAGGACGTCATATGATATACTGTATCGTACCTGATACTATTGAGACGGGATCACCGACTATATATATATATATATCGACTCTGATTTAGGTGGTTTCCATACCCCTCCCGATTAGCGTGTTAGCTAGATCTGTAGTTGCTTAGTAGATGTTAGACTAGGCCGATGTCATACCAACTTCAAAACTAACGAATCGAGAGTATTTCAAAGATAGGCACAGGGATACTACGGACATTTTCAAAAGACGCATATTTTCTTAAAAACACCGTAGCCCTTATTTTACTAAAAAAACCCGATTCGTCTTAATTTAAAGGGCAAACTGACATTCTATTATTGATGCAGATGCGTCACTATGGTGTTTATTAGTCGATTTCTGCATATTCTTGATATTCGCATCGCATTGCATGTGCAAATGGTTATTGTTATATTAAAATCATATTGTTATGACACCAACCCCATTATCGATGATACATATGTTCCACGTACACCTGCTTGCCGGCTCACACACTCCATCATCGATAATTGCCATGTCACTACACTGTAGGACTGTTGCATTTAGGTTATGACCCCTTGCAGGGCATACTTGTGTACATACATATTGTACACTCATACTTCTGCACATATTACTATTCCATGTTGTATGATATACTGATATGCTTACATTTCTTTTATATGTCGCATACATCATGCTTTATGATTATACGCATTGAGATATGTTGTTTCCATGATTTTTCTGGATTTGGGAACCGTGGGTATTTCAAAAGAGAGTATGTATTGTTTTAAAAACCCGGTTACCCTTGATATGATATTTCAGTGCGCCCACCATGAGTTTTATCGGTTCTGATGTATATATATACCCTATGCGAGGAGGAGTCGTGAGCCGTATGTGAGTACATGGTGGGGCTCGGTATGGTATCCCGGGGCAAGAAAGGGATACTGTGTATACAGACGGTGAGCCTGGCAGAGGGACTACTACCTACCGGTGATATTATTTGGGCTCGGCGGATATCCGGAGGATACCGATCGGAGTCGAGAGATGATACGGGCCGATCCGGACTGACGGAGCCCGTGGGCCGATCCGGACTGACGGAGCCCGATATATGAGGATTTACGTGCCGATGCTGGGCACAGCTTTCATGATGTTTTCGAGTGTCGATGCTGGACACTCCGGTTCCATGATTTTGATGTGTCGCGAGGGACACATGTTGATTATATCCTCATACTTCCATGCATATGCTTTATGATATTTACATGCATGATGCTTATTGTCATTGGGTGGCACGTGGACGAGATCCACATACATACAGATATTGATCACATAGTTGAATGATATCCACATACTCATAGACTTCATGATATAGTCGACATTGATCATACCTCAGATTTATGATATGTTATTACCTGAGGCACTGGCACGAGCACTTGGCACTACACTCATGTATAGATGTTATATTGCCACCTTATCATGCTTCAGACTTATTCATTTGAGGTTTATATATACATTTGATCGTATTGACCTAAGATTATGTCATACATACGATTTCTGCTCTGTGATGTTTTCTATTCATGAGTTGGCAACTCACCCCAGTTGTGCCACAGTTTCTTGCAGGTTTTGCTGTACAGGTTTCATTGCGGCTTTTCTGGCACACTGCTTCCTTTCTGGGTGATTGCATTGGTAGGTGGGTTCACTCGCATCGTGACCACCCTTGTATTTATTGTATTCTGTTGTATCTAGTAATTCCATCAACCAAACTTGTATATAGTTTCAGACTTAGAAAACCAGTTGTGTATTATTTCGACCTTAGAGTCGCGCGTTGTAGTATTATGGTTTTCAAGCTGATTTGAGTTTTCCTTTAAGTTTTGATCCTCGCCCTTTGGCGTTGTATATTATATTGCTTACGTGGTTGTGACCATCGATTGACGAAGAGCTAGCTCCCGTTTGGGGATGCCTTTTTATTGTGCATATATATATTATTCATGTTGTACCCCGTTCGGGGCCAGTATTTACAAAGGAAACTCTGCCAAAATTTTTAGAAAAAACATTGAGGATTTTAAAAATGCATATTCGGCTTACTTATTTAAAAACCTCGTTTTTAAACATGTTTTCTACACTTCTTTAAAACTAGTTTTCCTTATTTACTCCTTAAAATGGTTTTAGATTTCTGGGTTTTTGGCTTACTTGGATTAGATGAGGTCCTATAGACTGCATATGATTCAAGGGCCAGTCACGTGCTCTTTCGGGTCGTGACACAATCTTTTGGGCGCTCACGTGTATTTCATGTGAGGCGCCAAATCCTTTTCTTTTTAGAGATTTAATCTCTGTTAATGGCATTTTGTCCATTAATGATCACCAATATCTATATTTTGAAGATCTGGGATCGTTTTTATTGGAGAACTAAGTTCTTCTGTTTCTTTTATCAGAACTAAGTTTTTTCATGTAGGGTTAAACCCTGTTTGCAAAAGAATTAAATTCCTAGAACATACGTTCTTTTCTCTCTTTTTCTTTTAATCTAGTTCTTTCCCCTAGATTTAGAGTTTGAAGAACAGAATCTCCCCGATGAAAATTAAATTCTCAACTTGTGAGGAGATTTTCTTTGTAAATCTCAGATCAGAAGAAGAACTAAGTTCTTTTTATGAATGGTTAAACCCTTATTTTATTTATACTAGGCAAAGAAGATACATTTTATCTCTACTTTTTCTTTATCTAGGGTTTGAGAGGTAAAGGAGATTTCTTTTCCAAGAGAATTGAATTCTCGGTTTGTAGCTTTTTTATTGAAAGCTTATGGGATCAATTCTCTCCTTTTGTCTGTGTCTGCGAGACTTGAAATCTCAGATTCTTTATATAGAGGAGGCGGATTGTTAATCAGTTTTGAGAAAATGTCTCCTTTGAAAGATACCAAGTGATTTAATTGGCCTCAAAGACTATTTGGGGGATTTTATCCACCGTCGGATTTTTGATTCGGTGTATTTCTGTTTAACAGAATATATTTTCTTGTTTTTAACAAGATTCGGGAAATATTTTCCCATATACAGAATTTAATTATATCAAACGGTGATTTTTTAATCACCGTTGGATTTTTAGTCCAAGGGTTCTCTGTTTAACAAAGCATATCTTTCTTTATTTAGAAAGATATAGGGAGATATTTTTCCATCTCATGAGATCTTTGATCAACAGCTTTTTGTTTAACAGAAAATATCTTTCTCATTTAGATAGATCAGGAAGATATTTTCCCTCCATAGAATTTAATTCTATATCTGATGATTTTTAATCACCATTGGATTTTTGATCCAACGGTTCTCTGTTTAACAGAGAATATCCTTTTCTTTGATCAAGGGAGCTATTTTCCCCGAATAGAATTTAATTCTATATAGGAACGTGCTCTCACGTGTTTAACACGTGGCCCCAGTATGGCTTTCGGCCTGTTTTATTTAGCGCTCATATGCAAAGCATATGAGCGCTCACGTGTTTAACACGTGAGGCTGGTTTGCCCTTTTTTGGTTGTTTATTCTTAGCGCTTAAACGTTCACGTGTTTAACACGTGAGGTCAGTTTGGCCCTTTTGGTTATTTATTTTCAGAGCTTATATGCTTTGCATATAATCGCGTACGTGTTAAACATGTGAGGCCCAAACTGTGGGAATCCTCATCTTCTTTTTTCTTCCCCCTTTTTTTATAAGGGAACATGGTCCACACCCTATGCAAAGAAACAAAAATGCTTTTGTTTCGGGGAGGCTCTTTTATAGCCTCCCGAGATCCCGGAAGGATGTCCCGAAGCAGACGGGAGGCCTATTTAGGGCCTCCCGATGACTGCCTCGGGACCATGTCAGAAACTCTTTTACAGTGTTTGTTTAGATGAAACTCATATATTTGAGTTTCATGCACGAAATGAAAATGTGGGGTATCATTCTCAATGTTTGTGAAAAATGAACACATGGATTTGTATTCAAGGTATGAAAAACATGGCTTTGAGCCATGTTTTATGTGATGAATGCAGTGTTGTTGGCACTGCATTCACTAAAACAGATGTGCTTTGCAGATCTGATAGATGAATCGGGTATTTCTATTCACAAGGTAGGAGACGTGATTTCCATGTCCCATTAATAGAGGTTTTTCTTTTCATAGATCTGATGACATGATTTTCATGTCTCATGATTAGAGCTTTCCTATTCGTAGAATATGAATCAGACATGTATTTCATGTCTGAAATGATGAACAGAATTTTCCTGTTCAAAAATATCCTAAAGACATATTTTCAAATGTTAGGGAATGAATGGGATTTCCATTCATATGATCTCGAAGACACATATGTATATCTCAGAGTGAATAGAATGTTCTATTCATTATTTTTATTTATGAGAAGGAAACATAGAGTTTTGAAAAATGTTCTTTAAGAAATAGCTCATCTATTTCTATTTATGTCTTAGGAAATAGGATGATCTATTTCTCAAATATGCTGAAGATAGGATGACCCATATTCTTGGTTTAGTTCATGGGGATTCAAAAACACATTTGTATTTTAGGTCTTCATCTTTCTGAAGAAAGCCATGGATATAACATTCAATAAGTTTCTCCATTGGTGATGAAAACTTATATAAGTATAAGTTTTCATGGATTTTTTATGGATTTTTGATCAGAAAGATAGAGAGATCAAGATAGAGAAAGAGAATATGAAAAGAAAAGATAGGAATGGAAACTCCATTCCTATGGCCCTTACCTACTTCTTCTTCTTTAAAGGCTATGAACACTTGGAAATTCTCTTTAGAATTTCTATCTCTTCCATCTTTTTTTCTCTTTTGTGTTGATAGGGGGTATATATACGCCTCTGTGAGTGGAGAGTGGTTGTAACTGTTCCCCGTGATTTGAAGGTGGGTTGGGGAGAAAATCCCCCTCCCCCTATTTTTTCAAAAATAGATCAAGATGCCTATTGTAGAGGGTCCTGGAATCCAAAAGGGGCCTCCTGGAACCTAGAATGGGGTCTCGGGGCCCAAATGGGCCTTCCGGAACCCAAAAGGGGTCACCTGGCACCCAAGAGAGGCTTCCCGGAACTCAAGGCCGGAATCCCGAAACCCAAAAAGTGGTCTTGAAATCTGAAATCTACATCCGCAGGGTTCAGTGAATTGGCCATAACTTTCTCTAGGAAATTCCAAACGATGCACCGTTTGATTTTTTGGAAATTAGATTCAATGGGTTTTCAAATGAATACTCATTTGTCCCAATTGACCAAGTTTGTTGAATCCTATAGGCATTTGAACTCAGCCTGCAAATTCACAACTACCCGATTTGAGTACTTTTGAGAATCAACATTTTTGGTTCCCCATCAATATCATGTATACAACTTGTATATATAAATGGATATATATGATATGAACACATTTTTTATGTGTCAACATTGTCATTGACTCCTAAGCCAACAAACAAAGTCAATAAAACAAACACATACTCAGAACTTAAGAGACCGACAAAAATGGTTATCTCACTTCCCTCCTAACTCAATTTTCTATTTCATGATACAGACATCTCTTGGTCAGACTAGATCGATCTTATGTTAGGTGACACCCACATTCTTCTGCAACTTAATGCTCAACTCATGCATGTGACAAGGACAGAAGGAACATCAAATTAGATCTAATTAACTTGGGGCTGTGAAATGATTGAATGATTGTGTTGGTAACTAGGGCTGCCTTTGAGTCAAATACATGGTACGTCCGTACCTGCATGGTTGAAAAGATGAGCAAGGTTGTCCATGTCTCTCTACTACAGTACTTGGCCTCGTGATCCTTGGCTCTCTTTCCCCGGTCTGAATAGTTGGGCGAATTCGTGCATTATTCGTACATTTTTTATCGGCTGATTAATTCTCCGATTTAATTACCACAGACAAACGTTTTGAATAATTCGTGAATTATTCGCGAACAATTCAAATAAACAGCGAATAATTCATAAAAACAGCGAATAATTCGCAATATCAAAATCCAGTATCCCGTATATTAATTTCTTGCTCGAAATCCTTTCCGAACATTTCCCGAATACTTGCCGAATCTTTCCCGAATGCCTGCTGATTTTTTCCGAATAGTTTTCCGAATCCGAATTTTCGACCTCGCCTAATAATTCCCGAAGGACGAATTAATTTGTGACAATGCTCTTTGCAGTTGTTGACTTGTTGTCATTGAATCAATCAGTGCGCAGCTCCGCCGCTTATAATTCTCTTCAAACAGAAAAAGAACATGCATGTATGCCTTGGCCTTTGATTGGACAAAACTCTCCATCATCTGAGAGCTTTCCATCTCCTGGTCTCCAACTACTCAAATTGGCCACAAGGTCGATCACACAGATCTTGCTTGTCATAGTAAAGCGTTTTCCCTTCATGAAATCAATGTTCTTTTCTCCACCCATTTCTACAAGGCTCAGGGCCTTGGCAATAAAATTATGAAAAACTTTACTGTACTTTGTGTAATAAGTCAAAAAAAATTGTTCTTGTGAATATCAAGTTTTGCTTTTGTTCAGGATTTTTGTCCCTTTGAGTAGCAAAATTAGAAGGTTTTTTTTTTTGGTTTGGAGTTGAAAAGATAGTAGAGTGTGAATATCAATGGTGAGAATAAGATATCTCGCCATTCTACCGCATATTCTAACAATACATAGATTGTTAGAGTTAACCCAAGAGTTGATGCAAAAAATAGTTGGTCTCAACTCTTAGCTTTTACTGATGTAGGCTGAGGTGGTTGACTCCAAAGCCATCAATTTGGGTAAACCTAATACTCCAAACACGAGGGAATAAGAAAGTTTGTTGTCCATCTCCCAATGAAGTCCCAAATCCATGAAACAAACAATCTCTAGGGTGGATTTTTTTCTAAGCGAAGGAAAATTGTTCCGCATTGCGTTAAAAAATATTTTAAGGGTGCGCTTGGTAGGAGGTAATCCTAGATTACCATGAAATAATTACCCTACTTGTTTAGATGTAAAATATATTGCCAAGAATATAGAATTACCATGATAATCAAATGAACATATTTCATGGTAATCCTATTTCTCCCAAAACATGTGTCTATCCTGAATTACCATGAAATATTCCTTCCTAACATGAATTGCCATGACGATCCGCCGCCGGCCGGTCGGCCCTGCCGTCCATCGTCAGTCGTCTGTCATCCATTCGCTGCCGGCCATCGCCGATCGTTTACCGGCCCACTCGCGGCCGATTGGACGTTCATCTCCTGCTGGACACCGACCTGTTGGATATGTAGGCCCTAGAGTCCTTTATTGTATAGGATGCTAGAAGTATGTATGTACAAAACAATCTTGCTCGATATGATAGTATGGTATTTGGTTTGTTTTATCATAACATGTGTATATGTTATTTCATATCGCCAATACATGTTGATAAAACCCGTAGGATTCTTACTTGACTACCAGCGTTGTGATAACAGTCATACTTGTGAGAGCTGGGTAGTCGATAAGCATATCCTTAAATGTCCCTAGTCGTGGAAGTATCGAGACTAGGCATCGATATTCCAGAGTAGACTAGTATATATGTTTCTAGACCTGTCGAGGGGCGATGGTTGGTCCCACAGCCATTGGTGTGTTTCACCAAAGATTATATACATGTGCTCATTAGGGGTGAGTACAATGGACGGACTCGCCGAGAACTGGCTAGATGGTATTATACCTATCGTCAGATAGCAGTTCTCTGGTGACATGAGTACAGATGGTCTAACGACCTGAGATCGTCATTTGTCCCATAAGAGTTCTCACTGTGCTTTGATTACTTCCTTACCACGGCTCTACTGAGTCGTGCAAACAGATTTTAGTTGGATACAGTCCCGAGCCATATGAAAGCAGTGAGCAATTGTTGGGGATTCGTCTCTCCCGGTATAGGGATTCAATATCGCTCTGTGTTCGATTGTCCAACACCATAAGTCACTAGTCAAGGCGGTTGAGAATTACTGATGGTTAAATCAGTAGATTCTTGGATGGTTTTGAGCCACATCGGCTAGAATTATCGAATTATTAGGGGTCTGACGTTGACCACCCCTAGACCCCGTATGGGTTACTCTTAGACGAACAAAACAGACTATACGGAGATTGTCATGGACAAACTCAGTAGGAGTTCGTGTCACGACCCGCAGGGTACGGAACGTGACTGGCACTTAAGTTTACGAAACGTCTCAAGACGTCCGTAAAATAAGTAAGCCAAAACCCAGAAAATCAAAACCAAATAAGCAAAAGAGTGAAGAGAACCCAATCAATTGAAAGCGAGTTTATCAAATAAGTCATATAAAACCCTTTTTAAAAACAATACCAATTTTTCCGAAAATTTCGACAGAGTCTCCTTTATAAATACTGGCCCCCAAAATGGGTACAACAAGAATATATATGAATCCAACAAATATGGCATCCCCAAGCGGGAGCTAGCTCTTCGCCACAAGGCGGTCACAAATCCCACGCAATATAAAGCAACAGCATGCAAAATAATCATAAAAAGCAGGAGAAAAAAAAACGGCATGTCGACTCAAGTGAGCTCGACCCCAAAATACAGCATAAAAAGTCCACAATCTCACAGTCTCATCTCTAGGTCAGTATACAACAATACTGGTAGATACAGTAGATGGAGTACACTAGATACAAGAATATACAAGGTGGTACAAAAATAATGATATAACCCACCTAAGAGCAAAACCTCGAGTCCAGGCAAAAGAAACAAGAGCGCCCGCCGCTACTGCACTGACGGAGCGGACCTGAAAAAGGTTATGGCACAACGGGGGTGAGTTGCCAACTCGTGAGTAATAAATAACATCTACACAGGCTATCGTATACATGCACACAAGCATCCTAGCATCTAAATACAGGTAAGGCAGGTCATAATGGCAAGTATGTACGCAATATGAATATGCTAGCAGGTATGAATGCAATGCGAATCAATTCGTGATCTGAATGTGTAAGTATAAGAAATCATGTTTTTCCCTTTAAGAATCTCTTTTGAAATACCAGCACAATACCAACAAAATCAACAAGAACCTGTGTCCAGCAACGACACCTCAAAACTATCACAAATCTCATATATCCATGTCATAGTATCTCTGGCCTCAGCCATCCGGCTGACCCAGCTCAATATCAAAATCTCATCATCTCGCGGCCACGGTCGGTATCCTCTGGATATCCGCCGTGCCAAACAGTCACCGGTAGGTAATCCGTCCCCTGCCTGGCTCAACGTCAACACCACATTCATCTTGCCCCGGGGTACCATACCGGGCCCACCATATACCCGTGACGGTTCCTCCACTCCTCGACACGGATCTCGAAAACCACAGCAAACTCATGGTGGACGACACTTACATCACTAGAAAACTGTAATTTACATATTTTAAAAATATAATAAGTTTAGAAATTTTGCGGCTTTCCCCCGAAATCCAGAAATATCATAAAATCTCAAGAAATCCTCATAAGTGCATATGTCAATGATAATGAATGCATATGGTATCAATAATCAAGTTGCGATGTGTGATTAATAGATTAGGCATGAACAAATAATATGATGAAGCACATGCACATGAATAGCAATCCTACGATTTCATTTTAAGGAATTAAAGCAATAGCGCGAGTTTAAGTATCAATTATAGTAAAAGGTTTCAATTTAAAGGTTATCTAGTGTGGTGGCATGGCAATTACCAGGGTGTGTGTGTAAGCATGAATAGTGCTCGTGCTGCATATAAAAACCCTGGCAATGGTGCAGGTGTCCTATAAAATGGTTTCGTATATGTATGTCAATATAGGTCATGAATGTAGCAAATAATCATACAAGTATTACACCCCTAATTACTAACATTACTAAGAATCTTTTTAAGGTACTAAAACTATCGGGCGACTTGCGCCATCCAACGATAGTCCCCCGTAGATGTTACATCTACTCACCGGAATCCCTAGCTAGCTGCGTCCAATCACCGCTTTCCCTTTTCGAGCCGCGTCTGACGTCTCCGCGACCGAACCTGGAATTAACATCAATACCAAACATAAGGTTACATATCAAGAACGACGCAAAACCCAAACGAAAACACTAACGTTCACAAGCTAGGTACAATGTGCACAAGGTGCGCGAAACACACGCGAAAATCGCAAAAACTGCAAAAATCGCTGATTTGGTCGCCCGGCAAAACTAAAACCCGACTTCTCAAAAATCCGCACTCACGCATCCTAAATGTCATAGGATAAGCCAACACAATCATCAAGATATCAAAACTAATTTATCACATACTTTTATCACAAAACTAGTAAGCACAAATATTCTAAAAAAAACGACGCAACATCGCCGTTATGCGATAAAGTGCTCACAATCCAACACTACATCCAACTAACCCACTAGATAGCCATTACATTAGTTTTAAACCATTAGCAATGCTTAAAAACCTAATTTCCATAAACAAAACCTTTCTTGATTTTCATCATTAGCAATTTCAATCCAAAACTAAACATGACAATACCAAATTAGCACTAATTTGAATCCCACACAAATAAAGTAACCTCATTAACATAGATTAGCAAACAACTAGATAGCAAAATAAATTTAATTAACTAAATTTTAAAGATTAAAATTAGCCCAGAAAAATTTGTATTTATCGCTAATTTAATGTATTTTCTTACCGGCTTAAAATAATATTAAAAAATTGAAAAATTAAGTATAATTTTTAAACGACCAGAATTTCATAATTAACTCATTTTCTACTAAAAACTAGCAATTAGCTATCCAAATTAGGTATAATTAGTCCTAACTGCAAAATAACAAAAAGGACGGTTTTCGGAAAAATACCGAATTTTCACCGATTTTCAGGAAAACACCAAAACGACATTTCAAGGCGCTACAATCTTCCCCCCTTAAAGAAATTCGGTCCCCGAATTTAAAAATATAACTACGCATACCTTCAAAGAGATGGGGATATTTCTTCCTCATCTCGCTCTCGGTCTCCCAGGTAACCTCCTCGCTGCTCGGGCTACGCCAAAGGACCTTGACGGTTGGTATAATCTTCGATCTCAACTTCTTTACCTGCCGATCCAGGATGGCCACCGGCTGCTCTGCAAAGGAAAGGTCGCGCTCCAGCTGGACTGTCGGGTGCTGAATCGCATGCGAAGGGTCGTGAAGGTACTTGCGGAGCATCGAAACATGGAAGACGGGGTGAACATCGGGAAAGCTGGGTGGAAGAGCCAAACGATATGCAACTGCGCCGACACGCTCGAGGATCTCGAAGGGACCTACGAATCTAGGGCTAAGCTTCCCCTTTTGCCCAAAACGCATCACGCCCTTCATCGGAGAGACTTTCAGAAAAACATGGTCGCCAACTGCGAACTCTAATCTGCTACGGCGCCTGTCTGCATAGGATTTCTGTCTGCTCTGAGCTGCCCTCATCCGGTCTCGAATCAACTGTATCTTCGCTGTCGTCTCCTCAACAAGCTGCGGCCCCAAAATACTGCTCTCGCTGAGCTCTGTCCAACAGACAGGCGATCTGCATCTCCTCCCATACAATGCCTCGAAAAATGCCATGTGAATAGTATCCTGGAAGCTGTTGTTGTAGGAGAACTCCACTAGAGGTAAATGACGATCCCAGCTACCGCCGAAGTCTAAAACGCACGCTCTGAGCATGTCCTCGAGAGTCTGAATGGTCCGCTCTGACTGTCCGTCGGTCTGCGGATGAAATGCTGTGCTGAAGCTCAAACGAGTGCCCAAAGCCTCCTGGAGTCTCTGCCATAGTCGGCTGGTAAACTGAGTGCCTCGATCTGACACGATACAAGTCGGTACGCCATGTAGTCACACGATCTCGTCAATGTAGAGCTGAGCATACTGAGCGAAGCTGAAAGTCGTCTTCACTGGCAGGAAGTGAGCCGCTTTCGTCAATCGATCTACGATCACCCAGATGGAGTCATACCCTCGACTGGTCCTTGGTAGACCCACAACGAAATCCATCAAAATCTGCTCCCATTTCCACTCCGGAATGGGTAACGGCTGTAGCTCTCCTGCGGGCCTCTGGTGCTCGGCCTTGACTTGCTGGCAAGTCAGGCATCTCGATACAAACTCCGCAATGTCCCTCTTCATCCCGTCCCACCAGTAGGTCTCTCTCATATCATGGTACATCTTGGTGGAACCAGGGTGGACACTATACACTGATCGGTGTGCCTCCTCAAGAATGTCGCGCCGCAATCCATCAGCATCTGGTACGCACAGTCTAGATCCATATCGTAAAATCCCCTGATCATCAATCACGAACTCGGAAAATCTGCCATGTCCCATCTGTGCCATGATCTCCGAGCAACGGTCGTCACTGCGCTGTGCCTCATATATACGGTCAAGCAACTGTGGGCGTGCACGAACATGCGCGAGCTGTCCCCCTGTCTGAGTGAACTCGAACTCAACTCGGCTGTCGCATAAAATCTGCCAATCTGCTGACGACTGCCTTTGCACTGCGCGCAAAAAGGATAGACTGCCCCCGGGCCTCCTACTCAACGCATCTGCCACTACATTCGCCTTGCCTGGGTGATATAAGATCTTGCAGTCGTAGTCTTTCACCAACTCCATCCAATGACGCTGTCTGAGATTCAGGTCTCATTGCTGAAATATGTACTTTAAGCTCTTGTGGTCTGTGAATATTTGGCACGACTCGCCATATAGGTAATGTCGCCAAATCTTCAATGCAAAGACCACCGCAGCCATCTCCAAATCGTGAGTGGGGTAGTTCTGTTCATGCTTCTTCAACTGCCGAGAAGCATAAGCGATCACCCGGCCATGCTGCATCAGTACGCACCCTAATCCTACTCGCGAAGCATCACAGTAGACCACAAATCCGCCTGATCCCGAAGGCAAAGATAATACCGGCGCCGTAGTCAAATAAGTCCGTAACTGCTGAAAACTGCGCTCGCACTCCTCTGTCCAAACGAAAGGAACTCCCTTCCGGGTCAAACCGGTCAAAGGTGCAGCTATACGGGAGAAGTCCTGAACAAAACGCCTGTAGTAGCCCGCCAGGCCTAGAAAACTACGGATCTCAGTAACCGATGTAGGTCGGGGCCACTGCTGAACAGCCTCAATCTTCTTCGGGTCCACACATATGCCGTCTCTCGTAACCACGTGACCCAAGAATCCGACGCTGTCCAGCCAGAATGCATACTTGGAGAACTTTGCGAACAGCTGGTGCTCCCTCAGAGTCTGTAACGTAATCCGCAAGTGCTGCTCGTGCTCCTCTCTGCTCCGGGAGTACACCAAGATATCGTCGATAAACACGATGATGAACGAGTCAAGATACGGCCTGAATGTACGGTTCATCAAATTCATGAATGCTGCTGGGGCGTTGGTGAGTCCGAATGACATCACCAAAAACTCATAGTGGCCGTAGCGCGTGCGGAAAGCTGTCCTCGGTATATCCTCCTGTCGAACTCGCAGCTGATGGTATCCTGATCGCAAGTCGATCCTCGAAAAATATCCCACACCCTGAAGCTGGTCGAACAAATCATCAATGCGTGGCAACGGATATCTGTTCCGAACGGTAACTTTGTTCAGCTGGCGGTAGTCGATACATAAGCGCAAACTTCCGTCCTTCTTCTTGACAAATAGGACCGGAGCACCCCACGGAGAAACACTAGGTCGAATAAGCCCCTTCTCTAACAAATCCTGCAACTGATCATTCAGCTCTCGAAGCTCTGCCGGGGCCATCCGATAAGGCGGTATAGAAATAGGCCCCGAGCCGGGAATCAAATCAATGCAGAACTCAACATCGCGCTCAGGTGGTAGCCCAGGTAGCTCATCAGGGAAAACATCAGGGAACTCACAAACAACCGGGACCCGGTCCAACGGAACCTCTGCAGCTCGAGTATCACAAATATACGCTAAGAATCCCTGGCATCCCTTCCGCAAGAGCTGACCAGCGCGAAGAGACGAAATTAAGCTGGGAAGGGTGACACTGCAGTCTCCCTGAATAACAAGGACTGGCTCTCCCGGAAAGCTAAATCTGACTGCCTTCTCACGGCAGTCCACCGAAGCATAACAGGTGGCTAGCCAATCCATGTCTAGAAGCACATCAAAGTCCAACTTATCGAGGAGAATCAAATCAACCGATGAATCCCTCTCCCCGATACGAACGGAACACAAACGAAATACAAAACGAGCGACAAACGACTCGCCTACCGGAGTAACAACAACAAGTGGATGATCTAACGACGACGACTCACGGCCCAACATCGGTGCAAAGTGTGTAGAGACGTACGAATGTGTGGAACCTGGGTCAAATAATACCCGTGCGTCGAAAGAACAAACTGGCAAGGTACCTGTCACAACGGCATTGGATGCCTGCGCATCCTGCGGTGTCAAAGCAAATATTCGGGCCTGTCCTCCACCGATAGCGGGCTGACCTCGACCTCGGCCTCTGCCTCCTCATCCTCTCTGAACAGGACCGCAGCGTCCACGGCCTCTGGGTGCACCTAACTGGCGTGGAGCATCGCCAGTGGTAGGAAGTAGGGCTTTCTGAGGAGGGGGTGGTGATGGTGGTAGGGTCACATGCGGAACGGTCGCCGCTCCCTGTCGTCTCGCCGGACAGTCTCTGACAAGATAGTGCGGACTCCCGCACCCAAAACACCCTGGCGACGGCTGCTGTCCCTAGGGATATGAACCATATAACTGTCCCCGTCCAAATCCTTTGCCAGGCCTATCTCTCGGAAGGAATCTGGCGCGCTGCCTCTGAGACGGTACATCGGTGCGAATCCTCTTCGGCCCAGAAACGGCCGAAGTCTGTGATATGCGTGCCTCCATCCGTAATGCAGTATCCATAGCAGCTGAATAAGTGTCGTAGTGCTGGGCTCCAATGGCAAGATATAGCTGGGCATCAAGTCCCTGTACGAACCTCTTCACCATCTTCTCTTCGGTATCCACCAAATACTGAGCATATCGGGATAACTGTGTAAACTGGATGTCATACTCAGACACCGTCATCCCAGGTGTCTTGACTAAGGCCTCGAAGCTACGAGCTCTGGCGTCACGAACGCTCTCTGGGAGGAAACGAGCTAGAAAGACCGCTGTAAACTTGGCCCACGTCATAGGCGGTAGACCTGCAGCTCGACCTCTCAAGACTGACTCCTACCATGTCTGCGTGAGACCCTCTAGTCGGAAACTCACAAGCTCTACCCATCGATCATCCGAACATCTCAGCGAACGGCAGATCCTGGCTAAACTGTCAAGGAACGTCTGTGGGTCCTCCGCTGCCTCGGTGCCGGTGAATACTAGAGGTCTCAGCCTCATGAAATCTTGTAGTGAAACCGGGATGGTCACGGTGGTAGTAGTAGGAGCAGGTATCATGGTCGTCTGTGATGTAGTAGGTACGTCATCCGGCCTCGGTGTACGACTGGCTGCAACTAGGGATCCTACCATCTGACGTAGCTCCTGCATACCCCCCATCATCTGTTGCAACTCCGCCATACCAGTCTCGAGCCTATCCATACGGCCTGGGGAAGGTGGATCGGTTTTTCCCTACGGCGTAGGCATACAACCCTGCTCAGTCCTAGTCTCGGACGAGCCAGCTCGAATCTCGTCTCGGGCGGCAGCCCTCAGTGCCCTCGTAGCCTTCGGCGGCATAGTGGCTGTTACAGGAAAACGGATAGTAAGAACAGTGCAATAGGATCATAGGATACACGGAATAGAAGAAGGAATTTTCAAGCAAGTATATTCTAAAGTCACTTAGGCGGAGTACCGTATCGCAAGTATGCCGCGGACATACACACGCTACGTTACCCTACTTAAGTCACTTACTCCATATACCAAGGGTCATCCTACACTCAAAAAGGTAAAACCTATCGCTCTGATACCAACTTTGTCACGACCCGCAGGGTACGGAACGTGACTGGCACTTAAGTTTACGAAACGTCTCAAGACGTCCGTAAAATAAGTAAGCCAAAGCCCAGAAAACCAAAACCAAATAAGCAAAAGAGTGAAGAGAACCCAATCAATTGAAAGCAAGTTTATCAAATAAGTCATATAAAACCCTTTTTAAAAACAATACCAATTTTTCCGAAAATTTCGGCAGAGTCTCCTTTGTAAATACTGGCCCCCAAAATGGGTACAACAAGAATATATATGAATCCAACAAATATGGCATCCCCAAGCGGGAGCTAGCTCTTCGCCACAAGGTGGTCACAAATCCCACGCAATATAAAGCAACAGCATGCAAAATAATCATAAAAAAGCAGGAGAAAAAAAAACGGCATGTCGACTCAAGTGAGCTCGACCCCAAAATACAGCATAAAAAGTCCACAATCTCACAGTCTCATCTCTAGGTCAGTATACAACAATACTGGTAGATACAGTAGATGGAGTACACTAGATACAAGAATATACAAGGTGGTACAAAAATAATGATATAACCCACCTAAAAGCAAAACCTCGAGTCCAGGCAAAAGAAACAAGAGCGCCCGCCGCTACTGCACTGACGGAGCGGACCTGAAAAAGGCTATGGCACAACGGGGGTGAGTTTCCAACTCGTGAGTAATAAATAACATCTACACAGGCTATCGTATGCATGCACACAAGCATCCTAGCATCTAAATACAGGTAAGGCAGGTCATAATGGCAAGTATGTACGCAATATGAATATGCTAGCAGGTATGAATGCAATGCGAATCAACTCGTGATCTGAATGTGTAAGTATAAGAAATCATGTTTTTCCCTTTAAGAATCTCTTTTGAAATACCAGCACAATACCAACAAAATCAACAAGAACCTGTGTCCAGCAACGACACCTCAAAACTATCACAAATCTCATATATCCATGTCATAGTATCTCTGGCCTCAGCCATACGGATGACCCAGTTCAATATCAAAATCTCATCATCTCGCGGCCACGGTCGGTATCCTCTGGATATCCGCCGTGCCAAACAGTCACCGGTAGATAATCCGTCCCCTGCCTGGCTCAACGTCAACACCACATTCATCTTGTCCCGGGGTACCATACCGGGCCCACCATGTACCCGTGACGGTTCCTCCACTCCTCGACACGGATCTCGAAAACCACAGCAAACTCATGGTGGACGACACTTACATCACTAGAAAACCGCAATTTACATATTTTAAAAATATAATAAGTTTAGAAATTTTGCGGCCTTCCCCCGAAATCCAGAAATATCATAAAATCTCAAGAAATCCTCATAAGTGCATATGTCAATGATAATGAATGCATATGGTATCAATAATCAAGTTGCGATGTGTGATTAATAGATTAGGCATGAACAAATAATATGATGAAGCACATGCACATGAATAGCAATCCTACGATTTCATTTTAAGGAATTAAAGCAATAGCGCGAGTTTAAGTATCAATTATAGTAAAAGGTTTCAATTTAAAGGTTATCTAGTGTGGTGGCATGGCAATTACCAGGGTGTGTGTGTAAGCATGAATAGTGCTCGTGCTGCATATAAAAACCCTGGCAATGGTGCAGGTGTCCTATAAAATGGTTTCGTATATGTATGTCAATATAGGGCATGAATGTAGCAAATAATCATACAAGTATTACACCCCTAATTACTAACATTACTAAGAATCTTTTTAAGGTACTAAAACTATCGGGCGACTTGCGCCATCCAACGATAGTCCCCCGTAGATGTTACATCTACTCACCGGAATCCCTAGCTAGCTGCGTCCAATCACCGCTTTCCTTTTTCGAGCCGCGTCTGACGTCTCCGCGACCGAACCTGGAATTAACATCAATACCAAATATAAGGTTACATATCAAGAACGACGCAAAACCCAAACGAAAACACTAACGTTCACAAGCTAGGTACAATGTGCACAAGGTGCGCGGAACACACGCGAAAATCGCAACAACTGCAAAAATCGCCGATTTGGTCGCCCGGCAAAACTAAAACCCGACTACTCAAAAATCCGCACTCACGCATCCTAAATGTCATAGGATAAGCCAATACAATCATCAAGATATCAAAACTAATTTATCACATACTTTTATCACAAAACTGGTAAGCACAAATATTCTAAAAAAAACGACGCAACATCGCCGTTATGCGATAAAGTGCTCACAATCCAACACAACATCCAACTAACCCACTAGATAGCCATTACATTAGTTTTAAACCATTATCAATGCTTAAAAACCTAATTTCCATAAACAAAACCTTTCTTGATTTTCATCATTAGCAATTTCAATCCAAAACTAAACATGACAATACCAAATTAGCACTAATTTGAATCCCACACAAATAAAGTAACCTCATTAACTTAGATTAGCAAACAACTAGATAGCAAAATAAATTTAATTAACTAAATTTTAAAGATTAAAATTAGCCCAGAAAAATTTGTATTTATCGCTAATTTAATGTATTTTCTTACCGGCTTAAAATAATATTAAAAAATTGAAAAATTAGGGAAAATTTTTAAACGACCAGAATTTCATAATTAACTCATTTTTTACTAAAAACTAGCAATTACCTATCCAAATTAGGTATAATTAGTCCTAAACTGCAAAATAACAAAAAGGACGGTTTTCGGAAAAATACCGAATTTTCACCGATTTTCAGGAAAACACCAAAACGACATTTCAAGGCGCTACAGTTCGGATGAGTTTGCTCACCGGCCTTCTTTTCGACAGGTACATGGGTAGCCGTTGTGTACAGCTAGTGCCACTGACATGCTTGTGATTATAGATTTATCCAGTAACTCATTGTCAGCGTACTGTCGAGCCTTTAAAGTCCTACACAGAGGGTTTCTCTAATTCGGGCAAAACGATGTAGAGGACGTATATTGATACGTACAGGGTGCCGATTAAATATGTGTACTACATACACAGACTTTAATCGGACGATTTGATAATATAAGCTGGCTTAGGATTAAGTCAGGTTATTAAATCATTTATTGATTTAATAATTTACATATGTGTGTGTGTGTTCTCTAGTATTATATTTGTTGTATTATCTATCTCTTTTGGTGTTCGTATTTTGATACGAATACAGGTATATATATACGGTATTATGTATTCTTGTATTTGTATAAGAATAGTTCTAGAAGATGACACTTTATTATATGTTTTTCTATTTACTAGAAAAAGAAAATGAGGTGGAGGAGTGAGATGGCTTTGAGCTGTAAGGTTCCTAGGCACTCAAATGAGGTCTCACAAGGCATCAACCATGCCATTTTCAAATTTTACGGGTGCCAAGAAACCCTAATACGGATCGTTAACTAGAATTCTAGGCAAATAAGCAACTAGTAAACTACTTTACTAAGAGAATACGGAAATACAACCTTTGTAGATCCGGTCCTCCACCTCCACGGCTCCGTGATGAAGTCCTCTCCGCTGTCCAAATCAAATCCCGGGCTCTAGCGTCGGCTTCATCGGAGAAAGAGCGGGCTAGGTCATCGACGACGTGCCGAAGATGATCTACGTCGAGGCATCGCTAGATCAAGCTCCAACTTCACCAAGTCTAGAAAACTTGTGAAGGAAACACACTCTACTACTTGGCAAAAGGTAGAGGATGAAGAAATAGGAAGTGGGTTCACTTTAGAATTGGATTTCTCACTCTTTTTCATCAATCACCATTGATGAAGTGAAGCTTTTTCTTCATGAAGTGAAGAAGAAGAAGAAGATCAATTATGACAAGTATTATGATAAGAATAATAATAGAAAAGAAAATCAATTCTTATCATAATTGTAACCATGGTAAAGTGTACAGAGCTAACTATAGTTCAATGAATGGTTAGGGTTAAGGAGATGAAGACAAAAGGTTTCTTTGGTCAAAGCTTCATGAAGCTTCAACAAGCTTCATGAAGAAAAGCAACCTTTTGTTTTCTTAATCTCTTATCTTTTTAACACAAATTAAAAGATAAAAGAATTAATAAATATATCAAAATCCTAACCATTTACTTAACTAAGGTTTAACTCTTTACACAAACCCTAGCAATCATATATCATCAAACATGATACAATCAAGCGCACAAAAATATATCGCATATACAATGCGCACATCCGAGTGAGAAAATCCATCTTAAGTGAACCGATACTAGTTAATGCAAAGTGATATATCAAATATATAATTATACATTAAATCATTAAACCAACACTTGATTTAACGATCCGGTCATATCGCATATAACCGACTAGTATCCAATGTATCGTTTTATCGAATCAATCCTTGATTCGATAACTAGGTTATATCGCATACAACCAATCGATACATTTATCGCGAGAATGGAATACGGTATCACATACACGCATTATTCTCGGTCCCGCACATATCTCATATGCGCTCCTATTTCGTTTCGCTTGAGCCAGGAAACCTCTGTGTAAGACTCTAAAGACTCGTCAATACGCCGGCAGCAGGTGATGATCATATCAATCATCCACAAGCCGCAAGCGGTCTGCTAAACGTAACGGCCACCCGGGTATTGAGCGATCAGAAGATCGACGAGCAAGCCCGCTCATACTCCTGTGAATCCAACCAGTAACACTTACCGTACAGTCCGGTCTGATCGTCTGATATGTCGCATATCTCGCCTAGGGGTGGTAAACGTCAGACCCCAATAGCTCGATAAGTCGTGTCGATATGAGGTCTATAACAGTTCGAGAAACTACTGGTAACTCTTACCAGTAAATCTCAGCAACCCTGGCTAGGGATTTCCGGTTATAGCCAATCGAACACAGCGCAACATCAACTCCCTATACCGGGAGAGACGAATCCCCTCCTATCGCTCATTGCCTCCATGTGACTCGGGACTGTACCCAAAAACCACCGTTTTGCACGCCCTCTTGGACGTGGTAAGATGGAAATCAAAGCACAGTGGGAACCACACAAGACTCTATGATGATCTCGGGTCAACAGACTACTCTGTACCAGTGTCACCAGAGAACTGCCATCTGACGTAAGGTATAATACCATCTGGGAGTTCTCGGCGAGTCCGTCCAGTGTACCCAGTCTCCACTGAGCACCCGTATATCATCTCTGATGTCAAACACCAATGGATATGGGATCATCCATCGCCCATCTGTATGGGTCGAGAAGGTACACGCTAGTCTACTCTGGTATATCGATGCCCCGTCTCGATACACCCACGACTAGGGACTTTGAAGGATGTACTTATGGACTACCATGTCCCCACTAGTATGATCCGCATCATAGTCCAGGTAGTCAAGTACACATCCTAAGGGCTTTACCAACATGTAACAGAGAGACAATCAATGTACACGTTAAGGTAAAGAGTAACCAGATAGCATACTATCATGTCGAGCAAGAAAGTCCTCCCTATATATGTCCCAGCATCCACTACAATATACATCCAATGTACATTAATGGCCTCTAGGGCATACATATAACTAACAATCTCCCACTTGCACTAGGGCCATCTGATAGCAGTGGTTGTAGTATCTCATACTCAACCATCCCATAAAAATCTCTCTCTGGGAACATGCCTTTATGATTGGATCCGCTGTGTTGTCCTCTGAGTCTACTCTCCTAACCTCCATCACCCTGGAGATCAACCATCTCCATGATCAGGTGACACTGCCTTAGAATATGTCTGGATCACTGATGGGACGGGTATTCCTTGGCATAAGCCACAACTCCATTGTCACACAATGGGAGGAACGAAGTTCATCTCATGAACTAATATACATCCAGACTGCCTCTTTGGTAGTATCTTAAGTAGCGATGTATCGAGCCTTTATCGTCTAGTATGCCACGGTATCTAGCTTGGAACTCTTCCAACATACCGTCCCTTTGCCGAGGGTAAAGACAATGCCTGCGACTGACATTCAGTCGTCTTTATCACCCTGGAACCCTTCCAGTGATTCTCCCCAGGATCGATTGATACCATCTCACTACAACTAGTGAGAATCCTAACATCCAATTAGATCTATCTCATAGATCCAAACTCAGGATTTAGGAGGTATCACTTTGATCCTATAGAGAATCATTGTGATAAACGGAGATTGGCCGAGCGTAGCATAGGAAACTCCTTCCCTATCAAGAGTATGTCATCCACGTACTCTACGAGGATTACCACCATACTCCCTACTACCTTTTTGTATATATAAGGTTCATCTACCATTTTGATGATGTCAACTTTTTTGACTACTTCATCAAAACAGATGTTCCAACTCCGCGATGCCTGCTTTAATCCTATAAAGCATCTTGCACACGTTTCCGCTGCTCCCACTGTTTACGAAGCCCTCTGGCTGTGTACTTATAGACGCACTCTTCTAAAACATCATTTAGAAAAGCTGTCATGACACCCAACCACCAGATATCGTAGTCATGGTATGTAGCCGTGGCAAGTAGGATCTGGATGGACTTAAGCATAGGTACTTGAAAAGGTTTCATCATTATCCACAGCTGGTCAATGATGCAAACTTTTAACAAGTCTAACTTTGAAAGTCTCAACTTTTCGATGTACACCAAGTAATCTTCTCAAGATATACTTGCTCCTGATGGGGATTTAACCCTTCAGATATAGCAACCAAAGTCCATACTTTGTTGGTGTATAAGGATTCCATCTCAGATCGCTAAGCATCCAGCCATTCTTACAGAGTCACACTCCTGATGGCCAGCTCGAAACTAGTTGGGTCATCATTTCATGATGCAATCCTCGCTCCCACTGTCATAGAGAAACCGAAGTATCTCTCAGGTGGGTGAGGAACCCTACTAGATCGGCGGAGAGGCTGAGGTTCGTTGGTAACTATTGAATCCTTTGGTTTTATCAAATCATCTGCTGTAGTTTGTATAGCTGGAACCTTTCCAGTTCTACATTACAGACCTTGCCTCGAGCTTGTTCGGATTTTGCTTTTCAGACATAGGCTGGACAACCCCAAATCTTAACTAACTTAAGAGATGGGCTCTTCCCTTATCATATCAAATATGAAGTGGTAGGCAACTGATTTGATTTGAACCCTATTCAATAGGTATGCAGCTTCTCAAGTGCACAACTCTCAAAAAGGAAATAGGTAACTCAGTAGTACTCATCATAGAGCACACCTTATCATATAGGGTGTGATTGCTCCGCCCCGATATACCATCTCTGCTATGGTGTATACGGAGGAGTAATGCTAAGAGAGAATCTCATTCTCCTTTAGAATAGTCCAGGAATTCCGTGCTCAAGTATTCTCCTCCTTGATCACATCAAAGGACATAATACTTATACCCATATTGGTTCCCTACTTCTAACTTATATTCTGTGAATATCTCAATAGGTTCGGACTTGTGTTTCAACAGGAAAATATGTCTGAATCTAAAGAGATCATCAGAGATTGTAATGAAGTACAAAGAACCGGTCTTGGCATGTGTAGACAGGGGACCTACATACATCAACATGTATCGTCCCAAGAGTTTACCAACTCTTTCTCTGTTACCAATAAACAGAGCTGTGGTCATCTTATCTCTGTGACATGACTGGCAAGTTTCATAAGATGTAAATTCAAACTGATTTAAATATGCATCTACAAGTAACTTCAGCTAGTCGGGTCGCATTGATATGACCTAGTCTACAATACCTCAAGAAGAATTCGTTCATATCTGAACTCTTCTTCTTATGTGTGTTCCGTATACTAAGAACTGTAGTTTGATTTAGAACATCAATGCTTTTAGATAACATGCCTGATCCGATCAACTTTTGATATAGGAAATGTTCAAAACATTATCCAACAATACAAAATTTTATCATTTCTTTACTAATAAAGAGATTGATACGATTTTGTATATCAGGTTCGGTATCTAATAACATTCGTTAAGAACCAATGTATTTGAAATACAGGGTGACAGTGACCAACAGACTTGGATGCAACACTTGCCCCATTTTCTGTCTCATGAAACTTATCACCCGTTCTCAGTTCTCTACCTATCTGTAGCCCTATGTAACAGATTACATATCTGGGATCCTGATCTGGTATCACATACCCAGGACGTAAAGGATACTAAGAAACAGTTCTCTGTAATGAACACACCCGAAGATGATGCATCATCATGCACTCTCTTCGTTTGGGCAGCACGGGAATTCTGGTAATCCCCAATTTCCTGCTCTGTCTTATAACAATTATAAGTTGGAGCAGGACCAACGTTCCCCAGCTCAGTATAACAAGCGGGTTCGGTCAATATTCCGTATTATTATCTTGATTAAGGCGTGATATGGTCGCTACCAGGAGAGAGAGAGAAGAAAACACTCAGCGTGCGCTCTAGCAAGAATAGATTGGTTATTATTTTATCTAATCAGGATGGCTCCCACTGCTTTTTATCAAATCTTCCTTCAAACCCTAAAAGGAAAGACTAGCTGGGATTAATTACACACTACAAGTTCGCCAATCTTTCAGCCAGGCCAGTGTCGGTACTTTGAGGGAGGTCCCCCGTGCTTTCGCACGAACCTAATTAATGTAAACCTCGTTTTCCCAGAGGCGTAACCCCGTTGACACCTTTCTAGACACCTACTTGATCGGCTAATTGTAATGTATAAAACTCTCCCAGGAGTAACAATTACTCGCAGCGGGTATCGGGATCCAACTATCTCATAGAAGGTATGCAATCTCATTGCAAATTTCAACACTTGAAATTCCCGATAATATTTTGCCCCTAACCTCCTATGACCTTGACAAAGGCCAACAAACCATAGGATGCCAGTCAAGTTCAACCCGTCATTTCCTGATTGAATTAAACCCACCCGCACGGCCCTTGAAAAAGGCCAACAAGGTCGCACGACTACCCTAATCCAATCTGCATCATATGCATAAGCAGATAAGCACCAGTTAGCTACCGCACACTGCGCCTTGACAAAGGCCAACAAACGCAGCACGAATACTAACTACTACTTATCTGAAATGACGGAGGGCTACGACAGGTTTTTCTGAAAACCTATTGCGTAATGAACTTGATATCGTTGTAGAATCAAATGATTTTAAAATGGAGTGTTTTTTAGGCTTTTCTAGTTTTGCTAAAGGAGTCACTCCCGGTGAAGGGATCGTCGGTCCTTTCCTCGTCGAATGAGGTGCGGGATATATCATATATATCACTGTGCAAAGCAAAACTCTTAAAAGCAATCAGAAGACAAACCGAGTGTGTAGCATCTGCCAGTTATTGCTAAAGGAGTCACTCCCGGCGAAGGGATCTCGGTCCTTTCCTCATCGAATAAGGTGCAGGATATATCACATATACCTCTGTGCAAAGCAAGAACTGTAGCTACCCCTTTTATTTTGAAATTCGATTCTACAACATCTTAGGTTTCTTTTATTTCATTAATCTCATTAATGAAGTCCCATCATTTAATACCTAAACATCACAGATAAATACGACTTACACTTATGCCATCCGCATTCGCCTCGATGTCCCCTCGTGCACCGTTAGGTTAGGTAACTAACGGCAGAGCAGGGCAGAGCTAGCGCGGGTGTAAAACATAAGTAACATCTATATAATATATCATATATACTATATACAATATCTATCACAGAACATCACATGATCACATCACAGATATCGCAGCAGAAGAATCATATGAAATATTGGATATACTAGGACGTCCGTGTTTTCAATACGAGCCAGTATAAAACATGGATTCCACGGTCGTGATGAATAGCCAAACCCACACCCCTAGACCCCTATGAGAGCGGCAAGCAACCCTACCAATTCTAGAGTTAGGAGACCCGGACTCGACTCCTCGAGATGGTCTCCCACTGGACCCTAGAACCCGGTTACCTGTGCTCCCCTCCTTGGGTCTATCCTAGTGCGGAAAAGTAAATAATATACAAACGGTGACATCTTCCGCAACCTGGAAGTGCCCCAATAAAAGAATATTACATACAAGCTTTTACATGAATGAAAATGAAAAACATTCATCTCACATAAAAACCCCCGGCTATTCAAATACGACGATCCAATATAACATATCCAGCAACACATAACATCACATGTCATCAACGTAAGTAAATATATCCATCCCAATTGTCGTTGACATATAGCAACGAAACCGGCGATATCACATATTACACTTACGGTCACAGAAAAGAAAGTGTAAAACTACAACAGTTGGAATCCGCAACCACCTCAGACATCGCATGCCTGACCAAATGAATTCCTTAGACATTGCATGCCTAACAATTATAAACCCCGCATTTTAGTCTCATTATCGAAAACTCTTTTCAATATCAAGTCGGGCAATTCAACAAGATTCCCGACATCCTGATCGAATGCTCGTCGCAAACTTTAGTAGACGGCCGCACCCCCGACGCCGTCGATGAAGTGCACCAAGGCGGAACACCGCCACCGCGAGCACCCGAACGGATGCTTTCGGCGACGGGGTTCTCCTACAGTAACTTGGTCGGGGCTATGGGGTGAGGCTGTCTATTAAGTTTACCCGGCGAGTATCCGCGTACACTACGTGATTTCGACGGACTTTTGATCACATCAAAATTCCGTGGCCACCGATCAAGTGAGACTAAACTGCTATGTTTATAACATTCATTCAGTTATCTCATAACTTCTTGTGAATTCCAATTATTGTATCCCATTCCGGATAAATAGAAAATGTTAAACTTTCCGATCGAACAGTCAAACACCCAAGTTTTCCCGAAACAGATCAACTCTTGAAATAAGTCTAAAAACATTCAGTTCGTGCCTCAGTACCAACGGTCCAGCCATAGAAGGGTCAAGCCAACGCCTCACATGTGGCACGCCGTACTCCCCCAAACCCTAAGGTTCAAAGGGCAGTTCAAGACGGTCACATAATCGAGTTAAGGTTTGTTGTCCTCTAGAGGGTCCATCGAGTTACTTGCACTACTTAGAACTTCTTTAAACTACGGAAAAATCCAACACTTGGAAATTTCCCGACAGGGGAAAAATTGGGTATTTATATCCGGTCGAACTTTTTAACATATTCTAAAATTTATCCGGAAAGCCACACAGACAAAATTTGATAATCCGATCGAACATCTGAATCCCCAAAACAACCCAGAAAAATTCAACTCTTGAATAAATATTAAAAATTCCCAGAAAATCCAGCATAATAAAATAAGAGTTACTGTGCAAACATGGAATGATGATGTCACCATATGGCCGCGGAACCGCCGCAGAAGCCAAGCTTCTGCCGCGGTTCCGCCGCACGTTGTACTGTTCATGAGAAACTTTTTGCGCCGTAATTCTTAGATTTCCCTGCTGAATTTTTTAGCAATTTTTAATTTGGAAAAATCCACGTTCAGAAAAAGTCCAGAGAGCGTGGAAAAGTGAGGTTTCGGGTTCGATCGGACTTCAAACTCCGTCTAGACTTCGCCTAAGGCTCTAGCTAGGCTCTGATATCCACGTTGTACTGTTCATTTATTGATTTAATAATTTACATATGTGTGTGTGTGTGTTCTCTAGTATTATATTTGTTGTATTATCTATCTCTTTTGGTGTTCGTATTTTGATACGAATACAGGTATATATATACCGTATTATGTATTCTTGTATTTGTATAAGAATAGTTCTAGAAGATGACACTTTATTATATGTTTTTCTATTTACTAGAAAAAGAAAATGAGGTGGAGGAGTGAGATGGGTTTGAGCTGTAAGGTTCCTAGGCACTCACATGAGGTCTCACAAGGCATCAACCATGCCATTTTCAAATTTTACGGGTGCCGAGAAACCCTAATACGGATCGTTAACTAGAATTCTAGGCGAATAAGCAACTAGTAAACTACTTTACTAAGAGAATACGGAAATACAACCTTTGTAGATCCGGTCCTCCACCTCCACGGCTCCGTGATGAAGTCCTCTCCGCTGTCCAAATCAAATCCCGGGCTCTAGCGTCGGCTTCATCGGAGAAAGAGCGGGCTAGGTCATCGACGACGTGCCGAAAATGATCTACGTCGAGGCATCTCGCTAGATCAAGCTCCAACTTCACCAAGTCTAGAAAACTTGTGAAGGAAACACACTCTACTACTTGGCAAAAGGTAGAGGATGAAGAAATAGGAAGTGGGTTCACTTTAGAATTGGATTTCTCACTCTTTTTCATCAATCACCATTGATGAAGTGAATCTTTTTCTTCATGAAGTGAAGAAGAAGAAGAAGATCAATTATGATAAGTATTATGATAAGAATAATAATAGAAAAGAAAATAAATTCTTATCATAATTGTAACCATGGTAAAGTGTAGAGAGCTAACTATAGTTCAATGAATGGTTAGGGTTAAGGAGATGAAGACAAAAGGTTTCTTTGGTCAAAGCTTCATGAAGCTTCAACAAGCTTCATGAAGAAAAGCAACCTTTTGTTTTCTTTATCTCTTATCTTTTTAATACAAATTAAAAGATAAAAGAATTAATAAATATATCAAAACCCTAACCATTTACTTAACTAAGGTTTAACTCTTTACACAAACCCTAGCAATCATATATCATCAAACATGATACAATCAAGCGCACAAAAATATATCGCATATACAATGCGCACATCCGAGTGAGAAAATCCATCTTAAGTGAACCGATACTAGTTAATGCAAAATGATATATCAAATATATAATTATACATTAAATCATTAAACCAACACTTGATTTAACGATCCGGTCATATCGCATATAACCGACTAGTATCCAATGTATCGTTTTATCGAATCAATCCTTGATTCGATAACTAGGTTATATCGCATACAACCAATCGATACATTTATCGCGAGAATGGAATACGGTATCACATACACGCATTATTCTCGGTCCCGCACATATCTCATATGCGCTCCTATTTCGTTTCGCTTGAGCCAGGAAACCTCTGTGTAAGACTCTAAAGACTCGTCAATACGCCGGCAGCAGGTGATGATCATATCAATCACTCACAAGCCGCAAGCGGTCTGCTAAACGTAACGGCCACCCGGGTATTGAGCGATCAGAAGATCGACGAGCAAGCCCGCTCATACTCCTGTGAATCCAACCAGTAACACTTACCGTACAGTCCGGTCTGATCGTCTGATATGTCGCATATCTCGCCTAGGGGTGGTAAACGTCAGACCCCAATAGCTCGATAAGTCGTGTCGATATGAGGTCTATAACAGTTCAAGAAACTACTGGTAACTCTTACCAGTAAATCTCAGCAACCCTGGCTAGGGATTTCCGGTTATAGCCAATCGAACACAGCGCAACATCAACTCCCTATACCGGGAGAGACGAATCCCCTCCTATCGCTCATTGCCTCCATGTGACTCGGGACTGTACCCAAAAACCACCGTTTTGCACGCCCTCTTGGACGTGGTAAGATGGAAATCAAAGCACAGTGGGAACCACACAAGACTCTATGACGATCTCGGGTCAACAGACTACTCTGTACCAGTGTCACCAGAGAACTGCCATCTGACGTAAGGTATAATACCATCTGGGAGTTCTCGGCGAGTCCGTCCAGTGTACCCAGTCTCCACTGAGCACCCGTATATCATCTCTGATGTCAAAAACCAATGGATATGGGATCATCCATCGCCCATCTGTATGGGTCGAGAAGGTACACGCTAGTCTACTCTGGTATATCGATGCCCCGTCTCGATACACCCACGACTAGGGACTTTGAAGGATGTACTTATGGACTACCATGTCCCCACTAGTATGATCTGCATCATAGTTCAGGTAGTCAAGTACACATCCTAAAGGCTTTACCAACATGTAACAGAGAGACAATCAATGTACACGTTAAGGTAAAGAGTAACCAGATAGCATACTATCATGTCGAGCAAGAAAGTCCTCCCTATATATGTCCCAGCATCCACTACAATATACATCCAATGTACAGTAATGGCCTCTAGGGCATACATAGAGAGGCATGGGTAAATTATTTATTTATCTATTTGTGTTTACTATACCTGTATGGCTACAATATTTTATAGTAAATGTATTTTGGAAATTGAAATAATATAGCCATTACAACACTTATCCATTCTCATTCTCATCTTTTCACTCTCTCTCCTCTCTTGAGCTCTCTCTTCTTCTTGAATCCTTAACCCTCTCATGAGTTGAGAATCGTTGGGATTTAGAGATAGATTAATACTTTAAACACTTCCTACATCACTAAGCACTCTAGTTTAGCAAGCTAGAGTTTTTAGTTACTTCATTTTCTTGAAGTTGAAGTTTGAACCATATCTTTCAGGTGGATCGTATAGGACCAAAGGAGACCGGTCTTGAGCTCGATCTAGGACCACGAGGAGCTTAAAAATAGGATATAAAGACCCGAAGGACACGACTATGAAGGTTGCATGCGAAATCGAGCAGTTAATATCCTCTTTAGCCTACTAGTTTAGTGCTTGGTTATTTTCTAAGGTTTAGTTTCTAGTGCCATGATCTCAAAAATAAAAGTTTTATATTCAGAAGGGCACTAGACACTTACACCGGTATCAGAGCCAACCAAGCACTAAAAACTAGTATTTAATGATGCTTAAGTTTCGAAACAGAAAAAATCTGATTTTCAAAACCTAGTTTCTGTTCGAAATTTTTTATGAACTCTAAAAAATTTTTAAACAAGTGCAGAAGAGTTCTCTTGGTATAAAGTTTACACTAGATGAAAACGAGGCACAACAGAGAAACTTAAACCACCCATTTTCCTCAAAACCCTGCTTCTGGCGGTTTTGGTATCTCCAAATGCTCGCGTTTTCATCCAGTATTTTGGGTTTTGGAAATTGAGATTTTTGGTTATGTTTGATTTTGCCCAGATTTCATGTAGTGTTATCTTTGTATTCAAGCAAATCGAAATTTTTTAAAACTCGAAACATTTTGCTTCGTTGATATTTGTTATGTTGTATATGTTGTAAAAGTCTTGTAATCGCTATATGGCGATTGGAAGGGGTTGCACATATCTGGTTTGAGTTATGGATAAGATGGGTTGACGGATCATCATGTAAAAAGCCCTGTGTGAATTTAGATGTGAGATTTGAGTGGATGATGTAATTTATGTAATAATTGATGTATATTCTTTTATTGGGACACATCCGGGTTGAGGATGTTGTCACTGGCTGCATTTTTTTCATTTCTGCATCTATGATTGACTCACGGAGGGGTGTACAAGTTACCGGGTTCTAGAATTCAGTGGCTGACCATCTCTATGCATTGAGATCTGGGTCATCTACGATTCACACTCGGGCTATTCACACGACAGTGGAGACTTGTGTTTCATTAGAGACTTAAACGAAACTCAGGAATTCCTAGTATATCTGTTTTTCATTTTCTGTGATGCTGATATATGCTTATGATGCATATTATTGCATGAGACGAATGTGATATACACTATATAAATAAACGTTGCTTATGTTTTGCATCCGCGCTAGTCTCATCCCCGCACTGCCGTAAGTTAAGTAACATTACGGTAAAGACCTGGGACCCTGTGGCGAATGCGGATGACATAAACGTACGTTCTATTTTACGTTTTTTATGTAATGATAAGGTGAATTGATGGAACCGCTTTAATTCTAATTAATACAAAGAAACAAACCTAAAAGTGATGTTGTTGGAACAATTTTAAAACACTCGGTTTTCTTCAAAACTAAATGTTTTAAAGCAGAGCCTAAACCACTCCTTTTCAAAGCTATTTCATTCTTTCAACGATATCAAGTTCATTACGTTTAAGGTTTTCGCCAAAACCAGTCGTAGCCCTCTATCATTTCAGATGGGTATCAACTAGTATTCATGTTATGTGTTTTGACCTTCACCAAGACATAGTGTTTGGTAGCTAGTGGGTACTTATCTGTAGTATAGATAGATGTGTTAATTTAGGACAGATGTACAGCTATTTTGACCTTCGTCAAGTGCTAGTATAAATGGGTCTAGATTAATCAGGACAATAACGGGTTGAACTTGACTTGCGACTTATGATGTTTTGACTTTCGTCAAGATTATAAGCGCTTGGGGCAAAAACCATATCGGGAGTTTCAAATATACGGGAAACTTTCTAGTGTTGCATACTTTCTTGAGTGTGGTAGTTTTGGTTGGCGTCCTTTAAAATTATCACACGATGATAGTTGGGTCCCGATCTTACTATAAGTATCAGTTACTTTTCGGAAGAGTTTTTCATTTTGCAATTAGCTAATCAAGTAAGTGTCTAGAAAGGTGTTAACGTAGCTATACCTCTGGGAAAACGGGTTATTTAATTGAGTCTGTACGAAAGTACGAGGGACCTCTCTCTAAAGTACCAACACTGGTCTGGCTTGTAGGGTGCGATTAATCCCGACTAATTCTTCTTTTAAGGTTTGAAGGAGAATTCGAGAAAACAGTGGGAGTCATCCTATTTTGATAAACTAATAACCAATCTAAACTTGCAAGAGTATATGTTGAGTGTTTCTTTTCTCTTTCCTAATTGCAGCGACCATGACGGGACTTAAGTTTATACTAGATAAAAAAACCGACTGGGCTAAATTATAAACACTGGCTGAGGAACGTCCATATGGCCCTTACTAATGATAAGGTTTCATATATCCTCACGGCTAAAGCCCCACTATTCCAGGCCCAGAATCCTCAGTCGCGGACATTGAAGTCCATAAGGCTTGGGATCTTAATTGTGCGAAAACGAAGTGCCTCGTGCTGGCCTCCATGAATAATGAAGATCATAGGCGCTACGAGAAGATGGACCTTACTTTCATCTTCCTCCATACCAAAGATTTATATGGAGAGCAATTTCGTATCGCAAGATACAAGAACTTGAAGAAGTTATTTCAGGTGAGATTGGCTGTCGGATCATCTGTAGGTGACCACGTCCTAAAGATGATTACTCTCATTGAAGAACTCACAGACCTTGAAACTACGTTGGAAAATGAGTTGTATACCGACTTGATTCTGCAGTCTCTTCCCTCCACCTATGCCCAATTCATATTGAACTTCAATATGCAAAAGACGGAAGCTACACTTCCTGAGCTTCTCAACATGTTGAGGGTTGCAGAGGGCACCTTGACGAAATCCAAGAATACATATGTTCTAATTGTTGAGGAATCTTCTTCTTCTAAATCTAAAGATAAGACCAATGGGAAGAAGAAGAAGGCCTCCACCAAGCCGAAAGGAAGTGTGCGGAAGGTGCAGAGAAAGGGAAAAGCTGGGGAGAGGGTAACCACAAAAGAGGAATGTTTCTATTGTCATAATGTAACGTTCTGAAAATTCGATTAGGTTAATTATGTATTAATTAGTGATAATATGTGTTTTCCGTAAAAACTTAGATATAATTATTTTTCCACATAGACTTAAATATACCTATTTTAACTATATAATTGCTAGTATTGGTATTTAATTAGTCACCTTTAAATTGCTGGTTTACTTGAATATTTTCCTTAATTAATTATTTTTAATTATTATTTTAATCATACACTTATACACTAAATTAGTGATAATTACAAATTAGAATGGGTTAATACAAGTTTAGTGCACCAAGACAACTTAACACTTAAATTGTAATATATTCTTTCTTCAAAAAATTTCTTCATGGTTCTAGATGTTTTAAAGAAAGCTTAATAGAATAAAATAAAATAAAATAAAAAGAACAGAATAAAGAAGTATGGTGCCTTATTAATTGAGGTATGGGTAACATGGCATGAATTTTGATATTTTCCCTCACCTCACTCATTCCCTCCTTGTGCTGGCCGAAACTAACAGCAGCCCCCCCCCTCCACAATTTCTCCATCTCATTTCATCACAAAAACTCTCATTTTCCTTATCAAAAATTCACAAATCCAACACTAATTTATATTTAATTATCACAAGATTTCTCCTTTGCCTTAACTAGCTTGGATCTTGATGAAAGATAGCATTTTGGGTGGCTAAGCTAGCATGTTAGATTCTCCAAATTCTTGAGGTATAAACTTTTAACCCAATTGTTGCTTTGTTAATTATTTGTTCTAATCAATTTTTAATTAAGTGTTAATATGGTTTTAATTTCAAAATAGGAATTTAAAGATAAGGTTTTGGGTTAAAATTTAGGTTTTTATCATTTAATTAAGTTAACTATGTGTAGATTAACATCTAAAAGACTTGCAAAATCTACTCTAGTTGTTAATTTACTAATTATTACTTTTAATTGTCCTAATTAAATATACTTGCAAACTAATTTCATAATTAGCGTGTAACTAAGTGAGATTAAAATATAGTTAATAATTGTGTGGCCTAGTTAAGATATTAAATGAACATTGTGGCCACTGGATTTGCTAAAACATATAGATTTGAACTAAAATGGTTAATTGTTGCTTACTAGGTTTTTGGAAACAAATAGATTTTAATTAAGATTGAGGTTGTGATGATCTACAACTTAATTTCTAAGATATGTAATGTGATGTGAATGCGCGATTGGTACGATTGGGTTCTAGGTTTGGGGATTTCCATATATAGGGACCCCTAGTTGTGATTTTGTGGCGTTGTCGCAAGCGCGTTTTGTACACCAAGTGCGTGCGCGTCTAGTTAGTGCGCGTCGGTTGTCTTGTATCGTTTTTGTCCGCGACTATTTATATGTCTATCCTCTTATTTACTTGTGTGCGATTCTAAGATCGGATGCAGAGACGTTGGACACGGCGCGGAAAGGCAAGGTTGTGATTGGATCAGTTTAGCCGAGATGTCCCGGTTAGTAGATGTACACATCTATGGGGGGGTCGTTTGGATGGCGCGGGGCGCCCGATAGTTAGGATTACTAGTAGTGCTTGTATTTATATGCGTGGTCTCCTAGTCATTCATCTCATTGCATTATATCATCTTATATACATATGATATAATCTCATAGGACACTTGCACCATTACTATTGGTCCATTCCGCACGTGCACTATTTTATGTGAACACATACGCCATTGGTAATTGCTATATCACGAACACTATAGAACCGGTATCTGTGCATTTGCATCATATATGATATGTAGACTTGTAGTTGTATATTCATTTCATCAGGATTGGATACGTAGGTTGCTAGTCGTATACTTCATGTGCAATTGCATCATATATGACATGTAGACTTGTAGTTGTATATTCATCTCATCAGGATTGGATATGTAGGTTGCTAGTCGTATACCTCATGTGCAATTGCATCATATATGACATGTAGACTTGTAGTTGTATATTCATTTCATCAGGATTGGATACGTAGGTTTGCTAGTCATATACCTCATTACATCATCATTCATGCATAGTTTTCTAGTCACACATCGTATTTCATATTATTGATACCATAGGCATTCATCATCGCCGACATGTTCATATATTGTGATTTTCTTGGACATTTAAGTATTTATGAGATTTCTGGATTTTGGGGAAAACCGCAAGGATTTTATGAGCTAATAATCATTTTAAAAATGCAAGTTGCGGTTTTCTCGTGATATGATGTATGTGTCGTACACCATGAGTTTTCCTGATTTCTGTTGGTTTTCGAGACCCGATTCGAGGAGTAGGATGAACCGTCTCGGGTACATGGTAGGCCCGGTAAGATACCCCGGGGCAATAAGCTCGAGTTGTAGATGATGAGCCTGACAGGGGAGGACTACCTACCGGTGATATCTGACGCGGCAGATATCTGGAGGATACCGACCGTGGTCGTGAGATTTGATGATATGGGCCGATCCGGACTGACGGAACCCGAGATATTGAGATATTAAGATATTGAGACATTGAGATATTGGGATAAACATATATTGTGTCGATACTTGACACGGATTTTCTGTTGATTTCACTGATGATACTCCAGTTTTTATTATACAAAAGTTTTACTGAGATAAGGATACAGATCTTCGCATATCAGTTATATCTGGATTTCATGTTGATTATCCAATCATGTTGCATTCATACTTGTGCATCGCATCATATTGGTATATGTAGGTTGTGACGCATTTGCGTGCATGCTTATGATAGCCTTATTAGACGTTACTTATTAATCACGAGTTGGCAACTCACCCCCGTTGTGCCACAGTATCTTGCAGGTATGACCCGTCAGCACAGTACCGGCGAGAGTTCTTCCTCTTTTTGCTTCACTTGCATTGACTTGTGGTTTGTTCGTAGGTGGGTTGCGAGGATATTTTTGTTCCCACCTTATGTATTATTATTATTGTATCTAATACACTCCATCTATCTTATCTACCGTTTTCCACCAGTTGTATATTGGACATAGATGGTGAGAGCTTATGAGATTTGTATGTATTCTATTTCTGGTGTCGATGCTCACTTAAGCCGACGTGGTATTTTTCTTATTTCTCGTTTTCAGATGCTCATATCATATTATGATGATATATGTTGCATGTGGTTGTGATTCCGCCTTTGGCGAAGAGCTAGCTCCCGTTTGGGATGCCTTATTCATTACTTATGTATATTCTTGTTTTGTACCCGTTTGGGGCCAGTATTTGCAAAAGGAAACTCTGCCGAAATTTTCGGGAAAATTTGATATTTTAAAATGCTTTAATGTGACTTTATTTTACTAAAGTCACCTTCTTAAGTTATGTTTTCCTTCACTCTATTTCTTTAAATGGTTTAGATTTATGGGATTTGGCTTACTTAGGTTACGTTACGCCTCTAGACGTTGCGTAATTTAAGTGTCAGTCACGTTCTGTACTTTCGGGTCGTGACACATAAGAAGGGGCATTGGAAGAAAGATTGCCAGGCTTTGAAAGCCAAGAATCAGGGCACAAAGGAAGTTGTGACTTCGGTTTCAAATGTGTTCGTGATTGAAAACTGCTTCTCTATTAACTCTACTTCCTGAGTATTATACCAGATCAGGATTTCATATCTTTAATTCTTTACAGGCGCTGAGAAGCCGTAGAGTTTTGAGGAAAGGTGATATGACCCTCAAAGTTGGCAATGGAGCAAGTGTAGATACTGTTGCAGTAGAAGATTATCATCGCGGGTTGTTGAGTAGACATATTTTGGTTTTACATAATTTATTTTTTGTACCCAGCATGATGTGTAATATTATATATGTATCTTTGTTATCTAATGAAGGATATAATTTTGCACTTGAAAACAATATTATAAACATTCACCTGAATTATGAAATGATTGGGTCGGGTAAACTAAATAATGGAATATATGTACTCAATCAACATCAGTTTTCAACGTCCAAAACACACTAAAAAGAAAAGCTCCAGAATTAAATCAAGGTTTCTTAAGGCATTGTAGATTTGGTCATATCAATAAAACATGATTAACTAAGTTACATAAATATGGATATTTAGATCTATTTGAATATCTATCTTATGCAGCTTATCAATCATGTATCAAAAGAAAGATGACCAAAACTCCGTTCACTGGACACGGAAAAAGAGCCACTGAACTCCTGGACAGCGACGTGTGTGGTCTAATATCTATACATGTAAGAAGTGGTTTTTCATACTTCATTACTTTTACCGATGATTTCTCAAGGTATGGACATGTATTCTTGATGAAATATAAATCCGAGGCCTTTGAGAAATTCAAAGAATATAAGAATAAAGTGAAAAAACAAATAGACAAAAGTATTAAGATAGTTCGATCTGATCAGGATGGTGCATACTTAAGTGCCGAATTTCTGCAATATTTAAAAGAGAATCATATTCTCTCTCAGCTTACTCCTCCATATACACCACAACATAATGGTGTATCAGAAAGACGAAATCACACCTTACTAGATATGGTGCGTTTCATGATGAGTAATGTTGAATTTCCACTATCCTTCTGGGTTTTGCACTAGAATCTGCTATATAGCTATTGAAAAAAGTTCTAACTAAGTCAGTGCCTACCACTCCATATGAAATGTGGAGTAAGAAGAAATCCCGTCTTAAGTATCTTAAGATATGGGGGTGTCCAGCTTTTGTTAAAAAGCATCATTCAGACAAACTCGAGGCACGCTCAGTATTGTGTAAGTTTGTAGCATATCCAAAGAATTCAAAGGGGTATTTTTCTATTAAGCTGAGAAACAAAAGGTTTTTGTTTCTCAACATGCCCGGTTTATACAAACTCAATTTCTTGAAAAAAAATTTAGTGGAAGTGCAATAAAACTAGAAGAAATTACAGAACCACAAACTATTACTGAAGACTTAGTAGAACCTGAAGTTTCAATAAAACCGGAAGTACCCACGCCACTCCACAGATCTAGTAGGCAGTCTCATCCACCTGAGAAATTCTACGGTTTTCTCATAGACCGGGATCAAATGGATTGCATCATCGATGATGATGAGCGTACTAGTTTTCAGCAAGCCACTACGAGTAGAGACTTGGTGAAGTGGCCGGATGCTATGCGGTCCGAGATGGAATCCATGTACACCAACAAAATATGGACTTTGGATGTTGCTCCTCTTGGGGTAAAACCTGTTGAATGCAAATGGATCTTCAAAAGAAAGATTGGTGTAGATGGACAAGAAGAAACCTATAAAGCTAAACTTATTGCAAAATATTTTCGTCAAAGACCAGGATTTGACTATGATGAAACTTTTCACCAATGGCTATGCTTAAATCCATTCGGATCCTATTTTCCATTGCTGCCTTCCATGACTATGACATCTGGCAGATGGATGTTAAAACCGTTTTTCTAAATGGAAGTTTAGAAGAGTATATTTATATGAATCAACCAGAGGGTTTCATAGACGGTGGGAGCAGCGGGAAGGTGTGCAAGTTGCCTAAATACATTTATGGATTAAAACAAGCATCGCGAAGTTGAAACATCTGCTTTGATAAAATGGTCAAGGAATTTGACTTTATTATAAATATAGATGAATCTTGTATTTATAAGAAGATTGTAGTGAGAACTGTGGTATTCCTCGTTTTATACGTAGATGAAATTCTCCTGATAGTAAATGATATTCATATGCTCCAATCGGCTAAACTTTTCTTGTCACAGAAGTTCTACATGAAAGACCTGGGTGATACCTCCTACATTCTAGGGATTAAGATCTATCATGATAGATCTAAAAGAATGTTGGAACTTTCACAGTCCAGATGCATAAACACCATACTAAAGAGATTTAGTATGGAAGTTTCCAACGCGGTAATTTACCCGCTTGTCACAGAATCACCATCTCCAAAGAAATGTCTTCCAAGGCTGATGACGAGAGGGCTCGCATGAGTATTGTACTCTATACTTCGGAAATAGGGTCTATAATATATGCGATGTTATGTACCAGACCAGATGTAGCTTACGCACTTAGCGTCGTAAGCAGGTATCAGTCCAACCTAGTTGAGAAGCATTGGATAGCAGTGAAGAACATTCTTAAGTATCTAAGAAGGACTAAAGAGATATTCTTAGTGTGCGGTAATAAAGATCTCCAGATGGAGGCCTTTGCCGACTCTGGCTTCTAAAGTGACAAGGATGACTCCAAATCCGTCTTGGGTTATGTGTTTACACTCAACAGAAGGGTGTTCTGTTGGAAGAGTCCTAAATAGGACACCGTAGCAGACTCGACGATGGAGCTTAGTATCGCTGCTAACGATGCCGCAAAAGAGGCAGTCTGGATGAGTTCATTTCAGAACTTCAAGTGGTTCCATCTATTGCTAATCTAATACCTTTGTATTGCGATAACAATAGAGCCATGGCACTGGTAAAGAATCCACAGTCCCATCAGAAATCAAAATATATCTTGAAGCGGTATCACCTGCTCAGGGAGATCGTAGATCGCCGTGAGATCGAAGTGCGGAGAATAGATACGAAAGACAACACGGTAGATCCATTCACCAAGGCCATCATTCAAGTACAGTTCGAGAGACTATTCGAGATGTTGGGTATGCGATACACTAACAACTGGCCCTAGTACAGATGTTGGGTACTCGATACGCCAATAACAAGCCTTAGTGCAAGTGGGAGATTGTTGGATATGTATGCCCTTAAGGCCTTTATTGTATAGGATGCTAGGGGTATGTATGTACATAACAATTTTGCTCAATATGATAGTATAATATTTGGTTTGTCTTTATTTTAACATTTGTATATTTTATTTCATATCTCTAATACATATTGATAAAGACCGTAGGATGCTTGCTTGACTACCAGCGTTGTGATGATAGTCATATTTGTGGGAGCTTGGTAGTCGATAAGCACATCCTTAAATATCCCTAGTCATGGGTGTATCGACACTGGGTATTGATATTTCAGAGTAAACTAGTGTATACGTTTCTAGACCCTGACAAGGGGCGATGGTTGGTCCCACAACCATTGATATGTTTGACCTAAGATTGTATATAGGTGCTCATTGGGGGTGAGTACACTGGACAGACTCACCGAAAACTGGCTAGATGGTATTATACCTATCGTCATATAGCAATTCTCTGGTGACATGAGTACAGATAGTTTAACGACCTGAGATCGTCATTTATCTCATGTGAGTTCCCATTGTGCTTTGATTACTATCCTACCACGGCTCTACTGAATTGTGCAAACAGGTTTTAGTTGGGTACAGTCTCGAACCACATAGAGGCAGTGAGGGATTGTTGGAGATTCGTCTCTCCCGGTATAGGGAGTCGATGTCGCGCTGTGTTCGGTTGGCCAGCGCCATAAGTCATTGGTCAGGGCAGTTGAGAATTACTGATAGTTAGATCAGTGGATTCTCGGATGGTCTTGAACCACATTGGCATGACATATCGGATTATTAGGGGTCTGACGTTGACCACCCCTAAGACCTGGTATGCGATACTTTCATACGAACAGACCAGACTGTACGGAGATTGTCACGGTCAGGCTCAGTAGAGGTTCGGATGAGTTTGCTCGTCGGCCTTCTTTTTGATAGGTACCTGGGTAGCCGTTGCGTACAGCTAGTGATACTGACGTGCTTGTGATTATGGATTTAGCCAGTAACTCACCACCAACGTACCATCGAGTCTTTTAGAGTCCCACACAAAGGGTTTCTTTGGTTCGGGCGAATCTATATAGAGGCCGTATATTGATATATGCAAGATGCCGATTAAATACGTGTATTAGATACATGGACTTTAATCGGATGGTTTGATCATACTAGACGGCTTAGGATTAAGCTAGGTTATTAAGTCATTTATTGATTTAATAATTTGCATATGTGTGTGTGTTCTAGTATTATGTTTGTTGTATTATCTATCTCTTTTAGAGTTCGTATTTTGATACGAATACGAATATTTATATACGGTATTATATATTCTTGTATTTATACAAGAATGCTTTTAGAAGAGAACACCTAATTATATATTTTTCTATTTACTAGAAAAAGGAAATAGGGTGGAGGGGTGAGGTGGCATTGAGCATGGTGAGAGGCATGGCTAAATTATTTATTTATCCATTTGTGTTTATTATACATGTATGGCTACAATATTTTATAGTAAATGTATTTTAGAAATCGAAATAATATAGCCATCACAACACTTTTCCATTCTCATTCTCATCTCTTCACCCTGTTCGCTCTCTTGAGCTCTCTCTTCATCTTGAATCCTTAACACTCTCATGAGTTGAGAATTTTAGGTATTTAGAGATAGATTAATACTTCAAATACTTTCCACATAACTAAGCACTCTAGTTTAGCAAGCTAGAGTTTTTAGTTACTTTATTTTCTTAAAATTGAAGCTTGAACCATATCTCTCGGGTAGATCGTCTGAGACCAAAGGAGACCGGTGTTCATACCATAATTATGCATTCTTATAGACCCCATTCTTATTCTTTTTACAAATAACAGGTGCTTTTGACCCATATCTGCTACATAGTTGCAGGTTACAGGTTCTTGGAACAAAAACAGTGAAAACAATGAAAAGACGATGCAAAAGTGAGACTTCGACCAACAAACAGAGAATCTTGATCAAGCCTACAATTTGGAGAATAACGAAAATCAATAAACAATTTCACAAAGCACAAAGGCAGCTCAAGATTCAAGACTTCGACACGAAACAACGGTAAAAGTCCACTACAATTATTCACTGCGGAGATCTGGGAGAGAATGAGAAGACATCCTAAAGAACCAACTGAAGAAACAAGAAGAAAAAGTCAACCAGAAGCAGCAGAACCAATTTCAGCCCAAGAGCCACTTACTTGGCCGCGGAACCGCGGCAAAACCTGGCCTATGGCCGCGGTTTCGCGGCCGTGCTGAACCCGTAGTGGCAATAAAATTTACCAAAACGCTTGGCGGCGCTGACTAGTCTTCCTAGGGGTATTTTTGTAATAGCAGACATGCGGTGATTGTAAACCTAGGGTTTTCTATGTCCTATAAATAGAAGCCCTAATACCTCTTTTGAGGTATGCCTCTTCTTATGCCTCATTGTAAATCTCAAATTCAGATCTTTAAAGAATGAAGAGTGCATCAATAAAATAGGAGTAAGTTTTCTTTTCATCGCCCTAGTTAATTTTATTATCTGCCCTAGGTAATTTCTTATCTGCCATAGTTAGATCTTTAATTCCTTGCCCTAGATAGATATTTTAGATATGTTCTTCAATTCCCTAATGAGCGAGTAGTCTCCTTGCTTTTTAGGGTTAGCTTTGGGGAAGGCTTGAGAGATGAAGATCTCTTATCCTTTTCTTGCCCATCACATATAAATAATAGGACTCCATGCATACATGCACACACCGCTCTCTACGGCACCCTATCCCACGAGATAATGGTGATACCGTAGTATAAAGACCCGGTTGCGCGTGTTTTCCATGGAGGTTAGGGTAAGGATTAAGAAAGGAAGGACAAGAACCCAGAGGAAGAAACTCCGTTTCTTCCCGATGGTCCTAATCCCTTTTGTTAATAATTACCATAACTCCTCATAGATCTTAATTTGGGTATTGAAAGCGGTGGAAAATCTTTGCATTTCCAAACTTAACCTAAATCTAATCCTAGCAAGATTTAGATCTAGATTAATTTAGTTTTTAGATTTAATCAATCCGACCCCAATCGGAATTAACTCGTAAGAACAATTAGGAAATTCACAAAATCACTGTGTACCGACCCATACTCACCGGCTAGCTACCAAGCGACGCCGTTCTTGATTGCGGTTATAAATATTCTTTGAGAACAAATCAAATGGCGCCGTTGCTGGGGATGGCGTGTTATTTTCTTTTTGTAATTTCGGGTTAATATAAATTAAAAAATCATAAAAACTGAAAAATTAAAAAAATGTAAAAATTTATCATCTTTTTATTTTGTGAAGGGTATTTTTGTTTGAATTTTGCAGGATCTACAATCGAGTTCAGATCTGGAAAAATCTAGAAAGCGAAACAGAAAACAGAAGATCTGAACAACCGAGGAATACCATAACAGAGCAACTGAAAAGATTTGGAGAACTGAACCAGCCACCTGACCGCGGAATCGCCGCAATAGACCCCTTCCGACCGCGGAAGCGTGGTGCTCTGGTGAAATCATCGTCTAAAATATTTTCTTGGGAACCGAGCCGCCCAACCTACCGCGGAACCGCCGCCAGATCCCACTTCCCGCTGCGGAAACGCAGTCAGCTGACGTCATCTGTTGACAAAAATCCCTCGGTTTGTTTTCTTTCTCTCTCCTCTGCAAATCTCTGATATCTCCTCTGAAAAATCTCCTGCAGGATTCTTTGCGCTAAAATCTCTCCCCCTTCCAATAATTGATCTTGTGCAGGATTCTTTGCGCCGCGCTTAAAAAAAAAATTTGATTGTAAGTGATTGTTACTGCTTTGCATATTTTTAATCGGACTTTAAGGGGCTTGAGACCAATCCAGATTGGGTGGGGATTTCATCACCCTTCCCAGGACCCCAGAAATCACATAAGGCATATGCATTGACCATTATTTAATTAAAAAAATACTAGACTCAGCCCTAAGGACGTCACGCTCAATAAGACAGAGGACTAGTTGTAGGCATCGGTTGTTGATCTTAACCTGACTTTGTGGTGTCTAGGCAAGTGTGTCTAAGGCGAGTGGTTACTTAATTAGGGCCACTACTTGTAGTGGAGAGCCTCCCACTCTCCTGGCACTTACCTGGCCAAAATTAGCGGTGAAGAGGCGGTTTGAGGTCCTACTTCTTGCCCTTTGGAACAGTTAGGAGCTGTCTAGCTGACCTAGGTGACCCTAGATCTAGGCCTGATTGTACATTTATGGTTGATTGAAAGTGTGTCTAAGCCCTTTATCGAAAATTTTTGCAAAGAGCACCACAAAAAAAAAGAAAAGAAAATTTTTATAAAAACTTGCAAAATTTTGTCGCTAAGAAATCCTTGCACCCCACTTACACCCACCTTCTTTTTCTTCTCCTTTTTACATCATGGGTACCCCACCTCACAAATCTCTTGCCGAACTTTGGTACCCTGAACCAAACTTTGCCTCTTACGCGAATTGTTTCGGTCGATTTAAGGACGACCCCTCCATGCCCAAAATTTCTTTGAAAGATCGAATAGAAGTGTCTAGGAGAAACAGTTCGACTTCGCAATCCACTTTGTATCAACCATTTCAACCTTCACCACCTTCGTACGTTGATACACCTTTTTCGAGTCCTTTTGTAACTCCTAAACCCATGTCTATAGCTGAACATATTGAAAAATCTCGTAACCGATCTTTCACTCCTCTCAACACATCCAGTTCTTGGGATCAACAAGTCCATTCACCTTTTTATCCAAATGTTGATCCTACTCCTGTCCAACTATTCAATTCCTACCAGTCCTACCCGACTTTCCCACCTTCACCAGACATTGCTTCTACACAGCCATTCGGGAGTTTCCAGAATCCAAGCAGCTTTGAATCTTTTACTGAAACCCCTTCATAACCCATGTCTAGTCTGGAACAGTCGTTAGAAGCCTATATGGTAGCGACAAAACAAATGCTAAGGAATGTGGATGCGTCCATAGCCGCTCTTATACAACCTAGTGACCCGGTAGCTAGTTTCCAACTAGCTCCAAAAATTCCAATGTATGATGGGGCGGTTGGACAGATTGATAATTTGAGTGGAGAAAGTGAGTTAAACGCCCTTCCAAATCAAACCTACCCATCACCAATTGAATCCCACAACTCTGGTTTTGAATATCTATCAAGTGTACCAAATGATTCATCAGCTGAAAATAAAACATTTAATGAGTTGTGCGACTTTGTAGTGCTTGATTTGCAAGATTGTGAAGAGTCTCTTTCGAGTAAAACCACACCTAATCCTTTCGATCTTTACACCTCCAATCTAGAACCTGAATTGATAAATATCCATGCTTTTGATGAGGTGTCCGAAAAAATTGATTTTCTCTTGATTGAGGATATAGACGCCGGGAATATTTTGGATGATGAACCCGTAAATTTGACTGAAATTTTATCTCCAATTCATCATCCCGAGTCATTAATTGTTTCTCCCGAACCTCATATGCGTCTTGATTTTGATGATAATGGCATGGATAGGCTAAATTTTGAGGAGAATTATAAGGATAGTATTAAGGAGAGTATTGAGGATAATATTGAGGATGAACCATTTTTGTTTGATGTGTCGGATTTTCCAATTCATCATCCTAAACCTTTAACTGTTATACTTTCTAAATCACCCTCTCTCTTTTCCATCGTTCCGACCATGCAAAAGATCACGCTTGAAGACTGTGAGCTTGAAAAATTTCTCTTTGAATCTGACACAGTTCTCACAGACGATAATGATTACGAATGTTTCACTTTTTCGGACGATGTTGAAAACTTACCTCCCGAGTTTGAGTCCTTTGAATTTTCAGATGAGTTAGTTGAACCATCAGACTCGGTTGCTTACAGTCATTTCGAACCATTGATGGAATCTTTCAAGTTCGAGACAGATTACTTAGGTGAGAATAAGACTATCTCTAAATCACTCCCTTTCGTCCTTCCTATCGTTTCGACCACGCAAGAATTCGTCACGCTTCCACTTTCAATGTTTGGTTTACCAAGTTCGACGTACCCATGTTTTTTTGCGAATCTTGAGGGATTTGACCCCATTTCTCGACGGGTTGATAGATTAGCACAATCGCTTTTAACACATCGGTCATCACAAATTGCGCTAATTTATTCACTCAATTTACACCCTCAAGATCGTACTATACTTCTTTCTCTTTTCTGCCATTCTTCTCCTCCACCGAGACCATATTCTGCCTTTCTTCCCATACGGTCTCGTATGCTTCTCAACTCTTTTCTTTACACTCCATTCTTTCACCAACCCCACCATTACCACGATAAGATTTTTGAATGGTTGGTGCTAACCTTTGGCCTGTGTAAGGCCTTGTTTAGTTTGGGGAGGAACTTGTTGTATATATGTATATATATTTTTTGTTTTTCTGTTAACAATAAAAATATAAAAATATAAAAATATAAAAATATAAAAAATTATAAATAAATAAACAGGGGAGTGCCGACATTCTCAACCCTCTTGGTGTAGCATGACAGTGAGGACACTGTCAAGATTAAGTTTGGGGGTATACTCGGTAAGCCTTCTTCTTTCGCATTCATATGTACATTTTGCATTTGCATTACTTATTTTAAAACCCATAAAAATTGAAAATTTTCAAATATTATAAAAATTAAAGTATTCAATTTTGGCCATAATTGACATGAGTTTGACAAAAATGTTAACTAGCTAGGAACAACTAGATCTAGACTTAGTAAATTAAAAACCCTAAAAATAACCTTCCTTAAAATTTAACGGTAGAAAATATATGCCTTTGTAGTTTATTTAGAAATAGGCAAATTTTGAGTTAACTTCTTGGGCTAAGTTAAAACGAGGGAAGAGTATTGATATTTTTATTAAAGTATAAGTTTGAAAAATAATTCCTAGCTTAAGTCTAAATTTTGAAAATATATACCCTACAAAATTGCACAAACACGAACCTTGAAACTTGAAATAGTAGAAGAGACCTTGAAATGCTCTTGTCTAAAGTCCTTAGTACGAGAAAAAAAAGTTAAAATAAAAATACAAGTGTGAATAAAGAGATAAAAAAAATGAACACTGGTTTTTGTAATTACTTAAGGCTGCATTAATGAAAAAATATTTAGCAAGGGTGCCTTATCACCTAGTGCCTTAGACCAACTGGTTTGGGAGTCACTGCTAAAGCCTTAGGTGTTACAAGGCTAGGAATTACGCTTTATTGTGCATACACATTTTGTAATTGGTTGTTAGTATCTCAAGAAGTATTAATGATCGTATGAAGGATGTGTGAGTGAAATTCATCTAAAATTTCACCAATTAAAAAGTGCTTTGGAAAACGGACAAGAGTATGATTGCTTGATTTGAATTTCCAAGTGTAGGGGTGATTTATATACACACGTAGGGGTATGTGATTGGGGTTTAGATAAGAGATAGGAATGAAGAATATGACTTATATCTTTAATAGAGATGATAAAAATTCTTAAGTTGAGATGGAACCCTAGAAGAAAAACTTGAAAAATGTCGAAAGCTAAGTAAGTCTACAAAATATATATAATCTTAAGTTAAGTGATAAGGAAGCGTAAAGAATATGGGTGGATAATTTATGAGTCGAAGATAATAGAGTTTCTTGTTAGGAAACCTAAATGAAGAATAAAAGTCAACGGGCCGAATTGATAGGATTTTGTGGGTAGTATCCGCTGAAAACCCTCAGGAGACAACACTCCTCCTACTAGGGACACCTAGAGGTTTAACGGCTTGTTGCACGAGCTCGGTGCAATCGCGTTTCCCTGCGAAAGTGAGGTTAGAATTTTGTTGAGAATAAAACTAGGTTTGTTCGAGGACGAGCAAAAGATAAGTTTGGGGGTATTTGTTCATACCATAATTTTGCATTCTTATAGACCCCATTCTTATTCTTTTTACAAATAACAGGTGCTTTTGACCCATGTCTGCTACATAGTTGCAGGTTACAGGTTCTTGGAACAAAAATAGTGAAAACAATGAAAAGACGATGCAAAAGTGAGACTTCGACCAACAAACAGAGAATCTTGATCAAGCCTACAATTTGGAGAATAACGAAAATCAATAAACAATTTCACAAAGCACAAAGGCAGCTCAAGGTTCAAGACTTCGACACGAAGCAACGGTAAAATTCCACTACAATTATTCACTGCGGAGATCTAGGGGAGAATGAGAAGACATCCTAAAGAACCAACTGAAGAAACAGGAAAAAAAAGTCAACTAGAAGCAGCAGAACCAATTTCAGCCCAAGAGCCTCTTACTTGGCCGCGGAACCGCGGCCAAACCTGGCCTACAGCCGCGGTTCCGCGGCCGTGCTAAACCCGTAGTAGCAATAAAATTTACCAAAACGCTTGGCGGTGCTGACTAGTCTTCCTAGGGGTATTTTTGTAATAGCAGACATGCGGTGATTGTAAACCTAAGGTTTTCTATGTCCGATAAATAGAAGCCCTAATACCTCTTTTGAGGTATGCCTCTTCTTGTGCCCCATTGTAAATCTCAAATTCAGATCTGTAAAGAATGAAGAGTGCATCAATAAAATAGGAGTAAGTTTTCTTTTCATCGCCCTAATTAATTTTATTATCTGCCCTAGGTAATTTCTTATCTGCCATAGTTAGATCTTTAATTCCTTGCCCTAGATAGATATTTTAGATATGTTCTTCAATTCCCTAATGAGCGAGTAGTCTCCTTGCTTTTTAGGGTTAGCTTTGGGGAAGGCTTGAGAGATGAAGATCTCTTACCCTTTTCTTGCCCATCACATATAAATAATAGGACTCCATGCATACATGCACACACCGCTCCCTACGGCATCCTATCCCACGAGATAGTGGTGATACCGTAGTATAAAGGCCCGGTTGCGCGTGTTTTCCATGGAGGTTAGGGTAAGGATTAAGAAAGGAAGGACAAGAACCCAGAGGAAGAAACTCCGTTTCTTCCCGATGGTCCTAATCCCTTTTGTTAATAATTACCGTAACTCCTCATAGATCTTAATTTGGGTATTGAAAGCGGTGGAAAATCTTTGCATTTCCAAACTTAACCTAAATCTAATCCTAGCAAGATTTAGATCTAGATTAATTTAGTTTTTATTTTTAATCAATCCGACCCCAATCGGAATTAACTCGTAAGAACAATTAGGAAATTCACAAAATCACTGTGGACCGACCCGTACTCACCGGCTAGCTACCAAGCGACGCCGTTCTTGATTGCGGTTATAAATATTCTTTGAGATCAATCAACCGGCCTCAAGCTCGATCTAGGACCACGAGAAGCTTAAGAAGAGGATATAAAGATCCGAAAGACATGACTACGAAAGTTGTATGCTAAACCGAGTATTAATATCCTTTTTAGCCCACTAGTTTATTGCTTGGTTATTTCTTAGGGTTTAGTTTCTAGTGCCATGATCTCAAAAATCAAAGTTTTATATTCCATAAGGGCACTAGACACTTACACGGCCGTCGCTGATCGTTCACCGGTCTATCCGCTGCCTATTAGACGTTGGTCGATGGCCGGCCGTAGTTCGTCGCCTGTAAGCTCCGTCTGCGGCTCGCCGCTGATCGTTGGTCGCTGGCCTTGCCGTCATCCACCGGCCCTCCTCCGGCTTCGCCGTCGGTTGCACATATATATATTACCGGGAATGATTAAATTATGCCAAGCACGTTAATGCAAGATTCTTTGAAATTAGATACTCGGTCTTCCCATTCCAGGGAATACAAGGATTCTCAGTAATCTTCTATTCTATGTACTATGGGCAACCTTACTAAACTACGTTCAAGCCAAAGAAAGAAAGGAAGAGCGGAATAAGTGAAAATATATACAACTACAAGCATGGTACATATCCTCTAAAAATAAAAAGCACAAGAAAAGTAAAGCATGTAGTACAAATCCTCTAAACAAAAGTAAAATTCCTTAATGTTTTATCTTAAGAACCCTCCAGATTCAGTAGCCATCCTAGCACCCTCACCACCTGCACTGGGCCTCTCTTGCTGTGCTGGCTCTAGGCCGAAACGGCTCCCCTCTTGCTCGGGCTTTCGCAATGGTAGTCTTGCTCACTTCTGCGGTCTGGTTAAGAACACACCTATCCATAATGAGATAATTGTTTGCCTCTACAGTCAACCTAAAATTGCCCCTATGGTTTTTCACTCCCATAGGGACAAACTAACTTTGTACTAGTGCCAACATATCGGTTTAACTATAACATCCCATCCTGAAAAAATCCTCCTCTTAGAATCTCTATGCCTCTTAGATCTTCTGTAGGGGATGGAATCACACCCTCCTTTGCGTGCACTATGTATTCCAAATTTAAGAGGTGACCCGCAAGTTAAGAACAAGTGATCGATTGTCTCGTCACATCCTCCACAAAGATCTAACAGCCCCATTCATTTCCTCCTTGCCACATTTTCTCTGGATAGAATTGAGTTACTTAGGATTAGCCAGTTAAATCTTTTAATTTTGTGGGGCATCTGGGCCTTCCAAAGTGATTTGAGTAACTTATCGTCGACTCCTCCGTAGTGATTTCATTACTTATATAGGTGATCTTTGATCACACGAGGAAGAGAAAGGTATATGTATACTAAAATCTTTTTGATCAAGTAGATAGATCTGTGAGGGGGAGAGAGAGAGAGAGGAAGGGTGGGGAGCCTGACTACAAGAGAGAGAACTCCCACATCATGAATCATAGTTTTTGTAATAGAATAAGTTTGGACAATCACATCGAGCAAAAAATGAAGGTGTATTCCGATCTTAAACATTCACGGTATACACACAACATTCTGATCATAAATATTAGGTTTGTATATTGCAGCAGTGCGCAACTCTTATTTTTCTTTATTTGATTAACTAAAGAAAATAACCCCATGTTTTAATTAAAAACGCTTTACAAAAACTATATGGGAAAAAATAAGATATAAGTATACAATAAAAAAAAAATGAAAGTCTATAGGAAGACAAATCCCATAAAGAAAGGGATAAACTCCTATAAACCCTGTTGGCTACTGGTCAAAAAATCCATAATCGGATGACATCAAACCACCAAAGCTATATATGGGATGACAGTCATAAAGCAGGTATTATGAAAAACCACAAAGTAATACGAGAACGATAAAAGAAGAAGAAAAATCAGAATGAACAAAACACAAAAATTTAGCACGGTGCAACCAATCTGACTATGTAGCCGGACGAAAAAGAAGCAAGCTACCCAGAAATTTTGAGGATACAATGATGGTTGAAGACCTCTCAAAGCCCTACTACTAGATTCATCCCAAATCTCAAACAAAAGAGACAAAAACCGGATTCCTTATTTTTTTAAAGAGATATCACAAAAGTCCACTCCGAAACACTAAATATACAAGATATATATAGTCTTCAAAAGTTGTGTCTCAAGTAAGCTCTTTTAGATACTTGAGCCTCAAATGAAGTTTGGACAGCGGGAGCTTTGCCCTTGCATCCTTAGGCCGTAAGCTTTGGGCCTAGCTATATATCCTGCGGTTCGAGCCCTCAGTATGCGGCATAGGCTCTTCCTTTGGTCTTGACACAAATATAGCTTGGATAATCTTCATGCGATCGCCCACAGAACTCAGGAGAGCTCGAAAAGTAGACCAATAGGGCCCAGTCACAAATAATACAAATACGAATACAAATGCATATAATTCAAGGCACACATAACATCAGGCCTCAGAGTCTCCATCTAAGTCTCCTCTTTGCCACCTTCAGCTAGCCCTTCTCCACGAACCGGATCATTTTGTGGCACCTATGTGTCCTTGTAACATTTCAGAAAATATAAAATAATATTTTTGGATTTAAATAATAAAATAATAAATTTCACAAATAATATACGAATATAGATTTGAGTTTTCGTAGAATGGTATGATTATATACCTATATTTTGGAAAATAATTGGAATTTAAAATAAATTATCATTTATGAGAACATTTATTTAATATGGGCATTTTACAAATTAGTATAAAATTATTTCCATACAAATTTAGTGTTAAAATTAATTAATATTTTCTTAATTGTGCATTAAACAAAGCTTATTTTGTTAACCATGTTTTAATCTGCCATGACACATTTATTTGTAAGAGTTAACACATTATATTTGCATTCTATATATGTTTTTTTATTTTGGTTTTACATTTTACAAAAATAAAAAAAAGAAAAGAAATGGGAGACAAGGAAACATAAGGGTATGGGAAAGTGAGAGAATGAGAGAGAGAGAGAGAGTCATAGTTGCATTAACCATACATATTTCTCATCATTCATCTTCATCTCTCCTTCATTTTCTTCTTCCTCCACTTCCTCCACCACCTTCTACCACCTTAAACCACTCCTCAAATCTTATCAAAACCACTTGAACCTTCACAAAAAAAATTTCATAGCCTCATCCTACACATCATGGTGTGAACAAGTTCTAGTTTTGAGCAACTTTGGCCACCTAGAAATTTTCTTGAGTTGCTTTTTGAGGTAATATTTTCACCCTTAGATAAGTTTTCAAGTATCTTTACTCTCACAATTAGTTTAGAGTTAAAAAATTTAGGTTTTATAAAATTGGAATTTTCTAGGGTGATCTTTAGTGGATGATATGAGTAGTGGTGATGTAAGTGAGACTTAGTTAGTGATCACAACCCTATTAATGATAGAATCGTTGACCAAAATGAGCTTAGAAGTTTCTAACACGAGTTTAGAATTTTCCCGATATCGGATTTCTTTAAGTTTTGGTGATCAATTAGATTTTGGGATGATTCGGGAACTCTAAAAATTAAATAGAAGATACAGTGAGATGTGCAGACCAATAGGAAGCTATCCCAGAAGCCCAAGCCCAAACAACCTTAGCCTGGCCATCAATTTATTTGTTTTGGCAGCATATTACGGGTCCATTGGAGAGTTAGGGTCTGGGGTTTGGTCTATAGCTCAATCACTACATAACAAGGCCTATCCTATATGCAAAAAAGGTTAATTTCACTTTTAAAGAATTTGGGAGCATTTTACTTGATTTCTGCTTATGTTTTACGATATTTGAAAACTTGGTTTTTGATATTTGAGTTTTGACTCGGTCGTTTGACATTAGTATGTCAACATCGGGGGTTGTTTTGCTGTTCTAGCATGAGTGGACCATAGGTTCTAACCTATGTGCCCTTCGCTTGTCTTATCGGTTTTCGATTTAGATTTTTATGCGATACGATATGTTTTGATTGTAGGTACAAGCGCGTGGACTTCCAGGATGATGAAAGAGGGCAAATCATCCGTCGAGATCGACTAGAGCGAGACGTTGTAGGTGAGTAAAAGTATATTTATAGGGGAAGTCGGGTGGATGGCATATAGCACCCCCGCAACTGTAGAATTAGGATGTCTGTGTGTATACTTAGTAAGGTGTCTAGAATATCATACCCTAGTAGTATACTTAGTAGAAGATATTCTCTAGTTCTATTTTCTTACCACTAGGCCATACATATACACACACCTATATATAATATGAGGATAATCATGATATGATGATGATACGAGTTGATATGACATGATGATGATATGAGTCGATATGATTTGATATGATGATACGAGGCGATATATATATGATATGACAAGACATGGCATGACATGATACAACATGACACGTTTGATGAGATGAGATGACGTACGCGACTCTAGATCCATGCTATTTGATTGATGATATCGTACGATGGATTATACCGTATGCAATATAATGAGAATGGATCGCCGACTTATATATATCGACTCAAGAAATATTATTTTTAAATCACTTAAGTAGATATTATGATATTTAGAGCCATGCTTATTTTCAAAACTAACGAATCGTTACGCACTTTTAAATGATAATTTCAAGGGACGCTACGACTTTTCAAATGGTATCTTTTTCAAAAACATCGTAGCTCCATATTTTTATAAAAATAACGATTCGTACTATTTTAAAGTATAACCGTATGGCTCCTACATAGTTGTGTATTCTTATACTGTTTGTGTTTATGATTTCTTTATTCTGTTTACGCTCGCATTACGATTTATTATTTTTGCATACGCTCGCATTATTTTCGTTTACGATATATACTGCGTTCATACCCTTATCGTTATATATGACTTCGTCTGATAGGACATATGCACCATTACCGATGATGCACATGTTGCACGTACACTTATTTTCCGGCTCACACACATCATCGGTAATTGCCATGCCACGTACACATTAAAAATCGCTATGTTACCGTATCACCTTATAATCTGCTAGCATTTTAGTTACTGATTAGTACACAATACCACATATTATTGTAGATATTGCACTTTCTTTATCTTGCTACACGACACGCTCATATGAACACACTTGCTGTGTATTACTGTATTGTTCTGTGTCTGTACATATTATTTCATTACTACCATGCTTTATAAGATTCTGTTTTTATAAGATTTCTGAATTTGAGAAACCGCAGATATTATTTAAAAAATTTATCATTATTTTAAAAACGCGATTTCTCTTGAAATGATATTTCGACGTCCACCATGAGATTTCTCGATGCCGAGCTATGATAATTACCCGATTCGATGAGTGAGGAGTCATCGACTACGGGTACATGGTGGACCCGGTATGGTACCCCGGGACAAGAAGATCGTATAGAAAGGCATTGAGCCTGACAGGGAAACACTGCCTACCGGTAACAGTACTGGACTCGGTGGATATCCGGAGGATACCGACCGGAGTAATATGGGACAGATGGATATAAGGGCCGCTCCGATGAGACAGTGCCTGAGATATGAGAATTTACGTGTCGATTCTGGACATGGGTTTTATGATGATTTCGAGTGTCGATACTGGGCACTTAGGTTTTATGATGATTTGATGCGTCTTTGATGGACACACGTTAGATGATACATATATATACATACATATGACACAGATGATATGGAACCATATATAACCACAGGCACAATATTATTATATTATTATACCTATGTATACACAATCACCCTCGTTACTACACGGCATTATATTGTTATATTACTATATGACCAAGGAGATCGTCATATATTCGATTTCTACCTGATGATATCTTCTATTCACTAGTTGACAACCCACCCACGTTGTACCATAGTTTTCTTGCTGGACCGACCGATCGGATCAATAGCGGCTTGCTGGCACATCTTTTCTTCTGGGTGATTTACATTTGTAGGTGGGATACACTTCGGATAGCAACCGCCATTTTACACACACACACACACACACACACACACACATATATATATATATATATTCATTTGTATCAAGTTAAAAGCTCCATCAACTAGACTATATATATTGGGTAGACTTAGAGACCAGTTGTATATTCTTTGGATTTAGAGTCGAGACTTGTGTGTGTGTGTATCCTTTATATCTGGAGTTTGATGATATTTTGATTTTCTTTACTTTCTTTTCTGTGATTGATCTTCGCCTTGGGCGTCGTATGTTCTTATTGCGTGGTTGTGATTCTGCCAATTGGCGAAGAGCTAGCTTCTGCTTGGGGATGCCTATATTATTATTGTTATGTAATGGTTTTGATCAAAATTTACAAAGGAGGTGCTGCCCAAATTTTAAATGACGAAATTTTTTTCAAATTATAGTATATAATCCACTTGTATTTCAAACGAACATTATTTATACTTTAAAAAGAAAAACTTGATTTCCGTTATACCCTTATTTCAAAACTTCACCTCCACTATTTTCTTAAAAAGATTTAGATTTCTGGGTTTTTGGCTTACTTGAGTTACGGTGGGGTCCTATAGACTTCACGTGATCCAAGTGCCGGTCACGTGCCATGTCCAGGTCGTCAGAAAGTTGGTATCAGAGCGTTAGGTTTAATTTTGCTTCGAGTATAGGTTTGACTATGCGGAGTCTAGGATATTTATATTTCGGAAGCTAAGCTTGACCTTACGGAACTTAGGCTTGACTGAGGGGGTATTAGACCCGAACTCTCATTACGTAAGTTGACCTTGGTTGATAGAATAGGTAACTCAAGTTGAGTGGCGTAATGTATGTATATTTCGCGGCATACTTAAGATACGCTGCTCCGCTTAAGTAGCCTTAGGATGTATAAATCTTGAGATTCGTTATTCTATTCGTTCTTATAATCTATCCTAATCGATATTTGTTTGCGATTCCTGTCACCATGACTATATGAACTGAGAGAGATGTGACTAGAGATGCGGTGAGAGCGAGCTCGTCAGGGACAAGGACTGACCAGGATGTATTCCGGTGACACAGGAATAGATTTATTTCTCCTTTATGCTAGGATTTCTCATTTGAGATGAATGTTCGAGATCTGCACCAGATGATCGGGCAATTGCTTAAGGCCAGCTAGATTTAGAGGACTGTTGACGTACAGCCTACTCAAGAGATCATGGTGTTGTCTACCGTGCAGACAGGTGTACCAACTGTCTCTAAGATTGACGAGATATCGCCTCCAGAGTTCACGAAGCTAGAGCCATATGAGTTTATAGATAAGGATGTAATAGAAGATCCCTAGTCATTCTTGGATAAGTGACTAGGCTATTCCATTCGGTTGGAAGCCCCGATGCGAGATCAGTTTAGTTGACTAGCTTCAGTTCGAAGGGTCTTGCTTAGACCTGGTGTAATTCGATCGAGAGAAGACAAACATTGTGTATGTAAGTCTGTGTCACACACCCCACGGGTTTGCGGGGAGGCAGAATTTACAAAAATTGATTTTTACAAGTCTCGCAACACAGACTAAACTCCAGGATCGATACGGAAACCTTAATTAGCAAACTTCTTGGAGGTTTAACTACTCGGTAAGAGTTTTATACCTCCGTGTACAAGTCCTTCATATCTTCTTATCCTCTTCTTAAGCTCCTCGAAGATCGGATCGAGCTTGCAACGTCGGCCTCCTCATGTCAAAGATGATTCACCCGAGAGTATGTGTTTCAAGCTCCAACCTCTAAACCGAGATAACTAGGGTACCTAGTTCGCTAAGTTAGGTAGCCTAGATGATGTAGAGAATGTCTATGGATTAATTTGTCTCAAATCCCCATGGTTTCTCAACTCATAAGAGTGTTTGGGGTTAAGGGAGAAGAAGATATCCAAGGAGGAGAGAGTGTTTCCAAGAGCTGATTTTTCTCTTCCTTTCTTTCATCTTTCATTTCATTTCACACTCTTCATTTTCTTCTTTTCCTCATCCCTTCATATAAAGAATGGCTACCCTTTTATAGCATGAAGCATGTCATAAAAAAAATCTTTCACAACGATGCCTCACTTGTCTTTACAACCATGCTAGCCATGATTCAAGTGTCTTTACAATCATGCTAGCTTTGCTTTAACAACCATGCAAGCCATGCTTCAATGATGAATGTAACATCTCTCCTCTACCTCATTATCCATTTATGCAAATGGATTAAATCACAAATGAGGTGTCTTCTTCACTCTTGTGAAATTACAAGAATACCCCTCACCATATATACATACATGTATCCGTATTTCGAAAAAATACGAATACCAAGAGGCAAAATAATCCAACAATATAATACTAGGATCTGGCTTAAACCAAAGCCCGCTAATATTATCCCTCCGAACATCATCCGTATAGCCAGTACACGTATATGATTGAAACCCTGCCGTAAGACCATACGGGTTCTACATCGTTAGCCCAAAGCAGGAAAACCCTCTGTATGGGACTCTAAAGACTCGACAGTACGCTGGCAGTTGGTTTAACCACAAGCATGATAACGGTACTGCCTGCACGTAACGGCCACCCAGGTATCTGTCGATAAGAAGGCCGATGAGCAAAATCATCTGAACTCCTACTGAGCCTGTCCGTGACAATCTCCGTACAGTCCGGTCTGTTCGCCTAAGATACTCGTATATTGGGCCTAGGGGGTGGTAAACGTCAGACCCCTAACAGCGCAATAAGTCATGCCGGGATAGAGCCCAATACACCCTGAGAAACTACTAGAGTGCCTACCAGTAAATCTCGATTGCCCTGGCCAGGGACTTTGTGTAATGGCTTTCCGAACACAACATGATATCAACCCCCAATACCGGGAGAGACGAATCCTATCTAATCGCTATTGTCTCCAAGTGCTTCGGGACTGCACCCAACTACTACCTGTTTGCACGATTCTTTTGAGTCGTGGTAGGGTAGTGATCAAAGTACAGTGGGAACACACTCGAGACGAATAGCGATGTCAAGTCAACGGACTAACTTGTACTCATGCCACCCGAGAACTGCTACTTGACATTAAGTATAATACCAACCAGCAGTTCCCAATGAGTCATGTCCAGTGTAACTCAGAACCCAATGAGCAGCTGTATACTATCTCCGGTACGACGTACCAATGGCTGTGGGATGGACCATCTCCCCTTATGAGAAGAGAAGCGTATACACTAGTCTAATCCAGAGTATCGATGCCCTGTCTCGATAATCCTACGACTAGGGACCTGTATAAGGATGTGCTAATGAACTACCCATCCACCACCAGTGTGACCGCCATCACAACGCTGGTAGTCAAGCCAAAATCCTAAGGGCTCTACCAATATATATACATATTGAGGTAGGAACAAACCAAGTAGCATACTACCATTTTGTACAAGACTGTTATTATATCCGTGTATATCCCAAGCTCCAAAATTGTAATATACAAACCAGTATGATACAATAATGGACTCTAGGGCATATATCACCAACAATCTCCCACATGCACTAAGGCCATGTATTGGCATATCGCAGACCTATCATCTCGATCAGCCTCTCGAACTGTGTCTGAGGGATGGCCTTTGTGAGTGGATCTGCAGTGTTGTTTTCCGTATCTACTCTCCTCACTTTGATCTCCCGGCGATCAACGATCTCGCTGATCAGGTGGTACTGCCTCAAGATGTGTCTGGACTTCTAATGGGACATAGGTTCTTTTGCAAAAGCTATACCACCGTTGTTGTCACAATACATCGTCACAACCCAAACTTCGGCCCGTGACCGGCACTTAACCACGTAACGTCTACAGGCGTAACGCGACTAAGTAAGCCGAAACCCAGAAATCAAAACCATTAAAAGTATTGAGTTTTAAAACATTTTATAGAAACATTTGTTAAAACGTTTAGAAAAACTTAAGTAATTTAGTAAAATTCTTTAAAGATCAAGTTATAATCTTAAAAATTTTGGCAGCATTTCCTTTGTAAAAACTAGCCCCGAAATCGGGTACAAGGCAATATATGAGTAAAATGTTATACAATAAGAAATAAGCATTCGAAACGGGAGCAATCACGTCCCATGGCGGAAACAACCACCACAATGATAATATACGACGCCGTAGCGAAGAATGAGCAAAAATAAGTGATGACAAGTATCGTGAAAGATAAAACTGCATAAACAAAGTCGACTCACAACGAGCTCGACACCAGAGTACAAATAATATACATCGTCCTCACAACTGGTCTCTAAGTCAATACATAAGTAGTAGATGGAGAGTACTAGATACAATGGTGTATACAACTGGAAAAATAAACAGATACCGCATAAAAACCCACCTATCAGCAAAAGGGCTCACACGCCAACTGCAGTGGTATCTGTATCAAAAGATGCAAGAAAGGAGCCTGCCGCGACAACTCTGAGGGGCAACCTGCAAACACTGTGGCACAATGGGGGTGGGTTGCCAACTCGTGAATAGTAGATAACATATAAAGGTAATCGTGAGTATGCACGTGCTGCGATACTCTAGCCTATGCCAACAGATAAAATCTATATGATGAGCTAGATCAGCAATAATCATGCAACAAGTGCGATCTAATAACATCTCTATATGATGAGCAAGGTATGCAATAATCGTGCATAGCATGTGTAATCTAATAGCATCTATATAGGATGAGTAGGGTATGCAATAATCGTGCATAGCAAGTGTACTCTATCAGGTACTACAGATACAGGATGAGATGTATAACACTGAATGCTGAGCATGGGAACAAATAGCATCTACATGGAATGTCAACGTGGAAAAATAACTGGTGTCCATCAATACACCCAAATCCCAGTAAAATTCAGGCACCTTCACTCTAATCGGCCCTCAAATCCTGTAAAGCTGATGGAATCGTGAATGCCTAGCATCAGCACTCGAAAATATCATGAAATCATCGTGTCTAGCATTGACACGCAAATGCTCAAGTATCGGGCTCCGTCAATCCGGATCGGCCCACGGGCTCCGTCTGTAGAATCGGCCCTCGGCCCCGGCAGTACGTGTCATCCTGTATCCATCTATCGACTCTGGTCGGTATCCTCCGGATAACCTCCAGGTCCAACCAATTACCGGTAGATAGTAGTCCCTCCGCCGGGCTCACCATCTAACAATACGAGTCTTCTTGCCCCGGGGTACCGTACCGGGTCCACCATGTGCCCGCAATCGATGCCTACCACTCCTCGAATCGGGTATACTTACACAAGCTCTCTGGAACCGAGAAAACTCATGGTGGACGCACTGAAATATCACATCAAGAGAAACTGGGTTTTTAAAACAGTGCGTATTTCTTAAAATAATACCACGGTTCTCAAATCCAGAAATCCCATAAATCCAAACTCAATGCGTAAATCCATGCAATGTGTCGTATGACACTAAGAGTAAAAAGGGAAAACCACTATTTTAAAAGAATCCAGTTTTGAAAATATCTCATGCGGTCCCTATTTTCTTGAAATCAAGTCAATATCATCTATGTATGTAACATATGTATGTAGGTAGGTATGGATGTGCAAATGGATATATACGCGAATATGAAGATATCAATATATGTGTGCACTGGTAGGAATATACGATGTGCATGTGCGCAACTATGAAGATATCAATATATGTGTGCACTGGTATGAATATACGGTGTGCATGTGCGCAAGTATGAAGATATCAATATATGTGTGCACTGGTATGAATATACAGTGTGCATGTGCGCAAGTATGAAGATATCACTATATGTGTGCACTGGTATGAATATACAGTGTGCATGTGCGCAAGTATGAAGATATCAATATATGTATGCACTGGTATGAATATACAGTGCGCATGTGCGCAAGTATGAAGATATCAATATATGTGTGCACTGGTATGAATATACAGTATGCATGTGCGCAAGTATGAAGATATCAATATATGTGTATATGCGACAAGTCATGACAATCATCAGTGATGCGGTAATCAAGACGATATATAATTCGTAGCAATCCTATAGTGCGAGTGTAATAGAAATCATTAACGGTGTGAGTGTAACATACAAATGGTGCTCGTGCAGCTTAAACCGTTAGTGATAGTGCAGTGTCATATAATTACTATTTCTAAATGCAACAAGGAATGGATATGCTACAATAGTACGCATGGACATCTACGACTAAATATCCTATCACGCCCTGATGCTTAATGCCATACGGGCGATTTCCCCGTAGATGTTAAATCTACTCACCTGGTCGTGTGCTAAGCGTAGCCGACCACTTGCTTTCCCTTCTTTGCGGCGTCCGACGTACCCGCCTGTGAACCTAGAATTCACACAAAGAATCCATATAAGTAAAATCCTACAAAATCGTGATATCGAAATCAAACGAGAAACTAGCGTCGCGAACTAAACGTGCGTGTATACGTAACGTGTGTGCATACGCCAAAACCCAACGCGACACGCTGTGGTATACAGCGACACGCTGTGGTATACAGCGACACGCTGTGATACACAGCAAACCAACTCAACACGCATCGTACGTGTCGCGTAAGTCCCGCTACGCTAAAAATAGGTAAATGGTCCCAGATTTAATATGGAGCAAAAACAAGAAAATCAAATAAGGCCAAACCCTTCACAATACCTACAGACAGCTACCTGCCAAAATCCAACACATTTCCTCAAAATTTGGCCGGCGGTTATGGGTGTCATACAAGCCCAAAACCGGTGGGAGGGGTCCAGGTCTCTACACTACGATACTAACACAATTCATGGCCTAGTGTATATGTTTACTTACTAAAATTACTACTCTAGTAACAGCAGATTTCATGTATCATAAGGGTTTAGCTTAAAACGATATAAAACACTAAATTGCAACAATAGGGTATTTTGTGGAATTAGGTGAGTTTACCGGGATCTAGTGATACCAACAGCACAAATTAGAGCTGATCTAGCTATAAACACCCTGAAACATCCTAGTCTCCAACCAAACCACCAATTTTAACGTTAATGTCCATAAAACGCTAAAACTTAGCTAAACAAACCCAGATTTCAACTTGTAGAAAAATAGGGAAAATAAATAACACCAAACACAGAAAAACACCTACAGGCACCACTAGACCAAGCACCACCACCTAGCTCAACATGGGGGCCGGCGACGCCGAAATTTGAGGGTAGGTCGCCGGGTTTTTGGTAAGGGGGTGCACTCGTATTTCAACACACTAACCTATACTGCCTGCACACTATTCTGAAGTTGTTTGCTAAGCTAGAAAATGCTCATAACTGTAGCAGATCTCAATATCCTACAGTGGCATCAAAACCACACTTAAACTTCAAGTTTGCGATTTTAAGGCGATCTAGTTAAATCTAGTGGCACTACTTGGTTTAAACAGCAATACTAACCCTTCCTTAGGTTCACTAGGCTATAAAAACCCTATCTTAACTTAAACCCCACTTAGATCACAAAACTAGTTCTAAACTCACACTAAAACACTAGTTTAAGCTAACAACTACAAGTCTAGCAAACAAGGAAGTTGGGTTTAGGAAATTATACATCACTAGATCCTACGATGCAAGGAGAAGGAGAAGAAGAATAGGTGGAGGTCTGCTTGCTACTGCTGCTGCTGCTGCTGCTGCCTGGAGCTGCTGTGCTGAAGCTGTTGCTGGTGTTGATGCTGCTGGAACTGCTGGTGTTGCTGTTGTGGCTACTTGTTGTTGTTGTTGTTGTTGTTGTTGTTGTTGTTGCTTGCTGCTGCTGCTGCTGTGGTGTTGTGAGGGAGTGTGAGAATGAGAGGGAGAGAGATATGTGAGAAATGAGTGTTTGAAAATTAAAAAATTGAGTGATATGAGAGTCAACCCCTTTCTCTCTCTCATTTAATGCAAGCATGGGCTCATGCCATAATGCCCATCATGCATTCTCTCTCTCTCTCTCACCAAGTCAAACCCAAAGCAATAATTCATTTTCTATTTAAAAAAAAAATACCCTTAATAAAAGTCAAATTAGCTTAAAAGGAATGTGTTAGCCTAACATGGTTGCTAAACATGGATTAACCCTAATTTAACCCTAGTCTATATGCACAAGTGTGTGCAAGCCTAAATAATTTCTAATAAAATATTCATTAAATTTGATAAAATATTTGAAAATCGTTTTGGTAAACTTTTTATTAAAAACCATATATTAAAGTATAATTAGCCACCAATCACACCCTAAGGTGTTACAGTATTAGATCAACAATGGACGGAACCACCTGAAGTTTTGTCACAAACTTTCTGATCCAGACTACCTCTTTCGCGGCGTCACAAGCAGAGATATACTCTGCTTCCATCATCGAATCAGAATGGCGTCCTTCATGGAGTTCTTCCAACAGACATAACCCAACATGGACTTAGATTCATCTTTGTCACTTTGGAAGCTGGAGTCGGCGAAGGCTTCGACCTGAAGGTCTTTTCTGCCGTACACCAAGAACATCTCCTTAGTCCTTCTCAGGTACTTGAGAATGTTCTTAACTGCTATCCATTTCTTCTCCCCTGGGTTTGACTGATACCGGCTTACAACGCTCAGTGCGTAAGCTATATCTGGTCTGGTACACAACATCACATACATTATAGAGCCTACCGTAGAAGCGTAGGTTATAGTAGACATGCGATCCCTTTTCAAATCAGTCTTGGGAGACATCTCTTAGGAGAGGGTGATTCCGTGACAAGCCGGTACATTACCGTGCTTTGAATCTTCCATACTAAATCTTTTCAGTATGGTGTCGATGTATCTTGACTGTGAAAATCCCAACATCCGTTTAGATCTGTCACGATAGATCTGGATCCCCAGATTATAGGAGGCATCACCCAGGTCCTTCATGGAGAACCTTTTTGACAAGAATCCTTTGGCTGATTGTAGCATACGAATGTCATTTTCTATCAAGAGAATATCATCCACGTACAAGAAAAGGAATACCACATTTCTCGCTACAATCTTACTATAAATGCATGGTTCATCTGAATTTTTATAAAGTCAAATTCCTTGACCGTCTCATCAAAACAGATGTTCCAACTCCGCGATACCTGCTTTAATCTATAAATGGATTTAAGAAACTTGGACACTTTCCTGCTGCTCCCACTCTGAATGAAAACCTCTGGCTGATCCATATAGACGCACTCTTCCAAATTTCCATTTAGAAAAGCAGTCTTTACGTCCATCTGCCAGATCTCATAATCGTGGAAGGCAGCAATGGTACGAAGGATCCGAATGGATTTGAGCATAGCCACTAGAGAAAAGGTTTCACATAGTCCAAACCAGGTCTTTGACGAAAACCTTTTGCAACAAGTCTAGCCTTATAGGTTTCTACCTGTCCATCTACACCAATCTTCTTTCTGAAGATCTATTTGCAGCCTATGGGTTTTACCCGTTCTAGAGCAATGTCCAAAGTCCATACTTTGTTGGTGTACATGGACTCCATTTCAGTCCGCATTGCATCCAGCCATTTTACCGAGTCTCTGCTCTGAATGGCTTACTGGAAGCTAGTTGGTTCATCATCATCGATGATGCAATCCTATCGATCCCCGTCTATGAGAAAACCATAGTATCTCTCGTGCGGATGAGACTGCTTACTAGTTCTGCGGAGTGGCGCGGGAATGTCCGGTTCTTTCGAAACATCTTGTTCCACCATGCTTTCAGTAATAGTTTGTGGTTCTGGAATTTCTTCTAGTTCTATTGCGCTCCCATTTATCTGATTTTCTAAAAATTCAGTTTCCAAGAAGTGGGCATGCCGAGAAACAAAGTCTTTTTGTTCCTCTGCATAATAGAAAAGATACCCCCTGGAGTTCTTTGGATATCCCACAAATTTACACGGTACTGAGCATGCCTCGAGCTTGTCCGCATGCTGCTTCTTTAAAAAAGCTGGACATCCCCATATCTTCAGATACTTAAGATTGGGTTTCTTCTAACTCCACATCTGATATCGTGTGGTAGGCACTGACTTAGTAGGAACCTTGCTCAAAAGATATGCAACTGATTCTAGTGTATATCCCCAGAAGGATCGCGGTAACTCAGCATTGCCCATCATAGAACGGACCATATCCAATAGGGTTCTATTCTGCCTTTCTGATATAACGTTGTTCTGAGGTGTGTATGGAGGAGTAAGCTGAGAGAGAATTCCATTCTCTTTTAAGTAATCCAGGAACTCGGCATTTAAGTATTCACCACCTCGATCAGATCACAGTGACTTGTTACTTTTGCCTGTTTGTTTTTCTACTTCATTCTTATATTTCCGGAATTTCTCAAAGGCCTCGGATTTATGATTCATCAAGAATACATGTCCATACCCAGAGAAATCATCCATAAAGGTAATGAAGTAAGAATAACCACTTCTTGCATATGTAGACATTGGACCACACACATCGCTGTGTATGAGTTCCAATAACTCGCTCGCTCTTACTCCGTGTTCAGTGAACGGAGTCTTTGTCGTCTTTCCTATGAGACAAGACTGACAAGTTGCATAATATTGATATTCAAACGGATCCAAATATCCCTCTCTATGTAATTTCGTCAACCGTATTTCATTGATGTGACCCAGTCTACAATGCCATAAGAAAGCCTGATTTAATTCCGTAGACTTTCTTTTAAGTGTGTTCTAGACACTGAAAACATAAGCTTGATTTAATACGTATATTCCGTTATCTAATGTACCTAACCTAATCAAATTTTGATTTAGGTGGATGTGTTCTACATCGCTTATAAATGTAAAATCATATCCTTCTTTATAAAGTAAAGATACCGATATGATATTACAAGCCAGATTAGGTATATACAAACAGTTACGTAGAATCAATATCTGCCCACTTGTCAATCCTAGGTGATATTCCCCTATCGACTCAGCGTCCACGCTCATTCCGTTAGCAACCCTGAGAGTCATATCACCTGCCTTTATAATTCTACAGTTTCTCAAAGCCTATAATGAATTACAGATATGAGATCCTGATCCTGTATCTAGTACCCAGAAAGTAGAGTTAATTGACATATAGTTTTCAATCATAAACACACCCGAAGTCGAAGCCACAACATGCTTCGGATCCTGGATTCTGGCTTTCCAAGCCCTGCATTCCTTCTCCCAATGCCCTTTCCCGTGACAATAGGAACAACCCCCATTCACTACTGTTAGCCCTTAAACATTTGCCCTGCCCTGTCCTTCTACCTTACTGTCACTGCCTATCGGCTTGGTGGAGGCCTTCTTCTTCTCTCCCTTGGCTTTCTCCTTGGATCTAGAAGAGGAAGATTCCCCAATAAACAGAACGGGTGTCTCCCTGGTTTCCTTCAAGGTGTAAGTAGAAGGGAAGGACTGTAGAATCAAGTCAACATATGACTCGTTCTCCAACGTGGTCTCCAAGTCCGTGAGCTCATCAATATAACTAGTCATCGCAAGGAAGTCATCCCTACAGATGACCCGATAGCCAACCTCGCTTGAAGCAATTCTTTCGAGGTCTCATATCTTGCGATACGATATTGCTCTCCATATAAATCTTTGGTATGGAGGAAGATGGCTAATTCCATCTTCTCGTGCTGTCTCTGGTGTTCACAATCCATTGAGGCTAACACGAGGCACTTGGTTCTCACACTGACTTTTTCTCATGTCTTACGGATATTAACATCCGCAACGGTGGAATCTGGACCTGGGACGGTAGGGTTTTTGGTATTAAGGATGTAGTCCATCTTGTCATAGGTAATGACCATCTGGACATTCCTTAGCTAATTTTTATAGTTTTCCTAAGTCAATTTATTATCTAGCTGTAACCTAAATCCGATCAACCGGTCGCTGCAATTAGGAGAGAGAGGGAAAAGACTCAGCACGATGCTCTTGCAAGTTTAGATTGGTTATTAATTTATCCAAACAGAATGGCTCCCACTGTTTCTTGAATCCTTCCTCAAACCATAAAAGAAGAATTAGTCAGGATTAATGTCACGCCCCGCTTCCCAGTGTACGGCGAAGGGGACGCGACTGGTCCGCTACATATATACTCAGAAGTACATACGCTAAGCGTATCTAAGTAATATAAAAGTAAATACCCAAAAGACAAGATATAATAAAAACATCAACTTTTATTTATTAACATTCTTTTGTACAATGCATGAAAAGGAAACACAACTGAAATAAAACGATGCCTAAATAATAGGATAACAGGAAATGAAAAGTACTGAATGTAAAATGTACAATGAAACTAGAGCTCTGGTTCTTCAGCAAACTGCTCCAAGTCTTCTGCAGATGGCTCGATCTCTGCCGGGTCCAAACCACCTGACGACATTCAAAGAAGAAAGAAATAGAATGTCGTCAGCGAACAGGTCACTCGGTAAGTCCCAAAGATAAGAGGAAAGTATAATAGACAGAATAAGAAGGTATCTTTTAATGTTGTATTATCTTGTTGTAATGTTGTGTCACCGCTGTTGTTTGTAGCTTGGTACAGAAGGATGCCGGTGTATACGAGAGGGGTCTCTATATGCTAGAGACCAGGGCAAACGGAATGTACAAGGAACCGTTAAGCCACGGTACAACAGCAACGGAATATAGGTTAGGTGTCTTAATCTTACCCCATCGTGCCACTTTTAACACCTTCCGTACCAATCTACCCCTTAAACCCCGTAGTGTTTTATTTGTATTGTTTTGTAATGTAAATTGAATTGAGTGTATAATTGTAAGACTGTCCGAAACCATGATATCAGTAAACGGATGTATCCGCAGAATCATGTAAGTGGAATAACTGGAGAACTATGTAAATGGAATGTATATCAATGGTTCGGTTCGGTCAAGTCGTATAGATTGATAATTGGATTCATGGATTCATGTTGAAGATTGTAGATTGCAGATTGACTTGAATCATATTCGAGTCAGATTAATCAGACTCAAACCCGAGTCAGACAATGTAAATCGAAGTCTTGATTATTTCTTAAACCTATAATTGCTAGGGTCTTTACGGTAATTTATACAACTTGAGGGGGTTTTATGTAAAAATACTTTTATATAATTTTCAAAATACACCTCAAGTATTCGTTATTCGTCTTTAGAGTTGTAATGAAGGTGGATTTTGTATTGTGATATTTCTAGTGAAAATATCCTAGTTTCAGAAATAAGGTATTTATTTGTAAAATTGATTTATTTGGATTTCATTGTATTTTAGTGTAAAATTTATTCTTGTGATTTTTAGAAAAAGGTGGAATATTTATATCATAACAAAATAGATATTTTAATGATAAATATACATATATTTATATAAAAATAATTTTAATAAATATTTTATATTCTAAAAAATCTCATTTTCTTAAGATATCGTATTTTAAACCTTTCGAGACCAAATGCTTGCGGAGGTCTGAATATCGCACTACTAAGCCCGAGGGTATGCGATAAACCGCACCATCCCGAACGGGTTCCCCAAAATTGGTTGTAGCGGCGCTTTGCAAAGATTGTAAAATACTAAATCCTTTAGAAAACGGTTTTATGAAGTAATTGATATTTATTTGTAAAGATGTATATTTCTGTATTGTACGTTCTAGATTCTCCTAAGTTAACCAGTCTATTCCTAACTGGTCCAGACGACAAGTTGTGAGATGTCTCAAATCGCCTCTTCACCGCCAATTGTGGTCAGGTAAGTACAAGTGAGGAAATGAGGGATCCGCTCACGAATCACCGTGAGTCGGGCCTATTAAAGTTACCTTTCTCACTTGCCTAGCCTAGACACCACAAAGTCAGGTTTAGATAAACGACCGATATCCACAACTTATCGTACTTACATAATAAGTGATACTTCTTTAGAAAAGTGGAGCAAAACTAAATCTTTTAGAAATGGTTTTATTAAGTATGTGGTATTTAAATGAAAAATGGTTGTTTTCTCGTATTCTAGGTTCTCGAGGTGTTGCATATGAGTGTGTGAGGAGGTAGGTCGTTACCTCGTGATCTACTTTAAATGTATAGCAAGTTTGATGGAGTTAAATGTAAGATTGAAACAATGTGGTATTTAAGTGAAAAATACGATGGATGGAAATAGCTATCATTTTATGCAATGAAACTTGATCAATTTGTTTGATTAGTGTTTAATAGTCAATATGAGGAAGTTTAAGTATGATTGTAATAGTGAGAAGTGGAATTTTATAGGAAACCGAATCGGAAATCGGATTTGTTCCAATTCCGTCGGGTTTTGTAAATCCGTATTTTTTTAGATAGAAGAGATAGGTAGAAATTGGGACTTACGGTTTTAGGACACATAAAAGGGTGAGAGGGAAGTAGTGGAATCACCGATGTATTGCGTCGTCACCGGTAGTTCCTAAAAGGATTGCCGGAAGTTTGCCGTAGATTTCGCCGGAGCTTCGCCTCGAGCTTGTTTTCAAAGTACACAAGTTTTCTTGGAATTTTGAGAGAGTGGGCTCAGAATTTTGGGATGAGAGGGTAGAGGGTAGGGGTGGTATTTATAGGATTAGGCTAGGGTTAGGATAGATGAAAAGTTTAAATTAAAAATTTGATAAAATATAATAAAAATGTATTAAAAATGGAGTAATTGGGGTTTTTTAAGAGCTCTGGAAATGGTCTGAGGCTGAAATTTTGCAGGTGCATAGGGAATATGAAAAGACATAACTTTCATGTTGGGGTCGTCGCCGGAATCGGACGACTCGGCCGTGACTCGGTCTGAGGACTGAGTCAGACCGAGTCAAGGCCGATTTGGCCGATTCCCGGCCGAGTCAGGCGGCCGGGATCCCCTCTGACGGTTCATCTAACCTCTGGCAATGTTACATTTTCGGGTGTAGTGGGGTTTTTGTGAGATATGCACGTGTAAACCCTTGGTATTCTAATGGTTTTAAAAAAAATCAATATTAAAAATAATGTGGGGTATGGGATTTGAACTCTGGTGGCTTGGTTCAGTAGTGCAAGGTATTACCAATGAGCCACAAGCTCCTTCTTATAAATATGGAGCTAATTAATTATTTAAAGTAATAACAGTAAATGTAAATACCCCAAGTATACATTAATTTTAAAGCAAATTTTTGTACATTAAAAAATGAAGTTGTTACATTATTTTAATCTGTAATTAAAAAGCAAATTAAATACTTATATCTTGTGCTCAGGCTAAAATATCCCTTTCTGGATTTTTGAAAAAATTGTACAGAAATTTGTACAGGAAATTTGGGGTTGTTACATTCTACCCTCCTTATAAAAATTTCGTCCTCGAAATTTGTAAAAGGAAAGTATAACATATTTTAGGAAATTTGGTGACTGGAGTACTGACAGTGTGTGTGAAGAATAACAAAGTGGTGCAATGGTTTGAGAATGTGAAAGTGAATTACTAGTGTTACCTTGGTCAAATTTCTTGGCTACTATGGCTGCTAAGGTGTTACAAGGTGTTAGAAGTACTTGATGGTGTATGAAAAATGTGTGAAGGAATGAAAGGATGCGAAGGTTTTGGTAGCATTGTAAAAAAGGTGAGGGAATTTTGGGTTAGGACAGATTCAAAATTTATGAAATGATAAGATTCAAGAGGAATGAATTGTAAAGAATGTTTTAGTTGCTGGTTCTTGTGTTTTATATTGCTTAGGGTTCCATACAGCTCTGATCTGCATGGGCCACCAACAAAACCTATCACATCCCGATTCGCAGCGTACGGCGAAGGGGACGCGACTGGTATGCTACGTATATACTCAGAAGTACATACGCTAAGCGTATATACGCAATATAAAAGTAAATACACAAGAGACAAGATATAATAAAAACAGCAACTTTTATTTATTAACATTCTTTTGTACAATTCATGAAATGGAAATACAACTGAAATAAAACGATGCCTAAACAATGGCATAACAGGAAATGAAAAGTACTGAATGGAAAATGTACAATGAAACTAGAGCTCCGGTTCTTCAGCAAACTGCTCCAAGTCTTCTGCAGATGACTCGATCTCTGCCGGGCCCAAACCACCTGACGACATTCAAAGAAGAAGGAAATATAATGTTGTCAGCGAACAGGTCGCTCGGTAAGTCCCAAAGATACGACGAAAGAATAATAGACAGAATAAGAAGATATCTTTTAAAGTTGTATTATCTTGTTGTAATGTTGTGTTACCGCTGTTGTTTGTAGCTTGGTACAGAAGGATGCCAGTGTATACGAAAGGGATCTCTATATGCTAGAGACCAGGGCAAACGGAATGTACAAGAAACCGTTAAGCCACGGTACAACAGCAACGGAATATAGGTTAGGTGTCTTAATCTTACCGCATCGTGCCACTTTTAACACCTTCCGTACCAATCTACCCCTTAAACCCCGTAGTGTTTTATTTGTATTGTTTTGTAATGTAAATTGAATTGAGTGTATAATTGTAAGACTGACCGAAACCATGATATCAGTAAACGGATGTATCCGCAGAATCATGTAAGTGGAATAACTGGAGAACCATGTAAATGGAATGTATATCCATGGTTCGGTTCGGTCAAGTCGTATAGATTGATAATTGGATTCATGGATTCATGTTGAAGATTGTAGATTGCAGATTGACTTGAATCATATTCAAGTCAGATTAATCAGATTCAAACCCGAGTCAGACAATGTAAATCGAAATCTTGATTATTTCTTATACCTATAATTACTAGGGTCCTTAGGGTAATTTATACAACTTGAGGGGGTTTTATGTAAAAATACTTTTATTTAATTTTCAAAATACACCTCAAGTATTCGTTATTCGTCTATAGAGTTGTAATGGAGGTGGATTTTGTATTGTGATATTTCTAGTGAAAATATCCTAGTTTCAGAAATAAGGTATTTATTTGTAAAATTGATTTATTTGGAATTCATAGTATTTTAGTGCAAAATTTATTCTTGTGATTTTTAGAAAAAGGTGGAATATTTATATCATAACAAAATAGATATTTTAAGGATAAATATACATATATTTATACAAAAATTATTTTAATAAATATTTTATATTCTAAAAAATCTCATTTTCTTAAGATATCGTATTTTAAATCTTTCGAGACCGAATGCTTCTTTCGGAGGTCTGAATCTCGCACTACTAAGCCCAAAGGTATGCGATAAACCACACCATCCCGAACGGGTTCCCCAAAATGGGTTGTAGCGGCGCTTTGCAAAGATTGTAAAATACTAAATTCTTTAGAAAACGGTTTTATGAAGTAATTGGTATTTATTTGTTATGATGTATATTTTTCCATATTGTACGTTCTAGATTCTCCTAAGCTAACTAGTCTATTCCTAACTGGTCCAGACGACAAGTTGTGAGATGTCTCAAATCGCCTCTTCACCGCCAATTGTGGCCAGGTAAGTACAAGTGAGGAAAGGAGGGATCCGCTCATGAATCACCGTGAGTCGGGCTATTTAAAATTACCTTTCTCATTTGCCTAGCCTAGACACTACAAAGTCAGGTTTATATAAACGACTGATGTTCATAACTTATCGTACTTACATAATAAGTGGTACTTCATTAAAAAAGTAGAGCAAAACTAAATCTTTTAGAAATGGTTTTATTAAGTATGTGGTATTTAAATGAAAAATGGTTGCTTTCTCGTATTCTAGGTTCTCGAGGTGTTGCATATGAGTGTGTGAGGAGGTAGGTCGTTACCTCGTGATCTACTTTAAATGTATAGCAAGTTTGATGGAGTTAAATGTAAGATTGAAACAATATGGTATTTAAATGAAAAATACGATGAATGGAAATAGCTATCATTTTATGTAATGAAACTTGATCAATTTGTTTGATTGGTGTTTAATAGTTAATATGAGAAAGTTTAAGTATGATTGTATTAGTGAGAAGTGGAATTTTATAGGAAACCGAATCGGAAATCGGATTTGTTCCGATTCCGTCGGGTTTTGTAAATCCGTATTTTTTTAAATAGAAGAGATAGGTAGAAATTGGGACTTACAGTTTTAGGACACACAAGAGGGTGAGAAGGAAGTAGTGGAATCACCGATGTGTTGCGTCATCGCCGGTTGTTCCTAAAACGATTGCCGGAAGTTGGCCCTAGATTTCGCCGAAGCTTCGCCTGGAGCCCGTTTTCAAAGTACACAAGTTTTATTAGAATTTTGAGAGAGTGGGCTCAGAATTTTGGGGTGAGAGGGTAGAGGGTAGGGGTGGTATTTATAGGGTTAGGCTCGGGTTAGGGTAGATGAAAAGTTTAAAATAAAAATGTGATAAAATGTAATAAAAATGTATTAAAAGTGGAGTAATTATGGTTTTTTAAGAGCTCTGGAAATGGTCTGAGGCTGAAATTTTGCAGGTGCATAGGGAATATAAAAATACAAAACTTTCATGTTGGGGTCGTCGCCGGAATCGGCCGACTCGGCCGTGACTCGGTCTGTGGACGGAGTCAGACCGAGCCAAGGCCGATTTGGCCGATTCCTGGCCGAGTCAGGCGGCCGGGATCCCTCCCGACGGTTCATCTAACCTCTGGAAATGTTATATTTTTGGGTGTAGTGGGGTTTTTGTGAGATATGCACGTGTAAATCCTTGGTATTCTAAAGGTTTTAAAAAAATCAATATTAAAAATAATGTGGGGTATGGGATTTGAACTCTGGTGGCTTGGTTCAGCAGTGCAAGGTATTACCAATAAGCCACAAGCTCCTTCTTGTAATTATGGAGCTAATTAATTACTTAAAGTAATAATAGTAAATGTAAATACCCTAAGTATACATTAATTTTAAAGTAAATTTTTGTACACTAAAAAATGAAGTTGTTACATTATTTTAATTTGTAATTAAAAAGAAAATTAATTACTTATATCTTATGCTCAGGCTAAAAAACCCCTTTCTTGATTTTTGAAAAAATTGTACAGAAATTTGTACAGGAAATTTGGGGTTGTTACAATTAATCTCACCCTACAATTCTTGCTTAACCTTTCAGCCAGGCTGGTGTTGGTATTTCGAGAGAGGTTTTCCAAGGCTTTTGTGAGGTTCCTTAATTAAATAATCTCTTTTTCCTACAGGCGTAGTCCTGCTAACACCGTTCTAGACACCTACTTGGTTTATAACATTGATTGTTTAGTGAAAAAATCTTCCGAGAAGTAGCGGATACACACAGTAGGATCGGGATCCAAATATCATCGTGTGACAATCTTGAAGGAATCTTACCAAAATCATCACACTCCAAATGGTATGCAACACCAGCAAGTTTCAATTTCTTTAGAAACTCCCGATGTGGATTTTTTCCCCATGCTCTTATGACCTTGACGAAGGCCAACAAATCATAAGTCACATGTCAAGTTCTACCCACCATTGTCCAAGTTAATTTGAACTCACCCGTACATACCATTGACGAAGGCCAACAAAATAGTACGACTGTCCTAAACCAACGCATCTATCTATGCTACATATGAATATCCAGCAGCTACCAATCACTATGCCTTGGCAAAGGTCAACAAACATAGCTTGAATACTACTGAATATTCATATGAATTGACGGAGGGCTATGAATGGTTTTGGAGAAACCGTGAACGTAGTGAACTTGATATAATCGAAAGAACCATGATAGCTTTTAAAGGAGTGGTTTAAGCTTCGCATTTTAAAAGTTTCTGTTTTGAAAAAACCGAGTGGTTTTAAAAGTGTTCCAACGATTCAGTTTTGGTTTGTTTTCTTTGAATTAATAATACAGTCCCATCATTTACACCTATCATCACTGAGAGAAACGAAAATATGACGTACGCTTATACCATCCGCATTCGCCATGGGGCCCCATCATACACCGTTAGGTTACTTAACTAATGGCAGAGCGGGGGCTGGACTAACGTGGGTACAAAACATAAGCAACGTTTATAATATAGCATATATATATATATATCCATTCGTATTACGCAATAATAGGCATTTCAGATCACAGATGAATATATTGGATATACTAGGATTTCCATGTTTCGTTTTAGCCTATAACGAAACACCTCCATGGTCGTGATGAATAGCCAAACCCCACCCTAGACCCCTACGGGCACGGTAAACTACCCGCCAAATTCCCGAAGTGAAACAACCTTCCTCAATAAAATGAATAGGCCACTCGGCACTTCAAGAACCCGGAAGTTTGTGCACCCCACCTTAGGTCTATCTTAGGTGCAAGAAACGGTAAATGAAATAATACAATGGTGACTACAACCACAACCCTGATGTGTCCCGCAAAATAATATTACATCACATTTACAAATTATATGAATGAAAGAAAAGAAAACACTCTTCTCACATCCCTAGCTATTCATCCATGACGATCCAATACTTCATATACACAAACCATCATGGATCACGGATCACAGATTTGTGCAACCCCCACTAATTGACGTATAGCGATTAGCAGACGTTCATCATCATATAGAAAACCCGATTAGCCATGTAACTTAGAATTTCGATCGATTAACAAAATCCGTATTTCTCCATGCACAAACTAGTACACAAAATAATCTGGGGAAAAACCAAATATTCCAGAAACCATATTTCAAAGTAAAAGACCCACAGAAGAAAACTCGTCCAAGTTGGAGTTGACTCGGCCGCGGATCGGCGGCAAATCGTGTTGTTTTGCAACGGTTCAACGAAGCAATATGGGAGTTAGGAGTCCATTTTTCTTCTGTGTTCATAGAAAATCCTGCATGTATTTTTAAGGCCACTGAAATAATTTTTTAAATCTTTAAAAAATCGACAGCAAGCATGGTCTGAAATTTTGATTTTGAGCAGTTTTTCCGTCGATCGAAGTTCTAACTACTTGCTAACAAGCTAGTTAAGGTTTAGCTGGCTCTAATACCACTGTAATTCTTTGTCGCGCACCCCGTGGGTCTGCGGGGAAGTGGAATTTACAAAAAAAAATTTTACAAGCCTCGCAACACAGACTAAACTCCAGGATCAATACGGAAACCTTAATTAGCAAACTTCTTGGAGGTTTAACTGCTCGGTAAGAGTTTTATACCTCCGTGTACAAGTCCTTCAGGTCTTCTTATCCTCTTCTTAAGCTCCTCGAAGATCGGATCGAGCTTGCAATGTCGGCCTCCTCACGTCAAGGATGATCCACCCGAGAGTATGTGTTTCAAGCTCCAACCTCTAAACCGAGGTAACTAGGGTATCTAGTTCTCTAAGCTAGGTAGCCTAGATGATGTAGAGAATGTCTATGGATTAATTTATCTTAAATCCACAAGGTTTCTCAACTCATGAGAGTGTTTGGGGTTGAAAGAGAAGAAGATATCCAAGGAGGAGAGAGTTTTTCCAAGAGCTGATTTTTCTTTTCCTTTCTATCATCTTTCATTTCATTTCACACTCTTCATTTTCTTCTTTTCATCATCTCTTCATATAAAGAATGGCTAGCCTTTTATAGCATGAAGCATTTCATAAAAAAATCTTTCACAATGATGCCTCACTTTTCTTCACAACCATGCTAGCTATGATTCAAGTGTCTTTATAATCATGCTAGCTTTGCTTTGACAACCATGCTATCTATGCTTCAATGATGAATGTAAAACATCTCATCCACCTCATTATCCATTTATGCAAATGGATTAAATCACAAATGAGGTGTCTTCTTCACTCTTGTAAAATTACAAGAATACCCCTCACCATATGTACATACCCATATCCATATTCCGAAAAAATACGAATACCAAGAGACGAAAATAATCCAACAATATAATACTAGGATCCAGCTTAAAACAAAGCCTACTAGCATTATCCGTCCGAACATCATCCGTATAGCCAGTACACGTATATGATCGAAACCCTGCCATAAGACCATACGGCTTCTACATCGTTAGCCCGAAGCAGGGAAACCCTTTGTGTAGGACTCTAAAGACTCGACAGTACGCTGCCAGTAGGTTTAACCATAAGCACGTCAGCGGTACTAGCTGCACGTAACGGCCACCCAGATATTTGTCGATAAGAAGGCCGATGAGCAAACTCATCCGAACTCCTACTGAGCATGTCCGTGAAAATCTTCGTACAGTCCGGCCTGTTCGCCTAAGATACTCACATATTGGGCATAGGGGTGGTAAACTTCATACCCCAAATAGTGCAATATGTCGTGCCGGTATAGAGCCCAATACACCCTGAGAAACTACTGGAGTGCCTACCAGTAAATCTCGATTGCCCTGGCCAGGGACTTTGTGTAATGGCTTTCCGAACACAGCACGATATCAACCCACAATACCGGCCGGGAGAGAAGAATCCTATCGAACCGCTACTGTCTCTAAGTGCTTCGGAACTGCACCTAACTACTACTTGTTTGCACGACTCTTTTGAGCCATGGTAGGGTAGTAATCAAAGTACAGTGGGATCACACTCGAGACGAATAGCGATGTCAAGTCAATGGACTAACCTGTACTCATACCATCCGGGAACTGCTACCTGACGTTAGGTATAATACCAACTGGCAGTTCCCAACGAGTCATGTCCAGTGCAACTCATAACCCAATGAGCACCTGTATACTATCTCCGGTATGATGTACCAATGGCTGTGGGATGGACCTTCTCCCCTGCTGGGATGAGAAGCGTATACACTAGTCTACTCCAGAGTATCGATGCCCTGTCTCGATAATCCTATGACTAGGGACCTGTATAAGGATGTGCTTATGAACTACCCAGCCCCACCAGTGTGGCTGCCATCACAACGCTGGTAGTCAAGCAAAGATCTTAAGGACTCTACCAATATGTATACATATTGAGCTAGGAACAAACCAGGTTGCATACTACCATTTTGAGCAAGACTGTTATTATATCCGTGTATATCGCAAGATCCCAAATTATAATATACAAACTAGTATGATACAATAATGGCCTATAGGGCATATATCACTAACAGTGTATTCTTCTAATGACTTAGAGGAGTTCCCGAGGACATAATTGGAAGATATCTTCCACAAAGTGTTGGAGATACTCGAGTTCATAGCTTCGAGTTTTTACGAGAGACTCAGGATATGAACATAGCCAAATATGGATTGCAGTCTTCACAGTTAGCGAGATATGATCCCGAATCTGTCGATATTGAAGGAATGGATAAAGAGGTCCGTGCGAGATTTCAACAAGTTGTTTCTCTCCGTTGATACTAGAGATTGGTGTTCATACCTGAATATTGCATTTAATACCACCCAATCTTATGTTCTTGTGTATATAGGTAGATGCTTTTGATCCGTATTTTCTACATGATTATAGGTTACAGGTTCCCAGTCTATAATAATGCAAATCGCGCAAAATCTCCACAGTTATGCCAAAATCCAGAACATCTGCCAAAAATAGATAAAATCCAGGTTCCGGTCATCTACACCCGTCCAGTGCCGCTTATCAGTTCAAGGGACAAGACAAATTACAGCGGTCATTCGTGTCTCAAACAAGCACAGAGTATGAGAGGGGCAGCACAAAGATCAAGAGGTACGCGGTGCTTGAGGAAGATCAAGGCCAAAAGTCAAAATAAGTTGCTATTTTGGACCATTAAAAATCTAAGATTATTTTGGAACCATTTTGCAATTTTGGATCTATAAAACAAAAGAACAAAGCAACTTGAGAAACTACAGAAAACACGAGGCTCCAATTCATTAAAAGGACCGTGCAAACATGGCGAAAAAGGGGTTTGGGCGGTGGTTCCACGGTCGCCACGTGGCGTCTCACAACAAATTTAGGGACAGTTTTGTAATTCTATAAGAGCCCAAAATATGGCCTTACGGTTTCAGTTCTCTGCCTATAATACTCCAGTTTTGAGCCAAACCAAGAATGTTTTTCTTTTCTAGGATTTAGTATAGTTTAGTGTGTAGCTTCTTCTTCTTCATCATCTATTCTCTATGAAAAATGTAGTGAGAGCTTTTTAAGTGAAAGATTAATGAAGATGAGGGTGTTTCTTTAACTTGTATCTTTATTTTTCTTGCATTGTAATTTCAATTCCTAGTGTAACTTTATTATTTGTTGTTAAGTAGTTATTGGTTTTCTTTTCTTATTTTGTTTTTCTTCTTCTCTTCTAAACCGTATTTTTTGTTGGGGGTTGCTTAGCACCCTCACTAGGTTTTAACAAGTATCAAACATGCAACTTTAAAAACTAGGGTGCTAACGAACCCGAACCTAGAATCGAACTAGAGGATTAGGCGTAAAAGCTAACAAGTATCACATACTAGTAAGTGTCTAACACTAAGAGGAAAGAAATACAACCTTTGTAGACCTCTCCTCCTTAACTCCTTGGTTCTACTTTAAGCTTAAACGGGTCCGCTTGAAACCTTCGAAGTCCACGATGATCCACCACGAGGTTCCTTGACTCAAGCTCCTTGCTTTACTTGAACCAAGTGCAAGTGAGGCAAACAACCTACACTAGTGTGTTAGACAAGTGTAGATTGATGAAGTGGGTAATCTTTCTCACTACTAAACCTTTCTTTTCTTTCTCTTTTACTCACTAGGAAATGGTAGAGAGCTTGGAGGAAGAAGGAGATGGAAATGGCTAAGCTTTTCTTTTGAGAGATAAGCACAAGAATAAAAATAATATGAGAGTGAGAGAGTCACACTCACTCTTAACCCATTGCATGAAAATATCTAGATATTTTAGTAGTTGAGTTAGTGGAGGATTAGAAATGAAACCATGGTTCATGAGATATTTTAGGAAGTGTGTAGAAATAAAATATTAACCATGGATTTATTCCAAATTTCCATTAACTCAAAAATAAAAATATCATAATAGTTTCCATGTGAGCCTTGTATAGCCGTCTCCAATGTATCATCAACCATGACACATGTATGCATGCATGTGTGCATACATATCAATATAAACATACATACATTCATGTATACAAAAGAAGAAAGGATTTAATAAATGAGCTAATGGTCAATTGATATTAAATCAACACTTGATTTAATAATCCGGTCATATCACATACGACCAGACCAATAGAAAACGCCAGATTAAAATACGGTATCATATACTCGTATTTAATCAAGTTTCCGCGCATATCCCCATATGCTCCCCACATCGTTTCGCCTAAGCACGGAAACCCTTTTGTGGGACTCTAAGACTTGTCAATACGCTAGCAGTAGGCAGTGATCATATCACATACTTACAAACCGTCAGTAGTATTAGCTTTACGTAACGGCTCCCAGGTATTGAGCGAACAGAAGAATAACAAGCGAACCTGTCAAAACTCCCGTAGAGCTAATCAGCAACACTTACCGTACAGTCCGGTCTCTTCATCAGATATACTGCATATTGAGTCTAGGGATGGTATCGTTGACCCCAATAAATCAATAAGTCGTGCCGATGTATGGCCTATAACAGATCGAGAATCTACTGATAACACTTATCAGTTAATCTCATCAGCCGTGGGCAGGGACTTCCAGTTATAGCCAATCGAGCATAGCGCAACATCAACCCCCAATACCGGGAAAGACGAAACCCCTCCTATCGCTCATTACCTCCATGTGTCTCGGGGCTGTACCCAAAAACCACCTGTTTAGATGACTCAGTAGAGTCGTGGTAGGGTGGAAATCAAAGTACAGTAGGAGAACACACAAGACTCTATGACGATCTCGGGTCTACAGACTAACCTATACAAGTGTCACCTGAGAACTGCTATCCGACGATAGTATAATACCATATAAGAGTTCTCGGCGAGTCCGTTCAGTGTACCAAGTCTCCACTGAGCACCCGTATACAATCTTTGATGTCAAACACCAATGGATATGGGATCATCCATCGCCCATAAAATGGGTCAAGAAACGTATACGCTAGTCTACACTGGAATATCGATGCCCCGTTTCGATACACCCACGACTAGAAACATTTAAGGATATGTTTATAAACCACACATGTCCCACTAGTATGATCTACATCATAATCACAGTAGTCAAGAAAATATCCTAAAGGCTTTATCAACATGTATCAAATGAACAGTATACACAATCAAGTGAACAGCTTAAGATAAAGAGTAACCAGATAGCATACTATCATGTCGAGCAAGAAATTCCACTAAATCTCTCTCTCTCTCTCTCTATATATATATATATATATCCACTATCAAATAATGGTCTCTAGGGCATACATATATCCAACAATCTCCCACTTGCACTAAGGCCAATTATTGGCGTATCTCATACCCAATATCTCAAAAAGTCACTCATGCTACGGCTGTGGGAGGGCCCTGGTGAGTGGATCCGCGGTGTTATTCTTTGTATCTACTCTCCGAATCACGATCTCGCGGCGATCAACTATCTTCCGGATCAAATGATATCGTCTAAGGATGTATCTGGATCGCTGATGGGACCTGGGCTTTTTGGCCAACGTCATAGCCCCATTATTATCACAATATAATGGTATTGGATCAATAATGGTTGGAACTACTCCTAGCTCCGAGATGAACTTCCTCATCCAGACGGCTTTCTTGGCAACATCATTTGCAGCAATATACTCAGCTTCCATCGTTGAGTCTGCAACGGTTTCATGTTTGGAACTCTTCCAACAAACCGCCTCTCCATTGAGGGTAAATACAAACCCCGAGATAGATCTGCTGTCATCCTTATCACCCTGGAAGCTCGAATCGGTAAAGGTCTCTATTTGGAGGTCTCTATTATCATACACCAAGAACATTTCTTTAGTCCTTCACAAGTACTTAAGAATGTTCTTCACAGCTGTCCAGTGTTTCTCCCCTGGGTTGGATTGATGCCTTCTTACTTCACCTAGTGCATAAGCTACATCGGGGCGAGTACATAACATTGCATACATTATAGATCCTACAGCTGAAGCGTAAGGTATAATGCTCATGCGAGCTCTCTCTTCATTAGACTTTGGGCAAAAGTCCTTGGAGAGAGCGATTACGTGACAAGCGGGTAAGGCACCCCGCTCAGAATCTTCCATACTAAACCTCTTTAGGATGGTGTTAATGTACCTGAATTGGGAGAATTCCAACAACCTTTTAGATCTCTCTATAGATCTTAATGCCCAAAATGTACGAGGTATCACCCAGGTCCGTAGGTACATATTGTCTGTATTTTTTTAAAAAAAATGGGCTGCTTGATTTTTTCCCGCCCTGTGCACAATAATATATACATCAATCAAATCATATATTGCAGTATTCATAATCACATCTCACGCATATATATAATATACAAAAGAAACCCAAAAACTGAATTTGATATAAATACAAACCAATATCAATATCGTTTCAAAATGTAGTACAATGTGTATGATATAAATAAATACATGTTTCAAAAAATAAGAACCAAAAATCTACCCTAGTTCGGTCCAGCTCCAATTCTGAATAACGATAGAATAAAGCGCGCCTGCTCCTCGGTTAATAAACTCTGCAATTCGTCGCGAGCGGGAGTCTGAGGGGCATGTGGAGCTGGCGATGTGGTCTGCGCAGCTGCCGTCGAGGTAGTCGCTTGCGGAGCCGCGGCTGCGGGAGTCTGAGTGGGCGGTGGAGCTACAGGAGCTGTCTGCGGAACCGCAGCCGATGTAGTGGCTTGTGGAGCCGCAGCCGAAGGAGATACATGTGGAGGCTCGGCCGATGTACCCTGTCGCGTCTGGACCTAACGTGTGTAATAAGCGTGTAAGAACTGTGTATTATTCGAATTCGTATCATTATTAAGTTATTTCGAAACCCCGTTTGGATATCTAGTTTGTTGTTTATTTTAATTACATATGTATGTATGATTAACCAAACTTAAGTCTAAAACCAAATAAGCTCAAGCTACGTACTAATTATGGATATGTTGATATCTATATAATATGACATGATATTTTACTATAAAGCAGTATACATACCAGCATCTCCTTCAACTCCTGAACGGTGGCCCTCAAGCTCTCCAGTTCCTGATGGACACGTCGGTCACTGGAGACGGAGGAAGTAACCGCCGGGGTGGAGTCCAACCTCATATGGGCCCTGCTAGGGCCCGTCCCCGGCCTCTCTCCCAACCTCAGTGGTGCCCTCCGTGTGCGGCGTCCAGAACTGGGGTCAGCAGCCTCGGATCGCTCTGTCCGGTAAAATCGATCCCCGAGGCCTGGGCCTGCTCAACTACCCGCTCCTACACCCACATTAAGCAGTAAAGTATAAGTATAAGATTTAAACTTAAACCTTCCAAAACTAAAATTTCAAATTTGGGTAGAAAAATATTAACACTTACGCAGTACTCCTGGGTAGCGACGTCGGGATATCGAAGCTCGCCCGTGGCGGGATTTGTCGAGGTGCCATGGACGGCAAGATATGCGGACAACACGCTCGGTGTACCACCTGACGCCACGGTCCGAGATGTCTGCAATATTAGAAAGTAACTCTTAATATTAGAAATATTAGAAAATAACTCTTAATATTGCAGAATATCACAAAGGTCGGTCTATTGTAATTTACCGATAACTCCATGGCTCGAGTAATGTTCCTCGAGCCACCTGTGTAAGTAGGGCGACCCCTCTTCGCCGACTTCCTGTTCTCTGTATTCTGAGCGGCCTGTTTCTGCACAACGCATTAACATTTAGTTTTCTAATTAAGAAACACAAAGAAATAAATTATATCATAAATAATGAATTACATTTAAAATACATACCTGTTTGCGTTGGGAGTCGAAATAAGCGCACAATAGAGGCCATGTCTCTACGTCGACTCTGGCAAACGCCGGCGTAGATAGGAGGGCCGCTCTCTCTGCCTCGGGGGTCGCCATCCACAGAGAGTAGCAGTCGGCCTTCAGCTCATTCCTGTTGTATCGGACCTTGGCCTGCATGTTCTTCATCAGGCCATTGTATAGAGCATGAAGGTCGAGCACCCTCCCCGGGTGATCAGGGTCGGCTACAGGCTGAAAATCGTAATCCAACTGAAAATACAAAAAAACATTGTTATTAGATTGCAAGTGTTAATAATAAATATATTGGATAGATCAAATGAAAATATATATTAATACATACCCGAGCCTGATCAAAGAAGAGGGCGAATGAGCGCTGGTGCTGCTCGCCCCACTCAACATGAAGTGGATAGTTCTTCACGAGCCGGCTCTCGTCCCCCAAATACCGGCCGAACCTCTCGGCATGAGGACCGGTATAGCGATAGTCAAGGGTAAAAAAAAGGGGGAATGCTGCCTCCCCCCTAGCTCTATCAGGCCTCAGCCTATAGGACTGATTCGGGCCTCGAGTCTCCCTCTGGGGATGGGGAGGCCCTGCGTCTGCACGAAATATCAAGACAATCAATAATAAGACAAAGTTGTATTAAGAAATCAAGGTTAAACGAAAATTCAAGTGTGATATATACCTCCGGTGACTATCGCACGAGCCTGGGCCCGGGCAGCAGCACGAGCGGGACGATAGTTCCTCCGGTGAGGAACAACCGGGGTCCCGGATGCGGACACATCCCCTCCAACTAGAAAATAAACATCGACGCTAAATTTCCATAAAGTTCATATTTATTCTATAGAGCATATGTAAAATGAATAAATATTTTAAATTTATTCATACTAAACTGCAGACGATGCGGAGGGTATGGAAGCGGCAGGAGTGGCCCCCTGCGGAAGATGTGGACGCACCACCTATAATTAGACAATTAAAAATAGATTATATAAGTAATTGTAAAAAGAATGTGTAGATCAATAATATAACGTTCTAAATCAATATGCATGCACTATAGGATATATAAACATACCCGCAGGTGCGGTGGTGTCACCACCTACAGCTAGACAATAATAAAAATTGCTAAGTAAGAGCAAAAGGAATGTGTGTATTTATGATATAGCATTCTAAATCAATATACATACACTATATGATATATAAACATACCTGGAGGAGCGGGGGTGGCCTCTGTCCCAGATGTGGACGCATCACCAACAACTAGACAATCAAATATTGACAGTATAAGTAATTTTGACATAAACAGGCATGACTATCTATAATATTACATTCAAAATGGATATGCGTGCAGTATACCTGGAGATGTGGCAAAATCCACACGGAAGGAGGCATCCGAAGGGGTCTCCGATCTAGGTGCAAGACCGGCCCTCTGAAGCTCCCTACGGAGCTCTCCGGGCGGCAGAACCGCTCTGCCTCTGCCTCTGTCGCGGCTGGAGCTCCTGCCGCCCCTCGCTGCTCTCGACATCGTCATCAAATCTAGATAAACGGTTCGTGAACGCATTAGACAATCATTAAAAGTATTGACTATATATGTATAAAGCGTAAAATGTGAAGTAATAATATAACATTACTGATAACCTTTTTCGTTTCGTGGGCGCATCATACATATCTACTTGGATTTCATCGTCGATGTCATTTCTAACCCACGTAACTTCATGATCGGTCGAAGACAAGCCGTCCTTCGAAACAGACGGTCGGAGCACTTTAAGCCTTCTCTCTTCTTCGTCCTCATCGCTGTCCTCGTATTCTGGGACATCGTAGACATCTCTGGGTTTCCATCGGCATACAACACTCCACCCCGGATGCTTCAAACACTGTGCGTAGTATACTTGGAACGCTTGGTTCGGAAAGATAAACGGATCATCCTGACCGTAAAATCGAAGTGTGTTCACACTGGTCAATCCATATTCATCTTTCCAAGTCCCAAGTCTGCTTCTCCACCTGTCCGTATCGGTTCGCGGATCGTACCAAGTACACTGGAATATATAAAAGGGTTCTGATCGTCCGGGATAGTGGATGCCGAGTATACAATTTAAGTACCCATAGTAAATCACACCGTCCGATCCTATCGTCGCAATCCCACTATTCTGAGTGGTTCTAGATGTTTCTATGTCCTTAACTTCGAATTTGTATCCAAGAACACCAAATCCTTTGTAATATGCAACCTCCATACTAGGAAATTGAGCTAAACATCTTGAATCACTCTCAAATGATGCAGACAAGTTCGGATCGTGGATCTAACAAAACAAATTTTACAACAAATACATAATGATACAAGTTTAGATTAAAACTGATAGCAATAAAATGTAATTCGAATAACTTACATGCTCTGTGACCCAATCACAAAAATTATCCTGATGGTATTTTTCCAAACGTTCTTCATTCCAATCAGGATGCCCCTCACGTACCTCGTAAAAATGAGTTCTGTTTTCGACAAATAATTGTGACATTAATATTATGTCATTTCATACACACACAAACACAGATATAACAATTAATCCAAAAGAACTTACTCTCTAATTTGTTCAAGACATGCGTAATTAAGCAAGATAAACCGGTATATCTTGTTGATAAACATAGTGTCTACCCTCTTATACTCGGCTTTACCATATGGCCCTTCTTGAATTCTTCGTGGTCGGTTAAGCCTTGTCTAAATGTTCTCGTCCAGATAGCGGGAACAAAATGTGGTTGCTTCATCAAGAAGATAACCTTGCATGATAGAACCCTCTGGTCGATTTTTATTGCGTATATACTTCTTAAGAGTGTAAAGGTACCTAATGAGAATATGTTGAATAAATAAATACGGGCATACAGGACAACAATAAATTTATAAATTGCGCGAAACGAAAAATTACACGTACCTCTCGACGGGATACATCCATCGATATTGTACCGGTCCGGCTAACTTCGCCCCAGTTGCAAGATGAACCGTCAAGTGTATTATGATATCGAAGAATGACGGTGGGAAAATACGCTCAAACTTGCAAAGTATCAATGCAATAGAATTTTCTAGTTTATCCAGCGTCGCAACCTCCAGTGTTTTAGCACACAACTCCCTGAAAAAACAACATAGGTCGTTGATTGCTAGACCAACCGAGTCGGGGAGAGAAGTCCTGAGGGCTAATGAAAGAAGGTGCTCCACGATAACATGGTGATCATGACTTTTCAGCCCATCGATCTTGCCCTTCACAATTTTTATTTTCCTGCTGAATGATCCTGAGAAACCTGTGGGGACTTTCAAATCTTGCAACACCTGCAGGAATCTTTTCTTCTCCGGTTGTGATATATGATAAGCGGCATTGGGAAGTACAAACTTGCTCGGTTTACCCGCTACCGGTTTAGGGTGCAGTTCACTTCTTATTCCCCACTCTTGTAGATCCATCCGAGCATTCATGTTGTCTTTCGATTTCCCGTCTTTACACAGAAGCAAGTTAAGTATGTGCTCTGATACTCCCTTCTCTATATGCATGACGTCCAGACAATGACGCACTGAATTTGTAGACCAGTACGGAAGCTCGAAGAAAATGCTTAACTTGTTCCAATATTGTGGTTTGACCTGTTTCGTCGGATCCATCCCGAAGGTCACGTTATTGTAACCATCCCATTTAGCAGTCACGTCCTCTCCGGACAATGGGGATGGAGGTCCAAGAAGCTCCTGATGACCATCAAAGTGAACCGTGTCTAACCTATAGAGGTGGTCTAGAGGCAGAAAACGTCGATGGCCGCAATAACAAACCTTCCTGCTAAAATTCAAAAATTTTGATGTTGTGTGTTCATGGCAATGAGGACATGCTTTGTGACCATCTACGGACCAACCTGATAGCATTCCATACGCAGGAAAGTCATTAATTGTCCACATTAAAGCCGCACGCAGTATGAAGGTTGTATTTGTGTTTGAATCATATGTCTCTACACCATCAATGAACAAAGTTTTCAGCTCCTCGATCAGAGGTCAGAGATAGACGTCGATATTGTTCCCCGGTGAGTTTGGTCCGTCGATAAGAAGAGGCATCATAAAGTATGATTGGTCCATAGCCAACCAAAGCGACAGATTATAAATTATCATTACAACGGGCCATGTACTGTGACTTCCAGCCATATAGTTGAATGGGCAGAAGCCATCGGTAGCCAGTCCGAGCCGGACATTGCGAGGATCGCTGCTGAATATTGCGTGCCTCCTATCGAAATCCTTCCATGCCGGTGAATCTCTTAGATGGCTCATTTTTCCATTTTCGCTTGGAGGAGCACGGTGATGCCAAATCATTGCCTCGGCTGTTTTCTTGCACCTGAATAGCCTCTGTAGCCTCTGTGTTATGGGAAAGTATCGTGCTATCTTCACAGATATATCAGGCTTCTTATCAGAATCTTTCGGCTTATACCCGGCCTCTCCGTATGTTGGACACTCTTTCAAATCTGAATTCTCTTTCCGGTACAACTCGCAATTTTTAGGACATGCTTGAATCTTCTCGCACTTTAGACCCAAATCAGACATCATCTTCTGGGTTTCGTACCAGCTTTCGGGCACATTATTTCCCGGAGGCATAGAATCTTTCAAGATTGAAAGAAGCATTGTGAATGACTTGTTGCTCCATCCATTTAGGCACTTAATCTGGAAAAGTTGGACGAACCATGAGAGGGTGGAATACTTCGCATTCTCATAAATTGGTTTCCTAGCATCATTCATGAAATTTTCATATTTATCCGCACGCGGTCCTTGACCGGAAGGAATGTCATCTTCGGTACGAATAGATTCACCTAGGGCAGCCTCTACCATATCCTCCATTTCTTTTGATGGAAATAAATTTTCGTCTCCTGCCGTATTACCGAATTCTTCTTCTTCTCCTGCCGCATTATCGTGTTCTCCTTCTTCTTCTACCGCAGTACTGCATTCTTCTCCTTCCCCGTGATATTTTCAAGTTGAATAAAGTCTAGTAAACCCATGTTTTACAATATGAAGCTCTGCCAATTCTACCTTCTGCCAGTACTTATTGCCACATCTATCGCACGGACAGAGAATCTTCTCTATTATGATCTTATTATGTGCGCGTGCAAATTCAAGGAAAGCAGCAACTCCTGCGACAAACTTAGGTTGCATACGTTGTTTCCAATCCACATACATCCAGTCCTTAACTCTGACGTACTCATGGGCCATGTTAGACTGAATAACATATAAATTGTAGGTTATGCTGACTATTTCGAGAAATATAAGAACGGGATAGTTACTGACAAAGGAGAAAATCCGTGTATATGCTTTGTGTGTGCGTTTGTCGTTGAAAAGAATAAATTATCGCACGTATGTTAACCGATAGACGGGGACTAAGTGGCGCTTTTAGTTTCATATATGAGTATCGATGGGAATATGAAGGTTTCATATTATCATATATTGGTTTTAACCTGAACATCTCGAATCGCTCTCTAATTATGCGTTTGTATGTGTGTGTTCCGGCTGTCGGGGGTAGGCTTCTATCCCATTAAGAATGTATAGAGCGAACGTCCATCACTTGTGCTTTCAACCGTTTCGAGCAAATTTCGGCAGCACCTCCTCGCTGTTCTCCGAGTACAGTGTAATAGAATAGATAATCATTTCAAAGCTGTGAAACAACGTTGAAATGAACATCTAATCTATCTTTGTACATGGAGAACCAGCGGAAAGGTACCGACGAAATATCTCGAAACGGATGAAAACACAAGTGAATGAAGGCATTTGCTTTTTACATTCTTAACTTGTCCACACGGGACAAATCTATGGGTTACCATACGATTGAATTTTCTCGTCGCGTAGACTATACGACGGTTGTTAGTATCGAGCTATACTGTCCGATATTTAACAAGCTTCGTATAGTTCTAGGTCACGACGAGCATCGCACGTATGTTAACCGATAGACAGGGACTAAGTGGCGCTTTTAGTTTCATATATGAGTATCGATGGGAATATGAAGGTTTCATATTATCACATATTGGTTTTAACCCGAACATCTCGAATCGCTCTCTAATTATGCGTTTGTTGTGTATTCTTGTTGTATGTGTGTGTTCCGGCTGTCGGGGGTAGGCTTCTATCCCATTAAGAATGTATAGAGCGAACGCCCACACTTGTGCTTTCAACCGTTTCGAGTAAATTTCGGCAGCACCTCCCCGCTGTTCTCCGAGTAGACTGTAATAGAATAGATAATCATTTCAAAGCTGTGAAACAATGTTGAAACGAACATCTAATCTATCTTTGTACACGGAGAACCAGCGGAAAGGTACCGACGAAATATCTCGAAACGGATGAAAACACAAGTGAATGAAGGCGTTTGCTTTATACATTCTTAACTTGTCCACACGGGACAAATCTATGGGTTAACATACGATTGAATTTTCTCGTCGCGTAGACTATACGACGATTGTTAGTATCGAGCTATACTGTCCGATATTTAACAACCTTCGTATAGTTCTAGGCCACGACGAGTATCGCACGTATGTTAACCGATAGACGGGGACTAAGTGGCGCTTTTAGTTTCATATATGAGTATCGATGGGAATATGAAGGTTTCATATTATCATCGAGTGTCATATATTGGTTTTAACCCGAACATCTCGAATCGCTCTCTAATTATGCTTTTGTTGTGTATTCTTGTTGTATGTGTGTGTTTCGGCTGTCGGGGGTAGGCTTCTATCCCATTAAGAATGTATAGAGCGAACGCCCATCACTTGTGCTTTCAACCGTTTCGAGTAAATATCGGCAGCACCTCCCCGCTGTTCTCCGAGTACACTGTAATAGAATAAATAATCATTTCAAAGATGTAAAACAACGTTGAAATGAACATATAATCTATCTTTGTACATGGAGAACCAGCGAAAATGAACATCTAATCATACGTGGTCTCCAAGTCCGTGAGCTCATCAATATAGCTAGTCATCGCAAGGAAGTCATCGCAAGGAAGTCATCGCAAGGAAGACCCGATAGCCAACCTCGCTTGAAGCAATTCCTTCGAGATCTCATATCTTGCGATACGATATTGCTCTCCATATAAATCTTTGGTATGGAGGAAGATGGCTAATTCCATCTTCTCGTGCTGTCTCTGGTGTTCACAATACATTGAGGCTAACACGAGGCACTTGGTTCTCGCGCTGTCTTTTTCTCATGTCTTACGGATATTAACATCCGCAACGGTGGAATCTGGACCTAGGACGGTGGGGTTTTTGGTATTAAGGATGTACTCCATCTTGTCATAGGTAATGACCATCTGGACATTCCTTAGCTAATTTTTATAGTTTTCCTAAGTCAATTTATTATCTAGCTGTAACCTAAATCCGATCAACCGGTCGCTGCAATTAGGAGAGAGAGGGAAAACACTCAGCACGATGCTCTTTCAAGTTTAGATTGGTTATTAATTTATCCAAACAGATTGGCTCCCACTGTTTCTCGAATCCTTCCTCAAACCATAAAAGAAGAATTAGTCAGGATTCATGTCACGCCCCGCTTCCCAGTGTACGGCGAAGGGGACGCGACTGGTCCGCTACGTATATACTCAGAAGTACATACGCTAAGCGTATCTAAGTAATATAAAAGTAAATACCCAAAAGACAAGATATAATAAAAACAGCAACTTTTATTTATTTACATTCTTTTGTACAATGCATGAAAAGGAAATACAACTGAAATAAAACGATGCCTAAACAATGAGATAACAGGAAATGAAAAGTACTGAATGGAAAATGTACAATGAAACTAGAGCGCTGGTTCTTCAGCAAACTGCTCTAAGTCTTCTGCAGATGGCTCGATCTCTGCCGGGTCCAAACCACATGACGACATTCAAAGAAGAAAGAAGTAGAATGTCGTCAGCGAACAGGTCACTCGGTAAGTCACAAAGATAAGAAGAAAGTATAATAGACAGAATAAGAAGGTATCTTTTAAAGTTGTATTATCTTGTTGTAATGTTGTGTTACCGCTGTTGTTTGTAGCTTGGTACAGAAGGATGCCAGTGTATACGAGAGGGGTCTCTATATGCTAGAGACCAGGGCAAACGGAATGTACAAGGAACCGTTAAGCCACGGTACAACAGCAACGGAATATAGGTTAGGTGTCTTAATCTTACCGCATCGTGCCACTTTTAACACCTTCCGTACCAATCTACCCCTTAAACCCCGTAGTGTTTTATTTGTATTGTTTTGTAATGTAAATTGAATTGAGTGTATAATTATAAGACTGACCGAAACCATGATATCAGTAAACGGATGTATCCGCAGAATCATGTAAGTGGAATAACTAGAGAACTATGTAAATGGAATGTATATCCATGGTTCGGTTCGGTCAAGTCGTATAGATTGATAATTGGATTCATGGATTCATGTAGAAGATTGTAGATTGCAGATTGACTTGAATCATATTCAAGTCAGATTAATCAGACTCAAATCCGAGTCAGACAATGTAAATCGAAGTCTTGATTATTTCTTAAACCTATAATTGCTAGGGTCTTTACGGTAATTTATACAACTTGAGGGGGTTTTATGTAAAAATACTTTTATATAATTTTCAAAATACACCTCAAGTATTCGTTATTCGTCTTTAGAGTTGTAATGAAGGTGGATTTTGTATTGTGATATTTCTAGTGAAAATATCCTAGTTTCAGAAATAAGGTATTTATTTGTAAAATTGATTTATTTGGAATTCATTGTATTTTAGTGTAAAATTTATTCTTGTGATTTTTAGAAAAAGGTGGAATATTTATATCATAACAAAATAGATATTTTAATGATAAATATACATATATTTATATAAAAATAATTTTAATAAATATTTTATATTCTAAAAAATCTCATTTTCTTAAGATATCGTATTTTAAATCTTTCGAGACCAAATGCTTGCGGAGGTCTGAATCTCGCACTACTAAGCCCGAGGGTGTGCGATAAACCGCACCATCCCGAACGGGTTCCCCAAAATGGGTTGTAGCGGCGCTTTGCAAAGAATGTAAAATACTAAATCCTTTAGAAAACGGTTTTATGAAGTAATTGATATTTATTTGTAAAGATGTATATTTCTGTATTGTACGTTCTAGATTCTCCTAAGTTAACCAGTCTATTCCTAACTGGTCCAGACGACAAGTTGTGAGATGTCTCAAATCGCATCTTCACCGCCAATTGTGGTCAGGTAAGTACAAGTGAGGAAATGAGGGATCCGCTCATGAATCACCGTGAGTCGGGCCTATTAAAGTTACCTTTCTCACTTGCCTAGCCTAGACACCACAAAGTCAGGTTTAGATAAACGACCGATATCCACAACTTATCGTACTTACATAATAAGTGGTACTTCTTTAAAAAAGTGGAGCAAAACTAAATCTTTTAGAAATGGTTTTATTAAGTATGTGGTATTTAAATGAAAAATGGTTATTTTCTCGTATTCTAGGTTCTCGAGGTGTTGCATATGAGTGTGTGAGGAGGTAGGTCGTTACCTCGTGATCTACTTTAAATGTATAGCAAGTTTGATGGAGTTAAATGTAAGATTGAAACAATGTGGTATTTAAGTGAAAAATACGATGGATGGAAATAGCTATCATTTTATGCAATGAAACTTGATCAATTTGTTTGATTAGTGTTTAATAGTCAATATGAGGAAGTTTAAGTATGATTGTATTAGTGAGAAGTGGAATTTTATAGGAAACCGAATCGGAAATCGGATTTGTTCCAATTCCATCGGGTTTTGTAAATCCGTATTTTTTTAGATAGAAGAGATAGGTAGAAATTGGGACTTACGGTTTTATGACACACAAAAGGGTGAGAGGGAAGTAGTGGAATCACCGATGTATTGCGTCGTCACCGGTAGTTCCTAAAAGGATTGCCGGAAGTTTGCCGTAGATTTCGCCGGAGCTTCGCCTCGAGCTTGTTTTCAAAGTACACAAGTTTTCTTGGAATTTTGAGAGAGTGGGCTCAGAATTTTGGGATGAGAGGGTAGAGGGTAGGGGTGGTATTTATAGGGTTAGGCTAGGGTTAGGGTAGATGAAAAGTTTAAATTAAAAATTTGATAAAATATAATAAAAATGTATTAAAAGTGGAGTAATTGGGGTTTTTAAAGAGCTCTGGAAATGGTCTGAGGCTGAAATTTTGCAGGTGCATAGGGAATATGAAAAGACACAATTTTCATGTTGGGGTCGTCGCCGGAATCAGATGACTCGGCCGTGACTCGGTCTGAGGACGGAGTCAGACCGAGTCAAGGCCGATTTGGCCGATTCCCGGCCGAGTCAGGTGGCCGGGATCCCCTCTGACGGTTCATCTAACCTCTGGCAATGTTACATTTTCGGGTGTAGTGGGGTTTTTGTGAGATATGCACGTGTAAACCCTTGGTATTCTAAAGGTTTTAAAAAAAATCAAAATTAAAAATAATGTGGGGTATGGGATTTGAACTCTGGTGGCTTGGTTCAGTAGTGCAAGGTATTACCAATGAGCCACAAGCTCCTTCTTATAAATATGGAGCTAATTAATTACTTAAAGTAATAACAGTAAATGTAAATACCCCAAGTATACATTAATTTTAAAGCAAATTTTTGTACACTAAAAAATGAAGTTGTTACATTATTTTAATCTGTAATTAAAAAGCAAATTAAATACTTATATCTTGTGCTCAGGCTAAAATATCCCTTTCTGGATTTTTGAAAAAATTGTACAGAAATTTGTACAGGAAATTTGGGGTTGTTACATTCTACCCTCCTTATAAAAATTTCGTCCTCGAAATTGATAAAAGGAAAGTATAACATATTTTAGGAAATTTGGTGCCTGGAGTACTGACAGTGTGTGTGAAGAATAACAAAGTGGTGCAATGGTTTGAGAATGTGAAAGTGAATTACTAGTGTTACCTTGGTCAAATTTCTTGGCTACTATGGCTGCTAAGGTGTTACAAGGTGTTAGAAGTACTTGATGGTGTATGAAAAATGTGTGAAGGAATGAAAAGATGCGAAGGTTTTGGTAGGATTGTAAAAGAGGTGAGGGAATTTTGAGTTAGGACAGATTCAAAATTTATGAAATGATAAGATTCAAGAGGAATGAATTGTAAAGAATGTTTTAGTTGCTGGTTCTTATGTTTTTTATTGCTTAGGGTTCCATACAGCTCTGACCTGCATGGGCCACCAACAAAACCTGTCACGTCCCGATTCGCAGTGTACGGCGAAGGGGACGCGACTGGTCCGCTACGTATATACTCAGAAGTACATACGCTAAGCGTATCTACGCAATATAAAAGTAAATACACAAGAGACAAGAAATAATAAAAACAACAAGTTTTATTTATTAACATTCTTTTGTACAATGCGTGAAAAGGAAATACAACTGAAATAAAACGATGCCTAAACAATGGCATAACAGGAAATGAAAAGTACTGAATGGAAAATGTACAATGAAACTAGAGCTCCGGTTCTTCAGCAAACTGCTCCAAGTCTTCTGCAGGTGACTCGATCTCTACCGGGCCCAAACCACCTGACGACATTCAAAGAAGAAGGAAATATAATGTTGTCAGCGAACAGGTCGCTCGGTAAGTCCTTAAGATAAGACGAAAGTATAATAGACAGAATAAGAAGATATCTTTTAAAGTTGTATTATCTTGTTGTAATGTTTGTTACCACTGTTGTTTATAGCTTGGTACAGAAGGATGCCAGTGTATACGAGAAGGATCTCTATATGCTAGAGACCAGGGCAAACGGAATGTACAAGAAACCGTTAAGCCATGGTACAACAGCAACGGAATATAGGTTAGGTGTCTTAATCTTACCGCATCGTGCCACTTTTAACACCTTCCGTACCAATCTACCCCTTAAACCCCGTAGTGTTTTATTTGTATTATTTTGTAATGTAAATTGAATTGAGTGTATAATTGTAAGACTGACCGAAACCATGATATCAGTAAACGGATGTATCCGCAGAATCATGTAAGTGGAATAACTGGAGAACCATGTAAATGGAATGTATATCCATGGATCGGTTCGGTCAAGTCGTATAGATTGATAATTGGATTCATGGATTCATGTTGAAGATTGTAGATTGCAGATTGACTTGAATCATATTCAAGTCAGATTAATCAGACTCAAACCCGAGTCAGACAATGTAAATCGAAATCTTGATTATTTCTTAAACCTATAATTACTAGGGTCCTTAGGGTAATTTATACAACTTGAGAGGGTTTTATGTAAAAATACTTTTATTTAATTTTCAAAATACACCTCAAGTATTCTTTATTCGTCTTTAGAGTTGTAATGAAGGTGGATTTTGTATTGTGATATTTCCAGTGAAAATATCCTAGTTTCAGAAATAAGGTTTTTATTTGTAAAATTGAATTATTTGGAATTATAGTATTTTAGTGTAAAATTTATTCTTGTGATTTTTAGAAAAAGGTGGAATATTTATATCATAACAAAATAGATATTTTAATGATAAACATACATATATTTATACAAAAATAATTTTAATAAATATTTTATATTCTAAAAAATCTCATTTTCTTAAGATATTGTATTTTAAATCTTTCGAGACCGAATGCTTCTTTTGGAGGTCTGAATCTCGCACTACTAAGCCCAAAGGTGTGCGATAAACCACACCATCCCGAACGGGTTTCCCAAAATGGGTTGTAGTGGCGCTTTGCAAAAATTGTAAAATACTAAATTCTTTAGAAAACGGTTTTATGAAGTAATTGGTATTTATTTGTTATGATGTATATTTTTCCATATTGTACATTCTAGATTCTCCTAAGTTAACTAGTCTATTCCTAACTGGTCCAGACGACAAGTTGTGAGATGTCTCAAATTGCCTCTTCACCGCCAATTGTGGCCAGGTAAGTACAAGTGAGGAAAGGAGGGATCCGCTCATGAATCACCGTGAGTCGGGCCATTTAAAGTTACCTTTCTCACTTGCCTAGCCTAGACACTACAAAGTCAGGTTTAGATAAACGACTGATGTCCATAATTTATCATACTTACATAATAAGTGGTACTTCATTACAAAAGTGGAGCAAAACTAAATATTTTAGAAATGGTTTTATTAAGTATGTGGTATTTAAATGAAAAATGGTTGCTTTCTCGTATTCTAGGTTCTCGAGGTGTTGCATATGAGTGTGTGAGGAGGTAGGTCGTTATCTCGTGATCTACTTTAAATGTATAGCAGGTTTGATGGAGTTAAATGTAAGATTGAAACAATGTGGTATTTAAGTGAAAAATACGATGAATGGAAATAGCTATCATTTTATGTAATGAAACTTGATCAATTTGTTTGATTGGTGTTTAATAGTTAATATGAGAAAGTTTAAGTATGATTGTATTAGTGAGAAGTGGAATTTTATAGGAAACCGAATCGGAAATCGGATTTGTTCCGATTCCGTCGGGTTTTGTAAATCCGTATTTTTTTTAGATAGAAGAGATAGGTAGAAATTAGGACTTACAGTTTTAGGACACACAAGAGGGTGAGAAGGAAGTAGTGGAATCACCGATGTGTTGCGTCATCGCCGGTAGTTCCTAAATCGATCGCCGGAAGTTTGCCGTAGATTTCGCCGAATCTTCGCCTGGAGCTTGTTTTCAAAGTACACAAGTTTTCTTAGAATTTTGAGAGAGTGGGCTCAGAATTTTGGGGTGAAAGGGTAGAGGTTAGGAGTGGTATTTATAGGGTTAGGCTCGGGTTAGGGTAGATGAAAGTTTAAAATAAAAATGTGATAAAATGTAATAAAAATGTATTAAAAGTGGAGTAATTGTGGTTTTTTAAGAGCTCTGGAAATGGTCTGAGGCTGAAATTTTGCAGGTGCATAGGGAATATAAAAATACACAACTTTCATGTTGGGGTCGTCGCCGGAATCGGCCGACTCGGCCGTGACTCGGTCTGAGGACGGAGTCAGACCGAGTCAAGGCCGATTTGGCCGATTCCCGGCCGAGTCAGGCGGCCGGGATCCCTCCCTACGGTTCATCTAACCTCTGGCAATGTTATATTTTTGGGTGTAGTGGGGTTTTTGTGAGATATGCACGTGTAAACCCTTGGTATTCTAAAGGTTTTAAAAAAATCAATATTAAAAATAATGTCGGGTATGGGATTTGAACTCTGGTGGCTTGGTTCAGCAGTGCAAGGTATTACCAATGAGCCACAAGCTCCTTCTTGTAATTATGGAGCTAATTAATTACTTAAAGTAATAATAGTAAATGTAAATACCCTAAGTATACATTAATTTTAAAGTAAATTTTTGTACACTAAAAAATGAAGTTGTTACATTATTTTAATTTGTAATTAAAAAGCAAATTAATTACTTATATCTTATGCTCAGGCTAAAAAACCCCTTTCTTGATTTTTGAAAAAATTGTACAGAAATTTGTACAGGAAATTTGGGGTTGTTACAATTAATCTCACCCTACAATTCTTGCTTAACCTTTCAGCCAGGCTGGTGTTAGTATTTCGAGAGAGCTTTTCCAAGGCTTTTGTGAGGTTCCTTAATTAAATAATCTCTTTTTCCTAGAGGCCTAGCCCCGCTAACGCCGTTCTAGACACCTACTTGGTTTATAGCATTGATTGTTTAGTGAAAAAATCTCCCGAGAAGTAGCGGATACACACAGTAGGATCGGGATCCAAATATCATCGTGCGACAATCTTGAAGGAATCTTACCAAAATCATCACACTCCAAATGGTATGCAACACCAGCAAGTTTCAATTTCTTTAGAAACTCCCGATGTGAATTTTTGCCCCATGCTCTTATGACCTTGACGAAGACCAACAAATCATAAGTCACATGCAAGTTCTACCCACCATTGTCTAAGTTAATTTGAACTCACCCGTACATACCATTGATGAAGGCCAACAAAATAGTACGACTGTCATAAACCAACGCATCTATCTATGCTACATATGAATATCCAGTAGCTACCAATCACTATGCCTTGGCAAAGGTCAACAAACATAGCTTGAATACTTCTGAATATTCATATGAAATGACGGAGGGCTATGAATGGTTTTGGAGAAACCGTGAACGTAGTGAACTTGATATAATCGAAGGAACCATGATAGCTTTTAAAGGAGTGGTTTAAGCTCCGCATTTTAAAAGTTTCTGTTTTGAAAAAACCGAGTGGTTTTAAAAGTGTTCCAACGATTCAGGTTTGGTTTGTTTTCTTTGAATTAATAATACAGTCCCATCATTTACACCTATCATCACTGAGAGAAACGAAAATATGACGTACGCTTATACCATCCGCATTCGCCATGAGGCCCCATCATACACCGTTAGGTTACTTAACTAACGGCAGAGCGGGGGCTGGACTAGCGCGGGTACAAAATATAAGCAACGTTTATAATATAGCATATATATATATCCATTCGTATTACGCAATAATAGGCATTTCAGATCACAGATGAATATATTGGATATACTAGGATTTCCGTGTTTCGTTTTAGCCTATAAGAAAACACCTCTATGGTCGTGATGAATAGCCAAACCCCACCCTAGACCCCTACGGGCACGGCAAACTACCCGCCAAATTCCTGAAGTGAAACAACCTTCCTCAATAAAATGAGCAGGCCACTCGGCACTTCAAGAACCCGGAAGTTTGTGCACCCCATCTTGGGTCTATCTTAGGTGCAAGAAACGGTAAATGAAATAATACAATGGTGACTACAACCACAACCCGGATGTGTCCCGCAAAATAATATTACATCACATTTACAAATTATATGAATGAAAGAAAAGAAAACACTCTTCTCACATCCCTAGCTATTCATCCATGACGATCCAATACTTCATATACACAAACCATCATGGATCACGGATCACAGATTTGTGCAACCCCCACTAATCGACGTATAGCGATTAGCAGACGTTCATCATCATATAGAAAACCCGATTAGCCATGTAACTTAGAATTTCGATCGATTAACAAAATCCGTATTTCTCCATGCACAAACTAGTACACAAAATAATCTGGGGAAAAACCAAATATTCCAGAAACCATATTTCAAAGTAGAAGACCCACAGAAGAAAACTCGTCCGAGTTGGAGTTGACTCGGCCGCGGATCGGCGGCAAATCGTGTTGTTTTGCCACGGTTCAACGACGCAATATGGGAGTTAGGAGTCCATTTTTCTTCTGTGTTCATAGAAAATCCTGCATGTATTTTTAAGGCCACTGAAATAATTTTTTAAATCTTTAAAAAATCGACAGCAAGCATGGTCTGAAATTTTGATTTTGGGCAGTTTTTCCGTCGATCGAAGTTTTAACTACTTGCTAACAAGCTAGTTAAGGTTTAGCTGGTTCTGATACCACTGTAATTCTTTGTCGCGCACCCCGCGGGTTTGCGGGGAAGTGGAATTTACAAAAAAAAAATTTACAAGCCTCACAACACAGACTAAACTCCAGGATCAATACGGAAACCATAATTAGCAAACTTCTTGGAGGTTTAACTGCTCGGTAAGAGTTTTATACCTCCGTGTACAAGTCCTTCAGGTCTTCTTATCCTCTTCTTAAGCTCCTCGAAGATCGGATTGAGCTTGCAATGTCGGCCTCCTCACGTCAAGGATGATCCACCCGAGAGTATGAGTTTCAAGCTCCAACCTCTAAACCGAGGTAACTAGGGTACCTAGTTCTCTAAGCTAGGTAGCCTAGATGATGTAGAGAATGTCTATGGATTAATTTATCTTAAATCCACAAGGTTTCTCAACTCATGAGAGTGTTTGGGGTTGATAGAGAAGAAGATATCCAAGGAGGAGAGAGTTTTTCCAAGAACTGATTTTTCTTTTCCTTTCTCTCATCTTTCATTTCATTTCACACTCTTCATTTTCTTCTTTTCATTATCTCTTCATATAAAGAATGGCTAGCCTTTTATAGCATGAAGCATTTCATAAAAAAATCTTTCATAATGATGCCTCACTTTTCTTCACAACCATGCTAGCCATGATTCAAGTGTCTTTATAATCATGCTAGCTTTGCTTTGACAACCATGCTATCAATGCTTCAATGATGAATGTAAAACATCTCCTCCACCTCATTATCCATTTATGCAAATGGATTAAATCACAAATGAGGTGTCTTCTTCACTCTTGTAAAATTACAAGAATACCCCTCACCATATATACATACCCATATCCATATTCCGAAAAAATACGAATACCAAGAGACGAAAATAATCCAACAATATAATACTAGGATCCAGCTTAAAAAAAAGCCTACTAGCATTATCCGTCCGAACATCATCCGTATAGCCAGTACACGTATATGATCGAAACCCTGCCATAAGACTATACGGCTTCTACATCGTTAGCCCGAAGCAGGGAAACCCTTTGTGTGGGACTCTAAAGACTCGACAGTACGCTGGTAGTACGTTTAACCACAAGCACGTCAGCGGTACTAGCTGCACGTAACGGCCACCCAGATATCTGTCGATAAGAAGGCCGATGAGCAAACTCATCCGAACTCCTACTGAGCATGTCCGTGACAATCTTCGTACATTCCGTCCTGTTCGCCTAAGATACTCACATATTGGGCATAGGGGTGGTAAACGTCATACCCCAAATAGTGCAATAAGTCATGCCGGTATAGAGCCCAATACACCCTGAGAAACTACTGGAGTGCCTACCAGTAAATCTCGATTGCCCTGGCTAGGGACTTTGTGTAATGGCTTTCCGAACACAGCACGATATCAACCCACAATACCGGCCGGGAGAGAAGAATCCTATCGAACCGCTACTGCCTCTAAGTGCTTCGGAACTGCACCTAACTACTACTTGTTTGCACGACTCTTTTGAGCCATGGTAGGGTAGTAATCAAAGTACAGTGGGATCACACTCGAGATGAATAGCGATGTCAAGTCAACGGACTAACCTATACTCATACCATCCGGGAACTGCTACCTGACGTTAGGTATAATATCAGCCGGCAGTTCCCAACGAGTCATGTTTAGTATAACTCATAACCCAATGAGCACCTGTATACTATCTCCGGTATGATGTACCAATGGCTGTGGGATGGACCTTCTCCCCTGCTCGGATGAGAAGCATATACACTAGTCTACTCCAGAGTATCGATGCCCTGTCTCGATAATCCTATGACTAGGGACCTGTATAAGGATGTGCTTATAAACTACCCAGCCCCACCAGTGTGGCTGCTATCACAACGCTGGTAGTCAAGCAAAGATCTTAAGGACTCAACCAATATGTATACATATTGAGCTAGGAACAAACCAGGTTGCATACTACCATTTTGAGCAAGACTGTTATTATATCCGTGTATATCGCAAGATCCCAAATTGTAATATACAAACTAGTATGATACAATAATGGCCTATAGGGCATATATCACTAACAGTGTATTCTTCTAATGACTTAGAGGAGTTCCCGAGGACATAATTGGAAGATATCTTCCACAAAGTGTTGGAGATACTCGAGTTCGTAGCTTCGAGTTTTTATGAGAGACTCTGGATATGAACATAGCCAAATATGGATTGCAGTCTTCACAGTTAGCGAGATATGATCCCGAATCTGTCGATATTGAAGGAATGGATAAAGAGGTCCGTGCGATATTTCAACAAGTTGTTTCTCTCCGTTGATACTAGAGATTGGTGTTCATACCTGAATATTGCATTTAATACCACCCAATCTTATGTTCTTGTGTATATAGGTAGATGCTTTTGATCCGTATTTGCTACATGATTATAGGTTACAGGTTCCCAGTCTATAATAATGCAAATCGCGCAAAATCTCCACAGTTATGCCAAAATCCAGAACATCTGCCAAAAATAGATAAAATCCAGGTTCCGGTCATCTACACCCGTCCAGTGCCGCTTATCAGTTCAAGGGACAAGACAAATTACAGCGGTCATTCGTGTCTCAAACAAGCACAGAGTATGAGAGGGGCAGCACAAAGATCAAGAGGTACGCGGTGCTTGAGGAAGATCAAGGCCAAAAGTCAAAATAAGTTGCTATTTTGGACCATTAAAAATCTAAGATTATTTTGGAACCATTTTGCAATTTTGGATCTGTAAAACAAAAGAACAAAGCAACATGAGAAACTACAGAAAACACGAGGCTCCAATTCATTAAAAGGACCGTGCAAACATGGCGAAAAAGGGGTTTGGGCGGTGGTTCCACGGTCGCCACGTGGCGTCTCACAACAAATTTAGGGACAGTTTTGTAATTCTATAAGGGCTCAAAATATGGCCTTACGGTTTCAGTTCTCTGCCTATAATACTCCAGTTTTGAGCCAAACCAAGAATGTTTTTCTTTTCTAGGATTTAGTATAGTTTAGTGTGTAGCTTCTTCTTCTTCATCATCTATTCTCTATGAAAAATGTAGTGAGAGCATTTTAAGTGAAAGATTAATGAAGATGAGGGTGTTTCTTTAACTTGTATCTTTATTTTTCTTGCATTGTAATTTCAATTCCTAGTGTAACTTTATTATTTGTTGTTAAGTAGTTATTGGTTTTCTTTTCTTATTTTGTTTTTCTTCTTCTCTTCTAAACCGTATTTTTTGTTGGGGTTTGCTTAGCACCCTCACTAGGTTTTAACAAGTATCAAACATGCAACTTTAAAAACTAGGGTGCTAACGAACCCGAACCTAGAATCGAACTAGAGGATTAGGCGTAAAAGCTAACAGGTATCACATACTAGTAAGTGTCTAACACTAAGAGGAAAGAAATACAACCTTTGTAGACCTCTCCTCCTTAACTCCTTGGTTCTACTTTAAGCTTAAACGGGTCCGCTTGAAACCTTCGAAGTCCACGATGATCCACCACGAGGTTTCTTGACTCAAGCTCGTTGCTTTACTTGAACCAAGTGCAAGTGAGGCAAGCAACCTACACTAGTGTGTTAGACAAGTGTAGATTGATGAAGTGGGTAATCTTTCTCACTACTAAACCTTTCTTTTCTTTCTCTTTTACTCACTAGGAAATGGTAGAGAGCTTGGAGGAAGAAGGAAATGAAAATGGCTAAGCTTTTCTTATGAGAGATAAGCACAAGAATAAAAATTATATGAGAGAGAGAGAGTCACACTCACTCTTAACCCATAGCATGAAAATATCTAGATATTTTAGTAGTTGAGTTAGTGGAGGATTAGAAATGAAACCATGGTTCATGAGATATTTTAGGAAGTGTGTAGAAATAAAATATCAACCATGGATTTATTCTTAATTTCCATTAACTCAAAAATAAAAATATCATAATAGTTTCCATGTGAGCCTTGCATAGCCGTCTCCAATGTATCATCAACCATGACACATGTATGCATGCATGTGTGCATACATATCAATATAAACATACATACATTCATGTATACAAAAGAAGAAAGGATTTAATAAATGAGCTAATGGTCAATTGATATTAAATCAACACTTGATTTAATAATCCGGTCATATCACATACGACCCGACAAATAGAAAACGCCAAATTAAAATACGGTATCATATACTCGTATTTAATCAACTTTCCGCGCATATCCCCATATACTCCCCACATCGTTTCGCCTAAGCACGGAAACCCTTTTGTGGGACTCTAAGACTCGTCAATACGCTAGCAGTAGGCAGTGATCATATCACATACTTACAAACCGTCAGTAGTATTAGCTTCACGTAACGGCTCCTAGGTATTGAGCGAACAGAAGAATAACAAGCGAACCTGTCAAAACTCCCGTAGAGCTAATCAGCAACACTTACCGTACAGTCCGGTCTCTTCATTAGATATACTGCATATTGAGTCTAGGGATGGTATCGTTGACCCCAATAAATCAATAAGTCATGCCGATGTATGGCCTATAACAGATCGAAAAACTACAGATAACACTTATCAGTTAATCTCTGTAGGGTTCCTAGGCACACAGTAGAGGTCTCACAAGGCATCAACCATGCCATTTTACAAAAAAATGGTGCCGAGAAACCCTAGTTAACGGATCGTTGCTAGAAATCTAGGCGAAAAGTAAACTAGTTAACACTTAACTACTAGAATCTGGAAATTACAACCTTTGTAGATCCGGATATCCACCTCCACGGCTCCGCAACGAAAGCTCCTAGCTGTCCAAGTCGAACTCCGGGCTCTAGCGTCGGCTTCATCGGAGAATGAACGGGCTTGGTCATCGACGACGATGCCGAAGATGATCTACGTCGAGGCATCGCTAGATCAAGCTCCCTACTTCACAAAGTGATGAAACTTGTGAAGGAAACACACTCTACTACTTGGCAAGAGGTAGAGGATGAAGAAATAGGAGGTGGGTTCTCTTTAGAATTGGATTTCTCACTCTCAAGCTCAAGTTGCCATTGATGGCCTCAAGGTTTCAAACTTGAAGATGAAGAAGAAGATGAGCTAGGAAAAAATGATAAGTCTTTTTAAAATGAAAAGAAAAAGGAATACTTATCATAATTCCAACTAGGGTTAAGTGTAGAGAATAGACCATGGTTAATGGATGGGTTAGGGTTAAGCATGATGACAAGAATGGTTAAGAAGTCAAAGCTTCATGAAGCTTCAACTAAAAGACAAAGAAAGCCACCATTCTTATCATAATCATTTCCAAATAAATAAACAAACAAATAAATAAATAAATGGATATGCAAAACCCTAATTATCATATTAATCATGGTTTAATCCTATACACTTAACTAAATGATCAAGTATCATCAAACATGATACAAAAAGGTGCACAAAAGTATATCACATATACAATGTGCAATCCAAGTGAGAAAAATCCGTTTAAAGTGAACCAATACTAGTTAATGCAAAGTAATATATCAAATATATAATTATACATTAAATCATTAAATCAACACTTGATTCAATGATCCGGTCATGTCGCACATGACCGACTAGTATCCAATGTATCGGCTTATCGAATCGATCTTCGATTCGATAACTAGGTTATATCGAATATAACCATTCGATACATATATCGCGAGAATGGAATACGGTATCACATACACGCATTATTCTCGGTCCTGCACATATCTCATATGCGCTCCTATTTCGTTTCGCTTGAGCCAGGAAACCTCTGTGTAGGACTCTAAAGACTCGTCAATACGCCGGTAGCAGATGATGATCATATCAAACACCCACAAGCCGCAAGCGGTCTGCTAAACGTAACGGCCACCCGGGTATTGAGCGATCAGAATATCGACGAGCTAGCCCGCTCACACTCCTGCGAATCCGACCAGTAACACTTACCGTACAGTCCGGTCTCTTCGTCTGATATATCGCATATCAAGTCTAGGGGTGGTAAACGTCAGACCCCAATAACCCGATAAGTCATGCCGATGTGAGGCTCGTAACGGGTCGAGAAACTATTGGTAACACTTACCAGCAAATCTCTCATCAGCCCTGGCCAGGGACTTCCCTGTTACGGCCAATCGAGCACAGCGCAACATCAACCCCCAATACCGGGAGAGACGAAACCCCTCCTATCGCTCATTGCCTCCATGTGACTCGGGACTGTACCCAAAGACCACCGTTTTGCACGCCCTCATGGACGTGGTAAGGTGGAGATCAAAGCACAGTGGGCATCACACAAGACTCTATGACGATCTCGGGTCTACAGACTAACCTGTACAAGTGTCACCTGAGAACTGCCATCTGACGTGAGGTATAATACCATCTGGGAGTTCTCGGCGAGTCCGTCCAGTGTACCCAGTCTCCACTGAGCACCCGTATACCATCTCTGATGTCAAACATCAATGGATATGGGATCATCCATCGCCCATCACATGGGTCGAGAAGCGTATACGCTAGTCTACACTGGTATATCGATGCCCCGTCTCGATACACCCACGACTAGAGACCTTGAAGGATGTACTTATGGACTACCATGTCCCCACTAGTATGATCTGCATCACAGTCCAGGTAGTCAAGTACATATCCTAAGGGCTTTACCAACATGTAACTATAAGACAGTATAAAGAGACTAGTGTACATGTTAAGATAAAGAGTAACCAGATAGCATACTATCATATCGAGCAAGAAAGTCATCTCTATATATGTCCAAGCATCCAATATAATATACATCATCTGTACAATACTGGCCTCTAGGGCATACATACAACTAACAATCTCCCACTTGCACTAGGGCCAGCTGCTGTAGTATCGCATACCGAGCATCCCGAAGAGTCTCTCAAACTGTATCTGGGGAATGGCCTTCGTGAGTGGATCCGCAGTGTTGTCCTTCGTGTCAACCCTCCCGACCTCGATCTCCCGGCGATTAACTATCTCCCGGATCAGGTGATACCGCCTCAGAATATGCCTGGATCGCTGATGGGACCTGGGTTCCTTGGCCAAAGCCACTGCTCCATTGTTATCGCAATACAAAGGTATTGGACGCTCAATGGATGGAACCACTCCAAGTTCAGTAATGAACTTCTTGATCCAGACAGCCTCTTTGGCAGCATCGTTGGCAGCGATGTATTCCGCCTCCATCGTTGAGTCTGCCACGGTTTCCTGCTTGGAACTCTTCCAGCTAACCGCCCCTCCGTAAAGGGTAAAGACAAAACCCGACTGCGACTTAGAGTCGTTCTTATCACTCTGGAAGCTCGAATCGGTAAAGGACTCCACTTGGAGCTCTCCGTTACCATACACCAAGAACATATCTCTAGTCCTTCGCAAGTACTTGAGAATGCTCTTCACAGCTGTCCAGTGACTCTCTCCAGGATCAGCTTGATACTTTCTCACAACACTTAGTGAGTATGCTACATCGGGTCTGGTACATAGCATCGCATACATGATAGAGCCTACTGCCGAAGCATAGGGTATCCCTTGCATGCGAGCTCTCTCCAAATCAGTCTTGGGAGACATCTCTTTGGAGAGAGTGACTCCAGAGATCGTGGGCAAGTTCCCACGCTTGGACTCTTCCATACTAAACCTCTTTAGTATGGTGTCAATGTACCTGGATTGGGACAATCCCAAAATCCGTTTGGATCTATCTCTATAGATCCTAATTCCCAATATGCAGGAGGCATCACCAAGATCTTTCATTGAGAATCTTTGTGATAAGAAGAGCTTGACCGCTTGCAGCATAGGAATATCATTTCCTATCAAGAGTATGTCGTCCACGTACAATACGAGGAAGACAACCTTACTCTCTGCCACCTTCTTGTAGATACAAGGTTCATCTGGATTTTTGACGAAATCAAATTCTTTGATAACGACGTCAAAGCAGATGTTCCAACTCCGCGATGCTTGCTTTAATCCATAAATGGATTTAAGCAGCTTGCACACCTTCCCGCTGCTCCCACTGTCTACGAAGCCCTCTGGCTGAGTCATATACACGCACTCTTCTAAATCACCATTTAGAAAGGCGGTCTTAACATCCATTTGCCAGATTTCGTAGTCATGATATGCAGCGATGGCAAGCATGATTCGGATGGATTTAAGCATAGCCACTGGAGAAAAGGTTTCGTCATAGTCCACACCTGGTCTTTGACGAAAACCCTTTGCTACAAGTCTAGCTTTGAAAGTCTCCACTTTCCCATCTACACCAAGTTTTTTCTTGAAGATCCATTTGCTCCCAATGGGTTTTACCCCTTCAGGAGCAACTTCCAAAGTCCATACTTTGTTGGTGTACATGGATTCCATCTCGGACCGCATAGCATCCAGCCATTTCACTGAGTCCACACTCGTGATGGCCTGCTCGAAGCTAGTTGGGTCATCATCCTCCATGATGCAATCCTCGCTCCCACCGTCCATGAGAAAACCGTAGTATCTCTCAGGTTGGCGAGGAACCCTACTAGATCGGCGGAGAGGCTGGGGTTCGTCGGGTACTACTGAATCCTCTGGTTCCACTAAATCTTCAGTTTGAGTTTGTGTAGCCGGAATTTCTTCCAGTTCTACCATATCCCCACTAATTTCTTTTGTTAGAAATTCCTTTTCTAAAAAGGTGGCATGTCGAGAAACAAACACTTTTTGTTCCTCTGTATGGTAGAAAAGATATCCATGTGAATGTTTGGGATATCCCACAAACTTACATAGAACTGACCGTGCCTCGAGTTTGTCCGGATTTTGCCTTTTGACATAGGCCGGGCAACCCCATATCTTAACTCGTTTAAGACATGGTCTCTTCCCACTCCATATCTCATATGGTGTGGTAGGTACAGATTTAGATGGAACTTGATTCAATAGGTATGCTGCTGTTTCCAGCGCATAACCCCAGAAGGAAATAGGTAACTCAGCTGTACTCATCATAGAGCACACCATATCTAATAGGGTGCGATTTCTCCGCTCCGATACACCGTTGTGCTGTGGTGTATAAGGAGGAGTAAGCTGAGAGAGAATCCCATTCTCTTTTAGGAAGTCCAGGAATTCATTGCTTAAGTATTCTCCTCCTCGATCAGATCGTAGGATTTTAATACTTTTTCCGGTTTGGTTCTCAACTTCTTGCTTATATTCCCTAAATTTCTCAAAAGCTTCTGATTTGTGTTTCATCAGGAACACATACCCGAACCTAGAGAGATCGTCAGTGAATGTAATGAAGTATGAAGAACCATCCCTGGCATGTGTAGACATGGGACCACATACATCACTATGTATAAGTCCCAAGAGTTCGGTAACTCTTTCTCCGTGTCCCGTAAACGGAGTCTTGGTCATCTTGCCTTTGAGACATGACTGGCAAGTGTCATAAGATGAAAATTCAAACGGATTTAAATATCCATCTTTATGCAACTTAGCTAGTCGTGTCGCATTGATGTGACCCAGTCTACAATGCCACAAGAAGGATTCATTGAGTTCAGAACTCTTCCTCTTGTGTGTGTTTGTTATGCTCAGAACTGTTGATTGATTTAGAACATAAATGCCATTGCACAACGTGCCTGATCCAACCAACTTTTGGTTATGGAAAATGTTCATAACATTATCCTGTAATACAAAATTATATCCCTCTTTACTTAATAAAGAAACCGATATAATGTTGCATATCAGGTTCGGCATGTAATAGCATTCATTCAGAACCAATGTATTACCTGTTGGTAATACAAGGTGATATTCCCCGACAGTCTTAGCTGCAACAATTGCACCATTTCCAACTCTAATGTCTTTATCACCTTCTCCAAGTTCTCTACCTTTTCTAAGCCCATGTAACTGATTACATATATGGGATCCTGACCCGGTATCTAATACCCAGGACGTGGAGCAAATGGAGAAACAATTCTCTGTAACGAACACACCCGAAGAAAATGCATCAACATGTACTTTCTTCATTCGGGTGGCATGGGAATCCTGGTATTCCCCTATATCCTGTTCACTTCTATAACTCTTATAGGTAAGAACGGAACCAACGTTCCCCAGCACAGTATAACATGCGGGTTCGGTCAATACATCCATATTATTATCTTTATTAAGGCATGAAATGGTCGCTACCTGGAGAGAGAGAGAAGAAAACACTTTAGCGTATGCTCGTGCAAGATCAGATTGGTTATTATCTTATCTAATCAGAATGGCTCCCACTGCTTTTTATCAAATCTTCCTCCAAACCCTAAAAGGAAAGACTAGCCGGGATTAATTACACACTACAAGTTCGCCAATCTTTCAGCCAGGCCAGTGTCGGTACTTTGAGGGAGGTCCCCCGTGCTTTCGCACGAACCTAATTACTGTAAACCTCGTTTTCCCAGAGGCGTAATCTCGTTAACACCTTTCTAGACACCTACTTGATCGGCTAATTGTAATGTGTAAAACTCTCCCAGGAGTAACTCTTACTCGCAGTGGGTATCGGGATCCAACTATCTCATAGAAGGTATGCAATCTCATTGCAAATTTCAACACTTGAAATTCCCGATAATATTTTGCCCCTAGTGTCCTATGACCTTGACAAAGGCCAACAAATCACAGGATGCTAGTCAAGTTCAACCCGTCATTTCTTGATTGAATCAAACCCACCCGCACGGCCCTTGACAAAGGCCAACAAGGTCGCACGACTACCCTGAAACAATCTGCATCATATGCATAAGCAGATAATCACTATTTAGCTACCGCACACTACGCCTTGACAAAGGCCAACAAACGCAGCACGAATACTAAACAGTTCTTATCTGAAATGACGGAGGGCTACGACAGGTTTTTCTGAAAAACCATGAGCGTAATGAACTTGATATCGTTGTAGAATCAAATGAAGTTTTGAAATGGAGTGATTTTGAGGCTTTTCCAGTTTTGCTAAAGGGATCACTCCCGGTGAAGGGATCGTCGGCCCTTTCCTCGTCGAATGAGGTGCGGGATATATCATATATATCACTGTGCAAAGCAAAAACTCTTAAAAGCAATCAAAGCCAAACCGAGCGTGTAGCATCTGCCAGTTACTGCTAAAGGAGTCACTCCCGGTGAAGGGATCTCGGTCCTTTCCTCATCGAATAAGGTGCAGGGTATATCATATATACCGCTATGCAAAGCAAGAACTGTAGCTACCTGTTTTATTTTAAAATTCGATTCCACAACATCTTAGGTTTCTTATCTTTCATTAATCACATTAATGAAGTCCCATCATTTAAATACCTAAACATCACAGATAGATATGACGTACACTTATGCCATCCGCATTCGCCTCGATGTCCCCTCGTGCACCGTTAGGTTAGGTAACTAACGACAGAGCAGGGCAGGGCTAGCGCGGGCGTAAAACATAAGTAACGTCTATATAATATATCATATATATCATATACTATATCCATCACAGAGTCACAACACAGATATCGCAGCAGAATGAACATATGAAATATTGGATATACTAGGACGTCCGTGTTTTCAATACGAGCCAGTATAAAACACGGATTCCACGGTCGTGATGAATAGCCAATCCCACACCCCTAGACCCCTATGAGAGCGGCAAGCAACCCTGCTAATTCTAGGGTTAGGAGACCCGGACTCGACTCCTCGAGTTGGTCTCCCACTGGACCCCAGAACCCGGTTACTTGTGCTCCCCTCCTTGGGTCTATCCTAATGCGGAAAAGTAAATAATATACAAAGGGTGACAACTTCCGCGACCTGGAAGTGCCCCAAATAAAAGAATATTACATGCAAGTTTTTACATGAATGAAAATGAAAAACACTCATCTCACATAAAAAACCCCGGCTATTCAAACACGACGATCCAATATAACATATCCAGCAACACATAACATCACATGTCATCAACGTAAGTAAGTATGCATACCCCAATTGTCGTTGACGTATAGCAACGAAACCGGTGATATGAACATATTACACTTACGGTCACAGAAAAGAAAGTGTAAAACTACAACAATTGGAATCCGCAACTGCTTTAGACATCACATGCCTAATCAAATGAAATACTTAGACATCACATGCCTAACAGATATAAATCCCGCATTTTAGTCTCATTATCGAAAAATCTTTTCAATATCATATGGGACTAAACTGCTAAATTTATAACATTCATTCAGTTATCTCATAACTGTTTGTGAATTCCAATTATTGTATCACATTCCAGATAAACAGAAAATGTTAAACCTTCCGATCGAACAGTCGAATACCCAAGTTTTCCCGATACAGCTCAACACATGAAATAAGTCTAACAACATTCAGTTCGTGCCTCAGTACCGACGGTCCAGCCGTAGAAGGGTCAAGCCAACGCCTCACATGTGGCACGCCGTACTGCCCCAAACCCGAAGGTTCAAAGGGCAGTTCAAGACGGTCACATAATCGAGTTAAGGTTTGTTTTCTTCTAGAGGGACCATCGCGTTACTTGCACTACTCAGAACGTCGTTAAACTACGGAAAAATCCAACACTTGGAAATTTCCCGACAGGGGAAAAATTGGGTATTTATATCCGGTCGAACTTTTTAACATATTCAAAAGATTATCCGGAAAAACACAAAGACGAAATTTGATAATCCGATCGAAACTTTGATTCCCAATAGTACGCCAGAATACTCTTCTGTATAGTCACAACAAAAATATCCCAGAAAACACAGCATTGAATTATATGAGTTACTGTGCAGAAAACATCACACAAAGGAACAGTAAGGCCGCGGAACCGCCGCAGCATGCATAGCACGTGCCGCGGTTCCGCGGTGGAAAAGTTGATTCAGGTCCTCGTATTTCACAGTAATTCAAATAACACCCTGCTTGATTTTCTGCATATTTTTAATTGACAAAAATCCGAATTTATAGAAAAAGTCCAGAGAGCATTTTAGGGTTTTGGGTTTCGGTTCGATCGGGTTTCAAACGTCGTCTAGACTTCGCCTAAGGCTCTAGATAGGCTCTGATACCACTGTAGGGTTCCTAGGCACACAGTAGAGGTCTCACAAGGCATCAACCATGCCATTTTACAAAAAAAATGGTGCCGAGAAACCCTAGTTAACGGATCGTTGCTAGAAATCTAGGCGAAAAGTAAATTAGTTAACACTTAACTACTAGAATCTGGAAATTACAACCTTTGTAGATCCGGATATCCACCTCCACGGCTCCGCAACGAAAGCTCCTCGCTGTCCAAGTCGAACTCCGGGCTCTAGCGTCGGCTTCATCGGAGAATGAACGGGCTTGGTCATCGACGACGATGCCGAAGATGATCTACGTCGAGGCATCGCTAGATCAAGCTCCCTACTTCACAAAGTGATGAAACTTGTGAAGGAAACACACTCTACTACTTGGCAAGAGGTAGAGGATGAAGAAATAGGAGGTGGGTTCTCTTTAGAATTGGATTTCTCACTCTCAAGCTCAAGTTGCCATTGATGGCCTCAAGGTTTCAAACTTGAAGATGAAGAAGAAGATAAGCTAGGAAAAAATGATAAGTCATTTTAAAATGAAAAGAAAAAGGAATACTTATCATAATTCCAACTAGGGTTAAGTGTAGAGAATAGACCATGGTTAATGGATGGGTTAGGGTTAAGCATGATGACAAGAATGGTTAAGAAGTCAAAGCTTCATGAAACTTCAACTAAAAGACAAAGAAAGCCACCATTCTTATCATAATCATTTCCAAATAAATAAATAAACAAATAAATAAATAAATGGATATGCAAAACCCTAATTATCATATTAATCATGGTTTAATCCTATACACTTAACTAAATGATCAAGTATCATCAAACATGATACAAAAAGGTGCACAAAAGTATATCACATATACAATGTGCAATCCAAGTGAGAAAAATCCGTTTAAAGTGAACCAATACTAGTTAATGCAAAGTAATATATCAAATATATAATTATACATTAAATCATTAAATCAACACTTGATTCAATGATCCGGTCATGTCGCACATGACCGACTAGTATCCAATGTATCGGCTTATCGAATCGATCTTCGATTCGATAACTAGGTTATATCGAATATAACCATTCGATACATATATCGCGAGAATGGAATACGGTATCACATACATGCATTATTATCGGTCCTGCACATATCTCATATGCGCTCCTATTTCGTTTCGCTTGAGCCAGGAAACCGCTGTGTAGGACTCTAAAGACTCGTCAATACGCCGGTAGCAGATGATGATCATATCAAACACCCACAAGCGGCAAGCGGTCTGCTAAACGTAACGGCCACCCGGGTATTGAGCGATCAGAAGATCGACGAGCTAGCCCGCTCACACTCCTGCGAATCCGACCAGTAACACTTACCGTACAGTCCGGTCTCTTCGTCTGATATGTCGCATATCAAGTCTAGGGGTGGTAAACGTCAGACCCCAATAACCCGATAAGTCGTGCCGATGTGAGGCTCGTAACGGGTCGAGAAACTACTGGTAACACTTACCAGCAAATCTCAGATCAGCCCTGGCCAGGGACTTCCCTGTTACGGCCAATCGAGCACAGCGCAACATCAACCCCCAATACCGGGAGAGACGAAACCCCTCCTATCGCTCATTGCCTCCATGTGAATCGGGACTGTACCCAAAGACCACCGTTTTGCACGCCCTCATGGACGTGGTAAGGTGGAGATCAAAGCACAGTGGGAATCACACAAGACTCTATGACGATCTCGGGTCTACAGACTAACCTGTACAAGTGTCACCTGAGAACTGCCATCTGACGTGAGGTATAATACCATCTGGGAGTTCTCGGCGAGTCCGTCCAGTGTACCCAGTCTCCACTGAGCACCCGTATACCATCTCTGATGTCAAACATCAATGGATATGGGATCATCCATCGCCCATCACATGGGTCGAGAAGCGTATACGCTAGTCTACACTGGTATATCGATGCCCCGTCTCGATACACCCACGACTAGGGACCTTGAAGGATGTACTTATGGACTACCATGTCCCCACTAGTATGATCTGCATCACAGTCCAGGTAGTCAAGTACATATCCTAAGGGCTTTACCAACATGTAACTATAAGACAGTATAAAGAGACTAGTGTACATGTTAAGATAAAGAGTAACCAGATAGCATACTATCATATCGAGCAAGAAAGTCATCTCTATATATGTCCAAGCATCCAATATAATATACATCATCTGTACAATACTGGCCTCTAGGGCATACATACAACTAACAATCTCATCAGCCGTGGGCAGGGACTTCCAGTTATAGCCAATCGAGCACAGCGCAACATCAACCCCCAATACCGGGAAAGACGAAACCCCTCCTATCGCTCATTACCTCCATGTGTCCCGGGACTGTACCCAAAAACCACCTGTTTAGATGACTCAGTAGAGTCGTGGTAGGGTGGAAATCAAAGTACAGTAGGAGAACACACAAGACTCTATGACGATCTCGGGTCTACAGACTAACCTATACAAGTGTCACCTGAGAACTGCTATCCGACGATAGTATAATACCATATAAGAGTTCTCGGCGAGTCCGTTCAGTGTACCAAGTCTCCACTGAGCACCCGTATACAATCTTTGATGGCAAACACCAATGGATATGGGATCATCCATCGCCCATCAAATGGGTCAAGAAACGTATACGCTAGTCTACTCTGGAATATCGATGCCCCGTTTCGATACACCCACGACTAGAAACATTTAAGGATATGTTTATAAACCACACATGTCCCACTAGTATGATCTGCATCATAATCACAGTAGTCAAGAAAATATCCTAAAGGCTTTATCAACATGTATCAAATGAACAGTATACACAATCAAGTGAACAGCTTAAGATAAAGAGTAACCAGATAGCATACTATCATGTCGAGCAAGAAAGTCCACTAAATATCTCTCTCTCTCTCTCTATATATATATATATATATATCCACTATCAAATAATGGCCTCTAGGGCATACATATATCCAACAATCTCCCACTTGCACTAAGGCCAATTATTGGCGTATCTCATACCCAATATCTCAAAAGGTCACTCATGCTGCGGCTGTGGGAGGGCCTTGGTGAGTGGATCCGCGGTGTTATTCTTTGTATCTACTCTCCGAATCACGATCTCGCGGCGATCAACTATCTTCCTGATCAAATGATATCGCCTAAGGATGTATCTGGATCGCTGATGGGACCTGGGCTCTTTGGCCAACGTCATAGCCCCAGTATTATCACAATATAATGGTATTGGATCAATAATGGTTGGAACTACTCCTAGCTCCGAGATGAACTTCCTCATCCAGACGGCTTTCTTGGCAACATCATTTGCAGCAATATACTCAGCTTCCATCGTTGAGTCTGCAACGGTTTCCTGTTTGGAACTCTTCCAACAAACCGCCTCTCCATTGAGGGTAAATACAAACCCCGAGATAGATTTGCTGTCATCCTTATCACTCTGGAAGCTCGAATCGGTAAAGGCCTCCATTTGGAGGTCTCTATTATCATACACCAAGAACATTTCTTTAGTCCTTCGCAAGTACTTAAGAATGTTCTTCACAGCTGTCCAGTGTTTCTCCCCTGGGTTGGATTGATACCTTCTTACTACACCTAGTGCATAAGCTACATCGGGACGAGTACATAACATCGCATACATTATAGATCCTACAGCTGAAGCGTAAGGTATAATGCTCATGCGAGCTCTCTCTTCATTAGACTTTGGGCAAAAGTCCTTGGAGAGAGCGATTACGTGACAAGCGGGTAAGGTACCCCGCTTAGAATCTTCCATACTAAACCTCTTTAGGATGGTGTTAATGTACCTGAATTGGGAGAATCCCTACAACCTTTTAGATCTATCTCTATAGATCTTAATGCCCAAAATGTACGAGGTATCACCCAGGTCCTTCATGGAGAACCTTTGTGATAAGAACAGTTTGACCGATTGTAGTATATGAATATCGTTTCCTATCAGGAGGATGTCATCCACGTACAATATGAGGAATGTGACAGTACTCCCTACAATCTTCTTATAAATACAAGATTCATCTGGATTTTTGACAAAATCAAACTCTTTGATCGCATCATCAAAGCAGATGTTCTAACTCCGTGATGCTTACTTTAATCCATAAATGGATTTAAGTAACCTACATGATTTCCCACTACTCCCACTATCAACGAAGCCCTCTGGTTGATCCATATAAACGTACTCTTCTAAATCACCATTTAGAAATGCAGTTTTAACGTCCATATGCTAGATTTCATAGTCGTAGTGAGCAGCAATAGCAAGTAGGATCCGAATGGACTTAAGCATGGCTACAGGAGAGAAAGTTTAGTCATAGTCCAGTTCTGGTCTTTGATGAAATCCTTTCGCCACAAGTCTTGCTTTATAGGTCTCCACCTGCCCATCTACACTGATCTTTCTCTTAAAGATCCATTTGCACCCTACGGGTTTTACCCCAGAGGGTACAACTTCCAAAGTCTACACTTTGTTGGTGTACATAAACTCCATTTCGGATCTCATAGCATCCAGCCACTTCACAGAGTCACCACTCGTGATAGCTTGCTGAAAACTAGTAGAGTCATCATCATCCATGATGCAATCTTCTCTACCACTATCAATGAGGAAACCGTAGTATCTCTCCGGTGGGCGAGAAGTCCTACTAGATCTACGGAGTGGCTGAGGTTCATTAGATTCTATTGCAACATCAGGTTCAACCAGGTCGTCATTTGTAACTTGTATCTCTAGAACTTCTTCTAGTTCTACCGCATTTCCATCAGTATTATTTGTAAAAAAAATCTTTTTCTAAAACTGTGGCATACTGAGAAACAAACACTTTTTGTTCCTCCTTATGGTAGAAAAGACATCCATACGAATGTTTTGGATATCCCACAAATATACACTGAACCAATCGTGTCTCGAGTTTGTCGGGATTCTGCTTTTTGACAAAAGCCGGACAACCCTAAATCCTAACTCGTTTAAGAGATGGTCTCTTTCCATACCATATCTCATATGGAGTGGTAGACACGGTCTTGGTTGGAACCCTGTTCAATAGATATGCTACAGTCTCCAATGCATGCCCCCAAAAGGAGAGAGGTAACTCAGCATCACCCATCATGGATCACACCATATATAATAGGGTACGATTTCACCGCTCTGACACACCGTTGTGCTGTAGTGGTAGGGGGGCTAGAAGAGAGAGAATCCCATTCTCTTTTAGGAAGTCCGAAAACTCTGTGCTTAAGTACTCTCCACCTCGATTCGATCGATGTTTCTTAATGCTCAATCCTGTTTGTTTTTCTACTTCAAGTTTATACTCTTTGAATTTCTTGAAAACTTCAGACTTATGCTTTAACAAAAACACATGTCCGAATCTTGAGAAATCATCAGTAAAAGTTATAAAGTAAGAAAAACCGTCTCTAGCATGTGTGGACATTGGTCTGCATACATCACTATGCATGAGGGCTAAGAGTTCTGTAGCTCTCTCTCCGTGTCCAGTAAACGGAGTTTTGGTCATTTAACCTTTGATATAAGACTGACAAGTCCCATAAGATTTATATTCAAAAGGATTTAAATATCCATCTTTATGTAGCTTGTTTAGCCTTGTTTCATTAATATGACCAAATCTACAATACCAAAGAAAAGCTTCATTTATATCTGAAAATTTTCTTTTATTTGTGTGTTGTATGTTGAAAACTGTGTGTTGATTTAGAACGTATATCCCGTTATTTAGTGTACCATACCCAATCAAATCTTGATTCAGGTTAATGTTCATAACATTATTTTGCAACACAAAATTATATCCTTCATTGTCTAACAAAGAAACGGATATTATAATACATAGCATGCTTCGTACATAATAACACGGGTTCAAAACCAATATACATCCCGATGGCAACCCCAGGTGATACTCTGCCACTGACACTGCATGTACATTGGAACCATTTCCAACCCGAAGAGTGTGATCACCAGTCTTCAAAACTTTTCTATTTCTCAATCCCTGCATACAATTACAGATGTGAGAACCCGAACCGGTATCCAATACCCAGAAAGCAGAGTTTATAGAAAAACAGTTTTCAGTCACAAACACACCTAAGGCGGAAGCATCACTATGCTTCTTTTTCTTGAGATCAGCAATGTGCTCAATAAAAATTTTCTTCCAGTGTCCCGACATTTTGCAGTATAAACATTCTCCTTTTCCCGACTCCTCAGCCCTGGATTTGTCTTTCCCTTTTGCCTTTTTGACACCACCTCTCGGTTTGGTGGGTTTCTTCTTATTCCTTCCCTTGGCCTTGGCTTTTGGGATAGAAGCGGAAGATTGCCCAACAATCAGAGAGGGAGTCTTCGCTGACTTGAGCGTGCTCTCTGCACTTCTCAACATATTGAGAAGTCCAGGTAGTGACTTTTTCATGTTGTGCATGTTGAAGTTTACTATGAATTGAGCAAAGACAAGAGGGAAAGACTGTAGAACAATATCAATATACTGTTCGTTCTCAATTGTCCATCCGAGTCCCTCAAGCTCTTCAATAAGAGCTATCATCTTCAAGACATGATCACCTACCGGTGTGCCAAGAGCCATTCTCATCTGAAACAGCTTTCTAGATGCCTTGTAGCGCAGGGTACGAGATCGCTTTCCATACAACTCCTTTGTATGGAGAAAGAAGGATTGAACATCCATCTTCTCATGCTGCTTTTGATGTACATTATCCATCAAGACAAGCGTGAGGCATTTGGCAGTGGCATAATCAATATCCCATGTCTTGTGGATCTCCCTATCCGCAACAGAGGATGTAGGGCCTGGGCTAGGAAGGGCTGAGGCAGTGAGGACATATGATGCCTTATCATATGTAAGATCAATGCTTATGTTCCTCAGCCAGTCTTTATAATTGGTCCCCGTCAGTTTATTTTTCTCTAACAGATGCTTAAATCCAGTTATGGGTATCTGCCATTAGGAAAGAGAAAAGAATATACTCAGCGAAAGCTCTTGCAAAGATTAGATTGGTTAATTATTTTATCTAATCGATGTCTCCCACTGCTTTTATAAAATTTTCCTTTCAAATCTTAAAAAATAAAATTAGCAAGGATTAATTACATTCTACAACTTCGCTAACTGGTCAGCCAGGCCGGTGTCGGTACTTTGAGGGAGGTTCCCCGTGCTTTCTCACAAACCTAATTAAAGTAAACCTTGTTTTCCCAGAGGCATAACCCCGTTGACACCTTTCTAGACACCTAATGGGTTAGCTAGTTGTAAAGTACAAAACTTTCCTGGGAGTAACTCTTACTCACAGTAGGATCAGAATCCAACTATCACATAGAAGGTATGCAATCTCATTGCAAATTTCAACTCTTGAAACTCCCGATATAGTTTTTACCCCTAGCACTTATGACCTAATCTATGGTCAACAAATCATAAGCACTAGTCAAGTTCTACCCGTCATTTCATGATTAATTAGACCCACTCACATGACCCTTAATTATGGTCAACAAAGTCACATGAATGTCCTAATTAATCGCATTATATGCTGTGTAGGAAGACATCACTTAGCTATCGTACACTACGCCTTAACTATGGTCAACAAACGTAGTACGAATACTAAGTACTCTACTTTCTAAAATAACGGGGGGTTGCGGATGGTTTTTAAGAAAACCTTTAACGCTTTGAACTTGATCTCGTTGTAGAATCAAATAGTTTTAAAAGGAGTGGCTTAACCTCCGCTTTTTAAAACTTGCTTTTTTTTTAAAAAGGTTGAGTGAGTTTCAAATTTTAATCTACAACATCTTTTAGGTTTCTTTTTCTTTACATTAATCTCATTAATATAATTCCATGTCCTTAAGCTATCACAGAAAAGAAATGAAAATAGAACGTACGCTTATGCCATCTGCGTTCTCCACGGGGTCTCGTCATGCACCGTCAGGTTACTTAACTAACGGCAGAGCGGGGGCAGGACTAGCGCGGATGCAAAATAGAAGAAATGTTTATTATATATCATATATATAATATACCATTCGTCTCAGCATATAAAGTGATCATATCACAGAAAAAAAAGCAGAAGCACATATATGAAAATATAGGATATACTAGGAGGTCCGTATTTTGTATTTAGCCAACGATAGAAAATACGAATTCCATTGGTCATGATGAATAGCCAATCCCACACCCCTAGACCCCTACGAGAGCGGCAAGCGACCCCACCAATTCTAGAGTTAGGAGACCCGGTTTCGACTCCTCGAGATGGCCTCCTACTGGACTCTAGAACCCGGTCACTTGTGCTCCCGACCTTGGGTCAATCCTAATACAGAAAAGTAAATAATATACATCAATGGTGACATCATCCTCAACCCGGAAGTGCCCCAATAAAAGAATATTACGTACAATGAATGTTATATGAATGAAAAGAAAAACTCTCATCTCACATAAAAACCCCCGGCTATCCATTCACGACGATCCTATACATCATATCACAGTAACACATAAAATCAAATGTCATCAACGTAAATAAATATGCGTATCCCAATTGTTATTGACGTATAGCAACAAAACCAGCGATACACTACATATTACACTTACAGTCGCAAAAAAGAAATGTCAAACTACAACATTTGGAATCCACTCTTTCCTTAGACATCATAAACCCGGAATATCTCATGTTCTGTCTTTCATGCATAACAATGTCGATTTTATATTTGGGTCTCAAAAATGAAAACACATTTTCAAAAGAAATCGGGTAATTCAACAAGATTCCCGATTCCGGCCGAGACTGAAATGTTATATTTACAAGCAACTAATTTTCTCAAAATTAACTAGTGTAGATTCCAAATATTGTATCACATTCATAAAAACCAGGCGATGTTAAACATTTTTATCGATTTATCAAAACCCACAATTCTCAGAGACCTCAACACTTAAGATAGATTCAAAAATACCCAGACTATGCCAACAGTACATATGGACCAGCACAAGAAGGCACGTCCTTTGCCTTACCAACGGCACCGTGGAACTGCCGCCAAAAGCACCTTTTGTCCACGGTTCCACGGTCGTTAGGTCGAGTTAGGAGGTCTTTTTTCTTGGGGGTCCACACAATACCCTGCACGATTTTCTGAATATTTTTAAACCTAAAAATTCCAACTTTTGAAAAATTTCTAGAGAGCATGTCATGCATGGGTTTCGATGTTCGTTCGAACACTTTAACGTCGTCAAGGTCACGCCTAATATTCTAGCTTGGCTCTAATACCACTGTTGGGGTTTGCTTAGCACCCTCACTAGATTTTAACAAGTATCAAACATGCAACTTTAAAAACTAGGGTGCTAACTAACCCGAACCTAGAAGCGAACTAGAGGATTAGGCGTAAAAGGTAACAAGTATCACATACTAGTAAGTGTCTAACACTAAGAGGAAAGAAAAACAACATTTTTAGACCTATCCTCCTTGACTCCTTGGTTCTACTTTAAGCTTGAACGGGTCCGCTTGAAGCCTTCGAAGTCCACGATGATCCACCACGGGGTTCCTTGACTCAAGCTCCTTGCTTTACTTGAACTAAGTGCAAGTGAGGCAAACAACCTACACTAGTGTACTAGACAAGTGTAGATTGATACAGTGGGTAATCTTTCTCACCACTAAATCTTTCTTTTCTTTCTCTTTTACTCACTAGGAAATGGTAGAGAGCTTGGAGGAAGAAGGAGATGGAAATAGCTAAGCTTTTCTTATGAGAGATAAGCACAAGAATAATAATAATATATGAGAGAGAGAGAGAGAGAGTCACACTCACTCTTAACCCATGGCATGAAAATATCTAGATATTTTAGTAGTTGAGTTAGTGAAGGATTAGAAATGAAACCATGGTTACATGAGATATTTTAGGACGTGTGTAGAAATAAAATATCAACCATGGATTTATTCCTAATTTCCATTAACTCAAAAATAAAAATATCATAATGGTTTCCATGTGAGTCTTGCATAGCCATCTCCAATGTATCATCAACCATAACACATGTATGCATGCATGTGTGAATACATATCAATATAAACTTACATACATTCATGCATACAAAAGAAGAAAGGATTTAATAAATGAGCTAATGGTCAATTGATATTAAATCAACACTTGATTTAATAATCCGGTCATATCACATACGACCCGACCAATAGAAAATGCCAGATTAAAATAAGGTATCATATACTCGTATTTAATCAAGCTCTCGCACATATCCCTATATGCGCCCAACATCGTTTCGCCTGAGCATGGAACCCCCTTTGAAGGACTCTAAGATTCATCAATACACTAGCAGTAGGTGTAGGATGTTTTTCATCACCCTATTGAGATGAGAATACTCGCACGCTTGTCAGGAGCGCTACAGTTTCCCTCTGCCTAGGGTAGGCTGGGGTTTATTGATTGTGGGTATCCGAATCTCTGGCAGCCGTGGACTAAGCTGCCGTAAATTACCCCTCGCCTTTGGAGCGAGAGAACCTCCGATTGACGGGTTAAACTGGTTATGCGAACTCAAGAGCATCCAAAGGATGCGTGAGAAAAAGCACCAGCGCTTTTGGGTGCTAGCGCTTTGTGCGCAAGAGCGGTAGCGATGCGTGAGAAAAAGCACCAGCGCTTTTGGGTGCTAGCGCTTTGTGCGCTAGCGCTCTCGGATGCTAGCGCTTTGGGTGCTAGCACTCTGAGCGCTAGCGCCCCACGTGCCAGGCACGTGGGTGCTCGGAAGCTAGCGCTCTTGGCACTAGCACTCTGGGCGCTAGCATCCCACGTGTCAGCATGTGGGCGCTCAGGCGCTAGCGCTTTGGGCACTAGCGCTCTGAGTGCAAGAGCGCTAGCGCCCCACGTGTCAGCACGTGGGCGTTCGGGCGCTAGCGCATTGAGTGCAAGGGTGCTAGCGCTTTGAGCTCTAGCACCCCACGTGTCAGCACGTGGGCGCTCGGGCGCTAGCGCTTTGAGCGCAAGGGCGCTAGCACTTTGGGCGCCCAGGAGGCAAAAGGGACTTGGTCCCTGCAATGGGAGTTGTACTCCCGGAAAGGAGCACTTATTATTCTGTGTATATATATATATATATGTATATGTATATGTATATATATATGTGTGTGTGTATATATATGTGTGTGTGTGTGTGTGTGTGTGTGTGTGTGAGGAGTTAAACTCCTAGGATATTTTGAATTTGATGAAGGGGCTTCTCCTCTTGAGGCCCAGTTCTTCCCCAAAGTGGGGTTTCTGGAGATGGGTCTCCTTCTTCTTCCTGTCGTTTGGCCGAATCTTGAAGAAAGGGGGCGAGACTTAAAAATCTTCCCTTTTTGAGATCTAATGACAGATCCAAGTTCCCCTTTGTGGGTTTTATGGTGAAAAACTATTTAGTTTTAGAAAAGGAAGAGTAAAACTCTTGATTTAATTCAAAATAAAGAAAAAGGTTTTAGAACCTTGAGGAAGGAGAAAGAGGCACGGGCCCTAATTTTTTAGGAGGAATGAAAAGTATATATTAGATATTTTCATCATGTTGCCTTATATAGGCTTACATATTTACATATAGCCCCTTGGGCTTTACAAAATGGCATTTTGCCCATCCCATGGTTTATGTGCCATTTCTTTTTGCACATAAACCATGGGCTTTACAAAAATTTGGCTTTATTCCCATTCATGTATAAAAAATTATATCAAAATTATTTATCACATGATTTTTTTATTTCAGCATGGGGGAGGCAGGCCGCTTCATGTTCGGGCACGACTCGGGCATGGGTCCACTTGATCTGGGCTTGGGCCTACCTGGCTTGGGGTTGACCATGACTTTGACTCGGTCAACCAGGGTGCAAATTTTGACCCCAACAGTAGGCAGTGATCATATCACATACCTACAAACCGGCAGCGGTACTAGCTGCACGTAATAGCTCCCAGTTATTGAGCGAACAGAAGAACAACAAGCAAATCTGTCAAAACTTCCGTAGAGCCAACCAGCAACACTTACCTTACAGTCCGGTCTCTTCGTCAGATATGCTGCATATTGAGTCTAGGGATGGTATCATCGATCCCAGTAACTCAATAAGTCATGCCGATGTATGGCCTATAACAGATCGAGAAACTACTGATAACACTTATCAGTAAATCTCATCAGCCCTGGCCTGGGACTTCCAGTTATAACCAATCGAGCACAACGCAACATCAACCCCCAATACCGGGAGAGACGAAACCCCTCCTATCGCTCATTGCCTCCATGTGACTCGGGACTGTACCCAAAAACCACCTATTTGCACGACTCAGTAGAGTCGTGGTAGGGTGGAAATCAAAGTACAGTGGGAGAACACATAAGACTCTATGACGATCTCGGGTCTACAGACTAACCTGTACAAGTGTCACCTGAGAACTGCTATCTGACGATAGATATAAAATTGTTAGTGTATATGCCCTAGAGGCCATTACTGTATCATACTGGATTGTATATTACTTGATGGAAGCTTGGGATATTCACCTTGTATTGACATTCTTGCTTAAAATGGTAGTATGCTACTTAGTTTGTTTCTGCTTTAATATGTGCATGTGTTTCTTTTAGCATATTACCTTTACACATTAGTGGAGCCCTTAGGATCTTTGCTTGATTACCAGCGTTGTGGTGGCAGTCACACTCGTGGGGGCTGGGTAATCCATAAGCACATCCTTATGCAGGTCCCTAGTCGCAGGACTATCGAGACAGGGCATCGATACTCCGGAGTAGACTAGCGTATGCGCTTCTTATCCCAGCTTGGGAGACGGTCTTTCCCACAGCCGACAGTACGTCGTACTTGAGATAGTATGCAGGTGCTCGTTAGGTTACGAGTACAGTGGACAGGACTCGTCGGGAACTGTTGGTTGGTATTATACCTATCGTCAGTTATCAGTTCCCAGGTGACATGAGTACAGCTTAGTCTGTTGACTTGACACTGTCACTTCGCCTCGAGTGTGTTCCCACTGTACTTTGATTACTACCCTACCACGGCTCAAAGGAGTCGTGCAAACAGGTAGTTTTTGGGTGTAGTCCTGAAGCACTTGGAGGTAGTGACGGTTAGACAGGATTCGTCTCTCCCGGTATTGGGGGTTGATATCGCGCTGTGCCTAGGAGAGCCATTACACAAAGTCCCTGGGCAGGGCAAGCGAGATAGACTGGTAGGTTTCCAGTGTTATCTCAGGTGTTCTGGGCTACATTCCGACACGATTTGTACCGCTAGTAGGGGACTGACGTTTATTGCCCCCTAGGCCCGCCATGCGATGTTCTTAGACGAACAGACCAGACTGTACGGAGACTGTCACATTCAGGCTCAGTAGGAGTTCAGATGGGTTTTACTCGTCAGTCTTCTTATCGGCATCTACCTGGGGACCGTTACGTACAGCTAGTGCCGCTTGCGGTCTGTGGTTAAACCCACTGCCAACGTAGTGTCGATTCTTTAGAGTCCCATACAGAGGGTTATTCGCCTTTAGGCAAAATGAGTAGAGGTCGTATGGTTTTGCGACGGGGTTCGTTCACACCCGCGCACTTGGGCACGTTTGGTGTCCGGACAGCTTATACTAGCGGGCTTTGGTTTAAGCCGGATCCTAGTATATGATTTAGGATTGGTTTTATCTCTTTGTATTTATGTTCCTCGGAACACGAATACGGGTGTGTATGCACAGTTGATTGAGGCGGAGGAAGAGGATTTTCATTAGGGTTTCGGAACGGGTGTGTATGCACAGTTGACAGTTGTCTTTTTCCAAACCCTAATGGACATGTGAAATATCAATTAATAATATTAATTAAATGAAATTGTGTCATGGTTAGGGTTGTTGACTTGTTGACCTTGGTTGACTTGTTGACCATGGTTGAAACATTGACCATCATCATTACACTCCAAAGATGCTCTTTGATCTTTGCAAAAAACATTTAATGTGATATGATAATGGTCTCATCAAACCAACCATCACATTTTTCATTTTGGATTAATATTATTAATTAGATAATTCACATATATTGTTATGGTTGTAAAACTATTCTCATTCTATCATTCTCATTCTCTCTCCTCATCTTCCTCTCTCTCTAGCTCTCCTCCCTCATGAGTTGAGAACCCCTTGAGCTTGAGATAAAACCCTCAAAAATACTCTCTACTCTTTCTAAGGTCCTAGGTTTAGCACACCAAGCACCTTAGTTACTTCTAGTTTGAAGTTGGAGCCAGAGGTAGAGGCCCTCGGGTGGATCTTTCTTTGGCAAGAGAAGGCGACAAGACGATCAGTTCTTTCACTCTAAAGAGCAAGAAGAGAAGGACTTGAAGACCTAGGTATAACCCCCTTTCCGATTAGCTAAACTCTCTTTAGCTTTGTAGTTAGTTTTTATTTAGCAAAGATCCCTCCTTTACATAGTCCATGTTGCCTAGTGTTGTAAAAATCAGATTTTTCATAACGTTTCCGCCTCCCCGCAAGCACCGGGGTGGGCAACGTGGACTTACAGTGGTATCAGAGCCTAGCTAAATACAAACTAACCAGTTAGCAAAGTATCTAGAACTTCGATCGGAAAAAAATCACAAAAGCTTCTGTCGATTTTTATTTCTGCTTTAAAAGTAATAAATCATACTTCAAAAATCGGCTCAGGGTTTTTACAGAACGCACAAGGAAAACGATCCACTGACTTGGCCGACTCACCGCGGATCCGCGGCAGAAGCTTGCTCCTGCCGTGGATCCGCGGCTGAGTTGACTCGGCCGTGGTTCATTTTCCTTGCAGTGTTCTTCTGTTGCTGTTTTGGGATTTTTAATATAGTTTGTTTCCACCCAGATTTTCAAGAGAACTAGTTTTTTGGGTGGTCACAAATCCGTATTTTGATCGAATTTCTTTACACTTTGGCTAATGGGTTATATCTGTGATGTGATATATGTATTGAACGTCTGCTAATCGCTATACGTCGATTAGTGGGGCTTATACATATCTGTGATCTGTAATTTTGATGGTTTGTGTATATGAATTCGTTGGATTGTCGCGGATGAATAGCCGGGGGGTTGTGAGATGAGAGTTTTCTTATTCTTTCAATTCTTGTAATATGTAAATTGATGTAATATTATTTGTATGGCCGCACAACCGGGTCGGGGTTGTAGCCGTCATTGTATAATTTCTTTTTACTGTTTTTTCTCCTAGGATAGACCCAAGGAGGGGTGCACAAACTACCGGGTACCTCGAAGTGCCGAGTGGCCTACTCACGTCGTTGAGTGAGGTTACTTCACTTCGGATACTTGGCGGGTAGTTTGCCGCACCCGTAGGGGTCTAGGGTGGGGTTTAGCTATTCATCGCGACCATGTAATCCGCTCTTCGTTACAGGCTCGTACGAATTGCGGATTCCTAGTATATCCAATGTATTCATCTGTGATCTGGAATGGCTATCATTGCATGTGACGAATGTTTATATATATCTATATGATATCTATTTAGGCATTGCTTATGTTTTGCATCCGCGCTAGTCCAGCCCCCGCTCTGTCGTTAGTTAAGTAACCTAACGGGTGATGACGGGACCCCGTGGCGAATGCGGATGGCATAAGCGTACGTCATATTTTCGTTGTTTTCTGCAATGGTAGGATTAAATGATGGGACGCGTTGGAATTAATGCAAGAAAAAAATAAACCAAGTAAAAGTCGTTGGAACACTTTGAAAACCACTCGGTTCTTTTCAAAACCAAACTTTTAAATACAGAGCCTGAACCACTCCTTTTGAAAGCTATCTCGTTCCTTCAATTATATCAAGTTCACTACGTTTACGGTTTCGCCAAAACCATTCGTAGCCCTCCGTCGTTTCACATGAATGGTCAATAAGTATTCAAGCTATGTATGTTGGCCAAAGTCAAGGCATAGTGATTGGTAGCTATTGGGTATTCATGTGCAGTATCGATAGATGTGTTGGTTTGGGGCAGTCGTTCTACCATGTTGGCCAAAATCAAGGGTATGTACGGGTGGGCTCAAATTAACCTGGAGAATGACGGGTAGAACTTGACATGTGAATTATGATATTTTGGCCAAAGTCAAGGTCATAAGAGCATGGGGAAAAAATCCACATCGGGAGTTTCAAAAGAACTGAAACTTGCTAGCGTTTCATACCATTTGGAGTGTGATGATTCTGGTAGGATTCCTTCAGTTTTGTCACGCGATGATATTTGGATCCCGATCCTACTGTGAGTATATGCTACTCCTCGGGAAATTTCTCACTTAACGATCAATGCTATAAACCAAGTAGGTCTCTAGAAAGGTGTTAGCGGGGCTATGCCCCCAGGGAAAAGAGGTTACTTAATTAAGGAACTTCGCGAAAGCGTTGGAAAACCTCCCTCGAAGTACCGACACTGTCCTGGCTGAACAGTTAAGCAAGTATTGTACGGTGAGATTGATCCCGACTAATTCTTCCTTTATGGTTTGAGGAGGGATTTGAGAGACAGTGGGAGCCATTCTGTTTAGACAAATTAAAAACCACTCTAAACTTGCAAGAGCATCATGCTAAAGTGTTTCTTCTCTCTCTCCTAATTGCAGCGACCATTTATCATGACTGGACTTAAGTTACTACTAGATAAAAACATACTGACAGGGACAAACTACAAAGATTGGCTCAGGAATGTCAAAATGGCAATCACTTATGACAAGTTGGGGTATCTTCTTACCACCAAAGCTCCCCCTGTCCCAGGTCTCAAAACCAGCGTCGCGGATAGGGAAATTTGTAAGACCTGGGAAATCGATTGCGCGAAGGCCAAGTGCCTCGTGCTTGCCTCTATGGACAACGAACATCAGAGGAGGCACGAGAATATGGACCTCGAATCCATATTTCTCCATACAAAAGAACTGCATGGAGAGCAATCTCGTATCGCCAGATACGAAGTGTCGAAGACGTTGTTTTCGGCAAGATTGGCCGTCGGATCATTTATAGCGGAACACTTGCTTAAGATGATTGGCTACATAGAGGAGCTCACGGACCTTGGGACCACGTTGGAGAATGAGCTCTATACGGACTTGATTCTCCAGTCCCTTCCTTCCACTTACGCCCAGTTCATCCTGAACTTCAACTTACAGGAAAAGGAAGTTGAACTTTCAGAACTCCTCAACATGCTGAGGAGTACAGAGGGAACCCTACAGAAAGGTAGGAAAACATCCACTTTGTTTGTAGGAGGATCTTCCTCTTCTAGGTCCAAGGCGAAAGCCAAGGGAAAGAAGAAGAAAACCCCCGCCAAACCAAGAGGCGGTGTTAGTAAGGTGGATACGAAGGGAAAGGCAAAAGCAACAATGGTAGCGGGAAAGCTTGTGGATAAGGAAGAATGCTTTTACTGTCACAAGAGTGGACACTGGTAGAAAGATTGTAGGGCTTGGAAGGCCAGAACACAGGATCTGAAGCAGGTTGCGGTTTCAGCTTCAGGTGTGTATGTTATTGAAAACTGTCTATCAATAAACTCTACGTCCTGGTATTGGATACCGGATCAGGATCTCATATCTGTAATTCTTTGCAGGCATTGAGAAAGCGTAGGTTTTTGAAAGCAGGTGACATGACCCTCAAAGTTGCAAACGGAGCTAGCATGGATGCTGAGGCCGTGGGGGACTATCACCTGGGAATGTCAGAGGGACATGTTTTGGTTTTACGTAATTGCTTTTTTGTACCCAATGCAACTTGTAATATCATTTCTGTATCTTTAGTTTCTAAAGAAGATTATGAATTTGCGTTTGTAAGTAATGTTGTAAACATTTACCTTAATCAAGTTCTGATTGGGTCAGGTACATTGAGTAATGGTATATACGTATTAAACCAACCACAGATTTTCAATGTCCAGAATACACACAAAAGAAAGTCTCCGGAAACAAATCAGACTTTCTTATGGCATTGTAGACTGTGTCACATCAATGAGAGAAGGTTGACGAAGTTACATACAGAAGGATATTTGGATCCGTTCGAATATCAATCATATGCAACTTGTCAATCCTGTCTCAAAGGAAAGATGACAAAGACTCCGTTCACTGGACACGGAGTAAGAGCGAGCGAGCTTTTGGGACTCGTACACAGCGACGTGTGCGGTCCAATGTCTACACATGCACGAAGCAGTTATTCTTACTTCATTACTTTTACGGATGACTTTTCAAGGTGCGGTTATATCTTCTTAATGAAACATAAATCCAAAGCCTTTGGAAAATTCCAGGAATATAAGAATGAAGTAGAAAAACAAACAGGCAAAAGTATCAAGACACTGAGATCTGATCGAGGTGGTGAATACTTGAGTGCCGAGTTCCTGGATTACTTAAAAGAGAATGGAATTCTCTCTCAGCTTACTCCTCCATACACTCCGCAACATAACGGTGTATCGGAGAGACGGAACCGAACCCTATTGGATATGGTACGGTCCATGATGAGTAACGCTGAGTTACCGCGATCATTCTGGGGATATGCGCTAGAATCAGCTGCATACCTTTTGAACCGAGTTCCAACTAAGACTGTGCCTACTACACTATATCAGATGTGGTGTGGGAAGAGACCTTATCTTAATCACATTAAGACATGGGGATGTCCAGCTTTTGTCAAAAAGCAGCATGCGGACAAGCTCGAGGCACGCTCAATACAGTGCAAGTTTGTGGGATATCCAAAGAACTCCAAGGGATATTTCTTCTATTGCGAAGAGGAACAAAAGGTTTTTGTTTCTCGTCATGCCCACTTCTTGGAAACTCAGTTTTTGGAAAAACAGATAAGTGGGAGCGTAATAGAACTGGAAGAAATTCCAGAACCACGAGCTATTACTAAAAGCTTAGTAGAACCAGAGGGTTCAAAATATCAGGACATTCCTGCGCCGCTCCGCAGAAGTAGTAGGAAGTCTCATTCGCCCGAGGGATACTACAGTTTTCTCATAGACAGGGATAGAGAGGATTGCATCATTGATAGTGATGAGCCTACTAGCTTCCAGCAGGCCATTCAGAGCGTTGACTTGGTAAAATGGCTGGATGCAATGCGGACCGAAATGGAGTCCATGTACACCAACAAAGTATGGACGTTGGACATTGCTCCAGATGGGGTAAAACCCGTAGGATGCAAGTGGATCTTCAAAAGGAAGATTGGTGTAGATGGACAGGTTGAGACCTATAAAGCTAGACTTGTTGCAAAGGGTTTCCGTCAAAGACCTGGCTTGGACTATGACGAAACCTTTTCTCCAGTGGCTATGCTCAAATCCATTCAGATCCTTCTTGCCATTGCTTCCTTCCACGATTATGAGATCTGGCAAATGGACGTAAAGACCGCTTTTCTAAATGGAAATTTAGAGGAGTGTGTTTATATGGACCAGCCAGAGGGTTTCATTCAGAGTGGGAGCAGCGAAAAGGTGTGCAAGTTGCTTAAGTCCATTTATGGACTAAAGCAGGCATCGCGGAGTTGGAACATCTGTTTTGATGAGACGGTCAAGGAATTTGGCTTTATCTAAAATACAGATGAACCATGCATCTATAGTAGATTTATAGCGAGAACTGTAGTATTCCTCGTTTTATACGTGGATGACATTCTCTTGATAGGAAATGACATTCCTATACTACAATCTATCAAAGGGTTCTTATCACACAGGTTCTCCATGAAAGACCTTGGTGATGCCTCATACATTCTGGGGATCCGGATCTATCGTGACAGATCCAAGAGGATATTAGGACTCTTACAGTCCAGGTACATCGACACCATACTGAAAAGGTTCAGTATGGAAGATTCCAAGCGCGGTAATCTACCGGCTTGTCACGGGATCACCCTCTCCAAAGAGATGTCTCCCAAGACTGATTTGGAAAGGGATCGCATGTCTATTATACCCTACGCTTCTGCGGTAGGCTCTATAATGTATGCGATGTTGTGTACCAGACCGGATGTAGCTTATGCGCTAAGTGTGGTAAGCCGGTATCAGTCAAACCCTGGGGAGAAACATGTAGGGTTCCTAGGCACACTAAGGAGGTCTCACAAGGCATCAACCATGCCAATTTCAAAATTTACGGGTGTCGAGAAACCCTAATACGGATCGTTAACTAGAAGTCTAGGCGATACAATGAAACTAGTTTATAACTAAACTAAAAGAACGGAAATACAACCTTTGTAGATCCGTTTCTCCACCTCCATAGCTCCATGATGAAGTCCTCTCCGCTGTCCAAATCGAACCATGACTCTAGCATCAGCTTCATCGGAGAAAAAGCGGGCTAGGTCATCGACGACGATGCCGAAGATGATCTACGTCGAGGCATCACTAGATCAAGCTCCACCTTCACCAAGCCATGAAAACTTGTGAAGGAAACACCCTATACTACTTGGCAAGAGGTAGAGGATAAAGAAATAGGAAGTGGGTTCACTTTAGAATTGGATTTCTCACATTTTTCATCAAGTCACCATTGATGAAGCAAGGTTTTTCTTCAAATGAAGAAGAAGAAGAAGAAGATAAATATTATGATGAGTATTTTTCAAAAAGGAAATAAAATGAATACTTATCATAATGTAACCATGGTGAAGTGTAGAGAATAGACTAGGGTTAAGTGGAATGGTTAAGGTTAAGCATGAGACAAAATGGTGACTTAGTCAAAGCTTCATGAAGCTTCAAATACAAACAAAGAAAGCCACCATCTTTCCCATTTTCTTTTCCAAAATAAAATAAATGAAATAAATAAATAAATTAATAAGAAAATGAAAACCCTAACCATTACACAACCATGGTTTAATCTTTACACAAACCATAGTTGTTAGTGTATATGCCCTAGAGGCCATTACTGTATCATACTGGTTTGTATATTACTTAATGGATGCTTGGGATATTCACCTTGTATATACAATCTTGCTCAAAATAGTAGTATGCTACTTGGTTTGTTTCTACTTCAATGTGTACATGTGTTTATTTTTGTATATCGCCTATACACATTAGTGGAGCCCTTAGGATCTTTGCTTGATTACCAGCGATGTGATGGCCGTCACACTAGTGGGGCTGGGTAATCTATAAGCACATCCTTATGCAGGTCCCTAGTCGGAGGACTATCGAGACAGGGCATCGATACTCCGGAGTAGACCAGCGCATGCGCTTCTCATCCCAGTGTGGGAGACGGTCTGTCCCACAGCCGTCAGTACGTCGTACTTGAGATAGTATGCGGGTGCCCGTTAGGTTACGGGTACACTGGACAGGACTCGTGGGAACTGACTAGTTGGTATTATGCCTATCGTCAGTTATCAGTTCCCAGGTGACATGAGTACAGCTTAGTCCGCTGACTTGACACTGTCACTTCGCCTCGAGTGTGTTCCCACTGTACTTTGATCGCTACCCTACCACGGCTCAAAGGAGTCGTGCAAACAGGTAGTGGTTGGGTGCAGTCCTGAAGCACTTGGAGGCAGTGACGGTTAGACAGGATTCGTCTCTCCCGGTATTGGGGGTTGACATCGCGCTGTGTCTAGGAGAGCCATTACACGAGTAGTCCCTGGCCAGGGCAAACGAGATATACTGGTAGGTTTCCAGTGTTATCTCAGGGTGTTTTGGGCTTCGCTCCGGCACGACTTGTACCGCTTTTGGGGGACTGACGTTTACCGCCCCCTAGGCCCGCCATGCGATGTATCAGACGAACAGACCGGACTGTACGGAGAATGTCACACTCAGGCTCAGTAGGAGTTCAGATGGGTTTCGCCTCGTCGGTCTTCTTGTCGGCATTACCTGGGGACTGTTACGCACAGCTAGTGCCTCTTGCGGTCTGTGGTTAAACCCACTGCCAGCGTAGTGTCGAGTCTTTAGAGTCCCACACAGAAAGCTTTTCGCCTTTAGGCAAAAGAGTATAGGTCGCATGGTATTGCGACAGGTCGCATGGTTTTGCGACAGGGTTCGGTCACATCCGTGCACTTGTGCGCGTACAGTGTCCGGACAGTTTACACTAGCGGGCTTTGGTTTAATCCAGATCCTAGTGTACCTTATGGGATTGGATTTATCCAGTTTGCATTCGTGTTCCTCGGAACGCGGATGCGGGTGTGTATGCACAGTTGACAGGGCGACAGAGGCAGTGGATTCTCATTAGGGTTGTTGACAGTTGACCGTTGACTATTGACCTTTTGATCAACCCTAATGAGAATATGATATGTGATTAACTATTATATTAATTAAGTATTATGGTGACATGGTTGTTGACTTTTGTTGACTTGTTGACTTTTGTTGACTTGTTGACTTTGTTGACCGGTTGACTAGGCTTGACTAGTTGACCATCATGATAACCATAGCCATCATTTCATGGCAAAGACTTTTTCTTGCTTGCTCATTTGTGTAAAATGAGTGCATGAAATGATATGGTTATGGTTGCTTCAAACCATCACATAAGACTTTTTTAGTATGATGAGTTATCATGACTTTGGATTATGAGAGGGTGAAAGACAAAAGAGAGCCTCATTCTTTCTTGCTCATTCTCTCTCTTGTTCTTGAGCTCTCTTGCTCTTGCTTTCACTCTTATCCTCTTGCTCCCTCTCTTGACTCTATGGTTCATATCTCTCATGAGTTGAGAATTAAGAACCATAGATAAAATCCCATTCTAATTCTTCTCTACTCATCCTAGTTCACTAGGTTTGGCAAACCAAGTGAACTAGTTTCTTCAAAGAACGAAGAAGGAGCTAAAGGTTGGAGCTTTCAGGTGGATCTATCTTCGGCGTACGGAGACGACGAGAAGAAGCCGGTCCGGACCACCATCAGAGCTTGAAGACGAAGGAGTTCAAGACAAGCAAGGTATAACCCCCTAACTGAGTAGCTAGAAACTCATAGTTAGGTTGTTAGATAGATGTTTAACCAAGATCCGGGTTTTAGGTCCATGTTACCACCTCCGTAAAAATCATTTTTTACCAAATTCCGCATTCCCGAAAGTACCGGGAGAGGTAGCATGGACTTACAGTGGTATCAGAGCCTAGTTAAACTCTATCTAACTTGTTAGCAAGTAACTAGAAGATCGATCAAAGAAAAAGTCCCGAAAACGAACCCCGAAAATTTGCAGTTTCTGTCGATTTTTTTACTGTTCAAAAATTGATTATTTTAACACCTAAAATCGGCTCAGGCTTTTGTGTGAATAACCACCAAAGATGGACCCACGATCGAGTCAAAGAGCCGCGGAAACGCGGCGGGAGCACGCTCCCGCCGCGGATCCGCGGCCGAGTTGACTCGGCCGAGGTCAATCTTTGGTGCAGTGTTATTCTGGGGGTATTTTGGGATTTTTGGAATATATATTTTCAACCCAGATTTTCCCGAACGAAAAATTTACTTTGGGGTCCTGAAAATCCGTATTTTTGATCGAACTTCTAAAAGACTTAAGCTAACGGGTTTTTCTGTAATGTGATATTTGTATTGAACGTCTACTAATCGCTATATGTCGATTAGTGGGGGTTATACAAATCTGTGATCTGTAATGTTGCTGGAATGTGGATATGAATATGTTGGATTGCCGCGGGTGAATAGCCGGGGGTTGTGAGACGAGAGTTTTCTTTTCTTTCAATTCATGTAAATTTGTAAATTGATGTAATAATTATTTGTATGGCCGCACAACCGGGTCGGGGTTGTAGCCGTCATTGTATAATTTCTTTTTACTGTTTTTGCTCCTAGGATAGACCCATGGAGGGGGTGCACAAACTACCGGGTATGCCGAAGTGTCGAGTGGCCTACTCATGGAGATGAGGGAGGTTACTACGCTTCGGGTACTTGGCGGGTAGTTTGCCGCACCCGTAGGGGTCTTGGGTGGGGTTTTGGCTATTCACCGCGACCGTGTAATTTGTCTTTCGTTACAGGCTCGTACGAATTACAGATTCCTAGTATATCCAATGTATTCATCTGTGATCTGAAATGTTTATCATTGCAGTATATCTATATATGATATTATTTAGGCGTTGCTTATGTTTTACAGACGCGCTAGCCCAGCCCCCGCTCTGTCGTTAGTTAAGTAACCTAACGGGTAATGACGGGGCCCCGTGGCGAATGTGAATGGCATAAGCGTATGTCATATTTTGGTTGTTTTCTGCAATGGTAGGATTAAATGATGGGACGCATTAAAAGAACTAATGCAAGAATATCACGCATTAAAAGAACTAATGCAAGATAATAAACCAAGTTAAAGTCGTTGGAACACTTTCGAAAAACCGCTCGGTTCTTTTCAAAACCAACTTTTAAATGCGGAGCTTGAGCCACTCCTTTTAAAAGCTATCTCATTCCATCGACCAAATCAAGTTCACTACGTTCACGGTTTTGCCAAAACCATTCGTAGCCCTCCGTCGTTTCGTATGAATATTCAATAGTATTCAAGCTGTGTTTGTTGACCTTCGTCAAGGCATAGTGATTGGTAGCTGTTGGGTATTCATATGTAGCATAGATAGATGCGTTGGTTTGGGACATTCGCATTACCTTGTTGACCTTCGTCAAGGGTATATACGGGTGGATTCAAATTAACCTGGATAATGACGGGCAGAACTTGACATGTGACTTATGATTTGTTGATCTTCGTCAAGGTCATAAGAGCATGGGGCAAAAATCCACATCGGGAGTTTCATAAGTACTGAAACTTGCTAGATTTGCATACCATTTGGAGTGTGATGATTCTGGTAAGATTCCTTCAGTTTCGTCACGCGATGATATTTGGATCCCGATCCTACTGTGAGTATATGCTACTCCTCGGGAAATTTCTCACTAAACGATCAATGCTATAAACCTAGTAGGTGCCTAGAAAGGTGTTAGCGGGGCTACGCCCCCAGGGAAAAGAGGTTCTTTAATTAAGGAACTTCGCGAAAGCGTTGGAAAACCTCCCTCGAAGTACCGACACCGGCCTGGCTGAACGGTTAAGCAAGTATTGTGCGGTGGGATTGATCCCGACTAATTCTTCCTTTATGGTTTGAGGAGGGATTCGAGAAACAGTGGGAGCCATCCTGTTTAGACAAACTAAAAACCACTCTAAACTTGCAAGAGCATCATGCTGAGTGTTTCTTCTTCTCTCTCCTAATTGCAGCGACCAATCAACATGACTGGACTTAAGTTACTCCTAGATAAAAACAAACTGACAGGGCCAAACTACAAAGATTGGCTCAGGAATGTCAAGATAGCAATCACTTACGACAAGCTGGGGTATCTTCTTACCACCAAAGCTCCCCCTGTCCCTGGTCCAACTTCCAGCGTCACGGATAAGGAAATCCGCAAGACTTGGGAGATCGATAGCGCGAAGGCCAAGTGCCTCGTGCTTGCCTCGATGGACAACGAACATCAGAGGAGGCACGAGAATATGGACTTGGAATCCATATTGCTTCATACAAAAGAACTGTATGGAGAGCAATCTCGTATCGCAAGATACGAAGCGTCGAAGAAGTTATTTTCGACAAGAATGGCCGTCGGATCATCAGTAGCCGAGCACGTGCTAAAGATGATCGGCTACATTGAGGAGCTCGCGGACCTAGGGATCACATTAGAGAGTGAGCTATATACGGATATAGTTCTCCAGTGCCTTCCTTCCACTTACGCCCAGTTTATACTGAACTTCAACTTACAAGAAAAAGAGGTTGAACTTTCAGAGCTCCTCAACATGCTGAGGAGCTCAGAGGGCACCCTACAGAAAGGTAGGGAAACATCCACTTTGTTTGTAGGAGGATCATCTTCTTCTAGGTCCAAGGCGAAAGCCAAGGGAAAGAAGAAGAAAGCCCTCGCCAAACCAAGGGGCGGTGTTAGTAAAGTGGATACGAAGGGAAAAGCAAAAGCAACAAAGTTGGCGGGAAAGCTTGTGGATAAGGAAGAATGCTTCTATTGTCATAAGAAAGGACACTGGAAGAATGATTGCAGGGCCTGGAAGGCCAGAACACAAGAATTGAAGCAGGTTGCAGCTTCAGCTTCAGGTGTGTATGTTATTGAAAACTGTCTTTCAATAAACTCTACTTCCTGGGTATTGGATACCGGATCAGGATCTCATATCTGTAATTCTTTGCAGGCGTTGAGAAACCGTAGTGTTTTGAAAGCAGGTGACATGACCCTCAGAGTTGCGAACGGAGCTAGCATGGATGCTAAAGCCGTGGGGGACTATCACCTGGGAATGTCAGATGGACATGTTTTGGTTTTGCGTAATTGCTTTTTTGTACCCAACGCAACTTGTAATATCATTTCTGTATCTTTAGTTTCTAAAGAAGGTTATGAATTTGCGTTTGTAAGTAATGTTGTAAACATTCACCTTAATCAAGTTTTGATTGGGTCGGGTACATTGAGTAATGGTATATACGTGTTAAACCAACCACAGATTTTTAATGTCCAGAATACACACAAAAGAAAGTCTCCAGAAATAAATCAGACTTTCTTATGGCATTGTAGATTGGGTCACATCAATGAGAGAAGGTTGACAAAGTTACATACAGAAGGGTATTTGAATGCGTTCGAATATCAGTCGTATGCCACTTGTCAATCCTGTCTCAAAGGAAAGATGACAAAGACTCCGTTTACTGGACATGGAGTAAGAGCGAGCGAGCTCTTGGGACTCGTACACAGTGACGTGTGCGGTCCAATGTCTACACATGCCCGAAGCGGACATTCTTACTTCATTACTTTTACGGATGACTTCTCAAGGTACGGTTATATCTTCTTAATGAAACGTAAGTCCGAGGCCTTTGGAAAATTCCAGGAGTATAAGAATGAAGTAGAGAAACAGACCGGCAAAAGTATTAAGATTCTAAGATCGGATCGAGGTGGAGAATACTTAAGTGTCGAGTTCCTGGACTATTTAAAAGAGAACGGAATTCTCTCTCAGCTTACTCCTCCATACACCCCGCAACATAACGGTGTATCGGAGAGACGGAACCGCACCCTATTGGATATGGTGCGGTCCATGATGAGTAACGCTGAGTTACCGCGATCATTCTAGGGATATGCACTAGAAGCAGCTGCGTATCTCTTGAACAAGGCTCCCACCAAGACTGTGCCTACCACCCCATACGAGATGTGGACTGGAAAGAAACCCTGTCTCAAGTATCTTAAGGTATGGGGATGTCCAGCTTTTGTAAAAAAGCAGCATGCGGACAAGCTTGAGGCACGTTCAGTACAGTGTAAGTTTGTGGGATACCCAAGGAACGACAGGGGGTATCTTTTCTATTCCGCTGAGGAACCAAAGGTTTTTGTTTCTCAGCATGCCCGCTTCTTGGAAACTGAGTTTTTGGAAACCCAGATAAGTGGGAGCACAATAGAACTGGAAGAAGTTCTAGAACCACAGACTGTTACTGAAAGCTTAGTGAAACCAGAGGGTTCAACAGAACAGGACATTCCTACGCCGCTCCGGAGGAGCAGTAGGCAGTCTCATCCGCCCGAGAGATACTACGGTTTTCTCATAGACGGGGATAGAGAGGATTGCATCATAGAATATGATGAGCCTACTAGCTTCCAGCAGACCGTTCAGAGCGTTGACTCAGTGAAATGGCTGGATGCAATGCGGACCGAAATGGAGTCCATGTACACCAACAAGGTATGGACGTTGGACATTGCTCCAGACGGGGTAAAACCCGTAGGATGCAAGTGGATCTTCAAAAGGAAGATTGGTGTAGATGGACAGGTTGAGACCTATAAAGCTAGGCTGGTAGCAAAGGGTTTTCGTCAAAGACCTGGCTTGGACTATGACGAAACCTTTTCTCCAGGAGCCATGCTGAAATCCATTCGGATCCTTCTTTCCATTGCTGCCTTCCACGATTATGAGATCTGGCAAATGGACGTAAAGACAGCTTTTCTAAATGGAAATTTAGAGGAGTGTGTCTATATGGACCAGCCAGAGGGTTTCATTCAGAGTGGGAGCAGCGGAAAGGTGTGCAAGTTGCTTAAGTCCATCTATGGACTAAAGCAGGCATCACGGAGTTGGAACATCTGCTTTGATGAGACGGTCAAAGAATTTGGCTTTATCAAAAATCCAGATGAACCATGCATCTATAGTAGATTTGTAGCGAGAACTGTAGTATTCCTCGTTTTATACGTGGATGGCATTCTCTTAATAGGAAATGGCATTCCTATGCTACAATCTGTCAAGGGGTTCTTGTCACACAGGTTCTCCATGAAAGACCTGGGTGATGCCTCATACATTCTGGGTATCCGGATCTACCGTGACAGATCCAAGAGGATATTAGGACTTTCTCAGTCCAGGTACATCGACACCATACTGAAAAGATTCAGTATGGAAGATTCCAAGCGCGGTAACCTACCGGCTTGTCATGGGATCACCCTCTCTAAAGAGATGTCTTCCAAGACTGATTTGGAAAGGGATCGCATGTCTATTATACCCTACGCTTCTGCGGTAGGCTCTATAATGTATGCGATGTTGTGTACCAGACCGGATGTAGCTTATGCACTGAGTGTGGTAAGCCGGTATCAGTCAAACCCTGGGGAGAAACACTGGATAGCGGTAAAGAACATTCTCAAGTACCTGAGAAGGACTAAGGAGATGTTCTTGGTGTATGGCGGAAAAGACCTCCAGATCGAGGCTTTTGCTGACTCCAGCTTCCAGAGTGACAAGGATGATTCCAAGTCCATGTCGGGTTTTGTCTTTACCCTCAATGGAGGGGCGGTGTGTTGGAAGAGTTCCAAACAGGAAACCGTTGCAGACTCGACGATGGAAGCGGAATACATCGCTGCATCTGATGCCGCAAAAGAAGCTGTCTGGATGAGGAAGTTCTTGAAAGAACTTCAAGTGGTTCCGTCCATTGTTGATCCAATACCTCTGTATTGCGACAACAACGGGGCTATAGCTTTAGCGAAGGAACCCAGGTCCCATCAGAGATCCAGGCACATCTTGAGGCGGTATCACCTGATCAGGGAGATCGTAGATCGCCAGGAGATCGAGGTTCAGAGAGTCGCTTCAGAAGATAACACTGCAGATCCATTCACCAAGGCCCTGCCCCAGACTCAGTTCGAGCGGCTGATCGAGATGATAGGTCTTCGATACGCCAGTACATAGCCTTAGTGCAAGTGGGAGATTGTTAGTGTATATGCCCTAGAGGCCATTACTGTATCATACTGGTTTGTATATTACTTAATGGATGCTTGGGATATTCACCTTGTATATACAATCTTGCTCAAAATAGTAGTATGCTACTTGGTTTGTTTCTACTTCAATGTGTACATGTGTTTATTTTTGTATATCGCCTATACACATTAGTGGAGCCCTTAGGATCTTTGCTTGATTACCAGCGATGTGATGGCCGTCACACTAGTGGGGCTGGGTAATCTATAAGCACATCCTTATGCAGGTCCCTAGTCGGAGGACTATCGAGACATGGCATCGATACTCCGGAGTAGACCAGCGCATGCGCTTCTCATCCCAGTGTGGGAGACGGTCTGTCCCACAGCCGTCAGTACGTCGTACTTGAGATAGTATGCGGGTGCCCGTTAGGTTACGGGTACACTGGACAGGACTCGTGGGAACTGACTAGTTGGTATTATGCCTATCGTCAGTTATCAGTTCCCAGGTGACATGAGTACAGCTTAGTCCGCTGACTTGACACTGTCACTTCGCCTCGAGTGTGTTCCCACTGTACTTTGATCGCTACCCTACCACGGCTCAAAGGAGTCGTGCAAACAGGTAGTGGTTGGGTGCAGTCCTGAAGCACTTGGAGGCAGTGACGGTTAGACAGGATTCGTCTCTCCCGGTATTGGGGGTTGACATCGCGCTGTGTCTAGGAGAGCCATTACACGAGTAGTCCCTGGCCAGGGCAAACGAGATATACTGGTAGGTTTCCAGTGTTATCTCAGGGTGTTTTGGGCTTCGCTCCGGCACGACTTGTACCGCTTTTGGGGGACTGACATTTACCGCCCCCTAGGCCCGCCATGCGATGTATCAGACGAACAGACCGGACTGTACGGAGAATGTCACACTCAGGCTCAGTAGGAGTTCAGATGGGTTTCGCCTCGTCGGTCTTCTTGTCGGCATTACCTGGGGACTGTTACGCACAGCTAGTGCCTCTTGCGGTCTGTGGTTAAACCCACTGCCAGCGTAGTGTCGAGTCTTTAGAGTCCCACACAGAAAGCTTTTCGCCTTTAGGCAAAAGAGTATAGGTCGCATGGTATTGCGACAGGTCGCATGGTTTTGCGACAGGGTTCGGTCACATCCGTGCACTTGTGCGCGTACAGTGTCCGGACAGTTTACACTAGCGGGCTTTGGTTTAAGCCAGATCCTAGTGTACCTTATGGGATTGGATTTATCCAGTTTGCATTCGTGTTCCTCGGAACGCGGATGCGGGTGTGTATGCACAGTTGACAGGGCGACAGAGGCAGTGGATTCTCATTAGGGTTGTTGACAGTTGACCGTTGACTATTGACCTTTTGATCAACCCTAATGAGAATATGATATATGATTAACTATTATATTAATTAAGTATTATGGTGACATGGTTGTTGACTTTTGTTGACTTTGTTGACTTGTTGACTTTTGTTGACTTGTTGACTTTGTTGACCGGTTGACTAGGCTTGACTAGTTGACCATCATGATAACCATAGCCATCATTTCATGGCAAATACTTTTTCTTGCTTGCTCATTTGTGTAAAATGAGTGCATGAAATGATATGGTTATGGTTGCTTCAAACCATCACATAAGACTTTTTTAGTATGATGAGTTATCATGACTTTGGATTATGAGAGGGTGAAAGACAAAAGAGAGCCTCATTCTTTCTTGCTCATTCTCTCTCTTGTTCTTGAGCGCTCTTGCTCTTGCTTTCACTCTCATCCTCTTGCTCCCTCTCTTGACTCTATGGTTCATATCTCTCATGAGTTGAGAATCAAGAACCATAGATAAAATCCCATTCTAATTCTTCTCTACTCATCCTAGTTCACTAGGTTTGGCAAACCAAGTGAACTAGTTTCTTCAAAGAACGAAGAAGGAGCTAAAGGTTGGAGCTTTCAGGTGGATCAATCTTCGGCGTACGGAGACGACGAGAAGAAGCCGGTCCGGACCACCATCGTAGCTTGAAGACGAAGGAGTTCAAGACAAGCAAGGTATAACCCCCTAACCGAGTAGCTAGAAACTCATAGTTAGGTTGTTAGATAGATGTTTAACCAAGATCCGAGTTTTAGGTCTATGTTACCACCTCCGTAAAAATCGTTTTTTACCAAATTCCGCATTCCCGAAAGTACCGGGAGAGGTAGCATGGACTTACAATAGTGAGCATGTATCATCAAACATGATACAAACTTGTGTACAAAAGTATATCACATATAAAATGTGCACAATCCAAGTGAGAAAATCCATTTAAAGTGAACCAATACTAGTTAATGTAAATTAATATATCATATATATAATTATACATTAAATCATTAAATCAACACTAGATTTAACGATCCGGTCATATCGCATATAACCGACTAATATCCAATGTATCGATTTATCGAATCAATCCTTGATTCGATAACTAGGTTATATCGCATACAACCATTCGACACATTTTTCGCGAGAATAGAATACGGTATCACATACACGTATTATTCTCGGTCCCGCACATATCTCATATGCGCTCCTATTTCGTTTCGCTTGAGCCAGGAAACCTCTGTGTAGGACTCTAAAGACTCGTCAATACGCCGGCAGCAGATGATGATCATATCAAACACCCACAAGCCGCAAGCGGTCTGCTAAACGTAACGGCCACCCGGGTATTGAGCGATCAGAAGATCGACGAGCAAGCCCGCTCACACTCCTATGAATCCAACCAGTAACACTTACCGTACAGTCCGGTCTGATCGTCTGATATGTCGCATATCTCGCCTAGGGGTGGTAAACTTCAGACCCCAATAGCTTGATAAGTCGTGTCGATATGAGGTCTATAACAATTCGAGAAACTACTGGTAACACTTACCAGTAAATCTCAGCAACCCTGGCCAGGGATTTCCGGTTATAGCCAATCGAACACAGCGCAACATCAACTCCCTATACCGGGAGAGACGAATCCCCTCTTATCGCTCATTGCCTCCATGTGACTCGGGACTGTACCCAAAAACCACCGTTTTGCACGCCCTCTTGGACGTGGTAAGATGGAAATCAAAGCACAGTGGGAACCACACAAGACTCTATGACGATCTCGGGTCAACAGACTACTCTGTACCAGCGTCACCAGAGAACTGCCATCTGACGTAAGGTATAATACCATCTGGGAGTTCTCGGCGAGTCCGTCCAGTGTACCCAGTCTCCACTGAGCACCCGTATATCATCTCTGATGTCAAACACCAATGGATATGGGATCATCCATCGCCCATCTGTATGGGTCGAGAAGGTATACGCTAGTCTACTCTGGTATATCGATGCCCCGTCTCGATATACCCACGACTAGGGACCTTGAAGGATGTACTTATGGACTACCTTGTCCCCACTAGTATGATCCGCATCATAGTTCAGGTAGTCAAGTACACATCCTAAGGGCTTTACCAACATGTAACAGAGAGACATTCAGTATACACGTTAAGGTAAAGAGCAACCAGATAGCATACTATCATGTCGAGCAAGAAAGTCCTCCCTATATATGTCCCAGCATCCACTACAATATACATCCTATGTATAGTAATGGCTTCTAGGGCATACATATAACTAACAATCTCCCACTTGCATTAGGGCCATCTGATAGCAGTGGTTGTAGTATCTCATACTCAACCATCCCATAAAAATCTCTCTCTGGGAACATGCCTTTGTGAGTGGATCCGCTGTGTTGTCCTCTGAGTCTACTCTCCTAACCTCGATCTCCTTGGAGATCAACCATCTCCATTATCAGGTGATACTGCCTTAGAATATGTCTGGATCACTGATGGGACCGGCGTTCCTTGGCATAAGCCACAACTCCATTGTCACACAATGGGAGGAACGTAGTTCATCTCATGAACCAATATACACCCAAACAGCCTCTTTGGTAGCATCTTAAGTAGCGATGTATCCAGCCTTTATCGTCTAGCATGTCACGGTATTTATTTTGGAACTCTTCCAACATACCATCCCTTTACTGAGGGTAAAGACAATGCTTGTGACTGACACTCAGTCGTCATTATCACCCTGTAACCTTTCCAGTGATTCTCTCCAGGATCGGTTGATACCATCTCACTACAACTAGTGAGAATTCTAACATCCAATTAGATCTATCGCATAGATCCAAAACCCAGGATTTAGGAGGTATCACTTTGATCCTATATGGAGAATCATTGTGATAAGCGGAGATTGACCGAGCGTAGCATAGGAAACTCCTTCCCTATCAAGAGTATGTCATCCACGTACTCTACGAGGATCATCACCATACTCCCTACTACCTTTTTGTATATACAAGGTTTATCTACCATTTTGATGATGTCAAACTCTTTGACTAATTCATCAAAATAGACGTTCCAACTCCGCGATGCCTGCTTTATCCTATAAAACATCTTGCACACGTTTCCGCTGCTCCCACTGTCTACGAGGCCCTCTGGCTGTGTACTTATAGACACACTCTTCTAAATCAATATTTAGAAAAGCAGTCATGACACCCAACCGCCAGATATCGTAGTCATGGTATGTAGCCGTGGCAAGTAGGATCTGGATGGACTTAAGCATAGCCACTTGAAAAGGTTTCATCATTATCCACGCCTGGTCGATGACTAAAACCTTTAAAAAGTCTAGCTTTCAAAGTCTCAACTTTCCATCTACACCAAGTAATCTTCTCAAGATATACTTGCTCCTGATGGGGATTTAACCCTTCAGATATAGCAACCAAAGTCCATACTTTGTTGGTGTATAAGGATTCCATCTCAGATCACTAAGCATCCAGCCATTCTTACAGAGTCCCACTCCTGATAGCCAGCTCGAAACTAGTTGGGTCAACATCTCATGATGCAATCCTCGCTCCCACTGTCATAGAGAAACCGAAATATCTCTCAGGTGGGTGAGGAACCCTACTAGATCGGCGGAGAGGCTGAGGTTCGTTGGAATCTACTGAATCCTTTGATTTTACCAAATCATCTGCTGTAGTTTGCATAGCTGGAACCTTTCCAGTTTTATATAACAGACCTTGCCTCGAGCTTGTCCGGATTTTGCTTTTCAGACATAGGCTGGACAACCCCCAATCTTAACTAACTTAAGAGATGGGCTCTTCCCTTATCATATCAAATATGAAGTGGTAGGCAACTGATTTGATTTGAACCCCATTCAATAGGTATGCAGCTTCTCAAGTGCATAACTCCCAAAAAGGAAATAGGTAACTCAGTAGTACTCATCATAGAGCACACCATATCAAATAGGGTGCAACTGCTCCGCCCCGATATACCATCGTGCTATGGTGTATACGGAGGAGTAATGCTGAAAGAGAATCTCATTCTCCTTTAGAATAGTCCAGGAATTCCGTACTCAAGTATTCTCCTCCTTGATTTCATCAAAGGACATAATACTTATACCCGCTATTGGTTCTTTACTTCTAACTTATATTCTGTGAATATCTCAAAAGGTTCGGACTTGTGTTTCAACAGGAACATATGTCTGAATCTTGAGAGATCATCAGAGAATGTAATGAAGTATAAAGAACCGGTCTTGGCATGTGTAGACAGGGGACCTTACATACATCAACATGTATCAATCCCAAGAGTTCACTAACTCTTTCTCTGTTTCCAATAAACAGAGCTATGGTCATCTTATCTTTGTGACATGACTGGCGAGTTTCACAAGATGTAAATTCAAACTGATTTAAACATGCATCTATATGTAACTCTAGCTAGTCGGATCACATTGATCTGACCTAGTCTACAATACCTCAAGAAGGATTCGTTCAGTTCTGAACTCTTCCTCTTGTGTGTGTTCTGTATACTAAGAACTGTAGTTTGATTTAGAACATTAATGCTTTTAGATAACGTGCCTGAACCGATCAACTTTTGATATAGGAAATGTTCAAAACATTATCCAACAATACAAAATTTTACCATTTCTTTACTACTAAAGAGACTGATATGATTTTGTATATCAGGTTCGGTATCTAATAACATTCGTTCAGAATCAATGTATTGGTAATACAGGGTGACAGTGACCAACAGACTTGGCTGCAACACTTGCCCCGTTTTCTGCCTCATGAAACTTATCACCCGTTCTCAATTCTCTACCTTTCTGTAGCCCTATGTAACAGATTACATATCTGGGATCCTGATCTGGTATCAAATACCCAGGACGCAGAGGATACTGAGAAACAGTTCTTTGTAATGAACACACCCGAAGATGATGCATCAGCATGCACTCTCTTCGTTTGGGCGGCACGGGAAATCTGGTATTCCCCAATTTCCTGCTCTGTCTTATAACAATTATGAGTTAGAGCGGGACCAACGTTCCCCAGCTCAGTATAACAAGCGGGTTCGGTCAATAATCCGTATTATTATCTTGATTAAGGCGTGATATGGTCGCTACCTGGAGAGAGAGGGAAGAAAACACTCAGCGTATGCTCTTGCAAGAATAGATTGGTTATTATTTTATCTAATCAGGATGTCTCCCACTGCTTTTTATCAAATCTTCCTTCAAACCCAAAAAGGAAAGACTAGCCGGGATTAATTACACACTACAGGTTCGCCAATCTTTCAGCCAGGCCAGTGTCGGTACTTTGAGGGAGGTCCCCCGTGCTTTCGCACGAACCTAATTAATATAAACCTCGTTTTCCCATAGGCGTAACCTCGTTAACACCTTTCTAGACACCTACTTAATCGGCTAATTGTAATGTATAAAACTCTCCCAGGAGTAACTCTTACTCGCAGCGGGTATCGGGATCCAACTATCTCATAGAAGGTATGCAATCTCATTGCAAATTTCAACACTTGAAATTCCCGATAATATTTTGCCCCTAACATGCTATAACCTTGACGAAAGCCAACAAACCATAGCCCGCTAGTCAAGTTCAACCCGTACATTTCTTGATTGAATTAAACCCACCCGCACGACCCTTGACGAAAGCCAACAAAGCCGCACGACTACCCTAATCCAATCGCATCGTATGCAGCTGATAAGCAGCATATAGCTACCGCACACTGCACCTTGAAGAAAGCCAACAAATGCAGCACGAATACTATATACAACTTATCTGAAATGACGGAGGGCTACGACAGGTTTTTATGAAAACCTATTGCGTAATGAACTTGATATCGTTGTAGGATCGAATGAATTTTGAAATGGAGTGCTTTTGAGGCTTTTCTAGTTTTGCTAAAGGAGTCACTCCCGGTGAAGGGATCGTCGGTCCTTTCCTCGTCGAATGAGGTGCGAGATATATCACATATATCACTGTGCAAAGCAAAAACACTTAAAAGCAATCAAAAGACAAACCGAGTGTGTAGCATCTGCCAGTTTTTGCTAAAGGAGTCACTCCCGGTGAAATGATCTCGGTCCTTTTCTCATCGAATAAGGTGCAGGATATATCATATATACCGCTATGCAAAGCAAGAACTGTAGCTACCTGTTTTATTTTGAAATTCGATTATACAACATCTTTAGGTTTCTTTTATTTCATTAATCATATTAATGAAGTCCCATCATTTAAATACCTAAACATCACAGATAAATACGACGTACACTTATGCCATCCGCATTCGCCTCGATGTCCACTCGTGCACCGTTAGGTTAGGTAACTAACGGCAGAGCGGGGCAGGGCTAGCGCGGGTGTAAAACATAAGTAATGCCTATATAATATATCATATATACTATATATAGTATCCATCACATAACATATCACATGATCACATCACAGATATCGCAGCAGAAGAATCATATGAAATATTGGATATACTAGGACGTCCGTGTTTTCAATACGAGCCAGTATAAAACACGGATTCCACGGTCGTGATGAATGGCCAAACCCACACCCCTAGACCCCTACGAGAGCGGCAAGCAACCCTACCAATTCTAGAGTTAGGAGACCCGGACTCGACTCCTCGAGTTGGTCTCCCACTGGACTCCAGAACCCGGTTACTTATGCTCCCCTCCTTGGGTCTATCCTAGTGCGGAAAAGTAAATAATATACAAAGGGTGACAACTTCCGCAACCTGGAAGTGCCCCAATAAAAGAATATTACATACATGTTTTTACATGAATGAAAATGAAAAACACTCATCTCACATAAAAAACCCCGGCTATTCGAACACGACGATCCAATATAACATATCCAGCAACACATAACATCACATGTCATCAACGTAAGTAAATATGTCCATCCCAATTGTCGTTGACATATAGCAACGAAACCGGCGATATCACATATTACACTTACGGTCACAGAAAAGAAAGTGTAAAACTACAACAGTTGGAATCCGCAACATCCTCAGACATCGCATGCCTGACTAAATGAATTCCTTAGACATCGCATGCCTAACAATTATAAACCCCGCATTTTAGTCTCAAAATTGAAAACACTTTTCAATACCAAGTTGGGCAATTCAACAAGATTCCCGACATCCTGATCGAATGCTCGTCGCAAACTTCAGTAGACGGCCGCACCCCCGACGCCGTCGACGAAGTGCACCAAGGCGGAACACCGCCACCGCGAGCACCCGAACGGATGCTTTCGGCGACGGGGTTCTCCTACAGTCACTTGGTCGGGTCTATGGGGTGTAGCTGTCTATTAAGTTTACCCGGCGAGTATCCGCGTACGCTACGTGATTGCGACGGACTTTTGATCACATCAAAATTCCGTGGCAACCGATCAAGTGAGACTAAACCGCTAGATTTATAACATTCATTCAGTTATCTCATAACTACTTGTGAATTCCAATTATTGTATCACATTCCAGATAATTAGAAAATGTTAAACTTTCCGATCGAACATTCAAACACCCAAGTTTTCCCGATACAGATCAACACATGAAATAAGTCTAAAAACATTCAGTTCGTGCCTCAGTACCAACGGTCTAGCCGTAGAAGGGTCAAGCCAACGCCTCACATGTGGCACGCCGTACTGCCCCAAACCCGAAGGTTCAAAGGGCAGTTCAAGACGGTCACATAATCGAGTTAAGGTTTGTTGTCTTCTAGAGGGACCATTGCGTTACTTGCACTACTTAGAACGTCGTTAAACTACGGAAAGATCCAACACTTGGAAATTTCCCGACAGGGGAAAAAGTGGGTATTTATATCCGGTCGAACTTTTCAACATATTCTAAAATTATCCGGAAAACACATAGACAAAATTAGACAGTCCGATCGAATCTCCGAATCCCCAATACAACCCAGAAAATTCAACTCTTGAATAAATATTAAAAATTCGCAGGAAAACCAGAACAACAGAATAGGAGTTACTGTGCAAAAAAAATTGGGCAAAGAGACCATACGGCCGCGGAACCGCCGCACAAGCCATGCTTGTGCCGCGGAACCGCGGCGGATTAATGGAATTGGGTCATCGAATTTTACAGTAACTCTTAGAAATACCTGCTGATTTTTCTGCATATTTTTAATATTGAAAATCTCACTGTTTTAAAAAATGTACAGAGAGCAAAATGGGATTAGGGTTTCGGGTTCATTCGGCTTTCTAATTCCGTCTACGCTTCGCCTAAGGCTCTAGCTAGGCTCTGATACCACTGTAGGGTTCCTAGGCACACTAAGGAGGTCTCACAAGGAATCAACCATTCCAATTTCAAAATTTACGGGTGCCGAGAAACCCTAATACGGATCGTTAACTAGAAGTCTAGGCGATACAATGAAACTAGTTTACAACTAAACTAAAAGAACGGAAATACAACCTTTGTAGATCCGTTTCTCTACCTCCATAGCTCCATGATGAAGTCCTCTCCGCTGTCCAAATCGAACCATGACTCTAGCATTGGCTTCATCGGAGAAAAAGCGGGCTAGGTCATCGACGACGATGCCGAAGATGATCTACGTCGAGGCATCACTAGATCAAGCTCCACCTTCACCAAGCCATGAAAACTTGTGAAGGAAACACTCTATACTACTTGGCAAGAAGTAGAGGATGAAGAAATAGGAAGTGGGTTCACTTTAGAATTGGATTTCTCACATTTTTCATCAAGTCACCATTGATGAAGCAAGGTTTTTCTTCAAGTGAAGAAGAAGAAGAAGAAGATGAATATTATGATGAGTATTTTTCAAAAAGGAAATAAAATGAATACTTATCATAATGTAACCATGGTGAAGTGTAGAGAATAGACTAGGGTTAAGTGGAATGGTTAAGGTTAAGCATGAGACAAAATGGTGACTTAGTCAAAGCTTCATGAAGCTTCAAATACAAACAAAGAAAGCCACCATCTTTCCCATTTTCTTTTCCAAAATAAAATAAATGAAATAAATAAATAAATGAATAAGAAAATGAAAACCCTAACCATTACATAACCATGGTTTAATCTTTACATAAACCATAGTGAGCATGTATCATCAAACATGATACAAACTTGTGTGCAAAAGTATATCACATATACAATGTGCACAATCCAAGTGAGAAAATCCATTTAAAGTGAACCAATACTAGTTAATGTAAATTAATATATCATATATATAATTATACATTAAATCATTAAATCAACACTAGATTTAACGATCCAGTCATATCGCATATAACTGACTAATATCCAATGTATCGATTTATCGAATCAATCCTTGATTCGATAACTAGGTTATATCGCATAAAACCATTCGACACATTTTTCGCGAGAATAGAATACGGTATCACATACACGTATTATTCTCGGTCCCGCACATATCTCATATGCGCTCCTATTTCGTTTCGCTTGAGCCAGGAAACCTCTGTATAGGACTCTAAAGACTCGTCAATACGCCGGCAGCAGATGATGATCATATCAAACACCCACAAGCCGCAAGCGGTCTGCTAAACGTAACGGCCACCCGGGTATTGAGCGATCAGAAGATCGACGAGCATGCCCGCTCACACTCCTGTGAATCCAACCAGTAACACTTACCGTACAGTCCGGTCTGATCGTCTGATATGTCGCATATCTCGCCTAGGGGTGGTAAACGTCAGACCCCAATAGCTTGATAAGTCGTGTCGATATGAGGTCTATAACAATTCGAGAAACTACTGGTAACACTTACCAGTAAATCTCAGCAACCCTGGCCAGGGATTTCCGGTTATAGCCAATCGAATACAGCGCAACATCAACTCCCTATACCGGGAGAGACGAATCCCCTCTTATCGCTCATTGCCTCCATGTGACTCGGGACTGTACCCAAAAACCACCGTTTTGCATGCCCTCTTGGACGTGGTAAGATGGAAATCAAAGCACAGTGGGAACCACACAAGACACTATGACGATCTCGGGTCAACAGACTACTCTGTACCAGTGTCACCAGAGAACTGCCATCTGACGTAAGGTATAATACCATCTGGGAGTTCTCGGCGAGTCCGTCCAGTGTACCCAGTCTCCACTGAGCACCCGTATATCATCTCTGATGTCAAACACCAATGGATATGGGATCATCCATCGCCCATCTGTATGGGTCGAGAAGGTATACGCTAGTCTACTCTGGTATATCGATGCCCCGTCTCGATATACCCACGACTAGGGACCTTGAATGATGTACTTATGGACTACCTTGTCCCCACTAGTATGATCCGCATCATAGTCCAGGTAGTCAAGTACACATCCTAAGGGCTTTACCAACATGTAACAGAGAGACAATCAGTATACACGTTAAGGTAAAGAGCAACCAGATAGCATACTATCATGTCGAGCAAGAAAGTCCTCCCTATATATGTCCCAGCATCCACTACAATATACATCCTATGTATAGTAATGGCCTCTAGGGCATACATATAACTAACAAAACACTGGATAGCGGTAAAGAACATTCTCAAGTACCTGAGAAGGACTAAGGAGATGTTCTTGATGTATGGCGGAAAAGACCTCCAGATCGAGGCCTTTGCTGACTCCAGCTTCCAGAGTAACAAGGATGATTCCAAGTCCATGTCGGGTTATGTCTTTACCCTCTATGGAGGGGCGGTGTGTTGGAAGAGTTCCAAACAGGAAACCGTTGCTGACTCGATGATGGAAGCGGAATATATCGCTGCTGCAGATGCCGCAAAAGAAGCCGTCTGGATGAAGAAGTTCTTGACAGAACTTTAGGTGGTTCCGTCCATTGTTGATCCAATACCTCTGTATTACGACAACAACGGGGCTATAGCTTTAGCAAAGGAACCCAAGTCCCATCAGAAGTCCAGACACATCTTGAGGCGGTATCACCTGATCAGGGAGATCGTGGGTCGCCAGGAGATCGAGTTTTGGAGAGTTGCTATGGAAGATAACACTGTTGATCCATTCACGAAGGCCTTACCCCGGACTCAGTTCGAGCGGCTGATCGAGATGATAGGTCTTCGCTAGCCAGTACATGGCCTTAGTTCAAGTGGAAGATTGTTAGTGTATATGCCCTAGAGGCCATTACTGTATCATACTGGATTGTATATTACTTGATGGAAGCTTGGGATATTCACCTTGTATTGACATTCTTGCTCAAAATGGTAGTATGCTATTTGGTTTGTTTCTGCTTTAATGTGTGCATGTGTTTCTTTTAGCATATCTCCTTTACACATTAGTGGAGCCCTTAGGATCTTTGCTTGATTACCAGCGTTGTGATGGCAGTCACACTCGTGGGGGTTGGGTAATCCATAAGCATATCCTTATGCAGGTCCCTAGTCGCAGGACTATCGAGACAGGGCATCGATACTCCGGAGTAGACTAGCGTATGTGCTTCTTATCCCATCTTGGGAGACGGTCTGTCCCACAGCCGTCAGTACGTCGTACTTGAGATAGTATGCGGGTACTCGTTAGGTTACGAGTATACTGGACATGACTCATCGGGAACTGTTGGTTGGTATTATACCTATTATCAGTTATCAGTTCCCAGGTGACATGAGTATAGCTTATTCCGTTGACTTGACACTGTCACTTCGCTTCGAGTGTGTTTCCACTGTACTTTGATTACTACCCTACCACGGCTCAAAGGAGTCGTGCAAACAGGTAGTTTTTGGGTGCAGTCCAGAAGCACTTGGCGGCAGTGACGGTTAGACAGGATTCGTCTCTCCCGGTATTGGGGGTTGATGTCGCGCTGTGTCTAGGAGAGCCATTACACAAATTCCCTGGCCAGGGAAAGCGCGATAGACTGGTATGTTTCCAGTTTTATCTCAGGTGTTCTGGGCTACACTCTGACACGACTTGTACCGCTAGTAGGGGACTGATGTTTACCGCCCACCTAGGCCTGCCATGCGATGTTCTTAGACGAACAGACCGGACTGTACGGAGACTGTCACATTCAGGCTCAGTCGGAGTTCAGATGGGTTTTACTCGTCAGTCTTCTTATCGGCATCTACCTGGGGACCGTTACGTACAGCTAGTGCCGCTTGCGGTCTGTAGTTAATCCCCACTGTCAGCGTAGTGTCGAGTCTTTAGGGTCCCACACAGAGGGTTATTCGCCTTTAGGCAAAATGAGTAGAGGTCGCATGGTTTTGCGACGGGGTTCGTTCACATCCCCGCACTTGTGCACGTTTGGTGTCCGGACAGCTTATATTAGCGGGCTTTGGTTTAAGCCGGATCCTAGTATATGATTTGGGATTGGTTTTATCTCTTTGTATTCATGTTCCTCGGAACACGAATACGGGTGTGTATGCACAGTTGATTGAGGCGGAGGAAGAGGATTTTCATTAGGGTTTCGGAACGGGTGTGTATGCGCAGTTGACAGTTGTCTTTTTCCAAACCCTAATGGACATGTAAAATATCAATTAATAATATTAATTAAATGAAATTGTGTCATGGTTAGGGTTGTTGACTTGTTGACCTTGGTTGACTTGTTGACCATGGTTGAAACATTGACCATCATCATTACACTCCAAAGATGCTCTTTGATCTTTGCAAAAAATATTTAATGTGATATAATAATGGTCTCATCAAACCAACCATCACCTTTTTCATTTTGAATTAATATTATTAATTAGAGAATTCACATATATTGTTATGGTTGTAAAACTATTCTCATTCTATCATTCTCTCTCCTCATCTTCCTCTCTCTCTAGCTCTCCCCTCTCATGAGTTGAGAACCCCTTGAGCTTGAGATAAAACCCTCAAAAATACTCTCTACTCTTTCTAAGGTCCTAGGTTTAGCACACCAAGCACCTTAGTTACTTCTAGTTTGAAGTTGGAGCCAAAGGTAGAGGCCCTCGGGTGGATCTTTCTTCGGTAAAAGAAGGAGACGAGACGATCCGTTCTTTCACTCCAAGGAGCAAGAAGAGAAGGACTTGAAGACCTAGGTATAACCCTCTTTCCGAGTAGCTAAACTCTCTTTAGCTTTGTAGTTAGTTTTTGTTTAGCAAAGATCCCTCATTTACATAGTCCATGTTGCCTAGTGTTGTAAAAATCAGATTTTTCATAACGTTTCCGCCTCCCCGCAAGCACTGGGGTGGGCAACGTGGACTTACAAAAATCATATAGGAGTTCTCGGCGAGTCCATTCAGTGTACCCAGTCTCTACTGAGCATCCGTATACAATCTTTGATGTCAAACACCAATGGATATGGGATCGTCCATCGCCCATCAAATGGGTCAAGAAACGTATACTCTAGTCTACTCTGGAATATCGATGCCCCATCTCGATACACCCACGACTAGGAACATTTAAGGATATGCTTATAAACCACACATGTTCTACTAGTATGATCTGCATCATAATCACAGTAGTCAAGCAAATATCCTAAGGGCTTTATCAACCTGTATCAAATGAACAGTATACACAATCAAGTGAACATGTTAAGATAAAGAGTAAACAGATAGCATACTATTATGTCGAGAAAAAAAGTCCACTGAATAAATATATACATATCTATACATCCACTATCAAATAATGGCCTCTAGGGCATACATATATCCAACATTTTCAACCTATGATACTCAATGTTGTCCCTTTCTTAGGTGAAGGCCCAAATAGTTAGCTTGCTATTATTTGTTAAAACCGTATTTTTTCCATTCATTTTTTCTTCCTTCTTGTTTTATTTTTTCTTTTAATGTGTGAATAATTTACACACTTGTTAGGGATAAGAAAGGTTAGTATGAGAGATGGAAAAATCTCTTATGCTTCTCTTTGCCAAACACCTTAAAATGAACCTAGACCAAACAAACACAACCCCCTCCCTTAAGCACGCTATAAGTGACATATAGCCACGACCTAAGTCGAGAAGTCTTTTAGGTGCACTACAACGTGACATATAGTTGTGACCTAATTGGATATATAGTTGTATGTGTTTGGCATAGGGTTGGAAATAAGCGTATGTAACGGACGGACAAGGGGTACTAAGAATGGATTTAGCATTAGAAAGCTTGCTTAAACTCGCAAATCCCATTCCTATGTCCTCCTAATCTTCACTACTTCCGATTATCCAAACATCATTTCAAAAGTGGCAAAAGATAAGCATAAGATTAATCCTAACTCTACTAACCAATCCTAACCCTAACAAGTTTACTTGAACATAAAATACGAACACTTAGGATAGAATTGAACATACATATATACATTCGTTAATTGACTCGTCTAAAACAAGAACTCAAATATGAACCATCTCTCAGTGGACGACTGGTACTCAACCAGCTAGCTACAAGTGAAACCGACTTGATTACGGTAACCAGAGAACAAGGTAGAACGCATATCATAAAACATATTGCGGTTTTTCTGCTTTCAATCAGATGGCGCCATTGCTGGGGAAACGGTGGTTTATTTCTTTGTGTATTTTCGTGTTAATTTGTGAATATATATATATATATATATAACAAACAAACTATAAAAATTATCTTGTTATTTTTGATTTTTTTGTGCGAATGTGCAGGATAGGGAGAAGATCAAGTTCAGTACCAAAGTAGTGGGGAGTTAGTTCCATATCTCGAGGCTACACCGCGGAGGATCAAGACGAAACCGCGGCTAACCGTACAAATTCTGGAGCAAATTTAGTGACCAATTCAAGACTTAAAGGCTCCAAACCAGACGAAGAGATAAACTTTAGCACAGAGAAGAAATTTGGAGCTCTAGATCGTCCAATGGACCGCGGAACAGCCGCTCGACAGTGCGTTTGACCACGGAACCGCGGTCAAAGAAGTGCTTAAGAGCGAAAAAAAATTTGTGAGTATTTCTTTCTTTTGTCTACCCCCTCTGAACCCCACTGAACTATTTTTTCTGCAATATTCTTTGTGTAAACTCTCTCCCACTTTCTAAGAAACTGTTTTTGTGCAGGATTCTTTACGCCACCGCCAAATAAAATTTTTGCAAGTGTTTTAGATTTTTGTTTGTTATCGTTTTGCATAAATAATACGGACTTTAAGGGGCTATAACACCAATTCAGATTGGGTGGGGATTTCATCACCCATCCTAAGTCCCCAAAAATCATAAAAAGCATACGCATTACTCTTGAGCTTAATTAGAAAATATCTAGACTTGGCCAACTAAGGACTTGTCATGTTCAATAGGACAGAGGAAGGTTGTGGGCATTCGGTCGTTTATCTAAACTTGATTTTGTGGTGCCTAAGATAGACAATTGAGGAGGTAATTTTAAAAGGCCCGTCTCATGGTGATTCGTGAGCGGAACTCTCCTTACCTTACTTGTGCTTAGCTGGCCACAATTGGCATTGAAGAGGCGATTCAAGAGTTATCCTACAACTTGTCACTTGGAAGTTTAGGAGCGGTCTAGTTGGGCTTTGAAGACTCTAGTTCTAGGTGATTGTTTGTGCATATTGTGATTATGTTTGTGCTTGTTTAGAGTTTAGTCCCATAATTCCATTTTTTTCCAAAAGCCAAACAAAAATCCTAAAACTCAAAAAATAAAAATAATAATAAATAAAAAATTTCAAAAATTTATAAAAATTCGCCTACTTCCAGCCTCCCTACTTTTCACTTTTTTTCCTATCATGGGTACCCCAAAACAACAGAACTCTTGCCGAACTTCAGTATCCACAACCAGACATTTCTTCATACGGTTCTTCTTCGGTCGTACTTCAAACAATCCATCCATGCCTAAAATTTCTTTGAGAAATCGGATAGACGCGTCAAGAACCAACAACTGGACACCGCAAACTACTTCGTATCAACTATTTCAACATCTCCCACCTTCTCATATTGATACCCCTTTTGAGAGTGATGTTGTGACTCCGAAACTCATGTCCATTGCTGACAGAATTGAACAATCCCGTCGCCGATCTTTCACTCTTTTCACCACTCCAAATTCGTTAGGACAACAATTCCAATCACCTTATCAAAATGTTGATCCTAATACTGTCCATCTTTCACATCCATTCGATCCCTATCAATCCTACCCGAGTTTTACACCATCTCTAAACATTTCTTCTGAACAGCAATTTAGGAGTTTCATGTATCTGTACGACTTTGCATATTTTATTGAAACCCCTTCACAACCCATGTCCAGCCTTGAACAATCATTAGAAGAATTTCAGGTAGCTTCATGCCAACAGATGGAGGAATTAAACGTATCCATAGTCGCCCTCATACAACCTAACAAACCAGCAACTGGTTTCCAACTAGCTCGGCATTTTCCAATGTATAATGAGGCGTTGGGACAAATTGAGGATTTGAATAGTGAGAGTGAGCAGTACACCCTTCCAAATCAAACCTATCCGTTCCAAATTGAATTCCACACCTCTAGTTTCAAAAGATTATCGAGTGCCCCAAATAATTCACCAATTGAAGATTGCATATTTGATGAGTTGTACGACTTTGTAGTGTTTGATTTACCTGATTGTGAAGGGTCTATTTCAAGTGAAACCACATCCAATCCCTTTGATCTCTACACCTCCACTCTAGAACCACAACTGATTGAAAACAATACTTTTGATGAGGTGTCTGAGAAATTTGACTTTCATTTGATTGAGGATATCGAAGCTGGAAATATTTGATGAACCCACAATTTTAGATAAGTTTTTCTCACTAATTCATCATGTCCTTTCACTTCCGTGTGGACATCATCCCGAACCATTAACTGTTTTTTCCGAACCCCATACGCGTCTGGAATTTGTTGATGAAGAATGCATGGATGAGCTGAATTTTGAGGATATTATCGAGGATGAACTAGTTTTTCTAGATGAGTCGGATTTTTCAATTCATCATGTCTCTTCGATTGGCTGTGACCATTCTCCTGAACGTTTAATCGATATCATTCTTCGATCATTTCCCTCCTTCCTTTCCATCGTTTCCACTTTACAAGACACCGTATCACCTTCATTTTCTACTTCTAGTTCACCGAGTTTGGTCAGCCCATATTTTCTTGCGAATCTTGAGAGGTTTGACCCCATTTCTCAACATGTTGATTGATTAGTACAATCCATTTTTACACTTCAATCATTACAAGCTGTACTAATTTATTCAATCCATTTCCACTCTCAAGTTCGTATTCCTTTTCTTTCTCCCCTCCACCATTCGTATCCTCTACAGAGACTGCATCCCATTTCTGCCCACACACGGTCTCATGCATTCTTCACTTCTTTCCTCTATACATTCTTTTTCCAACCATTGTATTATCACGATAAAAAATTTGAATGGTTGGTACTAACTTTTGGTCTGTGTAAGGCCTTGTATGGATTGAAACTGTTCTCTCTCCTCTAACTCTAAACTTCAACGTTTACATAATGGAAATACTGTTTCGCTTAAGTTTTGGGGGGGGACCCTTTTATGTATATATATTTTGTTTGCCTTTTCTTTTATAAAAACAAAAAAAACATGGCAGCACCGACAAATTTTGACCCCTCAACAATTTTAACCCATCTGGTGTAGCATGACAGTGAGGACCCTGTCAAGTTTAAGTTTGGGGGTGTGCCCGGTAAGCTTTCTACCTTTGCATTCATGTATATATTTTGCATTTGCATACATATTTAAAAACACACAAAAATTGAAATTTTTCCAAAAATATAAAAACTTTGTCGTCAAGTTAGCTAATAGAGTAACTTAGATTTTTAGTTCGAAAATTTAGTTTGATAGGTTAGAAATAAATAAATTCTAGGCTTTGGAATTGAAAACCCTAAAAATAACCCTTCTTTAGTTTAACCTTGGTAAATACATGTCCTTGCAGTTTTTTTAGAAGTAAGTAATCTTGAGTTCAGTTCTTAAGTTAAGTTAAAATGAAGGAAAAGTATTGAAAGCCTTATTAAAAGATAAGTGTGAAAAATAATTCCTGTTCTTGAGTCTAAATTCAGAAAGTATATACCCTACAAATTGCACTTACACGCACCTTGAAACCTAGGATAGTAGAGAATGCCTAGAAATACTCTTACCTAAAAGCCTAGTATGAAATAAAAAACGGTATTTAAAGCTAACCACCAATAGTGCATCATTAAAAAATATATCCGGTCCTGAAAAGAAAAAAAAGAAAAAGAAAAAATAATAAATTACAAGACCTGTAAACTGCTATTTACACTTTAATAGGCTTACACATTCAGTAATCAGATGATTACTGCCACAGGAAGCAGTAATATTCGCATAAAAGGCGTGTGAGCAAATCCATCCATCAATAATGAAAAGAAGTGGTATTAAGTATTAGGGTAAGGGTATTATAGCTTGAATTGAATTCTTGAGTGTAGGGTTAAATTTACACACATGTAGGGGTATACGATCGATATTTGGAGTAAAGATACGGATAAAGAATAAGTCTTATAATTTCCGTAAAAATGATAAAAATTCCGGATTGGAGACTACGTTTTAGAAGGAAAACTCAAGAAAAACTGAGATCTTTCTAAAACGTCAAAACGTATAGGATCTTAGGTTGAATGGATAGGAGGCATGAAAAATAAGGGATGGATATTTCTAACTTAGGATGATAAAATTTCTAACTTAGATACTAAATCGTAGGATTAGAATCAAGGTTAACTTATGAAACTAGCTTGACGGGATTTTGTGGGTAGTATCCGCTGAAAACCCTCAGGAGACAACACTCCTCCTACTAGGGACACCTAGAGGTTTAACGGCTTGTTGTATAAGCTAAATACAACCGTGATGCCTATAAAAGTGAGCTTAGGACTTATTGAAAATAAATGGTTTTGTTCAGGACGAGCAAAAGATAAGTTTGGGGATATTTGTTCACACCAGAATATTGCATTTAATACCACCCATTCTTATGCTCATGTGTATATAGGTAGGTTCTTTTGATCTGTGTTTGCTATATGATTACAGGTTACAGGTTCCCATCCAAAATAACGCAAATCACGCATAATCTCCACAGTGATGCCAAAATCCAGAACATCTACCAAAAGCAGATAAAATCCGGGTTCCGGTTATCTACACCCGTCCAGTGCCTCTTACCAGTTCAAGAAACAAGACAAATAACAACTATCATTCGTGTCTCAAACAAGCACAAAACACCAGAGGGGCATCACAAAGATCAAGAGGTGCACGGAGCTCGAGGGAGATCAAGGCCAAATGTCAAAATAAGTTGCTATTTTGGACCATTTAAAATCTGAGATTATTTTGGAACCATTTTGTAATTTTTGACTTGTAAAACAAAAGAACAAAGCAGCATGAGGATGTACAGAAAACACGAGGCTCTAATTCATCAAAAGGACCACGGAAACGCGGCGAAAAGGGGGTTTGGGCGGCGGTTCCGCGGTCTCCACGTGGCGTCTCACGACCATTTTTTTGGGAAAGCTTTGTAATTCTATAAGGGCTCAGAATATGGCCCGAGAGTTTCAGTCCTCTGCCTATAAATACTCCAGTTTTGAGCCAAACAAAGAATACTTTTCTTTTCTAGGATTTAGTATAGTTTAGTGTGTAGCTTTTTCTTCTTCTTCATCTATTCTCCATGAAAATTGTAGCGAGAGCTTTTTGAGTGGAAGATTAATGAAAATAATGGTGTTTCTTTAACTTGTATCTTTATTTTTGTTGCATTGTAATTTCAATTCCTTGTGTAACTTTTGATAGTATATCTTAGCACCTCTACTAGGTTTATACAAGCATCAAGTATGCAATTTAAAAAAATCTAAAGTGCTAAGTTATACTAAACAAGAATCGATATAGAGAATTAGGGTTTTTGAGTAAAGCAAACAAGTTCTACACTAAGTGAAGAGAGTTTACAACCTTTGTAGACCGGTCGTTCACTTCTAAAGCTCCAAGTAGTAGTCCCTAGAACTCTTCCTTGACTCCACTTGATGAAAGGAACGAGCTTGCTTGTTGTCTTCGAGACCGAAGATGATCCACTTTGAAGTCTCTCTAACTCAAGCTCACTCTTCATTAATCAAAGTATTAGTGAAGCAAACAACCTAAACTAATGGGCTAGATTAGTGTAGCTTAATGAAGTAGGAGATTTTCTCGCTAGAAATAATTTTCTCTTTTCTTTTATCAAGTCAAGAAAATCCTAGAGAGGAGATAAAGAAGGAGATAAACTTAGATGAGTATGTGAACCATGTGGTGAGTGATAAGACAAGATTTCATAATGATAAATATCAATGAATAATCTAAAAGAGAAGAGGTATGGCATGGCTTCTCAAGACTTCTACAAGCCACCAAAATAATGACTCATTCTCTTTTCTTTAATTCATAAAAAAAATAATTCATTATCATCTCATCTTTTCATCTTGTGTGATTCTCATATATCCTAATCCTATGTATCATCAACCATGATACAATAATAAATTCATATATAAATATATATATATATATATATATATATATAAATATATATATATATCACATATATATAATTATATATAAAAAGAAGAAAATCTAAAGTGGGCTAATATTAGTTTATATATATATATATATATATCAAATATATAAATATATATCAAATTATTAAATCAACACTTGATTCAATAATCCGGTTATATCATATATAATCGACTAATATCATATATATATATGTATATGTATATCAAAATATTAAATCAACACTTGATTCAATTATCCAGTTATATTACATATAACCGGCTAATATACAATATTGATATTAAATCAATACTTGATTCAATAATCCGGTCATATCATATATAACCGGCCAATATCAAATATATATAAATAATATATACACACACACACACACACACACACACAAATAAATTAAATCATTGAATCATCACTTGATTCAATAATCTGGTTATATCATATATAACCTAACAGATATCAAATATCGCTAGATTAGAATACGGTATCACATACTCGTATTAAATCAAGCGCCTGCACATATCTCCATATGTGCCCTACTTCATTTCGCTTGAGCTAGGAAACCTCTGTGTGAGACTTTAAAAACTCGTCAATACGCCAGCAGTAGGTAATGATCATATCGGATACCCACAAGCCGTCAGCGATACTAGCTGGACGTAACGGCTACTCAGGTATTGAACGAATAGAAGATCAATAAGAAAACTTATCCAAACTCTCGTAGAGTATATAAGCAATACTTACCGTACAGTCCGGTCTCTTTGTCTGATATGTCGCATATCAACTCTTGGGGTGGAATCGTCAGACCCCAATAATTTGATAAGTCATGCCGATATGTGGCCTATAACCTTTCGAAAAACTACTGATAACATTTATCAGTAAATCTCAACAGCCCTGGTCAGGGACTTGCTGTTAAAGCCAATCGAGCATAGAGCAACATCAACTCTCAATACCGGGAGAGACGAAACCCCTCCTATCGCTCACTGCCTCCATGTGACTCGGGACCGTACCCAAAATCCACCTGTTTGCATGACTCCTTTGAGCCGCGGTAGGGAGGAAATCAAAACACAGTGGGAACCACACAAGATACTATGACGATCTCGGGTATACAGACTAACCTGTACAAATGTCACCAAAGAACTGCTATCTAACGATAGGTATGGTACCATCTAGGAGTTCTCGGCGAGTCCTGTGAGGTGTACCCATTCTCTAATGAGCAACTGTATACAATCTTTGATGTCAGACACCAATGGTTATGGGATCAACCATCGCCCCATACAGGGTCAAGAAACATACATACTAGTCTACTCGGGAATATCGATGCCCTATCTCGATACTCCCTCTACTAGGAACTGTTAAAGAATGTGCTTGCGGACTACACAAGCCCCACTAGTATGATCTGCATCATAGTCTTGGTAGTCAAGCCTACATTCTAAGGGCTTTATCAACATGTATCAGAGAGACAATATACTAAAACAAGTATGCATGTTAAGATAAAGAGCAACCAGATCATATCGAGCAAGAAAGTCCTCTATATATATGTCCAAGCATCCACCATATCATACAATAATAGTCTCTATGGCATACATATTCTTAACAATCTCCTACTTGTACTAAGGCCAGTTGTTGTAGTATTGCATACCCAACATCCTAAAAAGTCTCAAAAACTGTGTCTAAGGGAGGGTCTTCATGAGTGGATCCGCCGTGTTGTCCTTCGTATCTACTTTCTTGATATCGATCTCCCGGGGATCAACTATCTCGTAGATCAGGTGATACCACATTAGAATATGTCTGGATCGCTAATGGGATCGGGGTTCCTTGGCCAAAACCATAAATCCTTTATTATCACAATACAAGGGTATTGGATCCTCAATAGATGGAATCACACCAAGCTCAATAATGAACTTCTTCATCCAGATAGCCACTTTGGCAGCATAATTGGCAGCGATGTATTCAGCCTCCATCTTCGAGTCTGCTACAGTATCTTGCTTGGAACTCTTCCAACATAGTGCCCCTCCATTGAGGGTGAAGACAAAACCAGAGACAGACTTGTTGTCGTCCTTATCACTCTGGAAGCTCAAATCGGTAAAGGACTCCACTTGGAGTTCTTTATTACCATACACCAAGAACATCTCTTTAGTCCTTCTCAAGTACTTAAGAATGTTCTTCACAGCTATCCAGTGCTTCTCCCTTGGGTCGGATTGATACCTACTCACCACACTAAGTGCGTAAGCTACATCCAGTCTGGTGCATAGCATCGCGTACATGATAGACCCAACTGCAGAAGCATAGGGTATCACGTTTATGCGAGCCTTCTCTAAATCAGTCTTGGGAGACATCGTTTTAGAGAGAGTGATTCCTGAATAAGCGGGTAAATTACCATACTTAGAATCTTCCATACTAAATCTCTTTAGTATAGTGTATATGTACCTTGATTGGGATAATCCCAACATCATTTTAGATCTATCTCTATAGATCTTTATCCTCAGGATGTAGGAGGCATCACCCAGATCTTTCATGGAGAACTTTTGTGATAGGAAGAGTTTGACCGAGTGCAGTATAGGAACACATTTCCTATCAAGAGTATGTCATCCACATACAATACGGGAAAGACAACCTTACTCTCTACAACCTTTTTATATATATATATAGTTCATCTACATTTTTTATGAAATAAAACTCTTTGACTGCTACATCAAAACAAATGTTTCAGCTCCGCGATGCCTGATTTAATCCGTAGATTGATTTAAGCAGCTTGCACACCATTCCACTGCTCCCACTATCTATGAAACCCTCTGGCTGTGTCATATACACGCTCTCTACTAAATCACCATTTAGAAAAACGGTCTTGACGTTCATCTGCCAGATTTCATAGTCATGGTATGCAGCAATGGCAAGTTGGATCCTGATGGACTTAAGCATAGCCACTGGAGAAAATGTCTCATCATAGTTGACTCCTGATCATTGATGAAAACCTTTTGTTATAAGTCTAGCTTTGAAGGTCTCAACCTTTCCATCTACACCAATTTTCTTCGTAAAGATCCACTTGCTCCCAATAGGTTTTAACCTTTCAGGAGCAACTTCCAAAGTCCATACTTTGTTGGTGTATATGGATTCCATCTCAGATCACATAGCATCCAGCCATTTCACAGAGTCCCCACTTGTGATGACCTGCTCGAAACTAGTTGAGTCATCCTCTTCCATGATGCAATCCTCACTCTCATCGTCTATAACAAAACCATAGTATCTCTCAGGTGGGTGAGAAACCCTACTAAATCTGCAGAGTGGCTGAGATTCATTGGGGACTATAGAATCCTCCGGTTATACCAAATCAACACTTGTAGTTTGTGTATCTGGAACTTCTTTCATTCTACCTCATTACCACTAATTTCTTTCACAAGAAATTCATTTTCTAAAAAGATAGCATGTTGAGCAACAAACACTTTTTTGTTCCTCATTGTGGTAGAATACATATCCATGTGAATTTTCTGGATATCCCACAAACTTAGAAAGAACTGATCGTGCTTCGAGTTTGTCCGGATTCTTTTTTTTAACATAGGCCGGACAACCCCATATCTTAACTCATTTAAGATATGGTCTCTTTCCACTCCATATCTCATATGGTGTTTTAGGCACTGATTTTGATGGAACTTGATTCAATAGGCATACAGCTGTTTCAAGTGCATAACTCCAAAAGGAAATAGGTAACTCAGCAATACTCATCATGGAGTGCACCATATCTAATAGGTTGCGATTCCTCCGCTTCGATACTCCATTGTGCTATGGTGTATACGGAGGAGTAAGCTGAGAGAGAATCCCATTCTCTTTTAGATAATCTCGGAATTCCGTGTTTAAGTATTCTCCTCCTCGATCAGATTGAAGGATTCTAAAACTTTTACCTGTCTGGTTCTCTATTTCGCACTTATATTCCTTGAATTTCTCAAAAGCTTCAGATTTGTGCTTCAACAGGAACACATGTCTGAATTTTGAGAGATCATCGGTGAATGTAATAAAGTACGAGGAACCATTCATGGCATGTGCAGACATAAGACCGCATACATCACTATGTATCAGCCCCAAAAGTTCAGTAGCTCTTTCTCTGTGTCCAATAAACGGAGTTTTGATCATCTTGCCTTTGAGACATGACTGACAGGTTTCATAAGATGTAAATTCGAACGGATTCAAATATCCATCTTTATGCAACCTAGCTAGTCTGGTCGCATTGATATGACCAAGTCTACAATGCCACAAGAAGGCTTTGTTAATTTCTGAACTTTTCTTCTTGTGTGTGTTCTGTATATTCAGAACTGTATTTTTATTTAGAATGTATATACCATTACATAACGTACCAAACCGAATCAGCACTTGATTTAGGAAAATGTTCATAATATTTTTTTCTAATGCAAAATTATAACCTTCTTTATCTAATAAAGAAACGGATATTATATTGCACATCATCAACGATACGTAATAACAGTCGTTCAAAATCAATGTATTACCATTTGGCAATACAATGTATATTTGCCGACAGCTTCGGCAGCAACAATTGCTCCGTTCCATACTCTGAGAGACATATCACCCTTTCCCAGTTCTCTACTTCTCTTTAACCCTTGTAACAGATTACAAATATGGGATCCTGATTTGGTATCCAATACCCAGGACGTAGAGAAAACTGAGAAACAGTTCTCAGTAACTAACACACCCGAAGAAGATGCATCAGAATACTCTTTCTTCGTTCTGGTTATGTGGAAATCCTTGCATTCCCTTATCCCTTGCCCAAACTCATGACAGTTGCCATAAGATAGGGCGGAATCAATGTTCCCCAGCCTAGTATAATAAGCGGGTTTGGTCAATACATCCATATTATTATCTTGATTAAGGCTTGACATGGTCACTACCTGGAAAGAGAGAGAAGAAAACAGTTTAGCGTGCGCTCTTGCAAGATTAGATTAATTATTATCTTATTTAATCAGGATGGTTTCCACTATTTTTATTAAATCTTCCTTCAAACCCTAAATGGTAAGATTAGCCGGGATTAATTACACCCTACAAGTTCGCTAATCGGTCAGCCAAGCAGGTGTTGGTATTTCGAAAGAGTCTCCCCGTGCTTTCTCATGGAACTAATTAAATAATCTCGTTTCCGCAGGGGCTTAACCCCGCTAACACCTTTCTTAGACACCTACCGAATTAGCTAATTGTAAAGTAGAAAACTCTCCCGGGAGTAACACTTATTCGCAGTGGGTATCGGGATCCAACTATCATATAGAAGGTATGCAATCATATTGCAAACTTCAACCCTTGAAATTCCCAATATCTGTTTTTACCTCATGCGGTTTATGACCTAGACAAGGTCAACAAATCATAAACCGCAAGTCAAGTTCAACCCGTCATTTCGTGATTGAATTAAACCCACCCGCACGGCCCTTGAGAAGGTCAACAAGGCCGTACGACTAGCCTAATCCAATAGCATCAATATGCGGCAGATAAGCACTAATCATCTACCGAACACTACGTCTTGACAAGGTCAACAAACACAGCACGAATACTAAATAGAACTTATCTGAAATGACGGAGGGCTACGACTGGTTTTGAAGAAAACCTTTAGCATAATGAACTTGATATCGTTGTAGAATCTGGTGATTTGAAAAGGAGTGGTTTAAGCTCCATTTTAAAATCGAGTAGTTTTCAAAACAAACCAAGTGGGTTGTAGCATAAGATAGTTTTGCTAAAGAGCTCATTCCTGGTGAAGGGATCTAGGCTCTTTCCTCATCGAATGAGATGCTGGATATTCATAATGGAATACCGCTATGCAAAGCAAGAACTAGAGTTACCTTTTCGAAAAATTTAATTCTACAACATCTTTCAGGTTTCTTTTCTTTTCATTAATCTCATTAATGACGTCACATTATTTATGTTTTCTAAACATCAAAGAATAAACGAAAATAAAACACACATATATGCCATCTGCATTTGTCACAGGGATCCGGGTCTTCGCCATAAGGTTACTTAATTTACGGCAGGACGGGGTCAGGACTAGCGCGGATGCAAAACATATATAGTGTCTAATAGTATATCATATATATAAATAGCATTCGTCTCACGCAGTTATATGATCACATTATTTCATAGAAACAACATAAGCAAACATATGAAATATAGGATATACTAGGAGGTCCATGTTTTAGATTAAGCCAGTAATGAAAAACACGGATTCTAAGGTCATGATGAATAGCCAAGCCCACACCCCTAGTCCCCTACAAGAGTGGCAAGCAACCCTGCCAATTATAGAGTTAGGCGATTGGCCTTGACTCCTCAAGATAGCCTCCCACTAGACTCTAGAACCCGGTTACTTGTACTCCCTGTCTTGGGTTTATCCTAATGCGGAAAAGTAAATAATATATATCAAATGAAGACAACAACCTCAACCTGATAGTGTCCCAATAAAAGAATATTACATAGAAATATTTACATGAATGAAAATTGAAAAACTCTCCTCTCACGTAAAAACCCCGGTTATTTAATCATGGCGATCCAATATAATATATCAACAGCAACACAATAACATCACATGTCATCAACGTAAGTAAATATGCGTATCCCTAATGTCATTGACGTATACCAACGAGATCGGGGATACTAATGTAAGTCCACGTTACCCGTCCCGATTCTTTCGGGGATGCGGAAATGGTGAAAAACAATTTTTTTCGGTGAAGGTAACATGGACTAGAAACCGGATCTTTGCTAAACAAACTATCTAACAACCTAACTAAGAGTTTAGCTACTATGTTAGGGGTTATACCTAATCTTGAACTCCTTCTCTTCGACTCCTTGTAGTGGTCGGATCGGCCTCACCTCGTCGTCTCCTTGTGCCGAAGATGGATCCACCCGAAAGCTTCTACCTTTGGCTCCAACCTCAATCAAGAAGAAACTAAAATACTTGGCTTGCTAGACCTTGTACTCTAGGATCAGTAGAGAAGTGTTTTAGGGTTTTATCTCACTGGTTCTTGTTTCTCAACTCATGAGACAAGAGAACCATGAGCAAGAGGAAGAGGGAGAGCTTGGATGAGAGAGAGTGAGAATGATAGAATGAGAAAAGCTTTTTACAACCATGCTCTCAAAAACAAAAATAATCATGATAATAATAATAATTAAGTATTTATGATGGTTCATGTCAATGGCATTATCATTTCATGCATTTAATGCATTTTGTAAACAAACAAGCAAGCAAAAGTCATAACCATGAAATGATAGCCATTGAAATGATGATGGTCAACAAGACCAAACTAGTCAACCGGTCAACAAAGTCAACAAAGTCAAACTTTCAACCCAACCATGGTACAATAATACTTAATTAATATTATTATTAATCATATTTCTTATTCTCATTAGGGTTTAGAAAAAGTCAACAGTCAACAACCCTAATGAGAATCCTCTGCCTCTGTCTCGGTCAACCGTGCATACACACCCGCATCCGCGTTCCGAGGAATACAAATACAAACGAGATAAAACCAATCCCAAAACGCATACTAGGATCTGGCTTAAACCAAATCCCGCTAGTAATAACTGCCCGGACACCAAATGTGCACAAGTACGCGGATGTGAACGAACCCTGTCGCAAAACCATGCGACCTCTACTCTGTTTTGCCCAAAGAAGAATAGCTCTCTGTGTGGGACCCTAAAGACTCGACACTACGCTGGCAGTGGGTTTATCCACAGGCCGCAAGCGGTACTAGCTGTATGTAATGGTCCCCAGGTAGATGCCGATAAGAAGACTGATGAGGTGAACACATCCGAACTCCACTGAGCCTGAATGTGACAATCTCCGTACAGTCCGGTCTGTTCGTCCGAGAATATCGCATGGCGGGCCTAGGGGGCGGTAAACGTCAGTCCCTTAATAGCGGTACAAGTCGTGTCGGAGTGTAGCCCAGAACACCCTGAGACAACACTGGATAACCTACCAGTATATCTCGCTTGCCCTGGCCAGGGACTTTGTGTAATGGCTCTCCTAGACACAGCGCGATATCAAACCCCAATACCGGGAGAGACGAATCCTGTTTAACCGTCACTGCCTCCATGTGCTTCGGGACTGCACCCAACTGCTACCTGTTTGCACGACTCATTTGAGCCGTGGTAGGGTAGCAATCTAAGAACAGTGGGAACACACTTGAGGCGAAGTGACAGTATCAAGTCAGCAGACTAAGCTGTACTCATGTCACCTGGGAACTGATAACTGATGATAGGTATAGTACCAACCAACAGTTCCCGACGAGTCCTGTCCAGTGTACTCGTAACCTAATGAGCACCCGCATACTATCTCAAGTACGACGTACTGACGGCTGTGGGACTGACCGTCTCCCCTGCTGGGATGTGAAGCACATACGCTAGTCTACTCCGGAGTATCGATGTCCTGTCTCGATAATCCTACGACTAGGGACCTGTATAAGGATGTGCTTGTAAATTACCCAGCCCCCACTAGTGTGACTGCCATCACAACGCTGGTAATCAAGCAAAGATCCTAAGGGCTCCACTAATGTGTATAGGCGATATGCTAAAAGAAACACATGTACACATTAAAGTAGAAACAAACCAAGTAGCATACTACCATTTCGAGCAAGATTGTCTATACAACTGTGAATATCCCAAGCTTCCATCAAGTAATATACAAACTAGTATGATACAGTAATGGCCTCTAGGGCATATACACTAACAATCTCCCACTTGCACTAAGGCCATGTACTGGCTTATCGAAGACCTATCATCTCGATCAGCCACTCGAACTGAGTCTGGGATAAGGCCTTCGTGAATGGGTCTGCAGTGTTTTCTTCTGTAGCAACCATACGAACCTCGATCTCCTGGCGTTCCACGATCTCCATGATCAGGTGATACCGCCTCATGATGTGTCTGGACTTCTGATGGGACCTAGGTTCCTTCGCTAAAGCTATAGCTCCGTTGTTGTCACAATACAGAGGTATTGGATCAACAATGGATGGAACCACCTGAAATTCAGTCAAGAACTTCCTCATCCAGACGGCTTCTTTTGCGGCATCATATGCAGCGATATACTCCGCTTCTATCGTCGAGTCAGCAACGGTTTCCTATTTGGAACTCTTCCAACACACCGCCCCTCCATTGAGGGTGAAGACATAACCTGACATGGACTTGGAGTCATCCTTGTCACTCTGGAAGCTGGAGTCAGCAAAGGCCTCCATCTGGAGGGCTTTTCTGCCGTAAACCAAAAATATGTCCTTAGTCCTTCTCAGGTACTTCAGAATGTTCTTTACTGCTATCCAGTGCTTCTCCCCAGGGTTTGACTGATACCAGCTTACCACACTCAGTGCATAAGCTACATCTGGTCTGGTACACAACATCGCATACATTACAGAGCCTACCGCAGAAGCGTAGGGTATAATTGACATGCGATCCCTTTCCAAATCAGTCTTGGGAGACATCTCGTTGGAGAGGGTGATCCCGTGACAAGCCGGTAGATTACCACGCTTGGAATCTTCCATACTGAATCTTTTCAGTATGGTGTCGATGTACCTGGACTGTGAAAGTCCTAATATCCTCTTGGATCTAGCACGATGGATCCGGATCCCCAGAATGTAAGAGGCATCACCCAGGTCTTTCATAGAGAACCTGTGTGACAAGAATCCTTTGACAGATTGTAGCATAAGAATGTCATTTCCTATCAAGAGAATGTCATCCACGTATAAAACGAGGAATACGACAGTTCGTGCTACAATTTTACTATAGATGCATGGTTCATATGAATTTTTGATAAAGCCAAAATCGTTGACCATCTCATCAAAACCGATGTTCCAACTCCGTAATACCTGCTTTAGTCCATAAATAGACTTAAGCAACTTGCACACCTTTCCGCTGCTCCCACTCTGAATGAAACCCTCTGGCTGGTCCATATAGACACACTCCTCTAAATTTCCATTTAGAAAAGCGGTCTTTACGTCCATCTGCCAAATCTCATAATCGTGGAATGCAGCAATGGCAAGAAGGATCTGAATGGATTTGAGCATAGCCACTGGAGAAAAGGTTTCGTCATAGTCCAAGCCAGGTCTTTGACGAAATTCATTTGCAACAAGTCTAGCCTTATAGGTCTCAACCTGTCCAACTACACCAATCTTTCTCTTGAAGATCCATTTGCATCCTACGGGTTTTACCCCTTCTGGAGCAACGTCCAAAGTCCATACTTTGTTGGTGTACATGGAATCCATTTCGGTTCGCATTGCATCCAGCCATTTTACCGAGTCAACGCTCTAAATAGCCTGCTGGAAGCTATTCGGCTCATCATTATCAATGATGCAATCCTCTCTATCCCCGTCTTTGAGAAAAACGTAGTATCTCTCGGGCGGATGAGACGGCCTACTACTTCCGCGGAGCGGCGCAGGAATGTCCTGTTCTTTCGAACCCTCTGGTTCTACTAAGCTTTCAGTAATAGCTCGTGGTTCTGGAATTTCTTCCAGTTCTATTGCGCTCCCACTTATCTGATTTTCCAAAAATTCAGTTTCCAAGAAGCAGGCATGACGAGAAACAAAAACCTTTTGTTCCTCTTCGCAATAAAAGAAATATCCCTTGAAGTTCTTTGGATATCCCACAAACTTGCACTGTACTGAGCGTGCCTCGAGTTTGTCTGCATGCTGCTTTTTGACAAAAGCTGGACATCCCCATGTCTTAATGTGCTTAAGATAGGGTTTCTTCCCACTCCACATCTGATATGGTGTGGTAGGCACTGTCTTAGTTGGAACTCGATTCAAAAGGTATGCAGCTGATTCTAGTGCATATCCCCAGAATGATCGCGACAACTCAGCGTTACTCATCATGGAACGTACCATATCCAATAGGGTTCGGTTCCGTCTCTCCGATACACCGTTATGTTGTGGAGTGTATGAAGGAGTAAGCTGAGAGAGAATTCCATTCTCTTTTAGGTAATCCAGGAACTCGGTACTCAAGTATTCACCACCTCGATCAGATCTCAGTGTCTTGATACTTTTGCCTGTTTGTTTTTCTACTTCATTCTTGTATTCCTGGAATTTTCCAAAGGCTTCAGATTTATGTTTCATCAAGAAGACATATCCGTACCTTGAAAAATCATCTGTAAAAGTAATGAAGTAAGAATAACCGCTTCCCGCATGTGTAGACATTGGACCGCACACATTGCTGTGTACGAGCCCCAAGAGCTCGCTCGCTCTTACTCTGTGTCCAGTGAATGGAGTCTTTGTCATCTTTCCTTTGAGACAGGATTAACAAGTTGCATATGATTGATATTCGAACGGATCCAAATATCCTTCTGTATGTAACTTCGTCAACCTTCTCTCATTGATGTGACCCAGTCTACAATGCCATAAGAAAGCATGATTTATTTCTGGAGACTTTCTTTTGTGTGTATTCTGGACATTGAAAATCTGTTGTTGGTTTAATACGTATATACCATTGCTTAATGTACCCGACCCAATCAGAACTTGATTAAGGTGAATGTTTACAACATTGCTTACAAATGCAAATTCATAACCTTCTTTAGACATTAAAGATACAGATATGATATCACAAGTTGCATTGGGTACAAAATAACAATCCCGTAAAACCAAAACATGTCCATCTGACATTCCCAAGTGATAGTCCTCTATGGACTCAGCATCCATGCGAGCTCCGTTTGCAACTCTGAGAGTCATATCACCTGCCTTCAAAACCCTACGCTTTCTCAGTGCCTGTAAAGAATTACAGATATGAGATCCTGATCCGGTATCCAATACCCAGGAAGTAGAGTTTATTGATAGACAGTTTTCAATAATATACACACCTGAAGCCGAAGCCGCAACTTGCTTCGGGTCCTGGTTCTTGGCCTTCCAAACCCTGCAATCCCTTTTCCAGTGTCCTTTCTTATGACAATAGAAGCATTCTTCCTTTCCCACAAGCTGCCCCGCTATCTTTGTTGCCTTTGCTTTTCCCTTCGTTTCCACTTTACTAATACCGCCCCTTGGTTTGGTGGAGGCTTTCTTCTTCTTTCCCTTGGCTTTCGCCTTAGACCTAGAAGAGGAAGGTCCTCCAACAAACAAAGTGGATGTTTCCCTACCTTTCTGTAGGGTGCCCTCTGCACTCCTCAGCATGTTGAGCAGATCTGAAAGTTCAACTTCTTTTTCTTGCAAGTTGAAGTTCAGGATAAACTAGGCATAAGTGGAAGGAAGGGACTGGAGAATCAAGTCAGTGTAGAGCTCATTCTCTGACGTGGTCCCAAGGTCCGCGAGCTCTTCAATAAAGCCAATCATCTTAAGCACGTGTTCCGCTACCGATGACCCGACGGCCAATCTTTCCGAAAACAACTTTTTCGAGATTTCGTATCTGGCGATACGGGATTGCTCTCCATATAGTTCCTTAGTATGGAGAAATATGGATTCTAGGTCCATATTCTCGTGCCTCCTCTGATGTTCATTGTCCATAGAGGCAAGCATGAAGCACTTGGCATTCGCGCAGTCGATCTCCTAGGTCTTACGGATTTTCTTATCCGCGACGCTGGTTTTGGGACTTAGGACAGGAGGAGATTTGGTGGTAAGGGGATACCCCAACTTGTCATAAGTGATTGCCATTTTGACATTCCTGAGCCAATCTTTGTAGTTTGGCCCTGTCAGTATGCTTTTATCTAGTAGTAACTTAAGTCCGATCATGATATTTGGTCGCTGCAATTAGGAGAGAGAGAAGAAACACTTTAGCATGATACTCTTGCAAGTTTAGAGTGGTTTTTAGTTTGTCTAAACAGGATGGCTCTCACTGTTTCTCGAATTCCTCCTCAAACCAAAAAGGAAGAATTAGTCGGGATCAATCTCACCGTACAATACTTGCTTAACCATTCAGCCAGGCCAGTGTTGGTACTTCAAGGGAGGTTTTCCAACGCTTTCGCGAAGTTCCTTAATTAAATAACCTCTTTTCCCTGTGGGCGTAGCCCCGCTAACACCTTTCTAGACACCTACTTGGTTTATAGAAATTTCCCGAGGAGTAGCATATACTCACAGTAGGATCGGGATCCAAATATCATCGTATGACAAAACTGAAGGAATCCTACCAGAATCATCATACTCCAAATAGTATGCAGCGCTAGCAAGTTTCAGTTTCTTTAGAAACTCCCGATGTGGATTTTTGCCCCATGCTCTTATGACCATGACTTTGGCCAACAAATCATAAGTCACATGTCAAGTTCTACCTGTCATTCTCCAGGTTAATTTGAACCCACCCGTATCTACCCTTGACTTTGGCCAACAAGGCAGCACGACTGTCCCAAACTAACGCATCTATCTATGCTACATATGAATATCCAATAGCTACCAAACACTGTGCCTTGACTTTGGCCAACAAACGCAGCTTGAATACTATTGACTATCCATATGAAATGACGGAGGGCTACGAATGGTTTTGGCGGAACCGTGAACGTAGTGAACTTGATATAATCGATGGAACGTGATAGCTTTTAAGAGGAGTGGCTTAAGCTCCGCGTTTAAAAGTTGTTTTTGAAAAGAAACCGAGTGGTTTTGAAATTGTTCCAACGACTTTAATTTTGGTTTATTTTCTTGCATTAATTTAATGCGTCCCATCATTAAATCCTACCATTGCAGAAAACAACGAAAATATGACGTATGCTTATGCCATCCGCATTCGCCACGGGGCCCCGTCATTACCCGTTAGATTACTTAACTAACGACAGAGCGGGGGCTGGACTAGCGCGGATGCAAAACATAAGCAACGCCTAAATAGATATCATATATAGATATTTACATTCGTCAGATGCAATGATAGCCATTCCAGATCACAGATGAACACATTGGATATATTAGGAATCCGTGTTTCGTTCGAGCCTGCAACGAAAAGCGGATTACATGGCCGTGATGAAAAGCCAAGACCCCCCTAGACCCCTACGGGTGCGGCAAACTACCCGCCAAATACCCGAAGTGAAGTAACCTCTCTCAACAACGTGAGTAGGCCACTCGGCACTTCGAGGTACCCGGTAGTTTGTGCACCCCACCTTGGGTCTATCCTAGGAGCAAAAACAGTAAAAGAAATAATATATAATGGCGGCTACAATCTCATCCCGGATGTACGGCCATAAAAATAATATTACATCAATTACATATTACATCAATTACATATTACATCAAATGAAAAGTAAAGAAAACTCTCATCTCACAGCCCCCTGGCTATTCATCCGCGACAATCCAATGAATTCATATACACATACCAGCAACATTACAGATCACAGATATGTATAACCCCCACTAATCGACGTATAGCGATTAGCAGACGTTCAATACATATATCACATCACAGATATAACCCATTAGCTAAAGTCAACAGAAGTTCGATCAAAACACGGATTTGTAACCACCCCAAACACAAATTTGTTTTCTGGAAAATCTGGGCAGAAACAACATATTCAAAAAATCCCAAAACACCATACAAAACACACTGCAGCAAAACCGATCCACGGCCGAGTCAACTCGGCCGCGGATCCGCGGCAAGAAGCATGTTCTTGCCGCGGTTCCGCGGTGAGTTGGTCGACCCGCTGGATCGTTTTTGCTGTGTGTTTACAGAAAAGCCTGAGATGATTTTTAAGATATGTCAAATTATTTTTTGAGTTGTTTTAAAAATCGACAGCAAGAATGGTTTTCAGACGTGTTTTCTGATTTTTTTTTCCGATCGAAATTCTAGATACTTTGCTAACATGCTAGATGGTGTTTAGCTAGGCTCTGATACCACTGTAAGTCCACGTTACACGTCTTGGTTCTTTCGGGGATGCGGAAATGGTGAAAAACAATTTTTTTTCGGTGAAGGTAACATGGACTAGAAACCGGATCTTTGCTAAACAAACTATCTAACAACCTAACTAAGAGTTTAGTTACTATGTTAGGGGTTATACCTAATCTTGAACTCCTTCTCTTCGACTCCTTGTAGTGGTCGGATCGTCCTCACCTCGTCGTCTCCTTGTGCCGAAGATGGATCCACCCGAAAGCTTCTACCTTTGGCTCCAACCTCAATCAAGAGGAAACTAAAATACTTGGCTTGCTAGACCTTGTACTCTAGGATCAGGAGAGAAGTGTTTTAGGGTTTTATCTTAATGGTTCTTGTTTCTCAACTCATGAGACAAGAGAACCATGAGCAAGAGGAAGAGCAAGAGGAAGAGAGAGAGCTTGGATGAGAGTGAGTGAGAATGATAGAATGAGAAAAACTTTTTACAACCATGCTCTCAAAAACAAAATTAATCATGATAATAATAATAATTAAGTATTTGTGATGGTTCATGTCAATGGCATTATCATTTCATGCATTTCATGCATTTTGTAAACAAGCAAGCAAGCAAAAGTCATAGCCATGAAATGATAGCCATTGAAATGATGATGGTCAACAAGACCAAACTAGTCAACCGGTCAACAAAGTCAACAAGTCAACAAAGTCAAACTTTCAACCCAACCATGGTACAATAATACTTAATTAATATTATTATTAATCATATTTCTTATTCTCATTAGGGTTTAGAAAAAGTCAACAGTCAACAACCCTAATGAGAATCCTCTGCCTCTGTCTCGGTCAACCGTGCATACACACCCGCATCCGCGTTCCGAGGAACACGAATACAAACGTGGTAAAACCAATCCCAAAACGCATACTAGGATCTGGCTTAAACCAAAGCCCGCTAGTAATAACTGCCCGGACACCAAACGTGCACAAGTGCGCGGATGTGAACGAACCCTGTCGCAAAACCATGCGATCTCTACTTTGTTTTGCCCAAAGGCAAATAGCTCTCTGTGTGGGGCTCTAAAGACTCGACACTACGCTGGCAGTGGGTTTAACCACAGACCGCAAGCGGTATTAGCCGTACGTAACGGTCCCCAGGTAGATGCCGATAAGAAGACTGATGAGGTGAACCCATCCGAACTCCTACTGAGCCTGAATGTGACAATTTCCGTACAGTCCGGTCTGTTCGTCTGAGAATATCGCATGGCGGGCCTAGAGGGCGGTAAACGTCAGTCCTCTAATAGCGGTACAAGTCGTGTCGGAGTGTAACCCAGAACACCCTGAGACAACACTGGATAACCTACTAGTATATCTCGCTTGCCCTGGCCAGGGACTTTGTGTAATGGCTCTCCTAGACACAGCGCGATATCAACCCCCAATACCGGGAGAGAAGAATCCTGTCTAACCGTCACTGCCTCCAAGTGCTTCGCGACTGCACCCAACTGCTACCTGTTTGCACGACTCATTTGAGCCGTGGTAGGGTAGCAATCTAAGAGCAGTGGGAACACACTCGAGGCGAAGTGACAGTGTCAATTCAGCGGACTAAGCTGTACTCATGTCACCTGGGAACTGATAACTGACGATAGGTATAGTACCAACCAACAGTTCCCGACGAGTCCTGTCCAGTGTACTCGTAACCTAACGAGCACCCGCATACTATCTCAAGTACGACGTACTGACGGCTGTGGGACAGACCGTCTCCCCTGCTGGGATGAGAAGTGCATACGCTAGTCTACTCCGGAGTATCGATGCCCTGTCTCGATAATCCTACGACTAGGGACCTGTATAAGGATGTGCTTGTAGATTACCCATCCCCCACTAGTGTGACTGCCATCACAACGCTGGTAATCAAGCAAAGATCCTAAGGGCTCCACTAATGTGTATAGGCGATATGCTAAAAGAAACACATGCACACATTAAAGTAGAAACAAACCAAGTAGCATACTACCATTTCGAGCAAGATTGTCTATACAACTGTGAATATCCCAAGCTTCCATCAAGTAATATACAAACTAGTATGATACAGTAATGGCCTCTAGGGCATATACACTAACAACTAATACATATTACACTTACGGTCGTAGAAAAGAAATGAAAACTACAATAGTTAGAATCCGGATCATCTTTAGATATCATAAATCCGGATTATCACATATTCCGGATTTCGTGCCTAACCCTATAAACCTTGCATTTAAGTCTCGAATTGAAAACACTTTTAAAAAATAAAGTCGGACAATTCAACAAGATTCCCGATAAAATGATCGAATACTCGACGGGAACTTTAGCAGATGGCCGCACCCCCGAGGCCGTCAATGAAGTGATCATGGGCGGAACACCGTGGCCGCGAGCACCCGAGTGGGTGCTTTTGGCCATGGGGTTCTCCTATAGTCACTTGGTCGGGGCTTGGGGCGTAGCTGTCTAGTAGTGTCTCCCGGTGACTATTCGCGAACGATACGAGATTACGACGAAATTTTGATCCGAATCGAAACTCCGAAGCAATCCATCACATGAGACTAAAATGCAAGATTTATAAATCGTTAACTAGTTTTCACAAAACTAATCTATGTGGATTCTAAAAATTGTATCACATATCCAAAGCTATCTAGACGATACTAAACATTTCGATTGATGTTTCAAATAATACCAATTCACAGAGACCCTAACAACTTGAGCCTCATAAAAAATACCCAAAAAGTCCAAAATGTCGCAATGAAGCAGCAAAAGAAATACGAGTCAGTAACTCCTCAAATTGGATGCGGAACCGCAGCCAAACCATCATTTTGGCAGCGGTTTGGCGGCCACATAGAGGAGTAAGGCCCTTGTACTTCTTGTGGCTTCATAGAATTACCTGCATGATTTTATGAGAATTTTTAATTGTGAAAATATCAAATTTTGAAAAAATGGACAGACACCATTAAAAATCGGGTTTTGAAACTTCGATCGAACACTTTAACGTCGTCTAGACTTCGCTTAAGTCTTTAGCTTTGCTTTGGTGCTATGAAAGTATGTCTTATCACCTCTACTAAGTTTATACAAGAATTAACTATGCAATTTTAAAAATTCTAGTGCTAAGTTATACTAAACAAGAATCGAATTAGGGTTTTTGAGTAAAGCAAAAAAGTTCTACACTAAGTGAAGAGAGTTTACAACCTTTGTAGACCGGTCCTTCACTTATAAATCTCTAAGTAGTTGTCCCTAAAACTCTTCCCTGACTCCACTTGATGAAAGGAACGAGCTTGCTTGTTGTCTTCGAGGCCAAAAATGATCCACCTTGAAGTCTCTCTAACTCAAGCTCACTCTTCATTAATCAAAGTATTAGTAAAGCAAACAACCTAAACTAATTGGCTATATTAGTGTAGGTTGATGAAGTAGGAGATTTTCTCACTAGAAATAATTTTCTCTTTTCTTTTTTCTTTTCTCGACTCAAGAAAATCCTAGAGAGGAGATCAAGAAGGAGATGAACTTGGATGAGTATGTGAACCAAGAGGTGAGTGATAAGATGAGATATGATAAAGATAAATATCAATGAAAAACCCAAAAGAGAAGAGGTGACTCATGGTTTCTCAAGACTTCTACAAGCCACCAAAACAATGACTCATTCTCTTTTCTTTAATTCATAAAAAAATAAATCATTATCATCTCATCTTTTCAACTTGTGTCATTCTCATATATCCTAGTTCTATGTATTATCAACCATGATACAATAATAAATTCATATATAAATATATATCACATATATATAATTATATATAAAGAGAATAAAATCTAAAGTGAGCTAATTGCCTCCATGTGACTCGGGACTGTACCCAAAATCCACCTGTTTGCACGACTCCTTTGAGCCGTAGTAGTGAGGAAATCAAAGCACAGTGGGAACCACACAAGATACTATGACGATCTCGGGTTTACAGACTGACATGTACAGGTGTCATCAGAGAGTTGCTATCTCACGATAGGTATGGTACTATCTAGGAGTTCTCGGCGAGTCCTGTTCGGTGTACCCATTCTCTAATGAGCACCTGTGTATAATCTTTGGTGCCAAACATCAATGGTTATGGGATCAACCATCGCCCCATACAGGGTCAAGAAACGTACATACTACCCTACTCTAGAATATCGATGCCCTGTCTCGATACTCGCTCGACTAGGAACTGTTAAAGATTGTGCTTGCAGACTACACAAGCCCCACTACTATGATCTGCATCATAGTCCTGGTAGTCAAGCCTACATCCTAAGGTCTTTATCAACATCTATTAGAGAGACAGTATACTAAAACAAGTGTACAAGTTAAGATAAAGAGCAACCAGATAGCATACGATCATGTCGAGTAAGAAAGTCTTCTATATATATATCAAAGTATCCACTATATCATACAATAATGGCCTCTAGGGCATACATATTTCTAACAACTTTATTATTTGTTGTTAAGTAGTTGTTGGTTTTCTTTTCTTATTTTTGTTGTTCTTCTTCTTTTCTAAACCGTATTTTCAAGTTATGATACTCAATGGAGTCCATTACTTAGGTGAGGGCCCAATTAGTTAGCTTGCTATTATTTGTTAAAACTGCATTTTTTCCATTCTTTCTTTTATTCCTTCTTGTATTATTTTTTCTTGTAATGTGTGAATAATTTACACACTTGTTAGGGGTAAGAAAGGTTAGTATGAGGGATGGAAAAATACTTTATACCTTTCTTCGCCAAACACCTTAAAATGAATCTAGACCAAACGAACACAACCCCCTCCCTTAGGCGTGTTATAAGTAACATATAGCCAAGACCTAAGTCGAGAAGTCTTTTAGACACACTACAACGTGACATGTAGTTGTGACCTAATTGGATACACGGTTGTGTGTGTTTGACCTAGGATTGGAAATAAGCGTATGTAGAGAACGGGCAAGGGGTACTAGGAATGGATTTAGCATTGGAAATCTTGCTTAAACTCACAAATCCTATTCCTATGTCATCCTAATCCCCATTACTTCCGATTATCCCTACATCATTTCAAGAATGGCAAAATACAAGCATAAGACTAATCCTAACTCTACTAACCAATCCTAACCCTAATAAGTTTATTTAAACATAAAATACGAACACTGGGGATAGAATTGAACATACACATATACATTCGTTAATTGACTCGTCTAAAATAAGAACTCAAATATGAACCATCTCTCAGTGAACAACTCGTACTCAACCGGCTAGCTACAAGAGAAACTGGCTTGATTGCGGTAAGTAGAGAAAAAAGTAGAACACATATCAGAAAACATATCGTGGTTTTTCTGCTTTCAATTAATTGGATATGTATGCAGATGCATAGGATACTGCCACATTTTCAGAGGAAAGTCATGATGAGATTGCAGCTGTCCTGGAAAAGAAACGGATAAAGTAAAGAGTGCCAACTTTCAGGCAGTTCGGCAGAGATGATATTGGAAGAGACCGTGGCTGATTCTTTCCAGAATACTACGACGATAGAGATTTGGACCCAAGATCGGTTGTATGGCATGCACTCAAAGGGCTAGAGTACACCATCGTTGATGTGCTACATCGTGAGTGGCCATGTTAATCGGCCAGAAGATGTTCAGAGAGGCGTCAGAGCGGAACTGTTTTCATCTCTACTCCTAACCAGGCTATCGAGCTAAGAGGTCATAGAATTGGATCCACAGAGAGAATAAGGACCTAGAGACAGAAGACGCCAGACCGTAGGCAGAAGGCAAGTAGGAATTCATGCTCTTCCAGCTCCGGTGCCCCGACACCTTTCGACATTGAAGGATGTGTACCTCAATATCATTTATTTTTGATTTGTGATTTAGTGATCCAAGTATCACACTTTTGTCATTTTGATTCTTGTGTTTTGATGATTGAATTTCATGATTGATATTTTTCTGCACCGTAGCTGCACTCGAAGGATAATTTCCTTTGTGCACAGTTGTTGCACTTGATTTATATTTCTTACATCCATTACACTTAATTTGTGTTGAGCATGTACATTGCACTCTATGTTGTTTTGCGCACGCAGTTGCAAATATTTAAGATTTCGTACACTTCGGTATACTCGATTTTGACTTCGTGCATTTTGTATACCGCTGATTTTGATTCATACACTTGATATTGTTTACATGCACTTTCGATACATTGATATGATTTTCGTATATACCAGTTACGCTAGATTTATGTTTTCGTGCACCAAGTACACTTGATATTTGTTTTCATGCACCTTATTGCACAAGACGCTTTTGTGCGGACTTGACGCACTTAATTTATACTTTCACGCACACTCGGCATATATGATGTGGTCTTGTGCACATTTGATGCACTTGATTGAGATTTCCATGCACTCTAGATGCACTTGATATTATTGTCATGCACACCCGATGCACTCAACAGATGGTTTCGTGCATACCCGATGCACTCAGTTTATGTTTTCTTGCACATTCGTCGCACTTATATTTGACTTTGATTTTCATGCGTACTAGATGCACGTGGTATTTTCGTATACACCTTTTAAGGTTGATTCCTTCTTTTTGAGTATCTCATTTTATGATCTACATTATATTATATAGTAGCCGAGCAGGATTGGTTTAAGGACGGTACCTGAGTGTTTTGCATGCATCGGTATTTACTGAAGAGATTTTCAAAAAAGAGATATAATATCACTATTTTCCTACGTGTCCATGAGCGACACGAACTTTTACAAAGAAAACCCTTCTAAGTAAATTTCAAAAAGGCGGGACATATATCTTAAACAAAATATATATAGATATATAAATATTTCTTTATAAAATGAACGTCCGCTACTTGTGCCATGATATACGCATCACACGACGATTTGAAAAGGATTTTACATGCATTTTTTAGTTATTAAAATGATTTAGTAAGGATGCGCACTATATATATATATATATATAGCCTTGATTATATTATACTTGATTTAAACAGTAGATTTTGAAACTTGCATATCCATCATAACTCGCATTATTTGCATGACGCTTGATGGAGTTTTGATTATTGAGTTTTGCATTCGTTTTCATGCGCACACGTTGCGGTGTGATATTTCTTGCGTATTCGTGATTTCAGAGCCCCGTTGATTTGATTTGATTTACTGAAATGTTTTAAGATTTTAAGGTTTAAATTTAAATTCGAGGACCAAATTTATTTAAGGGGGGAAAATTGTAACATTTCAGAAAATATAAAATAATATTTTTGGATTTAAATAATAAAATAATAAATTTCACAAATATTATACGAATATAGATTTGAGTTTTCGTAGAATAGTATGATTATATACTTATATTTTGGAAAATAATTGGAATTTAAAATAAATTATCATTTATGAGATCATTTATTTAATATGGGCATTATATAAATTAGTATATAATTATTTCCATACAAGTTTAGTGTTAAGATTAATTAATATTTTCTTAATTATGCATTAAACCAAGTTTATTTTGTTAACCATATTTTATTGTGCCATGACACATTTATTTGTAAGAGTTAGCACATTACATTTACATTCTATATATGTTTTTGTTTTGATTTTGGTTTTACATTTTACAAAAAGAAAAGAAAAGAAATGGGAGAAAAGGAAACATAAGGGTATGGGCAAGTGAGAGAATGAGAGAGAGAGAGTCATGCTTGCATTGACTATACATATTTCTCATCATTCATCTTCATCTCTCATTCATTTTCTTCTTCCTCCACTTTCTCCACCACCCTCTGCCACCTTAAACCATCCCTCAAAGCTCTTCAAAACCACTTGAAGCTTCACAAAAAAAATGTTCACAATCTTATCCTACACATCATGGTGGGATCAAGTTCTAGTTTTGAGCAATTTTAGCCACCTAGGAATTTTCTTGAATTGCCTTTTGAGGTAATATTTCCACCCTTAGATAAATTTCAGGTATCTTTACCTTCATAATTAGTTTAGAGTTAAAAATTTTAGGTTTTATGAACTTGGAATTTTCTAGGGCGATCTTAAGTGGATGATATGAGTAGTTGTGAAGTAATTGAGGCTTAGTTAGTGATCACAACCCTATTAATGATAGAATCCTTGACCAAAAGAAGTTTAGAAGTTTCGAACATGAGTTTAGAATTTTTCCGATATCGGATTTCTTTGAGTTTTGGTGATCAATTAGAATCTTGGATGACTCTGGGACTCTAAAAATTAAATAGAGGATACAGTGAGATGTGCAGACCAATAGGAAGCTACATCAGAAGCCCGAGCCCAAATCACCTTAGCTTGGCCGCCAGTTTATTAGTTTTGGCCGCAAATTGCTGGTCCATCGGAGTTAGGGTCTGGGGTTTGGTCTATAGCTCAATCACTAGATAACTAGGCTTATCTATATACAAAAAAGGCTAATTTCACTTTAAGAAAAATCTAGGAGTATTTTACTAAGTTTCTGCTTATGTTTTATGATATTTGAAAACTTGGTTTTTGATATTTGAGTTTTGACTCGGTCGTTTAACGTTCGTACGTCAACGTCGGGGGTTGTTTTACTGTTCTAGCACGAGTGGACTATAACACCCTAATTCATTTATATTATATTTCATTTGAGTATTTTCTAATTTTACGACAGTTTTCTTGATTATTATCGTTTTGGGTGCGGATAGTGCATTTGGCATTTGTGGTTAGTATCCGATCCGACCCGCATCATTGAAACCCATTATGGTTTAAGATTAGGTTATATCATTGCTAGTACAGAGGATACGTGCACATTTAGATTTGATATATACATGTATCATATTTTAGTATCTGCATATATTTTTAAATAATACAAATTATAGTCAAATAATATTTTTAATATCTAGCATGGACTGTATCATACCCCATACCCTATGGTTGCATCCAGATATCATGTTCATGTCTAGTTTAATGAAACGGACTCGTTTGGATCGCTATGTGTTTTTACGTATATCCGTTCTTGGGGGTATGCATTTTATTTAACCGGACATCACATTATGCTTTTAGCTGATACGTATATTATCCATATTTTAAAACTAGATTTTCAGAAGTGACCCGCGTATTTTTTCGGAGTATTTTTGTATTATCTATATAATCGTAGAATATATATTATAATATTTATATAAAACCTTAGCATTTATATTATATATACATAATATATATAAATATATTTTATACCTAAATATATATATCCTCACATCTTCCGTACTCTCTCTCTCTCTCTCCTATATTATAGTATTTCTCTCTCTTTCCTATCTCTCTTTGCCTCTCTCTCTCTTATACATATAATTATATATATTAATTTATATATTTTTAAAACACCTCTCTCTCACCTCTTTTCTTCTTCACCTCCCGTGATGAAAACCCTATTCCCTCGCCTTCACCGCCGACCTTCCCACAACCTTGCCACCGATCAGCTCGTCGACCTTACCTCATCACAACCACCTCCACCTTCTCTTCTCGACCTCCCCTTGAGATCCCTACACAACCTATCCCTGCAACCGACCCCAAAAACCCAGAAAGCCCTCACCGTTGACACCCTCGTCGACCTTATCCCGTCATCTTCATCTCCTCGTCACCCTCAACCTCCTCTCCTCCTCTCCAATCTCCGACGACCCCATCCCAGCAACCTCACCCGATGAACCCAACACCTGCAACCCCGACGCTCACGCCTCCAACCCTCATCTCGCCGCCGATCATCTTATCACCTCGACCTCACCCTCCCCACTTCCTCTATCCTCCACCATCCCCGAGAATCCAAGAACCCACATCCACAAACAACCCCGAGCAACCCAAGAAAACCCCGACCTCTCCGTCAACCTCACCTCGCCGGAGACCCACGACTTGGTCGCCATCGTCACCCCCTCGTCTCCTCTGTCCTCAAAAACCCCAAGCTGAGCCACACCCTCATTCTCTTCTTTCTTTTCTTTTCTTGAGTTCTTGATTATTCTGGCCGTCGCCGGAGTCACGCACATCGTCGACGATCCGGGCAACCCAGTCATCGTCACCATCCAACCTGGTCATGTCTTTGTATAGCCAGGTCCAGTCCTGTGCGCGTGTGGTCGACATCGCAACGTTTATTCAACATCGAACGTAACGTACGTACTCTGTCGTGAGATCCGATCAGGCAAGTTTATCTTGCAAAATGCTATATTATAATATATCTATTTATATGAATAAAATTAAGACATGTGTTATATTATACAACCAATGTTATATATTTACCATTTTCGATATCTGTTCGCATCCGTACTGGGAATTGCATATCTAGTTGAATGCCGGAACCTCACTATATTATATTACATTTATATTAGTGCAACATGCTGTCTAGTTGCATCATACGTAGTCATGGATACGTATACGGGTTATTACAGATAGACATATATGTATCCTGATATCCGTCGTGCTTACCGTGTTCAGATATTCGTTAACGTTTTACATTGGGCATCTATCTGATACATATGCATCACATGACATATTCACAACACACTACTTGACTCATTACTTGGATCCAGTTACTAATGCCAACAATCCTGACTTGTTGTCCTGACGGACGTTACTTGTTGTGTGCATAGACGAAACCTGTACCTGCTGGATCCTGTGTTGGCATTGGATGTACATTGGCATGCCTAACTTGAACCCAAACCTGGGGGTAAAGGGGAAATCAAGAATATAACCGAAACGTAACTCTAAAGTCTATTATTACATGTTTGTCGTTTTTCCGGACGTTACGGAATATCATGTTTACCGTTTTTCCAGGCGTTACGGAATATCCTGTTTGCTGTTTTTTCGGACGTTACGGAATAATTACATGTTTGCCGTTTTTCCGGGCGTTACAGAATATCCTGTTTGTTGTTTTTTTGGGCATTACGGAATAATCATGTTATAATGGTCCCGTAGGGAATGAACGGGGCATAGACTGTTGGGTTACGAGGAGGATTACATTAATTGATTTCGAAGACTTTAGAATAGATAACCTAGAAGTCCAGTTTTAGGTTACACATCACATACACACACGTGCCTCACTATTTATATTTATGTTGTTGATTTATATTCATGTTTGCATATCTCGTTACATCCTTATTATTACTGCTATTTTGATATTATGACGCACTGGCGTCTGGATTTTGCATGACCCAGTTCCTCTATCTTTATCGCAGGCTGAACAGGAGTATTTTAGCCGTCAAGCTGAGCAGTGAGGAATTAAAATAGCGTTATTTAGAGATGTTTAGTTTAGTTATTTTCCACGGCTTTATTTCTTGATGTGAGCCCATATTAGGACGTATTTCCAGATGTTGTTATTGGATATTAATTCGTTTCCGGTTATACATTTTCTTGAATTTTTATTTGTCAAATGGACATGTATTAGCTAGATTTTATATTTTACAGTTCTTGATATCTTATAGATAGCCGTAATGTGACTGTGGAGGGATGATTCATATCCATAGGTAGCATGGTTGGCTCTGTTACATGCTGTAGTTAGCGCACTATGGGAAGCGCGGCGTATTATGGACCATAGGTTCTTACCTATGTTCCTTTCGGTTATCGTATCAGTTTTCGATTTGGATTTTTATGCGATACGTTATGCTTTGATTGTAGGTACAAGTATGTGGACTTCCGGAATGACGAAAGAGGGCAAGGCATTCATCGAGATCGACTAGAGCGAGGTGTTGTAGGTGAGTAGATTTATATCTACGGGGGAAGTTGGTGGATGGCGTATAGCACACCCGCAACCGTAGAATTAGGATGTATGTGTGTGTGTGTGTATACTTAGTGAGTAAGGTTTCTAGAATATCATACCCTAGTAGTATACTTAGCAGATGATATTCCCTAATTCTATTTTCTTACCACTATGCAATATATATATACACAACTATATATAATATGAGGATAATCATGATATAATGATGATACGAGTCGATATGACATGATGATGATATGAGTCGATATGATTTGATATGATGATATGAGGCGATATATATATGATATAATATGACATGGCATGACACAATATGACATGAGATGGTTTGATAAGATGAGATGACGTCCGTAACTCTAGATCCATACTATTTGATTGATGGTATCGTACGATGGATTATACCATACGCAATATGATGAGGATGGATCGCCGACTTATATATATATCGACTCGAGAAATATTGTTTCTAAATCACTTAAGTAGATATTTGGATATATTTAGATCCATACTTATTTTCAAAACTAACGAATCGTTACACACTTTTAAATGATAACATCAAAGAATGTTACGACTTTTCAAAAGGTATCTTTTTCAAAAACACTGTAGCCCGCTATTTTTCTAAAAACAACAATTCGTGCTATTTTAAACTATAACCATATGGCTCTTACGTAGTTGCATATTCTTATACTATCCGCGTTTACAATTTCTTTATTCTGTTTACGCTCGCGTTACGATTTCTTATTTCTAGATACGCTCGCATTATTTTCATTTACGATATATACTGCATTCATATCCTTATCATTATATATGACTTCGTCTACTAGGACACATGCACCATTACCGATGATGCACATGTTGCACGTACACTTACTTGCCAGCTCACAAACACATCATCGGTAATTACCATGCTACGTACACATTAGAAATCGCTGCGTTACCATATCAGCTTATAACCGGCTAGCATTTTAGTTACTGATTAGTACATAGTACCATATATTATTGTAGATATTGCACTTTCCTTACCTTGCTACATGACACGCTCATATGAACACACTTGCTGTGCATTACAGTATTGTTCTGTGCCTATACATATTATTTCATTACTGCCATGCTTTATGAGATTCTTTTTTCATGAGATTTCTGGATTTGAGAAACCGCATATATTATTTAAAAAACCTATCATTGTTTTAAAAATACGGTTTCTCTTGATATGATATTTCGACGTCCACCATGAGATTTCTCGGTGCTAAGATTGATGATTATCCGATCCGAGAAGTGAGGAGTCACCGTCTATTGGTATATGGTGGACCCGGTATGGTGCCCCGGAGTATGAAGATCGTATAGAATGGCATTGAGCCTACCGGTGACAGTACTGGACTCGGCGGATATCCGGAGGATACCGACCGGAGTTATATGAGACAGATGGATATGAGGGCCGATTCGATGAAATAGCGCCTGAGATATAAGGATTTACGTGTCGATACTGGACTCGGGTTTTATGATGATTTCGAGTGTCGATACTGGGAACTTAGGTTTTATGATGATTTGATGTGTCGTTGATGGACACACGTTGGATGATACAGTTATATACATATATATGACACAGATGACATGGTACCATATATAACCATAGGAACGATATTATTATATTATTATACTTATGTATACATGATCACTCTTGTTACCACACGACATTATATTATTATATTAATGTATAACTTAGAAGATCGTCGTACATTTGATTTCTACCTGATGATGCCTTTTACTCACGAGTTGGTAACTCACCCCCGTTATGCCATATTTATCTTGCAGGACCGACCACTCAGATCAGTAGCGGCTTGCTGGCACATCTTTTCTTCTGGGTGATTTGCATTGGTAGGTGGGTTACACTTCGGATCTTAATAGACATTGTATTTATATATATATACATATATATATATATACTCATTTGTATCTAATTAAAAGCTTCATCAACCAGACTATGTATATTTAGTAGACTTAGAGACCAGTTGTATATTCATTGGATTTAGAGTCGATACTTTTATATATGTGTGTGTGTGTGTATTTTATATCTGGAGTTTGATGATGTTTTAGTTTTTTTTTACTTTCTTTTCTGTGATTGATCTTCGCCTTGGGCGTCGTATATTCTTATTGCGTGGTTGTGATTCAGTCAATTGGCGAAGAGCTAGCTTCAGCTTGGGGATGTCTATTTTATTATTGTTATGTAATGGTTTTGATCAAAATTTACAAAGAAGGTGCTACCCAAATTTCAAATGACGAAAATATTTTCAAATTATAGTATATAATCCACTTGTATCTCAAATGAACATTATTTATACTTTAAAAAGAAGAACTTGATTTCCGTTATACCCCTATTTCAAAACTTCACCTCTACTATTTTCTTAAAAAAGTTTAGATTTATGGGTTTTCGGCTTACTTGGGTTACGGTAGGGTCCTATAGACTTCACATGATCCAAGTGCCGGTCACGTGTCATTTCCGGGTTATGACAGTACTCTCTCGAATTCTCCCGCAAATGTAATCGTGCCCATTTCCACGCTAGCAGAGGATGTATCTGATGATCCTTATTGTCTTTTCTTTCTTTGGTTCTTTCTCTTTATGCTCATCTAAATTGCTCTTTGTATTCTTCCCGCTCCAGCTTACTTTGATGCAAACACTTTTCCTACTAGCCGTGCGGATAGCAACTCCTTGTCCCTAGCAGCTACCATACTATGTTCCACCACTGGAATAGTAATAAGTTGTAGTTTGCTCGACATAATTGTTGATTTGTGATGCAAAATCACCACACGCCGAAGTTCTAGAGTGCTTCTAGAATAAGTGTAGAAGTTCCAGAAATCTTCTAGAAATTATTGTGGAACAGCTCTAGACTTCTTCTAGAAGAGCTTCTAGAAACAGTCAAGGAATTCTAGAGTGGTTATAAAAACTTTCTAAAACCATGTATTTGATCCCTATAAATTCATAGTGGTCATTTGACATAGGCATCAAGCAAACATAAACACTTGTAAGCTATAATGAGATTTTGTGAGAGATTAAAAGTTTTAGAGCCTTTATAAATTTTATAGTACTAAAATTCTCTTGTAAAATAGCTTTCTCTTTATTAGCGCAAAGTTTTCTTTCGCTGATAAAATCCTCTTGTTATTTCTCTCTTGTTTCTATATTTCATCCAAAACCGGCGTTTTCGCCAACAATTGGTATCAGAACTTAATTCCATTCCGGATTTGATTCCGGAATATGCCATCGATGAACATCAAGATGGAGAAATTCGATGGCCGAAATAGCTTCATCCTGGAGGATCAAGATGATCGCCTTTTTGAAGCAACAAGGTGTGTACAAGATCGTGTTCGAGCCAGACAAACTTCCGAAAGAGACTACGCTAGAGGCTAAAGAAGAGATGGGGATGAAAATACATAGTGCGTTTCAATTATCGTTAGCCTACAGGGTGCTCTCTGAGGTTTCCGAAGAAGAGACTGTAGCCAAGCTATAGAAGAAATTGGAATCACTTTATTTGAAGAAGTCTCTCACAAATCGGTTGTACTTGAAGCAGCGCCTCTACACCTTTCGGATGAAGGAAGGTACAAATATCAAAGGCCATTTAGATGAGCTGAATAAGATCATGATAGACTTGAAGAATATCGAGGTGAAAATTGAAGATAAAGATCAAGCCATGATTCTTCTGTGCTCGCTGATTCCATCATATTGTTTGTTCGTCAAAAGAATGGTATATGACCAAAACACCTTTTCACTGCAAGTTGTGAAAGCCGGGCTGCACTCAGAAGTGCTCAGAGAAAACGTGTCATCGAATCGTGAAGAAAGACATAAAGAAGGATTTCTCGTTAAGGGACACTCACTTAGACGTGATGACAGAGGCTCCAGAGATAAATCGAGGGGAAGATTGAAGTCGAGAAACCCAAGAGACGATGGTGGATTGGTTCTCATGGGCAATGTCGCAGCGTGTAAATTCGTGGGGATAGGGACGGTCCACAGATCAGGATGCATGATGGGATTGAAAGAACATTGAAAGACATTAAGTACGTGCCTAATCTGAAGAAGAATCTCATTTTCTTAGGTGTTCTGGATTCACTTGGTTGCAAGACCGTAATTGAGAGTGGTATTATGAAGATCCTTCGAGTATTTATGGTCTTCATGAAAGGAAGGAAGGCCGGTAACTTATATCTGCTTTAAGGGCACACTATTACAGCTGAGTTCGCATTTAAATCTTCCGATAAAGATCTAAATTCTGCTGGATATAGGTGCCTTTAAGGCAATTATCGTAATTGCAGGAATGAAATTACTGAATTCAAGGAGGGGCCTATACGATAGAACAACCGTTCTCGAGATGATAGTATGCTATCTGGTTTGTCTTTATCTTTCATGTGTATATGTTTTACTCGTTATCATGTATCGCTAATATATGAGAATAAAGCCCAAAGGATATTTTCATGGCTACCGGGATTATGATAGGGATCATACTAGTAGGGCATGGGCAGTCCATAAGCACATCCTTAAATGTTCCTAATCGTAGGAGTATCAAGGCTGGGTATCGGTACTCCGGTTTAGACTAGTGCATATGTTTCTTGACTCCGACTGGGGAGATGGTTGATCCTATAGCCATTGGTGTTTGACACCAATGATTGTATACAGTTGCTCATTAGGTTATGAGTTATGCTGGACGGACCCACCAAGAGCTCATAGATGGTATTATACCTATTGTCAGATAGCAGTTCTCCGGTAATGATAATACAGAGTAGTCTCTTTACCTAAGATCACTATAATGTCTTATGTGTATTCCCACTATACTTTGATTACTACCCTACCACGACGCCACTGATTCATGCAAATAAGTTTTAGTTGGGTATAGTCCCAAGCACATGGGGGCAGTGAGTGGTCGAGAGGATTCGTCTCTCCCAGTCTATGGAGTCGATATCGCACAGTGCTGGACATAACTATAACCATAAGTCTATGGTCATAGCAAGTATAATAAACTGATAAGTGTTATCAGATGTATCTCTGTTGGTTATGAGTTCGATATCAGCATGACTTAGCGGGTTATTGGGGGTCTAATAGATTCCAACCCCCAGACCTGGTTTGCGATACTCTTTGACGAAGAGATCTGACTGCATGGTATTCGTCGCTTATAGAATTTTTTTGGTCCGGATGAGTTTGCTCGTCGACCTGCTTTTATCTTGATCATATTTGGGCAGTCGTTACGTGCAGGTCGTACCACTGACAAGCTTGTTGGTTAACCCGTGAAGGGATTGAATCTGAAAGTTTTTTAGATTCAATCAGATATGATCATATTTAACCTACTGCTAGCGTATTGATAGGTTTTTAGAGTCTCGCAATAAAAGTGTTTGCCCATACGAAACGATGATGTGGCGTGCGTATAGGGACACGTACATGAGTTCGATTAAATACGTATATTACATATGCGTGATTTAATCGGACGGTTTTTCTGCTAGCCGGTTAATTTATAAGCCGGAATATTAAGTCAAGTATAGACTTAATAACCGTATATTTGATATGATTTCTAGTATAGTGAATATGATACACACACACACACTCTCTCTCTCTCTAGTATGTGATACTAATGTTGGTTCATGTATATGATACATGCATTCTCTCTCTCACTCAATATATATATATATATATATATATATAATCTCTCTTTTTCTATTTTCTATGTAATTATTACATGAAATATTTATGTATTTTGATACATAATACTTTGTCAGAAGAGACAATTGAACGGCATGTGGAGGGAGGGGATCACTCTTTCTCATTACTTGACACATCAATAGGAGAGAAAGAGCATGGTTAAAGAGAGAAAGGACTCTCATTCTTTACCATTTGATTTATTTTTTAGAGAAAAGAAAAATGGGAGAAGCCATGACACTCTTCTTCTTCCTCATCCTCTTCAAAAATGGCAAGTGAGGAAAAAGAAATGAAAAGAGAAAAAGAGAGGGACTTTCTTGCACAACATCCTTCCTCTACTCACTAGCAATAGGCTAGAGAAAGTTTCTCCAATTGGTGATGAAGATGGAGCTTTGGGCGGGATTCTTTCACCGCGGATCATCTACGGCTACGCGGTCGACATCCAAATTCATCCAAGAGCTCACAAGTCTAGCATGGGTCTTCCGATAGACGATCGGACACACTACAAAGGTTGTAGCCTCTTTCTAGCTCTCTTGGTTTTCTCTTGTTTGCAATTAATAGTAAATGTGAGATCTTGTGTTGGAATAAGCTGTTAAATTCTCTAAAAAATTTGTTTTTTCGCTTTCGCCGGGTCCGCAAGTATTGTGACCCTAGCACCGGTTCCTACAGTGGTATTAGATCCGATCATTTACTAATTGATTGCTTTTGTGATTCAATAGTTTGAAAACTTAACTTTCCGATGGTGTTTTCTTTATGCAAGTTTCTGTTGGATTTTTTTCGATCTCTGAAATTTTTTGAACCCTTGTTATGAGATCAATTGCTCAAATTGTGAACTTTCCCAAACTCTGGGGCACCAATTCCTTCTTCCACCTAACCCAGCCGGCTAAATCCCTGCTTCATGCGGCTAAAAATATGAATTGGGATTTAGGGTTTGGTCAGAGACTTGCCGATTTGAAAACTTAGCTATTATAATATGCCAAAATTTCTCTGATTTTAATTTGAGTAATCTAGAAGGTTATGAACTTTGGGAAGGATTTGTTTCTGAAAATATTGAATCATTTTGTTTTTATATATGTTGATATGTATTGTTTAACGTCGTTGAATTGATGTTTGATCAATTGACATGTGTCTGCTATGTTGGAGTATTTGGTTTGTTTCGGATTGTCGCAACGAATAGCCCTGCGTATGATTGTTTGTAATATTTGTGTTGCATTTCAATTCTTGTATAAGCCAAATGTATATTCTTTTATCGGGACGAATAGCCAGATTATGGTCATCGTTACCGTTGTTTGTATTATTATTTTTTGGGACACGGCCGGGATGAGGTCGTTGTTGCCATTATAGAAAAGACATATTTACCCCACGGAGAAGCACCCGGGCCGCCGGATTCTAGAATGCGGTAGGTGGCCATCTCAAGACGTTGAGACCGGGATGCCTCGTTCTACAATTGGCAGGTTACTCACCGCGCTTGTAGGGGTATAGGTTGACCCACGGAGGAGTGCTTGAGTTGCCAGATTCTAGAAAGAGTTGGTGGCCTACTCACGACGATGAGGCCGGGTTGCCTCATTTCTAGGATTGACGAGTGGCTTGCCTCAATCGTAGGGGTCTTAATTTGGCAGTGTACGGGTTATTCATACGACCGGGGAATTTCGTGTTTCTTTTGCGGCTCAAACGAAGCGTGGGATTCCTGAGAAATCCGACAATTCCATTTCTGTGATATTTACTGGATGCTTGTAATGTGATTACATTCCTGTGGTGATGTTTACCGCATGCTTGTAATGTGATTATCTGCATGTGATGTTATACACACACACACACACACATACACACACACACTACTATATGTTTTGCATCCATGCTAGCCCTATGTCCGTCCCGCCGTAAGTTAAGTAATTTTATGGTGAAGACTCGATGCCCCGTGGTGAATGCGGATGGCATATAAATGATTTCTATTTTCTTTTCATATCATGCTTTTTTGTAAAGGTGTTGGAAGAAACTAGATAATATGTATTATTATTTAAATGATAGGATTGCGTTGATTGGATTAATATAAAGGAAAACTGACCTAAAATACGTGGTTGGAACCAATCTATTTTTTCAAAAGAAATTGTAGTCGTTTACGTTTCCTTTGCATAGAGATATTCGGTTAGGAATATCCGGCACCTCATTCGATGAAGACAGAGCCTTGATCTCTTCACGATTCACTATTGAGAAAAAGTTTGTCACTATAAATTTGTAAAATCACTCGGTTCCTTCAATAAGACCAAGTTCATTACGTTAAAAGTTTTTCCTCAAAACTAGTTGTAGCCCTCCGTCATTTTAGATGAGCAGCGCCAGATATTCAAGCTATGTATGTTGGTCTCTGTTTACCGCCGAAAACTGAACTGAGACGTTAGAAGGACGTCTAGCCTGAATGCGGGGGTAAATGCTATATGGAACATATCTGTCGACTTCTCTGAAGATACCAAGTTGATTTATGACATGTATATCGGAGGTTTGGATGGATGCAACCGTTGTAACAGACTATATCAGATTACCACTCATATATGAGGTGTTTTTGACTGTGGGGACGTTTTTTCTGCTGGCGCAAGCCCTGCAATTAATTACGTTATCACAGCGCGATAACAACTTTCCCTACTCCAGAAATTTTTGTGTGTCGTGTTTTTTTGTTTACTTAAGGTTGCCCTTAAATTGTATATGGAGACTAATTTATGTCGTCGTTCGTAAGGCACAAATTAGTCTAAATCCATATATTAGATTTGGAATTTGAACCTAGGTAGCATTTCTTATCTTGATGAGATCCATTAGTTCATGTGATATTTGTTTTCATCTAAAAATCGTTATCCTCGTTGTAGACTACGACATAGTCAATTTAGGTTCTGATTATGGACTGTTAGCCGTATATGAGACTAAGGTCAACTTAAATACTTTAATTAAGAATTGTCAGTCTTGTTGTAGACTAAGATCAACTTAATTATGAAGCGGAAGCTTCTATATGTCACGCCCCGCTTCCCAAAATACGGAATACGAGGGGTAGACAAGGCCAGCCATGCTCCTACGGTCAAGGAAATGTCCTGCCGTAGTCACACTTCGGCTTCTAGTTTATCATGGTAAATAGTAAATGATGCACAGGTAATGAGAAATACAGTAACTGAAAGAAACAATGATATAAACTGACCTGATGGGGAATAAACGAATGTAGCTCGGAATGGCAAGTCAAGAAGTCTGTGTTGCACGTCTAGTTCTGGTCCAGGCTAAATCTTCTCCTCACACTGAGCATGCATACTCAGGTCGTCAGAGCGACACAATAGCAATATAATATATATGAAATCAAGTGACAGTTCTAATAGTGGTAATAGATATGTGAAACAATAAATCAATGACAGCATGAATATGAATGTGCAGTAATTAATGCAGCGGAACAGTAAAGTAGTAGAACGATATGTCACGCATGTCAACACAGTATAAAAGGTATATAAATGCCAGTATCCCTATCAGTCTCTAAGTCTCACTGTACAGGTCACTAAGCCTACCGTCAGTCCAAGTGTGAGAGTCAACCACTCGCGAGTGTCCTCCACCCAAGGGTAGAACCCAAGGGCAAGAGACCACGGGCCCAACATGTAACATGTATATCACGGTGTATATCACATACCCTGTAAATCTCCATATATCTCCCTAAATATATAAGCCGGCATGGGACTCCCGAGATTCTGTTGAACTCACACTTAAACTACCCCACACCCCGTGGCCTACATCAAACGCTAACCATAACCCTAAATACTAATCGATCCGTGACAAGTCTGCGCGAGAACTGGAGGCAGGACCTCCATCAAGCATGTCCCGACTAATACCTAAGATAAATGGCAGTGTCGGATGCCTTATCTGTGACACCCGTGCAAGCGCTTCCATAAGTGTCCCATACCACTTATGGTCACACGTACAAGCATCCCACAGACGTCGACAATGCAATAGAATAATAGGGTCACTGATTGTGTACAAGTACGTATCACTTTCACTTAATCATGAATACACGAACACTGACGTACTTGCCACAATCATCGCTAGAACTAACACTGGGTAATTGCACGATATCACTAGGTTATCACTACAATGTTATGGGCATGATATGATGCGTTAACAGTATATGAACATGATCAAGATGTTATGAAACAGTATTCTATCACTTGCACGATTTATCATGAAACGTACATATATATTTTAGCGAAACGATAAACAGGTGGTATTTAGCATGTTCGGTTGTCCATCCATCGAATTTAGTTTCAAGCGAATCGGGTTCCAGGATCAATAATTATAGCCATTTCATTTTAAGCGCTCGCGGCTGGAAATCCGGTTTCAGAATCAGAAATCCATTTCGCAACGCATTTTAATCCCAGTTGAGATCAGATTTTAGCGATGCTACAGTTGGATGATTTCTAGGGTTTTCAGTAAGTTTTCAACGCAACAGACGGATCTTCGATCGCGTCTGTACGTCAGGAGATATACACTATTTAACCCGAATATGTCAATTCTGAATCTGTTGGGACTGTTATGCGTCCCGATCTTTTAAATTACAGATTAAATAACAAACGGTAACGAAACAGAATGAAACCAATTGTGTTGTCTAGCTAACAGATTTATCTATACTAACCAGCGGAGTTCCGCAACCTACGAGTTAAGGAAAACTTGTGGTACCCATTACGGAACAGCAAGCAACAACTGGAGTCGCTCTGGACTGCAGTCCAGAGTCGCACTCCGATCCGAAAATTAACACAGTTTGAGTATAGGAATATCTGGAAACTAGTGTAGGGTTAAATTTCGTCGAGTTAGCTTCGATTTGAGCCCTCGAACGTACCATTCTAATATGTATATGATTTATGGAGAATTTAACGATTTTCAGGTGCAAGAAAGTTCCAGTTTTACGGTTAAACTTGAGGGTAGTTGTTTTGGTCATTAACGATCAAATTATCCAACGAAATTCATACACTAAGTTCACAGCTATACGGGCCAAACAATACCGTTTAGTTCCGCCAAATTTGATGGGTATTTTCATTGGGAACAAATGTCGAACAGGTATGGTACAATATTAATCCAAAAGTGTAACACTATGATTTATGAAATTAACGATTATAACCAGGATATATAGCATGTAAGCAAGTAAAGAACTTGCCTGGAGGCGCACGGCAGCGAGGTACAGTACGGGCGTGCGACGAATTGGCACGATGACAGCAGCAGCTCCGGGTGAGCACGGGTTTCCGGAGGGGTTCTTGCTCGGGAATGATAAAGAGACGAGCTCTGGCGAGGGTGTGTGCAGGCGATGAGTTCAGCTGCGACGGGGTTGGAGTTCAGGTGAGGTGCAGGGAGGAAGGGTTGGGTCCTGTAGCTGCTCGGCTGAAGGTCAGGGATGCTGGTGCTCGAAGTGGCCGGAGCTCGGGTGTCTGGTGGTGCTGGGTCGCAAGGCTCGATGCAGCGATGGAGGAGCTGTACGGTGGTCGTGGTGGTGTGAGGTTGCGTCTCGTCGGAGGAAGGTTCGATAGTTGGGGCCGTTGGGTTCCAATGCTTGGGTGCTTAGGCGATGGTGTCGGGGGTGTGAAGGGGAGAACGAGAGATAGAGAGAGATGAAAGAGAGGCAGTGAGTGAGAGTGTTGAGAGAGGGAAAGAGAGAGTGTGTACAGAGAGAGAGAAAAGGATAGTGAGTGAGAGAGAGAAGGTAATGAGAGAGAGGGGGAGAAACAAAGAGTGAAAGAGAGAGAGAGAGAAGACACAGAGAGGGAAAGAAAACAAAGGGAGAGAGGAGGTCGGGTGAGGGGGCCAGAGGTGAAGGTTGGGAGAGTGAGAGATGATTGTGACGACGACGACGACGACGACGATGACGATGAGAGGGTTCAGGGTGCGACGACGGTTGGGCGGGAAAATTCACCGGCGTCGATGGCAACCAGTGGTCGAGCTCGGTGGGTGATGGGGTGCCGGCAAGATTGGTCGGGGCTGTGGGTTCGAGGATGCAGGGGCTCGCGAATATGGGTTGGGTTTGCAGGCGAGGGGGAAAGTGGAGTGCTCGGGTGAGGAGGTGGTGGCGACGATGTGCTCGCGAGGTCGGGATGTGGGTTAGAGAGAGGAGAGTCGTCGGGAGAGGGGAAGGGAAAGAGAGGGAGACGGGAGAGTGAGGGATATGGAGACGGGGTCGCGCGTCATGGGGAGTAACGGCGCGCGAGCGAGGGCGAGGGCGAGGGCGAAGGAAACGGGTCGGGGAGTCAAAGGCGTGGGCGGGAGAAGGGGAGAGCCGTTGGAGAAGAAAGGGAGGCGGGTCGGGTCGAAGCTGAAGCGGGTGAGGAAAAGTGGGCCGGGCCAGGCTGGAAAAAGAAAAAGGATTTTAGTTAATAGAAGAGGGCCGGGCTTAGAATTAGGGGGAAAATATTAGGAATTTAAAACAAAATTGTGTCGGATGAGTGAGGAATGGGCCGGAGTAATAAGAAGGTAAATAGTGAGATGGTGTGGGCCTAGGTTAATAGAAGTTTGTTCAGGAAAAATTGGCTTGGGCTGAAATTTAATTTACTAAATTCTTTTATGGTTTTCCAGTGGGCTTAGGAATGGGCTGTAGGGAAATAAAAGGAAGAGGAAAATTTGTTTACTAAAAGGGAAGTGGGCTAAGGGAAAAAATGAGATAATATAGGGTTTGGGTTTTATTGATAACAGGAGTTTTATTGTTAATAGAAAATGGAGGTATAAATTCAATTAAAATTATAAATAATATAACTAAAATTATAAATAGAATTATAAAGTAACAAAATACAGATTTTGATATAAAAGGGGATGGATATTACATCATACCACCCTTAATAAAAATTTCGTCCTCGAAATTTAAATGAACCTACAAGCCATAAAATAATAAGCGAAGAGTTATCATATGGAACACTAATACATGTGGATTTACTTAAAACGGGTAGACAGAGTTTTGAAGGTACATACATATATAAGAACCATATACAAAAATAGGTTTACAGGTATAATGCGGGAAAACTATAAGGGTAAGTACAAATATACGAGAACATAGGTAACAATAACGAATAATAATCAAAGTGTGCTCGATAAAAGTAGAGACTCAAATATGTGCATCTCTATGTTTATCAAAATAAGCAGAAAAATAATCGTAAGGTTCAACCATTTATAATAGTAATCATAGGCACAAATCCCGAAAATAAATTAATGACAATAAAGCAGTGAAAATTAGTCGGTAGGTTAAAACATTTTAGGACGATATATCGATCAGATAGTTTTAAAATAACTTAGAAAACTCGTATCGTGAAAATAAGGAACATGGAACAAAATATGCGCGGTGTATGGTTGCGCTACTGAAAATGAGAATACTAATAGTGTACTTAAAATACGTAAAACAGAGTAATCAATAACACACACTCTTTAATAAATTTAAAATAATGAAAACTAAATCTTGAATGATAATGTCTCTAAATATATTTGGGGTAAAAGAGAAATCACCAATATGAATAGGGCTAGCTAGGGTAGTGATTACAAAAAGGTGTGGCTCAATCAGAAGGTCAGAGCGGCGGCTTTAGGCTGAAGATCAAGGAGACTGGGATCGGGTCAGCACAGAAAGTAATGGTGAGCAACGAAAGGACTACAAGGCAAAAATATGGGGGAGACTAACGATCGATAAATCCTATGAATCAAGAATTTGAAGAGTTAATGAACTCGGTAATTCATAAGGAAGGTTCTCCTCCCAGAAGGATCTCAAACAGGGTACAGATGAAGGATGAATGGTGGCTCATTCCAAGGATCAGGGTGCGGTACTTTCTAATCGAAACGAGGGTGAAAACTATACAATGAGTAGGGGTGGACAGTCAGGGAACTCAGCAGAAAATAAATGGATAAGGGCAATAAACAAGTATCAAGCGAACAATAATCAAAAGGTTTACGAATTCATAAGATTTATTTCATTCAAGAAAGTTTGAAACAAGGCATTCCGAAAGGCGAAAAGTGGCCCTAACTATACACATTTTATTTGGCCAGAAAGACAACATCAAAAGAAATTCCGTCAGTCGCGGTTGTGGAGATTCAGTAGGTTGCGGTAGGCTCGCGCACTCAGGTAAGGGCGTCCATTTCCATATCGCCTCGCAGGCAATGTCACTGGAAGTTCTTTCACAGCAGGGTCTTGAGTTTCTGGTCCTTCTTCCTCGGATAGAGCTTCTTCATCGAGATCCGATTCCATGTGATTTTCTTCTTCTGGATTTTCTTCCACGGGGTTTTCCTCCGCTGGATTTTCTTCTATCGGTTCTTCCTCGGGGTCTTCCTCTATCGGGTTCTCTTCAGGGTCTCCTTCCTCTTCGTCGGAATCGTCTATCATGTCAAACTCTGGGGCGGCTACTCCTTCGTCCTCTGAATCGTGGTTTCCGAAATTGACCTGGGAACCGTTGATCTCATCGTCGGAACTCAACAGCGTGTGGTCTAAGGAAATGCAAGATTGTGCATCCTCATCCAGGTGCGGCGCTGCTCCAGGGTAGGCCATGGTCTGAAAGGAAAGTGTCATGATTAAACAACGGAACACATCAAGATGAATAGTTAAGTGTACGAAGTATAGGAAGATATGCGGTGGCAAGAATTTTAAAAGTAACAAGATTAAAATGTTGTGCTAACGAATGATATGAACAAGGGAAATGACAAAGGAATGATGCATATATTTCGATTCAAATTTTATTTCATTCAACCAAAAGTTCGACGGATACAAAGGTTCAAACGGAAAGAAATGTTTGACAACATAATACTGAAATGGGAAAACATAAAAATTCTTCTTTGATTGTTAGACCGCTGCATCATAATTACGCGAGTTGAATCCTGTGTTGGGTCTGCTTTATCCTCGAAGAGCGAGCTATGCAATAATCCTCACTTGGCAGCAGTGGAGAGTGTGGATGAGTCTCCTGCTTTTAGTTCTTTCCTTTCTGGACAGCCGTTGATGAGATGTTTGTTGGAACCGCATATCAGACATTTTCCTTAGGCACGGCGTCAATCCTTCTGAAGATGTCCTGGCCTCTTACAATATCCACAGCATGGGGTCTTCTGCTGCTTCTGTCTCGGGGAAACAAATTGATGCTTCATCTTCTTCTTCTTTTCTCATCTAATGGAAATCCCTTTATGATAGGAGATTCCCGCTGGTGCCTGATTCACCTGTATTCTCAGTCCTTCAGCCAACAAGTCGTTTGTTCGCTCCTGGGCTTCCTTTAGACCTTGCAGTACACTCAGAATCTCAATGGTCTGATTCTGGGGAGCGGAAATAGACGAAGAGTCGTTGAAAGACATGATCCTAAGACAACAATTTTGAGAATGATACAAGTCACAAGCTAAACGAATCAGAATATAATATGGATAGGACAAGGATTCAAGAATATCAGAGGTGATGAATTTATTACAAGTGGGGAATCGACTGTATAACTTTAAGCCACTTGAATAGAGTACGGTGGTGCAATTGCAACCACGTAACCTAGTCAAGTCACCCGAAACCATAGCGAATGGATAGCTGAACACACGATGTGAATATGGATCAAGAATGACAAGTTTACAACCTAGACCGAGGGATGTCTTATATTGCCAAACTATACACGGAAAACAGCAATCCCAAACGATGCAAAACCTGGCTCTGATACCAACTAAACCATGTCACGCCCCGCTTCCCAAAATACGGAATACGAGGGGTAGACAAGGCCAGCCATGCTCCTACGGTCAAGGAAATGTCCTGCCGTAGTCACACTTCGGCTTCTAGTTTATCATGGTAAACAGTAAATGATGCACAGGTAATGAGAAATACAGTAACTGATAGAAACAATGATATAAACTGACCTGATGGGGAATAAACGAATGTAGCTCGGAATGGCAAGTCAAGAAGTCTGTGTTGCACGTCTAGTTCTGGTCCACGCTAAATCTTCTCCTCACACTGAGCATGCATACTCAGGTCGTCAGAGCGACACAATAGCAATATAATATATATGAAATCAAGTGACAGTTCTAATAGTGGTAATAGATATGTGAAACAATAAATCAATGACAGCATGAATATGAATGTGCAGTAATTAATGCAGCGGAACAGTAAAGTAGTAGAACGATATGTCACGCATGTCAACACAGTATAAAAGGTATATAAATGCCAGTATCCCTATCAGTCTCTAAGTCTCACTGTACAGGTCACTAAGCCTACCGTCAGTCCAAGTGTGAGAGTCAACCACTCGCGAGTGTCCTCCACCCAAGGGTAGAACCCAAGGGCAAGGGACCACGGGCCCAACATGTAACATGTATATCACGGTGTATATCACATACCCTGTAAATCTCCATATATCTCCCTAAATATTTAAGTCGGCATGGGACTCCCGAGATTCTGTTGAACTCACACTTAAACTACCCCACACCCCGTGGCCTACATCAAACGCTAACCATAACCCTAAATACTAATCGATCCGTGACAAGTCTGCGCGAGAACTGGAGGCAGGACCTCCAACAAGCACGTCCCGACTAATACCTAAGATAAATGGCAGTGTCGGATGCCTTATCTGTGACACCCGTGCAAGCGCTTCCATAAGTGTCCCATACCACTTATGGTCACACGTACACGCATCCCACAGACGTCGACAATGCAATAGAATAATAGGGTCACTGATTGTGTACAAGTACGTATCACTTTCACTTAATCACGAATACACGAACACTGACGTACTTGCCACAATCATCGCTAGAACTAACACTGGGTAATTGCACGATATCACTAGGTTATCACTACAATGTTATGGGCATGATATGATGCGTTAACAGTATATGAACATGATCAAGATGTTATGAAACAGTATTCTATCACTTGGACGATTTATCATGAAACGTACATATATATTTTAGCGAAACGATAAACAGGTGGTATTTAGCATGTTCAGTTGTCCATCCATCGAATTTAGTTTCAAGCCAATCGGGTTCCAGGATCAATAATTATAGCAATTTCATTTTAAGCGCTCGCGGCTGGAAATCCGGTTTCAGAATCAGAAATCCATTTCGCAACGCATTTTAATCCCAGTTGGGATCAGATTTTAGCGACGCTACAGTTGGATGATTTCTAGGGTTTTCAGTAAGTTTTTAACGCAACAGACGGATCTTCGATCGCGTCTGTACGTCAGGAGATATACACTATTTAACCCTAATATGTCAATTCTGAATCTGTTGGGACTGTTATGCGTCCCGATCTTTTAAATTACAGATTAAATATCAAACGGTAACGAAACAGAATGAAACCAATTGTGTTGTCTAGATAACAGATTTATCTATACTAACCAGTGGTGTTCCGCAACCTACGAGTTAAGGAAAACTTGTGGTACACATTACGGCACAGAAAGCAACAACTGGAGTCGCTCTGGACTGCAGTCCAGAGTCGCACTCCGATCCGAAAATTAACACAGTTTGAGTACAGGAATATCTGGAAACTAGTGTAGGGTTAAAGTTCGTCGAGTTTGCTTCGATTTGAGCCCTCGAACGTACCATTCTAATATGTATATGATTTATGGAGAATTTAACGATTTTCAGGTGCAAGAAAGTTCCTGTTTTACGGTTAAACTTGAGGGTAGTTGTTTTGGTCATTAACGATCAAATTATCCAACGAAATTCATACACTAAGTTCACAGCTATACGGGCCAAACAATACCGTTTAGTTCCGCCAAATTTGATGGGTATTTTCATTGGGAACAAATGTCGAACGGGTATGGTACAATATTAATCCAAAAGTGTAACACTATGATTTATGAAATTAACGATTATAACCAGGATATATAGCATGTAAGCAAGTAAAGAACTTGCCTGGAGGCGCACGGCAGCGAGGTACAGTACGGGCGTGCGACGAATTGGCACGATGACAGCAGCAGCTCCGGGTGAGCACGGGTTTCCGGAGGGGTTCTTGCTCGGGAATGATAAAGAGACGAGCTCTGGCGAGGGTGTGTGCAGGCGATGAGTTCAGCTGCGGCGGGGTTGGAGTTCAGTTGAGGTGCAGGGACGAAGGGTTGGGTCCTGTAGCTGCTCGGCTGAAGGTCAGGGATGCTGGTGCTCGAAGTGGCCGGAGCTCGAAGTGGCCGGAGCTCGGGTGTCTGGTGGTGCTGGGTCGCAAGGCTCGATGCAGCGATGGAGGAGCTGTACGGTGGTCGTGGTGGTGTGAGGTTGCGTCTCATCGGAGGAGGGTTCGATAGTTGGGGTTGTTGGGTTCCAATGCTTGGGTGCTCAGGCGATGGTGTCGGGGGTGTGAAGGGGAGAACGAGAGATAGAGAGAGATGAGAGAGAGGCAGTGAGTGAGAGTGTTGAGAGAGGGAAAGAGAGAGTGTGTACAGAGAGAGAGAAAAGGATAGTGAGTGAGAGAGAGAAGGAAATGAGAGAGAGAGGGAGAAACAGAGTGTGAAAGAGAGAGAGAGAGAAGACACAGAGAGGGAAAGAAAACAGAGGGAGAGAGGAGGTCGGGTGAGGGGGCCAGAGGTGAAGGTTGGGAGAGTGAGAGATGATTGCGACGACGACGACGACGATGATGACGATGAGAGGGTTCAGGGTGCGATGACGGTTGGGCGGGAAAATTCACCGGCGTCGATGGAAACCAGTGGTCGAGCTCGGTGGGTGATGGGGTGCCGGCAAGATTGGTCGGGGCTGTGGGTTCGAGGATGCAGGGGCTCGCGAATATGGGTTGGGTTTGCAGGCGAGGGGGAAAGTGGAGTGCTCGGGTGAGGAGGTGGTGGCGACGATGTGCTCGCGAGGTCGGGATGTGGGTTAGAGAGAGGAGAGTCGTCGGGAGAGGGGAAGGGAAAGAGAGGGAGACGGGAGAGTGAGGGATATGGAGACGAGGTCGCGCGTCGTGGGGAGTAACGGCGCACGAGCGAGGGCGAGGGCGAAGGCGAAGGAAACGGGTCGGGGAGTCAAAGGCGTGGGCGGGAGAAGGGGAGAGCCGTTGGAGAAGAAAGGGAGGCGGGTCGGGTCGAAGCTGAAGCGGGTGAGGAAAAGTGGGCCGGGCCAGGCAGGAAAAAGAAAAAGGATTTTAGTTAATAGAAGAGGGACGGGCTGAGAATTGGGGGGAAAATATTAGGAATTTAAAACAAAATTGTGTCGGATGAGTGGGGAATGGGCCGGAGTAATAAGAAGGTAAATAGTGAGATGGTGTGGGCCTAGGTTAATAGAAGTTTGTTAAGGAAAAATTGGCTTGGGCTGAAATTTAATTTACTAAATTCTTTTATGGTTTTCCAGTGGGCTTAGGAATGGGCTGTAGGGAAATAAAAGGAAGAGGAAAATTTGTTTACTAAAAGGGAAGTGGGCTAAGGGAAAAAATGAGATAATATAGGGTTTGGGTTTTATTGATAACAGGAGTTTTATTGTTAATAGAAAATGGAGGTATAAATTCAATTAAAATTATAAATAATATAACTAAAATTATAAATAGAATTATAAAGTAACAAAATACAGATTTTGATATAAAAGGGGCTGGGTATTACATCATACCACCCTTAATAAAAATTTCGTCCTCGAAATTTAAATGAACCCATAAGCCATAAAATAATAAGCGAAGAGTTATCATATGGAACACTAATACATGTGGATTTACTTAAAACGGGTAGACAGAGTTTTGAAGGTACATACATATATAAGAACCATATACAAAAATAGGCTTACAAGGTATAATGCGGGAAAACTATAAGGGTAAGTACAAATATACGAGAACATAGGTAACAATAACGAATAATAATCAAAGTGTGCTCGATAAAAGTAGAGACTCAAATATGTGCATCTCTATGTTTATCAAAATAAGCAGAAAAATAATCGTAAGGTTCAACCATTTATAATAGTAATCATAGGCACAAATCCCGAAAATAAATTAATGACAATAAAGCAGTGAAAATTAGTCGGTAGGTTAAAACATTTTAGGACGATATATCGATCAGATAGTTTTAAAATAACTTAGAAAACTCGTATCGTGAAAATAAGGAACATGGAACAAAATATGCGCGGTGTATGGTTGCGCTACTGAAAATGAGAATACTAATAGTTTACTTAAAATACGTAAAACAGAGTAATCAATAACACACACTCTTTAATCAATTTAAAATAATGAAAACTAAATCTTGAATGATAATGTCTCTAAATATATTTGGGGTAAAAGAGAAATCACCAATTTGAATAGGGCTAGCTAGGGTAGTGATTACAAGAAGGTGTGGCTCAATCAGAAGGTCAGAGCGGCGGCTTTAGGCTGAAGATCAAGGAGACTGGGATCGGGTCAGCACAGAAAGTAATGGTGAGCAACGAAAGGACTACAAGGCAAAAATATGGGGGAGACTAACGATCGATAAATCCTATGAATCAAGAATTTGAAAAGTTAATGAACTCGGTAATTCATAAGGAAGGTTCTCCTCCCAGAAGGATCTCAAACAGGGTACAGATGAAGGATGAATGGTGGCTCATTCCAAGGATCAGGGTGCGGTACTTTCTAATCGAAACGAGGGTGAAAACTATACAATGAGTAGGGGTGGACAGTCAGGGAACTCAGCAGAAAATAAATGGATAAGGGCAATAAACAAGTATCAAGCGAACAATAATCAAAAGGTTTACGAATTCATAAGATTAATTTCATTCAAGAAAGTTTGAAACAAGGCATTCCGAAAGGCGAAAAGTGGCCCTAACTATACACATTTTGTTTGGCCAGAAGGACAACATCAAAAGAAATTCCGTCAGTCCCGGTTGTGGAGATTCAGTAGGTTGCGGTAGGCTCGCGCACTCAGGTAAGGGCGTCCATTTCCATATCGCCTCGCAGGCAATGTCACTGGAAGTTCTTTCACAGCAGGGTCTTGAGTTTCTGGTCTTTCTTCCTCGGATAGAGCTTCTTCATCGAGATCCGATTCCATGTGATTTTCTTCTTCTGGATTTTCTTCCACGGGGTTTTCCTCCGCTGGATTTTCTTCTATCGGTTCTTCCTCGGGGTCTTCCTCTATCGGGTTCTCTTCAGGGTCTCCTTCCTCTTCGTCGGAATCGTCTATCATGTCAAACTCTGGGGCGGCTACTCCTTCGTCCTCTGAATCGTGGTTTCCGAAATTGACCTGGGAACCGTTGATCTCATCGTCGGAACTCAACAGCGTGTGGTCTAAGGAAATGCAAGATTGTGCATCCTCATCCAGGTGCGGCGCTGCTCCAGGGTGGGCCATGGTCTGAAAGGAAAGTTTCATGATTAAACAACGGAACACATCAAGATGAATAGTTAAGTGTACGAAGTATAGGAAGATATGCGGTGGCAGGAATTTTAAAAGTAACAAGATTAAAATGTTGTGCTAACGAATGATATGAACAAGGGAAATGACAAAGGAATGATGCATATATTTCGATTCAAATTTTATTTCATTCAACCAAAAGTTCGACGGATACAAAGGTTCAAACGGAAAGAAATGTTTGACAACATAATACTGAAATGGGAAAACATAAAAATTCTTCTTTGAATGTTAGACCGCTGCATCATCGTTACGCGAGTTGAATCCTGTGTTGGGTCTGCTTTATCCTCGAAGAGAGAGCTACGCAATAATCCTCACTTGGCAGCAGTGGAGAGTGTGGATGAGTCTCCTGCTTTTAGTTCTTTCCTTTCTGGACAGCCGTTGATGAGATGTTTGTTGGAACCGCATATCAGACATTTTCCTTGGGCACGGCGTCAATCCTTCTGAAGATGTCCTGGCCTCTTACAATATCCACAGCATGGGGTCTTCTGCTGCTTCTGTCTCGGGGAAACAAATTGATGCTTCATCTTCTTCTTCTTTTCTCATCTAATGGAAATCCCTTTATGATAGGAGACTCCCGCTGGTGCCTGATTCACCTGTATTCTCAGTCCTTCAGCCAACAAGTCGTTTGTTCGCTCCTGGGCTTCCTTTAGACCTTGCAGTACACTCAGAATCTCAATGGTCTGATTCTGGGGAGCGGAAATAGACGAAGAGTCGTTGAAAGACATGATCCTAAGACAACAATTTTGAGAATGATACAAGTCACAAGCTAAACGAATCAGAATATAATATGGATAGGACAAGGATTCAAGAATATCAGAGGTGATGAATTTATTACAAGTGGGGAATCGACTGTATAACTTTAAGCCACTTGAATAGAGTACGGTGGTGCAATTGCAACCACGTAACCTAGTCAAGTCACCCGAAACCATAGCGAATGGATAGCTGAACACACGATGTGAATATGGATCAAGAATGACAAGTTTACAACCTAGACCGAGGGATGTCTTAGATTGCCAAACTATACACGGAAAACTACAATCCCAAACGATGCAAAACCTGGCTCTGATACCAACTAAACCATGTCACGCCCCGCTTCCCAAAATACGGAATACGAGGGGTAGACAAGGCCAGCCATGCTCCTACGGTCAAGGAAATGTCCTGCCGTAGTCACACTTCGGCTTCTAGTTTATCATGGTAAACAGTAAATGATGCACAGGTAATGAGAAATACAGTAACTGATAGAAACAATGATATAAACTGACCTGATGGGGAATAAACGAATGTAGCTCGGAATGGCAAGTCAAGAAGTCTGTGTTGCACGTCTAGTTCTGGTCCAGGCTAAATCTTCTCCTCACACTGAGCATGCATACTCAGGTCGTCAGAGCGACACAATAGCAATATAATATATATGAAATCAAGTGACAGTTCTAATAGTGGTAATAGATATGTGAAACAATAAATCAATGACAGCATGAATATGAATGTGCAGTAATTAATACAGCGGAACAGTAAAGCAGTAGAACGATATGTCACGCATGTCAACACAGTATAAAAGGTATATAAATTCCAGTATCCCTATCAGTCTCTAAGTCTCACTGTACATGTCACTAAGCCTACCTTCAGTCCAAGTGTGAGAGTCAACCACTCGCGAGTGTCCTCCACCCAAGGGTAGAACCCAAGGGCAAGGGACCACGGGCCCAACATGTAACATGTATATCACGGTGTATATCACATACCCTGTAAATCTCCATATATCTCCCTAAATATATAAGTCGGCATGGGACTCCCGAGATTCTGTTGAACTCACACTTAAACTACCCCACACCCCGTGGCCTACATCAAACGCTAACCATAACCCTAAATACTAATCGATCCGTGACAAGTCTGCGCGAGAACTGGAGGCAGGACCTCCATCAAGCACGTACCGACTAATACCTAAGATAAATGGCAGTGTCGGATGCCTTATCTGTGACACCCGTGAAAGCGCTTCCATAAGTGTCCCATACCACTTATGGTCACACGTACACGCATCCCACAGACGTCGACAATGCAGTAGAATAATAGGGTCACTGATTGTGTACAAGTACGTATCACTTTCACTTAATCACGAATACACGAACACTGACGTACTTGCCACAATCATCGCTAGAACTAACACTGGGTAATTGTACGATATCACTAGGTTATCACTACAATGTTATGGGCATGATATGATGTATTAACAGTATATGAACATGATCAAGATGTTATGAAACAGTATTCTATCACTTGCACGATTTATCATGAAACGTACATATATATTTTAGCGAAACGATAAACAGGTGGTATTTAGCATGTTCAGTTGTCCATCCATCGAATTTAGTTTCAAGCCAATCGGGTTCCAGGATCAATAATTATAGCCATTTCATTTTAAGCGCTCGCGGCTGGAAATCCGGTTTCAGAATCAGAAATCCATTTCGCAACGCATTTTAATCCCAGTTGGGATCAGATTTTAGCGACGCTACAGTTGGATGATTTCTAGGGTTTTCAGTAAGTTTTCAACGCAACAGACGGATCTTCGATCGCGTCTGTACGTCAGGAGATATACACTATTTAACCCTAATATGTCAATTCTGAATCTGTTGGGACTGTTATGCGTCCCGATCTTTTAAATTACAGATTAAATATCAAACGGTAACGAAACAGAATGAAACCAATTGTGTTGTCTAGCTAACAGATTTATCTATACTAACCAGCGGAGTTCCGCAACCTATGAGTTAAGGAAAACTTGTGGTACCCATTACGGAACAGCAAGCAACAACTGGAGTCGCTCTGGACTGCAGTCCAGAGTCGCACTCCGATCCGAAAATAAACATAGTTTGAGTATAGGAATATCTGGAAACTAGTGTAGGGTTAAATTTCGTCGAGTTAGCTTCGATTTGAGCCCTCGAACGTACCATTCTAATATGTATATGATTTATGGAGAATTTAACGATTTTCAGGTGCAAGAAAGTTCCAGTTTTACGGTTAAACTTGAGGGTAGTTGTTTTGGTCATTAACGATCAAATTATCCAACGAAATTCATACACTAAGTTCACAGCTATACGGGCCAAACAATACCGTTTAGTTCCGCCAAATTTGATGGGTATTTTCATTGGGAACAAATGTCGAACAGGTATGGTACAATATTAATCCAAAAGTGTAACACTATGATTTATGAAATTAACGATTATAACCAGGATATATAGCATGTAAGCAAGTAAAGAACTTGCCTGGAGGCGCACGGCAGCGAGGTACAGTACGGGCGTGCGACGAATTGGCACGATGACAACAGCAGCTCCGGGTGAGCACGGGTTTCCGGAGGGGTTCTTGCTCGGGAATGATAAAGAGACGAGCTCTAGCGAAGGTGTGTGCAGGCGATGAGTTCAGCTGCGACGGGGTTGGAGTTCAGGTGAGGTGCAGGGATGAAGGGTTGGGTCCTGTAGCTGCTCGGCTGAAGGTCAGGGATGCTGGTGCTCGAAGTGGCCGGAGCTCGGGTGTCTGGTGGTGCTGGGTCGCAAGGCTCGATGCAGCGATGGAGGAGCTGTACGGTGGTCGTGGTGGTGTGAGGTTGCGTCTCGTCGGAGGAGGGTTCGATAGTTGGGGTCATTGGGTTCCAATGCTTGGGTGCTGAGGCGATGGTGTCGGGGGTGTGAAGGGGAGAACGAGAGATAGAGAGAGATGAGAGAGTGGCAGTGAGTGAGAGTGTTGAGAGAGGGAAAGAGAGTGTGTGTACTGAGAGAGAGAAAAGGATAGTGAGTGAGAGAGAGAAGGAAATGAGAGAGAGAGGGAGAAACAAAGAGTGAAAGAGAGAGAGAGAGAAGACACAGAGAGGGAAAGAAAACAGAGGGAGAGAGGAGGTCGGGTGAGGGGGCCAGAGGTGAAGGTTGGGAGAGTGAGAGATGATTGCGATGACGACGACGACGATGATGACGATGAGAGGGTTCAGGGTGCGACGACGGTTGGGCGGGAAAATTCACCGGCGTCGATGGCAACCATTGGTCGAGCTCGGTGGGTGATGGGGTGCCGGCAAGATTGGTCGGGGCTGTGGGTTCGAGGATGCAGGGGCTCACGAATATGGGTTGGGTTTGCAGGCGAGGGGGAAAGTGGAGTGCTCGGGTGAGGAGGTGGTGGCGACGATGTGCTAGCGAGGTCGGGATGTGGGTTAGAGAGAGGATAGTCGTCGGGAGAGGGGAAGGGAAAGAGAGGGAGACGGGAGAGTGAGGGATATGGAGACGGGGTCGCGCGTCGTGGGGAGTAACGGCGTACGAGCAAGGGCGAGGGCGAGGGAGAAGGAAACGGGTCGGGGAGTCAAAGGCGTGGGCGGGAGAAGGGGAGAGCCGTTGGAGAAGAAAGGGAGGCGGGTCGGGTCGAAGCTGAAGCGGGTGAGGAAAAGTGGGCCGGGCCAGGCTGGAAAAAGAAAAAGGATTTTAGTTAATAGAAGAGGGCCGGGCTGAGAATTGGGGGGAAAATATTAGGAATTTAAAACAAAATTGTGTGGGCTGAGTGGGGAATGGGCCGGAGTAATAAGAAGGTAAATAGTGAGATGGTGTGGGCCGAGGTTAATAGAAGTTTGTTAAGGAAAAATTGGCTTAGGCTGAAATTTAATTTACTAAATTCTTTTATGGTTTTCCAGTGGGCTTAGGAATGGGCTGTAGGGAAATAAAAGGAAGAGGAAAATTTGTTTACTAAAAGGGAAGTGGGCTGAGGGAAAAAATGAGATAATATAGGGTTTGGGTTTTATTGATAACAGGAGTTTTATTGTTAATAGAAAATGGAGGTATAAATTCAATTAAAATTATAAATAATATAACTAAAATTATAAATAGAATTATAAAGTAACAAAATACAGATTTTGATATAAAAGGGGCTTGGTATTACACTATATATGGTGTATAATAGCTAAATATTCAAGTTATCGTTTGTTGTTCATGTGCGCATATGCATCATAGGTGGGATCCATGATTTTCCTTTCGGAGGGGTATACATGAATATAGGGTACGCATCCATATGTGGTGTGCATGGTTATGGGATGCACATGCAATTTCATTCAAGAAATGCGCAAGTGAATATCACATGATGCACACTTGACTGGATTCAAGTAACGCGTACGTGTGTATGACGTGATGTGCATGCATCTTTATCTATAGAGGTGCGCACGTGAATACCATGTGACGCGTATTTGAACAGAGAGCGCACGTGTATATCACGTGATGCACATCTGTATGAAGTTGTATGAAGTGCGCCCGTGCATATGACATAACGTGAATTTGTATGAAGTTCGCACGTGAATATCAAATGATGCACACTTGATTTTAGACAGAATGCATATGCCTAAGTTTGATGTGGATTATAGGGTTCCTAGGCACTCTAAAGAGGTCTCACAAGGCATCAACCATGCCAATTTTCGATTTTACAGTGCCGAGAAACCCTAGACTAGATCGTCAACTAGAAATTTAGGCGAAAAACGAAACTAGTTGACATCTTAACTATAGGAGAGAGGCTACAACCTTTGTAGATCCGGTTCTCCACTTCCTTAGCTCCACGCAGGCGTCCTCTCGCTTTCCATGTCGAATCCCGAACTCAATCGTCGGCTTCATCGAAGAAATGGGCGGACTAGGTCGCCGGCTTCGTGCCGAAGATGATCTACGTCGAGGCATCACAAGTTCAAGCTCCAACTTCACCAAGTTGTGAAACTTGTGAAGAAAACACCCTATACTACTTGGCAAGAGGTAGAGGGTGAAGAAATAGGAGGTGGGTTCACTTTAGAATTGGATTTCTCTCACTTTTGCTCAAGTTGCCATTGATGGACTTAAGCTTTTCTTGAAGAAGAAGATGATGATCAAGAAGCAAGCATATGATGAGTCTTTTTAAAATGAAAAAGAAATTGAAAACTTATCATAATCTTAACCATAGTTAAGTTTAGAGAATGAACTAGGGTTAGTTCAAATGGTTAGGGTTAAGCATGAGACAAGAATGGTGACTAAGTCAAAGCTTCATGAAGCTTCAATAAGAAACAAAGAAAGCCACCATTCTCATCTTTATCTTTTCCAAATAAATAAATAAACAAATAAATAAATAAATGAAAAAGCAAAACCCTAATCATCAACTTAACCATGGTTTAATTCTATACACTTAACCAAATGAGCAAGCATCATCAAACATGATACAAACATGTGCACAAAAGTATATCACATATACAACTTGCACATCAAGTGAGAAAATCCATTTAAAGTGAACTAATACTAGCTAATGCAAAGTAATATATCAAATATATAATTATACATTAAATCATTAAATCAACATTTGATTTAACAATCCGGTCATATCGCATATAACCGACCAGTATCCTATGTATCGGCTTATCGAATCAATCCTTGATTCGATATCTAGGTTATATCGAATATAACCAATCGATACATCCATCGCGAGAATGAAATACGGTATCACATACACGCATTATTCTTGGTCCTGCACATATCTCATATGCGCTCCTATTTCGTTTCGCTTGAGCCAGGAAACCTCTGTTTAGGACTCTGAAGACTCGTCAATACGCCGGCAGCAGATGATGATCATATCAATCACCCACAAGCCGCAAGCGGTCTGCTAAACGTAACGGCCATCCGGATATTGAACGATCAGAAGATCGACGAGCTAGCCCGCTCACACTCCTGTGAATCCAACCCGTAACACTTACCGTACAGTCCGGTCTGTTCGTCTGATATGTCGCATATCAAATCTAGGGGTGGTAAACGTCAGACCCCAATAACCGATAAGTCGTGCCGATGTGAGGCTCATAACGGGTCGAGAAACTACTGGTAACACTTACCAGTAAATCTCAGATCAGCCCTGGCCAGGGACTTCCCTGTTACGGCCAATCGAGCACAGCGCAACATCAACCCCCAATACCGGGAGAGACGAAACCCCTCCTATCGCTCATTGCCTCCATGTGACTCGGGACTGTGCCCAAAGACCACCGTTTTGCACGCCCTCATGGACGTGGTAAGGTGGAGTTCAAAGCACAGTAGGAATCACACAAGACTCTATGGCGATCTCGGGTCTACAGACTAACCTGCACAAGTGTCACCTGAGAACTGCCATCTGACGTGAGGTATAATACCATCTGGGAGTTCTCGGCGAGTCCGTCCAGTGACCCAGTCTCCACTGAGCACCCGTATACCATCTCTGATGTCAAACACCAATGGATATGGGATCATCCATTGCCCATCTCATGGGTCGAGAAGCGTATACGCTAATCTACTCTGGTATATCGATGCCCCGTCTCGATACACCCACGACTAGGGACCTTGAAGGATGTACTTATGGACTACCATGTCCCCACTAGTATGATCTGCATCATAGTCCAGGTAGTCAAGTACACATCCTAAGGGCTTTACCAACATGTAACCATAAGACAGCATAAAGAGACAAGTGTACATGTTAAAATAAAGAGCAACCAGATAGCATACTATCATATCGAGCAAGAAAGTCATCTCTATATATGTCCAAGCATCCAATATAATATAGATCATCTGTACAGTACTGGCCTCTAGGGCATACATACAACTAACATGGATAACATCCTCCACATGCGATCATGTATATATCACATGGTTCGCACATCTATGGTTGACACCCTAAGCCAGGATGCGCGCTATAATGCAGAAATTTTTGTCTTTCAAAGAGATTGAGATCTATATTATTTGATTTAAAGTGCATTCATATGGCACATTTAAATTCAATAAAAGTAAAAACTTTGATAAGAAGCATTAGCTTCAATCTGTATGTTCGTGATCTTCCTTTTAAAGCCTTAGATTTTAGAATAAATCTCTCATGAAAGCAATGGGTTTTCGTATGAGAGAGATAAATTCTAAGATCATTTGATCTCTTTTTTTTATTTTGAGAAGCACTAGCTTCGTTTTGAAAAGCACTAGATTTTTTTTTATAAAAGAGAGATCATCATCTTCTTTTTATTACATAGCCGACTAGGGTTTCTTCTTCTTCGAGAACTTCGATTCTTTTTTAGAGAAGAGAACAAAAGCTCAGGGAGTCTAGAAAAATTCCAAAAGCCAAAAATCCTCTTTTCATTGTGAAGGGGTTCTTATTTATAGGAAAGAAATTGTTAGAGTTTGTTCCCAATAATCAGATGAGTTTTGATCTCAATTGATTCATATCAATTAAAGGTGACATGCGCACCATTGGATCATTGATCCAAAAATCAATTTTAATTATTTTGTTAAGTTTGTTATTAACAAACAGATTTAAGTTGATTTATATCAATTTAAGGTACTTGCACACCGTTGGATCATTAATCCCAAGATCAATTTTAATTATTTTTGTTAACTTTGTTAACTGATAGAAGATTTTCTTCTAGAAATGATTTAATCAAGCACATGCGATGGCCTTTGTCTTGCTTACGTGCTTTGCACGTGTCGCATCGCATGCGATGGCCTTTGCCATGCGCACGTGCTTTGCTTTTCTTCGCATCGCATGCGATGGTTTAAACCATGTGCACGTGCTTTGCACATGTCGGTCGCATGATAGGTACGCATCTATTAGATGTACCCTAAAATTAGATACGAACAAATGCCCCTCACTACTTTGCCCATATAAGTATGTACGTGGATTAAGTAATGTTCTGCTAGATATTTGATAGCTTAGGAGACAAGTTTAAATCCCTGCCAATTAAGGCTTTTTCTATTTTCATAAGAAGTAAGGGTCTCATGAAGGTATTTCTTCCTGTAAGTCGAGGGAATCTCATAAGTGTACTTTCTCCTTAGGAACCATGGGGATCCCTGAGTGTACTTCATTTATGTGAGTTGTAAGGATCTCACTGAGGTATTTTCTATCTACGAGTCGAGAGGACACGTAAGAAGCTTCTTCTCCTTATTGGTAGCTTGGTTAACCAATGAAACATGTCTTAGGTGTAACCTTGTCGAATTGGCCCTTGGATAGTATACGGTAGTCAGTATGGTGACAGTCCGCAGGGCAGCGATGGCTTAGGAGATAGGTTTAGATCCCTGCCAACTAAATCTTTTCAATTTTATGAGTCGTGGGGGTCTCATAAAAGTATTTCTCTCTACGAGTTGAGAGGATCTCGTAGGTGTATTTTCTCCTTAGGAGTAATAGGGACTCCTAAGTGTCATTTTTCTTTGTAACTCGTAAGGATTCTACAAGGGAGTTTTCTACTTATGAGTCGAGAGGACCCATAAGTGGCTTCTTTACTCCATCATTTGTGTTGAAGTGACCTGGTTTATTTTATGTACTCGTCCTGAAGCGTTGTTTTATGCTCTTTTAATGAATAAACTTGGCCTAACGTTAAATATGCATATCCTTTGTTAACCTAAGAATCCGTTAGGTTTGTGGTATTGGGTGTAGTCCATCACACCGTTGCGTTAGCTAATTCTTCTCGGTTCACATCCACTCAGGTGGCTGTTTTGAGTAGCTACGCACTTGTTGTATCCCTCATCCAATCAGAAGCGGGGATACAACGTCTCAAGTAATCTTCTTAGGCATATGTGTAGATAGCCATCAGATGGTTCAACGTTATGCGCCACCACGGCACTTTACCTTGAGGTTAGGCTTTGTTTGTATGCAGCCGTTGAGATATGTTTCCTTCCTTCAGCGAAGCATGGAAAAACATGCTACTCTTTTCAAATATTTGTGCCCGTGGATCATCTATAGGAGTCGATACTGACATACCTGTTGGGTAGCTATTTTTTTTAATTCCCTGCGATATTCTATCATTTCAGCTTTTCTTATCGTGAAAGTTGTGATTGCCCAATCATTTCGGCTTTTTTTTCATGGTGCCCAATCATTTCGGCATTTTTTATTCCCAGTTTAGTGACTTAGGGGTCAAGAATTTAGAACATGGAAGTTTGGGTGTTGATCGACATTAGTATCACTACACTGAAGCATAATGCCAGGGGCGACTCATCATTTTCCATTGTCTGTTCAGACAAGTGTGGCTTAGAAAATAGGTTTAGGTCCTTGCCAACTAAGTTTTTTTGACTTTATGAGCCGTAAGGGTCTCATAAAGATATTTCTTCCTATGAGTCGAGAGGATCTCATAGGTGTATTTTCTCCTTAAGAGTCGTGAGGACTCCTAAGCGGTATTTACTCTTGCAAGTCGTAAGAATCTTACAAGAGTATTTTCTCCTTGCGAGTCATGGGAACTCATAAGTCGTTCACCATGTCAAGAAATATCACTCGTCTTTGGTGGGACTTGTTTGGGAACATATTTATTGGCCATGGATTGCATACAAGAGTCGATATTAGACCACTTGTAGAGCATAAACTTTGTGGGGTTATGATGGTTTAAGAAACAGGTTTAGACCCTATAATCTAAGGCTTTTGAATTCTATGAGCCATGACCGTTTCATAGTGGGGTATTCTTTTTACGAGTCGTGTGGAACTCATAAGTGCATTTTCTCCTTAGGGATTGTAGGGAATCCTAAGTGTATTGCTCCTTTTTGAGTCGTAAGGATCTCACACACAGATGTTTTCTTCTTACAAGATCGAGAGGGCTTTGCAAGTTTATTTTCCTTTCTTTTTACGAGTCTGCGCATTTTCGGGTTTTCACAAGCTCGCTGGCATTCCTGTTGTTTTTACTCTCAGAGCCCTTTCGGGTTTTCATCTCTGCCCATTTTGCTTGTGGACATACTGTTTTTTTAACGAATGCCTCGTTGGTAGAGTGTCATCGCCAGTGGGAGACTTGGGAGAGATATGGATTGTTTATGCTCGTGGATTGTATACTGTGATCAATTTAGAGATCTACCATAGGGAAACACATTAGTTTAGGGATGTTGCGGTCCATGAGTGACTTAGACCGTCCGTAATTCCAATTTAGGGACAAGGGGTCCGTGGGGGACATAGACCATCTGTGCCCGTAGATTGTATACGGTTGGTTATATGACCCATGCCGTAGGGAGAAGTGTATTTGTGGTACCATCATCCGGTAGGGCTTTCAGAGTCTTGATTTTGGGAAGATAGTGAGCGGACACAAGTGTTGTCGTCTATCATTGACCCGAATCGCCACTCTTTAAGTGTAGTATTTCTTAAGGAATCGACCGTTTATTGGTCGAAGAGGTCTTTCTCCATTCATTTCTATCAGTATGTATGCTCCACCTTAATAGACATGTTCTATGATGTAGGGGTCCTCATGGTTGGGCTCGAACTTTCCCCATTTTGCATGGCTGAGAATCATCGGTCTTTTGACCACCAATACGAGTTCACATTGATGAAACGTTCTCGATCTGGTTAATCTTCCATATGCCCGGGTCATCTTTTCCCTGTGGGCTTCGAGGCTTTGTTGTTCTCCAAGACGGGTTTCATCCAACGCGTCAATATGAAAGTGAGCATTTTTCTCGTCTGTGAGTTCTTGTTGAATCGCCATTCATAAGGAAGGGATTTCAATCTTCAAGGATAGCACTGCTTCCGTTCCGAACACCAATGCATAGGGTTTCGTTTTCTTGGCCATCTTGAACGTCATTCGGTAGGCCTATAGCGCTTCTTGTTGCTTTTCATGACAATCCTTTTTTATTTTTTGAGTCCATCTTCTTTATGAGTTTGGTCAAGGTCTTGTTGAAAGCCTTAGCTATACCGTTGGCTCAGGGGTTATAGACAGAAGAGTATCTCTAGTTTATTTTATATTGTTGAGCTAAGCGACTTATCATGTGGCTTCAAAATGTTGGTCAATTGTTTGAGACTATCAATCGCGGGACTCAAACCTAGTATATGACATAAGTCTTGAAGAAGTGCAGGATGTTTTCCGTCTTTACTTCCCTAAGCGGTACTGCCCCCACCTACTTTGAGAAGTAATCGATTGTTGCGAGAATAAACCGATGCCCTTTAAATGACGCGAGTTCGATGAGGTCAACTATATTCGTTCCCCACATCTCGAATGGCTAGCTGGTTAGAGTTGGGTGCAGGATATTGGGATGCTAATGTATGAAACCCTCGTGTATTTGAAAAGAATGGAATTTCCTTGCATATTCGATGCAATCTTGAATCATCGTAGGCCAATAATAGCCCATTCTTTTAATCTTCATCTTCAAGCCGACTTAATGGGATCCAGAGAGTCCGTCGTGGATTTCTTGGACGGCTTTATTGGTTTCCTTTGGTCCTAAGCATCTTAACCATAGGTGATCGAAGGACTTCTTACAGAGAGTTTCATCGACGAAGGCAAATGACAGAGCCCGTTTACCGAACTGATGCTTCTACAATGCATCTTCAGGTACTTGCTGGAATTTGAAGTAGTCTATAAAGACTTGACACCAATCCTTGCTACCTTCTTCCTATGCTTGGAGAACTTCCCCCTCAACAGTTTCATCTTTGTCAAGTGCTTCTACTGGAGACTCAGAAAGGAGTTCCGCTGGCGCTAGGACCTTAGGGCTTTGGACGGTGATCTTCATGTCGTCAAAGCTTTCATCTGCCGTTTCCTTAGCCAGCTTGGCTAATGCATCTGCCATGCTGTTTTTCGTTCATAGCACATTTTCCAATATATATGTTGTAATCTGTGTCAATAGTTGTTGTACACTTTCACCGTACCTTATCAGCTTTAGCTTACATGTCTTGTAGTCACCATTTACTTGACTGACTATCAATTGAGAATATCCATATATAAGGTGGTACTCAATGCTCATTTCTATTGCGATTTTGAGACCGGCAATAAGAGCTTCATATTTTGTCTCATTGTTAATCCTTGGTTCTGTTAGCAAGAAGGCATAGTGAAGTATCCCTCCTTGAGGAGTCATGAAGATAAGACCCACCCCAGCTTTGACTATCGAGGTGTTCTTCTTCCGTGCTTTCATTGAAGATGCCTCATCGAAGTAGAGCTCCCAACGAGCCTTCACTTTATCTTATTGTTCATTGTCGGTCGTGTTGAATGCATGCTCATCCGGTAGCTCACAGTTTAATGGGGAATCGACTAAGATTGGATGCTCGGCGAGAAAGTCGGCAATAGCCTGTCTTTTTATCGCTTTGAGGAGGCCTATTTTGCTAATCTTCCTATCAACATAGCTTTAGTCATGAGGTACTTAAGTGGATCCACTCTCAAAATTAAGTATACTTCATGTGCTAAGGCGTAATATCTGAGATTCGTGACAGCAAAGATCAGCGCCAAGCAGTGCTTCTCAATAGGAGAGTAATTGCTTTCTGCTCTCAGGAAGACTCGACTTAGATAGTAGAGAGTCCTTTATTTTCCTTGGTATTCTCTTGGGCCCATAGCGCTCCTAACAAACCCTGAAGGGCCGTTGTATAAAGGATAAGGGGCTTTCCCTTAACCAGGGCAGCCAGTACTGGCATATTCTGCAGGTATTGCTTGATCTCCTCCAGTGCTTGTTGGCATTTGTGATCCCATATAAAGGGTGTTCCCATCCTCATGAGGTGACTATATGGCAAACACTTCCTAGAAAGGTTTTCAATGAATCTTCAGATGTGGGTGAGCTTCACTTGAAGATACCGCGGTTGTTTTAGATTTCTTGGTGGGGGCATTTCTGTAATAGCCCTAATCATTGAGGGGTCGATCTTGATCAATCGATGACAAATTATGAACCCAAGGAATTTTCCAGAAGAAACTCCAAAGGCGCATTTCAGCAGGCTCATCTTCAACTTGTACTTTTGAAGGCGTTTAAAAATGGTCCTAAGATGTTCCCAGTGTTCTTCAGAAGACTTGATCTTAACCACCAGATCGTCGATGTACCATTCAATGATATCCAGTATAAGTTCATCGAATATCCTTGTTATGGCTCTTTGGTATGTGGTTCCAATATTTTTCAGGCCGAAGGGCATCACCTTATAACAATACACGCCTAACAGGGTACAGAAGGCAGCGTGCTTTTAATCTTCGGGGTCCATCCTTATCTAATTGTATCCAAAAGATCCATCTATAAATGAGAAAACCTTGTGAGTGGATGTGTTGTCGATCATCAACTCTGTGATAGGCATGGGAAAATCATCCTTCCGGCATGCTCAGTTGAGATCTCGAAAGTCCACGCATATCTGAACTATCCCATTCTTTTTTATTACGGGGAAAATGTTGGTTATCCAATTTGGGTATTGTACTTCATGAATAATTCTAAAGTCTATGAGCTTCTTGATTTCAGCATTGATGCTCATCTCAAGCTCCAGTTGCATCCTTTTCGGCGATTGATTAACAGGCTTCATTTCTCGTTTTATGGCCAGCTTGTGCACTACTATTTCTCGATCTAATCCCGGCATCTCGGTGTAGTTCCAGGAGAAACAATCCTTGTATTCCATAAGTACATTCTTCAAAGCAGCCACCTGTTCTTCAAATAGCAGGTTCCTAACAAATGTTGGTCTCGGATCATCCTCCATTCCTAAGTTTATTTCCCTCAGCTCATCCGCTATGGTAGGGATTCTGTATTCTAGCTCTTTTGGTGATGGAGACAGCTCCAAAATTTCTTCTTCTTTGTTTGTGAGACATTTGAAGAGTTGAATCAAGTCTTCATCTTCTTCTTCGATCAAGAATCTTACCAGGTGACAGGTTTGGGTTCGCCTCCGCTTTCTGGACCGAGCCGGTCCCAATCTGATGGCGTGAGTCTTCTTTGACTCGTGCTTCTATGGCGGATCTATCCTCTAGCTTTTAAATAACACGAATCTGCCTCGCTTGTACTGGTCTTCAACCAAATCCTTAAACACGAAGAAGTCTTCAATCGGGCTGCTTGTCACTCGGTGACATAGGCAATAATCTGGGCGGTCGATTTCGTTTGCCTATTGAGGATGCCGAGGTCTCGGAAGTGACATCGTCTGATATTTCATGACAAGGGCAAATATGTTTCTTTTCTTATCTCGAGAGAAAGAATATTTTCGCCTCATCCTTTCCAGTAAAGAGGGACTATTGTCGGTCTCTCTCTGGTGGAGGGCATCCTAGGTTTATTTTGCTGCCTTTGAAGATTGACAGCGATCATCGCCTTGCTTCTATCTTCATTATCTCGGAATCTTCCTCCCGAGAAGGAAGGTGGAGGCAGCCGAGGTTGGGGAGACTCATATCTTATTTCTTTTGCAGCTTGCTCATATAGGAATTTATGCCTGGCCATTTCATATTCAACCGTTTCACGACTTTGGTTGTCCCGGCTATCCCGACAGGCTTTTCTTATCATCTTGTCGATTTGCTCGTCTAGCGATGGGCTTTGACTCATTTACGTGGATCCTTCTCCTTGCTCAGCCGTGTCTTCTTTGGGAAGATTTTCATCGCTTGAGAGTGTTACCATGTAGCAATTATGTGTTTTCCATCATTTCTTGGGTTGGATATATCCCAAACCCAAAGTATCGAACTTTCCATCAGACTTGGGTCCACGAGTCCCTTGTAACATTTCAGAAAAATAAAATATTATTTTTTGGTAATTGAACAATATAAGTAATAAATATTATGAATATTTAAAGTATGGAGATCAGTTTTAATGATATGGTATAATGATATACCGATAAATTGGGAAATATTTGGAAATTTATATTAATTACTAATTTTAAAAGAATGTATGAAGATTGGGGATTTTACAATTTAGAATACAATTAATTGTGTATGGGTTAGTGCTAAACTCGATTAGTGTTTACTAATCTTTCTTTAAGTAAGATTTGTGCATGACATGCAACATGATATGTTGCATAATACTTGTTATATTTTGTTAATTGTTTGAAAACCATGCTTCGTTCTTTTATTACTTGGTTTTTATTGTTTTTGATTTGAAATTAAAAGAAATAAAAGGAAAAGAAAAAGGAAAAGAAAATAAAAGAATAAAGAATGTGGTATGAGAAAAAGAGAGTAGAGAGAGAGGGGGAGGGGTTCTTTGACCTTAGCTCATTTCATCTTCATCATTTTCTTTTCTCCTCTTCCTCCGCTTATGGCTGCCCTCCTTCCCCCACCTCCTCTACTTCCTCACTACACCCCTATTTCCACTTCAAAACCATGTATCCCCTTCAAAAAAATTGTGCACAAGCTCACTACAATCATGGTGGATCAAGAAAGCTAGGATTTTGAGCACTTGGGGCAACTCAAGAAAATTCTTGAGTTGCCAAATGAGATAATTGTTTCACCATTAGTGTAGTAACTCATTCCCTTTAACTTCTATTTTAGTTTAGAAGCATTTAAGTAAGGTTTAGTGATCTTGGAAAATTCCAAGATGAAGATTAGGGTTTGATTTGAATTGAGGTGGTGAAATTGAGTGTAATTGGTGACTACAACCCCCTTTAGTGTTAAACACTTGGATAAAACCAGAGCCTAGACCATGAAAACTTGAAATAGATGTTTCAATGTCGGTTTTGTGAATATTTTGTGCCTACAGGGAATCTGCAGTGACCTGAAATCTTTACTAGAAAAACTAGCAACCCTATTGACCTAGATGTAACACTAGAAGGCCACCCTGAAAAGAAGAACCCAAGCAAAGCACCCTGGGCCGAGCAGGCCGGAATTTTGGTGGTTCTCGCTGGGTCATCTATAGGAATTGGTGTTGGAATTGGTTCTGTAGCTCACATACCCTATATACTACCCCACTGTACTGCTAGTTTAGCCTAATTTTACCTGAATCAAAATCTGGAACCAGTTTTCTAAGTTGCTTATTTATGTTTTGTGACTTTTAGTGACTTGAATTTTTGGATATTGTGTTTTTTCTCGATCAATTGGTGTTTGTACATCGATGTCGAGCGTTATTTGGTTGTTTTGCATGTGTAGACCATAGGTTTTAACCTATGTGTGATACGCGTGCCGTTATGATTTTCGTGCACGATTTCTCTTTACGATACTATGTGTTTATATGTGTAGGAACCCTCACGTGGACTTTAGATAATAAGGAGGAGCATGGCGAGATCGACTTCGGCAAGGAAGGATCAAGGTGAGTAGATGTATATCTATAGAAGAAGTCGGGTGGATGGCGTATAGCACCCCGCAGTTTCGTAGTGTAGCATGCGAATGCATTATATTATAAATATGTGTTTTGTAAGACGTGAATAATTAGTAAGAAAGGCTTCAGGAGATCATGGGTTAGTTTTAGCGTAATTGGAAGATAGTGCTTTTAGTTTAGTTCTTAGTTGCGAAACCCTAGAGTAAGGTTCACACGCACACACATGCACACACGTGATATGTTTGTGTGTGTGTATGTGGATGAGTTGGTGTGTGTTTGCGTGTATATATATATACACACACACACATATACGTATACACGGATGATGAGGATAGTATATGATACTTGGAGGTGAGTCGATACGATCGGGCATGATGCCGTGAGATCGGTTATGTGATTTGGGGTCGTGTTATGATATACGACATGATATATTAGCGATCGGTGGGCGATGTGTTTTCATACACCCGAGGATATATGGTTGATGATATTGGTATGTACTAGACTGTAGAACAGTATTCCTAATTCAGGATATTATGATAGTAATACCATATGAAAAATGAAGTATATGTGATATTTGACCCGTACCCTGATTTTGGGATGCCGTACGATGTATTTTACCGTACGAGGTATAAATATGATGATTGATCCGCACTCTTAACTCGAGGATGTCGTATTATATATTTTATCGTACGCGGCGCTATTGAGGCGGGATCACCGACTACTAGATATATCGACTCGGATTTAGGTGGATTTCCTTACCCTTTCGATTAGTCTCTTAGTTTCATCCTGTAGTTTACTTGGTAGATGTTAGACTGGGCGCGAGTCATACTTATTTTCAAAACTAACGAATCGTGAGTATTTTAAAGACAGGTCGAGAGATACTACGGATTTTTCAAATGATGTGTCTTTTCTCAAAGACCCCGTAGCCTTTATTTTTATAAAAACACGATTCGTGTGATTTCAGACACCAAAAACTGTATGACTCGTATATAGAAATGTATATGCTTATATGTTGCGGTTACTACATCTTTTTCTGTATATTCATGTTGTTCTTATTGCATTGCATGCTTGTACATGTGTTTTCTTTTATTATTATGAACCCATGTTGTCAGGACACCAGCACCATTACCGATGATGCGTATTCCATGAACACTTGCTTGCCGGCTCACACATATCATCATCGGTAATTGCTATGTCACGTACACCTTAGATAATGTTACTTCACTGATATAACTTGCTAGCTAATAGTTCCGATATATCATTACTGTGCTAGTTTAGATATTTCATTTTTTACTTAGATACCCATACGTATATATATATATATATATATATATATATATTCATTTGACATGCAATATTATGGGGCTTTATGTCGGTAATTCACTGTTTATTTACTCTCGAGTTTGGGATTTCGGATTTTCCATGGGATTTTGGATTTTCCATGAGATTTCTGGATTTGGAGAAACCGCAAGGATTTTATAAACTCATTATCATTTCTAAAAGATAGAAATTGCGGTTTTCTCGTGATATGATGTGAGATGTGTCCACCATGAGTTTTCTCGGTTCTTGAGCGATATCATACACCCGATTCGAGGATATGGATGAACCGTCTGTGGGTACATGGTGGACCCGATGCGGTACCCCGGGGCAAGATGGTCGCAGATGATGGCGTTGAGCCTGGCACAGGTGCACTACCAACCGGTTATTTATGACGCGGCGGATATCCGGAGAATACCGACATAGTCTTGAGATTTGCTGATATGGGCCAGTCCGGATTGCCGGAGCCCGAGATATTGAGATTTGATGATATGGGCCAGTCCGGATAGCCGGAGCTCGAGATATTGAGATATTGGGATATATGTTTTGTGTCGATGCTTGACACGGATTCTCTGTTGATTTCATTGATGATACTTCGATTTTTACATAGAAATTTCACTGAGATAAGAAAACAATTTTTCTCGTTCAAGATGTATTCTGTTTTCATTCTTAATGCATTCGTACATCATATATGTGATATGTGGCTACCTGAGGCACTGACATGAGAACTTGGTATTACATTTATGTTTAGATGATTACCCTTGACATTATTAGATGTTTCAGGTTATATATTATTAGGATATTATTGTATGACCTAGGAGAGAGTCATATATGCGATTTCTTCTTGGTGATTTTTTCTACTCATGAGTTGGCAACTCACCCCGTTGTGCCACAGTTTCTTGCAGGTTCGGCGGTATAGCTTTCGTTGCGGCTTTCTGGTACACTGTTTCCTTCCGGGTGATTGTTTTGGTAGGTGGGTTCACTTGTATCGTGACCACCGTTGTACTTTCATTTTTTTTAGTTGTATCTAGTAAACTCCATCAACAAGACTTGTATTATTTGATAGACTTAGAAGACCAGCTGTATATTCTTTCGACCTTAGAGTCGCGCGCTTGTATTATTATGATTCTTCTCTGGTTTTCTTAAGGACGTTGGTTTTCCTTCTGAGTTTTGATCCTCACCCTTCGGTATTGTACATTATATTGCTTATGTGGTTATTCCGCCAATTGGCGAAGAGCTAGCTCCCGCTTGGGGATGCCTTTATGCATTACACATATATATATTCCTGTTTGTACCCGTTTGGGGACAGTGTTTATAAAGGGAATTCTGCCGAAATTTTTGGAAAAGACTTAATGTTTTAAAAATGCTTTCTACGACTTTCAAAGTGATTTTTATATGTTAACTTTAAATAAGTATTTCCTTCACTCTCTTTTAAATGGTTTAGATTTCTAGGCTTTTGGCTTACTTGAATTAGGTGGGGTCCTATAGACTTCACATGATTTAAGTGCCAGTCACGTGCCATTTCGGGTCGTGACAAAGTTGGTATCAGAGCATTTGGTTTAACCTTGGTTCGAGTCTAGGTTTGACTATGCGGAGTTTAGGGCGTATATATATATATATATATATATATATATATATATATATATTCGGAACCTAGGCTTGTCCTTACGGAACTTAGACTTGGTCGAGGGGGTATTAGACCCGAACTTTCGTCGCATAGGTTAACCTTGGTTGATGGAGTAGGTGACTTAAGTAGAGTGACGTACTGTGTGTATGTTCCGCAGCATACTTACGATACGCTATTCCGCTTAAGAAGACTTAGGATATACATTTCTTTGCACAGTATTCTATTCGTTCCTATGACCTATCCTTATCGATATCGGTTTGTGGTTTTTGTTACCACGGTTACATGGGCAGAGAGAGCTGTGGCTAGAGTTACAGGCAGCACGAGCTTGTCATGGACGAGGACTGACCATAATGTTTTTCGGTGACATGAGCGTTTCGATATGTCGTTTTTCTATGTTTTCTCGTGGATGCGAGTGTGTGATATCTACACCAGATGATCAGGCTACCGCTAGAGGCCAGCCAGAATATGATGGCCGTCAATGCACCGTTTATTCTTGATGATTGAGGCGTTGTCTATCGTGCGGACGGATGAGCTAGTTGTTTCTGCGACTGACAAGATATCACCCCAAATGTTTGAAGCTATTGCAGTACGAGTTTGTACTTAGGGATATGATAGAAGATCGCTAGTCACCCATGGATGAATGACTAGGACATATGGTTCGTTTGCATACCGCGATGCGAGGTCGTCAGATTGATTAATTTCAGCTAGAAAAGACTTCACACAGGCACTTTGAGAGTCGATAGAAAACAGACGAATGAAGAGTATTCTTCCAACGAATTGGAAGAGTTTCCGAGGGCGTAGTTGGCCAGATGCCTACCATAAGATATTGAGCTGTTGAGTTTGTAGTTTTAGAAAGGAGACTCTAAATATGAGTATAGCCGTTTGTAGCGCAGTCCATACAGCTACGAAGAGACAAGTCCGAATCAGTTGATATTAGAGAAAAGTGGAGTAAAAGGTTCGTACGAGATTTTGACAAGATGACGTTCCACTCCGTTGACATCAGAGATGTGATACGCATGCAGAGGCATTGAATATGGATATATCTTTTGGAAGGAGTCGTGATGAGTATGCGGCCGTTCCGGAACAAGAAATAGATTTAGTAAAGGGTGATAACTTCCGGGCAGTTCGACAGAAACAAGATTTGGGAGAGACACCAACAGAATCTTTCTGGAATACTACACGAGAAGATTTGGACCCAAGATCGGTCGTATTACGCACACCCAGCAGGACAGAGTTCGGCATCATCGACGAGACATGTTATGAGTGACTATGATAGTTGGCCAGAGATTTTTTGAGGATGTGCCAGAGCGAAACTGTTTCCGTCATCATTTCCATATTGGGCCGTCGAGCCGAGGAGTTATGTAACTGGCAATCCGCAGTGAGAGACAAGAGCATAAGGGCACAAGACGCCAGACCATGAACAGGAGGCAAGTAGATATCTTGCTCTGCTAGCTTTGGATGCACTGACACCTTCTCGACTTTGAAGGAAGGACATATCGACGACAGTGTTTACGATTTGCGATTTGGTGATTCGAATATCACGTGTCCGTCATCTTGGATTTCGGTATTTTGGGCAATTATTTGCATGATTGGGATTTTGTACACCACAGTTGCACTCGACTTCGATTTGATGTGATTCGAGATGTTTGATTTTGATTTCATGCCTATGGTATGTATGTGACTTGACTTGTGCCTTTGGTGTAGTGCTCATGCACTTTCAGTACTTTGATTCGATTTTATGCACGTTGATGCACGTGGTTGTGAGATTTTATACCACTGTATACCTGATTCGGATTGATGTCTGTTTTATACCGTCGATTTCAATTGTAATATTCGATATTTGTTTTCGTGCACTTTATCCACTTGAGTTGGATTCTTACGCATACTTGGCGTGCTTGATTCGATTTTGGTGCACACCAGATGCACTAAATCGGGATTCTTCGTACATATCAGATGCACCTAATATTGTTGTCAGGCACACTCGTTGCCCTTGACAGGTATTTTCGTGCACACCCGTTGCACTTAGATTTTATTTCCGTGCACACGTATGGCACATTCATTGATTTCTATTTTTGTGCGCACCAGACGCACGAGGCATTATTACATGTACTATTGAGTATGATCTCTTTTGAGAAGTACGTTTTTATGATATTTACTATTTAGTTTCATAACCGAGCAGGACTGTTCTGAGAACAGTACCTACGTGTTTTTGCATGTATCGATAGTTATCAAAGGGATTTCCAAAAAGGAGCTACAGTCTCAATATTTTTCCTATGTGTCCGAGATGACACGAAACATTTTACAAAGGAAACCCTTCTAAATTATTTTCAAAACGGCGGGACGTGTATGTTAAACAAAGGATATATAATTTTTATATAGTTATCTTTCTTACAATAAACGTCCGCTACTTATGCTGTGATACGCGCATCGCACAGCGACTTGAAAAATGATTGGCATGCATTTCCTTTCAGATGTTTTGACGAGTTTACAACAATGCGTACTATGTACATGTTATAGTTTTGAGTATATCATGTTGGTTTTCGTATTGGATTTTGACATTGGTATCTTCACCATAACTCCGATGATAGCATGATGCTTGACGGAGTTTTGATTGAGTTATATACTCGTTTTTATGCGCGTACATTGCGCTAAGACGTGTTTTAAGTATTGATGACTTCGGAGCCCCGACGACTTGGTTGTTTTTGCTGAAATGTTTTAGTATTTGTGGGGATTAAATTTAAATTCGGGGACCGAATTTATGCAAGGGAGGAAGACTGTAACATTTCAGAAAAATAAAATATTATTTTTAGGAAATTAAACAATAGATGTAATAAATATTATGAATATTTAAAGTATGGAGATTAGTTTTAATGACATGGTATAATGATATACCAATAAATTGGGAAATATTTGGAAATTTATATTAATTACTGATTTTAAAAGAATGTATAAAGATTGGGGATTTTACAATTTAGTATACAATTAATTGTGTATGGGTTAGTGCTAAACTCGATTAGTGTTTTCTAATCTTTCTTTAAGTATGATTTGTGCATGACATGCAACATGATATGTTGCATAATATTTGTTACATTTTATTAATTGTTTGAAAACCATGCATCATTCTTTTATTTCTTGGTTTTTATTGTTTTTGATTTGAAATTAAAAGAAATAAAAGGAAAAGAAAAAGGAAAAGAAAAGAAAAGAATAAAGAATGTGGTATGGGCAAGAGAGAGAGAGAGAGAGAGGAGAGAGAGAGGGAGAGGGTGAGGGGTTCTTTGACCTTAGCTCATTTCATCTTCATCATTTTTTCTCTCCTCTTCCACCTCTCATAGCTGCCCTCTTTCCCCCACCTCCTCTACTTTCTTACTACACCCCAATTTCCATATCAAAACCATGTATCCCTTTCAGAAAAATTATGCATAAGCTCACTACAAGCATGGTGGATCAAGAAAGATAGGATTTTGAGCACTTGGGGCAACTCAAGAAAATGCTTGAGTTGCCAAATGAGATAATTGTTTCACCATTAGTGTAGTAATTCATTCTCTTTAACTTCTATTTTAGTTTAGAAGAGTTTAAATAAGGTTTAGTGATCTTGGAAAATTCCAAAATGAAGGTTAGGTTTAGATTTGAATTGAGGTGGTGAAATTGAATGTAATTAGTGACTACAACCCCCTTTAGTGTTAAACACATGGATAAAACAAGAGCCTAGACCATGAAAACTTGAATTAGATGTTTCGTTGTCGGTTTTTTGAATATTTTATGCCTACAGGGAATCTGAAGTGACCTAAGATCTTTACTAGAAAAACTAGCAACCCTATTGACCTAGATGTAACACTAGAAGGCCACCCTGAAAAGACGAACCCAAGCAAAGAACCCTGGGTCGAGCAGGCCGGAATTTTGGGGGTTCTCTCCAGGTCATCTGTGCAAATTGGTGTTGGAATTGGTTCTGTAGCTTACATACCCTATATACTACCCTATTGTATTGCTAGTTTAGCATAATTTTACCTGAACCAAAATCTGGAACCAGTTTTCTAAGTTGCTGCTAGTGACTTGAATTTTTGGATATTGTGTTTTGTCTCGATCGATTGGCGTTTGTACGTCGATGTCGACCATAGGTTTTAACCTATGTCTGATACGTTTGTCGTTATGATTTTCGTGTGCGATTTCTGTTTACGATACTATGTGTTTATATGTGTAGGCTCCCTCACGTGGACTTCGGATAACAAGGAGGAGCATGGCGAGATCGACTTCGGCAAGCAAGGATCAAGGTGAGTAGATGTATATCTACGGGGAAAGTTGGGTGGATGGCGTATAGCACCCCCGCAGTTTCGTAGTGTAGCATGCGAATGCATTATATTATAAATATGTGTATTGTGAGACGTGAATAATTAGTAAGAAAGGCTTCAGGAGATCATGGGTTAGTTTTAGCGTAATTGGAAAATAGTGCTTTTAGTTTAGTTCTTAGTTGCGAAACCCTAGAGTAAGGTTCTCACACACACACATGCACACCCGTGCTATATTTCGGTGTATACGTTTATATGTGTGTATATATATATATATATATATATATATATATATGTGGATGCATTGATATACACACACACACACACATATACGTATACACGGATGATGAGGATGGTATATGATAATTGTAGGTGAGTCGATACGATCGGGCATGATGTCTTGAGATCGGTTATATGATTTGGGGTCGTGTTATGATATACAACATGATATATTAGCGGATCGATGGGCGATGTGTTTCACCCGAGGATATATGGTTGATGATTTTGGTATGTACTAGACTATAGAGCAATATTCCTAATTCAGGATATTATGATAGTAATACCATATGAAAAATGATGTATATGTGATATTTGACCCGTACCCCAATTTTGGGATGCTATACGATGGAATTTACCATAAGAGGTATAAATATGATGATTGATCCGCACTCTTGACTCGAGGACGTTGTATTATATATTTTATCGTACGTGACGCTATTGAGGAGGGATCTCCGACTACTATAGATATCGACTCGGACTTAGGTGGATTTCCTTACCCTTTCAATTAGTCTCTTAGTTTCGTCATGTAGTTTACTTGGTAGATGTTAGACTGGGCGTGAGTCATACTTATTTTCAAAACTAATGAATCGTGAGTATTTTAAAGACAGTCCGAGAGATACTACGGATTTTTCAAAGGATGTATCTTTTCTCAAAGACCCCGTAGCCTCTATTTTTCTAAAACCACGATTCGTGCGATTTCAGACACCAAAAACCGTATGACTCGTATATGAAAATGTATATTCTTATATGTTGCGGTTACTACATCTTTTTCCGTATATTCATGTTGTTCTTATCATATTGCATGCTTGTACATGTATTTTCTTTTGTTATTATGAACCCATGTTGTCAGGACACCTGCACTATTATCGATGATGTGTATGTTCACGAACACTTTCCTGTCGGCTCACACACATCATCATCGGTAATTGCCATGTCACGTACACCTTAGAGAATGTTACTTCACTGATATAACTTGCTAGCTCATAATTCCGATATATCATTACTTTGCTAGTTTAGATATTGCATTCTTTACTAAGATACCCATGCGTATATATATATATATATATATATATTCTTTTGCCATACAATATTATGGGGCTTTATGCCGGTAATTCACTGTTTATGTACTCTCGAGTTTGGGATTTCGGATTTTCCATTAGATTTTTGGATTTAGAGAAACCGTAAGGATTTTATAAACTCATTATCATTTCTAAAAGATAGAAATTGCGGTTTTCTCGTGATATAATGTGAGAGGTGTTCACTACGAGTTTTCTCGGTTCTTGAGTGGTATCATGCACCCAATTTGAGGAGGAGGATGAACCGTCTGCGGGTGCATGGTGGACCCGGTGCGGTACCTCGGGGAAAGTTGATCGTAGATGATGGCGTTGAGCCCGGCAGGGGAGCACTACCGACCAGTTATTTATGACGCGGCGGATATCCGGAGGATACCGACGTAGTCTTGAGATTTTTGGCCAGTCCGGATTGCCGGAGCCCGAGATATTGAGATTTGATGATATGGGCCAGTCCGGATTGCCGGAGCCCGAGATATTTAGATATTGGGATATATGTTTTGTGTCGATACTTGACACGGATTCTCTGTTGATTTCATTGATGATACTTCGATTTTTACACAGAAATCTCACTGAGATAAGAAAACAGTTTTTCTCATTCAAGATATATTCTGTTTTCATTTTTAATGCATTTGTACATCATATATGTGATATGTGGCTACCTAAGGCGCTGACACGAGCACTTGGTATTACACTTATATTTAGATGATTATCCTTGCCATTATTAGTTGTTTCAGGTTATATATTATAAGGATATTATTGTATGACCTAGGAGAGAGTCATACATGTGATTTCTTCTCGGTGATGTTTTCTACTCACGAGTTGGTAACTCACCCCCGTTGTGCCACAGTTTCTTGCAGGTTTGGCCGTACCGGTTTCGTTGTGGCTTGCTGGCACACTGTTTCCTTCCAGGTGATTGCTTTGGTAGGTGGGTTCACTTGCATCGTGACCACCGTTGTACTTTCATTTTTTTCAGTTGTATCTAGTAAACTCCATCAACCAGACTTGTATTATTTGATAGACTTAGAAGACCAGCTGTATATTCTTTCGACCTTAGAGTCGCACGCTTGTATTATTATGATCCTTCTCTAGTTTTCTTGAGGACGTTGGTTTTCCTTCTGAGTTTTGATCCTCGCCCTTCGTCGTTGTATATTATATTGCTTGCGTGGTTGTTCCACCAATTGGCGAAGAGCTAGCTCCCGCTTGGGGATGCCTTTATGCATTAATCATATATATATTCCTGTTTGTATCCGTTTGGGGCCAGTGTTTACAAAGGAAACTCTGCCGAAATTTTTGGGAAAGACTTGATGTTTTAAAAATTCTTTCTACGACTTTCAAAGTGATTTTATATGTTAACTTTAAATAAGTATTTCCTTCACTCTCTTTTAAATGGTTTAGATTTCTGGGCTTTTGGCTTACTTGAATTAGGTGGGGTCCTATAGATTTTCCATGATTCAAGTGCCAGTCACGTGCCATTTCGGGTCGTGACATCCCTTGTGTTTTCTTGATTATCCTGTTGTAACATTTTAAAAATAAATAAATAAATAAATTCTTTAAGTGAATTTCCCGATAACTGGTAAAATAACTCGTATTTTCTGTAAATCGTAACTATAATTATTTTTCAACATAGAATTAAATACGCATATTTAACTATGTAATTGCTAGTATTTTGTATTTAATTGGTCACTTATAAATTATTAGTTTACTTAAATATTTTTCCTTAATTAATTATTTTAAATATTATCATAATCTTTTATTTATACGTTAAATTAGTGTAAATTACAAATTGGAATGAGTTAATTGGACAAATGCGAACCATGACAACTTGGAAACAAGTTTGTAACATGCTCTTTGTTTTTAAATATGTCTCCACCATTCTAGAAAAGTCTAGGAGTTATTTAGAAAAAAAAAGAAATTAAATAATTAAAGAAAAAGAGTTAAAAGAAGTGATAATTAGGATGTTCCACACACATCCACACATACACCTCACTGTTTTACCCTCTCTCCAAGGCTTGGCTGAGCCCCCTTGACAGCCCTCCCTCTCTCTTCACAACTTCTCATCTCATTCTCATTTAAAAAAATTAAAAAGAAAAGAAAATTAAAAAGGGGGGGTTAATATGTGAAATGATGGAGATGTTCTACACACACCCACACACTTCTTTCTCTCTCTCCTCTCTCATTTTGTGCAGGACGAAACCAGCAGCCCCCCATTACCCACTTGCTCCACCTCATTTCACTTCAAAATTCTTCAAAAAAATGCATCAAAAATCAATACAAACTCTCACAATTCATCATTTAACCTTTACCTATTATACTTTGTTCAAACTAGCAAGGATATTGGAGCAAAGGAAGCATTTTGGAGGCATGTTTGCAAGGTTGATCTCTTGGGTTGTGAGGTATAATCCTAACCCAATGATTAATTGTAGGTTAATTACTTCAATTTAATTAATTTCGGTGTTTAATTATGGTTCTAAATTCAACTTGAAATTTCAAGATTAGGGTTGAACTAAAGTTAGGATTTTTATAAATAAATCAAGTTAGTTAAGTGTAGACTTATATTTTAAGACATGCAAAAACCTAATCTAGTTGCTAATTTGTTGATTGTTACATTTAAATTGTCCTAATTATAATTTTTGCAAACTAGATTTTTATGAATTATAAAAATAAGTGAGATAAAAATCTAGTTAATATTGTGAAGCCTAGGTAAGATTTTAAATGAATAATTGTGGCCACTAGAAGTTCTAAAACATCTAGAATTGTGCTAAAAGCGGTTAAGGGTTGCTTACTAGGTTTTCAAAACAAATCGATTCTAAATTAAGTTGAGGTTTTGATGTTATACAACCTATTTCCTTTAATATCTAGGGCGTTGTGAGTGCGCGACGGGTATGATTGGGTTTTAGGCTTGGTGGTTTTCACGAATCGCGACCCTAGTTAATGTTTGTGGTGTGTCGCGAACGCGTTCTGTGCACCAAGTGTGTGCGCATCTAGTTAGTGTGCGTGATTGATTTGTGTCGTTTGTCCTTTGACTATTCGTATATTTATCCTTTTAATTGCTTGTGTGCGATCCTAGGATCGGGTGCAGAGGTGTCGGATGCGGCGCGGAAAGATAGAATGGAGATCGGATCAGTTTAGCCGAGGCGTCCCGGTGAGTAGATATACACATTTATAGGGGGATCGTCTGGATGGCGCGCGGCGCCCGATGGTTTAGTATTACTTATTGTATTTGCATTATATACGTAGTTCCCTTGTTAGCCATCGCATTGCATCGCATCGTTATATGTATAAATATGTGTGTGTGTGTGTGTGTGTGTGTGTGTATGTGATATATCGTCTTATAGGACACTTGCATCATTACCATTGGTTCCTGCCACACGTGCACTACTTATGCGAACACACACGCCATTGGTAATTGCGATGTCACGAATACTATAGAATTTGCTTAGAATTGGTATTAGTGCATTTGCATCATATATGATCCGTAGACTTATACCTGTATATTCATTTCCTTAAGATGGATACGTAGGATTGTTAATCATATATGCATACCTCATTGCATTATGATTCATGCATAGTTCTGGCCGTACTTCATATGGTATATACTACCGTATCTTAGATTTCCATCATCACCGGCATGTTTATATATATTGTGATTCTTCTCGAGGGTTTCAGTATTTATGAGGTTTCTGGATTTTTTGGGAAAACCGCAAGAATTTATAAACTTATTATCCTTTTAAAATGAAAGTTGCGGTTTTCTTGTGATGTATGTGTCGTCCACATTGAGTTTTCCTGATTGCTGTTGGTTTTCGAGACCCGATTCGAGGAGTGGATGAACTGTTTCGGGTACATAGTAGGCCTGGTACGGTACCCCGGGGCAAGAAGTTCGAGTTGTAGACGATGAGCCTGGCTGGAGCAGACTACCTACCGGTGATGTCGTATGCGGAGGATATCCATAGGATATCGTCGTAGTCGTGAGATTTGATGATATGGGCCGATCCGGACTGACGAAGCCCGAAATATTGAGATATTGAGATATTGTGACATGGAGATGTCGAGACATTGAGATATTGAGGCATTGAGATATATATATTTAGTGTCAATGCTGGACATGGATTTCAGTTGATTTCATTGATGATACTTCAGTTATTTCACAAAAGTTTTACTAAGATAAGAACACAGATTTTTTCGTACCAAACATATTCAGGTTCATGTGATTATGTATTCATGTTGCACACATACTAGTGCATTGCATCATATCGGTATATGTAGGCTATGACGCATCGCGTGCATGGTTACGATAGCCTTATTAGATGTTACTTAGTACTCACGAGTTGGCAACTCACCCCCGTTGTACCACAGTATCTTGCAGGTCTGACCCGTCAGCACAGTGGCGGCGGGTATACCTTCTATTCCACTTCGTTTGCTTCGGATTGCAGCTTGCTCATAGGTGGGTCTTGGAGGATTTTATTTTGCTCCCACCATGTATTTTATTTATATCTAGTATACTCTATCTATCCTTTTATTTTGGACTAGACAGTGAGACTTGAGAGATTTGTATTGTGGTTTTTGGTGTCGATGTTCACTTGAGCCGATGTGATGTTTTTATGCTTTTATACTTACTTCGCATTATTATGATATATTCATTTCTTGTGGTTGTGATTCTGCCTTTGGCGAAGAACTAGCTCCCGCTTGGGGATGTCGTTATTCATTTATATGTATTTACTTGTTTTGTACCCGTTTCGGGGCCTGTATTTACAAAGGAGACACTGCCGAAATTTTCGGAAAATTCTGATGTTTTCAAAATGATTAATGTGACTTATTTGGTTTAAAATGTTTTCTTTAAATAAGTTTTTCTTCACTCTATTTCTTTAAATGGTTTAGATTTCTGGGCTTTGGCTTACTTAGATTACATACGACTTGAGATGTTTCATAATTTAAGTGTCAGTCACGTTCCGTACCTTCGGGTCGTGACACCTATAGAATCGGTCTTGTTGAATGGTCTATTCGGTCGGTATCCATTGTCACTTCAAGAAGTCCTCAAAACTCCTGGCACGGTATCATAACAGGAGGACGGGCTTCAGTCTATCAAGACTTTGATCGAGTACTTCCCATATTTCCCTTTGTATTCTGGTTTCTTCCGACTTATAGAAAAGGGTTGCTCTTTCTCCCTATACCTGAGAGGCATATAGAAAGTCACCATCTCCTCCATCTTATCAACGTTGATGGTTTCGAGCTCTTTATAATGTTGAGATGAAACGATGGTAATCTGTAAGACCTGATCTTTCTCGTCAAGAGTCTTTATCTACGGATGAGTGGAAAACACGGCATTGGTCTCTTCATCCGAATCGCTGCTGAAGACCGAGATGAAGGTTGACGAAGTTGGTTGATCACTTCCTACCCATGGTCGCCTTAAGAATATTATCTCCTCACCTTCTTCAGAATCGCTTCCAAAGACTGGGACATTGGCCATCTGCTCTTGTTTGTCTTCCGATTTGCTGCATTTTTCTGTATATTCAAAGTATGGCAGGAAGTATTTGGCGTCTTCATATTTTCACATTGAGTTCCCCTAAAAGAGATTGAGTTCCCCTATAATGACATGCTCCTTGCCATCGCTAAAGTAATTCATACACTGGTACTGTGTAGAAGGGATAATGTTGTACTCGTGTAACCAGGATCTACTAAGTAAGGCTTTATAACACTTCTTGGCTTCAATAACATAGAATTTGATGTTCGTACCCGAAGCAGAGTGTCAAAATGATAGACCCCAGCGTCTGTGAAGATTGAGAATCGAACCCAGAAATAGTGATCTTCTCGTGACCGAGATATCGAACATCTACAGACAGTTCTTTGTGGACTTTGAGATTCAAAAGGTTGACCGAAGACCCATTGTCGATGAGTATCTTATTTATCCTCCGGTCGCCGCAGTACCCAGCTACGTAGAGCGGTCGGTTGGGGTCGAAGGTCCCTAGAAGCGAGTCTTCATATCTGAATGTAATGGCGGCCTTATTAACCTCTGCAAGCTTGCCTTTCATATCTTCTTCCGCAAAAAGCACTTGAAAGTGCTCGGGCTCTTGCGGCGCCTTGATGAGAACATCTCCAAACTCTTTTGATAGAAGGATAGCATCATAAATGCTTAGGTGCGATGGCAACTTCTTCAAGTGTGCCAAGATATTATAATCAACCTTATTTTTCTTAGGCGGATCTTATGCAGTGAGATCTCTGGCAACTTCCTTCCGCGCCGATCTCTTCAACAACCTTTTATTTTCCCTTGTCCTGCTTCCTTTTGTTGGCGGGTCTAAGACTCTTTTCTAGCATAGTACGATTTTGCAACTGTATATTGTCACACCATTCCGTATCTTCCTCTTCCTCTGCATAGCGAGGGTTGAATAGGAATTCATCTTCAGAATCGCTCCAGAAGGTGGGAACCCTGGAAGTCCCTTGAGCATCAGCCATGTTACAACTTTCTATTACCGATCTCATTTTATCGCCGATTTCAGGACCATCGTCTTTAAGCAGTCGAACCATTGCCTTTCATTTCTCTTTCTTTAGCTTCATGTGACGAGAGATATAACGACACCACCACTTCTTGAATTCATAGCATTCGTCAATGGAGTGGATAACCATCCGGTGATATAAGTAGTATCTCGAATACTCTTCTCCTCCCTTGAAATAAGAGACTCCTGGTGTATACATCAGGAAGGGTGGCAGCTTCATCCCCTTAGGGCTTTATCGGAACGCTTCCCAGTGACGATCTTGCTTTTCTTTATTGGTGGCGGATTCTTCTTCAGTTGGAGAGTTATGTAATTTGCCACTCCCGCGGCTTCTTTCTCCAAACGCCGTCACTTGGCCTTTTCACATAAGGCCATTTCACATTGTTGATTCTTTTTGCTTGCTTGAAAAGCCTCTGTTCATCTCAGAAAACTGCATTTTAATACCACTCATTCATTATCTATTTTGTTATATATCGGTGCTATTAACAAGTGTTTGCTCAGTAAATACAGATTACATGTATCCGTGACACAATACTGGAAACACACTCAAAATCACGGATATAACGTTTGGACGTCAACACTGCAAACAGAACAGAAAACCGATCATGATTCAAAGAACTCATTTTTGCAAGTAAACAAGTTTTGGTCCAACACATTACAAATGTGAATGATACTCTTGGTGACTTGGACCATGGTGGGACTTCCTTGGCACACAAGACATGATGAATTGTGCAAGTAGGGAACATGAGCATTAAATGCTAAAAGAGGTGATGTGATTTAAAGCATCATGATTTCCCTCCAAAAGCTACTAAGCAACCAATGTTGTTATCAAGAAATCAAACAATACCAATAGACTTGTGGAGTGCACACAACATCAAAGAACCAAAGACATTTCATTAATGATTCAATAAACTTCGACCTTTCTTCTAATTCTTTATTCTTGTAACAGGTCTAAGTCCGCGTCAGCCGATAGATCTTCTACTAATTCCAAGACGAGACCCAGTGACCTACACAAAATCGGCGACACACTCCAAAAATCCGGCGTCGCCGGTCCAATCCAGCCCGATGCTCCCCATTTTTCTTCCGGTTGTTTATTTGGGTCGCATCATCTTATTTTTATTGTTTTTTCATTCTGGAATGAGGCCTATAAATACCAGATCAATAGGCAAGGGGAGGGGATATATACTTTTTGGTTTAGAACAATTGTAATTTGTAGATGGTAACTTGCTTTTCCTTTGAACTCTTGAGCTCTTGCCCCTTTGTCTTGACCTTGCAACTTCTTCATTGAACTTGCAAGCTTAAGATTTAGGTTCTTGAACTCAAGATTAGTTGTATCTCATTAGAAAATCAATAAAAATTCTCATTGTTCATTACATGTGTCTTGCTTTCTACAAACATTGAACTTGTGAAATCCTTTCCTTGCTTTGATCTTGCAACCTCTTAAGTGAGCTTGCAATCTTAAACTTTGGTATTTTTATTTCACATTGGTACGGACTTAAAGAACATAGATCTTTTGCATGTAGGATACACCGGTTCTTAAATTTCTAACCTTACTTCACTTTTCTCGCAATTTTTGTATGTGCCTTACTCTTTTCTTTCTTTTTATTTTTATTGTAAATATGTGTGAGTAATTGATTTACTTGTTAAGGGTAGAATATGGTTAGTTTGTGTTAGGAGATGTGTTTGCTAAAACCTTAAAAACCTTAACTTTGTAATTGAAACTTCGACCAAACAACTCGCAACTCCGTTCCGTTAGGCACCCTATCCTACCACGATAGCGGTGAATCCTAATCATGACCGGTTGCGAGTGGTTTGCCGAAGACTAAGATCAAGAGACAACAATGGAAGGACAAAGGACAAGAAATACGGATTTAGCACACAATCGCAAATACCGTACTTCAAGTTCCCTAATCCACGTTGTTGCCTATTGCCTTAGTGTCAATATCAGAATTAAGGTCTATAAAGAAGCGGCAAACATCATCCTAACACAAGCTAACCTAAAACTACCCCTAATAAGCCCTTTTATTGAACATATCATTGTTACGACACTTAGTATAAAAAATAACCCAAGTTACGGTATTATAACTCGTTAAAACAAGCTAAAATGCCTACCATCTCCTTGCGGACGACCCGTACTCATCGCGGCTCGCTACACGCGACACCGTCTTTGATTGCGGTAATTTCAAATTCTTTCTAAATACGACATGGTGAAAATCTGTCTTAATCAAATGGCGCCATTACCGGGGAGATGGTAACGCTATTAAACTTGTAGTCTCGGTTTAATTTATGAATATTTTGTACAAAACAAACTTTCTAACAGATTCAATGGATAAAACACATTCTTTTTAAAACCAACACGAGAACTAAAACCAATGATGTTCTCTGGATTTCTGTTCTGCTAACACACTGTACTTTAAAATGAAAATCAAGGTATAACAGTGGAATACTATTATCACATTGAGGAAACACACAAAATTTGAGCACCAAATTTTTAAAAACGACCGGCGAGAACTTGAAAATTCCTGATATCGCCGGCCCCTTTGTGAGGTTTTGAAAATATTTTTTTTGTTGCCTCCAGTGTTCTGTTAGTATCCTATTTTTATTTTTTTTATTTTCTTAATTATTTGTGTTCAGAACTTTGGCTATCTATATCGCTTTCTTGCTCAAATATCCGTATTTTTTCGACATTTGCAGATTTGACGGATTAGCGAGCGACGATTGTGCAGAGCAGGGGGTGTTTTCTAGTATAAGGGGATTGAACAGTTAGTGACAAAGACCCGGATAGTTTGACCTGCGCAAGCATACCATTCAAACACTCGGAGGCAATATCAACACGAGTTTCTTAAACTCAAGTCATTTGGTACGTATTTTCTAAACTTTCTCTTCTCAAATCTGACGCTCCATTTTTCATATCTTTGCAGGATTCTTTGCAACATCGCCGCAATAGCCAAAGAAAAACTAACTGTATTTGTTGCAACGCCACATTTAAAGTAAAAAATTTTGATTGATTGTTTGATAACAAAACTTTGTTGATTTGCGCATTGCATCATTAATACGGACTTAAGGGGCTATAACACCAATTCAAATTGCGTGGGGATTTCATCACCCTTCCTAAAACTCGGGAAATCACTAATTGCATAAGTGTCACCTCAAGATTAATAAAAAATATCTAGACTCAGCCAACTAAGGACTTATCGCGCTCAATAAGACAAAGGAAGATTGTGGGCATTCGGTCGTTTATCTAAACATGAATTATGTGGTGCCTAGGCTAGACAAGTGAGGAGGTAACATTAAAAGGCCCGTCTCATGGTGATTCGTGAGCGGAACCCTCCTTACCTCACTTGTTCTTACCTGGCCACAACTGGCTGTGAAGAGGCGATTTGAGGGTTATCTCACAATTTATCGCTCTGAAACAGTTAGGAGCAGGTCTAGTGGGCTTAGAGGACCCTAGTCTAGGTATTGATTGTGCATTTGTGACTGTGCATTTGTGATTGTGTTTTTTGAAATGTCGTTTCAATTTTACATTCTTACGATACAAACACAAATTCGCCACTTTTACCACCTTCACCCATTTTTTCTCCATTTTCGCTTTCTTACTCTCACATTCTACGCTTTGAATACACTAAACTCGTTTAGTGTATGTCCGCTTGGACTAAGGATCCTAGTGCCCGTTTAGTCCGCGTTTCGTTAGTCTCTACGGACTACGCGATCGACTACGACGTCGAAACTCCTTCCACACCTCTTTCACCCTTACCTTTGCCGGCCAACTCCGACGTTAACCACGATTCTGTTCATACATCTTCACCTTCACATTCATCGTCACCAAATTCTTCTTCCGAGATGTCGGGATTTCATCCTAACATCACTTTACCTCCCCCGAGAATTATTCTACCTCTATTAGGTGCGAATAACCTGTGACCACCTCTAGTTGAAGCGCCACAGCGAATCGCGCTCCAGGATCATTTCTATCCTACCCGCGCTGCACTTCCAACTTGTCTTTCACTTCCACCGGCCAATGGGGATAATTTTGAAATTAAGCCCCACTTCATCAACATGTTGCCCAAATTCCACGGGCTTGAATCCGAAGATGCCTATATCTTCATCAATAAATTCCAGAACGTTTGTCAGATGATGAAGACAACCCAACTGTCTGATGATGCTATATGGCTACGAGTTATTCCTTTCGTTTTGTGCGAACTTGCTGAAAAGTGGATGTATAGCACCACATCTCATTCGATAACCAGTTGGGATGAATTTGTGAAAGCGTTGCTTAAAAAATTCTACCCGAATCATAAGACCGCACGGATCCGAAACGAGATAAATCAATTCACCTTGCTTCCAACCGAACCTTTTTGGAAGTGCTTTGACCGGTACAAGGACCTTCTTGTTCAGTGTCCTCGTCACGGTATAGAGAAATGGCAACTTTGCCAAACTCTGTACGAGGGCCTGAATCCAGCAACTGGACAGTTGATGGAGACCATCTGTCAGGGCCACTTCCTGTCAAATCTGACGAGAAGGCTTGGCAATTCTTTAACAATCTTGCGGAGCAAACGCTGCAGTGGGAGAGCACCCGACCAAAAACCTCAACTTCTTCTTCTTCTTCTTCTTCAGGTCTCCCTAGGACAGGAGTTCATCAACTCGACATCTCAATTGCAATGAAGGCCGAGATGGCCGCAATCATGTGGAAACTGGAAACAATTGAGAGCAAATTCTCATCTTCTTCTCCTGCCCCTGTTCTTCCCCCTCGTACCATTTGTGCTTGTTGTTCGGATCCCTCCCATTTGACCGAAGAGTGTCCTTACAATCCACCTTCTCAAGGACAGGATTAGGTTAATGCTGCATTTCAGCAAAGACCAAGAAATGATCCATTCTCTTCCACATACAATCCCGGTTGGAGGAGCCATCCCAATTTCGTCTGGAATCAGAACCAGCATCAATTCCAAGGCCATAACAACTTCCAGAGGCCTCCTTCTCCTCAACAAACTCAACAACAAGCCTAACAACAATATCAGCAGCCTTTCCAACCCCAACCTTTTCAAAATCCGACGAACAACTTTGTACCCTACAACATTTCTTTTTCTCAAAACAACTTTGTTCCGTCAAATAACGATAAGGTTTCCTCGCTAGAACGGAGTCTAGAGGCTTTTGTAAAGCAATCGACTCAATCCACCGCCAATATCCATTCTTCTATTCAGTCTCTGGTACAACACACCGCTGCACGCAGGCAAAGCATCAAGACCATCGAAGACCAGATTGCACAGCTGAATGCAGCGTTAAGAGAGCGAGATAAAAGAAGGCTTCCATCTCAACCACTCCCAAATCCTGGTCACGCACATAATGTATATGTTGCTCTTGAACAACAAATCCATAATGTGAGTGCCATGACTACGTTAAGATCTGGAAAAATGCTAAGTAACAACATCGGCACACGAATTGATGATGATGACACCCCGGCCGTCTCTTCTACTCATGTTTCTTCTTCTGAGCCTATTCTCCATTCTTCAAAAGGCTCTTCTTCTTCAATCGATGTTCCGAACGGATACACATCTCACTCCACTCAAACTCCGGTTTTGAGATCCGTTCCAACTCCACAATCTCCTCCACAAGCATTGGACTCAACCAATTTCAAAAAAATTCCATTTCCAAACCGGTTAAGGTCCAATAAACAAAATCCACAAATAGAGAAGATTCTGGAGTTGTTCAAACAGGTTAACATCAACATTCCCCTCTTAGATACAATCCAACAAGTCCCCTCCTATGCAAAATTTTTGAAAGACTTGTGCACTAAGAAGAGAAAATCACAGGTACCAAAGAAGGTTTTCCTAGCTAGTACCTTGAGTGATGCTCTTATCCAAAATTTACCACAAAAACGGAAGGACCCTTATTGTCCTACGATTTCAATAACCATTGAGGATAAGAACATCAACTGTACTTTTTTGGATCTTGGTGCCAGTGTTAACCTGTTTCCTTATTCTGTATATGAGCAACTAGGTGTAGGAGAACTGAAACCTACACATTGTACTCTTCAAATGTACGAACGATCTATCACCCATCCTAGGGGCGAGCTAGAGGATGTGTTAATAAAGGTTGGGGACTTCATATTCCCCGTTGATTTCATTGTTTTAGATACACAACCTATAACTAACCCCCGGAATCAAATTCTGGTGATACTCGGTCGCCCATTCCTTGCAATCTCGAATGCTGTGATCAATTGTCGAAATGGTTCGATGAACTTATCTTTTGGCACTATGACAATTGAACTCAACATTTTTAGGTTAGGGAATCAGCCATCCGAACCAGGTGCTCAAATACTAGATGTTTGTTCCATTCAGGAGATCGCCCCCGAGGACTGTGAATTTGAGAAATTCTTGTTTGATCACAGTAATCTTGATGCCACTAGTGCGTTCCTCTTTGAACCCGCTGCTGCTTCCGCTTCCAACAACGATTACGAGTACTTCACGTTTTCAAATGATCTTGGCTTGTCACCACCCGAGTTTGAATCTTTTGAATTTTCGGATGTGTTAGTTGAACCATCCGACTCAGTCGTATACACTCACTTTGAGCCCCTGTTGGTATCTTTTGAGTTCAAGACATTTTTGCCTTCAGTCATTTCACCTCCTACGCTCGAACTCAAGCCTCTGCCGTTTCACCTCAAGTATGCTTAATTAGGTGAAAACGAAACCCTCCCAGTCATCATCTCGGCTTCTCTAGCTTTAGAGCAAGAGAAATCCTTTCTCACGGTCTTGCAATCCAATCGTCAAGCATTCGGCTGGATGATGGCGGACATCAAGAGGATTAGTCCCCTGATCGTTGAACATCACATTCACCTGATGGATGTGCCAAACCAGCTAAGGATCCACATAGGAGATTAAATCCAGTCATGAAGGAGGCTGTGAAAAAGGAGATCATCAAATGTATGGATAGTGGTATCATTTACCCTATTTCAGACAGCCAATGGGTCAGTCCTATACACGTTGTCCTTAAAAAGTCGGGCATTACGATCATCACAAACGAGGCAAATGAGTTGATCCCTACTCGCACCCAGACCGGGTGGCGAGTATGCATTGATTATCGAAAACTCAACGCCGCAACGTGGAAGGATCACTTTCCGCTGCCATTCATTGACCAAATGCTCGAAAGATTAGCTGGACATGTGTATTATTGTTTTCTGGACGATTACTCAGGCTACAACCAGATTCCCATCGCCGAGAAAGACCAGGACAAAACCACTTTCACTTGTCCTTTCGGCGCGTTCGCATATCGTCGCATGCCCATTGGGCTATGCAATGCTCCCGCTACCTTTCAGCGGTGTATGATGGGAATTTTTTTTGACATGGTTGAGAAATTTTTGGAGATATTCATGGATGATTTCTCCATCTTTAGCGATTCTTTCGACGAGTGTTTGCAACATCTTGACGCTGTCCTTACCGATGTAAGGATAAAAATCTCACTTTAAACTGGGAAAATTCCATTTCATGGTGCGCGAAGGAATTGTCTTAGGACATATCATTTTGTGAAATAGCATCGAAGCTGACAAAACAAAGATTGATGTCCTTTCCAACCTCCCTCCTCCCAAATGCGTCAGAGATATCCGATCCTTCCTTAGCCATGCCGGCTTTACAGACGGTTTATCAAGGACTTTAGCAAGATTGCTAGACCCTTGACTCTTCTTCTGGCCAAGGATACCACGTTCAACTTCGACTCGAGCTGTTTGACTGCTTTCGAATCCTTGAGAAGCTCGCTAACCACTGCTCCCGTTCTTTCTTCACCCGACTGGACTCATCTTTTCGAGATTATGTGCGATGCATCCGACTTTGCTATCGGTGCGGTCTTAGGACAGCACATCAATAGGATGCCGCAAGTAATCTACTACACGAGCTGGACCCTGAATGATGCCCAAATGAATTACACAACAACCGAGAAAGATTTCTTGGCTGTTGTGTTTGCTTTAGAAAAATTCAAACCCTATCTGATTGGCTCCCCAGTCATTTTCTACACCGATCATTCCGCTCTAAGACATCTTTTTGCAAAAAAGGATGCAAAATCTTGGCTAATACGTTGGATCCTCTTACTTCAAGAATTTGACCTTATCATTAAGGACAAAAGAGGATGTGAGAGCGTAGTAGCCGATCATCTTTCACGACTTCCTTCTTCGCCGACACTCCCTCTCCCAATCAATGATACTTTCCCTGATGAACAACTCTTGATGGTATCTTGTGAACCCTGTTCGCAGATATTGTAAACTACCTGGCGACAGGACTCATACCTAATGATTGGTCTGTTGGGGTCGAAAATTGCACCCCGGTTGACCAAGTCAAAGTCAAAGTCAACCCCAAGCCAAGTAAGCCCGAGCCCAGGTCAAGTGGGCCCATGCCCGAGTCGAGCTCGAATATGAAGCGGCAGGCCTCCCCCATGCCAAAATAAAAATCATGTAATAAATAATTTTGATGTAATTTTTATGGGCATAAACCTAATTTTTTGTAAAGCCCATGGCTCATGTGCAAAAGAAATGAGCACATGAGACATGCGGTGGGCAAAATGCTATTTTGTAAAGCCCAACGGGCTATATGTAAAGTGTATAGCCTATAAAGGCAAAGATAATGAAAATATCTCAAGGACTTTTTTCTCTCTCAAAAATTAAGATCTGTGCTCTTTCTCCTTCCTCAAGGTTCTAAACCTTCTATTTTTTTTTAATTAAATCAAGAGTTTTACTCTTCCTTTTCCAAAACTAAATAGTTTTTCACCACAAAACCCACAAAGGAGAGCTCAGATCTTCCATTAGATCTCAAAAATGGGAGATTTTTAAATCTCACACCCCCTTTTTCTCCAAGATCCGGCCAATAGAGAAGAGGAAGAAGGAGACCAATCTCCGAAAATCCCACTTTGGGAAAGATCCAAGGCTCAAGGGTAGATCCAAGGCTTAAGAGAGAAGAACCTCTGAAGATTCTTAGGGAGTTCAACTCCAAGACCCAAATCGTCAAAGGGGTTTAACTCCTAATCCAGATCTTTTGGAGTTTAACTCCACTCAAAATCCTATTTTGAAGTTTAACTCCTATTTCCAGGGGTAAAAACCCCCTTCTTTTCGCTAGCGCCCAGCGCCAAACGCCCACGTGCCGGGCACGTGAGGCGCCGGCGCCAGCGCCGAGCGCCCACGTGTCGGGAACGTGAGGCGCTAGCACCCGAGCGCTAGCGCCCGAGCACCCATGTACCGGGCACATGAGGCGCTAGCGCCCAAAGCGCTAATGCCCGAGCGCCTACGTGCAGGGCACATGAGGCGCTGGCGCCAGCTCCCGAGCACCCACGTGCCGGGCACGTGAGGCGCTAGCGCCCAAAGCACTAGCGCCAGTGTGCCGCACACGTTAGGCACTGGCGCCTTCTCCCACGCATCCTTTGGATGCCTCTTTCCCTTTTTATATATATATGTATACACACACACATACTCCATAACACTGTCCCCCGTAAAAACTCTGCGGGGCCTCCGATATATCCAAAACCCCTTCAAAACATAACACTGCTCATTGATTTCGCATGACCTGTTTGACCCGTCAATCGGAGGTTCTCTCGCTCCAAAGGCGAAGGGTAATTAACGACAGCTTAGTTCGCGGCTTCCGGAGATTCGGATCCCCATAATCAATAAAACCCAGCCTACTCTAGGCAGGGAGAATCCGTAATGCGCCTGACAAGCGCGCGTATTCTCATCTCATTGAGGTGACGAAAAACACCCTACATGGTCTAATTATAATAGACTTAGATTTCTTTCCCAAGTAAAACACTTTTACTGGGACGAGCCCTACCTGTTCAAGTACTGTCCAAACCAAATCATCCGCCGATGTGTTCCGGAAAACGTATTCAAGAGTGTGTTATCTTTTTGCCACAATCAAGCATGTGGCGGGCATTTTGACCCAAGAAAGACAGCTGAGAAAGTCTTGCAATGTGGCTTTTACTGGCCAAAACTTTTCAAAGATGCTCATGAGTACTGCAAGACTTGCTCCCTATGCCAACATTTCGGCCGGATTTCCAGGCGAAACGAGATGCCGCTACAACCAATCTTGGTTGTTGAGATGTTCGATGTTTGGGGGATAGATTTCATGGACCCGTTTCCCAACTCTTTTTGAACCTGTACATTCTCCTAGCTGTTGATTATGTCTCAAAATAGGTTGAGGCAGTGCCAAGCTGGACTAACGACAACAAGGTTATCGTTAAATTCCTAAAAAAAAAACATCTTTTCCCGGTTCGGGCACCCTCGCGCTATCATTAGCGACAATGGGACACATTTCTGCAATAGGTCATTCGAGGCCTTGATGCGGAAATACGCGATCAATCATGAGCTATCCACGCCCTACCACCCCCAAACATGTGGGCAATCCGAAGATTCCAATCGGCAGATCAAGCAGATATTGGAGAAAACGGTTTTGAGGAACCGTAATGATTGGTCTATAAAATTAACCGAAGCCCTTTGAGCATTTCGAACTGCATATAAGACTGATCTTGGCATGTCTCCCTATCGGCTTGTGTACGGAAAGGCTTGCCACCTCCCTGTGGAAATCGAATATCGTGCTATTTGGGCAATCAAAAGGCTAAATCTAAATCTTGAAGATGCGGGCATCTATCGGAAGTTGCAACTTAACAAACTGAATGGGCTTCGGGATGAGGCTTACGACAACGCGGTTGTGATAAAGAAACGAACGAAGGTGTTTCATGATAAATACCTTACGTGCAAAACCTTCACGCTTGGACAACAGGTACTTCTTTATGACACCCGACTCCATTTCCATCCCGGTAAACTTCGATCTCGCTGGAAGGGCCATTTTCTTGTGCGGTATGTGTACCTGCACGGCGCGGTGGATTTGGAGAATCCAAAGGACGATTCGTTCTTCAAAGTGAACGGGCACAGTTTGAAATAGTTCCTCAGCGCAGAACCATCATAGGAGCTCCTGATATTACAGGAGCCGGTTTATCCTGTATAATCTTTCTCTGTTTACCACCAAACTTCGGTTATCCAGCCATAAACAGTGGAAACACTGTTTCAAATAAGTTTGGGGGTATGTATATACTATTCTTGGTATATATATGTGGATATTATTGTCCCGTGCATTTTTTTTTCTTTTTGATGAGCAATCTTGTCTGGTGATGCTCAGTCATTTGTTCAATAAACAAAAAAAGGGGGAGAACCGATGATTTTGACCCTTCAACAATTTTGCCCTCTTGATGTACAATGACAATGAAGGTATTGTCCAGTTTAAGTTTGGGGGTATGCTCGGTAAGCTTTCTCCCTTCGCATTCATTTGTATATTCTGCATTTGCATACATATTCAAAACCCATAAAAATCAAAAAAAATTCTAAACACAAAAAAACTTTGTCGTCAAGTTAGTTAGTAGGAGAACTTAGATTCGATATTTCGACGGTTTTGTCTGATAAGATAGGAACAACTAAATCTTATTTTTAGATTTTGAAAACCTGAAAGATAACCCTCCTTTGAGTTTAACTGAAGCTAATATACGTCTTTACATCACATTACATGTGTCGTGAGTTTTGAAAATTAGATGACAAGTCTAATATGTCTGAAAGCTTTTAAATTGATAAACTATTTTTTTTAGGATCAAATAGGTTTGTTCTGAAATAAGTAATATCAAGAATAGTTTTGAAAGTTAAGTGGATATGAAAGGATATTATAGATGCCTTAATAGGAACTAATTCTGAAGAACAACCCATCTAGAACTTGATTGGAGTGATTACACACCTGTTTCAATAAACATGTCTTTTATCCTAAAAATAATTGAACAACTGGTTATATCTCCGTTCGTATTAAATCGTTATGATTTTCACGCTAAAATGGGTCTTTTTGTTTTAGGGCCTAGGTAACTTGAGCAATTAAGTCCGCCGGGGTGTCTCTACACCTAATGCCCTAAAACCAACTGGTTTGGGTGCATTGGCCCAAAGCTCGCTAAGAAACCTAGAAAGTCCAAATTAAAACAAAGGCAAGCAAGTGTTCTCTCCGAGTTAAAATTCCTAACGGTTCTTTGTGTGAGAATAATGTTGACAAAAGACAGGATTTTATAAAAATATTTTTAACGGAGATATGAAGGTTTTATCTTATGATGAAGACTATTGCACGTTCACGAAGGTGTGTATGAAACAAAAACAAGTAAAAGGTGGAGTGAAAAATAAGACCTGCTTTCCTATTAAGGAAGATAGAAATTCTGAATTTGAAACCTAATTGGAAAATGAAACTTGAGAAATACTTAAACTCTTTATAAAACTTGTGTGATACTTTTTTAAGTTTTTATCTGGGCTTTATTTTATGACTTTAAATCGATCCTTTTGAAACTTAACGACACTAGTTGCACCGCACGTAAAGACATATAGGATCTTAAGTTAAATAAGAAGTGAGATGTGAAAAATAAAGGTTCGATATTTCTAACTTAGGATAATAGAATTTCTAGCTTTAAAACTAAACTTTAGGGTTAGAATCAATAGTTATTTCGCGAAACTAGCTTGATGGGATTTTGCGGGTGAAATTCGTTGAAAACCCTCAGGAGACAACACTTCTCCTACTAGGGATACCTAAAGGTTTAACGACATGTTGCGCGAGCTCAGTGCAACCGTGTTCCCTGTGAATGTGAGGTTAGGATTTTCTTTTGCTCGGGACGAGCAAAAGATAAGTTTGGGGCTATTTGTTCATCTCAGAAAACTGCATCTTAATACCACTCATTCATTATCTATTTTGTTATATATCGGTGCTATTAACCAGTGTCTGCTTAGTAAATACAGATTACAGGTATCCGTGACACAATACTGGAACTATACTCAAAATCATGAATATAACGTTTGAGCGTCAACACAGCAAATAGAACAGAAAACCGATCGTGATTCAAAGAACTCGTTTTTGCAAATAAACAAGTTTTGGTCCAACACATTACAAATGTTCACAATACTCTTTGTGACTTGGACCATGGTGGGGCTGCCTTGGCACACATGACATGATGAATTGTGCAAGTAGAGAACATGAGCATTAAATGCTAAAAGAGGTGATGTGATTTAAAGCATCATGATTTCCCTTCAAAAGCTACTAAGCAACCCATGTTGTTATCAAGAAATCAAACAATGCCAGTAGACTTGTGGAGTGCACACAACATCACAGAACCAAGATGAGACCCAGTGACCTACACAAAACCGGCGACACACTCCAAAAATCCGGCGTCGCCGGTCCAATCAAGCCCGTTGCTCCCCATTTTTCTTCTGGTTGTTTATTTGGGTTTCATCATCTTACTTTTATTGTTTGTTTATTCTGGAATGAGGTCTATAAATATCAGATCAATAAGCAAGGGGAGGGGATATATACTTTTTGCTTTAGAACAATTGTAATTTGTAGATGGTAACTTGCTTTTCCTTTGAACTCATGAGCTCTTGCCCCTTTGTCTTGACCTTGCAACTTCTTCATTGAACTTGCAAGCTTAAGATTTAGGTTCTTGAACTCAAGATTAGTTGTATCTCATTTGAAAATCAATAAAAATTCTCATTGTTCATTACATGTGTCTTGCTTTCTACAAACATTGAACTTATGAAATCCTTGGCTACCTTTGATCTTGCAAACTCTTAAGTGAGCTTGCAACCTTTAACTTTGGTATTTTGATTTCACATTGGTACGGACTTAAGGAACATTTGAAGATCTTTTGCACGTAGGATATACCGGTTCTTAACTTTCTAACCTTACTTCACTTTTCTTGCAATTTTTGTATATGCCTTACTCTTTTATTCTTTTTATTTTTATTGTAAATATGTGTGAGTAATTGATTTACTTGTTAAGGGTAGAATATGGTTAGTTTGTGTTAGGAGATGTGTTTGCTAAAATCTTAAAAACCTTAACTTTGTAATTGAAACTTCGACCAAACAACTTGTAACTCCGCTCCGTTAGGCACCCTATGATATCACGATAGCGGTGAATCCTAGTCATGACTGGTTGCGAGTGGTTTGCCGAAGACTAAGATCAAGAGACAACAATGGTAGGACAAGGGACAAGAAATACGGATTTAGCACACAATCGCAAATACCGTACTTCAAGTTCCCTAATCCACGTTGTTGCCTATTGCCTTAGTGTCAATATCAAAATTAAGGTCTATAAGAAAGCGGCAAATATCATCCTAACACAAGCTAACCTAAAACTACCCCTAACAAGTCCTTTTATTGAACATATCATTGTTACGACACTTAGTATAAACAACAACCCAAGTTGCGGTATTAACTCGTTAAAACAAGCTAAAAAGCCTACCATCTCTATGCGGACGACCCGTACTCATCGCGGCTCGCTACACACGACACTGTCTTTAATTGCGGTAATTTCAAATTCTTTCTAAATACGACATGGTGAAAATCTGTCTTAATCGGCCTCCGTCGGAAGCTTATTAATCGAATCTTCCTGGGAGGGGTTTGAAGCATTGGGCACTGATCCTTCCCCCTACATAGCCTTTTAATCTGCCGACAGTGCTTCTTCTTCTTGCTCGACTTTATGAGTGAGAGAGATTGTGTCCTCTTCCTCGTCGCTTACCAGGGCATAAGAAACCATATGGCATGTATGAGAATTCATGAGGCAACTTCTTACATGTTACTCTTCTTCCTCTGCCGAATCTTCCTCTTCTACATCATTATTTCTAAGGATGTGTTGTAGGAATTCTTTGAGCATTACGGGCATTCGCGCTTTCTGGTTGTACTCTTCTAACGCATCGATATATTTTTGTAAGTCCTTACGGCTGTCCACATACTCAGCCAGCCAGACGAGCTTCTTCGTCTTTTTCTTTTTGCTAGAGTGTTCGACTTGGGGTCTTTTCACCTCATCAGTCGTCTTTGGAATGGGAAGTAGCTTCAGTATCCCTTCTATAATTTGAGGTTCAATCGGGATCTTCTACCGGATTGTGGGGCATGCGTGCATCTTTCAATTCATTTTTGGTGAGAGAACCATCTCCCAGGGAGTTTCTGCTACCTTCGAACAGGATGCCTTTGTGGCGGCTCCACCTTCCAGTTGTCTGTCAGCTTGATCTTACCCTGCCTATACTGGCCTTCAACCCAGTTCTTGAAGACAAAGTAGTCCTCAATCGGATGGATGATAGGCCGATGATAAGGACAGTAGTTAGGGACATTAAACGAACTGCACTGTGCTGGACGCCGGATCTATGGAAACGTCACCATCTTGTTCTTCATGGGTAAGTCGAATAATTTCCTCATCCTATCATGAGGAAAGAAATATTCAAGTCCCATATTTTCTTCAAGGGAGGGACCTGAGCGACTATCATTTCGGCGACGTCCTGCCTTGAAGCCACCTGCTTGCTGTTAGGTATTGGTGACAAACGCTGACTTATTCTTGCCCTTTCCATTCCGAGCTTCTCCGCCGAATGAGAAAGGACCTTGATCTATCGCATCCAGAGGAGCCAACTTTTCGATGAGCTCTTGAAAATTCGTAGGCTTGAAAATTGCAACGTACAGGAAAATCCGTGCCTTTTTTCTATAGTGCCTACAAACATGCTTACAGCCGGAGCTTCGACAACAGGCTGCTCGCATTTGGACCAGAGATTTCACCATCTCATGGCATATTGGACCCACGTCTCGCCGGCTATGGGCTTTTCATTGACTAGTACAGTCACGGTAGTCCGCTCGCTTACACTAGCGAACCTTCGCGTGAAGAGGAGCTCCATCTCAGTAAAGATCTTGACGGAGTCATTCGGAAGTTCTACATACCATTCGAAAGCTATATTTGAGAAACTGCTTACGAACAGATGAAGGAGCAGAATGTCTTTTCCTCCAGTGTTTCCATACTTGGATCTAAACTGAGTGACATGCCGCTTCGAATTACCAGTTCCGTTGTATATCGAGAACGTTAGGATCTTATAACCTGCAGGGTATTGTATTTGGTAGTACCAAGCAGGATATGGTCGACCTATCTTGATTAGTTTGCTGGCAGCTTCGTTGGCTTGATGCTCATTGAACTGCTAAGCAATATATTTATTTAGCTGTGACTTGGAAATCATCTCTTCTTTCACTTCTGGTAGGATTTGAATGGAGTCATCGGTAATATCCACCGGTGCTTCTTGTGCTAGCTGTTCGGGCTGAGCTATCATCCCGACCGTACTCTGAAACAAGATGGCCATCTTAACCATCCTAGAATTCATCACTTCAGCATTTTCATCTTTTTTCTCGATGACGCATTTCAGGTAGTCAACATTCGACTCTTGACTCATTCTTTCTTCGAAAACGACTTCCGGACTTGTGTTAGGCGGTGGAAACAAAAGTTCTGCCAACGGAGTTATGGCTGTCTTCCTTAGAATTCATCATGTAGACTGTGTGAACTACCATGCCCCCAACCTTGGGGCGTTTAGAGTATCGACCCTTAGAGTTTCCCTTTGGCATAGGAACCTTCTCCGGCGTTCCTCTTTTGTGGGGGACCATCTTGGAGATGTAAGTCGAAGTCGCACACCCCGCAGGTTCGCGAGGAGACAGAATATTTAAAAAACGATTTTCAAAGCTCACAACACCGACTTGAACTCCAGGATCGATGCTAAATCCTAACTAGCTAAACTTGTTATGAGGTTAACTACTAGGAATGGAAGTTATACCTCACGTTATACGCCCTTCGGGTCATCTTTGATGTCCTCCTCGTCATCATAAGCTCCGAGGATCGTAACGGATGATGCTTCCTCGTCGGCCTCCTCGAGTCAAAGACGATCCACCCGAAAGTCTATAGTCCGGGCTCCTACCTCAAATCCGAGGTAACTAGGAAACGTAGTTCGCTAAACTAGATGGCCTAGATGATATAGAGAGTGATGATGGATTAGTTTGTCTCTTGGAACCCTAGGTTTCTCAATTCATGAGACATTTAGGGTTTAGAGGAGGAAGAAGAAGCTTGAGGAAAAGCTAGTGAAGAAATGAGCTTAGAATATCAAGCAAGGCTCAAGTGTAGAATAATGAAGCATATAATATTCTATGAGATAAAATACATCACAAATATCTACCATGCTTCAAAATATCTATTTTGTCAAGATAATGAGTCATGCTTCATCCAACAAATATCTCCACCTCATTTCCTCCACCTCATTTTAAGTTTTAATTCAAAAAGAAATGAAACCCTAATGAGGTGTCTTCTTCTAGAAACTTTCCCGAGGAAATTATGAGAATGCCCATCATCCGTATATACATATCTGCATCCGTATTTCAAAGAATATGAATACAATGAGACGAAAATAATCCATCAATATAATATTAGGATCCGAATTAAATCAAAGCCCACTTGTATTATTCGCCCGAATATCGTACGTGCACAAGTACACGTAAGTGAAATAAGCCCTGCCGTAAAACCATACGGTCTCTACATCTTTTGCCCGATGCAGTGTAACGTAATGAAAATTTTGAAATAAATAAAATTAATTATTTAAATAATAAAATGCCAATTTTAAAAAGTTATTAAAACAAAATAGGACATTTCATAAGTAGTATGTGAAACAAATTAAATTGAAATTTTAGTATGTAACATTAATCTATTACAAGGATTTTAGTGATAAATTTAGCTTCATTTTAAAAAAATGGTGTTTATATAATAACATAGGTAGTGAAGGGTCCTTTTGTAAAATTTAGGAAAAATGTGCAAACTTAAAATAGTTGAGGGTGTATGTGTAAAAGGGTTAGGAAATGTTTTGGTTCAGAAATTCCTCAGAATAACATAAATTAGGATTAATCTTATACATCTACCTCATCCTTGCATGAAAATCCCACCTTTTCTCCTTACTACACCACCTCCTAGCAAGAAACAAGCACACCCTTGCTTGGTGACACCTACTCCTACACCTCACTCATTCTATTTTTTCTATACCTTGTGTTCAGATCACTTAACCAAATAAAAATCAGAAAAGATCAAAGAAAGAAAGAAAATACTTGAACTCACAAAAGAAAAATAAAAAGAAGAGAAAAGAGAAGAAGAACTAGGAGCTAAAGAGTTCACCATCAAGCTAGGAGTGAACGACTTGGGTATCTTGGAGGAAGTCTTTCAACCATTCTTAGTAGGTATAATTTTTAATTCAGTAGGTTTTAATTCTGTAATTTGTAAAATTTTAGAAATCGGATATCGGAAAAGTTGGTATTTTAGGGAAATATAGTCTCTGTGAAGATCTGCTATCACTTAAATAATAACTAAATTGACTAAACAGTACCTTAATATTATACACAAGACCTAGAAGTTACCATAAGAATAAGAGAAAGGGGGCTCGGATTTTGGCCGGCGACCAACACTAGAATTCCGGCATCGACGGATTTTTGAAGGAGATGGGTGTTTTGGGTTTTTGGGGTAGGTCTCTGTGTAGGTGTTATAATAATTGGTATTGTTTATTTAAGTTAATTTAATAGTATATGAAATCTGGGGGCTAATATCGTAAAAGGGATCAAAATTCTAAAATACGACACGGTAAATTCGTAACACGTTTAAGTTTTCTGTTGCAAACAGCGAAAGGTTAAAAACTCAGTTAGTATAGGTGTTAGATAGTTTAACATAGTCATACATGGTATCGTTAATACATACAACTTGCGTTTTCATGATTTTGCCGTATCAGAGTTCACCGTTTCTTATATAAGTTAATTTCAATATTAGATTCGAATACGGAAGCTTCGGAGGCCGTAAAGAAAGGAAAAGGATTGGTGATCTGAGTCGATTCGACGTATTCCGGTGAGTAGACTAAATATCTACCGGGGATCTTGTAAAGATGGCGTGATGCGCCCGTAGTTAGATTTAAATTCAAGTGTTGCTTTTGTATGTTAACTTTAGCATATGCATTCTTAAATCTACATATATACCTCCATGATTAATAGATGCTAGAACACTGCACCATTATCGATGAGTTATGCCGCACTTGCACATATCTTTATGTTACACTATACCTCATCGATATTAACATGTCACTTCACACTTAGAAATTATTCTGTTAAAAATGATTCTTATCATACCATAAGTATCAACAGTCATAGTAATTAGCATATATGACATCATGTTTCGTATTCAAGTATTAGTAGTTGATATAAGAGACATTTGTATTATTGAGAATTTATGGTTTTAAGTTTTCATATACTATTACGAATAATCAGTGATTTTCATGATTATGTGTCACGTCCATCATGAAATATCGTTTTTATAATTTGGTTTTATTCCAGACTGAGTGGGGGAGATATACGGTCGTGGATTTTTACATTATCCAGACTGAGTGAGGGAGATATACAGTTGGATACATGGTGGACCCGGTCGAGATCGAGAGGCAGGATAACCGCATTTGAGGTGGGGGAGCCTAGCGAAGATACTCGATACCGGAGATAGTTGTGAAACACGGTGGTTATCTAGATGATACCGACCGGTGTTATTGATTACAGGATCGTTCGAGGAATGATGCCTGAGGAAAACGGAAGATTTGTGTCGATGATGGACACGGAAAGATGAACTTTATTTGGAAACAAATGATGATGATTTAAGTTGTTGTTTTATGTGATTAGTATTACAAATTCGTGTTTTTCACATGCTATCATACATCACAATTATTCTTATTGCGGTTAGTTGTAGTTCGTCATATTTACATTATCAGCCGTTATATATTAGTTTTATTCACTGAGTTGGCAACTCACCCCCGTTGTGTTATAGATCCTTGCAGGAGTAGAGTGGACGGTTAACAGCAGTGCAGATCCACTTTTCAGCTTTTATCACATCTTTTGATAGGTGGGTTACATATGTAGTAACCTTCTCTTTTGATATTGTATTTTGGATCTAGAAAATCTCCATCAGACCTTGTATTATGACTTAGAACGAGAGTGGTGGTTGTATGTATATTATTTGACAGATGAGATCGCTTAGTTATGCTAAATGGTATTTCTTTTACTTATGTCTGAGATTCTTTTGATGTCATATAAGTTGTATACTTATTTCCGCTGTTAACATCGTTGATCCCAACTAGGATTGCAACCAAACTTAACACTGTATAATTGTTTTATTATAACTTCAATAGGGAGTTACTGTTAAGATCTAAATTACTTAAAACGGTGATTTTTACTTAAAAACTAAATTTTCATAAAATTTCCGCAAAAAGGGTTTTGATCTTGGTTGTTGGCTTACTCGGGTTGTGTAAATATCTTGGGATATTATGCAATCTAAGTGCCGGTCACATCCAAACTTTGGATCGTGACAAAGTTTATATCAGAGCTTAGGATTAAACCTTACGGAATCAAGTAGTGAGTTAAGGTAAATCGATTTGAGTTCGTTACGTAGGATGACCTTTAGTTTGATGGAGTAGGTGAATTAGGATGAGTGCAGTACCGTACATATGTTCCGCGACATATTTACGCTACGATACTCAGCCTAAGTAACCTTAGGAGATGTTTGTTCGTACTTATTTCCTTAATTCTGGGTATCTTGTGACTCGATTGCAATATCCTTATCAATCATGTTTCTTACTCTAGCCGCTATGTCATCAACGACTATGGGGACTCAGAGTACCGCTGTTCGAAATGAGATTGGGGCGGGCTCGTCTGAAACGGGGACAAACCAGGGCAATACGCCTATCTTTCATGAACCGATTGATCCACCCTATATTAATCGTATAGCTAGGATAGAGAAAAATGTTCAAGAGATGCGCAGAATGATCGGATCCTTGCTGGAGATTAGTCGAGCACGAAGATCGACCATTACTCCACGTACGGGTGTTCAAAGACCAAGGCAAATTCGTAACAATACATCAGCACCAAGACGTGTTTGTAGAGGTCATGGCGGATTCTGCATAGATCAGTTGTATCACTTATACCCATATGTTCAGAAGCCCGTGCAAAGATGTTTCAGGTGTAGGTGTTCGTATCACCGTTTTAGGGATTGTCCCATAAAGCAACAGGGTGAGGCATCGTTCTCACATGTGACTTCACCACCTCCTCCGAGCACATTACCTCCTACACCTGTTGTTGTTCCATGCAAGATCAATACCCATAGAGGCTGTGGTCATGACGGTCGTAATTCGAGAGGACGAGGAGGTCAAGGCAGATTCATTCCAGGCCACAGTTTTGGTCGAGATTGGACTCATGGCCATATGTTTAGTTCATACCCAGTGGGACAGAGACCTCCATTTACATGTTATAATTGTGGAATTCCATGGCATATGGCTAGAGGGTGTACACGCCATAGCGGGACTGTTACTCCGTAGGCTGCTTTACCCCCTCCACCTTCTACGTCGATAGCCTTACTTTCTCCCCCAGTTAGCACTATGCGCCAGATGGATGCACCACGAGGCCGAGGTTATGCAAGACGCTTCCAGAGAGGTCGAAGAGATAGAGGTAGAGGACGATAAGATGCGGGCAGGGGCCAGGCACGAGTTTTTGAGGTAGAGGACGACAGGATGCGGGCAGGGGCCAGGCACGAGTTTTTGCACTGACTCCACAGGATGCCTAGACATCCAATGTAGTTGTGACAGGTACTCTTGCAGTATGTTCCTTAGATGCACATATTTTATTTGATCCCGGTTCTACACATTCTTTTGTATCTTCACGCCTTGCACTTTCTCTGGGGAGAGAGTCGTCGTTGTTAGAGTTACCGTTAGTGGTGATTACTCCGGTGGGAGATTCTTTTATAGCTCGATATATATTTAGGTCATGTTCAGTACGTATTGGTAATAAGGATTCTTTAGTTGATCTAATTCTCCTGGATATATTAGATTTTGATATACTTCTTGGTATGGATTGGTTGGCCGCTTGTCATGTTTATGTAGATTGTCTGGGGAAAGCGGTCAGATTTTGTTTTCCGGGTGAACCGAGCTTTGTTTTGTAAGGAGATTGTAATATAACTCCTGCCAACATGATTTCTGCTCTTTGTGCGGGACGATTCTTGAAGAAGGGTTGTCATGGGTTCTTACCATTTGTTCAGGACTTAGGAGCCACTGAGATTCCGTTGGACACCGTTCCGATCGTACGAGAATTTCCGGATATGTTTCCTGCTGAATTACTAGGATTACCGCCCGATCGCGATATTGAATTTTGTATCGACTTGATTCCGGATGCGGGGACTATTTCTAAACCACCCTATCGGATAGCCCTGACGAAGTTGAAAGAACTCAAAAACCAGTTGCAAGAGTTGTTGGATAGAGACTTGTTCGTCCAAGTGTATCACTGGGGAGCTCCTTTCTTATTTGTAAAAAAGAAGGACGGTAGCATGAGACTGTGCATCGACTACAGGCGGCTGAATCGAGTTACTGTGCTAAATAGGTATCCATTACCTCATATCGATGACTTATTTGATCAACTACAGGGAGCTGGCTACTTCTCAAACATTGATTTGCGGTCAGGGTATCATCAGTTGAGAGTTCGGAAGGATGATATTCCGAAGACTGCTTTTCGCACACGTTATGGGCATTATGAGTTTCTAGTGATGTCGTTTGGACTCACCAACGCCCCAACAGCTTTCATGAAAATGATGAACCGTATTTTCCGACCATTCCTTGATCAGTTTATTATAGTATTCATTGATGATATTCTTGTTTATTCACGGAGCCGAGAGGAGCACGGGCAGCATTTGCGCATCAGGTTGCAAACCTTGAACGAGCATCAACTGTTTGCTAAATACTCTAAGTGTGCTTTCTGGCTGGATAGTGTAGATTTCTTGGGTCACGTAGTTACAAGAGATGGGATACGTGTGGACCCAAAGAAGATAGAAGCGGTACAGCACTGGCCCAAACCTGTGTCAATTAAAGAGGTTCGAAGTTTCTTGAGTCTGGCCGGTTATTATAGACGTTTTGTGCAGGATTTTTCTCGGATCGCTGCACCATTGATTTGATTGAATAGGAAGGAAGTACCATTTCTTTGGACAGACGCATATGAGCAGAGTTTCCAGCGGTTGAAGACTCGCTTGACGACTGCACCTATCTTATCCTTATCTTCCGGGTCAGGTGGTTTCGTGGTGTATTATGATGCCTCTCAAGTGGGTTTAGGCTGTGTGTTGGTGCAGCACGGCAGGGTTATAGCTTATGCTTCTCGGCAGTTGAAGAGGCACGAGCAGAACTACCCCACTCATGATTTGGAGATGGCTGCAGTAGTTTTCGTACTGAAGATTTGGAGGCATTACTTGTATGGAGAGTCGTGCCAGATTTTTTCAGATCATAAGAGCTTGAAGTATACTTTTCAGCAAAGGGATCTGAATCTAAGGCAGCGTCGATGGATGGAACTCATGAAGGATTACGATTGTGAGATCTTGTATCATCCAGGCAAAGCGAATGTTGTAGCAAATGCTTTGATCCGGAGGCCTGGGGGTAGCTTATCTCATGTGCGCACCTTACAGAGGCAGTTTTCCACAGACTGGCAGATTTTATGTGATAGCTGTATACAGTTTGAGTTCACATTGACAGGAGGACAGTTAGCACATGTTCGACCCGTCCTCAGTTATTGGATCGTATTCGAGAGATACAGCCAGCAGATGCTCGTATATATCGGAGTTTATGGATCAAGTTAGGCAGGGCAGAGAGTCAGAGTTCATGATAGATGACCGTGGAGTATTACGTTATAAGACTCGTCTTTGTGTGCCAGAGTCGACGTGAGATTTTAGAAGAAGCCCATCGATCAGCGTACAGTATTCATCCTGGTTCCACCAAGATGTATCATGACTTGAGAGATGTTTATTGGTGGGAAGGAATGAAGAGGGATGTTGCAGAGTTTGTTTCAAGATACTTGACTTGTCAGCAAGTCAAGGCAGAGCACCAGAGGCCGGCTGAAGAGTTACAGCCCTTGCCCATTCCGGAGTGGAAATGGGAACAGATTTCCATGGATTTCGTTGTGGGTCTACCCAGGACTAGCAGGTGGTATGACTCCATCTGGGTGATGGTAGATAGATTGACAAATGCAGCTCACTTTCTTCCAGTGAAGAAGACGTATGGGTTTGCGTAGTATGCTCATATTTATATCGACGAGATTATACGATTGCATAGAGTTCCGACGTGTATAGTATCCGATAGGGGTACCCAGTTTACCAGCAGACTATGGTAGGAACTTCAAGAAGCTCTTGGTACACGATTGAGTTTTAGTACAGCTTTCCACTCACAGATAGATGGTCAGTCAGAGCGGACCATTCAGACTCTAGAGGATATGTTTAGAGCTTGCAGTCTTGATTTCGTTAGTAGTTGGGATCGTCACTTACCTTTGATAGCATTCTCATACAACAACAGTTTTCAGGAGACGATACAGATGGCACCCTTTGAAGCTTTGTATGGGAGGAAATGTCAATCACCTGTTTGCTGGACAGAACTGAGTGAGAGTAGCATTTTGGGACAGCAGATAGTACAGGAGACTATGGAAAAGATTCAACTGATATGAGATAAAATGAGTGCGGCCTAGTGTAGACAGAAATCTAATGCAGATCGACGATGTTGTAGACTCGAGTTTGAGGTGGGAGATCATGTGTTCCTTTGTGTATCTCCGATGAAAGGTGTGATGCGTTTAGGGAAAAAGGGAAAGCTCAGCACCAGATATGTCGGACCTTACGAGATTCTGGAGAGAGTGGGTGCTGTAGCTTATCGTTTAGCACTTCCACCGAGTTTTTCCGATGTGCATCTGATGTTCACGTGTCTATGCTTCGCAAGTATCTTCACGATCCTTCTCACGCGATCTAGCCTCAGACCTTACCGCTTGAGCCGGATTTATCCTATACAGTGCTGCCAGTAGCTATTCTAGACCGGAAGGCAAGGAAACTGAGATCAAGGGTACTTCCATCTGTAAAAGTTCTTTGTCGAGGAACGAATCGTGAAGAGATCACTTGGGAGACCGAGAATGCGATGCGAAAGAAATTTTCACATCTTTTTGAAAGTTCGTCTAGTTAAGTTTTAAATTCGGGAACCGAATTTTCTTAAGGGGGGAATATTGTAACATAATGAAAATTTAGAAATAAATAAAATTAATTAATTAAATAATAAAATGCCAATTTTAAAAAGTTATTAATACAAAATAGGACATTTTCATAAGTAGTATGTGAAACAAATTAAATTGAAATTTTAGTATGTAACATTAATCTATTACAAGGATTTTAGTGATAAATTTAGCTTCATTTTAATAAAATGGTGTTTATATAATAACATAGGTAGTGAAGGGTCTTTTTGTAAAGTTTAGGAAAAATGTGCAAACTTGAAATTGTTGAGGGTGTATATGTAAAAGGGTTAGGAAATGTTTTGGTTTAGAAATTCCTCAAAATATCACAAATTAGGATTAATCTTATACATCCCCCTCATCCTTGCATGAAAATCCCAACTTTTCTCCTTACTACGCCATCTCCTTGCATGAAACAACCACATCCTTGCTTGGTGACACCTCCTCCAACACCTCACTCATTCTCTTTATCCTATACCTTGTGTTCAGATCATTTAACCAAATAAAAATCAGAAAAGATCAAAGAAAGAAAGAAAACACTTGAACTCACAAAAGAAAAATAAAGAGAAGAGAAAAGAGAAGAAGAATTAGGACCTAAAGGGTTCACCATCAAGCTAGGAGTGAAGGACTTGGGTATCTTGGAGGAAGCCTTTCAACCATCCTCAGTAGGTATAATTCTTAATTCAGTAGGTTTTAATTCTATAATTTGTAATATTTTAGAAATCGGATATCGGAAAAGTTGGTATTTTAGGGAAATATAGTCTCTGTGAAGATCTGCTATCACTTAGATAATAACTAAATTGACCAAACAGTACCTTAATATTATACACAAGACCTAGAACTTACCATAAGAATACGAGCAAGGGGGCTCTGATTTTGGCCCGCGACCAACACTAGAATTCCGGCGTCGCAGGATTTTTGAAGGAGATGGGTGTTTTGGATTTTTGGGGTAGGTCTCTATGTAGGTGTTATGATAATTGGTATTGTTTATTTAAATTAATTTAACGGTATATGGAATCTAGGGGTTAATATCGTAAAAGGGATCAAAATTCTAAAATACGACACGATAAATTCGTAACACTTTTAAGTTTTCTGTTGCAAACAGCGAGAGGTTCAAAACTCAGTATAGGTGTTAGATAGTTTAACATAGTCGTACGTGGTATCGTTAATACATACAACTTGTGTTTTCATGATTTTACCGTATCGGAGTTCGCCGTTTCTTATATAAGTTAATTTCAATATTAGATTCGAATACGGAAACTTCGGAGGCCGTAAGGAAAGGAAAAGGATTGGTGATCTGAGTTGATTCGACGTATTCCAGTGAGTAGACTAAATATCTACCGGGGGATCTTGTAAAGATGGCGTGATACGCCCGTAGTTAGATTTAAATTCAAGTGTTTCTTTTGTATGTTAACTTTATCATATGCATTCTTAAACCCACATATATACCTGCATGATTAATAGATGTTAGAACACTGCACCATTATCGACGAGTTATGCAGCACATGCACATATCTACATGTTACACTACACCTCGTCGATATTAACATGCCACTTCACACTTAGAAATTATTCTGTTAAAAATGATTCTTATCATACCTTAAGTATCAATAGTCGTAGTAATTAGCATATATGACATCATATTTCGTATTCAAGTATTAGTAGTTGATATAAGAGGCATTTATATTATTGAGGATTTATGGTTTTAAGTTTTCATATACTATTACGAAAAATCAGTGATTTTCATGATTATGTGTCACGTCCACCATGAAATGTCGTTTTTATGATTTGGTTTTATTCCGGACCGAGTGGGGGAGATATACGGTCGCGGATTTTTACGTTATCCAGACTGAGTGGGGGAGATATACAGTTCGATACATGGTGGACCCGGTCGAGACCGAGGGCAGGATAGCCGCATTTGAGGCGGGGGAGCCTAGCGAGGATACTCGATACCGGAGATAGTTGTGAAACACGGCGGATATTTAGATGATACGGACCAGTGTTATTGATTACAGGATTGTTCGAGGAATGATGCCCGAGGAAAACGGAAGATTTTTGTCGATGCTGGACACGGAAAGATGAATTTTATTTAGAAACAAATGATGATGATTTCAATTGTTGTTTTATATGATTAGTATTACAAATTCGTGTTTTTCACATGCTATCATACATCACAATTATTCTTATTGCAGTTAGTTTTAGTTCGTCATATTTACATTATCAGCCGTTATATGTTAGTTTTATTCACTGAGTTGGCAACTCACCCTCGTTGTGCCACAGTTCCTTGCAGAAGAAGATTGGACGGTTAGCAGCAGTGCAGATCCACTTTTCAGCTTTTATCGCATCTTTTGATAGGTGGGTTACATATGTGGTAACCTTTTCTTTTGATATTGTATTTTGGATCTAGAAAATCTCTATCAGACCATGTATTATGACTTAGAACGAGAGTGGCGGTTGTATGTATATTATTTGACAGATGAGATCGCTTAGTTATGTTAAATGGTATTTTTTTTACTTATGTCTGAGATTCATTTGATGTCATATAAGTTGTATACTTATTTCAGCTATTAACATCGTTGCTCCCAACTATGGATGCAACCAAACTTAACACTTTATAATTGTTTTATTATAACTTCAATAGGGAGTTACTGTTAAGATCTAAATTACTTAAAACGGTGATTTTTACTTAAAAACTAAATTTTCATAAAATTTCCGCAAAAAGGGTTTTGATCTTGGTTTTTGGCTTACTCGGGTTGTGTAAATATCTTGGGATATTATGCAATCTAAGGGCCGGTCACATCCAAACTTTGGGTCGTGACATCCATGGAAACCCTCTATGTGGGACTCTAAAGACTCGACAGTACGCTAGCAGTGGGTTTAACCACAAGCACGTCAGCAGTACTAGCTGCACGTAACGGCTATCCAGGTATCTGTCGATAAAAAGGCCGATGAGCAAACTCAGCCGAACTCCTACTGAGCCTGTCTGTGACAATATCCGTACAGTCCGGTCTGTTCGTCTAAGAGTATCGCATATCGATCATAGGGGCGGTAAACGTCAGACCCCTAATAGCGCAATAAGTCGTATCGGAGAATAGCCCAAGACACCCTGAAAAACTACTAGAGTACCAACCAGTAAATCCCTCTTGTCCTGGTTATGGACTTTGTGTAATGGCTTTCCGAACACAGCGTGATATCAACCCCCAATACCGGGAGAGACAAATCCTATCTAACCGCCACTGCATCCAAGTGTACTCAAAACCCAATGAGCACCTGCATACTATCTCCAGAATGACGTACTAATGGCTGTGGGACAAACCATCTCCCCTGCTAGGATGAGAAGCGTATACACTAGTCTACTCTGGAGTATCGATGCCCCATCTCGATAATTCTACAACTAGGGACCTGTATAAGAATGTGCTTATAGACTACCCAGCCTCCACTAGTGTGACTTCCATCACAACGCTGGTAATTAAGAAAAGATCCTAAGGGCTCTACCAATATGTATAAGCGATATGCGAAAAGAAACACATGCACATATTGAGGTAGAAACAAACCAGGTAGCATACTACCATTTTGAGCAAGACTGTCAATACAACCGTGAATATCCAAAGCTTCAATTAAGTAATATACAAACCGGTATGATACAATAATGTCCTCTAAAGCATATACACTAACAATCTCCCACTTGCACTAAGGCCATGTATTGGCATATTGCAGACCTATCATCTCGATTAGCCTCTCGAACTGTGTCTGAGAGATGGCCTTTGTGACTGGATCTGAGGTGTTGTTCTCCGTATCTACTCTCCTCATCTCGATCTCCCGGCGATCAATGATCTTCCTAATCAGGGGGTACCGCTTCAAAATATGTCTGGACTTCTAATGGGACCTGGGTTCCTTCCCCAAAGCTATAGCGCTGTTGTTGTCACAATACAGAGGTATTGGATCTACAATGGACGGAACCGCCTGAAGTTCTGTTAGGAACTTCCTCATCCAGACTGCTTCTTTCACGGCATCACAAGCGACGATATACTCCGCTTCCATCGTCGAGTCAACAACAGTGTCCTGCATGGAGCTCTTCCAATAGACCGCCCCTCCATTGAGGGTAAAGACATAACACGACATGGATTTAGAGTCATCCTTGTCACTCTGGAAGCTGGAGTCAGCAAATGCCTCGATCTGGAGGTCTTTTCCGCCATACACCAAGAACATCTTCTTAGTCCTTCTCAGGCACTTGAGAATGTCCTTTACTGCTATTCAGTGCTTCTCCCTTAGGTTTGACTGATACCGGCTTACCACGCTTAGTGCGTAAGCAACATCTGGTCTGGTACACAACATCGCATGCATTATAGAGCCTACCGCAGAAGTGTAGGGTATAGATGTCATGCGAGCCCTTTCCAAATCAGTCTTGGGAGACATCTCTTTGGAGAGGGTAATTCCGTGACAAGCCGGTAGATTACCATGCTTTGAATCTTCTATACTAAATCTTTTCAGTTTGGTGTCAATGTACCTGGACTACGAAAGTCCCAACATTCTCTTAGATCTATCACGATAGATCTGGATCCCCAGAATGTAGGAGGCATCACCAAGGTCTTTCATAGAGAAGCTCTGTGACAAGAATCCTTTGACTGATTGTAGCATAGGAATGTCATTTCCTATCAAGAGAATACCATCCACGTACAAGACAAGAAATACCACAGTTCTCCCTACAATCTTACTATATAAGCATGGTTCATCTGAATTTTTGATAAAATCGAATTTTTTTACCGTCTCATCAAAACAGATGTTCCAACTCCGCGATGCCTGCTTTAGTCTATAAATGGACTTAAGCAACTTGCACACTTTCTCGCTGCTCCCACTCTGAATGAAACCCTCTAGCTGATTATAGACGCACTCTTCTAAATTTCCATTTAGAAAAGCCGTATTTACGTCCATCTGCCAGATCTCATAATCGTGGAAGGCAGCAATGACAAGAAGGGTCCGAATGGATTTGAGCATAACCAATGGAGAAAATGTTTCATCATAGTCCGAACCAGGTCTTTGACGAAAACCTTTTGCAACAAGTCTAGCCTTCTAGGTTTCAATCTGTCCATCTACACCAATCTTCTTTCTGAAGATCCATTTACAGCCTACGGGTTTTACCCCTTCTGGAGCAATGTCCAAAGTCCATACTTTGTTGTTGTACATGGACTCCATCTCGGTCCGCATTTCATCCTGCCATTTTACTGAGTCGATGCTCTGAATGGCTTGCTGGAAGCTAGTCGGCTCATCATTTTCAATGATGCAATCCTCTTTATCCCCGTCTATGAGAAAACCGTAGTATCTCTCGGGCGGATGAGACGACCTACTAGTTCTGCGGAGTGGCGCGGGGATGTTCGGTTCTTCTGAAACCTCTGGTTCTACCATGCTTTCAGTACTAGCTTGTGGTTCTGGAATTTCTTCCAGTTCTATTGCGCTTCCACTTATCTGATTTTCTAAAAATTTAGTTTCCAAGAAGTGGGCATGCCGAGAAACAAAGACTTTTTGTTCCTCTGCGTAATAGAAAAGATACCCCCTGGAGTTCTTTGGGTATCCCACAAACTTACACAGTACTGAGCGTGCTTCGATCTTGTCCGCATGCTGCTTTTTTTCAAAAGCATGACATCCCCATGTCTTATGGTACTTAAGATAGGGTTTCTTCCAACTCCACATCTGATATGGTGTGGTAAGCACAGTCTTGGTAAGAACCTTATTCAAAAGATATGCAGCTGATTCTAGTGCATAACCCCAGAAGGATCACGGCAACTCAGCTTTGCTCATCATGGAACGAACCATATCCAATAGGGTTCTGTTCCGCCTTTCCGATACACCGTTGTGCTGAGGTGTGTATGGAGGAGTAAGCTGAGAGAGAATTCCATTCTCTTTTAGGTAACCCAGGAACTCGGCACTTAAGTATTCACCACTTCGATCAGATCTCAGTGTCTTGATACTTTTGCCTGTTTGTTTTTCCACTTCATTCTTATATTCCCGGAATTTCTCAAAAGCCTCGGATTTATGTTTCATCAAGAAGACATGTCCATACCTAGAGAAATCATCCATAAAAGTAATGAAATAGGAATAACCACTTCGTGCATATGTAGACATTGGACCACACACATCGCTGTGTATGAGTCCCAAGAGCTCGCTCGCTTTTACTCCGTGTCCAGTATACAGAGTCTTTGTCATCTTTCCTATGAGACAAGATTGACGAGTTGCATAAGACAGGTATTCAAACGGATCCAAATATCCCTCTCTCTGTAATATCGTCAACCGTGTTTCATTGATGTGACCCAGTATACAATGCCATAAGAAAGCCTGATTTAATTTTGGAGACTTTCTTTTAAGTGTGTTTTGGACACTGAAAACCTGAGCTTGATTTAATACATATATTCCGTTATCTAATGTACCTAACCTAATCAAAGCATGATTTAGGTGGATGTGGACCACATCGCTTACAAACGTAAAATCATATCCTTCTTTAGAAAGTAAAGATACAAATATGATATTACAAGCCAAACTAGGTACATACAAACAGTTATGTAGAATCAATATCTGCCCCTTTGTCAATCCTAGATGATATTCCTCTATGGATTCAGCGTCCACGCTCATTCTGTTAGCAATTCTGAGAGTCATATCACCTGTCCTGATAACTCTACGGTTTCTCAAAACCTGTAATGAATTACAGATTTGAGATCCCGATCCGGTATCTAGTACCCAGGAAATGGAGTTAATTGACATATAGTTTTCAATTACAAACACACCCAAAGTCGAAGCCACAACGTGCTTCTGATCCTGGATTCTGTCTTTCCAAGCCCTGCATTCCTACGGCCAATGCCCTTTCCCGTGACAATAGGAACAACCCTCCTTCCCTACTATTAGCCCCAATTCTTTTGCTCTTCCTTTTCCTTCTACCTTACTGACACCGCCAATCGTCTTTGTGGAAGTCTTCTTCTTCTCACCCTTGGCTTCCGCCTTGGATCCAGAAGAGGAAGATTCCCCAATGAGCAAAGCGGGTGTCTCCCTGGTTTCCTTCAGGGTGTAAGTAGAAGGTAGGGACAGTAGAATCAAGTCAGTACTTGACTCGTTCTCCAATGTGGTCTCCAGGTCCGTGAGCTCATCAATATAGCCAGTCGTTGTAAGAACGTTGTCCCTTACAGATGACCCAATAGCCAACCTCGCTTGAAGCAATTCCTTCGAGGTCTCATATCTTGCGATACGAGATTGCTCTCCATATAAATCTTTGTTATGGAGGAAAATGGAAACTAAGTCCATCTTGTCGTGCTGCCTCTGGTTTACACCATCTACTAAGGCCAACATGAGACACTTGGCATTCGCATTGTCTTTTTCCGTTCTCTTACAGATATCATCCGCGGCGGTGGAAACTGGACCTGGGATGGCGGGGGCTTGAGTAGTAATGAGATGGTCCAGCTTGTCACAGGAAATGGACATCTGGACAAATCTTTGCCAGTCAATATAGTCTGGCCCAGTCAATTTATTAGCTAATTGTAACTTAGGCGTGGTCAACTGGTCGCTGCAATTAGGAGAAAGAGAAGAAACACTTTAGCATGATGAACTTACAAGTTTAGATTGGTTTTTAGTTTATCTAAACAGGATGGCTCCCACTGTTTCTCGAATCCTTCCTCAAACCATAAAAGAAGAATTAGTCAGGATTAATCTCACCGAACAATACTTGCTTAACCTTTCAGCCAGGCTAGTGTCAGTACTTCAAGGAAGGTTTTACAACGCTTTCGTGAAGTTCCTTTATTAAATAACCTCTTTTCCCTGGAGGCGTATCCCGCTAACACCGTTCTAGACACCTACTTGGTTTATAACATTGATCGTTTAGTGAAAAAATTTCCCGAGGATTAGCGTATACTCACAGTAGGATCGGAATCCAAATATCGTTGTGTGATAATCCTGAAGGAATCCTACCAACATTATCACACTCCAAATGGTATGCAGCACTAGCAATTTTCAGTTTCTTTAGAAACTCCCGATGTGGATTTTTGCCCCATGCTCTTATGACCTTGACGAAGGCCAACAAATCATAAGTCACATGTCAAGTTCTACCCATCATTGTCTAGATTAATTTGAACCCGCACGTACATACCCTTGATGAAGGCCAACAAAGTAGTACGACTATCCCAAACCAACGCATCTATTTATGCTACATATGAATATCTAGCAGCTACTAATCACTATGCCTTGGCGAAGGTCAACAAATATATCTTGAATACTCTTGAATATTCATATGAAATGATGGAGAGCTATGAATGGTTTTGGTGAAACAGTGAACGTAGTGAACTTAATATAATCGAAGGAACCATGATAGCTTTTAAAGGAGTGGTTTCAGCTCCGCATTTTAAAAGTTTCTGTTTTGAAAAAATCGAGTGGTTTTAAAAGTGTTCCAACGATTCAGCTTTAGTTTGTTTGCTATGCATTAATAATGCAATCCCATCATTTACACCTATCAGAGAGAAACGAAAATATGATGTACGCTTATGCCATCTACATTCGCCACTGGGCCCTGTCTTACATCGTTAAGTTACTTAACTAACGCCAGAGCTGGGGGCTGGACTAGCGCGGATGCAAAACATAAGCAACGGCTACTTATAGCATATATATAATAACCATTTGTCTCACACAATAATAGGCATTCCAGATCACAGATGAACATATTAGATATACTAGGAATTCCGCATTTTGTTTAAGCCTGTAACAAACAACGGATTCTACGATCGTGATGAATAGCCAAACCCCACCCCAGACCCCTACGGGTGCGGCAAACTACCCACCAAATTCCCGAAATGAAGCAACCTCCCTCAGAAAAGTGAGTAGGCCACTCGGCACTTCAAATAACCTGGTAGTTTGTGCACCCCACCTTGGGTCTATCCTAGGAGCAGAAAACAGTAAAAGAAATAATACAACGGTGGCTACAACCTTAACCCGGATGTGCCCCGCAAAATAATATTACATCACTTTACAATTTATATCGAATGAAAGAAAACTCTCTTCTCACATCCCCGGCTATTCATCCACGATGCTAATAAGTTCATATACACAAACCAACTTCATAGATATGTGCCACCCCAAACAAACTGACATATAGCAATTAGCTGAAATTTACAAACACATATATTACAACACAGATAAAACCCGATTAGCAATTAACTTAGAATTTCAATCGAAAACTATTTTCCGTGTCTACACCAAGTGCAAACCAGCACACAAAACATACCGGGAAGAAAAAAATATACCAGAAGACAAAAAACCCAAAATAAGAAGCACAGTGTAAAAACGAGCCGACTTGGCCTTGAATCGGCCGCGGAACCACGGCAAATCCCACCGTTTTGCCGTGCTTCCGCGGTCTTCTTGGCGAGTCAGTGACTTATTTTTCTACAATGATCTTATAATTCCCTGCTTGCAATTTTCATGCCTCTGAAATAATTTTTTCAACAGTTTTAAAATTCGACAGAAACTGAGGATGCGGGTGTTCCGTTTTCGCGATTTTCCGACGTTCGAAGTTCTAATAACTTGCTAACAAGCTAGTAAAGGTTTAGTTAGGCTTTGATACCACTGTAAGACGATGTCGCGCACCCCGCGGGTTCGCGAAGAGGTGGAATATTTAAAAAAATGATTTTTAAAGCTCGCAACATCGACTTAAACTCCAGGATCGATGCTAAACCCTAACTAGCTAAACTTGTTATGAGGTTAACTACTAGGATTGGAAGTTATATCTCACGTTACATGTCCTTCAGGTCTTCTTTGCTGTCCTCCTCATCATCATAAGCTCCAAGGATCGTAATGGATCGATACTTCCTCGTCGGTATCCTCGAGTCAAAGACGATCCACCCGAGAGTCTATAATCCGAGCTCCTACCTCAAATACGAGATAACTAGGGTACCTAGTTCACAAAACTAGATGTCCTAGATAATGTAGAGAGTGAAGATGGATTAGTTTGTCTCTTGGAACCTTAGGTTTCTCAACTCATGAAACATTTAGGGGTTAGAGGAAGAAGAAGAAGCTTGAGGAAAAGCTAGTGAAAAATTAGCTTAGAATATCAAGCATGGCTAAAGTGTAGAATAATGAAGCATATAATATTCTATAAGATAAAGTATCTCACAAATATCTACCATGCTTCAAAATATCTATTTTATCAAGACAATGAGTCATACTTCATCCAACAAATATCTCCACCTCATTTCCTCCACCTCATTTTAAGTTTTAATTCAAAAAGAAATAAAACCCTATTGAGGTGTCTCCTTCTAGAAGCTTTCTCGAGGAAATTACGAGAATGCCCCTCATCCGTATATACATACCCGCATCCGTATTTCGAAGAATACGAATATAATGAGATGAAAATAATCTATCAATATAATACTAGGATACGGCTTAAACCAAAGTCCACTAGTATTATCCGCCCGAACATCGTACGTGCATAAGTACACGTAAGTGATCGAAGCCCTGCCGTAAAACTATACGGCCTCTACATCTTTTGCCCGATGCAGGGAAACTCTCTGTGTGGGACTCTAAACACTCGACAATACGCTGACAGTGGGTTTAACCACAAGCACGTCAGCGGTACTAGCTTCACGTAACGACTATCTAGTTATCTGTCGATAAGAAGGCCAATGAGTAAACTCATCCGAACTCCTACTGAGCCTGTCTGTGACAATCTCCATACAGTCTGTTTTTTTCGTCTAAGAGTATTGCATATCGGGCCTAGGGGGTGGTAAACATCAGACCCCTAATAGCACAATAAGTCGTGTCGGAGAATAGCCCAAGACACCCTGAAAAACTACTGGAGTACCTACCAGTAAATCTCTCTTGCCCTGGCCAGGGAATTTGCGTAATGGCTTTTCGAACACAGCGCGATATCAACCCCCAATATCGGGAGAGACGAATCTTATCTAACCGCCACTGCCTCCAAGTGCTTCGGGACTGCACCCAACTACCACCTGTTTGGATGAATCCTTTGAGCCGTGGTAGGGTAGTAATCAAAGAACAGTAGGAACACACTCGAGACGAAGTAGCAGTGTCAAGTCAACGGACTAAGCTGTACTCATGTCACCTGGGAACTGCTACCCGACGATAGGTATAATACCCACTAGAAGCTCCCAACGAGTCATGTCCAGTGTACTCATATCCCAATGAGCACCTGCATACTATCTTCAGTATGACGTACTAATGTCTGTGGGACAGACCATCTCCCCTGCTGGGATGAGAAGCATATACACTAGTCTACTCTGGAGTATCGATGCCCCGTCTCGATAACCCTACAACTAGGGACATGTATAAGGATGTGCTTATAGAATACCCAGCCCCCACTAGTGTGACTGCCATCACAACGCTGGTAATCAAGAAAAGATCCTAAGGGCTCTACCAATATGTATAAGCGATATGCTAAAAGAAACACATGCACATATTGAGGTAGAAACAAACCAGGTAGCATACTACCATTTTGAGCAAGACTGTCAATACAACTGTGAACATCTCAAGCTTCCATTAAGTAATATACAAACCAGTATGATACAATAATGGCCTCTAGGGCATATACACTAACAGGAGAGAACAATCTTTGCGTCGGGAGGAGAGTTGTTATGATGAGGTCTACTCTTCAGCTTCTTGACCCGATGAGAATGGCTTGGATCGATGAATCCCCTAACTTCCTTCCAAATATTATGGATCGTCGAGGACAGTCGTGGAGATAAGCGTACAAACGTGGATTCCTCTGGTATCTCTATAGGCGGTATAGATTTCTTGAGTACAGTGGTGGGCGAGTTGTGCTTCACCATCTTCAAGGGTTCGAAGCTGTTCCCGGTTAGTACAACAGCGTGAATGATCGACATAGAGGCCGATAGTGTTAGACCGGATAGAGAACTACCTCCAGCTTATCTTTATCAACGCCAGTAGCAACATCGAACAGCTCTCGTGACGGGAGCTTCTTTATCTATAGGAGCATTTTGAGTATGCTCCTTGAGTTGCTTGGGGACCTTAGCTGATGCCAAGTGCTTGAACACAGATACCCTCATGGCTATTGGAGAAATAGTCTGAAGGGCCAATCTATGGAAGACGGATTGGCTTGGGGGTGCAGGATCCTTAGGGAATGAGAAGTGAAGTAGGCTAGCCTCTCGAAGAATGCTTTCATGGGTATCATAGGCTTATTTTCCAGTGGGCCCATGGAGCTCAAGCCTAGTCTGCCAGAGACCATGCTCTTGAGCAGGCTTGTCATCAGAACCTAAATAGACAATAGCCAGCCTATCAAAGACCGGCTTTCTTAGGATTTCCTCCCTTGGCGTTGAAACAACAATAGTGAGGAGTAGAGGAAATTGTACGAACTGGAGCCCATTCAATGTCTGATGGACCTAAGCCGTAGGAATAGACAACAGGAGGCTATGAACTGACCAGACATGATCAGTTGAGGTGCAGAGGTGTCGGAACTAGATTTGCAGTTGCAGTTGTAGGATGCCATTGAGATCTGCATAGGAAGGAGAACACCATCTTTAGTATCCCGAAATCCAAGAGCAACATAAATATATATACTACGATTGGTTCACGAAACATGACAGAAAAAGTGTGGAGTGGAAAGAGAAAAAGGTCCCATCGAGCGTGCCAGAATCTGTTTACCGCCAGAAACCAGTCCAAGAGATTGGAAGAACGTCTATCCTGAATGCGGGGATAGATGCTATATGGAACATATCTGTCCAACTCTCTGAAGATACCAAGTTGATCTATGGCATCATATATCGTAGGTTTAGCTGGATGTGACCTTTGTAGCAGAGTTTATCAGATTCCCCCTCATATGTGAAGGGTTTTTGATTATGGAGACGCTTTTTCTGCAGGTGCAATCCCATGCAGTTAATTACGCTATCGCAGTACGATAAAAACTTTCTTTACTCCATAAATCTTTGTGTGTCAGGTTTTTTGTTTATTTGGGGTTGTCCTTGGATTGTGTATGGAGATTAATTTATGTCGTCGCCCGTAGGGCGCGAATTAGTCCAAATATGTATGTTAGATTTGGGATTTGAACCTAGGTAGCATTTCTCATCTTGATGAGGTCTATCAATTCCTAAGAATTGTTAGCCTTATTATGGACTAAGATCAACTTAGGTTCTGATTAAGGACCGTTAGCCGTAAATGAGACAAAGGTCAACTTAAATACTTTAATTAAGAATCGTTAGTCTTATTGTGGACTAAGATCAACTTAATTTTGAAGTAGAAGCTTTTATGCATGGTGTATATTAGCTGAATGTCCAAGCTATGGCTTGCTGTTTATGTGCGCATGTGCATCATAGGTGCACAAGTGCTTCGCACGAAGGATCCATGCTTTTCCCTTTTAGAGGAGTATACATGAATATGGGGTACGCATCTATATATGGTGCGCTTGGGCATGTGGTGTGCATGGGCATGCAATTTATTTCAAGAAGTGCGCACGTGAATATTATGTGATGTGCACTTTACTGGGTTCAAGTAACGCACACGTGTGTATCACGTGACGCGCATGCATCTTCGTCTATGGAGGTACGCCCATGAAAATCATATGACGCGCATTTGAATGGAGTGTACATGCGCATATCACATGATGCGTATCTATATGAAGTTGTATGAAGTGCGCACGTGCATATTATGTGACACGCTTTTGTAAGAAGTGCGCATGTGAATATCACGTGATGCGCACTTGATTTTAGACAGTATGCATATGCATAAGTCTGATGTGGATAACATTCTCCACATGTGATCACGTATATATTACGTAGTGCGTACATCTATGGTTGACACCCTAAACTAAGGTGCACACTATGATGCAGAAATCTTTGGATTTCAAAGAGATTAAGGTCTTTGTTGTTTGATTTAAAGTCCATTCATATGGCACATTTAAATTCAATGAAAGTAAAAACTTGCACAAGAAGCAATAGCTTCAATCTGTATCTTCATGATCTTCCTTTTACATGGGTTTTGTCTAAAGTCTTGGATCTTAGAATAGATCTCTCATGAAAGCAGTGGTTTTTTATATGAGAAAGATCAATTCTAAGATTGTTTGATCTCTCTTCTTTTATTTTGAGAAGCACTAGCTTCGTTATGAAAAGCACAGGATTTTTTTCATAAAAGAAAGAGCATGCTCTCCTTTTTATTACCTAGTCGACTAGGGTTTCTTCTTCTTCTAGAACTTCGGTTCTTTTTTTTAGAGAGGAGAACAAAAGCTTAGGGAGTCCAGAAAAATTCCAAAAGCCAAAAAGCCTCTTTTCATTGTGAGGGGGTTCTTATTTATAAGAAAGGAATTGTTAGGCTTTGTTCCCAACAATCAGGTGAGTTTTGATCTCAATTGACTTATATCAATTAAAAGTGACATGTGCACCATTGGATCATTGATCCAAATATCAATTTTGATTATTTTGTTAAGTTTGTTATTAACAAATAGATTTAAATTGATTTATATAAATTTAAGGTGTGTGCGCACCTTTGGATCATTGATCTCAAGATCTATTTTAATTCCTTTTTTTTAATTTTGTTAATTGATAGAAGATTTTCTTCTAGAAATGATTTAATCAAGCACATGCGATGGCCTTTGCCATGCGCACATGCTTTGCACGTATTAGCATCACATGCGATGGTTTAAACCATGCGCACGTGCCTCACACATGTTGCATCGCATGATAGATGCGCATCTATTAGATGTGCCTTAAAATTAGGTGCGAACTGTCTCTATTAATGCGTAGTGTATGAGAGCTAACTGTTACTTATCTGCAGCATGAAGATGCGATTATCTAGAATGGTCTCATAGTCACGTTGTTCTCTATCAAGGACTTGTGCTGGTGGGTCTAAATTAATTATGAAATTACGGGTTGAACTTGACTAGCGACTTTTGGCACATTGGCCTCTGTCAAGGCCATAAGCCGCTTGGGGAAAAAACCATATCGAGAGTTTCAAGAGTTGAAACTTGCAATGTGATTGCATAATATTCTATATGATAGTTTTGGTCCCTATTCTTACTATGAGTAATAGTTACTCATGGGAGATTTTCACTTCACAATTAGCTAACCCATTCGGTGTCAAGAAAGGTGTTTACGAGGCTATGTTTCAAAGGAAACAGGGTTATTAAATTGGGTCCATGCGAGAGCACAGGGACCTCCCTCGAAGTACTATCACTAGCCTAGCCGACCGGTTAGTGAACATGTAGGTGTACATGATCCCGGCTAGTTCTCCTTTAAGGGTTTGAAGGAGGATTCGACGAAACAGTGGGAGCCATCTTGATTAGATAAATTAATAAACAAATCTAATCTTGATAAAGTGCATAGTGAGTGTTTCTTCTCTCTTTGGCAGCGACATATAACTGGCCTTAAACAAAAACTCGTAAGCCAAGTTAACCGAATGTTCACAACAGAATATTGCATTTAATACCGCTCATTCTTATGCACATTTGGATGTAGATAGATAATTTTGATCCATGTCTGCTACATGATTTTAGGTTCCAGGTTCTCAATTCAGAATAATACAAATCACGCACATTCTCCAAAGTTATGTCAAATTCGGGACAATTGCCGAACATACGGATAAAATACGGGTTCCGGTCATCCACATCCGTCAGGTGCCGCTTACCAGTTCAAGAGATAAGACGAGAACAACAGTCATTCATGTGTAGGACAAGCACAAAGCACGAAGGAGGCAGCACAAGGATCAAGGTGGCAATGCGAAGCTCGGGAGAGAACTAAGGCACAAAGTTCAAATGATTTAATAAATAAAATGATTATAAAAAAGTTGCTATTTTGGACTGTTGAAAATATGAAAATACTTTGGAAGAATTTTGGAAATGTAAGTGTACCAAACAGAAGAAGAGAGCAATACGAGAACCCACAAGAAAAACGATGCACTAAATGCAAAATTAAACTGCTAAACCGCGGCCACCAATAGCAAACGGCGGCGGATCCGCGGCCTTCCCATTGCGTCACAAGGAGATTTTTTATAGGTATTTTGGTCATTGTACAAGGGTTCAGTAAACAGCCCTGGGATTTCATTTCATTGCCTATAAATACTCCAGTTCAGAACCAAAGAAAGTATGTATTATTTTCCCCCCGGTTTAGTGATAAATTACATATGTCTTTCTCTTCTTCTCCATTTGTTTTCATGAAAATTTGTTATGAGAACTTTTGATAAGTAGATATAAATGAATAAGATTAAGTTTCTTATCTTGTGTTTTTTACCTTTTTGCATTGTCTTTTGATTCTTAGCTTAACTTTATTACATGTTTGTTAACTAGTTGTTAGTTTTTATTTGTTCTTCTCCTTTTCTCTTTTATTTACCCTTTGCAAAATTCTGATACTCTAGTGTGATTCTTACTTAGGTGAGATCCCAAAAAACTAATTTTTTCCCTTCTTCTCATTTCTTTTCTCTTCTTCGATTTTATTTTATTTTTATTTTGAATGGGTAGTTTACTCACTTGTTAGGGTAGAAAAGGATAGAATGAGATATGGAAAAATCCCTTGTACTTCTCTTTACCAAACAACTTGATTTGAACCTAAACCAAGCAAACATAACCCTCTCTCTTAGACGCACTATAAGTGACATATATTCGCGACCTAAATTGAGAATTCCTTTAGGCGCACCACAACGTGACATGTAGTTGTGACCTAATTGAACATTTGTTGTGTATGTTTAGCCTAGGGTTAGAAATAAGAGTATGGAACGGACAAACAAAGGGCACCAGGAATGAATTTAGCATTGGAAAGCTTGCTTAAACACGGAAATACCATTTCTATGTCCTAATCCCCGTTACTTCCTATTATTCTAACATCGTTTTAATAATGGTACAAGATAAAGCACAAGGATAATTTCCAACTCTACTAATCAAACCTAACTCTAACAAGTTCTTTTGAACATAAGTATACACAACATTTAGGATAGAATCAAACAAACTTGGACATTCATTACTTGACTCGTCTAAAACAAGAACGGAAATACATACTATCTCTCCATTGATCGACTCGTATTCAACCGGCAAGCTATCAAGCGAAACCAACTTGATTGCGGTGAGTAGAATACATAGAACGCATATCATAAGCTCTATAACCAAATGGCGTCGTTGCTGAGGAGACGGTAACGTAGTTCTTTCTTATTCTGGCTAATTTGTGTATATAATAAAATACCAAAAATATAATAAAAAATCGTCTTTTGTTTTTAATAAGTTTTGTGCAAGTGTGCAGGTAAATCTTGGCAAGTATAGTGATCAAATCAAGAACCGGAATTCTGGAACCAAAAGAACAGATCAAGTTGAGTGTACTGAAGAAAATTGCAGCAAAGATACCCCAAGAAGGCGGCGGATCCACGGCCACCCAAGGCAAACCTACTGCGTATCCGCGGTCCTTTCTTGGCTTTCGAGCCCAAATTTTTCTCATGTGCTTTCTCTCCTCCGGAGACCTCCTTCAAGATCTAATAAATTGCTTTTCTACAGGAATTCTTTGTACAAACTGCACTGCCGCAAATAATTTTTTTTTTGTTTTAGATTTTTATTGTTTTATCGCTTTGCATACAATAATCAGACATTAAGGGGCTTGAACACCAATTCAGATTGGGTGGGGATTTCATCACCCTTCCTAAGACCCCAAATATCATAAAAAGCATACGCATTACCTTGAGTTAATTTAAAAATATATATACCAATCCAATTAAGGATTGTCGGGCTCAATTAGAACGGAGAAAGATTTTGGGCATTCGGTCATTTATCTAAACTTGACTTTGTGGTGCCTTGGCTAGACGAGTGAGAAGGTAACTTTAAAAGGCCCGTCTCACAGTGATTCATGAGCGGAACCCTCCTTACCTCACTTGTGCTTACCTGCCAAAATTGGCAGTGAAGAGCCGATTCGAAGGTTATCTCACAATTTGTCGCTTTGGAACAGTGAAGAGCGATCTAGTTGGACTATGAAGACTCTAGCTCTAGATGTTGATTATGCAAATTTTTGTGATTGTTTGAAGTTGTGTCCGTTAATTCCATATTCCGTTTTCCATAAACTCGAAAAAAATCAAAAATTCTAAAATCTTCATAAAATCTTGCCATTTGTCGCTAAATTTCTATCTCACCTATCTTTCACTTACATTTCTGATTGTTCGTAAGTGAATAAAGTGTTTTTGTGAATAATCGCAATCAAAACGGTGTCTCTAGCAGCTATCCGCGATGAGTACGGGTCGTCCGCAGGAAAACGTGAACTCTTTTCCTTTTTAGAAGAGTTGATGAAAAAGGGTGATTGTTTGAATATCGTTCTATATTAATACGGATATAAAATTTATAATAAAAATACTTTTAGGGTTCATAGGACTTAGTTGTTAATTGATGAATATTTAAAAATGGCTCTTTTAACTTCTAATAGTTTAAAATTTAAGCGATAGTGATGAATGTAGATTAGGATTCAGGGAAGGAATTAGGGTTTCCCACTCTAACCCTTTTTCTTTCATTGATCTCTATTCATGTCAAGCCCTTAATAAAATAAGTGTTTAACCGATCTCAAATCGCGGTCGTGATTATCAATAAATTGATAGCGCGTCCAATAAGGAGGTTAACATTTATTTTGCTAAAGTTTATAAACCTTAAAATGTTAAAAAGAAGTTAAAATATTTTTCATCCATTAGTCTATCCTATCCTATAAGCCCTAGCAAGTAAAGAATTACTCACTCATGGTTAATTTAGAAAAGAGGTTGAAGATAAATGAAAGTATAATGAAGATGCAAAAAAGTAATGCGTAAAAAGTAATGCGTAAAAGTAAGTGCAAAAATAATTTTAAAAAACTATCTTTATTAATCAACTATTGCATTTACAATTTTTCTCCATAGAAAGTAGATTACAAGAACCCTAATTTGCTCTAAATCTCTCTCTTTTAGGAGATAGATGAATAAATGATGATCACTCGGATACGTGGATCTCTTGGAACTCTTGATCTCTTCGGTGCTGATTTTGAATGTAAAACTCTCGGTCCTTTATATAGTCTTTGAAACCAGAAACCCTAGATTCCATATGTGATGATATACAGTTAGGATCATATCCATAAATTTCTACATCGAACGGCTCAGATTGCACCGCGGTTCCGCAGCATATTGCATCCTTTGGCCGCGGATCTACCGAAACCTAGTAGAATCAGGTTTTGATATTTCTTCTGGTATTTTGTGTTGATATTTGGATATCCTTATGATATGTAGATTCTGAAAATAATTCTCTGAGTCTCTGTCGTTGCTAGATCTCTTGATTTGCTTCTAAAACTTGATTCGATTTTGATATCCCGATTTGACTTGGATCTCAAACCTGAGCTAATACATGCACAATATCTTAAATCAAATTGTTAGTGGTATTTGGTATTTTTGAGATATTATTCCAACCATTTAAATAATATAATACCTTAAGAATATTGATTAGGAATATTTGATATGATATGCAAATTTTAATTATTAATATTTCATTTAAATATTATATGCATTTATTTTCCCTAATTATATGAATTAAAATGTAGAAACGTATGATAATAATCTTTTTATAAATAAACCTACATATATTCTCTGTTTACAATTAACACCTTTTAGCACTTAACAATAGTAGGGAAAAAGTTCATTCAAATGTGCAATATTTTAGATTAATCAAATACCCCCAAACGTATCTTTGATCGTCTCGAGCAAACTAGTTATTAAACAGAAAAAGAAAAACCTAACTAGCACACTTTCGTAGGCAACACGATTGCATTTAGCACGTGCAACAAGCCTTTAAATCTCTAGGTGTCCCTAATAGAAGGAGTGTTGTCTTCTGAGAGTATTCAGCGGATTACACTCACAAAATCCCATAATAAAATAAATAAGATGAAAGTTACATATAAAGATAAGGAACTGATAAAAGAAATAACTTGAAAATAAGAGTTTCAAACTATACTAACTTTTTAGTTGTCATGAGCCCTATCTTAATAGTCATGAAAAATGTCAGAAATCACATTATCTCTCAATAAAACATCGTCTTTAGTCATCCTCCCTACTTTTCTTCCAAACATCGATCATATATCCCTACGTGTGTGTAAAAGACATCCCTACACCTAGAGAATTCAATTCAAACTATCATACTCTTTTCCATCTTCCTTAGTAATTTTTAGTCGGTGAATGTTTTATCGATGGAATTGCTCACACATTCTTCATGCGACCGTTAATACTTCTTGAGGTACTAACCAACCGATTACAAAATTTGCTCACTCATTAAGGCGTAATTAGCAATATCCTAGTTTTGCAACACCTAAGACTTAGCAATGACTCTCAAACCAGTTGGTCTAAGACACCAGGTGATAAGACACTCTCGCTATATTTTTTTTATCCTGTCTTAAGTAATTACAAAACCAGTGTTCATTTTTCTTCACCATTTATTTTTTTTCCGTGTCATTTATATTTTTGTTTATATATTTTTTTCCTTCATACTAAGATTTTTAGACAAGAGCATTTCAAGGTATCCTCACTATCCCAAGTTTCAAGTTATGTGCAAGTGCGTATAGTAGGGTATCAACGTTCAGATGTTTGGACTCAAAAATAGATACTAGTTTTCAGACTTATTTTTATTCTCAGATTAGTAATTTCCTTCATCTTACTAACCCTTGGGACAACAGCTCATGATTACCTATTACAAATTTCGTTTTAAAAACATCTAATTTTCTTGCATTTTTAAATCTCTTCATATCTTTCATATGTATTTTTCACTTTCTAACTTTTATTAGAAAAAAAAATTTAGCGTTTTTATTTAGTATAATGCAAAATGATGCGTGAATATGCACAAATCTCCCCCAAGCCAATTTGCAGCAGTGTCCTCACTGATGTCATCTTTTAATATCAAGACCTGTAAACTTGGGAGGAAAAATTCTCAATGATTAGCAAAAGGGGACAAAAGTCAATGACAGTGAAATCCTCCCCCAAACTTATTTTTGGCTCACAATTTTTATTTCAAGAGCTAACATATTTTTCTCCCCCTCCTAAACTTGAGTAAAACAGTTCTTTCTTCATTATTAAGCATTTAAAATCATAAGAAGGGGTAAAATTATTAGTTTATGCGAAGTTTTACAAAGACTAAAAGTCAACACCAACCATTCGAATATTTTATCAATATAATACCATGGTTGGTAGAAGATCATGTTACATATAGACGTGAAGCGGTGGGGAGGAGATAAGAGGTGTAATTGAACGGGTTTACGTCTCGGTTGGTAAAGACGAAACAGTGACGGCGGATGAAGACGAGAATATGAAAGATAAGGAGTATGTAGAATATTCGCATTCTCGTACTTAATAAGAAGAAAGGGTGGCGGTTCAAATTCTTTGGGTGGATGTTGATTTATCATAATATCCATGTGTTTTAGGAATGCGTGTTCTTCGACGAAAATGTCTTTCATCGATGGTCTGAGTGATAATTTCATCAGAAAGAAAGGAATCGATATCTATATTAATGGATTATGCAGATTCAATAAGACGATTGAAAGTTCCAAGGTCAGTCTTTTGCGCACCAAGATTCAAAACACTCGATTCGTCAGAAATTATGAAATTAGGAGACTCGAAAAGCTCATCTACCTTATTTTCAAAAGAGTCTAAATCAAGTAGTCTCTTAAGAATCATAGAACTCGAGATATCGGAGTGTAATTCATCAAAACTCGGTGGAGTTGAAAGAATATTAGAAGAACCAAAGAAATTGGGTGATGAAATGGGTAAACACACTTTGGTGTCGAGCGATGTTGAACCAGATGTGAGAGATGAAGGCTGGATATCGTTTTGCATATCGGATAAGTCGGTGGTAAGAATAAGATCGGTTAAATGTACAGGAAGATATTCACATTCGATAGAAGGGACATGATGGGTAGGAGAATCCAACTCATCCAACATAACGGGCTCATCTTCAACGATATTCTCATCACCGCTTTCACTAACACTTTCGGTCAAATTAAACGAATAGGTCTTTAAAAATTTATCAATTATACTATCCTCAATCAATAAATCACTTGGTTCACTTGATGGAATTGGAAGCTTTGAAATATCAAGTATAGTTGAATAAGGATCGATTTGATTTGGACAGATGTAAGGCTCTTTTTCACACTCACGATTGGAAAACTCAAATATATTATTCTCGGACACTTCATCACTTAGACTATGAAGCGGTTGAACATCGAATACATTCTGTTGGAGTGCGGGATGGAAGGTATCGATATCAAAAGAATTGGTTTTAGTTTGACTTTGATGGATCTCTTGTTCTTTTTCACTACTCAGTTCCAATACAATTTCAAAACTAGACATGGTTTGTGAAGAAGTTCCAATAAAGGATTCTCTTTGAACCGTGGAACATCCTAATTAATTTTCAGAAGTACTGTCTAGGTAAGGTGAAAAAGTTGATTATGGTCTAATTATTGGCTACAGGCGAGTTCAAAGTGTTCCGCAATCAACATGCGTTTATGATTTGCCACATTAGTCTTAAAAGAAGTGTCAACAAGAGCTGCCTTTAATTGTTGGTTACGGGCGAGTTCAATGTGTTCCGCAATCGACATGCATTTATGACTTTCCCCATTAGCCTGAAGAGAAGTATCAATATGAGATGCTTTTAATTGTTGGTTATGGGCAAGTTCAATGTGTTCTGCAATCAACATGCATTTATGACTTGTCCCATTAGACTCAAGATGAGAGAGCGTGTGAAAGTTTGGTACTGTGGATAAGAATTAGAAAGGTGTATCCAAGTTTCATAAACAGGATTAGGATCAATATTTTGATATGAAGACTATTGAGATTGGTTGGTTAGTTGGCGACTGGCAATTGCTATTTGTTCAGCAATGGTCACGGGTGTAAAAGATATCATATTCGCCTCAAAATGAGTATCAATATTTTCATATGAAAATGATGGTGTTTGTTTTCCTAACGGTTTTGGATTAGTGAAACGATTGAAACTTTTGCTATTAGCGTTCGCAATATACTCATCGATGGACATGCGTTTAGAAGTTTCCTCACTAGCCTTAAACGGATTATCAACATAAGAAAATGTTGAATTTTGATGCGGTTGATAGGACCTTGAGTGAAGTATCCAACTGTTCTTTTCCGCACGCTCTATCATATTCCTTAAAGACATAGTAGAGTCAAAATTTATACCGAAGCAATTACGAAAACAAGAAATATCCGGTTCTGGATAGGAAAGCTCGGCAAGAGTTCATCTGTTTGAGTTACCTATTATAAAAAAAGTGAAAAGAAAAGAGGGTGAAATGGTAATGATTTAAGCTCTTTTTGGATTTTGGAAATTGTTTTGCTTTGAAAGAGGGACTCGACAAACGTGCACAAAAAATACCTAGAACTAGGGTTACCTATGTCAGATTACTAGATCGCTCCTAGACTTCCAAAGGACAAGATGTAGGATTAATCCTCTACTACCTCCTTATCAATCTTGCAGCTAGGTAAATGCCAGGTAAGTGGGAGGTATCTACTATACGAACGGGCCTAATTAAGTAACAACTTTGCTTAGTCATACTTATCTTAGATACCACAAGAAAAATGCGGATAAGTAATAAATTGCCCACGACCTTCCTTTGTTCTAATTGAGCGCGACAGTCCTTAGGGGTTGGTCTAGATAGTTTTTATTAATGTAGAGTTATGCATATGCACGTTTGTGATTTGTGGGAGTTGGAAGGGTGATGAAATCCCCACCTAATCTGAATTTAGGTTTATTGCCCTTTAATGTCCATTTTAGATATGCAAAACAAACTAAAATCTAAAACATGCAAAAAGATATTTAACGGCGCTATTTGCAAAGAATCCTTCAGGTAAAATCAGATTATTGAAGCTTTATAGGAGAGAGAAAGTCAATAGGAAAATACCACAGAAGATAGGGGGCCCAAATCTTCAAGAGTGTCGCGGTTCCGCCGCCAAATCCACCAAATAGACGCGGTTCCGCAGCCTCTTTGAAAGATCATCTGCTCAAATTTCTTCACGGCACACCACTACTCCTTTGGTCTAAGTTGAAAGTCTCTGAATCTCTAATAGTTCGCTCCAAGTGCTCTTGATTTCTCACAAAACTCACACAAAAACCATTAAGAATACAAAATGTGGTTTTTTTATTTTTATGTTCATCTCCAAATATCAACACAAAATATCAGAAGAAATATCAAAACCCGATTCTACTAGGTTGCGGCGGATCTGCGGCCAAAGGATGCAATATGCGGCGGAACCGCGGCACAATCAGAGCCGTTCGATATAGAAATTTATGGATATTATCCTAACTGTATATCATCACATATGGAATCTAGGGTTTCTGGTTTCGAGGACTATATAATGGACCGAGAGCTTTACATTCAAAATCATCACCGAAGAGATCAAGAGATCCAAGAGATCCACGTATCCGAGTGATCATCATATATTCATCTACCTCCTAAAAGAGAGAGATCTAGAGCAAACTAGGGTTCTTGTAATCTACTTTCTAAGGTGCAAAATTGTAAATGCAATAGTTGATTAATAAAGATAGTTTTTGTTTTAATTATTTTTGCACTTATTTTTACGCATTATTTTTTAGGCCTTACTTTCCTGCATCTTCATTATACTTTCATTCATCATCAAGCTCTTTTCTAAATTAACCATGAATGAGTAATTCCTTACTTGTTAGGGTTTGTAGGATAAGGTAAAATAATGGATGAACAATATTTTAACTTCTTTTTAACATTGTAAGGTTTATAAACTTTAGCAAAATAAATGTTAACCTCCTTATTGGGCGCGCTATCAATTTATTAACAGTCACGACCGCGATTTGAGATCGGTTAAACACTTGTTTTGTTAAGGGCTTGATATGAATAAAGATCAATGAAATGACGAGGGTTAGAGTGGGAAACCGTAATTCCCTCCATGAACCCTAATCTAAATTCATCACTATCGCTCAAGTTTTAAACTATTAAATGTTAAAAGAGTCATTTTTAAATATTCATCCATAACTACTATGTCCTATGAACCCTACAAGCATTTTTATTATAAATTTTATATCTGTATTAAAATAGAACGATAATCAAACAATCACCCTTCCTTCATCAACTCGTCTAACCAAGAAAAGAGTTCACGTTTCCCTGTGGACAACTCATACTCATCGCGGCTAACTACTAGCGACACCGTTTTGATTGCGGTTATTTACAAAAACACTTTCTTCACTTACGAACAATCAAATGGCGTTGTTTCCCGGGAAACGGTCGTAATTTTTTTTCTAGTTATTCAGATTGATTTCTTATAAAAACCTTATGATATATAGATTCTGAAAATAATGCTCTGAGTTTCTGCCATTGCTAGATCTCTCGATTTGCTTCTAAAATTTAGTAGATTCGGTTTCGATATCCCGATTTGACTTGGATCTCGGACCTGAGCTAATACATGCACAATATCTCAAATCAAAGTGTTACTAGTATTTGGTATTTTAAGATATTATTCCAACCATTTAAATAATATAATACCTTAAGAATATTGATTAGGAATATTTGATATGATATGCATATTTTAGTTATTAATATTTCTTTTAAATATTATATGCATATATTTTTCCTAATTATATTAATTAAAATGTAGAAACATATGTTAATAATCTTTTTACAAATAAGCCCACATATGTTCTCTATTTACAATTAACACCTTTTAGCACTTAACAATAATAGGGAAAAAGTTCATTCAAATGTGCAATATTTTAGACTAATCAATTTCTCATTGATGTTTTCGTACCCTCACCTTCTAAAAACACGCTTTGACAACACTAAACTTATTTAGTGTATGTTCGCTTGGACTCGGGACACTAGTGCATGTTTAGTCCGCGTTTCATTAGTCCCTACCGACTATGCGATCGACTACGAAATCGATTCATCTTCCTCCATACACCCTTCACCTTTACCTTTGCCGATCAACTCCGACGTTGTCCGAGATTCTGTCTATACATCTTCACCTTCTTTCTCCTCTCATGAAATGTCGGGACCTTCACCTTTTCTCGACCAAAACAATCCCGTATTAACCAACATGATTCCACCACCTCTCGGTGAGAATAATCAATCTTCCGGTGTTTCACCACCTCCCGTAGGAGCACCGCCGCACATCGCGTTACAAGACCGATGCTATCCTATCCGTACAGCTCTTCCCACCTGCCTTTCTATACCACCATCCAACGGGGATAATTTTGAAATTAAACCCAACTTTCTCAACATCCTACCCAAATTTCATGGGCTTGATTCTGATGACCCATACGTCTTCATCAACAAATTTTAGCAAGTTTGTCAGATGATGAAAACCACCCAGCTTTCTGATGATGTGATCCGCTTAAGGATGATCCCTTTCACCCTTTGTGATTTAGCGGAAAAATGGCTTTATTCCACAGCATCTCATTCCATGTCCAGTTTGGATGAGTTTGTAAAAACCTTTTTAAAGAAGTTTTATCTGAATCGCAAAATTGCACGCATCAGAACTGAGATCAATCAACTCACACGGCTTCCTAATGAACCATTATGGAAGTGTCTTGAATGGTACAAGGATCTCCTTGTGCAGCGTCCTCACCATAGTTTTGAAAAATGGCAACTTTTCGTACTTTATACGAGGGCTTGCTTCCAGCAACTAGACAGTTATTGGAAACCATATGTCAAGGTCACATCCTATCTAAATTTGACAAGAAAGCCTGGCCATTCTTAGATGATCTCGCTGAGCAAACACTGCAGTAGGTAAGTACCCGACCAGGCGCTCCATCTTCTACATCTTCTTCTGGTCAATCTAAGGCAGGAGTTCACCATCTAAACGTTTCAATTGTGATAAAAGCCGAAATGGCCTCAATCACACGAAAACTCAAAGCAATTGAGAGCAAATTTCCATCTCCTGCCCGTATCCCTATTGGTCCCCTTCGAACCGTGTGCGCTTGTTGTTCGAATCCGTCACATTCAACGAAAGGGTGGCCTTTGAATTCACTATTTCAAGGATAGGATCAGGCTAATCCTATATTTCAGCAAAGAAATGATCCTTACTCTTCCACATATAATCCTGGATTGAGGAATCACCCTAATTTCTCTTGGAAACAAATTCAAAGCCAAAACTAGTTCCAAGGGCAAAACAACTTTCAAAGGGCTCCTCATCCTCAGCAACAACAAATACAACAACTATTCAGCAACCTTTCCAACCAAGACAACTCCAAAACCTGACGAACAATTCGTTCTCTCAAAACAACAACTTTGTTCTGTCTGGTAATGATAAGGTCTCTGCTCTTGAACGGAGTATTGATGCTTTTGTAAAGCAATCTACTCAATCCACCGCCAGCATTCAATCTTTGATTCAGTCACTTGTGCAGCACACAGCTTCTCATGAACAAAGTATAAAATCCATTGAAGCCCAAATTGCATAATTAAACGCGGCGATGAGAGAGAAAGAATGGAAAGCTTTCGTCTCAACATATTCCAAACCCTGGGCATCCACAACCTTATGCGAATGTGATTCAAGGGACTCCCAATCATGTTGTGGCTGCTATTATTATGTTGAGATCTGGAAGAATGCTAAATGACGATGAAGATACACCAATCAATGTTGATGAAGAATCTCCGGCTGAAATTTCTTCTTTTGTTCCATCCCTCTCGTCTTCTGAGTATATTCTCCATTCTTCACAGGCTCTATTCTCCCGTCTACTTTTTCGAATGGACCCCTTTCTCACCTCACACATACACCAGTTTCGGTATCCATTCCATTTACACAACCTTCTCCACAAATATTGGACCCAATTAATATTTCAAACGCACCCTTTCCAAATAGGTTATAGCCCAACACACTGAATCCACAAATGGAGAAGGTTGTAGAGATATTCCGGCAAGTGAAAATCAGCATCCCTCTTCTCAAAGGAATCCAGCAAATTCTTTCTTATGCTAAAGTTTTTAAAGATTTTTGCAAGAAGAAGAGGCAGCGACAATTACCCAAAAAGGTTTTCTTTGCAAACAATGTGAATCATGTTCTTTTCAGTTCCTTACCGACCAAACGCAAAGACCCCGGATGTCCTACCATTTCTATTATGATCGGGAAAAAGAGCATCAATCGTGTTATACTAAACCTTGGTGCCAGTGTGAACTTGCTTACATTCTCAGTGTACAAGTAACTTGGCTTAGACGAGTTCCTTCAAGCTGTACATTGTAGATGGCCAACTGCTCTATCACCAAATCGAGAGGAATGTTAGAGGATGTGTTAATCAAAATCGGAGAATTTGTTTTTCCTATAGACTTCATTATTTTAGACACTCAACTTGTAACAAACCCTAGAAATATAATTCTGGTGATCCTCAGTCGTCCCTTTCTTACGATGTCAAATGTGGTAATAAACTGTCGAAGTGGATCCATGTCCTTGTCTTTTGGGAAAAGGAGCATTAATCTCAACATCTACAAGATGGGTCATTCACCTACCGAGCCGAGTGCTCATTTTCTCAACATTTGTTCTATTGACGATATCAATCCAGATGCTTCTGAATCTGAACATCTAATAAATACTGGTGATCTATGCGCCAAAAACACATCTCTGTTCGATCCTTTCGATTTCGGGAATGAGATGGAATTTGAGGCTTTTATTATTCCCGATATACCGATTCATGAGACTTCCTTTCTTCCGATTCTTGAAGAATCAAGTTTAATTCTTCCGAGTTCTTCGAACGCTGATACATCGCAAATAGATTTTGAGTCTTTCATGTTCTCCAGTGAGTCCGAAAGGGAATTCGATTCTGATTCCATCATTTCTGATGAAATTCTCAATGCTCGAGACATAGATTTTTATAATGACAAGTTTGAAGACACATTTTCTAAAGAAATTGCACTTCTGGCAGAGTTGGATGCCCGGTCAGTATTTCATGTGCCTCTGCTTGAGGCCCGAAGAAGCTGATCCACCACATCATCCTCTCATGACTTACACAATCCTCCCAAAAATTCCTTCTCGATCACCCTCTCGATCTCATTCCCACCATCTCTTCCGCCAACACCAACCAAGACGGAAATCCATTCGCCAGCATTCTCGCTTATCATACGAAGCGATGGAACCACCATTTTCTCCCGCTTCCCTATTTGTGCATGCGGGTTATCCGTCCATTCCGTATTTTTACCACTTTGCTTCCATACACACTTGTTCTCTCGTCTCCACCGATCAAGACGTAAAATCCTTCTCCTACACATCGTACATTTCCTTTCCACATTGTTTCACCAACCCTGATCTCACTGTGATAAAATATTCGAATAGTTGGTTTTGACCTTTGGACTATGTAAAGCCTTGTATATACTGATATTATTCCATTTCCCTGACTTTGAACTTCAATGTTTAACAGTGAAAATGCTGTTTTACTTAAGTTTGGGGGAATTTTTATATATATTTTGTCTGCTTTTGGAAAATTTCTTGTCTAATGGAATTCCCTTCCAAAAAAGGAAAAAGAAAAAAAAAGATCTCAGATAGTTTTGAAATCTCAACAATTTTGGGAACTCTTTGTGTGGCATAGCAGTGAGAACACTGTCAAGTTTAAGTTTGGAGATATCGGTGAGCTTTTTATCTTTGCATTTATATTTATTTTTCGCATGCATTAGCAAGTTTCCCTTTTTGCACTTTTTCTTTCTTTTGCATGTTTAAAATTCCGCATTGCATCATGTTAAATTCCGCATTGCATCATGTTAAATTCCGCATTGCATTTATATTAAAAATCCAAAAAAATCACAAATTTTAAAACCCCACAAAAATTTGAAAAATTTTCCCAAAAAAAACATAAAAACTTTGTCTTCAAATTAAGTAGTGGGGAAACTTAGACTCAAATCAGAAAGTTTAGATTGATAAGTTAGAAATAACTAAATTCTAGGCTTAGAAATTGAAAACCCTAAAAATAACCCTCCTTGAGTTTAACCGTAATAAATATACGTCCTTATAGTTTGTTTCGATGTAAGTAATCTTGAGTTCAATTCTTGAGTTAAGTTGAGATGAAGGGAAAGTATTGAAAACTTTATTGAAGGATAAGTCTGAAAAATAGTTCATATTCTTGAGTCCAAATTCAGAAAATATATACCCTACAAACTGTAGTTACACACACCTTAAAATTTGGGATAGTAGAGGATACCTAATACTCTTTTCTAAAAGCCTAGTATGAAATAAAAAAACGGTATTTAAAGCTAACCACCAAGAGTGTCGCTGAAAATTAAATCCGGTATTAAAAATACGAAAGATAAATATATATATATATATATATATATATATATATATATATATTGCAAGACTTGGAAATTGCTATTTATGCTTCAATAAGCTCACGCATTTGGTAATCGGCTGATTAGTGCCTCAGGAAGCAGTAGTAGTCGTATGAAAGGTGTGTGAGCAAATCCGCCCATCGTTAATAAAAAGAAGTAGTACTGGGTATTAGGGCAAGGGTACTATAGATTGAATTAAATTCTTGACTGTAGGGGTGAATTTATACACACATGGGGGTATATGATCGATATTTGGATAAAAGATAGGAATGAAGAATAAGTCGTATATTTTTCTTAAAGATGATAAAAATTTCAGATTGGAGACTGTGCTTTAGAAGGAAACTCAAGAGAAACTGAAGTCTTTATAAACTGACAAAACGTATAGGTTCTTAAGTTAAATAAATAGGAACTGTGAAGAATAAGGGATGAATATTTCTAATTTAGGAAACTCAAGAGAAACTGAAGTCTTTATTTTTCTCAAGTAATAACTTTATGTCCCGTCATGGTCGCTGTCTGGAGAGAGAGAAAAGAAAACACTCAGCATGCGCTTTTGCAAGATTAGATTGGTTAATTATCTTATCAGGATGGCTCCTATTATTTAATCAAATTCTCCTTCAAACCCTAAAAGGAGAACTAACCCAGATCATGTACACTCCATAAGTTCGCTAGCCATTCAGCCAAGGCAATGTAGAGGGAGGCTCCTCGTACTTTCGCACAGACCTAATTAAATAACCTCGTTTCCTAAGAGGCATAACCCCGTAATACCTTTTTAATCACATAATAGGTTAGCTAATTGTGAAGTGAAAATCTCCCAGGAGTAACTGTTACTCACAGTGAGAATCGGGATCCAACTATCACATAGAAAGAATGAAATCACATTGCAAGTTTCAACATTTGAAACTCCCGATATGATTTTTACCCCTAACGGTTTATGACCTTGACGATTGTCATCAAATCATAAGTTGCTAGTCAATTTCTACCCGTCATTTCGTGATTAATTTAGACTCACCTGCACACGCCCTTGACAAAGATCAACAAGGCCATTCTCCGCCGAAAGACGCGACCGGGACGTTGGGACGTCCGGCCTGAATTTTGGGGGCAAATACTATTTGGTTTTATCCATCCACCTCTCCGAAAATACCAAGTTGATTTATGGCACAATGCATCGGAGGTTTAGACAGATGCAGCCGATGTAGCTGACTTCGTCAGATTCCCCCTCGTTTACGAGGGTTTTTGATTGTGGGGACGCTCTTCACTGCAAGCGCAAACCCATAAAGTTAATTACGCTACCGCATCGCGGTAACCACTTTCTCCTTCTCCGGATGGTCACTTCGTATCGTGTGTGTTTGTTTTGTTTTTGGTTGCCCGTGGATTGTATAAGGAGACTAATTTATGTTGTCGCCCGTAGGGCGGGGATTAGTCCAAATCCGTATTTTCTTAGATTTGGGTTTGGGTTGGATTTAAGGATCGTCAATCTCATTTGAGACTAAGATCAACTTAAACGTTTGTTAAGGATACGTTGGTCTAATTTTAGACTAAGATCTACTCAACAGGGTTTTGGGATCATTTAGATCCAACAAAAGAGCATTTGGGTTCTATCGTCATAGTTTAGGGACGTTGCGGTCTATTGGGTTTAAGAACATCATAGTCCATATTTAAGGACATCATAGTCCATGAGTTTAAGGACCTCATAGTCCAGTTTAAAGACATCACAGTCTAGTTTAAAGACCTCATAATCTGTAAAGTTTAAGGACATCATAGTCCATGAGTTTAAGGACCTCATAGTCCATATAGTTTAAGGATATCATTGTCCATGAGTTTAAGGACCTCATAGTCCATAGAGTTTAAGGACATCATAGTCCATGGAATGTCTGGTTGTCGAGACCCGCCACTTCTTTGAAGTCGTTGAAGAATTACGACACATATCAGAGGAATGAAGAGATGTATCCTTGAACCAATGTTGGTTGGGCGATCTGTAGTCAAGTTTGGGACTAAGATCAGTTAAAAATATTTATGAGCATATGGGCTTAATTAATCTGAATTAAGGATCTGTGGCCAACTTGGGGTCGGCCCACTCAGTTAAAATGTTGAACATTTAATTAGGCTCGGTCCTTTTTATTTAACAATGTTGAGCATTGGTTTAGGTTCTGACAACCTTTTTTTCTTTTATTGAGTGTTGAACACTCATTATAGCTCTAGGGTTTTATTGAAAGAACAGTTTATGTTCCTTCAGCGCCCACGCAAAGAGCGCATGGCGCACTTGGCGCTGAGCGCCACACAATGAGTGTAGAGCGTTTCTTATGAAATAGCGCACACGGGAGGAGCAAGTGGCGCACTTGGCGTTGAGCGCCAGTCAATGAGTGTAGAGCGCTCATGTGAAATAGCGCACACGCGAGGAGCACGTGGCGCGCTTGGCGCTGAGCACCAGTCAATGAGTGCAGAGCGCTCTTGTGAAATAGCGCACACGTGAGGAGCACGTGGCGCACTTGGCACTGAGCGCCAATCAATGAGTGCAAAGCGCTCCTTATGAAATAGCGCACACGTGAGGAGCACATGGCGCGCTTGGCGCTGAGCACCGGCCAATGAGTGCAGAGCGCTCTTTATTAAGTAGCGCCCATGTGAGAAGCACGTGGCGTGCTTGGCGCTGAACGCCGGCCCATGAGTGCAGAGCGCTTCTTGTGAAATAGCGCACACGTGAGGAGCACGTGGCGCGCTTTGCGCTGAGCGCAGGCTAATGAGTGCAGAGCGCTCTTTATTAAGTAGTGCCCACGTGAGGAGCACATGGCGCGCTTGGCGCAGAGTGCCAGCCAATGAGTGCAGAGCGCTCTTGATCAATTTTGTGCTCTAAGAATTAAGTTCTCGTTTATAAGAGATTTTGCCTCATGGCTCTAAGAAAAACGTTCTTATTTTTATAAAAGATGTTACAATCTCTTATATTTTTTGTGAAAGACTGTCTTTATGGATCTGTGATCTGAAGAAAATTATGTTCTTCTCCCCCTTTTTTATGATGAGATGCTATGATCTCTTTTTGTGAAAGACCTCTATCTTATAGATCTATAATCTAGAAAAAGAACTAAATTCTTCTTCTTTTTATGAGATGCTTTGATCTCTCTTTTACCTTGAAGAAATTCTTCTTTTCCGAGCTTGCTCTTCTCTTTTCTTTTTCTGAGAACTTGAAAACTTATGGGGATTCTTCTGTTATTTGGAAAGAGAGATCATTGGTCGTTGGGACCCAGAACCTCTCCGACGACGCTGAGGGATCACAGCACCATATATCGAAGATGTGTAGGGATGTACCCTTTGAACCATGTCCCACTTATCAGGAGAAAGAATATGTTGAAACTTAAACTCCAAACTGCTGAAAAAGGTCTCTTTGCGTTCGCGCACTTGCGTCGGACGTGGCGGGTGTACGTGCGTCGCACGTGGCGTCTGCACATCATGGGGGGAAGCTAAGGCCCTAACATGGAGAACTAAGCTCCTTTGAGAATTGAATTCTCGCACGTGCGTTGCACGTAGTGGGCGCACGTGCGTTGCGCATTTGCACATTATGGAGGGGCAGCTAAAGCCCTAACTTGGATAACTAAGCCCTTTGAGAATTGAATTCTCCCACGTGCGTTGCACGTGTTTGGCTCATGTGTTTGGCTCACGTGCGTTGCACGTGTTTGGCTCACATGTTTGGCCCGCGTACGTTGCACGTGGCGTGCATGTGGCGGGCGCACGTGCATTGCACGTGGCGCACATGGCGCTTGCGCATTATAGGGGCAACTATGGCCCTAACTTGGAGCACTAAGCTCCTATGGAGAACTAATCTCCTTTAAGAATTGAATTCTCCCACGTGCGTTGCAAGTGTTTGGCTCATGTGCATTGCACGTGGCGCGCATAGGGCGGGCGCACATGCATTGCACGTGACGCACATGGCGCTTGCGCATATGCGCATTATGGGAGGGCAGCTATGGCCCTAACTTGGAGCACTAAGCACCTATGGAGAACTAATATCTTTTGAGAATTGAATTCTCATCCTTTTCTAATAGGTATCCCCTCTTATTTATATGGGAGTGGTAGAGAAAGGATCTCTCTTTTTCCCGATGTGGGACTAAAAATGCATCCCCCATATAGTAGAGCATTACTTTAGATTACACGTACGTAGCACATTTGCTTATAACTTTTGATCCCGAATGAATTATGAGGCCCATAATATATCAAATCGAAGGATTTTTTGAGACGCTTTCGATACTATCAGAATTTAGCTGATTCTCATTCGGGAGTTTTTCAAAATACAACCCGGAAAATACTGGTTTGCATTTTCTTCCTTAGATTACACGTGCATAGCACATTTGCTCATAACTTTTGATCTCGGATGAATTATGAGGCCCATAATATATTAAATCGATGGATTTTTCGAGTCACTTTTGATACCATCAGAATTTATATGTTTTTCATTCAATAGTTTGTTAAAATACAGCCCGGAAAATACTGGTTTGGATTTTCTTAAGCGTATCGCTGCCATTTGATACCTTCGGCTCTTTTGCGCAGAAATTTTTGGCGGGAACAAATGCCCCCCACTACTTTGCCCATGTAAGTATGTACGTAGGTGAAGTAGTGCAGAGTTATGCATGGCCATAGAATTGAGAGCTTAGGAGACAAGTTTAGGGTCTTTTTAGCCTAAAACTTTTTCATCTTCATGAGCCGTAAGAGTCTCAAGAAGGTTTTTTTTCCTCTCTATAAGTCGAGAGGATCTCATAGGTGCATATTCTCCCTACAAATCGTGAGGATTTTTAAGTGTTCATCATCTACGTGAGTCGTAAGGATCTCACTCGGGTACTTTTCCTTACGAATCGTGAGGACCCGTAAATAGCTTCTTTATTTCAGTGGCATTTAATTTTGGAAAATGTGGCCCGTAGATAGTCCATCTTGACCTCCTTGTATGGCAGCGATAGCTTAGGAGACATGGTTAGGATCTGCCACCTTAAGACTTTTCAACTTTATGAGCCATGAGGGTCTCATAAAGACTTTTCTCCCTACATGTCGAGAGGATCCCGCAGGTGTATTTTCTCCTTAGGGGTCGTGAGGACTCCTAAGTGCGTTTTCTCTTGAGAATAGTAAGGATCTCACAAGAGAATTTTCTCCCTTACAAGTCGAGAGGACTCATAAGTGATTGTTTCCCTCCTTGTCGATGTTCGACTTCGGAGAGTGTAGCCCGTAGATAGTCTATCTTGACCTCCCTGCAGGGCAATGATGGCTTAGGAGATAGGGTTAGGATCTGCCACCTAAGACTTTTCAACTTTATGAGCTATGAAGGTCTCATAAAGACTTTTCTCTCTACAGGTCGAGAGGATCCCAAAGGTGTATTTTCTTCTTAGGAATCATGAGGATTCCTAAGTGTGTTTTCTCTTGAGAGTCGTAAGGATCTCACAAGAGAATTTTCTTTTCTTGCGTGGGGACACTAATTTCCCTAAGGTTGAGATGAATCAAGAGATTCCTGAAAAGGCATTGATTTCCTTACGGGTTGAAACGAATCGAGAGGTTCTCGTCAAGGACACTGATTTCCCTGAATCGAAATATTCTGTCAAGGACACTGATTTCCCTAAGGTCGAGAGGTTTAGCCAACGACACTGATTTCCCTGGGGTTGAGACGAATCGAGAGATTCCTGCAAAGACACTGATTTCCCTACGGGTCGACGCGAATCGAGGTTCTCGCCAAGGACGCTGATTTCCCTGAATCGAGATATTTCGCCAAGGACACTGATTTCCCTTGGGTTGAGACGAATCGAGAGATTCCTACAAAGACACTGATTTCCTTGCGGGTCGACGCGAATCGAGGTTCTCGCCAAGGATTCTGATTTCCCTGATGTCGAGAGGTTTAGCCAAGGTCACCGATTTCCCTGGGGTTGAGACGAATCGAGAGATTCCTGCAAAGACACTGATTTCCCTGCTGGTCGACGCGAATCGAAGTTCTCGTCAAGGACACCGATTTCCCTGAACCGAGAAATTTTTCCAAGGACACTGATTTCCCTAGGGTTGAGACGAATCGAAAGATTCCTGCAAAGACACTGATTTCCTTGCGGGTCGACGCAAATCGAGAAGTTCTCGAAGGACGCTGATTTCCCTGAATCGAGATATTTTGCCAAGGGCACTGATTTCCCCGGAGTTGAGACTAATCGAGAGATTCCTGCAAAAACACTGATTTTCTTGCGGGTCGACGTGAATCGAGAAGTTCTCGTCAAGGACGTTGATTTCCATGAATCGAGATATTTTGCCAAGGACACCGATTTTCCTGGGGTTGAGACGAATTAAAAGATTCCTGCAAAGACACTGATTTTCTTGCGGGTCAACGCGAATCGAGAAGTTCTCATCAAGGACGCTGATTTCCCTGAATCGAGATATTTCACCAAGGACACGGATTTCCCTAGGGTTGAGACGAATCGAGAGATTCCTGCAAAGACACTGATTTCCTTGCGGGTCGACGCGAATCGAGGTTCTCGCCAAGGATGTCGATTTCCCTAAGGGCGAGAGGTTTAGCTAAGGACACTGATTTCCCTGGGTTGAGACGAATCGAGAGATTCCTGCAAAGAGACTGATTTCCCTGCGGGTCAACGCGAATCGAGGTTCTCGTCAAGGACACTGATTGCCCTGAACCGAGAAATTTGTCAAGGACACCGATTTCCCTGGCGGTTGAAACGAATTTAGGTATTCCTGCAAAGACACTGATTTCCTTGTGGGTCGACGCGAATCGAGAGGTTCTCGTCAAGGACGTTGATTTCCCTGAATCAAGATATTTGTCAAGGACACTGATTTCCTTAGGGTTGGTTGACTTGTTCTGCTTTTTGCGGTGTCTAGGTTGACGTGCTCTGCCTCCTGCGGTGTACTCCACTTTCTGCGGTGTCAGGGTTGACGTATTTCCGAGACGGGGTCATTGGATGACGTATTTCCGAGACGGAGGTCATTGGCTGACGTATTTCCGCTTTCTGTGGTGTCGGGTTGACTCTAGGTTGTCTGTGAACCGTAGAGTCTTGGAACAGGGGAATTTGCCATGGCTCTGATTGATGATGTCGCATCTGTATCCTGCTGGAATGAGGAGGAACACCGTTGTCGGTATCCAGGCTGTAGATGTTTCCGTTAAGATCTGACCCTTTCTTTGACAGAGTCTGTCGGGAAATGTGGTTCTCTTTTCGTTTATGCCCATGGATTGTATACAGGGGTCAGTATGGACTTACCTGCTGGGCAATGATGGCTTAGGAGACAAGGTTAGAACCTGCCACTTAAGACTTCTTAACTTTAAGAGCCGTGAGGGTCTAATAAGGACTTTTCTCCCTACGAGTCATGACGATCCTGTAGGTGTATTTTCTCCTCAGGAGTCGTAAGGATTCCTAAGTGCGTTTTCTCTTGAGAGTCATAATGATCTCACAAGAGAATTTTCTCCCTTACAAGTCGAGAGGACTCGTAAGTGATTGTTTCCCTCCTTGTCGATATTCGACTTTGGAGAGTGTGGCCCTTGAATAGTATGCAATAGTCCATCTTAGACTGACTTGCAGGGCCCCAGTTCTTAGGAAATAGGTCCTTATCCCTATTGCCTAAGGCTTTTCCCTATGAGTTGAGACAAGTCGAGAAGTTCTCGCAGGAACATTATTTTCCCCATGAGTCGAGACGAATCGAGAAGTTCTCGCAAGGATGTCCTAACGTCACAGTTAACTCCTGCTAATAGAAGTCTGTTAGGGTCTGTGGTACTAGGGTTTTCTACCCGTCGCGCCGTCGCGTTTGCTAGTGTATTCCTCGATACGCAATCTTGCTGTTCGAGTAGCCCCGCGACTGTCGTGTCTCTGATCCCTTCGGGGGCTGGACAAGACGTCTTCAAGTAATCTACCAGGTGATATTAACGTCGAAAGAGCAAGCGTTAGGGATATTCCATGTCGCTTTTTACTTGAGGTTAAGCTCAGTTTAGGAGCCCCGTTGAGTCATGACCACTCCACGCTGGTGTGGGATGATCTCCGATAGTCTTTTCAGGTCTCATTTGAGTTGCCGTCAAGATCCTGAAGAGAGGGATTTTCCTTGGCTTCGTTTGACATTGTGTCTGCAATATTGCAACGGATGTCGAGGTTGTCTCTGGGTTATCTGTGAACCGTTGAGATTTAGAACTAGGGGACTTTGCCATGGTTCCGAGGTAGTCTCTAGGCTGTCTGTGAACCGTCGAGATTTGGAACTAGGGACTTTGCCATGGCTCCGTTGTTTTGACCCTGGGGTCGTTTGTTGGCGTCGCATCTGCATCCTGCTGGAGTGAGGAGAAGCACCGTTGGTGATCTCTAGGCTGTCTGTGAACCGTTAAGATTTGGAACTAGGGGACGTTGCCATGGTTCCGGGGTAGTCTCTAGGTTGTCTGTGAACCGTCGAGATTTGGAACTAGGGACTTTGCCATGGCTCCGTTGTTTTGACCCTGGGGTCGTTTGTTGACGTCGCATCTGCATCCTGCTGGAGTGAAGAGAACCGCCGTTGGTGATCTCTAGGCTATCTATGAACTATCGAGATTTGGAACTATGGGACTTTGCTATGGTTCCGGGGTAGTCTCTAGTCTGTCTGTGAACCGTCAAGATTTGGAACTAGAGACTTTGTCATGGCTCCGTTTGTTGATGTTGTGCCTGCCTCCTGCTGGGGGAGAGAAAGAACGCTGTTGTTGATTTCTAGGCTTGTAGATGTATCCACTGAGATCTGGCTTCCCTTTGACAGAGACTGGTGGGACAATATGGTACCCTTTTTGTTTATGCCCATAGATTGTATACAGGGGTCAGTGTGGACTTACTAAGGCAAAAGTTTCATCATTATTTTTTTTATTTCTTTCCGCGATGCTCTATCATTTCAGCTTTTATATCGCAAAGTTTGCGATTGCCCAATCGTTTCGGCTATTTTTCGCGGTGCCTAATTATTTCGACTATTTTTTTCTTTTTACTCGCTACTTTTTATTGCGAGTTGCCTAATCATTTCGGCTGTTTTTGTATGCATATATTATACTTGCTGATTTTGTTGCAAGTTGCCCTATCATTTCGGCTATTTCATATGCATTTTTGGCTCGCTGATTTTAACCGTGAGTTTAGACTTGGAATTTGATACCGATTTAGGCATCAGCATCGCTACAACTGGGATATTGCCAGGAGCGAATCATCATTTGCCGTTGTCAGTTCGAACAAAGGTGGCTTAGCAAACAGGGTTAAGATCTTGTCGACTAAGGCTTTTAACTTCATGAGCCGTAAGGATCTCATAAAGGTATTCTCCCTACAAGTCGTGAGGATCTCGTAGGTGCATTTTCTCCTTAAGAATCGTGAGAATTCTTAAGTGTATGGTCTCTTATAAGTCGTAAGGATCTCACAAGAGTGCTTTCTCCTTATAAGTCGAGAGGACTTACAACTGTCGCTCGTCGTATGAAGATATCCCTCGTCAATGGTGGGACTCTGTTGGGGAAACGTTTATTTATGCCCGTGGATTGTACACAAGGGCAAGTATTGGAACACCTGTAGGGCAATCTAGGGAATGTGATGGCTTAAGAACAGGTTCAGATCCCTGTAGCTTAAGGCTTTTGAATCCTATGAGCCGTGTGGGTCTCATAAGAGGGTTCTCCTTACGAGTCGTGAGGATCTCGTAAGTGTAATTTCTCCTTAGGAATTGTGGGGATCCCTAAGTGTGTCGCTCCTTTGTGAGTTGTAAAGATCTCACGCAAGTAGTTTGCTCCTTACAAGGTCGAGAGGAGCTCGCAAGTGTCTTATAACGAGATTGCGCCCTTTCGAGTTTTCGCAAACTCGCCGGTAGCCCTGCTTTACTCACGGAGCCCTTTCGGGTTTTCATCCGTGCCCAATTTGCTTATGGACGTACCCTTTTTTTTTAAACGAGATTGCGCACTTCCAGGTTTTCACAAGCTCGCCGGCAGTCCTGCTGTTTTTACTCACGGAGCCCTTTAGGGTTTTCATCCGTGCCCATTTTGCTTGTAGACATACCGTTTTTTTTAACGGGGCATTCCATTAGATTGTGGGACTTGTTTGTAGGCCCCTTAATATCCTTCTTGTCCTTTGAGAATAAAGGCCCATTCTACATAGAGATTCTTCCTCCAGTGAGAAATATGCCCTCTGCGTATATCTCGGGGGAAACGAGTACCCACGCCGTCGCTATTTTGGCGACAAGTTGCTTCAGAGCCGCTTATTTTGTTGAGCGTAGGCGACAAACGCCATCTTGCCTCTGCTTTTCACTCGTCATCATCGGATGAGAAAGAGTCTTGACCTATTTGATCCAATCGAGCCATTTTATCCATAAGTTCTTGGAAATTCGTCGACCTGAAGAAGGCCATATACAAGGACGCCTTTGAATTTGGGTCAAGGGTGTCTATGAGCATTCCCATGTCTGCAACTTCATCGATGCGTTGTGGGTAACATATTGAACCCAAGTCTCATTCGGTTTAACCCTTTCGTTGACCAACGTCGTTACGGTAGTGCGTTTATTCACAATAACGAATTTCCTGACAGAAGAGCATCTCCATCTCGTCGAAGGTATTCACGGAGTCATTTGGGAGTTACGTATACCATTCGAAGGCAATGCCCGCCAGACAGCTGACGAACTGTTAGAGGAGAAGTATATCATTCTCTTCAGTGTTACCGCACATGGATTTAAATCGCGCGATGTGCTGGTGAGGATTCTCGGTTCCTTTGTATGTGTGGAGTCGGAAGTATATATTCTGGCCGGGACTGTATTCGACCGTAACACGCCGGATACGGTCGACCAGTCTTGATTGGCCTATTTGCGGCTTCACTGGCGTAGTGAGTTTTGATTCGCTGAGCGATATATGTGTCCAGCTTTTCTTTTAGGAATCATTTCCTTCTCAACTGTTGATGAGATTTGAGAGGATTTGAAATGTCATCTTTATCTTTACGACCGACTACTGGCGGTTCATCTGCCAGTGGTTCTGATTGAACCATCTTTCCAGCCATATTCTGAATCAGAAGGGCCATCTAGTTCGTTTTAAGGGACATTTCTGCCGCTTCTATATCTCTCTTTTTCAGAGCGCGCTTTAGGAAATCATTATCTGACTCCTTCTGTATTCTTTCTTCGGGTGCGCCCTTGGGATTTTCCTTAGACGATGGATTAGCATTTGCTGCCGCCTGAGCGAGCATCTTCTGCAGCTTTTCACGTTGCAGTTCAACTTTTGTCAGGGACCGAGTTTGAGGTCGGTGACTAGTAGAAGCTCGAACTTCATCTTTGGAATTTATCACGTAGACTATGTGAACTACCATGCCCCCAGGCTTAGGGTGTTTGGAGTCTTGGCCTTTGGAGTTTGCTTCGGGCACTTGAGCTTTATTAAGCCTCTTTTTTTTTGTGAAAAGCCGCTTTGGTTTTGAGAGGAACCGCTGTATCAGGATCCGTCTTGGGGTGAGTGATTGATCTAGTTTCCGTGTCGTGTTTAGAATGTTTCACAACTAAAGAAATTTATACCGCAATCAATTGACGGTGTCTATTGTAGCTTCGTCAATGAGAACGGATCATCCACTGAGAAAGTGTGATTTGCTCGCTATTGTTTTAGTTGAGTCGAAAATTAAAAGATAAAAGAAAATGATTCAATAATTGTGAAATTTAGTTTCAAGAATTATCAAGAAAATAAAGATCAAGAATCAAGAATCAAGAATTGTCAAGATGATATCCAAATCGAATGAATTATCAAGATTTGTAAAGAGACTCGTAGGAATCGATCCAATCGATAGTGATGATGAAGAATTATGATTACAAATTCCTATCTATTGATGATTTGTTGCTAGATCGATGACGATCAACGAGAATTAAGGATCTATTAAAGAAACTGGAGTTTCTTCATCATGTCCTTTGTCCTTTCGTTGATTAGCATTCAAATTCTAGCCTCTAGGAAATTCAATCATCGATCGTTGATCTCTAATTAAGAGTGAAAACATTCAAGAAAGCATCTCGCTCAAAATTAGGGTGCTGATGATTCGATTTCCTAAAGTTTACAAAACTCATAAGACTTAAGAATCGTTCAAGAATTTAATCATCGTCATCTATCTATTTTCTCGATTCCTCCACGAGCGGAGTTTTCACTCAAACATTATGAAAAGAAAAAAATCAAGAATTGATAACTTTTCATAATGCTCAAATGTAAAGAAAAGCAAGATCAAGAATTTTCACCTTTTATTATTCAATGTTTCGTTACAATTCACTCAAAGACTATAAGAATTGAGGAGAGAACTTGATCGTCGAACTAGCTTCGGATCGTCTTCGTGAGTCGCGGATCGTCTTAGATCTCTTGCTCGGATGAAGATCGGCGTTGCTTCAAAAAGGCTTGTTGAATGCTTGCTTGATTTGGTACTCGATGATCTTGATTTGGATCAAATTGTGTCACTCAATTTCTGTACAATTGATTTGGATCTCACTAGAATTTTACCCTCAAATGATGAACAATGAACAACACTTTATATAGTCTTCTCCCTTAACTTCCCTTAGAAGCTTGATCTAGCTTCCTTTAGAAGCTAAGCTAGGTTTAGCTTCCTTTGCAAGCTTGGTAGTTGAGTAGAAACTTCTAGATTGAGTTAGTTATTTAGCTTACAAGAGAAGCTTGGTTGTTATGAGAAGAAGTTTCTAGATTAAGGTAGTTAACTAGCTTGCTTGAGCAGCTTGGTAGGTTTTAGGCTTGTACAAGAAGCTTGGCTGTTAGAAATGAAGCTTCTGGAGCGATCGTGCTAGGACCTCTCAACGACGATTCGACGCACCGACAAACCTTCTCCCTTCCTCTCACTCTCTAGCGTTGTCCAAAACTGTAAGTCCCCCTTTTCTATCTTTCTTTTCGTTCATAAAAATACGAACTTTATAAACCCGACGGAAATCGGAACAACCCGATTTCCGATTCGGTTTTCTATCAAATCTCACTTATCACCAATTCCATAATGCTTAAACATCTCCATGTTGACTACTAATCACTTAAAAATTAATTTGAACAAGTTTTCACACATGAAATGATAGCTTTTGCAATATACCGTATTTTTGCACTTAAATACCACGATATTTAGTTTATCACATTTAACCCTTTAATATTGCTATACCTTAAAATAGATCACGAGGTAATGACCTACCTCCACACACACTCATATGCAATCATAACACGCTACCTTGAAAACTTAGAATAAGATAAAATAAGATTTTACATTAAAATACCATTTTCTTAATAAAACCTTTTCTAAAAGTTCTAAGTTTTAAACAATTTTAAAACAATATCTTTTAATAGGAAAATACGATAAGTTATCGACATCGATCGTTTATCTAAACCTGACTTTGTGGTGTCTAGGATGGGCAAGTGAGAAAAGGTAACTTTAAAAGGCCCGTCTCACGATTCGTGAGCGGATCCCTCCTTTTCTCATTTGTACTTACCTGGCCACAATTGGCAGTGAAGAGGCGATTTGAGGCTTCTAATGACTTGTCGTTTAGACCATTTAGAAATAGGCTAATTGGCTTAGGAAACCCTAGCATCTAAAGTACGGAAATTTACACCTTTTACAAATAAATATCTTATCATTATAAAACCGTTTTCTAAATGACTAGTATTTATTAAATCTTTGCAAAGCGCCACTATAACCCACCTTTGGAGAACTCGTTAGGGATAGTACGGTTTATCATGCACTCTCGGGCTTAGTAGTGCGAGATTCAGATCTCCGCAAGGAGCATTCGGTCTCAAAAGGTTTAAAATACGACATTTAAGAAAAGTGAGATTTTTGGAAAATAAAATATTTATTAAAAATTATTCTTGTATAAACATATGTATATTTATCATTTAAACACCTATTTTATTATAAGATAAAGTTTCCACCTTTTCCTAAAAATTACAAGAGTAAAAGTTACATTAAAATACCATAAATTTCAAATAAATCAATATTACAATTAATACCTTTATTTATGTAATTAAGATATTTTCACTAAAAATATCACAAAATAAATCACACTTATTATAACTATAAAGACGAATAATAAATACTTGAGGTGTATCTTGAAAACTATACAAAAGTATTTTTACATAAAACCCCCTCAAGTTTTATAAATTACAATAAGGACCATAACAAATATAGAACTTCGATTTACATTTCTTTTAGTCTAACTCGGGTTTGAGTATGATTATTTCTGACTTGAATATGATTCAAGTCAATCTATATTCCTTAATATTCCAACTCAATATGAACACATGAATCCCAGAATCCAGTTAACAATCTATACAACTTGACTGAACCAAACCATGGATATACATCCATTATTCCGTTATTCCATTTACCTGATTATGCAGTTACAATCTGTTTACTGATATCATGGTTTCGGTCGGTCATCCAACTTATACAATGCAATACAAAAATACAATCAATACACTACGGGGTTTAAGGGGTAGATTGGTACGGAAGATGTTAAAAGTGGCACGAGACGGTCAGACTTAAGATACCTAACATGAATCCAATTGCCGTTGTTCCGGGCCTTCTAACGGAGCCTTGTACTCTATATTCCGTTTGCCATGGTCTCTAGCATATAGAGACCCCTCTCGTATACACTGGCATTCTTCTGTACCTAGCTACGAACAACAGCGTTAATACAATATTACAACCATACAATACAATATTAAAAGCTACTATCTCTCTCTCTCCTATTCTTTGTCTATTTTTCCCCTATTTTTAGGACTTACCGAGCGACCTGTTCGCTGACGACATTCTATTTCTTTCTTTTTGAATGTCGTCAGGTGTTTTGGACCCAACGGAGATCTAGCCCACCGGTGAAGACTTGGATCAGTTCCACGAATACCCCGAGCTCTAGACATTGTACCCTGTTCTATTCAGTATTTTTATTTCCTATGCCATTGTTTAGGCATCGCTTTTATTTCAGATGTATTTACTTTTCATGTATTGTACAAGAGAATGTTATTAATAAAGTTGTTGTTATTTTTATATCTCTTGTCTTTTGTGATTTACCTTTATATTGCTTAGATACGCTTAGCGTATTTACTTCATAGTAAATACGTAGCGGACCTCGCCGCGTCCCATTTCGCCGTATACCGGGAAGCGGGGCGTGATAGGTTTTGTTGGTGGCCCATGCAGGTCAGAGCTGTATAGAACCATACTATGCAGTTCTGTTCTGCGTGAACAACCTAAGCAATATAACACAAGAACCAGCAACTAAAACATTCTTTACAATACATGTTTCTTGAATCTTACAAATTTCTATTTCTTGAATCTTATCATTTCATGTATTTGAATCTGTCCTAACCCAAATTTTTCTTCAAGGTTATGGATTCCCCAAACAACACCAGCACCAATGTCAACAACACATCTCCAGCACTACCTCTCACACCAGCTGTTCCTGCGCCAACCACCGAGCAAACAGTGCTACTTGAAGCGATTCGCAGCTTTCTTAAGGGACAGCAACAACTCCTGAACCGTCCCGAGACCGACGCACCGGAAGTAAAGCAATTCAGGATTTTACATCCCAAGAAGTTCTCTGGTAAAGGAAGCCCTCTTGAAGCGGAAGAATGGGCATAGAGCATAGAAGATGATCTGGCAGCAGCTCAAGTGCCAGACCTAGCTTGGGTCCGTGTGGCGAAACTACAGCTCATGGATAATGCTCGCAACTGGTGGAAGGCGGAAGAAAGCCGTCTGGTACAGCCTATTGAATGGAAGACTTTTCACGAGAAGTTCGACGCGAAATACTTCCCTGTGACTGCCAGGTTTGCAATGGAGCAGCAGTTTATTCATCTACAACAGGGTTCAATGTGGGACAAATCGGTAGATGAGTACGACGCTGAATTCACCATGTTAAGACGATTCGCGGCACACCTGATTCCGACGGACGAGATCAGAGCCCGTCACTTTCAACAAGGACTGGAGACGGAGATTCAGGCTGCTCTAGCCATGGGAAAATTTCTGACACATGAGGATGCTCTGGAAGCTGCCCGCAGTTATGAGACAGTGATAAAAGCAAGGGGCAGACCTCAGTCTGCTGGTTTGAAACGCCCTGCCACTCAAATAGCACGAGGAGCCTCTCCAAGGCCATCGTTTGAACCCAAGAGATCAGAAGAAACCAATAACCAGTCAAGTCCAGATTTCTGCTACTACTGCAGAAGAAAGGGACACTTGTGGAGGGACTGTAGGCGCGCAAAAGGCTTGTGTCTAATTTATGGCGCATCCAACCACGGAATCGGGAACTGTCCTTACAATAGAAACTCAACTCACACATCCACCAACTACCCGCCGCAGCCAGCTATCCAGGCTCCTACATCTCGTTATGCACTACCTGCTCCACCACCTGCACAGCCTACTCGCCAATTTCAACAAGCAATGAGGGACATGCCTAGAGGGCAAAGAAACAGGCCCCAAAGGCAGAAGGTGCCTCCAGCTAGAAGGAATGTACCACGGCGACAGGCATTCACATTGGAAGCCGTAGAAGCCAAGACGGTAGGTCAAGGTAACTCCGATAAGCCTTTTTTCACCCATGTATCACTTTGTCATTTTTATATACTATCTATACTACAGTCATCAGACTTTCCTTGAAACTGTTACACTTTCCTTTTTCAAACTTCGAGGACGAAATTTTTTTAAGGAGGATAGAATGTAACAACCCTAATTATCCTATACACTTTTCTATACAAATTTTTTTAAAATTTTTAAAATCCATAAAGGAATACTTTAACCTGAGCACAATATATATATAAGTAATTATTTTTTTTTAAATTACTCATTTTTAGTGTACATAAAATTATTTTAAATTTAAAGTAATACTTGGGGTATTTAATGTTACTGTTACCACTTTAAGTAGTTATTTTCCACAATAATTACAAGAAGGAGCTTATAGCTCATTGGTAATACCTTGCACTGATGAACTAAGCCACCAGAGTTCAAATCCCATGCCCCACATTATTTTTATATTTATTTTGTTATAAATTCTTTGGAAAGTCAACAGTCAAAACGCTATAACTCACAAAACTTGAACTGAAGACCAAAAACTAAATAGACCATAAATCCCCCCAGGAGACCCCCCACCCAACGACACCCTGACTCGACCCGACTCGGCCTAGTCGACCGGCGGACCGGCCGACTCGGGTCGGCGCCGCCGGCCGGACTCAGCCGGACGGCCGAGTCGTCAACACGGAAAAATTCCGTGTTGACCTGGTCTTCTCACCTGCATACACTAAATTCCTAGATCGGTTATCAAATGCCCATTAAACCTCTTTTACTCCCAATTTTTAATGAATTTAATGATTTTTATATAATTTTTATATATCTTTTTATTTAAAACCCTAACCCTAGCCTAACCCTATATAAACCCCCCATACCCTCTACCCTCTCATCACTTTTTCTAAGTCCACTCTCCCAAAATTCCAAGAGAACTTGGTACATTAGAAAACGAGCGAAAGGAGAAGCGCTGACGAAATCAACGACGAAATCCCGGCGATCGTGCTAGGACCTCTCAACGACGATTCGACGTACTGACAAACCTTCTCCCTTCCTCTCACTCTCTAGCGTTGTCCAAAACCGTAAGTCCCTCTTTTTTTCCTTTCTTTTCCTTCATAAAAATACGAACTTTATAAACCCGACGGAAATCGGAACAACCCGATTTCCGATTCGGTTTTCTATCAAATCTCACTTATCACCAATTCCATAATGCTTAAATATCTTCATGTTGACTACTAATCACTTAAAAATTAATTTGAACAAGTTTTCACACATGAAATGATAGCTTTTGCAATATACCGTATTTTTGCACTTAAATACCACCATGTTTAGTTTATCACATTTAACCCTTTAACATTGCTATACCTTAAAATAGATCACGAGATAATGACCTACCTCCACACACACTCATATGTAATCATAACACGCTATCTTGAAAACTTAGAATAAGATAAAATAAGATTTTACATTAAAATACCACTTTCTTAATAAAACCTTTTCTAAAAGTTCTAAGTTTTAAACAATTTTAAAACAATATCTTTTAATAGGAAAATACGATAAGTTATGGACATCGATCGTTTATCTAAACCTGACTTTGTGGTGTCTAGGCTGGGCAAGTGAGAAAAGGTAACTTTAAAAGGCCCGTCTCACGATTCGTGAGCGGATCCCTCCTTTTCTCATTTGTACTTACCTGGACACAATTGGCGGTGAAGAGGCAATTTGAGCCTTCTAATGACTTGTCGTTTAGACCATTTAGAAATAGACTAGTTGGCTTAGGAAACCCTAGCATCTAAAGTACGGAAATTTACACCTTTTACAAATAAATATCTTATCTTTATAAAACCGTTTTCTAAATGACTAGTATTTATTAAATCTTTGCAAAGCGCCACTACAACCCACCTTTGGAGAACTCGTTAGGGATAGTTTGGTTTATCATGCACTCTCGGGCTTAGTAGTGCGAGATTCAGACCTCCGCAAAGAGCATTCGGTATCGAAAGGTTTAAAATATGACATTTAAGAAAAATGAGATTTTTGGAAAATAAAATATTTATTAAAAATTATTCTTGTATAAACATATGTATATTTATTATTTAAACTCCTATTTTATTATAAGATAAAGTTTCCACCTTTTCCTAAAAATTACAAGATTAAAAGTTACATTAAAATACCATGAATTTCAAATAAATCAATATTACAATTAATACCTTTATTTATGTAATTAGGATATTTTCACTAGAAATATCACAAAATAAATCACACTCATTATAACTATAAAGACGAATAATAAATACTTGAGGTGTATCTTGAAAACTATACAAAAGTATTTTTACATAAACCCCCCTCAAGTTTTATAAATTACAATAAGGACCATAACAAATATAGAACTTCGATTTACATTCCTTTTAGTCTGACTCGGGTTTGAGTCTGATTATTTCTGACTTGAATATGATTCAAGTCAATCTATATTCCTTAATATTCCAACTCAATATGAATACATGAATCCCAGAATCCAGTTAACAATCTATACAACTTGACTGAACCAAACCATGGATATACATCCATTATTCCGTTATTCTATTTACCTGATTATGCTGTTACAATCTGTTTACTGATATCATGGTTTCGGTCAGTTATCCAACTTATAAAATGTAATACAACAATACAATCAATACACTACGGGGTTTAAGGGGTAGATTAGTACGGAAGATGTTAAAAGTGGCACGAGACGGTCAGACTTAAGATACTTAACATGAATCTAATTGTCGTTGTTCCGGGCCTTCTAACGGAGCCTTGTACTCTATATTCTGTTTGCCATGGTCTCTAGCATATAGAGACCCCTCTCGTATACACTGGCATTCTTCTGTACCAAGTTACGAACAACAGCGTTATTACAACATTACAACCATACAATACAATATTAAAAGCTACTCTCTCTCTCCTACTCTTTGTCTATTTCTCTCCTATTTTTGGGACTTACCGAGCGACCTGTTCGCTGACGACAGTCTATTTCTTTCTTCTTGAATGTCGTCAGGTGTTTTGGACCCAGCGGAGATCTAGCCCACCGGTGAAGACTTGGATCAGTTCCACGAAGACCCCGAGCTCTAGACATTGTACCTTGTTCTATTCAGTATTTTCATTTCTTATTATGCCATTGTTTAGGCATCACTTTTATTTCAGATGTATTTACTTTTCATGTATTGTAAAAAAGAATGTTATTAATAAAGTTGCTGTTATTTTTATATCTCTTGTCTCTTGTGATTTACCTTTATATTGCTTAGATACGCTTAGCGTATTTACTTCATAGTAAATACATAGTGGACCTCGTCGCGTCCCATTTCGCCGTATACCGAGAAGCGGGGCGTGACAATTATCAAGGCATTTGACGATTTCTTTCTTGACCGCATTCTTCATGACGGGGTTTAACCGTCTCTGTGGTTCTCGGGTTGGCTTGGCTTCATCCATCAGATATATATGATGTTCTACAATCAAGGGACGAATCCCTTTGATGTCAGCCATAGTTCAACCAAACGCCTGCCTATTAGATCTCAATACCGTCAAAAGCGCGTTCTCTTGCTCTGATGCTAGAGAAGCGGATATGATAATAGGTAAAGACTCATTCTCAACTAAATATGCATATTTAAGATGAGAAGGTAAAAGTTTGAGATCTAATGCTGGCGGAGAAACTATAGAAGGTGGGGTCATCGAATGACATTCAGAGTCCCAAAGAAGCTCGTAGCCTGCAAAAGATACAGACTCGGAAGGTGATGGGTCAAGAGTGTCAGACTCAAGCATGGAAAGAGTGTCCTCACTAAGATGTGCAAGATCAAACATTGATATGCTAGTGGCGTCGAGATCTTCAAAGCAAAGTTCATCAACTTCGCAACTTTCAGGAGCAATCTCGTGGACTGAACAGACATCAAGTATGTGAGCAAAGGGTTCAGGTGGCTGACTTCCAATTTTGTAGATATTCAGTTCAATTGCCATTTTTCCAAAAGATAGGTTCATTGAACCATTTCGACAATTAATGACTGCATTGGAAGTGGCAAGGAATGGTCGACCCAAAATCACCGAAATTTGGTTCCGTGGGTTTGCTACAGGTTGTGTATCGAGAACAATAAAGTCCAGAGGGAATAAAAATTCCCCGACTTTTATCAACACATCCTCCAGTTCACCCCTAGGTTTGGTGATTGAACGGTCTGCCATTTGGCGAGTGTAATGAGCTGGTTTCAACTCTCCAATCCCTAAATGCTCGTAGACAGAGTATGGAAGCAGGTTAACACTTGCACACAGGTCAAGTAAAGCACGGTTAATATTTTTACCCCCAATAGAAATCGATATTGTAGGACATCCTGGGTCCTTACGTTTCTTTGGTAACTGTGGGGTAAAAGCAGTGCTAACATTATTTGTCATGAAAAACTTTTTCGGGACTTGAGTCTTCCTCTTCCTAGTGCATAAGTCTTTAAGAATTTTCGAATAAGCGGGGATTTATTGAATAGCATCTAGGAGAGGGATATTAATGTTAACATGTTTGAACATTTCCATAATCTTCTCCATATGTGGACTAGATTTGTTACCCCTTAACCGATTCGGATAAGGAGCTTTAGCAATAAGAGCTGGGTCCAACATTGGAGAAGGTGGTGTGTATGGAACTGATCCTAGAATAGGAGTGAAGATCGTCTTTGGTGGACTAGAAGAGGTTTGCTGAGGTGTCGAGCCTTGGGGGAAACGAAGAATAGGCTCGCAAGAAGGTGGTGGGGTAGAAGAACAAGGATCAGAAGTAGAAGTGTGTGTGGAAGGAATGGTCTCAGCCGGGGTATTATTGATAGATCTTTCATTATCATCAATCTCTTCCCCAACGTGATTATTCAGCACTTTTCCTGATCTAAACGTTGTGATGGCGTTCACATTGTAGTGTTGTGAATGCCCAGGATTCGGTAAGGGTTGAGACGGAAGTTTCCCTTTCTCTCTTGCACTCATTTCGGCTTTTAATAGGCCAATTTGAGTTTCCAACGATTTTAAACTCTCAACTTGAAGGTCAGAGTTTTTCTCGAATTTATCGAGGGAAGACCTAAATTCAGCCGACATTTGTCTCATGTACATTTCAAAAGTCCATTCGAGTGAAGAGGGAATATAAGTACCAGTCAAGTGCAAAGGATTATACGGTGCAGGTGTGTTGACTAGATTTTGAAAGTTTTGTGATTGGTAGGGGTGCTGAGTCAGTTGAAATGGCTGCTGTTGTGATGGAGGAGCCCTTTAGAAATTGTTTTGATTTGGAACTGTGTTTTGAGTTTGCTGTTGGTTTCAAGCGAAGTTAGGGTGATTCCTCCAACCCTGATTATAAGTGGAAGAATACGGGTCATTTCTAGGTGTTTGTTGGAAAGCAGCATTGGTATGCTCATGACCTTGAAAAGGAGAGTTCAAAGGACATTCTTCCGTAAGATGTGATGGATCAAAACAGCATCCACAGACAGTTTTGGGGAGTGACATCTGATTTCGGGAAGCTGCTAAAAATTTATGTTCCATAGTTTCGAGTTTCTTTTGCATTGCTGCCATTTCAGCTCTAACTCCTATGGAAACATCAATTTGGTGAATGCCACCCCTAAACGATGACTGGTTTACACTCTCCCACTGCAATGATTTTTCAGCGAAATCTTCTAAGAATCTCCAGGCTTCACCATCATCTTTAGTCATGAAAGTGCCTTGACACATGGATTCAAGGTTCTGCACAGATCCTATCTAGGGATTCCGTGATAAGGACATTGAACTAACAGATCCTTGAAGCATTCAAAATATTTCGAGAATGGTTCATTTGGGAAATAGGTAAATTGATTTATTTCGCTACGGACTCGAGCTGTTTTATGATTGGGGTAGAATTTCTTTAGGAAAGCTGCGACCAATTCCTCCCAGTTTGAAATAGAATGTGCGGTTGTGTTATAAAGCCACTTCTCGGCTATATCGCACAGAGTAAATGGGAGAAGACATAGACACATAGCATCCACAGAAGCTATGAAGTACCCATCATAGCGCATACATTTTCAAATTTGGTAATAAAGACATATGCGTCTTCAGACTCGAGACCGTGATATTTGGGTAGAAGATTGATGTATTGGGGTTTTATTTCAAAGTTGTCCCCATTGGCTGGTGGAATGGTGAGACAGGTCGAAAGAGGTCCTCGCATAGGGTAACATCTCTCTTGGAGAGAGATGCGGGGCGGATTCTGCGCACCTGCGGACGGCGACAGAGTAGTGGTAAAGAAGTTCGATGGAGAATTGTCCATCGAAGTGGGTGTGGTGGAGGATAAAGAAAAAGTAGACGTAGAATTACCGACTTTGGAGTCGATAGGAGGAACGCGGACAAGACGGGCACTAGAATCCCGTGTCCAGTCGAGCATGCACTAAATGGTTTAGCACAAGTGGCAGCGTTAAGTGATAATTAAGGAAAAGATGAGTTTGGTGTTTATTTTGAAAAAGTACGGATTTTTGAAAAAAAATGAAATCACAAACAATGCACAAGCAACCCTAAATCTAGTGGTCACTTAGGTCAAGTCTCTAGACCGCTCCTAGATTTCCAGAAGACAAGTCGCAAGATAGATCCTCTAATGCCTCTTTGCCTCTCCTGTGGCCAGCTAAGTGCCAGGTAAGTGGGAGGTTCTCTATTACGTAAGTAGTGAGCCTAATTAAGTAACCACTTGCCTTAAACACCACAAAAGAAACGCGGATAAGCAAATCCTTCTATCCTAAGTGAGCGCGACGGTCCTTAGAGTCATGTCTAGATATTTTTTAGTTAATGAGGGTAATGAGGATGCAGTTTTGTGATTTTTGGGGCTCAGGAAGGGTAATGAACTCCCCACCTAATCTGAATTTGGTATTTGCCCCTTAATTTCCGTATTAAAAATGCAAACAATCAAGATCAAACACGCAACAATTTTTCTTTTTTTTTTGTGGCGCTGCGAATTTTTGCAAAGAAACCTGCAGAAATTGGTTAATGGACAGAGCAGGGAGGAGATAAGAAATTCAGAAATATACCTGAGAATTTTGGTACAGCGAAACCCTAGGATCGCCGCGGAACCGCCGCAATATGCTGCTTATGGCCGCGGAAGCGCGGTCTGAAAGTGAGATCTCTGCACAAAATTTCTTGCAGATGCTCCTGTTCAATCACTGAACTCTCTGAAATTCTCTGAAATTTTTTCCTCTTACTCCACAGATTCCAGATCTCCTTGCAAAAAACCACAAAAAATCGTTTAGCGTTTGTGCGAATTTTGATCTAAAAATTCTGATGGAATAATAAATTTTTCAACTCAAATTACAAAAACGAACAAATTAGAACATTATACCCGACAACGGCGCCATTTGATTGATCTAGTTTCCATGTCGTGTTTAGAATGTTTCACAACCAAAGAAATTTATACCGCAGTCAATTGACGGTGTCTATTGTAGCTTCGTCAATGAGAACGGATTGTCCACTGAGAAAGTGTGATTTGCTCGCTATTGTTTTAGTTGAGTCGAAAATTAAAAGATAAAAGAAAATGATTCAATAATTGTGAAATTTAGTTTCAAGAATTATCAAGAAAATAAAGATCAAAAATCAAGAATCAAGAATTGTCAAGATGATATCCAAATCAAATGAATTATCAAGATTTGTAAAGAGGCTCGTAGGAATCGATCCAATCAATAGTGATGATGAAGAATTATGATTACAAATTCTTATCTATTGATGATTTGATTCTAGATCGATGACGATCAAAGAGAATTAAGGATCTATTAAAGAAACTAGGGTTTCTTCATCATATCCTTTGTCCTTTCGTTGATTAACATTCAAATTCTAGCCTCTAGGAAATTCAATCATCGATCGTTGATCTCTAATTAAGAGCGAAAACATTCAAGAAAACATCTCCTTTCGTTGATAAGACTTAAGAATTCCTTTGTCCTTTGTCCTTTCGTTGATTAGCATTCAAATTCTAGCCTCTAGGAAATTCAATCATCGATCGTTGATCTCTAATTAAGAGCGAAAACATTCAAGAAAACATCTCGCTCAAAACTAGGTTGTCGATGATTCAATTTCCTAAAGTTTACAAAACTTATAAGACTTAAGAATCGTTCAAGAATTTAATCATCGTCATCTATCTATTTTCTCGATTCCTCCAAGAGCGGAGTTTTCACTCAAACATCATGAAAAAGAAAACAATCAAGAATTGATAACTGTTCATAATGCTCAAATATAAAGAAAAGCAAGATCAAGAATTTTCACCTTTTATTATTCAACATTTCATTACAATTCACTCAAAGACTATAAGAATTGAGATAAGAACTCGATCGTCGAACTAACTTCACATCGTCTTCGTGAGTCGCGGATCATCTTAGATCTCTTGCTCGGATGAATATCGGCATTGCTTCAAAAAGACTTGTTGAATGGTTGCTTGATTTGGTACTCGATGATCTTGATTTGGATCAAATTGTGTCACTCAATTTGTGTAGAAATGATTTGGATTTCACTAGAATTTTACCCTCAAATGATGAACAATGAACAACCCTTTATATAGTCTTCTCCTTTAGCTTCCCCTAGAAGCTTGATCTAGCTTCCTTTAGAAGCTAAGCTAGATTTAGCTTCCTTTGCAAGCTTGGTAGTTGAGTAGAAGCTTCTAAATTGAGTTAGTTATTTAGCTTACAAGAGAAGCTTGGTTGTTATGAGAAGAAGCTTCTACATTAAAGTAGTTTGCTAGCTTGCTTGAGATGCTTGGCTGTTAGAAATGAAGCTTCTGGAGATCTCTGGAGACCAAATTATCTTGAAGAAGTTGGGATATTGAAAGAAGTCCTCGGAGAGAGCAATCTGCCAATGATGAGTTGACGCGGCCGCGGATCCGCTGCGGATCGGCCCATTCGGCCGCGGATCTGCGGCCGTTTAGAGAGCTTGGTGCATGGAATCTTCAGGGTTCTCATGTGTTGTCTTTAGGGCTATTTTCTGATGTTTGAAATCTTTTTATACTTTCTTGTTTACTGCCAGATCACAAGTCTTGGACTTGGTGTATTTTTATCAGCACTTTTATGATTCCGGATTTTTATCTGGAGAATTTCCTGCACACAATCTCGAGACAAGTGTTGCAATATACAAAAGATCATGCGTGCAATAATAAACACTCAATTTCCCTCAAAATGTCGGTTATAATGTATAACACATGTTATTTGGTATTTTACAGTCAAATTGCTAATATGTGCTATATTTATACCGAACACCTTCAGATAATTGCAAATAGTAGGGAAATTGATGTGTTAAAAATGCAATATTTTCGACTAATCAGTGAGTCCCCTTCACCTGCTTCCACACCTTATATATAGATGAGGAAAGTTGTCTTAGGGAGCGAACTTGTTTCTGCTCTCGTGGGATCTCCATGGGCTGCAGAGACTTCTTCAGTATTGCAGTAGGAGAATTTTGTCTGACCCTTCACAACAGTTCGAAGTTGTTCCCAGTTAGAACAACAACATTCACTACTGGGGTTGAAACAGGACTATACGGAGGACTGCCCCCAGCTCATTTTGTATGACGCTGATATCGACGTTGGCCGTTTCTTATGGCTGGGATTTGATTAGCTTCAGGATTTTGCTGAGCCTGCCCCCTGTTTTCTTTGAGAGCTTGAATATTATGCCCCTTGCGTCAACCTTGGTCCTTGGCATGTGCCAGTTGTTTGAGGACTGATTCCGTCAGCAAAGCTGCTGCTTGGGGAACCAGCCTGTGGAAGACAGACTTCCTCTGGGATTCTTCCATCGGCGTTGAGGCACCGAAGGTAGGAGGTGGGAGTATCGATCCAAAAAGAAGCCCGTTGATTTCTTGAAGAGCCGGATTGCAGAGATTTGAGCCTGCAAGTGGCCTGCACTTGACTCCACCAGATATGACAGAGCCTGAGTTGCTAAGGTTGGAGCAAACGCCATTCTTCATAGAGACGAAATGCCGGCATCAGTATCCCCTCCCCTAAGGGCAACCACAAACATATATACCGCGATTATTTGATCGCGGAAAAACAAGACACACGAAGTGTGGAGTGGATAGAGGAAAAGTTCCCACCGTGCGTGCCAGAATCTGTTCTCCGCCGAAAGACGCGACCGGGACGTTGGGACGTCCGGCCTGAATTTTGGGTGCAGATTCTATTTGGTTTTATCCGTCCACCTCTCTGAAGATGCCAAGTTGATTTATGGCACCATGCATCGGAGGTTTAGACAGATGCAGCCGATGTAGCAGACTTTGTCAGATTCCCCCTCATTTACGAGGGGTTTTTTATTGTGGGGACGCTCATCACTGCAGGAGCAAGCCCCTGCAGTTAACTACGCTACCGCATCGCGGTAACCACTTTCTCCTTCTCCAGATGGTCACTTCGTGTCGTGTGTGTTTGTTTTGTTTTTGGTTGCCTGTGGATTGTATACGGAGAATAATTTATGTTGTCGCCCGTAGGGTGGGGATTAGTCCAAATCCGTATTTTCTTAGATTTGGGTTTGGGTTGGGTTTAAGTATCGTCAATCTCATTTGAGACTAAGATCAACTTAAAAGTTTATTAAGGATACATTGGTCTAATTTTAGACTAAGATCTACTCAACAGGGTTTTGGGATCATTTAGATCCAACGAAAGAGCATTTGGGCTATATCGTCTTAGTTTAGGGACATTGCGGTCCATTGGGTTTAAGGACATCATAGTCCATATTTAAGGACATCATAGTCCATGAGTTTAAGGACCTCATAGTCCAGTTTGAAGACATTGCAGTCTAGTTTAAAGACCTCATAGTCTGTAAAGTTTAAGGACATCATAGTCCATGAGTTTAAGGACCTCATAGTCCATAGGGTTTAAGGACATCAAAGTCCATGGAATGTCTGGTTGTTGGCACCCACCACCTCTCTGAAAACGTTGAAGAATTACAACGACACATATCAGAGGAATGAAGAGATGTACCCTTGAACTAATGTTTGTTGGGCGATCTGTAGTCAAATTTGGGACTAAGATCAGTTAAAAAGATTTATGAGCATATGGGCTCAATTAATCTGAATTAGGGATCTATAGGAAACTTGGGCTCGGCCCACTCAGTTAAAATGTTGAACATTTAATTAGGCTCAGTCCTTTTTATTTAACAATGCTGAGCATTGGTTTGGGTTCTGACAACCTTTTTTATCTTTTATTGAGTGTTGAGCACTCATTATGTCTCTGGGGCTTTATTTAAAAAATAGTTTATTTTCCTTCAGCGCCCACGTGAGGAGCACGTAGCGCTCTTGGCGCTGAGCGTCAGACAATGAGTGCAGAGTGCTTCTTGTGAAATAACGCACACGTGAGGAGCACGTGGCACGCTTAGCGCTAAGCGCAAGTCAATGAGTGCAGAGCGCTCATGTGAAATAGCGCACACGTGAGGAGAACGTGGCGTGTTTGGCGCTGAGCGCCAGTCAATGAGTGCAGAGCGCTCTTGTGAAATAGCGCACACGTGAGGAGCGCGTGGCGTGCTTGGCGCTAAGCGCCAGTCAATAAGTGCAAAGCGCTCCTTATGAAATAGCACACACGTGAGGAGCACGTGGAGCTAAGCGTCAGCCAATGAGTGCAGAGCGCTCTTTATTAAGTAGCACCCATGTGAGAAGCACGTGGCACGCTTGGCGCTGAACGCCAGCCCATGAGTGCAGAGCGCTTCTTGTGAAATAGCGCACACGTGAGGAGCACGTGGCGCGGTTGGCGCTAAGCGCCGGCCAATGAGTGCAGAGCGCTCTTTATTAAGTAGCGCCCACGTGAGGAGCACGTGGCGCGCTTGGCGCAGAGCGCCGGCCAATGAGTGCAGAGCGCTCTTTATTAAGTAGCGTCCACTTGAGGAGCACGTGGCGCGCTTGGCGCAGAGCGCCAGCCAATGAGTGCAGATCGCTCTTGATCAATTTTGTGCTCTGAGAATTAAGTTCTCGTTTATAAGAGACTTTGTCTCGTGGCTCTAAGAACAAGGTTCTTATTTTTATAGGAGATGTTACAATCTCTTATATTTTTTGTGAAAGACTTTGTCTTTATGGATCTGTGATCTGAAGAGAATTAAGTTCTTCTCCCCCCTTTTTATGATGAGATATTATGATCTCTTTTTGTGAAAGACCTCTGTCTTATAGATCTATGATTTAGAAAAAGAACTAAGTTCTTCTTCCTTTTATGAGATGCTTTGATCTCTCTTTTACCTTGAAGAAATTCTTCTTTTCAGAGCTTGCTCTTCTCTTTTCTTTTTCTGAGAACTTGAAAACTTATGGGGGGTTCTTCAGTTATTTGGAAAGAGAGATCATTGGTCGTTGGGACCAACAACCTCTCCGACGACGCTGAGGGATCACAGCGCCATATATCGAAGGTGTGTAGGGATGTACCCTTTGAACCATGTCCCACTTATCAGAAGGAAGAATATGTTGAAGCTTAAACTCCTAACTGCTGAAAAAGGCCTCTTTGCGTTCGCGCACGTGCGTCGGTCGTGGCGGGCGCACGTGCGTCGTACGTGACACTTGCACATCATGGGGGCAGCTAAGGCCCTAACATGGCTAACTATTCTCCTTTGAGAATTGAATTCTCGCACTGCGTTGCACGTGGTGGGCACGTGCGTTGTGCATATGCACATTATGGAGGGGCAGCTAAGGCCCTAACTTGGAGAACTAAGCTCCTTTGAGAATTAAATTCGTCCATGTGCGTTTCACGTGTTTGGCTCACGTTTTTGGCTCACGTGCGTTGCACGTGGAGCGCATCTGGCAGACGCACGTGCATTGCACGTGGCGCATATGGCGCTTGCGCATTATAAGGGCAGCTATGGCCCTAACTTGGAGCACTAAGCTCCTATGGAGAACTAATCTCCTTTGAGAATTGAATTCTTCCACGTGCATTGCACGTGTTTGGCTCACGTGCGTTGCATGTGGCAAGCGCACGTGCATTGCACATGGCGCACATGGCGCTTGCGCATTATGGGGAGGCAGCTATGGCCCTAACTTGGAGCACTAAGCTCCTATGGAGAACTAATCTTCTTTGAGAATTGAATTCTCATCCTTTTCCAAGAGGTATCCTCTCTTATTTATATGGGAGTGGTAGAGAAGAGATCTCTCTTTTTCCCAATGTGGGACTAAAAATGCACCCCCCATGTAGTAGAGCATTACTTTAGATTACACATGCGTAGCACATTTGCTCATAATTTTTGATCCCGAATGAATTATGAGGACTATAATATATCAAATAGAAGGATTTTTCGAGACGATTTCGATACTATCAGAATTTACCTGATTATCATTCGGAAGTTTGTCAAAATACAGTCCGGAAAATACCGGTTTGCATTTTCTTCCTTAGATTACATGTGCATAGCACATTTGCTCATAACTTTTGATCCCGGATGAATTATGAGGCCCATAATATATCAAATCGAAGGATTCTTTGAGAAAATTTTAATACCATCAGATTTTAGCTATTTCTCATTCGCGAGTTTGTCAAAATACAGCCCGGAAATTACTGGTTTGCATTTTCTTAAGCGTATCGCTACCATTTGATACATTGGGCTCTTTTGCGCAGAAATTTTTGGCGGGAACAAAGGCTATTCAACTGTCCTAGATAATAGCATCATATACGGCAGATGAGACATCACTTAGCTACCTAACACTACATCTTGGTGAAGATCAATAAACGCAGCACGGATACTAATTACTCTACTCAACTGAAATGATGAAGGGCTACGGCTGGTTTTGATGAAAATCATTAACGTAATGAACTTCATATCGTTGAAGAAATAGAGTAGTTTTGATTGTTCGCGAAAAGGTGTATATGTGTTTTGTAAAAAACTGCAATCAAGACGGTGTCACAAATAGCTAGCCGCAATGAGTATGGGTCGTCCACAGGGAAACATGAACTTCTTTTCTTGCTTTAGACGGGTTGATAAAAGAGAAGATGGTTTATTATCGTTTTATTTTATAATGAATAGAAAGACTTGTAGGGTTTATAGGACTTAATAGTTAATGGATGAATGTTATAAATGATTCTTTTTATCTTTTAATTGTTTAAAACTAGAGAGATGGTGATGAATGTGAATTAGGGGTTCTTTGAGGGAATTAGGGTTTCCCACTACTTCCGCTTGTCCTTCCATTAATCTCTATTATTCTCAAACCCCTAACAAAACAAGTATTAACCAATCTCAAATCGTGGTCGTGGCTACCATTAATTGATAGCGCGCCCGATAAGAGAGTTAATATTTATTTTGCTAAAATTTATGAACATTAAAATGTCAAAAGAACTTAAAAGATATTTCATCCATAATTCTACCCTATCCTACAAACTCTAACAAGAAAGAAATTACTCGCTTATGATTAGTAGCGAAGAAAGGTTGAAAATGAATGAAACCGTAACTAAAAGTGCGGAAAATTAATACGGAAAAGTAATGTGTAAAGTAAATGCAAACAGAATTAAAAGAAAAACTAGCTTTATTAATCAACTATTGCATTACAACTTTTCTCTTTAAAAAATAGAGTACAAGAACCCTAGTTTTGCTCTAGATCTCGCTTTTTATGAAGGTAGATGAATAGATAATTAGATGGTATCATGAATTGGATTCTGAGATGCTTTTGGAATGCACAGCTCTCGGTCCTTTATATATCCCTTAAAAGTACAAACCCTAGATTCCATGTTGGATTAGGTGTGATTACGATCATGCCCCTAAAATCCCAGATCCAACGGCCACTAAAGGACCGCAGAACCGCCGCCTATTGCCACGTTTGACCGCGGTTCCGCCGCCCTCTGGTGGATTTGGAACTTGGGATTTTTTCTGGCTTTTTCTCTCGATATTTAGAGATCCGCTTGATATATAGATTCTGAAAATATTTCCCTTAGTCTCTGTCGTTGCTAAATTTCTCGATTTGCTTCTAATATTTGGCAGATTCGGTTTCGATATCCCGATTTGACTTGGATCTCCTACTTTGATTTCAGACCTGAGCTAATACCTGCAAAATATCTCAAATCAAATTGTTAGTATCATTTGGTATTTTTGAGATATTATTCCAACTATTTATATAATATAATATTTTAAGAATATTGATTAGAAATATTTGATATGATATGCATATTTCAATTACTAATATTTCATTTAAATATTTATATGGATATATTTTCCCTAATTATATTAATTATAAATGAAGAAACATATGATAATAAACTTTTACAAATAAACCCACATATGTTCTTTATTTATAATTTACACCTTTTAGCACTTAACAATAATAGGGAAAATGTCTATACAAATGTGCAATATATTTGACTAATCAAATACCCCCAAACTTATTTTTGATCGTTCCGAGCAAAATATTTATTAAAAAGAAAAAATAAAAAAGCATAGCACACTTTCGTAGGCAATATGATTGCACTTAGCACGTGCAACAAGCCTTTAAACCTTTAGGTGTCCCTAGTAGGAGGAGTGTTGTCTCCTGAGAGTTTTAGCGGATTTCACCCACAGAATCCTATAATCAAAGAAAGAAGATGAAAGTTACATACAAAGATAAGGAACATATAAAAAAAAAGAAATTGAAAATAAGAGTTTCAAACTATACTAGTTTTTTAGTTGCCATGAGCCTTATCTTAATAGTCATGAAAAGATTGCAGAAATCACATCATCCCTCAATAAAACATCGTTTTTAATTTTTATCCCTACCTTTCTTCCAAACATCAATCATACATCCCTGCATGTGTGTAAAAGACATCCCTGCACTTAGAGAATTCGATTCAAACTATCATACTCTTGTCCATCTTCCTTAGTAGTTTTATGTCGGTGAATATTTTAGATGGATTTGCTCACACATTCTTCATGCGACCCTTAGTACTTCTTGAGGTACTAACCAACCGATTACCAAATGTGCTCACTTATTAAAGAGTAATTAGCAATATCCTAGTCTTGCAACAACTAAGGCTTAGCAGTGATTCCCAAACCAGTTGGTCTAAGGCACTAGGTGATAAGGCACCCTCGCTATTTTTTTTTATGCTGACTTAAGTAATTACAAAACCAGTGTTCATTTTTTTCACCATTTATATTTTTTGTGTCACTTTTTTAAGGCTTTTAGACAAGCGCAATTCAAGGTATTCTCTATTATCCTAAATTTCAAGATGTGTGCAAGTGCATATAGTAGGGTATCAACGTTCAAAAGTTTGGACTCAAGAATAAAGACTATTTTTCAGACTTATTTCTATTCTCAGATTAGTAATTTCCTTCATCTTACTAATCCTTGGGACAACAACCCATGACAACCTATTACAAACGTCATTTTAAAACATCCAATTTTCTTGCATTTTTTAAATCTTTTTCTATATTTAATATGTATTTTTCACTTTCCAACTTTTATTTTCAAAAAAAAATTAGTGCTTTTATTTAGTATAATGCAAAATGATACGTGAATAAGCCCAAATCTCCCCTCCAAACCTATTTGCAGCAGTGTCCTCACTGATGTCATCCTTTAAACTCAAAACCTATAGATTTAGGAGGAAAAGTTCTCAATGATTAGTAAAGAGGACAAGAGTTAATAACAGTGAAATTCTCCCCCAAACTTGTTCTTGGCTCACAATCGTGCAAAAAAATTCTTTTCTTTCAAGAACCAAAATGTTTTCCTTCTCCCCCCTCACCAAACTTGAGTAAAATAGATTTTCATTATTAAGCATTAAAATCATAAGAGGGGGGTAAATATTATCGGTCTACATAAAACTTTACAAAGATCAAAATTCAACACTAACCATTCAAATATTTTATCAATGTAACAGCATGGTTGATAAAAGATCATGTTACAGATAGACGTGAAGAAGTGGGGAAGAGATAATAGGTGTAATTGAATGGTTTTACGTCTCGGTTGGTAGAGAAGAAACAGTGATGGTGGATGAAAACGAGAATTTGAAAGATAAGGAATAAGTGGAATATTCGTATTCTCGTACTTAATAAGAAGAAGGGATGGCGGTTCAACTTCTTCGGATGGAGGTTAATTCATCATCACATCCATATCTTTAAGGAACATGAGTTCTTCAGCGAAAATATTTTCGAAACTTTCATCAATATTCCAAATGATAATCTCATCGGAAAAAAAAGTATGATACTCGGACTCCATAAGAGGTTCATATCTAGCGTAAGAGGCTGACTCAGATTGGTCGACTAAGCTATTTGACAAGTCAAAGAATTTAGACTCGGGGGTGGACTTATCGACAGAAAGGTCCTCACTCATATAATAAATAGCTGGATCAAACAATAACGCACTAGTGACGTCGAGATCTTTACCGGAAAGCAAGAACTCCTAGAATTCGCAACTGTCGGAAGCTATCTTGTTGACAGAACATATATCAATTATATGAGCAGAAGGTTCGGAGGGTTGACTTCCTACCATGTAAATGTTAAGCTCAATTTTCATCTTCCCAAAGGATAGGTTCATAGAACCATTACGACAATTGATTATCGCATTTGAAGTTGCTAGAAAAGGTCGACCAAGAATCACCGGAATTTGGTTCCATGGGTTTGCCACATGTTGTGTATCTAAAACTATAAAGTCCACAGGGAATTTAAATTCCCCAACTTTGATCAACACGTCCTCTAGCTCACCCCTAGGGTAGGTGATAGATCGATCGGCCATCTGGAGAGTGCAGTGCGCAGGTTTCAACTCTCCTATGCCTAATTGCTCATAAACAGAATACGGGAGAAAGTAAACATTAGCACCTAAATCGAGAAGAGCGCGATTGATGTTTTTACCCCTAATAGTAATAAATATTGTAGGACAACCGGGGTCCTTATGTTTCTTGGGCACATGTTGGGTAAGTGCTCATATTACTCGCTAAGAAAACCTTTTTAGGCATATGAGTTTTCCTTTTCCAAGTGCACAAGTCCTTTAGAATCTTAGCATAGGATGGAACTTGTTGGATAACATCTAAGAAAGGAATATTTATGTTTACTTGCTTAAAAATTTCCACAATCTTCTCCATTTATGGACTTGGTCTGTTTGACCTCAACCGGTTTGGAAAAGGTGCTTATTAACAAAGGTTGGGTCTAACTTTTATGGAGAAGTTTGTGGGGATGTAATGAATCCTAAAATTGGATTTGGGATGGTCTTAGATGGTAATTCATTCAAGGAAGTAGGCGGAGGGTTCGAGCTTAGTGAAGAACGGAGAATAGGCTCGGAAGAAGATGTTGGATTAGACGAATTAGGAGTAGAAGTATTAGCCGGGTATCATCTAAATCATCAACTTGTTCACCCACCTTGTTATTTAGCACTCTTCCAGATCTCGACGTAGTTACAACACCCACTTTATGATTTTTTTGGTGAAGGACAATATTTGCGCTTTGTGAGTGGCCGGGATTTGGTAGAGGTTGAGATAGAAGTTTCCATTTCTCTCTCTCTCTCTCACTCATTGTGGTATTCAACTGTGCAATTTGTGCTTCTATCGATTTTACGCTTTCACCGTAGGAAGCAGTTTGTTGCATCAGCGTTTGGGTAGAAGACGTTAAATTAGCCGTCGTTTATGTAGATTGTTTAATAAACGTTTCTAAACTTCTTTCGAGTGCAGAGATTTTATCGGTACCGGCCGTTGGAATATTAGTTTATGGTTGGAAAGAATTATTATAAAGGGCAAAATTGTTGGCCGGATTTTAGAAAGATTGCAGTTGAAAGGGCTGCTGAATTTGTTGTGGTGGCTGTTGTTGCTGTGGGGGAAACCTTTGATAGTTATTTTGGCTTGGGAACTGATTTTGATTTTGAGATTGGTTTTAGTTCTAAGAAAAATTAGGATGATTCTGTAAGTAGATGTCGTACACCCTGCGGGTTCGCGAGGAGGTGGAATATTTAAAAACGATTTTTCAAAGCTTGCAACACCAACTTAAACTCTAGGATCGATGCTAAACCCTAACTAGCTAAACTAGTTATGAGGTTAACTACTCGGAAAGAAGTTATACCTTATGTTACATGTCTTTCGGGTCTTCTTTGCTGTCCTCCTCATCATCATAACCTCCGACGATTGTAACGGATCGATGCTTCCTCGTCGGCTTCCTCGAGTCAAAGACGATCCACCCGAGAGTCTATAGTCCGAGCTCCTACCTCAAATCCGAGGTAATTAGGGCAACTATTTCACCAAACTAGATGGCATAGATGATGTAGAGAGTGAAGATGGATTAGTTTGTCTCTTGGAACCCTAGGTTTCTCAACTCATGAGACATTTATGGTTTAGAGGAAGAAGAAGAAGCTTGATGAAAAGCTAGTGAAGAAATGAGCTTAGAATATCAATCATGGCTCAAATGTAGAATAATGAAGCATATAATATTCTATGAGATAAAATATCTTACAAATATCTACCATGCTTCAAAATATCTATTTTGTCAAGACAATGAGTCATGCTTCATCCAATAAATATCTCCACCTCATTTCCTCCACCTCATTTTAAGTTTTAATTCAAAAAGAAATAAAACCCTAATTAGGTGTCTCCTTCTAGAAGCTTTCCCGAGGAAATTACGAGAATGTCCCTCATCCGTATATACATACCTGCATCCGTATTTCGAAGGATACGAATACAATGAGACGAAAATAATCCATCAATATAATACTAGGATCCGGCTTAAACCAAAGCCCACTAAAATTATCCGCCCGAACATCGTATGTGCACAAGTACACGTAAGTGATCGAAGCCCTGCCGTAAAACCATACGGCCTCTACATCTTTTGCCCGGTGCAGAGAAACCCTCTGTGTGGGACTTTAAAAACTTAACACTATGCTGGCAGTGGGTTTAACCACAAGCCGTCAACGGTACTAGCTGCACGTAACGGCTACCCAGGTATCTGTCGATAAGAAGGCCGATGACCAAACTCATCTGAACTCCTACTGAGCCTATCTGTGACAATCTCCGTACAGTTCGGTCTGTTCGTCTAAGAGTATCGTATATCGGTCCTAGAGGGCGGTAATCGTCAGACCCTTAATAGCGCAATAAGTCGTGCCGGAGTGTAGCCCAAAATACCCTGAAAAACTACTAGAGTACCTACCAATAAATCTCGCTTGCCCTGGCCAGGGACTTTGTGTAATGGCTTTCCGAACACAGCGCGATATCAACCCCCAATACCGAGAGAGTCGAATCCTATCTAACTTCCACTGCCTCCAAATGCTTCGAGACTGCACCCAACTACTACCTATTTGCACGACTCCTTTGAGCCGTGGTAGGGTAGTAATCAAAGAACAGTAGGAACACACTCGAGGCGAAGTAGCAGTGTCAAGTCTACGGACTAAGCTATACTCATGTCACCTAGGAACTGCTACCCGATGATAGGTATAATACCCACCGACAGTCCCCAACGAGTCCTGCCTACTGTACTCATAACCCAATGAGCACCTGCATACTATCTCCAGTATGACGTACTAATGGCTGTGGGACAGACCATTTCCCCTGCTGGGATAAGAAGCGTATACACTAGTCTACTCCAGAGTATCGATGCCCCGTCTCGATAATCCTACGACTAGGGACCTTTATAAGGATGTGCTTATAGACTACCCAGCCTCCACTAGTGTGACTGCCATCACAACGCTGGTAATCAAGCAAAGATCCTAATGGCTCTACCAATATGTATAAGTGATATGCTAAAAGAAACACATACACATATTGAGGTAGAAACAAACCAGGCAGCATACTACCATTTTGAGCAAAACTGTCAATACAACTGTGAATATCCCAAGCTTCCCTTAAGTAATATACAAACCAGTATGATACAATAATGGCCTTTAGGGCATATATCACTAACAATCTCCCACTTGCACTAAGGCCATGTATTGGCATATAGTAGACCTATCATCTCAATTAGCCTCTCGAACTGTGTCTGAAGGATGGCCTTTGTGAGTGGATCGGCAGTGTTGTTCTTCATATCTACTATCCTCATCTCGATCTCCCGGTGATCAATGATCTCCCTAATCAGGTGGTACCGTCTCAAGATATGTTTGGAATTCTGATGGGACCTGGGATCCTTCGCCAAAGCTATAGCTCCATTGTTGTCATAATATAGAGGTATTGGATCTATAATGGACGGAACCACCTGAAGTTCTGTTAGGAACTTCCTCATCTAGACTGCTTCTTTCACGGCGTCACAAGGAGCGATATACTCTGCTTTCATCGTCGAGTCAGCAATTGTGTCCTGGTTAGTGCTCTTCCAACAGACCGCCCCACCATTGAGGCTAAAGAGATAACCCGACATGGACTTGGAGTCATCCTTGTCACTCTGTAAGCTGGAGTCAGCAAAGGTCTCGATCTGGAGGACTTTTCCGCCATACACCAAGAACATCTCCTTAGTCCTTCTTAGGTACTTGAGAATGTTCTTTACTGCTATCCAGTGCTTCTCCCCAGGGTTTGACTGATACCGGCTTACTACGCTTAGTGCGTAAGCAACATCTGGTCTGGTACACAATATTGCATATATTGTAGAACCTACCGCAGAAGCGTAGGGTATAGATATCATGCGAGCCCTTTCCAAATCAGTCTTGGGAGACATCTCTTTGGAGAGGGTGATTCCGTGACAAGCCGGTAGATTATCGTACTTTGAATCTTCCATACTAAATCTTTTCAGTATGGTGTCGATGTACCTGGACTGCGAAAGTCCCAACATCCTCTTAGATCTATCACGATAGATCTGGAACCCAAGAATGCAGGAGGCATCACCCAGGTCTTTCATGGAGAACCTCTGTGACAAGAATCCTTTGACTGATTGTAGCATAGGAATGTCATTTCCTATTAAGAGAATGTCATCCACGTACAAGACGAGAAATACCACAGTTCTTCCTACAATCTTACTATATATACATGGTTCATCTGGATTTTTGATAAAGCCGAATTCTTTGACCGTCTCATCAAAATAGATGTTCCAACTCCGCGATGCCTGCTTTAGTCCATAAATGGACTTAAGCAAATTGCCCACTTTCCCGCTGCTCCCACTCTGAATGAAACCCTCTGGCTGATCCATATAGACGCACTCTTCCAAATTTCCATTTAGAAAAGCCGTATTTACGTCCATCTGCCAGATCTCATAATCATAGAAGACAGCAATAGCAAGAAGGATCCGAATGGATTTGAGCATAGGCACTGGAGAAAAGGTTTCATCATAGTCCAAACCAGGTCTTTGATGAAAACCTTTTGCAACAAGTCTAGCCTTATAGGTTTCAACCTGTCCATCTACACCAATCTTCTTTCTGAAGATCCATTTGCAGCCTACGGATTTTACCCCATCTGGAACAATGTCCAAAGTCCATACTTTGTTAGTGTACATGGACTCCATCTCGGCCCGCATTACATCCATCCATTTTACCGAGTCTGCGCTCTGAATAGCTTACTGGAAGCTAGTCGTCTCATCATTATCAATGATGCAATCCTCTCTATCCCCGTCTATGAGAAAACCGTAGTATCTTTCGGGCTGATGAGACAGCCTACTAGTTCTGCAGAGTAGCGTGGGGATGTCTGGTTCTTCTGAAACCTCTGGTTCTACCATGTTTTCAGTAATAGTTTATGGTTCTGGAATTTCTTCCAGTTCTATTGCGCTCCCACTTATCTGATTTTCTAAAAATTCAGTTTCCAAGAAATGGGCATGATGAGAAACAAAGACTTTTTGTTTCTCTGCGTAATAGAAAAGATACCCCATGTAGTTCTTTGGGTATCCTACAAACTTACACAATACTAAGCGTGCCTCGAGCTTGTCCGCATGCTACTTTTTTACAAAAGATGGGCATCCCCATGTCTTAAGGTACTTAAGATAGGTTTTCTTTCCACTCTACATCTGATATGGTATGGTAGGCACGGTCTTGGTAGGAACCTTATTCAAAAGATATACAGCCGATTCTAGTGGATAACCCTAGAAGGATCGCGGCAACTCAGTGTTACTCATCATGGAACGAACCATATCCAATAGGGTTCTGTTCCGCCTTTCCGATACACCGTTGTGCTGAGGTGTGTATGGAGGAGTAAGCTAAGAGATAATTTCATTCTCTTTTAAGTAACTCAGGAACTTGGCACTTAAGTATTCACCACCTCGATCAAATCTCAGTGTCTTGATATCTTTTCCTGTTTGTTTTTCCACTTCATTCTTATATTCTCGGAATTTCTCAAAGTCCTCGGATTTATGTTTCATCAAGAAGACATGTCCATACCTAGAGAAATCATCCGTAAAAGTAATGAAATAGGAATAACCACTTCGTGCATATGTAGACATTGGACCACACACATCGCTGCGTATGTCCCAAGAGCTCGCTCGCTCTTACTCCGTGTCTAGTAAACGAAGTCTTTGTTATCTTTCATATGAGATAAGATTGACAAGTTGCATAAGATTGATATTCATACGGATCCAAATATCCCTCTCTATGTAACTTCATCAACCATGTTTCATTAATGTAACCCAGTCTACAATGCCATAAGAAAGCCTGATTTAATTCCGGAGACTTTCTTTTAAGTGTGTTCTAGACATTGAAAACCTGAGCTTGATTTAATACGTATATTTCATTATCTAATGTACCTGACCCAATAAAACTTTAATTAAGGTGGATGTGGACCACATCGCTTACAAATGTAAAATCATATCCTTCTTTAGAAAGTAAAGATACAGATATGAAATTACAAGCTAGACTAGGTACATACAAACAATTACGTAGAATCAATATCTACCCACTTATCAATCCTAGGTGATATTCCCCTACGGATTCAGTGTCCATGCTCATTCCGTTAGCAACTCTGAGAGTCATATCACCTTCCCTGATAACTCTGCGGTTTCTCAAAACCTGTAATGAATTACAGATATGAGATCCCGATCCGGTATCTGGTACTCAGGAAGTAGAGTTAATTGACATACTGCTTTCAATCACAGAAATACCCGAAGTCGAAGCCACAACGTGCTTCGGATCCTAGATTCTGGCTTTCCAAGCTCTGCATCCCTTCTGCCAATGCCCTTTCCCGTCACAATAGAAACAACCCTCATTCCCTACTGTCTTCCCTGAAACTTTTGACCTTCCCTTTCCCTTTACCTTACTGACACCGCCTATCGGCTTGGTGGAGGTCTTCTTCTTCTCACCCTTGGCTTCCGCCTTGGATCCAGAAGAGGAAGATTCCCCAATAAGCAGAGCGGGTGTCTCCCTGGTTTCCTTAGGGTGTAAGTAGAAGGTAGGGACTGTAGAATCAAGTCAGTACTAGACTCATTCTCCAACGTAGTCTCCAGGACCGTGAGCTCATCAATATAGCTAGTCATCGTAAGGACGTTTCCCCTACAGATGACCCGATAGCCAACCTCGCTTGAAGTAATTCCTTAGAGGTCTCATATCTTGCGATACGATATTGCTCTCCATATAAATCTTTGTTATGGAGGAAGATTGAAGATAAGTCCATCTTCTCGTGCTGCCTCTGGTTTTCAGCATCTACTGAAGCCAACACGAGGCACTTGGCATTCGCACTGTCTTTTTCTGTTGCCTTACGGATATCATCCGTGAAGGTGGAAACTGGACCTGAGACGGCGGGGGCTTGAGTAGTAATGAGGTGGTCCAGCTTGTCACAGGCAATGGACATCTAGACAAACCTTTGCCAGTCAATATAGTCTGGCCCGGTCAATTTATTAGCTAATTGTAACTTAGGCGCGGTCAACTGGTCGCTGCACTTAAGAGAAAGTGAAGAAACACTTTAGTATGACGCTCTTGAAACTTTAGATTGGTTTTTAGCTTATCTAAACAGGATGGCTCCCATTGTATCTTGAATCCCTCTTCAAACTATAAAAGAAGAATTAGCCAGTATTAATCTCATCCTACAATACTTTCTTAACCTTTCAGCCATGCTGGTGTTGGTGCTTCGAGGGAGGTTTTCCAACACTTTTGCGAAGTTCCTTAATTACATAACCTCTTTTCCCTGGAGGAGTAGCCTCGCTAACACCGTTCTAGATACCAACTTGGTTTATAGCATTGATTGTTTTAGTGAAAAATCTCCCGAGGAGTAGCATATACTCACAGTAGGATCGGGATCCAAATATCATTGTGTGATAATCCAGAAGGAATCCTACTAAAATTATAACACTCCAAATGGTATGCAACAGTAGCAAATTTTAGTTTCTTTAGAAATTCCCGATGTGGATTTTTGACCCATACTCTTATGACTTTGACGAAGGCCAACAAATCATAAGTCACATGTCAAGTTCTACCCATCATTGTCCAGGTTAATTTGAACCCACCCATACATACTCTTGATGAAGGATAACAAAGTAGTATGACTGTCCCAAACCAACGCATCTATCTATGCTATATATGAATATCCAGCAGCTACCAATCACTATGCCTTGGCGAAGGTCAACAAACATAGCTTGAATACTATTGAATATTCATATGAAATGACGGAGGGCTACGAATGGTTTTGACGAAACCGTGAACATAGTGAACTTGATATAATCGAAGGAACCATGATAGTTTTTAAAGAAGTGGTTTAAGCTCCGCATTTTAAAAGTTTTTGTTTTGAAAAAACCGAGTGGTTTTAAAAGCATTCCAACGATTCAGCATTGGTTTTTTTGCTTTGCATTAATAATGCAGTCCAATCATTTACACCTATCATTACAGAGAGAAACGAAAATATAACGTACGCATATGCCATCCACATTCGCCACTGGGCCCCTTCTTATACCGTTAGGTTGCTTAACTAACGCCAGAGCTGGGGCTAAACTAGTGCGGATGCAAAAAATAAGCAACGTATACTATATAGCATATATAATAACCATTCGTCTCACGCAATAATAGGCATTCCAGATCACAGATGAACATATTAGATATACTAGGAATTTCTCGTTTCGTTTAAGCCTATAACGAAAGACGGATTCCACAGTCGTGATGAATAACCAAACCCCACCCCAGACCCCTACGGGTGCGGCAAACTACCCACCAAATTCCCGAAGTGAAGCAACCTCCCTCATCAAAGTGAGTAGGCCACTCAGCACTTCAAAGAATACAGTAGTTTGTGCACCCCACCTTGGGTCTATCCTAGGAGCAGAAAACAGTAAAAGAAAAAATACAATGGTGGATACAACCTCAATCCGGATGTGCCCCACAAAATAATATTACATCACTTTACAATTTACATCGAATGAAAGAAAACTCTCTTCTCACATCCCCGGCTATTCATCCACGACGATCTAATAAGTTCATATACACGAACCAAAATCACAGATATGTGCAACCCCAAACTAACTGACATATAGTAATTAGCTGAAGTTTACGAACACATATATCACAACAAAGATAAACCCGATTAGCAATTAACTGAGAATTTCGATCGAAAACTATTTTTTGTGTCTAACTCAAGTGCAAACCAACACACAAAACATACTGGGTTGAAATAAAATATACCAGAAGACAGAACACCCAAAATAAGAAGCACAGTGGAAAAACGAGTCGACTCGGCCTTGAATTGGCCGCGGAACCACGGCGAAACCCACCGTTTCGCCGCGCTTCCGCGGTCTTCTTGGCAAGTCAGACTCGTTTTTCTACGGTGATCTTATAATTCCCTGCTTGCAATTTTCATGCCTTTGAAATAATTTTTTCAACAGTTTTAAAAATCGACAAAACTAAGGGTGCGGGTGTTCCGTTTTCGCGATTTTCCGACGATCGAAATTCTAATAACTTGCTAACAAGCCAGTAAAGATTTAGTTAGGCTCTGATACTACTGTAAGTCAATGCCGCACACCCTGTGGGTTCGCGAGGAGGCAGAATATTTAAAAACGATTTTTCAAAGCTCGCAACACTGACTTGAACTCCAGGATCGATACTAAACCCTAACTAGCTAAACTAGTTATGAGGTTAACTACTCGGAAAGAAGTTATACCTCATGTTACATGTCTTTCGGGTCTTCTTTGATGTCCTCCTTGTCATCATAACCTCCGAGGATTGTAACGGATCGATGCTTCCTCGTCGGCTTCCTCGAGTCAAAGACAATCCACCCGAGAGTCTATAGTCCGAGCTCCTACCTCAAATCCGAGGTAATTAGGGCAACTATTTCTCTAAACTAGATGGACTAGATAATGTGGAGAGTGAAGATGGATTAGTTTGTCTCTTGGAACCCTAGGTTTCTCAACTCATGAGACATTTAGGGTTTAGTGGAAGAAGAAGAAGCTTGAGGAAAAGCTAGGGAAGAAATGAGCTTAGAATATCAAGCATGGCTCAAGTGTAGAATAATGAAGCGTATAATATTGATGAGATAAAAATATCTCACAAATATCTACCATGGTTCAAATATCTATTTTTTCAAGACAATGAGTCATACTTCATCCAAAAAATATCTCCACCTCATTTCCTCCACCTCATTTAAGTTTTAATCCAAAAAGAAATAAAACCCCTAATGAGGTGTCTCCTTCTAGAAGCTTTCCTGAGGAAATTACGAGGATACCCCTCATTCATATATACATACCCATATACACATTCCGAAGAATACGAATACATAGTGACGAAAATAATCCATCAATATAATACTAAGATCCGGCTTAAACCAAAGCCCACTAGTATTATCCGTCCGAACATTGTACGTGCAAAAGTGCACGTAAGTGATCGAAACCCTGCCGTAAAACCATACGGTCTCTACATCTTTTGCCCAGTGCAAGGAAACCCTCTATGTGGGACTCTAAAGACTCAACATTATGCTGGCAGTGGGTTTAACCACAAGCCGTCAGCGGTACTAGCTGCACGTAACGGATACCCAGGTATCTGTCGATAAGAAGGCCGATGAGCAAACTCATCTGAACTCCTACTGAGCCTATCTGTGACAATCTCCGTACAGTCCGGTCTGTTCAACTAAGAGTATCGCATATCAGGCCTAAGGGGCGGTAATCGTCAGACCCTTAATTTCACAATAAGTCATGCCAGAGTGTAGCCCAAAACACCCTGAGAAACTAATGGAGTACGTACCAGTAAATCTTGCTTGTCCTGGCTAGGGAATTTGTGTAATGGCTTTCCGAACATAGTGTGATATCAACCCCGAATACCGAGATAGACGAATCCTATCTAACCGCCACTGCCTCCAAGTGCTTCGGGACTGCATCTAACTACTACCTGTTTGCACGACTCCTTTGAGCCGTGGTAGGGTAGTAATCAAAGAATGGTGGGAACACACTTGAGGCGAAGTAGCAGTATCAAGTCGATGGAATAAGCTGTACTCATGTCACCTGGGAACTGCTACCCGACGATAGGTATAATACTCACCAACAGTCCCCAACGAGTCTTATCCAGTGTACTCATAACCCAATGAGCACCTTCATACTATCTCCAGTACGACATACTAATGGCTGTGGGACAGACCATTTCCCTTGCTGGGATGAGAAGCGTATACACTAGTCTACTCCGGAGTATCGATGCCCAGTCTCGATAATCCTATGACTAGGGACCTGTATAAGGATGTGCTTATAGACTACCCAGCCTCCACTAGTGTAACTGCCATCACATCGCTGGTAATCAAGCAAAGATCATAAGGGCTCTACCAATATGTATAAGCGATATGCTAAAAGAAACACATGCAAATATTGAGGTAGAAACAAACCAGGTAGCATACTACCATTTTGAGCAAGATACAACTGTGAATATCCCAAGCTTCCATTAAGTAATATACAAACCAGTATGATACAATAATGGCCTCTAGGGCATATATCACTAACAGATTCCTCCATCCTTGATTATATGTGGATGAATAAAGATCGTTTTTAGGTCGTTGCTGAAAAGCAGCATTAGTTTGTTCTTGACCTTGAGACGGAGGATTCAAAGGACATTCTTCTATTAAATGTGATGAGTCAAAACAGCAACCACACACGGGTTTGGGGAGCTTAACTTATTTTAGGGAGGCTGAAGTGAATTTGCTTTCCATAACTTCGAGTTTCTTTTGCATCGCCGCCATTTCGGCTTTCACTGCGATGGAAACATTAAGATGGTGGATACCTGCCCTAGATGATGTTGCTGGTCTGGTGCTCTCCCACTGTAATGTCTGTTCGGCGAGATCTTCCAGAAATTGCCATGCTTCGCCATCGTCTTTTGACATGAAATGATATTGACAAATGATTTCTAGCATTTATTCCGTAGCTGGATTGATACCCTCATATATAATTTGGCAAAGTTGTCATCTGTTGATTCTATGATGAGGGCATTGGACAAGGAGATCATTAAACTGTTCAAAGCATTTCCAAAAGGGTTCGTTGGGAAGTTGGGCAAACTGGTTAATCTCGCTCCAAATACGGGCGGTCTTGTGATAAGGATAAAATTTCTTAAGGAATGCTTTAACAAATTCATCCTAGCGATAGAATGTGTGGCGGTCCTATAAAGACACTTTTCTGCGAGATCGCACAAGGTAAATGGGAGAAGATGTAATCGCAGAGCATCCCCTGAAAGTTGGGTGGTGCTCATCATTACACATACGTTTTCGAATTTGGTTATAAAAATGTATGCATCTTCATATTCAAGCCCATGAAATTTGGGCAACAAGTTGATAAAGTGGGGTTTAATTTCAAAATCATCCCCATTGGCTGGTGGAAGAGACAGACACGTAGGAAGGGGTCCACGTACGGGATAACATCTGTCTTGAAGAGTGATGCGTGGTGGATTCTGAATTTGAGCACCTACGGGTGGTGCCAAGGTGGTGTTGTTAAAACCCGATGGAGATCCGTCCATCTCGGGAAATATGGTTGGTGGAGGAGAAATAGAAGATGAAGAAGTACCAATTTCGGATTCGATAGCAAAAATGCGGACTAGACGAGCACTAGAATGCCGTGTCCAGCTGATTATGCACTAAGCGGGTTTAGTGCATGTGGCAGCATGTGATATATGTAAGAACGATTTTAAGAAGGCTTGTATTGAAAAAAAGTCGGACGTGAGGCTTGACTCAACCAATCACAAAATGCATAATCAATTCCTAAAGCTAGGGTCACCTAGGTCAAGTCATTAGACCACTCCTAGACTTCCAAAGGATAAGACGTAGGATCAATTCTCTAGCACCTCCTTATCAATCCAACAGTCAGGTAAGTGGGAGGTATCCGCTATACGAATCACCGAAATAGCGGGCCTAATTAAGTAACCACTTTTCTTAGTCACACTTGCCTAGACAGCATAAGAGAAATGCGGATAAGTAATAGATTGCCCACGACCCTCCTTTGTCCTTATTGAGCACGAATGTCCTTAAGAGCTTGGTCTAGATATTTTTATTAATGTAGAGTGATAGTATACTCGTTTGTGATACGTGGGGTCTAGAAAGGGTGATGAAATCCCCACCTAATCTGAATTTGGGTTTATTGCCCCTTAAGGTCAGGTTTAAGTATGCAAAACAAACCGAAATCAAAACACGTAAAGTTTTTTTTTTAGCGGCGTTGTTTGCAAAGAATCATGCAGGTAAAATTAGTTTATTAGAGCTTTAGAGGAGAGAGAGACAACAGGAGATTACCAGAGAGTTTTGAGAGCCCAAATCATCAAAGGGGTCGCGGTTCCGCCGCCTAAAGCACACTTTGGCCGTGGTTCTTCTGCCGTGTGATGTGGTCTTCTGCTAAAATTTCTTCAGAACACCCATGTGCTCCTCTGGTCCAAGCTTAAAGTCCCTGAATCTTTGTTGACTTTCTCCAATCACTCCAGATGTCCTTGCAAAACTCGCACAATAATCGTTAAAAACTCAAGATGTGGTTTTGGTTCTCTTTTATTTTATATTTCTTGTTTTTATAAAAAAAATCAACCCGAATAACAAAAAAAATAATTACGACCGTTTCCCCGGCAATAGCGTCATTTGATTGTTTGCGAAAAGGTGTGTATGTGTTTTGTAAAAAACCGCAATTAAGACGGTGTCGCAAATAGCTAGCCGCGATGAGTACAGATCGTCCGTAGGAAAACGTGAACTTCTTTTCATACTTTAGACGAGTAGATAAAAGAGAGAATGGTTAGTTGTCGTTTTATTTTACGATGGATAGAAAATTTTATAATAGAAAGGCTTGTAGGGTTTATAGGACTTAGTAGTTAATGGATAAATGTTAGAAATCATTCTTTTTATATTTCAATTGTGTAAAACTATAGAGATAGTGATGAATGTGGATTAGTGGTTCTTAGAAGGAATTAGGGTTTCCCACTACTTCCTCTTGTCCTTCTATTGATCTCTATTAATCTCAAGCCCTAACAAAACAAGTATTAACTGATCTCAAATCATGGTCGTGACTATCATTAATTGATAGTACGCTCGATAAGAGGGTTAACATTTATTTTGCTGAAGTTTATAAATATTAAAATGTCAAAAGAAGTTAAAACATATTTCATCCATTATTCTACCCTATCCTACAAACCCTAGTAAGTAAGAAATTACTCGCTCATGGTTAGTAGCGAAGAAAGGTTGAAGATTAATGAAACTATAATTAAAAGTGTAAAAAAGTAATGCAGAAAATTAATACGGAAAAGTAATGCGTAAAGTAAATGCAGAAAATAAATGCAAAAAGAATTAAAACAAAAACTACCATTATTAGTCAACTATTGTATTACAACTTTTCTCCTTCAAAAATAGAGTACAAGAACCCTAGTTTCGCCCTTGATCTATCTCTTTATGGAGGTAGATAAATAGATGATTAGATGGTATCTTGGATTGGATTCTGGATGCTTTTGGAGTACACAGCTCTCGGTCCTTTATATAGCCCCTAAAAGTACAAACCCTAGATTCCATGTTGGATTAGGTGTGATTACGATCATGCCCCTAAAATCCTAGATCCAACAGCCACTAAAGGACCGCGGAACAACCTCCTATTACTACGTTTAACTGCGGTTCCGCCACCCTCTGGTGGGTTTGGAACTTGGGATTTTTCTGGCTTTTTCTCTCAATATTTGGAGATCCTCTTGATATATAGATTCTGAAAATATTGCCTTTAGTCTCTGTCGTTGCTAAATTTATCGATTTTCTTCTAATATTTGGCAGATTCAGTTTCGATATCTCGATTTGACTTGGATCTCCTACTTAGATTTCAGACCTGAGCTAATACCTGCACAATATCTCAAATCAAATTGTTAGTAGCATTTGGTAATTTTGAGATATTATTCCAACCATTTATATGATATAATATCTTAAGAATATTGATTAGGAATATTTGATATGATATCCATATTTCAATTACTAATATTTCATTTAAATATTTATATGCATATATTATGCCTAATTATATTAATTATAAATGAAGAAACATATGATAATAATCTTTTATAAATAAACCTACATATGTTCTTTATTTACAATTAACACATTTTAGCACTTAACAATAATAGGAAAAATGTCCATACAAATGTGCAATATATTTGACTGATCAAGCATTGAAAAATAGTGGTTTAGGCTCCATTTTTAAAACGAGTGGTTTTGAAGAAAACCGAGTTGATTTGAAATCTTCTACAATATCATTTTAAGTTTATTTCTTTACATTAATCATATTAATGCAGCCCATCATTTAAGTTCTTAGTCACACCAGAAACAACCAAAATAGAAAGCGGTTATATGCCATTCTCATTCACCATGGGACATCGTCATTACCCGTAAGGTCAGCTGACTTATGACAGAGAGGACGCAGGGCTAGCGCGGATGTAAAACATATAGAAGCATTTATTTTATACACATCATCATCACAGGAATGCGATCTCATTATAGGCATGTGGTAATCAACAAGTAATATGGAATAGCGGATAAATTAGGAGCCCTGCATTTCGTTCGAGCCACAAAAAAACGCGACATTTTCCAGTCATGTGAATAGCCCATGCATGTTCGATCCAAGACCCCTACGAGCACGGCAAGCTACTCGCCAATTCTAGAAGTGAGGCAACCCGGCCTCAATATCATAAGTGGATCACCCAGCGCTTTCTAGAACCCGGTAACTTGAGTACCCCTCCGTGCGTCTATCATATACCCCCTACAAGCGAGCCGAGAAACCCGCCAATTCTAGAACGAGATGGCCCGGGTCTCAACTCTATGAGATGGCCACCTACCGCATTCTAGAAGCCAGCGGCTCGAGCACTTCATCACGGAGTTAACATAAATAAAATATACACACAATGGCAATGTCGACATCAACCCGACCGCGTCCCAAATAAAAGAATATACATTTACATCGAATCGAATACATAAATTACATACAATACATTTGTACATATACATCACACGAAGGGATATTCATCATGATAATCCGTCCAAATCATTCACACCAACATCTCAGACTCATAATGTGTAACCCCGTCTAATGACTACACAACAATTAGACTACGTTTACCAACACATATGCTAAAAGCGGATAATAAACGATGCTATAGTTTCGACCAAAAACATTCCAAGTTGCCTAAAACACAGATAATGCAAACTGAAATCTGGGAAAAATGAGATACGCTAAAATTCAAGTTTCTAATTGTTTAAGTCCCCAAATGAAACAGGGAACATTTTATTGTCCCCTGGCCAAACCAGGCGGCCAGGGCACAGTAAAATGGGCTCATGTTTCATTCACTTCATTTTTGATGAAAACACAGCTCAAAAACCTCTATCAAAAATTTTTCAGGTCGTCTTTTTGAAATTGAACAGAGGCTTAAATTCTGAAACTAAATTCGGTTAAGTTTTAGGTTTCGAAACTATAGCTTTGTCTCAAACTAGTTATAGTGCTTGGAAGGCTTTGATACCACTATAAGTTCATAGTGCTCTTGCCGCAAGACTCGCGGCTAAGGCGGAATGAAAAACGATAATTTTAAGCACTACAAACAACCCATGAAAATCATCCAAACACTACAACTAGCTACAACTAAGAGTTTGTGATATTACAACTTTTGAAGCGTGCTTGAACTTTCTTGAAAGATTGTATGGAACTCTTGATAGGCTCCCAGAGCTCCGGAACAAGCTTGAGAAGCGGTCATCCTTGTCAAAGATGATCCACACGAAGGAATCCGGTTCAAACTCTAGCTCCTCTCCAAGTGAACTTGTAGAAGCAACTTGCTTTGCAAACTTGCTAGGTTTGGACGGCAAGTGATGTAGTTGAGTTTGCATTGATTTTTCCTTTCTCTTTTACTCTCTTGGAAACTCTCAAGAGGAGGAGGAAGAAGGAGAGAAGAGATGAGAGAGAGTGAGAATGGTTGAATGAATTGAAGAGAAAGAATGAACCATGCAATAATAGTGCATCCAAATGATATTTTCCAACACAGACATTAAATGCCCATCTCTCTCAACTTCAATAATCTCCACCTCACCTCATGACTCATTTCATTTTCTTTTATAATAAAAGAAATATGAAATGAGGTGTCTCCTTCTAAATGTATAATTATATCACATACATTATACATCCCCAGTATATGTATCGCATACACATTCGTGTATCCATATAAAAATACGAATAGCTAAAGAGAAAGAAATACAAAGTAAATATAATACTAGAATATATATATATATATATATATATTTAATATTATTAAATCAATACTTGATTTAATAACCCGGCTTAAACATAAGCCGGCTAGTATTATGAAACGTCCGATTAAAGTTCACGTATCCAATATACGTATTTAATCAAACACATATACGTATCAATATACGACCACTACATCGTTTCGCCAGAACCGGGAAACCCTATGTATAAGACTCTAAAGACTCGACAATACACTGGCAGTAAGTTACTGGATCCAATCCATAATCACAAGCACGTCAGTCGCACTAGCTGTACATAACGGCTACCAAGGTATCTATCAAAAGAAAGGTCGATTAGAAATCTCATCCATACCCTGCAAAGCCTATCAGTTATAATTATTGTGCAATCCGATCTCTTCGGCTGAGAGTGTCCTATATCGAGTCTCGGGGTGGAATCCGTCAGACCCCCAATAACCCGATAAGTTATGTCGATATTAAGCTTATAACCACCTGAGAAACTATTGATAACACTTATCAGTAAATCCCATCTGCTATGGACAGGGACTTATGGTCATAGCCAATCGTACACAGCACGAAATCAACTCCCTATACCGGGAAAGATGAATCCCTTCGATCTCTCATGCCTCCATGTGCTTCAGGAATGTACCCAACTAAAACCTGTTTACATGGCTCTTTAAAGCCATGGTACGGTAGTAATCAAAGTACAGTAGGAAGACGCACAAGACATTATGGCTATTTTAGGTCTACAGACTACCATATACTCATGTCATTAGAGAACTGCTATATGATATGGTACTATCTAGGAGTTCTCGACGAATCCATTCGGTGCACTCATTCTCCAATGAGCACCTGTATACAAGATTTGATGTCAAACACCAATGGTTGTGGGACCAACCATCGCCCCGATCAGGGTCAAGAAACATCTACACTAGTTTAGTCTTGAGTATCAATGCCCAGTCACGATACTCCCCTGACTAGGAACATTTAAGGATTTGCTTATGAACTACCCAAGCCCCACTAGTATGATCCACATCACAATCCTAGTAGTCAAGCAAAGACCCTTCGGGCTTTATCAACATGTGTTAGCAATAAGTAAAATATACCCACATGTTAAGATAAACACAAACCATATATCATACTATCATATCGAGCAAGATTGTCATATATGTGTGTATATGTGTGTGTGTCGAAGCATCCACGTACTTCGTATCTTTCATCAATGACTTCTCAAGGAAGATTTGGATATATTTAATGAAGACCGAATTAGAAGTATTTGAGAAATTCAAGCTTTCGAAAGCTATGATGGAAATGCATACGGGAAAATCGGTGAAGGTCGTAAGGTCCGATAATGGTAGTGAGTACACCTCTGATGAATTCAAGATGTTCTGCAAAACTGAGGGTATTGTACGCCACTACACCACACCAGGAGATTCATAATCAAATGGTGTTGCAGAACGCATGATTCAGAAGTTGTTGGAAAATACGCGATACTTACGAATTACCGCTGGCCTTCTAAAGGAGTTTTGGGCTGAGGCCCTAACTATCGCTGCCTAACTACCTTATCAATAGGTCACCATCATCGGCGGTAGTTCTGAAGACTCCTGAGGAATTATGAACTGGAAAATCTACTAATTGCTTGATACTCAAAATGTTTGGGTGCCTAGCTTACGTTCACGAGAAGAACATTAAGATTGATTTGAGAGCAAAGCATCGTATCTTCCTTGGCTATAGAGATAAAGTAAAGGGTTACAGATTGTGGTGTCCTGAAATCAATAAAGTCATAATCAGCAAGCACGCTACCTTCGATGAATTTATGATGCTCATCAAGCGGGTTCAAAGTGAAGATGGTGAGAGGACAGAGAAACCACTAGATCAAGTGGTGACGAAAATTCCAGTCCAAGGTATTAGAGATGAGGTACCGAGAACTCAGACTCTGGAGGAGCCGGTTCAGCAGGTGGAACCCGGGCCACAACAGGTTTGGCGTTCATCGGTTCAGCAGGTATAGAAGGCCATAGCGAGATAAGCGTCTAATGGATCGGTATGGAGATTGGTCGAATTACGGTTTTGAAGACATGACAACATATGCCTTGACTATTGAAAATGAAGAACTACTCTATTATATAGAGGCTACTGAGTCACAAGACTTTGCAAAATAGAGACTCACTATGGAGGATGAGATGGAATCTCTTCAAATGAACGGTACATGGGATCTAGTACTGTTACCAGAAGATAAGGTGGTCGTCCTATCAAAGATTGATACCAAAGAGAACTCGGCAGACGCATTGACCAAGGTCATTTCATTGGACTTGTTCAAGCACTGTTTGGACAATGTCCATATTGTTGATTGTGAAGATAGTGCCATAAGACACACAGGAGAAAGAGAAAGCTTTGAAGATTTGTTGATTTTGCATCAAGGAAGAGAATGTTGATTTTGTGATGCAAAATCACCACAAGGCCAAGTTATAGAGTGCTTCTAGAAGAAGTCTAGAAGTTCTAGAGTGGTTCTAGAAATTGATTTGGAATGGCTCTAGACGTCTTCTAGAAGAACTTTTAGAAATAGTTTAGAAATTCTAGAGAAGTTCTAGAAATTCTAGAGAGGTTTTAGATCCTTAAACTACTCCATACTGTATGCATTAGAAACAGTTTAAAACAATCTCTAAAGATAAGTATACGGTCCCTAATGTTTATTAGGGACCGTTTTTTAATAAAACGGACGCTAATACACCGTCGCTAATAAGATGGTCGCTAAAACGTGTATTAGCGACCGTTTTTAAACAGACGCTAATAGGGCCATTAGCGACCGTATCACACGGTCCCCAATGTATGGACATATGGCATTGCAAAGAAATTTAACTATAAACCACAGTCGCTAATGGGGGTATTAATGACCGTTGCTGTAACTTATACAGTCGCTAATACCCCTTTACCGTGAAAAAATTACAGAAAATCCCAAATTTCATACAATAATACATTCAATTACAATATAATATGCTAAAAATAGCGTTCGATCACAAACCAAATATAAAAACGATACAAGCTCCAATATCCAACAATTTCACCATCTCAACAATATATATGAACTGCAATCGTAATAAATAGTACAATACGTCCAACGATATGAAAAACACTCCAAATCAACACAAAAACAACATTTTTTGAATATAAACAATACAATAGGTACACTATATGAAAAATTCTCCAATTCGCACGCATTCCTATTTCAATCAACCCCGCGCACCCTGCAAATCCAAAGATATAAATAATTGCATAAACTCAAATCATAATTTTCAAAATTAAGCGCGCTAGCTACACTAATTAATACATGTATATATGCTTATCTCGCTAACTCCCACCGTTGTCATCGCCATCCGAACCTTGCTATGCAAAAAATCGATTCGTTTGGTCGATGTCTTCTTGCGAAAAAATGTCCACGGACCTCCCTGTAGCGGATGCTGAGGGTAAAGGGGTTCCTGTAGCGGAGATGGATGCTGAGGATAGTAGTAGACTCCCTATTGCGAAGGAGGAGGGTAGGGCCCCTGTTGCGGAGGTGGAGCCGGGGTAGTCCCATGTTGCAGAAGCGGAGGGTAGTACGGCAGCGATGGTCCCTATGATGGAGGTGAGTAATACGCACGCTGCGTCGAAGGAGGGTAATATGTTGGTTGTGGCAGCCATGCACCCTGTGCTGACTACGGTTGTGAATGTGGACCGTGTTTTTGTGAGAATTGATTCCTCCAGGCATCCATATCAGCTTTCCATTTCATGTTTTCTTCACGCTCCCTCCTGAGCTCCTCCCATGGCGCTATCACCTTCGGTGTCTTAGTAAGAGGTGGGTTGGAGCGAGCGGTCGACGAACTTGAAGTTTCTCTGGCAGAACCCGACCACACAAGACCAACAGGACCGCCTAAAATGGGATAACAGCAGTGCTCCCTTGAGCGAGGAAAAATCTGATCTAATATAGATAGCTCGGTATCCCTAGGAAGAGGATCATCGGCCGAAAAATCAGGATTTGATTCCCAATAGCTCCTCTCCGCCTCCTCGAGCCCCGACTTCGATAAATAAAATAGTAATTAATTACTTTTCATTGCGAAATTAACAATTGAGTGTAATTAGTTAAAAGAATTTATAAATGCAATCTCACCATATGTTGAGAGGATATTTTTAATTCTTCTTCCGTCATGCCTTCCCTAGTGTGCACCGCCTCCTAAGTCTCGGTAAGGCTCGGCTTTCTCCCAGCCCTCTCCTGTACCAGATATATGATTTATTTAAATGTGATTATATGCAACGATAAACTTAAAAAATCGAACATATATGAAATTAAAGATGAACTCACCAAAGCAGACATTTACTGATCAATAGGAACCGATCCACCATAATACTCTTCCGAGTATTTCCCTCGGTTCTACATATTTCTTTCTGATTCTGCTTGCATATTAAGAATACAGCATATCATAATATAAACTAAACTAATCTAAATTCTTGGTCTTAAAATCAATTAAGTATATTTTTAATTACCTTCGCATCGAGTGTATCCCAATAAATTAGGAGAAATTCAAACGGTTCCCTACGGATGATAGAGAGAAGAGCGGCAAACCGTTCCCAATCCGCCGTAAATCTATCGGACTCATAGAAACCTTTTGTCGATCTTTGACATCATCTCTTGAATATTCTACTTATCTCATACCGAAAATACTTCCAATGTCCGTCCATGTCGTCTTCCAAAAAGAAATGTTTCTGTAATACAAATTATAAGTATATTGATTACTATATTAATACCATATAACAAGTATGCATGTAATGCTGATATATGTTTAATTCAGTTATGCATTACCTAGAGTGAGGGCCAAGTTCATACGTAGGCTTTCCAGGGGTTATCCGCAAACGTGAACCCCGCGTTCCACCAGTCCGTGTTTCGGACGAGAATACCAATATAACCATTAAAATGAGCACCAAGTCTATACATTGGCAATACCTTTTCTGTGGTGTTTAAACCGGGCCCATTTATCCCTCGCGGCCTTTGTCTGAGCGATACTCGTTGATGTGGTCTCTATCACCATATCCATTTGAGGACGAGCAGCATCCTACCTCACCCGCGCCCTCACATTATCCTTATCTCGAAAAGTTTTTATATTTTGCAAATCTCTTGGAAGAGGTAATGAATGAGTAAACTCATTAGTGACGGGATCCGTGAACATCCTCTCCTCGCTACCCAGGTCCATGCACTGCTCATCTATGTGTGCATACGGATCATCCTGCACTGATGTATCTGGATGCTCTTGATCAGATGTATATGCACATTTTAATTTAAATAATCAATCAATAGTTATATGAAAAAATATTTTGAACACGCTTATTTAAAACTCATAATATATACCTTTTATGATCTCAGGATCAGGCTGTGTCGAAGAGGAAGCGGATCGATCTCTTTTCTTCCCCAATATAATTTTGGAAAATTTCATGAACATGCCTTTTCGTGGTATCTGTTTCATGCAAGTTAGGACGATACAAAATATATAAAATGCATAAATCATTAAACTAACATATCGGTAGATTACAAGTGATTAGAACTTCAAAGTTTTTCATATATCAATTGTTTATAAGTGTTTTCAACTGTAGCATTTATATAACACACACACACACACACACACAAATGATTACAACCATAAATTTTTTTCATATGTCAATCGAATCTACGTCCTCAATGTCTCCATTGTTGATAGAACTATGGAATAAGGATTTTGATGGTGCCCGCAGTATAATACAAGTATCTTCACAATTAGGATCTTTGACATAGAAATACTGTTCAGCTTATGAAGCTAACATGAACTTATCGTCTTGGTAAACTTCTTTTTTGAGATTAACAAGCGGAAAACCATACTCATCCTTCTGGATGTAAGAGCACCAACAAATTTTTAAAATAACAAATCATTCTTACTCATTACTCCCGTAGATTATCTCTAATATGTCCTCCACCTGACCTAGTATTCTTTTTTTCCATCCTGCGGTCTTAGATCACAGGAACTTGAGAAGCACATTTCTTCAAACGGATAATAAATGTCATTATTTTGGGTAGTCAATCTCTTGGCTGTAAAGAATTTTAGGTTATTAATGCAATATGAACCGTATCGATTCACTTTTGCATTAGGACCTTTAGATAGTCGCACGATTATATCCGAGAATTGCATCCCTTTTGCTATGCCATCTTAAATCTGCAATGCATTTACCCGTAAAATGTATAAGCTATATGTGATATATGTGTGTGATACATGAAATATATAAGAGATACGTACGTATTTACGGAACCACCGTAGAAATTGTTTCTTATGTTCTTGATTAATCTTTCAATTAGCGCCCTTTCCGGTAATCGCGGTCGTAAGTCCATGAATATGTCGGCTAAAAGAATAAAAATATTATCTATTTAGGCATATATATATACAGACACAAAATATTGACGCGGTTAAAAGTTTTAATTTATATATCTTCTATGATCAGCGGTAATTTTAAGGTTATGAAGGATATACGTATGCGCTTGGTCGAGCCAATCCCTCTGGTAGGATCGATCCTCCCCTTGTGGATGGGACAGCTGGTCCTCATTGTTAGTTGTATGTATGCCCTAGAGGCCAGTATTGTACAGATGATGTATATTATATTGGATGCTTGGACATATATAGAGATGACTTTCTTGCTCGATATGATAGTATGCTATCTGGTTACTCTTTATCTTAACATGTACACTTGTCTCTTTAAACTGTCTTATAGTTACATGTTGATAAAGCCCTTAAGATGTGTACTTGACTACCTAGACTATGATGCAGATCATACTAGTGGGGACGTGGTAGTCCATAAGTACATCCTTCAAGGTCCCTAGTCGTGGGTGTATCGAGACAGGGCATCGATATACCAGTGTAGACTAGCGTGTACGCTTCTCGACCCATGAGATGGGCGATGGATGATCCCATATCCATTGGTGTTTGACATCAGAGATGGTATACGGGTGCTCAGTGGAGACTGGGTACACTGGACGGACTCGCCGAGAACTCCCAGATGGTATTATACCTCACGACAGATGGCAGTTCTCAGGTGACACTTGTACAGGTTAGTCTGTAGACCCGAGATCGTCATAGAGTCTTGTGTGATTCCCACTGTGCTTTGATCTCCACCTTACCACGTCCATGAGGGCGTGAAAAACGGTGGTCTTTAGGTACAGTCCCGAGTCACATGGAGGCAATGAGCGATAGGAGGGGTTTCGTCTCTCCCGGTATTGGGGGTTGATGTTGCGCTGTGCTCGATTGGCCGTAACAGGGAAGTCCCTGGCCAGGGCTGATCAGAGATTTGCTGGTAAGTGTTACCAGTAGTTTCTCGACCCGTTATGAGCCTCACATCGGCACGACTATCGGTTATTGGGGTCTAACGTTTACCACCCCTAGACTTGATATGCGACATATCAGACGAACAGACCGGACTGTACGGTAAGTGTTACTGGTTGGATTCACAGGAGTGTGAGCGGGCTAGCTCGTCGATCTTCTGATCGCTCAATACCCGGATGGCCGTTACGTTTAGCAGACCGCTTGCGGATTGTGGGTGCTTGATATGATCATCATCTGCTACTGGCGTATTGACGAGTCTTTAGAGTCCTACACAGAGGTTTCCTGGCTCAAGCGAAACGAAATAGGAGCGCATATGAGATATGTGCAGGACCGAGAATAATGCGTGTATGTGATACCGTATTCCATTCTCGCGATGAATATATCGATTGGTTATATTCGATATAACCTAGTTATCGAATCATTGATTCGATAAATCGATACATTGTATACTAGTCGGTTATGTGCAACATGACCGGATCATTGAATCAAGTGTTGATTTAATGATTTAATGTATAATTATATATTTGATATATTGCTTTGCATTAACTAGTATTGGTTCATTTTAAAAGTATTTTCTCACTTGATGCACATTGTATATGTGATATATTTTTTGTGCACTTGTTTGTATCATGTTTGATGATACTTGCTCACTTGGGTTTGTGTAAAGATTAAACCATGGTTATATGAATGGTTAGGGTTTTGATTATTTACTTAGTTATTTATTTATTTATTCATTTTGGATATTATTAAGAATGGTGGCTTATTTTGTTTCTATGTTGAAGCTTCTTGAAGCTTTGACAAAGTCCACCATTCTTATCTCATCCTTAACCCTAACCATTCCAACTAACCTTAGTTTAATCTCTACACTTGACCATGGTTAGTATATGATAAGTATTCATATTAGTTTCATTTTTAAATAAGAAACTTATCATATTCTTTCTTCTTCTTGATCTTCTTCTTCAAGAAAGAAAGCTTGATGCCATCAATGGCAACTTGAGTTCTAAAGTGAGAAATCCAATTCTAAAGTGAACCCACCTCCTATTTCTTCACCCTCTACCTCTTGCCAAGTTGTTTTTGGTGTTTTCTTCACAAGTTTCACAAATTTGTGAAGTCGGAGCTTGAACTTGTGATGCCTCGACGTAGATCATCTTCGGCACGAAGCCGACGACCTAGTCCGCCCATTTCTCCGATCAAGCCGACGATTGAGTCCGGGATTCGAGATGGACAGCGAGAGGACGCCTATGTGGAGCCAAGCAAGTGGATATCCGGATCTACAAAGGTTGTAGCTTCTTATCTTTAGTTAAGTTGTTAACTAGATTCGTATTTCGCCTAAATTTCTAGTTAACGATCCGTATTAGGGTTTCTCGGCACCCGTAAAATTTGAAATTAGCATGGTTGATGCCTTGTGAGACCTCTTGAGAGTGCCTAGAAACCCTACAGTGGTATCAGAGCCTAGCTAGAGCCTTAGGCGAAGTCTAGAAGAAGTTTGAAGTCCGATCGAACCGAAACCCTAATATCAAAGTTGCTCTCTGTACATTTTTTTAAAACTGGGTTTTTTCCAAATTAAAAATATGCAGAAAATTCAGCAGGACTTTCTAAGAATTACTGTGAAACACGATCACCCAATTCCTCCAACGTGCGGCGGAACCGCGGCAGAAGCCTGGCTTCTGCGGCGGTTCCGCGGCTGTATGATGACGTCACCCACCCTATTTTGCACAGTAACTTCTTTTATTCAGTGCTGAGTTCTCTGGGAATTTTTAATATTTATTCAAGAGTTGAGTATTCTTGGTTGTATTGGGGACTCGGTATTTCGATCGGATTATCGAACTTTGTCTTAGTGCTTTCCGGATAATTTTTTGAATATGTTAAAAAGTCCGACCGGATATAAATACCCAACTTTTCCCCTGCCGGAAAATATCCAAGTGTTGGATTTTTGTATGGTTTAAGAACGTTCTGAGTAGTGCAAGTAACGCGATGGTCCCTCTAGAAGACAACAAACCTTAACTCGATTATGTGACCGTCTTGAACTGCCCTTTGAACCTTCGGGTTTGGGGCAGTACGGCGTGCCACATGTGAGGCGTTGGCTTGACCCTTCTACGGCTGGACCATTGGTACTGAGGCATGAAGTGAATGTCTTTGAACCTATTTCATGTGTTGGACGGTTTCGGGAAAACTTGGGTGTTCGAATGTTCGATCGGAAATTTTAATATTTTCTATTTATCCGGAATGGGATACAATAATTGGAATTCACAAACAGTTATGAGATAACTGAATGAATGTTATAAATCTAGCGGTTTAGTCTCATTTGATATTGAAAAGAGTTTTCGATAATGAGACTAAAATGCGAGGTTTATAACTGTTAGGCATGTGATGTCTAAGTATTTCATTTGATTAGGCATGTGATGTCTAAAGAGGTTGCGGATTCCAACTGTTGTAGTTTTACACTTTCTTTTCTGTGACCGTAAGTGTAATATGTGATATCGCCGGTTTCGTTGCTATATGTCAACGACAATTGGGATACACATGTTTACTTACGTTGATGACATGTGATGTTATGTGTTGCTGGATATGTTATATTGGATTGTCGTGTTTGAATAGCCGGGGGTTTTTATGTGAGATGAGTGTTTTTCATTTTCATTCATGTAAAAACTTGTATGTAATATTTTTTTTTTTTGGGCACTTCCAGGTTGCGGAAGCTGTCACCCTTTGTACATTATTTACTTTTCTGCACTAGGACAGACCCAAGGAGGGGAGCACAAGTAACCGGGTTCTAGGGTCCAGGGGGAGACCATCTCGAGGAGTCGAGTCTGGGTCTCCTAACCCTAGAATTGGTAGGGTTGCTTGCCGCTCTCGTAGGGGTCTAGGGGTGTGGGATTGGCTATTCATCACGACCGTGGAATCCGTGTTTTATACTGGCTCGTATTGAAAACACGGACGTCCTAGTATATCCAATATTTCATATGATATTTTCTGCTGCGATATCTGTGATGTGATCATGTGATGTTCTGTGATAGATACAGTATATAGTATATATGATATATTATATAGACGTTACTTATGTTTTGCACCCGCACTAGCCCTGCCCTGCTCTGTCGTTAGTTACCTAACCTAACGGTGCATGAGGGGACATCCAGGCGAATGCGGATGGCATAAGTGTACGTCGTATTTATCTGTGATGTTTAGGTGTTTAAATGATGGGACTTCATTAATGTGATTAATGAAAGAAAAGAAACCTAAGATGTTGTAGAATCAAATTTTAAACAAAACAGGTAGCTACAGTTCTTGCTTTGCATAGCGGTATATATGATATACCCTGCACCTTATTCGATGAGGAAAGGACCGAGGTCCCTTCACCGGGAGTGACTCCTTTAGCAATAACTGGCAGATGCTACACACTCGGTTTAACTTTTGATTGCTTCTATAGTTTATGCTTTGCACAGTGATATATATGATATATCTCGCACCTCATTCGACGAGGAAAGGGCCGACGATCCCTTCACCGGGAGTGACCCCTTTAGCAAAACTAGAAAAGCCTCAAAATCACTCCATTTCAAAACTTCATTTGATTCTACAATGATATCAAGTTCATTACGCAATAGGTTTTCAGAAAAACCTGTCGTAGCCCTCCGTCATTTCAGATAAGTAGTAGTTAGTATTCGTGCTGCGTTTGTTGGCCTGCGTCAAGGCGTAGTGTGCGGTAGCTAACTAGTATTTATCTGCTTATGCATATGATGCAGATTGGATTAGGGTAGTCGTGCGACTTTGTTGGCCTGCGTCAAGGGTCGTACGGGTGGGTTTAATTCAATCAGGAAATGACGGGTTGAACTTGACTAGCGCACTATGGTTTGTTGGCCTGCGTCAAGGTCATAGGACGCTAGGGGCAAAATATTATCGGGAATTTCAAGTGTTGAAATTTGCAATGAGATTGCATACCTTCTATGAGATAGTTGGATCCCGATACCCACTGCGAGTAAGAGTTACTTCTGGGAGAGTTTTACACATTACAATTAGCCGATCAAGTAGGTGTCTAGAAAGGTGTTAACGAGGTTACGCCTCTGGGAAAACGAGGTTTACATTAATTAGGTTCGTGCGAAAGCACGGGGGACCTCCCTCAAAGTACCGACACTGGCCTGGCTGAAAGATTGGCGAACTTGTAGTGTGTAATTAATCCCGGCTAGTCTTTCCTTTTAGGGTTTGAAGGAAGATTTGATAAAAACCAGTGGGAGCCATCCTGATTAGATAAGATAATAACCAATCTGATCTTGCACGAGCATACGCTAAAGTGTTTTCTTCTCTCTCTCTCCAGGTAGCGACCATTTCATACCTTAATCAAGATAATAATATGGATGTATTGACCGAACCCGCATGTTATTCTGTGCTGGGGAACGTTGGTTCCGTTCTTTCTTATAAGAGTTATAGGAATGAACAGGATATAGGGGAATACCAGGATTCCCATGCCACCCGATTGAAGAAAGTACATGATGATGCATTTTCTTCAGGTGTGTTCGTTACAGAGAACTGTTTCTCCATTTGCCCTACGTCCTGGGTATTAGATACCGGGTCAGGATCCCATATATGTAATCAGTTACATGGGCTTAGAAAAGGTAGAGAACTTGGAGAAGGTGATAAAGACATTAGAGTTGGAAATGGTGCGATTGTTGCAGCTAAGACTGTCGGGGAATATTACCTTGCATTACCAACTGGTAATACATTGGTTCTGAACGAATGCTATTAATGCCGAACCTGATATGCAACATTATATCGGTTTCTTTATTGAGTAAAGAGAGATATAATTTTGTATTACAGGATAATGTTATGAACATTTTCCGTAACCAAAAGTTGGTTGGATCAGGCACGTTGTGCAATGGCATTTATGTTCTAAATCAATCAACAGTTCTGAGCATAACAAACACACACAAGAGGAAGAGTTCAGAACTGAACGAATCCTTCTTGTGGCATTGTAGACTGGGTCACATCAATGCGACACGATTAGCTAAGTTGCATAAGGATGGATATTTAAATCCGTTTGAATTTTTATCTTATGACACTTGCCAATCATGTCTCAAAGGCAAGATGACCAAAGCTCCGTTTACGGGACACGGAGAAAGAGTTACCGAACTCTTGGGACTGATACATAGTGATGTATGCGGTCCCATGTCTACACATGCCAGGGATGGTTCTTCGTACTTCATTACATTCACTGACGATCTCTCTAGATTCGGATATGTGTTCCTGATGAAACACAAATCAGAAGCTTTTAAGAAATTTAGAGAATATAAACAAGAAGTCGAGAACCAAACCGGAAAAAGTATTAAAATCCTTCGATCTGATCGAGGAGGAGAATACTTAAGCAATGAATTCCTGGACTTCCTAAAAGAGAATGGGATTCTCTCTCAGCTGAATCCTCCATATACACCACAGCACAACGGTGTATCAGAACGGAGGAACCGCACCCTATTGGATATGGTGCGCTCTATGATAAGCACAGCTGAGTTACCTATTTCCTTCTGGGGATATGCACTGGAAACAGCTGCAGATCTATTGAATATGGTTCCCACCAAAACCGTGCCAACCACTCCATATGAGATATGGAAAGGAAAGAGATCATGTCTTAATTATGTTAAGATATGGGGTTGTCCGGCATATGTAAAAACGCAAAATCCGGACAAACTCGCGGCAAGGTCCATTCTGTGTAAGTTTATTGGATATCCCAAACATTCGCACGGGTATATCTTCTACCACACCGAGAAACAAAAGGTGTTTGTTTCTCGACATGCCACCTTTTTAGAAAAGGAATTTCTTGAAAAAGAGATTAGTGGCAAGGATGTAGAACTGGAAGAGGTTCCAGCAATACAGACTACGACAGAAGACTTGGTTGAACCAGAGGATTCAGTAGTTCCTAATGAACCTCAGCCTCTCCGCCAATCTAGTAGGGTTCCTCGCCAACCTGAGAGATACTACGGTTTTCTCATGGATGGTGGGAGCGAGGATTGCATCATGGAGGATGATGACCCAACTAGCTTCGAGCAGGCCATCACGAGTGGGGACTCATTGAAATGGCTGGATGCTATGCGGTCCGAGATGGAATCCATGTACACCAACAAAGTATGGACTTTGGAAGTTGCTCCTGAAGGGGTAAAACCCATCGGGAGTAAGTGGATCTTCAAGAAGAAACTTGGTATAGATGGGAAAGTGGAGACTTTCAAAGCTAGATTTGTAGCAAAGGGTTTTCGTCAAAGACCAGGTGTGGACTATGACGAAACTTTTTCTCCAGTGGCTATGCTTAAATCCATCCGGATCATGCTTGCCATCGCTGCATACCATGATTACGAAATCTGGCAAATGGATGTTAAGACCGCCTTTCTAAATGGTGATTTAGAAGAGTGCGTGTACATGACTCAGCCAGAGGGCTTCATAGACAGTGGGAGCAGCGGGAAGGTGTGCAAGCTGCTTAAATCCATTTATGGATTAAAGCAAGTATCGCGGAGGTGGAACATCTGCTTTGACGTCGTTATCAAAGAGTTTGATTTCGTCAAAAACCCAGATGAACCTTGTATTTACAAGAAGGAAACAGAGAGTAAGGTTGTCTTCCTCGTATTGTACGTGGACGACATACTCTTGATAGGAAATAATATTCCTATGCTGCAATCGGTTAAGCTCTTCTTATCACAAAGATTCTCAATGAAAGATCTTGGTGATGCCTCCTGCATATTGGGAATTAGGATCTATAGAGATAGATCCAAACGGATTTTGGGATTGTCCCAATCCAGGTACATTGACACCATACTAAAGAGGTTTAGTATGGAAGAATCCAAACGTGGGAACTTGCCCACGATCTCTGGAGTCACTCTCTCCAAAGAGATGTCTCCCAAGATTGATTTGGAGAGAGCTCGCATGCGAGGGATACCCTATGCTTCGGCTGTAGGCTCTATCATGTATGCGATGCTATGTACCAGACCTGATGTAGCATACTCACTAAGTGTAGTGAGCAGGTATCAAGCTGATCCTGGAGAGAGTCACTGGACAGCTGTGAAGAGCATTCTCAAGTACTTGCGAAGGACTAAAGAGATGCTCCTGGTGTATGGTAACGGAGAACTCCAAGTGGAGTCCTTTACCGATTCGAGCTTCCAGAGTGATAAGGACGACTCTAAGTCGCAGTCGGGATTTGTCTTTACCCTTCACGGAGGGACGGTTAGCTGGAAGAGTTCCAAGCAGGAAACCGTGGCAGACTCGACGATGGAGGCTGAATACATCGCTGCCAACGATGCTGCTAAAGAGGCTGTCTGGATCAAGAAGTTCATTACCGAACTTGGAGTGGTTCCATCCATTGAGCATCCAATACCTTTGTATTGCGATAACAATGGAGCGGTGGCTTTGGCCAAGGAACCCAGGTCCCATCAGCGATCCAGGCATATTCTGAGGCGGTATCACCTGATCCGGAAGATAGTTGATCGCCGGGAGATCGAGGTCAGGAGGGTTGACACGAAGAACAACACGGCGGATCCACTCACGAAGGCCATTCCCCAGATACAGTTTGAGAGACTCTTCGGGATGCTCGGTATGCGATACTACAGCAGCTGGCCCTAGTGCAAGTGGGAGATTGTTAGTTGTATGTATGCCTTAGAGGCCAGTATTGTACAGATGATGTATATTATATTGGATGCTTGGACATATATAGAGATGACTTTCTTGCTCGATATGATAGTATGCTATCTGGTTACTCTTTATCTTAACATATACACTTGTCTCTTTAAACTGTCTTATAGTTACATGTTGATAAAGCCCTTAGGATGTGTACTTGACAACTTGGACTATGATGCAGATCATACTAGTGGGGACGTGGTAGTCCATAAGTACATCCTTCAAGGTCCCTAGTCGTGGGTGTATCGAGACAGGGCATCGATATACCAGTGTAGACTAGCGTGTACGCTTCTCGACCCATGAGATGGGCGATGGATGATCCCATATCCATTGGTGTTTGACATCAGAGATGGTATACGGGTGCTCAGTGGAGACTGGGTACACTGGACAGACTCGCCGAGAACTCCCAGATGGTATTATACCTCACGTCAGATGGCAGTTCTCAGGTGACTCTTGTACAGGTTAATCTGTAGACCCGAGATCGTCATAGAGTCTTGTGTGATTCCCACTGTGCCTTGATCTCCACCTTACCACGTCCATGAGGGCATGCAAAATGGTGGTCTTTGGGTACAGTCCCGAGTCACATGGAGGCAATGAGCGATAGGAGGGGTTTCGTCTCTCCCGGTATTGGGGGTTGATGTTGCGCTGTGCTCGATTGGCCGTAACAGGGAAGTCCCTGGCCAGGGCTGATCAGAGATTTGCGGGTAAGTGTTACCAGTAGTTTCTCGACCCGTTATGAGCCTCACATCAGCACGACTTATCGGTTATTGGGGTCTGACGTTTACCACCCCTAGACTTGATATGTGACATATCAGACGAACAGACCAGACTGTACGGTAAGTGTTACTGGTAGGATTCACAGGAGTGTGAGCGGGCTAGCTCGTCGATCTTCTGATCGCTCAATACCCGGATGGCCGTTACGTTTAGCAGACCGCTTGCGGCTTGTGGGTGCTTGATATGATCATCATCTGCTACTGGCGTATTGACGAGTCTTTAGAGTTCTACACAGAGGTTTCCTGGCTCAAGCGAAACGAAATAGGAGCGCATATGAGATATGTGCAGGACCGAGAATAATGCGTGTATGTGATACCGTATTCCATTCTCGCGATGAATATATCAATTGGTTATATTCGATATAACCTAGTTATCGAATCATTGATTCGATAAATCGATACATTGTATACTAGTCGGTTATGTGCGACATGACCGGATCATTGAATCAAGTGTTGATTTAATGATTTAATGTATAATTATATATTTGATATATTGCTTTGCATTAACTAGTATTGGTTCATTTTAAAAGGATTTTCTCACTTGATGCACATTGTATATGTGATATATTTTTTGTACACTTTTTTGTATCATGTTTGATGATACTTGCTCACTTGGGTTTGTGTAAAGATTAAACCATGGTTATATGAATGGTTAGGGTTTTGATTATTTACTTAGTTATTTATTTATTTATTCATTTTGGATATTATTAATAATGGTGGCTTATTTTGTTTCTATGTTGAAGCTTCTTGAAGCTTTGACAAAGTCCACCATTCTTATCTCATCCTTAACCCTAACCATTCCAACTAACCTTAGTTTAATCTCTACACTTGACCATGGTTAGTATATGATAAGTATTCATATTAGTTTCATTTTTAAATAAGAAACTTATCATATTCTTTCTTCTTCTTGATCTTCTTCTTCAAGAAAGAAAGCTTGATGCCATCAATGGCAACTTGAGTTCTAAAGTGAGAAATCCAATTCTAAAGTGAACCCACCTCCTATTTCTTCACCCTCTACCTCTTGCCAAGTTGTTTTGGGTGTTTTCTTCACAAGTTTCACAAATTTGTGAAGTCGGAGCTTGAACGTGTGATGCCTCGACGTAGATCATCTTCGGCACGAAGCCGACGACCTAGTCCGCCCATTTCTCCGATCAAGCCGACGATTGAGTCCGGGATTCGAGATGGACAGCGAAAGGACGCCTACGTGGAGCCAAGCAAGTGGATATCCGGATCTACAAAGGTTGTACCTTCTTATCTTTAGTTAAGTTGTTAACTAGATTCGTATCTCGCCTAAATTTCTAGTTAACGATCCGTATTAGGGTTTCTCGGCACCCGTAAAATTTGAAATTGGCATGGTTGATGCCTTGTGAGACCTCTTGAGAGTGCCTAGGAACCCTACACTCATAAATTCGAGGGGGACGATTTAATCTTATTTCAACTCCATGTAAGTAACGAGAAGTGAATTTGAGGCATTTGTTGGCACAATAACTCTCAGTTATTGACCTTTCTGGTCGAGCTCAATTGCACACTTGCCGTTTCAAGAATTCCAAATATCTGAAAAGTTAACGAATATTTAAGACGAATATGGATATTATAAAGAATTAAATATCAAAATTAACTTATAAATTAATTACCTTTCTCCTGGATACATCCACCGATATGAGACTGGTCCAGCAATCATTGCCTCTGTGGCTAGATGCACCGTAAGATAAACCATGACTGTGAAGAAAGATGATGCAAATATCTTCTCCAACTTGCAGAGTGTTTCAATAGCACTCCTATGCAACTCCTCTAATTCGGTTACATCTATCACTTTAGAACAAAATTTGTTGAAAAATTCATAATACTCTATCAAAACCTTGATGATATCGGACGGCAAATTATGTCAAAGAGCCACTGAAAGTAATTGATGCAGAAGAATATGACAATCGTGAGTTTTAAGGTTTAAGAGCTTTAGTGGATCGACTTGCACATTCTTTAATATGTTAGAGGAGTAGCCATTTGGGGTTTTAACACTCTTTAGCACCTTGCAAAATCTTTTCATAAACAATTTTGATATTGTGTGGCATGAACCTGGTAATTCATAGATACCGTCATCACGAAGTACCGGATGCAATTCCTGTCGGATTCCAAGCTCCTCCAAACACTCACGAGCACTCATCTTATCCTTGGATTTAGAATCATTCTGTAACAATGTGCCAGAAATATTATCAAACGCATTCTTCTCTACATGCATGACATCAATGTTGTGTTGAATCAACAGATGTTTCTGTTCCCTCATAAAATAAAAGGAAAAAATGGGGCATCACGTGGTGCCGACACGTGATCGGGGTCAAGTGCCGACACGTGATAGTTTCCTGAGGACTCTAAAATAATAAGAATTGAATTCTTATCAAAAGGGGGCACGTGCCCACACGTGATGGGCCTTTAAACCCACTGAAAGAAAATTAAAAGGTATAATAAAACAGCAAGGAAAAACTCCAATGGGGCATTACGTGCCCACACGTGACCAGGGGTCACGTGATAAGTTCCTGAGTTCTTTAAAATAATAGAATTAAATTCTGGTTAAAGGCTTAATCAGTGGGTCATGTGCCACCACGTGATAGGGTCTTAAAACTCTCTGAGTCAATGGAAAGAAAACCCTAAATGGGGCATCACGTGCCCACACGTGACAAGGGGTCATGTGTCAACATGTGATGAGTTCCTAAGATCTCTAAACCAATAAAATTAAATTCTAATTTATCTCTTTATCAAATGGGGTCACGTGCCAACATGTGATAAACTCCTAAACTATCTGAACTAATAAAATTAAATTCTAATTAAGAGAGAATCAAAAACCCTAATTGGAAAAATATTTCTCTTGATCTTTTCAAATAAAAAGATTGCACTCTGTAAAGGGAGCACTGTTGGATTAAAAATCCAATGGTGATTAAAAATCACCAATTTATAGAAAGAATCTATACAAAGAAAGATTTTCCTAAAAATCTGCCAGGAACAACAAATAAAATATCTTTTAGATTAAAAATATCTTTTGGATTAAAAATCCAATGGTGAATAAAATTCACCGAGTGATCTAACATGTTGGTTACAAAATCAATCAAAATCTTTCAATGAAAGATTGACTAAACAAACTGATTCTTTTCTTTCTCCTATAAATAGGAGCCAAAGATAGAAGAGAAACAAAAAAAAAGAGGAAAGATAACAACAGAGAGAAAAAAAGAGAGAATTTAATTCTCCAGAGAGAAAAGAAGATTTTTTCAGAAAAGAAAGAAACCCTTGGTAAGAGAGGAAAAGAGAACATCTTATAAGTTCCCACAAAATAAAAATAGAATTTAATTCTCAAAATAAGAGTTTAACTCTTCTGAATAAGAACTTAGTTCTTCCTTTGGTTGAAAATCTGCAGAACCAGATCTCCGCATAAGTTGAGAATTTAATTCTCATCGGGGGGATTCTGCCATGCATATCTAAAGCCTAAGGGAGGACCTAAGTTCAAACAATTTTATTCTACCATAAAAGTACATAGGAATTTAATTCCTCCAACAAAAATAGGGTTTAACTTTTAATATAAGAACTTAGTTCTTCTTCATGGTTGAAGATCTGCAGAAGCAAATTTCCCTATAAGTTGAGAATTTAATTCTCATCGGGGAGATTCTGCCATGCAGATCCAAAACTTAGAGAGAGAATTGAGTTTAAAAAATTTAATTCTTTGAAACATATAGGAATTTAATTTCTCTAAATAAAATTAGGGTTTAACCCTATAAAAGAATTTAATTCTTAAACTAGGGTCTTTTCATGCACGTAAAAAGATCAAGTACTCAACCTGATCACATGGCAACACATGACCCTTCCCTCAATGGTCAAAAAAGAATGAATAAGATCGGGTCACGTACTCCCACGTGACCCTTGAACAAACTTATCAAGAAAAAAGGCAGAACAAACTTTGGGCGCCCTCACGTATCCCCACGTGAACTCTGACAAACACCTCTTTAAAAAAGAGAATATGGAAAGTACTGAAGGATTAAAATCCAATGCATGGGCGCCCTCACGTGTCCCCACGTGATCCTTAGCAAATCCTTTTGATATCCAGTGCATGGGTACCCATCACATGCCCACACGTGATGGCCGTGAAGACTAAAGTGTTTAACATTTATCTCCATATCCTGAGAATAAAATAAAAGAAGTTCGAGCCCAACATTGTTTTGTGCGCTGCATTCTTAGTGTAACACTTTTTTTTAGTGCATCATGTGGGAGCACGTGATCGCCAGATATGTGCTAGTGTTTAACACTATATCCAAAACAGTTTTAGCCTAAATTGTCTAAGTCTTCCAGAGGCAAGGCTCCCCTTTGACTGAACCTCAAACACACTTTTGTCTTCCAAAATTGGTCATCTCATGTGACATTCAAAGTAGAACCGAGAGCCTTTCAGGAAACTTTGGTTCAAGGGTACATCTCTCCACACCTCTGATGCATGTCGTTGTAATTCTTCAACGTCTTCAGAGAGATGGTGGGTCCCAATGGCCAATAACTATCTGGTGCATTTCCAAATCCATGTTGGCATCTGAACTTGGACCGCAATGTCCGTAAACTAAACAACAGAACCCAAATGCTCTTTTGTTGGATCTAAATGATCCTGTTAAGTAGATCTTAGTCTAAAATTAGACTAACATATCCTTAACAAATATTTAAGTTGATCCTAATCCCAAACGAGATTAACGATCCTTAAATCAATCCAACTACAGATCCCCCAATCAATATTGGTTCAAGGGTACATCTCTTCACTCCTCTGATATTTGTCGTTGTAATCCCTCAATGTCTTCAGAGAGGTGACGGGTCCCGACAACCAGCAAATCTTACAGACTATGATGTCTTTAACCTTGGACTGTGGGGTCCTTAGACCCATGGACTATGATTTCCTTAACCTTGGACTAACCTTGGACTGTGGGGTCCTTAAACCCATAGACTATGATGTCCTTAACCTTGGACTGTGGGGTCCTTAAACCCATGGAATATGATGTCCTTAACCTTTACAGACTATGATGTCATTAAACTGGACCGAGATGTCCTTAAACTAACATTGGACCATAATATTCTTAAACTAATTATAGACCGCAATGTCCCTAAACTAAACAATAGAGCCCAAATGCTCATTTGTTGGATCTAAACGATCCAATTAAGTTGATCTTAGTCTAAAAATTAGACTAACATATCCTTAACAAACGTTTAAGTTGATCTTAGTCTCAAATGAGACTAGCTTATCCTTAAACCGAACCCATAACTCAAATCTAAGAAAATACGGATTTAGACTAATCCACGCCCTACGGGCGACAACATAAATTAGTCTCTGTATACAATCCACGGGCAACCAAAAAGAAAACAAACACCCATGACACGAAGTGACCATCTGGAGAAGGAGAAAGTGGTTACCACGATGCGGTAGCGTAATTAACTGCAGGGGCTTGCGCCTGCAGGGAAAAGCGTCCCCACAATCAAAAACTCCTCAACGAGGGGGAATCTGACGAAGTCTGCTACATCGGCCGTATCCGTTTAAACCTTCGATATACGGTGCCATAAATCAACTTGGCATCTTCGGAGAGGTGGACGGATAGCACCAATTAGCATCTGCCCCCAAATTCAAGCAAGACGGACCTACACGGTCGCGTCTCTGTGTTCGGAGGAGAACAGATTCTAGCATGCCCGGTAGGACCTTTTCCTCTTTCCACTCCACACTTCGTGTGTCGTGTTCGCGAACGAATTGTGGTTTGATATGGTTGCCCTTGGGTTCGAGATACTAAGATTTGGTTTTGCTCCCGTGCAGAAAAGAGAACATCAATGGCCTCTAACTGCTCCAGCTGCAACTCCCGTTCCGCCTCATCTGGAGGAGTAACCTACGGGCCCAAGCGGCCTCCCTTTTCACAATGCCGGTGGAAAAAGTGACCCAAGCCACCACTGGGCTATTCTTCGTGACCATGCTCCCACCGATGAGCTTCAATTCCCCTGTACCATCGCAAGAAGCTCAGAAGAAGTCGGTCTTTGATCGGCTTACCACTACTGCGGCCCCTCTTAACGGGTCGCCAAAACCAAGCGCCTCAGTTTTCAGCAGACTGGGCCAAAGCTCCAACGGGCCGGTGAAGAAGCTCACAATACCAGAAGGCGTTATCCCGAAGCAGATAGCTATTCTTACTCCTGGAGTCACCAAGGCAAATTCTCCGGCTAAGGGGTTGGTCTTCACAAGACTGGTCGTTTCAGCTCCCACTCAGGATGAAGTAACTAAGGTCGTTTCCCCTACACGAAAATCAGCCTTTTCAAGATTGGTCATTCCCTCTCAGCGAGCATCTGTCTTTGACAGGCTGGCGCCAACAGCAGACTCTCATCAGAACAGGGGGCATGGAAAAACTGATCCAACAGCGGAGGTGATCCCGGCCGCACGACATGCTCGACGTCGCCACTGGCACCGAGTGAGGAAAGCTGGGGGCAATTCCCCTTCTGGACCGACTCCGCCAACTCCAATAATGGAAGTTGATGCTGCTGTTCCAACTGGGAACAGCTTTGAACTACTTAACAGGGTGCGCAGGAATTCGCCGACTGCTGTGCTAAAAAAATCTCCTTCACCTGTGGAGAATACCATAAAGGCGAAGCTCGAACAGCCCCCTCAGCGGTTGTCCTCTAAAATTTATAAAGTTTGGCGACAGGTCCAGGCCTCCGTGGTAGATCAAAACTATCGCCGCCAACAGAAAAAGATGAAGGTTCGGCAAGAATAGGATCACCCTGTCAAACCACAGAAAGTGACAGCTACTTGGGTGCCCACTGCAACGGCCCCCTCAACCTTGACCGCTCACAAGAGGAGAAAGCTGGAGAAAATCCTGGTGTCTACGACGAATCGCAAGAACACTGAATCTAAACGCCCCAAGTCTGGGGGCATGGTGGTGCACACCATCTATATGTCATCCGGAAAAGAGGATTGCCGTATCTCCACAGGTCATCGACCGCTTACGCGATCAGTGACTAAGGCTCGGGAGCAACAACAACAAAAGCTCCAAGAGATGTTAACAGCTATGGCCGCACTCACAGGATCGAAAGCAAGCCCGGAGACATCCTCGGAGCAGCGCCGTGAGCAGGAAACTGAAGCCGAATTCCTTCGGAGAACGCTCGAAAAGAAGGACAGAGAAGCGGCAGAACAAGCGGCCAATATAAAATGAATGGCGCTTCTCTTCCAAGACATGGTTGGGATGATATACAACTGGATCCTCCTGCTGAAGACCCTCCGATTGTCCTTGAAGATGACAGAGGGGATACATCGAACCCTCTTCCGACTTGTTCAGCAGCCAAAAGAGGAGACCACCTCAAAAGCCTCCCTGGATGATTACATCGCTCAGTAGATACGAGTTCATCAGGCAAATGAAGCGGCTGGGCAAATTGTTAAGACTGGACGACCTTATCCGGGTTGGTACGACCAAATAATGTACCCGCCGGGGTATATGATCCCTAAATTTCATGTATATAAGGGGACGGGGAACCCGCACCAACATGTTGCTCAATTTAGAGCCTTGTGCAGCAATACCGAAGGTGACGATAAACTATTGCTCTGCTAGTTTGTTGGCAGCTTGTCGGAGACGGCATTCGAGTGGTATTCGGAACTCCCAAATGACTCGATCAAGACATTTGCAGAAATGGAGCTGCTATTCACCCAACTGTAGGGTTCCTAGGCACACCCATGAGGTTCTATAACTGATCAACCATGCCAAATTCAAAAATTTATGTGCCGAGAAACCCTATGCAAGATCGTTAACTAGAGGATAGGCGAAAACTAAACAAGTTAACAACTTAACTACAAGTGAAAGTGACTACAACCTTTGTAAATCCGGTCCTCCACTTCTTCAGCTCCGTGATGACGTCCCTCCACTGCGATCATCGGGATCCCGGACTCTAGCATTGGTTTCATCGGAGAAATGGTCGGGCTAGGTCGTTGACTTCGATGCCGAAGATGATCTACATCGAGGCGACTCAAACTCAAGCTATTCCTTCACTTGGTCAAAAACTTTGTGAAGAAAACACCCTATACAACATGGAAAGTGGTAGAGGATGAAGAAATAGGAAGTGGGTTCACTTTAGAATTGGATTTCTCACTCTTTTTCTCATGGCACCATTGGAGCTAGCAAGCTTTCATGAAGCTTGATGAAGATGAAGAAGAAGAAAGAATAAAAGGATAATGAAATAAGAATGAAACTTATCCTTTTAATTATGGTACCATGGTTAAGTTAAGCCCTCATGCTTAACTTGTGTAGAGAATTAACCAAAGACTTGGGTTAAGGGTTGGGTTAACTAGCATCCTAAGGAAATAACGAAAGAAATTGACTTTCTCAAAGTTTCTTCAAGCTTCATGAAGCTTGATAACTTTGACCAAAGTCTTATTTCTTTGTTATTTATTAGGAAATTAGTAAACCCTAATTTAACCTCAATTTGGTTTAAGTCTCATACACACAACTTGTATGTATCATCAAGCATGATACAAATATGTACACTTACATATATCACATATAAACAATGTGCACATTCAAGTGAGAAAATCAATCTTAAATGAACCAATATTAGTTAATGTAAAGTAATATATCAAATATATAATTATACATTAAATCATTAAATCAACACTTGATTTAATGATCCGGTCATACTGCATATAACCGACTAATATAAAGTGTATTAATGTATCGAATCAACATTTGATTCGGTAACCCGGGTATATCTTATATAACCATCCGATGATACAAATCGTGAGAATAGAATTCAGTATCACATACTAGTATTATTCTCGGTCCCGCACATATCTCATATGCTCTCCTATTTCGTTTCGCTTGAGCCAGGAAACCTCTGGGTAGGACTCTAAAGACTCGTCAATACGCCGGCAGTAGGTGATGATCATATCAAACACCCACAAGCCGCAAGTGGTCTGCCAAACGTAACAGCCACGCGGGTATTGAGCGATCAGAAGATCAACGAGCAATCCCGCTCACACTCCTGTGAATCCAACCAATAACACTTACCGTACAGTCCGGTCTGTTCGTCTGATATGTCGCATATCTCGCCTAGGGGTGGTAAACGTCAGACCCCAGTAGCTTGATAAGTCATGCCGATATAAGGTCCATAACAAGCGTGAAACTAATGATAACTCTTACCAGTAAATCACTGCAACCCTGGCTAGGGATTTCCGGTTATGGCCAGTCGAGCATAGCGCAACATCAACCTCCAATACCGAGAGAGACGAATCCCCTCCTATCGCTCATTGCCTCCATATGGATCGGGACTGTACCCAAAAACCACCTATTTGCACGACTCAGTAGAGCCATGGTAGGGTGGAAATCAAAGCACAGTGGGAGACACACAAGACTCTATGACGATCTCGGGTCAACAGACTAAGCTGTACCAGTGTCACCAGAGAACTGCCATCTGACGTGAGGTATAATACCATCTGGGAGTTCTCGGCGAGTCCGTTCAGTGTACCCAGTCTCCATTGAGCACCCGCATACCATCTCTGATGTCAAACACCAATGGATATAGGATCATCCATCGCCCATCACATGGGTCGAGAAGATATACGCTAGTCTACTCTGGAATATCGATGCCCCGTCTCGATATTCCCACGACTAGGAACATTGAAGGATGTACTCATGGACTACCCAGGCCCCACTAGTATGATCTACATCACAGTCCTGGAAGTCGAGCACATATCCTAAGGGCTTTATCAACATGTAACAGGGAGACAGAAAGTATACATGTTAAGATAAAGAGCAACCAGATAGCGTACTATCATGTCGAGCAAGAAAGTCCTACCTATATATGTCCCAGCATCCACTACAATATACATCCTATGTACAGTAATGGCCTCTAGGGCATATATATAACTAACAATCTCCCACTTGCACTAGGGCCATCTGTAGCAGTGGTTGTAGTATCTAATACTCAACCATCCCATATAAGTCCCTTTCTGGGAAAAAGCCTTTGTGAGTGGATCCGCCGTGTTGTCCTCTGAGTCTACTCTCCTAACCTTGATCACCCTGGAGATCAACTATCTCCATGATCAGGTGATGCTGCCTCAGAATATGTCTGGGTCACTGATGGGACCAGGGTTCCTTTGCCAAAGCCACACTTCTATTGTCACACAATGGTAGGAACCTAGTTCATCTCATGAACCAATATACACCCAAACTGCCTCTTTGGTAGTATCTTTAACAGCGATGTTACCAGCCTTTATCATCTAGTTTGCCACGGTATCTAGCTTGGAACTCTTCCAACATACCGTCCCTCCACTGAGGGTAAAGACAATGCCTGCGACTGACATTCAGTCGTCCTTATCACCCTGGAACCTTTCCAGCGATTCTCCCCAGGATCGATTGATACCATCTCACTAAAGCTAGTGAGAACCCTAACATCCCTTTAGATCTATCTCATAGATCCAAATCCCAGGATTTAGGCGGTATCACCTTCATCCTATTTGGAGAATCCTTGTGATAAGAAGAGATTGACCGTGTGTAGTATAGGAAACTCTTTTCCTATCAAGAGTATGTTGTCTACGTACAATACGAGGATGACCACCTTACTCTCTACTACCGTTTTGTATATACAAGGTTCATCTACCATTTTGATGAAGTCAAACACTGTGACTACCACATCAAAACAGACGTTCCAACTCCGCGATGCCTGCTTTATTCTGTAAAGCAACTTGCACACGTTTCCGCTGCTCCCACTGTTTACGAAGCCCTCTGGCTGTGTTCTTATAGACGTTCCCTTCTAAATCAGTATTTAGAAAAGCACTCATGACACCCAACCACCAGATATCGTAGCCATAGTATATAACAATGGCAAGTAGGATCTGGATGGACTTAAGCATAGCCACTAGAAAAAGTTTCATCATTATCCACGCCTGGTTAATGACGAAAACCTTTAACAAGTCTAGCTTTGAAAGTCTCAACTTTTCCATCTACACCAAGTAATCTTCTCAAGATATACTCGCTCCTGATGGGGATTTAACCCTTCAGATATAGCAACCAAAGTCCATACTTTGTTGGTGTACATGGATTCCATCTCAGATCACTAAGCATCCAGCCATTCTTACAGAGTCCTTACTCTCGATAGCCTGCTCGAAACTAGTTGGTTCATCATCTCATGACGCATTCCTCGCTCCCACTGTCATCGAGAAACCGAAGTATCTCTCAGGCAGATGAGGAACCCTATCAGATCGGCGGAGAGGCTGAGGTTCGTTGGAGACTATCAAATCCTTTGGTTCTGTCAAATCATCAGCTGCAGTTTGTATAGCTGGAACCTTTCCAGTTCTACAGAACTGACCTTGCCTCGATTTTGTCCGGATTTTGCTTTTGACATAGGCCGGACAATCCCAAATCTTAACTTACTTAAGAGATAGGCTCTTCCCATACCATATCTTATATGGAGTGGTAGGCACTGATTTGATTCGAACCTAATTCAATAGGTATACAGCTTCTTAAGTGCATAACCTCCAAAACGAAATAGGTAACTCAGTAGTACTCATCATAGAGCGCACCATATTATATAGGGTGCGATTGCTCCGCCCCGATACACCGTTGTGCTGTAGTGTATACAGAGGAGTAACATAGAGAGAGAATCTCATTCTCCTTTAGAATAGTCCAAGAATTCCATGCACAAGTATTCTCCTCCCTGATCTCATCATAGGACATAATACTTATACCTGTACCTGGTTCTCTACTTCTAACTTATATTCATTGAATTTCTCAAAAGCTTCAGACATGTGTTTCAACAGGAACATGTGTCCAAATCTTGAAAGATCATCAGTGAATGTAAGGAAGTACAAAGAACCGGTCCTGGTATGTGTAGACAGGGGACCTTACATACATCATCATATATCAGTCCCATGAGTTTACTAACTCCTTCTCTGTTTCCAATAAACAGAGCTATGGTCATTTTATCTTTGTGACATGACTGGCAAGTTTCACAAGATGTAAATTCAAACTAATTTAAATATGCATCTAAAATGTAAGTTAAGCTAGTCGGGTCACATTGATATGACCTAGTCTACAATACCTCAAGAAGGATTCGTTCATTTCTGAACTCTTCCTCTTGTGTGTGTTCTGTATACTAGGAACTGTAGTTTGATTTAGAACGTCAATGCTTTTAGATAACGTGCCTGAACCGATCAACTTTTGAAATAGGAAATGTACAAAACATTATTCAACAATACAAAATTTTATCATTTCTTTACTAATAAAGAGACTGATATGATTTTGTATATCAGGTTCGGTATCTAATAACATTCATTCAGAATCAATGTACTGGTAATACAGGGTGACAGTGACCAACAGACTTGGCTGCAACACTTGCCCCGATTTCTGTCTCATGAAACTTATCACCCGTTCTCAATTCTCTATCTTTTGTAGCCCATGTAACAAATTACATATATGGGATCCTGATCCGGTATCAAATACCCAGGACGTAGAGGATACTGAGAAACAGTTCTTTATAATGAACACACCCGAAGGAGATGCATCACATGCACTTTCTTCGTTAGGGCGGCATAGGAATCCTCGTATTCCCCTATTTCCTGCTCGGTCTTATAACAATTATAAGTTGGAGCGGGACCAACGTTCCCCAGCTCAGTATAACAAGCGGGTTCGGTCAATACATCCATATTATTATCTTGATTAAGGCGTGATATGGTCGCTACCTGGAGAGAGAGAGAAGAAAACACTCTGTGTGCGCTCTTGCAAGATTAGATTGGTTATTTATTTTATCTAATCAGGATGGCTCCCGCTGTTTTTATCAAATCTTCCTTCAAACCTTAAAAGGAAAGACTAGCCGGGATTAATTACACTCTAAAAGTTCGCCAATCTTTCAGCCAGGCCAGTGTCGGTACTTTGAGGGAGGTTTCCCGTGCTTTCGCACGGACCTAATTAAAGTAAATCTTGTTTTCCCAGGGGCATAACCCTGTTGACACCTTTCTAGACACCTACTTGATCGGTTAATTGTAAAGTGCAAAACTCTCCCAGGAGTAACAATTACTCGCAGTGGGTATCGGGATCCAACTATCATATAGAAGGTATGCAATCTCATTGCAAATTTCAACACTTGAAACTCCCGATAAAGGTTTTTACCCCTAGCACTTATGACCTTGGCTATGGTCAACAAATCATAAGCACTAGTCAAGTTCTACCCGTCATTTCGTGATTAATTAGACCCACCCACATGACTCTTGGCTAAGGTCAACAAAGTCACATGACTGTCCTAACTAATCGCGTCATATGCGGTGTAGGAAGACATCACTTAGCTACCGTAAACTATGCCTCGGCTATGGTCGACAAACGTAGCACGAATACTAATTACTCTACTTCCTAAAATGACGGAGGGTTGCGGATGGTTTTTAATAAAACCTTTAACGCTTTGAACTTGATCTCGTTGCGGAATCAAATGGTTTTTAAATGGAGTGTTTTTTAGGCTTTTCTAGTTTTGCTAAAGGGGTCACTCCCGGTGAAGGGATCGTCGGCCCTTTCCTCATCGAATAAGGTGCAGGATATATCATATATACCGCTGTGCAAAGCAAAAACTATAGAAGCAATCAAAAGAAAAACCGAGGGTTGTAGCATCTGCCAGTTATTGCTAAAGGGGTCACTCCCGGTGAAGGGATCGTCGGCCCTTTCCTTATCGAATAAGGTGCAGGATGTTCTACAAGGAACACCACGATGCAAAGCAAGAACTGTAGCTACCTGTTTTTTAAGAAATTCGATTCCACAACATCTTTTAGGTTTATTTTATTTCATTAATCACATTAATGAAGTCCAATCATTTAAGTCCACCTAAACATCACAGATAAATATAACGTACGCTTATGCCATCCGCATTCGCCTCGATGTCCCGTCTGCACCGTTAGGTTAGGTAACTAACGCCAGAGCGAGGCAGGGCTAGCACGGGTGTAAAACATAAGCAACGTCTATATAATATATCATATATACTATATACAATATCTATCTGAACATATCACATGATCACATCACAGATAACGCGGCAGAAAATATCATATGAAATATTGGATATACTAGGACGTCCGTGTTTTATATTGAGCCTGTATAAAACACGAATTCCACGGTCGTGATGAATAGCCAATCCCATACCCCCTAGACCCCTACGAGAGCGGCAAGCAACCCTACCAATTCTAGGGTTAGGAGACCCGGACTTGACTCCTCGAGATGGTCTCCCACTGGACCCTAGAACCCGGTTACTTGTGCTCCCCTCCTTGGGTCTATCCTAATGCGGAAAAGTAAATAATATACAAATGGTGACATCATCCGCAACCTGGAAGTGCCCCAATAAAAGAATATTACATACAAGTTTTTACATGAATGAAAATGAAAAACACTCATCTCACATAAAAAAAACCCTGTCTATTCAAACACGACGATCCAATATAACATATCCAGCAACACATAACATCACATGTCATCAACGTAAGTAAATATGCCTATCCCAATTGCCATTGACATATAACAACGAAACCGGCGATATCACATATTACACTTACGGTCACAGAAAAGAAAGTGTAAAACTACAACAGTTGGAATCCGCAATTTTCTTAGACATCGCATGCCTAACAATTATAAATCCCGCATTTCAGTTTCATTATCAAAAACTCTTTTCAATATCAAGTCGGGAAATTCAACAAGATTCCCGACATTTTGATCGAATGCTCGTCGCAAATTTAGTAGGCGGTCGCACCCCCAATGCCGTCGACGAAGTGCACCAAGGCGGAACACCGCTGCCGCGAGCACCCGAACGGATGCTTTCGGCGACAGGGTTCTCCTACAGTCACTTGGGTGTGGCTGTGGGGTGTGGCTGTCTATTAAGTTTACCCGGCGAGTATCCGCATACGCTACGTGATTGCGATGGACTTTTGAACGCATCAAAATTCCGTGGCAACCGATCAGGTGAGACTAAAGTGCTAGATTTATAACATTCAAATCAGTTATCTCATAACTACTTGTGGATTCCAAATATTGTATCACATTCCAGATAAATAGAAAATGTTAAACTTTTCGATCGAACAATCAAACACCCAATGTTTCCCAAAACAGCTCAACACTTGAAATAAGTTTAAAAACATCCATTTCATGCCACAGTACCAACGGTCCAGCCGTAGAAGGGTCAAGCCAACGCCTCACATGTGGCACGCCGTACTGCCCCAAACCCTAAGGTTCAAAGGGCAGTTCAAGACGGTCACATAATCGAGTTAAGGTGTGTTATCTTCTAGAGGGTCCATCGCGTTACTTGCACTACTTAGAACGTTATTAAACTACGGAAAAATCCAACAGTTGGAAATTTCCTGGCAGGGGAAAAATTGGGTATTTATATCCGGTCGAACTTTTTAACATGTTCTAAAATAACCCGGAAAAACATATAGACAAAGTTAAACAATCCGATCGAATCATTGAGTCCCCAAAACAACCCAGAAAACTCAACTGTTGAGTATAGATTAAAACTTCCCAGAAAACACAGGAAACACCTACTGTTATTACTGTAGAAAGTAGAGTCCCCAATCATCACATACAGCAGCGGAACCGCCGCAATAAGTAGGTTTACGCCGCGGTTCGGCGGCGCTACTGTAGAGATAGGGTGTCGTTTTCTGCAGTATTTCTTAGAATTTCCTGCTCTATTATCTGAGAATTTTTAATTCACAAAAATCACAGTTTTTAAAAAATTTACAGAGAGGGGTATAATTTAGGGTTTCGGGGTTCGATCGGGTTTCTAATTTCGTCTACACTTCGCCTAAAGCTCTAGCTAGGCTCTGATACCACTGTAGGGTTCCTAGGCACACCCATGAGGTTCTATAACTGATCAACCATGCCAAATTCAAAAATTTATGTGCCGAGAAACCCTATGCAAGATCGTTAACTAGAGGATAAGAGAAAACTAAACAAGTTAACAACTTAACTACAAGTGAAAGTGACTACAACCTTTGTAGATCCGGTCCTCCACTTCTTCAGCTCCGTGATGACGTCCCTCCGCTGCGATCATCGGGATCCCGGACTCTAGCGTTGGTTTCATCGGAGAAATGGTCGGGCTAGGTCGTTGACTTCGATGCCGAAAATGATCTACGTCGAGACGACTCAAACTCAAGCTATTCCTTCACTTGGTCAAAAACTTTGTGAAGCAAACACCCTATACAACATGGCAAGTGGTAGAGGATGAAGAAATAGGAAGTGGGTTCACTTTAGAATTGGATTTCTCACTCTTTTTCGCATGGCACCATTGAAGCTAGCAAGCTTTCATGAAGCTTGATGAAGATGAAGAAAAAGAAAGAATAAAAGGATAATGAAATAAGAATGAAACTTGTCCTTTTAATTATGGTACCATGGTTAAGTTAAGCCCTCATGCTTAACTTGTGTAGAGAATTAACCAAAGACTTGGGTTAAGGGTTGGGTTAACTAGCATCCTAAGGAAATGACGAAAGAAATTGACTTTCTCAAAGTTTCTTCAAGCTTCATGAAGCTTGATAACTTTGACCAAAGTCTTATTTCTTTTGTTATTTATTAGAAAATTAGTAAACCCTAATTTAACCTCAATTTGGTTTAAGTCTCATACACACAACTTGTATGTATCATCAAGCATGATACAAACATGTAAACTTGCATATATCACATATAAACAATGTGCACATTCAAGTGAGAAAATCAATCTTAAATGAACCAATATTAGTTAATGTAAAGTAATATATCAAATATATAATTATACATTAAATCATTAAATCAACACTTGATTTAATGATCCGGTCATACTACATATAACTGACTAATATAAAGTGTATCAATGTATCGAATCAACATTTGATTCGGTAACCCGGCTATATCTTATATAACCATCCGATGATACAAATCGCAAGAATAGAATTCAGTATCACATACTGGTATTATTCTCGGTCCCGCACATATCTCATATGCGCTCCTATTTCGTTTCGCTTGAGCCAGGAAACCTTTGTGTAGGACTCTAAAGACTCGTCAATACGCCGGCAGTAGGTGATGATCATATCAAACACCCACAAGGCGTAAGCGGTCTGCTAAATGTAACGGCCACCCGGGTATTGAGCGATCAGAAGATCAACGAGCAAGCCCGCTCACACTCCTGTGAATCTAACCAGTAACACTTACCGTACAGTCCGGTCTGTTCGTCTGATATGTCGCATATCTCGCTTAGGGGTGGTAAACGTCAGACCCCAGTAGCTTGATAAGTCATGCCGATATAAGGTCCATAACAAGCGTGAAACTACTGATAACTCTTACCAATAAATCACTGCAACCCTGGTCAGGGATTTCCGGTTATGGCCAGTCGAGCATAGCGCAACATCAACCACCAATACCGGGAGAGACGAATCCCCTCCTATCGCTCATTGCCTCCATGTGGATCGGGACTGTACCCAAAAACCACCTGTTTGCATGTCTCAGTAGAGCCGTGGTAGGGTGGAAATCAAAGCACAGTGGGAGACACACAAGACTCTATGACGATCTCGGGTCAACAGACTAAGCTGTACCAGTGTCACCAGAGAACTGCCATCTGACGTGAGGTATAATACCATCTGGAAGTTCTCGGCGAGTCTGTTCAGTGTACCCAGTCTCCACTGAGCACCCGCATACGATCTCTGATGTCAAACACCAATGGATATGGGATCATCCATCGCCCATCACATGGGTCGAGAAGATATACGCTAGTCTACTCTGAAATATCGATGCCTCGTCTCGATATTCCCACGACTAGGATCATTGAAGGATGTACTCATAGACTACCCAGGCCCCACTAGTATGATCTACATCACAGTCCTGGAAGTCGAGCACATATCCTAAGGGCTTTATCAACATGTAACAGGGAGACAGAAAGTACATGTTAAGATAAAGAGCAATCAGATAGCGTACTATCATGTCGAGCAAGAAAGTCCTACCTATATATGTCCCAGCATCTACTACAATATACATCATATGTACAGTAATGGCCTCTAGGGCATACATATAACTAACACCAACGTTTTGCGAGCGCTAGCGAATGTACCCCAATCACGGCGCTGATCAATTCCAGGGTAAAGCTGGGAGAAACTTGGGTCCAGTATGCAATACGGTGGCGGAATCTATGGTCGAAGTGCGAACAGCGCATCGAAGAGGCTCCTGCGGTAGGCATATTCGTGGGAACCCTCGATCAGCAGGCGACCATATCCCAATTCATGATGTTCTTCAAGCCGACCACCTTCCAGACCTTAATTGATAAGCTGGCCCAGACGGATCAGATAGGTCATAGACCATCTTCTTTGAAGCTGGAATCTCGAAATGAAAAAAGGAAAGGGAAAGCGACCTTCGTCGCCAATGCCCAACAGCAGCCCAGTGGCCAAAAACTAACTGATCGCACAGACGAGAGACGGCGATTCTTTAATGAGAAAATGAAGCGCCCTTATTCGTTTCCCCGGGACAAAACGAGGAGATTGTTCGAGCTGGCAGTGCGCAACAGGCTCATCAACTTGCCGGATCCGAAACGCCCATTGCAACCCGGTGAGGCTAATAATCCCAATTATTGCCCCTATCACCAAGCGATAGGCCATCCAATCGAAGATTGCTTCGTCTTCAAAGGGTGGATTGAGAACTAATACCAACAGGGCAAATTCGCACTGTCCGAGAATTGGAAAGCAAACCCACCCGAGCCACACGCTCTCAAAAATGCGGACACACCGGGGGGCATCGTGCTCTTTTGTTGAAGAATCTCCATGGGATGTCGCTCTTTCAACAAAAACGAAAAGAATGCTGAAGGATCTCCAAGCATGCCCAGCGATCAGGTGGAAAAATCAGCTAGAACCCAAGATCATCAAGGGAATGCTGAAGCCGTGCCCGATGCCAAAAATTGGTAGCGATAATCAAAACGCTCAGGCCCAGCCGTCAAAGTCTTCGAAGAAGAAGAAGAAGCCCGTGAAGCCTGATGACAAGCGCACGGACTTGCAAAAGCATATTGACGCGCTGGAGGAATACAACCAAAAGGCGCGAACCCCGGTCGCACTCCAAGAATTTCTCAACCATATCCTGGAGGGCGGAGATAGCGATGATGATGGGGGAGACAACTCGTCACAGGAACCAGAAAATTATGTGGCAAGTTGCCATATGATCTCTCATTCGTCGCTAAATAACAAAGAAGCTCACTCGGCATCAGAAGATAATGTAGTGGAGCTGGGGGCAGGATCAATACCAAAATCCTTGGAACCGTCAGATGAGATGATCGACATGCTACTGAACGAATCCTGTCAGAAGAGCAAAGCTGATTGAGAATGCCAAATGGCCCTATTCGAATGGGCCAGGCGTCGGCGTCAAGTTAAAGAAGCCGTGATAGGGATAGGTCACAAAATACTCCAACCATATCAAATCACACCCTAAATGGGTGTATTCCACATCAGCGTCATGTATCCCGTCACGTGATAAATGCACGTGCATACAAGATAAACAACGGACCGAAACATCCATAAACTAACGATGGACCACAATGTCCTAAAACTTGCAATGGACTGAAACGTCCCTAAACTAACGATGGACCGCAATGTCCTAAAACTTACAACTGACCGAGACGTCTATAAACTACCACGGACCGCAGCATCCCAAAGGCTGACACACACAAAAAAAATGGTACATCCATAAACGAGATGGGCACGAATGAAAACCCGAAAGGGCTCCGTGAGTAAAAACAGCAGGGCTACTGGCGAGTTTGTGAAAACCCGAAAGGGCGCAATCTCGTTAAAAGACACTTGCAAGGTCCTCTCAACCCTGTAAGGAGAAAATACCTGCGTGAGATCCTTACGATTCACAAAGGAGAAACACACTTAGGAATCCCCACGATTCTTAAGGAGAAATTACACTTACGAGATCCTCACGACTCGTAAGGGGAACTACCCTTTGAGACCCTCATGGCTCATAGGATTCAAAAGCCTTAAGTTACAGCGATCCGAACATGTTCTTAAGCCATCACATTTCCCAGATTGCCCTACAAACGTTTCAATATTGACCCTGTATACAATCCACGGGCACAAATAAATATTTCCCTAACAAAGTCCCACCAGCGACTAGGGATATGCTCACACGGTGAACCACCCTTGTAAGTCCTCTCGACTTATAAGGAGAAAATACTCTTGTAAGATCCTTACGACTTATAAGAGAATATACACTTAAGAATCCTCACGATTTTTAAGGAGAAAACGCACGTACGAGATCCTCACGACTCGTAGGGAGAAAAAACCTTTATGAGACCCTTACGGCTCATGAAGTTAAAAGCCTTAGTCGACAGGATCCTAACCCTGATTGGTAAGCCACCCTTGTTCGAACCGACAGAGGCAAATGATGATTCTCTCCTGGCAATATTCCAGTAGTAGCAATGTTGATGCCTAAATCGGTATCAAGTTACAAAGCCCTTTCACGGCAAATGATGATTCGCTCCTGGCAATATTCCAGTCGCAGTGATGCTGATGCTCAGATTGGCATCAGATTCTAAGTTCCATACTCGCAGCAAAAAGTCAGCGAGCCATAAATGCATATGAAATAGCCGAAATGGTTGGACAACTTGCAACAAAATCAGTAAGTAAAAAAAATATATGCATACAAAATAGCCGAAATGGTTGGGCAACTCGCAATAAAAAGCAGCGAGTAAAAAAACAAAAATAGCCGAAATGATTGGGCACCGCAAAAAATAGCCGAAATGATTGGGCAATCGCGACTTTCTTGATATAAAAAGCTGAAATGATAGAGTATCGCGGAAAAAAATTAAAAAAATGAATGAAAGAATGAAACTTTTGCCCTACAGATGAGATCACATCGATCCCTGTATACAATCCAGGGGCACAAACAAAAAAGGGAACCATATTTTCCCACCAGGCTCTGTCAAAAGGAGAGCCAAGTCTCGACGGTTCATAAAACAACCTAGAGACCACCTTGACACTCATCTCATTACAGCAGATATAGTGTCAACAACGGCATTTCTTCTCACTCCAGCAGGATGCAGACGCGACGTCAACAAGCGACCCCAGGGTCAAAACCAATCGAAACCACGGCAAAGTCCCTAGTTCCAAATCTTAACGGCAACATGTACAGCCTAAAAATCAGCAATGGTGATCCTCCTCATTCCAACAGGATTCAGACGCAAGATCACCAATCGGAGCCCGGCAAAGTCCCTAGATCCAAAACTCTACGGTCCACAGACAACCTAGAGTCAACCAACGACCTCCCCGCCGGATCAACGCTCCGTCTCGGAAACAAGTCAACCAACCCCCAGGGAAATCAGCGTCCTTGGAAAATACCTCGATTCAGGGAAATCAGCATCCTTGATGAGAGCACCCCGATTCGTGTCGAGCCGCAGAGAAATCAGTGTCATTGCAGGAATACCTCGATTCATTTCAATTCCGAGGAAATCAGCGTCCTTGGTCAAAACCTCGATTCAGGGAAATCAGCGTCCTTGACGAGAGCATCTAGATTCGCGTCGACCCGCAGAGAAATCAGTGTCTTTGCAGGAATATCTCGATTCGTCTCAACTTCGAGGAAATCAGCGTCCTTGGCAAAAACCTCGATTCAGGGAAGTCAGCGTCCTTGATGAGAGCATCTTGATTCGCGTCGACCCGCAGAGAAATCAGTGTCTTTGCAGGAATATCTCGATTCGTCTCAATTCCAAGGAAATCGGCGTCCTTGGCCAAAACCTCAATTCAGGGAAATCAACGTCCTTGACGAGAGCATCTTGATTCGCGTCGACCCGCAAGGAAATCAGTGTCTTTGCAGGAATCTCTCGATTCTACTCAACTCCGAGGAAATCAGCGTCCTTAGCAAATACCTCGATTCAGGGAAATCAGCGTCCTTGATGAGAGCATCTCGATTCGCATCGACCCACAGAGAAATCAGTGTCTTTGCAGGAATACCTCGATTCGTCTCAACCCCAGGGAAATCAGCGTCCTTGGCAAAAACCTCGATTCATGGAAATCAGCGTCCTTGATGAGAGCATCTCGATTCGCATCGACCCGCAGAGAAATCAGTGTCTTTGCAGGAATACCTCGATTCGTCTCAACTCTGAGGAAATCAGCGTCCTTGGCAAAAACCATGATTTAGGGAAATCAGCGTCCTTGACGAGAGCATCTCGATTCGCGTCGACCCGCAGAGAAATCAGTGTCTTGCAGGAATACCTCGATTCATCTCAACTCCGAGGAAATCAGCGTCCTTGGCAAAAACCTCGATTCAGGTAAATCAGCGTCCTTGACGAGAGCATCTCGATTCGCGTCGACCCACAGAGAAATCAGTGTCTTTGCAAGAATACCTCGATTCGTCTCAATTCCGAGGAAATCAGCGTCCTTGGCCAAAACCTCGATTCAAGGAAATCAGCGTTCTTGACGAGAGCATCTCGATTCGCATCGACCCACAGAGAAATCAGTGTCTCTGCAGGAATACCTCGATTCGTCTCAACCCCGAGGAAATCAGCGTCCTTGGCAAAAACCTCGATTCAGGGAAATCAGCGTCCTTGACGAGAGCATCTCAATTCGCGTCGACCCGCAGAGAAATCAGTGTCTTTGCAGGAATACCTCGATTCGTCTAAACTCCGAGGAAATCAGCGTCCTTGGCAAAAATCTCGATTCAGGGAAATTAGCGTCCTTGACGAGAGCATCTCGATTCACGTCGACCCGCAGAGAAATCAGTGTCTTTACAGGAATATCTCAATTCGTCTCAATTCCGAGGAAATCAGCGTCCTTGGCCAAAACCTCAATTCAGGGAAATCAGCGTCCTTGACGAGAGCATCTCGATTCGCGTCGACCCACAAGGAAATCAGTTTCTTTGCAGGAATACCTCGATTCATCTCAACTCCGAGGAAATCAGCGTCGTTGGCAAAAACCTTGATTCAGGGAAATCAGCGTCCTTAACGAGAGCATCTCGATTCGCGTCGACCCGCAGAGAAATCAGTGACTTTGCAGGAATAACTCAATTCATCTCAACTCCGAGGAAATCGGCGTCCTTAGCAAATACCTCGATTTAGGGAAATCAGCGTCTTTGACGAGAACATCTCGATTCGCGCCAACCCGCAGAGAAATCAGTGTCTCTGCTGGAATATACGACGTCAGCAAAACGGAGCTATGGCAGAGTCCCTAGTTCCAAGTCTCGACAGCTACATCTACAGCCTGGAGACCCACAACAGCGTTCCTCCTAATTCCAGCAGAATTCGGACGCGACAATCAACCTCGGAGCCATGGCAAAGTCCCTATTCCAAATTTCGACGGTTCACAGACAACATAGAGATCATCAACAGACAGCCATGGCAAAGTCCCTGTTCCAAATCTCGACTGTTCCAAACCTCGACGGTTTGCAGATAACCGAGAATGCAAATCCTGGTCACGTAGAACATGACTAAAGTCAATCCTGACCCCATGGGAAAAAGCCAGAGCAAATCCTGGTCACGTAGAATTTGGCTAAAATCAATCCTGACCCCGTAGGGAACAGCCAGAGAAAATCCTGGTCATGTAGAACACGGCCAAAGTCACTCCTGGCCCATGGGAAACAGCCAGAGAAAATCCTAGTCACATAGAACACGGCCAAAGTCAATCCTGACCCCGTGGGAAATAGCCAGAGCAAATCCTGGTCACATAGAACACGGCCAAAGTCAATCCTGACCCCGTGGAAAACAGCCAGAGCAAATCCTGGTACCGTAGAACACGGCTAAAGTCAATATTGACCCCGTGGGAAACGGCCAGAGCAAATCCTGGTGCCGTAGAACACGGCTAAAGTCTTTATGAGACCCTCACGGCTCATAAATTTGAAAAGTCTTAGGTGGCAGACCCTAACCCTGTCTCCCAAGCCATCATTGCCTCGTATAGAGGTCAAGGTAGATTTTCTACAGGCCACACTCTCCTAATTCAAACATCGACAAGAAAGGAAACAACCACTTACAAGTTCTCTCGACTCGTAAGCAAGAAAAGCTTTCTTGTGAGATTCTTACAACTCTCAAGAGAAAATACACTTAGGAATCCTTACGATTCTTAAGGAGAAAATACACCTACGAGATCCTCTCGACTCGTAGGGAGAAAAGCCTTTATGAGACCCTCACGGCTCATAAAGTTGGAAAGCCTTAGGAAGCAGATTTGAACCTGACTCCTAAGCCATCGCTGTCCTACAAGGAGATCAGAATAGATTATCCACAAAATGCATTTACTAAAAGGGACACACCACCATGAAGCAAAATATGTCTTTTATTCATGAATCAAAATGAATACGAAGTACAATTTGTGATAGAATCAAAAAATACTCTCATGCAGGAATATGTACGAAAAAACGTATACATTGTCTTCAAGCCGGCGGACGATTTAAAAGAGTCGTCAGTTCATCCTTCTTCCGCCGGGTCTCGGACTCATATTTTGTTATTGCAATAAGACGGGCCTTCGCTTGAGACTGTTGGGCCTGGTACGAGGCGAACCGACTTTCAAGCTCCTTTTCGGTAACTTTGTGAGCTTCAACCATCTCGCTAGTAAAAAGGACGGCTTTATCAATAGCTAACACCTCCCTGATAGCATCTTGAAGCACCAGCCAGAGCTCATACGCACGAGTGGTCTTGGCCATAAGTTCGGCTTGAAGTTCCCCCTAGCGCATTTAAAGCCAGCTCCCTCTCCGAAAATTTTCGGTTGAGCCTCTTCTCACATGACAGCATATTTGCGGTGCACCGTTCAATCAGCCCCCGTAAGCTCGCCTTTGCAGCCACAACCTCTGAAGGAAGCCGGATGCATTCAAACCCGTGTGGACAGACCTCCACTCGATGCCAATCCTCGATCCAAAACACGCACAAACTATTTTCTCTTTCTGGCAACAAGGAGAGTCTTCGGTAGGTACCCCTTTAAGCATTCATTCATGACTATATGCCTATGGTATCTAGAACGCGCTGATTTATGGACAACACAACGACGATGTTCGCACCTAAAGAAAATTCCCAGGGGTCAAGTATAACGCTCATGTACTCAGGCGGGATGCACGTACGAATATATGATGAAAAGAAAATATTCAACAGAAAGTATTCAATGATTAATCATAAGAGAAATACAATGATACTACTCTTGGAAAAGAGATCACCAAACACGGGATCAGAGATACAAGGTTTAACAAAACAAAATACAAAATTCTCCAGTTCCCTTTCTGCCTTCTCCAACATGTTGAAACGACGATTTTCGCGAGGAGTTGCTCCCCATCGATTAGCACCATGCTCATCAGCAAAAGCGGACATGACAGCCCGCCGGGCTCTTATCTGACCCAGTAGATGGATCGAGCAATCCTTCAGAGCCCGAGTAATCAAGAGTGCCTCATAGAAACACTCGATCTTGTCCTTCGCCGAATCGAGAGTTGCCAGGGTCATCTCTGCCGGATGAGGAGGAATATCAGCAAGTACGGACGAAAAGATCATCCGCAACCAAATAGAACCCATAGGAAAGGGAGAACCCCTACGAATTAGGAGTTCGTACATCACCGCGTCGCATTCGGCATCGATGAGAAGAGGATCCACTAGCTGTGCAGCAAAACGAGGAATCATCTTCTCGATGGGCACCTCCCATGGTTGCCGACGAGCGTGGGGGCGGTTGCAAGCCATAACACTTGATCGGTTTCTCAAAGATGATCACCTTAAGGTCTAAATGGGTTTTTCTTTGAAGAGAGAAAGAAATGCACGGCTTCGGTTTATAAATGGGAGCATTCAATGCTATGCACAGAAAATTTTGTGGATGGTGGAACTATTCCCAAGGACTGGAAAAAGGGGAAAGCGTTGGAAATGAAAAGAGGCGACCCGTTGAAATCAGTGCAAGGAGACGAAACAACCCATCAAGCAGTGCCTCACGCGCCAAACACGTGAGCACCAACAACAGCGTGACAGAGCCTAATAAAGAACGCATGTAAACATAAAAAAGGAGAAGATGAAAGAGTGGAGGCACTGCTGAAGAGACCCTTGCATTTATAAGACATGATAGAAAATGGTTCATCTTCCATGTTCCCTAGGCAGATCCAACGGCCATAAAAGTTACAGTGTTGCACTCACGTGTAAACACGTGAGAATAATGATATGGGGGCATTTGTTCCCTCATAAAATACAAGAAAAAAAATGGGGCATCACGTGCCCACACGTGATCGGGGGTCACGTGCCGACACGTGATGGTTTCTGAGGACTCTGAAATAATAAGAATTGAATTCTGATCAAAAGGGGGCACGTGCCCACACGTGATGGGCCTTTAAACCCACTGAAAGGAATTAAAAGGTATAATAAAACAGCAAGAAAAAACCCCAATGGGGCATCACGTGCCCATACGTGACCAGGGGTCACGTGCCGACACGTGATGAGTTCCCGAGTTCTTTAAAATAATAGAATTAAATTCTGGTTAAAGGCTTAATCAGTGGGTCACGTGCCACCACGTGATAGGGTCTTAAAACTTTCTGAGTTAATGGAAAGAAGACCCTAAATGGGGCATCACGTGCCCACACGTGACAGGAGGTCACGTGCCAACACGTGATGGGTTCCTAAGATCTCTGAACCAATAGAATTGAATTCTAATTTAATGCTTTATCAAATGGGGTCACGTGCCAACACGTGATAAACTCCTAAACCATCTGAACTAATAGAATTAAATTCTAATTAAGAGGGAATCAAAAACCCTAATTGGAAAAATATTTCTCTGGATCTTTCCAAACAAAAAGATTGCACTCTGTAAAGGGAGCATCGTTGGATTAAAAATCCAATGGTGATTAAAAATAACCAATTTATAAAAAGATTCTATACAAGGAAAGATTTTCCTAAAAATCTACCATGAACAACAAATAAAATATCTTTTGGATTAAAAATCCAATGGTGAATAAAATTCACCGAGTGATCTAAAAGATCATGTTGGTTACAAAATCAATCAAAATCTTTCAATGAAAAATTGACTAAACAAAATGATTCTTTTCTTTCTCCTATAAATAGGAGCCAAAGATAGAAGAGAAACAAAAAAAAGGAGGAAAGACAACAAAAGAGAGAGAAAAAAGAGAATTTAATTCTCCAGAGAGAAAAGAAGATTTCTTCAGAAAAGAAAGAAACCCTATGTAAAAAAAGGAAAGATATCATCTTCTAAATTCCCACAAAATAAAAAGAGAATTTAATTCTCAAACTATGAATTTAACTCTTCTGAATAAGAACTTAGTTCTTCTTTTGGTTGAAGAGCTGCAAAAGCAGATCTCCCCATAAGTTGATAATTTAATTCTCATCGAGAGGATTGTGCCATGCATATCTAAAGCCTAAGGGAGGACCTAAGTTCAGAGAATTTTATTCTCCCACAAAAGCACATAGGAATTTAATTCCTCCAACAAAGATAGGGTTTAACCCTTAATATAAGAACTTAGTTCTTCTTCATGGTTGAAGATCTGCAGAAGCAGATTTCCCCATAAGTTGAGAATTTAATTCTCATCGGGGAGATTCTGCCATGCAGATCCAAAACTTAGAGGGAGAATTGAGTTTAAAGAATTTAATTCTTTCAAACATATACGAATTTAATTGCTCTAAATAAAATTAGAGTTTAACCCTATAAAAGAATTTAATTCTTAAAAAAGAGACTTTTCATGCACATAAAAAGATCAAGTACCCAATCTGATCACGTGGCAACACGTGACCCTCCCCTCAATGGTCAAAAAAGAATGAATGAGATCGGGTCACGTGCTCCCATGTGACTCTTGAACAAACTTCTCAAGAATAAAGGCAGAACAGACTTTGAGCACCCTCACATGTCCCCACGTGACCCCTGACAAACACCTCTTTAAAATAGAGAAGATGGAAAGAACTGAAGGATTAAAATCCAATGCATGGGCGCCCTCACGTGTCCCCACGTGATCCTTAGCAAATCCTTTTGATATCCAGTGCATGGGTACCCATCACGTGCCCACACGTGATGGCCGTGAAGACTAAAGTGTTTAACACTTACCTCAATATCCTGAGAATAAAATGAAAGAAGTTCGGGCCCAACACTGTTTTGTGCGCTGCATCCTTAGTGTTTAACACTTTTTTTAGTGCATCACGTGGGAGCACGTGATCGCCAGCTATGTGCTAATGTTTAACACTATATCCAAAACAATCTTAGCCCAAATTGGCTAAGTCTTCCAGAGGTAAGACTCCCTTTTGACTGAATCTCAAATACACTTTTGTCTTCCAAAATTGATCATCTCATGTGACATTCAAAGTAGAACCCAGAGCCTTTCAGACAACTTTGGTTCAAGGGTACATCTCTCCACACCTCTGATGCATGTCGTTGTAATTCTTCAACGTCTTCAGAGAGGTGGTGGGTCCCAATGGCCAATAACTATCTGGTGCATTTCCAAATCCATGTTGGCATCTGAACTTGGACCGTAATGTCCCTAAACTAAACAACAGAGCCCAAATGCTCTTTTTTTGAATCTAAATGATCCAGTTAAGTAGATCTTAGTCTAAAATTAGACTGACATATCCTTAACAAACATTTAAGTTGATCTTAATCCCAAACGAGATTAACGATCCTTAAATCAATCTAACTACAGATCCCCCAACCAATATTGGTTCAAGGGTGCATCTCTTCACTCCTCTGATATTTGTCGTTGTAATCCCTCAACGTTTTCAGAGAGGTGACGGGTCCCGACAACCAGCAAATCTTATAGACTATGATGTCTTTAACCTTGGACTGTAGGGTCCTTAAACCCATGGACTATGATGTCCTTAATCTTGGACTGTGGGATCCTTAAACCCATGGACTATGATGTTCTTAACCTTTACAGACTAAGATGTCTTTAAACTGGACCGAGATGTCCTTAAACTAACATTGGACTGTAATGTCCTTAAACTAATTATGGACCGCAATGTCCCTAAACTAAACAATAGAGCCCAAATGCTCCTTTGTTGGATCTAAACGATCCCATTAAGTTGATCATAGTCTAAAAATTAGACTAAAGTATCCTTAACAAACGTTTAAGTTGATCTTAATCTCAAATGAAACTAACGTATCCTTAAACCCAACCCAAAACTCAAATCTAAGAAAATACGGATTTGAACTAATCCACGCCCTACGGGCGACAACATAAATTAGTCTCCGTATACAATCCACGGGCAACCAAAAACAAAACAAACACCCACGACACGAAGTGACCATCTGGAGAAGGATAAAGTGGTTACCGCGATACGGTAGCGTAATTAACTGCAGGGGCTTGTGCCTGCAGGGAAGAGCGTCCCCATAATCAAAAACCTCTCAACGATGGGGAATCTGAAGAAATCTGCTAAATCGGTCGCATCCGTTTAAACCTTCGATATACGGTGCCATAAATCAACTTGGCATCTTCGGAGAGGTGGACGGATAGCACCAATTAGCATCTTCCCCCAAATTCAAGCAAGACGGACCTACGCGGTCGCGTCTCTGTGTTCGTAGGAGAACAGTTTCCAGTAAGAAAATTTTTATAATATACTTTTCTTCTTCCGCACATTCAACAATTCATTATTTTCGGATCGCTTCCGTTTTTTTTGTTTATTCGGGGAACCATCTGAGTTAAAACGATTAGATCCTTACTGGAATTGACACGCTGATATCTGCTCAAAAATCTCTATCCCTGATAACTGTTTTGGTGCTTCACCCACTCCACTGTTCCATCAAACTTATTTGCTATCTTTCTATATGGATGATTCGCCGATAGCCATCTATGATGAAACCAGTAGCAAAACTTACCATATGTCTTAAGCTGCTTGGCAATGTAATCAAGACTACACGATGAACATGCATGCTTCGCGTAGGTAGACCATCCAGATAACATGTCATATACTGGAAAATCATTGATTGTCCAAATAACAGTCGCTCGCATTCTAAACTTCTCCTCGTCATACGCATCATATGTCTCTACTCTATTTTCACAGAGTTCTATCAGCTCTTCAATTAAAAGTGCTATATAGACATCAATATTCTATCCAGGTGAATATTTTCCAGGTATTAATAAGGAAAGAATCACATGTGGTTGCTTCATACACATTCAGGGAGGCAGATTGTAAGGCATAAGCAAGACTGGCCATGTAGATCAAATAGAGCTCATGATTCTGTAAGGCATGAACTCATCGGTTACCAAACCTAGACTTACATTTCTCGGCTCATCCCCAAAATGATCAACACTTTCTAATCTCTTCTATGCTTCTGCATCAGCCGGGTGCCTCAGCTTCCCATCTTTGATCCAACGATCGGAATGCCATCGTATGCTCTTCACCATGTCTTTTGAAATATATAAATTTTGCAACCTCTTAGCCAGGGGAAAATACCGAAGGACTTAAGCAGCGATTTTCTTGCTCGTTTTTCTGACATCGGACGTTTCTACGATTGAATTCCGCTTAACATTTTTCTACCTAGACAAGTTGCAGGTGGGACACTTATCGACAGAAGTATAATCCTTATGATACAGCACACAGTCATTAGGACATGCATCAATTTTCTCATACGAGAAACCAAGTGTCTTGATAATCTTTTTTTCCAGATAATGATTCTCTGGAATGCTCTCCTTTCCTTCAAAAATTACCTTGCGTAGCAGATCAGAAAGCACGTCGAAGTGCTCGTTAGCCTTCCCGCTAATCATCTTCAGATGAAGGAGCCTTATTACAAAGAACGGTCCACTAAATTCCGTACAGCTTTCGTATAGATCTTGTTCGTTTTACTCAAGAAGTTTTCTCAATTCCTCTACTCCAGTGGTGTCTTCAGACGGTTCGACATTATTCATTTCCTCGCCTGAAAGTAAATTTTCCAACATCTCACGTGTAGCATCTATCCCATCACCCGTCGGCAACTCAGATTGCAAACCTGCGGTCTCATTATACGTTACCACTTCCTCGTCAAATATTCCCTCACCATGGCGATTCCAATGTATGTAGTTTGGTTCAAAACCATTTTCATACACATGTTCTTCTATCTCTTCACGTTGAAGACGTTCTCTATTTTTACATTTCTTACAATGACGGAACAGGAGTTCGTCTATGCTACTCTTTGGGTGCATCTCCACGTAATATAAAAAGTCTTTAATTACATCTTTAAATCGGGTGTCTCTCATACTATATCTATCTTTTTCCCCATGAGCATAAATTATTTATTCGGAAGAGTTCTCATCTGTTATCACACAAATAATGATATGGGTATAGCATATCTTAGGAGTTTATTATAAGATCATTAAATAAATTTTCAAGTCTTAAATTAGATTTAATGGTGTGGACGCATCAAAGCATCTGATATCATTTAAGGTTGGCATAAGTTAGGGTGAAAGGTTGGGATGGATAATTAGTTTCACAGTTGTAAGGGCTAAAGGTCCTAATTCCCATTACGAATGTAATACTCACATCTTCATGTTTTTCGTCCATTTCGAGAAAATTTCGGTATCACTTTTCTCATGTTCCCTGTGTTCATACATAAATCTGTACATAGGAAATAAGTGGAAAGCACCTTCGAAACTTCTTGAAATGGACGAAAACACAGGAAGATGTGAGATGTGAGTCTTATTGCAATCGCAACATGTCCAAACTGGACAAATCCAACAATTATTGTATATCAATTCCCCCTGTCAAATATTGTCGAATACTACACATACGTTTGAAAAATTGAACAAGAAGCTCAACTCTCATAAATATATAATGTGATCCTATCAATTCGACGGTTAAATAATTTGACATACACGAATTGTCAGACGGGAAACTGTTCGTCAATCCTAAACAAGTTTAAGACTTTTCAATCTTAAACTTACTAATTAAATGAAAATAAAATCCTACTTAATTTTCTAATCATAATTTTAGGGCTTTCCTTAATTAACTTTCTATTTAACTATTTTTTAAATAGAGTTCTGGTTCACTAGTATCTAGTTTTTATTAAGATTTCTTAATTGGTGTAATTATTGTTATAGCTTAATTAGTGTCAATTTTTCTTAATGGTTTTATTTTATTTTTGATTTATGCATCTAGTATAGTTTAATTAGTATTAAAATATTTCATTTTTATTTTGATTTAGTTTATAGATTATGCTACAATTTAAAAATATAAGCAATAAATCATAGATATCAAGATATTGAATCGTTAAATTTAAAAAATATAAGATATCAAATTATGAAATTTACAAAATACAAGTTAGAAGTTAAGATGAATATATTTTTGAAATATTTCATATGCGGGCACACTCACACATACATACTCGCACTCACATATATGTGCGCACTCAAACACTCATACATACACTTGCTCACACACTCGCTCACATACGTATGTGCGGACACACACTTACACATACGCACAAACTCACATGCGTGCGCGCACATACTCTCTCACACATAGTCTCAATTACCTATAATTTTTCTTACACTAAATTCATCTATCATAATCTTATAATCCATCATACCCTAAATTACCAAATTTCTATTTCAATTTTTCATATATGTTCAATTCTAAAACCCATCTTACCCTAAATTACTAAACTACCAAATTTCTAATTCATTTTTTCATATATTTTCAATTTTTATTTCAATTCTTCAATTATATTTCAATGCTAAAACCTATCAATCTCAAAATCATAATAAATTTCAAACCCTAATTTCATAATTCTATGATTTTATAATCCCGAACCCATCATTCTACAACCAATTCAATTTTTTGAAATTACTAATCATCTAATTTCAAAATTAAATAATATAATTGAAAAAATTAGGGGTAGGAGGAAAAAACACTAACCTTTGATCAGATTTGGAAAAGAATAAACTTATTGCAAGCTCCAACAGCAACAAATCTAACCATAACACCTATAACAAAAATTGCAATAAGTTTGATAAAATTTTTTTAAAAATTGATGAAAATGGGGATGCGAATTTATCTTCGTGGGTTGAATTGGTGAGAATGGAGGAAGAAGGCAACTCGTGGGGTTATTCTGATTGAGGCGTTAGCGACCATTTTAAACGGTCGCTAATGCTTTGGGTACGGTCGTCAATACATTGGCGACCGTGCATTAGGGACCGTATAAATAATATGGTCGCTAATAACTTAATAGCGACCGTATAGATTATTAACATCCCTAATGTACCATCCATAATGTGTACTGTTTCTACTAGCGTTATAAATATACATGGGGGTCAGTTGAAATGGGTATCAAGCAAACATAAATACCTGTGAGCTATAGTGAGCTTTTATGAGAAATTTGGAGTTTGATAGCTCTTATAAATTTTGTAGTACTCAAATTTTCTTGTAAAATAGCGTTCTCTTTATTAGTGCATAGTTTTCTTTCGCCGATAAAATCATCTTGTCATTTCTTCCATGTTATATTCTATCCAAAATCGGCGTTTCCACCGACAATAACTACCTCGTGGATGTCTCTCCATTAGCCTGTAGATCGTTACCTAGGAAAAATATTCTCCAAATTTTTGGGTAGGGTTTTTTCTATATATCACCCCCAAAACATTGATATTCCATATATCACCCCAAAAACATATAAGTTATCCAAAAATCATCCCCAAAACATGAGTTATCCAAAAAATATCCTAAAAATATTGTCATTATCCAAAAATCATTTCAGTTAGCTTCCAATGTCAAATTTTTAACTCAAATTGGATTAGATTAACTAAGGTTTTGAGTTTATGGAATAGAAAATCACAATTAACATATTTCTCTTTTATTCTCATCTCTTAATGTCTTCTTTTCTCATTTTCAAATTCACTTTATTCAATCCATTAGACTACATTAAGCCCTTGATTTCTTAGCAAAACCAAAACTAGACTTCACCTTGGCGTCATTAACGTTGGAAGAATGGATATTTTCATTGTTAAGCAAAAGAAAAAAAAATTGGATAACTTTCAAATTTTAAGGGTAATATATGGAATATCAGAATTTTAGGGGCGATAATAGGAAAAACAACATTTTGGATATTGAATCCCCAATTCTTTCGTTAAATTGGTACCTATCTCATTGATATGTTCTCTGTCCTTGTATTCCTTTTCCGTGGAAGAAATCTCTTATATATATATATATATATATATATATATATATATAAGGCCATAAGTGGTTTTTTCTATAGGTCAAATATCTATATCCTCCACGATTTTTTTCGACGATCGGCGTCCATCATCATCTTCTTCATCATGTAAGATGTTGATACACTAAATTTCGTGTGATTCCACAAATTTTTCACTGTTGAATAAGCAATATAAAAAGTTCGATTGTCGGTAAACCGTTAATCTTGCATCCACTAAATCAACGGTGAAAAGTGAAGGAATCACTTGAAATTTGGTGTATCTATATTTTACATCATGAAGATGATGATAATGATGATGATGGATGCCGTTTGTCGAAAAAAATGAAGGAGGGTGTATTTTTTCGACGCCAGGAGGAAATCCCAACTATTAAATCTTTCCTTCGTTATCCTATATATATATATATATATATATATATATATATATATATATAGAGAGAGAGAGAGAGAGAGAGACCAAGCTTCCCCACCCTTAGAAGTCTCCATGTCAGATTCATGATATCTATTTAATTGAGTTCTGAGAAAATACAGCATAATGACCCTTCCTCTATAATTTCTTTCAAATTTGATTATGCATTGTTCCTCTACATACATACATATGCACATATATACAGACACCCTTGTGCGCGCACACACAGATACCTCTTGTAGAAAGAAATGCAATAGTGAGGGACAACATTTGCGAGGGACAAATTTATCTCGGTAATGTGTAAACTACCAAACAAATTTCCCTTTTTCCTAACATTCTTTCATCATTAATCTATTTTTAAGGGTGAAACAATACATTACTGAGAAAAAGTATAAAAGACGTAACCTTAGTTGGGCCAAAACATAAATAGGAAAACATAGCCGAGGGATATATCCCTCGGCAATAGTCACATTAGCAACAAAAAAAATAGCGAGGGAAACTTTGCAGAGGGATCACTACTATAATGAGGGGTTTCCCCTACGGATAGAGAAATTCGTAGGAGCATTGTTTGCCCCTATGGTGCCAACCGTAGAGGCATAAATAAATTTAAAAATATTAAAATGTAATCTTTTTATTTGGCCCTACGATGCCGCAAAATAAAGCCCTACGGATTAATCCGTAGAGGCAACAAAGGGTTATTTATAAAAAAATAAATCTAAGTAATTTCCCACTGTCCCCAAAATTTTCCACCAATTCTCGAGCACACATCATCATCGACTTCCTCGCGTATCGTCGCCACCACACTCTCGTCGTCAACTTCCTCGTCGCCGAGTTCCTCCTCCGTCGCTGGAGTCGATCGAGATCGTCATGGAGTCCCTTGTCGCCGCCAATCGACCTCACCGCCGCCAATCGTCCTCATCGCCGCAAGCACCTCTTCGAGCTCCATCTTCCCGGCCTCCTCCATCTCGTCGAGCTCTTGCTCTCCACCTCCTCGAGCTCTTTGCCACCGGCCAGTGACTACTGAGGTGAGTTAATTTCGAGTTTAATTTATAATTATGTTGTTTTTGGTGTTATTGTTGTTGATTTTAGGGTTAGGGTTAGGGTTATAGGGCCGGGTTAATTGGGGGTTAATTTAGGTTAAGCTTAGGGTTTGGGTGATGATTAGGCTTAGGGTTAGGGTTAATTAGGTATGGTTAGGGTTAGGGTTTGGTTGATGATTAGGATTAGGGTTAGGGTTAGTTTAGGTTAATTAGGTAAAATAGGGTTGGTGATGATTAGGGTTAGAGTTAGGGTTAATTAGATTAATTAGGGTTAATTTTGGTTTGAGCTAGGGTTAATTTAGATTAGGGTTTGGATGATGATTAGGGTTAGGGTTAATTTTGGTTAATAGGGTTAATTTGAGTTTGGGTGATGATTAGGATTAGGGTAAAGGTTAATTTAGGTTAATTAGGTAAAATAGAGTTAATTTGTATTAAGGTGTTGATTAGGGTTAATTTGGTTTAATTAGCTTAATTTTGGGTTAATTATGGATAATTTGAGTTAGGGTGATGATTATGGTTTATTTGGGTTAATTTGGTTTAATTAGCTTAATTTTGGGTTAATTAGGAATAATTTGAGTTAGGATGATAATTAGGTTAATTTGGGTTAATTAGGTTAATTTGGGTTAATTAGGGTTAGGGTTTATGGTGTACTAGTTTCTTCAGTAGGATACTCGATGATAACATAAACGTACAATTTTACCGTAAACGTAAGAAAACTTTATCCTAAACTAAAAACTTCGAACCCTTAAAATCGAAACGTAAACGTAAAACCTATTCAAGTTAAATGTTCAAGTTAAAACCAATATATGATACTCGATGATAATATGAAACTTTCATATTCTCATCGATACTCATATGTGAAAATCAATGCGCGACTTAGTCCCCGTCTATCGGTTAACATACGTTCGATGTTCGTCGTGACATAGAACTATACGAATTTTGTTAAATATCGGATGGTATAGTTCGGTGCTAACAACCGTCGTGTAGTCTATATGACGAAAAGATTCAATCGTATGATAACCGATAGATTTGTCCAGTGTGGACAAGTTAGGAATGTATAAAGCAAACACCTATATTCACTTGTGTTTTCATTTGTTTCGAGTTATTTCGTCGGTATTTTCCGCTGGTTCTCCGTGTAAAAAGATAGATTACATGTTCATTTCAACGTTATTTCACATCATTGAAATGATTATCTATTCTATTACAGTGTACTCGGAGAACAGCGGGAGAGTGTTGCCGAAATTTACTCGAAACGGATGAAAGCACAAGCAAATGGGTGTCTACTCTATACATTCTTAATATGATAGAAGCCTTACCCCGACAGCCGAAACACACACATACAACACGAATACACAACAAACGCACACACAAACCACATACACACTAACAACCCTACACCTAAGCGAAATCATAAATTGAAACACACAAACACATAATACAACTCATATTTAGGTATCCTCAAATCTAACTTTGTTAATCGATAATTCATTCTTTTCAATGGCAAACTTACCTCTATGGATTTTCTTCTTTGTCAGTAACCATCCCGTTCTTAGATTTCTCAATATAGTCACCATAACCTACAATTTATATGTTATACAGTCTAACATGGTCCATGAGTACATCAGAGTTAAGGACTGAATGTACGTGGATTGGCAACAACGCATGCAATTTAAGTTCATCGCAGGAGTTGCTGTTTTTATTGAATTTGCACGCGCACATGATAAGATCGTGTTAGAGAAGATTCTATGTCTATGCGATAGATATAGGAATAAGTTCTGGAAGAAGGTAGAAATCGTAGAGCTGCACATCGTTAAACATGGTTTTACTAGAGTTTATACAACTTGGCTATATCACGGGGAAAGACAAGAAGAAGACGGTAATGCGGCAGAAGAAGAAAAAGACGATAAGTTCTTTCCAGGAGAAGAAATGGAGGATATGGTAGAGGCTGCCCTCGGTGATAGTATTCCTACCGAAGATGACATTCCTTCTGGTCAAGGACCGCGTGCGGATAAATATGAAAAGTTCATGAATGATGCTAGAAAACCAATTTATGAGAATACAAAGTATTCCACCCTATCATTGTTCATCCAACTTTTCCAAATTAAGTGCCTAAATGGATGGAGCAATAAGTCATTCACGATACTTCTAAAATTCCTGAAAGATTTTATTCCCCGGGAAATAACGTGCCTGACAGCTAGTACGAAGTCCAGAAGATGATGTCTGATTTGGGTATGAAGTGTGAGAAAATTTATGCATATCCCAAAGATAGCGTGTTGTACCGGAAAGAAAATTTAGATTTGAAAGAGTGTCCAATATGCGGAGAGGCCAGGTATAAGCCGAAAGAATCTGATAAGAAGCCCGTATACCTGTCAAGACAGCACGATACTTTCCTATAACACAGAGGCTGCAGAGGCTATTCAGGTCCAAAAAAATAGCCGAGGCAATGATTTGGCATCACCGTGCTGCTCCAAGAGAAGATGGAAAAATGAGGCATCCAAGAGATTCACCGGCATAGAAGGATTTCGATAGGAGCCAAGAAATATTCAGTAGTGATCCTCGCAATGTCAGTCTCGGACTCGCTAGTGATGGTTTCTGTCCATTCAACTATATGGCTGGAAGCCACAGCATATGGCCCGTTGTAATGATAGTTTATAATCTGTCGTCTTGGTTGGCTATGGATCAATCCTACTTTATGATGTCTCTTCTTATTGACAGACCAAACTCACTGGGAAACAATATCGACATCTATCTCCGACCTCTTGTAGATGTGTTAAAATCTTTATTCATTAATGGTGTAGACACTTACGATGCAAACATAGATACAACCTTCTGTGTGCGGCTTTAATGTGGACAATTAATGACTTTCATGTGTATAGAATGCTATCAGGTTGGTCCATACATGTCACAAAGCATGCCCTTATTGCTATCAATATACAACATCGAAATTGTTGAATTTTAGAAAGAAGTTTTGTTATTGCGGTTATCAGCGTTTCTTGCCACTAGACAATCCCTACAAGTTAGACGCTGCTCACTTTAATGGACATCAGGAGCTTCTTGGGCCTCCAGCCTCATTGTCCGGAGAGGACGTGACTGCTCGGTAGGATGGTTACAATAATGTGACTTTCGGGATAGATCCGGCAAAATAGGTGAAACCACCCTACTGGAACAAGTTAAGCATTTTCTCTGAGCTTCCGTACTGGTCAACAAATTTAGTACGCCATTGTCTGGACGTCATGCACATAGAGAAGGAAGTATCCAAGCATGCACTCAACTTGCTTCTTTGTAAAGACGGAAAATCGAAAGACAACCTCTGTGCTCGGATGGATCTTCAGGACTGGGAAATTAGAAGTGAATTGCATCCTAAACCAATAGCGGGTAAACCGGGCAAGTTTGTACTTTCCATTGTCGCGTATCATATGTCACAACCAGAGAAGAAAAGGTTCCTGCATGTGTTGCATGATTTGAAAATTCCCACAGGTTTCTTGGGATCATTTAGAAAGAAGATAAAAATTATGAAAGTCAAGATCGATGGGCTGAAAAGTCATGATCACCATGTTCTTATAGAGTACATTCTCCCATTAGCCCTCAGGACTTCCCTTCCCGAATCGGTTGGTCTAGTAATCAATGACCTTTGTTACTTTTTTAGAGAATTATGTGCTAAAATCTTGGATACTGTGACGCTGGAGAATCCAGAAAATTCTATTTTATTAATACTTTGCAAGTTTGTATTTTCCCACCGCTGTTCTTCGATATCATAATACACCTGATGGTTCATCTTGCAACCGAGGCTAAGTTTGCCGAACCGGTACAATATCGATGGATGTATCCCATCGAAAAGTACGTGGAATTTTTCGTTTCACGCATTTTGTAAAATTATTGTTGTCCTATATGTTCGTATTTATTTATTTAACATATTTTTCTTTAGGTACCTCTATACTCTAAAAAAGTATATACGGAATAGAAATCGACCAGATGGTTCTATAATGCAAAGTTATCTTCTAAATGAAATAACCACATTTTGTTCCCCTATCTGGACGAGAAAATTGAGACGAAGCTTAACCGGCCTCGGAGAATTCAGGACGGGCCATATGGTAAAGCTGGTTATAAGAGAGTAAACACTATATTTATCAACAAGATATATCGGTTTATCATACTTAATATCGTATGTCTTGAAGAAATTAGAGAGTAATTTTTTTGGATTAATTATTATATTTGTGTTTATGTGCGTATGAAATGATATAATATTGATGTCATAATTTATCAATGAGAACAGAATTCATATTGATGAGGTACGTGAGGGGCATCCTGATTGGAATGATGAACGAATGGAAAAATATCATCAGGATAATTTTTGCGATTGGGTTGAAGATCATATAAGTTGTTCGAATAACATGTTATTCCTACCAAACTTAATCTAAACTTATATCGTTATGTATTTGCCATAAAATTTGTTTTGCCAGATCCATGATCCGAAATTGTTTGCATCATTAGAAAGAGATTCAAGATGTTTAGCTCAGTTTCCTAACATGGAGGTTGCATATTATAAAGGATTCGGTGTCCTTGGATACAAATTTGAAATTAAGAACATAGAAACATCTCGAACCACTCAGAATAGTGGGATTGCGACGGTAGGATCGGATGGTGTGATTTATTATAGATACTTAAATTGCATACTTTGTATCCAATATCCCGGACGATCAGAACCGTTTTATATATTTCAGTGTACTTGGTATGATACACGAACCAATACGGATAAATGGAGAAACAATTTCGGGACTTGGAAAGATGAATATGGATTGACTAATGTAAACACACTTCGATTTTACGGTCAGGACGATCCATTTATCTTTCCAAACCAAACATTCCAAGTATACTACTCACAGTGCTTGAAGCATCCGGGATGGAGTGTCGTATGCAGTTGAAAATCCAGAGATGTTTACGATATCCCAGAATTCGAGGATCGTAGGGAGGACGGGGATGAGGATGAAGAAGAGAGAAGACTTAGAGTGCTCCAACAGTCTGTTTCAAAAGACGGGTTGTCTTCGGCTGATCGTGAAGTCACGTGGATTAGAATTGATATCGATAATGAAATCCAAGTAGATATATCTAATGTGTTCACGAACGAAAAAGGTTATCAGTAATGTTATATTATTACTTCATATTTCTACGATCTATACATATATTGCATGCATATGTAATAATTGTGCTCTTATCTAGGTTTGATGACGACGCCCGGAGCAGCGAGGGGCAGCTGGAGCACCAGCCGTGGCAGAGGCAGAGGCAGAGCGATTTTGCCGTCCGGGGAGCTGCGTATGGAGCTTCAGAAGGCTGGTCTTGCACCCCGATCGGTATCCTCTTCGGATAACTCCTTCCGTGTGGACTTTGCCACACCTCCAGGTATATTGCACGCATATTCATTTTGAATATAATGTTAAAGATATACGCATATTTATTTCAAAATTACTTATGTGGTCAATGTTTAATTGTCTAGCTGTTGATGGTGCGTCCACATCAGAGGCAGAGGCTACTACCGCACCTGAAGGTATATTTATATATCCTATAGTGCATGCATATTGATTTAGAATGTTATATCATAAATATAAACACATTCTTTTTGCTCTTACTTAGATAATTATTTTTTGATTGTCTAGCTGTAGGTGGTGCCTCCACATCTCGGGCAGAGGCCACCACCATACCTGCGGGTATGTTTATATATCCTATATTGCATGCGTATTGATTTAGAATGTTATATTATTGATATACACATTCTTTTTGCAATTACTTATATAATCTACTTTTAATTGTCTAATTATAGGTGGTGCATCCACATCTGGCGCAAAGCCCACTCCCGCTACTTTCGTACCCTCCGCTCAGTCTGTAGGTTAGTATGAATAAATATAAAATATTTATTCATTTTACATATTCTCTAAGAATAAATATGAACTTCATATAATTTTATCGTTAATGTTTATTTTCTAGTTGGAAGGGATGTGTCCACATCCGGATCACCGGCTATTCTTCACTGGAGGAACTATCATCCCACTCGTGCTGCTACCCGGGCCCAGGCTCGTGCTGCTGTCGCCGGAGGTATATATCGCACTTCAATATTTGTTAATCCTTGATTTCTTAATATCATTTTGTCTTAATATTGCTTGTCTTGATATTTCTTGTAAATCCTAGACAACCCCATCCCGAGAGGGGGACTCGAGGGCCGAATCAGTCCCACGGGCTGAGGCCCGATAAAGTTAAGGGGAGGCACCATTGCCCCTCTTCTTTACTCCCGATTATCTCTATACTGGCGATTATGCCGAGAGGTTCGGTCGGTATATGGGGGATGAGAGCCGCATCCAAAAGAAGTATTCACTTCACGTTGAGTGGGGAGATCAGCACCGGCACTCATTTGCTCTCTTCTAGGATCAGGCTCGGGTATTAATATATATTTTCATTTGACTTATCCAATATATTTATTATTATTTAACACTTGCAATTTAAATACATTATTTTTTGTATTTGCAGTTGGATTATGACATTCAGCCTATAACCGACCCTGATCACCCTCAGAGAGTGCTCGATCTTCACGCTCTGTACCTGGATTTGATGAAGAACATGCAATCAAAGGTCTGATATAATAGGAACGAGCTAAAAATCGGCTGCTATTTGGTATAGTTGGAGACCCCCGAGGCAGAGAGCGGCTCTTCTACATACTCCGGCCTTTGCGAGAGTCGACGTAGATACATGGCCTCTCTTGTGCCAATATTACGACTCTCAACGCAAACAGATTTGTAATTTAAATGTAATTCATTATTTAGTATAAAATTTATTTTTTTGTGTTGCTTAATTAGAAAACTAAATATAAATGTGTTGTGCATAAACAGGCCGATCAAAATAAGGAGAATAGGAAGTTGGCAAAGAGGGGTCGCCCCACTTATACAGGTGGCTCGAGAAACATTACTCGTGCCATGTAGGCATCGGTAAATTACAATAGATCTATTTTGATATAATATAATATTAAGAGTTATTTTATAATATATGTAAATTTTTGGCGAATTGCAGAGAGCTCAGACCCTGGCACAGAATGGTACACCAAGCGTGCTGATCGCGTATCTTGCCGTCCACTGCACCTCGACAGATCCCGCCACGAGCGAGCTTCGATTCCCCGACTCCGCTACCCAGGAGTATTGCGTAAGTGTTAATATTTATTTTAATTCGGATGAAATTTTTGTTTTAATAAATTCAAATTTAAATGATATACTTAGATTTTAATGGTTAATATGGGTGTAGGAGCGAGTGGTGGAGCAAGCGGAGATATCGGGGTTCGATTTTAGTGGACAGGCCGATCCGATACTACTGACCCCAGTCCTAGACGCCGCACACGGAGGGCACCACGGAGGTTGGGAGAGAGAACGGGGACTGGGTCCTAGCAGGACCCATATGAGGTTAGTCTCCACTCCGGCGGTTACTTCCCTTACTCCCTGTAAACGACGTTCGGAGCATGATGTTATCGTCTTGAAGACCACCGTTGAAAAGTTGAAGGAGATATTGGTACGTATATTACTTAATAGTAAAATAGTATATCATTGTTCCCTCGTGGGAAATGAATAAAGCAATGAGGAAACACGTGATCGGGCATCACGTGTCCACACGTGATCGGGCATCACGTGTCCACACGTGATCAGGCATTACGTGAGGACACGTGACCTTCTATGAACAAGCTTTATAGGCGCTGAAATAAACAATTGGAGATGATTAACTAATGGGGTCACGTGCCAACACGTGATGGGTTCCTGAGCCCTTTGAACTAACATAATTAAATTTTAATCAGTAGGGTCACGTGCCAACACGTGATGGGCTCCTGAACCCTCCGAACCAATAGAATTAAATTCTAATCAAATACTTAATCAGTAAGGTCGCGTGCCAACATGTGATGAGCTCTTAAACCCTCTGAATAATAGAATTAAATTCTAATTAAAGGGAATCAAAAACCTTAATTGGAAAAATATTTCTCTAGATCTTTCCAAACAAAAAGATTGCACTCTGTAAAGTAGAGCACTGTTGGATTAAAAATCCAATTGTGATTAAAAATCACTAATTTATAGAAAGATTCTGCACAAGGAAATATTTTCCTAAAATTTTCCAGGAACAACAAATAAAATATTTTGTGGTGAATAAAATTCACCAAATGATCTAAAAGGTCATGTTGGTTATAAAAAATCAATAAAAATCTCTCAGTGAGAGATTGGCTAAACAAACTGATTCTTTTCTTTCTCCTATAAATAGGACCCAAAAAGAGAAGAAGAGAGAATACAACAACATGAGGAGAATACAAAAAAAAGAATTTAATTCTCCAGAGAGAAAAGAAGATTTCTTCAGAAAAGAAAGAAACCCTAGATAAGAGAGAGAAAGAGATCATTCTATAAGCTCCCACAAAACAAAAGAGAATTTAATTCTCAAATTAAGAGTTTAACTCTTCTAAATAAAAACTTAGTTCTTCCTCTGATTGAAGATCTGCAGAAGCAGATCTCCCCATAAGTTGAGAATTTAATTCTCATCGGGAAGATTCTGTCATGTAGATCTAAAACGTGAGGGAGGACCTAAGTTCAGAGAATTCTATTCTCCCACAAAGCATATAGGAATTTAATTCCTCCAACAAAGATAGGGTTTAACCCTTAATACAAGAACTTAGTTCTTCTTCATGGTAATAGATCTGCAGAAGCAGATATCCCCATAAGTTGAGAATTTAATTCTCATCAGGGAAATTCTGCCATGCAGATTTAAAACTTAGAAGGAGAATTGGGTTTAAAAAATTTAATTCTTTTAAACACATAGGAATTTAATTCCTCCAAATAAAATTAGGGTTTAACCCTATAAGAGAATTTAATTCTTATATAAGGGATTTATCTCTCCATGCACGTAAAAGGATCAAGTACCCAATATGATCACGTGGTAACACATGACCCTCCCCTCCAATGACCAAAAGAGAACGAATAAAATTAGGTCACGTGCTCCCACGTGACCCTTGAACAGACTTCTCAAAATAAGAAGGGCAGAATCGATTTTAGGTGCCTCACGTGTCCCCACGTGACCCCTGACAAACACCTCTTTAAAAAAGAGAAAATGGGGTAAAACTGAGGGATTAATACTCAATGTATGGGCACCATCACGTGTCCACACGTGATGGTCATAAAGATTAAGTGTTTAACACTTACTTGCATATTCTGAGAATAAAATAAAGGAAGTTTGGCCCAACACTCAAGCGCCTCACGTGACCCCATGTGAGCGCTTCTTTTTTAAGTGTTTAACACTATTTTGTGCGCTTCATCCTTAGTGTTTAACACTATTTTAAGCGCATCACGTGGGAGCACGTGATAGACGAGTGTACTCTAGTGTTTAACACTATATTCGAGCCAATCTTAGCTCAAATTAGCTAAGTCTTCCAAAGGCAGGACCCCCCTTTTGACTGAACCTCAAATACACTCTTGTGTTCCAAAATTGATCATCTCATATGACATTCAAAGCAAAACCCAGAGCCTTTCAACCAACATTGGTTCAAGGGTATATCTCTTCACATCTCTGATATTTGTCATTGTAATCCTTCAGCATCTTCAAAGAGGTGACGGGTCCCGACAACCAGACATTCCACGGACTGTGGGGTCCTTAAACTCATGGACTATGATGTCCTTAAACTTTATGGACTGTGGGGTCCTTAAACCCATGGACTACGATGTCCTTAAACTTTACAGACTATGATGTCTCTAAACTGCTACGGACTGTGGGGTCCTTAAACCCATGGACTACGATGTCCTTAAACTTTACAGACTATGATGTCTCTAAACTGCCATGGACTGTGGGGTCCTTAAACTCATGAACTATGATATCCTTAAACTTTACAGACTATGACGTCTCTAAACTAGACTATGATGTCTTTAAACTCTATGGACTATGATGTTCTTAAACTTTTGGACCGCAAAGTCCCTAAACTAAAACAATAGAGCCCAAATGCTCTTTTGTTGGGTCTAAATGACTCTGTTAAGTTGATCTTAGTCTAAACTTAGACTAATGTATCCTTAACAAATGGTTAAGTTGATCTTAGTCTAAAATTAGACTAACGTTTCCTTAACAAACTTTTAAGTTGATCTTAGTCTCAAATGAGACTAACGCATCCTTAAACCCAACCCAAAACCCAAATCTAAGAAAATACGGATTTGGACTAATCCACGCCCTACGGGCGACAACATAAATTAGTCTCCGTATACAATCCACGGGCAACCAAAAACAAAATAAACACCCACGACACGAAGTGACCATCTGGAGAAGGAGAAAGTGGCTACCGCGACGCGGTAGCGTAATTAACTGCAAGGGCTTGCACCTACAGGGAAGAGCGTCCCTACAATCAAAAACCCCTCAAACGCGGGGGAATCTAACGAAGTCTGGTATAACGGACGCATCTGTCTAAACCTCTGATATACGGTGCCATAAATCAACTTGGCATCTTCAGAGAGGTGAACGGATAAATCCAAATAGCATCAGCCCCCAAAATTCAGGCCTGACGTCCCAACGTCCCGGTCGCGTCTTTCGGTGGAGAACAGATTCTGGCACGCCCAGTGGGACCTTTTCCTCTTTCCACTCCACACTTCGTGTGACGTGTTCGCGAACGAATCGTGGTTTGATATGGTTGCCCTTTGATTCGAGGTACTAAGATTTGGTTTTGCTTCCGTGCAAAAAAAAGAACATCAATAGCCTCTAACTGCTCCAGCTGGGACAACAACTCTCGTTCCACCTCATCTGGAAGAGTAACCTACGTGCCCCAAGCGGCCTCCCTTTTCACAATGCCGGTGGAACAAATGACCCAAGCCACCACTGGGCTATTCTTCGGGACTATGATCCCACCAACGAGCTTCAACGTTCAGATGTCATCACAGGAAGCTGCGAAGAAGTCGGTCTTTGATCGGCTTGCAACCACCACGGCCCCTCTCAGCGGGTCGTCCAGCTCCAATGCCTCAGTCTTCGACAGGCTGGGTCAAAGCTCAAGTGGGCCCGCAAAGAGGCTCGCAATACCAGAGAAGGACACTCTAACTCCTGCTACAGTTGAGGTTATCCAGGATGCTCTCCCTACTCGAAGGTCGGCTTTCGACAGGTTGACCATTCCCTCTCAGCGGACGTCTGTCTTTGACAGGCTGACGCCAACGACAGGCTCTCATCAGAACAGGGGGCATGGAAAAGCTGATCCAACAATGGACGTGATCCCGGCCGCACGACATGCTCGACGTCGCCACTGGCGCCGAGTAAGGAAGGCTTGGGGCAGCTCTCCTTCTGGACTGACTCCGCCAGCTCCAATGGTGGAAATTGATGCTGCTGTTCCAACTAGGAACAGCTTTGAACCACTCAGAAGGGTTCGCAAGAACTCTCCGACTGCCATGCTGAAAAGATCTCCTCCACCTATGGAAAATGTTACAAAAGTAGAGCCAGAACAACCCCCTCAGCGGTTGTCCTCTAAAATTCGCAGGGTCTGGCGACAGGTCCAAAACTCTGTGATTAACCAAGACTACTCTCGCCAACCGAAGAAGATGAAAGTTCAGCAAGAGAAGGACCACCCTGTCATGCCACATAAGAGGTCATCTATTTGGGTGTCCACTGTAATGGCTCCCTCAACTTCGATCGCCCACAAAAGAAGGAGGCCGGAGAAAGTCTCCATGTCCGCGACGAATGTTAAGAACACTAAATCTAAACGCCTCAAGTCTGGGGGCATGGTAGTGCACACAGTTTATATGGCATCCGGAAAAGAGGATAGCCGTATCTCTACGGGTCATCGACCACTCACCTTATCCGTAACAAAGGCCCAAGAGCAACAACAGAAGCTCCAGGAAATGTTAACACAGATGTCCGCACTCACTGGGCCAAAAGAAAGCCTGGAGACGTCGTCAGAGCAGCGTCATGAACAAGAAACCGATGCTGAGTTCCTCCGCAGAATCCTCGAGAAGAAGGACAAAGAGGCAGCGGAACAAGCTGCCAACATAAAACGAATGGCGCTTTTATTCCAAGACATGGTCGGGATGATATTACAGCCGGATCCTCCAACTGAAGACCTTCTAATTATCCTCGAAGACGACCGAAGGGAGACATCGAACCCTCTTCCGGCTTGTTCAGCAACCAAGGAAGAGACCATTTCTAAAGCCGCCCTAGATGAGTATATCGCACAACAGATACGAGCTCATCAAGCGAATGAAGCAACCGGCCAAGTCGTCAGAACTGGAAGACCCTATCCGGGTTGGTACGATCAAATAAAGTACCCGCCAGGACACAATTCCTAAATTCCATGTGTACAAGGGGACAGGCAATCCCTATCAACATGTCGCTCAGTTCAGGGCTCTCTGCAGCAACACTAGAGGGGATGATAAGCTACTATTTCGCTAATTAGTCGGCAGCTTGGCGGAGACGGCGTTCGAATGGTACTCAGAGCTTCCCAACGACTCTATCAAAACTTTTACGGAGATGGAATTGCTGTTCACCCAACGTTTCTCAAGCGCTAGAGAACGCACCCCAATCACAGCATTAATTAACGCCAGAGTGAAGCCAGGCGAAACATGGATGCAGTATGTGATACGATGGCGGAATCAATGGTCGAAGTGCGAGCAACGCATTGAAGAAGCACCTGCAGTAGGCATGTTGGTAGGTACCCTCGATCCGCAAGCGACCATATCCTAATTCATGAAGTTCTTCAAGCCAACTACTTTCCAGGCCTTGATTGACAAGCTGGCCCAAATAGATCAGATGGGTCATAGACCATCTTCTTCGAAGTTGGAATCTCAAAACGAAAAGGGGAAAGGGAAAGCGACCTTCGTCGCCAATGCTCAACAGCAGCCTACTGGTCCAAAACCAGCTGATCGCCAAAGTGATAGGCAGCGATTTCTCAATGAAAAGTTAAGATGTCCTTACTCGTTTCAGCGGGAGAAAATAAAGAGACTGTTCGAACTGGCGATACGCAACAGGCTCATCAATTTGCCAGACCCGAGACGTCCATTGCAGCCCGGCGACGCCAATAATCCTAATTATTTCCCCTATCACTGAGTAATAGACCATCCAATTAAAGATTGCTGCATCTTCAAAGGCTGGATTGAGGACCAATACCAACAGGGCAAATTCGCGCTGTCTGAGAATTGGAAGGTGAGCCCGCCTCAGCCACACGCTACTAAAAAGATGGACACGGCGGGGCAGCATGCTCTTTTATAGAAGAAGCTCCATGGGAGGTCGCTCTTTCAGCCAAGACGAAAAGAATGCTGAAGGATCTCCAAACATGCCCAGAAATTAAGTGGAAAAGTCCGCTGAAACCCGAGATCATTGAAGGAATGCTGAAGCCGCGCCTGACTCCAAGAATGGGTAGCGATAATCAAAACGCCCATGCCCAGCCGTCAAAGTCTTCAAAAAAGAAGAAGAAGATCAAAAAGCCCATGAAGCATGGCGACAAGCGCACGGACCTGCAAATACATATTGACGCGTTGGAAGAATATAACCAGAAAACGCGAACTCCGGTCACACTCCAAGAATTCCTCAACCACATCCTTGAAGATGGAGATGGCGACGAAGATGAGGGAGAAGACTCATTAGATGAACCCGAGGATTATGTGGCAAGCTGCCACGTGATCTCTCACTCGTTAATAAACGGTGAAGAAGCTCTGGATGCAGAGAAACTGGGGGAAGATCCCGAGCCTGAACTCTTAGAACCGTTTGACGAGATGGTTGACGTATTCCTGAACGAAGCTCTTCAGAAAAGCAAAGATGATCGAGAGCGCGAAATGGCCATATTTGAAAAAGCCAAACGCCGGCGACTGGAAGAAAAGTTTAAAACACTCCCACCAGATCAAAGCACATCCACCACAGACAAGAGCAGGTTCAAGACATGGAAAAGGTTCGCCAAAGCCATGTCGATGGGGATGAAGCTACCACCCTTCGAAGGAAACACTCCTGGTGGGATACATCCCGACGAAACAGACGCACGTCCAAACTACTGCTTGTACCATCGGAGGACTACACACCCTACTGAAGAGTGCAACGCCTTTAAAAACTGGTGGCGAGGATATGTTGCCCTCCGGCAGCATTTCAAGCGGATGAAGCACAAAACGCGTCGAGAGCAGAAGAGCACGACAGACGAGCGCAAAAGAACTGTCGGCAACTGTCATATGGTTAATAGCAAGGAATCGCAAGTTCTCACCTTCGAGAGTGATTCTGATGAAGAAATAGCCCTCGGCTCTTTCTTCAAGGAATCCATCTCTGAAGCAGAAGAGATGAAGACATGTGAGAACATTCAGCTGCGCAATCGCACGCTATCTGAAAAGAATCTCGGACCCGTAAACAAGGGATCAAACAAAAAAGATAAAGGGAAGGACAAAGTCCCTGAAGATATCGCCCTCGATGATCAAGTCGTCAAAGAGCTGACAGCCAAGGACCCGCCCAAGAAAAGCAAGGTGGATTACAACGTTCTGGCACACCTGAGGAAGATACCCTCGCAGCTAAGCATTCTCGATGCTTTTCTGCTATCCAAAGAGGCGAGAGATTCTCTGATCAAGGCATTAAAAGAGCCTGACCAGTTTTAAGCTTTCCTCGCCAAAGAAAAGATGAAGGACGAGCTGGAAGAAATTAACACAGCTGACATCACTTTTGGCGATAAAGATCTCCTCGGAACATGCGAGCACAACCATCCCTTATATGTCTCCGGGTATTGCCATGACATTAAGATATGGAAGATCCTAGTTGACAATGGGTCCTCTGTTAATCTCCTAAATGTGAAGGTGCTAAAAGAAATCTGCATGAGCCCTCAACAACTCGCTCGGGATAAAATCACTGTCTCCGGTTTCGACTCCCAGTCATCACGGACGCTTGGGTCTGTGATACTGACGTTACGCTTTGGGATACCCGTCACTGACATCAAGTTTCACATCATTGATGCCAAGACTTGCTACAACGCTTTGCTCGGCAGGCCTTGGTTACACAAGTACAACATTATCCCTTTTACACAACATCAGTGTATGAAGTATTTCAAGGATAGTCTCGAGTATACCATGACAGGGGAGCTGAACCCATTCTCTATGAATGAAGTCCGCAAATATGAGGACGCAAAGTACTTTCTGCCAGACTTTGAAGACACGGAAAGATGCCATAAACCTGAGGATAAGCAAAAAGCTATCACTACCATTCCGGTCTCCGGGAGCGATACCGAGGAGAAAGAAGAGATAGTCTATTCAGGACCTCCCCGATACAACAAACCGGGATCGTCTATCCCTATTATGGTCTTTGGCAGTGACTCTGAAGACGTGTTCAACGCAGTATTCTCGGCTCGACCATCAGTGCAAGTCTTCATTGGAGATGATCAAAGTTTGCAGATCGCCATGGTTCCGCAATAGCATTACAAAGAGCTCGACGCACTTGATACCTACAGTGTGTAAGAACTGCAGATGTTCTACGTCCCTCCGAGGCAAAAAGATGAAAAGGAGATCCTCTTTTATCGATCCGTAGAAACCAAAGTGGAGAAAGAAATATGGCATGGCACCGATTCTACTCTTGACAGGCTCCAGCCCATCCGTCTACCCAGATACTACACAGAAGGATTAAAAAGGCTGTTGAGGCACCAAGGCGTACCCTTCAGACAGACTGCTCGAAAAGCTCAGTTCTACAACAGGATCTGGAACGTCCCTGGAACTCAGCGAAAATTGCCCAATGGGAGAATGGAAACGATCGGGCTTGGATATGTTCAATCCAAGAAACGGGAGTGATTTCATGGCTGCTACGTTATACATGATTTCGATGAAGAAGAGGATGCTCTTTTAAAAGACGCTAACCCTGAACCAAAACGAGGTCCCGCCATGAAAATGCCAAGTTCGTCGTTTAAAGAATAAATGGACAAGCTAATAAGAGAAACGGGTCAAAAGGTCCGGGATGATTATAGCCACGAAATGGCCATCTACGAGAAAGCCGGGATGCAGCGCCTCCTTCAGCAGGCTACGAAGAATGACGATACCTTTCATTTCCAGCCCGTCATAAAGAAGAGTCGACGTAAATGCAAAAATAAACTGAATAGCAAAAAAAACGTTCGACAACAGCAAAGCGGGTTCAAAAAGCAACGCGATCGAAAATTGAGTAGCCGGGATCCGTCTCTTGTAAAGAAGATGGGTCGAGCATATTCTTTTCTCCAAGACAAGACAAGGAAGATATTCAGTCTTGTCATTAAACATCAAATGATTACCCTCCCAGAGTCCAAGCACCCCGAACAAGCAAACAGGGTCCATCGCCCAGATTATTGCTCCTATCACCGAGTGATAGGACATCCTCTCGAAGACTGCTTCACATTCAAAAACTGGGTTGAAGACCAATACCAACTCGGAAGATTCGCTCTATCCGACAGTTGGAGGGTAGCCCCACCGCAAAGGCATGTGCCGAAAGCAACGCACATAGAGAGAGTAGAACTTGATCAACATCGATCTTGGAAACGATCTCGTACCTATCACGTAATAACGCTGTCAGAAGAAGGAATAGGCGAGGATATGGATGACCTCTCCCGGTGCTTCGAAAACGATGATGACGAGGTGATCTCAGAGTTTCCACCGGCTCCAAAAGAGCTAGAAGATGGGATACATACTACTGCAGATAACCTCAGAAAAATCGACTTGGGAATGGCAAACGACCCACGGCCAACGTTCGTCAATGAGCTGTTGTCTGAAGAAAAGGTGGCTACGCTCAGAGACGTGCTAATGCAGTATAAAGACTGTTTCGCATGGAACTACTCCGAAATGCCGGGACTAGATCCAGAAGTAGATGTGCACAAATTGGCGATATCTCCGGACATCAAGCCAATCAAACAAGCAGCGAGAAGAATGCGGCTCGAACTTGAAATGAGCATCAATGTTGAGGTCAAGAAGATAATCGGCTCCGGCTTTGTCCAAGAGGTTCAGTATCCTGACTGGATCGCCAACATCGTCCCAGTGATGAAGAAAAATAGGACAGTACACATCTGCGTATACTTTCGGGACCTCAACAAAGCATGTCCGAAGGATGACTTTCCCGTACCGGTCACCGAGCTGATGATAGACAACACGTCCACTCACGAAATCTTCTCCTTCATGGACGGCTCATCAGGGTACAATCAAATAAAGATGCATCCCGAACACCAGAAGCATACCGCTTTCCGGACCCCTTTGGGCATATTCTGCTACAAAGTGATGCCTTTCGGTCTGAAGAACGCAGACACTACCTATCAGAGGGCAATGACGAAGATTTTCGACGACCTCATACATGAGGTCGTCGAATGCTATATCGACGACTTTGTGGTGAAAAGAAAATCGCACGAGGAGCAATAGGAGCATCTAAAAATAGTATTTCAACGTCTTCGGAAATACAACTTAAAGATGAACCCTCTCAAATGCGCATTCGGAGTTTCCTCAGGCAAGTTCCTGGGATTCATCGTAGACATCGAGTCATCAAAATAGACCCGTCGAAGATCAAGGCGATTATGGAAATGCCCCGCCAAGAACTCTCAAGCAACTACGGTCTCTTCAAGGAAAGCTTGCATATATTTGGTGGTTCATAGCTAACCTCTCCGGCAAATGTCGTCCCTACAGTCACTTGATGAAGAAGGGAACCCCGTTCGTTTGAGATCGCAAATGCCAAAGCGCACTGGACGAAATCAAGCAATATCTGCAGAATCCGCCAGTACTGACCGCTCCGGTCAAGGGAAAGCCTCTCATTTTGTAAACAACTGCCCTTGAGGGTTCTCTAGGCGCATTATGGGCACAAGAAAACGACCAAGGGAAGGAGAGATCCCTCTACTATTTGAGTCGCGTTCTCCTGGGGGCAGAAAACAATTACTCCCCCATTGAAAAGCACTGCCTGGCGTTGATCTTCGCGATAATGAAGCTCAGGCACTATGCGTTGGCGCATGAGGTCCATCTCATATCAAAAGTGGATCCTCTCAAATATTTGATGTCAAGAGCCATACTAACAGTACGGCTCGCTAAATGGGCCCTACTCTTGATGGAATTCTTGATAACTTATCGACCTCTCAAGGCAGTGAAAGGCCAGACCATCGCCGACTTCCTCGCTGAGCATCCGATACCTGCCGATTCACCTTTAAATTGTGAGCTGCCAGACGAGCACGCGTTTGACACGATCGACAGGGAGAAAGAGAGGAGTGATACCCGATGGGAACTCTACTTTGATGGAGCATCTTCCATGAAGAAGTGAGAGCACAACACCCCTATAATCAAATCTGGGGTAGGCCTCATCTTCGTGACTCCACAAGGAGGGATAATGCGCTTTGCCTTCTCCTTAACAGAGCCAAGGAAAAACAATGAAGCCGAATATGAAGCTCTGATAGCAAGTCTTGAGATCGCTGTCGACATGGGAATTGAAAACCTCCTCATATACGGAGACTCCCAGTTGGTCGTTATGTTAGTGTATATGCTCTAGAGGCCATTACTGTATCATACTGGTTTGTATATTACTTAATGGAAGCTTGGGATATTCACCTTGTATATACAATCTTGCTCAAAATGGTAGTATGCTACTTGGTTTGTTTCTACTTCAATGTGTACATGTGTTTATTTTGCGATATCACCTATACGCATTAGTGGAGCCCTTAGGATCTTTGCTTGATTACCAGCGTTGTGATGGCAGTCACACTAGTGGGGGCTGGGTAATCTATAAGCACATCCTTATGTAGGTCCCTAGTCGCAGGACTATCGAGACAGGGCATCGATACTCCGGAGTAGACTAGCGCATGCGCTTCTCATCCCAGTGTGGGAGACGGTCTGTCCCACAGCCGTCAGTACGTCGTACTTGAGATAGTATGCGGGTGCTCGTTAGGTTACGAGTACACTGGACAGGACTCGTCGGGAACTGACTAGTTGGTTTTTATACCTATCGTCAGTTATCAGTTCCCAGGTGACATGAGTATAGCTTAGTCCGCTGACTTAACACTGGCACTTCGCCTCGAGTGTGTTCCTACTGTATTTTGATTACTACCCTACCACGGCTCAAAGGAGTCGTGCAAACCGGTGGTAGTTGGGTGCAGTCCCGAAGCACTTGGAGGCAGTGCCGGTTAGACAGGATTCGTCTCTCCCGGTATTGGGGGTTGACATCGCGCTGTGTCTAGGAGAGCCATTACACGAGTAGTCCCTGGCCAGGGCAAGCGAGATATACTGGTAGGCTTCCAGTGTTATCTCAGGGTGTTTTGGGCTTCACTCCGACACGACTTGTACCGCTATTTGGGGACTGACGTTTACCGCCCCCTAGGCCCGACATGCGATGTATCAGACGAACAGACCGGACCGTACGGAGACTGTCACAATCTGACTCAGTAGGAGTTCAGATGGGTTTTACCTCGTCAATCTTCTTGTCGGCATCTACCTGGGGACCGTTACGCACAGCTAGTGCCGCTTGCGGTCTGTGGTTAAACCCACTGCCAGCGTAGTGTCGAGTCTTTAGAGTCCCACACGGAGGGCTATTCGCCTCTGGGCAAAACTGAGTAGAGGTCGCATGGTTTTGCGGCAGGGTTCGTTCTCATCCGCGTACTTGTGCACGTTTGGAGTCCGGACGGTTTATACTAGCAGGCTCTGGTTTGAGCCAGATACTGGTATATGTTTTGGGGTTGCTTTTATCTCTCAGTATTCATGTTCATCGGAACGAGAATGCAGGTGTGTATGCACAGTTGTTTGAGGCGGAGGAAGAGGTTTTTCATTAGGGTTTCGGAACGGGTGCGTATGCACAGTTGACAGTCGTCTTTTTCCAAACCCTAATGGAATTATGAAATATCAATTAATAATAGTAATTAAATGAAATTGTGTCATGGTTGATTTTGTTGACTTGTTGACCATGGTTGACTTGTTGACCATGGTTGACTTGTTGACCATGGTTGAATGTTTGACCATCATCATTGCTTTGCAAGGATACTCCTTGATTCTAGCTTACATTCATTTAATGAAGTGATGATAGTGGTCATTCCAAATACAACCATCAACTATTTCATTTTGAATTATTATTATTAATTAGATAATTCTTTTTCTTTTGTTATGGTTGCAAAAGGAAAAGATAGCTCATTATATCATATCGATTCTCTCTCCTCACTTCATCTTCTTCTTCCTCAAGCTCAAGGAGAATCCTTCTCATGTGTTGAGAATCCCTCTCCTTGAAAGAAAAACACCCCAAAGATACACTCTACTCTCTCTAGGGTTCAAGGTTTAGCAAGCCGGAGATCCTAGTTCACTCTAAGTTCGAGAAAGAGCCCGAAGGTTGAACCCTCAGGTGGATCCATTTTTGACGGAAGAAGGCTACGAGGAAAGAACCATCAACCTCTACAAGGTTTCAAGAAGAAGGAGTTCAAGTTAGGTATAACCACTTTGCCGAGTAGTTAACTCTCCTTTGCATGTTTGCTAGTTTAGTTTAGTAACGATCCCGACCATGTTTAGTCCATGTTGCTCCCTACGACAAAATTTGATTGTTATACCGTTTCTGCCTCCCCGCAAGAACCGGGGATGGCAACGTGGACTTACAGTGGTATCAGAGCCTAACTAAACTTAAACTAGCTTGGTAGCGAAGTGTATGGAAGTTCGAAACGGAAAAATCACAAAAACCGGAAAAACAAAAACCCTAAGTTTCTGTTGAAATTTTTTGTGCTCTAAAATTAAAAAGTTTTACTCCTAAAATAGGGTCAGGGTTTTGTGAGAACACCCACCAAAAACGATCCCATGATTCCTCCAAAGCGCCGCGGTTCCGCGGCAATAGGTAGGGTTTTGCCGCGGAACCGCCGCCGTTTGGGCTCATCATGTGATTGGGTTTTGTGCAGTGTTCTTCTGGTAGGGTTTTGGGATTTTTAAGATATGTCATTCGTGCCTAGATTTTCCAGAAAAGAAATTTGTTTTTGGGGGCCTATAAATCCGTATTTTTGTCGAACTTCACTGCACTTTGACTACAATGGTTATATCTGTGATGTTTGTATGTATTGAACGTCGGCTAATCGCTATATGACGATTAGTCGGGGTTATACATCTCTGTGATCTGTGTTTGATGATGGTTTGTGTATATGAATGCGTTGGACTGTCGCGGGTGAATAGCCGGGGTGGATGTGAGATGAGTGTTTTCTTTTCTTTCATTCATGTAAAATGTAAATTGATGTAATATTATTATTTGTATGGCCGCGCAACCGGGTCGGGATTGTAGCTGTCATTGTATAATTCTTTTTACTGTTTTTGCTCCTAAGATAGACCCATGGAGGGGTGCATAAACTACCGGATACTTGGCGGGTAGTTTGCCGCACCCGTAGGGGTCTTGGGTGGGGTTTTGGCTATTTACCGCGACCGTGTAATCCGCTTTTCGTTGCAGGCTCGAAAGGATTGCGGATTCCTAGTATATCCAATGTATTCATCTGTGATCTGTAATGTCTATCATTGCTTTATATTTAGGCGTTGCTTATGTTTTACAGCCGCGCTAGCCCAGCCCCCGCTCTGTCGTTAGTTAAGTAACCTAACGGGTGATGACGGGGCCCCATGGCGAATGCATATGGCATAAGCGTACGTCATATTTTGGTTGTTTTCTGCAATGGTAGGATTAAATGATGGGACGCATTAAAAGAACTACTGCAAGAATATCACGCATTAAAAGAACTAATGCAAGATAATAAACCAAGCTAAAGTCGTTGGAACACTTTCGAAAAACCACTCGGTTCTTTTCAAAAACTAACTTTTAAATGCGGAGCTTGAGCCACTCCTTCTAAAAGCTATCTCGTTCCATCGATTATATCAAGTTCACTACGTTCACGGTTTTACCAAAACCATTCGTAGCCCTCCGTCGTTTCACATAAATAGTCAATAGTATTCAAGCTATGTATTTTGGCCAAAGTCAAGGCATAGTGATTGGTAGCTATTGGGTATTCATGTGTAGCATAGATAGATGCGTTGATTTGGGACAGTCGTACTGCCATTTTGGCCAAAGTCAAGGGTAGGTACGGATGGATCCAAATTAACCTGGATGGTGACGGGTAGAACTTGACATGTGACTTATGATATTTTGGCCAAAGTCAAGGTCATAAGAGCATGGGGCAAAAATCCACATCGGGAGTTTCATAAGTACTGAAACTTGCTAGATTTGCATACCATTTGGAGTGTGACGATCATGGTAGGATTCCTTCATTTTCGTCACGCGATGATATTTGGATCCCGATCCTACTGTGAGTATATGCTACTCCTCGGGAAATTTCTCACTAAACGATCAATGCTATAAACCTAGTAGGTGTCCAGAAAGGTGTTAGCGGGGCTACGCCCCCAGGAAAAAGAGGTTCTTAAATTAAGGAACTTCGCGAAAGCGTTGGAAAACCTCCCTCGAAGTACCGACACTGGCCTGGCTGAACGGTTAAGCAAGTATTGTGCGGTGGGATTGATCCCGGCTAATTCTTCCTTTATGGTTTGAGGAGGGATTCGAGAGACAGTGGGAGCCATCCTGTTTAGACAAATTAAAAACCATTCTAAACTTGCAAGAGCATCGTGCTGAGTGTTTCTTCTCTCTCTCCTAATTGCAGCGACCAAATCGACATGACTGGACTTAAGTTACTGCTAGATAAAAACATACTGACAGGGCCAAACTACAAAGATTGGCTCAGGAATGTCAAAATGACAATCACTTACGACAAGCTGGGGTATCTTCTTACCACCAAAGCCCCCCCCCGTCCCAGGTCCCACCTCCAGCGTCGCGGATAAGGAAATCCGTAAGACTTGGGAGATTGATTGCGCGAAGGCCAAGTGCCTCGTGCTTGCCTCTATGGACAACGAACACCAGAGGAGGCACGAGAATATGGACCTGGAATCCATATTTCTTCATACAAAAGAACTGTATGGAGAGCAGTCTCGTATCGCAAGATACGAAGTGTCGAAGAAGTTATTTTCGGCAAAGTTGGCCGTCGGATCATCGGTAGCGGACCACGTGCTTAAGATGATTGGCTACATTGAGGAGCTCGCAGAACTTGGGACCACGTTGGAGAGTGAGCTCTATACGGACTTAGTTCTCCAGTCCCTTCCTTCCACTTACGCCCAGTTCATACTAAATTTCAACTTGCAAGAAAAGGAAGTTGAACTTTCAGAACTCCTCGACATGCTGAGGAGCGCAGAGGGCACCCTACAGAAAGGTAGGGAAACACCCACTTTGTTTGTAGGAGGATCTTCTTCTTCTAGGTCCAAGGCGAGAGCCAAGGGAAAGAAGAAGAAAGCCCCCGCCAAACCAAGGGGCGGTGTTAGTAAAGTGGAAAAGAAGGGAAAAGAAAAAGCAACAAAGTTAGCGGGGAAACTGGTGGGTAAAGAGGAATGCTTCTATTGTCATAAGAGTGGACACTGGAAGAAGGATTGCAGGGCTTGGAAAGCCAGGACACAGGAACTGAAGCAGGTTGCGGCTTCAGCTTCAGGTGTGTATGTTATTGAAAACTGTCTTTCGATAAACTCTACTTCCTGGGTATTGGATACCGGATCAGGATCTCATATCTGTAATTCTTTGCAGGCATTGAGAAATCGTAGGGTTTTGAAGGCAGGTGACATGACCCTCAGAGTTGCAAACGGAGCTAGCATGGATGCTAAAGCCGTGGGGGACTATCACCTGGGAATGTCATATGGACATGTTTTGGTTTTGCGTAATTGCTTTTTTATACCCAACGCAACTTGTAATATCATTTCTGTATCTTTGGTTTCTAAAGAAGGTTATGAATTTGCGTTTGTAAGAAATGTTGTAAACATTCACCTTAATCAAGTTCTGATTGGGTCAGGTACACTGAGCAATGGTATATACGTATTAAACCAACCACAGATTTTCAATGTCCAGAATACACACAAAAGAAAGTCTCCAGATATCAATCAGACTTTCTTATGGCATTGTAGACTGGGTCACATCAATGAGAGAAGGTTGACTAAGTTACATACAGAAGGATATTTGGATCCGTTCAAATATCAATCGTATGCCACTTGTCAATCCTGTCTCAAAGGAAAGATGACAAAGACTCCGTTCACTGGACACGGAGTAAGAGCAAGCGAGCTCTTTGGACTCGTACACAGCGACGTGTGCGGTCCAATGTCTACACATGCGCGAAGCGGTTATTCTTACTTCATTACTTTTACGGATGACTTTTCAAGATACGGTTATGTCTTCTTAATGAAACATAAGTCCGAAGCTTTTGAAAAGTTCCAGGAATATAAGAATGAAGTAGAAAAACAAACCGGCAAAAGTATCAAGATTCTAAGATCGGATCGAGGTGGAGAATACTTAAGTGCCGAGTTCCTGAATTACTTAAAAGAGAATGGAATTCTCTCTCAGCTTACTCCTCCATACACTCCGCAACATAACGGTGTATCGGAGAGACGGAACCGCACCCTATTGGATATGGTACGGTCCATGATGAGTAATGCTGAGTTACCGCGATCATTCTGGGGGTATGCGCTACAATCAGCTGCATACCTTTTGAACAGAGTTCCCACTAAGACTGTGCCTACCACACCATATGAGATGTGGTGTGGGAAGAGGCCCCATCTTAATCACATTAAAGCATAGGGATGTCCAGCTTTTGTCAAAAAGCAGCATGCGGACAAGCTCGAGGCACGCTCAGTACAGTGCAAGTTTGTGGGATATCCAAAGAACTCCAAGGGATATTTCTTCTACTGCGATGAGGAACAAAAAGTTCTTGTTTCTCGTCATGCTCATTTTCTGGAATACCGGTTCTTAGAAAAGGAAATTAGTGGGAGCACAGTAGAACTGGAAGAAATTCCAGAACCACGGACTATTACTGAAAGTTTAGTGGAACCAGAAAGTTCAAAAGAACAGGACATTCCTACGCCGCTCCGCAGGAGTAGTAGGCAGTCTCATCCGCCCGAGAGATACTACGGTTTTCTCATAGACGGGGATAGAGAGGATTGCATCATAGATTATGATGAGCCTACTAGCTTCCAGCAGGCCGTTCAGAGCGTTGACTCGGTAAAATGGCTGGATGCAATGCGGACCGAAATGGAGTCCATGTACACAAACAAAGTATGGACGTTGGACATTGCTCCAGACGGGGTAAAACCCGTAGGATGCAAGTGGATCTTCAAAAGGAAGATTGGTGTAGATGGACAGGTTGAGACCTATAAAGCTAGACTTGTAGCTAAGGGTTTCCGTCAAAGACCTGGTTTGGACTATGACGAAACCTTTTCTCCAGTGGCTATGCTGAAATCCATTCGGATCCTTCTTGCCATTGCTGCCTTCCACGATTATGAGATTTGGCAGATGGACGTAAAAACCGCTTTTCTAAATGGAAATTTAGAGGAGTGTGTCTATATGGATCAGCCAGAGGGTTTCATTCAGAGTGGGAGCAGCGGAAAGGTGTGCAAGTTGCTTAAGTCCATCTATGGACTAAAGCAGGCATCGCGGAGTTGGAACATCTGTTTTGATGAGACGGTTAAGGAATTTGGCTTTATCAAAAATCCAGATGAACCATGCATCTATTGTAAATTTGTAGCGAGAATTGTAGTATTCCTCGTTTTATACGTGGATGACATTCTCTTAATAGGAAATGACATTCCTATGCTGCAATCTGTCAAGGGATTCTTGTCACACAGGTTCTCCATGAAAGACCTGGGTGATGCCTCATACATCCTGGGGATCCGGATCCATCGTGATAGATCCAAGAGGATATTAGGACTTTCACAGTCCAGGTACATCGACACCGTACTGAAAAGATTCAGTATGGAAGATTCCAAGCGCGGTAACCTACCGGCTTGTCACGGGATCACCCTCTCTAAAGAGATGTCTCCCAAGACTGATTTGGAGAGGGATCGCATGTCTATTATACCCTACGCTTCTGCGGTAGGCTCTATAATATATGCGATGTTGTGTACCAGACCGGATGTAGCTTATGCACTGAGTGTGGTAAGCCGGTATCAGTCAAACCCTGGGGAGAAGCACTGGATAGCGGTAAAGAACATTCTCAAGTACCTGAGAAGGACTAAGGAGATGTTCTTGGTGTATGGCGGAAAAGACCTCCAGATCGAGGCCTTTGCTGACTCCAGCTTCCAGAGTGACAAGGATGATTCCAAGTCCATGTCGGGTTTTGTCTTTACCCTCAATGGAGGGGCGGTGTGTTGGAAGAGTTCCAAACAGGAAACCGTTGTAGACTCGACGATGGAAGCGGAATATATCGCTGCATCTGATGCCGCAAAAGAAGCAGTCTGGATGAGGAAGTTCTTGAAAGAACTTCAGGTGGTTCCGTCCATTGTTGATCCAATACCTCTGTATTACGACAACAACGGGGCTATAGCTTTACCAAAGGAACCCAGGTCCCATCAGAGATCCAGACACATCTTGAGGCGGTATCACCTGATCAGAGAGATCGTGGATCGCAAGGAGATCGAGGTTCGGAGAGTTGCTTCAGAAGAAAACACTGCAGATCCATTCACTAAGGCCCTGCCCCAGACTCAGTTCGAGCGGCTGATCGAGATGATAGGTCTTCGATACGCCAGTACATGGCCTTAGTGCAAGTGGGAGATTGTTAGTGTATATGCCCTAGAGGCCATTACTGTATCATACTGGTTTGTATATTACTTAATGGAAGCTTGGGATATTCACCTTGTATATACAATCTTGCTCAAAATGGTAGTATGCTACTTGGTTTGTTTCTACTTCAATGTGTACATGTGTTTATTTTGCGATATCACCTATACGCATTAGTGGAGCCCTTAGGATCTTTGCTTGATTACCAGCGTTGTGATGGCAGTCACACTAGTGGGGGCTGGGTAATCTATAAGCACATCCTTATGTAGGTCCCTAGTCACAGGACTATCGAGACAGGGCATCGATACTCCGGAGTAGACTAGCGCATGCGCTTCTCATCCCAGTGTGGGAGACGGTCTGTCCCACAGCCGTCAGTACGTCGTACTTGAGATAGTATGCGGGTGCTCGTTAGGTTACGAGTACACTGGACAGGACTCGTCGGGAACTGACTAGTTGGTTTTTATACCTATCGTCAGTTATCAGTTCCCAGGTGACATGAGTACAGCTTAGTCCGCTGACTTGACACTGGCACTTCGCCTCGAGTGTGTTCCCACTGTATTTTGATTACTACCCTACCACGGCTTAAAGGAGTCGTGCAAACCGGTGGTAGTTGGGTGCAGTCCCGAAGCACTTGGAGGCAGTGCCGGTTAGACAGGATTCGTCTCTCCCGGTATTGGGGGTTGACATCGCGTTGTGTCTAGGAGAGCCATTACACGAGTAGTCCCTGGCCAGGGCAAGCGAGATATACTGGTAGGCTTCCAGTGTTATCTCAGGGTGTTTTGGGCTTCACTCCGACACGACTTGTACTGCTATTTGGGGACTGACGTTTACCGCCCCCTAGGCCCGACATGCGATGTATCAGACGAACAGACCGGACTGTACGGAGACTGTCACAATCTGACTCAGTAGGAGTTCAGATGGGTTTTACCTCGTCAGTCTTCTTGTCGGCATCTACCTGGGGACCGTTACGCACAGCTAGTGCCGCTTGCAGTCTGTGGTTAAACCCACTGCCAGCGTAGTATCAAGTCTTTAGAGTCCCACACGGAGGGCTATTCGCCTCTGGGCAAAACTGAGTAGAGGTCGCATGGTTTTGCGGCAGGGTTCGTTCCCATCCGCGCACTTGTGCACGTTTGGAGTCCGGACGGTTTATACTAGCAGGCTCTGGTTTGAGCCAGATACCGGTATATGTTTTGGGGTTGCTTTTATCTCTCAGTATTCATGTTCCTCGGAACGAGAATGCAGGTGTGTATGCACAGTTGTTTGAGGCGGAGGAAGAGGTTTTTCATTAGGGTTTCGGAACGGGTGCGTATGCACAGTTGACAGTCGTCTTTTTCCAAACCCTAATGGAATTATGAAATATCAATTAATAATAGTAATTAAATGAAATTGTGTCATGGTTGATTTTGTTGACTTGTTGACCATGGTTGACTTGTTGACCATGGTTGAATGTTTGACCATCATCATTGCTTTGCAAGGATACTCCTTGATTCTAGCTTACATTCATTTAATGAAGTGATGATAGTGGTCATTCCAAATACAACCATCAACTATTTCATTTTGAATTATTATTATTAATTAGATAATTCTTTTTCTTTTGTTATGGTTGCAAAAGGAAAAGATAGCTCATTCTATCATATTGATTCTCTCTCCTCACTTCATCTTCTTCTTCCTCAAGCTCAAGGAGAATCCTTCTCATGTGTTGAGAATCCCTCTCCTTGAAAGAAAAACACCCTAAAGATACACTCTACTCTCTCTAGGGTTCAAGGTTTAGCAAGCCGGAGATCCTAGTTCACTCTAAGTTCGAGAAAGAGCCCGAAGGTTGAACCCTCAGGTGGATCCATCTTTGACGGAAGAAGGCTACGAGGAAAGAACCATCAACCTCTACAAGGTTTCAAGAAGAAGGAGTTCAAGTTAGGTATAACCACTTTGCCGAGTAGTTAACTCTCCTTTGCATGTTTGCTAGTTTAGTTTAGTAACGATCCCGACCTTGTTTAGTCCATATTGCTCCTTGCGACAAAATTTGATTGTTATACCGTTTCCGCCTCCCCGCAAGAACCGGGGATGGCAACGTGGACTTACACGTTAGTCAAGTAAATGGCGACTATCAAACGTGCAAACCAGAGTTGGTAAAGTACGGTGAAAGAGTGTAACAATTGCTGACTCAAATTCCCTCCTACGCACTGGAAACCATATCGCGTGCGGAAAATAGCAAAGTGGATGCATTAGCCAAACTCGCTAAAGAACTGGCTGACGAAAACCTCGATGATGTAAGGATTGTGATACAAAGCCGTCGGGTTCTTGCACCAGCGGAAATATCTCCGGAGTCGTCTGAAGAAAAAGAAACGACCAAGCAAACGGCCTTACAAATAAAAGACCGGGAAAAGGCTAAGGATTGGAGAGAAGTCTTTATAGAGTACTTCAAATCCCATCGAACACCTGAAGATGCGTCCTCAAGACATCAGCTCATTAAACGAGCTCTATCTTTCGCCTTCGTTAATGATATGCTGTATAAGAGATCGTTCAACTCTCTATGGCTGAGATGCCTAGGAACGGAAGAAGCAAGGAGATTCGTCCAAGAAACTCACGACGGACTATGCGTTTCATCAAGCCGGGCCAAAGATGAAGCTGAAGATCAAAAGAATAGGCTACTATTGGCCTACAATGATCCAAGACTGCCTTGAATACGCGAAGCAGTGCCACTCGTGCCAGATTCACGGGGACTTTATCCACCAGCATCCAAATCCACTACATCTAATGGTGGCTAGCTGGCCGTTTGAAATGTGGGGAACTGACATAATCGGGCCCATCGAACCAGCATCGTCCAGAGGACACCGGTTCATACTGGCGACAATCGATTATTTCTATAAGTGGGAAGAAGCAGTACCGCTAAGAGAAGTGATGACGGAGAATATCCTTCATTTCTTCAAGACACACGTCATCTATCGGTTCGGCACTCCGCGACGGATTATCTCCGATAACGGGCCGGTCTACAAAAGCCATAAGATCAGCCTCTTCACACAGCAGCATAATATAGACTGGAGATACTCTTCGGTCTATAATTCTTGAGCTAACGGTCTGGCTGAGGCCTTCAACAAGACCTTGATAAAGATCGTGAAAAAGACGGTGTCTCGAAATAAGAAGGACAGGCATGAGAGATTACATGAAGCTCTTTGGGCGTATCGAACTATGTTCAAAATGGCCACAAACACAACGCCGTATGCATTGGTATTCGGCACTGAAGCAGTACTTCCCTTGGAAATAGAGTTACCCTCTCTGCGAGTGGCAGTTCACTACGAGCTCACAGACGAAGAGAATGCTCATCTTCGGCTTGAGGAGCTCGACGCCCTCGACGAATCCCGGCTCATGGCGCAACAAAACTTGGAGTCTTACAAAGCAAAGATGACGCGCTCATACGAGAGATTGACTAGGTCGAGAACATTCCGCCAAGACAAACTCGTGCTAGTGGTAAAGAGACCTATGATCCCTAATCAAGCCAAACGGGGGAAATTCGAGCCGAACTATAATGGCCCGTACATCATAGAAAAAATCTACCAGGGTGGGGCTTATTTGATCATGGATATGCATGGCGAAAGACCCTTCAAGCCAATAAACGAACGGTTCTTAAAAAAATACTACGCCTGACGAGTCACGGCCTAGGTCAATGATAGATGACGACGCCTATGTCCGCTCGCTATCTTCCCAAGCCGGAACTCTATAAGTGGTATCCGACGAAACCTCGCCTCGAAAACGTGCGACGGACCAAAACGTCCTTAAACTAACGATGGACCGCAATGTCCTAAAACTTGCAACTGACCGAGACGTCTATAAACTACTACGGACCGCAGCATCCCAATACTGACACAAAAAAATGGTATGTCCATAAGCGAGATGGGCACGGATGAAAACCCGAAAGGGCTCCGTGAGTAAATACAGCAGGACTACCAGCGAGTTTGTGAAAACCCGAAAGGGCGCAATCTCGTTAAAAGACACTTGCAAGGTCCCCTCGACCCTGCAAGGAGAAAATACCTGCGTGAGATCTTTACGACTCACAAGAGAGCAACACACTTAGGAATCCCCACAATTCCTAAGGAGAAAACACACTTACGAGATCCTCACGACTTGTAAGGAGAATTCCCCTTTGAGACCTTCACGGCTCATAGGATTCAAAAGCCTTAGGCTACAGGGATCTGAACCTGTTCTTAAGCCGTCATACACTCCGATTTTACCCTACAAGCATTTCAATATTGACCCTTGTATACAATCCACGGGCACAAATAAAAATTTCCCTAACAAAGTCCCACCAGCGACTAGAGATATGCTCACACGGTGAACAACCCTTGTAAGTCCTCTCGACTTATAAGGAGAAAACACTCTTGTAAGATCCTTACGACTTATAAGAGAACACGTGCTTAGGAATCCTCACGATTCCTAAGGAGAAAATGCACCTACGAGATCCTCACGACTCGTAGGGAGACATACCTTTATGAGACCCTTACGACTCTTAAAGTCAAAAAGCCTTGGTCAATAGGATCCTAACCCTGTTTGCTATGCCACCTTTGTTCGAACCGACAAAGGCAAATGATGATTCGCTCCTGGCAATATCCCAGTGGTAGCGATGCTGATGCCTAAATCGGTATCAAATCCCAAGTCCTTTCACGGAAAATGATGAATCGCTTCTAGCAATATTCCAATCGTAGCGATACTGATGCTGATATTGGCATCAGGTTCTGTTCATATCAGATTTTTGCATTTTCATACCGCCCAATTTTTTATCACATTGCATATCGGTAGGTACTCTTGAGCCGTGTTTGCTAGTAAATTGCAGGATACAGGTTCTCGGCTCTAAAAAGGTGAAATTCATGGAAAAACACGACAAAACCCGGGTTCCTGCCAACCACAGATAAAACACGGGTCTCCACTCTTTATCCGTCTGTTGCCACATACCAGTTTAAGAGACAAAATGGCAAATCAATGTCATTTTCATGCACAAGGCTCAATGGCAACACAAGATCCAAGAAATCTATGCGGAGCTCAAGAAAATCATGGCAAAAAGATCCACATCCAATCACCTTTTGGTCTACTAAAATTCTGGAAGAAATGTGGAAAGATTATCAGAAAAATCATATACCATACTGAAGTACATGAAAGACCAGGGAACCCCACAAAGCCCGAGAAGACAATTCCACTAAAGTGTCGCGGTTCCGCGGCATAAGCATGCTTAGGCCGCGGAACCGCGGCCGTATGGCCTCCTCATGTGCTGATGTTTCAGGGGTAGTTTTGTCTTTTCATGAAGGGACAGATTTTTGCCCTAGGTTTTCAGTTGCCTGCCTATAAATAGTCCAGAACTTGCCAAAGCCAAGGGTGCTTAATCTTGTATTTTTTAGGGTTTAGAATACTTGTTCTTCTTCCTCTTCTCATCTCTTCTCCATTGAAAAACTTGTAGTGAGCTTTTGTGAGTGAAGAATGATGAATAAAGAAGTTCATTTTGTTATTATACTTGTCTTTCTCTTTTTATGTTAATCGCTTGTAATCGTTAATTGATAAGTAGTTGTTATTTATTGTTGTTTCTTTCTTGTCTCTTTTCCTTTATCCTTAAACAACCATGACGCTTACGCTTGATCCTTGCTGAGGTGAGGTCGCAAATAGCTAGTTGTTATCTTCTAATCTCCTTCTTTCTATCTTCCTCTTTTATTTTATTTTCTTTTCGTTACGATGTGTGAGTAGTTTCCATACTTGTTAGGGTAGGATAAGGGAAGTTTAAGAGAAGGAAATCTCTCTCACTCTTTCCTTGTCCAACATCTTAAATCACCTCCCGTTAATTGAACCACAATCCGCTCCCTACGGCACCCTATCCTACATGATAGCGGTGATTCCGTAGTGAGACCGGTTGTGGTTGAATTAACCGGAGGTTATGGCTAAGAGCCAAGAACGGACGGACAAGCACCAAAAGGAAGAACTTAAGCGTTGGAAAGCCTAGCTTATACTCGCAAGTTCCTTCCTAGTCGTGCTAATCCCCGTTGTTGCCGATTACCGTAACACCGATATTAAGAGTGGCAATGAAAGAAGTGAGCGACTCCTAACTCAAACTAACCTAATCCTAACCCTAACAAGCTCTCTTTACATATCATTTTACCACTTAGTTAATCACAACAAATCTGGAAAATTGGACTTAACCCGTTAAAACACATAGAAAAAGATTCCCATCTCCCTGCGGACGACCCGTACTCAACCGGCTAGCTACAAGCGAAACCGTTTTGATTGCGGTAATTAACTAAACTTGAACACACAGAATCTCTACCAATCAAATGGCGCCGTTGCCGGGGAGACGGTAGTTTATTTTTTTGTGTAATTTCGGGTTAACTTGTGAATATAAATATAACCAAAAAAAACAAAACAAAAAAATATACTTTGTAAAGAAAAACCATTTTGTTATTTTTGATTAGTTTTTGCGCTAGTGTGCAGGATAATACGAAGTTCGAGTTCAGTGCCAAAGACGTGGGGAGATAGACCCACATCTCGCGGCTACACCGCGACAGATTCAAGACGAAAAAATAAAACGGTCTACTAAAAATTCTGGAGCAAATACAGTGAACAATTCAAGATTCAAGACATCCAGAAAAGAAAAGGACAGCCAGGGAAGCATCTACAACAAAACTGAAGCTTCAAGGACACCATAGAGCCGCGGAACCGCGGCATAAGCATGCTTAGGCCGCAGAACCGCGGCGGTTTGGTGGAGTCAGCCGCCCAAAATTCCCTGTAAGTCTCTCTAGCCCTCTCCCACTCCTCTGGACTCCAATAAACTGTGTTTTCTGCAGCATTCTTTGCGCAAATTCTCTTCCCCCTTCCAATAAACTGTTCTTGTGCAGGATTCTTTGCGCCGCGCTAAAAATAAAAATTATTTGCAGTTGATTTGTACCGCTTTGCATTCATTAATACGGACTTAAAGGGCTTGAAACCAATTCAGATTGGGTGGGGATTTCATCACCCTTCCCAGGACCCCAGAAATCACAAAAAGCATATGCATCGACCATTGTTAAATTAAAAAATACTAGACTCAGCCCTAAGGACTTCGCGCTCAATAGGACAGAGGACTAGTTACAGGCATCGGCCGTTTATCCTATCTGACTTTTGCGGTGCCTAGGCAAGTGTGACGAAGGCAAGTGGTTATTTAATTAAGGAACTTCGCGAAAGCGTTGGACAACCTCCTACTTACCTGGCACTTATCTGGCCACATTTGACGGAGAAGAGGCGGTTTGAGGTCCTATTTCTAGCCCTCTGGAACAGTTAGGAGCTGTCTAGCAGACCTAGGTGACCCTAGATCTAGGTGACCCTAGATCTAGGTGTGATTGCGCATATCTTGTTTGTAATTGCTTAAAGTCGTAAGTCCGTACTTATTTCTGTAAAGCTCTTTCTTAAAAAAAAAAGGGGAAAAATCAAAACTTTTATAAAAACTTGCCCTTTGTCGCCAAATCCATTTTTCACCCACCACCCATCGTATTTCTCCATTGACGTTTTCTTACCCTCACCTTCTCCGCTCTGACTATACTAAACTCGTTTAGTGTATGTCCGCTTGGACTCGGGACACTAGCGCCCGCCTAGTCCGCGTTACGTTAGTCGCTACCGACTACGCGATCGACTCAGACGTCGAAACTCCGACCACTCCTCTTTCACCCTTACCTTTGCCGGCCAACTCCGACGTTGACCGGAATTCTGTTCATACATCTTCACCTTCACCATCACCAACCTCTTCTTCCGCGATGTCAGGATTTAATCCAAACATCTCTTTGACTACCCCTGGATTGGCTCCACCTCCTACGGAGACCAATAACCCACCACCACCGCCTGTTGTAGCGCCGCAGCGAATCGCGCTCCAGGATCGTTTCTATCCCACCCGTTCTGCACTTCCCACCTGCCTTTCTCTTCCACCGGCCAATGGGGATAATTTTGAAATTAAGCCCCACTTCATCAACATACTTCCACGATTTCATGGGCTTGAATCTGAAGATGCCTATATCTTCATCAATAAATTTCAAAACGTTTGTGCCATGATGAAAACCACCCAGCTGTCGGACGATGCTATACGCCTACGGGTCATTCCGTTCACTTTATGCGATCTTGCTGAAAAATGGCTGTATAGCACCGCTTCCCACTCCATAACCAGTTGGGACGAGTTTGTAAAAGCGTTTCTCAAGAAATTTTATCCGAATCATAAAACCGCAAGGATACGTAACGAAATCAACCAATTCTCTCAGCTTTCTTCTGAACCCTTCTGGAAGTGCTTTGACCGGTACAAAGACCTTCTTGTTCAGTGTCCTCACCACGGTATAGAGAAATGGCAACTTTGCCAAACCTTATACGAGGGCCTGAACCCAGCAACCAAGCAGTTGTTGGAAACCATCTGTCAGGGCCACTTCCTATCAAAATCTGACGAGAAAGCGTGGCAATTCTTTGACGACCTTGCGGAGCAAACGCTACAATGGGAGAGCACCAGACCGACTTCTTCTTCTACCTCCACTTCTACCGGTCAGTCTAGGATAGGAATTCACCAACTTGATGTCTCTATTGCGATGAAAGCTGAAATGGCTGCAATAATGAGAAAGCTTGAAGCCATAGAGAGCAAATTTTCTTCTCCTGCTCCTACCCCTGTTCTCCCCCTTCGTACCATTTGCGCTTGTTGTTCCGATCCTTCTCACTTGACCAAAGAGTGTCCTTACAATCCACCCTCTCAAGGACAGGATCAGGTTAATGCTGCATTTCAGCAAAGACCGAGGAATGATCCATACTCTTCCACCTACAATCCCGGTTGGAGGAACCACCCCAATTTCGCCTGGAATCAGAATCAGAATCAATTCCAAGGCAACAATTTCCAAAGGCCCCCTCCTCCGCAACAACAAGCGCAACAACAAGCTCAACATCAGTTTCAGCAGCCCTTCCAACCCCAACCTTTTCAAAATCAGACGAACAACTTTGCACCAAACAATTCTTTTCCCCAAAACAATTTTGTTCCGTCAAACAACGATAAGGTTTCCTCGCTCGAACAAAGTCTGGAGGCGTTCGTTAAACAATCGACACAATCCACCGCCAACATCCAGTCTTCCATTCAGTCATTAGTGCAACACACTGCCGCTCACGGGCAAAGCATCAAAACCATCGAGGCCCAGATTGCACAGCTGAATGCGGCCTTAAGCGAGCGAGAGAAGGGGAAGCTCCCGTCCCAGCCACTCCCAAATCCCGGTCACCCACAGAATGTACATGTTGCTCTTGAACAACAGAACCATAATGTGAGTGCCGTGACCACATTGAGATCGGGAAGGATGCTGCAAAACAACATTGGCACACGGATCAACGATGACACCCCGGCCGCTGCTTCTTCTTCTCCTTCTTCTTCTTCTTCTGCTCTGAACGGACCCGCTTCTCACTCCGCGAAAACACCTGTTCTGGGATCCGTTCCAACTCCACAATCTCCTTCACAAGCATTAGACTCAACCAATTTTAAAAACGTCCCATTTCCAAACCGGTTGAGGTCTAATAAACAAAATCCTCAAATGGAGAAGATTCTGGAGTTATTTAAGCAGGTTAACATTAACATTCCTCTTTTAGATGCCGTCCAACAAGTCCCGTCCTACGCGAAAATCTTAAAGGACTTATGCACGAAAAAGAGGAAGTCTCAGGTACCCAAGAAAGTTTTCTTGGCTAGTGCTGTGAGTGATGCCCTTACCCAATCTTTACCACAAAAACGGAAGGACCCTGGCTGTCCTACGATTTCTATTACCATTGGGGATAAGAACATCAACCGCGCACTATTAGATCTTGGTGCCAGTGTTAATCTACTTCCGTACTCAGTATACGAGCAATTAGGCGTAGGAGAGCTGAAACCCACACACTGCACTCTCCAAATGGCCGACCGATCGATCACCCATCCTAGGGGTGAGCTAGAGGATGTGTTAATCAAAGTCGGGGACTTCATATTCCCCGTTGACTTCATTGTATTAGACACACAGCCTGTAGCTAACCCCCGGAATCAAATTCCGGTGATACTCGGTCGCCCATTCCTTGCAACCTCAAATGCTGTGATCAATTGTCGCAATGGTTCGATGAACCTCTCTTTTGGAAACATGACAATTGAACTCAACATTTTTAGGTTGGGGAATCAGCCCTCCGAACCTAATGCTCATATACTGGACGTCTGCTCGATCCAGGAGATCACCCCTGAAGAATGTAAATTCGAGGAGTTTCTGTTCGATCATGCTAACCTTAACGCCACTAGTGCGTTCCTCCTCGAACCTGCTGCTGTTTCTGCGCCCGACAACGACTACGAGTGTTTCACATTCTTGAACGATCTTAGCCGCTCGCAACCCAAGTTTGAATCCTTCGAATTTCTGGATGAGTTACCTGAACCATCCGACTCGGTCGCTTACACTCATTTCGAACCTTTGCTGGAATCTTTTGAGTTCGAGACCGCTTCACCAATCTTGCCTTCCATCGTTTCACCTCCAACGCTCGAACTCAAGCCTTTGCCATCTCACCTTAAGTACGCTTATTTAGGTGAGAACGAGACCCTCCTTATCATCATCTCGGCTTCTCTAGCTCCAGAGCAAGAGAAAGCCCTTCTCGCGGTCTTGCACAGCAACAGGCAAGCTTTTGGCTGGTCCATGGCAGACATCAAGGGGATTAGTCCCCTGATCATTGAACATCACATTCATCTGAAGGATGAAGCCAAACCAGCCCGGGATCCACAAAGACGTCTCAATCCAGTCATGAAAGAGGCTGTGAAGAAGGAGATCGTAAAATGTCTGGATAGTGGTATCATTTACCCTATCTCTGATGGCCAGTGGGTTAGCCCCATTCACGTTGTCCCCAAGAAATCAGGTATAACGGTCATCACTAACGAGGCGAATGAGTTAATCCCTACTCGCACCCAAACTGGGTGGCGAGTATGCATCGATTACAGAAAACTCAACGCCACAACGCGGAAGGACCACTTTCCGCTACCTTTCATTGACCAAATGCTTGAACGATTGGCCGGACATGAGTACTACTGCTTTCTTGATGGCTACTCTGGCTATAATCAAATTCCCATCGCCGAAAAAGACCAGGACAAGACCACTTTCACTTGTCCTTTCGACACGTTTGCATATCGTCGCATGCCCTTTGGGTTATGCAATGCGCCCGCTACCTTCCAGCGGTGTATGATGGGAATTTTCTCAGACATGGTGGAAAAATTTCTGGAGATCTTCATGGATGATTTCTCCATCTTCAGCGATTCCTTCAACGAGTGTTTGCTGCATCTTGACGCTGTCCTTACCCGATGTAAGGACAAGAACCTCACTTTGAATTGGGAGAAGTGCCACTTCATGGTGCGCGAAGGTATTGTCTTAGGACATATCATCTCGCAAAATGGCATAGAGGTTGACAAAGCGAAGATTGAGGTCATTTCCAATCTCCCTCCTCCCCGATGCGTCAGAGATATCCGAGCCTTCCTTGGCCATGCCGGTTTCTATAGACGGTTCATCAAGGACTTTAGCAAGATTGCTAGGCCCTTGACTCTTTTGCTGGCCAAGGATACGCCATTCGACTTCAACTCGAGCTGTGTGACTGCATTCGAGTCATTGAAAAGCTCACTCACTTCTGCTCCCGTTCTTTCTTCGCCTGACTGGACGCACCCATTTGAGATTATGTGCGACGCATCCGACTTTGCCATTGGTGTTGTCCTTGGACAACACATAAACAAGATGCCGCACGTAATCTATTATGCGAGCCGAACCCTGAACGACGCCCAACTCAATTATACAACAACTGAGAAGGAATTCTTAGCTGTTGTATTTACTTTAGAGAGGTTCAGGCCCTACCTCATCAGCTCTGCATTCATTGTCTACACAGACCATTCTGCTCTGCGCCATCTTTTTGCGAAGAAAGATGCAAAATCTCGGTTAATACGTTGGATCCTCTTGCTTCAAGAGTTTGACCTTGTCATTAAGGACAAACGAGAATGTGAAAACGTAGTTGCCGACCATCTCTCACGACTTCCTTCTTCGCCTTCGCTTCCAATTCCGATCAATGACGTTTTCCCGGATGAACAGCTCTTGACAGTATCTTGCGAACCCTGGTTCGCAGATATTGTGAACTATTTGGCCACGGGATTACTACCGACTGAATGGTCAAGTCAGGACAGACTTCGCTTCTTATCCCAAGTAAAACACTTTTACTGGGACGAACCCTATCTGTTCAAGTACTGTCCCAACCAGATTATTCGTCGGTGTGTCCCTGACAAGGAATTCAAGAGTGTGCTGCCATTTTGCCACGATCAAGTGTGTGGCGGGCATTTTGGCCCCAGAAAGACAGCTGAGAAGATCTTGTAATGTGGTTTCTACTGGCCACAACTCTTCAAAGACGCTCATGACTATTGCAAGACTTTCTCCCGGTGCCAACACTTGGGCCGGATATCCTGGAGGAACGAGATGCCGCTCCAACCAATCTTGGTTGTGGAGATTTTCGATATTTGGGGGATAGATTTCATGGGGCCGTTTCCCAGCTCTTTCGGGAACTTGTACATCCTTCTCGCTGTTGATTACGTCTCTAAGTGGGTCGAGGCTGTGCCCAGCCGGACTAACGACAACAAGGTTGTCGTTAGGTTTCTTAAAGAAAACATTTTCTCCCGGTTTGGGCACCCCCGAGCGATCATTAGCGACAATGGAAGTCATTTCTGCAATAAGACTTTCGAGGCCTTGATGCGGAAATATTCCATTAATCATAAGCTATCTACGCCCTACCACCCCTAAACCTGCGGGCAGGCCGAAGTTTCAAATCGGCAAATCAAGCAGATACTGGAGAAGACGGTTTCCAAAAACCGTAAGGATTGGTCTCTGAAACTCACTGATGCCCTTTGGGCATTTCGAACCGCTTATAAGACCGATCTTGGCATGTCTCCCTATCGGCTTATGTACGGAAAAGCTTGCCACCTACCTGTCGAAATAGAGCATCGTGCATTTTGGGCAATAAAGGAGCTGAATCTGTCTCTCGAAGATGCGGGCAGCCATCGGAAGCTGCAGTTGAACGAATTAAACGAGCTTAGGGATGAGACTTACGATAACGCGGTTGTCGTTAAGAATCGAACGAAGGTGTTTCACGATAAACACCTTTTGCGCAAAACCTTCGTACCTGGTCAACAGGTACTGCTTTACGACACCCGACTTCACTTCCATCCAGGAAAGCTCAGATCTCGCTGGAAAGGGCCGTATTTTGTGCGGAATGTGTATCCGCATGGCGCTGTGGATTTGGAGAATCCAAAGGACGGTTCATTTTTCAAAGTGAACGGACACCGACTAAAACCGTACCTTAGCGCCGAACCAACAGAGGAGCTCATGTTCTTACAGGAGCCGGTTTACCCTGCATAATCTTCCTCTGCCTACCTCCAAACTTCGGTTATCCAGCCATGAACAAGTGGACACTGTTCCAAATAAGTTTGGGGGTATGTATATACCATTTTGTACATGTTTGTGGATATTCTTTTTCTTTTTCGTAAAACCAAAAAATAAATAAATAAATAAATAAATAACAATTTTGTGTATAGCTAACCGACAATTTTGACACTTCAAATGATCTCTTCATGCAATGACAGTGAGGACACTGTCCAGTTTAAGTTTGGGGGTACGCTCGGTACGCATTTCTTACCTTCGCATTCATATGTATATTCTGCATCTGCATATTAAAATCCATAAAATCCATAAAAAACTGAAAATTTTCTAAAAACATAAAAACTTTTTTTCAAGTTAGCTAGTGGGAGGACTCTGATTCAACATTTCGACGGTTTTGTTTGATAAGATAAGAATAACTAAATCTTATGTTTAGATTTTGAAAACCTGAAAGATAACTCTCCTTTGTAGTTAACTATTGCTGATATACGTCTTTACATCACACTACACGTGTCGTGAGTTTTGGAAATTAGATGACAAGTCTTTTCTGTCTGAAAACTTTTAAATGGATAAATGATTTTCTGAGGATCAAATAGGTTTGTTCGGAAATAAGTAATATCAAGAATAGTTTATGAAGTGAGTGAATATGAAGGAATGTTATTGATGCCTTAATTGGAACCAAGTCTAAAAAATAACCCATCTGGAACTTGATTGGAATGATTACACACCAAAACCCACTAAACACGTCTTTTATCCAAAAAAAAATAATTGAACTGCCGGTTATGTCTCCGTTCGTATTGAAACATCATGATTTTCACGCCAAATTGTCTTTTGTTTTTTGGACCTAGGTAACTTGAGTAATTAAGTCCGCTGGGGTGTTTTACACCTAATGCCCTAAAGCCAACTGGTTTGGGTGCATTGGCCCAAAGCTCGCTAAGAAGCCTAGAAAGTCTAGATTAAAACAAAGTCAAGCAAGTGTTCTCTCCGAGTTAAAATTCCTAACGGTTCTTTGTGTGAGAATAATCTTGATAAAAGACAGGCTTTTATAAAAATTTTAGCGGAGATATGAAGGTTTTATTCTATGATAAAGACTATTGCACATTCACAGAGGTGTGTATGAAATGAAAACAAGAAAAAGGTGGAGTGAAAAATAAGACCTAGTTGCCTGTTAAGGAAGATAGAAATTCTAAAGTTGAAACTTTACTGGAAAACGAAACTTGAAAAATTCTTAACTCTTTATAAAACTTATGTGATCCTTTCAAAAATTTTATCTGGGCTTTATTGTGCGACATGATGACGTAAATAGATCCTTCTGGAAACTTAACGACAATATTTGCACTACACGTAAAGACATATAAAATCTGTAGTTAAATAAGAAGCGAGGTGTGAAAAATAAAGGTTCGATAGTCTAGACTTAGGATAATAGAATTTTTATTTTCTGAAACAAAACTTTACGGTGTAAATCTTAGTTATTTTACAAAACTAACTTGACCGGATTTTGTGGGTGTAATCCGCTGAAAACCCTCAGGAGACAACACTCCTCCAACTAGGGACACCTAGAGGTTTAACGGCTTGTTGCACATGCTCAGTGCAATCGCGTTCCCTGCGAATGTGAGGTTAGGAAATTTTTTTGTGAATAAATTGGCTTTGCTCGGGACGAGCAAATGATAAGTTTGGGGGTATTTATTCATATCAGATTTTTTCATTTTCATACCGCCCAATTTTTTATCACATTGCATATCGGTAGGTACTCTTGAGCCGTGTTTGCTAGTAAATTGCAGGATACAGGTTCTCGGCTCTAAAAAGGTGAAATTCATGGAAAAACACGACAAAACCCGGGTTCCTGCCAACCACAGATAAAACACGGGTCTCCACTCTTTATCCGTCTGTTGCCACATACCAGTTTAAGAGACAAAATGGCAAATCAATGTCATTTTCATGCACAAGGCTCAATGGCAACACAAGATCCAAGAAATCTACGCGGAGCTCAAGAAAATCATGGCAAAAAGATCCACATCCAATCATCTTTTGGTCTACTAAAATTCTGGAAGAAATGTGGAAAGATTATCAGAAAAATCATATACCATACTGAAGTACATGAAAGACCAGGGAACCCCACAAAGCCCGAGAAGACAATTCCACTAAAGTGTCGCGGTTCCGCAGCATAAGCATGCTTAGGCCGCGGAACCGCGGCCGTATGGCCTCCTCATGTGCTGATGTTTCAGGGGTAGTTTTGTCTTTTCATGAAGGGACAGATTTTTGCCCTAGGTTTTCAGTTGCCTGCCTATAAATAGTCCAGAACTTGCCAAAACCAAGGGTGCTTAATCTTGTATTTTTTATTGTTTAGAATACTTGTTCTTCTTTCTCTTCTCATCTCTTCTCCATTGAAAAACTTGTAGTGAGCTTTTGTGAGTGAAGAATGATGAATAAAGAAGTTCATTTTGTTATTATACTTGTCTTGCTCTTTTTATGTTAATCGCTTGTAATCGTTAATTGATAAGTAGTTGTTGTTATTTATTGTTGTTTCTTTCTTGTCTCTTTTCCTTTATCCTTAAACAACCATGACGCTTACGCTTGATCCTTGCTGAGGTGAGGTCGCAAATAGCTAGTTGTTATCTTCTAATCTCCTTCTTTCTATCTTCCTCTTTTGTTTTATTTTCTTTTCGTTACGATGTGTGAGTAGTTTCCATACTTGTTAGGGTAGGATAAGGGAAGTTTGAGAGAAGGAAATCTCTCTCACTCTTTCCTTTCCCAACATCTTAAATCAACTCCCGTTAATTGAACCACAATCCGCTCCCTACGGCACCCTATCCTACATGATAGCGGTGATTCCGTAGTGAGACCGGTTGTGGTTGAATTAACCAGAGGTTATGGCTAAGAGCCAAGAACGGATGGACAAGCACCAAAAGGAAGAACTTAAGCGTTGGAAAGCCTAGCTTATACTCGCAAGTTCCTTCCTAGTCGTGCTAATCCCCGTTGTTGCCGATTACCGTAACACCGATATTAAGAGTGGCAATGAAAGAAGTGAGAGACTCCTAACTCAAACTAACCTAATCCTAACCCTAACAAGCTCTCTTTACATATCATTTTAACACTTAGTTAATCACAACAAATCTGGAAAATTGGACTTAACTCGTTAAAGCACATAGAAAAAGATTCACATCTCCCTGCGGACGACCCGTACTCAACCGGCTAGCTACAAGCGAAACCGTTTTGATTGCGGTAATTAACTAAACTTGAACACGCAGAATCTCTACCAATCAGGTTCCAAGTCCATACTTGCAGCAAAATTAGCAAGTAAAAGAAATGCATATGAAATAGCCGAAATGATGGGATAACTTGCAACAAGATCAGCAAGTAAAAGATATGCATACAAAAATAGCCGAAATGATTGGGCAACTCGCAATAAAAATGCAGCGAGTAAAAACAAAAATAGCCGAAATGATTGGGCACCGCGAAAATAGCCAAAATGATTGGGCAATCGCGACTTTCGCGATACAAAAATCTGAAATGATAGAGCATCGCGGAAAGAAAACAAAAAAAATATACAGATAAAAAGAAATGAAACTTTTGCCCTACAGATGAGATCACATCGATCCCTGTATACAATCCAGGGGCACAAACAAAGAGGGAACCATATCATCCCACCAGGCTTCATCAGAAAGAGAGCCAGATCTCGACGGTTCACAAACAACCTAGAGACCACCTCGACATTCGTCTCGTTACAGCAAACGCAACGTCAACAAAGCGGAGGCACGGCAGAGTCCCTAGTTCTAAATCTTGACGGTTCACAAACAATCTAGAGACCACCTCGACATTCGTCTCGTTACAGCAGACGCTACGTCATCCAATGACCCCGTCGCGGAAACACGTCATCAAATGACCCCGTCGCGGAAACACGTCAGCCGATGACCCCGTTGCGAAAATACGTCAGCCGATGATCCCGTCGCGGAAATACATCATCCAATGACCCCGTCGCGGAAACATGTCAGCATATGACCCCGTCGCGGAAATACGTCAGCCGATGACCCCGTCGCGGAAATACATCAGCCGATGACCCCGTCGCGGAAACACGTCATCGCATGACCCCGTCGCGGAAATACGTCATCACATGACCCGTCGCGGAAATACGTCAGCCGATGACCCCATCGCGGAAATACGTCAGGCAATAACCCCGTTGCGGAAATACGTCATCCAATGACCCCGTCGCGGAAATAAGTCAATCCTGATCCTATGAAACACGGCCAAAGTCAACCCTCGACCTCCCCATTGAAACAATGCTTTGACCCGGGAGCAAGTCAACTCATCAAACACTTATGAGTCCTCTCGATTTGTAAAGAAGAAAATTCTCTTGTGAGATCCTTACGACTCTCAAGAGAAAACACACTTAGAAATCCTCACGATTCCTAAGGAGAAAATACACCTACGAGATCCTCTCGACTCATAGGGAGAAAAATCTTTATGAGACCCTCACGGCTCATAAACTTGGAAAGCCTTAGGAGGCAGACCTGAACCTGACTCCTAAGTCATCGCTGTCCTACAAAGAGATCAAAATAGATTATCAACAAAACGCATTTACTAAAAGGGACACACCACCATGAAACAAGGTTTGTCTTTTATTCATGAATCAAAATGAATACAAAGTACAATCTATAAAAGAATCAAAAAATACTCACATTCAGGAGTATGTAAAAAAGGATAATGAAAAGAAACATATACAATTTTTTCAAGCCGGCGGACGATTCAATAGATTCGTCAGTTCATTCTTCTTCCGTTGAGTCTCGGCTTCATAATTTGTTATTGATGTGAGGCGGGCCTCTGCTTGAGACTATTGGGCCTGGTACGAGGCGAGCCGACTTTCAAGCTCCTTTTCGGTAACTTTGTGAGCTTCAACCATCTCGCGAGTAAAAACGACGGCTTTATCAATAGCTACCACCTCCCTGATAGCTTCTTGAAGCACTCGCCAAAGTTCATACGCACGAGTGGTCTTGGCCGTGAATTCAGCTTGAAGTTCCCCCAGCGCATTGGAAGCCAGCTCCCTCTCCGAAAACTTTCAGTTCAGCCTCTTCTCACATGACTGCAGATTTGCGGCGCACCGTTCAACCAGCCCCCGCAAGCTTACCTTTGCAGCCACGACCTCTGAAGAAAGGCGTGTGCACTCAAGACTATGTAAGCAAGCCTCCACCCGACGATAAAACTCAACCCAAAAATGCACCAATGTTTTATCATGGTAAGCTGCGAGAATGGGAAAAGAACTGTTGGCTTCAGCAGCAAATTCTTCGGTCGTGATCGAGCTACTAACACGAAGATCTTCGATAAGAGCCGACAAAGAGTGAAGTCTCAGCTTCGCCATCCGTTCAAATGCACGTAAGGCATAAGGGCCAAGTGGCATAATGATGCGAGATTCCAGCGGGGTAAGAACGGGAAAAGCTATTAAGATTCATAATTAATCATCGAGATTTGCAAACAAATAGTGGATGGAGTAACGTTGAGACTTTTCTTACCCACAGTCATGCAAGAAAGGTTTAAAAGATCTCCAGGTCCGTCAAGAATCTCAACTTTGTCGTCAACTTCCAGAACTACAGAAGACATTAGCATCGTTATACGAAATAATAATAATGCCATGAGGAGGGGAAAATAACACTAACCTTGCCCAGAGGAGAGAACGATGTGTTGCGGGGATATTGCCTGCGGAGCGGCCATCTCGAGCAAACGCTGAAAAGATTTTCTAGGAGACAGATCCGCGATAGACGCCGCCAATCCGCGTAACTCTGAAAAAACGGAAGGATTCAGATAATGAAAAGATCATTAAAACAAAAGATAAAAGAATACCTTCGATACTCCTCCCACTTTGAACAGGAGGAATAGCAGCTTCAGCAACCTCCTCCATACCCCCAGGCACATCATCGGAAACATTTGTTGGTGTGACGGCTATCAGTCGAGGGGCAGCGGCCACCACTTCAGGGACGGCAATCTCAGTTGCATGTTCCACCATCTCTAGGCCATCACCAGAAAAGTCCATTAAATCCACTGTCGGAGGGGACACCTCTTCAGGGTGAACGGGCAAGGGGAACAGAAACCGCCAATGGAAGCTCTGCAGTAGGAATGGCAACTGTAGCAACCCCCTCCACACCTACTGGAGTCATATCGGGGATATTTACAGAGTCCACAGTCAAGACGCGACTCGAGCTCAGATTTTCTGCCATAGTCGAAGTCCCTGCAAAAGTTTTACGAAGATAAGAAGACATAAAAAAACGAAACAAATTACTTGCCAAAGGAAAAATACAGAAAACGTGCATACCGATTCGCCAAGATGCCTCGAGTATAGCTTTTTCAAGTCGACGTTCCATCCTAAGAAGGTATGCTCGCCGAGGTGCTAAGGTGGATTCATGGCCGCCGGTCCACAAAGACAATTCATCTTCAGAAGTAGCTGAGACAGGCTGTTTGAGGGCTATCTCGCCTCCCTCTTCCAGGGGACCTATAAATATTCGCCGTATCGATGGAGGATCTTCGTAGAATATTACGGCGGGATAGGAACACTTTGGGGCGCGCACGTTCTCGGTCTCATCCTGGGAATGCCTTATAGCCTCAGCCAATTGTGCGGCTTCCTCGGCAGATGAACCTGGAAAAAGAAGACCATCGTCCGTCTCTTGCATAGATATTGGTTCGTCTTGAATGATGGGCTCGAATTCCATTAAAAAGTCGAGCAGACTGGTGACTGTCTTCTTCCTCCACTTCGACCCGGAACTAGCGCTGGAAGATGAACGCTTCCTTCCCTTCGGCGCTTTGGAACGACGTTGACCCACTGCGCCTTCAGTATCCTCTTTCGGCGGTGCTACCGATGATGACACTGCCATTGCTGACGCCGCAGCTGATGAAATTGCTACCGGCGCCTTATCAGAAGCCCTTGCCTGAGCTCTAGTGCACATCGGCATGCCAACTGTGGGAGGAGTCAGGCCCGCGTCCACCGTCTCAGGAATAAGTAAGGCGCCAATACCCCTCAAGGGAGGGCGAACCGTTGTCCGCGATCGCGGCGGGACTCCCATAGCTTGGAGCGGGGCGGGAGCTCTATGTCCAAAAAGTATCCTCCTCTCCTCAGCAATAATGGGACTAACTTGGTGGCGGTACCAACCCTAAAAGCCCACACACACCTTGGAATGTATTCGGCCTCGGGGATCATGAAGTGAGAACCGGTGTTCAGACGCATGAAATGGTGGGTGGCGTCACGAACAGCTTCCAAAGAAGAGCTAGGCTCCACCATGAATGCCTCAAAGGGAACACCCTAGTCATAACCTAATTGTCGGGCAAAGCGGTATGGATTATACCGCATAAAAAGAACCGCATCATTACGGCGGAACACCAAATAAGCCGGCCTGATCGAATACAAGTGCATGGCTTCCTTGGGCTTCAAGGATGGTGCTCCCTCTTTCAATAAATCAAACAGCTGCTGAACAGGTCCCGAAGGAGAAGAGAGGATTCGGTCATTAAATACCATCCCGTCTTCGTTGGCATAAAGATTAAGAGCACACGAAGAGCCCCTAACTAAGTCAGGTCAGGAGCAGAAGCGTCCACCAACCTCATGAGCCGCGGGAAGGTATAAGTATCGTAAAAGCCCGGTCTCTGGTGCGCAGCGAACACCCCTAATACGTGCATCTCAATCCATGACGTAAAATAATGAAGAGAGAAACTCACCACATTCACACCCGGGGTTGAGGTATTGGCTGCAGTGCTCAGCTCGTGGTACAAGTGCGATAACCCTGCAATGCCCACGGCTAGTCGCGTCCCCACGGCAATGCGATGAGCAGGGTAAATGACCGAGGCTCTCATAAGCGACGATGCGTTGGAACGAAAAACCAACTGAGCCAAACGTTGATAAAACCGACGAAGAAAGTTTCTTCATCCATGCCGGGAGCTGCAATCAACTCAAAAGGTACAGCCGACAAGATTGGGATATAAAACTGTGGCAAATCTTCTTCTCTGACCGGTAGCTTATTTAACCCAAACCCGAAGGGGTCGTTGATATTCGTGAACTTCAGAGCCTCCTTTGATAGGATGTCTCTACAAAGGAAGCAGGCGATAAAGCTCTTAAAAGTGACGCCATGTTCCTCTGACTCGGTGAACAGCTTCTCAAAAATACCCAGATTCTTGATTAGACTTGGATACTTGTGACGGATGGCATTTTCAGTTGACAAGCCGTCAAGCGTAGCAGGCACAGTTGCGAATGGATACTCGTCAGGAGGCAGCAATTCTTCATAGGGCGCTCCCCTGATCGGCAATCCAGAGATTTCACAAAACTCTTCTAAAGAAATCAAAACTTCGCGATCCCTAATAAGAAAGTGTTGGTGGAAAGATTCCATTGATTTAGGAAAGCTTTAACCCACCATACATGGGGAGACTGATAATAAAAGAGGGACGCGTACACCGCCTGGTAAAGCCCGACCTTCTGCAGTCGCGCACGATGAGCGGACAAGATGTAACGAGCCCAGAGAAGATAGCCCGTGGGGTGGCGAGGGGTAAGCCCTATCTTGTAGACTTGTCCCCAGGACTGGGCTTCACCTTGGCAAATACGACACCCAAGATATCTATGGCTGGTATAGGCTGGTGTGGTATCCCAACTGTAGACGGCCCGTAGGAGTCCAATCTGCCACCTCTACGGCAAAGGCAGTCTGCGGACGATCCATCGGCAAAAAGAATGGGTGGAGGGATTCTATTGGCACCTCGCAAAGAAAACTTTGGCGACCGCGGATGATATGACCGTACCAGCTTCCCCACAAAAGCAGATTGGCGCAGTTCGGGTCATGAGCTCTAATCATCGCCATCACCTCTTCGTCAGACGGTGACTGAGAAAAGGCAGCCTCCGAGCAGGTAAAAGGGAAGTATGGAAGAGAAGCCATTGTTCCTGAAACAAAGGAAGGGAAAACTGTTAATGAAACCCACACGTGTGTGTGTGTGTATAAGACGGTGGAAGAAAACGACAAGCCACTTATTTCATGGGACCATTGGTTGCAAAACACATAGGCCCCACAAAATCAATATGGCGGCTCACTAATGATGAGGCAGGGTAATCATTATGAGAATAAAAGAAAGATTCTCAATAAATGAATAGTGGATTTCAAATATCTCTATACATCCCCCCAAGGAAAACCCCATCATGAACTCTATGCAAATCAAGCAGAATCTCTCCTAAAAAAATTTTTTGTTTTATCAAGAACAACTGAAGATAAAAATCTCAAGAAGTCTTCTTGTTAGAACTACGTTCTCTGAGGGAATTAAATTCCTTTTAACAGAGGAATTAAATTCCAAGAAAATTTTCAGAGCTAAGCTCTTGATAATTGAATTAAATTCCAAAAGAAAATGAGTACCATTATCAATCCCTTAAGATCAGAGAAAGATGCCCAACATTAGGGGCTTACTACCTAAAGATCGTGCGTTCTTAGAGTTCAAAAAAATGAGTTTTTTTAAAGGGATAAACCCTTGGTGTTGATTTAAAATCCAAAAAGAATTTTATAAAAAAAGTTTCTCGGTCGTTCAAGACCCTTATCTGAAAAGGGATTCTTTTTATGTGGACAGAGTTAAACTCTGGGGAAAAAAATTGAACAGAGAACTGAGCTCTGAGGAAGAGAATTAAATTCTCAAAGAAATTGAACAAGGAAGAAGATGAAGGAATGAAGGCGCTGTTGAAGAGACCTCTACATTTATAGGACGTGATAGGAAACGGTTCATCTTCCCCGTTCCCTAGGCAAATCTAACGGCCACAAAAGTTACAGCGTTGCACTCACGTGCAAACACGTGAGAACAACGCTGTGGGGGCATTTGTTCCCTCTCGGGAACTGAATAAAAAATGAATAAAATAATGAGGAAACACCCAAGAGGAGCATCACGTGTCCACACGTGATCGGGAGTCACGTGAGGACACGTGACCTTCTATGAACAAGGTTTATAGGCGCTGAAATAAACAATTGGAGATGATTAACCAATGGGGTCACGTACCAGTACGTGATGGGCTCCTGAACCCTCCGAACTAACAAAATTAAATTTTAATCAGTGAGGTCACGTGCCAACACATGATGGACTCCTGAACCCTCCGAACTAATAGAATTAAATTCTAGTCAAATGCTTAATCAATAAGATTACGTGCCAACACGTGATGAGCTCTTAAACCCTCTGAACAATAGAATTAAATTCTAATTAAAGGGAATCAAAAACCTTAATTGGAAAAATATTTCGCTAGATCTTTCCAAACAAAAAGATTGCACTCTGTAAAGTGGAGCACCGTTGGATTAAAAATACAATGGTAATTAAAAAATCACTAATTTATAGAAAGCTTCTGCACAAGAAAATATTTTCCTAAAATTTGCCAGGAACAACAAATAAAATATTTTGTGGTGAATAAAATTCACCAAATGATCTAAAAGGTCATGTTGGTTATAAAAAAAATCAATAAAAATCTATCAATGAGAGATTTGCTGAACAAACTGATTCTTTTCTTTCTCCTATAAATAGGAGCCAAAAAGAGAAGAAGAGAGAATACAACAACAGGAAGAGAATACAAAAAAAAAGAATTTAATTATCCAGAGAGAAAAGAAGATCACTTCAGAAAAGAAAGAAACCCCAGGTAAGAGAGGGAAAGAGATCATTCTATAAGCTCCCACAAAATAAAAGAGAATTTAATTCTCAAATTAAGAGTTTAACTCTTCTAAATAAGAACTTAGTTCTTCCTCTGGTTGAAGATCTGCAGAAGCAGATCTCCCCATAAGTTGAGAATTTAATTCTCATCGGGGAGATTCTATCATGCAGATCTAAAACCTGAGGGAGGACCTAAGTTCAAAGAATTCTATTCTCCCACAAAGTATATAGGAATTTAATTTCTCTAACAAAGATAGGGTTTAACCCTTAATACAAGAACTTAGTTCTTCTTCATGGTAATAGATCTGCAGAAGCAGATCTCCACATAAGTTGAGAATTTAATTCTCATCAGGAAGATTCTTCCATGCAGATTTAAAGTTTAGAAGGAGAATTGGGTTTACAGAATTTAATTCTTTTAAACACATAAGAATTTAATTCCTCTAAATAAAATTAGGGTTTAACCCTATAAGAGAATTTAATTTTTATACAAGGGATTTATCTCTCCATGCACGTAAAAAGATCAAGTACCCAACATGATCACGTGGTAACACGTGACCCTCCCCTCCAATAAACAAAAGAGAATGAATAAGATTAGGTCACGTGCTCCCACGTGACCCTTGAACAGACTTCTCAAAATAAAAAGGGCAGAATCGATTTTGGGTGCCTCACGTGTCCCCACGTGACCCCTGACAAACACCTCTTTACAAAAGAGAAAATGGGGTAAAACTGAGGGATTAATATCCAATGTATGGGCACCATCACGTGTCCATACGTGATGGTCATAAAGATTAAGTGTTTAACACTTACTTGCATATTCTGATAATAAAATCAAGGAAGTTTGGCCCAACACTCAAGCGCCTCACGTGACCCCACGTGAGCGCTTCTTTTTTTGTTGTTTAACACTATTTTGTGCGCTTCATCCTTAGTGTTTAACACTATTTTAAGCACATCACGTGGGAGCACGTGATAGACAAGTGTACTCTAGTGTTTAACACTATATTCGAACCAATCTTAGCCAAAATTAGCTAAGTCTTCCAGAGGCAGGATCCTCCCCTTTTAACTGAACCTCAAATACACTCTTGTCTTTCAAAATTGATCATCTCATATGACATTCAAACCAAAACCCAGAGCCTTTCAACCATCATTAGTTCAAGGGTACATCTCTTCACTCCTCTGATATTTGTCGTTGTAATCCTTCAACGTCTTCAGAGAGGTGACGGGTCCCGACAACCAGACATTCCACGGACTGTGAGGTCCTTAAACTCATGGACTATGATGTCCTTAAACTTTACGGACTGTGGGGTCCTTAAACCCATGGACTATGATGTCCTTAAACTTTACAGACTATGATGTCTCTAAACTGCTACGGACTGTGGGGTCCTTAAACCCATGGACTACGATGTCCTTAAACTTTACAGACTATGATGTCTCTAAACTGCCATAGACTGTGGGGTCCTTAAACTCTTGGACTATGTACAGACTATGACGTCTCTAAACTAGACTATGATGTCTTTAAACTCTATGGACTATGATGTCCTTAAACTTTTGGACCACAAAGTCCCTAAACTAAAACAATAGAGCCCAAATACTCTTTTGTTGGATCTAAACGATCTTGTTAAGTTGATCGTAGTCTAAATTTAGACTAACGTATCCTTAACAAATGGTTAAGCTGATCTTAATCTAAAATTAGACTAACGTATTCTTAGCAAACATTTAAGTTGATCTTAGTCTCAAATGAGACTAACGCATCCTTAAACCCAACCCAAAACCCAAATCTAAGAAAATACGTATTTGGACTAATACACTCTCTACGGGCGACAACATAAATTAGTCTCCGTATACAATCCACGGGCAACCAAAAACAAAATAAACATCCACGACACGAAGTGACCATATGGAGAAGGAGAAAGTGTTTACCGCGACGCGGTAGCGTAATTAACTGCAGGGGATTGCGCCTGCAGGGAAGAGCGTCCCCACAATCAAAAACCCCTCAAACGAGGAGGAATCTGACGAAGTCTGCTACAACGGCCGCATCCGTCTAAACCTCTGATATACCATGTCATAAATCAACTTGGTATTTTCGGAGAGGTGGACGGATAAATTCAAATAGGATCTGCTCCCAAAATTCAGGCCTGACGTCCCAACGTCCCGGTCGCGTCTTTCGGCGGAGAACAACCACATTATAGATAGCAAAATATGAAATATAGCCTGAGCTTATTTGGTTGTAGACTTAAGTTTGATTAATCATACTTACATAAAACTATCTAATTAAAATAAACTGCGGTTTTCCAAACTAGATACCCAAACGAGACCTAAGTCCCTAAGTATTCTTAGATTGAGTTTTCGCAATAACCTGATAATGATACGAATTCGACTAAAATATAATACACCGTTCTTACTCGTTTATTATACACAAAAATTAACAGATTCGACAGGCTAGCTTGGCTGCGGCTCCGCATGCATCCCCTTCAGCTGCAGCTTCCAAGACACTACCTCGGCTGCGGTTATACAGACCACTCCTGCAGCTCCACAGCCCACTCAGACTCCCACACAGTCCGTTCCTTCATTAATCGAGTTTTTGATGACTTAGAGTTGCACCGAGGAGCAGATGCGCTAGATTACGGCGATTATCAGAAGTGAAGGAGCTGGACGAGTTGGGATAGCTTTTTATATTTTTGAGGATGTATGTACTTATCTGATACATATTGTATATATTTTGGACGATATTGGTGGTTGTTTGCTTGTTTACGATAATTTTGATTGATATTGTATTCTGTTTGTTTATTTCTTTTATATATTATGCGTGAGATGTTGATTATGAATATTTCTATATTTGGTTATATGATGTATATATTATTGTGTACAGGACGGAGGAAAAACAGAAAACACCTTTTTAAAAAAACCCTGATATTTTGTACCTATGTATTAATCCATAGGGATATCTGTTGCACCTACGGATTAATCCGTAGGTGCAATATTTGCCTCTACACGGTTCGTCGTAGGGATAAAATATCAAGATACCTGATATTTTTTCCCTATGGACTCAGTAACAGGGGTAAAACTTGTCCCTATAGATTAATCCGTAGGGGTATTTATCTGAACCTACGGACAAATCCGTAAGGAAATCTATCAGGCCCTACGGATAAATTCTTAGGGCCAAATATTTTATTTTATAAACCAATAAATTAAATAAAGATTATGTCCCTACGGAATAATCCGTAGGGATAAATGCCCCTACGGAGTAAGATGTTGGAGCAATTATTACTCCGTAGGGGCATGTTCAGGACGAAGACTTACACCTGCGGCTTTTGGACCTACGGTGGAGTTTTATGTCCCTACAGAGATATCTGTAGGGGCAGTGATTTGCCCCTACTGCTAAATCCGTAGAGGCAACTCATTATTGTAGTAGTGGATATATCTCTTTGCAGTATTTCCCTCGCTATTGCTTTTGTTGTTAATGCTACTATTTCTAAGAGATATATTTCTCCGCAATGTTTCCCTTCTTATGTTTTGACCCAATTAAATTTAAGACTTTTATACTTTCCTCCGATAATGTATTTTTTCACCCTTAAAAATAGATTATTGCCGAAATAATATTAGCAAGAAGGGATAATTCGTTTGGTAATTTACATACTGCCGAGAGAAATTTGTCCCTTACAAATGTTGCCCTCGCTATTGCTCTTTTTTCTACTAGTGATATACACACACACATGCATATGTATGTATATATGTGGGTATACAACACATGTACACACATCGATATTTGTATTTTATATATATATATATATATGGACACGCATGCGTGTGTGTGTAGCTAGACACACACAGACACATGGATGCATACACACATATATGTATTTACATATATAGGTGTCCATACACATGTATGTATGTGTATATTTGCGTGTGCAGGCACATCCACACGTACAGATAAGTTGAGGATTCGACATATTATACATGCATACACATATGTATGTATATGTGAACACATATGTATATGTATTTGTGTGTGAACACCCACACTTAGATATGTGTGTAAATATGCACTTGACCAAAATGCCTAAGCTCCTACATGACAAAACCATAAAGAGTAGAACTAAATGTAATAAAAGAGAAATATACCTACTTCATTCCCTTGAATCTTTGAGGACAACAACTCAGACTGAGATTAATCCCAAACGAATTTGTGTAAACCCGACAGTAATTGACAACAACACCAGATAGATAGACAACAAAACCACACACTAGTAAAATAGGGGGTTGCCCCTACGGATGGCAATATCCGTAAGGGCATATTTAACTTGGCCCTACGGATTAATCCGTAGGGCTAAAAGGTTGCCCCTACGGGCACTGACGTCCAAGAATAAAAATATTAATTCTTAATTTGGTGTTTGCCCCTACGGAGCCGCAAACAAAAGACCTACGGGTATGTCCGTAGGGGCAAGTAAATATCGTTTTAAAATAAAACCAGATCGATTGCCTACGCTCACTTTCTCTCTCTCCCTCAAACGCGCGAGAAAAAACCCCAAATCGCCTAGCCGTCGTCGCCACCGTCGTCGCCACCGTCGTCGCCACCGCCGGTTTCGTCGCCACCGTCGTCGCCACCGCCGGTTTCGTCGACAAATCGCCACAGTCGTCACTCCGGCCCACCAGCAGCCGTTCAGGTATAAATCTCGAGGTAAATTAAAGCATTTTTGGATTATTCATGGCTGGGTCTGGGTTGTGCGCGCGAGAGTTGGGTTTGGGCAGGGGTTACGCGCGCGAGAGTTGGGTTTGGGCAGGGGTCGCGGTGGCGGTCGGGGTCGGGGTCGGGGTAGGGTTAGGGTTGGGGTTCGGCTGCTGTTGGGGTGGGGCTGGGGTTAGGGTTACTGTGGGGCTGGGGTTAGGGTTACTGTTGGGTTGGGGTTAGGGTTACGGCACCTGTTCTTCATTTTGTGCTCTATTTGCATGAGATATGGTCCCTTGTGAAGTGCAAGTAAAACGCTTAATTCATTCAAGATATTAATTGAATATCTTTTGTAAGATTTCTATCTAAGATTTTATGGTAATTCGTATCGCGTCCATTTGCCTATATCTTGTGAATCCAATCCACACATTAGTATATACTATGATGGTCCCTTTTCTATCGGAAAATACATAAAGTTAAAAAAGAAGAAAAACGGGAAAAAAATAATAATGATAACTGATATGTCAATAAATATTTAAGACATAGGTCAGCCCGCAGAAAGAATCTCCAAATTGGATTGGAGCTAGCTACTAATTCGACCCTCTAGCCCTAAGGAGGTCACCAAGATGGTTTTTTCCCAAAGGCCGTAAAGATAGTTACTTTTATTTATTGTCTTATGAATTTTGGTAAGCTAATAGCGGTAGAGGAAACAATCTTTGCACCTGCCATTCAGTACTACTAACCGTCCAAGACATACGGCCAAAGTTCTCCCAGCTCAGTTGCTAACAAACAAAATGTTAAAGAGCATGCCATTTATTTTCCAAGAACTAGAGATGTAAACGGACCGAATTATCTGTTTTGGTCCATCTCACCCGACTTGGCATCCTATGGTCTTCCAACAAGGTCGGATGGTCTGATCCTGGAATCGTTAGCAATCGTCGGATATGGTGTTACCATATCCGCATCCGGCAAACCTATATGGTGTATAATATCTAGTAGCAGATGCTAGGCATATAGACTAAAGAATAGTTGTAAATGAACCGCTAGCAAGAAAATCCTATAATTATACACATCGCTTGACGCATGAAGCCTGAAGCTCTTTCTTTTGGGGGATAAAACTAGTTATATTCCTGCATTGCCTAGAAATAGCAGTGAGTTGGTTAAAACCTTTCAAACACAACCCCCCACCCCCAAAAAAAAAGAAAGAAAGAAAGGGCAAGGAAAAAAAATAATAGCAACAAGCAATACAGGCTAGCAACCATAAATAACTGCTGAGATTATGTCTACCTTGGCAATTTGAACAATGACGGTCTTGTCTGGATTGTTAAGATCCACTTTATGGGGGTGAGGAACACATTTTGCAACTGTATTTATGATTTTCATTCTGTCAAGTGTTGAAATAAAAATCAACACTTGACAATCAATCCAAGATGCTCAATAACTTGCTTCAAAACCATAATCTAATCTTGATGATGCTCAATATTAGCGATTTCCATGATCACGACACGTGGCAGATGACGTGTCTCATAACGCTTTATGATATCAGTATCCTATATTTATAGTTTTAATTGTTGATTGTTATAGATGTATACCATTGCAATAATAGTTTTTGGTTGATGAATACTATTGCAATGTAGTATGATCAGTTCTATCAATCTTGATCTCAATGATTTAAAATCATGTTACACATACAACACGAATGCACAACAAACGCATAATTAGAGAGCGACTCGAGATATTCAGGTTAAAACCAATATATGATACTCGATGATAATATGAAACCTTCATATTCCCATCGATACCCATATATGAAACTAAAAGCGCCACTTAGTCCCCGTCTATCGGTTAACATACGTGCGATACTCGTCGTGACCTAGAACTATACGAAGGTTGTTAAATATCGGACAGTATAGCTCGATACTAACAACCGTCGTATAGTCTACGCGACGAGAAAATTCAATCGTATGGTAACCCATAGATTTGTCCCGTGTGGACAAGTTAAGAATGTATAAAGCAAACGCCTTCATTCACTTGTGTTTTCATCCGTTTCAAGATATTTCGTCGGTACCTTTCCGCTGGTTCTCCGTGTACAAAGATAGATTAGATGTTCATTTCAACGTTGTTTCACAGCTTTGAAATGATTATCTATTCTATTACAGTGTACTCGGAGAACAGCGGGGAGGTGCTGCCGAAATTTACTCGAAACGGTTGAAAGCACAAGTGATGGGCGTTCGCTCTATACATTCTTAATGGGATAGAAGCCTACCCCCGACAGCCGGAACACATACATACAAACGCATAATTAGAGAGCGATTCGAGATGTTCGGGTTAAAACCAATATATGATAATATGAAACCTTCATATTCCCATCGATACCCGTATATGAAACTAAAAGCGCCACTTAGTCCCCGTCTATCGGTTAACATACGTGCGATGCTCGTCGTGACCTAGAACTATACGAAGGTTGTTAAATATCGGACAGTATAGCTCGATACTAACAACCGTCATATAGTCTACGCGACGAGAAAATTCAATCGTATGGTAACCCATAGATTTGTCCCGTGTGGACAAGTTAAGAATGTATAAAGCAAACGCCTTCTTTCACTTGTGTTTTCATCCGTTTCGAGATATTTCTTCGGTACCTTTCCGCTGGTTCTCCGTGTACAAAGATAGATTAGATGTTCATTTCAACGTTGTTTCACAGCTTTGAAATGATTATCTATTCTATTACAGTGTACTCGGAGAACAGCGGGGAGGTGCTGCCGAAATTTACTCGAAACGGTTGAAAGCACAAGTGATGGGCGTTCGCTCTATACATTCTTAATGGGATAGAAGCCTACCCCCGACAGCCGGAACACATACATACAAACGCATAATCAGAGAGCGACTCGAGATGTTCGGGTTAAAACCAATATATGATAATATGAAACCTTCATATTCCCATCGATACCCATATATGAAACTAAAAGCGCCACTTAGTCCCCGTCTAGGGTAGCTTTTTGGTTCTTATTTTTTGAAACATGTATTTATTTATATCACATTGTACTACATTTTGAAACGATATTGATATTGGTTTGTATTTATATCATATTCAGTTTTTGGGTTTCTTTTGTATATTATATATATGCGTGAGATGTGATTATGAATACTGCAATATATGATTTGATTGATGTATATAGTATTGTGCACAGGGCGGGAAAAAATCTAGCAGCCCATTTTTTAAAAAAAAACACAGACAATATGTACCTACGGAGTACGCCGTAGGTACACATGTTGCCCCTACGGAGTTATCCGTAGGGGCAAACTATCAGGAAACCTGATATTTTCCCACCTGATATCAGTGCAGGGTGTTGTGGGTGCCCCTACGGATATGTCCGTAGGGGCCAATGTTTATCCCCTACGAATTTATCCGTAGGGGCAAAATATCAGGTTTCCTGATATTTTTTCCCCCGATCTCAGTGCAGTGTGTTGGGAGTGGCCCCTACGGATTGAACCGTAGGGGCTACTTTATATCCCCTACGGAGGTATCCGTAGGGGTATAAAAAGGACCTACGGATATATCCGTAGGTATATACAATATATTCAAAAAAAAAAATTACATATATGATTTTATTACCCCTACGGGGTACTCCGTAGGGGCTATAGCACCTACTGATATATCCGTAGGGGCATAAATTTGTCCGTAGGGGCAAGTTCAGGGCCTCAACTTGCACCTGCGGCCTTTGCACCTACGGGGTCTTTTTTCGCCCCTACGTATATATCCGTAGGGGCAGTGGGTTGCCCCTACGGATAAATCCGTAGGGGCAACCCTTATTTGTAGTAGTGACAGAAGGTTTCTGAATAGTTCGAATCGTTGTACTATCACCAACAAAACCTCCGTCGTTACCGACAAGTAGTTGATCAACATCGGCAAGTGGATATAAACCCCAAAATTTTCTTAAATTTTCCCCCATTCTTTTTTTGAAGGTGTGGTTGTGATGAAGTGATGAAATTTGAAAGGTTTTGTGATGGAAGGATGCTGCGATATTTTAACGTCCAGCCCTACAAGCACGTGCCCTCGAGCACAAACGACGACCACATTCACGTGGCTTCACTGTCGCATGCAGCTTATATATACATTATTCCTTCATGTATATCATAGGACCAGTACAAGCAGGACAGCTTCAGGCCACCCCCTGCTCTTCAATTTGTGTGGGGTTGCCCTTGTCTATTTTTTTTGTTATATGTGTATGCATGCATTTATTGTCTTAATTTGTCTACATCATGCAAAAAGCATTCCATTGATGCTTCTGGATTCTTCCTCTCCTTGCTTGATATGGTAATGGAGATAGAAGCTATACATGGACTTGTATATATATATATATATATATATATATATATATATATATATATCTTGAGAAAAATGATGAAATTCTTGAGGAATAAGTTTAGGTGTGAATTTTTCTAATGAAATAACATGAGCTTTCATCGATTTCTAGATATATGGAGAAGAAAATGAGCGTATAGCTGAAATAGGACTGTTGAGGTAGATATATAATAATACTCTAAAATGTAAGTTTAAAAACGATTGTATTTGTGACTAGTTGTAGGTTTCTCATATAGAGTATAAAATGGTGCCAAATTGATGGATGATGTTTTGGGCATGTGAAAGGAGACAAATAAATGCTCAAGATAGAGAAATGCCAAAATAACGTCAATGTAAAAGGCAATGAGCCTAGAGATAGACCCAAATATATCATATATCTAGATCATATGAGATAGGTGATTTCAATATATGATAGCAGATATCGGACGATATATCCGCAAAACGAGTTGGTTGTTCATAAGTATTGATATTGAGTATCACTGCTGAAAATTTCTACACATATTCAACATATTATACATATTTACTTCTATAAAGTTCATCCATTTAAAGGGTTTTTTTTGTCTATACCTCCCTGCAATCTTCTGTTTTTATATATACCTTCACTAAGCTTTGTATTTATGTATAACCCCTTGAAATCATTGGAGATGTTAAAAAAACACCTCTATCGCTGTCGCTATTTGCTCAAAACATCATCCTTTGGAGTTGCAATGATAAACCTTTCTTAGTCTTTTCAGAACAAAATTGGAAAATGAATATTTTTTTTTCAATTTTTTAGTTTTTATATCATTTTTATTAATTATTTACGGGAAACATATTTTTTATAAACTTCATTAAATTATTTTATTTGATACAAATATATCATTCTAATCATTCATTTCACTGTATCATACTCATTTTGGTTAAATACAATTATATTAAAAGGCCGGAATGGTATCTTCGAACATAAACAATAGTATTTAACAATGAAAATAATAGGTTAAGTTAAAAATTATTAGATAAATATTATAGGCTTTCACATGAACTAACCTAACGTGCGTTTTGTATAAGGGTTTTTAAAAAAAATATATATAAGATTAGAGAGCGGTATATACAAATATAAAAGTTTATAGGGTATGTAAAAATGTATAAGATTGTAGGTTGCGGGGGGGGAGGGGGGGGGCTGTGTGTGGTGATATGTGATTCTTAAATGAGATGACCAAATCCGACTATCATTCGTGCATCAAAATGAAGATCACTTCGTACATTTTGTTTAACATGCCGATAAACTTATGTGTCTTAATATTTACATGATCAAAATATCACATTCGCAAAATGGATGGCCAATAAAGCATCGTAAAAGACCCATACATTATGTATCCTTGATGCATGACTTGCAAGTCTCCAAATCATCCAAATTTAATGCACATACATATTTTGACTTGTACAAAATGATGCATGAATCCGATCGTCGATCCAACGGTCGGATTTGACCATCTCAGATTAAGAACTCATCTCACCAATATTTTAATTTACAAGCCTGCATGCAAGGCAATAAAATAAATCACGGTAAAAAAGTGTTTAACTAGAAAAATAAATTCATTCATATAAGTTGATGTTTTTACGTTTTTCTGTTTTGAAAAGAGACTCTTATAAAAACGAGATATTGGCCAATATCTCAGTCAATATTATTACAAATATTTGATTCTCTAAGTAAACCTACCCTAATTTGGATAATTTGGATAGAGATGGTTAAAAATATATTAATTGCCAATTGAAATAAGAAGATGACCCTTGATAGTGTGGAATGAAAACAGCACATTCATATATTCAACTTCAAAATTTCGGGATAATTAAATTGTTAAATGAATTGAGATGTGAAGTCTTTAAATGAGTCAATGTACCTTGGATTGTGCGGAATGCCTAAAACATAATTTCTTCAGGATCCCGTTTGGTAAATGGAAAGTAAATTTACTGGAAATCACAAATTTCTAAAAATGTGGTGTCCATGCATATGATTACAAGCAATCTTAGATTACCGTGGTTGGTATAATATGATCATTTTTGATAATATATATATGTAATGATGACGGACGATGGGTGATGACGGACGGCGAGCGGCGATGATGAGAAGCCTATGGCGACCAATGGTGGTTGCGCTTGTTTGAAACATTTCGTGATAATATTTAGATAGACATAAATTAATTTGCAGTGAAATTACTCGCAGAACTTACAGATAACCGATTCTCTGAATATCAAAATATCTATGAATATTTTTTGTTAAAACATGCATATAGATATTTTATGGAAATTTAAAGTTCCCTTTTGAGTTATCACATATCAACCGAGCCTTTAGGATCTCATCAGCAAAAAGAAAGTGAGAGAAAAGTAAGAATAGCTGGTAGGTTAAAAGCAACTGCTTTGATAGCAAGTAATTTCTTTTTTAATTTCCACCTAAAAAGGTATTTGATTTGGAATATGAAGAAATTAGAAAGAATGTCGAGGTATAATACAATTTCTTATTATTGTAGGGATAGTGGGCTATAGATTAAAAAAACTACTTTATAGATACTGAAAATATTTTAGTTTTAATTTTCTAGGCACTTTCTTTATCACCTTGGATAGTGAGATAAAATGTTTAGGGACTTTCTAAATTTTATAAGGAAAATTATCCCACTTTTTCAATCAATAAACACCCTAAAAATTGGCAAAGTGAGTCACTAGCAACATGTTGTGCATGTATATTTTTGTGATTGATCTAAATATACCAATCACGTCAATGCTATATATATTCCCTCGAATCATATGCCAAATTTCTAAGATTGTGTGGATTCCATATATTGAACGCCCACCTGCTGTGGACCAGTATCTATGCATAGAAAACCCCATGTGTGATTGAGAGTCTCGCAATACTTTTGTAGTTCTCGATCCACTCACGACACTCTAAACCCATAGAAGTGCGAATCATCTTGCATCCATTTAGAGAAAAATGGGTCATGAGCTGGTCAAATCTTTACCCGAGATTTGGAGATTTGGATATCGGAATTCTTCTTGCCTTAGATGTTTGCGGTAAATAATCCTTGGAGTGCGCTTGGTAGGAGATAATCTAGGTGGTAATCCTAAATTACCATGAAATATTATCATGTTTGTTTAAGTGTAAAAGATATTTCTGGAAATATAGGATTGGCATGATAATCAAATGATCATATTTCATAGTAATCCTATTCCGTCCAAAACATGTGTCTATCCTAAATCACCACGAAATATTAATTCCCACCTAACATGAATGAACGATGACCATCTACCGTCGGCCTCCCTCACCATCCGCCGGCCGACCGGCCCCGCTTCTCATCGTAGGTCATCCGCCGGTCATCGCTGATCATTCACCGGCCAATCGGCCAGCCGCCGATCGGACATCCACCGCAGGTCGGCCGCAGTTAGTCACCGAAAGTCCGTCGGCGACGCCGGCCGTTGCCGGCCACTCGTCGGCCCACCGCCGATCGGACGTTCATCGTCGGCCTCGCTGTCATCCACCGGCACTTCTCTAGCCTCACTGCCAGTTAATGGTTGCACATACATATATTACAGGGAATGATTAAAGGATGCCAAGCACGTTAATGCAAGATTCCTCAGAATTAGATGTTGGGCCATCCCATTTTCAGAAATACGAGGATTCCTGATAATCTTCCATTCCGTGTACCAAATTTAAACTCGAGTGGAACCAAACCGCCCAAGCTCTTTGATTCGAATGAAGTGTGTGTGCGAGACGATTGTCAAGAGGTCTACCATCACATGACTAGGAAGTCATGTCATGTCTTGTCAAGTCATGTTGTTGTCTTTTTGTTGGTTCCCTTTTTCCATAAAAGTAGAGCCTAGCTCTTCTCAGGGGCTGTTTGCTTGCAGAATTATGGAATTTGGATTCCAAAATAGTAGGGTTGTAATTTTTGGATTTGGTAATTTGTTGTTTGGTTGGTTTTGGATTCCTAGTATTGGATTTGTAGGTCCTTGTAATCTTTGTTTGGTCGGTGAAAAAAAGTGGGACTGGGATTTGAGGATTTTAGAGAGAGATAGATAGAGGGAGGATTATTAAATAAATAAAGTACACGGGTCCCATCTAAAAGTACAATGAATAGTGCTAAATCCTTGAAAATCCTTGAATTTTTTTAGGATTCAAGAATCCTTGTTCTGTGGTGGGCCCCCATAAAAAACAAAGTAATCCTGGAAATCCAAATATATCAACCAAACACAAAATTATGGAATCCGAGAATTCTACAATCCAAAATCCAAATCCAAATCCATAATCCATCAACCAAACATGCCCTTAATGGTATATTGAAATTGAGGGTCTTGGCTGATGAGCAACACAAATGCCATGATGGGTCTCTTGAAGATGAGATGGTCATGTAATGTTTAATTTGTCTCCTCTTGAGTGCTCCTCCTTCATTTTGGTGTCGAAATCCTTTATAACTAACTAAAGGTGTTTTAATGACCAGGAGAACTTGATGGCTTGCTTCGGAGCAAGAACAAGAGAATTATCATTGTGCTGATATATATATATATATATATATATATATATATATATATATATATATATTTGTGTGTGTGTGTGTGTTTTGTGAAGTTCAGAATTCTAACTTTGTTTGTTTTCCGAGCTGGTTTAGTTCATCAATTCAAGGTCTTTCCAAAGGAGATTGCGAAAAGGCCTTATGTAGTTTCAATACGGCACATGCGCTACGCAGTGTTATTTTAATGGTTCAGGGGCAGCGACCTTGACCTGAATTTTCCCCATACATACACCCGAATCTGTTACTTTGTGTTATCTGTATTTATTCATGTATTTCTTGATCTGTATTTCAGGAATTTTATCTATAAATAAACCCTACGTGCTATTTAGGGGTTCAAGAAGGCTTAGGAGCTACCGTCTGAAAATCTGTAATTTCTTCATGGATAATAGTGAAACGATCTTTGTAGCTAGCCGTGGTTTTTTCCGGTATGGGTTTTCCACGTAAAATTTGTGTCTCTATTGTCGTTTTCTTTCTCTGGCTCTTTTTTTGTGTGTGTGTTTTTATTATCTCCGTTTTCTCGATCATCCATAACAATATATCTTTTAGGGTTCAGGAAAAAGGTAGACTTAGTCTCTCGGCGCTTTTATTTAACCTTAAGAGGACAATTGCTAGGATGCCCCCTGCATATACAGTAGATTGTTTCAGTTGGTTAGCTAGTACCAGTTGCTTTATTCCTAGCCAATGGTTTTTAGGCAATCTTTATAAGCGCATGGTTGCAGTATTATTTGGGATTTGGACTGTGGAATCCTAAAATTCTATAATTTTGTGTTTGGTTAGTGGATTTGGATTTCTAGGATTTCTTTGGTTTTTATGGGGGTCCACCACAAAACATGGATTCTTAAATCTTAAAATTTTTTAAGGATTTACAAGGATCAGGCACTATTCATTGAACTTTTAGATGGGACTCGTGGTACTTTATTTATTTAATAATCCTCTCTCTGGCTATCTCTCTCTAAAATTCTCAAATCCAAATCCCACTTTCTTTTCACCAACCAAACAAAAATTACAAGAATCTATAAATCCAATAATAGAAATCCAAAACCAACCAAACAACAACTTACCAAATCCAGATATTTTCAACCGTACTATTTTGGAATCCAAATTTCTAAATCCTATAACCAAACAGGCCCTAATAACAGAAGATGCGGAAATTTAGGAATTTTACTAAAATGCTCGTAATAATAGAATATTTCCTTACATTCCTTTCCCAGGGATTTTAGTTAATTCCAATATTTTGGAGAGGGCAAATCAAGGCAAAATTCTGCCGCCACTTCTCCTAATTACAGATTTGCATCAACGCACCTTCCCATAATTTACAAATATATCATCAATTTAAAATTCTAATAGGTTTTTCCTTGAATTAAGTATGAACTTTCAATATTTCATAGATAAACACCATTAGACTTTTATTAAAATGTAATGAACTTTGGCTTTTCTCTAATAAATACCATGAACTTTATCCATCACAAAAATATACCATAAACTTCAACGTTTTTTAGATGAATATCATGGACTGTGTCCGTTACAAATAATAATGTTAACTTTCAAAGTTTTTTGGATAAATACTTGTCCGTTACAAATAGTTATAAATTTACTAATGTTAACATTTACCGTTTTTCATATAAATACCAAAGACTTTCTCTATTAGATAACATGAATTTTTCAATGTTTTATAGATAAATAGCACTAGATTTTCATTAAAAACAATGATCTTTCCCTTTTTTCAATGCATACCATGAACCTTGTCCGTTACAAAAGAATAATTTAAACTTTCAATGTTTTCCAGATAAATAACTTGAATTTTGCCTGTTACAAAAAAAGTACCATGAACTTTCAACGTTTTTCAAATAAATACCATGGATTTTGTTCGTTATAAATAAATAATTTTAAATTTTAATGTTTTTAGATAAAGGCTACTGGTTTTTTTATTAAGATACAATGAACTTTCCCTTTTACCAAATAAATAACATGAACTTTTTCCGATCAAAAAATACCATAAACTTTCGATGTTTATGAAATAAATACCAGACTTTGTCCTTTACAAAAAAAAATTATCATAAACTTTCAATGTTTTTTAAATAAATACCATGGACTTATCTTTTACAAAAAAAATAACATTAAATTTCAACGTTTTTCAAATAAATACCATGGACTTTCTCCGTTAAAAATATAAAATTTTAACGTTTTAAGATAAATAAAATGGATTTTTCCTTAAAAATAAATAACCTTACATTTCAGTGCTTTTCAGAAAAAGTACCATAGACTTCCTTTCGATGTTTTTCAGATAGATACCATGGACTTTCTCCGTTAGAAATAGATACCATGAACTTTCGAGTTTTGAGTAAATACCATGGACTTTGTCTGTGACAAATAGATATCATGAACTTTCACGTTTTGAAGTAAATATCATGGACTTAACTGTTAGAACAAAACACCGTGAACTTTTACAGTTTTCCATATAAATACCATGGATTTTGTCTGTTAGAAAAAACATCGTGAACTTTCACGGTTTTTCAGACAAATACCATGGACTTTGTCTGTAATAAATTAACAACGTGAATTTTCATAATTTCATATATGTTGTTTACCTTCAAGTGGAGATAGGGGATGCAAACTGTGGTATACAGGTCTCAAGCTCCAAAAAATGGAGTTTGCGAAACTATGATCAGGTAGGACTTGAGATAAGTGAGCTTTTCTACACATTTAGACTCAGATAACTGTAGTTAACTCAACCGAAGTTGTTAAATTGTTTTACATTTCGTGTATCGTATTCTTATTGATTGTATCGTCTATCGGACCAAATTGCTTAACAAAATGGAAATATACCCCTTACGAAATAAGTACGTATAGAATTAGTTGCTATTGTTAAAACGTCCTACTTAGCGAAATGGAGCCACATACAACCAAAACCAAATTTCAGTATTAGAACCATAGGAATAGATGCGTTTATAACTGGCTAATACAAACTCATACAGTGGGAACAAAAAGATTCCAAACTATTTCTTAGTGAACTCAATAAGTGATACCCAAACATGGCGATGTATGGATCTTGGACTTGAGGCATCATAACTTTTAGGAAACAACAGATCACAAAATATAGCTCCATTGCCAAACAGGGAAAAAACGAAGGAAAATTGGATAATAAACGAGACAGAAATATATGATTTTTGTATACAGGCCATGATATCTATGTTTTACGTTATGGATGTGTTTCTTATACAACATCATTTTATGGCCTGCGGTCGATTCCTTGTCATCTGCCATGTTGGGTTAGGAAGATTATGAATACGGGGGACAATGCAAAAATTGGTCGGCGACAACGGCGAGATTTGGAATGTCGATTTTCATGTTGAAAACATGGTTGTTTTCATGGGTGGAGTTGGGTGGGATCGGACCAGGTTTAATGGTGCAGTATATACTTTTCAATAATCCGGATAAATTAGCCAGCCGTCTCAACTCCAAACATAGTAAGGTATAGGGAAACACGTTATTTGTTTATATGGTTGACAAGTTAATCATCTCATGATCGAGGGTATGTATTAGGAATCATTGTCGTGAGTTTTTGTTCCGGAACAACTAGCTAGCACCGACCCACACGTAAAAGCATGGGAGCAAAGCTGATGCAATACTTATTTTATATATATATTTTTTAGAGAAAAGCAGGTGTTCCAAAACTTGAAGCACGTCCCGCTAAAATTTTTATGAACCAATATTTCTTTTATACAACTATAAGACATAGAAGAATATATATGTTTAGTTGCAATTTTAAGCAAACAAGGAATAGCTGGCGCCTGCGCCAATAATATATATATAGAGAGAGAGAGAGAGAGAGAGAGAGTTGAACAGGAAAAATAGATTTTTTTTTTACAAGAGTATTAGTGATTCTTATAACTTGTTCATCTTTCATACCCTTTTCAACCGTACCATTTTACAAGGGCACTACAGGAAAATGGGTTTAATTTCGGCGGAAAATTTTTTAAGATTTATTTCGATGGCATAATCCCGTCAAAATAGTCTAAAAAATTTGAAATTTTATTGACTGCGTCCAACAATTATTTCGACGGCTAAATACAGCCAAAATATAGTTGACCGAAGTCAACAAAATCTTGCCGTGATCACATTTCCCCTCGTTTTCCTCATTTTTTTTCATTTCCTCCCGTGCCCCCTCTCCTCCCCCCCTCCCTCCCCCATTTTCACCCAATTTCTTCTCCTCCCGTGCCTCCACTCGATCCGGCCTCCTGCCTCCAATCCGGCCCACCTTCGAGCACCCGTCTTCGGGCACCCTCCGAACACATCGAATCTCCTGCCTCCATCCTCTTCCGATCCCCTCCGAGTCCTTCCAAGCATCCTTCACCACATTGCCTCCATCCGTCTCCTCTCTGATCCCTGGCCTCCGATCTACCACCTCCGAGCCGACCCCTCGCCTCCGACGCCAAATCGGTGTGTAGTTTTCTAATTTAGTTAATTTGTTAATATTTTGTTAAATTTAATTAATTTTAGGGTTAGGATTAGGGTTAATTTTAGAGTTAGGATTAGGGGTAACTATACGGTTAGAGTTAATATTTTATTAATTTTAATTAATTTTAGGGTTAGTGTTAGGATTAATTTTAGGGTTAATTTTATTTTGGATTAGGGTTGATTTTAGGGTTTGGGTTAATTTTATGGTTAAGGTTTGGATTAGGGTTAATTTAGGGTTAGGGTTATGTTAGGATTAATTTAGTTAATTTGTTGTTAATTTTAATTAACTGGGTTAGACTTAGATTGTTGTTAATTTCGGTTAATTATAGCGAGGAGAATATATATATTATTGTTATTTATAGAAAAGGGAAATACTAATCTGAACAGTTGTAATTAATTTTTTTTTGTGATTGTAGGGTTGACATCGGCGTGATTGCCCATGTTTCTTTGCATTCTACATACATCAGTCTCCGGTACACAACTCTATCCCAAACGGTTGCCTCTACGGTCCTTCCATATTTATTTAAAAATTATTAAATCTTAAAGTGTTGTTTGTCCCTACGGAGCCGCAAACCAAGCACCTACGGGTATATCCGTAGTTGCATATAAATAGGGATTTAAGTGATCGATCCCTACGCTGATTATTTCTTATTCCCTTTATCGTTGCGCGCGAACCCAAACCCTCGACGTTCCCGCCGATCGCCGTTCTCGTCGTCGCCAGCGCCGGCCGAATCGTCGTCGCCACCGCCTGCAGTGATCTCGTCGTCGCCACCGCCCTCCGTTCTCGTTGTCGCCACCACCCTCGTTCTTCCTCGTCGCCGATTGCGCGCGTCGTCGACCACCGAGCGTCTCCGTCGTCTCCTCCACCGCCTAGCCTACAGGTTAGTTAAACATTATTTTAATGATGTTAGGGTAGCGATGAGGGTTAGGGTTAGGTATCGGTTGGGGTTAGGGTTAGGATTAGGGTTAGGGTACGGGTTCGGTTGGGGTTCGGCTGGTGTTGGGGTTAGGGTTAGGGTTAGGGTTCGGTTGGGGTTTGGTGTTGGGGTTGGGGTTCGGCTGGGGCTGGGTTGGGGTTAGGGTTAGGGTTAGGGTTTGGTGTTGGGTTGGGGTTCGGCTGGGGCTGGGTTAGGGTTAAAAAGGTGAAATTTTATGGGATTGATCTGGAAAATAGTGAAAGTCGATACTGTTTATTTGTGAATAACACAGTCCATGGTTTTTATATGAGAAAAAGGTCCATGAAAGTCTATGGGATTTATCTAAAAAACGCTGAAAGTTCATTTATTTATTTGTAAACAACAAATTTCATGATATTTATCTGGAAAACGTTGGAAGTCAATGGTATGTATTTGTAAATAACAAAGTCTATGGAAATTATGTGAAAACGTTAAAACTTCATGGTATTTATTTGTAACAAACAAAATCTATGGTATTTGTTTGAAAAATATTGAAAGACCATGACATTTATATGTAATGGGTCAAAGTCATTTGGGTTATGTCAATCTTATTGGCGATGCTTTCTTTTTGTGCATATCCAAAAACTTTGAAAGTTCTTGGTACCTATTAGAAAATATAAAGGGTTTTGTAGTGAAAGGAAAGAATTGGATTTAGAAAAACCGTGTGTAACTTTTAGAAATTCTATACACCCAAGTATATAGAAAAGGGTTAATTGCGGATACAGCCTATGTACTATGGGGGTCAAGCACTTATAACCTCTGAAGTATAATAATAAGCACTTTTGTTTGTTTTTCATTAGTGATTAATTTTTAGTTTGCTATTTATTCTTTTTCAGTATGGATACTTGATAGAATTACAATTGTTTTACTATTGTTTGCCTTTTTCCTTTTGTGTAGAAAATATATCCATTGTGTCATATGGACACTATTAATTTCACATCGATTCAAGGGAAAAATTGAGGAAGATTGTGTTTGTTATATCAAAACCTTTTTGTTGAACCCAACAGGTGAAACTTTAGAGTTGTTATAGATAGCTCTTACATGTTTAATGCATGTACCATTGTTAAGAGAGTGCAAGGTGGAGAACAATAATTTGTTTCAACGGCACGTTTTTCAAGTTATAACCAATATATGATATTCGATGATAATATAAAACTTTCATATTCTCATCGATACTCATATATGAAACTCAAAGCGCCACTTAGTCCCCGTCTATCGGTTAACATACGTTCGATATTCGTCGTGACATAGAACTATACGAAGGTTGTTAAATATCGGACAGTATAGCTCGATACTAACAACCGTCGTGTAGTCTATGTGACGAGAAAATTCAATCGTATGATAACCGATAGATTTGTCCCGTGTGGACAAGTTAGGAATGTATAAAGCAAACACCTTCATTCACTTGTGTTTTCATCCGTTTCGAGATATTTTGTCTGTATTTTTCCGCTGGTTCTCCGTGTACAAAGATAGATTAGATGTTCATTTCAACGTTGTTTCACAGCTTTGAAATGATTACCTATTCTATTACAGTGTACTCGGAGAACAGCGGGGAGATGCTGCCGAAATTTACTCGAAACGGTTGAAAGCACAAGCGAATGGGTGTTCGCTCTATACATTTTTAATGGGATAGATGTCTTACCCCCGACAGCCGAAATACACACATACAACAAGAACACACAACAAATGCATCATTAGAGAGTGATTCAAGATGTTCAAGTTAAAACCAATATATGATGTTCGATGATAATATGAAACCTTCATATTCTCATCGATACGCATATATGAAACTAAAAGCGCCACTTAGTCCCCGTCTATCGGTTAACATACGTGCGATACTCGTCGTGACCTAGAACTATACGAAGGTTGTTAAATATCGGACAATATAGCTCGATACTAACGACCGTCGTATAGTCTACGCGACGAGAAAATTCAATCGTATGGTAACCCATAGATTTGTCCCGTGTGGACAAGTTAAGAATGTATAAAGCAAACGCCTTCATTCATTTATGTTTTCATCCGTTTCGAGATATTTCGTCGGTACCTTTCCGCTGGTTCTCCGTGTATAAAGATAGATTAGATGTTCATTTCAACGTTGTTTCACGGCTTTGAAATGATTATCTATTCTATTACAGTGTACTCGGAGAACAGCGGGGAGGTGCTGCCGAAATTTACTCGAAACGGTTGAAAGCACAAGTGATGGGCGTTCGCTTTATACATTCTTAATGGGATAGAAGCCTACCCCCGACAGCCGGAACACACACATACAACAAGAATACACAACAAACGCATAATTAGAGAGCGATTCGAGATGTTCGGGTTAAAACCAATATATGATATTCGATGATAATACGAAACCTTCATATTCTCATCGATACTCATATATGAAACTAAAAGCGCCACTTAGTCCCTGTCTATCGGTTAACATGTGTGCGATGCTCGTCGTGACCTAGAACTATACGAAGGTTGTTAAATATCGGACAGTATAGCTCGATACTAACAACCGTCTTATAGTCTACGCGACGAGAAAATTCAATCGTATGGTAACCTATAGATTTGTCCCGTGTGGACAAGTTAAGAATGTATAAAGCAAACGCCTTCATTCACTTGTGTTTTCATCCGTTTCGAGATATTTCGTCTGTACCTTTCCGCTGGTTCTCCGTGTATAAAAATAGATTAGATGTTCATTTCAACGTTGTTTCACGGCTTTGAAATGATTATCTATTCTATTACAGTATACTCGGAGAACAGCAGGGAGGTGCTGCCGAAATTTACTCGAAACAGTTGAAAGCACAAGTGATGGGCGTTCGCTCTATACAGTCTTAATGGGATAGAAGCCTACCCCCGACAGCCGGAACACACACATACAACAAGAATACACAACAAACGCATAATTAGAGAGCGATTCGAGATGTTCGGGTTAAAACCAATATATGATAATATGAAACCTTCATATTCCCATCGATACTCAAATATGAAACTAAAAGCGCCACTTAGTCCCCGTCTATCGGTTAACATACGTGCGATAATTTATTCTTTTCAACGACAAACGCACACACAAAGCATATACACGGATTTTCTCCTTTGTCAGTAACTATCCCGTTCTTATATTTCTCAATATAGTCAGCATAACCTACAATTTATATGTTATACAGTCTAACATGGCTCATGAGTACGTCAGAGTTAAGGACTGGATGTATGTGGATTGGAAACAATGTATGCAACCTAAGTTTGTCACAGGAGTTGCTGCTTTCCTTGAATTTGCACGCGCACATAATAAGATCATAATAGAGAAGATTCTCTGTCTGTGCGATAGATGTGGCAATAAGTACTGGCAGAAGGTAGAATTGGCAGAGCTTCATATTGTAAAACATGGGTTTACTAGACTTTATACAACTTGGAAATATCACGGGGAAGGAGAAGAATGCAGTACTGCGGCAGAAGAAGAAGGAGAACACGATAATGCGGCACGAGAAGAAGAAGAATTCGGTAATGCGGTAGGAGACGGAAATTTATTTCCATAAGAAGAAATGGAGGATTCGGTAATGCGGCAGGAGACGGACTTTTTACAACTTGTCTGCATCATTTGAGAGTGATTCAAGATGTTTAGATCAATTTCCTAGTATGGAGGTTGCATATTACAAAGGATTTGGTGTCCTTGGATACAAATTCGAATTTAAGGACATAGAAACATCTAGAACCACTCAGAATAGTGGGATTGCGACGGTAGGATCGGACGGTGTGATTTACTATCGGTACTTAAATTGTATACTCGGTATCCACTATCCCGGACGATCAGAACCCTTTTATATATTCCAGTGTACTTGGTACGATCCGCGAACCGATACGGACAGGTGGAGAAGCAGTCTTGGGACTTGGAAAGATGAATATGGATTGACCAGTGTGAACACATTTCGATTTTACGGTCAGGACGATCCGTTTATCTTTCCGAACTAAGCATTCCAAGTATACTACTCACAGTATTTGAAGCTCCGGGGTGGAGTGTTGTATGCCGATGAAAACCCAGAGATGTCTACGATGTCCCAGAATACGAGGATAGCGATGAGGACGAAGAAGAGAGAAGGCTTAAAGTGCTCCGACCGTCTGTTTCGAAGGACGGGTTGTCTTCGACCGATCATGAAGTTACGTGGGTTAGAAATGAAATCGACGATGAAATCCAAGTAGATATGTATGATGCGTCCACGAAATGAAAAAGATTATCAGTAATGTTATATTATTACTTCACATTTTACGCTCTATACATATATAATCAATACTTTTAATGATTGTCTAATGCGTCCACGAACCGTTTATCTAGATTTGATGACGATGTCGGGAGCAGCGAGGGGCGGCAGGAGCTCCAGCCGCGGCAGAGGCAGAGGCAGAGGCAGAGCGGTTCTGCCGCCCGGAGAGCTCCGTAGGGAGCTTCAGAGGGCCGGTCTTGCACCCAGATCGGAGACCCCTTCGGATGCCTCCTTCCGTGTGGATTTTGCCACACCTCCAGATATACTGCACGCATATCCATTTTGAATGTAATATTACAGATATTCATGCCTGTTTATGTCAAAATTACTTATATTGTCAATGTTTGATTGTCTAGTTGTTGGTGATGCGTCCACATCTGGGACAGAGGCCACCCCCGCTCCTCCAGGTATGTTTATATATCATATAGTGTATGTATATTGATTTAGAATGCTATATCATAAATATACACATTCCTTTTGCTCTTACTTAGCAATTTTTATTATTGTCTAGCTGTAAGTGGTGACACCACCGCACCTACGGGTATGTTTATATATCCTATAGTGCATGCATATTGATTTAGAACGTTATATTATTGATCTACACATTCTTTTTGCAATTATTTATATAATCTATTTTTAATTATCAAATTATAGGTGGTGCGTCCACATCTTTCGCAGGGGCCACTCCTGCCGCTTCCATACCCTCCGCATCGTCTATTGGTTAGTATGAATAAATTTAAAATATTTATTCATTTTACATATGCTCTATAGAATAAATATGAACTTCATTGAAATTTAGCATCGATGTTTATTTTCTAGTTGGAGGGGATGCGTCCGCATCCGGGACCCCGGTTGTTCCTCACCGGAGGAACTATCGTCCCACTCGTGCTGCTGCCCGGGCCCAGGCTCGTGCGATAGTCACCGGAGGTATATATCACACTTGAATTTTCGTTAACCTTGATTTCTTAATACAACTTTGTCTTATTATTGATTGTCTTGATATTTCGTGCAGACGCAGGGCCTCTCCATCCCCAGAGGGGGACTCGAGGCCCGAATCAGTCCCATAGGCTGAGGCCTGACAGAGCTAGGGGAGAGGCAGCATTCCCCTTTTTTTTTACCCTTGACTATCGCTATACCGGTCCTCATGCCGAGAGGTTCGGCCGGTATTTGGAGGACGAGAGCCGGCTCGTGAAGAACTATCCACTTCACGTTGAGTGGGGTGAGCAGCACCAGCGCTCATTCGCCCTCTTCTTTGACCAGGCTCGGGTATGTATTAATATATATTTTCATTTGATCTATCCAATATATTTATTATTAACACTTGCAATCTAATAACAATGTTTTTTTGTATTTTCAGTTGGATTACGATTTTCAGCCTGTAGCCGACCCTGATCACCCGGGGAGGGTGCTCGACCTTCATACTCTGTACAATGGCCTGATGAAGAACATGCAGGCCAAGGTCCGATACAACAGGAATGAGCTGAAGGCCGACTGCTACTCCCTGTGGATGGCGACCCCCGAGGCAGAAAGAGCGGCCCTCCTATCTACTCCGGCGTTTGCGAGAGTCGATGTAGAGACATGGCCACTATTGTGCGCTTATTTCGACTCCCAATGCAAACATGTATGTATTTTAAATGTAATTCATTATTTATGATATAATTTATTTTTTTGTGTTTCTTAATTAGAAAACTAAATGTTAATGCGTTGTGCAGAAACAGGCCGCTCAGAATACAGAGAACAGGAAGTCGGCGAAGAGGGGTCGCCCCACTTACACAGGTGGCTCGAGGAACATTACTCGAGCCATGGAGTTATCGGTAAATTACAATAGACCGACCTTTGTGATATTCTGCAATATTAAGAGTTATTTTCTAATATTTCTAATATTAAGAGTTACTTTCTAATATTGCAGACATCTCGGACCGTGGCGTCAGGTGGTACACCGAGTGTGCTGTCCGCATATCTTGCCGTCCACGGCACCTCGACAGATCCCGCCACGGGCGAGCTTCGATATCCCGACGCCGCTACCCAGGAGTACTGCGTAAGTGTTAATGTTTTTTCTACCCAAATTTGAAATTTTAGTTTTGGAAGGTTCAAGTTTAAATTTTATATTTATACTTTACCGTTTAATGTGGGTGTAGGAGCGGGTGGTTGAGCAGGCCCAGGCCTCGGGGATCAATTTTACCGGACAGAGTGATCCGAGGCTGCTGACCCCAGTTCTGGACGCCGCACACGGAGGGCACCACAGAGATTAGGAGAGAGGCCGGGGACTGGGCCCTAGCAGGGCCCATATGAGGTTGGACTCTACCCCGACGGTTACTTCCTCCGTCTTCAGTGACCGACGTGTCCATCAGGAACTGGAGAGCTTGAGGGCCACCGTTGAGGAGTTGAAGGAGATGCTGGTATGTATACTATTTTAAAGTAAAATATCATGTCATATTATATAGATATCAACATATCCATAATTAGTACGTAGCTTGAGCTTATTTGGTTTTAGACTTAAGTTTGATTAATCATACATACAGATTTAATTAAAATAAACAACAAACTAGATATCCAAACGGGGTTTCGAAATAACTTAATAATGATACGAATTAGAATAATACACGTTCTTACACGTTTATTACACACGTTATGCCCAGACGCGACAGAGTACATCGGCCGAGTCTCCACATGCATCTCTTTCGGCTGCGGCTCCGCAAGCCACTACATCGGCTGCGGTTCCGCAGACAGCTCCTATAGCTACACCGCCCGCTCAGACTCCCGCAGCCGCGGCTTCGCAAGCGACTACCTCGACGGCGGCTGCACAGACCACATCGCTAGCTCCACAGGCCGCTCAGACTCCCGCTCGCGCCAAATTGCAGAGTTTATTGACCGAGGAGCAGGCGCGCGTTATTCTATCATTATTCAGAGGTGGAGCTGGACCGAACTAGGGTAGCTTTTTGGTTCTTATTTTTTGAAACATGTATTTATTTATATCATACACATTGTACTACATTTTGAAACGATATTGATATTGGTTTATATTTATATCATATTCGGTTTTTGGGTTTCTTTTGTATATTATATATATGCGTGAGATATGATTATGAATACTGCGATATATGTTGTGTGATGATTAATTTTATATTTGACTGATGTATATATTATTGTGCACAGGGCGGGAAAAAATCAAGCAGCCCATTTTAAAAAAAAATACAGATAATATATATCTACGGATTAATCCGTAGGTACACATGTTTCCCCTACGACTATATCCGTAGGAGCAAAATATCAGCAGTAACTGTTATTTCCCCCCTGATCTCAGTACCAGGGGGTTGGGAGTGCCCCTACGGACATATCCGTAGGGGCCACTGCTCCGTCCCTACGGCGTTATCCGTAGGGGCAACATATCAGAACTCCTGATATTTTGCCCCTACGGATAGGTACCTACGTAGATATCCGTAGGGGGTAGTACTTGGCCTTACGGTTATGTCCGTAGGTACATTTAATATATTAAAAAAAACCGTAAAAAATATAATTTTTTTACCCTACGGCCTACTCCGTAGGGGCAACAGGACCTACATAGAAAACCGTAGGGGCAAGATTTTGCCCGTACGGGCAAGTTCAAGGCTTCAACTTGCACCTGCGGCCTTTGCACCTACGGGGTATTTTTTCGTCCCTACGGATATATCCGTAGGGGCAGTGGTTTGCCCCTACGGATAAATCCGTAGGGGCAACCCTTATTTGTAGTAGTGACAAGTTAATCATCTCATGATCGAGGGTATGTATTAGGAATCATTGTCGTGAGTTTTTGTTCCGGAACAACTAGCTAGCACCGACCCACACGTAAAAGCATGGGAGCAAAGCTGATGCAATACTTATTTTATATATATATTTTTTTAGAGAAGAGCAGGTGTTCCAAAACTTGAAGCGCGTCCCATTAAAAATTTTATGAACCAATATTTCTTTTATACAACTATAAGACATAGAAGAATATATATGTTTAGTTGCAATTTTAAGCAAACAAGGAATAGCTGGCGCCTGCGCCAATAATATATATATATATAGAGAGAGAGAGAGAGAGAGAGAGTTGAACAGGAAAAATAGATTTTTTTTACAAGAGTATTAGTGATTCTTATAACTTGTTCATCTTTCATACCCTTTTCAACACGTACCATTTTACAAGGGCACTACAGGAAAATGGGTTTAATTTTGGCGGGAAATTTTTTAAGATTTATTACAATGGCATTATCCCGTCAAAATAGTCTAAAACATTTGAAATTTTGTTGGCTGCGTCCAACAATTATTTCGACGGCTAAATACCGCCAAAATATAGTTGACCGAAGTCAACAAAATCTTGCCGTGATCACATGTCCCCTCGTTTTCCTCATTTTTTTTCATTTCCTCCCGTGCCCCCTCCCCCCCCCCCTTCCCCCATTTTCACCCAATTTCTTCTCCTCCCGTGCCTCCACTCGATCCGGCCTCCTGCCTCCAATCCGGCCCACCTTCGAGCACCCGTCTTCAGGCACCCTCCGAACACATCGAATCTCCTGCCTCCATCCTCTTCCGATCCCCTCCGAGTCCTTCCAAGCATCCTTCACCACATTGCCTCCATTCGTCTCCTCTCTGATCCCTGGCCTCCGATCTACCACCTCCGAGCCGACCCCTCGCCTCCGACGCCAAATCGGCGTGTAGTTTTCTAATTTAGTTAATTTGTTAATATTTTGTTAAATTTAATTAATTTTAGGGTTAGGATTAGGGTTAATTTTAGGGTTAGGATTAGGGATAACTATGCGGTTAGAGTTAAAATTTTATTAATTTTAATTAATTTTAGGGTTAGTGTTAGGATTAATTTTAGTGTTAATTTTATTTTGGATTAGGGTTGATTTTAGGGTTTGGGTTAGTTTTATGGTTACGGTTTGGATTAGGGTTAATTTAGGGTTAGGGTTATGTTAGGATTAATTTAGTTAATTTGTTGTTAATTTTAATTAACTGGGTTAGACTTAGATTGTTGTTAATTTCGGTTAATTATAGCGAGGAGAATATATATATTATTGTTATTTATAGAGAAGGGAAATACTAATCTGAACAGTTGTAATTAATTTTTTTTTGTGATTGTAGGGTTGACATCGGCGTGATTGCTCATGTTTCTTCACATTCTACATACATCAGTCTCCGGTACACAACTCTATCCCTTTTATGTAATACTCATTGTATAGATGCACATTTGTTTTAATAAATCCAGAAACTTCGTTAATAATATCAATTGTTTGAAAACTTACCATTCAAATTTAAAATTCTAAAACCTTAAACAAAATAGTTAAATAACCGACGATAATGAAACGATAACCATCAAAACCAATCTAATTAAGGGCATGATACTCGATGATGAAAAAAAGTAAACCGATATATATCGTCATCGAGTATCTCACATTGAAAAAATATCGCGACTTAGAATCCGTCTATCAGTTATATGCGTACAGTTATTTTCGTGACATAAAACTACGCGTGCGTTGTCAACCTTGAACATTAATCGTTCTTCGTTGACAACTATCTCGTAGTTTATGCGACGAGAATACTAGTCATACTATAACCGATAGATTTGTCTCGTTTTGGACAAGTTAAGAATGTTAACGTATACACTTCTCTACATACTTATACTTTTCATTCGTTTCGAGATGAGTTTCGTCAGTACTTTTCTGCTTTTTCTCCGTGTACAAATATAGTTGAGATGATCATCTCAATACTGATAGTATTGAGATGTTTATCTCTTCTATTGCAGTGTACTCGGAGAACAGCAGGGGGGTGCTGCCAAAATTTTCTCGAAGCGAATAAAAGCATAAGTCCAGAGAGTATATGCGTTATACATTCTTAATGGGATAGAAGTCTTACCCCCGACAAGCATTACTCATTGGTATCCAAGATAGAAGCGTTAATATTATTTCCAGCTATGATAAATCACTCAAATTTATTTTCGAGACACCGTTGTCATTATTTTCTTTGTTTATAACCATCTCGTTCTTAGCTTTCTCACTGCGGATTAGAATTGCTAATATCATGTATGACTTAAAAATATTTGTTATGATATAATAATTAATTGTGAACTGTATTAGGTTTTACGTATCGGACAAGAATGGATAAGACTTGGATAAATAAGAACAAGTTTGGCTTTGAATTTAAAATCGGTGTAGAAGAGTTTATGCAATTCTGGTCAAGAGTGGGTAGTAGTCGGATCTCCTTTCCCTGTAAGAAATGTTGTAATGGTAGAAGTGATAGTCGAGGGGCAGTTCGACTGCATATTCTTGCTAACAGATTCTGTGAAAGTTACACTATCTGGCACTTGCATGGAAAGGTCGTGGACTATACGGTGCACATCGTCTGTTATCGCCACCTATGAGAACCCCATCAACCACCGGTGTAAATGATATGATGGACGAGTATGATGGCATGAACGATGATACCCCTACGGATGATGTGGCTCCAAATTCCAAATCTGCTAGTTTTTTAAACTATATGGAGGATGCTAAGAAACCTCTTTACGAGGGTGTGACAATGATGAAGTTGGATTGGATGGTTCACATATTTCATCTTAAATGCAAAAGTTTATGGAGTAACAAGTCAGTCGATGACTTTCTAAAGATAAAGAAGGAGGGTTACCTGAATTCCGATATCCCTGCAAATTTTCAAGGGATGAGAAAGATTATTACCGATATCGATTTTAGTTATCAAAATATCAATGCATGTCCAAATGATTGCATGTTATTTATGACAGGTGATGACAAGAACTTAAATAAGTGTATAACTTATGGGGAATCGAGATGGATATTACCTAAAAGGCCGCCGAGGGATGAGGAGTCAATTCCGAAAATTCTTGTGAAGGTGTTGTGCTTTTTTCTATTAAGAAAAAACTACAAAGTTTTGTTCTATAGTCTAAAACTGCCGAACATATGACATGGCATGCAGATGGTCGCAGGAAGGATGGAGTCTTACGGCATTCCGCTGATGGTGAAGAGTGGCAAAGATTTGACACTCAATTTCCCGCGTTCGCTGCGGAAGCTCGTAATGTGAGACATGGATTATTGGCTGATGGATTGGAACCGTTTAAAGGAGGTGCGTCTCACAGTATATGGCCCATTACACTAGTAGTTTATAACCTCCCGCCGTGGATGAGTATGAAACAATCTTACATCCAAATACCTCTGTTGATCCCTGAAAGCAACTCTCCCAGTATTGATATCGATGTTTATTTAAAGCCGTTGATCGATGAGTTGAATGAGCTGTGGGAGACCGGCATCGTTGCTTAAGATGTCCACAGAAAGAAGAGATTCACACTGCGCTCGGCGTTGCTTTGTATAATAAACGATTTCCCGGCATATGTCATGTTGTCGGGATGGAGTACGAAAGGTCATCGTGCTTGCCCCTGTTGTCAAGAGAACACCGTCTGTGAAACGCCAGTAAATCGGATTTTCTGTTACACTGGACATCGTCGTTGGTTAGATATTGATCATTCTTATCGACGCAATGGAATCAAGTTCAATGTGAGTAAGAGAATCGGCCCCCTCCTCCTGAGCCATATGGGATAAAAGAGTTTGTGGACGTAGAGCATATCAATGTTGTTTTTGGTAAGAAACATAAGCATACTATTCCGAATGAGATATCAAATAACCGGAGAAAGAGATTTATATTTTATGATTTTCCATATTGGTGTTTTCTTAATCTTCGCTATAACTTGGACGTCATGCACATCGAGAAGAATATCTATGAGCTCTTGCTGGGTACCCTCTTGAATACCAAATTTAAGAACAGAGACACATTAGCGATATGACAATGGTTTGCTACAAAGAATTTGCGGCTAGAATTGAATCCAACTCCAAAAGAGATTGGTAAATGAGTTATTCCACCAGCAAAGCACATGATATCCGATAATGAGAAGCTGAGTTTCTTTAAGGTACTTAAACAAGTAAGGGTACCGGATGCATATTCTGCGAACATTAGTAAATGCGTAAACTTGAAAAAGAAAACTCTTGTCGGCCTGAAAAGTCACGACTGTCATGTGATCATGCAGCAATTGCTTCTCATTGCTGTTAGGGCGTTACCACTACTAAAATAGGGGGTTGCCCCTACAGATATTGAAATCCGTAGGGGCAGATTTATGTTGGCCCTACGGATTAATCCGTAGGGCTAGAAGGTTGCCCCTACGGGACAAGACATTCAAGAATAAAAATATTAATTCTTAATTTGGTGTTTGCCCCTACGGAGCCGCAAACCAAGGACCTACAGACAAATCCGTAGGGGCAACTAAATAGCGATTTAATAAATGGCACAGATCGATCGCCTACGCCCGTTATCTCTTTCTTCCTCTCTCAATCGCGCGCGCCGTTCTCGTCGTCGCCACCGCCGTTCTCGTCGTCGCCACCGCCATTCATGTTAGTAAATCTTCAACTAAATTAAAGAAATTTTTGATTATTTAGGGCTAGGGTTCATGGCTGGGGATAGGGTTGCGGTTGGGGTTGCGGTTCGGCAGGGGTTGCGGTCGGGGTTGGGGTTAGGGTTCGGCTGCGGCTGGGGCTAGGGTTAGGGTTTGGCTTAGGGTTGGGGTTGGGGTTTAGCTGGGGCTGGGGTTAGGTTTAAGTTGGGGAGGGGCTGGGCTGGGGCTGGGGCTAGGGTTAGGTTGGGGTTGGGGTGGGGCTGGGCTGGGGCTGGGTCTGGGGTTAGGGTTTGGCTTAGGGTTGGGGTTTAGCTGGGGCCGGGGTTAGGGTTAGGTTGGGGATGGGCTAGGCTGGGGCTGGGCTGGGGCTAGGGTTAGGTTGGGGTTGGGGTAGGGCTGGGCTGGGGCTGGGTCTGGGGTTAGGGTTAGGTTGGGGTTGGGGTTTGCTGAATTTGGCAAACCTGAGAGGAATTTCCAGCAATTTTAGCCTAGTTTGATTACTAAAATTATTGTTGATCGAGAAAATCTTGGGTCCTTCTAATCAAACATTGTTTGTTACTATTTGTCAACGAGTACTGATAAAAGAAAAAACCGATTTCAAGTGGAAATTAGGTATGTACAATATTCTAATATAATTTGTATTTCTTGCCATCATCAAACATATAAAAGTACTAATATGAAATGGAAAATAAATAAATAAATAATCAAAGTTTTGGCATGTATGTAAAATCTCTTGTTACTTTTTCTTGGTTGCCCAAGTTTGAAAATTCTATCTATTAAATTATACATACTCTAAAAAGAATGATATTGCAAGAATTTGACTTGGGGGACACTTGCATCATTAATAGAAATATGAAAGTGTAAGGACGTTCTTTACCTTCGATAGGGTTCGGTTGGGGTGGGGCTGGGCTAGCTAGGGCTTGGGCTTCATTACCTGATATAGCGAAATACAAAGCGTACATCAGTACACCCAACCTTATTGAGTTTCCTATTGAAGTTCCCGGTCAAACGGCATATGCATATTTTTATTCGCCATGAAATCCCAATTATCAAGCTACCGAGGACGAAAAGCCACCTTTGTTAGTCGAGAGTCATGGTAATAGACTTGTCATTATAGATCATAGTCAATTGTTTTTCCTATCATTTTCTTGATCCAGATGCTAATCAACTTGTTAATTAGTTACTGTTTTTATAACGTATTTGTCTATATTTGTTGACAGTGGCATTTCTTTTGGATGAACATGTTTTTTTGATGCATGTTTCAGTCGTGTGAATTCATATGTTGCGTATAACGCTTTATGATATCAGTATCCTACATTTGTAGTTTTAATTGTTGATTGTTATAGATGAATGCCATTGCAATAATAGTTTTTGGTTGATGAATGCTATTGCAATGTAGGATGATCAGTTTTATCAATCTTGATCTCAATGGTTTAAAATCATGTTACACATACAATACGAATGCACAACAAACGCATAATTAGAGAGCGATTCGAGATGTTCAGGTTAAAACCAATATATGATACTCGATGATAATATGAAACCTTCGTATTCCCATCGATACTCATATATGAAACTAAAAGCGCCACTTAGTCCCCGTCTATCGGTTAACATACGTGCGATGCTCGTCGTGACATAGAACTATACGAAGGTTGTTAAATATCGGACGGTATAGCTCGATACTAACAACCGTCGTATAGTCTACGCGACGAGAAAATTCAATCGTATGGTAACCCATAGATTTGTCCCGTGTGGACAAGTTAAGAATGTATAAAGCAAACGCCTTCATTCACTTGTGTTTTCATCCATTTCGAGATATTTCGTCGGTACCTTTCCGCTGGTTCTCTGTGTACAAAGATAGATTAGATGTTCATTTCAACGTTGTTTCACAGCTTTGAAATGATTATCTATTCTATTACAGTGTACTCGGAGAACAGCGGGGAGGTGCTGCTAAAATTTACTCGAAACGGTTGAAAGCACAAGTGATGGGTGTTCGCTCTATACATTCTTAATGGGAAAGAAGCCTGCCCCCGACAGCCGGAACACACACATACAACAAGAATACACAACAAACGCATAATTAGAGAGCAATTCGAGATGTTCGGGTTAAAACCACTATATGATAATATGAAACCTTCAAATTCTCATCGATACTCATATATGAAACTAAAAGCGCCACTTAGTCCCCGTCTATCGGTTAACATACGTGCGATGCTCGTCGTGATATAGAACCATACGAAGGTTGTTAAATATCGGACGGTATAGCTCGATACTAACAACCGTCGTATAGTCTACGCGACGAGAAAATTCAATCATATGGTAACCCATAGATTTGTCCCGTGTGGACAAGTTAAGAATGTATAAAACAAACGCCTTCATTCACTTGTGTTTTCATCCGTTTTGAGATATTTCGTCGGTACCTTTCCGCTGGTTCTCCGTGTACAAAGATAGATTAGATGTTCATTTCAACGTTGTTTCACAGCTTTGAAATGATTATCTATTCTATTACAGTGTACTCGGAGAACAGCGGGGAGGTGTTGCCGAAATTTACTCGAAACGGTTGAAAGCACAAGTGATGGGTGTTCGCTCTATACATTCTTAATGGGATAGAAGCCTACCCCCGACAGCCGGAACACACACATACAACAAGAATACACAACAAACGCATAATTAGAGAGCGATTCGAGATGTTCGGGTTAAAACCACTATATGATAATATGAAACCTTCATATTCTCATCGATACTCATATATGAAACTAAAAGCGCCACTTAGTTCCCGTTTATCGGTTAACATACGTGCGATAATTTATTCTTTTCAACAATAAACGCACACACTGCATATACACCGATTTTCTCTTTTGTCAGTAACTATCTCGTTCTTATATTTCTCAATATAGTCAGCATAACCTACAATTTATATGTTATACAGTCTAACATGGCCCATGAGTACGTCAGAGTTAAGTACTGGATGTATGCGGATTGGAAATAACATATGCAAGCTAAGTTTGTCGCAGAAGTTACTGCTTTCCTTGAATTTGCACGCGTACATAATAAGATCATAATAAAGAAGATTCTCTGTCCGTGCGATAGATGTGGCAATAAGTACTGGCAGAAGGTAGAATTGGCTGAGCTTCATATTGTAAAACATGGGTTTACTAGACTTTATACAACTTGGAAATATCACGAGGAAGGAGAAGAATGCAGTACTGCGGCAGAAGAAGTAGAACAAGATAATGCGGCAGGAGAAGAAGAAGAATTCGGTAATGCGGCAGAAGGAGAAGGCAGTAATTTATTTCCATCAGAAGAAATGGAGGATATGGTAGAGGCTGCCCTAGGTGAATCTATTCGTACCGAAGATGACATTCCTTCCGGTCAAGGACCGCGTGCGGATAAATATGAAAATTTCATGAATGATGCTAGGAAACCAATTTATGAGAATGCGAAGTATTCCACCCTCTCATGGTTCGTCCAACTTTTCCAGATTAAGTGTCTAAATGGATGGAGCAACAAGTTATTCACAATGCTTCTTTCGTTTTTGAAAGATTCTATGCCTCCGGGAAATAATGTGCCCGACAGCTGGTACGAAGCCCAGAAGATGATGTCTGATTTGGGTCTAAAGTGCGAGAAGATTCAAGCATGTCCTAAAAATTGCGTTTTGTACCGGAAAGAGAATTCAGATTTGAAAGAGTGTCCAACATGCGGAGAGGCCAGGTATAAGCCCAAAGATTCTGATAAGAAGCCTGATATACCTGTGAAGATAGCACGATACTTTCCCATAACACAGAGGCTACAGAGGCTATTCAAGTGCAAGAAAACAGCCGAGGCAATGATTTGGCATCACCATGCTCCTCCAAGTGAAGATAGAAAAATGAACCATCCAAGAGATTCACCGGCATGGAAGGATTTCGATAGGAGGGACGCAATATTCAGTAGTGATCCTCGCAATGTCCGGCTCGGACTGGCTACTGATGGCTTCTGCCCATTGAACTATATGGCTGGAAGTCACAGCACATGGCCCGTTGTAATGATAATTTATAATCTGTCGTCTTGGTTGGCTATGGACCAATCATACTTTATGATGCCTCTTCTTATCGACGGACCAAACTCACTGGGGAACAATATCGACGTCTATCTCCAACCTCTGATCGAGGAGTTGAAATCTTTGTTCATTGATGGTGTAGAGACATATGATGCAAACACAAATACAACCTTCATACTGCGTGCGGCTTTAATGTGGAAAATTAATGACTTTCCTGCGTATGGAATGCTATCAGGTTGGTCCGTACATGGTCACAAAGCATGTCCTCATTGCCATAAACACACAACATCGAAATTCTTGAATTTTAGCAGGAAGGTTTGTTATTGCGGCCATCGACATTTCCTGCCTCCAGACCACCTCTATAGGTTAGACACGGTTCACTTTGATGGTCATCAGGAGCTTCTTGGACCTCCATCCCCATTTTCCGGAGAGGACGTGACTGCTAAATGGGATGGTTACAATAACGTGACCTTCGGGATGGAGCCGACGAAACAGGTCAAACCACCATATTGGAACAAGTTAAGCATTTTCTTCGAGCTTCCGTACTGGTCTAAAAATTCAGTGCGTCATTGTCTGGACGTCATGCATATAGAGAAGGGAGTATCAGAGCACATACTTAACTTGCTTCTTTGTAAAGACGGGAAATCTAAAGACAACATGAATGCTCGGATGGATCTACAAGAGTGGGGAATAAGAAGTGAATTGCACCCTAGACCGGTAGCGGGTAAACCGGGCAAGTTTGTACTTCCCAATACCGCTTATCATATGTCACAACCGGAGAAGAAAAGATTCCTGCAGGTGTTGCATGATTTGAAAGTCCCCACAGGTTTCTCAGGATCATTCAGCAAGAGAATAAAAATTGTGAAGGGCAAGATCGATGGGCTGAAAAGTCATGATCACCATGTTATCTTGGGGCACCTTCTTCCCTTAGCCCTCAGGACTTCTCTCCCCGACTCGGTTGGTCTAGTAATCAACGACCTATGTTGTTTTTTCATGGAGTTGTATGCTAAAACACTGGAGGTTGTGACGCTGGATAAACTAGAAAATTCTATTGCGTTGATACTTTGCAAGTTTGAGCGTATTTTCCCACCGTCATTCTTCGATATCATAATACACTTGACGGTTCATCTTGCAACTGAGGCGAAATTAGCCGGACCGGTACAATATCGATGGATGTATCCCGTCGGGTGGTACGTGTAATTTTTCGTTTCGCGCAATTTATAAATTTATTGTTGTCCTGTATGCCCGTATTTATTTATTCAACATATTTTCATTAGGTACATCTACACTCTTAAGAAGTATATACGCAATAAAAATCGACCAGAGGGTTCTATCATGCAAGGTTATATTCTTGATGAAGCAACCACATTTTGTTCCCGCTATCTGGACGAGAACATTGAGACAAGGCTTAACCGACCACGAAGAATTCAAGACGGACCATATGGTAAAGCCGAGTATAAGAGGGTAGACACTATGTTTATCAACAAGATATACCGGTTTATCTTACTTAATTGCGCATTTCTTGAACAAATTAGAGAGTAAGTTTTTTTGGATTAATTGTTAAATCTGTGTTTGTGTGTGTATGAAATGATATAATATTAATGTCACCATTATTTGTCGAAAACAGAATTCATTTTAACGAGATACGTGAGGGGCATCCTGTTTGGAATGAAGAACAATTGGAAAAATATCATCAGGATAATTTTTGTGATTGGGTCACAGATCATGTAAGTTATTCGAATAACATTTTATTGCTAGCAGTTTTAATCTAAACTTGTATCGTTATGTATTTGTCGTAAAATTTATTTTGTTACATCCACGATCCGAACCTGTCTGCATCATTTGAGAGTGATTCAAGATGTTTAGCTCAATTTCCTAGTACGGAGGTTGCATATTACAAAGGATTTGGTGTCCTTGGATACAAATTCGAAGTTAAGGAATTAGAAACATCTAGAACCACTCAGAATAGTGGGATTGCGACGGTAGGATCGGACGGTGTGATTTATTATGGGTACTTAAATTGTATACTCGGCATCCACTATCCCGGACGATCAGAACCTTTTTATATATTCCAGTGTACTTGGTACGATACGCGAACCGATACGGACAGGTGGAGAAGCAATCTTGGGACTTGGAAAGATGAATATGGATTGACCAGTGTGAACACACATCGATTTTACGGTCAGGAAGATCCGTTTATCTTTCCGAACCAAGCGTTCCAAGTATACTACTCACAGTGTTTGAAGCATCCGGGGTGGAGTGTTGTATGCCGATGGAAACCCAGAGATGTCTACGATGTCCCAGAATACGAGGACAGCGATGAGGACGAAGAAGAGAGAAGGCTTAAAGTGCTCCGACCGTCTGTTTCGAAGGACGGGTTGTCTTCGACCGATCATGAAGTTACGTGGGTTAGAAATGACATCGACGACGAAATCCAAGCAGATATGTATAATGCGCCCACGAAACGAAAAAGGTTATCAGTAATGTTGTATTATTACTTCACATTTTACGCTCTATACATATATAGTCAATACTTTTAATGATTATTTAATGCGTCCACGAACCGTTTATCTAGATTTGATGACGATGTCGGGAACAGCGAGGGGCGGCAGGAGCTCCAGCCACGGCAGAGGCAGAGGCAGGGGCAGAGCGGTTCTGCCGCCCGGAGAGCTTCGTAGGGAGCTTCAGAGGGCCGGTCTTGCACCCAGATCGGAGACCCCTTCGGATGCCTCCTTCCGTGTGGATTTTGCCACATCTCCAGGTATACTGCACGCATATCCATTTTGAATGTAATATTACAGATATTCATGCCTGTTTATGTCAAAATTACTTATATTGTCAACGTTTGATTGTCTAGTTGTTGGTGATGCGTCCATATCTGGGTCAGAGGCCACTCCCGCTCCTCCAGGTATGTTTATATATCATATAGTGCATGTATATTGATTTAGAATGCTATATCATAAATATACACACATTCCTTTTGCTCTTACTTAGCAATTTTTATTATTGTCTAGCTGTAGGTGGTGACACCACCGCACCTGCGGGTATGTTTATATATCCTATAGTGCATGCATATTGATTTAGAATGTTATATTATTGATCTACACATTCTTTTTGCAATTAGTTATATAATCTATTTTTAATTGTCTAATTATAGGTGGTGCGTCCACATCTGACGCAGGGGCCACTCCTGCCACTTCCGTACCCTCCGCATCATCTGTAGGTTAGTATGAATAAATATAAAATATTTATTCATTTTACATATTCTCTATAGAATAAATATGAACTTCATGGAAATTTAGCGTCAATGTTTATTTTCTAGTTGCAGGGGATGCGTCCGCATCCGGGACCCCGGTTGTTCCTCACCGGAGGAACTATCGTCCCGCTCGTGCTGCTGCCCGGGCCCAGGCTCGTGCGATAGTCACCGGAGGTATATATCACACTTCAATTTTTGCTTAAGCTTGATTTCTTAATACAACTTTGTCTTAATATTGATCGTCTTGATATTTCGTGCAGATGTAGGGCCTCCCCATCCCCAGAGGGGGACTCGAGGCCCGAATCAGTCCCATAGACTGAGGCCTGACAGAGCTAGGGGGAGGCAGCATTCCCCCTCTTTTTTACCCTTGACTATCGCTATACCGGTCCTCATGCCGAGAGGTTCGGCCGGAATATGGGGGATGAGAGCCGGCTCGTGAAGAACTATCCACTTCACGTTGAGTGGGGCGAGCAGCACCGGCGCTCATTCGCCCTCTTCTTTGATCAGGCTCGGGTACGTATTAACGCCTATTTTCATTTGATTTATCCAATATATTTATTATTAACACTTACAATCTAATAACAATGTTTTTTTTTGTATTTTCAGTCGGATTACGATTTTTAGCCTGTACCCGACCCTGATCACCCTGGGAGGGTGCTCGACCTTCATGCTCTGTACAATGGCCTGATGAAGAACATGCAGACCAAGGTCCGATACAACAGGAATGAGCTGAAGGCCGACTGCTAATCCCTGTGGATGGTGACCCCCGAGGCAGAGAGAGCGGCCCTCCTATCTACTCCGGCGTTTGCGAGAATCGGCGTAGAGACATGGCCTCTATTGTGCGATTATTTCGACTCCCAACGCAAATAGGTATGTATTTTAAATGTAATTCATTGTTTATGATATAATTTATTTCTTTGTGTTCCTTAATTAGAAAACTAAATGTTAATGCGTTGTGCAGAAACAGGCCGCTCAGAATACAGAGAACAGGAAGTCGGCGAAGAGGGGTCGCCTCACTTACACAGGTGGCTCGAGGAATATTACTCGAGCCATGGAGTTATCGGTAAATTACAATAGACCGACCTTTCTGATATTCTGCAATATTAAGAGTTATTTTCTAATATTTCTAATATTAAGAGTTATTTTCTAATATTGCAGACAGCTCAGACCGTGGCGCAAGGTGGTACACCGAGCGTGCTGTCCGCATATTTTGCCGTCCACGGCACCTCGACAGATCCCGCCATGGGCGAGCTTCGATATCCCGACGTCGCTACCCAGGAGTATTGCGTAAGTGTTAAATATTTATTCTACCCATATTTGAAATTTTAGTTTTGGAAGCTTCAAGTTTAAATTTTATACTTATACTTTACTGCTTAATGTGGGTGTAGGAGCGGGTGGTTGAGCAGGCCGAGGCCTTGGGGATCGATTTTACCGGACAGAGCAATCCGAGGCTGCTGACCCCAGTTCTGGACGCCGCACACGGAGGGCACCATGGAGGTTGGGAGAGAGGCCGGGGACTGGGCCCTAGCAGGGCCCATATGAGCTTGGACTCCACCCCAGCGGTTACTTCCTCCGTCTCCAGTGAGCGACGTGTCCAGCAGGAACTGGAGAGCTTGAGGGCCACCGTTGAGGAGTTGAAGGAGATGCTGGTATGTATACTAGTTTATAGTAAAATATCATGTCATATTATAGATATCAACATATCCATAATTAGTACGTAGCTTGAGCTTATTTTGTTTTAGACTTAGGTTTGATTAATCATACATACATATGTAATTAAAATAAACAACGGTTTTCCAAACTAGATATCCAAATGGGATTTCAAAATAACTTGATAATGATACGAATTCGAATAATACACAGTTCTTTCACGCTTCTTACACATGTTTGGTCCAGACACGACAGGGTACATGGCATGCATCTCCTTCGGCTGCAGCTCCGCAAGCCACTACATCGGCTGCGGTTCCGCAGGCAGCTCCTATAGCTCCAGTGCCCTCTCAGACTCCCGCAGCCACGGCTCCGCAAGCGACTCCCTCGACGGCGGCTGCGCAGACCACATCGCCAGCTCCACAGGACGCTCAGACTTCCGCTCGCGTCGAATTGCAAAGTTTATTGACCGAGGAGCAAGCGCGCGTTATTCTATCGTTTTTCAGAGGTGGAGCTGGACCGAGCTAGGATAGCTTTTTGGTTCTTATTTTTTGAAACATGTATTTATTTATATCATACATATTGTACTACATTTTGAAACGATATTGATATTGATATTGGTTTATATTTATATCATATTCAGTATTTGGGTTTCTTTTGTATATTATATGCGTGAGATGTGATTATGAATACTGCGATATATGTTATGTGATGATTAATTTTATATTTTATTGATATATATATTATTGTGCACAGGGCGAGAAAAAAATAAGGCAGCCCCTTTTTAAAAAAAAAAACAGATAATGTGTACCTACGGATTAATCCGTAGGTACACATGTTGCCCCTACGGCTTAAGCCGCAAGGACAAAATATCAGCAGTAACTGATATTTCCCCCCTGATCTCAGTGTCAAGGGGTTGGTCTTGCCCCTACGGATTTATCTATAGGGGCAAAAAAATACCCCTACGGATATACCCGTAGGGGCAAAATATCAGGAATCCTGATATTTTGCCCCTACGGATAAGTACCTACGCATATATCCGTAGGGGATACCACTTGGTCCTACGGATATATCCGTAGATACAGTTAATATAATTAAAATAACCGTAAATAACATAACTTTTTTTCCCCTACGCCCTAATTCGTAGGTGCAAATATACCTACATAGAACTCCGTAGGGGCAAGTTTTGGACCGTAGGGGCAAGTTCAGGGCTTCAACTTGCACCTACGGCGTTTGCACCTACAGATTAATTTTTGGCCCCTACGGAGATATCCGTAGGGGAAGTGAGTTGCCCCAACGGGTAAATCCGTAGGGGCAACCCTTATTTCTAGTAGTGTACCAGATAACAACGTTGTATCAATTGTGACTGATTTGTGTCATTTCTTCAGAGAGTTATGCTTCAAAGATTACTCGACAAACGATTTTAGAACCCTGGAAAATAAAAAACTTCGCATACTTTGTATAATGGAGATATTGTTTCTGCCTTCTATTTTCACCGTAATATTGTATCTCATGGTTCATCTTGCTCAAGAGGCACGTTTAGGTGGTCCCGTGAATTATCGGTGGATGTATCCATTCGAGAGGTAAAACTTATATAACAACTCTTTACTGTTCATAATAAATCGAATATTTATAATAAAACGAATTAAATTTGTTTGCATCTGTTAGGTTCATGTACAAAATAAAATGGTACATCCATAACAAGAGCCGTCCTGAAAGGTCGATCGCTGAAGAGTTTCTCGCGAAGAAATGTATGACGTTCTGTTCTATGTATCTAAAGGGTGTTGAAACTGCATTTAATAGACCGAGACGTAATGAGAATATGGTTGACAATAGACTTGTAATATCCGTCTTCTGGGCCCAAGGAAAGGAACTGGGTAAAGTGAAGTCGGGTCACACTGCATCTGAGCAGTTCGACATGATGCACCGTTATGTTTTATTTAACTGTTCAGATGTGAACAGTTTTATCGGGTAAGTATTTATTACTTTTTTCTTAATATAATTATAGAATATTTTCAAGTCAAAATTAGATATTTATTTGCGATATATACAGCGTTTGGAATGCTCAATACCATTGCATCAATAGAGAGAGATTCAAGATGTTTAGCTCAGTTTCCTAGTATGGAGGTTGCATATTATAAAGGAGTCGGTGTCCTTGGATATAAATTTGAAGTTAAGGATATAGAAATATCTCGAACCACTCAGAATAGTGGGATTTTGACAGTAGGATTAGATGGTGTGATTTATTATGGATATTTAAATTGCATACTTGGCAACCAATATCCCGGACGATCAGAACCGTTTTATATATTTCAGTGTATTTGGTACGATACACGAACCGATACGGATAAGTGGAGAAACAATCTCGAGACTTGGAAAGATGAATATGGATTGACTAGTGTGAACACACTTCGATTTTACGGTTAGGATGATCCATTTATCTTTCCAAACCAAGCGTTTCAAGTATATTACTCACAGTGCTTGAAGCATCCGGGATGGAGTGTCGTATACTGTTGAAAACCCAGGGATGTTTACGATGTCACAGAATTCGAGGATCGTATGGAGGATAGCGATGAGGATGAAGAAGAGATAAGACTTAGAGTGCTCCAACCGTCTATTTCAAAAGACGGGTTGTCTTCGGCTGATCGTGAAGTTACGTGGGTTAGAAATGATATCGATGATGAAATCCAAGTAGATATGTCTAATGCGTTTACGAAACAGAAAAGGTTATCAGAAATGTTATATTGTTACTTCACATTTCTACGATCTATACATATATTGCATGCATATGTAATGACTGTACTCTTATCTAGATCTGATGACGACGCCCAGAGCAGCGAGGGGTAGCAGGAGAACCAGCCACGGCAGATATAGAGGCAGAGCGGTTCTGCCACCCGGGGAGCTGCGTAGGGAGCTCCAGAGGGCTGGTCTTCCACCCCGATCGGTATCCCCTTCGGATGACTCCTTCCGTGTGAAGTTTGCCACGCCTCCAGGTATATTGCACGCATATTCATTTTGAATGTAATCTTATAATATACACGCATATTTATTTCAAAATTACTTATATAGTCAATGTTTAGTTGTCTAGCTGTTGGTGGTGCGTCCATATCAGAGGCAGATGCCACTATTGTACCTGCAGGTATATTTATATATTATATAGTGCATGCATATTGATTTAGAATGTTATAACATAAATATACACAAATTCATTTTGCTCTTACTTAGATAATTATTATTTGATTGTCTAACTGTAGGTGGTGCCTCCACATCTCGGGCAGAGGCCACCACCGCACATGCGGGTATGTTTATATATCCTATATTGCATGCATATTGATTTAGAATGCTATATTATAGATATACACATTCTTTGCAATTACTTATATAATCTATTTTTAATTGTCTAATTATAGGAGGTGCATCCACATCTGGCGCAGAGGCCACTCCCGCCACTTCCGTACCCTCCGCTCAGTCTGCAGGTTAGTATGAATAAATATAAAATATTTATTCATTTTACATATCCTCTAAGAATAAACATGAATTTCATGTAATTTTAGAGGCCAATATTGTACATATGATGTATATCATAGTAGATGCTTGGACATATATACGGAGGACTTTCTTGCTCGACATGATAGTATGCTATATGGTTAACTTTGTCTTAACATATAGACTTGTATTGTGATACTGTCTTACTCTTAAATGTTGATAAAGCCCTTAGGATATGTACTTGACTACCAGGACTATGATGGAGATCATACTAGTGGGGCCAGCATAGTTCACAAGTACATCCTTTAATTGTTCTTAGTCGAGGGAATATCGAGACAGGGTATCGATATTCCAGAGTAGACTAGCGTATACGCTTCTTGACCCATATGATGGGCGATGGATGATCCCACATATATTGGTGTTTGACATCAAAGATAGTATACAGGTGCTCAGTGGAGACTGGATACACTGAACAGGACTCGCCGAGGATTCCTATGTGGTAGTTTACCTATCGTCAGATAGCAGTCCTCTGGTAACACCGGTACAGGTTAGTCTGTAGACCCGAGATCGTCATAGAGTCTTGTGTGGCTCCCACTGCGCTTTGATTTCCTCCCTACCATGCTCAAAGAAGACATGTAAACAGGTGGATTTTGGGTACAGTCCCGAGTCGCATAGAGGCAATGAGTGATAGGAAGGGTTTCGTCTCTCCCGGTATTGGGGGTTGATGTTGCGCTATGCTCGATTGGCTATAACTGGAAGTCCCTGGCCAGGGCTGCTGCCGAGATTTACTGATAAGTGTTATCAGTAGTTTCTCGAACCGTTATAGGCCAGACATCGGCATGACTTATCACGTTACTGGGGTCTGACGATTTCCACCCCTAGACATGATATGCGACATATCAGACAAATAGACCGGACTGCACGGTAATGTTACTGATAGGCTTCATGGAGACTGTGGACAGGCTTGCTTGTTGATTTTCATATCGCTCAATACCCGGGTAGCCGTTACGTCCAGCTAGTACCGCTGAGGTTTATAGGTGACTAATGTGATCATCACATACTGCTGGCGTATTGATGAGTCTTTAGAGTCTCACACAGAAGTTCCCTGGTTCATGCGAAACGAAGTAGGACCCATATGTGATATGTGTGTGGGCCTGATTAAATACGAGTATGTGATACCGTATTGTAATCTGACAGTCATCTGTTATTGATTCGGTTATATGTGATATAACCAGATTGTCGAATCAAGAGTTGATTCGATAATGTGATATACAGATAAATGATATTAGTCGGTTATATGTGATATAACCAGATTATTAGATCAAGTGTTGATTTAATAATGTGATATATATTATATGTGATATAATTATATCTTAACTAATATCATTAGCTCACTAATTATTCTTCATTATGTATATATTAATATATATATATATATATATAATAATGAAGCATGACATTTAAATTTTTATTTTGTGAAAATAGAAATGAGGTGGAAAGTGAAAGCATGGTTGTAAGCATGGGATTTACTTTTGTTTATTCATCTTGATTCACTATTCAAGTATGGTTGCAATTTTATATTGCATAATTCCATGCTTGAATGAGTGAGGGATCAAGACTTGGCATTCATTCTAGCTCATTCTCAACACTTAACCAATTTTCTTGAGTTGCTCCCATGATTGCTCTCTAGCTTCTTCTTCCTCCTCTTGTCATGGCTCAAGCTTCAACACTCACATGTGATGTGAATCATGAAGCTTGAACACAAACTTGTGAGCTCTTAACATCCTCTACTTCACCATCCTACACTTGACTAGCGATCAAGTGTAGCGTGTTTCATACGCTAAAGAGTTTAGTGTAAAAGTAGCTTGAGTTGGAAGGACTTCGCGTGGATCATTTTCGGCACGAAGGTCATCGGAGAAAGCTCGTTCAAATTCTCAAGAGAAGCCTAGTGGAATCGCGGGACTACTACACGGAGCAAGTGAAGAGAAGGACCGGTCTACAAAGGTTGTATTCTTATTCTCTAGATGTAAAGTAGTTTATATTTGGTATTGTATAAATCTCTAGTTAAAGATTCTAGGATTAGGGATGTTTAGCATGATAATTTTTTGAAAATGGCATGGACGATGCCTTCCGAAACCTTGCTGTCGTGCTAGGGAACCCAACAGTGGTATCAGAGCCAGGTTAGAGAATTAGAAGATATTTGTTAGATTACGAAACTGAAATAACTTCAAAACTTGAAACGCTATAACCCAGTTTCTGTTGAAATTTTAAAGTCGTCGAAAAATTTTTTAGCAACTGCAGAATGTTATATGAGATGTAACATGAACACAGAAGAAAAACGAACACATTTAGCTGGTTTTCACCCGAGCACTTGCCACTAAAAACCGAGTAGGCCGGCCCCATGAACAGTTCTGGGCTTCGTTTTTGTTCTGTGTTCTGGTATTTAGGTTTTGGTATTTCAGGTGTTGCTTGTTTTTTCTAAAAATTGCATGAGATGTTAATTTTCTATAATGGCAATTCAGAGTATTTCGTAGTCATAATTCTAACAATATTTCGGGTTATTTAGACGGTGTTAAAAGTTCGGACGGATATCAAATACCCACTTTAACCCTCGCTGGAAATTTCCAAGAGTTGGATTTTTTTCCAAGTTAAAGAACATTCAAACATCATGAAAGTGATTCGATGGACTCTCTAGAAGAACGAAACCCTAACTCGATTCTATGACCGTAAGAACCGCCGGCAAATCCTCGGGTTTGCGGTAGTTCCGCAGCGCCATAGGTGAGGTAAGGGTTGGCCCTTCTACGGTTGGTCCATACATACTGTGGCATGTTCTGAGTATTTTTAAACTGTGCTCAAGTGTTGAGATTTTTGGGAAATTTTGGGTGTTTGTTGATTCGATCGGAATGTTTAACATCGTCTATCTATTTGATGACATGTGATGTTATGTGTTGCTTGGATATGTTTTATTGGATCGTCGTATTTTGAATAGCCTGGGGTTTTATGTGAGATGAGATTTTTTATTTTCATTCATGTAAAATTTATTGTATGTAATATTCTTTTATTGGGGCACTTCCGGGTTGAGGATGATGTCACCATTGTTGTATATTATTTACTTTTCCGCATTAGGATAGACCCAAGGCGGAGAGCACAAGTAACCGGGTTCTAGAGTCCAGCGGGAGACCATATCGACGAGTCGAATCCGGGTCTCCTTGTAAGACTACGGTAGCGCCCCGGCCGTCTTTCCGAGGCCAAAATGCGGAAACAAATTTTTTTTATTAATTTTAAACCGGCGCTATTGTATGCTTAAAACCCGGATCGGACAATTAACCAACTACTAGCTAACTAAAGAAAGGGTAGAGAGCTATACCGAGCGATCCGTGTCTTTCGGTCTTCGGCCACCATCCCGATCTCCCCGCGACATCTCCGATCTCCGGTCTCCTCGTTGGAAAGGGCACCACATCACCGAGTCTTTTTACGGGCTCCCACCTCTGAACCGAGGAAATTTAAACATGAAGTTGGCAAGCCGGCGTGTCCAAGATTGCTGTAGACTGAGTGTAGAACGCTTTGTCTCAAGGGGTTAATGAAGTTGCTATTTTGATGTGGAGGAAAAATGAGCAAGAGGAATGAGCTTGAGGATTTTTCCTTTTTAATGAAATGAACCAAAACTCCTCACACCAAAAAAATGAATCTCCCTCCCCACACAATAGTGGCCGGCCATCATAAAGGAAGAGGGGGAGGTGAGCACAAACAAGGTGGGGTGAGTATAAGAGAAAAGAGTGGGTGATGATGAGCAATCATGATCACCACAAAGTCTCATCCTCATCCCATCACAAAAAGCAACTCATGATGAACAAAAGGAAGTCAATGTCAATCTAGAACCATCATGAAGCAACCACTTACAAAAAACACTCCCCACTTTGCTAATTTGCATATTTGCAAATAAGCCCCTCCCATCAAAGGAGAACAAAGGAAAAATGGCCGAAACGGAATGCAAACTGGCAACTTCAAAAAGTGATCCGGTAATAAATTACAGGAAAACCCCGCGACTGTATATATATACCCGTATTTGTATTCCGACCGAATACAAATGCAATGAGACAAAATCTACACTGTAATATACTAGGATCCGGCTTAAACCAAAGCCCGCTAGTATTATCCGTCCGAACCATAACACGTGCACAAGTGCACGCGTACGTTCGAACCCTGCCATAAATCCATACAGCCTCTACAGCGTTTCGCCCGAAACTTGAGAAACTGTCTGTGGGGGACTCTAAAGACTCGTCAATACTTTGGCTGTGGATTAAACCACTAGCACGTCAGAGGTATTAGCCGTAACGGGCTACCAGGTATTGACCAAAAGGGAAGTCGATGAGCGAACTCATCCTGACATCCTACTGAGCCTGTCAGTGACAATATCCGTACAGTCCGGTCCGTTCGTCTATGAGCATCGTATGGAGGGCCTAGGGGGTTGGTAAAAGTCAGACTCCCAAAAGCGGTACAAGTCATGTCGGAGTGTAGCCCAGAGCACCCTGAGATACTACTGGAATACCTACCAGTAAATCTCCTGCCTCGGCCGAGGGCTTTGTGTAATGGCTCTCCTAGACACAGCGCGATCTCACCCCCAATACCGGGAGAGACGAAACCCCTGCCGATCCGCTCACTGCCTCCATGTGGCTCGGGACTGTACCCAACTAAAACCTGTTTGCACGACTCCTTTGAGTCGTGGTAGGGTAGTAATCAAAGTACAGTGGGAACTCACACGAGACAAATGACGATCTCAGGTCGATGAACTAACTTGTACACATGTCACCAGGGAACTGCTATCTGACGTCTGGTATAATACCAACTAGCATGTTCCCGGCGAGTCCAGTTCGGTGTACTCATAACCCAATGAGCACCTGTATACATCTTAGGTGAACCAACTGACACCAGTGGGTTGTGAGACCGGCCACCGCCCCTCGTCGGGATCTCGACTGTATACACTAGTCTACTCCGGAGAATCGATGCCCTGTCTCGATACTCCCACGACTAGGGACCACTTTTAAGGATGTGCTTATGGACTACCCAACTCTCACGTATATGATCGGCATCATACTGTTGGTAGTCAAGCAGGATCCTAAGGGCTCTATCAACATGCAATAGTGACCTGTAAGGTCACCTAAAGCAGTACACGATGATAAAGACAAACCATGGTATTATAATATTCTCTATCAACGTGTAATAGTGAACTACAATGTCACTTAAAGCATGTACACGATGATAAAGACAAACCAGATAGTATACAAACCTCTCGAGTAAGACTGTCCTACCGGTATAGGTCCTCCCCCAATCATTGCAATCACGTGCCTGTGATCCAATAATTGACTCTGAGGGCACCATATCCAACAATCTCCCACTTGCATTCAAGGCTAAATATTGCGATGTCGCATACTCACAGCCCGTGTGATACCGAACACCCAACTCCTCTACTAATCAGTCTCACAAAACCCATTTTGCGAAACTATTGTGTTCGAGAAATAGCCTTAGCTAGTGGATCCGCCCTGATGTTTCTTTCTATGTCTCTCTTAATCTCAAGTTCGCGGAGAAACCTATCTCCCGAAATGAGCAATACCTGTCTTAGAATATGTCTGGATATCTGATGGGACCTAGTTCACAAATGAACTGCAAATCCAAACTTCTTAGACTGTATGGTCAACTGAACTTAATCAGTATCCTACGTAATGCCTCCCTCAGTGTCCGCTTGGATCACCTGTCCAAAACACTGCCCCTCGTCAGAGGGAAAACTATAACTCTGACAGCCACTCTGTCATCCAGGTCACCTTGGAAGCCTGGAATGATAACTGTCTCCCGAAGGAGGCTGCTGTTATCATATCCCTAGAACATCCACTTATGTTCTAAACTGCTTCCGAATATTTCTCCAGAATTGGATCAATATCAACTTATTGCGTCTACTGCAAAAACAACGTCTGGTGTGGTACTTGACATCTCATGATTGACTCAATTGCCTAACCAAGTGATCTGCCAATCATGCATATCCCTCTCCCCTTTAGTCTGTAAGACACCTTTAGAGAGGGTGACTCCATCACCTGCAGGTACACCACCGTGGTAGGAGTCGTCCATTCTAAAACACCTTTAGAATGCTGTCTAAGTACCCTGATTGGGACACTTCCCAAATCTAGATCTAAAACCATAGATCCAGTAACCAGAATGTCTGATATGAAATCTATGTCCTATGTGGAGAAACCACTGTGTGACAACCAAAGTATAACCGATCGTAGTATAGGAATTTCATTTCCTACTATGTGTATGCCATCCATATACCAGGACATGACATCCTACTACCTTCTTAACAGATCCATCTCCTATTCTGATGAAGTCAAACCTACGACTGTCACATCAGAAATAGATGCTCTATCTCCGCTATTCTTGCTTTAGTCTATAAATAGACATAAGCCACTTGTCCACTATACTTCTGCTGCTCCCACTGACTACGTCAACCCTCTGGCAGAGTCATATACACGTGCACTTCTAAAGCTAGTTTAGAACGACGCTATACTCATTCTCCTGCCGGGTCTCATAGCCTGGAACAACAGTAATGGCATGTCTGGGTAAACAAGAACCTCCCTGTCACCGTCCTTGAGGCTACCGGAGTACCTCTCGGGTGCCTGAGGTTACCCACCATATCTGCGGATTGGCCAATGGAATGTCAAACCAGATTGAATCTTTCGGTTCTTATCAAATTTTCAGTAATCGTTTGCGGTTCTGGAATCACTTCCAGTTCTACCATACTCCCACTACTGTTTTTCTGAAAAAATCCAATTTTTTTAAAACTGTGGCGAGTCAAGAACAATATCACTATTGTTCTTCCAGATGGTAGAAAATCAATCCTCGTCATAGCCCGGGTCAACCCACAAACAGCCATTACAGAAACGTGCCTTGAGTTATCTAGAGTCTGGTTTTAAGCATAAGCCGGAAAACTCCCCGTACTTCAACGTCGTTAAGATTTGAACCGTTCTATATCCAACATAGAAACAGAGGCACTAATTTAATTGGAACCAGATTCAAATCATGCAACTATCTCCAGTGCATGTCAACTAAATGGAGAGAGACCGATCAGCATTAGTCAACTTAGGAATACATCCAGATATGAGTAACCTGAAAGAGAAGCAAGTTCTCATAATCATTACTATCAACTGAATACCATACACAAGTATCTACATCTTCGATTACTTTGAAGAATCCTGATACTTGCAATACCTGGTTCTCTATTCATATACCTATAACTTTTCAAAACTTAGAGCTTGCATTTCTACGAAATACTTGTCTAAAAACTAGAGAAGTCACAAGTAAACAAAATATAGTACGAGTACCAACCCCTCTGTCTTCATGGACACTAGACAATATACAATACTCTGTATAAGTCTCCTGAGTCTAATTACTCATTCCCCGTGTGTTGTAGGTTGAAAACTGTACTTATGGTTAAGAAGAATTACACCGCTGTTTAATGCTCCTTACCTAACCATCCACTGATATAGGTAAATGTCATGGACATAATTTCAAAAAGTTATATCTCACTCTATAAAAACAGACGTACAGATATGTCAATTTGAAATTGGTGCATAAGAACGGATATTCAAAACCAAATATTTACCGTCTGGAAAACAACCCAGGCGATTTCCTCAAATATCACCAATTACAACGCATCTCGATATAATGAGGATGATCACCCAATTCCCAACAACTTACTCCCACTCATCATCTGTAAAACCATACAGATGTGAGAATCAAACCTGGTAAATACATACCCTGGAGCAAGGGCTAATTGGAAAATCAGTTTTCTTTTAACAGTACACAGTGAAACTGAAACATTGAAATATTTCGTAGGGGTATCCGGGTATTCCTAGTAATGCCTCTTCTATTATTCAGATTCACAACTGTAACCGTATATTTCTTTGCCGTCTCTCCACATCCCTTCATATGTCTTTAGTCATTACCTTCTGTACATCCTCTTAGGCTAAATGGTTTTCTTCCTTCCCTACCATTCGGCACCAGTCTATGGTTAAGAAGAAGACTATCTAATAAGCATAATGGGTGTACTGTCCTAATCCTAGGAGCACTCGCAATGCGAGAGAAGACGAAGATAAAAGACAACCGAATAAACCTTATTCCTATTTCTCCTGAACCAGAATCCATCCCCGAACTGGAACAAGTTCCTTTCGAGTTCGTATATAACCATACGATAGAGTATCCAAATAACTGTGGATTTTCGTAATGATACGGAGTGTTCTGGAGAAATACAAAGGTGATGTAGGAGTGGTAATGAAATACTTGGTTTGGTCGTGAATAGCAGCCGCAATTTACTTTGCCCTCTTTTCAATCCCTTTATTTGTCTTTACTTGATACCTTCTGTACACCACCGTTAGGCTAATTGGTTTTCTTCATTCTCCACCGTTCGGCACCTGCCTATGGTTTGGAAGAAGACTATCCAATTAGCGTAATAGGTGTACCGTCCTATTCCAAGGAGCACTTGCAACCTGAAATAAGGTAAAAGGAAAAGACAACTGAATAGTCCTATTCGTTTTTTCCAGAACCGGAAACCATCGTCGAATCTGGAACAAGTTCCTTCGAGTTCGTATATAACCATACGATGGTTTTATCCAATGGAAGTGGATGTTCGTAATAATACGGGGTGTTCTGGAGAAAAGGGTAAAAGTAGGAAAGGCAATGAGGTATGCAACCCAGACAATCCAAAAGCCAGTGTTTTAAGAAGGTTTGGTCAACTTGGTCACCGAGTCATAGTCAAGGGTCGGGTCATGGTCGCAGCCAAAGAGAGAGAGAAAAGAAACACTCAGCGTGCACTCTAACCTAGATCAGAATGGTTACCAATTTATCTAATTAGAAAACCTCCCACTGTCACCTCAAATTCTCCTCCAAACCTAAAAGAAGAATTAGTCGGGATCACCCGAGGAGTAGACCAACTCATCAGTGGGAATCGGGATCCAACTATCATCGCATGATAACGTGAAAGAATTCACTCACGTTATCACACTCCAGAAGGTATGCACATGCCTGGAAAGTTTCAGTTTCTTTAGAAACTCCCGATGTATGTTTTTACCCCTAGGACCCAAGTGATCTTGACACAGTCAACAAATCAAAAAGTCCTAGTCAAGTTCAACCCGTCATTATCCTGAATTGCATTAAATCCACCCGTACAAGCCCTTGACACAGTCAACAAGGCCGCACGACTGTCCTAACCAATCCCATTAATATGCCACAAACGAACACTACTTAGCTACCGTACACTACGCCTTGACACAGTCAACAAACGCAGCACGAATACTAAGTAATACTTGTAAGAAATGACGGAGGGCTACGTCTAGTTTTTGGCGAAAAACTTTTAACGTAATGAACTTGATATCGTTGAAGGAACTGCATAGCTTTTTATAAAAATATAGTGGCGAAAACCTTTGCTAAAGAGGTCACTCCCGGTGAAGGGATCTCGGCTTTTTCCCCGTAGAATGAGGTGCAGGATATTCCAACTGAATACCATGATGCAAAGCAAAAGTAATCGACTATAGTGAAGTTATTACCCTGACGCAAACTTCTGTCCAAGGGGTCACTCCCGGTGAAGGGATCTCGGCCCTTGCCTCGTCGACTGAGGTGCTGGATATTCATAACCGAATACCACTATGCAAAACAAAAGAGAACGTCCTTGCAATAACAGCTTTTTGAAAAATTATTCCAACAACATCAGAATAGGTTTGTTTAGCTTGCATTGATCCGAATCAATGCAGTCCCATCAATTGATCACACCAATAAAGAACGAAAATACGATGTACGTATATGCCATCCGCATTAGCCACTGGGTCCCGTCATCACCCGTTAGGTTACTTAACTAACGACAGAGCGGGGACTGGACTAGCGCGGGTGTAAAACATATACATCTACTAGTATATATATCAATATATAATATTCGCTCAAGGCGTGATAAAATGCAACATCACAGAAATGTATTAAGCATCACAGAACAATACAGATATCTGGAATCCCCGGGTTTCATAGAGCTGCTACTGAAACTCGACGTTCCCCTGGTCGTGTGGATAGCCTGTGCAATGAAATCCTAGACCCCTACGGGCGCGGCAAGTTACCCGCCAAAACCTGAAGTGAGGCAGCCCCCTTCAACAATATGAATGGACCACCCAGCACTTCACGGAATCCGGTAACTTGAGCACCCCTCCTTGGGTCAACCTGTACCCCCTACGAGTGCGGCAAATAGCCTGCCAATTCTAGAGTGAAGCCCCCTCTGTCTCAAAGCCATGAGATGTGGGCCGTTGCCCTCTAGAACCCGGCTATCCGTGCACCCTACCGCGGGGTAATCCTAGTACAAAAAATAAAATATACATACAACGGGTACATCGACCTTAGCCCGGTCGTGCCCCAAAAGAATAATATACAAACAGGCAGTAACGACAGTCCACATGTTGGACGCTCGCCCCGCAATATCAAATGTACATATACAACCAAACTGTACTACCATTGCATCCAGGCTATCCACCACGACAAATCCGCAACATCACAGCACAACACAGAACATCAACGTGAATGTCACGTTCGCAAATCCGTCAAAAAGGGCGATAGCAATTAGACAGGATTTACCGATCAAATGACATTCACGGTGACAGATATAATGTAAATACTATGAACTAACATATTTAACATTTTCGATCGACAAAAAATTTCCGAAGTGGGCCCCAAGCACAACTGTAGCACTCAAAATAAATCTGGGCCTAAACAGAATATACCAAAAACCCCATTTCCAAGTCAGGGACAAATTTGGAAATTTTGGTGCAATGTTGCTTCATTTCGGTGGCGGAACCGCGGCCAGAACGTGGGTACGGCCGCGGTTCCGTGGCGCTACAGGGACGACAGTGAACCAAATTTTTCCAGAACTCTTAGAAAACCCTGCACGAAATTCTGCAATACACCAAATATTTTTTTGAGAACTAAAAAATTTCGACAGAAACTGTCAAGTTGGAAATGCAGTTTTTGAAATTTTTGTCCGATCGAAGTTCTAAACACGCTAGAGCAAGCTAGTAAAGATTAATGGCGTGTCTCTGATACCATATAAGACTACGGTAGCGCCCCGGTTGTCTTTCCGAGGCCAAAATGCGGAAACAAATTTTTTTTCTTAACTTTAAACCGGCGCTATCGTATGCTTAAAACCCGGATCGGACCATTAACCTACTACTAGCTAACTAGAGAAAGGGTAGAGAGCTATACCGAGCGATCCGTGTCCTTCGGTCTTCGGCCACCATCCCGATCTCCCAGCGGCATCTCCGATCTCCTCGTCGGAAAGGGCACCACATCACCGAGTCTTTTTACGGGCTCCCACCTCTGAACCAAGGCAACTCGAACACGAAGTTGGCAAACCGACGTGTCCAAGATTGCTTTAGACTGAGTGTAGAACGCTTTGTCTCAAGGGGTTAATGAAGTTGCCATTTTGATGTGGAGGAAAAATGAGCAAGAGGAATGAGCTTGAGGATTTTTCTTTTTCAATGAAATGAACCAAAACTCCTCACACCAAAAAAATGAATCTCCCTCCCCACACAATAGTGGCCGGTCATCATAAAGGAAGAGGGGGAGGTGAGCACAAACAAGGTAGGGTGAGCATAAGAGAAAAGAGTGGGTGATGATGAGCAATCATGATCACCACAAAGTCTCATCCTCATCCCATCACAAAAAGCAAGTCATGATGAACAAAAGGAAGTCAAAGTCAATCTAGAACCATCATGAAGCAACCACTTATAAAAAACACCCTCCACTTTGCTAATTTGCATATTTCCAAATAAGCCCCTCCCATCAAAGGAATTTCAGCCAAGAAGGAACAAAGGAAAAATGGCCGAAACGGAATGCAAATTGGCAACTTCAAAAAGTGATCCGGTAATAAATTACAGGAAAACCCCGCGACTGTATATACATATCCTCATTTGTATTCCGACCGAATACAAATGCAATGAGACAAAATCTACACTGTACAATACTAGGATCTGGCTTAAACCAAAGCCCGCTAGTATTATCCGTCCGAACCATAACACGTGCACAAGTGCACGCGTACGTTCGAACCCTGCCATAAATCCATACGGCCTCTACAGCGTTTCGCCCGAAACTTGAGAAACTGTCTGTGGGGGACTTTAAAGACTCGTCAATACTTTGGTTGTGCATTAAACCACTAGCACGTCAGAGGTATTAGCCGTACGTAACGGGCTACCAGGTATTGACCAAAAGAGAAGTCGATGAGCGAACTCATCCTGACATCCTACTGAGCCTGTCAGTGACAATATCCGTACAGTCCGGTCCGTTCGTCTATGAGCATTGCATGGCGGGCCTAGGGGGTTGGTAAAAGTCAGACCCCCAAAAGCGGTACAAGTCGTGTCGGAGTGTAGCCCAGAACACCCTGAGATACTACTGGAATACCTACCAGTAAATCTCCTGCCTCGGCCGAGTGCTTTGTGTAATGGCTCTCCTAGACACAACGCGATCTCACCCCTAATACCGGGAGAGACGAAACCCCTGCCGATCCGCTCACTGCCTCCATGTGGCTCGGGACTGTACCCAACTAAAACCTGTTTGCATGAATCCTTTGAGCCGTGGTAGGGTAGTAATCAAAGTACAGTGGGAACTCACATGAGACAAATGACGATCTCAGATCGATGAACTAACCTGTACACATGTCACCAGGGAACTGCTATCTGACGTCTGGTATAATACCAACTAGCATGTTCCCGGCGAGTCCAGTCCGGTAAACTCGTAACCCAATGAGCACATGTATACATCTTAGGTGAACCAACTGACACCAGTGGGTTGTGAGACCGGCCACCGCCCCTCATCGGGGTCTCGACTGTATACACTAGTCTACTCCGGAGAATCGATGCCCTGTCTCGATACTCCCACGACTAGGGACCACTTTTAAGGATGTGCTTATGGACTACCCAACTCTCACGTATATGATCGCCATCATACTGTTGGTAGTCAAGCAGGATCCTAAGGGCTCTATCAACGTGCAATAGTGACCTATAAGGTCACCTAAAGCAGTACACGATGATAAAGACAAACCATGGTAGCATACTATTCTCTATCAACGTGTAATAGTGAACTACAATGTCACTTAAAGTATGTACACGATGATAAAGACAAACCAGATAGTATACAAACCTCTTGAGTAAGACTGTCCTACCGGTATAGGTCCTCCCTCAATTATTGCAATCACGTGCCTGTGATCCAATAATTGACTCTGAGGGCACCATATCCAACACTCCTAACTCTAGAATTGGTAGGGTTGCTTGCCGCTCTCATAGGGGTCTAGGGATGTGGGTTTGGCTATTCATCGCGACCGTGGAATCTGTGTTTTATACTGGCTTAATTTAAAACACGGAATTCCTAGTATATCCAATATTTCATATGTTATTTTCTGCTGCTGATATTCTGTGATGTGATCACTTTTTATGCTTGAGACGAATGCTTTATTATTGTATATATGATATATAATAAACGTTGCTTATGTTTTGCACCCGCGGTAGTCCCGTCCCGCTATGTCGTTAGTTAAGTAACCTAACGGTGCATAACGGGACACTGTGGCGAATGCGGATGGTATAAGCGTACGTTGTATTTTCGTTTCTTCTGTGATGCTTAGGAAGCATAATTGATGGAACTTCATTAATGAGATTAATGAAAGAAAAAAAACCTAAAGACGTTGTAGAATCAAATTTTCAAAAAAATGTGTAGCTCTAGTTTTTGCTTTGCATAGCGGTATTCCTTGAAGAGCCGAGATCTCTTCATCGGGAGTGACCTCTTTAGCGAAACTAGGAGATGCTACAACCCACTTGGTTTTGTTTTTGATTGCCTTTTTAGTTCTTGCTTTGCATAGCGGTATTTCTTGTAGAATATCCAGCACCTTATTCGATAAGGAAAGAGCCGAGATCCCTTCACCGGGAGTGACCTCTTTAGCAAAACTAGAAAAAGCCTCTAAAACACTCCTTTTCAAAATCACTCAATTCTATATCGATATCAAGTTCATTACGCAAAAGGTTTTCTTAAAAACCTGTCGTAGCCCTCCATCATTTCAGATAAGTACTACTTAGTATTCGTGCTACATTCGTTGACTGTGTTAAGGCATAGTGTGCGGTAGCTAATTAGTGCTTATCTGTTAAAGCATAAGATGCGATTGGATTAGGGTAGTCGTGTGACTTTGTTGACTATGTTAAGGGTCGTACAGGTGGGTTTAATTCAATCAGGAAATGACGGGTTGAACTTGGCTAGCGCTTATGATTTGTTGACTACGTTAAGGTCATAAGTTGATAGGGGCAAAATATTATCGGGAATTTCAAGTGTTGAAATTTGCAATGAGATTGCATACCTTCTATGAGATAGTTGGATCCCGATACCCACTGCGAGTAAGAGTTACTCCTGAGAGAATTTTACACATCACAATTAGCCGATCAAGTAGGTGTTTAGAAAAGTGTTAACGGGGTCACGCCGTTGGGAAAACGAGGTTTATTTTAATTAGGTCCGTGTGAAAGCACGGGGAATCTCCCTCAAAATACCGGCACTGGCCTGGCTGAAAGATTGGCGAACTTGTAAGGTATAATTAATCCCGGCTAGTCTTACCTTTTAGGATTTGAAGGAAGATTTGATAAAAACAGTGGGAACCATCCTGACTAGATAAGATAATAAACCAATCTAATCTTGCAAAGAGCGCACCCAAAGTGATTATCCTTCTCTCTCTTCTAGTAGCGACCAATGTCACGCCTTAATCAAGATAATAATATGGATGTATTGACCGAACCCGCTTGTTATACTGAGCAGGGGAACGTTGGTTCCGCTCCAACTTATAAGTGTTATAAGTCCGAGCGGGAAATAGGGGAATATCTGGATTATCACGCCACCCAGACGAAGATTAAGCATGTTGATGCATCTTCTTCGGGTGTGTTAGTTACAGAGAACTGTTTCTCAGTACACTCTACGTCCTGGGTATTCGATACCGGATCAGGATCCCGCATATGTAATATGTTACATGGGTTACAGAAAGGTAGAGAACTGGGAAATGGTAATATATCTCTAAGAGTTAGAGAATGGTGCAATTGTTGCAGCCAAATCAAATGGCAGATATCATCTTGTATTACCAAATACATTGATTCTGAACTAATGTTATTATATACCGAACCTGATATACAATATTACATGGGTTCTTTATTAAGTTAAAGAAAGATATAATTCTGTATTGGCGGATAATGTTGTGAACATTTTTCCTTAATCAAGAGTTGATTGGATCAGGCACGTTATGTAAAGCATATAAGTTCTAAAATCAAACCACAGTTCAAAATATATAGAACACACACAAGTGGAGTAGTTCATAAATGAACGAATACTTCTTGTGGCATTGTAGACTAGGTCATATCAATGTGACACGACTAGCTAAGTTACATAAGAATGAATATGAGAATCTGTTCGAATTTTCATCTTATGATACATGCCAGTCTTGTCTCAAAGGTAAAATGACCAATACTCGGTTTACTGGAAACAGAGAAAGAGATATTGAACTCTTTGGATGGATACATGATGATATATATGGTCCTATGTCTACAAATGCCAAGGTCGGTTCTTCGTACTTCATTATATTCACTGATCTTCTCTCAGGATTCGGACATATGTTCCTGTTGAAACACAAGTCTGAAACTTTTGAGAAATTCAAGGAATATAAGCTGGAAGTTAAGAACCAGACGGGTAGAAGTATTAAGTCCTTCGATGTGATCAAGGAGAAGAATACTTGCGCATGGAGTTCCTGGAGTTTCTGAAGGGAGAATGGGATTCTCTCTCAGCTTACTCCTTTGAATACACCACAGCACCACGGTGTATCGGGACGGAGGTATCGCACCCTATGAGATATGGCACGCTCTATAGCTTGCTTTCGGGTTCTTAAGAAGAAAAAGAAGATCCCGGAGTTCTCTTTCTAGGTTGAGGAGATTGATTGATGAGTGTTCCTCGCCGAAAACCGGAGACGCGATAAATGTCTGGCCTGAATTTCGGGGCAGATGCTAATTGGTGCTATCCGTCCACCTCTCCGAAGATGCCAAGTTGATTTATGGCACCGTGTATCGAAGGTTTAAACGGATGCGGCCAATATAGCAGACTTCATCAGATTCCACCTCGTTTGAGGGGTTTTTGATTATGGGGACGCTCTTCCCTGCAGGCACAAGCCCCTGCAGTTAATTATGCTATCGTATCGCGGTAACAACTTTCTCCTTCTCCAGATGGTCACCACTTGTCGTGTGTGTTTGTTTTGTTTTTGGTTGCCCGTGGATTGTATACGGAGACTAATTTGTGTTGTCGCCCGTAGGGCGTGGATTAGTCCAAATCCGTATCTTCTTAGATTTGGGTTTGGGGGTTGGGTTTAAGGATACGTTAGCCTCATTTGGAACTAAGATCGACTTAAACGTTTGTTAAGAATACGTTAGTCTCATTTTAGACTAAGATCAACTTAACGAGATCGTTTAGATCCAACAGGAGAGCAATTGGGCTCTATTGTTTAGTTTAAGGACATTGCGGTCGATTAGTTTAAGGACATTATGGTCCATTGTTAGTTTAAGGACATCTCGGTCCGATATTAGTTTAAAGACCTTGCGGTCGAGATTAAGGACATCATAGTCCACGAGTTTAAGGACCTCACAGTCAAGGTTAAGGACATCATAGTCCGTGAGTTTAAAGACCTCACAGTCAAGGTTAAGGACATCATAGTCCATGGGCTTAAGGACCCCACAGTCCATGAAATGTATGGTTGTCGAGACCCGTCACCTCTCTGAAGACGTTGAAGGATTACAACGACAAATATCAGAGGAGTAAAAAGATGTACTCTCGAACCGACGTGAGTTGGTTGGAAGATCTGTAGTCCAATCTAGGGCTAAGATCTGTTAAAATATTTATGAGCAGATGGGCTCAATTAAGATAAGTTGAGGACTTATGGACAATCTTAGGCTAAGTCCAATAAATGTTTAACATTTTTATTTTGAGCTGTTGAGTCTTTATTTGGGCTTGGCCCTTTTGATAATTTTTTTTTGTCTTGTATTGAATGCTGAGCATTCATCAGAGCTCTGGCTTATTAAAGAACAATTTATGTTCTGTCAGCGCAACACGTGGCGTGCCAGGCGCTTTGCGCCAGTCAAAGAGCGAAGTGCGCTGCCAAGTAGCGCACATGTAAGGGACACATGTCGTACTCAGCGCTAGGCGCCAGATGATGAGCGCATGATGCCAGTTTATGAGCGCTGAGTGCTAGTCCATGAGCGCATTGCGCTTTCAGTTTAGTGGCGCACATGTGAGTGACACGTGGTGCGCTTGACGCTGAGCGCCAGCCTATGAGCGCAGTGCGCTATTTCAGAAGCGCAAAGCGCAAGTTATTAATTGGCGCATACGTGGTTGACACGTGGCGTATTTTGGCGCTGAGCGCCGGTCCAGAGAGCGCAGTTCAAGAGCGCAAGGCGCATTTCAAGAGCGCAAAGCACATCTGATCAATTTTACGATCTTGGAACAAATTTATATTCTTTTAAAAGAGACTTTGTCTCAAGATTTAAGAACAACAGTTCTTATTTTGCAGGAGAGATTTTCAATCTCTTATTTTGATGAAAGGTTTTGTCTTTATAGATCCATGATCTGTGAGAAGAATTATGTTCTTCTTTTATGATGAGATCTTTTGATCTCTTTTGTGAAAGACTTTTTTGTCTTGTAGATCGATGATCTTTTTTTTAAAGAAATAAATTTTTCTTTCTATGAGATGATTTCATCTCTGTGTTCATCATCCATCATCTTTACCTTGAAGAAATATCTTCTTGTAAGAGCTTGCTTTTTTTCTTTGAATTTTTCAAAGTTTATGGGGGGGGGGGGTTCTCTATATCAGACTTGAAGTCTTGGGGCCTTTATATAGGGCAGGCTGATTTGTTGAATCAGTTAAAGAGATCTTTCTCTGATTGATTTGGGGATGTTTCCCCACCATTGGATTTTTGATCCTAGGGTTTCTGTTTTACAGAAGGCAATCTTCTTGTCTTTTAACAAGATTGAAAAAATCTTTCCATAACAGAATTTAATTCTGATTAATTAATGATTTATCATTATTATTAGATCTTTTGATCTAACGGTGGGGAGTTTTTTAATTTCAGCGTTAGCGTACCCGTGCTTTGCATGTGGTGCGCTGCTCAGAGCGTAGCGCACCTTGCGCTAGCGCACCTGTGTCTTACACGTGGTGCGCTGCTCAGAGCGCAGCGCACCCTATGCTAGCGCATCCGTGTTTGACACGTGACGTGCTGCGCAGCACGCCTAGCGCTAGCGTACACATGGCGCAGCACACTTGGCGCTGCATTTGAAACGTTGCTTTAATTTTTTTGAAATTTGAATTTCAAACAGAGCTATGCTCTGATTTGGGGAAACAAATGCCCCCCCACCGTTGCGCTCACGTGGCCCATATGTGAGTGCAGCGGTGGCAGCATCTGCGCCCTTGGATCAACTCAGAAGTTGAAGAGGCATTTCAATGCCTATAAATAGGACCTTTGGTCCTTTAGATGATTCTGTTCATCTTCTTTCTTTGAGAACTTTTATTCAGAGCATAGCTCTTCATTTTAAGAGATTTTAAGAGTCAAAACTCTGCCAAAACTTAGGAAAAGATCAAATCTTTTAATAATCTAGGATTTTACCCATTAACAGAGCCTTACTCTTCATAGATTTTTGATCTAAAGAAAACCCTTTTCGGGTTTCATTAATAGAGCTTTGCTCTTCTTGAACCCATAGATCTAAGGAGATCTTGTTTCAGGGTTTCTTAACCCATGAACAGAGATTTGCTCATAAAGAACTCTTAGAGTTTGTTCATAGATCTTGAAGATCTCAGAATTTTTACTTCATAAAAAATTGATTTTAATTTTTCTGATGGATTCTTTCATCACCATTTTTTTTCAGAGCAAGGCTTTTGGCATTCTCGGGCAATTTCTTTAAATTCCCCTCATAATTGACTTTGACAGGTGTCACTCCTGTCTGCAGAGCATTGCTCTCGAGGGGTTTAACTCTTGATCCGAGGGGTCGCTCATTAAATGAGATTCCTTTTTTTTTAGGATTTCTCCCAAATTCAAATTTGTTAGGTGTCATAATTAGAATTTGTTTTCTCCATGGGGATATCAAGAGTCGTTTAAATTCCTGTGCTTGTTTTTAATAAGAATTTGCTTAATCAGTCTGTCCGCTAATTCTTACTGATTTTCTTTTTCAGGAGTTATGGACGCTCATATGTATGACCTTGATGAGATTATCTCTTATGGCGACATTCGCGTACTCGGTCGTTCTCAAAACCGAGAATTCACAAACGCCCAGTGTGCCGAAATCATGGGTTGCTTTGACGCATACAATGGTCGACTGCTTCCTTGACGTTCCTCTCTCTTGAAGATTATTGTGGGAGCGATCTGGGGAGCACTTCCTCTATTCTGTGCCAGCATGCCGCTTAAGGCATTGGATGATGCCGAAGACAAGGTGCACTCGGTGTATCTGATGGGCCTAATCTCAAAGAAAAGGCGAGACAATCTTGTTGATCTTCTGCATCAGGCTTTTCAACAGGCGGCAATACTCGCTGCCTATCGGAGGGTGGAGGACATCAGTGAGGATCCCGACGCTTGTGATCGTGAGAGGAAGCATACTAGGATGGTTCGAAAGGCCCGGAACATTTTAGATGGCCTTACTTTTGAGTTTCTCAATCCATGCCCTGGATTTGATGTCGTGCCTTTGTAAACATTCCAGTTATGTTTTTATTTGCTGTTTTTCTCAATGTAGGCATTTTCTGAAGTATGAATAGCAAGCCCTTTCATTTCTATGTGTTTATTTTATACATCAAACTTTTTCGCACATGCATGAATGGGTATGCCTTGAACGCTTAACTGAATGTGAATAAAATGTTCTCCTCACTGTCGCTTTCTTCTCTTTTCTTTGTTCCTGACATGTCACTTTAGTAAGCATAGCCTGCATATGATAGAGTGAGCATTCCGTTTCGAATTCTTCGAGAGGTAGTGATGGCTTAGGAAGCAGGTTCAGATCTGCTACCTAAGACTTTTCAACTTCATGAGCCGTGAGAGTCTCATAAAGACTTTTCTCCCTACGAGTCGAGAGGATCTCGTAGGTGTATTTTCTCCTTAGGAATCATGAGGATTCCTAAGTGCGTTTTCCCTTATAAGTTGTAAGGATCCTACAAGAGTGTTTTCTTTCTTACGAGTCGAGAGGACCCATAAGTGTTTAATGAGATTGATATTATCTGCATTTCATGTGGATGACGTATTTCCGAGACGGGGTCACTTGCTGACCTATTTCCGCGATGGGGTCATTTGGATGACGTATTTCCGAGACGGGGTCATGTGGATGACGTATTTCCGCAACGGGTTCATGTGGATGACGTGTTTCCGCGACGGGGTCATTCGCTGACGTATTTCCGAGACGGGATCACTTGCTGACGTATTTCCGCGACGGGGTCATTTAGATGACGTGTTTCTGCGACGGGGTCATGTGGATGACGTATTTCCGAGACGGGGTCACTTGCTGACGTATTTCCGCGACGGGGTCATTTGGATGACGTATTTCCATGACGGGGTCATGTGGATGACGTATTTCCGAGACGGGGTCATGTGGATGACGTATTTCCGCGATGGGGTCATGTGGATGACGTGTTTCCGCGATGGGGTCATGTGGATGACGTATTTCCGAGACGGGGTCACTTGCTGATGTATTTCCGTGACGGGATCATTTGGATGACGTGTTTCCGAGACGGGGTCATGTGGATGACGTATTTCCGCGACGGGGTCATGTGGATGACGTGTTTCCACCACGGGGTCATGTGGATGACGTGTTTCCGCAACGGGGTCATGTGGATGACGTATTTTCGAGACGGGGTCATGTGGATGACGTGTTTCCACGACGGGGTCATGTGGATGACGTATTTCCGAGACGGGGTCATGTGGATGACGTATTTCCGTGACGGGGTCATTTGCTGACGTATTTCCGCGATGGGGTTATTTGGATGACGTGTTTCCGTGACGGGGTCATTTGCTGACGTATTTCCGCGACGGGGTCATTTGGATGACGTACTTCCACGATGGGGTCATTTGCTGATGTAATTCTGCGACGGGGTCATTTGGATGACGTATTTCCGCGACAGGGTCATTTACTGACGTATTTCCGCGACGGGGTCATTTGGATGACGAATTTCCGCGACGGGGTCATTTGCTGACGTGTTTCCGCGACGGGGTCATGTGGATGACGTATTTCCGTGACGGGGTCATGTGGATGACGTATTTCTGCGACGGGGTCATGTGGATGACGTATTTCCGCGACGGGGTCATTTGGATGATGTATTTCCACGACGGGGTCATTTGCTGACGTTGCATCTGTTGTAATGAGACGAATATCGAAGTGGTCTCCAGGTTGTCTGTGAACCATCGAGATTTGGAGTAGGGGCTTTGCTGTAGCTCCAGGGTTGATTGCAGCGTCTGAATCCTACTGGTATGGGGAGGAACGCTGTTGATGATCTCTAGGCTATCCCTGAACCGTCGAGATTTGGCTTCATTTTCTGATGGAGCCTGGGGAGGGAAGGTGTGATTTCTTCTTTGTTTGCGCCCCTGGATTGTATACAGGGATTGATGTGATATCACCCGTAGGGCATAAATTTCATTTTTTTTATTTCTTTCCGTGATGCTCTATCATTTCAGCTTTTATATCGTGAAGGTCGCGATTGCCCAATCATTTCGGCTATTTTTCGCGGCGCCCAATCATTTCGGCTATTTATTTTATTTTTACTTACTGCTTTTTATTGCGAGGTGCCCAATCATTTTAGCTATTTTGCATGCATACATTTTTACTTGCTGATTTTGTTGCAAGTTGCCCCATCATTTCGGCTATTTCGTATGCATGTGTGGTTTGTTAGCTTCTTTACTGCAAGCTTGGAGTTAGACACCGATTTCGGCATCAGTACCGTTACAACTGGAATATTGCCAGGAGCGAATCATCATTTGCCTCTGTCAATGTCGAACAAAGGTGGCTTAGCGAACAGGGTTAGGATCCTGTCGACTAAGGCTTTTGACTTCATGAGCCGTAAGGGTCTCATAAAAGTATTTCTCCCTGCGAGTCGTGAGGATCTTGTAGGTGCGTTTTCTCCTTAAGAATCATGAGGACTCCTAAGTGTTTGGCTTCTCATAAGTTGTAAGTATCTTACAAGAGAATTTTCTCCTTTTAAGTCGAGAGGACTTACAAGGGCTGCTCATTGTGTAAACATATCCCTAGTCACGGATGGGGCTTTGTTAGGGAAATGTTTATTCGCACCCGTGGATTGTATACAAGGGTCGGCATTGAGCCGCTTGTAGGGCAGCATTGGAGGTTGTAGTGGCTGCTTAAGAATAGGTTCAGATCCCTGTAGCTTAAGACTTTCGAATCTTATGAGCCGTGAGGGTCTCATAAGAGGGTTCTCCTTACGAGTCGTGAGGATCTCGTAAGTGTAATTTCTCCTTAGGGGTCGTGGGGATCCCTAAGTGTGTTGCTCCCTTGTGAGTCGTAAGGATCTCACGTAGGTGGTTTCTCCTCACAAGGTCGAGAGGACCTTACAAGTGTCTCTTAACGAGATTGCGCCCTTTCGGGTTTTCACAAAACTCACCGGTAGCCCTGCTGTTTTTACTCATGGAGCCCTCTCGGGTTTTCATCCGTGCCCATTTCGCTTATGGACATACCGTTTTCTTTTTCTTTCTTCTTTTTTCTATTCTTTTCTCTTTTTTTTGTGTCAGCCTTGGGATACTGCAGTCTACAGTAGTTTATGGACGTCTCGGTTAACAGCTAGTTTTAGGACATAGTGGTCCGTTGTTAGTCTAAGGGCGTTTCGGTCTGTTGTTAGTTTTAGGACGTTTCGGTCCGTCGTTAGTTTTAGGACATCTCGGTCCGTCGTTAGTTTAGGGACGTTTCAGTCCGTCGTTAGTTTTAGAACATCCCGGTCTATTGTTAGTTTAGGGCCGTTTCGGTCCGTTGTTAGTTTAAAGACGTTTCGGTCCGTCGTTAGTTTTAGGACATCTCGGTCCATTGTTAGTTTAGGAACGTTTCGGTCCGTCGTTAGTTTTAGGACATCTCGGTCCATTGTTAGTTTAGGGACGTTTCGGTCCGTTGTTAGTTTAAGGACGTTTCGGTCCGGACCGACTACTACTTATAGAGTTTGGGCTTAGGAAGATAGAGAGCGGACATAGTCGTCGTCATCTATCGTTGACCTAAGCCGTGACTCGTCAGGCGTAGTATTTCTTTAGGAAGCGACCGTTTATTGGCCGGAAAAGGTCTTTCGCCGTGCATGTCCATGAGTAGATATGCTCCACCCTGGTAAACTTTATCTATGATATACGGGCCTTCATAGTTCGGCTCGAATTTTCCCCGCTTGGCACGATCGGGGATCATAGGTCTTTTGACCACTAGCACGAGTTCGCCTTGGCGGAATGTTCTCGGCCTAGTCAATTTCTCATATGAGCGCGTCATTTTTGCTTTATAAGCCTCCAGATTTTGCTGCGTCATGAGCCGGGTTTCATCAAGGGCATCGAGCTCCTCAAGCCGAAGGTGAGCATTCTCTTCGTCCGTTAGCTCGTAATGAACCGCCACTCATAGAGAGGGAAATTCTATTTCAAGAGGGAGTACCACTTCTGCGCCGAATACCAATGCGTACGGCGTTGTGTTCGTAGCCGTTTTGAACGTAGTTCGATATGCCCAGAGAGCTTCATGAAGTCTCTCATGCCAGTCCTTCTTATTTCGAGACACCGCCTTTTCACGATCTTTGTCAAGGCCTTGTTGAAAGCCTCAGCTAGACTGTTAGCTCGGGGATTATAGACAGAAGAGTATCTCCAGTCTATGTTATGCTGTTGTGCAAAGCGGCTGATCTTGTGGCTTCTATAGGCCGGCCCGTTATCGGAGATGATCCATCGCGGAGTTCCAAACCGATAAATGACGTGCGTATTGAAGAAATGGAGGATATTCTTCATCCTCACTTCCCTGGGCGGTACTACTTCTGCCCACTTGGAGAAGTAATCAGTTGTTGCCAAAATGAACCGATGTCCTCTGGACGATGCTGGCTCGATGGGCCCGATTATGTCAGTTCCCCACATTTCGAACGACCAGCTAGCTACTGTCGGATGTAGTGGATTCAGATGCTGGTGGATAAAGTCCCCATGGATCTGGCATAAGTGGCATTTCTTTGCATACTCGAGGCAATCTTAGATCATCGTGGGCCAATAATAACCCATCTGTTTGATCTTCAGCTTCATCTTCGGCCCGGCTTGGTGAGAATCGTAGAGTCCGTCGTGAGTTTCTTGGATGACTCTCTTTGCCTCTTCAGGTCCCAGGCATCTTAGCCATAGAGAATCAAATGATCTCTTATACAGAGTATCATTAACAAAGGCGAAGGATAGAGCTCGTTTCATGAACTGATGCCTTAAGGATGCATCTTCAGGTGTTTGACGGGATTTGAAGTAGTCTATAAAGACTTCCCTCCAATCCATATCCTTTTCCTGGTCTTTTATTTGCAGGGCCGTTTGCTCGGTCGCTCCCTTTTCTTCGGACGACTCTGGAGATATTTCTGCCGGTGCAAGAACCCGACGGCTTTGCACAACGATCCTTACGTCATCGAGGTTCTCGTCGGCCAGTTCTTTAGTGAGCTTGGCTAATGCATCCACTTTGCTATTTTCTGTGCGCTGTATGCTTTCCAAGGCGTAGGAAGGAATTTGAATTAGCAGTTGCTATACTCTCTCGCCGTATTTCACCAACTCAGGCTTGCACGTCTGATCGTCACCGTTTACTTGACTAACGATCAGCTGGGAGTCTCCATATATGAGGAGGTTTTCGATTCCCATTTCGAAAGCGATCTCGAGACCTGCTATCAAAACTTCATACTCGGCTTTGTTGTTCATCCTCGGCTCTGTTAAGGAGAAGGCAAAGCGCATTATCCCTCCTTGTGGAGTCACGAAGATGAGGCCTACCCCTGATTTGATTATGGGGGTGCTTTGTTTGCGCCTCTTCATGGAAGATGCTCCATCAAAATAGAGTTCCCACCGGGTATCATTCTTTCTTCTTTCCACGTCAATCGTGTCAAATGCGTGTTCGTCTGACAATTCGCAGTTCAAGGAAGAGTCGGCAGGTATCGGATGCTCAGTTAGGAAGTCGGCGATGGCCTGGCCTTTCACTGCCTTGAGAGGCCTATAAGTTATCGAGAACTCCATTAAGAGTGGGGCCCATTTAGAGAGTCGTCCTGTTAATATGGCCTTTGGCATCAAATATTTGAGAGGATACACCTTTGATATAAGATAGACATCATGTTCCAACGCATAGTGTCTGAGCTTCGTTATTGCGAAGATCAACGCCAGGCAGTGTTTTTCAATGGGAGAGTAATTGCTTTCTACCCCCAGTAGAACTCGACTCAAGTAGTAGACGGCTCTCTCTTTCCCTTGTTCGTTTTCTTATGCCCATAGCACACCTAAGGAACCTTCGATGGCTGTCGTATATAGGACGGGAAGTTTTCCTTTAACGGGAGCGGCCAGTACTGGCGGATTCTGCAAGTATTGCTTGATTTCATCCAGTGCGCCTTGGCATTTGTGATCCCAGATGAACGGAGTTCCCTTCTTCATTAAGTGACTGTAGAGGCGGCACTTGCTGGAGAGATTGGCTATAAATCGCCATATATACGCGAGCTTCCCTTGGAGAGACCCCAATTGCTTGAGAGTCCTTGGCGAAGGCATTTCCATAATCGCCTTGATCTTTGATGGATCTATCTCGATGCCTCGGTGTCGGACGATGAATCCTAAGAATTTTCCCGAGGAAACTCCGAACGCGCATTTGAGAGGGTTCATCTTTAAGTTGTATTGTCGAAGGCGTTGAAATACGATCTTCAGATGCTCTAGATGTTCCTCGTATGATTTGCTTTTAACTACGTGGTCGTCGATATAACATTCGACGATTTCATGTATGAGGTCATCGAAGATCTTCGTCGTGGCCCTCTGATAGGTGGCACCGGCGTTCTTTAGACCGAAGGGCATCACCTTGTAGCAGAATATGCCCAAAGGGGTCCGGAAAGCGGTGTGCTTCTGGTCCTCGGGATGCATCTTTATCTGATTGTATCCTGACGAGCCGTCCATAAAGGAGAAAACTTCGTGAGTGGGCGTGTTATCTATCATCAGCTCAGTGACTGGTACTGGGAAGTCGTCTTTCGGGCAGGCTTTATTGAGATCCCGAAAGTCCACACATATGAGCACCGTCCCAATTTTCTCTATCACTGGGACGAATTGGCGATCCAGTCAGGATATTGGACCTCCTGGATGAAGCCGGAGTCGATTAGCTTCTTGACCTCGGCATTGATGCTCATCTCAAGCTCGAGCCGCATTCTTCTCGGTGCCTATTTGATCGGCTTGACGTCCAGGGATATCGCCAATTTGTGTACAGCAATCTCTGGATCTAGTCCTGGCATCTCGGAATAGTTCCATGCGAAGCAATCTCTATGCTGCATGAGCATGTCTTTTAGCGTAGCCACCCTTTCTTCAGACAACAGCTCACTGACGAACGTCGGCTGCGGGTTATTGGCCGTCCCCAAATCAATTTTCTTGAGGCTATCTGCAGTAGTATGTATCCCATCCTCCAGCTCTTTTGGCGCCGGTGGAAACTCTGAGATTACCTTGTCATCATCGTTTTCGAAGCACCAGGGGAGGTCATCTATATTCTCGGGCTCTTCTTCTGACAGCGTTATCATATGACAAGTATGAGATCGCTTCCAAGACCGATGTTGGTCTGGTTCTGCTCTCGCTGTATGCGCGGCTTTTGGTTCATGCTTCTGCGGCGGGGTTACCCTCCAACTGCTGGATAGAGCGAACCTGCTGAGCTGATACTGGTCTTCTACCCAGTCTTTGAATGTGAAGCAATCTTCGAGAGGATGTCCTATTACCCTGTGATAGGAGCAATAATCCGGGTGAGAGACTTCGTCTGCTTGCTCGGGGTGCTTGGACTCCGGGAGTGTCATCATCATGGCAAGATTAAGTATCTTCTGTGTTTTGCCCTAGGGAAAAGAGTATGCTCGACCCATTTTTTTTATAAGATACGAATCTGAATTGCTCGACTCCTGATCGCGTGGCTTCTTAGTTCCATTTTGTTGCTTTCTAACGCCTTTCGCGCTCTTTGGTATGTTTCTGCCTCTGCGTCGGGCCTTTTGTACAACGATTTGGCAAGGAGGAGCATTTTCATTTTTCACAGCCTATTGAAGGAGGCATTGCGTCCTGGCTTTCTCGTAGATGGCCATTTCTCTATTATGGTCGTCTCGAAACTTTTGACCTGCTTCCCTTATAAGCTTGTCCATTTGTTCTTCGAACGACGGACTGGGCATTTTTACGGCGGGAGCTCGTTCTGTTTCAGGGTTAGCATCTTCCCACAGAGCATCCCCTTCTTCATCAAAGTCATGTATGACGTAGCAGTCGTGGAATAGCTCTCGTTTCTTGGATCGAACTTATCCAAGTCCAATCGTTTCCATTCTCCCGTTGGGCAACTTTCGTCGAGTTTCGGGAACATTCCTTATCCTGTTATAGAACCGTAATTATCGAGCAGTTTGCTTAAGGGGTACACCTTGGCATCTCAAGAGTTTCTTTAGTCCATCTGTATAATATATGGGCAAACGGATGGGCTGGAGACTGCCAAGTGTAGAATCCGTGCCATGCCAGTTTTCTTTCTCCACTTTGGTTTCCTCGGATCGGTAGAATAGGATCGTCTTTTCGCCTTTTCGTCTGGGAAGGACGTAGAATGTCTACAGTTCTTCCACACTGTAAGTATTAAGCGCGTCTATCTCTTTATGATGCTTTGGCGGAACCATGGCAACTTGCAAACTTTGATCTTCATCAGCGAAGGCTTGTATTGATGGCCAAGCAGAGAATACGGCATTTACCTCATCTTCCGAGTCGCTGCCGAAGATCAACATAGGAGCGGACGGTCCCGGCTTGTTGCACTGGGGTGGACCTAAATAAACTATTTCTTCTTCCTCCTCGGTATCACACCCGAAGACTGTAATAGTGGTGATAGCTTTGTTCTTATCCTACGATTTGCGACATCTTTCTGTGTCCTCAAAATCTGGCAGGAAGTATTTTACATCTTCGTACTTTCGGACTTCATTCACGGAGAACGGGTTTAATTCCCCTGTCACAGTGTACTCGAGTCCATCTTTGAAATACTTCATACACTAATGTTGTGTAGAAGGGATGATGTTGTACTCGTGTAACCAGGGCCGGCCAAGCAAAGCATTGTAGCAGGTCTTAGCGTCAATGACGTGAAACTTAATGTCAATGACAAACAGCCCAAAGAGTAGTGTCAATATTACAGACCCAAGTATCCGTGATGACTGGGAGTCAAATCCGGAGATGGTGATTTTATCGCGAGCGAGGTGTTGAACGCTCATGCAGATTTCCTTTAACACCCTTATGTTAAGGAGATTGACGGAGGACTCATTGTCTACCAGGATTTTATCTATCTTGATGTCATGACAGTATCCGGAGACATATAGGGGACGGTTGTGCTCGCATGTGTTGGGTTTACTTAGCACCTCATCAAGGGTTTGGAAGCATCACATATGGCACAATCAAATTTTAAAGGTGCTAAGTGAACTTGATAAGAATCATAACTAGAAATTTAAGGTTTCATTCAACTAAGCATCACATGCAAATGAAAAACTATCACTAAGGGTAGAGATTACAACCTTTGTAGACCTTCCTTGGTGATTCCTTGGCACTATGAGAGTTTGGAACGGATCGATGGAAGCCTTCCTAGTCCACGAAAATCCACCCGAAGTCCCTTTGCCCAAAACTCCTTGCTTTACTTGATTTGTGAATAAAGTAGAGCAAACACCCTACACAAATGGGCTAGATGTGTGTAGTATGATGATGTGGTTTGTATTCTATAATCAAAACCCTATCTTTTTATCAACCTCACTCAAAGAAAATTTCAAGAGAGGAAGAAGAAGTTGATGGCTTAGCTTGAGCTCAAAGTATTTGTGTTGAATAATTGAGATGAGAATGAATAATCAATATTATATCTTTCTCACCTCAACCATGGTTTGTAATTATTTAGATATTTATCAATGAGTTAATAAAGCCAAAGGAAAATTAACTCAAGGTTAAAAAGTAGGTCAAGTATAGTCAAAAATGATAAACATTAAACATGAGTGAATTATCCTATCTTTTAATTCAAAAATGATATATATATATATATATATATATATATATATATATATAATTACTACCATATGAGTCTTGCATTGCCACCAAATGCGTATCAACAACCATGATACAATGTATGTATGTATGTGTCCATGCACATCATCATGTGCATACATGCATGCATACAAAATAGAAAAGGGTTTAATTAAAGAATTAATCTAAAAGTCATTTGTTAAATCAACACTTGATTTAGCAAACCGGTCATATCACATATGACCCGACCAATAGAAAACGCCCGATTAATATACGGTATCACATATTCATATTTAATCGGGTCCCCGCGCATATCTCATATGCATACCACATCTTTTCTCCTGAGCCAGGAAACTTCATTGTGGGACTCTAAGACTCGTCAATATGCCGGCAGTAGATGATGATCATATCAAATACCTGCAAGCCTCAAGCAGTCAGCTAAACGTAACGGCCACCCGGGTATTGAGCGATCAGAAGAAAACCAACGAAGCTGTCAAAACTTCCGTCGAGCCAACTGGCAACACTTACCGTACAGTCTGGTCTCCTCGTCAAATATGTTGCATATCGAGTCTAGGGATGGAATCGTCGACCCCAATAACTCAATAAGTCATGCTGGTGTATGGCTCATAACAGATCGAGAAACTACTGATAATGCTTATTAGTAAATCTCAGTAGCCCTGGCCAGGGACTTCCTGTTATAGCCAATCGAGCATAGCACAATATCAACTCCCAATACCGGGAGAGACGAAACCCCTCCTATCGCTCATCGCCTCCTTGTGCCTCGGGACTATACCCAAAGTCCGCCTGTTTGCACGATTCAGTAGAGCCGTGGTATGGTGGAGATCAAAGCACAGTAGGAGGACACACAAGACTCTATGACGATCTTGGGTCTACAAACTAACCTGTACAAGTGTCACCTGAGAACTGCTATCCGACGATGGATATAATACCACATAGGAGTTCTCGGCGAGTCCGTTCAGTGTACCCAGTCTACACTGAGCACCCGCATACAATCTTTGGTGTCACCTCACCAGATGGATATGGGATCATCCATCGCCCATCATATAGGACAAGAATAGTATACGCTAGTCTACTCTGGAATATCGATGCCCCGTCTCGATACACCCACGACTAGGAACGGTTCAAGGATATGCTTATAAACTACACATGCCCCACTAGTATGATCCACATCATAGTCACAGTAGTCAAGCAAATATCCTGAGGGCTTTATCAACATGTGCAAATGAATAAAAGCATGATCAAATTAACATGTCAAGATAAAGTAAACCAGATAGCATACTATCATGTTGAGCGAGAAAGTCATCTATATTCATATATACATGTCCAAGCATCCATTATACATATAATGGCCTATAGGACATACATATATCTAACAATCTCCCACTTGCACTAAGTCTAGTTATTAGCGTATCTCATACCCAACATCTCAAAAAGTCGCTCATGCTGCGGCTGTGGAAGGGCCTTGGTGAGTGGATCCGCTGTGTTATCCTTTGTATCTACTCTCTGAATCTCGATCTCCTGGCGATCTACTATCTCCCGGATCAAATGATATCGTCTCAGGATGTGTCTGTACTTCTGATGGGACCTTGGTTCTTTGGCTAATGCCATAGCTCCATTATTATCACAATACAATGGTATTGGATCAACAATGGTTGGAACTACTCCTAGTTCCGCGATGAACTTCCTCATCCAAACGGCTTCCTTGGCAGCATCATTTGCAGCAATATATTCAGCTTCCAGCGTGGAGTCTGCAACGGTATCCTGTTTGGAACTCTTCCAACTAACCGCCTCTCCACTGAGGGTAAATACAAACCCTGAGATAGATTTGCTGTCATCCTTATCACTTTGGAAGCTGGAATCGGTAAAGGCCTCCATCTGGAAATCCCCATTACCATACACCAAGAAAATTCTTTAGTCCTTCGCAAGTACTTAAGAATGTTCTTCACTGCTATCCAATGTTTCTCCCATGGGTTGGATTGATACCTGCTTACTACAGCTAGTGCATAAGCTACATCAGGGCGAGTACATAACATCGCATACATTATAGATCCTATGGCTAAAGCGTAGGGTATAACGCTCATGCGAGCTCTCTCTTCATCAGTCTTCGGACAGAAGTCCCTGGAGAGAGTGATTCCATGACAAGCAGGCAAGGCACCACACTTGGAATCTTCCATACTAAACCTTTTTAGGATGGTGTCTATGTACTTTGATTGGGACAGTCCCAATAACTTCTTGGATCTATCTCTATAGATCCTAATGCCCAAAATGCACGAGGCATCACCCAGGTCCTTCATGGAGAACCTTTGTGATAAGAATAGTTTGACCGATTGTAGCATAGGAATATCATTTCCTATCAGGAGAATGTTATCTACGTACATTACGAGAAATGTGGCAGTACTCCCTACAATCTTCTTATAAATGCATGGTTCATCTATATTTTTGATAAAATCAAACTCTTTGATTGTATCATCAAAGAAGATGTTCCAGCTCCGTGAGGCCAGCTTTAATCCATAAATGGATTTAAGCAATCTACATGCTTTTCCGCTACTCCCACTGTCAATGAAGCCATCTGGTTGATCCATAAAAACGCATTCTTCTAAATCACCATTTAGAAATGCTGTTTTAACGTCCATCTGCCAGATTTCATAATCATAGTGAGCAGCAATAGCAAGTATGATCCTAATGGATTTAAGCATTGCTACTGGAGAGAAAGTTTCATCATAGTCCAATCCTGGTCTTTGATGAAAACCTTTCACTACTAGCCTTGCTTTAAAGGTCTCTACCTATCCATCTACACCAATCTTTCTTTTAAAAATCCATTTGCACCCAACGGGTTTTATCCCAGGAGGCGCAACGTCCAAAGTCCATACTTTGTTGGTGACATGGACTCCATTTCGGATCTCATGGCTTCCAGCCACTTCACCGAGTCACCACTCGTGATAGCTTGCTGAAAACTAGTAGGGTCATCATCATTCATGATGCAATCTTCTCAATCACCATCAATGAGAAACCCATAGTATCTCTCTGGTGGGCGAGAAGTTCTACTAGATCTCCGGAGCGGCTGAGGTTCTTGAAGTTCTACTGCAACATCAGTTTCAACCAATTCGTCCTGAGTAATTTGTGTCTCTAGAACCTCTTCTAGTTCTACCGCATTGCCATCAGTACTATCTGTAAATATTTCATTTTCCAAAAATGTGGCATGCTGAGCAACAAACACCTTTTGTTCCTCCTTGTGGTAGAATAGATATCCATATGAATGTTTTGGATATCCCACAAATTTACACATGACCGATCGTGTCTCGAGTTTGTCTGGATTTTGCTTTTTAACAAAAGCCGGACAACCCCAAATCTAACTCTTTAAAGAGATGGTCTCTTTCCACTCCATATTTCATATGGAGTGGTAGACACGGTCTTGGTTAGAACCCTGTTTAACAGATACATCGATGTCTCTAATGCATGCCCCCAAAAGGAAAGCGGTAACTCAGCATCACACATCATGGATCGTACCATATCTAATAGGGTACGATTCTTCTGTTCTGACACACCATGTGCTATGGTGTGTAAGGAGGAGTGAGCTGAGAGAGAATCCCATTCTCTTTTAAGAAGTCTAAAAACTCTGTACTTAAATATTCTCCACCTCGATCTGATCGAAGTTTCTTGATGCTCAAGCCTGTTTGTTTTTCTACTTCAAGTTTGTACTCCTTGAATTTCTCGAAAGCTTCGGATTTGTGCTTTATCAAAAACACGTATCTGAATCTTGAGAAATCATCAGTAAAAATAATGAAGTATGAAAAACCACCTCTAGCATGTGTAAACATTGGTCCGCATACATCACTATGTATGAGGCTTAAGAGTTCCATAGCTCTTTCTCCGTGTCCAGTAAACGGAGTTTTGGTTATTTTACCTTTGATACAAGACTGACAAGTCGCATAAGATTTATATTCAAAAGGATTTAAATATCCATCTTTATGTAGCTTGTTTAGTCTTATTTCATTAATATGACCAAGTCTACAATGCCAAAGAAAAGCTTCATTTATTTCTGAAAACTTTCTTTTATTAGTATGCTGTGTATTGAAAACTGTGTGTTGGTTCAGAACGTAAATACCGTTATTTAGTGTACCATACCCATTCAACTTTTGATTCAAGTTAATGTTCATAACATTTTTTTGTAATACAAAATGATATCCTTCATTGTCCAACAAAGAAACGGATATTATATTACATAGCATACTAGATACAAAATAACACAGGTTCAAAACCAAAATACAACCCGAAGGCAATCCAAGATGATACTTTCCTACGGATACAGCATGAACATTGGAACCATTTCCAACCCGCAGAGTACGGTCTCCTGTCTTCAAAACTCTACTGTTTCTCAATCCCTGCATACAATTGCAGATGTGAGAACCAGAACCGGTATCTAATACCCAAGATGCAAAGTATAAAGAAAAACAGTTTTCAATTACAAACACATCTGAAGTGGAAGCATCAGCATGTTTCTTCTTCTTGAGATCAGCAAGATACACAGCACAGATGTGTTTCCAATGTCCCAACTTGTGGCAGTAAAAACATTCTCCTTTCCCGCTTCCTGCAGCCCCGGATTTGTCTTTCTCCTTCACCTTTTTAACTCCACCTTTCGGTTTGATGGACTTTTTCTTCTTCTTTCCCTTGGCCTTGGCTTTTGGGACTGAAGAGGAAGATGGCCCAGCAAGTAGAGCGAGAGTCCTCGTTGTTTTCAATGTGCTCTCTACACTTCTCAACATATTGAGAAGTTTAGGAAATGATTTCTCCAAATCGTTCATATTGAAATTCACTATGAACGGAGCAAAGGCAGGGGGGAGAGATTGTAGAACAATATCCGTATATTGCTCATTATCCATGGTCCATCCCAGTTCCTCAAGTTCTTCTATAAGACCAATAATCTTCAAAACATGGTCTCCTACTGATGCACCAGGGGCCATTCGCATCTGAAACAACTTTAGAGATGCCTCGTATCTCAAAGTACGAGATTGCTTTTCATACAAGTCCTTTGGGTGAAGAAAGATGGATTGCACATCCATATTCTCGTGTTGCTTCTGATGGATATTGTCCATAAAAGCAAGCGCGAGGCACTTGGCCGTGTTACAATCAATATCCCATGTTTTTCGGATCTCCCTCTCCGAAACAGATGATTCAGGTCCTGGGACGGGTGGGGCTTTGGTTGTGAGGACATATGATACTTTATCATATGTGAGTGCAATGTTCAAGTTCCTCAACCATTCTTTATAGTTTGGTCCTGTCAGTTTGTTTTTCTCTAGTAGAAACTTAAGTCCCGTCATCGGTATCTGCCATTAGGAGAGAGAAAAGAATACACTCAGCGGAATGCTCTTGCAAAGATTTAGATTGGTCATTATCTTATCTAATCGATGTCTCCCACTGCTTTTATCAAATTTTCTTTCAAAACCTGAAAAGAAAACTAGCCAGGATTAATTACATTCTACAGTTTCGCTAACCGGTCAGCCAGGCCAGTGTCGGTATTTTGAGGGAGGTTCCCCGTGCTTTCGCACGGACCTAATTAAAATAAACCTCGTTTTCCCAGAGGTCAAACCCCGTTAACACCTTTCTAGACACCTACTGGATTAGCTAATTGTAAAGCGCAAAACTCTCCTGGGAGTAACTCTAACTCACAGTGTGATCGGGATCCAACTATCGTATAGATGGTATGCAATCTCATTGCAAATTTCAACTCTTGAAACTCCCGATATGGTTTTTACCCCTAGTTACTTATGACCTTAGCTATGGTCAAAATATCATAAGCACTAGTCAAGTTCTACCCGTCATTTTGAGATTAACTAGACCCACCCATATGACCCTTGGCTATGATCAACATAATCACATGAATGTCCTAACTGATCGCATCATATGTTTTATAGGAAGAAATCATTTAGCTACCGTACACTACGCCTTGATTATGATCAAAATACGCAGCATAAATACTAAGTACTCTGCTTCCTAAAATGACGGAGGGTTGCAGATGGTTTTTATGAAAACCTTTAACGCTTTGAACTTGATCTCGTTGTAGAATCAAAACAGTTTAGAAAAGGAGTGGCTTAAGCTCCGCATCTTTTGAAACTTGCATTTTTCATAAAAAGGCCGAGTGGGTTTCAAATCCGATTCTACAATATCTTTTAGGTTTCTTTTACTTTACATTAATCTCATTAATGTAATCCCATCATTTAAGTTCCTAAGCCATCACAGAAAAGAAACGAAAATAGAACATACACTTATGTCATCTGCATTCGCCACAGTGTCCCGTTATGCACCGTTAGGTTACTTAACTAACGGCATAGCGGAGCGGGACTAGTGAGGGTGTAAAACATAAGTAACGTTTATTATATATCATATATATAATAATAATCCATTCGTCTCAGATACTAATTAATCACATTACAGAATATCAACAACAGAAGCAAATATGAAAATAAAAGGATATCTAGTATGTCCGTATTTTGTATTTAGCCAACAATAGAAAATATGGATTCCACAGTCGCGATGAATAGCTAAGCCCACACCCCTAAACCCCTACGAGAGCGGCAAGTGATCCTACCAATTCTAGAGTTTAGGAGACCCGGTCTCGACTCCTCGAGATGGCCTCCCACTGAACCCTAGAACCCGGTCACTTGTGCTCCCCTCCTTGGGTCTATCCTAATGTGGAAAAGTAAATAATATACAATGATGGAAATATCTTCCTTAACCCGGAAGTGCCCCAAATAAAAGAATATTACATACAATTGATTTATACATGAATGAAAATAAAACTCTCATTTCAAATAAAACCCCCGGCTATTCAGTCGCGACAATCCTGCACATCATATCTCAGCAACACATAATATCTCATATCATCAACGTAAGCAAGTATGTGTATCCCGATTGTCGTTGATGTATAGCAACGAAATTGACGATACACCACATACTACACTTACGGTCGCAGAAAATAAGCTGAAAAACTACAACATTTGGAATCCACAATCACTTTAGACATCGTAAATCCGAAATATCACATGCTTCGCATTTCATGCCTAATTTTATGAATTCCACATATTGTATCACATTCCAGATAAATAGACAATGCTAAACTTTTCGATCGAATAAACAAACACCCAAGATTTCCCAAATAGCACAACACTTGAGCCGAGTTCAAAAATTTTCAGAACATGTCACAGCCCCTATGAACCAGCCGTAGAAGGGTCAAACCAACGCCTCATATATGGCAACGCTAAACTACCACAAACCCTAGGGTTCAGTGGCAGTTTTGACGGTCACATAATCGAATTAAGCTTACGTTCTTCTAGAGGGTCCACAGATATGCTTGCATGATTTTCCGAAAGTTTCAAACTCGTGAAAAATCCAACACTTGAAAATCTTCCAATACAGGAAAAAGTGAGTTATTGATATTTGTTCGAACATTTTAACACATTCTAAATTACCTGAAAAACTAAACGATGTTAAACTTTCCGATCGAATCAATGAATACAAAAGATCTCCAGAAAACTCAATACCTGAGTAATATTAAAAATACCCAGAAGCATGTAGTAATACATACGGATGAACCCTAGAAATAGCAATCCCTGACACCCAAGTACTGTCGCGGAACCGCCGCTAAAATCATGGTATGGCTGCGGTTCTGCAGTGACTTAAAGGCTACAGTGACTCGTATTTCACAGTAATCCATACAATTACCTGCTTGATTTTTTGAGTATTTTTAATGTGGAAAAAATCAATTTTTTAGAAAATTTCCGGAGAGGGGTCTAAATAGGTGTTTCGTGGTTCGATCGGACTTTTAACTTCGTCTACGCATTACCTAAAACTCTAGCTTGGCTCTGATACCATTGTTGGGTTTACCTAGCACCTCATCAAGGGTTTGGAAGCATCACATATGCTACAATCAAATTTTAAAGGTGCTAAGTGAACTTGACAAGAATCATAACTAGAAATTTAGGGTTTCATTCAACTAAGTATCACATGCAAATGAAAAACTATCACTAAGGGTAGAGATTACAACCTTTGTAGGCCACCCTTGGTGACTCCTTAGCACTATGAGAGTTTGGAATGGATCGATGGAAGCCTTCCTAGTCCACGAAGATCCACCCGAAGTCCCTTTACCCAAAGCTCATTGCTTTACTTGATTTGTGAATAAAGTAGAGCAAACACCCTACACAAATGGGCTAGATGTGTGTAGTATGATGATATGGTTTGTATTCTATAATCAAAACCCTATCTTTTTATCAACCTCACTCAAAGAAAATTTCAAGAGAGGAAGAAGAAGTTGATGGCTTAGCTTGAGCTTAAAGTATTTGTGTTGAATAATTGAGATGAGAATGAATAATCAATATTATATCTTTCTCAACTCACCCATGGTTTGTAATTATTTAGATATTTATCAATGAGTTAATAAAGCTAAAGGAAAATTAACTCAAGGTTAAAAAGTAGGTCAAGTATGGTCAAAGATGATAAACATAAACCATGAGTGAATTATTCTATCTTTTAATTCAAAATGATAAATATATATATATATATATATATATATATATATATATATATATATAATTACTACCATATGAGTCTTGCATTGCCACCAAATGTGTATCAACAATCATGATACAATGTATGTATGTATGTGTCCATGCACATCATCATGTGTATACATGCATGCATACAAAATAGAAAAGGGTTTAATTAAAGAATTAATCTAAAAGTCATTTATTAAATGAACACTTGATTTAGCAAATCGGTCATATCACATACGACCCGACCAATAGAAAACGCCCGATTAATATACGGTATCACATATCCATATTTAATCGAGTCCCCGCGCATATCTCATATGCATACCACATCTTTTCGCCTGAGCCAGGAAACTTCATTGTGGGACTCTAAGACTCATCAATACGCCGGCAGTAGGTGATGATCATATCAAATACTTACAAGCCACAAGCGGTCAGCTAAGCGTAACGGCCACCCGGGTATTGAGCGATCAGAAGAAAACCAGCGAAGCTATCAAAACTCCCGTCGAGCCAACTGGCAACACTTACCGTACAGTCCGATCTGCTTGTCAGATATGTTGCATATCGAGTCTAGGGATGGAATCGTCGACCCCAATAACTCAATAAGTCATGCTGGTGTATGGATCATAACAGATCGAGAAACTACTGATAACGCTTATCAGTAAATCTCAGCAGCCTTGGCCAGGGACTTCCTGTTATAGCCAATCAAGCATAACACAACATCAACTCCCAATACTGGGAGAGACGAAACCCCTCCTATCGCCCATCGCCTCCATATGCCTCGGGACTGTACCCAAAGTCCACCTGTTTGTACGACTTAGTAAAGCCGTGGTATGGTAGAGATCAAAGCACAGTAGGAGGACACACAAGACTCTATGACGATCTTGGGTCTACAGACTAACATGTACAAGTGTCACCTGAGAACTGCTATCCGACGATAGATATAATACCATATAGGAGTTCTCGGTGAGTCCGTTCAGTGTACCCAGTCTGCACTGAGCACCCGCATACAATCTTTGGTGTCACCTCACCAGATGGATATGGGATCATCCATCGCCCATCATATGGGACAAGAATAGTATACGCTAGTCTACTCTGGAATATTGATGCCCCGTCTCGATACACCCACGACTAGGAACAGTTCAAGGATATGCTTATAAACTACACATGCCCCACTAGTATGATCCGCATCATAGTCACAGTAGTCAAGCAAATATCCTGAGGGCTTTATCAACATGTGCAAATGAATAAAAGTATGATCAAATCAACATGTCAAGATAAAGTAAACCAGATAGCAAACTATCATGTTGAGCGAGAAAGTCATCTATATTCATATATACATGTCCAAGCATCCACTATACATATAATGGCCTCTAGGGCATACATATATCTAACAGCATGTCCCAAGGAGGAGATCTTCATCGCCGAAGGTGATATCGGCTGTGTGCACTTCTTCCAGCTCGTCCTTCATCTTTTCTTCCACGAGGAAGGCTTGGAATTGCTCTGGTTCTTGTAGTGCCTTGATCAATGAATCTCTCGCCTCTTTGGATAGCAGAAGGGCGTCGAGAATGCTTAACTGCGAAGGTAGCTTTTTCAAGTGTGCCAGAACGTTATAGTCCACCTTACTTTTCTTGGGCGGGTCCTTGGCTGTCAGCTCTTTGATGGCTTGGTCATCAAGGATGATATCCTCAGGGACTTTTTCTTTTCCCTTATCTTTTCTATTTGACCTACTGTTCGAGGGCCCAAGATTCTTTTCGGGCAGCGTGCGATTACGCGGCTGAACGTTCTCGCAGTTCCTTGGTTCTTCCTCTTTTCCCGAGGTGGATTCTTTAAAGAGAAGGACAAGAGTCATTTCTTCATCAGAATCGCTCCCAAAGGTGAGACTTGCGATCCCCCATAGTCAACCATGTGGCAGTTGCCGGTAGTTCTTTTGTGCTCCTCGGTCGTATTTCTTTGCTCCCGACGAGCTTTGCGTTTCATCCGCTTGAAATGTTGTCGGTCGGCAACATATCCCTGCCACCATTTTTTAAAAGCGTTGCGCTCTTCGGTGGGGTGCGCAATCTTTCGATGATATGAGCAGTAGCTAGGGTGTGTTTCCGCTACACCAAGAATGTTTCCTTCGGAAGGTGGCAGCTTCATTCCCATTGATATGGTTTTGGCGAACCTCTTCCTCGTTTTGAGCCTAATTTTATTTCCGACGGATGTAATTCGATCTGGTGGGAGTGTTTCAACCCTTTCATTCAGTCGCCAGCATTTGGCCTTTTCAAATATGGCCATCTCACGTTCTCGAGCAACTTTGCTTTTAAGAAGAGCTTCATTCAGGAATGCATCAATCATTTCGTCTGATGGCACTAGAAGTTCCGGCTCAGGACCTGCCCCTAGTTTCTCTATGTAAGGAGCTTCTTCATCATTTATTGACGAGTGAGAGATCACATGGCAACTTGCTATGTAATCTTCAAATTCATCCGACGAGTCTTCTCCATCATCTCCGTCCTCAAGGACGTGACTGAGAAATTCTTGGAGTGTGACTGGAGTCCACGCCTTCTGGTTATACTCTTCCAGCGCGTCAATCTGTTTTTGCAGGTCCGTGCACTTGTCACCAGGCTTCACGGGCTTTTTGGTCTTCTTCTTCTTCTTCGAAGACTTTGACGGCTGGGTGTGAGTGCTTTGGCTATCACCACCAATTTTTGGAGTTAGGCGCGGTTTCAGCATTCCCTCGATGATCTCGGGTTCCAGTGGATTTTTCCACTTGATCCCCGGGCATGTTTTGAGATCCTTCAGCATTCTTTTCATCTTGGCTGAAAGAACGATCTCCCATGGAGCTTCCTCTACAAAAGAGCATGATGCCCCTGGTGTGTCCGCCTTTTTGAGAGCGTGCGGTTGAGGCGGATTCACCTTCCAATTCTCGGATAATACGAATTTGCCCGGTTGGTACTAATCTTCTATCCAGCTTTTGAAGATGTAACAATCTTCGATCGGATGGCCCAACATTCGGTGATAAGGGCAATAGTTAGGATTGCTAATGTCGCCTGGTTGCGCTGGGCGTCTTGGCTCCGGCAGAGTGATGGGCCTGTTGCGCAGTGCTAGCTCGAATAACCTCTCTGTCTTGTCTCGAGGGAACGAGTAAGGGCGTCTCATTTTATCTCCAAGAGATCGAGTTTTATCATTTTGGCGATCAACTGGTCTCAGACCACTGGGCTGCTGTTGAACATTGGCGACGACGGTCGCCTTCCCTTTTCCCTTCTCGTTCCGATGCTCTGCTTTCGAGGAAGATGGTCTATGACCCATCTTGTCCATTTGGGCCAGCTTGTCAATCAAGGCCTGGAAAGTAATCGGCTTGAAAAACATCATGAACTGGGAGATGGTCGCCTGCGGATCAAGAGTGCCCACGAACATGCCCACCGCCGGCGCTTCTTCGATGCGCTATTCGCATTTCGATCACAGATTCCGCCGTCGTATTGCGTATTGAACCCATGTCTCTCCTGGCTTTACCCTGGTGTTAATCAATGCTATGATTGGGGTGTGCTCGCTAGCGCTTGTGAATCTTTGCATAAATAACATCTCCATCTCTGCAAATGTCTTGACAAAGTCATTCGGGAGTTCAGAGTACCACTCGAATGCCGTTTCCGACAAGCTGCCGACAAAATGGCGGAGCAGAAGTTTATCATCACCCCCGGTGTTGCCGCATAAGGGTTGAATTGAGCGACATGCTGATGTGGATTCCCTGCCCTTTATATACATGAAATTTAGGGATCGTATATCCCGGTGGGTACTTTATTTGGTCATACCAGCCTGGATAAGGTCGTCCAGTCTTAACGATCTGTCCAGCCGCTTCGTTTGCCCGGTGAGCTCATATTTGCTGAGCGATGTAGTCGTCCAAGGCGGCCTTAGAGATTATCTCTTCTTTTGCTGCTGAAAGAGCCGGAGGAGGGTTCGATGTCTCCCCTCTGTCGTCTTTAATGATAATCGGGGGGTCTTCAGCTGGAGGTTCCGGCTGTAACATCATCCCAGCCATGTCTTGGAACAAGAGAGCCATTCGTTTTATATTGGCTGCCTGTTCTGCAGCCTCTTTTTCTTTCCTCTCGAGCATTCTTCAGAGGAACTCGGTGTCAGTTTCTTGTTCCCGACGCTGCTCTGAGGTCTCTGGATTTTCTTTTGGCCCAGTGAGTGCGGCCATTGTAGTTAGCATCTCTTGAAGCTTCTACTGTTGTTGTTCCTGATTCTTCGTTATTGAACGGGTAAGCGGTCAATGATCTGTAGAAGCATGGCTTTCCTCTTTTCCGGAATCCATATAAACGGTATGTACCATCATGCCCCTGGACTTGGGGCGTTTAGATTCAGCGCTTTTACGATTTGCCACGTTCACAGGGGCTTTCTCTGGCCTCCTTCTCTTTTGAGCGGTTGACGTTGAGGGAGCCGTTGCAGTGGGCACCCAGACGGATGACATCTTCTGTGGTACCTTAAGATGGCTCTTTTCTTGCTGAGTTTTGAGCTTATTTGGTCGGCGGGAGTAGTCCTGATCAATCACCGATTCCTGGACCTGTCGCCAGACTTTGTAAATTTTGGAAGAAAGCCGTTGAGGGGGTTGTTCTGGCTTCGCCTTCGGTGCATTCTCCACGGGTGGATGAGATCTTTTCAGCACTGCAGTAGGAGAGTTCCTGGGCACCTTGTTAAGCAGTTCAAAGCTGTTCCGGGTTGGAACAGCAGCATCAATCTCCACTATTGAAGCTGGTGGAGTAAATCCAGACAGAGAGCTGTCCCCAGCCTTCCTTACTCGGCGCCAGTGATGACGGCGAGCATGTCGCGTAGATGTTGTTGGTTCGGCTATGGGGATGGGTTTGTCATGCCCCCTGTTCTGGTGAGGCGCTGCTGGTACCAGCCTCTTAAAGACCGACGTCCGTTGAGCAGCAGTATCCAACCTGTCAAAGACAGACCTTTGAGCAGGAACGGGAGCCGGAGTGGCCAGCCTCGTAAAGACTGATCCTTTGACGGGAGAAGCTTCTTTAGTGACCTCGGGAGCAGGAATGGCTATCCATTTTGGGATGGCCGCTTAAGGTATCGTGGGTTTCTTGACGGGCCCATTGGAGTTCAAGCTCAGCCTATCGAAAACTGATGCTGTCGGCTTGGCATTGGATAACCCGTTTAGAGGGGCCGTGGTGGTAGTGAGCCGATCAAAGAACGACTTCTTCTGCGCTTCTTGCGGCAGTGGGATGTTAACGCTTACTGGTGGGAGCATGGTCTCGAAGAACAACCCGGTAGTAGCCTGCGTTACCTGCTCTACCGGCATTGTGAAAAGGGAGGCCGTCTGGGGCCCGTATGTTACACCTCCAGATGAGGCGGAACGGTAGTTGCAGTTGCAGCTGGAGCATTTCGTGCAGGTAGACGCCATTGATCTTTTGTTTTCTGCACGGAGAAAGATACCAAATCTTAGTACCTCGAATCCAAGGGCAACCATATCAAACCGTGATTCGTTCGCGAACACGACACACGAAGTGTGGAGTGGAAAGAGGAAAATGTCCCACAGGGCATGCCAGAATCTGTTCCCCGCGGAAAACCGGAGATGCGATAAACGTCTGGCCTGAATTTCGGGGCAGATGCTAATTGGTGCTATCCGTCCACCTCTCCGAAGATGCCAAGTTGATTTATGGCACCGTGTATTGAAGGTTTAAATGGATGCGGCAGATGTAGCAGACTTCGTCAGATTCCCCCTCGTTTGAGGGGTTTTTTATTGTGGGGATGCTCTTCCCTGCTGGCGCAAGCCCCTGCAGTTAATTACGCTACCGCATCGCGGTAACAACTTTCTCCTTCTCCAGATGGTCACCTCGTGTCGTGTTTGTTTGTTTTGTTTTTGGTTGCCCGTAGATTGTATACGGAGACTAATTTATGTTGTCGCCCGTAGGGCGTGGATTAGTTCAAATCCGTATCTTCTTAGATTTGGGTTTGGGGGTTGGGATTAAGTATACGTTAGCCTCATTTGGGACTAAGATCGACTTAAACATTTTTTAAGGATACGTCAGTCTCATTTTAGACTAAGATCAACTTAACGGAATCGTTTAAATCCAACAAGAGAGCATATGGGCTCTATTGTTTAGTTTAGGGACATTGCGGTCGATTAGTTTAAGGACATTATGGTCCATTATTAGTTTAAGGACATCTCAGTCCGATATTAGTTTAAAGACATTGCGGTCAAGGTTAAGGACATCATAGTCCATGAGTTTAAAGACCTCACAGTCAAGGTTAAGGACATCATAGTCCATGAGTTTAAAGACCTCACAGTCAAGGTTAAGGACATCATAGTCCATGGGCTTAAGGACCCCACAGTCCATGAAATGTATGGTTGTCGAGACCCGTCACCTCTCTGAAGACGTTGAAGGATTACAACAACAAATATCAGAGGAGTATAGAGATGTACCCTCGAACCGACGTGAGTTGGTTGGAAGATCTGTAGTCCAATCTAGGGCTAAGATCTGTTAAAACATTTATGAGCAGATGGGCTCAATTAAGATAAGTTGAGGACTTATGGCCAATCTTGGGCTAAGTCCAATAAATGTTTAACATTTTTATTTTGAGCCGTTGAGTCTTTATTTGGGCTTGGCCCTTTTGACAATTTTTTTGTCTTGTATTGAATGTTGAGCATTCATCAGAGCTCTGGGCTTATTAAAGAACAATTTATGTTCTGTCAGCGCAACACATGGCGCGCCAGGCGCTTTGCGCCAGTCAAAGAGCGCAGTGCGCTTCTGCCAAGTAGCGCACATGTAAGGGACACGTGTCGCACTCAGCGCTAGACGCCAGATAATGAGTGCATGATGTCAGTTTATGAGCGTTGAGCGCTAGTCCATGAGCGCATTATGCTTTCAGTTTAGTGGCGCATACGTAAGTGACACGTGGTGCGCTTGGCGCTGAGCGCCAGCCCATGAGCGCAGTGCACTATTTCAGAAGCGCAAAGTGCAAGTTGTTAATTGGTGCATACGTGGTTGACACGTGGTGCATTTTGGCGCTGAGCGCCGGTTCAGAGAGCGCAGAAGCGCAGTTCAAGAGCGCAAGGCGCATTTCAAGATCGCAAAACGCATCTGATCAATTTTATGATCTGGGAACAAATTTATGTTCTTTTAAAAGAGACTTTGTCTCAAGATTTAAGAACAACAGTTCTTATTTTGCAGGAGAGATTTTCAATCTCTTATTTTGATGAAAGGCTTTGCCTTTATAGATCTATGATCTGTGAGAAGAATTATGTTCTTCTTTTATGATGAGATCTTTTGATCTCTTTTGTGAAAGACTTTTTTGTCTTGTAGATCTATGATCTTTTTTTAAAGAAATAAATTTTTCTTTCTATGAGATGATTTCATCTCTGTGTTCATCATCCATCATCTTTACCTTGAAGAAGTATCTTCTTGCAAGAGCTTACTCTTTTTCTTTGAATTTTTCAAAGTTTATGGGGGAGGGTTCTCTATATTAGACTTGAAGTCTTGGGGCCTTTATATAGGGCAAGCTGATTTGTTGAATCAGTTAAAGAGATCTTTCTCTGATTGATTTGGGGATGTATCCCCACCATTGGATCTTTGATCCTAGGGTTTCTGTTTTACAGAAGGCAATCTTCTTGTTTTTTAACAAGATTGAAAAAATCTTTCCATAACAGAATTTAATTCTGATTAATTAATGATTTATCATTATTATTAGATCTTTTGATCTAACGGTGGGGAGTTTTTTAATTCCAGCGCTAGCGCACCCGTGCTTTGCACGTGGTGCGCTGCTCAGAGCGCAGCGCACCTTGCGCTAGCGCACCTGTGTCTTACACGTGGTGCGCTGCTCAGAGCGCAGCACACCCTGCGCTAGCGCACCCGTTGTTCCCCTCCGAAAGACGCGGCGGAGACGCGGCGAACGTCTAGCCTGAATTTCGGGGCAGATGCTAATTGGTGCTATCCGTCCACCTCTCCGAAGATGCCAAGTTGATTTATGGCACCATGTATCGAAGGTTTAAACGGTTGCGGCCGATATAGCAGACTTCGTCAGATTCCCCCTCGTTTGAGGGGTTTTTGATTGTGGGGACGCTCTTCCCTGCAGGCGCAAGCCCCTGCAGTTAATTACGCTACCGTATTGCGGTAAAAATTTTCTCTTTCTCCAGGCAGTCATTTCGTGTCGTGGGTGTTTTTTTTTTGTGGTTCCCCGTGGATTGTATACGAAGACTAAGTTGTGTTGTCGCCCGTAGGGTGTGGACTAGTCCAAATCCGTATCTTTCTTAGATCTGGGTTTGGGGGGTTTGGGTTTAAGGATACGTTAGTCTCATTTGAGACTAAGATCAACTTAAACGTTTGTTAATGATACGTTAGTCTAATTTTAAACTAAGATCAACTTAATGGGATCATTTAGATCCGACAAGAGAGCAATTGGGCTCTATTGTTTAGTTTAGTGACATTGCGGTCGATAATTAGTTTACGGACATTACGGTCCAATGTTAGTTTAAAGACATCGCGGTCAAGGTTAAGAACATCATAGTCAATGGGCTTAAGGACCCCACAGTCCGATGTTAGTTTTAGGACATCACGGTCGAGGTTAAGGACATCATAGTCCAAGGGTTTAGGGACCCCACAGTCCGTTGTTAGTTTTAAGACATCACGGTCGAGGTTAAGGACATCATAGTCCGTGGGTTTAGGGACCCACAGTCCGTTGTTAGTTTTAAGACATCACGGTCGAGGTTAAGGACATCATAGTCTGTGGGGCTAGGGACCCCACAGTCCGTCGAAATGTGTGGTCGTCGGGACCCGTCACCTCTCTGAAGACGTTGAAGGATTACAACGACAAATATCAAAGGAGTGAAGAGATGTACCCTTGAACCAGGATGAGTTGGTTGAAAGAGCAGATGTGCTCAGTTCAAGATAATTTGAGGACTTATGGCCAGAATTGGGCTAAGTCCAATCAAAATGTTTAACATTTTTTTGTTCTGGCTATTAAGCCTTTATTTGGGCTCGGCCCTTTTAATAATGCCAAGCATTGAATTCTGACATCTTTTGTCTTCATCAGAACAAATTGTGCTCTGACAATGCGCCACGTGGCGTGCCAGGCGCTTTGCGCCAGCTAAAGAGTGCATTGCGCTTCTGTCAGATAGCGCACACGAAGAGGACACGTGTCGCGCTTAGCGCTAAGCGCTATTTCATTAGCGCATTGCGCTTTTAATTTATGAGCGCTTTGCGCTAGTCTGTTGGCGCGCTAGTGAGTGACACGTGGCACGCTTGGCGCTGAGCACCAGCCCATGAGCACAGTGTGCTATTTCAAAAGCGCAAAGCGCAGATTGTGTCTTTGGTTGACACGTGGCAGGTTTTGGCTCCGAGTGCCGATCCAAGAAGCGCAAAAGCGCAATTCATGAGTGCAAGGTACTTTCTAATAGCGCAAAGCGTATTTGTTCAGATTTAAGATCAAAGAACAAATTTATGTTCTTCTTAAAGGAGATCTTGCCTCATGATCCAAGAACAAAAGTTCTTGTTTTTATAAAAGGGCTCTGCCTTTATAGATCAAAGATCTGTGAATGAAGTAAAGTACTTCTTTTATTTTTTTACGATTAAATCTTTTGATCTTTTTTCTTTTTATAAAAGACTTTGGTCTTTTGTAGATTTATGATCTTTTTAGAAGATGGTTCTTCTTTTTACGGGATGGTTTCATCTCTGTTATTCAAGAATATAGTTCTTTACCTTGAAGATGAAGAAAAATCTTCTTTTTTCTAAGAGCTTGCTCTTCTTTCTCTTTGAGTTTTCTCAAAATTTGCAGAGGGTTTTCTCTCTCTTTCTGTATATTTTAGACTTGAAGTCTAGGGGCCTTTATATAGGGCCAATTGATTTGTTGAATCAGTTTTAAGAGATCTTTCTCTGATTGATTTGGGAATATTTCCCACCGTTGGATCTTTGATCCTAAGGCTTCTGTTTTACAGAAAATAATCTTCTTGTTTCAATAAGATTGAAAAATCTTTCCATAATAGAATTTTAGTTCTGATTAATTAATAATTTATTATTAGTAGATCTTTTGATCTAACGGTGGGGAATTTTTAATCACAGCGCTGGCGCACCTTGCGCTAGCGCACCTACGTTCGACACGTGGCGCGCAGCACAGAGCGCAGCGCAACTGCGCTAGCGCACCCGTGTTTGACACAAGCGCACCTGTGTTTGACACGTGGCGCGCAGCGCAGAGCGCTGGATCTGAAGCGTTGCTTCAACTTTTAAATTCTGAATTTTGAAACAGAGCTTTGCTCTGATTGGGGATGCGCTGCCTAGAGCACAGGGCACCTGGCGCTAGCGCGTCTGCGTTTGACATGTGGCGAGCAGCGCTCAGAATCTGAAGCGTTGCTTCAATTTTTGAATTTTGAAATTCAAAACAGAGCTTTGCTCTGAATGGGGGAAACAAATGCCCCCCACCGTTGCGCTCACGTGGCGTACACGTGAGTGCAGCGGTCGCAACATCTGAGCCCTTGGATCAACTCAGAAGTTGAAGAGGCAGTTCAGTGGCTATAAATAGGATTTTTGGTCCTTTAGATGATTATCATCTTCTTCTTAAGAATTTTTGCTCAGAGCTTTGCTCTTTTGTTAAGAACTTTTAAGAGTCAGAACTCTTAGGTAAAATTAAAAATTTTAATTTTAATAAATTAGGGTTTTTACCCTTTGACAGAGCCTTGCTCTTCATAGATCTTTGATCTAAAGAAAACCTTTTTAGGGTTTCATTAATAGAGCCTTGCTCTTATGAACCCATAGATCTAAACAGATCTTTTCTTGGGGTTTCTTATCCCATGAATCAGAGCTCTGCTCTTTGATAGTATATGTGGATCTTTTGATCTTTGATGAAGAACTCTTAAGAGTTTTTTTTTCATGGATCTTGAAGATCCCAGAATTTTTAATTCACAAAAATTAATTAATTTATATTAATCTTTAATGGATTTTCCATCATCATTACAGAGCCAGGCTCTTTAAGGAATTTTATTCCTTCATGACCAGAGTTTGACAAGTGTTACTCTGTTATAGAGCTTTGCTCTCAAAGTGAGATTTTCTCCTTTTCCCGAGGGATTTCTCATTCAATGAGAAAATTCTTTGAGGATCTTCTCATTAATTAATAGTCTCATCCAATGATGAGGCTGTTCTATTAATTGATGCATTGTCATCTGGATTTTGTGGGTCCCCCTTTGGTCCCCTTTCCATTGCATTGCAGTGTGGTACAAACTTTAAAATGCTGAGTGTCAGAATTAAATTATAGTACTGACAATCGAATTCTGTTCTTTCTCACAGCCGACATGTCTTCCGATCTCTCTTTCCCGTTTTTCCGTTCAGAGGGAAGATTCCCTGAGGCACCTGTGGACCGGGAGGTTCTCGCGCTCATCAGAGACTATGACCCAGAACACAAAAACCTTCACTTGTTGGGTAGGGGGTAAGACCAGATAATCAGAGGTCGTCGAAGCTTCTCTTGTCCGACGTCGTCGGATCCGATCTCGTCGATTTCGTATGCAGATACACCCCCGGTGAACTATGCCGTGGAGGTTGTCAACTGGACCTCGGAGGGTCTTCTTCAACCTTCGATCGCCGCCATACCCATGCAGCTGCCGGCAGCTTTGGATACTTTGGGGCGGCGCATATGCCAGGGCGAGTCGCGTCCTTGGAGACAACCTTACAACATCGGGTTGACTCCCCGACATTCGGCCGGGTATTTGCAGTGGGCCAGGTACATTTTTTCGGCGAAGAAAACGCAACTGCTGAAGCTCGGCCTATATCCTGCGGTTTATGCTTCATTGTTCCAATATTCTGCTCCTCCGACATGGTGGATTAAGGCGTTCTTGGAGCAATGGAACATCCCAACCCATACCTTTCTTCTACTGGACAGAGAAGTCTCCATCTCCTTAGAAGAATTTGCTGAGATTTCCGGTCTGCCGGTTAGGGGGGAGCACTATGAGGAGCTACTTCCTCCGGATGAATACGTTTTTGCCACCAAGCCGGTGGTGATGGGTCTAATACCGGAGAACGCCATTCAGCATCAGTTTCCTAGTCTGATAAAGGTGTTGAACATGTACGAGAGCCACTTCTTGGAATCCGGAGGCCGGGGGGTCAGTTTCGCAGACTTCATTGCCCGGTTTCTTCGCCCAGAGATTCTATCGCAACGAGGGAAAAAATTTGCCAAGCTTGACGATCCCTTTGGCTTTGGCTTGGACCATCGACCAGTATGGGAAGTTGATCAGAAGGGCTTTTATCTTCCCGATGCCACGATCATCCCCCTGTCAGAAATTGCCGCTCCGGGCATTGACGAGGAGACTTTCTTTCTCGGGTTTCTCGGGCTATGGTTATGTTGGTTCGCGCTCCCCATGCACCCTCGCTATATGAGGCCGTCCGTTTTCTACCCAGCGCATCGAATGGTGGCCGGAATATAAGTGGCCATCGGGATTGCCGGGTTAGCCCACCTGTACCATAGTCTTAGCGTGGCGGCAGATACAACTGAACCGGGGGTGCATGCCGCCAACTTCCCGATGCACTACTTTACTTCGTGGATGGAAATGCACGTGCTCGGGGTATTTGGTATTCATAAAAGACCTCCGTTTTTTGAGAAATGCAAATTCCCGAGAATTATGCTGCTGGTTGACGCTTCTATCGTGAATCCGTCTCAGCAGGAGGCTAGGGGGTTGCTTCTTCGTCCGCGCATGGTCGGAGCTGGTATGACTTTTACGGACAAAGTCCTGACGATCGATCAGGAAACTTCCAAGACAGTGCTGGCATTGCGCGACACCTTTAAGGATGGGGCCTCCGTGTTGAAAGCCCGGGAGATTCTACATCTATACTCCATCAGGCTGGGCTTCCTCGTATTCAGGAAAAATGATGTGGCGCTTTTTATGAGATACAACCCCCATCATTTTGCCCAGCAGCTAAGTAACAACTAGGGGGTTCCACTGGAGGCGTTCTTGGAAGAACCTGCTGCCACCAGAGAGGGAATATGGGGTGCGCTGCATCACTTTATGCGCTTGAATACGGGCTCCCGCTTATTTATTAGCGAGCCGAGCTGCATTCCGAGGGCCTTTAACGTACACTGGGCCTGGTATCAACACGCAATGGGCACTGTTATCAGGGAAGAGAGGCGGCTGCTGCTCGATCGCAAGAGTGCGCCCCTGCCAGCGATCGCAACGTCCCTTTAAAGCGACGGATCGCTGTCCCCCCTCCGCTAAGAGAGGCTGCTGCAGTTGAGCCTCCACGTGTGCTAAGCCCCACGCCTGGATTGCCCCGTGATCCTGTGGAGACGGTGGACGTGCCCTCGGTACCCCACATTCCCGTGGAGACGGTAACTGTAGCTTCACCCGAATCTGGCGTAGGCTCGGATATCGGGACTCGCCGTCCTAAAGTGCCCACGAAGCGCAAGCTGGTTTTGGCTGTGACCAGAGCTCGCTCATAGAAGAAAAAGAAGTCGATCTTTTCTATCGATGTTGTACTTGGCCAGGAGCCTCACGCTCCTTATGGTGAGAGCCTGGCGAGTATGGGACAAATGAGGGTTATTCATGCCGCCAGACGACACTGATCTGGCGGCTGCCATTGAAGCTTCTAAACAATTGGCCAGTCACTAAGAGGGGTTGGCTGCCCCCGCGTGATCAGGTACTTATTAGCTGTATTTTCCGCCATTGTATCGTATTTCTATTATCGTGTTTTGACTAACGATTTTCCTTCTTTAACAGGCATTTCCACTGAAGAAGCTCTCGCAGTTTCTTTTAAGACTTTTGAGGAAGAGGAGAGACTTCGAGCATCCTTAAGCATCGGTACATTTCGGTTCACCATGTTCCTTCTTCCATTTCTTATGAGTAATCTGACCCTTTCTTTGTCTTATCGCAGGGACCACAATACCGATCCCGCAAGCTGATGCGGAAACTCTTCTCGGATCAGCTACCGAAGTCCCGGCCTCTTCGGCACTGCCGAAAGAGGCCTTACTTAAACGACTGATGATGGAAGCCTTGACGGCTCCAGAGGTAACCCTGGGTGCGGATGATGACGCTCTGTTGAAGGAGGCTTCTAGAAGGTCTGCTTTGACGGCCCGGGAGGAAAGGAAGCGCCAGAGGTGTGCAGCAAGGGAGCGTAGTGCTGCTTTAGCTGTAGGTGTGGAGCGCCGCTACCCCTGCTGCTACTCCTTCAGAGGAGTCTCCGGTCGCCTTGTCTACTGCTTACAGACGGGCGGCACGTGCGGCTCGGGAAGCGAACGGTAAATCAACTCCAGGTAATGTGCCATGAGGTTCCGTTGTCAAATTTTGAATTATCAGTTCTCATATATCTTATCTTACAGGGCCGAGCCTTCCCAAAGAAGTGGCGGCGACCACTAAGCCTGAGAGAGCGGTGGAGGAGGTAGCTGCTATTCCCGAACCTGGGGCGGCGGCAGGCGATGTGGCCGCAACTGCCGGGCTCGAGGTAGTGGCTGACGAGACGGCTACCACGGCCGAGCCTAAGGCGGCGGTGGATGAGACGGCTACAATTACTGAGCCCGAGATAGTGGCGAGTGAAGCGGGTACACTTGCTGGATCCGAGGTGGCCGCTCTCTCTCAAGAGTCGGACACCGCCCCGATCATCGCTCTTCCCGCCTACGGTTCTTTGCCATCCCCTGGCGTCGCAAGTGTGACGACGACTCATGTGGAGTCAGGGGATGAGGCGACGGGAGGTGAGACCACCCCGATGGAGGAGGGAGACGCCGCTGTTGTATCAAGTGACGCCTTCGTCACGATTCCGACCGGCGACTTATCAGGTAGATTTTAGGCCACCGTCATTCTTTTTATTCTGCAATCTTTTTCAATTTTTCCTGATAGGGTTTATCTTGTTTCTAATGCAGGTGCGGCTAGTGCTGATGTCGCGCTACTCGAGACAGCGCCGTCAGTTACCGCCCTGATGGTGACCACCTCTCTACCTTCTCTCACACCATCGCAGATGCTGGAAGGTATGGATTTGTGACCTATCGGTCTTATCTCTCGACTGTATAATTCATGTATTGACGTTGTGTTATCGCGTTTTTGCAGGAGTCCTTTTTGACCACCTGTACCAGGTGCTGCATCCCCACTTCTCCTTCCCGTCAGAGATTGCTTCATCTAGTGGCGCTGGTAAATACAGCTTTCAATTAATGCTCTTTCTATTACCGACAATAAAATCATTTCTGATTCTACTTTGCCTTGATTGCAGTACTACAGATTGAAAGAGGAGATGAGAGATCAGTTGCGCCACCGGTCCTCCCGGCTTTGCCACCTGCTGCAGCTGGTATAGTAAATCCCATTGTTCATGAATCTCTTATATTTCTTGAACCATTATCTGATTGTGATTTGTTTTGCAGCGATCGCTTCGACTCCAGCCTCTTTTGAATCTCGCATTACGATGCCGGCAGGGCCCTTTTGCAAACGTCCATCCTCAAAAGGTGCTATGACCAGTCTGCGTATGCTGAGCGAATACGTCGAGGAGCTTGACGCGGGGGTTCCTACATCAGCCGCAGATTTTGCTGCCGAGGTCAACCCAATGCTGGCGACGCTCATGAATTTCCATAATGAAGGCGTCGTCAAGTCTTGGGTTAATCACTGCAGGAAGATCGAGGCATGTCTGCATCAGCTTGAAATTATGCGTCTTGCCCCTGAGACTCAGGCTTTGAACTCCCAGCGGGCCGCATGGGTCGAGCAGAATGTGTTCTTCCTCCGCCATTTCGAACAAGAAGAGACCTTGAGGCGGAAGGAATGCGAGGAGGCTTCCGCTGAGTCTGTCTAATTACGTGCCCAGGTTGAAGTGAACGCCGCACAACTGAGAGCCTTCTTTGACACCTTGCAGCAATGTATCTCGGACGGGCTTGTATTGAGACGGAAGCTCGACTCTATCGAGCGGGTTACGCAGAGTCGCGAAGCTTCCCAACGGGAAATCGATGAGAAGATTTCATCATGCTTGCAACAAAGGACTCGAATCGAAGCGGAGCTGGCCGCTGCGGCTGATCATGAGAAGGCACTGAAAGAAGCGCGAGAGCAGCTTACGGACTTGTTGAAAACGGCTTCTCAATAGCTGCCTTTGTATCAATTATACACTTGTAATCTTTGAATCATATGTATCCATTTTTTATTCTTTTATATAATGTATCTTGTATTCAATTGAGTTCATGAATAAAGACACATTTTCTTTTTGTTATACTGTTGCCTTCTTCTCCTTGCTATGTTGTTGCCATGTGATTTTAGCAAGTGTGGTGTGCAGATAGTACATAGCTGTCAATCTTGTGCTCTTTGTAAGGTGGTGATGGCTTAGAAAACAGGGTTACGATCTGTCACCTAAGACTTTTCAACTTTATGAGCCGTGAGGGTCTCATAAAGAATTTTCTCCCTACCGGTCGAGAGGATCCCGTAGGTGTAATTTCTCCTTAAGAATAGTGAGAATTCCTAAGTGTATTTTCTCTTGAAAGTCGTAAGGATCTCACAAGAGAATTTTCTCCTTTACGAGTCATGAGGACCCGCAAGTGATGGGTGAAGTTGCCCTTATCCGCATTTCATGGAGTCAGGGCTTGCTCTGGATGCTTCCCACGGGTTCACTGCCGTGTTCTGCAAGGACCAGGCTCCGCTCTGGACGTTTTCCACGGGGTCAGGGTTGACATTATCCGCATTCCACGTAACCAGGAATTTTGCTCTGGATGCTTCCCACGGGTTCACTGCCGTGTTCTGTGAGGACCAGGCTCCGCTCTGGATGCTTCACACAGGGTCGTTGTCGTGCTCTGCGAAGACCAGGATCCGCTCTGGACGTTTTCCATGGGGTCATGAGTGACATTATCCGCGTTCCACGTAACCAGGAATTTTGCTCTGGATGCTTCCCACGGGTTCACTGCCGTGTTCGGCGAGAACCAAGCTCTGCTCTGGATGCTTCACACGGGGTCATTGCCGTGCTCTGCGAGGACCAGGATCCGCTCTGGATGTTTCCTACAGGGTCAGGATTGACATAAGCCGCGTTCTACGTGACCGGGAATTTTGCTTTGGATGCTTCCCACCGGTTCATTGCCGTGTTCGGCGAGGACCAGGCTCCGCTCTGGACGTTTTCCATGGGGTCAGGAGTGACATAAGCCGCATTTCACATAGCCAGGAATTTTTGCTCTGGATGCTTCCCACGGGGTCAGGGTTGACATTATCCGCGTTCCACGTGACCAGGAATTTTGCTCTAAATGCTTCCTACGGGTTCACTGCCGTGTTCGGCGAGAACTAGGCTCCGCTCGGGATGCTTCACACGGGTTCATTGCCGTGCTCTGCATAGACCAGGATCCGCTCTGGACGTTTCCCACGGGGTCAGGATTGACATAAGCCGCGTTCTACGTGACCAGGAATTTTGCTCTGGATGCTTCCCACGGGTTCACTTCCTTGTTCGGTGAGGACTAGGCTCTGCTCTAGATGCTTCACACGGGGTCATTGCCATGCTCTGCAAGGACCAGGATCCGCTCTGGACGTTTCTCATGGGGTCAAGATTGACATAAGCCGTGTTCCACGTAACCAGGAATTTTGCTCTAGATGCTTCCCACGGGTTCACTGCCGTGTTCGACGAGGACTAGGCTCCGCTCTGGATGCTTCACACGGGTTCACTGCCATGCTTTGCGAGGACCAGGATCCGCTCTGGACGTTTCCCACGGGGTCAGGAGTGACATTATCTGCGTTCCATGTAACCAGGAATTTTGCTCTAGATGCTTCCCACGGGTTCACTGCCGTGTTCGGCGAGGACCAGGCTCCGCTCTGGACGTTTTCCATGGGGTCAGGAGTGACATAAATCGCGTTTCACGTAGCCAGGAATTTTTGCTCTGGATGCTTCCCACGGGGTCAGGGTTGACATTATCCGCATTCCACGTGACCAGGAATTTTTCTCTGGATGCTTCCCACGGGTTCACTGCCGTATTCGGCGAGGACCAGGCTCCGCTCTAGATGCTTCACACGGGGTTGTTGCCGTGCTCTGCGAGGACCAGGATCCGCTCTGGACGTTTCCCACGGGGTCAGGATTGACATAAGCCGCGTTCCACGTAACCAGGAATTTTGCTCTATATGCTTCCCACGGGTTCACTGCCGTGTTCGGCCAGAACTAGGCTCCGCTCTGGATGATTCACACGGGTTCACTGCCGTGCTCTGCGAGGACCAGGATCCGCTATGGACGTTTTCCACGGGGTCAGGAGTGACATTATCCGCGTTCCACGTAACCAGGAATTTTGCTCTAGATGCTTCCCACGGGTTCACTGCCGTGTTCGGCGAGGACTAGGCTCCACTCTGGATGCTTCACACGGGTTCACTGCCGTGCTCTGCGAGGACCAGGATCCGCTCTGGACATTTCCCACGGGGTCAGGATTGACATAAGCCACGTTCCACGTAACCAGGAATTTTGCTCTAGATGCTTCCCACGGGTTCACTGCCGTATTCGGCGAGGACTAGGCTCCGCTCTGGATGCTTCATACGGGTTTACTACCGTGCTCTGCGAGGACCAGGATCCGCTCTGGACGTTTCCCACGGGGTTAGGATTGACATAAACCGTGTTCCATGTAACCAGGAATTTTTCTCTAGATGCTTCCTACGGGTTCACTGTCGTGTTCGGCGAGGACTAGACTCCGCTCTGGATGCTTCACACGGGTTCACTGCCGTGCTCTACGAGGACCAGGATCCGCTCTGGACGTTTTCCACGGGGTCAGGATTGACATAAGCCGCGTTCCACGTAACCAGGAATTTTGCTCTGGATGCTTCCCACGGGTTCATTACCGTGTTCGGTGAGGACCAGGCTCCGCTCTGGATGCTACCCACGGGGTCGGGGTTGACATTATCCGCGTTCCACGTAGACAGGAATTGTTGACTTTATTCGCATTTCACGGAGTCAGGGTTTGACTCTCGGTCATCTGTGCACCGCCGAGTCGGTTCCGCTTTGTTTGATGTTGTGTCTGTCATAATGAGACAGATGTTGAGATGATCTCCAGGCTATCTGTGAACCGTTTGAGATTTGGCTTCTTCTTCTGATGAAACCTGGGAAGGAAAGGTGTGATTCCTTCTTTGTTTGCGTCCCTGGATTGTATATAGGGATTGCTGTGATATCACCTGTAGGGCATAAATTTCATTCTCTTTTTTTTATTTCTTTCCGTGATACACTACCATTTCAGTTTTTATATCACGAAGGTCGCGATTGCCTAATCATTTCGGCTATTTTTGCGGTGCCCAATCATTTCAGCTATTTTTATTCTTACTCGCTGCTTTTTATTGCGAGTTGCCCAATCATTTCGGCTATTTTGCATGCATACATTTTTACTTGCTGATTTTGTTGCAAGTTGCCCCATCATTTCGGCTATTTCGTATGCACGTGTGGCTTGCTGACTTTTTGCTGCAAGCTTGGAATTAGACACCGATTCCGGCATCAGCATCGCTATAACTGGGATATTTCCAGGAGTGAATCATCATTTGCCTTCTTCGATGTCGAGCAAAGGTGGCTTAGTAGACAGGGTTAGGATTTTGTCGACTAAGGCTTTTGACTTCATGAGCCGTAAGGGCCTCATAAAGGTATTTCTCCCTGCGAGTCGTGAGGATCTCGTAGGTGCGTTTTCTCCTTAGGAGTCATGAGGATCTCGTAGGTGCGTTTTCTCCTTAGGAGTCGTGAGGACTCCTAAGTGTATGATCTCTTATAAGTCGTAAGGATCTTACAAGAGTGTTTTCTCCTTGTAAGTCGAGAGGACTTACAAGAGCTGTTCACCGTATAGACATATCCCTAGTCACGGATGGGACTTCGTTAGGGAAATGTTTATTCGCGCCCGTGGATTATATACAAGGGTCAGCACTGAACCGCTTGTAGGGCAGTATTGAAGGTTGTTGGGGCTGCTTAAGAATAGGTTTAGATCTCTGTAGCTTAAGACTTTTGAATCTTATGAGCCGTGAGGGTCCCATAAGAGAGTTCTCCTTACGAGTCGTGAGGATCTCGCAAGTGTAATTTCTCATTAGGAATCGTGGGGATTTCTAAGTGTGTTGCTCCCTTATGAGTCGTAAGGATCTCACGCAGGTGGTTTCTCCTTACAAAGTCGAGAGGAACTTGCAAGTGTCTTTTAACGAGATTGCGCCCTTTCGGGTTTTCACAAAACTCGCCGGCAGCCCTGCTGTTTTTACTCACAGAGCTCTTTCGGATTTTCATCCGTGCCCATTTTGTTTATGGACATACCGTTTTCTTTTTTCTTTCTTTTTTTTATTATTTTTTTTGTATCAGCTTTGGGATGCTGCAATCCACCATAGTTTATCGACATCTCGATCAACGGCTAGTTTTAGGACATAGCGGTCCGTTGTTATTTTAAGGACGTTTCGGTCCGTCGTTAGTTTAAGGACGTTTCGGTCCGTTGTTAGTTTAAGGACATTTCGGTCTGTTGTTAGTTTACGGTCATTTCGGTCCACTGTTAGTTTAAGGACGTTTCGGTCCGCTGTTAGTTTAAGGACATTTCGGTCCCATAAGTCGGCTACTACTTATAGAGTTTGGGCTTAGGAAGATAGCGAGCTGACATAGTCATCGTCATTTATCATTGACCTAGGCCGTGACTCGTTAGGCGTAGTATTTCTTCAGGAAGCGGCCATTTATTGGCCTGAAGGGCCTTTCGCTAAGCATATCCATGAGTAGATAGGCTCCACCCTGGTAGACCTTGTCTATGATATACGGGCCTTCATAGTTCGGCTCCGCCTGGCACGATTGGGGATCATAGGTCTTTTGACCACTAGCACGAGTTCGCCTTGGCGGAATGTCCTCGGCCTAGTCAATCTTTCATATTAGCGCGTCCTCTTTTCCTTATAAGCCTCCAGGTTTTGTTGCGCTATGAGCCGGGTTTCGTCAAGGGCGTTGAGCTCCTCAAGCCGAAGGTGAGCATTCTCTTCGTCCGTCAGCTCGTAATGAACTGCCACTCGTAGAGAGGGTAGCTATATCTCGAGGGGGAGTACCGCTTCTGTACCGAATACCAATGCGTACGGCGTTGTGTTCGTGGCCGTCTTGAACGTAGTCCAGTACGCCCAGAGAGCTTCATGCAGTCTCTCGTGCCAGTCCTTCTTATTTCAGGACACCGACTTTTTCATGATCTTCGTCAAGGTCTTGTTGAAAGACCGTTAGCTCAGGGATTGTAGACCGAGGAGTATCTCCAGTCTATGTTGTGTTGTTGAGCGAAGCGGCTGATCTTGTGGTTTCTGTAGGCTGGCCCATTATCAGAGATGATTCGTCTCGGAGTGCCAAACCGATAAATGACGTGTGTCTTGAAGAAATGGAGGATATTCTCCGTCTTCACTTCCTTTAGTGGTACTGCTTCTGCCCATTTGGAGAAGTAATCGGTTGTCTCCAAAATGAATCGATGTCCTCTGGACGACGTTGGTTCGATGGGGCCGATTATGTCTGTTCCCCACATTTCGAACGGCCAGCTGGCCACTGTTGGATGTAGTGGATTTGGATGCCGATGAATAAATTCCCTGTGGATCTGGAACGGGTGGCATTGCTTCGCATACTCTAGGCAGTCTTGAATCATCGTGGGCCAACAATAACCCATCCGTTTGATCTTCAGCTTCATCTTCGGCCCGGCTTGGTGAGAACCGCAGAGTCCGTCATGAGTTTCTTGGACGACTCTTTTTGCTTCTTCAGCTCCCAGGCATCCTAACCACAGAGAATCAAATGACCTCTTGTACAGAGTATCGTTGACGAAGGCGAAAGATAGGGCTCGCTTCATGAGCTGATGTTTTGAGGACGCATCCTCGGGCGTTCGACGAGATTTGAAGTAGTCTATAAAGACTTCTCTCCAATCATCAACCTTTTCCTGGTCTTTCACTTGTAGAGCAGTTTGCTCGGTCGTTCCCTTTTCCTCGGACATCTTTGGAAATATTTCTGCCGGTGCAAGAACGCGACGGCTTTGCACAACGATCCTCACGTCATCGAGGTTCTCATCGGCCAGTTCTTTAGCGAGCTTGGCTAATGCATCCGCTTTGCTATTTTCCGCACGCGGTATGCTTTCCAAGGTGTAGGAAGGAATTTGAGTTAGCAGTTGCTGTAGTCTCTCGCCGTACTTCACCAGCTCTGGTTTGCACGTTTGATAGTCACCGTTTACTTGACTGACGACCAGCTGGGAGTCTCCGTATATGAGGAGGTTCTCGATCCCCAAGTTGATGGCGATCTCGAGACCTGCTATCAAGGCTTCATACTCGGCTTCATTGTTTGTCCTCGGCTCTGTTAAGGAGAAAGCAAAGCGCATTATCCCTCCTTGTGGAGTTACGAAGATGAGGCATATCCCCGATTTGATTATGGGGGTGTTTTGTTTGTGCTTCATCATGGAGGATGCTCCATCGAAGTAAAGTTCCCACCGGGTATCATCCCCGCTGATTGTGTCAAACGCATGTTCGTCTGGCAATTCGCAATTCAGGGGAGAATCGGCAGGTATCGGATGCTCAGCGAGGAAGTCGGGGATGGACTGGCCTTTCACTGCCTTAAGAGGCTGATAAGTTATTGAGAACTCCATCAAGAGCAGGGCCCATTTAGCGAGTCGCCCCGTCAATATGGCCTTTGACATCAAATACTTGAGAGGATCCACCTTCGATATGAGGCGGACTTCTTGTGCCAACGCATAGTGCCTGAACTTCGTTATCGCGAAGATCAATGCCTAGCAGTGTTTTTCGATGGAAGGATAATTGCTTTTTGCCCCCAGCAGAACTCGACTCAAATAGTAGAGGGCTCTCTCCTTCCCTTGGTCGTTCTCTTGTGCCCATAATGCGCCTAAGGAACCTTCAAGGGCGGTTGTATACAGAATGAGTGGTTTTCCCTTGACCGAAGCAGCCAGCACTGGTGGATTTTGCAGGTATTGCTTGATTTCATCCAGCGCGCTTTGGCATTTGTGATCCCAGACGAACGGGATTCCCTTCTTCATTAGGTGGCTGTAAAAGCGGCACTTGCCGGAGAGATTGGCTATAAATCACCGAATATACGCGAGGTTTCCTTGGAGAGACCGCAATTGCTTGAGAGTCTTTGGCGGAGGCATTTCCATGATCGCTTTGATCTTCGACGGATCTATTTCGATGCCTCGGTGTCGGATGATGAACCCCTGAAATTTTCCTGAGGAGACTCCGAACGCGCATTTAAGAGGCTTCATCTTCAAGTTGTATTTACGAAGGTGTTGAAATACAGTCTTCAGATGCTCTAAACGCTCCTCGTATGATTTGCTCTTAACCACAAGGTCGTCGATATAGCATTCGACGACTTCATGTATGAAGTCATCAAAGATCTTCATCATGGCCCTCTGATAGGTGGCACCGGCATTCTTTAGACCGAAAGGCATCACCTGGTAGCAGAATATACCCAAAGGGCTCCGGAAAGCGATATGCTTCTGGTCTTCAGGATGCATCTTTATCTGATTATATCCTGATGAGCCGTCCAAGAAGGAGAAGACTTCGTGAGTGGACGTATTGTCTATCATCAGTTCGGTGACTAGCACTGGGAAGTCGACTTTCGGGCAGGCTTTGTTGAGATCCCGATGTTGGAGATAGTGCCCTCATAGTCAATTATTGGATCGCAGGTACGTGATTGCAATGATTGCGGAGGACCTATACCGGTAGGACAGTCTTACTCGAGATGATAGTATGCTATCTGGTTTGCCTTTATCAGTCGTGTACATGTTCAGGTGACTGATTGCATGTTACACTTTGATAGAGCCCTTAGGATCTTGCTTTACTACCAACAGTATGATGGCGATCATATACGTGAGAGTTGGGTAGTTTATATGCATATCCTTAATTGTGGTCCCTAGTCGTGGGAGTTTCGAGACAGGGCATCGATACTCCGGAGTAGACTAGTGTATACAGTCGAGACCCCGACGAGGGGCGGTGGCCGGTCTCACAAGCCACTGGTGTCAGTTGGATCACCTAAGATGTATACAGGTGCTCATTGGGTTATGAGTACACCGGACAGGACTCGCCGGGAATCTGCTAGTTAGTACTATACCTATCGTCAGATAGCAGTTCCCTGGTGACATGTGTACAGGTTAGTTCATCGACCTGAGGTCGTCATTTGTCTCGTGAGAGTTCCCACTGTGCTTTGATTTCTACCCTACCACGGCTCAAAGGAGTCGTGCAAACAGGTAGCTTTTGGGTACAGTCCCGAGCCATATGGAGGCACGTGAGCGGATCGGCAGGGGATTCGTCTCTCCCGGTATTGGGGGCGAGGTCGTGCTGTGTCTAGGAGAGCCATTACACAAAGTCCATGGCCATGGCAGGAGATTTACTGGTAGGTACTCCAGTAGTATCTCAGGGTGTTATTGGGCTACACTCCGACACGACTTATACTGCTATTGGGGGTCTGACGTTACTAGCCCCCTAGGCGGATATGCGATACTCATAGACGAACGGACCGGACTGTATATACATTGTCACTGTTAGGCTCAGTAGGGTTTCCGGATGAGTTCGCTCATCGGCCTCCCTTGAATTCGCTCATCGGCCTCCCTTGAGGTCAGTCCATGGGCAGCCGTTACGCATAGCTAGTGCCGCTGACGGTTTGTGGTTAAACCCACTGCCAGGGTACTGACGAGTCATTAGAGTCCCCCACAGACAGTTTCCCAAGTTCGGGCGAAACGTTGTAGAGGCCGTATGGTTTTATGGCAGGGTTCGGAAAATGCACGTGCGTTTACGCACGTGTTATTTTTCGGGCAGATGATACTAGTCGGCTTTGGTTTAAGCCGGATCCGAGTATTATATTGAGTAGGTATAATATCTTTGTCTCAGTTGCATTTGTATTCGGTCGTAATACAAATGCGGGTATATTTATACAGTTTCGGGGTTATCCTGAAAGTTGTTTCAGGATCACTTTTTGAAGTTGCCAGTTTCCAGTTTTCTATCAGCCGTCTTTTAACATTCGGTTAAAGACGGATTTATCTTTTCTTGGATGAGGGTGAGTCGTGCTTCTAGTAGGTTCTAGAAGGTAGTGACTAGGTTAATAGGTGTTGTGTTTTAATTGGTTGCTTTTAATGAAAGGATGACTAAGGATATGAGTCATTGTTTTCATTAATGATTCTTGTTTACTTAAAGATATTTGTTCTTGATCTTTTCTTCAAGATAAGCTTCATCCTCTTATGGTTACCTCTCCCTCCTCCTACACTCACCTCCCTCCACCTATATATGGCCGGCCCCTCTTCTCTCTCTCTCACTTGATGTTACACTTGAAAAGATTATGATAGATTTTGGGGTGTATGGAATTTCACAGTTCATTTCATTCCATCACCCGATTCCCTCGGCAACTTCATTAACCGATCGTCCACGGACTTGGACGAAGCGAGACAAAGTCATCTACTCATTCTCTACATCATTCTTGGTCGTCTCTTCTAGCAAACTTGACGACCGAGTTGCCTCGAGTCAGAGGCGGGAGCCCGTTTAAAGAATCAGTGATGTGGTGCCACCTGGACGAGCAGATCGGAGATCGACGAGATCGGAGCAGCCGCAACGGAGCGTGGGAAGATGGTTAAAGAACGAAGGACTCGGATCGTTCGGTATAACCTTTCTACACTCTTTACAGTTTGTTAGTTTAGCAATAATGGAAGATCCGGGTTAAAGTATACGATAGCGCCAGTTAAAAAGTTTTTGTTCCGCATTTGGCGTCTGTAGACGGCCGGGGCGCTAGCGTAGACTTACAGTGGTATCAGAGCCTCACCATTTTGCTATACAACTTGTGCTAACGCGTTTAAAATATCGATCGAACCGGAAATCAAAAATCGCAATTTTTCAGCTTGACAGTTTCTGTTGATTTTAAATGGTGTCCTAAAAATATTTTACACATCTCAGAAAACTGTGCAGGGTTTTTTAAGAACGACGACAAAATTTGGGCACGTGATTCCACCAAACCGCCGCGGAAACGCGGCCAAACCATGGTTTGGCCGCGCATCCGCGGCCACTTGGTGAGATCATGCTCCCAAATTTGTACAGTATGTTCCCCTCTGGAAATTGGGGTTTTTGGTATATATCTTTTGGGCCCAGGTTTTGTTACTGTTCTACAGATTTGCGTGGGGCCCACTTTATGATATTTAATCGATCGAAATTTAAACATGTTAGTTTACAGTGCTTACATTTTATCTCCGACCGGGAATGTCATTTGATCGGTAAACCGCGTCCGATTGCTATAGTTCTTTTAGACGGGTTTGCGAACGTGACATTCGCGTTGATGTTCTGTGTTGTGCTGTGATGTTGCGGATTTGTCGTGGTGGATAGCAGTGTGCAATGGTAGTACAGTTTGAGTTTATTTGTACATTTGATATTGCGGGGCGAGCGTCCAACTTGTGGACTGCCGTCACCGCCTGTTGTATAATATTCTTTTGGGGCACGACCAGGTTGCGGTCGATATACCTGTTGTACTATTTTTCATTACTGTACTAGGTTTTTCCCCGAGACGGAGTGCACGGATAGCCGGGTTCTGGAGGGCAACGGGTCCGCATCTCATGGCTTTGAGAGGCAGAGGGGCCCCATTCTAAAATTGGCAGACTATTCGCCGCACTCGTAGGGGGTACAGGTTGACCCAAGGAGGGGTGCCCAAGATTACCGGATTCCGTGAAGTGCCGGGTGTTCCATTCACTATGCTGTGGGGACTACCTCGCTTCAGGTTTTGGCGGGTAACTTGCCGCACCCGTAGGGGTCTAGGTTTCGTTGCACAGGCTATCCACACGACAGGGGAACGTCGGGTTTCAGCAGCGGCTCTGTGAAACCCGGGGATCCCAGATTATCTGTATTGTTCTGTGATGGTTATTACTTTTCTGTAATGTTGCATATTATCACGCCTGGAGCGATTATTGTATATTGGTTTATATACTATTAGATGTTGTATATGTTTTACACCCGCGCTAGTCCAGTGCCCGCTCTGTCGTTAGTTAAGTAACCTAACGGGTGATGACGGGACCCAGTGACGAATGCGGATGGCATATACGTACATTTTATTTTCGTTCTTTTCTGGTGTGATTGATTGATGGGACTGCGTTGATTCTGATCAATGCAAAATTAAAAAAACCTGTTTTAGTTGTTGGAACAAATTTAAAAAGGTGTTATTGCAAAGACGTTTCCTTTTGTTTTGCATAGCGGTATTCAGTGGAATATCCTGCACCTCATTCGACGGGGCAAGGGCCGATATCCCTTCACCGGGACTGACCCCTTGGGCAGAAGTTTACGTTAGGGTAATAACTTCACTATAGTCGATTACAAGTTGCTTTGCATAGCGGTATTCAGTGGAATATCCTGCACCTCATTCCACGAGGAAAGAGCCGAGATCCCTTCACCGGGAGTGACCTCTTTAGCAAAAGGTCTTCGCCACTATATTTTAAAAAGCTATCAGGTTCCTTCAGCGATATCAAGTTCACTACGTTAAAGGTTTTTCGCCAAAAACCAGCCGTAGCCCTCCGTCGTTTCTTATGGATGGTCAGTAGTATTCAAGCTATGTTTGTTGGCATACGTCAAGGCATAGTGTTTGGTAGCTGCTGGGTATTCATTTGTTGCATAGATAGATGAGTTGGTTTGGGACAGTCGTATTACCTTGTTGGCATACGTCAAGGGTATGTACGGGTGGGTTCAAATTAACAAGATAATGACGGGCAGAACTTGACATGTGACTTATGATTTGTTGACATACGCCAAGGTCATAAGAGCATGGGGCATAAATTAGATCGGGAGTTTCTAAAGAAACTGAAACTTGCCAAGTATGCGCATACCTTCTGGAGTATGAGTAACGTGGATGCATTCCATCACGTTATCATGCGATGAGAGTTGGATCCCGATTCCCACTGATGAGTTGGTTTACTCTTCGGGTGATCTCGATTGATTCTTCTTTCAGGTTTGGAGGAGAATTTGACAGGACAGTGGGAGGTTTCCGGATTAGATAAAGTGATAGCCATTCTGATCTAGGTTAGAGTGCACGCAGAGTATTTCTTTTCTCTCTCTCTTTGGCAGCGACCTTTGACCGACCCTAGACTATGACTCAGTGACCAGGTTGACCGAACCTTCTTAAAATACTGGCTTTTGATTGTCTGAGTTGCATAAGTCATTGCCACTCCTTCTTCTACCCTTTGCATTTCTCAGAACACCCGTATTACTACGGACATCCACTTCCATTGGATAGATCCATCGTATGGTTATATACGAACTCGAAGGGACTTCTTCGAGGATGGATCAAGGTTCAGGAGAAATAGAATTGGTTTATTCAGTTGTCTTTTATTATCACCTTCTCTCAGGTTGCGAGTACTCCTTGGTTTAGGAGAGTACACCTATTACGCTTATTGGATAGACTTATTCCAAACCATAGGCAGGTGCCGAAAGGTAGGGAATGAAGAAAACCAATTAGCCTAAGTAGGGTGTGCAGAAGGTAATATGTAAAGACAAAATAAAGGGATTAGAAAGAGGGCAAAGTAAATTGCGACTGATATCATTCACGACCAAACCGCGTACTTCATCGCCACTCCTATTTCACCTTTAAAAGAATAAGGTATTATTCAGTTGTCTTTTATCATCACCTTCTCTCGAGATGCGAGTACTCCTTGGTTTAGGAGGGTACACCTATTATGCTTACTGGATAGTCTTCTTCCAAACCATAGGCTGGTGCCGAACGGTAGGGAAGGAAGAAAACCATTTAGCCTAACGATGGTGTACAGAAGGTAACGACTAAAGACAAATAAAGGGATTTGGTGAGATGGCAATAAAATATACGGTTGAAGTCATGAATTGGATTATGGAAGAGGCATTGCTATGAATACCAGGATACCCCTACGAAACATTTTCATGTTTCAGTGCATTGTTAAAGAAAAACTGTTTTCCCGATTAGACACTTACTCCAAGGGTATGTATTTACCAGGTTTCATTCTCATATCTGTATGGTTTTACAGATGATGAGTGGGAGTAAGTTATTGGGAATTAGGTAATTATCCTCATTATATCGGAATTCGTTGTAATTGGTGATATTTGAGGAAATCGCCAGGGTACAGTTTTCAACCTACGACGCACAGGTTTTGAGTTGTTTAACTCAGCGGACTTATACAGAGTATTGTATGTTGTCTAAGTGTCCATCAGGACAAAGGGGTAGGTCCTCGTACTATGTTCTGTTTACTTATAACTTCTCTAGTATTTAGACAAGTGTTTCGTAGAAATACAAGGTCTAAGTTTTGAGAAGTTGTGGGTATAAGAATAAAGTAGAGAACCAGGTATCACAAGTATCGGGATTCTTCAAAGAGATCGAAGATGTAGATTCTTGTGATTGGTATTCAGATGATAGTGATGGTTTTGAGAAACGAGTTTCTCTTTCAGGTTACTCATAATTGGATGGATTTCTAAGTTGAGTAATGCTGATTAGCCTTTTTCCATTAAGTTAATATGCACTAGAGACAGCTGCATGATTGAATATGGTTCCAATTAAATAAGTGCCAAAGTTTCTGTATTGGATATAGAATGGATCGTACCTTAAAAGATGTTAAGGTACGGGAAGTTGTCCAGCTTATGCTTAAAACCAGACACTGGATAACTCAGGGCACGTTTCTGTAATGGCTGTTTGTGGGTTGACCCTGGCTATGTCGAGGGTTGATATTCTACCATTTGGAAGATCAATAGTGATATTGTTCTTGACTCGCCACAGTTTTAGTAAAATGGATCTTTTTCAGAAAACAGTAGTGGGAGTATGGTAGAACTGGAAGTGATTCCAGAACCGCGAACGATTACGGAAAATTTAATAGGACCTATATATTCAATCAGGTTTGACATTCCAATAGCCACTCCGCAGATATGGTGGGTAACCTCAGACACCCGAGAGGTACTTCGGTAACCTCAAGGACGGTGACAGGGAGGTTCTTATCTACCCAGACTTGACACTACTGTTGTTCCAGGTTATGATACCCGGTAGGAGGATTGTCGTAGTCAGTGGGAGCAGCGGAAGTTTAGTGGGCAAGTAGCTTATGTCTATTTATAGACTAGAGCAGTTATAGCGGAGAAAGATCATCTAATTTTGATGTGACAGTCATAGGTTTGACTTCAATCAGAATAGGGGATGGATCTGTTAAGAAGGTAGTAGGGTGTGATGTCATGGTATATGGATGAGATACACAGAGTAGGAAGTAAAATTCCTATACTACGATCGGTTGTACTGTGGTCGTCACACAGTTGTTTCTCCAGACAGGATATGGATATAATATTTGACATTCTGGTTTCTGGATCTATGGTTTTAGATCTAGATTTGGGTAGTTTCCCAATGTGGGTACTTTGACAGATATTCTAATGGTTTTTAGAATAGTTGACTCCTAGCATGGTGGTGTACCTGCAGGTGATGGAGTCACCCTCTCTAAAGCTGTCGTATAGACTAAAGGGGAGAGGGATGTGCATGATTGACAGATCACTTGCTTAGGCAATTGAGTCAATCGTGAGATGTCAAGTACCACACCAGATGTTGTTTTTGCACTAGATGCAATGAGTTTGTATTAATCCAATCCTGGAGAAACATAAGGAAGCAGTTTTAGAACATAAGTACATGTTCTACGGATTTGATGACGGCAGCCTCCTTCGGGAGACGATTATCATTCCAGGCTTCAAAGGTGACGTGGATGACAGAGTTATTGTCAGAGTTATAGTTTTTCCCTCTGACGAAGTGGGACAGTATTATGGACAGATGGTCCAAGAGGATACTGTGGGTGGCATGGTGCCGGATACTGATTAGGTTCAGTGATCGATACAGTCTAAGAAGTTTGGATTTGGAGTTCATTTATGAACTAGGTCCCATCAGATATCCAGACATATTCTAAGACAGGTATTACTCAATTCGGGAGATGGCTTTCTCTGCGAACTTGAGATTAAGAGAGATATTGAAAGAAACTTCTAGGCGGATCCACTCACTGAGGCTATTTCTCGAACACAATAGTTTTACAAACGGGCTTTGTGAAACTGATTAGTAGAGGAGTTGGATGTTCGGTTTCACACGGGCTGTGAGTAGTCGACATCGTAATAATTAGCCTTGAGTGCAAGTGGGAGATTGTTGGAGATAGTGCCCTCATAGTCAATTATTGGATCGCAGGTACGTGATTGCAATGATTGCGGAGGACCTATACCGGTAGGACAGTCTTACTCGAGATGATAGTATGCTATCTGGTTTGCCTTTATCAGTCGTGTACATGTTCAGGTGACTGATTGCATGTTACACTTTGATAGAGCCCTTAGGATCTTGCTTTACTACCAACAGTATGATGGCGATCATATACGTGAGAGTTGGGTAGTTTATATGCATATCCTTAATTGTGGTCCCTAGTCGTGGGAGTTTCGAGACAGGGCATCGATACTCCGGAGTAGACTAGTGTATACAGTCGAGACTCCGACGAGGGGCGGTGGTCGGTCTCACAAGCCACTGGTGTCAGTTGGATCACCTAAGATGTATACAGGTGCTCATTGGGTTATGAGTACACCGGACAGGACTCGCCGGGAATCTGCTAGTTAGTACTATACCTATCGTCAGATAGCAGTTCCCTGGTGACATGTGTACAGGTTAGTTCATCGACCTGAGGTCGTCATTTGTCTCGTGTGAGTTCCCACTGTGCTTTGATTTCTACCCTACCACGGCTCAAAGGAGTCGTGCAAACAGGTAGCTTTTGGGTACAGTCCCGAGCCATATGGAGGCACGTGAGCGGATCGGCAGGGGATTCGTCTCTCCCGGTATTGGGGGCGAGGTCGTGCTGTGTCTAGGAGAGCCATTACACAAATTCCATGGCCATGGCAGGAGATTTACTGGTAGGTACTCCAGTAGTATCTCAGGGTGTTATTGGGCTACACTCCGACACGACTTATACTGCTATTGGGGGTCTGACGTTACTAGCCCCCTAGGCGGATATGCGATACTCATAGACGAACGGACCGGACTGTATATACATTTTCAGTGTTAGGCTCAGTAGGGTTTCCGGATGAGTTCGCTCATCGGCCTCCCTTGAGTTCGCTCATCGGCCTCCCTTGAGGTCAGTCCATGGGCAGCCGTTACGCATAGCTAGTGCCGCTGACGGTTTGTGGTTAAACCCACTGCCAGGGTACTGACGAGTCATTAGAGTCCCCCACAGACAGTTTCCCAAGTTCGGGCGAAACGTTGTAGAGGCCGTATGGTTTTATGGCAGGGTTCGGAAAATGCACGTGCGTTTACGCACGTGTTATTTTTCGGGCAGATGATACTGGTCGGCTTTGGTTTAAGCCGGATCCGAGTATTATATTGAGTAGGTATAATATCTTTGTCTCAGTTGCATTTGTATTCGGTCGTAATACAAATGCGGGTATATTTATACAGTTTCGGGGTTATCCTGAAAGTTGTTTCAGGATCACTTTTTGAAGTTGCCAGTTTCCAGTTTTCTATCAGCCGTCTTTTAACATTCGGTTAAAGACGGATTTATCTTTTCTTGGATGAGGGTGAGTCGTGCTTCTAGTAGGTTCTAGAAGGTAGTGACTAGGTTAATAGGTGTTGTGTTTTAATTGGTTGCTTTTAATAAAAGGATGACTAAGGATATGAGTCATTGTTTTCATTAATGATTCTTATTTACTTAAAGATATTTGTTCTTGATCTTTTCTTCAAGATAAGCTTCATCCTCTTATGGTTACCTCTCCCTCCTCCTACACTCACCTCCCTCCACCTATATATGGCCGGCCCCTCCTCTCTCTCTCTCACTTGATGTTACACTTGAAAAGATTATGATAGATTTTGGGGTGTATGGAATTTCACAGTTCATTTCATTCCATCACCCGATTCCCTCGGCAACTTCATTAACCGATCGTCCACGGACTTGGACGAAGCGAGACAAAGTCATCTACTCATTCTCTACATCATTCTTGGTCGTCTCTTCTAGCAAACTTGACGACCGAGTTACCTCGAGTCAGAGGCGGGAGCCCGTTTAAAGAATCAGTGATGTGGTGCCACTTGGACGAGCAGATCGGAGATCGACGAGATCGGAGCAGCCGCAACGGAGCGTGGGAAGATGGTTAAAGAACGAAGGACTCGAATCGTTCGGTATAACCTTTCTACACTCTTTACAGTTTGTTAGTTTAGCAATAATAGAAGATCCGGGTTAAAGTATACGATAGCGCCAGTTAAAAAGTTTTTGTTCCGCATTTGGCGTCTGTAGACGGCCGGGGCGCTAGCGTAGACTTACACCCGAAAGTCCACACATATACGCACCGTTCCATTTTTCTTCATTACCGTGACGATGTTGGCGATCCAGTCAGGATACTGAACCTCTTGGATGAAGCTGTTGGGTTAACCTAGCACCTCATGAATGGTTTGGAAGCATCACATGTACCAAAGATTAAAATTTTAGGGTGCTAAGTGAACACACAAAGAATCATTTCTAGAAAATTAGGGTTTCAAAAATAACACATCATCACAAGTAAGAAAAGCTAGGGTTTTGAGAGTACAACCTTTGTAGCTCCCTACGCTAGACTCCTCGGCTACTTAGGGTTTGGAAAAAAGGTCCGCTTGAGGTCTTCTAACGTCCATGACGATCCACCCGAAGCTCCTTTGTCCAAGCTTGCAACTTCACTTTATCTAGAGAATGAAATGAAGCTAACACTCTAAACAAGTGGGCAAGACTTGTGTAGAATGATGTTGTGGTGGGTTTTCTCACTTCAAAATCCTATCTTGTTGAGTATTTTGCTCACTTGAAAAGTCTAAAGAGCAAAAGAGGAAGGAAGAAGAAGATGATGGCTTTTCTTTGAACAAGAGTAAAAGATTAACCCTTGAAAAAAATGAAAATATACGTATATATATTTATCACTTCTCATCTCAAACCATGGTTAAATCATATGGATATTATTTCACTTGAGTTAAAACATAAAAGAAAAGATTAACTCATGGTTAGAAGGTAGGTGAGCATGGTTAGGTCAAGAAGAGTGTAGAACTCATCTATGAATTATCCTTTTCTTTTTCCTTTGTTTTAAAACAAATGAAATAATAACACATATAAATAAAATCATGGTGTGAGTCTTATATTGCCACCATTTTCTATGTATATGCAACCATGAAGGATGATGTATGTATGTATGTGTGCATGCACATCCATATGTGCATGAATCTAGAAAGAATGCATACATGCATGCATACATCCAAAAATACAAGAAAGGATTTCTAGTGAGAATCTAATGGTTAAATGATAAATCAACACTTGATTTATCAATCCGGACATATCACATACGACCTTAACCAAAAGCAAGCCGCTTGATTAATATACGGTATCTCATACTCGCATCTTAACCGGGCCCATGCGCATATCGCATACGCGCTCCACAACGTTTCGCCTGGACTAGGTAACTCCTTTATGGGACTCTAAGACTCGTCAATACGCCGGCAGTGGGTGATGATCATATCAAGCACCCCCAAGCCGCAAGCGGTCAGTTAAACGTAATGGCCATCCGGGTATTGAACGATCAGAAGAGAACAAGCGAACCTGCTACAACACCCGTCGAGCCAACTGGCAACACTACCGTGCAGTCCGGTCTCTTCGTCAGATATGTCGCATATCAAGTCTAGGGGTGGTAAACGTCAGACCCCAATAACCGATAAGTCGTGCCGATGTGAGGCTCATAACGGGTCAAGAAACTACTAGTAACACTTACCAGTAAATCTCTAATCAGCCCTGGCCAGGGACTTCCCTGTTACGGCCAATCGAGCACAGTGCAACATCAACCCCCAATACCGGGAGAGATGAAACCCCTCCTATCGCTCATTGCCTCCATGTGACTCGGGACTGTACCCAAAAACCACCGTTTTGCACGCCCTCATGGACGTGGTAAGGTGGAAATCAAAGCACAGTGGGAATCACATAAGACTCTATGACGATCTCGGGTCTATAGACTAACCTGCACTGGTGTCACCTGAGAACTGCCATCTGACGTGAGGTATAATACCATCTGGGAGTTCTCGGCGAGTCCGTCCAGTGTACCCAGTCTCCACTGAGCACCCGTATACCATCTCTGATGTCAAACACCAATGGATATAGGATCATCCATCGCCCATCTCATGGGTCGAGAAGCGTATACCCTAGTCTACTCTGGTATATCGATGCCCCATCTCGATACACCCACGACTAGGGACCTTGAAGGATGTACTTATGGACTACCATGTCCCCACTAGTATGATCCGCATCATAGTCCAGGTAGTCAAGTACACATCCTAAGGGCTTTACCAACATTTAACCATAAGACAGTATAAAGAGACAAGTATACATGTTAAGATAAAGAGCAACCAGATAGCATACTATCATATCGAGAAAGAAAGTCATCTCTATATATGTCCAAGCATCCAATATAATATACATCATCTGTACAATACTGGCCTCTAGGGCATACATACAACTAACAATCTCCCACTTGCACTAGGGTCAGCTGCTGTAGTATCGCATACCGAGCATCCCGAAGAGTCTCTCAAACTGAATCTGGGGAATGGCCTTTGTGAGTGGATCCGCTGTGTTGTTCTTCGTGTCAACCCTCCTGACCTCGATCTCCTGGCGATCAACTATCTCCCGGATCATGTGATACCGCCTCAGAATATGCCTGGATCGCTGATGGGACCTGGGTTCTTTGGCCAAAGCCACCGCTCCATTGTTATCGCAATACAAAGGTATTAGATTCGCAATGGATGGAACCACTCCAAGTTCAGTAATGAACTTCTTGATCCAGACAGCCTCTTTGGCAGCATCGTTGGCAGCGATGTATTCGGCCTCCATTGTCGAGTCTGCTACGGTTTCCTGCTTGGAACTCTTCTAGCTAACCGCCCCTCCGTAAAGGGTAAAGACAAATCCCGACTGCGACTTAGAGTCGTCCTTATCACTCTGTATGCTCGAATCGGTAAAGGACTCCACTTAGAGTTCACCGTTACCATACACCAAGAGCATCTCCTTAGTCCTTCGTGAGTACTTGAGAATGCTCTTCACAGCTGTCCAGTGACTCTCTCCAGGATCAGCTTGATACCTACTCACTACACTTAGTGAGTATGCTACATCGGGTCTGGTACATAGCATCGCATACATGATAGAGCCTACAGCCGAAGCATAGGGTATCCCTTGCATGCGAGCTCTCTCCAAATCAGTCTTGGGAGACATCTCTTTGGAGAGAGTGGCTCCAGAGATCGTGGGTAAGTTCCCACGCTTGGATTCTTCCATACTAAACCTCTTTAGTATGGTGTCAATGTACCTGGACTGGGACAATCCCAATATCCTTTTAGATCTATCTCTATAGATCCTGATTCCCAATATGCAGGAGGCATCACCTAGATCTTTCATTGAGAATCTTTGTGATAAGAAAAGCTTAACCGATTGCAGCATAGGAATGTCATTTCCTATCAGGAGTATGTCGTCTACGTACAATACGAGGAAGACAACCTTACTCCCTGCTACCTTCTTGTAGATACAAGGTTCATCTACGTTTTTGACGAAATCAAACTCTTTGATAACGACGTCAAAGCAGATGTTCCAACTCCGCGATGCTTGCTTTAATCCATAAATGGATTTAAGTAGCTTGCACACCTTCCCGCTGCTCCCACTATCTACGAAGCCCTCTGGCTGAGTCATGTACACGCACTCTTCTAAATCACCGTTTAGAAAGGCGGTATTAACATCCATTTGCCAGATTTCGTAGTCATGATATGCAGCGATGGAAAGCATGATCCGGATGGATTTAAGCATAGCCACTGGAGAAAATGTTTCGTCATAGTCCACACCTGGTCTTTGATGAAAACCCTTTGCAACAAGTCTAGCTTTGAAAGTCTCCACTTTCCCATCTACACCAAGTTTTTTCTTGAAGATCCACTTGCTCCCAATAGGTTTTACCCCTTCAGGAGCATCTTCCAAAGTCCATACTTTGTTGGTGTACATGGATTCCATCTCGGACCGCATTGCATCCAGCCATTTCACTGAGTCCCCACTCGTGATGGCCTGCTCGAAGATAGTTGGGTCATCATCAACCATGATGCAATCCTCGCTTCCACCATCAATGAGAAAACCGTAGTATCTCTCAGGTGGATGAGAAACCCTACTAGATCGGCGGAGAGGCTGGGGTTCGTCGGGTACTACAGAATCCTCTGGTTCTACCAAGTCTTCTGTTATAGTTTGTGTCGCTGGAACCTCTTCCAGTTCTACCTCAATGCCACTATTCTGTTTCATAAGAAAACCTTTTTCTAAGAAAGTGGCATGTCGAGAAACAAACACCTTTTGTTCCTCGGGGTGGTAGAAGATATACCCTTGTGAATTTTTGGGATATCCTATAAACTTACATAAGACAGATCTTGCCTCGAGTTTGTCCGGATTTTGTCGTTTGATATAGGCTGGACAACCCCATATCTTAACATAGTTAAGACATGGTCTCTTCCCTTTCCATATCTCATATGGAGTGGTAGGCACAGATTTGGTGGGGACCATATTCAGTAGATGTATGGCCGTCTCTAGCGCATACCCCCTGAAGGAAATAGGTAACTCAGCTGTGCTCATCATAGAGCGCACCATATCTAATAGGGTGCGGTTCCTCCGTTCTGATACACCGTTGTGCTGTGGTGTATATAGAGGAGTTAGCTGAGAGAGAATCACATTCTCTTTTAGGAAGTCCAGGAATTCATTGCTCAAGTATTCACCTCCTCGATCAGATCGTAGGATTTTAATACTTTTGCCCGTTTGGTTCTCTACTTCATGCTTATATTCTCTGAATTTCTCAAAAGCTTCAGACTTGTGTTTTATCAAGAACACATGTCCGTATCTAGAGAGATCGTCAGTGAATGTAATGAAGTAGGAAGAACCGTTCCTGGTATGTGTAGACATGGGACCGCTTACATCACTATGTATCAGCCCTAAGAGTTCCGTAACTCTTTCTCCGTGTCCACTAAACGGAGCTTTGGTCATTTTTCCTTTGAGACATGAATGGCAAGTGTCATAAGATGATAATTCGAACGGTTTCAAATATTCATCTTTATGTAACTTAGCTAGTCGTGTCGCATTGATATGACCAAGTCTACAATGCCACAAGAAAGATTCGTTCATTTCTGAACTCTTCCTCTTGTGTGTGTTTTGTAAATTGAGGACTGTATTTTGATTGAGAATGAATATGCCATTATGTAACGAGCCTGATGCAATCAACTTTTGATCTAGGAAGATGTTCATAACATTATCCTGTATTACAAAATTATATCCTTCCTTACTTAGTAAAGAAACTGATATAATGTTGCACATCATGTTCGGTATATAATAGCACTCATTCAGAACCAGTGTATTACGATTTGGTAATACAAGGTGATATTCGCCAACTTCTTTGGCTACAATATTTGCACCATTCCCTACTTGAACGGAATGATCACATTTTCCCAGTTCTCTACCTTTCCGTAGCCCATGTAACTGTTTACATATGTGGGATCCTGATCCGGTATCTAATACCCAGGACGTAGGGTGAACTGAAAAATAGTTCTCAATGACAAACACACCCGAAGAAGGTGCATCAACATGCATGTTCTCCGTTTGGGCGGCGTGAGAATCCAGATATTCCCCTGTTTCCTGTTCAGTCTTATAACACTTATAAGATAGAACGGGTCCAACGTACCCCTGCACAGTATAACATGCGGGTTCGGTCAATACATCCATATTATTATCTTGATTAAGGCATGACATGCTCGCTACCTGGAGAGAGAGAGAAGAAAACATTTTAGCGTATGCTCTTGCAAGATCAGATTGGTTATTATTTTATTTAATCAGGATGGCTCCCACTGTTTTTATCAAGTCTTCCTTCAAACCCTAAAAGGAAAGACTAGCTGGGATTAATTACACCCTACAACTTCGCCAATCTTTCAGTCAGGCCAGTGTCGGTACTTTGAGGGAGGTTCCCCGTGCTTTCGCACAGACCTAATTAAAGTAAACCTCGTTTTCCCAGAGGCGTAACCCCGTTGACACCTTTCTAGACACCTACTTGATCGGCTAATTGTCCTGTGTAAAACTCTCCCAGGAGTAACAATTACTCGCAGTGGGTATCGGGATCCAACTATCTCATAGAAGGTATGCAATCTCATTGCAAATTTCAACTCTTGAAATTCCCGATAATGCTTTTGCCCCTAACGTACTATGACCTTGACGAATGCCAAACAACCCATAGTGCGCTAGTCAAGTTCAACCCATACATTTCTCGATTGAATTAAACCCACTCGCACGACCCTTGACGAATGCCAAACAACGCCGTACGAATACCCTAATCCAATCGCATCATATGCTACAGATAAATAGTAAATAGCTACCGTACACTACGCCTTGACGAATGCCAAACAACCGTAGCTCGAATACTAAGTAATATCTATCTGAAATGTCGGAGGGCTACGCTGGTTTTTCAGAAAAACCATGAGTGTAATGAACTTGATATTGTTGTAGAATCGAGTAAATTTTGAAATGGAGTGATTTTGAGGCTTTCATTAGTTTTGCTAAATAGGTCACTCCCGGTGAAGAGATCTCGGCTCTTTCCTCATCGAATAAGGTGCGGGATATATCATATATATCACTATGCAAAGCAAAACTCCAAAAGCAATCAAAAGTCAAACCGAGTGTTGTAGCATCTGCCAGTTTTGCTAAAGAGGTCACTCCCGGTGAAGGGATCTCGGCTCTTTCCTCATCGAATAAGGTGCGGGATATATCATATATATCGCTATGCAAAGCAAAACTGTAGCTACCCTTTTATTTGAAAATTTGATTCTACAATATCTTTTAGGTTTCTTTTCTTTCATTAATCACATTAATGAAGTCCCATCATTTAAGTCACCTAAACATCACAGATAAATACGACGTACACTTATGCCATCCGCATTCGCCTCGATGTCCCCTCGTGCACCGTTAGGTTAGGTAACTAACGACAGAGCAGGGCAGGGCTAGTGCGGGTATAAAACATAAGTAACGTCTATATAATATATCATATATACTATATACTATATCCATCACAACATATCAAATGATCACATCACAGATATCGCAGCAGAAACATAGATATAATATGGGATATCCTAGGATGTCCGTATTTAGTATTTAGCCAACAATAGAAAATACGGATTCCACGGTCGCGATGAATAGCCAAGCCCACACCCTGGACCCCTACGAGAGCGGCAAGCGACCCTACCAATTCTGAAGTTTAGGAGACCCGGTCTCGACTCCTCGAGTTGGCCTTCCACTGAACCCCAGAACCTGGTCACCTGTGCTCCCCTCCTTGGGTCCATCCTAATGCGGAAAAGTAAATAATATACAACACTGGTGGTATCAACCTCAACCCGGAAGTGCCCCAAATAAAAGAATATTACAATACATTTGAATTTACATGAATGAAAATATAAAACTCTCATCTCACATAAAAAAAAACCCGGCTATTCAATTGCGACAATTCTGCACATCATATCTCAGCAACACATAATATCATATATCATCAACGTAAGTAAGTATGCGTACCCCAATTGTCGTTGATGTATAGCAACAAAACCGGCGATATCGACATACTACACTTACGGTCACAGAAAAAAAAGTGTAAAACTGCAATATCTGGAATCCACATTCTCTTTAGACATCGTAAATGCGAAATATCACATACTTCGTATTTCATGTCTAGTAATATGAATTCCACACATTGCATCGCATTCCAGATAATTAGACAGTATTAAAGTTTTTCGAACGAATGATCAAATACCCAAGATTCCCTAAAGCTCAACACTTGAGCAGAGTTCAAAAACCCGTAGTGTGACACAGTAGTAGCGGTCCAGCCGTAGAAGGGTCAAGCCAACGCCTCACATGTGTCACGCCGTACTTCCCCAAACCTTAAGGTTCAAAGGGCAGTTCAAGATGGTCACATAATCGAGTTAAGGTTTGTTATCTTCTAGAGGGTCCACCACAAAACTTGCACGTATCTCCAAAAGATTTAAACCCCGTGAAAAGTGAGCAAATGATACTCGTTCGAACAATTCAACACTTTCTAATTTACCCGGAAGAAACACGAAATCAAAATTCCGATCTAATCACCGACTCCAAAACAATCTCCAGAACATACAGTACTAAATTCAGATTAAAAATATCCAAAAATATATACAAGCAGTTCTAAGCATTACTGTAAAATTTTCATGCATTAACTCATAATTACGGCCGCAGAACCGCGGCCCAAGCAGGCTCTGGCCGCGGTTCCGCAGTGAAAGTAACTCTTCACTGCATTGAATTTTACAGTACTGCTTATATTTACCTGCTGAATTTTTTACATATTTTTAATACTTAAAAATCACAGATTTTGAAAAAAGTCGAGAGAGGGTCCCGAAATTCCGTATTTTGGTTCGATCGGAGTTTTTACTTCATAAAAGTGTCGCCTAATGTTCTAGGTCGGCTCTGATACCAATGTTGGGTTAACGTAGTACCTCATGAAGGGTTTGGAAGCATCACATGTACCAAAGATTAAAATTTTAGGGTGCTAAGTGAACACACAAAGAATCATTCCTAGAAAATTAGGGTTTCAAAAATAACACATCATCACAAGTAAGAAAAGCTAGGGTTTTGAGGGTACAACCTTTGTAGCTCCCTAAGCTAGACTCCTCGGCTACTTGGGGTTTGGAAAAAAGGTCCGCTTGAGGTCTTCTAACGTCCACGACGATCCACCCGAAGCTCCTTTGTCCAAGCTTGCAACTTCACTTTATCAAGAGAATGAAATGAAGCTAACACTCTAAACAAGTGGGCAAGACTTGTGTAGAATGATGTTGTGGTGGGTTTTCTCACTTCAAAATCCTATCTTGTTGAGTATTTTGCTCACTTGAAAAGTCTAGAGAGCAAAAGAGGAAGGAAGAAGAAGATGATGGCTTTTCTTTGAACAAGAGTAAAAGATTAACCCTTGAAAAGAAAATGAAAATATATGTATATATATTTATCACTTCTCATCTCAAACCATGGTTAAATCATATGGATATTATTTCACTTGAGTTAAAACATAAAAGAAAAGATTAACTCATGGTTAGAAGGTAGGTGAGCATGGTTAGGTCAAGAAGAGTGTAGAACTCATCCATGAATTATCCTTTTCTTTTTCCTTTGTTTTAAAACAAATGAAATAATAACACATATAAATAAAATCATGGTGTGAGTCTTATATTGCCACCATTTTCCATGTATATGCAACCATGAAGGATGATGTATGTATGCATGTGTGCATGCACATCCATATGTGCATGAATCTAGAAAGAATGTATACATGCATGCATACATCCAAAAATACAAGAAAGGATTTCTAGTGAGAATCTAATGGTTAAATGATAAATCAACACTTGATTTATCAATTCGGCCATATCACATATGACCCTAACCAAAAGCAAGCCGCCCGATTAATATACGGTATCTCATACTCACATCTTAACCGGGCCCATGCGCATATCGCATACGCGCTCCACAACGTTTCGCCTGGACTAGGTAACTCCTTTGTGGGACTCTAAGACTCGTCAATATGCCGGCAGTGGGTGATGATCATATCAAGCACCCCCAAGCCGCAAGCGGTCAGCTAAACGTAACGGCCACCCGGGTATTGAACGATCAGAAGAGAACAAGCGAACCTGCTATAACTCCCGTCGAGCCAACCGGCAACACTACCGTGCAGTCCGGTCTCTTCGTCAGATATGTCGCATATCAAGTCTAGGGGTGGTAAACGTCAGACCCCAATAACCGATAAGTCGTGCCGATGTGAGGCTCATAACGGGTCGAGAAACTACTAGTAACACTTACCGGTAAATCTCTAATCAGCCCTGGCCAGGGACTTCCCTGTTACGGCCAATCGAGCACAGTGCAACATCAACCCCTAATACCGGGAGAGACGAAACCCCTCCTATCGCTCATTGCCTCCATGTGACTCGGGACTGTACCCAAAAACCACCGTTTTGTACGCCCTCATGGACGTGGTAAGGTGGAAATCAAAGCACAGTGGGAATCACATAAGACTCTATGACGATCTCGGGTCTACAGACTAACCTGCACTGGTGTCACCTGAGAACTGCTATCTGACATGAGGTATAATACCATCTGGGAGTTCTCGGCGAGTCCGTCCAGTGTACCCAGTCTCCACTGAGCACCCGTATACCATCTCTGATGTCAAACACCAATGGATATGGGATCATCCATCGCCCATCTCATGGGTCGAGAAGCGTATACCCTAGTCTACTCTGGTATATCGATGCCCCATCTCGATACACCCACGACTAGGGACCTTGAAGGATGTACTTATGGACTACCATGTCCCCACTAGTATGATCCGCATCATAGTCCAGGTAGTCAAGTACACATCCTAAGGGCTTTACCAACATATAACCATAAGACAGTATAAAGAGACAAGTATACATGTTAAGATAAAGAGCAACCAGATAGCATACTATCATATCGAGCAAGAAAATCATCTCTATATATGTTCAAGCATCCAATATAATATACATCATCTGTACAATATTGGACTCTAGGGCATACATACAACTAACAGAAGCCAGAGTCGATCAGCTTCTTGACTTCAGCGTTGATTCTCATCTCAAGCTCGAGATGCATTCTTCTCGGTACTTGTTTGATTGGCTTGACGTCTGGGGATATGGCCAGTTTGTGGACAGCAATCTCTGGATCTAGTCCTGGCATCTCGGAATAATTCCATATGAAGCAGCCTTTATACTGCATGAGCACGTCCTTTAATGTAGCCACCCTTTCTTCAGACAGCAACTCGCTGACGAACGTCGGTCGAGGGTCACTTGCCATCCCCAAATCAATTTTCTTGAGCTCATCTGCAGTGGTATGTATTCTATCTTCCAGCTCTTTCGGCGCCGGTGGAAATTCTGAGATTACCTCGTCATCATTGTTTTCGAAGCACCAGGGGAGGTCATCCATATTCTCGGGATCTTCTTCTGATAGCGTTATCATATGAAAAGTACGAGCTCGCTTCCAAGACCGATGTTGATCTGGTTCTACTCTCGCTGTATGCATGGCTTTCAGTTCATGCTTCTGTGGCGGGCTTACCCTCCAACTGCTGGATAGCGCGAACTTGCCTTTTTAATATTGATCTTCGACCCAGTTCTTGAAGGTGAAGCAGTCTACGAGGGGATGCCCTATTGCTCGGTGATAAGAGCAATAGTCCGGGTGAGAGACTTCGCCTGCTTGTTCGGGGTGCTTGGACTCCGGCAGTGTCATCATCTGATGTTTTACGATAAGATCAAATATCTTCCTTGTCTTGTCTTGGGGGAAAAGAATATGCTCGACTCATCTTTTTTATAAGAGATGAATCTGGACTGCTCGATTCCTGACCGCGTGGCTTCTTGGACCCGCTTTGTCATTGTCGAACGCCTTTCCCATTCTTCGGTTTGTTTCTGCCTCTGCGTCGGGTCTTTTGTACAACGGGCTGACAAGGAGGAGCATTTTCATTTTCCGCAGCCTGTTGAAGGAGGCACTACGTTCTGGCTTTCTCGTAAATGGCCATTTCGCGGTTATGGTTGTCTCGGACCTTTTGACCCACTTTCTTTATAAGCTTGTCCATTTATTGTCCGAACGACGGATTGGGCATTTTTACGTCGGGAGCTCTTTCTGGTTCAGGGTTAGCATCTTCCCACAAAGCATCTCCCTCTTCATCAAAGTCGTGTATGACATAGCAGTAGCGGAGTAGCTCCCGTTTCTTGGATTGAACATACCCAAGTCCGGTCGTTTCCATTCTCCCGTTGGGCAATTTCCGCTGAGTTCCAGGGACGTTCCAGATCCTGTCGTATAACTTAGCTTTTCGAGCGGTCTGTTTGAAAGGTACGCCTTGGTATCTTAACAGCCTTTTTAGTCCGTTCGTGTAATATCTGGGCAAACGGATGGGCTGGAGCCTGTCAAGTGTAGAATCCACGCCATACCATATTTCCTTCTCCATTTTGGTCTCCCCGGCTCGGTAGAATAGGATTACTTTTTCGCCTTCTCGCCTGGGAGGGACATAGAACGTCTGCAGCTCTTCCACACTGTAGGTACCAAGCGAGTCTAGTTCTTTATGATGCTTTGGCGGAACCATGGCAACTTGCAAACTTTGACCTTCACCGGCGATGGTTTGTATTGATGGCCGAGCAGAGAATATGGCGTGGACCTCATCTTTTGAATCGCTGCCGAAGATAAGCATAGGGGCGGAGGGTCCCGGCTTGTTGTACTGGGGCGGACCTGAATAAACTATCTCTTCCTCCTCCTCGGTATCACTCCCAAAGACCGGAATGATAGGGATAGCTTTATCCTTCGGCTTGTAACATCTCTCCGTGTCCTTGAAATCTGGTAAAAAATATTTTGCATCTTCGTACTTTCGGACTTCGTTCACGGAGAATGGGTTCAGCTCTCCTGTTACAGTATACTCAAGACCATCCTTGAAGTATTTCATATACTGATGTTGTGTGGAGGGGATGATGTTGTACTCGTGTAACCAGGGCCGGCCGAGCAAAGCGTTGTAGCATGTCTTGGCGTCAATGATATAAAACTTGATGTCCATGAAAAGAAGCCCAAAGCGTAATGTCAGTATTACGGACCCAAGCGTCCGTGATGACTGGGAGTCGAACCCGGAGATGGTGATTTTGTCACGAGCGAGGTGTTGAACGGTCATGCAGATTTTCTTTAACACCCTCACGTTAAGGAGGTTGACGGAGGACCCATTGTCGATCAGGATTTTGCCTATCTTGATATCGTGACAGTAGCCGGAGACATATAGGGGACGGTTGTATTCACATGTCCCAAGTAGGAGATCTTCATCGCCGAAGGTGATATCGGCTCTGTGTACTTCTTCCAGCTTATCTTTCATCTTCTCTTCAGCGAGGAAAGCTTGGAATTGCTCTGGCTCTTGCAGCGCCTTGATCAATGAATCTCTTGCTTGTTTTGATAGTAAAAGGGTATCGAGAATGCTGAGCTGCGAAGGTAACTTCCTTAGGTGTGCCAGGACGTTGTAGTCCACCTTACTTTTCTTTGGCAGGTCCTTAGCGGTCAGCTCTTTCATGACTTGATCATCTAGGGCGATATCCTCGGAGACCTTTTCTTTTCCCTTATCTTTCCTGTTTGACCCACTATTCGAGGGCCCAAGATTCTTTTCGGGTAGCGTACGATTGCGTAGCAGAATGTTTTCGCAGGTCTTCGGTTCTTCCTCTTTCCCCGAGGTAGATTCTTTGAAAAGAGGGCAAAGAGTCATCTCTTCATCGGAGTCACTTCCGAAGGTGAGGACTTGCGATCCCCCAGCGTTGACCATGCGACAGTTACTGGTAGTTCCTTTATGATCTTCGGTCATGCTTCTCTGCTCCCGACGAGTTTTGCGTTTCATCCGCTTGAAATGCTGCCGGTGAGCAACATATCCCTACCACCATCTTGTAAAAGCATTGCACTCTTTGGTGGGGTGCGAAATCTTTCGATGATGTAGACAGTAGCTAGGATGTGTGTCTCCTTCACCAAGAGCGTTCGCTTCGGAGGATGGCAGCTTCATCCCCATTGATATGTCTTTAGCAAACTTTTTCTTCGTTTTGGACTTGTTTTTGTTCGTAACGGATGTACTTTGATTCGGCGGAAGCGTCTCGACTACTTCATCCAATCGCCGGCGTTTGGCCTTTTCAAATATGGCCATCTCACGCTCCCGGTCAGTTTTACTTTTCAGAAGAGCTTCGTTTAGGAATGCGTCGATCATTCCATCTGATGGCCTTGGAAGTTCTGGTTCGGGAGTTTCCCCCAGTTTCTCTGTGTAAGGAGCTTCTTCATCGTCTGTAGACGAGTGAGAGATCATATGGCAACTTGCTATGTAATCCTCAGATTCATCTGATGAGTCTTCTCCACCATCTCCGTCCTCAAGGACAAGGCCGAGAAATTCCTGGAACGTGATTAGAGTCCATGCCTTCTGGTTATACTCTTCCAGCGCATCGATCTGTTTCTGCAGATCCGTGCGCTTGTCGCCAGGCTTCACGGGCTTTTTGGATTTCTTCTTCTTTTTCGCAGATTTTGACGACTGGGTGTGAACACTTTGGCCATCACCACCAATCTTTGGAGTTGGGCGCGGCTTCAGTATCCCTTCGATAATCTGGGGTTCCAACGGATTCTTCCACCTGATCGCCGGGCATGTCTGGAGATCGTTCAGTATCCTTTTAATTTTGGCTGAAAGAGCCACCTCCAATGGAGCTTCTTCAATAAAAGAGCACGTTGCCCCCGGTGTGTCCATCTTCTTAGGAGTATGCGGTTGTGGTGGGCTCACTTTCCACTTCTCAGACAACGCAAACTTGCCTTGTTGGTACTGATCCTTGATCCATCCCTTAAAGACGAAGCAATCTTCGATTGGATGGCTTACCATTTGTGTAGGGTTCCTAGGCACTCTAAGGAGGTTCCACAAGGCATCAACCATTCCATATTCAAAAAATTTCGGTGCCGAGAAACCCTAATGCGATCGTTGACTAGAGTTTAAGGCGAAACTATAACTAGTTAACAACTTAACTGCTAAGTGAATGGAAATACAACCTTTGTAGATCCGGTCCTCCACTTCCTAAGCTCCGTGTTGAGGTCCCTTCGCTGCGATCACCACGATCCCGGACCCTAGCGATGGTTTCGTCGGAGAAATGATCGGGCTAGATCGTTGACTTCGATGCCGAAGATGATCTACGTCGAGGCAACTCAAACTCAAGCTCCACCTTCACTAAGTCATGAAACTTGTGAAGAAAACACCCAATACAACATGGCAAGTGGTAGAGGATGAAGAAATAGGAAGTGGGTTCACTTTGGATTTGGATTTTTCACTTGATTTCATCATTTAAGAATTTTCAAGAATGGTTTTCTTTTTCTTCATGAAGAAGAAGAAGAAGAGAATGAAAAATCAATTATTTTTCAAATAATAATTCAAGTGAATACTTATCATAATGCAACCATGGGTGAAGTTTACTCATGTAGAGAATAAACTAGGGTTTAGTTAAAGGGTTAGAGTTAAGGACAAAACAAAAATGGAAGACTTTTCAAGGATGCTAGAAAAGCTTCATGAAGCTTCAAGCATAACAACAAAGAAAGCCACCATTTCTATTTTTGCCAAAAATAAATGAATAAATAAATAAGTCAAAAGAAACCCTAACCATTTACTAAACATGGTTAAAGTCAAACATACACCCAAGTTTGCATGTATTATCAAACATGATACAATCAAGTGCACAAAAATATATCACATATACAATGTGCACATCAAGTGAGAAAATCATCTTAAGTGAACCAATACTAGTTAATGTAAAGTAATATATAAAATATATAATTATACATTAAATCATTAAATCAACACTTGATTTAACGATCCGGTCATATCGCATATGACCGACTAATATCCAATGTATCGACTTATCGAATCAATCCTCGATTCGATAACTAGGTTATATCGCATATAACCAATCGATACATTCATCGCGAGAATAGAATACGGTATCACATACACGCATTATTCTCGGTCCCGCACATATCCCATATGCGCTCCTATTTCGTTTCGCTTGAGCCAGGAAACCTCTGTATAGGACTCTAAAGACTCGTCAATACGCCGGCAGTAGGTGATGATCATATCAAACACCCACAAGCCGCAAGCGGTCTGCTAAACGTAACGGCCACCCGGGTATTGAGCGATCAGAAGATCAACGAGCAAGCCCGCTCACACTCCTGTGAATCCAACCGGTAACACTTACCGTACAGTCCGGTCTGTTCGTCTGATATGTCGCATATCTCGCCTAGGGGCGGTAAACGTCGGACCCCAATAGCTCGATAAGTCGTGTCGATATGAGGTCTATAACAGTTCGAGAAACTACTGGTAACACTTACCAGTAAACCTCAGCAACCCTGGCCAGGGATTTTCGGTTATAGCCAATCGAACACAACGCAACATCAATTCCCTATACCGGAAGAGACGAATCCCCTCCTATCGCTCATTGCCTCCATGTGATTCGGGACTGTACCCAAAAACCACCGTTTTACACGCCCTCTTGGACGTGGTAAGGTGGAAATCAAAGCACAGTGGGAATCACACAAGACTCTATGAAGATCTCGGGTCTTCAGACTAACCTGTACCAGTGTCACCAGAGAACTGCCATCTGACGTAAGGTATAATACCATCTGGGAGTTCTCGGCGAATCCGTCCAGTGTACCCAGTCTCCACTGAGCACCCGTATATCATCTCTGATGTCAAACACCAATGGATATAGGATCATCCATCGCTCATCTGTATGGGTCGAGAAGGTATACGCTAGTCTACTCTGGTATATCGATGCCCCGTCTCGATACACCCACGACTAGGGACCTTGAAGGATGTACTTATGGACTACCATGTCCCTACTAGTATGACCTGCATCATAGTCCAGGTAGTCAAGTACACATCCTAAGGGCTTTACCAACATGTAACTGAGAGACAATCAGTGTACACGTTAAGGTAAAGAGCAACCAGATAGCATACTATCATGTCGAGCAAGAAAGTCCTCCCTATATATGTCCAAGCATCCACTACAATATACATCCTATGTACAGTAATGGCCTCTAGGGCATACATATAACTAACAATCTCCCACTTGCACCAGGGCCATCTGTAGCAGTGGTTGTAGTATCTCATACTCAACAATCCCATAAAAGTCTCTATCTGTGAAAAGGCCTTTGTGAGTGGATCCGCCGTGTTGTCCTCTGAGTCTGCTCTTCTAACCTCGATCCCCTGGAGATCAACCATCTCCATGATGAGGTGACACTGCCTTAGAATATGTCTGGATCACTGATGGGACGGGCGTTCCCTGGCATAAGCCACAACTCCATTGTCATACAATGGGAGGAACGGAGTTCATCTCATGAACTAATATATATCCAGACTGCCTCTTTGGTAGCATCTTAAGTAGCGATGTATCCAGCCTTTATCGTCTAGTATGCCACGGTATCTAGCTTGGAACTCTTCCAACATACCGTCCCTCCACTGAGGGTAAAGACAATGCCTGTGACTGACATTCAGTCGTCCTTATCACCCTGGAACCTTTCCAGTGATTCTCCCCAGGATCGATTGATACCATCTCACTACTACTAGTGAGTATCCTAACATCCAATTAGATCTATCTCATAGATCCAAAACCCAGGATTTAGGAGGTATCAGTCTGATCCTTTATGGAGAATCCTTGTGATAAGCGGAGATTGACCGAGCGTAGCATAGGAAACCCTTTCCCTATCAAGAGTATGTCATCCACGTACTCTACGAGGATCACCACCATACTCCCTACTACCTTTTTGTATATACAAGGTTCATCTACCATTTTGATGATGTCAAACTGTTTGACTAACTCATCAAAACAGATGTTCCAACTCCGCGATGCCTGCTTCATCACATAAAACATCTTGCACACGTTTCCACTGCTCCCACTGTCTACGAAGTCCTCTGGCTGTGTACTTATAGACGCTCTCTTCTAAAACACCCTTTTAGAAAAGCAGTCATGACACCCAACCACCAGATATCGTACTCATGGTATGTAGCCGTGGCAAGTAGGATCTGGATGGACTTAAGCATAGGCCCCAGAAAAGGTTTCATCATTATCCACGCCTGGTCGATGATGAAAATCTTTAACATGTCTAGCTTTGAAAGTCTCAACTTTTCCATCTGCACCAAGTAATCTTCTCAAGATATACTTGCTCCTGATGGGGATTTAACCCTTCAGATTAAGCAACCAAAGTCCATACTTTATTGGTGTATAAGGATTCCATCTCAGATCGCTAAGCATCCAGCCATTCTTACAGAGTCCCACTCTTGATGGCCAGCTCGAAACTAGTTGGGTCATCATCTCATGACGCAATCCTCGCTCCCACTGTCATAGAGAAACAGAAGTATCTCTCAGGTGGGTGAGGAACCCTACTAGATCGGCGGAGAGGCTGAGGTTCGTTGGTAACTATTGAATCCTTTGGTTCTTCCAAATCATCAGCTGTAGTTTGTATAGCTGGAACCTTTCCAGTTGTACATAACAGACCTTTCCTCGAGCATGTCCGGATTATGCTTTTAGACATAGCCCGGACAACCCCAAATCTTAACCAACTTAAGATATGGGCTCTTCCCTTTCCTTATCACATATGAAGCGGTAGGCAACTGATTTTATTAGAACCCTATTCAATAGGTATGCAACTTCATAAGTGCATAACTCCCAAAAGGAAATAGGTAACTCAGTAGTACTCATCATAGAGCACACCTTATCATATAGGGTGTGATTGCTCCGCCCCGATATACCATCGTGCTATGGTGTATACGGAGGAGTAATGCTGAGAGAGAATCTCATTCTCCTTTAGAATAATCCAGGATTTCCATGCTCAAGTATTCTCCTCCCTGATCACATCAAAGGACATAATACTTATACCCTGTTTTTGGTTCTCTACTTCTAACTTATATTCTGTGAATATCTCAAAAGGTTCGGACTTGTGTTTCAACAAGAACATATGACTGAATCTTGAGAGATCATCAGAGAATGTAATGAAGTACAAAGAACAGGTCTTGGTATGTATAGACATGGGAACTTCATACATCAGTATGTATCAATCCAAAGAGTTTACTAACTCTTTCTCTGTTTCCAGTAAACAAAGCTATGGTCATCTTATCTTTGGGACATAACTGGCAAGTTTCACAAGATGTAAATTCAAACTGATTTAAATATGCATCTATATGTAACTTCAGCTAATCGGGTCGCATTGATATGACCTAGTCTACAATACCTCAAGAATAATTCGTTCATTTCTGAACTCTTCCTCTTGTGTGTGTTCTATATACTAAGAACTGTAGTTTGATTTAGAATATCAATGCTTTTAGATAACGTGCCTGAACCGATCAACTTTTGATATAGGAAATGTTCAAAACATTATCCAACAATACAAAATTTTATCATTTCTTTACTAATAAAGAGACTGATATGATTTTGTATATCAGGTTCGGTATCTAATAACATTCGTTCAGAATCAATGTATTGGTAATACAGGGTGACAATGACCAACAGACTTGGCTGCAACGCTTGCACCGTTTTCTGTCTCATGAAACTTATCATCCGTTCTCAGTTCTCTACCTTTCTGTAGCCCTATGTAACAGATTACATATCTGGGATCCTGATCTGGTATCAAATACCCAGGACATAGAGGATACAGAGAAACAGTTCTTTATAATGAACACACCCGAAGGATATGCATCATATGCACTTTCTTCGTTTGGGCGGCACGGGAATTCTGGTAATCCCCAATTTCCTACTCCGTCTTATAACAATTAAAAGTTGGAGCGGGACCAACGTTCCCCAGCTCAGTATAACAAGCGGGTTCAATCAATACATCCGTACTATTATCTTGATTAAGGCGTGACATGGTCGCTACCAGGAGAGAGAGAGAAGAAAACACTCAGCGTGCGCTCTTGCAAGAATAGATTGGTTATTATTTTATCTAATCAGGATGGCTCCCACTGTTTTTATCAAATCTTCCTTCAAACCCTAAAAGGAAAGACCAGCCGGGATTAATTACACGCTACAGGTTCGCCAATCTTTCAGCCAGGCCAGTGTCGGTACTTTGAGGGAGGTCCCCTGTGCTTTCGTACAAACCTAATTAATGTAAACCTCGTTTTCCCAGAGGCGTAACCCCGTTGACACCTTTCTAGACACCTACTTGATCGGCTAATTGTAATGTGTAAAACTCTCCCAGGAGTAACTCTTACTCGCAGCGGGTATCGGGATCCAACTATCTCATAGAAGGTATGCAATCTCATTGCGAATTTCAACACTTGAAATTCCCGATAATTTTGCCCCTAGCGTCCTATGACCTTGACGGAGGCCAAACTACCCATAGTCCGCTAGTCAAGTTCAACCCGTCATTTCCTGATTGAATTAAACCCACCCGCACGATCCTTGACGGAGGCCAAACAACGCCGTACGAATACCCTAATCCAATCGCATCATATGCTAGCAGATAAGCACTAGTTAGCTACCATACACTACGCCTTGACGGAGGCCAAACTACCGCAGCACGAATACTAACTAGTACTTATCTGAAATGATGGAGGGCTACGACAGGTTTTTCTGAAAACCTATTGCGTAATGAACTTGATATCGTTTTAGAATCAAATGATTTTAAAATGGAGTGTTTTTGAGGCTTTTCTAGTTTTGCTGAAGGGGTCACTCTCGGTGAAGGGATCGTCGGCCCTTTCCTTGTCGAATGAGGTGCGGGATATATCATATATATCACTGTGCAAAGCAGAAACAATAGAATCAATCAAAAGACAAACCGAGTGTGTAGCATCTGCCAGTTATTGCTAAAGGGGTCACTCCCAGTGAAGGGATTGTCGGCCCTTTCCTCATCGAATAAGGTGCAGGATATATCATATATACCACTGTGCAAAGCAAGAACTGTAGCTACCTGTTTTATTTTTGAAATTCGATTCTACAACATATTTAGGTTTCTTTTTCTTTCATTAATCATATTAATGAAGTCCCATCATTTAAGTTACCTAAACATCACAGATAAATACGACGTACACTTATGCCATCCGCATTCGCCTCGATGTCCCCTCGTGCACCGTTAGGTTAGGTAACTAATGGCAGAGCGGGGCAGGGCTAGCGCGGGTGTAAAACATAAGTAACGTCTATATAATATATCATATATACTATATACAGTATCTATCAGAGAACATCAAATGATCACATCACAGATAACGCAGCAGAAAATATCATATGAAATATTGGATATACTAGGTCGTCCGTGTTTTCAATACGAGACAGTATAAAACACGGATTCGACGGTCGCGATGAATAGCCAAACCCACACCCCTAGACCCCTACGAGAGCGGCAAGCAACCCTACCAATTCTAGGGTTAGGAGACCCGGACTCGACACCTCGAGATGGTCTCCCACTGGACCCTAGAACCCGGTTACTTGTGCTCCCCTCCTTGGGTCTATCCTAGTGCGGAAAAGTAAATAATATACAATGGGTGACATCTTCCGCAACCTGGAAGTGCCCTAATAAAAGAATATTACATACAAGTTTTTACATGAATAAAAATGAAAAACACTCATCTCACATAAAAACCCCCGGCTATTCAAACACGACGATCCAATATAACATATCCAGCAACACATAACATCACATGTCATCAACGTAAGTAAACATGCATATCCCAATTGTCGTTGACATATAGCAACGAAATCGGCGATATCACATATTACACTTACGGTCGCAGAAAAGAAAGTGTAAAACTACAACAGTTGGAATCCGCAACCTCCTCAGACATCGCATGCCTAATCATATGAATTACTTAGACATCGCATGCCTATCAATTATAAACCCCACATTTTAGTCTCATTATTGAAAACTCTTTTGAATACCAAGTCGGCCAATTCAACAAGATTCCCGGCATCCTGACCGAATGCTTGTCGCAAACTTTAGTAGACGGCCGCACCCCCGATACCGTCGACGAAGTGCACTAAGGCGGAACACCGCTGCCGCGAGCACCCGAACGGATGCTTTCGGCGATGGAGTTCTCCTACAGTCACTTGGTCGGGGCTATGGGGCGTAGCTGTCTATTAAGTTTACCGGCGAGTATCCGCGTACGCTACGCGATTGCGACGGACTTTTGATCGCATCAAAATTCCGTGGCAACCGATCAAGTGAGACTAAACCGCTAGATTTATAACATTCATTCAGTTATCTTATAACTACTTGTGGATTCCAAATATTGTATCACATTCCAGATAAACAGAAAATGTTAAACTTTCCGATCGAACAATCAAACACCCAAGTTTTCCCGAAGCAACTCAACACATGAAATAAGTTTAAAAACATTCACTTCATGCCTCAGTACCAACGGTCCAGCCGTAGAAGGGTCAAGCCAACGCCTCACATGTGGCACGCCGTACTGCCCCAAACCCTAAGGTTCAAAGGGCAGTTCAAGACGGTCACATAATCGAGTTAAGTTTTGTTGTCTTCTAGAGGGTCCATCGCGTTACTTGCACTACTTCGAACGTCTTTAAACTAAGGAAAAATCCAACACCTGGAAATTTCCCGGCAGAGGAAAAAGTGGGTATTTATATCCGGTCGAACCTTTTAACATATTCTAAATATCCGGAAAACACATAGAAAAAGTCAAAATTTCCGATCGAATCATCGAAACCCCAAAACACCCCAGAAAACTCAACTCTTGAGTGCAAATTAAAAATTCCCAGAAAACTCAAGACCTAAAGAAAGAAATTACTGTGCAAAAATTGAAGGCTTACGTCATCAGATGGCCGCGGAACTGCCGCAGAAGCCAAGCTTCTGCCGCGGTTCTGCGGCGCTTTAGGCGTATCTTTTTGTCGTTTTGCACTGTAATTCTTAAAACTTCCTGCTGAATTTTTTAAGCATTTTTAATCTGGAAAAAACCACAGTTTCAAAAATTGGACAGAGAGGGGTATTCGGTTAGGGTTTCGAGTTCGAACGGACTTCTAACTTCGTCTACTCATCGCCTAAGGCTCTAGCTAGGCTCTAATACCACTGTAGGGTTCCTAGACACTCTAAGGAGGTTCCACAAGGCATCAACCATGCCATATTCAAAAAATTTCGGTGCCGAGAAACCCTAATGCGATCGTTGACTAGAGTTTAAGGCGAAACTACAACTAGTTAACAACTTAACTGCTAAGTGAATGGAAATACAACCTTTGTAGATCCGGTCCTCCACTTCCTAAGCTCCGTGTTGACGTCCCTTTGCTGCGATCACTACGATCCGGGACCCTAGCGATGGTTTCGTCGGTGAAATGATCGGGCTAGATCGTTGACTTCGATGCCGAAGATGATCTACGTCGAGGCAACTCAAACACAAGCTCCACCTTCACTAAGTCATGAAACTTGTGAAGAAAACACCTAATACAACATGGCAAGTGGTAGAGAATGAAGAAATAGGAAGTGGGTTCACTTTGGATTTGGATTTCTCACTTGATTTCATCACTTAAGAATTTTCAAGAATGGTTTTCTTTTTCTTCATGAAGAAGAAGAAGAAGAGAATGAAAAATCAATTATTTTTCAAATAATAATTCAAGTGAATAATTATCATAATGCAACCATGGGTGAAGTTTACTCATGTAGAGAATAAACTAGGGTTTAGTTAAAGGGTTAGGGTTAAGGACAAAACAAAAATGATAGACTTTTCAAGGATGCTAGAAAAGCTTCATGAAGCTTCAAGCATAACAACAAAGAAAGCCACCATTTCTATTTTTGCCAAAAATAAATGAATAAATAAATAAGTCAAAAGAAACCCTAACCATTTACTAAACATGGTTTAAGTCAAACATACACCCAAGTTTGCATGTATCATCAAATATGATACAATCAAGTGCACAAAAATATATCACATATACAATGTGCACATCAAGTGAGAAAATCATCTTAAGTGAACCAATACTAGTTAATGTAAAGTAATATATCAAATATATAATTATACATTAAATCAACACTTGATTTAACGATCCGGTCATATCGCATATGACCGACTAATATCCAATGTATCGACTTATCGAATCAATCCTCGATTCGATAACTAGGTTATATCGCATACAACCAATCGATACATTCATCGCGAGAATAGAATACGGTATCACATACACGCATTATTCTCGGTCCCGCACATATCTCATATGCGCTCCTATTTCGTTTCGCTTGAGCCAGGAAACCTCTGTATAGGACTCTAAAGACTCGTCAATACGCCGGCAGTAGGTGATGATCATATCAAACACCCACAAGCCGCAAGCGGTCTGCTAAACGTAACGGCCACCCGGGTATTGAGCGATCAGAAGATCAACGAGCAAGCCCGCTCACACTCTTGTGAATCCAACCAGTAACACTTACCGTACAGTCCGGTCTGTTCGTCTGATATGTCGCATATCTCGCCTAGGGGTGGTAAACGTCAGACCCCAATAGCTCGATAAGTTGTGTCGATATGAGGTCTATAACAGTTCGAGAAACTACTGGTAACACTTACCAGTAAATCTCAGCAACCCTGGCCAGGGATTTCCGGTTATAGCCAATCGAACACAGCGCAACATCAACTCCCTATACCGGAAGAGACGAATCCCCTCCTATCGCTCATTGCCTCCATGTGATTCGGGACTGTACCCAAAAACCACCGTTTTGCACGCCCTCTTGGACGTGGTAAGGTGGAAATCAAAGCACAGTGGGAATCACACAAGACTCTATGACGATCTCGTGTCTTCAGACTAACCTGTACCAGTGTCACCAGAGAACTGCCATCTGACATAAGGTATAATACCATCTGGGAGTTCTCGGCGAGTCCGTCCAGTGTACCCAGTCTCCACTGAGCACCCGTATATCATCTCTGATGTTAAACACAAATGGATATGGGATCATCCATCGCCCATCTGTATGGGTCGAAAAGGTATACGCTAGTCTACTCTGGTATATCGATGCCCCGTCTCGATACACCCATGACTAGGGACCTTGAAGGATGTACTTATGGACTACCATGTCCCTACTAGTTTGATCTGCATCATAGTCCAGGTAGTCAAGTACACATCCTAAGGGCTTTACCAACATGTAACTGAGAGACAATCAGTGTACACGTTAAGGTAAAGAGCAACCAGATAGCATACTATCATGTCGAGCAAGAAAGTCATCCCTATATATGTCCAAGCATCCACTACAATATACATCCTATGTACAGTAATGGCCTCTAAGGCATACATATAACTAACAGTTTGGTGGTAAGGGCAATAATTGGGATTATTCGCTTCGCCGGGTTGCAATGGCCGCCTTGGATTCGGCAGATTGATAAGCCGGTTGCGCATCGCCAGCTCGAAGAGTCTCTTCGTTTTGTCCCGTGGGAACGAGTATGGATGCTTCATTTTCTCATTATAATAGCGCCGTCTCTCTTCCAGTTGATCCGTTAATTTTCGGGCACTGGGCTGTTGTTGGGTATTTGCAACGAAGGTCGCCTTCCCTTTACCTTTTTCGTTTCGCGACTCCGGCTTCGGAAGAGATGGTTTATGCCCCATCTGGTCCATTTAGGCTAGCTTGTCGATTAGAGCCTGAAACGTGGTCAGTTTGAAGAACATCATGAACTGTGAAATAGTTGCATGAGGGTCTAGGGTGCCTATGAACATGCCCACCGCTGGTGCTTCTTTGATGCGCTGTTCGCACTTCGACCACAGATTCCGCCATCGGATCGCGTACTGAACCCACGTCTCGCCCGACTTCACCCTGGCATTGATCAATGCCGTTATTGGGGTGCGTTCACTGGCACTTGCGAATCGCTGGGTGAACAATAACTCCATTTCTGCGAAAGTTTTGACGGAGTCGTTTGGAAGTTCGGAGTACCACTCAAACGTCGTTTCCGATAAGCTGCCGATGAATTGGCGGAGCAAAAGCTTGTCATCGCCACCGGTGTTGCCACAAAGAGTCCTGAACTGAGCGACATGTTGATGGGGATTGCCTATCTTCTTGTACACATGGAATTTGGGGATCGTGTAGCCCGGCGGGTACTTTATTTGATCATACCAGCCTGGATACGGTCGCCCAGTTTTGACGACTTGGCCGGCCGCTTCATTTGCCTGGTGAACTCGTATTTGCTAAGCGATATAATCATCCAGGGCGGACTTGGTAATAGTTTCCTCCTTGGCTGCTGAAAGAGCCGGAGGTGGATTTGATGTTTCTTCTCTGTCGTCTTCGAGGATAATCCGAGGATCTTCAGCTGGAGGGTCCGCTGGATCATCATACCCACCATGTCTTGGAACAGAAGAGCCATTTACTTTATATTGGCCACTTGTTCCGCAGCCTCCTTGTCCCTCTTTTCGAGCATTCTTCGAAGGAATTCAGCATCATTCTTGTGTTCGTGACGTTGTTCCGATGAAGCTTCCGGGCTTTCTTTTGGTCCGGTAAGTGCGGCCATTGCAGTCAGCATCTCCTGAAGCTTCTGCTGTTTTTGTTCATGAGCCCTTGTTATTGATCGGGTAAGCGGTCGGTGGCCCGTCGAAGTGCGGCTTTCCTCTTTTCCGGAAGCCATGTAAACAGTATGTACCACCATGCCCCCAGACTTAGGGCATTTGGGCTTGTTTTTGTGGTCTGCCACATTTACAGAGGCTTTCTCTGGCCTCCTTTTCTTTTGAGTAGTCGACGTGGAGGGGCCGTTGTAGCGGGCACCTAAGTGGTTGTCGTCTTTTGCGGCTTACTGGGCCGGTTCCCTTCCGGCTGAACCTTTAGCTTCTTCTGTCGGCGGAGGTAGTCTTGATCGATCACTCACTCTTGGACACGTCGCCAGACATTGTAAACTTTGGAGGACAGCTGCTGAGGGGGCTGTTCCGGTTTTGCTTCTGCGACAGTCTCCACCGGTGGAGGAGATCTTTTCATTATGGCGGTAGGCGAGTTCCTACGCACCTTGTTCAGCAGTTCAAAGCTGTTCCCGGTCGGAACAGCAGCATTGACTTCCACCGTTGGAGCTGGTGGAGTTAGCCCAGAGGGGGAGTTGCCCCCAGCCTTCCTCACTCGGCGCCAGTGGCGACGTCAAGCGTGTCGAGCTGTTGGGGTTGGTTCAGTGATGGGGACGGCTTTGTCTTGCCCCCTATCTAGGTGAGGGGCTGTTGCTAGCGTCAGCCTCTTGATAACTGATGTCCGTTGAGAAGCGGTATCCAACCGGTCAAAAACAGACTTCTGAGCAGGGACGGGAACCGTAGTGGGAGCCGGAACAGCCAGTCTTGTAAAAACTGACCCTTTGGTAGGAGAAGCCGTCTTGACGACTTCAGGAGCAGGGATGGCTATCCTCTTCGGAACAACCTTTTCTTGGACTGCAGGCTTCAGCATGGGCCCACAGGAACTTCGGCCCAATCTGGAGAAGACCGAGGTGCTGGAGCTGGGCGACCCGTTGAAAGGGGCCACAGTAGTTGTAAGCCGATCAAAGACCGACTTCTTGGGATTTTCTGGCGTTGGCACAGGAGCGGTGAAACTCGTTGGTGGGAGCATGGTCCCGAAAAACAATCCTATGGTGGCTTGAGTGACCTGTTCCACCGGCATTGTGAACAGGGAAGCCGCTTGGGGCTCGTAAGCTACGCCTCCAGATGAGGCGGAGCGGGAGTTGCAACTGCAGTTGGAACACTTTGCACAAGTGGACGCCATTGATCCTTCGCTTTCTGCACTGAGCAAACGCCAAATCTTAGTACCTCGAAACCCAAGGACAACTATTAGCAAACCGCGATTGGTTCGCGAACACGACGCACGAAGTGTGGAGTGGAAAGATGAAAAGGTCCAACCGTGCGTGTCAGAATTTGTTCCCCTCCGAAAGACGCGGCGGAGACGCGGTGAACGTCTAGCCTGAATTTCGGGGCAGATGCTAATTGGTGCTATCCATCCACCTCTCCGAAGATGCCAAGTTGATTTATGGCACCATGTATCGAAGGTTTAAACGGATGCGGCCGATGTAGCAGACTTCGTCAAATTCCCCCTCGTTTGAGGGGTTTTTGATTGTGGGGACGCTCTTCCCTGCAGGCGTAAGCCCCTGCAGTTAATTATGCTACCGTATTGCAGTAAAAACTTTCTCCTTCTCCAGACGGTCACTTCGTGTCGTGGGTGTTTGTTTTGTTTGTGGTTGCCCATGGATTGTATACGGAGACTAAGTTATGTTGTCGCCCGTAGGGCGTGGACTAGTCCATATCCGTATCTTTCTTAGATTTGGGTTTGGGGGGTTTAGGTTTAAGGATGCGTTAGTCTCATTTGAGACTAAGATCAACTTAAACGTTTGTTAAGGATACGTTAGTCTAATTTTAACCTAAGATCAACTTAACGGGATCATTTAGATCCGACAAGTTTAGTTTAGTGACATTGCGGTCGATAATTAGTTTAGGGACATTGTCCAATGTTAGTTTAAAGACATCGCGGTCGAGGTTAAGGACATCATAGTCCATGGGCTTAAGGACCGCATAGTCTGTTGTTAGTTTTAAGACAACACGGTCGAGGTTAAGGACATCATAGTCTATGGGTTTAGGGACCCCACAGTCCATTGTTAGTTTTAAGACATCACAGTCGAGGTTAAGGACATCATAGTCCGTGGGTTTAGGGACCCCACAGTCCGTAGAAATGTGTGGTCGTCGGGACCCGCCACCTTTCTGAAGACATTGAAGGATTACAACGACAAATATCAAAGGAGTGAAGAGATATACCCTTGAACCAGGATGAGTTGGTTGAAAGAGCAGATGTGCTCAGTTCAAGATAATTTGAGGACTTATGGCCAGAATTGGGCTAAGTCCAATCAAAATGTTTAACATTTTTTTTTTGTTATGGCTATTAAGCCTTTATTTAGGCTCGGCCCTTTTAATAATGCCAAGCATTGAATTCTGACATCTTTTGTCTTCATCAGAACAAATTGCGCTCTGACAATGCGCCACGTGGCGCACCAGGCGCTTTGCGCCAGCTAAAGAGCGCATAACGCTTCTGTCAGATAGTGCACATGAAGAGGACACGTGTCGCGCTTAGCGCTAAACGCTAGTTCATTAGCGCATTGCGCTTTTAATTTATAAGCGCTTTGCGCTAGTCTGCTGAGCGCCAGCCCATAAGCGCAGTGCGCTATTTCAGAAGCACAAAGCGCAGATTGTGTCTTTGATTAACACGTGGCAGCTTTTGGCGCTGAGCACCGGTCCAAGAAGCGCAAAAGCACAATTCATGAGTGCAAGTCACTTTTTAATAGCGCAAAGCGCATTTGATCAGATTTAAGATCAAAGAACAAATTTATGTTCTTCTTAAAGGAGGCCTTGCCTCAAGATCTAAGAACAAAAGTTCTTGTTTTTATAAAAGGGCTCTTCCTTTATAGATCAAAGATCTGTGAATGAAGTAAAATACTTCTTTTATTTTTTTACGATCAGATCTTTTAATCTTTTTTATTTTTATAAAAGACCTTGGTCTTTTGTAGATCTATGATCATTTTAGAAGATGGTTCTTCTTTTTACGAGATGGTTTCATCTCTGTTATTCAAGAACATAGTTCTTTACCTTGAAGATGAAGAAAAATCTTCTTTTTTTCTAAGAGATTGCTCTTCTTTCTCTTTGAGTTTTCTCAAGCAGAGGGTTTTCTCTCTCTTTCTGTATATTTTAGATTTGAAGTCTAGGGGCCTTTATATAGGGCCAATTGATTTGTTGAATCAGTTTTAAGAGATCTTTCTCTGATTGATTTGGGAATATTTCCCACCGTTGGATCTTTGATCCTAAAGCTTTGTTTTACAGAAGATAATCTTCTTGTTTCAATAAGATTGAAAAATCTTTCCATAACAGAATTTTAGTTCTGATTAATTAATAATTTATTATCAGTAGATCTTTTGATCTAACAGTAGGGAATTTTTAATTCCAGCGCTGGCGCACCTACGTTTGACACGTGGCGCACAGCGCAGAGCGCAGCGCAACTGCGCTAGCGCACCCGTGTTTGACACGTGGCGCGCAACGTAGAGCGCTGGATCTGAAGCGTTACTTCAACTTTTAAATTCTGAATTTTGAAACAGAGCTTTGCTCTGATTGGGGTGCGCTGCCTAGGGCGTAGCACATCTGGCGCCAGCGCGTCTGCGTTTGACACGTGGCGAGCAGTGTGCAGCGCGCAGAATCTGAAGCGTTGCTTCAATTTTTGAATTTTGAAATTCAAAATAGAGCTTTGCTCTGATTGGGGGAAACACCCGTGTTTGACACGTGGCGCGCTGCGCGGCGCGCCTAGTGCTAGCGCACACATGGTGCGCTGCCTAGGGCGCAGCGCACTTGGCGCTGTATCTGAAGCTTTGCTTCAATTTTTTTGAAATTTGAATTTCAAACAGAGCTATGCTCTGATTGGGAGAAACAATGAGTATTGCTGAGTTACCTATTTCCTTTTGGAGTTATGCACTTGAGAAGTTACATACCTATTGAATGAGGTTCCATCCAAATCAGTGCCTACCACTCCATACGAGATATTGAATGGGAAGAGACCATGTCTTAAACGAGTTAAGATATGGGGTTGTCCGGCCTATGTTGAAAGGCAGAACCAGACAAGCTCGAGGCAATGTCAGTTCTATATAAGTTTGTTGGATATCCCGAACATTCGCAAGGGAATATCTTCTACCACACTGAGCAGCCAAAGGTGTTTTGTTTCTCAGCATGCCACCTTTTTAGAAAAGGAATTTCTTGTGAAGAAATTAGTGGTAATGAGATAGAACTGGAAGGAGTTCCAGCTAGACAAACTAATAGCTGATGAATTGGTGAAACCAAAGGATTCAATAGTCTGTAACGAACCTCAGCCTCTCCAGGAATCTGGTAGGGTTCCTCATCCACTTAAGAGATACTATGGTCTTCTCGGTGACAGTGGGAGCGAGGATTGCATCATGGTAGATGATGGCCCAACTAAGTTCATATAGGCCATCACAAGTGGAGACTTTGTGAAATGGCTGGATGCTATGTGATCAAAGATGGAATCCATGTACACCAACAAAGCATGACTTTGAATGTTGCACCTGAAGGGGTAAAACCTATTGAGAACAAATAGATCTTGAGAAGATTCTTGGTGTAAATGGAAAAGTTAAGACTTTCAAAGCTATGCTTAAGTCCGTCAAGATCAATGCAAGCATTGCGAAGCTGGAACATCTGTTTTGATGTGGCAATAAAAGAGTTTGACTTCATCAAAATGGTAGATGAACCTTGTATACACAAGAAGGTTGTAAAGAGTAAGGAGTTCTTCCACGCATTGTACGTAGATGACATACTCTTGATAGGAAACGGTTTCCTATGCTACACTCGGTCAAGCTCCTCTTATCACGATGATTCTCCATAGAAGATCTGGATGATACCTACTACATCTTATGGATTATGATCTATGGTGATAGATCTAAGTGGATGTTGGGAGTGTCCTAAATCCAGGTACATTAACACCATACTAAAGGGGTTTAGTATGGAGGATTCTAAGCGTGGTGATTCGCCCACTTACTCAGGAATCACTCTCTCCAAAAAGATGTCTCCCGAGACTGATTTGAAGAGAGCTCACGTGCAAGGGATACCCTATGCTTCGGCGGTAGGCTCTATCATGTATGCGATGTTATGTACCAGACTAGATGTAGCTGACTCACTAGGAGTATTGATTAAGATCCAATCGAATCTTGGCAGAATCACTGGACAGCTGTGGAGGATATTCTTAAGTACTTGAGAAGCACTAAAAGAATGTTCTTGGTTCGAGCTTCCAGAGTGATAAGGTCGACTGAAAGTCAGTCACAGGCATTGTCTTTACCCTCAGTGGAGGGACGGTATGTTGGAAGAGTTCCAAGCTAGATACTGTGACATACTAGACGATAAAGGCTAATTATATCGCTACCAACGATGCTACCAAAGTGACTGTCTGGACATTTCTTATTCATGAGATGAACAAGATTCCTACCATTGAGCGTCCAATAATTGTTATTGTGACAACAGTGGAGTTGTGGTTTTGGCCAAGAAACACAGGTCCCATCAGCGTTCCAGACATATTCTTAGACAGTATCACCTGATCATGGAGATAGTTGATCTCCGGGAGATCGAAGTCAGGAGAGTTGACACAGAGGATAACACAGCGGATCCACTCACCAAGGCCATTCCCCAAATGCTATTCGAGAGATTTTTGGAACATTAGGTATGAGATACTACAACATCTGGCTTTAGTGCAAGTGGGAGATTGTTAGTTATATGTATGCCATAGAGGCCATTATTTTACATATGATGTATATCATAGTGGATGCTTGAACATATATAGAGAGGACTTTCTTACTCGACATGATAGTATGCTATCTTGTTAACTTTGTCTTAACATGTAGACTTATATTGTGATATTGTCTTGCTCTCACATGTTGATAAAGACCTTAAGATATGTACTTGACTACCAGGACTATGATGGAGATCATACTAATGGGGCCAGGGTAATTCACAAGTACATCCTTTAATTGTTCCTAATCGAGGGAATATCGGGACAAGGCATCGATATTCCAGAGTAGACTAGCATATACGCTTCTTTACCCATATGATGGGCGATGGATGATCCCATATCCAACGGTGTTCGACATCAATGATGGTATACGGGTGCTCAGTGGAGACCGGGTACACTGAACAGGACTCGCCAAGGACTCCTATATGGTAGTATACCTATCGTCAAATAGCAGTCATCCGGTGACACTAGTATAGGTTGGTCTGTAGACCCGAGATCGTCATAGAGTCTTGTGTGGCTCCCACTGTGCTTTGATTTGCTCCCTACCACGCTCAAAGGAGACGTGCAAACATGTGGCTTTTGGGTACAGTCCCGAGTTGCATGGAGGCAATAAGCGATAGGAGGGGTTTCGTCTCTCCCGGTATTGGGGGTTGATGTTGCGCTATGTTCGATTGGCTATAACAGGAAGTCCCTGGCCAGGGATGCTGCCGAGATTTACTGATGAGTGTTATCAGTAGTTTCTCGAACCGTTATAGGCCAGACATCGGCATGACTTATCACGTTACTGGGGTCTGACAATTTCCACCCCTAGACATGATATGCGACATATCAGATGAAGAAACCGGACTGTACGGTAGTGTTACTGATAGGCTTTATGGAGACTGTGGACAGGCTTGCTTGTTGATTTTCATATCGCTCAATATCCGGGTAGCCGTTACGTCCATCTAGTACCGCTGACGGCTTGTAGGTGACTGATATGATTATCACCTACTGCTGGCATATTGACGAGTCTTTAGAGTCCCACACAGAAGTTTCCTGGTTCAAGCGAAACGAAGTAGGGCACATATGTGATATGTGTGTGAGCCTGATTAAATACGAGTATGTGATACCGTATTGTAATCTGGCAGTCATTTGTTATCGATTCGGTTATATGTAATATAACCAGATTGTTGAATCAAGTGTTGATTCGATAATGTAATATACAGATAAATGATATTAGTCGGTCATATGTGATATAACCGGATTATTAGATCAAGTGTTGATTTAATAATGTAATATATATATGTGATATAATTATATCTTAACTAATATCATTAGCTCACTAATTATTCTTCATTATGTGTGTGTGTGTGTGTATAATGAAGCATGGCATTTAAATTTCTATTTTGTGAAAATAGAAATGAAGTGGAAAGTGAAAGTATGGTTGCAAGCATGGGATTTACTTTTGTTTATTCGTCTTGACTCACTATTCAAGCATGGTTGCAATTTTATATTGCATAATTCCATACTTGAATGAGTGAGGGGTCAAGACTTGGCATTCATTCTAGCTCATTCTCAACACTTAGCCAATTTTCTTGAGTTGCTCCCATGGTTGCTCTCTAACTTCTTCTTCCTCCTCTTGTCATGGCTCAAGATTCAACCCTCACATTTGATGTAAATCATGAAGCTTGAACACAAACTTGTGAGCTCTTAACATCCCCTACTTCACCATCCTACACTTGACTAGCGATCAAGTATAGCGTGTTTCATATGCTAAAGAGTTTAGTGTAAAGGTACCTTGAGTTGGAGGGACTTCGCGTAAATCATCTTCGGCACGAAGGTCATCGGAGAAAGCTCATTCAAACTCTCAAGAGAAGCCTAGTGGAGTCGCGGGACTACTACACGGAACAAGTGAAGAGAAGGACCGGTCTACAAAGGTTGTATTCTTGTTCTCTATATGTAAAATAGTTTACATTTGGTATTGTCTAAATTTCTAGTTAAAGATTCTAGGATTAGAGTTATTTAGCATGACAATTTTTTGAAAATGGTATGAACGATGCCTCCCGAAACCTTGCTGTCGTGCTAGGGAACCCCACACCCGCCACTTCCGTACCCTCCGCTCGGTCTGCAGGTTGGTATGAATAAATATAAAATATTTATTCATTTTACATATTCTCTAAGAATAAACATGAATTTCATGTAATTTTATCGTCAATATTTATTTTCTAGTTGGAGGGGATGCGTCCACGTCCGGGTCACTGGCTGTTCCTCACCGGAGGAACTATCGTCCCGCTCGTGCTGCTGCCCGAGCCTAGGCTCGTGCTGCTGTCGCCGGAGGTATATATCACGCTTCAATTTTCGTTAATCCTTGATTTCTTAATATCGTTTTGTCTTAATATTGCTTATCTTGATATTTCTTGTAAATGCAGGACAGTCCCATCCGGAGAGGAGGACTTGAGGGCCAAATCAGTCCCACAGGCTGAGACCCGATAGACTTAGGGGGGAGGCACTATTCCCCCTCTTCTTTACCCACGATTATTACTATATGGGCGATTATGCCGAGCGGTTCGACCGGTATATAGGGGATGAGAGCCGCATCCAAAAGAAGGATCCACTTCACGTAGAGTGGGGCGATCAGCACCGGCGCTCATTTGCCCTCTTCTGGGATCATGTTCAGGTATTAATTTATATTTTCGTTTGACTTATCCAATAAATTTATTATTATTTAACACTTGTAATTTAAATACATTATTTTTTTGTATTTGCAGTTGAATTACGACTTTTAGCCTGTACCCGACCCTGATCACCCTGAGAGAGTGCTCGATCTTCACGCTCTGTACCTGGGCCCGATGAAGAACATGCAATTTAAGGTCTGATACAATAGGAACGAGCTGAAGATCGATTGCTATTTGGTATAGCTGGCGACCCCCGAGACAAAGAGAGCGGCACTTCTACATATTTCGGCCTTTGGCAGAGTCGACGTAAATACATGGCCTCTCTTGTGCCAATATTCACTACTACAATATGGGGTTGCCCTTATGGACTCAGGAATCCGTAGGGGCAACTATTTCTTGCCCCTATGGATTTATCCGTAGGTCCCCATCGTTGACCCTACGGTGCCTTACGTTCTAATTTAAAAATATTAAATCGTAATTTGTTGTTTGGCCCTATGGAGCCGCAAACGGTGGACCTACGGTTATGTCCGTAGGGGCATACAAATAGGTTATTAATAAAAAAAAGCACAGAAAAGTCATTCTTCATCGTTCCCAAAAATTCTCTCTCTCACTCTCCCGTGCCTCGATCGCTTGTTCCAGCGCCTCGTCGCCACCGCCCTCCGCGCCTCGTCTCCACCTTCGTCGGTCATTCCCAAAACTTCCTCGTCGACTTTTTCGTCGCCACCGTCCGCGACTCGTCGCCGATCGTCGTCGACCACCGATTTCTGTCGTCTCCTCCACCGCCCGGTTAGTAAATCTCAAATTATTTATAATTTTGATGATGTTAGGTCTAGGGTTCAGGGTTCGGGTAGGGGTGTGGGTTAGGCATCGGCATCGGGTTCGGTTTAGGTTAGGGTTAGGGTTAGGGTTCGGTTGGGGTTGGGGTTCGGTTGGGGTTGGGGTTGGGGTTAGGGTTCGGTTGGGGCTGGGGCTGGGGTTGGGGCTTGGGCTAGGGTTCGGTTGGGGTTAGGGCTGGGCTGGGGCTGGGGCTGGGGCTGGGGCTAGGGTTCGGTTGGGGTGGGGCTGGGGCTAGGGCTTAGGCTTCATCACCTGATATAGTGAATTACAAAGCGTACTTCAGTACACCCGACCTCATTGAGTTTCCTATTGAAGTTCCCGGTCAAACGGCATATGCATATCTTTATTCGCCATCAAATCCCAATTATCAAGCTACCGAGGACGAAAAGCCACCTTTGTTAGTCGAGAGTCATGGTAATAGACTTGTCATTATAGATCATAGTCAATTGTTTATTATCATTTTCTTGATCCAGATGCTAATCAACTTGTTGGTTACTGTTTTTGTGACGTATTTGTCTATATTTGTTGACAGTGGCCTTTCATTTGGATGAACATGTTTTTTTGATGCATGTTTTAGTCATGTGAAGTCATATGTTGCGTATAACGCTTTATGATATCAGTATCCTACATTTGTAGTTTTAATTGTTGATTGTTATAGATGAATGCCATTGCAATAATAGTTTTTGATTGATATATTAATTTTTCAAATATTTGCATGTATGTATCCATTCCTGCCTGCATATATGTATATATGAGGATAATGGGTATATTATTAGGTTGCCGTAGGAGAAAATTTTCCTTCATATGGTTGTCAAAAGTCAATCCTTAATCTCTTTGTGGATGATCAGTTCTATCAATCTTGATCTCAATGGTTTAAAATCATGTTACACATACAACAAGAATACACAACAAACACATCATTAGAGAGTGATTCAAGATGTTCAAGTTAAAACAAATATATGATATTTGATGATAATATGAAACCTTCATATTCTCATCGATACTCATATGTGAAACTAAAAGCGCCACTAGTCCACGTCTATCGGTTAACATACGTTCGATGTTCGTCGTGACATAGAACTATACGAAGGTTGTTAAATATCGAACGGTATAGCTCGATACTAACAACCGTCGTATAGTCTATGTGATGAGAAGATTCAATCGTATGATAACCGATAGATTTGTCCCGTGTGGACAAGTTAGGAATGTATAAAGCAAACACCTTCATTCACTTGTGTTTTCATCCGTTTCGAGATATTTCGTCGGTACCTTTCCGCTGGTTCTCCGTGTACAAAGATAGATTAGATGTTCATTTCAACGTTGTTTCACAGCTTTGAAATGATTATCTATTCTATTACAGTGTACTTGGAGAACAGCGGGGAGGTGCTGCCAAAATTTACTCGAAACGGTTGAAAGCACAAGTGAATGGGTGTTCGCTCTATACATTCTTAATGGGATAGAAGCCTTACCCCGACAGCCGGAACACACACATGCACCAAGAATACAAAATAAACGCATAATTAGAGAGTGATTCAAGATGTTCAAGTTAAAACCAATATATGATACTCGATGATAATATGAAACCTTCATATTCTCAGCGATACTCATATATGAAACTAAAAGCGCCACTTAGTCCCCGTCTATCGGTTAACATACGTTAGATGTTCGTCGTGACATAGAACTTTACGAAGGTTTTTAAATATCGGACGGTATAGCTCGATACTAACAACTGTCGTATAGTCTATATGACGAGAAGTTTCAATCGTATGATAACCGATAGATTTTTCCCGTGATGACAAGTTAGGAATGTATAAAGCAAGCACCTTCATTCACTTGTGTTTTCATCCGTTTCGAAATATTTCGTCGGTACCTTTCCGCTGGTTCTCCGTGTACAAAGATAGATTAGATGTTCATTTCAACGTTGTTTCACAGATTTGAAATGATTATCTATTCTATTACAGTGTACTCGGAGAACAGCGGGGAGGTGCTGCCGAAATTTACTCGAAACGGTTGAAAGCACAAGCGAATGGGTGTTCGCTCTATACATTCTTAATGGGATAGAAGCCTTACCCCCGACAGCCGGAACACACATACAACAAGAATACACAACAAACGCATCATTAGAGGGTGATTCAAGATGTTCAAGTTAAAACCAATATATGATACTCGATGATAATATGAAACCTTCATATTCGCATCGATACTCATATATGAAACTAAAAGCGCAACACTTAGTCCCCGTCTATCGGTTAACATACGTTCGATGTTCGTCGTGACATAGAACTATACGAAGGTTGTTAAATATCGGACGGTATATGTCACGACCCGAAAGTACGGACATGACCGGCACTTAGGCTACGAACGTCTCAAGGCGTACGTGCTCTAAGTAAGCCGAGCCCAGAAATCCAAACTAAGAAAAGTAGTAGAGTGTATAAAAACCATATGTAAATCAACCAGTTTGCAACAATAATATACAACGCCTAAAGGCGAGGATCACAACAGAAAAGAAACTCCAACAGCATGAAATCCACAGAAATATAACGTGCGACTCTAAGGTCAAAAGAATAAACATCACTAGACTCTATCTCAAATGAGTACATGTTTGATTGATGGAACTTCTAGATACAACTGAAATATAATATACAATGTATAATGATGGGTATGATACAAATAACCCACCTACTAGCAAGTCACCCGAAGGAAGTAGTGCCCGCAAAGCCGTAATGAAACCTGTACGGCAACACCTGCAAGAAACTGGGGCACAACGGGGGTGAGTTGCCAACTCGTGAGTAGAAAAAGATCTACGAACAGAAAATCACATGTATGACGCAATCCTAGGTCATACGATCATAATATATAATCCTCAAATATATATAACCATCAGCCTATACCATGGCTAGGGTAAATATCGAACCCAAGTGTAATCCCATGTGCCCGTGTCAGTGCAACAGGTGGCAATGTATCATATGAATGATGTATAAATGCATGAAACAGAATACATGTACTGAAGAAAACTGCTTTCATAAATTAGTGAGATTTCTATATTTTTAAAATGAGGTATCATAATGAAATCAGCATAAAACAGTGCCTAGCATCGGCACGAAACATAAATCCCCATATCTCGATATCTCTGTATCACAATCTCTGTACCTCAATATCTCAAATATCAATGTCTCAATCAAAATATCTAAGGCGCCGTCAGTCCAGACTGACCCCTACCATCCATCTTATGACCACGACGGTATCCTCCGGATATCCAACGCGTCGGGTAATATCACCGGTCGGTCATGCTCCCATGCACAGGCTCAACGCCATCTCCTGCGATCTTCTTGCCCCGGGGTACCGCACCGGGCCCACCATGTACTCGAAACGGTTCATCCGCCTCCTCGAATCGGGTCTCGGAATCCATCAGCAAAACTCATGGTGGACGACTCATACATCATGGGAAAACCGCATTTTTATTAAAAAGAGAAAGCAGCTTATATATATGTTTTGCGGTTTTCCTCCAAATCCAGAAAATCTCATGGAAACCCGAATCCAAAACATCAATAGCATGTGAAATTATGAATATAAGCATGAGAATCCATGAATGCAGCATATAATGAATAACAGTATGCATGAAGTGACAAGTAATAACTACAATGTCAAGCTGGCATATAAGGCAAGCATACTAATATCATGTCACTACTAGCTAACAAGCTAAATCAAGTAATAATATTTTCTAAGTGTTCGTGACATGGTAATTACCGATGAAGATGTGTGTGAGCCAGCAAATAAGTGTACGTGGTACATACGCATCATCGGTAATGGTGCTGGTGTTCTAACAGCAGGATATCAATAATGGAATATGAATCACAATAGTATGCGATGCAGAGCAACAATAATAATGTGCGGGAGCTGAATACTAACACAATAGTAGCTAAACTGCATCTATTGTCATAAGAGTCATATAGCTATACCACTATAAGGCTGAGTTAAAGCTAACAGTAGGTAAGGGAAACCGCCTAACCTCTGAGTCGATACATACATACATATATATATATATATATATATATATGTATATACAGTCGGTGATCCCACCTCGGTAATATCACATCCGATATCATATCTCTAAAATCAGTGATTCCCAAATCAAGAGTGCGGATCAAACATCAATTTATAGCTCGTACGTAAATCCGTCGTACGGCATCCCCAAATCTGGTTACGGGTCAAAATTAGGTTCCTTATATTACTCACCTGGTATCCTCTTTATCAAAGATCATAATCCGGGTACTGGCCTACGTCTAGTACAAAACTAATATCATCACTATAATTATGATCTGACTACTGATCGACATTCTCGTATGAATCGATATCATCGGCACATATCATTACAAGGAGTATATATATCGCCCAATGTGGCCTATCATAAATATCTTGTCATATCATATCATATCTCGTAACATAATCACATGTCGATCATTTAATATATATGTCACCATTCCTATGGCATCATTATTCCCAAAATCCTCTAAAGCATCAAGACGTATCTCAATTACGAATTTTATCATATCACCGATATCATACCCTCAGATCAAACTCATCGGCTCATCTCAATCCCATGTATCATTCTCAAATCCGTATGTGAACACATAGTCCCATACCCATGTGAACACATAACTATATAGAATCTCATAACCACATATGAAATAAGGATGCATGCAAGTATGTATGTGTGTATATGTATGTGTAGTGCACCCACTACTCTAGGGTTTCGCGACACTAAGTCATCCAACACACTAATATCCATCCTAAACATCAACATAAATCCCAAACAACATATATTAATTGTAGGTGTGTATACGCATCCGTATACATCACCACGAACTGCGGGGGTGCTATACGCCATCCACCCGACTTCTCCCCGTCGATATAAATCTACTCACCTTTGTTTATGCGTGCCAGTGCCGATGTCGCCATTTGCATCTCCAACGCTCCGATGCCACGTGGGGTACCTACAAGGATATCACACGCTAAAACACATGAAAACCATGTCGGAAACCAAAATGGGGCACGCTACGTCTATAAGTAAAAACATGTGACCTTGCGTGCAAACATAGCCAATTAACCCTCTGCCGTTGGCGTTCAAACGCCACCCGACAGAAATGAATCATCGAATACCAAAATCCATACGAAAACAAGTCATAAATCATGCGCCAACTCAAGAAAAACAACCCAGATTCTACCCCGGTTGGAACCAGACAAAACTAGACATACCCAGGGTCAAGTTTACAGGTAAAAAAGTCGTGCACGCAAAACGAGGGGGTTCCCTACTGCTCTGGGGAATATATCTGCGGCCAAGAAATTGAGTTGGGGGCTAGGGTTTTGTGGGATGGTTCCAGAGTGCCTGCACAGCTTACTGCCAAGTCAATTTCATTTTAGGGTTCCCGGGGTTAAAGCAGATCTTAGAAAGGTCAATAAGTCGACAAAATCGCTAAAATACGCCAAGTCGAAACTTTCAGGTAACCTACTGGAAATCTGGGGTATTCTGGGGTTAACTGGTATCAAACACATCTAATAAGGTTACCCTAACAATCAAAACCATCTCTTGCCCAAACCTCACTCAAATTCACTAAAACTAGCACTAGATCACAAATATAACACTACATTCAGTCTACTACCCATAACTTGCAAGATAGGAGTTTGGGTTGCAAGATTATACCTCAAGGGTCCTAGAATGAAGGAGAAGGGAAGGAGGAGGAGGTGGGAAAGTGGGTTGCTGCTGCTGGGTTACTCCTGTTGCTGAAGCTGTTTTCCTTTGTTCCTGGAGCTGATGTTGTTTCCTGCTGCTGCTGTTGCTTGTTACTCTCTCTTTTTCTTAGTTGCTGTTTGCAGCAGCTACTGCAGGGGCTGGGGTTGTTTTTGTGGTGAGATGAAGTGTTGTAGTTGTGGTTTGATGATGGTGTTGTGGGGTGTTGGTTGGAATAAAGTTGCTGCTGCTGTGGCTGATAAAAATATGGCTGAAAATGTGCTGATACTGTTTTATTGGTGTTGTGTTGGTGTGTTTATGATTGTGTGGTGTGAGTTGTGAGGGATGTAGCTGCTGATGTGTTGATATGGGCTGATGGTGTTGCAGCTGATGTGATGAAAATTGGGCTGAAGTTGTGCTGCTGTCTTGGCTGATGTTACTGTTGCTGCTGATGGTGGCTGAAATGTGTTGGGCTGATGCATGGTTTCAGCAGCTGATGTAGCTGTTGATGTGAGGAAATAGGGGCTGATGTGGTGTATCAGCTGATGGGTTGATATGGGGGCTGATGTAGGATTGGCTGATTTATCTTTTCAGCTGCTGTTGAAGCAGTTTGGTGGCTGTTTTTGTGTGTTGGGCTGTGGATATTGGGGCTGTTGCTTAGGATAGGTTTGGGCTGCTGATGCAGCTGCTGCTGGTGTTAGGAAGGGGTGTGAAACTTGCTTAAGCCACCATTATCTCTCTCTCTAAATGCTAGCACACACAAGCCATCAGGGCTCACTCTCTCCCTACACAAGTCACCCTAATCTTAACCAATTCTTAACCAAGCTAAACCCTTAAGTAACCCCAATTAACCTAATCAAATGGTTCAATCCACCATGGTCATCTAAGCATGGTCCAACCCTAGATTTAGCATGGGTCCAAAACATGAAACAAGTATGACAAGTGTAGAAAATGATATGTGCATATTTTGCACAAAAGTCCAAAAATCCAATTAGCGATTTTTAATGGCGATTAACACTAAAATGGCATATACTTACCCATAAAAACTTAAAAATGGCATATTTCCACAAATTAACTTATTTTAGAATTTCCATAATTTTTCTCCGGATTTTCACCATTTATCGGTATTTAATTATACCGAACTATTAAAATATTCATTAAAAATTAATATTAAATTATGAAAATTCCAAAAAATAATATTTTATTTTTTTGAAATGTTACAGTATAGCTCGATACTAACAACCGTCATATAGTCTATGTGACGAGAAGATTCAATCGTATGATAACGGATAGATTTGTCCGGTGTGGACAAGTTAGGAATGTATAAAGCAAACACCTTCATTCACTTGTGTTTTCATCCGTTTTGAGATATTTCGTCGGTACCTTTCCGCTGGTTCTCCATGTACAAAGATAGATTAGATGTTCATTTCAACGTTGTTTCACAGCTTTGAAATGATTATCTATTCTATTACAGTGTACTCGGAGAACAGCCGGGAGGTACTGCCGAAATTTACTCGAAACGGTTGAAAGCACAAGCGAATGGGTGTTCGCTCTATACATTCTTAATGGGATAGAAGCCTTACCCCCGACAGCCGGAACACATACATACAATAAGAATACACAACAAACGCATAATTAGAGAGTGATTCAAGATGTTCAAGTTAAAACCAATATATGGTACTCGATGATAATATGAAACCTTCGTATTCTCATCGATACTCATATATGAAACTAAAAGCGCCACTTAGTCCCCATCTAGCGGTTAACATACGTTCGATAATTTATTCTTTTCAACGATAAATGCATACACAAAGCATATACACGGATTTTCTCCTTTATCAGTAACTATCCCGTTCTTAGATTTCTCAATATAGTCACCATAACCTACAATTTATATGTTATACAGTCTAACATGGCCCATGAGTACGTCATTGTTAAGGACTGGATGTATGTGGATTGGCAACAACGTATGCAACCTAAGTTTGTCGCAGGAGTTGCTGCTTTTATTGAATTTGCACGCGCATATAAGAAGATCATAATAGAGAAGATTCTCTGCTCGTGCGATAGATGTGGCAATAAGTACTGGCAGAAAGTAGAATTGGCAGAGCTTCATATTGTAAAATATGGGTTTACTAGACTTTATACAACTTGGAAATATCAAGGGGAAGGAGAACGCGGTAATGCGGCAGAAGAAGAAGGAGAACACGATAATGCGGAAGGAGAAGAAGGAGAATTCGGTAATGCGGCAGAAGGAGAAGACGGTAATTTATTTCCATTAGAAGAAATGGAGGATATGGTAGAGGCTGCCCTAGGTGAATCTATTCGTACCGAAGATGACATTCCTTCCGGTCAAGGACCGCGTGCGGATAAATATGAAAATTTCATGAATGATGCTAGAAAACCAATTTATGAGAATGCGAAGTATTCCACCCTCTCATGGTTCGTCCAACTTTTCCAGATTAAGTGCCTAAATGGATGGAGCAACAAGTCATTCACAATGCTTCTTTCGTTCTTGAAAGATTCTATGCCCCCGGAAAATAACGTGCCCGACAGCTGGTACGGAGCCCAGAAGATGATGTCTGATTTGGGTCTAAAGTGCGAGAAGATTCAAGCATGTCCTAAAAATTGCGTGTTGTAACGGAAAGAGAATTCAGATTTGAAAGAGTGTTTAACATGCGGAGAGGCCAGGTATAAGCCGAAAGATTCTAATAAGAAGCCTGATATACCTGTCAAGATAGCACGATACTTTCCCATAACACAGAGGCTACAGAGGCTATTCAGGTGCAAGAAAACAGCCAAGGCAATGATTTGGCATCACCATGCTTCTCCAAGTGAAGATGGAAAAATGAGCCATCCAAGATATTCACCGGCATGGAAGGATTTCGATAGGTTGCACGCAATATTCAGTAGCGATCCTCGCAATGTCCGGCTCGGACAGGCTAGTGATGGCTTCTGCCCATTCAACTATATGGCTGGAAGTCACAGCACATGGCCCGTTGTAATGACAATTTATAATCTGTTGCCTTGGTTGGCTATGGACCAATCATACTTTATGATGCCTCTTCTTATCGACGGACCAAACTCATCGGGAAACAATATCAACGTCTATCTCCGACCTCTGATCGAGGAGTTGAAATCTTTGTTCATTGATGGTGTAGAGACATACGATGCAAACACAAATACAACCTTCATACTGCGTGCGGCTTTAATATGGACAATTAATGACTTTCCTGTGTATGGAATGCTATCAGGTTGGTCTGTACATGGTCACAAAGCATGTCCTCATTGCCATCAACACACAACATCGAAATTCTTGAATTTTAGCAGGAAGGTTTGTTATTGCGGCCATCGACGTTTCCTGCATTCAGACCACTCCTATAGGTTAGACACGGTTCACTTTGATGGTCATCAGGAGCTTCTTGGACCTCCATCCCCATTGTCTGGAGAGGACGTGACTGCTCAATGGGATGGTTACAATAATGTGACCTTCGGGATGGATCCGACGAAACAGGTCAAACCACCATTTTGGAACAAGTTAATCATTTTCTTCGAGCTTCCGTACTGGTCAACAAATTTAGTGCGTCATTGTCTGGACGTCATGCATATAGAGAAGGGAGTATCAGAGTACATACTCAACTTGCTTCTTTGTAAAGATGGGAAATTGAAAGACAACCTGAATGCTCGGATGGATCTACAGGAGTGGGGAATAAGAAGTGAATTGCACCCTAGACCGGTAGCGGGTAAACCAGGCAAGTTTTACTTCCCAATGCCGCTTATCATATATCACAACCGGAGAAGAAAAGATTCCTGCAGGTGTTGCATGATTTGAAAGTTCCCACAGGTTTCTCAGGATCATTCAGCAAGAAAATAAAAATTGTGAAAGGCAAGATCGATGAGCTGAAAAGTCATGATCACCATGTTATCATGGAGCACCTTCTTCCATTAGCCCTCAGGACTTCTCTCCCTGAATCGGTTGGTCTAGTAATCAACGACCTATGTTGTTTTTTCAGAGAGTTGTGTGCTAAAACACAGGAGGTTGTGACGCTAGATAAACTAAAAAATTCTATTGCGTTGATACTTTGCAAGTTTGAGCATATTTTCCCACCGTCATTCTTCGATATCATAATACACTTAATGGTTCATCTTGCAACTGAGGCTAAGTTAGCCGGATCGGTACAATACCGATGGATGTATCCCGTCGAGAGGTACGTGTAATTTTTCGTTTCGCGCAATTTTTAAAATTATTGTTGTCCTGTATGCCCGTATTTATTTATTCAACATATTTTCTTTAGGTACATCTACACTCTTAAAAAGTATATACGCAATGAAAATCGACCAGAGGGTTCTATCATGCAAGGTTATCTTCTTGATGAAGCAACCACATTTTGTTTCCGCTATCTGGACGAGCACATTGAGACGAGACTTAACCGGCCTCGAAGAATTCAAGACGGGCCATATGGTAAAGCCGATTATAAGAGGGTAGACACTATGTTTATCAACAAGATATACCGGTTTATCTTGCTTAATTGCGCATGTCTTGAACAAATTAGAGAGTAAGTTTTTTTGGATTAATTGTTATATTTGTGTTTGTGTGTGTATGAAATGATATAATATTAATGTCACCATTATTTGTCGAAAACAGAATTCATTTTAACGAGGTACGTGAGGGGCATCCTGATTGGAACGAAGAACGATTGGAAAAATATCATCAGGATAATTTTTGTGATTGAGTCACAGATCATGTAAGTTATTCGAATAACATTTTATTGCTATCAGTTTTAATCTAAACTTGTATCGTTATGTATTTGTCGTAAAATTTGTTTTGTTAGATCCACGATCCGAACTTGTCTGTATCATTTGAGAGTGATTCAAGATGTTTAGCTCAATTTCCTAGTATGGAGGTTGCATATTACAAAGGATTTTGTGTCCTTGGATACAAATTCAAAGTTAAGGACATAGAAACATCTAGAACCACTCAGAATAGTGGGATTGCGACGGTAGGATCGGACGGTGTGATTTATTATGGGTACTTAAATTATATACTCGGCCTCCACTATCCCGGACGATCAGAACCCTTTTATATATGCCAGTGTACTTGGTACGATACGCGAACCGATACGGATAAGTGGAGAAGCAATCTTGGGACTTGGAAAGATGAATATGGACTGACCAGTGTGAACACACTTCGATTTTACGGTCAGGAAGATCCGTTTATCTTTCCGAACCAAGCGTTCCAAGTATACTACTTACAGTGTTTGAAGCATCCAGGATGGAGTGTTGTATACCGTTGGAAACCTAGGGATGTCTACGATGTCCCAGAATTCGAGGACAGCGATGAGAATGAAGAAGAGAGAAGGCTTAGAGTGCTCCGACCGTCTGTTTCGAAGGACGGGTTGTCTTCGGCCGATCATGAAGTTACGTGGGTTAGAAATGACATCGACGATGAAATCCAAGTAGATATGTATAATGCGCCCACGAAACGAAAAAGGTTATCAGTAATGTTATATTATTACTTCACATTTTACGATCTATACATATATAGTCAATACTTTTAATGATTGTCTAATGCGTCCACGAACCGTTTATTTAGATTTGATGACGATGACGGGAGCAGCGAGGGGCGGCAGGAGCTCCAGCCGCGGCACCGGTAGAGGCAGAGGCAAAGGCAGAGGCAGAGCGGTTCTGCCGTTCGGAGAGCTGCGTAGGGAGCTTCAGAGAGCCGGTCTTGCACCCAGATCGGAGACCCCTTCGGATGCCTCCTTCCGTGTGGAATTTGCCACACCTACAGGTATATAGCACGCATATCCATTTTGAATGTAATATTATAGATATTCATGCCTGTTTATGTCAAAATTACTTATATTGTCAATGTTTGATTGTCTAGTTGTTGGTGATGCGTCCACATCAGGGACAGAGGCCACTCCCGCTCCTCCAGGTATGTTTATATATCATATAGTGCATGTATATTGATTTAGAATGCTATATCATAAATATACACACATTCCTTTTGCTCTTACTTAGATAGTAATTTTTATTATTGTCTAGCTGTAGGTGGTGACACCACCGCACCTGCGGGTATGTTTATATATCCTATAGTGCATGCATATTGATTTAGAATGTTATATTATTGATCTACACATTCTTTTTGCAATTAGTTATATAATCTATTTTTAATTGTCTAATTATAGGTGGTGCGTCCACATCTGACGTAGAGGCCACTCCTGCCACTTCCGTACCCTCCGCATCATCTGTAGGTTAGTCTGAATAAATATAAAATATTTATTCATTTTACATATTCTCTATAGAATAAATATGAACTTCATGGAAATTTAGCGTCAATGTTTATTTTCTAGTTAGAGACGATGCGTCCGCATCCGGGACACCGGCTGTTCCTCACCGAAGGAACTATCGTCCCGCTCGTGCTGCTGCCCGGGCCCAGGCTCGTGCTTTAGTCACCGGAGGTATATATCACACTTCAATTTTCGTTTAATTTTGATTTCTTAATACAACTTTGTCTTAATATTGATTGTCTTGATGTTTCTTTCAGACACAGGGCCTCCCCATCCCCAGAAGGGGACTCGAGGCCCGAATCAGTCCCATAGGCTGAGGCCTGACAGAGCTAGGTGGGAGGCAGCATTCCCCCTTTTTTTTACCCTTGATTATCGCTATACCGGTTCTCATGCCGAGAGGTTCGGCCGGTATATGGGGGATGAGAGCCGGCTCGTGAAGAACTATCCACTTCACGTTGAGTGGGGCGACCAGCACCGGCGCTCATTCGCCCTCTTCTTTGATCAGGCTCGGGTATTAATATATATTTTCATTTAATTTATCCAATATATTTATTATTAACACTTGCAATCTAATAACAATGTTTTTTTCATATTTTCAGTTGGATTACGATTTTCAGCCTCTACCCGATCCTGATCACCCTGGGAGGGTGCTCAACCTTCATGCTCTGTACAATGGCCTGATGAAGAACATGCAGACCAAGGTCCGATACAACAGGAATGAGCTGAAGGCCGACTGCTACTCCCTGTGGATGGCGACCCCCGAGGCAGAGAGAGCGGCCCTCCTATCTACTCCGGCCTTTGCGAGAGTCGACGTAGAGACATGGCCTCTATTGTGCCAATATTTCAACTCTCAACGCAAACAGGTATGTATTTTAAATGTAATTCATTGTTTAGTATATAATTTATTTTTTTTTATTCCTTAATTAGAAAACTAAATGTGAATGTGTTGTGCTGAAACAGGCCACTCAAAATATAGAGAATAGGAAGTCGGCGAAGAGGGGTCGCCCCACTTATACAGGTGGCTCGAGGAATATTACTCGAGGCATGGAGTTATCGGTAAATTACAATAGACCGGCCTTTGTGATATAATATAATATTAAGAGTTATTTTCTAATATATCTAATATTAAGAGTTATTTTCTAATATTGCAGACAGCTCAGACCCTGGCCCAAGGTGGTACACCGAGCGTGCTGTCCGCATATCTTGTCGTCCATGGCACCTCGACATATCCCGCCACGGGCGAGCTTCGATACCCCGACATCGCTATCCAGGAGTATTGCGTAAGTGTTAATATTTATTCAACCTCTATTTGAAATTTTAGTTTTGGAAGGTTCAAATTTAAATAATATACTTATATTTACTGGTTAATATGGGTGTAGGAGCGGGTGGTTGAGCAGGCCGAGGTATCGGGGATCGATTTTATCGGACAGAGCGATCCGAGGCTGCTGACCCCAGTCCTGAACGCCGCACACGGAGGGCACCACGGAGGTTGGGAGAGAGGCTGGGGACTGGGCCCTAGCAGGGCCCATATGAGGTTGGACTCCACCCCGGCGGTTACTTCCTCCGTCTCCAGTGAGCGACGTGTCCAGCAGGAACTGGAGAGCTTGAAGGCCACCGTTCAGGAGTTGAAGGAGATGCTGGTATGTATACTACTTAATAGTAAAACATCATGTCATATTATAGATATCAACATATCCAATATTAGTATGTAGCCTGAGCTTATTTGGTTGTAGACTTAGCTTTGATTAATCATTACATACATATCTAATTAAAATAAACTACGGTTTTCCAAACTAGATATCCAAATGGGGTTTCGAAATAACTTGATAATGATACGAATTCGAATAATACATAGTTCTTACTCGCTTATTACACACGTTAGGTCCAGACACGACAGAGTACATCAGCCGAGCCTCCACATGCATCTCCTTCGGCTGCGGCTCCGCAAGCCACTACATCGGCTGCGGTTCCGCAGACAGCTCCTATAGCTCCACCGCCCGCTCAGACTCCCGCAGTCGCGGCTCCGCAAGCCACTACCTCGACGGTGGCTGTACAGACCACATCGCCAGCTCCACAGCCCGCTCAGACTCCCGCACGCTCCGCATTGCATGATTTATTGACCGAGGAGCAGGCGCGCCAGATTCTGGCGTTTATCACAGGTGGAGCTGGACCGAGCTAGGGTAGCTTTTTGATTCTTATATTTTAAACATGTATTTATTTATATGATACATATTGTACTACATTTTGGACGATATTGATATTGGTGGTGTTTGCGTGTTATATTTATATCATATTCTGCTTTTTGGTTTCTTTTGTATATTATGCGTGAGATGTGATTATGAATACTGCGATATATGTTCTGCGTGATGACTAATTTTATATATGATGGATGTATATATTATTGTGCACAGCGCGAGAAAAAAATAGGCAGCCCTTTTTTATTAAAAAAAAACCTGATAATATGTACCTACGGATTAATCTGTAGGGCCCAACGTTGTCCCTACGGATTAATCCGTAGGGGCAAAATATCAGGATACCTGATATTTTTCCCCTATGATATCAGTATCAGGGGTTAAGCTTGTTGGAGATAGTGCCCTCAAAGTCAATTATTGGATCACAGGTACGTGATTGCAATGATTGAGGCAGGACCTATACCGATATGACAGTCTTGCTCGAGATGATAGTATGCTATCTGGTTTGTCTTTATCATCGTATACATGCTTTAGTTCACTATTGCATGATGATAGAGCCCATAGGATTCTTGCTTGACTACCAGCAGTATGATGGCGATCATATACGTGGGAGCTGGGGTCTGTAAGCATATCCTTAAAAGTGTCCCTAGTCGTGGGAGTTTCGATACCGGGCATCGATACTCCAGAGTAGACTAGTGTATACAGTAGAGACCCCGACGAGGGGCGGTGGCCGGTCTCACAAGCCACTGGTGTCAGTTGGATCACCTAAGATGTATACAGGTGCTCATTGGGTTATGAGTACACCGGACAGGACTCGCCGGGAACATGCTAGTTGGTATTATATATATCGTCAGATAGCAATTCTCTGGTGACATGTGTACAGGTTAGTTTCTCGACCTGAGATCGTCATTTTTCTCGTGTGAGTTCCCACTGTGCTTTGATTTCTACCCTACCACGGCTCAAAGGAGTCATGCAAACAGGTCTTTTTTGGGTACAGTCCCGAGCCACATGGAGGCAGTGAGCGGATCGTCGGGGATTCGTCTCTCCCGGTATTGGAGGTTGATGTCGCGCAGTGCACGGGTGGCCATCACTAGAAATCCTTGGCTAAGGTAGTGGAGAATTACTGATTTGGATCAGTAGTTTCTCAGATGGTGATGGGCTTCATACCGACACGATTTATCGTGTTATTAGGGGTCTGACTTTATCCACCCCCCTAGACTCGATATGCGATACTCTTTAGACGAACGGACCGGACTGTATATATATTGTCACTGTTAGACTCAGTAGGGTTTATAGATGAATTCGCTCATCAGCTTCCCTTCCAATCAATACATAGGCAAACCGTTACGTACAGCTTGTACTTCTGACGTGCTAGAGGTTATACCCAGTGCCAAAGTGTTGATGAGTCATTAGAGTCCCCCACAGAAACTTTCCCAAGTTCGGGCGAAACGTTGTAGAGGCCGTATGGTTTTATGGTAAGGTTCGGAAAATGCACGTGCGTTTTCGCACGTGTCCGTTTTCGGGCAGATAATACTGGTAGGCTTTGGTTTAAGCCGGAACCCAGTATTATACTGTGTAGATATAATATCTTTGTCTCAGTTGCATTTGTATTCGGTCGAAATACAAATGCGGGTATGTTTATGTTAGTTATATGTATGCCCTAGAGGCCATTACTATACATAGGATGTATATTGTAGTGGATGCTTGAACATATATAGGGAGGACTTTCTTGCTCGACATGATAGTATGCTATCTGGTTGCTCTTTACCTTAACGTGTACACTGATTGTCTCTCTGTTACATGTTGGTAAAGCCCTTAGGATGAGTACTTGACTACCTGGACTATGATGCGGATCATACTAGTGGGGACATGGTAGTCCATAAGTGCATCCTTCAAGGTCCCTAGTCGTGGGTGTATCGAGACGAGGCATCGATATACCAGTGTAGACTAGCGTATACCTTCTCGACCCATACAGATGGGCGATGGATGATCCCATATCCATTGGTGTTTGACATCAGAGATGATATACGGGTGCTCAGTGGAGACTGGGTACACTGGACGGACTCGCCGAGAACTCCCAGATGGTATTATACCTTACGTCAGATGGCAGTTCTCTGGTGACACTGGTACAGGTTAGTCTGTAGACCCGAGATCGTCATAGAGTCTTATATGATTCCCACTGTGCTTTGATTTCCACCTTACCACGTCCAAGAGGGCGTGCAAAACGGTGGTTTTTGGGTACAGTCCCGAGTCACATGGAGGCAATGAGCGATAGGAGGGGATTCGTCTCTCCAGGTATAGGGAGTTGATGTTGCGCTGTGTTCGATTGGCTATAACCGGAAATCCCTGGCCAGGGTTGCTGAGATTTACTGATAGGTGTTACCAGTAGTTTCTCGATCTGTTATATACCTCATATCGACACGATTTATCGAGCTATTGGGGTCTGACGTTTACCACCCCTAGGCGAGATATGCGACATATCAGACGAACAGACCGGACTGTACGGTAAGTGTTACTGGTTGGATTCACAGGAGTGTGAGCGGGCTTGCTCATCGATCTTCTGATCGCTCAATACCCGGGTGGCCGTTACGTTTAGCAGACCGCTTGCGGCTTGTGGGTGTTTGATATGATCATCACCTGCTGCCGGAGTATTGACGAGTCTTTAGAGTCCTACACAGAGGTTTCCTGGCTCAAGCGAAACGAAATAGGAGCGCATATGAGATATGTGCGGGACCGAGAATAATGCGTGTATGTGATACCGTATTCTATTCTCGCGATGAATGTATCGATTGGTTGTATGCGATATAACCTAGTTATCGAATCGAGGATTGATTTGATAAGCCGATACATTGGATATTAGTCGGTCACATGCGATATGACCGGATCGTTAAATCAAGTGTTGATTTAATGATTTAATGTATAATTATATATTTGATATATTACTTTACATTAACTAGTATTTGTTCACTTAAAATGGAGTTTCTCACTTGATGTGCACATTGTATATGTGATATATTTTGTACACTTGATTGTATCATGTTTGATGATACATGAATGTTTGGGCGTATGTTTAGATTAAACCATGGTTATGTAATGGTTAGGGTTTTGATTTTATTTACTTATTCATTTATTTATTCATTTTGGCAAAAGGAAAAATGGTGGCTAATTTTGTTTCTTTGTTGAAGCTTCATGAAGCTTTGAAAAAGTCTACCATTTTTGTTTCATGCCTAACCTAACCATTCATCTAACCTTAGTTAATTCTCTACACCTAACCATGGTTGATATTATGATAAGTATCATTTTGTTTTCAATTTTAAATGATTTTATAATATTCTTTTCTTCTTCTACTTCTTCATCAACAAGAAGAAAAGCTTGCAACCTTTAATGGCAACTTGAGAAAAAGAGTGAGAAATCCAATTCTAAAGTGAACCCACTTCCTATTTCTTCATCCTCTACCACTTGCCAAGTAGAATAGGGTGTTTTCTTCACAAGTTTCAAGGTTTGGTGAAGTTGGAGCTTGATCTTGTGTTGCCTCGACGTAGATCATCTTCGGCATCGAAGTCGACGACCTAGCCCGCCCATTTCTCCGATGAAGCCGACGCTAGAGCCCGGGATCCGATGATCGCAGCGAGGGGACATCATCACGGAGCTATGGAGGTGGAGCACCGGATCTACAAAGGTTGTATTTCCGTTCACTTATTAGTAAAGCAGTTTACTAGTTGTCGTTTTCGCTTAAACTCTAGTCAACGATCCGTATTAGGGTTTCTCGGCACTTGTAATTTTTGAAATTGGCATGGTTGATGCCTTGTGAGACCTCATTAGTGTGCCTAGGAACCCTTCAGTGGTATCAGAGCCTAGCTAGAGCCTTAGGCGATACGTAGACGAAGTTTGAAAGCCGAACGAACCCGAAACCCTAAAATTGACCCCTTTCTGTACATTTTTACAAAACTGGGTTTTTTCCGGATTAAAAATTCTTTAAAAATTCAGCAGGAAAATCTAAGAATTACGGTGCAAAATTGACCTAAAGATATGCCCAAAGCGCGGCGGAACCGCGGCAGAAGCCTGGCTTCTGCGGCGGTTCCGCGGCCAAAAGGTGAGATTAGGCTTCCAATTTTGCATAGTAATTTGTCTCTTCAGGTGCTGAGTTTTCTGGGAATTTTTAATTTGCACTCAAGAGTTGAGTTTTCTGGGGTGTTTTGGAGCTTCGATGATTCGATCGGAAATTTCAAACTTTGTCTATGTGCTTTTCCGGGTAATTTAGAATATGTTAAAAAGTTCGACCGGATATAAATACCCAATTTTTCCCTGCCGGGAAATTTCCAATTGTTGGATTTTTCCGTAGTTTAACGACGTTCTAAGTAGTGCAAGTAACGCGATGGTCCCTCTAGAAGACAACAAACCTTAACTCGATTATGTGACCGTCTTGAACTGCCCTTTGAACCTTAGGGTTTGGGGCAGTACGGCGTGCCACATGTGAGGCGTTGGCTTGACCCTTCTACGGCTGGACCGTTGGTACTGAGGCATGAAGTGAATGTCTTTGAACTTATTTCATGTGTTGAGCTGTTTCGGGAAAACTTTGGTGTTTGACTGTTCGATCGGAAAGTTTAACATTTTCTATCTTATCTGGAATGTGATACAATAATTGGAATTCACAAGTAGTTATGAGATAACTATTATGAATGTTATAAACATAACAGTTTAATCTCACTTGATCGGTTGCCACGGAATTTTGATGTGATCAAAAGTCCGTCGCAATCACGTAGCGTACGCGGATACTCCCCGGGTAAACTTAATAGACAGCCTCACTCCATAGCCCCGACCAAGTGACTGTAGGAGAACCCCGTCGCTGAAAGCATCCGTTCGGGTGCTCGCGGCAGCGGTGTTCCACCTTGGTGCACTTCGTCGGAGGCATCGGGGGTGCAGCCGTCTACTGAAGTTTGCGACGAGCATTCGATCAGGATGTCGGGAATCTTGTTGAATTGCCCGACTTGATATTGAAAAGAGTTTTCGATAATGAGACTAAAATGCGGGGTTTATAATTGTTAGGCATGCGATATCTAAGGAATTCATTTGATTAGGCATGTGATGTCTATGCAGGTTGCGGATTCCAACTGTTGTAGTTTTACACTTTTTTTTCTATGACCGTAAGTGTAATATGTGATATCGCCGGTTTCGTTGCTATATGTCAACGACAATTGGGATGCGCATATTTACTTACGTTGATGACATGTGATGTTATGTGTTGCTGGATATGTTATATTGGATCGTCGTGTTTGAATAGCCGGGGGGTTTTTATATGAGATGAGTGTTTTTCATTTTTATTCATGTAAAAACTTGTATGTAATATTCTTTTATTGGGGCACTTCCAGGTTGCGGAAGATGTCACATTTTGTATATTATTTACTTTTCCGCACTAGGATAGACCCAAGGAGGAGAGCACAAGTAACCGGGTTCTGGAGTCCAGTGGGAGACCAACTCAAGGAATCGAGTCCGGGTCTCCTAACTCTAGAATTGGTAGGGTTGCTTGCCGCTCTCGTAGGGGTCTAAGGGTGTGGGTTTGGCTATTCATCGCGACCGTGGAATCCGTGTTTTATACTGGCTCGTATTGAAAACACAGACGTCCTAGTATATCCAATATTTCATATGTTTCTTCTGCTGCGATATCTGTGATGTGATCATGTGATGTTCTGTGATAGATATAGTATATAATATATATGATATATTATATAGACGTTACTTATGTTTTACACCCGCGCTAGCCCTGCCCCGCTCTGCCGTTAGTTACCTAACCCAACAGTGCACGAGGGGACATCGAGGCGAATGCGGATGGCATAAGTGTACGTCGTATTTATCTGTGATGTTTAGGTACTTAAATGATGGGACTTCATTAATGTGATTAATGAAATAAAAGAAACCTAAAGATGTTGTAGAATCGAATTTCAAAAATAAAACAGGTAGCTACAGTTCTTGCTTTGCACAGCGGTATATATGATATATCCTGCACCTTATTCGATAAGGAAAGGACCGAGATCCCTTCACCGGGAGTGACTCCTTTAGCAATAACTGGCAGATGCTACACACTCGGTTTGTCTTTTGATTGCTTTTAAGAGTTTTTGCTTTGCACAGTGATATATATGAAATATCCCGCACCTCATTCGACGAGGAAAGGACCGACGATCCCTTCACCGGGAGTGACTCCTTTAGCAAAACTAGAAAAGTCTCAAAAACACTCCATTTTAAAATCATTTGATTCTACAACGATATCAAGTTCATTACGCAATAGGTTTTCAGAAAACCTGTCGTAGCCCTCCGTCATTTCGGATAAGTTGTATATAGTATTCGTGCTACATTTGTTGGCTTTCGTCAAGGTGTAGTGTGCGGTAGCTATATGCTGCTTATCTGCTAGCATACGATGCGATTGGATTAGGGTAGTCGTGCGGCTTTGTTGGCTTTCGTCAAGGGTCGTGCGGGTGGGTTTAATTCAATTAAGAAATGTACGGGTTGAACTTGACTAGCGGGCTATGCTTTGTTGGCTTTCGTCAAGGTCATAGCACATTAGGGGCAAAATTATCGGGAATTTCAAGTGTTGAAATTTGCAATGAGATTGCATACCTTCTATGAGATAGTTGGATCCCGATACCCGCTGCGAGTAATTGTTACTCCTGGGAGAGTTTTACACATTACAATAAGCCGATCAAGTAGGTGTCCAGAAAGGTGTTAACGAGGTTACGCCTCTGGGAAAATGAGGTTTACATTTATTAGGTTCGTACGAAAGCACGGGGGACCTCCCTCAAAGTACCGACACTGGCCTGGCTGAAAGATTGGAGAACCTGTAGCGTGTAATTAATCCCGGCTAGTCTTTCCTTTTAGGGTTTGAAGGAAGATTTGATAAAAACAGTGGGAGCCATCCTGATTAGATAAAATAATAACCAATCTGATCTTGCAAGAGCATACGCTGAGTGTTTTCTTCTCTCTCTCTCCAGGTAGCGACCATATCACGCCTTAATCAAGATAATAATACGGATATTTGACCGAACCCGCTTGTTATACTGAGCTGGGGAACGTTGGTCCCGCTCCAACTTATAATTGTTATAAGACAGAGCAGGAAATTGGGGAATACCAGATTTCCCGTGCCGCCCAAACGAAGAAAGTGCATATGATGCATCTTCTTCGGGTGTGTTCGTTATACAGAACTGTTTCTCAGTATTCTTTACGTCCTGGATATGAGATACCGGATCAGGATCCCGCATATGTAATTGTTACATGGGCTACAGATAGGTAGAGAACTGAGAACGGGTGATAAGTTTCATGAAGCAGAAAACGGGGCAAGTGTTGCAGCCAAGTCTGTTGGGCACTGTCACCCTGTATTACCAATACATTGATTCTGAACGAATGTTATTAGATACCGAACCTGATATACAAAATTATATCAGTCTCTTTATTTTTAAAGAAATGATAAAATTTTGTATTGTTGGATAATGTTTTGAACATTTCCTATATCAAAAGTTGATCGGTTCAGGCACGTTATCTAAAAGCATTGATGTTCTAAATCAAACTACAGTTCTTTGTATACGGAACACACACAAGAGGAAGAGTTCAGAAATGAACGAATCCTTCTTAAGGTATTGTAGACTAGGTCATATCAATGCGACCCGATTGGCTGAAGTTACATTTAGATGCATATTTAAATCAGTTTGAATTTACATCTTGTGAAACTTACCAGTCATGTCACAAAGATAAGATGATCATAGCTCCGTTTACTGGAAACAGAGAAAGAGTTGGTAAACTCTTGGGATTGATACATGTTGATGTATAAAGGTCCCCTGTCTATACATGCCAAGACCGGTTCTTTGTACTTCATTAAATTCTCTGATGATCTTTCGAGATTCAGACCTATGTTCCTGTTGAAACACAAGTCCGAACCTTTTGAGATATTCACAAAATATAAGTTAGAAGTAGAGAACCAAAATACGGGTATAAGTATTATATCCTTTGATGTGATCAGGGAGGAGAATACTTGAGCACGGAATTCTTGGACTATTCTAAAGGAGAATGAGATTCTCTCTCAGCATTACTCCTCCGTATACACCATAGCACGATGGTATATCGGGGCGGAGCAATTGCACCCTATCCGATATGGTGCGCTCTATGATGAGTACTACTGAGTTTCCTATTTTCCTTTTGCGAGTTATGCACTTGAGAAGCTGCAAACCTATTGAAAAGGGTTCGAATCAAATCAGTTGCCTACCACTCCATATGAGATATGGTATGGGAAGAGCCCATGTCTTAAGCTAGTTAAGATTTGGGGGTGTCCGGCCTATGTCTAAAAACAAAATCCGGACAAACTCGAGGCAAGGTCTGTAATGTAGAACTGGAAAAGTTCCAGCTATACAAACTACAGCAGATGATTTGGTAGAACCAAAGGATTCAGTAGAATCCAACGAACCTCAGCCTCTCCGCCGATCTAGTAGGGTTCCTCACCCACCTGAGAGATACTTCGGTTTCTCTATGACAGTGGGAGCGAGGATTGCATCATGAGATGATGACCCAACTAGTTTCGAGCAGGCCATCGAGAGTAGGGACTCTGTAAGAATGGCTGGATGCTTAGCGATCTGAGATGGAATTCTTATACACCAACAAAGTATGGACTTTAGCTGCTTTATCTGAAGGGTTAAATCCCCATCAGGAGCAAGTATATCTTGAGAAGATTACTTGGTGTACTTGGAAAAGTTGAGACTTTCAAAGCTAGACTTGTTAAAGGTTTTCGTCATCGACCAGGCTTGGATAATGATGAAACATTTTCCAGTGGTTATGCTTAAGTCCATCCAGATCCTACTTGCCACGGCTACATACCATGACTACGATATCTGGTGGTTGGGTGTCATGACTGCTTTTCTAAAATGATGTTTCAGAAAAGAGAGTCTATAAGTACACAGCCAGAGGGCTTCGTAAACAGTGGGAGCAGCGGAAACGTGTACAAGATGCTTTATAGGATAAAGCAGGCATCGCGGAGTTGGAACATCTGTTTTGATGTAGTAGTCAAATAGTTTGACTTCATCAAAATGGTAGATGAACCTTGTACATACAAAAAGGTAGTAGGGAGTATGGTGGTGATCCTCGTAGAGTACGTGGATGACATACTCTTGATAAGAAAGGAGTTTCCTATGCTACGCTCGGTCAATCTCCGCTTATCACAATGATTCTCCACATAGGATCAAAGTGATACCTACTAAATCCTGGGTTTTTGGATCTATGAGATAGATCTAAATGGATGTTAGGATTCTCACTAGTTGTAGTGAGATGGTATCAATTGATCCTGGGAAGAATCACTGGAAAGGTTCCAGAGTGATAAGGACGACTGAAAGTCAGTCACAGGCATTGTCTTTACCCTTAGAAAAAGGACGGTATGTTGGAAGAGTTCCAAGCTAGATACCGTGGCATACTAGACGATAAAGGCTGGATACATCGCTACTTAAGATACTACCGAAGAGGAAGTCTGGGTGTTTATTAGTTCATGAGATGAACTTCGTTCCTACCATTGTGAGACGATGGAGTTGTGGCTTATGCCTAGGAACGTCCGTCCCATCAGTGATCCAGACATATTGTAAGGCAGTATCACCTGATCATGGAGATGGTTGATCTCCAGGGTGATCGAGATTAGGAGAGTAGACTCAGAGGACAACACGGCGGATCCACTCATAAAGGCCTTTTCCCAGAGAGAGACTTTTAAGGGATGGTTGAGTATGAGATACTACAACCACTGCTATCAGATGGCCCTAGTGCAAGTGGGAGATTGTTAGTTATATGTATGCCCTAGAGGCCATTACTATACATAGGATGTATATTGTAGTGGATGCTTGGACATATATAGGGAGGACTTTCTTGCTCGACATGATAGTATGCTATCTGGTTGCTCTTTACCTTAACGTGTACACTGATTGTCTCTCTGTTACATGTTGGTAAAGCCCTTAGGATGAGTGCTTGACTGCCCGGACTATGATGAGGATCATACTAGTGGGGACATGGTAGTCCATAAGTGCATCCTTCAGGGTCCCTAGTCATGGGTGTATCGAGACGGGGAATCGATATACCAGTGTAGACTAGCGTATACCTTCTCGACCCATACAGATGGGCGATGGATGATCCCATATCCATTGGTGTTTGACATCAGAGATGATATACGGGTGCTCAGTGGAGACTGGGTATACTGGACGGACTCGCCGAGAACTCCCAGATGGTATTATACCTTACGTCAGATGGCAGTTCTCTGGTGACACTGGTACAGGTTAGTCTGTAGACCCGAGATCGTCATAGAGTCTTGTGTGATTCCCACTGTGCTTTGATTTCCACCTTACCACGTCCAAGAGGGCGTGCAAAACGGTGGTTTTTGGGTACAGTCCCGAGTCACATGGAGGCAATGAGCGATAGGAGGGGATTCGTCTCTCCAGGTATAGGGAGTTGATGTTGCGCTGTGTTCGATTGGCTATAACCGGAAATCCCTGGCCAGGGTTGCTGAGATTTACTGATAGGTGTTACCAGTAGTTTCTCGAACTGTTATATACCTTATATCGACACGATTTATCGAGCTATTGGGGTCTGACGTTTACCACCCCTAGGCGAGATATGCGACATATCAAACGAACAGACTCGACTGTACGGTAAGTGTTACTGGTTGGATTCACAGGAGTGTGAGCGGGCTTGCTCATCGATCTTCTGATCGCTCAATACCCGGGTGGCCGTTACGTTTAGCAGACCGCTTGCGGCTTGTGGGTGTTTGATATGATCATCACCTGCTGCCGGAGTATTGACGAGTCTTTAGAGTCCTACACAGAGGTTTCCTGGCTCAAGCGAAACGAAATAGGAGCGCATATGAGATATGTGCGGGACCGAGAATAATGCGTGTATGTGATACCGTATTCTATTCTCGCGATGAATGTATCGATTGGTTGTATGCGATATAACCTAGTTATCGAATCGAGGATTGATTCGATAAGCCGATACATTGGATATTAGTCGGTCACATGCGATATGACCGGATCGTTAAATCAAGTGTTGATTTAATGATTTAATGTATAATTATATATTTGATATATTACTTTACATTAACTAGTATTTGTTCACTTAAAATGGATTTTCTCACTTGATGTGCACATTGTATATGTGATATATTTTGTACACTTGATTGTATCATGTTTGATGATACATGAATGTTTGGGTGTATGTTTAGATTAAACCATGGTTATGTAATGGTTAGGGTTTTGATTTTATTTACTTATTCATTTATTTATTCATTTTGGCAAAAGGAAAAATGGTGGCTAATTTTGTTTCTTTGTTGAAGCTTCATGAAGCTTTGAAAAAGTCTACCATTTTTGTTTCATGCCTAACCTAACCATTCATCTAACCTTAGTTAATTCTCTACACCTAACCATGGTTGATATTATGATAAGTATCATTTTGTTTTCTATTTTAAATGATTTTATCATATTCTTTTCTTCTTCTTCTTCATCAACAAGAAGAAAAGCTTGCAACTTTTAATGGCAACTTGAGAAAAAGAGTGAGAAATCCAATTCTAAAGTGAACCCACTTCCTATTTCTTCATCCTCTACCACTTGCCAAGTAGTATAGGGTGTTTTCTTCACAAGTTTCAAGGCTTGGTGAAGTTGGAGCTTGATCTTGTGTTGCCTCGACGTAGATCATCTTCGGCATCGAAGTCGACGACCTAGCCCGCCCATTTCTCCGATGAAGCCGACGCTAGAGCCCGGGATCCGATGATCGCAGCGAGGGGACATCATCACGGAGCTATGGAGGTGGAGCACCGGATCTACAAAGGTTGTATTTCCGTTCACTTATTAGTAAAGCAGTTTACTAGTTATCGTTTTCGCTTAAACTCTAGTCAACGATCCGTATTAGGGTTTCTCGGCACTTGTAATTTTTGAAATTGGCATGGTTGATGCCTTGTGAGACCTCATTAGTGTTCCTAGGAACCCTTCAGTTTATACTGTTACGGGGTTATCCTGAAATTCGTTTCAGGATCGCTTTTGGAAGTTGCCAGTTTTCTATCAGCCGTATTTTGACATTCGGTTAAATGCGGATTTATCTTTTCGTCTTTTGGGTGAGTCATGGTTCTACAAGATTCTAGAAATGGTGACTAGGATTAGTGACTCATCATTTGCATTAATTGTGAGGTGAGGTGTTAAGTGAGGTGGATTAAATCATTTAATGTGTTCATACCACTCATTCTTTCTTCATGATAAATATCCTTGATATTTTTCTTTGATCTTTTGCTTACACTCACCCTCCCCTCTCCTACACTCACCCTCCCTCTTCTATAAGTGGCCGGCCCCTTTTGTGAGGATGGTGTGGTTTTTTCATTTGCTTGAAAGAAAAAGATTATGATAGTTTGGTGTATGGAAATTTCCTAGTTCAATTTCCATTCATCCGATTCCAAATGGCAACTTCATTAACCGTTCGTCCATAGCCTTGGACGTAACGAGACAAAGTGTTCTACTCATTCTCTACAACATGTTGGTCATCTCTTTTGGCAAACTTGACGATCGAGTTGCCTCGGTTCAAAGGAGGGATCCCGTTTAAAGATCCGTCGACGTGGTGCCACCTGGACGAGAAGACTGGAGATCGAGGAGATCGGAGCAGCCGCAACAAGCGTGGGATGATGGTTGAAGACCGAAGGACTCAGATCATTCGTTATAATGTTTCTACCCACTTTGTAGTTTGTTAGTTTAGCTTTAATGGCGGATCCGGGTTACGGTACACGATAGCGCCAGTTGTAAAAAGTTTTTGTTCCGCATTTGGCGTCTGTTTGACGGCCGGGGCGCTACCGTGGACTTACAGTGGTATCAGAGCCTCACCATTAAGCTATACTAACTTGTGCTAACACGTTTGAAACATCGATCGAACGAATTTTCGAAAAAACCGCAAATTCCAGTGCTGTAGTTTCTGTCGATTTTTTAAAGGGCCTAAAAATAATTTTGCATGTTGCAGAAAACTAAGCATGGTTTTTTAAGAATTACTGTGAAATTTGGGCACGTGTTACCACTATACCGCCGCGGAACCGCGGGTCAAAGTTTGGGTTTAACCGCGGCCAGTATGTAGCAACAGTGTTCTAAATTTCACCAGTAAGTTCTTCTTGGAAATTGTGGCTTTTTGGTATATTCTTTTGGGCCCTGTTTTATTACTGTACACCAGTTGTTCGTAGGGCCCACTTTGGGAAATTTGGTCGATCGAAATTTTAAATTTGTTAGTATGCAGTATTTACATTATATCTCCGACCGGGAATGTCATTTGATCGGTAAACCGCGTCTGATTGCTATAGTTCTTTTAGACGGGTTTGCGAACGTAACATTCGCGTTGATGTTCTGTGTTGTGCTGTGATATTGCGGATTTGTCGTGGTGGATAGCAGGGTGAAATGATAGTGCAGTTTGGATTTATTTGTACATTTGATATTGCAGGGCGAGCGTCCAACATGTGGACTGCCGTCACTGCCTATTGTATAATATTCTTTTGGGGCACGACCAGGTTGAGCTCGATATACCCGTTGTATATTTTTTATTTCTGTACTAGGTTTATCCCGTGAAGGAGTGCACGGATAGCCGGGTTCTGGAGGGCAACGGGTCCGTATCTCATGGCTTTGAAAGGCAAAGGGATCTTACTCTAGAATTGGCAGACTATTCGCCGCACTCGTAGGGGGTACAGGTTTACCCAAGGAGGGGTGCTCAATTTACCGGATTCCGTGAAGTGCCGGGTGTTCCATTCACTATATTATGGGGATTACCTCGCTTCAGGTTTTGGCGGATAACTTGCCGCACCTGTAAGGGTCTAGGTTTCATTGGACAGGCTATCCACACGACCAGGGGAACGTCGGGTTTCAGTAGCGGTTCTGTGAAACCCGGGGATCCCAGATTATCTGTATTGTTCTGTGATGCTTATTACTTTTCTGTAATGTTGCATATTATCACGCCTGGAGCGATTATTGTATATTGGTATATATACTATTAGATGTTGTATATGTTTTACACCCGCGCTAGTCCAGCCCCCGCTCTGTCGTTAGTTAAGTAACCTAACGGGTGATGACGGGACCCAGTAGCGAATGCGAATGGCATATACGTACATTTTATTTTCGTTCTTTTCTGGTGTGATTAAATGATGGGAATGCGTTGATTCTTATCAATGCAAGTAAAACAAACCTACATTTAATGTTGTTGGAACAAATTTTAAAAGTGTTATTACAAAGATGTTTTTTTTGTTTTGCATAGCGATATTCAGTTTAGAATATCCCGCACCTCATTCGACGAGGCAACGGCCGAGATCCCTTCACCGGGAGTGACCCCTTGGGCAGAAGTTTACATCAGGGTAGTAACTTTACTATAGTCGATTACAAGTTGCTTTGCATCGCGGTATTCAGTTGGAATATCCTGCACCTCATTCCACGAGGAAAGAGCCGAGATCCCTTTACCGGGAGTGACCTCTTTAACAAAACGTTTTCGCCACTATATTTTTATAAAAAGCTATCAGGTTCCTTCAACGAGATCAAGTTCATTATGTTAAAGGTTTTTTCGCTAAAAACCAGCCGTAGCCCTCCGTCATTTCTTATGGATTGTCAGTAGTATTCAAGCTATGTTTGTTGGCCAAAGTCAAGGCATAGTGCTTGGTAGCTGCTGAACATTCATCTGTAGCATAGATAGATGTGTTGGTTTGGGACAGTCGTTCTGCCTTGTTGGCCAAAGTCAAGGGCATGTGCGGGTGGGTTCAAATTAACCTGGATAATGACGAGTAGAACTTGACATGTGACTTATGATTTGTTGGCCAAAGTCAAGGTCATAAGAGCATGAGGCAAAAATTACATCGGGAGTTTCAAACATAAAGAAACTTGCCAAGTATGCGCATACTTTCTGGAGTGTGATAACTTGAGTGGCTTCCATCAAGTTATCATGCGATGATAGTTGGATCCCGATTCTCACTGATGAGTTGGTTTACTCTTCGGGTGATCCCGACTAATTCTTCTTTCAGGTTTGGAGGAGAATTTGAGATTATAGTGGGAGGTTACCTGATTAGATAAAGTGATAACCATTCTGATCTAGGTTAGAGTGCACACAGAGTGTTTCTTTTCTCTCTCTCTCTCTTTGGAAGCGACCATTGACCGACCCTAGACTTTGACTCAGTGACCAAGTTGACCGAACCTTCTTAAAATACTGACTTTTGGATTGTCTGAGTTGCATAAGTCATTGCCACTCCTTCTTTTACCCTTTGTATTTCTCAGAACACCCCGTATTATTACGGATCTCCACTTCTATTGGATAGATCCATCGTATGGTTATATACGAACTCGAAGGTACTACTTCGAGGATAGATCCAGGTTCAGGAGAAATAGAATTGGTTTATTCAGTTGTCTTTTATTATCACCTTCTCTCAGGTTGCGAGGGCTCCTTAGTTTAGGAGGGTACACCTATTACGCTTATTGGATAGTCTTATTCCAAACCATAGGCAGGTGCCGAAAGGTAGGGAATGAAGAAAACCAATTAGCCTAAGTAGGGTGTACAGAAGGGAATAACTAAAGACAAAATAAAGGAATTTGAAAGAGGGCAAAGTAAATTGCGACTGTTATCATTCACGACCAAACCGTGTACTTCATCGCCACTCCAATTTCACCTTTGCTTTTTCCCCAGTTCGGGAGAAATAGAATAAGGTATTATTCAGTAGTCTTTTATCATCACCTTCTCTCAAGTTGCGAGTACTCCTAGGATTAGGAGAGTACACCTATTATGCTTACTGGATAGTCTTCTTCCAAACCATAGGCTGGTGCCGAACGGTAGGGAAGGAAGAAAACCATTTAGCCTAACGAAGGTGTACAGAAGGTAACGACTAAAGACAAATAAAGGGATTTGGAAAGATGGCAAAGAAATATACGGTTACAGTCATGAATAGGATTATGGAAGAGGCATTACTAGGAATACCAGGATACCCCTACAAAACATTTTTCATGTTTCAGTGCATTGTTAAACGAAAACTGATTTTCCGATTAGATACTTACTCCAGGATATGTATTTACCAGGTTTCATTCTCATATCTGTATGTCTTTTACAGATGATGAGTGAGAGTAAGTTATTGGGAATTAAGGTGATCATCCTCATTATATCGGAATTTGTTGTAATTGGGGATATTTGAGGAAATCGCCTGGGTACAGTTTTCAACCTACGATGCACAGGTTTTGAGTTATTCAAACTCAGCGGACTTATACAGAGTATTGTATGTTGTCCAGTGTCCGTCAGGACAAAGGGGTAGGTCCTCGTACTATGTTCTGTTTATTTATGACTTCTCTAGTTTTTAGACAAGTGTTTCGTAGAAATACAATGTCTAAGTTTTGAGAAGTTGTGGGTATAAGAATAAAGTAGGGAACCAGATATCGCAAGTATCGGGATTCTTCAAAGAGATCGAAGATGTAGATTCTTGTGATAGTATTCAGATGATAGTAATGGTTTTGAGAAACTTGTTTCTCTTTCAGGTTACTCATAATTGGATGGATTCCTAAGTTGAGTAAATGCCGATTAGCCTCTCTCCATTAAGTTGTTATGCACTGGAAACAACTGCATGATTTGAATCTGGTTCCAATTAAATTAGTGCCTCTATTTTATATATTGTATATAGAATAGTTCATATCTTAACGATGTTAAGATACGGAGAGTTGTCCAGCTTATACTTAAAACCAGACACTGGATAACTCAAGGCACGTTTCTGTAATGGCAGTTTGTGGGTTGACCCTGGCTTTGACGAGGGTTGACATTTCTACCATCTGAAAGATCAATAGTGATATTGTTCTTGACTCGCCACAGTTTTATTAAAATGGACTTTTTCAGAAAACGGTAGTGGGAGTATGGTAGAACTGGAAGTGATTCCAGAACCGCAAACGATTATGGAAAATTTAATAGAACATATATATTCAATCAGGTTTGACATTCCAATAGCCACTCCGCAGATATGGTGGGTAACCTCAGACACCCGAGAGGTACTCAGGTAGCCTCAAGGACGGTGACAGGGAGGTTCTTGTTTACCCAGACTTGACACTACTGTTGTTCCAGACTATGAGACCCGGCAAGAGGATAAGTATAACGTCATTCTAAACTAGCTTTAGAAGTGTACGTAGATATTATTCTGCCAGAGGGTTATCGTAGTCAGTGGGAGCAGCGGAAGCATAGTGGGCGAGTAGCTTATGTCTATTTATAGACTTGAGCAGATATAGCGGAGATAAGATCATCTAATTTTGATGTGACAGTTATGGCTTTGACTTCATCAGAATAAGGGATGGATCTGTCAAAGAAGGTAGTAGGGTGTGATGTCCTGGTATTTGGATGACATACACAGAGTAGGAAGTAAAATTCCTACACTACGATCGGTCGTACTGTGGTTGTCACACAGTTGTTTCTCCACAAAGGACATAGATATAATATCAGACATTCTGGTTTCTAGATCTATGGTTTTAGATCTGGATTTGGGTAGTTTCCCAATGTGGGTACTGTGACAGTATTCTAATAGTTTTTAGAATAGATGACTCCTGGCATGGTGGTGTACCTGCAGGTGATGGAGTCACCCGCTCTAAAGGTGTCTTAGAGACTAAAGGAGAGAGGGATGTGCATGATTGGTAGATCACTTGTTTAGGCAATTGAGTCAATCATGAGATGTCAAGTACCACGCCAGATGTTTTGCACTAGATGCAATAAGTTTATATTAATCCAATCCTGGAGAAACATAAGGAAGCAGTTTTAGAACATAAGTGCATGTTCTACGGATTTGATGACGGCAGCCTCCTTCGGGAGACGGTTATCATTCCAGGCTTCCAAGGTGACATGGATGACAGAGTGATTGTCAGAGTTATAGTTTTCCCTCTGACGAGGGACAGTATTATGGATAGGTGGTCCAAGAGGATACTTTGGGACGCATGGTGCTGGATACTGATTAGGTTTAGTTATCTATACAGTCTAAGAAGTTTGGATTTGGAGTTCATTTATGAACTAGGTCCCATCAGATATCCAGACATATTCTAAGACAGGTATTACTCGATTCAGGAGATGACTTTCTCCGCGAACTTGGGATTAAGAGAGATATAGAAAGAAACATCAGAGCGGATCCACTCACTGAGGCTATTTCTCGAACACAAGAGTTTTACAAACTAGCTTTGTGAAACTGATTAGTAGAGGAGTTGGATGTTCGGTATCACACGGGCTGTGAGTATGGACATCGCAATAATTAACCTTGAGTGCAAGTGGGAGATTGTTGGAGATAGTGCCCTCAAAGTCAATTATTGGATCGCAGGTATGTGATTGCAATGATTGAGGCAGGACCTATACCGATATGACGGTCTTGCTCGAGATGATAGTATGCTATTTGATTTGTCTTTATCATCGTATACATGCTTTAGTTCACTATTGCATGATGATAGAGCCCATAGGATTCTTGCTTGACTACCAGCAGTATAATGGCGATCATATACGTGGGAGCTGGGGTCTGTAAGCATATCCTTAAAAGTGTCCCTAGTCGTGGGAGTTTCGAGACCGGGCATCGATACTCCATAGTAGACTAGTGTATACAGTCGAGACCCCGACGAAGGGCGGTGGCCGGTCTCACAAGCCACTGGTGTCAGTTGGATCACCTAAGATGTATACAGGTGCTCATTGGGTTATGAGTACACCGGACAGGACTCGCCGGGAACATGCTAGTTGGTATTATACATATCGTCAGATAGCAGTTCCCTGGTGACATGTGTACAGGTTAGTTTGTCGACCTGAGATCGTCATTTGTCTCGTGTGAGTTCCCACTGTGCTTTGATTTCTACCCTACCACGGCTCAAAGGAGTCATGCAAACAGGTCTTTTTTGGGTACAGTCCCGAGCCACATGGAGGCAGTGAGCGGATCGTCGAGGATTCGTCTCTCCCGGTATTGGGGGTTGATGTCGCGCAGTGCACGGGTGGCCATCACTAGAAATCCTTGGCCAAGGTAGTGGAGAATTACTGATTTGGATCAGTAGTTTCTCATATAGTGATGGGCTTCATACCAACACGATTTATCGCGTTATTAGGGGTCTGACTTTATCCACCCCCCTAGACTCGATATGCGATACTTTTTAGACGAACGGACCGGACTGTATATACATTGTCACTGTTAGACTCAGTAGGGTTTATAGATGAGTTTGATCGTCAGCTTCCCTTCCAATCAATATATAGGCAAACCGTTACGTACAGCTTGTACCTCTGACGTGCTAGAGGTTATACCCAGTGCCAATGTGTTGATGAGTCATTAGAGTCCCCCACAGAAACTTTCCCAAGTTCGGGCGAAACGTTGTAGAGGCCGTATGGTTTTATGGCAAGGTTCGGAAAATACACGTGCGTTTTCGCACGTGTCCGTTTTCGGGCAGATAATACTGGTAGGGTTTGGTTTAAGCCGGAACCCAGTATTATACTGTGTAGATATAATATCTTTGTCTCAGTTGCATTTGTATTCGGTCGAAATACAAATGCGGGTATGTTTATACTGTTACGGGGTTATCCTGAAATTCGTTTCAGGATCGCTTTTGGAAGTTGCCAGTTTTCAGTTTTCTATCAGCCGTATTTTGACATTCGGTTAAATGCGGATTTATTTTTTCGTCTTTTGGGTGAGTCATGGTTCTAGAAGATTCTAGAAATGGTGACTAGGATTAGTGACTCATCATTTGCATTAATTGTGAGGTGAGGTGTTAAGTGAGGTGAATTAAATCATTTAATGTGTTCATACCACTCATTCTTTCTTCATGATAAATATCCTTGATATTTTTCTTTGATCTTTTGCTTACACTCACCCTCTCCTCTCCTACACTCTCCCTCCCTCTTCTATAAGTGGTCGGCCCTGTTGAGGTAAAAATTTACACCCCCGTTGACCGAGTCAAAGTCAAGGTCAACCCCAAGCCATGTGGGCCCAAGCCCAGGTCAAGCGGGCCCATGCCCAAGTCGAGCCCGCGGCCAGCCTCCTCCATGCCAACAGCAAAAATCATGTAACAAATAATTTTTATGTAATTTTTGTGCATGAATGTAAACAAAATGGGCACAAAGCCAATATTTTGTAAGCCCATGGCTTATGTGCAAAAATGAAATGGCACATGAGCCATGGGATGGCAAAATGCCGTTTTGTGAAGCCCAAGGGGCTATGTGTAAAATATATGGCCTATAAAGGCAAAGATAATGAAAATATCTAACAACTTTTGTTTCTCTCTAAAAATTTTCCAGATCTGAGATCTTTTTCTTCTTCTTCAAGGTTCCAAAACCTTCTTCTTTCTCTTGAATTAAATCAAGAGTTTTACTCTTCTTTTTATAAAACAAATTAGTTTTTCACCACAAAACCCACAAAGGGGAACTTGGATCTATCATTAGATCTCAAAAAGAAGAGATTTTTAGATCTCACATCTCTTGAGCCAGCTAACAGAGGAGGAAGAAGAAGAACTCATTTCCCCAACCAAAACATTTTTTTTTCAGGAGTTTAACTCCACTAATTTCTCTTTCGAGAGTTTCTGGGGCTAAAAGCCATCTTTTCCTCGCCGGCGCGCTAGCGCTCGAGCGCAAGCCACCTACGTGCCGACACGAGGCGCATTTGCGCTCCAGCGCACTGCGCGCGAGCGCAAAGCGCCCACGTGCCGACACGTGGCGCGCGCGCTTGTGCGCTTGCGCTCCAGCGCGCAGCGCTCGTGCGCAAAGCGCCCACGTGCCGACACGTGGCGCGCGCGCTTGCGCTCCAGCGCGCAGCGCTCGTGCGCAAAGCGCCCACGTGCCGACACGTGGCGCGCTTGCGCCTGAGCGCATAGCACCTAAGCGTACAGCGCTCAAGGCGCTGGCCCCACGCATCCCTTGGATGCCTTTCCCCCCTCTTTTTATGTACATACATATACATATACATATGTATACAAATTCACACATATACATACTCCGCAACATTCTCCCCTCCAAAAAATTTTCGGGCCGGGGCGCTGCCCCGAACCCCGCAAGGGGGCTGCTAGCCCCCTTGACCCCCAGCCCGCTATCCGGGTAGCGGGACCCCCGTAAAAACTCTGCGTGGCTCCCGATATATCCAAAACCCCCCTTTTAAAACAAAACACACGCACACCGCACATTGGGTTCGCATGACCAGTTTAACCCGTTAATCGGAGGTTCCCTCGCCTCAAAGGCGAGGGGTAATTAACGACAGCTTAGTCCGCAGCTGCCGGAGATTCGGATCCCCACAATCATTAAACCCCGGCCTACCCTAGGCAGGGAGAATCTGTAGTACGCCTGACAAGCGCGCGCGTATTCCCATCTCAATGGGGTGACGAAAAACACCCTACAGATTCTGGCACGCTCGGTGGGACCAATCTCTCCTCCCATATTTCTGGTTAAGCGTTCATGCGAACTCAATCTATATGCATGTCTATACTTATACTAAAATAATGCTTTTTCATGCAGGTTTTCAAGCAATCACTTTCCAACAATGTCTCCGATGATGAACTCAGCTCTCAGCACGGCTCCCGTCTCCTACACGATGAGGATAGACTCTAGGACGGTCCTCCCGGCCAGTCTCGGGCGACAATGGGAGGAGGGGCCGCTACCATTTGGCACTATTATGTTCGTGTCAGCTAACGCCGTCCCAGCTCCTCAAGCTCCGGTAACAGACAAACCGGTCTCAAAGGGGAAAAGGCCGAATATCGTGGTCGCGAGGGCGCCCCAACACAAACGCAAGTCGGTGTTTGAACGACTTTCCTCGGCCCCAGCTGGGGGCAAGGCCATCAACACCAGCAAAGAAATAAGGCATCTCGGGCAAACTCCAGCGACGCCTCTGACAACTGCTCGATTGGGTGTCTTCTCAAGCCTCCCCATCACTCAGCCTATGGCGGCTTCCCGAAGAGCAGAAGCCTGCCAGACGCTCAAGGAAGAGAAACTGAGGAAGAAGCAGCTCGGACACAGAGCCAACAAAAGGGCCATGGCTCCGGCCATGTTAGAATTTATGAATTTCCAAACCCCGGACCGCTCCGCGAAATCAGCCGCCGAAGATAAAGAGATGGCTGGGTACGTGGTCCACACTGTCTATATGGCCGGACAAGAAGAAACGAACCCTCCTCTTCTTCACAGCCATGGTGATGATATGGTTGACGCTACCCAGCATCGACTCGATCTAAATGTTGAAGAGCCCGCTCACGCCGATAAGCCAGAGGAGCCCATGGTTCCTACGGAATTGAGCTCAGGCAATAAAGATTACCCGGTTGTCATAGCCGGAACTACAGAACAAGCATTATTCCAATGGCTTCAAAGGCAATTTCAGGACAGGGATGAGAAGATGGCCGAGGTCTATTCCAAAGTCGACGAGCTGGCAAACGTCGTGGCAGATCTCGCGACCCAAGTCGCCCGGTTGCAATTACAGCAGAATCAAGTTTTGGTTCATGAGCCAGGGATTGATACCCGGGGGGAGCCAACTGGTATCCCTTTCAACTTAAAAGCGGAGCGCCTTCGTGAAAAACGGCCGCAATCAGCCTCCAGTCCCTCCGATACATACGTCGGTGGGGAGTCGCCTCTGAAAGAGAAGCTGGAAAAGGTCTATTCCTTCAAGAGGGAAAAGGTCCACAAGATATTCATGGACGCCCTAAGAAACGGTCTACAACTGCCAGAATCAAAGAGACCGCAAGAAGAGAATATGACCGACGACCCAAAATATTGCCCCTATCATAGGGTGATAGGTCATGCCATTGAGGACTGCTTTGTCTTCAAAGATTGGGTCGAAAGGCAATACAAGATGGGAGAGATAGAACTGTCTAAAGGCGTGTTAGCGAACAGTCAAGCTACGATCGCCGATTTCATGCAAATGGAGACCGAAGCCTTTCGGGAACCTAATCCTCCCAGACATGTGCCTCGAGGACCAGCATCAGTAAAGGCACCTACTCCAATGGAGGGAAAGAAGAAGGTATACTCCTTCAGCAGGGATGAAGTCCGCAAAATATTCATCGACGCCCTGAACAGCGGTCTGCAACTGCCTGTTCCAAAGAGGCCACAGGAAATGAACATGACCGGCAATCCCATATACTGCCCATATCATAGAGTGGTGGGTCATACCATCGAAGATTGCTATATTTTCAAAGATTGGGCAGAGGACCAATATAAGCTTGGAAAAACCTCACAATCCTCGGATGTATCGGCAAGCCACAGAGCTAGGTCATCAACACAGCTCCGCCAGGAACAAAGTTCAAGGAGCTGGGATAAGCAAAAAAGACCACCACGTCATTAAACTGGGAACAATCGACCACCATGTCATTAAACTGGGAACAATCGACCTCTAAGTCGTTAAACTGGGAATGTAAAAATATATGTATACATATATATGTAAATAAACAAAAATGTGTAAATAAAAAAAATAATAAAGAAAAGCCGAAATGATAGGGCAACCGCGAATAAATAGCCGAAATGATAGGGCAATCGCGACCTTCGCGATAAGAAAAGCTGAAATGATAGAGCAATCGCGGTAAAAAAAAAAAAAGCAAGCAATGGTGAATGATGAGTCGCTCTTGGTACCATATTCCAGTGTAGCGATACTGACGCCAACAAAAATTCAAATTTCCAAAATTCTCCCAGCCCTACGGCCAGTCCCCAAATTGACTACCGTATACAATCCACGGGCTCAAATAATTCTCAGCATACCCATGCCCCACCGCAACAACCAGTTACGCGGCTGGTCTCCGCCTTTGGAATTATGCTTCATTGGAAAGACCCACTCATGTGTCCTTACGGTGCATGAGGAGAACAAACCTTCGTGAGATCCTTACGACTCACCAAGGAAAGACACACTTAGGAGTCCTCACGACTCTTAAGAAGAAAATACACCTGCGGGATCCTTACGACTCGTAGGGAGAAAATGCTTTTATGGGACCCTCACGGCCCATAAAATTAAAAAGTCTTAGGTGATAGGGATCCAAACCTGTCTCCTAAGCCATCGCTCCTCAATCCCCAAGTGGCGAATGATGAGTCGCTCCTGGTACCATATTCCAGTGCAGCGATGCAGACGCCAACCAAATTCCAAATCCCAATCCCCAACGGCGAATGATGAGTCGCTCCTGGTACCACATTCCAGTCCAGCGATGCAGACGCCAACAAAGCCCTGAAATTTTTCCGGCCCTACGGTCTGGATCATACATCCTGCAAAACCGTATACAATCCACGGGCGTAAAACGATCCTAATCTCTCCCAAGTCCTCCCGGGGCAAATGATGAGTTGCTCCTGGCATTATTCCAGTGCAGCAATGCAGATGCCAAACAAACCAAATCCAAATCCTCTCGGGGCACATGATGAGTTGCTCCTGGCATTATTCCAGTGCAGCAATGCAGATGCCAAACAAAAAAAAAACAAAACAAAAACAAATCCAAATCCTCCCGGGGCACATGATGAGTTGCTCCTGGCATTATTCCAGTGCAGCAATGCAGATGCCGACAAAAAACCGATTCCCAAATCCTCTCAAAGACAGATGATGATTCGCTCCTGGTACCATATTCCAGTATAGCGATGCTGATGTCAACTCAAATCAAAAAAATCAAACCAACCAATTCCAACATCGACCTCTGCGTCAAATCAACAGGCACTCCGTCCCGGAGATACGTCCTACAACAGGCACTCCGTCTCGGGGATACGTCCTACCACAGGCACTCCGTCTCGGGGATACGTCCTACCACAGGCACTCCGTCTCGGGGATACGTCCTACAACAGGCACTCCGTCTCGGGGATACGTCCTACAACAGGCACTCCGTCTCGGGGATACGTCCTAGCACAGGCACTTCGTCTCGGGGATACGTCCTACGACAGGCACTCCGTCTCGGGGAAACGTCCTACCACAGGCACTCCGTCTCGGGGAAACGTCCTACCACAGGCACTCCGTCTCGGGGATACGTCCTACCACAGGCACTCCGTCTCGGGGATACGTCCTACGACAGGCACTCCGTCTCGGGGATACGTCCTACCACAGGCACTCCGTCTCGGGGTACGTCCTACAACAGGCACTCCGTCTCGGGGATACGTCCTACAACAGGCACTCCGTCTCGAGGAAACGTCCTACAACCGACACTCCACCTCGGGGAAACGTCGACCAGCGACACTCCGTGCCGGGGACAAGCCTACCAAATCGCTCCGGAACAGAGCGTCGACCGTCCATGTCGTAAAACGGGCAGTGCAGGCTCCCCACAAATCAGGAACCAAATCACTCCGGGTCAGGGAAACGTCTACCACGGACACTCCGTCTCGGAGACGCGTCAAGCATCGACCGTCCATGTCGTAAAACGGGCAGTGCGGGCTCCCCACAAATCGGGAACCAAATCACTCCGGGTCAGGGAAACGTCTACCACGGACACTCCGTCTCGGAGACGCGTCAAGCGTCGACCGTCCATGTCGTAAAGAGGGCAGTGCGTCCCAAAAACTGGGAACCAAAGCAAGTCGCCTCCACGTGAAAGAAGATCCATCAATTTCATGCACACGACCCATATATGCTGTGTGCATTTATTGATGGGGGGCACTTTGTTGGGGTAAAAATTTACACCCCCGTTGACCGAGTCAAAGTCAAGGTCAACCCCAAGCCAGGTAGGCTCAAGCCCAGGTCAAGCGGGCCCATGCCCAAGTCGAGCCCGCGGCCAGCCTCCTCCATGCCAACAGCAAAAATCATGTAACAAATAATTTTTATGTAATTTTTGTGCATGAATGTAAACAAAATGGGCACAAAGCCAATATTTTGTAAGCCCATGGCTTATGTGCAAAAATAAAATGGCACATGAGCCATGGGATGACAAAATGCCGTTTTGTGAAGCCCAAGGGGCTATGTGTAAAATGTATGGCCTATAAAGGCAAAAATAATGAAAATATCTAACAACTTTTGTTTCTCTCTAAAAATTTTCCAGATCTGAGATCTTTTTCTTCTTCTTCAAGGTTCCAAAACCTTCTTCTTTCTCTTGAATTAAATCAAGAGTTTTACTCTTCTTTTTATAAAACAAATTAGTTTTTCACCACAAAACCCACAAAGGGGAACTTGGATCTATCATTAGATCTCAAAAAGAAGAGATTTTTAGATCTCACATCTCTTGAGCCAGCTAACAGAGGAGGAAGAAGAAGAACCCATTTCCCCAACCAAAACATTTTTTTTTCAGGAGTTTAACTCCACTAATTTCTCTTTCGAGAGTTTCTGGGGCTAAAAGCCATCTTTTTCTCGCCGGCGCGCTAACGCTCGAGCGCAAACCACCTACGTGCCGACACGAGGCGCATTTGCGCTCCAGCGCTCCAGCACACAGCGCTCATGCGCAAAAGCGCCCACGTGCCGACACGTGGCGCGCAAGCTTGCGCTCCAGCGCGCAGCGCTCCTGCGCAAAGCGCCCACGTGCCGACACGTGGCGCGCGCGCGCTTGCGCTCCTGCGCGCAGCGCTCGTGCGCAAAGCGCCCACGTGCCGACACGTGGCGCGCTTGCGCCTCAGCGCATAGCACCTAAGCGCACAGTGCTCAAGGCGCTGGCCCCACGCATCCCTTGGATGCCTTTCCCCCCTCTTTTTATGTACATACATATACATATACATATGTATACAAATTCACACATATACATACTCCGCAACATTCTCCCCTCCAAAAAATTTTCGGGCCGGGGCGCTGCCCCGAACCCCGCAAGGGGGCTGCTAGCCCCCTTGACCCCCAGCCCGCTATCCGGGTAGCGGGACCCCCGTAAAAACTCTACGTGGCTCCCGATATATCCAAAACCCCCCTTTTAAAACAAAACACACGCACACCGCACATTGGGTTCGCATGACCAGTTTAACCCGTTAATCGGAGGTTCCCTCGCCTCAAAGGCGAGGGGTAATTAACGACAGCTTAGTCCGCGGCTGCCGGAGATTCGGATCCCCACAATCATTAAACCCCGGCCTACCCTAGGCAGGGGGAATCTGTAGTACGCCTGACAAGCGCGCGCGTATTCCCATCTCAATGGGGTAATGAAAAACACCCTACAGGCCCCTCTTGTGAGGATGGTGTGGTTTTTTCATTTGCTTGAGAGAAAAAGATTATGATAGTTTGGTGTATGGAAATTTCCTAGTTCAATTTCCATTCACCCGATTCCAAATGGCAACTTCATTAACCGTTCGTCCATAGCCTTGGACGTAACGAAACAAAGTGTTCTACTCATTCTCTATAACATCTTAGTCGTCTCTTTTGGCAAACTTGACGATCGAGTTGTCTCGGTTCAGAGGCGGGAGCCCGTTTAAAGATCCGTCGACGTGGTGCCACCTGGACGAGAAGAATGAAGATCGAGGAGATCGGAGCAGCCGCAACAAGCGTGGGATGATGGTTGAAGACCGAAGGACTCGGATCATTCGGTATAACGTTTCTACCCACTTTGTAGTTTCTTTGTTTAGCTTTAATGGTAGATCCGGGTTACGGTACACGATAGCGCCAGTTGTAAAAAGTTTTTGTTCCGCATTTGGCGTCTGTTAGACGGCCGGGGCGCTACCGTGGACTTACAAAGCTTGTCCCTACGGATATATCCGTAGGGGAAAACAAATTCCCCTACACAGTTATCCGTAAGGGCAAAATATCAGGATTCCTAATATTTTGCCCCTACAGATATATACCTACGCACTTATCCGTAGGGGCCACTACTTGGCCCTACGGATACATCCGTAGGTACACCTAATCTATTTTATAAAACTATAAATAAAATAAATTTTTTGCCCCTACAACCTATTCCGTAGGGCAAACTAGACCTACACATAACTCCGTAGGGGCAAATTTTAGTCCGTAGGGGCAAGTTCAAGGTTTCGACTTGCACCTACGGCGTTTATAACTACAGGGTGTTTTCTTGTCCATATGGATATATCCGTAGGGGCAGTGCTTTGCTCCTACGGATAAATCCGTAGGGGCAACTCTTATTTGTAGTAATGATTACGACTATGAGCGCAAACAGGTTTGTAATTTCAATGTAATTCATTATTTAGTATATAATTTTTTTTTGTGTTGCTTAGTTAGAAAACTAAATCTGATTTTGTTGTGCAGAAACAGGCCGATCAAAATAAGGAGAATAGAAAGTCGGCGAAGAGGGGTCGCCTCATTTATACAGGTGGCTCGAGAAACATTACTCGTGCCATGGAGGTATCGGTAAATTACAATAGATCTATTTTGATATAATGCAACATTAAGAGTTATTTTATAATATATGTAAATTTTTTGCGAATTGTAGAGAGCTCAAACCCTGGCGCAGGGTGGTACACCGAGCGTGTTGACCGCATATCTTACCATCCACGGCACCTCGACAGATCCCGCCACGGGCGAGCTTCGATTTCCCGACACCGCTACCCAGGAGTATTGCGTAAGTATTAATATTTATTTTAATTCGAATAAAATTTTTGTTTTGATAAGTTCAAATTTAAATGATATACTTATATTTTAATAGTTAATGTGGGTGTAGGAGCGGGTGGTGGAGCAGGCGGAGGCATCGGAGATCGATTTTAGTGAATAGACCGATCCGATACTACTGACCCCAGTCCTAGACGCCGCACACGGAGGGCACGTTGGGAGAGAGGTCAGGAACTGGGTCCTAGCAGGGCCCATATGAGGTTGGTCTCCACTCCGGCGGTTACTTCCCCTACCTCCCGTGAGCGATGTCTGGAGCATGATGTTGCCACCTTGAAGACCATCGTCGAGGAGTTGAAAGAGATATTGGTAAGTATATTACTTAATAGTAAAATATTATATCACATTATAGATAGTAACATATGCAATATTAGTAGCCTGAGCTTATTTGGTTGTAGACTTAGTTTTGATTAATCATACTTATATAGAACTATCTAATTAAAATAAACTACGGTTTTCCAAACTAGATATCCAAACTAGGCCTAAGTCCATAAGTATTCTTAGATTGGGGTTTCGCAATAATCTGATAATGATACAAATTCGACTAAAATCTAATACACCATTCTTACTCGTTTATTACACACAAAATTTTACAGATTCGGCAGGCTATTTCGGCTGCGACTCCACATGCATCTCCTTCAGCTGCGGCTCCACAAGCCACTACCTCGGTTGCGGTTGCGCAGACAACTCCTACAGCTTCACAGCTTGTTCAGACTCCCGCACAGTCCGCTTCTTCATCAGTCGAGTTTTTGACGACTCGGGGTTACACAGAGGAGCAGATGCGCCAAATTACGGCGATTATCAGAGATGGAGGAGATGGACCGAGTTAGGGTAGGTTTATTTATATTTTTGAGGATGTATGTACTTATCTGATATATATTGTAAATTTTTTGGACGATATTGGTGGTTGTTTACTTGTTCACGATAATTTAGATTGATATCGTATTCTGTTTGTCTATTTCTTTTATATATTATGTGCGAGATATTGATTATGAATATTTCTGTATTTGGTTATATGATGTATATATTATTGTGCACAAGGTGGGAAAAAAACGGGAAGTTCCTTTTTAAAAAAAATGATATTTTGTCCATACGGAATAATCCGTAGTGGCAACTGTTGCACCTACGGATTAATCCATAGATGCAAGATTTTCCAATACACATTTCGCCGTAGGGACAAAATATCAAAATATCTGATATTTTATCCCTATAGACTCAATAACAAGGATAACAAATTACGGCGATTATCAGTGGTTTGTCTTTACGGCTAAATCCGTAAGGGCAAGCAATTACTGTAGTAGTGTTGGATAAACTTTGTACTTTGTTTGTACAAACAAACCCCTTGAAAGGTCTATCTCTTTTTTAGATAACTGCTATGGACTTTGTTTATGAAAAAACACTAAACTTTAACATTTTTCCAGATAAATATCATGGACTTTGTTTGTATAAAAAACACTGAACTATCACCGATTTTCAGATAAATACCACAGGCTTTATTTACATAAATTAACACCATGAATTTCCACCGTTTTTAGATAAATACTATCGACTTTGTTTGTTACTAATAAAAACCATGAACTTTCATCATTTTTTAGATAAATATCATGGGATTTATTTGTTACAAAATGACATAAAATTTTGCTTACATTGTCACCGCTTTTCTCCAGTTTTTTTGCCGGCAGTGAAATTTAGCACATGATCATGCTGGAAACCCACGTGATGCATGAGCCTTACCTTGTTCTTGTTTTTTGGTAAGTAATTAACATGTTTGGGATGTTTTTTTAGCATAACTAAGTGGTAAAATAAGCCGATTCTATCATGTATGTTATAATTTAGGAGCTACACAAAATTAGACAAAAGTGTTCTAAGGTCGAACTGCAGTAACCCCATGACCATGATCATATGATCTAGCCGTGGCGATGCATACCACTTCAATAAACTACAAAGTCACATTGTTCAAAGGATATTGCGGACCGCACCGAGTTTACTATTATTGACCGTAAATTTATATAACTCCAAAATATATATTATTTAAGCCAATACCTCTAATTAATTTTATTAATTTTATTTCCAGCGGAAAGAAGAAAACATGAGAAACTAAAATGAAATGTTCAGTCTTTTGGTTTTATATAGATGAGCTTGAAAACGCTAAAAGATACACTACGAACGATCGAATGAAATTATAGAAAAAAAATAGAGGCAAGAGTTAATTTTCCACTCTCTAAGAAATGTGTAAATTTAATGCCACAAGGGGCCAAATAAAAATATACTTAAAGAATAAGGGGCAAAAGTTAAATTTCTGCACAAAGTGCCATAAAAGAGCTTGAGCTGGCTCCCCATACAGCTTTTATAAATACTAGCAAGGGACCGTACAAATACACAGGTCCATAAGAAATGCTAAAAGATTTTGTTTTGATATTTCTCATGATCAACAATGAATATAAATAAGTTATTATATATACAGGAAGTTGTAAATAGAGCTGTATCCTGCTCTTTTTTGGAAATATTTATGACAAATAAATAAAGAATAATGTATGAAAATTAAGGAAAAAAGTATGTTACTTGATATGAAGATGCGGGGGCTGCAGTGTTCCTCTGCCCCCCCAACCACCAATGTGGGGAACCCCCCCAACCCCCACCCCCCCACCCATGTGAGGGGGCACAGGCCTGGGGCTGTAAGAACACTGCAGCCCCCCTTTTGGCCATTTGATATTGTGCTTGAATAAGAATAATTAACATGAAAATATACCTATAGTATTAATTAAGCAATCTATATATTTACATAGCAACTTACCTGTTTGAGAGAATTATTTTTAGCAAAACAGAATCATAAAGTAAGTCGATTCTGTCACGTTTGTTTTTTAATTCAAAAATCACACAAAATATAGGCAAAATTGGTTCAAAGGTCGACTGCAGTATCATGACTGAGATCGCGTGATGTAATCATAGCGATGGACGCAACTCAAATAACCATAAAGACACATCATTCGACCGTCTTTTATTTTTTAGACACAGCGGACCGCATCCAGTTTATTGTTGTTGACCACAACTTCATATATCTCAAAAATATATATCAATTAAGATAATGCCGCTACACTTAATCAATTTCAAGCAGGAAGAAGAAAATATAAGAAACTGAAATGAAATTTTTTAGAATTTGAGCCATGTACAAATAAATCTTAGAACGTCAAAAGATACATGGTAAAGGGTTCCAATGAAAATTTCAATGAAAAAGAAGGGGAGCGGCTAATCTTTGGTAGATAAACATAGAAAGTATCAAAAGCACATTTCTTAAAACATAGGGGGCGGACTAAATTTTTCCATCACCATCGATCCCCATTGGCATTCATTTAAAGTAAGGGGTCAAATGCAAATTTCCGTAAAATCTAGGGAGCGGAGGATAATTTTCTGGGGATAACGACAAAAAAGGCTTGATTCTGCTCTCTATATAGCTTTAAATATAATAAATAATATATAATAAATATAATGTAATGAGCTGTTAATATTAATCTGTGAATTGGGGCAATCCATTTTATACACACACTAATGATAGAGAAATCATTTTATACACACACTACAGATAGAGGTAACGACATAAAATTTCTCCTAACGATAAAGCCAATTCAGGATAGCAATTCTTCTTTAGCCGATACGATGACAAGTTTTTTTAGAACAATTTGCTAAAATAGCATTTTAGGGATTTCATTTATTGTCTTTTACATTTATTCAATTGCATTATATAGAAAACAAACACAAATGGTTGATAGATATTCTCCTAAAATAAGAGAAAATGCAAATAAATATGATCTAAATTGAGAACATGGGTCAGCGGAAAGAGTAGATTGGATTAATGGGCCTCTATTTTTGACGCCATGCAACTTCCACATTTTGTTTGTTTTGAGCAGCGTCCAAAGTCCTGATTTATGCCTTCAAAAATTTAGCAAATATGTCAAACTAGAGGAATCCCTGAAGGCTCAACCCCTCAAATGGCCAAGGCCATGTTTGGACAGTTAGGAAAATAATTCTACGGATTTAAATTGTGATAAAAATGTTTCGGATTACACTTGTATTCCTTTAGGCTAAAAATATCTGGAATTTTTATTTCAGAAATTATTTGGATGGTATGAGAAAAATCTATTTTATTATTATGAACGTTGAACCCATCTTTCTTCTTCAACATCATATGAAACAAAATTTTCTTCTTCTCTTCCATTTTTAACAAACCGTAGAAATAGAAAGTGGGCGATAACCAATCAAGTGAATCAAAACTATGCTCTAATTTAACAAATTGAATACAACAATTCCTATAGACTAAGGCAGAAAGGAAACTAAAATCATTAAGACATAGAAAGAATAGAATAAAAAAGGAAGAAGCTTGAACCTGACAGAGGTCGCGAAGGATCGAATCGAAGTTGAGATCGCTGACGTCTTACAGTAGGGCATGGATCTGGCACGTGACCGATGGCCACGACGGGAGCACCATCGAAGAAGAGAGAGAGAGAGAGAGAGAGATTGGTGGGGTTTCGATTTGTGTAGTGAAAAAAATAGGGGGAAAATGAGAATTAAGAGAGAGGAAGAAGGGGAGAAAGAGAGAGAGGACCGATAGAAAGTTGGGGGGAAATTGAGTCTGGCTCAATTTTTTCTATCAGGTGGATAGAACCTAAGGAGGTTTTTTTTTCCTAAGCAGGGTTTTTTTCCCTGGATCAAATATCAAAACCCCCATCCAAACAGTCCCTTTTGCAGGATTAGATTAATCTGGCGGAAAAATGGCATCTGGACTTTTTTCTATGGGATAAGTACTAACCAAACAAGCCCTAAGTGAAGAATTGACGTTCGAACAACTAACAATATAAGGTGAAAAGTGTGGCTTGATGTGCATAATTGTCCTCACGATTTTTCTTCGGTCTCACTACTTGAGAGATTTTATGAAAACGTGCAAATTCCTTTTGTTTCGTCCTGGTCTTTATAGATCAGTGAACGTCCATCGTATACAATGTGATGATGCTCAGAAGTGGTATTTTCTCAGATCACGACACGTGGCGAATGACGTGTCACCCATGACAGCTCACTAAACTCCTGAAGGAATACCGGGGTAAAATCAGTGTGGAGCATTGATGATTTTCCTCAGCTTATCCCCGAGCTTGCACTCCTCCTCGTACCCAAGAGTGACCTAGCCGCCGAACTGGCGCCCATTCTCTTTTGCTCGTCTCCGAGCTATTGTAGAGCTGAACTTTCTCGGCCTCCCGGCTCGTCTCCGAGCCTCACGCCCAGCTAAGCCTCCCCAGCTCTCCCGGACAAACGAGAACGCGAGTCCTTAGCGCTTCCGCAATGGCTCCGCGTATCTCGCCAAAGCGAGATCTCTGCCGCCCCACGTCCTGCGTCCTACACAAGCTCGTTCCCCTATTAATGAGAGGATCCTGCCATTAACGCGGGCATAACGTACGGGCATAACTGACGGCGGAGATCTCGCATCGGCTCGCTCCACGCGACCCCTATATAAACCCCTCTCTCAGACGACTCAGGTAAGGCGATTCTATCTAAATAGGCCACTACTCTGCCCAAATACCTCGACTAACTTGATCGTCGGAGGGTCCACGGTGGTACAACCATCCCGGGACTTCCTTGTAGGTAGATGGGCTTCATTGCTAACCAAGCCCACTGAGATCCACACGCTTCAAGAAGCAACCATCAAACCCAATCTCAGCCATTCATCAACGCTCGTGACAGATCAAAGGAAGACAACATCTGAAGGAGATCCAGAGCTCCATCAGTTGGCGCCGTCTGTGGAACGAAAGACTTATTTTGTTCCACCAACAAAATTCGATCTTCCGACCTCAATCTAATGGCGAGCAAAGACCGCAACGATCCCAGTACGAGCCCCCGCCTTCCCCACAACGGAGGTGTGGACGGTTCTACTCCCCCTCCAAACCTCCTCAACGCCTTATCGGCTCGAATCGACAGACTCACGTCGATGGTGGACACCCTCGTCCGAGTTCAGACGGCGGGCCCTGATCACCAGATCACGGGCTCCCCCTTCCAGGGATCACGGCTCCCCTTCCCAGGGATCACGGCATCAGCAGAGCGAATAATATTGCTCCCCTCAACGCCACTGAACACCAGTGTGCCGACTCCGGTGTAGGGTGTTTTTCGTCACCCCATTGAGATGGGAATACGCGCGCGCTTGTCAGGCGTATACTACAGATTCCCCCTGCCTAGGGTAGGCGGGGGTTTAATGATTGTGGGGATCCAAATCTCCGGCTGCCGCGGACTAAGCTGCCGTTAATTACCCCTCGCCTTTGGGGCGAGGGAACCTCCGATTAACGGGTTAAAATGGTCATGCGAACTCAATGTGCAGTGTACGTGTGTTGTGTTTTGAAAGAGGGGTTTGGATATATCGGGAGCCACGCAGAGTTTTTACGGGGGTCCTGCTACCCGGATAGCGGGCTGGGGGTCAAGGGGGCTAGCAGCCCCCTTACGGGGTGCGGGGCAGCGCCCCGTTAGAAATTTTTTTCTAACAGGGACAGTGTCGCGGAGTATGTGTGTGTGTAAATATGTATACATATGTGTGTGTATATATATATATATGTATATATATATATATAAAAGAAAGAGGGGGAAAAGGCATCCAAAGGATGCGTGGGGCCAGCGCCTTGAGCGCTGTGCGCTTAGATGCTGTGCGCTCAGGCGTAAGCGCGCCACGTGTCGGCACGTGGGCGTTTTGCGCTCGAGCGCAGTGCGCCTGAGCGCAAGCGCGCCACGTGTCGGCACGTGGGCGCTTTGCGCTCGAGCGCAGTGCGCCTGAGCGCAGCGCGCCACGTGTCGGCAGGTAGGCGCTTTGCGCTCGAGCGCAGTGCGCCTGAGCGCAAGCGCGCCACGTGTCGGTACGTGGGCGCTTTGCGCTCGAGCGCAGTGCGCCTGAGCGCAAGCGCGCCACATGTCGGCACGTGGGCGTTTTGCGCTCGAGCGCTGGGCGCTGGCGAGACAAAGGGACTTTTAGTCCCAGAACCAGAAGCTATGCTTCAGAAAGAAAATATTTATTATATATATATATATATATATATATATATGTAAATATCTGGAGTTAAACTCCTAAAATGTTTTGGTTGATGAAAGGGGTTCTTCCTCTTCCTCCTCTGTTGGTTGGATCTTGATGATCAAGAGATGTGAGATCTAAAAATCCCTCCTTTCTGAGATCTGATGGTAGATCCAAGTTCCCCTTTGTGGGTTTTGTGGTAGAAGACTTCTTAGTTTTTGAAAAGAAAGAGTAAAACTCTTGATTTAATTCAAAAGAAATGAGAAAGTTTAGAACCTTGGAGAAGGAGCAGGAGGCACAAAAGATCTCAGATCTAAAATTTTTTGTGGAGAAAATGAAAAAGTGTATATTTTATTCATTATCATGTTGCCTTATATAGGCTTACATATTTACATATAGCCCCTTGGGCTTTACAAAAATGGCATTTTAGTCATCCCATGGCTTATTTGCCATTTCATTTTTGCACATAAGCCATGGGCTTACAAAATATTGGCTTTATGCCCATTTTGTTTACATTCATGCATAAAAAATTACATAAAAATTATTTATGACATGATTTCGTTGTTGGCATGGGAAGGCTGGCCGCGGGCTCGACTTGGGTTTGGGCCCGCTTGACCTGGGCTTGGGCCCACCTAGCTTGGGGGGTTGACCTTGACTTTGACAAGGTCAACCGGGGTGTAAATTTTTACCCCAACAAATTGCCCCCCATCAATAAATGCACACCGCACATGTGGGTTGTGTGCATGAAATTGATGGATCTTCTTTCACATGGAGGCGACTTGCTTTGGTTCCCACTTTTTAGGATGCACTGCCTTTTTTACAACGTGGACGGTCGACGCTTGACGCGTCTCCGAGACGGAGTGTCCGTGGTAGACGTTTCCCTGGCCCGGAGCGATCTGGTTCCTGCTTTGTAGGAAGCCTGCACTGCCCTTTTTACGACCTGGACGGTCGACGCTCTGATCCGGAGCGATTTGGGTTCCCAATTTGCGGAAGCCTGCACTGCCCTTTTTGCGACATAGACGGTCGACGCTCTGTTACGAAGCGATTTGGGTTCCCAATTTGCGGGAGCCTGCACTGCCCTTTTCGCGACATAGACGGTCGACGCTCTGATCCGGAGCGATTTGGGTTCCCAATTTGCGGGAGCCTGCACTGCCCTTTTTGCGACATAGATGGTCGACGCTCTGTTATGAAGCGATTTGGGTTCCCAATTTGCGGGAGCCTGCACTGCCCTTTTTGCGACATAGACGGTCGACGCTCTGATCCGGAGCGATTTGGGTTCCCAATTTGCGGGAGCCTGCACTGCCCTTTTTGCGACATAGACGGTCGACGCTCTGTTACGAAGCGATTTAGGTTCCCAATTTGCGGGAGCCTGCACTGCCCTTTTTACGACATGGACGGTCGACGCTCTGATCCGGAGCGATTTGGGTTCCCAATTTGCGGGAGCCTGCACTGCGCTTTTTGCGACATAGACGGTCGACGCTCTGTTACGAAGCGATTTGGGTTCCCAATTTGCGGGAGCCTGCACTGCCCTTTTTGCGACATAGACGGTCGACGCTCTGATCCGGAGCGATTTGGGTTCCCAATTTGCGGGAGCCTGCACTGCCCTTTTTGCGACATAGACGGTCGACGCTCTGTTACGAAGCGATTTGGGTTCCCAATTTGCGGGAGCCTGCACTGCCCTTTTCGCGACATAGACGGTCGACGCTCTGATCCGGAGCGATTTGGGTTCCCAATTTGCGGAAGCCTGCACTGCCCTTTTTGCGACATAGACGGTCGACGCTCTGTTACGAAGCGATTTGGGTTCCCAATTTGTGGGAGCCTGCACTGCCCTTTTTGCGACATAGACGGTCGACGCTCTGATCCGGAGCGATTTGGGTTCCCAATTTGCGGGAGCCTGCACTGCCCTTTTTGCGACATAGACGGTCGACGCTCTGTTACGAAGCGATTTGGGTTCCCAATTTACGGGAGCCTGCACTGCCCTTTTCGCGACATAGACGGTCGACGCTCTGTTCCGGAGCGATTTGGGTTCCCAATTTGCGGGAGCCTGCACTGTCCTTTTTGCGACATAGACGGTTGACGCTCTGTTACGAAGCGATTTGGGTTCCCAATTTGCGGGAGCCTGCACTGCCCTTTTTGCGACATAGACGGTCGACGTTCTGTTACGAAGCGATTTGGGTTCCCAATTTGCGGGAGCCTGCACTGCCCTTTTTGCGACATAGACGGTCGACGCTCTGATCCGGAGCGATTTGGGTTCCCAATTTGCGGGAGCCTGCACTGCCCTTTTTGCGACATAGACGGTCGACGCTCTGATCCGGAGCGATTTGGGTTCCCAATTTGCGGGAGCCTGCACTGCCCTTTTTGCAACATAGACGGTCGACGCTCTGTTACGAAGCGATTTGGGTTCCCAATTTGCGGGAGCCTGCACTGCCCTTTTTGCGACATAGACGATCGACGCTCTGATCCAGAGCGATTTGGTAGACGTGCCCCCGGCACGGAGTGTCGCTGGTCGACGTTTCCCCGAGGCGGAGTGTCACTGTTTGACGCAAAGGTCGATGTTGGAATTGGTTGGTTTGATTTGTTTGACTTGAGTTGACATCAGCATCGCTATACTGGAATATGGTACCAGGATCGAATCATCGTCCGCCATGAGAGGATTTGGGAATTGGTTTTTTTTTTTTGGTTTGGCATCTGCATTGCTGCACTGGAATAATGCCAGGAGCAACTCATCATGTGCCCCGAGAGGATTTGGAAATTGGTGGCTTAGGAGACAGGTTTAGATCCCTGTCACCTAAGGTTTTTCCATTTTGTGAGCCGTTAGGGTCTCACCAAGCATTTTCTCCCTACGGGTCGTAAGAATCCCGTAGGTGTATTTTCTTCTTAGGAGTCGTGGGGACTCCTAAGTGTGTTGCTCCTTTGTGAGTCGTAGGGATCTCACGCGGGAATTTTCTCCTCACAAAGTCGAGAGGACTTTGCGAGTGCATTTCATTTCTTTTTTTTTCTTTTACGAGTTTGCCCCCTTTCGGGTTTTCACAAACTCGCCGGCAGTCCTGCTATTTTTACTCACGGAGCCCTTTCGGGTTTTCATCCGTGCCCATTTTGCTTGTGGACATACCTTTTTTTTTGTTTTTTTTTTGAGATCGGGATTGTTTTACGCCCGTGGATTGTATACGGTTTTGCAGGATGTATGATCCAGACCGTAGGGCCGGAAAAATTTCAGGACTTTGTTGGCTTCTGCATCGCTGCACTGGAATGTGGTACCAGGAGCGACTCATCATTCGCCGTTGGGGTATGGGATTTGGAATTTGGTTGGCGTCTGCATCGCTGCACTGGAATATGGTACCAGGAGCGACTCATCATTCGCCACTTGGGGGTTGGGGAGCGATGGCTTAGGAGACAGGTTTAGATCCCTGTCACCTAAGACTTTTCAATTTTATGGACCGTGGGGGTCCCATAAAAGCATTTTCTCCCTACGAGTCGTAAGGATCTCGCAGGTGTATGTTCTCCTTAGGAGTCGTGAGGACTCCCAAGTGTGTTTTTCCTTCGTGAGCCGTAAGGATCCCACAAAGGTTTGTTCTCCTCATGTATCGTGAGGACACATGAGTGGATTTCCCTCGTTCCCAGTTTAATGACTTAGAGGTCGACTGTTTTCAGTTTAATGACTTAGAGGTCATCTGTTTCCAATTTAACGACGTAGTGGTCATCTGTTCCAGTTTAACGACTTAGCGGTCATCTGTTTCCAGTTTAAAGACTTAGGGGTCAGCTGTTTCCAGTTTAACGACTTAGAGGTCATCTGTTTCCAGTTTAACAACATAGTGGTCATCTGTTTCCAGTTTAACGACATAGTGGTCATCTGTTTCCAGATTAACGACTTAGAGGTCATCTGTTTCCAGTTTAAAGACTTAGGGGTCTGCTATTTCCAGTTTAACGACTTAGAGGTCATCTGTTTCCAGTTTAACGACATAGTGGTCATCTGTTTCCAGTTTAAAGACTTAGAGGTCATCTGTTTCCAGTTTAACGACATAGTGGTCATCTGTTTCCAGTTTAAAGACTTAGAGGTCTGCTGTTTCCAGTTTAACGACTTAGAGGCCATCTGTTTCCAGTTTAAAGACTTAGAGGTCATCTGTTTCCAGTTTAAAGACTTAGTGATAATCTGTTTCCAGTTTAAAGACTTGGTGGTCAGCTGTTTCCAGTTTAAAGATTTAGATGTCTGTTTCCAGTTTAAAGACTTAGAGGTCATCTGTTTCCAGTTTAAAGACTTGGTGGTCATCTGTTTCCAGTTTAACGACTTGGTGGTCTATTGATGGCGAGCTTGGAATTTTGGGGTTGGGGCCGGCATCAGCGTTGCTAACACTGAAGCAGGGGTGCCAGGCAATTCATCATTTGTCTTTTCCTGTTAGGGAGCGATGGCTTAGGAGACAGGTTTAGGTCCCTATCACCTAAGGTTTTTCAATTTTATGGGCCGTGAGGGTCCCATAAAAGCATTTTCTCCTTGCAAGTCGTAAGGATCCCGCAGGTGTATTTTCTCCTTAGGAGTCGTGAGGACTCCTAAGTGTGGTTTTCCTTTGTGAGTCGTAAGGATCCCACAAAGGTTGTTCTCCTCATGTATCGTGAGGACACATGAATGGGCCTTCTCAATGGAGCATAATTCCCAAGGCGGAGACCAGCCGCGTAACTGGTGGTTGCGGTGGGGCATGGGTATGCTGAGAATTATTTGAGCCCGTGGATTGTATACGGCAGTCAATTTGGGGATTAGCCGTAGGGCTGGAAGAATTTTGGGAAACTGGATTTTTGTTTGGCGTCTGCATTGCTGCACTGGAATAATGCCAGGAGCAACTCATCATCCGCCCTTTTTTTTTGTTTTACCGCGATTGCTCTATCATTTTAGCTTTTATCATCGCGAAAATCGCGATTGCCCTATCATTTCGGCTATTTATTCGCGGTTGCCCAATCATTTCGGCTTTTCATTTTTTCTTTTATTTACACTTTTTTTTTATTTACACATGTATATATATATATATATATATATATATATATATATATATATATTTTTTTTTACATTCCCAGTTTAACGACTTAGAGGTCGACTGTTCCCAGTTTAATGACGTGGTGGTCGATTGTTTCCCAGTTTAACGACGTGGTGGTCCTCTTTGCTTATCCCAGCTCCTTGAATATTGATCTTGGCGGAGCTATGTTGATGACCTAGCTCTGTGGCTTGCCAATACATCCGAGGATTGTGAGGTTTTTCCAAGCTTATATTGGTCCTCTGCCCAATCTTTGAAAACACAGCAGTCTTCAATGGTATGGCTCAGCACTCTATGGTATGGGCAGTATATGGGACTGCCAGTCATATTCATTTCATGTGGCCTTTTCGGGATAGGCAGTTGCAGGCCATTGTTCAGGGCTTCCTCGAATATATCGCGGACCTCATCCCTCCTAAAGGAGTACACCTTCTTCCTTCTCTCCATCAGAGTAGGTGCCCTCACTGATGCCGGTCCGTAAGGCCGATCAATCTTTGGTTCGCCCTGCACATGTCTAGGAGGGTTAGGTTCCCGAAAGGCTTTGGTCTCCATTTGCATGAAATCGGCGGTCGTAGCTTGACTGTTTGCTAACACGCCTTTAGACAGTTCTATCTCTCCCTTCTTGTATTGCCTTTCGACCCAATCTTTGAAGACGAAGCAGTCCTCAATGGAATGACCTATCACCCTGTGATAGGGGCAATATTTTGGGTCGTCGGTCATATTCTCTTCTTGTGGTCTCTTTGATTCTGGCAGTTGTAGACCGTTTCTTAGGGCGTCCCTAAATATCTTGTGGACCTTTTCCCTCTTGAAAGAATAGACCTTTTCCAGCTTCCCTTTTAGAGGCGATTCCCCCCCGGCGTATGTATCGGAGGGACTGGAGGCTAATTGCGGCCGTTTTTCGCGAAGGCGCTCCGCTTTTAGGTTGAAAGGGATATCAGTTGGCTGCTCCCGGGTACCAATCCCTAGCTCATGAGCCAAAATTTGATTCTGCTGTAATTGCAATCGGGCGACTTGGGTCGCGAGATCTGCCACGATGTTTGCCAGCTCGTCGACTTTGGAATAGACCTCAGCCATCTTCTCATCCCTGTCCTGAAATTGCCTTTAAAGCCATTGGAATAATGCTTGTTCTGTAGTTCTGGCTATGACAACCGGGTAATCTTTATTGCCTGAGATCCATTCCGTAGGAACCACGGGCTCCTCTGGCTTATCGGCCTGAGCGGGCTCTTCATCATTTAGATCGAGCCGATGCTGGATGGCGTCAATCGTATCATCACCATGGCTGTGAAGAAGAGGAGGATTCGTTTCTTCATGTCCGACCATGTAGACAGTGTGGATAACACATTCAGCCATTCTTTCATCACTGGCAGCTGGTTTCGCGGAGCGGTCCGGGCTTTGGAAATTCATAAATTTTAACATGGCCAGAGCCCTAGCCCTTTTGTTGGCTCTATATCTGAGCCGCTTCTGCCTCAGCTTCTCTGCCTTAAGCGCTTGGCAGGCTTCTGCTCTTCGAGAAGCCGCCATAGGCCGAGTGATGGGGATGCTTGAGAAGACATCTGCCCGCGTGTCCGTCGAAGGTATCGCCTGGGCTTGCCCACGACGTCTGGCAACTTCTTTTGTTCCGATGGCTTTGCCCCCAGTTGGGGCCATGGAAAGCCGTCCAGACACCGATTTGCGTTTGGGTTGGGGCGCCCTTGAGATCACCACATTTGGTCTCCTGCCTTTCGAGACCGGTTTGTCTGCCACCGGGGCTTGAGGAGCTGGGATGGCGCCAACTGGTATGAACATAATAGAGCCGAATGGCAGCGGCTCCTCCTCCCATTATCGCCCGAGACTGGCCGGAAGGACCGTCCTGAAGTCTATCTTCATCGTGTAGAAGACGGGAGTCGTGCTGAGAGCTGAGATCGTCCTTGGAGACATTGTTGGAGAGTGATTGCTTGAAAACCTGTATGAAAGAGCATTATTTTAGTATAAATATAGGTATGTATATTGATTGAGTTCGCATGAACGTTTAACCCAAAATATGGGAGGAGAGATTGGTCCCACCGGGCGTGCCAGAATCTATAGGGTGTTTTTCGTCACCCCATTGAGATGGGAATACGCGCGCGCTTGTCAGGCGTATACTACATATTCCCCCTGCCTAGGGTAGGCCGGGGTTTATTGATTGTGGGGATCCAAATCTCCGGCAGCCGCGGACTAAGCTGCCGTTAATTACCCCTCGCCTTTGGGGCGAGAGAACCTCCGATTAACGGGTTAAAATGGTCATGCGAACTCAATGTGCAGTGTACGTGTGTTGTGTTTTGAAAGAGGGGTTTGGATATATCGGGAGCTATGCAGAGTTTTTACGGGGGTCCCGCTACCCGGATAGCGGGCTGGGGGTCAAGGGGGCTAGCAGCCCCTTGCGGGGTGCGGGGCAGCGTCCCGTTAGAAATTTTTTTCTAACAGGGACAGTGTCGCGGAGTATGTGTGTGTGTAAATATGTATACATATGTGTATATATATATATGTGTATATATATATATAAGAAAGAGGGGGAAAAGGCATCCAAAGGATGCGTGGGGCCAACGCCTTGAGCGCTGTGCGCTTAGGTGCTGTGCTCTCAGGCGTAAGCGCGCCACGTGTCGGCATGTGGGCGTTTTGCGCTCGAGCGCAGTGCGCCTGAGCGCAAGCGTGCCACGTGTCCGCACGTGGGCGCTTTGCGCTCGAGCGCAGTGCGCCTGAGCGCAGCACGCCACGTGTCGGTACGTGGGCGCTTTGCGCTCGAGCGCAGTGCGCCTGAGCGCAAGCGCGCCACGTGTCGGCACGTGGGCGCTTTGCGCTCGAGCGCAGTGCGCCTGAGCGCAAGCGCGCCACGTGTCGGCACGTGGGCGCTTTGCGCTCGAGCGCTGGGCACTGGCGAGACAAAGGGACTTTTAGTCCCAGAACCAGAAGGTATGCTTCAGAAAGGAAATATTTATTATATATATATCTATATAAATATATGGAGTCAAACTCCTAAAATGTTTTGGTTGATGAAAGGGGTTCTTCCTCTTCCTCCTCTGTTGGCTGGATCTTGATGATCAAGAGATGTGAGATCTAAAAATCGCTCCTTTCTGAGATCTAATGGTAGATCCAAGTTCCCTTTGTGGGTTTTGTGGTGGAAGACTTCTTAGTTTTTGAAAAGAAAGAGTAAAACTCTTGATTTAATTCAAAAGAAATGAGAAGGTTTAGAACCTTGGAGAAGGAGCAGGAGGCACAAAAGATCTCAGATCTAAAATTTTTTGTGGAGAGAATGAAAAAGTGTATATTTTATTCATCATGTTGCCTTATATAGGCTTACATATTTACATATAGCCCCTTGGGCTTTACAAAAATGGCATTTTAGTCATCCCATGGCTCATGTGCCATTTCATTTTTGCACATAAGCCATGGGCTTACAAAATATTGGCTTTATGCCCATTTTGTTTACATTCATGCATAAAAAATTACATAAAAATTATTTTTGACATGATTTCGTTGTTGGCATGGGAAGGCTGGCCGCGGGCTCGACTTGGGCATGGGCCCGCTTGACCTGGACTTGGGCCCACCTAGCTTGGGGGATTGACCTTGACTTTGACTCGGTCAATCGAGATGTAAATTTTTACCCCAACATCCGGCAACCGTGGCTCCCACGCAGCGACTAATTCCATGACCCGCTGGGTACCGCATTGCTCTAAGCCACGGTTTTGGGAAAGAGACCATCGCCGCAATGCCCATCGTGCTCCCGTGCCACCCGAGGAGGCGTCGGTTAGCTGGCCTGCTTCCAGGCACGACCGACGCCCTCTCCCTCGTCGGGTCCACGCACACAGCTCGCGTCAGGGCTACTCCAAAAGAACGTCGCCCGAGAATCTGAGAAAATTGATAGAGCGGAATCGAAGCCGCACTACCGCGAGTCTAAGGGCGGAAATGGCCACCACTCCGACTGTGTCGAATCCTCGGGGTATCACAACCGCCTCGAAGCCCTCAAAAAGAAGCTCGAAGGCATACGAAGAGACGGCCCTCCATCCGGCGAAGGAGCTAGATATTCCACGGACTCTCTCACAAACCCCTTCACCGAGGAATTGCTGGCTAAACGAGTTTCCTCCAAGAACAATCCGTCCAAGGTGGCTCTCTTTGACGGAAAGTCCGACCCAAAGGATTATTTGGATGCGTTCACAGCAGAAATGAGCTTCCAGGATAACTCGGACGCAGCTCATCGCCGCAGCTGGTAGCTTCCTACCCCACAACGCAGCGGATCGAAGCCCTCATCTCGAGGCCACCGAGCAGCTTCCCTGCCCGGTCAATCCCTGGCGGGTAGATTCCTACCCATCTACGCCAAGGATCAAAACCCTCATCTCGAGGCCACCGACCAGCTTTCCTGCCCAGTCAATCCCTGGCGGGTAGATTCCTACCCATCTACGCCAAGGATCGAAGCCCTCATCTCGAGGCCACCGTGCAGCTACCCTGCCCGGTCCACTCGTAGCTGGTAGCTTCCTACCCAACAACGCTGTGGATCAAAAGCCCTCGTTACGAGGCCACCGAGCACCTTCCCTGCCTGGTCCATCCGCAGCTGGTAGCTTCCTACCCCACAACGCTGCGGATTGAAGCCCCCATCTCGAGGCCACCGAGCAGCTTCCCTGCCCGGTCAATCTCTGGCGGGTAGATTCCTACCCATCTACGCCAAGGATTGAAGCCCTCATCTCGAGGCCACCGAGCAGCTTCCCAGCCCAGTCAATCCCTGGCGGGTAGATTCCTATCCATCTACGCTAAGGATCGAAGCCCTCATCTCGAGGCCACCTCGCAGTTACTCTGCCCGGTCTATCCGCAGTTAGTAGCTTCCTACCCCACAACGCTGTGGATCGAAGCACTCATCTCGAGGCCACCGAGCAGCTTCCCTGCCCGGTCAATCCCTGGCGGGTAGATTCTTACCCAAATACGCAAAAGATCGAAGCCCTCATCTCGAGGCCACCGCGCAGCTACTCTGCCCGGTCCATCCGCAGCCGGTAGCTTCCTACCCCACAACGTTGCGGATCGAAGCCCTCATCTCGAGACCACCGAGTAGCTTCCCTGCCCGGTCAATCTCTGGCGGATAGATTCCTACCCATCTACGCCAAGGATCAAAGACCTCATCCCGAGGCCACCGAACAGCTTCCCTGCCCTGTCAATCCCTGGTGGGTAGATTCCTATCCATCTACGCCAAGGATCGAAGCCCTCATCTCGAGGCCACCACGCAGCTACTCTGCTCGGTCCATCCGCAGCTGGTAGCTTCCTGCCCCACAACGCTGTGAATCGAAGCCCTCATCTCGAGGCCACCGAGTAGCTTCCCTGCCCGGTCAATCCCTGGCGGGTAGATTCTTATCCATCTACGCCAAGGATCGAAGCCCTCATCTCGAGGCCACCGCGCAGCTACTCTGCCCGGTCCATCCGCAACTGGTAGCTTCCTACCCCACAACGCTGTGGATCGAAACCCTCCTCACGAGGCCACCGAGCAGCTTCCCTGCCCGGTCAATCCTTGGCGGGTAGATTCCTACCTATCTACGTGGAGTATCGAAGACCTCATCTCGAGGCCACCGCGCAGCTAGTCTGCCCGGTCCATCCGCAGCCGGTAGTTTCCTACCCCCACAACGCTGCGGATCCAAAGCCCTCATCACGAGGCGACCGGGCATCCTCATGCTCGGTTCATCCTGGCGGGCAGCTTCCTGCCCCTCGACGCCAAGGATCGAAAGCCCTCATCACGAGGCAACCAGGCAACCTCACGCTCGGTTCATCCTACTAGGAAGCTTCCTGTCCCACAACAATGCGGATCAAAAGCCCTCATCACGAGGTGACCGGGCATTCTCCTACTCGGTCCATCAACTCCAGGCAGCTTCCTGCCCTACAAAGAGATGGATCAAAGCCCTCGTCATGAAGCCGCCAGACATCTTCATGCTCGGTCTCAACTGTGGATCCCTGAGCTTCACATTGAACCAGCTGGCAAGCCTCTGCTCGGCGCATGCACCCGAAGAAGGAAAGCTCCTAACATGGCTCAAGTAAAAAAAGCTCCTGACATGGCTCAAGTAAAAAAAATAGGAGAGCTCGAGTTCGGTCGATAGATGGCCCTAACAGACGAAACGACGCCTCCATTCATTCCTGGGCAATCGACATCATGATTCTCGGTGCCAAACCGAGCAGAAGATTCTCCGTGTAGTCCACTCTCAACCCGACCCATAAATAGGTCGGAAGGAGAGTGGGGGGCTAATGATGATGCTCAGAAGTGGTGTTTGTTGGATATAGTGCCCTCAGAGTCAATTATTGGATCGCAGGCACGTGATTGCAATGATTGAGGGAGGACCTATACCGGTAGGACAGTCTTACTCGAGAGCTTTGTATACTATCTAGTTTGTCTTTATCATTGTGTACATGCTTTAGGTGACATTGTAGTTCACTATTACACGTTGATAGAGAATAGTATGCTACCATGCTTTGTCTTTATCATCGTGTACTGCTTTAGGCGACCTTACAGGTCACTATTATACATTGATAGAGCCCTTAGGATTCTTGCTTGACTGCCAGCAGTATGATGGCGATCATATACGTGGGAGCTGGGGTCAATAAGCACACCCTTAAAAGGTCCCTAGTCATGGGAGTTTTCGAGATAGGGTATCGATACTCCGGAGTAAACTAGTGTATACAGTCGAGACCCCGACGAGGGGCGACGGCCGGTCTCACAAGCCATTGGTGTCAGTTGGTTCACCTAAGATGTATACAGGTGCTAATTGGGTTATGAGTACACCGGACAGGACTCGCCGGGAATATGCTAGTTGGTATTATACCTGACATCAGATAGCAGTTCCCTGGTGACATGTGTAGAGGTTAGTTCATCGACCTGAGATCGTCATTTGTCTCGTGTGAGTTCCCACTGTGCTTTGATTACTACCCTACCATGGCTCAAAGGAGTCGTGCAAACAGGTTTTAGTTGGGTACAGTCCCGAGCTAAATGGAGGCAGTGAGCGGATCGACAGGGGTTTCATCTCTCCCGGTATTGGGGGTGAGATCGCGCTGTGTCTAGGAGAGCCATTACACGAAGTCCTTAGCTAAGGCAGGAGATTTACTGGTAGGTATTCCAGTAATATCTCAGGGTGTTCTGGGCTACACTCCGATACGATTTGTACCGCTTTTGGGGGTCTGACTTTTACCAACCCCCTAGGCCCGCCATGCGATGCTCATAGACGAACGGACCGAACTGTACGGATATTGTCACTGACAGGCTCAGTAGGGTGTCAAGATGAGTTCGCTCATCGACCTCCCTTTTGGTCAATACCTGGTAGCCCGTTACGTACGGCTAGTACCTCTGACGTGCTAGTGGTTAAATCCACGGCTAAATTATTGACGAGTCTTTAGAGTTCCCCACAGACAGTTTCTCAAGTTTCGGGGAAACGTTGTAGAGGCCGTATGAAATATGGCAGGGTTCGATCATATACGTGCGGTAGTGCACGGATCATGATCGGGCGGATCATACTAGTGGGCTTTGGTTTAAGCCGGATCCTAGTATTAGATTTGTTGGATTACTTTAGTCTCATCGCATTCGCATTCAGTCGGAATGCGGATGCAGGTATGTATATACAGGTGAGGAATATCCTTGTGATCCGTCACGAGTTTACTTTAGTAGATGCCATTCTCTTTTTATTGTTGCAAACATTTGGATTAATGTTTGTAAATGGAAATTGTGAGCTCAAAGTCATGTCGGAGTGCATTAAATGTGGCATGTGCAAGGGTAGTGACTCATGGTATTATTCTTTGTGCATGCTATCATTTCATGGTTGATTATTATGTGAGATTGTGATGGGAGGAGAGAGAGGGCAGCCACACTATATTAGGGTGAGCTCTTGGATTATTTTTTCTAGCACTCACAACATTATCTTACACAAGAATAACAAAAGGCTTCATCATCTTCTTCTCTCTTCTTCTCTTGGAGCTCACTATCTCCTCACTAATGGCATCTACTAAATCCTCAAGAGACAAAATGACTTACAACAGATAAACTGCAGGTTCTGTTGGGGTAGACGTTCCCCACATTCTCTACATCGCCTTGGACACGTCGGCTAGCGAGTTTCGTGCCCGAGTTACTTCGGACGAAACGGGAGCCCGTAAAAAGACTCGAAGATATGATGCCCTTTCCGACGAGGAGATCGAGACCGGAGATGCCGCGAGGAGCTTGGGATGGTGGCCAAACACCGAAGGACACGGATCGATCGGTATAGCTTTCCAACCCTTTCTCTAGTTGCTAGTTGTAGGTTAATGGTTCGATCCGGGATTAAAGTCTGCGATAGTGCCGGTTTCAAGTTTAGAAAAAGTTTTCTTTTCCGCATTTTGGCCTCGGATAGACGGCCGGGGCGCTACCGTAGACTTACATGGTATCAGAGCCACGCCATTAACCTTTACTAGCTTGCTCTAACGTGTTTAGAACTTCGATCGAACGAAATTTCCAAAACCGCGATTCCAATTTGTGCAGTTTCTATTGAAATTTTTTTGTCGTCGAAAAATTATTTTGAGTGTTGCAGAAATACGTGCAGGCTTTTCTAAGATATCTGTAAAAATTTGGTTGACTGTTGTTACTGTTGCGCCGCGGAACCGCGGTCTTACCCATGTTTTGGTCGCGGTTCCGCCGCCATTCTATCTCTTCACTGCACCAAATTTTCTACAGTTGTCTCTGACTTGGAATTGGGGTTTCTGGTAATTTTTGTTTTGGCCCAGATTATTTTGAGTACTGGGTATTGTACTTGGGGCCCACTTCGGGAAATTTTGTCGATCGAAAATTTTAAATATGTTAGTTTACAGTACTTACATTATATCTGCGACCGTGAATGTCATTTGATCGGTAAATCTTGTTTAATTGCTATAGCCCTTTTAGACGGATTTGCGAATATGACATTCACGTTGATGTTCTGTGTTGTGCTGTGATGTTGCGGATTTGTCGTGGTGGATAGCCTGGATGCAATGGTAGTACACTTTGGTTATATTTGTACATTTGATATTGCGGTGCGAGCGTCCGACATGTGGACTGTCGTCACTGCCTGTTTGTATATTATTCTTTTAGGGCATGACCGGGCTGAGGTCGATGTACCCGTTGTATATATTTTACTTTCTGTACTAGGATTACCCCGCGGAAGGATGCACGGGTAGCTGGGTTCTAGAGGGCAACGGGCCCGCATCTCATGGCTTTGAAACGGAGGGGTTTCACTTTAGAATTGGCGGGCTATTCGCCGCACTCGTAGGGGGTATAGGTTGACCCAAGGAGGGGTGCTCAAGTTACCGGATTCCGTGAAGTGCTGGGTGGTCCATTCACGTTGTTGAAGGGGGCAGCCTCGCTTCAGGTTTTGGCGGGTAACTTGCCGCGTCCGTAGGGGTCTAGGATTTCATTGCACAGGCTATCCACATGACCAGGAGAATGTCGGGTTTCAGTAGCGGCTCTATGAAACCTGGGGATCCCAGATTATCTGTATTGTTCTGTGATGCTTATTACATTTCTGTGATGTTGCATTTTTATCATGCCTTGAGCGATTATTATATATTGATATATATACTAGTAGATGTTGTATATATTTTACACCCGCGCTAGTTCAGTCCCCGCTCTGTCGTTAGTTAAGTAACCTAACGGGTGATGACGGGACCCGGTGCGAATGCGGATGGCATATACGTATATCATATTTTCGTTCTTTATTGGTGTGATCAATTGATGGGACTGCATTGATTCGGATCAATGCAAGCTAAATAAACCTGTTTGATGTTGTTGGAACAATTTTCAAAAAGCTGTTGTTGCAAGGACGTTCTCTTTTGTTTTGCACAGTGGTATTCGGTTATGAATATCCAGCACCTCAGTCGATGAGGCAAGGGCCGAGATCTCTTCACCGGGAGTGACCCCTTGGACAGAAGTTTGCGTCAGGGTAATAACTTCACTGTAGTCGATTACTTTTTGCTTTGCATCGTGGTATTCAGTTGGAATATCCTGCACCTCATTCTATGGGAAAAGAGCCGAGATCCCTTCACCGGGAGTGACCTCTTTAGCAAAAGTTTTCGCCACTATATTTTTATAAAAAAAAGCTATCCGGTTTCTTCAACGATATCAAGTTCATTACGTTAAAGGTTTTTCGCCAAAAAACATTCGCAGCCCTCCGTCATTTCAGAAAGGTAGCACTTAGTATTCATGCTATGTATGTTGGCCTTCGTCAAGGCATAGTGTATGGTAGGTATTTGTTACTTTTCTGCAGCATAGATAGATGCGTTGGTTTGGGACAGTCGTACTACTATTTTGGCCTTCGTCAAGGGTATGTACAGGTGGGTTCAAATTAACCTGGATAATGACGGGTAGAACTTGACATGTGACTTATGATATGTTGGCCTTCGTCAAGGTCATAAGAGTATGGGGTAAAAATCATATCGGGAGTTTCTAAAGAAACTGAAACTTGCCAGATATGTGCATACCTTCTGCAGTGTGATAACGTGAGTGGATTCCATCACGTTATCATGCGATGATAGTTGGATCCCGATTCCCACTGATGAGTTGGTTTACTCCTCGGGTGATCCCGACTAATTCTTCTTTCAGGTTTGGAAGAGAATTTGACGTTACATTGGGAGGTTTCCTGATTAGATAAAGTGATAACCATTCTGATCTAGATTAGAGTGCACGCTGAGTGTTTCTTTTCTCTCTCTCTTTGGCAGCGACATGGCCCGACCCTTGACTATGACTCAGTAACCAAGTTGACCGAACCTTCTTAAAACACTGGCTTTTGGATTGTCAGAGTTGCATACCTCATTGCCACTCCTACTTTTACCCTTTTTCTCAAGAACACCCCGTATTACTACGAACATCCACTTCCATTGGATAAGACCATCGTATGGTTATATACGAACTCGAAGGAACTTGTTCCAGATTCGAGAATGGTTCCGGTTCTGGAGAAAAAGAATAGGACTATTCAGTTGTCTTTTCCTTTTACCTTCTCTCAGGTTGCGAGTGTTCCTTGGATTAGGACGGTACACCTATTATGCTAATTAGATAGTCTTCTTCCAAACCATAGGCAGGTGCCGAACGGTGGGGAATGAAGAAAACCAATTAGCCTAACGATGGTGTACAGAAGCTAATAAGTTAAGACAAATAAAGGGATTAGAAAGAGGGCAAAGTAAACTGCGACTGTTATTCACGACCAAACCAAGTATTTTATCGCCACTCCTACTTCACCTTTGTATTTCTCCAGAACACTCCGTATCACTACGAAGATCCACAGTTATTTGGATACTCCATCGTATGGTTATATACGAACTCGAAGGAACTTGTTCCAGTTCGGGGATGGATTCTGGTTCAGGAGAAATAGGAATAAGGTTTTATTCAGTTGTCTTTTATCTTTACCTTCTCTCGGGTTGCGAGTGCTCCTAGGATTAGGACAGTACACCCATTATGCTTATTGGATAGTCTTCTTCCAAACCATAGGCTAGTGCCAAACGGTAAGGAAGGAAGAAAACCATTTGGCCAAAAGGGGTGTACAGAAGGCAATGACTAAAGATATATATAGGGATTTGGAGAGATGACATAAAAATATACGGTTACAGTTGTGAATCTGGATAATGGAAGAAGCATTACTAGGAATACCCGGATACCCCTACGAAATATTTTCATGTTTCAATTTCACTGTGTATTGTTAATAGAAAACTGATTTCCCAATTAGACACTTACTCCAGTGTATGTATTTACCAGGTATGATTCTCACATCTGTATGGTTTTACAGATGATAAGTGGGAGTAAATTATTGGGAATTGGGTGATCATCCTCATTATATCGGGATTCGTTATAATTGGTGATATTTGAGGAAATCACCTGGGTTGTTTGCCGGACGACAAATATTTGGTTTTGAATATCCGTTGTAATGCACCAATTTCAAATTGATATATCTGTACGTTTATTTTTATAAAGTGAGATATAACTTTTTGAAATTATGTCTATGACATTTACCTATATCAGTGGATGGTTAGGTAAGGAGCATTAAACAGCGGTGTAATTCTTCTTAACCATAAGTACAGTTTTCAACGTACAACACACATGGAATGAGTTATTAGACTCAGGGGACTTATACAGAGTATTATATGTTGTCCAGTGTCCATTAGGACAGAGGGGTTGGTATTCGTACTATATTCTGTTTACTTGTGACTTCTCTAGTTCTTAGACATGTGTTTCGTAGAAATACAAGATCCAAGTTTTGAGAAGTTATAGGTATATGAATAAAGTAGAGAACTAGGTATTGCAAGTATCAGGATTCTTCAAGGTGATCGAAGATGTAGATACTTGTGTATGGTATTCAGTTGAAAGTAATGATTATGAGAACTTATTTCTCTTTCAGGTTACTCATATCTGGATGTACTCCTAAGTTGAGTAACGCCGATCGGCCTCCTTCCATTTAGTTGACATGCACTGGAGACAGCTGCATGATTTGAATCTGGTTCCAATTAAATCAGTGCCTCTGTTTCTATATTGGATATAGAATAGTTCATATCTTAACATTGTTAAGGTACGGGGAGTTTTCCGGCTTATGCTTAAAACCAGACTCTGGATAACTCAAGGCACGTTTATGTAATAGCAGTTTGTGGGTTGACCCGGGCTATGACGAGGGTTGATTTTCTACCATCTGGAAGATCAATAGTGATATTGTTCTTGACTCGCCACAGTTTTAATAAAAATGGATTTTTTCATAAAACAGATGTGGGAGTATGGTAGAACTAGAAGTGATTCCAGAACCACAAGCGATTACTGAAAATTTAATTAGAACCTAAAAATTCAATCTGGTTTGACATTCCATTGGCCACTCCGCAGATATGGTGGGTAACCTCAGGCACCCGAGAGGTACTCCGGTAGCCTCAAGGACGGTGATATGGAGGTTCTTGTTTACCCAGACTTGCCATTGCTGTTGTTCCAGACTGTGAGACCCGGCAGGAGGATGAGTATAGCGTCGTTCTAAACTAGCTTTAGAAGTGCACGTGTATATGACTCTGCCAGAGGGTTGTCGTAGTCAGTGGGAGCAGCGGAAGCATAGTAGACAAGTGGCTTATGTCTATTTATGGACTAAGGCAGATATAGCGGAGATAGATCATCTATTTCTGATGTGATAGTCATAGCTTTGACTTCATCAGAATAAAGAATGGATCTGTTAAGAAGGTAGTAAGGTGTGATGTCCTGGTATTTGGATAACATACACAGAGTAGGAAGTGAAATTCCTATACTACGATCGGTTATATATTTTGGTTGTCACACAGTGGTTTCTCCGCATAAAGGATATAGATATAATATCTGACATTCTGGTTACTAGATCTATGGTTTTTGATCTAGATTTGGGTAGTTTCCCAATCTGGGTACTTTGACAGTATTCTAAAGGTATTTAGAATGGACGACTCCTGGCACGGTAGTGTACCTGCAGGAGATGGAGTCACCCTCTCTAAAGGTGTCTTACAGACTAAAGGGGAGAGGGATGTGCATGATCAGCAGATCACTTGCTTAGGCAATTGAGTTGATCATGAGATGTCAAGTACCACACCGGATGTTGTTTTTGCACGAGATGCAATAAGTTGATATCAATCCAATCCTGGAGAAACATTAGGAAGCAGTTTTAGAACATAAGTGGATGTTCTAAGGATATGATAACAACAGCTTCTTTTAGGAGACGGTTATCATTTCAGGCTTCCAAGGTGACCTGGATGACAGAGTGACTGTCATAGTTATAGTTTTCCCTCTGACGAGGGGCAGCATTTTGGACAGGTGGTCGAAGCGGGTACTGAGGGAGGTGTGGCGCAGGATACTGATTAAGTTCAGTTGACGATACAGTCTAAGAAGTTTGGATTTGGAGTTCATTTATGAACCAGGTCACATCAGATATCCAAACATATTCTAAGACTGGTATTGCTCATTTCGGGAGATGGCTTTCTCCGCGAACTTGAGATAAAGAGAGACATAGAAAGAAACATCAGGGCGGATCCACTCACTGAGGCTATTCCTCGAACGCAATAGTTTCGCAAACGGGTTTTGTGAGACTGATTAGTAGAGGAGTTGGGTGTTCGGTATCACACGGGCTGTGAGTATGCGACATCGCAATAATTAGCCTTGAGTGCAAGTGGGAGATTGTTGGATATAGTTCCCTCAGAGTCAATTATTGGATCGCAGGCACGTGATTGCAATGATTGAGGGATGACCTATACCGGTAGGACAGTCTTACTCGAGAGCTTTATATACTATCTAGTTTGTCTTTATCATCGTGTACATGCTTTAGCTGACATTGTAGTTCACTATTACACGTTGATAGAGAATAGTATACTACCATGCTTTGTCTTTATCATCGTGTACTGCTTTAGGTGACCTTATAGGTCACTATTACACATTGATAGAGCCCTTAGGATTCTTGCTTGACTGCCAGCAGTATGATGGCGATCATATACGTAGGAGCTGGGCTCTATAAGCACACCCTTAAAAGGTCCCTAGTCGTGGGAGTTTTCGAGACAGGGCATCGATACTCCGGAGTAGACTAGTGTATACAGTCGAGACCCCGACGAGAGGCGGCGGCCGGTCTCACAAGCCATTGGTGTCAGTTGGTTCACCTAAGATGTATACAGGTGCTCATTGGGTTATGAGTACACCGTACAGGACTCGCCGGGAATATGCTAGTTGGTATTATACCTGACATCAGATAGCAGTTCCCTGGTGACATGTGTAGAGGTTAGTTCATCGACCTGAGATCGTCATTTGTCTCGTGTGAGTTCCCACTGTGCTTTGATTACTACCCTACCATGGCTCAAAGGAGTCGTGCAAACAGGTTTTAGTTGGGTACAGTCCCGAGCTAAATGGAGGCAGTGAGCGGATCGGCAGGGGTTTCGTCTCTCCCGGTATTGGGGGTGAGATCGCGCTGTGTTTAGGAGAGCCATTACATGAAGTCCTTGGCCAAGGCAGGAGATTTACTGGTAGGTATTCCAGTAATATCTCAGGGTGTTCTGGGCTACACTCCGACACGATTTGTACCGCTTTTGGGGGTCTGACTTTTACCAACCCCCTAGGCCCGCCATGCGATGCTCATAGACGAACGGACCGGACTGTATGGATATTGTCACTGACAGGCTCAGTAGGGTGTCAGGATGAGTTCGCTCATCGACCTCCCTTTTGGTCAATACCTGGTAGCCCGTTACGTACGGCTAGTATCTCTGACGTGCTAGTGGTTAAATCCATAGCCAAATTATTGACGAGTCTTTAGAGTCCCCCACAGACAGTTTCTCAAGTTTCGGACGAAACGTTGTAGAGGCCGTATGAAATATGGTAGGGTTCGATCATATACGTGCGGTAGTGCACGGATCATGATCGGGCGGATCATACTAGTGGGCTTTGGTTTAAGCCAGATCCTAGTATTAGATTTGTTGGATTACTTTAGTCTCATCGCATTCGCATTCAGTTGGAATGCGGATGCAGGTATGTATATACAGGTGAGGGGTATCCTTATGATCCGTGACGAGTTTATTTTAGTAGATGTCATTCTCTTTTTATTGTTGCAAACATTTGGATTAATATTTGTAAATGGAAATTGTGAGCTCAAAGTCATGATGGAGTGCATTAAATATGGCATATGCAAGGGTAGTGACTTACGGTATTATTTTTTGTGCATGCTATCATTTCATGGTTGATTATTGTGTGAGATTGTGATGGGAGGAGAGAGAGGGCAGCCACACTATATTCGGGTGGGCTCTTGGATTATTTTTTCTAGCACTCACAATATTATCTCACACAAGAATAACAAAAGGCTTCATCATCTTCTTCTCTCTTCTTCTCTTGGAGCTCACTATCTCCTTACTAATGGCATCTACTAAATCCTCAAGAGACAAAGTAATGACACACATTCTCTACATCGTCTTGGACACGTCGGCTAACGAATTTCGTGCCCGAGTTGCTTCGGACAAAGCGGGAGCCCGTAAAAAGACTCGAAGATATGGTGCCCTTTCCGACGAGGAGATCGAGACCGGAGATACCGCGAGGAGCTTGGGATGGTGGCCAAAGATCGAAGGACATGGATCGATCGGTATAGTTTTCCAACCCTTTCTCTAGTTGCTAGTTGTAGGTTAATGGTTCGATCCGGGATTAAAGTCTGCGATAGGTTTCAAGTTTAGAAAAAGTTTTCGTTTCCGCATTTTGGCCTCGGATAGATGGCTGGGGCGCTACCGTAGACTTACAGTATTTCCTCAGATCACGACACATGGCGAATGACGTGTCACCCGCGACAGCTCACTAGACTCCTGAAGGGATACCGATGTAAAATCAGTGCGGAGTATTGATGACCTTTCTCAGCTTATCCCTGAGCTTGCACTCCGCCTCGTACCGAAGATCGACCTAGCCGCCGAACTGGCGCCCATTCTCTTTTGCTCGTCTCCGAGCTATTGCAGAGCTGAACTTTCTCGGCCTCCCGGCTTGTCTCCGAGCCTCACGCCGAGCTAAGCCTCCCCAGCTCTCCCGGACAAACGAGAATGCGAGGCCTTAGCGCTTCCGCAACGGCTCCGCGTATCTCGCCAAAGCGAGATATCCGCCGCCCCACGTCCCGCATCCCACGCAGGCTCGTTTCCCCATTAATGAGCGGATCCTGCCATTAACGCGGGCGTAACGTACAGGCGTAACTGACGGCGGAGATCTCGCACCGGCTCGCTCCACGCGACCCCTATATAAACTCCTCTCTCAGACGACTCAGGTAAGGCGATTCTATCTAAATAGGCTGCTACTCTGTCCAAATATCTCAACTAACTTGGTCGTCGGAGGGTCCACGGTGGTACAACCACCCCGGGACTTCCTTGCAGGTAGATCAGCTCCATTGCTAACCAAGCTCACTGAGATCCATACGCTTCAGGAGGCAACCCTCAAACCCAATCTCAGCCATTCATCAACGCTCGCGACAGATCAAAGGAAGACAACATCTGAAGGAGATCGAGAGCTCCATCACAATGTGTTAGAAAAAAAATTAAATTCCATACGTTGGGTTATTCTTTATAGCTTTTCGAGTAATACTTTTTCTGCCGATACGGTGGAATTCTTGTAGCCTACATGGATTCCACCACACCGGTCTTAAAAGCATCACTCGAATTCTTCAAATTATGTGCAATATCCACACTGGAAATAAATTTACATTTCTTGAAGTTTGGGACCATTATCGCTAGGTCAATTAAAAGTAAAAGTTGAAGCTAGGGTGAGTGATATTTTAAACCATAAACCGGAAATGAATCTCGAAATCGGAAATCTATCTCTTATTTAGCCCGAACACAACTACCCAGCTGATTAAAGATGGATTTCGGCCAGTTTTTTATTTACCGAGCTGATTAAGTCACAAACTGCTTTATTAATGGCATGCAAAATAGAGGTGATACCCCACCACCCTCCTTTATGATAAAAGCACCATCCACCATTATGATTCGGATCCCATATAATGTATCCGTTGTGCAACGATTTCAAATACTAGCGCCGATGGAATTTAAAACATTCCTCACCAAACCTACCACCTTTAACTTTCATCAAAAGCCTATCCCTCCCCTTGTTTTCTCTCTCTCTCTCTCTAAAATTCTCTCAAACCTCAATAAACATCACAAATGGGCACTTGTATCAGCAAATGCTGCCTCCATTCTTCTCCCCCTAATGATGCCGTTAATGCCTCAAATATTGCACCACCACAAGATAAGCTTGTCATTCACCCACTCCCTTCGTCATCTTCATCTTCATCTTCATCTTCATCCTCTGCTACTCAATCTTCTTCCATTACTACCACTAGTACTTTGTCTTCTTCATCATCATCTTCCGCCTCGAAACTTAAACCACATCTGAATGACTTGTTACTGTCGACATCTTGTGCCAAGGAACACCCCCGTATAATCATTCTCGATCCGCACAAATACGATTCCACGAAGCCGAAACCGAGTAACAATCCGCCTATCAAACCGAAACAGACGGTTAGGTTGCCATCGAAAAGGGAGCGGTCGAGTTCACCGCAGCGGTCGATTACTAGGCAGAAGAGCTTTAGGAGCGATCAGACCACCAGGCAGGCGGTTTCTAACCCGAGTCGAAGATTAAGTTCTCCGAATATGGTGCTAAAGGACCGGCGTAGGTTTGGCGGAATGAACCACCAAAAAATTAGACCTTTGAGTCCTAGGGACTCATCGATGAGCGGGCTGATTTCGAAAGAGAGCAGGAGGGTTCCTCTTGTAGAGGATATACATAATCCTCTCATATCCATGGAGTGCTTCATCTTTTTGTAATATATATATAGGAAAAGTGTTTTGTTGTTTCTCTTTTTTCTTCCCTTTCAAAGGACTGGTGTGCTTAGTATTGTGTAGAAAATAACTGTGTGTTGATCTGAGGGATCAACCAGAGGTTTTAAACACTTATGTTTTGTATATTAACTTTTTCTGGATCTTTACGGAAATATCAGCGTTAGTTTCGCTAAAATTCCGTTGTTAGACTAGTAAGATAGCATGTATTTGCAGTCAATGTTTGTATGACATCAAAATGTGTTTGCAGGTTGTATCTAAATTTATGCTTGGTTTTCATTCAAATTGATCGGTATGTCCCCTGTCTGAATCTATCCTACACAAGAACATATACGGACACATTGAGATCTGAATCCATCCTATACACTGAAGTTTAACAAATCTGGGTATATCACACATTGTTCCAGAACCAAACTGGCCTATTTATTTGTCAAATCTACATGTTTGTGTCAGATGTAACAACCCGATGCATATGAAGTTATAAACAAAAGATCCATCTTCAGATCCAAGGTATGGGATTACGACACGAATAAACCGGGAGCCACTCATGTTATCCACGTCTAAATTTTCTTTCAATTGATTTAAATAAGAGCTACATTGTGCATTGGCGATCCAGATTGAGAAGAGATATATTCAATCTAAAACACGGTTGAGAAGATGACGTTCGGACCTCAAGAAGTAAATGGGAATTACACAAGGACTAAACTAGGTAGCTTTTAGGTGGTCACACTCGTCACTTGTATAAAGTGGTAGCAGAGGTGTTCATACGCTTCTGAAATGATACGAGTGCAACTACAGCTAAGATAGAAAATATGCGGTAGTTTTATGGTAAAGTTTGGAAATAGACCTCAAAAATTCCCATCCACGATGGATGAATTTCTGGAAAACATAAAGATAGTCATTCTTACATTGTGATACTTTACAAGAAAACAAGTTAGAATGTGCCGGAGTGCCAATCCATCACCTCTTGCATTCATAGAATTTGTGTGTGCATGTGTGTACTCAAGACTAGAAACAATGGAACCGAAAGAATGGTAATAACGCAATTATAGATATATTTCCTTGATACCAATTTGTCGGCGATTACTGCTTTCAATCCTAACGTCAGAGGAGGAAGGCGAAAAATGCATGTAAGATCGTTTCAGGTCTCGCCCATTTCCCAATTCTTTCAAGGAATGAACTTTGATGGCCGCCTGATCTTCTATGAAGTGTTCTCTGTGTCGTCGAGAAAACATGTGAACCTAACAAATCTACTGCACGAGTAACTTATGGATGTGTAAGAAGTTAATGTGTTTTCAATACCTGTGATGCATCTTTAAGAGGGCCCCAGCATTCAACTTTGTTGAACTTCTTCGAGTTAGAATGGAAATACACCCATACCGTAGCGTCCATCAATTCTGGATGCTCAGTGAAGAGAGCAGAATCTCCATAAACCACAGCTTTAAGAACCTAGTCATAATCACAGCTATAGCTATTATCATGCTCTTTTCATTATCTTAGAAATTCAACATCAAAGCACTAATAGGAGGAATTCAATATGATAAATTAAAATTAACAGTTACATGCAGAAATCTTAATTCTTGACGCAGAATAGCAAGTGAATACGATTAAGTTATATTATACTAAATCACATGAACATTCATTGTTTTCTCGGATAAAACCATTGAAGTTTATAGATTAGATGTGACACCATTACTCTGACACTTGAAGCTCGAGAGAGCGCTTCTAAAGTAAAAGAAAAGTGCACACGCAATGTTAGGGCCATGCAGGTTTCGTTACTTCAGAATAACTTATACTATGATTGATGTTAGAGCAAAGTCTCACCAATGGAAGCTCCTTAGAGAAGATGTAGTATCTAAACTCGGCAGCAAGCTCTTGGAAGGGATTGGCTCCACTTACATAACAATGCACATGCAATGACATCTCTTCATTCACCTTCTTCCACTCGGCCACCACATCATCCCTTTGTAGCGTTGTTTTCCACTCCCTCAACTGCCATTGCCATGACAAAATTTCATTTCCTGTTAGTTTAGGAAAGTCGACAAGATATTTCTAGATCTCAGATTACACGCATTAAATTCTGTCACCAAAAGGAATATCAATCAGTACAAGGAGGGGTGGGAATTGTTAATTGGAAGTGTGATTTATCGCCTCGAGGTAAGTAACATAGAGAAGTTTGTTAGGAGTCTTAGGACACTAACCACAGGAGTTTAGGCAGGATATTTTGGAACTGACGGTCTCTAGTTGAAGCAAAGTGAAGGATTTACCGATTGATGTAGCCTGTCGACCAGATGGCTCCCTGATTATCATCTACCAACATTTAGTAATATTTCCGAGGATTGTATGTGTTAAATATTTTAGGAACTACATCCAGAGGAGCTAAAGACAAGAAGACCTAACTAAAAATCATTAGCCCTGTTCCTTGTTCATTCCTATGATAGAAAGAAGCAACTGAAGTAAGCGACCATCCATCTGAAGCCTCCTCATGGATCATACAATATCATTATTGCTAATGAACTAATTGAGGTAGTTGGATACATAGAAGATGAACATTAAACTGGATTCATTAATAGGGGATGGTACAGCTAATGCCCAAAAGGTGATACACTAGCATCATAAAGAAGAATGGGTATCAACTCAAGTTACGCTTTAAGACCGATAAATTATTAAAATTTTGGAGTATAAATCAAAATCCATAAGGGGAAGGGATATAGTTGGTACAAAGTGTTCCCTTCTTTATCGAATTTCATGGGTGTGGGGATGGCAGATATTGTAAAGAGACCCCTGAAGGTTGTCGAATCAGATAGAACGAGACCCAAATGCAGAAAGGCTGCATGCGTTTTTTTATTTAAAATCATTTTTTAAAAACCAGAATGAAGGCGATGCATTTAAATTTGGAACCGAGGGCACAACTGAGACACTCCTAATAAAGTGGATACTTTACTGTAACCAAGCTAGTTCAAGCTGAAGCTTGTTCTCCATAAGAATTTGAATTTTGAAAAGGCTTTTGCAGCCGTCTACGATTGTATGCTAGAACCTTATTTCCGTTGAGTTTTTCAGATTTCCGCTTTTGGCCTGAAAAACTACTAAAACGAAGTGATTGGGCATCCTAGATGAACCGCTATGAGAAGAAACTTGCTTCATTACTCTGGATGCTATGATTGATGTACAAGTAGGATGCAGAGGAACTTCTTATGTAGGATCTATTTCTAAAGGAAGAAATACCCTTAGTTTAAATATGAAATCGCACAAGGATATAAATTATAAAGTTCAAGACGCGAAAATACCTTTATCAAAATTGGAATAAACTTTGAGGTGTGAAAAGTCTTAAAAGGAACAATTCTTAAACGGCGGTACAAGATAAATCATAAAGAGTGTGGGTGCACACGAACATGGAATTCGTATTTAGAGAGAGAAACATACATACAGAGTGTAAGACAGAGAGGATAAAGGATAAAGGTTCAGTTCCTGAATAGCTCCTTTCTCCCCTCAACACAAAAGGAGCGATTAACTGAATCTTTAGGGCTGTGAAATGCTCGTCTATGAATTCCTTATCGTTTTTTTCGTTAAGATCCAAGTAATGTCGGACTGTAAGGTGTGTAGCCATGAAACATGGACACACATATATTTGGGATAAATTGTCAGCCATAAGAAAATCAACTTTGCGTTCTATTTTCTCATGGGTGATAATAGCATAGTCGTCTTCCTCCAAAACATTCCCTTAGTGTGCGGAGGATATATAAGAACAAGTGCCGCCTTTGGCAAAACATGTTGACGTAAATAAAAAAGAAACATGTCTAGTTTTAATTAAATTTTTTTACCTTCACATTTAAATGACTTCTTTCACTTTGGATACGGGAGATGATCCTAAACCAGTAGTGTTGGAAAAGGGGGCAGAAAATTTGGTACTAGTTAGAAACTTAGGTCCATCACGGTAGCATGAAAGCATCTAAAGAACAAATGGAAACACTTAAGCAAAGGAAAGAATTCATTTTGAGTTCTTCCTTGTAGTAGAACTATAGTTATGGAGTGATGCTCCTCTGCTGTGTCGCGAAATGTGCTCAACCGATTTTGATAGTGAAAGGCTTATATATGCTATAAACATAATTAATGAATTGTCAAATAATGAACGAAAATAAAGTAAACACTTTTTCTTTTCCTTCAACTTTAATGATTTGTAGAGACACAAATACTAAGGCAAACAATTGGATCAAAGTGATAGATCATAGAAGATCAAGTAATCAATACCATGTCATTGGTGATATTGTTGGAGACGGCTAAGGTCAAGTTAGCTGTGAAGTCACAATGTGTGAGAGTGTAGGCTCTTGGAATGGTACACAATGGCTTCTTTTCTATTTCTTCTCCCAAAACCACTTTCAGCTTTGAAGCTTCAAATCTTGTCGGAGGACCTAAGAGACTCACAGCCTGATCACAATATACACGTGCATTGGTATCAAAGCTCATCAACAATGCACAACTAATTGTCTACAAATTTGGGTAAAAGACAACTCTGTGTCCTTTGTGAAATGAAATCAGATCGATTAACCAAACTTATTCCCACATAAGATGAAACTGATGATGTTCACTGTCTTTTTCCTTCAATTTCAAAAACTAATTAAAGAAGGACTCGCTGGGAAATATATAGGAGGAGTTAATTGATAAATTTAAGCATCTCAAAACTACAAGAAATGAACTCAAGAAACAGTAAGAGACAAAGAAGAATGCACCTTTAGTACAATGGAGCCATAAGAGTCCTTTCTGTCACAAGATAATACCAAGAGAGGCTTGCCAGAGACCAAGCCAGACATGGGTCTTTTGCCTGCAGCTGAAGAGTAGGTAGTAGCTACAAATGAGGAATTGTTAATGAATGCATTGCCAGCTGAGAAGCAAGCCATATGAAAGCATTAAGGAATGAAGAAGATGATGGGCTCCTAAGAGACAAGTGCTTATTTTCCTTCATCACTCATGGCCTCCTTCAACCCCATAGTTTTCCATTGGTTGCTTCAACAAGTCATGAGATATGGTGATTGGATCCTTTTGTGAGGTTGATTTTCTTCTTTCAGCCTTCTTGTGGACTGGATTTTTGCACACCCTTGTAGACTATTTGTTCACCACATTATGCATGAAAGAGGGCCATAAATTCTCTCTTGTTGTTTCAGAGGGTGAGATGCCCAAATTTTGCCACATGGTCTTGTCTCATTGGTGGAATTTGTAAATGAATGGATAATGGGATTGGCCTGGGGAAATGCTCGGATGGACCCTAATGGAGCTCCTTTTCGGGACTCCGTCAGATGTTGTTTTCCTTTGATCTCGAGGCGAACTGGATTGATTGTTCTTCGTCGTGTGTGGGTCTCAATGGATTTTGAGAGGGCAAAATGGGAGGAGGAGGCTGCCGCCGTGTACCTGCAAAGAAGTCCCGGGGTGGTTTGGTACCACCGAGGACTCTCCGACGCTCAAGTCAGTGGCAATATCCGAGGAGAGTAACGGCGTAAGTGTAAAAAAATGGCTTACTTGACCCCTCTGTGATGGGGGTTTATATAGCGATGGTGGCACGCAGCGGCAGGCGCGAGAATCTTGCCGGCAGTTACGCTCCCTACGTCACGCTCGCGCAGAGAGCGGATCGTCCATTAATGGGGATCGTGATAGCGTGGAACGTGGGATGTTGTTGGCGTAGAATCTGCGCATGGCGAGATTCGCGGAGCGGCGGTTACGCCTGTGAGCGGTGGAGTTAGTCGGAGGACCCGGGAAGACGGCCTCGGCTGGGGAGCTCGGGGACGAGCGAAAGGGGCCGGGGAGTCTTGGTCCGGCGGCGGCTCGGCATGAGCTAAGGGCCGAGAAGGTCAATTCGCAGGGGGCCCCGAGGCGGGCCAGCTTTGAGCTTGCGGGTCGGGTTCAGGGTGGCCTGGTCGGCCCTAGTGGGCCCTTTCTTCTGAGTCTTTGGGACACGTCATCTGCCACGTGTCCTGATCTTGGAGGTCGCCAATATCGAGTGTCATCATTAGCCCCCCACTCTTGCCCTGACCAGCTGGCGGGTCGGGTCAGGAGTGGACTGCCGGGCCTCCCGAGGTGAGCTCCTTCTCAGGGTTATGTGTCCTTCCTACTAGCGAATCGAGGCGAGATCTTTGCATTTAAGGGGGGTGCGCCGGTTCGTGCACTCTGCAATCGAAGCGACGGTCCACGTGTCGAGCGCCAACCGGCGGATGTGACGTACGCAGGTCTGCGGCGTCTGGCGGGATGCGGTCAATCGCTGGGCTGCCACGTGGAGCGATCGGAGCCGCTAGGCGCAAGGAGCCGTTTCGGCGGGAGACGATGGGCGTCGTTGGATGAGGCCGTATGCGGTAATAAATACAGGTGGGGCCCGCCTTAGGGCCCTTACTCTCTCATATTCCTCATTCTCAAGCCCCAGCTGCTCGGCGCTCGTCTCCCCTTTCTCGTTCCCAACTTTTGAAGAATTTCCTTCCCAGGTTAGATGTCTTCCCCTGTAGAATCAGTACACGTCGTAGGAGTAGATGTTAGGGTTCCTTTAGATGTGTCTGAGTCCCCTCGGGGAGCAGGGGCTGGGCCCTATCCCCGAGGCCGTGGGGCCGGGGCCGCCTCCAGGGAGGAGGCGGTGGCTTTAGCCCCCAGCACCCCGTGCTGGGTGAGGCATGAGGACGAGCTCGCCAATGCTCGAGCTCGCTTTCACATTCCCCCGCGCTACACGCTTCGTCTGGCCGAGGAGGGAGAGAGGGCAGACTAGGTACGGGGCAGGGAGATTGCCCTGTATTTGGAAGCTTTTTGGGGCGGAATGCGCTTGCCCTTCTCTCCTGAGGTCGTTGCCTCCCTGAATTTCTTCGGCTTGGCTCCCGGCCAGTTAGTGCCGAACGTGTGGAGGATCCTTCTTGGGTTCCTGATCCGCCTGAAGCTGCAGGCGGTCCTTTTCAGCCTTTCCCTTCTCGATTCCTCCCTTGCTTTTAAGGGTCACCCCGGCAGTCGAGCTGGCGACCCGATGTGGGTTTATTTTACTTTTAGGAAGCGGCCCGGGGTCGCTGCCGGGACTGGGGTCGTGGCCTTGCCCTCCTCCATTCACGACTGAAAGAAGAAGTTTTTTCGTCTCCCCTCCCGAGGGCGAGGACTGGCCGGTGCCCACCAAGTGGTCGAGGGAGAAGAGTTTGCCGAAGGTGTGATTCTCTCTTTGTTTGCGCCCCTGGATTGTATACGGGGATTAACGTGATATCACCTGTAGGGAAAAAGGTTTCATTTTATATATTTTTTCTTCGTCTCCCCTCCCGAGGGCGATGACTGGCCGGTGCCCACCAAGTGGTCGAGGGAGAAGAGTCTGCCGGGGAACCTGTCCGGTGAACCCGCCGCGGTGAGAGTGGCGTCGTGGGAACCCATCCCCCGATACGACGTGCTGCTGTCCGAGAGGGTTTTGAGCTGGGCCGGGCTTAGCCCCGTCGAGTTCGTCGGTGAGTTAAGCTTACTTTCTGGGTTTATGTTTTACTCGCTTTACTGATAAGTGGGGTGTTTGTTTTGCGCAGGATCCATGGACTTCGGCGTTCTCCGAGATGCCATGCGCCAACCGAGGCAGCCTGCTGCGGGCGCCAGCTCTTCCTGGGCGCAGGCTGCCCCTGCTCCCACCACCCCGGTGGCGGTCCCCCGAGGACGCTCGGCGGTGGATCCCGCCTCGGGCCCCAGCAGAGTGTCGGGCCGGAAGCAGGCCCTGATCGTGGAGGACACGGCCTCGGAAGAGGATATCGGCTCCCCGCCGGAGCCGCTTAGGAGGAGTTCCCGGAGAGTTTCCTAGGGCCGGTCTTCGCCGACCGTGGTGGAGGAAAGGGGGCTCCAGTTCACGGTGCCATCCGGGCTGTCGGTCATGGACAGCCTCCTCCATGAGATAGAGACCTCAGCTAGGGGTCGGGTTCCCGGGGGAACCTTCAAGGCCCAGCTGGCGTCGATCGCCCAAGAAGCCGTGCAGGTAAGCCCCCTGTGCGCGGCAAGATTTAGTGTTCTCCTTCATATTCCTTATCCTTCCCCTTTTTGTGTCTTCCCAGACTCTCCAGCATGTGGCCCTTGCCTTTCGCATAGAGACCGAGGTGGTAGCACCAGCGATGGAGGCCACGGGCTAACTTGCCGCGCTGCGGGAGGGCTCCAGATGGGAGCAGGAAGCGATGTCGGCGAGGATCGTCGCCCTGGAGGGCGAGGTGAATGCCGGGAAGAGAGAGGTCGCCCGGCATCGCGAGGCTGCCGTGATCTCCGAGGGCAGGCTCGGGGACTCCCAGGTGCTCGCCGGCAACTGAATTCCAGGTGCTCGCCGGCAACTGAAGAAGACGGTGAAGACCCTCCGGAAGGAGCTAGGGGCGGCGGTCGAGGCGGTTAAGTCGGCCGAGTCGAGGGCGGTGGCGTCCTATAAGGGGTCGAAGGATTTTTACCACGACCCGCATTTGGCACGACGCCCTCGATGCCGTCAAGTCCCGAATGCCAGAGTTCGACGACGCGGACCTGCGGGCTGAGTTCCTCCTCGTGGGCACCGACGAGCAAGGGGAAGAAGTCCCCGGGGAGGAGGTGGCCGAGGACCCGGCACCCCCGGTGGTGGAGATCGAGGACCTCGAGGTCGCGCCCGGCCCCGAGGCGTAGGGCTTCCATTCTCGTGTCTTTATTTTGTTTTCCTTTGAACTTTGTAAGGCTGGGGAGCCGAGAAATACCCTTTGTAAACAAAAACTGTTTTTGTTGGTAGCGATGAAGTTTTTCCTTAGCTTCCATGTTCTGCCTGTTTGTGAAGAATGTTATTTATTCTTGCCTGCACCGTTGTGTTTCAATGTCAGGTTAGCCCCCTGTCTAACGATCGCCCGTCGAGTTGACTACGATCGCTTGCCAACGAGCGTTTTCGAGGAGGTACTCCCTGGGCCCCGGAGTCGAGGGGAGATCGTATAGGCTTGGACAGACCTGATGTCTTTTGTTGAGTAGGAGGATGCCCGCTGGGATGCGCCGAGCAGGAAGGGACTCGGCGGCCTCACGATGAGGGCTTTGGTCCTTGACGCTGGAGAGGTCGTGAGAGTCCTGCGAAGGATGGCCGAGCAGGGTAGCTGCTCGGTGCCTCTTGGCAAAGGCTTCCGATCCCTGGCATTGCGGTAGGGAAATACCAGCCAGAGATGACCGAGCAGGGTAGCTGCTTGGTTTGCCTCTTGCGAGGGCTTTTGATCCTTCAGGACGGGGACCGAACGGGGTTACCGCTCGGTGCCTCTTGGCGAGGACTTTGATCCCTGTCGGTTGTGGTAGGAAGCTACCAGCCGGGGATAGCCGGGGAAAGACCCGACTGCCTCTGGGAGGACTTTAGTCCCTGGCGCGAGGAAAAGCTATAGGGCTGTAAGAAGCCTACCAAGGACCCTTGGCCGGGTAGGGTTGCTGCCCAGTGCCTCTTGGCGAGGGCTTTTGTCCTGAAGGATAGCCGAGTGAGGGAACCTCGGGCCTCGACTGCCTCTGGGAGGGCTTCTTTGATCCCCAGCATTGTGGCAGTGAAGCTGCCCGCAGGGGATAGCCGAGCGAGGGAACCTCGGGATCGACTGCCTCTGGGAGGGCTTTTTGATCCCCAGCGTTGAGACAGGGAAGCTGCCCGCTGGGGATAGCCGGGAGAGGGAAGCTCGGGCTCGACTGCCTCTGAGAGGGCTTTTCGATCCCCGGCGTTGTGGCAGGGAAGCTTCCTGCGGAGGATAACCGAGTGAGGGAACCTCGGGCCTCGACTGCCTCTGAGAGGGCTTTTCGATCCCTGGCGTTGAGGCAGGGAAGCTACCCTCTGGGGATAGCCGAGCGAGGGAAGCTCGGGCTCGACTGCCTCTGGGAGGGCTTTCTCGACCCCAGCGTTGAGGCAGGGAAGCTGCCTGCCGGGGATAGCCGAGCGAGGGAAGTTCGGGCTCGACTGCCTCTGGGAGGACTTTTTCGATCCCCGGCTTTGTGGCAGTGAAGCTGCCCGCGGGGGATAGCCGAGCGAGGGAACCTCGGGCCTCGACTGCCTCTGGGAGGGCTTTTTCGATCCCCGGCGTTGAGGCAGGGAAGCTGCCCGCTGGGGTAGCCGAGTGATGGAAGCTCGGGCTTGTTGCGCGAGGAGACGCGTACGGCGAGCAGTTCCTCGGTGAATGGCTTCGTGAGCGAGTCGGAGGCGTACTTAGCCCCGTCGCTCGAGAAGTGGGCTTCTCGGCGCATGCCCTTGATCTTCTTCTCGAGGGCGTCGAGCCGACTGTGGTACCTCGGGGAATCGGCACCTCGGGATTCCCGGGCCCCACCGCGGGCGGACTGCGTATGGGAGCGGTCCCGGTTTCTCCCGATGAGGTGCCTTAGGTCCCGGGACGGGGAAGCCCTTGAGTCGCCGGGGTGGACCTCTTCCGTGCGTTCCCGCCGACCATGATGGGGTCGGCAACGCTTATGGATAGGAGAGGTGACCGACATTTCCTCAGGAGGGTAAGGGTCGCGAGGAAGCTCGGGGCGAGGCTCCCTGGCGGCGGATCTCGGTGTGGAGCCCTGGGGCGCCCAGCGGGCCTCAGGGGGCACCGGTTCGAGGGACCGGTGGCGAAGGGATGCAGCTCGCTGGTGGTTGGCCGTCCAGACAGGGGCGGAGCCTTCTGGTGGTGGCGGTGCAGCGATCTGGGGCCCAGGCGCGGTCGTTTGGACACGGACGAGGGCTTCCACGAGGGATTGCAGGCGATCTATCCGGCCTGTGAGGGCGTTGATTACGGTCATGGGGGAAGGTTCGTCCCCGCCTTCGGTGAGTGGAAGGCGGCGGCTGGTACCGGGATCCCCAGGATGGTCGTCCGACATGAGAGAGGAGATAGGAAGGTCAACTTTGTATTTTGTGGAATTTGTCTTCCTACAGACGGCGCCAATTGATGGAGCTCCTTTTCGGGCCTCCGTCAGATGTTGTCTTCCGTTGATCTCGAGGCGAACTGGGTTGATTGTCCTTCGTTGCGTGTGGGTCTCAATGGGTTTTGAGAGGACAAAATGGGAGGTGGAGGCTGCCGCCGTGTACCTGCAAAGAAGTCCCGGGGTGGTTTGGTACCACCGAGGACCCTCCGACGCTCAAGTCAGTGGCAATATCCGAGCAGAGTAACGGCGTAAGTGTAAAAAAATGGCTTACTTGACCCCTCTGTGATGGGGGTTTATATAGCGGTGGTGGCACGCAGTGGCAGGCACGAGAATCTCGCCGGCAGTTACGCTCCCGACGTCACGCTCGCGCAGAGAGCGGATTGCCCATTAATGGGGATCGTGATAGCGTGGAACGTGGGATGTTGTTGGCGTAGAATCTGCGCATGGCGAGATTCGCGGAGCGGCGGTTACGCCTGTGAGCGGTGGTGTTGGTCGGAGGACCCGGGAAGACGGCCTCGGCTGGGGAGCTCGGGGACGAGTGAAGGGGGCCGGGGAGTCTTGGTCCGGCGGCGGCTCGGCATGAGCTAAGGGCCGAGGAGGTCAATTCGCAGGGGGCCCCGAGGCGAGCCAGCTTTGTGCTTGCGGGTCGGGTTCAGGGTGGCCTGGTCGGTCCGGTAGGCCGTTTCTTCTGAGTCTTTGGGACACGTCATCTGCCACGTGTCCTGATCTTGGAGGTCGCCAATATCGAGTGTCATCAGATCCCAAAGATAAGCTAGTTCAACCCCCGCCCGCCACCCCACCCTACCCCCCCAACCCAACTCACACTTTTGCAGGTGCATGGGAATTTTTTTAACTGGCTGAAATAATGCTAACCGTCACCTCAAGCCCTTTTTCCTATCAAATTAGAGTCAAGCGCAGTAGCGCTAAATAATTGTATAAATTTCTCATGGCCTGCTATCAACCTCTTTAATTAACTTAGTGCCAAATTCCTTGACCTGAAAACTCCGCACGAAAGCGTGCTGTAGTGTTTTTCGTTACCTATTGGGATAGATGCGCTCGCTTGTCAGACGTTATACAGATTCCCCATATCCGATGGTGGGCGGAGGTTTACTGCGTGTGCTGATTCTAATCTCCGGCAGCCGCGGACAAACCTGCCATTAATTAACCCTCGCTTTGAGGTGAGAGAATCTCTAATGAACGGGTCTGATCATACGAACTCAATATGAAATGTGTTTGTGTTTGAAAAGAAAGAATGCAGGTTTGTTCATTCGTTTTTTGTTTATATATATATATATATTATTTATGAAGAAGCCTAGGCTGCTCAGGAGGCACCTGAGGGTTCAACTCCCTCCTAAGAGGGGGGGGGGCAGCTCCCCCTTTTGGGATGGGGGTTTGACCCCTTCTTTCAGGGGAGGGAGGGGGGCGGCGGTTCCCTTTCGGAAGGGACGATTCCTCTCTTCTCGAGGGGATATTCTGGGGTCCGGGTGTTCTTTTCGGGATCCCAGCGGCGTTATTGGGGGTCATCCGGGTCTTGAGAGCCCGACGGCTTTTATAATATTTTATTTATTTTATTTATTTATTTTCTTTTAACTTGGTTTTCTAAAGAGACTAAGTGTGCAAATTCCGATGAAAATTCAGCGGCATAACCGCTAGATTTCATCGTTTTATTGTTTATTTGGATGAAATATATAACGAAATCTATGTTTTTCAGCGTATGGGTGAAACGCGAATCCACATTCAGAGAGGGGAGTATGGATCGAAATCCATATTCTCGAGGGTTTACCCGAGGGACCCCACCAAATGCCTTTCCTTTGATGGGGTCACCCTCAACTTTCTTTCTAATTTGTCTAAAAGAGCTCTATTGATTTTTAGAACTTGGAATTTGGGTCTTGAATAAGGGAAAAGGGACATCTTTTTTCCTTCTTTTATGTCTTCGATCTTGTAAAGGGGGATTTGGGAGATGGGTTATCCTTCTTATTCCCCTTTCCTCTTTTGGATCTTTAGAGGAAGGATGATGCCAAAAAAAGTCTTCTTTATGAGATTTGATTGAAGAAAGATGCTCATTTTGTAAGTCTACGGTAGCGCCCCGGCCGTCTACAGACGCCAAATGCGGAACAAAAACTTTTTAACTGGCGCTATCGTATACTGTAACCCGGATCTGCCATTATTGCTAAACTAACAAACTGTAAAGAGAGTAGAAAGGTTATACCGAATGATCCGAGTCCTTCGTTCTTTAACCATCAACCCACGCTCCGTTGCGGCTGCTCCGATCTCGTCGATCTCCGATCTGCTCGTCCAGGTGGCACCACGTCAACGATTCTTTAAACGGGCTCCTGCCTCTGACTCGAGGCAACTCGATCGTCAAGTTTGCTAAAAGAGACGACCAAGAATGATGTAGAGAATGAGTAGATTACTTTGTCTCACTTCGTCCAAAACCGTGGACGATCGGTTAATGAAGTTGCCAATCGAAATGAAATGGAATGAGAAATGAACTATGAAATTTCCATGTATCCAAAACTTTAATCTTTTCTTTCAACAACCATAATCCTTTCTCTCAAGTGAAGTGAGGAGGAGGAGAGGGGGCCGGCCACATATACGGAGGTGGGGGGGTGAGTGTAGGAGGAGGGAGGTGACCACAAGAACAAATATCATGTGTGAACATAATAAATGAAAAAAATGAATCACTAACCTAGTCACCTTGCATTAATTGAACCATTAAATGCAACCAATGAAACAATAACACCACTCTAATCTAGTCACCACCTTCTAGATGCTTCTAGAAACTTCCACACTCATCCAAAAAAAGATAAATCCGTATTTAACCAAATGATAAATACGGCTGATAGAAAACTGGAAACTGGCAATTTCCAAAAGTGATCCCGAAACGAATTTCAGGATAACCCCGTAACTGTATAAAAATACCCGCATTTGTATTACGACCGAATACAAATGCAACTGAGACAAAGATATTATATCTACTCAATATAATACTCGAATCCGGCTTAAACCAAAGCCGACCAGTATCATCTGCCCGAAATCTAACACGTGCGTAAACGCACGTGCATTTTCCGAACCCTACCATAAAACCATACGGCCTCTACAACGTTTCGCCCGAACTTGGGAAACTGTCTGTGGGGAACTCTAATGACTCGTCAGTACCCTGGCAGTGGGTTTAACCACAAACCGTCAGCGGCACTAGCTATGCGTAACGGCTGCCCATGGACTGACCTCAAGGGAGACCGATGAGCGAACTCATCCGGAAACCCTACTGAGCCTAACAATGACAATGTATATACAATCCGGTCCGTTCGTCTATGAGTATCGCATATCTGCCTAGGGGGCTAGTAACGTCAGACCCCCAATAGCAGTATAAGTCGTGTCGGAGTGTAGCCCAATAACACCCTGAGATACTACTGGAGTACCTACCAGTAAATCTCCTGCCACGGCCGTGCGCTTTGTGTAATGGCTCTCCTAGACACAGCACGATCTCACCCCCAATACCGGGAGAGACGAATCCCCTGCCGATCCGCTCACGTGCCTCCATATGGCTCGGGACTGTACCCAAAAGCTACCTGTTTGCACGACTCCTTTGAGCCGTGGTAGGGTAGAAATCAAAGCACAGTGGGAACTCACACGAGACAAATGACGACCTCAGGTCGATGAACTAACCTGTACACATGTCACCAGGGAACTGCTATCTGACGATATGTATAATACCAACTAGCAGATTCCCGGCGAGTCCTGTCCGGTGTACTCATAACTCAATGAGCACCTGTATACATCTTAAGTGATCCAACTGACACCAGTGGCTTGTGAGACCGGCCACCGCCCCTCGTCGGGGTCTCGACTGTATACACTAGTCTACTCCGGAGTATCGATGCCCTGTCTCGGAACTCCCACGACTAGGGACCACAATTAAGGATATGCATATAAACTACCCAACTCTCACGTATATGATCGCCATCATACTGTTGATAGTAAAGCAAGATCCTAAGGGCTCTATCAAAGTGTAACATGTAATCAGTCACCTGAACATGTACATGACTGATAAAGGCAAACCAGATAGCATACTATCATCTCGAGTAAGACTGTCCTACCGGTATAGGTCCTCCGCAATCATTGCAATCATGTATCTGCGATCCAATAATTGACTCTGAGGGCACTATCTCCAACAATCTCCCACTTGCACTTAAGGCTAATTATTACGATGTTGACTACTCACAGCCCGTGTGAAACCGAACATCCAACTCCTCTACTAATCAGTTTCACAAAGCCCGTTTGTAAAACTATTGTGTTCGAGAAATAGCCTCAGTGAGTGGATCCGCCTAGAAGTTTCTTTCTATATCTCTCTTAATCTCAAGTTCGCGGAGAAAGCCATCTCCCGAATTGAGTAATACCTGTCTTAGAATATGTCTGCATATCTGATGGGACCTAGTTCATAAATGAACTCTAAATCCAAACTTCTTAGACTGTATCGATCACTGAACCTAATCAGTATCCAGCACCAAGCCTCCCACAGTATCCTCTTAGACCACCTGTCCATAATACTGTCCCTCATCAGAGGGAAAACTATAACTCTGACAATCACTCTGTCATCCATGTCACCTTTGAAGCCTGGAATGATAACCGTCTCCCAAAGGAGGCTGCCGTCATCAAATCCGTAGAACATCCACTTATGTTCTAAAACTGCTTCCTTATGTTTCTCCAGGATTGGATTAATACAAACTTATTGCATCTAGTGCAAAAACAACATCTGGTGTGGTACTTGACATCTCATGATTGACTCAATTGCCTAAGCAATTGATCTGCCAATCATGCACAGCCCTCTCCCCTTTAGTCTATACGACACCTTTAGAGAGGGTGACTCCATCACCTGCAGGTACACCACCATGCCAGGAGTCATCTATTCTAAAAACCATTAGAATACAGTTAAAGTACCCACATTGGGAAACTACCCAAATCTAGATCCAAAACCATAGATCTAGAAACCAGAATGTCTGATATTATATCCAAATCCCGTCTGGAGAAACAACTGTGTGACGACCACAGTACAACCGATCGTAGTATAGGAATTTTACTTCCTACTCTGTGTATGTCATTCAGATACCATGACATCACACCCTACTACCTTCTTAACAGATCCATCCCCTATTCTGATGAAGTCAAACCCATGACTGTCACATCAAAATTAGATGATCTATCTCCGCTATAACTGCTGTAGTCTATAAATAGACGTAAGCTACTTGCCCACTATGCTTCCGATGCTCCCACTGACCACAACAACCCTCTGGCAGAATAATATACACGTGCACTTCTAAAGCTAGTTTAGAACGACGCTATACTTATCCTCCTGCCTGGTCTCATAGTCTGGAACAACAGTAGTGTCAAGTCTGGGTAGATAAGAACCTCCCTGTCACCGTCCTTGAGGCTACCGAAGTACCTTTCGGGTGTCTGAGGTTACCCACCATATCTGCGGAGTGGCTAATGGAATGTCAAACCTGATTGAATATATAGGTCCTATTAAATTTTCCGTAATCGTTTGCGGTTCTGGAATCACTTCCAGTTCTACCATACTCCCACTACTGTTTTTCTGAAAAAAAATCCATTTTACTAAAACTGTGGCGAGTTAAGAATAATATCACTATTGATCTTCCAGATGGTAGAAAATCAACCCTCGTCATAACCAGGGTCAACCCACAAACTGCCATTACAGAAACGTGCCCTGAGTTATCCAGAGTCTGGTTTTAAGCATAAGCCGGACAACTCCCTATACCTTAACATCGTTAAGATATGAACCATTCTATATCCAATATAGAAACTTTGGCACTTATTTAATTGGAACCAGATTCTAATTATGCAACTGTCTCCAGTGCATATCAACTGAATGGAAAGATGCTAATCAGCATTACTCAACTTAGGAATCCATCCAATTATGAGTAGCCTGAAAGAGAAACACGTTTCTCAAAACCATTACTATCATCTGAATACCAATCACAAGAATCTACATCTTCGATCTCTTTGAAGAATCCCGATACTTGTGACACCTGGTTCTCTACTTTATTCTTATACCCACAACTTCTCAAAACTTAAACCTTGTATTTCTACGAAACACTTGTCTAAAAACTAGAGAAGTCATAAGTAAATAGAACATAGTACGAGGACCTACCCCTTTGTCCTGATGGACACTGGACAACATACAATACTCTGTATAAGTCCGCTGAGTTGAACAACTCAAAACTTGTGCGTCGTAGGTTGAAAACTGTACCCTGGCGATTTCCTCAAATATCACCAATTACAACGAATTCCGATATAATGAGGATAGTTACCTAATTCCCAATAACTTACTCCCACTCATCATCTGTAGAACCATACAGATATGAGAATGAAACCTGGTAAATACATACCCTTGGAGTAAGTATCTAATCGGGAAAACAGTTTTCTTTTAACAATGCACTGAAACATGAAAATGTTTCGTAGGGGTATCCTGGTATTCATAGCAATGCCTCTTCCATAATCAAATTCATGACTTCAACCGTATATTTTATTGCCATCTCACCAAATCGCTTTATTTGTCTTTAGTCGTTACCTTCTGTACACCATCGTTAGGCTAAATCGTTTTCTTCCTTCACTACCTTTCGGCACCAGCCTATGGTTTGGAAGAAGACTACCCAGTAAGCATAATAGGTGTACCTTCCTAAACCAAAGAGTACTCGCATCTTGAGAGAAGGTGATGATAAAAGACAACTGAATAATACCTTATTCTATTAAAGGTGAAATAAGAGTGGCGATGAAGTACGCGGTTTGGTCGTGAATGATATCAGTCGCATTTTACTTTGCCCTCTTTCTAATCCCTTTATTTTGTCTTTAGTTATTGCCTTCTGTACACCCTACTTAGGCTAATTGGTTTTCTTCATTCCCTACCTTTCGGCACCTGCCTATGGTTTGGAATAAGACTATCCAATAAGCATAATAGGTGTACTCTCCTAAACCAAGGAGCCCTCGCAACCTGAGAGAAGGTGATAATAAAAGACAATTGAATAAACCAATTCTATTTCTCCTGAACCTTGATCCATCCTCGAAGAAATCCCTCCGAGTTCGTATATAACCATACGATCGATCTATCCAATGGAAGTGGATGTCCGTAGTAATACGGGGTGTTCTGAGAAATCCAAAGGGTAAAAGAAGGAGCGGCAATGACTTATGCAACTCAGACAATCCAAAACCCAGTATTTTAAGAAGGTTCGGTCAACTTGGTCACTGAGTCATAGTCTAGGGTCGGTCAAAGGTCGCTGCCAAAGAGAGAGAGAAAAGAAACACTCTGCGTGCACTCTAACCTAGATCAGAATGGTTATCACTTTATCTAATCCGGAAACCTCCCACCGTCCTGTCAAATTCTCCCCCAAACCTGAAAGAAGAATCAATAGGGATCACCCGAAGAGTAAACCAACTCATCAGTGGGAATCGGGATCCAACTCTCATCGCATGATAACGTGACGGTATCCACTCACGTTACTCACACTCCAGAAGGTATGCGCATACTTGGCAAGTTTCAGTTTCTTTAGAAACTCCCGATATGATTTTTGCCCCATGCTCTTATGACCTTGGCGTTGGTCAAAATATCATAAGTCACTTGCCAAGTTCTACCCGTCACTATCTTGTCAATTTGAACCCACCCGCACATGCCTTTGACGTTGGCCAAAATGGCAGAATGACTGTCCCAAACCAACCCATCTATCTATGCAACAAATGAATACCCAGCAGCTACCAAACACTATGCCTTGGCGTTGGTCAAAATACATAGCTTGAATACTACTGAATACCCAAAAGAAATGACGGAGGGCTACGGCTGGATTTTGGCGAAAAACTTTTAACGTAGTGAACTTGATATCGCTGAAGGAAGCTGCTAGCTTTTTATAAAAATATAGTGGCGAAAACCTTTTGCTAAAGAGGTCACTCCCGGTGAAGGGATCTCGGCTCTTTCCTCGTGGAATGAGGTGCAGGATATTCCACTGAATACCGCGATGCAAAGCAACTTGTAATCGACTATAGAGAAGTTATTACCCTGACGCAAACTTCTGCCCAAGGGGTCAGTCCCGGTGAAGGGATATCGGCCCTTGCCCCGTCGAATGAGGCGCAGGATATTCACACCGAATACCGCTATGCAAAACAAAAGGAAATGTCTTTGTAATAACACTTTTTAAATTGTTCCAACAACATCCAAACAGGTTTGTTTTACTTTGCATTGATCAGAATCAACGCATTCCCATCAATAAATCACACCAGAAAAGAATGAAAATAAAATGTACGTATATGCCATCCGCATTCGTCACTGGGTCCCGTCATCACCCGTTAGGTTACTTAACTAACAACAGAGCGGGGACTGGACTAGCGCGGGTGTAAAACATATACAACATCTAATAGTATATAAACCAATATACAATAATCGCTTCAGGCATGATAATATGCAACATTACAGAAAAGTAATAAGCATCACAGAACAATACAGATAATCTGGGATCCGCGAGTTTCACAGAGCCGCTGCTGAAACCCGACGTTCCCCTGGTCGTGTGGATAGCCTGTGCAATGAAACCTAGACCTCTACGGGTGAGGCAAGTTACCCGCCAAAACCTGAAGCGAGGCAGCCCCCTACAGCAAAGTGAATGGACCACCCTGCACTTCACGGAATCCGGTAGCTTGAGCACCCCTCCTTGGGTCAACCTGTACCCCCTACGAGTGCGGCGAATAGTCTGCCAATTCCAGAGTAAGGCCCCTCTGCCTCTCAAAGCCATGAGATGCGGACCCGTTGCCCTCCAGAACCCGGCTATCCGTGCACTTCGTCGCGGGGTAAAACCTAGTACAGAAATGGAAAAATAGTACAACAGGTACATCGACCGCAACCTGGTCGTGCCCCAAAAGAATATTATACAACAGGCAGCGACGGCAGTCCACATGTTGGACGCTCGCCCCGCAATATCAAATGTACAAATAAATCCAAACTGCACTATCATTGCACACTGCTATCCACCACGACAAATCCGCAACATCACAGAACAACACAGAATATCAACGCGAATGTCACGTTCGCAAACCCGTCTAAAAGAACTATAGCAATCAGATGCGGTTTACCGATCAAATGACATTCCCGGTCGGAGATATAATGTAAGTACTGTAAACTAACATGTTTAAATTTTGATCGACTAAATATCATGAAGTGGGCCCCACGAACATCTGTTGTACAGTAACAAAATATGGGCCCAAAAGATATATACCAAAAACCCCAATTTCCAGAGAAGAAGACATTGTGCAAATTTGGGGGCATGATCACACAGAATGGCCGCGGATGCGCTGTCAAACCATAGGTTTGACCGCGATTCCGCGGTAGTCTTGTCGAATCATGTGCCCAAATTTGTACGGTGTTCTTAGAAAACCCTGCACAGATTTCTGTGATATGTAGAATAATTTTTGGAACCCTTTAAAAATCAACAGAAACTATGAAAATGAATTTTGCGGTTTTCGATATCCGGTTCGATCGATGTTTTAAACGCGTTAGCACAAGTTAGTAAAGTAAAATGGTGAGGCTCTGATACCACTGTAAGTCTACGGTAGCGCCCCGGCCGTCTACAGACGCCAAATGCAGAACAAAAACTTTTAACTAGCGCTATCGTATACTATAACCCGGATCTGCCATTATTGCTAAACTAACAAACTGTAAAGAGAGTAGAAAGGTTATACCGAACGATCCGATTCCTTCATTTTTTAACCATCATCCCACGCTCCGTTGCGGCTGCTCCGATCTCGTCGATCTCCGATCTGCTCGTCCAGGTGGCACCACGTCAACGATTCTTTAAACGGGCTCCTGCCTCTGACTCGAGGCAACTCGGTCGTCAAGTTTGCTAAAAGAGACGACCAAGAATGATGTAGAGAATGAGTAGATTACTTTGTCTCACTTCGTCCAAAGCCGTGGACGATCGGTTAATGAAGTTGCCAATCGAAATGAAATGGAATGAGAAATGAACTATGAAATTTTCATGTATCCAAAACTTTAATCTTTTCTTTCAACAACCATAATCTTTTCTCTCAAGTGAAATGAGGAGGAGGAGAGGGGGCCGGCCACATATAAGGAGGTGGGGGGTGAGTGTAGGAGGAGGGAGGTGACCACAAGAACAAATATTATGTGTGAACATAATAAATGAAAAAAATGAATCACTAACCTAGTCACCTTGCATTAATTGAACCATTAAATGCAACCAATGAAACAATAACACCACTCTAATCTAGTCACCACCTTCTAGATGCTTCTAGAAACTTCCACACTCATCCAAGAAAAAATAAATCCGTATTTAACCAAATGATAAATACGGCTGACAGAAAACTGGAAATTGGCAACTTCCAAAAGTGATCCCGAAACGAATTTCAGGATAACCCCGTAACTGTATAAAAATACCCGCATTTGTATTACGACTGAATACAAATACAACTGAGACAAAGATATTATATCTACTCAATATAATACTCGGATCCGGTTTAAACCAAAGCTGACCAGTATCATCTGCCCGAAATCTGACACGTGCGTAAACGCACGTGCATTTTCCGAACCCTGCCATAAAACCATACGGCCTCTACAACGTTTCGCCCGAACTTGGGAAACTGTCTGTGGGGAACTCTAATGACTCGTCAGTACCCTGGCAGTGGGTTTAACCACAAACCGTCAGCGGCACTAGCTATGCGTAACGGCTGCCCATGGACTGACCTCAAGGGAGACCGATGAGCGAACTCATCCGGAAACCCTACTGAGCCTAATAGTGACAATGTATATACAGTCCGGTCCGTTCGTCTATGAGTATCGCATATCTGCCTAGGGGGCTAATAACGTCAAACCCCCAATAGCAGTATAAGTCGTGTCGGAGTGTAGCCCAATAACACCCTGAGATACTACTGGAGTACCTACCAGTAAATCTCCTGCCACGGCCGTGGGCTTTGTGTAATGGCTCTCCTAGACACAGCACGATCTCACCCCCAATACCGGGAGAGACGAATCCCCCGCCGATCCGCTCACGTGCCTCCATATGGATCGGGACTGTACCCAAAAGCTACCTGTTTGCACGACTCCTTTGAGCCGTGGTAGGGTAGAAATCAAAGCACAGTGGGAACTCACACGAGACAAATGACGACCTCAGGTCGATGAACTAAGCTGTACACATGTCACCAGGGAACTGCTATCTGACGATATGTATAATACCAACTAGCAGATTCTCGGCGAGTCCTGTCCGGTGTACTCATAACCCAATGAGCACCTGTATACATCTTAAGTGATCCAACTGACACCAGTGGCTTGTGAGACTGGCCACCGCCCCTCGTCAGGGTCTCGACTGTATACACTAGTCTACTCCGGAGTATCGATGCCCTGTCTCGAAACTCCCACGACTAGGGACCACAATTAAGGATATGCATATAAACTACCCAACTCTCACGTATATGATCGCCATCATACTGTTGGTAGTAAAGCAAGATCCTAAGGGCTCTATCAAAGTGTAACATGTAATCAGTCACCTGAACATGTACACGACTGATAAAGGCAAACCAGATAGCATATTATCATCTCGAGTAAGACTGTCCTACCGGTATAGGTCCTCCGCAATCATTACAATCACGTACCTGCGATCCAATAATTGATTCTGAGGGCACTATCTCCAACACTTTTTTAGTAGATCTATAGGTTTCTGTTGTTTATTTTAAGAAAAAAAGAGGTTTTTCTCTTGATTTATTTGGAGGAGAAGAAGAGAGGAGGCACAAACCTTAGTATTTTGTGAGAATGGGAAAACTTAATGTTTTATCATATGGTTGGGTTTAAAACCTATTACATTTTGTACTTTTCCCCTCAGGCTTTACATAATTGCTTTTTTGCATCTCTCATGCCCATGTGCGTATCTTTTTGCACATAAGCCATCGGTCTTACATAATTTTGGTTTTTTGCCTATTTGTATTATATTTTTACACTTATTTACATATAAAATTTATTTATTATAAATTTCTTTCTCTTTCTTCTTCGATGGCTGTCCGGCTTCGTTTGGGCTTAAGGCGGTTTAGGCGTGAGCCCACTTGCTTGGACTTAGGCCCGGATTGGTTGGACTTGGCTCCACTTGTCTAGTGTTGAGTTTGACATTTTTGATTTTGACTTTGACTTTGACTTTTTTTTTAAAATTTTGGCAGTGGAGTGTAAATTTCGACCCCAACAAAATACCCCCATCAATAAATGCATACGATATGTATGTGTCGTGTGCATGAAATTGATAGATCTTTCATGGAGAGGTTGGGTTGATTCGATTCCTATTTTTGGGATGTTGGCATTGCCTTTTTTGCAACATGGACGGTCGATGGCTTAATTTGATTCTAAGGAGGAGCTTGTTTCCAACGGACAGGTCAATAGTCAACTTGATTCCAAATCGGAGTTTGATTCCGACGGGGAGGTCGATGGTTGACTTGATGCTGAGATGAGGTTTTGTTCTGATAAGAGGTCGATGGTTGGATTGATCCACTTCTTCAGCTTCGGCGCTTGACGTAATCCCCTTATGCGGTGTCGGTGCTTAACTTAATCCACTTCTGCGGCATCGGCACTTGACTTGATTCACTTCTGTAGTGTCGGTGCTTGTCTTGATTGATTGGATTTGTTTTGATTTGATTTAGGAGTGGAGTCAACATCTCTACCACTGGAATTGGGCTCCAGAGGCAACTCGTCCGGTACCCGGTCTTGGCTTGATTGGATTGATTAGGGAGTGGAGTCAATATCTTTACCACTGGAATTGGGCTCCAGAGGTAACTCGTATGGTACTCAGTCTTAGCTTGATTTGATTGATTTAGTTGAATTGATTTAATTTGGGACCAGAGTCAACATCTTTACTACTGGAATTAGGCTCCGGGGGCAACTTGTCTGCCGCCTGAGCTGATTGGCTATTTCGCCTGATTTGGTTTGATTTCTACCACTGAAATTAGGCTCTAGGGGCAACTCATCCGGCCGAGCTAATTGGCTATTTCTCCTGGTTTGATTTGATTTGAGTTAGGAGTTGAGTCAACATCTCTACCATTGGAATTGGGCTCTAGAGGTAACTCATTAACCGCCCGAGCTGATCGGCTATTTCATCTGACTTGATTAGATTTGATTTGGGAGTGGAGTCAACATCTCTACCACGGGAATTGGGCTCCAGAGGCAACTCGTTCGCTGCCCAAGCTAATCAGCTATTTCACCTGGCTTGATTGGCTTTGATTTAAGAGTGGAATCATCTCTACCACTAGAATCTGGCTCCAGTGGTAACTCGTCTGCCATCCAAGATGATCGGCTATTTCACCTGAATTGATTTGATTTGATTAATTTGATTTAGGAGGTCACATTCTGTCCGGTGGAACTTTTGAGCTTGGAAGCACCGTCGGATAGGACTTTAATTTGATTTGATTGATTTCTGCTTTGTCTGGTGAGACTTTTGAGCTTGGAAATACTGCCGAATAGGACTTGGAATTTGGATTTTCGAAGTTAGTAAGGTTTGGTTTTGAGTTAAGAGTTGAATTAGGACTCAAATGTCTAGATTTTTGGAATTGAAATTTGAGCTATGTTTGGATTTGAGCCAAGATTTTGATTGGGTTGGTATTTAAGGATTTGGAAATTGAATTTGAGAATTTTTAATGGAAGTTGGAATTTGATTTTGGAGTTGGAATTTGGATTTTTGAAGTTTGCGAGATTTGAATTTGGGTTGGAAAGGATTAGATTTGAGTTTGGATTGAAAGATGATATTTTTGGGATGAAAATTGAATTTGAATTTAGAGTTGGAATTTTGGAGTTTGAATTTTTAGGTTTTGGGCTGGCATCAGCATTGCTAATACTGGAGTACGAGTGCCAGGAGTAATTTATCATTTGTCTTTGGGAAATTTTGGGATTTGAATTTTTAGTTGACATCAGTATCGCTAACACTAAAGTATAGTTTCAAAAGCGAATCATTATTTGTCATTAGAGAAATAGAATTTGGATGTGGATTTGGTTGGCGTCTGCTTTGTTAACACTGGAATAGTACCAAGAGTGACTCATCATTCGCCTTTTGGAGGATTAGAAATTTGAGAGTTTTTTGCGTCTATGTAACGACTCTGAAATTACTGTACGAAGTTTTTTAATTTAATATACAGAAAGGAGTTTACAAGCCTGAGTACAATTTATAAGTTAATTTTGTTTGAGAAAAGCAAGAAACAACTTGTAGCTCACTGGTAAAGTCTTGCACTGCTATGACGTAGCCCCTGTGTTCGATTCCCATCAAGCACATTTATTATTTTCAGATTTTATTTTTAAACTTTTTAGAAGCCCAAAAGTTTACACGTGCAATGCACATAAAATGAAAAGTCCGAAGAAATAAACTTGTGCAAAAGGGTATTTATACAGAAAGGAACACGTGGCAAGTATCCAACCCCCCAACTCCACAACTCGACTGGTGAGATGCTCATTTTCACCGGCGCCGACGGTCCAACCGTGGACAATAAGCCCCGGGCTTTGTACACTTGTCATTTCCCCTATCCCTAACTCCCGTGCACTGTTTGATTGCTCTGCAATCAAACAGAGACCCTTCAATTCCCCAATTTATCACTTTTTAATGCATTTTAATTCATTCTTTTAATCCCAAAAGCCTAATTCCACACTATAAATACTACCACATGCTCTAACTCTTCCTCATTCTGAAAATTATAGCAAAAATTCTCAAAGTTTTCTAAGTACAAGAAGAGTACAATTGAAGTTAGCAAGAAATCAAGTTCCGGCGAGAATTGAAACTTTTCTGGCAACCCCGCGACGCCACGACTACCAATCTCTTTTTTTCTATTTTCTCTTAACCTAATTCACTTGTAAGTCACTCCCTATCCTCCTCTTTCTTCTTGAAAAGTTCTCTTTTTCAAAACATATCGGTAAGTGGAGTTAATACCGACATTTTATTCTAAACCCTAAAAAGCTCACTTTTTCTTACATACTTTTCAAACATATTTTTAAACCATGTTTGTAATCATATAACTAATGGTTAGAACAAACTTTCACTCTAAAATATCATGAAACCTAATTTTAAATCAGCTTTTACATTAAAATATCATGAACTTTGTATCTTCCATATTTAATTCTTTTGCTTAATTATACTTTTAGAAAACTTCATGAGATAATGACCTACCTCTCACAAACACACGTGGTTTCATAGCACGATACTCTTTGAACGTATCTTTGCGGCGATTACAATATATTTCATTAAAATACCATTTACTATAAAAACGTTTTTTTGGAATTGTATTTTACAATTCCTTTGAAAATAAGCCTTTACAACCCTCTTTAGGGGACCCGCTATTGGATGGTACAGACTATCGTACATTCTTGGGCTAGTAAAGCGAGATGCAAACCTCCTCATGGAGCATTCGGTCTCGAAAGGTTTTTAATACGGTTTTAAAGAAAAACACATTTTTCTACTTTAATAAAAAAATAATTTTTATAATTATATAAATATTATTAAAACATATATTTTCAAGATATAATAAAATTATATTTTTTTTCTAAACATAGAAAGATGACAAGTTTCACCAAAGTGCCATCATGTTACCCAAAAAACGAGTTTTACATTAAAATACCATGAACTTTTCAAGATATGTAACTATCACTAAAATACTTCAAATCTTTAAAACTCACATCCATAAAATCCTAAATACGATAAATAAATTGTCAAGATTTATTTTGAAATTATAGTAAACTACTTTTCATAAAAACCCCTCGAGTTATATAAAACTATATTTAAGGACTTTAGTAAATATAGGTTTAAACAGGATCAATTCTGATGAGCTCCAGGGAGCTGGAGAAAGTGAGTGCTTGTCTATTTAATGTAGAAAACTTAACGGTGTTATTAATGGTAGTTGTCTTGGAAAAAAACACAAATCCTGCCGTCCATGTGCAGTAATTACCGATAACTCCTGAATCTAATTCAGGATCCAAATCAGTTATAAGTGTTTGACTCAAGTAAGAGTTTAAATCAAACTTGAATTCAAACTCAAACCAGAATCCAATTCAAATATGGATCCAAACTCTAAGATGTATACTTGAATCTGAACCAGAAAGTCAAATCTGAATACAACACTTGATTTGACCGAACCATGGCTATAACATGACATAACTACAACCTTATATCTTGAACCTGACTACTTGAACAATTTGTATCCATGGTCTCGGTAAGTCTGATAATTAAAATCTATACAATACATTACGGGGTTAACGGGGTAGATTGTTACAGAATGTATTAGAAGTGGAACGAGATAGTCACTAAAAGACACCTGCATGAACTCGCATGTTTTCTCATGGGTTTTGACGGGGCCTTGTACTACTTGTTACCATAGTCCACTGAGCAAATTAGACTCCTCTCGTATACACCGATACCTTCTGTACCAAGGTACAAACAACTACGTTAGAATAGTAAACTGATACCTGTATAACTTAACAATTTCCTTCCACATTACTTGTACTAATCCTCTCTCTTTTGGGACTTACCGAGCGCTAGTTCGCTGATGACATTTCTGTCTATTTCTTTCTTAGAATGTTCGTCAGGAGGACATGACCCTCAGGAGACCGAGCCCAGTCAGGAGTACTTGGATCAGATTGAGGCACAGCCAGACTACTAGCTTTACTTGTACTTACCTTCCAGTTTGTATGCCACTGTTTAGGCATTGCTTTTATCATTATACTTTTCCTTTTCAAATCAGTTATACTGTAAAGGTGAATATAAATAAAAGCTTCTGTTTATTTTATATCTATTTTCATTTCTTGTGCATTTTATATATATTGCTTATTTACTCTTAACGTATTTATTTCTGAGTAAATACGTCGCCTACCTGCCACATCTCCGTCTCCGTACACTGGGAAGCAGAGCGTAACAGGTTTTGTTGGCGGCCCATGCAGGTCAGTTCTGCATGAAATCCTAAGCAATATATCACAAGAATTATAACAATCAGCAACTATACATTCTTTACATTTCAAATTTCTTGAATCTATCCTAACTTTTCTTTTTCTATCAAGGTCATGGATTCACCGAACAACACGAGTACCAATGTCAATGACAACACTACACCACCTACGCTACCACCACCACTTACCGTTGCGGACCTACTGATAAGACCAATGGCGTTCCTTAAAATAATCAGGAGTCTAGTTGAGAGACAGCAGGAGCAGGCTGCTCTGTTTCACCAAGGACTAGTTCGCACCGAGGCAGCCTTGAGGGCGGCTTATGGTTATATCAAGAAGAAGGAAAGGACACTGCCAGCAAGGACTTGCAATTATTATAAAGAGCTCGGACATGTGGTAAAGGACTGCAGACGAGCTAATGGTCTTAGTATGATTTGTGGATCGCCTAAACACACTCTAAGAGCATGCTCAAAGTACAGAGCAGACGCAAACCCCACACCAAGACTGACTATACAAGCTAGTACTACCATCTTAGCTTTAATTGCACCACCTTCACGAGGACCGCCTTTACCTCGTCATTCCGGAATGTACCAGCAGACACAGAGAAAAGTGCCAAGAGTCCACACATTCACGATGCCGGTTGGAGGAGTTGAAGCCACTGGTCAAGTTAACATTGGTAATCCCAATTCTTTCACACCTTGTCAATCCTTGTATATCACCCTATATTTTTCCTGTACTAAAACCAACCTCAAACAACTTAGGTACTATACTAGTAGCCACTCTTCCTGCACTTACACTATTCGACACTGGAGCATCTCACTGCTTCATGTAGCAATGTTCATGAGAATGCATGCGATTCCCGTGAAGCCACTCATTTCAAGCTGGGATGTCAGTTCCAGGAATGGAGTCTTAAAGACAACTATGGGATTTGATCAGTGTCCAGTTGTAGTTTGCGGACGAGAATTCTACGCGAATTTCAAAGTACTTGACATCCCAAACTTCGATGTTGTGTTAGGAATATACTGGCTGGGAGTTTTCTATGCTACTATTGACTGCCGTCAAAGAAGGGTGCTATTCGAGATACCAGATCACCCTGTCTTCTACTTCAAGAATGGAAATAGAACATTGGAGCCAGGGAGATACCGTGCTAACCCGAAGGAATCTCAGTAGATCCAGCTAAGGTGTCAGCTGTCAGCGAATGGACGACACCAAAGATGGTGAAGGATATTCTAAGTTTCTTTGGATTAGCAGGATACTACCAAAGATTCATTGAAGGTGTTTCGAAAATTGCAGCACCCCAGACCAAGCTCACACGTAAAGATGAAGCATTCGTGTGGCCAGAAGCATGTGAACAAGCTTTTGTAGAACTCAAGACAAGATTAACTTCAGCTCCTAATAATACCAGATCAATCTGCTGGGTTCCCTAGGTGGCCGCTGGGTTTCGGAAGGCATCGACCATGCCGTTTTTCAAAAATTTGGCGCACTAAAGAATCCTAACGCTAGAATCTAAACTAGAGAATTAGACGAACAAGCATGTAAATATCTTTACATCTAAGTAAACAAGGAATACAACCTTTGTAGACTGGTCCTTCAGTTCAATAGCTCTGTGTAGCAGTCCCTTCGCTCCAAGTAATGATCTTCCGGACTTTAGTGAGGCTCCACAGGGTGAAATGAACAAGCTTGCTTGAAATTTTCGAGGCCGAAGATGATCTACGTTGAGGAGACACTAACTCAAGCCACCTCATCACTAAGTGATGAACCAGTGAAGAAACAACCCAATCTAAATGGCTAGTAGAGAAGAGGTTGATGAAGTAGGAATTTTGCTCACTTTAGAAATATTTTTCTCACAATATTTCTTCACCTCTCTTGAAGCTAGAATGTTTTTGGAGATGAGGAAGAAGATGAAGTGTGAATGGAATTAGTGAAGTGAGAATAGCAACCATGCGTGAGTTGGTGTCATACACGAACTCATGTAGAGAATAAACTATGGCTAACAATAATGGTTAGGTTAATAAATATCTAGAGTGAGACAAAATTAGTAGACTAAGTCAATGGGTTCTACAAGTTTCTACAAACTTCAACCATGTGACTAAATTCCAACTAATTTGATTTACTTTAAATAAATAAAACCCATCATTATTATAAGCATGGTGTGAGTCTTATACACCCATGTAGCATGTGGTATCAAGCATGACATAAAAGATGTATATTAATATATATCACATATATACTAAGTGTACACTAGTGAGAAAAAGAAATGCTTAAGTGAGCTAATATTAGTTAATGTAAGATAATATATCAAATATAGAATTATACATTAAATTATTAAATCAACACTTGATTTAATAATCCGGCTATATCACATACAACCGACTAATATAAAATGTATCAATTTATCGAATCAACACTTGATTCGACATCCCGGTTATATCACATATAACCGTCCGATATCACATATCGCGAGAATAGAATACGGTATCACATACGCGTATTAATCTCGGTCCCGCACATATCACATATATGCTCCTACTTCGTTTCGCTTGAGCCAGGAAACCTCTGTGTAGGACTCTAAAGACTCGTCAATACACCGGCAGTAGGTGGTGATCATATCAGTCAACCACAAGCTGCAAGAGGTCTGCTAAACGTAACGGTCACCCGGGTATTGAGCGATCAAAAGATCAACAAGCAAGCTTGCTCATACTCCTGCGAATCCAATAAGTAACACTACCGTACAATCTGGTCTCTTCGTCTGGTATGTCACATATCATAGCCTGGGGGTGGTATAATGTCAGACCCTAATAGCCTGATAAGTCATGCCGATGCAAGGTTCATAACAGTTCGAGAAACTACTGATAACACTTACCAGTAGATCTCAGCAACCCTGGCCAAGGATTTCCTGTTATGGCCAATCGAGCATAGCGCAACATCAACCCCCAATACCAGGAGAGACGAATCCCCTCCTATCGCTCATTGCCTGCATATGACTCGGGACTGTACCCAAAAACCACCGTTTTGCACGATCTCTTGAATTTGGTAAGGTGGAAATCAAAGCACAGTAGGAATCACACAAGACTCTATGACGATCTTGGGTCGACAGACTAACCTGTATCAGTGTCACCATAGAATTGCTATCTGACAATATGTATAATACCATCTAGGAGTTCTTGGCGAATCCGTTCAGTGTACCCAGTCTCCAATTAGCACCTATATACCACCTCTGATGTCAAACACCAATGGATATGGGATCATCCATCACCCATCACATGGGTCGAGAAGTATATACGCTAGTCTACTCTGGAATATTGATGCCCCGTTTCGATACTCCCACGACTAGGAACATTTAAAGGATGTACTTACCTACTATCCTTGCCCCACTAGTATGATCTGCATCATAATCCTGGTAGTCAAGTACTCATCCTAAGGGCTTTATCAATATGTAATAGAGAGACAATAAGTGTACATGTTAAGATAAAGAGCAACCAGATAGCATACTATCATGTCGAGTAAGAAAGTCCTCCCTATATATGTCCAAGCATCCACTATAATATACATCATATGTATAATAATGGCCTCTATGGCATACATATAACTAACAATCTCCCATTTGCACTAAGGCCATTTGTTGTAGTATCTCTTACCCAACGCCCCAAAAAGTCTCTCTAGGGAAAATGCTCTGTGAGTGGATCCTCCGTGTTGTCTTTCGCGTCAACTCTCCTTACCTTGATCCCTTGGAGATCAACCATCTCCCTGATCAGGTGATACTGTCCTTAGAATATGTCTGGATCGCTGATGGGACCGGCGTTCCTAGGCCAAAACCACAACTCCATTGTTGTCACAATAACAATTATTGAACGCTCAATGGTAGGAACCATGTTCATCTCATGAACAAGAATTATCCAAACATCTACTTTGGTAGTATCGTTGGTAGCGATGTATTCAGCCTTTATCTTCTAGTTTTCCACGGTATATAACTTAGAACTCTTCCAACATACTGTCCCTCTACTGAGGGTAAAGACAAAGCCTGTGACTGAATTTCAATCGTCCTTATCAGTCTGGAAGCTCGAATTGGTAAAGGACTCCCACCGGAGTTCACCGTTACCAAACTCCAAGGACATTTCTTTAGTGCTTCTCAAATACTTAAGAATGTCCTACACAGCTGTCCAGTGATTCTTCCAAGATCCGATTGATTCCTGATCACTACACCTACTGAGTCAGCTACATCTGGTCTGGTACATAACATCGCATACTATGATAGAGCCTACTGCTGAAGCATAGGGTATCCCTTGCATGCGAGCTTTCTCCAAATCAGTCCCGAGAGACATCATTTTGGAGAGAGGGATTCATGAGTAAGTGGGCGAACCACCACTCTTAGAATCTTCCATACTATACCCCTTTAGTATGGTATTAATATACCTGGATTTGGGACACTCCCAACATCCACTTAGATCTATCACCATAGATCATTATTCATGAGATGTAGTAGGTATCATCCAGATCTTCCATGGAGAATCCTCGTGATAAGAGGAGCTTGATCGAGTGTAGCATAGGAAACTATTTCCTATCAAGAGTATGTCATCTACGTACAATACGTGGAAGACAACCTTACTCTCTACTACTTTCTTGTATATACAAGGTTCATCTACCTTTTTAATGAAGTCAAACTCTTTGACTGCCACATCAAAATAGATGTTCCAACTCCGCGATGCATGCTTTAATCCTGATGGACTTAAGCATATCCATTGGAGAAAAGGTTTCATCATAAACCACACCTGGTTATTGACGAAAACCTTTTACTACAAGTCTAGTTTTGAAAGTCTCTACTTTTCCATTTACACCAAGAATCTTCTCAAAATCCACTTTCTCCCGATGGGTTTTACCCTTTTAGGTGCAACATTCAAAGTTATACTTTGTTGGTGTACATGGATTCCATCTTTGATCGCATAGCATCCAGCCATTTCACAGAGTCCCCACTCGTGATGGCCTGCCTGAACCTGGTTGGGTCATCATCTACCATGATGCAATCCTCGCTCCCACCATCACCGAGGAAATCGTAGTATCTCTCAGGTGGATGAGGAACCCTATCAGATTCGTGGAGAGGCTGAGATTCCTTAGAGACTATTGAATTTTTTTGTTTCACCAAATCATCAGCTGTTAGTTTGTCCAGCTGGAACTCCTTCCAGTTCTACCTCATGACCACTAATTTCTTCATAAGAAATTACTTTTCTAAAAAGGTGGCAAACCGAGAAACAAAACACATTTTGCTCCTGAGAGTGGTAGAAAATATTCCCTCGCAAATATTTGGGATATCCAACAAACTTATACAGAACTGACCTTACCTCGAGTTTGTCCGGATTTTGCTTTTCAACATAGGCCGGACAACCCCATATCTTAACTCGTTTAAGACACGGTCTTTACCCATTCCATATCTCATATGGAGTGGTAGGCACTGATTTGGATGGAACCCCATTCAATAGGTATGCAGGTTCTCAAGTGCATAACTCCAAAAGGAAACATGCAACTCAGCAGTACTCATCATAGAGCACACCATATCTCATAGGGTGCAATACCTCCGTCCCGACACACCGTTGTGCTGTGGTGTATACGAAGGAGTAAGCTGAGAGAGAATCTCATTCTCCTATTTTAGAAAATTCAGGAACTCCATGCCCAAGTATTCGCCTCCTCGATCACATTGAAGGACTTTAATACTTTTACTCGTCTGGTTCTCAACTTCAAGCTTATATTCCTTGAATTTTCTCAAAAGTTTCAGACTCGTATTTCAACAGGAACACATGTCCGAATCTTGAGAGATCGTCGATGAATGTAATGAAGTGTAAAGAACCAACCCTGGCATTTGTAGACATAGGACCGTATACATCATCATGTATCCATCCCAAGAGTTCAGTAACTCTTTCTCTGTTTCCAGTAAACGGAGTATTGGTCATTTTACTTTTGAGACAAGACTGGCAAGTATCATAAGATGAAAATTCGAACAGATTCTAATATTCATCCTTATGTAACTTAGCTGGTCATGTCGCATAGATATGTCCTAGTCTACAATGCCACAAGAAGGATTCGTTCATTTCTGAACTACTTCTCTTGTGTGTGTTCTATATACTTTGAACTGTGATTTGATTTAGAACATATATGCTATTATATAACGTGCCTGATCCAATCAACTCTTGATTCAGGAAAATGTTCACAACATTATCCTCCAATACAGAATTATATTCTTTTTTAACTTAATAAAGAATCTGATGTAATATTGTATATCAGGTTCGGTATGCAATAACATTTGTTTAGAATCAATATATTTACCACTTGGTAATACAAGGTGACATTTGCCAACTGACTTGGCTGCAACAATTGCGCCATTCTTTAACACTTAGAGACATATCATCCATTCTCAGTTCTCTACCTTTCTTTAGCCCATGTAACAGATTACATATATGGGATCCTGATCTGGTATCTTATACCTAGGACGTAGAGAATACTGAGAAAATAGTTCTTGGTAATAAACACACCTGAAGAAGATGCATCAATATGCACATTCCTCGATTGGGTCGCATGGAATCCGGATATTCCCCTATTAACTGCTCGGACTTATAACAGTTATAAGATAGAGCGGAACCAACGTTTCCCAGCTCAGTATAACAAGCAGGTTCGGTCAATACATCCATATTATTATCTTGATTAAGGCATGACGTGGTCGCTACCAGGAGAGAGAGGGAGAAGAAAACACTAAGCGTATGCTCTTACAAGATCAGATTCGTTATTATTTTATCTAATCAGAATGGCTCCCACTGTTTTTATCAAATCTTTGTTCAAACCCTAAAAGGTAAGACTAGCCGGGATTAATTACACCCTACAAGTTCATCCATCTTTCGACCAGGCCAATGTCGGTACTTTGAGGGAGGTTCCCCATGCTTTTGCACGGTGATTGTCACATTTTCACCATGTTGTATTTAGAAAGAGTTTAGAAATTACCGCAATCAAAACGGTGTCGCGTGTAGCGAGCCGTGATGAGTACGGGTCGTCCGCAGGGAGATGGTAGGTTTTTATGCTTGTTTTAACGAGTTAACAACGTGTTTTGATTTGTTGGTTAAACTAAATGTCGCAACAAAGATATGTATAATAAAAAGACTTGTTAAGGGTAGTAATAGGCTAGCTTGTATGAAGGTGAAGTTTGCCGAATCCTTATAGACCCAACTTTGGTATTGACACTAAAGCAATAGGCAATAACGCGGATTAGGGAACTTGAAAATACAGTATTTGCGGCATTTCGCTAAATCTGTCTTCCTTGTCCCTTGTCCTTCCGTTGTTATCTCTTGATTCTAGCCTCCGGCAACCCACTAGCAATCCGGTCACGATTAGGAATCATCACTATCATGGTAGGATAGGATGCCTAGCGGAGCGGAATTGGTTTGCACATAATTTCAATTGCAAAGTTTAAGGTTTTTAAGTCAAATAACATCTTCAAATACAATCTAACCACATACCCCCCTTAACAAGTAAAGCGACTACTCACACATATTTATAAAGTAAAAATAAAGAAAAGAGACAAGAATAAGAAACATAATGAACGATGCAAGAAAAGAAAGATAAAAAGAGAACCGATGAATCCAAGCGTGAATATCTCCAAGTGTTCTTAAACCCGGTGAAGTGTGAAATCCAAATACCAAACTTTAAGGTTGCAAGCTCACTTAAGAGGTTGCAAGCTCAAAGTAAAGCAAGAATTTCACAAGTTCAAATATGTAAAATAGAACAAGACATGATAATAAAAATGAGAACTTTTTATTGAATTGTAAACAAATTACAAGAGATCTTGAAGTCAAGAATCTAAGCCTTAAGCTTGCAAGTTCAAATGAGAAGTTGCAAGGTCAAGACAAAGGGGCAAGAGCTCAAGAATTACAAAGAGAAGCAAACTTACAAATTACAAGAATTCTAAAACAAAACTAGAGAAAAAAGTGTCTTTTCTCTTTTCCCTCTGGTCTGTATTTATAGGCTCAAAAAGAGAATAAATAAACAATAAAATCAAGACCAACTGGCAGCAAGGGAGGGTGTGTGAGAAGATGGGGCCCACTGGAGCATGTGGGCCGGCCAGGTTGATTTTGTCTAGCTAGGGCTTGGCCAAATTCCGAGCCCCTAGGCTCGTATTTGGTGTGCTGTCATATGTTGTCCCCAGTATCACTTTGGTCCAGTTTATTTTCTCTGTTTTGACCTGGTTTGCACCCAGTGCTTGGAGGGAAATTTGAATCTTCAAATCAACACATAATCTTTAGCATTAAATGCTCATTACTTCATTTCCACATATGCCTAAATTCATGGCTGCCCCCATCATGGTCCATGCTGATTTGTCTATTTGAATTTGATTTGCACTCAGTTTTGGAAGGAGATTTGAATCTTTAAATCCACACATAATCTTTAGCATTGAATGCATATTACTTCATATCCACATGTGCCTAAAAGTTTTGTGCACACACCTGTTTGTGTTGGACCATTTAGATAAAAAAATGTGTACACAAACTTATTGCAGAAAGAAACTCATGAAGTATCGGTCGGTTTGCGGTTCTGGTTGCAGTGTCGGCTTTCAAATGATATATCCATGCTTTTGAATGTATTTCCAGTATTTTTTCGCTGATATCTGTAATCTGTATCACTGAGCAAACACTGGTTAATAGTACTGATAAATACAACAAATAGATAATGAATGAGCGATATTAAAATGCAGTTTTCTGATATGAACACACGGACCTAATTAAAATAAACCTCGTTTTCCTAGGGACGTAACCCCATTAATACCTTTCTAGACACCTACTTGATCGGCTAATTGTAATGTGTAAAAATCTCCCAGGAGTAACTCTTACTCGCAGTGAGTATCGGGATCTAACTATCTCATAGAAGGTATGCAATCTCATTGCAAATTTCAACACTTGAAATTCCCAATAATGTTTTACCCTTAGCGTCCTATGACCTCGACAGAGGTCAACAAACCATAGTGCGCTAGTCAAGTTCAACCCGCCATTTCATGATTGAATTAAACCCACCCGCACGACCCTTGACAGAGGTCAATAAGGTCGTACGACTACCCTAATCCAATCGCATCATATGCTTTGCAGATAAGTACTAATCAGCTACCGCACACTACGCCTTGACAGAGGTCAACAAACGCAGCACGAATACTAAATAGTCCTTATCTGTAACGACGGAGGCCTACAATGGGTTTTTAAGAAAACCCTTTGCGTAATGAACTTGATATCGTTGTAGAATCGAGTGATTTTGAAAAGGAGTGTTTTTAGGCTTTTACTAGTTTTGCTAAAGAGGTCACTCCCGGTGAAGGGATCTCGGCTCTTTCTTCATTGAATGAGGTGCTGGATATTTCATAAATACCACTATGCATAGTATGAACTAAAAAAGCAATCAAAAACAAAACCGAGTGGGTTTTAGCATCTGCCAGTTTCGCTAAAGAGGTCACTCCCGGTGAAGAGATCTCGGCTCTTTCCTTATCAAATAAGGTGTTGGATATTCTATAAGGAATACCGCTATACAAAGCAAGAACTAGAGCTACCAGTTTTTTTAAAACAAGATTCTGTAACATTTTTAGGTTTCTTTTGTTTCATTAATCTCATTAATGAAGTCCCATCAATTATGCTTCCTAAGCATCACAGAAGAAATGAAAGCAGCAATATTTATTATATATTATATATATATATATATATAATATAAGCATTCGTATCAGAATATCAAGTGATCACATCACAGAATATCTGCAGCAGAAGAACACATATGAAATATTGGATATATTAGGAATTCCGTGTTTTAAATTAAGCCATTAAAAAACACGGATTCCACGGTCGCGATGAATAGCCAAACCCCATCCCTAGACCTCTACGAGAGCGGCAAGCAACCCTACCAATTCTAGAGTTAGGAGACCCGGTCTCGACTCCTCGAGATGGTCTCCCACTGGACCCTAGAACCCGGTCACTTGTGCTCTCCTCCTTGGTTCTATCTTATTGCGGAAAAGTAAATAATATACATCAATGGTGACATCATCCTCAACCCGGAAGTGCCCCAATAAAAGAATATTACATACAAGTTTTTACATGAATAAAAATGAAAAACTCTCATTTCACATAAAAAAAAAACCCGGCTATTCAAAACACGACGATCCAATATAACATATCACAGCAACACATAATATCACATGTCATCAACGTAAGTAAATATGCATATCCCAATTGTCATTGACATATAGCAACGAAATCTGCGATACACCACATATTACACTTACGGTCGTGGAAAAGAAAGTGAAAACTACAACAATTAGAATTTGCAACCACCTTAGACATCATAAACCCAATGTATCACATACTTTTGATTTCATGTCTAACCAAATGAATTCCTTAGACATCACATGCCTAACAATTATAAACCCCGCATTTTAGTCTCAATATTGAAAACACTTTTCAATAACCAGTCAGGTAATTCAACAAGATTCCCGACAACCCGATCGAATGCTCGTCGGAAACTTTAGTAGACGACCGCACCCCCGATGCTGTCGACAAAATGCACTTAGGCGGGACACCGCAGCCGCGAGCATCCCATACAGATGCTTTTGGCGATGGGGTTCTCCTACAGTCACTTGGTCGGGGATATGAGGTGTGGCTATCTAATAAGGTTACCCGGCGAGTATTCGCGTATGCTACGTGATTGCGACGGACTTTTGATCCACATCAAAATTCCATGGCAACTGATCAAATGAGACTAAATTGCTAGATTTATAAAATTCGAACTAGTTATCACATAACTAATTATTGTGGATTCCAAGTGTTGTATCACAATCACAGATAACTAAACGATATTAAACTTTTCGATCGAATAAACAAACACCCAAAATTTCCCAAAGAGCTCAACATTTGAGCGGAGTTTAAAAAGTACCCAGAACATGCCACAGCACCTATGGACCAACCGTAGAAGGGTCAATTCTTTCCTCACCTATAGCGCCGCGGAACTACCGCAAACCCTAGGGTTTGGTGGCAGTTCCGATGGTCATCGAATCGAGTTAGAGTTTTGTTCTTCTAGAGGGTCCATAGAAAACACCTGCACGATTTTCTGAAGATTTTGAACTTGGAAAAATCCAACTATTGGAAAATTCCAGCGAGGGGAAAATTTCCAGGGAGGGAAAATATAGGTTATTAATATCCGTTTGAACTTTTTAACGTCGTCTAAATAACCCGAAAAGATGTTAGAATTACGACTACAAAACACCCCGAATTGACTTTGCACAAAAATAACATCGCATGCCATTTTAGAAAAAACAAGCAACACCTGAAACACCAAAACCCAGAGACTGGAACACCATAAAAAATTGAGCCCAGAATTCCCATACAAAACCGAGCAGGCCGGTTTTTCAAGGCATGTGGCCGACCATTTTCCGTCGAGGAGGGCTCAGGTTTCTGTGGTGTTCATGTTACATTTCATGTGACATTCTGTAGTTGCTTAAAAAAATTTTTGACACCTTAAAATATTCAACAGAAACTGTGTTTTCATATCGGGTGTTTCGGAGTTGTTTCGGTTTCGTAATACTACAACATCGTCTAATTCTCTAGCATGACTCTAATACCACTGCTGGATTCCCTAGGAGGCCGCTGGGTTTCGGGAGGCATCGACCATTCCGTTTTTCAAAAATTTGGTGCGCTAAAGAACCCTAACGCTAGAATCTAAACTAGAGAATTAGATGAACAAGCATGTAAACATCTTTACATCTAAGTGAATAAGGAATACAACCTTTGTAGAACGGTCATTCACTTCAATAGCTCCGTGTAGTAGTCCCTTCGCTCCAAGTAGTGATCTCCCGGACTCTAGTGAGGCTCCACAAGGTGAAATGAATAAGCTTACTTGAAGTATTCGAGGCCGAAGATGATCTACGTCTAGGAGACACTAACTCAAGCTACCTCTTCACTAAGTGATGAACTAGTGAAGAAACAACCCAATCTAAATGGCTAGTAAAGAAGAGGTTGATGAAGTAAGAATTTTGCTCACTTTAGAAATATTTTTCTCACAATATTTCTTCACCTCTTTTGAAGCTAGAAAGCTTTTGGAGATGAGGAAGAAGATGAAGTGTGAATGGAATTAGTGAAGTGAGAATAGCAACCATGGGTGAGTTAGTGTTTTACACTAACTGAGAATAAACCATGGCTAACAATAATGGTTAGTTTAATAAATATCTAGAGTGAGACAAAATTAGTGGACTAAGTCAATGGGTTCTACAAGCTTCTACAAGCTTCAACCATGTGACTAAATTCCAACTATTTTGATTTGCTTTAAATAAATAAAACCCATCATTATTATAAGCATGGTGTGAGTCTCATACACCCATGTAGCATGTGGCATCAAGCATGACACAAAAGATTTACATTAATATATATCACATATATACTAAGTGTACACTAGTGAGAAAAAGAAATGCTTAAGTGAGTTAATATTAGTTAATGTAAGATAATATATCAAATATATAATTATACATTAAATTATTAAATCAACACTTGATTTAATAATCCGGCTATATCACATACAACCGACTAATATCAAATGTATCAACTTTTCGAATCAACACTTGATTCGACAGCCCGGTTATATCATATATAACCGTCCGATATCACATATCGCGAGAATAGAATACGGTATCACATACGCGTATTAATCTCGGTCCCGCACATATCACATATGTGCTCCTACTTCGTTTTGCTTGAGCCAGGAAACCTCTGTGTAGGACTCTAAAGACTCGTCAATACGCCGGTAGTAGGTGGTGATCATAGCAGTCACCTACAAGCCGCAAGCGGTCTGCTAAACGTAACGGCCACCCGGGTATTGAGCGATAAGAGGATCAACAAGCAAACCTGCTCATACTCCTACGAATCTAATAAGTAACATTACCGTACAGTCTAGTCTCTTCGTCTGATATGTCGCATATCACAGCCTGGGGGTGGTATAACGTCAGACCCTAATAGCCTGATAAGTCATGTTGATGCAAGGTCCATAACGGTTCGAGAAACTACTAATAACACTTACCAGTAGATCTCAGCAACCCTGACCAGGGATTTCCTGTTATGGCCAATCGAGCATAGTGCAACATCAACCCCCAATACTGGGAGAGGCGAATCCCCTCATATCGCTCATTGCCTCCATGTGACTCGGGACTGTACCCAAAAACCACCGTTTTGCACGATCTCTTGAACGTGGTAAGGTGAAAATAAAAGCACGGTGGGAATCACACAATACTTTATGACGATCTCGGGTCGACAGACTAACCTATACCAGTGTCACCGGAGAACTGCTATCTGACGATAGGTATAATACCATCTAAGAGTTCTCGGCGAGTCCGTTCAGTGTACCCAGTCTCCATTGAGCACCCGTATACCATCTCTGATGTCAAACACCAATAGATATGGGATCATCCATCGCCCATCACATTGGTCGAGAAGCGTATACGCTAGTCTATTCTGGAATATCGATGCCCCGTCTCGATACTCCCACGACTAGGAACATTTGAAGGATGTACTTACCGACTACCCTTACCCCACTAGTATGATCTGCATCATAATCCTGGTAGTTAAGTACTCATCTTAAGGGCTTTATCAACATGTAATAGAGAGACAATAACTGTACATGTTAAGATAAAGAGTAACCAGATAGCATACTAGTCGAGGAAGAAAGTCCTCCCTATATATGTCCAAGCATCCACTATAATATACATCACATGTATAATAATGGCATCTAGGGCATACATATAACTAACACAATGTAGAGGATTCATCGTACATTGTGATGCTTCCGGTAAGAGATTAGGATCTGTTCTGCATCAGCATGGAAAAGTTATAGCTTTTGCATCAAGACAACTGAAGGTCCATGAGCGCAACTATCCAACACATGATCTGGAGTTGCCAGCCGTTATCTTTGCACTTACGATTTGGCGCCATTATCTTCTGGGAGAACGAGTGGATATATACACTGACCACAAGAGTATGAAGTATGTATTTACTCAGAAGAAATTGAATATGCGGCAGAGAAAATAACTAGAACTCATGGCGGACTTCGACATCAACCTATAATATCATCCTAGGAAGGTGAATGTAGTTCCTGATGTACTTAGCCGCCAGCCATTAACAATGAATCTCACCATTCAAAAAGGAGCTACAGCAGGAATTGCATAGGATGGAGATTGAAGTAGTTATGTCAGGCAACTCTTCGTATTTGATGAACTTACAAGTTCAGTCTACGATTGTTAATCAGATCAAAGCAGCTCAAGCAAGTGATGCCATGCTACAAAAGATCCAAGAACAAGTAGAAAGTGGACTTCGAACCGACTCCATCATCCACGAAGATGGATCCTTGAGATATGAAAGTAGATTGTGTGTACCACAAGGTCCTGTTCGAAAAAAGTTGATGAAAGAAGCTCACAGCTCTCTTTACTCAGTACACCCCGGTGGTACAAAAATATATAAGGATCTACAGCAACACTACTAGTGGTATGGAATGAAACGTGAAGTAGCCAGAAGCGTAACCAAGTGTTTGGTGTGTCAGCAAGTGAAGGCTGAACATCACAGAACTGTTGGTCTACTTCAGCTGTTACCAATCCCAGAATGGAAATGGTAGCACATTACCATGAACTTCGTGGCTGCCCTTCCTCGCAGCATGAATGGTAGCGATGCAGTATAGGTTATTGTGGATCGACTCACAAAGTCGGCTCACTTTATTCCCTTTCGAATTAGCCAATCTACCGAGACGTTAGCAAAGAAGTACATGGAGATGTTAGGAATATTATGCCCTAGAGGCCATTATTGTATGATATAGTGGATGCTTGGACATATAACTAGAGGACTTTCTTGTTCGACATGATAGTATGCTATATGGTTGCCATTATCTTAACATGTAGACTGGTATTATTATACTGTCTGTCTTTTACATGTTGATAAAGCCCTTAGGATATGTACTTGACTACCAGGATTATGATGAGATCATACTAGTGAGGCCATGGTGGTCCAAAAGTACATCCTTTAACAGTTCCTAGTCGAGGGGATATTGAGATAGGGTATCAATATTCCAGAGTAGACTAGTGTGTACGTTTTTTGTCCCTTAGAGGGCGATGGTTGATCCCACAACCATTGATGTGTGACATCAAAGATTGTACACAGGTGCTCATTAGAGAATGGATAAACCGAACATGACTCGCCGAGAACTCGTAGTTGGTATTGTACCTATCGTCAGATAACAGTTCTCTGGTGACACTAGTACAGGTTAGTCTGTAGACCCGAGAACATCATAGAGTCTTGTGTGGCTTCCACTGTGCTTTGATTTCCTCCTTACCACACTTAAAGGAGTCATGCAAACAGGTGGATTTTGGGTACAGTTCCGAGTCACATGGAGGCAATGAGCGATAGGAGGGGTTTTGTCTCTCTCGGTATTGGGGGTTAATGTTGCGCTACGCTCGATTGGTTATAACTGGAAGTCCCTGGCCAGGGATGCTGCTGAGATTTACTGATAAGAGTTATCAGTAGTTTCTCGAACCATTATAGGCCAGACATCGGCATGACTTATCACGTTACTGGGGTCTGACGTTTACCATCCTTAGACATGATTTGCGACATATCAGACGAAGAGACCAGACTGTACGGTAAGTGTTACTGATAGGTTTCATGGAGAGTATGGACAAGCTTAGTTGTTGATTTTCATATTGCTCAATACCCGGGTAGCCGTTACGTCCAGCTAGTACCGCTGACGGCTTGTAGGTGACTGATATGATCATCACCAACTGCTGGCGTATTGACGAGTCTTTAGAGCCCAACACAGAACTTTCCTGGTTCAAGCGAAACGAAGTAGGGCACATATGTGATATGTGCATGGGCTTGATTAAATATATGTATATGATACCGTATTGTAATCTGACAGTTATCTGTTATCAGTTAGGTTATATGTGATATAACCAGATTATCGATCAAGTGTTGATTTGATAATGTGATACACAGATAAATGATATTAGTCTGTCATATATGATATAACCGGATTATTAAATCAAGTGTTGATTTAATAATTTGATATATATTATATTTGATATAATTATATATTGACTACTATTATTAGCTCACTAATTATGTTTCTTAATATATATTAATATATATATATATATATATATTTGATATATGTATATATATATATATATACACATATATTATATGAAGCATGACATGATTTTCTATTTTATAAAAATAGAAAATGAGGTGGAAATTGTGGAGATATTTATGGAATGGTGAGGAATGGCTTGGGAAATATTTTATTTCCACCTGATGGTTGGGTTACGGCAGCGCCTCGGCCATCAAACCGTGGCAAAATGCGAAACAAAATTTTTCTAAACCGGCGCTACCATTACCTGATGCGCGGATCTACCCTAAACCCTATACTAACAAGCAAATAAAAGGAGTTAGGAATGGTTAAACCGAGTTAATCCGTGTCCTTCGGTCTTCAACCATCTTCCCAACTTTCTAGAGGCTCCTTGATCAAGCTTGGTCGCCGGTCTCCCTCCATCGAAGATGATCCACCCGAGAGATGTAGTCTTGGCTCTAGCTCCACATAATGGATGTAAGTGAAGCAAATAGAGTTTCTAGGATTCTACTCTAGAAAGCCTAGGATGTAGTGAGTGTAATCCAAGTGTTAGTCTATCTCATCTCACGTCCTCTCATGATTCTCAACACATGAGAGGGTTGAGAGGAGGTGGCGAATGAAGGTGGAGGCAACCATGGAAAATCAAAAGAGGAGTGAAGCACAAATGGTGATGAGAACAAAGCATGCTCAAGAGAAAACAACCATCTCAAAATAATGAAGCTCCCATGAGAGAGAAAATCAAGCATGCTAGGTTTTGTAAAACAATATCTTTCATTTTAAAATATCACCCATGCTTGAATAGTATGCACAAATGAATTAAAAATTCATTTGTGCACACTATGCAAGCATGGTCACCACCATACTCCCTATTTTCCAATTTCCACCTAATTTACCATTTTCCAAAAAATGGTCAAATCCAAAAATGAGGTGGCCACCTTCAAGAATGTTTTCCAGATAAAATACGGATTACATTCTACTGTATATACATACCTGCATTCGTACAGAAATACGAATACCCAAAGAGATAGAATAATACAAAGAACATAATACTAGAATATACGTATCGAAATACATATACGTAAATTATTAATCAATACCCGATTTAATAATCCGGCTCTAACCCGAGCCGGCTAGTATTATCAACTGTCCGATCGAAAGTCCGGGTACAAAGTACATCAATCGATCGGAACCCTGCACGTATCCAATACGGTTACCACATCATTTCGCCAGAACTAGGGAAACCCTCTGTGTGGGACTCTAAAGACTCGTCAAAACGCTGACGGTGGGTTTAACCACAAGCATGTCAGCGGACTAGCTGTACGTAACAGCTACCCAGGTATTGAGCGAAAGGGAGGCCGACGAGCAAACTCATCCTGAACCCCTACTGAGCCTGACAGTGACAATATTCATACAGTCCGGTATGTTCGTCTAAGAGTATCGCATATCGAGTTTAGGAGGTGGATAAAGTCAGATCCCTAAAAACGCGACATTTAGTGTCGGTATGAAACCCATCACCACCTGAGAAACTATCGATCCTGGATCGGTAATTCTCGTCTACCTTGGCCAAGGATTTCTTGTGATGGTCACCCGTGCACCGCGCGACATCAACCCCCAATACCGGGAGAGACGAATTCCCGACGATCCGATCACTACCTCCATGTGGCTCGGGACTGTACCCAACTAAAACCTGTTTGCACGACTCCTTTGAACCATGGTAGGGTAGTAATCAAAGCACAGTGGGAACTCACATGAAACAAATGACTATCTCAGGTCGACAGACTAACCTGTACACATGTCACCTGGGAACCGCTATCTGACAATAGATATAATACCGACTAGCAGGTTCCCGGCGAGTCCGTCTAGTGTACTCATAACCCAATGAGCACCTGTATACTATCTCAGGTGAACAAACTAACACCAATGGCTTGTGCGACTTTGCCACAGCCCCTCGTCGGGGTCTCGATCAGTATACACTAGTCTACGCTGGAGTATCGATGTCCAGTCTCGAAACTCCCACGACTAGGGATATTTAAGGATTTGCTTATAGACCCCCAGCTCCCACATATATGATCGCCATCATAATACTGGTGGTCAAGCAAGAATCCTATGGGCTCTATCAACATGTAATAGTGATCTGTAATATCACCTAAAGTATGTACATGATGATAAAGACAAACCAGATAGCATACTATCATCTCGAGTAAGACTGTTCTACCGGTATAGATGCTCCCTCAATCATCATAATTATCTGCCTGCCACTATGATAATTGCCTTAAGGGCACTATAGCCAACACTTATACACTATTCAAGTATGGCTCTATTTTTCAAATGGAAAATAATGGATTCTTGAATAAGCGAGGGTTTTGCTTTGAGCCATTCTTCATTCCATTGCTTTTAGCTTTAGCCATTTTCTTTACTTGCTCTCTTGAGTTGAGCTCACACACTCTCTAGCTTCCACCTTCTTCTTCCTTATGCCTCAAAACTCCAACCCCTCACATGTGATGTAAACCATGGAGTTTTGAACAAACTAGTGAGCTTCAAATCCCCTACTTCACCATCCTACACTAAACTAGCACTTTGGTGTGGCGTGTTTCCTTCACTAATATGAGATTAGTGAAGAGGTAGCTTGAGCTAGTGGGCTTCGCGTGGATCATCTTCGGCACGAAGGTCATCGGAGTAAGCTCGTCCATTCTCTCAAGTGGAGTCTAGTGGAGTCGTGTGGACTACTACACGAAGCTTGTGAAGTGAAGGACTCGATCTATGAGGGTATAACTTCTTTCACTTCTTTAGTTTATCATACCATCATAGGTTAAACCCTAATCTTCTAGTTAGTATCTTGGTTAGTCTATCTTAGCACCTCGAAAAATTTAAATTTAGCATGTTTGATGCTACTAAAACCTTGTTGTGGTGCTAGGGTAGACTTTCATGGTATCAGAGCTACTAGGCATTGGATGTCGACCTATGGAGGGTTTTCACTGTGTGACAGTGTGGCGAAGTATAGGCTCTTAACCCCAGGGTGTCCCAAGACCGGAAGGTGTTCCGACGGGTTGTAGTCCTTGCGAGGGGGCATGCGTAAAAAGTAGCTGCTGAGGGACTCGTAGGTGCCACGGCGACCCCATTGGATGGGGTGGCTGCCTGACCTACATGGTATCAAAGACAAGCTAGAACATTAGGGAAGATCATTATGATATTAAAGTATTCGATCAGTTTTCGAAACCGTATTTTTGTGAACTTTATGTCGAATTTTTCAAACGTTGAAATTTTCGTAATTAAAAATATCCAAAAATTCGTGCAGGGTTTTCTATGGAGCCCCAAGAAATTTAGAGCCCCAATTCCCCTAAAGCGCCATGGAACCGCGGCCAAAACCCTAGTTAGGCTGCAGTTTCGCCACCGTTTTAGAGAGTTATGGGTCTATTTTTCTTTTGCTGCTCTATGGTTTCATTTAGCTTTTTGGTTGTTTTTAATGATTCTCAAGTTGTTGAGGTCTCTGAAATTTGTGGGTGTTTGTTAAACCGATCAAAATGTTTAATTCCGTTCAGACTTTTATGATATGTGATACAATATTTAGAATCTGGAATAATTAGTTTTGTAAAAACTAGTTAGTATATTGTAAATCTAGTGTTTTAGTCTCGGTTAATCAGTTGCCAGGGAGTTTTGATTTGGATCAAAACTTCGTCGCAATCGCGTATTGTACGCGATCACTCGCCGGGTAACTGTAGTAGACAGCGACGTCCTATAGCCCCGACCAAGTGACTGTAGGAGAACCCCGTTGCCAAAAGCACTCACTCGGGTACTCGCGGCAATGGTGTTCCTCCTTAGTGCACTTCATTGCGGGCATCGAGGGTGCGGCCATCTGCTAAAGTTTTCGACAAGTATTTGATAATGTAGTCGGGAATCCTGTTGAATTACCTGACTAAAGTAATTGAAAAGCGTTTTCAATTTGAGACTAAAATACAAGGTTTATAGGATAAGCATGAAATCCGGAATATGAGATATTCCGGGTTTATGATTGTACGGTGTTTTTTTTGTCGCCCCATTAAGATGGGAATACGCGCGCGCTTGTCTGGCATACTACAGAATCCCCCTGCCTAGGGTAGGATGGGGTTTATTGATTGTGGGGATTCGAATCTCCGGCAGCCGCGGACTAAGCTGCCGTTAATTATCCCTCGCCTTTGGAGCGAGAGAATTTTTGATTGACGAGTCAAACAGGTCATGTGAACTCAATGTGTAGTGTCCGTATATGTGTCTTGAAGGGTTTTGGATGTATCGGAGTCCTCGCAAATTTTTATAGGGCTCCCGCTACCCGGATAGCGCTCTGGAGGTTAAGGGGGCTAGCAGCCCCCTTACGGGGTGCGGGACAATGCCCCGTTAGAAATTTTTTCTAACGGGGATAGTGTTGTAGAGTGTGTATGTATATAAAAAAAGGGAAGAATAGCGTCTAAAGGACGCGTGGGTGCCAGCGCCTCACGTTCCTAGCACGCGAGCGCTGGGCGCACGTGCTTAGCACGCGGGCGCTGGGCGCCAGCGCCCCCACGTGCTTGGCACGCGGGCACTGGGCGTCAGCAGGAAAAGGGACATTGTCCCTGCACTTGGAACTGTGCTCCCGATTTGACTTATAGAGTTAAACTCCTAAAAAGAGATTAATTTATGGAGTTGAACTCCAAAAGATCTTGAATGGAGTTAAACTCCTAGAAATCTTTAGAAATGATCAAATAGGCCCCTTTGTTTCTCTCCCCTTTGGCCCTGGATCTTCCCAAGATGGGATTTCTGGAGATGGGTCTCCTTCTTCTTCCTCTCGATTGGCCGGATATTGGAGAAAGAGGGTGAGATTTAAAAATCTCCTCTTTTTGAGATCTGATGGAAGATCCGAGCTCCTCTTTGTGGGTTTTGTGGTGAAAAACTATTTAATTTTGGAAAAGGAAGAGTAAAATTCTTGATTTAATTGAAAAGGGGAAGAAGGTTTAGAACCTTGAGGATGGAGAAGGAGGTACAAAAACCCTAGATTTTGAGGGAAATGAAAAGTTCTCCTTTATTTCATTATCATGTTGCCTTATATAGGCTTACAAATTTACATATAGTCCCTTGGGCTTTACAAAATAGCATTTTGCCCATCCCATGCCTCATGTACTCATTTCTTTTGCACATGAGCCATGGGCTTTACAAAAATTTGGCTTTATGCTCATTTTTCTTACATTCATGCATAAAAAATTACATCAAAACTCTTTATTACATGATTTCATTTTGGAAAGGGGGAGGCCAGCTGCGAGGCTCAACTTGGGTATGAGCCCACTTGATCTGGGCTTAGACCCGTTTACTTGGGGTTGACTTTGATTTTGACTTGGTCAATCGGGGTGTAATTTTTGACCCCAACAAAGTGCCCCCCATCAATAAATGCACACCGTGTATATGATTTGTGTGCATGAAATTGATGGATCTTAGAGTTGGACTTCAAGGTGGAACATCATTCCATGGGCGGAGCATCATTCCGGGTGCATAATTCTGAGGATCGGAGCATAATTCCGAAGAGCAGAGCATCATTCCGGGGATCGGAGCATAATTCCGAAGAGCGGAGTATGATTCCAAGGAGCGGAGCATGATTCCGAAGAGCGGAGCATGATTCCAAGGGGTCGAAGCATAATTCCGACGAGCAGTAGACATTCTGACTGAAGCATAATTTCGATACAGAGGTTGATTCTCAGGTGAAGCATAATTCCGACAGTGAAGGCAGATACTCCGAGGGAAAGCATGATTTCGACACGGGGTACATTCTGAGACGAAACATGATTCCGATGCAGTGCTTGTTGGTTGACGTGATTCCGAGTCAAAGCATAATTTTGACAGGGAAGGCAAATACACCGAAGCGAAGCATGATTTCGACACGGGGTACACTCTGAGATGAAGCATGATTTCGACGCAGAGCTCAATTCCCAGTCGAAGCATAATTCCGACGGGGAAAGCAGATACTCCGAGGCGAAGCATGATTTCGACACGGGGTACATTCTGAGACGAAGCATGATTCCGCCGTAGATGTTGTTGGTTTGATTTGATTTGGGTTGACATCGGCATCGCTACACTGGAATATGGTACCAGAAGCGAATCATCATTTGCCAGGAGTGGATTTGGGGATTTTGGTTTTGGTCTGGCATCAACACCGCTACACTGGAACATGGTACCGGGAGTGAATCATCATTTGCCATGAGGGGGTTTCTCTCATTCCCAGTTTAACGACTTAGGGGTCATCTGTTCCCAGTTTAAAAACTTAGGGGTCTACAGTTCCCAGTTTAACCACTTAGAGGTCATCTGTTCTTAGTTTAAAGACTTGGGGGTCTATTGTTCCCAGTTTAACGACTTAGAGGTCATCTGTGCCCAGTTTAACGACTTAGAGGTCATCTGTTCCCAGTTTAACGACTTAGGGGTCTATTGGATCGGAAGTTTGGAATTTTGGGGTAAGGGTCGGCATCAGCGTTGCAAACACTGGAGCACAAGTGCCAGGAGTAATTCATCATTTGCATTTTCCTGTTGGGGAGCGATGGCTTATGAGACAGGTTTAGGTCGCTATCACCTAAGGCTTTTCAATTTTATGAGCCGTAAGGGTCCCATAAAAGCATTTTCTCCCTACGAGTCGAAAGGATCTCGTAAGTGTACTTTCTCCTTTGGAGTTGTAGGGACTCCCAAGTGTGTTTTCCTTCGTGAGTCGTAAGGATCCCACGAAGGTGTTTTCTTACGAGTCAAGAGGATCTCGTAAGTTTGTTCTCCTCATGTATCGTGAGGAAACATGAGTAGGTCTTCCCAAATAGAGCATAATTGCAAGGGCGGAGACCGGCCGCCGGACTGGTGGTTGCGGTGGGGTATGGGTATGATGAGAATTATTTGAGCCTATGGATTGTATACGGTAGTCAATTTGGGGACCGACCGTAGGGCTAGGAGAATTTTGGGACTTTTTTGACGTCTGCATCGCTGTATTGGAATATGGTACCAGGAGCGACTCATCATTCGCCGTTGGGACATTTAGAGATTTGAAATTTTGGTTGGCGTCTGCATCGCTGCACTGGAATATGGTACCGGGAGTGACTCATCATTCGCCATTTTTTTTACCGCGATTGCTCTATCATTTCAGCTTTTCTTGTCGCGAAGGTCGCGATTGCCCTATCATTTCAGCTATTTATTCGCGGTTGCCCCATCATTTCGGCTACTTATTTTCATTTTTATTTTACTCTCTGAATTTTATTGTGAGTTGCCCCATCATTTCGGCTTTTTATTTTATTTTATTAATTTACACGTTTTTTTACATCCCCGGTCTAATGACTTAGAGGTCGATTGTTCCGAGTTTAACGGCGTGGTGGTCGGCTGTTCCCAGTTTAACGACGTGGTGGTCAATTGTTCCTAGTTTAATGACGTGGTGGTCGGCTGTTTCCAGTTTAACGACGTGGTGGTCAACTTTTTTTTAGAGAAAGACAGATGTCTGAGAGAATCAGGTTCCCGAAAGACTTCAGTCTCCGTTTATATGAAATTGGCGGTCGCAGCTTGACTGTTTGTTAACACGCCTTTAGACAGTTCTACCCCACCTGCCTTGTATTGCTTTTTGACCCAATCTTTGAAGATGAAACAGTCCTCAATGGCATGACCTATCACTCTGTGATAGGGGCAGTATTTGGGGTCGTCGGTCATATTCGCTTCTTGCGGTCTTTTTGACTCAGGCAATTGTAGACAGTTTCTTAGGGCGTTTTTGAATATTTTACGGACTTTGTCCCTTTTGAAGGAATAGACTTTATCCAGCTTCTCTTTCAGTGGAGCTTCTCCTCCCTCTCTGAACACTGGCTTCCGAAGTTGGTTGGCATTAGGCCCGCTCATCCCTTGCTTATTTCGGTTAGCCGAAATGTTGAAAGATTCAGTATCATCGGAAATTTCGCCTTTACGATTATCGTCCTTTTGGGTTTCTCCAGGACCTATTGTTATTTTGGAAATCAGAGGAGGACTCCTGCTTTGAGCGCTCCAACATCTGGACTTTCCTGGTCAGCTCTTGGAATGTTTTGAGACCAACGGTGCATTAAAATGGGGCTTGTTCCCTGATTAAAAAATCAGGAAAAACTTCAAAAGAGGCATCACGTGCTCACACGTGACCAATGGTCACGTGTTGACACGTGATGGTTAAAGCAGCAGCGCAAATAAGCTGGGAAAAGAAGTCAATTTGGGGGGTCACATGCTCACACGTGACCAGGGTTCACGTGCTCACACGTGACCAGGGGTCACGTGCTCGGCACGTGATTGGCTTTAAAGGCCTTACAGTTTAACAAAATTAAAATTTTGAATTTCTCTAAAATCTTTCTAAATGGGAAAGGAATAAGGAGAACCGTTGGATTAAAAATCCAGGGGTGATTAAATATCACCAATTTATGGAAAAATCTTGGACAAGGAAAGATTTCCCCTAAATCTCACCAGAAATAACAAATAGAATATCTTTGGATTAAAAATCCAACGGTGAATAAAATTCACTTAATAATCTAAAGGCTCAGATTAATGATGAAAACAAACAAAATTTTTCAATGAAAGAATTGCTAAAAAAATTGATTCTTTTCCTCCTCCTATAAATAGGAGCCAAGGGGAGAATAGAAGAGATAGAGAATTTTGGAAAGAAAACTTTGGAGAGAATTTTGGCATCTTAAATATTCAGAAAGAAAACCCTAGGTGAGAAAAAGAAAGGGGATCAAAACTTCAGAAAAAGAGAATTTAATTCTCAAAAATCTAAGAGTTTAACTCTTTTTCAAAGAACTTAGTTCTTCCTCTAGTTGAAGATTTGCAAAGCGCACATCTCTCCATAAGTTGAGAATTTAATTCTCATCGGTCGAGATCCTGCCATGCAGATCTAAAACTTAGAGGGGGAATTGAGTTTAGAGAATTTAATTCTCCCAAAACAAAACTAGGGTTTAACCCTATATGAGAATTCAATTCTCCAAAATTATAGGAATTTAATTCCTTCAAGATGGACAGAACTAGGGTTTAACCCTAATTGAGAATTTAATTCTCCTAAGCTCACAGGAATTTAATTCATCTTAAAATGAAATTAGGGTTTCACCCTATGCAAGAACTTAATTCTTTTACATATATGGGAATTTAATTCCTCTGAAAATAAAATTAGGGTTTAACCCTACATGAGAATTTAATTTTTTCATAAGAAAGGTTTTAATCCTCCCAGAATCACAATTAGGGTTTAACCCTATGAAGAATTTAATTCTTAAAAAGGATAAAGAGATCTTCAAGCATGCAAAGAACCAGGGTCTCACGTGTCCCCACGTGACCCCTGTAAAGATCCACAGAAATAAGGAGGAAAGAGCTCAGAGGCAACGCCTCACGTGCTCCACGTGACCCCCGAAACACAGAACGAAAAGTAAAAGAAATAAAGGCCTTGGGCGCTCTCACGTATTCCCACGTGACCCCTTGGCAGACGCTCTAACAATCAGTGCATGAATCCTCCTCACGTGTCAGCACGTGATGCTCCAAAAATAAAATACAAAAAGTGTTTTACACTTAATCGCAGAACGAAGAAAAGGAGATCTGGCCCCACCTTTGGGCGCCCTCACGTGTCTCCACGTGACCCCTTTTTTCTTTAATTTTTAAACACTAATTCAAGAGCTTTATTCCCAGTGTTTAACACTGATCATCTTTTAGTGTTTAACACTAATTTGAGACTCTTATTTCCAGTGTTTAACACTGATTATCTTTTAGTGTTTAACACTAATTCAAGAATCCTATTTCCAGTGTTTAACACTGTTATCCTCTAGTGTTTAACACTAATTTGAGAGCTTTATTCCCAGTGTTTAACACTGATCATCTTTTAGTGTTTAACACTAATTTGAGACTCTTACTTCCAGTGTTTAACACTGATTATCTTTCAGTATTTAACACTAATTCGAGAATCCTATTTCCAGTGTTTAACACTGTTATCCTCTAGTGTTTAACACTAATTTGAGAGCATTATTTCCAGTGTTTAACACTGCTGCTTCCTATTGTCTAACACTACTTTTAGCCAAACTGGCTAATTTTCCAGAGGCAAAAGTCCCTCCTCCAAATGAATCTCAAAATTGAGAAAATCAAAGATTGAAAATGTTTAGCATTGCTAAATAATGTGGGATTGAACCCAGATAAGCGTTAATGGTCTAACAAAGGGCCAATATGTCAAACTTAATTGGACTTAGCCCAAATTGGCCATAAGTCCTCAATCCAGACTTAACTGAGCCAATGTACTCATAATATAATCAATTGGTCTTAGTTCCAAACTGGGCTACAGATCATTTAATCCACCTTGATTCAAGGGTACATCTCTTCACTCCTTTGATATTTGTCGTTGTAATTCCTCAATGTCTTCAAAGAGGTGACGGGTCCCAACAACCATACATTTCATGGACTGTGGGGTCCTTAAACTCATGGACTATGATATCCTTAACCTCGACCGTAATGTCTTAAAACTAACATTGGACTCTGGAGTCCTTAAATCCACGGACTATGATGTCCTTAACCTCGACCGTAATGTCTTAAAACTAGTAACGGACGGTGGAGTCCTTAAATCCACGGACTATGATGTCCTTAACCTCGACCGCGATGTCTTAAAACTAACATTGGACCACTAGGTCCTTAAACTGGTAATCGGCCGCAATGTCATTAAACTAAACAACCGAGCCCAATTGCTCTTTTGTCGGATCTAAACGATCCCGTTAAGTTGATCTTAGTCTAAAATCAGACTAACGTGTCCTTAACAAACGTTTAACTTGATCTTAGTCTCAAATGAGGCTAACGTATCCTTAAACCAAAACTCCCCCAAACCCAAATCTAAGAAAGATACGGATTTGGACTAGTCCACGCCCTACGGGCGACAACATAACTTAGTCTCCGTATACAATCCATGGGCAACCAAACACAAAAACAAACACCCACGACACGAAATGACCATATGGAGAAGGAGAAAGTTGTTACCGCGATGCGGTAACGTAATTAACTGCAGGGGCTTGCGCCTGCAGGGAAGAGCGTCCCCACAATCAAAAACCCCTCAAACGAGGGGGAATCTGACGAAATCTGCTACATCGGCCGCATCCGTTTAAACCTTCGATACATTGTGCCGTAAATCAACTTGGCATTTTCAGAGAGGTAGACGGTTAGCACCTATTAGCATCTGCCCCGAATCTCAGGCAAGACATCTGTCGTGCCGTCTTTCGGAGGGGAACAAATTCTGGCATGCCCGGTGGGACCTTTTCCTCTTTCCACTCCACACTTCATGTGTCATGTTTTTCCCGTTATCAGATAATCGCGGTGTGTATGTTTTGGTTGCTCTTAGGGGAGTGGATATTGAAGCCGGCATTTCGTCTCTATGAAGAATGGCGTTTGGTCCTACCCTAGCAACTCAGGCTCTGTCATATCCGGTGGAGTCAAGCATGGGTCACTTGTAGCCTCAAATTTCTGCAATCCGGCTCTTCAAGAAATCAACGGGCTTCTTTTTGGGTCGATACTCCCACCTCCCACCCTCAGTGCCTCAACGCCGATGGAGGAATCCCAGTGGAAGTCTGTCTTCCACGGGCTGGTTCCCCAAGTTGTAGCTTTGCCAATGGAATCAGTCCTCAAACAACTGGCACCTGCTAAGGACCATGGTCGACGCAGGCGGCAGAATATTCAAGCTCTCAAAGGAAACAGGGGGCAGACGTGGAAAAATCCTGAGGCTAATCAATTCACGACCGTAAGAAATGGTCGACGTCGATATCGGCATCATACAAAATGAGCTGGGGGCAGTTATTCGTATGGTCCTGTTTCAACCCCAGTGGTGAATTGTTGTTCTAACCGGGAACAGCTTCAAACTGTTGCGAAGGATCAGACAAAATTCTCCCACCGCAATATTGAAGAAATCTCCGCAGCCCATGGAGATCCCACGAGAGCAGAAACCGGTTCGCTCCCTGAGACAACTTTCCTCATCTATATAAGGTGTGGAAGCAGGAGAAAGGGACTCACCCCGAGACGGATCCTGATACAGTGGTTCCTCCCAAAACCAAAGCGGCTTTTCACAAAAAAATGAGGCCCAATAAAGCTCAAGTGCCCGAAGCAAACTCCAAACACCCCAAGCCTGGGGGAATGGTAGTTCACATAGTCTATATGGTGAATTCCAAAGACGAAGTTCAAGCTTCTACTAGTCACCGACCTCAAACTTAGTCCTTAACAAAATTTCAACTGCAACGTGAAAAGTTGCAGGAGATGCTTGCTCAGGCGGCACCACTCGCTAATCCATCGTCTAAAGAAAATCTCGAAGTCGCACCTGAAGAAAGAAGAAATCTGGCATGGGGCGGATTCTACACTTGACAGGTTCCAGCCCATCCGTTTGCTCAGATATTACACAGACGGACTAAAGAGACACTTGAGACGCCAAGGTGTACCCCTTAAGCAAACTGCGCGACAATCACGATTCTAACAGGATCTGGAACGTTCCCGGAACTCGACAAAAATTGCCCAATGGGAGAATGGAAACGATCGGGCTTAGATATGTTCGGTCCAAGAAACGGGAGCAATCCCGCGACTGCTACGTCATACATGACCTTGATGAAGAAGGAGATGCTCTGTGGGAAGATACTAACCCTGAACCATAAAAAGATCCTGCAATCAAAATGCCGAGTCCGTCATTTGAAGAACGAATGGACAAGCTTATCAGGGAAGCGGGTCAAAAGATCCGGGATGACCATAACCGTGAAATGGCTATTTATGAGAAAGCCAGGACGCAGCGCTTCCTTTAGCAGGTCACGGAGAATGACAATGCTCTTCCTTATCAACCCGTCATACAAAAGGCCCGACGCAGAGGCAAAAATAAATCAAAGAACGGGAAAGGCGTTCGACAGCAACAAAGCGGGACCAAGAAGCCATGCGATCGGGAATCGAGAAATCCGGACTCGTCTCTTATAAAGAAGATGGGTCGAGCATACTCTTTTTCTCAAGACAAGACAAAGAAGATACTTGACCTCACTATAAAACATCAAATGATTACACTTCCGGAGTCCAAACACCCTGAGCAAGCTAACGAGGTCTCTCATCCAGACTATTGCTCTTATCACCAAGCAATATGATACCTTCTCGAAGACTGCTTCACCTTCAAGAACTGGGTTGAAGATCAATATCAGCAAGGCAGGTTTGCTCTATCCAGCAGCTGGAGGATAAATCCGCCACAGAAGCAAGAACCAAAAGCCGCGCATACAGCGAGAGTAGAACCAGATAAACATCAGTCGTGGAAGCGAGCTCGTACTTGTCATATGATAACGCTATCAAAAGAAGAGCCTGGGGATGGGGGTGACCTCCCTTGGTGCTTCGAAAACAATGATGACGAGGTGATCTCAGAGTTTCCACCGGCGCCAAAAGAGCTGGAAGATGGAATACACACCATTGCAGATAACCTCAAGATAATTGATTTGGGGACGGCAAATGACCCGCGACCGACATTCGTTAGTGAGCTACTATCTGAAGAAAGGGTGGCCGCACTAAAAGACGTGCTCATGCAGCATAAAGATTGCTTCGCATGGAACTATTCCGAGATGCCAGGATTAGACCCAGAGATTGCTGTCCATAAACTGGTTATATCCCCGGACGTCAAGCCAGTCAAACAGGCGCCAAGAAGAATGCAGCTCGAGCTTGAGATGAGCATCAACGCCGAGGTCAAGAAACTAATCGACTCTGGCTTCATCCAAGAAGTGCAGTACCCTGATTGGATCGCCAACATCGTCCCGGTAATGAAGAAAAATGGGACAGTGCGCATATGCGTGGACTTCCGGGATCTCAATAAAGCTTACCCGAAAGACGACTTCCCAGTACCGGTCACCGAGCTGATAATAGATAACACATCCACTCATGAAGTTTTCTCCTTCATGGACGGCTCATCAGGATATAATCAGATAAAGATGCATCCCGAGGACCAGAAGCACACCGTGTTCTGGACCCCTCTGGGTATATTCTGCTATAAGGTGATGCCTTTCGGTCTAAAGAACGTCGGTGCCACCTATCAGAGGGCCACGACGAAGATCTTCGATGACCTCATACATGAAATCGTCGAATGCTATATCGACGACCTCGTGGTTAAAAGTAAATCATACGAGGAACATCTCGAGCATCTGAAGATCGTATTTCAACGCCTTCGGCAATACAACTTGAAGATGAACCCTCTCAAATACGCATTCGGAGTTTCCTCAGGCAAATTCCTAGGATTCATTATCTGACACCGAGGCATCGAGATAGATCCGTCAAAGATTAAAGCAATTATGGAGATGCCCCCGCCAAGGACTCTCAAGCAATTGCGGTCTCTCCAAGGGAAGCTCGCGTATATCCGGCGATTTATAGCCAATCTCTCTGGCAAGTGCCGTCCCTACAGTCACTTGATGAAAAAGGGGACCCCGTTCGTCTGGGATCACAAATGCCAAGACGCACTGGACGAAATCAAGCAGTATCTGCAGAACCCTCTAGTGCTGGATGCTCCGGTCAAGGGAAAGCCCCTTATTCTTTATACGACAACCCTCGAAGGTTCCTTAGGCGCATTATGGGCACAAGAGAATGACAAAGGGAAAGAAAGAGCTCTTTACTATTTGAGTCGAGTTCTCCTGGGGGCAGAAAGCAATTATTCTCCCATCGAAAAACACTGCCTGGCGTTGATCTTCGCGATAACGAAACTCCAGCATTATGCGTTGGCGCATGAAGTCCGTCTCATATCGAAGGTGGACCCTCTCAAATACTTGATGTTGAAGGCCATATTGACGGGGCGACTCGCTAAATGGGCCTTGCTCTTGATGGAGTTCTCAATAACTTATCAGCCTCTTAAGGCAGTGAAAGGCCAAGCCATCGCCGACTTTCTCGCTGAGCATCCAATACCTGCCGATTCTCCTTTGAATTGCGAGCTGCCAGACGAACATGCATTTGATGCGATCGACGGTGGAGATGCCCGATGGGAACTTTACTTTGATGGAGCGTCCTTCATAAAGAAACGCAAACAGAACACCCCTATAATCAAATCAGGGGTAGGCCTTATCTTTGTGACCCCACAAGGAGGGATAATGCGCTTCGCCTTCTCCTTGACAGAGCCGAAGACGAACAATGTGTTAGTTATATGTATGCCCTAGAGGCCATTACTATACATAGGATGTATATTGTAGTGGATGCTTGGACATATATAGGGAGGACTTTCTTGCTCGACATGATAGTATACTATCTGGTTGCTCTTTACCTTAACGTGTACACTGATTGTCTCTCTGTTACATGTTGGTAAAGCCCTTAGGATGTGTTCTTGACTACCTGGACTATGATGCGGATCATACTAGTGGGGACATGGTAGTCCATAAGTACATCCTTCAAAGTCATGGGTGTATCGAGACGGGGCATCGATATACCAGAGTAGACTAGCGTGTACCTTCTCGACCCATACAGATGGGCGATGGATGATCCCATATCCATTGGTGTTTGACATCAGAGATGATATACTGGTGCTCAGTGGAGACTGGGTACACTGGACGGACTCGCCGAGAACTCCCAGATGGTATTATACCTCACGTCAGATGGCAGTTCTCTGGTGACACTGGTACAGAGTAGTCTGTTGACCCGAGATCGTCATAGAGTCTTTTGTGATTCCCACTGTGCTTTGATTTCCACCTTACCACGTCCAAGAGGGCATGAAAAACGGTGGTTTTTGGGTACAGTCCCGAATCACATGGAGGCAATGAGCGATAGGAGGGGATTCGTCTCTCCCGGTATAGGGAGTTGATGTTGCGCTGTGTTCGATTGGCTATAACCGGAAATCCCTGGCCAGGGTTGCTGAGATTTACTGGTAAGTGTTACCAGTAGTTTCTCGAACTGTTATAGACCTCATATCGACACGACTTATCGAGCTATTGGGGTCTGACGTTTACCACCCCTAGGCGAGATATGCGACATATCAGACGATCAGACCGGACTGTACGGTAAGTGTTACTGGTTGGATTCACAGGAGTGTGAGCGGGCTTGCTCGTTGATCTTCTGATCGCTCAATACCTGGGTGGCCGTTACGTTTAGCAAACCACTTGCGGCTTGTGGGTGTTTGATATGATCATCACCTGCTGCCGGCGTATTGACGAGTCTTTAGAGTCCTACACAGAGGTTTTCTGGCTCAAGCGAAACGAAATAGGAGAGCATGTGAGATATGTGCGGGACCGAGAATAATAACAGTATGTGATACTGTATTCTATTCTCGCGATTTGTATCATTGGACGGTTATATATGATATAGCCGGGTTACCGAATCAAGTGTTGATTCGATACATTGATACACTTTATATTAGTCGGTTATATGCGATATGACCGGATCATTAAATAAAGTGTTGATTTAATGATTTGATGTATAATTATATATTTGATATATTACTTTACATTAACTAGTATTTGTTCACTTAAGATTGATTTTCTCACTTGATGTGCACAAGTAGTATATGTGATATATTTTTGTGCACTTGATTGTATCATGTTTGATGATACATGCAAACTTGGGTGTGTTTGCTTTTAAACTATGATTTAGGTTAATGGTTAGGGTTTTAAATGTTTTATTTATTTTCATTATGCATTTATTTTTAAGGGCAAGAAAGAAAATGGTTGCTTCTTTTGTTTTTTGTTGAAGCTTCATGAAGCTTTGAAAGCTTGACCATTTTGTTTCTTTCCTTAACCCTAACCATTTACTTAAACCCTAGTTAATTCTCTACACTTGTTAAACTAACCCAAGGTTGTATTATGATAAGATCAATTGATTTTATTATCATCATATTATATTCTTTCTTCTTCTTCTTCTTCTTCAAGAAAAAAAGAAAACCTTTGCTTGAAAATGATCAAGTGATGATTCCAAGTGAGAAATCAAAATCCAAAGTGAACCCACTTCCTATTTCTTCATCCTCTACCACTTGCCATGTAGTATAGGGTATTTTCTTCACAAGTTTCATGACTTGGTGAAGTTGGAGCTTGATCTTGAGTTGCCTCACGTAGATCATCTTTGGCATCGAAGTCGACGACCTAGCCCGATCATTTCTTCGACGAAACCATCGCTAGAGTCCGGGATCCGATGATCGCAGCGGAGGGACATCATCACGGAGCTAAGAAAGTGAAGGACCGGATCTACAAAGGTTGTAGTCTCTTTCACTTAGCAGTAAAGTTGTTTACTAGCTTGTAGTTTCGCCTATTCTCTAGTTAACGATCTACTTTAGGGTTTCTCGGCACCGAAAAATTTTGATTTTGGCATGGTTGATGCCTTGTGAGACCTCATTAGTATGCCTAGGAATCCTACAGTGGTATCAGAGCCTAGCTAGAGCCTTAAGCGATGCGTAGACGATGTTAGAAACCCGATCAAACCCGAAACCCTAATCCAAAATCCTTCTCTGTACATTTTTTCAAAACTGGGATTTTTGTGAATTAAAAATATGCAGAAAAATCAGCAGGGAATTTTAAGAAATACTATGCAACACGTGCGCCTGAATCCACTAAAGCGCCGCGGAAGCGCGGCACGAGCATGGCTCGTGCGGCGGTTCCGCGGCCATATAGTCACATCAACTTTTGGAAATTGCACAGTAATTCCTATCTTTTAGTGCTGTATTTTCTGGGAATTTTTAATATTTACTCAAGAGTTGAGTTTTCTGGGTTGTATTGGGGACTCGGTATTTCGATCGGGAAGTTTAACTTCGTCTGTGTTTTTTCCGGATAATTTTAGAAAATCTTGAAAAGTTCGACCGGATATAAATACCCAATTTTTCCCCTGTCGGGAAATTTCCAAGTGTTAGATCTTTCCGTAGTTTAAGAACGTTCGAAATAGTGCAAATAACGCGATGGACCCTCTAGAAGACAACAAACCTTAACTCGATTATGTGACCGTCTTGAACTGCCCTTTGAACCTTAGGGTTTGGGGCAGTACGGCATGCCACATGTGAGGCGTTGGCTTGACTCTTTACAGCTGGACCGTTGGTACTGTAGCATGAAATGGATGTTTTTAGACTTATTTCATGTGTTGAGCTATTTCGGGAAAACTTGGGTGTTTGATTGTTCGATCGGAAAGTTTAACATTTTCTATTTATCCGGAATGTGATACAATATTTGGAATCCACAAGGAGTTATGAGATAACTGATTTGAATGTTATAAACATAGCACTTTAGTCTCACTTGATCGGTTGCCACGGAATTTTGATGCGATCAAAAGTCCGTCGCAATCACGTAGCGTACGCGGATACTCGGCGGGTAAACTTAATAGATAGGTACGCCCCATAGCCCCGACCAAGTGACTGTAGGAGAACTCCGTCGCCGAAAGCATCCGTTCGGGTGCTCGCGACAGCGGTGTTCCGCCTTAGTGCACTTCGTCGACGGTATCGGGGGTGCGGCCGTCTACTAAAGTTTGCGACGAGTATTCGGTCAGGATGCCGGGAATCTTGTTGAATTTCCCGACTAGATATTGAAAAGAGTTTTCGATAATGAGACTAAAATGCGGGGTTTATAATTGTTAGGCATGTGATATCTAAGGAATTCATTTGATTAGGCATGCGATGTCTAAAGTGTTTGCGGATTCCAACTGTTGTAGTTTTACACTTTTTTTTCTGCGACCGTAAGTGTAATATGTGATATCGCCGGTTTCGTTACTATATGTCAACGACAATTGGGATGGGCATATTTACTTACGTTGATGACATGTGATGTTATGTGTTGCTGGATATGTTATATTGGATCGTCGTATTTGAATAGCCGGGGTTTTTTATGTGAGATGAGTATTTTTCATTTTCATTCATGTAAAAACTTGTATGTAATATTCTTTTATTGGGGCACTTCCAGGTTGCGGAAGATGTCACCATTTGTATATTATTTACTTTTCCGCACTAGGATAGACCCAAGGAGGAGAGCACAAGTAACCGGGTTCTAGGGTCCAGTGGGAGATCATCTCGAGGAGTCGAGTCCGGGTCTCCTAACTCTAGAATTGGTAGGGTTGCTTGCCGCTCTCGTAGGGGTCTAGGGGTGTGGGTTTGGCTATTCATCGCGACCGTGGAATCCGTGTTTTATACTGGGTCGTATTGAAAACACGGACGTCCTAGTATATCCAATGTTTCATATGATTCTTCTGCTGCGATATCTGTGATGTGATCATTTGATATGTTGTGATAGATACTGTATATAGTATATATGATATATTATATAGACGTTACTTATGTTTTACACCTGCGCTAGCCCTGCCCCGCTCTGCCGTTAGTTACCTAACCTAACGGTGTACGGGGGGACATCGAGGCGAATGCGGATGACATAAGTGTACGTCGTATTTATCTGTGATGTTTAGGTGATTTAAATGATGGGACTTCATTAATGTGATTAATGAAAGAAAAGAAACCTAAAGATGTTGTGGAATCGAATTTCAAAAATAAAACAGGTAGCTACAGTTCTTGCTTTGCACAACGGTATATATGATATATCCTGCACCTTATTCGATGAGGAAAGGGCCGACGATCCCTTCACCGGGAGTGACCCCTTTAGCAATAACTGGCAGATGCTCCACACTCGGTTTGTCTTTTGATAGCTTCTATAGTTTCTGCTTTGCACAGTGATATATATGATATATCCCGCACCTCATTCGACGAGGAAAGGGCCGACGATCCCTTCACCGGGAGTGACCCCTTTAGCAAAACTAGAAAAGTCTCAAAAACACTCCATTTTAAAATCATTTGATTCTACAACGATATCAAGTTCATTACGCAATAGGTTTTCAGAAAAACCTGACGTAGCCCTCCGTCATTTCAAATAAGTCCTACTTAGTATTCGTGCTACGTTTGTTGACCTCCGTCAAGGCGTAATGTGCGGTAGCTAACTGTAGGGTTCTTAGGCACTCTCAAGAGGTCTCACAAGGCATCAACCATGCCAATTTCAAATTTTATGAGTGCCGAGAAACTCTAATACGGATCGTTAACTAGAATTTTAGGCGAAACAATAAACTAGTTAACATCTTAACTAAAAGAAGAAAGCTACAACCTTTGTAGATCCGGTTATCCACTTCCTTAGCTCCATGTAGTCGTTCCCTCACTGTCCATCTCGAATCCCGAACTCTCTCATCGGCTTCATCGGAGAAATGAGCGGACTAGTCGTCGGCTTCGATGCCGAAGATGATCTACGTCGAGGCTACACTGGATCAAGCTCCGACTTCACCTAGTTGTGAAACTTGTGAAGAAAACACCCAAAACCACTTGGCAAGAGGTAGAGGATGAAGAAATAGGAGGTGGGTTCACTTTAGAATTGGATTTCTCACTTTAGAACTCAAGATGCCATTAATGGAGTCTAGTTTTCTTTCTTGAAGAAGAAGGAGAAGATGAAGATAGAATATAATAAAAGTATTTTCATAATATAAAATAAATCAATACTTATCATATCCTAACTAAGGTCAAGTGTAGAGAATATACCATGGTAAGTGGGAATGGTTAGGGTTAAGCATGAAGACAAAATGGTCTCTTTAGTCAAAGCTTCATGAAGCTTCAACAAGCTTCATGATAAAAAGAAACCATTTTATTTTCATTTATCCATTTAAATAAATAAAGAATGGTTAAATAAATGAGTGAATAAATCAAAACCCTAACCATTATCATAACCATGGTACAATTCTTTACACAAAGCCAATATTCATGCATCATCAAACATGATACAATCAAGTGCACAAAAGTATATCACATATACAACTTGTGAACATCAAGTGAGAAAATCCATTTAAAGTGAACCAATACTAGTTAATGCAAAGTAATATATCAAATATATAATTATACATTTAATCATTAAATCAACATTTGATTCAATGATCCGGTCTTGTCGCACATAACCGACTAGTATCCAATGTATCGATTTATCGAATCAATGATTCGATAACTAGGTCATATCGTATAAAACCAATCGAAACATTCATCACGAGAATGAAATGCGGTATCACATACACGCATTATTCTCGGTCCCGCACATATCTCATATGCGCTCCTATTTCGTTTCGCTTGAGCCAGGAAACCTCTGTGTAGGACTCTAAAGACTCGTTAATACGCCGGTAGCAGATGATGATCATATCAATCACCCACAAGCCGCAAGCGGTCTGCTAAACGTAACGGCCATCCGGGTATTGAGCGATCAGAAGATCGAAGAGCTAGCCCGCTCACACTCCTGTGAATCCAACCAGTAACACTTACCGTACAGTCCGGTCTGTTCGTCTGATATGTCGCATATCAAGTCTAGGGGTGGTAAACGTCAGACCCCAGTAACCGATAAGTCGTGCCGATGTGAGGCTCATAACGGGTCGAGAAACTACTGGTAACACTTACCAGCAAATCTCTGATCAGCCCTGGCCAGGGACTTCCCTGTTACGGCCAATCGAGCACAGCGCAACATCAACCCCCAATACCGGGAGAGACGAAACCCCTCCTATCGCTCATTGTCTCCATGTAACTCGGGACTGTACCCAAAGACCACCGTTTTGCACGCCCTCATGGACGTGGTAAGGTGGAGATCAAAGCACAGTGGGAATCACACAAGACTCTATGACGATCTCGGGTCTATAGACTAACCTGTACAAGTGTCACCTGAGAACTGCCATCTGACGTGAGGTATAATACCATCTGGGAGTTCTCAGCGAGTCCGTCCAGTGTATCCAGTCTCTACTGAGCACCCGTACACCATCTCTGATGTCAAACACCAATGGATATGGGACCATCCATCGCCTATCTCATGGGTCGAGAAACGTATACGCTAGTCTACACTGGTATATCGATGACCTGTCTCGATACACCCACGACTAGGGACCTTGAAGGATGTACTTATGGACTACCATGTCCCCACTAGTATGATCTACATCATAGTCCAGGTAGTCAAGTACACATCCTAAGGGCTTTATCAACATGTAACTATAAGACAGTTTAAAGAGACTAGTAAACATGTTAAGATAAAGAGCAACCAGATAGCATACTATCATATCGAGCAAGAAAGTCATCTCTATATATGTCCAAGCATCCAATATAATATACATCATCTGTACAATACTGGCCTCTAGGGCATACATACAACTAACAATCTCCCACTTGCACTAGGGCCAGCTGCTGTAGTATCGCATACCGAGCATCCTGAAGAGTCTCTCAAACTGTATCTGGGGAATGGCCTTCGTGAGTGGATCCGCTGTGTTGTTCTTCGTGTCAACCCTCCTGACCTCGATCTCCCGGCGATCAACTATCTTCCGGATCAGGTGATACCGCCTCAGAATATGCCTGGATCGCTGATGGGACCTAGGTTCCTTGGCCAAAGCAACTGCTCCATTGTTATCGCAATACAAAGGTGTTGGATGCTCAATGGATGGAACCACTCCAAGTTCAGTAATGAACTTCTTGATCCAGACGGCCTCTTTAGCAGCATCGTTGGCAGCGATGTATTCTGCCTCCATCGTCGAGTCTGCCACGGTTTCCTGCTTGGAACTCTTCCAGCTAACCGCCCCTCCGTAAAGGGTAAAGACAAATCCCGACTGCGACTTAGAGTCGTCCTTATCACTCTGGAAGCTCGAATCGGTAAGGGACTCCATTTGGAGTTTTCCGTTACCATACACCAAGAGCATCTCTTTAGTCCTTCGCAAGTACTTGAGAATGCTCTTCACAACTGTCCAGTGACTCTCTCCAGGATCAGCTTGATACCTGCTCACTACACTTAGTGAGTATGCTACATCGGGTCTGGTACATAGCATCGCGTACATGATAGAGCCTACAGCCGAAGTATAGGGTATCCCTTGCATGCGAGCTCTCTCCAAATCAGTCTTGGGAGACATCTCTTTGGAGAGAGTGACTCCAGAGATCGTGGGCAAGTTCCCACGCTTGGATTCTTCCATACTAAACCTCTTTAGTATGGTGTCAATGTATCTGGATTGGGACAATCCCAATATCCGTTTGGATCTATCTCTATAGATCCTAATTCCCAATATGCAGGAGGCATCACCAAGATCTTTCATTGAGAATCTTTGTGATAAGAAGATCTTGACCGACTGCAGCATAGGAATATCATTTCCTATCAAGAGTATGTCGTCTACGTACAATACGAGGAAGACAACCTTACTCTCTGCCACCTTCTTGTAGATACAAGGTTCATCTGGATTTTTGACGAAATCAAACTCTTTGATAACGACGTCAAAGCAGATGTTCCAACTTCGCGATGCTTGCTTTAATCCATAAATGGATTTAAGCAGCTTGCACACCTTCCCGCTGCTCCCACTGTCTACGAAGCCCTCTGGCTGAGTCATGTACACGCACTCTTCTAAATCACCATTTAGAAAAGCGGTCTTAACATCCATTTGCCAGATTTCGTAATCATGATATGCAGCGATGGCAAGCATGATCCGGATGGATTTAAGCATAGCCACTGGAGAAAAGGTTTCGTCATAGTCCACACCTGGTCTTTGACGAAAACCCTTTGCTACAAGTCTAGCTTTGAAAGTCTCCACTTTCCCATCTACACCAAGTTTTTTCTTGAAGATCCACTTGCTCCCGATGGGTTTTACCCCTTCAGGAGCAACATCCAAAGTCCATACTTTGTTGGTGTACATGGATTCCATCTCGGACCGCATAGCATCCAGCCATTTCACTGAGTCTTTACTCGTGATGGCTTGCTCGAAGCTAGTAGGGTCATCATCCTCCATGATGCAATCCTCGCTCCCACCATCCATGAGAAAACCGTAGTATCTCTCAGGTTGGCGAGGAACCCTACTAGATCGGCGGAGAGGCTGAGGTTCATTTGGAGCTACTGAATCTTCTGGTTCCATTAAATCTTCAGTTACGGTTTGTGTATCTGGAACTTCTTCCAGCTCTACCACTTTGCCACTAATTTATTTTTCAAGGAATTCCTTTTCTAAAAAAGGTAGCATATTGAGAAACAAATACCTTTTGTTCTTCAGTATGGTAGAAAAAATATCCTTGTGAATTCTTAGGATATCCCACAAACTTGCAAAGAACTGACCGTGCCTCGAGTTTGTCTGGATTTTGCCTTTTGACATAGGCCGGACAACCCCATATCTTAACTCGTTTAAAATATGGTCTCTTCCCACTCCATATCTCATATGGTGTGGTAGGTACAGATTTAGATGGAACTTGATTCAATAGGTATGCAGCTGTCTCCAGCGCATATCCCCAGAAGGAAATAGGTAACTCAGCTGTGCTCATCATAGAGCGCACCATATCTAATAGCGTGCGGTTCCTCCGTTCTGATACACTGTTGTGCTGTGGTGTATATGGAGGAGTCAGCTGAGAGAGAATCCCATTCTCTTTTAGGAAGTCCAGGAATTCATTGCTCAAGTATTCACCTCCTCGATCAGATCGTAGGATTTTAATACTTTTTCCGGTTTGGTTCTCAACTTCTTTTTTATATTCTCTAAATTTCTCAAAAGCTTCTGATTTGTGTTTCATCAGGAACACATACCTGAACCTAGAGAGATCGTCAGTGAATGTAATGAAGTATGAAAAACCATCCTTGGCATGTGTAGACATAGGACCGCATACATCACTATGTATCAGTCCTAAGAGTTCGGTAACTCTTTCTCCGTGTCCCGTAAACGGAGTTTTGGTCATCTTGCCTTTGAGACATGACTGGCAAGTGTCATAAGATGAAAATTCGAATGGTTTCAAATATCCATCCTTATGCAACTTAGCCAGTCGTGTCACATTGATGTGACCCAGTCTACAATACCACAAGAAGGATTCGTTCAGTTCTGAACTCTTCCTCTTGTGTGTGTTTGTTATGCTCAGAACTGTTGATTGATTTAGAACATAAATGCCATTGCACAACGTGCCTGATCCAACCAACTTTTGGTTACGGAAAATGTTCATAACATTATCCTGTAATACAAAATTATATCCCTCTTTACTCAATAAAGAAACCGATATAATGTTGCATATCAGGTTCGGCATGTAATAGCATTCGTTCATAACCAATGTATTACCAGTTGGTAATACAAGGTGATATTCCCCGACAGTCTTAGCTGCAACAATTGCACCATTTCCAACTCTAATGTCTTTATCACCTTCTCCAAGTTCTCTACCTTTTCTAAGCCCATGTAACTGATTACATATATGGGATCCTGACCCGGTATCTAATACCCAGGACGTAGAGCAAATGGAGAAACAGTTCTCAGTAACGAACACACCCGAAGAAAATGCATCAACATGTACTTTCTTCTTTCGGGTGGCATAGGAATCCTGGTATTCCCCTATATCCTGTTCATTCCTATAACTCTTATAAGAAAGAACGGAACCAACGTTCCCCAGCACAGTATAACATGCGGGTTCGGTCAATACATCCATATTATTATCTTTGTTAGGGCATGAAATGGTCGCTACCTGGAGAGAGAGAGAAGAAAACACTTTAGCGTATGCTCTTGCAAGATCAGATTGGTTATTATCTTATCTAATCAGGATGGCTCCCACTGGTTTTTATCAAATCTTCCTTCAAACCCTAAAAGGAAAGACTAGCCGGGATTAATTACACACTACAAGTTCGCCAATCTTTCAGCCAGGCCAGTGTCGGTACTTTGAGGGAGGTCCCCCGTGCTTTCGCACGAACCTAATTAATGTAAACCTCGTTTTTCCAGAGGCGTAACCCCGTTGACACCTTTCTAGACACCTACTTGATCGGCTAATTGTAATGTGTAAAACTCTCCCAGGAGTAACTCTTACTCGCAGTGGGTATCGGGATCCAACTATCTCATAGAAGGTATGCAATCTCATTGCAAATTTCAACACTTGAAATTCCCGATAATATTTTGCCCCTAACAGCTATATGACCTTAACATAGTCAACAAATCATAAGTGCTAGTCAAGTTCAACCCGTCATTTCTCGATTGAATTAAACCCACCCGCACGACCCTTAACATAGTCAACAAAGTCACACGACTACCCTAATCCAATCGCATCATATGCTTATGCAGATAAGCACTAATTAGCTACCGCACACTACGCCTTAACATAGTCAACAAACGTAGCACGAATACTAACTAATACTTATCTGAAATGACGGAGGGCTACGACAGGTTTTTCTGAAAACCTATTGCGTAATGAACTTGATATCGTTGTAGAATCAAATGAAGTTTTGAAATGGAATGATTTTGAGGCTTTTCTAGTTTTGCTAAAGGGGTCACTCCCTGTGAAGGGATCATCGGCCCTTTCCTCTTCGAATGAGGTGCGGGACATATCATATATATCACTGTGCAAAGCAGAAACTATAGAAGCAATCAAAAGTCAAACCGAGTGTGTAGCATCTGCCAGTTATTGCTAAAGGAGTCACTCCCGGTGAAGGGATCTCGGTCCTTTCCTCATCGAATAAGGTGCAGGGTATATCATATATACCGCTATGCAAAGCAAGAACTGTAGCTACCTGTTTTGTTTAAAATTTGATTCTACAACATCTTAGGTTTCTTTTCTTTCATTAATCACATTAATGAAGTCCCATCATTTAAATACCTAAACATCACAGATAAATACGACGTACACTTATGCCATCCGCATTCGCCTGGATGTCCCCTCGTGCACCGTTAGGTTAGGTAACTAACGACAGAGCAGGGCAGGGCTAGTGCGGGTGAAAAACATAAGTAACGTCTATATAATATATCATATATACTATATACTGTATCTATCACAGAACATCATATGATCACATCACAGATATCGCAGCAGAAGAAACATATGAAACATTGGATATTTTAGGACGTCCGTGTTTTCAATACGAGCCAGTATAAAACACGGATTCCATGGTCGTGATGAATAGCCAATCCCACACCCGTAGACCCCTACGAGAGCGGCAAGCAACCCTACCAATTCTAGGGTTAGGAGACCCGGACTCGACTCCTCGAGATGGTCTCCCACTGGACCCTAGAACCCGGTTACTTGTGCTCCCCTCCTTGGGTCTATCCTAGTGCAGAAAAGTAAATAATATACAAAGGGTGACATCTTCCGCAACCTGGAAGTGCCCCAACAAAAGAATATTACATACAAGTTTTTACATGAATGAAAATGAAAAACACTCATCTCACATAAAACCCCCGGCTATTCAAACACGACAATCCAATATAACATATCCAGCAACACATAACATCACATGTCATCAACGTAAGTAAATATGCGCATCCTAATTGTCGTTGACATATAGCAACGAAACCGGCGAAATCACATATTACACTTACGGTCACAGAAAAGAAAGTGTAAAACTACAACAGTTGGAATCCGCAACCTCCTTAGAATCGCATGCCTAATCAAATGAAATACTTAGACATCACATGCCTAACATTTATAAACCCCGCATTTTAGTCCCATTATCGAAAACTCTTTTCAATATCAAGTGAGACTAAACCGCTAGATTTATAACATTCATTCAGTTATCTCATAACTGTTTGTGAATTCCAATTATTGTATCACATTCCGGATAAATAGAAAATATTAAACTTTCCGATCGAACATTCGAACACCCAAGTTTTCCCGAGACCGTTCAACACATGAAATAAGTTCAAAGACATTCACTTCATGCCTCAGTACCAACGGTCCAGCCGTAGAAGGGTCAAGCCAACGCCTCACATGTGGCACGCCGTACTGCCCCAAACCCGAAGGTTCAAAGGGCAGTTCAAGACGGTCACATAATCGAGTTAAGGTTTGTTGTCTTCTAGAGGGACCATCGCGTTACTTGCACTACTCAGAACGTCCTTAAACCACAGAAAAATCCAACACTTGGGTATTTTCCGGCAGGGAAAAAGTTGGGTATTTATATCCGGTCGAACCTTTTAACATATTCTTAAATTATCCGGAAAGCCACATAGACAAAATTTGATAATCCGATCGAATCTTAGATTCCCAATGCAACCCCAGAACACTCAACTCTTGAGTCAATTTAAAAATTCCTAGAAAACTTAGCATAATAAAATTGGAATTACTGTGCAAACAGGGAAGGATGACGTCATGATCAGGCCGCGGAACAGCGGCAGAAGCCAGGCTTCTGCCGCGGTTCCGCCGCACTTTGGACTCTTCATTTTGAAAATTTTGCACCGTAATTCTTAGAATTCCCTGCTGAATTTTTTAAGCATTTTTAATCTGGAAAAAACCCAGTTTTTAGAAAAATTCCAGAGAGCACTTAGGTTTTTAGGGTTTCGGTTCGATCGGGTTTCAAACGTCGTCTACACTTCGCCTAAGGCTCTAGCTAGGCTCTGATACCACTGTAGGATTCCTAGGCACTCTCAAGAGGTCTCACAAGGCATCAACCATGCCAATTTCAAATTTTATGAGTGCCGAGAAACTCTAATACGGATCGTTAACTAGAATTTTAGGCGAAACAATAAACTAGTTAACATCTTAACTAAAAGAAGAAAGCTACAACCTTTGTAGATCCGGTTATCCACTTCCTTAGCTCCATGTAGTCGTTCCCTCGCTGTCCATCTCGAATCCCTAACTCTCTCATCGGCTTCATCGGAGAAATGAGCGGACTAGTCGTCGGCTTCGATGCCGAAGATGATCTACGTCGAGGCTACACTGGATCAAGCTCCGACTTCACCTAGTTGTGAAACTTGTGAAGAAAACACCCAAAACCACTTGGCAAGAGGTAGAGGATGAAGAAATAGGAGGTGGGTTCACTTTAGAATTGGATTTCACACTTTAGAACTCAAGATGCCATTGATGGAGTCTAGTTTTCTTTCTTGAAGAAGAAGGAGAAGATGAAGATAGAATATGATAAAAGTATTTTCATAATAGAAAATAAATCAATACTTATCATATCCTAACTAAGGTCAAGTGTAGAGAATATACCATGGTAAGTGGGAATGGTTAGGGTTAAGCATGAAGACAAAATGGTCTCTTTAGTCAAAGCTTCATGAAGCTTCAACAAGCTTCATGATAAAAAGAAACCATTTTATTTTCATTTATCCATTTAAATAAATAAAGAATGGTTAAATAAATGAGTGAATAAATCAAAACCCTAACCATTATCATAACCATGGTACAATTCTTTACACAAAGCCAATATTCATGCATCATCAAACATGATACAATCAAGTGCACAAAAGTATATCACATATACAACTTGTGAACATCAAGTGAGAAAATCCATTTAAAGTGAACCAATACTAGTTAATGCAAAGTAATATATCAAATATATAATTATACATTTAATCATTAAATCAACATTTGATTCAATGATCCGGTCATGTCGCACATAACCGACTAGTATCCAATGTATCGATTTATCGAATCAATGATTCGATAACTAGGTCATATCGTATACAACCAATCGAAACATTCATCGCGAGAATGAAATACGGTATCACATACACGCATTATTCTCGGTCCCGCACATATCTCATATGCGCTCCTATTTCGTTTCGCTTGAGCCAGGAAACCTCTGTGTAGGACTCTAAAGACTCGTTAATACGCCGGTAGCAGATGATGATCATATCAATCACCCACAAGCCGCAAGCGGTCTGCTAAACGTAACGGCCATCCGGGTATTGAGCGATCAGAAGATCGAAGAGCTAGCCCGCTCACACTCCTGTGAATCCAACCAGTAACACTTACCGTACAGTCCGGTCTGTTCGTCTGATATGTCGCATATCAAGTCTAGGGGTGGTAAACGTCAGACCCCAGTAACCGATAAGTCATGCCGATGTGAGGCTCATAACGGGTCGAGAAACTACTGGTAACACTTACCAGAAAATCTCTGATCAGCCCTGGCCAGGGACTTCCCTGTTACGGCCAATCGAGCACAGCGCAACATCAACCCCCAATACCGGGAGAGACGAAACCCCTCCTATCGCTCATTGTCTCCATGTGACTCGGGACTGTACCCAAAGACCACCGTTTTGCACGCCCTCATGGACGTGGTAAGGTGGAGATCAAAGCACAGTGGGAATCACACAAGACTCTATGACGATCTCGGGTCTACAGACTAACCTGTACAAGTGTCACCTGAGAACTGCCATCTGACGTGAGGTATAATACCATCTGGGAGTTCTCGGCGAGTCCGTCCAGTGTACCCAGTCTCCACTGAGCACCCGTACACCATCTCTGATGTCAAACACCAATGGATTTGGGATCATCCATCGCCCATCTCATGGGTCGAGAAGCGTATACGCTAGTCTACACTGGTATATCGATGCCCTGTCTCAATACACCCACGGCTAGGGACCTTGAAGGATGTACTTATGGACTACCATGTCCCCACTAGTATGATCTACATCATAGTCCAGGTAGTCAAGTACACATCCTAAGGGCTTTATCAACATGTAACTATAAGACAGTTTAAAGAGACTAGTAAACATGTTAAGATAAAGAGCAACCAGATAGCATACTATCATATCGAGCAAGAAAGTCATCTCTATATATGTCCAAGCATCCAATATAATATACATCATCTGTACAATACTGGCCTCTAGGGCATACATACAACTAACACTAACTAGTATTTATCTGCTTATGCATATGATGCAGATTGGATTAGGGTAGTCGTGCGACCTTGTTGACCTCCGTCAAGGGTCGTGCGGGTGGGTTTGATTCAATCAAGAAATGACGGGTTGAACTTGACTAGTAGCCTATGGTTTGTTGACCTCCGTCAAGGTCATAGGGTGCTAGGTGCAAAATTATCGGGAATTTCAAGTGTTGAAATTTGCAATGAGATTTCATACCTTCTATGAGATAGTTGGATCCCGATACCCGCTGCGAGTAAGAGTTACTCCTGGGTGAGTTTTACACATTACAATTAGCCGATCAAGTAGGTATCTAGAAAGGTGTTAACGAGGTTACGCCTCTGGGAAAACGAGGTTTACATTAATTAGGTTCGTGTGAAAGCACGGGGGACTTCCCTCAAAGTACCGACACTGGCCTGGCTGAAAGATTGGCGAACTTGTAGCGTGTAATTAATCCCGGCTAGTCTTTCCTTTTAGGGTTTGAAGGAAGATTTGATTAAAACAGTGGGAGCCATCCTGATTAGATAAAATAATAACGGGAATTCTTCTCTCTCTCTCCAGGTAGCGACCATATCACGCCTTAATCAAGATAATAATACGGAATATTGACCGAACCCGCTTGTTATACTGAGCTGGGGAATGTTGGTCCCGCTCCAACTTATAATTGTTATAAGACAGAGTAGGAAATTGGGGATTACCAGAATTCCCGTGCCGCCCAAACGAAGAAAGTGCATACTGATGCATCATCTTCGGGTGTGTTCATTATACAGAACTGTTTCTCAGTATTCTTTACGTCCTGGATATGAGATACCGGATCAGGATCTCGCATATGTAATTTGTTACATGGGCTACAGATAGGTAAAGAACTGAGAACGGGTGATAAGTTTCATGAGACAGAAAACGGGGCAAGTGTTGCAGCCAAGTCTGTTGGTCACTGTCACCCTGTATTACCAATACATTGATTCTGAACGAATGTTATTAGATACCGAACCTGATATACAAAATCATATCAGTCTCTTTATTAGTAAAGAAAGGATATAATTTTGTATTGTTGGATAATGTTTTGAACATTTCCTATATCAAGAGTTGATCGGTTCAGTCACGTTATCAAAAAGCATTAATGTTCTAAATCAAACTGCAGTTCTTAGTATATAAAACACACACAAGAGGAAGAGTTCAGAAATGAACGAATCCTTCTTGAGGTTTTGTAGACTAGGTCATATCAATGTGACCCGACTAGCTTAAGTTACATAGTAGATACATATTTAAATCAGTTTGAATTTACATCTTATGAAACTTGCGAGTCATGTCACAAAGATATAATGACCTCAGCTCTGTTTATTGGAAACAGAGAAAGAGTTAGTAAACTCTTGGGACTGATACATGATGATGTATGTAAGGTCCCCTGTCTACACATGCCAGGACCGGTTCTTTGTACTTCATTACATTCTCTGATAATCTCTCAAGATTCAGACATATGTTCCTGTTGAAACACAAGTCCGAGACTTTTGAGATATTCACAGAATATAAGTTAGAAGTAGAGAACCAAAATAAGGGTATAAGTATTATGTCCTTTGATGTGATCAGGAAGGAGAATACTTAAGCACGAAAATCCTGGACTATTCTAAAGAAGAATGAGATTCTCTCTCAGCATTACTCCTCCGAATACACCATAGCACGATGGTATATCGGGACGGAGCAATAGCACCCTATATGATATGGTGTGCTCTATGATGAGTACTACTGAGTTTCCTATTTCCTTTTGGGAGTTATGCACTTGAGAAGCTGCATACCTATTGAATTAGGTTCGAATCAAATCAGTGCCTACCACTCCATATAAGATATGGTATGGGAAGAGCCTATCTCTTAAGTAAGTTAAGATTTGGGGTTGTCCGGCCTATGTCTAAAAGCAAAATCTGGACAAGCTCGAGGCAAGGTCAGTAATGTAGAACTGGAATGGTTCCAGCTATACAAACTACAGCTGATGATTTGATAGAACCAAAGGATTCAATAGTCACCGACGAACCTCAGCCTCTCCGCCGATCTAGTAGGGTTCCTCACCCACCTGAGAGATACTTCGGTTTCTCTATGACAGTGGGAGCGAGGATTGCATCATGAGATGATGACCCAACTAGTTTCGAGCTGGCCATCAGGAGTGGGACTCTGTAAGAATGGCTGGATGCTTAGCGATCTGAGATGGAATCCTTATACACCAACAAAGTATGGACTTTAGTTGCTTTATCTGAAGGGTTAAATCCCCATCAGGAGCAAGTATATCTTGAGAAGATTACTTGGTGTAGATAGAAAAGTTGAGACTTTCAAAGCTAGACATGTTAAAGGTTTTCATCATCGACCAGGCGTGGATAATGATGAAACCTTTTTCAGTGGCTATGCTTAAGTCCATCCAGATCCTACTTGCCACGGCTACATACCATGACTACGATATCTGGCGGTTGGGTGTCATGACTGCTTTTCTAAAATGATGTTTTAGAAGAGAGCGTCTGTAAGTACACAGCCAGAGGGCTTCGTAGACAGTGGGAGCAGCGGAAACGTGTACAAGATGCTTTATAAGATTAAAGCAGGCATCGCGGAGTTGGAACATCTGTTTTGATGAGATAGTCAAAGAGTTTGACATCATCAAAATGGTAGATGAACCTTGTATATACAAAAAAGGTAGTAGGGAGTATGGTGGCGATCCTCGTAGAGTACATGGATGACATACTCTTGATGGGGAAGGAGTTTCCTATGCTACGCTCGGTCAATCTCCGCTTATCACAAGGATTCTCCATATAGGATCAAAGTGATACCTCCTAAATCCTGAGTTATGATCTATGAGATAGAAGTAATTGGATGTTAGGATTCTCACTAGTTGTAGTGAGATGGTGTCAATCGATCCTGGGGAGAATCACTGGAAAGGTTACAGAGTGATAAGGACGACTGAAAGTCAGTCACAGGCATTGTCTTTACCCTCAGTGGAGGGACGGTATGTTGGAAGAGTTTTAAGCTAGATACCGTGACTTACTAGACGATTAAAGGCAAGTTACATCGCTATTAAAGATACTACCAAAGAGAAAGTTTGGGTGTATATTTGTTCATGAGATGAACTTTGTTCCTCCCATTGTGTGACAATGGAGTTGTGGGTTATGCCAAGGAACGTCCGTCCCATCAGTGATCCAGACATATTCTAAGGCAGTATCACCTGATCATGGAGATGGTTGATCTCCAAGGAGATCGAGGTTAGGAGAGAAGACTCAGAGGACAACACGGCGGATCCACTCACAAAGGCCTTTTCCCAGAGAGAGACTTTTATGGGATGGTTGAGTATAAGATACTACAACCACTGCTATCAGATAGCCCTAGTGCAAGTGGGAGATTGTTAGTTATATGTATGCCCTAGAGGCCATTACTATACATAGGATGTATATTGTAGTGGATGCTTGGACATATATAGGGAGGAATTTCTTGCTCGGCATGATAGTATGCTATCTGGTTGCTCTTTACCTTAACGTGTACACTGATTGTCTCTCTGTTACATGTTGGTAAAGCCCTTAGGATGTGTTCTTGACTACCTGGACTATGATGCGGATCATACTAGTGGGGACATGGTAGTCCATAAGTACATCCTTCAAAGTCCCTAGTCGTGGGTGTATCGAGACGGGGCATCGATATACCATAGTAGACTAGCGTGTACCTTCTCGACCCATACAGATGGGCGATGGATGATCCCATATCCATTGGTGTTTGACATCAGAGATGATATACGGGTGCTCAGTGGAGACTGGGTACACTGGACGGACTCGCCGAGAACTCCCAGATGGTATTATACCTCACGTCAGATGGCAGTTCTCTGGTGACACTGGTACAGAGTAGTCTGTTGACCCGAGATCGTCATAGAGTCTTTTGTGATTCCCACTGTGCTTTGATTTCCACCTTACCACGTCCAAGAGGGCATGAAAAACGGTGGTTTTTGGGTACAGTCCCGAATCACATGGAGGCAATGAGCGATAGGAGGGGATTCGTCTCTCCCGGTATAGGGAGTTGATGTTACGCTGTGTTCGATTGGCTATAACCGGAAATCCCTGGCCAGGGTTGCTGAGATTTACTGGTAAGTGTTACCAGTAGTTTCTCGAACTGTTATAGACCTCATATCGACACGACTTATCGAGCTATTGGGGTCTGACGTTTACCACCCCTAGGCGAGATATGCGACATATCAGACGATCAGACCGGACTGTACGGTAAGTGTTACTGGTTGGATTCACAGGAGTGTGAGCGGGCTTGCTCGTTGATCTTCTGATCGCTCAATACCTGGGTGGCCGTTACGTTTAGCAAACCGCTTGCGGCTTGTGGGTGTTTGATATGATCATCACCTGCTGCCGGCGTATTGACGAGTCTTTAGAGTCCTACACAGAGGTTTTCTGGCTCAAGCGAAACGAAATAGGAGCGCATATGAGATATGTGCGGGACCGAGAATAATAACAGTATGTGATACTGTATTCTATTCTCGCGATTTGTATCATTGGACGGTTATATATGATATAGCCGGGTTACCGAATCAAGTGTTGATTCGATACATTGATACACTTTATATTAGTCGGTTATATGCGATATGACCGGATCATTAAATAAAGTGTTGATTTAATGATTTGATGTATAATTATATATTTGATATATTACTTTACATTAACTAGTATTTGTTCACTTAAGATTGATTTTCTCACTTGATGTGCACAAGTAGTATATGTGATATATTTTTGTGCACTTAATTGTATCATGTTTGATGATACATGCAAACTTGGGTGTGTTTGCTTTTAAACTATGATTTAGGTTAATGGTTAGGGTTTTAAATGTTTTATTTATTTTCTTTATGCATTTATTTTTAAGGGCAAGAAAGAAAATGGTTTCTTCTTTTGTTTTTTGTTGAAGCTTCATGAAGCTTTGAAAGCTTGACCATTTTGTTTTTTTCCTTAACCCTAACCATTTACTTAAACCCTAGTTAATTCTCTACACTTGTTAAACTAACCCAAGGTTGCATTATGATAAGATCAATTGATTTTATTATCATCATATTATATTCTTTCTTCTTCTTCTTCTTCTTCAAGAAAAAAAGAAAACCTTTGCTTGAAAATGATCAAGTGATGATTCCAAGTGAGAAATCAAAATCCAAAGTGAACCCACTTCCTATTTCTTCATCCTCTACCACTTGCCATGTAGTATAGGGTATTTTCTTCACAAGTTTCATGACTTGGTGAAGTTGGAGCTTGATCTTGAGTTGCCTCGACGTAAATCATCTTCGGCATCGAAGTCGATGACCTAGCCCGATCATTTCTTCGATGAAACCATCGCTAGAGTTCGGGATCTGATGATCGCAGCGGAGAGACATCATCACGGAGCTAAGGAAGTGGAGGACCGGATCTACAAAGGTTGTAGTCTCTTTCACTTAGCAGTAAAGTTGTTTACTAGCTTGTAGTTTCGCCTATTCTCTAGTTAACGATCTACTTTAGGGTTTCTCGGCACCGGAAAATTTTGATTTTGGCATGGTTGATGCCTTGTGAGACCTCATTAGTGTGTCTAGGAACCCTACACAATGAAGCTGAATATGAAGCTTTGATAGCAGGCCTCGAGATTGCCATCGACATGGGAATTGAAAACCTCCTCATATACGGAGACTCCCAACTGGTCGTTAGTCAAGTAAACGGCGACTACCGGACGTGCAAGCCAGAGCTGGTGAAGTATGGCGAGAGAGTACAGCAACTGCTGACTCAAATTCCCTCCTACATGCTGGAAAGCATACCGCGTGCAGAAAATTGCAAGGCGGACGCGTTAGCCAAGCTCGCTAAAGAACTGGCTGATGAGAACCTCGATGATGTCAGAATCGTGGTACAAAGCCGTCGGGTCCTCGCACCGGCAGAAATATCTCCGGAATCATCTGAGGAAAAGGAAGCGATTGAACAAACGGCCCTATAAGTAAAAGACCAAGAGAAGGTTGAAGATTGGAGAGAAGTCTTTATAGACTAATTCAAATCCCTTCGAACGCCTGAAGATGCGTCCTCAAAACATCAGCTCATGAAGCGAACCCTATCTTTCGCCTTCGTCAATGATACTCTATACAAGAGGTCATTTGATTCTCTGTGGTTAAGATGCCTGGGACCTGAAGAAGAAAAAAGAGTCATCCAAGAAGTTCACGACGGACTCTGCGGTTCTCACCAAGTAGGCCCGAAGATGAAGTTGAAGATTAAACGGATGGGCTACTACTGGCCCACGATGATTCAGGACTGCCTCGAATATGCGAAGCAATGCCACTCATGCCAGATCCTTGGGGACTTCATCCACCAGCATCCAAATCCACTGCACCCAACAGTGGCTAGCTGGCCGTTCGAAATGTGGGGAACTGACATAATCGGCCCCATCGAGCCAGCATCGTCTAGACGACATCGATTCATTTTGGCGACAACTGATTACTTCTCCAAATGGGCAGAAGCAGTACCGCTGAGAGAAGTGAAGATGGAGAATATCCTCCATTTCTTCAAGACGCACGTTATTTATCGGTTTGGAACTCCGCGACGGATCATCTCCGATAACGGGCCAGCCTACAGAAGCCACAAGATCAGCCGCTTCGCACAACAGCACATCATAGACTGGAGATACTCCTCAGTTTATAATCCCCGAGCTAACGGTCTAGCTGAGGCTTTCAATAAGACCCTGACAAAGATCATGAAGAAGACGGCGTCCCGAAATAAGAAGGACTGGCATGAGAGACTGCAAAAAGCTCTCTGGGTGTATCGAACTACGTTCAAAACGGCCACGAACACAACTCCATACGCATTGGTATTCGGTACAGAAGCGGTACTCCCCCTCGAGATAGAGCTACCCTCTTTACGAGTGGTCGTTCATTATGAGCTAACGGACGAAGAGAATGCTCATCTTCGACTTGAGGAGCTCGATGCCCTTGATGAAACCCGGCTCCTGGCGCAGCAAAATCTGGAAGCTTATAAAGCAAAGATGACGCGCTCATATGAAAGATTGACCAGGCCGAGGACATTCCGCCAAGGCGAACTCGTGCTGGTAGTCAAAAGACCCATGATCCCCAATCGGGCTAAACGAGGGAAATTCGAGCTGAATTATGAAGGCCCGTACATTGTAGACAAGGTCTACCAGGGTGGAGCCTATCTACTCATGGACATGCATGGCGAAAGGCCCTTCAGGCCAATAAATGGTCGCTTCCTGAAGAAATACTACTCCTAACGAGTCACGGCCCAGGTCAATGATAGATGACGACGACTATGTCCGCTCGCTATCTTCCTAAGCCCAAACTCTATAAGTAGTAACCGGCTTACTTTACAACGGACCGAAACGTCCTTAAACTAACGACGGACCGAAACGTCCTTAAACTAACGACGGACCACTATGTCTTAAAACTAGCTGTTGACCGAAATATCGAGAAACTACGGTGGATTGCAGCATCCCAAAGCTGATACAAAAAAAAAAGAATAAAAAAGAAAGAAAACGGTATGTCCATAAGCAAAATGGGTACGGATGAAAACCCGAAAGGGCTCCGTGAGTAAAAACAGCAGGGCTACCGGCGAGTATTGTGAAAACCCGAAAGGGCGCAATCTCGTTAGAAAAAAAAGGGAATAAAAAAAAAAGAAAAACGGTATGTCAATAAGCAAGATGGGCACGGATGAAAACCCGAAAGGGCTCCGTGATTAAAAACAGCAGGGCTACCGGCGAGTGTTTGTGAAAACCCGGAAGGGCGCAATCTCGTTAAAAGACACTTACAGGGTCCTCTCGACCTTGTGAGGAGAAACCACCTGCGTGAGATCCTTACGACTCACAAGGGAGCAACATACTTAGGGATCCCCACGATTCCTAAGGAGAAATTACACATGCGAGATCCTCACGACTCGTAAGGAGAATCCCCTTATGAGACCCTTACGGCTCATAAGATTTGAAAGTCTTAAGTTACAGAGACCTGAACCTGTTCTTAAGCAATCTCCACAACCTCCGATACTGCCCTACAAGCGGCTCAATACTGACCCCTGTATACAATCCACGGGCACGAATAAACGTTTCCCTAACAAAGTCTCATCCGTGACTAGGGATATGTCCATACGGTGAACAGCCCTTGTGAGTCCTCTCGACTTATAAGGAGAAAGCACTCTTGTAAGATCCTTACGACTTACAAGAGACCATGCACTTAGGAATCCTCACGATTCTTAAGGAGAAATTACACCTATGAGATCCTCATGACTCGCAGGGAGAAATACCTTTATGAGACCCTTACGGCTCATGAAGTCAAAAGCCTTAGTCGACAGGATCTTAACCCTGTTCGCTAAGCCACCTTTGTTCGATATCGACAGAGGCAAATGATGATTCGCTCCTGGAAATATCCCAGTTGTAGCGGTGCTGATGCCGAAATCGGTGTCTAATCCCAAGCTTGCGGCAAAAAGCTAGCGAGCCACACATGCATACGAAATAGCCGAAATGATGGGGCAACTTGCAGCAGAAGAAGCAAGTAAAAAAAATGTATGCATGCAAAATAGCCGAAATGATTGAGCAACTCGCAATAAAAAGCAGCGAGTAAAAATAAAATAAATAGCCGAAATGATTGGGCACCGCGAAAAATAGCCGAAATGATGGGGCAATCGCGACCTTCGCGATATAAAAGCTGAAATGATAGAGCATCGCGGAAAGAAATAAAATAAAAATAAAAATGAAATTTATGCCCTACAGGTGATATCACAGCAGTCCCTGTATACAATCCATGGGTGCAAACAAAGAAGAAATCACACTCCTCCTCCCCAGGTTTCATCAGAAGAAGAAGCCAAATCTCGATGGTTCACAGACAGCCTAGAGATCATCTCAACACTCGTTTCATTACAGCAGACACAACATCAAGCAAAGTGGAACAGCGGCAACTCCCAGTTCCATGACTCGGCGGTGTACAGCCGACCGAGAGTCAAATTCCGACTTCGTGAAATACAGACAAAGTCAAAAATTCCTGGTCACGTGGAACGCGGATAACGTCACTTCTGACCCTGCGGAAAACATCCAGAGCGCAGCCTGGTCCTCGCCAAACACGGCAGTGAACACGTGGAAGGCATCCAGAGCAAAATTCCTGGTCACGTGGAACGCGGATAACGTCACTTCTGACCCCGTGGAAAACGTCCAGAGCGGAGCCTAGTCCTCGCCAAACACGGCAGTGAACCCGTGGGAAGCATCTAGAGCAAAATTCCTGGTTACGTGGAACGCGGATAACGTTACTTCTGACCCCACGGAAAACGTCCAGTGTGGATCCTGGTCCTCGCCGAACACGGCAGTGAACCCGTAGGAAGCATCCAGAGCAAAATTCCTGGTCACATGGAACGCAGATAACGTCACTTCTGACCCCGTGGAAAATGTCCAGATCGGATCCTGGTCCTCGCAGAGCACGGCAGTGAACCCGTGTGAAGCATCCAAAGCGGAGCCTGGTCCTCGCCAAACACGGCAGTGAACCCATGGGGAGCATCCAGAGCAAACATCGGACTGTGGAGTCCCTAAATCCACGGACTATGATATCCTTAACCTCGACCGTGATGTCTTAAAACTAACAATCAACCGTAATGATTTTAAGACCAATTTCACCTTGGTTTAAAGGTACATCTCGTCATCCCTTTGATATTTGTCGTTGTAATTCATCAACATATTCGAAGAGGTGACGGGTCCCGACAACCACACACTTCATGGACTATGAGGTCCTTAAACTCATGGACTATGATGTCCTTAACCTCGACCGTGATGTCTTAAAACTAACATCGGACTGTGGAGTCCTTAAATCCACGGACTATGATGTCCTTAACCTCGACCGCGATGTCTTAAAACTAACATCGGACTGTGGAGCCCTTAAATCCACAGATTATGATGTCCTTAACCTCGACCGTGATGTATTAAAACTAACATTGGACCGTGGAGTCCTTAAATCCACGGACTATGATGTCCTTAACCTCGACCGTGATGTCTTAAAACTAACATTGGACTGTGGAGTCCTTAAATCCATAGATTATGATGTCCTTAACCTCGACCGTAATGTCTTAAAACTAACATTGGACTATGGAGTCCTTAAATCCACGAACTATGATGTCCTTAACCTCGACCGTAATGTCTTAAAACTAGCAACGGACGGTGGAGTCCTTAAATCCACGGACTATGATGTCCTTAACCTCGACCGCGATGTCTTTAAACTACGGTACCCTGGAAGACATCCAGAACAACCCCTGACCCCATGAAATACGGATAAGGGCAACTGCACCCAGCACTTGCGGGTCCTCACGACCCGTAAGGAAGCAAATTCTCTTGTGAGATCCTTACGACTTTCAAGGGAAAACACGCTTAGGAATCCTCACGATTCTTAAGGAGAAATTACACCTATGGGATCCTCTCGACCTGTAGGGAGAAAAACTCTTTATGAGACCCTCACGGCTCATAAAGTTCAAAAGTCTTAGGAGGCAGATCTTAACCCTGAATCCTAAGCCATCGCTGCCCTGCAAAGAGATCAAGATAGACTATCCGCAGAATACATTCAATAGAAAGGGACACACCATTGAGAAGAAAAAATATGTCTTTTATTCATAAACCAAAATGGATACAAAGTACAATTCATGAAAGAACAAAAAATATATACTCTCATTCAGGAGTATGTACAAAAGAAGAAAAAAGGGATATACAAGTCTTCAGGCCGGCGGGCGATTTAGCAGCTTCACCAGCTCATCCTTCTTTCACTGGGCCACGCCTTCGTGATTCAGTATCGCCAAAAGACGGGCCTCCGCCTGAGCCTACTGAGCCTGATATGAGGCAAGCCGACCTTCGAGCTCTTTCTCGGTAGGCTTGTGAGCCTCAACCCTTTCGCGAGTGAACACGGCAGCTTTATCAAGGGCCACCACCTCTTTGATAGACTCTTGAAGTACTCGTCAGAGTTCATACGCTTTGTTGGCTTTGACTGTAAGGTTGGCTTGGAGCTCGTTCAGCGCCTTAGAAGCCAGCTCCCTCTCCGAGAATTTGCGGCCGAGCCTCTTCTCGCACGACACCATGTTCACCGCGCACCGCTCTATCAGACCCCGCAAGCCCGCTTTCGCAGCCACAGCCTCTGGAGTAGGACATGTACGCTCAAGACTGTATAAATAAGCCTCCATTCGACGGCAATAGTCGATCTGAAACACATACACTGTAGGTTTCCTAGGCACACTTATGAAGGTTCATAACGCATCAAACATGCACGAATAAAATTTTACATGTGCCGAACAACCCAAAGACAGGATCTTTGCTAGATTATTAGGGTTAAGCATGCAAGATAACATCTTTTTATCTAAGTGTGAGGGATTACAACCTTTGTAGTCCGCTCCTTCACTTCACAAGCTCCGAGTAGAAGTCCCTTCGCCACGATCCATGATCTCCCGGTCTCAAGAGAGGCTCCACGACTCGAACGATCCATGCTAGCTTGAAGTGTTCCAAATCTCCGATGATCTACGTCGAAGTATCAATAACTCAAGCTTTCTCACTCTAAAGAGATGAACACACTAATCTCATGGGCTCGATGAGATGAGGATGAGAGAGTAGTATTTATGCTTTCTTTTTAAATCATTTTCTCATAATTTATCATCACAAAATGAATTTCTAGTGAGCTCAAAATCAAGAGAGAAGAAGATGATAATAGAAATGATAAAAATCCTTTTGTGATGAATAGAAAAGAAATCTATATGATTGATATATCAACCATGGTCAAGGATGAGTGGCTAAGAGTTTGTAGAGAATAAACTAGAGTTAGGGTTTGGTTAGGTTTAGAAATGAGTCACCAAGAAATATCAATCATAATATCTTAAACTTGACAAAAGGAAAAGCTTCTAGAATGTGCATGAAGCAACTAACCCTAATCAAACCCTAACCTCATTTAATCATCCTTAAACATGTTTAATAATAAATCATATCATGTCACAATAATATATATCACATATATATTATATATTTGCAACAAAAGAAAATAATACAATTAACATATATCGCATATATATCAATGTATCATCCAGTGAGAAAATGAAATAATAAAGCGAGCCAATATTAGATAATGTAATACAATATATCATATATATTATTATACATTAAATCATCGAATTAACACTTGATTCGACGATCCGGCTATATCGAATATTACCGACTAATATATCATGTACCGATTCATCGAATCAACACTTGATCCGATGTCCCGGTTCATATCTAAATATCGCGAGAATATAATACGGTATCTCATATCGCATTATTCTCGGTCCTGCACATATCACATATGTGCCTCTACTCCGTTTCGCCTGAGCCAAGAAACCTCTGTGTTGGACTTTAAAGAATCGTCAATACGCCGGTAGCAGGTGATGATCACATCAAACACCCACAAGCTTCAAGCGGTCAGCTAAACGTAATATCCACCCAGGTATTGAGCGATCAGAAGATCAACAAGCTAGCCTGTGCGTTCTCCTGTGAATCCAATCAGTAACACTCCCGTACAGTCCGGTCTGTTCGTCTGATATGTCGCATATCAAGTCTAGGGGTGGTAAACGTCAGACCCCAGTAACCGATAAGTCGTGTCGATGTGTGGCTCATAACGGGTCGAGAAACTACTAGTAACACTTACCAGTAAATCTCTATATCAGCCCTGGCCAGGGACTTCCAGTTATAGCCAATCGAACACAGCACAACATCAACTCCCTATACCGGGAGAGACGAATCCCCTCCTATCGCTCATTGCCTCCATGTGATTCGGGACTGTACCCAAAAGCCACCGTTTTGCACGCCCTCTTGGACGTGGTAAGGTAGAAATCAAAGCACAGTGGGAATCACACAAGACTCTATGACGATCTCGGGTCTACAGACTACCTTGTACCAGTGTCACCGGAGAACTGCCATCTGACGTGTGGTATATCACCATCTGGGAGTTCTCGGCGAGTCCGTCCAGTGTACCCAGTCTCCACTGAGCACCCGTACACCATCTCTGATGTCAAACACCGATGGATATGGGATCATCCATCGCCCATCATATGGGTCAAGATGCGTATACGCTAGTCTACTCTGGTGTATCGATGCCCTGTCTCGATATACCCTCGACTAGGAACAGTTATAGGATGTACTCATTGACTACCATGGCCCCACTAAGATGATCTCATCATAGTCCCAGTAGTCGAGTACAGATCCTAAGGACTTTATCAACATGTGAGAGTAAGACAGTAAACCATTACAAGTCAACATGTTAAGATAAAGTGAAACCAAATAGCATACTATCATGACGAGCAAGAAAGTCCTCTCTCTATATATCCAAGCATCTATTATAATATACATCATATGTACAACAATGGCCTCTAGGGCATATACATAACTAACAATCTCCCACTTGCACTAAGGCCAGCTGCTGTAGTATCTCATACCTAGCATCCCGAATAATCTCTCAAACTGTATCTGGGGAATAGCCTTTGTGAATGGATCCGCAGTGTTGTCCTTCGTATCAACTCTCCTGACCTCGATCTCCTGGCGATCAACTATCTCCCTGATCAGGTGATACCGCCTCAGAATATGTCTGGACTTCTGATGGGATCTGGGTTCCTTGGCCAATGCCACAGCTCCATTGTTATCGCAATACAGAGGTATTGGATGCTCAATGGATGGAACCACACCAAGTTCACTAATGAACTTCTTCATCCAGACAGCCTCTTTGGCAGCATCGTTGGCAGCGATGTATTCAGCCTCCATCGTCGAGTCTGCAACGGTATCCTGTTTGGAACTCTTCCAACATACCGCCCCTCCATTGAGGGTAAAGACAAATCCCGAGTGCGACTTAGAGTCGTCCTTATCACTTTGGAAGCTGGAATCGGTAAAGGACTCCACCTGGAGTTCTCCGTTACCATACACCAAGAACATCTCCTAAGTCCTTCGTAAGTATTTGAGAATGTTCTTCACAGCTGTCCAGTGACTCTCTCCAGGATTTGCTTGATACCGACTCACTACACTTAGTGAGTATGCTACATCGGGTCTGGTACATAGCATCGCATACATGATAGAGCCTACTGCCGAAGCATAGGGTATCTCTTGCATGCGAGCTCTCTCCAAATCAGTCTTGGGAGACATCTCTTTGGAGAGAGTGAGTCCAGAGATCGTGGGTTGGTTCCCACGTTTGGATTCTTCCATACTAAACCTCTTTAGTATGGTGTCAATGTATCTGGATTGGGACAATCCCAGTATCCGTTTAGATCTATCTCTATAGATCATGATTCCCAATATGCAGGAGGCATCACCTAGATCTTTCATTGAGAATCTCTGTGATAAGAAGAGCTTGACTGATTGCGGCATAGGAATATCATTTCCTATCAAGAGTATGTCATCCACGTACAATACGAGGAAGACAACCTTACCCTCTGCTACCTTCTTATAGATACAAGGTTCATCTATATTTTTGATGAAGTCAAACTCTTTGACTACAACATCAAAACAGATGTTCCAACTCCGCGATGCTTGCTTTAACCCATAAATGGATTTAAGCAGCTTGCACACCTTTCCGCTGCTCCCACTATCTACGAAGCCCTCTGGCTGAGTCATGTACACGCTCTCTTCTAAATCACCGTTTAGAAAGGCGGTCTTAACATCCATTTGCCAGATTTCGTAGTCATGGTATGCAGCAATGGCAAGTAAGATCCGGATGGACTTAAGCATAGCCACTGGAGAAAAGGTTTCGTCATAATCCACACCTGGTCGTTGACGAAAACCCTTTGCTACAAGTCTAGCTTTGAAAGTCTCAACTTTTCCATCTACACCAAATTTCTTTTTAAAGATCCACTTGCTCCCTATGGGTTTTACCCCTTCAGGAGCATTTTCCAAAGTCCATACTTTGTTGGTGTGCATGGATTCCATCTCAGATCGCATTGCATCCAGCCATTTCACAGAGTCACCACTTGTGATGGCCTGCTCGAAACTAGTCGGTTCATCATCATCCATGATGCAATCCTCGCTTCCACCATCAATGAGAAAACCGTAGTATCTCTCAGGTGGATGAGAAACCCTACTAGATCGGCGGAGAGGCTGGGGTTCGTCGGGTACTACTGAATCTTCTGGTTCCAACAAATCATCAGTTGTAATTTGTGGTGCTGGAACCTCTTCCAGCTCTACCTCTTTGCCACTAATTTCATTTGTAAGAAATTCCTTTTCTAAAAAGGTGGCATGTTGAGCAACAAACACCTTTTGTTGTTCACTGTGGTAGAATAGATATCCATACGAATTGCTTGGATATCCTACAAACTTACAAAGAACTGATCGTGCCTTGAGTTTGTCCGGATTTTGCTTTTTAACATAGGCCGGACAACCCCATATCTTAACTCTTTGAAGAGATGGTCTCTTCCCATTCCATATCTCATATGGAGTGGTAGGCACTGATTTAGTTGGAACTCTATTCAATAGGTATATGGATGTCTCCAGCGCATACCCCCAAAAGGAAATAGGTAACTTAGTTGTACTCATCATAGAGCGCACCATATCTAATAGGGTGCGATTCCTCCGCTCCGATACACCGTTGTGCTGTGGTGTATAAGGAGGAGTAAGCTGAGAGAGAATCCCATTCTCTTTTAGATAATCTAGGAACTCATTGCTTAAGTATTCACCTCCTCGATCAGATCGAAGAATCTTAATACTTTTGCCCGTTTGGTTCTCTACTTCGTGCTTATATTCTCTGAATTTCTCAAAAGCTTCAGACTTGTGTTTCATCAGGAACACATGTCCGAATCTAGAGAGATCGTCAGTGAATGTAATGAAGTAGGAAGAACCGTTCCTGGCATGCGTAGACATGGGACCGCATACATCACTATGTATTAGTCCTAAGAGTTCAGTAACTCTTTCTCCGTGTCCACTAAACGGAGCTTTGGTCATTTTTCCTTTGAGACATGAATGGCAAGTATCATAAGATGATAATTCGAATGGATTCAAATAACCATCCTTATGTAACTTAGCCAGTCGTGTCGCATTGATATGACCAAGTCTACAATGCCACAAGTAGAATTCGTTCATATCTGAACTTTTCCTCTTGTGTGTGTTTTGTATATTGAGGACTGTATTCTAATTTAGAATGAATATGCCATTATGTAACGAGCCTAATGCAATCAACTTTTGATTTAGGAATATGTTCATAACATTATCCTTTACTACAAAATTATATCCTTCTTTACTTAATAAAGAAACTGATATAATATTGCACATCATGTTTGGTATATAATAGCACTCATTTAGAATCAGTGTATTACGACTTAGTAATACAAGGTGATATTCGCCAACTGCTTTGGCTACAATACTTGCACCGTTCCCTACTTGAACGGAATGATCACCTTTTCCCAGTTCTCTACCTTTTCGTATCCCATGTAACAATTTACATATATGGGATCCTGATCCGGTATCCAATACCCAGGACGTAAGGTGAACTGAGAAAAGTTCTCAATAACTAACACACCCGAAGAAGATGCATCAATATGCATGTTCTTTTGGGCGGCGTGAGAATCCAGATATTCTCCTGTTTCCTGTTCAGTCTTATAACTCTTATAAGAAAGAACGGGTCCAATGTTCCCTTGCTCAGTACAATAATCGGGTTCAGTTAATACATCCATAATATTATCTTGATTATGGCCTGACATGGTCGCTACCTGGAGAGAGAGAGAAGAAAACACTTTAGCGTATGCTCTTGCAAGATTAGATTGGTTATTATCTTATCTAATCAGGATGTCTTCCACTGTTTTTATCAAATCTACCTTCAAACCTGAAAAGGTAAGATTAGCCGGGATTAATTACACCCTACAATTTCGTCAATCTTTCAGCCAGATCAGTGTCGGTACTTTGAGGGAGGTTCCCCGTGCTTTCGCACGGACCTAATTAAAGTAAACCTCGTTTTCCCAGAGGCGTAACCCCGTTAACACTTTTCTAGACACCTACTTGATCGGCTAATTGTCCTGTGTAAAACTCTCCCAGGAGTAACTCTTACTCGCAGTGGGTATCGGGATTCAACTATCTCATAGGAGGTATGCAATCTCATTGCAAATTTCAACACTTGAAATTCTCGATAATATTTTTACCCCTAGCATCTTATGACCTTGGCTAAGGTCAACAAATCATAAGTGCTAGTCAAGTTCAACCCGTCATTTCCTGATTGAATTAAACCTACCCGTACGACCCTTGGCTAAGGTCAACAAAGTCGTACGACTACCCTAACTCAATCACATCTCATGTTTTTAGCAGATAAATACTAATTAGCTACTGTACACCACGCCTTGGCTAAGGTCAACAAACGCAGCACGAATACTAACTAGTCTCTATCTGAAACGACGGAGGGCTACGCAGGTTTTTCAGAAAACCCTGAGCGTAATGAACTTGATATCGTCGTAGAATCGAGTGATTTTGAAAAGGAGTGTTTTTGAGGCTTCTAGTTTCGCTAAAGAGGTCACTCCCGGTGAAGGGATCTCGGCTCTTTCCCCATCGAATAAGGTGCAGGATATATCATATATACCGCTGTGCAAAGTAAGAACTATATAAGCTGTCAAAACTAAACCGCGAGTTTGTAGCATCTGCCAGTTTCGCTAAAGAAGTCACTCCCGGTGAAGGGATCTCGGCTCTTTCCTCATCGAATAAGGTGCAGGGCATATCATATATACCGCTGTGCAAAGCAAAACTGTAGCTACCCTTTTTATAAAGTTTTGATTCTACAACATCTTTAGGTTTCTTTTCTTTTTATTAATCTCATTAATAAAATCCCATCAGCTTATGCTTCCTAAGCATCACAGAAGAAACGAAAGCAGTAATATTTATATATCAGCATATATATATAGTATAAGCATTCGTCTCAGGCAGTAATATGATCTCATCACAGAACATTGCAGCAGAAGAACATATATGAAATATTGGATATACTAGGACGTCCGTGTTTTCAATACGAGCCTGTATAAAACACAGATTCCACGGTAGCGACGAATAGCCAAACCCACATCCCAAGACCCCTACGAGAGCGGCAAGTAACACTGCCAATTCTAAGGTTAGGAGCCCGGTCTCGACTCCTCGAGATGGACTCCCACTGGACCCTAGAACCCGGTTACTTGTGCTCCCCTCCTTGGGTCTACCTTATGCGGAAAAGTAAATAATATACAACGGTGATATCATCCGCAACCTGGAAGTGCCCCAATAAAAGAATATTACATTACAAAAGAATTTTACATGAATTAAAATAAAAACCCTCATCTCACATAAAACCCCCGGCTATTCAGAACGCGACGATCCAATATAACATATCACAGCAACACATAATATCACATATCATCAACGTAAGTAAATATGCGCATCCCAATTGTCGTTGACATATAGCAACGAAACCGGCGATATCACATATTACACTTACGGTCACAGAAAAGAAAGTGTAAAACTACAACATTTGGAATCCACAATCACTTTAGACATCGTAAATCCGAAATATCACATACTTCGCATTTCATGCCTAACCCAATGAATTCCACATATTGTATCACATTCCAGATAAATAGATAGTATTAAACTTTTCGAACAGATAATCAAATACCCAAAATTTCCTAATGTGCTCAACACTTGAGCGAAGTTCAAATAATCTCAGAATATGTCACAGTACCAGTGATCCAGCCGTAGAAGGGTCAAGCCAACGCCTCACATGTGGCACGCCGTACTGCCCCAAACCCGAAGGTTCAAAAGGCAGTTCAAGACGGTCACATAATCGAGTTAAGGTTTGTTGTCTTCTAGAGGGTCCACCGCTTAACTTGTACAATTTCTCCGAAAGATTTAAACCCGATAAAAATTCAACACTTGAAAGTTTACCGTGCCAGGATAAAGTGGGTTAATGATATCCGTTCAAACAGTTTAACAGTTTCTAAATATCCGGAAAAAATAACGAATTTAAATTTTCCGATCGAATCTACGATTACAAAATAAACCCCAGATTAAACAACACTTGAATCACTTTTAAAAATACCCAGAAGCATCAACAAGCACCTACGGATATTACCATGAAAACCACGTGTCACAATTCCAAAATTCCGCCGCGGAACCGCCGCGAAAAGCAGGTTTCCGCCGCGGTTCCGCCGCGGTTTAGTGGAGTTGTGGGCCCGTGTTTCATGGTAATTCTTAGAATTCCCTGCTGATTTTTTTAGGTATTTTTAATTTAGAAAAATCCCAAATTTTGAAAAATTTCCAGAGAGGGGGTTATTTTCGTCCGTTCGGGTTCAATCGGAGTTTTAACTTCGTAAACACATCGCCTAATGCTCTAACCTAGCTCTGATACCACTGTAGGGTTCCTAGGCACACTTGTGAAGGTTCATAACTCATCAAACATGCACGAATAAAATTTTACCTTTGCCGAACAACCCAAAGACAGGATCTTTGCTAGATTATTAGGGTTAAGCATGCAAGATAACATCTTTTTATCTAAGTGTGAGGGATTACAACCTTTATAGTCCGCTCCTTCGCTTCACAAGCTCCGAGTAGAAGTCCCTTCGCCGCGATCCATGATCTCCCGGTCTCAAGAGAGGCTCCACGACTCGAACGATCCATGCTAGCTTGAAGTGTTCCAAATCTCCGATGATCTACGTCGAAGTATCAATAACTCAAGCTTTCTCACTCTAAAGAGATGAACACACTAATCTCATGGGCTCGATGAGATGAGGATGAGAGAGTAGTATTTATACTTTCTTTTTAAATCATTTTCTCATAATTTATCATCACAAAATGAATTTCTAGTGAGCTCAAAATTAAGAGAGAAGAAGATGATAATAGAAATGATAAAAATCCTTTTGTGATGAATAGAAAAGAAATCTATATGATTGATATATCAACCATGGTCAAGGATGAGTGGCTAAGAGTTTGTAGAGAATAAACTAGAGTTAGGGTTTGGTTAGGTTTAGAAATGAGTCACCAAGAAATATCAACCATAATATCTTAAACTTGACAAAAGGAAAAGCTTCTAGAATGTGCATGAAGCAACTAACCCTAATCAAACCCTAACCTCATTTAATCATCCTTAAACATGTTTAATAATAAATCATATCATGTCACAATAATATATATCACATATAACTTATATATTTGCAACAAAAGAAAATAATACAATTAACATATATCGCATATATATCAATGTATCATCCAGTGAGAAAATGAAATAATAAAGCGAGCCAATATTAGATAATGTAATACAACATATCATATATATTATTATACATTAAATCATCGAATTAACACTTGATTCGACGATCCGGCTATATCGAATATTACCGACTAATATATCATGTACCGATTCATCGAATCAACATTTGATCCGATGTCCCGGTTCATATCTAAATATCGCGAGAATATAATACGGTATCTCATATCGCATTATTCTCGGTCCTGCACATATCACATATGTGCCTCTACTCCGTTTCGCCTGAGCCAAGAAACCTCTGTGTAGGACTCTAAAGAATCGTCAATACGCCGGTAGCAGGTGATGATCACATCAAACACCCACAAGCTGCAAGCGGTCAGCTAAACGTAACAGCCACCTAGGTATTGAGCGATCAGAAGATCAACAAGCTAGCCTGTGCGTTCTCCTGTGAATCCAATCAGTAACACTCCCGTACAGTCCGGTCTGTTCGTCTGATATGTCGCATATCAAGTCTAGAGGTGGTAAACGTCAGACCCCAGTAACCGATAAGTCGTGTCGATGTGTGGCTCATAACGGGTCGAGAAACTACTAGTAACACTTACCAGTAAATCTCTATATCAGCCCTGGCCAGGGACTTCCAGTTATAGCCAATCGAACACAGCACAACATCAACTCCCTATACCGGAAGAGATGAATCCCCTCCTATCGCTCATTGCCTCTATGTGATTCGGGACTGTACCCAAAAGCCACCGTTTTGCACGCCCTCTTGGACGTGGTAAGGTGGAAATCAAAGCACAGTGGGAATCACACAAGACTCTATGACGATCTCGGGTCTACAGACTACCCTGTACCAGTGTCACCGGAGAACTGCCATCTGACGTGTGGTATATCACCATCTGGGAGTTCTCGGCGAGTCCGTCCAGTGTACCCAGTCTCCATTGAGCACCCGTACACCATCTCTGATGTCAAACACCGATGGATATGGGATCATCCATCTCCCATCATATGGGTCAAGATGCGTATACGCTAGTCTACTCTGGTGTATCGATGCCCTGTCTTGATATACCCTCGACTAGAAACAATTATAGGATGTACTCATTGACTACCATGGCCCCACTAGTATGATCTCATCATAGTCCCAGTAGTCGAGTACAGATCCTAAGGGCTTTATCAACATGTGAGAGTAAGACAGTAAACCATTACAAGTCAACATGTTAAGATAAAGTGAAACCAAATAGCATACTATCATGACGAGCAAGAAAGTCCTCTCTCTACATATCCAAGCATCCATTATAATATACATCATATGTACAACAATGGCCTCTAGGGCATATACATAACTAACACACACATCACCTGATATGGGAGGCAAAAGGGGAAATTTCCGATGCAGACCCTATCAAGCATGCATTTGCAACTATATGAATATTCGAAAAGAACTGATACCCGAAGCTCTGATGTGCATGCAACATAATGGTAGTACTCGCAATTAAAGAAAGTTCTCATGGGAAGAATATGAAGCTCATTTACACAGGAAAAACACACGTACGAGTGCACAACAAACATGAAAATTCAATATAAAGCATGCAACAACTAATAAAAAAAAGAGTACACTGATTTGAATATACTACGCTAGCGGAAAATGGTCACCGAACAAAGGATCAGTGGCATAAGGGTTAACAAAACAAAGAGCAAAATTCTCCATCTCTCTCTCCGCCTTCTCCAACACATCGAAGCGACGGTTCTCGCGAGGACTCGCTCCCCACCGATTGGCGCCATGTTCGTCCGCAAAAGCAGACATAATAGCCCGCCGGGCTCTTATTTGACCCAACAGGTGAACCGGGCAATCTTTCAAAGCCTGAGTAATCAGGCACGCTTCGTGAAAATACTCGAGCTTGTCTTCAGCCGCGTCAAGCATCTCCAGGGTCATCTCCGCTGGGTGAGGAGGGATGTCAGCAAGCACGGCAGCAAGAATCATCCGAATCCAAAGGGATCCCATTGGAGGGACTCTTTACGGATCAAGAGGTCATATATCGCCGAATCACATTCGTCGTCGGTAAGAAGGGAATCCACCAGTCGTGCAGCAAAGCGAGGAATCATCTCCTCGATAGGTACTTCCCATGGCTGCCGACGAGTATGGGGGCGGTTGCAGGCCATGGCACTCGGTTGTTTTCTCAAGATAAATCACACTAAAGTGAGAATAGATTTCTCTGTGAAGAGGAAAAGTAGGCTATGGCCTCAGGATTATAAAGAGGAGCATTAAATGCTACGCCCGGAGAATATTGCATGGTGGAACTATTTCCAAGGCCCAAAAAAGGGAAGGCATTGGAAATCAAGAAAAGGGAACTATTTCCAAGGCTCCTTTTCTGCATCTAATGCCGTGCACAGAAAATATGGCAAGAAAAATTAAACAGCCCCATCAAAAGGGCCCCACGTGCGGAGCACGTGAGCACCACACTTGATGTGCACTGAAAAGTGAAATAGTGCCTCACACGCCAAACACATCAGTAGCAACAATGACAAATTGACAAAATCCCATAAAGAAGGCATGCAAACACAGAAGGGCACAATAAAACTTATCACTCATACTTTAAAAGTTCATACAAAAATAAAAAAAGAAACGACTACAACGGCAAGACCTCAGATGCGGGGCATGGATTGAGAAACTCAAAAGTGACTTTGTCCAAGATCTTCCAGGCATTTCGAACCATCCTAGTATGTTTTCTTTCGCGATCACACGCGTTAGGATCCTCACAAATGTCCTCCACCCTCCGATAGGCAGCAAGTATGGCCGACTGCTGAAAAGTCTGGTGCAAGAGATCAATGAGGTTGTCTCGCCTTCTCTTCGAGATTAGGCTCATCAGATACACCGAATGCACCTTATCCTCGGCGGCATCCAATGCCCTGAGCGGTATGCCGGTGCAAAAGAGAGGGAGCACCTCCCAGATCGCCAGCACGATGAGTCTCAAAAGAAAAGTGCGATGAGGGAGTAGCCGACCGTTGTACTCGTCGAAGCGGCTTATGACCTCAGCACACTGAGCGTTGGTGAACTCCTGGTTCTGGCTGCGGCCCAGTGTGCAAATATTTCCGTAAGAAATGATTTCGTCAAGATCATACAAATGGGCATCCATAATACCTGAAATAAAGATCATGAAAATTCATTACAAACTTCTTCTTCTTGATTGTGGAGAAGACAACTCAGGGCAAGAAAACCCAAGAAGTCCCCTGAGATGAACTAAGTTCTTCATTGGAATTAAATTCCTTTTTGAAAAAAAGGGAATTGAATTCCCAGAAATTCTTTCCCCATAGCCAAAGCTTTTTATGATGGAATTAAACTCCATGGAAAAGACAAACACCATCACCGATCCCTAAAGATTAGAGAAACCCTAAGGGATTCTACTATTTGAAGGTAAATGGTTTTCTGTTCTTGCTAAAGAACTTTAAAAAAAATGGGTTCTTGTTAAAAGAGGAAAACCCTTGGTGTGGATTTAAAATCCAAGGAGTTTATGTGTATGAAAGTTCTTCGATTGTCTAAAGCCACTACCTGAAGAGATGGGTCTTTTTTCAACAGAGTTAAACTCTGGAAAATTTGCAAGGCAGAGAACTAAGCTCTGAGAAAAGAGAATTAAATTCTCAAAAGGAAAAGAAATCGCAAGGAGGAAGATGAAAGAGTGGAGGCGCTTCTGAAGAGACCCCTGCATTTATAGGATGTGATGGAAGAGCTTCATCTCCCCGATTCCCTAGATGGATCCAACGGTCACAAAAGTGACAGCGTTGCACTCACGTGCAGACACGTGAGAGCAACGCTGTGGGGGCATTTTTTCACTGATTAAAAAATCAGGAAAAACTTCAAAAGAGGCATCACGTGCTCACACGTGACCGATGGTCACGTGTTGACACGTGATGGTTAAAGCAGCAGCGTAAATAAGCTGGGAAAAGAAGTCAATTTGGGGATCACGTGCTCACACGTGACCAAAGGTCACGTGTCAACACGAGATTGGCTTTAAAGGCCTCACAGTTTAACAGAATTAAAATTCTGAATTTCTCTAAAATCTTTCCAAATAGGAAAGGAATAAGGAGAACCGTTGGATTAAAAATCCAGGGGTGATTAAATATCACCAATTTATAGAAAAATCTTGGACAAGGAAAGATTTCCCCTAAATCTTACAAGAAATAACAAATAGAATATCTTTGGATTAAAAATCCAACGGTGAATAAAATTCACCTAATAATCTAAAGGCTCAGATTAATGATGAAAACAAACAAAATCTTTCAATGAAAGATTTGCTGAACAAATTGATTCTTTTTCTCCTCCTCTAAATAGGAGCCAAGGGGAGAATAGAAGAGATAAAGAATTTTGGAGAGAAAACTTTGGAGAGAATTTTGGTATCTTGAAAATTCAGAAAGAAAACCCTCGGTGAGAAAAAGAAAGGGGATCAAAACTTCAGAAATAGAGAATTTAATTCTCAAAAATCTAAGAGTTTAACTCTTTTACAAAGAACTTAGTTCTTCCTATAGTTGAAGATTTGCAAAGCGCACATCTCCCCATAAGTTGAGAATTTAATTCTCATTGGGTCGAGATCCTGCCATGCAGATCTAAAACTTAGAGGGGGAATTGAGTTTAGAGAATTTAATTCTCTCAAAACAAAACTAGGGTTTAACCCTATATAAGAATTCAATTCTCCAAAATTATTGGAATTTTATTCCTTCAAGATGGACAGAACTAGGGTTTAATCCTAATTGAGAATTTAATTCTCTCAAGCTCACAGAAATTTAATTCCTCTTAAAATGAAATTAGGGTTTCACCTTAAGCAAGAACTTAATTCTTTTACATATATGGGAATTTAATTCCTCTGAGAAGAAAATTAGGGTTTAACCCTACATGAGAATTTAATTTTTTCATAAGAAGGGTTTTAATCCCCCCAGAATCACAATTAGTGTTTAACCCTATGAAGAATTTAATTCTTAAAAAGGATAAAGAGATCTTCAAGCATGCAAAGAACCAGGGTCACGTGTCCCCACGTGACCCCTGTAAAGATCCACAGAAATAAGGAGGAAAGAGCTCAGAGGCAACGCCTCACGTGCTCCACGTGACCCCCGAAACACAGAAAGAAAAAGTAAAAGAAATAAAGGCCTTAGGCGCTCTCACGTGTTTCCACGTGACCCCTTGACAGACGCTCTAACAATCAGTGCATGAATCCTCCTCACGTGTCAGCACGTGAAGCTCCAAAAATAAAATATAAAAAGTGTTTAACACTTAATCGCAGAACAAAGAAAAGGAGATCTGGCCCCACCTTTGGGCGCCCTCACGTGTCTCCACATGACCCCTTTTCTTTCTTTAATGTTTAAACACTAATTCAAGAGCTGTATTCCCAGAGTTTAAAACTGATCATCTTTTAGTGTTTAACACTAATTTGAGATTCTTATTTCCAGTATTTAACACTGATTATCTTTTAGTGTTTAACACTAATTCAAGAATCCTATTTCCAGTGTTTAACACTGTTATCCTTTAGTGTTTAACACTAATTTGAGAGCTTTATTCTCAGTGTTTAACACTGATCATCTTTAGTGTTTAACACTAATTTGAGACTCTTACTTCCAGTGTTTAACACTGATTATCTTTCAGTGTTTAACACTAATTCGAGAATCCTATTTCCAGTGTTTAACACTGTTATCCTCTAGTGTTTAACACTAATTTGAGAGCGTTATTTCCAGTGTTTAACACTACTGTTTCCTATTGTCTAACACTACTTTTAGCCAAACTGGCTAATTTTCCAGAACCAAAAGTCCCTCCTCCAAATGAATCTCAAAATTGAGAAAATCAAAGATTGAAAATGTTTAGCATTGCTAAATAATGTGGGATTGAACCCAGACAAGCGTTAATGGTCTAACAAAGGGCCAATATGTCAAACTTAATTGGACTTAGCCCAAATTGGCCATAAGTCCTCAATCCGGACTTAACTGAGCCAATGTGCTCATAATATAATCAATTGGTCTTAGTTCCAAACTGGGCTACATATCATTTAATCCACCTTAGTTCAAGGGTACATCTCTTCACTCCTTTGATATTTGTCGTTGTAATTTCTCAACGTCTTCAAAGAGGTGACGGGTCCCAACAACCATACATTTCATGGACTGTGGGGTCCTTAAACTCATGGACTATGATGTCTTTAACCTCGACCGTAATGTCTTAAAACTAACATTGGACTGTGGAGTCCTTAAATCCACGGACTATGATGTCCTTAATCTCGACCGTAATGTCTTAAAACTAGCAACGGACGGTGGAGTCCTTAAATCCACGGACTATGATGTCCTTAACCTCGACCGCGATGTCTTAAAACTAACATTGGACCACCAGGTCCTTAAACTGGTAATCGGCTGCAATGTCATTAAACTAAACAACAGAGCCCAATTGCTCTTTTGTCGGATCTAAACGATCCCGTTAAGTTGATCTTAGTCTAAAATTAGACTAACGTGTCCTTAACAAACGTTTAAGTTGATCTTAGTCTCAAATGAGGCTAACGTATCCTTAAACCAAAACTCCCCCAAACCCAAATCTAAGAAAGATACGGATTTGGACTAGTCCACAACCTACGGGCGACAACATAACTTAGTCTCCGTATACAATCCACGGGCAACCAAACTCAAAAACAAACACCCACGACACGAAGTGACCATATGGAGAAGGAGAAAGTTGTTACCGCGATGCGGTAGCGTAATTAACTGCAGGGGCTTGCGCCTATAGGGAAGAGCGTCCCCACAATCAAAAACCCCTTAAACGAGGGGGAATCTGACGAAGTCTGCTACATCGGCCGCATCCGTTTAAACCTTCGATACATGGTGCCATAAATCAACTTGGCATCTTCGGAGAGGTGGACGGATAACACCTATTAGCATCTGCCCCGAATCTCAGGCAAGACGTCTGTCGTGCCGTCTTTCGGAGGAGAACAGGGCCATCCAATTGTTGAGATTTCCGACAAGGAGGCTGACGGATTGGTCCTGCTCTATCGGAGGTTCACTTGACGGAGAGATTGCACCATCGGGTTATAAAATCCGTGCTGCTTTGGTTGTTCTTTGGTTTGGTCCTTATGAGGTTGGCAATGGTGATCTTATTACTGACACTCATGAACTTTTGTTAGAACAGAGATTCCATTTAGACGAAAGTAGTAACGGAGCCATCCGGTATGCTCGCGTACCAGTCGAAAGCGACATCGGTTAAGCTATTAACGAACTGGCGAAAAAAAAGCGCATCATTGCCCCCAGTATTTCCGCATGAGGCTTTAAAATGGGCGATGTGTTGATTCGCATTTCCCGTCCTATCAAATCTTCCGAATTTGGGGATGACATAGCCGCTAGGAAATTATACCAGATCATATTGAGCAGGATATGGTCTCCCGCTGCTGCTGATATCTTTTTGTGCTTCGGCTTCGGCTACCAATGTTTTGACTTTGTTGGCAACCAAATCCATGATTTGATTTTGAGTTAGCACGCTACTGTCATCGGTAGCCAAGACATTTCCCGAGATAGGATGCGACTGACTTTCATGCGGTCCGCCCACCTTTGGATTTATGGGCTGCCTCGGGACACCGTTTCCCGGTTCATGAGCAGAGCCCTGTGCTTGATTGGGCGGATGAGAGGCAAGTCGGGCCGTGAGCTGCATCACGACATTCATCAAGTCGTCAATTTTGGAATAAACTTTGGCCATCTCCTTGTCTTTACTTTTGAGATGTTTTCGGAGCTCTTGGTGAAGTTGCTGCTCTGCGTTCTTGGGACAGAAGATTGGCTCATCTTCGCTTTTTTAGCCCGACTCCTCATGAACCGAGATCTCTCTCTACTTATCAGCCTCACTGGAAGGGTTTTCATTACCTTCCAGAGGATGCTGGTCTTGAGAAGTGGCAGCCATATTCACACCAGATTGGATTTGAGATGTGGTGGCCCCATCCTTGCTCTTGCTGCGTGTACCCACCGTGTAGACAATGTGGACCACATATCCAGCAATTTCTTTATCTTTGGCGAGGTAACCCTGTTCTTGGAACCTCATGAAGTTCATCCTAGAATGAGCCCTAGCCCTTTTGTTGGCTCTATATCTAAGCCTTTTCCGCCTTAGCTTCTCGATTTTGAGGGATTGACTGGCATCCGTCATCTAGGAAGCCATTGTGAGTCGATTGTCGGGGAGCTTAGAAAAGATACCCGATTGAGCAGTTGTCAGGGGCACTACTGGTGCTTGGCCGAGACGCCCTATTGCTTTATTGGTGTTGATGGCCTTGCCCCCAGCTGGGGCCAAGGAAGATCGTTCAAACACCGACTTGCATATGGACAGTGGTGCCCTCGAGATCGCCATGTTTGGCCTCCTGCCTTTCGAGGCCTGTCTATCTGTTACTGGAGCTTGAGGAGCTGGGATAGCGTTAGCTGGCATGAACAAAATAAAGCCAAATGGTAGCGGCGACTCCTCCCACTGTCGCCCGAGACTGGCCGGAAGGACCGTCCCGACGTCCATCTTCATCATGTAGGAGATGGGAGCTGTGTTGAGAGCTGAGCTTGCCCTTAAAGACATTTTTTTGCGTTCGAAGATTGCAGTCGAAAGTCGTTAACTTGCAAATAGAAGCATGGTTTCAGTACAGACAATCAATGTATATGTTGATTGAGTTCGCATGGATGTTTAACCCGAAATATGGGAGGTGAGATCAGTCCCACCGGACGTGCCAGAATCTGTAGGGTGTTTTTTCGTAACACCATTGAGATGGGAATACACGCACGCTTGTTAGGCGTACTACAGATTCCCCCTGCCTAGGGTAGGCTAGGGTTTATTGATTGTAGGGATTCGAATCTCCGGCAGCCGCGGACTAAGCTGCCGTTAATTACCTCTCTCCTTTGGAGCGAGAGAACCTCCGATTGACGGGTCAAACAGGTCATGCGAACTCAATGTACAGTGTGCGTATATGTGTCTTGAGGGGTTTTGGATATATCGGGGTCCCCGCAGAGTTTTACGGGGGTCCCACATCCGGATAGCAGGCTCGGGGTCAAGGAGGCTAGCAGCCCCCTTGCGGGGTGTGGGGCAGCGTCCCGTTAGAAATTATTTCTAATGGGTACAACGTTGTGGAGTGTGTGTGTGTATGTGTGTGTGTGTATAAAAAGGGAAGAATAGCGTCCAAAGGACGCGTGGGTGTCAGCGCCTCACGTGCCTAGCACGCGGGTGCTGGGCGCTGGTGCCTTACGCGCTTGGCATGTGGGCGCTAGGCGCCAGCGCCCCATATACTTGGCACGCAGGTGCTGGGCGTCAGCAGGAAAAAGGATTTTGTCCCCGCACTGGGAGCTGTGCTCCCGATTTGACTTCTGGAGTTAAACTCCTAAAAAGAGATTAATTTATGGAGTTGAACTCCAACAGATCTTGAATGGAGTTAAACTCCTAGAAATCTTTAGAAATGATCAAAGGGGCCCCTTTGTTTCTCTCCTCTTTGGCCCTGGATCTTCCCAAGATTGGATTTTTGGAGATATGTCACCTTCTTCATCCTCTCGTTTGGCCGGATATTGGAGAAAGAGGGTAAGATTTAAAAATCGTCCCTTTTTGAGATCTGATGGAAGATCTGAGCTCCCCTTTGTGGGTTTTGTGGTGAAAAACTATTTAATTTTGGAAAAGGAAGAGCAAAACTCTTGATTTAATCGAAAAAGGGGAAGAAGGTTTAGAACCTTGAGGAAGGAGACACAAAAACCCTAGATTTTAAGGGAAATAAAAAGTTCTCCTTTATTTCATTATCATGTTGTCTTATATAGGCTTACAAATTTACATATAGCCCTTTGGGCTTTACAAAATGGTATTTTGCCCATCCCATACCTCATGTGCTCATTTCTTTTGCATATGAGCCATAGGCTTTACAAAAATTTGGATTTATGCCCATTTTTCTTACATTCATGCATAAAAATTTCATCAAAATTATTTATTACATGATTTCATTTTGGTATGGGGGAGGCCGGCCATGCAACTCGACTTGGGCATGGGCCCACTTGATCTGGGCTTAGGCCCGCTTACTTGAGGTTGACTTTGACTTGGTCAACCGAGGTGTAATTTTTTACCCCAACAATGATGTCTAAGAATATACGATTCTAATTATTGTAGTTTTCCATTTCTTTTCTGCGACCGTAGATGTAATATGTGGGGTATCCCAATCTCGTTGCTATATGTCAACGAATTTCGGGATGCGCATATTTACTTACATTGATGACATTGAGATGTTATGTGTTGCTGGTGATATGATTATTGGATCGTCGTGAATGAATAGCCGGGGGGTTTTATGTGAGATGAGAGTTTTTCATTTTCATTCATGTAAAATCTATATGTAATATTTTTTTATTGGGACACTTCCGGATTGAGAATGATGTCACCATTGATGTATATTATTTACTTTTCCACATTAGGATAGACCCAAGGAAGGGAGCACAAATAACCGGGTTCTAGAGTCCAGAGGGAGACCATCTCAAGGAGTTGAGACCGGGTCTCCTAACTCTAGAATTGGTAGGGTTACTTGCCGCTCTCGTAGGGGTCTAAGGATGTGGGTTTGGCTATTCATCACGACCGTGAAATCCGTGTTTTACATTATCGGCTAAATTTAAAATACGGACATCCTAGTATATCCAATATTTCATATGTTACTTCTGCTGCTTGGTTCTGTGATGTGATCATATTACTGCGTGAGGCGAATGCTATATTATATATATGATATATAATAAACGTTGCTTATGTTTTGCACCCGCGCCAGTCCAGCCCCCGCTTTGCCGGTAGTTAAGTAACCTAACGGTGTATGACGGGGCCCGTGGCGAATGCGAATGGCATAAGCGTACGTTCTATTTTCGTTTTATTTTTCTGTGATGTTTAGGAAACATTAAATGATGGGACTTCATTAATGAGATTAATGAAAGAAAAGAAACCTAAAAATATTGTAGAATCAGATTTTTTAAACAAGGTAGCTCTAGTTCTTGCTTTGCATAGTAGTATTTCTTGATGAATATCTAGCACCTCATTCGATGAGAAAAGAGACGAGATCCCTTCACCGGGAGTGACCTCTTTAGCAAAACTAGAAAATACTACTACTCACTCGTTTAGTTTTGGAAGCTGCACTAGTTTTTTGTTTTGCATAGTGGTATTCTTTGTAAATTATCCAATACCTCATTCGATGAGGAAAGAGCCAAGATCTTTTCACCGGGAGTGAACTCTTTAGCAAATCTAGCAAACGCTACAAAACTATTCAATTTTTAAAACAGAACTTATAAAACTCCAAATCATTAGATTCTACAACGATATCAAGTTCATTACGCTCATGGTTTTCTTAAAAAGCTGCGTAGCCCCCCGTCATTTCAGATAAGTGCTATTTTAGTGTTCGTGCTACGTTTGTTGGCCTGTGTCAAGGCGTAGTGTGCAGTAGCTAAATTAGTGCTTATCTGCAGCATATGATGCGATTGGATTAAGGTAGTCATGCGACTTTGTTGGCCTTCGTCAAGGGTCATGCGAATAGGTTTAATTCAATCAAGAAATGAACGGGTTGAACTTGACTAGCGGCATATGGTTTATTGGCCTTCGTCAAGGTCATAGGAAGCTAGGGGTAAAAACAATGATCGAGAATTTCAAGTGTTGAAATTTGCAATGAGATTGCATACCTTCTATATCATAGTTGGATCCCGATACCCACTGTGAGTAAGAGTTACTCATAGGAGATGTTTGCATTTTACAATTAGCTAATCTAGTAGGTATTTAGAAAGGTGCCAATGGGGTTATGCCTCCAGGGAAACGAGATTTATTTTAATTAGATCCGTGCGAAAGCACGAGGAACCTCCCTCGGAGTACCGACACTGGCCTGGCTGACCGGTTAGCGAACTTATAGAATGTAATTAATCCCGGCTAATCTTACATTTTAGGGTTTGAAGGAAAATTTGATAAAAACAGTGGGAGCCATCCTGATTAGATAAAATAATAACCAATCTATTCTTTCCAAGAGTGCACGCAAAGTGATTATCCTTCTCTCTCTCCTAGTAGCGACCAATGACACGCCTTAATCAAGATAATAATATAGATGTATTGACCGAACACACTTATTATAATGGGCTAGGTTCCGCTCTATCTTATGATTGTCATAAGTCTGAGCAAGGAATAGGGGTATATCCGGATTCCCATGCCACCCAAACGAAGAATAAGCATGTTGATGCATCGTCTTCGGGTGTGTTCATAACCGAGAACTGTTTCTCAGTTTGCTCTAAGTCCTGGGTATTGGATACCGGATCAGGATCCCATATATGTAATTTATTACATGGGCTAAAGAGAGGTAGAGAACTGGAAAAGGGTGATATGTCTTTAGAAGTAGGGATGGTGCAATTGTTGTAGCCAAATCAGTTGGCAAATATCACCTAGTATTACCAATTGGTAATACAATGATTCTGAGCGACTGTTATTTCGTACCAAAAATATTGTGAATATTTTCCTAAATCAAATGTTGATTCGGTAAAGTACGTTATATAACGGTAAATACGTTCTGAATCAAAGTATAGTTCTGAACATACAGAACACACACAAGAGGAATTGTTCAGAAATGAACGAAGTCTTCTTGTGGTATTATAGACTAGGTCATATCAATACGACAAGACTAGCTAAAGTTGCATAAGAATGCATATTTGAATCCGTTCAAATTTACATCTTATGAAACTTGCCAGTCATGTCTCAAAGGCTAGATGACCAAATCTCCATTTATTGGACACGGAGAAAAAGCTACTGAACTCTTGGACAGATACATAGTGATGTATGCGGTCCTATATCTACACATGCCAGGAATGGTTCCTAGTAGTTTATTACATTCACCGATGATCTCACAAGATACGGACATGTGTTCCTGTTAAAACAGAAATCTGAATCTTTTGAGAAATTCAAGGAATATAAGTACAAAGTTGAGAACCAGATGGGTAAACGTATTCAAATCCTTCGATATGATCGGGGAGGAGAATACTTGAGCACGGAGTTCCTGGATTATCTAAAAGAGAATGAGATTCTCTCTCAGCTTACTCCTCCGTATACACCAGAGCACAACGGAGTATCGGAGTGGAGGAATCGCACCCTTTTAGATATGGTGCGCTCTATGATGAGTATTGCTGAGTTGCCTATTCCTTTTCGGGGTTATGCACTTGAGACAGCTGCATATCTATTTAATAGAGTTCCGACCAAATCCATTGCCTACCACTCCATATGAGATATGGAATGAGAAAAGACCATCTCTTAAACTTGTTAAGATATGAGGTTGTCCAGCCTATGTTAGAAAGCAAAATCCGGACAAGCTCGAGGCAAGGTCAATTTTGTGCAAGTTTATAGGATATCCCAAACATACGTGAGGGTATATCTTCTACCATACCGAGGAACAAAAAGTGTTTGTTTCTCGGAATACCACCTTTTTGGAAAATGAATTTCTTGTGAAAGAAATTAGTGGCAAAGAGATAGAACTGGAAGAAGTTCCAGCTACACAAACTGCAACTGATGATTTGGTGGAACCAGAGGATTCAATAGTCCCCGATGAATTTCAGCCACTCCACAGATCTAATAGGGTTTCTCATCCACCTGAGAGATACTACGATTTTCTCATAGACGGTGGGAGAGAGGATTAAATCATGGAAGATGATGACCCAACTAGTTTCGTACAGTCCATCATGAATGGGGACTCTGTGAAATGGCGGGATGTTATGCGATCTGAGATGGAATCCATGTACACCAACAAAGTATTGACTTTGCATGTTGCTCTTGAAGAGGTAAAACCCATCGGGGAAAAGTGGATCTTTGAGAAAGATAATTTGGTGTAGATATAAAAATTGATACTTTCAAAACTAGATTTGTAGCAAAAGGTTTTCGTCAACGACCTGGTGTCGACTATGATGAAACCTTTTCTTCTGTCGTTATGCTTAAGTCCATCAGGATCTTACTTGCCATTGTTGCATACCATAACTATGAAATCTGGCAGATTGCATGTCAAAACCGCTTTTTTAAATGGTGATTTAGAAGAGAGCGTGTATATGACACTGCCAGAGGGCTTCGTAGACAGTGGGAGCAGCGAAAGCGTGTGCAAGCTGCTTAAATCCATTTACGGATTAAAGCAGGCATCGCGAAGATGGAACATCTATTTTGATGAAGCTGTTAAAGAATTTGACTTCATTAAAAATATAGATGAACCATGTATATATAAGAAGGTTGTAGAGAGTAAGGTTGTCATTCTCGTATTGTACGCGGATAACATACTCTTGATAGGATGCTACACTCGGTCAAGCTCTTCTTATCACATAAGTTATCTATGAAAGATCTAAGTGATGCCTCCTATATCCTGGAGATAAAGATCTATAGAGATGATCGAAACGGATGTTGGGATTGTCCCAATCCAGGTACATAGACACCATACTAAAGAGGTTTGGTATGGGAGATTCTAAGCATGATAATGTACCCGCTTGTTCAGGAATCACTCTCTCTAAAGAGATGTCTCCCAAAACAGATTTGGAGAGGGCTCGCATGCAAAGGATACTCTATGCTTCGGCAGTCGGGTCAATAATGTATGCAATGATGTGTATCAGACCGGATGTTGCTTACTCACTAGGTGTAGTGAGTAGGTATCAACAAGATCTTGGAAAAAGCACTGGACAGCTGTGAAGAACGTTATTAAGTACTTAAGAAGGACTAAAGAAATGTTTTTGGTGTATAGTAATGGTAAACTCCAGGTGGAATCCTTTACCGATTCGAGCTTTCAGAGTGATAAGGACGACTGAAAGTCAGTCTCGGGTTTTGTCTTTGCCCTTGGTGGAGGGACGGTATGTCGGAAGGATTCCAAGCTATATACCGTAGCAGACTCGTTGATAAAGGATGATTATATCGCTACCAACGATGCTGCCAAAGTGACTGTCTGGATAAATAAAGTTTATAAGATTAACCTGGTTCTTACCATTGAGCATCCAATACCTGCGTATTGTGATAGCTATGGAGCTGTGGTTTTTGCCTAGGAACCCCGGTCCCATCAGCGATCCAGACATATTCTTACGCAGTATCACCTGATCAAGGAGATAGTTGATCTCCGGGAGATCGAGGTCAGGAGAGCTGACACAGAGGATAACAAGCGGATCCATTCACCAAGGCCCTTCTCCAGATACTAATCGAGAGACTTTTTGGGATGTTGGGTATGTGATACTACAACAACTGGTTTTAGTGTAAGTGGGAGATTGTTAGGAATATGTATGTCCTAGAGGCCATTATTATATGATATAGTGGATGCTTGGACATATATATAGAGGACTTTCTTGCTCGGCATAATAGTATGCTATCTGGTTGCCTTTATCTAAACATATGGACTGGTATTATTATACTATTTGTCTCTTACATGTTGATAAAGCCCTTAGGATATGTACTTGACTACCAGGATTATGATGAGATTATATTAATGGGGCCAGGGTGGTCCAAAAGTACATCTTTTAATAGTTCCTAATCGAGGGGATATCGAGACAAGGCATCGATATTCCAGAGTAGACTAGTGTGTACGTTTCTTGTCCCTTAGAGGGTAATGGTTGATCCCACAACCATTAGTGTGTGACATCAAAGATTGTACACAGGTGCTCATTAGAGAATAGGTACACTGAACAGGGCTCGCCGAGAACTCCTAGTTGGTATTATACCTATCGTTAGATAGCAGTTCTCTGGTGATACTGGTATAGGTTAGTTTGTAGACCTGAGATCGTCATAGAGTCTTGTGTGGCTCCCACTGTGCTTTGATTTCCTCCCTACCACGCTCCAAGGAGACGTGCAAACAGGTGGATTTTGGGTACAATCCCGAGTCATATGGAGGCAATGAGCGATAGGAGGGGTTTCGTCTCTCCCGGTATTGGGGGTTGATGTTGCACTATGCTCGATTGGCTATAACTGGAAGTCCCTGGCCAGGGCTGCTGCTGAGATTTACTGATAAGAGTTATCAGTAGTTTCTCGAACCGTTATAGACCAGACATCGGCATGACTTATCACGTTACTAGGGTATGACGTTTACCACCCCTAGACATGATATGCGACATATCAGACGAAGAGACCGGACTGTATGGTAAGTGTTACTGATAGGCTTCATGGAGAGTATGGACAAGCTTGGTTGTTGATCTTCATATCACTCAATACCCGGGTAGCCGTTACGTCTAGCTAGTACTGCTGACAGCTTGTAGGTGACTGATGTGATCTTCACCTACTGCTGGTGTATTGACGAGTCTTTAGAGTCCAACACAGAAGTTTCCTGATTCAAGCGAAACGAACTAGGGCACATATATGATATGTGCGTGGCATGATTAAATACGTGTATGTGATACCGTATTATAATCTGGCAGTTATCTGTTATCAGTTAGGTTATATGTGACATAACCAGATTATCGAATCAAGTGTTGATTTGATAATGTGATACACAGATAAATGATATTAGTCAGTCATATGTGATATAACCGGATTATTAAATCAAGTGTTGATTTAATAATTTGATATATATATATTATATTTGATATAATTATATATTAACTAATATTATTAGCTCACTAATTATGTTTCTTAATATATATTAATATATATATATATATATTTGATATATGTATATATATATATATATTTGATATACGTATATATATATTATATTAAGCATGGCATGATTTTCTATTTTATGAAAATAGAAAATGAGGTGGAAATTGTAGAGATATTTGTTGAATGGTGAGGAATGGCTTGGGCAATATTTTATTTTCTCTTGACTCACTATTGAAGTATGGCTCTATTTTTCAAATGCAAAATAATGGATTCTTGAATAAGTGAGGGTTTTGTTTTGAGCCATTCTTCATTCCATTGCTTTTAGCCTTAGCCATTTTCTTTACTTGCTCTCTTGAGTTGAGCTCACACTCTCTCTAGCTTCCACCTTCTTCTTTCTCATGCCTCAAAACTCCAAGCTCTCATATGTGATATAAAGCATGGAGTTTTGAACAAACTAGTGAGCCTCAAATCCCCTAATTCATCATCCCATACTAAACTAGCACTTTGGTGTGGCGTGTTTTCTTCACTAATAGGAGATTAGTGAAAAAATAGCTTGAGCTAGTGGGCTTCGCGTGGATCATCTTCGGCACGAAGGTCATCGGAGGAAGCTCGTCCATTCTCTCAAGTGGAGCCTAGTAGAGTCGCGTGGACTACTACACGGAGCTTGTGAAGTGAAGGACTCGATCTACGAGGGTATAACTTCTTTCACTTCTTTAGTTTATCATATCATCATAGGTTAAACCCTAATCTTCTAGTTAGTATCTTGGTTAGTCTAGCTTAGCACCTAGAACAATTTAAATTTGGCATGTTTGATACTACTAAAACCTTGTTGTGGTGCTAGGGTAGACTTTCAGGAGGTAAGCATGAATCTAAAGTAGGATTTAACCTCAAAGTGTACTATATATTGATACCCATGAAATCATGCAAAAGATTGTGAGATTATATGGAGTACCAGTTCGCATCATCTCCGATCGTGACACTAGATTCCGATCGCAATTTTGGCAGAGTCTGCAAGCTAACATGGGAATGAGTTTGAACTTCAGCACGGCTTACCATCCATAAAAGGACGGACAGTCCGAGCGAATAATTCAAATTCTGGAGGACATGCTAAGAGCTTGTATGTTAGATCTCGGAGATTCGTGGGAAGATCACCTACACCTTGTGGAGTTTTCATACAACGACAGCTACCGGACGAGCATTAGAATGGCACCTTTTGCAGCACTCTATAGAAGGAAGTATCGATCACCACTAAGTTGGGATGACATCGGAGATTGTTAACTCCTAGGACCAAAGATGATCGTGGCAACTATAGACTAGTTCGCACGATCAGGGAAAGAATACGCATAGCCCAAGACCGACAGAAGTATTGGGCTGATGCAAAGCGTCAACACTTGGAGTTCTAACCTGGAGATCATGTTTTCTTAAAGATCTCTCCAAACCGAGGAGTAATCCTTTTTGGCAAAAGGGGTAAGCTAAGTCCAAGATATATAAGACCGTTCGATATTCTCGAACGAGTCGAAGAAGTGGCGTACCGTTTGGTACTACCATCCTCGTTGGAAGGAGTGCACAACGTGTTCCACATATCTCAGCTCCGAAGATATGTGAGCGACCACAGTCACATCCTTGATCACTCTGAGCTCACTGTACAGACTGACCTGACCTGCGAGCAACAACCCATTGAGATCCTGGACAGAAAGGTAAAGACATTATGGAATAAGAAAGTAAATTTGGTCCGAGTGATGTGGAGAAAACATTTGCCAGGAGAATCAACGTGGGAACGAGAAGAAGACATGCGTGTAAGATACCCTCACTTATTTGTACATTAGTCCATATGTAATTGTAAATTTTGAGGATGAAATTTTTATAAGGAGGGTAGAATGTAACGACTCTGAATTTACTCTATGAAATTTTTTAATTTAATATACAAAAAGGAGTTTACAAGCCTGAGTACAATTTATAAGTTAATTTTGTTTGAGAACAGCAAGAAATAACATATAGCTCATTGGTAAAGCCTTACACTGCTGTGACATAACCCCTATATTCGATTCCCATCAGGTACATATATTTTTTTCAGATTTTATTTTTAAACTTTTTGGAAGCCCAAAAGTTCATACGTGCAATGCACATAAAATGAAAAGTCTGAAGAAATAAATATGTGCAAAAGGGTATTTATACAGAGAGGAATACGTGGCAAGCATCCAACCACCCGACTCCACAACTCGACCGGCGAGATGCTCATTTCCACCGACGCCGACGGTCCAACCGTGGGCAATAAGCCCCGGGCTTTGCACACTTGTCGTTTCCCCTACCCTCAATTCCCCAATTTATCACTTTTTAATGCATTTTAATTCATTCTTTTAATTCCAAAACCTTAATTCCACACTATAAATACTACCCCTTGTCCTAGCCCTTCCTCATTCTGAAAATTATAGCCAAAATTCTCAAAGATTTCTAAGCACAAGAAGAGTACAAGTAGAGTTAGTAAGAAATCAAATTCCGGCGAGAATCGAAGCTTTTCCAGCGACCTCGCGACGCCACGACTATCAATCTCTTTTCTTCTACTTTCTCTTAACCTAATTCACTTGTAAGTCCATCCCTATCCCTCTCTTTCTTCTTGAAAAGTTCTCTTTTTCAAATTATGTCGGTAAGTGGAGTTGATACTCATATTTTATTCTAAACCCTAAAAAGCTCACTTTTTTTACATACTTTTCATCCATATTTTTTACACCATGTTTGTAATCATATAACGAATGGTTAGAACATACTTTCACTCTAAAATATCATAAAACCTAACTTTAAATCAACCTTTACATTAAAATACCATGAACTTTGTATTTACCATATTTAATTGTTTTTCTTAATTATACCTTTAGAAAACTTCATGAGGTAATGACCTACCTCTCACAAACACACATGGTTCCATAGCACGATACTCTTTGAACGTATCTTTGCGGTAAATTCAATATATTTTATTAAAATACCATTTACTATAAAAATGATTTTCTTTGGAATTGTATTTTAAAATTCCTTTACAAATAAGCCTCTACAACCCTCTTTAGGGGACCCGCTATTGGATGGTGTGGATTATCGCACATCCTTGGGCTAGTAAAGCAAGATGCAGATCTCCTCACGGAACATTCGGTCTCGAAAGGTTTTTAATACGGTTTTAAAGAAAAATGCATTTTTCTACTTTAATAAAAATTTAATTTTTATAATTATATAAATATTATTAAAACATATATTTTCAAGGTATAATAAAATTACATTTTTTTCTAAACATAGAAAGATGACAAGTTTCACCAAAGTACCATCAAGTTACCCAAAAGACGAGCTTAACACTAAAATACTATGAACTTTCCAAGATATGTAACTATCACTAAAATACTTCAAATCTTTAAAACTCAAATCCATGAAACCCTAAATACGATAAATAAATTCTCGAGGTTTATTTTGAAATTATAGTAAACTACTTTTTATAAAACCCTCTCGAGTTATATAAAACTATATTTAAGGATTTTAGTAAATATAGGTTTAAGCGGGATCAATTCTCTTGAGCCGCAGTGAGCCGGAGAAAGTGAGTACTTGTCTATTTAAGGTAGAATTCTTAACGGTGTTATCAATAGTAACTGTCTTAGAAAAAAACATAAATCCTGCCGTCTATGTGCAGTAGTTATCGATAACTCCCAAATCTAATTCAGAATCCAAATCAGTTATAAGTGTCTGACTCAAGTATGAGTCTAAATCAAACTTGAATCTAAACTCAAACCAGAATTCAATTCAAACATGGATCCAAACTCTAACATGTATACTTGAACCTGAACCTGAATATCAAACCTAAATACAAGACTTGACTTGACCGAACCATGGCTATAACTTGACATAACTAAAAGCTTATATCCTGAACCTGACTATTTGAACAACTTGTATACATGGTCTCGGTAAGTCTGATAATTAAAATCTATACAATACATTACGGGGTTAACGGGGTAGATTGGTACGGAATGTATTAGAAGTGGAACAAGATGGTCACTAAAAGACACCTACATGAATTCTCGTGTCGTTGTCTCATGGGTTTTGACGGGGCCTTTTACTACCTTTTACCATAGTCCACGGAGTAAGTTGGACTCCTCTCGTATACGGTGATACCTTCTGTACCAAGCTACAAATAACTACGTTAGAATAATAAACTAATATCTGTATAACTTAACAGTTTCCTTCCACATTACTTGTACTATTCCTTTCTTTCTTTTGGAACTTACCGAGCGCTAATTCGCTAACGACATTCTTGTATATTTCTTTCTTGGAATGTTCATCATAAGGATAAGACCCTCAGGAGACCAAGCCCAGTCAGGAGTACTTGGATCAGATTGAGGCACAGCCAGATTACTAGCTTTACTTGTACTTACCTTTCAGTTTATATGCCACTGTTTAGGTATTGCTTTTATCATTGTACTTTTCCTTTTCAAATCAGTTGTATTGTAAAGGTGAATGCAAATAAAAGTTGTTGTTTATTTTATATCTTTTGTCATTTCTTATGCATTTTATATATATTGCTTATTTACGCTTAACGTATTTATTTCTGAGTAAATACGTCGCGTGCCTGCCGCGTCTCCGTCTCCGTACACTGGGAAGCGGAACGTGACAGTCCGCATCGCTAACACTGGAATGGTACCAGGAGCGACTCATCATTCGCTGTTAGAGAATTGGGAATTTTAGGGTTTTGGCTTTTTTGGTTCGGTGTCTGCATCGTTAACACTGGAATGATGCCAAGAGTGACCATCATTCGTCTTTGGAGGATTTGGATATGGGGTTTTAGAGGATTTTGAAATTTGGATTTTGGTTGGCGTCTGCATCTCTACGCTAGAATATATGCCGGCAGTGACTCATCATTCACCTTTGGAGGCAGTTGAGGATTTATGGGTTTTGAAATTTGGATTTTAGTTGGCTTTTGCTTCACTGCATTAGAATAAGTGCCGGGAACAACTCATCATTTGCCTTTAGAGGGAGTTGGTGATTTATTGGTTTTTTTATACGAGTTTGCGCCCTTTCGAGTTTTCATAAGCTTGCGGGTAGTCTCACTTGTTTTACTCATGGATCAATTTCAGGTTTTCATTCCCTTCTGCTTGTGGACTGACCCTTTATTTTTTATATTCTTTTTTAATATTCCCAGTTTAACGACTTAAAGGTCAAAACTGTACTTGTTCTTTTTCTAGTCTCATTGGCGCCTTTTGCAAATTTATTTGAAATTCTCGGACTTTTGAATTTGATGGAGCTGGGTCGATGGCCGAGAAAGTAGGCTTTATTTGATTTTTTTCATTTGATCCTTTGCTCATTCTGAAGTAGCTTCAACATTTTCTGTGTCTTTTGGCCAAGCGTATATCTCACAATGGCTGTGGCAAGTCCAAGTTGTTCCTTAGAGCGGGCGATTGAGTTGTTTTCTCCTAGAGGATTTCAGCGTTCTTTTGTATAATGTTGGCAGTCGTGGCTTGATTGCTCGTCAGCACACTGGAAGACAGCGAATTTTCTCCCGTCTTGTACCGTTCTTCGACCCGGTTTTTGAAAATATAGCATTCTTCGATTGTATACCCAAACACTCTGTGATATGGGCAACAATTGGGGTAATTGGTCATTTTTGCTTCATGCGGTCTTTTTGCCATGGGCAGCTGCAGACCGCTCTTCAAGCCGTCCTTAAATATCTTGCGGATTTTATGCTTTTCGAAAGAGTAGATTTTGTTCTTTCTTTCCATCAAAGTCGGTTTTCCCCCTAATATTTATTTTTGAGATTGATCGGTTTTGGGTCCGCTCACTGCTTGCTTGCACCGGTTAGCAGACATATTGAAGGAGTTGGTATTGCTGGAACTTCCATCTCTGCTGCTGTTGTCCTTTCGTTACCCGGATTTGTTTTTAATCTGGAGGTCCGGGGTGGATTCGGGATTTGCACGCTCTATCATCTGTACCCTTTCAGTCAGGTTCCGATGAACTTTGGGATCTGCCTTGCGTAAGGAGGGGGTCATCCAATTATCGATATTTCCCTTGATAAGGCTGACGGCCTGCCCCTGTTCTATCGGCTGTTCGGATTTTGTGCAAGAATTACACTGTCGATTTACATGATCAGCAATGCTATCATTTTTATCCTGTTTATTCTTCACGAGGTCAGCCATAGTGATTTTATTACCGACACTTGTGAATCATTGTTTGAATAATGATTCCATTTGAGAAAATGTCTTAATCGAGTTGCTTGGTATACTTGTATACCAATGGAAAGCAAAGTCGGTCAAATTTTGACGAACCGTCTGAGGAGTAGCGCATCATTGCCTTCTGTGTTTCCGCATGACGCCTTGAAGTGGGCAATATATTGATCAACATTCTCTATCCCGTTGAACCTTTCGAAATTTAGGATGACATAGCCAAGGGGATATTCCACAAGCTCGTACTTGGCAGGGTATGGCCTTCCATTATTGGTGCATCCTTTCTGTACTTCAGCTTCGAACTCCAATGATATGCCTTTTGATTTGGTCCTGTATCGATTTGCCGCAGTCAAGCGCCAGAACTTCATTAGAGGCTGAAGGCGGTTGACTTTTATGAAAATGCCCCACTCTCGGGTTGGAGGGAATAGTTGTTGGCTATTTCGAGGTGTCAATCCCTGGTCCACGAACCGAGTCTTGATTTTACTGCAATTGCATCCGAACGACTTGAGTTGTGAGGTTCACCATAACGTTCATCAAATCATCGATTTTGGAGTAGACCTTGGCCAACTCTTCGTCTCTATCATGCAGCTGCTTCTGAAGGTCCCGGAACAACGTTCGATCTGTGTTTTCAGGAATAAAGGTTATGCTATTATTTATGTTTATTCCTTCATGATGAGTTCATTTTTCTTAACCGTTTAAGTGGAGGCTTCAACATCATCTGAACCGAGATGAGATTGGACAGAAGCAATATCTATCATGATTGTTAAGCCTAGAAGGACTTGTTCTTTCGGGTCTCCCCATGTAGACTGCATGGGTTGTGTATTCGTCCATTGTCTCGTAATTGGTAACAATATTTGCGAGGTTTTGGACCATTGTTGTAGTTCACCCCTTTCAGGAAAAGACATGCGACTGAGAGCAGTCGGTCCAAGCGGGGCTTTGGATAACACTGGTACCCTTCGTTTGGATTTCTTTTGTTTCTTCCGCATGGCAAGGAGTGCTTGGTAGTCTCTTAATGAGACCGTGTCATGCTTTTGATTCTGGAGCTTAGACTCGCCTCTTTGCCAAATTCTTTGAATTGCCATCTTCTTGCTCTTTGCAGTCGTAGCATTTTTTCTGGGCCAACCTTAAGGGTTCAAAAGAATTAATGATTTTTACAGCGAGTTCAATTTTTATCGCAGGGTAGACATGTTTTTGGAACCTGACGAACTTAAATTTAGCAGGTATCCTAGCCCTCCTATTGGCTCTATATCTGAGCTGTTTCTTCTTCAACTTTTCGGTTTTAAGGGCTTGGCGGGCATATGTTTCCTTGGGCAGCCATCTTGGACCAACAGATGGAGAGTCCAGATAAGACACTTGCATTTGCAGTCATCATGTGCCTTGCCTGGGCTGGCCTACGACGTTTTTTTCCCCCTGTGAGTTGACGGCTTTGCCCCTAATTGGAGCAACAAAAAGCTGATAGAAAACCGACTTGTGCTTTGTCCTGGGTATCTTCGCGATTATGGCATTTTTCTGAACGAATTTTAGCGGTTCAAAAGAATTGCAGATTTTTATGACCGGTTCGCTTTTTGTCACGGGATAACCATGTTTTTGGAATCTCACGAAGTCCAATTTAGCAGTAGCCCTAACCGTTTTATTGGCTCGATATCTGAGTCGTTTTTGCCTCAGCTTTTCAGTTTTAAGGGCTTGACGATCGTCTAGTATCTTAGTGGCCGCCGTAGGTTGACTGACAGAAAATCTAGAGAAGGCACTTGTGCATGCCATTGTCGTAGGCCTCGCCTGGACTGGCCCATGACGTCTTATTGCCCCCTTTGAGCTGACGGCTTTGCCCCCGGTTGGAGTGGCTGAGAGCCGACTAAATACAGACTTGTGCTTCAGCTCAGGCATCTTAACAACCACGACGTTTTGGTTTTTCCCTCAGGACGTCGGTTTATCCATTTGATTCATTGGCGCCTCCACGGTAGACATGCCGAAGGCTGGGGCGAATAATATAGACCCGAACTGAAGCAGCGGCTCTACCCACTGCTGTATAAGATTCGATAGAAGAATCACTTTAGTGGTAACCTTGATTGTGTATGCGACAGTGGTCGCATTGGAAGCTGAGTTTTTACGCTGAAACATCGTTGAGCGATGTTGATTATTGTTAATCATTGATTGTTGAAAGTTGATTGCTGCATGAAGGAGCATGATTTTAATACAACAATGTATATGTTGAATGAGTTTGCATTATCGTTTGACCCGAGATATGGGAGGAGAGACTGTCCCACCGGACGTGCCAGAATCTGTAGAGCGTTTTCGTCACCCATTGGGATGGATGCGCTCACTTATCAGACGTTATACAGATTCCCCCCCCCCCATCCGATGGTGGGCAAGAGTTTATTGATTGTGGGGATTCTAATTTCCGGCAGCCGCGGACAAAGTTTTCATTAATTACCACTCGCTATGAGTCGAGAGAACCTCCGATTAACAGATTTTGTGATCATGCGAGCTCAATGTGAAATGTGTTTGTGTTTTAAAAGAAAGAAAGAATGTTTATTCAGTGGTTTTGTTTATTTATTATATTTTATATTTTTATTTTTTATTTATGAAGCAGCCCGGGTGCCCCGGGGGACATCTGAGGGGTCGGCTACCCCGGGGGCACCCACGGGGTTGGCTGCCCCCAAAAGGGGGGTTCGGCCCCCCTAGGAGGGGTCAACTCCGCCCTTTGGGAAGGGGATTGGCTCACCCCTGAGGGGATGATTCCCTCCCCCCCCCCCCCCGAGAGGTTTTCCACGGTCTGGGTGTCCCTTTCGCGAGACCCTACGGTGTTATTAGGGGGCATCTGGGTTGGGGGAGCCCCGGCGGATTTTATAATATTTTATTTATTATATTACTTATTTTATTTTAACTTGGTTTTCTAAAGAGACTAAGTGTGCGAATTCCGAAGAAAATTCGGCGGCATAACCGCTAGATTTCATCATTTTATCGTTTATTTGGGAGATATATAGAACGAAGTCTATATTTTTCCACGTATGAGTGAAGTGCGGATGAAAATCCACGTTCAAAGAGAGGATCTCGGATCGAAATCCATATCCTCGAGGGTTTCCCCAAGGAATAAATTCAAAGACGTTCCTTTTGGTGGGGTCACCTTCAACTTTCTCTCTAATTTATTCAAACATGCTCTCTTGAATTTTAAAACTTGGGATTTGGGTTTTGAATTAGAGAAAGGGGGCTCCTTTTTCCCCCTTTTAGGCCTTTGATCTTGTATAGAGATGGATTTGGGAGATGGGTTCTCTTTCTCCTTCCTCTTTCCTATTTTGGATTTTGAAGAGGAAAAAAGAGGCCAAAAATCACTTCTTTATGAGATTTGATTTAAAAAAGAGACTCTCTTTCAATAGATTTATGGGTTTTTGTTATTTATTTTAAGAAAACGAATGGTTTTTCTTTTGATTTATTTGGAGAAAAAGAAGAGAGAGAGAGGAGACACAAACCCTAATATTTTGTGAATATGAGAAAACTTAACATATTATCATATGGTTGGGTTTAAATATTCATTACATTTTGCACTTTGCACTTGGGCTTTACATAATTGCTTTTTTTACATCTCCCATGCCTATATGCATATCTTTTATACATAAGCCATGAGTTTTACATAATTTTGACTTTTTTCCTATCTGCATTACATTTTTACACTTATTTGCATATAAAATTTATTTATTACAATTTTTTTTCTCTTTCTTCTTCGTAGCCGGCCGGTTTCGCTTGGACTTGAGACGGTTTGGGCATGTGCTCACTTGCTTGGGCTTGGACCTGGTTGGTTGGATTTGGATCCACTTGTCTGGGTGTTGATTTTGACTTTTTGATTTTGAATTTGACTTTGACCTTTAATTTTTGATTTTTGATTTCGGCGATGGGGTGTAAATTTTAACCCCAACAAAAAGATTTGTGTATAAGGTAGAGGTCAAGATTAAGGCAAAAGGTAAGAAATTCACTACGACAAATAGGGGTTTCCCCTATGGATAAAGCCGTAGGAGCAAACCACTGCCCCTACGGCTATATTCGTAGAGGCACAAAAATACACCGTAGGTGCACACGCCGCAGGTGCAAGTCTTTGCCTTAAACATGCCCCTACGGAGTACTAATTGCCCCTACGGATTAATATGTAGGTCCATATGTTCTTAGGGATTAATCCGTAGGGACAAAATATTTATTTAATTTATCGGTTTATAAAATAAAATAGTTGCCCCTCCGGATAACTCCGTAGGGGCAAATACATGCCCCTACAAAGTAATGCGTAGGGCCAGATAAATCCCTCCGTAGGTCCATCTTTATGCCCCTACGAATAAATGTGTAGGGGCAAAATATCAGGTATCCTGATATTTTGTCCCTACGGATAAATGTGTAGGGGCAAAGGTTCTGCCCTTACGGATTAAGCCGTAAGGACAAGTCTAACACCTGTTACTGAGTCCATAGGAGCAAAATATCAGGTATCCTGAAATTTTGTCCCTACGGATAAATCTGTAAGGGCAAAATTGCCCTTACGGATTAATCTGTAGGTGCAACATTTGGCCCTACGGATTAATCCGTAGGGACAAATTATCAGGTTTTTTTTAAAAAAAAGGCTTGTCTGTTTTTTCCTCGCCCTGCGCACAATAATATATATATCATATATGAAATAAATCAACAAGCAGAATATATACCGCAGTATTCATAATCATCTCACGCATAATATATAAAAGAAATCAACAAGCAAAATACGATATCAATCTTAAATATAAAAATCAACAAGCAAAACACGAAAACACCACCAATATCGTCCAAAATATATACAATATGTATCATATAAGTATATACATGCTTAAAATATAAAAATCAAAAAGCTACCCTAGCTCGGTCCAGCTCCACCTCTGATAATCGTCATAATCTGGCGTATCTGCTCCTCGGATAAACCCCGAGTCAACAACTCGACCAATGCGGACTGTGCGGGAGTCTGAGTGGAATATGGAGTTGTAGGAGTGGTCTACACAACCACAGCCGAGGAAGTGGCTTGCGGAGCCACAGCCCAAGGAGATGCATGTGGAGCCGCAGCCGAAGAAGATGCATGTGGAGCCGCAGCTGAAGTACTCTGTCGCGCCTGTTCAGTTTTGTGTGTAATAAACGAGTAAGAACTGTGTATTAGTCGAATTTGTATCATTATCAGGTTATTACAAAACCCCAATTTATGAATACTTAGGGACTTAGGCCCCATTTGGGTATCTAGTTTGGAAAACTGTAGTTTATTTTAATTAGACAGTTCTATGTATGTATGATTAATCAAAGCTAAGTCTACAACCAAATAAGCTCAGGCTACGTATTAATATTGGATATGTTGCTATCTATAATATGATATAATATTTTACTATTAAGTAGTATACATACCATCATCTCCTTCAACCCCTGGACGGTGGCCTTCAAGGTGGCAACATCTTACTCTAGATGTCGCTCACGGGAGATAGAGGAAGTAACCGCCGGAGTGGAGTCCAACCTCATATGGGCCCTGCTAAGACCCAGTCCCCGGCCTCTCTCCCAACCTCCGTGGTGCCCTCCGTGTGTGGCGTCTAGGACTGGGGTCATTAGCATCGGATCGTTCTGTCCAGTAAAATCGATCCCCAATACCTCCGCCTGCTCAACCACCCGCTCCTACACCTACATTAACCAGTAAAATATAAGTATTATCATTTAAATTTGAACTTTTCAAAACAAAAATTTCAAATAAGGGTTGAATAAATATTAACACTTACGCAATACTCTTGGATAGCGGTGTCGGGGTATCGAAGCTCGCCCGTGGCGGGATCTGTCGAGGTGTCGTGGACGGCAAGATACACGGTCAGCACACTCGGTGTATCACTCTGCGCCAAAGTCTGAGCTCTCTGCAATTCGCAAAAAATTTACATATATTATAAAAAAACTCTTAATATTACATTATATTGCAGTAGATCTATTGTAATTTACCGATGTCTCTATGGCACGAGTAATATTCCTCGAACCACCTGTATAAGTGGGGCGACCCCTCTTCTCCGACTTTCTATTCTCTTTATTTTGATCCGCCTGTTTCTGCACAACACATTCAGATTTAGTTTTCTAATTAAGCAACACAAAAAAATTATACTAAACAATGAATTACATTTAAAATACAAACATGTTTGCGCTGAGAGTCGAAATATTGGCACAAGAGAGGCCATGTATCTACGTCGACTCTCACAAAGGCCGGAGTATGTAGGAGAGCCGCTCTCTTTTCCGTGGGGGTCGCCATCCACAGAGAATAGCAGTCGATCTTCAGTTCGTTCCTATTGTATCGGACCTTTGATTGCATGTTCTTCATCAGGCCATGGTACAGAGAGTGAAGATCGAGCACCCTCTCAGGGTGATCAGGGTCGGGTACATGCTGAAAATCGTAATCCAACTGCAAATACAAAAAAAACAATGTTATTAAATTTCAAGTGTTAATAATAAATATATTTGATAAATCAAATGAAAATATATATTAATACCCGAGCCTACTCCCAGAAGAGAGCGAATGAGCACCGGTACTGGTCGCCCCACTCAATGTGAAGTGGATACTTCTTCACGAGGCGGCTCTCATCCTCCATATACCGGCTGAACCTCTCGGCATAATCGCCGGTATAGCGATAATCAGGGTAAAGAAGAGGGGGAATGCTGCCTCTCCCTAGCTCTGTCGGGCCTCAGCCTGTGGGACTGATTCGGGTCTCGAGTCCCCCTCTTGGGATGGAGATACCCTGTGTCTACAAGAAATATCAAGACAATCAATATTAAGACAAAATGATACTAAGAAATCAAGGTTTAACAAAAATTGAAGTGTGATATATACCTCCGGCGATAGAAGCACGAGCCTGGGCCTGGACAGCAGCACGAGCGGGACGATAGATCCTCCGGTGAGGAACAGCCGGTGAACCGGACGTGGATGCATCCTCTCCAACTAGAAAATAAATATCAATAAAATTACATGTAGTTCATGTTTATTCTTAAAGAATATGTAAAATGAATAAATATTTTATATTTATTCATACTAACCTGCAGACTGAGCGGAGGGTATGGAAGTGGGAGTAGCCCCTGCTCCTGACGTGGACTCACCACCTATAATTAGACAATCAAACATTGACTATATAAGTAATTGCATTCTAAATCAACATGTATACACTATAGGATATATAAACATACCCGCAGGTGCGGTGGTGGTCTCTGCCCGAGATGTGAAGGCACCACCTACAGCTAAACAATTAAAAAAGGATTATCTATGTACGTAAGAGCAAAAAGAATGTATATATATTTATGATATAGCATTCTGAATCAATATGCATGCACTATAGGATAAACATACCGGGAGGTACGGGAGTAGGCTCTGTCCCTGATGTGGACGCACCACCAACAGTTAGACAATCAAATATTGACTATATAAGTAATTTTGACATTAATATGCATGTATATCTATAATATTATATTCAAAATGAATATGCGTGCAATATACCTGGAGGTGTGGTAAAGTCCACATGGAAGGAGCCATCCGAAGGGGTCTCCGATCGGGGTGCAAGACCGGCCCTCTGAAGCTCCCTACGCAGCTCTCCTGGCGGCAGAACCGCTCTGCCTTTGCCTCTTCCTCTGTCGGTGCCGCGGCTGGAGCTCCTGCCGCCCCTCGCTGCTCCCGTCATCATCATCAAATCTAGATAAAACGGTTCGTGGACGCATTAGACAATCATTACAAACATTGACTATATATGTATAGATCGTAAAATGTGAAGTAATAATATAACATTACTGATAACCTTTTTTCGTTTCGTGGACACATTAGACATGTCTACTTGGATTTCATCATCGATATCATTTCTAACCCACGTAACTTCATGATCAGCCGAAAATAACCCGTCTTTTGAAATAGACGGTCGGAGCACTCTAAGTCTTCTCTCTTCCTCATCCTCATCGCTGTTCTCGAATTCTGGGACATCGTAAACATCCCTGGGTTTCCAACGGCATACGATACTCCATCCCGGATGCTTCAAACACTGTGAGTAGTATATTTGGAATGCTTGGTTCGGAAAGATAAACAGATCGTCCTGACCGTAAAATAGAAGTGTGTTCACACTGGTCAATCCATATTCATCTTTCCAAGTTCCGAGATTGTTTCTCCACTTATCCGTATCAGTTCGTGTATCGTACCAAGTACACTGAAATATATAAAACGGTTCTGATTGTCCGAGATATTGGATGCCAAGTATACAATTTAAGTATCATGCTACCTTGACAGGTATATCGGGCTTCTTATCAGATTCTTTCGGCTTATACCTGGGCTCTCCGCATGTTGGACACTGTTTCAAATCTGAATTCTTTTTTCGGTACAACACGCAATTTTTAGGAAATGCATGAATCTTCTCACACTTCAGACCCAAATCAGACATCATCTTCTGGGCTCCGTACTAGCTGTCGGGCATATTATTTCCCGAGGGCATATAATCTTTCAAGAACGAAAGAAGCATTGTCAATGACTTGTTGCTCCGTCCATTTAGGCATTTAATCTGGAAAAGTTAGACGAACCATGAGAGAGTGGAATACTTTGCATTCTCATAAATTGGTTATCTAGCATCATTCATGAACTTTTTATATTTATCCGCATGCGGTCCTTGACCGGAAGGAATGTCATCTTCGGTATGAATAGATTCACCTAAGGCAGACTCTACCATATCCTCCATTTCTTCTCCCGGAAAGAAATTATCTTCTTCTTCTTCTGCCATATTGCCGTCTTCTCCTTCTTCTTCTGTCGTATTACTGTCTTCTTCTCCTTCTCCGTGATATAGCCAAGTTGTATAAAGTCTAGTAAAACTATGTTTAACGATATGAAGCTCTGCGAATTCTACCTTCTGCCAGTACTTATTCCCACATCTATCGCACAGGCAGAGAATCTTCTTTATCAAGATCTTATTATGTGCGCGTGCAAATTCAATGAAAGCAGCAATTCCTGCGACAAACCTAGATTGCATACATTGTTGCCAATCCACATACATCCAATTCTTAACTCTGATGTACTCATGGGTCATGTTAGACTGTATAACATATAAATTGTAGGTTATGATGACTATATTGAGGAATCTAAGAATGGGGTGGTTACTGACAAAAGAGAAAATCCGTGTATGTGCTTTGTGTGTACGTTTGTCGTTGAAAAGAATAAATTATTGATAAACAAAGTTAGATTTGAGAATACCCATGTATGAGTTGTATTCTATATATGTGTGTTTCAATTTATGATTTTGCTTTAGTGTAGGGTTGTTAGTGTGTATGTGTTGTGTGTGTGTGTGATTGTTGTGTATTCATGTTGTATGTGTGTGTTTTGGCTGTCGGGGGTAAGGCTTCTATCCCATTAAGAATGTATAGAGCAAACATCCATTCGCTTGTGCTTTTAACCGTTTCGAGTAAATTTCGGCAGCACCTCCCTGCCGTTCTCCGAGTACACTGTAATAGAATAGATATTCTTTTCAAAGATGTGAAACAACGTTGAAATGAACATCTAATCTATCTTTGTACATGGAGAACCAGCGGAAAAGTAACGACGAAATAACTCGAAATGAATGAAAACACAAGTGAATGCAGGTGTTTGCTTTATACATTCATAACTTGTCCATACTGGACAAATCTATCGGTTATCATACGATTGAATCTTCTCATCATATAGACTACACGATGGTTGTTAGTACCGAGCTATACCGTCTGATATTTAATAAGTTTCGTATAGTTCTATGTCACGACAAATATCGAACGTATGTTAACCGATAGATGGGGACTAAGTGGCGCTTTGATTTTCATATATGAGTAACGATGAGAATATGAAAGTTTTATATTATCATCGAGTATCATATATTGGTCTTAACTTGATCATTTAACTTGAATAGATTTTACGTTTACGTTTCGTTATTAAGGGTTCGAAGTTTTTAGTTTAGGGTAAATTTTTCTTGCGTTTATGGTAAAATTATACGTATACGTTATCATCGAGTATCTTACTGAATGAATTAGTGCGCCCTAAACCCTAACCCTAAATAACCCAAATTAACCTAATTAACCAAAATTAACCATAATCGTTACCCTAACACAAATTATCCCTAATTAACCCAAACTTAACCCATTTTACCAAAATTAACCTAATTAACCCTAATCAATATCCTAACCCTTTCAAATTATCACTAATTAACCCTAGTCTCTAACCCTAAACCTTAACCCTAACCTTAAATAACCCAAATTAACCTAACTAACCTAAATCAACCCTAACCTCTAATTAACCCAAATTAACCCTAGTCACCGAAAGCCTGAACCAAACCCTAACCCTAACCATACAATGAAGGCTTAACCCTAGCCTAAGTCTTACCCTAACCCTAACACTAACCCTAGCCCAAGTCTTACCCTAACCCTAACCTAACCCTAACCCTAACCCAAACACTAACCGACCCGAACCCTAATTAACCCTAACCCTAACCCTAACACTAACACTAACTGACCCGGCCTCTACACAGTAAACTGAACCCTAACACTAACCCTAACCCACACCCTAATCAACAAAAACAGAAACAAACGACTAATTAGAAGTAAAAATAAGAAATTTAATTACTAACCTGTAGCGAAGACGAGGCGATGGCGACGAGGCGCAATCGGCGATGGCGACGAGGCGCGGGCAGTAGCGAAGAGGAAGTCGACGGTGATGTCGAGCACGAAGAGGCGCGCGCGGGAGAGCGGTGGCGACGAGGCGCGGGCGGTGGCGACGAAAGGCGCGTGCGAAAGAGAAAAGGTAATTTTTTTTGGGAACGAGGACTTTACTGTGCTTTATTTTTTATCATTATCCCTTTTATCTGCCCCTACGGATTAACCCGTAGGTCCTTTTTTTGCGGCCCCGTAGGGCCAAATAACAAATTACGTTTTAATATTTTTAAATTAATCCGTATAGCATCGTAGGGACAACTACAGGGATTAATCCGTATAGGCAACATTTTATTGCCCCTACGGATAACGTTATCCGTATGGGCAACCCCATATTATAGTAGTGATTTATACAGAGTATCATATTCTATCAGAAGATGACGGACCGTAGAGCTCCATTTTGCAAACCATGGCCTTTGGGACTTGCTTTAAACCATAAAGAGCGCGACGCAGAAAACCACAGTGATAAAGTCAACAGTAAAATAGAACGCATTCCCACAAGCTTACTGAAACAAGTCAATGAAACCCGTGACAACTGGCGCAGCACTTTAAAAAAACCCATCATTTATTCAATCAGAAACTTCAAACACATTAGGATAAGCTGAATTGATATTAAGTAATATAATATTAATTCTGTAGAAATATGTGTAAATTTTTAAGCATTGATTGGCAACAGGATTGCATTAGATTCAATAATTATTTCTAGAAGGAATAATAAGTGGAAGAATAAATACTTCAGAGGAGGAAGCCAGAAAACAAAATTCCGGATCAATGGGGTCAAGTCCGCATGTTGTAGAGTGTTTTTCATCACCATATTGAGATAGAAATACGCGTCGTTTGTCAGGCATATTCCTCCTATCTAGGATAGAACGGTGTTTATTGATTGTGTGGATCCGAATCTCCGGCAGCCGCGGACTAAGCCGCCGTTAATTACCCCTCACTTTTGGAATGAAAGAACTTCCGATTGACGGATAAAATTGGTCATGCGCACTCAATTTGCAGCAAGCGTGTGTTGTGTTTTGAAGGAGTCTTGGACGTATCGGAGGCTTCGCAGAGTTTACCGGGGCCCGCTAGAAACTTTTTATAACGAGTGATGTGTTTTGAGTGTGGAGCGTCTGGGAAAAAGAAGAGTGAGCAGCATCCTAAACATGCGCGAAACAACACGCGGCCACTGAGTGTTGAAGTTTTAGTTTGGTTAAGACAAAATTAAAAGCTTTGAGACGTGTATGATATACTTTCCGAAGGGTGATATTGCACCCTATTATAGGAGTACAGCAGAAGACAATCACCTACAAGATACAATAAAGCCCTTGAAACACTCTTAGAAGATAATGAAAAGAAAATGCCAAAACTGTGAAGAGAATAACTTAATTTATAGAGGTGAATAGACACAACCGTTTGAACGGTTGCGGCTGTTTAGAGTTGAATAGACACAACCGTTTAAACGATTGTAACTGTTAAGACAACAGTGAATAGTTTTTCAGACAACCTTTGAATTTGAAATTCAAAATATCAAACTCTGTTATTAAGTCAACCCAAAATGCCCTAAGTGCCCAAGTGCCTCATCAAAGACAATAATAAATAAATGTTATAAGCCTGCTAGAAATCAGGCCCACTTGGCTCATAACCCACTTTATTCAAGATATTACTTAAATATTGGGAATTATTATAAAGACTTGGGCATTCGTCTCTCCATCCGATGTGGGACTATTTCCCACATACAAATGCTACCAATAGATTCAAACTACTAACAATCCCCCACTAGTTTGTATATATTGGCTACAACCACATCTTTCTCGTGACAAATATTATGCATAAAAAAAGGTATCTCTCGATTTAAACCTTCCATTAGTTTATATATATTAATTGTCTAACAAAGGTATTGGTGTCCGTAGATTAAACCAAAATTTTTATTATTAGAATTTGAAATACAACACATACAATATCCATCTTATTTTTTAAGAGGTTTATAACTGCTTTAGCACTATTATGGCCGTGTGCTACTCTCGGTCTTCATAAGCATTTACAAGAGAATACTTCATATCTCTTGTTGAAGCGGCACCACTTCTATGCTAATATAGGTGGAGTTTCCTTTATTATATTCCTGTTACTGCGGATATTTAAAAATTAAATAACTCCATTGAGAGCTTTCGCTCATTCTCTTTATTGTAACAGACAGCACTAGATATTTAGTTATATAAGAATGAGACGTCCAGTGCAATACAGGCACATGACAGTAACTTGTTATTACCTATTGAACTATTAAAATTAGTTTTTACTAATTAAAGTTGGGTTACCATTACTGGTGCCAAATTGTAAATATTTAAGTCCCATTCCGATCGACGTATTCTTTACCAAATCTATAGATAATACCTTGGTAAAGAGATCTGCTAAATTCTTTGCAGATCTCACATAAACTATGGTGATTATTGAATTAGTAATTAAATGTCGAACATATTCATGCCTTAAGCTAATGTGTCTAGATTTACCATTATAAACATTATTATAAACTCTAGACATAGTCGCCTCACTATTGCAATGCAAAGAAATAGATGTCATTAGTTATGGCCGTAACTCTCTATCCGATAATAAATTTCTCAGCCATTCAGCTTCCTTACCGGTAGCAGCTAAAGCGACAAATTCAGATTCCATTGTTGAATGTGTGATGCAGCTTTGTTTCTTAGAGGCCCAACTAATGGCACCGCCTCCGATTGTAAATACCCAACCTGTTATGCATTTATTATCACTTGCACTTGTGATCCAACTTGCATCCGAATAACCTTCTAGTACTGCAGGATAATTGGAATAAAATAGACCAAACTCTTTTGTTCTTTTTAGATACCCAAGAACTCTACTGATGGCCTTCCAATAATTAGTACTGGGTTTACCGGTGTGTCATGACAATTTTCATACCGCAAAAGCTATATCAGGCCTTGTACAATGTATTGCATACATAAGGCTTCTAATAGCGCTAGCATATTCTAATTGTGCAATCACATTGACACAATTCATATTTAACTTCATACTCGGATCATAAGGAGTAACACTTTCTTTAATATTAAGATGTTGGAATTTATTTAATAATTTCTCTATATAATGAGATTGGTTTAGCACAAACCCTTCACTATATTTTTTTACTTTTATTCCTAAAATAATATCTACTTCATTCAAATCTTTCATTTTGAATACTGAAGATAAATACTTTTTTGTTTCATTTATTCCAATCATGTTTGTACCAAATATCAACATATCGTCTACATAGAGACATATAATTATTCCATAATTCTGATTGAATTTGGAATATATACATTTATCCCCACTATTATGCTTAAAACCATTTGATATTATTGCTTTATCAAATTTCTCATGCCAATGTTTAGGGGCCTGTTTTAAACCATATAGCGACTTAGTTAATTTACAAACTTTGTTCTCATTTCCAGAAAGTATGAAACCTTCGGGTTGTTCCATGTATGTTTCCTCATTTAATTCACCATTTAAAAAGACCGTTTTTACATCCATTTGATGCACATATAAATTATATATTGAAGCCAAAATTATAAGAACTCTAATGGATGTTATTCTAGCCACAGGTGCATACGTATCAAAATAATCTATACCCTCCTTTTGTGTGAATCCTTTAGCCACTAATCTTGCCTTGAAAGTTTGTATAGAGCCATCTGTATTTTGTTTTCTTCTAAATACCCATTTACACTTTATAGGCTTAGATCCTTAAGACAGGTCAACCAATATCCAAGTATTGTTAGAGATTATTGAGTCCATTTCGTCATCAATAGCCTCTTTCCAAAATGCAACATCTCTTGACGACATTGCTTCACTAAATGTTTTAAGTTCATTTTCTATATTAAGTAGAATAGGTATTTTGTTAAGCACTACAGTTCTATCTCTTTCAACGAGAAAGACTATTGAATGTGAATCAATAAAATCAGGACCAAAGGATTTTTCTTTTCTGATTCTTTGACTTTTCCTTGGTTCAATATTTTCATTACTTTCTCTTCTTTTCTCATTGATAATTTTCTTAGAAGTTGCTGAATTTTCCTTATTATGCAAATTAGAATTATTATTGTCATACGTAAATTTATTTTCAAAAATTCAACATGTATCGATTCAATTATGACATTTGATTCTAAATCTAAAAATTGATATGCTTTAGAATTTTGTGCATATCCAACAAATATACTTCTAATACCTCTTGGCCCTAATTTAGACTTATATGGATTGGTCACTTTATAATATGCTATGCACCCCCACACTTTAATATAGTTTAAATTAGGTTTTCTACCATTCCAAATTTCATATGCTAAAACATGAGTTTTCTTGGATGGTATTCTATTATGAATATAACATACTGTTAAAAGTGCCTCACCCCAAAGATTAAAAGGTAATTTAGCATTTAAAAATATAGCATTTACCATTTCAACTAAAGTCTTATTTTTTCTTTCGGCTAATCCATTGTGTTAAGGCGTATAAGGTGCAGTTCTTTGATGAATAATACCATGCATTTCACAAAATTGAGAAAAAGAATCAGAAAAATATTCTCCCCCTCTATCGCTTCTAAGGATTTTAATCTTTTTATCTTTCTGATTTTCTACAACTGACTTATACTCTTTAAATTTCTCAAATGCTTCATCTTTTGTTCTTAATAAATATACATATATAAAACGAGAATGATCATCAGTAAAAGTTATAAAATATATTTTTTCTCCTCTAGTTAATTGACCATTTAATTCACAAATATCAGAATGAACAAGTTCTAATAAATAAGTGTCTTTTTCAATTTTAGGGAAAGGTTTTCTAGTCGCTTTTGCTTCTACGCAAATCTCACATTTATCATTCTGATCATTCTGACATGCAATGTAACCATGTTTAGACATATACTTTAAAGAGCGAAAATTTAAATGACATAATCTAGCATGCCACAAAGAAGAAGAATGCTCAACAATATAAGCAAACGCACAATTTATTTCATTAATACTGAGTTTGAACATGCCATCACAGGAATATCCATTTCCTACAAATATACCATTCTTTGATATTACAACTTTGTCAGACTCTAGAACAATTTTAAATCACTTCTTGCACAACAGATTTGCAGATACAAGATTTTTCCTCAAATCAGGAACATGAAATACATTAAGCAGGGTAAGTTTCTGTCCAGGTGTAAACTTCAATTCAACACTTCCTTTACCGAGCACTTTAGCCGAAACATGGTTTCCCATCAACACCTCTTCAGGTTCTTTCTGATCCATATAGGTTTTAAATATTGATTTGTGATTGCATACATGGATGGTTGCGCCAGAATCCAGCCACCAATCTGCAGTTCTAGTTACCGCAGCTATATGCAATTCCGTAATCATGCCTATCTGCATGTCAGAAACCATAGCAACAAGTTCTTTGACTTCATTTTCTATTAGATTTTTCTTGTTGATATTTTCTGATCCGAAACCAACTTTTTTCCCGGTTTTTCTGAATTTGCAATCTTTAATATAGTGGCATTTCTTTCCATAGTTATAACAAGGCCATTTCTTCTTTGTAAAATTAGATTTCTTAAAATCATTTCCCTTCTTCTGGACTTTGAAATTGTTCTGAAATTTTCTATTACCATTTTCACTGGCATGATTCATATTAGAGTTAGATTTAGAACTAAGAAAGATCATGTCACGTACACGGTTCTGTGCCTCAATCTGCATATGAGTCTGAAATTGCTCTATAGTAAAATTTTCAGGAGAGTGCAGAATTTTCTTTCTGTATTCATTTCAAGTAGGAGAAAGTTTAGATAGAATCGCTCCAATTTGAAATGAATCAGGAACTTTAATTTCAAGTTCGCTCAGTTTAGAGACGAGAATTTGTAATTCATGTACTTGATCCGTGATTGGCATGTCATCAATCATCTTAAATTCAAAATATTTAAGCGCTAGAGATTTATCCGTACCTCTCTTCTCATTTTTGTATTTTGTTTCAAGGGCGCTCCAGATTTCTTTTGATGTTTTCATATTTCTGTAAAGATCATACAAACGATCGGTAAGAGAATTGAGAATGTACCCGCGACAAACTAGTCCATCTTCTTCACGCTTGTTTTTCTTTGTCTTGGCACTTTTGGAATCATTTGAAGTTGAGGCTGAATCTGGGATTGGCGGCAAGTCGGGATCTAGCACGTAAAAAATCTTCAAGGCGGTCAATAAGAACACCATCTTGTCTTTCCATCTAGTGTAATTTCTTCCATTGAATCGATCCAGTTTGATAACATCTTGATTCTGGAAATGAACCTTGACACTTGAATTTAATTCTGTCTCCATAGAAATATCACCTTTCGATTGTTGAAGTTTTAGTTTGGTTAAGACAGAATTAAAAGCTTTGAGGCGTGTATGAAACACTTTCCGAAAGGTAATATTGCCTCCTATTATGGGAGTACAGCAGAAGGTAAGCACCCCCAAGATACAACAAAGCCCTTAAAACTCTCTTAGAAGATAATGAGAAGAATATGCCAAAACTGTGAAGAGAAGGACTTAATTTATAGAGTTGAATAGACACAACCGTTTGAACGGTTGTGACTGTTTAGAATTGAATAGACACAACCGTTTAAACGGTTGTGACTGTTCAGACAACAATGAATAGTTTTTCAGACAACCTTTGAATTTGAAATTCAAAATGTCAAACTCTGTTATTAAGTCAACCCAAGATGTCCCAAGTGCCTAAGTGCCTCATCAAAGACAATAATAAATAAATGTTATAAGTCTACTAGAAATCAGGCCCACTTGGCTCATAACCCACTTTATTCAAAATATTACTTAAATATTGGGAATTATTATAAAGACTTGGGCATTCGTCTCTCCATCCGATGTGGGACTATTCACCACATACAAATGCTACCAATAGATTCAAACTACTAACACTGGGTGCCAGCGGGTCACCTGCGCGGCGCGCGACCGCTAGAAACACCAGCCGAAGAAGGGGTTTAGCCCTTGGGCTGGGAGTTGAATTCCTGAGGAGATTTGGAGTTAGTCTCCTAGGGAAGAAATTGGATGTGGATTTGGAGTTAAACTCCATTAAGAATTTGGATCTTGGAGTTGAACTTCTCAAAAATTGATTTGGAATTTAATGCCTAAAGGATTTAGATCTTGGATGGTGAAAGGAGGTCCCTCTTCGTCCTCATTGAGCCATGGACTTCTCTAAAATGGGATATTTTGAGATAAGTTCCTTCTTCCTCCCCTCTTTTTGTTGTATTTTAGAGAAAAAGGGACGGTGAGATTAAAATTCTCCCTTTTAGAGATTTGGTGGAAGATCTGAGCCCCCCTTTGAGAGTTTTATGTTGAAAAACTATTTTTTTTTTTTTGGGAAAGAAAGAGTTGAACTCTTAATTAAATTCCAAAAAAAAGAGAAGAAGATTTAAAATCTTGAGGAATGAGAAGGAGGCACAGAACCCTAATATTTTTTAGGGGAATGAATTTTTTTTTTTTATCATAATGTTGTCTTATATAGGCTTACAAATTTACACATAGCTTCTTGGGCTTTACAAATGGCATTTTGCACCACAGATAGGTCTTGATGACGCTAGTAAGCGTCTATTTTGGGAGGATTTAGACGAGGTGGTGCAAAATATACCTAGTGGAGAGAAGTTATTTATTGGTGGTGATCTTAATGGACATGTAGGTACTAGTCGTAGTGGGTTTGATACTATCCATGGAGGTTTTGGTTTCGGACAAAGGAATGAAGTAGATGACTCGATTCTAGATTTTGCTTTATCTTATGACTTGATCTTAGCAAACACCTGGTTTAGGAAAAGAGAGTCCCACCTTATCACTTTAGGAGCGGATCAAGTGCTAGTCAAATAGACTTTTTTCTGACGAGAAGAATAGATAGAGGTTGTTGTATCGACTGTAAGGTAGTGCCAGGTGAGAGTGTAACCACTCAACATAGACTTTTAGTTCTAGATTTTCGATTTAGAAGAGGACCTAGGAAGATTAGACGTAAGATAGAGCCTAAAATTAAATGGTGGGGATTGAAAGAAGGTAACCAAAAGGTTTTTATAGATCGTGTAGTACAAGAAGCGGATTGGCAGTCGGAAGATGATCCAGACAAAACATGGAACAAAATGGCTAGTTGTATCAAGAAGGTAGCTAGAGATCTACTTGGTGAGTCGAGATGTGGTGCCCCACCATCTAAGGACATATCATGGTGGAATGAAGATGTAAAGGCTGCTATTAAAATTAAAAGGGAGTCTTATAAAGATTTGAAGAAAAGTAGAGATGCAGAGAGATTTGAGAAGTACAAAATGGCTAAAAATGAAGTTAAGAAAGCTGTTCGGGAAGCTAAATCTAAGGTCTACAAGGAGGTGTACGAGAAACTAGACACTAAAGAGGCTGCAAATGATATATACCGGATTGCTCGAATGCGGGAAAGAAAGACTAAAGACTTATGTGCGGTGAAGTGTGTCAAAAATGAAAATCAGAAGGTTTTAGTTCGAGATGAGGATATCAAGGAAAGATGGAGAGATTATTTTGACAAATTGTTCAATGAGAGCTTTACTAAGAATTTCGATGGACTTGTCATTCAATCTCAAGATATAAACCGTGATTTCATGCGTAAAATAAGACTTCCTGAGGTTAAAGAAGCTTTGAACAGAATGGGTTTAAGAAAAGCGGTCGGTCCTGACGGGATTCCTATCGAGATTTGGAGATACTTAGAAGAAATAGGCGTTAAATAGCTGACAGATCTGTTTAATAAGATTTGGCAGACAAAAAAGATGCCAAATGAATGGAGGAAAAGTATCCTTGTACCTATCTACAAGAACAAGGGTGACATTCAAAATTTTTCAAACTACCGTGGAATAAAATTGATGTGTCACACCATGAAACTTTGGGAGAGAGTGATTGAACACAGGCTAAGGAAGGATATTAAGATAACAGAGAACCAATTTGGGTTCATGCCTGGACGATCGACGACAGAGGCGATTCATTTGCTTCGTCAACTTGTCGAGCGCTTTCGAGAGAGGAGAAGAGATTTGCATATGATATTTATTGATTTAGAAAAAGCGTACGACAAAATACCTAGAGAGGTATTATGGGGGACAATGATGAAGAAGGGGGTCCCCGTCAAGTATATTGATATAATCAAGGATATGTACGACGGAGTAGTGATAAATGTCAGAACTTGCGGCGGTTTAACGAGTGATCTTCCGATCACTATTGGTTTACATCAAGGATCTGCATTAAGTCCATTCCTGTTTACCATCTTGATGGATGAGCTTACTAGAACTATCCAAGATGAGGTACCTTGGTGTATGCTATTCGCTGATGATATTGTTCTAGTACATGAGACGAAAGCAGGGGTTAATGCCAAATTGGAATTATGGAGGCAAACATTGGAATCTCGGGGATTCAGATTGAGCAGGTCCAAGACAGCATATATGCACTGCAAATTTAGTAACCAGAGAAGTCAAAACCATATTGGTATAACATTGGAAGGGCAAGAGATATCACCGAGCGACCAGTTTAGATATCTAGGTTCCATCATCCAAAAGAATGGGGAGATCGATAGTGATGTTAATCAAAGGATCCAAGCTGGTTGGTTGAAATGGAGGAGTGCAACAGGGATTTTGTGTGATCGTAACTTTCCGTTAAAATTGAAAGGGAAGTTTTATCGGAGCGCCATTCGGCCTGCCTTATTATATGGTACAGAATGCTGGGCTCCTAAGAAGCATCATACACAGAAGATGCACGTAGCGGAGATGCGCATGCTTCGTTGGATGTGCGGTAACACTAGAAAAGATAAGGTGCGAAATGAGGATATTCGTGCAAAAGTTGGTGTAGCACCTGTGGAGAAGAAGATGCGGGAAAACCGGCTAAGATGGTTTGGCCATGTGCGACGCAGACCTATGGAAGCACCGGTTCGACGAATAGATACTCTCGATATGGGCAATGGCAAAATGACAAAAGGAAGACCGAAGAAAACGTGGATAGAGGTGATACGAAACGATATGGTTGCCAAAGGACTCAATGAAAGTATATTGTTCGATAGAAGTAAGTGGAGACAGAGGATTCATGTGCTGGACCCGGCGTGATTCTCATGTTGGTTCATGTAGCCTACCCCATATGCTTGGGATAAAAGGCTCAGTTGTTGTTGTTGTACATTTATTTGCTGTATTTTCTTGGCATGGGACCGGTCTGGGCTTGGGTTCACCTGTTTGGACTTGGGTTCAGGCGTGGGCTCAGCTTGGAATCGACAGTAGGGCTGCCTACCTGTCCGTGGTTTGATTTTGAATTTTGGTCAATGGGGTGTAAATTTTAACCCCAACAAATTGCCTCCCATCAATGAATGCACACTACATATATGGGTCATGCGCATGAAATTGATGGATCTTCTTTCGCGTAGTGTGACTTGATTTGGTTCCCGCTTTTGGGAGGCTGACACTGCCTTTTTTATGACATGGACGGTCGATACTTGACATGTCTTCGAGACGGAGTGTCGGTGTATGACATATCCCCGGCACGGAGTGTCGCTAGTTGACATATCTCCGAGACGAAGTGTCGTTGTTTGACGTATCCCTGAGACGGAGTATCTTTTTGACGTTTTCCCGAGACGGAGTATCTGTTTGACGTTTCCCTGGTACGGAGTGTCACTGGTTGACGTGTCCCCGGTACGGAGTGTCGCTGGTTGACGTATCCCCTGCATGGAGTGTCTGTTTGACGTTTTTTCGAGACGGAGTGTCTGTTTGACGTTTCCCCAAGACGGAGTGTCTGTTAGACGTTTCCCCAGCACGGAGTGTCGCAGGTTGATGTGTGCCCGGCATGGAGTGTCTGTTTGATGTCTCCCCGAGACAGAGTGTTACTGTTTGATATTTCCCTGGCACGGAGTGTCGCTGGTTGACGTGTCCCCGGCATGGAGTGTCTGTTTAATGTCTCCCAGAGACGGAGTGTTGCTGGTTGACGTGTCCCCAGCATGGAGTGTTGCTGGTTGATGTATCCCCGAGACGGAGTGTCGCTGTTTGACGTTTCTCCGGCATGGAGTGTCGCTGGTTGACGTGTCCCCGGCACGGAGTGTCGCTGGTTGACGTGTCCCCGAGACGGAGTTTCCCTGTTTGACATTTCCCCGGCACGGAGTGTCGCAGGTTGATGTTTTCCCGGCACGGAGTGTTTGTTTGGTGTTTTCTCGAGACAGAGTGCTACTGTCTGATGTTTTCCCGAGACGGAGTGTCTGTATGTGACGTATTCCTAAGACGGAGTGTCATTGTTTTTGACATAGAGGTCGTCGTTGGAATTGGCTGGTTTGATTTGTTTTAGGGAGGTTATAATCTGTCCGGATGGAATTTTGAGCTTGGAAGCGCTTTCGGGTGGGACTTTAGTTTGATTTGTCCCATTCCTGCCTTGTTTGGCGGGACCCTTGAATTTGAGGCATTGGAGTGTGGGATTTTGATTTTTGTTTAGCATCAGCATTGCTACACTAGAATATGGTATCAGGAGCGAATCATCATTTGCCGTGAGAGAATTTGGGGGGTTTGGTTTTGATTTGGCATCAACATCGCTACACTGGAATGCGGTACCAGGAGTGAATCTTCATTTGCTATTGGAGGATTTTGGAATTTTGGTTTTGGTTTGGCATCAGTATCGCTACACTGAAATGTGGTACCAGAGCGAATCATCATTTGACATAAGGGGATTTCTCTCATTCCCAGTTTAATGACTTAGGGGTCATTTGTTCTCAGTTTAACGACATAAAGGTCATATGTTTCCAGTTTAACGACTTAGAGGTCTATTAGATTGAAAGTTTGGAATTTTGGGGTTAGGGTCGGCATCAGCGTTGCTAACACTAGAGCACAGGTTCCAGGAGCAATTCATCATTTGTTTTTGCCTGTTAGAAAGCGATGGCTTAGGAGACAGGTTTAGGTCCCTATCATCTAAGGCTTTTCAATTTTACGAGCCGTAAGGATCCCATAAAAATATTTTCTCCCTACGAATCGAAAGGATCTCGTAGGTGTATTTTCTCCTTAAAAGTTGTGAGGACCCAAGTGTGTTTTACCTTTGTGAGTCGTAAGAATCCTACGAAGGTGTTTTCTTACTGTAGGGTTACTTAGCATGACAACAAGGTTTCGGGAGGTATCGTCCATACCATTTTCAAAAAATTGCCATGCTTCATAACCCTAACCCTTGGATCTTAACTTGAGAATTAGACAATACAACATGTAAACAACTTTACATCTAAGTGAAAATGGAATACAACCTTTGTAGACCGGTCCTTCACTTCAATAGCTCCGTGTAGTAGTCCCTTCGCTCCAACTAGTGATCTTCCGGACTCTAGAATGGATCCACAAGATGAAAGAAACAAGCTTGCATGAAGTCTTCGAGGCCAAAGATGATCTACGTCGAGGAGACACCAACCCAAGCTATCTCTTTACTAATTAGAGATTAGTGAAGCTAACACCCTAAACTAAATGGCTAATCTCGTAGAGGATGATGAAGTAGGATTTTTACTCACTTTAGAATTAATTTTCTCACTCAGTTACTTCACCTTGAGAAAGATAGAGAGCTTAATGAAGAAGATGAAGCAAATAATGGATGAGAGAGTGAATGAGAACCATGGGTGAGTTCCTATCATATATTACTCTTGTAGAGACTTAACCATGGTTTAAGATAATGGTTAGGTTAATAAATATCTAATGTAAGACAAATTTAGTGGACTAAGTCAATGGTTTTCACAAGCTTCCAAAGCTTGCAACCATGCTTAATTTCCATTAATTTATATTTGCATTAAATAAATGAAACCCTAATTATCTAATGGCATGGTATGAGTATCATACACCCATGTTGCATATATAAACTAGCATGACACAATAATATATATCACATATATATTTAGTGTGCAAAAGTGAGAAAAAAGAATGCTTAAGTGGGCCAATATTAGTTAATGTAAATCAATATATCATATATACATATATATATATACACACACACACATTAAATTATTAAACCAACACTTGATTTAATAATCCGATTATATCACATATAACCGACCAATATCATATGTATCAACTTATCGAATCAACACTTGATTCGATAACCCGGCTATATCACATATAACCGACCGATACGAATATTGTGAGAATAGAATACGGTATCACATGCTCGTATTAATCTCAGTCCCGCACATATCACATATGTGCTCCTGCTTCGTTTCGCCTGAGCCAGAAAACCTCTGCGTAGGACTCTAAAGACTCGTCAATACGCCGGCAGTAAGTGATGATCATATCAGTCACCCACAAACCGTCAGCGGTACTAGCTGGACGTAACGGCAACCCGGGTATTGAGCGATCAGAAGATCAACAAGCAAGCCTGCTCATACTCCTGTAAATCCTGTCAATAACACTACCGTATAGTTCGGTCTCTTCGTCTGATATATCGCATATTTAGTCTAGAGGTGGTCAACGTCAGATCCCAGTAACCGATAAGTCGTACCGATGTGAGGCTCATAACGGGTCTAGAAACTACTGATAACACTTACCAGTAAATCTCCATATCAGCCATGGCCAGGGACTTCCTGTTATAGCCAATCGAGCACAGCGCAACATCAACCCCCAATACCGGGAGAGACGAATCCCCTCCTATCGCTCATTGCCTCCATGTGACTCGGGACTGTACCCAAAAGCCACCGTTTTGCACGTTTTCTTGAACATGGTAAGGTAGAAATCAAAGCACAGTGGGAATCACACAAGACTCTATGACAATCTCGGGTCTATAGACTAACCCGTACTAGTATCACCAGAGAACTGCTATCTGACGATAGGTATAATACCAACTAGGAGTTCTCGGCGAGTTCGTTCAGTATACCCAGTCTCCACTGAGCACCCGTATACCATCTTTGATGTCAAACACCAATGGATGTGGGATCATCCATCGCCCATTATATGGGTCAAGAAGCGTATACGCTAGTCTAGTCTGGAATATCGATGCCCTGTCTGGATACACCCCCGACTAGGAACAATTAAAGGATGTATTTGTGGACTACCATGGCTCCACTAGTATGATCTCCATCACAGTCCTGGCAGTCAAGTACACATTCTTGCAGGGTGTTTTTTTCACCCCATTAAGATGGGAATACGCGCGCACTTATCAGGCGTACTACAGATCCCCCTACCTAGGGTAGCCTGTGGTTTATTTATTATGGGGATCTGAATCTCCGGTAGCCGCGGACTAAGTTGCCGTTAATTACCCTCGCCTTTGGAGCGAGAGAACCTCCGATTGACGGGTCAAACAGGTCATGCGAACTCAATGTGCAGTGTGCGTATGTGTGTCTTAAGGGGTTTTGGATATATCGGGGTCCCCGCAGAGTTTTACGGGGGTCCTTCTACCCGGATAACTGGATGGGGGTCAAGGGGACTAGCAGCCCCCTTGCTGGGTGCGGGGCAGCGCCTCGTTAGAAATTTTTTCTAACGGGGACAGTGTTGTAGAGTGTGTGTGTGTGTGTGTAAAAAAGGGAAGAATATCGTCCAAAGGACGCGTGGGTGCCAGCGCCTCACGTGCCTAGCACGCGGGTGCTAAGCACGCGCGCCTTACGTGCTTGGCATATGGGCGCTGGGCGCCAGCTTCCCAAGTGCTTAGCACGCGGGCGCTGGGCGCTAGGCACTCGCGCCTCAAGCGCTTGGCATGTGGGCGCTAGGCGCTGGGCGCGGGCGCCCCACGTGCTTGGCATGCGGGCGCTGGGCGCTGGCGCCCCACGTTCTTGGCACGCGGGCACCAGGTGCCGGCGCCCCACGTGCTTGTCCCTGCACTGGGAGCTGTGGCACGCGGGCGCTGGGCGTCAGCAGGAAAAGGGACTTTGTCCCTGCACTGGAAGCTGTGCTCCCGATTTGACTTCTGAAGTTAAACTCCTAAAAAGAGATTAATTTATGGAGTTGAACTCCAACAAATCTTTAATGGAGTTAAACTCCTAGAAATCTTTAGAAATGATCAAAGGGGCCCCTTTGTTTCTCTCCCCTTTGGTTCTGGATCTTCCTAAGATAGGATTTTTGGAGATGGGTCTCCTTCTTCTTCCTCTCGGTTGGCCGGATCTTGGAGAAAGGGGTGAGATTTAAAAATCTCCCTTTTTTGAGATCTGATGAAAGATCTGAGCTCTCTTTTGTGGGTTTTGTGATGAAAAACTATTTAATTTTGGAAAAAGAAGAGTAAAACTCTTGATTTAATTGAAAAAGGAAAGAAGGTTTAGAACCTTGAGGAAGGAGAAGGAGGCACAAAAACCCTAGAATTTTGAGAGAATGAATTCGTATCCTTTTTTTCATTATCATGTTGCCTTATATAGGCTTACAAATTTACATATAGCCCTTTGGGCTTTACAAAATGGCATTTTGCCCATCCCATGTCTCATGTGTTCATTTCTTTTGCACATGAGCCACGGGCTTTACAAAAATTTGGTTTTATGCCCATTTTTCTTACATTCATGTATGAAAATTACATCAAAATTATTTATTACATAATTTTCATTTTGGCATGGGGGAGGCTGGCCGTGGGGCTTGACTTGGGCATGGGCCCACTTGACCTGGGCTTGGGCCTACCTGGCTTGGGGTTGACTTTGACTTTGACTTGGTCAACCGGGGTGTAATTTTTGACCCCAACAAAATGCCCCCATCAATAAACGCACACCGCACATGTGGGTCGCGTGCATGAAATTGATGGATCTTCTTTCACGTGGAAGCGACTTGATTTGGTTCCCGCTTTTTGGGAAGCTGGCACTGCCCTTTTTACGACATAGACGGTCGATGCCTGACGTGTCTTTGATACGGAATGTCAGTGTATGACGTATCCCCAAGACAAAGTGTTGCTGGTCGACGCCCCCCGGCACGGAGTGTCGCTGGTCGACTTTTTACCGACACGGAGTGTCGCTGGTTGACCTTATTCCGAGGTGGAGCATAAATCCGACAGGAAGGTCGCTGCTGCCCTTTTTGCGACATGGACGGTCGGTTCCACCATTTTCGCGATGTGGACGGTCGGTTCTGCCCTTTTTGCGACGTGGACTGTCGGTGCTACCCTTTTAGCGACGTGGACGGTTGGTGCTGCCATTTTAGCGACTTGGACGGTCGATGCCGCCCTTTTAGCGACTTGGACGGTCGATGCCGTCCTTTTTGCGACGTGGACGGTCGGTGCTGCCCTTTTAGAGACGTGGACGGTCGGTGCTGCCATTTTATCAACATGGACGGTCGGTGCTGCCATTTTAGAAACGTGGACGGTCAGTGCTGCCCTTTTAGCGACTTGGACAGTCAGTGCTTCCATTTTAGCGATGTGGACGGTCGGTTTTGCCCTTTTTGCGACTTGGACGGTCGGTGCTTCCCTTTTAGCGACTTGGACGGTCGGTGGTGCCCTTTTAGCTACTTGGACGGTCGATGCTACCCTTTTAGCAACTTGGACGGTCGATTCTGCCCTTTTTGCGACGTGGACAGTCGTGCTGCCCTTTTAGCGACGTGGACGGTCGGTGCTGCCATTTTAGTGACGTGGACGGTCGGTGCTGCCCTTTTAGCGACTTAGATGGTCGGTTTTGCCATTTTAGTGACGTGGACGGTCGGTTCTGCCCTTTTTGTGACTTGGATGTCGGTGCTGCCCTTTTAGCGACTTGGACGGTCGATGCTTCCCTTTTAGCAACTTGGACGGTCGTTGCTGTCATTTTTGTGACTTGTACGGTCAGTTCTGCCATTTTACCGACGTTGATGGTCGATTCTGCCATTTTAGCGACGTGGACGGTCGATTCTGCCCTTTTTGCGACTTGGACGGTCGGTGCTGCCCTTTTAGCTACTTGGACGGTCGGTTATGCTATTTTAACGACGTGGACGGTCGATGCTGCCATTTTAGCGACGTGGACGGTCGGTGCTGCCCTTTTAGCGACTTGGACGGTCGGTGCTTGCTCCGCTTCTTTCGGTGTCGGGATTTGATTTGACTTGCTCCGCTTTCTGCGGTGTCGGGGTTGAAGTTGACTTGCTCCACTTTCTACGGTGTCAGGGTTGAAGTTGGCTTGCGATTCGACTTGTTTCTGAGGTGGAGCTTGATTCCGCCTGGGAGGTCGTTGGTCGTCTTGCTGATTTGATATGATTTGGGTTGACATCAGTACCACCGCATTGGAAAATGGTACCAGGAGCAAATCATCATTTACCCTGGAGGGGTTTCCCCCGTTCTTAGTTTAACGACTTAGGGGTCATCTGTTTCCAGTTTAACGACTTAAAGGTCATCTGTTCCCAGTTTAAAGACTTAGAGGTCATCTGCTCCTAGTTTAAAGACTTAGGGGTCTATTGGATTGGAGTTTAGAATTTTGGGGGTAGGGTAGGCATCAACGTTGCTAACACTGAAGCACATGTGCCAGGAGCAATTCATCATTTGCCTTTGCCTGTTGGGGAGCGATAGCTTAGGAGACAAGTTTAGGTCCCTATCACCTAAGGCTTTTCAATTTTATGAGCCGTAAGGGTCCCATAAAAGCATTTTCTCTCTACGAGTCGAAAGGATCTCGTAGGTGTACTTTCTCCTTAGGAGTCGTGGGGACTCCTAAGTGTGTTTTTCCTTTGTGAGTCGCAAGGATCCCACGAAGATGTTTTCTTATGAGTCGTGAGGATCCCGTAAGTTTGTTCTCCTCATGTATCATGAGGGCACATGAGTGGGTCTTCCCAAATGGAGCATAATTCCAAGGGCGGAGACCGGTCGCGTAACTGGTGATTGCGGTGGGGCATGGATATGATGAGAATTATTTGAGCCCGTAGATTGTATACGGTAGTCAGTTCGGGGACCAACCGTAGGGCTGGGAGAATTTTGAGAAATTGGATTTTGGTTGGCGTCTACATCGCTGCACTGGAGTATGGTACCAGGAGCGACTCATCATTCGCCGTTAGGGAACTTGGATTTTGGTTGGCGTCTGTATTGCTGCATTGGAGTATGGTACCAGAAGCGACTCATCATTCGCCGTTGGGGATTTGAATTTTGGTTGGCGTCGGCATCGCTGCACTGGAATATGGTACCAGGAGCGACTCATCATTCACCATTTGGGAACTTGGATTTTGGTTGGCGTCTGCATCGCTGCACTGGAATATGGTACCAGGAGTGACTCATCATTCGCCGTTTTTTTACCGCGATTGCTCTATCATTTCAGCTTTTCTTAACGCGAAGGTCGCGATTGCCCTATCATTTCGGCTATTTATTCTCGGTTGCCCCATCATTTCGGCTTTATTTTACCCGCTGATTTTTATTGCGAGTTGCCCCATCATTTCGGCTTTTTTTTCATTTTTTTATTTACACATTTTTACATCCCCAGTTTAACGACTTAGAGGTCGACTATTCCCAGTTTAACGACGTGGTGGTCGGTCGTTCCCAGTTCAACGACGTTGTGGTCAGCTGTTTTCATAGAAAGGCAGATATTTGAGAGAATCAGGTTCCCGAAGGACTTCGATCTCCGTTTGTATGAGATTGGCAGTCGCATCTTGACTGTTTTCTAACACGCCTTTAGATAGTTCCATCTCTCCTGCCTTGTATTGTTTTTCGACCCAATCTTTGAAGACGAAGCAGTCCTCAATGGCATGACCTATCACTTTGTGATAGGGGCAATATTTGGGATCGTCGGTCACATTCTCTTCCTGCGGTCTTTTTGATTCCGGCAATTGTAGACCGTTTCTTAGAGCATCCTTGAATATTTTATGGACTTTGTCCCTTCTGAAAGAATAAATTTTATCCAGCTTCTCTTTCAGTGGAGATTCTTCTCCCTCTCCAAACACTGGCTTCCGAGACTGGTTGGCATTAGGCCCGCTCATCCCTTGCTTATTTCGGTTGGCCGAAGTGTTAAAATATTCAGCATCGTCAGAATTTCCGCCTTTACGATTTTTTTCCTTTCGGTTTCTCTAAGACCTATTGTTATTTTGGGAGTCAGAGGAGAACTCTTGCTTTGAGCGTTCCAACATTTGAACTTTCCTGGTCAGCTCTTGGAATATTTTGAGACTCACAGTGCATAGAAACGGGGCCATCCAATTGTTGAGATTTCCGATGAGGAGACTGACGGATTGGTCCTGCTCTATCGGCGGTTCGCATTTGACTGAGAGATTGCACCATCGGTTTATAAAATCCATGCTGCTTTCGTTGTTCTTTGGCTTGGTCCTTACAAGGTCGACAATGGTGAACTTATCACTGACACTCATGAACTTTTGTCGAAACAGAGATTCCATTTGGACGAAAGTAGTAACGGAGCCATCCAGTATGCTCGCGTACCAGTTGAAAGCGATATCAGTTAAGCTATTAACGAACTGGTGGAGGAGAAGCGCATCATTGCCCTCAGTATTTCCGCATGAGGCTTTAAAGTGGGCGATGTACTGATTCGCATTTCCCGTCCCATCAAATCTTCCGAATTTGGGGATGACGTAGCCGCTAGGAAATCCTACCAGATCATACTGAGCAGGATATGGTCTCCCGCTACTGCTAACATCTTTTTGCACTTCGGCTTCGGCTACCAATGTTTTGACTTTGTTGGCAACCAAATCCATGATTTGATCTTGAGTTAGCGGGCTACTGTCATCGGTAGCAAAGACATTCCCCGAGATAGGATGCGACTGACTTTTATGCGGTCCGTCCACCTTTGTATTTGAGGGAATAGGCGTCGGCTGTTTCGGGACACCGTTTCCCGGTTCATGAGTAGAGCCCTGCGCTTGATTAGGCGGATGAGAGGCAAGGTTGACCGTAAGCTGTAAGGCGACGATTGTCAAGTCGTCAATTTTTGAGTAGAGCTTGGCCATCTCCTTGTCATTACTCCTGAGCTATTTTCGGAGCTCTTGGAGAAGTTGTTGTTCTGTGTTCTTAGGACGGAAGATTGGCTCCTCTTCGCTCTTCGAGCCCGACTCCTCATGAACCAAAGGATCTCTTCGCTCATCAGCTTCACTGGGAGGAATTTCATTACCTTTCGGAGGATGCTGTTCTTGGGAAGTGACAGCCACATTCGCACCAGATTGGATTTGAGATGTAGTGACCCCATTCTTACTCTTGCTACACGTGCCCACCATATAGACAGTATGGACCACATATCCAGCCATCTCTTTATCTTTGGTAGGGTGACCCTGTTCTTGGAACTTCATGAAGTTCAACCTGGCATGAGCCTTAGCCCTTTTATTGGCTCTGTATCTGAGCCTTTTCCGTCTTAGCTTCTCAATTTTGAGGGCTTGGCGGGCATCCGTCATTCAGGAAGCCATCATGAGTTGATTAACGGCGAGCTTAGAGAAGATACCCAATTGAGCAGCTGTCAAGAGCACCGCTGGAGTTTGCCCGAGACGCCTCGTTGCTTTGTTGGTATTGATGGCCTTGCCCCCAGCTGGAGCAAGGGAGAGTCGTTCGGAAATGGATTTGTGCTTGAGTTGAGGTGCCTTCGCGACCATGACATTTGGCCTTTTCCTTTTTGAGGACGGTTTGTCTGTTACCGGAGCTTGAGGAGCTGGAATGGCGTTAGCTGGCACGAACAGAATAGAGCCGAACTGTAGCAGCGGCTCCTTCTACTGTCGCCTAAGACTGTCCAGAAGGACCGTCCTGGCGTCCATCTTCATCATGTAGGAGATGGGAGCTATGCCGAGAGCTGAAGTTGTCCTTGGAGACATTTTTGTTGCGTCCGAAAATTGAAATTGGAGATTTTTAACCTGCAAATAGAAACATGATTCAGTACAGGAAATCGATATGTATATTTATTGAGTTCGCATGAACGTTTAACCCGAAATATGGGAAGAGAGATTGGGTCCAACCGGGCGTGCCAGATTCTGTACGGTGTTTTTTGTCATCCCATTGAGATGGGAATACGTGTGCGCTTGTCAGGCGTACTACAGATCCGTCCTGCCTAGGGTAGGCTGGGGTTTATTGATTGTGGGGATTCGAATCTCCGGTAGCCGCGGACTAAGCTGTCGTTAATTACCCCTCGCCTTTGGAGCGAGGGAACCTCCGATTGACGGGTCAAACAAGTCATGCGAACTTAATGTGCAGTGTACGTATGTGTGTCTTGAGGGGTTTTGGATATATCGGGGTCCCCGCAGAGTTTTACGGGGGTCCCGCTACCCGGATAGCGGGATGGGGGTCAAGGGGACTAGCAGCCCCCTTGCGGGATGCGGGGCAGCGCCCCGTTAGAATTTTTTTCTAACGGGGATAGTGTTGTAGAGTGTGTGTGTGTGTGTGTGTATAAAGGAAGAATATCATCCAAAGGACGCGTGGGTGCCAGCGCTTCACGTGCCTAGCACGCGGGCGCTGAGCACTCACGCCTCACGTGCTTGGCACGTGGGCGTTGGGCGCCAGCATCCTACGTGCTTGGCACATAGGTGCTGGGCACTCGCGCCTCACGCGCTTGGCACGTGGGCGCTGGGAGCCAGCATCCCACATGCTTGGCACGTGGGCGCTGGGCGCCAGCATCCCACATGCTTGGCACGCGGACGCTGGGCGCTAGCGTCCCACGTGCTTGGCACGCGGGCGCTGAGCGTCAGCAGGAAAAGGGAATTTGTCTCTGCACTGGGAGCTGTGCTCCCGATTTGACTTCTGGAGTTAAACTCCTAAAAAGAGATTAATTTATGGAGTTGAACTCCAACAGATCTTTAATGGAGTTAAACTCCTATAAATCTTTAGAAATGATCAAAGGTGCCCTTTTGTTTCTCTCCCCTTTGGTCCTGGATCTTCCCAAGATGGGTTTTTATAGATGGGTCTCCTTCTTCTTCCTCTCGGTTGGCCGGATCTTAGAGAAAGAGGGTGAGATTTAAAAATATCTTCTTTTTAAGATCTAATGGAAGATCTTAGCTCCCTTTGTGGGTTTTGTGGTGAAAAACTATTTAATTTTGAAAAAGGAAGAGTAAAACTCTTAATTTAATTGAAAAAGAGAAGAAGGTTTAGAACCTTGAGGAAGGAGAAGGAGGCACAAAAACCCTAGAATTTTGAGAGAATGAATGCTTATCCTTTATTTTATTAGCATGTTGCCTTATATAGGCTTACAAATTTACATATAGCCCCTTTGGCTCTATAAAATGGCATTTTGCCCATCCCATGCCTCATGTACTTATTTCTTTTGCACATGAGCCGTTGGCTTTACAAAAATTTGGCTTTATGCCCATTTTTCTTACATTCATGTATGAAAATTATATCAAAATTATTTATTACATAATTTTCATTTTGGTATGGGGGAGGCTGGCCGCGGGGCTCGATTTGGGCATGGGCCCACTTGACCTGGGCTTGGGTCCACCTGGCTTGGGATTGACTTTGACTTTGATTTGGTCAACCGGGGTGTAATTTTTGACCCAACAATCCTAAGGGCTTTATCAACATGTGAGAGCAAGACAGTATCATAATACAAGTCTACATGTTAAGACAAAGAGCAACCAGATAGCATACTATAATGTCGAGAAAGAAAGTCCTCTCTATATATGTCCAAGCATCCACTATAATATACATCATATGTACAATAATGGCCACTAGGGCATATATATAACTAACAATCTCCCACTTGCACTAAGGCAAATTGTTGTAGTATCTCATATCCAACATCCCGAAGAGTCTCTCAAATTGTCTCTGGGGTATGGCCTTCATGAGTGGATCCGTCATGTTTTTCTTCGTGTCAACTCTCCTGACCTCGATCTCCCGGCGATCAACTATCTCCCAGATCAGGTGATACCGCCTTGGAATATGTCTGGATCGCTAATGGGACCTGGGTTCCTTGGCCAAAGCCACAGCTCCATTGTTATCATAATACAAAGGTATTGGATGCTCGATGGACGGACCCACATCAAGTTCATTTATGAACTTCTTCATCCAGACAGCCTCTTTGGCAGGATCGTTGGCAATGATTTTTTCAGCCTTCATTGTCAAGTCTGCCATGGTTTCCTGTTTGGAACTCTTCCAACAAACCGCCCCTCCATTGAAGGTAAAGACAAATCCCGAGACCGATTTAGAGTCGTCCTTATCACTCTGGAAGCTCGAATCGGTAAAGGACTCCACTTGGAGTTTACCGTTACCATACACCAAGAACATCTCTTTAGCCCTTCTCAAGTACTTGAGAATGTTCTTCACGGCTGTCCAGTGATTCTCTCCTGGATCTGCTTGATACCTACTCACTACACTTAGTGAGTATACTACATCGGGTCTGGTACATAACATTTCATACATGATAGAGCCTACTGCCGAAATATAGGGTATCCCTTGTATGCGAGCTCTCTCCAAATCAATCTTGGGAGACATCTCTTCAGAGAGAGTGAGTCCTGAGATCGTGGGTAAATTCCCAAGCTTGGAATCTTCCATACTAAACCTCTTTAGTATGGTGTCAATGTATCTGGATTGGGAGTATCCATTTAGATCCATCTCTATAGATTTTAATCCCCAATATGTAGGAGGCATCACCTAGATCTTTCATTGAGAAACTTTGTGATAAGAAGAGCTTGACCGAATGCAGCATATGAATATCATTTCCTATCAAGAGTATGTCATCCACGTACAATATGAGGAAGACAACCTTACTCTCTGCCACCTTTTTGTATATACAAGTTTCATCTACATTTTTGACGAAGTCAAACTCTTTGACTACGACATCAAAACAGATGTTCCAACTCCGCATGCCTGTTTCAACCCGTAGATGGATTTAAGCAGCCTGCACAACTTTCCGCTGCTCCCACTGTCCATGACGCCCTCTGGCTGAGTCATGTATACGCACTCTTCTAAATCACCATTTAGAAAGGCGATCTTAACATCCATCTGCCATATTTCGTAGTCATGGTATGCAGCAATAGCAAGTAGGATCCGGATGAACTCAAGCATAGCCACTGGAGAAAAGGTTTCATCATAATCCACACCTGGTCATTGACGAAAACCTCTTGCAACAAGTCTAGCTTTGAAAGTCTCAACTTTTCCATCTACACCAAGTTTCTTCTTAAAGATCCATTTGCTCCCTATGAGTTTTACCCCTTCGGGAGCAACTTCCAAAGTCCATACTTTGTTGGTGTACATGGATTCCATCTCAGATCGCATTGCATCCAGCCATTTCACAGAGTCCCCACTTATGATGCCCTGCTCGAAACTAGTTGAGTCATTATCTTCCATGATGCAATCCTTTCTCCTACCATCAATGAGAAAACCGTAGTATCTCTCAGGTGGATGAGGAACCCTACTAGATATGCGGAGAGGTTGAGGTTCTTCGGGTACTATCGAATCCTCTGGTTCCACCAAATCTTCTGTCATAGTTTGTATAGCTGGAACTTCTTCCAGTTCTACCTCCTTTCCACTAATTTCCTTTGCAAGAAATTCCTTTTTTAAAAAGGTGGCATGCTGAGCAACAAACACCTTTTGCTCATTAGGGTGGTAGAAGATATGTCCTCGCGAATGCTTGGGATATCATACAAACTTGCACAGAATTGACCTTGCCTCGAACTTGTCCAGATTTTACTTTTTAACATAGGCCGGGCAACCCAATATCTTAACAAAATTAAGAAACGGTCTCTTCCCCTCTCATATCTCATATGAAGTGGTAGGCACTGATTTGGTTGGAACTCTATTCAATAGGTATGCTGCTGTCTCAAGCGCATAACCCCAAAAGGAAATATGCAACTCAGCGGTGCTCATCATAAGCGCACCATATCCAATTGGGTGCGATTGCTCCGTTCCGATACACCGTTGTGCTATGGTGTATACGGTGGAGTAAGTTGAGAGAGAATCCCATTCTCTTTTAGATAGTCACGGAATTCCGTGCTCAAGTATTCTCATCCCCAATCAGATCATAGGATTTTAACACTTTTGCCCGTCTGGTTCTCGACTTCATACTTATATTCTTTGAATTTCTCAAAATCTTCGGACTTTTGTTTCAACGGGAACACATGTCCGTATCTTGAGAGATCGTCAGTGAATGTAATAAAGTATGAGGAACCATCCCTGGTATGTGTAGACATGGGACCGCATACATCACTATGTATCAGTCCCAAGAGTTCCGTAACTCTTTCTCCGTGTCCTGTAAACGGAGTTTTGGTCATCTAGCCTTTGAGACATGACTGAAAAGTTTCATAAGATGAAAATTCAAACGGATTCAAATATCCATCCTTATGTAACTTAGCTAATCGTGTCGTATTGATATGACCTAGTCTACAATGCCACAAAAAGTATTCGTTCATTTCTGAACTCTTCCTCTTGTGTATGTTTTGTACGTTAAAAATTGTGGTTTGATTTAGAACGTATATGCCATTATTTAATGAGCCTGATCCAATCAACTTTTGATTCAGAAAAATGTTCATAACATTCGTATATGCCATTATTTAATGAGCCTGATCCAATCAACTTTTGATTCAGAAAAATGTTCATAACATTATCCTGTACTACAAAATTATATCCTTCATTACTTAATAAAGAGACTGATATAAGATTGCATATCAGGTTCGGTATGTAATAACATTCGTTCAGAATCAATGTATTACCATTTGGTAATACAGGTGATATTCGCCAACTGTTTTGGCTGTAACAGTTGCACCATTCTCTACTCTTACGGAATGATCACCCATTCTCGGTTCACTACCTTTCCTTAGCCCATGTAACATATTATATATTTGGGATCCCGATCCGGTATCTAATACCCAGGACGTAGAGTGTACTGAGAAACAGTTCTCGGTAACTAACACACCCGAAGAAGATGTATCAATATACTTATTCTTCATTTGGGCAGCGTGGGAATCCGGATATTCCCTTATTTCCTACTCAGTCTTATAACAATTATAAGAAAGAACGGAACAAATGTTCCCCTGCTCAGCATAACAAGCGGGTTCAGTCAATACATCCATATTATTATCTTGATTAAGGCCTGACATGGTTGCTATCTGGAGAGAAAGAGAAGAAAACACTTAGCGTATGCTCTTACAAGATTAGATTGGTTTTTATCTTATCTAATCAGGATGGCTCCCACTGTTTTTATCAAATCTTCCCTCAAACCCTAAAAGGTAAGACTGGCCGGGATTAATTACACCTTACAAGTTCAACAATCTTTCAGCCATGCCAGTGTCAGTACTTTGAGGGAGGTTCCCCGTTCTTTCGCATGGACCTAATTAAAATAAACCTCGTTTTCCCATGGGCGTAACCCCGTTAACACATTTCTAGACACCTACTTGATCGGCTAATTATGATGTGCAAAACTCTCTCAGGAGTAACTCTTACTCACAGTGGGTATCGGGATCCAATTATCTCATAGAAGGTATGCAATCTCATTGCAAATTTCAACACTTGAAATTCCCGATAATATTTTTCCCCTAGCGTCCTATGGCCTTGACGGAGGTCAACAAACTATAGGCTGCTAGTCAAGTTCAACCCGTACATATCATGATTGAATTAAACCCACCCGCACGACCCTTGACGGAGGTCAACAAGGTCGTACGACTACCCTAATCCAATCGCATCATATGCAGCAGATAGGCACCAGTCAGCTACCGCACACTACGCCTTGACGTTGGTCAACAAACGTAGCACGAATACTAAGTAGCACTTGTCTGAAATGACGGAAGGCTACGACAGGTTTTTAAGAAAACCTTTTGCGTAATGAACTTGATATCGTTGCAAAATTGAGTGATTTTGAAAAGGTGTGTTTTTTAGGCTTTTTGCTAGTTTTGCTAAAGAAGTCACTCTTGGTGAAGGAATCTCGGCTCTTTCCTTATCGAATAAGGTGCAGAATATTTCTCAAATACCAATATGCAAACCAAGAATTATAGAATCAATCAAAAGACAAAACCGAGTGGGTTGTAGCATCTGCTAGTTTCGCTAAAGAGGTCACTCCCGGTGAAGGGATCTCGGCTCTTTCCTCATCGAATGAGGTGCTGGATATTCTACAAGGAATACCGCCATGCAAAGCAAAAACTAGAGCTACCTTTTTTGAAAATTTGATTCCACAACATCTTTTTAGGTTTCTTTCTTTTTCATTAATCTCATTAATGAAGTCCCATCAATTATGCTTCCTAAGCATCACAGAAGAAACGAAAATACAACGTACGCTTATGCCATCCGCATTCGCCACAGTGTCCCATTATGCACCGTTAGGTTACTTAACTAACGACATAGCGGGGTGGGACTAGCACGGGTGCAAAACACAAGAAACGTTTATTATATATCATATATATAATAATAAAGTATTCGTCTCAAGGATATAAAGTGATCATATCATAGAATATCAGCAGCAGAAGTCAACATATAAAATATCGGATATACTAAGAGATCCATGTTTTATATTAAGCCTAAAAAAAACTCAGATTCCCCGGTCGCGTCAAATAGCCAAACCCACTGTTAGTTATATGTATGCCCTAGAGGCCATTACTATACATATGATGTATATTGTAGTGGATGCTTGGACATATATAGGGAGGACTTTCTTGCTCGACATGATAGTATACTATCTGGTTGCTCTTTACCTTAACGTGTACATTGATTGTCTCTCTGTTACATGTTGGTAAAGCCCTTAGGATGTGTGCTTGACTACCTGGACTATGATGCGGATCATACTAGTGGGGACATGGTAGTCCATAAGTACATCCTTCAAAGTCCCTAGTCGTGGGTATATCGAGACGGGGCATCGATATACCAGAGTAGACTAGCGTGTACCTTCTCGACCCATACAGATGGGCGATGGATGATCCCATATCCATCGGTGTTTGACATCAGAGATGATATACGGGTGCTCAGTGGAGACTGGGTACACTGGACGGACTCGCCGAGAACTCCCAGATGGTATTATACTTCACGTCAGATGGCAGTTCTCTGGTGACACTGGTACAGAGTAGTCTGTTGACCCGAGATCGTCATAGAGTCTTGTGTGGTTCCCACTGTGCTTTGATTTCCATCTTACCACGTCCAAGAGGGCGTGCAAAATGGTGGTTTTTGGGTACAGCCCCGAGTCACATGGAGGCAATGAGCGATAGGAGGGGATTCGTCTCTCCCGGTATAGGGAGTTGATGTTGCGCTGTGTTCGATTGGCTATAACAGGAAATCCCTGGCCAGGGTTGCTGAGATTTACTGGTAAGTGTTACCAGTAGTTTCTCGAATTGTTATAGACCTCATATCAACACGACTTATCGAGCTATTGGGGTCTGACGTTTACCACCCCTAGGCAAGATATGCGACATATCAGACGATCAGACCGGACTGTACGTTAGTGTTACTGGTTGGATTCCCTGGAGTGTGAGCGGGCTTGCTCGTCGATCTTCAGATCGCTCAATACCTGGATGGCCGTTACGTTTAGCAGACCGCTTGCGGCTTGTGGGTGTTTGATATGATCATCATCTGTTGCCGGCGTACTGACGAGTCTTTAGAGTCCTACACAGAGATTTCCTGGCTCAAGCGAAACGAAATAGGAGCGCATATGAGATATGTGCGGGACCGAGAATGATACCAGTATGTGATACTGTATACGATTCTCGCGATTTGTGACATTGATCGGTTATATGCGATATAGCCGGGTTATCGGATCAAGTGTTGATTCGATAAGTTGTTACTGTTGAAACTAGTCGGTTATATGCGATATGACCGGATCGTTAAATCAAGTATTGATTTAATGATTTAATGTATAATTATATATTTGATATATCACTTTACATTAACTAGTATCGGTTCACTTAAGATAGATTTTCTCACTCGGATGTGCGCATTGTATATGCGATATATTTTTTTGTGCACTTAATTGTATCATGTTTGATGATGCATGTTAACTTGGTTAAGTGTAAAGATTAAACCATGGTTAAGTTAATGATTAGGGTTTTCCTTATCTGATTTATTTATTTATTTATTTTTAGAAAGGATTAAAGAAAAGAATGGTGGCTTTCTTTGTTTCTAGTTGAAACTTCATGAAGGTTTGACCAAAGCTACCATTCTTGTCTTCTTCTCCTAACCCTAACCATTCAACTAACCTTGGTTAATTCTCTACACTTGACTATAGTTAAAGTTATGATAAGTATTGATTTACTTTTGATTTTAAATTAACTTATCATAACTCTTTCTTCTTCTTCTTCATCTTCTTCCATGAAGAAAGCAAGCTCCATCAATGGTGATTGATAGAAATGAGTGAGAAATCCAATTCTAAAGTCTACCCACTTCCTATTTCTTCATCCTCTACCTCTTGCCAAGTAGTAGAGTGTGTTTTCTTCACAATTTTCTTGACTTGGTGAAGTCGGAGCTTGATTTAGCGATGCCTCGACGTAGATCATCTTCGGCATGGACATCGATGACCTAGCCCGTCCATTCTCCGATGAAGCCGACGCTAGAGCCCGGGACTTGTTATGGATAGCGAGGAGACTTCATTGCGGAGCTATAGAGGTGGAGAACCAGATCTACAAAGGTTGTATTTCCGTATCTCTTAGTTAAGTGTTAACTAGTTTACTTTTTCGCCTAAAAATCTAGCCGACGATCCGTAGTCTAGGGTTTCTCGGCACCGTATTTTTGAAATTGGCATGGTTGATACCTTGCGAGACCTCATTAGGATGCCTAGGAACCCTACAGTGGTATCAGAGCCTAGCTAGAGCCTTAGGCGAAGTCTAGACGCAATTTGAAGTCCGAACGAACCCGAAACCCAACCCGGAAAATGCTCTCTGTCCTTTTTCTAAAATCTGGGATTTTTCAACATTAAAAATATGCAGAAAATCAAGCAGGGTTTTCTAAGAATTACTGTAAATTTCGTGGACCTATTTCAACTTTCCCACCGCGGTTCCGCGGCATGAGCAAGGCTCATGCGGCGGATCCGCGGCTGTACGGCCACAGTATTTAAATTATTTTGCACAGTAATTCTTAGTTTCCAGTGGTGATTTTTCTGGGAATTTTTAATATTTTTTCTAGAGTTGAATTTTCTGGGATTGATTTGGGGATTCGGTGTTTCGATCGGAGTATCAAATTTTGTCTGTGTGGCTTTCCGGATAATTTTTAGAATATGTTAAAAAGTTCGACCGGATATAAATACCCAATTTTTCCCCTGTCGGGAAATTTCCAAGTGTTGGATTTTTCCGTAGTTTGACGACGTTCTAAGTAGTGCAAGTAACGCGATGGACCCTCTAGAAGACAACAAACCTTAACTCGATTATGTGACCGTCTTGAACTGCCCTTTGAACCTTAGGGTTTGGGGCAGTACGGCGTGCCACATGTGAGGCGTTGGCTTGACCCTTCTACGGCTGGACCGTTGGTACTGAGGCACGAACTGAATGTTGTTAGACTTATTTCATATGTTGAGCTGTATCGGGAAAACTTGGGTGTTCGATTGTTCGATCGAAAAGTTTAACATTTTTTGTTTATCTGGAATAGGATACAATAATTGGAATTCACAAAGAGTTATGAGATAACTGAATGAATGTTATAAACATAGCAGTTTAGTCTCACTTGATCGGTTGCCACGGAATTTTGATGTGATCAAAAGTCCGTCGCAATCACGTAGCGTACGCGGATACTCGCCGGGTAAACTTAATAGACAGCCTCACTCCATAGCCCCGACCAAGTGACTGTACGAGAACCCCGTCGCCGAAAGCATCCGTCCGGGTGCTCGCGGCAGCGGTGTTCCGCCTTGGTGCACTTCGTCGACGGCGTCGGGGGTGCGGCCGCCTACTGAAGTTTGCGACGAGCATTCGATCACGATGTCGGGAATCTTGTTGAATTGCCCGACTTGATATTGAGAAGTGTTTTCGATAATGAGACTAAAATGCGGGTTTATAATTGTTAGGCATGTGATGTCTAAGGAATCATTGTTTTAGGCATGCGATGTCTAAGGAGATTGCGGATTCCAACTGTTGTAGTTTTACACTTTCTTTTCTGTGACCGTAAGTGTAATATGTGATATCGCCGGTTTCGTTGCTATATGTCAACGACAATTGGGATGCGCATATTTACTTACGTTGATGACATGTGATGTTATGTGTTGCTGGATATGTTATATTGGATCGTCGTGTTTGAATAGCCGGGGGTTTTTATGTGAGATGGGTGTTTTTCATTTTCATTCATGTAAAAACTTGTATGTAATATTCTTTTATTGGGGCGCTTCCAGGTTGCGGAAGTTGTCACCTTTTGTATATTATTTACTTTTCTGCACTAGGATAGACCCAAGGAGGAGGGCACAAGTAACCGGGTTCTGAAGTCCAGTGGGAGACCAACTCGAGGAGTCGAGTCCGGGTCTCCTAACTCTAGAATTGGTAGGGTTGCTTGCCGCTCTCGTAGGGGTCTAGGGGTGTGGGATTGGCTATTCATCACGACCGTGGAATCCGTGTTTTATACTGGCTCGTATTGAAAACACGGACGTCCTAATATATCCAATATTTCATATGTTTGTTCTGCTGCGATATCTGTGATGTGATCATGTGATGTTCTGTGATAGATACAGTATATAGTATATATGATATATTATATAGACGTTACTTATGTTTTACACCCGCGCTAGCCCTGCCCCGCTCTGTCGTTAGTTACCTAACCTAATGATGCACGAGGGGACATCGAGGCGAATGCGGATGGCATAAGTGTACGTCGTATTTATCTGTGATGTTTAGGTACATAATTGATGGGACTTCATTAATGAGATTAATGAAATAAAAAAAACCTAAGATGTTGTAGAATCAAATTTCAAAATAAAACAGGTAGCTACAGTTCTTGCTTTGCACAGCGGTATATATGATATATCCTGCACCTTATTCGATGAGGAAAGGACCGAGATCCCTTCACCGGGAGTGACTCCTTTAGCAAAAACTGGCAGATGCTACACACTCGGTTTGTCTTTTGATTGCTTTTAAGAGTTTTTGCTTTGCACAGTGATATATATGATATATCCCGCACCTCATTCGACGAGGAAAGGACCGACGATCCCTTCACCGGGAGTGACTCCTTTAGCAAAACTAGAAAAGCCTCAAAAACACTCCATTTTAAAAATCATTTGATTCTACAACGATATCAAGTTCATTACGCAATAGGTTTTCAGAAAAACCTGTCGTAGCCCTCCGTCATTTCAGATAAGTTGTATATAGTATTCGTGCTGCATTTGTTGGCTTTAGTCAAGGTGCAGTGTGCGGTAGCTATATGCTGCTTATCTGTTAGCATACGATGCAATTGGATTAGGGTAGTCGTGCGGCTTTGTTGGCTTTCGTCAAGGGTCGTGCGGGTGGGTTTAATTCAATCAAGAAATGTACGGGCTGAACTTGACTAGCGGGCTATGGTTTGTTGGCTTTCGTCAAGGTCATAGCACGTTAGGGGCAAAATATTATCGGGAATTTCAAGTGTTGAAATTTGCAATGAGATTGCATACCTTCTATGAGATAGTTGGATCCCGATACCCGCTGCGAGTAAGAGTTACTCCTGGGAGAGTTTTATACATTACAATTAGCCGATCAAGTAGGTGTCTAGAAAGGTGTCAACGGGGTTACGCCTCTGGGAAAACGAGGTTTACATTAATTAGGTTCGTGCGAAAGCACGGGGGACCTCCCTCAAAGTACCGACGCTGGCCTGGCTGAAAGATTGGCGAACTTGTAGTGTGTAACTAATCCCGGCTAGTCTTTCCTTTTAGGGTTTGAAGGAAGATTTGATAAAAAGCAGTGGGAGCCATCCTGATTAGATAAAATAATAACCAATCTGATCTTGCAAGAGCGCACGCTGAGTGTTTTCTTCTCTCTCTCTCCAGGTAGCGACCATATCACGCCTTAATCAAGATAATAATACGGATTATTGACCGAACCCGCTTGTTATACTGAGCTGGGGAACGTTGGTCCCGCTCCAACTTATAATTGTTATAAGACAGAGCAGGAAATTAGGGAATACCAGATTTCCCGTGCCGCCCAAACGAAGAGAGTGCATGCTGATGCATCATCTTCGGGTGTGTTCATTACAAAGAACTGTTTCTCTGTATCCTCTACGTCCTGGGTATGTGATACCAGATCAGGATCCCAGATATGTAATCTGTTACATAGGGCTACAGAAAGGTAGAAAACTGAGAATGGGTGATAAGTTTCATGAGGCAGAAAACGGGGCAAGTGTTGCAGCCAAGTCTGTTGGTCACTGTCACCCTGTATTACAAATACATTGATTCGGAACGAATGTTATTAGATACCGAACCTGATATACAAAATCATATCAGTCTCTTTATTAGTAAAGAAATGATAAAATTTTGTATTGTTGGATAATATTTTGAACATTTCCTATATCAAAAGTTGATCGGTTCAGGCACGTTATCTAAAAGCATTAATGTTCTAAATCAAACCACAGTTCTTAGTATACGGAACACACACAAGAGGAAGAGTTCAGAAATGAACGAATCCTTCTTGAGGCATTGTAGACTAGGTCATATCAATGCGACCCGACTGGCTGAAGTTACATTTAGATGCATATTTAAATTAGTTTGAATTTACATCTTGTGAAACTCGCCAGTCATGTCACAAAGATAAGATGACCACAGCTCTGTTTATTGGAAACAGAGAAAGAGTTAGTAAACTCTTGGGATGATACATGTTGATGTATGTAAGGTCCCCTGTCTACACATGCCAGGACAGGTTCTTTGTACTTCATTACATTCTCTGATAATCTCTCGAGATTCAGACATATGTTCCTGTTGAAACATGAGTCCGAGCCTTTTGAGATATTCACAGAATATAAGCTAGAAGTAGAGAATCAATACGGGTATAAGTATTATGTCCTATGATGAGATCAAGGAGGAGAATACTTGAGCAGGAAAATCCTGGATTATTCTAAAGGAGAATGAGATTCTCTCTCAGCATTACTCCTCCGTATACACCATAGCACGATGGTATATCGGGGCGGAGCGATCACACCCTATATGATAAGGTGTGCTCTATGATGAGTACTACTGAGTTACCTATTTCCTTTTTGGGAGTTATGCACTTGAGAAGCTGCATACCTATTGAATAGGGTTCCAATCAAATCAGTTGCCTACCGCTTCATATGTGATATGGAAAGGGAAGAGCCCATATCTTAAGTTGGTTAAGATTTGGGGTTTTCCGGGCTATGTCTAAAAGCATAATCCGGACAAGCTCGAGGCGAGGTCTGTTATGTAAAACTGGAAATGTTCCAGCTATACAAACAACAGCAGATGATTTGGCAGAACCAAAGGATTCAGTAGATTCCAACGAACCTCAGCCTCTCCGCCGATCTAGTAGGGTTCCTCACCCACCTGAGAGATACTTCGGTTGCTCTATGACAGTGGGAGCGAGGACTGCATCATGAGATGATGACCCAACTAGTTTCGAGCTGGCCATCGAGAGTAAGACTCTGTAAGAGTGGCTGGATGCTTAGTGATCTGAGATGGAATCCATGTACACCAACAAAGTATGGACTTTGGTTGCTATATCTGAAGGGTTAAATCCCCATCAGGAGCAAGTATATCTTGAGAAGATTACTTGGTGTACATCGAAAAGTTGAGACTTTCAAAGCTAGACTTGTTAAAGCTTTTCGTCATCGACCAGGCGTGGATAATGATGAAACCTTTTCAAGTAGCTATGCTTAAGTCCATCCTGATCCTACTTGCCACGGCTACATACCATGACTACGATATCTGGCGGTTGGGTGCCATGACTACTTTTCTAAATAATGATTTAGAAGAGAACGTCTATAGGAACACTGCCAGAGGGCTTCGTAGACAGTGGGAGCAGCGGAAACGTGTGCAAGATGTTTTATAGGATAAAGCAGGCATCGTGGAGTTGGAATGTCTGTTTTGATGAGTTAGTCAAATAGTTTGACATCATCAAAATGGTAGATGAACCTTGTATAAACAAAAAGGTAGTAGGGAGTATGGTGACGATCCTCGTAGAGTACGTGGATGACATACTCTTGATAGGGAAGTAGTTTCCTATGCTACGCTCGATCAATCTCCGATTATCACAAAGATTCTCCATATAGCATCAAAGTGATACCTACTAAATCCTGGACTTTGGATCTATGAGATAGATCTAAATGGATGTTAGGATACTCACTAGCAATAGTGAGATGGTATCAGTTGATCCTGGGGAGAATCACTGGAAGGGTTCCAGGGTGATAAAGACGACTGAATGTCAGTCACAGGCATTGTCTTTACCCTCAGTAAAGGGACGGTATGTTGGAAGAGTTCCAAGCTAGATACCGTGACACACTAGACGATAAAGGCAGGATACATCGCTACTTAAGATGCTACCAAAGAGGCTGTTTGGGTGTATATTGGTTCATAAGAGGAACTATGTTCCTCCCATTGTGTGATAATGGAGTTGTGGCTTATGCCAAGGAACGCAGGTCCCATCAGTGATCCAGACATATTCTAAGGCAGTATCACCTGATCATGGAGATAGTTGATCTCCAGGGAGATCGAGGTTAGGAGAGTAGACTCAGAGGACAACACAGCGGATCCACTCACAAAGGCCTGTTCCCAGAGAGAGACTTTTATGGGATGGTTGAGTATGAGATACTGCAACCACTGCTATCAGATGGCCTTAGTGCAAGTGGGAGATTGTTAGTTATATGTATGCCCTAGAGGCCATTACTATACATAGGATGTATATTGTAGTGGATGCTTGGACATATATAGGGAGGACTTTCTTGCTCGACATGATAGTATGCTATCTGGTTGCTCTTTACCTTAACGTGTACATTGATTGTCTCTCTGTTACATGTAGGTAAAGCCCTTAGGATGTGTGCTTGACTACCTGGACTATGATGCGGATCATACTAGTGGGGATATGGTAGTCCATAAGTACATCCTTCAAAGTCCCTAGTCGTGGGTATATCGAGACGGGGCATCGATATACCAGAGTAGACTAGCATGTACCTTCTCGACCCATACAGATGGGCGATGGATGATCCCATATCCATCGGTGTTTGACATCAGAGATGATATACGGGTGCTCAGTGGAGACTGGGTACACTGGACGGACTCGCCGAGAACTCCCAGATGGTATTATACCTCACGTCAGATGGCAGTTCTCTGGTGACACTGGTACAGAGTAGTCTGTTGACCCGAGATCGTCATAGAGTCTTGTGTGGTTCCCACTGTGCTTTGATTTCCATCTTACCACGTCCAAGAGGGCATGCAAAACGGTGGTTTTTGGGTACAGTCCCGAGTCACATGGAGGCAATGAGCGATAGGAGGGGATTCGTCTCTCCCGGTATAGGGAGTTGATGTTGCGCTGTGTTCGATTGGCTATAACAGGAAATCCCTGGCCAGGGTTGCTGAGATTTACTGGTAAGTGTTACCAGTAGTTTCTCGAATTGTTATAGACCTCATATCAACACGACTTATCGAGCTATTGGGGTCTGACGTTTACCACCCCTAGGCAAGATATGCGACATATCAGACGATCAGACCGGACTGTACGGTAGTGTTACTGGTTGGATTCACTGGAGTGTGAGTGGGCTTGCTCGTCGATCTTCAGATCGCTCAATACCCGGGTGGCCGTTACGTTTAGCAGACCGCTTGCGGCTTGTGGGTGTTTGATATGATCATCATCTGCTGCCGGCGTATTGACGAGTCTTTAGAGTCCTACACAGAGGTTTCCTGGCTCAAGCGAAACGAAATAGGAGCGCATATGAGATATGTGCGGGACCGAGAATGATACCAGTATGTGATACTGTATACGATTCTCGCGATTTGTGACATTGATCGGTTATATGCGATATAGCCGGGTTATCGGATCAAGTGTTGATTCGATAAGTTGTTACTGTTGAAACTAGTCGGTTATATGCGATATGACCGGATCGTTAAATCAAGTATTGATTTAATGATTTAATGTATAATTATATATTTGATATATCACTTTACATTAACTAGTATCGGTTCACTTAAGATAGATTTTCTCACTCGGATGTGCGCATTGTATATGCGATATTTTTTTTTTGTGCACTTAATTGTATCATGTTTGATGATGCATGTTAACTTGGTTAAGTGTAAAGATTAAACCATGGTTAAGTTAATGATTAGGGTTTTCCTTATCTTATTTATTTATTTATTTATTTTTAGAAAGGATTAAAGAAAAGAATGGTGGCTTTCTTTGTTTCTAGTTGAAACTTCATGAAGGTTTGACCAAAGCTACCATTCTTGTCTTCTTCTCCTAACCCTAACCATTCAACTAACCTTGGTTAATTCTCTACACTTGACTATAGTTAAATTTATGATAAGTATTGATTTACTTTTGATTTTAAATTAACTTATCATAACTCTTTCTTCTTCTTCTTCATCTTCTTCCATGAAGAAAGCAAGCTCCATCAATGGTGATTGATGAAAATGAGTGAGAAATCCAATTCTAAAGTCTACCCACTTCCTATTTCTTCATCCTCTACCTCTTGCCAAGTAGTAGAATGTGTTTTCTTCACAAGTTTCTTGACTTGGTGAAGTCGGAGCTTGATTTAGCGATGCCTCGACGTAGATCATCTTCGGCATGGACATCGATGACCTAGCCCGTCCATTCTCCGATGAAGCCGACGCTAGAGCCCGGGACTTGTTATGGACAGCGAGGAGACTTCATTGCGGAGCTATGGAGGTGGAGAACCGGATCTACAAAGGTTGTATTTCCGTATCTCTTAGTTAAGTGTTAACTAGTTTACTTTTTCGCCTAAAAATCTAGCCGACGATCCGTAGTCTAGGGTTTCTCGGCACCGTATTTTTGAAATTGGCATGGTTGATACCTTGCGAGACCTCATTAGGAAGCCTAGGAACCCTACAAATCTCTAGACCCCTACAAGAGTGGCAAGCAACCCTACCAATTCTAGAGTTAGTGTTAGTGTATATGCCCTAAGGGCCTTTATTGTATCATACTAGCTTGTATATTACTTAATGGAAGCTTAGGATATTCACAGTTATATTAACAGTCTTGCTAAACATGGTAGTATGCTACTTGGTTTGTTTCTATCTTAATATGTGTATATGTTAGCATATTGAGAATACATATTGATAGAGCCCTTAGGATCTTGCTTGACTACCAGCGTTGTGATGGCAGTCACACTAGTGGAGGCTGGGTAGTCTACAAGCACATCCTTTTTCAGGTCCCTAGTCGTAGGATTATTGAAACATGGTATCGATACTCCGGAGTAGACTAGTGTGTACGCTTCTCATCCCAGTTGGGGAGATGGTCTGTCCCACAGCCATCAGTACGTCGTACTGGAGATAGTATACAGGTGCTCGTTGGGTTATGGGTACACCGAACAAGTCTCGCAGGGAACTGTTGGTTGGTGTTATACCCGTCGTCGGTTAACAGTTCCCAGGTGACATGAGTACAGCATAGTCCGCAGACTTGACACTGCTGCTTCGCCTCGAGTGTGTTCCCACTGTTCTTAGATTGCTACCCTACCACGGCTCAAAGGAGTCGTGCAAACAGGTAGCAGTTGGGTGCAGTCCCGAAGCACTTGGAGGTAGTGGCGGTTAGATAGGATTCGTCTCTCCCGGTATTGGGAGTTGATATCGCGCTGTGTTTGGAGAGCCATTACGCAAAGTCCCTGACCAGGGCAAGCGAGATTTACTGGTAGGATTTCCAGTAGCTTCTCAAAGTGTAATGGGCTTCACTCCGACACGACTTATACTGCTTTTAGGGGACTGACGCTTGCCGCCCCCTAGGCCCAATATGCGATAGTCCTAGACGAACAGACCAGACTATACGGAGATTGTCACATCAGGCTCAGTAGGAGTTCGGATGGGTTTCCTCATCGGCCTTCTTATCGACATCTACCTGAGGACCGTTACGTACAGCTAGTGCCGCTTGCGGTCTGTGGTTAAACCCACTGCCAGCGTGGTAGTCGAGTCTTTAGAGTCCCACACAGAGAGTTTCCCTGCTTCGGGCGAAACGATATAGAGGTCGTATGTTTTTACGACAGGGTTCGGACACATACGTGTTTTTACGCACGTACGATATTCGGACAGTTTTTACTAGCGGGATTTAGTTTAAGCCAGATTCTAGTATTGGATTATTGGATTTATACAGTCTCAGTATTTCCGTGTTTTCACGGATAGGAGGGGCATTCTCGTAAATTATCGAGAAGCTTCTAGAAGATTGATGAGTTGGAGGCTTAGGTGGAATTTGTATTAATTGGTTTAATGACTCATGGTGTGATTCATCCAAAGGAGTTAATGATGCATTTATAGCTTAATGACTCATGGGATGAATCACACAAGGTGAGTTAATGAAGCATGATGATATTATTATTTGTTATTCTTTTAATAAATATCTTATACTTCATATATTCACAATGAGATATTTTTCCAAGATCATTCTCACTCTCACCTTCTCTCTCCTCAAGCTCTCTCTCTTCAAGCACTAACCCTAACCTCTCATATGTTGAGATCCAAGGGTTAGCAAGACTAATAGATCCCTAATCCTATTCTATATCCTCTAGGTTACTTTGATTAGCACTCATAGCAACCTAATTACCTCAAGTTAGAGGTTAAGCTTGGAGAAGTAGCTCTCGGGTGGATCTTCTATCACATCGAGGAGGCCGACGAGGAGGTGATCAAAGAGAACAAGAAGGACTTGATTTAGGTATAATCATCTTTCATAGTAGCTAATGACTTCTATGTTGTTGTTAGTTAGGGTTTGGCAAAGATCCATAAAGTTAGTCGATGTTAGTTTAAACAAAATGATTGTTTTACCTATTCCGCCTCCCCGCATCATGTAGGGTGTCTAACGTCGACTTACAGTGGTATCAGAGCCTCGCTAAACCGTAACTAACTTGTTAGCAAAGTCGTTAGAAATTCGATCGCAAAACGAACCCGAAAAAACATCATTTTGACATAGTTTCTGTCGATTTTAAAACGGGGTCTAAAAATTTTTCTGAGACCCTTAAAAATACAAGCAGGGAATTATAAGGTTACTGGAGAAATTTGGGACTGTGACTCGGCCAAACCGCCGCAGAACCGCGGCCGATCCAAGCGATCCGCCGCGGATCCGCCGCCGAGTTGAAGCCGAGTCAGCCCAAATTTGCCTAGTAACTCTTCTGTGTTAATTTTGTATTTTCTAGGATGTTTTGTTTCTGCTCAAGTTTCAGGTGCACAGAGAAGTATTTGGAGTAGAATCATTTATGTTTGCTTGATCGAAATTCTACGATATTTGGTTAACTTGATTATATCTGTGATTTGTTTAATGTGTTCGTAAACCTCTCCTAACTGCTAGTATGTCGGTTAGCAGGGGGTTGCACATTTCTGTAATGGTTTTTACTGTTTGTGTTTGTGGACTTGTTGGATTTTCGTGAATGGATAGCCGGGGATGTGAGACGAGCGTTTCTTTCATTCAAATGTAATTTGTAAATTGTTGTAATATTCTTTTGTGGGGCACTTCCGGGTTGAGGTTGTAGCCACCGTTGTATTATTTCATTTACTATTTTTTGCTCCTAGGATATACTCAAGGTGTGATGCACAAACTACTGGGTACTTTGAAGTGTTTAGTGGCCTACTCACGTTGTTGAGGGAGACCGCTTCACTTCGGGTACTTGGCTGGTAGTTTGCCGTACCCGTAGGGGTCTAGGGTGGGGTTTTGGCTATTCATCGTGACTGTGTAATCCGTCTTTCTTTGCAGGCTCAAAAGGAATGCAGATTCGTAGAAAATCCAATATGTTCATCTGTGATCTGGAATGCCTATTATTGCGTCTGATGAATGTACAATATGTATATATGATAGCTATTAGACGTCACTTATGTTTTACACCCGCGCTAGCCCAGCCCCCGCTCTGTCGTTAGTTAAGTAACCTAACGGATGAATGACGAGGCCCAGTGGCGAATGAGGATGGCATAAGAACGTTGTATTTTCGTTGTTTTCTGCAATGATAGGATAATGATGGGACACATTATATTAATGCAAAGAAAATAAACCAAAGTTGAATCGTTGGAACAGTTTAAAAAAAACCACTCGGTTATTTTAAAACAGAAGATATTTTTAATTGCGGAGCTTTAACCACTCCTTTTAAAAGCTATCAGGTTCCTTCGATCATATCAAGTTCACTACGTTCACGGTTTCGCCAAAACCAATCGTAGCCCTCCGACATTTCATTTGGGTATTCAGTAGTATTCAAGCTATGTATTTTGACTAACGCCAAGGCATGGTGTTTGGTAGCTGCTGGGTATTCATTTTTTGCATAGATAGATGAGTTAGTTTGGGACAGTCGTATTATCATTTGGCCAACGTCAGGGGTATATACGGATGGGTTTAAATTAACAAGATAATGATGGGTAGAACTTGACATGTGACTTATGACATTTTGACCAACGCCAAGGTGAGTATGGGGCAGAAATTTATGTTGGGAATTTCTAAAGAAACTAAAACTTGCAAAGAGATGCATACCATTTGGAGTGTGATAATTTTGGTAGGATTCCTTCAGCTTTATCACACGATGATATTTGGATCCCGATCCTACTGTGAGTATCCGCTACTCATCAGGAGATTCGTCACTTAACAATCAATGCTATAAACCAAGTAGGTGTCGAGAAAGGTGTCAGCGGGGCTACGCTCCCAGAGAAAAGAGGTTATTTAATTAAGGAACTTCGCGAAAGTGCCGTAAAACCTCCCTCGAAGTACCGACACCGGCCTGGCTGAACGGTTAAGCAGGTATTGTACGGTAAGAATAGTCCTGACTAGTTCTTCCTTTTTGGTTTGAGGAGGGATTTGAGAAACAGTGGGAGCCATCCAGTTTAGATAAACTAAAAATCACTCTAAACTTGCAAGAGTATCATGCTAAAGTGTTCCCTCTCTCTCTCAATTGCAGCGACCCAGAACATGACAGGACTTAAGTTACTATTAGAAAAAAATATTCTGACAGGGCCAAACTATAAAGATTGGTTCCGGAATGTCAAGATGGCTTTGACTTATGACAAATTGGGGTATGTCCTTACTGCTAAGGCACCTGCTGTCCCTGGTCCAAAATCCAGTATTGCGGATAAGGAAATCCACAAGACCTGGGAGTTAGATTGCGCGAAGGACAAATGCATCGTGCTTGCCTCTATGAATAATGAACATCAGAGGAGATACAAGGATATCGATCTTGAATCCATATTTCTCCATACAAAGGATCTGTATGGAGAGCAATCTCGTATAGCTAGATACGAGACCTCGAAGAACTTGTTTCAGTCGAGGCTGGCCGTCGGATCATCTGTAGGAGAACATGTCCTTAAGATGATTGGCTATATAGAAAAGCTCGCGGACCTCGAGACGACTTTGGAGAACGAGCTCTATACAAACTTGATTTTTCATTCCCTTCCTTCCATATACGCCCAGTTTATTCTGAATTTCAACATTCAAAAAAAAGAAGTTGAACTTCCAGAACTCCTTAACATGTTGAGGAGTGCAAAGGGCACCTTACAGAAGGCAAGGAAAACACCCGCTATATTTGTTCGCGGTGCTTCCTCTTCCGGGTCTAAGGCTAGGGCCAAAAGAAGGAAGAAGAAGGCCGCTACCAAACCAAGAGGAGGTGTTGGTAAGGTGGGAGCTAAGGGAAAGGAAAAGGTTGCGGTGCCAGTAGTGGCAAAGGACGAGTGCTTCCACTGTCGTAGGAAAGGGTACTGGAAGAAAGATTGCAAAGCTTGGATTGCCAAGAACCAGGAACCGAAGCAAGTTGTGGTTTCGATTTCAGGTGTGTTTGTAATTGAAAATTGTCTGTCAATCAACTCTACTTTCTGAGTATTGGATACCGGATCAGGATCTCATATATGCAATTCATTGTAGGTACTGAGAAACCGTAGAGTGCTGAAGGTTGGTGATATGACCCTCCAGGTTGCTAACGGAGCTAGCGTGGGTGCTGTGTCCGTAGGGGATTATCACCTTGGATTGACTAGTGGACATATTTTGGTTTTACATAACTGTTTTTGTGTACCCAGTTTAATGTGTAATATCATATCAGTATCGTTGTTATCAAAAGAAGATTATGATTTCAAGTTTGTAAGCGATGTTGTTAACATCCACCTTAATCATGGTTTGATTGGGTCCGGTATACTAGATAACGGTATATATGTGTTAAACCAATTACAGATTTCAATGTCCAGAACACACTAAAAAGAAAGTCTCCAGATATAAATAAGGTTTTCTTATGGCATTGTAGACTAGGTCACATCAATGAGACAAGGTTAACTAAGTTACATAGAGAAGGATATTTGGATCCGTTCGAATATCAATTTTATACCACTTGTCAATCATGTCTCAAAGGAAAGATGACAAAGACTCCATTCACTGGACATAGAGTAAGAGCGAGCGAGCTCTTAGGACTCATACACAGCGATGTATGTGGTCCAATGTCTACACATGCAAGAGGTGGTTTTTCATATTTCATTACTTTTATGGATGATTACTCTAGGTACGGATTCATTTTCTTAATGAAACATAAATCTGAGACTTTTGAGAAATTCCAAGAATATAAGAATGAAGTAGAAAACCAAACCGGCAAAAGTATTAAGACACTGAGATCTGATCGAGGTGGTGAATACTTAAGTGCCGAGTTCCTAGGTTACCTAAAAGAGAAAGGAATTCTCTCTCAGCTTACTCCTCCATACACTCCATAGCATAACGGTGTATCGGAGAGACGGAACCGAACCCTATTGGATATGGTACGTTCCATAATGAGTAATGCTGAGTTACCACGATCTTTCTGGGGTTATGCACTAGAATCAGCTGCATATCTTTTGAACAGGGCTTCTACCAAGACTGTGCCTACCACGCCATATCAGATGTGGAGTGGGAAGAAACCCTATCTTCAGTATCTGAAGATATGGGGATGTCCAGCTTTTGTTAAAAAGTAGCATGCGGATAATCTCGAGACACGATCAGTACAGTGTAAGTTTGTGGGATATCCAAAGAACTCCAAGGGGTATTTCTTCTATTACGCAGAGGAACAAAAGGTTTTTGTTTCTCGTAATACCCATTTTCTAGAACAGCGGTTTTTACAAAAAGAAACAAGTGGGAGCGAAATAGAACTGGAAGAAATTCCAGAACCACAAACTACTACTGAAAGTTTGGTAGAACCAGTAGTTCAAGAAGAATAGGACATTCCCGCACCTCTCCGCAGGAGTAGTAGATCGTCTCATCCGCCTGAAAGATACTACGGTTTTCTCATAGACGGGGATAGAGAAGATTGCATCATTGATAATGATGAACCTACTAGCTTCCAGCAGGCCATCCAGAGCGGCGACTCGGTAAGATGGCTGGATGCAATGAGGTACGAGATGGAGTCTATATACACCAACAAAGTATGGACTTTGGACTTTGCTCCAGATGGGGTAAAACCCATAGGATGCAAATGGATCTTCAAGAAAAAGATTGGTATAGATGGACAGGTGGAAACCTATAAAGCTAGACTTGTTGCAAAGGGTTTTCGTCAAAGACCTGGTTTGGACTATGACGAAACTTTTTCTCCAGTGGCTATGCTCAAATCCATTCGGATCCTTCTTTCCATTGCTACCTTCCATGATTATGAGATCTGGCAGATGGACGTAAAGACAGCTTTTCTAAATAGTAATTTAGAAGAGTGCGTCTATATAGATCAGCCAGAAGGTTTCAATCAGAGTGGGAGCAGCGGGAAAGTGTGCAAGTTGCTTAAGTCCATTTATGTACTGAAGCAGGCATCGCGGAGTTGGAACATCTGTTTTGATGAAACGGTCAAAGAATATGACTTTATCAAAAATCCAGATGAACCATGTATATATAGTAAAATTGTAGCACGAACTGTCGTATTCCTCGTCTTATACGTGGATGACATTCTCTTAATAGGAAATGACATTCCTATGCTACAATCTGTCAAAGGATTCTTGTCACACAGGTTCTCCATGAAAGACCTGGGTGATGCCTCTTACATTCTGGGGATCCGGATCTATCGTGATAGATCCAAGAGGATGTTGGGACTTTCGCAGTCCAGGTATATCAACACTATACTGAAAAGATTCAGTATGGAAGATTCTAAGCGCGGTAGTTTACCGGCTTATCACGGAATCACCCTCTCCAAAGAGATGTCTCCCAAGACTGATTTGGAAAGGGATCGCATATCTATTATACCCTACGCTTCTGCGGTAGGCTCTATAATGTATGCGATGTTGTGCACCAGACCAGATGTAGCTTACGCACTGAGCGTGGTAAGCAGGTATCAGTCAGACCCAGGGGAGAAGCACTGGATAGCAGTAAAGAACATTCTCGAGTACCTGAGAAGGACTACGGAGATGTTCTTGGTTTACGGCCGAAAATACCTCAAGATCGAGGCCTTTACTGATTCCAGCTTCCAGAGTGATAAGAATGACTCCAAGTCCATGTCAGCTTATGTCTTTACCCTCAATGGAGGGGCGATGTGCTGGAAGAGTTCCAAGCAGGACACCGTTGCTGACTCAACGATGGAAGCGGAGTATATCGCTGCTTGCGATGCCGCAAAAGAAGCGGTCTGGATGAAGAAGTTCCTAACAGAACTTCAGGTGGTTCCATCCATTGTTGATCTAATACCTCTGTATTGTGACAACAACGAGACTATAGCTTTAGCAAAGGAACCCAGGTCCCATCAGAAGTCCAGACACATCTTAAGGCGATATCACCTGATCAGGGAGATCATAGATCGCCGGGAGATCGAGGTCCGGAGAGTTGCTACAGAAGAGAACACTGCAGATCCATTCACTAAGGCCTTACCTCAGATTCAGTTCGAGAGGCTACTCGAGATGATAGGTCTTCGATACGCCAGTACATGGCCCTAGTGCAAGTGGAAGATTGTTAGTGTATATGCCCTATGGACCATTATTATATCATACTAGCTTGTATATTACTTAATGGAAGCTTGGGTTATTCACAGTTATATTAACAGTCTTGCTAAACATGGTAGTATGCTACTTGGTTTGTTTCTATCTTAATATGTGTATATGTTAGCATATCGAGAATACATATTGATAGAGCCCTTAGGATCTTGCTTGACTACCAGCGTTGTGATGGCAGTCACACTAGTGGGGGCTGGGTAGTCTACAAGCACATCCTTTTTCAGGTCCCTAGTCGTAGGATTATCGAGACAGGGCATCGATACTCCGGAGTAGACTAGTGTGTACGCTTCTCATCCCAGTTGGGGAGATGGTCTGTCCCACAGCCATCAGTACGTCGTACTGGAGATAGTATACAGGTGCTCGTTTGGTTACGGGTACACCGGACAGGACTCGCAGGGAACTGTTGGTTGGTATTATACCCGTCGTCAGTTAACAGTTCCTAGGTGACATGAGTACAGCATAGTCCGCAGACTTGACACTGCTGCTTCACCTCGAATGTGTTCCCACTGTTCTTAGATTGCTACCCTACCACGGCTCAAAGGAGTCATGCAAACAGGTAGCAGTTGGGTGCAGTCCCGAAGCACTTGGAGGCAGTGGCGGTTAGATATGATTCGTCTCTCCCGGTATTGGGAGTTGATATCGCGCTGTGTTTGGAGAGCCATTACGCAAAGTCCCTGGCCAGGGCAAGCGAGATTTACTGGTAGGATTTCTAGTAGCTTCTCAAGGTGTAATGGGCTTCACTCCGACACGACTTATACCGCTTTTAGGGGACTGACGCTTGCCGCTCCCTAGGCCCAATATGCGATAGTCCTAGACGAACAGACCGAATTGTACGGAGATTGTCACATCAGGCTCGGTAGGAGTTCGGATGGGTTTCCTCATCGGCCTTCTTATCGACATCTACCTGGGGACCGTTACGTACAGCTAGTGCCGCTTGCGGTCTGTGGTTAAACCCACTGCCAGCGTAGTAGTCGAGTCTTTAGAGTCCCACACAGAGAGTTTCCCTGCTTCGGGCGAAACGATATAGAGGTCGTATGGTTTTACGACAGGGTTCGGACACATACGTGTTTTTACGCACGTACGATGTTCGGACAGTTTTTACTAGCGGGTTTTAGTTTAAGCCAGATTCTAGTATTGGATTATTGGATTTATACAGTCTCAGTATTTTCGTGTATTCACGGATAGGAGGGGCATTCTCGTAAATTGTCGAGAAGCTTCTAGAAGATTGATGAGTTGAAGGCTTAGGTGGAATTTTCATTAATTGGTTCAATGACTCATGGTGTGATTCATCCAAAGGAGTTAATGATGCATTTATGGCTTAATGACTCATGGGATGAATCACACAAGGTGAGTTAATGAAGCATGATGATATTATTATTTGTTATTCTTTTAATAAATATCTTATGCTTCATATATTCACAATGAGATATTTTTCCAAGATCATTCTCACTCTCACCTTCTCTCTCCTTAAGCTTTCTCTCTTCAAGCACTAATCCTAACCTCTCATGTGTTGAGATCCAAGGGTTAGCAAGACTAATAGATCCCTAATACCATTCTTTATCCTCTAGGTTACTTTGATTAGCACTCATAGCAACCTAGTTACCTCAAGTTAGAGGTTAAGCTTAGAGAAGTAGCTCTCGGGTGGATCTTCTATCACATCGAGAAGGCCGACGAGGAGGTGATCAAAGAGAACAAGAAGGACTTGATCTATTAGATATAATCATCTTTCATAGTAGCTAATGACTTTTATGTTGTTGTTAGTTAGTGTTTAGCAAAGATCCGTAAAGTTAGTCGATGTTAGTTTAAACAAAATGATTATTTTACCTATTCCGCCTCCCCGCATCATGTGGGGTGTCTAACGTCGACTTACAGTTAGGAGACCCGGTCTCGACTCCTCGAGATGGTCTCCCACTGGACTTTAGAACCCGGTTACTTATGCTCCCCACCTTGGGTCTATCCTATTGTGGAAAAGTAAATAATATATAAAAATAGTGACATCATGCTCAACCCGAAAGTGCCCAAATAAAAGAATATTACATACAAGTTTTTTACATGAATGAAAATTAAAAAACTCTCAACTCACATAAAACCCCGGCTATTCAAAATACGACGATCCAATATAATATATCACAGCAACACATAATATCATATGTCATCAACGTAAGTAAATGCGTATCCCAATTGTCATTGACATATAGCAACGAAAACGGCGATACACCACATATTACACTTACGGTCGCAGAAAAGAAAATGTCAAATTACAACATTTAGAATCCACAATCACCTTAGACATCATAAACCCGAAATATCACATATTTCGGATTTTATGCCTAACAATATAAATTCCAAATATTGTATCACATTCCATAAAAAGCTAGACGATGTTAAACATTCTGATCGAATCAACAAACACCCAAAATTTCCTAAAGAGCTCAACATTTGAGCACAGTTTAAAAATACTCAGAACATGCCAAGCGTAGAAGGGCCAACCCTTACCTCACCTAGGGCGCCGCGGAACTAACGCAAACTCTAGGGTTTCGCGGCGGTTCTTACGGTCATAGAATCAAGTTAGGATTTCGTTCTTCTAGAGGGTCCATCACATTACTTGCATGATTTTTGAATGTTCTTTAACATGGAAAAATTCAACTTTTGGAAAATTTCCAGCGAGGGAGAAAATTGGGTATTTGATATTCGTTCGAACTTTTTAACGCCGTCTAAATAACCCGAAACAATGTTAGAATTACAACTACAAAACACTCCGAATCGCCTTTACAGAAAGTTAACATCATATGCAATTTCAGTAAAAACAAGCAACACCTGAAACACCAAAACCCAGAGACTGAAACACCACACCAAAACGAAGCCCCGGCGACGCCGGATTTTTAGAGAATGTTGCCGGTCAAATTCCGGCGAGAGGGGTTCGTTTTGCTGTGGTGTTCATGTAACATCTCATGTAACATTCTGCAGTTGCTTAAACAATTTTTAGGGGCTTTTACAAAATCGACAGAAACTAGGATTATGTTTCGAGTGTTTCGGAGTTATTTTGGTTTCGTAATTCTACAAATATCGTCTAATTCTCTAGCTTGGCTCTGATACCACTGTAGGGTTACCTAGCACGACAGTAAGGTTTCGGGAGGTATCGTCCATGCCATTTTCAAAATATTGCCATGCTACATAACCCTAACCCTAGAATCTTAACTTGAGAGACAATACAACATGTAAACAACTTTACATCTAAGTGAATATGGAATACAACCTTTGTAAACCGGTCCTTCACTTCAATAGTTCCGTGTAGTAGTCCCTTCGCTCCAAGTAGTGATCTTCCAGACTCTAGAATGGCTCCACAAGATGAAAGGAACAAGCTTGCACAAAGTCTTCGAGGCCGAAGATGATCTAAGTCGAGGAGATACCAACCCAAGCTACCTCTTCACTAATTTGAGATTAGTGAAACTAACACGCTAAACTAAATGGCTAATCTAGTAGAGGACGATGAAGTAGGATTTTTGCTCACTTCAGAATTAATTTTCTCACTCTTTTACTTCACCTTGAGAAAGCTAGAGAGCTCAATGAAGAAGATGAAGCAAATAATGGATGAGAGAGTGAATGGCAACCATGGATGAGTTCATATCATATATTACTTTTGTAGAGACTTAATCATGGCTTAAGATAATAGTTAGATTAATAAATATCTAATGCAAGACAAATTTAGTGGACTAAGTCAATGGTTTCCACAAGCTTCCAAAGCTTGCAACCATGCTTAGTTTCCATCAATTTATATTTGCATTAAATAAATGAAACCCTAATTATCTAATGGCATGGTATGAGTCTCATACACCCATGTTGCATATATAAACTAGCATGGCACAATAATATATATCACATATATATTTAGTGTGCAAACGTGAGAAAAAAGAATGCTTAAGTGAGCTAATATTAGTTAATGTAAATCAATATATCAAATATATATATATATATATATATATAATAATAATAATAATACATTAAATTATTAAACCAACACTTGATTTAATAATCCGGCTATATCATATATAACCGACCAATATCATATGTATCATCTTATCGAATCAACACTTGATTCGATAACCCGGCTATATCACATATAACCGACCGATACGAATATCATGAGAATAGAATACCGTATCACATACTCGTATTAATCTTGGCCCCGCATATATCACATATGTGCTCCTACTTCGTTTCACCTGAGCCAGGAAACCTCTGTGTAGGACTCTAAAGACTCGTCAATATGCCGGCAGTAGGTGATGATCATATCGGTCACCCACAAGCCGTCAGCGGTACTAGCTAGACGTAATGGCTACCCGGGTATTGAGCGATCAGAAGATCAACAAGGAAGACCGCTTATACTCCTGTAAAGCCTGTCAGTAACACTACCGTACAGTCCGGTCTCTTCATCTGATATGTCGCATATCTAGTCTAGGGATGGTCAACGTCAGACCCCAGTAACCGATAAGTCATGCTAATGTGAGGTTTATAACGGGTCGAGATACTACTGATATCACTTACCATTAAATCTCCGTATCAGCCCTGGCCAGGGACTTCCTGTTATAGCCAATCGAGCACAGCGCAACATCAATCCCCAATACCGGGAGAGGCGAATCCCCTCCTATCGCTCATTGCCTCCATGTGACTCGAAACTGTACCCAAAAGCCACCGTTTTGCACGTTCTATTGAACGTGGTAAGGTGGAAATCAAAGCACAGTGAGAATCACACAAGACTCTATGACGACTTCGTGTCTACAAACTAACCTGTACCAGTGTCACCAGAGAACCGCTATCTGACGATAGGTATAATACCAATTAGGAGTTCTTGGCAAGTCCGTTCAGTGTACCCAGTCTCCACTGAGCACTCGTATACCATCTTTGATGTCAAACACCAATGGATGTAGGATCATCCATCTCCCATCATATGGGTCAAGAAACGTATACGCTAGTTTACTCTGGAATATCGATGCCCTGTCTCGACACACCCTCGACTAGGAACAATTAAAGGATGTACTTGTGGACTATCCTGGCCCCACTAATATGATCTCCATCACAGTCCTGTCAGTCAAGTACACATCCTAAGGGTTTTATCAACATATGAGAGCAAGACGGTATCATAATACAAGTCTACATGTTAAGACAAAGAGCAACAGATAACATAGTATCATGTTGAGCAAGAAAGTCCTCTCTATATATGTCCAAGCATCCACTATAAAATATATCATATGTACAATAATGGCCTCTAGGGCATACATATAACTAACACTTACGAGTCAAGAGGGTCTCGCAAGGTTTGTTCTCCTCATGTATCATGAGGATACATGAGTGGGCCTTCCCAAATAGAGCATAATTCTAAAGGCGGAGACCGGCCGCGGGGCTGGTGATTGCGGTGGGGCATGGGTGTGATTTAGTTTGTTTATATCCGTGGATTGTATACGGTAGTCAATTTGGGGACTGGCCGTAGGGCTGGTGTAGTGGAATTTGTTTTGGATGGGGATTATTTGTGCCCGTGGATTGTATACGGTGGTCAATTTGGGGACCGACTGTAGGGCTAGGAGAATTTAGGGAATTTGGATTTTGAATCGGCATCAACACCGCTAATATTGAAGCGTAGTGCTAGAAGCGACTTATCACTTGCCGATGCCCGTTGGGGAGCGATGGCTTAGAAGACAGGTTTAGATCTCTATCACATAAGACTTTTCAATTTTATGAGGTGTAAGGATCTCATAAAAGCATTTTCTCCCTATGAGTCGAAAGGATCTCGTAGGTGTATTTTCTCCTTAAGAATCATGAGAATTCTTAAGTGTGTTGCTCTTTTATGAGTCGTAAGGATCTCACGTGGGAATATTCTCCTCATAAGGTCGAGAGGACTTTGCAAGTGTATTTTCGTTTCTTTTTCACGAGTTTGCACCCTTTCGGGTTTTCACAAATTCGCTGGCAGTCCTGCTGTTTTTACTCACGGAGCCCTTTCGAGTTTTCATCCATGCCCGTTTTGATTGTGGACATACCGTTTTTTAACATTATTTTTCTTTTATTTCCCAGTTTAACGACTTAGAGGTCATAACTGTGTGTTTATTCAAAAATCCTTGGATTTTGATCTCATAGTGCTTCAATGTTCTCTTTGTACTTTTAGAGAGATGTGTACATATGGCCCGTAGAAACTGTGATGAACCGGGTCATTTTCTGGAGTGGGTGATTGAGCCGTCTACCCCCAGAGGGTTTTGGTCTTCATTCGAATGTAGCGGACAATTGTAGCTTGGTTTTTCACTAACGTGTCTTTGGCCAATGAGACCACTCCCTCCTTGTATTGTTTTTAAACTCAATTCTTGAAAATAAAGTAGTACTCAATGGTATGACTCACCATTCTGTGATACGGGCAGTACAAGAGATCATCAGTCATGTTTGCTTCATGTGGTCTTTTTGATTTCGGCAATTGCAGACCGTTTCTCAGGGCATCCTTAAATATTTTACGGACTCTGTCCTTCTGAAAGAATAGACCTTATTCAATTTCTCTTCCAGGGGTGTTTCCCCCCCTTCCCAACACTGATTTTCGAGGCTGGTCGGTATTAGACTTGCGTGTTCCTCGCCTACTTTGGTCGGCAAATGCATTGAAGGATTCGGTGTCCTTAGGAGGCCCATCTTTGCGGTTGTTGTTCTCCGGATATCTGGACTTGTTATATTAGAAGTTTGGAAGAAATTCAGGACCCGCATGTTCCAACATCTAGACTCTTTTAAATAAGTCTTGGAGAGTTTCAGGATCCGCTAATGACTTTTCCTTGATTTTTCCCATGTCAACTGGTCCCAGTCATGCGTTAGGATTTTCCTGGGACTGGCCGCTGTCGACTTTCATGAAGGTATTCCGCTTTTAGACCGGAGGGAATAGTTGTTAGCTGCTTTGGGATATCAATCCTTAGTTCATTGACCAAATTTTGATTTTGTTATGATTGCACTTGAAGGGCTCGGGTTGCGAGATTTACCACAATATTCACCAGATCGTTGACTTTAGAACGGATCTTGGCTAACTCCCTATCACGGTCCTGAAATTGCTCTTGAAGCCATTGGAATAACGCTTGTTCTATAGTTTTGGGGACAACGACTGGGCTATCCTCATCGCTTGAGCTTGATTCCCCAAGAACCATGGGCTCTTTTTGCTTAGCAGCTCGAGCAGGGTCCTCATCATTATCTGAACTGAGCCAATATTGGGCGGCGTTAACCATATCATCACCATGGCTATGAAGCGTAGGAGGGTTCATTTCTCCAGGTCCAATGATGTAGACCATATGGATCGCGCATCTGTCTGTTGCCCCCTCATTGTCAACATTACTCGCTGGATCTTTGGATTGTCGCTGTGGTTTTCCCCTTTCAGGAAAGGGTGAACAATTGAGAGCGTCCAGTTTCCGAAATACCATGGTCTTTGTTTGTATAAAATTGGCGGTCGCGGTTTGATCATTTGTCAACACACCAGGGGACAATGAGATTTTATCCCCCTTGTATTGTTTCTCGACCCAATTCTTGAAAATGCAACAGTCTTTGATAGAGTGTCCCAACACTCGGTGGTATGGGAAAAAATTAGGATGATCATTCCTGTTTTCTTCACTCGGCCTCTTTGGTTCCGGCAGCCGCAGGCCATTCTTTGGAGTCTCTTTGAATATTTTGTGAACCCTGTCTCTTCTGAAAGAGTAGACCTTATTTCTCCTTTTCTCTAAATTTGGCTCTCGGGTTTTGTTAGTCTTCGCTCCGCCCGTTCTCCGCTTATTGAGAGAATCGGTGCTGTTAGAACTTTCGCCTTTCCGATCGTCGTCCCTCCGATGTCTCGGTCTGTTTGTGAATAGGAGATCCTGAGTGGACTCGGGTTTTAAGCGTTCCAACATTTGAACTTTCTTGGTCAGCTCTTGGAATGTTTTGAGGCATGCGATGCACATGAAAGGTTTCATCCAGTTGTTCAGATTTTCTATAAGAAGACTGACAGACTGGTCATGTTTCAACAGCGGTTCACATTTGACGGAGAGGTTGCGCTATCGGACTATAAAATCCATGTTGTTTTCGTTGTTCTTTGGCTCGGTGCTTACAAGGTTGGCAATGATGATTTTATCACTGACACTCATAAACCTTTGCTTGAATAGGGATTCTATTTGAGTGAACCTTATGATCGAGTCATCCGGTATGCTTGCAAACCAATCGAAAGCAATATCGGTCAAGCTATTGACAAACTAATAGAGAAAGAGCGCATTATTTCCCCTAGTATTCACGCCTGATTCTTCAAATTGGGCATTGTGCCGGTTCGCATTTCCCTTCCTATCGAACCTTTCGAATTTGAGGATGACATAGCCACTGAGAAACTCCACAAGATCGTATTGTGCAGGGTATGGTCTCCCTGCCAATCTCTTTCTGCGTCTCGGTCTCGGCCACCAATATTTTGACCTTGTTGGTGATCAAATTCATGATTTGAACCTGTGTTGGCGGATGGCTGTCATCGGTAGTTAAGACATTTCTTGAGGCAGAATATGGCCGACTTTCATGCGGGTTGCCCATCTTTGAATTTGAGGGAATATGCGTTAGCTGCTTCCGAACACCATTTCCCAGTTCATGAGTAGAGCTCTGCGCTTGATTGGGCGTCTGAGAGACAACTTGGGTCGTAAGTTGTAAGACGATGTTTGTCAAATCATCAATCTTTGAGTAGAGCTTGACCATCTTCTTGTCTTTGTTTCTGAGCTGCTTCTGGAGCTCTTGGAGAAGTTGATGCTATGCGGTCTTGGGACGGAAGATTGGCTCCTCTTCTCTTTTCGAGTTTGACTCCTCATAAACAAAAGGGTCTTTCTGTTTATCAACCTCACTAGAAGGGTTTTCATTATCTTTTAGACGAGGCTGGTCTTAGGAAGTGGCAACCACATTCAAACCAGATTGGATTTGAAATGTAGTGGCCCCATCCTTGCTCTTGCTGCATGTGCCCGCCATGTAGACAGTATGGACCGCATATCTAGCCATATCTTTATCTTTGGCGGCTGATCATTCGGATCGTCGTCGTGGTCCTTCCTATTTGGGAAATGATAAGCAACTGAAGACGGTTGGCCTGGTTGGGTCCTTGGGCATCGCTGTCCGGATCGCAGTTTTCTTGACTCTTGCGGTCATGGCATTCTTCTGAACCAATTTTAACGGTTCAAAAGAGTTAGCGAGCTTTACAGCCGATTCAGCTGCTATTGCGGGGTAACCCTGATCTTGGAACCACATGAAGTTCAGTCCAGCAGGAGCCCTAGCCTTTTTGTTAGCACTGTATCTAAGTCTTTTCAGTCTTAGCTTCTTGATTTTGAGGGCTTGGCGGGCATCCATTTTCCGGGAAGCCACCGTGAGTCGATTGACGAGAAGCTTAGAGAAGATACCCGATCGAGAAGTTGTCAAGGACGCCGCCAGAGGTCGCCCGAGACGTCTTGTTGCTTTGTTGATGTTGATGGCCTTGCCCCCAGCTGGAGCAATGGAGAGTCATTCAGAAATGGATTCGTGCTTGGGCCGAAATGCCTTCGCGACCATGACATTTGGCCTTTTGCCTTTTGAGGCCGATTTATCTGTCACCGGGGCTTGAGGAGTAGGAATGGTGATAGCGGAGACAAATAAAATAGATCCAAATTGTAATAGCGGTTCCTCCCACTGCCGCTCAAGACTTGGCGGGAGGATCGTTCGAGCGTCCGTCTTCATCGTGTAGGAGATGGAAGTTGCTTTGAGAGCTGAGTTCATCTTTGGAGATATTGTTGAGAATTGATTGCTTGAAAGCCTGTATGAAAGACCATTATTTTAGTATAAATATAGATATGTATGTTGATTGAGTTCGCATGAACGTTTAACCCGAAATATGGGAGGAAAGAAAAGGTCCCACCGAACGTGCCAGAATCTGAAGAATGTTTTTCGTCACCCTATTGAGATAGGAATACACGTCGCTTGTCATGCATATTACAGATTCCCCCTGCCTAGGGTAGGTCGGGATTTATTGATTGTGGGGATCCGAATCTCCTGCAGCCGCGGACTTAGCTGCCATCAATTACCCTCACTTTTGGAACGAGAGAATCTCCGATTGACGGGTAAAACTGGCCATGCAAACTCAATGTGCAGCATGTGTGTGTTGTGTTTTGAAGGGGCCTTGGACATATCGGGGGCCTCATAGAGTTTACATGGGTCCCGCTACCCGGATAGCGGGCTGGGGGTCAAGAAGGCTAGCAGCCCCCTTACAGGATGCGGGACAGTGTCTCGTTAGAAATTTTTTCTAACGAGAGATGTGTTTTGAATGTGGTGCGTGTGGGAAAAAGAGGAGTGAGGAGCGTCCTAAGAACGCATGAGACAACAAGTGACCGTGGGGCGCCAGCGGGTCACGTGCGTGGCGTGTGGGCGTTGGGCGCCAGCGGGTCATGTGCCAGGCGCGTAGGCGCTGGGTGCTAACGGGTCACGTGTCCTGCGCGTGGCCGCTGGAAACACAAGCAGAAGAAGAGGCTTAGCCCATAAACTAGGAGTTGAACTTCCAAAGGGCTTTGGAGTTAGACTCCTAGGGATTTGGATATGGATTTAGAGTTAAACTCTCAAAAGGCTTGGATTTAGAGTTAAACTCCTAAAAGATCTGGATTTGGAGTTAAACTCCTTTGAGAATTTGGATCTTAGAGTTGAATTTCTCAAAGATTGATTTGTAGTTAAACTCCTAAAAGATTTAGATCTTGGATGGTGAAAGGAGGTCCCATTTTCCTCCTCTTTAAGTCTTGGACTTCCCTAAAATGAGTTCTTTTGAGATGAGTTCCTTCTCCCTATTCTTTTTTTGTTGGATCTTGGAGAAAAGGGGACGGTGAAATTAAAAATATCCTTTTTAGAGATTTGGTAGGAGATATGAACTTCCCATTAAGGATTTTATAGTGAAAAATCATTTCTTTTTGGAAAAGGAAGAGTTAAATTCTTAATTTAATTCCAAAAAAAGAAAAGAAGATTTAAAATCTTAAGGAAGAAACGGACACAATATTTTTGAGGGGAATGAATTTTTTTTATTTCATCATAATATTGTCTTATATAGACTTACAAATTTACACATAGCCCCCTGAGTTTTACAAAATGACATTTTGTTCATCCCATGCCTCATGTGCTTATTTCTTCTTGCACATGGGTCATGGGGTTTACAAAAATTTGGTTTTTTTCCTATTCAAATATTACATTTATTTGCTGTACTTTCTTAGCATGGGATCAGTCTGGGCTTGGGCCTACCTGTTTGGACTTGGGTGCGAGCGTTGGTCCGGATTGAATTCGACAATAGGATCCATCTACTTGTCCATGGTTTGATTTTGACCTTTGGTCAATGGGGTGTAAATTTTAACCCCAACACACACACACACACACACACACACACATATGAGAATACCGGAGAAAAGAGGCCATAGATGGGGATTTCCTCTTATGGCGTCGAAAAAATACAATCTCCACCATTTTTTCCGACGATCGGTATCCATTATCATCATCGTTATCATCTAAGATGTGCATACACCAAATTTCATGTGATTCCATCACTTTTCACCGTTGAGTTAGCAATGTAAAAAGTTCTATTGTCGGTAAATCATTAATTTTGCACCAACTAAATCAACGGTAAAAAAATGGTATACTCACATGAAATTTAGTATATCCACATCTTAGATGATAAAGATAGAGGTGATATATGCCGATCGTCGAAAAAAATCATGGAAGATGTAATTTTCCGACGGCATAGGAGGAAATTCCATACTATGGCGTCTTTTCTCCATTAATCTAACCCATCCCCCCACCCCTGTCCCTCTCTCTCTCTCTCTCTATATATATATATATATATATATATATATATATATAAGGCTCTTCATTGCGCAATTCGACTGCCCAGATGTTTCAAGGTCATCACCTGAAATTGTTGGTATGCGGCTGCTGTTTATTCCAGATATAAACTGCAAAAGTGGTTAGATAAAGAGAAAAAGACTCTGAAGTAAAAATTGAGTTAAGAATGAAACATTGCTAAACTAAATTTCTTATACAGAATAAAACATAGACATAGCCAATAGGCCTTAGAAGTACTAATTTATATCCCTTAGAGCATACAAATATATAGAAAAGGAATCACAGCGAAAAAATGTCAGCACATCCACTTATAATTAATTTTCACAAGAAAAGAATATTTGCAACACTGCTTTCGCCTACCAAAAGGTATTGCCATTTTCCTCTGATAAAAATCGCAATGAAATAGGTATCACGACTTACAAATCAGACTTTAGATTTCTCATCCGTGTACCAATTAGATATGGAGTCGGTATGAGAATATTCGCACCTGCCATAGTGATGGTGCAAACTAGAGCCTAAGAATGCAAATAGCTTCAAGAAAATAAATAAGATGGTTCCAGCTTTCATCTGTTAACATTGGTTACATGTTTCTTAGATATGTTGGCGATTTTCCCTTTCTAAATATCTAATGGCTTGTTAAAAGCAAATACCAAATATGACAACATAATAAAAACAATTCAAGCATTTTGTAAGAGCAAAATGGGAGGACGGAACCATAGCTGGATAGTAGAACTTATTTTATGATTCCGGATTAACAAGTTAATAATCTCATCGACAAGGGCCAAAATCAAGGTAAACTATGTTACGAAAGCGTGGATAGATACGGAAAACAAAGGAATGTTTGAGCATTGAGGCGCAATATCGCTACCAATTAAGTGTGCATAGCTCTACTCGCATTGAGTTTGCTAACAGTCTCTATGGCAATACTATTCTGGTATAGACCAATACTTGCAGCTCGTGTATTATTAGAAGATAGTGAAAGTCAAGGAATTTATGAAAACTGTGTGCATCTTGATCGACAAAGACGGTTCTATTGACAGTAACAAATTAATGCTTGGGAGGAAAAATCCTTTAAAGATGAAAACAACCTTTTGGTTAAAACAAATAAAACCCATAATATAGTTTACATCAGTGCTAAACTGGTTTCATATAATATTTTTTCAAATGGTTGGAAAAGAACTCTCTTATAATCAAGATGCCCGAATAATAGTCTAGGAGCTTATCATTCCAGCATTCAAAAGCAAAACTTTCCAAAGAATGTATGAACCTCTAGAACATAAAGTTAATTTCCCAGTTCTTCAATTAAGGAAGTGCTCATGTCAGCTCTTGATGCCCACATTGTTGCTTAACCCAGTCAAAAGTTCGTGTTGCGAGCATTTAAATCAAAGAAATCATAAGGACCCCAAAAAAATAAAACAAGGCAGAGGGGGAAAAACATCTCAGGCTTGAATACAAATACAAAGTAATAAAACCAGTTGCTTCTTGAAAGAAACTAGCCCATTTTTATACATCAAATGAACCATTGCCGTTCTCAATTTTTCCCCTAGCTTGTAGCTCATTCAAGAAGAAGTTTGAACCATCGTTTGAAAGCTTGACCGATCCCGATCCGAGATGGCTGATTACGATCCCAAATATGACTGTCCAAGTTCCAAAGCCTAGATCGTCGCTGAGATTTTAAACCCTAGTATTGGGAAAAGTTGTCAAATCGTGATACGTTTCGTGTTTCGTTGTCTTATTTATCGTACCGTGTTTCGTATTGTAAGAAAGAAAATTTCCCGTTGTAATAATGAAGTAACTATATATATATATATATATATATATAGATAGATAGATAGATAGATAGATAGATAGATAGATACATACCCAATTACAATTATAAAAGCGATCAAATTAGCAATATTGAGCCTCGTACAAGCTAAAGCAAATTTCAAAATTACAACTGCGTAAATATATAAATATAAATCACACAAACTCATGCATTGATAATCAAATAATACCAAAATAATCCAAAATAATTATCCATATGTCATAATTCATAAACATAAACATGATGAGTTTTATATTTCATAACTAAAATATTCTTCACAACCAAGTTGCAGGGTTGCTTAGCACGGCAGCAAGGTTTCGGGAGGCATCGTCCATACCATTTTCAAAATTTTTGTCGTTCTAGCTAACCCTAACATAAAATCGTTTACTAGAAATCGAAGGAATGAAATGCAAACTACTTTGCAAGTAAACTGAATAAGGAATACAACCTTTGTAGACCGGTCCTTCACTTCAATAGTTTCGCTTCGCTGCGATCAAGAAGTCCCAGACTCTAGAGAGGCTCCGATAAAGAAACGAACATGCTTGCTTCGAAATCTTCAAGGCCGAAAATGATCTACGTCGAGGAGACACTAAACCAAGCTATCTCTTCACTAATTATGGAATTAGTGAAGCAAACATCCTATACTAAATGGCAAGTAGTAGAAAATGATGAAATAGCAAGTTTGCTCACATTAGAAATCATTTTCTCATTCAAAATCACCACTTTATCACAAACTAGAGAGCAAGCTCAAGAGGAAGAAGAAGATGAAGTCAAGTGATGAATAATGAATTATTGTTAAGGTTAGAAATGCACCCAAGGGTTAAGCATGTCATGCTTAAGCCTTGTAAAGAGTTAACCATGGCCATGGGTTAAAGGGTTGGGTTAAATAAATATCCTAAGCTAGACAAAAGAGTGGACAAAATAAAAAATGCTTACAAGCTTCTACAAGCTTTCAACAAATATCAACCACGATAAAATCCACAATTTTGAATAACTTAATGATAAATATAAAACCCTAATCTTAACCCTAACATGGTTCAATCCTCATAAACCTTAGTTGCATTTTTAATCTAGCATGATACATTTAACATATATCACATATATATCAATGTATCCAAAGTGAGAAAAGAAATCTTAAGTTAGCTAATATTAGTTAATGTAATATAATATATCAAATATATAATTATACATTAAATTATTAAATCAACACTTGATTTAATAATCCGGCTATGTCACATATTACCGACTAATATCATGTGTAACAGCTTATCGAATCAACACTTGATCCGATAACCCGGCTATATCACATATAACCAATCATGTCATGCATCGTGTGAATAGAATGCGGTATCATATATCGCATTAATCTCGGTCCCGCACATATCACATATGTGCTCCAACTCCGTTTCGCTTGAGCCAGGAAACCCCTGTGTAGGACTCTAAAGACTCGTCAATACGCCGGCAGTAGGTGATGATCATATCAAACACCCACAAGCCGCAAGCGGTCTGCTAAATGTAACGTCCATCCAAGTATTGAGCGATAAGAAGATCAACAAGCAAGCATGCTCGTACTCCTGCGAATCCAATCAGTAATACTACCATATAGTCCGGTCTCTTCGTCTGATATGTCGCATATCTCGTTTAGGGGTGGTAAACGTCAGACCCCTGTAACTCAATAAGTCGTGTCGATATGAGGCTCATAACGGGTCAAGAAACTACTGATAACACTTGCCAGTATATCTCTGAAACAGCCTTGGCTAAGGACTTCCTGTTATAACCAATCGAGCACAGCGCAATATCAACTCCCAATACCGGGAGGGACAAAATCCCTCCTATCGCTCATTGTCACCATGTGACTCGGGATTGTACCCAAAAGCCACCGTTTTGCACGTTCTCTTGAACGTGGTAAGGTGGAAATCAAAGAACAGTGGGAATCACACAAGACTCTATGACGATCTCGGGTCTACAGACTAACATGTACCAGTGTCACCAGAGAACTGCCATCTGACGTTAGGTATAATACCATCTGGGAGTTCTCGGCGAGTCCATCCAGTGTACCTAGTCTCCACTGAGCACCCGTATACTGTCTCTGGTATCAAACACCAATAGATATGGGATCATCTATCGCCCATCTACATGGGTCGAGAAGCTATACGAAAGTCTACTCTAGTATATCGATACCCTGTCTCGATACACCCTCGACTAGGAATATTTGAAGGATGTACTTAGCGACTACACTGTCCACACTAGTATGATCTGCATCATAATCCTGGTAGTCAAGTACTCATCCTAAGGGCTTTATCAACATGTAACATAGAGACAATCATCGTACATCTTAAGATAAAGAGCAACCAGATAGCTTATTATCATGTCGAGCAAGAAAGTCCTCCCTATATATGTCCAAGTATCCACTACAATATACATCGTATGTACAGTAATGGCCTCTAGGGCATACATATAACTAACAATCTCTCACTTGCACTAGGGCCATCTGTCGTAGTATCCAATACCCAACAATCAGCAGTGGTTGAAGTATCTCATACTCAACCATCCCATAAAAGTCTCTCCTGGGAATAGGCCTTTGTGAGTGGATCTGCCGTGTTGTTCTCTGTGTCTACTCTCCTAACATCGATCTCCCTGAAGATCAACCATCTCCATGATCAGGTGATATTGCCTAAGAATATGTCTGGATCTCAGATGGGACGGGGGTTCCTAGGCCTAAAACACAACTCCATTGTCACACAATGGTAGGAACGAAGTTCATCTCATGAACTTATATACATCAAGACTACATCTTTGGTAGTATCCTTAGTAGCAATGTATCCAGCTTTTATCGTCTAGTTTGCCACGGTATCTAACTTGGAACTCTTCCAACATACCGTCACTCCACTTAGGGTAAAGATAATGCCTGTGACTGACATTCAGTCGACCTTACCATCCTGGAAGCTATCCAGTGATTCTCCCCAGGATCGATTGATACCATCTCACTACACCTAGTGAGAATCCTAACATCCACTTAGATCTACCTCATAGATCCAAAATCCAGGATTTAGGAGGTATCACCTTGATCCTCAATGGAGAATCTTTGTAATAAGAGGAGATTGACTGAGTGTAGTATAGGAAACTCCTTTCCTATCAAGAGTATGCTATCCACATACAATACGAGGATCGCCACCATACTCCCTACTACCTTTTTGTATATACAAGATTCATCTACCATTTTGATGAAGTCAAAACTCTTTGACTACCACATCAAAACAGATGTTCCAACTCCGCGATGTCTGCTTTAACTCATAAAGCAACTTGCATACGTTTTCGCTGCTCCCACTGTGTACGAAGCCCTCTGGCTGTGTACTTATAGACGCTCTCTTCTAAATCACTATTTAGAAATACAGTCATGATACCCAACCGCCAAATATCGTAGTCATGGTATGTAGCAATGGCAAGTAGGATCCGGATGGACTTAAGCATAGGGACTAGAAAAGGTTTCATTCATAACTGGTCGATGACGAGAACCTTTTGCAACAAGTCTTAGTTTTGAAAGTCTCAACTTTTCCATGTACACCAAGTAATCTTCTCAAGATATACTTGCTCCTGATGAGGATTTAACCCTTCAGATATAGTAACCAAAGTCCATACTTTGTTGGTGTATATGGATTCCATCTTAGATCGCTTAGCATCCAGCCATTCTCACAGAGTCACCACTCTTGATGGTCTGCTCAAAACTAGTTGGGTCATCATCTTGTGATGCAATCCTCGCTCTCACTGTCATAGAGAAAACCGAAGTATCTCTCAGGTGGGTGAGGAACCCTACCAGATCGACGGAGAGGCTGAGGTTCGTCGGGAACTATTGAATCCTCCGGTTTTACCAAATCATCAGTGTTTCCCCCAATCAGAGCAAGGCTCTACTTAATTTTGAAAATTCAAAATTCGAAGCAACGCTTCGGTTCCCGTGCGCAGCGCGCAATTTGCCACATGGCAGAAGCTGATTCGGCAGTGTAACGCCCGAGACAGTGCGTCCCATCAGAGCAAGGCTCTTCAGAAAACATAATTAAGACTTAACTGCGCAAACGCACGGCAGCGCGACACGTGTCTGCGCAGTTGCGCAATCGCAACTGCGCAAGCGCGCGGATGCGCGACACGTGTCTGCGCAGTTGCGCAATCGCAACTGCGCAAGCGCACGGGTGCGCGACACGTGTCTGCGCAGTTGCGCAATCGCAACTGCGCAAGCGCACGGATGCGCGGCACGTGTCACGCGCTGGTGAGTTGCGCAGCAACAGAATGAAAATTTAAGTGAATCTTTTCTGTTCTTCTGTAAAACAGGGACCCTTGGATCAGAGATCCAATGGTGGGAAAATTCCCAAAATTATTCAGGAAAGATCTTGGTAACAAATTTAACAAATTTGTGAGCACTATAAATAAGAGCCCAGACCTCATTCAAAAAAAAAAGGAGAATCATCAAGAGAAGAATCAACTTCTGAAAAAAAAAAGAGAGAAAGAACTCTTGAAGATTAATCAAGAAAAAAAAAAGAGGTAAAAACTTCTTTTGGAAGAAGAGAAAAATCTCTGAAGAACAGAGTATAAAAAAATGAATAATTAAATAAAAAAAAAAGAGAAAGAAATAAATAGTGCCTTGCACTTGATATGAACCCTTGGTTCTGTGAAATCAGGGAAAACAAGAATAAAAAACTTGTTTTCTTTTGATCCAAATTTAGATCAAAAGTGCTATGCACTTTTGTTCTTAAATCTGGAAAATTCTTGAGTTTCTGCAGAGATGCAACTCATTGTTTAGAAGGGCCAGGCCCAAATCAAAGGGCAAAGCCCTGTATGGAAAATTCTTGAGTTTCTGCAACTCATTATTTAAAAGGGCCTAGCCCAAATCAAATTAATAAGAGGGCAAAGCCCTGTTTGGAAAATTCCTTAGTTTCTGTAACTCATTATTTAAAAGGGCCTGGCCTAAATCAGATTGCAAAATAATAAAGGGGCAGAGCCCTGTTTAGATTGATTCTTTTAATCGGGCAGAGCCTAAAATAAAAAAATTGGACTTAACCCAATCCTGGCTGTAAGTCCTTAAATTAAATGCCTCTCATAAACCAATTCACGACCGGTTCGAGGGTACATCTCCGAACTCCTTTGACATCTGTCGTTGTAATTTCTCAACGACGTCAAAGAGGTGACGGGTCCCAACGACCACTCATCTAATATCGGACCGAAACGTCCTTAAACTAATATCGGACCGAAACGTCCCTAAACTAAAAATCGGACCGAAACGTCCCTAAACTAAAAATCGGACCGAAACGTCCTTAAACTAATATTGGACCGAAACGTCCCTAAACTAATATCGGACCACTACGTCCTTAAACTGGCGATGGACCACTACGTCCTTAAACTGGCGATGGACCGAAACGTCCTTAAACTAATGATGGACCACTACGTCCTTAAACTGGCGACGGACCGAAACGTCCCTAAACTAATATTGGACCACCACGTCCTTAAACTGGCGCAATCGAGCCCGAACGCTCTTTTGCCGGATCTAAATGGTCCAGTCTAAGTTGATCTTAGCCCCAAATGTGGTTAATGTGTCCTTAGATATTTAAATAAACAATAAAACTCCAAATCAATTTTGGTTCAAGGGTACATCTCTGAACTCCTCTGACGCTTGTCGTTGTAACCCCTCAACGACGTCAGGGAGGTGACGAGTCCCGACGGCCAGACAATTAAATCAATCACTACGTCAAGTCGATCTTAGTCCAAAACAGGACTAACGTATCCTTGACGAACGTTTAAGTTGATCTTAGCCGCAACGCGACTAATGTATCCTTAAACCAAAAAACACCAAACCCAAATCTAAGTAAATACGGATTTGGACTAATCCACGTCCTACGGGCGACGGCATTATAAGTCTCCGTATACAATCCACGGGCAACCACAAACAAAACAAACATACACGACACGAAGTGAAATTCTGGAGAAGGAGAAAGTTGTTATCGCAACGCGATATCGTAATTAACTGCAGGGGCTTGCGCCTGCAGGGAAGAGCGTCCCCACAATCAAAAACCCCTCACCCTGAGGGGGAATCTGACGAAGTCTGCTACATCGGCCGCATCCGCCTAAACCTCCGACACACGGTGCCATAAGCCAACTTGGCATCTTCGGAGAGATAGACGGATAAAACCAAATAGCATCTGCCCCGAACCTCAGGTACGGACCTAAAGTCCCGGCCGCCGTTCGGAGGGGAACAGATTCTGGCACGCCCGGTGGGACCTTTTCCTCTTTCCACTCCACACTTCGTGTGTCGTCTTCGCGAACCCATCGCGGTTTGTTAAATGGTTGCCTTCGGATTTCAAATTGCTAAGATTTGGTTTTTGTCTGGCGCAGAACTCAAGCATCCATGGATTCCCATTGCACCAAATGCGCGAAGCACCACTGCAACGAACGCTCCACCTCACCGAGAGGTGTAACATATGGGCCCCAAGCGGCCTCTTTCCTTACTCTGCCGGTAGAGCAGGTGACCCAGGCCACCACCGGCCTATTTTTCGGGACCATGGTCCCACCTGCAAGCTTCTCTATGCCGATATCCGCACCGGAAGCTAACAAGAAGTCGGTATTCGACCGGCTTACCGCTACCACGACCCCTATCAACGGGTCGCCCGCTACTAAGCCAACAGCCTCCGTTTTTACCAGGCTGGGTCAGAACTATAAAGTGGCCGTCCCAAAGAGGGCAACGGCTGCTGCTTTGGAGGTCGTTAAAGCGGCTTCTCCCATCAGAGAGTCGGTCTTCACAAGATTGACGGCTCCCAATCCTCCCCCAGCTGGTCAAAAGGCATCAGTCTTCGATAGGCTGACATCGGCAGTTACCCCACACTCAAACAGGGGGCAACAAGAAACCATCTCGACTTCCGAGCCAGTCCCAACGGCTCGTCGTGCGCGACGTCGCCATTGGCGACGAGTGAGAAAAGCAGGGGGCAACTCTCCCTCAGGGATAACCCCACCTGCTCCAGTGGTGGAGGTCAACGCTGCTGTTCCAACTGGGAACATCTTTGAATTGCTGAGGAAGGTGAGAAAGAACTCTCCAGTTGCTACGTTGAAAAGATCTCCTCCACCTGCGGAGAGAGTTCCAGAAACAAAACAAGAACAGCCCCCTCAACGGCTATCCTCAAAAGTTTATAAAGTATGGCGTAGGGTTCAAGACTCTGTGATCGATCCAGACCACTTGCGTCACCAGAAAAGGGTGAAGGTAGAAAATAACAAAAACTGCCCCATTAAACAGCAGGGGGCGACGGTTGCTAGGATGCCCACTCCAACGGCTCCTTTAAACTCGATGGCCCACAAAAGAAGGAGGCCAGAGAAAGCTCCCGCAACAGCAGCAAGAGTTAACAATGGTGAACCTAAACGCCCCAAGTCAGGGGGCATAATTGTTCATACGGTTTACATGGCTTCTGGAAAGGAAGAAAGCCGTACTTTTACGGGTCACCGACCGCTCACCCGATCAGTGACCAAGGCTCAGGAGCAGCAACAAAAGCTCCAGGAGATGATGACCACAATGGCTGCACTCACTGGGCCGAAAGAAACCCCGGAAACATCCCCAGAAGAACGTCACGAACAAGAGACGGACGCCGAATTCCTTCGGCGCGTGCTAGAGAAGAAAGATAAAGAGGCTGCGGAACAGGCAGCCAACATAAAGAAAATGGCCCTCATGTTCCAGGATATGGTGGGTATGATGATTCAACCAGATCCACCTGCTGGAGATTCCCCGATCATTCTTGAAGATGATAGGGGAGAGACATCGAATCCTCCACCGGCTCTATCCGCAGCTAAAGAGGATACCATATCAAAAGCTGATTTGGATGAATATATTGCCCAACAAATACGGGTGCATCAGGCGACTGAAGCAGCCGGTCAGATCGTGAAAACAGGGCGGCCATATCCGGGCTGGTATGACCAAATCAAGTACCCGCCGGGTTACACTATTCCCAAGTTTCATGTTTACAAAGGGACCGGCAATCCCCATCAACATGTTGCCCAATTCAGGGCGCTTTGTGGTAACACTGGAGGCGACGACAAGCTCTTGCTGCGCCAATTTGTTGGAAGCTTATCAGATACGGCTTTCGAGTGGTATTCCGAGCTCTCCAACAACTCTATTAAAACCTTTGCGGAGATGGAGCTGCTCTTCACCCAACGTTTTGCAAGTGCCAGCGAGCGTACCCCAATGACGGCACTGATTAACGCCAGGGTAAAACCCGGCGAGACGTGGGTTCAGTACGCTATACGGTGGCGTAATCTATGGTCTAAATGTGAACAGCGCATAGAAGAAGCCCCTGCGGTGGGAATGTTTGTTGGAACCCTTGATCCACAAGCAACTATTTCACAATTTATGATGTTCTTCAAGCCGACTTCCTTCCAGGCTTTGATCGACAAATTGGCGCAGATGGACCAGATGGGCCATAAACCCCCTCTCCCGAAGCCGGATTCCCGAAACGACAAAGGAAAGGGAAAAGCGATCGTCGTCGCTAATGCCCAACAACAACCGAACGATTCGAAGCCGGTTGCTCGTCCAAACAACACGCGCCCATACGTACCCCTTGAGGACAGGATGGGACGTGCTTACTCCTTCCCCCGTGATAAAACAAGGAGGTTATTCGAGCTGGCATTGCGCAACAGGCTCATAAATCTGCCAGATCCAAAACGTCCGTCGCAACCAAGTGACGTCAACGATCCTAATTACTGCCCTTATCATAGAGTGTTGGGACATCCAATCGAAGACTGTTACGTTTTCAAAAATTGGCTTGAGAATCAATACCGTCAGGGCAAATTTGCGCTGTCTGACAAATGGAAGGTGAACCCTCCGCAGCCCCACACCTATAAGGGGGCGAATACGCCGGGGGCAACATGCTCCGTCATTGAAGAGGCTCCCTGGGAGGTTGTATTATCAGCCAAAACGAGGAGAATGCTAAATGATCTTCAAACCTGCCCAGCGGTCAAGTGGAAGAACCCCTTGGAACCGCAGGTTATTGAGGGGATGTTGAAGCCACGACCGACTCCGAAGACCGATGGTGGTAGTTCAAGCGTTCATAGCCAGCCGTCGAAATCTTCGAAAAAGAAGAAGAAGAAATCTAAGAAGCCCGTGAAGCCTGGCGACAAGCGCACGGACTTACAAAAGCAAATCGATGCGCTGGATGAGTACAACCAAAAAGCGCGGACTCCCATTACGCTCCAAGATTTCCTTGATCACGTCTTCCAAAAAGAAGATGAGGGAGAAAGTTCATCGGACGAATCCGAGGGGTATGTGGCGAGCTGTCATATGATCTCTCATTCAGTCACGAATGATGAAGAGACCTCTGGCACTGAGACGCTGGGGGCAAATGCCGAATCAGGAACCCCAGGGTTACCAGTTGAAATGATTAGCGCGTTTCTTAATGAAGCTCGGTTGAAAAGCAAGGCTGATCGAGAACGCGAGACGGCTATATTCGAAAGGGCTAAGCGTCAGCGACTTGAGGAAGGAGCTGAAATGATCCCGTTGGAGCAAAATGCCTCCACCGCTGACAAAAGCCAATTCAAGATAAAAAAGAAGTTTGCTAAGGCCATATCGATGGGCATGAAGCCACCACCCTCTGAAGAAAAAGTTACTGGCGTGGTAGAAATGCACCCCTCTTATTGCTTATATCATCAGAAGGTCTCGCATTCCACCCAAGATTGCAAAGCTTTCAATGGATGGTGGCAAGGATACGTCGCCAATCGACAACGCTTTAAACGGGAAAAGCGTAAAATTCATAGGGAGCAAAGAAACACGACCAAAAAGCTTGAAAGAACTGCCGGCAATTGTCACATGGTTAACACTACCGGGTCACAAGTGCCTACATTCGGGAGCGACTCTGATGAGGAGCTGGAACTTGGCCCCCTCTTCAAAGAATCCACTTCGGGAAAAGAAGAAGAACCGAAGTCTTGCGAAAATATACAGCTACGCAATCGGACGCTACCCGAAAAGAACCTCGGACCCTTGAATAAGAAAAACAAAGGGAAAGAGAAGGTCTCTGAAGACATCGCTTTGGATGACCAAGTTGCGGAAGAGTTAACCGCCAAGAATCCCCCAAAGAGGAGTAAAGTGGATTACAATGTCTTGGCACATCTGAGGAAACTGCCTTCACAACTCAGCGTCCTTGATGCTCTATTACTATCGAAAGAGGCGAGAGATTCTTTGATTAAGGCCCTACAAGATCCGGACCAATTCCAAGCTTTCCTGGCCGAACAAAAGATGAAGGATGAATTGGAAGAGGTGCATACAGCCGACGTTGCTTTTGGTGATGAAGACCTCCTCCTCGGGACATGTGAACACAATCGTCCCCTTTATGTCTCGGGATATTGCCACGACATAAAGATAGGTAAAATTCTGGTCGATAACGGATCGTCTGTTAATTTACTCAATGTGCGGGTATTAAAGGAAATTTGCATGAGTGTCCAACACCTCGCCCGAGACAAAATCACTATCTCCGGTTTCGATTCCCAATCCTCAAAGACTCTTGGATCTGTGATATTGACGCTGCGCTTCGGGGTGCTCGTCACAGACATCAAATTCCATGTTATAGACGCCAAGACGTGCTACAATGCTCTGCTCGGCCGACCATGGCTACACGAATACAATATCATCCCTTCTACACAGCATCAGTGCATGAAGTATTCTAGGGACGGCCTCGAGTACACAGTGGCAGGAGAGTTGAATCCGTTTTCCGTAAACGAAGTTCGCAAGTATGAAGATGCCAAATACTTCTTACCGAGTTTTGAAGACACGGAAAGATGTCACAAACCGGAGAACAAAACTAACGCCACCATCCCCGTCTTCGGCAGCGACACCGAGGAGGAGGAGGATATAATTTATTCAGGTCTATCCCAATCCACCAGGCCAGGACCATCCGTTCCTTCATTGATCTTCGGCAGTGATTCGGAAGATGAAGTTCATGCCGTATTCCCTGCTCGGCCTTCAATACGGATTTCCGCTGATGAAGAGCGAAGCCTGCAGATAACCATAGTACCGCTTGAACACTACAAAGAACTGGATACACTCAACACCAACAGTGTGGAAGAATTACTGACGTTTTACGTCCCTCCCGGACGAGAAGGCGAGAGAGCAATCCTATTCTACCGTTCTGAAGAAAACAAGGTGGAGAAAGAAGTTTGGCATGGCGCGGATCCCACGCTCGACAGGCTTCAGCCTATCCGTCTTCCCAGATATTATACTGAAGGTTTGAAGAAACTACTGAAACGCCAAGGGATGTCCTTCACACAGACCGTCAGAAAAGCCAAATTCTATGACAAGGTCTGGAACGTTCCCGGAACTCAATGCAAACTGCCTAACGGGAGAACGGAAACGAAAGGGCTCGGGTATGTTCGCTCAAAGAAACGGGAGCTAATAAACAGCTGTTATGCCATGTATAACTTTGATGAAGAAGCGGACGCTCAATGGGAAGACGCTAATCCTGAATCAGCAAGAGTTCCTGATGCAAGACCTCCCAGTCCATCGTCTGAAGACCAGATGAGCAAACTTATAAAGGATGCGAGTCAAAAAAGCCCGAGATGATCACGATCGTGAAATGGCAATCTATGAGAAAGACAAGACACAGCGTCTCCTTCGACAGGCAGTAAAGAACGAAGATGTTGCCCCACGTCAGCCTGCTACAAAAAGGGTTCGACGCGAAAGCAAAAACAAATCGAGGGGCCGAAAAGGTGCTCGACAACCACAAGACAGAGCTAAGAAGCCACGCATCCGAGAGTCGAGCGTTATTGACCTAACCCTTATGAAGAAAATGGTTCGAGCATACTCATTTCCTCGGAACAAAACAAGGAAAATACTTGATCTTGCTCTAAAACATCAAATGCTTACTCTGCCAGAGTCCAAACACCCTGAGCAAGCAGGCGAAGTCTCCAACCCAAATTATTGCTCTTACCATCGAGTAGTAGGGCATCCGCTTGAAGATTGTTTCACCTTTAAGAATTGGGTTGAGGACCAATATCAGCTTGGCAAATTCGCATTGTCTGACAGTTGGAAGGTAGCGCCGCCGCAAAAGCACGAATCCAAAAACACAAGAATAAAACCAACCCCGCATTCGGATTGGCAGGAAACTCGCACCTGCCATGTGATAACAATATTAAAAGAAGGGTCCGAGGACATGAACAACCTCCCTTGGTGCTTTGAAAACGACAGCGATGAGGTAATCTCAGAATTTCCCCCAGCTCCGAAAGAACTGGAGGATGGAATCCACACTACTGCAGATAACCTCAAGAAAATCGAGTTGGGGACGGCAAATGACCCGCGACCGACATTCATCAGCGAGCTGCTATCTGAAGAAAGGGTGGCCGCGTTAAAGGATGTGCTTCTACAGCACAAAGATTGCTTCGCGTGGAACTATTCCGAAATGCCGGGACTAGATCCAGAAATTGCTGTACACAAATTGGCGATATCCCCGGACATCAAGCCAGTCAAACAGGCGCCAAGAAGAATGCGACTCGAGCTTGAGATGAGCATAAACACCGAAGTCAAAAAGTTAATCGACTCTGGCTTCATTCAGGAAGTTCAGTATCCTGAATGGATCGCCAACATCGTCCCAGTGATGAAGAAAAATGGGACAGTGCGCATATGCGTAGACTTTCGGGATCTTAATAAAGCCTGCCCAAAAGATGATTTCCCAGTGCCAGTCACTGAACTTATGATAGACAATACATCCACTCATGAGGTTTTCTCCTTCATGGACGGCTCGTCAGGGTATAACCAGATAAAAATGCATCCCGAAGACCAGAAGCACACAGCCTTCAGGACTCCTCTTGGTATATTTTGTTATAAAGTGATGCCCTTCGGTTTGAAGAACGCCGGTGCTACTTATCAGAGGGCCATGACAAAGATCTTCGACGACCTTATACACGAAATCGTTGAATGCTATATCGACGATCTCGTGGTTAAAAGCAAATCATACGAGGAACATCTCGAGCATCTGAAGACTGTATTTCAACGCCTTCGGCAGTACAACCTGAAGATGAATCCTCTTAAATGTGCGTTCGGGGTTTCCTCGGGAAAATTCCTGGGATTCGTTGTTCGACACCGAGGTATTGAAATAGATCCGTCAAAGATTAAAGCAATCATGGAAATGCCTCCGCCGAGGACTCTCAAACAGCTGCGGTCTCTCCAAGGGAAACTCGCATACATACGGCGATTTATAGCCAACCTCTCAGGAAAATGCCGGCCATATAGTCACCTGATGAAGAAGGGAACCCCATTCGTTTGGGATCAAAAATGCCAAGGCGCACTGGATGAGATCAAACAATACCTGCAGAACCCGCCGGTGTTGGCTGCTCCAGTTAAGGGGAAGCCTCTTATTCTTTATACAACCGCCCTCGAAGGTTCTTTAGGCGCATTATGGGCACAAGAGAACGATCAAGGGAAAGAAAGAGCACTCTATTACTTGAGTCGAGTTCTGCTGGGGGCAGAAAGCAATTACTCTCCCATTGAAAAACACTGCCTGGCATTGATCTTCGCAATAACAAAGCTTAGGCACTATGCGTTGGCACACGAAGTCCGTCTGATTTCAAAAGTCGACCCTCTCAAATATCTAATGTCAAAAGCCATATTGACAGGGCGACTCGCTAAATGGGCCCTGCTCTTGATGGAATTTTCGATAACATATCAACCTCTCAGAGCAGTGAAGGGCCAGGCCATCGCCGATTTCCTTGCTGAGCATCCCATCCCTGCCGATTCTCCTTTAAATTGTGATTTGCCAGACAGACATGCGTTTGACGCAATCGACAGTGGTGATACCCGTTGGGAGCTTTATTTCGATGGAGCATCTTCCATGAAAAAGCACAAACAAAGTACGCCAATGATCAAATCGGGGGTAGGACTCATCTTCGTGACTCCACAAGGAGGAATAATGCGTTACGCGTTCTCCCTGACGGAGCCGAGAACAAACAATGAAGCCGAATACGAAGCTTTGATAGCGGGCCTCGAGATCGCCATTGATATGGGAATTGAAAGCCTCCTCATATATGGGGATTCCCAACTGGTCGTCAGTCAAGTGAACGGCGACTACCAAACGTGCAAACCGGAGTTGGTGAAATACGGTGAAAAAGTGCAACAACTGCTGACCCAAATTCCCTCCTACACTTTGGAGAGCATACCGCGAGCGGAAAACAGCAAAGCGGACGCACTAGCCAAACTTGCTAAAGAACTGGCTGACGAGAACCTCGACGATGTTAGAATCGTGGTACAAAGCCGTCGAGTGCTTGCCCCAGCAGAAGTATCTCCGGAATCGTCTGAAGAAAAAGGAGCGAACGAGGAGACGACCCTACAAATAAAAGACCATGAGAAGACCGAAGACTGGAGAGAAGTTTTCATAGATTACTTCAGGTTCCACCGGATGCCTGAAGAAGCGTCCATAAGACATCAGCTCGCGAAACGAGCTCTGTCTTTCGCCTTCGTCAATGATACTCTATACAAGAGGTCATTCGATTCTCTGTGGTTGAGATGCCTAGGACCTGACGAAGCAAAAAGAGTCGTTCAGGAAGTTCACGACGGACTCTGCGGTTCTCACCAAGCAGGTCCTAAGATGAAGCTGAAGATAAAACGGATGGGCTACTACTGGCCCACGATGATGCAGGATTGCCTGGAATACGCGAGGCAATGTCATTCATGTCAAATTCATGGGGACTTCATCCATCAGCATCCCAATCCACTGCATCCAACAGTGGCTAGTTGGCCGTTCGAAATGTGGGGGACTGACATAGTCGGCCCCATCGAACCAGCATCGTCAAAGGGACATCGTTTCATATTGGCGACGACTGATTACTTCTCCAAATGGGCAGAGGCGGTACCGTTGAGGGAAGTAAAAACGGAGAACATCCTCCATTTCTTCAGAACGCATGTCATATACCGGTTTGGAACCCCGAGAAGAATCATCTCTGATAATGGGCCAGCCTACCGAAGTCATAAGATTAGCCGCTTCGCACAGCAGCACAATATAGACTGGAGATATTCCTCAGTTTATAACCCCCGAGCTAACGGTCTAGCTGAGGCCTTCAACAAGACCTTGACGAAGATCATGAAGAAAACGGTGTCACGAAATAAGAGAGATTGGCACGAAAGATTGCAAGAGGCTCTTTGGGCGTATCGAACTACATTTAAAACGGCCACAAACACAACGCCGTACGCGTTGGTATTTGGGACGGAAGCAGTACTCCCCCTCGAGATAGAATTACCCTCTCTACGAGTGGCAGTCCATTACGAGTTGACGGACGAAGAAAATGCTCACCTTCGGTTTGAAGAGCTTGACGCCCTTGATGAAATCCGGCTTCTAGCACAGCAAAATCTGGAAGCTTATAAAGCAAAGATGACACGCTCATATGAAAGATTGAGCCGCCCGAGGACATTCCACCAAGGCGAACTCGTGCTAGTCGTCAAAAGGCCCATGATCCCCAATCGCGCCAAGCGGGGAAAGTTTGAGCCAAACTATGAAGGACCGTACATCATTGATAAGGTCTACCAGGGCGGGGCCTATCTACTCAAGGACATGCACTGTGAAAGGCCTTTCAGGCCAATAAACGGTCGCTTCCTAAAGAAATACTACGCTTAACGAGCCTTAGTTTAGGTCAATGATAGATGACGACGACTATGTCCGCTCGCTATCTTCCTAAGCTCAGGCTTTATAAGCAGTAGCCAGCCCTCTCAACGGCGGACCGAAATGTCCTTAAACTAATAGCAGACCGAAACGTCTTTAAACTACTACCGCAGCATCTTTAGGCTGACGAGATATAAAAAAAAAACATATAAAAATAAAATAAAAAAAAAAGGTATGTCCATAAGCAAAAAAGGGCACGGATGAAAACCCGAAAGGGCTCCGTGAGTAAAAACAGCAGGACTACCGGCGAGTGTTCGTGAAAACCCGAAAGGGCGCGACCTCGTAAAAAATAAAAAAAAACAAAAACAAAAAAAAACGGTATGTCCATAAGCAAGATGGGCACGGATGAAAACCCGAAAGGGCTCCGTGAGTAAAAACAGCAGGACTACCGGCGAGTGTTTGTGAAAACCCGAAAGGGCGCAACTTCGTTAAAGAACCCTTACAGGGTCCTCTCGACCCTGTAAGGAGAAACCACCCGCGTGAGATCCTTACGACTTACAAGGGAACAACACACTTAGGAATCCCCACGATTCCTAAGGAGAAAATACGCTTGCGAGATCCTCACGACTCGTAAGGAGAACTCTCTTATGGGACCCTCACGGCTCATAAAATTTGAAAGTCTTAAGTCACAGAGACCTAAACCTGTGCTTAAGCAAACCCCCACAAACTTCCAATGTTGCCCTACAAGTGGCTCAATATTGACCCTTGTATACAATCCACGGGCGCGAATAAACATTTCCCTGACCAAGTCCCATCCGTGACCAGGGATATGTTCGCACGGTGAACAATTCTTGTAAATCCTCTCGATTTACGAGGAGAAAACCCTCCTGTAGGATCCTTACGACTTACAGAGGAAACGAACACTTAGGAACCCGCACGATTCCTAAGGAGAAAATACACCTGCAAGATCCTCACGACTTGTAGGGAGAAATACCTTTATGAGACCCTCACGGCTCATGAAATCGAAAGTCTTAGTCGACAGGTCCCTAACCCTGATCGCTAAGCCTCCTTTGTTCGACAATGATGGAGGCAAATGATGATTCGCTCCTGGCAATATTCCAGTTGCAGCGGTGCTGATGCCGAAATCGGTGTCCAATTTCAGGTTTATGGCGAAAGCCAGTAGGCCGCTCATGCATACGAAATAGCCGAAATGATAAGGGCGACTTGCAATAAAAAAAAAACAGCAAGTAAAATGTATGCATGCAAAATAGCCGAAATGATTGGGCAACTCGTAATAAAAAGCAACGAGTAAAAATAAAATAAATAGCCGAAATGATTGGGCACCGCGAAAAATAGCCGAAATGATTGGGCAATCGCGACCTTCGCGATATAAAAGCTGAAATGATAGAGCATCGCGGAAATAAAATAAAATAAAAAGAAGAAATGATAAAACTTTGGCCCTACAGTTAGGATCACATCGATCCCTGTATACAATCCAAGGGCGTAAACAAAGAAGGAACCATACTTCCCCAGCGGATTCCGTCAAACGACGAAACCAAACCTCAACGGTTCATTTCAACCGAAGAAGCCAGTGACTTCAGCAAAACTCCTCGACTCACGGATACAAACACTCCTTGACGAGAGCCTTCTGATCCGCGTCGACTCGCAGAGCCACCAGTGCCTCCGTAGGAACCCTCGACTCGTTTCAAACCCCAAGGACACAAATAATCCTTGGCGCTTGGGAGACAAATAATCCCTCGCAAAACTTCTCAACTCACGGATACAAACACTCCTTGACGAGAGCCTCCTGATCCGCGTCGACTCGCAGAGCCACCAGCGCCTCCGTGGGAACCATCGACTCGTTTCAAACCCCAAGGACACAAATAATCCTTGGCGCTTGGGAGACAAATAATCCCTCGCAAAACTTCTCAACTCACGGATACAAACACTCCTTGACGAGAGCCTTCTGATCCGCGTCGACTCGCAGAGCCACCAGTGCCTCCGTAGGAACCCTTGACTCGTTTCAAACCCCAAGGACACAAATAATCCTTGGCGCTTGGGAGACAAATAATCCCTCGCAAAACTTCTCAACTCACGGATACAAACACTCCTTGACGAGAGCCTCCTGATCCGCGTCGACTCGCAGAGCCACCAGCGCCTCCGTGGGAACCATCGACTCGTTTCAAACCCCAAGGACACAAATAATCCTTGGCGCTTGGGAGACAAATAATCCCTCGCAAAACTTCTCAACTCACGGATACAAACACTCCTTGACGAGAGCCTTCTGATCCGCGTCGACTCGCAGAGCCACCAGTGCCTCCGTAGGAACCCTCGACTCGTTTCAAACCCCAAGGACACAAATAATCCTTGGCGCTTGGGAGACAAATAATCCCTCGCAAAACTTCTCAACTCACGGATACAAACACTCCTTGACGAGAGCCTCCTGATCCGCGTCGACTCGCAGAGCCACCAGCGCCTCCGTGGGAACCATCGACTCGTTTCAAACCCCAAGGAAACAAATAATCCTTGGCGCTTGGGAAACAAATAATCCCAGCAAACTCCTCGACTCACGGATACAAACACTCCTTGACGAGAGCCTTCTGATCCGCGTCGACTCGCAGAGCCACCAGCGCCTCCGTGGGAACCATCGACTCGTTTCAAACCCCAAGGACACAAATAATCCTTGGCGCTTGGGAGACAAATAATCCCTCGCAAAACTTCTCAACTCACGGATACAAACACTCCTTGACGAGAGCCTTCTGATCCGCGTCGACTCGCAGAGCCACCAGCGCCTCCGTGGGAACCATCGACTCGTTTCAAACCCCAAGGACACAAATAATCCTTGGCGCTTGGGAAACAAATAATCCCTCGCAAAACTTCTCAACTCACGGATACAAACACTCCGTGACGAGAGCTTCTCTGACTCACATCTCGGGCAGTAAGGATTCAAAAACTGGCTTCCTGAACAATGGGACCCTGCAAGTCAATCCTAAATGGTCTCTTGCATACTATTCACGGGTCTCACTCTCTGAAGTCGATTCTCGACAAAGAGGGAAACAACCGCTTACGAGCCCTCTCGACTCGTAAGAAGGGCAATGGGATCCTGCAAGTCAATCCTAAATGGTCTCTTGCATACTATTCACGGGTCTCACTCTCTGAAGTCGATTCTCGACAAAGAAGGAAACAACCGCTTACGAGCCCTCTCGACTCGTAAGAGGGAGAAATTCTCTCATAAGATCCTTTCGACTTATGAGAGAAAACCACACTTAGGAATCCTCACGATTCCTAGGAAGAAAATCCACCTACGAGATCCTCTCGATCCGTAGGGAGAAAAGTCTCTATGAGACCCTCACGGCTCATAAAGTTGAAAAGTCTTAGGCAGCAGCTCTGAACCTGCGGCCTAAGCCATCGCTATATCTCGAAGAAACCAAAATGCTTACTCTATTACCTGTCAATCATGTTTATCAAGACAGCATGCTGATAATAAGAGAAGGGAGAAAGCAAAGAAATGATACAAGACATTGCAAAAAAAAATGTGTATCTTTATTTATTAATTCAATCAAGTACATGGAGAATCGTATAAAAGAATAAAGAATGTATACATCTTATTCAAAAAAGAAAATTACAAGTATATTGATACAAGGGTAGCTATTGGGAAGGGAGCGTCTTGCACAGATGTAGCAATCGCTCGCATATCTCCTTCCACGCCTTCTCCTGCTCGGCTACCGCCGTCAACTCTGCCTCCACTTGGGCTCGTTGCCGCAAGACCAATGCAAGCTGCTCCCTCGCGACTTGATAAGCAGCCTCCCGACTTGGGATGTTGCGCTCAGCCACGTCAAGCTTCTTCTTTAAGTTTAGCCCATGGGAGATGCGCTCCAAGAGACCCTCAAAGATAGTCTTCACTTGGGCAGCATTTGCCTCAACCTCAGCGCGCAGATGGGCCGTTTCGTTTGAGGTCTTTTGGCATTCCCTTAGTCTTTGAGCTGCTTCTTGCTCCAAGTGGCGGGAGTGCGAAGTGCTTTGCTCGAGCCAAGTTGTGCGTTGGGTGCTCAGAGCTAAAACTTCGGGAGAAGGGCGCGTCAACTCCAGCCGGTACAGACAGGCATCGATCTCCCTGCAGTGGTTAACCCAAGATTCAACGACGCCTTCGTCGTGAAAAGTTACGAGCGCCGCTAACATGGGGTTAACATCCACAGCGAAATCTGCAGCAGAAGGAAGAGCGTCCATACTGAGCTCTTCGATATACCCGCTCAGCATGCCTAGACTCATCACAGCACCCTTTGAAGACGGACGTCTCAAAAAGGGGCCTGCCGGTGAAAAGACGCGAGCCTCGAAAGGGACTGGAGCCGGAATAATAGCTGCAAAACAAAACAGGGTTAAACGATGGTTCAAAAGATGTTGAAGGGTTACCAAAGAGGAAATCTACTATACCAGGTGTAGCGGACGGCAAAGCCGGAAGGGCCGGTAGCGCGGCAGGTCTTGCATCCCCTCCTTCGATTTGTGGCACTGCAACAAAGAAAAGGAAAAGTCAAGAATTATCCCATTGTTAGGAAAAAGGGGGTAAATAAAGATATTATGGTGAAAGTATACTCACCGGCGCCACTAGAAGGAGAAGCGAGTTCGGATGGGAAAGAGAAGTGTGGGAGCAACACTTGATATAAATGATCAAAAAGCACTCCTGCAAAGGCACAATGGTGTAACGTTAGTACAAAAGCCGCATTTTTGAAAGATTAATGCATGAGTCGTGAATCCGTACCTTCCAACATCCGTGATGGTACAAGGGAAGGCGGGGAGGTGACTACCGCCAAAGCAGTAGTTGACGGTGCCCCCTCGAGCAATGGAGCATCAGTACTGGCCGCACCTGCAAGAACAAACTGGTTAGAAGAGATCGCAAGATATATACAAAAAAAAGGGGAACGTTGGTGACTAAAAAATTTTACCTGACGAGCTGCCAGCAGAAACTGAGGCAGTCCCTTCCTCCACTGACGGAAGACCACCGCCTGTAGCTTCATCACCCGACTCAAGGGGAACTGTTGTTATGCTCTCAAGCTCTACAGGCGGCGGGGGACCATAGACAGGGAGGGCCAAGATAGGAACATTGCCAGATTCCTGAGAAGGAGCGCCTAGCTCGTCTTCAGGAATCATGGCCGCCTCACCTGCTGCTCCCTCAGAATCAGCGATTACAGCTACCCCGTCCATCGGCACCAAGAGGTCCCCAGCCTCAAGTACCTCGCCCTCTACCGCCTTCGGCTCGGTTGAGACAATCATCTCATCTGCCGCCACTTCGGGTGCGGCATCAATGACCCTCTCCGCGGTAGATTCCTCAATCTCGGTTCCAGGCCCTATGACCCCGACAAAGTTGTCCACTGTCGGTTCGGGTCCAGCAAGTACCGCTTCCTCCGCTCCCCTGGGTTCAACGGTCGTCTCCGCCTCCCCCTCAGTCGGACTTGGCCCTGCGAAAAGGAGTGCGTATGAGTCAACGATTTGATAATTCTTACAACAGAGTTCTGAAAGAAAAGTTACCTGAAGAGGATTTATCGTTTGCATCCCGGACCGTGCGCGCCACCTGCCTATGAGCAGTAGACAGGACGGCAGGGGCCTCTTCAGAAGGAGTGTCGGCACGAGGAATAGTGCTAGGGCCCGCTCCTACGGCCAGAGCAGCTCTGCGCGCCTTAGCTTCGCGTCTTGACCGCTTCCGCTCCTCTCGAGCCGACGAGACAGATGCCACCAGAGCTTCCTTAAGGGAGGCTTCTTCACCCGTATACAGGGATGCCTCTAGATTCTTCAAGGCGTTCCTCGTCGCTCTATCAAGCTGAGGCTCTTGTGGCAACTGCAGCGAAGCCGGGACTTCGATAACGGACTTGGGAGGGACCCCTGCGTCAATTGATACAACGCCTACAAAGAAACAAAGAAGGTCAGGTTGACTATCAGAAAAAAGACAACAAACTTTCCTTGTAAAAGAGAAAGGGGTGAAACATACCAACGCCTGCTAGGGCACGCTTCTCCTCCTCCTCCTGAAAGGTTTTCAGGGAGGCAGCAATAGCCTCTTCAGCGGAGACACCTGTTGAAAATGGAGCGAATATTAGTTAAGGATAACAATATAAAATGCAATAAAATGACAAATAAGGCGTTTGATAATTACCGGACTCAGCGAGTTTGCTCAACATCGCTTCAAGCCTCGCCGATCGCTCTGAAGCTGCAATGGCGGCAGCCAAATTGGTGTCCGCAGGGTCCACTACAAAACCTTCATTGCTACCGTACTCGCATATGGCCCCGGCAGGATGAGCCGCGGGCTCTAAGTTAAGGATCGCGTCGAGGGATAAGGTGGACTTCTTCTTCTTCTGTCCGCCAGCCTTGGATCCACTCGGAACAGCTTTGCGCTTGCCAGTTTTGGCAGTCACTTTCGGGCGGCGAGTCTCGATGTCCACTCCTGCGCCCGACTCTGGCGATACCACTTTAACCGTCTTTGTCGGAGCACGGGGCGCCGTCGGTGCATCCACCGTAGTAGACAGTGGCAATCCACACGGAGGGGGCAACACGCGTGGTCGATCAGCTCCGGCATCTTTCATCGGAGGGATAACCTGAACCCTGGGCTGCAAGGGAGCCTTGCGATCGCCGCCGGGAGGCGCAGCCCTACGATCGACCAGCAGGCGTTTCTCCATCAAGATGATTGGGCCCATCGCGTGCGCATACCAGGCCACATATGAATTAAGTATCTAAGGGGTACAGCTGGGCTCACTGATAAAAAAATAGGAGCCTGTATTGAGCCGGATGAAGTGATGCATCGCATTCCGTACCCCCTCCGGGCCGACTGCAGGTGTTCCCAAGAAGGCTTCCAACGGGATCCCTTGGTTGTAACTCGATTGCCGGGCAAATCGATGCGGGTTATACCTCATGAAGAGAGCCGTTTCATTTTGCCTAAATACTAAGTAGCCCGGCCGAATGGAGTAAAGGTGGAGGATTTCCCGAGCCTTCAACACAGAAACACCGCCCTTAAAGTCATCACGCAGCGGCACCACTGACTTAGTGGTCTCAGAACCTATGGTGATGACCTTATCCACAAAAGAGGTCTTCGCTCCGACTAGATGTGAACGCAGGAGTAGTCCCCTAGACTCCCGCGGAGGTGCAAACACAATTGAAGCCCCGACCAATCGCATGATTCTTGGAAATTTAAATTTCTCAAAGAACGAGGGAGTTTTATGGGCACCAAACACTCCTCGGACATGCAGCTCCATCCAAGAAGTGAAGTAGTGCATCGGGAAGTTAGCCGGCTGTACCCCAGGCTCATTAGCGTCCGCCGCTACGCTAAGTCCATGGTAGAGATAAGCCAACCCGGCGATCCCTACTGATAACTGCAAACCCGCCACCATTCGATGCGCCGGGTAGAAGACAGAGGACCGCATAAGGCGGGGGTGCATGGGAAGCATGAAGCTGCATAGCCACAGACCCAAGAACCCTATGAAAAAGGTCTCCTCATCCATGCCAGGAACGGCGATCTCTGAGAAAGGGACGCTAGCAGTGCCGGGGACGTAAAAACCTCGCTGATCAATTTCCAATGAAGGTCGGCGGTCCAGGCCGAAACCAAAGGGGTCAGTAAGCTGGGCGAACTTCTCACCCTGCTCTGATAAAAACTCCGGGCGGATAAAACGAGCAATGAAGTCCGCGAAACTAACGCCTCGGTCGCCCAATTCCAAATGGAGCTCCTCGTAAATCTCTAATACCTTCACCAGGCCCGGATGCTGATGCTGAATAGCATTTTCCGGAGTTAAGTCGAATACCACCTGCTTGGTGGCAAAGACGTACTCGTCAGGAGGAAGCAGCTCTTCGTAGTGCTCCCCCCTCGCCGGTAAACCTGAAAGCTCAACGAATTCCTCTAGAGAAATGGAAACTTCCCTATCCGCTGCCAGGAAAGTATGTGTGGGGATATTCCATTGTTCAATGAAGGCCTTTGTCCACCACGTTGGAGGAGTAGGATACTCGAAAAGCGAGACGTAGACGGCGGAGTATAAACCAATCTTCGTCAGGTGAGCTCTTTTCGCCGCTAAAATGTACCGGGCCCATGGCAGGTATCCAGCAAGCGGTCGCGGATTCAATCCAATATTGTAAGCCTGTCCCCAAGGGCGTGCTTCACCCTGACAGATTCGCCTTCCCAAGATATCTATGGCCGGCGGCGGCTGTACCGGAATAGCGCCGATTGCAGGCTGGAGAAGGTCGTCTGAATTCCAATTTTTAACCTCCACGGCATACTCCACCGGGGGTTTGTCCGCATAGGGGATCGTAACTATGGGTTCGGAAGGCGAGGCGGAACTAAAACTGCGGCGGCCTTGGATAATCTGGCTGTACCACCTTCCCCATAGGTGAAGTCTCTTGCACTCAGGATCGTGATCTTTAATCAAGGCGAACACTACCCGGTCCACTGGTGCATGTGGGAACCCTCCTTCTGAGCGAACGAAGGGAAAAGACAAGTCGTCAGACATCTTTCCTGCATAAAATATATATATATCATTAGTGGCCTGACGCTTAAACCTTAAAAAAAAATAATGATAAAAAAAAATAATAAAAATAAATAAAAATCTTGCTCCATACTGTGATGCAGCGGGTAGGGGACCAAAGGGGGACCCACAAAATCAAGATGACGGCGCATCATTTGATGAGACAATCCCACCATTGGATGAGACTATCAGTCAATAAAAAAGACCCCCAAGAGAATATCCTCATTGGGGGGGACCCCTAGAGACAAGGAGAAGATCTCCTCTTTTCAGAGCAAAGCTCTGCCACAGAGTGACATTTGTCAAACTCCTGTTTCAAAGGAATAAAACTTCTTAAAAAAGAGCCTAGCTCTGCAGTAGTAATAAAAATTTATAACTCCTAAGAATTAAAATTTTGGGATCTTAAAGATCCATGGAAACTTTTAAAAAAAGTTTTCTAGTTGATTTATGAAGCAGGGCTCTGTTCATGGGTTAAAACCTAAGAACAGAGTCTCTGCAAATTTTTGAGAGCAAGGCTTTGTGAATAAAAACCCCAAAGGGGTTTCCTTTAGATCAAAGATCTATAAGAGCAAGGCTCTGTTGAAGAAACCCCAAAGGGGTTTCCTTTAGATCAAAGATCTATAAGAGCAATGCTCTGTTAATTAAGTTTAATTTAAATTAAATTAATTTAATTTTACCTATAATGGTTCTGAAGTTAGAACTTGGAAGTTCTTAAGGAAATCACAAGAGCAAGGCTCTGGAAGTTCTCAAGTAAGAGCAAGGCTCTGAAATTCAATTTTTTGATAATGGTAAAAAAATTACCAAGGACCAAGGGTCCTATTTATAGGCGCCTGCGCCTGTTCACTTGACCCCTAGATCCGACGGTCAGGATCTTGCCACCGCTGCACTCACGCGCGCGCCACGTGAGCGCAACGGTGGGGGGGCATCTGTTTCCCCCAATCAGAGCAAGGCTCTACTTAATTTTGAAAATTCAAAATTCGAAGCAACGCTTCGGTTCCCGTGCGCAGCGCGCAATTTGCCACATGGCAGAAGCTGATTCGGCAGCGTAACGCCCGAGACAGTGCGTCCCATCAGAGCAAGGCTCTTCAGAAAACATAATTAAGACTTAACTGCGCAAACGCATGGCAGCGCGACACGTGTCTGCGCAGTTGCGCAATCGCAACTGCGCAAGCGCACGGGTGTGCGGCACGTGTCTGCGCAGTTGCGCAATTGCAACTGCGCAAGCGCACGGATGCGCGGCACGTATCACGCGCTGGTGAGTTGCGCAGCAACAGAATGAAAATTTAAGTGAATCTTTTCTGTTCTTCTGTAAAACAGGGACCCTTGGATCAGAGATCCAATGGTGGGAAAATTCCCAAAATTATTCAGGAAAGATCTTGGTAACAAATTTAACAAATTTGTGAGCACTATAAATAAGAGCCCAGACCTCATTCAAAAAAAAAAGGAGAATCATCAAGAGAAGAATCAACTTCTGGAAAAAAAAAAGAGAGAAAGAACTCTTGAAGATTAATCAAGAAAAAAAAAAGAGGTAAAAACTTCTTTTGGAAGAAGAGAAAAATCTCTAAAGAACAGAGTATAAAAAAATGAATAATTAAATAAAAAAAAAGAGAAAGAAATAAATAGTGCCTTGCACTTGATATGAACCCTTGGTTCTGTGAAATCAGGGAAAACAAGAATAAAAAACTTGTTTTCTTTTGATCCAAATTTAGATCAAAAGTGCTATGCACTTTTGTTCTTAAATCTGGAAAATTCTTGAGTTTCTGCAGAGATGCAACTCATTGTTTAGAAGGGCCAGGCCCAAATCAAAGGGCAAAGCCCTGTATGGAAAATTCTTGAGTTTCTGCAACTCATTATTTAAAAGGGCCTAGCCCAAATCAAATTAATAAGAGGGCAAAGCCCTGTTTGGAAAATTCCTGAGTTTCTGTAACTCATTATTTAAAAGGGCATGGCCCAAATCAGATTGCAAAATAATAAAGGGGCAGAGCCCTGTTTAGATTGATTCTTTTAATCGGGCAGAGCCTAAAATAAAAAAATTGGACTTAACCCAATCCTGGCTGTAAGTCCTTAAATTAAATGCCTCTCATAAACCAATTCACGACCGGTTCGAGGGTACATCTCCGAACTCCTTTGACATCTGTCGTTGTAATTTCTCAACGACGTCAAAGAGGTGACGGGTCCCAACGACCACTCATCTAATATCGGACCGAAACGTCCTTAAACTAATATCGGACCGAAACGTCCCTAAACTAAAAATCGGACCGAAACGTCCCTAAACTAAAAATCGGACCGAAACGTCCTTAAACTAATATTGGACCGAAACGTCCCTAAACTAATATCGGACCACTACGTCCTTAAACTGGCGATGGACCACTACGTCCTTAAACTGGCGATGGACCGAAACGTCCTTAAACTAATGATGGACCACTACGTCCTTAAACTGGCAACGGACCGAAACGTCCCTAAACTAATATTGGACCACCACGTCCTTAAACTGGCGCAATCGAGCCCGAACGCTCTTTTGCCGGATCTAAACGGTCCAGTCTAAGTTGATCTTAGCCCCAAATGTGGTTAATGTGTCCTTAGATATTTAAATAAACAATAAAACTCCAAATCAATTTTGGTTCAAGGGTACATCTCTGAACTCCTCTGACGCTTGTCGTTGTAATCCCTCAACGACGTCAGGGAGGTGACGAGTCCCGACGGCCAGACAATTAAATCAATCACTACGTCAAGTCGATCTTAGTCCAAAACAGGACTAACGTATCCTTGACGAACGTTTAAGTTGATCTTAGCCGCAACGCGACTAATGTATCCTTAAACCAAAAAACACCAAACCCAAATCTAAGTAAATACGGATTTGGACTAATCCACGTCCTACGAGCGACGGCATTACTAAGTCTCCGTATACAATCCACGGGCAACCACAAACAAAACAAACATACACGACACGAAGTGAAATTCTGGAGAAGGAGAAAGTTGTTATCGCAACGCGATATCGTAATTAACTGCAGGGGCTTGCGCCTGCAGGGAAGAGCGTCCCCACAATCAAAAACCCTTCACCCTGAGGGGGAATCTGACGAAGTCTGCTACATCGGCCGCATCCGCCTAAACCTCCGACACACGGTGCCATAAGCCAACTTGGCATCTTCGGAGAGATAGACGGATAAAACCAAATAGCATCTGCCCCGAACCTCAGGTACGGACCTAAAGTCCCGGCCGCCGTTCGGAGGGGAACAATCAGCTGTAGTTTGTATAGCTGAAACCCCTTCCAGTTCTACCTCATATCCACTAATTTCTTCACAAGAAAATCCTTTTCTCAAAATGTGGCATGCTAAGAAACAAAACACCTTTTATTTCTCGGTGCGATAGAAGATATCCCTTGCGAATGCTTGGGATATCCAACAAACTTCCACAGAACTGACCTTGCCTCGAGTTTTTCCGGATTTTGCTTTTGACATAGGCCGGACAACCCCAAATCTTAACTTTCTTAAGAGATGGGCTGTTCCCATACCATATCGCATATGGAGTGGTAGGCACCTCATTTGGTTAGAACCCTATTCAATAGGTATGCAGTTTCTCAAGTGCATAACCCCCAAAAGGAAGTAGGTAACTCAGTAGTATTCATCATAGAGCACGCCAATCACATAGGGTGCGATTGCTCCGTCCCGATATACCAATGTGCTGTGGTGTATACGGAGGAGTAATGCTGAGAGAGAATCTCATTCTCCTTTAGAATAGTCCAGGAATTTCGTGGTCAAGTATTCTCCTCCCTGATCTCATCAAAGGACGTAATACTTATACCCGTTTTGGTTCTCTACTTCTAACTTATATTCTTTGAATTTCTCAAAAGTTTCAGACTTGTGTTTCAACAGGAACACATGTGCGAATTTTGAGAGATCGTCAATGAATGTAATGAAGTACAAAGAACCAGTCTTGGCATGTGTAGACAGGAGACCTACATACATCTTCATGTATCAATCCCAAGAGTTCACCAACTCTTTCTCTGTTTCCAATAAATGGAGCTATGGTCATCTTATCTTTGTGACATGATTGGCAAGTTTCACAAGATGTATGTTCAAACTGATTTAAATATGTATCTTAATATAACTTAGCTAGTCGGGTCGCAATGATATAACCTAGTCTACAATGCCTCAAGAAGGATTCGTTCATTTCTGAACTCTTCCTCTTGTGTGTGTTCTGTACGTTAAGAACTGTGGTTTGATTTAGAATGTATATGCTTTTAGATAACATGCTTGAACCGATAAACTTTTGATATAGGAAATGTTCAAAACATTATCCAACAATACAAAATTATATCCTTCTTTACTAAATAAAGAGACTGATATGATATTGTATATCAGGTTCGGTATCTAATAACATTAGTTCAGAATCAATGTATTTTGTAATACAGGGTGATAACTGCCAACAACTTGGCTACAACACTTACACCGTTTCCAACTCTTGAAACTTGTCACCCATTCTCAGTTCTCTACCTATCTGTAGCCCATGTAATATATTACATATGTGGGATCCTGATTCGGTATCTCATACCCAGGACGTAAAGAATACTGAGAAACAGTTCTCTGTAATGAACATATCCGAAGAAGATGCATCAACATACACTTTCTTCGTTTTGGACGGCACGGGAATCCTGGTAATCCCCTATTTTCTGCTCGGTCTTATAACAATTATAAGTTGAAGCAGGACCAACGTTCCTTAGCTCAGTATAACAAGCGGGTTCGGTCAATACATCCGTATTATTATCTTGATTAAGGTGTGACATGGTCGCTACCTGAAGAGAGAGAGAAGAAAACACTCAGCGTATGCTCTTGCAAGATTAGATTGGTTATTAATTTATCTAATCAGGATGGCTCCCACTGTTTTAGTCAAATCTTCCTTCAAACCCTAAAAGGAAAGACTAGCCGGGATTAATTACGCCCTACAATTTCGCCAATCTTTCAGCCAGGCCAGTGTCAGTACTTTGAGGGAGGTTCCCCGTGCTTTCGTACGGACCTAATTAAAATAAACCTCGTTTTTCCAGGGGCGTAACCACGTTAACACCTTTCTAGACACCTACTTGATCGGCTAATTGTAATGTGTAAAACTCTCCCAGGAGTAACTCTTACTCGCAGTGGGTATCGGGATCCAACTATCTCATAGGAGGTATGCAATCTCATTGCAAATTTCAACACTTGAAATTCCCGATAATATTTTGCCCCCAGCGTCTTATGATCTTGACGCGGGCCAACAAACCATAGTCCGCTGGTCAAGTTCAATCCGTATATTTCCCGATTGAATTAAATCTACCCGCACGACCCTTGACGCGGGCCAACAAAGTCGCGCAACTACCCTAACTCAATCGCATCATATGCTTTAGCAGATAAGCATAAATAGCTACCGCACACTACGCCTTGACGCAGGCCAACAAACGTAGCACGAATACTATGAAGTACTTATCTGAAATGACGGAGGGCTACGACAGGTTTTTAAGAAAACCCTTTGCGTAATGAACTTGATATCGTCGTAAAATCGAGTGATTTTGAAAAGGAGTGTTTCTGAGGGTTTTACTAGTTTTGCTAAAGAGGTCACTCCCGGTGAAGGGATCTCGGCTCTTTCCTTATCGAATAAAGTGCAGGATATTTCACAAATACCACTATACAAAGCAAAAACTATAAAAGCAATCAAAAGACAAACCGAGTTTTTAGCATCTGCTAGTTTCGCTAAAGAGCTCACTCCCGGTGAAGGGATCTCGGTTCTTTCCTTATCGAATAAGGTGTTGGATATTCTTCAAGGAATATGTCACGCCTCTCTTCCCAGAGTACGCTAAGGTAGGCATGTGACATAGCCAACCATGCTACCTATAGATAGGAAATATCCTTCCACGGTCACATTACGGCTGTAGAGATATCAAGAACAATAATAAACTATCTAATACATGTCCATAAGCCAGAATAAAACGAGTCAAGAAATAAATAATGAGGAAGCAAAAGATCCAATACAAGAATAAACTGGAATGTGCGTCCCATAATGCGGGCTCACATCAAGAATGAAAATACCGAAAGTAAAATGAACTAACTACTAGCAAGTCATCACTGCTCAGCCTACTGACTGAAATACTCCTACTCGGCCTGCAGCAAAGGTAAAGGATCTGGGCCATGCAAAACCCAGACGTCAGGGCGTCATAATATCAAGCAATACTATAAACAGGGGTAGCAATACATGCAGATATGAGAATAAATGGTAAAACAGGTATAACAGTGATATAAGTGAGGACAGTGAGGGTAATGTGCATTGAGTAATCTAAACTGGTCTATTGGGTTAACTACTCTCAAGTCTTTGAAATCAATTTGATGAATTATCGATATAACTCAATAGTATCCCGTGCAAACCCGGGACCACGGTCAAGATTCTCGGGCTGAATCCGAGACATGCCGCTAGGCACTAAAACAAGAAATATGTATAGATGAATGATGTCAGCAGCAGCATCCAAGGCTGGCCTAGCCTCTAAAACTGATCAGTATAAGCAAGCGAACTGTCGAGTTACAAGTCAGGTTTCATCATTGATTTCCCCATACCTCCAAGTTATATGTTTAAGTCAGGTATTAATAATCTGAAGCTAATGCCAACACAAGATCAAGCAGGTACAGGTTTGTCTGGATAGACAACAGGAAATGTCCGTAAGGACAACATATCAAGTTTGTTGGCATTAGTAACAAGATCAGGTAACAGGTAAAGCCATGGTACATCAGGTCAAGTCAGGTAGTATATAGGTATCATGTCATGTTAAGGAGTGCACGGTATCATATCGTGTCAAGTAATGGTATATCAAGTCATGTCGGGGGTGCACAAAATGTCACATGGGTGCTCATAATCAAACCCTAATAAGTATGGGTATACAAAACAAGTATGGGGTACTAATGGAACAATAAAAAAGAACATTATAATGTGGTATGCAAATAGGTACAGATTAAAGCATATGGATGCATAGTTATCGATTTGGGTTAAGGTTATAATTCTAACATTAACTAGAATACACTTTATCAAATATGGAATGTTAAAATCTCATTATTATGTATTAAATGATCTAGGGATGCAATTGTATATATATAATAGGCTAAATGAATGCAAACGGGTATCCGAAAGGTTATAAACTATTAAAAGGGTACTACGGGCTGTACAAATAAGCATTATGTGATTCAAATATGGATATGGGTACCGTGTATCGTAATCTAATATGCAACATGATATGTTTCAAGTTCTAAATCTAAAATAAATGGAACATCAAAATGTTAAAATGGAACATGTGGCATTAGATTTAATCTACAGGTTTAATATGCAATTAAATAAGTATAAAATAATATGAATAGCATGTAGCAAGTTTTACTTGCCTAGACCGATCAAGAAACGGGTATACGGAACGTCACACGTCGGCAGGAAAAGTCGCGACGCGCGCACGGTACACGGAACGGATCCAAACAACGCACAAGGTGACCACACGGGTCAGATATGCTCGCTGGGTCGTCGGGATCGTCGACGGCACGACCGGATTCCGGCGATTGTGGTCTGCGGAGAAGGTCGCGAGGGTGTCGACGACGTCGACAGAGCTCCGGCGAAGTGATTGGGGGTGCATGGAGTCGGGGAAACGAGGAGATCACCGGCGGCAATCAACTCCGGCGGTGCAAGGCGTGCAGGGGTGCTCGGGTTTGGTCTCGGGTGCAAGCACAGGGCTCGGGGAAGGAGAGATGGAGGCGGAGGCGACGAGGTCGGGGAGGCGTCGTCGGTGTTTTGGACGACGGCGAAGTGGAGGTAGACGGCTAGGGTTTTGGTTATGGGTTCGTTTAAAAAAGGAGAAAAGAAGTAATATATAGAGAGGAAGAGAGAAAGAATATACGAAAGGAGAGAGAGGGGGATTCTGAGAGAGAGAGAGAGGAGAGAGATCGAGAGGTGAGAGAGAGATGAACAGTGAAGAGAGATGAATTTGTTTTTATATGGAGGAGAGAGAAAAAGATAGCGGTGAGGGAGAGAGAGGAAGAGAGAGAAAGAAAAGAAAAAGAAAGGGAGAGAGAGAAATTGTGGGGCCGGGCCAAAGAAAAAGTTGTGTGTGTGAGTTAGGATTTGATTTTGTAAAAAAAAATTAAAAAGGTTTAAATTGGTGTTCGTAAAATATTCTAAGCTATTAAAATATTATGTTTAAATTTTAAAAATTAAATAATTGAATTTTAGCGGGATATAAAAATCTTTCAAAATGCGCCTGGGTCGGGTCTAAAAATTTAGATTTAAAATACGAAAATTATATGAAACTTCCAAATTTTAAAATGAATGATTAGGTAACTAAAATGCATACCCCCAAGAACGGACGCACGTACGTGCGCGTAGCTATCCAAACACGTCCTTTTCACTGAACGGGACGAGAACAAGATGCGCGGACGGTACCACGGGGTTAGGGGTAACATGCAGGCTATGAAATGAAATTTTAATTTATTATACATGACCTAAAATGTTATATGTAAAATATGCGATGCTAAATGAAATGCCAGTATGGGGTCCACATTAAATGCACGTGTCCATTTAACAAGTCAGGGTAGTTTATAAATATGAATCAACCAGTCCAAGCAAGCGGGTCGGGTCGAATGCAATGTAAAATGTAAACTACCATTCGCACCCAAACATGATAAATCAATAAAATACCACAGATATATAAATACGAAAACTGAATTGGTATAAATGAACTAGGTTGTTACAGAATACCGCTATGCAAAACAAGAACTAGAGCTATCAGTTTTCGAGACAAATTTCTACAATATCTTTAGGTTTCTTTTATTTCATTAATCTCATTAATGAAGTCCCATTTTAATATGCTTCCCAAGTATCACATATGAAACGAAAGCAACAATACATAATATATATATATATATATAATATAAGCATTCGTCTTAGAATATAATCAATGATCACATCACAGAATATCGCAGCAAAATAAAACATATGAAATATTGGATATACTAGGATTTCCGTGTTTTAAATTAAGCCTGTATAAAACACAGATTCCACGGTCGTGATGAATAGCCAATCCCACACCCCTAGACCCTTATGAGAGCGGTAAGCAACCCTACCAATTCTAGAGTTAGGAGACCCGGTCTCGACTCCTCGAGATGGTCTCCCACTGGACCCTAGAACCCAGTTACTTATGCTCTCCGTCTTGGGTCTATTCTAATGCGGAAAAAGTAAATAATATACAATGGTGACATCATCCTCAACTCAGAAGTGCCCTAATAAAATAATATTACATACAATGAATTTTACATCAATGAAAATGAAAACCCCCATCTCATATAAGACCCCCGGCTATTCAATCACGACGATCCAGTATAACATATCACAGCAACACATAACATCACATGTCATCAACGTAAGTAAATATGCGTATCCTAATTGTCGTTGACGTATAGCAACGAAATCGGCGATACACCACATATTACACTTACAGTCGCAGAAAAAAAAGTGAAAAACTACAACAGTTGGAATCTACAACCGCCTTAGACATCACATGCCTAAGCCTTAGACATCACATGCCTAACCAAATGAATTTCTTAGATATCACATGCCTAACAAATATAAACCCCGCATTTTAGTCTTGATCTCGAAAACACTTTTCAATATTATGTCGGGCAATTCAACAAGATTCCCGACATCCTGATCGAATGCTCGTCGGAAACTTTAGTAGACGGCCGCATCCCCCGATACTGTCGACGAAGTGCACTAAGGCGGAACACCGCTGCCGCGAGCACCCGAACGGATACTTTTGGCGACGGGGTTCTGCTACAGTCACTTGCTCGGGGCTATGGGGCGTGGCTATCTATTAAGTTTACCCGGCGAGTATCCGCATACGCTACGTGATTGCGACGGACTTTTGATCTCATCAAAATCATGTGGCAACCGATCAAATGAGACTAAACTGCCAGATTTATAAAATTCAAACTAGTTGTCTCATAACTACTTGTGAATTCCAAATATTGTATCCCATCACATAATATCCGGACGAACGTTAAACTTTTCGATCGATTCATCAAAGTCCCACAATTTCCCGACAGCTCAACACTTGAGCACAGTTTTAATAATACCCAGAATATACCACAGTATCTATGCACCAGCCGTAGAAGGGCAAACCTAAGCCTCACTCATGTCGCCACGGAACTACGGCAAACCCTAGGGTTTGATCGCGATTCCACGATCCAAAAAATCGAGTTAGGGTTTCATTCTTCTAGAAAGTTCATAGGATTACTTGCATGTTTTTACGAATACGTTAAACTTGGAAAAATGGGTTTTTGACATTTGATCGAACTTTTTAATTTCATCTAGACAACATGCGAATAACCCGAAACAATGTTAAAACTACGAATACGAAACACTCCGAATTGTTTATAGTGTAAGATTATATCACATGCAAAATTAGGAAAAACAAACAACACCTGAAATATCAAAACAAAGCAACTGGAACACACAAAAATTTTTAGGGGGAGGGGCTCGGTTTTGGCCGAGATGGGGATGTATGTGGCCGGCCAAAATTTTCCAGAATGCCATGAAATTTTGACTGTGTTCATAATATATTTCATACATCACTCTGTACTTGTTTAAAAACTTTTTTGAACAACTTTTAAAATCGACAGAAACTTCATTTTTCGGTTTCAAGTTTCGGCGTATTTCGGTTTTGTAATCCTAACAAAATCCGTCTAAATTTCTAGCATGGCTCTGATACCACTGCAGGGTTGTCTAGCACGGCAACAAGGTTTCGGGAGGTATCGTCCATACCATTTTCAAAAATTTTGCCGTTCTAGCTAACCCTAACATAAAATCGTTTACTAGAAATCGACGGAATGAAATGCAAACTACTTTCCAAGTAAAGTGAACAAGGAATACAACCTTTGTAGACCCGTCCTTCACTTCAATAGCTATTTGTAGTAGTCTCTTCGCTGCGATCAAGAAGTCCCGGACTCTAAAGAGGCTCCGATGAAGAAACGAACATGCTTGCTTCGAAGTCTTCGAGGCCGAAGATGATCTACATCGAGGAGACACTAACCCATCTCTTCACTAATTATGGAATTAGTGAAGCAAACACCCTATACTAAATGGCAAGTAGCAGAGGATGATGAAATAGAAAGTTTGCTCATATTAGAAATCATTTTCTCATTCAAAATCATCACTTTATCACAAACTAGAGAGCAAGCTCAAAAGGAAGAAGAAGATGAAGTCAAGTGATGAATAATGAATTATTGTTAAGATTAGAAATGCAACCAAGGGTTAAGCATGTCATGCTTAACCCTTGTAGAGAGTTAACCATGGCCATGGGTTAAAACGTTGGGTTAAATAAATATCCTAAGTTAGACAAAAGAGTGGACAAAGTCAAAAATGCTTACAAGCTTTTACAAGCTTTCAACAAATATCAATCGTGATAAAATCCACAATTTTGAATAACTTAATGATAAATATAAAACCCTAATCTTAACCCTAACATAGTTCAATCCTCATAAACCCTAGTTGCATTTTTAACCTAGCATGATACATTTAACATATATCGCATATATAACAATGTATCCAAAGTGAGAAAAGAAATCTTAAGTTAGCTAATATTAGTAATATAATATATCAAATATATAATTATATATTAAATCAACACTTGATTTAATAATCCGGCTATGTCACATATAACCGACTAATATCATGTGTAACAACTTATCGAATCAACACTTGATCCGATAATCCGACTATATCACATATAACCAATCATGTCACACATCGTGAGAATAGAATGCGGTATCACACACCGCATTAATCTCGGTCCCGCACATATCACATATGTGCTCCTACTCCGTTTCGCTTGAGCCAGGAAACCCCTGTGTAGGACTCTAAAGACTCGTCAATACGCCGGCAGTAGGTGATGATCATATCAAATATCCACAAGCCGCAAGCGGTCTGCTAAACGTAACGGCCATTCGGGTATTGAGCGATCAGAAGATCAACAAGCAAGACTGCTCGTACTCCTGCGAATCCAATCAATAACACTACCGTACAGTCCGGTCTCTTCGACTGATATGTCGCATATCTCTTCTAGGGGTGGTAAATGTCAGACCTCAGTAACTCAATAAGTCGTGTCGATATGAGGCTCATAACGGGTCGAGAAACTACTGATAACACTTACCAGTATATCTCTGAAGCAGCCTTGGCCAAGGACTTCCTGTTATAGCCAATCGAGCACAGCGCAACATCAACTCCCAATACCGGGAGAGACGAAACCCTTCCTATCGCTCATTGCCTCCATGTGACTCGGGACTGTACCCAAAAGCCACCGTTTTGCACGTTCTCTTGAACGTGGTAAGGTGGAAATCAAAGCACAGTGGGAATCACACAAAACTCTATGACGATCTCGGGTTTACAGACTAACCTGTACCAGTGTGACCAGAGAACTGCCATCTGACGTTAGGTATAATACCATCTGGGAGTTCTCGGCGAGTCCGTCCAGTGTATCCAGTCTCCACTGAGCACCCGTATACTGTCTCTGATGTCAAACACCAATGGATATGAGATCATCTATCGCCCATCTACATAGGTCGAGAAGCTATACGCTAGTCTATTCTGGTATATCGATGCCCTGTCTCGATACACCCTCGATTAGGAACATTTGAAGGATGTACTTAGCGACTACACTGTCCCCACTAGTATGATCTGCATCATAATCCTGGTAGTCAAGTACTCATCCTAAGGGCTTTATCAACATGTAACATAGAGACAACCATCATGCATGTTAAGATAAAGAGCAATCAGATAGCTTACTATCATGTCGAGGAAGAAAGTCCTCCCTATATATGTCCAAGCATCCACTACAATATATATCGTATGTACAGTAATAGCCTCTAGGGCATATATATAACTAACATAAGTTGCCAAAACATAACTACCAAACAAAATGAACGCTATAAAAAGTATATCTTCTTCAATTGATTAATCACTATCATTACAATAACAAGAAATAACTTCATTCTTCTCATCTTCATCATTTTCACTCTCAGCGAACTCCCCTTCCTCATCAATATGCATTTTAATGTTAAATACCCCGTCTGGTTAATAATTTGATAAAATCAAACGGGTTTTAAACCCGAATATCTGACCCACTAAACATTTTAATGGTTAAATAGCGTATCGTGTGTTTCATGTTTCGTTTCGTATTGTTTCGTACAATACATATTGACCAATAAATTAGTAACCCAATACAGACGTACGAATCGTATCGAATTGTCCATGTTTCGTATCGTTCGTTTCGTAAGAAACTAATAACACTGGTATTGGGTTTACCAAATAGTTATTATGGTTTTAGTGTTAAGTTTACTAATGAGTTGGTGAGTTTAAAATGGATTAGTGGCTTGTTTGACATCATTGATAACTAATAAAATCTCAAAACGTTTATGGTCGTCTTTACAATATATCTAAAAATCGATTCTACACATCGTTAAGTACTAAGAAAAGCGTCAAATTGTTTATAGTATTTAAAAATTTTACTAATTTTAGAAAATCCGTTCACTAATATAATTTTAAAATTTTGATATTTCTGATCCGAGATGACTAATATTGCCAAGATGGCTGATTCTGATCCCTAAAATGATCGTAAGGTACCGGTATCGATACAGAGTTTTTAAACCTTGGTTTGAATCACATAGGATATTACTCTTTCATATTTTTCAGAAGAAGAACATGATAAAACATGGATTTGAGTTCAGTTTGATGGTGCACCTGGATTTTTATCCAAGGTCAATCCTCTAAGACACATCAACCCTATATATGGTAAAGTCCTAGCGGATCCAAAATCCTCTCAAGTACTTATGAGTCCAACATCGAAACTCCTAATTCCCTAACAGCGACTTCCTTTTCCTGCGAGGCTGTAACTTCTTCCTGCAACCTGACCCTGTGACCTCCACAACTTCTTCTCTCATACTCGTTCCCTTGTCCTCTCTCGTCCTCCCTTGTCCTCGCTCGCTCCCTCGTCCCCAATGCCTTAATATCAAAATTTTCCAAATTTCATCTTCAACATTCAACCTCAACGAAATTCCGACGATTGACGGAGAATCTCGAGCAAAGTTCATTCCCACAATTTTTTGGATTAATCCAGATAACCTACCATTAGACCACATGCATATTGGGTGTCTATTAATGTGTATGTGTGTGCATAATTATATATTTATATATACTATATTATATAGTAATAATGGCCGAATAATCCGGATAAACCAAATAACCACCCAATAATCCGGTTATCTTTTATCCGCCAGCAAATCGAATAGATAGCGAATACGGATTTTACAACCTTGTTTTATTCAATTATGGCATCACTTAGAATCATTTTCAATGTAAATAAAACAACTACTCAAGATACGGTATAAACAACAACCGAGCCTTTATCCCAAGCATATGGGATAGGCTACATGAACCAACATGAGACTCTCACCGGGTCGAGCACATGTATCAAGACAGAAAATGAACTAATAAGAGCCAAGGAGTAATCATCCATCCATTACAAGTAGTAATAAATACACCAGCCCTGTTAACTATGCATATCAGCTACTTGCTGTAATTCATTGAACAGAGTTTAGCGGTCTGACTTTTCATTAAACAAAAGGAATTAATAAATTGACAAATTATCCAGTCATCCTTTGTTGCAATTTTCATCAACATATATCATCCCAATAATCCATCCAAAATCAATACAAAGTATCATGAAATTCATGGAAATTTATTTTAAGGATTTTTCAACTTTTACTTACAAAGTGCAGAATTTTAATAATTAAAGTTTCACCCTCATTATATAGAATATACGGAATCCTTAGAGGAAGATATGAACTATAGCTTTTTGAAGGCAAAAGACTAGTTGCTCATAAAGCGTTGAACCACCTAATGTTGAAAAAAGCGTTTTGTGTGCGTGCGTGCGTGCCTTAGCAAAGGATTAAATATAAAATAACACACATTTTTTTTCTTTGTTACAAATAACTTACACGGCTGTGCATACATAGCGATAGCATAGGCTATGCTATTTACACAAAACAAACTTAATTAGGAGGTTTTCCTATTAGACCCAATTGAAATCCCCAAACTTGTTATATTAAGCAAAGTATCCTCCAAACTCCCGATCCTTCATAATCCAAAGATTTAACGGGAGGGGGGAGGGGGGGGGGGGAGGCGGGCGGCGGGGGGATCAATTCCTCTTATCAAATTTGACTTTTCTAATCCCAAAATCTCGTCGACTCATCCCCAAATCACATATTTTGTTGAAATGGATCTTTTATTTGTCTTGTTGCTAATACCTCATCTCAAACTATATGAAGCCATAAAGTTTCTTCGAAGTCTCACACTCTCGATCTAAAGTCTCTCACTCAGAATTTTCAATTTCAATTTGAAATTCTATTTGAAATGTTTGTCCCTTGATTCTTCTCTTCAATGATTCAATGCATTCGTACTTTTTTAATTCTTCTCTTTGAAATATTCAAAACGAGCAATCCATTCATCTGTTTTATTCTTCTCAATAACGATTGTAACGATACCGATTATATGATTGTTCGATTGTGATAAAATTTTCTATAAATGTCAATTAGTATAAGTTGTTGATGATTTTTGTCATTTTTTATTTGCTTTCTTAATTTCTTGCTTATTTGATTGCTTTTTGACATGTACGATGCTATTTTTGAAGTATGGATGATCCAAAGTGAAATCGTGGATCCGAAATTAAGAATGTGTCACTTGTTGATATGGCTTGTGTTATTTTTCATGGTTTTGTTTTTAAAGTTCTGTCTTTGAAGACTAATTTTCCTATTTTTGTAATTAATTTTAAATAAATTTATGATCATTGAAATCAATAAATTGATAATGCCTGTAGCCTTAGATTTACTCAGCGCTCTTTGTGGTTTTTGCTTTCTTAAGGTAAAGTGTTGCTCTTTACGTTATAGCTATTTTCAACATTGGAACCACCCCATGGTGATTAATTTTAACGAATTAACAAAGATATGGTTTAGATGATTAACTTGATATGTGTGTCTTGCAATAAGAGTACGTAAATCCAGAATGCGCACAGATTACAGGCATTGTTCATTAAATGGCATCGACTATATGTCAACACCTGAAGTGCAGGGGTTACAATAAGCTGAACATGGTGATTAGAAGGAATCGGACTAAACACCATTCTATAAGATTATGGTGGTTCACAAATCTAGAACAAATTATGTCGTTCCAAAGCGAAAATGAGTAAAGGTTTAAATCCATAAACACATTCACTACCTTTCTGATGGAGGTCCTTTTCGGGTCTCCGTCAGATGTTGTCTTCCGTTGATCTCCCGGTGGATTTTGATGGTGATCTTCTATTGCGTGTGGGTCTCAATGGGTTCTGGTGAAAAAGGTGGTGTGAGAAGTTTGGCGCCGAGTACCTGCAAAGAAGCCCCGGGATGGTTTGGTACCACCAAGGACCCTCCGACGATCAAGTTAGTGATGAGATCTGAGCAGAGTAACGTCTTAGTATGGTAAAGAATGGCTTACTTGACCCCTCTGTGATGGGGGTTTATATAGCGGGGGTGGCACGCAGCAGCAGGCGTGAGAATCTCGCCGGCGGTTACGCTCCCGACGTCACGCCCGCGTAGAGAGCGGATCGCCAATTAATGGGGATCGTGATGGCGTGGCACGTGGGATGTTGCTGACGGAGAATCCGCGAATGGCGAGATTTGCAGAGCGGCGGTTTTGCCCGTGAGCGGTGGAGTTGGTCGGAGGGCCGAGGAAGACGGTCTCGGCCGGGGGCTCGGAGACGAGCGAGGAGGCCGAGGAGTCTTGGACTTGCGGCAGCTCGGGGCGAGCTGAGGGGCCGAGGAGGCCGATTTGCAGGGGCCCCGAGGAGGGCCAGCTTGTGCTAGCAGGTCAGGTACGGGTGGCCTGGTCGGCCACCGTTGGCCATTTCTTCCGAGTCTTGGAACACGTCATCTGCCACGTGTCCTGATCTTGGAGATCGCCAATATTGAGCATCATCATTAGCCCCCCACTCTTGTCCCGACCAGCTAGCGGGTCGGGTTAGGAGTGGACTGCCAGGTCTCCCGAGGTGAGCTCCTTTCTAGGGCTTTGTCGGGACGAGTTCTCGGGCTGTCAGTTGTCTTTTCCGCTAGCAAATCAAAGCGAAATCTCCGCATTTAAAGAAGGTGCGCCGGTTCGTGTACTCTGCAACTGGAGCGACGGTCCACGCGTCAAGCGGTGATTGGCCGACGCGACGTAGGCAGGCCTGCGGCGTCTGATGGGACGCGGTCCAGCGCAGAATCGACACGTGGAGCGATCGGAGCCGCTGGGCGTGAGGAGTCGTTTCGGCAGGAGATGACGGGCACTGTTGGATGAGGCCGTTTGCAGCAATAAACATGGGTGGGGTCCACCCTTGGGCCGCCACTCCTTCATATTTCCTTCTCTTAGGTCCTGGTTGCTCGGCACTCGTCTCCTTTCTCTCGCTTTCGGCCCCTGAAAATTCCCTTTTTTCCAAGGTTAGATGTCTTCCTTTGTAGAGTCAGTAGACGTTGTAGAAGTAGGTTCTAAGGTCCCTTTAGTGGTGTCTGAGTCCCCCCGGGAAGCAGGGGTTGGATCCTCTCCCCGGGATCGTGAGGCGGGGGCCACCTCCAGGGAGGAGGAGGCAGATGCGGCCCCTAGCTCCTCGTGCTGGGTGAGGCATGAGAACGAGCTCGCCAATGCTCGGGCTCGCTTTCACATCCCCTCGTGCTACACGCTCCGACTGGCCAAGGAGGGAGAGAGGGCGGACCAGGTACGGGGCAGGGAAATCGCCCTGTACTTGGAAGCTTTTTAGGGTGGAATACGCCTGCCCTTCTCTCCCGAAGTCATCGCTGCGCTGATTTTTCGGTTTGGCCCCCGGCCAGTTAGTGCCGAACTCGTGGAGGATCCTTCTCGGGTTCTTGATCCGCCTGAAATTACAGGCGGTTCCCTTCAGCCTTTCCCTTCTCGATTCTTCTCTTGTCTTCAAAAGTCATCCTGGTAGTCGAGCAGGCAATCCGAGATGGGTCTATCTCTCTTTCAGGAAGCGGTCGGGGGGCGCTGCCAGGACCGGGGTCGTGGCCTTGCCCTCTTCTATTCATGATTGGAAAAAGAAAATTTTCTTCGTTTCCCCTCCCGAGGGCGAGGACTGGCCCGTGCCTACCAAGTGGTCGAGGGAGAAATGTTTGCCGGGAAACCAGTCCGATGACACCGCCGTGGTGAGGGCGGCGTCATGGGAGCCTATCCCCCGACCTGACGTGCAGCTGTCCGAAAGGGTTCTGAGCTGGGCCGGGCTCAGCCCCGTTGAGTTCGTCGGTAAGTTAAGTTAGCTTTTTGGCTTGTGTTTTGCTCGTGTCGCTGATTTGTTGGGTATTTGTTTCGTGCTGGATCCATGGACTTCATCTCGCTCAAAGCCTCCATACGCCAGCTGAGGCAGGCTACAAAGGCTGGGGGCGCCAGTTCTTCTCACGCGAAGCCCGCCCCGGCTCCTACTGCCCCGGTGGCGGTGTCTCGCGAGCGCTCGGGGGCAGATCCCGCCTCGGGTCCCAGCAGAGTATCGGGCCGGAAGCGGGCCCTGATTTAGGAGGACCCGACCTCGAAAGAGGAGATCGGCTTTCCCTTGGAGCCGCTCAAGAGGAGCTTCCGGAGGCCTTCCCGGGGTCGGTCCTCGCTGACCATGGTGGAGGAAGGGGGCCTTCGGTTCGCGGTGCCATCGGGGCTGTCTGTTGCGGATAGCCTCCTGTATGAAATAGAGACCTCGGCCGGGGGTAGAGTTCCCGGGAGGACATTCAGGGCTCAGCTGGCGTCCATCGTCCAGGAGTCCGTGCAGGTAAGTGTTGTTAGTTATATGTATGCCCTAGAGGCCATTACTGTACATACGATGTATATTGTAATGGATGCTTGGACATATATAGGGAGGACTTTCTTGCTCGACATGATAGTATGCTATCTGGTTGTACTTTATCTTAACATGTACTCTGATTGTCTCTATGTTACATGTTGATAAAGCCCTTAGGATATGTACTCGACTACTGGGACTATGATGAGATCATACTAGTGGGGCCACGGTAGTCGACAAGTACATCCTATAACTGTTCCTAGTCGAGGGTGTATCGAGAAATGGCATCGATACACCAGAGTAGACTAGCGTATACGCATCTTGACCCATATGATGGACGATGGATGATCCCATATCCATCGGTGTTTGACATCAAGGATGGTGTACAGGTGCTCAGTATAGACTGGGTTCACTGGACGGACTCGCTGAGAACTCTCAGATGGTATTATACCTCACGTCAGATGGCAGTTCTCTGGTGACATTGGTACAGAGTAGTCTGTTGACCTGAGATCGTCATAGAGTCTTGTGTGATTCCCACCGTGCTTTGATTTCCATCATACCACGTCCAAGAGGGCGTGTAAAAAGGTGGCTTTTGGGTACAGTCCCGAATTACATGGAGGCAATGAGCGATAGGAGGGGATTCGTCTCTCCCGGTATAGGGAGTTGATGTTGTGCTGTGTTCGATTGGCTATAACCGGAAATCCCTGGCCAGGGTTGCTGAGATTTACTGGTAAGTGTTATCAGTAGTTTCTCGAACTGTTGTAGACCTCAAATCGACACGACTTATCGAGCTGGGGTCTGACGTTTACCACCCCTAGGCGAGATATGCGATATATCAGACGACGAGATCGGACTGTACGGGAGTGTTACTGATTGGATTCACGGGAGAATGTACAAGCTTGCTTGTTGATCTTCTGAGCGCTCAATAGCTGGGTAGCTGTTACGTTTAGCTGACCGTTTGCAGCTTGTGGGTGTTTGATATGATCATCACCTATTGCCGGCGTATTGACGATTCTTTAGAGTGCTATACAGAGGTTTCTTGACTCAGGCAAAACGGAGTAGGAGCATATATGTGATATGTGCGGGACCGAGAATAATGCGGTATGTGATACCGTATTGGATTCTCGCGATATGAGATATTGGCCGGGTATATGTGATATACCCGGGTCATCGTATTAGTCGGTTATTTATGAAATAACCGGATTATCGGATCAAGTGTTGATTCGATAATTTAATGTATAATAATATATATGATATATTAAATTACATTAACTAATATTAGCTCACTAAAAGATTCATTTTCTTACGGGATATACATTGATATATATGCGATATATGTTAATTGTATTATTTTCTATTGTTACAAAAAATATTGTATATGTGATATATAATATCGGAACATGTTAGGGTTACAAATTTAACAATGGTTTAGGGTTTAAACTTGGTTAGGGTTTAGATTAGGGTTAGCTTTTGCATGAAGCTTCCATGAAGCTTCATGAAGCTTTGACTTTGTGTTTTGCTTGATATTTTGTGAAGATATTATGTTAACCCAATCCAAACCATTAATTCTAGTTAATTCTCTACAAGGGTTAACTCCTTCATGCTTAACACTTGGTTAGATTTGTAACCACTACAACAATTCATTATTCATCACAAAATGATTAAGCTCTTCTTCTTGCTTCTTCCTTCTTGATGAAAAGCCTCACTAGCTTTTTCATAAATGATGTTTATATGTGAGAATATGAAAACAAAAGAGAGCAAAAATCCTACTTCATCATCCTCATCTATCCTTGCCATTTAGATGAGGGTGTTCACTTCTTTTAGTGAGTGTTAGCTTGTATTAATGAAACTTCAAGATAGATCATCTATGTTATCGAAGATCGGAAGCAAGACTGCATCTTTCTCTTCGTGAAGCCTCTCGAGAGTCCGGAATACGATGATTGCAGCGAAGGGACCTCAACACGAATCTTAAGAAGTAAATGACCGGATCTACAAAGGTTGTAATCCCTCTCACTTAGCGTTAAAGTGTTTAACATGTTAGTTTTCGCATAAACTCTAGTTTAAAGATCCGGCTTTGGGTTGTTCGGCACGGCTAAATTTTTAATCGGGCATGGTTGATGCCTCGTAGAACCTTGTGAGCGTGCCTAGCAACCCAACAAGTGTTTGGTTCATTGTGAGATTCGGTGCCTCCTTCATCTTTCTGATCTTTTTCGTGTCTTCCAGGTTCTCCAGCACGTGACCCTCGCCCTGCGTATGTAAGCCGATGTGGTAGCCCCGGCGCTGGAGGCTGCGGGCCAGCTCACCTCGCTGGAAAAGAGCTCCAGGCGGGAGCTGGAAGCGGCGATGGCGAGGGTTGCCGCCTTGGAAGGCGATGTGGAGGCCGGGAAGCGGGAGGTAGCCCGGCACCGCGAGGCCGCCGTGATTGCCGAGGTCAAGCTCGAGGATGCCCAGGTGCTCGCCGGCAACCTGAAGTGGACGGTGAAGATCCTCTGAAAGGAGCTAGGGGCGGCGACCAAGGCGGCCAAGTCGGCTGAACTGAAATGGTGGAGGGCTATAAGAAGTCGAAGGACTTCTATGATGACTTGGCCGTGGCTACAACCCACATTTGGCATGACGCCCTCGATGCCGTTAAGGCACGGATGCCGGAGTTTGTCGACGGAGATCTCCAGGCCGAGTTCCCCCTCGCGGACGCCGATGAGCAGGGGGAAGAGGTTCCTGGCGAGGAAACCGTCGAGGACCCCGCGCGTCATGTAGTGGAGGTCGAGGACCTCGAGGTCTTACCTGGTCCCGAGGTGTAGAGCCCCTGTTTTCCTTCTTTTATTTTGTTTTTTGAATTTTGTAAGGCTGGGGAGCCCCCAAAAAATACCCTCTGTAAAGTCTTTGTCTTTTGGTAATAAAAGAACATCCTTGTTTCATCGGTTTGCATTTTATCTTCTGTGTGTGATGAATGCTCGTAAGATATTTTTGCTTGTACCGTTGTGTTTTCATGTTAGGTTGGCCATCTGTCTGGCGATCGTCCGTCGAGTTGACTTCAATCATTTGCCAACGAGCATGCCAAGCACTGTCGAGGAGGTACCTCCCCATGGGCCCCGGAGTCGAGGGGAGATCGTTTAGACTTGGATAGACTTGACGCCCCTCACTGGGGTCTCGGATCCTCCGCGGGCCACAGGGCATCTTTTGACTTCGAGCATCGACCACCAGCCGGGGGTGACTGGGCAGAGTAGCTGCTCAGTTGCCTCTTGTGAGGGCTTTCTGATCCCTGGCATTATGGTAAGGAAGCCACCCGCCAGGGATGACCGAGCAGGGTAGCTGCTCGGTCGCCCTTTGCGAGGGCATCGATCCTTAGCGTTGGGGGGCTGTAAGAAGCCAACTAAGGATGACCGGACAGTGAAGCTGTGCGGCTGCCTCATGGCGAGGGCTTTGATCCCTGTCGGTTGTGGTAAGAAACTACCAGCCGGGGATAGCCGAGCAAGGGCTCGACTGTCTCTGGGGGGGCTTTGGTCCTTAGCGCGGGAAGGGCTGTAAGAAGCCCACTAAGGATGATCGGGCAGTGGAGCTGCGCGATTGCCTCTTAGGCGAGGGCTTTGATCTCTGGCGTTGGGGGTAGGCAACTACCAGCCTATCTTCCCTAATTCCGATATTATACCAGTGAACTGCCCTTCCTCTCTAGCATCTGTTTTGCTAGGTGCTTATCCCTTTCCCTCACTCACAGAAGCCTGAGATGAACGAGCGGGGTAGCCGCTCTGGTGCCTCTTGTGAGGGCTTTCTGATCCCTGGCATCGTAGGTAGGGAGCTACCAGCCGGAGTTGACCGAGAAGGGTAGCTGCTCGGTTGCCTCTTGCGAGGGGTTTGATCCTTCAGGGCGGGGACCAAGCAGGGTTACTGCCCAGTGCCTCTTAGTGAGGACTTTGATCCCTGTCGGTTGTGGTAGGAAGCTACCAGCCGGGGATAGCCGAGCAAGGACTCGACTGCCTCTGGGAGGACTTTGGTCCTTAGCGCGAGAGGGGCTGTAGAAGCCTACCAAGGACCCTTGGCCGGGCAGGGTTACTTCCTGGTGTCTCTTGGCGAGGGCTTTTGTCGTGAAGGATAGCCGAGGGAGGGACCCTCGGGCTCGACTGCCTCTGGGAGGGCTTTTTGATTTCCGGCGTTGCGGCAGGGAAGCTGCCCGCTGGGGATAGCCGAGCGAGGGATCCTCGGGCTCGACTGTCTCTGGAAGGGATTTTTGATCCCCGGCGTTGCGGCAGGGGAGCTGCCCGCTGGGGATAGCCGAGCGAGAAATCCTCGGGCTTGACCGTCTCTGGGAGGGCTTTTTCTTCCTTGGCATTGCGGTAAAGAAGCTACCCACCACTGTTGCAATTTCCTCTTCCTTTTTGCATGTATGGCCGAGGAGCCCATAATATCTTCTTAATAGACAAGGTTTTTCTTTCTTTTTCGCAATGTTCCATTGATCTTTATTAAATTAACAATAGATCCTAGGAAGAGTTTACATTGCACTAAAGGAAAGGTACAGGCTAGTAGATGATTTTATTGTCTCGGCCCGCGCTTCCCGGAGGACTGAGGGCTTCCACGCTTAGCGCAGGGTACGGGGCTCCCTGAGTTCCGTGCTGGCCATCCGCCGAAACGAGCATGATCTGACCGATGGTCAGGTCAGTGGGAGGGCGATGCTGCTCCTGCTCGCGGTCGGCTTGCCGTTTATCCCTCAAGTATGCGGCGAGATGTCCCGATCGGATGAGCTCCTCGATGTAGTCCCTGATTTGTTTGCAATCCTCCATGGCGTGGCCTAGTGTCCGGTGGAAAGCGTAGTAAGGGCCCCGGGTCTGCTTCGCAGCCTGACGCGGGATCGGAGGGAACTTGAAGAACCTCTCGTTCTAGGCCTCCTCTAGCAATACTGCGAGGGAGACGTTGAGGGGGGTATACTCTTGAAACTTCGGGTGGTAGGGCTGCTGATGCTCCGGCCTCTCCTCCTGAGCCCTCTTCTTCTGGTCGGATCGTTCTGCTCGGGGGAGGTTAGCGTTCACCTCGGATTCCAGCTGAATCTCGCGCTCAGTCCACGCTTTGATCTCGGCCATGGTCTTAGGTTGCGCCAACGTGAAGGAGCGTAACCACTCCTTGTGCCTCGGACCGGATCTAAGCGCCGTGATGACGATCTCGTCCCGGTGCTCGGGCACCTCGAGAAGGGCGTTGTAGAAATGGGTAATGTAGGCCTCGAACGTTTTCTTGTCCCCACTCTTAATCGTGAAGAGATAGTCGACCGTGCGTTTCTGTCGAAGGTTCCCAACAAAATGGCTGAGGAACTAAGTAACCAGCTCGTCGAAGGTCGAGATCGAGCAGGGCTCGAGCCCTCGGAACCAGTCCCAACCTGCGCGGATAAGGGTGGCCGGGAAGGCCCTGTACTGGGTGGCGTCGGAGTGGTCCTAGAAGCTCATCCCCGCGGTGAAAGCGTCCAAATGGTCATTCGGGTCGGTTTTCCCGTCGAACAGAGAGACCTTTAGAGGCTTGTTGCGCGAGGAGACGTAGACAGCGAGCAATTTCTCGGTGAACGGCTTTGTGAGCGAATCGGAGGCGTACTTAGCCCCGTCGCTCGAGAGGTGAGCCTCCCGGCGTATGCCCTCGATCTTCTTCTCGAGAGCATCGAGCCGACCGTGGTCTCCCAAGGAATCGGCTCCTTGGGATCCCCGGCCTCCGCTGCGGATGACCTGCGTCTGGGAGCAGCCCCGGTTCCTCTCGATGAGGTGCCTCAGATCCCTGGACGAGGTGGCTCTCGAACCGCTGAGGTGAACCCCTTCTGCGCGGCCTCGCCGAGGGTGGTGGTGCCGACCATGCCTGTGGATAGGCGAGATGACTGACATCTCCTCAAAAGGATAAGGGTCGCGAAGAGGCTCGAGGCGAGGAATTCTGGCCGCAGACCTTGGTGTGGAGCAGCGGGGCGCCCAGTAGGCCTCAGCGGGCACCGGCTCGAGAGATCGGTGGCCAGGAGTCGTGGCCGGCCGTCCAGACAGGGGCAGAGCCTTCTGGAAGCGGTGGGGCGGCGATCTGGGGCCCCGGCCCGATCGTTTGGATACGGACGAGCGCCTCCACGAGAGACTGTAGCCGATCTATCCGGCCCGCGAGGGCGTTGATGATGGTCGCTGGAGGAGGCTCGTCCCCGTCTTCGGCGAGTGAAAGGCGGTGGCTGGTACCCGGGATCTTCAGAATGGTTGTTTGCCGTGTGGGCGGAGATCGGAAGGCCAACTTTGTGTTTTGTGGAGTTAGTTTCCCACAGACGGCGCCATCTGATGGAGGTCTTTTTCGGGTCTCCGTCAGATGTTGTCTTCCGTTGATCTCCCGGTGGATTTTGATGGTGATCTTCTGTTGCGTGTGAGTCTCAATGGGTTTTGGTGAAAGAGGTGGTGTGAGGAGTTTGGCGCCGAGTACCTGCAAAGAAGTCCCGAGGTGGTTTGGTACCACCAAGGACCCTCCGACGATCAAGTTAGTGATGAGATCCGAGCAGAGTAACGACTTAGTAGGGTAAAGAATGGCTTACTTGATCCCTCTGTGATGGGGGTTTATATAGCGGGGGTGACACGCAGCAGCAGGCGCGAGAATCTTGCCGACGGTTACGCTCCCGACGTCACGCCCGCGTAAAGAGCGGATCGCCCATTAATGGGGATTGTGATGGCGTGGAACGTGGGATGTTGCTGACGGAGAATCCACGCATGGCGAGATTTGCGGAGCGGCGGTTATGCCCGTGAGCGGTGGAGTTGGTCGGAGGGCCGAGGAAGACGGTCTCGGCCAGGGGCTCGGGGGCTAGCGAGAAGGCCGAGGAGTCTTGGACTTGCGACAGCTCGGGGCGAGCTGAGGGGCCGAGGAGGCCGATTTGCAGGGTCCCCGAGGAGGGCTAGCTTGTGCTAGCAGGTCAGGTACGGGTGGCCTGGGCGGCCACCGTGGGCCCTTTCTTCCGAGTCTTGGGACACGTCACCCGCCACGTGTCCTGATCTTGGAGATCGCCAATATTGAGCATCATCACTTTCACAAAGCAAATAAGTTATACAAGGGATGTTTGGGACAAGTTTGTTGGGAATTCTGATCATCTGTTTGGTTAAAAAAAATTCAAACTTTTCAACAATAAAGGAGAAAGAAATAGTCAATTGTTTGTTTGTTCTGTTCTATATCTTATTTGAGTTGTATTGTATGACTATTAACATTTCATAATTTCTATGAAAGAGAGAAGATTACATAAACAAAACCTGAATCGTCACGCAGTCTTCACCCAAAATTAATCCCTCTATGTCACGAACCCAATGAGAGCGGAGCCATTGCAATGGAGTTTTTGAGGAAATCGACTGCGAGATCAAGATTGTTATCATTGTGGGGCGAGATGATTAAGCGAGGGAGGTGAAGGTGGCCGATGATAAGAATTAGGGTCAGGGTTTTGGTGTTGGGTATTTGAGGGAAGATGCTCGACGTTATGCCAGAGAGAGAGAGAGAGAGAGAGAGAGACCTTGACTGTACGCAACAAAGATCGGAGTCACAAACCAACTGCAATAAAAATCCTTTCCATGTTTTTTTTATCTCTTCTTCCTCTTCTCTTTCTTTCTTTTTTTCACATGAACCCTACCCTATTGCACACAATATACCCAAACACGTCCACTCAGACATCACAGACAAGCGCGCACACACTCAGGTGGCCCATGAATTTGCCCCGAAAACGTTAATTTGTGGCCACTTCCCCTGTTCAGGTTTGTGGGGTTTGAACCCGACTTCCCTAAGAGAGGAAGTGCCCATACCAAGTGAGGAATTGCTCATTGGTGATCCTTTCAATGGTGATCCTTTCAATGTTGGTCGCATCGCACCCATAAGGGCCATAACATCATCCTACTCTTTAGAATTAGCCAAATAATCAACTTTAGCATTTCCATCAGGAAATCATACCCATAACATCATCCGAAGTATAATTTTGTTGGGGGGTGTTGACCCTTATATTTCTCATGCTACATGTAAGTTCCTGGTAACTAACAAGGAATCAACAAGAAAGCTTCATTGGAAATTCAAGCATCTGATTTTACACTTCAACAACATAATGATTTTCCATTGATTCAAGAATCTATAATTCTACAATTTGGATCTGTCAAGTAGTAACTCAGTCCCCTTCCCCTCTCAATTGGAGGAAGCAGTATCCTCAAAATTATACATCATACATTTTGCTACAAACATACATAAATAAATCGGCCAAAAGGTGGGTAAAAAATATCAGGGCAATCCAGCAATTTAGCAAATTGTGTTCGATCAGCGAAGGATTACATGGCTGCTTCTACTTCCTGAGGCCGCCACATGGTCTTCTGAAGGCACAGCAAACCCTCATTGTCCTTGGAGTAGGTCATTCTCACTTCCCATTGCAGAGATTTCGCCATGTTTTCTATCTCGGCAATGGTCTCTGCATTATCTCTTATGATTAGCTTTCCTTCTGGCCTCAGTACTCTATCGACCTCAGCGACTACAGACAATAATTTGCACCTGTCAAAAATTACAATAGTAACAGTTAAATGACTATACCATTAGTTTAAAGTTGCTTCTACACTAATCAATTCAGGAGAGGGAGGCCAGAAAAGTAGTCACATTCAGTAACAAAAATAATAATAATAACATAAGAAGAAATCGATGAAGAAAAATATGGCTCGTCTCTTTTGCTAGAAACGTTTTGTGGCTTAATAGCCATGCAATTCTTCTTGCCCTATAAAGGTCGCCCCTACTCTCGAATCGCGACACTAAAATGCACAAGCTTTCAATCCATCAGGAGAGCAATTTTAAGTTCTCAGATATTTTAAACAAATGTAAAATCTAGTTTATAGGGAAAATGAACTGTTGTTCAAAGCTTTTCTCCATACAAAACAAGACATGCTTGTCATTGGTTAATTCTGGAAGCAGGTGGGCAAAGGGAAAATCCAACTGATTAGAATAATCAGGTAGTTGTTAAACTTGAAATATACTTATAAGAGTGAAAAATAAGTGACATTTGTAATGCAACACTAACCTCTTTTTGAGATTGGAAAATAAATGGTCAGCATGGAGAAGATCATATGTTCTTGGGTACGTGCTGAATGATTGACACCAATCATGGTACATCCCAAACAAGCCACGTTCAAAGATGATAGGAAGGGTATCTGCGGAATCGATTGACACAATATTCATTACCCACACCTGCATGTCCCTCAAGGCTGCAGCAAAACTGCAAAAAAGAGAGATAAATACAATGAAAAGTTCAGTCATAAACCATGATTCATGCATATTCATCTAATCAATCGACGAAAATCCCACTTATAATTTTTTTTCTGCCCTAAAAGTTGAAAAAAAACAGGATTTCTAGTTTGATAGAGCATGCGATTTTTGCTTACCCTCCATAAATGGATCTCATGTCCATAACATTTCTCACTGTAGACCAGTCGATTCCCAGTCCATTCAAATATGATTTGCTCACAACCCGTTTCCAATGTTCATAATCAGATTCAAAGTCTTCAGGGGCAGGTTTACCATAAACCCCTGTCTGAGAATCGTTTAGCCAATAAGGAGTCTTTCCGAGCCTCTCTGGCCATTGCTCCGGCCACTGGGACCCACGAACAGAAGAATCAACGGGCACTTTGTGCAAGCATGCTTGTAATGGGACGTTCCTATTCAAAGAAGTACACAAGAAAATTTACTGAATATTTTCCTGAATAAACAATTGAAACTAGAGTACAACCTGGGCAACCTGTCAATGGAAAAACCTACCAGGCTGCATTTGGATCATCAGATTCTCGACAAAGTGGAGGGCTGTTTTCTGATCTTTCTTCATAGCATTTGTTGTCAGTAGGTTTTCTATAGATTGCCATACCAACCTGGTTCAAGGAATCCTTTGTTTTCTTCACCATTGTCCAACACATTTGTTTTGTCAGTGCGGTCATGGCTGGCAACAATTTCCAAACAAGAAATTAGAAAATTGCCACAAGTTTTTGACTCAGCAAATTTTACTGGAAGTTCAAATTGCATAACACTCATAGTTGCTTACTACTACTAGCTCTAGATGGTCTTGCTAAACAAGATATTCTTCCAAGTGAGGTTGCTTTATGAGTTGATATATTTTAAGGTTAATGATAGACAAGTTATGAAAATAGTAGAGATTTAAGAATTATGACAGTAAGAACTCCAGATATGAATTTAGCAATCAAGCATTTGAAACTTTGCCATTTACTAACCCAAATGGATAACAAGGACATTCACTGATGGCCAGATGCTAAATTAGTGAAGTTTCTGGCCAGCGTGATGCAAAATCAGTACTCTCAAAGCAAGGGTGTAAACTATTCGTTTCCTTGATGCCACTATTATCTTCATAGCAAGGAGGCCCCCATTCAAAATTGTGTTTTCTAACAGGCTGCTACAAGCTAGGAATTCGTTCCAACTAAATAGAGAGATGCAGTTTTATTTCCACCACTTATCAGATAGATATATCATTATGAAGGCTGCTCCCACACCATATTACAATTACCAGTCTCTTCTTTTCTTTTTCCCTTTTTTTATATCTTTAGGTTAAATGTTCTTATACTAAAGAGGACGATTGAAGACATGTATAGGATTAAAATGGCTAGAAGATATCTGGGAAATGAGCTTGCTTAACCTTTGCTTTTGATAGAACCGAAAAAGTGCTTAAATTATCTAGTTATGACCCGCTCTCTGCCTTGGCCTCTCTTCCTATGCACTTGTGCGTGTTTGTGTGTATTTTTGTGCATATATAATAGATAGAGATTTGTACATGTCTTACACGCAAACACAAAACAAGCAATATGCATATGTATTTTACCTTTCCAGATCTCAACATCTTCAGGAAGATCTTGGTAGACTGGTGTTGCAGACCAAACAAAGTAACCTCCAGGACGCAACAACCGGTTCAACTCCAACAAAAGCATACCACCTGCAAGTTAACTAACACCTCAATAATCCAAAATCTATGTACAAAAAAGGAAGGAAAAGAGAGAGAATATGTTTCCAATAAAAAGTACCTTCAATGTGCCATGGGACCCTACAGCGGGCACAATGTATAACATCATAGACCCTGCCAGGGAACGGTAGCCTTTGAGTGCCCATGACTGCTGATATAGCTGGAATTCCTCTTTCTAGAGCAAATTGCACTTGAGCTTCATGCTCATCTTTGGGAGCAAATGACATGGTAAGCACATCCCTGTCAAAGAGATACCCTCCAAAGCTAGCAACACCACAGCCAACATCCAAAACGACACGGCTTTGTTTTCCCCATGCTATATCAGGTAATGCCTGCAACAACAAAATATACATGCAGCATTGTAAAGCATGACCAAGAAGAGTTTGAAAATTTTCTTTTGAGTAAGCCTTGAGAAACACTTTATAGAACTGTTCTATTCCTTGTGTGCAAAGATCCAGCTAACAAAAGTAAAACGGTAATGACCATGGACAAGAGAAGGATAATCCTATTAAATAAGTATAAATTACCCAAACAAGATTACAAATAGAAATTTCCTAACACTTCTAAGATAATTGAGCATATGATTAATCAGTTAGAAACAAACCTCTTGAATTTTATCGATATAGTGGAGTGCGCCATGTTTGAACTGAGTACCGCCCCCTGGAAAAGTGAGATACTCTCCAGAAACTTTCACCCAATTTTGGTGTCCCTTAACCACTGCAAGCTTGGTATGAGGGACATTGTGGTACCAGATCTGCATTTCATGTCATCAAACGAGCGGAATGAATAAGAGTTAAGGTACCACCAACTTAGATTTAATGCAAACAGATGAAAACCGAACAGTGTACCTTATCCCGGCTATTAGGCCACTGAATTGGTCGCTGGTACCCTTCTGGAAGAGGCACAAGGCATGTCGGGCCCTCTTCAGGGCAATGCCTTTCTCGATGCTCATAATGCTTAGTACTATGAAGTTTCTTGATAGCTGCCATATTGTCAAGACACGGGATATAATCTGCCCCGGCTGTTACATTACAAAGTTTCCAATCATACCCGCCTTTCGATGTAGACTGTTGCACTTCTTTCTCATTCTTCGACTCTGCGGCTTGTGTTTTCCATGCTCCATTAGAGGCATTGGTCTCCTTTAGAATTTCTGATTGAGCCCCATCAGGAAACACCTCTTCCTTTTGATCCCCAGTTTGGCTCTCGTCAGACTTCTGCTCATCCTCCTTTCCTTGGTTTTCTTCCGTCTTTTCCTCAATCTGATTCTGATCTTGACCCTTCTCATCCTGTGCTGGGCTATCATCAGATTTCTCATCTTGTTTCACTTTCTTCAATTTATTCAGTTGTTCTTCACCATTTGCAGTTCCTTCAGAATTCTGTTCCGAATCTGTGCCTTGTCCATTTGCGTCGCCGTCTTCAGGATTTCCATTTGAATCACCAGAAGTCTGACTCGTCTCCAACTCACCTGAATCATTTTTATTTTCTTCAGCGGTGTCTGTAGCAGGATTCTCTACTTGGGTCTTCTCTTCAGCGCCATTATTATCGCCTGCTGTAGAATCGTCGGTAGTAGGATTCTCCACCTGGGTCTCGTCTATGGGAACTTGCTGTTTCACCTCTGTGTTAGTATCTTCAGCCGGAGGCGTATCTACGGGGACCACAGCAGACGATGTCATCATCCAAACTCCGACCAAGCAAAGAGCGACAAACACAACAAGGGTTACGGTCGAGCAGTAGGATGACGACTTTCTGTCCATCCTCGAGCCTTTGCCCATCGCCATTCTATCTCATAAATAAAGTTCCCTCCAAAAGTGTTGCCTGAATATATTAAAGGGTGTTTTTCCCTTAATAAAAGACCGTACTTTTGATATGTGTATGCAACAGATCTATTGATGTAATTAGATTCTATGTATGTATGGGATTGAAAAGCTTAGTGCAGTAAAATCATTTATAATTTCAACCTATTTTCTGTTGTTTGCTCCATTGCCTCTCTCAGCACATAGATCTCTCTCAAAAGAGTAGCAACAAAATAAATAAAAAAGATAACTTTCCACATTAATTTAAAAAGATCTAGGGCATGGCTGAATCTAACAGACATATGAAAGAATATATGAAATAATCACTCAAGATTACCTTACACTGCAATCCTTTCCTCAAATAAAAATCAGAGATCCTTTCATATAACATTCATACCACAAAAAGATTCAGCCTTGTACTCTTAATTAACTAAACCTAAGACTATGTAAAGCGTTAGCTAACGATCAAAATCTAAGCAGGACTTCAAATTAGTCGAAACATTATCAGATCTGGATCATAGAACACCAAAAAAAAATCAAAAAAATTGAGAGAAAAAATAAAAGGATCGATGAGATCTGTACCTGAATCGAGCACCTGAATCGAGTTCAGATCTGAAGCGGGAGGGAGAAAGGCAAGGATTTTTGGTACCCCACTGTGAAAAGATGAGGGAGAGTGAATCTCGAGAGAGTTTATATAGAAACTTATCGAAGTTTTTGGATTATATTATATTTATTGTAATAACCCCCCAGATGAATAAATTACTATTTTACTATTGGCGGGTAATGGGAAATGGTGGCAGTGTAGCGTATCAACTGTTTGGATGCAGGCTGGCACGATGTGCCGACCGCTTCGAAATGTCAATATTGCCCCTGCCTCTTAATATTTTATCCTTTTCGTCAGGTATGATTGTAATATTTCCAGGTCCCGAGAGCTAAAAGAATGGAGTTTAAGTGTCGGTGATTCGCGGGAAGCAACGAAACCATTTCGTCTGAGATCTACGAGTTAATTAAAATATACTATTTTCACCTAGATAAACTACACGCATACATGAACCCACTCCTATTTGCATGTGGGACCCAGGGTTTGGGTTATTTTTGGGTGGAGGTGACTCCTATCAAAACCTTAGTTGCAGTTTTCCATTCAACAGCTGTTTTGACTTAAATTAGGCATTGAGAGATCTTTGTTTGGTTGCTTTGATGGTAATCTATGAAGATTGATAGAGGAGGGAAAAACATGCCATTTAGGTTAGTTTTCACTCACTAACCACGTGGGCTTATACGAAGTCGCCCCTCGTCAGTACTTCTCTTTGACTATTTGGAATTAGTTTGGCTTGATTGCATCTGTTGAGAACTCTAGAAGCGGAAAATATAAATGATTAACTAAATTATGAAAAATAAAAAAGAAACAATTGTTTGTTGATATAAAAAAAAACTATAATTATATGATATATTATTAGAAGAGAACAACTCTATCTCTCTATTTGTAATAAAATCTTAAGGTTTAATACTTGACCACCAAGTAACCCTAACTTGACTCCTAAGTAAATATAATTTAATCAAATCTAAATATTACCAATCTCTCAAATCTCACAAATATATATCTTATTCTTAACACCTCCTTCAAGCAGAAGGGCACATATGATATGCTCTCGGTTTGTTACAAAAGCTAATTTCTCATTCTAAAAATAAGACTTGCAATTTCAGCGAATCTTCTTGCGGCTTCTGTGTTGTCATGAAAATTTGACTTTCATGCTGTCTTAAAATCTTTTTTCAGTAATTCATCTTGAAATCCTGCAATTTGATTTGGGCTGAGATAATTTTGGAACTCGCGAACTATCGTTAATAGTTTCTTGAAACACTTTCATAATTGTGTCATATCGTACACACTTTCGTGAACTGTCGTTAACAACTCCTTTGAACAACTGGTTTAATGACTTAGGGGTCAACCAACCAGTTTAACGACTTAGAGGTCAATATACCGGTTTAACGATTTAGAGGTCAATACCACAAATTTAATGATTTTGAAGTCAATCAACAAGTTTAACGACTTTGAGATCAATTAACAAGTTTAACGACTATGAGGTCAATAAAGAAGGAGCTTCAACTAACAAGTTTTACCAACAACTTCAACAACTACCAACAAACAACTCCGATCTCAACTTCCAACAAAAAGAGTGAAGAGTTTTAACGAGTAAATTCAACGAATCAACAAACTTCGTCAATTTCAAATCTCAACTTCAACATCAATGTGTATTTTACCCATATACCCTATATATCCTATATCTCACCACACGTAGATTTTTGAAAGAAAATCCATGCATGTGGATTTTTTTTTTAATTTTACAAATTATCACAATGAACAATCAGTATGAAAGGACATGCATAACTTCCAACAACTCCAAATCTTAACATCACCAATGAAAGATTTTTTTTAAAGAAAAGGGTTTTACCTCACGTTGCCTCGAAATCTAGGGTTTCGAGAAAAGATCCCGTAACAATTGATAGCCTCCTCCACTCTGCCAGAATCTTTTAGAGCATTTCCCAGATTTTTGTATGCCTCCACATAACCAGAATCACAAGTAATTGCTTGTTTAAAATGCATGATTGCTAAATCTAGCTGACCTTGTTCATAATATGTACTATCAAGATTCCCATAAAGCAATTGCATAATCTGGGCGTGCTTACCCAACATGAAGATAGCACATGATTGCCTCTTGGGGCATACCCAATGCCTTGTAAACATTACCTTGGTTCAGGTAGGCATCAGCACATCCTGGATTGAATCTGACTGCTTCCTTATAACATAAAGGGGCTCGCTGATAATATCCAGCCTCCACGCAGAGATCAGAAAGCTTAGACCAAACAACTGCAAGAGTAGGTTGTATTCGTAGTGTTGGCTATAGTATCCTCAAAGCAATTATTGTAATTGCAGGTACGCGATTATGATAATTGAAAGAGAACAAATACAGGTAGAACAGTGTTACTCGAAATGATAATATGATATCTGGCTTGTCTTTATCATTGATATGTATACGTTTTACTTGTTATTACATGTCGTTGATCCATAATGATGAAGTCCGTAGGATTCTTGCTTGACTACCAGCATTATGATGACGGTAGTCGATAAGCACATCCTTAAATGTCCATATTCGAGAGAGTATCGAGACCGGGTATCGAAATTTAGGAGTAGACTTGTGTATATGATGGAGGTCCTTTTCGGGTCTCCGTCAGATGTCGTCTTCCGTCGATCTCCCGGTGGATTTAGGTGATTATCTCCTGTTGCGTGTGGGTCTCAATGGGTTTTGGTGGAAGAGCCGGTGTAAGGAGTTTGGTACCGAATACCTGCAAGGAAGTCCCGGGGTGGTTTGGTACCACCAAGGACCCTCCGACGATCAAGTTAGTGATGTGATCCGAGCAGAATAACGGCTTAAAAGAGTAAAAAATGGCTTACTTGACCCCTCTGTGATGGTGGTTTATATAGCGGTGGTGGCACACAGCAGCAGGCATGAGAATCTCACCGGCAGTTACGCTCCCGACGTCACGCTCCCGTAGAGAGCGGATCGCCCATTAATGGGGATCGTGATGGTGTGGAACGTGGGATGTTGCTGACGTAGAATCTGCGCATGGCGAGATTCGCGGAGCGGCGGTTACGCCTGTGAGTGGTGGAGTTGGTTGGAGGGCCGAAGAAGACGACCTCGGCCGGGAGCTTGGGGACGAGCGAGGAGGCCGAGAAGTCTTGGTCTTGTGGCAGCTCGGCACGAGCTACGGGGCCGAGGATGCCAATTTGCAGGGGGCCCTGCGGAAGGCCAGCTTGTGTTTGCAGGTCGGGTACAGGATGGCCTGGTCAGTCCCTGTGGGCCCTTTCTTCTAAGTTCCGGGACACGTCACCTGCTACGTGTCCTGATCTTGGAGATCACCAATATTGAGCATCATCATTAGCCCCGCACTCTTGTCCCGACTAGCTAGCGGGTCGGGTCAGGAGTGGACTGCCGGGCCTCCTGAGGTGAGCTCCTTTCTAGGGTCTTGTCGGGACGAGTCCTTGGGCCGTCGGTTGTCTTTTCCGCTAGTGAATCAAGGAGAGATCTCCGCATTTAAAGAAGGTGCGCTGGTTTGTGCACTCTGCAACTGAAGCGACGGTCCACGTGTCAAGTGTCGATTGGATGATACAACGTATGCAGGCCTGTGGCGTCTGATGGGACGCGGTTCAGCGCAGGATCGACACGTGGAGCAATCGGCGCCGCTGGGCGCGAGGAGTTGTTTCGGCAGGCGCCGTTGGATGAGGCCGTACGCAGTGATAAAACTGGGGTAGGGTCCGCTCCAGGGCCCCCAATCATTCATTTTCCCTTCTTCCTTGAGTCATTGTTGCTCGGCGTTCTTCTTCCTTTCGAATACATGGTTCACTCCCACTCTTCGAGCTGCCTACACCAGAAGGAGGCTAGTGGCGTGGCCGAGCCCTCGTCTAGCTCATGCCCACTGCCGGATCCTCTGTTGACGGTAGGGCCGTCTGCTTCGTCGACGGCATTTGGTGGTTTCTCCAGCTGGGGAAAGAGTCGTCCACAGTTAGCCGAGCTCCAGACGGGGGACAGAGGGAAGGGCGAGGGCAGGCCCTCTCTCAAGAGGAAGAGGACGGTTTCTTGCGCGTCGTCGTCGAGGGTCCCTGAGGGAATTTCCATGCAGGAGTGGGGCGCCGTCGTCACGGTTCCGTCTGGACTTTCCGTTGCCGCTGGCCTGCTCGCCGGGATGGAGGAGTCGGCTGAGGGAAAGCTTCCGCACGGCTTCTTAAGGGATCAATTAGAGACCATGGCCCAGGGGGCCGTCGAGGTACGAATCCCTTTATGTGTATTTGCCTTGATATACCTTTCCTTGGCTTGGGGGCCTCCTGGTTTCTCATCGGCTTTCCGTCAGGTTCTTCAACACTGCGCCCTTGCCAATCGTATGGAGGCTGGGGGAGGGGGGGCGTTCCACGCTCCAAGGCCAGTGGAAGCGTTCCCTTCGGAGGTCGAGATTTTGCAACGTGACCTGCGCCTGGAGAGGGCAAGGGCCGACATTTTGGCGGGCCGGGCGGAGGCTGCAGAACTTGCCATCTCAGCGAATCAGGGTGTCCTTCGTCGTCTGAATGCGTCCCTCCGGGTTGCCGATAGGAAGCTGGCAGATCTGGCCGAACGCTTCGCAGCCCTGGAAAAAGAGAGGGAAGCCAGCATAAGAGATGCTGAGGCGGCACTTATGGAGGCCCGGGTTTCCGAGGTTCGGGCGAAGAAAGCGGTGGTTGATTATAAGACGTCAGAGCAGTTTTACGCTGAGCTCGGGGAGTATTCTGCCGTTGCATGGAACAAGGCCCTGGACGTCGTGAAGGAACGACTTCCTGAGTTCGATGATGGTGAGCTCCGCGCTCGGGCTTCGCTTCCGGCGGTGAGGCCTCCGGTGGGAAATGGCGAGAGGAGCAGGGCACGTCCCTGGTGGCAAAATCTCCGGCGGTAGAGCCCCCGGTGGGCCGTGATGCAAGCGATGAAGGGGCCAAAGTAAGCCTCCGGGCAGTTTGTAGGGCCGGGGAGGCCCAGAATACCCTTTGTAAAAACTTTGCTTTTGGTAATAAAAGAAAATCCTTATTTCGTCGGTTTGCATTTCATTTTCTGTATTGAAGGATGTTCGTAGGGTATCTTTGCTTGTACCATTGTGTTTTCATATCAGGTTGGCCATCTGTCTGGCGATCTCCCATCGAGTTGACTTCAATCACTAGCCGACGAGCATGTCAAGCGCTGCCGAGGCGGTATCCCCATTGGCCCCGGAGTCAATGGGAGATCGTCTAGACTTGGATAAACCTGACGTCCCTCCTTGGTTTCTCGGATCCTCCGCGGTCCACAGGGCATCTTTGATTTCGAGCATCGATCACCAGCTGTGGGGGTTGGACAGGGTAGCTATGCAGGTGCCTCTTGCGAAGGTTTACCGATCCCTGGCGTTATGGTAAGGAAGCTACCCGTCAGGGAAGACCGGGCACGGTAGATGCACTGTTGCCTCTTGGCGAGGGCTTTGATTCTTCAGGATGGGAGCTGAGCAGGGTTACTGTCCAGTGCCTCTTGGCGAGGACTTTGATCCCTGTCGGTTGTGGTAGGAAGCTACCAGCCGGGGATAGCGGTTCGATCAACTATCCTTACCCTAACGACGGAGTGAGCGCTAGCGCGAAAGCCGGGGATAGCCGAGCAAGGACTCGACCGCCTTTGGGAGGACTTTGGTCCTTAGTGCAGGAGGGGCTGTAGAAGCCCACTAAGGATGACCGGGCAGTGAAGCTGCGTGGTTGCTTCTTGGCGAGGGCTTTGACCTCTGGCGTCGTGGGTAGGCAACTACCAGCCTGGGATGACTGAGCGGGGTAGCCGCTCTGGTTCCCCTTGTGAGGGCTTTTGATCCCTAGCGTCGAGGGTAGAGAGCTACCGGCCGGAGTTGACCGAGAAGTGTAGCTGCTCGGTTGCCTCTTGTGAGGGCTTTGATCCTTTAGGATGGGGACTGAGCAGGGTTACTGCCCAGTTCCTCTTGGCGAGGACTTTGATCCCTGTTAGTTGTGGTAGGAAGCTACCAGCCGAGGATAGCCGAGCAAGGACTCGACTGCCTCTGGGAGGACTTTGGTCCTTAGCGCGCGGGGGGGGGGGGCTGTAGAAGCCTACCAAAGACCCTTGGCCGGGCAGGGTTACTTCCCGGTGCCTCTTGGCGAGGGCTTTTGTACTGAAGGATAGCTCCTCAGGCTCGACTGCCTCTGGGAGGGCTTTTTGATCCCCGGCGTTGCGGCAGGGAAGCTGCCCGTAGGGGATAGCCGAGCGAGGGACCTCGGGCTCGACCACCTTTGGGAGGGTTTTTTGATCCAGGCAGTGGGGTGCACGGACGCACCGTTTTGAGGGCCCGTGGGTTGCTCGGCCGCTCCATGGCGAGGGCCTTTTCGTTGTAAAGGAGGAACTCTACTGGGGAGAAAAGATTCGATGTTTCTTTATTCGTATGGACAGGAATTTCAGAGAACGCTTTACACCATCTTTATGAAAGGGAAATCTCGAGGGGGGTTGGGGTGGGGTGCAACACTTCGCTGGCTTTGACCTCATTGGTATAGCTTGAGCTTTTCGGCGTTGTAAGGCAGCGGGAGCTTCCGTCCGTCCGCGTCTTGTAGGCGATAGGCTCCGCCGGGGAGCGCTTCAGAGATGAGGAAAGGACCTTCCCACTTTGGGGAGAACTTGTGAAGCCTGCCTTGGTCGATGATTTCGTTCCGCCTCAGGACCAGATCCCCGGTCTTGAAGGAGCGGCGTTTCACCCGAGCGCTGTAGTATCGAGCCGTCTGCTGTTGATCGGCGACGGCTCTGATTTGGGCCCTATCCCTTTTCTCTAACAGTATGTCGAGGTTGGTCCGTAGCGCCATTGTGTTTGCGCCATCGTCAAAATGCTCAACCCAGTGACTGGGTAGCACGATCTTCGCTGGGACCATCGCTTCGGTTCCATAGCAGAGGCTGAAGGGGGTCTCCCCGGTAGGAGTCTTTTTTGACGTGCACAGGCCCCATAAGACCCAGGGTAGCTCTTCGACCCAACTGCCTTGTCTTCCTTCTAGGTGGGTTCGGAGACCCTGGGGGACGTCTCAGCTAGCGACCTCGGCCTGCCCGTTACATTGGGGATGCGTGACCGCAGCGAACTTCATGAGGGTACGGTACTCTTTGCAGAAGTCTTTCACTTTCTCGTTCTCGAAGTTCGTCCCGTGGTCGGTGATGATGCACCTTGGGATGCCAAATCGGAGTATCAGGTTGTTTTGCAGGAACTTGATGGTTGTGGTGGCGTCCGATTTCCTGATGGGGATGGCCTCGATCCACATGGTGAAGTAGTCCACAGCGACAAGGACGTATTTGTGCCCGCCAGTTCCGGTAGGGAACTGGCCGATCATATCCAATCCCCACTGGGCGAACGGCCATGGGGATGTCAGGGCAGTTAGCTCAGTAGCCGGGAGGCGGGGAATACTGCCAAGGAGTTGGCAGCTCTTGCACCTCCTGACCAGCTTCAGGGCGTCCTCGTGCATGGTGGGCCAATAGTACCCTTGGATTAACGCCTTTTGGATCAAGGTTCGAGCCCCCTGGTGTGCGCCGCCCACCCCTTCATGGATTTCCTAAAGGACATAGTCGGCTTCATGGGGGTCAACGCACTGGAGCAGGGGCTGGGTGAAAGCCTTCTTTTAGAGATTCCCGTTGCTCCAGACGAAGTGGGGGGCTTTGGCCCGGAGGCGGCGAGTGGCCGTCCTGTCCTCCGGGAGCGTGCCGTCCTTCAGGAATTCTACAAGGGGCTTCCTCAAATCCTGGTCGCTCTCCTACGTCGTATACACATGGAGTGTCGTCGCCTCGTCTCCCATGCTGGGTCGGGTCAAGGTTTGGAAGAGTATTGACCGCCTATTGTTGGCCGAGTACGACGAAGCCAGCTTGCTCAGGGCGTCTGCTTGAGCATTCAGTTGCCTGGGTACTTGTTCTACCTAGACTTCGTCGAAGTTTTTTCGGAGCTTTCTCACTTCGTCCAGGTACTTCATCATTAGAGGCTATCGAGCTTCGAAGCGGCCGGTCACTTGGCCGACAACAAGGGCCGAGTCACTGCGGATTCGAATTATCTTCAGCCCCAGCCCGACGGCCATGCGCAGTCTGGCCAGGAGGGCCTCGTATTCTGCTGCGTTGTTCGACGCTTTGAAACCGAGCCTCAAGGAATACTCCATCTCAGCTTCGTTTGGGCCCCGGATGATGAGGCCGGCACCACAGCCTTCCTCGGTAGAAGACCCGTCGACATAGATGATCCACTTTGGAGCTGGGCTAGGGCCTTCCGGGATGGGATACTGGGTTGTGAGGGGCAGCGCGGACTCCGGCTTCCTGCTAGGAATGGTGCATTCAACAGTGAAATCGGCCAGGGCCTGCGCCTTGATGGCTTGCCTCGGGCGATACCTTATGTCGAATTGAGATAGCTCCCATCTCCATTTCTCTAGGCGGCCTAAGGATTCCGGTGATGCCAGGATAGCTCCCAACGGGCGCTCTGTGAGGACGATGATGGTCTGTGCTTGGAAGTAGTGCCGCAGTTTCTCCGAGGTTACCACGAGGGCCAGGACAATCTTCTCTATGGAGGGGTACCTCGTCTCTGCGTCCTTAAACATGTGGCTCATATAGTACACCGGCTTTTGCGCTCCCTCGGCTTCTCGGACGAGCACTGAGCCTGCTGCTTGGTCGGATACTGCCAGATACAGCGACAGCTCGTCCCCTTCCACTGGCCGGGAGAGCAGCGGCGGTGTTGCAAGATGCTTCTTCAATTGGTCGAAGGCGGCTTGGCATTCCTCCGACCACTCGAACCTCGGAATTTTCCTCAGCGCTTTGAAGAACGGAAGGCACTTCTCCCCCGACCTGGACATGAAACGGCTCAGAGCGGCGACCCACCCCGTGAGCTGCATGATCTCGACGTTGGTCTTAGGTGCGGCCATGCACAGGATAGCATCGATCTTCTCTGGGTTAGCTTCAATTCCTTGGTGAGTGACCATGAACCCGAGGAATTTCCCTCCGGTGACTCCGAATGCGCACTTGGCGGGGTTTAGCTTCATGTTGAATTTGCGGAGCACTCCGAATGCCTCGCCTAGGTCCTTGGCATGGTCGGTCGATGAGATGGACTTGACGAGAATGTCGTCAACGTAGACTTCCATGTTCCTGCCGATCTGTGGCTTGAACATGCGATTGACCAGCCTCTGGTACGTGGCCCCGGCATTCTTGAGGCCGAAGGGCATCACCCTGTATCAGTTACTCCTCGGTCCATTGTGAATGCGTTCATATCTTCGTCTTCAGGATTCATACGGATCTGGTTGTAGCCGGAGAAAGCGTCCATAAAGCTCAACAGTTCGTGACCGGCCGAGTTGTCGACGAGCTGTTCTATGTGGGGGAGTGGGAAGTTTTCCTTAGGGCAGGCCTTGTTGAGGTCGGTGAAGTCGATGCACATACTCCACTTCCCGCTCGACTTCTTGACCAGAACTACGTTTGCCAGCCACTCCGAGTAGGGCACATTCCTGATGAAGTTGGCGGCGAGGAGCCGGTCAACCTTCTCTTCGATAGCCTTCTGTTTGACCGGGGCGAAGCTTCTTTTCTTCTGTCTGACGGGTCCGGCCATAAGATCAACTCTGAGCTTGTGGGAGATGATTTTGGGGTCGATCCCAGGCATGTCAACAGGTGCTCAGACGAAGACGTCGGAGTTGCTTCTGAGGAACTTGATCAGGTCATCCCGCTGAGTCCTCGCCAGGAGTGACCCGACCTGGACGGTCTTTCCTTGGTCTCCTTCTGCTAAGGGCACCTCGGTCAGAGGTTCGACCGGCGCTCCACGGACCTCCTTCCGCTCGTCCCAGGTGTCCAGGGATCCTTTGATGTCGCCGCATGTATTGGCGCCGTCAGCGTGCGCCTTTGCCAGGCCTATCTCCATGACCCGTTGGCTCCCGTATGCCCACCTATCCCACCCTGATCGAGGGGGAATTTCATCGCCAGGTGGTATGTCGAGATCTGGGCCTAGAGGGAGTTCAGCGTCGGGCGGCCGAGGAGGACGTTGTAGGCCCATGGAACCTTCGCCACGATGAAGTCCATAGGCAGTGTGCGCATGCGGCCAGGTTCCCCGATCGTGAACTGCAGGGTGACCACCCCTTGTGCCGGGATGGAGTGGTTGGTGAACCCCGAGAGGACGTGGGAGGACAGTCTCAGGTCTGCTAGGGCGAGCCCCATACATAGGAAGCAGTCATGGAAGAGGATGTCCGCCGAGCTGCCCGAATCGATGAGTATCCGGTGTACCTCGTACCGGTGAATTTGTGCTATGATCACCAGCGGGTCGTTATGGGGCACGGATATGCCGTGAAGATCCTCGTTGCCAAAGGTGATGGGCTCTCGGCCCCTAGCCCTTTTGCTCGGGCGGTCACCGGAGCCTGTGAGACGGCCGCCAGCGGGGAGGCTGATGACCCTAGGCGAGGGCTCGTCCGCGTCTCCATTACGAGGGAGGCGACAGCGGGTGTTTGGATCTTTAGGGGAATCAGTTGTCATGTGGGCGGAGATCGGAAGGCCAACTTTGTTTTTGTGGAGTTTTTGCTTCCCACAGACGGCGCCAACTTATGGAGGTCCTTTTCGGGTCTCCGTCAGATGTTGTCTATCTTCGATCTCCCGGTGGATTTAGGTGATTATCTCCTATTGCGTGTGGGTCTCAATGGTGTTTGGTGGAAGAGGTAGTGTGAGGAGTTTGATGTCGAATACCTACAAGGAAGTCCCGGGGTGGTTTGGTACCACCAAGGACCCTCCGACGATCAAGTTAGTGATGTGATCCGAGCAGAATAACGGTTTAAAAGAGTAAAAAATGGCTTATTTGACCCCTCTGTGATGGGGGTTTATATAGCGGTGGTGGCACGCAGCAGCAGGCATGAGAATCTCGCCGGCAGTTACGCTCCCGACGCCACGCCCGCGTAGAGAGCGGATCGCCCATTAATGGAGATCGTGATGGTGTGGAACGTGGGATGTTGCCGGCGTAGAATCTGCGCATGGCGAGATTCGCGGAGCGGCGGTTATGCCTGTGAGTGGTGGAGTTGGTCGGAGGGCCGAGGAAGACGGCCTGGGCCGGGAGCTCGGGAACGAGCGAGGAGGCCGAAGAGTCTTGGTCTTGTGGCAGCTCGGCGCGAGCTATGGGGCCGAGGAGACCAATTTCCAGGGGGCCCTGCGGAGGGCCATCTTGTGTTTGCAGGTCGGGTACAGGGTGGCCTGGTCGGCCCCTGTGGGCCCTTTCTTTTGTGTTCCGGGACACGCCACCTGCCACGTGTCCTGATCTTGGAGATCGCCAATATTGAGCATCATCAGTATACGTTTCTAGACCCTGAAGAACGGCGGTGGCCGGTCTCACAAGCTATTGGTATTGTGTCACCTAAGATAGTATACAGGTGCTCACTGGAGGTGAGTACACTGGACGGACTCACCGAGAACTTCTAAATGGTATTATACCTATCATCAGATAGCAATTCTCTAGTGGCATGAGTACAGGTTAGTCATTTGACCTGAGATCGTCATTTGTCTCGTGTGAGTTCCTACTGTACTTAGATTACTACCCTACCATGGCTCAAAGGAGTCGTGCAAATAGGTTTTAATTGGGTACAATCCCGAACCATATGGAGGCAGTGAGCGATTGTCAGGGATTCGTCTCTCCTGGTATTAGGAGTCGATGTTGCGCTATGTTCTATTGGCCATCACCCCAAATCCGTGGCAACAGCGGATGAGATTTACTGATAGGAGTTCATTAGTTTCTTGGAAGGTGATGAACTTGACTCCGACATGACTTATCAGATTATTAGGGGTCTGACGTTATCCATCCCCTAGACACGGTATGCGGTACTCTTAGACGAAGATACCGGACTGTATGGAGATTATCGCATTCATGCTCAGGAGGGTACAGACGGACTTGATTATCGACCTCCCTTTCGGCAGATACCTAAATAGCCGTTATGTATAGTTAGTGTTGTTGACGTGCTTGTGGTTTTGGATTTATTCAGCAAATCACTGCCAGCGTATTGTAGAGTTTTTAGAGTCCAACATAGAGGGTTTTCCTGGTTCAGGCGATATGATGTAGAAGCCGTATATTCATACGTGCAGAGATCCGATTAAATATGTGTACTGGCTACACGAATTTTAATCGGACGTTTGATAATATTAGTGGCTTACAATTAAGCCGGATTTGATTTAATAGTGTGTGTGTGTGTGTGTGTGTGTGTGTGTGTGTGTGTGTAGAATAATGGAGAAAAGATGCCATAGGAGGTGATTTCCTCCTATGGCATCGAAAAAATTATAATCTCCATCGTGTTTTCCGACGATCGACACCCATCATATTTATCATTATCATATAAGATATGGGTACACCAAATTTCATGTGATTCTATAACTTTTTCATCGTTGAGTTAGTGGGTTCAAAATTAACGGTTTACTGACAATAGAACTTTTTACATTGCTAAATCAATGGTGAAAAAGTTGTAGAATCACATGAAATTTGGCGTACCCACATCTTAGATGATAACGATGAAGACGATAGATTCCGATCGTCGGAAAACACGATGGAGGGCGTATTTTTTAACGCAATAGGAGGAAATTTCCTCCTATGACCTCTTTCCTCCATTATTCTCATATATATATATATAATATTCTAGTATTATGTTCACTCTTTATTTTCTCTCTCTCTTTGCTATTCGTATTTTTATACGGATACGCGTAAATGTATTTCAGTATGTATACGAGGTTGTATTATGTATTTATATGGAATATTTCTAGAAGGAGAACACCTCATTATTAAATTTTATTTTTAGAAAATCAATTGGAAATGAGGTGGAGACTGAGACGGCTTTGAGTATGGTTGATGGCATGTATAGAGAGATAGGCTTCAATTGTTTATTGTAAATGGATATGTCATTTTTTTATTTATGGTTGAAAATTGAAATGAAGCTATTCTTATATACATTCCCACGTAGCCATTTCGAAATATGAGCTTCTCTCGTCCTCTTCTTACACCTTCTTTAATACTCTATTGAGCTTTATTTTAGAGTGAAAATGATAGTGGAAAAATCCTAAATCACTACACTCCATTTCTAACAAGTTTGGAGTATCAGTTGCTTCACTAGGTGAAGATGGAGCTTGGATCGGTTTCCCTCGGGTGGGTCATCTTCGGTAAGGGCGGCCGCCTCTCAAGTTTGTTCCCGACGGCCTATGAAGAGCTTGGAAGGGTCTTCCATGATTGGGTGGACACACGACAAAGGTTATTATCCCTAAACTTTGCATGCTTAGTTTTCCAGTTTAGTGTTTGGAACGATTGCTAGGAATTAGTTTCTAATGCTCTCATAAAAAATTTTGTTTTTCGATTCCACATCGGCCGCGGTTGTAGAAGCAAGGGCATTAGGAACCTTCAATGGTATCAGAACCACTAGTTAGGGATGGCGACCCATGGGGGTTCTCACTGTGTGACAGTAGTAGTGAAGCGAATGCTCTTACCCCTGGGTGTCCCGTGCGGTTATATGGTCCGGTGGGTTGTAGTCCGTCATAAAGGGGACTGCGTAAAAGGTGACTGCTAAGGGACTTATGGGCGCCACGGCAAGTTTCCGCTGCGCTGATTAACATTCAATGGTATCAGAGCCATCCAAACACTAGAATTAGTTGTAGACAATGTTTTAGTTTCGACGCCGAAAGTTTTGCTGGATTGAGTTTCGAATTCCAAGTTTCTGTCCATTTTTTATAACGAACCTGAATTTTTTTTGGAGTATGTTAGTGGACTTATTTTGAGGTATGAAAATATGGAACAAAACCCGAGGACCTAACTCCAAAATATGGCCACTTATTTATTCTTTTTGGCCGCTTTTTATGCCCTAAAATTTGAATTAGGTCCCTGGGTTTTTATGATGGCTTGGAAATTGGGAAACATGATTTTTGGTATACTTCTTTTTGCCCTATATTTCAGTTAAGGTTATCTTTGTTTTTGGTCAAGTTTGGGAAACTTTTCGGTCGAAACTAATGCATCGTTTATGATCCGTATTTCTGTTTGTTTGTTGTCAAACGTCGTCTAATTGCTATATATTCGATTAGACGGGGTTGCACACTGGTTACTTGTTATGTTAGTTTGGATATATATCTTGTGATGGTTTAGCTGGATTGTCATGATGGATAGTGATCGAATGATTCTTTGTGTGTCGTATTTTGAAAATGTGTAAAGATCACAATCAAAGAAATTTATATCGCAATCAATTAACGATGTCGATGTAGTGCGTTAATGAGTGCGGATCGTCCACTGAGATGTGTGTTTTGCTTGCTTTCGTTTTAGATGAGTCGAAATGAAAAGATAAAAGAAAAATTGCTAGAAAATTGATTCAAGAATTTAGAAATTTAGTTTCAAAAATAGTAAGAACTAGATCTAAAGATCAAGAATCAATAAAATTCTCAAAGATGTCCAAATCTAATGAGCTATCAAGATTTGAAATGTGGCTCGTAGGAATCGTTCGAATCTATAGAAGTGATGAAAACTTATGATTACATATTCTTATCCATTGATGATTTGTTGCTAGATCGATGATGATCAACGAGGATTAGGGATTTCTTGCGGAAACTAGGGTTTCATCATCTATCCCTTGTCCTTTCGTTGATTATCATTCACAAATTAGCCTCTAGGAAATTCAATCAATGATCGTTGATCTCTGATTAAGAGCGAAAATATTCAATAAAATATCTCGCTCAAAACTAGGTTATCGAGGATTCAATTTTCTATAGTTTACAAAACTCATAGGACTTAAGAACCGTTTCAAGATCATCATCATCTATCTATTCTCTCGATTCCTCCACGAGCGGAGTTTTTACTCAAGCATCATTACCACGAAATCAATCAAGAATTGAAAACTAATCATAATGCTCAAATATAAAGATAAGCAAGATAAAGAAATTTCACATTTTATTAATCAACAATTTTGTTACAATTTGCTCAAGAACTACAAGAGGAAAGAACTCGATCGTCAAATTTAGCTCCGCATCGTCTCTGTGAGTCGCGGATCGTCTTGGATCACTTGCTCGGATAAAGATCGGCTTCGCTTCTAAAAGGTTGATGGCTTCTTGCTTGAATTGTACTTGATAGATCTTGAATTGATCAAATTGTGTCACTCAATTTGATTTGAATTTTATTTGGATCTACAATTTTCCCTCCACTTTCAAAAACAAACTTAAACCCTAGATCTAGATCTCATTTTATAATCACCTCAACCCTAGATCTAGAATTCAAATTCAAATTTCCCTCCAAAAAGGTTGTTAGAGAGAGGCTTCTAGAAAAAGTTTGTTGGAGGGAATATTCTAGAATGAGAAATATTCTTGGGTAAGGTTGTTAGGCCGAGCCTTCTGGATGAAGCTACATGGTCATCTGGAGTCTTCTGGATGCATTTTCCGTTATGGGAAGCCACGTGGGGAAATCTACAACGCTGATGTCAGCATATAGCCGTGGATCCACGGCGGGAAGCACCTATTGGCCGCGGATCCGCTGCCCATTGGTGGCCTTTGTGTCTGGAATTTCCTGGTTGATTTTGTGCTGTCCTTGTGGCACTTTTCTGATGTGTGGAATCCTATTTTGCTTTCTTGATTTCTGCTAGATCTCAAGTCTTGGACTTGGTGCATTTTTATCAGCACTTTTCACAGTTTCGACTCTTTTACCTGAAATTTCCTGCACAGATTCTCGAGACAAGTGTTGCGCTATACAAAAATGATGCATGCAATGATAAACACTCAATTTCTCTCAAAAATGTCGGTTATAATATATAACACATGTTATTTGGTATTTTACAGACAATTTACTAATATGTGCTATAATCATACCGAACACCTTTAGATAAGTGCAAATGGTAAGGAAATTGATGTGTTAAAAATGCAATATTTTCGACTGATCATATTCCCCCAAACTTATTTTTGGTCGTCTCGAGCGAACTGTTTTATTAAAAAGAGAAGGAGAAAATAAAGAAAGAGAAAAACTAACTAGCACACTTTCGTAGGCAACACGATTGCACTGAGCACGTGCAACAAGACTTTAAACCTCTAGGTGTCCCTAGTAGGAGGAGTGTTGTCTCTTGAGGGTTTTCAGCGGATTGCACCCACAAAATCCAATAATAAAATGAAGACCATGAAAGTTACATATAAAGATAAGAATTGTAAAAGAAAGACTTTGAAAATTAGAGTTTCCAACTATACTAGCTTTTCGGTTGTCATGAGCCCTATCTTAATAGTCATGAAAAAATGTGAGAAATCACATCATCCCTCAATAAAACATCATCTTTATTCTTCATTCCTATCTTTCTTCTAAACATCGATCATATAACCCTACGTGTGTGTGAAGAACATCCCTACACCCGGAGAATTCAATTCAAGCTATCATACTCTTGTCCATCTGCCTCAGTACTTTTTAATTAATGAATATTTAGATGGATTTGCTCACATATTTTCATGCGACCGTTAATACTTCTTGGGGTTTAACCGACCGATTACTCATGTGCTTACTTATTAATTGTATTTTCCTCGTCTTGCACCACCTAAGGTTTAGCAGTAACTCCCAGACCAGTTGGTCTAAGGCACTAGGTGATGAAGCACCCTCGCTATATTTTTTATTGCTGCCTTGGTAATAACAAAACCAGTGTTCATTTTTCTCTGATCATTTTATTTTTTATTTCCTTCATACTTTGGCTTTTAGACAAGAACATTTCAAGGTATCCTCTACTATCCCGAGTTTCAAGACGTGTGTAAGTGCATATAGTCGGGTATCAACGTTCAAAATGTTTGGCTTCCAGAATAGGAACTATTTTTCAGACTTATTTTTATCCTCAGATTAATGACTTCCTTCATCTTACTAACCCTTGGGACAACGGCTCATAACTACTTATTAGTAGTTCATTTAAGAAAACTTTCTAATTTTCTTGGTTTTCTTAAATTTTTCTAATCTTTTGGATGTAATTTTTCACTATCTAATCTTTTATTATCTTATTTATGTACAAATTTTTTTTTGAAATTTTTGAAATTTTTATAGGTTTTATATGTTTTAAATGATATGTTTTGTGTATGCGAAGTGATGCGAAAATAAGAACAAATCTCTCCCAAACTTGTTTTCAACAGTGTTCTCGCTGTTGCTATTTGCTAAACCTCAAAAATCTGTAAGCTTGGGAGGACATTTATTAACGGGGGCAAAATATTTAAGTGAAAATCCTCCCCCAAACTTATTTTTGGCTCTCAATATTGAGGACAACAGTTACTTCAAGAGCCAAAAATACACCCCCCTCAAACATGATTTAGACAATTAGAAGCATTTTAAGAGGGGGTGGGTCATTTGGTCAAAATAAGACTTTACAAAGACCAAAAGTTAATACCAACCATTCAAAGATTTTGTCTGTATAGCGTATAGGCTGGTGGAAGAATGTGTTGTATCGAGTCAAGAAAAGTGAGGGAGGGATAAGAGATGGTCTGGAAAGGTTTTGAATTTTAAATTAGAGAAAAGAAAGAATGAGGATGAATGTGAATGATTAGGAAGAAAGAATGGTGGCTGTTCATCTTCTATAAGTGGAGGTCGATTAATTACAAAATCCGTGTTGTTTAAAAATTCTAGTTCATCAGCAAAAAGTTCTTCAAAACTTTTATCAATGGTGTGATCAAACATTTTGCTGTCAAAAAGTTTTGTGCCAGACTTTATCCTACTTGATTTGTCAAAATATGTGGAGGTGAAAAGCTCATTTACCTCATTTTCAAAAATATCCAAATCAAGTTGGCTTTCTGGGATTGTCGAACTTGATTTAATGGATTGTGATTCATCAACACTCACTATCAATTCAGGGACAGAAGAAGAACCAGAGAGAGTGGAAGATAAAATGGGTAAACCTATCGATGTGTCGAGTGTCGCTACACCAGATGTGGGAGATAAAGGCTGAGTTTTGGTCTGATCTTCGGGTATACGAATATCAACAACTTCAAGACGTATTTGGGGTTCGGGAATAATTAAAGGCTCAAGATGATGACCACAAGGAAGTGAAAGGATCTGATGAATTGGTGGGACAATCTCATCCAAAATTTCTGGTTCATCAATCAATATTTCCCCAACGTCATCACCTTATTCAAGTGAAGGTTAAAATTCTCAAACACCTCATCAAAAGTATGGTTTTCAATCAGTTTTGGTTCAAGAGTGGAAGTGTAGAGATCACAAGGATTTGGCATGGTTTCACTTGAAATGGACCCTTCGCAATCGGGTAAATCAAATATCGCATTATTACACAACTTGTCATACATTCTATCGTCAATTGGTGAATCTTTTAGTGCATTCGAAGAATCTGTGATACTGGAGTTGTGGATTTCAGTTTGGAAAGGGAATGTTTGATTGAGAAAGGTGTACAGCTCTCTCTCACTACCCAAATTCTCATTTTGTCCAATGCCCAAAATTTTTTGGGCTGGTTTGAGATTAATTGCTTGCATCCACTCTGTTGTTACCTTCCTAAATTGGTTTGTCAATTCCACATATTTCTCTAATGTCTGCTCAAGACTAGACTTAGGTTGATAAGGAGTTTCAGGATAAGATTGAAATTCTGGTGGACAGTTAAAACTCCCAAATGACCAATTAGAAGGACCGTTTAGAGAAGGTGGAAAAGTTGGATTGGATTGATATTAACGGAATGGTTGGGAAAATTGGGTAGGAGTAGGGTCAACATTGTGATAAGAAGAATTTTGATATGGGATCGTCGGTTGGTTATTGGACATCATACATGTCATAAACCGATTATGCAATTCTTCTTAGGAAAGTGGAGGTGATGGTTGATATCGGTCCGGGTTGAAACTTTGGCCTCTAGCCCTAGCTATATGCTCAGCAATTGAAATTCTTCTCGGGGCATCCTCACTCGGGGTATCAACTGAAACAGGTGTAGAATTAGGGTACAGTTGATATTGGTTCGGATTGAAACTTTGGCTTCTAGCCCTAGATATATGCTCAGCAATGGACATTCGTCTAGAGGCTTCCTGATTTGTGTGTTTCTTACGATCAAAATATTATGTTACTGCAATCAAGAATGGTGTCGTTTGGTAGCTAGCCGGTAAATATGGGTCGGTCCACAGGGATGGTGTAAATCTTCTAAATGTTCTTACGAGCTAATTCCAAAGGGTGTTGGATCTTTTATCACAAAAACTAAGTTGAGTTATACTAGGATTAGGAAACTTGCTAGGATTAGGTTTAGGTAAGTTTGGTAAATAAAGATTTCCACCTCTTTCAATGCCCTAAATTAGATATCATATTAGGAGTTATGGTAATTATTAATAAAGGGGATTAGGATGATCGGGAAGAAACTATGTTTCTTTCTCTAGATCCTTGTCCGTCCTTTCTTAATCCTTACCCTAACCCCCATGGAAAACCTTCATATCCGGTCTTTTATACTACGGTATCACCGTTGTCTCGTGGGTAGAGTGCCGTAGGGAGCGGAATATAAAAGCATGCATGGAGTCCTAATTATTCAAAATAGATTGGCAAAGAAAGGGGTGAGAGAACTTCATCTCTCAAACCCTTCCTTATTCCTAACCCTAACAAGCGAGGAAACTACTCGCTTATTGAGGGATCTACGAAAGACATAATTTTTATTTAAGAGGTTAATGATCTACTGCAGATTAATAAAAATTCTAAACTATATTAAATTAGGGCAAGAATAGAAATTACCTAGGGCAGAAATTGAAACTAAAACTACGGCAGAAAATAAACCTACTTACAAATTGATGCTCTCCAAACTTCAAAAGAATTCTGAATTTTTATTGATGAAAAGAGGCTTAGCCTAATACAAAGAATTGGGCTTCTATTTATAGGACATAGAAAACCTTAGGTTTACAATTGCCGCATGTCTGCATTTACCAAAATACCCCTAGGTAGACCGATCCAAGCCGCCAAGAATTATGGTAAAATGTTTAGCCAACATGGGCTTCATAAGGCCACGGAACCGCGGCCTCAGGCCCTGTTTGGCCACGGTTCCGCGGCCCAATAGTGGAGCTGGCTTATTATTTTTCTTGGGCTGGCTCTTCTTGACTTGTTCTTTCTGTTTTTACAGGTCTTTTCTCAGATTGGCTTCTACGTCTTCTCCAGATCTTCATAGTGAGTAGTGCAGTGGACTTTTAACCGTTCGCTTTGAAATCTTGGGCCTTGTGCTGTCTTTGTACTTTGTATACTGATCTTTATGTAGGCTTGATCAAGATCCTCTTGTTTGTTGGTCAAAGTCTCACTTTTGTATCGTTTTTTTAAATCTTTTTCACTGTTTTTCCTCCAAGAACCTGTAACCTGTACTATTTAGCAGACATGGGTCAAAAGCACCTGTTTATTTGTAAAATACATAAGAATGGGGAATATAATAATGCAATATTATAGTATGAACAAATACCCCCAAACTTATCTTTTGCTCGTCCTCGAGCAAACCTAGTTTTATTCTCGACAAAAACCTAACCGCACTTTCGCAGGGAAACGCGATTGCACTGAGCTCGTGCAACAAGCCGTTAAACCTCCAGGTGTCACTAGTAGGAGGAGTGTTGTCTTCTGAGGGTTTTCAGCGGATACTACCCACAAAATCCTATCAATTCGGCTTTTCGACTTTTATTCTCCAATTAGGTTTTCTAACAAGGAATTCTATTATCGCCGACTCGTAAATTATTCACCCATATTCTTCACACTTCCTCATCATTTAATTTAAGATTATATATGTTCTGCAGACCTACTTAGCTTTCGGCATCTCTTAAGTTTTCCTTCTAGGGTTCCATCTCAACTTAGGAATTTTTATCAACTCTACTAAAGATACAAGTTCTATTCTTCACTCCTATCTCTCATCTAAACTCCAATCACATATCCCTACGTGTGTGTATAAATCACCTTTACACTTGGAAATTCAAATCAAGCAATTATACTCTTGTCCGTCATTCAAAGCACTTCTTAATAGGTGAAATTTTAGATGAATTTCGCTCACACATCCTTCATGCGACCGTTAATACTTCTTGAGGTACCAACAACCGATTACAAGATGTGTTTGCATATTAAAGCATAATTCCTAGTCTTGCAACACCTAAGGCTTTAGCAGTGACTCCCAAACCAGTTTGTCTAAGGCACTAGGTGATGAAGCACCTTCGCTAAATATTTTTCTATTTTTGCAGCCTTAAGTAATCACAAAAATCAGTGTTCATTTTTTTATTATCTCTTTATTCGCACTTGAATTTTTTTATTTTATTTTCTTCGTACTAAGGACTTTAGACAAGAGCATTTCAAGGTCTCTTCTACTATACCAAGTTTCAAGGTTCGTGTTTGTGCAATTTGTAGGGTATATATTTTCAGAATCTAGACTTAAGTTTAGGAATTATTTTTCAAACTTATACTTTAATAAAAATATCAATACTTTTCCCTTGTTTTAACTTAGCCCAAGAACTGAACTCAAAATTTACCTATTTCTAAATAAACTACAAAGACATATACTTTCTACCGTTAAATTTTTAAGAAAGGTTATTTTTAGGGTTTTTAATTTACTAAGTCTAGGATCTAGTTGTTCCTAGCTAGTTAACCTATTTGTCAAACTCAAGTCAATAATGGCCAAAATTGAATACTTTAATTTTTATAATTTTTAAAATTTTTCAATTTTTATGGTTTTTAAAATAAGTATGCAAATGCAAAATGTACATATGAATGCGAAGGAAGAAAATGTACCGAGCATACCCCCAAACATAAACTTGACAGTGTCCTCACTGTCATGCTACACCAAGAGGGTCAAAATTGTCGGCACTCCCATATTTATTTATTTATAAATTGTTTTTATTGTTAAAAGAAAAACAAAATATATACAACAAGGTTCCTCCCAAACTTAAGTAAAACAACATTAAAGTTCAGAGTTAGGGAGGAGAAAAATCAAACTATACAAGGCCTTACACAGATCAAAAGTTAGCACCAACCAGGCAAAAATCTTATCATAATAAAGGTGGAGTTAGTGAAAGAATGGGGTGTAAAGAAAAGAGATGAGAAGCATACGAGACCGTGTGGAGGTAGAAACGAGATACGGTCTCGGTGGAGGAAAATGGCGGAGGGGAAAAAGAAACGGTAATGGTTCTACTTCTTCGAGTGGAGGTTGACTAATAACAAAATTCGTATCGTTTAAGAATGCGAGTTCGTCGGCGAAAATATCTTCGAAACTTTCATCGAAGGTCCAATTGAAAATTACCGAACTCAAAATATCGGATTGTAATTTATCAACACTCGGTATTATCAAAGGAAGAGTAGAAGAACCAGAGAAAGTGGGAATATGAATTTGAGGGTGGGGATGGAGTGTATAAATTAGCACAATTTGGAATGACCGATGTGTAAAAAGCGATTGTGCTAAGCTATCAACCCGCGGAAAAATAAGATTAAGTCCCTCAAGATTCGTGAGCAAACATGGGTATATCGAACTTGGTATAGGAGATGAGAGCGTAACAGTCTCTTGCAAGGTCGGAATGATAGGAAGGACGAAAGGGAGTGAATTAGGGATAGTCTCATTCTCATCGTAGTAAACTGTCTTGAACTTGAAAGATTCCATCAATAGTTCGAAACGACCGGAAGCAACCGAGTTTGATGGTTCAACTAACTCATTTGAAAATTCAAAGGACTCAAACTCGGGCGGTGATTCTTCAACTTTGTCCGAAAAAGTGAAACACTCGTAAGTGTTGTCGGCTGTGAGAACCGTGTCATATTCAAAGGGAAATTTTTCAAGCTCGCAGTCTTCAAGCGTGATCTTTTGCATGGTCGGAACGATAGAAAGGAGGGAGGGTGATATAACAGTTAAAGGTTCATGGGGAGGAATTGGAAAATCCGACACATCAAACAAAAATGATTCAACTTCAATATTATCCTCAATACTCTCCTCATAATTCTCCTCAATATTTTCCTCAAAATTTTGCTTATCCATGCCAATATCATCAAAATCAAGACGCATATGAAGTTCGGGAGAAACATTTAATGACTCGGGATGATGAATTGGACATAAAATTTCGATCAAATCGACGAGTTCATCATCCGAAATATTCCCGGCGTCTATATCCTCAATCAAGTGAAAGTCAATTTTTTCTGACACCTCATCAAAAGCATGGATATTTATCAATGTAGGTTCTAGAGTGGAGGTGTAAAGTTCAAAAGGATTCGGTATGGTCTCACTCGAAAGGGGTTCTTCACAATCTGGCAAATCAAGCATTACAAAGTCACACAACTCGTTTTTATTTTCAACTTGTGAATCATTTGGGACAATCGATGGAAAACCGGAGTTGTGGGCTTCAATTGGGTATGGGTAGGTTTAATTTGGAAAGGTGTAGAACTCACTCGCTCCTCTCAAATTCTCACTCTGTCCAACCGCCTCCTCATACATTGAAAAATTTGAAGCTAGTTAGAAACTAGCTACCGGTTCACTAGGTTCTATAAGGGCGGTTATGGACGCATCCACATTCCTCATCATGTTGTTTGTTGCTAAAATATAAGCCTCCAACGACTGTTCTAAACTAGACATGGGTTGTGAAGGGGTTTCGGTAAAAGATTCAAAATTGTTTGGATACGTGAAACTCCCAATTGGCTGTGTAGAAGCAATATCTAGTGAAGGTGGGAAAGTCGGGTAGGTCTGGTAGGAAGTGCGTGGTTGGACAGGAGTAGGATCAATATATGGATAAAAAGATGAATGGACTTTTTGATCCCTAGAACTGGATGTGTGGAGAGGGGTGAAAGATCGGCTATGAGATTGTGCAATGTGCTCAGCAATAGATATCGGCTTAGGAGTTACAACAGGACTCGAAAAAGTTGTATCAACATATGAAGGTGGTGAAGATTGACATGGTTGACACAAAGTGGGTTGCAAAGTCGAACTGTTTCTCCTAGACGCTTCTATTTGATCTTTCAAAGAAATTTTGGGCATGGAGGGGTCTTCCTTAAATCGACCGAAACAATTAACGTACGAAGCAAAGTTAGGTTCGGGATACTAAAGTTCGGCAAGAGATTTGTGATGTGGGGTACCTATGATGTAAGCAAGAGAAGAGAAAGAAGATTTGGGTGCACGGATTTCTCAGCGACAAAAGTTGCAAGTTTTTGTATAAAAATATTTTTTCCTTCTTTCCTTTTTCTCGTTATTTAGAATTGTTTGCAAAAAGATTTTCGATAAAAGATATGCAAAACAGAAAAAAATCATTTGCAATCAATTTTGTATTTTAAGCATGGCGCAAAGAATCCTGCACGAGATTTGTTATTTGGAAGGGGGAAGATTTTAAAGCCCAAAGAATCCTGCAGAAGATTTGGCAAAAAGATATATGGGGATTTGCAGAAGGGAGAAAGAGAAACAAACAGAGTACATTGCGTGAGCTGACGTCACAGAAGGACCGCGCATCCACGGTGGGAGGCGGCTGCGGCGGCGGAAGCACGGCGTTGTTGAGGCTTCAGGTCTCGAAATTCGTGCTGCAGTTCTGTTGGTAAAATCCCCCTCTGTTCCGATCTCCTGATTTCTGTTTCGCTCTCTGGATTTTTCCAGATCCGTCGATCCTGCAAAGATTCACACAAGAAACCCTTCAAACAATAAAAGATGATAGAATTTTTATTTTTTTTATTTTTTTCTTTCAGATTTTAATGGTTTTTATATTTTATATTAACCCGAAATTACAAAAAGAAATTTTTTACGCCATCCCCGGCAACGGCGCCATTTGATTTGTGTGTTTCTTACGATCAAAATATTATGTTACCGCAATCAAGAACGGCGTCGCTTGGTAGCTAGCCGGTGAATACGGATCGGTCCACTGGGATGGTGTAAATCTCTTAAATGTTCTTACGAGCTAATTCCAAAGGGTGTTGGATCTTTTATCACAAAAACTAAGTTGAGTTATATTAGGATTAGGAAACTTGGTAGGATTAGGTTTAGGTAAAGTTTGGTAAATAAAGATTTCCACCTCTTTCAATACTCTAAATTAGATATCATATTAGGAGTTATGGTAATTATTAATAAAAGGGATTAGGATGATCGGGAAGAAACTATGTTTCTTCCTCTAGATCCTTGTCCGTCCTTTATTAATCCTTACCCTAACCTCCATGGAAAACCTTCATATCCGGTCTTTTATACTAGTTATCACCGTTACCTCGTGGGTAGAGTGCCGTAGGGAGCGGAATATGAAAGCATGCATGGAGTATTAATTATTCATAAGAGATTGGCAAAGAAAAGGGTGAGAGATCTTCATCTCTCAAACCCTTCCTTATTCCTAACCTTAACAAGCGAGGAAACTACTCGCTCATTGAGCGATCTACGAAAGACATAATTTTTATTTTATTTTGATTTAAGAGATTAATGATCTGCTGCAGATTAATAAAAATTCTAAACTATATTAAATTAGGGCAAGAATAGAAATTACCTAGGGCAGAAATTGAAACTAAAACTAGGGCAGAAAATAAACCTACTTACAAATTGATGCTCTCCAAACTTCAAAAGAATTCTGAATTTTTATTGATGTAAAGAGGCATAGCCTAATACAAGGAATTGGGCTTCTATTTATAGGACATAGAAAACCCTAGGTTTACAATTGCCGCATGTCTGCATTTACCAAAATACCCCTAGGTAGACCGATCCAAGCCGCCAAGAATTATGGTAAAATGTTTAGCCAACATGGGCTTCATACGGCCGCGGAACCGCGGCCGCAGGCCCTGTTTGGCCGTGGTTCCGCGGTCAAATAGTGGAGCTGGCTTATTATTTTTCTTGGCTGGCTCTTCTTGATTTGTTCTTTCTGTTTTTACAGGTCTTTTCTCAGATTGGCTTCTACGTCTTCTCCAGATCTTCACAGTGAGTAGTGCAGTGGACTTTTAACCGTTCGCTTTGAAATCTTGGACCTTGCGCTGCCTTTGTACTTTGTAAACTGATCTTTAAGTAGGCTTGATCAAGATCCTCTTGTTTGTTGGTCAAAGTCTCACTTTTGTATCGTCTTTTATCTTTTTCACTGTTTTTCCTCCAAGAACCTGTAACCTGTACTATTTAGCAGACATGGGTAAAAAGCACCTGTTTATTTGTAAAATACTTAAGAATGAGGAATATAATAATGCAATATTATAGTATAAACACTTCCTCACTCGGAGTATCAACTGAAACATGTGTGGAATTAGGGTACGATTAATATTGGTTCGACTGAGGTGGCCAACTGTTTCTTCCCGCTTGTTCTATATAATCTCTTAAGGACATGGAAGAGCCGGACGGTATACCGAAGGGATTACGAAAACAAGCCATGTTTGGTTATGGATAACACAGCCCGGCAAGAGTTTTTCTGTTCGGGTCACCCATTATAAGAAGAGAAGAGGGGAAAAGGGTAAAAAGGTAAAAAGAGGGGGGGAAATTAATTGGTTTGTTTGAAAAAGAGACGAAGTTTTGAAAATTCACACAAACATACACAATCAACCCTATTATCTAATGGTCACCTAGGTCAAGTCTCTAGACCGCTCCTAGACTTCCAGAAGACAAATCACAGGATAAATCCTCTACTGCCTTTTTGCCCCTCCTGTGGCCAGGTAAGTGCCAGGTAAGTGAGAGGTTCTCTACTATGTAAGTAGTGGGCCTAATTAAGAAACCACCTGCCTTAGAAACACTTGCCTTAGACACCACAAAAGAAATGCGGATAAGCAATAGATTACCCACGACCTCCTTCTGTCCTAAGTGAGCGCGACGGTCCTTAGAGTCATGTCTAGATATTTTTTAATTAATGATGGTGATGCGGATGCAAGTTTGTGATTTCCGGGGCTTAGGAAGGGTAATGAACTCCCCACCTAATCTGAATTTGGTCTTTGCCCCTTAATTTCCGTATTAATATATGCAAACAACCAATTTCAAGAATCGCAACAAATTTATTTTTTTAGCGGCGCTGAGTTTTGCAAAGAATCCTGCAAGAAATTGATTATTGGACAAGATCAGAGGGAAGAAGGGAACACAGAGAGCAGACCAGAGAATTTTTGAACAGTCCAAGCCCTAAACGGCAGCGGTTCCGCTGCAAAACCACACAATGGCCGTGGATCCGCGGCTTGCTAGGGGAATTAGGGTTTGGAAATTTTCCTGTAGGTTCCTGTACTTCTCTGTATTCTGTAAACTCCTCTGAATCTTGATTTCCTCAGTACAATGATTCCAGATTCCCTCGCAAAAAAAATTCAAACGCTAAAGTTAAGCACACGATGCGAATCTTGAATTAAAATTGGATGGAATAATAATTTTTCAACTCAAATAACAAAAACGAACAAAATAGCACACATCCCCGGCAACGACGCCATTTGATTGAATGATTCTTTGTGTGTCTTGTTTTAAAAATGTGTAAAGATCACAATCAAAGAAATTTATACCGCAATCAATTAACGGTGTTGATGTAGCGCGTTAATGAGTGCGGATCGTCCACTGAGATGTATGTTTTGCTTGCTTTTGTTTTAGATGAGTCGAAATGAAAAGATAAAAGAAAAATTGCAAGAAAATTGATTCAAGAATTTAGAAATTTAGTTTCAAAAATAGTAAGAACTAGATCTAAAGATCAAGAATCAACAAAATTCTCAAAGATGTCCAAATCTAATGAGCTATCAAGATTTGAAATGAGGCTCGTAGGAATCGTTCGAATCTATAGAAGTGATGAAGAGTTGTGATTACGTATTCTTATCCATTGATGATTTGTTGCTAGATCGATGATGATCAACGAGAATTAGGGATTTCTTGCGGAAACTAGGGTTTCATCATCTATCCCTTGTCCTTTCGTTAATTATCATTCACAAACTAGCCTCTAGGAAATTCAATCACCGATCGTTGATCTCTAATTAAGAGCGAAAACATTCAATAAAGCATCTCGCTCAAAACTAGGTTATCGAGGATTCAATTTTCTAGAGTTTACAAAACTCATAGGACTTAATAACCGTTTCAAGATTGTAATCATTATCATCTATCTATTCTCTCGATTCCTCCACGAGCGAAGTTTTTACTCAAGCATCATTACCACGAAATCAATCAAGAATTGAAAACTAATCATAATGCTCAAATATAGAGATAAGCAAGATAAAGAAATTTCACCTTTTATTAATCAACAATTTTATTACAATTCGCTCAATAACTATAAGAGGAAAGAACTCGATCGTCGAATTTAGCTCCGCATCGTCTCTGTGAGTCGCGGATCGTCTTGGATCACTTGCTCGAATGAAGATCGGCTTCGCTTCTAAAACGTTGATGGCTTCTTGCTTGAATTGTACTTGATAGATTTTGAATTGATCAAATTGTGTCACTCAATATGATTTGAATTTTATTTGGATCTACAATTTTCCCTCCACTTTTAAAAACAAACTTAAACCTTAGATCTAGATCTCATTTTATAATCACCTCAACCCTAGATCTAGAATTCAAATTCAAATTTCCCTCCAAAAAGATTGTTAGAGAGAGGCTTCTAGAAGAAGTTTGTTGGAGAGAATATTCTAGAATGAGGAATATTCTTGGGTAAGGTTATTAGGCCGAGCCTTCTGGATGAAGCCACGTGGTCATCTGGAGTCTTCTGGAAGCATTTGCCATTATGGGAAGCCACGTGGGGAAATCTGCAACGCTGATGTCAGCATATAGCCGCGGATCCACGGCGAAAAGAACCTATTGGCCGCCGATCCGCGGCCCATTGGTGGCCTTGGTGTCTGGAATTTCCTGGTTGATCTTGTGCTGTCCTTGTGGCACTTTTCTGATGTGTGGAATACTATTTTGCTTTCTTGATTTCTGCCAGATCTCAAGTCTTGGACTTGGTGCATTTTTATCAGCACTTTTCACAGTTTCGGCTCTTTTACCTGAAATTTCCTGTACAGATTCTCGAGACAAGTGTTGCGCTATACAAAGATGATGCATGAAATGATAAACACTCAATTTCCCTCAAAAATGTCGGTTATAATATATAACACATGTTATTTGGTATTTTACAGACAATTTACTAATATGTGCTATAATCATACCGAACACCTTTAGATGAGTGCAAATGGTAGGGAAATTGATGTGTTAAAAATGAAATATTTTCGGCTGATCATATTCCCCAAAACTTATTTTCGGTCGTCTCGAGCGAACTGTTTTATTAAGAAAAGAAGGAGAAAATAAAGAAAGAGAAAAACTAACTAGCACACTTTCGTAGGCAACACGATTGCACTGAGCACGTGCAACAAGCCTTTAAACCTCTAGGTGTCCCTAGTAGGAGGAGTGTAGTCTCCTGAGGGTTTTCAGCGGATTGCACCCACAAAATCCAATAATAAAAGGAAGACCGTAAAAATTACTTCCAAAAGATTAGAAAAAATAAAGAAAACCGAGAAAATTAGAAGTTTTCTTAGACAGACTAGTAATAAGTAGTTATGAGCCGTTGTCCCAAGGGTTAGGAAGATGAAGGAAGTCACTACTCTGAGGATAAAAATAAGTCTGAAAAATAGTTCCTATTCTGGAAGCCAAACATTTTGAACGTTGATACCCTACTATATGCACTTACACACGTTTTGAAACTCAGGATAGTAGAGGATACCTTGAAATGCTCTTGTCTAAAAGCCAAAGTATGAAGGAAATAAAAAATGAATAAAAAATAAAATGGTGAGAGAAAAATGAACATTGGTTTTGTTATCGCCAAGGCAGTAATAAAAAATATAGCGAGGGTGCTTCATCACCTAGTGTCTTAGACCAACTGGTCTGGGAGTTACTGCTAAGCCTTAGGTGGTGCAAGACGAGGAAAATACACTAATAAGCAAGCACATGAGTAATCGGTCGGTTAGTACCTCAAAAAGTATTAACGGTCGCATGAAAATGTGTGGGCAAATCCATCTAAATATTCATTAATTAAAAAGTAGTGAGGTAGATGGACAAGAGTATGATAGCTTGAATTGAATTCTCCGGGTATAGGGATGTTCTTCACACACGTAGGGTTATATTATCGATGTTTGGAAGAAAGATAGGAATGAAGAATAAAGACGATGTTTTATTGAGGGATGATGTGATTTCTAACATTTTTTCATGACTATTAAGATAGGGCTCATGACAACCGAAAAGCTAGTATAGTTAGAAACTCTAATTTTCAAAATCTTTCTTTTACAATTCTTATCTTTATATGTAACTTTCACGGTCTTCCTTTTATTATTGGATTTTGTGGGTGCAATCCGCTGAAAACCCTCATGAGACAACACTCCTCCTACTAGGGACACCTAGAGGTTTAAAGGTTTGTTGCACGTGCTCAGTTCAATCGTGTTGCCTACGAAAGTGTGCTAGTTAGTTTTTCTCTTTCTTTATTTTCTCTTTCTTTTTTTAATAAAACAGTTCACTCGAGACGACCGAAAATAAGTTTGGGGGAATACGATCAGTCGAAAATATTGCATTTTTAACACATCAATTTTCCTACCATTTGCACTCATCTAAAGGTGTTCGGTATGATTATAGCATATATTAGTAAATTGTCTGTAAAATACCAAATAACATGTGTTATATATTATAACCGACATTTTTGAGGGAAATTGAGTGTTTATCATTGCATGCATCATCTTTGTATAGCGCAACACTTGTCTCGAGAATCTGTACAGGAAATTTCAGGTAAAAGAGCCGAAACTGTGAAAAGTACTGATAAAAATGTACTAAGTCTAAGACTTGAGATCTGGCAGAAATCAAGAAAGCAAAATAGGATTCTACACATCAGAAAAGTGCCACAAGGACAGCACAAGATCAACCAGGAAATTCCAGACACCAAGGCCACCAATGGGTCGCGGATCTGCGGCCAATAGGTGCTTCCCGCCGTGGATCCGCGGCTATATGCTGACATCAGCGTTGCAGATTTCCCCACTTGGCTTCCCATAACGGCAAATGCTTCTAGAAGACTCCAGATGACCACGTAGCTTCATCCAGAAGGCTCGGCCTAACAACCTTACCCAAGAATATTCCTCATTCTAGAATATTCCCTTCAACAAACTTCTTTTAGAAGCCTCTTTCTAACAACCTTTTTGGAGGGAATTTGAATTTGAATTCTAGATCTAGGATTGCTTATACAGTTGTGATTTATAATGTTGTATTTATTTGTTTAGGACGATCTCCAACTTGTGGCCTGTAAGTCGATGTCGCACACCCCATGCACTCGCGGGGAGGCGGAATTTACAAAAAAAAATGATTTTATAACTTTGTAACATGGACCTAAACTCCAGGATCTTATCGGAAACCTTAACAAGATAAACTACTTAGAGGTTTTTAACTACTATGGAAGAGTTTTATACCTCCTTGATTCAAGTCCTTCGGGTCTTCTTCTCCTTAGTTTGAGCTCCTCAAAATTGCGGATCTAGCTCGGTCGTCGGCCTCCTCATGTTGAAGACGATCCACCCGAGAGTCTATGATTCAAACTCCAACCTCTAAACCGAGGTAACTAAAGTATCTAGTTCGCTAAACTAGGTAGCTTAGAAGATGTAGAGAGTTAATTGGAGTATTTTATCTCAAGTGACCCTAGGGTTCACAACACATATGAGGGTTAGGGTCTTGAGGAAGAAAGAGAGAAAAATGGAGGGAGAAAGAAAAAATATCATAAATGAGCTAAGTGTTGTGTGCTTGTGAAGAATGGCTCATTTTTTTCCTTACATGATGCATGTATTATTTTCAATAGAAAATATCAACCATGCTTCAATAGTAAGTCCAAACCAATAAACAAATCAATAAGTCATGCTTCATCATGCCACAAATTGAAAGTCTGCCCTAGCACCACCATGAGGTCCAAATGACATCAAGCATGCCAAATTAAAATTTTTATAGGTGCAAAGCTAGACTAAACAAGATCTTTAACTAGTTGATTAGGGTTTGAAGTTTGATATCTTAAAACTAGAGAGAAGGAAAGAAGGTTATACCCTTGTTGATCGAGTCCTTCTCTTCTCTAGCTCCGGGTTGTGGTCCACGCGACTCCACTAGGCTCCTCTTCAAGATGAAAGAACCTCCTTCGTGATCTTCGCGCCAAAGACGATCCACCCGAAGTCCACTAGCTTAAGCTAATCGTTTACTAATCTCATTAGTGAAGGCAACACTCCATATCAAATTGCTAATCTAATGTGAGATGATGAAGTAGAGGTTTGATTTGCTCACTAGGGTTCTCACAAGTTCAATGATTTACATCATATGTGAGGGTTTGAACATAGAGGTGAGGTGAAGAAAATTGTGGAGAGCAAGAGGAAGTAAGAGCTCAAGTCAAGAAAAAATCACAAGTTTTGAATGAAGTGAATGGCTAGCCTTGACCCCTACTCATTCAAGCATGAAATTATTGCAATATAAAATTGCAACCATGCTTGAATAGTGAGTCAAGATGAATAAACAAACAATAAAAGCCCATGCTCACCATGCTTCACAAAGTCTCCTCATTTTCCACCTCATTTCTATTTTTACAAAAAATAGAAATCATAAGCCGAGCTTCATACATACATACATACATACATACATACATATATATACTTTAATAAAGCAATTAGTGAGCTAATGATATTAGTTAAGATATAATTATATCACATATAATATATATTACATTATTAAATCAACACTTGATCTAATAATCCGGTTATATCACATATGACCGACTAATATCATTTATCTGTTTATCACATTATCAAATCAACACTTGATTCGATAATCTGGTTATATCACATATAACCTAACCGATAATAGATAACTGCCAGATTACAATACGGTATCACATACTCGTATTTAATCAGGCCAACACATATCACATATGTGTCCTACTTCATTTTGCTTGAACCAGAAAACTTCTATGTGAGACTCTAAAGACTCGTCAATACGCCAGCAGTAGGTGATGATCACATCAGTCACCTACAAGCCGTCAGCGGTACTAGCTGGACGTAACGGCTACCCGGGTATTAAGCGATATAAAGATCAATAAGCAAGCTCATCCATACTCTCCATGAAACCTATCAGTAACACTACCGTACAGTCCGGTCTCTTCGTTTGATATGTCGCATATAAAGTCTACGGGTGGTAAACGTCAGACCCCATTAACTTGATAAGTCATGCCGATGTTTGGCTCATAACAGTTTGAGAAACTACTAATAACTCTTATCAGTAAATCTCAGCAACCCTGGCCAGGGATTTCCAGTTATAGCCAATCGAGCATAGCGCAACATCAACTCTAATACCAGGAGAGACGAAACCCCTCCTATCGCTCATTGCTTCCATGTAACTCAGGACTGTACCCAAAATCCACCTATTTGTACGAATCCTTTGAGCCGTGGTAGGGAGGAAATCAAAGCACAGTGGGAGCCACATAAGACTCTATGACGATCTCGGGTTTACAGACTAACCTGTACCAGTGTCATTAGAGGACTGCTATCTGACGATAGGTATACTGCCAATTTGGAGTCCTCGGCGAAAACTGTTCGGTGTACCCATTCTCCAAGGAGCACCTGTGTACAACCTTTGATGTTACACACCAATGGTTGTGGGATCAACCATCACCCTCTATGGGACAAGAAACGTACACACTAGTCTACTCTAGAATATCGATGCCCTAGTCTCGATATTCCCACGACTAGGAACTAATTAAAGGATGTACTTTTGGACCACCCTGGCCCCACTAGTATGATCCCATCATAATCTTGGTAGTCAGGTACATGTCCTAAGGGCTTTATCAACATGTGAGAGCAATACAGTACAGAATACCAGTCAACATGTTAAGATAAAGAGTAACCAGATAGCATATTATCATGTCGAGCAAGAAAGCCCTCTATATATATGTCCAAGCTTCCACTATAATATACATCACATGTACAATAATGGCCTCTACGACATACATATTCCTAACAATCTCCCACTTGCACTAAGGCCATGTGTTGTAGTATCTCATACACAACATCCCAAAAAGTCTCTTAAACCGTATCTGGAGAAGGGCCTTCGTGAGTGGATCCGCTACGTTGTCCTTCGTGCCAACTCTCCTGACCTCAATCTCCCGGCGATCTACTATCTCCCTGATCAGGTGATACCGCCTCAGAATATGTCTGGATCTCTGATGGGACCTGGGTTTCTTAGCTAAAGCCACTGTTCCAATGTTATCACAATATACATGTATTGGATGCTCAATGGATGGAACCACACCAAGATCAGCAATAAACTTCTTCATCCAGACAGCCTCTTTGGCAGCGATGTATTCAGCCTCCATCGTCGAGTCTGCTACGGTGTCTTGCTTGGAACTCTTCCAACATACCGCCCCTCCGTTGAGAGTAAAGACAAAACCCGAGACCAACCAACTTACTGTCGTTCTTATCACTCTGGAATCTCGAATCGGTAAAGGACTCCACACGGAGTTCACCGTTACAATACACCAAGAACATTTCTTTAGTCCTTCTCAAGTACTTAAGAATGTTCTTCACAGCTGTCCAGTGGTTTTCCTCAGGATCTGATTGATACCTGCTCACTACACCTAGTGAGTAAGCTACATCCGGTCTAGTATATAATATCGCATACATGATAGAGTCTACTGCCAAAGTATAGGGTATCCCTTGCATACGAGCCCTCTACAAATCAGTCTTGGGAGACATCTCTTTGGAGAGAGTGATTCCTGAACAAGTGGGTAAATTACCTTGCTTGGAATCTTCCATACTAAACCTCTTTAGTATGGTGTCAATATACCTGGATTGGGACAATCCAAAAATCCGTTTTGATCTATCTCTATAGATCTTTGTCCCTAGGATGTAGGAGGCATCACCTAGATCTTTCATGAAGAACTTGTGTGATAAGAAGAGCTTGACCAAGTGTAGCTTAGGAACATCGTTTCCTATCAAGAGTATGTCATCCATGTACAATACGAGGAAGACCACCTTACTCTTACAACCATCTTATATATACAAGATTCAACTACCTATTTGATGAAGTAAAACTCTTTGATAGCTTTATCAAAACAGATGTTCCAACTCCACGACGCCTGCTTTAATCCGTAGATGGATATAAGCAGCTTGCATACCTTTCCGCTGCTTCTACTGTCTACGAACCCCTTTGACTGTGTCATGTACACGCTCTCTTCTAAATCTCCATTTAGAAAAGCGGTCTTGACGTCCATCTGCCAGATTTCGTAGTCATGGTATGCAGCAATAACAAGTAGGATCCTGATGGACTTAAGCATAGCGACAGGAGAAAAGGTTTCATCATAGTCGACTCTAGGTCGTTGGCTAAAACCTTTTTCTACAATTCTAGCTTTGAAAGTATTAACTTTTCCATCTACACCAATCTTCTTTTTGAAGATTCACTTGCTCCCAATGGGTTTTACCCTTTCCGGAGTCCATACTTTGTTGGTGTACATGGATTCCATCTCGGATCTCATAGCATCCAGCCATTTCACAGAGTCTCCACTTGTGATGGCCTGCTTGAAACTAGTAGGGTTATCATCTTCCATGATGCAATCCTCGCTCACACCGTCTACGAGAAAACCGTAGTATCTCTCAGGTGGGTGAGGAACCCTATTAGATCGGCGGAGTGGCTGGGGTTCGTTGGGCACCGTTGGATCCTTTGGTTCCACTAATTCATCAGTTGTAGTTTGTACTGCTGTGTAACATTTCAGAAAATATAAAATATTATTTTTGGAATTTAATATTAAAATAATATATTTCGCGAAAACTACCCGATTTGCGAATTTGGGGTTTTTGTAAAATGGTATAAATATATACCAATATTTGTGAAATAATTGGAGATTAAAATAATTTATTCATGTAAAAATATATTTATTGGATTTGGTATTTTTATAATTAATTATATGTAAGTTTAAAATTAAACTTGATTAGTACACTACTAATCGCGATTAGACCAAATCCATCTTTTTTAATTAATCATGGCTAGTGCACCATGACATGTTGCATTTTGTTACATGTTGTTTCCTTTATGTTTGTTTTAGTGGTATTATGTGAACTATTTTGAGAAAAGAAAGAGAATTATTGGAGAGAGAGAGTGTGTGACATGGCATAAATGATTGAGAGGGTGAGCATAAGAGAGAAAGAGAGAGAGTGAGAATAAGAGAAAGAGGGGGGGCTGCCATCTTTCCTACTCCATTTGTTTTCTTCATCTTCTTACTCCTCATACTCCCTCCACCTCCATGTTTCATCTCCAAAACCTTGCCAAAACCCTACACTCTCTTCACTAAAAATGATCACAACCTCTCTACAAACCCATTGGACCAATCAAAGTTGGATTTTGAAGACTTTGAGAAACTCAAGAAAATTCTTGAGTTGCCAAATGAGGAAATCTCTTCAGTTTTACTTTAGTATGTGTGTATATCCTAGTTTAGTTTAGAATTTGATTTGGTTAGGTTATGTGATGTTTGGAAATTCCAAAAGAAGGGTTGGGTGATTGTATAGACTTATGATGAGTAGTGAGTGTTGCAAGACCTGAGAGATGTCTTTGCTGGCCTAGAACACTGAATAGAAACCAAAATACGAATTTAGAAATTGTCCCGTGTCGGTTTTGTGGTGGTTTCTAGCCTACAGGGTATCTGGAGAAACCTGGGATGATTATGAGGAAAACTAGCAATATCACTGACCTAGATTAACCACTAGAAACCCACCATAGAAGTACGAACCCAAGAATCCTCCTTATGGCCGGCGAGCTCGGAATTTAGGGTGTTGTTGCCAGATTTTTGGTGGGTTCTGGGATTGTGTTTTTGGCTGTAGCTCCTAATCCCTATAAACTATCCCCTGAACTTGTCAGTTTAGTCCCAATTGACCTGAGCCAAAATCTGGGAGCTGTTTATGAGTGCTTTGGCTATGTTTTATGATATTGGAATTCTTGGTTTTGATATTTGATATTGCATTTGGTCGTTGGATGTTTATACGTCAACGACGAGAGTTGTTTGGTGGTTTTTGCATGTGTAGGCTATAGGTTCTAACCTATGAGCGCACCGTGTGCCGTATCGGTTTTTCGGACATTGATTTTAATAGCATTGCGATTGTGTATTGATTGTAGGTACCCTCGCGTAGATTCTGAGACGACGAAGCACATCGACTACAGCTGAACAAGGAGTTCCGCAGGTGAGTAGATTTATACCTACGGAGGAAGTCGGGTGGATAGCGTATAGCACCCCCACAAATATTGATATGTGATTTATGGTTTAGAGACAAGATATGCTACGACTTATGTTATAGTTAATGGTTTTAGTGTGAAATGCTATGATAGAAAGGATGTCTCGAATTGATAAATAAGGATATGAAATATGAATGTGAATCACGATGTATACATATGTAGTTGCAAAAGAATCAGTATGAGATTATAGTGGCATGTTATGAGGTCGATAAATACGACATGAAATTAATAAGATGACTTGATGTGAGATATTGATGTGGTGAAAAGAGTATACGATGAGATATGATGAATTGGTTTGATATGTCGTTGCGGATGCGAGGCGATATAAGATAATTGATACCTTTTGTCGGTCCCCTGATATGAGATTGATACATATGTGACCTGAGATATAGGTGTGTATATATATATATATAATTATGTGAATGATGAGTGAGATATCATACGAGACTTTAGATCTATACCCTCATTGTTGTATAGGTCGATAGAATCACTATTCTGTTTGTTGTCGCCGCACGCGATGCTTTACCGGATGATTGATCCATACCCTTGACTAGAGGATGACGTACGATGAATTATACCGTACGTGATGTTGTGAAGATGGATGCCAATTGATAGATTCACCGACTCAGATGTGTTATAGATATCTAATCCCTGTCTGCACCAATTAGTTTAGCCTTTACGTAGAGCTTAGATCAGACACGTATACCTTATAGCATTGCGCTCACGATTTACTTTCTGCTACGTTCATGATATTCTTATTGCATTACATATACCTATGCCAATACACCTATACAATTATCGATGATGCGTATGTTACACTTACATAGATTGCCGGCTCACACACTTTCATCATCGATAATTGCTATGCCACTTACACAGTAAAATTGCTGCATCATGCTATTACTCTAAATTGTTCAGTACTGTCACATGATTCGTTGGCATGATATACTTGCTATGCTCACATCACTATACTTTGTCGCATGATATACTGGATATGCTCACATTTCTGTTCTATGTTTGCATACATCATGCTTTACAATTATATACATTGAGATGCTGTTTTCATGAGATTCTGGATTTGAGAACCGTGGTTATATTTTAAAAGAAAGTATGTATTATTTTAAAAAACCCGGTTTCTCTTGATATGATATTTCGAGACGTCCACCATATGTTTTCTCGGTTATGAGCTATGTGATACCCGATTCAAGGAGCGGTAGGCACCGTCTGCGGGTACATGGTGGACCCAGTAAGATACCCCGGGGCAAGAAATGATTGTCATGGAGTAGCCGATGAGCCTGGCAGAGGGAACACTACCTACCAGTGATAGTATTGGGCTCAGCGGTTATCCGGAGGATACCGACCGGAGTCGTGAGATGATATGGGCCGATCCGGACTGACGGAGTCCGAGATATGAGGATTTACGTGTCGATGTTGGGCACGGGTTTAATGCTGTTTCGAGTGTCGATGTTAGACACTCAGGTTCCATGATTTGATGTGTCGTTGATGGACACACGTTGGTTGATATCATCATATTTACATGCATATGCTTTTATGATGTTTCGAGTGTCGATTTTGGACACTCAGGTTCCATGATGTTGTTGTGTCATTGATGAATACGTGGATGATATCCACATGCATACATGCATTGATTATATTATTGGCTCATATGCAGATACAGTCGCCCCATATATCACAGTATTACCTTTATGATATAGATTGACCTAGGAATCGTTATTTTATTCGATTTCTACCTGCTGATGTTTTCTACTCAGGAGTTGGCAACTCACCCCCATTGTGCCACAGTCCTTGCAGGTTTGACCGCATGGATCAGTAGCGGTATCGCTCGCACACAGCTCGCTTTCGGGTGATTTGATTTGGTAGGAGGTACATATTGGGTTGTGCCCACTATTGTATTATTATTCCTGTTGTATCTAGTTAACTCCATTCAGAAACTAGTATTTGTATAACTAGTAAGACTTAGAAGGACTTATGGTTGCGAGACTTAGAGCGATGGGTTATATGTTCGCTTGGTAGGTTGATGTCTTACTTTATTCATTATCCTTTGTGTTGATCTTCGCCGTTGGGCGTCGTATACTTATATTTCTGACTTGCGTGGTTGTGATTCCGCCGATTGGCGAAGAGCTAGCTCCTGCTTGGGGATGCCTTTTATATTATCATTATATGTGGTTTTGGATCAAAATATATAAGAGAGGTGCTGCCCAAATTTTTAAAAGACGAAACATGTTTTTCAACTAGTAAAATCCACGTGCATTTTTCATGTTCCATTATCTATGCATTTAAGAAAACATTTGATTTCATCATACCTTTATTTCAAAACTTCACCTCTTTTATTTTCTTTAAAAGGTTTAGATTTCTGGGCTTCGGCTTACTTAATTTACGTTACGCCTTTAGACGTTGCGTGATTTAAGTGCCGTTCACGAACTAAATTTTAGGTCGTGACATGCTAGAACTTCTTCCAGTTCTACCTCACTGCCACTAATTTCTTTACAAGAAATTACTTTTCTAAAAAGGTGGCATGTCGAGAAACAAACACCTTTTGTTCCTCTGAGTGGTAGAAGATATACCGTCGCGAATTCTTGGGATATCCTACAAACTTGCATAGAACTGACCTTGTCTCGAGCTTGTCCGGATTTTGTGTTTTCACATAGGTCGGACAACTCCATGTCTTAACAATATTAAGACATGGTCTCTTCCTTTTCCATATCTCATATGGAGTGGTAGGTACAGATTTGGTGAGGACTATATTCAATACGTGTGCGGCTGTCTCAAGCGCATATTCCCAAAAGGAAATGGGTAACTCAGCATTACTCATCATAGAGCGCACCATATATAATAGGGTGTGATTCATCCTCTCCGAAACACCATTGTGCTGTGGTGTATACGGAGGAGTAAGCTGAGAGAGAATCCCATTCTCTTTTAAATAATCCCAGAATTCCTGCTCAAGTATTCTCCTCCCTGATCAGATCGAAGGACTTTAATACTTTTGCCTGTTTGGTTTTCAACTTCGCACCTATATTTCTTAAATTTCTCAAAAGATTCAGACTTGTGTTTCAATAGGAACACATGTCCGTCTCTTAAGAGATCATCGGTGAATGTAATAAAGTTTGAGAAACCATTCCTTGCATGTGTAGACATAGGACCACATACATCACTATGTATCAGTCCCAAGAGTTCAGTAGCTCTTTCTCTGTGTCCAGTAAACAGAGTTTTGGTCATTTTGCCTTTGAGACATGACTGACAAGTTTCATAAGATGAATATTTGAACAGATTCAAATATCCATTTTTATGCAACTTAGCCAGTCTTGTCGCATTGATATGACCTAGTCTACAGTGCCACAAGAAAGCTTCGTTCATTTCTGAACTTTTCCTCTTGTTTGTGTTCTGTACGTTAAAAACTGTACTTTGATTAAGAACGTATATACCGTTACATAACGTACCAAATCCAATCAACACTTGATTTTGGAAAATGTTTATAACATTATCCTTTAATGTGAGATTATATCCTTCTTTAGTTAGCAAAGAAATAGATATAATAATGCACATCATCTTTGGTACATAGTAACAGTCGTTCAGAATCAATGTATTACCAGTTGGTAATACAAGGTGATAATCGCCAACTGCCTTGGCTGCAACAATTGCACCATTCGCTACTGTTAGGGATTTATCACCCTTTCCCAGTTCTCTACCTTTTTTTATCCCGTGTAACAAATTACATATATGGGATCCTGATCCGGTATCCAATACCCAGGACGTTGAACAAACTGAGAAACAGTTCTCAGTAACGAACACACCCGAAGAAGATGCATCAACATGCTGTTTCTTCGTACGGTTGGCGCGGGAATCTAGATATTCCTATATTCCTAAGGAAACAACGTTCCCCAGCTCAGTATAATAAGCGGGTTTGGTCAATACATCAATGTTATTATCTTGATTAAGGCGTGACATTGGTTGCTGCCTGGAGAGAGAGAGAGAAGGAAACGCGTTAGTGTGCGCTCTTTGTAAGATTAGATTAGTTATTATCTTATCTAATTAGGATGGCTCCCACTGTTTTTATCAAATCTTCCTTCAAATCCTAAAAGGTAAGATTAGTCGGGATTAATTATACCTTATAGGTTCGCTAATCGTTCGGCCAGGCAGGTATTGGTACTCTAAGGGAGGTTCCCCGTGCTATCGCAGAATCTAATTAAAATAAATCTCGTTTCCCTATAGGCATAACCCTGTTGACACCTTTCTAGACACCTACTTGATTAGCTAATTGTAAAGTATAAAACTCTCCCAGGAGTAACTCTTACTCGCAGTGGGCATCGGGATCCAACTATCATATAGAAGGTATGCAATCTCATTGCAAATTTCAACACTTGAAATTCCCAATAATGTTTTTACCCCTAGCTTCCTATGACCTTGACGAAGGCCAACAAACCATAGGCAGCTAGTCAAGTTCAACCCGTTCATTTCTTGATTGAATTAAACCCACCCGCATGACCCTTGACGAAGGCCAACAAAGTCGCACGACTACCCTAATCTAATCGCATCACATACTGGCAGATAAGCACTAATCAGCTACCGCACACTACGTCTTGGCGAAGGCCAACAAACGTAGTGCGAATACTAAATAGTACTTATCTGAAATGACGGAGGGCTATGCAAATTTTTAAGAAAACCATGAGCGTAACGAACTTGATATCGTTGTAGAATCTAGTGATTTTGAAAGGAGTGTTTTTGAGGCTTTTGCTAGTTTCACTAAAGAGGTCACTCCCGGTGAAGGGATCTCGGCTCTTTCCTTATCGAATGAGGTGTTGGATATTCATGAATACCACAATGCAAAGCAAGAACTTGAGAAGCAATCAAAAACAAAACCAAGTGAGTTGGTGCATTTGCTAGTTTCGCTAAAGAGGTTACTCCCAGTGAAGGGATCTCGGCTCTTTCCTCATCGAATGAGGTGCTGGATATTCATCAAGGAATACCACTGTGAAAAGCAAAAACTAGAGACACCCTTTAAGAAAATTTGATTCTACAACATCTTTTGGTTTCTTTCTTTTCATTAATCTCATTAATGAAGTCCCATCAATTAATGTTTCCTAAAAATTACATAAAAATGAAACGTAAATAGAACGTACGCTTATGCCATCCGCATTTGCCACGGGGCCCCGTCATTCACCGTTAGGTTACTTAACTACCGGTAGAGCGAGGGCTGGACTAGCACGGGTGCAAAATATAAGCAACATTTATTATATATCATATATAATAGTACATTCGTCTCACGTAGTCATATGATCAACATCACAGAATCAAGCAGCAAAAGCAACATATGAAATATTTGATATATTAGGATGTCCGTGTTTTAAATTTAGCTAGTAATGTAAAACATAGATTCCACGGTCATGATGAATAGCCAAACCCACATCCTTAGACCCCTATGAGAGAGACAAGTATCCCTGCCAATTCTAGAGTTAGGAGACCCGGTCTCAACTCCTTGAGATGGTCTCCCACTGGACTCTAGAATCTGGTTATTTGTGCTCCCTGTCTTCGGTCTATCCTAATGCGGAAAAATAAATAATATAAAACAGTGGTGAAATCATCCTCGACCCGGAAGTGCCCCAATAAAAGAATATTACATACAGATTTTACATGAATGAAAATAAAAAAAATCTCATTTCATATAAAACCCCCGGCTATTCTTTCATGACGATCCAATAAATCATATCAACAGCAATACATGATATCACATATCATCAACGTAAGCAAATATGCGTATCCCTAAAACTTGTTGACATATAGCAACGAGATTGAGATACCCCATATATTACACTTACGGTCTCAGAAAAGAAAACGGAAAACTACAATAATTAGAATCCGCAACATCCTTAGACATTATAAATCCAGAATATCTCATATTCCGAATTTCATGCCTAAGTTATAAACCTTGCATTTTAGTCTCAAATTGAAAACTCTTTTCAATAAACTGTTGAGTAATTTAACAAGATTCCCGACTAAGCGATCGCGTACTGTACGCAATTGCGACGGAGTTTTGATCCGATTCAAAATTCCGTGGCAATCGATCAAATGAGACTAAACGGCTAGATTTACAATTAGCAACTTGTTTTCACAAAACTAATTGAATGCGGATTCCAACTACTATATCATATATCAGAATTAAACCTAAAACGATGTTAAATTATGACTCTGAATTGCCCCTTAATAAAATTAACATCACATGCAATTTTGGGACAATCAAACAATACTCGAAACCCTAAAACCAAGCCATAAGAACACCAAAAAATTTCGAGAGCAAAAAAAGAATCTTTGACCAGCCAGGCCGGAATTTTTGAGTGTTTAGCCGGGTCAAAACTGGTGAAATGGTCTCCAAATTTTCAAGTGTTCTAATTGTATCTCATACAATACCCTGCAAATGTTTAAATAATTTTTCGAGATCATTTAAAAATCGACAGAGAACAGGTTTTTGAGGTTTCAGTTTTGGAGTTGTTTCATTTTCGTGATTTATTAACATCGTCTAATCTTCCAGCCTCGGCTCTGATACCATGAAAGTCTACCTTAGCACCACCATGAGGTCCAAATGACATCAAGCATGACAAATTCAATTTTTTATAGGTGCTAAGCTAGACTAAACAAGATCTTTAACTAGTTGATTAGGGTTTGAAGTTTGATATCTTAAAACTAGAGAGAAGGAAAGAAGGTTATACCCTTGTTGATCGAGTCCTTCTCTTCTCTAGCTCCAGGTTGTGGTCCACGCGACTCCACTAGGCTCCTCTTTAAGATGAAAGAACCTCCTTCGTGATCTTCACACCAAAGAAGATCCACCCGAAGTCCACTAGCTCAAGCTAACCCTTCACTAATCTCATTAGTGAAGGCAATACTCCACATCAAATTGCTAATCTAATGTGAGATGATGAAGTAGGGGTTTGATTTGCTAACTATGGTTATCACAAGTTCAATGATTCACATCACATGTGTGGGTTTGAACTTGGAGGTGAGGTGAAGAAAATTGTGGAGAGCAAGAGGAAGCAAGAGCTCAACTCAAGAAAAAATCATAAGTTTTGAATGAAGTGAAGTGAATGGCTAGCCTTGACCCCCACTCATTCAATCATGGAATTATTGCAATATAAAATTTCAACCATGCTTGAATAGTGAGTCAAGATGAATAAACAAACAATAAAAGCCCATGCTCACCATGCTTCACAAAGTCTCCTCATTTTCCACCTCATTTCTATTTTCACAAAAAATAGAAATCATAAGCCATGCTTCATATATATATATATATCACAAATATACATTAATATATATACTTTAATAAAGCAATTAGTGAGCTAATGATATTAGTTCAGATATAATTATATTACATATAATATATATCTCATTATTAAATCAACACTTAATCTAATAATCCGGTTATATCATATATGACCGACTAATATTATTTATCTGTTTATCACATTATCAAATCAACACTTGATTCGATAATCTGGTTATATCACATATAACCTAACCGATAATAGATAACTGTCAGATTACAATATTGTATCACATACCCGTATTTAATCAAGCCAACACACATATCACATATGCGTCCTACTTCGTTTCTCTTGAACCAGGAAACTTCTGTGTGGGACTCTAAAGACTCATCAATACGCTAGCAGTAGGTGATGATCACATCAGTCACCTACAAGCCATCAGCGGTATTAGCTGGACGTAACGGCTATCCGGGTATTGAGCGATATAAAAATCAACAAGAAAGCTCATCCATACTCTCCATGAAGCCTATCAGTAACACTACCGTACAGTCCGGTCTCTTTATCTGATATGTCGCATATAAAGTCTAGGGGTAGTAAACGTCAGACTCCATTACCTTGATAAGTCATGCCGATGTTTGGCTCATAACAGTTTGAGAAAATACTAATAACTCTTATCAGTAAATCTCAGCAACCCTGGCCATGGATTTCCAGTTATAGCCAATCGAGCATAGCGCAACATCAACACCAATACCGGGAGAGACGAAACCCCTCCTATCGCTCATTGCCTCCATGTGACTCGAGACTGTACCCAAAACTACCTGTTTGCACGACTCCTTTGAGCCGTGGTAGGGAGGAAATCAAAGCACAATGAGAGTCACACAAGACTCTATGACGATCTCACGTCTACAGACTAACCTGTACCAGTGTCACCAGAGGACTGCTATCTGATGATAAGTATACTACTAATTAGGAGTCCTTGGCGAGTCCTGTTCAGTATACCCATTCTCCAATGAGCTCCTGTATGCAATCTTTGATGTCACACACTAATGGTTGTGGGATCAACCATCGCTCTCTAAGGGACAAGAAACATACACACTAGTCTACTCTGGAATATCGATGTCCTAGTCTCGATATTTCCACGACTAGGAATTGATTAAAAGATGTACTTTTGGACCACCCTGGCCCCACTAGTATGATCTCATCATAATCCTGGTAGTCAAGTACATGTCCTAAGGGCTTTATAAACATGTGAGAACAAGACAGTAAAGAATACCAGTCAATATATTATGATAAAGAGTAACCAGATAGCATACTATCATGTCGAGCAAAAAAGTCCTCTATATATATGTCCAAGCATCCACTATAATATACATCACATGTACAATAATGGTCTCTAGGGCATACATATTCCTAACACAAATATCTCTATTTTCCACCTCATTAATCTATTTCCAAAAATAGATAAATCTAATAATGAGGTGTCCCCTTCTAGAAGCATCTCTTGTGAAATTACAAGAATGCCATCACTGTATATACATACCTGTATTCGTATTGCAAAATTACGAATGCGATGAGATAATAATAATCCAATAATATAATACTAGAATCTGGCTTAAACCAAAGCCCATTAGTATTATCCACCCGAACAACATCCGTGTAGCCAGTACACGTATATAATCGGAACCCTGCACGTAAAACCATATGGCCTCTATATCGTTTCGCCTGAACCAGGGAAACCCTCTGTGTGGGACTCTAAATACTCGACAGTAAGCTGGCAGTGGGTTTAACTACAAGTCCGTAAGTGGTACTAGCTGTACGTAACAGCTACCCAGGTATTTGTTGAAAAGAAGGTCGACGAGCGAACTCATCCAAACCCCTACTGAGCCTATCTGTGACAATCTCTATACAGTCTGGTCTGTTCATCTAAGAGTATCACATATTGGACCTATAGGTGGTAAATGTCAGACCCCTAATAGCACAATAAGTCGTGTCGGTGTAGAGCCCAATACACCCTGAGAAACTACCGATGTACCTACCAGTAAATCTCACTTGCCCTGGCCAGAGACTTTGTGTATTGTCTATCCGAACACATCTCGATATCAACTCCTAATACCGGAAGAGACGAATCCTTTCTATCCACTACCGCCTTCAAGTGCTTAGGGACTGCACCCAACCACTACCTGTTTGCATGACTCATTTAAGCCGTGGGAGGGTAGTAATCTAAGTACAGTAGGAACACACTCGAGACGAATAGTGATGTCAAGTCAATAGACTAACCTGTACTCATGTTACCCGGGAACTACTAACTGACGATAGGTATAATACCAACAAGCAGTTCCCATCGAGTCCGTCCCGTGTAACTCATAACCCAATGAGCACCTGTATACTATCTCTGGTAGGCATACCAATGGCTGCGGGACAGGCCATCTCCCCTGACTAGGATAAGAAGCGTATACACTAGTCTACTATAGAGTATCGATACTCTGTCTCGATAATCCTACCACTAGAGACAAGTATATGGATGTGCTTATAGACTACCTAGCCCCTACTAATGTGACTGCCATCACAACACTGGTAGTTAAGCAAAGATCCTAAGGGCTCTATCAATATGTATTAGCGATATGCTAAATGAAACATATACACATATTAAGATAGAATCAAACCAGATAGCATACTATCATATTGAGAAAGACTGTTAATATATCTGTGTATATCCCAAGCTTTCAAAATGTAATATACAATATAGTACTATACAATAATGGCCTCTAGGGCATATATCACTGACAATCTCCCACTTGCACCAAGGCAATGTATTGGCATATCATAGACCTATCATTTCGAATAGCCTCTCGAACTGCGTCTGAAAGATGGCCTTTGTGAGTTGATCTGCAGTATTGTTCTCCGTATTTACTCTCTGCACCTCAATCTCCCGGCGATCCACGATCTCCCTGATCAGGTGATACCGCCTCAAGATATGTCTGGACTTCTGATGGGACCTTGGTTCCTTCGCTAAATCTATAGCCCCGTTGTTGTCATAATACAAAGGTATTAGATCAACAATGGACAGAACCACCTGAAGTTCTGTAATGAACTTCTTCATCTAGAATGCTTCTTTTGCGATATCACATGCAGCGATATACCCTGCCTCCATCGTCAAGTCAGCAATGGTATCCTGCTTGGAGCTCTTCCAACAGACCGTCCCTCCATTGAGGGTAAAGACATAACCCGACATGGATTTGGAGTCATCCTTGTCACTCTGGAAGCTGGAGTCAACGAAGGCCTCGATCTGAAGGTCTTTACTGTTGTGCACCAAGAACATCTCCTTAGTCCTTCTCAGGTACTTGAGAATGTTCTTAACCGCTATCAAGTGTTTCTTCCTACGGTTTGACTGATACTTGCTTACCATGCTTAGTGCGTAAGCAACATCTGGTCTGATACACAACATCGCATACATTATAGAGCCTACCGCAGAAGTGTAGGGTATAATACTCATGCGATCCCTTTCCAAATCAGTCTTGAGAGACATCTCTTTAGAGTGGGTGACCCCGTGACAAGTCGGTAGATTACCACGTTTGGAATCTTCCATACTAAATCTTTTCAGTATGGTGTCAATGTACCTGGACCTTGAAAGTCCCAACATCCTTTTAGATCTATTACGATAGATCTGGATCCCAAGTGTTGGAGTTAGTGCCCTCAGAGTCAATTATTGGATCACAGGCACGTGATTGCAATGATTGAGGGAGGACCTATCCCGGTAGGACAGTCTTACTCGAGATGATAGTATGCTATCTGGTTTATCTTTATCATCGTGTACTGCTTTAGGTGACTTGACATGTCGCTATTACACGTTGATAGAGCCCCTAGGATTCTTGCTTGACGACCAGCAGTATGATGGCGATCATATACGTGGGAGCTGGGGTCTATAAGCACATCCTTAAAAGGTCCCTAGTCGTAGGAGTTTCGAGACAGGGTATCGATACTCCATTAGTAGACTAGTGTATACAGTCGAGACCCCGACGAGGGGCGGTGGCCGGTCTCACAAGCCACTGGTGTCAGTTGGTTCACCTAAGATGTATACAGGTGCTCATTGGGTTATGAGTACACCGGACAGGACTCGCCGGGAACCTGCTAGTTGGATTTATACCAGACGTCAGATAGCAGTTCCCAGGTGACATGTGTACAGGTTAGTTCATCGACCTGAGATCGTCATTTGTCTCGTGTGAGTTCCCACTGTGCTTTGATTACTACCCTACCACGGCTCAAAGGAGTCGTGCAAACAGGTTTTAGTTGGGTACAGTCCCGAGCCACATGGAGGCAGTGAGCGGATCTGCAGGGGTTCGTCTCTCCCGGTATTGGGGGTGAGGTCGCGCTGTGTCTAGGAGAGCCATTACGCAAAGCCCTCGGCCGAGGCAGGAGATTTACTGGTAGGTATTCCAGTAGTATCTCAGGGCGTTCTGGGCTACGCTCCGACACGACTTGTACCGCTTTTGGGGGTCTGACTTTCACCAACCCCCTAGGCCCGCCATGCGATACTCATAGATGAACGGACCGGACTGTACGGATATTGTCACTGACAGGCTCAGTTGGGTGTCGGGGTGAGCTTCCTCATCGACGTCCCTTTTGGTCAATAGCTGGTGGCCCGTCACGTATTGGCTTATACCTCTGACGTGCCAGTGGTTAAATCCACATCCATAGTATTGACGAGTCTTTAGAGTCCACCACACTTTCAGTTACTCAGCTTTCGGGCGAAACGCTGTAGAGGCCGTATGGAGATATGGCAGGGTCCGATCAGATACGTGCGGTATTGCACGGATCAGGATCGGACAGTTTTGTACTAGTGGCCGTATAGTTATATGGCAGGGTTCGATCAGATACGTGCGGTATTGCACGGATCAGGATCGAACGGATTTTACTAGCCGGCTTTGGTTTAAGCCGGTACTAGTTTAGTACAGTGTAGATTTTGTCTCATTGCATTTGTATCCGGTCGGAATACAGATGCAGGTGTGTATGCACAGTGTCGGGGTTTTCCTGTAATTTATTACGGGACCAGTTTTCTGGAGTTGCCAGTTTGCATTCCGTTCCGGCCGGTTTTCCTTTGTTCTTTCCCGGCCGGACTTTTTCGATGGAGGGGGTTATTTGCAGTTTTGCAAATAACACTTTGTGGGGGGGTTTTCTTGCATATATATTGATTATGACACCTTTCATTTCTTGCACCTTGACTTGTGATAAAGTGAGGGTATGGGTTTGATTTGATAAGGGTATGGTTGTTTGTTTTCTTGTCTCTTGATGTGGTCACCACTTCCTTCATCCTACACTCACCTCCCTTCTAGCTTCATATTGTTTTTCCTCCACCCTTGATTCTCACTTGATGAATAAGTCTTTCATGGTTATGAGAAAGAAAAGAAAAAGATAGAGAGGAAGAAAAAGAAAGAGAGGAAGAAAAGAAAGAGAGAGTTCATCTTTGTTATGGGAGGAATTCTTCATCTCCTTCTTCTTCTTGTTTCGAAAAAATGAAAGCACCATTTTTCCTAACCCCAATCCTCCATCATGGCAACTACAAACCCCAAATGAGACTAGCATCATCTACACTACATTCTACAGCACTTCTTGAGCATGTCGAGTTGCCGGCTTCATGCTCGAGTTGCCTCGGTATTGAGGCGGGAGCCCGTAAAAGACGAAGGCGATGTGGTGCCTTTTCGGGCGAGGAGGCGACGATATGGAGACTACACTTTCCGCGGGAGATCGGGGCGATGATGAGAAGACCGGAGGACTCGGATCTCTTGGTATACTTCTTATCCCATCTCTTGTTTGCTAGTTAGGTTAATGGTAAACGATCCGGGTTTTCTTTGTCCGCGGTAGCGCCGGTTTCCGAGCAAGGAAAAATTTTGATTCCGCATTTTGGCCTCGAGTAAGACGGCCGGGGCGCTGCCGTGGCGCAACATGGTATCAGAGCCATGCCATTAACCTTACCTAGCTTCGTTTGATGTGTTTGCGTTTCCGATCGACCAAAATTTCCAAAAACCGTATTTTTCCTTCACATCAGTTTCTGTTGAAATTTTTTGAAGTCTAAAAATTATTCAGGTGGTCTCAGAAAGATGTCCATGGAGTTCTAAGAACTCTGGGAAAAAACGAGACAGTGAACCCTTACCTCGAGCGCGGAAGGGCGGCAAAACCCCCCTTTATGCCGCGCTTCCGCCGCAAGATGGTGGGGTCAATGCTTCGTCTTTTTTCAGTGGGCTTGTGGACTTATTATAGGGGTTTTGGAATATTAAAATTGGGCCAATTATTTCTGTGAGTGCTACAGTATTGTTTGGGGCCCACTTGTTAATTTTTTGGTCAATCGGAAAATTTTAAACACATTATTTCACAGTGTTTACATTATATCTGCGACCGTGAATGTCACTCGATCGGTAAATCCGGTCTAACTGCTATAGCCCGGTTAGACGGATTTGCGAACGCGACTTTCACGTTGATGTTCTATGTTTATGCTGTGTTGTTGCGGATCGGTCGTGGGGGATAGCCTGGATGCAATGCTAGTACAGCTTTATTGTATTATGTACATTTGATATTGCGGGGCGAGCGTCCGACATGTGGACTGCCGTCACTACCGTTTGTATTATTCTTTTGGGGCACGACCTGGTTGCGGTCGATGTACCCGGTGTATGTATATTTTACTTTCTGTACTAGGGTTGCCCCGCGGTGGGGTGCACGGATAGCCGGGTTCTGGAGGGCAACGGGCCCGCATCTCAGGGCATTGAGACGGAGGGGGCTTCAGTCCAGGATTGGCGGGCTATTCGCCGCACTCGTAGGGGGTACAGGTTGACCCAGGAGGGGTGCCCAAGTTACCGGATTCCGTGAAGTGCTGGGTGGTCCATTCACGGTGCTGAAGGGGGCTGCCTCGCTTCAGGATTTGGCGGGTGACTTGCCGCGCCCGTAGGGGTCTAGGATTTCATTGCACAGGCTATCCACACGACCAGGGGAACGTCGGGTTTCAGCAGCGGCTCTGTGAAACCCGGGGCTTCCAGATATCTGTATTGTTCTGTGATGCTGTACATTTCTGTGATGTTGCATTTCTTATCACGCCTTGAGCGAAATATAATATATTGGTATATATATAAGTAGATGTTGTATATGCTTTACATCCGCGCTAGTCCAGTCCCCGCTCTGCCGTTAGTTAGCTAACCTAACGGGTGATGACGGGACCCAGTGGCGAATGCGGATGGCATATACGTACGTCAGTATATTTTCGTTCTTTGTGGTGTGATTAATTGATGGGACTGCGTTGATTCGGATCAATGCAAGATTAACAAACCTATTCTGATGTTGTTGGAACATTTTTAAAAAGCTGTTATTGCAAGGACGTTCACTTTTGTTTTGCATCGTGGTATTCATTTGGAATATCCTGCTCCTCAGTCGACGAGGCAAGGGCCGAGATCCCTTCACCGGGAGTGACCCCTTGGACAGAAGTTTGCGTCAGGGCATTAACTTCACTATAGCCGATTACTTTTGCTTTGCATCGTGGTATTCAGTTGGAATATCCTGCACCTCATTCTACGGGGAAAGAGCCGAGATCCCTTCACCGGGAGTGACCTCTTTAGTAAAGGTTTTCGTCACTATATTTTCTAAAAAGGCTATGCAGTTCCTTCAACGATATCAAGTTCATTACGTTAAAGGTTTTTCGCCAAAAACCATTCGTAGCCCTCCGTCATTTCTTATGGGTATTATTTAGTATTCGTGCTGCGTTTGTTGACTCCGTCAAGGCGTAGTGTACGGTAGCTAAGTGGTGCTTGTTTGTTGCATAAGTGGGATTGGTTAGGACAGTCGTGCGGCCTTGTTGACTCCGTCAAGGGCACGTACGGGTGGGTTTAATGCAATCCAGATAATGACGGGTTGAACTTGACTAGGACTCTTTGATTTGTTGACTCCGTCAAGGTCACTTGAGTCCTAGGGGTAAAAATCACATCGGGAGTTTCAAAAGAACTGAAACTTGCCAGGTATGCGCATACCTTCTGGAGTGTGGTGACGTGAGTGGATTCCGTCACGTTATCATGCGATGATAGTTGGATCCCGATTCCCACTGATGAGTTGGTTTACTCCTCGGGTGATCCCGACTAATTCTTCTTTCAGGTTTGGAGGAGAATTTGAGGTACAGTGGGAGGTTTCCAGATTAGACAAAGTGGTAACCATTCTAATCTAGGATAGAGTGCACGCTGAGTGTTTCTTTTCTCTCTCTCTGGCAGCGACCATTGACCCGACCCTGGACTATGACTCAGTGACCAAGTTGACCGAACCTTCTTAACACTGGCTTTTGGATTGTCAGAGTTGCAGACCTCATTGCCACTCCTACTTTTACCCTTTTCTCCAGGACACCCCGTATTACTACGAACGTCCACTTCCATTGGACAAAACCATCGTATGGTTATATACGAACTCGAAGGACTTCGAGGATGGTTTCTGGTTCTGGAGAAAACGAATAGGATTATTCAGTTGTCTTTTCTTTTCACCTTCTCTCGTTGCGAGTACTCCTTGGTTTAGGAGATAGTACACCTATTACGCAAATTGGATAGTCTTCTTCCAAACCTTAGGCTGGTGCCGACCGGTAGGGAATGAAGGAAACCAATTAGCATAACGATGGTGTGCAGAAGGTATTAAGTTAGGACAAAGCAAGGGATTAGTAGGAGGGCAAAGTAAATTGCGACTGATATTCACGACCAAACCAAGTATTTCTTCGCCAAATCCTGAATCACCTTTGTATTTCTCCAGGACACTCCGTATCACTACGAAGATCCACAGTTTATTGGATATTCCATCGTATGGTTATATACGAACTCGAAAGGAACTTGTTCCAGTTCGGGGATGGATTCTGGTTCAGGAGAAATAGGAATAAAGTACATTCAGGTGTCTTTTATCTTCACCTTCTCTCGCATTGCGAGTGTTCCTAGGATTAGGACAGTACACCCTTTATGCCTTTTGGATAGTCTTCTTCCAAACCATAGGCTGGTGCCGAACGGTAGGGAAGGAAGAAAACCATTTGACCTAAAGGGGTGTACAGAAGGTAATGACTAAAGACACAGAAAGGGATTTAGAAAGATGGCAAAGAATTATACGGTTACAGTTGTGAATCTGGATAATGGAAGAGGCATTACTAGGAATACCACGATACCCCAACGAAACATTTCAATGTTTCAGTTTCACTGTGTACTGTTAATAGAAAACTGATTTCCCGATTAGACACTCACTCCAGGGTATGTATTTACGAGGTATGATTCTCACATCTGTATGGTTTTACAGATGATGAGTGGGAGTAAGTTATTGGGAATTGGGTGGTCATCCTCATTATATCGGGATTCGTTGTAATCGGTGATATTTGAGGAAGTTACCTGGGTTGTTTGCCGGTCGGCAAATATTTGGTTTTGAATATCCGCTGTTATGCACCAATTTCAAATTGATATATCTGTACGTCTATTTTCATAGAGTGAGATATACCTTTTGATATTATGTCGATGACATTTACCTATATCAGTGGATGGTCAGGTAAGGAGCATTAAACAGCGGTGTAATTCTTCTTAACCATAAGTACAGTTTTCAACCTACGACAACAGTGAAGGAGTTGTTAGACTCAGCGGACTTATACAGAGTATTGTATGTTGTCCAGTGTCCATCAGGACAGAGGGGTTGGTCCTCGTACTATATTCGGTTAACTTATGACTTCTCTAGATTTTAGACAGCTGTTTCGTGGAAACACGGGGTTTAAGTTTTGAGGAGTTATAGGTATTTGAATAGAGTAGAGAACCAGGTGTAGCAAGTATCGGGATTCTTCAAAGTGATCGAAGATGTAGATACTTGTGTATGGTATTCAGTTGATAGTAATGATGAAGACAGATTGCTTCTCTTTCAGGTTACTCATAATTGGAAGCATTCCTAAGTTGAGTAACGCTGATCGGCCTCCTTCCATTTAGTTGACATGCACTGGAGACAGCTGCATGATTTGAATCTGGTTCAATTAAATCAGTGCCTCTGGTTCTATATTGGATATAGAACAGTTCATATCTTAACGATGTTAAGGTACGGGGAGTTGTCCGGCTTATGCTTAAAACCAGACTCCGGATAACTCAAGGCACGTTTCTGTAATGGCTGTTTGTGGGTTGACCCAGGCTATGACGAGGGTTGATTTTCTACCATCTGGATGAACAATAGCAATATTGTTCTAGACTCGCCACAGTTTTTATTAAAAATGGATTTTTTCAAAAAACAGCAGTGGGAGTATGGTAGAACTGGAAGTGATTCCAGAACCACAAACGATTACTGAAGATTTGATAAGGAACCTAAAGATTCAATCTGATTTGACATTCCATTGGCCACTCCGCAGATAAGGTGGGTAACTTCAGGCAACCGAGAGGTACTCCGGTAGCCTCAATGACGGTGACAGGGAAGTTCTTGTTTACCCACACTTGCCATTGTTGTTGTTCCAGGCTGCGAGACCCGGCAGGAGGATGAGTATAGCGTCGTTCTAAACTAGCTTTGGAAGTGCACGTCTATATGACTCTGCCAGAAGGTTGTCGTAGTCAGTGGGAGCAGCGGAAGCATTGGTGGACATCAGGCTTATGTCTATTTATAGACTAAAGCAGATGTAGCGGAGATAGATCATCCATTTCTGATGTGACAGTCATAGGTTTGACGTCATCAGAATAGGGGATGGATCTGTTGAAAAGGTAGTAGGAAGTGATATTCCTATACTACGATCGGTTATACTTTGGTCGTCACACAGTGGTTTCTCCACAAGGGACTTGGATATTATATCAGACATACTGGTTACTAGATCTATGGTTTTAGATCTAGATTTGGGTGGTTTCCCAATCTGGGTATCTTGACAGCATTCTATGAGTATTTAGAATGGACGACTCCTGACACGGTAGTACACCTGCAGTTGATGGATTCACCCTCTCTAAAGGTGTCTTATAGACTAAAGGGGAGAGGGATACTCATGATTGGCAGATCACTTGCTTAGGCAATTGAGTCAATCATGAGATGTCAAGTACCACACCAGATGTTGTTCTTGCACTAGATGCAATAAGTTGATATTGATCCAATCCTGGAGGAACAGTCGGAAGCAGTTTTAGAACATAAGTGATTGTTCTAGGGATATGATAACGGCTGCCTCTTTTAGGAGACGGTTATCACTCCAGGCTTCCAAGGTGACATGGACGACAAGCAGGTTGTCAGAGTTACAGTTCTCCCTCTGACGAGGGACAGTATTTTGGACAGATGGTCCAAGGCAATACTGAGGGTGGCATGGCGCAGGAGACTGATTAAGTTCAGTTGATGATACAGTCTAAGAAGTTTGGATTTGGTGTTCATTTATGAACTAGGTCCCATCAGACATCCAGACATTCTAAGACAGGTATTGCTCATTTCGGGAGATGGCTTTCTCCGCGAACTTGAGATATAGAGAGACATAGAAAGAAACTTCGTAGCGGATCCACTCACTGAGGCTATTCCTCGAACGCAATAGTTTCGCAAACGGGTTTTGTGAGACTGACTAGTAGAGGAGTTGGGTGTTCGGTATCACACGGGCTGTGAGTATGCGACATCGCAATAATTAGCCTTGAGTGCAAGTGGGAGATTGTTGGAGTTAGTGCCCTCAGAGTCAATTATTGGATCACAGGCACGTGATTGCAATGATTGAGGGAGGACCTATTCCGGTAGGACAGTCTTACTCGAGATGATAGTATGCTATCTGGTTTATCTTTATCATCGTGTACTGCTTTAGGTGACTTGACATGTCGCTATTACACGTTGATAGAGCCCCTAGGATTCTTGCTTGACGACCAGCAGTATGATGGCGATCATATACGTGGGAGCTGGGGTCTATAAGCACATCCTTAAAAGGTCCCTAGTCGTAGGAGTTTCGAGACAGGGTATCGATACTCCATTAGTAGACTAGTGTATACAGTCGAGACCCCGACGAGGGGCGGTGGCCGGTCTCACAAGCCACTGGTGTCAGTTGGTTCACCTAAGATGTATACAGGTGCTCATTGGGTTATGAGTACACCGGACAGGACTCGCCGGGAACCTGCTAGTTGGATTTATACCAGACGTCAGATAGCAGTTCCCAGGTGACATGTGTACAGGTTAGTTCATCGACCTGAGATCGTCATTTGTCTCGTGTGAGTTCCCACTGTGCTTTGATTACTACCCTACCACGGCTCAAAGGAGTCGTGCAAACAGGTTTTAGTTGGGTACAGTCCCGAGCCACATGGAGGCAGTGAGCGGATCTGCAGGGGTTCGTCTCTCCCGGTATTGGGGGTGAGGTCGCGCTGTGTCTAGGAGAGCCATTACGCAAAGCCCTCGGCCGAGGCAGGAGATTTACTGGTAGGTATTCCAGTAGTATCTCAGGGCGTTCTGGGCTACGCTCCGACACGACTTGTACCGCTTTTGGGGGTCTGACTTTCACCAACCCCCTAGGCCCGCCATGCGATACTCATAGACGAACGGACCGGACTGTACGGATATTGTCACTGACAGGCTCAGTTGGGTGTCGGGGTGAGCTTCCTCATCGACGTCCCTTTTGGTCAATAGCTGGTGGCCCATCACGTATTGGCTTATACCTCTGACGTGCCAGTGGTTAAATCCACATCCATAGTATTGACGAGTCTTTAGAGTCCACCACACTTTCAGTTACTCAGCTTTCGGGCGAAACGCTGTAGAGGCCGTATGGAGATATGGCAGGGTCCGATCAGATACGTGCGGTATTGCACGGATCAGGATCGGACAGTTTTGTACTAGTGGCCGTATAGTTATATGGCAGGGTTCGATCAGATACGTGCGGTATTGCACGGATCAGGATCGAACGGATTTTACTAGCCGGCTTTGGTTTAAGCCGGTACTAGTTTAGTACAGTGTAGATTTTGTCTCATTGCATTTGTATCCGGTCGGAATACAGATGCAGGTGTGTATGCACAGTGTCGGGGTTTTCCTGTAATTTATTACGGGACCAGTTTTCTGGAGTTGCCAGTTTGCATTCCGTTCCGGCCGGTTTTCCTTTGTTCTTTCCCGGCCGGACTTTTTCGATGGAGGGGGTTATTTGCAGTTTTGCAAATAACACTTTGTGGGGGGGTTTTCTTGCATATATATTGATTATGACACCTTTCATTTCTTGCACCTTGACTTGTGATAAAGTGAGGGTATGGGTTTGATTTGATAAGGGTATGGTTGTTTGTTTTCTTGTCTCTTGATGTGGTCACCACTTCCTTCATCCTACACTCACCTCCCTTCTAGCTTCATATTGTTTTTCCTCCACCCTTGATTCTCACTTGATGAATAAGTCTTTCATGGTTATGAGAAAGAAAAGAAAAAGAAAGAGAGGAAGAAAAAGAAAGAGAGAGTTCATCTTTGTTATGGGAGGAATTCTTCATCTCCTTCTTCTTCTTGTTTCGGAAAAATGAAAGCACCATTTTTCCTAACCCCAATCCTCCATCATGGCAACTACAAACCCCAAATGAGACTAGCATCATCTACACTACATTCTACAGCACTTCTTGAGCATGTCGAGTTGCCGGCTTCATGCTCGAGTTGCCTCGGTATTGAGGCGGGAGCCCGTAAAAGACGAAGGCGATGTGGTGCCTTTTCGGGCGAGGAGGCGACGATATGGAGACTACACTTTCCGCGGGAGATCGGGGCGATGATGAGAAGACCGGAGGACTCGGATCTCTTGGTATACTTCTTATCCCATCTCTTGTTTGCTAGTTAGGTTAATGGTAAACGATCCGGGTTTTCTTTGTCCGCGGTAGCGCCGGTTTCCGAGCAAGGAAAAATTTTGATTCCGCATTTTGGCCTCGAGTAAGACGGCCGGGGCGCTGCCGTGGCGCAACACCAAGAATGTAGGAGGCATCACCCAGGTCTTTCATGAAGAATTTCTGTGATAAGAACCCTTTGACTGATTGTAGCACAGGAATGTCATTTCCTATCAGAAAAATGTCATCCACGTACAATACGAGGAATACTACAGTTCTTCCTACAATCTTCCTATAAATGAATGGTTCATATAGATTTTTGATAAAGTCAAATTCTTTAACTGTCTCATCAAAGCAGATGCTCCAACTCTGCGATACCTAATTTAATTCATAAATGGATTTAAGCAACTTGCACACTCTTTTGCTGCTCCACTCTCTATGAAACCCTCTGGCTGACCCATATAAATACACTCTTCCAAATTTCCATTCAGAAAAGCGGTCTTTACGTCCATCTACCAAATTTCATAATCATGGAAGACAGCAATGGCAAGTAGGATCCGAATGGATTTAAGCATAACCACTGGAGAAAAGGTTTCATCATAGCCCAAGCTAGGTCTTTGATGAAAACCTTTTGCTACAAGTCTAGCCTTATAGGTTTCAACCTGTCCATCTGCACAAATCTTCTTTTTGAAGATCCATTTGCAGCCTACGGGTTTTACCCCTTGAGGTGCAATGTCTAAAGTCCATACTTTGTTGGTGTACATAGATTCCAGTTCGGTCTGCGTTGCATCGGCCATTTCACTGAGTCTCTACTCATAATGGCCTGCTGGAAACTAGTTGGCTCATCATCATTGATGATGCAATCCTCTTAATCGCCGTCTATGAGAAAACCGTAGTATCTCTCGGGAGGATGAGACTGCCTACTAGATCTGTGGAGTGGCGTAGGAACGTTCAGTTCTTTTGAAACTTCTGGTTCCACCATGTTTTCAGTAATAGTTTGTGGTTCTGGAATTTCTTCCAGTTCTATTGCGCTCCCACTTATTTATTTTTCAATAAATTGAGTCTCCAGAAAGTGGGCATGTCGAGAAACAAAAACCTTTTGTTCCTCCGCGTAATAGAAAAGATATCCCCTGGAGTTCCTTGGGTATTCCATAAATTTACACAGTACTTATCGTGTCTCGTGCTTTTCCGCATGCTGCTTTTTGACAAAAGCTGGATATCTCCATATCTTTAGATACTTAAGATAGGGTTTCTTCCCATTCCACATTCATATAGTGTGGTAGGCACAGACTTAGTAGAAACCTTGTTCAGAAAATATGCAGCAGATTCTAGTGCATAACCCCAGAAGGATCGCGGTAACTTAGCGTTACTCATCATGGAACGTACCATATCCAATAAGGTGCGGTTCCGCCTTTTCGAAACACCGTTGTGCTGAGGTGTATATGGAGGAGTAAGCTGAGAGAGAATTCCATTCTCTTTTAAATAATCCAGGAACACAATACTTAAGTATTCACCAGCTCGATCAGATCGAAGTGTCTTGATACTTTTGCCTATTTGTTTTTCTACGTCATTCTTGTATTTTTGGAATTTCTCAAAGGCTTCGGATTTATTTTTCATCAAGAATACATGTGCATACCTTGAGAAGTTATTCGTAAAAGTAATGAAGTAGGAATAACCACTTCTTGCATGTGTAAACATTGGACCACACACGTCACTGTGTATGAGTCCCAAGAGCTCGGTGGCTCTTACTCCGTATCCAGTAAACGGAGTCTTTGTCATCTTTACTTTGAGATATGATTGACAAGTTGCATAAGACAGATATTCAAATGGATCCAAATATCCCAATATTTGTAACTTCGTTAACCGTGTTCCATTGATGTGACCTAGTCTACAATGCCATAAGAAAACTTGATTTATTCTGGTGACTTTCTTTTAAGTGTGTTCTGTACATTGAAAACTTGGTGTTGATTTAATACGTATATACTGTTGTCAAGTGTATCGGACCCAATCAAACCATGATTAAGGTGGATGTTTACAATATCGCTTATAAATGTAAAATCATAAACTTCTTTTGAAAGTAAAGATAAAGAGATGATATTACATGTCAAACTAGATACACAAAAATAGTTACGCAAAATCAAAATATGTCCACTTGATCCCAGCTGATATTTCTCTACGGATACAGCATCCACGCTCGTTCCGTTAGCAACCATGAGGGTCATATCACCTACCTTTAAAGCACTATAGCTTCTCAGTGCCTGCAATGAGTTACAGATATGAGAACCTGATCCAGTATTCAATACCCAGGAAGTAGAGTTGATTGACAGATAGTTTTCAATCATAAACGCATCTGAAGCCGAACCCATAACTTGCTTCGAATCCTGGTTCTGGGCTTTCCAGGCCCTGCAGTCCTTCTTCCAATGGCCTTTCCTGTGACAATAGAAGCATTCCTCTTTCCCTACTATCGTTCCCAAACTTTTGTCTTGCCCTTCCCCTGTACCTTATTAACACCTCCTTTCGGCTTGGTAGGGGCCTTCTTGTCACGCCCCGCTTCCCAGAGTACGCAAGATTGGGCACGTGACATAGCCAACCATGCTACCTGTGGGTAGGAAGTATCCATCCACAGTCACATTACGGTTGTAAGGATATCAAAAACAAGATAATAAGCTAATCTAATACATGTCCAAATCCATAATAACATGAATCAATAAACAATAAGTGCGGAAGCTAATGATCCAATACAATAATGGAAAGGTACGTCCCATAATGCGGGATCGAACCTGGAAATAAAATGCAATAAATGAACTAACCACTACAGAACTCACAAATCGGCCTGCTGGCTGAAGTACTCCTGCTCGGTCAGCGACAGTGGTAAAGAATCTGGGCCATGCAAAATCCAGACGTCAGTGCGTCATGACATCAAGTATATAGTATAAACATGGTAATAAGCAATGCAAGTATGAACATGAATAAAGCAGTACTAAGAAATAACAGAGCAGGGTAATGTGCAATGGTGACTGAACTGTCCTATCAGGTTTCTACTCTATAGTCTTTGAAACCAATTGATGAATCGTCGATGTAACTCAATAGTATCCCGTGCATACCCGGGATCACGGTCACAATATTCTCGGCTGCAGCCGAGACATGCCGCTAGGCACAGAATAGAAAAGTGTACACTCGGTAGTACCCCGTACATACCCGGGATCACGGCCACAATATTCTCGGTCGAAACCGAGACATACCGTTAGGCACAGAATAGGAATGTGTACACTCGGTATTACCCCGTACATACCCGGGATAACGGCCACAATATTCTCGGTCGAAACCGAGACATGCCGTTAGGCACAGAATAGGAATGTGTACACTCGAACGATAGTGAACTGTCGAGTTACAAGTCAGGTTCATCTTTGATTTCCCCATACCCCCAAGCTATGTATGTCAGGTCAGGTATTCAGTAGTCAAGGACTAATGCCAACACAAAATCCGGTAAGAGTAGGTCTGTCTGGATAGACAGCAGGGATGGTCGGGTGTGTCGGCATTAGGCATGAAATCATGAAACAAGTCATGTCACGGTACAACAGGATGAGTCGGTATGTATGTATATGTCATGACGCACTGACGTCTGGGTTTTGCATGGCCCAGATTCTTTACCACTGTCGCTGACCGAGCAGGAGTACTTCAGCCAGCAGGCTGATTTGTGAGTTCTGCAGTGGTTAGTTCATTTATTGCATTTTATTTCCAGGTCCGATCCCGCATTATGGGACGTACCTTTCCATTATTGTATTGGATCATTAGCTTCCGCACTTATTGTTTATTGATTCATGTTATTATGGATTTGGACATGTATTAGATTAGCTTATTATCTTGTTCTTGATATCCTTACAACCGTAATGTGACTGTGGATGGATACTTCCTACCCACAGGTAGCATGGTTGGCTATGTCACGTGCCCAATCTTGCGTACTCTGGGAAGCGGGGCGTGACATGGTTGGCTATGTCACGTGCCCAAACTTTTGCCTTGCCCTTCCCCTGTACCTTATTAACACCTCCTTTCGGCTTGGTAGGGGCCTTCTTCTTCTTCCCCTTGACTTTCGCCTTGGATCTAGAGGAGGAAGATTCTCCAATAAGCAGAGCGGGTGACTATCTGGTTTTCTTCAGGGTGCCCTCTGCACTCCTCAACATGCTAAAGAGTTCTGAAAGTGTAACTTCCTTATATTGAATATTGAAATTCAAGATAAACTATGCATAGGTAGAAGGGAAGGACAGTAGAATCAAGTTTGTATATAACTCGTTCTCCAACATGGTCCCAAGATCCGCGAGCTCTTCAATATAGCTAATCATTTTAAGGACGTGGTCCCCTACAGATGACCCGATAGCCAACCTCGTCTGAAACAATTTCTTCGTGATCTCATATCTTGCGATACGAGATTGCTCTCCATATAAATCCTTGGTATGGAGGAAGATGGAAGCTAAGTCCATCTTCTCATGCCGCTTCTGGTGTTCGTTATCTATTGAGGCCAGAACGAGGCACTTGGTTTTCGCACTGTCTATTTCCCATGTCTTACGGATCTCAATATCCGCGACGGTGGAATCTGGACTTGAGACGGCGGAGGCTTTGGTAGTAAGGAGGTATCCAAGCTTTTCATAAGTTATGGCCATCTGGACATTCCTTAGCCAATCTTTAAAGTTTGGCCCCGTCAATATATTTTTATCTAGCAGTAACTTAAGCCTGGTAATTTTGGTCGCTGCAATTAGGAGAGAGAGAAGAAACACTCAGTATGATGCTCTTGCAAGTTTTGATTGATTATTAGTTTATCTAAATAGGATGGGTCCCACTGTTTCTCAAATCCTCCTTCAAACCATAAAAGAAGAATTATTGAGGATTAATCACACCCTTACAATTCTTGCTTAACCTTTTGATCAGGCTAGTGTCAGCACTTCGAGGGACGGTTTCCATCGCTTTCGCGAAGTTTCTTAATTACATAACCTCTTTTTTCTGGAGGTGTAGCCCCGCTAACACCATTCTAGGCACCTACTTGGTTTATAACATTGATTGCAAAGTGAAAAACTCTCCTGAGGAGTAACAAAACTCACGGTGGGATCGGGATCCAACTATCATTGCATGACAACTTTGAAGGAATCCTACCAAAATCATCACACTCCAGATGGTGTGCAAAACTAGCAAGTTTCCTTTTCTTTTGAAACTCCCGATGTGGATTTTTGCCCAAGGCACTTATGACCTTGACGAAGGCTAACATATCATAAGACGTAGGTTAAGTTCTACCCATCATTGTCCAGGTTAATTTGAACCCATTCGTGCAAACCCTTGACGAACGCCAAAATAGTTATACGCCTATCCCAAATTAACGCATCTATCTATGCTACAGATGAATACCCAGCAGCTACCAATCACTATGCCTTGGCGAATGTCAAAATACATAGCTTGAATACTACTGAATACCCATTTAAATTGATGGAGGGCAACGACTGGTTTTGGCGAAAACCGTGAACGTAATGAACTTGATATAGTCGAAGGAACCATTATAGCTTTTAAAAGGAGTGGTTTAGGCCTCGCTTTTAAAAGTTATTTTTAAAGAAAACCGAGTGGTTTTGAAACCGTTCCAACGATTTTACTTTGGTTTATTTTCTTTGCATTAATCAATATTAATGCGGTCCTATCATTTAACCCTATCATTGCAGAAAGAAACGAAAATAGAACATACGCTTATACCATCCGCATTCGCCACGGGGCCCCGTCATACTCTCTTAGGTTACTTAATTAATGGCAGAGCGGGGGTTGGACTAGCGCGGGTGCAAAACATAAGCAACATTTATTATATATATATGTACATATATGTATATATATGTATATGTATATGTATATACATATGTATACATATGTATATACATGTATATGTATGCATATGTATACATATGTATATACATGCATATGTATACATATGTATATATATATACATATATCTATATATAGATATATCTATATCTATATCTATATATATGTATATATATATAGATGTATATACATATATATGTATATACATCTATATACATATATACATCTATATATGTATAGCCATTCGTCTCACGCAATAATAGGCATTCCAGATCACAAATCACAACAACACAGATGAATATATTAGATATACTAAGATTTTCGTGTTTCGTTTTAGCATAGAACGAAAAATGGATTCCACGGTCGTGATGAATAGCCAAACCCTACTCTAGACCCCTACGGGTGCGACAAACTACCCGCCAAATTTACGAAGTGAAGCAAACTCCCTCAATAAAATGAGTAGGCCAATCGGTACTTCAAGAACACGGTAGTTTGTGCACCCCATCGTTGGGTCTATCCTAGGTGCAAGAAAAAATAAATGAAATAATACAACGGTGGCTACAACCTCAACCCAGATGTGCCCCGCAAAAGAATATTACATTAATTTACAAATATGTTGGGTTTCCCTAGCACCTACTGTAGATATGGAAGCATCACACATGTCACTTTAAAAAATATAGAGGTGCTAAGCAAACAAAGCAAGTATCTTTAACTAGAATACTAGGGTAACAACTAAAGTATCACATAAAAAAACCATATTATCACTAAGTGAAAGGAATACAACCTTTGTAGTCCTCTTTTTAGTGACTCCTAAGATCGTTGAGAGTTGAAGAAAGGTTGCAAGTAAGCTCCTTTGTCCACGATGATCCACCTGAAGTCCACTTTGTCCAAGCTTCTAGCTCCACTTGATCAAAGAAGAAGATGAAGCTAAAGACTCTAAACTAATTGGCTAGATTAGAGTAGAATGATGAGGTAGTTTGTTTTCTCTAATCAAAACCCTTTCTTTTTATACCCTCACTCTTTATAAAACTCAAGAGAGCTTGGAGAATGAGGAGGAAGAAGAAGGCAACTCAAGAGCTCAAGATAATATGAAAGATAATCAATAATGAGAATAGAAAATAACATATATATTTTCTTGTTCTCATCTCAAACCATGGTTACTTAATTTAGATATTATTGCGCATGAGTTAAAAGGCAAAAGGAAAACTAATCCAAGGTTAAAAGGTAGGTGAAGTAAGGTTAACTTTGGATGAGTGTAGAAGATAACCATGGATGAATATTTCCTTTTCTTTTACTTTTAACTTAAATGCAAAAGAATATATATAAATATAAGTTCCATGTGTGTTTTGCATTGCCATCAAAGGTGTATCATCAACCATGATACTTTGTATTCATGTATGTGTCCATGCACATCAACATGTGCATACATGTATGCATACACTTTATAAAAAGAAACGGGTTTAATAAAAGAAATTAAACTAAAAGTCAATTGTTAAATCAACACTTGATTTAACAAATCGGTCATATCAAATACGACCCGACCAATAGAAAAACGCCCGACTAAAATACGGTATTATATGCACGTATTTAATTGGGTCTCAGTACATATCACATATGCACACCACATCGTTTCGCCTGGGCTAGGGAACTCCTGTGTGGGACTCTAAGACTTGTCAATATGTCGGCAGTGGGTGATGATCATATCAAACACCCACAAGTCGCAAGCGGTCAGCTAAACGTAACGGCCACCTGGGTATTGAGCGATCAGAAGAAAACCAGCAAAGCTGTCAAACCTCCCATCGAGCCATCTGGCAATACTTTCCATACAGTCCGGTCTCCTCGTCAGATATGTTGCATATCGAGTCTAGGGATGGTATCGTCGACCCCAATAACTCAATAAGTCATGCTGGTGTATGGCTCATAACAGATCGAGAAACTACTGATAACACTTATCAGTAAATCTCAGCAGCCCTGGCCGGGGACTTCCTGTTATAGCCAATCGAGCATAGCACAATATCGACTCCCAATACCGGGAGAGACGAAACCCCTCCTATTGCTCATTGCGTCCATATACCTCGGAACTGTACCCAAAGACCACCTGTTTGCATGACTCAATAGAGCCATGGTAGGATGGAGATCAAAGCACAGTGGGAGGACACACAAGACTCTATGACGATCTTGGGTCTACAGACTAACCTGTACCAGTGTCACCTGAGAACTGCTATCCGACTATAGATATAATACCACATAGGAGTTCTCGGCGAGTCCGTTCAGTGTACCCAGTCTCCACTGGGCACCCGTAGACCATCTTTGATGTCAAACACCGATGGATATGGGATCATCCATCGCCATCATACGGGTCAAGTTGCGTATACGCTAGTCTACCCTGGAGTATCGATGCCCTGTCTCGATACTCCCTCGACTAGGAACAGTTATAGGATGTACTCGTTGACTACCCTGGCCCCACTAGTATGATCTCATCATAGTCCTAGTAGTCAAGTACACATCCTAAGGGCTTTATCAATATGTTAGAGCAAGACAGCAAACCAATACAAGTCAACATATTAAGACAAAGTGAAACCAGATAGCATACTATCATATTGAAAAAGAAAGTCCTCTCTATATATATCCAAGCATCCATCATAATATACATCGTATGTACAACAACGGCCTCTAGGGTATATATACAACTAACAATCTCCCACTTGCACTAAGGCCAGCTATTGTATTATCTCATACCCAACATCCCGAAGAGTCTCTCAAATTGTATATGGGGAATGGCCTTCGTGAGTGGATCCACAATGTTGTCCTTCATGTCAACTCTCTTGACCTCGATCTCACGGCGATCAACTATCTCCCGGATCAGGTGATACCGCCTCAGAATATGTCTGGACTTCTGATGGGACTTGGGTTCCTTGTCCAAAGCCACAGCTCCACTGTTATCACAATACAAAGGTATTGGATGATCAATGGACGGAACCACACCAAGTTCAGTGATGAACTTTTTTCATCCAGACAACCTCTTTGGCAGCATCGTTGGCAGCGATGTATTCAGCCTCCATCGTCGAGCCTGCCACGATTTCTTGCTTGGAACACTTCCAACAAACCGCCCCTCCATTGAGTGTAAAGACAAATCCCGAATGTGACTTAGAGTCGTCCTTATCACTTTAGAAGCTCGAATCGGTAAAGGACTCCACCTGGAGTTCTCCGTTACCATACACCAAGAACATCTCCTTAGTCCTTCTCAAGTACTTAAGAATGTTCTTCACAGCTGTCCGGTGACTCTTTCCTGGATCTGCTTGATACCTACTCACTACACTTAGTGAGTATGCTACATCTTGTCTGGTACATAGCATCGCGTACATGATAGAGCCTACTGCCGAAGCATAGGGTATCCCTTGCATGTGAGCTCTCCAAAAATCAGTCTTAGGAGACATCTCTTTGGAGAGAGTGCATCCAGAGATCGTGGGTTGGTTCCCACACTTGGATTCTTCCATACTAAACCTCTTTAGTATGGTGTCAGTGTACCTGGATTGGGACAATCCTAGTATCCTTTTAGATCTTATCTCTATAGATCTTAATCCCCAAAATGCAAGAGGCATCACCTAGATCTTTCATTGAGAATCTATGTGATAAGAAGAGCTTGACCAAGTGCAGCATAGTAACATCATTTCCTATCAAGAGTATTTCATCCACGTACAATACAAGGAAGACAACCTTACTCTCTGCAACCTTCTTGTAGATACAAGGTTCATCAATGTTCTTGATGAAGTCAAACTCTTTGACTACAACATCAAAACAGATGTTCCAACTCCGCGATGCCTGCTTTAACCCGTAGATAGATTTAAGCAGCTTGCATACCTTTCCGCTGCTCCCACTATCTATGAAGCCCTCTGGCTGAGTCATGTATACGCACTCCTCTAAATCACCATTTAGAAAGGCAGTCTTAATATCCATCTGCCAGATTTCGTAGTCATGGTATGCAGCAATGGCAAGCAGGATCCGTATGGACTTAAGCATAGCCACTGGAGAAAAGGTTTCGTCATAATCCATACCTGGTCGTTGACGAAAACCCTTTGCAACAAGTCTAGCTTTGTAAGTCTCAACTTTTCCATCTACACTAAGTTTCTTCTTGAAGATCCATTTGCTCCATATAGGTTTTACCCCTTCAGGAGCAACTTCCAAAGTCCATACTTTGTTGGTGTACATGGATTCCATCTCAGATCGCATTGCATCCAGCCACTTCACAGAGTCACCACTCGTGATGGCCTGCTCGAAGCTAGTCGGGTCATCATCTTCCATGATGCAATCCTCGCTTCCATCGTCAATGAGAAAACCATAGTATCTCTCAGGTGGTTGAAGAACCCTACTAGATCGGCGGAGAGGCTGAGGTTCGTCAGGAACTACTGAATCCTCTGGTTCTACGAAATCTTCTATTGCAGTTTGTGTAGCTGGAACTTCTTCCAGTTCTACCCCATTACCACTAATTTCTTTTTCAAGAAATTCCTTTTCTAAAAAGGTGGCATGCCGAGATACAAACACCTTTTGTTCCTTGGTGTGGTAGAAGATATACCCGCGCGAATGTTTAGGATATCCAATAAACTTACACAGAAAAGACCTTGCCCCGAGCTTGTCCGGATTCTGTGTTTTCACATATGCCGGACAACCCCATATCTTAACATAATTAAGATATGGTCTTTTTCCTTTCCATATCTCATATGAGTGGTTGGCACAGATTTGGTGGGAACTATATTCAATAGGTCTGCAGCTGTTTCCAGAGCATATCCCCAAAAGGAAATAGGCAACTCAGCAGTGCTCATCATAGAGCACACCATATCTAATAGGGTGTGATTCCTCCACTCCGATACACCGTTATGCTGTGGTGTATAAGGAGGAGTAAGCTGAGAGAGAATCCCATTCTCTTTTAGATAGTCCAGGAACTCATTGCTCAAGTATTCTCCTCCTCGATCTGATCGAAGGATCTTAATACTTTTGCCCGTTTGGTTCTCTACTTCGTTCTTATATTCTTTGAATTTCTCAAAAGCTTCAGACTTGTGTTTCAACAGGAACACATGTCCGTATCTTGAGAGGTCATCAGTGAATGTAATGAAGTACGAGGAACCGTTCCTGGCATGTGTAGACATGGGACCACATACATCACTATGTATCAGCCCCAAGGGTTCCGTAACTCTTTCTCCGTGTCCACTAAACGGAGATTTGGTTATTTTGCCTTTGAGACATGAATGGCAAGTTTCATAAGATGATAATTCGAACGGATTCAAATATCCATCCTTATGTAACTTAGCTAGTCGTGTTGCATTGATATGACTTAGTCTACAATGCCACAAGAAGGATTCGTTCATTTCTGAACTCTTCCTCTTGTGTGTGTTTTGCACATTAAGTACTGTAGTTTGATTCAGAACGTATATGCCATTATATAACGAGCCTGATCTAATCAACTTTTGATTCAGGAAGATGTTCATAATATTATCCTGTACTACAAAATTATATTCTTCTTTACTCATTAAAGATACTGATATAAGATTGCATATCAGGGTCGGAATGTAATAGTATTCGTTCAGAATCAATGTATTACCATTTGGTAATATAAGGTGATATTCGCCAACATCTTTGGCTGCAACATTTGTACCATTCCCTACTCGTATGGAATGATCACCCTCTCCTAGTTTCGTACCTTTCCGTAGCCCATGTAACATATTACATATGTGGGATTCCGATCCGGTATCTAATACCCAGAACGTAGAGTGAACTGAGAAACAGTTCTCAGTAACAAACACACCCAAAGAAGATGCATCAGCATGCTTATTGTTCGTTTGGGCGGCGTGAGAATCTAGATATTCTCCTAATTCCTGCTTTGTCTTATAACAATTATAAGTTGGAGCGGGACCAACGTTCCCCTGCTCAGTATAATAAGCGGGTTCGGTCAATACATCCATATTATTATCTTGATTAAGGCCTGACATGGTCGCTACCTGGAGAGAGAGAAAAGAAAACACTTTATTGTATGCTCTTGCAAGATTAGATTGGTTATTATCTTATCTAATGAGGATGGCTCCCACTGCTTTTTATCAAATCTTCCTTAAAACCCTAAAAGGTAAGACTAGCCGGGATTAGTTACACCTTACAAGTTTGCCAATCGTTCGGCCAGGTGTTGGTACATTGAGGGAGGTTCCCCATGCTTTCGCACGGACCTAATTAGAATAAACCTCGTTTTCCCATAGGCATAACCCCGTTAACACCTTTTTAGACACCTACTTGATCGGCTAATTGTCCTGTGTAAAATTCTCTCAGGAGTAACTCTTACTCACAGTAGGTATCGGGATCCAACTATCTCATAGGAGGTATGCAATTTTATTGCAAATTTCAACACTTGAAATTCTCGATAATTCTTTTACCCTTAGCGTCCTATGACCTTGACGCAAGCCAACAAACCATAGTCCGCTAGTCAAGTTCAACCCGTACATTTCTTGATTGAATTAAACCCACCCGCACGACCCTTGACGTAGGCCAACAAAGTCATACGGCTACCCTAATCCAATCATATCTCATGTTATAGATAAGCACTAGTTAGCTACCGCACACTACGTCTTGACGCATGCCAACAAACGCAGGATGAATATTAAGTAGTATCTATCTGAAATGTCCGAGGGCTACGTAGTTTTTCAGAAAACCTATTGCATAATGAACTTGATATCGTTGTAGAAACAAGCGATTTTGAAAAGGAGTGTTTTTGAGGCTTTTCTAGTTTCGCTAAAGAGGTCACTCCCGGTGAAGGGATCTTGGCTCTTTCCTTATCGAATAAGGTGCAGGATATTTCATAAATACCGCTGTGCAAAGCAAGAACTATAGAAGCCATCAAAAACTAAACCGTGAGTTTGTAGTATCTGCCAGTTTTGCTAAAGAGGTCACTCCCGGTGAAGGGATCTCGGCTCTTTCCTCATCGAATAAGGTGCAGGGTATATCACATATACCACTATGCAAAGAAAAAACTGTAGCTACCCTTTTTGAAAATTTGATTCTACAACATGTTTTAGATTTCTTTTCTTTTATTAATCTCATTAATAAATCCCATCATTTTATGCTTTCTAAGCATCACAGAAGAAACGAAAATACAACGTACACTTATGCCATCCGCATTCGCCACAATGTTCCGTTATGCACCATTAGGTTATTTAACTAACGACATACCGGGACGGGACCAGCGCGGGAGTAAAACATAAACAACATTTATTATATATCATATATACAATAATAAAGCATTCGTCTCACTCATATAATATGATCACATCACAGTATATCAACAGCAGAAGAAACATATGAAATATTGGATATATTAGGAGGTCCGTGTTTTATTTCGAGCATGTATAAAACACGGATTCCACGGTCGCGATGAATAGCCAAACCCACATCCCTAGACCCCTACGAGAGCGGCAAGTAACCCTGCAAATTCTAGGGTTAGGAGACCCGGTCTCGACTCCTCGAGATGGCCTCCTACTGGACCCTAGAACCCGGTTACTTGTGCTCCCCTCCTTGGGTCTATCCTAATGCGGAAAAGTAAATAATATACAATGGTGACATCATCCTCAACCCGGAAGTGCCCCAATAAATGAATATTACATGAATGAAAATAAAAACCCTCATCTCATATAAAACCCCCGGCTATTCAGAAACAGGACGATCCAATATAATATATCATAGCAACAAATAATATCTCATATCATCAACGTAAGCAAGTATGCGTATCCCGATTGTCGTTGATGTATAGCAATGAAGACAGTAATACCCCACATACTACACTTACGGTCGCAGAAAAGAAAGTGAAAAACTATAATATTTGGAATCCAAAAACATCTCAGACATCGTAAACTCGAAATATCACATATTGCGGATTTCATGCTTAACTCTATGAATTCCACATATTGTATCACATTACAGAAATATCAAAACAATGTTTAACGTTTCAATCGAATCAACATACACTCACAAATTACCCCGTGAGCTCAACACTTAAGCAAAGTAAAAAATACTCAAAAACCGTGCCACAGTGTCCATGGACCAGCCGTAGAAAGAGTTAACCAATGCCTCACCTATGACACCACGGAACTACGACAAACCCTAAGGTTCGATCGCGGTTCCGTAGGCATAAAATCGAGTTTAGGTTAGTATATTCTTCTAGAGGGTCCATAGGGGTACTTGCACGATTTTACGAATACAATCAACTTTGGAAGTTTACAACACTTGGAAATTTCAGCGGGGTATAAAATGTGGTGTTCGATGTTCGATCGAATTGCTAAATATTGTCAAGGTTACCAGTACAGTGTTAAATTATACGACTACGAAGCACTACGAATTAGCCCCAGTACAAAATAATCATCACATGAAAATTGGGCTAAGCAAACAATACTAGAAACCCCAAATATAGAAGTAAAGACCACAGGAGAAATATGGAGTGCAGAGGGGACTAGGGGGCCGTCCAGGCTAGAATTTCTGGCCTGGTGCTCGGCCAAAATCCGAGCACCTCACTCCGTATTTCACCCATGTTCTTACATACTCCCATATTACATTCTGCACCTGTTTGAAAATTGTTTAAAGGACTGTTTAGAAAATTTACAGAAAGCATTTTAAGGGTTTCATAATACCATATTTCGGAGTCGATTTCGTTTTCGTATTTGTTTTAACACCGTGTCCAAAATTCTAGCTTGGCTCTGATACTACTGTTGGGTTTCCCTAGCACCTACTGTAGATATGGAAGCATCACACATAACACTTTAAAAAATATAGAGGTGCTAAGCAAACAAAGCAAGGATCTTTAACTAGAATACTATGGTAACAACTAAAGCATCACATACAAAAACCATATTATCACTAAGTGAAAGGAATACAACCTTTGGAGTCCTCTTTATAGTGACTCCTAGGATCGTTGAGAGTTGAAGAAAGGTTACAAGTAAGCTCCTTTGTCCACGATGATCCACCCGAAGTCCACTTTGTCTAAGCTCCTAGATCCACTTGATCAAAGAAGAAGATGAAGCTAAACACTCTAAACTAATTGGCTAGATTAGAGTAGAATGATGAGGTGGTTTGTTTTCTCTAATCAGAACCCTTTCTTTTTTATACCCTCACTCTTTATAAAACTAAAAAGAGCTTTGAGAATGAGGAGGAAGAAGAAGGCAACTCAAGAGCTTAAGATAATATGAAAGATAATCAATAATGAGAATAGAAAATAACATATATATTTTCTTGTTCTCATCTCAAACCATGGTTACTTAATTTAGATATTATTACACATGAGTTAAAAGGAAAAAGGAAAACTAATCCAAGGTTAAAAGGTAGGTGAAGAAAGGTTAACTTTGGATGAGTGTAGAAGATAACCATGGATGAATATTTCCTTTTCTTTTCCTTTTAACTTAAATGCAAAAGAATATATATAAATATAAGTTCCATGTGAGTCTTGCATTGCAATCAAAGGTGTATCATCAACCATGATACTTTGTATGCATGTATGTGTCCATGCACATCAACATGTGCATACATGTATGCATACACTTTATAAAAAGAAACGGGTTTAATAAAAGAAATTAAACTAAAAGTCAATTGTTAAATCAACACTTGTTTTAACAAATCGGTCATATCAAATACGACCCGACCAATAGAAAAACGCCCGACTAAAATACGGTATTATATGCACGTATTTAATCGGGTCTCAGTACATATCACATATGCACACCACATCGTTTCGCCTGGGCTAGGGAACTCCTGTGTGGGACTCTAAGACTCGTCAATACGCCGGCAATGGGTGATGATCATATCAAGCACCTACAAGCCGCAAGCGGTCAGCTAAACGTAACGGCCACCCGGGTATTGAGCGATCAGAAGAAAACCAGCAAAGCTGTCAAAACTCCCATCGAGCCATCTGGCAACACTTCCCGTACAGTCCGGTATCCTCGTCAGATATGCTGCATATCAGGTCCAGGGATGGTATCGTCGACCCCAATAACTCAATAAGTTATGTGGTGTATGGCTCATAACAGATCGAGAAAATACTGATAACACTTATCAGTAAATCTCAGCAGCCCTGGCCAGGGACTACCTGTTATAGCCAATCGAGCATAGCACAACATCAACTCCCAATACCGGGAGAGACGAAACCCTTCCTATCGCTCATGGCCTCCTTGTACCTCGGGACTGTACCCAAAGACCACATGTTTGCATGAGTCAATAGAGCCATGGTAGGGTGGAGATCAAAGTACAGTGGGAGGACACACAAGACTCTATGACGATCTCGGGTCTACAGACTAACCCGTACCAGTGTCACCTGAGAACTGCTATCCGACGATAGATATAATACCACATAGGAGTTCTCGACGAGTCTGTTTGGTGTACCAGTCTCCACTGGGCACCCGTACACCATGTTTGATGTCAAACACCGATGGATATGGGATCATCCATCGCCCATCATATGAGTCATACGCTAGTCTACTCTGGAGTATCGATGTCCTGTCTCGATACTCTCTCGACTAGGAACAGTTATAGGATGTACTCGTTGACTATCCTGGCCCCACTAGTATGATCTCATCATAGTCCTAGTAGTCAAGTACATATCCTAAGGGCTTTATCAACATGTGAGAGCAAGACAGTAAAAAAATACAAGTCAACATGTTAAGATAAAGTGAAATCAGATAGCATACTATCATAATGAGCAAGAAAGTCCTCTCTCTATATATCCAAGCATCCATCATAATATACATCGTATGTACAACAATGGCCTCTAGGGCATATATACAACTAACAAAATATACATGAATGAAAGAAAAGAACACTCTTCTCACATCCCCCGGCTATTCATTTACGACGATCCAATACTTCATATCCACAAACAATCAACAAGATACAAGATATGTGCAACCTCCACTAATCGACATATAGCAATTATTAGACTTTTAGCAACACATATACAAACAGAAACGAATAAACGATGTTAAAATTTTGAATTCGAAATACTCCGTATTGCCCCAACACAAAGATAACAGAATATTAAATCTGGTCAAAATCAAACAATACCTAAAAACCTAAATCCAAGAATACAGAACACAACAAGAAACCTAAGACTAAACTCCCTTACATGACCGGCGAGGGCAGGAAAAATGGCAATTTCGCCGGTTCGTTCTTAGAGTTTGGGCCTCGTTTTTCTCTGGTGTCTAGTTACATTATGAGGAGCATTCTACACTTATTTAAAAAAAATAGTAGCTCCTTTAAAATCAACAGAAACTTGGATTTCGTTTTAATCATTTCGGAGTTATTTCGATTTCGTAACTTTAAATTTCGTTTAATCTGCCAGTTAAGGTTTAAGTAGGCTCTGATACCAGTGTAAGTCGATGTCACACACCCCACACACTTGTGGGGACGCGGAATTTACAAAAAAATGATTTTATAACTTTGCAACACTGATCTAAACTCTAGGATCTTATCGGAAACCTTAACAAGCTAAACTACTTAGAGGTTTTTAACTACTATGGAAGAGTTTTATACATCCTTGATTCAAGTCCTTCGGGTCATCTTCTCCTTAGTTGGAGCTCCTAGAAATTACGGATCTAGCTCATTCATCATTTTCCTCGTGTCGAAGACGATCCACTCGAGAGTCTATGGTTCAAGCTCCAACCTCTAAACAGAGGTAACTAAAGTACCTAGTTTTCTAAACTAGGTATGTTAGAAGATCTAGAGAGTTAATTGGAGTATTCTATCTCAAGTGACCCTAGAGTTCACAAAAGATGTGAGGGTTAGGGTCTTGAGGAAGAAGAAGAGGAAAAATGGAGTGAGAAAGAAAAAAATATCACAAATGAGCTAAGTGTTGTGTGCTTGTGAAGAATGGCTCGTTGTTTTCCTTACATGAAGCATGGATTATTTTCAATAGAAAATATCAACCATGATTCAATAGTAAGTTCAAACCAATAAACAAATTAATAAGCCATGCTTCACCATGCCACAAATATCTCCATTTTCCATCTCATTAATCTATTTCCAAAAATAGATAAATCCAATAGAGGTATCTTATTCTAGAAGAATCTCTTGTGAAATTACAAGAATGCCCTCACCATATATACATACCTGTATTCGTACTGCAAAAATACGAATACGATGAGATAATAATAATCCAATAATATAATACTATAATCTGGCTTAAACCAAAGCCCACTAGTATTATCCACCCGAAAGACATCCGTGAAGCCAGTACACGTATATGATCGGAACCATGCACGTAAAACCATACGGTCTCTACATTGTTTCGTCTGAACCAGGAAAACCTTTTGTGTGGAACTCTAAAGACTTGAAAGTACGCTGGAAGTGGGTTTAACCACATGTCCATAAGCGGTACTATCTGTACGTAACGGCTACCCAGGTATCTGTCGAAAAGAAGGCCGATGAGCGAATTCATCCGAACCCCTTCTGAACCTATCTGTGACAATTTCTATACAGTCTGGTCTGTTTGTCTAAGAGTATCACATATCCGGCCTAGGAGGTGGTAAACGTCAGACCCCTAATAGCGCAATAAGTCGTATTGGTGTAGAGCCCAATACACCCTGAGAAAGTACTGATGTACCTACCAGTAAATCTTACTTGCCTTGGGCAGGGATTTTGTGTATTGGCTATCTGAACACAGCGTGATATCAACTCCCAGTACCGGGAGAGATGAATCCTTTCTATCCATTACTGCCTCCAAGTGCTTCGGGACTGCACCCAACCACTACCTGTTTGCACGACTCATTTGAGCCGTGGTAGGGTAGTAATCTAAGTACAGTGGGAACACACTTAAGACGAATAGTGATGTCAAGTCAACGGACTGATTTGTACTCATGTCACCCGGGAACTGCTAACCGACGATAGGTATAATACCAACCGGCAGTTCTTATCGAATCCGTCCAGTGTAACTCATAACCTAATGAGTACTTGTATACTATCTCTAGTATGGCATATCAATTGTTGCGGGACAGGCCATCTCCCATGACTAGGATGAAAAGCGTATACACTGGTCTACTCTAGAGTATCGATGCCCTGTCTCGATAATCCTACGACTAGGGACAAGTATAAGGATGTGCTTATAGACTACCCAGCCTCCACTAGTATGACTGCCATCACAACGCTGGTAGTCATGCAAAGATCCTAAGGGCTCTATCAATATGTATTAGCGATATGCTAAAAGAAACATATATAAATAGAATCAAACCAGATAGCATACTATTATATTGAGCAAGACTGTTATTATATCTATGTAAATCCCAAGCTTCCAAAATGTAATATACAATTCAGTACTATACAATAATGTCCTCTAGGGCATATATCACTAACATGGCCACCGTTTCCGCTTTATATATATTCTTTTATTGTGGCTCAACCAGGATGTAGTCGATGTAATCGTTGTATATTTATTTTATTTATGTACTAGGATTAACCCAGAAGAAGTGCTCCAGTAGCCGGGTTCTAGAGTACAATAAGTGGTCATCTCATGTTGTTTGAGACCGGGCCGCCTCGCTTTAGAATCGCGGGTTGATTACCGCATTTGTAGGGGTTATAGGATCGACCTGCGGAGGAGTGCCCAAGTTACCGGATTCTAAACAACGATGGGTGGCCGACTCATGTTATTGGGGGAGGGTTACCTAATTTCTAGAACTGTCAGGTGGCTTGCCGCATTGATAGGGGTTTAGGATCGATGTTGTACGGGTTATCCATACGACCGGGGAACATCGCGTTTTATTTGCGGCTAAAATGAAACGCGGGGATCCTACTTTATCCGCTATTCTATATTGTTTGTTGCATGCATGTGATATTATTACATGCCCGTGATGATATATATAGATATATATTAGATACTTCTGTATGTTTTGCATCCGCGCTAGCCCTTTCCCCGCCCTTTCGTAAGTTAAGTAAGCTTACGGTGAAGACCCGCCGTGGCGAATGCGGATGACATATAAAGCATGTTATTTTGGTTATTCTGGTGTTGCTTAGAAACTTATATGATGGGACTGCGCTATATGTTTAATGCAAGGAAAACAAACCTAAATGATGATGTCGGAACCAAATTTTAAAAACTATAGTTATATTCTTTTGCTTTGCATAGATGTATTTAGTTAAGAATATCCTACACCTCATTCTATAAGGAAAAAGCCTTGATATCTTCATGGGGAGTTTGCTCTTAAGTAAAGTTTTATGTTACTATAAACACTCGGTTTTCTTCGAAACCACTCGTTTTAAAATGCGGAACCTAAACCACTCCTTTTCAAAGCCACTCGAGTTCCTTCAATGATATCAAGTTCATTATGTTAAAGGTTTTTCGTCAAAAACCAACTGTAGCCCTTCATCATTTCTTACGAGTATTGCTTAGTATTCGTGCTGCATTTGTTGACTTCGTCAAGACATAGTGTGTGGTAGCTAAGTGGTGCTTGTTTGTAGCAAGCGATATGATTGGTTAGGACAGTCGCACGGCCTTGTTGACTCCTTCAAAGGCTCGTGTTGGTGGGTATAATGCAATTAATATAATTATGGGCTGAACATGAATGTGATCCTTTGATTTGTTGACTCCGTCAAGGTCACTAGGGTCTTAGGGACAAAAACCATATCGGGAGTTTTAAATATAACGAAAACTTGTCAAGTTTGAGTATACCTTTTGGAGTATGGTAATTTTGGTCGGCTTCCATCAAGATTATCACACAATGATAGTTGGGTCCCGATTCCCACTGATGAGTAGGTATTACTCCTCGGGAGATTTTTACTTCACAATTAGAAAACCTATTAGGTGTCTAGAAAGTGTTAACGAGATTACACCTTTGCGGAAACGGGGTTATTAAATTCGGTCCGTGTGAAAGCATGGGGGACCTCCCTCGGAGTACCAACACTGGCATGGTTGAACAGTTAGCGAACTTGTAAGGTGTATATGATCCCGACTAGTTCTCCTTTTAGGGTTTGAAGGAGAATTCAAGGATACAGTGGGAGCCATCCTGATTGGATAAAGTGATTAACCAATCTAATCTTGATAGAGTGTACGCCGAGTGTTTCTTTTCTCTATCTGGTTTGCGACACATACCTTTAACTAAAACTCATTAACCAAGTTAATCAAATTTTCTTACATACTTTGGTTTTGGGTTGTCATGATTCATGACAAAGCCGCTAATTTCCATGCTACTCTTACTTTCCTTTTGTTTTTCTCCAGAACACTCCGTATCACTATAATGATCCATTGTTTGGAAATGCCATCATATAGTTATATACGAAGTCAAATAAATTATTTCAGTCAAGGATGACCACTGGTTTTGGAGAAATTGAATATGCTTATTTGGTAGTCTCTTCCTTTTACCTTCTTTCAGGCTGCGAGAGCTCTTAGTATTAGGAGAGTACACTTATTATGCTTATTAGATAGTTTTCTTCTAAATCTTAGGCTGGTGCTGAAAGGTAGGAAAAGAAGAGAACCAATTAGACTAAGTGTGGTGTATAGAAGTGTCACGACCTGAAGGTACAGAACGTGACCGGCACTTAAATTACGAAACGTCTAAAGGCGTAACGTAATCTAAGTAAGCCGAAGCCCAGAAATCTAAACCATTTAAAAGAAGAAGTCAAGGAAAACATGTTTTAAAACAACATCAAATTTCTCAAAATTTTCGGCAGAGTCTCCTTTATAAAAATTGGCCCCAAACGGGTACAAATAAGAATATATACATAAGCAATAAAAAAGGCATCCCTAAGCGGGAGCTCGCTCTTCGCCAATTGGCGGTCACAACCACGCAAGCAATAATATACAACGCCGAAGGGCGAGGAACAAAACTCAAAGAAAACCATCAGAAAACCATAAAAGTATAAGCGCGACTCTAAGGTCGAAAGAGTAAGCAGCCGGTCTTCTAAATTTAACAAGTAATACAAGTCTGCTTGATAGAGCTTACTAGATACAAATGAAATAATAAAAGTACAAGGACGGTCCTGATACAAATGAATCAACCTACCAAGAAAATCACCCTGAATGAAATGATGTGCCAGCAAGCTACCAAGGAAACCTGTACATCGAAACCTGTAAGAAAATTTGGCACAACAGGGGTGAGTTGCCAACTCGTGAGTAGAAGACATCTACGAGTAGAAATCGCATGCACAATGCTCTCCTAGGTCATAATAATATACTTAATATAACAATAATTGTCTTGTAGTGGCAGGGTAATAATTTATGCATAAGCGAAATGCTCAGTGCTCGTGTAAGTGCCTCAAGTAGTAACATGTCATATGTATGAGTATGCATGCACAATGAATGTAAAACAATCAACCATGAAATCTGGATATATCTGTAAGAAATCTTTAACTTTTATCATAGTAAAATTTGTGTGGTAACCTGAAACATCATCAATGAAATCCATGGAAATCCATGTTAAGTATCGACACAAAACATATAAATCTCAAGGTCTCAATACCTCATAGTCTCAATATCTCATAGTCTCAATATCTCGGGCTCCGTCAGTCCGGATCGGCCCATATCATCAAATCTCATGACAACGATCTGTATTCTCCGGATATTCGCCGTGCCAGACATCACCGGTAGGTAGTCTTCCCCTGCCAGGCTCATCGTCTACAACTCGAGCTTCTTGCCCCGAGTACCATACCGGGCCCACTATGTACCCGAGACGGTTCATCCACTTCTCGAATCGAGTCTCGAAATACAATAGAAAACATGAAATCTCATGGTGGACGACACATACATTATGAGAAAACCGCAACTTGCATTTTAAAAAAAATTGATGATACTAAGCTTTTATTAAATTCTTGCGGTTTTCCCCCAAAATCCAGAAATCTCATAGAAATCCAAAATCCCAAAATCATGAGTAAGTAAATAATGAGTATCAGCATAATCCCCATAATACTGCATGATAATATGAATATGTGAATACATGAAGTGTCTAAGTAATAAATGTAATGTCTAAACTAGCACATGAGAGTAATCACACAATATTATATTGGAATAGCATTTAGCTGATTATATCAATACAAAGATAATATGTTCTAAAGTTTACGTGACATGGAAATTACCGATGATGATGTGTGTGAGCCGGTAAATAAGTGTACGTGGATCATGCGCATCATTGGAAATGGTGCTAGTGTCCTAACAGGCAGAGCTTCATATTAGCTAAAGAAACATATGTATGAATATGCAATGCGATGAATACAACATGAATATAACGGTGAATGTGTAGTAAACACACAACTAGAGAATAAATACTAATTACGAGTCATACAGTTTATTGTTTGGAAAAAGCACGAATCGTGGTTTTTAGAAAATTAGGGGCTACATGGTTTTTATGAAAAGATATGTCCTTTGAAAAATCCGTAGTATCCCTCAGGCTGTCTTTAAAAATGCGCACGATTCGTTAGTTTTGAAAATAAGTATGACTCGAGCCTAAACTAAGATCTACCTAACCCGCTAAGGAACTAACTAAAGACACTAGTCGAAAGGTAAGAAAAATCCTCCTAAAGTCTGAGTCGGTATCTCTAGTAGTCAGCGATCCAGCCTTAATAGCGTCACGTACGTAGTACGACTTCCTCGAGTCAAGAATGCGTATCAATCATCATATCTATTTCTCGTACGGTAAAATCCATCGTACGACATCCCAAAATCGGGGTACGGGTTAACTATCACATATATATACATCATCGTTCGTATAATATCATCATCAAATCATATCATGATCAAGGGTACTGTACTATAATCGCATACATCCCAATATCATTGTCTGTGTAAATATACATCGTCAAATGATCCACTAAAATATCATGTCAGATTCCATATCGTGATTAAGCCACATATTACAATCCGGATTCTATTCTAGAGTCTCGTTCATTTCAATGTCATCAACACATATTATCATTTATATAAATATATTTTATATAATCTCATTGCCCAACGATCCGCTAATATCATAACACATCTCATGTGATAACTCGATCATATATCCAATAGATCATGGCATCAAGCCTAGTGACATCGACCCATCCCCAGGTATCATATAACATCCTCATATCACATGTATATGTTGTATATATAAGTATAGCTACACACATTCCTATACACACACACATACACCAAGTCAAGTGTGTGTGTGTGTGTGTGTGTGTGTGTCTACATAAAACCTACGAATTCCCTCCTAGGCAATCATCCTCTGGTTAAGTCCTTCTAAATCAATCTATTCCAACCTAAAGTCTTCAATAGTGCTCTACTCGCCAAGAATCTAAGGTTACGTCCGACTTCCTAATAATAATATGTAGTATCTTTATTCTACGTTTACGGGGGTACTACACGCTATCCACCGGACTTCCCCCGTAGATACATCTACTCACCTGGTCCTTATCTACCGAAGTCGATGCCGCCATCCTCTTCTTCATCGTCCGAAGTCTACGTGAGGGGTACCTATATGTAAACATATATAATATCATAAACCGAAATCGCGGACAAAACCAAAACGGCGCACGAAACGCCCATAGGTTAAAAACTATGACCCGCTCATACAAAAGAACCAAATAACCCTAGATATTGGAGTACAAATTCCAATTAATCGAGAAAAAACACAAACATACAAATCGTAGTTCCAAAACTCACTAATTATAATATAAATAGGGTTTAAATCATCAAATTCATAAAATTAATCAAATCATTTTATTTCGTAAAAACCTAGAAAGCACTAAATTTTCGTTTTAATTCGAAACTTGATATTTTAACCCAACTAATGGCCATAATAGTCATTAAATATCATAACTAAGTCATACAAACCATCACCATAATTTAATCTCATCAATTTGTATAAAATCCAAAATTCTAGTTTGCAAATATATCAAATTTTAACACTTTTTGAAGCAAAATTCACAATTCAACAACTAAGCTAGATTTTGCATATTTTAAATTGTTAAACCACTCATAGAAACCTTAATGATGTGCCAAAAACCCTAACTAGATTTTAATCCCACATTTTAAATTTATTTGTAAAAACCTAGTTTGCAAAATAGCATAATTATCACAATTTTTAAACTAACAATTAGCAACTAGTTACCAAATTAGGTTTTGCATTCAATTAACATGTTAATCTCCTCATTAAAACCATAATCTAATGACAGAAACCCTCATCATAATTTTATCTCACCAATATACATGATTAATAAAAATCTAGTTTGCGAATAGCTTAATTTGAACAATTAAAATGTAACAATTAGTAATTTGACAACTAAATTTCATTTTGTATTCCCTAAGATGTTACACTACACTTTCAAACCATGATTACAAGATAAGAACCCTAATTTAAGATTTATACCCCACAAAATAAAAGATCTAACATGAAAATCTTGTACTCCAAAATGGCTTCTTGCTTCATGAATCCAAGCTATATTGGTCAAGGAATAATGGGTAGGATTTAGATTAGGATATTAATGAAGTTTTTTTATGGATTTTTGAGGCAAAAATGATGAATTTTTGAGAGAAAATGAGAGGGGGGGGGGGAATGGGGGCAGCATGGAAGAGGGCTCGGCCAAGGTGAGGTGAGGAAAAAGAGTGAAGTGAGAGTGTGCAGAAATGTGTGGAAACATCCTTAATGAATGCATCTTTTCACTTAAAATCTTAATTATATAAATTTTTCTAATTTAAACATTTTCCTAGAAAAGTCTAGAACTATGGAAAAAAAATTTGAGAAAGGATTTTGAATGTTATACACTTGATTCTAATATGTCATGGCTCACTTTGTAAAAATTAACCCATTTCTAATTTGTAATTTGCACTAATTTAATGTATAATTAAAGCTTATGTTAATATTTGAATTTAATTAATTATGGAAAAATATTTAAGTAAACTAATAAATTATAAGTGACTAAATAAATACCAAATACTAGCAATTACATAGTTAAAATAGGCCTATTTAAATCTATATTGAAAAATAATTATAGTTAAGTTTTACGGAAAATACAGTTTATTTTATCGATTATCAGAAAATTCACTTAAAGGATTTTATTTATTTATTTATTTTTAAAACATTACAATCTTCCCCTCTTAAAGAAATTCGGTCTCCGAATTTAAATTAAAACTTCCCCCAATTACTAAGACATTTCAATCAAGCACTCAAATCGTAGGGGTTCCGAAATCATCAATACTTAAAACACATCTTAGCACAATGCATGCGCACGAAAAGTAAGTACATAACTCAAAATCAAAACTCCGTCAAGTATCACATAATTATCGGAGTTATGGTGAAAACACAATGTCAAAGTCCAATACGAAAACCAACATGCTATACATCAAAACTATAACTTGTATATAGTACGCATCGTTGTAAAATGATTCAATCCTCGGAAAAGAAATGCATGCAAAAACACCTAGGTACCGGTACCGGTTTCAGAACAGTCCTGCTCGATTATTAAACCAAATAGTAAATGTCATAAAAACGTAATGCTCAAAATGAAATCAATGTCAAATACAGTATACAAGGTACCCCGTGCGTCCGGTGCGCACGGAAAGCGAAATCAAATACAGATGCCACGAATACGCACAGAAACAAAACTAAGTGCAACATGTGTGCACCAGAAACATCTGTCAAGTGCAACGGGTGTGCACGACAACACTATCAGGTGCATCTAATCTACATAATCCCTGATTTAGTGTATCTGGTGTGAACAAAATCGCATCAAGTGCGCCAAGTGTGCGTAAGAATCTCAATCAAGTGCACATGGTGCACGAAAACATATACCGAATATCAAAATCAAAATCACAGTACGAAAGTGCATGAAAACTATGCCGAAGCATATGTCAAAATCATGTGCAACCCATATGCACGAAATCAAATCAAAATCTCAAAATGTATAAAAATCAAAATCAAGTGCTATGGGCATGCACAAATCGAACATCAGTACAACTGATATATAAAACACGAATAGAGTGTAATGAATGCACATATAGGAAATACCAATCATAAAACGAAATCTTCAAAATACCCGAATCCAAACAACGGAAATGTGATATTCGAATCACCAATCGTAAATCGTAACACCAACGTCGATGTGCTCCTCTTCCCTCTGGTGTCGACCGATTCGAACTCGTCTCTTCGTAACTGTATGAACTGTGCTACAAACGGATATACTAATCTCTAGAGTCTCCCGAGTAATGTATTCCATCACATATATCCGGACTACGTTAAACTTTTCGATCGATTTATCAAAGTCCCATAAGTCCCCGAGAGCTCAACACTCAAGTACAGTTTAAAAATATCCAGTACATGCCCCAGCTTCTGCGTACCAGCCGTAGAAGGGCAAACCCAAGCCTTACTAATGGCACCGCGGAAATTCCGCACACCCTAAGGTTCACCAGCGTTCTTATGGTCATTATGTCGATTTAGGGTATCATTATTCTAGAGGGTCCATAGAAATACCTGCATGTTCTTCCGAATACCTTAAACTTGGGAAAATGGGTTTCTGACATTCGTTCGAACCTTTTAACTTCGTCTGGACGACATGTGAATACCCTACATCCGCACGCTAAGCAATACTTCAACCCTCTAGAATAGACAATACCCTAACGGCCATCGCATTCTAGCCATAGCTCTCTCTGCCCGTGCGACCGTGGTAACAGAAACCATCATCCGATATCGAGGAAGATAGATCAAAGGAACGAATAGAATACAATGCAAAGAAATGTACATCCTAAGGCTTCTTAAGCAGAGTAGCGTATCGTAAGTATGCACGGATCAGACCCACAGTACGTCACTCTACCTAAGTCACCTACTCTATCAACTAAGGTCAACCTAGACTCGAACAAAGGTTAAACCTAGCGCTCTGATACTAACTTTGTCACGATCCGAAGGTACAGAATGTGACCGACACTTAAATTACGAAACGTCTAAATGCGTAATGTAATCTAAGTAAGCCGAAGCCCAGAAATCTAAATCATTTAAAAGAAGAAGTCAAGGAAAACATGTTTTAAAACAACATCAAATTTCTCAAAATTTTCGGTAGAGTCTCCTTTGTAAAAACTGGCCCCAAACGGGTACAAATAAGAATATATACATAAGCAATAAAAAAAATCATCCCCAAGCGGGAGCTAGCTCTTCGCCAATTGGCGGTCACAACCACGCAAGCAATAATATACAATGCCGAAGGGTGAGGAACAAAACTCAAAGAAAACCATCAGAAAACCATAATAGTACAAGCCCGACTCTAAGGTCGAAAGAGTAAGCAACTGGTGTTCTAAATTTAACAAGTAATACAAGTCTGATTGATGGAGTTTACTAGATACAAATGAAATAATAAAAGTACAACGGCGGTCCTGATACAATTGAACAAACCTACCAAGTAAATAACCCTGAATGAAATGATCTGCCAGCAAGATGCCAAGGAAACCTGTATATCGAAACCTGTAAGAAAATTTGGCACAACTGGGGTGAGTTGCCAACTCGTGAGTAGAAGACATCTACGAGTAGAAATCGCATGCACGACGCTCTCTTAGGTCATTATAATATATTTAATACAACACTAGTCGTCTTATAGTGGCATGGTAATAATCTATGCATAAGTGAAATGCTCAGTGCTCGTGTCAGTGCCTCAAGTAGTAACATGTCATGTGTATGAGTATGCATGCACCATGAGTGTAAAACAATCAACTATGAAATCTGGATATATCTGTAATAAATCTTTAACTTTTATCATAGTAAAATTTGTGCGGTAAGCTGAAACATCATCAATGAAATCCATGGAAATCCGTGTCAAGCATCGACACAAAGCATGTAAATCTCAAGGTCTCAATACCTCATTGTCTCAATACCTCATAGTCGCAATATCCCGGGCTCCGTCAGTCTGGATCGGCCCATATCATCAAATCTCACGACAACGGTCGGTATCCTCTGGATATCCGCCGCGCCAGACATCACCGGTAGGTAGTCTTCCCTTGCCAGGCTCATCGTCTACAACTCGAGCTTCTTGCCACGGTGTACCATATCGGGCCGACCATGTACCCGAGACGGTTCATCTACTCCTCGAATCGGGTCTCGAAATCCAACATAAAACAAGAAATCTCATGGTGGACGACACATACATCACGCCGGAACTTGCACTTTTAAAAAAAATGATGATATTAAACTTTTATTAAATTCTTGCGGTTTTCCCCCAAAATCAAAAATCTCATAGAAATCCATAATCCCAAAATCATGAGTAAGTAAATAATGAGTATCGGCATAATCCCCACAATACTGCATGATAATATGAATATGTGAATGCATGAAGTGTCTAAGTAATAAATGCAATGTCTAAACTAGCACATGAGAGTAATCACACAATATTTTATTGGACTAGCATTTAGCTGATTATATCAATAAAAAGATAATATGTTCTAAAGTGTACGTGACCGTGGCAATTACCGATGATGATGTGTGTGAGCCGTCAAATAAATGTACGTGGATCATACGCATCATCGGTAATGGTGCTGGTGTCCTAACAGGAAGAGCTTCATATTAGCTAAAGAAACATATGTATGAATATGCAATGCGATGAATACAACATGAATATAACGGTGAATGTGTAGTAAATACACAACTAGAGAATACATACTAATTATGAGTCATGCAGTTTGTTGTTTAGAAAAAGCACGAATCGTGATTTTTAGAAAATTATGGGCTACATGGTTTTTATGAAAAGATATGTTCTTTGAAAAATCCGTAGTATCCCTCAGGCTGTCTTTAAAAATGTGCACGATTCGTTAGTTTTGAAAATAAGTACGACTCGAGCCTAAACTAAGATCTACCTAACCAACTAAGGAACTAACTAAAGGCACTAGTCGAAAGGTAAGAAAAATCCTCCTAAAGTCTGAGTCGGTATCTCTACTAGTCGGCGATTCAGCCTCAATAGCGTTACATACGTAGTACGACTTTCTCGAGTCAAGAGTGCGGATCAATCATCACATCTATTCCTCGTACGGTAAAATCCATCGTATGACATCCTAAAATCAGGGTACGGGTCAACTATCACATATATATACATTATCGTTCGTATAATATCATCATCAAACCATATCATGATCAAGGATACTGTACTATAATCGCATACATCCCAATATCATCAAACATATATCATTGTCTGTGTAAATAAATATCGTCAAATGATCCACTAAAATATCATGTCAGATGTTGTTAGTTATATGTATGCCCTAGAGGCCATTACTGTATATATGATGTATATTGTAATGGATGCTTGGACATATATAGGGAAGATTTTCTTACTCGACATGATAGTATGCTATCTGGTTGTACTTTATCGTAACATGTACTCTTATTGTCTCTATGTTACATGTTGATAAAGCCCTTAGGATATGTACTTGACTACTGGGACTATGATGAGATCATACTAGTGGGGCAACGGTAGTCGACGAGTACATCTTATAACTGTTCCTAGTCGAGGCTGTATCGAGACAGGGTATCGATACACCAGAGTAGACTAGCGTATACGCATCTTGACCCATATGATGGGCGATGGATGATCCCATATCTATCGGTGTTTGACATCAAGGATGGTGTACGGGTGCTCAGTGGAGACTGGGTACACTGGACGGACTCGTCGAGAACTCTCAGATGGTATTATACCTCACGTCAGATGGCAGTTCTCTGGTGATACTGGTACAGGTTAGTCTGTAGACCCGAGATCGTCATAGAGTCTTGTGTGATTCCCACTGTACTTTGATTTCCATCATACCACGTCCAAGAGGGCGTGCGAAAAGGTGGCTTTTGGGTACAGTCCCGAATAAAATGTAAGAAATGAGCGATAGGAGGGGATTCGTCTCTCCCAGTATAGAGAGTTGATGTTGTGCCGTGTTCGATTGGCTATAACTGGAAATCCCTGGCCAGGGTTGCTGAGATTTACTGGTAAGTGTTATCAGTAGTTTCTTGAACTGTTATAGACCTCATATCGATACGACTTATCAAGCTACTGGGGTCTGATGTTTACCACCCTTAGGTGAGATATGCGACATATCAGACGAAGAGACCGGACTGTACAGGAGTGTTACTGATTGGATTCACAGGAGAATATACAGGCTTGCTTGTTGATCTTCTGATCGCTCAATACCTGGGTGGCTGTTACGTTTAGCTGACCGCTTGCATCTTGTGAGTGTTTGATATGATCATCACCTACTGCCGGCGTTTTGACGATTCTTTAGAGTCCTACACAGAGGTTTCTTGGCTCGGGCAAAATGGAGTAGGAGCATATATATGATATGTGCGGGACCTAGAACAATACATGTATGTGATACCATATTAGATTCTCACGATATGAGATATCGTCCGGGTATATGTGATATAGCCGGGTCATCGGATCAAGTGTTGATTCGATGAACTAATACAGATAATATTAGTCGGTTATTTGCGAAATAGCCGGATTATCGGATTAAGTGTTGATTCGATAATTTAATGTATAATTATATATTTGATATATTAAATTACATTAACTGATATAAGCTCACTAAAATATTCTTTTTCTCACTCGGGTAATATATTGATATATATGCGATATATGTTAATTGTATTATTTTATTTTGTTACAATAAATATTGTATATGTGATATATAATATTGTAACATGTTAGGGGTATTAATGCAACATGTTTAGTGGAGATTAAACATGGTTAGGGTTTGTTTTGGGTTAGCTTTTCTAGAAGTTTCTAGAAGCTTTGCTTTTTATTTTGAAAAGATATTTTGTAAAGATATTTAGTTATGATATTTGTTAACCCAACTCAACCCTTGACCATGGTTCACTCTCTACATGGGTTAAGTTATCATACTTAACCCATGGTTGCATTTCTAACCACACAACACTTTCGTTATTCATCACAAAAGAAATGGTTCTTCTTCTTCCTTCTCTTTTTCAATGGAAAAGCTTTCTAGCTTTTTCATTAGTGATGATTTTGAGAGAGATTAAGAAAACAAATGAGAGCTAAAATCCTACTTCATCATTCTAATCTATCCTAGCCATTTAGATTAGGGTATTCACTTCATTTGTGAGTGAGAGCTTGTTTTAAAGAAACTTCAAGGTAGATCATCTTAGTTATCGAAGATCGGAAGCAAATTTGTATCATTCTCTTCGAGGAGCCTCACTAGAGTCCGGGTACATGATGATCGCGGCGAAGGGACCTCAACACGGAGCTTATGAAGTAAAGGACCGGACTACAAAGGTTGTAATCCCAAACTCTTAGATGTTAAAGTGTTTAACATGCTTTGTTTCGCCTAATCTCTAGTTTAAAGATCTTGGTTAGGGTTGTTCGGCATGTCTAAATTTTAAATCGGGCATGGTTGATGCCTTATAGAACCTTGTGAGAGTGCATAGTAATGCTATAGTGGTATGAGAGCCAAGCTAGAGCTTTAAGCGAAGTCTAGACGAAATTTAAAGTCCGATCGAACTCCGAATACCCGTAAAACCCTAGTATCTGGAATTTTTTTAAAAAGTTAATATTTTCATATTAAAAATGCTCAGAAAATTCAGCAGGTAATTGTATAGGTTACTGTAAAAAACGACCCCAAAATACCTTTATTGCGCTGCGGAACAACGGCCGTACCCTTGCTTGCGCGGCGGTTCCGCGGCGCTACAGTGGAATTAGGGTTGCATTTTTGTATAGTAATGTCCGTATATATTTCCTGATGCTTCTGGGAATTTTTAATTTTACTCAAGTGTTAAGTTTTCTGGGTTGTATTGGGAACTCGTTGATTCGATCGGAAAGTATAACTTCGTTTAGTTTGTCCGGGTAATTTTTAGAACGTGTTAAAAAGTTCGAACAGATATCAATAACTCATTTTTTCCCCTGCCAGAAAATTTCCAAGTGTTGGATTTTTCCGTAGTTTAAGAATGTTCTAAGTCGTGCAAGTAACGCGGTGGACCCTCTAGAAGACAACAAATCGTAACTCGATTATGTGACCATCTGAACCGCTTCTAAACCTTAGGGTTTATGGCAGTACGGCGTTGCCACATGTGAGGCGTTAGCTTGACCCTTCTACGGCTGGACCATTGGTACTGTGGCATGTGATGGATGTTTTAAAATTGATTTCAAGTGTTGAGAACTATTTGGGAAATCTTGGGTGTTTGTTTATTCGATCGGAAAGTTTAACATTGTCTATTTATCTGGAATGTGATACAATATTTGGAATCCACAAGTAGTTATGAGATAACTAATTTGAATGTTATAAATCTAGCAGTTCAGTCTCAGATGATCGGTTGCTACGGAATTTTGATGTGATCAAAAGTCCGTCGCAATCACGTAGCATACGCGGATACTCGTCGGGTAAACTTAACAGACAGCCAAGCCCCATAGCCCCGACCAAGTGACTGTAGGAGAACCCCGTCGCCAAAAGCATCCGTTCGGGTGCTCGCGGCAGCGGTGTTCCGCCTTAGTGCACTTCGTCGACGGCATCGAGTGGTGCGGCCGTCTACTCAAGTTTGCGACGAGCATTCGATCAGGATGTCGGGAATCTTGTTGAATTGCCCGACTTGATATTGAAAAGAGTTTTCGATAATAAAACTAAAATGCGGGGTTTATAATTGTTATACATGAGATGTCTAAGGAATTCATTTGGTTAGGCATGCGATGTCTAAGGAGGTTGCGGATTCCAACTGTTGTAGTTTTACACTTTCTTTTCTGTGACCGTAAGTGTAGTATGTAGTTGTATTGCCGGTTTTCGTTGCTATACATCAACGACAATCGGTGTATGCATACTTACTTACGTTGATGATATGAGATATTATGTGTTGCTGTGATATGTTATATTGGATCGTTGTATTTTAAATAGTCGGGGGTTTTATGTGAGATGAGAGTTTTTCATTTTCATTCATGTAAAATTCATTTGAATGTAATATTCTTTTATTGGGACACTTCCGGGCTGAGGATGATGTCACCATTGTATATTATTTACTTTTCCGCATTAGGTAGACCCAAGGCGGGGAGCATAAGTAACCGGGTCCTAAGGTACAGTGGGAGACCATCTCGAGGAGTCGAGACCGGGTCTCCTAACTCTAGAACTGACAGGGTTGTTTGCCCCTCTCGTAGGGGTCTAGGGATGTGGGTTTGGCTATTCATCACGACCGTGGAATCCGTGTTTTATACAGGCTCGTATTAAAAACACGGACCTCCTAGTATATCCAATATTTCATATATGTTCTTCTGCTACAATGTTCTCTGATGAGATCATATTACCGCCTGAGACGAATGTTTATATTATATATATGAGATATATATTATATATTGTTGATTTCGTTTCATATCTGATGCTTGTGAAGTATAATTAAAATGGGACTTCATTAATGAGATTAATGAAATAAAAGAAACCTAAAGATGTTGTAGAAACTTGTCTTAAATACTGGTAGCTCTAGTTCTTGCTTTGCATAGCGGTGTTCCTTGTAGAACATCCAGCACCTTATTCGATAAGGAAAGAGCCGAGATCCCTTCACCGGGAGTGACCTCTTTAGCGAAACTAGCAGATGCTGCATACTCGGTTTGTCTTTTGAGTGCTTCTATAGTTTTTGCTTTGCATAGTGATATTTGTGAAATATCCTGCACCTTATTCGATGTGGAAAGAGCCGACGATCCTTTCACCGGGAGTGACCTCTTTAGCAAAACTAGAAAAGGTCTAAAAAACACTCCATTTAAAATCACTCGATTCTACAACGATATCAAGTTCATTACACAAAGGGTTTTCTTAAAAACCTGTCATAGCTCTCCGTCATTTCAGATAAGCACTTCATAGTATTCGTGCTACATTTGTTGACCTTGTCAAGGTTCAGTGAGCGGTTTTTATTTATGATTATCTGCAAAAGCATATGATGCGATTGAGTTAGGGTAGTCGTGTAACTTTGTTGACCTTGTCAAGGGTCATGCGGGTGGGTTTAATTCAATCGGGAAATGACAGGTTGAACTTGACTTGCGGTCTATGGTTTGTTGAACTTGTCAAGGTCATAGATCGCTCGGGGTAAAAATATTATTGGGAATTTCAAGTGTTGAAATTTGCAATAAGATTGCATACCTTCTATGAGATAGTTGGATCTCGATACCCGCTGCGAGTAAGAGTTACTCCTGAGAGAGTTTTACACATTACAATTAGCCGATCAAGTAGGTGTCTAGAAAGGTGTCAACGGGGTTACGCCCCTGGGAAAACGAGGTTTATTCTAATTAGGTCCGTGCGAAAGCACGGGGAACCTCCCTCAAAGTACCGGCATTGGCCTGGCTGAAAGATTGACGAACTTGTAGAGTGTAATTAATCCCGGTTAGTCTTTCCTTTTAGGGTTTGAAGGAAGATTTGACTAAAACAGTGGGAGACATCCTGATTAGATATATTAGATAACCAATCTAATCTTGCAAGAGCATACGCTGAGTGTTTTCTTCTCTCTCTCCAGGTAGCGACCATATCACCAATCAAGATAATAATACGGATGTATTGACCGAACCTGCTTGTTATACTGAGCTGGGGAACGTTGGTCCCGCTCCAACTTATAATTTTTATAAGACAGAGCAGGAAATAAGGGATTACCAGAATTCCCATGCCGCCCAAATGAAGAAAGTGCATGCTGATGCATCTTCTTCGGGTGTGTTCATTACACAGAACTGTTTCTTAATATCTTTTATGTCCTGGGTATTTGATACCGGATCAGGATCCCACATATGTAATTTGTTACATGGGCTACAGATAGGTAGAGAACTGAGAACGAGTGATAAGTTTCATGAGATAGAAACGGTTCAAGTGTTGCAGCCAAGTCTGTTGGTAGTTATCACCTTGTATTACCAGAATACATTGATTCTGAACGAATGTTATTAGATACCGAACCTGATATACAACAACATATCAGTCTCTTTATTAGTAAAGAAGGATATAATTTTGTATTGTTGGATAATATTTTGAACATTTCCTATACCAAGAGTTGATCGGTTCATGCACGTTATCTAAAAGCATTGACATTCTAAATCAAACTACAGTTCTTAGTATACAGAACACTCACAAGAGGAAGAGTTTAGAAATGAACGAATCCTTCTTGAGGTATTGTAGACTAGGTCATATCAATATGACCCGACTAGCTGAAGTTACATTTAGATACATATTTAAATTAGTTTGAATTTACAGTTTGTGAAACTTTCCGGTCATGTCATAAAGATACGATGACCACAGCTCTATTTATTGGAAATAGAGAAAGAGTTAGTGAACTCTTGGGATTGATACATGATGATGTATGTAAGGTCCCCTGTCTACACATGCCAACACCGGTTCTTTATACTTCATTACATTCACTGTTTATCTCTTAAGATTCGGACATATGTTCCAGTTGAAACACAAGTCTGAACCTTTTGAGAAATTCAATGAATATGAGTTAGAAGTAGAGAACCATAAATGGGTATAAGTATTATGTCCTTTGATGTGATCAGGGAGGAGAATACTTGAGCACGAGATTCCTGGACATATTCTAAAGGAGAATGAGATTCTCTCTCAGCATTACTCCTTCGTATACACCATAGCACGTCGGTGTATCGGGGCGGAGCAAATCACACCCCATTGGATATGGTGCGCTCTATGATGAGTACTACCGAGTTTCCTATTTCCTTTTGCGAGTTATGCACTTGAGAAGCTGCATACCTATTGAACAGGGTTCAAATCAAATCAGTTGCCTACCACTTCATATGTGATATGGAAAGGGAAGAGCCCATATCTTAAGTTTGTTAAGATTTGGGGTTGTCCGGCCTATGTCTAAAAACATAATCCGGACAAGCTCGAGGCAAAGTCAGAACTGTAGATGTTTTTTAGATATTCCAAGCATACGCAAGGGAATATCTTCTACCTAACCGAGGAACAAAAGCTGTTTTGTTTCTCAGCATGCCACCTTTGTGAAAAGGAATTTCTTGTGAAGAAATTAGTGGTCATGAGGTAGAACTGGAAAGAGTTCCAGCTATATAAAACTACAGCTGATGATTTGGTAGAACCAAAGGATTCAATAGTTTCTAATGAACCTCAGCCTCTCCGCCGATCTAGTAGGGTTCCTCACCCACCTGAGAGATACTTCGGTTTCTCTATAAAAGTGGGAGCGAGGATTGCATCATGAGATGATGACCCAACTAGTTTCGGGCAGGCCATCAGGAGTGGGATTCTGTAAGAATGGCTGGATGCTTAGCGATCTGAGATGGAATCCTTATACACCAACAAAGTATGGGCTTTGGTTGCTTTATCTGAAGGGTTAAATCCCCATCAGGAGCAGGTATATCTTGAGAAGATTACTTGGTGTACATGGAAAAGTTGAGACTTTAAAAGCTATGCTTAAGTCCATCCAGATCCTACTTGCCACTGCTACATACCATGACTACGATATCTGGCGGTTGAGTGTCATGACTGCTTTTCTAAATGATGTTTTGGGAAAAAGCATCTATAAGTACATAGCCAGAGAGCTTCGTAGACAGTGTGAGCAGCGGAAACGTGTGCAAGATACTTTATAGGATAAAGCAGATATCGCGGAGTTGGAACATCTGTTTTGATGTGGTAGTCAAAGAGTTTGACTTCATCAAAATGGTAGATGAACCTTGTATATACAAAAGAGTAGTAGAGAGTATGGTGGTGATCCTCGTAGAGTACGTGGATGACATACTCTTGATAGGGGAGGAGTTTCCTATGCTACGCTCGGTCAATCTCCGCTTATCACAAGCATTCTCCATATAGGATCAAAGAGATACCTCCAAAATCCTGGGTTTTTAATCTATGAGATAGTTCTAATTGGATGTTAGGATTCTCACTAGTTGTAGTGAGATGGTATCAATCGATCCTGGGGAGAATCACTGGAAAGGTTCCAGGGTGATAAGGACGACTGAAAGTTAGTCGCAGGCATTGTCTTTACCCTCAGTGGAGGGACGATATGTTGGAAGAGTTCCAAGATAGATACCGTGACATACAAGACGATTAAAGGCAAGATACATCGTTACCAAAGATACTATCAAAGAGGCAGTCTGGATATATTTTAGTTCATAAGATGAACTTCGTTCCAACCATTGTGTGACAATGGAGTTTTGGCTTTGGCCTAGGAACCCCCAGTCCCATCAGAAATCCAGATATAATTCTTATGCAGTGTCGCCTGATCATGGAGATGGTTGATCTCCAGGGAGATCGAGGTTGGGAGAGTAGACACAGAGGACAACAGCGCGGATCCACTCACAAAGGCCTTTTTCCCAGTAGAGACTTTTATGGGATGGTTGAGTATGAGATACTTCAACTACAGCTAATTGTTGGGTATGTGATACCACAACAGATGGCCCTAGTGCAAGTGGGAGATTGTTAGTTATATGTATGCCCTAGAGTCCATTACTGTATATATGATGTATATTGTAATGGATGCTTGGACATATATAGGGAGGACTTTCTTGCTCGACATGATTGTATGCTATCTGGTTGTACTTTATCTTAACATGTACTCTGATTGTCTCTATGTTACATGTTGATAAAGCCCTTAGGATATGTACTCGACTACTGGTACTATGATGAGATCATACTAGTGGGGCCACGGTATTCGACGAGTACATCCTATAACTTTTCCTTGTTGAGGGTGTATCGAGATAGGGCATCGATACACCAGAGTAGACTAGCGTATATGCATCTTGACCTATATGATGGGCGATGGATGATCCCATATCTATTGGTATTTGACATCAAGGATGGTGTACGGGTGCTCAGTGGAGTCTGGATACACTGGACGGACTCGCTGAGAACTCCCAGATGGTATTATATCTCACGTCAGATGGCAGTTCTTTGGTGACACTGGTACAAGTTAGTCTGTAAACCCGAGATCGTCATAGAGTCTTGTGTGATTCCTACTGTGCTTTGATTTCTATCATACCATATCAAATAGGGCGTGCAAAAAGGTGACTTTTGGGTAATGTCCCGAATCACATGGAGGCAATGAGCGATAGGAGGGGATTCGTCTCTCCCGGTATAGGGAGTTGATGTTTTGCTGTGTTCGATTGGCTATAACTGGAAATCCCTGGCCAGGGTTGCTGAGATTTACTGGTAAGTGTTATCAGTAGTTTCTCGAACTGTTATAGACCTCTTATCGACACGACTTATCAAGCTACTGGGGTCTGACGTTTACCACCCTTAGGCGAGATATGCGACATATCAGACGAAGAGACCGGACTGTACGGGAGTGTTACTTATTGGATTCGCAGAAGAATGTACATGCTTGCTTGTTGATCTTCTGATCGCTTAATACCTGGGTGGCTGTTACGTTTAGCTGACCGCTTGCAGCTTGTGGGTGTTTGATATGATCATCACCTACTGCCGGCGTATTGACGATTCTTTAGAGTCCCATACAGAGGTTTCTTGGCTCGAGAAAAATGGAGTAGGAGCACATATATGATATGCATGGGACCGAGAACAATACGTGTATGTGATACCGTATTAGATTCTCACGATATCAGATATCGGCCGGGTATATGTGATATAGTCGGGTCATCGGATCAAGTGTTGATTCGATGAACTAATACAGATAATATTAGTCGGTTATTTATGAAAAAGAAAGATTATTGGATCAAGTGTTGATTCGATAATTTAATGTATAATTATATATTTGATATATTAAATTACATTAACTGATATAAGCTCACCTAAAGATTCTTTTTCTCACTCGGGTAATACATTGATATATATGCGATATATGTTAATTGTATTATTTTATTTTGTTACAATAAATATTGTATATGTGATATATAATATTATAACATGTAGGGGTATTAATGCAACATGTTTAGTGGAGATTAAACATGGTTAGGGGTTTGTTTTGGGTTAAGCTTTTCTAGAAGTTTCTAAAAGCTTTGCCTTTTGTTTTGAAAAGATATTTTGTAAAGATATTTAGTTATGATATTTGTTAACCCAACTCAACCCTTGACCATTGTTCACTCTTTACATGGGTTAAGTTATCATACTTAACCTATGGTTGCATTTCTAACCACACAACACTTTCATTATTCATCACAAAAGAAATGGTTCTTCTTCTTCCTTCTCTTTTTCAATGGAAAAGCTTTCTAGCTTTTTCATTAGTGATGATTTTGAGTGAGATTAAGAAAATAAATAAGAGCTAAATTTCTACTTCATCATCCTAATGCATCCTAGCCATTTAGATTAGAGTGTTCACTTCATTTGTGAGTGAGAGCTTATGTTAAAGAAACTTTAAGGTAGATCATCTTAGTTATCGAAGATCGGAAGTAAGTTTGTATCATTCTCTTCGAGGAGCCTCTCTAGAGTCCGGGTACATGATGATCGCGGTGAAGGGACCTCAACACGGAGCTTATGAAGCAAAGGACCGGACTACAATGGTTGTAATCCCAAACTCTTAGATGTTAAAGTGTTTAACATGCTTTGTTTCGCCTAATCTCTAGTTTTAAGATCTTGGTTAGGGTTGTTCGGCACGTCTAAATTTTAAATCGGGCATGGTTGATATCTTGTAGAACCTTGTGAGAGTGCCTAGTAACCTTACAGATGTCATATCATGATTAAGTCACATATTACAATCCGGGTTCTATTCTAGAGTCTCGTTCATTTCAATGAGATCAATGCATATTATCATTTATATAAATATATTTTATATAATCTCATTGCCCAATGATCTGCTAATATCATAACACATCTCATGTCATAGATCGATCATATATCCAATAGATCAAGGCATCAAGATTAGTCACATCGACTCATCCCCAGGTATCATATAACATCCTCATATCATATGTATATGTTGTGTGTGCGTTTGTATACACACACACACACATTCCTATATATATACACATACACACACATATACACCAAGTCAAGTTTACGTGTGTGCGTGCGTGCGTGTCTACATGAAACCTACGAATTCCCTCCTAGGCAATCATCCTCTGGTTAAGTCCTTCTAAATCAGTATAATCCAACCTAAAGTCTTCAATAGTGCTCTACTCGCCAAGAATCTAAGGCCACGTCCGACTTCCTAATAATAATATGTAATATCTTTATTCTACCTTTGCGGGGGTGCTATACGCCATCCACCCGACTTTCCCCGTAGATATACATCTACTCACCTGGTCCTAAGTCGATACCGCCATCCTCTTCTTCATTGTCCGAATTCCACGTGAGGGGTACCTATACGCAAACATATATAATATCGTAAACAGAAATCGTGGAAAAAACCAAAACGGCGCACGAAACGCGCATGGCTTAAAACCTATGACCCGCTCATGCAAAAGAACTAAATAACCCTCGATATCGGCGTACAAACGCCGATTGATCGAGATAAAACACAAACGTACAAATCGTAGTTCCGAAACTCAACAATTATAATATAAATAGGGTTTAAATTATCAAAACCTTAAAATTAATCAAATCGTTTTATTTCGTAAAAACCTAGAAAGCACTAAATTTTCGTTTTAATTCGAAACTTGATATTTTAACCCAACTAATGGCCATAATAGTCACTAAATATGATAACTAAGTCATACAAACCATCACCATAATTTAATCTCATCAATTTGTATAAAATCCAAAGTTCTAGTTAGCAACAATATCAAATTTTAACACTTTTTAAAGCAAAATTCACAATTCAACTACTAAGCTAGATTTTGCATATTTTAAATTGTTAAACCACTCATGGAAACCATAATGATGTGCTAAAAACTGTAACTAGATTTTAATCCCACATTTTAAATTTATTTCTAAATCCCTAGTTAGAAAAATAGCATAATTATCACAATTTTTAAACTAACAATTAGCAACTAGTAACCAAATTAGGTATTGCATTCAATTAACATGTTAATCTCCTCATTAAAACCATAATCTAATGATAGAAACCCTCATCATAATTTTATCTCGCCAATATACATGGTTTATAAAAATCTAGTTTGCGAATAACTTAATTTGAACAATTAAAATGTTGACAACTAAATTTCATTTTGCATACCTTAAGATATTACACTACACTTTCAAACCATGATTACATGATAAGAACCCCAATTTGCATTCAAAAACCCTTTCTTGAATTTTTCAAATTAACAACTAGCACAAAATTAACACTTAAATATCCGAGATTTAAGCAATTTACACAACAATTTCACTATAAGTTTAAAATTTATACCTCACAAAATTAAAGATCTAGCATGAAAATCTTGGCCTTCAAAATGGCTTCTTGCTTTATGAATCCAAGCTATATTGGTCAAGGAATAATGGGTATGATTTAGATTAGGAGATTAATGAAGTTTTTATATGGATTTTTGAGGCACAAATGACGAATTTTTGAGAGAAAATGAGAGGGGGAAAAATGGGGGTAGCATGGGAGAGGGCTCAGCCAAGGTGAGGTGAGGAAAATGTGTGAAGTGAGAGTGTGTAGAAATGTGTGGAAACAACCTTAATGAATGCATCTTTTCACTTAAAACCTTAATTATATAAATTTTTCTAATTTAAACTTTTTCCTAGAAAAGTCTAGAACCATGTAAAAAAATTTTGAGAAAGGATTTTGCATGTTACACACTTGATTCTAATATGTTACGGCTCACTTTGTAAAAATTAACTCATTTCTAATTTGTAATTTGCACTAATTTAATGTATAATTAAAGCTTCTGTTAATATTTGAATTTAATTAATTAAGGAAAAATATTTAAGTAAACTAATAATTTATTAGTGACTAAATAAATACCAAATACTAGCAATTATGTAGTTAAAATAGGAGTATTTAAATCTATATTGAAAAATAATTATAGTTAAGTTTTACGGAAAATACGGTTTATTTTACCGATTATCAGAAAATTCACCTAAACGATTTTATTTATTAATTTATTTATTTTAAAAACGTTACAATCTTCCCCCCCTAAAAAAAATTCGGCTCTCGAATTTAAATTAAAACTTTCCCTCAATTACTAAGACATTTCAGTAAAGCACTCAAATCGTAGGGGCTCCGAAATCATCAATACATAAAACACATCTTAGCCAATGCATGCGCACGAAAAGCAAGTACATAACTCAAAATTAAAACTCCGTCAAGTATCACGTAATCATCGGAGTTATGGTGAAAACACAATGTCAAAGTCCAATACGAAAACCAACATGCTATACATCAAAACTATAACTTGTATATAGTACGCATCGTTGTAAAATCATTCAATCCTCGGAAAAGAAATGCATGCAAAAACACCTAGGTACCGGTCTCAGAATAGTCCTGCTCGATTATTAAACCAAATAGTAAATATCATAAAAATGTACTGCTCAAAATGAAATCAATCTCAAATACAATATACAAGGTACCCCGTGCGCCCGGTGCGCACGGAAATCGAAATAAAATACAGATGCCACGAATACGCACAGAAACAAAACTAAGTGCAATGGGTGTACACCAAAAACACCAGTCAAGTGCAACGGGTGTGCATGACAACACTATCAGGTGCATTTAATCTGCACAATCCTCGATTTAGTGCATCTGGTGTGCACAAAATCATATCAAGTGCGCCAAGTGTGCGCATGAATCTAATTCAAGTGCACATGGTGCATGAAAACATATACTGAATATCAAAATCGAAATCACAGTACGAAAAGTACATGATAACAATGCTGAAGCATACGTCAAAATCATGTGCAACCCATATGCACGAAATCAAATCAATATCTCAAAATGCATAAAAATCAAAATCAAGTGCAATGGGTATGCACAAATCGAACATCAATACAACTGATATATATAACACGAATAGAGTGTAATGAATGCACATATAGGAAATACCAATCATAAAACGAAATCATCAAAATACCATAATCCAAACAACGGAAATGTGATATTCGAATCAACAATCGTAAATCGTAACACCGACGTTGATGTGCTCCTCTTCCCTCTGGTGTCGACTGATTCGAACTCGTCTCTTCGTAGCTGTATAAACTGTGCTACAAATGAATATACTTATCTCTAGAGTCTCCCGAATAATGTATCCCATCACATGATATCCGGACTACATTAAACTTTTCAATCGATTTATCAAAGTTCTATAATTCCCCGAGAGCATAACACTCAAGTATAGTTTAAAAATATCCAGTACATACCCCAGCATTTACGGACCAGCCGTATAAGGGAAAAACCAAGCCTCACTAATGGCACCGCAGAACTGCCACCAACCCTAAGATTCACCAGCGTTCTCATGGTCATTATGTCGAGTTAGGGTTTCATTCTTCTAGAAGGTCCATAGAAATACTTGCATGTTCTTCCGAATACCTTAAACTTGGGAAAATGGGTTTCTGACATTCGTTCGAACCTTTTAATTTCGTCTGGACGACATGTGAATACCCTTCGTCCGCACGCTAAGCAATGCTTCAACCCTCCAGAATAGACAATACCCTAATGGTCATCGTATTCTAGCCATAGCTCTCTCTGCCCGTGCGACTGTGGTAACAAAAACCACCATCCGGTATCGACAAAGATAGATGAAAGGAACGAATAGAATACGGTGCAAAGAAATATACATTCTAAGGCTTTTTGAGTAGAGTAGCGTCTCGTAAGTATGCCGCGGATCATACCCACGGTACGTCACTCTACCTAAGTCACCTACTCCATCAACCAAGGTAAACCTAGACTCGGACAAAGGTTAAACATAGCGCTCTGATACCAACTTTGTTATGATCCGAAGGTACGGAACATGACCGGCACTTAAATTACAAAAGTCTAAAGGTGTAACGTAATCTAAGTAACCCGAAGCCCAGAAATCTAAACCATTTAAAAGAAGAAGCCAAGGAAAACATGTTTTAAAACAACATCAAATTTCTCAAAATTTTCGACAGAGTCTCCTTCGTAAAAACTAGCCCCAAACGGGTACAAATAAGAATATATACATAAGCAATAAAGAAAGGCATCCCCAAGCGGGAGCTAGCTCTTCGCCAATTGGCGATCACAACCACGCAAGCAATAATATACAACGTCGACGGGCGAGGAACAAAACTCAAAGAAAACCATCAGAAAACCATAATAGTACAAGCGCAACTCTAAGGTCGAAAGAGTAAGCAACTGTTCTTCTAAATTTAACAAGTAATACAAGTCTGGTTGATGGAGCTTACTGGATACAAATGAAATAATAAAAGTACAACGGCGGTCCTGATACAAGTGAGCCAACCCACCAAGCAAATCACCCTGAATGAAATGATATGCCAGCAAGCTGCCAAGGAAACCTGTACATCGAAACTTGCCAACTTGTGAGTAGAAGACAACTACGAGTAGAAATCGCATGCACGGCGCTCTCCTAGGTCACAATAATATACTTAATACAACACTAGTCATCTTGTAGTGGCAGGGTAATAATCTATGCATAAGTTAAATGCTCAGTGCTCGTGTCAGTGCCTCAAGTAGTAAAATGTCATGTGTATGAGTATGCATGCACCATGAATGTAAAACAATCAACCAAGAAATCTGGATATATTGTAAGAAATCTTTAACTTTTATCATAGTACATTTTGTCTGGTAAGCTGAAACATCATCAATGAAATCCATGGAAATCCGTGTCAAGTATCGACACACAACATGTAAATCTAAAGGTCTCAATACCTTATAGTCTCAATATCTCATAGTCTCAATAACTCGGGCTCTGTCAGTCCGGATCGGCCCATATAATCAAATCTCACAACAACGGTCGGTATCCTCCGGATATCCGCCGCGCCAGACATCACCGGTAGGTAGTCTTCCCCTGCCAGGCTCATCGTCTACAACTCGAGCTTCTTGCCCCGGGTACCATACCGGGCCCACCATGTTCCCGAGACGGTTCATCCACTCCTCGAATCGGGTCTCGAAATCCAAAAGAAAACATGAAATCTCATGGTGGACGACACATACATCACGAGAAAACCGCAACTTGCATTTTTAAAAAAAAAAATGATGATACTAAGATTTTAATAAATTCTTGCGGTTTTCCCCCAAAATCCAGAAATCTCATAGAAATCCAAATTCCCAAAATCACGAGTAAGTAAATAATGAGTATCGGCATAAGCCCAACAATACTGCATGATAATATGAATATGTGAATGCATGAAGTGTCTAAGTAATAAATGCAATGTCTAAACTAGCATATGAGAGTAATCACACAATATTATATTGGACCGGTATTTAGTTGATTATATCAATAAAAAGATAATATGTTCTAAAGTGTACGTGACATGGCAATTACCGATGATGATGTGGGTGAGCCGGCAAATAAGTATACGTGGATCGTGCGCATCATCGGTAACGGTGCTGGTGTCCTAACAGGCAGAGCTTCATATTAGCTAAAGAAAAATTTGTATGAATATGCAATGCGATGAATACAACTTGAATATAACGGGGAATGTGTAGTAAACGCACAACTAGAGAACACATACTAATTACGAGTCATACAGTTTGTTTTTTGGAAAAAGCATGAATCGTGGTTTTTAGAAAATTAGGGGCTACGGGGTTTTTATGAAAATATATGCCCTTTGAAAAATCCGTAGTATCCCTTAGGCTATATTTAAAAATGCACACGATTCGTTAGTTTTGAAAATAAGTATGACTCGAGCCTAAACTAAGATCTACCTAACCAACTAAGGAACTGACTAAAGACACTAGTCTAAAGGTAAGAAAAATCCTCCTAAAGTCTGAGTCGGTATCTCTAGTAGTCGGCGATCCAGCCTCAATAGTGTCACGTACGTAGTACGACTTTCTCGAGTCAAGAGTGCGGATCAATCATCACATCTATTCCTCATACGGTAAAATCTATCGTACGGCATCCCAAAATCGGGGTACGGGTCAACTACCACACATATATATACATCATCGTTCGTATAATATCATCATTAAACCATATCATGATCAAGGGTACTGTACTATAATCGCATACATATCAATATCATCAAACATATATCATCGTCTATGTAGGTATATATCGTTAAATGATCCACTAAAATATAATGTCAGATGTCATATCGTGATTAAGTCACATATTACAATCCGGGTTCTATTGTAGAGTCTCGTTCATTTTAATGTCATCAACACATATTTTCATTTATATAAATATATTTTATATAATCTCATTGCCCAACTATCCGCTAATATCATAACACATCTCATGTCATAACTCGATCATATATCCAATAGATCACGACATCAAGCCTAGTCACATCGACTCATCCCCAAGTATCATATAACATCCTCATATCACAAGTATATGTTGTGTGTATATATATAAATATATATATATATATATATATATATATATATACCTACACACATTCCTATATATATATATACACACACATATACACCAAGTCAAGTTTATGTGTGTGCGTGTGTGTGTGTGTCTACTTGAAACCTACGAATTCCCTCTTAGGCAATCATCCTCTGGTTAAGTCCTTCTAAATAAGTCAACCCAACCTAAAGTCTTCAATAGTTCCCTACCTGCCGAGAATCTAAGGTCACGTCTAACTTCCTAATAATAATATGTAATATCTTTATTCTACGTTTGCGGGGGTGCTATACACCATCTACCCGACTTCCCCTGTAGATATACATCTACTCACCTGGTCCTTGTCTGCCTAAGTCGATGCCGCCATCCTCTTCTTCATCATCCGAAGTCCACGTGAGAAGTACCTATATGGAAACATATATAATATCGTAAACCGAAATTGCGGACCAAATCAAAACGGCTCACGAAACGCGCATAAGTTAAAACCTAAGACCCGCCATGCAAAAGAACCAAATAACCCTCGATATCGGCGTACAAACGCCAATTGATCGAGATAAAACGCAAACGTACAAATCGTAGTTCCAAAACTCACTAATTATAATATAAATAGGGTTTAAATCATCAAAACCTAAAAATTAATCAAATCGTTTTATTTCGTAAAAACCTAAAAAGCACTAAATTTTTGTTTTAATTCGAAACTTGATATTTTAACCTAACTAATGGCCATAATAGTCACTAAATATCTTAACTAACTCATACAAACCATCACCATAATTTAATCTCATCAATTTATATAAAATCCAAAATTCTAGTTTGCAAAAATATCAAATTTTAACAATTTTTAAAGCAAAATTCACAATTCAACAACTAAGCTAAATTTTGCATATTTTAAATTGTTAAACCACTCATGGAAAGCTTAATGATGTGCTAAAAACCCTAACTAGATTTTAATCCCACATTTTAAATTTAGTTCTAAAAACCTAGTTAGCAAAATAACATAATTATCACAATTTTTAAACTAACAATTAGCAATTAGTAACCAAATTAGGTTTTGCATTCAATTAACATGTTAATCTCCTCATTAAAACCATAATCTAATGATACAAAGCCTCATCATAATTTTATCTCACCAATATACATGATTTATAAAAATCTAGTTTGCGAATAGCTTAATTTGAACAATTAAAATGTAACAATTAGTAATTTGACAACTAAATTTCATTTTGCATATCCTAAGATTTTACACTACACTTTCAAACGATGATTAAATGATAAGAACCCTAATTTGCATTCAAAAATCCTTTCTTGAAAATTTCAAATTCACAACTAGCACAAAATTAACACTTAAATATCCGAGATTTAAGCAATTTACACAACAATTTCACTATAAGTTTAAGATTTATACCTCAAAAAATTAAAGATCTAGCATGAAAATCGTAGCCTCCAAAATGGCTTCTTGCTTCATGAATCCAAGCTATATTGGTTAAGGAATAATGGGTAGGATCTAGATTAGGAGATTAATGAAGTTTTTATATGGATTTTTGAGGCGAAAATGATGAATTTTTGAGATAAAATGAGACGGGGAAAAATGGGGGAAGCATGGGAGAGGGCTTGGCCAAGGTGAGGTGAGGAAAAAGTGTGAAGTGAGAGTGTATAGAAATGTGTGGAAACATCCTTAATGAATGCATCTTTTCACTTAAAACCTTAATTATATTAAATTTTCTAATTTAAACCTTTTGCTAGAAAAGTCTAGAGCCATGAAAAAATTTTGAGAAAGGATTTTGCATGTTACACATTTGATTCTAATATGTCACGGCTCACTTTGTAAAAATTAACCCATTTCTAATTTGTAATTTGCACTAATTTAATGTATAATTAAAGCTTATATTAATATTTGAATTTAATTAATTAAGGAAAAATATTTAAGTAAACTAATAATTTATAAGTGACTAAATAAATACCAAATACTAGCAATTATATAGTTAAAATAGGTGTATTTAAATCTATATCGAAAAATAAATATAGTTACGTTTTACGGAAAATACGGTTTATTTTACCGATTATCAGAAAATTCACCTAAAGGATTTTAATTATTTATTTATTTTTAAAACGTTACAATCTTCCCCCTTAAAGAAATTCGGTCCCGGAATTTAAATTAAAACTTTCCCTTAATTACTAAGACATTTCAGTAAAGCACTCAAATCGTCGGGGCTCCGAAATCATCAACACTTAAAACACATTATAGCAAAATGCATGTGCACGAAAAGCAAGTACATAACTCAAAATCAAAACTTTGTCAAGCATCACGTAATCATCGGAGTTATGGTGAAAACATAATGTCAAAGTCCAATACGAAAAACAACATGCTATACATCAAAACTATAACTTATATATAGTACGCATCGTTGTAAAATCATTCAATCCTCGGAAAAGAAATGCATGCAAAAACACCTAGGTACCGGTCTCAGAACAGTCTTGCTCGATTATTAAACCAAATAGTAAATATCATAAAAATGTACTGCTCAAAATGAGATCAATCTCAAATACAGTATACAAGGTACCCCGTGCGTTCGGTGCGCACGGAAATCGAAATCAAATACAGATGCCTTGAATACGCACAGAAACAAAACTAAGTGCAACGGGTGTACACCAAAAACATCTGTTAAGTGCAATGGGTTTGCACGACAACACTATGAGGTGCATCTAATCTACACAATCCCCGATTTAGTGTATCTGGTGTGCACAAAATCGCATCAAGTGCGCCAAGTATGTGCAAGAATCTCAATCAAGTGCACACGGTGCACGAAAATATATACTGAATATCAAAATAGAAATCACAGTACGAAAAGTGCATGAAAACTTGCTGAAGCATACATCAAAATTATGTGCAACCCATATGCACGAAATCAAATCAATATCTCAAAATGTATAAAAATCAAAATCAAGTGCAATGGGTATGCACAAATCGAACATCAACACAACTGATATATATAACACGAATAGAGTGTAATGAATGCACATATAGGAAATACCAATCATAAAACGAAATCATCAAAATACCATAATCCAAACAACGGAAATGTGATATTCGGATCACCAATCGTAAATCGTAACACCGACGTCGATGTGCTCCTCTTCCCTCTGGTGTCGACCGAATAGAACTCGTCTCTTCGTAGCTGTATGAACTGTGCTACAAACGGATATACTCTTCTCTAGAGCCTCCCGAGTAATGTATCCCATCACATGATATCCAGACTACGTTAAACTTTTCGATCGATTTATCAAAGTCCCATAAATCCCCGAGAGCTCAACACTTAAGTACAGTTTAAAAATATCCAGTACATGCCCCAGAATCTGTGGACCAGCCGTAGAAGGGCAAACCCAAGCCTTACTAATGGCACCACGGAACTACCGCAAACCCTAAGGTTCACCAGCGTTCTCATGGTCATTATGTCGAGTTAGGGTTTCATTCTTCTAGAGGGTCCATAGAAATACCTGCATGTTCTTCCGAATACCTTAAATTTGGGAAAATGGGTTTCTGACATTCGTTCGAACCTTTTAACTTCGTCTGGATGACATGAGAATACCCTTCATCCGCACGCTAAGCAATGCTTCAACCCTTCAGAATAGACAATACCCTAACGGTCATCGCATTCTAGCCATAGCTCTCTCTACCCATGCGACCGTGGTAACAGAAACTACCATCCAATATCGACGAAGATAGATCAAAGGAACGAATAGAATATGGTGCAAAGAAATGTACATCCTAAGGTTTCTTAAGCAGAGTAGCATATCGTAAGTATGCCGCGGATCATACCCACGGTACGTCACTCTACCTAAGTCACCTACTCCATCAACCAAGGTCAACCTAGACTCGGACAAAGGTTAAACCTAGCGCTCTGATACCAATTTTGTCATGATCCGAAGGTAGGGAACGCGACTGGCACTTAAATTACAAAACGTCTAAAGGCGTAACGTAATCTAAGTAAGCCGAAGCCCAGAAATCTAAACCATTTAAAAGAAGAAGTCAAGGAAAACATGTTTTAAAACAACATCAAATTTCTCAAAATTTTCGGCAGAGTCTCCTTTGTAAAAATTGGCCCAAACGAGTACAAATAAGAATATATACATAAGCAATAAAAAAGGCATCCCCAAGCGAGAACTAGCACTTCGCCAATTGGCGGTCACAACCACGCAAGCAATAATGTACAACGCCGAAGGGCGAGGAACAAAAGTCAGAGAAAACCATCAGAAAACCATAATAGTACAATCCCGACTCTAAGGTCGAAAGAGTAAGAAATTGGTCTTCTAAATTTAACAAGTAATACAAGTCTGGTTGATGGAGCTTACTAGAAACAAAAGAAATAATAAAAGTACAATGGTGGTCCTGATACAAGTGAACCAACCTACCAAGAAAATCACCCTGAATGAAATGATGTGCCAGCAAGCTGCCAAGGAAACCTGTACATCGAAACCTGTAAGAAAATTTAGCACAACGGCGGTGAGTTGCCAACTCGTGAGTAGAAGACATCTACGAGTTGAAATCGCATGCACGACGCTCTCCTAGGTCATAATAATATACTTAATACAACACTAGTCGTCTTGTAGTGGAAGGGTAATAATCTATGCATAAGTAAAATGCTCAGTGCTTGTGTCAGTACCTCAAGTACTAACATGTCATGTGTATGAGTATGCATGCACCATTAATGTAAAACAATCAACCATGAAATCTGGATATATCTGTAAGAAATAATTAACTTTTATCATAGTAAAATTTGTGTGGTAAGCTGAAACATCATCAATGAAATCCATGAAAATCCGTGTCAAGCATCGACACAAAACATGTAAATCTCAAGGTCTCAATATCTCATAGTCTCAATTTCTCATAGTCTCAATATCTCGGGCTCCGTTAGTCCGGATCGGCCCATATCATCAAATCTCACGACAACGGTTGGTATCCTCCGGATATCCGCCACGCCAGACATCACCGGTAGGTAGTCTTCCCCTGCCAGGCTCATCGTCTACAACTCGAGCTTCTTGCCCCGGGTACCATACCGGGCCCACTATGTACCCGAGACGCTTCATCCACTCCTCGAATCGGGTCTCGAAATCATACAGAAAACATGAAATCTCATGGTGGACGACACATACATCACGAGAAAAGCGCAACTTGCATTTAAAAAAAATGATGATACTAAGCTTTTATTAAATTCTTGCGGTTTTCCCTCAAAACCCAGAAATCTCATAGAAATCCAAAATCCCAAAATCATGAGTAAGTAAATAATGAGTATCGGCATAAGCCACACAATACTGCATGATAATATGAATATGTGAATGCATGAAGTGTCTAAGTAATAAATGCAATGTCTAAACTAGCACATGAGAGTAATCACACAATATTATATTGGACTAGCATTTAGCTGATTAAATCAATAAAAAGATAATATGTTCTAAATTGTACGTGACATGGCAATTACCGAAGATGATGTGTGTGAGGCGGCAAATAAGTGTACGTGGATCATGCGCATCATCGGTAATGGTGCTGGTGTTCTAACAGGCAGAGCTTCATATTAGCTAAAAAAAATATGTATGAATATGCAATGCGACGAATACAACATGAATATAACGGTGAATGTTATTAAACGCACAACTAGAGAATGCATACTAATTACGAGTCATACAGTTTGTTGTTTGGAAAAAGCACGAATCGTGGTTTTTAGAAAATTAGGGGCTACGGGTTTTTTTATGAAAAGATATGTCCTTTGAAATATCCATAGTATTCCCTAGGCTGTCTTTGAAAATGCGCACGATTCATTAGTTTTGAAAATAAATATGACTCGAGCCTAAACTAAGATTTACCTAACCAACTAAGGAACTAACTAAAGAAAATAATCGAAAGGTAAGAAAAATTCTCCTAAAGTCTGAGTCGGTATCTCTAGTAGTCGGCGATCCAGCCTCAATAGCGTCACGTACGTAGTACGACTTTCTCGAGTCAAGAGTGCGGATCAATCATCACATCTATTCCTCATACGGTAAAATCCATCGTACGGCATCCCAAAATTGCAGTACGGGTCAACTATCACATATATATACATCATCGTTCATATAATATCATCATCAAACCATACCATGATCAAGGGTTAATCGCATACATCCCAATATAATCAAACATATATCATCGTCTGTGTAAATATACATCGTCAAATAATCCACTAAAATATCATGTCAGATGTCATATCATGATTAAGTCATATATTACAATCCGGGTTCTGTTCTAGAGTCTCGTTCATTTCAATGTAATCAACACATATTATCATTTATATAAATATATTTTATATAATCTCATTACCCAATGATCCGCTAATATTATAACACATCTCATGCGATAATTCGATCATATATCCAATAGATCACGGCATCAAGCCTAGTCACATCGTCTCAACCCCAGGTATCATATAACATCCTCATTTCACATGTGTGTGTGTGTGTGTGTGTGTGTACCTACACACATTCCTACACACACACACACACACATATACACCAAGTCAAGTTTATGTGTGTGGTGTGTGTGTGTCTACATGAAACCCACGAATTCCCTCCTAGGGAATCATCCTCTGGTTAAGTCCTTCTAAATCAGTCAAAGCCAACCTAAAGTCTTCAATAGTGCCCTACTTGCCAAGAATCTAAGGTTACGTTCGACTTTCTAATAATAATATGTAATATCTTTATTCCACGTTTGCGGGGGTGCTATACACCATCCACCCGACTTACTCCGTAGATATACATCTACTCACCTATTCCTTGTCTGCCGAAGTCGATGCCGCCATCCTCTTCTTCATCGTTCGAAGTCCACGTGAGGGGTACCTATATGAAAACATATATAATTTCGTAAACCGAAATCGCGGACAAAACCAAAACGGCGCACGAAACACGCAAAGGTAAAAACCTATGATCCGCTCATACAAAAGAACCAAATAACCCTCGATATTGGCGTACAAACGCCGATTGATCGAGATAAAAGACAAACGTACAAATCGTAGTTCCAAAACTCACTAATTATAATATAAATAGGGTTTAAATCATCAAAACCTTAAAATTAATCAAATCGTTTTATTTCGTAAAAACCTAGAAAGCACTAAATTTCGTTTTAATTCAAAACTTGATGTTTTAACACAACTAATGGCCATAATAGTCACTAAATATCATTGTTAAGTCATACAAACCATCACCATAATTTAATTTCATCAATTTGTATAAAATCCAAAATTCTAGTTTGCAAAAATATCAAATTTTAACACTTTTTAAAGCAAAATTCACAATTCGACAACTAAGCTAGATTTTGCATATTTTAAATTGTTAAACCACTCATGGAAACCTTAATGATGTGCTAAAAACCATAACTAGATTTTAATCTCACGTTTTGAATTTATTTCTAAAAACCTAGTTAGCAAAATAGCACAATTATCACAATTTTTAAACCAACAATTAGCAACTAGTAACCAAATTAGGTTTTGCATTCAATTAACATGTTAATCTCCTCATTAAAACCATAATCTAATGATAGAAACTCTCATCATAATTTTATCTCACCAATATACATGATTTATTAAAATCTAGTTTGCGAATAGCTTAATTTGAACAATTAAAAATGTAACAATTACTAATTTGACAACTAAATTTCATTTTGCATATCCTAAGATGTTACATTACACTTCCATCCATGATTACATGATAAGAACCCTAATTTGCATTCAAAAACCCTTTCTTGAATTTTTCAAATTAACAACTAGTACAAAATTAACATTTAAATATTCGAGATTTAAGCAATTTACACAACAATTTTACTATAAGTTTAAGATATATACCTCACAAAGTTAAAGATCTAGCATGAAAATCTTGGCCTCCAAAATGGCTTCTTTCTTCATGAATCCAATCTATATTGGTCAAGGAATAATGGGTCGGATTTAGATTAGGAGATTAATGAAGTTTTTATATGGATTTTTGAGGCAAAAATGATGCATTTTTGAGAGAAAATGAGAGTGGGGAAAATGGGGACAGCATGGGAGAGGGCTCAGCCAAGGTGAGGTGAGGAAAAAGAGTGAAGTGAGAGTGTATAGAAATGTGTGGAAACATCCTTAAAGAATGCATCTTTTCACTTACAAGCTTAATTATATAAATTTTTCTAATTTAAATCTTTTCCTAGAAAAGTCTAGAACCATAGAAAAAAAATTTGAGAAAAGATTTTGCATGTTACACACTTGATTCTAATATGTCATGGCTCACTTTGTAAAAATTAACCCATTTCTAATTTGTAATTTGCACTAATTTAATGTATAATTAAAGCTTATGTTAATATTTGAATTTAATTAATTAAGGAAAAATATTTAAGTAAACTAATAATTTAAGTGACTAAATAAATACCAAATAGTAGCAATTACATAGTTAAAATAGGCATATTTAAATCTATATTGAAAAATAATTATAGTTAACTTTTACGGAAAATATGGTTTATTTTACCGATTATCATAAAATTCACCTAAAGGATTTTATTTATTTATTTATTTATTTATTTTTAAAATGTTACATTGTTCCCCCTTAAAGAAATTCGGTCCCCGAATTTAAATTAAAACTTTCCCCTAATTACTAAGAAATTTCAGTAATGCACTCAAATCGTCGTGGCTCAGAAATCATCAATACTTAAAACACATCTTAGCAAAATGCATGTGCACGAAAAGCAAGTACATAACTCAAAATCAAAACTCCATCAAGCATCACGTAATTATCAGAGTTATGGTGAAAACACAATGTCAAAGTCCAATACGAAAACCAACATGCTATACATCAAAACTATAACTTCTATATAGTACGCATCGTTGTAAAATTATTCAATCCTCGGAAAAGAAATGCATGCAAAAACACTTAGGTACCGGTCTCAGAATAGTTCTGCTCGATTATTAAACCAAATAGTAAATATCATAAAAACGTACTGCTCAAAATGAAATTAATCTCAAATACAATATACAAGGTACCCCGTGCGTCCGGTACGCACGGAAATCGAAATCAAATACATATGCCACGAATACACACAGAAACAAAACTAAGTGCAATGGGTGTGCACCAAAAACATCTGTCCAGTGCAACGGGTGTGCACGACAATGCTATCAGGTGCATCTAATCTACACAATCCCCGATTTAGTGCATCTGGTGTGCACAAAATCGTATCAAGTGCGCCAAGTGTGCGCAAGAATCTCAATCAAGTGCACACGGTGCACGAAAACATATACCGAATATCAGAATCGAAATCACAGTATGAAAAGTGCATGAAAACTATGCCGAAGCATACGTCAAAATCATGTGCAACCCATATACACGAAATCAAATCAATATCTCAAAATGTATAAAAATCAAAATCAAGTGCAATGGGTATGCACAAATCGAAAATCAATACAACTGATATATAAAACACGAATAGAGTGTAATGAATGCACATATAGGAAATATCAATCATAAAACGAAATCATCAAAATACTAGAATCCAAACAACGGAAATGTGATATTCGAATCACCAATCGTTAATCGTAACACCAACGTCGATGTGCTCCTCTTCCCTCTGGTGTCGACCGATTCGAACTCGTCTCTTCGTAGCTGTATGAACTGTGCTACAAACGGATATACTCATCTCTAGAGTCTCCCGAGTAATGTATCCCATCACATGATATCCGGACTACGTTAAACTTTTCGATCGATTTATCAAAGTCCCATAATTCCCCGAGAGCTCAACACTCAAGTACAGTTTAAAAATATCCAGTACATGCCCCAGCATCTGCGGACCAGCCGTAGAAGGGCAAACCCAAGCCTTACTAAAGGCACCGCGGAACTGCCGCAAACCCTAAGATTCACCAGCGTTCTCATGGTCATTATGTCGAGTTAGGGTATCATTCTTCTAGAGGGTCCATAGAAATACCTTCTTGTTATTCCGAATACCTTAAACTTGGGAAAATGGGTTTCCGACATTCATTCGAACCTTTTAACTTCGTCTGGACGACATGTGAACACTCTTCGTCCGCACGCTAAGCAATGTTCAACCCTCCAGAATAGACAATACCCTAACGGTCATCGCATTCTCGCCATAGCTCTCTCTGCCCATGTGACCGTGGTAACAGAAACCACCATCCGATATCGACGAAGATAGATCAAAGGAACGAATAGAATACGGTGCAAAGAAATGTACATCCTAAGGCTTCTTAAGAAGAGTAGCGTGTCGTAAGTATGCCGCGGATCATACCCACGGTACGTCACTCTATCTAAGTCACCTACTCCATCAACCATGGTCAACCTAGACCCGGACAATGGTTAAACCCAGCGCTCTGATACCAACTTTGTCATGATCCGAAAGTACGGGACGCGACCGACACTTAAATTACGAAACATCTAAAGGCGTAACGTAATCTAAGTAAACCGAAGCCCAGAAATATAAACCATTTAAAAGAAGAAGTCAAGGAAAACATGTTTTAAAATAACATCAAATTTCTTAAAATTTTCGGCAGAGTCTCATTTGTAAAAACTGGCCCTAAACGGATACAAAAAAGAATATATACATAAGCGATAAAAAAAGGCATCCCCAAGCGGGAGCTGGCTCTTCGCCAATTGGTGGTCATAACTACGCAAGCAATAATATACAACGCCGAAGGACGAGGAACAAAACTCAAAGAAAACCATCAGAAAACCATAATAGTACAAGTGCGACTCTATGGTCGAAAGAGTAAGCAACTGGTCTTCTAAATTTCAAAAGTAATACAAGTCTGGTTGATTGAGCTTACTAGATACAAATGAAATAATAAAATTACAACGGTGGTCCTGATACAAGTGAACCAATCTACCAAGAAAATCACCCTGAATGAAATGATATGCCAGCAAGCTGCCAAGGAAACATGTGCATCGAAACCTGTAAGAAAATTTGGCACAACGGGGGTGAGTTGCCAACTCGTGAGTAGAAGACATCTATGAGTAGAAATCGTATGCACGACACTCTCCTAGGTCATAATAATATACTTAATACAACACTGGTCATCTTGTAGTGGCAGGGTAATAATCTATGCATAAGTGAAATGCTCAGTTCTCATGTCTGTTGATTGAATAGAATTTGATTTCCGATTGTGTAGTTGGTTTTTAGAAAATAGAATTTAGAAATCACAATAAAAAATATTTGACCGCAATCAGTAACGGTGTCGGATGTAGCGCGTTAGTAAGTGCGGATCGTCCACAGGGAAAGTGAGATCCGTTCACTTTTCCGAATTAGATGAGTTGAAAATTTAAGGAAAAGAAAAGAAAACAATTCATGATTTGCATTTGAAGATCAAGAAATAAGAAAATCTAGATCTAGAAAAGACATTAAAAACAAGAATTGAGATGTGTGATAATTTCCAACCAACAATCAAGATTAGAAGTATGGCTCGTAGGAGTAGATCGGATCTATAGATGTGATGAGATCTAAAGATTACTAATTCTTATCCTTTAATGAATTGATACTAGATCGATGCAAATTCATTGAGGTTTAAGGATCTTGCGAGGAAATTAGGGATTTCCTCGTCTTATCCTTTGTCCTTTCAATAGATCGCATTCAAATTCTAGCTTCTAGTTAATCAAATGGTCAATAGTTGTTCCCTAGTTTCGAGTGAACATGATCAAGAAAGCATCATCTCGAAACTAGGTCATTGATAATTTGATTCACTAGAATTTCCAAACATTATAGGATTTAAGAATTGTAAAAATATCTAAATCATCATCATCTAAAGATCGTCACAACTCCTACACGAGCGGAGATTACTCAAACATCATGATCACAAACACAATCACAAATTGAGATCTAATCATTATGCTTGAATTAAAAGATAAGCAAGAATATAGAAAATTCACCTTTATTTATCAACAAATTTCATTACAACTCTCTTGAATTTACAAAAGGAAGGAACTAGATCGTCGATTTCGGCTTCACTCGGCTCCTTGAGTCGCGGATCGGCGTGGATCTCTTGCTCCGTTGAAAATCCGGCGTCGCTTCTAAAGGTTGAAGGAATTCTTGCTTGAATTGATCTCGGGATCTTGATCTTGAGGTTGAATTGGAATTTGGCACAAGTTTTGTCACTAAACTTGTGGAGGGAAGAAGATGGTGATTATTGAACCACCTTTACCCTAGATCTAGGCTCTCTTATATAGACCTCCAAATTCTAGATCTATGATTGAAATTTGAATTCCCTCCACAAGTTTGTTAGCCAAAAGATTTAAATTTCCCTCCAAAAGTTAGTTAAGCCCAAAAATTTGAATTTCCCTCCAAGAGTTTGTTAAGCCGAGCCTTCTAGATGCGCCACGTGGAGCTTCTGGGGTCTTCTGGAAGCTTTGGCCGTTAGGGGAGACACGTGTAAAAAATTTGAGACATTGATCACTTCAAAAGGCCGCAGATCCGCGGCGCCAAGGGGGTTTGGGCCGCGGATCCGCGGTCCTTTAGTGGCCTTGGGGCTTGTTCTTTTTATGGTAACTCTTGGGCTTTCTGGTGGGCCTTTATACAATATGTGAAATCTCATTTGGCCTTCTGTATTGCTCCAGATCTTAAGCCTTTGAGTTGGCGTATCTTTTATCAGTTCTTCTCCCAATTCGGGCTCTGCTTCTGGAATTTCCTGCATTAGACCCCAGACAAGAGTTGTGCAATACAAGGGTGATGCAATGCCATGAAAAACACACAATTTCCCTAAAAGTGCCGGTTTTAGTATACAGTACAAGTAATCCGGTATTTTACATGTGTTTTGCTAATATGTGCGATATGAATACCGGATACCTATACATGAATGCAAAAGGTAGGGAAATTGTCGTGTTAGAAATGCAGTATTTTCGACTGATCAAATTCCCCCAAACTTATTTTCGATCGTCTCGATCGAACTGTTTTATTAAAAGAGAAGGAGAAAATAAAAAAAGAGAAAAACTAACTAGCACACTTTCGTAGGTAACACGATTGCACTGAGCACGTGCAACAAGCCTTTAAACCTCTAGGTGTTTCTAGTAGGAGGAGTGTTGTCTTCTGAGGGTTTTCAGCGGATTGCACCCACAAAATCCAATAATAAAAGGAAGATCATGAATATTACATTTAAAGAAAAGAATTGTAAAAGAAAAGCCTTGAAAATTAGGGTTTCCAACTAAGCTAGTTTTTCGGTTGTCATGAGCCCTATCTTAATAGTCATGAAAAGATGTTTGAAATCACGTCCTCTCTCAATAAAACATCGTCTTATTCTTCATTCCTATCTTTATTCCAAACATCGATCATATCACCCTGCGTGTATGTAAAGGACATCCCTACACCCGGAGAATTCAATTCAAGCTATCATACTCTTGCCCATCAGCCTCAGTACTTTTTAATTGATGAATATTTAGACAAATTTGCTCACACACTTTCATGCGACCGTTAATACTTCTTGAGGTACTAACCGACCGATTACTCATGTGCTTGCTTATTTGGTGTATTTTCCTCGTCTTGCACCACCTAAGGTATAGCAGTGACTCCCAGACCAGTTGTCCTTAGGGCACTAGGTGAAGAGGCACCCTCGCTATAAATTTTTTTATTGCCCTTGGTGATAACAAAACCAGTGTCCATTTTTCTCACCACTTTATATTTTCTTCATTTTTTTAATTTCCTTCATACATCGGCTTTAAGACAAGAGCATTTCAAGGTATCCTCTACTATCCCGGGCTTTAAGACGTGTGTAAGTGCGAATAGCAGGGTATCAACGTTCAAAATGTTTGGCTTCCAGAATAGAAACTATTTTTCAGACTTATTTTTATTCTCAGATTAGTGACGTCCTTCATCTTACTAACCCTTGGGACAACGGCTCATAACTACTTATTACTAGTTCATATAAGAAAATTTCTAATTTTCTTGGTTTTCTTAAATTTTTCTAATCTCATGGATGCAATTTTTCACTATCTAAACTTTTATTATCTTCTTTATGTACAAAATATTATTATTATTTTTTTTTTGAAAATTTTTAAATTTTTCTAGGTTTTGAAAAATTATTTACAAAAAATGATGAACCAAAAGAAAATATTTACACAAAAAATTTTATGGGTTTTGAAATTTTTTGAATTTTTATGGTTTTTTTTAAAGAAATGTTTTGTGCTTATGCAAATGATATGCACATGATGCAAAACTAAGCACAAACCTCCCCCAAACTTGTTTTCAACAGTGTCCTCACTGTTGCCATCAGCTAAATCTTGAAAAACCTGTAAGATTGGGAGGAATTTATTAGTGGGGGCAAAATATTTAAGTGAAGACCCTCCCCCAAACTTATTTTTGGCTCAAAAAATTTTCTTTCCAAGAGCCAGAAAAAAAAATGTCCCCCCCCAAACTTGAGTTATGCAATGTTAAGCTTTGAAAATCACACGAGGGGGGTCAAGAATCAGTGGTCAATGCCAAACTTTGCAAAGACCGAAAATCAACACCAACCATTCGAAGATTTTATCAATGCAGTGCTCGGGTTGGTGGAAGAAGAAGTGGGGAAAGGGTAAGGGGTGGAAGAGAGTGTGTGTGCGTCTCATTTTGGAGAGACGATGCAGTGAATGTGATGGATTGCTCACATTCTTTTTACAGTTCAGAAGAAGGGGTGGAGGTTCAATTTCAATGATTGGGACATGATTCATCTCAACACCCGTGTTATCCAGAAATGCGAGTTCATCAGCGAAGATTTCCTCAAAGGTTTCATCAATACCTCGAAGAATAATGTCATCACAAAGTGCGGGGTGATCTTCAGACTCTAAAAGAAGTTCATAATCGGTGTTAGTTGTTGACCCGGACATCTCAGTAGAAGAGTTCGTATGTGTATGATACATAGTTGGGTCAAACAACAACGTATGAAAAGAGTCAAGATCGGTATCAGGAGGATCATCAAATTCGCTGCTGTCGACATCCATTAAGTCGACAGAACAGACATGAGCAGTAGGTTCGGAGGGTACACTTCCCAACTTGTAAATGTTCAGCTCTATTGACCTATTCCCGAAGGATAGGGTCATAGAGCCATTACGACAGTTGATGATAGCGTTGGAAGTGGCCAAAAAGGGGCGACCTAAAATTACCGGAATTTGATTCCGTGGGTTCGCTACAGGCTGTGTATCAAGTACAATAAAATCCATAGGGAATACGAATTCCTCGATTTTTATTAACACATCCTCTAGTTCACCCCTAGGTTTGGTGATTGATCGGTCAGCCATCTGGAGAGTGCAATGGGCTGGTTTCAACTCTCCGATCCCTAGTTGCTCATAGACTGAGAAAGAAAGCAGGTTAACACTTGCGCCAAGGTCTAAAAGAGCACTGTTGATGTGTTTATCCCCAATAGAAATTGATATCGTAGGACATCCTGGGTCCTTACGTTTCTTTGGTAGCGGAGTGATAAAAGTAGTGCTAATGCTATTGGACATGAAGACCTTCTTTGGCACTTGAGTCTTCCTCTTCCTAGTGCACAAGTCCTTAAGAATTTTTGCATAAGCGGGGACTTGTTGAATCGCATCTAGGAGAGGGATGTTGATGTTAACCTGTTTGAACATTTCCATAACTTTCTCCATATGTGGACTCGATTTGTTAGCCCTTAATCGGTTCGGGTAAGGTGCTTTAGCAATGAGCGCTGGGTCCATCATAGGAGAAGGAAGTGGGGGTAGACGTGATTCCGAAAGAGGAGTAGGGATCGTCTGTGGAGGGATAGAAGAGGTGGGCTGAGGTGTCGAGCCTAGTGGGAAATGGAGAATAGGCTCGTGAGAAGGCGGTGGGGTAGAAGAACAAGGAGCAGAAGTAGAAGTGTGTGTGTGAGGAAAGGTCTCAGCCGGGGTGTTGATAGGATTTTCAATATCATCAACTTCTTCCCCAACATGGTTATCCAGCACTCTCCCAGATCTCAACGTGGTGATTGCATTCACATGATGTGAATAGTCAGGATTGGGTAAAGGTTGAGCTGGGAGTTTCCCTTTTTCTCTTGCACTCATTTCGGCCTTAAGTCGTGCAATCTCAGCTTCCATCGTTTTGATACTCTCAGCTTGGGACGCTGAGTTTTTCTTTATCTCGCCGACAGAAGACCTAACCTCGGCCGACACTTCCATGAAATTTGACATGAGTGATTTCATGGTTTGAGCGAATTGAGAGAACTCGTCAGAACAGGTCGACTGCATAGGATTAGACGGTGTAGGAGTGTTGACCTGGTTTTGGAAATTTTGTGACTGGTAGGGGTGCTGGGTGAGTTGAAGTGGTTGCTGTTGTGGAGGAAGGACCCGTTGGAATTCATTAGGGTTTGGAACCGTGTTTTTGGATTGGTTCCAAGCAAAATTCGGGTGATTCCTCCAACCCTGATTATATGTGGAAGAAAAAGGGTCGTTTCCAGGTCTTTGAAATGCGGCATTGGTATGCTCGAGACCTCGAAACTGAGAGTTTAATGGACATTCTTCCGTCAAGTGAGAAGGATCAGAACAGCACCCACAAACAGTTTTGGGGAGCGACATTGGGTTTAGGGAGGCTGCTAAGAATTTGTGTTCCATAGCGTCGAGCTTCTTTTGCATTGCTGCCATCTCAGCTCGAACACCTATGGACACGTCTATTTGGTGTACGCCACCCATACTCGATGGCTGGGTTCCAGTCTCCCACTGAAGTGACTTTTCAGCGAACTCTTCTAAAAATTTCCATGCTTCCCCATCATCCTTGGTCATAAAGGTGCCTTGACACATGTTTTCAAGGTTTTGTTTAGTGGTAGGGTTACAGCCCTCATATATGATTCGGCAAAGGTCCCATCTCGGGATGCCGTGATGTGGGCATTGAACCAAAAGATCCTTGAATCGTTCAAAGCATTTAGAGAATGGTTCAGCTGGAAGCTGAGAGAATTGATATAGTTCGCTACGGATTCGAGCTGTCTTTTTCATAGGGTAGAATTTCTTAAGGAATGCCGCAATGAATTCTTCCCAATTCGTGATGGAGTGTGCGATGGTGTTATACAGCCACTTCTCGGCTGTATCGCACAAAGTAAATGGAAGAAGTCATAGACGCATGGCATCCACAGAAAGTTGTGATGTACCCATCATTGCGCATACGTTTTCAAATTTGGTGATAAAAACGTATGTGTCTTCAGTCTCGAGACCGTGGAATTTGGGTAGAAGGTTGATGTACTGGGGCTTAATCTCAAAGTTATCCCCATTGGCTGATGGAATGGATAAGCAGATCGAGAGAGGACCTCGCAAAGGGTAGCACCTCTCTTGGAGAGAGATGTGGGGAGGATTCTGTGCACCAACGGACGGCGTCAGAGCAGCGGTAAAGAGGTTCGATGGAGACAGATCCATCGGTGTGGGTGTGGTGGTGGGTAAAAGAAAGGTAAATGGAGAAATACCGACTTCGGAGTCGATCGAGGAGACGTGGACAAGTCGGGCACTAGAATCCCATGTCCAGCCTATCTTGCACTAAAAGGGGTTAGTACAAGTGGCAGCGTGATTTATAATTAGGGGAATGAAGTGAATGCGGTGTTTTGTTTTGAAAATGATACGGATTTTGAAAATATGATGCGATCACAACAAATGCAACAAGCAATACCCTAAAATCTAGTGGTCACCTAGGTCAGGCTCTAGACCGCTCCTAACTGCCAAAAGACAAGTCGCAGGATAAATCCTCCACTGCCTCTTTGTCCCCCTGTGGCCAGGTAAGTGCCAGGTAAGTGGGAAAGTACTCCACTACGTAAGTAGTGGGCCTAATTAATAACCACTAGCCTTCGACACACTTGCCTTAGACACCACAAGAAAACGCGGATAAGCAATGAATTACCCACGGCCTTCTTCTGTCCTAAGTGAGCGCGACGGTTCTTAGAGTCATCTCTAGATATTTTTTAATTAATGAGGGTAATGCGGATGCAGGTTTGTGATTTTTGGGGCCTAGGAAGGGTAATGAACTCCCCACCTAATCTGGATTTGGTCGTGCCCCTTAATGTCCGTATTAATTATGCAAACAACCACAAAATCAAAAACAAGCATAATTTATTTTGCTTTTTGCGGCGCTGCGATTTTTGCAAATAAGCCTGCAACAAATTGTTAATTGGAGCAGATTTTAGGAAGGAGATAAGAAAGCTAGAGGTTACCAGATAAAAATTGTACATAAATCCCATAGAACCGCCGCGATTCCGCCGCGGTTAGCCCCAATGCCGCGGTTCCGCCGCACCTTGAGCTCCTCTCTGCACTGAAAAATTTGGCAATGCTCCTGTTCAGCTCCGAGCTCTCTGGAATTCTCCAAATAATTTTCCAATTTCACAGCAAGCTCCAGATCTCCTTGCAATTAACCACAACAACTCGTTTAGTGTTTTGCGCGAGTTTTGATCTAAAAAATATTGATGGAATAAACTTTTCAACTCAAATTTCAAAAAATGAACAAATAGCACACGATCCCCGGCAACGGTGCCATTTTGATTGAATAGAATTTGATTTCCGATTGTGTAGTTGGTTTTTAGAAAATAGAATTTAGAAATCACAATAAAAAATATTTGATCGCAATCAATAACGGTGTCGGATGTAGCGCGTTAGTAAGTGCGGATCGTCCACAGGGAAAGTGAGATCCGTTCACTTTTCCGAATTAGATGAGTTGAAAATTTAAGGAAAAGAAAAGAAAACAATTCATGATTTGCATTTGAAGATCAAGAAATAAGAAAAATCTAGATCTAGAAAAGACATTAAAAACAAGAATTGAGATGTGTGATAATTTCCAACTAACAATCAAGATTAGAAGTATGGCTCGTAGGAGTAGATCGGATCTATAGATGTGATGAGATCTAAAGATTACTAATTCTTATCCATTAATGAATTGATACTAGATCGATGCAAATTCATTGAGGTTTAAGGATCTTGTGAGGAAATTAGGGATTTCCTCGTCTCATCCTTTGTCCTTTCAATGGATCGCATTCAAATTCTAGCTTCTAGTTAATCAAATGGTCAATAGTTGTTCCCTAGTTTCGAATGAACACGATCAAGAAAGCATCATCTCGAAACTAGGTCATTGATCATTTGATTCACTAGAATTTCCAAACATTATAGGATTTAAGAATTGTAAAAGTATCTAAATCATCATCATCTAAAGATCGTCACAACTCCTACACGAGCGGAGATTACTCAAACATCATGATCACAAACACAATCACAAATTGAGATCTAATCATTATGCTTGAATTAAAAGATAAGCAAGAATATAGAAAATTCACCTTTATTTATCAACAAATTTCATTACAACTCTCTTGAATTTACGAAAGGAAGGAATTAGATCGTCGATTTCGGCTTCACTCGGCTCCTTGAGTCGCGGATCGGCGTGGATCTCTTGCTCCGTTGAAAATCCGGCGTCGCTTCTAAAGTTTGAAGGAATTCTTGCTTGAATTGATCTCGGGATCTTGATCTTGAGGTTGAATTGGAATTTGGCACAAGTTTTGTCACTAAACTTGTGGAGGGAAGAAGATGGTGATTATTGAACCACCTTTACCCTAGATCTTAGCTCTCTTATATAGACCTCCAAATTCTAGATCTATGATTGAAATTTGAATTCCCTCCACAAGTTTGTTAGCCAAAATATTTAAATTTCCCTCCAAAAGTTAGTTAAGCCCAAAAATTTGAATTTCCCTCCAAGAGTTTGTTAAGCCGAGCCTTCTAGATGCGCCACGTGGAGCTTTTGGGGTCTTCTGGAAGCTTTGGCCGTTAGGGGAGACACGTGTAAAAAATTTAAGCCATTGATCACTTCAAAAGGCCGCGGATCCGCGGCGCCAAGGGGGTTTGGGCCACGGATCCGTGGTCCTTTAGTGGCCTTGGGGCTTGTTCTTTTTATGGTAACTCTTGGGCTTTCTGGTGGGCCTTTATACAATATGTGAAATCTCATTTGGCCTTCTGTATTGCTCCAGATCTTAAGCCTTTGAGTTGGCGTATCTTTTATCAGTTCTTCTTCCAATTCGGGCTCTGCTTCTGGAATTTCCTGCATTAGACCCCAGACAAGAGTTGTGTAATACAAGGGTGATGCAATGCCATGAAAAACACACAATTTCCCTAAAAGTGCCGGTTTTAGTATACAGTACAAGTAATCCAGTATTTTACATGTGTTTTGCTAATATGTGCGATATGAATACCGGATACCTATACATAAATGCAAAAGGTAGGGAAATTGCCGTGTTAGAAATGCAGTATTTTCGACTGATCATCAGTGCCTCAAGTAGTAACATGTCATGTGTATGAGTATGCATGCACCATGAATGTAAAACAATCAACCATGAAATCTTGATATATATGTAAGAAATCATTAACTTTTATCATAGTAAAATTTGTCTGGTAAGATGAAACATCATCAATGCAATCCATGGAAATCCGTGTCAAGCATCGACACAAAACATGTAAATCTCAAGGTCTCAATACATCATAGTCTCAATATCTCATAGTCTCAATATCTCGGGCTTCCTCAGTCTGGATCGACCCATATTATTAAATCTCACGACAACTGTCGGTATCCTCCGGATATCCGCCGCGCCAGACATCACCGGTAGGTAGTCTTCCCCTTTCAGGCTCATCGTTTATAACTCGAGCTTCTTGCCCCGGGGTACCATACCGGGCCCACCAAGTACTCGAGACGGTTCATCCACTCCTCGAATCGGGTCTCGAAATTCAACAGAAAATATGAAATCTCATGGTGGACGACATATATGTCACGCTTCGCTTCCCAGTGTACGGCGAAGGGGACGCGACGAGGCCCGCTACGTATATACTCAGAAGTACATACGCTAAGCGTATCTAAGCAATATAAAATAAATACAAAAGAGACAAGAAATAAAATGAACAACAACTTTTATTTATTAACATTCTTTGTACAATGCATGAAAGGAAATACAGCTGAAATAAAAAGATGCCTAAACAGTGGCATAACAGGAAATGTAAAATAGTGAATGGAAAAGTGTACAATGAACTAAAGTGCTGGATCTTCGGCAAACTACTCCAAGTCTTCTGCAGATGGCTCGATCTCTGCCGGATCCGAATCACCTGACGACATTCAAAAAAGAAAGAAATAGAATGTCGTCAGCGAACAGGTCACTCGGTAAGTCCCAAAGGTAAGAGGGAAGTAGAAAAGACAGAATATGAAGATATCTTTTAAAGTTGTATACGATTGTTGTGATGTTGTGTTAACGCTGTTGTTTGTAGCTTGGTACAGAAGGATGCCAGTGTATACGAGGGGGGTCTCTATATGCTAGAGACCAGGGCAAACGAAATGCACAAGGAACCGTTAAGCCACGGTACAATAGCAACGGAATATAGGTTAGGTGTATTAATCTAACCACTTCGTGCTACCTTTAACACCTTTCGTACCAATCTACCCCTTAAACCCCGCGATATCTTGTTTGTATTGTTAACTTGTAAATTTGTATTGATTATATGAGTGATTGACTGACTGACCGAAACCATGATATTAGGAAACGATTATAACCGTAGAGTCATGTAAATGGAATACTGAGAATCATGTAAAAGGAATATATATATCCATGGTTCGGTTCAGTCAAGTTGTATAAATTGATAATTATATTCATGGATTCATGTGTTCATATTGATTTGGAATATTGTAGATTATAGATTGACTTGAATCATATTCAAGTCAGATTAATCAGACTCAAACCCGAGTCAGACAATCAGAAATGTGAATCGAGCTCTTATAATTGCTAGGGTTCTTAGGGTAATTTATAAACTTGAGAGGGTTTTATGTAAAAATACTTTTATATATTTTTCAAAATACACCTCAAGTATTTATTGTTCGTCTTTAGAGTTGTAATGAGAGTAGATTTTATGTTGTGAAATTTCTAGTGAAAATATCCTAGTTTTATAAATAAGGGTATTTATTTGTAATATTGATTATTTGAAGTTCATGGTATTTTAGTGTAAAACTTATTCTTAAGATTTTTAGGAAAAGGTGAAAAATTTATATTGTAATAAAATAGATATTTAAATGATAAATATACATATGTTTATACAAAAATAATTTTAATAAATATTTTATATTCCAAAAATCTCATTTTCTTAAGATGTCGTATTTTAAACCTTTCGAGACCGAATGCTCCTTGCGGAGGTCTGAATCTCGCACTACTAGCCCGAGGGTGCGCAATAAACCGCACGATCCCAAACGGGTTCCCCAAAGATGGGTTGTAGCGGCGCTTTGCAAAAATTGTAAAATACTAATCCTTTAGAAAACGGTTTTATAAAGTAAAAGGTATTTATTTGCAAAGTGTAATTTTCCGTATTTTAGATTCTAGGGTTTCCTAAGCCAACTAGCCTATTTCTAAAGGGTCTAAACGACAAGTCGTTAGAAGTCTCAAATCGCCTCTTCACCGCCAATTGTGGCCAGGTAAGTACAAGTGAGGAAGGAGGGATCCGCTCACGAATCGTGAGACGGGCCTTTTAAAGTTACCTAAGCTCACTTGTCTAGCCTAGACACCACAAAGTCAGGTTTAGATAAACGATCGATGTCCACAACTTATCGTGTTTTCCTAATAAGAAGTATTTATTTAAAAGTGTATCAAATCTAAAACTTTTAAGAATGGTTTTATTAAGAATATGGTATTTAAATGAAAGTTTCGTTTTATCGTATTCTAAGTTTTTGATGATGTCGTTTAAGGTTGTATTTGCGTGTGTGTGGAGGTAGGTCATTACCTCGTGCTCTATTTTAAATGTATAGCAAAGTTAAGAGGTTAAATGTGAAATCGAAACATGATGGTATTAAAGCAAAAAATATGATAAATTGGTAAGGTTATCATTTAATGTGATGAAACTTATTCAAATTGATTTTTAAAAGTTTAATAGTGAAGATAAAGATGTTTAGGCATGAATGTATTGGTTAGAAGTGAAATTTTATAGAAAACCGAATCGGAAATCGAATTTGTTCCGATTCCGTCGGGTTTCGTAATTTCGTATTTTAGAGAAATAGAAAAGGGGATAGAGTGGGACTTACGGGCTTCGATCTATACTAAGGAGGGAAGGGGAACTAAAGGAGTTGCCGACGCGTTGCTTCGTCGCCGGTTGTTTCTAAAAACGTCGCCGGAATTCCCGCCGGAATTTCGTCGGAGCTTCGCCGCGAACTTGTTTTCAAAGTACACACTTCTTGGAAAATTTTGAGAGAGTGAGCTTAGGGTTTTGGGATGAGAGGGTAGAGGGTAGGGGGTGTATTTATAGGGTATGCTAGGGTAGGGTAGGTGAAAGGTTTTTAATTAAAAAAAATTGTAAAAGTTATAGAAAATCATTAAAAATTATAGTAAATGGGGTGTATTTAACTCTCGGGAACCGATCCAATAAATTAGAGTATGCAGGGGGTTTGGAATACAAAAAGACAGATTTTTGGTGTTGACGACTTGCCCGTCTGGCCGAGTCCGGCCGGCGGCGCCGTGCAGAGTTGGCCGGTCCGCCGTTCGAGTCGGCCAAGTCGGAGGTCAGGGAGGTGGGAGGGGTCGTCTGGTGTAGCCTCTGGTATATTTAGTTTTTCAGGTTTAGTTCAAAGTTTGGGAGTTATGGTGTGTGGACTGTTGGGCTTCCAAAGGATTTAAAACAAAAACAATATAAAAATAATGTGGGGCAGGGGATTTGAATTCTGGTGGATTGGTTCAGCAGTGCAAGGTGTTACCAATGAGCTATAAGCTCCTTCTTGTAATTATTGTGTGAAATAATTACTTAAAGTGGTAACAACAACATTAAATACCCCAAGTATACTTCAAATTTAAATCAATTTTATGTATACAAAAATTGGAGTTGTTACAACATACATCACGAGAAAACCGCAACTTGCATTTTAAAAAAAATGATGATACTAAGTTTTTATTAAATTCTTGCGGTTTTCCCTCAAAATCCAGAAATCTCATAGAAATCCAAAATCCCAAAATCATGAGTAAATAAATAATGAGTATCGGCATAAGCCCCACAATACTGCATGATAATATGAATATGTGAATGCATGAAGTGTCTAAGTAATAAATGCAATGTCTAAACTAGCACATGAGAGTAATCACACAATATTATATTGGACTAGCATTTAGCTGATTATATCAATAAAAAGATAATATGTTCTAAAGTGTACGTGACATGGAAATTACCGATGATGATGTGTGTGAGTCGGCAAATAAGTGTACGTGGATCATGCACATCATCAGTAATGGTGCTGGTGTCCTAACAGGCAGAGCTCCATATTAGCTAAAGAAACATATGTATGAATATGCAATGCGACGAATACAACATGAATATAACGGTGATGTTAGTTATATGTATGCCCTAGAAGCCATTACTGTACATATGATGTATATTGTAGTGGATGCTTGGACATATATAGGGAGGAATTTCTTGCTTGACATGATACTATGCTATCTGGTTGTACATTATCTTAACATGTACTATCGTCTCTATGTTACATGTTGATAAAACCCTTAGGATATGTACTCGACTACTGGGACTATGATGAGATCATACTAGTGGGGCCACGGTAGTCGACGAGTACATCCTGTAACTGTTCCTAGTCGAGGGTGTATCGAGACAGGGCATCGATACACCAGAGTAGACTAGCGTATACGCATCTTGACCCATATGATGGGCGATGGATGATCCCATATCCATCGGTGTTTGACATCAAGGATGGTGTACGGGTGCTCAGTGGAGACTGGGTATACTGGACGGACTCACCGAGAACTCCCAGATGGTATTACACCTCACGTCAGATGGCAGTTCTCTGGTGACACTGGTACAGGTTAGTCTGTAGACCCGAGATCATCATAGAGTCTTGTGTGATTTCCACTGTGCTTTGATTTCCATCATACCACGTCCAAGAGGGCATGCAAAAAGGTGGCTTTTGGGTACAGTCCCGAATCACATGGAGGCAACGAGCGATAGGAGGGGATTCGTCTCTCCCGGTATAGGGAGTTGATGTTGTGCTGTGTTCGATTGGCTATAACTGGAAATCCCTGGCTAGGGATGCTGAGATTTAATGGTAAGTGTTATCAGTAGTTTCTCGAACTGTTATAGACCTCATATCGACATGACTTATCAAGCTACTGGGGTCTGACATTTACCACCCCTAAGCGAGATATGCGACATATCAGACGAAGAGACCGGACTGTACAAGAGTGTTAATGATTGGATTCGCAGGAGAATGTACAGGCTTGCTTGTTGATCTTCTGATCTATCAATACCTGGGTGGCTCTTACGTTTAGCTGACTGCTTGCAGGTTGTGGGTGTTTGAAATTATCATCACGTACTGCCGGCGTATTGACGATTCTTTAGAGTCCTACACAGAGGTTTCTTGGCTCGGGCAAAACGAAGTAGGGGCACATATATGATATGTGCGGGACCGAGAACAATACGTGTATGTGATACCGTATTAGATTCTCACGATATGAGATATCGGCCGGATATTTGATATCAGCCGGGTCATCGGATCAAGTGTTGATTCGATGAATCGGTAAATGATATATTAGTCGGTTATATGCGATATAGCCGGATCATCGGATCAAGTGTTGATTCGATAATTTAATGTATAATTATATATTTGATATATTAAATTACATTAACTAATATAAGCTCACTAAAAATTCTTTTTCTCACTCGGGTAATACATTGATATATATGCGATATATGTTAATTGTATTATTTTATTTTGTTACAATAAATATTGTATATGTGATATATAATATTGTAAAATGTTAGGGTTATTAATGCAACATGTTTAGTGGAGATTAAACATGGTTAGGGTTTGATTTGGGTTAATCTTTTCTAGAAGTTTCTAGAAGATTTGCTTTTGTTTTTAACTAAAGATATTTTCTAAAGATCTTTTGGATGATATTTGTTAACCCAACCCAACCCTTAACCATGATTCATTCTCTACATGGATTAATTTATCATACTTAACTCATGGTTGTATTTCTAATCTCACCACAATTCATTATCCATCACAAAGTAAATTGATTCTTTATCTTCCTTCTCTTTTTCAATGGAAAAGCTTTCTCGCTTTTTGCTTAGTGATGATTTTGAGTGATAAATAGAAAACAAATGTGAGCTAAAATCCTAATCTATCCTAGCCATTTATATTAGGGTGTTCACTTCATTTGTGAGTGAGAGCTTGTGTTTAAGAAACTTCAAGGTAGATCATCTTAGTTATCGAAGATCGGAAGCAAGTTTGCATCATTCTCTTTGTGGATCCTCTCTAGAGTCTGGGTACATGATGATCGCAGTGAAGGGACCTCAACACGGAGCTTATGAAGTGAAGGACCGGACTACAAAGGTTGTAATCCCAAACTCTTAGATGTTAAAGTATTTAACATACTTTGTTTCGCCTAATCTCTAGTTTAAAGATCTTGGTTAGGGTTGTTCGGCACGGCTAAAATTTAAAATCGGGCATGGTTAATACCTTGTAGAACCTTATTAGAGTTCCTAGTAACCCTATAGTGGTATCAGAGCCAAGATAAAGCTTTAGGCGATATCTAGATGAAGTTTAAAGTCCGATCGAACTCAGAATACCCGTAAAACCCTAGTTTTTGGAAATTTTTTCAAAAGTTGATTTTTTCTGCATTAAAAATACTCAGAAATATAAGCAGGGAATTATAAGGATATCTGTGCAAAACGAGACACTAATACCATTAATTAGCCGCGGAACCGCGGCAAAGACATGCTTTGCGTGGCGGTTCCGCGGCGGAACAGTGACATTAGGGTTTGGGTTTTAAACAGTAATATTCGTACAGATTTCCTGATTGTTCTGGGAATTTTTAATTTTACTCAAGTGTTGAGTTTTCTGGGTTGTATTGGGAACTCGTTGATTCGATCGGAAAGTATAGCTTCGTTTAGCTTGTCCGGGTATTTTTAGAACGTGTTAAAATGTTCGAACGGATATCAATAACTCACTTTTTCCCCTGCCGGAAAATTTTCAAGTGTTGGATTTTTCCGTAGTTTAAGAACGTTCTAAGTCGTGGAAGTAACGTGGTGGACCCTCTAGAAGACAACAAACCTTAACTCGATTATGTGACCGTCTGAACCGCCTCTAAACCTTAGGGTTTGTGGCAGTACGGCGTTGCCACATGTGAGGCGTTGGCTTGACCCTTCTACGGCTGGACCATTGGTACTGTGGCATATGGTGGATGTTTTTAAACTAATTTCAAGTGTTGAGAACCATTTGGGAAAACTTGGGTGTTTGTTTATTCGATCGAAAAGTTTAATATTGTCTATTTATCTGGAATGTGATACAATATTTGGAATTCACAAATAGTTATGAGATAACTAATTTGAATATTGTAAATTTAGTAGATTAGTCTTATTTGATTGGTTGCCGCAGAATTTTGATGTGATCAAAAGTCCGTCACAATCACGCAGCGTACGCGGATACTCGCCGGGTAAACTTAATAGACAGCCACGCCCCATAGCCCCGACCAAGTGACTGTAGGAGAACCCCGTCGCCAAAAGCATCCGTTCGGGTGCTCGCGGCAGCGGTGTTCCGCTTTAGTGCACTTCGTCGACGGCATCGGGGGTGCGGCCATCTACTAAAGTTTGCGACGAGCATTCGATCATGGATGTCGGGAATCTTGTTTAATTGCCCGACTTGATATTGAAAAGAGTTTTCGATAAATGAGACTAAAATGCGGGATTTATAATTGTTAGGCATGCGATGTCTAAGGAATTCATTTGGATAGGCATGCGATGTCTAAGGAGGTTGCGGATTCCAACTGTTGTAGTTTTACACTTTCTTTTCTGCGACCGTATGTGTAGTATGTAGTTGTATCGCCGGTTTTCGTTTCTATACATCAACGACAATCGGTGTATGCATACCTACTTACGTTGATGATATGAGATATTATGTGTTGCTGTGATATGTTATATTGGATCGTCGTGTTTGAATAGCCGGGGTTTTATGTGAGATGAGAGTTTTTTCTTTTTCATTCATCTAAAATTCAATTGTATGTAATATTCTTTTGTTGGGGCACTTCTGGGCTGAGGATGATGTCACCATTGTATATTATTTACTTTTCTGCATTAGGATAGACCCAAGGCGGGGAGCACAAGTAAGCAGGTTCTAGGGTCCAGTGGGAGACCATCTCGAGGAGTTGAGACCGGGTCTCCTAACTGTAGAATTGACAGGCTTACTTGCCGCTCTCGTAGGGGTCTAGGGATGTGGGTTTGGCTATTCATCGCGACCGTGGAATCCGTGTTTTATATAGGCTCGTATTAAAATACGGACGTCCTAGTATATCCAATATTTCATATATATTCTTCTGCTGCAATGTTCTGTGATGAGATCATATTACTGCCTGAGACGAATGTTTATATTATATATATGAGATATATATTATATATTGTTGATTTAGTTTCATATCTGATGCTTGTGAAGCATATTAAAATGGGACTTCATTAATGAGATCAATGAAATAAAAGAAACCTAAAGATGTTGTAGAAACTTATTTAAAAACTGGTAGCTCTAGTTCTTGCTTTGCATAGCGGTGTTCCTTGTAGAACATCCAGCACCTTATTCGATAAGGAAAGAGCCGAGATCCCTTCACCGGGGGTGACCTCTTTAGCGAAAATAGCAGATGCTGCATACTCGGTTTATCTTTTGATTACTTCTATAGTTTTTGCCTTACATAGTGATATTTGTGAAATATCCTGCACCTTATTCGATGAGGAAAGAGCCGACGATCCCTTCACCGGGAGTGACCTCTTTAGCAAAACTAGAAAAGCTTAAAACACTCCATTTCAAATCACTCGATTCTTCGACAATATCAAGTTCTTTACGCAAAGGGTTTTCTTAAAAACTTGTCATAGCCCTCCGTCGTTTCAGATAAGTGATAGTTAGTATTCGTGCTACGTTTGTTGGCCTTTGTCAAGGCGTAGTGTGCGGTAGCTGATTACTGCTTATCTGTATAAGCATATGATGTGATTGGATTAGGGTAGTCGTGCGACCTTGTTGGCCTTTGTAAAGGACCGTGTGGGTTGGTTTAATTCAATCAGGAAATGATGGATTGAACTTGACTAGTATCCTATGGTTTGTTGGCCTTTGTCAAGTTCATAGGAGGTCAGGGGTAAAATATTATTGGGAATTTCAAGTGTTGAATTTTGCAATGAGATTGCATACCTTCTATGAGATAGTTGGATCCCGATACTCGCTGCGAATAAGAGTTACTCCTGAGAGAGTTTTACACATTACAATTAGCCAATCAAGTAGGTGTTTAGAAAGGTGTCAACGGGGTTACGCCCCTGGGAAAACGAGGTTTACTTTAATTAAATCCGTGTGAAAGCACGGGGAACCTCCCTCAAAGTACTAGCACTAGCCTGGCTGAAAGATTGGTGAACTTGTAGCGTGTAGTTAATCCCGGCTAGTCTTTCCTTTTAGGGTTTGAAGGAAGATTTGACTAAAACTGTGGGAGACATCTTGATTAGGTATATTAATAACCAATTTAATCTTGCAAGAGCATACGCTGAGTGTTTTCTTCTCTCTCTCTCCAGGTAGCGACCATATACGCCTTAATCAAGATAATAATACGGATGAATTGACCGAACCCGCTTGTTATACTGAGCTATGGAACGTTGGTCCTGCTCTAACTTATAATTGTTACAAGACAGAGCAGGAAATAGGGGATTACCAGAATTCCCGTGCCGCCCAAACGAAGATAGTATATGCTGATGCATCATCTTCAGGTGTGCTCATTATACAGAATTGTTTCTCAATATCCTTTACGTCCTGGGTAAGTGATACCAGATCAGGATCCCGCAAATGTAATCTGTTACATGGGCTACAGAAAGGTAGATGACTGAGAACGGGTGATAAGTTTCATGAGATAGAAACGGTGCAAGTGTTGCAGCCAAGTCTGTTGGTAGTTATCACCCTGTATTAGCATATACATTGATTCTGAATGAATGTTATTAGATACCGAACCTGATATACAAAATCATATCAGTCTCTTTAATAGTAAAGAAGGATATAATTTTGTATTGTTGGATAATGTTTTGAACATTTCTTATATCAAGAGTTGATCGGTTCAGGCACGTTATCTAAAAGCATTGACGTTCTAAATCAAACTACAGTTCTTAGTATAAAGAACACACACAAGAGGAAGAGTTCAGAAATGAACGAATCCTTCTTGAGGCATTGTAGACTAGGTCCTATCAATACGACCCGACTAGCTAAGTTGCATTAAGATGCATATTTAAATCTGTTTGAATTTACATCTTGTGAAACTTGCCGGTCATGTCACAAAGATAAGATGACCATAGCTCTGTTTATTGGAAACAGAGAAAGAGTTAGTGAACTCTTGGGATTGATACATGCTGATGTATGAAGGTCCCCTTTCTACACATGCCAAGACTGGTTCTTTATACTTCATTACATTCACTGTTTATCTCTTAAGATTCGAACATATATTCCTGTTGAAACACAAGTCTGGACCTTTTGAGATATTCACAGAATATAAGTTAGAAGTAGAGAACCAAAAACGGGTATAAGTATTATGTCCTTTGATGAGATCAGGGAGGAGAATACTTGAGCACGGAATTCCTGGACTATTCTAAAGGAGAATGAGATTCTCTCTCAGCATTACTCCTCCGTATACACCATAGCACGATGGTATATCAGGGCGGAGCAATAGTACCCTATGTGATATGGTGTGCTCTATGATGAGCACTACTGAGTTTCCTATTTCCTTTTGGGAGTTATGCACTTGAGAAGCTGCATACCTATTGAATAGGGTTCAAATCAAATCAGTTGCCTACCACTTCATATGTGATATGGAAAGGGAAGAGCCCATATCTTAAGTTTGTTAAGATTTAGGTTGTCCGGCCAATGTCTAAAAACCAAAATCCGGACAAGCTCGAGGCAAAGTCAGATCTGTGGAAGTTTGTTAGATATCCCAAGCATACGCAAGGGAATATCTTCTACCTAACCGAGGGACAAAAGATGTTTTGTTTCTCAACATGCCACCTTTGTGAAAGGGAATTTCTTATGAAGAAATTAGTGGTCATGAGGTAGGACTGGAAGGAGTTCCAGCTATACAAACTACAGTAGATGATTTGGTAGAACCAAAGGATTCAATAGATTCTAACGAACCTCAGCCTCTCCGCCGATCTAGTAGGGTTCCTCACCCACCTGAGAGATACTTCGGTTTTCTCTATGATAGTGGGAGCGAGGATTGCATCATGAGATGTTGACCCAACTAGTTTCGAGCTGTCCATCAGGAGTGAGACTCTGTAAGAATGGCTGGATGCTTAGTGATCTGAGATGGAATCCTTATACACCAATAAATTATGGACTTTGGTTGCTTTATCTGAAGGGTTAAATCCCCATCAGGAGCAAGTATATCTTAAGAAGATTACTTGGTGTACATGGAAAAGTTGAGACTTTCAAAACTATGCTTAAATCCATCCAGATCCTACTTGCCACTGCTACATACCATGACTATGATATCTGGCGGTTGGGTGTCATAACTGCTTTTCTAAATGATGTTTTGGGAAAAAGAGTCTATAAGTACATAGCCAGAGAGCTTCGTAGACAGTGTGAGTAGCGAAAACGTGTGCAAGATGCTTTATAGGATAAAGCAGGCATCGCGGAGTTGGAACATCTGTTTTGATGTGGTAGTCAAAGAGTTTGACTTCATCAAAATGGTAGATGAACTTTGTATATACAAAAGGGTAGTAGAGAGTATGGTGGTGATCCTCGTAGAGTACGTGGATGACATACTCTTGATAGGGAAGGAGTTTCCTATGCTACGCTCGGTCAATCTCCTCTTATCACAAGGATTCTCCATATAGGAGCAAAGTGATACCTCATAAATCCTAAGTATTATATCTATAAGATAGATCTAATTGGTTGCTAGTATTCTCACTAGGTGTAGTGAGATGGTATCGATCGATCCTGGGGAGAATCACGGGAAAAGTTCCAGAGTGATAAGGACGACTGAATGTCAGTCGCAGGCATTGTCTTTACCCTCAGTGGAGGGACGGTATGTTGGAAGAGTTCCAAGCTAGATACCGTGACATACTAGACGATTAAAGGCAAGATACATCGTTACCGAAGATACTACCAAAGAGGCAGTCTGGATATATTTTAGTTTATAAGATGAACTTCGTTCCAACCATTGTGTGACAATGGAGTAATGGCTTTGGCCTAGGAATGCCCTTCTCATCAGAAATCCAGATATAATTCTTAGACAGTATCACCTGATCATGGAAATGGTTGATCTCCAGGGAGATCGAGGTTAGGAGAGTAGACACAGAGGACAACAGCGCGGATCCACTCACAAAGTCCTTTTCCCCAGTAGAGACTTTTATGGGATGGTTGAGTATAAGATACTTCAACCACAGCTAATTGTTGGGTATGCGATACCACAAAAGATGGCCCTAGTGCAAGTGGGAGATTGTTAGTTATATGTATGCCCTAGAGGCCATTACTGTACATATGATGTGATATATATTGTAGTGGATGCTTGGACATATATAGGGATGACTTTCTTGCTCGACATGATAGTATGCTATCTGGTTGTACTTTATCTTAACATGTACTCTGATTGTCTCTTTGTTACATGTTGATAAAGCCCTTAGGATATGTACTCAACTACTGGGACTATGATGAGATCATATTAGTGGGGCCACGGTAGTCGACGAGTACATCCTATAACTGTTTCTAGTCGAGGGTGTATCGAGACAGGGCATCGATACACCAGAGTAGACTAGCGTATACGCATCTTAACCCATATGATGGGTGATGGATGATCCCATATCCATTGGTGTTTGACATCAAGGATGGTGTATGGGTGCTCAGTGGAGACTGGGTACACTGGACGGACTTGCCGAGAACTCCCAGATGGTATTATACCTCACGTCAGATGGCAGTTCTATGGTGACACTGGTACAAGTTAGTCTGTAGACCCGAGATCGTCATAGAGTCTTGTGTGATTCCCACTGTGCTTTTATTTCCATCATACCACGTCCAAGAGGGCGTGCAAAAAGGTGGCTTTTGGGTACAGTCCCGAATCACATGGAGGCAATGAGCGATAGGAGGGGATTCGTCTCTCCCGGTATAGGGAGTTGATGTTATGCTGTGTTCGATTGGCTATAACTGGAAATCCCTGGCCAGGGTTGTTGAGATTTACTGGTAAGTGTTATCAGTAGTTTCTCAAACTGTTATAGACCTCATATCGACATGACTTATCAAGCTACTGGGGTCTGACGTTTATTACCCCTAGGCGAGATTTGCGACATATCAGACGAAGAGACCGGACTTTACGGGAGTGTTACTGATTGGATTCACAGAAGAATGCACAGACTTGCTTGTTGATCTTCTGATCGCTCAATACCTGGGTGGCTGTTACATTTAGCTGACCGCTTGCAACTTGTGGGTGTTTGATATGATCATCACCTACTGCTGGCGTATTGACGATTCTTTAGAGTCCTACACAGAGGTTTCTTGGCTCAGGAAAAATGGAATAGGAGCACATATATGATATGGGCGGGACCGAGAACAATACGTGTATGTGATAACGTATTAGATTCTCGCGATATGAGATATCGGCCGGATATTTGATATCAGCCGGATCATCGGATCAAGTGTTGATTCAATGAATCGGTAAATGATATATTAGTCGGTTATATGCGATATAGCCGGATCATCGGATCAAGTGTTGATTCGATAATTTAATGTATAATTATATATTTGATATATTAAATTACATTAACTAATATAAGCTCACTAAAATATTCTTTTTCTCACTCGGGTAATATATTGATATATATATATGATATATGTTAATTATATTATTTTATTTTGTTACAATAAATATTGTATATATGATATATAATATTATAACATGTTAGGGTTATTAATGCAACATGTTTAGTGGAGGTTAAATATGGTTAGGGTTTGATTTGGGTTAATCTTTTCTAGAAGTTTCTAGAAGCTTTGCTTTTGTTTTTAACTAAAGATATTTTCTAAAGATCTTTTGTATGTATTTGTTAACCCAACCCAACCCTTAACCATGATTCATTCTCTACATGGATTAAGTTATCATACTTAACCCATGGTTGCATTTCTAACCTCACCACAATTCATTATTCATCAAAAGTAAATTGATTCTTCTTCTTCCTTCTCCTTTTCAATGGAAAAGCTTTCTAGCTTTTTTCTTAGTGATGATTTTGATGAGAAATAGAAAACAAATGAGAGCTAAAATCCTACTTCATTATCCTAATCTATCCTAGCCATTTAGATTAGGGTGTTCACTTCATTTACGAGTGAGAGATTGTGTTTAAGAAACTTCAAGGTAGATCATCTTAGTTATCGAAGTTCGGAAGCAAGTTTGCATCATTCTCTTCGTGGAGCCTCTTTAGAGTCCGGGTACATGGTGATCGCAACGCAGGGACCTCAACACGGAGTTTATAAAGTGAAGGACCGGACTACAAAGTTTGTAATCCCAAACTCTTTGATGTTAAAGTGTTTAACATGCTATGTTTCGCTTAATCTCCAGTTTAAAGATCTTGGTTAGGGTTGTCCGGCACGGCTAAAATTTAAAATCGGGCATGGTTGATGCCTTATAGAACCTTATTAGAGTGACTAGTAACCCTACAGGTGAATGTGTAGTAAACAAACAATAAGAGAATATATACTAATTACGAGTCATACAATTTGTTGTTTGGAAAAAGCACGAAACGTGGTTTTTAGAGAATTAGGGGCTACGGGGTTTTTATCAAAAGATATGTCCTTTGAAAAGTCCGTAGTATCCCTCAGGCTGTCTTTAAAAATGCGCACGATTTGTTAGTTTTGAAAATAAGTATGACTCGAGCCTAAACTAAGATCTACCAAACCAATTAAGGAACTAACTAAAGATACTAGTCGAAAGGTAAGAAAAATCCTCCTAAAGTCTGAGTCGATATCTCTAGTAGTCGGCGATCCAGCCTCAATAGAGTCACGTACGTAGTACGACTTCCTCGAGTGAAGAGTGCGGATCAATCATCACATCTATTTCTCGTACGGTAAAATCCATCGTAGGGCATCCCAAAATCGGGGTACGGGTCAACTATCATATATATATACATCATCGTTCGTATAATATCATCATCAAACCATATTATGATCAAAGGTACTGTACTATAATCGCATACATCTCAATATCATCAAACATATATCATCGTCTGTGTAAATATATACCGTCAAATGATCCACTAAAATATCATGTCAGATGTCATATCGTGATTAAGTCACATATTACAATCCGGGTCCTATTCTAGAGTCTTGTTCATTTCAATGTCATCAACACGTATTATCATTTATATAAATATATTTTATATAATCTCATTGCCCAACGATCCGCTAATATCATAACACATCTCATGTGATAACTCGATCATATATCCAATAGATCACGACATCAAGCCTAGTCACATCGACTCATCCCCAGGTATCATATAACAACCTCATTTCACATGTATATGTTATACACACACACTCCCCCACACCCACACACCCCTACACACATTGCTATATAGACACACACATATATACACCAATTCAAGTTTATGTGTGTGCGTGTGTGTGTCTACACGAAACCTACGAATTCCCTCCTAGGGAATCATCCTCTGGTTAAGTCCTTCTAAACCAGTCTAATCCAACCTAAAGTTTTCAATAGTGTCCTATTCGCCAAGAATCTTAGGTCACGTCCGACTTCCTAATAATAATATGTAATATCTTTATTCCACGTTTGCGGGGGTGCTATACGCAATCCACCCGACTTCCCCTATAGATATACATCAACTCACCTATTCCTTATCTGCCGAAGTCGATGCCGTCATCCTCTTCTTCATCATCCGAAGTCCACGTGAAGGGTATCTATACGCAAACATATATAATATCGTAAACCGAAATTGCGGACAAAACCAAAACGGCTCACGAAACGCGCATAGGTTAAAACCTATGATCCGCTCATGCAAAAGAACCAAATAACGCTCGATATCGGCATACAAACACAGATTGATTGAGATAAAACACAAACGTAAAAATCATAGTTCCAAAACTCACTAATTATAATATAAATAGGGTTTAAATCATCAAAACCTTAAAATTAATCAAATCGTTTTATTTCGTAAAAACCTAGAAAGCACTAAATTTTCGTTTTAATTCGAAAATTGATGTTTTAACTCAACTAATGGCCATAATAGTCACCAAATATCATAATAAGTCATACAAACCTTCACCATAATTTAATTTCATCAATTTGTATAAAATCCAAAATTCTAGTTTGCAAAAATATCAAAATTTAACACTTTTTAAAGCAAAATTCACAATTCAACAACTAATCTGGATTTTGCATATTTTAAATTGTTAAACCCCTTATGGAAACCTTAATGATGTGCTAAAAACCCTAACTAGATTTTAGTCCCACATTTTAAATTTATTTCTATAATCCTAGTTAGCGAAATAGCATAATTATCACAATTTTTAAACTAACAATTAGCAACTAGTAACCAAATTAGGTTTTGCATTCAATTAACATGTTAATCTCCTCATTAAAACTATAATCTAATGATAGAAACGCTCATCATAATTTTATCTCACAAATATACATGATTTATAAAAATCTAGTTTGCGAATAGCTTAATTTGAACAATTAAAATGTAACAATTAGTAATTTCACAACTAAATTTCATTTTGCATACCCTAAGATTTTACACTACACTTTCAAACCATGATTACATGATAAGAATCCTAATTTGTATTCAAAAACCCTTTCTTGAATTTTTTAAATTAACAACTAACACAAAATTAACATTTAAATATCTGAGATTAAGCAATTTACACAACAATTTCACTATAAATTTAAGATTTATAACTCACAAAATTAAAGATCTAGCATGAAAATCTTGGCCTCCAAAATGGCTTCTTGCTTCATGAATCCAAACTATATTGGTCAAGGAATAATGGGTCGGATTTAGATTAGGAGATTAATGAAATTTTTATATGGATTTTTGAGGCAAAAATGATGAATTTTTGAGAGAAAATGAGAGTGGGGAAAATGGGGACAACATGGGAGAGGGCTCAGCCAAGGTGAGGTGAGGAAAAAGAGTGAAGTGAGAGTGTATAGAAATGTGTGGAAACATCCTTAATTAATGCATCTTTTCACTAAAAACCTTAATTATATAATTTTTTCTAATTTTAACTTTTTCCTAAAAAAGTCTAGAACCATGGAAAAAAAATTTGAGAAAGGATTTTGCATATTACACACTTGATTCTAATATGTCATGGCTCACTTTGTAAAAATTAACCCATTTCTAATTTGTAATTTGCACTAATTTAATGTATAATTAAAGCTTATGTTAATATTTGAATTTAATTAATTAAGGAAAAATATTTAAGTAAACTAATAATTTATTAGTGACTAAATAAATACCAAATACTAGCAATTACATAGTTAAAATAGGCGTATTTAAATCTATATTGAAAAATAATTATAGTTAAGTTTTACAGAAAATACGGTTTATTTTACCGAGTATCAGAAAATTCACCTAAAGGATTTTATTTATTTATTTATTTATTTTTAAAACGTTACAATCTTCTTTTCTTAAAGAAATTCGGTCCCCGAATTTAAATTTAAACTTCCCCTCAATTACTAAGACATTTCAGTAAAGCACTCAAATCATTAGGGCTCCGAAATCATCAATACTTAAAACACATCTTAGCACAATGCATGGGCACAAAAGGCAGGTATATAACTCAAAATCCAAACTCCATCAAGTATCACGTAATCATCGGAGTTATGGTGAAAACACAATGTCAAAGTCCAATACGAAAACCAACATGCTATACATCAAAACTATAACTTGTATATAGTACGCATCGTAGTAAAATCATTCAATCCTCGGAAAAGAAATGCATGCAAAAACACTTAGGTACCGGTTTCAGAACAGTCCTGCTCGATTATTAAACCAAATAGTAAATATCATAAAAACGTACTGCTAAAAATGAAATCAATCTCAAATACAGTATAGAAGGTACCCCGTGCGTCCGGTGCGCACGGAAATCAAAATCAAATACAGATGCCACGAAAACGCACAGAAATAAAACTAAGTGCAACGGGTGTGCACCAAAAACATCTGTCAAGTGCAACGGGTGTGCACGACAACACTATCTGGTGCATCTAATTTGCACAATCCCCGATTTAGTGCATCTGGTGTGCACAAAATCGCATCAAGTGCACCAAGTATGCGCAAGAATCTCAATCAAGTGCACACGGTGCACGAAAACATATACCGAATATCAAAATCGAAATCACAGTACGAAAAGTGCATGAAAACTATGCCGAAGCATACGTCAAAATCATGGGCAACCCATATACACGAAATCAAATCAATATCTCAAAATGTATAAAAATCAAGTGCAATGGGTATGCACAAATCGAATATCAATACAACTGATATATAAAACACGAATAGAGTGTAATGAATGCACATATAGGAAATACCAATCATAAAACGAAATCATCAAAATACTAGAATCCAAACAATGGAAATGTGATATTCGAATCACCAATCGTAAACCGTAACACCGACGTCGATGTGCTCCTCTTCCCTCTGGTGTCGACCGATTCGAACTCGTCTCTTCGTAGCTGTATGAACTGTGCTACAAACGGATATACTCATCTCTAGAGACTCCCGAGTAATGTATCCCATCACATGATATCCGGACTACATTAAACTTTTCGATCGATTTATCAAAGTCCCATAATTCCCGGAGAGCTCAACATTCAAGGACAGTTTAAAAATATCCAGTACATGCTCCAGCATCTGCGGACCAGCCGTAAAAGGGCAAACCCAAGTCTCACTAATGGCACCGCGGAACTGCCGCAAACCCTAAGATTCACCAGCGTTCTCATGGTCATTATGTCGAGTTAGGGTATAATTATTCTAGAGGGTCCATAGAAATACCTGCATGTTATTCCGAATACCTTAAACTTGGGAAAATGGGTTTCTGACATTCGTTCGAACCTTTTAACTTCGTCTGGACAACATGTGAATACCCTTCGTCCGCACGCTAAGCAATGCTTCAACCCTCCAGAGTAGACAATACCCTAACGGTCATCGCATTCTAGCCATAGCTCTCTCTGCCCATGCGACCATGGTAACAGAAACCACCATCCGATATCGACGAAGATAGATCAAAGGAACGAATAGAATACGGTGCAAAGAAATGTACATCTTAAGGCTTCTTAAGAAGAATAGCTATCGTAAGTATGCCGCAGATCATACCCACGTTACGTCACTCTACCTAAGTCACCTACTCTATCAACCAAGGTCAATCTAGACTCGGACAAAGGTTAAACCTAGCGCTCTGATACCAACTTTGTCACGATCCTAAGGTACGGAACGCGACCGGCACTTAAATTACGAAACATCTAAAGGCGTAACGTAATCTAAGTAAGCCGAAACCCAGAAATCTAAACCATTTAAAAGAAGAAGTCAAGGAAAACATGTTTTAAAACAACATCAAATTTCTCAAAATTTTCGGCAGAGTCTTCTTTGTAAAAACTCGCCCCAAACGGGTACAAATAAGAATATATACACAAGCGATAAAAAAAGGTATCTCCAAGCGGGAGCTAGCTCTTCGCCAATTGGCGGTCACAATCATGCAAGCAATAATATACAACGCCGAAGGGTGAGGAACAAAACTCAAAGAAAACAATCAGAAAATCATAATAGTACAAGCGCGACTCTAAGGTCGAAAGAGTAAGCAACCGGTCTTCTAAATTTAACAAGTAATACAAGTCTGGTTGATAGAGCTTACTAGATACAAATGAAATAATAAAAGTACAAAGGCGGTCCTGATACAAGTGAACCAACCTACCAAGCAAATCATCCTGAATGAAATAATGTGCCAGCAAGCTGCCAAGGAAACCTGTACATCGAAACCTGTAAGAAAATTTGGCGTAACGGGGGTGAGTTGCCAACTCGTGAGTAGAAGACATCTATGAGTAGAAATCGAATGAACGACGCTCTCCTAGGTCATAATAATATACTTAATACAACACTAGTCATCTTGTAGTGGCAGGGTAATAATCTATGCATAAGTGAAATGCTCAGTGCTCGTGTCAGTGCCTCAAGTAGTAACATATCATGTGTATGAGTATGCATGCACCATGAATGTAAAACAATGAACCATGAAATCTGGATATATATGTAAGAAATCTTTAACTTTTATCATAGTAAAATTTGTGTGGTAAGCTGAAACATCATCAATGAAATCCATGGAAATTCGTGTCAAGTATCGACACAAAACATGTAAATCTTAAGATCTCAATACCTCATAGTCTCAATATCTCATAGTCTCAATATCTCGGGCTTCGTCAGTCTGGATCGACCCATATCATCAAATCTCACGACAACGGTCGGTATCCTCCGGATATCCGCCGCGCCAGATATCACCGGTAGGTAGTCTTCCCCTGCCAGGCTCATCGTCTACAACTCGAGCTTCTTGTCCCGGGTACCTTACCGGGCCCACCAAGTACCCGAGACGGTTCATCCACTCCTCGAATCGGGTCTCGAAATCAAAAAGAAAACATGAAATCTCATGGTGGACGACACATACATCACGAGAAAACCGCAACTTGCATTTTAAAAAAAATGATGATACTAAGCTTTTATTAAATTCTTGCGGTTTTCCCTCAAAATCCAGAAATCTCATAGAAATCCAAAATCCCAAAATCATGAGTAAGTAAATAATGAGTATCGGCATAAGCCCCACAATACTGCATGATAATATGAATATGTGAATGCATGAAGTGTCTAAGTAATAAATGCAATTTCTAAACTAGCATATTAGAGTAATCACACAATATTATATTGGACTAATATTTAGCTGATTATATCAATAAAAAGAAAATATGTTCTAAAGTGTACGCGACATGGAAATTACCAATGATGATGTGTGTGAGCCGGCAAATAAGTGTACGTGGATCATGCGCATCATCGGTAATGGTGCTGGTGTCCTAACAGGCAGAACTCCATATTAGCTAAAGGAATATATGTATGAATATGCAATGTGATGAATAGAACATGAATATAACGGTGAATGTGTAGTAAACGCACAACTAGAGAATATATACTAATTACGAGTCATACAGTTTGTTGTTTGGAAAAAGCACGAATCGTGGTTTTTAGAAAATTATGGGCTACGGGTTTTTTATGAAAAGATATGTCCTTTGAAAAATCCGTAGTATCCCTCAGGCTGTCTTTAAAAATGCGCACGATTCGTTAGTTTTAAAAATAAGTATGACTCGAGCCTAAACTAAGATCTACCTAACCAACTAAGGAACTAACTAAAGACACCAGTCGAAAGGTAAGAAAAATCATCCTAATGTCTGAGTCGGTATCTCTAGTAGTCGGCGATCCAGCCTCAATAGCGTCACGTACGTTGTACGACTTCCTCGAGTCAAGAGTGCGGATCAATCATCACATATATTCCTCGTACGGTAAAATCCATCGTACGACATCCCAAAATCGGGGTACGGGTCAATTATCACATATATATACATCATCGTTCGTATAATATCATCATCAAACCATATCATGATCAAGGGTACTGTACTATAATCGCTTACATCCCAATATCATCAAACATATATCATCGTCTATGTAAATATATATCGTCAAATGATCTACTAAAATATCATGTCAGATGTCATATCGTGATTAAGTCACATATTACAATCCGGGTTCTATTCTAGAGTCTCGTTCATTTCAATGTCATCAACACATATTATCATTTATATAAATATATTTTATATAATCTCTCTGCCCAACGATCCGCTAATATCATAACACATCTCATGTTATAACTCGATCATATATCCAATAGATCACGGCATCAAGCCTAGTCACATCGACTCATCCCCCGGTATCATAAAACATCCTCCTTTTATATGTATATGTTGTGTGTGTGTGTGTATATACCTACACACATTCCTATACACACACACACATACACCAAGTCAAGTTTATGTGTGCGCGCGTGTGTGTGTCTACATGAAACCTACGAATTCCCTCCTAGGTAATCATCCTCTGGTTAAATCCTTCTAAATCAGTCTAATACAACCTAAAGTCTTCAATAGTGCCCTACTCGCCAAGAATCTAAGGTCACGTCCGACTTCCTAATAATAATATGTAATATCTTTATTCTACGTTTGCGGGGGTACTATACGCCATCCACCTGATTTCCCATGTAGATATATATCTACTCACCTGGTCCTTATCTGCCGAAGTCCATGCCACCTTCCTCTTCTTCATCGTCCGAAGTCCACGTGAGGGATACCTATATGCAAACATATATAATATCGTAAACCGAAATCGCGGACAAAACCAAAATGGCGCACGAAACACGCATAGGTTAAAACCTATGATCCGCTCATGCAAAAGAACCAAATAACCCTCGATATCGGCGTACAAATGCCGATTGATCGAGATAAAAGACAAACGTACAAATCGTAGTTCCAAAACTCAGTAATTATAATATAAATAGGGTTTAAATCATCAAAACCTTAAAATTAATCAAATCGTTTTGTTTCGTAAAAACCTAGAAAGCACTAAATTTTCGTTTTAATTCAAAACTTGATGTTTTAACCCAACTAATGGCCATAATAGTCACTAAATATCATAGTTAAGTCATACAAACCATCACCATAATTTAATTTCATCAATTTGTATAAAATCCAAAATTCTAGTTTGCAAAAATATCAAATTTTAACACTTTTTAAAGCAAAATTCACAATTCGACAACTAAGCTAGATTTTGCATATTTTAAATTGTTAAACCACTCATGGAGACCTTAATGATGTGCTAAAAAGCCTAATTAGATTTTAATCCCACATTTTAAATTCATTTCTAAAAACCTAGTTAGCAAAATAGCATAATTATCACAATTTTAAACTAACAATTAGCAACTAGTAACCAAATTAGGTTTTGCATTCAATTAACATGTTAATCTCCTCATTAAAACCATAATCTAATGATACAAACCCTCATTATAATTTTATCTCACCGATATACATGATTTATAAAAATCTAGTTTGCGTATAGCTTAATTTGAACAACTAAAATGTAACAATTTGAAATTTGACAACTAAATTTCATTTTGCATACCCTAAGATGTTACACTACACTTTCAAACAATGATTACATGATAAGAATCCTAATTTGCATTCAAAAACCCTTTCTTGAATTTTTCAAATTAACAACTAGCACAAAATTAACACTTAAATATCCTAGATTTAAGCAATTTACACAACAATTTCACTATAAGTTTAAGATTTATACCTCACAAAATTAAAGATCTAGCATGAAAATCTTGGCCTCCAAAATGGCTTCTTGCTTCATGAATCCAAGCTATATTGGTTAAGGAATAATGGGTAGGATTTAGATTAGGAGATTAATGAAGTTTTTATATGGATTTTTGAGGCAAAAATGATGAATTTTTGAGAGAAAATGAAGGGGGAAAAATGGGGGCAGCATGGGAGAGGGCTTGGCCAAGGTGAGGTGAGGAAAACGAGTGAAGTGAGAGTGTGTAGAAATGTGTGGAAACATCCTTAATGAATGCATCTTTTCATTTAAAACCTTAATTATATAAATTTTTCTAATTTAAACATTTTCCTAGAAAAGTCTAGAACCATGGAAAAAAAATTTGAGAAAGGATTTTGCATGTTACACACATGATTCTAATGTCATTGCTCACTTTGTAAAAATTAACCCATTTCTAATTTGTAATTTGCACTAATTTAATGTATAATTAAAACTTATGTTAATATTTGAATTTAATTAATTAAGGAAAAATATTTAAATAAACTAATAATTTATAAGTGACTAAATAAATACCAAATACTAGCAATTACATAGTTAAAATAGGCGTATTTAAATCTCTATTGAAAAATAATTATAGTTAAGTTTTACGGAAAATACGGTTTATTTTTTCGATTATCAGAAAATCCACCTAAAGGATTTATTTATTTATTTATTTATTTTTAAAACGTTACAAGAAGGTAAGATATAGAGATATATAAATGGATTGAAGTGAGGGCAAAGGAAATCATGACTACAGTCATGAATCTAGATAATGGAATATGCATTACTAGGAATACCCGGCCACCCATAGAAACATTTTTATGTTTTGGTTTTTCTGTATAGTTGTTACTGAAAACTGTTTTCCAATTGATTCTGATTCCAAGGTATGTATGTACCAGATTTGAATCTCACTCTGCATAGCATTACTGATGCTGAGCAGGAGTAATATTGAGAAATAGGTGATTTGATCCTCAATATCGGATTTTGTAGCAATTGGTGATATTGGATTAAATCTCTTGGTTTTGCTTAACGACAAATATTTGGTTTTTGAATAACCATTGTTATGCACCAATTTTTAAAATTGAATATTTGTATTTTTATTTTATAAAGCGAGATATAAATTTTGAAAATTTTGTTCTAAACATTTAGTTTTATCAGTTGAGGATATAGTAAGGTGCATTGAATAATGGTATATACATTCTTGACCAAAATACAATTTTCAACTTACAAAACATGGAATTTGAGTTAGTATGCTCTTGGGGACTTATAAATGATAATGTATATTATCCGGTGTCCTTTAGGATAAGGGATTGGTACTCTTACTTCATTCATGTTTACCTATTAGTTCTCTGGTTTTAGATACCCATTCGTTGAAATTCAAGGTCCAAAGATTTTGAGAAGTTTATAGGTATAAGAATAAAGTAGAGAACCATACATTGGAAGTATCAGGATTCTTCGAAGTGATTGAAAATGTAGATACTTATGCTAGGTATTCCATTGTAGTAATATTGAGAACCTGCTTCTCTCATAGGTTACTCATCCGTGGGTGCGCTCCTTGGTGAGTAATGATGTATGGTCTTTTTCCATTTAGGTAATATGCACGGGAAAAAGACATATGGCATTTAAATCTGGTTCCATCTAAATTAGTGCCTTTGATTCTATATGGACATAGATTGTTTCCATATCTTGAGATTGTTAAGATATGGAGTTATTCGATTTCTGTTTAAAAGCAGAATCCAGACAAACTCAAGGCACGCTTTGGTAATAGCAGTTTGTGGATTATCCCAAGCATTTGCTAGGGCTTTGCTTCTACTATGTTCAAGATAAAAAAAATTGGTTTATTTTTGACTCTTCGCCTTTTTATAAAAGGAATATTTTTGTAAAAGAAACTAGTGGGAGTATGGTAGAACTGGAAGTGATTACAGAACCACAAACAGTTACTGAAATTTTAGTATAACCTGGGGATTCAATTGGACTCGACAAACCTTAGCCACTCTGTAGATTTAGTAGGTAACCTCAGCCACCCGAGAGATACTTGGGTTTCCTCATAGACTTTGACAGGGAGGTCAGTATCATGGTGATGATGGCCCTACTAGTTATCAGCAGGCCATAGGAAGTGGTGACTTCAGGATGATGGTTGGATGCAAGTTGGACTCCACTCACTTCAGCAAATTATGGAATTTGCTGGGCGCTTCTTAAGGAGTAAAACCCATTTGGGATTATTAGATCTTTTGAGATCTGTGTAAGTGAAAATGTAGTAACACAATAAGGCTAGATTTGTTGTAAAGATTTTCATCAAATACCCTGTATGGATTGTGATGATACTTTTACTTCAGTATCTATATTGATGTCCATACGAATATGACTTGGCACTACTGCTGTTCTTGACTATGATATCTGGCAGGTGGATGACTATAACTTCTTTCTAAATGGAAATTTGGAAGTGCACGTATATATGACTCTTCCAGAGGGTTATCGTATTCAGTGGGAGTAGAAGAAGGTGTGCAAGTTACTTATGTCTATTTGTAGACTAAAGTAGGAAAAGCGGATACGAATCATCTATTTTTGATGTGACAGTTAAGGTAATTGATTTCATCAAAAAAATAGATGAACCTAATAAGAAGGATGTAAGGAGTTATGTCCTGAGATTTGGATGACATACTTCTGATAGGAAGTGATGTTCCTATATTTCAATCGGTCAAACTTTGGTTGTCATAGATATTTCTCCACATAGGACCTGGATAAGATATCAGGATTCTGGTGAATAGATCTATAGTTTTAGATCTAGATTTGGGAAGTGTCCCAATCCTGGTACTTAGACACAATTCTAAAGTAGTTTAGAATGGATGACTCCTGGCATGATAGTCTATCCGCAGGTAATAGAGTCACCTTCTCTAAAGAGATGTCTTTCAGACTGATGAGGAGAGAGACTCGCATGAATGGCATATCATTTGCTTAGGCAATTGAGTTGTTGGATATGTATGCCATAGAGGCCATTATTGTATATATATACATATGGATGCTTGGACATATATATGTACACGACAGTCTTGCTCGATATGATAGTATGCTATTTGGTTTGATTTTATCTTAACATGTGTATGTTTCTAGATATTACATATCTCACTAGTAAAATAGGGGGTTGCCCCTACGGATATTGGAATCCGTAGGGGCAGATTTAACTTGGCCCTACGGATTAATCCGTAGGGCTAAGTGGTTGCCCCTACGGGCACAGACGTCCAAGAATAAAATTATTAATTCTTAATTTGGTGTTTTTCCCTACGGAGCCGCAAACAAAGGACCTACGGGTATATCCGTAGGGGCAAGTAAATATCGATTTAACAAAATCCCAGATCGATCGCCTACGCTCAATTTCTCTCTCTCTCTCGATCGCGCGCGAAAAAAAACCCTAAATCGCCTCGCGGTCGTCGCCACCGTCGTTCTCCTCGTCGCCACCGCAGTTCTCGTCGCCACCGCAGTTCTCGTCGCCACCGCAGTTCAGGCCGTCACCACCGCAGTTCAGGCCGTCACCACCGCCCCAGCAGCAGCCGTTCAGGTGAGGAAATCTCGAGCTAAATTAAAGAATTTTTGGATTATTTTGGGCTTAGGGTTCATGGTTGGGTCTGGGGTTGCGCGCTCGAGTTGGGGTTGGGCAGGGGTCGTGGTCGCGGTCGGGGTCGGGGTCGGGGTCGGGGTAGGGTTAGGGTTGGGGTTCGGCTGCTGCTGGGGTGGGGCTGGGGTTAGGGTTTGCCTTAGGGTTGGTGTTGGGGTTTAGCTAGCTGGGGTGCTGCTGGGGTTAGAGTTTGCCTTAGGGTTGCTGCTAGGGTGCTGCTGGGGTGGGGCTGTTGATGATAATACTAGTCGGTTTTGATGGAGATGGCTGCAGAATTTTGTGGAATTGGAGGACGAAGAAGCAATTGAAGAGCGAATGGAGTGAAAATGACATTAAAAAGAATTGAATTTGAAAAATTAATCAATGCCCAGTTCAGAATTAATTTGAGCGTTTTGAAATATAAAAACCAAACGCAAACGTTCTAAAGGACTCGTGCTCAAAAACTAAGCATGAGTGGGTCTCCCACCGCGGCCTCCTGTGCATAGCCTCGTTTGCATATATGCTCAAAGACCAAACATAGGTTGTTTTTCATATATGGTTGGGATTGGGGCTCGGGCTCGGGCTGTGGCTAGGGCTGTGGTTGGGGTTGGGGTACTGGCTGGGGCTCGGGTTGGGGTTAGGGTTGGGGCAGGGGGTTGCGGCAGGGGGTGAGAATTTTTCTAGGTTTCTTTTAAAGCTTGTGAAGGAAATTTTGAGCCCCGAAAAAATGAACATTTCTAATGATTTTGATAAGAGACAAGGGAGCAATAACGTTTTGTTTTCTATTTGTCTACATTCAAATGTCTACTTATATATATATATATATATATATATATATATATACAATCTCAATATTCGTGGTATGTTGGTTATAAATTTCTCTCTCTGTTGAGATATATAGCCTACTTCAGCACATAGCTAGGTATGCGATAAAATTATTTTTGATAAAACAATGCATGATATAATATGGAAATATATTTGTTTCTTAGCTTCAATCATACAAACGTGTTCCAAATTAACGTAATTCAAATAGCAATTCCTTGGAATTTTTTAGTCCAGAGAATCTTGATCGAGTCTCAGGATCATATTGATTCAACAAAACGCATCCACTTGCAATGGTACTTAATTCACCATTTACTAGTTATGTTACCTGCATTGAATTAGCATGTCATGGTTATCATATTTGACTTGTATTGTTGCACTTTGTGCAGTTAAGGCTGAATCAGAACAGACTTACCATCAGAGAATCTTACAAATCCTTGACCAGCTTGAAGCTGAGGTAATCAAACAAACCACTTTTCTGTTTAGCCTAAAACTAAGGCTGCTTTTTGCAGGCATTAGAAATAAATGCAAGTTAAGTTCTGCCGAGTAATTTGCCAACAATGTTTGCACATCTCTATGTTTGATAAACAAATGGCATCAGAGCGGCCAAGAATTGAAGCATGTCCAAGCCCAGTTCTGTAGGTCGTACATTCATATCAGGCTGAGTCAGATGTGGAGCTTAACTTGTCTCTTGTAGACTATGCCGTAGTTAGAAAGGTACTACTTGTTTTCATTTTGTACTTCTAGCTTACAAATCCTGAGCCCAATGTTTTATTTTCTATATCTTTATTTTATTTTATCTTATTTGCTACGCTTTGTTTTGTTTTATTATATTTTTCCTCTGCTAATTATATTCTTCAAGATCATGTTTGCCTAATCTATCCGAGGCTTAGCATAATCTAGTTGCGATAAACAATTCCATCTTCTGCTACTATGGTGGCACTGAGAAACTTCCATTTAGAAATGACAGCACGTATTTTGTGGAAGTACTGTACATAAATAAAACCACAACGGGCATGACAAATTTGTTGACCAGGTTCCGATTACTGTGTGAAAGTTGTTCGGATGAAATTCTAATTCTGGTGGAATTGAAACCGATAACCGGTTCATATGGTGATTTAGGCTGCTTCAGTGATATTTGTGCCTACATTGATGCCTCAAGCAATGAATCAATGATGTGGATCACAAACTAATTAAATAAATTTTGAATACCAATCTGGACTGGGATTTGTGATTGGGGAGAAGTTTGTGTGCTCATGGGCATGACACAAGTCGGGAAAAGTACAACTTACAACGATCGTGTTCCAAATTAACGTAATTCAAATAGCAATTCCTTGGAATTTTTTAGTCCAGAGAATCTTGATCGAGTCTCAGTTCCATATTATTGCTAGTGGATGTGTTTTGTTCAAAGAGTCTTTTCCTTTTAGTAATTTTCCTCTTTAGGGAGTTTTCGACATTGAAATCTCACTAGTTGATAATGTTAAATGAGTTCTAGTCCTAGTTTGCTACATTTTTTTATATATAGTAGATGGTGATACTTCTTTAAGTAAAAACAACCCTACACTTAAGCGAAATCATAAATCGAAACACCCATATATAGAATACAACTCATACATGGGTATCCTCAAATCTAACTTTAATTATCGATAATTTATTCTTTTCAACGACAAACTCACACACAAAGCATATACACGGATTTTCTCCTTTAGAGACTTTTTAGTGTCCAATGGAAAGCATACATCAGATTTGTGCAGGTCAGGTTCTTCTATGACTTTCAAGAGTCTCAACTGATTCTGTAAATTACACCCTTGTTGGGTGATACTTTTATCACTTCTAACTGCAGGTGCGCTCTCTAATATCCATTTTGAATATTTTTACATTAAAAATATCAAGATATTCAAAATGGATATTAGAGAGCGCACCTGCAGTGAGAAGTGATAAAAGTATCACCCAACAAGGGTATAATTTACAGAATCAGTTGAGACTCTTGAAAGTCATAGAAGAACCTGACCTGCACAAATCTGATGTATGCTTTCCATTGGACACTAAGAAGTCTCTAAAGGGAAAAGCCTATGTGAAAGCCATCATTAGTTCATATCAGAAGATTGATGCTGAAACAGAGAACAAGGAATGCCATTTTCTTCTTCTTCTGCCACATTACTGTCTTCTCCTTCTTCATCTGCCACATTACTGTCTTCTCCTTCTTATTATGTGCGCGTGCAAATTCAATGACTATATTGAGAATATGGATTAATAGTGGGTAGGAAAAGTATTTCTCAAATGGCTTTTGCGTCTAAAAACCATAAACTACTAAGTAATAGCATACATAATTTTTTTAGTATAAAGGTTGTTATTTTAAGTTTTCCCTTATAGAGATATGATCTAACTGCCTTTATAAACTATAAGTGTGCAGAAAATTATGATAAGAAACCATAAGAAAGGGTCGTAGCCATGCATAACCTTGAATCTACATACCAAATCATGCACAAGCATGCAATTATTGTCACCTTGCCTTGGAATATAAAATATCTTGGAAGACTATAAGCGAGCATTTAAATCTTGATAGCTTTTGATTTCAACATATATTTTTCTCAAGTACCATGAAATATACTTCCTCCGTATAAACCGTTTTCAGAAAGATGGATTAACAATGACAAATTATCCATTGTGGCTCACTAGGTTAGCATTTTCTCTTCTATTGACCATCTTACTAATCTGCTTGGTAAATTTATTCGGAATCGGCTGCGAATCATTAAAAGACATGCATAAGAAAGAAAGCTAAAATACAGATATATAGCATACCGATACATCGAAACTTCAAAGTTGCGATGACAATCCAGAGATATTTATTTCTACACACGTGGTGCGCGTGCGAATGCGTCAGGCATCATGGACAAATATTTGAGAACATGGAAAGTATTATTAGTATAAAGTAATTAAAGCTTTTAAACGCGTTGGGTAGATATTTTCTTAGTTGATGCAATCATATCATGAGGACTAAATTTAAGCTATTATACATATGCATATGTATTTTTCTAACCTAATATATCACACACACACACACACACACAGAGAGAACACCAGTTTGGTAGAGAAATCAGATAGCAGGACCCTGAAGAAATGGAGTCCATAGCATTGCTCATCATCATCATCCATGATCCTTTTGATAATATTTTTTCAAAAGGATCATGGATGATGATGATGAGCAATACTATGGACTCCATTTCTTCACGATCCTGCTACCTGATTTCTCTACCAAACTGGTGTTCTCTCTCTTTCTCTCTGTGTGTGTGTGTGATATATTAGGTTAGAAAAATACATATGCATATGTATAATAGCTTAAATTTAGTCCTCATGATATGATTGCATCAACTAAGAAAATATCTACCCAACGCGTTTAAAAGCTTTAATTACTTTATACTAATAATACTTTCCATGTTCTCAAATATTTGTCCATGATGCCTGACGCATTCGCACGCGCACCACGTGTGTAGAAATAAATATCTCTGGATTGTCATCGCAACTTTGAAGTTTCGATGTATCGGTATGCTATATATCTGTATTTTAGCTTTCTTTCTTATGCATGTCTTTTAATGATTCGCAGCCGGTTCCGAATAAATTTACCAAGCAGATTAGTAAGATGGTCAATAGAAGAGAAAATGCTAACCTAGTGAGCCACAATGGATAATTTGTCATTGTTAATCCATCTTTCTGAAAACGGTTTATACGGAGGAAGTATATTTCATGGTACTTAAGAAAAATATATGTTGAAGTCAAAAGCTATCAAGATTTAAATGCTCGCTTATAGTCTTCCAAGATATTTTATATTCCAAGGCAAGGTGACAATAATTGCATGCTTGTGCATGATTTGGTATGTAGATTCAAGGTTATGCATGGCTACGACCCTTTTTTTATGGTTTCTTATCATAATTTTCTGCACACTTATAGTTTATAAAGGCAGTTAGATCATATCTCTATAAGGGAAAACTTAAAATAACAACCTTTATACTAAAAAAATTATGTATGCTATTACTTAGTAGTTTATGGTTTTTAGACGCAAAAGCAATTTGAGAAATACTTTTCCTACCCACTATTAATCCATATTCTCAATATAGTCATTGAATTTGCACGCGCACAGAAGAAGAAGGAGAAGACAGTAATGTGGCAGAAGAAGAAGGAGAAGACAGTAATGTGGCAGAAGAAAAAGAAAATGGCATTCCTTGTTCTCTGTTTCAGCATCAATCTTCTGATGAACTAATGATGGCTTTCACATAGGCTTTTCCCTTTAGAGACTTCTTAGTGTCTAATAGAAAGCATACATCAGATTTGTGCAGGTCAGGTTCTTCTATGACTTTCAAGAGTCTCAACTGATTCTGTAAATTACACCCTTATTGGGTGATACTTTTATCATTTCTCACTGCAGGTGCGCTCTCTAATATCCATTTTGAATATAATATTATAGATATCCATGCCTGTATATGTCAAAATTACTTATATTGTCAATGTTTGATTGTTTAGTTGTTGGTGATGCGTCCATATCAAGGACAGAGGCCACTCCCGTTCCTCCGGGTATGTTTATATATCATATAGGGCATGTATATTGATTTAGAATGCTATATCATAAATATACACACATTCCTTTTGCTCTTAGTAATTTTTATTATTGTCTAGCTGTAGGTGGTGACAGTAGTTGACAATAAAATTTGTCATCCTAGAAACTATGATTTTTATATATGCTCGTATGCGGGAATGATTGTAAGTCATGGACCTTGTCTAGTCGTCCAACTCATTATCATGGGCTGCTTGATGAGATTAGATTTGCGCCTGATGATCTACAAGAGCTTGTTCACCCCCTGTCTTATGTGTAAGCAGCGCTATATGCGAGTTTACTTTGTTAATATGTATGTACTGAAATTAATTAATATTATTCAAATTTTGATACATGCAGATACCAGAGGAGCACATCTTCTATCTCTGTAGGTAAGGCTTTGAATTTGTTGATTTTGGTATTTCTTGTCAATTTTATAGACCAGTATGTGCTAAATATAATGTTCTGACAGTTGCTAGGGGGAAGGCAGCATTCGAGGCTGCTGACCCCAGTCCTGGACGCCGCACACGGACGGCACCACGGAGGTTGGGAGAGAGGCCGAGGACTGGGCTCTAGCAGGGCCCATATGAGGTTGGACTCCACCCCGGTGGTTACTTCCTCCGTCTCCAGTGAGCGACGTATCCAGCAGGAACTGGAGAGCTTGAAGGCCACCGTTCAGGAGTTGAAGGAGATGCTGGTATGTATACTACTTAATAGTAAAATATCATGTCATATTATAGATATCAACATATCCAATATCAGTACGCAGCCTGAGCTTATTTGGTTGTAGACTTAGGTTTTATTAATCATACATGTACATATCTAATTAAAATAAACTACAGTTTTCCAAACTAGATATCCAAATGGGGTTTCGAAATAACTCGATAATGATAAGAATTCGAATAAAACAGAGTTCTTACACGCTTATTGCACACGTTAGGTCCAGACGCGACGGGGTAGGCGCAAGATTCTAGCGTTTATCAGAGGTGGAGCTGGACCGAGCTAGGCTAGCATTTTGATTCTTATTTTTTTAAACATGTATTTATTTATATGATACATATTGTACTACATTTTGAAACATTTTGGGCGATATTGATTTTGGTTTATATTTATATCATATTCAGTTTTTTGGTTTCTTTTGTATATTATATGCGTGAGATGTGAATATGAATACTGCGATATATGTTGTGTGATGATTAATTTTATATTTGATTGATGTATATATTATTGTGCACAGGGCGGGAAAAAATCAAGAAACCCATTTTTAAAAAAAATACAAATATTATATACCTACGGATTAAACCGTAGGTACACATTTTGCCCCTACGGCTAAGCCCGTAGGGGCCAAATAACAGCAGTAACTGATATTTTCCCACTGATCGCAGAACCAGGAGTTAGGAGTGCCCCTACGGACAAAACCGTAGGGCCAAAAGACTAGCCCCTACAGTGTTATCCGTAGGGGCTAAATATCAGAAATCCTGATATACGGTCCCTACGGACAGGTACCTACGCCTTTATCCGTAGGCGTTATATCATGCCCATACGGTTATATCCGTAGGTACAGTTAATATATTACCATAAATAATATAACTTTTTTTACCCTACGCATTACTCCGTAGGGGCAACAGGACCTACAGATATATCCGTAGGGGCAAGAATTTGCCCGTAGGGGCAAGTTCAGGGCTTCAACTTGCACCTGCGGACTTTGCACCTACGGGGTATTTTTTCGCCCCTACGCATATATCCGTAGGGGCAGTGGGTTGCCCCTATGGATAAATCCGTAGGGGCAACCCTTATTTGTAGTAGTGTCTTTTAGACATTTTGATAAAGCCCGTAGGATCGTTGCTAGACTACTTGGTTTGTGATGGCGATCATACTTGTGGAAGCTGGGTAGTCGGTACACACATCCTTAAATATTCCCTAGTCGTGGGAGTATCGAGACTGGGCATCAATATTCCGATGTAGACTAGTGTATACATTTCTAGACCCCGACGAGGGGCGATGGTTCGGTCCCGCAACCATTGATCTTTATACCTAAGATCGTATGCAGGTGCTCACTGGGGGTGAGTACACCGGACGGACTCGCCGAGAACTTCTAGATGGTACTATACCTATCGTCAGGTAGAAGTTCTCAGGTGACATTAGTACAGGTTAGTCTTTAGAAATGAGATCGGCATTTGTCTCGTGTGAGTTCCCACTGTGCTTTGATCACTTCCCTACCATGGCTTTGCTGAGTCGCGCAAACAGGCTTTGGTTGGGTACAGTCCCGAACCATATGGAGGCAGTGAGCGAATGTCGGGGATTCGTCTCTCCCGGTATAGGGAGTCAATATCGCACTGTGTTCGATTGGTTAGGACCATAAGACCTTGGCCAAGGAAGTTAGGATTTACTGATAGGATGATCAGTAGTTTCCCGGATTGGTCCTGAGCCACATCAGCACGACTTATCAGGTTATTAGGGTCTGACGTTCACTACCCCTAGATTCGGTATGCGATACTCTTTGACGAAGAGACCGGACTATACAGATATTGTCACGGATAGGCTCAGTAGGGATCCGGATGAGTTTGCTCGTCGGCCTTCCTTTTCGACAGGTACCCGGGTAGCCGTTACGTACAACTAGTGCCGCTAACGTGCTTGTTGTTATAGATTTATCCAGTAACTCACTGCCCGCATACTGTCGAGTCTTTAGAGTCCCACACAGAGGGTTTCCCTGATTCAGGAAAAATGATATAATAGCCGTATTGGATACGTGCAGGGTTCGATCGATTGATGTACTTTGTACTCGGACTTTCGATCGGACAATTGGTAATACTAGCCGGCTCGGGTTTGAGCCGGATTATTAAATCAGGTATTGATTTGATAATTTACATATATGTATTTTGATATATATATATATATATTCTAGTATTACGTTCTTCGTGTTATTCTATCTCTTTGGGCATTCATGTTTTTATCCGAATGCGGTATGTATATACAGTAGACTGAAATCCGTATTTATTACAGATTTCCTTTTAGAAGGTGGCCACCTCATTATGTGTTTTCCATTTATTTGATAAATGGAAATGAGGTGTAAAGGGTGAGGTATGGGAGGAATGGCAATAACCATGCTTCAAATGAATTTTTAATTCATTTGGAGTTACTATTGAAGCATGGTTGTTGATTGTTTATTCAAGAAATTCATACACAAAACCTAGATGTGTAATTTCTCTCTCATTGTTTCTTCATTATTTTCTTGAGCTCGCATTCCTCTCCTTCCTCTTGAGTTTTCTCCACCTTCATCTTTTTCATCTTCACTAAAATTCTCATGAGTTGAGAAACAAGTGAAGAGGATAGAAAGAGATAGCTAACACTTAGATCATTACACTACATCCTAGACTACTTGGTTTAGCAACCCAAGTTCTTTAGTTGCTCCTCTTGTTACATAGTTAGGAGCTAAAGCCATGGATCATATTCCCCGGGTGGATCATCTACGACAAAAGAAGGCCGGAGAACAAGCTCGATCCCGGAGGACCGATGGAGCTGGAAATGGAGATCAAGCAAGTTCAAGCTGGCCACTTGGAGCACATGACGAGGAGAGAAGACCAAAGGACTTGAGACTCTTGGTATAAGTTCTTAACATAGTAGATAGCACTACTTCTTTTGCTAACTAGGTTTATAGTTAAGATCTGGGTTTTAGGGTTAATCTAGTGCCATGTTTATGTTCGTCATAAAATTTTTGTTCCGCATTTGGTCACGGAAATTGGCCGGGGCACTAGGGTAATCCTTCATTGAGTCAATCATGCAATGTCTTGTACCAAACCAGATGTTGCTTCTGCACTTTCTATAGTAAGTAGATATTAATCCAATCTTAGAGAAATAATGGGAAGTAGTTAAGAACATAAGAGGATGTTCTGGTATACGGTAACCGTAGCCTCCTCCAGGAGGCGGTTATTGGTTCAGGCTTCCAAGGTGACCTGGATAACAGAGATGATGTCAGAGTTTTGAGTTTACTCTCTTCAGAGGAGCAGTATATTGGATAGGGTTACAATAGGGATACTGAGGTAGGCATGGTACAGGATACTGGTTATGACTCAACGGTGGATAGAGCCCAAGAAGTTTGTTGGAAAAAAATGTTCATTTATTAACTTAGTCCCATCAAGTATCCAGATAAATTCTTGAGGCGGGTTATCGCTCAGTTCGGGAGATTATTGATCTCCACGAAGTTGAGATGTATATAGAGGAAGTTAGAACATTGTAGCGGATCCACTCACTGGGGCTATTTATCGAACACAGATGTTTCAAAAACATGGTTTACGAAAATAATTAGTATATAAATTGGTTATTCGGCAGCACACGGTATGTGGTTATGCGATACCGCAATAATTAGCCTTAAGTACAAGTGGGAGATTGTTGGCTATAGTTCCCTCAAGGCAATTATTATAATTGCAGGCGGACGATTATGATAATTGAAGGAAAACCTATACAGGTAGAACAGGCTTACTCGAAATGATAGTATACTATCTGGTTTGTTATTATCATTGATATATATACGTTTTACTTGTTGTTAAGTGTTGCTAATATATAATGATGAAACCCGTAGGATTCTTGCTTGACTACCAGTATTATGATGGTGATCATATATGTGAGAGCTGGGTATTCCATAAGCAGATCCTTAAATGTCCTTAGTCGAAAGAGTATCGAGATTGAGCATCGATATTCTGGAGAAGAATAGTGTATACGTTTCTAGACCCTGACAAGGGGGCGGTGGCCGGTCTCATAAGCCATTAGTGTTGTGTCACCTAAGATAGTATACAGGTGCTCACTGGAGGTGAATACAGTGGACGAACTCACTGAGAACTTCTAGATGGTATAATACATATCGCCAGATAGCAGTTCTCTAGTGGCATGAGTACATGTTAGTCCTTTGACCTGAGATCGTCATTTATCACATGTGATTTCCTACTGTACTTAGATTATTGCCCTACCACGGCTCAAAAAAGTCGTGCAAATAGGTTTTAGTTGGTTACAGTTCCGAGCCATATGGAGGTAGTGAGAGATTGTCAGGGATTCGTCTCTCATATTATTATGAGTCGATGTCGCGCTGTGTTCGGTTGGCCATCATCCTATATCTGTGGGTGGATGAGATTTACTGATAGGAGTTCAGTAGTTTCTTTGATGGTGATAAGCTTGACTCCGACACACTCATCAGGTTATTAGGGGTCTGACGTTATCCACCCCATAGACCCAGTATGCGATACTATTAGACGAAGAGACAAGACTGTATGGAGATTGTCACATTCAGGATCAGTAGGGTACGGACGGACTTGATTGTTGACCTCCCTTTCGGCAGATATCCGGGGAGTCGATACGTACAGCTAGTGGCCGCTGATGTGCTTATGGTTTTGGATTTATCCAGTAAATCACTGTCAGCATATTGTCGAGTCTTTAAAGTCCCACACAGAGGGATTTCCCGATTCATGCGACATGATGTAGAGGCCGTATATTGATACATGCAGAGGTCCGATAAAATACGTGTATTGGCTATACAGACTTTAATCAGACGGTTGATAATACCAGCGGCTTAGGACTAAGCCGGATTATTAAATCAAGTTTTGATTTAAATTATATATAGATATATATTTAATATATATTCTAGTATTATGTTCACTATTCAGTTTCTCTCTCTTGGCTATTCATATTTTTATATGGATACACGTATATGTATTTCGGTACGTATATCAGGTTGTATTCCGTATTTATACGGAATACTTTTAGAAGGAGGACATCTTATTATTCGATTTTCTTTTTAGAAAATCAATTAGAAATGAGGTAGAGAGTGATATGGCTTTAAGTATGGTTGATGGCATGTATAGAAAGATGGGCTTCAATTGTTTATTGTAAATGATTATATCATTTTTTATTTATGGTTGAAAATTGAAATGAAGCTATTCTCATATATATTCCTACACTTAGCCATTTTGAGACATGAGCTTCTCTCATCCTCTTCTTCCTCATTCTTTGATGCTCTCTTTACCTTTGTTTGAGAGTGAAAATAATAGTGGAAAAATCCTGCATCCCCACACGTTATTTCTAGCAAGTTTGGAGCGTCGGTTGCTTCACTAGGTGAAGCCAAAACTGGATCGTTTTTCCTCCGGTGGATCATCTCCGGTAACGACGGTCGCTTCTCAAGTTTGTTCCCGACGACCTATGAGGAGCTTGGAGGGGTCTTCCACGATTTAGTGGATACACAACAAAGGTTGTAATCCCTAAACCTTGCATGCTTAGTTTTCTAGTTTAGTGTTTGGAACGATCGCTAGGAATTAGTTTCTAGTGCTCCTGTAAAAAATTTGTATTTCGATTCTGCATCAACCGTGTTTGTAGCGGAAAGGGCACTAGGAACCTTCACGCAGTGCCTTCATGTAGCAGTTGCAAGCCTCCTGAAGCTGCTGCTGCCAGTAATAGCTCTTCAGCAAGAGCATCGTCTCAACTTCCGATCAAATATGTTGATAGTGAGACGGCGGCGACGACAAGAGGCTGACGGTGAAGGCGGCGGCGACGGTAAGAGGCTGACGAAGAGGGCGACAGAGGGGCATGGGGCTTGTCATAGCGAGGGTTGATGGTCAGGTGTTGGGTTAGGCTTTGATGGTGATGAGGGGAAGCGGCTTTGAGGCAGAGGTGATGTAAAACCCTTTTCTCTAAAACAAACTTTCGTTGGTGAAGTTGAGATTTGAAGTTGTTGGAAGTTATGCATGTCCTTTTGTGTTGATTGTTCGTTGTGATAATCTATAAAGAATAATATTTTTTTAGAGGAGGAGCGGAAAACAATGGAGAGACTATATTGTGGAAAATAGAAGAGAAACAATTGTTTATTGATAAAAGTGAAAACTACAATTATATGATATTATTAGAGGAGAACAACTCGAGCTCTCTATTTATAATAAATTCTTATGGTTTAATACTTGACCATCAAGTAACTCTGTCACGCTCCTTTTTCCAAAATACTGAATACGGGAGGCGACTAGGCTAGCCGTGCTCCTACGGTCAGGAAATGATCCCGCCGTAGTCACACTTCAGTTTCTAACTTTACATGGTAATCAGTAAGTATAGCATAGAAGTAAAGAAAACACATCACTAGTTTATTACATTAACTTTCATTGTTCACAATTTACAAAAAGAAACTACTAACCAAGTGCGAATACAAGGTTGATTTATGAAAAGCGGTAAAATACTGAAGGTACAACCGTCTAGATCTCTGCAAGCTCGAACGGTAGGTCTCACTCCTGAGCTGGGTCCTCTCCAAGTTCTGAGTATGCATACTCAGGTCGTCAGAACGATGCAATAGCAACAATGTGATAACAATAATGGGACATGAAAATAAAAGGTAATAATAGTGGAGACAATAAATGCAGGTGATCGATATGTAAATAATCAATGCAAGGTATGACCTGTGTTTCTACTGGTCTCTAAGTCAATTTTGAAATCAAGTTTATGGAAATGAGTGATCATGTTTAACGAGGGTCTCATACGTACCCGAGACTACGGTCCACTGTACTGTTCTGCTTGCTATTCACTGTACTGTTTACTATCACAAATCGTTCATGTTTCACTGGCGTACTCGACACAACTAATCCGATACCACTCACGTTCGACAATGAAATTTACACTAAGAATTAATAAGGGTGCTCACTATCGCTAAAGGTATCATAGTTGGGTAAATATGTGAATTATATCGCTAAACAAGTCATATGCAATATAAGTCATTACGCGTCTTAAGAATTTAGAAAAATTCACATTAAATCGTACGATCAGAATTAAGAAAAATGATACAAAAGGGGTAGAAAGTAAATTTAATTATCAATTCAACAAAATTGGTTTCATGTCAATCGGATTTCAGGTTTACAGTAAACTTAATAGTACAGTCATTTCTTTTAAGTGTTCTCTACTGGAAATTCTGTTCCTAAAGTAAAAGTTTGTTTCGTAACACAGTTTTAACCCTGTTGGGATCATAATTAGGTGACTCTACAGTTGGATAATATTTAGATCTATTAATTAGGTTTCTAACGCACCAGATGGGTCAAAAATATCTATTTTGTATTGTAATATACGCACCGTTCAAGATCAGGGTATACGTTCTGTCCCTGCTTGGGACTGCAGTGCGTAACAATGATTTAAAATATAATTAAAATAGCAAACGATAGTAAAAATGAATGAAATTACCACCAATGCTTATCTCACAGAATAATCTTTGTAACGGTATAGGGTTCCGTATAATATCATCTCCATACATATTTATAAAAACATTTTAATACATGTGTCGACAAGCAGTATTGCTTTGGACTGCAGTCCAGAGTCGCACTCCCAAATAGTTTTCGTTATCGTTTTAAAACAAAAACGAAATATAAATTACATAAGGTTATGGGTTGTCTAGTCGTCTTCGATACGAGCCCTCGAACATAATATTTCGGTGTGTATCTAATTTACTATGATTTTCACAAGTTATGTGTATGGAAAGTTTCAGATTTGGCAGATCTAAATGAGGTTGACATTCTATGGTGTTAAAGCCTGTGTTTTCAACCTAAATGTTTACGCGTTATCCATAATCATTGAAGTAATCTCGTATCCATAAATCCTGCCATACTAGATTAGGTTTTCGCATATGTTCCATATTGAATACCTAGATTACGCAACCAATTATGAGTCGAAATGTCGAATACGTTAACTCAATATACATGGATATAACTTATGAACCTCTACACGATGTTAACACTAGGTGTTTGACTCGATTAGTACTTAGATCCAAATCAATTTCAATTAAATGCGGTTCAATACAAATCACGCGATATTATCGAATCATATATTGATATATAAGTACTATAGGATGTAAGCAAGTCTTGGAACTTGCCTGACGATGACGATCGGGGACACAACAGCGGTGAACGGTGATGAACGAAATGGCACGATGCACGCAAGGGCTAGGCGCGACACAACAAGCTTGAATTTGGCTCGAGCTTGTGTAGTGGCGACGATGACCAAGGTGAAGAGCGTGGTGGTGGTGCTGACAAGGTGCACGGGGCGACGTCGGCAGAGTCTGCGGCGGTTCAGGGATGTCAAAAGGTCGCGGGCGGCAAAGGAGGTTCTTTGCGGAAGCAACAACGACGAGTGGAGGTCAGTGGTTCTGATGAAGAAGGTAGCTGGGGTCTTAACGGCGAGGGTGGTGTCCGGGGTTGGGCTCAAAGGTAGTAGGGGAAGAGGGAGGTGTCGATGGCGATGAGTTTGATGGAGGAGTTATGGTCGGAGGTGGAGAGTTGGTCGGGGTTCATTGACGGAGGCGGGGTCGGCTATGGAGTTAGGAGGCAAAGCGACCGGAGATGGGTTAGAGGGAAGCTCGTGGTGGAGAGAGGTCGCCGACGGTGTTGTTGGCCGACGGTGGTGCAGGCTTACCGGCGAAGGTGGTCTCGGGGTTGCAAGACGTGCGGGTGAAGGTGGCCAGCGGAGGAGGTTGACAGGCAAGGGATGGGCTCGGGTTGGAGGCAGTGGGGTCGTGGAGGGCTCGGCATTCGTTTGCAACGGGGAGGTCCCGGTGGCGTGAGGAGGTTGGTGAAGGAGTTTGCACCAGTGATGGGTGCTCGGTGGGCGTCGAGGGAGGTGTGGTCGGTGGAGGTGACAAAGAGAGGGGCTTGGGGAGGGTTGTCGGAGGCGATTGTGGGGAGCCGGAGGTGATGGCGGTGGCTCCGGTGGTCGCGCCGGTGAGGTCAAGGATGGAATGTTGGGGTTGGTGAGAGAGAGAGAGAGAGAGAAAGAGAGAGAGAGTGTGTGTTTAGAGAGAGAGAGGGGGAGGAAATTTTTAAAAATTAATTAAAAGAAATAAATAGTATTAATTAAGATTTATTTGGGAATAAAGGATTTTAATGGGGAAAAGATTTGGGTGTTACATTAGTTTTTGAATTTGAAAAGAAGGAGAAAGACTGTTGGGGAGAGAGAGGGGTTTGGCCTAGGCCTTGGGCTTGGGAATATAGAAGGAAAAGATAAGGGAAAAAGAGTTTTGGGCTTGGGTTAGGGAAATAAATAAAAATATAAATGGAAAAATAGTGGAAACATCACTTTATTTAAATACGGATATTGTCGTACAAAAGAAACTGAGTATTATATCATACCATCCTTACAAAAATTTCGTCCTCGAAATTAAGAGAACGAAAACAAGAAAGCAATGATGCAAACAACTACTCAAAAAGATTTGGAAACCGCGAACGGATATCCTCCTCACGTTCCCAGGTAGATTCCCGAGGCGAACGATCGTTCCAAGATACTCGGACTAACGGAATGACCTTATTCTTCAGTACCTTCTCCCTGCGATCGAGTATAGTAGTAGGTTGCACCATATACGATAAGTCAGTATGCAAAGTCAATTCCGAATGATTGAGAATGTGAGTATCGTCTTGAACGTAGCACCGCAACTATGACACATGAAATGTGTTGTGCATGCTAGCTAACGATGGGGGTAAGGCAAGTCGGTAAGCCACCTCCCCTACTCGTTCAAGTAGCTCGAATGGTCCGACGAATCGGAGACTGAGTTTCCTGCGACTCCTAAATCTGATAACACCATAGGTAGGTGAAATCTTCAGGAATACATGATCACCAACTTCAAACTCTAATGATCTCTTGCTGGCATTTGCCCAACTCTTTTGTCGGTCCTAAGCAGTCTTGGTGTGCTGCCTGATCTTCTGGACCTTGTCTACCATCTGAACTATAAGTTTGGGGCCCAGTAATCTTCACTCACCAACGTCATCCCAACAAAAAGGGGATCGACATTTCCGTCTGTAAAGTTCTTTGAATGGAGGCATCTGAATGCTAGCTTGGAAACCGTTGTTATAAGAAAACTCCACCAGATGTAGGTGGTCCTCCTAAGAACCCTGAAAGTTTAGCATGCAAGCTCTCAACATGTCCTCGAGTATCTGAATAGTATGCTCGGATTGTCCGTCCGTTTGTAGATGGTAAACCGTGCTGAACTTAAGACGTGTACCCAGATTCTCCTGTAAGCTCTTCCAAAAGTGCGAAACAAATATGGTGTCTCGATATGGTACTATGCTTACTAGAAGTCCTTGAAGTCATACTACTTCCTACATGTACTTCTCTGCAAGCGACTCTGTCAACTGTCCCACTCGGAAAGGTATAAAGTATGCTGCTTTCGTAAGACGGTCGATGATAACCCAGACGGCGTTGCTGCCTCTTGGGCTCCGTGGTAAGGCAGTCACGAAATCCATAGTGATGTGCTCCCATTTCCATTCGGGTATCGGAAGCAGTTGTAATAATCCAGCTGTCCTCTGGTGCTTTGCCTTTACTTATTGGCATACTAAGCACATGGATACAAACCGTGCAATATCTTGCTTTATCCCGTTCCACCAATAGTACTGCCTCAGGTCTCGGTACAACTTCGTGCCTCCCGGATGCACCGAATAAGCTAAACTGTGAGCCTTAGCTAGTACTTCTTCTCGAACATCACTCTTGGGAACACAGAGTCTGCTACCGAATCTCAAAGAACTGTCTCGATGTATGAGTAAATCTGTCCTCGGTCTGGCTTCCACCTGCTCTCGAAACTTCTGCAATCGAGGATCATCAGCCTATACAGCCTTAATACGATCTACAAGTGAAGAATGCATCTGTAATTACCAAAGCTCCCCGGTTGCACTAAGTGTAACAACCTCTAGTTCGAGCTTCTGAAATTCCTTAATGATGCTCCTTTTACTGGTCAACATCATGACTGCTGGCTTGCGACTGAGAGTGTCAGGTACGACATTTACTTTCCTTGGATGGAACTGTAAGTCCAATTCGTAGTCCTCCATTAGTTGTAGCCATCGGAGTTGCCTAATATTCAATTCCTTCTGAGTGAACACGTATTTCAGACTCTTGTGATCCGTGTACACTTCTACCTTTTCACCCAGTAAGTAATATCTCCAGATCTTCAAGGAAAAAACCACAATAGTTAACTCCAAGTCATGGGTTGGGTAGTTCCTTTCATGATCCTTCAGCTGCCATGAGGCATAAGCAACTACCCAACCGTGCTACATCAGAACACAGCCTAAACATTTTCCTGAAGCATCGCTGTGTATCTCCAAGCCACCTGAATTATACAGCACTGTAAGAATAGGAACCTTGGTCAACTTTTGTTTCAGAAACTCAAAAGCCTGAGAACATTCCTCTAACCACACGTAAGGAACTTCCTTCCGTGTCAGCTTTGTCAAGGGTTCCTCAACTCGTGCAAAGTCCTGAACGAAACGCCGATAATATCCTGCCAATCCAGGAAGTTTCTGATCTCCGCCACTGACTTTGGTGTCAGCCAATCCCTAACAGATTCTATCTTCGCTGGGTCCACTGAGATTCCTTCGCCCGAAACAATGTGTCCCAAGAACTACACTTTGTCGAGCCAGAACTTACACTTGCTCAATTTTGCGTATAGCTTCTCTTCCCGCAGAATTTGTAATACAGTTTGCAAATGTTTGGCGTACTCTTCTCGAGATTAGAGTAGACTAGTATGTCATCGATGAATACAAGAAACTCATAATGCTGGAGCAAGAAAATCATAATACTCGTATCGGGTTCAGATACCTTGTTCATCTGGCCCATGAATATTGCTGGAGCATTAGTAACACCGAACGACATCACAAGAAACTCATAATGCTCGTATCGGGTTCAGAAAGCCGTCTTGCATATATCTTCAGCCATTACTCTGATATGGTGATAACCCGAACGAAGATCCAGCTTCGAAAATACCTTGGTACCACTTAATTGATCAAATAAGTCGTCGATGCGTGGTGTAATGATTCTATTTTAATGTACAAATTTTTTTAAAGTTAATGTACTGAATGGAGTATTAGCAAGTCTGAGTATACTTTAAGTATTATTTTGTTTAAAAAACAACAAGAAATAACTTGTAGCTAATTAGTAAAGCCTTTCACTGCTGTGATATAGCCCCTGTGTTTGAATCCCATCAGCCACATATTATTTTTAATGATTTTTCTTTTAAAATTTTTGGAAGCCCAAAAGTTTACACATGCAATACACGTAAAAACGAAAAGTCAGATTAAATAAACATGTGAAATATATTATATGAACAAACCCTGACACGTGGCGAGAATCCCACACCTAACCTCACCAAAACGACCGGCGACGATTTCCTTTGGGCTGGCGCCGCCGGGCTTGCCCATAAGAAATGCCCCCATATTTTGAACCCTAACCCTTTGGCCTCCCCCACTACTCATCTTTTGTTTGTTTTTTCTGAAATTAAACAGAGAATTAAAAATGAGCATTAATCCAAATTTTAAATGCATTTTAATTCCTTTCTTCAATCCTCAAAATCCTAATTTCTCCTATAAATACTACATCACATCCTAGCCCTCTCCATTCTGAAATCCATTATCAAAAATCCTTAAATTTTTCCAAGTCAAAGAAATGTATAAGTGGAGTTAGCCCAAGGTCACTTTCCGGCAACACCGCGACTCCACGAAGTTTCCATCTTGTTCCCATACCCCCTCTCTTTTTTCAAACCGTAACTCCCCTCTCTTCTATTCTTTTCACATCTCAAAGCGATCTCTTTTCAAATGACGTCGGTAGGTGGAGTTGCCCGAATTTTAAATTCTATTCTCTTTAAAATAACAATTTTTCTTAGGAAACAATTATTCAAATTATTATACTTTGCTTGTTAAACATTAACTAAAATCTTAGAAACCAATTTCACTATAAAACTCCATGTAAAACAATTTCTATTACACTTTTATGTTTAAATATCACAAACTTTACATACGACATCTTTTATCATATTTGCTTGTATTACCTTTAGAAAAATCTCACAAGGTAATGACCTACCTCTCACAACACACATCTTGACATAGCACGATTGTTTGTAAACAATATTTTTTGGACAAATACGACTTTACATTTAAATACCATAAACTATTAAAAACCATATTCTTTAAATTATTTTAAATAAATTCCTTACGATTATGTCTCTAAAACCAACTCTTGGAGAATCCGATTTTGTTGGTGCGGGTTATCGCATATCCATCGTTCTAGTAAGGTGAGATACAGATCTCCTCACAAAGTATATGATCTTGATGGAATTTTTAATATAATTTTTAAGAAAAACGTGAATTTCTATTTAATAAATAAAATTTATTTTTAATAATTATATATAATATTATCAAACTATCTATTTTAAATATATATAATAAATTCCATGTTTTCTAAACAAAAGAATCACAAGTTTCATGAAAATAACTTCAAGAGTCCAAACAAGTCAAATTTACACAAAAATACCTTATATTATTCAAGCTAGGTATTTATTCACTAGAGTACCTCACTTTTGAAATTATACTAAAACTATTTTTCATAAAAATCCTCTCAAGTTATATTAAATTACAATAAGGACCCTAGTAAATATATGTTTAAGCGGAACTAATTCTTTTGAGCCTCATGGAGCCGGAGAAGGTGGGTGTATGCATATTTAAGGTAGAAAATTAAAACGAGTTTATCAATGGTAATTGTCTTGGAAAAAGTCACAAATAATGTCGCCCATGTGCACCAGTTACCGATAACTCCAAAACCTAATTCAGGAATCTAATTCTGTTTAAGTGTCTGACTTAGACAGAGTCTCAGTCTAATCTGAAAACAAATCCAACCTACATACAATTCATATATAACTCCAATACAACATGAATCCTCATATACTGGAACTTAAACATGAATACCATAATACTAACAAATATCAACATGACTCGACTGGACCGAACCATGGATATATATTGACTTGACTACATGACTATCCGTTTATATCCTTATTCGTTTACATGAACAATTTATATCATGGTTTCGGCAAGTCTCATACAACAAATCAATACAATCAATATAACATGCATTACGGGGTTTTAAGGGGTAGACTGGTACGGAATGTGTTAAAAGTGGCTTGATGATGGTCACTATATTACACCTAACTTGAACATCCGTTGCCGTTGTCCCATGGGTTTTGACGGGGCTTTGTACTCCATATACCTTAGTCCACGGAGCAAGTTGGTCTCCTTTCGTATACATTGGCACATTCTGTACCAAACTACAAACAACTACGATAACATAACAAACATAAGCATATATACTTTACCTGTTCTATTTTCTGTCTATTCTTCTTTATCTTTTGGGACTTACCGAGCGATTGTTCGCTGACGACATTCATTTTCACTTCTTTCTTTGGAATGTTGTCAGGAGGACCCGACTCTCTGGAGATCGAGCCCAGCCAGGACGATTTGGAGCAGTTCATTGAGGACCCAGAGCTCTAGTTCACTTGTACATACTTTTACTTTCATTTCATGCCATTGTTTAGGCATTGCTTTTCAGTATTGTATTTACTTTTAATTGTATTGTAAAGAATGTTTAATCAATAAAAAGTTGCTGTTGATTTATATCTTTTGTCATTTCTTGTGTACATTTATTATATTGCTTATTTGCGCTTAACATGTTTACTTTTGACTAAATACGTTGTGGGACTCGTCGCGTCTCCTTACCCGTACTCTGGGAAGCAGGGCGTGACACGCGGAATGGGGTATTTTTTTTTGTCGTTACTCCTTTCAACTCATGGTAGTCTATGCACATCCGTAGCGATCCATCCTTCTTCTTTTCCAACAAGACTGGTGCACCCCACGGTGAAGCGCTTGGGCGAATGGATCCTTTCTCCATAAGATTTCCAATTTGCTTCTTCAATTCTACCAATTCAACCGATGCCATTCTGTATGGTGCTTTAGAAACTGTTGATGTATTTGGAATTAGGTCGATTGAGAATCCCAAGATGCGAGGAGGTGGTAGACCTAGTAAATATTTAGGGAACACATCAAGAAAATCCTGAACGATCTCTGGTGCTGGGTTCTCATCAATATCCATAGCCTTCAACACCTTCGGCTTGGCTCTATATTTGGCTGGCTCCAAAGATTCGCTTCTACCTTTGAAAACAAACTTAGGATGATTGGGAATGCCGAAAGTCACATTCCTAGCTTGGCAATTGATGATCGCATGGAATGTACTCTTCCAATCCATCCCGAGAATCGCGTCATAGCTGCCTGTTTCGATTAAAAGGAAATTCGCATAGAATTCCCTTCCACAAACTATAACTGGACAAGATCTACATTCTCGACTCGACACTATAATACCATTACTCGTATGTATTTCCCATCCTTTGGTCAATGGTTCATGTGGTACAGAGTGAGTGTTGACAAAATGTGCAGATATGAAACAATATGATGCTCCAGAATAAAATAGTACTCCGGCTGGCGTAGAATGAACGAGTAGAGTACTTGTACCAACTTCACCTGAGGCCTCTGCTTACTCGGCATTCAGGGTGAAAGACTGCCCCCGACCGCGACCTGTGTTGGTCTACCTCTGCTCTAATGACCTCTGCTGCTGCGGTCTAGATCCTCCCTGTAACTCTATTCGCTTAGGGAAACCACTAACCTTGTGCTGGCTAGATCCGCAAATCAAATACCGTCCCCTGACACGGCGAAAGTCCTTCTGGGTATGCCCGTCCCTGTGACAGTAGCCGTAGACTAAAGTCTTCCTCTGTGGTTGCTGCTGGAGCACGAAGGGATGCTTCATCTACGTCGTCCGTGGCCTGTAAACTGGTATGACCCCTCGGGACGATATATGAGTATGTGTCGGGATAACTGGAGGCCTTCTGTCACTCGAGCTGGGGCCCTTGAATTTATTGATTAGCTTCTGCAAAATTTATGCAGCGTTGAGCACCTGCACGAAAGTCTGCAACTCGAGAGACGCAATCAACCGTTGCAGCTCAAAGTCAAATCCCGCAAGAAAAGTCTGGCCCTGGTGGCCTTTAAAGCGACCATATACGGAGCTAATCGGCTCCTAAGGTTGAACTCTGCCGCATATATATCAACGGAACAGCCGTTTTGCTTCAGCAAGATAAATCTTTCCTCCTTTTATTCTTTGGCGGTGGAGGGGAAATAATGGTCCGAGAAGCATTCTTTGAACTTGCTCCACTCAATCAGCCCATTGAGTTTGCTCTCTTCGACGGACCATGATCAGTCGAAAATATTGCATTTTTAACACATCAATTTCCCTACTCTTTGCAATCATCTAAAGGTGTTCGGTATGAATATAGCACATATTAGCAATTCGTCTGCAAAATACCAAATAACATCTGTTATACATTATAACCGGCATGCTGAGGGAAATTGAGTGTTTATTATTGCACGAATGATCTTTGTATATCGCAACACTTGTCTCGAGATTGTGTGCAGGAAATTCTCCAGGTAAAGAGCTAAAACTTCTAAAAGTGCTCATAAAATAGGCAAAGTCCAAGACTTGTGATCTGATAGTGAACAAGAAAATATAAAAATATTCCAGACATCAAGAAACATCCATAAAGCCAACAGAAGAATTACCAGAAAATTCCATGCACTAATACCTTTAAACGGCAGCGGATCCATGGACGAATGGGCCGATCCGCTGCAGATCCGCGGCCACGTGGACACCTCATCGGCATATAACTATTTCCGGGTTCTCCATTCACTAGCCAAACTTCTTCAAGACACTTCAGTCTCCAGAGATCTCCAGAAGCTTCCTTTCTAACAGCCAAGCTTCTTGTTCAAGCTAAACACCTACCAAGCTTCTCAAGCAAGCTAAATAACTAACTCAATCTAGAAGCTTGTACTCAACTACCAAGCTTGCAAGAGAAGTTAAACCTAGCTTAGCTTCTAAAGGAAGCTAGATCAAGCTTCTAGGGGAAGCTAAAGGAGAAGGCTGTATAAAAGGACCCAAGGTTTCATTACAAAGGTTGTTGTTGGTTGTTCATCATTTGAGGGAAAAATTCTAGTGAGATCCAAATCAATTCTACATAAATTGAGTGACACAATTTGATCCAAATCAAGATCATCGAGTACCGATTCAAGCAAGCATTCAACAAGCCTTTTTGAAGCAACGCCGATTTTCATCCGAGCAAGTGATCCACGACGATCAGCGACTCACGAAGACGATGCGAAGCTAGTTCGACGATCGAGTTCTCTCATCAATTCTTGTAGTGTTTGAGTGAATTGTAACGAAACGTTGAATAATAAAAGGTGAAAATTCTTGATCTTGCTTTTCTTTACATTTGAGCATTATGAAGAGTTCTCAATTCTTGATTGTTTTCTTTTTCATGATGTTTGAGTGAAAACTCCGCTTGTGGAGGAACCGAGAAAATTGATAGATGATGATGATAAAATTCTTGAACGATTCTTAGGACTTATGAGTTTTGTAAACTTTAGGAAATTGAATCATCGACAACCTAGTTTCGAGCGAGATGCTTTCTTGAATGTTTTCGCTCTTAATTAGAGATCAACGATCGATGATTGAATTTCCTAGAGGCTAGAATTTGATTGCTAATCAACGAAAGGACAAGGGATGATGATGGAGAAACCCTAATTTCTTCAAGAGATCCCTAAACCTCGTTGAATGTCATCGATCTAGCAACAAATCATCAATAGATAAGAATTTGTAATAATAAATATTCATCATCACTATCGATTGGATCAATTCCTACAAGCTATTCTACAAATCTTGATAACTCATTTGATTTAGACGATTCTTGATTCTTGATTCTTGATTCTTGATCTTTATTTTCTTGAAGATTCTTGAAACTAAAATTCACAATTATTGAATCATTTGCTTTTTCTCCTTTAATTTTCAACTCGACTAAAACAATTACAATCAAATCACACTTTCCCTGTGGACGATCTGCACTCGCTAACGAATCTACAATTGACACCGTTATTGATTGCGGTTTATAAATTTCTTTGGTTTTGATCTTTACACTTTTCAAAACACGACATCGAAATCGATTATCAATTAAATGGCGCCGTTGTCGGGGATAGTGTGCTAATTTGTTCGTTTTTGAAATTTGAGTTAAAAATTTATTATTCCATCAGAATTCGCACAAACGCTTAACGATTTGTTGTGATTTGTTGTGAGAAAATCTGGAATCTGTGGAGCGAGAGGAAAAATTTTCAGAGTATCTCAGATACCTTAGTGAGTGAACAGGAGCATTTGCTGAAATTTTTGTGCAGAGATCTCCTCATACCACCGTGTTTTCGCGGCATTATTGCATTTCTTGCGGCGGATCCACGGCGAGACAGCAGCTTCACTGCTCCAAAATTCTCTGGTATATTTCTGTCTTTCTTATCTCCTCCCTGATCTGCTCCATTAACCAATTTCTGCAGGTTTCTTTGCAAAAATTCGCAGCGCCGCAAAAAGAAAAATTGTTGCGTGATTTGATCATTGGTTTTGTGCATATTTTAATACGGAAATTAATGGGCAAAGACTAAATTCAGATTAGGTGGGGAGTTCATTACCCTTCCTAAGCCCCTAAAATCACAAAAACTTGCATCCGCATCACCCTCATTAATTAAAAGAAATCTAGACAGGACTGTAAGGACCGTCGCGCTCATTTAGGACAGAAGGAGGTCGTGGGTAATCTATTGCTTATCCGCGTTTCTTTTGTGGTGTCTAAGGTAAGTGTGTCTAAGGCAATTGGTTACTTAATTTGGCCCGCTACTTACGTAGCGGAGAACCTCCCACTTACCTGGCACTTATCTGGCCACATGAGGGATAAAAAGGCAGTAGAGGATTTATCCTACGATTTGTCTTCTGGAAGTCTAGGAGCGGTCTAGAGACTTGACCTAGGTGACCGTCAGATATAGGGTTGGTTGTGTATGTTTGTGTGAATTTTCATAAATCCGTCCTTTTTGAAAACAAACCAATTATTTTCTCCCATTTTTACCCTTTCCCCCCTCTTCTCTTATTATAATGGGTGACCCAAACAGAAGAACTCTTGCCGAGCTTTGCTGTCCACAACCAGATATTTCTTGTTTTCATAATTCCTTCGGTATACCGTCCGACTCTCCCATGTCCTTAAGAGATCGGATAGAACAAGCAGGTAGAAACAGTTGGCCACCTCAGTCCAGGTCTTATCAACCATATCCTAATTCTACATCCGTTTCAGTTGATACTCCGAGTGAGGATGCCCCTAGATGTATGTCCATTGCTAAGCATATAGCTAGGGCTAGAGGCCAAAGTTTCAATCCGAACCAATATCAACCGTATCCTAATTCTACATCTGTTTCAGTTGATACGCCGAGTGAGGATGCCCCTAGACGCATGTCCATTGCTGAGCATATAGCTAGGGCTAAAGGCCAAAGTTTCAATCCGGACCAATATCAACCATCACCTCCACTTTCTAAAGAAGAATTTCATAATCGGTTTGTGGCATATATGATGTCCAATAGCCAACATCAATATTCTTCTTATCATAATGTTGACCCTACTCCTGCCCAATTTTCACAACCATTTTGTTCCTATCAATCAAATCCGACTTTTCCACCTTCTCTAAATGGTCCTTCTAATCAGTCATTTGGAAGTTTTAATTATCCACAAGAATTTCAATCTTATACTGAAACTCCTTATCAACCCAAGTCTAGTCTTAAGCGGACATTAGAAGAAGGTTTAATGATGTTGAACCGCATCAGAGAGGAATGGAAGGAAAGCATGGCTAAATATGAAGGAGCAAATAATTTCAAACCAGCCCAAAATTTTTCAGTATATAATTCGGGCATTGGAAAGAATGAGAATTTGGGTAGTGAGAGAGAACTGTACATCTTTCCTAATCAAACATTCTCTTTCCAAACTGAAATTCACAACTCCAGTTTCACAGATTCATCGAGTACATTAAAAGATTCATCAATTGACGATAGAATGTATGAGAAGTTGTGTAATAATGCAATGTTTGATTTACCCGACTGCGAAGGGTCCATTTCGAGTGAAATCAGGCCAAATCCTTGTGATCTCTACATCTCCACTCTTCAACCAAAATTGATTGAAAACCATTCTTTGAATGAGGTGTTTTAGAATTTTACCCTTCACTTGAATGAGGTGATTGACGTTGGGGATATATTGATTGATGAACCCGAAATTTTGGATGATTTTGTCCCACCAATTCTTCAGATCCTTTCACTTCCTTGTGGTCATCATCTTGAGCCTTTAATTCTTCCCAAAACCCAATTGCATCTTGAAGTTGATGATAATCGTATACCCGAAGAGCAAACCGAAATTCAACCTACATCTTCCACATCTGGTTCAATAATACTCGACCTATCAATAGGTTTACCCATTTCATCTTCTACTCTCTCTGGTTCTTCTTCTATTCCAGAAATGATTATGAGTGTTGATGAATCACAATCCGTTAATTCAAGTTCAGTAATACCAGAAAGTCAACTTGATTTGGATATTTTTGAAAATGAGGTAGATGAGTTTTTCACCTCCATAATTTTTCACGAATCAACTATGATAAATTCTGGCACAATACTTATTGACAGTAAAATGTTCAATCACACCATTGATAAAAGTTTTGAAGAATTTTTGCTGACGAACTTGAATTTCTAAATAATACGGATTTTGTGATTGATCAATCACCACCTATAGAAGTTGAACCGCCACCAGTCCTTCTTCCTAATCATTCACATTCATCCTCATTCTTTCAGTTCTCTAATTTAAAATTCAAACCCTTTCCAGACCACCACTTATCTCTTCCTCACTTTTTCCTGACTCGATATAACACGTTCTTCCACAGACTATACGGTAGACTGATAAAATCTTTGAATGGTTGGTATTAACTTTTGGTCTTTGTAAAGTCTTATTTTGACCAAATGACTCACCCCCTCTTAAAATGCTTAAAATTGTCTAACTCATGTTTGAGTGGGGGGGTGTATTTTTGGCTCTTGAAAATAACTGTCGTGCTCAATATTGTGAGCCAAAAATAAGTTTGGGGGAAGATTTTCACTTTAATATATTTTGTTCCCGTTAATAAATGTCCTCCCAAGTTTACAGTTTTTTTGAGGTTTAGCAGAAGACAACGGTGAGGACACTGTTGAAAACAAGTTTGAGGGAGGTTTGTGCTTTTTTACGCATCACTTTGCATCATACTTTGCATAAGCACAAAACATATCACAAAAAATATAAAAAAATTTGTACATAAATAAGATAATAAAAGATTAGATATTGAAAAATTACATCCAGAAGATTAGAAAAATTTAAGAAAACCAAGAAAATTAGAAGTTTTCTTAAACAGAACTAGTAATAAATAGTTATGAGCCGTTGTCCCAAGGGTTAGTAAGATGAAAGAAGTCACTAATCTGAAGATAAAAATAAGTCTGAAAAATAGTTCCTATTCTGAAAGCCAAACATTTGAATGTTGATACCCTACTATACGCACTTACACACGTCTTGAAACTCGGGATAGTAGAGGATACCTCGAAATGCTCTTGTCTAAAAACCAAAAGTATGAAGTAAAAAAAAATGAATAAAAAATAAATGGTAAAGAAAAATGAACACTGGTTTTGTTATCACCAAGGCAACAATAAAAAAATATAACGAGAATGCTTCATCACCTAGTGCCTTAGACCAACTGGTCTGGGAGTCACTGCTAAGCTTTGGGTGGTGCAAGACGAGAAAAATACTAATACGCCTAATAAGCAAGCACATGAGTAATCGGTCGGTTAGTACCTCAAGAAGTATTAACGGTTGCATGAAAAATGTGTGAGCAAATCCATCTAAATATTCATTGATTAAAAAGTATTGAGGTGATGGATAAGAGAATGATAGCTTGAATTGAATTCTCCGAGTGTATGGATGTCTATTACACACACATAGGGGTATATGATCGGTGTTTGGAATAGATGTAGGAATGAAGAATAAAGACAATGTTTTATTGAGGGATGATGTGATTTCTAACATCTTTTCATGACTATTAAGATAGGGCTCATGACAACCGAAATTCTAGTATAGTTGAAAACTCTAATTTTCAAAGTCTTTCTTTTACAGTTCTTATCTTTATATGTAAATTTCACGGTCTTCCTTTTGTTATGGGATTTTGTGGGTGCAATCCGCTAAAACTCCTCAGGAGAAAACACTCCTCCTACTAGGGACACTTAGAGGTTTAAAGGCTTGTTGCACGTGCTCAGTGCAATCGTGTTGCGTACGAAAGTGTGCTAATTAGTTTCTCTTCTTTCTTTATTTTCTCCTTCTCTTTCTAATAAAAGAAGTTTGCTCGAGACGACCAAAATTAAGTTTGGAGGAATTTGATCAGTCGAAAATATTGCATTTTTAACACATCAATTTCCCTACTCTTTGAAATCATCTAAAGGTGTTCGGTTTGAATATAGCACATATTAGCAATCCGTCTGCAAAATACCAAATAACATGTGTTATACATTATAACTGGCATTCAGAGGGAAATTGAGTGTTTATTATTGCACGCATGACTTTGTATATCTCAACACTTGTCTCGAGATTGTGTGCAGAAAATTCTCCAGGTAAAGAGCCGAAACAGCTAAAAGTGCAGATAAAATACGTCAAGTCCAAGACTTGTGATCTGGTAGTGAACAAGAAAGTATAAAAATATTCCAGACATCTGGAAACAGCCATAAAGCCAACAGAAGAATTACCAGAAAATTCCATGCACTAATACCTCTAAACGGCCACGGGTCCGCGGCCGAATGGGCCGATCCGCCGTGGATCCGCGGCCACGTGGCACCTCATCGGCAGATTACTATTTCCAGGTTCTCCGTTCACTAGCCAAACTTCTTCAAGACACTTCAGTCTCCAGAGATCTCCAGAAGCTTCCTTTCTAACAGCCAAGCATTTTGTGCAAGCTAAACACCTACCAAGCTTCTCAAGCAAGCTAAATAACTAACTCAATTTAGAAGCTTCTACCCAACTACCAAGCTTGCAAGAGGCTAAACCCAGCTTAGCTTCTAAAGGAAGCTAGATGAAGCTTCTAGGGGAAGATAAAAGAGAAGGATATATAAAGGGACCCAAGGTTTCATTACAAAGGTTGTTGTTGGTTGTTCATCATTTGAGGGTTAAATTCTAGTGAGATCCAAATCAATTCTACTCAAATTGAGTGACACAATTTGATCCAAATCAAGATCATCGAGTACCGATTCAAGCAAGCATTCAACAAGCCTTTTTGAAGCAATACCGATCTTCATCCGAGCAAGTGATCCACGATGATCCGCGACTCACGAAGACGATGCGAAGCTAGTTCGATGATCGAGTTCTCTCCTCAATTCTTGTAGTCTTTTAGTGAATTGTAACGAAACGTTGAATAATAAAAGGTGAAAATTCTTGATATTGCTTTTCTTTACATTTGAGCATTATGAAGAGTTCTCAATTCTTGATTGTTTTCTTTTTCATGATATTTGAGTGAAAACTCCGCTTGTGGAGGAATCGAGAAAATTGATAGATGATGATGATAAAATTCTTGAACGATTCTTAAGTCTTATGAGTTTTGTAAATTTTAGGAAATTGAATCATCGACAAACTAGTTTCGAGCGAGATGTTTTCTTGAATGTTTTCGCTCTTAATTAGAGATCAACGATCGATGATTGAATTTCCTAGAGGGTAGAATTTGAATGCTAATCAATGAAAGGACAAGGGATGATGATACAAAAACCCTAGTTTCTTCAAGATATCCCTAAACCTCATTGATTAACATCGATCTAGCAACAAATAATCAATATATAAAAATTTGCAATAATAAGTATTCATCATCACCATCGATTGGATCGATTCCTACAAGCTATTCTACAGATCTTGATAACTTATTTGATTTAGATGATTCTTGATTCTTGATCTTTATTTTCTTGAAGATTCTTGAAACTAAAATTCATAATTATTGAATCATTTGCTTTTTCTCCTTTAATTTTCAACTCGACTAAAACAATTACGATCAAATCACACTTTCCATGTGGACGATCCGTATTCGTTAACGAAGCTACAATTGACATCGTTATTGATTGCAGTTTACAAATTTCGTTTGTTGTGATCTTCACACTTTTCAAAACACGACATCGAAATCGATTACCAATCAGACCACCAAGTATGGGCTTCGTCCTCCGGCTCGATCTTTATCACGTTCACTTTCTCTTCATCAGGGGACCCGTGCGGTCGTCAGTAGGTTCTCGACATTGACCAACCATTGCTCGGTCTCGAGTTGTTCGGATAAACCTGTAAACATAGCCGGGTGTTGCCTCCGGAAATCCGACACAGTGCCATCTCTGGCAGGTGTAGCTGGTGCAGCGGCACCCTTGGGGGCGGCAATGAGAGCGAAAGGTCCTCCTAATGCGGTAATTGCTCTGAGACCCTCGGTAAGCAGGTATGTCTTTCTCTTTTAGGCTTCTGTAAGGGTCGTCAGTGCGTTTAGGATTCTTTCTTTGCGATCCCGAGAACTGGAGTCCGAGAAGAGGTCGTTCGTGGAAGTCATGTCGCTGGAAGATAGATGAACAGATATGATTAGATACACGGATGAAAGTGAAAGATAGTGAAGTGAAAATAATATAATAAAGCGTAGTTAATGTTATCCCTTAATATTAAAGCCTGGCGCTCTGATACCAACAAAACCATGCCATGCCCTGCTTCCCAAAATATAGAATACGGGAGGTAACTAGGCCAGCCGTGCTCCTACGGTTAGGGAATGATCCCGCCATAGTCACATTTCGGCTTCTACCTTTACATGGTAATCAGTAAACATTGTACAGACGTAATGGAAACATATCACTAGTTTATTACATCAACTTTCATTGTTCACAATTTGCAAAAAAAAACTACTAACTAAGTGTGAATACAATGTTGATTTATGAAAAGTGGTAAATTATTGATGGTACGACCATCTAGATCTCTGCGAGCTCGAACGGTAGGTCTAACACCTGATCTGGGTCCTCTCCAAGTTCTGAGCATGCATACTCAGGTCGTCAGAGCGACATAGTAGCAACAATGTGATAACAATAATGAGGCATGAAAATAAAAGGTAATAACAGTAGAGACAATAAATGCAGGTGATCGATATGTCAATAATCAATGCAATGTATGACCTGTGTTCTTATTGGACTCTAATACAATTTTGAAACTAAGTTTGAGGAAAGGAGTGATCATGTTTAATGAGGGTCTCATACGTACCTAAGACTATGACCCATTGTTGCCCGGAACATAACCCTGTCAGCCGTTATGTCCAAACCTAATATATATAAGAGTCGCTGTTCGAATGATCATTCTCTAAATCACCAACCTCGCTAAATACAAGTTCCTTTCCACTTCGATTTTCCCTTTTTCCCCAGGTGTCAATAAATGTATGTATGGGCCAGTAGTGTATAAGTACGCATCAATAACACTGTTTTACTCGCTATTCACTTTATTGTTCACTATCACAAATCGTTCACTTTTCACTGGCGTATTCAACACAACTAATCCGATACCACTCACGTTCTACAATGCAATTTACACAAAGAATTAATAAGGGCACCCACTATTGCTAAAGGTATCACAGTAGGGTAAATATATGAATTACGCCGCTAAACAAGTCATATGCAATATAAGTCATTACGCGTCTTAAGAATTTAGAAAAATTTACATTAAATTGTACGATCAGAATTAAGCAAAATGATACAAAAGGGGTAGAAAGTAAACTTAATTGGAAATTCAAAGAAATTGGTTTCATGTCAATCGGGTTTTGGGTTTGCGAATTACGGTCATTTCTTTTAAGTGTTCTTTGCCGGAAATCAGTTCCTAAACTGAAAGTCCGTTTCGTATCACAGTTTTCACACTGTTGGTATCATAATCAGGAAATGTTACAGTTGGGTAATATTTATATCTATTAATTAGGTTTCCAACACACTAGACAGGTTAACAATATCCATTGTGTGTTAGAATATACGCACTGTTCAAGATCAGGGTGTACGTTCTGTCCCTGCTTGGGACTGCAATCCGTAACAACGATTTAAAATATAATTAAAATAGAAAACGACAGTAAAAACGAATGAAATTACCACTAATAGTTAGATCACAGAATAATCTTCGTAACGGTATAGGGTTTTGTATAATATCATCTCCACACAGATTTATAAAAACATTTTAATACAGGTGTCGACAAGCAGTACCGCTCTGGACTGCATCCAGAGCCGCACTCCCAAACAGTTTTCGTCATCGTTTTAATATAGAAACAAAATATAAATTACAAAGGTTTTAGGTTGTCGAGTTGGCTTCGATATGATCCCTCGAACACAATATTCCGGTGTGTATCTACATTACTATGATTTTCAAAAGTTATGTGTACGAAAAGTTTCAGATTTGGCGGATCTAAATGAGGTTGACATTTTATGGTGTTAAACCCCATGTTTTCAACCTAAATGTGTACGCATTATCCATATTCATTGAAGTAATCTTGTATCCATAAATCCCACCATACTAGATTGTTTTTTTCGCATAAGTTCCATATCGAATACCTAGATTACACAACCAATTATGAGTCGGAATGTCGATTACGTTAACTCAATACATATGGATATAACTTATGAACTTCTACACAATGTTAACACTAGGTGTTTGACTCGATCAGTACTTAGATCCAAATCAATTTCAATTAAATTCGGTTTAATACTAATCACGCTATATTATCGAATCATATATCGATATATAAGTACTATAGCATGTAAGCAAGTCTTGGAACTTGCCTGACGACGATGATCGTCGACAAAACAGCGGTGAAAGGTGATGAACGGCATGGCACAATGCATGTAAGGGCTAGGTGCGACACGACAAGCTTGACTTAAGCTCGAGCTTGTGTAGTGGCGATGATGACCAAGGTGAAGGGCATGGTGGTGGTGCCGACGAGGTGCATCGGGCGACGTCGGCAGAGTCTCCGATGGTTCTGGGATGTCAAAAGGTCTCCAGCGGCAAAGGAGAAGCTCAGTGGAAGCAACAACGGTGAGTGGAGGTCGGTGGTTCTAACGAAAAGGGTAGCTGGGGTCTTGACGATGAGGGTGGTGGCCGGGGTTGGGCTCACAGGTAGTAGGGGAAGAGGGAGGTGTTGATAGCGTTGAGTTTGATGGAGGAGTTATGGTTAGAGGTGGAGAGTTGGCTGGGGTTCGTTGACAGAGACGGGGTTGGCTATGGAGTTGTGAGGCAAAGCGACTGGGGCTGGGTTGGAGAGGAGCTTGTGGTGGAGAGAGGCCACCGACGTTGTTGTTGGCCAACGGTGGTGAGGGCTTATCGGCGAAGGTGTTCTCGGGGTTGCAAGGCGTGCGGGTGAAGGTGGCCGGCGGAGGGGGTTGACAGGAAAAGGATGATCTCGGGTTGGAGGCAGTGGGGTCGTAGAGGGCTTGGCGTTCATTGGCAACGAGGAGGTCCCGGTGGCGTGAGGAGGTTGGTGAAGGAGTTTGCACCAGTGATGGGTGCTCGGTAGGTGTCGAAGTAGGTGTGGTCAGTGGAGGTGACAAGGAGAGGGGCTTGGAGAGGGTCGTCGGAGGTGATGGTGGGGAGCCGGAGGTGATGGCGGTGGCTTCGGTAGTTGCGGCGGTGAGGGGAAGGAGGGTACGATGGGGTTGCTCGGTTGGGATCTTTTTTTAGAGAGGAAAGTGAAGGAGAGGGAGAAAAAGAAGATAGAGTGTATGTGTGAGATCGGGAAGAGAGAGGGAGATTTTTTGTGAGACCGAGAAGAGTGAGTGAGTGAGTGTGTTTAGAGAGAGAGAGAGGAAAATTTTAAAAAAAATAATTAAAAGAAATAAATAGTATTAATTAAGATTTATTTTGGAATAAAGGATTTTAATGGGGAAAATATTTGGGTGTTACATTAGTTTTTGAATTTGAAAAGAAGGAGAAAGATTGTTGGGGAGATTGAGGGGTTTGGGCTAGGTCTTGAGCTTGGGAAAAAAGAAGGAAAAGATAGGGGAAAAAGAGTTTTGGGCTTGGATTAAGGAAATAAATAAAAATATAAATGGACAAATATTGGAAACAACATTTTATTTTAATACGGATATTGTCGTACAAAAGAAACCGGGTATTACAAACCTTAACTTAACTCCCAAGTAAACCATAATCTAATCAAATCTAAATTTTACCGATCTCTCAAACATATCAAACCATATCTCTCACAAATATATATCTTATTCTTAACAACATCTAGTTTAAAAATTTTTAATTCCTTTCCATATTGTTATTCCACAATTGATAGCTGAAATAGTCTGGTTCAACCGTCGCTCGAGTTTGGAACATCAATAGACCGTTGTCGAGCTAGCTGAGATGTTTTCCTTTTAGGGACTACAACATGAAGACGAACTCTTTAAAATATGCTTTTGGAGTTGCATCGAGAAGGTTACTCGGGTTTATGTTTAGTGTACGGGAACATGCAACCTTATGGTGCTTGAAAGACTTGGAGCGCCTCACCAGGAGAATTACAACCCTCAATAGGTTCCTCTCACGGTCAATAGAAAAGGCTTTATCTTTCTTTATGAAATTAAAGAAAAGATACTTTTAATGAACTAAAGAACGTGAAAGCGTGTATAGAGAAATGCGAAGTTACTTATCATTACCAACAACCCTATCCAGATCGAAAGAAGAAAAAGAACTAGGTTTATACTCGGGATTAACTGCCTTGGCTGTGAGTGTTATCCTGATACGAGAGGACCAAGATATCCATCATCTCATCAAAGTCCTCAAGCTACCTAAAGACGGACACAACAAGATAAAAAAGGCGGCTTACACACCTTTTACAGCCTCACAAAATCTATACCTCACATCTAAATGCACATCATCAATGTTGTTACTGATCGATTGGTCTGTCCAACCTAATATGTTATGATGATTACTTCGTGCACGATAGAGTTGGAGTAGTTCGACATCAAATATAATCACAATCTAATATAAAAACTCAAATACCAAGCTTAGGCAATAAAGACGAATGATGATGGATGATGGGAGATACAACTTGACTATTACAAGGACACACAAACACCATCTTGAAATAAAGGAGGTTGTCGTCTAATTCGTTGACGGTATAGACATACTACCAACACAAAAACGATGATCGACTGCTTTAAGCATATAGTCACACCTTCTTAAATCTACTTCCACACATATCTCGATATTCCCTCTCACATACAACGTGAGTGACATGTGGAATGTACAACACATTTAGAGACTAATCTCTCTGTCACGTCCCACTTCCCAAAAGACATTGGCAGGTAAGCGACTAGGCCTGCGACATACTTATACCGAGAAAGGATCTTTCTTGAAATAAACACGTTAAGTGTTAATGTAAGCAGTTTAATTACAACAAGAATTTAGCAAGAAACAAAATCTAACTATATTATTACATTTAAAGTTCCATAATATTCAAAACAACTGACAATGAGTCTGAATATCCGATACAACTAAAAAATAGAAGTAAACAAAAGCCTTAACAAGTAGGCATACCGAAAGGATAAAGACACATACGCAACTAGTACTTCAACTGTGTAACATTTGCGTTTTGTCTATCCCTTAATAAAGTTTTCGTATAATTTTCCTTTGTATCTTCATACTTATTTTAGTATTTCTTTTGATGGAAGAGTTTGGAAAAAGGTAATTTTGAGTTTAAATTTAATCAATGTAATTTTTTGGAGAAAGAGAGGAATTTAAATATAATTATTGGAATTTTTAAGATTTGTTTAAAAAGATGGATACCGGAAAAAGAATTATTTTTTAGGTGAAAATGGTTGGAAATGAGTAAGTGTTGATTTAGAAGGAGGGTACGATGGGGTTGCTCGGTTGGGATCTTTTTTTAGAGAGGAAAGAGAGGGAGAGGGAGAAAAAGAAGATAAAGTGTATGTGTGAGATCGAGAAGAGAGAGGGAGAAAAAGAAGATAAAGTGTATGTGTGAGATCGAGAAGAGAGAGGGAGATTTTTTGTGAGACCGAGAAGAGTGAGTGAGTGTGTGTGTGTTTAGAGAGAGAGAGAGAGAGAGGAAAATTTTAAAAAATTAATTAAAAGAAATGAATAGTATTAATTAAGATTTATTTGGGAATAAAGGATTTTAATGGGGAAAATATTTGGGTGTTACATTAGTTTTTGAATTTGAAAAGAAGGAGAAAGATTGTTGGGGAGATTGAGGGGTTTGGGCTAGGTCTTGAGCTTGGGAAAAAAGAAGGAAAAGATAGGGGAAAAAGAGTTTTTGGCTTGGATTAAGGAAATAAATAAAAATATAAATTTACAAATATTGGAAACAACACTTTATTTTAATATGGATATTGTCGTACAAAAGAAACCAGGTATTACAAACCTTAACATAACTCCCAAGTAAACCATAATCTAATCAAATCTAAATTTTACCGATCTCTCAAACATATCAAACCATATCTCTCACAAATATATATCTTATTCTTAACAACATCTAGTTTAAAAATTTTCAATTCCTTTCCATATTGTTATTCCACAATTGATAGCTGAAACAGTCTGGTTCAACCGTCGCTCGAGTTTGGAACATCAATAGACCGTTGTCGAGCTAGCTGAGATGTTTTCCTTTTAGGGACTACAACATGAAGGCGAAGTCTTTAAAATACGCTTTTGGAGTTGCATCGAGAAGGTTACTCGGGTATATGTTTAGTGTACGGGAACATGCAACCTTATGGTGCTTGAAAGACTTGGAGCGCCTCACCAGGAGAATTACAACCCTCAATAGGTTCCTCTCGCGGGTCAATAGAAAAGGCTTTATCTTTCTTTATGAAATTATGGAAAAAGATACTTTTAATGAACTAAAGAACGTGAAAGCGTGTATAGAGAAACGCGAAGTTACTTATCATTACCAACAACCCTATCCAGATCGAAAGAAGAAAATGAACTAGGTTTATACTCGGGATTAACTGCCTTGGCTGTGAGTGTTATCCTGATACGAGAGGACCAAGAAATCCAGCATCTCGTCAAAGTCCTCAAGCTACCTAAAGACGGACACATCAAGATAAAAAAGGCGGCTTACACACCTTTTACAACCTCACGAAATCTATACCTCACTTCCAAATGCACATCATCAATGTTGTTACTGATCGATTGGTCTGTCCAACCCAATATGTTATGATGATTACTTCGCTGCATGATAGAGTTGGAGTAGTTCCACATCAAATATAATCACAACCTAATATAAAAACTCAAATACCAAGCTTAGGCAATAAAGACGAATGATGATGGATGATGGGAGATACAACTTGACTATTACAAGGACACACAAACACCATCTTGAAATAAAGGAGGTTGTCGTCTAATTCGTTAACGGTATAGACATACTACCAACACAAAAACGACGATCGACTGCTTTAAGCATATAGTCACACCCTCTTAAATCTACTTCCACACATATCTCGATATTCCCTCTCACATACAACGTGAGTGACATGTGGAATGTACAACACATTTAGAGACTAATCTCTCTGTCACGTCCCGCTTCCCAAAAGACGTTGGCAGGTATGCTACTAGGCCTGCGACATACTTATACCGAGAAAGGATCTTTCTTGAAATAAATACGTTAAGTCTTAATGTAAGCAGTTTAATTACAACAAGAATTTAGCAAGAAACAAAATCTAACTACATTATTACATTTAAAGTTCCATAATATTCAAAACAACTGACAATGAGTCTGAATATCCGATACAACTAAAAAATAGAAGTAAACAAAAGCCTTAACAAGTAGGCATACCGAAAGGATAAAGACACATACGCAACTAGTACTTCACCTGTGTAACATTTGCGTTTTGTCTATCCCTTAATAAAGTTTTCGTATAATTTTCCTTTGTATCTTTATACTTATTTTTGTATTTCTTTTGATGGAAGAGTTTGGAAAAAGGTAATTTGAGTTTAAATTTAATCAATGTAATTTTTGGGAGAAAGAGAGGAATTTAAATATAATTATTGGAATTTTTAAGATTTGTTTTAAAAGATGGATACCGGAAAAAGAATTATTTTTTAGGTGAAAATGGTTGGAAATGAGTAAGTGTTGATTTAGAATTTTCCTATAAAATTTCTATATTTTTCTGATAATTAAAAGTATTTTGAATTAATTTTGTAAAAGAAAAATCAATTTAAAAACAGTTTTAAGAAAAGATAAGAAATAAAGCTTAAAAAAACTCGAGCCCAAAGGCCTGAGGCCGAGGCGTGGCCCGCCATGGGCAGCAGCTGCTGCTGCTGTCGCGTAGGCTCTTTCTGCCTACACGCCCAGGCGTGGGGAACACGTGGGCGGCTCATGCCTGTGTGGAGGGATCTCGACCGCTCATGCTGTCGATCCAACAGCCGTAGAGTTTGGGTGCACGATCAACAACAGTGGTCGGCTGGGGATCCGGCTCTGGTCGGCTCGGCTAGGTTTTTGAAACCCTATAAATACCCTTCACTATTCCTCTCATTTCTCATACTTTTGGCGCTCAAATAATTCCAGAAAAATTTCTGTACGATTGTCACTTGACGATTTATGTATAGGTATTGGTAACAGGTGCTAGAAATATCCTAGGCAGGAGCGGGAGTACGATTTGTTGCGAGTCGTTGGTTGGTGTAAGCAAATCTTCTTCACGAGGTAGGATCTCTCTCTCTCCCCTCTTGCTCCCATCGAAACTTTTCTTTAGTTTTTCCTATACTTTAGTGAGTACTCTTGCTAAACTTTAATACGAAAAACTCCGCATGCTTTTATTTATTTTAGATGTTAAATTAGATATCGAAATGTTGCTCGACTTGGTAACTTTCTAGTATTTAGTTTTAACTTAGAAATTCATGTTTTCTAAGCATTGTGGTAGTGACCTACCATGATTTATAACTAAATATAACCCATGTATGCTAACCATACCATTATTGTGCCCAAATCTGTATTGATATGACGTCGTTTTGCAGTCGAAATGCTGCCAATTTTAGAACGATCTTATTAATAATAAATCGCGCCCGTTTTTCAAACGAAAATACCTAATGGTTTCTAAACTTGTATTTTCAATAAAATACCTTAAAGTTCCAAATCCCGTATTTTCAAATTAATACCCTAAAGTATCCAAAACCCGTATTTGTACTAAAATACCCGGAAGTTTCGAAAACCCGTATTTTCATTATAATACCCTCAAGTTTACAAAACCCCGTGTTTCAATTAAATATCTCTAACTATTCTAGAATTATTAATTCACTAAAATACCTTGGACTTTCACAAAACCCGAGTTTCATAAAAACATCTCAACCTTTCAAAATCCTATGTTTTACAATTTAATACCATATACCTTCCTTTCAACTAGACTTTGTGAAACCCTGTTACTCATGATGTGGTTTACATAACCAATCTTGACTTGAACTTATCATAACTTGTTTTACTTAAACGGTTATGTATGAGCGCATGGATGCTAGACATGGGGTGGAAATGAAAGGTCCTGAATTGGAATGAGAACGTGTTTTTCATGTCTTATTGGTTCCGTGTGTTAGTTGATAACTGATAGCTTAACTTAAATATACATTTACATGGGGAGATGCAGTTTGGATAGTAAAGGCCGTACGTCGTGTTTCAAGGGTGCCTTTGTTGTGTTACTATGATTCCGGGCATATACAGAATGCTAACTGTTGTGGACGTGATCGCTGTGGTTCCGAGCCGGAACGGAACATTAACTCCCTTGCCCTATTACCATGATTCCGGGCATATACGGAATTCTAACCGTCGTAGACGTGATCGCCGTGGTTCTGAGCCGGAATGGAACATTAACTCTCTTGTCGTATTACTATGATTCCGGGCATATACGGAATACTCTCGAAATATGTGTACCCTTGCGAAACCAAACTAAAACAAACTAAAATATGGAAAGTAGTTATTAGACGACACCTTATCTACATTTTAACTCATATACCCATGACATTAGTTTTATTTACCATTTTACCCTGCACACTATAACGCTAGTTCATATTCTCTTTATTTTATTTTGTTACATATAAACCCCTTGAGAATCCTATCCGAGCTTAACTCACCGACCGATATTTCTATGATTATTTCCCCGTGAAATGTCTGTTAGGGCTAGGAGAAGAGCAGGAGATGTTGATGGAGGTCGAAGCTACGACAAAAGACAACACACATTTCACAGCTACCCTTAGGGCCTAGATTTATCGTTTAACTTTCTCACCCATCTGTTTAAGGCTTGGTTTCACTTGATGTAATAAAACTTTGGAGTATCATTTGTAATAAATGTTGGTTATTGAATAAAGTTACTTCTATTTTACTTTCTTTTGTATACTACTACAGACTATACGCTTAGCATAACAATATCAGGTAGAGTATCTACTTGGTATAGTTACGTTATAGGCCTCGTCGCGTCCTTGCTCCTGTATCTTGGAAAGCGGGGCGTGACGGCCTGAGAGGACAGCTGCATGTAATCCTCCTCAGAGGATTTGGCCTCTCTCCTATTGCCTTGCCTGTCCCTAAGTCACCTGATTAACATTCCCAAAAGAAGAAATAAAAAATGGAATGTTCGTCAGCGACCTTGCGCTCGGTAAGTTCCACATTTAAGAACTTATATTTAAACAAAAGGTATAATATAAAGCATGTAAGAATGATAACAAAGGACAAGAAGACAAGCAATGTATATGAATAAGTGTGCATGTGACAAAATAGTACAGTTCTAGGAATACATGGCAATGTCATAATATAATTCAAGTAATAATAACCTGCATTCTATAAGCGTGGCAAGGTATTAACATTTCATTGTGTGTTTTAGTTTAGTAAGGGTGAGGCACATATGATACAATGCAATAATATGACATGTGAAACATATTGGATATAGGTGCCCTGAATGCAATTATTGTAATTGTACATGGACCTATATGGATGGAACAATCTTACTTGAGATGATAGTATGCTGTTTGATTTGTCTTTATCATTCATGTGTATATATTTTACTTGCTATTACGTATCGCTAATACGTGATGATAAAACCAATAGGATATTTTCTTGACTATCAGGATTATGATAGGGATCATACTAGTGGAGCCTGAATAGTTCATAAGCACATCCTTAAATGTTCCTAGCCGTAGGAGTATCGAGACTTGGTATCGATACTTCAGAATAGATTAGTGTATACGTTTCTTGACCCCGATTGGGACGATGGTTGATACTACAACAATTGGTGTTTGACATTGAATATTGTATACATGTGCTCATTAGAGAATGAGTTTCAAAGAACGGATTCACCGAGAACTCCTAGATGGTATTATACCTATTGTAAGATAGCGGTTCCCTAATGACTTGAGTACATGATGGTCTTTTGACCTGAGATCGTCATAGTGTCTTGTGTGTGTTCCCATTTTACTTTGATTACTACCCTACCATGACTTTAAAGAAACATGCAAATAAGTTTTAATTGGGTAAAGTCCTGAAGCACATAGATGCAGTGAACAGTCGAAAGAATTCGTCTCTCCCAGTATTGAGAGTTGATATTGTTGGATATAGTGCCCTCAAAGTCAATTATTGGATCGCAAGTACGTGATTGCAATGATAGAGGAGGACCTATACCGGCAGTACAGTCTTACTCGAGATGATAGTATGCTATCTGGTTTGCCTTTATCAGTCGTGTACATGTTCAGGTGACTGATCACTATTACACGTTAATAGAGCCCTTAGGATTTTGCTTGACTACCAGCAATATGATGGCGATCATATACGTGAGAGTTGGGTAGTTTATAAGCACATCCTTAATTGTGGTCCCTAGTCATGGGAGTTTCGAGACAGGGCATCGATACTCCGGAGTAGACTAGTTTATACAGTCGAGACCCCGACGAGGGGCGGTGGCCGGTCTCACAAGCCACTGGTGTTAGTTGGATCACCTAAGATGTATACAGGTGCTCATTGGGTTATGAGTACACCGGACAGGACTCGCCGGGAACCTGCTAGTTGGTATTATACCTAGCGTCAGATAGCAGTTCCCAGGTGACATGTGTATAGGTTAGTTCATCGACCTGAGGTCGTCATTTGTCTCGTGTGAGTTCCCACTGTGCTTTGATTTCTACCCTACCAAGGCTCAAAGGAGTCGTGCAAATAGGTATTTTTTGGGTACAGTCCCGAGCCACATGGAGGCAAGTGAGCGGATCGGCAGGGGATTCGTCTCTCCCGGTATTGGGGGTGAGATCGCGTTGTGTCTAGGAAAGCCATTACACCAAGTCCTTGGCCAAGATAGGCGAGAATAACTGGTAAGTATTCCAGTACTTTCTCTCAGGGTGTTCAGGGCTTGTCTCCGACACGACTTATACCGTTAATTGGGGTCTGACGTTACCAGCCCCCTAGGCCCGATATGCGATACTCATAGACGAGTGGAACAGACTGTATGTATATTGTCACTGTTAGGTTCAGTAGGGTTCCAGGATGAGTTCTCTCATCGGCTTCCCTTGAGGTCGGTACATAGGCAGCCGTTACGCACTGCTAGTGCCGCTGACGGCTTGTGGTTAAACCCACTGCCAGGGTACTGATGAGTCATTAGAGTCCCCCACAGATAGTTTCCCAAGTTCGGGAAAAATGTTGTAGAGGTCGTATGGTTTTATGGCAGGGTTCGGAAAATGCACGTGCGTTTACGCACGTGTCATATTTCGGGCAGATAATACTGGTGGGCTTTGGTTTAAGCCAGATCTGAGTATTATACTGTGTAGATATAATATCTTTGTCTCAGTTGCATTTGTATTCGGTCGTAATACAAATGCGGGTATGTTTATACTGTTACGGGGTTATCCTGAAATTCGTTTCGGGGTCGCTTTTCGAAGTTGCCAGTTTTCTATCACCCGTCTTAAACATTCGGTTTAATGCGGATTTATCTTTTCTTCCATGGGTGATTCATGAGGGAGCTTCTAGATTGATGAAATAGGTTTAGTGTGTTACCATTTTGCATTAAATGGTTGATGACTAGGTTTAGTGACTCATATGTTGCATTGAATGTTTTGTGAGGTGTTTTAAGTGACTCATTCATTTCATTTATTACTAATGGTCACCAAAACCTTTCTTGCACTCACCCCCCCACCTCTATATTGGCCGGCTATTCTTTTGGAAGGGATTGTTGGAAAAAAGTTTATGGAATTTGGTTCATGGAAATTTCATATGTTCATTTCTCATTACTTGATAAAAATGGCAACTTCATTAACCGTTCATCCATGGTTTTGGATGAAGCGAGGCAAAGTGTTCTACTCATTCTCTACATCAATCTTGGACATGTCGGCTAGCAAACTTCATGTTCGAGTTGCCTCGGTTCAGAGGCGGGAGCCCGTATAAAGATCCGTTGACGTGGTGCCACCTGGACGAGGAGACCGGAGATCGGTGCAGCCGCAAAGCGTGAGATGATGGCTAAAGACCGAAGGACTCGGATCATTATGTATAGCTTTTCTACCCACTTTACAGTTAGTTAGTTTAGCGTTAATGGTAACATCTGGGTTATAGTATGCGATAGCGCCAGTTATAAAAGTTTTTGTTCCGCATTTGGCGTCAGATTGACGGCCGGGGCACTACCGTAGACTTACATGGTGTCAGAGACACGCCATTAAGCTTTTCTAACTTGTTCTAACGCGTTTAAAATATTGATCGAACAGAATTTCGAAAACTGCAATTTTCTGTGTAAAGTTTCTGTCGATTTTTAAAACAGGCCTAAAAATCATTTTGAGCATCTCAGAAAATCGTGCAGGTTTTTTTTAAGAATTCTGGTGAAATTTGGTCAACTGAAGCTTCCAAAGCGCCGCGGAACCGCCGCACAAACCCTAGTTTGGCTGTGGTTCCGTCGCCGTTTTAGAGCTACAGTATACCATTTTTCTACAGTATGGTCTTCTTGTAAAATTGTGGTTTCTGGAATATTTCTTTTAGGCCCAGATTTTATTACTGTACTGCAGATGTACATGGGGCCCACTTTGGGAAGTTTTGTCGATCGAAATTTAAATGTGTTAGTTTACAGTACTTACATTATTTCTCCGACCGTGATTGTCATTCGAGCGGTAAATTGCGTCTAATTGCTATAGTCCTTTTAGACGGATTTACGAACGTGACAGTCGCGTTGATGTTCTGTGTTGTGCTGTGATGTTGAGGATTTTTCGTGGTGGATAGCAGTGTGCAATGGCAGTGCAGTTTGGATTTATTTGTACATTTGATATTGCGGGGCGAGCGTCGAACATGCGGACTGCCGTCACTGCCTGTTTGTATAATATTCTTTTAGGACACGACCGGGCTGAGGTCGATTTACCCGTTGTACATATTTTTCATTTCTGTACTAGGTTTACCCCGTGACGGAGTGCACGGATAGCCGGTTATGGAGGGAAACGGGTACGCATCTCATGGCTTTGAGAGGCAGAGGGGCCTCACTCTAGAATTGGCAGACTATTCGCCGCACTCGTAGGGGGTACAGGTTGACCCAAGGAGGGGTGCTCAAGTTACCGGATTCCGTGAAGTGCAGGGTGATCCATTCACTTTACTGTAGGGGGCTGCCTCGCTTCAGGTTTTGGCGGGTAACTTGCCGCACCCGTAGGGGTCTAGGTTTCATTGCACAGGCTATCCACACGACCAGGGGAACGTCGGGTTTCAGTTGCGGCTCTGTGAAATCCGGGGATCCCAGATTATCTGTATTGTTCTGTGATGCTTATTACTTTTCTGTAATGTTGCATATTATCATGCCTGGAACGATTATTGTATATTGGTATATATACTAGTAGATGTTGTATATGTTTTACACCCACGCTAGTCCAGTCCCCGCTCTGTCGTTAGTTAAGTAACCTAACGGGTGATGACGGGACCCAGTGACGAATGCGGACGGCATATACGTACATTTTATTTTCGTTCTTTTCTGGTGTGATTAATTGATGGGACTGCGTTGATTCTGATCAATGCAAAGGAAAACAAACCTGTTTGGATGTTGTTGGAACAGTTTTAAAAAGTGTTATTACAAAGACGTTTTCTTTTGTTTTGCACAGTGGTATTCGGTTGGAATATCCTGCACCTCATTCGACGAGGCAAGGGCCGATATCCCTTCACCAGGAGTGACTCCTTGGGCAGAAGTTTGTGTCAGGGTAATAACTTCACTATAGTCGATTACATGTTGCTTTGCATCACGGTATTCAGTTGGAATATCCTGCACCTCATTCCACGAGGAAAGAGCCGAGATCCCTTCACCAGGAGTGACTTCTTTAGCAAAGGTTTTCGCCACTATATTTTTATAAAAAGCTATTAGGTTCCTTCAACGAGATCAAGTTCATTACCTTAAAGGTTTTTCGCCAAAAACCAGCCGTAGCCCTCCGTCATTTCATATGAATGGTCAGTAGTATTCAAGCTATGTTGGTTTGGCCCTTAGCCAAGATATAGTGATTGGTAGCTGCTGGGGTGTTCACATGTTGCATAGATAGATGCGTTGGTTTAGGACAGCCGTACAGCCTTGTTGGCCCTTAGTCAACGGCGAGTACGGGTGGGTTCAAATTAACAAGATAATGATGGGAAGAACTTGACATGCGACTTATGATGGGTTGGCCCTTAGTCACGATCATAAGAGCATGGAGCAAAAATCACATCGGGAGTTTCTAAAGAAACTGAAACTTGCCAGGCATGCGCATACCTTCTAGAGTATAATAACGTGAGTGGTTTCCGTCACGTTATCATGCGATGAGAGTTGGATCCCGATTCCCACCGATGTGTTAGTTTACTCTTCGGGCTATCCCGATTGATTCTTCTTTTAGGTTTGGAGGAGAATTTGACAGGACAGTAGGAGGTTTCCTGATTAGATAAAGTGATAACCATTCTGATCTAGGTTAGACTGCACGCAGAGTGTTTCTTTTCTCTCTCTCTTTGGCAGCGACCTTTGACCGACCCTAGACTATGACTCAGTGACCAAGTTGACCGAACCTTCATAAAATACTGGCTTTGGATTGTCCGAGTTGCATAAGTCATTACCGCTCCTTCTTTTACCCTTTGCATTTCTCAGAACACCTCGTATCACTACGAACATCCAATTCCATTGGATAGATCCATCGTATGGCTATATACGAACTCGAAGGGACTTCTTCGAAGATGGATCCAGGTTCAGGAGAAAAAGAATTGGTTCATTCAGTTGTCTTTTATTATTACCTTCTCTCAGGTTACAAGGGCTCCTTGGTTTAGGAATGTACACCTATTATGCTTATTGGATAGTCTTCTTCCAAACCATAGGCAGGTGCCGAAAGGTAGGGAATGAAGAAACCAATTAGCCTAAGTAGGATGTACAGATGGTAATAAGTAAAGACAAAATAAAGGGATTAGAAAGAGGGCAAAGTAAATTGCGACTGCTATCATTCATGACCAAACCGCGTATTTCATCGCCACTCCTACTTTACCTTTGCTTTTTTCCCCAGTTCGGGAGAAATAGAATAAGGTATTATTCAGTTGTCTTTTATCATTACCTTCTCTCAAGTTGCGAGTACTCCTTGGTTTATGAGAGTACACCAATTATGCTTACTGGATAGTCTTCTTCCAAACCATAGGCTCGTGCCGAACGGTAGGAAAGGAAGAAAACCACTTAGCCTAAAAGGGTGTACAGACGGTAATGAATAAAGACAAATAAAGGGATTTGGAGAGATGGCAAAGAAATATACGGTTACAGTCATGAATTAGATTATGGAAGAGGCATTACTAGGAATACCAGGATATCCCTACGAAACATTTTCATGTTTCAGTGCATTGTTAAAAGAAAACTGATTTCCCGATTAGATACTTACTCCAGGGTATGTATTTACCAGGTATGATTCTCACATTTATATGGTTTTACAGATGATGAGTGGGAGTAGGTTATTAGGAATAAGTTGATCATCCTCATTATATCGGAATTCGTTGTAATTGGTGATATTTGAGGAAGTCGCCTGGGTTTTTGCCGGATGACAAGTATTTGGTTTTGAGTATCCATTTTTGTGCACCAATTTCAAAATGATATATCTGTACTTTTAATTTTTATAAAGTGAGATATAACTTTTTGAAATTATGTCCGTGACATTTACCTATATCAGTTGACGATTGGGTAAGGAGCATTGAACAACGGAGTAGTTCTTAACTATAAGTACAGTTTTCAACCTACGATGCACAGGTTTTGAGTTATTCGACTCAGAGGATTCATACAGAGTATTGTATGCTGTCCAGTGTCCATAAGGACAAAGGGGTTGGTCCTCGTACTATATTCTGTTTACTTATGACTTCTTTAATTTTTAGACAAGTGTTTCGTAGAAATACAAGGTCTAAGTTTTGAGAAGTTGTGGGTATAAGAATAAAGTTGAGAACCAGATGTCGCAGGTATCGGGATTCTTGAGAGAGATCGAAGATGTAGATACTTGTAATTGGTATTCAGTTGCTAGTAATGGTTTTGAGAAACTTGTTTCTCTTCCAGGTTACTCATAATTGGATGTATTTCTAAGTTGAGTAATGCTGATTAGCCTCTCTCCATTAAGTTGATATGCACCGGAGACAGCTGCATGATTATAATCTGGTTTCAATTAAATAAGTGCCAAAGTTTCTATATTGGATATAGAATGGTTCATATCTTAACGATTTTAAGGTACGGGGAGTTGTCCGACTTATGCTTAAAACCAGACTCTGGATAACTCAAGGCACGTTTCTGTAATGGCAGTTTGTGGGTTGGCCTAGGCTATGACGAGGGTTAACTTTCTACCATCTGGAAGATTAATAGTGATATTGTTCTTGACTCGCCACAGTTATAGTAAAATTGATTTTTTCAGAAAACAGTAGTGGGAGTATGGTAGAACTGAAAGTGATTCCAGAACCGCAAACGATCACGAAAAATTTAATATGACCTAAAGATTCAATCAGGTTTGACATTCCATTAGCCACTCCGCAGATATGGTGGGTAACCTCAGACACCCGAAAGGTACTCCGGTAGACTCAAGGACTGTGACAGGGAGGTTCTTGTTTACCCAGACATGACACTACTGTTGTTCCAGGCTATGAGACCCGGCAGGAGGTTAAGTATAGCGTCGTTCTAAACTAGCTTTAGAAGTGCACGTATATATTATTCTGCCAGAGGGTTGTTGTGTTCAGTGGGAGAGCGGAAGCATAGTGGGCAAGTTGCTTATGTCTATTTATAGACTACAGCAGATATAGCGGAAATAGATCATCTAATTTTGATGTGACAGTCATGGCTTTAACTTCATCAAAATAGAGGATGAATCTGTTAAGAAGGTAGTAGGGTGTGTGATATCCTGGTATTTAGATAACATACACAGAGCAGGAAGTAAAATTCCTATACTACGATCGGTTATACTGTGGTCGTCACACTGTTGTTTCTCCACAAAGGATATGTATATAATATCAAACATTCTGGTTACTAAATCTATGGTTTTAGATCTAGATTTGGGTAGTTTCCCAATATGGATACTTTGACAGTATTCTAATAGTATTTTAGAATAAATGACTCCTGGCATGGTGGTGTACCTGCAGGTGATGGAGTCACCCTCTCTAAAGGTGTCTTACAGACTAAAGGGGAAAGGAATGTGCATGATTGGCAGATCAGTTGCTTAGGTAATTGAGTCAATCGTGAGATGTCAAGTACCACACCAGATGTTGTTTTTGCACTAGATGCGATAAATTTATATTAGTCCAATCCTGAAGAAACATAAAGAAGTAGTTTTAGAACATAAGTGAATATTCTACGGATTTGATGACGGCAGCCTCCTTAGGAGACGGTTATCATTCCAGGCTTCAAAGGTGACAAGGATGACAGAGTGATTGTCAGAGTTATAGTTTTTCCTCTGATGAGGGACAGTATTATGGACAGGTGGTCCAAGAGGATACTGTAGGTGGCATGGTGCAGGATACTGATTAGGTTCAGTTGACGATACAGTCTAAGAAGTTTGGATTTGGAGTTCATTTATGAACTAGGTCCCATCAGATATCCAGACATATTCTAAGACATGTATTACTCAATTCGGGAGATGGCTTTCTCCGCGAACTTGAGATTAAGAGAGACATAGAAAGAAATATCGAGGCGGATCCACTCATTGAGGCTATTTCTCGAACACAAGAGTTTTACAAACGGGCTTTGTGAAACTGATTAGTAGAGGAGTTGGGTGTTCGGTATCACACGGGCTGTGAGTATGCGACATCGCAATAATTAGCCTTAAGTGCAAGTGGGAGATTGTTGGATATAGTGCCTTCAAAGTCAATTATTGGATCGCAGGTACGTGATTGCAATGATTGAGGAGGACCTATACTGGCAGTACAGTCTTACTCGAGATGATAGTATGCTTTCTGGTTTGCCTTTATCAGTCGTGTACAGGTTCAGGTGACTGATCACTATTACACGTTGATAGAGCCCTTAGGATTTTGCTTGACTACCAGCAGTATGATGGAGATCATATACGTGAGAGTTGGGTAGTCTATAAGCACATCCTTAATTTTGGTCCCTAGTCGTGGGAGTTTCGAGACAGGGCATCGATACTCCGGAGTAGACTAGTGTATACAGTCAAGACCCCGATAAGGGGTGGTTGCCGGTCTCACAAGCCACTGGTGTCAGTTGGTTCACCTAAGATGTATACAGGTGCTCATTGGGTTATGAATACACCGGACAGGACTCGTCGGGAACCTGCTAGTTGGTATTATACCTAGCGTCAGATAGCAGTTCCCAAGTGACATGTATACGGTTAGTTCATCGACCTGAGGTCGTCAATTATCTCATGTGAGTTCCCACTGTGCTTTGATTTCTACACTACCACGGCTCAAAGGAGTCATGCAAACAGGTATTTTTTGGGTACAGTCCCGAGCCACATAGAGGCAAGTGAGCGGATCGGCAGGGGATTCGTCTTTCCCGGTATTGAGGGTGAGATCGCTCTGTGTCTAGGAAAACCATTACACCATGTCCTTGGCCAAGGCAGGTGAGAATTACTGGTAAGTATTCCAGTAATTTCTCAGGGTGTTCAGGGTTAGGCTCAGTAGGGTTCCAGGATGAGTTCGTTCATCGGCTTCCCTTGAGGTCAGTACATGGGCAGCCGTTACGCACTGCTAGTGCTGCTGACGGTTTGTGGTTAAACCCACTGCCAGGGTACTGATGAGTCATTAGAGTCCCCCACAGATAGTTTCCTAAGTTCGGGCGAAACGTTGTAGAGGCCGTATGGTTTTATGGCAGGGTTCGGAAAATGCATGTGCGTTTACGCACATGTCATATTTCGGGCAGATAATACTGGTGGGCTTTGGTTTAAGCCGGATCCGAGTATTATACTGTATAGATATAATACCTTTGTCTCAGTTGCATTTGTATTCGGTCATAATACAAATGCGGGTATGTTTATACTGTAACGGTTTTATCCTGAAATTCGTTTCGGGATCGCTTTTCGAAGTTGCCAGTTTTCTATCACCCGTCTTAAACATTCGGTTTAATGTGGATTTATCTTTTTTTCCATGGGTGAGTCATGAGGGAGCTTCTAGATTGATGACTAGGTTTTGTGTGTCACCATTTTGCATTAAATGGTTGATGACTAGGTTTAGTGACTCATATGTTGCATTGAATGTTTTGTGAGGTGTTTTAAGTGACTCATTCATTTCATTTATTACTAATGGTCATCAAAACCTTTCTTGCACTCACCCCTGCACCTCTATATTAGCCGGCCATTCTTTTGGAAGGGATTATGGTTGTTGGAAAAAAAGTTTATGGAATTTGGTTCATGAAAATTTCATATGTTCATTTCTCGTTACTTGATAAAAATGGCAACTTCATTAACCGTTCATCCATGGTTTTGGATGAAGCGAGGCAAAGTGTTTTACTCATTCTCTACATCAATCTTGGAAATGTCAGCTAGCAAACTTCTTGTTCGAGTTGCCTCGATTCAGAGGCGGGAGCCCGTATAAAGATCCGTTGACGTGGTGCCACCTGGACGAGGAGACCGGAGATCGGAGCAGCCGCAAAGGAGCGTGGGATGATGGATAAAGACCGAAGGACTCGGATCGTTCGGTATAGCTTTTCTACCTACTTTACAGTTAGTTAGTTTAGCGTTAATGGCAAGATCCGGGTTATAGTATGCGATAGCGCCAGTTATAAAAGTTTTTGTTCCGCATTTGGCGTCAGATTGACGGCCGGGGCGCTACTGTAGACTTATAGATATCACGCTGTGCTTGATTGACTATAACCATAACTTCTTGGCCAAGATGGTTGAGAGAAAATGATAAGTGTTATCAGATATATCTCTGGTGGTTATGTGTTTGACATCGGCACAACTTATTGTGTTATTGGGGTCTGACTTAATTTACCCCCAGACCCGGTATGCGACACTCTCTGATGAAGAGACCGGACTGTACGGTGAATGTCACTGATAGACTCTGATTGCGTATGGATGAGCTTGCTTGTTGACCTTTCTTTTGATCAATACCTTGGTAGCCGTTACATGCAGCTAGTACCACTGACGTGCTTGTAAGTTAACCCGTGAGGGGATTGATCTGAAAGTGTTTCAGATTCAATCGGATATGATTCTAACCTACGGCCAGCGTATTGATTGATTCTTTAGAGTCCCGCACAAAGGTTTTCCCCGCTCAGGTGAAACGATGTAGTGTGCGTATGGCGATAAGAGCAGGAGTTCGATTAAACACGTGTATTATACGTACTTTAATCGGACGTTTCATAATACTAGCCAGCTCATTATAAAGCCGGATTATTAAATCAAGTGTTGATTTAATAACTTATATATATATATATATATTCTAGTATTATTTTCACTTTATATTTCTCTCATTTGCTATTTGTATATGATAAAAATACGTGTATATGTATACGATACATATACTTTGTGCATATGATACACATACTAGATGTTTTATGTAGTTGATATATAAAAAATCTAGAAGGGACGCCTCATTTCTCATTAATATTAAATAAAGAAATAAGTCATTTCTTTTTAATATTAAAGAAATGAGGTATGGCTTGATTTTTAAAATAGAAATAAAACACTATTTTTAAATGAAGCAATCTCTCTCTTGACTCATTCCTTCATGCATCTTCTCTCTCCTCATTTTCCTTGTAGGGAAATGAGAGCTCAAAAAAAGAGAAAAGAGAGAAAAATAGAGAGTGAATAAAACATCTCTTTCTCTCATTCTTTAACAAATTCTGAGAGCAAGTTACTTCATAAAAGTGTAGTTTTTGATGAAGTTGAAGCTTGGGTTGGGGTTTTCTTCGAAGTGAATCATCTTTGGCAAGAAGATCTGTTTGCAAGCTCGATCCCTACGACGTAGAGTCTAGCTTGGGTCTTTCACTAGGAAAGTGGACATGTTACAAATATTATAGCCCCATAAACCCCTTTATTTGCTTACTAGATTTTGACAACTGCTTGTATTTGAATGAATTTGGGATTTGTATTTGGTGCTATATTCTTGAAATTTTTTGTTCACTATTCTGCCGCTTTCTGCAAGTATTGTGACCCTAGCACCAAGTTATAACATGATATCAGAGCTGATTCATCTACTAGCAATTTTTGTCGATAATCGATGAAACTAAACCTGTTCCATACACTTTTTCGCTTTTCAAAAACAGTTTTAAAAATGTTTGGAGCTCACCGAGACCGTCGAACCCCCTCAAAACCCCCCATAAAACCCAACCGAGCCCCAAGGGGCTCGGGGCTGATCTTGAGCCCCGAGTGGGCTCAAGTTCAGCTCTTAACTAGGGCTGATTTGGCCTTGGTTAAGATCTGAACCATGGCCAAATCAGCCCTGGTTTAGGGGCTGTCTGTTAATAATATATGCCATAGAGGCCATTATTGTATAATACTGGATTGTATATTACATTTTGGAAGCTTGAGATATACACAAATATAATAACAGTCTTGCTCAATATGATAGTTTGCTATCTGGTTTGATTTTAGCTCAACATGTGTATATGTTTCTTTTAACGTATCGTTAATACATGTTGGTAGAGCCCTTATGATGACTACCAGCATTGTGATGACAGTCACATTAGTGGGAGATCGGTAGTCTATAAGCACATCCTTATAGATGTCCCTAGTCGTAAGATTATCGAGACGGGGCATTGATACTCCAGAGTAGACTAGTGTATATGCTTCTCATCCCAGCAGGGGAGATGGTCTGTCCCATAGCCATTGGTATATTGTACCATAGACAGTATACAAGTGCTTATTGGGTTATGAGTTACACTGAATGGATTCGCTGGGAACTGTTGGTTGGTATTATATCTATCATCAGTTAGCAGTTCCCCGGTGGCATGAGTACATATTAGTCCATTGACTTGACATCATTATTCGTATGGAGTGTGTTCCCACTGTACTTAGATTACTACCCTACCAAGGCTCAAATGAGTCGTGCAAACAGGTAGTAGTTGGGTGCAGTCTCAAAGCACTTGGAGGCAGTAGTGGATAGAAATGACTCGTCTTTCCCAGTATTGGGGGTTGATATCGCGATGTGTTCGGATATCCATTACACAAAGTCCCTGGCCAGGGCAAGCGAGATTTACTGATAGGTACACCAGTAGTTTCTCAGCGTGTATTTAGGCTCTACAACAACACAACTTATTGCGCTGTTAGGGGTCTGACGTTTACCACCCCCTAGGCCCGATATACGATACTCTTAGACGAACAAACCGGACTGTACGGAAAATGTCACCTTTAGGCTCAGTAGAGTTTTCGGACGAGTTATCGTGTCGATCTTCCCTTTGACAGATACCTGGGTAGCCGTTACGTATTTGTTCACACCATAATATTGCATTATTATATTCCCCATTCTTATTCTTTTTATAAATAAACAGGTGCTTTTGACGCATGTCTGCTACATGTTACAGGTTCTTGGACAGAAAACAGTGCAAACGATGTAAAGACGATGAAAAATGTGGACTTTAACCAACAAACAGAGAATCTTGATCAAGCCTACATAAGGAACAATTCACAAAGCAAGATTCAAGACATCGACTCAAAGCGAACGGTTAAAAATCCATTGCAAATTGTTCACTGAAGATCTGGAACCAACCTAGAAGCCCAAGACAATAAAAAGGAAAAAGATATATAGAAATAAGAAGCCCAAGACAATAAAAAGCATACCCTGAAGTTTCATGAGCGAACTTTCTAAAGGGTCGCGGAACCGCGGCCCAAGCCCACCATTGCCGCGGTTCCGCTGCCAGAAGAAGACAAAAGAAAAAGTGTTTTTTACCAAAACGTCGTGGCGGTGCTGAAAAGATTTTCTAGGGCTATTTTTGTAATTTTAGACATGCGGATCAAAATGTAACCTAGGGTTTCTATTTCCTATAAATAGAACTCTAAATCATTGTAAACCTTATGCCTTCTTTTAATAAAAATTCAGAAATCCTTTTTGGAGAGCATCGGTGTTTCTTCTCCATTCTGAAATTCAGATCTGACAACCCTGCATGGACGATTGGAGGGATGCATCCGTAAGTAATTTAATTTCTTGCCCTAGTGTAGATTTAAATTCCTTGCCCTAGGTAGATTTAATTTCATGCCCTAGGAACTTGTTTAGAGTTAGCTTTGGGGAAGGATTTTGAGAGATGAGATCTCTCATCCCTTTCTTACCCACTAAATATTTACAATAGGACTCCATGCATACATGCACATACCACTCCCTACGGCACTCTATCCCTCGAGGTAGCGGTGATACCCTAGTATAAAGGCCCGGGTGTGATGTTTTCCATGGAGGTTAGGGTAAGGATCTCTAAAGGAAGGACAAGAACCTAGAGGAAGGAACACCTTCCCGAACGGATCTAATCCACTTTATTGATAATTACCATAACTCCTTACAGATCTTCATTCGGGTATTGAAAGCGGTGAGATTTAATTACATTTCCAAACCATCCCTAAACCTAGCCCTAGCAAGAATAGATCTAGATAATTGCCCTAGGTTAATTAGATTTTTAGATTTAATAAACAACCGAACACCTTTCGGAATTAACTCGTAAGAACGAATCGGAAATTCACAAAATCCCCGTGGACCGACCCGTACTCACCGGCTAGCTTCATGCGACGCCGTTCTTGATTGCGGTTACAAATATTTTTGATTTATCTTTTAGAAAGCGCAAGCACGCTAAATCACTCAATCATACAGCTAGTGCCACTGACGTGCTTGTAGTTAAACCTACTGCCAGCGTATTGTCGAGTCTTTAGAGTCCCACACAGAGGGTTTCCCGGTTCAGGAAAAACAGTGTAGTTTGCATATGGTTTTACGTAGTGGTGTTCGATTGAACACGTGCATTTATGCACGCATTTTAATTGGACGGTTTAGTAGTACTAGCAGGTTTGAAAGATAGTCAGTTTTGATGCTAGTATTATATTGCTCTCTTTTGGGTATTTGTATTTTAACACGAATACGGTATTTATACGAATACATGTATTGGTATAAATATCGGTATTTATGCTTTAATAAAAATACATGTATTTCTTTCTAAATATGAATATGCATATTTTGTATTTTCGGTACAAATACGGTATTCGTATTTTGGTAGAAATACGGTATACGTATTTATACGGGTATGGGTATACTTGTTTTTATACTTACATTTATATTATAAATGTTTGTATATGCATACTTAATAAGGTGGCTTCACACACTCCCTCTTTTATTCATCATTCAACATGGAAGTGTGTGGGCTTGTGACTCACCCTAGTGAGTCACCAAGCCTACCCACTTATTTTGTTTGTGAGGAATATATAAGTGAGAGTGAGTGAGATATTTTTGCAACCATGGTTCATATTTGCTTGACTTGAGATTTTCTCTAGTTGCCACTATTATCTTCTTCTTCCTCTGTCATGGCCTAAATGTGGCACGTGACCAGCACTTAAATCATGTGACATCTAAAACCGTCGACGCGGTCCAAGTAAGCCGAAACCCGGAATCTAAACCATTTTGAAAATATTGGAGGTGTGGTTTAAAATATTCATCAGATGGGATCAGTTTAAAATAAATATTTAAGTTTAACTAAGCATGTTTGAAAATCATCTATGACGTTTTGAAATCCGATAGCACCTCCTTTGTAATTTGAATAAAACCCGATACAACATAATAATATAAATAGCATCCTAACGGAAGCTAGCTTCTATGTCCAAACGGCGGAGCAACTAAGCAAACAATATACGATGCACAATGGAGAAGAAAATAAAAGAGAAACAAAATCAACAATATAAAAATGCTGACTCCAAAGAGTACGACGCCCATAACACACAATTCTATGTCTCACTTCTAAGTCCCCAATATACCCTTTCTAAGTTGATGGAGTTTTTACTAGATACAAAAAGATAAGAATAAATGAATGTGAGTACGATACAACAGTAACCCACCTGCCAAAACAATCACCGAAAGAAATGTGTGCCCAAACCGATGATGATCCAAGCGGTAACACCTACAAGAAACTGTGGCACAACGGGGGTGAGTTGCCAACTTAGTGAATAAAAGTACATCACAAGGTAGAAATTTAAATGCACAACGATACCTATGTCATAATTATACTACTATCATATCCTGTACTAATATAATATATGATATGCGTATGTATCGTAAATGCAACACTACCTATCATGCGATCCCAATATAGAACATATTAAATGCAAATGACCAGCATCTAGGTGTAACCTTAAAGGTAGCTGATATTATATATATATATATATATATATATATATATATATATATATATATAAACCTCCCCTTTAAAATAGCCGCGGAATAGATATGTCACGGTATAAAAGCAGACGTGATAGTATGAAATCAAATATGTATCTTATTTAAGATATACGCCCTACTGTTTTAATGAATAGTGTTAAGAGGTTTACGATTTAAAAGATTTCAATGTCATACCAGACATGTCAAAATAATGAGACTATAGCTCGATTTGAATTCCTTTTTAATGTATGCAATTACTAGTAAAGAGATATGCATGGACTGTCCCTCGGATCAGTCCTGGTCGGCTACAATAACTATAATATATCTGGGTACCTCATGATATCAACACATCAATATATATGGATGTCCAACATCGACACCCGAAATCAGAAATCCATCGTGTCCATCACCGACACGTAAATCCTCAAATCTCCCATGTCAATCACCGACACGCAAATGCAGATACCGTTGAGAACATCTCAATAGATGATTGCCAACCGATATCTCTGGCCCCGGTCGGTATCCCTTGGATATCCGCCGTGCCCAATCGAACCCCGGTCAGTATCCCCTGAATATCTACCGTGCTCATTTCTATCTCCGGTATCGAGTATCCTCGCTAGGCTCGCCGCCTCTAATGCGGCTATCCTGCCCCTCGGTCTTGACCGGGTCCACCACGTATCCGACTGTATAGCTTCCCCACTCAGTCTGGATACGTAGCAAATCCAAAACCGTATATCTCCCCCACTCGGTTCGGGATAAAACAATCAGAAAATACCAAGCTCATGGTGGACGTCAACTTATCATATCCAGAAATATCGAGTAAAGAATAAGAATACTTGCATAGATTATTCTGATGATATATTGTATATATACATATATAACAGCGTCCCATACCACTGATATATATCATCAAAAGTAAAACATCCTGAAAACTCATAAGAATCAACTATGAATACCCATGGTACTGGTATTCGCAATATTTAACAGATAATAAGATAAAGTACGTAAATAAGTCATACAAGCAAATAAACGTATCAATTCTACCGTGTCATAGCAATATTAATGATGTGTAGTGCAGCATATGCATCTGTGCTTGTGCAACATGGAAATCATTAGTATTGTGCGAGTGTTCTATAAGTGTATAAAGCCTACTCGTATCGACATCAACATACTCATCATGTAGTATAGTAGTCCTACAGTGACATGGCAATACTAATGCGGTGTAGTGTAACATATGCGTATGTGCTCGTGCAATATAATACTCATTGGTAGTTGTGCAGTGTTCTATCAGAGTGTTTTTACGACGGAAACGTATAACATCAATAATTATAACGCGAACAGGTAAAATAAATCTACGCGTTACTAATAAATGTAACTACTTGATATGAGCTATACCATTATCCTTAAAAATGGAACTAGACGTTGGTTTTGAAATAAGGAACCTGCCTTAGGTTAAAATATTCGTTTCGGAAATTGGTATCGCATCCTTGTCTTTTATCATTAAAAGGGAAACTAATCGTTAGTTTTATTAAAAGAATATAGCTCATCCAAGTATTACATTCTAAAACGGAATAAAATATAACGCTACGAGTCTAAAGGAAACTTAGCCGTTATTCGGTATACGAATCTCATTATCACAAGAATGGTATGATTTCTCGTACCAATCCACCAAACCATCAATAACACTTTATGCATATGAATATACACTAAATGCAACATGACGTCAATATCATTAACCTAAATAAACACAAAAGAACTAACTATATATATATAGTATCATATGTATAAGGTTGCGGGGGTGCTATACGCCATCCACCCGACCTCCCTAGTAGATATAAATCTATTCACCAACTTGACGAGCTCATAGATTCCACGATTACTATGTTCGTCGACTCCCTCTCGGAAACCTTCGCGATCGTACCTATAATCGTATTTATGAAATATCGGCGTAAATATCAAATCCAAATTATAACAACGAGCTAAACATCCATATGTTAGAACCTACAGCCTACTTAATCCAAAAACGACAATATACCCCTGTTGTTAACGTACAAACGTTAACGGTTCAGTTGCAGTACAAACTATGAAAACCCGTATCGGAATTGCGGAAAGTTGATAAAACCCTTACTAAAACATTCCCAGATTTTGGCTCAGATATATAGGAACTAAACAAGCAAGTACAGAGGATAGGTTGTATTGAGTGTGTGCTACAGGAAAAACCACAACTCCATAGGAGATAGGGGGTCCGGGGACATCATCACAAAGTCCGGTCTCGCCGGTCCAACTGGGGTAGAATAGGCTCATACTTTTGTGGTGGTTTTCTACTGGTCTATCTAGGTTAATGGACTTGCTAGATTTTCTATTGGTTACACCTAGTAGTTCCAGATTCAATATCAGTATACTAACTATTACAAATATCCTAATTTATGATACTGCACATACAAAACATGCTACGTGCAAATATTATGAACTATCTAAAACTTAACAGGATTTAATCCTTCGCTGTTCATAACAGGAAAAACTGAAACTTGTCATGAAACATCCGTGTCGTATTTAGAATTTTAACCCCAAAACAGATATTCACTCACAGATTTTATATACAGAACATACAACAAAATCTAACTGTACCAAATACCCTAACACATATACAGAGAGCTACCCTAGAAAAATCAACACCCAACTCCTTGGAAAAACCGACGAGCTTGGATTTTGGGCAGATGTCACCGGTCGAATGATCAAGGAATGGGTTCGTGTTTTTGGTGTGTATTCTAGTTCCAATTTACAAGATTAAGGTACTGTTTGATTTTGTTAAAGATCACGTAGACTATAGCAAATTCAAAAAAATAACCTAAGTTATCCAAATACGATATTTCCGATATCATACTTCCATAATAAAACAGTATTGAACTAAGATTTACTGAGTTGAAACTTATACCTATTGAATGATCAATTGAAAGGCTCCTTCTAAGTTGCACAAGCTCAAAAATATCCTAGCTTGAGGGTTGAGGTAAAGATCCCTAGTACTTAGCTTCTCTCATCACCTATCATTCTTTGTTGTGTTCTATGATTTTTCTTTATTTTCTATTTTACCCAATTTGTTTTTAACTTGATATAACAACTGAGCTAAAATGAAAGGATAAGATGAATGATGAGTTTTAAGAGGAGGTGTCACTTAAGGTAGAGTGGTGTGATGAGGCAAGTTGGATGTGTCACCATGAAGGATGGTGGTGCTTTCATGCAAAGATGATGTGTAGGCTTGAGGTTTAATTGGAGTTGTGCTGTGTGTGAGGTTCATCTAACCTTAACCATGACCTTACCCTTTTACACATAAACCCTCACAAAAATTCCAATTTCCACAAAGAATTTTACTTTCCACAAAACCCCTCACACCATCTCATATAACATAATGAAGTTAAAAATTTTACTAAAACCCTTCTATATAACTAATATTACAAACTAAATATTTAATCTATTTAATTTCATACACTACTTATAAAAGGTCCCATTTTGTTTCAAATAAATTTTAAATTAACATTTTTAATTAAGAACTAAATTAATTATCTAAAATATTTCAAAATGTTACAATATTCCCCTCTTAAGAAAATTCGGTCCCTGAATTTAAATTAAATCCCCTTCTTAAAACATTTTTCTTAATCAAATCTGCTCAAATTCAAAACAGTTTTCTGGGGTCCAAATTTAAAACATACAATCCGCTCGATATAACGGAACTCCACAGTCCCACACGAGCAAATATGCTACATAACGCAATAGTGTGCGTGAAATATCAAAAGATATACAATTCACATAATTGTAACTCTAGCGGTTGCTATGAGGATTACTCCAGTTATGATACAGAATGCCAAATACGAAAGCCATTGTGTATATCAAATACACAATCAATACCATAGTCGTAGTGCAATATCGGTAGCACATGACCAAGTGGAAAAATATATAAATCAAATCTATAACATATCCTATCAAGTTAAAAGCACGAAAATGAAATTGACCCTAACGGTTTTCATGCAAATCTCAAACCATACTTCATGGTGTGCATGAAACCAAAACTGCGCTAAGTGCAACATGCGTGCACGAAAATCTCTACAAGTGCACTTGGTGTGCACACAACATTTGTGTGACCCTCAAGTCCTTAAAATACATTGATCAAAATAACGGACGTTGAGTTGTCCTTCCTTCAATGTTGAAAACGAATTATTTGGATTATAAAAACTCAAATAACAAAACAACGAATATCGAAGTATATCTTCTTCAATGTCGAAAGGTGTTTTAAACACCCGGAACTGGCAGAGCAAGGATTACCACTTACCCACTGTCCCAGTCTAGCATTCTCTGTCTTTAAATTCTGGTTCTCCTTGCAGATCTCTAATTTCATGCCTCTTTTATACAATCGTCCGGTGAAGTGCATCGACACAATCAGTCCTACCGCTGATACCTCTCATCACATCTTCAAGACCAGTAGTCCAGTCTCTCTCAACGTGTTAGTGACGACTATCTCTAACCTCTGTGTGTGTGCCAACATTGTTCCTGGGTCCAATCTTACTTATTAACAACTCCTGGAAAAAATCCATTAAGTCTCTTGCTGATATTATTTATCCAGCCTTCCCGGAAGTAGCGCTCATTATTGAAACCACTTTTTCTTCGTAACAACAGCCATCTCTTTAAGACTTTCCTATGAAAGTTTGGTCGTACACGCCTCTGCATATGCATCAAATCTTATATATCGACGGTGATGAAAAAACTGCCCACTGAAACTTCGCAATAATCTCCTGTCCCATTACTCTCCCAATCCATCAATTTAAGGAGCGCATCACGATAGTCACGCAAATCGCAAGTCATACTTAGTTATGACCATGCCCGGAGCCTTACAAGACTTCCAAAAAACATAAATCCGGCATCTCTGATACTCTGTAGAAGAATTTGGCTAATCTTACCTTCGAAAACTCTTCTCAATTCGTCGGAGGAAACTTACTGCATGATCTCTTTCTCAAGCGACTTGCATCTAGTCTGAGCAAGACCAATCGGAAGAAGCTAATCAATTTCACCGATATCATATTGAAGCACCACAACAGATTAAATATTCAGGTCATCCCACATCTGAATGACTACGAATCCTCTGATTCATCTATGCTCGTAAACATCGGAATTCTTTAACTTCATGACTCTGGAAGCAACACCTCGACAACCTCAGCAATGATTGGTACCGCTGCCTGAATAGTACGCAACACCATGATCTTCAGAGAGGGGAAAACATCTCGCCTCAAGTCCGGCTGATCTCTGGCAACAGTCCGACCCTCTGGTGCGGATCCCGAAGAAACTCACTTCAATATTAGAACCCGACCGAATATAAATAAAAGAAATATCTCTATATCACTGAAATGTCATCCTAGTCAATCCTTGTCCCAGACAAGTCGGCTCTGACCATATCTCAAATCGCAGCCCTCTCGGCTCATATAAACATGGCGACTGAAACAATCAACATGCATTGACGAGGATAGATCAACAGAACGAATAGAAGGAAGATTTCAAGATATAAATCCTAAGGTAACTTAGGCGGAGTATCATATCGTAAATATGCCGTGGAATATATGTACGGTACGTCACTCTACTTAGTACCTACTCCATCAACCAAGGTCATCCTATATAACGAAAATTCGGTTATAAGACCCCCAAAGTCAAGTCTAAGTCCTATAAGGTCAAGCATAGGTAAAAAAATTGTATGCCCTGACTCCATATAGTCAAACCTAAAGTCGAACAAAGGTAAAACCAAACGCTCTGATACCAACTTTGTCACGAGCCCAATATGGCACGTGACCGGCACTTAGATCACGTGACATCTAAAGACGTCGACGAGGTCCAAGTAAGCCGAAACCCTAAATCTAACCCCTTTTGAAAATATTGGAGGTGAGGTTTAAAATATTCATTAGATGGGATCAGTTTAAAATAAACATTTAATTTCAACTAAGCATATTTGAAAAGCATTTATGATGTTTTGAAATCCGACAGCACCTCCTTTGTAATTTGAATAAAACCCGATACAACATAATAATATAAATAGCATCCCAACGGGAGCTAGTTATGCCCAAACGATGGAGCAACCAAGCAAACAATATACGACGAACAATGGCGAAGAAAAGAAAAGCAAAACAAAATCAACAATATAAAAAGGATGACTCGAAAGAGTACGACGCCCACAACACACAATTCTAAGTCTCACTTCTAAGTCCCCAATATACCCTTTCTAAGTTGATGGAGTTTTTACCAGATACAAAAAGATAAGAATAAACGAATGTGAGTACGATAAAACAGTGACCCACTTGCCAAAACAATCACCGAAAGAAATGTTTGCCCAAGCCGCTGATGATCAAAGCGGTAACACCTGCAAGAAACTGTGGCACAACGAGGGTGAGTTGCCAACTCAGTGAATAAAAGTACATCACAAGGTAGAAATCGAAATGCACAACGATACCTAGGTCATAATTATAATACTATCATATCATGTACTAATATAATATATGATATGTGTATGTATCATAAATGCAACACTACCTATCATGCGATCCCAATATAGAACATATCAAATGCAAATGACCTGCATCTAGGTATAACCCCAAAGGTAGCCGAAATTATATATATATATATATATATATATATATATATATAAATCTCTTCTTTAAAATAGCCGCGGAATAGATATGTCACGGTATAAAAGCAGACGTGATAGTATGAAATCAAATAGGCATCTTATTTAAGATATAAGTCTTGCTGTTTTAATGAATAGTGTTAAGAGGTTTACGATTTAAAAGATTTCAATGTCATACCGGACATGTCAAAATAATGAGACTATAGCTCGATTTGAATTCCTTTTTAATGTATGCAATTACGAGTAAAGAGATATGCAGGGACTGTCCCCCGGATCAGTCTTGGTCGGCTATAATAACTATAATATATCTGGGTACCTTATGATATCAACATATCAATATATATAGATGTCCAGCATCAACACCCAAAATCAGAAATCCCTCGTGTCCATCACCGACACGCAAATCCCCAAATCTCTTGTGTCCATCACTAACACACAAATGAAGATACCGTCGACACCATCTCAGCAGATGATCTCCACCCGATATCCCTGGCCCCGGTCGGTATCTTCTGGATATCCGTCGTGCCCAATCGAACCCCGGTCAGTATCCCCTGGATATCTGCCATGCTCATCTCTATCTCCCGTATCGAGTATCCTCGCTAGGCTCCCCGCCTCTAATGCGTCTATCTTGCCCCTCGGTCTCGACCGGGTCCTCCATGTATTCGACTGTATAGCTCCCCCACTCAGTCTAGATAAGTAGCAACTCCGAAATAATATATCTCCCCCACTCAGTTCGGGATAAAACAATTAGAAAATATCAAGCTCATGGTGGACGTCAACTCATCATATCCAGAAATATCAAGTAAAGAATAAGAATACTTGCATAGATCATTTTGATGATATATTATATACGTACATATATAACAATGTCCCATACCACTGATATATATCATCAAAAGTAAAACATCCTGAAAATTCATAAGAATCAACTATGAATACCCATGGTACTGGTATTCGCAATGTTTAACAGATAATAAGGTAAAGTACAAAAATAAGTTATACAAGCAAATAAACGTATTAATTCTACCGTGTCATGGCAATACTAATGATGTGTATTGTAGCATACCCGTTTGTGCTTATGTAACATGGAAATCATTAGTATTGTGTGAGTGTTCTATAAGTGTATAAAGCCTACTCGTATCGACATCTGCAGGATTGACTAGCACGGCAACAAGGTTTCGGGAGGCATCGTCCATGCCAATTTAAAAATTTGCCGTTCTAGCTAACCCTAACCCTAGAATCTTTACTAGGAAATCCGACGAAACGATATGTAAACTACCTTACATCTAAGTGAATGAGGAATACAACCTTTGTAGACCAGTCCTTCACTTCTAAAGCTCCGTGTAGTAGTTCCTTCGCTGCCCGTAGAGATCTCCCAAACTCTAGTATGGGTTCCCTTGGAGAAATGAACAAGTTTGCTCAAAGTCTTCGAGGCCGAAGATAATCTACGTCGAGGAGACTCAAGCTCATGCTACCTTTTCGTGAATGGTAGATTAATGAAGCAAACACCCTAAACTAAATGGCTAATAGTAGATGATGATGAAGTAGGAAGTGGGCACTCTTTAGATTTCTTTTTCTCTCATTATTTCATCACTTAGAAAAAAGCTAGCAAGTTTTTTTCTTATGAGGAAGAAGATGAAGTGAAGAGATGAAGAATGAACTCACGAGGTGGGAATAGCAACCATGGATGATTTAGTATCATACCCTAACTCATGTAGAGAATAAACTATGGCTAACTAATAATGGTTAGGTTAATAAATATCTACAAGTAAAACAAAATTAGTGGACTTGGTCAATGTTTCCACAAGCTTCTACAATCTTGAACCATGTGACTAATTACCAACTAATTTTGATTAACTTTAAATAAATAAAACCATTCCATTATTATAATCATGGTGGAAGTCTCATACATCCATGAAGTATGTGGCATCTAGCATGACACAAAAGATGTACATCAATATATATCACATATATACCAAGTGTACACTAGTGAGAAAAAGAATTCTTAAGTGAGCTAATATTAGTTAATGTAAGTTAATATATCAAATATATAATTATACATTAAATTATTAAATCAACACTTGATTTAATAATCCGGCTATATCACATATAACCGACTAATATCAAATGTAACAATCTATCGAATCAACACTTGATCCGATAACCCGGCTATATCACATATAACCGACCGATATCATATATCGCGAGAATAGAATGCGGTTTCACATTAATCTCGGTCCCACACATATCACATATGCGCTCCTACACCATTTCGCATGAACCAGGAAACCTCTCTGTAGGACCCTAAAGACTCGTCAATACGCCGCAGTAGGTGATGATCATATCAAACATCCACAAGCCGCAAGCGGTTTGCTAAACGTAACGGCCACCCGGGTATTGAGCGATTAGAAGATCAATGTTTATACCATAATATTGCATTATTATATTCCCCAATCCTAGTTATTTTACAAATAAACAGGTGCTTTTGACCCATGTCTGCTACATAGTTCCAGGTTATAGGTTCTCGAAATAAAAACAGTGAAAAAGACAAAAGACGATGCAAAAGTGAGATTACGACCAACAAATAGAAGGATCTTGATCAAAGCCTACACGAAGATCAGTTCACAAAGTACAATGCAACGCAAGGTTCAAGACTTCGTCACGAAGCAACGGTAAAAGTCCACTACAATGTTCACTCGAAAGATTTGGAAGAGAACTAGAAGATATTCTGAAGAAAAATCTGAAAAAAACAAGTACCCAAGTACAGCAGAAGAAACCCCCAAAAAAATTAAGCGTCAAGCTCCTACTTTGGCCACGGAACTGCGGCCAAAGCATGCTATTGGCCGCGGAACCGCTGCCGGGTTGTGCCCGTGTCGGCGCAAAATTTCGTGGCGCTGCGCGGATCGTTGACTAGGTCTTTTTCTTAGGGGGTATTTTTGTAAAAGCAGATATGACGCGATTGTAACCTAGGGTTTCTATGAATTTATAAATAGAACCCTAAAAACCTTTTCTAGGTTATGCCTCTTTTCACTTCATAAATTTAGATCTGTACTGTGTTGATGTTTGGAGAGAGCCATCAATAAAAATTAGTAAATTCTTTTATTTCTTTGCCTTAGTTTAATTTAATTTAGAATGTCTTTCAATTCCCTAATGAGCGAGTAGTCTCCTCGCTTGTTAGGGTTAGCTTTAGGGAAAGGTTTGAGAGATGAGATCTCTCACCCCTTTCTTGCCCCATCACACATAATAATTAGAACTCCATGCACACCACTCCTTGCGGCACCTTACCCCTCAAGGTAACAGTGATACCGTAGTATAAAGGACCGGTTGTGTATGTTTTCCATGGAGGTTAGGGTAAGGATCGATAAAGGAAGGACAAGAACCTAGAGGAAGAAACACCGTTTCTTCCCGATGGTACTAATTCCTTTTATTGATAATTACCATAACACCTAATAAATCTAAAATAGGGCATTGAAAGCAGTGAGGAAACCATTAATCTCTCAACTTACCCTAGACCTAACCCTAGCAAGACTTAGATCTAGATAATCTTAGTATAAATCAATTTAGGTTTTAGAAATAATCAATCTGACACCCATCGGAATTAACTCGTTTGAGCGATTAGGAAAACACAAAATCCCTGTGGACCGACCCGTACTCACCGGCTAGCTACCAAGCGATGCCGTTCTTGATTGCGGTTACTAGATATTTTTGACAAATCAAATGGCGTCGTTGCCGGGGATGGCGCAGTATTTTCTTTTTGCAATTTCGGGTTAATATAAATTAAAAATCATAAAACCTGAAAATAAAAAATATAAAAATTTTATCATTCTTTTATTGTTTGAAGGGTTTCTTGTGTGAATCTTTGCAGGATCGACAGATCTGGAAAAGTCCAGAGAGCGAAACAGAAAACGAGAGATCTGAACAGAAGAGGATTTCAACAACAGAGTATAATTTTTCTCGGGGTCTGATCTGTAAATCCAATCGCCGAACCGCGGCACTAACACACTGGGACCGTGGAACCGCCGCATCGATGTAACGTCAGCCCTTGAAATTTGCACAGTAAACTCCTTTTCTCTCCTCTGAACCTTCCAATATATCTTTTGTCAAATCTCCTGCAGGATTCTTTGCGCTAAAAAATCTCTCCCCCTTTCAATAACAAATCTTGTGCAGGATTCTTTGCAGCGCGCTTAAAATAATTTTTTTAATTGCAAGTGGTTGTTACTGTTTTGCATATATTAAATCTGACTTTAAGGGGTTTGAGACCAATCCAGATTGGGTGGGGATTTCATCACCCTTCCCAGGACCCCAGAAATCATATAAGGCATTTGCATCGACCATTTTTAATTAAAAAATACTAGACTCGGCCCTAAGGACGTCGCGCTCATTAGGACAGAGGACTAGTTGTAGGCATCGACCGTTAATCCTAACCTGACTTTGCGGTGTCTAGGCAAGTGTATCTAAGGCGAGTGGTTATTTAATTAGGCCCACTACTTCTAGTGGAGAGCCTCCCACTCACCTGGCACTTACCTGGCCGCAATCGGTGGTGAAGAGGCGGTTTGAGGTCCTATTTCTAACCCTTTGGAACAGTTAGGAGTTGTCTAGCTGACCTAGGTGACCCTAGATCTAGGCCTGACTGTGCATTTGTGGTTGATAGAAAGTGTGTCTAAGCCCTTTATCGAAAATCTTTTTTGCAAAAAGTTCCAAATAAAGAGAAAAAGGAAAAAAGAAAAAAATTTCTTAAAAAAAAAGCTTGCAACTTGTCGCCTAAAATCTGTGCACCCTACCACCACCCACTTTCTTCTCATTGACGTTTTCTTACCTCCACATTCTGTTTTTCATTTTTTTTACTACACTACCTCTTTAGTGTATGTCCGTGTGGATTAGGGACACTAGCGCCCGATTAGTCCGTGTTTCGTTGGTACCGACCGACGAAGCTTTCGACTCCGAAGTTGAAACTCCTTCCACTTCCTTACCTCCACCTTCAAATTCTTCTTCTGAAGGTATGTTGGGATATAATCCCATCAACACCTTACCCACGGGACTGATTCCACCTCCATTTGGTGCGAATAACCCGAATCACCCGCCTGTTGAAGCGCCCCAATGAATTGCGCTCCAGGATCTCTTTTACCCTGTCCGCACCTCCTTACCGACCTGTCTTTCACCCCCACCGGCAAATAGGGACAATTTTGAGATAAAACCCCACTTCATCAATATGTTGCTAAAATTTCACGGATTAGAATCCGAAGATACCTACATCTTCATAAACAAATTCCAAAACGTTTGCGCCATGATGAAAACAACCCAATTCTCAGATGATGCTATAAGGCTAAGGGTCATTCCTTTCACTTTATGTGACTTAGCTGAGAAGTGGTTATACAACACGGCATCACATTCAATTAGAAATTGGGACGAGTTTGTTAAAACTTTTCTTAAAAAGTTTTATCCTCATCACAAGACCGCGAGAACTCGCAATGAGATTATACAATTTTTCCAGCTTCCTTCCGAACCATTTTGGGAGTGTTTTGAAAGATTCAAAGACCTACTTGTTCAATGCCCTCACCATGGGATCGAAAATTAGCAACTTTGCCAAACATTATACGGAGGATTGAACCCAGCAACGAAACAGTTGCTAGAAACCATTTGTCAAGGTCACTTTCTAACCAAATCTAGTGATGAAGCATGGCAGTTTCTCGAGGATTTTGCTGAACAAACACTTCAGTGGAAAAGCACCAAGACCACCTCATCTTCTTCTATTGGTCAATCTAGGGCAGACATACATCAATTAGATATGTCGATTGCTATGAAGGCCGAGATGGCCGCACTTACGAAAAAGCTAGAAGCCATTGAGACCAAAATCTCATCGCCTTCTCATGCCCCTGCTTTATCCCCACGAACTGTTTGTGCTTGTTGTTCGGATCCATCACACCTTACCGAAGAGTGTCCTTACAATCCACCTGTTCAAGGACAAGATCAAGTCAATGCTGCCTTTCAGCAACGACAAAGAAATGATCCTTACTCTTCGACCGATAATCCGGGTTGGAGGAGTCACCCAAATTTTGCTTGGAATCAAAATCAAAAATTCCAAGGGAATAACAACTTTCAAAGGCCTCCTCCTCCACAATAAAAAGCACCACAACAAGTACCACAACAAACTCAATACCAGCAACCTTTCCAACCACAATCTTATCCAAATCAAACGAACAATTTTTTTCAACCAAATGATGATAAGGTTATCTCGCTAGAAAAAAGTCTAGATGAGTTTATCAAACAATCTACACAATCCGCAGCAAGGTTGGAAACTTCCATCCAGTCTTTGGTGCACAACAATGCTTCATACAATCAAAGCATCAAATCTATTGAGGCACAAATTGCACAACTAACTGCTGCGTTGAGCGAGAGAGAAAAGGGAAAGCTTCCATCTCAACCATTGCCAAATCCTGGTCACACACACAACGCACATGTCGCATATGAATATCAAAATCATATTGTAAATTCGGTGACCATGTTGAGATCTAGAAGAGTGTTGCAAAATAACGTGGGTACTAGTGATGACACCCCCGCCGGTGGTTCTCCATCTTGTCCTTCTTCTCCTACTTCTTCTTCACCCTCATCTCCTCCGCTAGAGCCTATTCTTCATTCTTTAAAAGGCTCTTCTTCTTCTAATCCGAACGGACCCCCTTCTCACTTTAAGAACACATCCACACCGGGGTCCGTTCCAACTCCACATTCTACTCCACAGACTTTGGACTCAACAGATTTTCAGAATGCTCCATTTCCAAACAGGTTGAGTCCCAATAAACCAACTCCATAAATGGAGAAGATTGTGGAGTTATTTAAACAGGTTAGCATAAATATACCTCTCTTGGATGTAATCAACAAGTCCCTTCGTACGCAAAAATCTTAAAGGGCTTATGGTCCCTGAAGAGAAAATCTCAAATACCCAAGAAAGTGCTAGTGGCTAGTACACTGAGCAATGCTATTAACCAACCTCAACCCTTACCCCAAAAACGAAAGGACCCCGGCTGTCCTACGATTTCAATAACAATTGGGGATAAAAAATTCAATCGAGCACTTTTAGATCTTGGGTCTAGTGTTAACCTGCTTCCCTACTCCGTGTACGAGCAATTAGTGGTTGGAGAGTTGAAACCCACTCGTTGTACTCTCCAAATGGCTGATCGATCAATCACCCATCCTAAAGGTGAGCTAGAGAATGTGTTGATCAAAGTTGGGGACTTTATATTCCCCGTTGATTTTATTGTTATGGACACACAACCTTTTGCTAACCCACGGAACCAAATTCCGGTGATACTCGGTCGACCATTTTTGGCCACTTTCAATGCCGTAATAAATTGTCGCAATGGCTCCATGACTCTATCCTTCAGGAGACGTCTAGTGAGTTCAATATTTACAAGTTAGGAAGTCTGCCCCCGTGCCTAAAACTAGTACACGAGAAGTTTTCTCTATTCTCGAAATCATGCAGGAGGACTGCGAACTTGAAAGATTTCTGTTTGATGAAAAAAGTTTTGACGCCACTAGTGCGCCCCTCCTTGAATCTACCACAGTTGACACAACCGATATTTATTATGAATGTTTCACTTTTTCGGATGATTTTGATGACTCACCGCCCGAATATGAGTCTTTTGAATTTTTGGATGAGTTAGTTGAACCATCTGAATCCGTTGTTTGCAGTGATTTCGAACCTGTATTGGAGTCCTTTGAGTTCGAGGTAGATTTCCCAATTTTGCCTATGATTGTTTCGCCTTCGAAACTCGAACTAAAGCCCTTGCCGTGTCACCTTAAATATGCTTACTTAGGTGAGAATGAGAACTTTCCCGTTATCATATCGGCCTCTCTAGCCCTCGAGCAAGAGAAAGCCCTTTTAATGGTCTTACAAGATAAGCGACAAGCTTTCGGGTGGACTATGGCGGACATCGAGGAGATTGGTTCCCTCATAATTGAATATTATATGCATATGATGGATGATGCTAAGTCGATTAAAGATCCACAGAAACATCTTGGGGATAGTGTGGATAGTCAACCTCCTCCTTTAGAAGTTGAACCACCCCTTTTGTTTTAATAAGCTACGAGAATGCAAATATTCCACTGACTGCTGATCATTCCCTTTCTCGTTTTGATTCATCATCACCTCCTATCTATTCACTTCCACACTTTCCATACCACCACTTCTATGTTCCCCAATTCTTTTTGGATCGGTACAACATGTTCTTCCACCAACCGATACTCTATACAGATAAATTTTTCAACTGGTTGGTGTTGACGTTTGGTCTTTGCAAAGTTTGGCAATGACGTTTAACATTGTTTCAATGAAGTTTGGGGGGTCCTTTATGTATATATATTTTTGTTTTAACAATAAAAAAAATTTAAATAAATAAACAGGGGAGTGCGGACATTCTCAACCCTCTTGGTGTAGCATGACAGTGAGGACACTGTCAAAGTTAAGTTTGGGGGTATGCTCGATAAGCCTTCTTCCTTCGCATTCATGTATATATTTTTGTATTTGCATACTTATTTTAAAACCCATAAAAAATTGAAAAAATTTCTAAAATTATAAAAATTAAAGTATTCAATTTTGGCCATAATTGACTTGAGTTTGACAAATAGGTTAACTAGCTAGGAACAAATAGATCTAGACTTAGTAAATTAAAAACCCTAAAAATAACCTTTCTTAAACTTTAACGGTAGAAAGTATATGTCTTTGTAGTGTTGGATATATGTATGCCCTAGAGGCCATTATGTGATAGTGGATGTATCTATACATGTATATATATTCAGTTTGCATTCTTGCTCGACATGATAGTATGCTATCTGGTTCTTCTTTATCTTACATGTTGATTTGATCATACTTTTATTCATTCATACATGCTGATAAAGCCCTGAGGATATCGGCTTGACTACTCTGATTATGATATAGATCATACTAGTGGGACATTTGTAGTCTATAAGCATATCCTGGAAAGTTCCTAGTCGTAGGTATATCGAGACGGGGCATTGATATACCAGAGCAGACTAGCGTATATGATACCAGACCCATACGATGGGCGATGGATGTTCCCACATTCATCGATGTTTGACATCAAGATCATATACGGGTGCTCAGTGCTGACTGGGTACACTGGACGGACTCACCGAGAACTCCTATATAGAATTATATCTATCGTCGAATAGCAGTTCTCAGGTGACACTGGTACAGGTTAGTCTGTAGACCCGAGATCGTCATGGAGTCTTGTGTGTTATCCCACTGTACTTTGATTGCCACCCTACCACGGCTCTACTGAGTCGTGCAAACAGGCGGCCGTTGGGTACAGTCCCGAGACACACGAAGGCGATGAGTGATAGGAGGGGTTTCGTCTCTCCCGGTATAGGGAGTTGATGCTGTGCTGTGCCCGACTGGTTATATCAGAAAGTCCCTGGCCAGGGCTGCTGAGATTTACTGATAAGTGTTATCAGTAGTTTCTCGAACTGTTATAGACCTTTCACCGGCACGACTTATTGAGTTATTAGGGTCGACGTGACCATCCCTAGGCTCAATATGCGGCATATCTGACGAAGAGACCGGACTGTACGGTAGTGTTGCCGGATGGCTCGACGGGAGTTGTAACAGGTTCGCTTGTTTTCTTCTGATCGCTCAATACCCGGGTGGCCGTTACGTTTAGCTGACCGCTTGCGGCTTGGGGGTGCTTGATGTGATCATCACCCACTGCCGGCGTATTGACGAGTCTTAGAGTCCCACATAGGAGTTACCTAGTCCAGGCGAAACGTTGTGGTGCGCGTATGCGATATGCGATATGCGCTTGGACCCGATTAAAATACGTGTATAGGATACCGTATATTAATTGGGCGGCTTGCTAATGGTCGGGTCGTCTGTGATATGACCGGATTAGTGAATCAAGTGTTGATTTATCATTAGCTTCTCACTACAAATCCTATCTTGTTTATTTTGGATGTATGCATGCATGTATGTATTCATTCTTGTTCATGCACATATGGATGTGCATGCACACATGCATACATACATCATTTTATCATGGTTGCTTATATAATGAGAATGGTGGCAATATAAGAATCACACCATGGTTATTTTTATAGATTATTATTGTTTTTAAATTAAAGCAAAAGGAAATGAAAATGGGTTAAATCATTAAGGGTTTCTACACTCTTCTTAACCTTACCATGCTCACCTAACCTTTAACCCATGGTTTATTTTCTTTGTGTGCTTTTAACTTAAATCCAATAATATCTTTAGATCTAACCATAGTTGGGTATGAGAAAGAAAAAATATATATATGCTTATTTTTCTTTTCTCTTTCTATGGTTCTATTATTCTCTTCTTCACAAAAGACCACCATCTTCATCAACCTTGATGTTTTGCTCTCTACTTCTTTCAAGAGAGCAAAATACTCATAAAAATAGGATTTTGAAGTGAGATCCTTAGCCACAACATCATTCTACTCAAGTTTAGCCAACTTGATTAGAGTGTTCTCTTTGTTTTTCCAAAGTTGCAAGCTTGGACGGGAAACTCCGGGTGGATCGTCGTGGACGTGAGAGGACTACAAATGGACCTTCTTCCAACACCTAAGAGTCTAAGGAGTCAAGCAAAAAGGGAGCTACAAAGGTTGTAGTCTCGAAACCCTATTTTTTATTAGCTTAATGTTTAGTAACCTTAATTTTCTAGGATCGATTCCTTTGCGTGTTTGTTTAGCACCATAAAAACTTGAACTTTGTGACATGTGATGCTTCCAAGCTCATTATAGGGTGCTAGGCAAACCTTACATTGGTATCAGAGCCAACCTAGAACATTAGGCGATGCTTTAGCGAAGTAAAAACTCCGATCGAACCAAAATACGGATTTACGGGACACTCTCTGGAAATTTTTTAAAAACTGACATTTTTCAGAATTAAAAATACTCAAAAAATAGAGCAGGTAAATATAAGATAAACTGGAAAATTCGAGCCAATGAACAGTACTTTTGGCCGCGGATCCGCGGCCATAAAAGGGGATCTTTTACTCCATTTTGCACAGTATTTTTCCATACCTGCTATAGTATATTTTGAGTATGTTTAATCTGAATCTACTGTTGAAAATTCTGGAGATGGTTTTGGACTCGTCGTTTCGATCGGAATTTTCATTTCGTTTCCTTTTCTGGGTAAACTAGAAAGTATTGAAGTGTTCGAACAACTATCATTTACTCACTTTTCACGGGGTTTGAAAATATTGGAGATACGTGCAAGTTTTGTGGTGGTCCCTCTAGAAGACAACAAACCTTAACTCGATTATGTGACCATCTTGAACTGCCCTTTGAACCTTAGGGTTTAGGGCAGTACGGCGTGCCACATGTGAGGCGTTGGCTTGACCCTTCTACGGCTGGACCGCTACTACTGTGTCACACTCCGGTTTTTTGAACTCTGCTCAAGTGTTGAGCTTTAGTGAATCTTGAGTATTTGATCGATTGTTCGAAAACTTTAATACTGTCTGTTTATCTGAAATGTGATACAATATGTGGAATTCATATAGTTTAGGCATGAAATACGAAATATGTGATATTTCGCATTTATGATGTCTAAAGAGAATCTGGATTCCAAATATTGTAGTTTTACACCTTCTTTTCTGTGACCGTAAGTGTAGTATGTTCGATATCGCCGGTTTCGTTGCTATACGTCAACGACAATTGGGGTATGCATACTTACTTACGTTGATGATATGTGATATTATGTGTTGCTGAGATATGATGTGCAGGATTGTCGCGATTGAATAGCCGGGGGGGTTTTATGTGAGATGAGAGTTTTTATATTTTCATTCATGTAAATTCATATGTAATGTAATATTTTTTTTTTGGGCACTTCCGGGTTGAGGTTGTGACACCAGTGTTGTATATTATTTACTTTTCCGCATTAGGATGGACCCAAGGAGGGGAGCACAGGTGACCGGGTTCTGGGGTTCAGTAGGAGGCCATCTCGAGGAGTCGGGACCGGGTCTCCTAAACTTCAGAATTGGTAGGGTCACTTGCCGCTCTCGTAGGGGTCCAGGGTGTGGGCTTGGCTATTCATCGCGACTGTGGAATCCGTATTTTCTATTCTGGCTAAATACTAAATACGGACGTCCTAGTATATCCCACGTTATATCTATGTTTCTGCTGCTTGTGTTCTGTGATATCTGAGACGAATGACATATTATATATATGATATATAGTAGACGTTGCTTATGTTTTACACCCGCGCTAGTCCTGTCCCGGTATGCCGTTAGTTAAGTAACCTAACGGTGCATAACGGAACATTGCGGCGAATGCGGATGGCATAAGCGTACATGTTATTTTCGTTTCTTTTCTCTGATTGGCTTAAGGACTTAAATGATGGGATTACATTAATGTGATTAATGTAAAGAAAATAAACCTAAAAAGATGTTGTAGAATCAGATTTGAAAACCACTCTGCTCTTTATGAAAAAGCTATATTTCAAAACTGCGGAGCTTAAGCCACTCCTTTTGAAAACTGTTTGATTCTACAACTATATCAAGTTCAAAGCGTTAAAGATTTTCTTAAAAATCATCCGCAACCTTCCGTCATTTTAGGAAGTAGAGTACTTAGTATTCGTGCTACGTTTGTTGACTTTAGTTAAGGCGTAGTGTACGGTAGCTAAGTGATGTCTTCCTACACTGCATATGATGCAGATCAATTAGGACATTCATGCGACTTTGTTGACCATAGTTAAGGGTCATATGGGTGGGTCTAATTGATCAAGAAATGACGGGTAGAACTTGACTGGTACTTATGATTTGTTGACCATAGTTAAGGTCATAAGTACTAGGGGTAAAAATTACATCGGGAATTTCAAGTGTTGAAATTTGCAATGAGATTGCATATCTTCCATATGATGGTTGGATCCCGATCCCACTGTGGGCAATAGTTGCTCCTAGGAGAGTTTTACAGTTTACAATTAGCTAACTCATTAGGTGTCTAGAAAGGTGTTAACGGGGCTCCGCCTCTGGGAAAATGAGGTTTACTCTAATTAGGTCCGTGCGAAAGTACGGGGAACCTCCCTCAAGTACCGACACTGGCCTGGCTGAACGGTTAGCGAAGTTGTAGACTGTAATTAATCCTGGCTAGTTTTCTTTTTAAGGTTTGAAAGAAAAACTTGATTAAAGCAGTGGGAGACATCGATTAGACAAGATAATAACCAATCTGATCTGTGCGAGAGCTTTCGCTGAGTGTATTCTTTTCTCTCTCTTAATGGCAGATACCCATGACTGGACTCAAGCTTCTACTAGATAAAAACAAACTGAATGGAACCAACTATAAAGACTGGCTGAGGAATCTGAAAATCGCCTTGACTTATGATAAAGTATCATATGTCCTCACGGCTTCAGCCCCGCCTGTCCCAGGTCCAAAATCCTCAGTTGCGGACATTGAAGTCCGCAAGACATGGGACGCTGACTGTGCCACGGCCAAATGCCTCGCGCTTGCATCGATGGATAACACACATCAAAAGCAGCACGAGGACATGGACATTCACGGTATATTGCTCCATACAAAGGAGTTGTATGGGGAGCAATCCCACGTATTACGATACGAAGTATCAAGGAAATTGTTTCAGATGCGAATGGCCCCTGGCACACCAGTAGGAGACCACGTTCTGAAGATGATAGCTCTTATTGAAGAGCTTGAGGACCTTGGATGGACGATGGACAATGAACAATATATAGATCTTATTCTGCAGTCCCTGCCCTCCACCTTTGCTCAGTTCATAGTGAACTTTAACATGCATGGCATGGAGAAGGAACTCCCTGAACTCCTTAATATGTTAAGGAGTGCAGAGAGCACTATGAAGTTAGCAAAAACTCCCGTTATGACTATTGGACAGTCTTCTTCTTCTCGCCCGAAAGCTAAGGCCAAGGGAAAGAAAAAGAAGAAACCCACTAATCCTAAGGGCGGAGTTAAAAAGGTGAAGGGAAAGGGAAAGTCCAAAGCTGGAGACCCGGGAAAAGGCGAATGTTTTCATTGCCACAAGACAGGACATTGGAAGCGTAATTGCACGGAGTACTTAAGTCTCAAGAAGAAGCATGGTGATGCTTCTGCTTCAGGTGCGTTTGTGACTGAAAACTGTTTTTCTATAAACTCTGCTTCCTGGGTATTGGATACCGGTTCAGGTTCTCACATTTGCAATTCTATGCAGGGGCTGAGAAATAGCAAGGTTTTAAGGACAGGTGACCATACTCTCCGCGTTGGAAATGGTTCCAATGTACATACAGTCGCAGTGGGAGAGTATCACTTGGGGTTGCCATCTGGATGTATTTTGGTTTTGAATCCATGTTATTTTGTACCAAGTATGCTATGTAATATAATATCCGTTTCTTTGTTGGACAATGAAGGGTATAATTTTGTATTGCAGAACAATGTTATGAACATTAACCTGAATCAAATGTTGGTTGGGTATGGTACGCTTAACAACGGAATATATGTCCTAAATCAACACACAGTTTTCAGTATACAACACACTAATAAAAGAAAACTTTCAGAATTAAATGAAGCTTTTCTTTGGCATTGTAGACTTGGTCATATTAACGAAACAAGACTAAACAAGTTACACAAAGATGGATATTTAAACTCTTTTGAATATAAATCTTATGCGACTTGCCAGTCCTGTATCAAGGGTAAAATGACCAAAACTCCGTTTACCGGACACGGACAAAGAGCTACTCAGCTCCTAGGCCTCATACATAGTGATGTATGCGGGCCAATGTCTACACAGGCTAGAGGCGGTTTTTCATACTTCATTACATTCACTGACGATTTCTCAAGATTCGGTCATGTATTTTTATTAAAGCACAAGTCCGAAGCTTTCGAGAAATTCATTGAATATAAACAAGAAGTAGAAAACAAACCGGTTTGAGTATCAAAATGCTTCGATCAGATCGAGGTGGTGAGTATCTCAGTACAGAATTTGCAAACTTCCTAAAAGAGAATGGGATTCTCTCTCAGCTCACTCCTCCTTACACACCACAGCACAACGGTGTGTCAGAACGACGGAATAGAACCCTATTAGATATGGTCCGGTCCATGATGAGTGACGCTGAGTTACCAGTCTCGTTTTGGGGGCATGCATTGGAGACTGCAGCGTTTCTGCTAAACAGGGTTCCAACCAAAGCCGTGTCTACCACGCCATATGAGATATGGAATGGGAAGAGAACATCTCTTAAGAGAATTAAGATTTGGGGTTGCCCGGCCTATGTTAAAAAGCAGAATCCGGACAAACTCGAGATACGGTCAGTCATGTGTAACTTTGTAGGATATCCAAAGAATTCTTATGGATATCTATTCTACCACAAAGAGGAACAAAAAGTGTTTGTTCCTCTTGTAGGGTTCCTAGGCATCCTAATGAGGTCTCACAAGGCATCAACCATGCCAATTTCAAAAAATCTAGGTGCCGAGAAACCCGACTACGGATCGTTTGCTAGAAAACTAGGCGAAAAAGCTAGCTAGTTAACACTTAACTATGAGAATACGGATATATAACCTTTGTAGATCCGGTGCTCCACCTCCACGGCTCCGCAATGAAGTCTCCTCGCTGTCCAAGATGGATCCCGGGCTCTTGCGTCGGCTTCATCGGAGAATGGACGGGCTAGGTCATCGACAACGTGCCGAAGATGATCTACGTCGAAGCATCACTAGATCAAGCTCCACCTTCACCGAGCCTTGAAAACTTGTGAAGGAAACACACTCTACTACTTGGCAAGAGGTAGAGGATGAAGAAATAGGAAGTGGGTAGACTTTAGAATTGGATTTCTCACTCATATCATCAAGTTGCCATTGATGGTCAAGCTTTTCTTCACTTGAAGGAAGAAGAAGAAGAAGCTAAAATATTATGATAAGAATATTAGAATAGAAAATAAAAATCAATCCTTATCATATAATGAACCATGGTTAGATGTAGAGAGTTAACTAAGGTTTAAGTGAGTGGTTAGGGTTAAGCATGAGACAAAATGGTCAATAAGTCAAAGTCTTCATGAAGGTTCATGAATGAACAAAAGAAAGCAACCATTTTCCTCATTTTGCCTTTTCTTTTTCCAAAAAGATAAATGAATAAAATGAAATCAAAAACCCTAATCACCCACTTAACTATAGTTTAATTCTTTACACTTAACCATAAGGCATGTATCATCAAACATGATACAAGCAAGCGCACAAAACTATATCGAATATACAATGGGCACACCCGAGCGAGAAAATCCATTTAAAGTGAACCGATACTAGTTAATGCAAAGTAATATATCAAATATATAATTATGCATTAAATCATTAAATCAACACTTGATTTAACGATCCGGTCATATCGCATATAACCGACTAGTATCATTAGTAACAACTTATCGAATCAACACTTGATCCGATAACCCGGCTATATCGCATATAACCGATCAATGTCACATCGCGAGAATCGAATACAGTATCACATACTGGTATTATTCTCGGTCCCGCACATATCTCTTATGCGCTCCTATTTCGTTTCGCTTGAGCCAGGAAACCTCTGTGTAGGACTCTAAAGACTCGTCAATACGCCGGCAGCATATGATGATCATATCAAGCATCCACAAGCCGCAAGCGGTCTGCTAAACGTAACGGCCACCCGGGTATTGAACGATCTGAAGATCGACGAGCAAGCCCGCTCACACTCCAGTGAATCCAACCAGTAACACTACCGTACAGTCCGGTCTGATCGTCTGATATGTCGCATATCTCGCCTAGGGGTGGTAAACGTCAGACCCCAATAGCTCAATAAGTCGTGTCGATATGAGGTCTATAACAATTCGAGAAACTACTGGTAATACTTACTAGTAAATCTCAGCAACCCTGGCCAGGGATTTCCTGTTATAGCCAATCGAACACAGCGCAACATCAACCCCCTATACCGGGAGAGACGAATCCCCTTCTATCGCTCATTGCCTCCATGTGACTCGGGACTGTACCCAAAAACCACCGTTTTGCACGCCCTCTTGGACGTGGTAAGATGGAAATCAAAGCACAGTGGGAACCACACAAGACTCTATGACGATCTCGGGTCAACAGACTACTCTGTACCAGTGTCACCAGAGAACTGCCATCTGACGTGAGGTATAATACCATCTGGGAGTTCTCGGCGAGTCCGTCCAGTGTACCCAGTCTCTACTGAGCACCCAAATATCATCTCTGATGTCAAACACCGATGGATATGGGATCATCCATCGCCCATCTGTATGGGTCGAGAAGGTATACGCTAGTCTACTCTGGTATATCGATGCCCCGTCTCGATACACCCACGACTAGGGACTTTGAAGGATGTACTTATGGACTACCATGTCCCCACTAGTATGATCCGCATCATAGTCCAGGTAGTCAAGTACAGATCCTAAGGGCTTTACCAACATGTAACAGAGAGACAATCAGTATACACGTTAAGGTAAAGTTCAACCAGATAGCATACTATCATGTCGAGCAAGAAAGTCCTCCCTATATACGTCCCAGCATCCACTACAATATAAATCCTATGTATAGTAATGGCCTCTAGGGCATACATATAACTAACAATCTCCCACTTGCACTAGGGCCATCTGTAGCAGTGGTTGGAAGTATCTCATACTCAACCATCCCATAAAAGTCTCTCTCTGGGAACAGGCCTTTGTGAGTGGATCCGCTGTGTTGTCCTCTGAGTCTACTTTCCTAACCTGGATCACCCTGGAGATCAACCATCTCCATGATCAGGTGATACTGCCTTAGAATATGTTTGGATCACTGATGGGACATTCGTTCCTTGGCATAAGCCACAACTCCATTGTCTCACAATGGTTGGAACGTAGTTCATCTCATGAACCAATATACACCCAAACATCCTCATTGGTAGCATCTTAAGTAGCGATGTATCCTGCCTTTATCTTCTAGTATGTCACGGTATCTAGCTTGGAACTCTTCCAACATACCGTCCCTTTACTGAGGGTAAAGACAATGCCTGTGACTGACACTCAGTCGTCATTATCACCCTGGAACACTTCCAGTGATTCTTCCCAGGATCGATTGATACCATCTCACTACAACTAGTGAGAATCCTAACAACCAATTAGATCTATCTCATAGATCGAAAACCCAAGATTTAGGAGGTATCACTTTGATCCTATGGAGAATCTTTGTGATAATCGGAGATTGATCGAGCGTAGCATAGGAGACTACTTCCCTATCAAGAGTATGTCATCCACGTACTCTACGAGGATCGTCACCATACTACCTACTGCCTTTTTGTTTATACAAGATTCATCTACCATTTTGATGATGTCAAACTCTTTGACTACTTCATCAAAACAGACGTTCCAACTCCGCGATGCCTGCTTTATTCTATAAAGCATCTTGCACACGTTTCCGCTGCTCCCACTGTTTACGAGGCTCTCTGGCTGTGTACTTATAGACTCCCTCTTCTAAAACATCATTTAGAAAAGCTGTCATGACACCCAACCACCAGATATCGTAGTAATGGTATGTAGCCGTGGCAAGTAGGATCTGGATGGACTTAAGCATAGATCCTTAGAAAAAGTTTCATCATGATCCACACCTGGTCAATGATGCAAACCTTTAACAAGTCTAGCTTTGAAAGTCTCAACTTTTCCATGCACACCAAGTAATCTTCTCAAGATATACTTGCTCCTGATGGGGATTTAACCCTTCAGATATAGCAACCAAAGTCCATACTTTGTTGGTGTATAAGGATTCCATCTCAGATCGATAAACATCCAGCCATTCTTACAGAGTCTCACTCCTGATGGCCAGCTCGAACTAGTTGGGTCATCATCTCATGATGCAATCCTCGCTCCCACTGTCATAGAGAAACCAAAGTATCTCTCAGGTGGGTGAGTAACCCTACTAGATCGGCGGAGAGGCTGAGGTTCATTGGAATTTACTGAATCCTTTGGTTCTATCAAATCATCAGCTGTAGTTTGTATAGCTGGAACATTTCCAGTTCTACATTACAGACCTTGCCTCGAGCTTGTCCGGATTTTGCTTTCAGACATAGGCCGGACAACCCCAAATCTTAACTGGCTTAAGACATGGGCTCTTCCCATACCATATCACATATGAAGCGGTAGGCAGCTGATTTGATTTGAACCCTATTCAATAGGTATGCAGCTTCTTAAGTGCATAACTCCTAAAAGGAAATAGGTAACTCAATAGTACTCATCATAGAGCACACCATATCAAATAGGGTGTATCTGCTCCGCCCCGATATACCATCGTGCTATGGTGTATACGGAGGAGTAATGCTGAGAGAGAATCTCATTCTCCTTTAGAATAGTCCAGTTCCGTGCTCAAGTATTCTCCTCCTTGATCAGATCAAAGGACATAATACTTATACCCGTATTTTGGTTCTCTACTTCTAACTTATATTCTGTGAATATCTCAAAAGGCTCGGACTCATGTTTCAACAGGAACATATGTCTGAATCTTGAGAGATTATCAGAGAATGTAATGAAGTACAAAGAACCAGTCCTGGCATGTGTAGACAGGGGACCTTACATACATCAACATGTATCATCCCAAGAGTTTACTAACTTTTTCTCTGTTTCCAATAAACGGAGCTGTGGTCATCTTATCTTTGTGACATGACTGGCGAGTTTCACAAGATGTAAATTCAAACTCATTTAAATATGCATCTTTATGTAACTTCAGCTAGTCGGGTCGCATTGATATGACCTAGTCTACAATACCTCAAGAAGGATTCGTTCATTTCTGAACTCTTCCTCTTGTGTGTGTTCCGTATACTAAGAACTGTAGTTTGATTTAGAACATCAATGCTTTTAGATAACGTGCCTGAACCGATCAACTTTTGATATAGGAAATGTTCAAAACATTATCCATCAATACAAAATTATATCCTTTCTTTTCTAACAAAGAGAGTGATATGATTTGGTATATCAGGTTCGGTATCTAATAACATTCGTTCAGAATCAATGTATTGGTAATACAGGGTGACAGTGACCAACAGACTTGGCTGCAACTCTTGCCCCATTTTCTGTCTCATGAAACTTATCACCCGTTCTCAGTTTTTCTACTCTTTTGTAGCCCTATGTAACAACTTACATATCTGGGATCCTCATCCGGTATCATATACTCAGGATGCGGAGGATACTGAGAAACAGTTCTGTATAATGAACACACCCGAAGATGATGCATCAGCATGCACTCTCTTCGTTTGGGCGGCACGGGAAATCTGGTATTCCCCAATTTCCTGCTCTGTCTTATAACAATTATAAGTTGGAGCGGGACCAACGTTCCCCAGCTCAGTATAACAAGCGGGTTCGGTCAATATTCCGTATTATTATCTTGATTAAGGCGTGATATGGTCGCTACCAGGAGAGAGAGAGAAGAAAACACTCAGCGTGCGCTCTTGCAAGAATAGATTGGTTATTATTTTATCTAATCAGGATGGCTCCCACTGCTTTTTATCAAATCTTCCTTCAAACCCTAAAAGGAAAGACTAGCCGGGATTAATTACACACTACAAGTTCGCCAATCTTTCAGCCAGGCGAGTGTCGGTACTTTGAGGGAGGTCCCCCGTGCTTTCGCACGAACCTAATTAATGTAAACCTCGTTTTCCCAGAGGCGTAACCTCGTTAACACCTTTCTAGACACCTACTTGATCGGCTAATTGTAATGTATAAAACTCTCCCAGGAGTAACACTTACTCGCAGCGGGTATCGGGATCCAACTATCTCATAGAAGGTATGCAATCTCATTGCAAATCTCAACACTTGAAATTCCCGATTATATTTTGCCCCTAGATCGCTATGACCTTGACGGAGGCCAAACAACCCATAGTCCGCTAGTCAAGTTCAACCCGTCATTTCCTGATTTAATTAAACCCACCCGCATGATCCTTGACGGAGGCCAAACAACGCCGTACGAATACCCTAATCCAATCGCATCATATGCTAGCAGATAAGCACTAGTTAGCTACCGTACACTACGCCTTGACGGAGGCCAAACAATCGCAGCACGAATACTAACTAGTACGTATCTGAAATGACGGAGGGCTACGACAGGTTTTTCTGAAAACCTATTGCGTAATGAACTTGATATCGTTGTAGGATCGAATGATTTTGAAATGGAGTGCTTTTGAGGCTTTTCTAGTTTTGCTAAAGGAGTCACTCCCGGTGAAGGGATCGTCGGTCCTTTCCTCGTCGAATGAGGTGCGGGATATATCATATATATCACTGTGCAAAGCAAAAACCCTTAAAAGCAATCAAAAGACAAACCGAGTGTGTAGCATCTGCCAGTTATTGCTAAAGGAGTCACTCCCGGTGAAGGGATCTCGGTCCTTTCCTCATCGAATAAGGTGCAGGATATATCACATATACCGTTGTGCAAAGCAAGAACTGTAGCTACCTGTTTTATTTTGAAATTCGATTCTACAACATCTTAGGTTTCTTTTATTTCATTAATCTCATTAATGAAGTCCCATCATTTATATACCTAAACATCACAGATAAATACGACGTACACTTATGCCATCCGCATTCGCCTCGATGTCCCCTCGTGCACCGTTAGGTTAGGTAACTAACGGCAGAGCAGGGCAGGGCTAGCGCGGGTGTAAAACATAAGTAACGTCTATATAATATATCATATATACTATATACTGTATCTATCACAGAACATCACATGATCACATCACAGATATCGCAGCAGAAGAATCATATGAAATATTAGATATACTAGGACGTCCGTGTTTTCAATACGAGCCAGTATAAAACACGGATTCCACGGTCGTGATGAATAGCCAAACCCACACCCTTAGACCCCTACGAGAGCGGCAAGCAACCCTACCAATTCTAGAGTTAGGAGACCCGGACTCGACTCCTTGAGTTGGTCTCCCACTGGACTCCAGAACCCGGTTACTTGTGCTCCCCTCCTTGGGTCTATCCTAGTGCGGAAAAGTAAATAATATACAAACGGTGACAACTTCCGCAACCTGGAAGTGCCCCAATAAAAGAATATTACATACAAGTTTTTACACGAATGAAAATGAAAAACACTAATCTCACATAAAAACCCCCGGCTATTCAAACACGACGATCCAATATAACATATCCAGCAACCCATAACATCACATGTCATCAACGTTAGTAAATATGCGCATCCCAATTGTCGTTGGCATATAGCAACGAAACCGGCGATATCACATATTACACTTACGGTCACAGAAAAGAAAGTGTAAAACTACAACAGTTGGAATCCGCAACCACCTCAGACATCGCATGCCTGACCAAATGAATTACTTAGACATCGCATGCCTAACAATTATAAGCCTCGCATTTTAGTCTCAAAATCGAAAACACTTTTCAATATCAAGTCGGGCAATTCAACAGGATTCCCGACATTTTTATCGAATGCTCGTCGCAAACTTTAGTAGACGGCCGCACCCCCGATACCGTCGACGAAGTGCACCAAGGCGGAACACCGCTACCGCGAGCACCCTGACGTATGCTTTCGGCGACGGGGTCTCCTACAGTCACTTGGTCGGGGCTATGGAGTGAGGCTGTCTATTAAGTTTATCCGGCGAGTATCCGCGTACGCTACGTGATTGCGACGGACTTTTGATCACATCAAAATTCCGTGGCAACCGATCAAGTGAGACTAAACTGCTACGTTTATAACATTCATTCAGTTATCTCATAACTTATTGTGAATTCCAATTATTGTATCCCATTCCGGATAAATAGAAAATGTCAAACTTTCCGATCGAACAATCGAACACCCAAGTTTTCCCGATACAGATCAACACATGAAATAAGTCTAACAACATTCAGTTCGTGCCTCAGTACCAACGGTCCAGCCGTAGAAGGGTCAAGCCAACGCCTCACATGTGGCACGCCGTACTGCCCCAAACCCGAAGGTTCAAAGGGCAGTTCAAGACGGTCACATAATCGAGTTAAGGTTTGTTGTCTTCTAGAGGGTCCATCGCGTTACTTGCACTACTTAGAACATCGTTAAACTTCGGAAAAATGCAACACTTGGAAATTTCCCGACAGGGGAAAAGTTGGGTATTTATATCCGGTCGAACTTTTTAACATATTCTAAAAATTATCCGGAAAGCCACACAGACAAAATTTGATAATCCGATCGAACATTCGAATCCCCAAAACAACCCAGAAAAATTCAACTCTTGAAAAAATATTAAAAATACATAGAGAACTCAGCACAGCAAACTAATAATTACTGTGCAAATTTTGGTCAACGATGCAACAGTGTTGCCGCGGAACCGCCGCGCCACGTGGGCTAAGGCCGCGGTTCCGCGTCTGTTTAATGGAATTACGACCAAAATTTTTTACCGTAATTCTTAGAAAACCCTGCTTATTTTTTTGCATATTTTTAATTTGGAAAAATCCACGATTTTAGAAAAAGTACAGAGAGCAAGTTTGTGATCGGGTTTCGGGTTCGTTCGGACTTCAAATTCCGTCTGGACTTCGCCTAAGGCTCTAGCTAGGCTCTGATACCACTGTAGGGTTCCTAGACATCCTAATGAGGTCTCACAAGGCATCAACCATGCCAATTTCAAAAAATCTAGGTGCCGAGAAACCCGACTACGGATCGTTTGCTAGAAAACTAGGCGAAAAAGCTAACTAGTTAACACTTAACTATGAGAATACGGATATACAACCTTTGTAGATCCGGTGCTCCACCTCCATGGCTCCGCAATGAAGTCTCCTCGCTGTCCAAGACGGATCCCGGGCTCTTGCGTCGGCTTCATCGGAGAATGGACGGGCTAGGTCATCGACAACGTGCCGAAGATGATCTACGTCGAAGCATCACTAGATCAAGCTCCACCTTCACCGATCCTTGAAAATTTGTGAAGGAAACACACTCTACTACTTGGCAAGAGGTAGAGGATGAAGAAATAGGAAGTGGGTAGACTTTAGAATTGGATTTCTCACTCATATCATCAAGTTGCCATTGATGGTCAAGCTTTTCTTCACTTGAAGGAAGAAGAAGAAGAAGCTAAAATATTATGATAAGAATATTAGAATAGAAAATAAAAATCAATCCTTATCATATAATGAACCATGGTTAGATGTAGAGAGTTAACTAAGGTTTAAGTGAGTGGTTAGGGTTAAGCATGAGACAAAATGGTCAATAAGTCAAAGTCTTCATGAAGGTTCATGAATGAACAAAAGAAAGCAACCATTTTCCTCATTTTGCCTTTTCTTTTTCCAAAAAGATAAATGAATAAAATGAAATCAAAAACCCTAATCACCCACTTAACTATAGTTTAATTCTTTACACTTAACCATAAGGCATGTATCATCAAACATGATACAAGCAAGCGCACAAAACTATATCGAATATACAATGTGCACACCCGAGCGAGAAAATCCATTTAAAGTGAACCGATACTAGTTAATGCAAAGTAATATATCAAATATATAATTATGCATTAAATCATTAAATCAACACTTGATTTAACGATCCAGTCATATCGCATATAACCGACTAGTATCATTAGTAACAACTTATCGAATCAACACTTGATCCGATAACCCGGCTATATCGCATATAACCGATCAATGTCACATCATGAGAATCGAATACAGTATCACATACTGGTATTATTCTCGGTCCCGTACATATCTCATATGCGCTCCTATTTCGTTTCGCTTGAGCCAGGAAACCTCTGTGTAGGACTCTAAAGACTCGTCAATACGCCGGCAGCAGATGATGATCATATCAAGCATCCACAAGCCGCAAGCGGTCTGCTAAACGTAACGGCCACCCGGGTATTGAGCGATCTGAAGATCGACGAGCAAGCCCGCTCACACTCCAGTGAATTCAACCAGTAACACTACCGTACAGTCCGGTCTGATCGTCTGATATGTCGCATATCTCGTCTAGGGGTGGTAAACGTCAGACCCCAATAGCTCAATAAGTCGTGTCGATATGAGGTCTATAACAATTCGAGAAACTACTGGTAACACTTACCAGTAAATCTCAGCAACCCTGGCCAGGGATTTCCTGTTATAGCCAATCGAACACAGCGCAACATCAACCCCCTATACCGGGAGAGACGAATCCCCTTCTATCGCTCATTGCCTCCATGTGACTCGGGACTGTACCCAAAAACCACCGTTTTGCACGCCCTCTTGGACGTGGTAAGATGGAAATCAAAGCACAGTGGGAACCACACAAGACTCTATGACGATCTCGGGTCAACAGACTACTCTGTACCAGTGTCACCAGAGAACTGCCATCTGACGTGAGGTATAATACCATCTGGGAGTTCTCGGCGAGTCCGTCCAGTGTACCCAGTCTCTACTGAGCACCCATATATCATCTCTGATGTCAAACACCGATGGATATGGGATCATCCATCGCCCATCTGTATGGGTCGAGAAGGTATACGCTAGTCTACTCTGGTATATCGATGCCCCGTCTCGATACACCCACGACTAGGGACTTTGATGGATGTACTTATGGACTACCATGTCCCCACTAGTATGATCCGCATCATAGTCTAGGTAGTCAAGTACAGATCCTAAGGGCTTTACCAACATGTAACAGAGAGACAATCAGTATACACGTTAAGGTAAAGTTCAACCAGATAGCATACTATCATGTCGAGCAAGAAAGTCCTCCCTATATACGTCCCAGCATCCACTACAATATACATCCTATGTATAGTAATGGCCTCTAGGGCATACATATAACTAACACCTCTGTATGCCACATTCTTAGAAAAAGAGTTTTTTACGGATAAAGATAATGGCAAGGTGGTAGATCTAGAAGAGGTTCTAGAGACATAAACTACAAATGACGATTTAGTTGAACCGGCTGTTGCAGCAGAAACTGAAGAACCTCGGCCACTCCGTAGGTCTGGTAGGACTTCTCGCCCACCGGAGAGGTACTTCGGTTTCCTCATTGATGGTAACGGAGAAGATTGCATCATGGATGATGATGATCCTACCAGTTTTCAGCAAGCTATCACGAGTAGAGACTCTGTGAAGTGGCTGGATGCCATGAGATCCGAAATAGAGTCTATGTACACCAACAAAGTATAGACTTTGGACGTTGTACCCCCTGGGGTAAAACCTGTGGGGTGCAAATGGATCTTTAAAAGAAAGATTGGTGTAGATGGGTAGGTGGAGACCTATAAGGCAAGACTTATGGCGAAAGGCTTTCGTCAAAGACCAGGTTTGGACTATGATGAGACTTTTTCTCCTGTAGCCATGCTTAAATCCATTCGGATCTTACTTGCTATTGCTGCTCACTACGACTATGAAATCTGGCAGATGGACGTTAAAACCGCATTTCTAAATGGAAATTTAGAAGAATGCGTTTATATGGATCAGCCAGAGGGCTTCATTGACAGTGGGAGCAGCGGGAAAGCATGTAAATTGCTTAAATCCATATATGGATTAAAGCAGGCATCACGGAGTTGGAACATCTGTTTCGATGATATCATCAAAGAGTTTGATTTCATCAAAAATCCAGATGAACCTTGTGTTTATAAGAAGGCTGTAGGGAGAGCTGTCACATTCCTCGTATTGTACGTGGACGACATTCTTCTGATAGGAAATGATATTCCTATGCTACAGTCGGTCAAATCTTTCTTATCACTGAGGTTCTCCATGAAGGACCTGGGTGATGCCACATACATTCTGGGCATAAGGATCTATAGGGATAGATCCAAAAGGTTGTTGGGATTGTCCCAAACCAGGTACATTGACACCATCCTAAAAAGGTTTAGTATGGAAGACTCCAAGCGGGGTGCCTTACCCGCTTGCCATGGGGTCACTCTCTCCAAGGATTCTTGTCCAAAGACCGATGAAGAGAGAGCTCGCATGAGTATTATACCCAATGCTTCGGCAGTAGGATCTATAATGTATGCGATGTTATGTACACGCCCAGATGTAGCTTACGCACTTAGTGTTGTAAGCAGGTATCAATCTAACCCAGGGGAGAATCACTGGACAGCTGTAAAGAACATTCTTAAGTACTTACGAAGGACTAAAGAATTGTTCTTGGTGTATGGTAATGGGGATCTCCGAATGGAGGCCTTTACCGATTCGAGCTTCCAGAGCGATAAGGACGACAGCAAATCTATCTCTGGGTTTGTATTTACCCTCAATGGAGGGGCGGTGAGTTGGAAGAGTTCCAAACAGGATACCGTTGCAGACTCTACGATGGAAGCTGAGTACATTGCTGCAAATGATGCCGCCAAGGAAGCCGTCTGGATGAAGAAGTTCGTCTCGGAGCTAGGAGTAGTTCCAACCATTATTGATCCAATACCTTTGTATTGTGACAATAATGGGGCTATGGCGTTAGCCAAAGAGCCCAGATCCCATCAGCGGTCCAGACACATCCTGAGGCGTTTTCATTTGATTCGGGAGATTGTAGATCGCCGCGAGATCGAGATTAGGAGGGTAGACACAAAGAATAATGCCGCGGATCCATTCACCAAGGCCCTCCCTCAGCCGCAGCATGAGCGACTTTTTGAGATGTTGGGTATGAGACACGCCAATAACTGGCCTTAGTGCAAGTGGAAGATTGTTGGATATATGTATGCCCTAGAGGCCATTATGTGATAGTGGATGTATCTATACATGTATATATATTCAGTTTGCATTCTTGCTCGACATGATAGTATGCTATCTGGTTCTTCTTTATCTGACATGTTGATTTGATCATACTTTTATTCATTCATACATGCTGATAAAGCCCTGAGGATATCGGCTTGACTACTCTGATTATGATATAGATCATACTAGTGGGACATTTGTAGTCTATAAGCATATCTTGGAAAGTCCCTAGTCGTAGGTATATCGAGACGGGGCATTGATATACCAGAGTAGACTAGCGTATATGATACCAGACCCATACGATGGGCGATGGATGTTCCCACATTCATCGATGTTTGACATCAAGATCATATACGGGTGCTCAGTGCTGACTGGGTACACTGGACGGACTCACCGAGAACTCCTATATGGAATTATATCTATCGTCGAATAGCAGTTCTCAGGTGACACTGGTAAAGGTTAGTCTGTAGACCCGAGATCGTCATGGAGTCTTGTGTGTTCTCCCACTGTACTTTGATTGCCACCCTACCACGGCTCTACTGAGTCATGCAAACAGGCGGCCGTTGGGTACAGTCCCGAGACACACGAAGGCGATGAGCGATAGGAGGGGTTTCGTCTCTCCCGGTATAGGGAGTTGATGCTGTGCTGTGCCCGACTGGTTATATCAGAAAGTCCCTGGCCAGGGCTGCTGAGATTTACTGATAAGTGTTATCAGTAGTTTCTCGAACTGTTATAGACCTTTCACCAGCACGACTTATTGAGTTATTAGGGTCGACGTGACCATCCCTAGGCTTAATATGCGGCATATCTGACGAAGAGACCGGACTGTACGGTAGTGTTGCCGGATGGCTCGACGGGAGTTGTAACAGGTTCGCTTGTTTTCTTCTGATCGCTCAATACCCGGGTGGCCGTTACGTTTAGCTGACCGCTTGCGGCTTGGGGGTGCTTGATGTGATCATCACCCACTGCCGGCGTATTGACGAGTCTTAGAGTCCCACATAGGAGTTACCTAGTCCAGGCGAAACGTTGTGGTGCGCGTATGCGATATGCGCTTGGACCCGATTAAAATACGTGTATAGGATACCGTATATTAATTGGGCGGCTTGCTAATGGTAGGGTCGTATGTGATATAACCGGATTAGTGAATCAAGTGTTGATTCATTATTAGCTTCTCACTACAAATCCTATCTTGTTTATTTTGGATGTATGCATGCATGTATGCATTCATTCTTGTTCATGCACATATGGATGTGCATGCACACATGCATACATACATCATTTTATCATGGTTGCTTATACAATGAGAATGGTGGCAATATAAGAATCACACCATGGTTATTTTTATGGATTATTATTGTTTTTAAATTAAAGCAAAAGGAAATGAAAATGGGTTAAATCATTAAGGGTTTCTACACTCTTCTTAACCTTACCATGCTCACCTAACCTTTAACCCATGGTTTATTTTCTTTGTGTGCTTTTAACTTAAATCCAATAATATCTTTAGATCTAACTATGGTTGGGTATGAGAAAGAAAAAATATATATATGCTTATTTTTCTTTTCTCTTTCTATGGTTCTATTATTCTCTTCTTCACAAAAGACCACCATCTTCATCAACCTTGATGCTTTGCTCTCTACTTCTTTCAAGAGAGCAAAATACTCATAAAAATAGGATTTTGAAGTGAGATCCTTAGCCACAACATCATTCTACTCAAGTTTAGCCAACTTGATTAGAGTGTTCTCTTTGTTTTTCCAAAGTTGCAAGCTTGGACGGGAAACTCCGGGTGGATCGTCGTGGACGTGAGAGGACTACAAGTGGACCTTCTTCCAACACCTAAGAGTCTAAGGAGTCAAGCAAAAAGGAAGCTACAAAGGTTGTAATCTCGAAACCCTATTTTTTATTAGCTTAATGTTTAGTAACCTTAATTTTCTAGGATCGATTCCTTTGCGTGTTTGTTTAGCACCATAAAAACTTGAACTTTGTGACATGTGATGCTTCCAAACTCATTATAGGGTGCTAGGCATACCTTACATGTAGTTTATCTAGAAATAGGCAAATTTTGAGTTCACTTCTTGGGCTAAATTAAAATAGGGAAAAGTATTGATGTTTTTATTAAAGTATAAGTTTGAAAAATAATTCCTAACTTAAGTCTAAATTCTGAAAATATATACCCAACAAATTGCACAAACACGCACCTTGAAACTTGGAATAGTAGAAGAGACCTTGAAATGCTCTTGTCTAAAGTCCTTAGTACGAAGAAAATAAAAAAAAATAACACAAGTGTGAATAAAGAGATAATAAAAATGAACACTGGTTTTTGTGATTACTTAAGGCTGCAAAAATAGAAAAATATTTAGCGAGGGTGCTTCATCACCTAGTGCCTTAGATCAACTGGTTTGGGAGGCACTGCTAAAACCTTAGGTGTTACAAGACTAGGAATTACGCTTTAATGTGCAAACACATCTTGTAATATGTTGTTTGTACCTCAAGAAGTATTAACGATCGCACGAAGGATGTGTGAGTGAAATTCATCTAAAAATTCACTAATTAAGAAGTGCTTTGGACAACGGACAAGAGTATGATTGGTTGATTTGAATTTCCAAGTGTAGGGGTGATATATACACACACGTAGGGGTATGTGATTGGGGTTTAGATAAGAGATAGGAATGAAGAATAGAACTTGTATCTTTAGTAGAGATGATAAAAATTCCTAAGTTGAGATAGAACCCTAGAAGGAAAACTTAAGAAATGCCAAAAGCTAAGTAAATTCGCAAGAATATATATAATTTTAAGTTAAATAATAAAGAAGCGTGAAGAATACGGGTGGATGATTTATGAGTCGAAGATAATAGACTTCCTTGTTAGAAAACCTAATTGGAGAATAAAATTAAATGGGCTTAATTGATAGGATTTTGTGGGTAGTATCCGCTGAAAACCTTCAGGAGACAACACTCCTCTGGGACACCTAGAGATTTAACGGCTTGTTGCACGAGCTCAGTGCAATCGCGTTTCCCTGCGAAAGTGAGGTTAAGATTTTATCGAGAATAAAACTAGGTTTGCTCGAGGACGAGCGAAAGATAAGTTTGGGGGTATTTGTTTATACCATAATATTGCATTATTATATTCCTCAATCCTAGTTATTTTACAAATAAACAGGTACTTTTGACCCATGTCTGCTACATAGTTGCAGGTTACAGGTTCTCGGAATAAAAACGGTGAAAAAGACAAAAGACGATGCAAAAATGAGACTACGACCAACAAATAGAAGGACCTTGATCAAAGCCTACACGAAGATCAGTTCACAAAGTACAAGGCATCGCAAGGTTCAAGACTTCATCACGAAGCAACGGTAAAAGTCCACTACAATGTTCACTGGAAAGATCTGGAAGAGAACTAGAAGATATTCTGAAGAAAAGCCTGAAGAAACAAGTACCCAAATACAGCAGAAGAAACCCCCAGAAAAATGAAGCGTCAAGCTCCTACTTTGGCCGCGAAACCGCGGCCAAAGCATGCTATTGGCCGCGGAACCGCGGCCGGGTTGTGCCCGTGTCGGCGCAAAATTTCGTGGCGTTGCGCGGATCGTTGACTAGGTCTTTTTTCTTAGGGGGTATTTTTGTAAAAGCAGATATGACGCGATTGTAACCTAGGGTTTCTATGAATCTATAAATAGAACCCTAAAAACCTTTTCTTGGTTATGCCTCTTTTCACTTCATAAATTCAGATCTGTACTGTATTGATGTTTGGAGAGAGCCATCAATAAAAATTAGTAAATTCTTTTATTTCTTTGCCTTAGTTTAATTTAACTTAGAATGTCTTTCAATTCCCTAATGAGCGAGTAGTCTCCTCGCTTGTTAGGATTAGCTTTAGGGAAAGGTTTGAGAGATGAGATCTCTCACCCCTTTCTTTCCCCATCACACATAATAATTAGAACTCCATGCATATACGCACACACCGCTCCCTGCGGCACCTTACCCCTCGAGGTAACGGTGATACCGTAGTATAAAGGACCGGATGTGTATGTTTTCCATGGAGGTTAGGGTAAGGATCAATAAAGGAAGGACAAGAACCTAGAGGAAGAAACACCGTTTCTTCCCGATGGTACTAATCCCTTTTGTTGATAATTACCATAACACCTAATAAATCTAAAATAGGGCATTGAAAGCGGTGAGAAAACCTTTAATCTCTCAACTTACCCTAGACCTAACCCTAGCAAGACTTAGATCTAGATAATCTTAGTATAAATCAATTTAGGTTTTAGAAATAATCAATCCGAAACCCATCGGAATTAACTCGTTTGAGCGATTAGGAAAACACAAAATCCCTGTGGACCGATCCGTACTCACCGGCTAGCTACCAAGCGACACCGTTCTTGATTGCGGTTACTAGATATTTTTGAGATCAATCAATCAACAAGCAAGCCTGCTCATACTCCTGCGAATCCAATCAGTAACACTACCGTACAGTCCGGTCTCTTTGTCTGATATGTCGCATGTCTCGTCTGGGTGTGGTAAACGTCATACCCAAATAACTCGGTAAGTTGTGCCGATGTGAGGCTCATAAAGGGTCGAGAAATTACTGATAAAACGTACCAGTAAATCTTAGAAACAGGCCTGGCCAGGGCTTCCTGTTATGACTAATCGAGCAAAACGCAACATCAACCCCTAATACCGGGAGAGACGAATCCCCTCCTATCGCTCAGTGCCTCCATATGACTCAAGACTGTACCCAAAAACCATCTTTTTGCACGATCTCTTAACTGTGGTATGGTGGAAATCAAAGCAAAGTGGGAATCACACAAGACTCTATGACGATCTGGGGTCGAGAGAATAACCTGTACCGGTGTCACCAGAGAACTGCTATCTGATGTGAGGTATAATACCATCTAGGAGTTCTCGGCGAGTCCGTCCAGTGTACCCAGTCTCCACTGAGCACCCGTATACTATCTCTGATGTCAAACACCAATGGATATGGGATCATCCATCCCCTATCTACATGGGTCTAGAAGCTATACGTTAGTCTACTCTGGTATATCGATACCCTGTCTCGGTACACCCACGACTAGGGACATTAAAGGATGTATTCACGGACTACCCTTGTCCCACTAATATGATCCGCATCATAATCCAGGTAGTCAAGTACACATCCTAAGGGCTTTATCAACATGTAACAGAGAGACAATCAGTGTACATGTTAAGATAAAGAGTAACCAGATAGCATACTATCATGTTGAGCAAGAAAGTCCTCCCTATATATGTCCAAGCATCCACTACAATATACATCTCATGTACAGTAATGGCCTCTAGGGCATACATATAACTAAAAATCTTCCACTTGCACTAGGTCCACATATTATAGTATCCAATACCCAATAATCAGTTGTGGTTGTAGTATCTTATACTCAACCATCCCATAAAGTCTCTATTGGGAAAAGGCCTTTGTGAGTGGATCTGCCGTGTTGTCCTCTGATTCTACTCTCCTAACCTCGATCTCCCTGGAGATCAACCATCTCTATGATCAGGTGATACTACCTTAGAATATGTCTGGATCACTGATGGGTCAGGGGTTCCTGGGCACAAGCCACAACTCTATTGTCACATAATGGTAGGAACGAAGTTCATCTTATGAACAAATATACACCCAGACTGCCTCTTTGGTAGCATCATTGGTAGCGATGTATCCAGCCTTTATCGTCTAGTTTTCCACGGTATATAGCTTGGAACTCTTCCAACATACTGTCCCTCCACTGAGGGTAAAGACAATGCCTGTGACTGACATTCAGTCGAGCTTACCATCCTGGAAGCTATCCAGTGATTCTCCCCAGGAACAATTGATACCATCTCACTACACCTAGAGAGAATCCTAACATCCACTTAGATCTATCTCATAGATCCAAAACCCAAGATTTTAGGAGGTATCACTTTGATCCTACATGGAGAATCTATGTGATAAAAGGCGAATGACCGAGTGTAGCATAGGAAACTCCTTTCCTATCAAGAGTATGTTATCCATGTACAATACGAGGAAGACCACCTTACTCTCTACTACCATTTTGTATATATAAGGTTCATCTACTATTTTGATGAAGTCAAACGCTTTGACTACCACATCAAAACAGATGTTCCAACTCCGCGATTCTTGCTTTAACCTATAAAACAACTTGCACACATTTCCGCTGCTCCCGCTGTCTAAGAAGCCCTATGGCTGTGTACTTATAGACGCTCTCTTCCAAATCACTATCTAGAAAAGCAGTCATGACACCCAAACGCCAAATATCGTAGTTATGGTATGTAGCAGTGGCAAGTAGGATCCGGATGGACTTAAGCATAACCACTGGAGAAAAGGTATCATCATTATCCACACCTGGTTGATGACGAGATTCTTTTGTAATAAGTCTTAGCTTTGAAAGTCTCAACTTTTCCATGTACACCAAGTAATCTTCTCAAGATATACTTACTTCTTATGGGGATTTAACCCTCCAGATAAAGCATCCAAAGTATATACTTTGTTGGTGTATATGGATTCCATCTTAGATCGCTTAGCATCCAGCCATTCTTACAGAGTCCTCATTCTTGATAGCCTGCTCGAAACTAGTTGGGTCATCATCTCATGATGCAATCCTCGCTTCCAATGTCATTGAGAATACCGAAGTATCTCTCAGGTAGATGAGGAATCCTATCAGATTGGCGGAGAGGCTGAGGTCAATCGGGATCTATTGAATCCTCCTGTTCTACCAAATTGTCAGCTGTAGTTTGTATAGTTGGAACTCCTTCCAGTTCTCCCTCATGACCACAAATTTCTTTCCAAAATAAATTCCTTTTCTAAAAAAGGTGGCATGCCGAGAAATAAAACACCTTTTATTCCTCGGTGCAGTAGAAGATATTCCCTTGCGAATACTTGGGATATCCAACAAACTTCCACAGAACTGACCTTGCCTCGAACTTGTTCGGATTTTGCTTTTGGCATAGGCCGGACAACCCTAAATCTTAACTTTTTTTAAGAGATGGGCTCTTCCCATACCATATCATATATGGAGTGGTAGGCTCTGATTTGGTTGGAACGCAATTCAATAGGTATGCATCTTCTCAAGTGCATAACCCCCAATAGGAAATAGGCAACTCAGTAGTACTCATCCTAGAGCACACCATATCTAATAGGGTGTGATTGCTCCGCCCCGATACACCGACGTGCTGTGGTGTATACGGAGGAGTAATGCTAAGAGAGAAACCCATTCTCCTTTAGAATAGTCCAGGATCTCCATGCATATGTATTCTCCTCCCTGATCGCATCAAAGGACATAATACTTATACCCATTTTGGTTCTCGACTTTGCACTTGTATTCATTGATTTTTTCAAAAGGTTCAGACTTGTGTTTCAACAGGAACATATGTCGAATCTTGAGAGATCATCAGTGAATGTAATGAAGTACAAGGAACCGGTCCTGGCATGTGTAGACAGGGGACCATTATACATCATCATGTATCAGTCCTAAGAGTTCACTAACTCTTTCTCTGTTTCCAATAAATGGAGCTATGGTCATTTTATCTTTGTGACATGACTGGCAAGTTTCACAGGATGTAAATTCAAACTGATTTAAATATGCATCTCTATATAACTTAGCTAGTTGGGTTGCATTGATATGACCTAGTGTACAATGCCTTAAGAAGGATTCGTTCATTTCTGAACTCTTCCTCTTGTGTGTGTTCGTTACATTAAGAACTGTAGTTTGATTTAGAACGTATATGCTTTTAGATAAGGTGCCTAATCCGATCAACTCTTGATATAGAAAATGTTCAAAACATTATCCAACAATACAAAATTATATCCTTCTTTACTAAATAAAGAGACCGATATGATGTTGTATATCAGGTTCGGTATCTAGTAACATTCGTTTAGAATCAATGTATTTGGTAATACAGGGTGATAACTTCCAACACCTTGGCTGCAACAATTGCACCGTTTCTAAATATTTAAAACTTATCACCCATTCCCAGTTCTCTACCTATCTGTAGCCCATGTAACACATTACATATATGGGATCCTGATCCGGTATCTCATACCCAGGACGTAGAGGATACCGAGAAACAGTTCTTGGTAATGAAACACACCCGAAGAAGATGCATCATCGTGCACTTTTTTCGTTTGGGCGGCACGGGAATCTTGGTAATCCCCTATTTCCTGCTCGGTCTTATAATAATTATATGGTATAGCAGGACCAACATTCCCCAGCTCAGTATAACAAGCGGGCTCGGTCAATACATCCATATTATTATATTGATTAAGGCGTGACATGGTCGCTACCTGGAGAGAGAGAGCGAGAGAGAGAAGAAAACACTCAGTGTATGCTCTTACAAGATTAGATTGGTTATTATTTTATCTAATCAGGATGGCTCCCACTATTTTTATCAAATCTTCATTCAAACCCTAAAAGGAAAGACTAGCCGGGATTAATTACACCCTACAAGTTCGCCAATTTTTCAGCTAGGTCAGTGCCGTTATTTTGAGAGAGGTTCCCCATGCTTTTGCACGGACCCAATTAAAATAAACCTCGTTTTCCCAGGGGCGTAACCCCATTGACACCTTTCTAGACACCTACATGATTAGCTAATTGTAATGTGTAAAACTCTCTCAGGAGTAACTCTTACTCGCAGTAGGTATCGGGATCCAACTATCTCATAGAAGGTATGCAATCTCGTTGCAAATTTCAACACTTGAAATTCCCGATAATATTTTACCCCTAGCATCCTATGACCTTGACGAAAGCCAACAAACCATAGGCTGCTAGTCAAATTCAACCCGTACATTTCATGATTGAATTAAACCCACCCGGACGACCCTTGACGCATGACCCTTGACGAAAACCAACAATCTACCCTAACTCAATTGCATCATATGCTTTTGCAGATAAGCATAAATTGCTACCGCACACTACGCCTTGACGAAAGCCAACAAACGTAACACGAATACTACGAAGTACTTATCTGAAATGATGGAGGGTTATGGCAGGTTTTTAAGAAAACCTTTTGCGTAATGAACTAGATATCGTTGTAGAATCAAATGATTTTAAATGGAGTGTTTTTGAGGCTTTTGCTAGTTTCGCTAAAGAGATCACTCCCAGCGAAGGGATCTCGGCTCTTTCCTTGTCGAATGAGGTGCAGGATATTCACAATACCGCTATGAAAAGCAGGAACTAGAAAAGAAATCAAAAGACAAAACCGAGGGATGTAACATTTGCCAGTTATTGCTAAAGAGGTCACTCCCGGTGAAGGGATCTCGGCACTTTTCTTATCGAATAAGGTGCAGGATGTTCTATAAGGAACACCGCTATGCAAAGCAAGAAATAGAGCTACCCTTTTTTGAAAATTTGATTCCATAACAACTTTAGGTTTATTTTCTTTCATTAATCTCATTAATGAAGTCCCATCATTTTAAGTTACTTAACCATCACATATAAATACAACGTATGCTTATGCCATCTGCATTCGCCACGAAGTCCTGTCATGCACCGTTAGGTTAGGTAACTAACGGCAGAGCGGGGCAGGGCTAGCGCGGGTGTAAAACATAAGCAAAATCTATATAATATATTAAATATACTATATACAGTATCTATCTCATCATATCAAGTGATCACATCACAGAATATCGCAGCAGAAATCAATATATGAAATATTGGATATACTAGGATTTCCGGGTTTTAAATTAAGCCAGTATAAAACACGGATTCCATGGTCGTGATTAATAGCCAAACCCACATCCCTAGACCCCTACGAGAGCGGAAAGCAACCCTACCAATTCTAGAGTTAGGAGACCAGGACTCGACACCTCGAGATGGTCTTCCACTGGACTCTAGAACCCGGTTACTTGTGCTCCCCTCCTTGGGTCTATCCTAATGCGGAAAAGTAAATAATATACATCAATGGTGATATCATCCTCAACCCGGAAGTGCCTCAATAAAAAAATATTACATACAAACTTTTACATGAATGAAAATGAAAAACTCTCATCTCACATAAAAACCCCCGGTTATTCAAAAACGACGATCCAATATAACATATCACAGCAACACATAACATCTCATGTTATCAACGTAAGTAAATATGTGTATCCCAATTGTCGTTGATATATAGCAACGAAACCGGCGATACACCACATATTACACTTACGGTCGCATAAAAGAAAGTGAAAAACTACAACAAGTGGAATCGTCATTGCCCTTAGACATCATAAACCTGTAATATCACATATTCTGGATTTCATGCTTAATAATGCAAATCTTATATTTAGGTCTCAACTATGAAAACACTTTTCAAAAGAAGTCGTGTAATTCAACAAGATTCCCGATTTCACCTGAGACAGAAATTTTAAACTTATACGCAACTAAATAGATTCTAATTATTCTATCACAATCACAGATAGCTAGACGAAGTTAATCTTTTCGATCGAATAAGCAAGCACCTAAATTTTCCCAACAAGCTCAACACTTGAGCGGAGTTCAAAAATTTCTCAGAAATTGCCACAACTCCTATGAACCATCCGTAAAAGGGCCGACCCATGCCTCACTCATGTCGCCACGGTACTGCAGGAAACCCTAGGGTATGACCGCGGTTCCATGATCCAAAAAGTCGAGTTTGGGTATCGTTCTTCTAAAGGGTCCACAGAATCGCTTGCGTGATTTTCTAAAAATTTTAAACTCGGAAAAATCCAACTCTTGGAAAATTCCTGTGAGGGAAAATTTGGGTTATTGATATCCATTCAAACTTTTTAACATTGTCTAAATTACCCAAATACATGTTAGAATTACGACTGTGAAATACTCCGAATTGCCTTTGCAGAAGGTTAACATCACATACAAATTTAGCAAAAATAAACAACACTTGAAACACCAAAACCTGAAGACTGGAACACCATAAAATTTGAAGCCCAAACTCCAAAATTGACCCGAGGTGGCCGGTTTTAGCCCCTATGTGGCCGGCCATATTTGCAAAAAATAGCTTCAATTTTTCACCGTGTTCATGTTATATCACATACAACATTCTGCAGTTGTTTAAATAATTTTTTGAAGACCTTTTAAAATCGACAGAAACCAAGTTCAAGTGTTTCACGTTTCGGAGTCGTTTCGGTTTCGTAATCTAACAAACATCAGCTAATTTTCTTGCATGGCTCTGATACTACTGCAGGGTTTACTACCACGACAGCATGGTTTTGGGAGGCATCGTCCATGCCAAACTAAAAATTTGTCGTTCTAGTTAACCCTAACCCTAGAATCTTTACTAGAAAATTCGACGAAACGATATGTAAACTACTTTACATCTATGTGAATGAGGAATACAACCTTTGTAGACCGGTCCTAAACTTCTAAAGCTCCATGTAGTAGTCCCTTCGCTGCGAGTAGAGATCTCCCGAACTCTAGTATGGGTTCCCTTGGAGAAATGAACAAGCTTCCTCGAAGTCTTCGAGGCCGAAGATGATCTGCGTCGAGGAGACTCAAGCTCATGCCACCTCTTCACTAATGGTAGATTACTGAAGCAAAAAACCTAAACTAAATGTCTAATAGTAGAGGATGATGAAGTAGAAAGTGGGCTCTCTTTAGAATTTTTTTCCTCACATTATTTCATCACTTAGAAAAAAGCTAGCAAGTTTTTTCTCATGAGGAAGAAGATGAAGTGAAGAGATAAAAGAATGAACTCAAGAGGTGAGAATAGAAACCATGGTGAGTTAGTGTCATACTCTAGCTCTTGTAGGGAATAAACCATGGCTAACTAATAATGGTTAGGTTAATAAATATCTACAAGTAAAACAAAATTAGTTAACTTGGTCAATGGTTCCACAAGTTTCTACAAGCTTGAACCATGTGACTAATTACCAACTAATTTTTATTAAATTTAAATAAATAAAACTATTCTATTATTATAAGCATGGTGTAAGTTTCATACACCCATGAAGTATGTGGCATCTAGCATGACACAAAAGATGTACATCAATATATATCATATATATACCAAGTGTACACTAGTGAGAAAAAGAATTCTGAAGTGAGCTAATATTAGTTAATGTAAGTTAATATATCAAATATATAATTATACATTAAATTATTAAATCAACACTTGATTTAATAATCCGGCTATATCACATACAACCGACTAATATCAAATATAACAATCTATCGAATCAACACTTGATCCGATAACCCGGCTATATGACATATAACCGACCGATATCACATATCGCAAGAATATAATGCAATATCACATACACACATTAATCTCGGTCCCGCACATATCACATATGTGCTCCTACTCCGTTTCGCATGAACCAGGAAACCTCTGTGTAGGACTTCAAAGACTCGTCAATACGCTGGCAGTAGGTGATGATCATATCAAACACCCATAAGCCGCAAGCGGTCTGCTAAACGTAACGGTCACCCGGGTATTGAGCGATCAGAAGATCAACAAGTGAGCCTGCTTATACTTCTGCGAATCCAATCAGTAACACTACCGTATGTCCGGTATCTTCGTCTGATATATCGCATATCTCATATGGCGGTGGCAAACATCAGACCCCAATAACTCGATAAGTCATGCCGATGTGAGGCTCATAACTGGTTGAGAAACTACTGATAACACTTACCAGTAAATCTCAGAAAAAGCGCTGGCCGCCAACAAATAATGCGTCAGTGAGGAAATGCAAACCAATGATTAATTAAGTAAGGTGGACTTCCTGTTATGGACAATCGAGCACAGCGCGACATCAACCCCCAATACCGGGAGAGACGAATACCCTCCTATCGCTCATTGCTTCCATGTGACTCGGGACTGTACCCAAAAACCACCTTTTTGCACGATCTCTTGACCGTGGTATGGTGGAAATCAAAGCACAGTGGGAATCACATAAGACTCTATGACGATCTCAGGTCGACAGACTAACCTGTACTAGTATCACCAGAGAACTGCTATCTGACGTGAGGTATAATACCATTTAGATGTTCTCGGCGAGTCTGTCCAGTGTACCCGGTCTCCACTGAGCATCCATATACCATCTATGATGTCAAACACCAATGGATATGGGATCATCCATCTCCCATCTACATGGGTCGAGAATCTATACGCTAGTCTACTCTGGTACATCGATGCCCTGTCTCGATACACCCATGACTAGGGACATTAAAGGATGTACTCACGGACTTCCTTTGTCCTACTAGTATGACCCGCATCATAATCCAGGTAGTCAAGTACACATCTTAAGGGCTTTATCAACATGTAACAGAGAGACAATCAGTGTACATGTTAATATAAAATGTAACCAGATAGTATACTATCATGTTGATTAAGAAAGTCCTCCCTATATATGTCCAAGCGCCCACTACAATATACATCTCATGTACAGTAATGGCCTCTATGGCATACATATAACTAACAATATCTACATACTCATTATGTAGTATAGCAGTCCTACAATGACATGGCAATACCAATGAGGTGTAGTGTAACATATGCATATGTGCTCGTGCAATATAATACTCTTTGGTAGTTGTGCAGTGTTCTATTAGAGTGTGCTTACGACGGAAACGTATAACATCGATAATTATAATGCGAACAGGTAAAATAAATCTAAGCGTAACTAATAAATGTAACTACTTGCTACGAGCTATACCATTATCCTTAAAAATAGAACGAGACGTTGGTTTTGAAATAAGGAAGCTGCCTTAGGTAAAATATTCATTTTGGAAATTGGCATCGCATCCTTGTCTTTTATCATTAAAAAGGGAAACAAATCATTAGTTTTATTAAAAGAATATAGCTCATCCAAGTATTACATTATAAAACGGAATAAAATATAACGCTACAGGTCTAAAGGGGACTTAGCCGTTATTCGACATACGAATCTTGTTATCACAAGTACGGTATGATTCCTCGTACCAATCCTCCAAACCATCAATAACACTTCATGCATATGAAAATACACTAAATGCAACATGATGTAAATATCATTAACCTAAATAAACACAAAAGAACAACTATATATCATGGTATCATATGTATAAGATTACGGGGGAGCTATATGCCATCCACCCGACTTCCCCCGTAGATATAAATCTACTCACCAACTTGTTGAGCTGCAGATTCTACGATTGCTATGTCCGTCGACTCCGTCTCGGAAGCCTTCGCGATTGTACCTATAATCATATTTATGAATTATCGGCGTAAATATCATATCCAAATCATAACAACGAGCTAAACATCCATAGGTTAGAACCTACAACCTACTTAATCCAAAAACGACAATATATCCCTGTTGTTGACGTACAAACATTAATGGTTCAGTTGCAGTACAAACTACGAAAACCCGTATTGTAATATCGGAAACTTGATAAAACCCTTACTAAAACATTCCCAGATTTTTGCTCAGATATATAGGAACTAAACAAGCAAGTACAGGGAATAGGTTGTATTGAGTGAATGCTACAGGCAAAACCACAACTCCATAGGAGATAGAAGGTCCAGCGACATCGTCACAAAGTCCGGTCTCACCAGTCCAACTAGGGTAGAATAGGTTCGTACTTATGTGGTGGTTTCTAGTGGTCTATCTAGGTTAATGGTGTCATGACCCGGAAATGGCACGCGTGACTGGCACTTGAATCATATGAAGTCTATAGGCTCTATCAAATTCAAGTAAGCCAAAAAAAACCCAGAAATCTAAACTATATTTAGAGAAAGTGTTTCGATAAAATAAGCCGAATATTCATTTTTAAAACCTCAAGTCTTTTCTGAAAATTTCGGCAGAGTTTCCTTTGTAAATACTGGCCATGAACGGGGTACAACATGATAAAGCATATATATTGATAAAAGGCATCCCAAAACGGGAGCTAGCTCTTCGTCAATCGACGGCCACAACCACGCATGCAATAAAATATACAACGCCGAAGGGCGAGGATCAAAACTCAAAAGGGAACTCAAAACATCAATGAAAACCATAATAATACAACGCGCGAAGGTCGAAAGAATATACAACTCTTGTCTCTAAGTTTTAAATAAATATACATGTCAGGTTGATGGACTTTCTAGATACAACTGAATAAAATAAGTACAATAGCGGTCACGAAGCAAGTGAACCCACCTACCAAAGCAAATCATCCGGAAAGAAAGCAGTGTGCCAGCAAAGCCGTAACGAAACCTGTACGGCAAAACCTCCATGAAACTGTGGCACAACGGGTGTGAGTTTCCAACTCGTGAGTAGAAAACATCGGCGAGCAGAAATCGTATTTATGACACAATCCTAGGTCAATACGATCAACTATATATAAACCTTAAATGATAAGTCTGAAGCATGAAAAGGTTGAAAGGGTAAATATCGATACATAAGTGTAATCCTACATGCTCGTGTCAGTACCTCAGGTAGCAATATATCATATGTATGAGGTATGAATGTAATGTAATGGAAATAGAATACATGTAACTTAAGAAACTGCTTCCTTGCTTTAGTGAGATTTCTGTTGATATAATACGAAGTATCATCAATGAAATCAACATAATCAGTGTCTAGTATCGACACAAAACATAAATCCCAATATATCAATATCTCAGGCTCCGGCTATCCGGACTAGCCTGTATCATCAAATCTTAATACCTCAATATCTAAAATCTTAATATCTCACTATCTCAATACCTCAGGCTCCATCAGTCCAGATCGGCCCATATCATAAATCACACGACCACGAACAGTATTCTCCGGATATCTGACGCGCCAAACAATCACCGGTAGGCATTCCGCCCCTGCCGGGCTCATCATCCTCCATGAAATCACTCTCGTCCCAGGTACCATACCGGGTCCACCATGTACCGGAAACGGTTCCTACTACTCCTCGAATCGTGTCTCGAAATCCAACAGCTATCATGAAAACTCATGGTGGACAACTCATACATCACAAGAAAACCGCAACTTGCATTTTAAAAAGAGAGAGAGAGAGAGAGAAGTTTATATATATTCTTGCGGTTTTCCCCAAATCCTGAAATCTCATGAAAATACGAAATCCAAAATCAAGAGTAAGTACACAGTGAATATCGGCATAAAACCCCAAAATACTGCATAACCAATGAGTATATGAATGCATCTAATATCATGCAATGAGTGCAATAGTTAAACTAGCATATGAAAGCGATATCATATTGCAACTATCAGCTAGTAGGCTATGTCAATGAAATAATATTCACTAAAATGTACGTGACATGGCAATTACCGATGATGATGTGTGTGAGCCGGCAAGTAAGTGTACATGGAGCATACACATCATCGGTAATGGTGCTGGTGTCCTGACAGCATAATCTCAACATTGGCATATGAAAACACAATATAAGCATGCAAGTGCGATGCGAACAACAATAATATGCGGGAGCTGAATAATAAGCACAACAAATGAAGAATCTACAGTTTTGCCATTAGAAAATAACATGAATCGTGGTGTTTAGAAAATAAGGGCTACGGTTTTTGGAAAGATGCGTCTTTTGAAAATATCCGTATAATCCTTTGGCCTGTCTTTGAAATACTCACAATTCGTTAGTTTTGAAATAGGTATGACTCGAGTCTAATCTACCATCTACAAGTACTACAGGACTAAACGACCAATCCAACCGAATGGGTAAGGGAAACCACATAAATTTGAGTATATATATAGATATATATAGTTATATATATAATAGTCGGTGATCCCGCCTCAAAAGTATCACATACGATACAATACACAATATGACATTCTCGAGTCAAGAGTGCGTATCTATCATCAATATATTGCTCGTACGGTAAATCCATCGTACGACATCCCAAATCTGGGTACGGGTCAATATCATATTCATCTCATCATTTATCTAGTATCCTTATCATCATATATCATGATCTGGGGTCCTGATCTACGTCTAGTACAATACTGATACCATCTATATACATGCATGCGTGTGTATGAAAACACCACGCCAAAGGACCCGCTAAAATCTCATGTCGTATCTCAAAATACGAACCATGTCACATCACCGATCTCATGGCCTCAAGCCCTAACTCATTGATTCATCTCCAAATATCAAGTACTATCCTCATAATCCATGTACATGTATACGTATATATATATATAGTCCCATACCCATATGTACATATATATACACACATCCCCATATAGGCACAAGTAAAATAAATGTATGCATGTGTATGTGCGCGTGTGGGTGTAATCTCTAATCTAGGGTTTCACAACGAACACTAAACTAATCCAAGAACATATAACCCTATCACGATAAACAATATCATAACAATACATATATATATATAATATGTGTATACGAATTCGTATACCACACGACGAAACTGCGGGGGTGCTATATGCCATCCACCCGACTTCCCTCGTAGATATATATCTATTCACATTGCTTCTCGTGTGTTGATGCCGATGTCGCCATCTTCATCTTCAACGTCTCGACATCACGTGGGGTACCTACACATATAATCCAATCGCAATGCGTATTAAAATCCAATTGGAAAAACCAAAATGGCACACGCTACGCTCATAGGTTAAAACTTATAGACTCGCATGCAAACACGACCAATAACCCTAGTCGTTGACATTTCAAGACGGAAACAGAACATCAAATACCAAAAATCAAGTTATTTCAAGACGGAAACAGAACATCAAATACCAAAAATCAAGTTAACACGAAGTCGCAAAATAGTGCACCAACACAAGAAAAAGGTGCCAGATTTTTTTCAAGGTGAAATTAGCCAATTTTGCATATGCAAAGGGTCTAGTTTACTGGGGATAAAGCCACAGAACCAATACGAATCAATTCCAACCTACTCTGGCCGCAAATTGCGGATAGAATGGTTAAATCTCTGGCCTTGGTGGGGGATTAGGCGCTAGGGTTTCAGTGGGGGGTCCTAGGTTGCCTGCTGGTATCTCTGTGTTTGCTAAATATTTTACAGGTGTCCCGGGTGATAGCAGATGTCAAAATACCCTCAGAGAATTCACAAAATACGATGTCGGGGATTTTTAAGTTCGTTAATTTGGGTTCTAGTCTCTTTTTTAGGTCTCCAATCAATCATCACAGGGGTTTAATGTCAATATTAAGCCTCAATTACACTATCTCAATTCAATTCAAACCCTAACCCTAACTTGGAATTTCAAAGTTTCACTAAACTTCGCCAAATTGATTTCAAACTTGAAGAGAGGCTTAAGCAAATGAATTACTATACTATTTGTGAAAGGATTACTTCATTTGGTATCTCAAGAATTTTCTTGAGTTGCTCTAGTGTCCAAAATGCAAGCTTTCTTGGTCCAAAGTATAGCTAGTGAGCCCATGCACATTTTTTGTGAAGTGGGGATGGAGTTTTGATGAAAATTTGATGATGAAGTGGGGGTTGTGGTGGAGTAGGGAGAGGGGGTGTTTCCATTGAGAGAGAAGAAGAGAGAAGGATGAAGATGAGAATGAAACAAATAGCTAAGACCAAGGTTTGACCCCTCACCTCTCTCTTCTCTCTCATGCCCATACTCTCGCTATTCTATTCTTTATTGTTTTTTTTCTTTGGTTTTGTTTTCGTCTTCCTATTTCTTTTCTTAAAATCAATAACCATGCATGAATGAAGAAATAACCATGAAGGAAAAGCAACAAGTGTTAAAAATGACATGTGCATGTCATGTGCACAAAACACGCTTAAACCCTGATTAGCGATTTGTAATCCCGATTAGCATTAAATTAGTGTCCAATAAATCATAAACTTTCATAATTTGCATGAATCACATAAAGCACCCTCATTTCAGTAATTTCTAAAAAATTTTAAATTTTTCCTAATTTATCGGTATTTAATTATACCACAATATTAAAATATTCATTATATTTAATATTTAATTATGAAAATTCCAAAAAATAATATTTTGTTTTTCTGAAATGTTACAATTTCCCCCTTAAAGAAATTTGGTCCCCGATTTTAAATTTAAACCCATCAATACTAAAATATTTCAGTAAAAGATCCAGTAGTCAGGGCTCCAAAATCATAAATACCTAAAACGCATCGTAGCGCAATGCATGCACATGAAAAATGACCAGATAACTCAAAATCAAAACTCCGTCAAGTATCTCACAATCATTGGAGTCATGGTGAAGACACCAATGTCAAATCCAATACGAAACCTAACATGATATACATCAAAACTATACATGTAAACATCAAATTTAAACATGTAAATATCTGAAAGAAATGCATGTCAAACCATTTTAAATCGCTGTGCTATGTGCATATCGCGGCACAGTGGCGGACGTCTATTATAAGAAAATAACTATAATATATATATATATAGACACACATATATACATACATACATACATACACATATATACATACATACATACATATCCTTTGTTTAAATATGTACGTCCCGCTATTTTGAAAAAATTTTAGGAGGGTTTCCTTTTCGTAAAAGTTTCGTGTCATCTCAGACACGTAGGTAAATACTGAGACTATAGCTCTTTCTTTGGAAATCCCTTCGATATTTATCAATGCATGCAAAATATATTCAGGTACTGTCCTCTGACTAGTCCTGCTCAGCTACTGTATCAATTAGTAAATATCATAAAAACGTACTGCACCATAAGAAATCAATCCCAAACTGTGCATAAGAATGCCGCGTTCGTCTGGTGCGCACGGAAATCAAATCCATGAATGTGCCATACATGTGCACAGAGACAACATCTAAGTGTATCGAAAGTGCACGAAACATCTGTCAAGGGCAACAAGTGTGCCTGACAGCAATATCAGGTGCATCTGAATGCACAAAGAATCCCGATTTAGTGTATCTGGTATGCACCAAAATCGCATCTCAAATCATGCGCCCAATATGCTTGAAAATCCAAATCAGGTGCATCCATCATGCACGAATAAAACCTAAATCATGTGCATCCCACATGCATGTAATCACGAAATCCAATATCAAGCGCCGAACATGCGCAAAATCCACTCCAAGTGCGTTAAAAATGCGCAAGAGTCCAATCAGGTGCACAAGGTGCACAAAACAAATATCGTGTATCACAATCAAAATCGACGGTATACAACAAATCTCAACCCAAATCAGGTATACCGTGGTATATAATCTCACCACCACGTGCATCAGCATGCACAAAAGCAAATCAAAATACTAAAGGTGCATGAAATCTATGCCTAAAGCATAAGTCAAATCATATGCATGTCCTAAGCATGAAATCAAAATCCATATCTCAAATGATATCAAATCGTAGTCCAGTGCAACTACGGTGCACAAATACGTATCAATCCACTGCAAGCATATGTGAACTATACCGAGTGCAAAAACCAAATCGTGTGCGTACCATGTGTACAAAATCAACCCAACTGTATGAAATCCAAGAATCATAAACATGTGCAGCCAAGGCACAAAACGATATCAAGTGCAATAACTGTGCACAAACTATAAATACCAAGTAGGTACAACCATGGTGCACGAAAACAAATATCATGAAACTCAGTCATCAAAACTCAATCATGCGAATAGATCGCCCAAAATACCGAAATCAAGTATGGCGGGATGGTCCCGCTTAAGCACATCCTCTAAAAATCTCTGGCCAACTGTCGTGGTTACTCGTAACATGTCTCGTCGACGATGCCGAACTCTGACCTGCTGGGTGTGTACAATATGACCACTCTTGGGTCCACGTCTTCTCGTAATTTATTCTAGAAGGTCCTGTCGAGATCTCCCCCAAATCTCGTTTTTGCCAAACTGCCCGGAAGTCATCACCTTTTTCCATATCTGTTTCCTGTTCCGGAACGGCTGCATACTCATCGCGACTCCTTCTGGAAGATAAATCCATAAACAACGCCTCTGCATGCGTGTCACATCTCTGTTGTTGGCGGAGTGGAAAGTCATCTCATATAGATCTCGTACGAACCTCTTACTCCACTTTTCTCTACTGTCGACTGCTTCGGACTCGTCTCTTCGTGGCTGCATGGACTGTGCTCCAACGACTATACTCGTATCTGGAGTCTCACAAGAAATGTATCCCACCACATGATATCCGAAATATGTCGAACCATTCGATCGATTCGTCAAAACCTCATAATCCCCCAAGAGCTCAACATCTTAGATACAGTTTAATAGTATCGAGTATATACCATAGTATCGGTGGACCAGCCGTAGAAGGGCAAACCAAAGCCTTACTAATGGCACCGCGGAACTGCCGCAAACCCTAAGGTTCAAAGGCTTTCACATGGTCATTATGTTGAGTTTGGCTTTCATTCTTCTAGAGGGTCCATAGAATTGCTTGCATGTCTTTCTGAATACTTTAAACTTGGAATATGGGTTTCTGACATTCGATCGCCTCTAACTCTCAACGTGCCTGCGTGAAGTTGTCTCTAGCTGGAATCAATCTATCTAATGACCTCGCATCGGGGTAAGTGAATGAACCACATGTCCTAGTCATTCATCCTCATGTGACTAGCGACCTGCTATCATATCTCTAAGTACAACTCGTACTGCAATAGCTCCAGCATCTGGGGAAATATCTCGTCGTTCGCAGCAACAACTGGCGCATTCATCTGCACTCTGAACAGTGCCTCAATCATCATGAATAAGCGATGCATCAATGGTCATCACATTCTGGCTGGCCTCTATCAGTGGCTCAATCCTCTGGTGCAAATCTGCACGTCCGAGAAATCTCATAACAGTGATCCATCAAACGCTCACGGTGTGAAAACACAATAAAACGACGCCTCTATATGCAATCGTATATCTCTGGAATCACGCCCTGGTCAGTCCTCGTCTGTGGAAAGCTCGTGCTGACCACAACTATAGCCATAGCTCTCTCTGCCCGTGTAATCGTGGCAGCAAAACCATAAACCAATATCGATGAGGATAGATCATGAATGAATATAATAATGTGTAAGGAAATGTACATCCTAAGGCTTCTTAAGCGGAGTGCCTATCGTAAGTATGCCACGGAACATGCACACGGTATGCCACTCTCCTTAAGTCACCTACTCCATCAACCAAGGTCAACCTACGCGATGAAAGTTCGGGTTTAATACCCCCTCGACTAAGTCTACGTTCCGTAAGGTCAGGCCTAGATTCCGTATATATCTAAACGCCCTAAGCTCCGCATAGTCAAACATAGACTCCAACCAAGGTTAATCTAGCGCTTTGATACCAACTTTGTCATGACCCGGAAACGGCACGTGACTGGCACTTGAATCATATGAAGTCTATAGGGCTCCATCTCATTCAAGTAAGCCAAAAAAAACCTAAGAAATCTAAACCATTTTTAAAGAAAGTGTTTTGATAAAATAAGCCGAATATGCGTTTTAAAACCTCAAGTCTTTTCTGAAAATTTCGGCAGAGTTTCCTTTGTAAATACTGGCCCTAAATGGGGTACAACATGATAAAAGCATATAAAATGATAAAAGGCATCCCTAAGCGGGAGCTAGCTCTTCGTCAATCGACGACCACAACCACGCAAGCAATAAAATATACAACGCCGAAGGGCGAGGATCAAAACTCAAAAGGGAACTCAAAACATCAATGAAAACCATAATAATACAACGCGCGACTCCAAGGTCGAAAGAATATACAACTCTAGTCTCTAAGTCTGAAATAAATATACATGTCTGGTTGATGGAGTTTCTAGATACAACTGAATAAAATAAGTACCATGGTTGTCACGATGCAAGTGAACCCACCTAGCAAAGTAAATCACCCGAAAAGGAAGCAGTGTTACAGCAAAGCCGTAACGAAACATGTACGGAAAAACCTGCAAAAAACTGTGGCACAACGGGGGTGAGTTTCCAACTCGTGAGTAGAAAATATCACCGAGCAGAAATCGTATGTATGATACAATCCTAGGTCAATACGATCAACTATATATAAACCTCAAAGGATAAGTCTGAAGTATGAAAAGGTGGCAAGGGTAAACATCTTTACATAAGTGTAATCATATGTGCTCGTGTCAGTGCCTCAGGTAGCAATATATCATATGTACGGGGTATGAATGTAATGTAATGAAAACAGAATACATGTAAATGAAGAAACTGTTTCCTTGCTTTAGTAAGATTTTTGTTTATATAATACGAGGTATCATCAATGAAATCAACATAATCAGTGTCTAGCATCGACACAAAACATAAATCCTAATATATCAATATCTTAGGCTCCGTCTATCCGGACTGGCCTGTATCATCAAATCTCAATACCTCAATATCTCAAATCTCAATATCTCACTATCTCAATACCTCGGGCTCCGTCAGTCCGGATCGGCCCATATCATAAATCACACGACCACGAACGGTATCCTCTGGATATCCGACGTGCCAAACAATCCCCGGTAGGCAGTCTTCCCCTACCGGGCTCATCATCCTCCATGAAATTACTCTCGCCCCGGGATACCATACCGGTTCCACCATGTACCCAAAACGGTTCCTAATACTCCTCGAATAGGTTCTCGAAATACAATAGCTATCATGAAAACTCATGGTGGACGACTCATACATCACGAGAAAACCGCAACTTACACTTTAAAAAGAGGGGGGGGGGAGAGAGAGAGGTTTATATATATTCTTGCGGTTTTCCCCAAATCTCAAAATTTCATTATTTCCCCAGTGAGAGCAAATTTCTGTTCAAATTCCAAGATTTGAAATGAAGCGACTATAAGTCCACGGTAGCGTCCCGGTCGTCTAAAAGACTCCAAATGCGGAACAAAAACTTTTACAACTGGCGCTATCGTGTACTATAACTCGGATCTGCCATTATTGCTAAACTAACAAACTACAAAGTGGGTAGAAAAGTTATATCGAACGATCCAAGTCCTTTGGTCTTCAACCATCATCCCACGCTTTGTTACGGTTGCTCCGATCTCCTGAATCTCCAGTCTCCTCGTCCAGGTGGCACCACGTCAACGGATCTTTAAACGGGCTCCCGCCTCTGAACCGAGGCAACTCGATCATCAAGTTTGCTAAAAGAGTTGACCAAGATTGATGTAGAGAATGAGTAGAACAATTTGTCTCGTTACATCTAAAACTATGGATGAACGGTTAATGAAGTTGCCTTTTTGGAATCGGGTGAAATGAGAAATCTAGCTATCTAATTCCCATGAATCCAAAACTGTATTGTTTTTCCAAATCAACAACCATATCAATTTACAAGAGGGGCCGGCCACTTAAGATGAGAGCGGAAGTGAGTGTAGGAGAGGGGAAGATGACCACAAGCAATAAATGATGAATGAGTCATAATACACCTAGCAAAAACATTAAATGAAACAATGAATCATCTTAACACATCATCTAATCATTTAATGCAAATTGATGACTCATTAATCCTAGTCATAACTTCTAGAAGCTTCCACACTCATCACCCTCATGACTCACCCAAGAAAAGATAAATCCGTCTTTAACCGAATGTTAAAGACGGGTGATAGAAAACTGGAAACTGGCAACTTCCAAAAGCGATCCCAAAACGAATTTCAGGATAACCCCGTAACAGTATAAACATACCCGCATTTGTATTACGACCGAATACAATTGCAACTGAGAAAAAAATATTATATCTACACAGTATAATACTCGGATCCGGCTTAAACCAAAGCCTACCAGTATTATCTGCCCGAAATATGACACGTGCGTAAACGCACGTGCATTTTCCGAACCCTGCCATAAAACCATACGGCCTCTACAACGTTTCGCCCGAACTTGGGAAACTGTATGTGGGGGACTCTAATGACTCATCAACACACTGGCACTAGGTATAACCACTAGCACGTCCGAGGTACTAGCTGTATGTAATGGTTGCTTATGTATTGATTGGAAGGGAAGCTGACGAGCGAACTCATCCAGAAATCCTACTGAGCCTAATAGTGACAATATACATACAGTCATGTCCGTTCGTCTATGAGTATCACATATCGGCCTAGGGGGCTGGTAACGTCAGAACCCCAATAGCGGTATAAGTCGTGTCAGAGAGTAGCCCAGAACACCCTGAGATACTACTGGAGTACCTACCAGTAAATCTCCTACCTCGACCGAGGGCTTTGTGTAATGGCTCTCCTAGACACAGCGCGATCTCACCCCCAATACCGGGAGAGATGAATCCCCTGCCGATCCCTCACTTGCCTCCATGTGGCTCGGGACTGTACCCAAAAATACCTGTTTGCACGACTCCTTTGAGCCGCGGTAGGGTAGAAATTAAAGTACAGTGGGAACTCACACGAGACAAATGACAACCTCAACTCGATGAACTAACTTGTACACATGTCACCAGGGAACTTCTATCTGACGCTAGGTATAATACCAACTATTAGGTTCCCGGCAAGTCCTATCTGGTGTACTCATAATCCATTGAGCACTTGTATACATCTTAGGTGAACCAACTAACACCAATGGCTTGTGAGACCGGCCACCGCCCCTTGTCGGGGTCTCGACTGTATACACCAGTCTACTCTGGAGTATCGATGCCCTGTCTTGAAACTCCCACGACTAGGGACACTTTAAGGATGTGCTTATAGACACCAGCTCTCACGTATATGATCGCCATCATACTGCTGGTAGTCAAGCAAGAATCCTATGGGCTCTATCAACATGCAATAGTGAACTAAAGCATGTATACGATGATAAAGACAAACCAGATAGCATACTATCATCTCGAGCAAGACTGTCATATCGGTATAAGTCCTCCCTCAATCATTGCAATCACGTACCTGCGATCCAATAATTGACTTTGAGGGCACTATATCCAACAATCTCCCACTTGCACTTAAGGCTAATTATTGCGATGTCGCATACTCACAGCCCGTGTGATACCGAACATCCAACTCCTCTACTAATCAGTTTCACAAAGATCGTTTGTAAAACTATTGTGATCGAGAAATAGCCTTAGTGAGTGGATCCGCCCTGATGTTTCTTTCTATGTCTCTCTTAATCTCAAGTTCGCGGAGAACACCATCTCCCGAATTCAGTAATACATGTCTTAGAATGTGTCTGGATATCTGATGGGTCCTAGTTCATAAATGAACTCCAAATCCAAACTTCTTAGACTGTAGTGATCACTGAACCTAATCAGTATCCAGCACTAAGCCTCCTACAGTATCCTCTTGGACCACCTGTCCATAATACTGTCCCTTGTCAGAGGGAAAACTATAACTCTGACAATCACTCTATCATCCATGTCACCTTTGAAGCCTGGAATGATAACCGTCTCCCGAAGGAGGTTGCCGTCATCAAATCCATAGAACATGCACTTATGTTCTAAGACTGCTTCCTTATGTTTCTCCAGGATTGGATTAATATAAACTTATCGCATCTAGTGCAAAAACAACATCTGGTGTGGTACTTGACGTCTCATGATTGACTCAATTTCCTAAGCAAGTGATCTGCCAATCATGCACAACCCTCTCCCCTTTAGTCTGTAAGACACCTTTCGAGAGGGTGACTCCATCATCTGCAGGTACACCACCATAGCAGGAGTCATCTATTCTAAATACCTTTAGAATACTGTCAAAGTACCCACATTGGGAAACTACCCAAATCTAGATCTAAAACTATAGATCTAATAACCAGAATGTCAGATATTATATCCATATCCCTTGTGAAGAAACATCTGTGTGACGACCAAAGTACAGCCAATCGTAGTATATGAATTTTACTTTCTATTCTGTGTATGTCATCCAAATACCAGGACATCACACCTTACTACCTTCTCAACAGATCCATCCTCTATTCTGATGAAGTCAAAGCCATGACTGTCACATCAAAATTAGATGATCTATCTCCGCTATATCTGCTCAAGTCTATAAATAGACATAAGCTACTTGTCCACTATGCTTCCGCTGCTCCCACTGACCACAACAACCCTCTGGCAGAATAATATACACGTGCACTTCTAAAGATAGTTTAGAACGACGCTATACTTATCCTCATGACGGGTCTCATAATCTGGAACAACAGCAGTGTCAAGTCTGGGTAAACAAGAACCTCCCTGTCACCGTCCTTGAGGCTACCGGAGTACCTTTCGGGTGTATGAGGTTGCTCACCATATCTGCGGAGTGGTTATTGGAATGTCAAGCCTGATTAAATTTTTAGGTCCTGTTAAATTTTCCGTAATCGTTAGCGGTTCTGGAATTACTTCCAGTTCTAACATACTCCCACTACTGTTTTCTGAAAAAATCCATTTTTCTAAAACTGTGGCGAGTCAAGAACAATATCACTATTGATCTTCCAGATGGTAGAAAATCAACCCTCGACATAGCCCGGGTCAATCCACAAACTGCCATTACAGAAAGGTGCCTTGAGTTATCCAGAGTTTGGTTTTACGCATAAGCTGGACAACTCCCCATACCTTAACATCGTTAAGATATGAACCATTCTATATCCAATATAGAAACTTTGGCACTTATTTAATTGGAACCAGATTCAAATCATGCAACTGTCTCCTAGTGTATATCAACTTAATGGAGAGAGGCTAATAGCATTACTCAACTTAGGAATACATCCAATTATGAGTAACCTGAAAGAGAAACAAGTTTCTCAAAACCATTACTATCATCTGAATACCACACACAAGTATCTATATCTTCGATCTCTTTGAAGAATCCCGATACTTGCGACACCTGGTTGTCTACTTTATTCTTATACTCACAACTTCTCAAAACTTAGACATTGTATTTCGACGAAACACTTGTCTAAAGACTAAAGAAGTCACAAGTAAACAGAACATAGTACGAGGACCAACCCCTTTGTCCCGACGGACACTAGACAACATACAATACTCTGTATAAGTCCGTTGAATTGAATAACTCAAAACCTGTGCGTCGTAAGTTGAAAAACTGTACCCAGGCGATTTCCTCAAATATCACCTATTACAACGTATTCCGATATAATGAGGATGATCACCTAATTCCCAATAACTTACTCCCACTTATCATCTGTAAAACCATACAGATATGAAACATGAAATCGGTTTTACTTTAACAATGCACAGTGAAACTGAAACATGAAAACATTCCGAAAGGGTATCCGGGTATTCTCAGTAATGCCTCTTCCATTATCAAGATTCATGACTATGACCGTATATATCTTTACCTTCTCTCCAAATCCCTTTATTTGTCTTTATTCATTACCTTCTGTACACCATCGTTAGGCTAAATGGTTTTCTTTCTTCCCTACCGTTCGGCACCAGCCTATGGTTTGGAAGAAGACTATCCAGTAAGCATAATAGGTGTACTCTTCTAATCCTAGGAGTACTCGCAACTTGAGAGAAGGTGATGATAAAAGACAATTGAATAATACCTTATTCTATTAAAGATGAAATAGGAGTGGCGATGAAGTACGCGGTTTGGTCGTGAATGATAACAGTCGCAATTTACTTCGCCCTCTTTCTAATCCCTTTATCTTGTCTTTACATATTACCTTCTACACACCCTACTTAGGCTAATTGGTTTTCTTCATTCCCTACCTTTCGGCACCTGCCTATGGTTTGGAAGAAGACTATCCAGTAAGCATAATAGGTGATAATAAAAGGCAACTGAATAAACCAATTCTATTTCTCTTGAACCTAGATCCATCCTCGAAGAAGTCCCTTCGAGTTCTTATATAACCATATGATGGATCTATCCAATGGAAGTGGATGTCCGTAGTAATACGGAGTGTTCTGAGAAATACAAAGGGTAAAAGAAGGAGCGGCAATGACTTATGCAACTATAGACAATCCAAAAGCCAGTATTTTAAGAAGGTTCGGTCAACTTGGTCACTGAGTCATAGTCTAGGGTCGGTCAAAGGTCGCTGCCAAAGAGAGAGAGAGAGAAAAGAAACACTCTGCGTGCACTCTAACCTAGATCAGAATGGTTATCACTTTATCTAATCAGGAAACCTCCTACTGTATCGTCAAATTCTCCTCCAAACCTAAAAGAAGAATCAATCGGGATCACCGAAGAGTAAACCAACTCATCAGTGGGAATCGGGATCCAACTCTCATCGCATGATAACGTGATAGAATCCACTCATGTTATCACACTCCAGCAGGTATGCACATACTTGGCAAGTTTCAGTTTCTTTAGAAACTCCCGATATGATTTTTACCCTATGCTCTTATGACCTTGACTTTAGCCAACAAATAATAAGTCACATGTCAAGTTCTACCCGTCATTACCCAGGTTAATTTGAACCCACCCGTACCTACCCTTGACTTTTGCCAACAAGGCAATACGACTGTCCCAAACCAACACATCTATCTATGCAACAGATGAATACCCAGCAGCTACCAAACACTATGCCTTGACTTTAGCCAACAAACATAGCTTGAATACTACTGACCATCCATAAGAAATGACGGAGGGCTACGACTGGTTTTTGGCAAAAAACCTTTAACGTAATGAACTTGATCTCGTTGAAGGAATCTGATAGCTTTTTATAAAGATATAGTGGTGAAAACATTTTGCTAAAGAGGTCACTCCCGGTGAAGGAATCTCGGCTCTTTCCTCGTGGAATGAGGTGCAGGATATTCCAAACTGAATACCACGATGCAAAGCAACTTGTAATCGACTATAGTGAAGTTATTACCCTGACGCAAACTTATACCCAAGGGGTCACTCCCGGTGAAAGGATATCGGCCCTTGCCTCCTCGAATGAGGTGCAGGATATTGTAACTGAATATCACTATGCAAAACAAAAAGAAACGTCTTTCTAATAACACTTTTTAAAACTGTTCCAACAACATCAAATATAGGTTTGTTTTCCATTGCATTGATCAGAATCAATGCAGTCCCATCAATTAAACACACCAGAAAAGAACGGAAATGTTAGTTATATGTATGCCCTAGAGGCCATTACTGTACATACGATGTATATTGTAATGGATGCTTGGACATATATAGGGATGACTTTCTTGCTCGACATGATAGTATGCTATCTGGTTGTACTTTATCTTAACATGTACTCTGATTGTCTCTATGTAACATATTGATAAAGCCCTTGGATATGTACTCGACTACTGGGACTATGATGAGATCATACTAGTGGGGCCACGGTAGTCGGCAAGTACATCCTATAACTGTTCCTAATCGAGGGTGTATCGAGACAGGGCATCGATACACCAGAGTATACTAGCGTATACGCATCTTGACGCATATGATGGGCGATGGATGATCCTATATCCATCGGTGTTTGACATCAAGGATAGTGTACGGGTGCTCAGTGGAGACTGGGTACACTGGACGGACTCGCCGATAACTCCCAGATGGTATTATACTTCACGTCAGATGGCAGTTCTCCGATGACACTGGTACAGAGTAGTCTGTTGACCCGAGATCGTCATAGAGTCTTGTGTGATTCCCACTGTGCTTTGATTTCCATCATACCACATCCAAGAGGACGTGCAAAAAGGTGGCTTTTGGGTACAATCCCAAATCACATGGAGGCAATGAGCGATAGGAGGGGATTCGTCTCTCCCGGTTTAGGGAGTTGATGTTGCGCTGTGTTCGATTGGCTATAGCTGGAAATCCCTGGCCTGGGGTGCTGAGATTTACTGGTAAGTGTTACCAGTAGTTTCTCGAACTGTTATAGACCTTATATCGACACGACATATCAAGCTACTGGGGCCTGACGTTTACCACCCCTAGGCAAGATATGGGACATATCAGACGACGAGACCGGACTGTACGGGAGTATTACTGACTGGATTCGCAGGAGAATGCATAGGCTTGCTTGTTGATCTTCTGATCGCTCAATACCCGGGTGGCCGTTACGTCTAGCAGACCGCTTGCGGCTTGTGGGTGATTGATATGATCACCACCTACTGCCGGCGTATTGACGAGTCTTTAGAGTCCTACACAGAGGTTTCCTAGCTCAAGCGAAATGAAATAGGAGCGCATATGAGATATGTGCGGGATCGAGAATAATACCAGTATATGATAATGTATTCTATTCTCGCGATTTTTATCATTAGTCGGTTATATGAGATATAGCCGGGTTACCGAATCAAGTGTTGATTCGATATATTGATACACTAAATATTAGTCGGTTAGATGAGATATGACCGGATCATTAAATCAAGTGTTGATTTAATGATTTAATGTATAATTATATATTTGATATATTGCTTTACATTAAATAGTATTTGTTCACTTAAGATTGACTTTCTCACTTTATGTGCACAGGTTGTATATGTGATATATGTTTGTGCACTAGTTTGTATCATGATTGATGATACATGAAAACTTGGGTGTGTGTATGAATTACACCATATTTAAGATAATGGTTTAGGTTTTTATTTATTTTGGTAAAACAAAATGGTGGTTTTCTTTGTCTTGGCTTTGAAGCTTCATGAAGCTTTTAAGCATCTTTGACAAAGTCCACTCATTTTGTTTTGGATAAGATTTTTGTTAACCAAACCATTAACTCAAACTATGGTTTAGTCTCTACAAAGGTTAACTCACCCATGGTTGCATTATGATAGACTTCACTTGATTAGTCTTTTTAGATAATTCATTTTTTCATTCTTTCATCTTCTTCTTCTTCAAGAAGAAGAAAAGCTTGCTAGAAATGTTTCAAGTGAAGAAATAGAGTGAGAAATCCAAATCCAAGGCAAACCCACTTCCTATTTTATCATCCTCTACTACTTGCCATTTAGTTTAGGGTGTTCTCTTCACAATGTTCATGACCTAGTGAAGATGGAGCATGAGCTTGAGTCTCCTCGACGTAGATCATCTTCGGCCTCGAAGTCAATGAGCAAGCCTGTTCATTTCTCCGAGGAAACCGTCACAAGAGTCCAGGGTCTCGATGATTGCAGCGAAGGGACGTCAATACGGAGCTTTAGAAGTGAAGGACCGGATCTACAAAGGTTGTAATCTCTCTCACTTATTGTTAAAATGTTTAACATGCTTAGTTTCACATAAACTCTATTCTACAGATCCGGCTTTAGGTTGTTCGGCACGGCTAAATTTTTAATTGGGCATGGTTGATGCCTCGTAGACCCTTGTGAGCATGCCTAGCAACCCTACAGTGGTATCAGAGCCAAGCTAGAGTTTTAGGCGAAGTCTAGACGAAATTTAAAGTCCGATCGAACTCCGACACACCCGAGTATACCCCTTTCTAGACATTTTCTAAAAATGTGATTTTTTCTGCATTACAAATACTCAGAAAAACAACCAGGAAAAACTAAGAATTACTGCGAAGTACGGCCCACTAATTCGCTTATTCGGCCACGGAACCGCCGCCAAACCCTTGGTTTGGCAGAGGTTCCGCGGCCAAAATTTTGAATTAGTCCGTGGAACTTCATATATTTATTCTTAGGTCCTTTCTTGTCATTGTTTTCTGGTAATTTTTTATTTCCACTCAAGTGTTGAGTTTTCTAGGGTTGTTTTGGGGACTCGTTGTTTCGATCGGATAATTTATCTTTGTTTAGTTTGTTCGGGTAATTTTTAAAACGTGTTAAAAAGTTCGAACGGATATCAATAACTTACTTTTTCCCATGCCGGAAAATTTCCAAGCGTTGGATTTTTTCGTAGTTTAAGAACGTTCTAAGTCGTGCAAGTAACGCAGTGGACCCTCTAGAAGACAACAAACCTTAACTCGATTATGTGACCGTCTTGGACTGCCTCTAAATCTTAGGGTTTGTGGCAGTACGGCGTGCCATATGTGAGGCGTTGGCTTGACCCTTCTACGGCTTGACCATTGGTACTGTTGCATGTGATGGATGTTTTTAAACTAATTTTAAGAGTTGAGAACTATTTGGGAAAACTTGGGTGCATGCTTATTCGATCGGAAAGTTTAACATTGTCTATTTACTTGGAATATGATACAATATTTGGAATCCATAAGTAGTTATGAGATAACTAATTTGAATGTTATAAACATAGCAGTTTAGTCTCAGATGATCGGTTGCCACGGAATTTTGATGTGATCAAAAGTCTATCGCAATCACGTAGCGTACGCGGATACTCGCCGAGTAAACTTAACAGACAGCCACGCCCCATAGCCCCGACCAAGTGACTGTAGGAGAACCCCGTCGCTAAAAGCATCCGTTCGGGTGCTCACGGCAGCGGTGTTCCGCCTTAGTGCACTTCGTCGACGGCATCCGGGGGTGCGGCCGTCTACTAAAGTTTGCGACGAGCATTCGATCAGGATGTCGGGAATCTTGTTGAATTCCCCGACTTGATATTGAAAAGAGTTTTCGATAACTAAATTGCGGGGTTTATAATTGTTAGGCATGCGATGTCTAAGGAATTCATTTGGTTAGGCATGCGATGTCTAAGGAGGTTGCGGATTCCAACTGTTGTAGTTTTACACTTTCTTTTCTGTGACCGTAAGTGTAGTATGTAGTGGTATTGCCGGTTTTCATTGCTATACATCGACGACAATCGGTGTATGCATACTTACTTACGTTGATGATATGAGATATTATGTGTTGCTGTGATATGTTATATTGGATCGTCGTGTTCTGAATAGCCGGGGGTTTTATGCTAGATGAGGGTTTTTATTTTCATTCATGTAAAATTCATTTGTATGTAATATTCTTTTATTGGGGCACTTCTGGGCTGAAGATGATGTCACCATTGTATATTATTTACTTTTCCGCATTAGTTAGACCCAAGGCGGGGAGCACAAGTAACCGGGTTCTGGGGTCCAGTGGGAGACCATCTCGAGGAGTCGAGACCGGGTCTCCTAACCCTAGAATTGGCAGTGTTACATGCCACTCTCGTAGGGGTCTAGGGATGTAGGTTTGGCTATTCATCGTGACCGTGGAATCCTTGTTTTATATAGGCTCGTATTGAAAACACGGACGTCCTAGTATATCCAATATTTCATATATGTTCTTCTGCTGCAATGTTCTGTGATGAGATCATATTACTGCCTGAGACGAATGTTTATATTATATATATGAGATATATATTATATATTGTTTATTTCGTTTCATATCTGATGCTTGTGAAGCATAATGGGACTTCATTAATGAGATTAATTAAATAAAAGAAACCTAAAGATGTTGTAGAAACTTGTTTAAAAACAGGTACCTCTAGTTCTTGCTTTGCATAGCAGCGTTCCTTGTAGAACATTCAACACCTTATTCGATCAGGAAAGAGCCGAGATCCCTTCACCGGGAGTGACCTCTTTAGTGAAACTAGCAGATGCCACACACTCGGTTTGTCTTTTGATTGCTTCTATAGTTCTTGCTTTGCATAGTGGTATTTATGAAATATTCTGCACCTTATTCGATGAGGAAAGGGCCGACGATCCCTTCACCGGGAGTGACCCCTTTAGCAAAACTAGAAAAGCCTAAAAAACACTCCATTTAAAAATTACTCGATTCTACAATGATATCCAGTTCATTACGCAAAGGGTTTTCTTAAAAACCCGTCGTAGCCCTCCGTCATTTCAGATAAGTCTTACTTAGTATTCATGCTACGTTTGTTGACCTCCGTCAAGACGTAGTGTGCGGTAGCTGACTAGTATTTATCTGCTTATGCATATGATACAGATTGGATTAGGATAGTCGTGCGGCTTTGTTGACCTCCGTCAAGGGTCGTGCGGGTGGGTTTAATTCAATCAGGAAATGACGGGTTGAACTTGAATAGTAGCCTATGGTTTGTTGACCTCCGTAAAGGTCATAGGACGCTAGGGGTAAAATATTATTGGGAATTTCAAGTGTTGAAATTTGCAATGAGATTGCTTACCTTTTATGAGATAGTTGGATCCCAATACCCGCTGCGAGTAAGAGTTACTCCTGGGAGAGTTTTACACATTACAGTTAGCCGATCAAGTAGGTGTCTAGAAAGGTATCAACGGGGTTACGCCCCTGGGAAAATGAGATTTACTTTAATTAGGTCCGTGCGAAAGCACGGGAAACCTCCCTCAAAGTACTGGCACTGGCCTGGCTGAAAGATTGGCGAAGTTGTAGCGTGTAGTTAATCCCGACTAGTCTTTCCTTTTAGGGTTTGAAGGAAGATTTGATAAAAACAGTGGGAGACATCCTGATTAGATATATTAGATAACCAATCTAATCTTGAAAGAGCATACGCTGAGTGTTTTCTTCTCTCTCTCTCTCCAGGTAGCGACCATATCATGCCTTAATCAAGATAATAATACGGATATATGACCGAACCCGCTTGTTATACTGTGCTGGGGAACGTTGGTCCCGCTCCAACTTATAATTGTTATAAGACAGAGCAGGAAATTGGGGATTACCAGAATTCCCGTGCCGCCCAAACGAAGAAAGTGCATGTTGATGCATCATCTTCGGGTGTGTTCATTACACAGAACTGTTTCTCAGTATCCTTTACGTCCTGGGTATTAGATACCGGATCAGGATCCCGCATATGTAATCTGTTACATGGGCTATAGATAGGTAGAAAACTTAGAACGGGTGATATGTTTCATGAGATAGTAACGGTGCAAGTGTTGCAGTCAAGTCTGTTGGTCACTATCACCCTGTATTACCAGAATACATTGATTCTGAACGAATGTTATTAGATACCGAACCTGATATACAACATCATATCAGTCTCTTTATTAGTAAAGAAAGGATATAATTTTGTATTGTTGGATAATGTTTTGAACATTTCCTATATCAAGAGTTGATCGGTTCATGTATGTTATCTAAAAGTATTGACATTCTAAATCAAACTACAGTTCTTAGTATAAAGAACACACACAAGAGGAAGAGTTCAGAAATGAACGGATCCTTCTTGAGGCATTGTAGACTAGGTCATATCAATGCGACCCGACTAGCTAAGTTACATTTTAGATGCATATTTAAATCTGTTTGAATTTACATCTTGTGAAACTTGCCGGTCATGTCACAAAGACAAGATGACCACAACTCTGTTTATTGGAAACAGAGAAAGAGTTAATGAACTTTTGGGATTGATACATGCTGATGTATGAAGGTCCCCTGTCTAGACATGCCAAGACCGGTTCTTTTTACTTTATTACATTCTCTGATGATCTCTCAAGATTTAGACATATGTTCCTGTTGAAACACAAGTCCGAACCTTTTGAGATATTCACAGAATATAAGTTAGAAGTAGAGAACCAAAAACGGGTATAAGTATTATGTCCTTTGATGTGATTGTAGGGTGTTTTTCGTCACCCCATTGAGATGGGAATACGCGCGCGCTTGTCAGGCGCACTACAGATTCCCCCGGCCTAGGGTAGGCCGGGGTTTATTGATTGTGGGGATCCGAATCTCCGGCAGCCGCGGACTAAGCTGCCGTTAATTACCCCCCGCCTTTGGGGCGAGGGAACCTCCGATTAACGGGTTAAACTGGTCATGCGAACTCAATGTGCAGTGTACGTGTGTTGTGTTTTGAAAGGGGGGTTTTGGATATATCGGGAGCCACGCAGAGTTTTTTACGGGGGTCCCGCTACCCGGATAGCGGGCTGGGGGTCAAGGGGGCTAGCAGCCCCCTTGCGGGGTGCGGGGCAGCGCCCCGTTAGAAATTTTTTTCTAATAGGGACAGTGTCGCGGAGTATGTGTATGTGTACATTTATATACATATGTATATATATACATGTAAATATAAGTAAAGGGGAAAAATACATCCAAAGGATGCGTGGGGCCTGCGTCCAGAGCGCTGTGCGCTAAGGTGCTGTGCGCTCAGGCGCGCGTGCGCCACGTGGGCAACTTGCGCATGAGCGCTGCGCGCAGGTGCGCAAGCGCACGCGCCACGTGTCGGCATGTGGGCGTTTTGTGCAAGAGCGCTGCGCGCAGGTGCGCAAGCGAGCGCGCGCCACGTGTCGGCACGCGGGCGCTTTGCGCACTTGCTCAAGCGCGCAGGTGCGCAAGCGCGCGCGCGCCACGTGTCGGCACGCGGGCGCTTTGCGCAAGAGCGCTGCGCGCAGGTGCGCAAGCGCGCGCGCGCCACGTGTCGGCACGCGGGCGCTTTGCGCACTTGTGCAAGCGCGCCACGTGTCGTCACGCGGGCGCTTTGCGCACTTGCGCAAGCGCGCAGGTGCGCAAGTGCGCGCGCCACGTGTCGGCACGCGGGCGCTTTGCGCACTTGCGCAAGCGCGCCACGTGTCGGCGCGCGGGCGCTTTGCGCACTTGCGCTGCGCGCCGGAGAGGACAAGAGGCTTTTAGCCTAAAAAGATTTCTCTGAAGAGAGATCAAAGAGGAGTTGGACTCCTGAGTGTTTTTTTCTTCTTTCTTGGGGGTTTAGTGAAAGATGTTCTTCTTCTTCCTCCTCTGTTGGCTGGATCTTGATGACCAAGAGATGTGAGATCTAAAAATCTCTCCTTTCTGAGATCTAATGGTAGATCCAAGTTCCCCTTTGTGGGTTTTGTGGTGAAAGACTTCTTAATTTTTGAAAAGAAAGAGTAAAACTCTTGATTTAATTCAAAAGAAATTAGAAGGTTTAGAACCTTGGAGAAAGAGCAGGAGGCACAAAGAACCCTAATTTTTGGGGAAATGAAAAGTCGTTTTTTTTTTATTCATCATGTTGTCTTTTATAGGCTTACATATTTACATATAGCCCCTTGGGCTTTACAAAAATGGCATTTTAGCCATCCCATGGCTCATGTGCCATTTCATTTTTGTACATAAGCCACGGGCTTACAAAATATTGGCTTTATGCCCATTTTGCATACATTCATGTATAAAAAATTACATAAAAATTATTTATTACATGATTTCATTTTTGGCATGGGGAGGGTCGGCCGCTTCATGTTTCGGACTCGACCTGGGCATGGGCCCACTTGACTTGGGCTTGGGCCCACCTGGCTTGGGGTTGACCTTGACTTTGACTCGGTCAACCGGGGTGTAAATTTTTACCCCAACAAAGTGCCCCCCATCAATAAATGCACACCGCACATTTGAGTTGTGTGCATGAAATTGATGGATCTTGAAGCTGAACTTCGAGGTGGAACATCATTCCGGGGGCGGAGCATCATTCTGATGGGCGGAGCATGGTTCCAGGGATCGGAGCATCATTCCGATGAGCGGAGCATGATTCCATGGTTCGGAGCATCATTCCGAGGAGCGGAGCATAATTCCCGAGATCGGAGAATCATTCCGAAATGCAGAGCATGATTCCAGGGATCAGAGCATCATTCCGATGAGCGGAGCATGATTCTAGGGATCGGAGCATCGTTCCGAAGGGCGGAGCATGATTCCAGGGATCGGAGCATCATTCCGATGGGCGGAGCATGGTTCCAGGGATCGGAGCATCATTCCGAAGGGCGGAGCATGATTCCAGGGATCGGAGCATCATTCTGATGAGCGGAGCATGGTTCCAGGGATCGGAGCATCATTCCGATGCGCGGAGCATGATTCCAGGGTTCGGAGCATCATTCCGAGGAGCGGAGCATAATTCCCGAGATCGGAGAATCATTCCGATGATCGGAGCATGATTCCGGGATTCGGAGCATCATTCCGAAGAGGGGAGCATAATTCTAGGGTTCGGAGCATCTTTACGAAGAGCGGAACATAATTCTAGGGTTTGGAGCATCATTTCGATGGGCGGAGCATAATTCCAGAGATCGGAGCATCTTTCCGAAGGGCGGAGCATAATTCCAGAGATCGGAGCATCGTTCCGATTGGCGGAGCATTATTCCAGGGTTCGGAGCATCGTTCCGAAGAGCGGAGCATAATTCCAGGATTCGGAGCATTATTCCGAAGGGCGGAGCATGATTCTAGGGATATCGGAGCATAATTCCGAAGAGCGGCAGACATTTTGACCGAAGCATAATTTCGATGCAGAGGTTGATTCCCAGGCGAAGCGTAATTTCGATAAGGAAGGCAGATATTCCGAGGCGAAGTATTGATTTCGACACGGGATACATTCTGAGACGGAGCATGATTCCGGCGCAGAGCTTGTTGGCTGACTTGATTTCGAGAGGAAACATAATTTCGACAGGGAAGGCAGGTACACCGAGGCGAAGCATCATTTCGACACGGGGTGCATTCTGAGACGAAGCATAATTCCGACGCAGAGCTTGCTGGTTGACTTGATTCCGAGGTGGAGCATAATTCCGACGAGGAGATCGTTGGTTGATTCCGAGCCGAAGCATAATTCCGACAGGGAAGGCAGATACACCGAGGCGAAGCATCATTTCGACATGGGGTGCATATTCTGAGACGAAGCATGATTCCGACGCAGAGCTTGTTGGTTGATTTGATCCCGAGGCGGAGCATAATTCCGGCAGGAAGAGTAGATATCCCGAGGCGAAGCATGATTTCGACACGGGGTAAATTCTGGGACGGAGCATGATTCCGCCGTAGAGGTTGTTGGTTTGATTTGATTTGGGTTGACATCAGCATCGCTACACTGGAATATGATACCAGGAGCGAATCATCACTTGTCATGAGAGGATTTGGGAATTTTTTTTTTTTTTTTTTGGCATCAGCATCGCTACACTGGAATATGGTACCAGGAGCGAATCATCATTTGCCATTAGTGGATTTGAGGATTTCGGTTTTGGTTTGGCATCTGCATTGCTGCATTGGAATGATGCCAGGAGCAACTCATCATTTGCCCCGAGAGGATTTAGGAATTGTTGGCTTATGAGGCAGGTTTAGATCCCTGTCACCTAAGGCTTTTCCATTTTGTGAGCCGTAAGGGTCTCACAAAGCATTTTCTCCCTACGGGTCGTAAGGATCCCGTAAGTGTATTTTCTCCTTAGGAGTCGTGAGGACCCCCAAGTGTGTTGCTCCTTTGTGAGTCGTAAGGATCTCACGCGGGAATTTTCTCCTCACGAAGTCGAGAGGAATTTGCGAGCGCATTTCATCTCTTTTTTTTTTTTTACGGGTTTGCGCCCTTTCGGGTTTTCACAAACTCGCCGGCAGTCCTGCTGTTTTTACTCACGGAGCCCTTTCGGGTTTTCATCCGTGCCCATTTTGCTTATGGACATACCATTTTATTTATTTTATTTTTCAATCAAATTTTTTTTGGACTTTGAATGCGGTCTCACCAGTAGGACTTGGGAGAGGTTGGGATCGTTTTACGCCCGTGGATTGTATACGGTTTTGCAGGATGTATGATCCAGACCGTAGGGCCGTAAAAAAATTTTGGGGCTTTGTTGGCGTCTGCATCGCTGCACTGGAATATGGTACCAGGAGCGACTCATCATTCGCCGTTGGGGTATGGGATTTGGAATTTGGTTGGCGTCTGCATCGCTGCACTGGAATATGGTACCAGGAGCGACTCATCATTCGCCACTTGGGGATTGGGGAGCGATGGCTTAGGAGACAGGTTTGGATCCTTATCACCTAAGACTTTTCAATTTTATGGGCCGTGAGGGTCCCATAAAAGCATTTTCTCCTTACGAGTCGTAAGGATCCCGCAGGTGTATTTTCTCCTTAAGAGTCGTGAGGACTCCTAAGTGTGTTTTTCCTTGGTGAGTCGTAAGGATCTCACGAAGGTTTGTTCTCCTCATGCATCGTGAGGACACATGAGTGGGTCTTTCCAATGAAGCATAATTCCAAAGGCGGAGACCAACCGCGTAACTGGTGGTTGCGGTGGGGCATGGGTATGTTGAGAATTATTTGAGCCCGTGGATTGTATACGGTAGTCAATTTGGGGACTGGCCGTAGGGCTGAAAGAATTTTGGGAAATTGGATTTTTGTTTGGCGTCTGCATTGCTGCACTGGAATAATGCCAGGAGCAACTTATCATCCGCCCTTGTTTTTTTTTTGTTTTTTTGTTTTTGTTTTTTTTTTTTTATTTTACCGCGATTGCTCTATCATTTCAGCTTTTCTTATCGCGAAGGTCGCGATCGCCCTATCATTTCGGCTATTTATTCGCGGTTGCCCCATCATTTCGGCTTTATTTTCATTTTCATTTTTACTCGCTGATTTTTATTGCGAGTTGCCCCATCATTTCGGCTTTATTTTCATTTTCATTTTTACTCGCTGATTTTTATTGCGAGTTGCCCCATCATTTCGGCTTTTCTTTATTTTTCTTTTATTTACACATTTTTTTTTATTTACATTTTTTTTTTTACATTCCCAGTTTAACGACTTAGAGGTCGATTGTTCCCAGTTTAATGACGTGGTGGTCGATTATTTTCAGAGAAAGGCAGATGTCTGAGAGAATCCGTTTCACGAAGAACTTCAGTCTCCATTTGTATGAAATTGGCGGTCGCATCTTGACTGTTTACTAACACGCCTTTGGACAGTTCTATCTCTCCTGCCTTATATTGCTTTTCGACCCAATCTTTGAAGACGAAGCAGTCCTCAATGGCATGACCTATCACTCTGTGATAGGGGCAGTATTTGGGGTCGTCGGTCCTATTCGCTTCCTGCGGTCTTTTTGACTCTGGCAGTTGTAGACCGTTCTTCAGGGCGTCTTTGAATATTTTACGGATTTTGTCCCTTCTGAAGGAATAGACCTTATCCAGCTTCTCTTTCAGTGGAGATTCTCCTCCCTCTCCGAACACTGGCTTCCGAGGCTGGTTGGCATTAGGCCCGCTCACCCCTTGCTTATTTCGGTTAGCCGAAGTGTTGAAAGATTCAGAATCATCGGAATTTCCGCCTTTGCGATTATCGTCCTTTCGGTTTTTCCAGGACCTATTGTTATTTTGGGAATCCGAGGAGGACTCCTGCTTTGAGCGCTCCAGCATTTGAACTTTCCTGGTCAGCTCTTGGAATGTTTTGAGACCCGCGGTGCATAGAAACGGGGTCATCCAATTGTTGAGATTTCCGACGAGGAGACTGACAGATTGGTCCTGCTCTATCAGCGGTTCACATTTGACAGAGAGATTGCGCCATCGGGTTATAAAATCCGTGCAGCTTTCGTTGTTCTTGGGCTTGGTCCTTACGAGCTCGGCAATGGTGATCTTATCGCTGACGCTCATGAACCTTTGTCGAAACAAAGATTCCATTTGGATGAAAGTAGTAACGGAGCCATCCGGTATGCTCGCGTACCAGTCGAAAGCAACATCGGTCAAGCTATTAACGAACTGGCGGAGGAGAAGCGCATCGTTGCCCCCAGTATTCCCGCATGAGGCTTTGAAGTGGGCGATGTGCTGATTCGTATTTCCCGTCCCATCGAATCTCCCGAATTTGGGGATGACATAGCCGCCAGGAAATTCTACCAGATCATACTGAGCAGGATATGGTCTCCCACTACTGCTGATATCTTTTTGCGCTTCGGCTTCGGCTACCAAGGTTTTGACTTTGTTGGCAACCAAATCCATGATTTGATCTTGAGTTAGCGGGCTACTGTCATCGGTAGCCAAGAGATTTGCTGAGATAGGATGCGACTGATTTTCATGCGGTCCGCCCACTTTTGGATTTGAGGGAACGGGCGTCGGCTGTCTCGGGACACCATTTTCTGGTCCATGAGCTGAGCCCTGTGCTTGATTGGGCGGCTGAGAGGCAAGTTGGGCCGTAAGCCGTAAGACGACATTTGTCAAGTCGTCGATCTTTGAGTAGAGCTTGGCCATCTCCTTATCTTTGCTTCTGAGCTGTTTTCGGAGCTCTTGGAGAAGTTGCTGCTCTGCGGTCTTAGGACGGAAAGTTGGCTCATCTTCGCTTTCCGAGCCTGACTCCTCATGAATTGAGGGCTCTCTCTGCCTATCAGCCTCATCGAGAGGGTTTTCATCATCCAGCAGAGGCGGCTGTTCTTGGGAAGTGGCAACCACATTCAAGCCAGATTGGATTTGAGATGTGGTGGCCCCGTCCTTGCTCTTGCTGCGCGTACCCACCACGTAGACAGTATGGATAACACATTCAGCCATCCCCTCATCTTTGGCGGGGTAACCCTGTTCTTCGAACCTCATGAGGTTTAGCCTGGCAGTAGCCCTAGCCCTTTTGTTGGCTCTATATCTGAGCCTTTTCTCCCTCAGCTTCTCGATTTTGAAGGCTTGGCGGGCATCCGCTACCCGGGAAGCCATTGTGAGTTGATCATAGGGGAGCTTAGAGAAGACACCCGATCGAGCAGTGGTCAAGGGCACCGCTGGAGCTTGCTCAGGACGTGTTGTAGCTTTATTGGTGTTGATGGCCTTGCCCCCAGCTGGGGCCAAGGAAATTCGTTCAGACACCGACTTGCGTTTGGGTTGGGGCACCCTTGAGATCACCACATTTGGTCTCCTGCCTTTCGAGACCGGTTTGTCTGCCACCGGGGCTTGAGGAGCTGGGATGGCGCCAACTGGCATGAAAAGAATAGAGCCGAATGGTAGCAGCAGCTCCTCCCATTGTCGCCCGAGACTGGCCGGGAGGACCGTCCTGGAGTCTATCTTCATTGTGTAGGAGACGGGAGCTGAGTTCATCTTCGGAGACATTGTTGAAAGGTGATTGCCTGAGAACCTGCATGAAAGAGCATTATTTTAGTACAAATACAGGCATGTATATTGATTGAGTTCGCATAAACATTTAACCCGAAATATGGGAGGAGAGATTGGTCCCACCGGGCGTGCCAGAATCTGTAGGGTGTTTTTCGTCACCCCATTGAGATGGGAATACGCGCGCGCTTGTCAGGCGCACTACAGATTCCCCCGGCCTAGGGTAGGCCGGGGTTTATTGATTGTGGGGATCCGAATCTCCGGCAGCCGCGGACTAAGCTGCCGTTAATTACCCCTCGCCTTTGGGGCGAGGGAACCTCCGATTAACGGGTTAAACTGGTCATGCGAACTCAATGTGCAGTGTACGTGTGTTGTGTTTTGAAAGGGGGGTTTTGGATATATCGGGAGCCACGCAGAGTTTTTTACGGGGGTCCCGCTACCCGGATAGCGGGCTGGGGGTCAAGGGGGCTAGCAGCCCCCTTGCGGGGTGCGGGGCAGCGCCCCGTTAGAAATTTTTTTCTAACAGGGACAGTGTCGCGGAGTATGTGTATGTGTACATTTATATACATATGTATATATATACATGTAAATATAAGTAAAGGGGAAAAATACATCCAAAGGATGCGTGGGGCCTGCGTCCAGAGCGCTGTGCGCTAAGGTGCTGTGCGCTCAGGCGCGCGTGCGCCACGTGGGCAACTTGCGCATGAGCGCTGCGCGCAGGTGCGCAAGCGCACGCGCCACGTGTCGGCATGTGGGCGTTTTGTGCAAGAGCGCTGCGCGCAGGTGCGCAAGCGAGCGCGCGCCACGTGTCGGCACGCGGGCGCTTTGCGCACTTGCTCAAGCGCGCAGGTGCGCAAGCGCGCGCGCGCCACGTGTCGGCACGCGGGCGCTTTGCGCAAGAGCGCTGCGCGCAGGTGCGCAAGCGCGCGCGCGCCACGTGTCGGCACGCGGGCGCTTTGCGCACTTGCGCAAGCGCGCCACGTGTCGTCACGCGGGCGCTTTGCGCACTTGCGCAAGCGCGCAGGTGCGCAAGTGCGCGCGCCACGTGTCGGCACGCGGGCGCTTTGCGCACTTGCGCAAGCGCGCCACGTGTCGGCACGCGGGCGCTTTGCGCACTTGCGCTGCGCGCCGGAGAGGACAAGAGGCTTTTAGCCTAAAAAGATTTCTCTGAAGAGAGATCAAAGAGGAGTTGGACTCCTGAGTGTTTTTTTCTTCTTTCTTGGGGGTTTAGCGAAAGATGTTCTTCTTCTTCCTCCTCTGTTGGCTGGATCTTGATGACCAAGAGATGTGAGATCTAAAAATCTCTCCTTTCTGAGATCTAATGGTAGATCCAAGTTCCCCTTTGTGGGTTTTGTGGTGAAAGACTTCTTAATTTTTGAAAAGAAAGAGTAAAACTCTTGATTTAATTCAAAAGAAATTAGAAGGTTTAGAACCTTAGAGAAAGAGCAGGAGGCACAAAGAACCCTAATTTTTGGGGAAATGAAAAGTCGTTTTTTTTTTATTCATCATGTTGCCTTTTATAGGCTTACATATTTACATATAGCCCCTTGGGCTTTACAAAAATGGCATTTTAGCCATCCCATGGCTCATGTGCCATTTCATTTTTGTACATAAGCCACGGGCTTACAAAATATTGGCTTTATGCCCATTTTGCATACATTCATGTATAAAAAATTACATAAAAATTATTTATTACATGATTTCATTTTTGGCATGGGGAGGGTCGGCCGCTTCATGTTTCGGACTCGACCTGGGCATGGGCCCACTTGACTTGGGCTTGGGCCCACCTGGCTTGGGGTTGACCTTGACTTTGACTCGGTCAACCGGGGTGTAAATTTTTACCCCAACAGTGATCAGGGAGGAGAATACTTGAGCACGGAATTCCTAGATTATTCTAAAGGAGAATGAGATTCTCTCTCAGCATTACTCCTCCGTATACACCATAGCACGATGGTATATCGGGGCGGATTAATAGCACCCTATGTGATATGGTGTGCTCTACCTATTTCCTTTTAGGAGTTATGCACTTGAGAAGCTGCATACCTATTGGATAGGGTTCAAATCAAATCAGTTGCCTACCACTTCATATGTGATATGGAAAAGGAAGAGCCCATATCTTAAGTTTGTTAAGATTTGGGGTTGTCCGGCCTATGTCTAAAAGGCAAAATCCGGACAAGCTCGAGGCAAAGTCAGATCTGTGGAAGTTTGTTGGATATCCCAAGCATACGCAAGGTAATATCTTCTACCTAACCGAGGAACAAAAATGTTTTGTTTCTCAACATGCCACCTTTGTGTATGGGAATTTCTTGTGGAAAAAATTAGTGGTCATGAGGTAGAACTGGAAGGAGTTCTAGCTATACAAACTACAGTAGATGAATTAGTAGAACCAAAGGATTCAATAGTAACCAACGAACCTCAACCTCTTTGCCAATCTAGTAGGGTTCCTCACCCACCTGAGAGATACTTCGGTTTCTCCATGACAGTGGGAGCGAGGATTGCATCATGAGATGATAACCCAACTAGTTTCGAGCAGGCCATCAGGAGTGGGAATCTATAAGAATGGCTGGATGCTTAGCGATCTGAGATGGAATCCTTATACACCAACAAAGTATAGACTTTCGTTGCTTTATCTGAAGGGTTGAATCCCCATCAGGAGCAAGTATATCTTGAGAAGAGTACTTGGTGTACATGGAAAAGTTGAGACTTTCAAAGCCATGCTTAAGTCCATCCAGATCCTACTTGCCATGGCTACATTCCATGACTACGATATCTGGTGGTTGGGTGTCATGACTGCTTTTATATATGATGTTTTGGAAGAGAGCGTTTATAAGTACACAGCCAGAGGGCTTCGTAGACAGTGGGAGCTGCGGAAACGTGTGCAAGATGTTTTATGTGATAAAGCAGGCATCGCGGAGTTGGAACGTCTGTTTTGATGTGGTAGTCAAAGAGTTTGACTTCATCAAAATGGTAGATGAACCTTGTATATACAAAAAGGTAGTAGGGAGTATAGTGGTCATCCTCGTAGAGTACGTGGATGACATACTCTTGATAGGGAAGGAGTTTCCTATGCTACGCTCGGTCAATCTCCGCTTATCACAAGGATTCTCCACCAAGGATCAAGGTGATACCTCCTAAATCCTGGTTTATGGATCTAGGAGATAGATCTATTTAGATATTAGGATTCTCACTAGTTGTAGTGAGATAGTATCAATCAATCCTGGGGAGAATCACGGGAAAGGTTCCACGGTGATAAGGACGACTGAATGTCAGTCGCATGCATTGTCTTTACCCTCAGTGGAGGGACGGTATGTTGGAAGAGTTCCAAGCTAGATACCGTGACATACTAGACGATTAAAGGAAAGATACATCGTTACCAAGGATGTTACTAAAGAGGCAGTCTGGATATATAAGTTCATGAGATGAACTTCGTTCCTACCATTGTGAGACAACGGGGTTGTGGCTTTTGCCAAGGAGCTACCGTCCCATCAGAAATCCAAATATAATTCTTAGGCAGTATCACCTGATCATGGAGATGGTTGATCTCCAGGTAGATCAAGGTTAGGAGAGTAGGCACAGAGGACGACAGCGCGGATCTACTCACAAAGGCCTTTTTCGCAGTAGAGACTTTTATGGGATGGTTGAGTATGAGATGCTTCAACCACAGCTAATTGTTGGGTATGTGATACCACAACAGACGGCCCTAGTTCAAGTGGGAGATTGTTAGTTATATGTATGCCCTAGAGGCCATTACTGTACATACGATGTATATTGTAATGGATGCTTGGACATATATAGGGAGGAATTTCTTGCTCGACATGATAGTATGCTATCTGGTTGTACTTTATCTTAACATGTACTCTGATTGTCTCTATATAACATGTTGATAAAGCCCTTAGGATATGTACTCGACTACTGGGACTATGATGAGATCATACTAGTGGGGCCACGGTAGTCGGCGAGTACATCCTATAACTGTTCCTAGTCGAGGGTGTATCAAGACAGGGCATCGATACACTAGAGTAGACTAGCGTGTACGCATCTTGACCCATATGACGGGCGATGGATGATCCCATATCCATCGGTGTTTGACATCAAGGATGGTGTACGGGTGCTCAGTGGAGACTGGGTACACTGGACGGACTCGCCGAGAACTCCCAGATAGTATTATACTTCACGTCAGATGGCAGTTCTCCGATGACACTGGTGTAGAGTAGTCTGTTGACCCGAGGTCGTCATAAAGTCTTGTGTGATTCCTACTGTGCTTTGATTTCCATCATACCACGTCCAAGAGGGCGTGCAAAAAGGTGGCTTTTGGATACAGTCCCGAATCACATGGAGGCAATGAGCGATAGGAGGGGATTCGTCTCAACCGGTATAGGGAGTTGATGTTGCGCTGTGTTCGATTGGCTATAGCTGGAAATCCCTGGCCAGGGTTGCTGAGATTTATTGGTAAGTGTCACCAGTAGTTTCTCGAACTGTTATAGACCTCATATCGACACGACTTATCAAGCTACTGGGGTCTTACGTTTACCACCCCTAGGCGAGATATGCGACATATCAGACGACGAAACGGACTGTACGGGAGTGTTACTGATTGGATTCGCAGGAGAATGTACAGGCTTGCTTGTTGATCTTCTGATCGTTTAATACTCGGGTGGCCGTTGCGTTTAGCAGACCGCTTGCGGCTTGTGGGTGATTGATATGATCACCACCTACTGCCGGCGTATTGACGAGTCTTTAGAGTCCTACACAGAGGTTTCCTAGTTCAAGCGAAACGAAATGGTAACGCATATGAGATATGTGCGGGACCGAGAATAATACCAGTATGTGATACTGTATTCTATTTTCGCGATTTGTATCATCAGTCGGTTATATGAGATATAGCCGGGTTACCGAATCAAGTGTTGATTCGATATATTGATACACTAAATATTTGTCAGTTATATGAGATATGACCGGATCATTAAATCAAGTGTTGATTTAATGATTTAATTTATAATTATATATTTGATATATTACTTTACATTAACTAGTATTTGTTCACTTAAGATTGACTTTCTCACTTTATGTGTACAAGTTGTATATGTGATATATGTTTGTGCACTAGTTTGTATCATGATTGATGATACATGCAAACTTGGGTGTGTGTATGAATTACACCATATTTAAGATAATGGTTTAGGTTTTTATTTATTTTGGTAAAACAAAATGGTGGTTTTCTTTGTCTTGGCTTTGAAGCTTCATGAAGCTTTTAAGCATCTTTGATAAAGTCTACTCATTTTGTTTTGGATAAGATTTTTGTTAACCAAACCATTAACTCAAACTATGGTTTAGTCTCTACAAAGGTTAACTCATCCATGGTTGCATTATGATAGACTTCACTTGATTATTCTTTTTAGATAATTCATTTTTTCATTCTTTCATCTTCTTTTTCTTCAAGAAGAAGAAAAGCTTGCTAGAAATTTTTCAAGTGAAGAAATAGAGTGAGAAATCCAAATCCAAAGTGAACCCACTTCCTATTTCATCATCCTTTACTACTTGCCATTTAGTTTAGGGTGTTCTCTTCACAAAGTTCATGACCTAGTGAAGATGGAGCTTGAGCTTGAGTCTCCTCGACGTATATCATCTTCGGCCTCGAAGTCAACGAGCTTGCTCGTTCATTTCTCCGAGGAAACCGTCACAAGAGTCCGGGGTCTCGATGATCGTAGCGAAGGGACGTCAACATAGAGCTTTAGAAGTGAAGGACCAGTTCTACAAAGGTTGTAATCCCTCTCACTTAGTGTTAAAATGTTTAACATGCTTAGTTTCGCATAAACTCTAGTCTAAAGATCCGGCTTTGGGTTGTTCGGCACGGCTAAATTTTTAATCGGGCATGGTTGATACCTCGTAGTCCCTTGTGAGCGTACCTAGCAACCCTACAGAAAATTTAATTTACGTATATGCCATCCGCATTCGCCACTGGGTCCCGTCTTCGCCCGTTAGGTTACTTAACTAACGATAGAGCGGGGACTGGACTAGCGCGGGTGTAAAACATATACAACATCTAATAATATATATACCAATATACAATAATCGCTCCAGGCATGATAATATGCAACATTACAGAAAAATAATAAGCATCACAGAACAGTACAGATAATCTGGGATCCCCGGATTTCACAGAGCCGCTACTGAAACCTGACGTTCCTCTGGTCGTGTGGATAGCCTGTGCAATGAAACCTAGACCCCTACGGGTGCGGCAAGTTACCCGGCAAAACCTGAAGTGAGGTAGCCCCTTACAGCAAAGTGAATGGACCACCCAACACTTCACGGAATCCGGTAACTTGAGACCCCTCATTGGGTCAATTTGTACCCCCTACGAGTGCGGCGAATAGCCCGCCAATTCTAGAGTGAGGCCTCCTCCATCTCAACTCCATGAGATGCGGGCCCGTTGCCTTCTAGAACCCGGCTATCCGTGCACCCCACCGCAGGGTAATCCTAGTACAGAAAAGAAAATATATACAACGGGTACATCGACCTCAGCCCGTTCGTGCCCCAAAAGAATATTATACAAACAGGCAATGATGGCAGTCCACATGTTGGACGCTCGCCCCTCAATATCAAATGTTCAAATAAATTGAAACTGCGCTACCATTGCACACTGCTATCCACCACGACAAATCCGCAACATCACAGCACAACACAGAATATCAAAGCGAATGTCATGTTCGCAAATCCGTCTAAAGGACTATAGCAATTAGACGTAATTTTACCGCTCGAATGACATTCACGGTCATAGATATAATGTAAATACTGCATACTAACAAGTTTAAAATTTCGATCGACAAAACATCCCGAAGTGGTCCCCACGTACATCTGCCGTACAGTAAAAAATCTGGGCTCAAAAAGAAATATACCAAAAACCACAATTTCCCAAGACAAACTCACTCGAAAAATTTGGCTCACTGTTCCCACATACTGGCCGCGATTCCGCGGTCAAACCCTAGCTTTGACCGCGGATCTGCGGCAGTACTGTGGGATCACGTGCCCAAATTTTACCACAATGCTTCAAAAACCCTGCACAATTTTCTGTGATACGCAAAATAATTTTTAGACCAGATTAAAAATCGACAGAAACTTTTGCACTGAAATTGTAGTTTTCGAAAATCCGTTCGATCGATATTTTAAATGCGTTAGCACAAGTTAGTAAAGCTTAATGGCGAGGCCCTGATACCATTGTAAGTCCACAGTAGCGCCCCGGCCGTCTAAAAGACGCCAAATGCGGAACAAAAAAAATTTACAACTGGCGTTATCGCGTACTATAACCTGGATCTGCCATTATTGCTAAACTAACAAATTACAAAGTGGGTAGAAAAGTTATACCGAACGATTCGAGTCCTTCGGCTTTCAACCATCATCTCACGTTTTGTTGCGGCTACTCCGATCTCCTGAATCTCCAGTCTCCTCGTCCAGGTGACACCACGTCAACGAATCTTTAAACGAGCTCCTTCCTATGAACCGAGGCAACTCGATCATCAAGTTTGCTAAAAGAGATGACCAAGATTGATGTAGAGAATGAGTAGAACACTTTGTCTCGTTACATCCAAAACTATGGATGAACGGTTAATGAAGTTGCCATTTTGGAATCGGGTGAAATGAGAAATCTAGCTATCTAATTCCCATGAATCCAAAACTATATTCTTTTTCCAAATCAACAACCATATCAATTTCCAAGAGGGGCCGACCACTTAAGATGAGGGGGGAGGTGAGTGTAGGAGAGGGGAACGTGACCACAAGCAATAAATGATGAATGAGTCATAATACACCTAGCAAAAACATTAAATGAAACAATGAATCATCTTAACACATCATCTAATTATTTAATGCAAATTGATGACTCATTAATCCTAGTCACAACTTCTAGAAGCTTCCACACTCATCACCCTCATGACTCACCCAAGAAAAGATAAATCCGTCATTAACCGAATGTTAAAGACGGGTGATAGAAAACTGGAAACTGGCAACTTCCAAAAGCGATCCCGAAACGAATTTCAAGATAGCCCCGTAACAGTATAAACATACTCGTATTTGTATTACGACCGAATACAAATGCAACTAAGACAAAGATATTATATCAATACAGTATAATACTCGGATCCGGCTTAAACCAAAGCCTACCAGTATTATCTGCCCGAAATATGACACGTGCGTAAACGCACGTGCATTTTCCGAACCCTACCATAAAACCATACGGCCTCTACAACGTTTCGTCCGAACTTGGGAAACTGTCTGTGGGGGACTCTAATGACTCATCAACACACTGGCACTTGGTATAACCACTAGCACGTCGGAGGTACTAGCTGTACGTAACGGTTGCCTATGTATTGATTGGAAGGGAAGCTGATGTTGGTAATAGTGCCCTCAATGCAATTATCATAGTCGCAGGCAGGTGATCATGATGATTGAGAGAGAGCCTATACCGATAAAACAGTCTTACTCGAGATGATAGTATGCTATCTGTTTTGTCTTTATCATCATGTAAATGTTGATAAAGCCCATAGGATTTTTGCTTGACTGCCAGCGGTATGATGGCGATCATATATGTGGGAGCTGGGGTCTATAAGCACATCCTTAAAATGGCCCTAGTCGTGGGGGTTTCGAGATAGGGCATCGATACTCCAGAGTAGACTAGTGTATACAGTCGAGACCCCGACGAGAGATGGTGGCCGCTCTCACAAGCCATTGGTGTTAGTTGGTTCACCTAAGATGTATGCTGGTGCTCATTGGGTATGAGTACACCGGACTGGACTCGCCGGGAACCTTTGTAGGGTTCCTAGGCACCCTAGTGAGGTCTCACAAGGCATCGAACATGCCAATTTCAAAAATACGGTGCCGAGAAACCCTAGACTATGGATCGTCGGCTAGATTTCTAGGCGAAACAATAAACTAGTTAACACTTAACTGAGAGAATACGGAAATACAACCTTTGTAGATCCGGTCCTCCACCTCCACGGCTCCGAGATGAGGTCCTCTCCGCTGTCCAAATCAAATCCGGGCTCTAGCGTCGGCTTCGTCGGAGAATAGGCGAGCTAGGTCGTCGATGTCCATGCCGAAGATGATCTACGTCGAGGCATCGCTAAATCAAGCTCCGACTTCACCAAGTCAAGAAACTTGTGAAGAAAACACACTCTACTACTTGGCAAGAGGTAGAGGATGAAGAAATAGGAAGTGGGTAGACTTTAGAATTGGATTTCTCACTTGTTTTCATCAATCACCATTGATGAAGCAAGCTTCTTCAAGTGAAGAAGATGAAGAAGAAGAAGATGAATATTATGATAATTCTTTTTCAAAAAAGGAAATCATAAGAATACTTATCATAATGTAACCATGGTAATGTGTAGAGAGTTAATCATGGTTGAAAGGAATGGTTAGGGTTAAGCATGAGACAAAATGGTCACTTGGTCAAAGTCTTCATGAAGCTTCAACAAGCTTCCAAAGAAAGCCACCATTTTGCATTATGCTTAACATTTTCCAAAATGAATAAACAAATAAATAAATAGATATGAAAATGAAAACCCTAACCATTACATAACCATGGTTTAAACTTTACACAAAACACAAGTTAGCATGCATCATCAAACATGATACATACAAGTGCACAAAAATATATCGCATATACAATGCGCACAACCGAGTGAGAAAATCCATCTTAAGTGAACCGATACTAGTTAACGCAAAGTAATATATCAAATATATAATTATGCATTAAATCATTAAATCAACACTTGATTTAACGATCCGGTCATATCGCATATAACCGACTAGTATCCAATGTATCGGTTTATCGAATCAACCCTCGATTCGATAACTAGGTTATATCGCATATAACCATTCGACACATTGATCGTGAGAATGAAATACGGTATCACATACATGCATTATTCTCGGTCCGGCACATATCTCATATGCGCTCCTATTTCGTTTCGCTTGAGCCAGGAAACCTCTGTGTAGGACTCTAAAGACTCGTCAATACGCCGGCAGCAGGTGATGATCATATCAAACACCCACTAGCCGCAAGCGGTCTGCTAAACGTAACGGCCACCCGGGTATTGAGCGATCTGAAGATCGACGAGCAAGCCCGCTCACACTCCAGTGAATCCAACCAGTAACACTACCGTACAGTCCGGTCTGATCGTCTGATATGTCGCATATCTCGCCTAGGGGTGGTAAACGTCAGACCCCAATAGCTCGATAAGTCGTGTCGATATGAGGTCTATAACAATTCGAGAAACTACTGGTAACACTAACCAGTAAATCTCAGCAACCCTGGCCAGGGATTTCCTGTTATAGCCAATCGAACACAGTGCAACATCAACCCCCTATACCGGGAGAGACGAATCCCCTCCTATCGCTCATTGCCTCCATGTGACTCGGGACTGTACCCAAAAACCACCGTTTTGCACGCCCTCTAGGACGTGGTAAGATGGAAATCAAAGCACAGTGGGAACCACACGAGACTCTATGACGATCTCGGGTCAACAGACTACTCTGTACCAGTGTCACCAGAGAACTGCCATCTGACGTGAGGTATAATACCATCTGGGAGTTCTCGGCGAGTCCGTCCAGTGTACCCAGTCTCTACTGAGCACCCGTATATCATCTCTGATGTCAAACACCAATGGATATGGGATCATCCATCGCCCATCTGTATGGGTCGAGAAGGTATACGCTAGTCTACTCTGGTATATCGATGCCCCGTCTCGATACACCCACGACTAGGGACTGTGAAGGATGTACTTATGGACTACCATGTCCCCACTAGTATGATCCGCATCATAGTCCAGGTAGTCAAGTACACATCCTAAGGGCTTTACCAACATGTAACAGAGAGACAATCAGTATACACGTTAAGGTAAAGAGCAACTAGATAGCATACTATCATGTCGAGCAAGAAAGTCCTCCCTATATGTCCCAGCATCCACTACAATATACATCCTATGTACAGTAATGGCCTCTAGGGCATACATATAACTAACAATCTCCCACTTGCACTAGGGCCATCTGTAGCAGTGGTTGTAGTATCTCATACTCAACCATCCCATAAAAGTCTCTCTCTGGGAACAGGCCTTTGTGAGTGGATCCGCTGTGTTGTCCTCTGAGTCTACTCTCCAAACCTCGATCACCCTGGAGATCAACCATCTCCATGATCAGGTGACAATGCTTTAGAATTTTTCTGGATCACTGATGGGACGGACGTTCCTTGGCATAAGCCACAACTCCATTGTCACACAATGGGAGGAACTAAGTTCATCTCATGAACCAATATACACCCAGACAGCCACTTTGGTAGCATCTTAAGTAGCGATGTATCCTGCCTTTATCGTCTAGTATGTCACGGTATCTAGCTTGGAACTCTTCCAACATACCGTCCCTTTACTGAGGGAAAAGACAATGCCTGTGACTGACATTCAGTTGTCTTTATCACCCTGGAACCCTTCCAGTGATTCTCCCCAGGATCGATTGATACCATCTCACTACAACTAGTGAGAATCCTAACAACCATTTAGATCTATCTCATAGATCCAAAACCCAGGATTTAGGAGGCATCACTTTGATCCTATATGGAGAATCATTGTGATAAGCGGAGATTGACCTGGCGTAGCATAGGAAACTCCTTCCCTATCAAGAGCATGTCATCCACGTACTCTACGAGGATTATCACCATACTTCCTACTACCTTTTTGTATATACAAGGTTCATCTGCCATTTTGATGATGTCAAACTGTTTGACTAATCTATCAAAACAGAAGTTCCAACTCCGCGATGCCTGCTTTATCCTATAAAGCATCTTACACATGTTTCCGCTGCTCCCACTGTCTACGAAGCCCTCTGGCTGTGTACTTATAGACGCTCTCTTCTAAAACATCATTTAGAAAAGCTGTCATGACACCCAACCACCAGATATCATAGTCATGGTATGTAGCCGTGGCAAGTAGAATCTGGATGGACTTAAGCATAGATACTGGAAAAAGGTTTCATCATTATCCACGCCTGGTCAATGACGAAAACCTTTAACAAGTCTAGCTTTGAAAGTCTCAACTTTTCCATCTACACCAAGTAATCTTCTCAAGATATACTTGCTCCTGATGGGGATTTAACCCTTCAGATATAGCAACTAAAGTCCATACTTTGTTGGTGTATAAGGATTCCATCTCAGATCACTAAGCATCCAGCCATTCTTACAGAGTCTTACTCCTGATGGCCAGCTCGAAACTAGTTGGGTCATCATCTCATGATGCAATTCTCGCTCCCACTGTCATAGAGAAACCAAAATATCTCTCAGGTGGGTGAGGAACCCTACTAGATCGGCGGAGAGGCTGAGGTTTGTTGGAATCTACTGAATCCTTTGGTTCTTTCAAATCATCAGCTGCAGTTTGCATAGCTGGAACCTTTCCAGTTCTACATAACAGACCTTGCTTCGAGCTTGTCCGGATTTTGCTTTTAGACATAGGCCAGACAACCCCAAATCTTAACCATCTCAAGATATGGGCTCTTCCCTTTCCATATCACATATGAAGCGGTAGGCAACTGATTTGATTTTAACCCTATTCAATAGGTATGCAGCTTCTCAAGTGCATAACTCCTAAAAAGGAAATAGGTAACTCAGTAGTACTCATCATAGAGCACACCTTATCATATAGGGTGTGATTGCTCTACCCCGATATACCACCGTGCCATCGTGTATACGGAGGAGTAATGCTGAGAGAGAATCTCATTCTCCTTTAGAATTGTCCAGGAACTCCATGCATAAGTATTCTCCTCCTTGATCTCATCAAAGGACATAATACTTATACCCGTATTTTGGTTCTCTACTTCTAAATCATATTCTGTGAATATCTCAAAAGGTTCGGACTTGTGTTTCAACAGGAACATACGTCTGAATCTTGAGAGATTATCAGAGAATGTAACGAAGTACAAAGAACCAGTCCTGGCATATGTAGACAGGGGACTTTTCATACATCATCATGTATCAGTCCCAAGAGTTCACTAACTCTTTCTCTCTGTTTCCAATAAACAGAGCTTGGAAACAGAGCTGGTGTCATTATATCTTTGTGACATGACTGGCAAGTTTCACAAGATGTAAATTCAAAATGATTTAAATATGCATCTAAATGTAACTTCAGCTAGTCGGGTCGCATTGATATGACCTAGTCTACAATGCCTCAAAAAGGATCCGTTCATTTCTGAACTCTTCCTCTTGTGTGTGTTCCGTATACTAAAGAACTGTAGTTTGATTTAGAACATTAATGCTTTTAGATAACGTGCCTGAACCGATCAACTTTTGATATAGGTAATGTTCAAAACATTGTCCAACAATACAAAATTTTATCGTTTCTTTACTAATAAAGAGACAGATATGATTTTGCATAACAGGTTCGGTATCTAATAACATTCGTTCAGAATCAATGTATTGTAATACAGGGTGACAGTGACCAACAGACTTGGCTACAACACTTGCCCCGTTTTCTGCCTCATGAAACTTATCACCCGTTCTCAGTTCTCTACCTGTCTGCAGCCCTATGTAACAGATTACATATCTGGGATCCTGATCTGGTATCACATACCCAGGACGTAAAGAATACTGAGAAACAGTTCTCTGTAATGAACACACCCGAAGATGATGCATCATCATGCACTCTCCTCGTTTGGGCGGCACGGGAATTCTGGTAATCCCCAATTTCCTGCTCTGTCTTATAACAATTATAAGTTGGAGCGGGACCAACGTTCCCCAGCTCAGTATAACAAGCGGGTTCGGTCAATAATCCGTATTATTATCTTGATTAAGGCGTGATATGGTCGCTACCAGGAGAGAGAGAGAAGAAAACACTCAGCGTGCGCTCTGTCAAGAATAGATTGGTTATTATTTTATCTAATCAGAATGGCTCCCACTGCTTTTTATCAAATCTTCCTTCAAACCCTAAAAGGAAAGACTAGCTGGGATTAATTACACACTACAAGTTCGCCAATCTTTCAGCCAGGCCAGTGTCGGTACTTTGAGGGAGGTCCCCCGTGCTTTCGCACGAACCTAATTAATGTAAACCTCGTTTTCCCAGAGGCGTAACCCCGTTGACACCTTTCTAGACACCTACTTGATCGGCTAATTGTAATGTATAAAACTCTCCCAGGAGTAACACTTACTCGCAGCGGGTATCGGGATCCAACTATCTCATAGAAGGTATGCAATCTCATTGCAAATCTCAACACTTGAAATTCCCGATAATATTTTGCCCCTAGCGTGCTATGACCTTGACGAAAGCCAACAAACCATAGCCCGCTAGTCAAGTTCAACCCGTACATTTCTTGATCGAATTAAACCCACCCGCACGACCCTTGACGAAAGCCAACAAAGCCGCACGACTACCCTAATCCAATCGCATCGTATGCTGGCAGATAAGCAGCATATAGCTACCGCACACTGCACCTTGACGAAAGCCAACAAATGCAGCACGAATATTATATACTACTTATCTGAAATGACGGAGGGCTACGACAGGTTTTTCTGAAAACCTATTGCGTAATGAACTTGATATCGTTGTAGAATCAAATGATTTTGAAATGGAGTGTTTTTGAGGCTTTTCTAGTTTTGCTAAAGGAGTCACTCCCGGTGAAGGGATCTCGGTCCTTTCCTCGTCGAATGAGGTGCGGGATATATCATATATATCGCTGTGCAAAGCAAAAACCCAAAAGCAGTCAAAAGACAAACCGAGTGTGTAGCATCTGCCAGTTATTGCTAAAGGAGTCACTCCCGGTGAAGGGATCTCGGTCCTTTCCTTATCGAATAAGGTGCAGGATATATCATATATACCGCTGTGCAAAGCAAGAACTGTAGCTACCTGTTTTATTTTGAAATTCAATTCTACAACATCTTAGGTTTCTTTTACTTTCATTAATCACATTAATGAAGTCCCATCAATTATATACCTAAACATCACAGATAAATACGACGTACACTTATGCCATCCACATTCGCCTCGATGTCCCCTCGTGCACCGTTAGGTTAGGTAACTAACGGCAGAGCAGGGCAGGGCTAGCGCGGGTGTAAAACATAAGTAACGTCTATATAATATATCATATATACTATATACTGTATCTATCACAGAACATCACATGATCACATCACAGATATCGCAGCAGAAGAATCATATGAAATATTGGATATACTAGGACGTCCGTGTTTTCAATACGAGCCAGTATAAAACACGGATTCCACGGTCGCGATGAATAGCCAAACCCACACCCCTAGACCCCTACGAGAGCGGCAAGCAACCCTACCAATTCTAGAGTTAGGAGACGCGGACTCGACTCCTCGAGTTGGTCTCCCACTGGACTCCAGAACCCGGTTACTTATGCTCCCCTCCTTGGGTCTATCCTAGTGCGGAAAAGTAAATAATATACAAAGGGTGACAACTTCCGCTACCTGGAAGCGCCCCAAACGAAAGAATATTACATACAAGTTTTTACATGAATGAAAATGAAAAACACTCATCTCACATGTGGCACGCCGTACTGCCCCAAACCCGAAGGTTCAAAGGGCAGTTCAAGACGGTCACATAATCGAGTTAAGGTTTGTTGTCTTCTAGAGGGACCATCGAGTTACTTGCACTACTTAGAACGTCGTTAAACTACGGAAAAATCCAACACTTGGAAATTTCGCGACAGGGGAAAAATTGGGTATTTATATCCGGTCGAACTTTTTAACATATTCTAAAATTTATCCGGAAAGCCACGCAGACAAAATTTGATACTCCGATCGAAACACCGAATCCCCAAAACAAACCCAGAAAATTCAACTCTTGAATAAAAATTAAAAATTCCCAGAAAATCCAGCATAATTTATCAGGAATTACTGTGCAAACAATGAGGGATGACGTCACCATATAGCCGCGGAACCGCTGCAGAATCTAGGCTTCTGCCGCGGTTCCGCCGCAATAAACACTGTTCATCGAAAAAAATTTGCATCGTAATTCTTATTGTTCCCTGCTGAATTTTTTAGCAATTTTTAATTTGGAAAAATCCCAGTTTTTGGAAAAAGGACAGAGAGCAATTTTGAAATGGGTTTTCGGGTTCGTTCGGACTTCAAATTCCGTCTAGACTTCGCCTAAGGCTCTAGCTAGGCTCTGATACCACTGTAGGGTTCCTAGGCACCCTAGTGAGGTCTCACAAGGCATCGAACATGCCAATTTCAAAAATACGGTGCCGAGAAACCCTAGACTATGGATCGTCGGCTAGATTTCTAGGCGAAACAATAAACTAGTTAACACTTAACTAAGAGAATACGGAAATACAACCTTTGTAGATCCGGTCCTCCACCTCCACGGCTCCGAGATGAGGTCCTCTCCGCTGTCCAAATCAAATCCGGGCTCTAGCGTCGGCTTCGTCGGAGAATAGGCGAGCTAGGTCGTCGATGTCCATGCCGAAGATGATCTACGTCGAGGCATCGCTAAATCAAGCTCCGACTTCACCAAGTCAAGAAACTTGTGAAGAAAACACACTCTACTACTTGGCAAGAGGTAGAGGATGAAGAAATAGGAAGTGGGTAGACTTTAGAATTGGATTTCTCACTTGTTTTCATCAATCACCATTGATGAAGCAAGCTTCTTCAAGTGAAGAAGATGAAGAAGAAGAAGATGAATATTATGATAAGTCTTTTTCAAAAAAGGAAATCATAAGAATACTTATCATAATGTAACCATGGTAATGTGTAGAGAGTTAATCATGGTTGAAAGGAATGGTTAGGGTTAAGCATGAGACAAAATGGTCACTTGGTCAAAGTCTTCATGAAGCTTCAACAAGCTTCCAAAGAAAGCCACCATTTTGCATTATGCTTAACATTTTCCAAAATGAATAAACAAATAAATAAATAGATATGAAAATGAAAACCCTAACCATTACATAACCATGGTTTAAACTTTACACAAAACACAAGTTAGCATGCATCATCAAACATGATACATACAAGTGCACAAAAATATATCGCATATACAATGCGCACAACCGAGTGAGAAAATCCATCTTAAGTGAACCGATACTAGTTAACGCAAAGTAATATATCAAATATATAATTATGCATTAAATCATTAAATCAACACTTGATTTAACGATCTGGTCATATCGCATATAACTGACTAGTATCCAATGTATCGGTTTATCGAATCAACCCTCGATTCGATAACTAGGTTATATCGCATATAACCATTCGACACATTGATCGCGAGAATGAAATACGGTATCACATACACGCATTATTCTCGGTCCGGCACATATCTCATATGCGCTCCTATTTCGTTTCGCTTGAGCCAGGAAACCTCTGTGTAGGACTCTAAAGACTCGTCAATACGCCGGCAGCAGGTGATGATCATATCAAACACCCACAAGCCGCAAGCGGTCTGCTAAACGTAACGGCCACCCGGGTATTGAGCGATCTGAAGATCGACGAGCAAGCCCGCTCACACTCCAGTGAATCCAACCAGTAACACTACCGTACAGTCCGGTCTGATCGTCTGATATGTCGCATATCTCGCCTAAGGGTGGTAAACGTCAGACCCCAATAGCTCGATAAGTCGTGTCGATATGAGGTCTATAACAATTCGAGAAACTACTGGTAACACTTACCAGTAAATCTCAGCAACCCTGGCCAGGGATTTCCTGTTATAGCCAATCGAACACATTGCAACATCAACCCCTTATACCGGGAGAGATGAATCCCCTCTTATCGCTCATTGCCTCCATATGACTCGGGACTGTACCCAAAAACCACCGTTTTGCACGCCCTCTAGGACGTGGTAAGATGGAAATCAAAGCACAGTAGGAACCACACGAGACTCTATGACGATCTCGAGTCAACAGACTACTCTGTACCAGTGTCACCAGAGAACTGCCATCTGACGTGAGGTATAATACCATCTGGGAGTTCTCGGCGAGTCCGTCCAGTGTACCCAGTCTCTACTGAGCACCCGTATATCATCTCTGATGTCAAACACCAATGGATATGGGATCATCCATCGCCCATCTGTATGGGTCGAGAAGGTATACGCTAGTCTACTCTGGTATATCGATGCCCCGTCTCGATACACCCACGACTAGGGACTGTGAAGGATGTACTTATGGACTACCATGTCCCCACTAGTATGATCCGCATCATAGTCCAGGTAGTCAAGTACACATCCTAAGGGCTTTACCAATATGTAACAGAGAGACAATCAGTATACACGTTAAGGTAAAGAGCAACCAGATAGCATACTATCATGTCGAGCAAGAAAGTCCTCCCTATATGTCCCAGCATCCACTACAATATACATCCTATGTACAGTAATGGCCTCTAGGGCATACATATAACTAACAACCTGCTGGTTGGTATTATACCTAGCGTCAGATAGCAGTTCCCTGGTGACATTTGTACATGTTAGTTCGTCGACCTGAGGTCGTCATTTGTCTCGTGTGAGTTCCCACTGTACTTTGATTTATACCTTACCACGGGTCAAAGGATTCGTGCAAACAGGTATTTTTTGGGTACAGTCCCGAGCCACATGGAGGCAGTGAGCAGATTATCGGGGATTCGTCTCTCCCGCTATTGGGTGTGAGATCGCGCTGTGTTTAGGAGAGCCATTACACGAAATCCCTGGCCAGGGTAATCGAGATTTACTGGAAGGTATTCCAGTAGTATCTCAGGGTGTTCTGGGCTGCTCTCTGACAAGACTTATACAGCTATTGGGGGTCTGACGTTTACCAGCCCCCTAGGCCCTATATGCGACACTCATAGACGAACGGACCAGAATATATGGATATTGTCACTGTCAGGCTCAGTAGGGTTTCTGGATGAGTTCGCTCATTAGCTTCCCTTCCGATCAATACATAGGCAACCGTTACGTACCGCTTGTACCTCTGACGTGCTAGGGGTTATACCCAGTGCCAGTGTATTGATGAGTCATTATAGCCCCCTACAGACAGTTTCCCAAGTTCGGGAGAAACGTTGTCGAGGCCGTATGGTTTTATGGTAGGGTTCGAAAAATGCACGTGCGTTTACGCACGTGTCATATTTCGGGCAGATAATACTGGTGGGCTTTGGTTTAAGCCAGATCCGAGTATTATACTGTGTAGGTATAATATCTTCGTCTCAGTTGCATTTGTATTCGGTCGTAATACAAATGCGGGTATGTTTATACTGTTACAGGGTTATCCTAAAATTCGTTTCGGGATCGCTTTTGGAAGTTACCAGTTTTCAGTTTTCTATCACCCGTTTTTAACATTCGGTTAATTACGGATTTATCTTTCCTTCATTGGGTGCGTCATTGTGTGTGGAAGTTTCAAGATTGGTTACTAGGATGGTGAGGTGGCTTAGTACATTAATGGAGCTTTAAATGTGTGATGATGTGTTATTTTGGTTCAATGTATGCAATTAAGGTTATGCAAGGTGTAATTGTGACTCACTCTCTTCATTAATGATACGGTCACTCTCTTCCTCCTACACTCACCCTTCTCATTCCCTTTAAAGTGGACCGCCCATTCTAGTGAGAGTATGGATTGATTTTTGGAAAAAGATTATGATAGTTTAGTTCATGGAAATTTTATATAGCTCAATTTCCATTTACCCGATTCAAAAAGGCAACTTCATTAACCGTTCGTCCATAGCCTTGGACATAATGAGGCAAAGTGTTCTACTCATTCTCTACATCAATCTTGGTCATCTCTTTTAGCAAACTTGATGATCGAGTTGCCTCGGTTCAGAGGCGGGAGCCCGTTTAAAGATCCGTCGACGTGGTGCCACCTGAACGACGAGATTGGAGATCGAGCGAGTTCGGATCAGCTGCAACAAAGCGTGGGATGATGGTTGAAGACCGAAGGACCCGGATCGTTCGGTATAACATTTCTACCCACTTTACAGTTTGTTAGTTTAGCATTAATGGCAGATCCTGCGATAAAGTATGCGATAGCGCTAGTTCTAAAAAGTTTTTGTTCAACAATTGGCGTCTGAAAGACGGCCGGGACGCTACCGTAGACTTACAATGGTATCAGAGACACGCCATTAAGCTTTACTAACTTGTGCTAACGTGTTTAAAATATCGATCGAACGGATTTTCGAAAATCACAATTTTCAGTGTTAAAGTTTCTGTTGAATTTAAATCTGTTCTAAAAATTATTTTAACCATACCAGAAATATAAGCAGGCTTTTTTATTGAAACAGCAGAAAAACGATCCCCCAATTCGACCGTATGGCCACGGATCCACGGTCAATGCCAACCTTTGACCGTGGAAGCGCGGCTGTCTTGGTGAATTTGTGGGCCATTTTTCTTCTGGGCTTTCATCTTGGGAAATTGTGGTTTCTGGTTCTGTTCTTTTGGGCCCAGTTTTTATTACTATACAGCAGATGTTTGTGGGGCCCACTTCGGGAAATTTTTTCGGTCGAAATTTTAAACTTGTTAGTTTGCAGTACTTACTTTATATCTCCGACCGTGAATGTCATTCGAGCGGTAAACCGCGTCTAATTGCTATAGTTCTTTTAGACGGGTTTGCGAACGTGACATTCCCATTGATGTTCTGTGTTGTGCTGTGATGTTGCGGATTTGTCATGGTGGATAGCAGTGTGCAATGGTAATGCTATTTGGATTTATTTGTACATTTGATATTGCGGGGCGAGCATCCAACATGTGGACTGCCGTCACTGCCTGTTTGTATAATATTCTTTTGGGGCACGACCGGGCTGAGGTCGATGTACCTGTTGTATATATTTTTCTTTTCTGTATTAGGATTACCCCGCGGCAGAGTGCACGGATAGCCGGGTTCTGGAGGTCAACGGGTCCGTATCTTATGGCTTTGAGAGGCAGAGGGGCCTCACTCTAGAATTGGCGGGCTATTCGCTGCACTCGTAGGGGGTACAGGTTGACGCAAGGAGGGGTGCTCAAGTTACCGGATTCCGTGAAATGTTGGATGGTCCGTTCACTATGCTGTAAGGGGCTGCCTCGTTTCAGGTTTTGGCGGGTAACTTGCCGCACCCGTAGGGGTCTAGGTTTCCTTGCACAAGCTATCCACACGACCAGGGGAACGTCGGGTTTCAGTAGCGGCTCTGTGAAACCCGGGGATCCCAGATTATCTGTATTGTTCTGTGATGCTTATTACTTTTCGGTAATGTTGCATATTATCATGCCTGGAGCGATTATTGTATATTAGTATATATACTATTAGATGTTGTATATGTTTTACACCCGCACTAGTCCAGTCCCCGCTCTGTCGTTAGTTAAGTAACCTAACGGGTGATGACGGGACCTAGTGACGAATGCGGATGGCATATACGTACATTTTATTTTCGTTCTTTTCTGGTGTGATTAATTGATGGGACTGCATTGATTCTTATCAATGCAAGGATAAAACAAACCTATATTTGATGTTGTTGGAACAAATTTTAAAAAGAGTTATTACAAAGACGTTTCCTTTTGTTATGTACAGTGGTATTCGGTTATGAATATCCAGCACCTCATTCGACGAGGCAAGGGTCGAGATCCCTTCACCGGGAGTGACCTTTTGGGCAGAAGTTTGCGTCAGGGTAATAACTTTAGTATAGTCGATCACAAGTTGCTTTGCATCGCGATATTCAGTTAGAATATCCTGCACCTCATTCCACGAGGAAAGAGACGAGATCCCTTCACCTGGAGTGACCTCTTTAGCAAAGGTTTTCGCCACTATATTTTTTATGAAAAACTATCAGGTTCCTTCAACGAGATCAAGTTCATTACGTTAAAGGTTTTTCGCCAAAAACCAGTCGTAATCCTCCGTCATTTCTTATGAATGGTCAGTAGTATTCAAGCTATATTTGTTGGCCTACGTCAAGGCATAATGTTTGGTAGCTGCTGGGTATTCATTTGTTGCATAGATAGATGCATTAGTTCAGGACAGACGTACAACCTTGTTGGCCTATGTCAAGGGCATGTATGATGGACCTAAATTAATCAGGACAACGAAGGGTAGAACTTGACATGTGGCTTATGATTTGTTGGCCTACGTCAAGGTCATAAGAGCATGGGATAAAAATTATATCGGGAGATTCAAATATACAGGAAACTTGCTAAACTTGAGCATACCTTCTGGAGTGTGATAACGTGAGTGGATACCGTCACGTTATCATGGGATGAGAGTTGGATCCCGATTCCCACTGATGAGTTAGTTTACTCTTCGAGTGATCCCGACTAATTCTTCTTTAAGGTTTGGAGGAGAATTTGAGATAACAGTTGGAGGTTTCTTGATTAGATAAAGTGATAACCATTCTGATCTAGGTTAGAGTGCACGCAGAGTGTTTCTTTTCTCTCTCTCTCTCTGGCAGCGACCTTTGACCGACCATAGACTATAACTCAGTGACCAAGTTAACCGAACCTTCTTAAAATACTGGCTTTTGGATTGTCTATAGTTGCATAAGTCATTGCCGCTCCTTCTTTTACCCTTTGTATTTCTCAGAACACCCCGTATTACTATGGACATCCACTTCCATTGGATAGATCCATCGTATGGTTATATATACACGAACTCGGAGGGATTTCTTCGAGGATGGATCCAGTTTCAGGAGAAATAGAATTGGTTTATTCAGTTGTCTTTTATTATCAACTTCTCTCAGGTTGCGAGAGCTCCTTGGTTTAGGAGAGTATACCTATTACGCTTATTGGATAGTCTTATTTCAAACCATAGGCAGGTGCCAAAAGGTAGGGAATGAAGAAAACCAATTAGCCTAAGAAGGGTGTACAGAAGGTAATAACTAAAGACAAAAATAAAGGGATTAGAAAGAGGGCAAAGTAAATTGCGAATGCAATCATTCACTACCAAACCACGTATTTCATCGCCAATCCTACTTCACCTTTCATTTCTCCAGAGCAACCCGTATCACTACGAACATCCAATTCCATTAGATAAATCCATCGTATGGTTATATACGAACTCGAAGGATATTTTTTCGAGGATGGATTCTGGTTCAGGAGAAATAGGAATAAGGTTTATTCAGTTGTCTTTTATCATCACCTTCTCTCAAGTTGCGAGTACTCCTAGGTTTAGGAGGGTATACCTATTATGCTTACTGGGTATTCTTCTTCCAAACCATAGGTTGGTGCCGAACGGTAGGGAAGGAAGAAAACCATTTTAGCCTAACGATGGTGTACAGAAGGTAACGACTAAAGACAAATAAAGGGAATTGGAGAGTTGGCAGGGAAATTTACGGTTACAGTCATGAATCTGAATAAAGGAAAAAGGCATTACTATGAATACCCGGACACCCTTTCGAAACGTATTCATGTTTCATTTTCACTGTGTATTGTTAATAGAAAACTGATTTCCAAATTAGACACTTACTCCAGGGTATGTATTTACCAGGTAAGATTCTCACATCTGTATGGTTTTACAGATGTTGAGTGGGAGTAAGTTATTGGGAATTAGGTGATCATCCTCATTATATCGGAATTCGTTGTAATTGGTGATATTTGAGGAAATCGTTTGGGTACAGTTTTCAACCTACGATGCACAGGTTTTGAGTTATTCAACTCAGCGGACTTATACAGAGTATTGTATATTGTCTAGTGTCCATCAGGATTAAGGGGTTGGTCCTCGTACTCTGTTTTGTTTACTTATGACTTCTCTAGCTTTTAGACAAGTGTTTCGTAGAAATACAATGTCTAAGTTTTGAGAAGTTGTGGGTATAGGAATAAAGTAGAGAACCAGGTGTCGCAAGTATCGGGATTCTTCAAAGAAATCGAAGATGTAGATTCTTGTGATTGGTATTCAGTTAATGGTTTTGAGAAACTTATTTCTCTTTCGGGTTACTCATAATTGGATGTATTCCTAAGTTGAGTAATGCTGATTAGCCTCTCTCCATTAAATTGATATGCACTGGAGACAGCTGCATGATTAGAATCTAGTTCCAATTAAACAAGAGCCAAAGTTTCTATATTAGATATAGAATGGTTCATATCTTAACGATGTTAAGGTACGGAGAGTTGTCCGGCTTATGCTTAAAACCAGACACTGGATAACTCAAGTCATGTTTCTGTAATGGCAGTTTGTGGGTTGACCCTGGCTTTGACGAGGGTTGACTTTCTACCATGTGGAAGATCAATAGTGATATTGTTCTTAACTCGCCACAGTTTTAGTAAAATGGATTTTTTCAGAAAACAGTTGTGGGAGTATAGTAGAACTGGAAGTCCAGAACCGCAAATGATTACGGAAAATTTAATAGGACCTATATATTCAATCAGATTTGACATTCCAATAGCCACTCCGCAGACATAGTGGGTAACCTAAGACACCCGAGAGGTACTCCGGTAGCCTCAAAGACGGTGACAGGGAGGTTCTTGTTTACTCAGACTTGACACTACTATTATTCTAGACTATGATACCCGGCAGAAGGATATGTATAGCGTCGTTCTATACTAGTTTTAGAAGTACACGTATATATTATTCTGCCATAGGCTTGTTGTGGTCAGTGGGAGCAGCGGAAGCATAGTGGGAAAGTAGCTTATGTCTATTTATAGGCTTGAGCAGATAAAGCAGAGATTAAATCATCTTGTTTTGATGTAACAGTCATGGCTTTGACTTCATCAGAATAGGGGATGGATCTGTTAAGAAGGTAGTAGGGTGTGATGTCCTGGTATTTGGATGACATACACAGAGTAGGAAGTAAAATTCCTATACTACGATCGGTTATACTATGGTCGTCACACAGTTGTTTCTCCACAAAGGATATGGATATAATATCAAACATTCTGATTACTAGATTTATGGTTTTAGATCTAGAATTGGGTAGTTTCCCAATATGGGTACTTTGACAGTATTCTAATAGTATTTTAGAATAGATGACTCCTCGCATGGTGGTGTACCTGCAGGTGATGGAGTCACCCTCTCTACAGGTGTCTTACAGACTAAAGGGGAGAGGGATATGCATGATTGGCAGATCACTTTCTTAGGCAATTGAGTCAATCGCGAGATGTCAAGTACCACACCAGATGTTGTTTTTGCACTAGATGCGATAATTTTATATTAATCCAATCCTGGAGAAACATTAAGAAGCAGTTTTAGAACATGAATGGATGTTCTATGGATTTGATAATGGCAGCCTCCTTGAGGAGACGGTTATCATTCCAGGCTTCAAAGGTGACATGGATGACAGAGTGATTGTCAGAGTTATAGTTTTCCCTCTGACGAGGGACAATATTATGGACAGTTGGTCTAAGAGGATACTGTGGGAAGCATAGGGCTGGACACTGATTAGTTTCAGTTGTCGATACAGTCTAAGAAGTTTGGATTTGTAGTTCATTTATGAACTAGGTCCCATCAGATATCCAGACATATTCTAAGACAGGTATTACTCAATTCGGGAGATGGTTTTCTCCGTGAAGTTGAGATATATAGAGAGATACAGAAAGAAACATCGCAGCGGATCCACTCACTTAGGCCATTTCTCGAACACATTAGTTTTACAAACAGGCTTTGTGAGACTGATTAGTAGAGAAGTTGGGTGTTCGGTATCACACGAGCTGTGAGTATGCGACATCACAATAATTGGCCTTAAGTGCAATTGGGAGATTGCTGGAAATAGTGCCCTCAATGCAATTATCGTAGTCGCAGGAAGGTGATCATGATGATTGAGAGAGGGCCTATACCGATAAAACAGTCTTACTCGAGATGATAGTATGCTATCTGGTTTGTCTTTATCATCATGTAAATGTTGATAAAGCCCATAGGATTTTTGCTTGACTGCAAGCGGTATGATGGCGATCATATATATGGGAGCTGGGGTCTATAAGCACATCCTTAAAGTGTCCCTAGTCGTGGGAGTTTCGAGACAGGGCATCGATACTCCAGAGTAGACTAGTGTATACAGTCGAGATCCCGACGAGGGGCGGTGGCCGGTCTCATAAGCCATTGGTGTTAGTTGGTTCACATAAGATGTATACAGGTGCTCATTGGGTTATGAGTACACCGGACTGGACTCGCCGGGAACCTGCTGGTTGGTATTATACCTAGCATCAGATAGTAGTTCCCTGGTGACATGTATACACGTTAGTTCATCGACCCGAGGTTGTCATTTGTCTCGTGTGAGTTCCCACTGTAGTTTGATTTATACCCTACCACGGCTCAAAGGAGTCGTGCAAACAGGTATTTTTTGGGTACAGTCCCGAGCCACATGGAGGCAGTGAGCAGATCATCGGGGATTCGTCACTCCCGGTATTGGGGGTGAGATCGCGCTGTGTTTAGGAGATCCATTACATGAAATCCTTGGACAGGGTAATCGAGATTTACTGGAAGGTATTCCAGTAGTATCACAGTGTGTTCTGGGCTGCTCTCTGACACGACTTATACAGCTATTGGGGGTCTGACGTTTACCAGCCCCTATGCCCTATATGCGACACTCATAGACGAACGGACCGGACTATATGGAAATTGTCACTGTCAGGCTCAGTAGGGTTTCTAGATGAGTTCGCTCGTCAGCGTCCCTTCCGATCAATACATAGGCAACCGTTATATACAGCTTGTACCTCTGACGTGCTAGGGTTATACCCAGTGCCATTGTATTGATGAGTCATTAGAGCCCCCCACAGACAGTTTCCCAAGTTCGGCCGAAACGTTGTAGAGGACGTATGGTTTTATGGCAGGGTTCGGAAAATGAACGTACGTTTATGCACGTGTCGTATTTCGGGCAGATAATAGTGGTGGGCTTTGGTTTAAACCGGATCCGAGTATTATGCTGTGTAGATATAATATCTCCGTCTCAGTTGCATTTGTATTCGGTCGTAATACAAATACGGGTATGTTTATACTGTTACGGGGTTATCCTGAAATTCATTTCGGGATCTCTATTGGAAGTTGCCAGTTTCCAGTTTTCTACCATCCGTCTTTAACATTCGGTTAAATACGGATTTATCTATCCTTCATTGGGTGAGTCATTGTGTGTGGAAGCTACAAAATTGGTGACTAGGATGGTGAGGTGGCTTAGTGCATTAATGGAGCTTTAAATGAGTAATGATGTGTTATTTTGGTTCAATGTATGCAATTAAGGTTATGCAAGGTGTAATTGTGACTCACTTTCTTCATTAATGATATGGTCACTCTCTTCCTCCTACACTCACCCTCCTCCTTCCCTTTAAAGTGGCCGACCCATTCTAGTGAGAGTATGGATTGATTTTTGGAAAAAGATTATGATAGTTTAGTTCATGGAAATTTCTTATAGCTCAATTTCCATTTACTCGATTCAAAAAGGCAACTTCATTAACCGTTCGTCCATATCCTTGGACGTAACGAGACAAAGTGTTCTACTCATTCTCTACATCAATCTTGGTCATCTCTTTTAGCAAACTTGATGATCAAGTTGCCTCGCTTCAGAGGCGGGAGCCCGTTTAAAGATCCGTCGACGTGGTGCCACCTGGACGACGAGACTGGAGATCGAGCGAGTTCGGATCAGCTGCAACAAAGCGTGGGATGATGGTTGAAGACCAAAGGACCCGGATCGTTCGGTATAACATTTCTACGCACTTTACAGTTTGTTAGTTTAGCGTTAATGGCAGATCCTGCGATAAAGTAAGCGATAGCGCTAGTTCTAAAAAGTTTTTGTTCCGCAATTGGCGTCTGAAAGATGGCCGGGGCGCTACCGTAGACTTACAGCTGACAAGCGAACTCATCCAGAAACCCTACTGAGCCTAACAGTGACAATATACATACAGTCCGGTCCGTTCGTCAATGAGTATCACATATCGGCCTAGGGGGCTGGTAACGTCAAACCCCCAATAGCGGTATAAGTCGTGTCAGAGAGTAGCCCAGAACACCCTGAGATACTACTGGAGTACCTACCAGTAAATCTCCTGCCTCGGCCGCGGGCTTTGTGTAATGGCTCTCCTAGACACACCGCGATCTCACCCCCAATACCGGGAGAGATGAATCCCTTGCCGATCCGCTCACTTGCCTCCATATGGCTCGGGACTGTACCAAAAAAATATTTGTTTGCACGACTCCATTGAGCCATGGTACGGTAGAAATCAAAGCACAGTGGGAACTCACACGAGACAAATGACGACCTCAGGTCGATGAACTAACCTGTACACATGTCACCAGGGAACTGCTATCTGACGCTAGGTATAATACCAACTAGCTGATTCCCGGCGAGTCCTATCCGGTGTACTCATAACCCAATGAGCACCTGTATACATCTTAGGTGAACCAACTAAAACCAATGGCTTGTGAGATCGGCTATCGCCCCTCGTCGGGGTCTCGATTGTATACACTAGTCTACTCTGGAGTATCGATACCCTGTCTTGAAACTCCCACGACTAGGGACACTTTAAGGATGTGCTTACAGACCCCATCTCCCACGTATATGATCGCCATCATACTGCTGGCAGTCAAAAGAATCCTATGGGCTCTATCAACATGCAATAGTGAACTAAAGCTTGCATGCGATGATAAAGACAAACCAGATAGCATACTATCATCTCGAGCAAGATTGTCATATCGGTATAGGTCCTTCCTCAATCATTGCAATCACGTACCTGCGATCCAAGCTGATTGACTTTGAGGGCACTATATCCAACAGCGACGCTTCCGTTCTCCCCAATCAGAGCAAAGCTCTATATTGAAATTCTAAAGTCAAAAATTGAAGCAACGCTTCAGATCCAGCGCCAGGCGCGCTGCGCCCTACGTGTCAAACACGGGTGCGATAGCGCTAGGTGCACTGCGCGCCACGTGTCAAACACGGGTGCCTTAGCGCTAGGCGCGCCGCGCGCCACGTGTCAAATACGTGTACGCTAGCGCAGTTGTGCTGCGCTCTGCGCTACGCACCTTAAATTAGAACATAGCTCTGTTTCTATGATTGGAAAGCGAAGCAATGTTTCATGAAAAGTGCTAACATCAAATGCGCTTGCAAAAAGAGTCAAAGACTCTGAAGCGGTGCTCACGTGCAAAGCACAGAAGCGCTTCACCCTTACAAGAATTACTTACACCTTATTATAGCAAATCAAATTATGCAGCGCATAAGCATAACAAAGAATTAAACAAAGGAACACTTAACGGATAATAAAATACTTAATTAAAACATCTGTTTATTATTACATTGAAAAAAGATCACCAAACATGGGATCAAAAGGACAGGGGTTTGCAAAGCTAAGGAGGAGATTGTCCAGTTCTCTCTCCGTCTTCTCTACCATGTCAAAACGACGATCCTCCCGAGGAGTAGCCATCCATCGATCAACGCCGCATTCCCCAGAGAAAGTGGAGATAACAACCCTACGAGCCCGTATCTGGCTCAGCAAGTGGATAGAGCAATCCCTCAGGGCTTTAGTGATCAAATACGCCTCAAAGAAACACTCGATCTTGCCTTCAGCAACATCAAGCATTGCTGAGGACATCTCTGCCGGAGGAGGAGGAAGATCAGCGAGCACAGATGCAAGGATCATCCGAAGCCAAATAGATTGTGGGGGGAAAGGAGACCCCACATGAGTCAAAAGCTCGTACAGTGCAGCGTCGCATTGCTCATCCATAAGAGAATGATCCACCAAGCGCGCAACAAAATGAGGAACAATGTCTTGAATGGGCACTTCCCATGGTTGTCGACGGGCATGTGGGTGGTTACAAGCCATAATTGAGAGGGTTCTTTGGAGATGAGAAAAGAAAGAAGCTTTGCTTCTAGTTATAAAGACTAGACACAGAAAATTTTGTGCACAGTGGAACTATTTCCAAGACTTGGGAAATGAAAGTTCTAGGGAATACAAGTATGACTTAAAAGGAAGGTGAAATGACACCTCTGTTGAAGCAACGCTTCAGCGCTAGCGCTAGGCACGTTGCACGACACGTGTCAAACATGGGGGCGCTAGCACAGTTGCGCTGCGCGCCACGTGTCAAACGCAGGCGCGCTAGCGTAAGGGGCGCCAGCGCTGGAATTAAAAATTCTCTACCGTTAGATCAAAGGATCTAATAATAATGATAAATTATTATTTAATCAGAATTAAATTCTGTTAAGGAAAGATTCCTCAAAATCTTTCCAAACAACAAGATTGTGCTTTAAGCACTGTTGGATCAATGATCCAATGGTAAATAAAAATTACCAATGACAGAACAAATTTTGCATGGAAAGATTTCTCAATCTTATTAAAATAAGAAGATTATCTTCTGCAAAGTAGAAGCCTTAGGATCAAAGATCCAACGGTGGGAAATATTCCCAAATCAATCAGAGAAAGATCTCTTAAAACTGATTTAACAAATCAATTGGCCCTATATAAAGGCCCCAAGACTTAAAGTCTCATATAGAAAAAACCCTCCGCAAACTTTGAGAAAACTCAAAGAGAAAGAAAGGCAAGCCTTCAGCGAAAGAAGATCACTTCTTCAAGGTAAAGAACATGATTCTTGAACAAAGAGATGAAACCATCTCATAAAAAGAAGAACTATCTTCTAAAAAAGATCGTAGATCTACAAAAGACCGTGGCCTTTGATAAAAAAGAGATCAAAAGATCTCATCATAAAAACCAAAAGGAAGTATTCACTTCATTCACAGATCGTCGATCTACTAAGGCAGCGCCTTTCTTATAAATAAGAACTATCGGTTCTTGAAATCTTGAGGCAAAGCCTCTTTTTTAAAAGAACATAAGCTTGTTCTCTGATCACAAATTTGATCAAGTGCGCTCTGCGCTATTGAAATGTGCCCTGCACTCATGAACTGCACTTTTGCGCTCCATGGACCGGCGCTCAGCGCCAAAACATGCCACGTGTCAACCACAGACACCGCTTGTGCTTTACGCTTCTGAAACAACGCACTGAGCCCATGGACCGGCGCTCAGCACCAAGCACGCCATGTGTCACTCACTGGTGCGCCCTTGAACCAGCGCAAAGTGCTCATAAATTGAAAGCGCAACGCACTAATAAACTGGCGCTTAGCGCTAAGCGCAACACGTGTCCTTTTCATGTGCGCTACCTGACAAAAGCGCAATGCTCTCTTTGATTGGTGCAAAGCGCCTGGCGCACCACATGGCATACTGTCAGAACACACTTTATTCTGATGAATGCTATGCATTCAGTAAAAGACAAAAGATGTCAGAACCCAATGCTTACCATTATTAAAAGGGCCGAGCCCAAATAAAGGCTTAATAGCCAGAACGACAAAAAAATGTTAAACATTTATTGGACTTAGCCCAATTCTGGCCATAAGTCCTCAACTCATATTAATTGAGCCTATCTGCTCATGAATATTTTAACAGATCTTAGTCCCAAATTGGACTACAGATCTTCAAACCAACTCACACCGGTTCGAGGGTACATCTCTTTACTCCTCTGATATCTGTCGTTGTAATCCTTTAACGTCTTCAGAGAGGTGACGGGTCCCAACAACCATACGTTTCTACGAACTGTGGGGTCCTTAAACTCATGGACTACGACGTCCTTAAACTTTATAGACTACGATGTCTTTAAACTACGGACTGTGGGGTCCTTAAACTCATGGACTACGATGTACTTAAACTTGATAGACTACGATGTCTTTAAACTACGGATTGTAGGGTCCTTAAACTCATGGACTACGATGTCCTTAAACTTCATAGTCTACGATGTCTCTAAACTATGGACTGTGGGGTCCCTTTAAACCCATGGACTACGATGTCCTTAACCTGGACCGAGATGTCCTTAAACTACCGATGGACCGTAATGTCCTTAAACTAATATCGGACCGTAACTGTCCTTAAACTAACTGACCGCAATTTCCCTAAACTAAACAGTAGAGTTCAAATGCTCTTTTGTTGGATCTAAATGATCCTGTGAAGTTGATCTTAGTCTAAAATTAGACTAACGTGTCCTTAACAAACGTTTTAGTTGATCTTAGTCTCAATTGAGACTCACGTATCCTTAAACCCAAACCCAAGCCCAAATCTAAGAAGATACAGATTTGGACTAATCTACGCCCTACGGGCGACAACATAAATTAGTCTCCGTATACAATCCACGGGCAACCAAACACGAAACAAACACCCACGACACGAAGTGACCATCTGGAAGGAGAAAGTTGTTACCGCGGTGCGGTAGCGTAATTAACTGCAGGGGCTTGCGCCTGCAGGGAAGAGCATCCCCACAATCAAAAACTCCTCAAATGAGGGGGAATCTGACGAAGTCTGCTACATCGGCCGCATCCGTTTGAACCTTCGATACATGGTTCCATAAATCAACTTGGCATCTTCGGAAAGGTGGACGAATAGCACCAATTAGCATCTGCCCCCAGATTCAGGCAAGACGTCCATCTTCCCGGTTTCCGGCGGTAAACACTCATGAAAATCCGAAATCCAAAATCAAGAGTAAGTACACAGTGAACATTGGCATAAAACCCCAAAATACTGCATAACCAATGAGTATATGAATGCATCTAATATCATGCAATGAGTGAAATAGTTTAACTAGCATATGAAAGCGATATCATATTGCAACTATCAGCTAGCAGGCTATGTCAATGAATAATATTCAATAAAGTGTACGTGACATGGCAATTATCGATGATGATGTGTGTGAGCCGGCAAGCAAATGTACGATGAGCATACGCATCATCGGTAATGGTGCTGGTGTCCTTACAGAATAATCTCAAAAATGACATATGAAAACACAATATAAGCATGCAAATGCGATGTGAACAACAATAATATGCGGGAGCTGAATAATAAGCACAACAAATGAAGAATCTACAGTTTTACCATTTGAAATAACACGAATCGTGGTGTTTAGAAAATAAAGGCTACGGTGTTTTAGGAAAGATGCGTCTTTTGAAAATATATGTATAATCCTTTGGCCTGCCTTTAAAATACTCACGATTCGTTAGTTTTGAAATAGGTATGACTCGAGTCTAATCTACAATCTACAACTACTATAGGACTAAACGAACAATCTAATCGAAAGGGTAAGGGAAACCACCTAAATCTGAGTCGACATATATATATATATATATATATATATATATATGTATATATATATAGTCAGTGATCCCGCCTAAAAAGTATCACATACGATACAATACACAATATGACATCCTCGAGTCAAGAGTGTGGATCTATCATCAATATATTGCTCGTACGGTAAATCCATCGTACGACATCCCAAATCTGGGTACGGGTCAATATCACATTCATCACATCATTTATCTAGTATCCTTATCATCATATATCATGATCTGAGGTGCTGATCTACGTCTAGTGCAATACTGATACCATCTATATACATGCATGCGTGTGTATGAAAACACCACGCCAAAAGGACCCGCATCTCATGTCGTATCTCAAAATACGAACCATGTCACATCACCGATCTCATGGCCTCAACCCCAAACTCATCGACTCATCTCTGAATATCAAGTACTATCCTCATAATCCATGTATGTGTATATGTATATATATATATATACATAGTCCCATACCTATATGTGTATACACACACACATCCCCATATACGCACTAGTAAAATAAATGTATGCATGTGTGTGTGTGCATGTGGGTGTAATCTCTAATTTAGGGTTTCGCAACTAACACTAAACTAATCCAAGAACATATAACCCTATCACGATAAACAATATCGTAACAATACATATATATAATATGTGTAAACGAATTCGTATACCACACGACGAAACTGCGGGGGGTGCTATACGCCATCCACCCGACTTCCCCCGTAGATATATATCTACTCACATTGCTTCTCGTGTGCCGATACCGATGTTGCTATCTTCATCTTCAACGCCTCAACATCACGTAGGGTACCTACACATATAATTCAATCGCAATGCATATTAAAATCCAATCGGAAAAACTAAAACGGCACACGCTATGCTCATAGGTAAAATCCTATAGCCTCGCATGCAAACACGACAAATAACCCTAGTCGTTGACGTTTCAAGACAGAAACACAACATCAAATACCAAAAATCAAGTTAACACGAAGTCGCAAAACAATGCACCAACACAAGAAAAAGATCCCAGATTTTTCCCTAGGTGAAATTAGCCAATTTTGCATATGCCAAGGGTGTAGTTTACTGGGCATAAAGCCACAGAACCAATACGAACCAATTCCAACCTACCCTGGCCGCAAATTGCGGCCAGAATGGTTAAATCTGCGTCCTTGGTGAGGAATTAGGGGCTAGGGTTCCAGTGGAGGGTCCTAGGTTTCCTGCTGATATCTCTGTGTTTGCTAAATATTTTACAGGTGTCTCGGGTGATAGCAGATGTCAAAATACCCTAAGAGAATTCATAAAATACGATTTCGGGGATTTCTAAGTTCGCTCATTGGGGTTCTAGTCTCTGGTTTAGGTCTCTAATCAATCATCACAGGGGTTTAAGGTCAATATTAAGGCTCAATTACACTATCTCAATTCAATTCAAACCCTAACCCTAACTTGGAATTTCAAAGTTTCACTAAACTTCGCCAAATCGATTTCAAACTTGAAGAGAGGCTTAAGCAAATGAAATAATATACCATTTGTGAATGGATTACTTCATTTGGTAACTTAAGAATTTTCTTGAGTTGCCCTAGTGTCCAAAATGCAAGCTTTCTTGGTCCAAAGTGTAGCTAGTGAGCTCATGCACATTTTTGTGAAGTGGGGATGGAGTTTTGATGAAGATTTGATGATGAAGTGGGGGTTGTAGTGGAGGAGGGAGAGGGGGTGCTTCCATTGAGAGAGAAGAAGAGAGAAGGATGAAGATGAGAATGAAACAAATGGTTAAGACCAAGGTTTGACCCCTTACCTCTCTCTTCTCTCTCATGCGCATACTCTCACTATTCTATTCATTATTGTTTTCTTTTCTTTTTATCATTTTCCTTTCTCTTTTCATAAAATCAATAACCATGCATGAATGAAGAAATAACCATGAAGGAAAAGCAACAAGTGTTAAAAATGACATGTGCATGTTATGTGCACAAAACACGCTTAAAGTCTGATTATTGATTCTTAATCGCGATTTGCACTAAATTAGTGTCAAATAAATCATAAACTTTCATAATTTGCATGAATCACATAAGGCACCCTCATTTCAGTAATTTCTAAAAATTTTCAAATTTTTCCTAATTTTTCGGTATTTAATTATACCACAATATTAAAATATTTATTATATTTAATATTTAATTATAAAAATTCCCAAAAATAATATTTTGTTTTTCTGAAATGTTACAAATGGACTTGCTAGATTTTCTTTTGGTTAAACCTAATGGTTCCAGATTCAATATCAGTATGCTAACTATCACAAATATCCTAATTTATGATACCGCACATACAAAATATACTACGTGCGAATATTATGAACTATCTAAAACTTACACTAACCGGATTTAATCCTTCGCTGTTCCTAACAGGAAAAACAGAAACTTGCCACGAAATATCCGTGTCGTATTTAGAATTTTAACCCCAAAACATATATTCACTCCCAGATTTTATATACAGAACATACAACAAAATCTAACTGTACCAGATATCCTAACTCATATACAGAGAGCTACCATAGAAAAATCAACACCCAACTCCATGGAAAAACCGGCGAGCTCGGATTTTGGGCAGATGTCGCCGGTCGAATGATCAAGGAATGGGTTTGTGTTTTTAGTGTGTATTCTAGTTCCAATTTACAAGATTAAGGTACTTTTTGATTTTGTTAAAGATCACCCAGATTATAGCAGATTCAAAAACAGAACCTAAATTATTCAAATACGATATTTCCGATATCATACTTCCAAAATAAAACAGTATTGAACTAAGATTTGCAGAGTTGAAACTTATACCTATTGAATGATAAACTGAAAGGCTCCTTCCAAGTTGCACAATCTCATAAAGATCATAGCTTGAGGGTTGAGGTAAAGATCCCTAGTACTTAGCTTCTCTCATCATCTCTCATTCTTTGGTGTATTCTAAGATTTTTCTTTATTTTCTATTTTAGCCAATTTGTTTCTAACTTGATATAACAACTGAGCTAAAATGAAAGGATAAGATGAATGATGTGTTTTAAGAGGAGGTGTCACCATGAGGTAGAGTGGTGTGATGAGGCAAGTAGGATGTGTCACCATGAAGGATGGTGGTGCTTTCATCCAATGTGGATGTGTAGATTTGAGGTTTAATTGGAGTTGTGGTGTGTGTGAGGTTCATCTAACCTTAACCATGACCTTACCCTTTTATACATAAACCCTCACAAAAATTCTAATTTCCACAAAGAATTTAACTTTCCACAAAATCCCTCACACCATCTCATATAACATAATGAAGTTAAAATTTTTACTAAAACCCTTCTATATAACTAATATTACAAACAAAAATATTTAATCTATTTAATTTCACACACTACTTATAAAAGGTCCTATTTTGTTTCAAATAAATTTTAAATTAACATTTTTAATTAATAACTAAATTAATTATCTAAAATATTTCAAAATGTTACATACCTCAAATCTCTTTCTTGAGTTGTGAGGATTAAAAGAGAGCACTTGTTATCATAAACAACACCACTATAAGCATCTTTTCTTAGCAAGGCTCGATTCTTAGTTGCATCCGACGAAACTATCGCTTGAATCGGCATCCTCAGGTGGATTTTCTTTGACGTTGAAGATCTGTAAGTCGATGTCGCGCACACCACGTGTTCACGGCGATGCGGAAATTGCAAAAATGATTTTTACGGGCTTCGCAACACCGACTAGAACCAAGGATCAAACATAAACCATTGCTAGCAAACTACTTGAGGTTTAACTACTCGGATACGAAGTTATACCTCACGATACATGTCCTTCGGGTCTTCATCGCTGTCCTCCTCGTTTTTGTAGGCTCTAGGGATCGAAACGGATCGACGCAACCTCGACGGCCTCCTCAAGTCAAAGACAATCCACCCGAGAGTCTATAGTCCGAGCTCCTACCTCAAATCCGAGATAACTACGGCTTCTAGTTCGCTAAAGTAGAAGTCCTAGGTTGTGTTAAGTGAGAAGAAGTAGAGATTTGTCTCTTGGAACCCAAGGTTTCTCAACTCATGAGACTTTTTAGGTTATGAGGAAGAAGAAGGAGACATGAAAAAAATGACAGAGGAGAAAAGAGCTTGGATGAAGAATGAGTTTTCATTTGTGATGAATAGTTGAACCAAATGAATTATTGTTGAGATAAATATCTCACAACAATTAACCATGGTTCAAAAATATTTATTTTGTCAAGTGATGACTCATAGCCATCCATAGAAAATATCTCCACCTCATTATTCTTTAATCCATAAAAGAAAAAAGAAACCCTAATGAGGTGTCCCTTCTAGAAACTTTCCCGAGAATTTACGAGAAAACCCCCATCCGTATTGTCACGACCCAAATTCAGGCACGTTACCTGCACTTAAACCACGTGACGTCAACAGGCGTAACGCAATTTAAGTAAACTGAAAACCCAGAAATCTAAACCATATAAAGAAGTAAGTGACAAAAACATTGTTAAAAATATTTGGAAATCTCAAGTAAAAACCTTAAAACTTAAGTTTATTTTCTTAAAAATTTCGGCAGCACCTCCATTATAAAATCAACCCTGAAATGGGTACAAATATAGTATAAAAATAAAACATCCCCAAACGGGAGCAAATCACGCCCAAAGGCGGAAACAACCACCACAAGCATATATACGATGCCGTAGCGAAGAAATAGAAAATATAAATGAAAACAACATAAAGAGGTAAAACTACATAATAAAGGTCGTCTCACACGAGCTTGACACCAAGAGTCACAAAATATAAAATATCGATCCTCACAACTCGTCTCTAAGTTAATACATGAAAGTGGTATATGGAGAGTACTAGATACAATGAGATATACAATGGATAATCAGATAACCGCAAACCCACCTATAGCAAAAAGGCCTCACAACCGACCGTATCGGTATCCGCTGAAAAAGATACAATAAAGAGCCCTGCCGCGACTACTCCGAGTGTCAAGCCTGCAAAACACTGTGGCACAACGGGGGTGAGTTGCCAACTCGTGAATAGTAAGTAACATCATACAGATAATCACAGGTATGCACATACAACAATAATTTATAACATGCAATATGATGGCATAAATATGGCAATATGGATATGCAACAATCATGATCAAGGTACTCCATCAGGTATTACAAATACATAAAACAACGCATATCTAATAACTACCGAGTATGGGATAAAACATATCACCATCATTGTGGAAAAACCCGGTGTCTATCAACGACACCCCAAATACCAATACCTCAGGCGCCGTCACTCTAATCGGCCATCATATTTGTAAATCTCATGGAACATGAGTGCCCAACATCGACACTTGAAATATCATGAAAACCCGTGTCCAACATCGACATGTAAATCCACATAACTCGGGCTCCGTTAGTCCAAATCGGCCCATGGGCTCCGTCAGTCTAGATCGGCCCATATCCATCTCACGACTCCGGCCGGTATCCTCCGAATAACCGCCAGGTCCAACCAATCACCGGTAGGTAGTAGTCCCTCTGCCGGGCTCATCGACTACTGCATAACATACCTTTCTTGCCCTAGGGTACCATACCGGGTCCACTATGAACCCATAAACGGATCATCCATCTCCTCGAATCGGGTCTCTAACACACATCTCAGAACCGAGAAAACTCATGGTGGACGCATCGAAATATCATATCAAGAGAAACCGTGTTTTCAAAACAATGCATACTTTTGGAAATATCACCACGGTTCTCAAATCCATCAATCACATGAAATCCGTATCTCAATGCGTAAATCCATGAAATATGATGTATGCAACATAGAACAATAATATGAGCATATCAAGGGAAAACCGCTCTTTTAAATGAATCAAGTTTGTAAATATATCATGCGGTTCCTAATTTCTCCAAAATCAAGTGCAAAATCATATACAGGTGTATATATAGCTATAGTAAGGTATCTGTATATGTATGTAGCTATGCATGCATGATATATTTCATATGCGCAATAGAACAAGAATCAACATCTCAATGTCAATAATGAATACAATACCGCATATGTGTATATGTTACGCGTGTCATGGCAATTACCAACGATGTGTGTGTAGCATACAATTTAGTGCTTGTGCAACATGAACCTTCAGTAATGGTGCACTGTCCAATGGGTACTAAGTCAAGGCACAACAAGTAATGGTATGCAATGATGCTCATGCACAATCAACTCATATGCATATAATATGTGACTACAATATCATATCTAGCCCTGACGCTTAACGCCATACGGGTGATTTCCCCGTAGATGTTAAATCTACTCACCGATGATCTCGGACTATGTAAATCCAACCACCTGCTTTCCCTTCTTCGCAGCGTCCGAAGTCTCCGCCTGCGATTCTATTAATATACAACACAATAACGCATGGATTTAGTAAATTACCCGATAATAAATGAACACTACGCCAAATAACCAATCGTTTCCCTCAAGCAACAAAAAGGTTCGCTTAGCGGCTAACGTGTGTAGTGACATCATCAAAACCAATCCAAGACTGCAAGCTACCCGAAACACTTAAACTACGTCGGATTAATCGTATCGCACTTTGCCAAAACACCTAAAATTAGCTAAGCGGTCCCATATTTTGTTTACTTTCATAACTTAAAAATCTAGTAGTACTAGACACCGTAAAATACCTACAGACAGCTACCCTAAAAACCCTAACCCCCTAGGCTCCTAAAAATCCGAGCTGAACGGAATTTGTCCCAATCTCGCCTGGTGAACAGTACAGGGTGGGTCAGGGTTTCAGGTGAACACTCAGGGACTCTAGTACAACACTACAACATTGCTAGATTTTACAGAAACTAATCGTGGTGATAGCAGATCATAGACACCACAATATCACACTAAAAAAACGATATTACACAAAATCTATAGCTTTAGTGTCGTAAACAGAAATTAATAGGCAACACAACATTAAAAAGACCTCATTAACAGTTAGGGGTCACTACCTTTCCACACTTGCTCCAAAACTCTAGCTTTCCATGCTCCAAGTCATCTTTAGTAGCTTAACTAGGCTTTGTGAGGGTTTAGATGAAGTTTTGTGGTGTTTTGCTTAGTTTAGTGATGATTTAGGTAGGGCTTCAGTTTGAAGGGAGAGGAAAAGATGAGATGAAGAAATAAGTGAGAATGAGAGAGAGTGAGTGATAAGGAGAATGGGAAGAGAAATGGGGAGTGTGAGGTGAGAATGAGAGAATGAGAGGGTGAGAGTAGCCATGCCCCTTCTCTCTCTTCATTAAATGCTCCCTATGCTTGCACATTCCATTGTCAACTCTCTCTCTCTCTCTCTCTCTCTCTCTCTCTTAAGTCAACCTTAATCAAACCCTTATTTTAAAAATAAATAATTTAAATAAATCTATAAACTTAATGGAATGAGGGTTAATGTGCCAAGGTTACTTAGGCATGGTTGACACTAATTAACCTTAGGTTAATATGCACATGTGTAAGCAAGCCAAAATAAATAATAATAAAATATTAATTAATTTTTATAAAATATGTGAAAACTATTTTGGTTAATATTATACTAAAAACCCGCACTATCGCTTAATTACCACTAACATATTTTAAGGTGTTACAATCTTCCTTCTTAATGAAATTCGGTCTCCGAATTAAAAAATCTTATTATGCGTACCTTCAAAGAGATGAGGGAATTTCTTCTGCATCTCGCTCTCGGCCTCCCAAGTGACCTCTTCACTATTCGGGCCACGCCAAAGAACCTTCACAGATGGAAAGACCTTTGACCGAAGTTTCTTCACCTGCTGATCCAATATAACTACCGACTGCTCGATGAACGAAAGATCGTGCTCTAGCTGAACGGTTTGGTGCCGAATCATGTGAGAAGGGTCATGAAGGTACTTGCGAAGCTTCGATACATAGAACACGGAGTGAACATCTGGAAAACTGGGTGGATGTGCCAAATGATAGGCAACGAAACCAACTCGCTCAAGGATCTCAAAAGGACCTACAAATCTGGGACTAAGCTACCCTTTCTTCCCAAATCTCATCACGCCCTTTACGGGAGAAATCCGTAGGAGTACATGATCCCCCACTGCGAACTCGAGTCTTCGACGACAGTTGGCATAAGACTTCTGTCTGCACTGGGCTGCTCTCATCCTATCCTGAATCAACTGTATCTTCTCCGTAGTCTCTTGAACTAGCTGGGGTCCCAAAATCCTGCTCTCGCTGATTTCGGTCCAACAGACTGGCGATCGACACTTTCTACAAAACAAAGCCTCAAAAGGCGCCATCTGAATCGTCTCCTGATAACTGTTATTGTAGGAGAACTCTATTAATGGAAAGTGACGATCCCAACTGCCACCAAAATCAAGCACGCACGCACAAAGCATATCCTACAGAGTCTATATAGTCCGCTCTGACTGACCATCGGTCTGCGGATGGAAAGCGGTGCTAAAACTCAATCGGGTACCCAAAGCTTCCTGAAGCTTCTGCCAAAGACGGCTAGTAAACTGGGTGCCTCTGTCAGATATAATGTATGTGGGAACGCCATGCAAACACACAATCTCATCAATGTACAACTGAGCATACTGAGCATAACCGAAAGTGGTCTTCACTGTAAAGAATTGTGATGCTTTCGTTAACCGGTCAACAATCACCCAAATGGAGTCATAACCTCGACTGGACCTGGGTAGACCCACAACGAAATCCATGGAGATCTGTTCCCATTTCCACTCTGGAACGGGTAAAGGCTACAACTCTCCTGCTGGTCTCTGATACTCAGCCTTGACTTGCTGACATGTCAGGCACCTTGAAACGAAATCCGAAACATCACTCTTCATCCCTGCCCACCAGTAGATATCTCTCAAGTCACGATACATCTTGGTGGAACCTAGGTGAACACTATAAGCTGACTGATGTTCCTGTTCTAGGATCTCGTATCTCAACCCATCTGTATCAGGTACACAAAAACGAGTCCCAAAATGTAGCATACCCCGGTTATCCATCTCAAACTCCAAATCTCTACCCTTCCGAACCTGCTTGAGAATCTCAGACAAACAGGCATCGTCGGGATGTGCCACACGAATACGATCAAGTAGAAGTGGACGTGCGTGGACATAAGCAAGCTGTCCCCCAGTGGAAGTGAACTCAAACTGTACTCTACTGTCACACAAGATCTGCTAATCTGCAGAAGACTATCTCTGAACTGCGCTCAACTAGGACAGCCTACCCCCGGGCTTACAACTCAAAGCATCAGCTACCACATTCGCCTTTTCCTGGTGATAACGGATCTCACAATCATAATCTTCACAAGCTCCATACAACGGCGCTTTCTCAAATTCAGATCCCGCTGCTGGAAGATATACTTTAAGCTCTGGTGGTCTATGAAAATCTGATACGACTCCCCGTACAATTAGTGTCTCCAAATCTTAAGCGCAAAGACCACCGTGGCTATCTCAAGATCATGAGTGGGATAATTCTGCTCGTGCTTCTTCAACTACCGGCAAGCATAAGCGATAACTCTATCATGCTGTATCAATACACAACGGAGCCCCACTCGAGAAGCATCACAGTAAACGACAAAGCCGCCTGATCCAGAAGGCAAATATAAAACGGGTGCAGTCGTCAACCGAGTCTTCAACTGTTGAAAACTCAGCTCGCATGCCTCAGTCCGGAAAAAAAAACCTCCTTCCTGGTTAGTCCGGTCGGCGGTGCAGCTGTTTCCCCAAATCAGAGCAAAGCACTGTTCAAATTTCAAAATTTGAAATGAAGCAGTGCTTCATAGCAGCGCCAAGTATGCTGAACCCCAAATAGCGCACCACGTGCAAAGCACGTGTGAGCTGGCGCTAAGAGCGCTGCACTCTAAGCAGCGCACCATGTGCAAAGCATGTGTGCGCTGGCGCTAAGAGCGCTGCACTCCAAGCAGCGCACCACGTGCCAAGCACGTGTGCACTGGCGCTAAGAGCGCTGCACTCCAAGCAGCGCACCACGTGCAAAGCATATAAGCGCTGGCGCTAAGAGCGCTGCACTCCAAGCAGTGCACCACGTGCAAAGCACGTGTGCGCTCGTGCTAAGACCGTTGCACTCTAAGCAGCACACCACATGCAAAGCATGTGTGCGCTAGCGCTAAGTGCGTTGCACTCTATGCAGCGCACCATGTGCAAAGCACGAGTGCGCTAGTGCTAGAACTAAATGTTCTCCACCATTGGATCAAGGATCTAACAAACATGATTAAAAATCATCAATTGAGCAGAATAAAATTCTGTTGAGGAAATATTCCTCATAATCTTTCCAAACGGGAAAGATTGTGCTCTGAAAATCAGAGCACTGTTGGATCAATGATCCAATGGTGATTAAAAATCACCAAAATACAGAATAAATTCTGTATGGGAAAAGATTTCCCAATCTTTTTAAAAACAAGAAGATTGCCTTCTGTAAATCAGAAGCCCTTAGATCAAAAATCCAACGATGGGGAAATCCCCAAATCAATTGGAGAAAAGATCTCCTTAACCGATTGAAAAAAACCAGTTTGCCCTATATAAAGGCCCTAAGACTTCAATTCTCAGATAGAGGAACTCCCTATAAACTTTGAGAAATTTCAGAAAGAAGAGCAAGCTCTCGGTAGAAGAAGAAGTTTTCTTCAAGGTAAAAAAAACAGAGATAAGAAAAATCTCATTAAAGTAGAACATAATTCTTCTCACAGATCATAGATTTATAAGACTAAGGTCTTTTACAAAAAAAAATATCATGAACATCTCATTATAAAAAGGGGGGAGAATAATTCAATTCTCTTAGGATCACAGATCCATAAAAGCGAAGCCTTTCAGTAGATTAAGAGATTAAAACATCTCTTATAAAATAAGAAATTTGTTCTTAGAAACTTGAGACAAAGTCTCTTATAAACGAGAATTTATTTCTCAGATCATAAAACGGATCAGAAGCTCTTCTTCGCCCTTTGACTGGCGCACAACGCTAAGCGCACCACGTGCTCCTCACGTGTGCACCACTTAACAAATAGCGCTTTGCGCTCAATGCCAAGCGCACCACGTGCTCCTCACGTGTGCGGCACTGAACAAATAGCGTTTTGCGCTCATAAACTGTCTCTTTGCGCTCATAGACTGGCGCTCAGCGCCAAGCGCGCCATGTGCTCCTCACGTGTGTGCTAGATCAAAGAAGCACTTTGCACTCATTAACTAGCGCACCACTTGCTCCTCACGTGTGCACATGATGAATGCTCAGCATTCAATAAAAGACAGAAAGGCTGTCAGAACCCAAATCAATACTCAACATTATTAAATGTTTAACATTTTAACTGAGTGGGCCTAGCCCAAGTTGGCCATAAACCCCTTATTCTGATTAATTGAGCCCATATGCTCATAAATCTCAGATCTTAGTCCTAATTGGACTACTGATCTCCCAACCAAAATTGGTTGAAGGGTACATCTCTGCACTCCTATGATATATATCGTTGTAATCCTTCAACTTCTTCAGAGAGGTGACGGGTCCCGACAACCAGACATCCCATGGACTATGATGTCCTTAACCTAGAACTGTGGGGTCCTTAATCTTATAGACTATGATGTCCTTAAACTTTACGGACTGCTGGGTCCTTAAAATCATGGATTATGATGTCCTTAAACTTTACAAACTATGATGTCTCTAAACTACCATGGACTGTGAGGTCCTTAAACTCATAGACTATGATGTCTTTAAACTTTACAGACTATGACGTTTTTAAACTGGACCGCAATGTCCCTAAACTAAAACAATAGAGCCCAAATGCTCTTTTGTTGGATCTAAATGATCCTGTTAAGTATATCTTAGTCTAAAATTAGACTAACGTATCCTTAACAAACGTTTAAGTTGATCTTAGTCTAAAATAAGATTAACGATCCTTAAACCAACCCAAACCCAAGTCTAAGAAAATATGGATTTTGACTAATCCCCGCTCTATGGTCGACAACATAAATTTGTTTCCGTATACAATCCACGGGCAACCAAAAACAAAACAAACACACATGACATCAAGTGACCATCTGGAGAAGGAGAAAGTGGTTGCCGCGATGCGGTAGCGTAATTAACTGCAGGGGCTTGCGCCTACAGGGAAGACCGCCGCACAATCAAAAACCCCTCAACGAGGGGGAATCTGACGAAGTCTGCTACATCGGCCGCATCCGTTTAAACCTTCGATACATGGTGTCATTAATCAACTTGGCATCTTCGGAGAGGTGTACGGATAGCACCAAATAGCATCTGCCCTCAAAATTCAGGCCGGAAGTCCCAACTTCCCGGTCCCATCTTTTCGGCGGAGAACAGGTTCTGGCATTCCCGGTAGGACCTCTTCCTATTTCCACTCCACACTTCGTGTGTCGTGTTTCGCGAACAAGTCGCGGTTTGACATGGTTGCCTTTGGATTTGAAGTACTAAGATTTGGTACATTGCTCCGTGCAGAAAAACAGAAGATCAAATGGCTTTCAATTGTTCAAGCTGCAACAACGGCAATAACTCTCACTCCGTCCCTACTGGAGGAGTAACCTACGGGCCTCAGGTGGCCTCTGTTTTTATAATGTCGGTAGACCAGGTGACGCAAGCCACCACAGGGCTATTCTTTGGGACCATGATCCCACCTATAAGCTTCAATGCCCCAATGCCGTCATAAGAAGCTCCAAAGAAGTCAGTCTTTGATCGGCTTACAACTACCGCGACCCCTCTCAACGGGTCGCCCAAGTCCAGTGCCTCAGTTTTCAGCAGACTGGGCCAAAGATCCAACAGGCCCGTGAAGAAGCCCGCAATATTAGAAGGCGTTATCCCGAAGCGGATAGCCATTCCTACTCTTGAAGTCACCAAGGAGGCTTCTCCTGCTAAGGGGTCAGTCTTTACAAGACTGGCCATTTCAGCTCCCACTCCGGGTGAAGTAACCAAGGCCATTTCCCTTACATGAAAATCGGCCTTTTCAAGATTGGCCAGCCCCTCTCAACGGGCATCGGTCTTTGACAGGCTAACGACGACAACAGCCCTTCATCCGAGCCGGGGTCATGAAGAAGCTCATTCAAGAGCAGAGGTGATACCGTCTGCTTGATGTCGCCACTGGCGCCGAATGAGGAAAGATGGAGGCGGTTCACCCTATGGATTGACTCTGCCGGCTCCAACGGTGAAAATTGATGTTGCTGTTCCAACTGGGAACAGCTTTGAACTACTTAGGAGGGTACGCAAAAACTCACCGACTACTATATTAAAAAGATCTCCTCTACCAATGGAGAACCCTACAAAGGAGAAGCTAGAGCAGCCCCCTCAGCGGCTGTCTTCTAAAATTTATAAATTTTGGCGACAAGTCCAGGACTCCGTGATAGATCAAGACTATCTCCACTGACAGAAAAAGATGAAGGTTGGGCAAGAAGAGGACCACCCTGTCAAGCCACAGAAGGCGACAGCTACTTGGGTGCCCACTGCAACGACCCCCTCAACTTCGATCGCTCACAAGAGGAGAAGGCTGGAGAAAATCACAGTGTCTGCGACGAATCGTAGGAACACTGAATCCAAATGCCCCAAGTCTGGGGACATGGTACATACTGTCTATATGGCATCCGGGAAAGAGGATAGCCATATCTCTACGGGCCATCGACCACTCATCAGATCCGTGACAAAGGCCCATGAGCAACAACAGAAGCTCCAGGAAATGTTGACGCAAATGGCCGTACTCACAGGGCCAAAAGAAAACCCAGAAATATCGTCAGAGCAACGTCAAGAACAAGAAACTGATACCGAGTTCCTCCGCAGAATCCCCAAAAAGGACAAAGAGGCAGTGGAACAAGCTGCCAATATAAAACGAATGGCGTTCTTATTTCAAGACATGGTCGGGATGATGTTACAGCCGGATCCTCCAGTTGAAGATCCTCCGATTATCCTCGAAGACGACCGATGGGAGACGTAAAACCCTCTTCCGGCTTGTTCAGCAGCCAAAGAGGAGACCATCTCAAAAGCCGCCATGGATGATTACATCGCTCAGCAGATACGAGTTCATCAGGTGAATGAAGTGGCTGGGCAAATTGTTAAGACTGGACGACCCTATCCGGGTTGGTACGACCAAATAAAGTACCCGCCAGGATACACGATCGCTTAATTTCACGTATATAAGGGGACAGGGAATCCACACAGCACGTTGCTCAATTCAGGGCTTTGTGTGTCAACATTGGGGGGGATGACAAACTATTTCTGCGCCAGTTTGTTGGCAGTTTGTTGGAGACAGCGTTTTAATGGTACTCCGAGCTCCCGAACGAATTTGTTAAGACGTTTGCAGAAATGGAGTTACTGTTCACGCAGAGGTTCACAAGCGCTAGAGAGCGCACCCCGATTACCACACTAATTAACGCCAGAGTAAAGCCAAGCAAAATATCGGTACAGTACGCGATACGATGGTGGAATCTATGGTCGAAGTGCGAGCAGCGCATTGAAGAAGCGCCTGCGGTAGGCTTGTTCGTGGGGACCCTCGACCCTCAAGCGACCATTTCCCAATTCATGATGTTCTTCAAGCCAACTACTTTCCATTCCTTGATTGACAAGTTAGCCCAAATAGATCGGGTCATATTCCATCTTCTTCAAAGTTGGAATCTCCAAACGAAAAAGGGAAAGGGAAAGCGACCTTCGTCGCCAATGCTCAACAGCAGCCCGGTGGTCCAAAATTAACTGATCGACAAGAAGAGAGACGGCGATTCTTTAATGAGAAACCGAAGCGCCCTTATTCGTTTCCACGGGATAAAATGAGGAGATTGTTCGAGCTGGCGGTGCGCAACAGGCTCATCAACTTGCCGGATCTAAAATGCCCATTGCAAACCGGTGAGGCCAATAATCCCAATTTTTGCCCCTATCACCAAGCGATAGGCCATCCAATCGAAGATTGCTTCGTCTTCAAAGGATGGATTGAGAACCAATACCCACAGGGAAAATTCGCACTGTCCGAGAATTGGAAAGTAAACCCGCCGCAGCCGCATGCTCTCAAAAAGGCAGACACACCGGGGGCATCATGCTCTTTTATAGAAGAAGCTCTTTGGGAGGTCGTTCTTTCAGCCAAAACGAAAAGAATGCTGAAAGATCTCTAAATATGCCCTGCGATCAAATGGAAAAGTCCGCTGGAACCCAAAGTCATCAAGGGAATGCTGAAGCCGTGCCTAACTCTAAAAATTGGTGGTGACAGTCAAAGCGCCCATACCCAGCCGTCAAAGTCTTCGAAGAAGAAGAAGACCAAAAAGCACGTGAAGCCTAATGACAAGCGCACGGACCTGCAAAAACAGATTAACGCGTTGGAAGAATATAAACAGAAGGCGCGAACCCCGGTCACGCTTCAGGAGTTTCTCAAACACATCCTTGAAGACGAAGATAGTGACAAAGATGTAGGAGAATACTCGTTAGATGAACCTGAGGAATATTTGGCGAGCTGTCACACGATCTCTCACTCGCCAATAGATGGTGAAAAAGCTCTTGATGCAGAGAAATTGGGGGCAGATCCCGAAACGAAACTCCTAGGACCGTCAGATGAAATGATTGACGCATTCCTAAACGAAGCTCTTCTGAAAAGCAAAGATGATCGAGAGCGCGAAATGGTCATATTTGAAAAAGCCAAACGCCGGATACTGGACAAAAGGGTTAAAACACTCCCACCAGATCAAAGCACATCTGCCGCAAATAAAAGCAGGTTTAAAACAAGGAAAAGGTTCGCCAAAGCCATATCGATGGGAATGAAGCTGCCACCCTCCGAAGGAAACACTCCCGATAGGATACACCTTAACGAGGAGGACACACATCCTAACTTCTGCTTATATCATCAGAGGATTGCACACCCTACTTAAGAATGTAACACCTTTAAAAATTGGTGGCAAGGGTATGTCGCTCACAGGAAACACTTCAAGAGGATGAAGCATGAAGCTCATCGACAGCGAAAAAATACGACAGATGAACGGGAAAGAGTTGTTGGCAACTATCACATAGTTGATTGCAGGGGATCGCAAGTTCTCACCTTCGGGAGCGATTCTGAATAAGAAATGGCTACCGGCCCTCTCTTCAAAGAATCCACCTCAGGAAAAGAGGAAGAAACGAAGAGCACCGAGAACATTCAGCTGCGTAATCGCACGCTACCTGAAAAGAATCTCGGACCCACAAACAAGGGTTCGAATAAAAAGTTTAAGGGGAAGGAAAAAGTCCCTGAAGATATTGCCCTCAATGACCGAGTCATCGAAGAACTTGCAGCCAAGGACCCGTCTAAGAAAAACAAGGTTGATTACAACGTTCTAGCACACCTGAGGAAGATACCCTCACAGTTAAGCATTCTCGACACACTTCTGCTATCCAAAGAGGCGAGAGATTCTCTGATCAAGGTAGTACAAGAGCCCGAGCAGTTCCAAGCTTTTCTCGCCGAAGAAAAGATGAAGGACGAACTGAAAGAACTGCACATGGCTGATATCACCTTTGGCGATGAAGATCTCCTCCTCAGGACGTGCAAGCATAACCGTCCCCTTTATGTCTCTGGATATTTTCATGATATCAAGATAGGCAAAATCCTGGTTGACAATGGGTCCTCCGTCAACCTCCTCAATATAAGAGTGTTGAAGGAATCTGCATGAGCGTTCAGCACCTCGCTACTGATAAAATCACCATCTCCAGGTTTGATTCCCAGTCATCACGGACGCTCGGATCTGTGATACTGACGTTAGGCTTTTGGCTGCTTGTCATGGACATCAAATTTCACGTCATGACGCCAAGACATGTTACAATGCTTTGCTCGGCAGGTCTTGGTTACACGAGTACAACATCATCCCTTCTACACAACATCAGTGTATGAAGTATTTCAAGGATGTTCTCGAGTATACCGTGACCGTGGAGTTGAACCCATTCTCCGTGAATGAAGTCCGAAAGTACGAAGATGCACAGTACTTCTTTCCAGATTTCTAAGACACGGAAAGATGCCATAAACAGAAGAACAAAGCTATCACCACTATTCCAGTCTTCGGGAGTGATACCGAGGAGGAAGAAGAAATAGTTTATTCAGGGCCGTCACAATGCAACAAGCCGGGACCGTCCACTCCTATTCTGGTATTCGGCAGCGACTCAGAAGATGAAGTCAATGCAGTATTTTCTGTTCGGCCATCAATACAAGACTTTGCTGGCGATGATTGGAGTTTGCAAATCGCCATGGTTCCGCGAGAGCATTACAAAGAGCTCGGCGCACTTGATATTTATAGTGTGAAAGAACTGCAGACATTCTACGTCCCTCCTAGGAGAAAAGATGAAAAGGCGATCCTCTTTTATCGATCCGCGGAAATCAAAGTAGAGAAAGAAATCTGGCACGGCGCCGATTCTGCACTTGACAGGCTCCAACCCATCCGTCTGCCTATATAGTACACAGAAGGATTAAAAAGGTTGTTGAAGCGTTAATGAGTACCCTTCAAACAGACTGCTCGACAAGCTCAGTTCTACAACAGGATCTGGAACGTCCCTGGAACTCAGTGAAAATTGCCCAACGGGAGAATGGAAATGATCGGGCTTGGATATGTTCAATCCAAGAAACGGGAGCGATTCCATGGCTGCCATGTTATACATGACTTTGATCAAGAAGGAGATACTTTGTTAGAAGACGCTAACCCTGAACGAAAATGAGGTCCCGCCATGAAAGTGCCAAGTCCGTCGTTCGAAGAACAGATGGACAAGCTAATAAGGGAAGCGGGTCAAAAGGTCCGGGATGACCATAGCCACGAAATGGCCATTTACGAGAAAGCCAGAATGCAACGCCTCCTTCAATAGGCTACGGAAAATGACGATGGTCTTCGTTGCCAGCCCGTCATACAAAAGACTCGACGCGGAGGCAAAAATAAACCGAAGAACGGAAAAAACGTTCGACGGCGACAAAACGGGTTTAAGGAGCCATGCGATCGAGAATCGAGCAGCCAGAGTCCGTCTCTTATAAAGAAGATGGGTTGAGCATATTCTTTTCCCTAAGACAGGACAAAGAAGATATTCGATCTTGACATAAAACATCAGATGACGACACTCCCTGAGTCCAAGCACCCCGAGCAAGTAGGTGAGGTCTCTCACCCGGACTATTGCTCCTATCACCGAGTGATATGGCATCCTCTCGAAGACTGCTTCATATTCAAAGGCTGGGTAGAAGACCAGTATCAGCAAGGTAGGTTTGCTCTATCCAGCAGTTGGAGGGTAACCCCGCCGTAGAAGCATGAACCGAAAGCCACATATACAGCGAGAGTAGAAACGGATCAATATCGGTCTTGGAAGCGATCTCGTACCTGTCACGCGATAACGCTGTCAGGAGAAGGAGTACGCAAGGATATGGATGACCTCTCCTGGTGCTTGAAAACGAAGATGATGAAGTGATCTCAGAGTTTCCACCGGCACTAAAAGAGCTAGAAGATAGGATACATACTACTACAGATAACCTAAAAAAATCGACTTGGGGATGGCAAACGACCCAGAGCCGACGTTCATCAGTGAGCTGTTGTCTGAAGAAAAGGTGGCTATGCTCAAAGACGTGCTCATGCAGTATACAGACTGTTTCGCATCGAACTATTCCGAGATGCCTAGATTAGATCTAGAAATAGCCGTCCACAAATTGGAGATTTCTCCGGACGTCAAGCCAATCAAACAAGCACCGAGAAGAATGCGGCTCGAACTTGAAATGAGCATCAACACCGAGGTCAAGAAGTTAATCGACTCCGGCTTCATCCAAGAGGTTCAGTATCATGACTGGATCGCCAACATCGTCCCAGCGATGAAGAAAAATGGGACGGTGAACATATGTGTGGACTTTCGGGATCTCAACAAAGCTTTCCCGAAAGACGACTTTCCAGTACTGGTCACTGAGCTGATGATAGATAATACGTCCATTCACGAAGTTTTCTCCTTCATAGACGGCTCATCAGGATACAATCAGATAAATATGCATCCCTAGGACCAGAAGCATACCGCTTTCCAGACTCTTTTGGGCATATTCTGCTACAGGGTGATGCCCTTCGGTCTAAATAACGCCGGTGCCACCTATCAGAGGGCCATGATGAAGATTTTCGATGGCCTCATACATGAAATTGTTGAATGCTATATTGACGACCTCGTAGTTAAAAGCAATTCATACGAGGAACATTTAGAGCATCTGAAGATCGTGTTTCAGTGCTTTCAAAAATACAACTTGAAGATGAACCCTCTCAAATGCGTGTTCGGAGTTTCCTCGGGCAAGTTTCTAGGATTCGTCGTCCGACACCGAGGCATCGAGATAGACCCGTCGAAGATGAAGGCGATCATGGAAATGCCTTCGCCAAGAACTATCAAGCAGCTGTGGTCTCTCCAAGGAAAGCTCGCGTATATCCGGCAATTTATAGCCAATCTTTTCAGCAAGTGCCATCCTTATAGTCACCTAACGAAGAAGGTAACCCCGTTCGTCTGGGATCGCAAATGCCAAAGTGCACTGGACGAAATCAAGCAAAACCTGCAGAATCCACCAGTACTGGCCGCTTCCGTTAAAGGAAAACCTCTCGTCCTGTACACAACAGCCCTCGAAGGTTCTTTAGGCGTGCTGTGGGCACAATAAAACGACCAAGGGAAAGAGAGAGCCCTCTACTACTTGAGTCGAGTTCTCCTGGGGGCAGAAAGCAATTACTCCCCCATCGAAAAACACTGTCTGGCGTTGATCTTCGCGATAACCAAGCTCAGACACTATGCATTGGCACATGAGGTCCATCTCATATCAAAGGTTGGTCCTCTAAAATATTTGATGTCAAAGGCCATATTAACAGGACGACTCGCTAAATGGGCCTTACTCTTAATGGAATTCTTGGTGACATACCGATTTCTTAAGGCAGTGAAAGGCCAGGCCATCGTCGACTTCCTCGCTGAGCATCTGATACCTGCCGACTTTCCCTTGAATTGCGAATTGCCAGACGAGCACGCATTTGACATGATCGACGGGGAGAAAGGAGGGAGTGATACCCGATGGAAACTCTACTATGACGGAGCATCTTCTATGAAGATGCGAAAGCACAACTCCCCCATAATCAAATCTGGGGTGGGCCTCATCTTCGTGACTCCAAAAGGAGGGATAATGCGCTTTGCCTTTTCCCTAACAGAACTGGGGACAAACAATGAAGCTGAATATGAATCTTTAATAGCAGGTCTTGAAATCTCTTTCGACATGGGAATCGAAGACCTCCTTATATACGGAGACTCCCAGTTGGTCGTTAGTCAAGTAAACGGCAACTGACAAACGTCCAAACCAGAATTGGTGAAGTATGGCAAGAGAGTACAACGGTTGCTAACTCAAGTTCCCTCCTACATTCTGGAAAGCATACTGCACGGAAAATAGCAAAGCGGATGCATTGGCCAAACTCGCTAAAAAGCTGGCTGACAAAAACCTCGATGACGTGAGGATCGTTGTGCAAAGCCGTTAGGTTCTTGCACCGGTGGAAATATCTCCGTAGTCTTCTGAAGAAAAGGGGTCGACCGAGCAAACGGCCCTACAAATAAAAGACCAGGAAAAGGCTAAGGATTGGAGAGAAGTATTTATAGACTACTTCAAATCCCGTCGAACACCTGAAGATCCATCGTCAAGACATCAGCTCATGAAACGAGATCTATCCTTCGCCTTCTTCAATGACACTTTATATAAGAGATCATTTGATTCTCTATGGTTAAGATGCCTGGGACCTGAAGAGGCAAAGAGATTCATCCAAGAAACTCACGACAGACTCTGCGGTTCTCATTAAGCCAGGCCGAAGATGAATCCGAAGATCAAAAGGATGGGCTACTATTGGCCCACGATGATCCAAGACTGCCTCGAATACGCAAAGCAGTGACACTCGTGCCAGATTCATGGGGACTTTATCCACCAGCATCCAAATCCGCTAAATCCAACGGTGGCTAGCTGGCCATTCGAAATGTGGGGAACTGACATAATCGGGCCTATCGAATCGACATCATCCAGAGGACATCAGTTCATATTGGAGACAACTGATTATTTCTCTAAGTGGGTGGAAGTAATACCGCTAAAAGAAGTGAAGACGGAGAATATCCTCCATTTCTTCTGGACACACGTCATTTATCGGTTCGGCACTCCGCGACGGATTATCTCCGATAACGGGTCAGCCTACAGAAGCCACAAGATCAGCCGCTTCGGACAACAGCATAATATAGGCTGGAGATACTCTTCGGTCTATACTCCCCGAGCTAACGGTCTAGTTGAGGCTTTCAACAAGACCTTGATGAAGATCGTGAAAAAGACAGTGTCCAAAAATAAGAAGGACTGGCACGAGAGACTGCATGAACTCTCTGGGCATATCGAACTACGTTCAAAACGGCCACAAACACAACGCCGTATTCATTGGTATTCGGCACAGAACTGGTACTCCCCCTCGAGATAGAGTTACCCTCTCTACGATTAGCGGTTCACTATGAGCTAACAGACGAAGAAAATGCTCACCTTCGGCTTGAGGAGCTCGACGCCCTTAATGAAACCTGGCTCATGGCGTAATAAAACCTGGAGGCTTATAAACCAAAGATGACGCGCTTATACGAGAGATTGACTAGGACGAGAACATTCCGCCAAGGCGAACTCATGCTAGTGGTCAAGAGACTTATGATCCCCAATCGTGCCAAACGGGGGAAATTCGAGCCAAACTACGAGGGCCCGTATATCATAGACGATGTCTATCAAGGTGGGGCTTACCTGCTCATGGATATGCATGGCGAAAGACCCTTCAAGCCAATAAACGCCCGGTTCCTAAAAAAATACTGCGCCTGACGAGTCACGGCCTAAGTCAATGATAGATGATGACGCCTATGTCCGCTCGCTATCTTCCTAAGACCAAACTCTATAAGCTGTATCCAGCGAAACCGTTATTTCCAAAATGGAAACAATGGACCAAAACTTCCCTAAACTAACAATGTACCGTAATGTCTTGAAACTAGCTACTAACCGAAACGTCTATAAACTACTACAAACCGCAACAGCCCAAGGATGACACAATAATAATAATAATAATAATAATAATAATAATAATAATAATAATAATAATAAAAGAATAAAAGAAAGAAAACGGTATGTCCATAAGGGAAATAGGCACGGATGAAAACCCGAAAGGGCTCCGTGAGTAAAAACAGCAGGGCTACCGGCGAGTTTTGTGAAAACCCGAAAGGGCGCAATATCGTTAAAAGACACATGCAAGGTCCTCTCGACCTGGTGAGGAGAAAATACCGGCGTGAGATCCTTACGACTCACAAAGGAGCAACACACATAGGGATCCCCACGATTCCTAAGGACAAATTACACTTACGAGATCCCCACGACTCGTAAGGAGAATTCCCCTTTGAGACCCTTACGGCTCATAGGATTCAAAAGCCTTAAGCTACATGGATATGAACCTTTTTTTAAGCCATCATAATCTCCAATGCTTCCCTACAAGCGGTTCAATATTGACCGTTGTATAGAATCCATGGGCATGAATAAACATTTTCCTAACAGAGTTCCTCCAGTGACTAAGGATATGCTCACACGTCGAACGATCCTTGTAAGTCCTCTCGACTTATGAGGAGAAAACACTATTATAAGATACTTCCGACTTAAGAGAAACCATACACTTAGGAATCCTCACGATTCTTAAGGAGAAAACGCACTTACGAGATTCTTATGACTCGTAGGGAGAAATACCTTCATGAAAGCCTTACAGCTCATGAAGTTAAAAGCCTTACACTACTACAAATAAGGGTTGCCTCTACGGATTTATCCGTAGGGGCAAACCACTGCCCCTACGGATATAGCCGTAGGGACAAGAAAATACCCTGTAGGTACAAACACCGTAGATGCAAGTTGAAGCCCTGAACTTACCCCTACGGAGTTCTGTGTAGGTCCCGTTTGCCCTACGGAGTAGGCAAAAAAATTATTTTATTTACAGTTTTTTAAAATAGATTACTTATACCTACGGATTAATCCGTAGGTCCAAGTACTAGCCCCTACGGATACATGCGTAGGTACATATCCGTAGGGGCAAAATATCAGAAATCCTGATATTTTGCCCCTACGGATAACTCCGTAGGGGAAATCCCAACCCCCTGATAATGAGATCACAGGGGAAAATATCATTTATCCTGATATTTTGCCCGTACGGTTTAAACCGTAGGGGCAACATGTGTACATACAGATTAATCCGTAGGTACATATTATCAGTTTTTTTTTTCAAAAAAAAGGCTGCCTGATTTTTTCTCGCCCTGTGCACAATAATATATACATCAATCAAATATAAAATTAATCATCACACAACATATATCGCAGTATTCATAATCATATCTCACACATATAATATACAAAAGAAACCAAAAAAAAGAATATGATATAAATATAAACACCGTAGGACCACCAATATCAATATCGTCCAAAATGTAGTATAATATGTATCATATAAATAAATACAAGTTTCAAAAAATAAGAATCAAAAAGCTACCCTAGCTTGGTCCAGCTCCACCTCTGATAAACGCTAGAATCTGGCGCGCCTGCTCCTCGGTCAATAAATCATGCAATTCGACGCGTGCGGGAGTCTGAGCGGGCTGTGGAGCTGGCGATGTGGTCTGCGCAGCAGCCGTCGAGGTAGTGGCTTGCGGAGCCGCGGCTGCGGGAGTTTGAGCGGGCGGTGGAGCTATAAGAGCTGTCTACGGAACCGAGGCCGATGTAGTGGCTTACAGAGCCGCAGCCGAAGGAGATGCTTGTGGAGGCTCGGCCTGTTAGTGTATATGCCCTAGAGGCCATTACTGTATCATACTAGTTTGTATATTACTTGATGAAAGCTTGGGATATTCACCTTGTATAAACAATCTTGCTCAATATAGTAGTATGCTACTTGGTTTGTTTCTACTTCAATGTGTACTTGTGTTTATTTCAGTATATCACTTATACGCATTAGTGGAGCCCTTAGGATCTTTGCTTGATTACCAGCGTTGTGATGGCAGTCATACTAGTGGGGGCTGGGTAATCTATAGGCACATCCTTATACAGGTCCCTAGTCGTAGGACTATCGAGACAGGGCATCGATACTCCGGAGTAGACTAGCGTATGTGCTTCTCATCCCAGTGTGGGAGATGGTCTGTCCCACAGCCATCAGTACGTCGTACTGGAGATAGTATACGGGTGCTCGTTGGGTTACGAGTACACTGGACAGGACTCGTCGGGAACTGAAAGGTTGGTATTATACCTATCGTCAGTTATCAGTTCCCAGGTGACATGAGTACAGCTTAGTCCGCTGACTTGACACTGGCACTTCGCCTCGAGTGTGTTCCCACTGCACTTTGATCACTACCCTACCACGGCTCAAAGGAGTCGTGCAAACAGGTGGTGGTTGGGTGCAGTCCTGAAGCACTTGGAGGCAGTGACGGTTAGACAGGATTCGTCTCTCCCGGTATTGGGGGTTGACATCGCGCTGTGTCTAGGAGAGCCATTACACGAGTAGTCCCTGGCCAGGGCAAGCGAGATATACTGGTAGGTTCCAGTGTTGTCTCAGGGTGTTTTGGGCTTCACTCCGACACGACTTGTACCGCTATTGGGGGACTGACGTTTTACCGCCCCCTAGGCCCGACATGCGATGTATCAGACGAACAGACCGGACTGTACGGAGACTGTCACATCCTGACTCAGTAGGAGTTTAGATGGGGTTTCACCTCGTCAGCCTTCTTGTCGGCATCTACCTGGGGACCGTTACGCACAGCTAGTGCCGCTTGCGGTCTGTGGTTAAACCCACTGCCAGCGTAGTGTCGAGTCTTTAGAGTCCCACACAGAGGGTATTCGCCTCTGGGCAAAACAGAGTAGAGGTCGCATGGTTTTGCGACAAGGTTCGTTCTCATCCGCGCACTTGTGCACGTTTGGAGTCCGGACGGATTATACTGGCAGGCTCTGGTTTGAGCCAGATACTGGTATATGTTTTGGGGTTGCTTTTATCTCTTGGTATTCTTGTTCCTCGGAACGAGAATGCAGGTGTGTATGCACAGTTGCTTGAGGCGGAAGATGAGGTATTTCATTAGGGTTTCGGAACGGGTGCGTATGCACAGTTGACAGTCGTCTTTTTCCAAACCCTAATGGAATTGTATTATATCAATTAATAATATATATAATAAAATGAAATTGTGTCATGGTTGGTTTTTGTTGACTTGTTGACCATGGTTGACTTGTTGACCATGGTTGAAGTTTTGACCATCATCATTACAAAAGAAAGATGCTCTTTGATTCTAGCAAATTCATTTAATGTTTGAAATGATAATGGTCATTCTAAAACTTTCCATCAACCTTTTCATTTTCATTATTATTATTATTGATAATTCTTTTTCTTTTGCATTATGGTTGCAAGAAAGAAAAAGGATAGCTCATTCTATCATATTGATTCTCTCTCTTCACTTCATCTTCTTCTTCCTCTAGCTAAAGAGAAACCTTCTCATGTGTTGAGAATCCTTCTCTTTAAAAAGAAAAGCACCCCTTAGACTCTCTCTACTCATTCTAGGTCCAAGGTTTGGCAAGCCGGAAACCCTAGTTCACTCAAAGATCGAGGAAGAGCCCAAAGGTCGAACCTTCGAGGTGGATCCATCTTCGACGGAAGAAGGCGACAAGAAGAGAACCATCAACCTCTACAAAAGTTTGAAGAAGAAGGAGTTCAAGTTTAGGTATAACCATCTTCATCCGAGTAGCTAACTCCCTTTAGCGTATTTGCTAGTTTAGTTTAGACACGATCCCGACATTGTTTTAGTCCATGTTGCCTCTTGCGATAAAAATTTGTTTTTTATACCGTTTCCGCCTCCCCGTAAGCACCGGGGGTCGCAATATGGACTTACAGTGGTATCAGAGCCTAACTAAACTTAAACTAGCTTGGTAGTGAAGTGTAACGAAGTTCGGAACCGAAAAAAATCACAAAACCGGAAAAACAAAACCCTAAGTTTCTGTTGAAATTTTTTCTGCTCTAAATGGAAAACTTTATACTTGTAAATTCGGCTCAGGGTTTTGTGTGAACACCTAAGAAAAACGATGCAGTGATTCGTTCAAACCGCCGCGCTTCCGCCGCACAAGGTAGGCATGTGCCGCGGAAGCGCCGCGGTTTGTCGTCTTCTGTGCATCGTTTTTCGTGCAGTGTGTGTCTGTGTTGGTTTTGGGATTTTTAAAATATATTATATGTGCCCAGATTTTCCAGAACTGAAATTCACTTTTGGGGTCCTATAATTCCGTATTTTTTTCCGAACTTCACTGCACTTTGACTATGATGGTTATATCTGTGATGCTTGCATGTATTGAACGTCGGCAAATCGCTATAAGACGATTAGTCGGGGTTATACATGATCTGTGTTTGATATTGGATTGTGTATATGAATGTGTTGGACTGTCGCGGGTGAATAGCCGAGGTGGATGTGAGATGAGCTTTTGTTTTTCTTTCATTCATTGTAAATGTAAATTGATGTAATAAATATTATTTGTTTGGCCGCACAACCGGGTCGGGGTTGTAGCCGTCATTGTATAATTCTTTTTACTGTTTTTGCTCCTAGGATAGACCCATGGAGGGGTGCACAAACTACCGGGAACTTGGCGGGTAGTTTGCCGCACCCGTAGGGGTCTTGGATGGGGTATTTGGCTATTCACCGCGACCGTGTAATCCGCTTTTCGTTGCAGGCTCGAAAGGATTGCGGATTGCTAGTATATCCAATGTATTCATCTGTGATCTGTAATGTCTATCATTGCTTTCTATTTAGGCGTTGCTTATGTTTTACAGCCGCGCTAGCCCAGCCCCCGCTCTGTCGTTAGTTAAGTAACCTAACGAGTGATGACGGGACCCCGTGGCGAATGCGAATGGCATAAGCGTACGTCATATTTTGGTTGTTTTCTGCAATGGTAGGATTAAATGATGGGACGCATTAAAAGAACTAATGAAAGAATATCACGCATTAAAAGAACTAATGCAAGATAATAAACCAAGCTAAAGTCGTTGGAACACTTTCGAAAAACCACTCTGTTCTTTTCAAAACTAACTTTTAAATGCAGAGCTTGAGCCACTCCTTCTAAATGCTATCTCGTTCCATCGATTATATCAAGTTCACTACGTTCACGGTTTCGCCAAAACCATTCGTAGCCCTCCGTCGTTTCGTATAAATATTCAATAGTATTCAAGCTATGTTTGTTGACCTTCGTCAAGACATAGAGATTGGTAGCTGTTGGGTGTTCATATGTAGCATAGATAGATGCGTTGGTTTGGGACAGTCGTATTACCTTGTTGACCTTCGTCAAGGGTATATACGGGTGGGTTCAAATTAACCTGGATAATGACGGGCAGAACTTGACATGTGACTTATGATTTGTTGACCTTCGTCAAGGTCATAAGAGCATGGGGCAAAAATCCACATCGGGAGTTTCATAAGTACTGAAACTTGCTAGATTTGCATACCATTTGGAGTGTGATGATTATGGTAGGATTCCTTCATTTTCGTCACACGATGATATTTGGATCCCGATCCTACTGTGAGTATATGCTACTCCTCGGGAAATTTCTCACTAAACGATCAATGCTATAAACCTAGTAGGTGCCTAGAAAGGTGTTAGCGGGGCTACGCCCCCAGGGAAAAGAGGTTCTTAAATTAAGGAACTTCGCGAAAGCGTTGGAAAACCTCCCTCGAAGTACCAACACTAGCCTGGCTGAACGGTTAAGCAAGTATTGTGCGGTGGGATTGATCCCGACTAATTCTTCCTTTATGGTTTGAGGAGGGATTCGAGAGACAGTGGGAGCCATCCTGTTTAGACAAATTAAAAACCATTCTAAACTTGCAAGAGCATCGTGCTAAAGTGTTTCTTCTCTCCCCCTGCAGCGACCAAAATCGAAATGACTGGACTTAAGTTACTTCTAGATAAAAACATACTGACAGGGCCAAACTACAAAGATTGGCTCAGGAATGTCAAATTGGCAATCGCTTACGACAAGCTGGGGTATCTTCTTACCACCAAAGCTCCCCCCGTCCCAGGTCCCACCTCCAGCGTCGCGGATAAGGAAATCCGTAAGACTTGGGAGATTGATTGCGCGAAGGCCAGGTGCCTCGTGCTTGCCTCTATGGACAACGAACATCAGAGGAGGCATGAGAATATGGACCTCGAGTCCATATTTCTCCATACAAAAGAACTGTATGGAGAGCAGTCTCGTATCGCAAGATACGAAGTGTCGAAGAAGTTGTTTTCGACAAAGTTGGCCGTCGGATCATCGGTAGCGGACCACGTGCTTAAGATGATTGGCTACACTGAGGAGCTCGCAGAACTTGGGACCACGTTGGATAGTGAACTCTATACGGATTTAATTCTCCAGTCCCTTCCATCCACTTACGCCCAGTTTATACTGAACTTCAACTTACAAGAAAAGGAAGTTGAACTTTCAGAACTCCTCAACCTGCTGAGGAGCGCAGAGGGCACCCTACAGAAGGGTAGGGAAACACCAGCTTTGTTTGTAGGAGGATCTTCTTCCTCTAGGTCCAAGGCGAAAGCCAAGGGAAAGAGGAAGAAAGCCCCCGCCAAACCAAGAGGCGGTGTTAGTAAAGTGGGTACGAAGGGAAAGGAAAAGGCAACAAAAATTGCGGGGAAGCTTGTTGGAAAGGAAGAATGCTTCTATTGTCATAAGAGTGGACACTGGAAGAAAGATTGCAGGGCTTGGAAGGCCAGGACACAGGAACTGAAGCAGGTTGCAGCTTCAGCTTCAGGTGTGTATGTTATTGAAAACTGTCTTTCTATAAACTCTACTTCCTGGGTATTGGATACCGGATCAGGATCTCATATCTGTAATTCTTTGCAGGCGTTGAGAAACCGTAGGTTTTTGAAGGAAGGTGACATGACCCTCAGAGTTGCGAACGGAGCTAGCATGGATGCTAAAGCCGTGGGGGACTATCACCTGGGAATGTCAGATGGGCATGTTTTGGTTTTGCGTAATTGCTTTTTTGTACCCAACGCAACTTGTAATATCATTTCTGTATCTTTGGTTTCTAAAGAAGGTTATGAATTTGCGTTTGTAAGTAATGTTGTAAACATTCACCTTAATCAAGTTCTGATTGGGTCAGGTACATTGAGCAATGGTATATACGTATTAAACCAACCACAGATTTTCAATGTCCAGAATACACACAAAAGAAAGTCTCCAGATATTAATCAGGCTTTCTTATGGCATTGTAGACTGGGTCACATCAATGAGACACGGTTGACTAAGTTACATAAAGAAGGATACTTGGATCCGTTCGAGTATCAATCTTATGCCACTTGTGAATCTTGTCTCATGGGAAAGATGACAAAGACTCCGTTCACTGGACACGGAGAAAGAGCGAGCGAGCTCTTGGGACTCATACACAGTGACGTGTGTGGTCCAATGTCTACACATGCGCGAAGCGGTTATTCATACTTCATTACTTTCACAGACGATTTCTCTAGGTATGGACATGTCTTCTTAATGAAGCACAAATCCGAGGCCTTTGAGAAATTTCGGGATTACAAGAATGAAGTTGAAAAACAAACAGGCAAAAGTATTAAGATTCTAAGATCGGATCGAGGTGGTGAATACTTAAGTGCCGAGTTCCTGGATTATTTAAAAGAGAATGGAATTCTCTCTCAGCGTACTCCTCCATACACTCCGCAACATAACGGTGTATCGGAAAGGAGGAATCGAACCCTATTGGATATGGTTCGTTCCATGATGAGTAAGGCTGAGTTACCGCGATCTTTCTGGGGCTATGCACTAGAAGCAGCTGCATATCTCTTGAACAAGGCTCCTACCAAGACTGTGCCTACCACTCCATATCAGATGTGGAGTGGGAAGAAACCCTGTCTTAAGTACCTTAAGATATGGGGATGTCCAGCTTTTGTAAAAAAGCAGCATGCGGACAAGCTCGAGGCACGTTCAGTACAATATAAGTTTGTGGGATACCCAAAGAACTCCAGGGGGTATCTGTTCTATTCCGCTGAGGAACAAAAAGTTTTTGTTTCTCAACATGCCCGCTTCTTGGAAACTGAGTTTTTGGAAACCCAGATAAGTGGGAACGCAATAGAACTGGAAGAGATTCCAGAACCACAAGCTATTACTGAAGACTTGGAAGAGCCAATAAGTTCAAAAGAACAGGACATTCCTACGCCGCTCCGCAGAAGTAGTAGGCAGTCTCATCCGCCCGAGAGATACTACGGTTTTCTCATAGACGGGGATAGAGAGGATTGCATTATAGACTATGATGAGCCTACTAGCTTCCAGCAGGCCGTTCAGAGCGTTGACTCGGTAAAATGGCTGGATGCAATGCGGACCGAAATGGAGTCCATGTACACCAACAAAGTATGGAAGTTGGACATTGCTCCAGACGGGGTAAAACCCGTAGGATGCAAGTGGATCTTCAAAAGGAAGATTGGTGTAGATGGACAGGTTGAGACCTATAAAGCTAGACTTGTAGCAAAGGGTTTCCGTCAAAGACTTGCTTTGGACTATGACGAAACCTTTTCTCCAGTGGCTATGCTGAAATCCATTCGGATCCTTCTTGCCATTGCTGCCTTCCACGATTATGAGATTTGGCAGATGGACGTAAAAACCGCTTTTCTAAATGGAAGTTTAGAGGAGTGTGTCTATATGGATCAGCCAGAGGGTTTCATTCAGAGTGGGAGCAGCGGAAAGGTGTGCAAGTTGCTTAAGTCCATTTATGGACTAAAGCAGGCGTCGCGGAGTTGGAACATCTGTTTTGATGAGACGGTCAAGGAATTTGACTTTATCAAAAATCCAGATGAACCATGCATCTATAGTAGATTTGTAGCGAGAACTGTAGTATTCCTTGTTTTATACGTGGATGACATTCTCTTAATAGGAAATGACATTCCTATGCTACAATCTGTCAAGGGTTTCTTGTCACACAGGTTCTCCATGAAAGACCTGGGTGATGCCTCTTACATCCTGGGGATCCGGATCCATCGTGATAGATCCAAGAGGATATTAGGACTTTCACAGTCCAGGTACATCGACACCGTACTGAAAAGATTCAGTATGGAAGATTCCAAGCGCGGTAACCTACCGGCTTGTCACGGGATCACCCTCTCTAAAGAGATGTCTCCCAAGACTGATTTGGAGAGGGACCGCATGTCTATTATACCCTACGCTTCTGCGGTAGGCTCTATAATGTATGCGATGTTGTGTACCAGACCGGATGTAGCTTATGCACTGAGTGTAGTAAGCCGGTATCAGTCAAACCCTGGGGAGAAACATTGGATAGCAGTAAAGAACATTCTCAAGTACCTGAGAAGGACTAAGGAGATGTTCTTGGTGTATGGCGGAAAAGACCTCCAGATTGAGGCCTTTGCTGACTCCAGCTTCCAGAGTGACAAGGATGATTCCAAGTCCATGTCGGGTTTTGTCTTTACCCTCAATGGAGGGGCGGTGTGTTGGAAGAGTTCCAAACAGGAAACCGTTGCAGACTCGACTATGGAAGCGGAATACATCGCTGCATCTGATGCCGCAAAAGAAGCTGTCTGGATAAGGAAGTTCTTAAAAGAACTTCAGGTGGTTCCGTCCATTGTTGACCCAGTACCTCTGTATTGCGACAACAACGGGGCTATAGCTTTAGCAAAGGAACCCAGGTCCCATCAGAGATCCAGGCACATCTTGAGGCGGTATCACCTGATCAGGGAGATCGTGGATCGCAAGGAGATCGAGGTTCGGAGGGTTGCTTCAGAAGAGAACACTGCAGATCCATTCACCAAGGCCTTACCCCAGACTCAGTTCGAGCGGCTGATCGAGATGATAGGTCTTCGGTACGCCAGTTCATGGCCTTAGTGCAAGTGGGAGATTGTTAGTGTATATGCCCTAGAGGCCATTACTGTATCATACTAGTTTGTATATTACTTGATGGAAGCTTGGGATATTCACCTTGTATAAACAATCTTTCTCAATATAGTAGTATGCTACTTGGTTTGTTTCTACTTCAATGTGTACTTGTGTTTATTTCAGTATATCACTTATACGCATTAGTGGAGCCCTTAGGATCTTTGCTTGATTACCAGCGTTGTGATGGCAGTCACACTAGTGGGGGCTGGGTAATCTATAGGCACATCCTTATACAGGTCCCTAGTCGTAGGACTATCGAGACAGGGCATCGATACTCCGGAGTAGACTAGCGTATGCGCTTCTCATCCCAGTGTGGGGGATGGTCTGTACCACAGCCATCAGTACGTCGTACTGGAGATAGTATACGGGTGCTCGTTGGGTTACGAGTACACTGGACAGGACTCGTCGGGAACTGAAAGGTTGGTATTATACCTATCGTCAGTTATCAGTTCCCAGGTGACATGAGTACAGCTTAGTCCGCTGACTTGACACTGGCACTTCGCCTCGAGTGTGTTCCCACTGCACTTTGATCACTACCCTACCACGGCTCAAAGGAGTCGTGCAAACAGGTGGTGGTTGGGTGCAGTCCCGAAGCACTTGGAGGCAGTGACGGTTAGACAGGATTCGTCTCTCCCGGTATTGGGGGTTGACATCGCGCTGTGTCTAGGAGAGCCATTACACGAGTAGTCCCTGGCCAGGGCAAGCGAGATATACTGGTAGGTTCCAGTGTTGTCTCAGGGTGTTTTGGGCTTCACTCCGACACGACTTGTACCGCTATTGGGGGACTGACGTTTTACCGCCCCCTAGGCCCGACATGCGATGTATCAGACGAACAGACCGGACTGTACGGAGACTGTCACATTCTGACTCAGTAGGAGTTCAGATGGGGTTTCACCTCGTCAGCCTTCTTGTCGGCATCTACCTGGGGACCGTTACGCACAGCTAGTGCCGCTTGCGGTCTATGGTTAAACCCACTGCCAGCGTAGTGTCGAGTCTTTAGAGTCCCACACAGAGGGTATTCGCCTCTGGGCAAAACAGAGTAGAGGTCGCATGGTTTTGCGACAAGGTTCGTTCTCATCCGCGCACTTGTGCACGTTTGGAGTCCGGACGGATTATACTGGCAGGCTCTGGTTTGAGCCAGATACTGGTATATGTTTTGGGGTTGCTTTTATCTCTTGGTATTCTTGTTCCTCGGAACGAGAATGCAGGTGTGTATGCACAGTTGCTTGAGGCGGAAGATGAGGTATTTCATTAGGGTTTCGGAACGGGTGCGTATGCACAGTTGACAGTCGTCTTTTTCCAAATCCTAATGGAATTGTATTATATCAATTAATAATATATATAATAAAATGAAATTGTGTCATGGTTGGTTTTTGTTGACTTGTTGACCATGGTTGACTTGTTGACCATGGTTGAAGTTTTGACCATCATCATTACAAAAGAAAGATGCTCTTTGATTCTAGCAAATTCATTTAATGTTTGAAATGATAATGGTCATTCTAAAACTTTCCATCAACCTTTTCATTTTCATTATTATTATTATTGATAATTCTTTTTCTTTTGCATTATGGTTGCAAGAAAGAAAAAGGATAGCTCATTCTATCATATTGATTCTCTCTCTTCACTTCATCTTCTTCTTCCTCTAGCTAAAGAGAAACCTTCTCATGTGTTGAGAATCCTTCTCTTTAAAAAGAAAAGCACCCCTTAGACTCTCTCTACTCATTCTAGGTCCAAGGTTTGGCAAGCCGGAAACCCTAGTTCACTCAAAGATCGAGGAAGAGCCCAAAGGTCGAACCTTCGAGGTGGATCCATCTTCGACGGAAGAAGGCGACAAGAAGAGAACCATCAACCTCTACAAAAGTTTGAAGAAGAAGGAGTTCAAGTTTAGGTATAACCATCTTCATCCGAGTAGCTAACTCCCTTTAGCGTATTTGCTAGTTTAGTTTAGACACGATCCCGACATTGTTTTAGTCCATGTTGCCTCTTGCGATAAAAATTTGTTTTTTATACCGTTTCCGCCTCCCCGTAAGCACCGGGGGTCGCAATATGGACTTACACGGCCGATGTACCCTGTCGCGTCTGGACCTAACGTGTGTAATAAGCGTGTAAGAACTATGTATTATTCGAATTCGTATCATTATCAAGTTATTTCGAAACCCCATTTGGAAATCTAGCTTGGAAAACCGCTGTTTATTTTAATTAGATATGCATGTATGATTAATCAAACCTAAGTCTACAACCAAATAAGTTCAGGCTACATACTAATATTGGATATGTTGACATCTATAATATGACATAAGATTTTACTATTATGTAGTATACATACCAGCATCTCCTTCAACTCCTGAACGGTGGCCTTCAAGCTCTCCAGTTCCTGCTGGACACGTCGCTCACTGGAGACGGAGGAAGTAACTGCAGAGGTGGAGTCCAACTTCATATAGGCCCTGCTAGGGCCCAGTCCCCGGCCTCTCTCCCAACCACCGTGGTGCCCTCCGTGTGCTGCGTCCAGGACTAGGGTCAGTAGCCTCGGATCGCTCTGTCCGGTAAAATCGATCTCCGAGGCCTCGGCCTGCTCAACCACCCGCTCCTAGACCCACATTAAGCAGTAAAGTATAAGTATAAAATTTAAATTTGAACCTTCCAAAACTAAAATTTCAAATATGGGTGAATAAATATTAACACTTATGCAATACTCCTGGGTAGCGACGTCGGGATATCGAAGCTCGCTCGTGGCGGGATCTGTCGATGTGCCGTGGATGGCAAGATATGCGGACAGCACGCTCGGTGTACCACCTTGCGCCAGGGTCTGAGCTGTCTGCAATAGTAGAAAATAACTCTTAATATTATATATATATTAGAAAATAACTCTTAATATTGCATTATATCACAAAGGCCAGTCTATTATAATTTACCGATAACTCCATGGTTCGAGTAATATTCCTCGAGCCACCTGTGTAAGTGGGGCGACCCCTCTTCGCCGATTTCCTATTCTCTATATTTTGAGCGGCATGTTTCTGCACAACGCATTCACATTTAGTTTTCTAATTAAGAAACACAAAAAAATAAATTATATCCTAAACAATGAATTACATTTAAAAATACATACCTGTTTGCATTGAGAGTCGAAATATTCGCATAATAGAGGCTATGTCTCTACGTCAACTCTCACAAACGCCGAAGTAGATAGGAGGGCCGATCTCTCTGCCTCGGGGATCGCCATCCACAGGGAGTAGCAGCCGGCCATCAGCTCATTCCTGTTGTATCGGACCTTGGTCTGCATGTTCTTCATCAGGCTATTGTACAGAGCATGAAGGTCGACCACCCTCCCAGGGTGATCAAGGTCGGCTACAGGCTGAAAATCGTAATCCAACTGAAAATAAAAAAAACATTGTTATTAGATTGCAAGTGTTAATAATAAATATATTGGATAAATCAAATGAAAATATATATTAATACCCGAGTCTGATCAAAGAAGCGGGCGAATGAGCGCCGGTGCTGCTTGCCCCAGTTAACGTGAAGTGGACAGTTCTTCACGAGCCGGCTCTCATTCCCCATATACCGGCCGAACCTCTCGGCATGAGGACCGGTATAGCGATAGTCAAGGGTAAAAAAGAGGGGGAATGTTGCCTCCCCTAGCTCTGTGATGCCTCAGCCTATGGGACTAATTCAGGCCTCGAGTCCTCCTCTGGGGATGGGGAGGCCTTGCGTCTGCAAGAAATATCAAGACAATCAATATTAAGACAAAGTTGTATTAAGAAATCAAGGTTAAATGAAAATTGAAGTGTGATATATACCTCCGGTGACTAAAGCACGAGCCTGGGCCCGGGCAGCAGCACGAGCGGGACATCGTGGAGCGAACACCCATCACATGTGGTTTCAACCGTTTCGAGTAAATTTCGGCAGCACCTCCCCGCTGTTCTCCGAGTACACTGTAATAGAATAGATAATCATTTGAAAGCTGTGAAATAACATTGAAATGAACAACTAATCTATCTTTGTACATGGAGAACCAGCGGAAAGGTACCGACGAAATATCTCGAAACGGATGAAAACACAAGTGAATGAAGGTGTTTGCTTTATACATTCCTAACTTGTCCACACGGGACAAATCTATCGGTTACCATACGATTGAATCTTCTTGTCGCGTAGACTATACGACGGTTGTTAGTATCGATCTATACCGTCCGATATTTAACAACCTTCGTATAGTTCTATGTCACGACGAACATCGCACGTATGTTAACCGATAGACGGGGACTAAGTGGCGCTTTTAGTTTCATATATGAGTATCGATGAGAATATGATGGTTTCATATTATCATCGAGTATCATATATTGGTTTTAACTTGAACATCTCGAATAACTCTCTAATTATGCGTTTGTTGTGTATTCTTGTTGTGTGTGTTTGTGTTCCGGCTGTCGGGGGTAAGTCTTCTATCCCATTAAGAATATATAGAGTGAACACCCATCACCTTTGCTTTCAACTGTTTCGAGTAAATTTCGGCAGTACCTCCCCGCTGTTCTCCGAGTACACTGTAATAGAATAGATAGTCATTTCAAAGCTGTGAAACAACGTTGAAATGAATATCTAATCAATCTTAGTACATGGAGAACCAGCGGAAAGGTACCGACGAAATATCTCGAAATGGATGAAAACATAAGTGAATGAAGGTGTTTGCTTTATACATTCCTAACTTGTCCACACGGGACAAATCTATCAGTTACCATATGATTTAATCTTCTCGTCGCGTTGACTATACGATGGTTGTTAGTATCGAGCTATACCGTCCGATATTTAACAATCTTTATATAATTCTATTTCACGACTAACATCGCACGTATGTTAACCGATAGACGGGGGCAAAGTGGCGCTTTTACTTTCATATATGAGTATCGATGAGAATATGAAGTTTTCATATTATCATCGAGTATCATATATTGGTTTTAACTTGAACATCTCGAATCACTCTCTAATTATGCGTTTGTTGTGTATTCTTGTTGTATGTATGTGTTCCGGCTGTCGGGGGTAAGGCTTCTATCCCATTAAGAATGTATAGAGCGAACACCCATCACTTGTGCTTTCAACCGTTTCGAGTAAATTTCGGCAGCACCTCCCCGCTGTTCTCCGAGTACACTGTAATAGAATAGATAATCATTTCAAAGCTGTGAAACAACGTTGAAATGAACATCTTATCTATTTTCGTACACGGAGAACCAGTGGAATGGTACTGATCGCACGCCGATGGCGTGTCGGATGTTCAAAGAATTTAAGTGTAACCGCGATCAGGACGGTGTCGCTATGCAGCTAGCCGGTGAGCACGGGTCGGTCCACAGGGAGATGGTGGTATCTTACCTTCTTGTCTTAGACGAGTCAATAAAGAATCTGTATGTTGTTTGGTCTAACCTATGTGTTTATCTGCAAGTATAAGGTTGTTAAGAAAAGATACGAAATTGTAAGCTAAGAAATCCGTACTCAAAACCTTTGAGCCGAGTCTTGACCAATTGTAGCTAAGCAGTCGGCAACAACGTGGATTAGGGGATTTAAGCGCGGTATTCGTGGAATCCGGTTTATTTACCCTTGTCCTTCCGTTCTTGTCTCTTGCTTTCGCCTCCGGCCAAACCGAACGCAACCGGTCGTGGTTAGGAATCACCGTTACCTTGTCAGGATACGGTGCCTAACGGAGCGCTTGCGTATGGTTCGGGCGGAGTTCAAATGGAAAATAACGGGAAAAGGAATTGGCAAAGAAACATTAACTTACAATACCTTATTCATTCTTAACAACAACAATAATTACAACATTCACAAAAGAGAACCAAAAAGAGAGGACAAAAAGAAAAGAACAAAGAAAAGAAAAGATACAAGTATTTAAAGTGCATGAATGTAAATTGCAAGTAATTAAAGAGCATGGAAATAAATTGCAAGTAATTAAAGACAAGAATGAAAAATGCAAGAAAGTAATTACAAGAACCATAGAACTCAAAACAAGCATGGGATCAATAGCCAACCCTTAAACTTGCAATCTCAATGAAGAGGTTGCAAGATCAAGGGAAGGGTAGAGAACGCATGTGAATTGAAGCGCTAAGGCGAGAACGAAATGATACAACCCCTTGAGACCAATGACCAAAACTTAAACTTGCAAGCTCACTTAAGAGGTTGCAAGATCAAGTTAAGGTAGAGAGCTCAAGGGGGAAGCTTACACAAAAAGAATAATACAAAAAACCTTCATCTTTATTCACATCCACAAAAAAGCTTCTCACTTACAATTTCATGGAAGAGGAATGAAGAAGAAGAAGAAAAAGAACTAAATCCTACAAAAGAATGGAGAACAAAGAATGACCCTTGGTTGTGCTCAAAACTGCTGTATTTATAGGCAGGAGAATGGAGTTCTAGGGCAACCACCAGACCATATGGGAAATACCCAAAATACCCCCAAAAGTTGACGCAGAGAGGGCCCCACCTAGCCGCGGATCCGCCGCCAATACCCCCTATTGGCCGCGGATCCGCGCCCCTACAGTAGGTTTAGGGTGTGGGGTTTCTTGTACGGCCCTGATCTGCTGTCCCCTGTTGTCTGGTACACATATTTTCTGATAATTCTTTCACAATTCTTCCAGAATTTCTGTTGAGGAAAGGTGGATTTTTTGTGGATGTTTTTGTCATGATTGCCTCGAGCCCCGCGTAGATTTCTTGGAACTTGTTGTTGCCATTGAGCCTTGTGCATGAAGGTGACATTGATTTGACATTTTGTCTTCCTAAACTGGTATCTGGCAACATACGGATGACGAGCGGAGACCGTGTTTTCTCAGTGGTTGGCAGGAACCCGGATTTTGTCGTGTTTTCCATGAATTTACCGTTTTAGAACCAAGAACCTGTATCCTGCAAATATATAACAAACACGGATTAAAAGCACCTACCTATAAACAACCGAGCGTAAGAATGGGCGGTATAAAATGCAGTATTCTGTGATGAACAAATACCCCCGAACTTAACTTTTGCTCGTCCCGAGCAAAACCAATTATTCACAAAAATAAAATCCTAACCGCACTTTCGCAGGGAACGCGATTGCACTGAGCGCGTGCAACAAGCCGTTAAACCTCTAGGTGTCCCTAGTAGGAGGAGTGTTGTCTGCTGAGGGTTTTCAGCAGATACTACCCACAAAATCCGGTCAAGCTGGTTTTGTAAAATAACTAAGATTCAAACCCTAAAGTTTTTGTTTCAGAAAATAACAATTCTATAATCCTAAGTCTAGACTATCGAACCTTTAGTTTTCACACCTCGCTTCATATTTAACTACAGATTTTATAAATCTTTACGTGTAGTGCAAATAGTGCCGTTAAGTTCCAGAAAGGTCGATTAAAGTCCTCATGTCGCACAATAAAGCCCAGATAACAATTTTAAAAGGATCACATAAGTTTTATAAAGAGTTAAGCATTTCTCAAGTTTCGTTTTCCAGTAAAGTTTCAACTTCAGAATTTCTATCTTCCCTAACAGGAAACTAGGTCTTATTCTTCACTCCACCTTTTTCTTGTTTTCATTTCATACACACCTCTGTGAACGTGCAATAGTCTTTATCATAGAGTAAGACCTTCATATCTCCGTTAAATTTTTTATAAAATCCTGTCTTTTATCAAGATTATTCTCACACAAAGAACCGTTAGGAGTTTTAACTCGGAGAGAACACTTGCTTGACTTTGTTTTAAACTGGACTTTCTAGGCTTCTTAGCGAGCTTTGGGCCAATGCACCCAAACCAGTTGGTTTCAGGGCATTAAGTGTAGAAACACCCCAGCGGACTTAATTACTCAAGTTACCTAGGTCCAAAAACAAAAGACAGTTTGGCGTGAAAATCAGATGATTTAATACGAACGGAGATATAACCGGCAGTTCAATTATTTTTTTGGATAAAAGACGTGTTTAGTGGGTTTGGTGTGTAATCATTCCAATCAAGTTTCAGATGGGTTATTTTTCAGACTTAGCTCCAATTACGGCATCAATAACATTCCTTCATATTCGCTTTACTTCATAAACTATTCTTGACATTACTTATTTCAGAACAAACCTATTTGATCCTCAGAAAATCATTTATCTGTTTAAAAGTTTAAACATGAAAGACTTGTCATCTAATTCCCAAAATTCACGACACGTGTAGTGTGATGTAAAGACGTATATCAGCTATAGTTAACATCAAAGGAGAGTTATCTTTCAGGTTTTCAAAATCTAAACATAAGATCTAGTTATTCCTATTTTTTCAAACAAAAACCGTCGAAATGTTGAATCAGAGTTCTTTCACAAGCTAACTTGACAAAAAAGTTTTTATATTTTTAGAAAATTTTCATATTTTTATGGATTTTATGGATTTAATATGCAGATGCAAAATATACATATGAATGCGAAGGAAGAAAGCTTACCGAGCACACCCCCAAACTTAAACTTGACAGTGCCCTCACTGTCAGGCTATACCAAGAGGGTCAAAATAGTCGGCGCTCCTCCTAAAAACAAATTATATACAAAAACATAAAAAAAAACAAAAAATATATACAAAAAAAAGTGTCCCCCCCAAACTTAAGTAAAACAGTGTTTCCACTGTTAAGCGATGAAGTTCAGGATTGGGGGGGAAAGAACAGTATCCATCTATACAAGGCCTTACACAGGCCAAAAGTTAACACCAACCATTCAAAGATTTTATCATGGTACAGCAGTGGTTGGTGAAAGAAGGTGAAGAGGTAAGAAATGGAGATTATGCGAGACCGCTTGTGGAGAGAAGTGGAATGCGGTCTCGGTAGATGAGGGGAAGAAGAATGGCGGAAGGGAAAAAGAAGTGGAATACGAACTTGAGGGTGCAAATGGAGTAAATAGATTAGCACAATTTGTGATGACCGATGTGTGGAAAGCGATTGTGCTAATATATTTACCCGTCGAGAGATTGGGTCAAATCCCTCAAGGTTCGTGAGAAACCATGGGTATGCCGAACTTGGTAAACCAGACATATGAAATGTAAGTGATACGGGTTCTTGCAAGGTCGGAATGATGGAAAGGATGGAGGGAAGTGGTTGAGGAAGGGTATCGGTTAAGGGTTCAGGAGGGTGTACACAGTCAGTGGAAGGATTAGGATGAATTGGAAAATCCGACTCATCAATTATAACTGTATCATCCTCAGTGCTATCCTCAATATTCTCCTCAAAATTCAGCTTATCCATGCAAATTTCATCAAAATCAAGACGCATATGGGGTTCGGGAAAAACATTTAAAGAATCGGGATGATGATTTGAAGAGAAAAACTCAGCCAAATCTACGGGTTCATCATCCAAAATGTTCCCAGCGTTAATATCCTCAATCAAGTGAAAATCAAAATTCTCTGACACCTCAACCAAAGCATGGATATTAATCAATTCAGGTTCTAAGATGGAGGTGTAAAGGTCAAAAGGTTTAGGATTGGTTTCACTTGGAAGAGACCCTTCGCAATCGGGCAAATCAAACACTACGAAGTCGCACAACTCATTAATCATTCTATCTTCAACTGATAATTCATTTGGGACACTTGATAGACTTTCAAAACAAGAGTTGTGGGATTCAACTTGAGACGGGTAGGTTTGATTTGGAAGGGGGTACATCTCACTCTCTCCACTCAAATTCACAGCCTGTCCTGCCGCCTCATCATACATTGAAAAAGTTGGAGCTAGTTGAAAACTAGCTACCGGATCACTAGGTTGTATGAGGGCGGCCATGGACGCATTCAAATCCATCATTTGTTGGCTTGACGCTACCCTAAAGTCTTCCAACGACTGTTCTAGACTAGACATTGGTTGTGAAGGGGTTTCAGTGAAAGATTCACAGTTGTATGGATACTGAAAACTCCCAAAAGGCGGTTCTGAAGCAATGTCTAGGGAAGGTGCATAAGTAGGGTAGGATTGGTAGGAATTGAATGGCTGGACAGGAGTGGGATCAACATTGGGATAAGAAGGTGAATGGAATTGTTGATCCCAAGAATTTGAAGTGGTGAAAGGAGTGAAAGATCGGCTACGAGATTGTTCAATACGTTCTGCAATAGACATAGGTCATGGAATTGCAACATGACTCGAAGAAGGGGTATCAACGTAAGAAGGGGTGACTGTTTGAAATGGTTGATATGAAGTGGATTGCGGAGTCAAATTGTTTGTCCTAGACGCGTCTATCCGATCTTTCAAAGAAATTTTTGGCATGGAGGGGTCGTTCGATGTTCGGCCAAAGCAAGAACCGTAAGAAGTAATGTCCGGTTGTGGGTACCAAAGTTCGGCAAGAGTTTTGCGAGGTGGAGTACCCATGATATGAAGAGAGAGTGAAAGAAAGGAAGAGAAAAGGAGGGGAAAAAGAATGTGATTTTTTTTTTTATTTAGTTAGTTGTTAGCAAAAGAATGAAGTATACACAAAAAAGAATATGGACAAAAATCACGACACAAAAATACCACACACCTAATCGTTCTAGGGTTCACCTAGGTCAACTAGACCTGCTCGAGAACTTGATTGTCGAAGTAAAACTGTGTCGAGAAACAGGCTCAAGATACACTGATCACGAGGCCAGGTAAGTGCAAAGATAAGGGGAGGTTTTCCAACGCTTTCGCGAAGTTCCTTAATTAAATAACCCTTTCTCTTTTGGCGGTTTCGCCGTTAACACTTTCCTAGACACCCCGTAAACAATATACCGTTAAGCAAGCTTCTAAATACAGTTAACTTCTCCTAGTGAGCGCGAAGTCCTTAAGGCTTAAAGTCTAGTTTCTTTTAAAATTTGTGCGGGTTATCGTTATGCGCAAGTTCGTGATTTGTGGGCCACGGAAAAGGTGATGAAATCCTTTACCGTATGTTGTGGGGTTCGCTTGCCCTTAAGTCCGTATTAATTGATGCAATGCGCAATTCAAAAAATTCTTATAAAGAATCAAAACAATCGTTTTTTTAGTTTAAGCGCGGCGCTGCAACAAATACGGGTTAGTCAAGTTTTAGCGTTTGCTAGCGAACTTGCAAAGAATCCTGCAAAGAATAGTATATTGGAAGCGTCGGATTTGAGAAGAAGGTGTTAGTAAAGTACGTACCGTTTAAGTTTTGGGTTAGGAAACCCCCGTTGAATCAAATCCGGTAAGCTTGAAAGGTTCGCTTGCGCGGGTCAAACTACCCGGATCTTTGGCACTGTACTTCGTAATCACCTTAACGTTGAATGTACACTTTGCTTCCCCACTATCGCAGTTTGCAAATACGCAAAATTCTGCACACTTGCCCATAAAAATATTGTCCAAAAAACAAAAAAGAATATATTTTTTTTATATACAAAAAGAATATTAACACGAATAACAAGAAAGAAAATACTCTACCGTCTCCCCGGCAACGGCGCCATTTGATCGCACGCCGATGGCGTGTCGGATGTTCAAAGAATTTAAGTGTAACCGCGATCAGGACGGTGTCGCTATGCAGCTAGCCGGTGAGCACGGGTCGGTCCACAGGGAGATGGTGGTATCTTACCTTCTTGTCTTAGACGAGTCAATAAAGAATCTGTATGTTGTTTGGTCTAACCTATGTGTTTATCTGCAAGTATAAGGTTGTTAAGAAAAGATACGAAATTGTAAGCTAAGAAATCCGTACTCAAAACCTTTGAGCCGAGTCTTGACCAATTGTAGCTAAGCAATCGGCAACAACGTGGATTAGGGGATTTAAGCGCGGTATTCGTGGAATCCGGCTTATTTACCCTTGTCCTTCCGTTCTTGTCTCTTGCTTTCGCCTCCGGCCAAACCGAACGCAACCGGTCGTGGTTAGGAATCACCGTTACCTTGTCAGGGTACGGTGCCTAACGGAGCGCTTGCGTATGGTTCGGGCGGAGTTCAAATGGAAAATAACGGGAAAAGGAATTGGCAAAGAAACATTAACTTACAATACCTTATTCATTCTTAACAACAACAATAATTACAACATTCACAAAAGAGAATCAAAAAGAGAGGACAAAAAGAAAAGAACAAAGAAAAGAAAAGATACAAGTATTTAAAGTGCATGAATGTAAATTGCAAGTAATTAAAGAGCATGGAAATAAATTGCAAGTAATTAAAGACAAGAATGAAAAATGCAAGAAAGTAATTACAAGAACCATAGAACTCAAAACAAGCATGGGATCAATAGCCAACCCTTAAACTTGCAATCTCAATGAAGAGGTTGCAAGATCAAGGGAAGGGTAGAGAACGCATGTGAATTGAAGCGCTAAGGCGAGAACAAAATGATACAACCCCTTGAGACCAATGACCAAAACTTAAACTTGCAATCTCACTTAAGAGGTTGCAAGATCAAGTTAAGGTAGAGAGCTCAAGGGGGAAGCTTAAACAAAAAGAATAATACAAAAAACCTTCATCTTTATTCACATCCACAAAAAAGCTTCTCACTTACAATTTCATGGAAGAGGAATGAAGAAGAAGAAGAAAAAGAACTAAATCCTACAAAAGAATGGAGAACAAAGAATGACCCTTGGTTGTGCTCAAAACTGCTGTATTTATAGGCAGGAGAATGGAGTTCTAGGGCAACCACCAGACCACATGGGAAATACCCAAAATACCCCCAAAAGTTGACGCAGAGAGGGCCCCACCTAGCCGCGGATCCGCCGCCAATACCCCCTATTGGCCGCGGATCCGCGCCCCTACAGTAGGTTTAGGGTGTGGGGTTTCTTGTACGGCCCTGATCTGCTGTCCCCTGTTGTCTGGTACACATATTTTCTGATAATTCTTTCACAATTCTTCCAGAATTTCTGTTGAGGAAAGGTGGACTTTTTGTGGATGTTTTTGTCATGATTGCCTCGAGCTCCGCGTAGATTTCTTGGAACTTGTTGTTGCCATTGAGCCTTGTGCATGAAGGTGACATTGATTTGACATTTTGTCTTCCTAAATTGGTATCTGGCAACATACGGATGACGAGCGGAGACCGTGTTTTCTCAGTGGTTGGCAGGAACCCGGATTTTGTCGTGTTTTCCATGAATTTACCGTTTTAGAACCGAGAACCTGTATCCTGCAAATATATAACAAACACGGATTAAAAGCACCTACCTATAAACAACCGAGCGTAAGAATGGGCGGTATAAAATGCAGTATTCTGTGATGAACAGGTACCGACGAAACATCTCGAAACGGATGAAAACACAAGTGAATGAAGGTGTTTGCTTTATACATTCCTAACTTGTCCACACGGGACAAATCTATCGGTTACCATACAATTGAATTTTCTCTTCGCATAGACTATACGACGGTTGTTTGTATCATGATATACCGTCCGATATTTAACAACCTTCGTATAGTTTTATATCACGACGAACATCGTACATATGTTAACCGATAGACGGGGACTAAGTGGCGCTTTTAGTTTCATATATGAGTATCGATGAGAATATGAAGGTTTCATATTATCATCGAGTATCACATATTGGTTTTAACTTGAACATCTTGAATCACTCTCTAATTATGCGTTTGTTGTGCATTCGTGTTGTATGTGTAACATGATTTTAAACCATTGAGATCAAGATTGATAGAACTGATCATTCTACATTGCAATGACATTTATCTAACAAAAACTATTATTGCAATGGAATTCATCTATAACAATCAATAATTAAAACTACAAATGTAGGATACTGATATCATAAAATGTTATACACAACATATGAATTCACATGACTGAAACATGCATCAAAAAAACATGTTCATCCAAAAGAAAGGCCACTGTCAACAAATATAGACAAATACGTCATAAAAACAGTAACTAATTAACAAGTTATTAGCATCTGGATCAAGAAAATGATAGGAAAAACAATTGACTATGATCTATAATGATAAGTCTATTACCATGATTGATGGCACTATAGTTGCAGCAACTTATCTACAAAGAGATATAAGGGATTACATTGAGCTATTTTTTATTGTACAACTAAAATTTGTGCTGAATTTATGAGAAGAGATAATTGTGACTCAATGTGTCAACTTACTGACTTCATGCATGAGGGATACAAAAGAGTTATTACAACATCCTACATTGCACTACAATTTTCATAATTAATATAATAGCTCTGCGGTCTGAAGATAATATCTGTATGTAGTAATTGTTGAGCAGTAGTTTCTGACTATCATTATTTATTTTTTGTTAAAGACACCAGAAACTACAATACGAAAGACACGAATTCTTCCCATGTCTCCTCATGTCTTCATGGAAATTGGGGCAACATCGTCAAAGACTACATTGTGGACCTGCATAAGATCGGCCCTGGCTCCTCTACCATCTACCGCGGCTGCGATCCCCAAGCCCCAGCCCCAACCCCAACCGAACCCTAGCCCCAGCCCCAGCCCAGCCCTACCCTAACCGAACCCTAGCCCTAGCCCCAGCCCAGCCCCAACCCCAACCGAACCGTAGCCCCAGCCCTACCCCAACCGAACCCTTGCCCCAGCCCTAGCCCAGCCCAGCCCTAACCCCAACCGAACCCTAGCCCCAGCCCCAGCCCGCCCCAACCCCAACCCTAACCGAACCCTACAACCGAACCCTAACCCTAACCCTAACCGAACCTGATGTCGAAGCCGACGCCGATGCCAAACCATCACCCCTACCCGAACCTGGCCTGAACCCTAGACTACATCATCAAAATTAAAAATAATTTGAGATTTAATTACTAATCGTCCGCGCGGTGGAGGAGACGACAGAAATCGGTGGTCGACGACGATCGGCGAAGGTGGCGACGAGGCGTGGGAAGTCGACGAAGGTGTGGGAATGACTAACGAAGGTGGCGACAAGGCGTGGAGCGCGGTGGCGACGAGGCGCGGGAACAGGTGATGAGAGGCGCGGGAGTGAAAGAGAGAAATTTTGGGAACGCTGAATAATTTTTCTGTGCTTTTTCTATTAATAACCCATTTAGATGCCCCTACGGACATAACCGTAGGTCTATGGTTTGCGGCTCCGTAGGGCCAAATAGAAAATTAGAACGTAAGGCACCGTAGGGACAACGATGTGGCCCTACGGATAAATCCGTAGGGGCAAGAAATATTTGCCCCTACGGATTCCTGAGTCCGTAAGGGCAACCCCATATTTTAGTAGTGTTAGTCGACAGGATCTTAACCCTGATTTCTAAGCCACCTTTGTTTGAACTGACAAAGGCAAATGATGATTCTCTCCTGGCAATATCCCAGTTGTAGCGATGCTGATGTATCTGATCCCATGTCCTTTACTCCCAGCAAAGATTAGAGAGCCATAAATGCATATAAAATAGCCGAAATGATAGGGCAACTTGCAACAAAATCAACAGGTAAAATATATGCATTCAAAAATAGCCGAAATGATTGGGCAACTTGCAATAAAAAGCAGCGAGTAAATAAAACAAATAGCCGAAATGATTGGGCAACTCGCAATAAAAAGCAGCGAGTAAATAAAACAAATAGCTGAAATGATTGGGCACCGCGAAAAATAGCCGAAATGATTGGGCAATCTCGACTTTCACGATATAAAAGCTTAAATGATAGAGCATCGCAGAAAGAAAAATATATGCAATGAATTTTTTTGCCCTACAGGTGAGATCACATCGATCCCTGTATACAATCCAGGGGCGCAAACAAAGAGGGAACCATACCTTCTCACCAGGCTCTATCAGAAAGAGAGCCAAGTCTCGATGGCCGCATCTACAGCCTAGAGACCCATAACAGCGTCCGTCCTCATTCCAGCAGGATTTGTATTCGACAATCAAGAGGAGCCATGGCAAAGTCCTTAGTTCTAAGTCTCGATGGCCACATCTATAGCCTAGAGACCCACAACAGCGTTCCCTCTCATTCCAGCAGGATTCGGACGCGACAATCAAGAGGAGCCATGGCAAAGTCCTTAGTTCTAAGTCTTGACGGCCACATCTATAGCCTAGAGATCCACAACAGCGTTCCCCCTCATTCCAGCAGGTTTCAGACGCAACAATCAATCTCAGGAGCAATGGCAAAGTCCCTAGTTCCAAGACTATACGGTTCACATACAACGTAGAGATCACCTCGACATTCGTCTCATTACAACAGACGCAACGTCAGCAAATCGGAGCCGCGGCAAAGTTCCTAGTTGCATGACTCAGCGGTGCACAGACAACCGAAAGTGACCCCTGACCCCGTACGGCTAAAAGTCAATCCTGACTTCGTATGGCCAAAGTCAACCCCTCCTGGCCCCGTAAAACACGGATAAGTCAATCCTGGCCCCACTGAGAAATGGCCAGAGCACCTCCTGGCACCGTAGAACACGGCTAAAGTCAATCCTGACCCCGTGGGAAACGGCCAGAGAAAATCCTAGCCCCGTAGAACACGGCTAAATTCAATCCTCACCCCGTGGGAAACGGCCAGAGAAAATCCTAGCCACGTAGAACACGGCAAAATTCAATCCTGACCCCATGGGAAACGGCCAGAGAACTTCCTGGCCCCGTAGAACACGGCTAAAGTCAATCCTGACCCCGTGGGAAATGGCCAGAGCACTTCCTGTCCCCGTAGAACACGGCTAAAGTCAATCCTGACTTCATGGAAAATGGCCTGAGCACCTCCTGGCCCTGTAGAACACGGCTAAAGTCAATCCTTACCCCGTAGGAAACGACCAGAGCAAGTCCTGTTCCCGTAGAACACGGCTAAAGTCAATCCTGGCCCCGTGGAAAACGGCCGGAGCAAATTCTGGTCCCGTAGAACACGACTAAAGTCAATCCTGACCCTATGGGAAACGGCCGGAGCAAATCCTGTTCCCATAGAGGACAGCTAAAGTCAATCCTGACCCCGTGGGAAACGGCCAGAGCAAATCCTGGTCACGTAGAACATAGCTAAAATCAATCCTGACCCCATAGGAAACGGCCAGAGCAAATCCTGGTCCCGTAGAACACGGCTAATGTCAATCCTGACCCGTGTGAAGCGGCCAGAGCAAATCCTGGCCCCGTAGAACACGGCTAAAGTCAATCCTGACCCGGTGGGAAACGGCCAGAGCACCTCCTGGTCCCGTAGATCATGGCTAAAGTCAATCCTGACTCCGTGGGAAACGGCCAGAGCAAATCCTAGCCCCATAGAACACGGCTAAAGTCAATACCGACCCTGTGGGAAACGGCTAGAGAAAATCCTGGCACCGTAGAACACGGCTAAAGTCAATATTGACCCCATGGGAAATGTTCAAAGCAAATCCTGGTCCCGTAGAACACGGCTAAAGTCAATCCTGACCCCGTGGGAAATGACCAGAGCAAATCCTGGCCCTGTAGAACACGACTGAAGTCAATCATGACCCCATGGGAAACGGCCAGAGCAACCCCTGACCCCGTATGGCTAAAGTCAATCCTGACTCTGTATGGTCAAAGTCAACCCTTCCTGGCCCCCTAGAACACGGCTAAAGTCAATTCTGACTCCGTAGGAAACAGCCACAGAAAACCCTCGAACTCCCCATCAAAGCAATGCTTTCACTCGGGAGCAGATCAACTCATCAATCACTTACGAGTCTTATCGACTTGTAAGGAGAAAATTCTCTTGTGAGATCCTTACGACTCTGAAGAGAAAACGCATTTAGGAATCCTCACAATTCCTAAGGAGAAACCACACCTGGGAGATCCTCTCGACTTGTAGGGAGAAAAGTCTTTATGAGACCCTCACGGCTCATAAAGTTGAAAAGTCTTGGGTGGCAGATCCTAACCCTGTTTCCCAAGCCATCATTGTCTCGCAGAGAGGTCAAGGTAGATTTTCTATAGGCCACACTCTCCTATGTCAAACATCGACAAGAAAGGAAACAACCACTTACAAGTCCTCTTGACTCATAAGCAAGAAAAACTCTTTTGTGAGATCCTTATGACTCTCAAGGGAAAACACACTTAGGAATCCTCACAATTCCTAAGGAGAAAATACACCTACGAGACCCTCTCGACATGTACAGAGAAAATTCTTTATGAGACCCTCATGGCTCATAAAATTGAAAAGTCTTAGGCAACAGACCTGAACCTGTTTACTAAGCCATCGTTACCCTGCAAAGAGTCCAAGATGGACCGTCACTTACTATCTATAGGTCACACTTGCTAAAATCACATAGCAACGACACAATAAATAGAAGAAAGCAACAGTAGAACAAAAGATATGTATCTTTTATTCATGAATTCAATGGAGTACAAGTTGAATCATATGAAAGAATAAAAAAATGGATACATGTTATTCAAAGATTACAAATGTTCAATCTATACAAAACAGCTACTGAGAAGGAGGCGTTTTCAATAAGTCAGCATGTTGCTCGCGCACTCTTTTCAATTCCGTTTCATGGCCAGCTGCTGCTGCCAGCTCCGCTTCGACTCGAGCCCTTTTCTGCAAACACGATGAAACTTTCTCATCAATTTCCCGTTGAGTAGCTTCGTGACTCTGCATAACCCACTCAATGGAGTCAAGCTTCTGCCTCAATGCCAGCCTGTCCGAAATGAATCGCCGCAAATTGTCAAAGACGGCTCTCAGTTGCGCGACATTCGCTTCAACTTGGGCGCGCAGCCGGGCAGATTCACTCGAAGCCTCTTCGCGTTCCTTCCGCTTCAAGGTCACTTCTTGTTCAAATTGGCGGAGGAAGGACACGCTCTGCTCAACCCACGCAGCCCGCTGGGAGTTCGAAGCCAACACTTCCGGAGCAGGACGCCTGAGCTCAATCTCATGTAGACATACCTCAATCTTCCTGCAGTAGTTAACCCACGACTCGACGATGCCCTCGCTGTGAAAGTTCACGAGCGTTGCCAGCATGGTATTAACCTCCACAGCAAAATCCATAGCAGATGCGAAAGCTTCAGCATCAAAATCCTCAACGAACTCGCTCAACGTCCGCAGGCTATTCGCGAACTATCACTTATTATCTACAAACTACATCTGCCAAAATTATATGCCAGAGAAATGGAGGTGCTACTCAAGAGTGCGTAAGCTGCTTTGCACCAAGTCAAAATAAAAAAAGGATGTGACCTACTGACGTTAATCACATATCATGCAAGACAATAAAAAGAATGATGGATTCACACCCGTTTAAGCATTCACAGCATACCAACTCATGCGTATGCAAAATATTTAGTGCATGAAATAAACACACGAAAGTGAGGAATTTGTTATTCATATTTCAAAAGGTTCTTACAGAGATGAAAACAGTAAACAAAAACATCATTAAAATGATTACAATGGCAAGACATCAAATCCAGGACATGGATTGAGAAATTCAATAGTAAGATCATCTAAGATGTTTTTGGCCTCTTTGACCATTCTCTTATACTTCCTCTCACGCTCACAAGCGTCAGGGTCCTCGCTGATGTCCTCCACCCTTCGATAGGCAGCAATTATCGTCGCCTGTTGAAAAGTTAGATGCAGAATATCAACAAGATTGTCTCGTCTTTTCTTTGAAATTAGGCCCATCAGATACACCGAGTGCACCTTGTCTTCGACATCATCGAATTCCTTAAGCGGCATGCCTTGATAAAATAGAAGGAGTACTTCTAAGATCGCTCTCACAATGAGCTTTAAAAGAGCAGAACGACAAGGAAGCAGTCGACCATTGTATTCATCAAAGCGACGCATGATTTCGGTGCACTGAGCGTTTGTGAACTCCTGATTCTGGAAGCGACCTAGTGAGCGGATGTCTCCGTAAGAAATAATCTCATCGAGATCATACAAATGAGCGGCCATAACGTCTAAAAAAAAGATCAATGAGAGTTATTAGACTGGCTGATAAAGAAAAATCTTATCGAAACAAACAAGGGGATTTAAACAAGCACTGATTAAATCACCCAAAGAATTTAATTCTGTGCAATTAAGAGGGGAATCCTAAAAAGGATTTCGCATTTAATGAAAAGGTTCCTCAGGCCAAGGAGTTAAACTTCTCAAGAGCAATGCTCTGCAGACATGAATGACACCAGTCAAAGTCAATTATGAGGGAATTAAAAATTCCCCGAGAGTTGTAAAAGTCATTCTCTGTAAAAATGATGGAATAACCCATCAGAAAACATAAAATAAAATTTTTAATGAATTAAAATTCTGAGATCTTTAAGATCTATGAACAAACTCTAAGAGTTCTTCATAAGAGATTAAGAAATCTATATGATTTGAAAAGAGCAAAGCTCTGTTAATGGGTTAAGAAACCCTAAGAAAGATCTTTTTAGATCTATGATTTTAAGAGAGTAAAGCTTTGTTAATAAAACCCTAAAAAAATGTTTTCTTTAGATCGAAGATTTTTGAAGAGCAAAGCTCTGTTAATGGGTGAAACCCTAGATTATTAAATAATCCTTTAAAAGATTTAATTTTTACTTAAATTTTGACAGAGTTCCGTCCTTAAGAAAGTTCTTAAGACAAAGATCTATGCTCTGAAGGAGATTAAAAATTCTCAGAAAACAAGAAAGAAGATGAACATAAATCATCTCAAGGGCCAAGGGTCCTATTTATAGGCACTGAGATGCCGTTTCAACTTCTGAGTTGATCCAATGGCAGAAATGTTGCCACTGCTGCACTCACGTATAGGCCACGTGAGCACAACGGTTGAGGGGCATTTGTTTCCCCCAATAGAGCAAACCACTGTTCAAATTTCAAAATTTGAAATGAAGCAGCGCTTCATAGCAGCGCCAAATGCGCAGCACACCAAATAGAGCGCTCCACTCTAAGCAGCGCACCACGTGCAAAGCACATGTGCGCTAGCGCCAAGAGCGTTGCACTCTGAGAAGCGTACCAAGTGTAAAGCATGTGTACCCTAGCGCTAAGTGCACTGCACTCTAAGCAGCGCACCATGTGCAAAGCACGAGTGCGCTAGCGCTAGAACTAAATGTTCTCCACCATTGGATCAAAGATCCAACGAACATGATTAAAAATCAACAATTGACTAGAATAAAATTCTGTTGAGGAAACATTCCTCAGAATCTTTCCAAACGGGAAAGATTGTGCTCTGAAAATCAGAGCACCGTTAGATCAATGATCCAATGGTGATTAAAAATCACCAAAATACAAAATAAATTCTGTTTGGGAAAAGATTTCCCAATCTTGTTAAAAAAAAGAAGATTGCCTTGTGTATCAGAAGCCCTTGGATCAAAGATCCAACGATGGGGAAATCCCTAAATCAATTGGAGAAAAGATCTCCTTAACCGATTGAACAAATCAGCTTGCCCATATAAAGGCCCCAAGACTTCAAGTCTCAGATAGAGGAACCCCTAATAAACTTTGAGAAATTTCGGAAAGAAGAGCAAGCTCTCGGCAGAAGAAGAACTTTTCTTCAAGGTAAAAAAAAACAGGGATAAGAAAAATCTCATTAAAGAAGAAGAACATAATTCTTCTCACAGATCATATATCTATAAGACTATGGTCTTTTACAGAAAAACTGATCATGAACATCTCATTATAAAAAAAGGGGGAGAATAATTCAATTCTCTTTGGATCACAAATCCATAAAGGCAAAGCCTTTCACTAGAGTAAGAGATTGAAACATCTCCTATAAAATAAGAACTTTGTTCTTAGAACCTTGAGACAAAGTCTTTTATAAACGAGAATTTATTTCTCAGATCATATAACTGATCAGAAGCGCTTCTGCGCTCTTTCACTGGCGCATAGCGCGAAGCGCACTACTTGCTCCTCACTTGTGCACCACTTAACAAATAGCGCTTTGCGCTCATGGACTGGCGCTAAGCGCCAAGCACACCACGTGCTCCTCACGTGTGCGCCATTGAATAAATAGAGCTTTGCGCTCATAAACTGGCGCTTTACGTTCATAGACTGGCGCTCAGCGCCAAGCGCGCCACGTGCTCCTCACGTGTGCGCTATATCTCAGAAGCGCTTTGCGCTCATTAACTCGTGCTAGCGCCAAGCGCGCCACGTGCTCCTCACATGTGCGCTGATAGAACATAAACTGTTCTTTAAATAAAGCCCTAGAGCTATGATTAATGCTCAGGATAGAATAAAAGACAGAAAGGCTGTCAGAACCCAAATCAATGCTCAGCATTGTCAAATGTTTAACATTTTAACTGAGTGGGCCGAGCCCAAGTTGACCATAAACCCCTCATTCAGATTAATTGATCCCATATGCTCATAAATCTTAGATCTTGGTCCCAATTGGACTACAGATCTCCTAACCAAAATTGGTTCAAGGGTTCATCTCTGCACTCTTCTGATATATGTCGTTGTAATCCTTTAACGTTTTCAGAGAGGTGACGGGTCGCAACAACTAGACATCCCATGGACTATGATGTCCTTAACCTAGGACTGTGGGGTCCTTAAACTCATGGACCATGATGTCCTTAAACTTCACGGACTGTGGGGTCCTTAAACTCATAGACTATGATGTCCTTAAACTTTATAGACTGTGATGTCTCCAAACTACCATGGACTGTGAGGTCTTTAAATTCATAGAATATGATGTCTTTAAACTTTACAGACTATGACATGTTTAAACTGGACCGTAACGTCTCTAAACTAAAACAATAGAGCCTAAATGCTCTTTTCTTGGATCTAAATGATTCTGTTAAGTAGATCTTAGTCTAAAATTAGACTAACATATCCTTAACAAACGTTTAAGTTGATCTTAACCTCAAATGAGATTAACGATCCTTAAACCAACCCAAACCCAAGTCTAAGAAAATACGGATTTGGACTAATCCCCGCCCTACGGGAGACAATATAAATTAGTCTCCGTATACAATCCACGGGCAACCAAAAACAAAACAAACATACACGATATGAAGTGAGTATCTAAAGAGAGAGAAAGTGGTTACCGCGATACAGTAGCGTAATTAACTGCAGGGGTTTGCGCCTGCAGGGAAGAGCATCCCTACAATCAAAAACCCCTCAACGAGGGGGAATCTGACGAAGTCTGCTACATCGGCCGCATCCGTTTAAACCATCGATACATGGTGTCATAGATCAACTTGGCATCTTCGGAGAGGTGGACAGATAGTACCAAATAGCATCCGCCCTCGAAATTCAGGCCCGACGTCCCAACGTCCTGGTCGCGTATTTTCGGCGGAGAATAACAGCGATACTCGAGAAGTCCTGCATGAAACGGTGGTAGTAACCGGCTAAGACCAAAAAGCTACGGACCTCTGTCACTGATACAGGTCTGGGCTAAAGCTGTACGGTATCGATCTTCCTTGGGTCCACACGAATACCGACTCCCGTAACCACATGACCTAAGAAGTCAACACTATCTGTTGGGCTTCCCTTGCACCTACTCTAGGGTTTGGTAACATCACTCATGCCACTTTAAAATCTAGAGAGGTGCAAAGCAAGCAAGCCATGAATCATGCAAGAATTTCTAATGTAACAAAGTTTGTATCACATATAAAGAAGTAAAGAGATAAGGATTACAACCTTTGTAGTCCGTTCCTTCGCTTCATAAGCTCTGTGTTGAGGACCCTTTGCTGCGATCATCAAGAACACCGACTCTAGAGAGGATTCATGAGGTGAATGAGGCACCTTGCTTGTAGTCTTCATGATCTAAGATGATCTACCTTGAAGAATCTCAAACTCAAGCTTACACTTCACTAATGAAGTAATTAGAGAAGTAAACACCCTAATCTAAGAGGCTAGAATATGTGAGGATGATGAAGTAGGAATTATGCTCTCTTTTGTTTTTAATTTCTCACACTAAATCATCACACAAAAAATGCTAGCAAGCTTTTTCAAGGAGGAAGAAGAAGAAGAAAACTTTTGTGATGAATAATGAATTATTGTTGTCGTTAAAATTGAAACTATGAGTTAACAATGAAGTCTTTAACTCTTTTAGAGATTAAACCATAGGTAAAGGGTTTGGGTTGGGTTAACAAATATCTAAACAAAATATCAAGCTAGATGACAAAAGTCGAAGCTTCATGAAGCTTCATGAAAAAGCTTGCCCTAATCCAAACCCTAACTTGGTTTAAACTCAACACTCATGTTACATTTATAACCCTAACATGTTACAATATTATATATCACATATATAATATATTTTGTAACAAAAGAAAATAATACAATTAACATATATCGCATATATATCAATGTATTATCCAGTGAGAAAAAGAATCAATAAAGCGAGCTTATATTAGTTAACGTAATGTAATATATCACATATATAATTATACATTAAATTATCGATTCAACACTTGATCCGACAATCCGGCTATATAGAATATAACCGACTAATATAACATGTACCATTTCATCGACTCAACACTTGATCCGATGACCGGCTATATCACATATACCCGGCCGATATCATATATCGCGAGAATAGAATACGGTATCTCATATCGGATTATTCTCGGTCTCGCACATATCACATATGTGCTCCTACTCCATTTTTCCAGAGCCAGGAAACCTCCGTGTAGGACTCTAAAGAATCGTCAATACGCTGGCAGTAGGTGATGATCATATCAAATGCCCAAAAGCTGCAAGCGGTCAGCTAATCATAACAGCAACCTATGTATTGAGCGATCAGAAGATCAACAAGCAATCCTGTACATTCTCCTGTGAATCCGATCACTAACACTACCGTACAATCCGGTCTCTTCGTCTGATATGTCGCATATCCAGTTTAGGGGTGGTAAACGTCACCCTAGTAACCGATAAGTCGTGTCGATGTGAGGCTCATAACAGATCGAGAAACTACTGATAACTCTTACTAGTAGCACTCCATATCAGCCCTGGCCAGGGACTTCCAGTTATATCCAATCGAACATAGCACAACATCAACTCCTTATACCGGGAGAGACGAAACCCCTCGTATCGCCCATTGCCTCCATGTTATTCTGGACTGTACCCAAAAGCCACCGTTTTGCATGCCTTCTTAGACGTGGTAAGGTGGAAATCAAAGCACAGTAGGAATCACACAAGACTCTATGACGATCTCGGGTCTACAAACTAACCTGTACCAATGTCACCAGATCACTGTTATCTGATGATAGGTATAAATCCATCTAGGAGTTCTCAGCGAGTCCGCTCAGTGTACCCAGTCTCTACTGAGCACCCATACACCAATTTAATATCAAACACCGATGGATATAGGATCATCCATCGCCCATTATATGGGTCAAGATGCGTATACGCTAGTCTACTCTGGTGTATCGATGCCCTGTCTCGACACACCCTTGACTAGGAACAGTTATAGGATGTACTCATTGACTACCCTGGCCCCACTGGTATGATCTCATCATAGTCCCAGTAGTCAAGTACATAACATAAGGGCTTTACTAACATGTGAGAGTAAGACAGTAAACCAATAGAAGACAACATGTTAAGACAATGTGTAACCAGATAGCATACTATTATATCGAGCAAGAAAGTCCTCTCTATATATATCCAAGCATCCACTATAATATACATCATATGTACAATAATGGCCTCTAGGGCATATAAATAACTAACAATCTCCTACTTGCACTAAGGCCAGCTGTTGTAGTATCTCATACCGAGCATCCCGAAGAGTCTCTCAAATTGTATCTGAGGTATGGCTTTCGTGAGTGGATCCGCAGTGTTGTCCTTCATATCAACTCTCCTGACCTCGATCTCTTAGCGATCTACTATCTTCCGGATCAGGCGATACCGCCTCAGAATATGTCTGGACTTCTAATGGGTCCTGGGTTCCTTGGCCAAAGCCACAGCTTCATTGTTATCACAATACAAAGGTATTTGATGCTCAATGGACGGAACCACTCCAACTTCAGTGATGAACTTCTTCATCCAAAAAGCCTCTTTGGCAGCATCGTTGACAGCGATGTATTCAGCCTCCATCGTCGAGTCTGCAACAGTTTCTTGTTTGGAACTCTTCCAACACACCGTCTCTCCATTTAGGGTAAAGACAAATCCCGAGTGCGACTTAAAGTCGTCCTTATCACTCTGGAAGCTTGAATCGGTAATGGACTACACCTAGAGTTCGCCGTTACCATACACCAAGAACATCTCCTTAGTCTTCTCAAGTACTTGAGAATGTTCTTCACAGCTATCCAGTGACTCTCTCCAGGATCTGCTTGATACCGACTCACTACACTTAGTGAGTATGCTATATCGGGTCTGGTACATAGCATCGCATACATGATAGAGCCTACTGCCGAAGCATAGGGTTTCCCTTGCATGCGAGCTCTCTCCAAGTCAGTCTTGGGAGACATCTCTTTGGAAAGAGTGAGTCCAGAGATCGTGGGTAGGTTCCCACGCTTGGATTCTTCTATACTAAACCTCTTTATTATGGTGTCAATATACCTGGATTGGGACAATCCCAGTATCCATTTAGATCTATCTCTATAGATCTTGATTCCCAAAATGCAGGGGGCATCACCTAGATCTTTCATTGAGAATCTATGTGATAAGAAGAGCTTGACCGAATGCAACATAGGAACATCATTTTCTATCAAAAGTATGTTATCCACGTACAATATGAGGAAGACAACCTTACTCTCTGCAACCTTCTTGTAAATACAAGGTTCATCTATGTTTTTGATGAAGTCAAACTCTTTGACTACAACATCAAAACAGATGTTCCAACTCCGCGATGCTTGCTTTAACCCGTAGATGGATTTAAGCAGCTTGCACACCTTTCCACTGCTCCCACTGTCTACGAAGCCCTCTGGCTGAGTCATGTACACCCACTCTTCTAAATCACCATTTAGAAAGGCGGTCTTAACATCCATCTGCCATATTTCCTAGTTATGGTATGCAACAATGGCAAGTAAGATCCGGAAGGACTTAAGCATAACTACTGGAGAAAAGGTTTCGTCATAATCCACACCTGGTCGTTGACGAAAACCCTTTGCAACAAGTCTAGATTTGTAAGTCTCAACTTTTCCATCTAAACCAAGTTTCTTCTTAAAGATTCACTTGCTCACAATGGGTTTTACCCCTTCAGGAGCAACTTCCAAAGTCCATACTTTGTTGGTGTACATGGATTCCATCTCAGATCGCATTGCATCCAGCCACTTCACAGAGTCCCCACTCATGATGGCCTGCTCGAAGCTAGTTGGGTCACTATCTTCCATGATGCAATCCTCGCTCCCACCGTCTATGAGTGTTAGTTATATGTATGCCCTAGAGGCCATTACTATACATAGGATGTATATTGTAGTGGATGCTGGGACATATATAGGGAGGACTTTCTTGCTCGACATGATAGTATGCTATCTGGTTAATCTTTACCTTAACGTGTACAATGGATGTCTCCATGTTACATGTTGGTAAAGCCCTTAGGATCTGTACTTGACAACCTGGACTATGATGCGGATCATACTAGTGGGGACATGGTAGTCCATAAGTACGTCCTTCAAAGTCCCTAGTCGTGGGTGTATCGAGACAGGGCATCGATATACCAGAGTAGACTAGCGTGTACCTTCTCGACCCATACAGATGGGCGATGGATGATCCCATATCCATTGGTGTTTGACATCAGAGGAGATATACGGGTGCTCAGTAGAGACTGGGTACACTGGACGGACTCGCCGAGAACTCCCAGATGGTATTATACCATATGTCAGATGGCAGTTCTCTGGTGACACTGGTACAGAGTAGTCTGTTGACCCGAGATCGTCATAGAGTCTTATGTGGTTCCCACTGTGCTTTGATTTCCATCTTACCACATCCAAGAGGGCGTGCAAAACGGTGGTTTTTGGGTACAGTCCCGAGTCACATGGAGGCAATGAGTGATAGGAGGGGATTCGTCTCTCCCGGTATAGGGAGTTGATGTTGCACTGTGTTCGATTGGCTATAACAGGAAATCCCTGGCCAGGGTTGCTGAGATTTACTGGTAAGTGTTACCAGTAGTTTCTCGAATTGTTATAGACCTCATATCGACACGACTTACCGAGCTATTGGGGTCTGACGTTTACCACCCCTAGGCGAGATATGCGACATATCATACGATCAGACCGGACTGTACGGTAGTGTTACTGGTTGGATTCACTGGAGTGTGAGCGGGCTTGCTCGTCGATCTTCTGATCGCTCAATACCCGGGTGGCCGTTACGTTTAGCAGACCGCTTGCGGCTTGTGGATGTTTGATATGATCATCATCTGCTGCCGGTGTATTGACGAGTCTTTAGAGTCCTACATAAAGGTTTCCTGGCTCAAGCGAAACGAAATAGGAGCGCATATGAGATATGTACGGGACCGAGAATAATGCGTGTATGTGATACCGTATTTCATTCTCGCGAACAATGTGTCGAATGGTTGTATGCGATATAACCTAATTATCGAATCGAAGATTGATTCGATAAATCGATACATTGGATATTAGTCGGTTATATGCGATATGACCGGATCGTTAAATCAAGTGTTGATTTAATGATTTAATGCATAATTATATACTTGATATATTACTTTGCATTAACTAGTATCGGTTCACTTTAAATGGATTTTCTCGCTCGGATGTGCGCATTATATATGTGATATGATTTTGTGCACATGCTTGTATCATGTTTGATGGTGCATGTAAAATTGGTTAAGTATAAAGAATTAAACCTTGGTTAATGAAATGGTTAGGGTTTATTATTTGCTTATTTATTTATTCATTCATTTATCTATTTCTTTTTGGATGAAAAGAATGAGAAAAGAAAACAAATGGTTGCTTTCTTAGAAGCTTCTTCAAGCTTCATGCAACTTTGACCAAAGCAACCATTCTTGTCTTCTTCTCTAACCCTAACCATTCCACCTAACTAAAGTTAATTCTCTACACTTTACCATGGTTAAAGTTATGATAAGTATTATATTTCTTTTCTATTTTTAATAACTTATCATAATCATCATCATCTTCTTCTTCATCTTCTTCAATGAAGAAACCTTCACTTCATCAATGGTGATTGATGAAAATGAGTGAGAAATCCAATTCTAAAGTCTACCCACTTCCTATTTCTTCATCCTCTACCTCTTGCCAAGTAGTAGAGTGTGTTTTCTTTACAAGTTTCTTGACTTGGTGAAGTTGGAGCTTGATCTAGCGATGCCTCGACGTAGATCATCTTCGGCATGGACATCGATGACCTAGCTCACCATTTCTCCGACGAAGCCGACGCTAGAGCCCGGGAATTCATTTGGACAGCGAGGGGACTTCGTTGCGGAGCTATGGAGGTGGAGCACCGGATCTACAAAGGTTGTATTTCCGTCTAAACTTTAGTTAAGTTGTTAACTAGTTTCTTTTTCGCCTAGACATCTAGCCAACGATCCGTAGTTTAGGGTTTCCCGGCACCGTAAAATTTGAAATTGGCATGTTGATGCCTTGTGAGACCTCTTGAGAGTGCCTAGGAACCCTACAGTGGTATCAGAGACTAGCTAGAGCCTTAGGCGAAGTCTAGACGGAGTTTGAAGTCCGATCGAACCGAAAACTAGAACCCAAAATAGCTCTCTGGACTTTTTCCAAATTCTGGGATTTTTCCACATTAAAAATATGCAGAAAACACATCAGGAATATCTAAGAGTTACTGTGAAATTCGACGGCCCAATTCAACTATCCCACCGCGGTTCCGCGGCATGAGCAAGGCTCATGCGGCGGTTCTGCGGCCATACGGCCACAGTATTTAAATTATTTTGCACAGTAATTCTTAGTTTCCAGTGGTGATTTTTCTGGGAATTTTTAATATTTTTTCAAGAGTTCAATTTTCTGGGGTTGTTTTGGGGATTCGGTGTTTCGATCGGAGTATCAAATTTTGTCTATGTGGCTTTCCGGATAAATTTTAGAATATGTTAAAAAGTTCGACCGGATATAAATACCCAATTTTTCCCCTGTCGGGAAATTTCCAAGTGTTGGATTTTTCCGTAGTTTAACGACGTTCTAAGTAGTGCAAGTAATGCGATGGACCCTCTAGAAGACAAAAAACCTTAACTCGATTATGTGACCGTCTTGAACTGCCCTTTGAACCTTCGGGTTTGGGGCAGTACGGCGTGCCACATGTGAGGCGTTGGCTTGACCCTTCTACGGCTGGACCGTCGGTACTGAGGCACGAACTGAATGTTGTTAGACTTATTTCATGTGTTGATCTGTATCGGGAAAAATTGGGTGTTCGATTGTTCGATCGGAAAGTTTGACATTTTCTATTTATCCGGAATGGGATACAATAATTGGAATTCACAAGAAGTTATGAGATAACTGAATGAATGTTATAAACATAGCAGTTTAGTCTCACTTGATCGGTTGCCACGGAATTTTGATGTGATCAAAAGTCCGTCGCAATCACGTAGCGTACGCGGATACTCGCCGGGTAAACTTAATAGACAGCCTCACTCTATAGCCCCGACCAAGTGACTGTAGGAGAACCCCGTCGCCGAAAGCATCCGTCAGGGTGCTCGCGGTAGCGGTGTTCCGCCTTGGTGCACTTCGTCGACGGTATCGGGGGTGCGGCCGCCTACTAAAGTTTGCGACGAGCATTCGATCAGGATGTCGGGAATCTTGTTGAATTACCCGACTTGGTATTGAAAAGTGTTTTCAATTTTGAGACTAAAATGCGGGGTTTATAATTATTAGGCATGCGATGTCTAAAGAATTCATTTGGTCAGGCATGCGATGTCTGAGGTGGTTGCGGATTCCAACTGTTGTAGTTTTACACTTTCTTTTCTGTGACCGTAAGTGTAATATGTGATATCGCCGGTTTCGTTGCTATATGTCAACGACAATTGGGATGGACATATTTACTTACGTTGATGACATGTGATGTTATGTGTTGCTGGATATGTTATATTGGATCGTCGTGTTTGAATAGCCGGGGGGTTTTTATGTGAGATGAGTGTTTTTCATTTTCATTCATGTAAAAACTTGTATGTAATATTCTTTTATTGGGGCACTTCCAGGTTGCGGAAGATGTCACCCTTTGTATATTATTTACTTTTCCGCACTAGGATAGACCCAAGGAGGGGAGCACATGTAACCGGGTTCTGGAGTCCAGTGGGAGACCAACTCGAGGAGTCGAGTCCGGGTCTCCTAACTCTAGAATTGGTAGGGTTGCTTGCCGCTCTCGTAGGGGTCTAGGGGTGTGGGTTTGGCTATTCATCGCGACCGTGGAATCCGTGTTTTATACTGGCTCGTATTGAAAACACGGACGTCCTAGTATATCCAATATTTCATATGATTCTTCTGCTGCGATATCTGTGATGTGATCATGTGATGTTCTGTGATAGATACAGTATATAGTATATATGATATATTATATAGACGTTACTTATGTTTTACACCCGCGCTAGCCCTGCCCCGCTCTGCCGTTAGTTACCTAACCTAACGGTGCACGAGGGGACATCGAGGCGAATGCGGATGGCATAAGTGTACGTCGTATTTATTTATGATGTTTAGGTACTTAAATGATGGGACTTCATTAATATGATTAATGAAAGTAAAAGAAACCTAAGATGTTGTAGAATCGAATTTCAAAATAAAACAGGTAGCTACAGTTTTTGCTTTACACAGCGGTATATATGATATATCCTGCACCTTATTCGATAAGGAAAGGACCGAGATCCCTTCACCGGGAGTGACTCCTTTAGCAATAACTGGCAGATGCTACACACTCGGTTTGTCTTTTGATTGTTTTTAAGAGTTTTTGCTTTGCATAGTGATATATATGATATATCCAGCACCTCATTCGACGAGGAAAGGACCGACGGTCCCTTCACCGGGAGTGACTCCTTTAGCAAAACTAGAAAAGCCTCGAAAGCACTCCATTTTAAAAATCATTTTATTCTACAACGATATCAAGTTCATTACGCAATAGGTTTTCAGAAAAACCTGTCATAGCCCTCCGTCATTTCAGATAAGTTGTATATAGTATTCGTGCTGCATTTGTTGGCTTTCGTCAAGGTGCAGTGTGCGGTAGCTATATGCTGCTTATCTGCCAGCATATGATGCGATTGGATTAGGGTAGTCGTGCGGCTTTGTTGGCTTTCGTCAAGGGTCGTGCGGGTGGGTTTAATTCAATCAAGAAATGTACGGGTTGAATTTGACTAGCGGGCTATGGTTTGTTCGCTTTCGTCAAGGTCATAGCACGTTAGGGGCAAAATATTATCGGGAATTTCAAGTGTTGAAATTTGCAATGAGATTGCATACCTTCTATGAGATAGTTGGATCCCAATACCCGCTGCGAGTAAGAGTTACTCCTGGGAGAGTTTTATACATTACAATTAGCCGATCAAGTAGGTGTCTAGAAAGGTGTCAACGGGGTTACGCCTCTGGGAAAACGAGGTTTACATTAATTAGGTTCGTGCGAAAGCACGGGGGACCTCCCTCAAAGTACCGACACTGGCCTGGCTGAAAGATTGGCGAACTTGTAGTGTGTAATTAATCCCGGCTAGTCTTTCCTTTTAGGGTTTGAAGGAAGATTTGATAAAAAGCAGTGGGAGCCATCCTGATTAGATAAAATAAAATCCAATCTATTCTTGCAAGAGCGCACGCTGAGTGTTTTCTTCTCTCTCTCTCCAGGTAGCAACCATATCACGCCTTAATCAAGATAATAATACGGATTTTTGACCGAACCCGCTTGTTATACTGAGCTGGGGAACGTTGGTCCCGCTCCAACTTATAATTGTTATAAGACAGAGCAGGAAATTGGGGAATACCAGATTTCCCGTGCCGCCCAAACGAGGAGAGTGCATGATGATGCATCATCTTCGGGTGTGTTCATTATATAGAACTGTTTCTCAGTGTCCTTTACGTCCTGGGTATGTGATACCAGATCAGGATCCCAGATATGTAATCTGTTACATAGGGCTACAGAAAGATAGAGAACTGAGAACGGGTGATAAGTTTCATGAGGCAAAAAACGGGGCAAGTGTTGCAGCCAAGTCTGTTGGTCACTGTCACCCTGTATTACCAATACATTGATTCTGAACGAATGTTATTAGATACCGAACCTGATATACAAAATCATATCAGTCTCTTTATTAGTGAAGAAAGGATATAATTTTGTATTATTGGATAATGTTTTGAACATTTCCTATATCAAAAGTTGATCGGTTCAGGCACGTTATCTAAAAGCGTTGATGTTCTAAATCAAACTACAGTTCTTAGTATATGAAACACACATAAGAGGAAGAGTTCAGAAATGAACGGATCCTTCTTAAGGTATTGTAGACTAGGTCAGATCAATGTGACCCGACTAGCTAAAGTTACATGTAGATGCATATTTAAATCAGTTTGAATCTACATCTTGTGAAACTTGCCAGTCTTGTCACAAAGATATAATGACACTAGCTCTGTTTATTGGAAACAGAGAAAGATTTAGTGAACTCTTGGGATGATACATGTTGATATATGTAAGGTCCCCTGTCTACACATGCCAGGACTGGTTCTTTGTACTTCATTACATTCTCTGATAATCTCTCAAGATTCAGACATATGTTCCTGTTGAAACATGAGTCCGAGCCTTTTGAGATATTCACAGAATATAAGCGAGAAGTAGAGAACCAAAATACGGGTATAATTATTATGTCCTATGATGAGATCAGGGAGGAGAATACTTGTGCATGGAATTTCTGGACTATTCTAAAGGAGAATGAGATTCTCTCTCAGCATTACTCCTCTGTATACACCATAGCACGATGGTATATCGGGGTGGAGCAATTACACCCTATGTGATAAGGTGTGCTCTATGATGAGTAATACTGAGTTACCTATTTCCTTTTGGGTGTTATGCGCTTGAAAAGCTGCATACCTATTGAATAGGGTTCAAATCAAATCAGTTGCCTACCACTTCATATGTGATATGGAAAAGGAAGAGCCCATTTCTTAAGTTAGTTAAGATTTGGGGTTGTCCGGCCTATGTCTGAAAAGCAAAATCTGGACAAGCTCGAGACAAGGTCAGTCATGTAGAACTGGAAATGTTCCAGCTATACAAAACTGCAGCTGAAGATTTGACAGAACCAAAGGATTCAATAATTACCAATGAACCTCAGCCTCTCCGCCGATCTAGTAGGGTTACTCACCCACCTGAGAGATACTTCTGTTTCTCTATGACAGTGGGAGCGAGGATTGCGTCATGAGATGATGACCCAACTAGTTTCGAGCTGGCCATCAGGAGTGAGACTCTATAAGAATGGCTGGATGTTTAGTGATCTGAGATGGAATCCTTATACACCAACAAAGTATGGACTTTGGTTGCGATATCTGAAGGGTTAAATCCCCATCAGGAGCAAGTATATCTTGAGAAGATTACTTGGTGTAAATGGAAAAGTTGAGACTTTCAAAGCTAGACTTGTTAAAGCTTTTCGTCATCGACCAGGCGTGGATGATGATGAAACCTTTTCAAGTGGCTATGCTTAAGTCCATCCAGATCCTACTTGCCACGGCTACATACCATAACTACGATATCTGGTGGTTGGGTGTCATGATTGCTTTTCTAAATGATGTTTTAGAAGAGTGCGTCTATAAGTACACAGCCAGAGGGCTTCGTAAACAGTGGGAGCAGCGGAAACGTGTGCAAGATGCTTTATAGGATTAAAGCAGGCATCGCGGAGTTGGAACATCTGTTTTGATGAAGTAGTCAAAGAAGTTGACATCATCAAAATGGTAGATGAACCTTGTATATACAAAAAGGTAGTAGAGAGTATGGTGGTAATCCTCGTAGAGTACGTGGATGACATACTCTTGATAGGGAAGGAGTTTCCTATGCTACGCTCGATCAATCTCCGTTTATCACAATGATTCTCCGTGTAGGATCAAAATGATACCTCCTAAATCCTGAGTTTTAGATCTATGAGATAGATTTAATTGGATGTTAGGATTCTCACTAGTTGTAGTGAGATGATATCAAACGATTCTGGGGAGAATCACTGGAAGTGTTCCGGGGTGATAAAGACGACTGAATGTCAGTCGCAGGCATTGTCTTTACCCTCAGTAGAGGGACGGTATGTTGGAAGAGTTCCAAGCTAGATACCGTGATATACTAGACGATAAAGGCAGGATACATCGCTACTTAAGATGCTACCAAAGAGGCTGTTTGGGTGTATATTGGTTCATGAGATGAACTATGTTCCTCCCATTGTGTGACAATGGAGTTGTGGCTTATGCCGAGGAACGCCGGTCCCATCAGTGATCCAGACATATTCTAAGGCAGTGTCACCTGATCATGGAGATGCTTGATCTCCAGGGTGATCGAGGTTTGGAGAGTAGACTCAGTGGACAACACAGCGGATCCACTCACAAAGGCCTGTTCCCAGAGAGAGACTTTTATGGGATGGTTGAGTATGAGATACTGCAACCACTGCTATCAGATGGCCCTAGTGCAAGTGGGAGATTGTTAGTTATATGTATGCCCTAGAGGCCATTACTATACATAGGATTATATTGTAGTGGATGCTGGGACATATATAGGGAGGACTTTCTTGCTCGACATGATAGTATGCTATCTGGTTAATCTTTACCTTAATGTGTACAATGGATGTCTCCCTGTTACATGTTGGTAAAGCCCTTAGGATCTGTACTTGACTACCTGGACTATGATGCGGATCATACTAGTGGGGACATGGTAGTCTATAAGTACATCTTTCAAAGTCCCTAGTCGTGGGTGTATCGAGACGGGGCATTGATATACCAGAGTAGACTAGCGTGTACCTTCTCGGCCCATACAGATGGGCGATGGATGATCCCATATCCATTGGTGTTTGACATCAGAGAAGATATACGGGTGCTCAGTAGAGACTGGGTACACTGGACGGACTCGCCGAGAACTCCCAGATGGTATTATACCATACGTCAGATGGCAGTTCTCTGGTGACACTGGTACAGAGTATTCTGTTGACCCGAGATCGTCATAGAGTCTTGTGTGGTTCCCACTGTGCTTTGATTTCTATCTTACCACGTCCAAGAGGGCGTGCAAAATGGTGTTTTTTGGGTACAGTCCCGAGTCATATGGAGGCAATGAGCGATAGGAGGGGATTCGTCTCTCCCGGTATAGGGAGTTGATGTTGCACTGTGTTCGATTGGCTATAACAGGAAATCCCTGGCCAGGGTTGCTGAGATTTACTGGTAAGTGTTACCAGTAGTTTCTTGAATTGTTATAGACCTCATATCGACACGACTTATCGAGCTATTGGGGTCTGATGTTTATCACCCCTAGGCGAGATATGCGACATATCAGACGATCAAACCGGACTGTACGGTAGTGTTACTGGTTGGATTCACTGGAGTGTGAGCGGGCTTGCTCGTCGATCTTCTGATCGCTCAATACCCGGGTGGCCGTTACGTTTAGCAGGCCGCTTTCGGCTTGTGGATGTTTGATATGATCATCATCTGCTGCCGGCGTATTGACGAGTCTTTAGAGTCCTACACAGAGGTTTCCTAGCTCAAGCGAAACGAAATAGGAGCGCATATGAGATATGTGCGGGACCGAGAATAATGCGTGTATGTGATACCGTATTTCATTCTCGCGAACAATGTGTCGAATGGTTGTATGCGATATAACCTAGTTATCGAATCGAAGATTGATTCGATAAATCGATACATTGGATATTAGTCGGTTATATGCGATATGACCGGATCGTTAAATCTAGTGTTGATTTAATGATTTAATGCATAATTATATACTTGATATATTACTTTGCATTAACTAGTATCGGTTCACTTTAAATGGATTTTCTCGCTCGGATGTGCGCATTATATATGTGATATGATTTTGTGCATATGCTTGTATCATGTTTGATGGTGCATGTAAAATTGGTTAAGTATAAAGAATTAAACCTTGGTTAATGAAATGGTTAGGGTTTATTATTTGCTTATTTATTTATTCATTCATTTATCTATTTCTTTTTGGATGAAAAGAATGAGAAAAGAAAACAAATGGTTGCTTTCTTAGAAGCTTCATCAAGCTTCATGCAACTTTGACCAAAGCAACCATTCTTGTCTTCTTCTCTAACCCTAACCATTCCACCTAACTAAAGTTAATTCTCTACACTTTACCATGGTTAAAGTTATGATAAGTATTATATTTCTTTTCTATTTTTAATAACTTATCATAATCATCATCATCTTCTTCTTCATCTTCTTCAATGAAGAAACCTTCACTTCATCAATGGTGATTGATGAAAATGAGTGAGAAATCCAATTCTAAAGTCTACCCACTTCCTATTTCTTCATCCTCTACCTCTTGCCAAGTTGTAGAGTGTGTTTTCTTCACAAGTTTCTTGACTTGGTGAAGTTGGAGCTTGATCTAGCGATGCCTCGACGTAGATCATCTTCGGCATGGACATCGACGACCTAGCTCACCATTTCTCCGACGAAGCCGACGCTAGAGCCCGGGAATTCATTTGGACAGCGAGGGGACTTCGTTGCGGAGCTATGGAGGTGGAGCACCGGATCTACAAAGGTTGTATTTCCATCTAAACTTTAGTTAAGTTGTTAACTAGTTTCTTTTTCGCCTAGACATCTAGCCAACGATCCGTAGTTTAGGGTTTCCCGGCACCGTAAAATTTGAAATTGGCATGGTTGATGCCTTGTGAGACCTCTTGAGAGTGCCTAGGAACCCTACAATGAGAAAACCTTAGTATCTCTCAGGTGGATGAGGAACCCTACTAGATCGGCGGAGAGGCTAGGGTTCGTTTGGAACTACTGAATCCTCTGGTTCTACTAAATCTTCAGTTGCAGTTTGTGTCGCTGGAACTTCTTCCAGTTCTACCTCATTGCCACTAATTTCTTTTGCAAGAAATTCCTCTTCTAAAAAGATGGCATGTTGAGAAACAAACACCTTTTGCTCCTAACTATGGTAGAAAAGGTATCAATAAGAATTCTTCGGATATCCCATAAACTTGCAGAGAACTGATCGTACCTTGAGTTTGTCCGGATTTTGCCTTTTGACATAGGCCAGACAAACCCATATCTTAACTCGTTAAGATAAGGTCTCTTCCCACTCCATATCTCATATGGTGTAGTAGGTATAGATTTAGATGGAACTTGATTCAATAGGTATGCTGCTTTCTCAAGCGCATAACCCCAGAAGGAAACAGGAAACTCAGCATTGCTCATCATAGAGCGCACCATATCTAATAGGGTGCGATTCCTCCGCTCCGATACACCGTTGTGATGTAGTGTACAAGGAGGAGTAAGCCGAGGGAGAATCCAATTCTCTTTTAGATAGTTTAGGAACTTATTGCTCAGGTATTCTTCTCCTCGATCAGATCGAAGGATCTTAATACTTTTGCCCGTTTGGTTCTCTACTCCGTGCTTATATTTCCTGAATTTCTCAAAAGCTCCAGACTTGTGTTTCATCAGGAACACATGTCCGTATCTTGAGAGATCGTTAGTGAATGTAATGAAGTAGGAAGAACCGTTTCTTCCATGTGTAGACATCGGACCACATACATCCTATGTATCAGCCCTAAGAGTTCTTTAACTCTTTCTCCGTATCCACTAAATGTAGTTTTGGTCATTTTGCCTTTGAGACATGACTGGAAAGTGTCATAAGATGAAAATTCGAACGGATTCAAATATCCATCCATATGCAATTTTGCTAGCCGTGTCGCATTGATATGACCTAGTCTACAATGCCACAAGAAGGATTCGTTCATTTCTGAACTCGTCCTCTTGTGTGTGTTTCGTACATTAAGTACTGTAGTTTGGTTGAGAACGTATATGCCATTATTTAACGATCCTGATCCAATCAACTTTTGATCCAGGAATATGTTCATAACATTATCCTGTACTACAAAATTATATCCTTCTTTGCTCAATAAAGAAACTGATATAAGATTTCATATCAGGGTCGGAATGTAATAGCATTCGTTCAGAACCAATGTATTACCATTTGGTAACACAAGGTGATATTCGCCAACTGCTTTGGCTGCAACATCTGCACCATTCCCTACTCTTACGGAATGATCTTTCATTCCCAATTCTCTACCTTTACGTAGCCCATATAATATATTACATATGTGGGATCCCGATCAGGTATCTAATACCCAGGACGTAGAGTGAACTGAGAAACAGTTCTCGATAACTAACACACCCGAAGAAGATGCATCAGCAAGCCTGTTCTTCGTTTGGGCGGTGTGAGAATCCAAATATTCTCCTATTTCCTACTCAGTCTTATAACACTTAAAAGAAAGAACGGGTCCAACGTTCCCCTGCTCAGTATAATAAGCGGGTTCAGTCAATACTTCATATCATTATCTTGATTAAGACCTGACAGGGTCGCTACCTGGAGAGAGAAAGAGAAGAAAACACTTTAGCGTAAGCTCTTGCATGATTAGATTGGGTATTATCTTATCTAATCAGGATGGCTCCCACTGTTTTCATCAAATCCTTCAAACCCTAAAAGGAAAGACCAGCCGGGATTAATTACACCTTACAAGTTCGCCAATCTTTCAGCCAGGCCAGCGTTGGTACTTTGAGGGAGGTTCCCCGTGCTTTCGCACGAACCTAATTAAAATAAACCTCGTTTTCTCAGAGGCATAACCCCGTTAACACCTTTCTAGATACCTACTTGATCGGCTAATTGTCCTTTGTAAAACTCTCTCAGGAGTAACTCTTACTACTCGCAGTGTGTATCAGGATCCATCTATCTCATAGAAGGTATGTAATCTCATTGCAAATTTCAACAATTGAAATTCCTGAAAATTTTCTGCCCCTAGCGATCTATGACCTTGAAAAGGTCAACAAACCATAAATCACAAGTCAAGTTTAACCCGTCATTTCCCGATTGAATTAAACCCACCCGCATGACCCTTGACAAGGTCAACAAGGCCGTATGAATACCCTAATCCAATCACATCTCATGTTTTAGCAGATAAACACTAATTAGCTACCGTACACTGCGCCTTGACAAGGTCAACAAACGCAGCACGAATACTAAGTAGGATTTATCTGAAATGACGGAGGGCTATGCTGGTTTTTCAGAAAAACCTATCGTGTAATGAAGTTGATATCGTTGTAGAAACAAGTGATTTTGAAAAGGAGTGTTTTTTTAGGCTTTTCTAGTTTCGTTAAAGAGGTCACTCCCGGTGAAGGGATCTCGGCTCTTTCCTTATCGATTAAGGTGCAGGATATTTCACAAATACTGCTGTGCAAAGCAAGAACGATAGAAGCAATCAAAAACTAAACCGCGAGTTTGTAGCATCTGCCAGTTTTACTAAAGAGGTCACTCCCGGTGAAGGGAGTTCGGCTCTTTTCTCATCGAATAAGGTGCATGGTATATCATATATACTACTATGCAAAGCAAAAACTGTTGCTATCCTTTTTGAAAATTTGATTCTACAACATCTTTTAGGTTTCTTTTCTTTTATTAATCTCATTAATAAATTCCATCATTTATGCTTCCTAAGCATCACAGAAGAAACTAAAGAAGTAATATTTATATATCATCATATATATAGTATAAGCATTCGTCTCAGGCAGTAATATGATCTCATCAAAGAACATTGAAGCAGAAGATACATATAAAATATTGGATATACTAGGACGTCCGTGTTTTATTTTGAGCCTATATAAAACACGGATTCCACGGTCACGATGAATAGCAAAACCCATAACCCTAGACCCCTACGAGAGTGGCATGCAACACTGCCAATTCTAAGGTTAGGAGACCTGGTCTCGACTCCTCGAGATGGCCTCCCACTGGACCCTAGAACCCGGTTACTTGTGCTCCCCTCCTCGGGTCTATCCTAATGTGAAAAAGTAAATAATATACAATGGTGACATCATCCTCAACCCGGAAGTGCCCCAATAAAAGAATATTACATACATTGAATTTTACATGAATGAAAATAAAAAAACCCCAATCTCACATAAAACCACCGGCTATTCAGAACACGACAATCCAATTTAACACATCACAGTAACACATAATATCTCATATCATCAACGTAAGCAAGTATGCGTATCCCGATTGTCGTTGATGTATAGCAACTGTAAGTCCATGCTACCTCTCCCGGTACTTTCGGGCATGCGGAATTTGATGAAAAACAATTTTCTAGAGGCGGTAACATGGACTCAAAACCGGATCTTTGTTAAACATCTAACTAACAACCTAACTAGGAGTTGTTAACTACTCGGTTAGGGGGTTATACCTTTCTTTCTTGAACTCCTTCGTCTTTTACACTTGATGGTTGTCCGGATCGGCTTCACCCCGTCGTCTCCTTGCGCTGAAGATCGATCCACCCGAAAGCTTCTACCTTTGGCTTCTTCTTCGAGCTTTGAAGAAACTAGTTCACTCGGTTTGCCAAACCTTATGAACTAGAGTGAGTAGAGGAGAGTGTGTTGGGATTTTTCTCTATGGTTCTTGGTTCTCAACACATGAGACAAGTGAACCATAGACTAAAGAGAGGGAGAGTAAGAGGAAGAAGATGAGAGCTCAAGAACAAGAGAGAGAAAGGAAATGAAAGAATGAGCAAGACTTTTCTCTCTTGGCTCTCATAATCCAAAACCATCATAACCAATAATAGCAATCAAGTATTAGTGATGGTTTAAGCTACAATAGCCATATCATTTCATGCACTCATTTTGCACAAGAGAACAAGCAAGAAAAAGTCTTTGCCATGAAATGATAGCCATTGTCATCATGATGGTCAACTAGTCCAACCTAGTCAACCGGTCAACAAAGTCAACAAGTCAACAAAGTCAACCCCTCAACAACCATGTCACTATAAAACTTAATTAATATTATTGTTAATTACATATCATATTCTCATTAGGGTTGATCAAAAAGTCAATAGTCAACAGTCAACGGTCAACAACCCTAATGAGAATCCTTTGCCTCTGTCTCTCCGTCCACTGTGCATACACACCCGCATCCGCGTTCCTAGGAACACGAATACATACTGGATAAAACCAATCCCAAAATGTACACTAGGATCTGGCTTAAACCAAAGCCCGCTAGTGTTAACTGTCCGGACACTGTACGTGCATAAGTGCACGGATGTGACCGAACCCTGTCGCAAAACCATGCGACCTGTTCAAAACCATGCGACCTCTACTCTTTTGCCTAAAGGCGAATAGCTTTCTGTGTGGGACTCTAAAGACTCGACACTACGCTGGCAGTGGGTTTAATCACAGACCGCAAGCGGCACTAGCTGTGCGTAACGGTCTCCAGGTAGATGCCAACAAGTAGACTGACGAGGTGAAACCTATCTGAACTCCTACTGAGCCTGAATGTGACAGTCTCCGTACAGTCCGGTCAGCTCGTCTGATACATCGCATGGCGGGCCTAGGGGGCGATAAACGTCAGTCCCCTAATAGCGGTACAAGTCGTGTCGGAGTGAAGCCTAAAACACCCTGAGATAACACTGGAAGCCTACCAGTATATCTCGATTGCCCTGGCCACGGACTACTTGTGTAATGGCTCTCCTAGACACAGCGCGATGTCAACCCGCAATACCGGGAGAGACGAATCCTGTCTAACCGTCACTGCCTCCAAGTGCTACGGGACTGTACCCAACTACTACCTGTTTGCACGACTCCTTTGAGCCGTGGTAAGGTAGTAATCAAAGTACAGCGGGAACACACTCGAGGCGAAGTGACAGTGTCAAGTCAACGGACTAAGCTGTACTCATGTCACCTGAGAACTGATAACTGACGATAGGTATAATACCAACCGGTCAGTTCCCGACGAGTCCTGTCCAGTGTACTCGTAACCTAACGAGCACCCGCATACTATCTCCACTACGACGTACTGATGGCTGTGGGACAGACCATCTCCCACACTGGGATGAGAAGCGCATACGCTAGTCTACTCTAAAGTATCGATGCCCTATCTTGATAGTCCTGCGTCTAGGGACCTGCATAAGGATGTGCTTATGGATTACCTAGCCCCACTAGTGTGACTGCCATCACAACGCTGGTAATCAAGCAAAGTTCCTAAGGGCTCCACTAATGTGTATATGTGATATACTAAAAATAAACACATGTACACATTGAAGTAGAAACAAACCAAGAAGCATACTACTATATTGAGCAAGATTGTTTATACAAGGTGAATATCCTAAGCTTCCATTAAGTAAAATACAAACTAGTATGATACAGTAATGGCCTCTAGGGCATATACACTAACAATCTCCCACTTGCACTAAGGCCATGTACTGGCGTATCGAAGACCTATCATCTCGATCAGCCGCTCGAACTAAGTCTGGGGCAAGACCTTGGTGAATGGATCTGCAGTGTTATCTTCTGAAGCGACCCTCCAAACCTCGATCTCCTGGCGATCCACGATCTCCCTGATCAGGTGATACTACCTCAAGATGTGTCTGGATCTCTTATGGGACCTGGGTTCCTTCGCTAAAGCTATAGCCCCGTTGTTGTCGCAATACAGAGGTATTGGATCAACAATGGACGGAACCACCTGAAGTTCTTTCAAGAACTTCCTCATCCAGACAGCTTCTTTTGCGGCATCAGATGTAGCGATGTATTCCGCTTCCATCGTTGAGTCTGCAACGGTTTCCTGTTTGGAACTCTTCCAACACACCGCCCCTCCATTGAGGGTAAAGACAAAACCCGACATGGACTTGGAATCATCCTTGTCACTCTGGAAGCTGGAGTCAGCAAAGGCCTCGATCTGGAGGTCTTTTCCGCCATACACCAAGAACATCTCCTTAGTCCTTATTAGGTACTTGAGAATGTTCTTTACCGCTATCCAGTGTTTCTCCCCAGGGTTTGATTGATACCGGCTTACTACACTCAGTGCATAAGCTACATCCGGTCTGGTACACAACATCGCATACATTATAGAGCCTACCGTAGAAGCGTAGGATATAATAGACATGCGATCCCTCTCCAAATCAGTCTTGGGATACATCTCTTTGGAGAGGGTGATCCCGTGACAAGCCGGTAAATTACCGCGCTTGGAATCTTCCATACTGAATCTTTTCAGTATGGTGTCGATGTACCTGGACTGTGAAAGTCCCAGTATCCTCTTGGATCTGTCACGATAGATCCGGATCCCCAGAATGTATGAGGCATCACCTAGGTCTTTCATGGAGAACCTGTGTGACAAGAACCCCTTGACAGATTGTAGCATAGGAATGTCATTTCCTATTAAGAGAATGTCATCTACGTATAAAATGAGGAATACTACAGTTCTCGCTACAAATCTACTATAGATGCATGGTTCATCTGGATTTTTGATAAAGCCAAATTCCTTGACCGTCTCATCAAAATAGATGTTCCAACTCCGCGATACCTGCTTTAGTCCGTAAATAGACTTAAGCAACTTGCACACCATTCCGCTGCTCCCACTCTGAATGAAACCCTCTGGCTGGTCCATATAGACACACTCCTCTAAATTTCCATTTAGAAAAGCGGTCTTTAAGTCCATCTACCAAATCTCATAATCGTGGAAGGCAGCAATGGCAAGAAGGATCCGAATGGATTTCAGCATAGCTACTGGAGAAAAGGTCTCGTCATAGTCCAAACCAGGTCTTTGACGAAAACCCTTTGCATCCAATCTAGCTTTATAGGTCTCAACCTGTCCATCTACACCAATCTTCCTTTTGAAGATCCACTTGCATCCTACGGGTTTTACCCCGTCTGGAGCAACGTCCAACGTCCATACTTTGTTGGTGTACATGGACTCCATTTCGGTCCGCATTGCATCCAGCCATTTTACCGAGTCAACGCTCTGAACGGCCTGCTGGAAGCTAGTAGGCTCATCATAATCTACGATGCAATCCTCTCTATCCCCGTCTATGAGAAAACCGTAGTATCTCTCGGACGGATGAGACTGTTTACTACTCCTGCGGAGCGGCGTAGGAATGTCATTTTCTTTTGAACCTTTTGGTTCTACTAAGCTTTCAGTAATAGTCTGTGGTTCTGGAATTTCTTCCAGTTCTACTGCGCTCCCACTTATCTGGTTTTCCAAAAATTCTGTTTCCAAGAAGTAGGCATGACGAGAAACAAAAACCTTTTGTTCCTCTTCGCAGTAGAAGAAATATCCCTTGGAGTTCTTTGGATATCCCACGAACTTGCACTGTACTAAGTGTGCCTCGAGTTTGTCCGCATGCTGCTTTTTGACAAAAGCTGGACATCCCCATGTCTTAATGTGATTAAGATAGGGTCTCTTCCCATACCACATCTCATATGGTGTAGTAGGCACAGTCTTAGTTGGAACTCGGTTCAAAAGGTATGCAGCTGATTCTAGCGCATACCCCCAGAATGATCGCGGTAACTCATCGTTACTCATCATGGACCGTACCATATCCAGTAGGGTTCGGTTCCGTCTCTCCAATACACCGTTATGTTGCGGAGTGTATGGAGGAGTAAGCTGAGAGAGAATTCCATTCTCTTTAAATAGTCCAGGAACTCGGCACTCAAGTATTCACCACCTCGATCCGATCTTAGAATCTTGATACTTTTGCCGGTTTGTTTTTCTACTTCATTCTTATATTCCTGGAATTTTCCAAAGGCTTCAGACTTATGTTTCATTAAGAAGACATAACCGTACCTTGAAAAGTCATCCGTAAAAGTAATTAAGTAAGAATAACCGCTTCGTGCATGCATAGACATTGGACCGCACACGTCGCTGTGTACGAGTCCCAAGAGCTCGCTCGCTCTTACTCCGTGTCCAGTGAACGAAGTCTTTGTCATATTTCCTTTGAGACAGGATTGATAAGTGGCATACGATTGATATTTGAACGGATTCAAATATCCTTCTGTATGTAACTTCGTCAACCTTCTCTCATTGATGTGACCCAGTCTACAATGCCATAAGAAAGTCTGATTTATTTCCATAGACTTTCTTTTGTGTGTATTCTGGACATTGAAAATCTGTGGTTGGTTTAATACGTATATACCATTGCTTAATGTACCTGACCCAATCAGAACTTGATTAAGGTGAATGTTTACAACATTACTTACAAACGCAAATTCATAACCTTCTTTAGAAGTCAAAGATACAGAAATGATATTACAAGTTGCGTTGGGTACAAAAAAGCAATTACACAAAACCAAAACATGTCCATCTGACATTCCCAGGTGATAGTCCCCCACGGCCTTAGCATCCATGCTAGCTCCGTTTGCAACTTTGAGGGTCATGTCACCTGCCTTCAAAAACCTACGGTTTCTCAACGCCTGCAAAGAATTACAGATATGAGATCCTGATCTGGTATCCAATACCCAGGAAGTAGAGTTTATTGAAAGACAGTTATCAATAACATACACACCTGAAGCTGAAGCCCCAACCTGCTTCAGTTCCTGTGTTCTGGCTTTCCAAGCCCTGCAATCATTCTTCCAGTGTCCCTTCTTATGATAATTGAAGCATTCTTCTTTATCCACAAGTTGCCCCGCTTTCTTTGTTGCCTTTGCCTTTCCCTTCGTATCCACTTTACTAACACCGCCCCTTGGTTTGGCGGGGGCTTTCTTCTTCTTTCCCTTGGACCTAGAAGAGGAAGATCCTCTTACAAACAAAGTGGATGTTTCCCTACCTTTCTGTATGGTGCCCTCTGCGCTCCTCAGCATGTTGAGGAGTTCTGAAAGTTCAACTTCCTTTTCTTGTAAGTTGAAGTTCAGGATAAACTGGGCGTAAGTGGACGGAAGGGACTGAAGAATCAAGTCCGTATAGAGCTCATTCTCCAACGTAGTCCCAAGGTCCGCGAGCTCTTCTATGTAGCCAATCATCTTAAGCACGTGTTCTGCTACCGATGATCCGACGGCCAACCTTGCCGAAAATAACTTCTTCGACACTTCGTATCTTGCGATACGAGACTGCTCTCCATACAGTTCTTTTGTATGGAGAAATATGGATTCGAGGTCCATATTCTCGTGCCTCCTCTGATGTTCGTTGTCCATAGAGGCAAGCACGAGGCACCTGGCCTTCGCGCAATCAATCTCCCAAGTCTTACGGATTTCCTTATCCGCGACGCTGGAGGTGGTACCTGGGACAAGGGGAGCTTTGGTGGTAAGAAGATATCCCAGCTTATCGTAAGTGATTGCCATTTTGACATTCCTGAGCCAATCTTTGTAGTTTGGCCCTGTCAGTATGTTTTTATCTAGAAGTAACTTAAGTCCAGTCATGTCGATTGGTCGCTGCAATTAGGAGAGATAAGAAGAAACACTCAGCATGATGCTCTTGCAAGTTTAGAGTGGTTTTTAGTTTGTCTAAACAGGATGGCTCCCACTGTTTCTCGAATCCCTCCTCAAACCAAAAAGGAAGAATTAGTCAGGATCAATCTCACCGTACAATACTTGCTTAACCGTTCAGCCAGGCTAGTGTCGGTACTTCGAGGGAGGTTTTCCAATGCTTTCGCGAAGTTCCTTAATTTAAGAACCTCTTTTCCCTGGGGGCTAGCCCCGCTAACACCTTTCTAGACACCTACTGGGTTTATAGCATTGATCGTTAAGTGAGAAATTTCCTGAGGAGTAGCATATACTCACAGTAGGATCGGGATCCAAATATCATCGCGTGACGAAACTGAAGGAATCCTACCAGAATCATCACACTCCAAATGGTATGCAACACTAGCAAGTTTCAGATCTTTTGAAACTCTCGATGTGGATTTTTGCCAACAAATCATAAGTCACATGTCAAGTTCTACCCGTCGTTCTCCAGGTTAATTTGAATCCACCCGTACCTACCCTTGACTTTGGCCAACAAGGTAGTACGACTGTTCCATATCAACGCATCTATCTATGCTGCACATGAATACCCAATAGCTACCAATCACTATGCCTTGACTTTGGCCAACAAACATAGCTTGAATACTGTCGACTATTCATGTGAAACGACGGAGGGCTACGAATGGTTTTGGCGAAACCGTGAACGTAGTGAACTTGATATAATCGATGGAACGAGATAGCTTTTAAAAGGAGTGTCTCAAGCTCCGCATTTAAAAGTTGGTTTTGAAAAGAACCGAGTGGTTTTTCGAAAGTGTTCCAACGACTTTTACTTGGTTTATTTTCTTGCATTAGTTCTTTTAATGCGTGTTATTCTTGCATTAGTTATTTTAATGCATCCCATCATTTAATCTTACCATTGCAGAAAATAACCAAAATATGACGTACGCTTATGCCATTCGCATTCGCCACGGGGCCCCGTCATTACCCGTTAGGTTACTTAACTAACGACAGAGCGGGGGCTGGGCTAGCGCGGCTGTAAAACATAAGCAACGCCTAAATAATATCATATATAGATATATTGCATTGATAGCCATTTCAGATCAAAGATGAACACATTGGATATACTAGGAACCCGCAATTCGTACGAGCCTGTAACGAAAAGCAGATTACACGGTCGCGGTGAATAGCCAATACCCCCCCTAAGACCCCTACGGGTGCAGCAAACTACCCGCCAAGTACCCGAAGCGAAGCAACCTCCCTCAACTCCGTGAGTAGGCCACTCGGCACTTCGGGATACCCGGTAGTTTGTGCACCCCCTCCATGAGTCTATCTTAGGAGAAAAATCAGTAAAAAGAAATTATACAATGACAGCTACAACCCCGACCCGGTTGTAAGGCCATACAAATAATTATTACATCAATTTACAAATTTACATGAATTGAAAGAAAAGAAAACTCTCGTCTCACAACCCCCGGCTATTCACCCGCGACAATCCAATGAATTCATATACGCATTCCAATGACATTACAGATCACAGATTTGTATAACCCCCACTAATCGACATATAGCGATTAGCAGACGTTCAATACAAATATCACATCACAGATAAAAACCCGTCAGCTTAAGTCTTTTAGAAGTTCGATAAAAAAATACGGATTTTTAGGCCCCAAACACAAAATTTTCGTTCTAGAAAATCTGGGCTGAAAAGACATATTCCAAAAATCCCAAAACAACCCCAGAAATACACTGCAGAAAATTTGGACCTCGGCCGAGTCAATCGCGGCGGGAGCGTCCTCCCGCCGCGTTTCCGCGGCGCTTTGATTGGTTCGTGGGACCAAATTTTGTGGTTATTTAATAAAAAGCCTGAGCCGATTTTTAAGATGAAATTTATCAATTTTTGAACAGAAAAAAAATCGGCAGAAACTTGACATATCGGGTTCGTTTCGTGACTTTTTCTTTGATCGATCTTCTAGTTACTTTGCTAACATGTTAGATAGAGTTTAACTGGGCTCTGATACCACTGTAAGTCCATGTTACCTCTCCCGGTACTTTCGGGCATTCGGAATTTGATGAAAAACAATTTTCTAGAGGAGGTAACATGGACTCAAAACCGGATCTTTGTTAAACATCTAACTAACAACCTAACTAGGAGTTGTTAACTACTCGGTTAGGGGGTTATACCTTTCTTTCTTGAACTCCTTCGTCTTCTACACTTGATGGTTGTCCGGATCGGCTTCACCCCGTCGTCTCCTTGCGCCGAAGATCGATCCACCCGAAAGCTTCTACCTTTGGCTTCTTCTTCGAGCTTTGAAGAAACTAGTTCACTCAGTTTGCCAAACCTTGTGAACTAGAGTGAGTAGAGGAGAGTGTGTTGGGATTTTTCTCTATGGTACTTGGTTCTCAACACATGAGACAAGTGAACCATAGATTAAAGAGAGAGAGAGCAAGAGGAAGAAGATGAGAGCTCCAGAACAAGAGAGAGAAAGGAAATGAAAGAATGAGCAAGACTTTTCTCTCTTGGCTCTCATAATCCAAAACCATCATAACCAATAATAGCAATCAAGTATTAGTGATGGTTTAAGCTACAATAGCCATATCATTTCACGCACTCATTTTGCACAAGAGAACAAGCAAGAAAAAGTCTTTGCCATGAAATGATAGCCATTGTCATCATGATGGTCAACTAGTCCAACCTAGCCAACCGGTCAACAAAGTCAACAAGTCAACAAAGTCAACCCCTCAACAACCATCTCACTATAATACTTAATTAATATTATTGTTAATTACATATCATATTCTCATTAGGGTTGAGCAAAAAGTCAATAGTCAACAGTCAACGGTCAACAACCCTAATGAGAATCCTCTGCCTCTGTCTCTCCGTCAACTGTGCATACACACCCGCATCCGCGTTCCGAGGAACACGAATACATACTGGATAAAACCAATCCCAAAATGTACACTAGGATCTGGCTTAAACCAAAGCCCGCTAGTGTTAACTGTGCGGACACTGTACGTGCATAAGTGCACGGATGTGACCGAACCCTGTCGCAAAACCATGCGACCTGTCGCAAAACCATGCGACCTCTACTCTTTTGCCTAAAGGCGAATAGCTTTCTGTGTGAGACTCTAAAGACTAGACACTACGCTGGCAGTGGGTTTAACCACAGACCGTAAGCGGCACTACCTGTGCGTAACGGTCCCCAGGTAGATGCCGACAAGAAGACTGACGAGGTGAAACCCATCTGAACTCCTACTGAGCCTGAATATGACCGTCTCCGTACAGTCTGGTCTGTTCGTCTGATACATCGCATGGCGGGCCTAGGGGGCGGTAAACGTCAGTCCCCTAATAGCGGTACAAGTCGTGTCGGAGTGAAGCCCAAAACACCCTGAGATAACACTGGAAGCTTACCAGTATATCTCGATTGCCCTGGCCAGGGACTACTCGTGTAATGGCTCTCCTAGACGCAGCGCGATGTCAACCCCCAATACCGGGAGAGACGAATCTTGTCTAACCGTCACTGCCTCCAAGTGCTTCGGGACTGTACCCAACTACTACCTGTTTGCACGACTCCTTTGAGCCGTGGTAGGGTAGTAATCAAAGTACAGCGGGAACACACTCGAGGCGAAGTGACAGTGTCAAGTCAGCGGACTAAGCTGTACTCATGTCACCTGGGAACTGATAATTGACGATAGGTATAATACCAAACGGTCAGTTCCCGATGAGTCCTGTCCAGTCTACTCGTAACCTAACGAGCACCCGCATACTATCTCCAGTACGACGTACTGATGGCTGTGGGACAGACCATCTCCCACACTGGGATGAGAAGCGCATACGCTAGTCTACTCCGGAGTATCGATGCCCTATCTCGATTGTCCTGCGACTAAGGACCTGCATAAGGATGTGCTTATGGATTACCCAGCCCCACTAGTGTGACTGCCATCACAACGCCGGTAATCAAGCAAAGATCCTAAGGGCTCCACTAATGTGTATAGGTGATATACTAAAAATAAACACATGTACACATTGAAGTAGAAACAAACTAAGTAGCATACTACTATATTGAGCAAGATTGTTTATACAAGGTGAATATCCCAAGCTTCCATTAAGTAATATACAAACTAGTATGATACAGTAATGGCCTCTTGGGCATATATACTAACAGCAACGAAGCCGACAATACCCTTCATAATACACTTACGGTCACAGAAAAGAAAGTGAAAAACTACAACATTTGAAATCCATAATCTCCTTAGACATCGTAAACCCGAAATATCACATATTACGGATTTCATGCCTAACAATATGAATTCCATATATTGTATCACAATCACAGAATATCAAGACGATGTTTAACATTTCGATCGAATCAACATACACTCACAATTTACCCCGTGAGCTCAACACTTGAGCAAATTCGAAACACTTAAAAACCGTGCCACAGTGTCCATAGACCAGCCATCGAAAGAGTTAACCAACGCCTCACCTATGACACAGTGGAATTACGACAAACCCGAAGGTTTATACACGGTTCCGTGGGCATAGAATCGAGTTAAGGTTATTATAGTCTCTAGGGGGTCCATAGGGGTACTTGCACGATTTTACGAATATAATCAACTTCGGAAAATTACAACACTTGAAAATTTCAGCGGGGTACAAAATGTGGTGTGCGAAGCTCGATTGAACTGCTAGAAATAGTCAAGGTTACCAATACAGTATTAAATTATACGACTACGAAGCACTACGAATTAGCCCCAGGTCAAACAAATCATCACATGAAAATTGGGCTAAATAAACAATACTAAGAAACCCAAAATGAAGCTAAAAGAGCACAGGAGGAATACGGGGGGCAGAGGAGCCCTCAGGGTCGGCCAGGCCGGAATTTGAGGCTAGGGGCTCGGCCAAAATCCGAGCCCCTCCCTCCGTATTTCAGCCATGCTCTTATAATTGCCCATACTGCATTCTACACTTGCTTGAAAAAATTTTAAAGGACTTTTTGGAAAATGTACAGAGAGTAAAATAGGGTTAGCATAATATCGTATTTCGGAGTGGATTTCATTATCGTAATTGTTATAACACCGTATCTAGAATTCTAGTTCGGCTCTGATACCACTGTTAGGCTTCCCTTGCACCTAGTCTAGGGTTTGGTAGCATCACTCATGGCATTTTAAAATTTAGAGAGGTGCAAAGCAACCAAACCACGAATCATGCTAGAATTTCTAGGGTAACAAAGTTTGTATCACATACAAAGAAGCAAAGAGATAAGGATTACAACCTTTGTAGTCCGTTCCTTCGCTTCATAAGCTCCGTGTTGAGGTCCTTTTACTGCGATCATCAAGAACTCTGACTCTAGAGAGGCTTCATGAGGTGAATGGGGCACCTTGCTTGTAGTCTTCATGATCTAAGATTATCTACCTTGAAGAATCTCAAACTCAAGCTTACACTTCACTAATGAAGTAATTAGAAAAGTGAACACCCTAATCTAAGTGGCTAGAATAGATGAGAATGATGAAGTAGGAATTATGCTCTCTTTTGATTTCAATTTCTCACACTAAATCATCACACACAAAAAGCTAGCAAGCTTTTTCAAGGAGGAAGAAGAAGAAGAAGAAAGCTTTTGTGATGAATAATGAATTATTGTTATGGTTACAATTGCAACCATGAGTTAACAATGAAGGCTTTAACTCTTGTAGAGAATAAACCATAGGTAAAGGGTTTGGGTTGGGTTAACAAATATCTACACAAAATATCAAGTTAGATGACAAAAGTCAAAGCTTCATGAAGCTTCATGAAAATGCTAACCCAAAAGCTAACCCTAATCTAAACCCTAACTTGGTTTAAACTCAACAACCATGTTGCATTTGTGACCCTAACATGTTACAATATTATATATCACATATATAATATATTTTGTAACAAAAGAAAAATATACAATTAACATATATTACATATATATCAATGTATTATTCGGTGAGAAAAAGAATCAATAAAGCTAGATTATATTAGTTAACGCAATGTAATATATCACATATATAATTATACATTAAATTTTAGAATCAACACTTGATCCGACAATCCGGCTATATAGCATATAATCGACTAATATAACATGTACCATTTCATCGAATCAACACTTGATCCGATGACCCGGCTATATCACATATACCCGGCCGATATCATATATCGCGAGAATAGAATATAGTATCTTATATCGTATTATTCTCGGTCTCGCACATATCACATACGTGCTCCTACTCCATTTTTCCTGAGCCAGGAAACCTCTGTGTAGGACTCTAAAGAATCGTCAATACGCTGGCAATAGGTGATGATCATATCAAACACCCAAAAGCTCAAGCGGTCAGCTAAATATAACAGCCACTCATGTATTGAGTGCTTAGAAGATCAACAAGCAAGCCTGTACATTCTCTTATGAAAACAATCAGTAATACTACCGTACAGTCCGGTCTCTTCGTATGATATGTCGCATATCGAGTCTAGGGGTGGTAAACGTCAGACCCCAATAACCGATAAGTCGTGTCGATATGAGGCTCATAACAGGTCGAGAAACTACTGATAACTCTTACCTGTAGCACTCCATATCAGCCCTGGCCAGGGACTTCCAGTTATAGCCAATCGAACACAGCCCAACATCAACTCCCTATATCGGGAGAGACGAAACCCCTCCTATCGCTCACTGCCTCCATGTGATTCAGGACTATACACAAAAGCCACCGTTTTGCACACCCTCTTGGATGTGGTAAGGTGGAAATCAAAGCACGGTGGGAATCACATAAGACTCTATGACGATCTCAGGTCTACAGACTAACATGTACCACTGTCACCAGAGAACTGCTATCTGACGATAGGTATAAATCCATCTAGGAGATCTCGGAGAGTCCGTTCAGTGTACCCAGTCTCCACTGAGCACCCATACACCATCTTTGATGTCAAACACTGATGGATATGGGATCATCCATCGCCCATCATATGGGTCAAGATGCGTATACGCTAGTCTACTATGGTGTATCAATGCCATGTCTCGACACACCCTCGATTAGGAATAGTTATAGGATGTACTCATTGACTACCCTGGCCCCACTAGTATGATCTCATCATAGTCCCAGTAGTCAATTACATATCCTAAGGGCTTTATCAACATGTGAGAGTAAGACAGTAAACCAATACAAGTCAACATGTTAAGACAAAGTGTAACCAGATAGCATACTATTATATCGAGCAACAAAGTCCTCCCTATATATATCCAAGCATCCACTATAATATACATCATATGTACAATAATGGCCTCTAGGGCATATACATAACTAACAATATCACGCCAGAAGGCACACTTTGAGAATTTAGCAAACAGCTGGTGCTCTCTCAATGTCTGCAAAGCAATCCTCAAGTGCTGCTCATGCTCCTCTCGACTCTTAGAATGAAACAGAATGTCATCAGTAAACACAATAATAAACTGGTTGAGGAACGGTCTGAAAATCTGGTTCATCAAATGCATGAACGCTGCTGGGGCATTGGTGAGTCTGAATGACATCACCAAACACTCATAATGCACGTAGCGCGTACGAAAAGCAGTCTTTAGAACGTCATCATTCCTAACCCACAACTGATGATAACCCGATCTCAAATCAATCTTGGAAAAATGTCCCGCACCGTGGAGCTGATCAAACAAATCATCAATGCGAGGTAAAGGATACCTATTCCGCACCATAACTCGGTTCAATAGATGATAATCAAAGCACAATCTCAAACTGTCATCCTTCTTCTTGACAAACAGAATAGGAGCTCCCTAAGGTAAACACTTGAACACACAAGTCCCCTATCAAGCAATTCTTGCAGCTGATCCTTAAGCTCCGCCGGGGCCATCCGGTAAGGAGGTATAGAAATAGGCCCTATTCCGGGGATCAAATCAATGCAAAACTCAATATTGCACTCTGGCGGCAATCTAGGTAACTCATCTGGAAAAACGTCGGGAAACTCTCTCACGATAGGAACCTGGTCTAACAAATCTAATGTGGCTCTAGTATCTCGTATGAAAGCCAAGAATTCTCGACATCCCCTCCTCAAAAGCCGACTAGCGCAAAAGGCTAAAATCAAACTGTGAGGGGCGGCACCACAGCCCCCCTGCACAACAAGAACTGACTCGCCTGGAAAAAAAACCTGACTGTTTTCTCACGGCAGTCCATAGATGCGTAGCAAGTAGATAACCTGTCCATGCCAAGGAGAACGTCAAAGTCCAACATCTCAAGAAGGATGAAGTCGACGGATGAATTTCTATCTCCAATACGAACGGCACACGACCTAAACACATGTCATGAAATAAACAACTCGCAATTAGGAGTAGTCACGAGAAGCGAATGATCTAGCAGACACGACTCTCGGCCCAACTTCGGCATGAAGTGTGTAGAAACATACGAGTGTGTAGATTCCGGATCAAACAAAACGTGGCATCGAAGAAACATACTGAAAGGGTACCTGAAACCACTGCATTGGATGCATGCGCGTCCTGATGAGTCAAAGCAAATACTCGAGCCTGCCCTCTACCGGCGATGGGTTGTCTTCCGCCTTTGCCACCTCGTCCTCTCTGAATAAACCCTCCACGACCATGACCTCTCTGAGCATATGTCTAAAGCGAGCAACAACAGGCGCAAGAGGCAACGCTCTCTGAGGTAGAGAAGGTAGTAAGGTAACATGTGATACATCTGCCTCGTCCTCACGTGGCTCAGTACAATCTTTGACGTGATGATAAAAACTCCCGCACCGGAAAATCCAGACAATGACTGCTGACCCTCCTGGGGATAAGAGCTAAACAACTGTCCTCGTCCCAAGCCTCTGCTATTCCCACGACCCGAACGAAATATGTCGCGGTGTCTAAACATCTGTCTCCGGGCTGATACACCAGTACGAACCCACTTCGGTTCTGAAACGATCGAAGTCTCAGAAAGACACTCTTCAACCAGTAGGGCCGCTTCCACTGCGGCTGCATATGTGTCACAATGCTGGGCGTTGATAGCGAGGAACAACTGAATAAGCAGGCCTCGTGCAAATCTCTTGATCCGCATCTCCTCAGTGTCCACTAAATATGGAGCATACACTGATAGCTGGGTAAACTGAACATCGTGCTTTGCCACCGTCATACCCGGAGTGCGGCGTAATGACTCAAAACTGCAAGCTCGAGCACCCCTGACGCTCTATGGAAGAAAACTGGCAAGAAAAACTGTCACGAACTCAGCCTAGGTCATAGGGGAAAGACATGCGGCTCTACTCCTCTCTAAAGACTCGCACCAGGTCTGGGAAAGACCCTCCATACGAAAAGTCGTGAACTCAACCCATCTCGTGTCGGAGCATCTCAGCGAACAACCGATCCTGGCCATCCAATCGATAAATGACTGGGGATCCTCAGCTGCATCAGTGCCGGTGAAAACCATAGGCTTCAGCCTCATGAACTCAGATAATGATATGGTGATAACCTCCGTAGCTACAGGTACGACTGCCTGAACATTAGGCACCATCGCGGTCACCGTGACAAGTAGGACAAGCTCATGTCTCTGCGCTCGAATGGCCTCAACCAACGACCCCATCATCTGGTGCAAATCCTGCATACCGGCCTCTAGCCTAGTAATACGATTTATCGAGGGTGGATCAATTTGCTCCTGTAGAATGGGCATACCGCCTTGGTCAGTCCTCATCTCTGATGAGCCTACCCTTACCTTGGCTCTCGCGGCCGCTCTCTGCGCCCTCGTAGTCTTCGACGGTATAATGACTGGAAATGAAAACAGTATTCGATAAGAACATAGAAATCGAATCATAAGGATGTATATAATCACGGATGAAATTTCAACCAACAAGTCCTAAGGAAACTGTGGCGGAGTATCGTGTCGTAAGTATGCCGCGGAACATACCCATGCTACGTCACTCTGCTTAAGCTACCTCTTCCATCATACCAAGGTCATCCTACACTCCGAAAGATAAAACCTAGCGCTCCAATACCAACTTTGTCATGACCCAAATTCAGGCAAGTGACCGGCAATTAAACAACATGACGTCAACAGACGTAACGCAATTTAAGTAAGCCGAAAACCCAAAAATCTAAACCATATAAAGAAGTAACTGATAAAAACATTGTTAAAAGCATTTGGAAATCTCAAGTAAAAACTTTAAAGATTAAGTTTATTTTCTTAAAAATTTCGGCAGCACCTCCTTTGTAAAACCAACCCTGAAACGGGTACAAACATAGTATAAAAATAAACCATCCCCAAACGGGAGCAAATCACGCCCAAAGGCGGAAACAACCACCACAAGCATATATACGACGCCGTAGCGAAGAAATAGACAATATAAATGAAAAACAATATAAAAAGGTAAAACTACATAATAAAGTCACAAAATATAAAATATCGATCCTCATAACTCGTCTCTAGGTCAATACATGAAAGTGGTAGATGGAGAGTACTAGATACAATGAGATATATAATGGATAATCAGATAACCGCAATCCCACGTATAACAAAAAGGCCTCACAGCCAACCGTAGTGGTATCCGCTGAAAAAGATACAATAAAGAGCCTTGCCACGACTACTCTGAGGGTCAAGCCTACAAAACACTGTGGCACAACGGGGATGAGTTGCCAACTCATGAATAGTAAGTAACATCATACAGATAATCGCAGGTATGCATGTACAATGATAATCTATAACATGCAATCTGATGGCATAAATATGGCAATATGGATATGCAACAATCATGATCAAGGTACCCCATCAGTTACTATAAATACATGAAACAATGCATATCTAATAACTACTGAGTATGGGATAGAACATATCATCATCAATGAATCATCATTGTGGAAAAATCCGGTGTCCATCAATGACACCCCAAATCCCAATACCTCAGGCGTTGTCACTCTGATCGGCCCTCATATCTGTAAATCTCACGGAATATGAGTGCCCAATTTCGACACTCGAAACATCATGAAAACCTGTGTCCAATATCGACACGTAAATCCATATAACTCGGGCTCCGTCAGCCCGGATCGGCCCACAGGCTCCGTCAGTCCGGATCGGCCCATATCCATCTCACGACTTCGGTCGGTATCCTCCGGATAACCGCCAAGTCCAACCAATCATCGGTAGGTAGTAGTCCCTCTGCCAGTCTCATCGTCTACTCTACAACATACTTTTCTTGCACCCGGGTACCATACCGGGTCCACCATGAATCCGCAATTGGATCATCCATCTCCTCGAATCGGGTCTCTAACACACATCTCAGAACCGAGAAAACTCATGGTGAACCATCGAAATATCATATCAAGAGAAACCTGGTTTTCAAAACAATGCATACTTTTTGAAATATCACCACGGTTCTCAAATCCATCAATCACATGAAATCCGTATCTCAATGCGTAAATCCATGAAATATGATGTATGCAACATAGAACAGTAATATGAGCATATCATGGGAAAACCACTTTTTTAAATGAATCAAGTTTGTAAATATATCATGCGGTTCACAATTTCTCCAAATCAAGTGCAACATCATATAAAGGTGTATATATAGCTAAAGCAAGGTATGTGCATATGCATGTAGCTATGCATGCATGATGTATTTCATATGCACAATAGAACAAGAATCAACATCTTAGCGTACAATTTAGTGCTCGTGCAATATGAACCGTCAGTAATGGTACAGTGTCCAATAGGTACTAAGTCAAGACACAACAAGTAATGGTATGCAGTGATGCTCATGCACAATCAACTCATATGCATATAAAATGTGACTACAATATCATATCTATCCTTGACGCTAAATGCCATACGGGCGATTTTCCCGTAGATGTTTAATCTACCCACCGATGATCTCGAGCTATGTAAATCCAACCACCTGCTTTCCCTTCTTCGCAGCGTCCGAAGTCTCTGCCTGCGATCCTATTAACATACAATACAATAACGCATGGATTTAGTAAATTACCCGATAATAAATGAACACAAAGCCAAATAACCAATCGTTTCCCTCAAGCAACAAAAAGGTTCGCTTAGCGGCTAACGTGTGTAGTGACATCATCAAAACTAGCCCACGACTGCAAGCTACCTGAAACATTTAAACTACGTCGAATCAATTGTATCGCACTTTGCCGAAACACCTAAAATTAGCTAAGTGGTCCCAGATTTTGTCTACTGTCATAACATAAAAATCTATCAGTAGCAGACACCACAAAATACCTATAGACAGCTACCCTAAAAATCCTAACTCCCCAGGCTCCTAAAAATCCGAGCTCACCGGAATTTGTCCCTATCTCCCTGGGTGAACAGTACAGGGTAGGGTCAGGGTTTTAGGTGAACACTCAGAGCCTCTATTACAATACAATAACATTTCTAGATTTTATGGAAAATAATCGTGGTGATATCAGATCACAGACACCACAATATCACACTAAAAATACGATATTACACAAAATCTATAGCTTTAGTGTTCTAAACAGCAATTACTGGGCAACACAACATTAAAAAGACCCCATTAACAGTTATGGGTCACTACCTTTCCTCACTTGCTTCAAAACCCTAGCTTTCCATGCTCCAAGTCATCTTTAGTGGCTTAACTAGGCTTTGTGAGGGTTTAGATGATGTTTTGTGGTGATTTTGCTTGGTTTAGTGATAATTTAGGTAGGGATTCAGTTTGAGGGGAGAGGAAAAGATGAGATGAAGAAATAAGTGGAATGAGAGAGTGTGTGTGATGAGGAGAATGAGAAGAGAAATGAGGAGTTTGAGGTGAGAATGAGAGAATGAGAGTAGCCATGCCCCTTCTCTCTCATCATTAAATGCTCCCCATGCTTGCTCCTGCTTCATCATTCTATTGTCAACTCTCTTTCTCCCTCTCTCTCCCCCCCTCTCTCTCTCTCGAGTCAACCCTAATCAAACCCTTATTTTAAAACTAAATAATTTAAATAAATACAAAAACTTAATGGTATGAGGGTTAATGTCCCATGGCTACTTAAGCATGGTTAATACTAATTAACCCTAGGTTAACATGCACATGTGTGTGCAAACCAAAATAAATAATAATAAAATATTAATTAATTTTTATAAAATATGTGAAAACTATTTTGGTTAAATTTTTACTAAAAACCCGCATTATCGCTTAATTAACGCTAATCGCATTCTAAGGTGTTACATGTATATACATACCCGCATCCGCATTCCGAAGAATACGAATACAAAGAGACGAAAATAATCCATCAATATAATACTAGAATCCGGCTTAAACCAAAGCCCACTAGTATTATTTGCCCGATCATCATATGTGTACAAGTGCACATAAGTGATCGAAGCTCAGCCGTAAAACCATACGGCCTCTACACCTTTTGCCCGGTGTAGGAAAACTCTCTATGTGGGACTCTAAAATCTCGACACTATGCTGGCAGTGGGTTTAACCACAAGCCGCAAGCAGTATTAGCTGCATGTAACGCCTACCAAGGTATGTGTCGATAAGAAGGACGATGAGCTAACTCATCCAAACTCTTACTGAGTCAGTATGTGAAAATCTCTGTACAGTCTGGTCTGTTTGTCTAAGAATATCGCATATCGGGCCTAGGGGACGGTAATCGTCAGACCCTTAATAGCGTAATAAGTCGTGTCGGAGAGTAGCCCAAAACAACCTGAGAAATTACAGGAGTACCTACCAGTAAATCTAGGTTTCCTTGGCCAAGGAATTTGTGTAATGGCCTTCCAAACACAGCACGGTATTAACCCCCAATACCGGGAGAGACGAATCCTATCTTACCGCCACTGCCTCCAAGTGCTTCCGGACTACACCCAACTACTATCTGTTTGCATGACTCCTTTGAGCCATGGTAGGGTAGTAATCAAAGTACAGCGGGAACACACTCGAGGGGAAGTAGCAGTGTCAAGTCGACGGACTAAGCTGTACTCATGTCACCTGGGAACTGCTACCCGACGATAGGTATAATACCCACCAGCAGTTCTCGACGAGTCTTGTCCAGTCTACTCATTTCCTAATGAGCACCTGCATACTATCTCCAGTACGACGTACTAATGGCTGTGGGGCAAACCTTCTCCCCCGCTGCGATGAGAAGCGTACACACTAGTCTACTATGGAGTATCGATGCCCCGTCTCAATAATCCTACGAATAGAGACCTTTATAGGATGTGCTTATAGACTACCCAGCCCCCACTAGTGTGACTACCATCGTAACGCTGGTAATCAAGAAAAGATCCTAAGGGCTCTAGCAATATGTATAAGTAATATGCTAAAAGAAACACATGCACATATTGAGGTAGAAACAAACCAGGTAGCATACTAACATTTTGAGCAAGAAAGTTACTATATCCGTGTATATCCCAAGCTCCCATTAAGTAATATACAATCCAGTATGATATAATAATGGCCTCTAGGGCATATATCACTTACAATCTCCCACTTGCACTAATGCCATATACTGGCATATCATAGACCAAAGATCTCGAAAAGCTTCTCGAACACTGTCTGATGGATGGCCTCTGTGAGTGGATCTATGGTGTTGTTCTTCGTATCCACTCTTCTCACCTCGATCTCCTGGGGATCTGTTGGGTACGGCAGTGCCCTGGCCATCAAACCGTGGCCTAATGCGGAACAAAAATTTACTAAACTGGCGCTACCATTACCCGATTTCTGTATCTACCTTAAACCCTAAACTACCAAGCTTTATAAAGAAGTTAGAATTGTTATAACGAGTTGATCCGTGTCCTTCGGTCTTCACTACAAGCTCCTAAAGGCTCATTGATCGAGTTTGGTTGCCGGTCTTCCTCCATCTCTGATAATCCACCTGAGGGAAACGGCATAAGCTTCAGCCTCGACAAACGAGGCAACCGACGCTCCAAAGTTGCTAGCAATGGAGAGTAGAGGTGTAGGAGTGTGTCACTATATTTTTCTCTCTTCATAATTGCTCAAGAGAGCAACCATAGAAGAAGAAGGAGGTGAGGAAAGAATGGCATGAGCAACAAAAAATGCTAAGTCTTTTTATGTGAATGAGAGTGAGAGTGTAAGAAAGCAAGTGTAGAAAAATGACCAAGTCCCCACAAGTATTGTGGCTTCCCTCTCTCCTTCATTCACACAAAATATCTCATCTCATTTTCCAAATAAACAATTCCAAGCCATGCCTTGACCCATGCTCATGCCAACTCACCCTCCACCTTATTTCCTAATTGTTTTTTCTAAAATGAAAATCAATTAACGAGGAGGACATCTTCGAGAAACCACTCCGTATAAATACGGAATACAACACAGTACACGTATCGAAATACATATATACGTATTCGTACAAAAATACGAATACCCAAGAGAAAATGAATAGTGAACAACAATACTAGATCCGACTTAATCCTAAGCCGCTAGTATTATCAACCGTCCAATTAAAGTCTGTGTAACATGTACACATATTTAATCGGACATTTGTATGCACCAACATACGTCATCTACACCATATCGCCTGAACCTGTAGGGTTACTAGGCACTCTTACAAGGGTCTATATGGAATCAACCATATCCGATTTAAAATTTAGACGTGCCGAACAACCCAAAGCGAGGATCTTTGCTAGATAATTAGGGTTAAACATGCAAGTAAACACCATTACAACTAAGAGAGAGGGATTGCAACCCTTGTAGTCCGCTCCTTCGCTTCAGAAGCTCCGAGTAGAAGTCCCTTCGCCGCGATCCATGATCTCCCGGACTCAAGAGAGGCTCCACAAACCGAACGATCCATGTTTGCTTGAAGTCTTCCTTCTCGAAGATGATCTACCTTGAAGTTTCTTTAACTCAAGCTCTCACTCATTAATGAAGTGAACACCTTAATCTAATTGGCTAGATTAGATGAGGATGATGAAGTAGCATTTATGCTCTCTTTTATTATCAAATTCTCACACTAATCCATCACAAAATAAAAACCTAGAAAGCTTTTGTGAGCTCAAGGAAGAAGAAGAAGAATGGTTAATTCTTTTGTGATGAAAAATGAAAAGTTATTATAATTAAAAATGCAACCATGGTTAAAGATGAAAGGGCTAACCATTGTAGAGACTTAACCTAGGGTGAAGGGTTTGGGTTGTGTTAGAAATACAAAGCAAAATATCAACCATAATATCTTTGCAAGAAACAAAGTAAAAGCTTCTAGAAGCTTCATGAATAAGCTAACCCAAATCAAACCCTAACTATGTTTAATCTCCACAAAACACGTTGCATTAGTAATCATAACTTATTACAATATTATATATCACATATATAATATATTTTTGTAACAAAAGAAAATAATACAATTAACATATATCGCATATATATCAATGTATTACCCGGTGAGAAAATGAATCAATAAAGCGAGCCAATATTAGATAATGTAATGTAATATATCACATATATAATTATACATTAAATTATCGAATCAACACTTAATCCAACAATCCGGCTATATCGAATATAACCGACTAATATATCATGTACCGATTCATCGAATCAATACTTGATCCGATAACCCGGCTCATATTAAAATATCGCGAGAATATAATACGGTATCATAAACCGTTTTTCCTGAGTCAAGAAACCTGTGTGTAGGACTCTGAAGAATCGTCAATACGCCGGTAACAGGTGATGATCATATCAAACACCCACAAGCTGCAAGCGGTCAGCTAAACGTAACAACCACCCAGATATTGAGCGATCAGAAGATCAACAAGAAAGCCTGTACATTCTCCTGTGAATCCAATCAGAAACACCCCTGTAGGGTTCCTAGGCACTCTAAGGAGGTTCCACAAGGCATCAACCATGCCAAATTCAAAAATTTCCGGTGCCGAGAAACCCTAATGCGATCGTTGACTAGAGTTTAAGGCGAAAACGATAACAAGTTAACAACTTAACTAAGAGTGAACGGAAATTCAACCTTTGTAGATCCGGTCCTCCACCATAACAAGTTAACAACTTAACTCCGTGTTGACGTCCCTCCGCTGCGATCATCGGATCCCGGACTCTAGCGATGGTTTCGTCGAAGAAATGATCGGGCTAGGTCGTCGACTTCGATGCCGAAGATGATCTACGTCGAGGCAACTCAAGATCAAGCTCCAACTTCACCAAGTCATGAAACTTGTGAAGAAAACACCCTATACTACATGGCAAGTGGTAGAGGATGAAGAAATAGGAAGTGGTTTCACTTTGGATTTGGATTTCTCACTTGGAATCATCACTTAGAAATTTCAAGAAAAGGTTTTCTTTCTTCTTTCTTCAAAAAGAAGAAGAAGAAGAAAAAGAATATGTAAAAAGAATTATTTCAAAAAGAAAATCCAAGTGATGGTTATCATATTGCAACCATGGTTTAGTGTAGAGAATAAACTAGGGTTAAGTTGAATGGTTAGGTTAAAGGAAAGAAACAAAATGGTCAAGCTTTCAAACTTTCATGAAGTTTCAAAGAAAAGACAAAGCAAGCCACCATTTCATTTTCCTTTGCCAAAATGAATAAAGAGAATAAATAAATAAGTAATTCAAAACCCTAACCATTAACATAACCATGGTTTAATCATACACACCCAAGTTTGCATGTATCATCAAACATGATACAAACTTGTGCACAAAAATATATCACATATACAATGTGCACAATCAAGTGAGAAAAACATCTTAAGTGAACCAATATTAGTTAATGTAAAGTAATATATCAAATATATAATTATACATTAAATCATTAAATCAACACTTGACTTAATGATCCGGTCATATCACATATAACCGACTAATATCAATAATAACAACTTATCGAATCAACACTTGATCCGATAACTCGGCTATATCGCATATAACTGATCAATGTCACAAATCGCGAGAATCGAATACAGTATCACATACTGGTATTATTCTCGGTCCCGCACATATCTCATATGTGCTCCTATTTCGTTTCGCTTGAGCCAGGAAACCTCTGTGTAGGACTCTAAAGACTCGTCAATATGCCAGCAGCAGGTGATGATCATATCAAACACCCACAAGCCGCAAGCGGTCTGCTAAACGTAACGGCCACCCGGGCATTGAGCGATCAGAAGATCGACGAGCAAGCCCGCTTACATTCCTGTGAATCCAAACAGTAACACTTACCGCACAGTCCGGTCTGATCGTCTGATATGTCGCATATCTCGCCTAGGGGTGGTAAACGTCAGACCCCAGTAGCTCGATAAGTCATGTCGATATGAGATCTATAACAGTTCGAAAAACTACTGGTAACACTTACCAGTAAATCTCAGCAATCCTGGCCAGGGATTTCCTCTTATAGCCAATCGAACACAGCGCAACATCAACTCCCTATACCGGGAGAGACGAATCCCCTCCTATCGCTCATTGCCTCTTTGTGATTCGGGACTGTACCCAAAAACCACCGTTTTGCATGCCCTCTTGGATGTGGTAAGGTGGAAATCAAAGCACAGTGGGAATCACACAAGACTCTATGACGATCTCGGGTCTACAGACTAACCTGTACCATTGTCACCAGAGAACTGCTGTCACGTCCCAAAAGTATGGAACATGACCGACACCTAGACTACGAACGTCTTAAGGCGTACGTACTCTAAGTAAGCCGAGCCCAAAAATCCAAACCAAGAAAAGTAGTAGAGAGTAGGAAGAACCATAACAAAACAACCTGTATGCAATGTAATATACAACACCTAAAGGCGAGGATCACAACAGAAAAGGAAACTCCAACCAGCAAGAAATCCACATAAATATAACGTGCGACTCTAAGGTCGAAAGAAATAACATCACTGGTCTCTATCTCAAAAAGTACATGTTTGGTTGATGGAACTTCTAGATACAACTGAATATATAATATACAATGTATAATGATGGGTACGATACAATAACCCACCTACTAGCAAGTCACCTGAAAGGAACAGTGCCCGCAAAGCCGTAATGAACCCGTACGGCAACACCTGCAAGAAACTGGTGCATAAGAGGGGTGAGTTGCCAACTCGTGAGTAGAAAAAGATCTACGAACAGAAATCGCATGTATGACGTAATCCTAGGTCATACGATCAATATATAATCCTCAAATATATAACCAGCAATCTATAACAAGACTAGGGTAACTATCTAACCCAAAAGTAAACCTATGTGCCTGTGTCAGTGCATCAGGTGGCTGTATGTCATATGGATAATGTATGAATGCATGAAACAGAATGCATGTACTGAAGAAAAACTGCTTTCATAAATTTGTGAGATTTCTGTATCTTTAAAATGAGGTATCATAATGAAATCAGCATAAAACAGTGCCTAGCATCGGCACAAAACATAAATCTCAATATCTCGATATCTCTGTATCACAATCTCTGTACCTCAATATCTCAAATCTCAATGTCTCAATCATAATATCCAGGGCGCCGTCAGTCCTGATCGGCCCTACCATCCATCTCATGACTACGACGGTATCCTCCGGATATCCGACGTGTCGGGTAGAATCACCGGTCGGTCATGCTCCCCTGCCAGGCTCAACGCCATCTCCTGCGATCTTCTTGCCCCGAGGTACAGCACCGGGCCCACCATGTACCCGAAACGGTTCATCCGCCTCCTCGAATCGGGTCTCGAAATCCATCAGCAAAACTCATGGTGGACGACTCATACATCATGGGAAAACCACATTTTTGTTTAAAAAGAGTGAAAGCAGTTATATATGTTTTGCGGTTTTCCTCCAAATCCAGGAAACATCATGGAAATCCGAATCATCAATAGCATGTAAACCATGAATATAAGCATGAGAATCCATGAATGCAGCATATAATGAATAATAGTATGCATGAAGTGACAAGTAATAACTACAATGTCAAGCTGGTATATATGGCAAGTACACTAATATCATGTCACTGCTAGCTATCAAGCTAAATCAAGCAATAATATTCTCTAAGTGTGCGTGACATGGCAATTACCGATGAAGATGTGTGTGCGCTAGCAAATAAGTGTACGTGGTACATACGCATCATCGGTAATGGTGCTGTTGTCCTAACAACACGATATCAATGGAATATAAATCACAACAGTATGCGATGCAGAGCAACAATAATAATATGCGGGAGCTGAAATACTGAACACCATGATCGCTAAACTGCATCTAATGTCATAAGAGTCACATAGCTACACCACTACAAGGCTGAGCTAAAGCTAACAGTAGGTAAGGGAAACCGCCTAATCTCTGAGTCGATACATATATATATATATATACACATATATAGTCGGTGATCCCGCCTCGATCATATCACATCCGATATCATATCTCTATAATCGGTTATTCCCAAGTCAAGTAGGGGGATCAAACATCAAAATATAGCTCGTACGGCATCCCCAAATCTGGGTACGGGTCAATATCACATCCGTCATATGATTCATATGGTATTTTCTGTATCAAATATCATTATCTGGGTACTGACCTATGTCTAGTACAATGCTAATATCATTACTATGATCAAGCTCTGACTACTGATCAACAGTTTAGTATAAATCGATATTATCATCATATATCATCACAAAGAGTATACATCGCCCAATGCGGCCTATCACAAGTATCCTGTCATATCATATCATATCAAATCTCATAACATAATCGCGTGTCAATCATTATATATTTATGTCACCATTCCTATGGCATCATCATTCCCAAAATCCTCTAAGGCATCAAGACGTACCTCAATTATGAATTTTATCGTATCACCGATATCATAATCTTAGATCAAACTCATCGACTCATATCAATCCCATGTATCATCCTCAAATCCGTATGTGAACACATAATCCCAAATCCAAGTGAACACATATCTATATAGAATCCCATAACCACATATGAAATAAGGATATATGCAAGTATGTATATGTGTTTATGTATGTGTAGTGCACCCACTACCCTAGGGTTCGTAACCTTTCACCAATCCAACATACCAATATCCATTTAAACATAAAAAATTAATCCCAACAACATATAATAAATTGTTGGTGTGTATACGCATCCGTATACATCACCACGGACTGCGGGGGTGCTATACGCCATCCACCCGACTTCTCCCCGTAGATATAAATCTACTCACCTTGTTTATGTGTGCCGGTGCTGATGTCGCCATTTGCATCTCCAACGCTTCGACGTCACGAGAGTACCTACAAGAATATCACATGCTAAAACACATGAAAATCACATCGGAAACCAAAATGGTGCACGCTACGCCCATAGGTAAAAACCTGTGACCTTGTATGCAAACACAGCCAATCACCACTGTCGTTGACGTCCAAACGCCACCCGACAGAAACGAATCATCGAATATCAAAATCCATACGAAAACAAGTCATAAATCATATGCCAACTCATGAAAATCAATCCAGATTTTACCCTAACAGGAAACTGTCAAAACTTGACATACAGGGGGTCAAGTTTACATGAAATAGGGCTGTGCACGCAAAACGAGGCAGTTGCGGCCCAAAAATGGTGGTTGGGGCTAGGGTTTTGGGTGTTGGTTCCTATCTGCCTGCACATCCTACTATTAAGTCAAAATAATTTTAGGAGGTCCGGGTTGATAGCAGTTTCCAGAAAGCTACAAAGTCGACAAAAATGCTGAATTACGCCAAGTATAACAAATCTGGTATTTTGGTGAAATCTGGAACAAATCTTGGTCACAATGGTCTCAAGTACACCTAATAAGACTATACTAACATTCAAAACCATCTCTTGGCCACATCTCACTCAAAATCCCTAAACTAGCACTAGATTACAGATATAACAGTAATTTCAGTTTCTAACAGCTATAACTTGCGAGGTAGGAGTTGGGTTGCAAGATTATACCTCAAGAAAACCCTAGAATGTAGGAGAAAAGTGGATGAAGGAAGGAGGAGTGGGTTGGTGCTGCCGGAGTGCCCCGGGACTGCAGTTGCTGTTGCGCTGTGGCTGGTGCTATTTCTGTTTTGGGTTGCTGCTGCTGCTGCTGTAGTGGTAGTGTTTGGGTTGCTGTTTGCAACAGCTACTGGCAGGGGCTAAGGTTGTTTTTGTTGTGAGATAAAGTTTTGTAGTTGTGGTTTGATGATGGTGTTGTGGCGTGTTGGTTTGAATAGAGTTGTTGCTGCAGTGGCTTGTTGGTTTCTGGATGAAACTGCTGCTGTTGTTTGTTATATTTTGTTGTTGATGAAGTAGCAGCTAATGAAGGGGTTTGAGGTATTTTTGGTGAAGTGTTGGAGTTGTTGCAATGATGCTAGGGATTGATGTAGTGCTGAAATGAGGAAATTGGGCTGATGTAGCTGCTGAAATGGCTGTTTCAGCAGTTGATTTGTTGATATGGGGGTGTATAGATGTGGGGCTAGTGGCTGCAGCTGCTGTAGCTATTGTAGGGGCTGGTGTAAGTGTGTAGGTGGCTGATGTTACAGCTTGTAGCAGCAGCTAGGGGGCTGATAGATTTGTTTCAGCTGAATTCAGGGCTGATGTGCTGATGGTGGCTGAAGTGATGATGTAGTTGTTGGCGATGCTGCTAGGGGCTGGTGTAGGGCTGCTGAATATTGTTGCTGAAGTAGCTGCTGATGAAAAAAGGTGGCTGATGTAAGGTTTCAGCTGCTGATGTTGGCTGAAGTTGTATTAAAGTAATGTGATGTGTGAGAGTGAGAGGTAGTATGAAAGAGCACGAAGGATAATGAAGAAGGAGATGGATCATGGCACACTCTAGCCACCTCTCTCTCACTCTTGAAACCTGATAGCACCACAAGCCCTCATGGCTCACTTCTCCCTACACAAGGTCAACTAACCCTAATCATCCTTAACCAAGCCAACACCCTTAACTAAGCCAATTAACCTAATCAAATGTTCAGACCACCATGGTCATCTATGCATGGTTCAACCCTAGGCTACCAAGACCAAAACAAGAAACAAGTGTAACAAGTGTAGAAAATGTCATGTGCACATTTTTGCACAAAAAGCCAAAAATCCACTTCACGATTTTTAATCGCGATTAACACCAAAATAACAATATAATCCAACATAAAAACTGCAAAATGACATATTTCCACAAAATAAGCTATTTTAGAATTTCTATAATTTTCTCCAGAATTTTCACCATTTATCGGTATTTAATTATACCGACTATTAAAATATTTATTAAAAATTAATATTAAATTCTGAAAATTCCCAAAAATAATATTTTATTTTTTTTGAAATGTTACAACTGCCATCTGACGTAAGGTATAATAGCATCTGGGAGTTCTCGGCGAGTCCGTCCAGTATACCCAGTCTCCATTGAGCACCCGTATATCATCTCTGATGTCAAACAACAATGGATATGGGATCATCCATCGCCCATCTGTATGGGTCGAGAAGGTATACGCTAGTCTACTCTGGTATATCGATGCCCCGTCTCGATACACCCACGACTAGAGACCTTGAAGGATGTACTTATAGACTACCATGTCCCCACTAGTATGATCTGCATCATAGTCCAGGTAGTACACATCCTAAGGGCTTTACCAACATGTAACAGAGAGACAATCAGTGTACACGTTAAGGTAAAGAGCAATCAGATAGCATACTATCATGTCGAGCAAGGAAGTCCTTCCTATATATGTCCCAGCATCCACTACAATATACATCCTATGTATAGTAATGGCTTCTAGGGCATACATATAACTAACAATCTCCCACTTGCACTAGGGCCATCTGTAGCAGTGGTTGCGGTTCTCATACTCAACCATCCCATATAAGTCTCTCTCTGGGAAAAAGCCTTTGTGAGTGGATCCGCCGTGTTGTCCTCTAAGTCTACTCTCCTTACCTCGATCCCCTGGAGATCAACTATCTCCACGATCAGGTGATACTGCCTAAGAATATGTCTGGATCACTGATGGGACGGGCGTTCCTTGGCATAAGCCACAACTCCATTGTCACACAATGGTAGGAACAAAGTTATCTCATGAACAAATATACATCCAGACTGCCTCTTTGGTAGCATCTTAAGTAGCGATGTATCCAGCCTTTATCGTCTAGTTTGCCACGGTATCTAGCTTGGAACTCTTCCAACATAACGTCCCTTTACTTAGGGTAAAGACAATTCCTGCGACTGACATTCAGTCGTCTTTATCACCGTGGAACTTTTCCAGTGATTCTCCCCGGGATCAATTGATACCGTCTCACTACATCTAGTGAGACTCCTTGCATCCAATTACATCTATCTCATAGATGAAAACTCAGGATTTAGGAGGTATCACTTTGATCCTATTGGAGAATCATTGTGATAAGCGGAGATTGACCGAGCGTAGCATAGGAAACTTCTTCCCTATCGAGAGTATGTCATCCATGTACTCTACGAGGATCACTACCATACTCCCTACTACTTTTTTGTATATACTAGGTTCATCTACCATTTTGATGATGTCAAACTGTTTGACTAACTCATCAAAATAGATGTTCTAACTTCGCGATGCCTGCTTCATCACATAAAACATCTTGCACACGTTTCCGCTGCTCCTACTATTTACGAAGCCCTCTGGCTATGTACTTATAGACGTTCTCTTCTAAAACATCATTTAGAAAAGCAGTCATGGCACCCAACCGCCAGATATCGTAGTCATGGTATATAGCCGTGGCAAGTAGGATCTGGATGGACTTAAGCATAGCCACTGAAAAAAGGTTTCATCATTATCCACGCCTGGTCGATGACGAAAACCTTTAACAAGTCTATCTTTGAAAGTCTCAACTTTTCCATGTACACCAAGTAATCTTCTCAAGATATACTTGCTCCTGATGGGGATTTAACCCTTCAGATAACGCAACTAAAGTCCATACTTTATTGGTGTATAAGGATTCCATCTCAGATCGATTAACATCCAGCCATTCTTTCAGAGTCCCACTCCTGATGGCCAGCTCGAAACTAGTTGGGTCATCATCTCATGATGCAATCCTTGCTCCCACTGTCATAGAGAAACCGAAGTAACTCTCAGGTGGTTGAGGAACCCTACTAGATCGGCGGAGAGGCTGAGGTTCGTTGGAATCTACTGAATCCTTTGGTTCTATCAAATCATCAGCTGCAGTTTGTATAGCTGGAACATTTCCAGTTCTACATAACAGACCTTGCCTCGAGCTTGTCCGGATTTTTCTTTTAGAAACATGCCGGACAACCCCAAATCTTAACCAACTTAAGATATGGGCTCTTCCCTTTCCATATTACATATGAAGCGGTAGGTAACTGATTTGATTGGAACCCTATTCAATAGGTATGCAACATCATAAGTGCATAACTCTCAAAAGGAAATAGGTAACTCAGTAGTACTCATCATAGAGCACACCTTATGATATAGGGTGTGATTGCTCTGCCTCGATATACCTGTTGGGGTAAAAATTTACACCCCGGTTGACCAAGTCAAAATCCAAGTCAACCCCAAGCCAAGTGGGCCCAAGCCCAGACCCAGTGGGCCCATGCCCGGGTCGAGCCCGAACATGGAGCGGCCGGCCTCCCCCCATGCCAAGATAAAAATTTTGTAATAAATAATTTTGTTGTATTTCTTTTATTTTATTTTCGGATAAATGTAAGAAAAATAGGCATAAAGCCAAATTTTTGTAAAGCCCATGGCTTATGTGCAAAAAGAAATGGCACATGAGCCATGGGATAGGCAAAATGCCATTTTGTGAAGCCCAAGGGGCTATGTGTAAAGTGTGTAGCCTATAAAGGCAAGGATAATGAAATATCCCAACAACTTTTTCTCTCTCCAAAAAAAAGTCTCAGAGCTGAGCTCTTTCTTCCATCTTGAAGGTTCCAAAACCTTCTTCTTTCTCTTGAATTAAATCAAGAGTTTTACTCTTCCTTTTTCAAAACAAATTAGTTTTTCACCACAAAACCCACAAAGGGGAACTTGGATCTATCATTAAATCTGAAAAAGAAGAGATTTTGAGATTTCACATCTCTTGATCTTCAAGATCCAGCAAGCAACAGGAGGAAGAAGAACATCGTTCACTAAACCCAAAAAAAAAAAAACACACACACACATACTCAGGAGTCCAACTCCTCTCTGATTTCTCTTCTGAGAAATTTGTTTTAGCAGCGCGCAGCGCAAGTGCGCAAAGCGCCCGCGTGCCGCCACGTGGCGCGCACGCTTGCTCACCAGCGCGCTTGCGCAAGGGCGCAAAGCGCCCGCGTGCCGACACGTGGCGCGCTGCGCGCGCTTGCGCACCTAAGCGCTTGCGCAAGTACGCAAAGCGCCCGCGTGCCGACACGTGGCGCGCGCGCGCTTGCGCACCTGCGCTCTTGCGCATGTGCGCAAAGCGCCCGCGTGCCGACACGTGGCGCGCGCGTTTGCGCACCTGCGCGCTTGCGCAAGCGCGCAAAGCGCCCACGTGCCTACACGTGGCGCGCTTGCGCACATGCGCGCAGCGCTCATGCGCAAAGCGCCCACGTGGCGCGCTTGCGCCTGAGCGCACAGCACCTAAGCGCACAGCGCCCAAGGTGCTGCCCCACGCATCCTTTGGATGCCCTTTTCCCCTTATTTATATATACATGTATATATATACATATATATACAAATGTACACATACACATACTCCGCCACACTCTCTCCCTCAAAAAATTTTTTCGGGCCGGGGCGCTGCCCCGAACCCCGCAAGGGGGCTGCTAGCCCCCTTGACCCCCAGCCCGCTATCCGGGTAGCGGGACCCCCGTAAAAACTCTGCGTGGCTCCCGATATATCCAAAACCCCCCTTTCAGAACAGAACACACGTACACTGCACATTGAGTTCGCATGACCAGTTTAACCCGTTAATCGGAGGTTCCCTCGCCCCAAAGGCGAGGGGTAATTAACGGCAGCTTAGTCCGCGGCTGCCGGAGATTCGGATCCCCACAATCATTAAACCCCGCCCTACCCTAGGCAGGGGGAATCTATAGTACGCCTGACAAGCGTGCGCGTATTCCCATCTCAATGGGGTGACGAAAAAACACCCTACAGATTCTGGCACGCCCGGTGGGACCAATCTCTCCTCCCATATTTCGGGTTAAACGTTCATGCGAACTCAATTAATATACATATCTATTGTCTATACTGAAATGATATTTTCTTTTCTATGCAGCAATCAACCTTCGACGACAATGTCTCTCCAGATGAATTCAGCTTCCAACGTGACCCCGATTCCATACGTGGTCAAGATCAACGCTCGTGTGGTTCTCCCTGCAAGCCTCAGTCGACAGTGGGAGGAACCGCCCCGCCAGTTTGGCTCCGTCATCATCTACCCTGCTGGAAGCGCTCATCTGGCGGAAATCCCGGTGGAACAGGTGGTCAAGCCGGTCCCAAGGGGCAAGAGGCCGAATGTTGTGATTGCTAAGGCACCACAACCGAAACTTAAGATGGTGTCTGAACGATTCCCTGATGCTCTAGCTGGGGGCAAGACTTCCGGTGCGAAAGGCAACAACAAATATCGCGGACGAGCTCAAGCGATGACTCCAACAAACGCACAATCGAGCGTATCTCCAAAGCCCTCCGTCGCCCGGTCTGCGGCGTCTTCCCAAAGAGCTAAAGTCTGCCAGGTGCTTAGAACAGAAAAGTTAAGGCAGAAGCGGCTTAGGTATCGAGCCAACAAAAGGGCCAAGGCTTCGGCCAAATGGAATCATGTGAAGTTCCAAGTGCAGGGTTTCCCCGCGACGACGGCTGAGTCGGACGTAAGAATCAGCAATTCCTTCGAGCCTCTGAAGTGGGTTCAGAAAAACGCCATGACCGCCAGAATCAAGAAGACAGCGGTCCGAACAGTGCCACAAAGAGACGTGTCCCCGCCCCAACAGAAAAAGTACGACACTATCTCTTCAAGAGCTTATCAAGCGCTCTGTGCCACACGAAAGCAGCGGGGCAAACCCAGAAAAGATGCGCCAGCACCATTTAAGAACCTGGTTAGGCCAGCCGCCTTCAATCGACTACCAGCTACCGAAACAAGGGGGTCAAGACAGCGACCCATGAAATCAGCTGCCAATGATAGAAAGACGTCCGGATATACCATCCATACGGTCTATATGGCGGGCGGGCGCCCTAGCGACAACCTTCGCAGCAAAAGCAAGGACGGGGCCACCACATCCCAAGCCCAATCTAGCCTGAATGTGGTTGCTGCCGCCCAAGAACAGCCGCCCCCGCTGGATGAAGAAAACCCTCTCGATGAGGATGATAGGCAGAAAGACTCCTCGGTCCATGCAGAGTCAAGCTCGGACAGCGAGGAAGAGCCGACTTTCCTCCCCAGGACTGCGGAGCAAGAGCTGCTTCAAGAGCTTCGAAAACAGCTCAGGAGCAAAGATAAAGAGATGGCCAAGCTCTATTCGAAGATTGACGACTTAACGAATGTGGTGATGCAGCTTACGGCTCAAATTGCTCGAGCGCCTCCTAATCAAGCGCAAGCCGCTACTAATCAGCCGGGTGAGGACAATCCGAGGCAGCCAATGCCTGTTCCTTCGGGTCCAAGACTGGTCGAGCCACATGAAAGCCGGCCACACTCCGCTTCTGGGGACGCCTTGGCCCCAGATAGCACTATCCCGCTAACACAGGATCGGATAATGGATTTGGTCACCAGCAAGGTTAAAACATTGGTGGCCGAAGCTGAAGCTCAGAAAGAAATCGGCAGTAGTGGGCGGCCATACCCCGCGCAGTACGATCTGATTGAGTTCCCAAGCGGCTACGTCATTCCTAAGTTCGGAAGATTTGATGGAACGGGGAATGCAAATCAGCACGTCGCCCACTTCAAATCATCGTGCGGAAATACAGGGGGCAATGACGCGCTCCTTCTTCGTCAGTTTGTCAACAGCCTGACCGGTGTCGCTTTCGACTGGTACGCGAGCATACCAGACGGGTCCATCATTACCTTTGCCCAAATGGAGTCTCTGTTCCGGCAAAGGTTCATGAGCGTCAGTGATAAAATCTCCATTGCCGACCTTGTGAGGACCAAGCCGGGGAGGAATGAAAGCAACACTGACTTTATCGCCCGATGGCGTAATCTCACGGTCAAGTGCGAACCGCCGCTGGAGCAGGACCAGTCCGTCAGCCTTCTCATTGGGAACCTCAGCAATTGGATGGTCCCATTCTTGTGTACAGCGGGCCTCAAGACATTTCAGGAGCTAACCAAGAAAGTCCAAAATGCTGGAACGCTCAAAGCAAGAGTCCCCGCCGGACTCTCAGAGAGAGAAAACTTGGAAAAGCAAGCGGGACGACAACCGTAGAAGCGGGAGTTCCAGCAGTACCAATGTCTTCAATGCGTCCGACAATGAAGAAAAGCGAAAGGCGGCCGAATCCAAAACTAACCGGTCTCGAAAGCCATTGCTGGGAGGAGATGGGCCCTCCCTAGAGGAGAAAAAGAACAAGGTTTGCTCTTTCAGAAGGGACAAGGTCCGCAAGATATTTAAAGATGCCTTGAACAACGGCCTACAATTGCCGGAGTCGAAAAGACCCCAAGAAGCAAAAATGACCGACAATCCTCTGTATTGCCCGTACCACCGAGTAGTGAGCCATGCGATCGAGGATTGCTATATCTTCAAAGACTGGGTCGAGAAGCAGTACAAGGCTGGAGAGATCGAGCTGTCCAAAAGCGAGTTGGTGAACAATCAAGTTGCGACCGCCAACTTTATACAGACAGAAGTTGAAGCCTTCTGGGAGCAGACAGCTGAACCCGCTGCCCCGACAAACGAAACCGACTCATCGCAGCCTCCGTGGAGTATGCACATATCTAATAAGACAAAGAAGATGCTAAAGCTGATTCAGAAAGAGCCCAGGATGGAATGGGAAGGACAGAAGAAGCCTACCAGTCCAGCTGCCAATGCGGCTCCTTCAGGCTCAAAATCCAAGAAGCTCAAGAAGAAGAAAAGTGCAGCTCGGCGCGAAAAAGTGTCTGCAGGGAGATCAACCATTCAAAAATATATCGATTCCCTCGAAGAATATGAACAAAAGGAAAGAACATTGATTCAATTGAAGGAGTTCTTCCCTATACAAGCGGCTGAAATTCTGGAGGAGTTAGAAGAAGACATCAATGAAGAGATCCCAGTAGTGACTTGCTACGCCATCCATCTTGGCAGCGACTCCGAGGAGGAGCTCTGTTTTCCCGAAGAGGATGAGGAGCTCGCCACAACGGCCAATCAAATCCAGCTTAGAAGCGGCAGGGCTCTACCGCCAAATCAGGGCAACGCCCCAAAAGGGAAGGAAAAACAAGTCGCTAATGAAGAAGATGGCAGAGAACCGGCTGATGAAAACATAAGTCCTTCCTCGGTGGATTATAATGTCTTGGCGCATCTCCGGAAGCTTCCGTCTCTCCTGAGCATCTACGACGCCTTGGTCCTATCTAAGGAGCTTAGAGATGTTCTCATTTACGCTCTACAAAACCCCGAGCGGTACCAGGCTCACATTGCGGAAATTAATATGAAAGAAGCCCAACACGCTTTGTATGCCGCCGCGGTCACATTTAAGGATGAAGACTTGCTACTGGGAACGGCTGAGCATAATCGGCCGCTTTACGTGACCGGGTACAGCGACGGAGATCGAATTAATCGCATATTGATTGATCCGGGGTCCTCAGTGAACATCATGAACTTGCGAACTCTGAAGAGTTTGTCAATGGACGTTCGACACCTGTCAAGGGAAAGGATTGTCATTCAAGGCTTCAACCAAAATTGCCAGCAAGTTCTGGGGTCTATAGCTTTGCCAATCAAATTCGGGGATCTGCAAACTGAAGCTAAGATATACGTGATCGACGCCGACACGTCTTATAAGATTCTCCTGGGGCGGCCGTGGCTCCACGATTACGGCATCATTCCGTCAACTCTCCATCAATGCATGAAGTATAATAAAAATGGCGAAGAAAGACGCATTGACGGAGACATCCAGCCGTTCGGTGTGCATGAAGTCCGATATGAAGATTCTCGGTACTTTATGAACCACCAAAAGGCTAAGCCACAACTGACTGAGGATAGACCAGCCCCAAGGCTCAAAAGCAAATCTGCGCCGGCTGTCACTTTCAAAAGCAAAAATGCCCAAGTGCGCCCGCATTTCGGTAGCGACACTGATGAGTCCGACGCTGGAAGCCCGTCCTTCCATAAAACTCGCCCTCGTTTCGGCAGCGATACGGATGAATCCGTCACTGAAGCCCCATCTAGCAGTAAAGTCCGCCCTCATCTTGGCAGCGACACTGAAGAGTCAGAGGATGAGGACCTGTCGTGCAATAGCGGTGCAGATTGGACCCCCACGCAACAAGCGAAACTGCGAGAGACCTTCGAAGTTGCAGAAGGATCCCTAGCCGTTACAAGGGTACCAGAGCAAATGTGCAAAGAGCTCGATGCATTATCAATCTCCACCGTGGACCAGCTGAAAACTTTCTACGTTCCTGGGAGGAAAAGTGGACAGAAGGGCATCTTGTTTTATGGGTCAAACCCCGTTGCGCACCCGGACGATTTGTCTGTCGCGTGCCTTCCATATGAGAGAGGCATAAGAGCCGTCCTCAATCCCAGATACTATGCGCCCGAGATGCGGGAATACTTTAAGAAATGCGGATGCCGGTTATATCAAACGGAGTCCGAAGCAAAGTTTTACGAAGGGCTATGGCATCCTCCCCAGGTCCGAGCACTCATCGATGGACGAATTCCAGACAGACGGGGAATATGTTACATTCAACCTGATTCCAGAGCGTGCTACATGATCCATGTTGGTGAAGCTGGCGAAAGATCAAATGATGACGACGAGATAGCCGAGCCAGAAGAAGCTCCTCAAGAGCTCGAAGATGGAGGACAAGCAACCTTTGACGAGCTAACCGAGATTGACTTAGGAACGCCCGATAATCCAAGGCCGACCTACATCAGCTCGCTCTTGTCAGAGGAAATGAAAGAGCAGATAATTGCCCTGTTGCGTGAGTTCGTTGACTGCTTCGCGTGGACATACAAAGAAATGCCTGGCCTTTCCCCTGAGGTAGCCGTGCATAAGCTGGCTATATCTCCTGATGCTAAGCCAGTCAAACAAGCTCCTCGAAGAATGAGAAGGGAGTTGGAAGAAAAGGTCATCGAGGAAACCAAGAAACTCATCGATGCCGGCTTCATCAGAGAAGAGAAATATGCGGACTGGATCGCATGCATAGTCCCAGTCAAGAAGAAAAATGGGCAGATCCGAGTCTGTGTCGATTTCAGGGATCTCAATAAGGCATGTCCTAAAGATGACTTCCCGCTACCGGTCATGGAAATGATGGTCGATGACACCTCAAATTACGAACTGTTCACCTTTATGGACGGCTCGTCTGGATATAATCAGATCAAGATGTCGCCTGAGGATGAGAAGCACACAGCATTTCGAACCCCGATCGGAATATATTGCTACAAGGTAATGCCATTCGGACTGAAGAACGCAGGTGCTACATATCAAAGGGCGATGACTAATATCTTTGATGACCTAATCCATAAAGTCGTCAAATGTTATGTTGATGATCTGGTCGTCAAGACTAAAGCCAAGGCCGATCATATCCAAGATCTCAGGACCGTTCTCACCAGACTGAGGGAATACGATCTGAAGATGAACCCTCTGAAGTGCGCTTTTGGCGTGTCATCGGGAAAATTCCTGGGCTTCATAGTCCGACATCGAGGGATCGAAGTTGACCCATCAAAGATAAAGGCCATCATGGAGATGCCCCCTCCGAAGAGTCTGACGCAGCTAAGATCTTTTCAAGGCAAGCTTGCTTATATACGGAGGTTTATCTCAAATTTATCGGGAAGATGTAGGCCCTTCTCAAAGCTCATGAAGAAAGGAGCTCCTTTTATCTGGGATGCCGAATGTCAAGCAGCGTTCGAAAGCATCAAACAATACTTGTTGCACCCTCCAGTGCTGGCTGCTCCCATTCCAAATAAACCGTTGATTCTCTACACTGCCGCGCTAGATGAGTCACTCGGTGCGCTCCTCGCCCAGAATAACGAGGAGGGAAAGGAAAATGCTCTCTACTACCTCAGTCGAACTCTAGTCGGGGCGGAACACAACTATTCCCCAATCGAAAAGCAATGCCTGGCTCTGATATTTGCTGTGAAGAAGCTGAGGCACTATCTGCTGGCTCATCGGGTTATGCTGATCTCCAAGGTCGACCCGCTCAAACACTTGATGACCAAAGCAAGCCTAGCCGGTAGGATGGCAAGATGGGCTGTCATGCTACTTGAGTTTGACATAGTTTATACCCCTCAGAAAGCAGTAAAAGGGCAAGCTATTGCAGACTTTCTCGCCGCTCATCCCATACCAGAAGGGTCGCCGCTAAATTGTGAGTTACCCGATGAACAAGTGCTGCACCTCGAGGAAGATGAGCCATGTTGGGAGCTCTACTTCGATGGAGCCTCGTCAATAAGGACCTCCAGTAAATCAAGCGTCCCAGAGATAAAAGCAGGGATAGGATTGGTGTTCATCACACCATCAATGGGAACCCTACGGCGTTCTTTTGCTCTCACCGAGCCTCGGACAAACAATGAAGCTGAGTATGAAGCTCTGATAGCTGGTTTGGAGCTCGCCATAGAAATGGAAATCCTTCGGCTACGGGTTTACGGTGACTCCCAGCTTGTCGTCAACCAAGTAAGCGGCGACTATAAGATATACAAACCCGAGTTAGCTCGGTACAGAGGTCGAGTGGTGGAACTCATGAAACGGTTCACTCATATTGAACTAACGAGAGTCCCTAGAGCGTTGAACGGAAAGGCTGATGTACTCGCTCGCTTAGCCAAGGAGCTGGCTGATCCTGACATGGACGAAATTCTGATCACAGTCAGGAGCCGGCAAATTCTACCCCCAGTCTCTCTACGAGAAGAGGAAAGCGCGGAACAGAAGAGCAGTCCTCCGGAAGAAGCTTCGATCATCCAAGACGAGCCCGATTGGAGAGAACCCTTCATAGAGTACCTCCGATACGACAAGCTGCCCGAAGAAAAATCTACGAGGATTCAGCTGAAGAAAAGAGCTCTTCGATACGTGTTTGTAAATGACACGTTATACCGCAGGTCATATGACCAACTCTGGCTCAGGTGCCTGTCATCGGCCGAAGCCCAAAAAGTCATGAAAGAAGTTCACTCAGGCGTTTGCGGTGCTCACCAATCTGGCCCCAAGATGCGACTGCAAATTAAACGGCTTGGGTATTACTGGCCCACCATGCTACGGGATTGCGGAGAGCATGCAAAGAAATGTTATATCTGCCAAATTCACGGTGATTTTATTCACAAGCATCCCAATCCATTGCATCCTACAGTGGCGTCGTGGCCCTTCGAAGTCTGGGGCACCGACATTGTTGGCCCAATTGATCCTCCGTCATCCAAAGGCCATCGGTTTATACTGGCCGCGACAGACTACTTCTCCAGATGGGCTGAAGCTGTCCCACTAAAAGAAGTTAAGACAAAGGATATTCTGACATTCTTCCAGCATAATATTCTATACCGCTTCGGTACACCAAGAAGAATCATTTCTGACAACGGGCCTTCTTTCAAGAGCTTCAATGTCTCAAGGTTCGCTACTCAGCACAAGATAGAGTGGAGATATTCCTCCATCTATAATCCAAGAGCCAACGGGCTAGCCGAAGCCTTCAATAAGACTCTATGCAAGCTCCTGAGGAAAAATGCTTCAGCCAACAAGAGAGACTGGAATCTCAAACTTCACGAGGCGTTGTGGGCATATCGTACCACACACCGTACTCCAACTCAGTCCACTCCATACTCATTGCTCTTCGGAGTGGAGGCGGTCCTCCCCCTCGAAGTTGAAGTTCCAAGCTTAAGAATGGCCGTCCAACATGAGTTGACGGAGGAAGAAAACGTGCTCCTTCGACTTGAAGAACTCGATGCCCTCGAAGAAAAGAGGCTCGCGGTGCAGCAAAATCTGGAGCTATACCGAGCCCAAATGTCACGGGCCTATGACAAGATAACCCGTCTCCGCGCTTTCAAGAAAGGTGAATTGGTGTTGGTCCTCAAAAGACCGATCATCCCCAATCGACATGCCAAGGGAAAATTCGAGCCAAACTGGGAAGGACCATACGTCATCGAGAAAGTGTTCGACGGAGGATCCTACCAACTAATAAGTGCCGAGGGAGAAAGGCCCATGCCACCCATCAATGGCCGATATCTCAAGAAATACTACATATGAATGCTCCAAGTCGCAGGCGAATTGAGCACATCGGCCCTACGGTCTGGATCAGACATCCTGCAAAACCGTATACAATCCACGGGCGTAAATGACCCCTATTTCTCCCAAATCCTGCCGGTGAGACTACTTTTAAAGTCCCACCAGCGGCAAAAAAAAAAAAAAAACGGTATTTCCACAAGCGAAACGGGCACGGATGAAAACCCGAAAGGGCTCCGTGAGTAAAAACAGTAGGACTACCGGCGAGTCTGTGAAAACCCGAAAGGGCGCAAACTCGTGAAAAGAGATGAAATACACTCGCAAAGTCCTCTCGACCTTGTGAGGAGAAAACCCCTGCGTGAGATCCTTACGACTCACAATGGAGCAACACACTTAGGAATCCTCACGATTCCTAAGGAGAAAATACACCTGCGGGATCCTTACGACTCGTAGGGAGAAAATGCTTTATGGGACCCTCACGGCCCATAAAATTGAAAAGCCTTGGGTGATAGGGACCCAAACCTGTCTCCTAAGCCATCGTTCCCCAACGGGCAACGGCAAATGATGAGTCGCTCCTGGCATTTCGCTTCAGTGTTAGCGGTGCTGATGCCGACCAAAAACCCAAATCCCAAGTCCTCCCAAGGCAAATGATGAGTTGCTCCTGGCATTATTCCAGTGCAGCAATGCTGATGCCAAACAAGATCCAAATTCCAAGTCCCCAACCCCAAAGTGGCGAATGATGAGTCGCTCCTGGCATTATTCCAGTGTAGCGATGCAGACGCCAACCAAATTCCAAATCCCATACCCCAACGGCGAATGATGAGTCGCTCCTGGTACCACATTCCAGTCCAGCGATGCAGAAGCCAACAAATCCCTGAAATCTTTCTGGCCCTACGGTCTGGATCATACATCCTGCAAAACCGTATACAATCCACGGGCGTAAAACAATCCCAATCTCTCCTAAGTCCTACCGGTGAGACCACATTCAAAGTCCCACTAAAAAAAAAAAAAAAAAAGAAAAAAAAGGGTATGTCCACAAGCAAAATGGGCACGGAGGAAAACCCGAAAGGGCTCCGTGAGTAAAAACAGCAGGACTGCCGACGAGTTTGTGAAAACCTGAAAGGGCGCAAACTCGTGAAAAGAAGATGAAATGCACTCTCAAAGTCCTCTCGACTTTGAGAGGAGAAAATTCCCGCGTGAGATCCTTACGACTCACAAAGGAGCAACACACTTAGGAGTCCCCACGACTCCTATGGAGGAAATACACCTACGAGATCCTTTCGACTCGTAGGGAGAAAATGCTTTTATGGGACCCTCACGGCCCATAAAATTGAAAAGTCTTAGGTGATAGGGATCTAAACCTGCCTCCTAAGCCATCAATTCTCAAATTCTCTCGGGGCAAATGATGAGTTGCTCCTGGCATTATTCCAGTGCAGCAATGCAGATGCCAAACAAAAACCAAAATCCCAGAATCCTCTCAATGACAGATGATGAGTCGCTCCTGGCATTATTCCAGTGTAGCGATGCTGATGTCAACCCAAATCAAAATCAACAAGTCAACTTCCACTCCGACACCGCAGAAGGCGGAGCGAGTCAGAATCCAATCTCGACACAGCAAGAAGCGGAGCAAGTCAAGTCTACCCCTGACATTGCAAGAAGCAGAGCAAGTCAAATCATCACCGATCGTCCAAGTCGTTAAAATGGCAGCATCGACCGTCCAAGTCGCAAAAAGGGTAGCATCGACCGTCCACGTCGCTAAAATGGCAGAATCGACCGTCCACATCGCTAAAATGGCAGAACCGACCGTCCATGTCGCAAAAAGGGCAGAACCGACCGTCCACATCGCTAAAATGGCAGAATCGACCGTCCACGTCGCTAAAAGGGCAGCACCGACCGTCCACGTCGCTAAAAGGGCAGCAACGACCGTCCAAGTCGTAAAAAGGGCAGCATCGACCGTCCACGTCGCTAAAATGGCAGAACCGACCGTCCAAGTCGCTAAAAGGGCAGCAACGACCGTCCAAGTCGCTAAAAGGGCAGCATCGACAGCCCATGTCGCTAAAAGGGCAGCACCGACCGTCCACGTCGCTAAAAGGGCAGCAACGACCGTCCAAGTCGTAAAAGGGCAGCATCGACCGTCCACGTCGCTAAAATGGCAGAACCGACCGTCCAAGTCGCTAAAAGGGCAGCAACGACCGTCCAAGTCGCTAAAAGGGCAGCATCGACAGCCCATGTCGCTAAAAGGGTAGCACCGACCGTCCACGTCGCTAAAAGGGAAGCAACGACCGTCCAAGTCGCTAAAAGGGCAGCACCGACCGTCCAAGTCGTAAAAAGGGCAGCGCAGGATTCCTACAAAGCGGGAACCAGATAACTCCGGGCCAGGGAAAACGTCTATCACGGACACTCCGTCTCGGAGACATGTCAAGCAACGACCGTCCATGTCGTAAAAAGGGCAGTGCCAGCTTCCTAAAAAGTCGGAACCAAATCAAGTCGCCTCCACGTGAAAGAAGATCCATCAATTTCATGCACACGACCCACATATGTGGTGTGCATTATTGATGGGGGGCAATTTGTTGGGGTAAAAATTTACACCCCGGTTGACCAAATCAAAATCCAAGTCAACCCCAAGCCAAGTGGGCCCAAGCCCAGACCCAGTGGGCCCATGCCCGGGTCGAGCCCGAACATGGAGCGGCCGGCCTCCCCCCATGCCAAGATAAAAATTTTGTAATAAATAATTTTGTTGTATTTCTTTTATTTTATTTTCGGATAAATGTAAGAAAAATAGGCATAAAGCCAAATTTTTGTAAAGCCCATGGCTTATGTGCAAAAAGAAATGGCACATGAGCCATGGGATAGGCAAAATGCCATTTTGTGAAGCCCAAGGGGCTATGTGTAAAGTGTGTAGCCTATAAAGGCAAGGATAATGAAATATCCCAACAACTTTTTCTCTCTCCAAAAAAAAGTCTCAGAGCTGAGCTCTTTCTTCCATCTTCAAGGTTCCAAAACCTTCTTCTTTCTCTTGAATTAAATCAAGAGTTTTACTCTTCCTTTTTCAAAACAAATTAGTTTTTCACCACAAAACCCACAAAGGGGAACTTGGATCTATCATTAAATCTGAAAAGAAGAGATTTTGAGATTTCACATCTCTTGATCTTCAAGATCCAGCAAGCAACAGGAGGAAGAAGAACATCGTTCACTAAACCAAAAAAAAAACAAAAAACACACACACATACTCAGGAGTCCAACTCCTCTCTGATTTCTCTTCTGAGAAATTTGTTTTAGCAGCGCGCAGCGCAAGTGCGTAAAGCGCCCGCGTGCCGCCACGTGGCGCGCGCGCTTGCTCACCAGCGCGCTTGCGCAAGGGCGCAAAGCGCCCGCGTGCCGACACGTGGCGCGCAGGCGCGCGCTTGCGCACCTAAGCGCTTGGGCAAGTGCGCAAAGCGCCCGCGTGCCGACACGTGGCGCTGCGCGCGCGCTTGCGCACCTGCGCTCTTGCGCATGTGCGCAAAGCGCCCGCGTGCCGATACGTGGCGCGCGCGTTTGCGCACCTGCGCGCTTGCGCAAGTGCGCAAAGAGCCCACGTGCCTACACGTGGCGCGCTTGCGCACATGCGCGCAGCGCTCATGCGCAAAGCGCCCACGTGGCGCGCTTGCGCCTGAGCGCACAGCACCTAAGCGCACAGCGCCCAAGGTGCTGCCCCACGCATCCTTTGGATGCCCTTTTCCCCTTATTTATATATACATGTATATATATATATATATATATACAAATGTACACATACACATACTCCGCCACACTCTCTCCCTCAAAAAAATTTTTCGGGCCGGGGCGCTGTCCCGAACCCCGCAAGGGGGCTGCTAGCCCTCTTGACCCCCAGCCCGCTATCCGGGTAGCGGGACCCCCGTAAAAACTCTGTGTGGCTCCCGATATATCCAAAACCCCCCCTTTCAGAACAGAACACACGTACACTGCACATTGAGTTCGCATGACCAGTTTAACCCGTTAATCGGAGGTTCCCTCGCCCCAAAGGCGAGGGGTAATTAACGGCAGCTTAGTCCGCGGCTGCCGGAGATTTGGATCCCCACAATCATTAAACCCCGGCCTACCCTAGGCAGGGGGAATCTGTAGTACGCCTGACAAGCGTGCGCGTATTCCCATCTCAATGGGGTGACGAAAAAACACCCTACAATACCATCGTGCTATGGTGTATACGGAGGAGTAATGCTGAGAGAAAATCTCATTCTCCTTTAGAATAATCCAGGATTTCCGTGCTCAAGTATTCTCCTCCCTGATCACATCAAAGGACATAATACTTATACCCGTATTTTGGTTCTCTACTTCTAACTTATATTCTGTGAATATCTCAAAAGGTTCGGACTTGTGTTTCAACAGGAACATATGTCTGAATCTTTAGAGATTATCAGAGAATGTAATGAAGTAACAAGAACCGGTCTTGGTATGTGTAGACAGGGGACCTTCATACATCAACATGTATCATCCCAAGAGTTCAACTAACTCTTTCTCTGCTTCCAGTAAACAGAGCTATGGTCATTTTATCTTTGTGACATGACTGGCAAGTTTCATAAGATGTAAATTCAAACTGATTTAAATATGCATCTAAATGCAACTTAGCTAGTCGGGTCGCATTGATATGACCTAGTCTATAATACCTCAAGAAAGATCCGTTCATGTCTGAACTCTTCCTCTTGTGTGTGTTCCGTATACTAAGAACTGTAGTTTGATTTAGAACATCAATGCTTTTAGATAATGTGCCTGAACCGATCAACTTTTGATATAGAAAATGTTCAAAACATTATCCAACAATACAAAATTTTATCATTTCTTTACTAATAAAGAGACTGATATGATTTTGTATATCAGGTTCGGTATCTAATAACATTCGTTCAGAATCAATGTATTTGGAATACAGGGTGACAGTGACCAACAGACTTGGCTACAACACTTGTACCGTTTTCTGTCTCATGAAACTTATCACTCGTTCTCAGTTCTCTACCTTTCTGTAGCCCTATGTAACAGATTACATATCTGGGATCCTGATCCGGTATCATATACCCAGGACGCAGTGGATACTGAGAAACAGTTCTTTGTAATGAACACACCCGAAAAAGATTCATCATCATGCACTTTCTTCGTTTGGGTGGCACGGGAAATCTGGTAATCCCCAATTTCCTGCTCTGTCTTATAACAATTATAAGTTGGAGCGGGACCAACGTTCCCCAGCTCAGTATAACAAGTGGGTTTGGTCAATATCCGTATTATTATCTTGATTAAGGCGTGATATGGTCGCTACCTGGAGAGAGAGAGAAGAAAACACTCTGCGTGCGCTCTTGCAAGATCAGATTGGTTATTATTTTATCTAATCAGGATGGCTCCCACTGTTTTTATCAAATCTTCCTTCAACCCTAAAAGAAAAGACTAGCCGGGATTAATTACACGCTACAAGTTCGCCAATCTTTCAGCCAGGCCAGTGTCGGTACTTTGAGGGAAGTTCCCCGTGCTTTCGCACGGACCTAATTAATGTAAACCTCGTTTTCCAGAGGCGTAACCCCGTTGACACCTTTCTAGACACCTACTAGATCAGCAAATTGTAATGTGTAAAACTCTCCCAGGAGTAACTCTTACTCGCAGCGGGTATCGGGATCCAACTATCTCATAGAAGGTATGCAATCTCATTTCAAATTTCAACACTTGAAATTCTCGATAATTTTGCCCCTAGCAGCTATATGACCTTAACATAGTCAATAAATCATAAGTGCTAGTCAAGTTCAACCCGTCATTTCCCGATTGAATTAAACCCACCCGCACGACTCTTAACATAGTCAACAAAGTCGCACGACTACCCTAATTCAATCGCATCATATGCTTATACAGATAAGTACTAATCAGCTACCGCACACTATGTCTTAACATAGTCAACAAACGTAGCACGAATACTAACTAGTACTTATCTGAAATGACGGAGGGCTACGACAGGTTTTTCTGAAAACTTATTGCGTAATGAACTTGATATCGTTGTAGAATCGAATGAATTTGAAATGGAGTGTTTTTTTAGGCTTTTCTAGTTTTGCTAAAGGAGTCACTCCCGGTGAAGGGATCGTCGGTCCTTTCCTCGTCGAATGAGGTGCGGGATATATCATATATATCACTGTGCAAAGCAGAAACTATAGAAGCAATCAAAAGACAAACCGAGAGTTGTAGCATCTGCCAGTTATTGTTAAAAGAGTCACTCCCGGTGAAGGGATCTCGGTCCTTTCCTTATCGAATAAGGTGCAGGATGTTCTACAAGGAACACCGCGATGCAAAGCAAGAACTGTAGCTACCTATTTTATTTTGAAATTCGATTCCACAACATCTTTAGGTTTCTTTTTCTTTCATTAATCACATTAATGAAGTCCCATCATTTAAGTTACCTAAACATCACAGATAAATAAGACGTACACTTATGCCATCCGCATTCGCCTCGATGTCCCCTCGTGCACCGTTAGGTTAGGTAACTAACGACAGAGCGGGGCAGGGCTAGCGCGAATGCAAAACATAAGTAACGTCTATATAATATCATATATACTATATACAGTATCTATCACAGAACATCACATGATCACATCACAGATATCGCAGCAGAAGAATCATATGAAATATTGGATATACTAGGACGTCCATGTTTTCAATACGAGCCTGTATAAAACACGGATTCAACGGTCGCGATGAATAGCCAAACCCACACCCCAAGACCCCTACGAGAGCGGCAAGCAACCCTACCAATTCTAGAGTTAGGAGACCCGGACTCGACTCCTCGAGTTGGTCTCCCACTGGATTTCAGAACCCGGTTACTTGTGCCCTCCTCCTTGGGTCTATCCTAGTGCGGAAAAGTAAATAATATACATCAACGGTGACAACTTCCGCAACCTGGAAGTGCCCCAATAAAAGAATATTACATAAAAGTTTTTACATGAATGAAAATGAAAAACACTCATCCCACATAAAAAAAAACCCCGGCTATTCAAACACGACGATCCAATATAACATATCCAGCAACACATAACATCACATGTCATCAACGTAAGTAAACATGCGTATCCCAATTGTCGCTGACCTATAGCAACGAAACCGGCGATATCACATATTACACTTACGGTCACAGAAAAGAAAGTGTAAGACTACAACAGTTGGAATCCGCAAACTCTTTAGACATCGCATGCCTAACCAAATGAATTCCTTAAACATCGCATGCCTAACAATTATAAACCCCGCATTTTAGTCTCCATACCGAAAACACTTTTCAATATCAAGTCGGGCAATTCAACAAGATTCCCTTCATTTTGATCGAATGCTCGTCGCAAAGTTTAGTAGGCGGCCGCACCCCCGATGCCGTCGACGAAGTGCACCAAGGCGGAACACCGCTGCCGCGAGCACCCGAACGGATGCTTTCGGCGACGGGGTTCTCCTACAGTCACTTGGTCGGGGCTATAGGGTGTAGCAGTCTATTAAGTTTATCCGGCGAGTATCCGCGTACGCTACGTGATTGCGACGGACTTTTGATCACATCAAAATTCCGTGGAAACCGATCAATTGAGACTAAAGTGCTATGTTTATAACATTCATATCGGTTATCTCATAACTACTTGTGGATTCCAAGTATTGTATCCCATTCCAGATAAATAGAAAATGTTAAACTTTCCGATCGAAAAGTCAAACACCCAAGTTTTCCCGAAACAGCTCAACACATGAAATAAGTCTAAAAACATCCACTTCATGCCACGGGTAGCGACGGTCCAGCCGTAGAAGGGTCAAGCCAACGCCTCACATGTGGCACGCCGTACTGCTCCAAACCCTAAGGTTCAAAGGGCAGTTCAAGACGGTCACATAATCGAGTTAAGGTTTGTTGTCTTCTAGAGGGTCCATCGCGTTACTTGCACTACTTAGAACGTCTTTAAACTACGGAAAAATCCAACACTTGGAAATTTCCCGGCAGGGGAAAAAGTGGGTATTTATATCCGGTCGAACTTTTTAACATATTCAAAAATTATCCGGAAAACACATAGACAAAATTAGACAATCCGATCGAATAATCGAATCCCCAAAACAACCCCAGAAAACTCAACAGTGGAGTATGTTTTAAAAATTCCCAAAAACACAGCACTACCAGAAAAGAATTACTGTGCAAACCACGTGGCCTAACTCACCAATATGGCCATGGAACCGCCACGCAAGCCAGGGTGGGGCCGCGGTTCCGCGGCGCTTTGGTCGAGTTAGAGTCACGTGCTTCACAGTAACTCCTACAATTCCCTGCTGAATTTTTTGGCAATTTTTAATTCACAAAAATCCAAATTTTCAGAAAATTTCCAGAGAGTGGTTTGAGTTAGGGTTTCGGGGTTCGTTCGGATTTCTAACGTCGTCTACACTTTGCCTAAGGCTCTAGCTAGGCTCTGATACCACTGTAGGGTTCCTAGGCACTCTAAGGAGGCTCCACAAGGCATCAACCATGCCAAATTCAAAATTTCCGGTGCCGAGAAACCCTAATGCGATCGTTGACTAGAGTTTAAGGCAAAAACGATAACTAGTTAACAACTTAACTAAGAGTGAACGGAAATACAACCTTTGTAGATCCGGTCCTCCACCTCCAAAGCTCCGCGTTGACGTCCCTCCGCTGCGATCATCGGATCCCGGACTCTAGCGATGGTTTCGTCGAAGAAATGATCGGGCTAGGTCGTCGACTTCGATGCCGAAGATGATCTACGTCGAGGCAACTCAAGATCAAGTTCCAACTTCACCAAGTCATGAAACTTGTGAAGAAAACACCCTATACTACATGGAATGTGGTAGAGGATGAAGAAATAGGAAGTGGGTTCACTTTGGATTTGGATTTCTCACTTGGAATCATCACTTAGAAATTTCAAGAAAAGGTTTTCTTTCTTCTTTCTTCAAGAAGAAGAAGATGAAGAAAAAGAATATGTAAAAAGAATTATTTCAAAAAGAAAATCCAAGTGATGGTTATCATATTGCAACCATGGTTTAGTGTAGAGAATAAACTAGGGTTAAGTTGAATGGTTAGGTTAAAGGAAAGAAACAAAATGGTCAAGCTTTCAAACCTTCATGAAGTTTCAAAGAAAAGACAAAGCAAGCCACCATTTCATTTTCCTTTGCCAAAATGAATAAAGAGAATAAATAAATAAGTAATTCAAAACCCTAACCATTAACATAACCATGGTTTAATCATACACACCCAAGTTTGCATGTATCATCGAACATGATACAAACTTGTGCACAAAAATATATCACATATACAATGTGCACAATCAAGTGAGAAAAACATCTTAAGTGAACCGATATTAGTTAATGTAAAGTAATATATCAAATATATAATTATACATTAAATCATTAAATCAACACTTGACTTAATGATCCGGTCATATCACATATAACCGACTAATATCAATAGTAACAACTTATCGAATCAACACTTGATCCGATAACCCGGCTATATCGCATATAACCGATCAATGTCACAAATCGTGAGAATCGAATACAGTATCACATACTGGTATTATTCTTGGTCCCGGACATATCTTATATGTGCTCCTATTTCGTTTCGCTGGAGCCAGGAAACCTCTGTGTAGGACTCTAAAGACTCGTCAATACGCCGGCAGCAGGTGATGATCATATCAAACACTCACAAGCTGCAAGCGGTCTGCTAAACGTAACGGCCACCCGGGTATCGAGCGATCAGAAGATCGACGAGCAAGCCCGCTCACACTCCTGTGAATCCAACCAGTAACACTTACCGCACAGTCCGGTCTGATCGTCTGATATGTCGCATATCTCGCCTAGGGGTGGTAAACGTCAGATCCCAGTAGCTCGATAAGTCGTGTCGATATGAGGTCTATACCAGTTCGAGAAACTATTGGTAACACTTACCAGTAAACCTCAGCAACCCTGGCCAGGGATTTCCTGTTATAACCAATCGAACACAGCGCAACATCAACTCCCTATACTGGGAGAGACGAATCCCCTCCTATCGCTCATTGCCTCCATGTGATTCGGGACTGTACCCAAAAACCACCGTTTTGCATGCCCTCTTGGACGTGGTGTTGCGCCACGGCAGCGCCCCGGCCTCGTACTCGAGGCCAAAATGCGGAATAAAAAACTTTGCGAACTTTGCAAAACGGCGCTACCGCGGACAATTAAAACCCGGATCGAAACCATTAACCTAGCTAGCTATCTAGAGATGGGGTGAGAAATTATACCAAGCGATCCGTGTCCTTCGGTCTTCGTCTCCACTCCGATCTCCCGCGGAATCTCCGTCACCTCCTCGCTCGTCGGAAAGGGCACCACGTAGCCGGAATCTTTTACGGGCTCCCGCCTCTTGACCGAGGCAACTCGGGCGCGAAGTTGGCTAGCCGACACGTCCAAGGCTTGCTATAGAATAGTGTAGTGAACTTGTCTCTTGGGGTTATGAGGTTGCCTTGATGTGGAGGAATGGAGAAGAGAAGGAGAGAAGGAATTGAGCTTTGAAGCTAATTTTACAACCATGGAATGAGATGAAAAATGCCACACCAAATAATTATCCCTCTCCCTCTCCTATGTGGCCGGCCCCTCTCACTCAAGAATAGATTGGAGAGAGAAAAACAAAAGCACCACAATTTGTATAGAATAAAAGAATGGAAAAACAATAACATAAAGAAAATGGTCACAACCATTTCCTTTCACAAACCATCAAATGAAAAGCCAAGAATAGACTAGAAAGGCATCTCATGATGAAACAAGTCTCATCATAATGCAAACTTGCAAGAAAACCCTCCACTAAATGTTAATTGCGAACTTGCAATTAACACCCTCCACCAAGAAAGTCCGACCGAGAAGGAATGAAGGAAAACCGGCCGGAACGGAATGCAAACTGGCAACTTCAGAAAACCGATCCCGTAATAAATTACAGGAAAACCCCACTGCTGCAAATACATGCCCGCATTTGTATTCCCACTGAACACAAATGCAAAGAGACAAAACTACACTATCAAATACTAGAATCCGGCTTAAGCCAAAGCCGGCTAGTAAAAACTGTCCGATCACGATCCGTGCAATACCGCACGTATCTGATCGAACCCTGCCATATCTCCATACGGCCTCTACAGCGTTTCGCCCGAAACTTGAGTAACTGAAACTGAGTGTGGTGGACTCTAAAGACTCGTCAATACCTTGGCTGTGGATTTAACCACTAGCACGTCAGAGGTATAAGCCAATACGTGACGGGCCACCAGGTATTGACCAAATGGGACGTCGATGAGGAAGCTCACCCCGACACCCAACTGAGCCTGTCAGTGACAATATCCGTACAGTCCGGTCCGTTCGTCTATGAGTATCGCATGGCGGGCCTAGGGGGTTGGTAAAAGTCAGACCCCTAAAAGCGGTACAAGTCGTGTCGGAGCGTAGCCCAGAACGCCCTGAGATACTACTGGAATACCTACCAGTAAATCTCCTGCCTCGGCCGAGGGCTTTGCGTAATGGCTCTCCTAGACACAGCGCGACCTCACCCCCAATACCGGGAGAGACGAACCCCTGCAGATCCGCTCACTGCCTCTATGTGGCTCGGGACTGTACCCAACTAAAACCTGTTTGCACGACTCCTTTGAGCCGTGGTAGGGTAGTAATCAAAGCACAGTGGGAACTCACACGAGACAAATGACGATCTCAGGTCGATGAACTAACCTGTACACATGTCACCAGGGAACTGCTATCTGACATCTGGTATAAGACCAACTAGCAGGTTCCCGGCGAGTCCTGTCCGGTGTACTCATAACCCAATGAGCACCTGTATACATCTTAGGTGAACCAACTGACACCAGTGGCTTGTGAGACCGGCCACCGCCCCTCGTCGGGGTCTCGACTGTATACACTAGTCTACTAACGGAGTATCGATGCCCAGTCTCGAAACTCCCACGACTAGGGACCTTTTAAGGATGTGCTTATAGACCCCAGCTCCCACGTATATGATCGCCATCATACTGCTGGTCGTCAAGCAAGAATCCTAGGGGCTCTATCAATGTGTAATAGCGACATGTCAGGTCACCTAAAGCAGTACACGATGATAAAGATAAACCAGATAGCATACTATCATCTCGAGCAAGACTGTCCTACCGGGATAGGTCCTCCCTCAATCATTGCAATCACGTGCCTGTGATCCAATAATTGACTCTGAGGGCACTAACTCCAACAATCTCCCACTTGCACTCAAGGCTAATTATTGCGATGTCGCATACTCACAGCCCGTGTGATACCGAACACCCAACTCCTCTACTAGTCAGTCTCACAAAGCTCGTTTGCGAAACTATTGCGTTCGAGGAATAGCCTCAGTGAGTGGATCCGCTGTGATGTTTCTTTCTATGTCTCTCTATATCTCATGTTCGCGGAGAAAACCATCTCCCGAAACGAGCAATACCTGTCTTAGAATGTCTGGATGTCTGATGGGACCTAACTCATAAATGAACTCCAAATCCAAACTTCTTAGACTGTATCATCAACCGAACTTAATCAGTATCCTGCGCCATGCCTCCCTCAGTATTGCCTTGGACCACCTGTCCAAAATACTGCCCCTCGTCAGAAGGAAAATCTATAACTCTGACAACCTGCTTGTCGTCCATGTCACCTTGGAAGCCCGGAGTGATAACCGTCTCCTAAAGGAGGCAGCCGTTATCATATCCCTAGAACATTCACTTATGTTCTAAAACTGCTTCCGACTGGTTTTCCAGGATTGGATTAATATCAACTTATTGCATCTAGTGCAAGAACAACATCTGGTGTGGTATTTGACATCTCATGATTGACTCAAATGCCTAAGCAAGTGATCTGCCAATCATGCACATCCTCTCCCCTTTAGTCTGTAAGACACCTTTAGAGAGGGTGACTCCATTATCTGCAGGTATACTACCATGCCAGGAGTCGTCCATTCTAAATACTCATAGAATGCTGTCAAAATACCCTGATTGGGAAACCACCCAAATCTAGATCTAAAACCATAGATCTAGTAACCAGTATGTCTGATATAATGTCCAAGTCCCATGTGGAGAAAACACTGTGTGACGACCAAAGTATAACCGATCGTAGTATAGGAATATCACTTCCTACTACCTTCTCAACAGATCCATCCCCTATTCTGATGACGTCAAACCCATGACTGTCACATCAGAAACAGATGATCTATCTCCGCTACATCTGCTTTAGTCTATAAATAGACATAAGCCTGATGTCCACCAATGCTTCCGCTGCTCCCACTGACTACGACAACCCTCTGGTGGAGTCATATAGACGCGCACTTCTAAAGCTAGTTTAGAACGACGCTATACTCATCCTCTCACCGGGTCTCGCAGCCTGGAACAACAGCAATGGCAAGTGTGGGTAAACAAGAACTTCCCTGTCACCGTCCTTGAGGCTACCGGAGTACCTCTCGGGTGCCTGAAGTTACTCACCGTATCTGCGGAGTGGCCAATGGAATGTCAAACCAGATTGAATCTTTAGGTTCCTTATCAAATCTTCAGTAATCGTTTGTGGTTCTAGAATCACTTCCAGTTCTACCATACTCCCACTACTTTTTCTGAAAAATCCAATTTTTATTAAAACTGTGGCGAGTCTAGAACAATATTTCTATTGATCTGTCAGATGGTAGAAAATCAACCCTCGTCATAGCCTGGGTCAACCCACAAACAGCCATTACAGAAACGTGCCTTGAGTTATCCGGAGTCTGGTTTTAAGCATAAGCCGGACAACTCCCCGTACCTTAACATCGTTAAGATATGAACTGTTCTATATCCAATATAGAAACAGAGGCACTGATTCAATTGAACCAGATTCAAATCATGCAGCTGTCTCCAGTGCATGTCAACTAAATGGAAGGAGGCTGATCAGCGTTACTCAACTTAGGAATGCTTCCAATTATGAGTAACCTGAAAAAGAAGCAATTTCTCTTTATCATTACTATCAACTGAATACCATACGCAAGTATCTACATCTTCGATCACTTTGAAGAATCCCGATACTTGGTATACCTGGTTCTCTACTCTATTCAAATACCTATAACTCCTCAAAACTTAGACCCTGTGTTTCAACGAAATACATGTCTAAGAACTAGAGAAGTTAAAAGTAAACAGAATATAGTATGAGGACCAACCCCTCTGCCCTAATGGACACTGGACAACATACATTACTTTGTATAAGTCCGCTGAGTCTAACAACTCTTTCACTGTGCGTCGTAGGTTGAAAACTGTACTTATGGTTAAGAAGAATTACACCGCTGTTTAATGCTCCTTACCTAACCATCCACTGATATAGGTAAATGTCATCGACATAATATCAAAAGGTATATCTCACTCCATGAAAATAGACGTACAGATATATCAATTTGAAATTGGTGCATAACCGCGGATATTCAAAACCAAATATTTGCCGACCGGCAAACAGCCCAGGTGATCTCCTCAAATATCACCGATTACAACGAATCCCGATATAATGAGGATGATCACCCAATTCCCAATAACTTACTCCCACTCAGCATCTGTAAAACCATACAGATGTGAGAATCCAACCTGGTAAATACATACCCTGGAGCAAGTGTCTAACTGGGAAATCAGTTTTCCATTAACAGTACACAGTGAAACTGAAACATTGAAATGTTTCGTTGGGGTATCGTGGTATTCCTAGTAATGCCTCTTCCATTATCCAGATTCACAATTGTAACCGCATAATACTTTGCCACCTCTCCAAATCCCTTTATATGTCTTTAGTCATTACCTTCTGTACACCCCTTTAAGCCAAATGGTTTTCTTCCTTCCCTACCGTTCGGCACCAGCCTATGGTTTGGAAGAAGACTATCCAAAAAGCATAAAGGGTGTACTGTCCTAATCCTAGGAGCACTCGCAATGCGAGAGAAGGTGAAGATAAAAGACACCTGAATGTACTTTATTCCTATTTCTCCTGAACCAGGATCCATCCCCGAACTGGAACAAGTTCCTTTCGAGTTCGTATATAACCATACGATGGATTATCCAATAAAATGGGATCTTCGTAGTGATACGGAGTGTCCTGGAGAAATACAAAGGTGATTTAGGATTGGCGAAGAAATACTTGGTTTGGTCGTGAATAGCAGTCGCAACTTACTTTGCCCTCCTACTAATCCCTTGCTTTGTCTTAACTTAATACCTTCTGTACACCGTTTAGGCTAACTGGTTTTCTTCATTCCCTACCGGTCGGCACCAGCCTATGGTTTGGAAGAAGACTATCCAATTTGCGTAATAGGTGTACTACTCCTAAACCAAGGAGTACTCGCAACCGGAGAGAAGGTGAAAAGAAAAGACAACTGAATAATCCTATCCGTTTTCTCCAGAACCAGAAACCATCCTCGAAGTCCTTCGAGTTCGTATCTAACCATACGATGGTTTTGTCCAATGGAAGTGGACGTTCGTAGCAATACGGGGTGTCCTGGAGAAAAGGGTAAAAGTAGGAGTGGCAATGAGGTTTGCAACTCTGACAATCCAAAAGCCAGTGTTAAGAAGGTTCGGTCAATTTGGTTACTGAGTCATAGTCCAGGGTCGGGTCAATGGTCGCTGCCAGAGAGAGAGAGAAAAGAAACACTCAGCGTGCACTCTAACCTAGATCAGAATGGTTACCAATTTATCTAATCAGGAAACCTCCCACTGTACCTCAAATTCTCCTCCAAACCTGAAAGAAGAATTAGTCGGGGTCACCCGAGGAGTAAACCAACTCATCAGTGGGAATCGGGATCCAACTATCATCGCATGATAACTTGACGGAATCCACTCAAGTCACCACACTCCAGAAGGTATGCGCATGCCTGGCAAGTTTCAGTTCTTTTGAAACTCCCGATGTGATTTTTACCCCTAGGACCCAAGTGACCTTGACGAATAATCAACAAATCAAAAGGTCCTAGTCAAGTTCAACCCGCCATTATCTTGATTGCGTTAAACCCACCCGCACGACCCTTGACGAATAATCAACAAAGTCGTACGACTGTCCTAACCAATCCACATATCCATACAACAGAAAGCATTACAGAGCTACCGCTCACTACGCCTCGGCGAATAGCAACGACAAACGTAGCGCGAATACTAAGCAATACTGAACTGAAATGACGGAGGGCTACGGCTGGTTTTTGGCGAAAAACCTTTAACGTAATGAACTTGATATCGTTGAAGGAACTGGATAACTTTTTATAAAAATATAGTGACGAAAACCTTTACTAAAGAGGTCACTCCCGGTGAAGGGATCTCGGCTCTTTCCCCGTAGAATGAGGTGCAGGATATTCCAACTGAATACCACGATGCAAAGCAAAAGTAATCGGCTATAGTGAAGTTAATGCCCTGACGCAAACTTCTGTCCAAGGGGTCACTCCCGGTGAAGGGATCTCGGCCCTTGCCTCGTCGACTGAGGAGCAGGATATTCCAAATGAATACCACGATGCAAAACAAAAGTGAACGTCCTTGCAATAACAGCTTTTTGAAAAATGTTCCAACAACATCAGATTAGGTTTGTTTATCTTGCATTGATCCGAATCAATGCAGTCCCATCAAATGATCACACCACAAAGAACGAAAATATACTGACGTACGTATATGCCATCCGCATTCGCCACTGGGTCCCGTCATCACTCGTTAGGTTAGCTTACTAACGACAGAGCGGGGACTGGACTAGCGCGGATGAAAAACATATACAACATCTACTAATATATATACCAATATATAGTATTTCGCTCAAGGCGTGAATAAAATGCAACAGCACAGAAATGTACAGCATCACAGAACAATACAGATATCTGGAAACCCCGGGTTTCACAGAGCCGCTGCTGAAACCCGACGTTCCCCTGGTCGTGTGGATAGCCTGTGCAATGAAATCCTAGACCCCTACGGGCGCGGCAAGTCACCCGCCAAAACCTGAAGCGAGGCAGCCCCCTTCAGCTCCGTGAATGGACCACCCAGCACTCCACGGAATCCGGCAACTTGGGCACCCCTCCTGGGTCAACCTGTACCCCCTACGAGTGCGGCGAATAGCCCGCCAATCCTAGAGTGAAGCCCCCTCCGTCCCAATGCCATGAGATGCGGGCTTGCTGCCCTCCAGAACCCGGCTATCCGTGCACCCCTCCGCGGGGTAATCCTAGTACAGAAAGTAAAATATACATACACCGGGTACATCGACCGCAACCAGGTCGTGCCCCAAAAGAATAATACAAACAGGCAGTGACGGCAGTCCACATGTCGGACGCTCGCCCCGCAATATCAAATGTACATAATACAACAAAACTGCACTAGCATTGCATCCAGGCTATTCCCCACGACCGATCCGCAACATCACAGCATAAACAAAAAACATCAACGTGAAAGTCACGTTCGCAAATCCGTCTAACCGGGCTATAGCAGTTAGATGGGATTTACCGATCGAGTGACATTCACGGTCGCAGATATAATGAAAAAACTGTGAACAGGCATGTTTAAAATATCCGATCGAACAAATATTATCAAGTGGGCCCCAAATACTACTGTAGCACTTACAGAAAAACTGGGCCCAAATAAAATATCCCAAAAGCCCTATTTCCAACTGATAAGCTTACTGGGAAAATATGGTGCCACAATTCCCTATTTCCGCCGCGCAAGCGCGGCCAAACCTGGGTTTAGGCCGCGCTTCCGCGGTCAAAGTATGGAATGAGTGGATCGTATTTTCCCAGATTTCTTATAATTGCTTGTACATGCCTCTGAAACAACCTGAAAAATTTTAGGAGCTCAAAAAATTTCAACAGAGAACACATGTGCACAAAAATACGGTTTTTGGGGATTTTGTTCGATCGGGTTATAAACGCGCTAGAGCAAGCTAGGCAAGGTTAATGGCGTGGCTCTGATACCATGTTGCGCCACGGCAGCGCCCCGGCCTCGTACTCGAGGCCAAAATGCGGAATAAAAAACTTTGCGAACTTTGCAAAACGGCGCTACCGCGGACAATTAAAACCCGGATCGAAACCATTAACCTAGCTAGCTATCTAGAGATGGGGTGAGAAGTTATACCAAGCGATCCGTGTCCTTCGGTCTTCGTCTCCACTCCGATCTCCCGCGGAATCTCCGTCACCTCCTCGCTCGTCGGAAAGGGCACCACGTAGCCGGAATCTTTTACGGGCTCCCGCCTCTTGACCGAGGCAACTCGGGCGCGAAGTTGGCTAGCCGACGCGTCCAAGGCTTGCTATAGAATAGTGTAGTGAACTTGTCTCTTGGGGTTATGAGGTTGCCTTGATGTGGAGGAATGGAGAAGAGAAGGAGAGAAGGAATTGAGCTTTGAAGCTAATTTTACAAACATGGAATGAGATGAAAAATGCCACACCAAATAATTATCCCTCTCCCTCTCCTATGTGGCCGGCCCCTCTCACTCAAGAATAGATTGGAGAGAGAAAAACAAAAGCACCACAATTTGTATAGAATAAAAGAATGGAAAAACAATAACATAAAGAAAATGGTCACAACCATTTCCTTTCACAGACCATCAAATGAAAAGCCAAGAATAGACTAGAAAGGCATCTCATGATGAAACAAGTCTCATCATAATGCAAACTTGCAAGAAAACCCTCCACTAAATGTTAATTGCGAACTTGCAATTAACACCCTCCACCAAGAAAGTCCGACCGAGAAGGAATGAAGGAAAACCGGCCGGAACGGAATGCAAACTGGCAACTTCAGAAAACCGATCCCGTAATAAATTACAGGAAAACCCCACTGCTGCAAATACATGCCCGCATTTGTATTCCCACTGAACACAAATGCAAAGAGACAAAACTACACTATCAAATACTAGAATCCGGCTTAAGCCAAAGCCGGCTAGTAAAAACTGTCCGATCACGATCCGTGCAATACCGCACGTATCTGATCGAACCCTGCCATATCTCCATACGGCCTCTACAGCGTTTCGCCCGAAACTTGAGTAACTGAAACTGAGTGTGGTGGACTCTAAAGACTCGTCAATACCTTGGCTGTGGATTTAACCACTAGCACGTCAGAGGTATAAGCCAATACGTGACGGGCCACCAGGTATTGACCAAATGGGACGTCGATGAGGAAGCTCACCCCGACACCCAACTGAGCCTGTCAGTGACAATATCCGTACAGTCCGGTCCGTTCGTCTATGAGTATCGCATGGCGGGCCTAGGGGGTTGGTAAAAGTCAGACCCCCAAAAGCGGTACAAGTCGTGTCGGAGCGTAGCCCAGAACGCCCTGAGATACTACTGGAATACCTACCAGTAAATCTCCTGCCTCGGCCGAGGGCTTTGCGTAATGGCTCTCCTAGACACAGCGCGACCTCACCCCCAATACCGGGAGAGACGAACCCCTGCAGATCCGCTCACTGCCTCCATGTGGCTCGGGACTGTACCCAACTAAAACCTGTTTGCACGACTCCTTTGAGCCGTGGTAGGGTAGTAATCAAAGCACAGTGGGAACTCACACGAGACAAATGACGATCTCAGGTCGATGAACTAACCTGTACACATGTCACCAGGGAACTGCTATCTGACATCTGGTATAAGACCAACTAGCAGGTTCCCGGCGAGTCCTGTCCGGTGTACTCATAACCCAATGAGCACCTGTATACATCTTAGGTGAACCAACTGACACCAGTGGCTTGTGAGACCGGCCACCGCCCCTCGTCGGGGTCTCGACTGTATACACTAGTCTACTAACGGAGTATCGATGCCCAGTCTCGAAACTCCCACGACTAGGGACCTTTTAAGGATGTGCTTATAGACCCCAGCTCCCACGTATATGATCGCCATCATACTGCTGGTCGTCAAGCAAGAATCCTAGGGGCTCTATCAATGTGTAATAGCGACATGTCAGGTCACCTAAAGCAGTACACGATGATAAAGATAAACCAGATAGCATACTATCATCTCGAGTAAGACTGTCCTACCGGGATAGGTCCTCCCTCAATCATTGCAATCACGTGCCTGTGATCCAATAATTGACTCTGAGGGCACTAACTCCAACACGTGGTAAGGTGGAAATCAAAGCACAGTAGGAATCACACAAGACTCTATGACGATCTCGGGTCTACACACTAACCTGTACCAGTGTCACCAGAGAACTGCCATCTGACGTAAGGTATAATAGCATCTGGGAGTTCTCGGCGAGTCCGTCCAGTGTACCCAGTCTCCACTGAGCACCCGTATATCATCTCTGATGTCAAACACCAATGGATATGGGATCATCCATCGCCCATCTGTATGGGTCGAGAAGGTATACGCTAGTCTACTCTGGTATATCGATACACCCACGACTAGGGACCTTGAAGGATGTACTTATGGACTACCATGTCCCCACTTCTATGATCTGCATCATAGTCCAGGTAGTTAAGTACACATCCTAAGGGCTTTACCAACATATAACAGAGAGACAATCAGTGTACACGTTAAGGTAAAGAGCAACCAGATAGCATACTATCATGTCGAGCAAGAAAGTCCTCCCTATATATGTCCCAGCATCCACTACAATATACATCCTATGTATAGTAATGGCCTCTAAGGAATACATATAACTAACAAACCCCGTACAGTCCGGTCTCTTTGTCTGATATGTTGCATATCTTGTCTAGGTGGTAAACGCCAGACCCCAGTAACCGATAAGTCGTATCGATGCGAGTCTCATAACGGGTCGAGAAACTACTGATAACACTTACCAGTAGTACTCTATATCAGCCCTGGCCAGGTCATCCAGTTATAGCCAATCGGACACAGCACAACATCAACTCTCTATACCGGGAGAGACAAATGCCCTCCTATCGCTCATTGCCTCCATGTGATTCAGGACTGTACCCAAAAGCCACCGTTTTGCACGCCCTCTTGGACGTGGTAAGGTGGAAATCAAAGTACAGTGGGAATCACACAAGACTCTATGACGATCTCGGGTCTATAGACTAAGATGTACCAGTGTCACCAGAGAACTGCCATCTGACGTGAGGTATAATACCATCTGTGAGTTCTCGGCGAGTACGTCCAGTGTACCCAGTCTCCACTGAGCACCCGTACACCATCCTTGATGTCAAACACTGATGGATATGGGATCATCCATCGCCCATCATATGGGTCAAGATGCGTATACACTAATCTACTCTGGTGTATCGATGCCCTGTCTCGATACACCCTCGACTAGGAACAGTTATAGGATGTACTCGTCGACTACCGTGGCCCCACTATTATGATCTCATCATAGTCCCAGTAGTCGAGTACATATCCTAAGGGCATTATCGACATGTGAGAGTAAGACAGTAAACTAATATAAGTCAACATGTTATGATAAAAAGCAACCAGATAGCGTACTATCATGTCGAGCCAGAAAGTCCTCCCTATATTTGTCCAAGCATCCACTACAATATAAGTCTCTATTGGTAAATAGGCCTTTGTGAGTGGATCCGCGCTGTTTTCCTCTGTGTCTACTCTCCTAACCTCGATCTCCCTGGAGATCAACTATCTCCATGATCAGGTGATACTGCCTAAGAATTATATCTAGATTTCTGATGGGACGGGGGTTCCTTGGCATAAGCCACAACTCCATTGTCACACAATGGTAGGAACAAAGTTCATCTTATGAACTAATATATATCCAGACTGCCTCTTTGGTAGCATTTTTGGTAACGGTGTCTCTTGCCTTTAATCGTCTAGTAAGTCACGGTATCTAGTTTGGAACTCTTCCAACATACCGTCCTTTCATTGAGGGTAAAGACAATGCCTGCGACTGACATTCAGTCGTCCTTATCACCCTGGAACTTTTCCAGTGATTCTCCCCAGGATCGATTGATACCAACTCACTACACCTAGTGAGAATCCTAACATCCAATTAGATCTATCTCATAGATCCAAAACCCAGGATTCAGGAGGTATCACCTCGATCCTATATGGAGAATCATTATGATAAACGGAGATTGACCAAGCGTAGCATAGGAAACTCCTTCCCTATCAAGAGTATGTCATCCACGTACTCTACGAGGATCACCAGCATACTCTCTACTACCTTTTTGTATATACAAGGTTCATCTACCATTTTGATGAAGTCAAACTCTTTGACTACCACATCAAAATAGACGTTCCAACTCCGCGATACCTGCTTTATCACATAAAATATCTTGCATACGTTTCCGCTGCTCCCACTATCTACGAAGCCCTCTGGCTGTATACTTATAGTCGCTCTCTTCCAAAACATCATTTAGAAAAGCAGTCATGACACCCAACCACCAGATATCGTAATCATGGTATGTAGCAGTGGCAAGTAGGATCTGGATGGACTTAAGCATAGCTTTGAAAGTCTCAACTTTTCCATGTACACCATGTAATCTTCTCAAGATATACTTGCTCTTGATGGGGATTTAACCCTTCAGATAAAGCAACCAAAGTCCATACTTTGTTGGTGTATAAGGATTCCATCTCAGATCGCTAAGCATCCAGCCATTCATACAAAGTCCCACTCCTGATGGACAGCTCGAAACTAGTTGGGTCATCATCTCATGATGCAATCCTCGCTCCTACTGTCATAGAGAAAACCGAAGTATCTCTCAGGTGGGTGAGGAACCCTACTAGATCGGCGGAGTGGCTGAGGATCGTTGGAAACTATTGAATCCTTTGGTTCTACCAAAGCATCAGTTGCAGTTTGTATAGCTGGAACTCTTGCCAGTTCTACCTCATGACCACTAATTTCTTCACAAGAAATTCCCTTTCACAAAGGTGGCATGCTAAGAAACAAAAACACTTCTTGTTCCCTAGTTTGGTAGAAGATATTCCCTTGCTAATGCTTGGGATATCCAACAAACTTCCACAGAACTGACTTTGCCTCGATCTTGTCCGGATTATGCTTTTAGACATAGGCTGGACAACCCTAAATCTTAATACATTTAAGAGATGGGCTCTTTCCATACCATATCACATATGAAGTGGTAGGCAACTGATTTGATTTGAACCCTATTCAATAGGTATGCACCTTCTCAAGTGCATAACTCCCAAAAGGAAATAGGAAACTCAGTACTACTCATCATAGAGCGCACCATATCAAATAGGGTGTGATTTCTCCGCCCCGATACACCGACGTGCTGTGGTGTATATGGAGGAGTGATGCTGAGAGAGAATCTCATTCTCCTTTAGAATAGTCCAGGAATCTCCGTGCTAAAGTATTCTCCTCCCTGATCTCTTCAAAGGACATAATACTTATACCTATTTTTGGTTCTCTACTTCTAACTTATATTCTGTTAATATCTCAAAAGGTTCGGACTTGTGTTTCAACAAGAACATATGTCTAAATCTTGAGAGATCATCAGAGAATGTAATGAAGTACAAAGAACCAGTCTTTGCTTGTTTAGACAGGGGACTTTCATACATCAGCATGTATCAATCCCAAGAGTTCACTACTCTATCTCTGTTTCCAATAAACAGAGCTATGATCATTTTATCTTTGTTACATGACTGGCAAGTTTCACAAGATATAAATTCAAACTAATTTAAATATGCATCTAAATGTAACTTCAGCTAGTCGGGTCACATTGATATAACCTAGTCTACAATACCTCAAGAAGGATTCGTTCATTTCTGAACTCTTCCTCTTGAGTGTGTTCTGTACATTAAGAATTGTGGTTTGATTTAGAACGTCTATGCTTTTAGATAACGTGCCTGAGCCGATCAACTCTCGATATAGGAAATGTTCAAAACATTATCCAACAATACAAAATTATATCCTTCTTTATTAAATAAAGATACTGATATGATGTTGTATATCAGGTTCGGTATCTAATAACATTCGTCTATAATCAATGTATATGTTAATACAGGGTGATAACTACCAACAGACTTGGCTGCAACACTTGCATCGTTTCTATCTCATGAAACTTCTCACCCATTCTCAGTTCTCTACCTATCTGTAGCCCATGTAACAAATTACATATGTGGGATCCTGATCCGGTATCAAATACCCAGGACGTAAAGGATATTGAGAAACAGTTCTGTGTAATGAACACACCCGAAGAAGATACATCAGCATGCACATTCTTCGATTGGGCGGCACGAGAATTCTGGTAATCCCCTATTTCCTGCTCTGTCGTATAACAATTATAAGTTGGAGCAGGACCAACTTTCCCCAGCTCAGTATAACAAGCGGGTTCGGTCAATACAACTGTATTATTATCTTGATTAAGGCATGACATGGTCGCTACCTAGAGAGAGGGAGAAGAAAACACTCAGCGTATGCTCTTGCAAGATTAGATTGGTTATTAATATACCTAATCAGGATGTCTCCCTGTGTTTTAGTCAAATCTTTCTTCAAACCCTAAAAGAAAAGACTAGCCTGGATTAATTACACTCTACAAGTTCGCCAATCTTTCAGCCTGGCCAGTGCTGGTACTTTGAGGGAGGTTCCCCGTGCTTTCGCATAGACCTAATTAAAATAAACCTCGTTTTCCTAGGGTCGTAACCCCGTTGACACCTTTCTAGCCACCTACTTGATTGGCTAATTGTAATGTGTAAAACTCTTCCAGGAGTAACTCTTACTCGCAGCGGGTATCGGGATCCAACTATCTCATAGAAGGTATGCAATCTCATTGCAAATTTCAACACTTGAAATTCCTGATAATATTTTTACCCCTAGCATGCTATGACCTTGACGCATGTCAAAAAACCCATAGTCCGCTAGTCAAGTTCAACCCGTACATTTCGTGATTGAATTAAACCCACCCGTACGACCCTTGACGCATGCCAAACAACGCAGTACGAATACCCTAATCCAATCGCATCGTATGCTAGCGGATAAGCACTAGTTAGCTACAATACACTACGCCTTGACGCATGCCAAACTACCGCAGCACGAATACTCAGTAGTACTTATCTGAAATGACGGAGGGCTATGCAGGTTTTTAAGAAAACCATGAGCGTAATAAACTTGATATCGTTGTAGAATCGAGTGATTTTAAATGGAGTGTTTTTGAGGCCTTTCCTAGTTTTGCTAAAGAGGTCACTCCCGGTGAAGGGATCGTCGGCTCTTTCCTCATTGAATAAGGTGCAGGATATTTCACAAATACTACTATGCAAAGTAAGAACTATAGAAGCAATCAAAAGACAAACCGAGTTTGTAGCATCTGCTAGTTTCACTAAAGATGTCACTCCCGGTGAAGGGATCTCGGCTCTTTCCTTAACGAATAAGGTACTGGATATTCTACAAGGAATACCGCTATGCAAAGAAAGAACTAGAGCTACCAATTTTTAAACAAGTTTCTACAACATCTTTAGGTTTCTTTTAGTTTCATTAATCTCATTAATGAAGTCCCATGTTATTATGCTTCACAAGCATCACATTTGAAAAGAAATCTACAATATAACATATATCTCATATATATAATATAAACATTCGTCTCAGGCAATAATATGATCTCATCACAGAACATTGCAGCAGAAGAACATATATGAAATATTGGATATACTAGGAGGTCCGTGTTTTTAATACGAGCCTGTATAAAATACGGATTCCACGGTCGTGATGAATAGCTAAACCCACATCTCCAGACCCTTACGAGAGCGGCAAGTAATCCTGCCAGTTCTAGAGTTAGGAGACCCGGTCTCGACTCCTCGAGATGGTCTCCCACTGGACCTTAGAACCCAGTTACTTATGCTCCCCGCCTTGGGTCTATCCTAATGCGGAAAAGTAAATAATATACAATGGTGACATCATCCTCAGCCCGGAAGTGCCCCAATAAAAGAATATTACATACAATGAATTTTACATGAATGAAAAAGAAAAAATCTCATCTCACATAAAACCCCGGCTATTCAAAAACACGACAATCCAATATAACTTATCACAGCAACACATAATATCACATATCATCAACGTAAGCAAATATGCGTATCCCAATTGTCGTTGATGTATAGCAACGAAACCGGCGATACATCATATACTACACTTACGGTCGCAGAAAAAAAAGTGTAAAACTACAACAGTTGGAATCTGCAACCTTCTTAGACGTCGCATGCCTAACCAAATGAATTCCTTAGACATCGCATGCCTAACAATTATAAACCCCGCATTTTAGTCTCATTATCCGAAAATCTTTTCAATATCAAGTCGGTCAATTCAACAAGATTCCAGACATCCTGATCGAATGCTCGTCGCAAACTTTAGTAGACGACCGCACCCCCGTATGCTGTCGACGAAGTGCACTAAGGCGTAACACCGCTGCCGCGAGCACCCGAACGGATACTTTTGGTGACGGGGTTCTCCTACAGTCACTTGGTCGGGGCTATGGGGCGTGGCTATCTATTAAGTTTACCCGGCGAGTATCCGCGTACGCTACGTGATTGCGACGGACTTTTGATCACATCAAAATTACATGGCAACCGATCAAATGAGACTAAACTGCTAGATTTATAACATTCAAATTAGTTATCTCATAACTACATGTGGATTCCAAATATTGTATCACATTCCAGATAAATTGACATTATTAAACTTTCCGATCGAATAAACAAACACCTAAGATTTCCCAAATAGCTCAACACTTGAGCGGAGTTCAAAAAATATCTATCACATGCCACAGTACCAATTGTCCAGCCGTAGAAGGTTCAAACCAACGCCTCACATGTGGCAACGCCGTACTGCCCCAAACCCTAAGATTTATAGGCGGTTCAGACTGTCACATAATCGAGTTAAGGTTTGTGTTCTTCTAGAGGGTCCACCGCGTTACTTGCACGACTTTCCGAAAGTTTCAAACTCAAGAAAAAATCCAACACTTGAAAATTTTCCGTCAGGGGAAAAAGTGAGTTATTGATATCCGTTCGAACTTTTTAACACGTTCTAAATTATCCGGAAAAACATTAAACGAAGTTAAACTTTCCGATCGAATCAACGAATACAAAAGATCTCCAGAGAACTCAACACTTGAGTAAGATTAAAAATACCCAGAAGTATGTAGAAATACCTACGGTTATTACTGTGCAAAGAACTAACCCTAATGCCCATATACGGTCGCGGAACCACCGAGCAAGGCATGGTATTGCCGCGGTTCCGCGGCGGTTTGTGGGGATTACAGGCTCGTTTTTTACAGTAATTCATAGAATTCCCTGCTGATTTTTTGAGTATTTTTAATGCAGAAAAAATCACATTTTAAAAAAATTTCCAGAGAGGGGGTCTTTTTCGATGTTTCGGGGTTCGATCGGAATTTTAATTTCGTATACACGTCGCCTAATGCTCTAGCTAGGCTCTGATACCACTGTAGGGTTACTAGGCACTCTTACAAGGGTCTATAAGGCATCAACCATACCCGATTTAAAATTTAGACGTGCCGAACAATCCTAAGCGAGGATCTTTGATAGATAATTAGGGTTAAACATGTAAGTAAACACCTTTAAAACTAAGAGAAAGGGATTAAAACCTTTGTAGTCCGCTCCTTCGCTTCATAAGCCCCGAGTAGAAATCCCTTCGCCGCGATCCATGATCTCCCGGACTCAAAAGAGGCTCCACAACCCGAAAGATTCATGCTTGCTTGAAGTCTTCCTGCTCGAGGATAATCTACCTTGAAATTTCTTTAACTCAAGCTCTCACTCACTAATGAAGTGAACACCCTAATCTAATTGGCAAGATTAGATGAGGAGGATGACGTAGGATTTATGCTCTCTTTTATTATCAAATTCTCACGCTAATCCATCACAAAATAAAAACCTAGAAAGATTTTGTGAGCTCAAGAAAATCAGGAAAAAGCTTCAGAAGAGGAATCACGTGCTCACACGTGACCAGTGGTCACGTGTTAGCACGTGGTGGTTAAGCAGCGGCAAAGAACAGAGCAAAGAAGAGGAGCCCATTCAGGAGGTCACGTGCTTGCACGTGACCGGGGGTCGCATGCTCACACGTGACCGGGGGTCGCGGGGCCATACATGACAAGCTTTAAAAGCCTTGTTGTTCAACAGAATTAAATTCTGAAGAAGATCATTTAAATCTTTCAAAAATAGAGAAGAATTATGTAAAACCGTTGGATTAAGAATCCGAGGGTGATTAAATATCACTAATTTATGGAAAAATCTTGGACAAGGAAAGATTTCCCCTAAATCTCACCGAAATAACAAAAGGAATATCTTTGGATTTAAAATCCAACGGTGAATAAAATTCACCTAATAATCTAAAGGCCCGGATTAATAATGAAAATAAATCAAATCCTTCAATGAAAGATTTACTAAACAGATTGATTCTTTTCCCTCTCCTATAAATAGGAGCCAAAAGAAGGGAGAAGTATAGATAGACAGAGATATAGAGAGAGGAAGATAGAGCTTCGGAATCTTGAGAATTGAGAGAGAAAAGAAAGGAAAATTTAATTCTCTATGAAGAAAAACCCTAGGTAAGAAAAGGAAAGGGGATCAAAGCTTCAAAAAGAGAATTTAATTCTCAATATAAGAGTTTAACTCTTCTAAATAAAAAAGAACTTAGTTCTTTCTCTGGTTGAAGATCTGCAAAGTGCACATCAACCCATAGGTTGAGAATTTAATTCTCATCGAGTCGAGATCCTGCCATGCAGATCTAAAACATAGAGGAGGAATTGAGTTCTGAGAATTTAATTCTCACAGAGTATAGGAATTTAATTCCTCGAAGATAAAATTAGGGTTTAACCCTATGTGAGAATTCAATTCTCAAAAAGTTATAGGAATTTAATTCCTTCAAGATGGACAGAACTAGGGTTTAACCCTAATTGAGAATTTAATTCTCTCAAACTCACAGGAATTTAATCCCCCTTAAAAAAGAAATTAGGGTTTCACCCTATGCCAGAACTTAATTCTTCACATATATGGGAATTTAATTCCTACAGAATGTAAATTAGGGTTTAACCCTATCTAAGAATATAATTCTTCAAAAGAAAGTGGGAATTTAATTCCTCTAAAGTTATTGCTAGGGTTTAACCCTATGAAGAATTTAATTCTTCAAAGATGAACAGATCTTTAAACATGCAAAGAACCAGGGTCACGTATCCCCACGTGACCCCTGTAAAGATCTATAGAAAAGAATTCAGAGGCAACGCCTCACGTGCTCCACGTGATCCCTGAAGCACATAAAGAAAAAGCAAAATAAACATAAGCTCTGGGCGCTCTCATGTGTTACCACGTGACCCCTTGGCAAATCAGCGTCCAAATCCCCATCACGTGTCTGCACGTGATGCCCCAAAATCAAATATAGAAAGTATTCAATACTTTTTGCAGAACAAAATAAGAGGAATCAGGGCGCTCTCACGTGTCCACACGTGACCCCTCTTTCTTTAGTGTTTGACACTAATTCGAGATCTTTGTTCCCAGTATTTAACACTGATTTTCTTAGTGTTTAACACTAATTTGAAAACCCTATTTGCAGCGTTTAACACTGTTATTTTCTAATGTTTGACACTAAGTCGAAAACTGTATTTCCAGTGTTTAACACTGATTGTACTCTTTGTGTTTAAAACTAGTTTGAGAATTCTATCTTTAGTATTTAACACTTTTGATCTTTAGTGTCTACCACTACTCTCAGCTAAGTTGACTGATTTTTCAGAGGCAAAGTCTCCCCTTCAATGGACCAACAGAAGGCCAATATTCCAAATATGATTGGACTTAGCCCAAGAAGGCCATAAGTCCTCAATTCAGACTGAACTGAGCCAATGGGCTCATAATCTAATGAATTGATCTTAGTTTCCAAATTGTGCTACAGATCACCTAATCTACCTTGGTTCAAGGGTACATCTCTTCATTCCTTTGATATTTGTCGTTGTAATTCCTCAACGTCTTCAAAGAGGTGACGGGTCCAAACAACCATACATATAACGGACTGTGGGGTCCTTAAACTCATGGACTATGATGTCTTTAACCTTGACCGGGATGTCTTAAAAGTAACAACGGACTATGATGTCCTTAACCTTGACCGGATGTCTTAAAACTAACAACGGACTATGATGTCTTTAACCTTGAACGTGATATCTTAAAACTAACGCCGGGCTGTGGAGTCCTTAAATCCACGGACTATGATGTCCTTAACCTTGACCGCAACGTCTTAGAACTAACAATGGACCCGCAATGTCCTTAAACTACTTATCGACCGCAATGTCATTAAACTAAACAACGGGCCCCCCAATTGCTCTCTTGCTGGATCTAAACGATCCCCTTAAGTCGATCTTACTCTAAAATTAGACTAACGTATCCTTAACTAACGTTTAAGTCGATCTTAGCCCCAAATAAGTCTAACGTATCCTTAAACACCAACACCCCCAAACCCAAATCTAAGAAAGATACGGATTTGGAGTTGTCCACGCCCTACGGGAGACAACATAACTTAGTCTCCATATACAATCCACGGGCAACCAAACACAAAACAAACACCCACGACATGAAGTGACCATATGGAGAAGGAGAAAGTGGTTACCGTGATGTGGTAGCATAATTAACTGCTGGGGCTTACGCCTATAGGGAAAAGCGTCCCCACAATCAAAAACTCCTCAAGCGAGGGGGAATCTGACGAAGTCTGCTACATCGGACGCATTCGTTCAAACCTTCGATACACGGTGCTATAAATCAACTTGGCATCTTCGGAGAGGTGGACGGATAGCACCAATTAGCATCTGCCCCGAATCTCAGGCAAGACGTCCCTGTCGCGCCGTCTTTCGGAGGCGAACAGATTCTGGCACGCCCGGTGGGACCTTTTCCTCTTTGCACTCCACACTTCGTGTGTCGTGATTCGCGAACCAATCGTGGTTTGCTAATGGTTGCCCTTGGGTTTCGAGGTACTAAGATTTGGCGTTTCGTTTGCTGCAGAAAGCAAAAGGATCAATGGCTGGCAACTGCTCGAACTGCATAGGCAACCGACGCTCCGCCTCACCTGGAGGTGTAGCCTATGGACCGAAGACTGCTTCCCTGTTCACTATGCCTGTGGAACAAGTGACTCAGGCTACCACCGGTCTGTTCTTTGGGACCATGCTCCCGCCAGTAAACATTAATATCCCGCTGCCGAAGGAAGCGCAAAAGAAGTCGGTCTTCGATCGGCTCAATACTACCACGGCCCCTCTAAACGGGTCGTCCAATGTCAATTCCAACTCCTCGGTCTTCACCAGACTGAGCCTGAACTCCGATGGGCCTGCCAAGAAGCCCATGACCCCTGAGGCGGCCATCCCGAGGAAGAAAGCCACATCTGCTCCTGAAGTTGTCAAGGCGACTTCTCCTGCCGAAGAGTCGGTCTTCACAAGACAGACTATTCCGGCTCCCGTTCCTACTCGAAGGTCTGTCTTTGACAGATTGGATACCTCGACTCAAAATGCATCAGTCTTCAAGAGGCTGGCACCAGCGGCGCCTCATTTAGACAGGGGGCAAGACGAAACCATCCCCATCACTGAACCAGCCCCAACAGCTCGACACGCTCGACGTCGCCACTGGCGCCGAGTAAGGAAGGCCGGAGGCGACTCCCCCTCTGGGCTAACCCCACCAGCTCCAACGGCGGAAATCAATGCTGCTGTCTTGATTGAGAACAGGTTTGAACTGCTCAACAAGGTGTGCAGAAACTCTCCGACTGCGACGTTGAAAAGATCTCCTCCACCCGCGGAGAAGGTTACAGAAACAAAGCCAGAGCAGCCCCCTCAACGGCTGTCCTCCAAAATTTACAAGGTCTGGCGACGGGTTCAGGACTCAGTAATCGATCGAGATCACTCTCACCGGCAAAAAAGGGTGAAAGTTCAGGAAGAAAAGAACCGTCCTGTCAAACCGCAAAGGACGACAACTACCTGGGTGCCCGCTGCAACGGCCCCCTCAACGTCAACTGCCCGCAAGAGCAGAAAGCAGGAGAAAGTCGCCACGCCTGTGGCAAATATCAGAAGCAATGAGCCTAAATGCCCTAAGTCTGGGGGCATGGTCATACACACAGTCTACATGGCGTCCGGGAAAGAGGATAGCCGCATATCCATAGGTCATCGACCGCTTACGCGATCGGTGACTAAAGCTCAGCAGCAGCAGCAGAAGCTCCAAGAAATGATGACTGCGATGGCCGCACTCTTTGGGCCAAAAGAAAGCCCAGAAGCATCCTCGGATCAACGCCAGGAGCAAGAAACCGATGCTGAATTCCTTTGCAGGATACTTGAAAAGAAGGACAAAGAGGCTGCGGAACAAGCAGCCAATATAAAACGAATGGCCCTTTTGTTCCAGGACATGGTGGGGATGATGATCCAGTAGGATCCTCCTGTTGAGGATCCTTCGATTATCCTTGAAGATGACAGAGGGGAAACGTCAAACCCACCTCCGGCTCTTTCAACAGCCAAAGAGAAAACGATCTCTAAAGCTGCCTAGGATGACTCTATAGCCCGGAAGATACGAGTTCACCAGGCAACGGAGGCAGCCGGCCAAGTTGTCAAAACGGGGCGACCATATCCTAGCTGGTATGATCAAATCAAATACCCGCTGGGCTACACGATCCTAAAGTTCCATGTCAACAAAGGGACAGGCAATCCTCATCAACATGTGGCCCAGTTCATGGCTCTTTGCGGCAACACTGGCGGCGACGATAAGCTCTTACTTCGCCAGTTCGTCGGCAGCTTGTCAGAGAAAGCATTCGAATGGTATTCTGAACTCCCGAATGACTCCATCAAGACATTCGCAGAGATGGAGTTGCTGTTCACTCAGCGATTCGCGAGCGCCAGCGAACGCAACCCGATAACAGCTTTGATTAATGCAAGGGTGAAGCCGGGTGAAACTTGGGTCCAATATGCAATCCGACGGCGGAACTTATGGTCGAAGTGCGAACAGCACATCGAAGAAGCACCAGCGGTGGGCATGTTTGTGGGCACTCTAGACCCTCACACAAATATTTCGCAGTTCATGATGTTCTTCAAATTAACCACGTTCCAGGCTTTGATCGACAAGATGGCCCAGATGGACCAGATGGGTCATAGACCGTCTCCCCCGAAGCCGGATGCTCGTAACGACAAGGGTTAACGGAAGGCGACCTTCGTTGCGAACGCTTAACAGCAACCCTGTGCCCCAAAGCTAGCGGATCAATTGGAAGAGAGGCGGCATTATTACAATGAGAAAATGAAATGCTCTTACTCATTCCCGTGGGATAAGATGAAGAGGCTATTCGAGCTGGCTGTGCGTAATAGGCTTATCAACTTACCAAATCCAAGACGACCGCCGCAACCCAGCGAGGTGAATAACCCCAATTACTGCCCTTACCATCAAACGGTAAGCCATCCGATTGAGGTTTGCTTCGTCTTTAAAGGATGGATCGAAGATCAGTACCTACAAGGCAAGTTTGCGCTGTCCGAGAAGTGGAAGGTAAACCCACCACAACTGCACACTCCTAAGAGGACGGACACACAAGGGGCAACTTGTTCTTTTATTGAAGAAGCTCCATGGGAGATCGTGCTTTCATCCAAAACCAAAAGAATGCTGAATGATCTCTAGACATGCCCGGCGATCAGATGGAAGAACCCGCTGGAACCCCAGATCATTGAAGGGATGCTGAAACCGTGTCCAAGTCTAAAGATTGGTGGTGATGGACCAAGCACTCACACCCAAACATCAAAATCTTGAAAGAAGAGGAGAGCCAAAAAGACCGTGAAGCCTGGCGACAAGTGCACAGAATTACAGAAACAGATCGACGCGCTGGAAGAATACAATCAAAAGGCGCGGTCTTCCATCACACTCCAAGAGTTCCTCAGCCACGTCTTTCAGGAGGAAGACGAGGGAGAGAGCTCGTTGGATGAATCCGAGGGATACGTGGCGAGTTGTCATGTGATCTCCCACTGGTTTACGGATGATGAAAAAACCCCTTGCACTGAGAAACTGGGGGTAGAACCTGAGCCAGAACTTGTGTGACCGTTAGACGAAATGATCGACGCCTTTCTATATGAGATTCGTCTGAAAAGTAAAGCCGATCGGGAGCGTGAGATGGCCATATTGGAAGGAGCCAAACGCCGGCGATTAGACGAAAGAGTCGAGGCACTCCCGTCAAATCAGAAGACATCTGGTGCGGATAAAAACAAATTCAAGGCGAGGAAAAGATTTGCTAAAGCCTTGTCAATGGCAATGAAGCTACCACCCTCGGAAGAAAACACTCTCGATGGAGCAGAAATGCATCCTAATTACTGCTCATATTATCAGAAGATTTCGCACCCCACTAAGGAGTGCAACGGTTTTAAAAGATGGTGGAAGGGATATGTTGCTCATCGGCAACATTTTAAACGGATGAAACACAAAACTCGTCTGGAGTAGAGAAGTACGACCGAGGGGCACAAAAGAACTACCGGTAACTGTTGCACGGTCAACGCCGGAGGATTACAAGTTCTCACCTTTGGGAGCGACTTTGATGAGGAAATGGCTCTTGGCCCTCTCTTTAAAGAATCTATCTTAGGGAAAGAGGAAGAACCAGAGGCCTGCGAAAATATTCAGCAACGCAATCGCACGCTTCCATAAAAGAATCTCGGACCCGCAAGTAGAAAAGATAAGGGAAAGGAAAAGGTCGCTAAGGATATCTCTTTAGATGACCAAGTCATGAAAGAGCTGATGACCAAGGACCCGCCCAAGAAGAGTAAGGTGGACTACAACATCCTAGCGCACCTGAGGAAGCTACCCTCTCAGCTCAGCATTCTCGACGCCCTCTTATTATCAAAAAAAGCGAGAGATTCATTAATCAAGACGCTGCAAGAGCCCGAGCAATTTCAAGCCTTCCTTGCCGAAGAAAGGATGAAGGATGAACTGGAAGAAGTGCACACAGTCGATATCACTTTCGGTGATGAAGACCTTCTCCTTGGGACGTGCGACCACAACCGTCCCCTATATGTCTCTGGATACTGCCATGATATCAAGATAGGCAAAATCCTGGTTGATAATGGATCCTCCGTCAATCTCCTTAATGTTCGGGTGTTGAAAAAAATCTGCATGAGCGTTCAGCACCTCGCTCGTGATAAAATTACCATCTCCAGTTTCGATTCTCAGTCATCACGGACTCTCGGATCGGTGATACTAACATTACGCTTCGGGCTACTCGTCACGGATATTAAGTTTCACGTCATTGACGCCAAGACCTGCTACAATGCTCTGCTCGGTCGTCCCTGGTTACACGAGTACAACATCATCCCTTCTACGCAGCATCAGTGTATGAAGTATTTCAAAGATGGTCTCGAGTATACCATAACAAGTGAGCTGAACCCATTCTCCGTGAACGATGTCCGCCAATACGAAAATACTTTTTGCCATATTTCAAGGACACGGAGAGATGCCGCAAACCGGAGGACAAAGCTATCGCCACCATTCCTGTTTTCGGGAGTGATACCGAAGAAGAAGAAGAGATAGTTTATGCTGGGCCGTCTCGACGCAATAACCCGGGACCGTCCACCCCCATATTGATCTTCGGAAGAGACTCGGATGATGAGGTTAATGCTGTGTTCTCCAGTCGGCCGTCAATACAAGCATTCCCTGGTGATGATCAGAGTTTGCAACCATGATTCCGCAAGATCACTACAAAGACCTTGACGCACTTGAATCTTACAATGTGCAAGACCTGCAGACATTTTACATCCCTCCCAGGCGAAAAGGTGAAGAGGCGATCCTATTCTATCGGTCCACGGAAACAATAGTGGAGAAAGAAATCTGGCACGGCGCGGATTCTACTCTTGATAGGCTCCAACCCATCCGTTTGCCCAGATATTATACGAACGGACTAAAAAGGCTATTGAAGCGCCAAGGGGTACCCTTAAAACAGACTATTCGACAAGCTCGGTTCTACAACAGGATTTGGGATGTCCCTAGGACTCAGCGCAAGTTTCCCAACGGGAGAATGGAAACTCTTAGGCTTGGATATGTGAGATCCGGGAAACGGGAACGAGTCCATGGTAGCTACGCCATATATAACTTCGATGAAGAAGAGGCAGAAAACGCCGACCCCGTACCAAAACTAGATCCCGCAATCAAAGTGCCGAGTCCATCATTTTAAGAACGAATGGACAAGCTTATCAGGAAAGCTGGTCAAAAACTCGGGACGACCACAACCGCGAAATGGCCATCTACGAGAAAGCCAGGATGCAACGTCTTCTTCAACAGGCTGCAAAAGACGAAAATGCTCCTCCCTGTCAACCTGTTGTGCAAAATGTTGGAGATAGTGCCCTCAGAGTCAATTATTGGATCACAGGCACGTGATTGCAATGATTGAGGGGAGGACCTATCCCGGTAGGACAGTCTTACTCGAGATGATAGTATGCTATCTGGTTTATCTTTATCATCGTGTACTGCTTTAGGTGACCTTTCGAGTCGCTATTACACGTTGATAAAGCCCCTAGGATTCTTGCTTGACCACCAGCAGTATGAGGGCGATCATATAAGTGGGAGCTGGGGGTCTATAAGCACATCCTTAAATGGTCCCTAGTCGAGGGAGTTTCGAGACAGGGCATCGATTCTCCAGAGTAGACTAGTGTATACAGTCGAGACCCCGACGAGGGGCGGTGGCCGGTCTCACAAACCACTGGTGTCAGTTGGTTCACCTAAGATGTATACAGGTGCTCATTGGGTTATGAGTACACCGGACAGGACTCGCCGGGAACCTGCTAGTTGGGAATATACCAGATGTCAGATAGCAGTTCCCTGGTGACATGTGTACAGGTTAGTTCATCGACCTGGGATCGTCATTTGTCTCGTGTGAGTTCCCACTGTACTTTGATTACTACCCTACCACGGCTCAAAGGAGTCGTGCAAACAGGTTTTACTTGGGTACAGTCCCGAGCCACATGGAGGCAGTGAGCGGATCTGCAGGGGTTCGTCTCTCCCGGTATTGGGGGTGAGGTCGTGCTGTGTCTAGGAGAGCCAGAACATGAAAAGTCCTTGGCCAAGGCAGGAGATTTGCTGGTAGGTATTCCAGTAGTATCTCAGGGTGTTCTGGGCTACACTCCGACACGACTTGTACCGCTTTTGGGGGTCTGACTTTTACCAACCCCCTAGGCCCGCCATGCGATGCTCATAGACGAACGGACCGGACTGTACGGATATTGTCACTGACAGGCTCAGTAGGGTGTCAGGATGAGTTCTCTCATCGACGTCCCTTTTGGTCAATAGCTGGTGGCCCGTCACGTATGGCTAATACCTCTGACGTGCTAGTGGTTAAATCCACAGCCATAGTATTGACGAGTCTTTAGAGTCCACCACACAGACAGTTACTCAAGTTTCGGGCGAAACGCTATAGAGGCCGTATGGAGATATGGCAGGGTTCGATCAGATACGTGCGGTATTGCACGGATCGTGATCGGACGGATTTTACTAGCCGGCTTTGGCTTAAGCCGGATCCTAGTATTAGATAGTGTAGTTTTGTCTCTTTGCATTTGTGTTCAGTGGGAATACAAATGCGGGCATGTATTTGCAGTAGCGGGGTTTTTCCTGTAATTTATTACGGGATCGGTTTTCTGGGGTTGCCAGTTTGCATTCCGTTCCGGCCGGTTTTCTTTTATTTCTTCACGGCCGGACTTTTCGTTGGAGGGGGTTAATTGCAATTTTGCAATTAACTTAGTTGTGAGGGGTTTTCTTGCATATTTGTGGCATCATGATTGTTATTTCATCATGAGATTCTTTTTTGGTCACTTTCTTTGCTTTAATGGTGATGGTTTGTGAATGGATTGAGTTGGAAATTGGTGTGACTATTTTTCCATTCATTGATTCCCTTTCTCCCCTTAATTTATTCCATGGTATTTCCCCACTTTGAGTTTTGCTGGGCCGGCCATTTGTTTGGGCATGGAGTGAGGTTTAATTGGTGGGATAATTTTCTTCATTTGTTTTTGGTGGCCCCCCCCTTTTGTATGCAGTGAAGGAAATTTTCCTTTTTCTCCTTGGTATTAATTCATGCACATTTCATACTTGATTTTGAGTGAGAAAAATGTGAGCTTGCTTCTTGACTTTTCCAGTGAGCACTTTGCTTTGGCCGAGCTCACATTTTGCTTTGGATGCTCCATTTTTCTTCAAGCATCCATGAATCTCTTTGTGCTAAAAATTCCTCCAACCATGGCAACCTCATAACCCCAAGAGACATGCCTTCTACACTATTTCTATAGCAAGCCTTGGATGCGTCGGCTAGCCAACTTCGCGCCCGAGTTGTCTCGGTCAAGAGGCGGGAGCCCGTAAAAGATTCCGGCTACGTGGTGCCCTTTCCGACGAGATCGGAGTGGAGACGAAGACCGAAGGACACGGATCGCTTGGTATAGCATCTCTACTCTTTTCTTGTTTGCTAGCTAGCTAGGTTAATGGCCCGATCCGGGTAAAAAGTCCGCGGTGGTGCCGTTTTGCAAAGTTCGCAAAGTTTTTGTTTTCCGCGTTTCCGGCGTCGGATCGACGGCCAGGGCGCCCCCGCGGGCTTACATTGGTATCAGAGCCACGCCGTTAACCTACCCTAGCTTGCTCTAGCGCGTTTAGAACTCGATCGAACAAAAACCCGAAAACCGTATTTTTGTGCACATGTGTTCTCTGTTAAAATTTTTTGAGCTCCTAAAATTTTTCAGGTGATTGCAGAGACATGTACAACAAATTATAAGAATTATGGGAAAATACGATCCACTGATTCCTCACTTCCACCGCGGAAGTGCGGCCAAAACCCTGGTTTGGCCGCGCTTGCGCGGCGGATAAGAGGAATCGTGGCACCATATTTTCCCAGTAAGCTTGTGAGTTGGAAATAGGGCTTTTGGGATATTTTCTTTGGGCCCAGATTTTCTGTAAGTGCTACAGTACTGCTTGGGGCCCACTTGATAATATTTGTTCGATCGGATATTTTAAATATGCTAGTTCACAGTTTTTACATTATATCTGCGACCGTGAATGTCACTCGATCGGTAAATCCGGTCTAACTGCTATAGCCCGGTTAGACGGATTTGCGAACGTGACTTTCACGTTGATGTTCTGTGATTGTACTGTGTTGTTGCGGATCGGTCGTGGGGGATAGCCTGGTTGCAGTGGTAGTACAGTTCTGTTGTATTATGTACATTTGATATTGCGGGGCAAGCGTCCGACATGTGGACTGCCGTCACTGCCTGTTTGTATTATTATTTTGGGGTACGACCAGGCTGCGGTCGTTGTACCCGTTGTATGTATATTTTACTTTCTGTACTAGGATTACCCCGCGGAGGGGTGCACGGATAACCGGGTTCTGAAGGGCAACAAGCCCGCATCTCATGGCATTGAGACGGAGGGGGCTTCACTCTAGGATTGGCGGGCTATTCGCCGCACTCGTAGGGGGTATAGGGTTGACCCAGGAGGGGTGCCCAAGTTACCGGATTCCGTGAAGTGCTGGGTGGTCCATTCACGTAGCTGAAGGGGGCTGCCTCGCTTCAGGTTTTGGCGGGTGACTTGCCGCGCCCGTAGGGGTCTAGGATTTTCATTGCACAGGCTATCCACACGACCAGGGGAACGTCGGGTTTCAGCGGCTCTGTGAAACCCGGGGATCCCAGATATCTGTATTGATCTGTGTTGCTATACTTTTCTGTGTTGCATTTTATCACGCCTTGAGCGAAATATAATATATTGGTATATATATTAGTAGATGTTGTATATGTTTTACATCCGCGCTAGTCCAGTCCCCGCTCTGTCGTTAGTTAGCTAACCTAACGGGTGATGACGGGACCCAGTGGCGAATGCGGATGACATATACGTACATCAGTATATTTTCGTTCTTTGTGGTGTGATCAATTGATGGGACTGCATTGATTCGGATCAATGCATGTTAAACAAACCTAATCTGATGTTGTTGGAACATTTTTTTTCAAAAAGCTGTTATTGCAAGGGCGTTCTCTTTTGTTTTGCACAGTGGTATTCAGTTGGAATATCCTGCTCCTCAGTCGACGAGGCAAGGGCCGAGATCCCTTCACCGGGAGTGACCCCTTGGACAAAAGTTTGCGTCAGGGCATTAACTTCACTATAGCCGATTACTTTTGCTTTGCACCGTGGTATTCAGTTGGAATATCCTGCACCTCATTCTACGGGGAAAGTGCCGAGATCCCTTCACCGGGAGTGACCTCTTTAGCAAAGGTTGTCGTCACTATATTTTCTAAAAAGCTATCCGTTCCTTCAATGATATCAAGTTCATTACGTTAAAGGTTTTCGCCAGAAACCATTCGTAGCCCTCCGTCGTTTCATATGGGTAGTCAATAGTATTCAAGCTGTGTTTGTTGGCCTTAGTCAAGGCACAGTGTTTGGTAGCTATTGGGTATTCATATGCTGCATAGATAGATGCGTTGGTTTGGGACAGTCGTATAGCCTTGTTGGCCTTAGTCAAGGGCTTGTACGGGTGGGTTCAAATCAACCTGGACAATGACGGGTAGAACTTGACATGTGACTTATGATTTGTTGGCCTTAGTCAAGGTCATAAGAGCATGGGGTAAAAATCACATCGGGAGTTTCAAAAGTACTGAAACTTGCCAGATATGCGCATACCTTCTGGAGTGTGATAACGTGAGCGGATTCCGTCACGTTATCATGCGATGAGAGTTGGATCCCGATTCCCACTGATGAGTTGGTTTACTCCTCCGGTTATCCCGGCTAATTCTTCTTTCAGGTTTGGGGAAGAATTTGACGTTACAGTGGGAGGTTTCCAGATTAGATAAAGTGACAACCATTCTGATCTAGGTTAGAGTGCACGCTGAGTGTTTCTTTTCTCTCTCTCTTTGGCAGCGACCATTGACCCGACCCTAGACTATGACTCAGTGACCAAGTTGACCGAACCTTCTTAACACTGGCTTTTGGATTATCAGAGTTGCAGACCTCTTTGCCACTCCTACTTTTACCCTTTTCTCCGGGACACCCCGTATTACTACGAACGTCCACTTCCATTGGACAAAACCATCGTATGGTTATATACGAACTCGAAGGACTTCGAGGATGGTTTCCGGTTCTGGAGAAAACGAATAGGACTATTCAGTTGTCTTTTCCTTTTTCCTTCTCTCAGGTTGCGAGTACTCCTTGGTTTAGGAGTAGTACACCTATTACGCAAATTGGATAGTCTTCTTCCAAACCTTAGGCTGGTGCCGAACGGTGGGGAATGAAGAAAGTCAATTAGCCTAAACGGTGTACAGAAGGTATTAAGTTCAGACAAAGCAAGGGATTAGTAAGAGGGCAAAGTAAATTGCGACTGCTATTCACGACCAAACCATGTACTTCTTTGTCAATCCTAAATCACCTATGAATTAAGTTCATTCGGTTGTCTTTTATCCTCACCTTCTCTCGCATTGCGAGTGCTCCTCGGATTAGGACAGTACACCCATTATGCTTTTTGGATAGTCTTCTTCCAAACCATAGGCTGGTGCCGAACGGTAGGGAAGGAAGAAAACCATTTGGCCTAAAGGGGTGTACAGAAGGTAATGACTAAAGACATGTAAAGGGATTTGGAGAGGTGGCAAAGAATTATACGGTTATAGTTGTGAATCTGGATAATGGAAGAGGCATTACTAGGAATACCAGGATACCCTATCGAAACATTTCAATGTTTCAGTTTCACTGTGTATTGTTAATAGAAAACTGATTTCCCGATTAGACACTTACTCCAGGGCATGTATTTACCAGGTTGGATTCTCACATCTGTATGGTTTTACAGGTGATGAGTGGGAGTAAGTTATTGGGAATTAGGTGACCATCCTCATTATATCGGGATTCGTTGTAATCGGTGATATTTGAGGAAGTCACCTGGGTTGTTTGCCGGTCGGCAAATATTTGGTTTTGAATATCCGTTGTTATGCACCAATTTCAAATTGATATATCTGTACGTCTATTTTTATAGAGTGAGATATACCTTTCTGAAATTATGTCTATGACATTTACCTATACCAGTGGATGGTTAGGTAAGGAGCATTGAACAACGGTGTAATTCTTCTTAACCAAAAGTACAGTTTTCAACCTACGACACACAGTGAATGAGTTGTTAGACTCAGCGGACTTATACATAGTATTGTATGTTGTCCAGTGTCCATTAGGACAGAGGGGTAGGTCCTCGTACTATATTCTGTTTACTTTTAACTTCTCTAGTTCTTATACATGTGTTTCGTAGAAACACAGGGTCTAAGTTTTGAGGAGTTATAGGTATAAGAATAAAGTAGAGAACCAGTTATTGCAAGTATCAGGATTCTTCAAGGAGATCGAAGATGTAGATACTTGTGAATGGTATTCAGTTGATAGTAATGATTAAGAGAACTAGCTTCTCTTTCAGGTTACTCATAATTGGAAGTACTCCTAAGTTGAGTAACGCTGATCGGCCTCTCCTCCATTTACTTGACATGCACTGGAGACAGCTGCATGATTTGAATCTGGTTCAATTAAATCAGTGCCTCTGCTTCTTGGATATAGAACAGTTCATATCTTGACATTGTTAAGATACGGGGAGTTGTCCGGCTTATGCTTAAAACCAGACTCCGGATAACTCAAGGCACGTTTCAGTAATGGCTGTTTGTGGGTTGACCCGGGCTATGACGAGGGTTGACTTTCTACCATCTGGAAGATCAATAGTGATATTGTTCTTGACTCGCCACAGTTTTATCAAAAATGGATTTTTTCAAAAAACAGTAGTGGGAGTATGGTAGAACTGGAAGTGATTCCAGAACCACAAACGATTACTGAAGATTTGATAAAGAACCTAAAGATTCAATCTGGTTTGACATTCCATTGGCCACTCCGCAGATAAGGTGGGTAACCTCAGACACTCGAGAGGTACTTCGGTATGCTCAAGGACGGTGGCAGGGAGGTTCTTGTTTACCCAGACTTGCCATTGCTGTTGTTCCAGGCTGCGAGACCCGGTGGGAGGATGAGTATAGCGTCGTTCTAAACTGGCTTTAGAAGTGCACGTCTATATGACTCTGCCAGAGGGTTGTCGTAGTCAGTGGGAGCAGCGGAAGCATTGGTGGATATCAGGCTTATGTCTATTTATAGACTAAAGCAGATATAACGGAGATAGATCATCTATTTCTGATGTGACAGTCATAGGTTTGACTTCATCAGAATAGGGGATGGATCTGTTGAGAAGGTAGTAGGGTGTGATGTCCTGGTATTTGATGACATACACAGAGTAGGAAGTGATATTCCTATACTACGATCGGTTATACTTTGGTCGTCACACGGTGGTTTCTCCACATAGGACTTGGATATTATATCAGACATTCTGGTTACTGGATTTATGGTTTTAGATCTAGATTTGGGTGGTTTCCCAATCAGGGTACTTTGACAGCATTCTATAAGTATTTAGAATGGACGACTCCTGGCACGGTAGTGTACCTGCAGGTAATGGAGTCACCCTCTCTAAAGGTGTCTTACAGACTAAAGGGGAGAGGGACACGCATAATTGACAGATCACTTGCTTAGGCAATTGAGTCAATCATGAGATGTCAAGTACCACACCAGATGTTGTTCTTGCAGTAGGTGCAATAAGTTGATATTAATCCAATCTTGGAGAAACAGTCGGAAGCAGTTTTAGAACATAAGTGGATGTTCTAGGGATATGATAACGGCAGTCTTCTTCGGTAGACAGTTATCATTCCAGGCTTCCAAGGTGACCTGGATGGCAGAGTGGCTGTCAGAGTTATAGTTTTTCCTCTAACGAGGGGCAGTATTTTGGACAGGTGGTCCAGGTGGAAACTGAGGGAAGGTATGGCGCAGGATACTGATTAAGTTCAGTTGACGATACAGTCTAAGAAGTTTGGATTTGGAGTTCATTTATGAGCTAGGTCCCATCAGACATCCAGACATTCTAAGACAGGTATTGCTCATTTCGGGAGATAGTTTTCTCTGCGAGAATGAGATATAGAGAGACATAGAAAGAAACATCAAAGCGGATCCACTCACTGAGGCTATTCCTCGATCGCAATAGTTTCGCAAACGAGCTTTGTGAGACTGACTATTAGAGGAGTTGGGTGTTCGGTATCACACGGGCTGTGAGTATGCGACATCGCAATAATTAGCCTTGAGTGCAAATGGGAGATTGTTGGAGATAGTGCCCTCAGAGTCAATTATTGGATCACAGGCACGTGATTGCAATGATTGAGGGGAGGACCTATCCCGGTAGGACAGTCTTACTCGAGAAGATAGTATGCTATCTGGTTTATCTTTATCATCGTGTACTGCTTTAGGTGACCTTTCGAGTCGCTATTACACGTTGATAAAGCCCCTAGGATTATTGCTTGACCACCAGCAGTATGAGGGCGATCATATAAGTGGGAGCTGGGGGTCTATAAGCACATCCTTAAATGGTCCCTAGTCGAGGGAGTTTCGAGACAGGGCATCGATTCTCCAGAGTAGACTAGTGTATACAGTCGAGACCCCGACGAGGGGCGGTGGCCGGTCTCACAAGCCACTGGTGTCAGTTGGTTCACCTAAGATGTATACAGGTGCTCATTGGGTTATGAGTATACCGGACAGGACTCGCCGGGAACCTGCTAGTTGGGAATATACCAGATGTCAGATAGCAGTTCCCTGGTGACATGTGTACAGGTTAGTTCATCGACCTGGGATCGTCATTTGTCTCGTGTGAGTTCCCACTGTACTTTGATTACTACCCTACCACGGCTCAAAGGAGTCGTGCAAACAGGTTTTACTTGGGTACAGTCCCGAGCCACATGGAGGCAGTGAGCGGATCTGCAGGGGTTCGTCTCTCCCGGTATTGGGGGTGAGGTCGTGCTGTGTCTAGGAGAGCCAGAACATGAAAAGTCCTTGGCCAAGGCAGGAGATTTGCTGGTAGGTATTCCAGTAGTATCTCAGGGTGTTCTGGGCTACACTCCGACACGACTTGTACCGCTTTTGGGGGTCTGACTTTTACCAACCCCCTAGGCCCGCCATGCGATGCTCATAGACGAACGGACCGGACTGTACGGATATTGTCACTGACAGGCTCAGTAGGGTGTCAGGATGAGTTCTCTCATCGACGTCCCTTTTGGTCAATAGCTGGTGGCCCGTCACGTATGGCTAATACCTCTGACGTGCTAGTGGTTAAATCCACAGCCATAGTATTGACGAGTCTTTAGAGTCCACCACACAGACAGTTACTCAAGTTTCGGGCGAAACGCTATAGAGGCCGTATGGAGATATGGCAGGGTTCGATCAGATACGTGCGGTATTGCACGGATCGTGATCGGACGGATTTTACCAGCCGGCTTTGGCTTAAGCCGGATCCTAGTATTAGATAGTGTAGTTTTGTCTCTTTGCATTTGTGTTCAGTGGGAATACAAATGCGGGCATGTATTTGCAGTAGCGGGGTTTTTCCTGTAATTTATTACGGGATCGGTTTTCTGGGGTTGCCAGTTTGCATTCCGTTCCGGCCGGTTTTCTTTTATTCCTTCACGGCCGGACTTTTCGTTGGAGGGGGTTAATTGCAATTTTGCAATTAACTTAGTTGTGAGGGGTTTTCTTGCATATTTGTGGCATCATGATTGTTATTTCATCATGAGATTCTTTTTTGGTCACTTTCTTTGCTTTAATGGTGATGGTTTGTGAATGGATTGAGTTGGAAATTGGTGTGACTATTTTTCCATTCATTGATTCCCTTTCTCCCCTTAATTTATTCCATGGTATTTCCCCACTTTGAGTTTTGCTGGGCCGGCCATTTGTTTGGGCATGGAGTGAGGTTTAATTGGTGGGATAATTTTCTTCATTTGTTTTTGGTGGCCCCCCCCTTTTGTATGCAGTGAAGGAAATTTTCCTTTTTCTCCTTGGTATTAATTCATGCACATTTCATACTTGATTTTGAGTGAGAAAAATGTGAGCTTGCTTCTTGACTTTTCCAGTGAGCACTTTGCTTTGGCCGAGCTCACATTTTGCTTTGGATGCTCCATTTTTCTTCAAGCATCCATGAATCTCTTTGTGCTAAAAATTCCTCCAACCATGGCAACCTCATAACCCCAAGAGACATGCCTTCTACACTATTTCTATAGCAAGCCTTGGATGCGTCGGCTAGCCAACTTCACGCCCGAGTTGTCTCGGTCAAGAGGCGGGAGCCCGTAAAAGATTCCGGCTACGTGGTGCCCTTTCCGACGAGATCGGAGTGGAGACGAAGACCGAAGGACACGGATCGCTTGGTATAGCATCTCTACTCTTTTCTTGTTTGCTAGCTAGCTAGGTTAATGGCCCGATCCGGGTAAAAAGTCCGCGGTGGTGCCGTTTTGCAAAGTTCGCAAAGTTTTTGTTTTCCGCGTTTCCGGCGTCGGATCGACGGCCGGGGCGCCCCCGCGGGCTTACACAAAAGGCCCGACGCAGAGGCAGAAATAAGTTAAAGAGCGGAAAAGGGATTGGACAACGACAAAGCGGGACCAAAAAGTCACATGATCGGGAGTTGCGCGGTCCGGATTTGTCCCTCATAAAGAAGATGAGTCGAGCATATTCTTTCCCTCAAGACAAGACGAAGAAGATACTTGATCTCGCTTTAAAACATCGAATGATTACACTTCTGGAGTCTAAACACCCTAAGCAAGCTAACGAGGTCTCTCATCCGGGCTATTGCTCTTATCACCGAGCAATAGGACACCCTCTCGAAGATTGCTTCACCTTCAAGAACTGGGTCGAAGACCAATATCAACAAGGCTGGTTTGCTCTATCCAACAGCTGGAGGATAAGTCCGCCGCAGAAGCATGAACCAAAAGACGCGCATACAGCGAGGATAGACCCAGACCTAGATCAGTCCTGGAAGCGAGCTCGTACTTGTCATATGATAACAATATCAAGAGAATAACCCGAGAATATGGATGACCTTCCCTGGTGCTTCGAAAACAATGACGACGAGGTGATCTCAGAATTTCCACCAGCGCCGAAGGATCTGGAAGATGGAATACATACTACTGCAGATAACCTAAAGAAAATTGAGTTCGGGACAGCGAACGACCCGCGACCGACATTCGTCAGCGAGTTGATATCTGAAGAAAGGGTGGCTGCGTTAAAAGACGTGCTTATGCGGCATAGAGATTGCTTCGCATAGAACTATTCCGAAATGCCAGGACTAGATCCAGAAATAGCTGTCCATAAATTGGCGATATCCCCGGACATCAAGCCAGTCAAACAAGCGCCGAGAAGAATGCAGCTCGAGCTTAAGATGAGCATCAACGCCGAAGTCAAGAAGCTGATCGACTCTGGGTTTATCCAGGAAGTTCAGTATCCCGATTGGATCGCCAACATCGTTCCGGTGATGAAGAAGAATGGGACAGTGCGCATATGCATGGATTTCCGGGATCTCAATAAAGCTTGCCCGAAGTACGACTTCCCAGTGCAAGTCACCGAGCTGATGATAGACAACACGTCCACTCACGAGGTTTTCTCCTTCATGGATGGCTCATCAGGATACAATCAGATAAAGATGCATCCCGAAGACCAGAAGCACACCGCTTTCCGGACCCCTTTGGGTATATTCTGTTACAAAGTTATGCCCTTCGGTCTAAAGAACACTGGTGCCACCTATCAGAGGGCAATGACGAAGGTCTTCGATGATCTTATACATGAAATCGTTGAATGCTTTATCGACGACCTCGTGGTTAAGAGCAAATCATACGAGGAGGATCTCGAGCATCTGAAGATCGTATTTCAACATCTTCGGCAATACAACTTGAAGATGAACCCTCTCAAATGCGTGTTCGGAGTGTCCTCAGGCAAATTCATAGGATTCATTGTCCGGCACCGAGGTATCGAGATAGATCCGTCGAAAATCAAAGCGATCATGGAAATGCCCCCGCCAAGGACTCTCAAACAGTTGCGGTCTCTCCAAGGGAAGCTCGCGTACATCCGGCGATTTATAGCCAATCTCTCTGGAAAGTGTCCCCCTTATAGTCATCTGATGAAGAAGGGAACCCCGTTCGTCTGGGATCACAAATGTCAAGGTGCGCTTGACGAAATCAAGCAATATCTGCAGAACCTGCCAGTGCTGGCTGCTTCGGTCAAAGGAAAGCCTTTCATTCTTTATACAACCGTCCTTGAAGGTTCCTTAGGCGCTTTATGGGCACAAAAGAACAACCAAGGGAAAGAAAGTGCCCTCTATTATTTGAGTCGAGTTCTACTGGGGGTAGAAAGCAACTATTCCCCTATCGAAAAGCACTGCCTGGCACTGATCTTTGCGATAACGAAACTCAGGCACTATGCGTTGGCGTACGAAGTCCGCCTCATATCGAAGGTGGACCCTCTTAAATATTTGATGTCAAAGGCTATACTGACAGGTCGGCTCGCTAAATGGGCCCTACTCTTGTTGAAGTTCTCGATAACCTATCAGCCTCTTAAGGCAGTACAAGGCCAGGCCATCGCCGACTTCCTCACTGAGAATCCGATACTTGCTGATTCTCCCCTGAATTGCGAGTTGCCAGATGAACATGTGTTTGATGCGATCGACGACAGTGATACCCGATGGGAACTCTATTTTAATGGAGCGTCTTCCATGAAGAAGTGCAAACAAAGTACCCCCATAATCAAATCAGGGGTAGGCTTTATCTTCGTGACTCCACAAGGAAGGATAATGCGCTTTGCTTTCTCCTTAACAGAGCCGAAGACGAACAATGAAGCCGAGTATGAAGCTTTGATAGCAGGCCTCGAGATCGCTATCGACATGGGAATTGAAAACCTCCTCATATACAGAGACTCCCAACTGGTCGTTAGTCAAGTAAACGACGACTATGAAACGTGCAAACCAGAACTGGTAAAGTATGGAGAGAGGGTACAGCAACTGCTGACCCAAATACCTTCCTATATCTTGGAAAGCATACCACGTGCAGAAAATAGCAAAGTAGATGCACTAGCTAAGCTCGCTAAAGAATTGGCCGACGAGAACCTCGATGATGTGAGAATCATTGTGCAAAGCCGTCGGGTTCTTGCGCCGGCGGAAATATCTCCGAAGTCGTCCGAAGAAAAAGGAGCGACTGAGCAAATGGCTATGCAAATAAAAGACCAAGAAAAGGCTGAGGATTGGAGAGAAGTCTTTATAGACTACTTCAAATCCCGTCAAACGCCTGAAGATGCCTCCTCAAAACATCAGCTCATGAAGCGAGCCCTATCTTTCGCCTTCGTCAATGGTACTCTGTACAAGAGGTCATTTGATTCTCTGGGTTGAGATGCCTGGGACCTGAAGAGGCGAAAAGAGTCGTCCAAGAAGTTCATGACGGACTCTGCGGTTCTCACCAAGTAGGCCCGAAGATGAAGTTGAAGATCAAACGGATGGGTTATTATTGGCCCACGATGATCCAGGACTGCCTCGAATATGCGAAGCAATGCCACTCATGCCAAATTCATGGGGACTTTATCCATCAGCATCCAAATCCACTACACCCAACGGTGGCTAGCTGGCCGTTCGAAATGTGGGGAACTGACATAATCGGCCCCATCGAACCGGTATCGTCCAGAGGACATCGATTTATTTTGGCAACAACTGATTACTTCTCTAAATGGGCAGAAGCAGTACCGCTGATGGAGATGAAGACGGAGAATATCCTCCATTTCTTCAGGACACACGTCATTTATCGGTTTGGAACTCCGAGACGGATCATCTCCGATAACGGGCCAGCCTACAGAAACCACAAGATCAGCCGCTTCGCACAACAGCACAACATAGACTGGAGATACTCCTCAGTTTATAATCCCTGAGCTAACGGTCTAGCTGAGGCTTTCAATAAGACCTTGAAGAAGAACGTGAAGAAAACGGTGTCCCGAAATAAGAAGGACTGGCACGAGAGACTGCATGAAGCTCTCTGGGCATATCGAACTACGTTCAAGATGGCCACGAACACAACTCCATACGCATTGGTATTCAGTACAGAAGCGATACTCCCCCTCAAGATAGTGCTACCCTCTCTACGAGTGGCAGTCCATTATGAGCTGACGGACGAAGAGAATGCTTACCTTCGCCTCGAGGAGCCTGATGCCCTTGATGAAACCCAGCTCGTAGCGCAACAAAATTTAGAGGCTTATAAAGCAAAGATGACGCGCTCATATGAAAGATTGACCAGACCGAGGAAATTCTACCAAGGCGAACTCGTTCTAGTGGTCAAAAGACCTATGATCCCCAATCGTGCCAAAAGGGGGAAATTCGAGCCGAACTATGAAGGCCCATACATCATAGACATGGTCTACCAGGAAGGAGCCTATCTCCTCATGGACATGCATGGTGAAAGACCTTTCAAGCCAATAAACGGTCGCTTCCTGAAGAAGTACTACGCTTGACGAGTCACAGCCTAGGTCAATGATAGATGACAACGACTATATCCGCTCGCTATCTTCCTAAGCCTATACTTCGTAAGTAGTAACCGACTTACTTTACAGCGGACCGAAACGTCCTTAAACTAACAGCGGACCGAAATGTCCTTAAACTAACAGCAGACCGAAACGTCCTTAAACTACCAATGGACCACTATGTCCTAAAACTAGCTGTTGACCGAGATGTCGATGAACTACGGTGGATTGCAGCATCCCGAAGCTGATAAAAAAATAAAAAAAATTAAAAAAAAGAAAGAAAAAGAAAACGGTATGTCCATAAGCAAAGTGGGCAGGGATGAAAACCCGAAAGGGCTCCGTGAGTAAAAACAGCAAGGCTACCGACGAGTGTTTGTGAAAACCCGAGAGGGCGCAACCTCGTTAAAAGACACTTGCAAGGTCCTTGCGACTTTGTAAGGAGAAACCACCTGCGTGAGATCCATACGACTCACAAGGGAGCAATACACTAAGGAATCCTCACGATTCCTAAAGAGAAATTACACTTGCGAGATCCTTATGACTCGTTAGGAGGATCCTCTTATGAGACCCACACGGCTCATAAGATTTGAAAGTCTTAAATTACAGAGACCTGAACCTGTTCTTAAGCAGACCCCACAACATCCACTACTGCCCTACAAGCGGCTCAATGCCGACCCTTGTATACAATCCACGGGCGCGAATAAACATTTGCAGAACAAAGACACATCCGTGACTAGGGATATGTCTACACGGTGAACAACCCTTGTAAGTCCTCTGGACTTATAAGGAGAAAACACTCTTGTAAGATCCTTACGACTTATAAGAGAACATACACTTAGGAGTCCTCACGATTCCTAAGGAGAAAACACACCTACAAGATCCTCACGACTCGTAGGGAGAAATACCTTTGTGAGACCCTTACGGCTCATGAAGTCAAAAGCCTTAGTCGACAGGATCCTAACCCTGTTCGCTAAGCTACCTTTGTTCGATATCGACAGATGCAAATGATGATTCGCTCCTAGAAATATCCCAGTTGTAGCGGTCCTGATGCCGAAATCGGTGTCTAATTCCAAGCTTGCAGAGAAAAGCCAGCAAGCCACACATGCATACGAAATAGCTGAAATGATGGGGAAACTTCCGACAAAATCAGCAAGTAAAAATTTATGCATGCAAAATAACCGAAATGATTGGGCAACTCGCAATAAAAAGCAGCGAGTAAAAAATAAAAAATATAGCCGAAATGATTGGGCACCGCAAAAAATAGCCGAAATGATTGGGCAATCGCATCATTCGCGATATAAAAGCTGAAATGATAGAGCATCACGGAATGAAATAAAAAAAATGAAATTTATGCCCAACAGGCGATATCATGTCAATCCCTGTATACAATCCAGGGGCGCAAACAAAGAGGGAGTCACACTCCTCCCCCCCAGGTTTCATCAGACGAAGAAGCCGAATCTCGACGGTTCGCTGATAGCCTGGAGATCAACTCAACATTCGTCTCATTATAACAGACACAACATCAGGCAAAGAGGAACAGCGGTAACTCCCAACTCCATGACTCGGTGGTGTACCTACGATCGAGAGTCAAATTCCGACTCCGTGAAATACAGATAAAGTCAACCCTTCCTGGCTACGTAGAACGCGGATCATGCCACTTCTGACCCCGTGGAAAACGTCAAGAGCGGATCCTGGTCCTCGCAGATCACGGCAGTGAACCCGTGTGAAGCATCCAAAGCGGAGCCTGGTCCTCGCCGAACACGGCAGTGAACCCGTGGGAAGCATCCAGAGCAAAATTTCTGGCTATATGGAACGCGGATTATGTCGCTTCTGACCCGGTGAAAATCGCCCAGAGCGGATCCTGGTCCTCGCAGAGCACGACAGTGAACCCGTGTGAAGCATCTAGAGCGGAGCCTGGTCCTCACCGAATACGGCAGTGAACCCTTGAGAAGCATCCAGAGCAAAAATCCTGGCTACGTGGAACGCGGATCATATCACTTCTGACCCCGTGGAAAACGTCCAGATCCGATCCTGGTCCTCGCAGAGCACGACAGTGAACCCATGTGAAGCATCCAGAGCGGAGCCTGGTCTTCGCCGAACACGGCAGTGAACCCGTGGGAGGCATTCAGAGCAAAATTCCTGGCTACGTGGAACGCGGATTATGTCACTTCTGACCCCGTGGAAAAAGTCCAAAGCGGATCCTGGTCCTTACAGAGCACGGCAGTGAACCCGTGTGAAGCATCCAGAGCAGAGCCTAGTCCTCGTAGAACACGGTAGTGAACCCATGGGAAGCATCCAGAGCAAAATTCCTGGCTATGTGGAACGCGGATTATGTCACTTCTGACCCCGTGGAAAACGTCCAGAGCGCATCCTGGTTCTCGCAGAGCATGACAGTGAACCCGTATGAAGCATCCACAGCGGAGCCTGGTCCTTACCGAACACGGCAGTGAACCCGTGGGAAGTATCCAGAGAAAAATTCCTGTCTACGTGGAACGCTGATTATGTCACTTCTGACCCCGTGGAAAACGTCCAGAGCGGATCCTGGTCCTCGCAGAGCATGACAGTGAACCCGTGTGAAGCATCCAGAGCAGAGCCTGGTCCTCGCCGAACACGGCAGTGAACCCGTGGGAGGCATCCAGAGCAAAATTCCTGGCTACGTGGAACACAGATTATGTTGCTTCTGACCCCGTGGAAAAGGTCCATAGCGGATCCTGGTCCTCACAGAGTACGGTAGTGAACCGTGTGAAGCATCCAGAGCAGAGCCTAGTCCTCACCGAATACGACAGTGAACCCGTGTAAAGCATCTAGTACAAAATTCCTGGTCACGTGGAACGCGGATAACGTCACTCTTTGACCCCGTGGAAAACGTCCAGAGCAGAGCCTGGTCCTCGCCGAACATGGCAATGAACCCGTGGGAAGCATCCAGAGCAAAATTCCTGGTCATATGGAACGCGGATAACGTCACTCTTTGACCCAGTGGAAAACGTCCTGAGAGGATCCTGGTCCTTACAGAGCACGGCAGCGAACCCGTTTGAAGCATCCAGAGCGGAGCCTAGTCCTCGCCAAACACGGCAGTGAACCCGTGTGAAGCATCTAGTGCAAAATTCCTGGTCACGTGGAACGCGGATAACGTCACTCTTTCACCCTGTGGAAAACGTCCAGAGCGGATCCTGTTCCTCGCAGAGCACGGCAATGAACCCGTGTGAAGCATCCAGAGCGGAGCCTGGTCCTCGCCAAGAACGGCAGTGAACCCGTGTGAAGCATCCAGAGCAAACATCAGACTGTGGAGTCCTTAAAATCCACGGACTATGATGTCCTTAACCTCGACCGTAATGTCTTAAAACTAACGATCAACCATGATGATTCTAGAGTGATTTCACCTTGGTTCAAGGGTACATCTCTTCACTCATTTGATATTTGTCGTTGTAATTCCTCAACGTCTTCAAAGAGGTGACGGGTCCCAGTAACCACACATCGGACTGTGGAGTCCTTAAATCCATGGACTATGATGTCTTTAACCTTGACCGCGATGTCTTAAAACTAGTATTGGACTGTGGAGTCCTTAAATCCATGGACTATGATGTCCTTAACCTTGACCGTGATGTCTTAAAACTAACATTGGACAGTGGAGTCCTTAAATCCACGGACTATGATGTCCTTAACCTTGACCGTGATGTCTTAAAACTAATACCGGACTATGGAGTCCTTAAATCCATTGACTATGATGTCCTTAACCTTGACCGTGAAGTCTTAAAACTAACATTGGACTGTGGAGTCCTTAAACCCACGGACTATGATGTCCTTAACCTTGACCGCGATGTCTTTAAACTATGGTACCCTGGAAAACATTCCAAAGCAACTCCTGACCCCATGAAATACGGATAAGGGCGACCGCACCCAGCACTTGCGGGTCCTCACGACCTATAGGGAAGAAAAACTCTCTTATGAGATCCTTACGACTCCCAAGGGAAAACTCGCTTAAGAATCTTCATGATTCTTAAGGAGAAATTACACCTACGGGATCCCCTCGACCTGTAGGGAGAAAAACTCTTTATGAAACCCTCACAGCTCATAAAGCTCAAAAGTCTTAAGAGGCAGATCTTAACCATGAATCCTAAGTCGTCGCTGCCCTGCAAGGAGACCAAGATAAATTGTCCGCAGAACACATGCAATGAAAAGAAACACACCATTGAGAAGAAAATATGTCTTTTATTCATGAACCAAAATGGATACGAAGTACAATTCATGAAAAAACAAAAAGAATATACTCTCATTCAGGAGTATGTACAAAAAGAAAGAAAAAGATACAGGTCTTCAGGCCGGCGGGCGATTTAGCAACTTCACTAGCTCATCCTTCTTTTGCTGGACCACGGCTCCGTAATTCAGTATCGCCAGAAGATGGGCCTCTGCCTGAGGCTGCTGGGCCTGATACGAGGCAAGCCGGCCTTCGAGCTCTTTCTCGATAGCCTTGTGAGCCTCAACCCTTTCGCGAGTGAACACGGCGGTTTTATCGAGGGCCACCACCTCTTTGATAGACTCTTGAAGTACTTGCCAGAGTTCATACGCTTTATTGGTTTTGGCCGTAAGGCTGGTTTGGAGCTCGCTCAGTGCCTTAGAGGCCAGCTCCCTCTCCGAGAATTTGCGACCGAGCCTCTTCTCGCACGACACCATGTTCGCCGCACACCGCTCTATCAGCCCCCGCAAGTTCGCCTTTGAAGCTACGGCCTTCGAAGAAAGGCGGGAACACTCAAGTGCGTGCAAGCAAGCCTCCACCTATCGACAGAACTCCACCCAGACTCGCACCACCTCTTCGCTATGGTAGATGGCAAGAAAAGGAACAGAACCGTTAGCTTCGGCAGCAAATGCTTCAGTTTTGATTGCGCTGCCAGCACGAAGCTCCTCGATCAATGACAACAAGGAGACAAGGCTTAACTTGGCCAGGCGTTCTGAGGCTCACAAAGCATAAGGATCGGGTGGCATGGTGATGTGCGACTCCAGCCCTGTGAGAGCTGGCAAGGCTGTTCAGATTCAAAAAATGTCAGTGAAACTCTTAAGAAAAGGAACAAGTGGGACCCTATTGAGACGTCACTTACCCACAGTCATGCAAGAAGAGGCTGAAGGTTCCCCTGGCCCTTCGAGGACTTCAACCTCATCATTAGCCTCCAGAACTGCAAAGGATATCAAGGTTATTCCGCAAAGTAACAACAATGCTATGAACATACGGTGAGCGACACTAACCTTACCCAGACGAGAGGACGAGAGCTGAGGAGATATCGCCTGCAGAGCGGCCATCTCCAGCAGACGCTGGAAGGATTGCCGAGGAGATAGATCGGCAATAGAGGCCGCCGGCCTACGCAATTCTGAAAAGGCAAAAGAGTTCAGGTAACAGAAAGACTACTAGTTTAAATTATAAAGGGTTACCTTCGACACTCCTCCCATTCTGAGATGGGGGGATAGCGGCTTCAACGGCTCCGCCGTGACCTCGGCCTCCAAAAAAGGGAGGGTAGTCCCGATTACCTCCATCCCAGCCTCTGGGCCGCCCTCATGAAGAGTCGTTGGGGCGGCGACCACCAAAGGAGCCTCTACCAAAGGAGCAAGTGCTCCGTGATCAAGAACCGCCACCGGAGGCTCTATTGCAAGAGGAGCAGCCTTGTCAACCCCCTCCACATCGAGCAATGTTTCATCGGGAATGTCAACATGCTTTAGCTTCAACAAGCCCGTAGGAACCTCTCCCATCGCCGAAGACTCTGCACAATTCACGTAAGAATAAGGATACATACATACAGGTCTAAACAATCTGAAATGCTACAAAGAAGTATAAAAACATACCAATGCATAAGGAAGCCTTCAATATGGCTTCTTCAAGTCTATGCTCCTTTTCAAGGAGGCGTGCTCGCCGGGGTTCGAGGGTGTACTCGTGGCCGCCGGTCCATAAGGAAAGCGCGTCCGCAGCATCCTCTGAAGCGGGCTGCTTCAGGGCCCTCTCTCCCCATTCCTCCAAAGGGCCAATAAACCACCGCTGGATCTATGAGGGGTCTTCATAGAAGATTACGGCAGGATAGGGTTTCTTCGGAACCCTTACGTTCCGAGATTCATCATTAGAACGTCATATGGCCTCAGCCAATTGAGCGGTTTCCTCGGCAGCCGAACCCGGGGAAAGAAGACCAGCGTCCAACTATTGCACGACCAACGGTTCATCTGGAAGTATAGGCTCAGACTCCGCTAAAGAATCAAGTAAGCTGGTGGCCATCCTCCTCTGCCTCTTAGATCCAGAAATAGCCGCCGAAGACCACCGTTTCTTCCCCCATGGAGCCTTAGAGCGGCGCCGGCCCACGTCACCTTCAACACCCTCGTCCCTATCACCCTCGCTCGGTGCCACAACTGAAGATGACACAGCCATTGTCGACGCCACGGGTGGTGGTGCCGCCACCGGAGCCCGATTAGCCCGTGACCGGGTACCCAAGGGCATACCAACAGTAGGAGTGAAGTCTACTCCCGACTCTCCCGGAATAAGCGCAATAGAGGTATCCCTCATGGGAAAGCGGACCGGGGCACGCGGTCGCAGCGTAGCTCCTGTGACCGGAACCTGAGTAGGGGCTCCATGGCCAAGGAGTACCCTTCTCTCCTCAACAATAATCGGATTGACCCGATGAAGGTACCAACCCGTGAACGATCCTACACACCGAGGAGGATGGTCAGCTTCAAGGATCATGAAATGGGAGCCGGTGTTCAACCTCACGAAATGGTGAGATGCATCACGAACGGCTTCGAGTGAAGGGACCGGCGCAACTATGAAAGCCTCAAAAGGAACACCCTGGTCATATCCAAGCTGCCGAGCGAAGCGATGCGGGTTGTACCGCAGGAAAAGGGCTTCACTATCCTGGCGAAATACCAGGTAGCCTGGCCTAATTGAATACAAGTGCGTGGCCTCCCGGGGCCTCAAAGAAGGCATATTGTCTTTTGACAGGTCCCAGAGTCACTGAGATGGACCTGAGGGAGGAGATAAAACTCGGTCGGTAAACACCAATCCGCTAGTAGCAGCATAAGGGGCAATCAACGCCCGAATGGCCCCAAATTGAGTTGGGTCGGAGGCAGAAGCATTCACCAATCGCATAAGTCGCGGGAAGGTGTAGGCGTCGTAGAATGTGGGCTTCTGATGCATAGAGAAAGCACCCAATATGTGCATTTCGATCCAAGACGTGAAGTAGTGAAGCGAAAAGTTTACCACATCTACGCCAGGGGTAGAGGTATTAGCTGCAGCGCCCAACCCGTGATAAAGATGCGCCAGTGCCGGGATGCCAACGGCTAGCCGTATCCCTTCAGCTATACAATGAGCCAGATAGATGACCGAAACTCTCATAAAGCGGCGATGCATGGGGATGACAAACCAGCTGAGCCAGACACTGACAAACCCCATGAAGAACGTCTCCTCATCCATGCCGGGAGCTGCAATGGATTCGAAAGACATCGGCGACATAATGGGAATGTAGTACTGTGGTAGATCCGATTCATTGGTCGGCAGCTTCTTCGGACCAAACCCGAAGGGGTCATTAATATTCACGAACTTCGAAGCCATCTTCGACAGAGCATCCTCGCGAAGGAAGCAAGCGATAAAGCTCTTAAAAGTGACTCCTTGCTCCTCGGATTCGGTGGACAGCCGGTCAAAGATACCCAACGCCTTGATCAGACTAGGGCGCTTATGGCGCACGACATTTTTGCTCGATAAGCCGTCGGGGATTGCGGGCTCGACCTCAAAGACATACTCATCCGGAGGCAGCAACTCCTCATAAAGTGCCCCTCAAATTGGCAGCCCCGAGATCTCATAAAATTCTTCCAAAGAGATCGAAACCTCTTGGTCCCCCAGAAGAAAAGTGTTGGTGGGGAGATTCCATTGGTTCAAGAATGCCTTAACCTACCAGACATGCGGGGATTGGTAGTGGAAAAGCGACGCATATATCGCCTGGTAAAGCCCGACCTTCTGCAGCCGCGCGCGATGAGCAGAAAGGATGTAACGAGCCCAGAGGAGGTAGCCCGTAGGGTGTCGAGGGGTGAGCCCTATCTTGTAGATTTTTCCTCATAGGTAGGCCTCACCCTGACAAATACACCGTCCCAAAATATCTATAGCTGTGATCGGATGGTTCAGGATACCAGTCGTTGAAGGCTCGAGCCGCCCCATCGGAGTCCAATTCGGCATCTCCACGGTGAAGACTGTTTTTGGTGGGTCCAGTGGCAGAAACGGAAAGGTGGGCTCCGTTGGTACTTCGCAAAGGAAGCTTCGGCGCCCCCGGATGATATGATCGTACCAGGTCCCCCACAAAAGTATGCTGGTGCAGTTCGGGGCATGAGCCCTGATCATCGCCATCGCTTCCTCATCAGATGGTGACCGAGGAAAAGCGGCCTCAGAGCGAGTGAAAGGAAAGTATGGAACGGAAGCCATTGTACCTGAAATCAAATAAAGGAAAACTGTTAAAAGTGAAGACAGCAATATATATATATATATATATCTGAGTATAAATATATATATATGTATACAAAGACAGTTGAAGAAAGCGACAACAGACTTTTTTATTGGACCATTGGCTACAAAACACATGGGCCCCACAGAATCAGGATGACGGCATGTTAATAATGAGGCCAAACAATTATAATGAGACAAAGGGAAGATTCTCATTAAATAGGCAGTATGCTTCAAGTGACCCTATACATTCCCCTAAAAGACAAATCCATCTTGGACTCTGTGAAAAATCAAACAGAATTAAGGGAATTAAATTCCCAGAGAGCAACATTGTAAACTTGGATGTGAAGGAGACAACTCAGGGCAAGGAAACCCCAAGAAGTCCCCATGGGAATAACTTAGTTCTTCATAGGAATTAAATTCTTTTTTGAAAAAGGGAATTAAATTCCCAGAAATATTTTGTTCCAGAGCCAGAGCTCCTTGGGGATGGAATTAAATTCCATGGAAAACAACCGACATCATCATTTCCCTAAAAGATCAGAGAAACCCTAAGAGATCTACATTTTGAAGATTAGATGGTTTTCTGTTCTTGTTGAAGAAACTTGAAGAGGAATGGGTTCGTGTCAAAAGGGTTAAACCCTTGATATGGATTTAAAATCCAGAGAGTTTTTTTTTAAAATGGAGGTTCTTCGATCGTTCAACATCATTACCTGAAAGAAAGAGTCTTTCTTGAAAAGAGTTAAACTCTTAAAAATTTTCAAGGCAGAGAACTAAGCTCTGGAAAAAGAGAATTAAATTCTCAAAAGAAGAAAGTTCTCAAGGGAGGAAGATGAGCAAAGTGGAGGCTCTTCTGAAAAGACATTGGTATTTATAGGATGGGATGGAAAACGTTTCATCTACCCTACTCCCAAGGCAGATCCAACGGTCAAAAAATTGACAGCGTTGCACTCACGTACAGACACATGAGAGCAACGTTGTGGGGGCATTTGTTCCCTGATTAAAAATCAGGAAAAAGCTTCAGAAGAGGCATCACGTGCTCACACGTGACCAGTGGTCACGTGTTGGCACGTGATGGTTAAGCAGCGGCAAAGAACAGAGCAAAAAAGAGGAGCCCATTCAGGGGGTCACGTGCTTACACGTGATCAAGGGTCGCGTGCTTGCACGTGACCAGGGTCGCGTGCTCATACGTGACCAAAGGTCACGTGGCCATACGTGACTGTCATTAAAAGCCTTGCTGTTTAACAGAATTAAATTCTGAAGAAGATAATTTAAATCTTTCCAAAATGGAGAAGAATTATGTAAAACCGTTGGATTAAGAATCCGAGGGTGATTAAATATCACCAATTTATGGAAAAATCTTGGACAAGGAAAGATTTCCCCTAAATCTCACCGAAATAACAAAAGGAATATCTTTGGATTTAAAATCCAACGGTGAATAAAATTCACCTAATAATCTAAAGGCCCGGATTAATAATGAAAATAAATCAAATCTTTCAATGAAAGATTTACTAAACAGATTGATTCTTTTCCCTCTCCTATAAATAGGAGCCAAAAGAAGGGAGAGTTATAGATAGACAGAGATATAGAGAGAGGAAGATAGAGCTTTGGAATCTTGAGAATTGAAAGAGAAAAGAAAGGAAAATTTAATTCTCTACGAAGAAAAACCCTAGGTATGAAAAGAAAGGGAATCAAAGCTTCAAAAAGAGAATTTAATTCTCAATATAAGAGTTTAACTCTTCTTAATAAAAAAAGAACTTAGTTCTTTCTCTTGTTGAAGATCTGCAATGTGCACATCTCAACATAGGTTGAGAATTTAATTCTCATAGGGTCGAGATCCTGCCATGCAGATCTAAAACATAGAGGAGGAATTGAGTTTTGAGAATTTAATTCTCACAGAGTATAGGAATTTAATTCCTCTAAGATAAAATTAGGGTTTAACCCTATGTGAGAATTCAATTCTCAAAAATCTATAGGAATTTAATTTCTTCAAGATGGACAGAACTAGGGTTTAACCTTAATTGAGAATTTAATTCTCTCAAACTCACAAGAATTTAATCCCCCTTAAAAAAGAAATTAGGGTTTCACCCTATGCCAGAACTTAATTCTTCACATATATGGGAATTTAATTCCTACAGAATGTAAATTAGGGTTTAACCCTATCTAAGAAATAATTCTTCAAAAGAAAGTGGGAATTTAATTCCTTTAAAATTATTGCTAGGGTTTAACCCTATGAAGAATTTAATTCTTAAAAGATAAACAGATCTTTAAACTTGCAAAGAACCAGGGTCACGTGTCCCCACGTGACCCCTGTAAAGATCTACAGAAAAGAATTCAGAGGAAACGCCTCACGTGCTCCACGTGATCTCTGAAGCACATAAAGAAAGATCAAAATAAACAGAAGCACTGGGCGCTCTCACGTGTTACCACGTGACCCCTTGGTAAATCAACGCCCATATCCCCATCACGTGTCTGCACGTGATGCTCCAAAATCAAATATAGAAAGCATTCAATACATTTTGCAGAACAAAATAAGGGCGCTCTCACGTGTCCACATGTGACCCCTCTTTCTTTAGTGTTTGACACTAATTCGAGATCTTTGTTCCAAGTATTTAACACGGATTTTCTTAGTGTTTAACACTAATTTGAAAACCCTATTTGCAGTGTTTAACACTGTTATTTTCTAATGTTTGACACTAAGTCGAGAACTGTATTTCCAGTGTTTAACACTGATTGTACTTTTAGTGTTTAACACTAGTTTGAGAATTCTATTTTCAGTGTTTAACACTTTTGATCTTTAGTATCTAACACTACTCTCAGCCAAGTTGACTGATTTTTCAAAGGCAAAGCCTCCCTTTCAATGGACCAACAGAGGGCCAATATTCCAAACATGATTGGACGTAGCCCAAGAAAGCCATAAGTCCTCAATTCAGACTGAATTGAGCCAATGGGCTCATAATCTAATGAATTGATCTTAGTTTCCAAATTGGGTTACAGATCACCTAATCTACCTTGGTTCAAGGGTACGTCTCTTCACTCCTTTGATATTTGTCGTTATAATTCCTCAACGCCTTCAAATAGGTGACAGGTCCCAACAACCATACATTTCACGGACTGTGGGGTCCTTAAACTTATGGACTATGATGTCCTTAACCTTGACCGGGATGTCTTAAAACTAACAACGGACTATGATGTCCTTAACCTTGACCGGGATGTCTTAAAACTAACAACGGACTATAATGTCCTTAACCTTGACCGTGATGTCTTAAAACCAACGTCGGACTGTGGAGTCCTTAAATCCACGGACTATGCTGTCCTTAAACTTGACCGCAACGTCTTAAAACTAGCAATGGACTGCAATGTCCTTAAAATACTTATCGACCGCAATATCATTAAACTAAAGAACATGGCCCCCAACTGCTCTCTTGTTGGATCTAAACGATCCCGTTAAGTTGATCTTAGTTTAAAATTAGACGAACGTATCCTTAACTAACGTCCAAGTCGATCTTAGCCTCAAATAAGGCTAACGTATCCTTAAACACCAACACCCCCTAAACCCAAATCTAAGAAAGATACGGATTTAGACTAGTCCACGCCCTATGGGAGACAACATAACTTAGTCACCGTATAAAATCCATGGGCAACCAAATACAAAACAAACACCCACGACACGAAGTGACCATATGGAGAAGGAGAAAGTGGTTACTGTGATGCGGTAGCGTAATTAACTGCAGGGGCTTACGCCTGTAGGGAAGAGCGTCCAGTAGTAAAATAGGGGGTTGCCCCTACGGATATTGGAATCCGTAGGGGCATATTTAACTTGGCCCTACGGATTAATCCGTAGGGCTAAAAGGTTGCCCCTACGGGCACAGAAATCCAAGAATAAAAATATTAATTCTTAATTTGGTGTTTGCCCCTACGTAGCCGCAAACAAAGGACCTACGGGTATATCCGTAGGGGCAAGTAAATATCGATTTAACAAAAACCCAGATCGATCGCCTACGCTCGATCACTTTCTCTCTCTCTCGATCGCGCGCGAAAAAATTCTCCAATTCGCCACGCCGTCGTCGCCAACGTCGTTCTCCTCGTCGCCAACGCCGGTTTCGTCGCCACCTCAGCTCTCGTCGCCACCGCGGTTCAAGTCGTCGCCCCAGCCCCAGTGCAGCAGCGGTTCAGGTGAGTAAATCTTTGGATTACTTTGGGCTTAGGGTTCAGGTGAGGTAAATTAAAGAATTTTGGGATTATTTTGGGCTTAGGGTTCATGGCGCGCGAGTTGGGGTTGGGCAGGGGTCGCGGTCGCAGTCGGGGTTGGGGTCGGGGCAGGGTTGGGGTTCGGCTGCTGTGGGGTGGGGCTGGGGTTAGGGTTTGCCTTAGGGTTGGTGTTGGGGTTTAGCTGGCCGCACTGGGTTTAGGGTTAGGTTGGGGCTGGGCTGGGGCTGGGGCTGGGGGCGGGGGCTGGGGCTGGGTTTGGGTTAAGTGGTCGGGAGTTGGAAAAAAACAAGAAAATGAAAGAGGGTTGCATGCATATACACATTCTCACACATTGGCCATTTATGTAGTTATTTCAATGACCACCGTGACCTTGATTTATGTTGTCACACTACACTTTTGGATTACAAGCGGCATTGTAGTGTTCCTCAATGTGGGCAGCCATACAACCCTGAGGAAATGGAAAATGCTCTCCTTCAAATTGTTCGGCTAAGGGAGAGGCTGTACCATCTGCAAGACCTAGTGTGCCTTGGATGCAGACAAATTAATGTCGTGCATTTGGTTGAGCAATGTGTAAGCGGTGGCTTATTCAAGTGCAAAGAACCTTTGTCTGAATTTCTAAGCAAAATGCAGGTGTTTTAGGATATAGCCGTTCGCCAAAACTTTCGATTGTTACATGATTGTACATCATGGATTTTAGAAGTGAGGTGATGATCAATTTATTGGCGCATTATCATTATTTGTACATAAGTGGGAGGTGTGATTATACATGTTTATAATTATTGAACGGTTGTAATTGTAGTATCCCCCAGTTAACGAATTCTTGTGTATGAGTTAGAGAAGAGTGTACATATGTTATAACATACCTTGACTGTAGTGAACTGTGAGGATCATGCCTCCGAAGAATTTTTTTTTCTCAAAATTTAAATTTTTAGTTTGGATGAGTATTGTTGCCGAAGGCTAGTGATTTGGTACTAAATGCTGTTGAATTGCTTGAATTATTAAGCAACTTGGGGTTAGGGTTAGGTGGATTGATGACAACAAAATACCATAATTTATAACTATATTACTCATATAATGTGTATGTCATGTGAAAGGTAGATGAAGGTCGAGGCAAGCACAACAAATTTGTTGGATGGGACATTGTCAATAGGAGCTCAATGCTATTTGGAAAAATAATAATTCAAAAACATAGTGGAGTTTCCGATTGGTGGTATGGACTAGTTTGATGTATGTAGTTGGTTTGATTTATGAAAAAATAGTGAGACAACATGCATGTATGCGTATAGGTAACATCTGCCAATATGCCATATCCAGACCGCAATCTATTTTTGCCTATTGGCTAATATGAAAATATCGGCCCGCGTATATGACATAATCAAAGTTGTTAAATCTTGATACGGTTTGTGTTTCGTTTTTTTATTTATCAGTTCTATCAATGTTGCGTATAACGCTTTATGATATCAGTATCCTACATTTGTAGTTTTAATTGTTGATTGTTATAGATGAATACCATTGCAATAATAGTTTTTGGCTGATGAATGCTATTGCAATGTAGAATGATCAGTTCTATCAATCTTGATCTCGATGGTTTAAAATCATGTTACACATAAAACACGAATGCACAACAAACGCATAATTAGAGAGCGACTCGAGATATTCAGGTTAAAACCAATATATGATACTCGATGATAATATGAAACCTTCATATTCCCATCGATACTCATGTATGAAACTAAAAGCGCCACTTAGTCCCCGTCTATCGGTTAACATACGTGCGATGCTCGTCGTGACCTAGAACTATACGAAGGTTGTTAAATATCGGACAGTATAGCTCGATACTAACAACCGTCGTATAGTCTACGCGACGAGAAAATTCAATCGTATGGTAACCCATAGATTTGTCCCGTGTGGACAAGTTAAGAATGTATAAAGCAAACGCCTTCATTCACTTGTGTTTTCATCCGTTTCGAGATATTTCGTCGGTACCTTTCCGCTGGTTCTCCGTGTACAAAGATAGATTAGATGTTCATTTCAACGTTGTTTCACAGTTTTGAAATGATTATCTATTCTATTACAGTGTACTCGGAGAACAGCGGGGAGGTGCTGCCGAAATTTACTCGAAACGGTTGAAAGCACAAGTGATGGGCGTTCGCTCTATACATTCTTAATGGGATAGAAGCCTACCCCCGACAGCCGGAACACACACATACAACAAGAATACACAACAAACGCATAATTAGAGAGCGACTCGAGATGTTCGGGTTAAAACCAATATATGATACTCGATGATAATATGAAACCTTCATATTCCCATCGATACTCATATATGAAACTAAAAGCGCCACTTAGTCCCCGTCTATCGGTTAACATACGTGCGATGCTCGTCGTGACCTAGAACTATACGAAGGTTGTTAAATATCGGACAGTATAGCTCGATACTAACAACCGTCGTATAGTCTACGCGACGAGAAAATTCAATCGTATGGTAACCCATAGATTTGTCCCGTGTGGACAAGTTAAGAATGTATAAAGCAAACGCCTTCATTCACTTGTGTTTTCATCCGTTTCGAGATATTTCGTCGGTACCTTTCCGCTGGTTCTCCGTGTACAAAGATAGATTAGATGTTCATTTCAAGGTTGTTTCACAGCTTTGAAATGATTATCTATTCTATTACAGTGTACTCGGAGAACAACGGGGAGGTGCTGCCGAAATTTACTCGAAACGGTTGAAAGCACAAGTGATGGGCGTTCGCACTATACATTCTTAATGGGATAGAAGCCTACCCCCGACAACCGGAACATACACATACAACAAGAATACACAAAAAACGCATAATTAGAGAGCGACTCGAGATGTTCGGGTTAAAACCAATATATGATACTCGATGATAATATAAAACCTTCATATTCCCATCGATACTCGTATATGAAACTAAAAGCGCCACTTAGTCCCCGTCTATCGGTTAACATACGTGCGATGCTCGTCGTGACCTAGAACTATACGAAGGTTGTTAAATATCGGACAGTATAGCTCGATACTAACAACCGTCGTATAGTCTACACGACGAGAAAATTCAATCGTATGGTAACCCATAGATTTGTCCCGTGTGGACAAGTTAAGAATGTATAAAGCAAACGCCTTCATTCACTTGTGTTTTCATCCGTTTCGAGATATTTCGTTGGTACCTTTCCGCTGGTTCTCCGTGTATAAAGATAGATTAGATGTTCATTTCAACGTTGTTTCACAGCTTTGGAATGATTATCTATTCTATTACAGTGTACTCGGAGAACAGCGGGGAGGTGCTGCCGAAATTTACTCGAAACGGTTGAAAGCACAAGTGATGGGCGTTCGCTCTATACATTCTTAATGGGATAGAAGCCTACCCCCGACAGCCGGAACACACACATACAAACGCATAATTAGATAGCGATTCGAGATGTTCAGGTTAAAACCAATATATGATAATATGAAACCTTCATATTCCCATCGATACTCAGATATGAAACTAAAAGCGCCACTTAGTCCCCGTCTATCGGTTAACATAACGTGCGATAATTTATTCTTTTCAACAACAAACGCACACACAAAGCATATACACGGATTTTCTCCTTTGTCAGTAACTATCCCGTTCTTATATTTCTCAATATAGTCAGCATAACCTACAATTTATATGTTATTCAGTCTAACATGGCCCATGAGTACGTCAGAGTTAAGGACTGGATGTATGTGGATTGGAAACAACGTATGCAACCTAAGTTTGTCGCAGGAGTTGCTGCTTTCCTTAAATTTGCACGCGCACATAATAAGATCATAATAGAGAAGATTCTCTGTCCGTGCGATAGATGTGGCAATAAGTACAAGCAGAAGGTAGAATTGGCAGAGCTTCATATTGTAAAATATGGGTTTACTAGACTTTATTCAAGTTGGAAATATCACGGGAAAGGAGAAGAATGCAGTACTGCGGTAGAAGAAGAAGGAGAATACGATAATGCGGCAGGAGAAGAAGAATTCGGTAATACGGCAGGAGACGGAAATTTATTTCCATCAGAAGAAATGGAGGATATGGTAGAGGCTGCCCTAGGTGAATCTATTCGTACCGAAGATGACATTCCTTCCGGTCAAGGACCGCGTGCGGATAAATATGAAAATTTCATGAATGATGCTAGGAAACCAATTTATGAGAATGCTATTCCACCCTCTCATGGTCCATCCAACTTTTCCAGATTAAGTGCCTAAATGGATGGAGTAACAAGTCATTCACAATGCTTCTTTCGTTCTTGAAAGATTCTATGCCTCCGGGAAATAATGTGCCCGAAAGCTGGTTCGAAGCCCAGAAAATGATGTCTGATTTGGGTCTAAAGTGCGAGAAGATTCAAGCATGTCCTAAAAATTGCGTGTTGTACCGGAAAGAGAATTCAGATTTGAAAGAGTGTCCAACATGCGGAGAGGCCAGGTATAAGCCGAAAGATTCTGATAAGAAGCCTGATATACCTGTGAAGATAGCACGATATTTTCCCATAACACAGAGGCTACAGAGGCTATTCAGGTGCAAGAAAACAGCCGAGGCAATGATTTGGCATCACCGTGCTCTTCCAAGCGAAAATGGAAAAATGAGCCATCCAAGAGATTCACCGGCATGGAAGGATTTCGATAGGAGGCACGCAATATTCGGTAGCGATCCTCGCAATGTCCGGCTCGGACTGGCTACCGATGGCTTCTGCCCATTCAACTATATGGCTGGAAGTCACAGTACATGGCCCGTTGTAATGATAATTTATAATCTGTCGCCTTGGTTGGCTATGGACCAATCATACTTTATGATGCCTCTTCTTATCGACGGACCAAACTCACCGGGGAACAATATCGGCGTCTATCTCCGACCTCTGATCGAGAAGCTGAAAACTTTGTTCAAACACAAATACAACCTTCATACTGCGTGCGGCTTTAATGTGGACAATTAATGACTTTCCTGCGTATGGAATGCTATCAGGTTGATCCGTACATGGTCAAAAAGCATGTCCTCATTGCCATGAACACACAACATCAAATTTTTTGAATTTTAGCAGGAAGGTTTGTTATTGCGGCCATCGACGTTTTCTGCCTCCAGACCACCCCTATAGGTTAGACACGGTTCACTTTGATGGTCATCAGGAGCTTCTTGGAGCTCCATCCCCATTATCCGGAGAGGACGTGACTGCTAAATGGGATGGTTACAATAACGTGACCTTCGGGATGGATCCGACGAAACAGGTCAAACCACAATATTGGAACAAGCTAAGCATTTTCTTCGAGCTTCCGTACTGGTCTACAAATTTGGTGCGTCATTGTCTGGACGTCATGCATATAGAGAAGAGAGTATCAGAGCACATACTTAACTTGCTTCTGTGTAAAGACGGGAAATCGAAAGACAACATGAATGCTCGGATGGATCTACAAGAGTGGGGAATAAGAAGTGAATTTCACCCTAGACCGGTAGCGGGTAAACCGGGCAAGTTTGTACTTCCCAATGCCGCTTATCATATGTCACAACTGGAGAAGAAAAGATTCCTGCAGGTGTTGCATGATTTGAATGTGCCCACAGGTTTCTCAGGATCATTCAGCAAGAAAATAAAAATTGTGAAGGGCAAGATCGATGGGCTGAAAAGTAATGATCACCATGTTATCGTGGAGCACCTTCTTCCATTAGCCCTTAGGACATCTCTCTCCGACTCGGTTGGTCTAGTAATCAACGACCTATGTTGTTTTTTCAGGGAGTTGTGTGCTAAAACACTGGAGGTTGCGACGCTGGATAAATTAGAAAATTCTATTGCGTTGATACTTTGCAAGTTTGAGCGTATTTTCCCACCGACATTTTTCGATATCATAATACACTTGATGGTTCATCTTGCAACTGAGGGGAAGTTAGCCGGACCAGTACAATATCGATGGATGTATCCCGTCGAGAGGTACGTGTAATTTTTCGTTTCGCGCAATTTATAAATTTATTGTTTTCATGTATTCCCGTATTTATTTATTCAACATATTCTCATTAGGTACCTCTACACTCTTAAGAAGTATATACGCAATAAAAATCGACCAGAGGGTTCTATCTTGCAAGGTTATCTTCTTGATGAAGCAACCACATTTTGTTCCCGCTATCTGGACGAGAACATTGAGACAAGGCTTAACCGACCACGAAGAATTCAAGACGGGCCATATGGTAAAGCCGAGTATAAGAGGGTAGACACTATGTTTATTAACAAGATATACCGGTTTATCTTGCTTAATTGCGCATATCTTGAACAAATTAGAGAGTAAGTTCTTTTGGATTAATTGTTATATCTGTGTTTGCGTGTGTATGAAATGACATAATATTAATGTCACAATTACTTGTCGAAAACAGAACTCATTTTAACGAGGCTCGTGAGGGGCATCCTGATTGGAACGAAGAACGTTTGGAAAAATACCATCAGGATAATTTTTGTGATTGGGTCACAGCTCATGTAAGTTATTCGAATAACATTTTATTGCTATCAGTTTTAATCTAAACTTGTATCGTTATGTATTTTGTCATAAAATTTGTTTTGTTAGATCCACGATCCGAACTTGTCTGCATCATTTGAGAGTGATTCAAGATGTTTAGCTCAATTTCCTAGTATGGAGGTTGCATATAACAAAGGATTTGGTGTCCTTGGATACAAATTCGAAGTTAAGGACATAGAAACATCTAGAACCACTCAGAATAGTGGGATTGCGACGGTAGGATCGGACGGTGTGATTTACTATGGGTACTTAAATTGTATACTCGGCATCCACTATCCCGGACGATCAGAACCGTTTTATATATTCCAGTGTACTTGGTACGATCCGCGAAACGATACGGACAGGTGGAGAAGCAGTCTTGGGACTTGGAAAGATGAATATGGATTGACCAGTGTGAACACACTTCGATTTTACGGTCAGGACGATCCGTTTATCTTTCCGAACCAAGCGTTCCAAGTATACTACTCACAGTGTTTGAAGCATCCGGGGTGGAGTGTTGTATGCCGATGGAAAGCTAGAGATGTCTACGATGTCCCAGAATACGAGGACAGCGATGAGGACGAAGAAGAAAGAAAGCTTAAAGTGCTCCGACCGTCTGTTTTGAAGGACGGGTTGTCTTCGACCGATCATGAAGTTACGTGGGTTAGAAATGACATCGACGATGAAATCCAAGTAGATATGTATGATGCTCCCACGAAACGAAAAAGGTTATCAGTAATCTTATATTATTACTTCACATTTTACGCTCTAGATCATATATAGTCGATACTTTTAATGATTGTCTAATGCGTCCACGAACCGTTTATCTAGATTTGATGACGATGTCGGGAGCAGCGAGGGGCGGCAGGAGCTCCAGCCGCGGCAGAGGCAGAGGCAGAGGCAGAGGCAGAGCGGTTCTGCTGCCCAGAGAGCTCCGTAGGGAGCTTCAGAGGGCCGGTCTTGCACCCAGATCGGAGACCCCTTCGGATGCCTCCTTCCGTGTTGATTTGGTCACACCTCCAGGAATACTGCACGTATATCCATTTTGAATGTAATATTACAGATATTCATGCATGTTTATGTCAAAATTACTTATATTGTCAATGTTTGATTGTCTAGTTGTTGGTGATGCGTCCACATCTGGGACAGAGGCCACCCCCGCTCCTCCAGGTATGTTTATATATCATATAGTGTATGTATATTGATTTAGAATGCTATATCATAAATACACACATTCCTTTTGCTCTTACTTAGCAATTTTTATTATTGTCTAACTGTAGGTGGTGACACCACCGCACCTGCGGGTATGTTTATATATCCTATAGTGCATGCATATTGATTTAGAACGTTATATTATTGATCTACACATTCTTTTTGCAATTACTTATATAATCTATTTTTAATTGTCTAATTATAGGTGGTGCGTCCACACCTTCCACAGGGCCCACTCCTGCCGCTTCCATACCCTTCGCATCGTCTGCAGGTTAGTATGAATAAATTTAAAATATTTATTCATTTTACATATGCTCTATAGAATAAATATGAACTTCATGGAAATTTAGCGTCGATGTTTATTTTATAGTTGGAGGGGATGCGTCCGGGTCCGGGACCCCGGTTGTTCCTCACCGGAGGAACTATCGTCCCGCTCGTGCTGCTGCTCGGGCCCAGGCTCGTGCGCTAGTCACCGGAGGTATATATCACACTTGAATTTTTGTTTAACCTTGATTTCATAATACAACTTTGTCTTATTATTGATTGTCTTGATATTTCGTGCAGACGCAGGGCCTCTCTATCCCCAGAGGGGGACTCGAGGCCCGAATCAGTCCCATAGGCTGAGGCCTGATAGAGCTGGGGGGAGGCAGCATTCCCCCTATTTTTTACCCTTGACTATCGCTATACCGGTCCTCATACCGAGAGGTTCGGCCGGTATTTGGGGGACGAGAGCCGGATCGTGAAGAACTATCCACTTCACGTTGAGTGGGGCGAGCAGCACCAGCGCTCATTCGCCCTCTTCTTTGATCAGGCTCGGGTGTGTATTAATATATATTTTCATTTGATCTATCCAATATATTTATTATTAACACTTGCAATATAATAACAATGTTTTTTTTTGTATTTTCAGTTGGATTACGATTTTCAGCCTGTAGCGGACCCTGATCACCCGGGGAGGGTGCTCGACCTTCATGCTCTGTACAATGGCCGGATGAAGAACATGCAGGCCAAGGTCCGATACAACAGGAATGAGCTGAAGGCCGACTGCTACTCCCTGTGGATGGCGACCCCCGAGGAAGAGAGAGCGGCCCTCCTATCTACTCCGGCGTTTGCGAGAGTCGACGTAGAGACATGGCCTCTATTGTGCGCTTATTTCGACTCCCAACGCAAACAGGTACATATTTTAAATTTAATTCATTATTTATGATATAATTTATTTCTTTTTGTTTCTTAATTAGAAAACTAAATGTTAATGCGTTGTGCAGAAACAGGCCACTCAGAATACGGAGAACAGGAAGTCGGCGAAGAGGGATCGCCCCACTTACACAGGTGGCTCGAGGAACATTACTCGAGCCATGGAGTTATCGGTAAATTAAGAGTTATTCTCTAATATTCTGCAATATTAAGAGTTATTCTCTAATATTTCTAATATTAAGAGTTACTTTCTAATATTGCAGACATCTCGGACCGTAGCGTCAGGTGGTACACCGAGCGTGCTTTCCGCATATCTTGCCGTCCACGGCACCTCGACAGATCCCGCCACGGGCGAGCTTCGATATCCCGACGTCGCTACCCAGGAGTACTGCGTAAGTGTTAATATTTTTTCTACCCAAATTTGAAATTTTAGTTTTGGAAGGTTCAAGTTTGAATTTTATACTTATACTTTACTGCTTAATGTGGGTGTAGGAGCGGGTGGTTGAGCAGGCCCAGGCCTCGGGGATCGATTTTACCGAACAGAACGATCCGAGGCTGCTGACCCCAGTTCTGGACGCCGCACACGGAGGGCACCACGGAGGTTGGGAGAGAGGCCGGGGATTGGGCCCTAGCAGGGCCCATATGAGGTTGGACTCCACCCCGTCGGTTACTTCCTCCGTCTCCAGTGACCGGCATGTCCATCAGGAACTGGATAGCTAGAGGGCCAGCGTTCAGGAGTTGAAGGAGATGCTGGTATGTATACTACTTTATAGTAAAATATCATTTCATATTATATACATATCAACATATCCATAATTAGTACGTAGATTGAGCTTATTTGGTTTTAGACTTAAGTTTGATTAATCATACATACATATGTAATTAAAATAAACAACGCTTTTCCAAACTAGATATCCAAACAGGGTTTCGAAATAACTTAATAATGATACGAATTCGAATAATACACAGTTCTTACACGCTTCTTACACACGTTATGTCCAGACGCGACAGGGTAGATCGGCCGAGCCTCCACATGCATCTCGTTCGGCTGCGGCTCCGCAAGCCACTACATCGGCTGCGGTTCTGCAGACAGCTCCTGTAGCTCCACCGCCCACTCAGACTCCCGCAGCCGCGGCTCCGCAAGCGACTTCCTCCACATGCCGCTCAGACTCCCGCTCGCGACGAATTGCAGAGTTTATTGACCGAGGAGCAGGCGCGTGTTATTCTATCGTTATTCAAAGGTTGAGCTGGACCGAGCTAGGGTAGATTTTTGGTTCTTATTTTTTGAAACATGTATTTATTTATATCATACACATTGTACTACATTTTGAAACGATATTGATATTGGTTTGTATTTATATCATATTCAGTTTTTGTGTTTCTTTTGTATATTATATATATGCGTGAGATGTGATTATGAATACTGCAATATATGATTTGATTGATGTATATATTATTGTGCACAGGGAGGGAAAAAATCAAGCAGCCTATTTTTTTAAAAAAAATACAGACAATATGTACCTACGGATTAATCCGTAGGCAAACATATTGCCCCTACGGATATATCCGTAGGGGCAAAATATCAGCAGTAACTGATATTTCCCCCTGATCTCAGTGCCAGGGGGTTGCGAAAGCCCCTACGGACATAACCGTAGGGGCCACTGCCACTCCCCTACGGCGTTATCCGTAGGGGCAAAATATCAGGAATCCTGATATTGTGCCCCTACGGAAACGTACCTATGCACATATCCGTAGGGGGTAGTACATGCCCCTACGGACATACCCGTAGGTCCAAGTAATATATTAAAATAAACCGTAAATAATATAAAATCTTATACCCTACGGCGTAATCCGTAGGGGCAACAGGACCTACACATAAATCCGTAGGGGCAAAAATTTGCCCGTAGGGGCAAGTTCAGGGCCTCAACTTGCACCTGCGGCCCTTGCACCTACGGGATATTTTTTCGCCCCTACGTATATATCCGTAGGGGCAGTGGGTTGCCCCTACGGATAAATCCGTAGGGGCAACCCTTATTTGTAGTAGTGGTCCCCACAATCAAAAATTCCTCAAGCGAGGGGAAATCTGACGAAGTCTAATATATCGGACGCATCCGTTCAAACCTTCGATACACGGTGCCATAAATCAACTTGGCATCTTCAGAGAGGTGGACGGATAGCACCAATTAGTATCTGCCCCGAATCTCAGGCAAGACGTCCCTGTCGCGCCGTCTTTCGGAGGGGAACAAAGAAGAATGGCTTATTCTTTTGTGATGAATAATGAAAAGTTATTATAATTACAAATGCAACCATGGTTAAAGATGAAAGGGCTAACCATTGTATAGACTTAACCTAGGGTGAAGGGTTTGGGTTGGGTAAGAAATATTAAGCAAAATATCAACCATAATTTCTTTGCAAGAAACAAAGTAAAAGCTTCTAGAAGTTTCAGGAATAAGCTAACCTAAATCAAACCCTAAATATGTTTAATCTCCACAAAACATGTTGCATTAGTAATCATAACTTGTTACAATATTATATATTACATATATAATATATTTTTGTAGCAAAAGAAAATAATACAATTAACATATATCGCATATATATCAATATATTACCCGGTGAGAAAATGAATCAATAAAGCGAGCCAATATTAGATAATGTAATGTAATATATCACATATATAATTATACATTAAATTATCGAATCAACATTTGATCTGACAATCCGGCTATATCGAATATACCCAACTAATATATCATGTACCAATTCATCGAATCAACACTTGATCCGATGACCCCGCTCATATCAAAATATCGCGAGAATATAATACGGTATCTCATATCGTATTATCCTCGGTCCTGAACATATCATATATATGCTCCTATTCCGTTTTTCCTGAGTCAAGAAACCTCCGTGTAGGACTCTAAACAATCGTCAATACGCCGGTAGCAGGTGATGATCATATCAAACACCCACAAGCTGCAAGCGGTCAGCTAAATGTAACAACCACCCAGATATTGAGCGATCAGAAGATCAACAAGCAAGCCTGTAGATTCTTCTGTGAATCCAATCAGTAACACTCCTGTACAGTCCGGTCTCTTCGTCTGATATGTCACATATCTGGTCTAGGGGTGGTAAACGTGAGACCCTAGTAACCGATAAGTCGTCTCGATGTGAGGCTCATAACGGGTCGAGAAATTACTGATAACACTTACCAGTAGTACTCTATATCAGCCCTGACCAGGGACTTCCAGTTATAGCCAATCGAACACAGCACAACATCAACTCCCTATACCGGGATAGACGAATCCCCTCCTATCGCTCATTGCCTCCATATGATTCGGGACTGTACCCAAAAGCCACTGTTTTGCAAGCCCTCTTGGACGTGGTAATGTAGAAATCAAAGCACAGTGGGAATCACACAAGACTCTATGACGATCTCGGGTCTACAGACTAACTTGTACCAGTGTCACCATAGAACTGCCATTTGACATGAGGTATAATACCATCTGGGAGTTCTCGGCGAGTCCTTCCAATGTACCCAGCCTCTACTGAGCACCCGTACACCATCCTTGATGTAATACACCGATGGATATGGGATCATCCATCGCCCATCATATGGTTCAAGATGCGTATACGCTAGTCTACTCTGGTGTATCGATGCCCTGTCTCGATACACCCTCGACTAGGAACAGTTGTAGGATGTACTCGTCGACTACCATGGCCCCACTAGTATGATCTCATCATAGTCCCAGTAGTCGAGTACATATCCTAAGGGTTTTATCAACATATGAGATTAAGACAGTAAACTAATATAAGTCAACATGTTAAGATAAAAGGCAAGCAGATAGCGTTTTATCATGTCGAGCAAGAAAGTCCTCCTTATATATGTCCAAGCATCCAGTACAATATACATCGTATGTACAGTGATGGCTTCTAGGGCATACATATAACCAACAGAACCATGAAAACCCTCTGTGTGGGACTCTAAAGACTCGTTAATATGCTGGTAGTGGGTTTAACCACAAGCACGTCATGGGCACTAGCTATACGTAATGGCTACCCATGTATTGAGTGAAAAGGAGGCCGACGAGCAAACTCATCCTAAACCCCTACTGAGCCTGACAGTGACAATATCCATACAGTCCGGTCTGTTCGTCTAAGAGTATCGCATATCGAGTCTATGGGGGTGGATAAAGTCGGACGCATAACAACACGACATTTAGTATCGGCATGAAACCCATCCCCACCTGAGAAACTATCGATCCTGGATCGGTAATTCTCTTCCACCGTGGCCACGAATTTCTGGTGATGGCCACCCGAGCACAACGTGACATCAACCCCCAATACCGGGAGAGACAAATCCCAGACGATCCGATCACTGCCTCCATGTGGCTCGGGACTGTACCCAACTAAAACCTATTTGCACGACTCCTTTGAGCCATGGTAAGGTAGTAATCAAAGCACAGTAGGAACTCACACGAGGCAAATGACAATCTCAGGTAGAAAGAATAACCTGTACACATGTCATATGGGAACTGCTATCTGACAATAGGTATAATACTAACTAGAACGTTCTCGGCGAGTCCGTCCAGTGTACTCATAACCCAATGAGCACCTGTATACTATCTTAGGTGAACAAACTGACACCAGTGGCTTATGAGACTGGGCCACCACCCCTCGTCGGGGTCTCGATCAGTATACACTAGTCTACACGGGAGTATCGATACCCAGTCTCGATACTCCCACGACTAAGGACATTTAAGGATGTGCTTATAGACCCGCAGCTCCCACGTATATGATCGCCATCATAATGCTGGTAGTCAGGCAAGAATCCTATGGGCTCTATCAACATGTATATGATGATAAAGACAAACCAGATAGCTTAATATCATCTCGAGTAAGACTGTTCTACCGGTATAGGTCCTCCCTCAATCATCATAATCACCTACCTACGATTACGATAATTGCCTCAAGAACATTATAGCCAACAATCTCCCACTTGCACTTAAGGCTAATTATTGCGGTGTCGCATACTCACTGCTCGTGTGATACCGAACACTCAACTTCTCTACTAATCAGTTTCGCAAAGCCCGTTTACGAAACTATTGCATTCGAGAAATAGCCTCAGTGAGTGGATCCGCTCTATTGTTTCTTTCTGTATCTCTATATCTCAACTTCGCGGAGAAAGCTATCTTCCTAAATGAGCAATACTTGTCTTAGGATTTGTCTGGATTTCTGATGGGACCCAGTTCATAAATGAACTCCAAATCCGACAAACTTCTTAGACTGTATCGTCCACTGAATTTAATCAGTATCATGCGCCATGCCATTCCTCAGTATCCGCTTGGACCACCTGTCCAACATACCGTCCCTTAAAAGAGGGAAAACTATAACTCTGACAGTCACTCTGTCATCCAGGTCACCTTGGATGCCTGAAATGATAATCGTTTCCCGAAGGAGGCTGCCGTAATAATTTCCCAAGAACATCAATTTATGTTCAATAACTACTTCCCAATGTTTCTCCAGGATTGGATTAATATATGTTTATTACAGCTAGTGAAAAAACAACATTTGGTGTAGTACTTGACATTTCATGATTAACTAAATTGCTTAAGAAAGTGATATGCTAATCATGCAGATCCCTCTCCCCTTCAGTCTGTAAGATACCTTTAGAGAGGGTGAATCCATCACCTGCAGGTTCTTCACCATGCCAGGAGTCGTCCATTCTAAAATACCTTTAGAATAATGTCAAAGTACCCAGTTTAGGATACTTCCCAAATCTAGATCTAAAACCATAGATCTAGTAACCAGAAATCCTGATATTATATCCATATCCTATGTGGAGAAACAACTTTGTGACAACCACAGTATAACCGATCGTAGTATAGGAATATCTCTTCCTATCAAGTGCATGTCATCCCAAATACCTGGACATCACCCTCTACTACCTTCATACCAGATCCATCTCCTATTCTGATGAGGTCAAGGCCTATGACTGTCACATCAAAAATAGATCTATTTTCGCTATATCTGCTTTAGTCTATTAATAGACATAAGCCAGTTGCCGACTATGCTTCCACTGCTCCCACTGACTACAACAACCCTCTGGCAGAGTCATATATACGTGCACTTCTAAAGCTAGTTTAGAATGACGCTATACTCATCCTCCTGCCGGGTCTTATAGTCTAGAACAGCAGCAATGGAAAGTCTGGGTAAACAAGAGCCTCCCTGTCACCATCTCTGAGAAGACCGAAGTTCCTCTTGGGTGCCTGTGATTACCCACCAAATCTGCGGAGTGGATAATGGAACGTCGAAACTAATTGAATCCTTAGATTCTATTAAATCTTCAGTGATCGTTTGTGGTTCTGAAATTATTTCCAGTTCTACTATACTTCCACTTCTGTTTTCTGAAAAATTCCATTTTACTAAAACTGTGGCGAGTCAAGAACAATATAAATATTAATCTTTCTGATCGTAGAAAGTTAGGCCCCGTCAAAGCCCGGGATAACCCACAAACATCCATTACTGAAACGTGCCTCGAGTTTATCCGAATTCTGGTTTTAAGCATCAGCCGAACAACTCCCTATACCTTAACATAGTTAAGATATAAATTGATTCTATATATATCTAATATAGAAACAAAAGCACTAATTTAATTGGAACCAAATTAAAAATCATCCAGCTGTCTACAGTGTATATCAACTAAATGGAAGGAGACCAATCAGCATTACTCATCTAGGAGTGCTGAGTAACCTGAAAAGAGAAGCAAGTTCTCAAAACCATTACTATCAACGGAATATCAAATACAAGTATCTACATCTTCGACTTCATCAAAGAATCCTGATACTTCCTGTAGGGTTCCTAGGCACACTCAAGAGGTTCCACAAGGCATCAACCATGCCAAAATCAAATTTTTCATGTGCCGAGAAACCCTAATGCTAGATCGTTAACTAGAGGATAGGCGAAAACCATGCAAGTAAACAACTTTATTGCTAAGTGAAAGAGACTACAACCTTTGTAGATCCGGTCCTCCACTTCTCTAGCTCCGTGTTCACGTCCCTCCGCACCGATCATCGGAATCCCGGACTCTAGCGTCGGTTTCATCGGAGAAATGGGCGGGCTAGGTCGTTGACTTCAATGCCGAAGATGATCTACGTCGAGGAGACTCAAACTCAAGCTCCATCTTCACTTGGTCATGAACCTTGTGAAGAAAACACCCTATACAACATAGCAAGTGGTAGAGGATGAAGAAATAGGAAGTGGGTTCACTTTGGATTTGGATTTCTCACTTGATTTCATCACTTGATAATTTTCTAGAAAAGGTTTTCTTCTTCATGAAGAAGAAGAAGAAGAAAAGAATATCAAAAAGATGAATAATCCATTTTCTAAAATGAATTATCAAGTGAAGTATATCATAATGCAACCATGGGTGAGTTAACACATGTAGAGAATAAACTAGGGTTTAGGTAATGGTTAGGTTTAAGAATAAAAACAAAATGGTTTTGACCTTTTTCAAAGATGCTTGAAGCTTCTAGCAAATAAATAAGAAAGCCACCATTTTGTTTTCATAAAATAAATAAAGTATATAAAACCCTAATCATTTACCTAAACATGGTTTAAAGCATACACACCAAAGTTTGCATGTATCATCAATCATGATACAAACTAGTGCACAAAAATATATCACATATACAACTTGTGCACATCAAATGAGAAAATCAATCTTAAATGAACCAATATTAGTTAATGTAAAGTAATATATCAAATATATAATTATACATTAAATCATTAAATCAACACTTGATTTAATGATCCGGTCATACTGCATATAACCGACTAATATCAAGTGTATCAATGTATCGAATCAACACTTGATTCGGTAACCCGGCTATATCTCATATAACCGTCCAATGATACAGATCGCGAGAATAGAATACAGTATCATATAGTGGTATTATTCTCGGTCCCACACATATCTCATATGCGCTCCCATTTTGTTTCGCTTGAGCCAGGAAAGCTCTGTGTAGGACTCTAAAGACTCGTCAATACGCTGGCAGTAGGTGATGATCATATCAAACACCCACAAGCCGTAAGCGGTCTGCTAAACGTAACGGCCACCCGGGTATTGAGCGATCATAAGATCAACGAGCAAGCCCGCTCACACTCCTGTGAATCCAACCAGTAACACTTACCGTACAGTCCTATCTGATCGTCTGGTATGTCGCATATCTCGCCTAGGGGTGGTAATCGTCAGACCCCAGTAGCTCGATAAGTCGTGTCGATATGAGGTCCATAACAGTTCGAGAAACTACTGGTAACACTTACCGGTAAATCTCAGCAACCCTGTCCAGGGATTTCTGGTTATAGCCAATCGAACACAGCGCAACATCAACTCCCTATACCGGGAGAGACGAATCCCCTCCTATCGCTCATTGCCTCCATGTGATTCGGGACTGTACCTAAAAACCACCGTTTTCCACGCCCTCTTGGACGTGGTAAGGTCGAAATCAAAGCACAGTGGAAATCACACAAGACTCTATGACGATCTCGGGTCTACAGACTAACCTGTACCAGTGTCACCAGAGAACTGCCATCTGACGTACGGTATAATACCATCTGGGAGTTCTCGGAGAGGCCGTCCAGTGTACCCAGTCTCCACTAAGCACCCGTATATCATCTCTGATGTCAAACATCAATGGATATGGGATCATCCATCACCCATCTGTATGGGTCGAGAAGGTATACGCTAGTCTACTCATATTGATGCCCCGTCTCGATACACCCACGACTAGGGACCTTGAAGGATGTACTTATGGACTACCATGTCCCCACTAGTATGATCCGCATCATAGTCCAGGTAGTCAAGTACACATCCTAAGGGCTTTACCAACATGAAATAGAGAGACAATCAGTGTACACGTTAAGGTAAATAGCAACCAGATAGCATACTATCATGTCGAGCAAGAAAGTCCTCCCTATATATGTCCAAGCATCCACTACAATATACATCCTATGTATAGTAATGGCCTCTAGGGCATACATATAACTAACAATCTCCCACTTGCACTAGAGCCATCTGTAGCAGTGGATGCAGTATCTCATACTCAACCATCCCATAAAAGTCTCTCTCTGGGAAAAGGCCTTTGTGTGTGGATCCGCCGTGTTGTCCTCTGAGTCTACTCTCCTAACCTCGATCCCCTGGAGATCAACCATCTCCATGATCAGGTGACACTGCCTTAGAATATGTTAGGATCACTGATGGGGCGGACGTTCCTTGGCATAAGCCACGACTCCATTGTCACACAATGGAAGGAACTAAGTTCATCTCATCAACTAATATACACCCAGACAGCCTCTTTGGTAGCATCTTTGGTAACGATGTATCTTGCCTTTAATCATCTAGTATGTCACGGTATCTAGCTTGGAACACTTCCAACATACCGTCCCTTTACTGAGGGTAAAGACAATGCCTGTGACTAACATTCAGTCGTCCTTATCACCCTGGAACTTTTCCAGTGATTCTCCCTAGGATCGATTGATACCATCTCACTACAACTAGTGAGAAACCTAATATCCATTTAGATCTATCTCATAGATCCAAAACCTAGGATTTAGCAGGTATCACTTTGATCCTATATGGAGAATCCTTTTGATAAGCGGAGATTGACCGAGCGTAGCATAGGAAACTCTTTCCCTATCAAGAGTATGTCATCCATGTACTTTACGAGGATCACCACCATACTCCCTACTACTTTTTGTATATACAAGGTTCATCTCCTATTTTGATGATGTCAAACTCTTTGACTAACTCATCAAAACAGATGTTCCAACTCCGCGATGCCTGCTTTATCACATAAAACATCTTGCACACGTTTCTGCTGCTCCCACTGTCTACGAAGCCCTCTGACTGTGTACTTATAGACTTTCTCTTCTAAAACATCATTTGGAAAAGCAGTCATGACACCCAACCGCCAGATATCGTAGTCATGGTATATAGCCATGGCAAGTAGGATCTGGATGGACTTAAGCATAGATCCTTAGAAAATGTTTCATCATAATCCATACCTGGTCAATTATGCAAACCTTTAACAAGTCTAGCTTTGAAAGTCTCAACCTTTCCATGTACACCAAGTAATCGTCTCAAGATATACTTACTCCTGATGGGGATTTAACCCTTCAGATAAAGCAACCAAAGTCCATACTTTGTTGGTGTATAAGGATTCCATCTCAGATCGCTAAGCATCCAGCCATTCTTACAGAGTCCCACTCCTGATGGCCAGCTCGAAACTAGTTGGGTCATCATCTCATGATGCAATCCTCGCTCCCACTGTCATAGAGAAACCGAAGTATCTCTCAGGTTGGTGAAGAACCCTACTAGATCGGCGGAGAGGCTGAGGTTCGTCGGGGACTATTGAATCCTATGGTTCTGTCAAATTAGCTGCGGTTTCGTATAGATGGAACCTTTCCAGTTCTACAGAACAGATCTTGCCTCAAGCTTGTCTGGATTTTGCTTTTTAGACATAGACCGGACAACCCGAAATCTTAACTTACTTAAGAGATAGGCTCTTCCCATACCATATCTTATATGGAGTGGTAGGCACTGATTTGATTTGAACCCTATTCAATAGGTATGCAGCTTCTCAAGTGCATAACTCACAAAAGGAAATAGGAAACTCAGTAGTACTCATCATAGAGCACACCATATCAAATATGGTGTAATGGCTCCGCCCCGATAAACCGACGTGCTGTGGTGTATGCGGAGGAATAATGCTGAGAGAGAATCTCATTCTCCTTTAGAATAATCCAGGAATTCCATGCTCAAGTAATCTCCTCCTTGATCGCATCAAAGGATATAATAATTATATCCGTATTTTGGTTCTCTACTTCTAAATCATATTCTGTGAATATCTCAAAAGGTTTGGACTTGTGTTTCAACAGGAACATATGTCTGAATCTTGAGAGATCATCAGAGAATGTAATGAAGTAAAAAGAACCGGTCATAGCATGCGTAGACAGGGGACCTTACATACATCATCATGTATCAATCCCTAGAGTTCACCAACTCTTTCTCTGTTTCCAATAAACAGAGCTATGGTCATCTTATCTTTGTGACATGACTGGCAAGTTTCATAAGATGTAAATTCAAACTGATTTAAATATGCATCTAAAATGTAACTTTAGCTAGTCGGGTCACATTGATATGACCTAGTCTACAATACCTCAAGAAGGAATCGTTCATTTCTGAACTCTTCCTCTTGTATGTGTTCTGTATACTAGGAACTGTAGTTTGATTTAGAACATCAATGCTTTTAGATAACGTGCCTGAACCGATCAACTTTTGAAATAGAAAATGTTCAAAACATTATCCAACAATACAAAATTCTATCATTTCTTTACTAATAAAGAGACTGATATGATTTTGTATATCAGGTTCGGTATCTAATAACATTCGTTCAGAATCAATGTATTCTGGCATTACAGGGTGATAGTGACCAACAGACTTGGCTGCAACACTTGCACCGTTTTCTATCTCATGAAACTTATCACCCGTTCTCAGTTTTTTACCTATCTGTAGCCCATGTAACAAATTACATATGCGGGATTCTGATCCGGTATCTCATATCCAGGACGTAAAGAATACTGAGAAACAGTTCTGTATAATGAACACACCCGAAGATGATGCATCAGCATGCACTCTCTTCGTTTGGGCGGCACGGGAATTCTGGTAATCCCCAATTTCCTGCTCTGTCTTATAACTTTTATAAGTTGGAGCGGGACCAACGTTTCCCCAGCTCAGTATAACAAGCGGGTTCGGTCAATTCATCCGTATTATTATCTTGATTAAGGCGTGATATGGTCACTACCTGGAGAGAGAGAGAAGAAAACACTCAGCGTATGCTCTTGCAAGATCAGATTGGTTATTATTTTATCTAATCAGGATGCCTCCCACTGTTTTTATCAAATCTTCCTTCAAACCTTAAAAGGAAAGACTAACCGGGATTAATTACATGCTACAAGTTAACCAATTTTTCAGCCAGGCCAGTGTCGGTACTTTGAGGGAGGTCCCCCGTGCTTTCGCACGAACCTAATTAATGTAAAACTCATTTTCCCAAAGGCGTAACCCCGTTGACACCTTTCTAGAAACCTACTTGATCGGCTAATTGTAATGTGTAAAACTCTCCCAGTAGTAACTCTTACTCGCAGTGGGTATCGGGATCCAACTATCTCATAGAAGGTATGCAATCTCATTGCAAATTTCAACACTTGAAATTCCCGATAATATTTTACCCCTAGCGTCCTATGACCTTGACGGAGGCCAAACTACCCATAGTCCGCTAGTCAAGTTCAACCCATACATTTCTTGATTGAGTTAAACCCACCCGTACGACCCTTGACGGAGGCCAAACTACGTCGTACGAATACCCTAATCCAATCGCATCGTATGCTAGAAGATAAGCACTAGTTAGCTACCGTACACTACGCCTTGACGGAGGCCAAACTACCGTAGCACGAATACTAACTAGTACTTATCTGAAATGACGGAGGGCTACGACAGGTTTTTAAGAAAACCCTTTGCGTAATGAACTTGATATCGTTGTAGAATCGAGTGATTTTTAAATAGAGTGTTTTTTAGGCTTTTCTAGTTTTGCTAAAGGGGTCACTCCCGGTGAAGGGATCGTCGGCCCTTTCCTCATCGAATAAGGTGCAGGGTATATCATATATACCACTATGCAAAGCAAGAACTATAGAAGCAATCAAAAGACAAACCGAGTGTGTAGCATCTGCCAGTTATTGCTAAAGGGGTCACTCCCGGTGAACGGATCTCGGCCCTTTCCTTATCGAATAAGGTGCGGGATGTTCTACAAGGAACACCGCGATGCAAAGCAAGAACAGTAGCTACCTGTTTTTGAAAATTCGATTCCACAACATCTTAGGTTTCTTTTCTTTCATTAATCATATTAATGAAGTCCCATCATTTAAGTCCACCTAAACATCACAGATAAATATAACGTACGCTTATGCCATCCGCATTCGCCTCGATGTCCCATCTGCACCGTTAAGTTAGGTAACTAACGCCAGAGCGAGGCAGGGCTAGCGCGGGTGTAAAAAATAAGTAACGTCTATATAATATATCATATATACTATATACAATATCTATCTGAACATATCACAGATAACGCAGCAGAAAATATCATATGAAATATTGGATATATTAGGACGTCCGTGTTTTATTTTGAGCCAATATAAAACACGGATTCCACGGTCGTGATAAATAGCCAATCCCACACACTTAGACCCCTACGAGAGCGGCAAGCAACCCTACCAATCTTAGAGTTAGGAGACCCGGACTCGACTCCTCGAGATGGTCTCCCACTGGACCCTAGAACCCGGTTACATGTGCTGCCCTCCTTGGGTCTATCCTAATGTGGAAAAGTAAATAATATACATCAACGGTGACATCTTCCGCAACCTGGAAGTGCCCCAATAAAAGAATATTACATACGAGTTTTTACATGAATGAAAATGAAAAACACTCATCTCACATAAAAACCCCCGGCTATTCAAACACGACGATCCAATATAACATATCCAGCAACACATAACATCACATGTCATCAACGTAAGTAAGTATGCATACACCGATTGTCGTCGACGTATAGCAACGAAAACCGGCAATACCACTACATACTACACTTACGGTCACAGAAAAGAAAGTGTAAAACTACAACAGTTGGAATCCGCAAACTCTTTAGACATCGCATGCCTAACCAAATGAATTCCTTAGACATCGCATGCCTAACAATTATAAACCCCGCATTTTAGTCTAATTATCGAAAACTCTTTTCAATATCAAGTCGGGCAATTCAACAAGATTCCCGACATCCTAATTGAATGCTCGCCGCAAACTTTAGTAGGCAGCCGCAACCCCGATACCGTCGACGAAGTGCACCAAGGCGGAACACCGCTGCCACGAGCACCCGAACGGACGCTTTTGGCGACGGGGTTCTCCTACAGTCACTTGGTCGGGGCTATGGGGCGTGGCTGTCTATTAAGTTTACCGGCGAGTATCCGCGTACGCTACGTGATTGCGACGGACTTTTGATCACATAAATATTCCTGTGGCAACCGATCATTTGAGACTAAAGTGCTATGTTTATAACATTCATATTAGTTATCTCATAACTACTTGTGAATTCCAAATATTGTATCACATTCCAGAGAAATAGAAAATGTTAAAATTTCCGATCGAACAATCAAACACCCAAGTTTTCCCGAAACAGTTCAACACTTGAAATAAGTTTAGAAACATCCATTTCATGCCACAGTACCAACGGTCCAGCCGTAGAAGGGTCAAGCCAACGCCTCACATGTGGCACGCCGTACTGCCCCAAACCCTAAGGTTCAAAGGGCAGTTCAAGATGGTCACATAATCGAGTTAAGGTTTGTTGTCTTCTAGAGGGTCCATCGCGTTACTTGCACTACTTAGAACATTCTTAAACTATGAAAAAATCCACAGTTTGTAAAAATGTACAGAGAGGGGTAAAATCGGGGAATTCCGGGTTCGATCGGACTTCTAACTTCGTCTACACTTCGCCTAAAGCTCTAGCTAGGCTCTGATACCATTGTAGGGTTCCTAGGCACACTCAAGAGGTTCCACAAGGTATCAACCATGCCAAAATCAAATTTTTCATGTGCCGAGAAACGCTAATGCTAGATCGTTAACTAGAGGATAGGCGAAAACCATGCAAGTAAACAACTTTATTGCTAAGTGAAGGAGACTACAACCTTTGTAGATCCGGTCCTCCACTTCTCTAACTCCGTGTTGACGTCCCTCCGCTGCAATCATCGGAATCCCGGACTCTAGCGTCGGTTTCATCGGAGAAATGGGCGAGCTAGGTCGTTGACTTCGATGCCGAAGATGATCTACGTCGAGACGACTCAAACTCAAGCTCCATCTTCACTTGGTCATGAACCTTGTGAAGAAAACACCCTATACAACATAGCAAGTGGTAGAGGGTGAAGAAATAGGAAGTGGGTTCACTTTCGATTTGGATTTCTCACTTGATTTCATCACTTGATAATTTTCTAGAAAAGGTTTTCTTCTTCATGAAGAAGAACAAGAAGAAAAGAATATCAAAAAATTGAATAATCCATTTTCTAAAATGAATTATCAAGTGAGGTATATCATAATGCAACCATGCGTGAGTTAACACATGTAGAGAATAAACTAGGGTTTAGGTAATGGTTAGGTTTAAGAATAAAAACAAAATAGTTTTGACCTTTTTCAAAGATGCTTGAAGCTTCTAGCAAATTAATAAGAAAGCCACCATTTTGTTTTCTTAAAATAAATAAAGTATATAAAACCCTAATCATTTACCTAAACATGGTTTAAAGCATACACACCCAAGTTTCCATGTATCATCAATCATGATACAAGCTAGTGCACAAAAATATATCACATATACAACTTGTGCACATCAAGTGAGAAAATCAATCTTAAATGAACCAATATTAGTTAATGTAAAGTAATATATCAAATATATAATTATACATTAAATCATTAAATCAACACTTGATTTAATGATCCGGTCATACTGCATATAACCGACTAATGTCAAATGTATCAATGTATCGAATCAAAACTTGATTCGGTAACCCGGCTATATCTCATATAACCGTCCAATGATACAGACCGCGATAATAGAATACAGTATCACATACTGGTATTATTCTCGGTCCCGCACATATCTCATAAGCGCTTCCATTTCGTTTCGCTTGAGCCAGGAAACCTCTGTGTAGGACTCTAAAGACTCGTCAATACGCCGGCAGTAGGTGATGATCATATCAAACACCCACAAGCCGCAAGCGGTCTGCTAAACGTAACGGCCACCCGGGTATTGAGCGATCAGAAGATCAACGAGCAAGCCTGCTCACACTCCTGTGAATCCAACCAGTAACACTTACCGTACAGTCCGTTCTGATCGTCTGATATGCCGCATATCTCGCCTAGGGGTGGTAAACGTCCGACCCCAGTAGCTCGATAAGTCATGTCGATATGTGGTCCATAACAGTTCGGGAAACTACTGGTAACACTTACCAGTAAATCTCAGCAACCCTGGCCAGGGATTTCCGGTTATAGCCAATCGAACACAGCGCATAATCAACTCCCTATACCGGGAGAGACGAATCTCCTCCTATCGCTCATTGCCTCCATGTGATTCAGGACTGTACCCAAAAACAACCGTTTTGCACGCCCTCTTGGATGTGGTAAGGTGGAAATCAAAGCACAGTGGGAATCACACAAGACTCTATGACGATCTCGGGTCTACAGACTAACCTGTACCAGTGTCACCAAAGAACTGCCATCTAACGTATGGTATAATACCATATGGGAGTTCTCGGCGAGTCCGTCCAGTGTACCCAATCTCCACTGAGCACCCGTATATCATCTCTGATGTCAAACACCAATGGATATGGGATCATCCATCGCCCATCTGTATGGGTCGAGAAGGTATACGCTAGTCTACTCTGGTATATCGATGCCCCGTCTCGATACACCCATGACTAGAGACCTTGAAGGATGTACTTATGGACTACCATGGCCCCACTAGTATGATCCGCATCATAGTCCAGGTAGTCAAGTACACATCCTAAGGGCTTTACCAACATGTAACAGAGAGACAATCAGTGTACACGTTAAGGTAAAGAGCAACCAGATAGCATACTATCATGTCGAGCAAGAAAGTCCTCCCTATATATGTCCAAGCATCCACTACAATATACATCCTATGTATAGTAATGGCCTCTAGGGCATACATATAACTAACACTTCCAACAAATGGTTCTCTACTTTATTCTTATACGTATAACTTCTCAATATCTGGATCTTTTATTTCAACGAAATACCTGTCTAAAATTAGAGAAGTCATGAATAAACAGAATATAGTATGAGTACCAACCCCATTGTCTTAATGGACACCAGACAACATACAATACTTTGTATAAGTGCACCGAGTTTAATAATTCAAACCTTGTGCGTCGTAGGTTGAAAAACTGTACTATCGTTAAGAAGAATTACACCGCTGTTGAATGCACCTTACCTAATCACCAACTGATATAGGTAAATGCCATAGACATAATTTCAAAAAGTTATATCTTACTTTATAAAATAAACGTATAGATATATCAGTTTGAAATTGGTGCATAATGACGGATATTCAAAACCAAATATTTGCCATCCGGCAAAACCCAGATGATTTTCACAAATATGACCAATTACAATGAATTCCGATATAATGTGTAACTAATCACCCAATTCCCAATATCTTACTCCCACTCACCATCTGTAATAACATACAGATGTGAGAAACTGATCTGGTAAATACATACCCTGGAGTTAGATTCTAATTGGCAAAACAGTTTTCAATTAATATCGCACGGTGAAACTGAAACATGAAAATGTTTCAAAAAGGGTTAACTGGTATTCCTAGTAATGCCTCTTCCACTATCCTGATTCATGACAGTAACCATATACTTACCTGCCCTCACATCAATCCCTTTATTATGTCTTTATTACCTTCTGTGCACCTTCTTTAGGCTAATTGGTTTTCTTCCTTCCCTACCCTTCTGCACTAGTCTAAGGTTTGGAAGAAGACTATCCAATAACCGCAATTGGTGTACTCTCCTAATCCTAGGAGCCCTCGCAACCTGAAAGAAGGTGATGGGAAAAGACATCTTAATAATCTTATTCTTATTTCTCCTGAACCGGAAACCATCGTCGAATCTGGAACGAGTTCCTTCGGGTTTGTATGTAACTATACGATTGCATATCCAATAGGAGTGGATATCCGTAGTGATACGGAGTGTTCTGGAGAAATGCAAAGTGGATGTGGGAGTAGCAAGGGTATACATGGTTTTGTCGTAAATGATAGCAGTCGCAATTTTCTTTGCCGTTATTCTAATCCCTATATTTTTCTTTACGTATTACCTTCTGTACACCATCTTTAGGCTAATTGGTTTTCTTCTTTCCCCACTTTTCGGCACCTACCTATGGTCTGGAGGAACACTATCCAATAAGCTCAATAGGTGTACCCTCACAACCTGAGAGAAGGTAAAGGAAAAAGTCAACCGAATAACCTTATTCAATCTCTCCAGAACCAGAATCCATCCTCGAATCTGGAACAAGTTCCTTCGAGTTTGTATGTAACTATACGATGGATTTTTCCAATGGAAGTGGATGTTCGTAGTGATACGGGGTGTTCTGGAGAAATGCAAAAGTGATAAAGAAGTGGCAATGATGTATGCGACACCGTGACATTCCAAAAGCCAAAATATTTTAAGAAGGTTCGGTTAACTAGGTTCATGAGTTTTATTCAAGGGTCGGGCCATGGTCGCTGTCAAAGAGAGAGAGAAAAGAAACACTCAGCGTGCACTCTAACCTAGATCAAAATGCTTAATCACATTATCTAATCTGGATGGCTCCCACTGTATCCTCGAATTCTCCTCCAAAGCCTAAAGGAGAAATAGTCGGGATCATTTAAAATCACCCGAAGAGTAAACCTACTCATCAGTGGGAATCGGGATCCAACTATCATTGCATGATAACTTGATGGAAGCCACTCAAGTCACCACACTCCAAAAGGTATGCACATGCCTGGCAAGTTTCCTGTATGTTTGAAACTCCCGATGTGTGTTTTTAACCCAAGTGGCTTATGACCTTGACTAGGTCAACATATCATAAGTCGCAAGTCAAGTTCAACCCGTCATTATCCTGGATTAATTAGCCCTACCCGTACGAGCCCTTAACTAGGTCAACATGACTGTACGACTGTCCTAACCAATCGCATTACCATGCAGCAGAAAAGTACTGCAGAGCTACCGATCACTACGCTTTGACTAGGTCAACATACGTAGCACGAATACTAAGCAATACTCGTCTGAAATGATGGAGGGCCACGGCTAGTTTTTGGTGAAAAACCTTTAACGTAATGAACTTGATATCGTTGAAGGAACTGAGTGGTTTTAAAAATTTATAGTGGTGAAAACTTTTGCTAAAGAGGTCACTCCCAGTGAAGGGATCTCGGCTCTTTCCCCGTCGAATAAGGTGCAGGATATTCCAAACTGAATACCACAATGCAAAGAAAAAATAATCGACTATAGTGAATTTATTACGTTGACGCAAATTTCAGCCCAAGGGGTCACCCCCGATGAAGGGATCTCGGCCCTTGCCTCATCGAATGAGGTGCAGGATATTCCCAATCGAATACCACTGTGAAAAGCAAAAGAGAACGTCTGTAATGTCAGTTTTTAAAAAACTTGGTTCCAACAACATCATATAGGTTTGTTTTATCCTTGCATTGATAAGAATCAATGAAGTCCCATCAATTAATCACACCAGAAAAGAACGAAAATAAAATTTATATATATGCCATCTGCATTTGCCACTGGGTCCCGTCATCACTCGTTAAGTTACTTAACTAATGACAGAGCGGGGACTGGACTAGCATGGGTGCAAAACATATACAACATCCACTAGTATATATATATATATATATATATATATATATATAACATTCGTCCCAGGCATGATATAAAGCAACATCACAGAAGCAACAAAGAATGTTGGATAATCTTGGAGCCCGGGGTTTCACTTGAGCCGCAAATAACACCCGACGTTCCCTGTTGTATGGATAGCCTGTGCAATGAAACCTAGACCCCTGCGAGCGCGGCAAGTTACCCACCAAAACCAGAAATGAGGCAACCCCCTTCATCAACGTGAATGGGCCACCCAGCTCTTCACGGAATCCGATAACTTGAGCACGCCTCCGTGGGTCAACCTATAACCCCTACGAATGCGGTGAATAGCCCGCCAATTCTAAAGTAAGGTCCCTTCTGTCTCAACGGCAAGAGATGCGGACTCGTTGCCCTCTAGAACCCGGCTATTCGTGCACTCCACCGCGGGGTAATCCTAGTACAGAAAATAAAATAATATACAAGGGTGACAACGACCTCAACCCGGTCGTGCCCCAAATGGATAATATATAAAGTGGCAGTGACGGCAGTCCATATGTTGGACGCTCGCACCGCAATATAAGATGTACAAATGAAACTAAAATGTACAAACATTGCACCATAGAAATCCACCACGACGATCCAACCAACATCACATCACAACACAGAATATCAACGTGAAAGCCACGTTCACAAACCCACGTAAAAGAATATATAGCAATTAGACGAGTTGTACCGACCTAATGACATTCACGGTCGCAGATAGTAATGCATGTACTGATAAACATTTAAAAAGTACTAAATTATCGACTTCGAAACACCTCGAATTTCCCCTGAACAACAGATAACATAATATCCAAAATGGGCAAAACAAACATTACCACTGCGTCAATATTCCAGAGACTAGATTACCCTGAAAATTTCAAGTTCTAACTCCAAATTCTGGATGGTTTTGAACATGTTCTCGCCGGGTGAAATCCGGTGGATGGGACTCAAATTTTTAGGGTGTTCTAGTAATCATTGTTTGAAATTTTTTTGGAAGACTTTGAAAATCGACAGAGACTGAAATCTGCAGTGCATCGTTTTCGGGCTATTTCAATTTCGATACATTAACATTGTTTAAACAAGCTAGCTAAGGGTTTAAAGGGTTGCTCTGATACCATGTTTGGTTACGGCAACGTCTCGGCCATCAAACCGTGGCCTAATGCGGAACAAAAATTTACTAAACTGGCGCTACCATTACCCGATTCCCGGATCTACCTTAAACCCTAAACTAGAAAGCTTTATAAAGAATTTAGAATGGTTATACCGAGTTGATCCGTGTCCTTCGGTCTTCAACCAAGTTCCCAGAGGCTCCTTGATCGAGTTTGGTTGCCGGATTTCCTCCAACTCCGATGATCCACCTGAGGGAAACGACGCAAGCTTCAGCCTCGACAAACGAGGCAACCGACCTTCCAAAGTTGCTAGTAATAGAGAGCAGAGGTGTAGGAGTGTGTCACTATATTTTTCTCTCTTCATAATTGCTTAAGGGAGCAACCATAGAAGATGAAGGAGGTGAGGAAAGAATGGCATGAGCAACAAAAATTGCCAAGTCTTTTTGTTTGAATGAGAGTGAGAGTATAAGCAAGCAAGTGTAGAAAAATGACCAAGTCCCAACAAGTATTGTGGCTGCCCTCTCTCTATCATTCACACAAAATATCTCATCTCATTTTCCAAATAAACAATTCCAAGCCATACCTTAACCCATGCTCATACCAACTCACCCTCCACCTCATTTCCTAATTGTTTTTCTAAAAAGAAAATCAATTAATGAGGTGGACATCTTCTAGAAACCACTCCGTATAAATACAGAATACAATCCGGTACACGTATCGAAATTCATATACACGTATTCGTAAAAAATACGAATACCCAAGAGAGAAAATGAATAGTGAACAATAATACTAGATCCATCTTAATTCTAAGCCGCTAGTATTATCAACCGTCCGATTAAATTCTGTGCAACATGCACATATTTTATCGGACATCTGTATGCACCAATATACGTCATCCACACCATATCGCCTGAACCGTGAAAATGCTCTATCTGGGACTCTAAAGACTCGTCAATACGCTGGTAGTGGGTTTGACCACAAGCACGTCAGCGGCACTAGCTGTACGTAACGGCTACCCAGGTATTGAGCGAAAGGGAGGCCAACGAGCAAACTCATCCTGAACCCCTACTGAGCCTGACAGTGACAATATCATTACAGTCCGGTCTGTTCGTCTAGGAGTATCGCATATCGAGTCTCGGGGGATGGATAAAGTCAGACCCCTAACAACACGACATTTAGTGTCGGCATGAAACCCATCACCACCTGAGAAACAATCGATCCTGGATCGGTAATTCTCTTCCATCGTAGCTACGGATTTCTGGTGATGGCCACCCGAGCACAACGCGACATCAACCCGCAATACCGGGAGAAACGAATCCCCGACGATCCGATCATTGCCTCCATGTGGCTCGGGACTGTACCCAACTAAAACCTGTTTTCACGACTCCTTTGAGGCATGGTAGGGTAGTAATCAAAGCACAGTGGGAACTCACACGAGACAAATGACGATCTCAGGTCGACAGACTAAGCTGTACACATGTCACATGGGAACTGCTATCTGACAATATGTATAATACCAATTAGCACGTTCCCGGCGATTCCGTCCAGTGTACTCATAACCCAATGAGCAACTGTATACTATCTTAGGTGAACAAACTAACACCAGTGGCTTATGAGACTGGGCCACCGCCCCTCGTCGGGGTCTCGATCAGTATACACTAGTCGACACTGTAGTATAGATGCCCAGTCTCGATACCCCCACGACTAGGGACATTTAAGGATGTGCTTATAAACCCGCAGCTTCCACGTATATGATCGCCATTATAATGCTGGTAGTCAGGCAAGAATCCTATGGGCTCTATCAACATGTATATGATGATAAAGACAAAGCAGATAGCATACTATCATCTCGAGTAAGACTGTTCTACCGGTATAGGCTCTCCATCAATCATCATAATCACCTGCATGCGATTACGATAATTTCCTTGAGGGCACTATAGCCAACAGGACCAACGATCTCACTGATCAGGTGGTACCGCCTCATGATATGTCTTGATCTCTGATGGGACCTGGGTTCCTTCCCTAAAGCTATAGCGTCGTTGTTGTCACAATACTAAAGTATTGGTCCAACAATGGAAGGAACCACCTGAAGTTCAATTAAGAACTTCCTCATCCAGACTACCTTTTTTGCGGTGTCTCATGCAGCGAACTACTCCGTTTCCATCGTCGAGTTTGCACCGGTGTCCTTCTTGGAGCTCTTCCAACAGACCACCCCTGCACCGAGGGTAAAGCCATAACCTGACATGGACTTGGAGTTATTCTTAATTCTCTGGAAGATGGAGTTAGCAAAGACCTCGATCTGGAGGTCCTTTCCGCCTTACAACAAGAACATCTCCTTAGTCCTTCTCAGGTACTTGAGAATGTTCTTTACCGCTATCCAGTACTTCTCCCCTGGGTTTGAATGATACCTGCTTACCATGCTGTGTGCCTAAGTAACATCTGGTCTCGTACACAACATCACATACATTATAGAGCCTACCGCAGAAGCGTAGAGTATAGATATGATGCGAGCCCTTTCCAAATCAGTTTTTGGAGACATCTTTTTGGAGAAGGTGATTCCGTGACAAGCCGGTAGACTACTGTGATTAGAATCATCCATGGTAAGTATTTTGGGTATGTTGTTGTTGTACCATGACTGTGAAAGTCCTACCATCCTCTTTGATCTATCACGATAGATCTGGATCCCCAGAATGTAGTTGGTATCACCCAGGTCTTTCATGGAGAACCCTTTGTGACAAGAATCCTTTGACTGATTATAGCATAGGAATGTCGGTTTCTATCAAGAGAATGTCATCCACATACTCAACGAGGAATCCCACAGTTCTCCCTGCAATCTTACTATAAATACATGGTTCATCTGGATTTTTGATAAAGTCGAATTCTTTGACTTTCTCAATAAAAACAGATGTTCCAACTCCGCGATTCCTGATTTAGTCCATAAATAGACTTAAGCAGCTTGCAAACTGTCCCGCTGCTCCTAATCTGATTAAAACCCTCTGGCTGATCCTTATAGATAAACTCTTTCAAATAACCATTTAGAGAAGCCGTCTCTACGTCCATCTGCCGGATCTAAAAATCTTGGAAGGCAGCAATGGCAAGAAGGACCCGAATGGATTTGAGCATAGATACTGGAGAAAAGGTTTCATCATGGTCCAAACCAGGTCCTTGATGAAAATCTTTTGTGACAAGTCTAGCCTTATAGGTTTCAACCTATCCATCTACACCAATCTTCTTTCTGAAGGTCCATTTGTAGCCTTCGGTTTTTACCCATTCTGGCGAAATGTTCAAAGTGCATACTTTGTTGGTGTACATGAACTCCATTTCAGTCCGTATTGCATTTAGCCATTTTATCGAGTCACCGCTCTGAATGGCTTACTGGAAGCTAGTTGGCTCATCATTATCAATGATGCAATCCTCTCGATCCCCGTTTATGAGAAAACCGTAGTATCTCTCGGACGGATGAGACTGCCTACTAGTCTTACGGATTGGCACAGGGATGTACGGTTCTTTTGAAACCTCTGGTTCTACCATACTTTCAGTAATAGTTTGTGGTTATGGAATTTCTTCCAGTTCTATTGCGCTCCCACTATTTCCTTTAACAAAAAATTGATTTTTTAAAAAGTGGGCATGACGAGGAAAAAACCTTTTGTTCCTCTGCGTAATAGGAAAGATACCCCCTGAGTTCTTTGGGTATCCCACAAACCTATACAGTACTGAGCATGCCTCTAACTCGTCCGTATACTGCTTTTCAACAAAAGCTGGACATCCCTGTATCTTCAGATACTGAAGATAGGGTTTCTTCCCACTCCACATCTAATATGGTGTGGTAGGCACAGTCTTGGTATGAACCTTATTCATAAGATATGCGGCTGCTTCTTGTGCATACCTTCAGAAGGATCGTGGAAAGTTAGCGTTACTCATCATGGAACGAATAATATCCAATAGGGTTCTGTTCCTCCTTTCCAATACACCTTTGTGTTGTGGTGCCTATGGAGGAGTAAGCTGAGAGAGAATTCTATTCTCTTTTAAGTAATCCAGGAACTCGGCAATTTAAGTATTCACCACGTAGATCAGATCTCAGTGTCTTGATACTTTTTCATGTTTGTTTTTCCACTTCATTCTTATATTCCCGGAAATTTTTCAAAGGGTTCGGATTTATGCTTTCACAAGAAGACATGTCCAAACCTAGAGAAATTATCCGTAAAAATAATGAAATAGGAATAACCACATCGTGCATCTGTAGATATTGGAGTACACACGTAGCTGTGCATGAGTCCTAAGAGCTCACTCGCTCTTACTCCGTGCCCAGTGAACGGAGTCTTTATCATCTTTCCTATGAGACAAGATTGACAGGTTGCATAAGACTGATATTAGAAAGGATCCAAATATCCCTCTCTATGTAACTTCGTCAACCGTGTTTCATTGATGTGACCCTGTCTACAATGCCATAATAAAGTTTTATTTAATTCTGGAGACTTTCTTTTAAATGTGTTCTAGAAGTATTCCACAATAAGCAGAGCGGGTGTCTCCCTGGTTTCCTTCAGGGTGCCCTCAATTGGAAGTATAACTTTCTTCCCCTAGGCATAAGTAGGTGATAGGGATGTTAGTTATATGTATGCCCTAGAGGCCATTACTGTACATTGGATGTATATTGTAGTGGATGCTGGGACATATATAGGGAGGACTTTCTTGCTCGACATGATAGTATGCTATCTGGTTACTCTTTACCTTAACGTGTACATTGATTGTCTCTCTGTTACATATTGGTAAAGCCCTTAGGATGTGTACTTGACTACCTGGACTATGATGCGGATCATACTAGTGGGGACATGGTAGTCCATAAGTACATCCTTCAAGGTCTCTAGTCGTGGGTGTATCGAGAAGGGGCATCGATATACCAGAGTAGACTAGCGTATATCTTCTCGACCCATATAGATGGGCGATGGATGATCCCATATCCATTGGTGTTTGACATCAAAGATGATATACAGGTGCTCAGTGGAGACTGGGTGCACTGGACAGACTCGCCGAGAACTCCCAGATGGTATTATACCTCACGTCAGATGGCAGTTCTCTGGTGACACTGGTACAGGTTAGTCTGTGGACCCGAGATCGTCATAGAGTCTTGTATGATTCCCACTATGCTTTGATTTCCACCTTACCACGTCCAAGAGGGCATGCAAAACGGTGGTTTTTGGGTACAGTCCCGAATCACATGGAGACAATGAGCGATAGGAGGGGATTCGTCTCTCCCGGTATAGGGAGTTGATGTTGCGCTGTGTTCGATTGGCTATAACCGGAAATCCCTGACCAGGGTTGCTGAGATTTACTGGTAAGTGTTACCAGTAGTTTCTCGAACTGTTATAGACCTCATATCGACACGACTTATCAAGCTATTGGGGTCTGACGTTTACCACCCCTAGGCGAGATATGCGACATATCAGACGATCAGACCGGACTGTACGGTAAGTGTTACTGGTTGGATTCACAGGAGTGTGAGCGGGCTTGCTCGTCGATATTCTGATCGCTCAATACCCGGGTGGCCGTTACGTTTAGCAGACCGCTTGCGGCTTATGGGTGATTGATATGATCATCACCTGCTGCCGGCGTATTGACGAGTCTTTAGAGTCCTACACAGAGGTTTCCTGGCTCAAGCAAAACGAAATAGGAGCGCATATAGGATATGTGCTGGACCGAGAATGATACCAGTATGTGATACTATATTCGATTCTCACGATTTGTGACATTGATCGGTTATATGCGATATAGCCGGGTTATCGGGTCAAGTGTTGATTCGATAAGTTGTTACTATTGATATTAGTCGGTTATATGCAGTATGACCGGATCATTAAATCAAGCGTTGATTTAATGATTTAATGCATAATTATATATTTGATATATTACTTTGCGTTAACTAGTATCGGTTCACTTAAAATGGATTTTCTCACTTGATGTGCACATTGTATATATGATATAGTTTTGTGCACTTGTTTGTATCATGTTTGATGATACATGCAAACTTGGATTTGTGTAAAGACTTAAACCATGTTTAATGAATGGTTAGGGTTTCATTTCACTTATTTATTTATCTATTCTTTTTTGGTTAAAGGATAAAAGAAAAACAAAATGGTTGCTTTCAAACATGAAGCTTGTTGAAGCTTCATGAAGATTTGACCAACTGACCATTTTGTCTTCATTTCCTTTAACCTAACCATTCACCAAAACCATAGTTAACTCTCTACATATAACCATGGTTGCAATATGATAAGTATCATATTAATTTCTATTTTGGAAATGATGATGATATTCTTTCTTTCTTCTTCTTCTTCAACAATGAAGAAAAGCTTGCTACTATCAATGGCAACTTGAGAAAATGAGTGAGAAATCCAATTCTAAAGTGAATCCACTTCCTATTTCTTCATCCTCTACCACTTGCCAAGTAGTATAGGGTGTTTTCTTCACAAGTTTCATGGCTTGGTGAAATTGGAGCTTGATCTTGTGTTGCCTCGACGTAGATCATCTTCGGCATCGAAGTCGACGACCTAGCCCGATCATTTCTTCGATGAAACCACCGCGAGAGTCCGGGATCCGATGAGTTCGGTGGAGGGACTTCATCATGGAGCTATGGAGGTGGAGGACCGGATCTACAAAGGTTGTAGTCACTTTCCTTTAGCAGTAAGTCATTTACTTGCATGTTTCGCCTAATCTCTAATCAACGATCACATTAGGGTTTCTCGGCACCTAGAATTTTTGAAATTGGCATGGTTGATGCCTTGTGAGACCTCCTTAGAGTGCCTAGGAACCCTACAGTGGTATCAGAGCCTAGCTAGAGCCTTAGGCGATGCGTAGACGATGTTAGAAATCCGAACGAATATCGAAACCCTAACTCAAATTGCTCTCTGGACAATTTTCAAAAATATGGATTTTTGTGAATTAAAAATATCCAGAAATATCAGCAGGAAATTCTAAGAATTACAGTGAGGTTCGATCACCTGATTCCATGAAAGTGCGGCGGAACCGCGGCATTAGCATGGCTAATGCGGCGGTTCCGTGGCTAATTTGACTCTTCTCCCATTGATATTTGCACAGTAATTCTTATATTTTGGTGCTGTATTTTCTGGGAATTTTTAATATGTACTCAAGAGTTGAGTTTTCTGGGTTGAATTGGGAGTTCGTAGATTCGATCGGATTATCAGACTTTGTCTATGTGGCTTTCCGGGTATTTTTAGAATATGTTAAAAAGTTCGCCCGGATATAAATACCCACCTTTTCCCCTATCGGGAAATTTCCAAATGTTGGATCTTTCCGTGGTTTAATAACGTTTTAAGTAGTGCAAGTAACGCGATGGACCCTCTAGAAGACAACAAACCATAACTCGATTATGTGACCGTCTTGAACTGCCCTTTGAACCTTCGGGTTTGGGGCAGTACGGCGTGCCACATGTGAGGCGTTGGTTGACCCTTCTACGGCTGGACCGTTGGTACTGAGGCATGAACTGAATGTTTTTAGACTTATTTCATGTGTTGAGCTGTATCGGGAAAACTTGGGTGTTCGATTATTCGATCGGAAAGTTTAACATTTTCTATTTATCTGGAATATGATACAATAATTGGAATTCACAAGTAGTTATGAGATAACTGAATGAATGTTATAAACACAGCACTTTAGTCTCACTTGATCGGTTGCCACGGAATTTTGATGTGATCAAAAGTCCGTCGCAATCACGTAGCGTACGCGGATACTCGCCGGGTAAACTTAACAGACAGCCTCACCCCATAGCCCGACCAAGTGACTGTAGGAGAACCCCATCGCCGAAAGCATCCGTTCGGGTGCTCGCGGCAGCGATGTTCCGCCTTGGTGTACTTCGTCGGCGGTATCAGGGGTGCGGCCGTCTACTGAAGTTTACGACGAGCATTCGATCAGGATGTCGGGAATCTTGTTGAATTGCCCGACTTGGTATTGAAAAGTGTTTTCGATAATGAGACTAAAATACTGGGTTTATAATTATTAGGCAGGCGATGTCTAAGTAATTCATTTGATTGGGCATGCGATGTCTGAAGAGCTTGCGGATTCCAACTGTTGTAGTTTTACACTTTCTTTTCTGCGGCCGTAAGTGTAATATGTGATATCTCCAGTTTCGTTGCTATATGTCAACGACAATTGGGATACGCATGTTTACTTACGTTGATGACATGTGATGTTATGTGTTTCTGGATATGTTATATTGGATCGTCGTGTTTGAATAGCCGAGGGTTTTTATGTGAGATGAGTGTTTTTCATTTTCATTCATGTAAAAACTTGTATGTAATATTCTTTTATTGGGGCACTTCCAGGTTACGGAAGATGTCACCGTTTGTATATTATTTACTTTTCCGCACTAGGATAGACCCAAGGAGGAGGGCATAAGTAACCGGGTTCTGGAGTCCAGTGGGAGACCAACTCGAGGAGTCGAGTCCGGGTCTCCTAACTCTAGAATTGGTAGGGTTGCTTGCCGCTCTCGTAGGGGTCTAGGGGTGTGGGTTTGGCTATTCATCGAGAACGTGGAATCCGTGTTTTATACTGGCTCGTATTGAAAACACGGACGTCCTAGTATATCCAATATTTCATATGTTTCTTCTGCTGCGATATCTGTGATGTGATCATGTGATGTTCTGTGATAAATACTGTATATAGTATATATGATATATTATATAGACGTTACTTATGTTTTACACCCATGCTAGCCCTTCCCTGCTCTGCCGTTAGTTACCTAACCTAACGGTGCACGATGGGACATCGAGGTGAATGCGGATGGCATAAGTGTACGTCGTATTTATCTGTGAAGTTTAGGTACTTAAATGATGGGACTTCATTAATGTGATTAATGAAAGAAAAGAAACCTAAGATGTTGTGGAATCGAATTTTCAAAAACAGGTAGCTACAGTTCTTGCTTTGCATCGCGGTGTTCCTTGTAGAACATCCTGCACCTTATTCGATAAGGAAAGGACCGAGATCCCTTCACCGGGAGTGACTCCTTTAGCAATAACTGGCAGATGCTATAACCTTCGGTTTGTCTTTTGATTGCTTCTATAGTTTCTGATTTGCACAGTGATATATATGATATATCCCGCACCTTATTCGACGAGGAAAGGGCCGACGATCACTTCACCGGGAGTGACCCCTTTAGCAAAACTAGAAAAGCCTCAGAAACACTCCATTTTTAAATTCATTTGATTCTACAACGATATCAAGTTCATTACGCAATAGGTTTTCAGAAAAACCTGTCGTAGCCCTCCGTCATTTCAGATAAGTTGTATATAGTATTCGTGCTATATTTGTTGGCCTTCATCAAGGTGTAGTGTGCGGTAGCTATATGCTGCTTATCTGCTGCATATGATGCGATTGGATTAGGGTAGTCGTGCGACTTTGTTGGCTTTCATCAAGGGTCATGCGGGTGGGTTTAATTCAATCAGGAAATGACGGGTTGAACTTGACTAGTACCCTATGGTTTGTTGGCTTTCGTCAAGGTCATAGGATGCTAGGGGAAAAATTATCGGGAATTTCAAGTGTTGAAATTTGCAATGAGATTGCATACCTTCTATGAGATAGTTGGATCCCGATACCCACTGCGAGTAATTGTTACTCCTGGGAGAGTTTTACACATTACAATTAGCCGATCAAGTAGGTGTCTAGAAAGGTGTCAACGGGGTTACGCCTCTGGAAAAACGAGGTTTACATTAATTAGGTTCGTGCGAAAGCACGGGGGACCTCCCTCAAAGTACCGACACTGGCCTGGCTGAAAGATTGGTGAACTTGTAGCGTGTAATTAATCCCGGCTAGTCTTTCCTTTTAGGGTTTGAAGGAAGATTTGATAGAAACAGTGGGAGCCATCCTGATTAGATAAAATAATAACCAATCTGATCTTGCAAGAGCGCATGCAGAGTGTCTTCTTTTGTCTCTCTCCTGGTAGCGACCATGTCATGCCTTAATCAAGATAAAAATACGGATTATTGACCGAACCCGCTTGTTATACTGAGCTGGGGAACGTTGGTCCCACTCCAGCTTATAATTGTTATAAGACAGAGCAGGAAATTGGGGAATACCAGATTTTCCGTGCCGCCCAAACGAAGAAAGTGCATGTTGATGCATCATCTTCGGGTGTGTTCGTTACAAAGAACTGTTTCTCTGTATCCTCTATGTCCTGGGTATTTGATACCGGATCAGGATCCCAGATATGTAATTTGTTACATAGGGCTACAGATAGGTAGAGAACTGAGAACGGGTGATAAGTTTCATGAGGCAGAAAACGGGGCAAGTGTTGCAGCCAAGTCTGTTGGTCACTGTCACCCTGTATTACAAATACATTGATTCTGAATGAATGTTATTAGATATCGAACCTGATATACAAAATCATATCAGTCTCTTTATAAGTAAAGAAATGATAAAATTTTGTATTGTTGGATAATGTTTTGAACATTTCCTATATCAAAAGTTGATCGGTTCAGGCACGTTATCTAAAAGCATTGATGTTCTAAATCAAACTACAGTTCTTAGTATATGGAACACACACAAGAGGAAGAGTTCAGAAATGAACGAATCCTTCTTGAGGTATTGTAGACTAGGTCATATCAATGCGACCCGACTAGCTAAGTTACATTTAGATGCATATTTAAATTAGTTTGAATTTACATCTTGTGAAACTTGTCAGTCATGTCACAAAGATTAGATGACCATAGCTCTGTTTACTGGAAACAGAGAAAGAGTTAGTGAACTCTTGGTAATATACATGTTGATGTATGTAGGTCCCCTGTCTACACATGCCAAGACTGGTTCTTTGTACTTCATTACATTCTCTGATGATCTCTTTAGATTCAGACATATGTTCCTGTTGAAACACAAGTCCGAACCTTTTGAGATATTCACAGAATATAAGTTAGAAGTAGAGAACCAAAACGGGTATAAGTATCATGCCCTTTGATATGATCAAGGAGGAGAATACTTGAGCACGAAATTCCTGGTTTATTCTAAAGGAGAATGAGATTCTCTCTCAGCATTACTCCTCCGAATACACCATAGCACTATAGTATATCGGGGTAGAGCAATAGCACCCTATGTGATATGGTGTGCTCTATGATGAGTACTACTAAGTTTCCTATTTCATTTTGGGAGTTATGCACTTATGAAGTTGCATACCTATTGAATAGGGTTCAAATCAAATCAGTTGCCTACCACTTCATATGTGATATGGAAAGGGAAGAGCCCGTATCTTAAATTGGTTAAGATTTGGAGTTGTCCGGCCTATGTCTAAAAAGCAAAATCCGGACAAGCTCGAGGCAAGGTCTGTTATGTAGAACTGGAAAGGTTCCAGCTATACAAACTGCAGCTGCTAATTTGGTAGAACTAAAGGATTCGATAGTAACTAATGAACCTCAGCCTCTCCGCTGATCTAGTAGGGTTCCTCACCCACCTGAGAGATACTTCGGTTCCTCTATGACAGTGGGAGCGAGGATTGCATCATGAGATGATGACCCAACTAGTTTCGAGCTGGCCATCAGGAGTGAGACTCTGTAAGAATGGCTGGATGTTTATCGATCTGAGATAGAATCCTTATACACCAACAAAGTATGGACTTTAGTTGCTAAATCTGAAGGGTTAAGTCCCCATCAGGAGCAAGTATATCTTGAGAAGATTACTTGGTGTAGATGGAAAAGTTGAGACTTTCAAAGCTAGACATGTTAAAGGTTTTCATCATCGACCAGGCGTGGATAATGAGGAAACCTTTTTCAAGTAGCTATGCTTAAGTCCATCCAGATCCTACTTGCCACGGCTACATACCATGACTACGATATCTGGCGGTTGGGTGTCATGACTGCTTTTCTAAAATGATGTTTTAGAATAGAGCGTCTGTAAGTACACAGCCAGAGGGCTTCGTAAACAGTGGAAGCAGCGGAAACGTGTGCAAGATGTTTTATGTGATGAAGCAGGCATCGCGGAGTTGGAACATCTGTTTTGATGAGTTAGTCAAACAGTTTGACATCATCAAAATGGTAGATGAACCTTGTATATGCAAAAAGGTAGTGGGGAGTATGGTAGTGATCCTCGTAGAGTACGTGGATGACATACTCTTGATAGGGAAGGAGTTTCCTATGCTACGCTCGGTCAATCTCCGCTTATCACAATGATTCTCCATAAAGGATCAAAGTGATACCTACTAAATCCTGGGTTTTGGATCTATGAGATAGATCTAATTGGATATTAGGACACTCACTAGTTGTAGTGAGATGGTATCAATTGGTCCTGGGGAGAATCACTGGAAGTGTTCCAGGGTGATAAGGACGACTGAATGTCAGTCACAGGCATTATCTTTACCCTCAGTGGTGGGACGGTATGTTGGAAGAGTTCCAAGATAAATACCGTGGCTTACTAGACGATAAAGGCAGGATACATCGCTACTTAAGATGCTAGCAAAGAGGAAGTCTGGGTGTATATTTGTTCATGAGATGAACTTCGTTCCTCCCATTGTGTGACAATGGAGTTGTGGCTTATGCCAGGAACGTCCGTCCCATCAGTGATCCAGACATATTCTAAGGCAGTATCACCTGATCATGGAGATGGTTGATCTCCAGGGTGATCGAGGTTAAGAGAGTAGACTCAGAGGACAACACGGCGGATCCACTCACAAAGGCCTTTTCCCAAAGAGAGACTTTTATGGGATGGTTGAGTATGAGATACTACAACCACTGCTATCAGATGGCCCTAGTGCAAGTGGGAGATTGTTAGTTATATGTATGCCCTAGAGGCCATTACTGTACATTGGATGTATATTGTAGTGGATGCTGGGACATATATAGGGAGGACTTTCTTGCTCGACATGATAGTATGCTATCTGGTTACTCTTTACCTTAACGTGTACATTGATTGTCTCTCTGTTACATGTTGGTAAAGCCCTTAGGATGTGTACTTGACTACCTGGACTATGATGCGAATCATACTAGTAGGGACATGGTAGTCCATAAGTACATCTTTCAAGGTCCCTAGTCGTGGGTGTATCGAGACGGGGCATCGATATACCAGAGTAGACTAGCGTATACCTTCTCGACCCATAGAGATGGGCGATGGATGATCCCATATCCATTGGTGTTTGACATCAGAGATGATATACGGGTGCTCAGTGGAGATTGGGTACACTGGACGGACTCGCCGAGAACTCCCAGATGGTATTATACCTTACGTCAGATGGCAGTTTTCTGGTGACACTGGTACAGGTTAGTCTGCGGACCCGAGATCGTCATAGAGTCTTGTGTGATTCCCACTGTGCTTTGATTTCCACCTTACCACGTCCAAGAGGGCATGCAAAACGGTGGTTTTTGGGTACAGTCCCGAATCACATGGAGGCAATGAGCGATAGGAGGGAATTCGTCTCTCCCGGTATAGGGAATTGATGTTGCGATGTGTTCGATTGGCTATAACCGGAAATCCCTGGCCAGGGTTGCTGAGATTTACTGGTAAGTGTTACCAGTAGTTTCTCGAACTGTTATAGACCTCATATCGACACGACTTATCAAGCTATTGGGGTCTGACGTTTACCACCCCTAGGCGAGATATGCGACATATCAAACGATCAGACCGGACTGTACGGTAAGTGTTACTGGTTGGATTCACAGGAGTGTGAGCGAGCTTGCTCGTCGATCTTATGATCACTCAATACCCGGGTGGCCGTTACGTTTAGCAGACCGCTTGCGGCTTGTGGGTGATTGATATGATCATCACCTGCTGCCGGCGTATTGACGAGTCTTTAGAGTCCTACACAGAGGTTTCCTGGCTCAAGCGAAACGAAATAGGAGCGCATATGAGATATGTGCGGGACCGAGAATGATACCAGTATGTGATACTGTATTCGATTCTCGCGATTTGTGACATTGATCGGTTATATGCGATATAGCCGGGTTATCGGGTCAAGTGTTGATTCGATAAGTTGTTACTATTGATATTAGTCGGTTATATGCAGTATGACCGGATCATTAAATCAAGCGTTGATTTAATGATTTAATGCATAATTATATATTTGATATATTACTTTGCATTAACTAGTATCGGTTCACTTAAAATGGATTTTCTCACTTGATGTGCACATTGTATATATGATATAGTTTTGTGCACTTGTTTATATCATGTTTGATGATACATGCAAACTTGGATTTGTGTAAAGACTTAAACCATGTTTAGTGAATGGTTAGGGTTTCATTTCACTTATTTATTTATCTATTCTTTTTTGGTTAAAAGATAAAAGAAAAACAAAATGGTTGCTTTCAAACATGAAGCTTGTTGAAGCTTCATGAAGCTTTGACCAAGTGACCATTTTGTCTTCATTTCCTTTAACCTAACCATTCACCAAAACCATAGTAAAATCTCTACACATAACCATGGTTGCATTATGATAAGAATCATATGAATTTATATTTTGGAAATGATGATGATATTCTTTCTTCTTCTTCTTCTTCTTATTCTTCTTCTTCTTCAACAATGATGAAAAGCTTGCTACTATCAATGGCAACTTGAGAAAATGAGTGAGAAATCCAATTCTAAAGTGAACCCACTTCCTATTTCTTCATCATCTACCACTTGCCAAGTAGTATAGGGTGTTTTCTTCACAAATTTCATGGCTTGGTGAAGTTGGAGCTTGATCTTGTGTTGCCTCGACGTAGATCATCTTCGGCATCGAAGTCGACGACCTAGCCCGATCATTTCTTCGATGAAACCACCGCAAGAGTCCGGGATCCGATGAGTACAGTGGAGGGACTTCATTACGGAGCTATGGAGGTGGAGGACCGGATCTACAAAGGTTGTAGTCACTTTCCTTTAGCAGTAAAGTCATTTACTTGCATGTTTCGCCTAATCTCTAGTCAACGATCGCATTAGGGTTTCTCGGTACCTAGAATTTTTGAAATTGGCATGGTTGATGCCTTGTGAGACCTCCTTAGAGTGCCTAGGAACCCTACAAGGGACTGCAGAATCAAGTCAGCATATGACTCGTTCTCCAACGTGGTCTCCAGGTCCGTGAGCTTTTTAATATAGCTAATCATTATAGGGACATGGTCCCCTACAGATGATCCGATAGCCAATCTCGCTTGAAGAAATTCCTTTTAGGTATAATATCTTACGATACGAGATTCCTCTCCATATAAAACTTTGTTATGGAGGAAGATAGAAACTAAGTCCATCTTTTTATGCTGCTTCTGGTATACACCATCAACTGAGGCCAACACGAGGCACTTGGCAATCGCACAGTCTTTTTCCCTTGTCTTACAGATATCAACATCCGCGACGGTGGAAACTGGACCTGGGATGGCGGGGGCTATGAGTAGTAATGAGGTGGTCCAGCTTGTCATAGGTAATAGACATCTGAACAAACCTTTGCCAGCCCCTATAGTATAAATCAGTCATTTTATTATCTATCTGTAACCTAATCCGATCACCTGGTCGCTGCAATTAGGAGAGAGAGAAGAAAACACTCGGCATGATGCCCTTGCAAGTTTAGATTGGTTTTTAATTTATATAAATATGATGGATCCCACTGTTTCTCGAATCCTTCCTCAATCCATAAAAGAAGAATTAGTCAGGATTGATCTCATCGTACAATTGTTGCTTAACCGTTCGGCCTGGCTAGTGTCGGTACTTCGAGGGATTTTTTACGATGCTTTAGCGAAGTTCCTTAATTAAAAAACCTCTTTTCCCTAAATGCGTAGCCCCGCTAACACTGTTCTAGACACCTACTTAGTTAATAGCATTGATCGTTAAGTGAAGAATCTCCTAAGGAGTAGCGGATACTCACAGTAAGATCGGGATCCAAATATCATTGTCTGAAAATCCAGAAGGAATCCTACCAACATTATCGCACTCCAAATGGTATGCAGCACTAGCAAGTTTCAATTTCTTTAGAAACTCCCGATGTGGATTTTTGCCCCATGCTCTTATGACTTTGACGGAGGCCAACATATCATAAGTCACATGTCAAGTTCTACCCGTCATTGTCCAGGTTAATTTGAACCCACCTATACATACTCTTGACGAAGGCCAAAATAGTAGTACGACTGTTCCAAACCAACGGATCTATTTATGCTACAGATGAATATCCACCAGCTACCAAACACTATACCTTGGCGAAGATCAAAATACATAACTTGAATACTACTGAATATTCAACTGAAATGACGGAGGGCTACGAATGGTTTTGGCGAAACTGTGAACGTAGTGAACTTGATATAATCGAAGGAAACTGATAGCTTTTAAAAGGTGTGGTTTAAGCTCCGCATTTAAAAGTCTCCTGTTTTAAAATAACCGAGTGGTTTTAAAATTTGTTCAAACGATTCAACTTTGGTTTGTTTGCTTTTCATTAATGTAATGCAGTCCCATCGTTTACACCTATCATCTCAGAAAAATAAGAAAATACCACGTCCACTTATGCCATCCGCATTTGCCACTGGGTCCCGTCATCACCCGTTAGGTTACTCAACTAACAACAGAGCGGGGGCTAGACTAGCGCAGATGAAAAACATAAGCAACGCCTACTAGATATTATACACACACACACACACATTCGTCTCACGCAATAATAGGCATTCCAGATCATACATGAACATATTGGATATAATAGGAATTCTGCATTTCGTTTGAGCCTGTAACGAAAGACAGCTTCCACGGTCGTGATGAATAGCCAAACCCTACCCTAGACCCCTACGGGTGCGGCAAATTACCCGCCAAATACCCAAAGTGAAGCAACCTCCTTCAACAAAGTGAGTAGGCCACTCGGCACTTCAAAGTACTCGGTAGTTTGTGCACCCCAACTTGGATCTATCCGAGGAGCAAAAACAGTAAAACAAATAATACAACGATGGCTACAACCTCAACCCGGATGTGCCCAGCAAAATAATATTACATCACTTTACAAATTTATACATCAAATGAAAGAATGAAAACCCTCATCTCATATCCCCGGCTATTCATCCACGACGATCCAACAAGTTCATATACACAAACCAACATAACATCATTACAGATATGTGCAACCCCGACTAATTGACGTATAGCAATTGGTTGACGTTTCCAAATACATATACACATCACAAAGCTTGTAAAGTAACTACGATATTAGAATTCTACACGCAATTAGCAAGCTTAACCAATTTTCCAAAACTTGAAAATCCAGTAAGCTAAAGTTCCAAAAACGACTTTTAAGCCAATTCGGGAGTCGAAACGAACTCGAAACCCACCCGAATCTTCGCGATGGCGAAGAAAAAAAATTACTGTCGAATGGGGGGCCTCATATGGGTACCCACCCCCAGGGGCCACCAAGAGGTGGCCCCCAAGGGGAGGCAGACCCGAGAGCACCGATCTTTGGTACTCTTGTTGGAGATAGTGCCATCAGAGTCAATTATTGGATCACAGGCACGTGATTGCAATGATTGAGGGCGGACCTATACCGGTAGGACAGTCTTACTCAAGATGATAGTATGCTATCTGGTTTATCTTTATCATCGTGTACTGCTTTAGGTGACCATACTGATCACTATTACACGTTGATAGAGCCCCTAGGTTCTTGCTTGACTGCCAGCAGTATGAGGGCGATCATATACGTTGGAGCTGGGGTCTATAAGCACATCCTTAAAAGGTCCCTAGTCGTGGGAGTTTCGAGACAGGGCATTGATACTCCAGAATAGACTAGTGTATACAGTCGAGATCCCGACGAGGGGTGGTGGCCGGTCTCACAAGCCACTGATGTCAGTTGGTTCACCTAAGATGTATACAGGTGCTCATTGGGTTATGAGTACACCGGACAGGATTCGCCGGGAACATGCTAGTTGGTCTTATACCTGACGTCAGATAGCAGTTCCCTGGTGACATGTGTATAGGTTAGTTCATCGACCAGAGATCGTCATTTGTCTCGTGTGAGTTCCCACTGTACTTTGATTACTACCCAACCACGCTGAAAGGAGACGTGCAAACAGGTTTTAGTTGGATACAGTCCCGAGCCACATAGAAGCAGTGAGCGGATCTGCAGGGGTTCGTCTCTCCCGATATTGGGAGTGAGGTCGCGCTATGTCTAGGAGAGCCATTACACGAAGTCCTTGGCCAAGACAGGAGATTTTCTGGTAGGTATTCCAGTAATATCTCAGGGTGTTCTGGGCTATACTCCGACATGACTTATACCGCTATTGGGGGTCTAACTTTTACCAACCCCCTAGGCCCGCCATGCGATGCTCATAGACGAACGGACTTGACTGTATGGATATTGTCACTGACAGGCTCAGTAGGGTATCAGGATGAGTTCGCTCATCGACGGCCCTTTTGGTCAATAGCTGGTAGCCCGTTACGTATGGCTGATGCCTCTGACGTGCTAGTGGTTAAATCCACAGCCATAGTATTGACGAGTCTTTAGAGTCCCTGATTGGTTCGAAAGAGTGTGTTTGTAGTTTAACCGCAATCAGAACGGTGTCGCGCGTAGCTAGACCGAGGTGAGTACGGGTCGTCCTCAGGGAAACATGGAACCTTTTACTTTTACTTTAGATGTGTTGAGAAAGAGAGGAGGGATAAAGAATTTTATAGAATGATTTCTAGATCTACGTTAAACAAGAATGTAAAATATAGATCTAGATTATTTTAGAGACTTAGATAATATAATAAGAAGGCTTGTAGGGTTCGTTAGGATTTAGTAGTTATGGACGATTAATTAAAAGTTACCCTTTTTATCCATTAATAGATTTAGAACTAGAACGACGATGATGCGTGTAGATTAGGGTTTCTGGAGGGAAAAGGAATCCCACTCGTAACCCTTATCTCGACATGGAACTCCGTTCATATCTAGCCTTTACCAAAACAATCATTAATCTAATCTCTAATCGCGGTCGGAACTAGCAAAGAATTGCTAGCGCGCCCGATTAGGATGTTAATGATTCTTTTGATAAAGTTCCTAAACTTTATAGGACTTAAAAAGGATTTAATTATTTTCATCGTCCATTAGCCTACTCTAATCCTACGAACCCTAAAAAGTGGAGAATTACTCGCGCATGTTGGGAGAAGAAGATGAAAAGAAACAGAGGGAAAACATAATGTAAAATGCAAAAAAAAATTAAATAAAATAACTACCTTTATTAATCGACTTGAACAAACTACACTTTTGATCCATAGAAAATTATTACAACTAGTTGCTTCTCGATCTTTCCTAAGGAGGTAGTCGAACAATCGATGATCAGCCTGGATGCGTGAGCGTCTGGGGCTTCGTGATCGCGTCGGCTTGATAAATTTTCCAAGAGGCTCTCGGTGCCTTTTTATAGTGCAAAGCCAGAATCTTATTATTGAAAACTTGGTAAAATGTAGCCTGGATTCACCCCAAAAAGTCTTGCGCTCTAACTCCCTAGAATTGCGGCGGATCCGCGGCCCAAGGGTGGGTTTGGCCGCGGATCCGCGCTCAATGGGTGAGATCTTTTTATGAGTTTTCTTAGGCTTGCATCTTGTGACATGTGGCAATCCTAGGCACCTTCAGAATTCAGAAATCTTCTCTCGGTTGCTTCCAGACTTGGTCTCCAAGTTTTGCTTCTTAATTTGGCAAGATTTCTTTAACAGCTTGATTTCTTTGATATATTCTGTATAACAACTTGGAAAATTCTGCACAATAATCTTAATTAATATTTAGTAGACTTAGTTCTACTAGGATTTGGTCAATGAATTTATTTGCATACATTTTTCTACCAAATGCTAATTAAAATATATTAACACATGGAAAATGGTGTTTTCACACATAAACCCTCATATATATAATATATTATAATAAAGTCCTTTTTTAATATGAAAATGGTAGGAAAAATGTAATACAAATGTGCAGTTTTATCAACTGAACAAATACCCCCAAACTTATCTTTGATCGTCCCGGGAAAACTTGTTTTTTTAAGAGGAGAAAAAGAAATAAGAAAACTAAGCACACTTTCGTAGGCAGACACGATTGCACTGAGCACGTGCAACAAGCCGTTAAACCTCTAGGTGTCCCTAGTATGAGGAGTGTTGTCTCCTGAGGGTTTTTAGCGGATTACACCCACAAAATCCAATAACAAAATAGAGATGGTGAAATTTTCATATAAAGATAAGAACCATAAAAGAAAGACCTTGAAAAGAAGAGTTTCTAACTATACTAGCTTTTCAGTTGTCAAGAGCCCTATCTTAATAGTCATGAAAAAATGTTAGAAATCACATCATCCCTCAATAAAACATCTTCTTTATTCTTCATTCCTACCTTTCATCCAAACATTGATCATATACCCCTACGTGTGTGTATAGGACATCCCTACACTCGGAGAATTCAATTCAAGCTATCATACTCTTGTCCATCTACCTTAGTACTTTTTAATTTGATGAATACTTAGGTTTGCTTACACATTTTCATGCGACCGTTAATACTTCTTGAGGTACTAACCGACCGATTACTCATGTGTTTGCTGATTAGGTGATAATATTTCCTCGTCTTGCACCACCTAAGGCTTAGCAGTGACTCCCAGACCAGTTGGCCTTAGGGCACTCGGTGAAGAGGCACCTTCGCTATATTTTTTTATTGCTGCCTTGGCGATAACAAAACCAGTGTTCATTTTTTTTTCTTCTCACCATTTTCATATTTTCTTCATTTTTTTTCATTTCCTTCATACTTTGGCTTTTAGACAAGAGTATTTCAAGGTATCCTCTACTCTCCCGAGTTTCAAGACGTGCGTAAGTGCATATAGTAGAGTATCAACATTCAAATGTTCGGCTTCCAGAATAGAAACTATTTTTCAGACTTATTTTTATCCTCAGATTAGTGACTTCCTTCATTTTACTAACCCTTGGGACAACAGCTCATAACTACTTATTACTAGTTCGTTTAAGAAAGCTTCTAATTTTCTTGGTTTTCTTAAACTATTCCTATCATTTGGATGTAATTTTTCACTTTCTATTCTTTTGTTAGAAAAGAATTTTTTTTAATTTTTGAAAATGTTGTGCTTATGCAAAGTATGATGCAAATTGATGTGTAAATAAGCACAAACCTCCCCCAAACCTGTTTTCAACAGTGTCCTCACTGTTGCTATCTGCTGGATCATAAAAACCTGTAAGCTTGGGGGGAAATTATTAATGGGGGAAAAATTATATGAAAGTGAAAATTCTCACCCAAACTTATTTTTGGCTCACAAATTTGAGGACAAAAGTTTTGTGCAAGAGCAAAAAATATACCCCCCTCAAACATGAGTTAGACAATACGAAGCATTTTAAGAGGGGGTGAGTCATTTGGTCAAAGTAAGACTTTACAAAGACCAAAAGTCAACACCAACCATTCAAAGATTTTATCAGTATATCGTATAGGTTGGTGGAAGAATGTGTTGTATCGAGTCAAGAAATAATGGGGAAGGGATAAGAGGTGGTCTGGAAAGGGTTTGAAATTAGAGAAAAGAAAGAATGAGGATGAAGATGAATGATTAGGAAGAAGGAATGGTGACGGTTCAACTTCTATAGGTGGAGATTGATCAATCACAAAATCCGTATTGTTTAAAAATTCAAGTTCATCAGCAAAAAGTTCTTCAGAACTTTTATCAATGGTGTGATTGAACATTTTGCTGTCAAAGAGTTTTATGCCAGAATTTATTCTACTTGATTCATAAAAAAATCACTGAGGTAGAGGACTCGAAAAACTCATCTATCTCTTTTTCAAAAATATCCAAATCAAGTTGAATTTCTGGTATTACTGAACTTGAATTAACGGATTGTGATTTATCAAGACTCACTGAAACTATAGGAACAGAAGAAGAACCGGAGAAAGTAGAAGGTGAAATGGGTAAACAAATTGGTGTGTCGAGTGTTGCAGAACCAGATGTGGAAGATGGAGGCTGTATTTCTTCGGGTATACCTTTATCATCAACTTCAAGACATATTTGGGGTTCGGGGAGAATTAAAGGCTCAAGATGATGACTACAAGGAAGTGAAAGGATTTGATGAACTGGTGGGACAAAATCATCCAAAATTTCGGGTTCATCAATCAATATATCCCCAATGTCAATCACCTCATTTTAGTGAAGGTTAAAATTCTCAAACTCCTCATCAAAAGTATGGTTTTCAATCAGTTTTGGTTCAAGAGTGGAGGTGTAGAGATCACAAGGGTTGGGTATGGTTTCACTTGAAAGGGACCCTTCACAGTTGGGTAAATCAAACACTACAAAGTCACACAACTTATCAGACATTGTTCTTGATGAATCTATGAAACTGGAGTTGTGGAGTTCAGTTTGGAATGGGGAGGTTTGATTAGGAAGGGTGTACAGTTCTGTCTTACTACGCAAATCCTTCATAATTTGATTCGTCAGTTCCATAAATTTTTCTAATGTCTGCTCCAGACTGGTCTTGGATTGATAAGGGGTTTCAGTATAAGATTGAAATTCCCGTGGATAATTAAAACTCCCAAATGACTGATTAGAAGAACTGTCTAAAGTAGGTGGAAAAGTCGGATTGGATTGATAGGAACAGAATGGTTGCTGAACTTGGGTAGGAGTAGGATCAATATTATGATAAGAAGAATATTGATATGGGTTGGTTGGTTGGCAATATACAAACCGCATATCAAACTTGATTGGTAGTCATTATGCGTGTTCAAGTTTAGTTAATTACCGCAATCAAAACGGTTTCGCCTGTAGCTAGCCGGTTGAGTACGGGTCGTCCGCAGGGAGATGGGAATCTTTTTCTATGTGCTTTAACGAGTTAAGTCCGATTTTCCAGATTTGTTTGTGATTAACTAAGTGTTAAATTGATATGTAAAGAGAGCTTGTTAGGGTTAGGATTAGGTTAGTTTGAGTTAGGAGTCGCTCACTTCTTTCGTTGCCACTCTTAATATCGGTGTTACGGTAATCGGCAAAAACGGGGATTAGCACGACTAGGAAGAAACTTGCGAGTATAAGCTAGGCTTTCCAACGCTTAAGTTCTTCCTTTTGGTGCTTATCCGTCCGTTCTTGGCTCTTAGCCATAACCTCCGGTTAATTCAACCACAATCGGTCTCACTACGGAATCACCGCTATCATGTAGGATAGGGTGCCGTAGGGAGCGGATTGTGGTTCAATTAACGGGAGTCGGATTAAGATGTTGGACAAGGAAAGAGTGAGAGAGATTTACTTCTCTCAAACTTCCCTTATCCTACCCTAACAAGTATGAAACTACTCACACATCATAACGAAAAGAAAATAAAACAAAAGAGGAAGATAGAAAGAAGGAGATTAGAAGATAACAACTAGCTATTTGCGACCTCACCTTGGCAAGGATCAAGCGTAAGCATCATGGTTGTTTAAGGATAAAGGAAAAGAGAGAAGAAAGAAACAACAAGAAATAACAACAACTAAGTTAACAAATGAAAATTACAACAATTAACATAAGAGCAAGACAAGTATAATAATAAAATGAACTTCTTTATTCATCATTCTTCACTCACAAAAGCTCACTACAAGTTTTTCAATGGAGAAGAGATGAGAAAAGGGAGAAGAACAAGTATTCTAAACCCTAAAAAATACAAGATTAAGCAGCCTTGGCTTCACAAGGTTCTGGGCTATTTATAGGCAGGGAAAAGGAAATCTAGGGCAATATTCTGAATGTACATAGAAAGACAAAAATCCCTCTAAAAGATCATCAGCCGACAAGGCAAGACGGCCGCGGAACCGCGGCCGTGACCCCCTATTGGCCGCGGTTCCGTGGCCGTTTAGTAGAGTTGGGCTCTCCGGTTTTTTGTGCTTCCTTGGTTCTCTCTATACTTTATTCTGGTATATGTGTTTTCTCAGATTTTCTTCACGATTTTTCCAGAATTTCTGTTGAGCAAAAGGTGATTTGATGTGGATCTTTTTGTCATGATTTCCTCGAGCTCCGCGTAGATTTCTTGGATCTTGTGTTGCCATTGAGCCTTGTGTATGAAAATGACATTGATTTGCCGTTTTGTCTCTTAAACTGGTGTGTGGCAACAGACGGATAAAGAGCGAAGATCCGTGTTTTATCTGTGGTTGGCAGGAACCCGGGTTTTGTCGTGTTTTTCCATGAATTTCATCGTTTAGAGCCGAGAACCTGTATCCTGCAATTGACTAGCAAACACGGCTCAAGAGTATCTACCGATATGCAATGTGATAAAAATTGGGGGTATAAAAATGCAAAAATCTGATATGAACAAATACCCCCAAACTTATCATTTGCTCGTCCCGAGCAAAGCCAATTTTATTCACAAAAAATTTCCTAACCTCACTTTCGCAGGGAACGCGATTGCACTGAGCATGTGCAACAAGCCGTTAAACCACTAGGTGTTCCTAGTAGGAGGAGTGTTGTCTCCTAAGGGTTTTCAGCGGATACTACCCACAAAATCCGGTCAACCTGGTTTTGCGAAATTACTATGATTCAAAACCCTAAAGTTTTGTTTTCAGAAAATAACAATTCTATGATCCCAAGTCTAGACTATCAAACCCTTATTTTTCACACCTCGCTTCTTATTTAACTACAGATTTTATATGTCTTTACGTGCAGTGCAAATAGTGTCGTTAAATTTCCAGAAGGATCGATTTAAGTCATCATGTTACACAATAAGGCCCAGATAAAATTTTTGAAAGGATTACATAAGTTTTATAAAGAGTTAAGCATTTTTCAAGTTTCGTTTTCCAGTAAAGTTTCAACTACAGAATTTCTATCTTCCCTGACAGAAAACTAGGTCTTATTTTTCACTCCACCTTTTTCTTGTTTTCATTTCATGCACACCTCTGTGAACGTGCAATAGTCTTTATCATAGAATAAAACCTTCATATCTCCGTTATATTTTTTTTTATAAAAGCCTGTCTTTTATCAAGATTATTCTCACACAAAGAACCGTTAGGAATTTTAACTCGGAGAGAACACTTGCTTGACTTTGTTTTAAACTGGACTTTCTAGGCTTCTTAGCGAGCTTTGGGCCAATGCACCCAAACCAGTTGGTTTTAGGGCATTAGGTGTAGAAACACCCCAGCGGACTTAATTACTCAAGTTACCTAGGTCCAAAAACAAAAGACAGTTTGGCGTGAAAATCATGATGATTTAATACGAACGGAGATATAACCGGCAGTTCAATATTTTTTGGATAAAAGACGTGTTTAGTGGGTTCGGTGTGTAATTATTCCAATCAAGTTCCAGATGGGTTATTTTTCAGACTTAGTTCCAATTAAGGCATCAATAACATTCCTTCATATTCACTTACTTCATAAACTATTCTTGATATTACTTATTTCAGAACAAGCCTATTTGATCCTCAGAAAATCATTGATCCATTTAAAAGTTTTTCGACATAAAAGACTTGTCATCTAATTCCCAAAAACTCACGACACGTGTAGTGTGATGTAAAGACGTATATCAGCTATAGTTATCTTCAAAGGAGAGTTATCTTTCAGGTTTTCAAAATCTAAAAATAAGATTTAGTTATTCTTATTTTATCAAACAAAACCATCGAAATGTTGAATCAGAGTCCTCCCACTAGCTAACTCGACAGAAAAGTGTTTATGTTTTTAGAAAATTTTCTGATTTTTATGGATTTTATGGAATTAAATATGCAGATGCAAAATATACATATGAATGCGAAGGTAAGAAATGCGTACCGAGCGTACCCCCAAACTTAAACTGGACAGTGTCCTCACTGTCATTGCATGAAGAGATCATTTGAAGGGTCAAAATTGTCGGTTAGCTATACACAATTTTTTTTTTGTTTTTAAAGAAAAGAAAAAGAAAAAGAATGGAAACAAATATCCACAAATATATACAAAGTGTTTTCTACATACCCCCAAACTTATTTGGAACAGTGTCCACTGTTCTTGGCTGGATAACCGAAGTTTGGTGGTAGGCAAAGGAAGATAATGCAGGATAAACCGGCTCCTGTAAGACCAGGAGCTCCTCTGTTGGTTCGGCGCTAAGGTACGGTTTTAGTCGGTGTCCGTTCACTTTGAAAAATGAACCGTCCTTTGGATTTTCCAAATCCACAGTGCCCTGCGGATACACATTCCGCACAAAATACGGCCCTTTCCAGCGAGATCTGAGCTTTCCTGGATGGAAGTGAAGTCGGGTGTCGTAAAGCAGTACCTGCTGACCAGGTACGAAGGTTTTGCGCAAAAGGTGTTTATCGTGAAACACCTTCGTTCGATTGTTAACGACAACCGCGTTATCGTAAGCCTCATCCCTAAGCTCGCTCAGTTTGTTCAACTACAGCTTCCGATGGCTGCCCGCATCTTTGAGAGACAGATTCAGCTCCTTTATCGCCCAAAATGCACGATGCTCTATTTCGACAGGTAGGTGGCAAGCTTTTCCGTACACAAGCCGATAGGGAGACATGCCAAGATTGGTCTTATAAGCGGTTCGAAATGCCCAAAGGGCATCAGTGAGTTTCAGCGACCAATCCTTACGGTTCTTGGAAACCGTCTTTTCCAGTATCTGCTTGATTTGCCGATTTGAAATTTCGGCCTGCCCGCAGGTTTGGGGGTGGTAGGGCGTAGAGAGCTTATGATTAATGGAGTATTTCCGCATAAAGGCCTTGAAAGTTTTGTTGCAGAAATGACTTCCATTGTCGCTAATGATCGCTCGGGGGTGCCCAAAACGGGAGAAAATGTTTTCTTTAAGAAACCTAACGACAACCTTGTTGTCGTTAGTCCGGCTGGGCACAGCCTCGACCCATTTAGAGACGTAATCAACAGCGAGAAGGATGTACAAGTTCCCGAAAAAGCTGGGAAACGGCCCCATGAAATCTATTCCCCAAACATCGAAAATCTCCACAACCAAGATCGGTTGGAGCGGCATCTCGTTCCTCCGGGATATCCGGCCCATGTGTTGGCACCGGGAGCAAGTCTTGCAATAGTCATGAGCGTCTTTGAAGAGTTGTGTCCAGTAGAAACCACATTGCAAGATCTTCTCAGCTGTCTTTCTGGGGCCAAAATGCCCGCCACACGCTTGATCGTGGCAAAATGACAGCACACTCTTGAATTCCTCGTCAGGGACACACCGACAAATAATCTGGTCGGGACAGTACTTGAACAAATAGGGTTCGTCCCAGTAAAAGTATTTTACTTGGGATAAGAAGCGAAGTCTGTCCTGACTTGACCATTCAGTCGGTAGTAATCCTGTGGCCAAATAGTTCACAATATCTGCGAACCAGGGTTCGCAGGATACTGTCAAGAGCTGTTCATCCGGGAAAACGTCGTTGATCGGAATTGGAAGCGAAGGCGAAGAAGGAAGTCGTGAGAGATGGTCGACAACTACGTTTTCACATCCTCGTTTGTCCTTAATGACAAGGTCAAACTCTTGAAGCAAGAGGATCCAACGTATTAACCGAGATTTTGCATCTTTCTTCGCAAAAAGATGGCGCAGAGCAGAATGGTCAGTGTAGACAATGACTGGAGAGCCGATGATGTAGGGCCTGAACTTTTCTAAAGCAAATACAACAGCTAAGAATTCCTTCTCAGTTGTTGTATAATTGAGTTGGGCGTCGTTCAGGGTTCGGCTCGCATAATAGATTACGTGCGGTATCTTGTTGATGTGTTGTCCAAGGACAGCACCAATGGCAAAGTCGGATGCATCGCACATAATCTCAAATGGGTGCGTCCAGTCAGGCGAAGAAAGAACGGGAGCAGAAGTGAGTGAGCTTTTCATTGACTCGAATGCAGTCACACAGCTCGAGTTGAAGTCGAATGGCGTATCCTTGGCCAGCAAAAGAGTCAAGGGCCTAGCAATCTTGCTAAAGTCCTTGATGAACCGTCTATAGAAACCGGCATGGCCAAGGAAGGCTCGGATATCTCGGACGCATCTGGGAGGAGGTAGATTGGAAATGACCTCAATCTTTGCTTTGTCAACCTCTATGCCATTTTGCGAGATGATATGTCCTAAGACAATACCTTCGCGCACCATGAAGTGGCACTTCTCCAAATTCAAAATGAGATTCTTGTCCTTACATCGGGTAAGGAAAGCGTCAAGATGCAGCAAACACTCGTTGAAGGAATCGCCGAAGATGGAGAAATCGTCCATGAAGATCTCCAGAAATTTTTCCACCATGTCTGAGAAGATTCCCATCATACACCGCTGGAAGGTAGCGGGCGCGTTGCATAACCTAAAGGGCATGCGACGATATGCGAACGTGCCGAAAGGACAAGTGAATGTGGTCTTGTCCTGGTCTTTTTCGGCGATGGGAATCTGATTATAGCCGGAGTAGACATCAAGAAAGCAGTAGTACTCGTGTCCGGCCAATCGTTCAAACATTTGGTCAATGAAAGGTAGCGGAAAGTGGTCCTTCCGCGTTGCGGCGTTGAGTTTTCTGTAATCGATGCATACTCGCCACCCCGTTTGGGTGCGAGTAGGGATTAACTCGTTCGCCTCGTTGGTTATGACCGTTATACCTGATTTCTTGGGGACAACGTGAATGGGGCTAACCCACTGGCTATCAGAGACAGGGTAAATGATACCACTATCTAGACATTTTACGATCTTCTTCTTCACAGCCTCTTTCATGACTGGATTGAGACGTCTTTGTGGATCCCAGGCTGGTTTGGCATCATCCATCAGATGAATGTGATGTTCAATGATCAGGGGACGAATCCCCTTGATGTCCGCCATGGACCAGCCAAAAGCTTGCCTGTTGCTGTGCAAGACCGTGAGAAGGGCTTTCTCTTGCTCTGGAGCTAGAGAAGCCGAGATGATGACATGGAGGGTCTCGTTCTCACCTAAGTAAGCGTACTTAAGGTGAGACGGCAAAGGCTTGAGTTCGAGCGTTGGAGGTGAAACGATTGAAGGCAAGATTGGTGAAACGGTCTCGAACTCAAAAGATTCCAGCAAAGGTTCAAAACGAGTGTAAGCGACCGAGTCGGATGGTTCAGGTAACTCATCCGGAAATTCGAAGGATTCAAACTTGGGTTGCGAGCGGCTAAGATCATTCATGAACGTGAAACACTCGTAGTCATTATCGGGCGCAGAAACAGCAGCAGGTTCGAAGAGGAACGCACTAGTGGTGTCAAGGTTATCGTGTTCGAACAGAAACTCCTCGAATTCACACTCTTCAGGGGTGATCTCCTGGATTGAGCAAACGTCAAGTATATGAGCATTAGGTTCGGCGGGCTGATTCCCCAACCTAAAAATGTTGAGTTCAATCGTCATGTTTCCAAAAGAGAGGTTCATCGAACCATTGCGACAATTGATCACAGCATTTGAGGTTGCAAGGAATGGGCGACCGAGTATCACCGGAATTTGATTTCGGGGGTTAGCTACAGGCTGTGTTTCTAATACAATAAAGTCAACGGGGAATATGAAGTCCCCGACTTTGATTAACACATCCTATAGCTCACCCCTAGGATGGGTGATCGATCGGTCGGCCATTTGGAGAGTACAGTGTGTGGGTTTCAGCTCTCCTACGCCTAATTGCTCGTATACTGAGTACGGAAGCAGGTTAACACTGGCACCAAGATCTAATAGTGCGCGGTTGATGTTCTTATCCCCAATGGTAATAGAAATCGTAGGACAGCCAGGGTCCTTCCGTTTTTGTGGTAAAGATTGGGTAAGGGCATCACTCACAGCACTAGCCAAGAAAACTTTCTTGGGTACCTGAGACTTCCTTTTTTTCGTGCACAAGCCCTTTAAGATTTTCGCGTAGGAAGGGACTTGTTGGACAGCATCTAAAAGAGGAATGTTAATGTTAACCTGCTTAAATAACTCCAGAATCTTCTCAATTTGAGGGTTTTGTTTATTAGACCTCAACCGGTTTGGAAATGGGACGTTTTTAAAATTGGTTGAGTCTAATGCTTGTGGAGGAGATTGTGGAGTTGGAACGGATCCCAGAACAGGTGTTTTCATGGAGTGAGAAGTGGGTCCATTCAGAGCAGAAGAAGAGGAAGGAGAGCCTTGTAAAGAATGGAGAATAGGCTCAGAAGACGAAGAAGCAGGAGAAGAAGAAGAAGAAGAAGAAGCGGCCGGGGTGTCATCGTTGTTCCGTGTGCCGATGTTGGTATGCAGCATCCTTCCCGATCTCAATGTGGTCACGGCACTCACATTATGATTCTATTGTTCAAGAGCAACATGTACATTATGTGGGTGACCGGGATTAGGGAGTGGCTGGGACGGGAGTTTCCCCTTCTCTCGCTCGCTTAAGGCCGCATTCAGTTGTGCAATCTGGGCCTCGATGGTCTTCATGCTTTTCCCATGAGCGGCAGTGTGTTGCACTAAGGACTGAATGGAAGACTGGATGTTGGCGGTGGATTGTGTCGATTGTTTAACGAACGCCTCCAGACTTCGTTCGAGCGAGGAAACCTTATCGTTGTTTACGGAACAAAGTTGTTTGGTTGAAAAGAATTGTTGGGTGCAAAGCTGTTCGTCTGATTTTGAAAAGGTTGGGGTTGGTAGGGCTGCTGAAACTGCTGTTGAGTTTGTTGTTGCGCTTGTTGTTGCGGCGGAGGGGGCCTTTGGAACTTGTTGCCTTGGAATTAATTCTGATTCTGATTCCAGGCGAAATTGGGGTTGTTCCTCCAATCGGGATTGTAGGTGGAAGAGTATGGATCATTCCTTGGTCTTTACCGGAATGCAGCATTAACCTGATCATGTCCTTGCGATGGTGGATTGTAAGGACACTCTTCGGTTAAATGAGAACGATCGGAACAAAAAGCGCAGATGGTACGCAGGGGAAGAACAGGGGCAGGAGCAGGAGAAGAAAATTTGCTCTCTATCGCTTCAAGCTTTCTCGTTATTGCAGCCATTTCAGCTTTCATCGCAATAGAGACATCAAGTTGGTGAATTCCTACCCTAGACTGACCGGTAGAAGTGGAGGTAGAAGAAGAAGAGGTCGGTCTGGTGCTCTCCCATTGTAGCATTTGCTCCGCAAGGTCATCAAAGAATTGCCACGCTTCCTCGTCAGATTTCGATAGGAAGTGGCCCTGACAGATGGTTTCCAACAACTGCTTCGTTGCTGGGTTCAGGCCCTCGTATAAGGTTTGGCAAAGTTGCCATTTCTCTATACCGTGGTGAGGACACTGAACAAGAAGGTCTTTGTACCGGTCAAAGCACTTCCAGAAAGGTTCAGAAGGAAGCTGAGAGAATTGGTTGATTTCATTGCGAATCCTTGCGGTTTTATGATTCGGATAAAATTTCCTTAGAAACGCTTTTACAAACTCATCCCAACTGGTTATGGAATGGGAAGCGGTGCTATACAGCCATTTTTCAGCAAGATCGCATAAAGTGAACGGAATGACCCGTAGACGTATAGCATCGTCCGACAGTTGGGTAGTTTTCATCATGGCACAAACGTTTTGAAATTTATTGATGAAGATATAGGCATCTTCAGATTCAAGCCCATGAAATCGTGGAAGCATGTTGATGAAGTGGGGCTTAATTTCAAAATTATCCCCATTGGCCGGTGGAAGAGAAAGGCAGGTGGGAAGTGCAGAACGGGTGGGATAGAAACGATCCTGGAGCGCGATTCGCTGCGGCGCTACAACAGGCGGTGGTGGTGGGTTATTGGTCTCCGTAAGAGGTCGAGCCAATCCAGGGGTAGTCAAAGAGTTGTTCGGATTAAATCCTGACATCGCGGAAGAAGAGGTTGGTGAAGGTGAAGGTGAAGATGTGTGAACAGAATTCCGGTCAACGTCGGAGTTGGCCGGCAAAGGTAAAGGTGAAAGAGGAGTGGACGGAGTTTCGACGTCTGAGTCGATCGCGTAGTCGGTAGCGACTAACGTAACGCGGACTAGGCGGACGCTAGTGTCCCGAGTCCAAGCGGACATACACTAAACGAGTTTAGTATAGTCAAAGCGGAGAAGGTGAGGGTAAGAAAACGTCAATGGAGAAATACGATGGGTGGTGGGTGAAAAATGGATTTGGCGACAAAGGGCAAGTTTTTATAAAAGTTTTTGATTTTTTTTTGTTTTTTTTTTAGAAAGTGCTTTACAGAAATATGTACGGACTTACGGCTTTAAGCAATCACAAACAAGATATGCACAATCTCACCTAGATCTAGGGTCACCTAGGTCTGCTAGACAGCTCCTAACTGTTCCAGAGGGCTAGAAATAGGACCTCAAACCGCCTCTTCTCCGTCAAATGCGGCCAGATAAGTGCCAGGTAAGTGGGAGGTTGTCCAACGCTTTCGCGAAGTTCCTTAATTAAAAACCACTTGCCTTCGTCACACTTGCCTAGACACCGCAAAAGTCAGATAGGATAAACGGCCGATGCCTGTAACTAGTCCTCTGTCCTATTGAGCGCGAAGTCCTTAGGGCTGAGTCTAGTATTTTTTAAATTAACAATGGTCAATGCATATGCTTTTTGTGATTTTTGGGGTCCTGGGAAGGGTGATGAAATCCCCACCCAATCTGAATTAGTTTCAAGCCCCTTAAGTCCGTATTAAGAAATGCAAAGCAGTAACAAATCAACTGCAAACAATTTTATTTTTAGCGCGGCGCAAAGAATCCTGCACAAGAACAGTTTATTGGAAGGGGGAAGAGAATTTGCGCAAAGAATGCTGCAGAAAACACAGTTTATTGGAGTCCAGAGGAGTGGGAGAGAGGAAAGTAGGACTTACAGAAATTTTGGTAGCCCGAAGGCACCAAACGGCCGCGGTTCCGCGGCCTAAGCCTCCTTATGCCGCGGTTCCGCGGCGGTTTGTTGGAGTTGGGTTGCGGAAAGTTTTGGGTGTGCTCTGTTGGGTGTCCTATGCTTGTCTGGATGTGCTGAATTTTGACTTGATTACTGTATCTGCTCCAGATTTTTACAGTAGACTGTTTGCTTCGTTTTGATCCGTCGCGGTGTAGCCGCGAAATATGGGTCTATCTTCCCACGTCTTTGGCACTGAACTTGAACTCCGTATTATCCTTCACACTTGCACAAAAACTAATCAAAAATAACAAGATGAATTTTTTACAAAGTATATTTTTTTGTTTTGTTTTTCGGTTATATTTATATTCACAAGTTAACCCGAAATTACACAAAGAAATAAACTACCGTCTCCCCGGCAACGGCGCCATTTGATTGGTAGTCATTATGCGTGTTCAAGTTTAGTTAATTACGGCAATCAAAACGGTTTCGCTTGTAGCTAGCCGGTTGAGTACGGGTCGTCCGCAGGGATATAGGAATCTTTTTCTATGTGCTTTAACGAGTTAAGTCCGATTTTCCAGATTTGTTTGTGATTAACTAAGTGTTAAATTGATATGTAAAGAGAGCTTGTTAGGGTTAGGATTAGGTTAGTTTGAGTTAGGAATCGCTCATTTCTTTCGTTGCCACTCTTAATATCGGTGTTACGGTAATCGGCAACAACGGGGATTAGCACGACTAGGAAGAAACTTGCGAGTATAAGCTAGGCTTTCCAACGCTTAAGTTCTTCCTTTTGGTGCTTATCCGTCCGTTCTTGGCTCTTAGCCATAACCTCCGGTTAATTCAACCACAACCGGTCTCACTACGGAATCACCGCTATCATATAGGATAGGGTGCCGTAGGGAGCGGATTGTGGTTCAATTAACGGGAGTCGGATTATGATCTTGGGCAAGGAAAGAGTGAGAGAGATTTCCTTCTCTCAAACTTCCCTTATCCTACCCTAACAAGTATGAAACTACTCACACATCATAACGAAAAGAAAATAAAACAAAAGAGGAAGATAGAAAGAAGGAGATTAGAAGATAACAACTAGCTATTTGCGACCTCACCTTGGCAAGGATCAAGCGTAAGTATCATGGTTGTTTAAGGATAAAGGAAAAGAGAGAAGAAAGAAACAACAAGAAATAACAACAACTAAGTTAACAAATGAAAATTACAACAATTAACATAAGAGCAAGACAAGTATAATAATAAAATGAACTTCTTTATTCATCATTCTTCACTCACAAAAGCTCACTACAAGTTTTTCAATGGAGAAGAGATGAGAAGAGGAAGAAGAACAAGTATTCTAAACCCTAAAAAAAACAAGATTAAGCACCCTTGGCTTCACAAGGTTCTGGGCTATTTATAGGCAGGGAAAAGGAAATCTAGAGCAATATTCTGAATGTACATAGAAAGACAAAAATACCCCTAAAAGATCTTCAGCCGACAAGACAAGACGGCCGCGGAACCGCGGCCTAGACCCCCTATTGGCCGCGATTCCGCGGCCGTTTAGTGGAGTTGGCCCCTCCGGTTTTTTATGCTTCCCTGGTTCTCTCTGTACTTTATTCTGGTATATGTGTTTTCTCAGATTTTCTTCACGATTTTTCCAGAATTTCTGTTGAGCAAAAGGTGATTTGATGTGGATCTTTTTGTCATGATTTCCTCGAGCTCCGCGTAGATTTCTTGGATCTTGTGTTGCCATTGAGCCTTGTGCATGAAAATGACATTGATTTGCCGTTTTGTCTCTTAAACTGGTGTGTGGCAACAGACGGATAAAGAGCGGAGATCCGTGTTTTATCTGTGGTTGGCAGGAACCCGGGTTTTGTCGTGTTTTTCCATGAATTTCACCGTTTAGAGCCGAGAACCTGTATCCTGCAATTGACTAGCAAACATGGCTCAAGAGTATCTACCGATATGCAATGTGATAAAAATTGGGCGGTATGAAAATGCAAAAATCTGATATGAACAAAACTCTTCTCCGGACAGTGGTGGTGATGGTTGATATTGGTCCGGGTTGAAACTTTGGCCTCTAGACCTAGCTATGTGCTCAGCAATGGACATTCGTCTAGGGGCTTCCTCACTCTGGGTATGAACTGAAACAGGTGTAGGATTATGATACGGTTGATAAGACCTAGACTGAGGTGGCCAACTGTTTCTTCCTGCTTGTTCTATATGATCTCTTAAGGACATGGAAGAGCCGGTCGGTATACCGAAGGGATTTCGAAAACAAGAGATATCTGGTTGTGGACAGCAAAGCTCGGCAAGTGTTCTTCTGTTTAGGTCACCCATTATAAGAAGAGAAGAAGGGGGAAGGGGTAAAAGGGAGAGAAAGTAATTGGTTTGTTTTAAAAAAAAAGACGGATTTAGACAAATCACAAAAATGCACAACCCTAGAACTATGGTTACCTAGGTCCAGTCTCTAGACCGCTCCTAGACTTCCAAAGGACAAGCCGCAGGATAAATCCTCTACCGCCTCCGTACTACCCATGTAGCCAGGAAAGTGCCAAGTAAGTGGGAAGGAACCACGTCGTGGGCCTAATTAAAAACCACTAGCCTTCGACACACTTGCCTAGGCACTACAAAAATAATGCGGATAAACGATAAATTACCCACGACCTTCCTCTGTCCTTATTGAGCGCGACAGTCCTTAGAGTCTGGTCTAGATATTTTTTAAATTAATGAAGGGTTGATCTATATGCTTGGTTTGTGATTTGTGGGGCTTAGGAAGGGTGATGAAATCCCCACCTAATCTTGATTTGGTCCTTGCCCCTTAAAGATCCGTATTAAAATATGCAAAAACAAACCGAAAAACAAAACTTTGCAAAAAGATTTTTGAGCGGTGATATTTTGCAAAGAATCCTGCAGAAAATAGATTTTATTGGATTTTAAAGGAGAGAGAAAGGAGTTAGAATCTTACCAGAGAAGTGTGAACCCTAGATCTCCTGTTTCCTCAAGTCCATGACTCCAGATTTCCTCGCAAAAATTCACACAATAATCGTTAAATATACATTTTGCAGTTTTGTTTTAATAATGATATGACTCGTCTAAGAATTCAACACAAATAGTAAAAATAAAAAATTACGCACGTTTCCCCGGCAACGGCGCCATTTGATTGACACGAAAAGGTGTGTTTGTAGTTTAACCGCAATCAGAACGGTGTCGCGCGTAGCTAGACCGAGGTGAGTACGGGTCGTCCTCAGGGAAATATGGAACCTTTTACTTTTACTTTAGATGTGTTGAGAAAGAGAGGAGGGATAAAGAATTTTATAGAATGATTTCTAGATCTACGTTAAACAAGAATGTAAAATATAGATCTAGATTATTTTAGAGACTTAGATAATATAATAAGAAGGCTTGTAGGGTTCGTTAGGATTTAGTAGTTATGGGCGATTAATTAAAAGTTACCCTTTTTATCCATTAATAGATTTAGAACTAGAACGACGATGATGCGTGTAGATTAGGGTTTCTGGAGGGAAAAGGAATCCCACTCGTAACCCTTATCTCGACACGGAATTCCGTTCATATCTAGCCTTTACCAAAACAATCATTAATCTAATCTCTAATCGCGGTCGGAACTAGCAAAGAATTGCTAGCGTGCCCGATTAGGATGTTAATGATTCTTTTGATAAAGTTCCTAAATTTTATAGGACTTAAAAAGGGTTTAATTATTTTCATCGTCCATTAGCCTACCCTAATCCTACGAACCCTAACAAGCGGAGAATTACTCGCGCATGTTGGGAGAAGAAGATGAAAAGAAAGAGTGGGAAAACATAATGTAAAATGCAAAAAACAATTAAATAAAATAACTACCTTTATTAATCGACTTGAACAAACTACACTTTTGATCCATAGAAAATGATTACAACTAGTTGCTTCTCGATCTTTCCTAAGGAGGTAGTCGAACAATTGATGATCAGCCTGGATGCGTGAGCGTCTGGGGCTTCGTGATCGCGTCGGCTTGATAAATTTTCCAAGAGGCTCTCGGTGCCTTTTTATAGTGCAAAGCCAGAATCTTATTGTTGAAAACTTGGTAAAATTTAGCTTTGATTCACCCCAAAAAGTCTTGCGCTCTAACTCCTTGGAATTGCGGCGGATCCGCGGCCCAAGGGTGGGTTTGGCCGCGGATCCGCGCTCAATGGGTGAGATCTTTTTATGAGTTTTCTTGGGCTTGCATCTTGTGACATGTGGCAATCCTAGGCACCTTCAGAATTCAGAAATCTTCTCTTGGTTGCTTCCAGACTTGGTCTCCAAGTTTTGCTTTTTAATTTGGCAAGATTTCTTCAACAGCTTGATTTCTTTGATATATTCTGCATAACAACTTGGAAAATTCTGCACAATAATCTTAAATAATATTTAGTAGACTTAGTTCTACTAGGATTTGGTCAATGAATTTATTTGCATACATTTTTCTACCAAATGCTAATTAAAATATATTAACACATGGAAAATGGTGTTTTCACACATAAACCCTCATATATATAATATATTATAATAAAGTCCTTTTTTAATATGAAAATGGTAGGAAAAATGTAATACAAATGTCCAGTTTTATCAACTGAACAGTCCCCCACACACAGTTACTCAAGTTTCGGGCGAAACGCTGTAGAGGCTGTATGGAGATTTGGCAGGGTTTGATCGTATACGTGCGGTATTGCACGGATCATGATCGGACGGATAATACTAGTGGGCTTTGGTTTAAGCCAGATCCTAGTATTGTACAGTGTAGATTTTGTCTCATTGCATTTGTATACAGTGGGAATACAAATGCGGGTATGTATATACAGTCGCGGGGTTTTCCTGTAATTTATTACGGGGTCAGTTTTTGAAGTTGCCAGTTTGCTTTCTGTTTCGACTATTTTCCTTGGCTGAAAGTTGGTGGAGAAGGGGTTATTTGCAAGCTTGCAAATTTGTATTGTGGAGGGTGGTCTTTGTAAATTGTTGCTTCATGATTCTACCACCATTGACTTCATAAGTTCATGATTGCTTGACTTTTGGAGTAATCATGGTTGTTGATGAGAAGAGTGATGGTTGTTGTTGAGATGACTTTCTTCATGATGATCATTATTCCTTTTCCTTGTATTATTGCTTCCCCCCCCCTTTTTGCTTCACTCACTCACTCTCCTTGCTAAGGGCCGGCCATTCATGAGGGAGGGGGCTGTCCCAATTTTATGGTGTGGGATTTCATCTCTTTTGGCTTGCAAAAATTCATATAGCTCCACAAAAGTCCACTACTTCTCCTTCTCCACCAAATAGCAACTTCTTTTACCCCAAAGAGACAAATAGTTCTACACTTAACCTACAGCATCCTTGGGCACGTCGGCTCGCCAACTTCGTGCCCGAGATGCCTCGGTCCAGAGGTGGGAGCTGTTAGTGTATATGCCCTAGGGGCCATTATTGTATCATACTAGTTTGTATATTACTTAATGGAAGCTTGGGATATTCACATGTATATAACAGTCTTGCTAAATATGGTAGTATGCTACTTGGTTTTTCTATCTTAATATGTGAGTATACGTATTGATAGAGCTCTTAGGATCTTGCTTGACTACCAGCGTTGTGATGGCAGTCACACTAGTGGGGGCTGGGTAGTCTACAAACACATCCTTATTCAGGTCCCTAGTCGTTGGATTATCGAGACAGAGCATCGATATTCCGGAGTAGACTAGTGTATACGCTTCTCATCCCAGTTGGGGAGATGGTCTGTCCCACAGCCGTCAGTACGTCGTACTGGAGATAGTATGCAGGTGCTCGTTAGGTTACGGGTACACCGGACAGGACTCATAGGGAAATGTTGGTTGGTTTTATACCAGTCGTCAGTGAACAGTTCCCAGGTGACATAAGTACAGCATAGTCCGCAGACTTGACACTGCTACTTCGCCTCGAGTGTGTCCCACTGTTCTTAGATTGCTACCCTACCACGGCTCAAAGGAGTCGTGCAAACAGGTAGCAGTTGGGTGCAGTCCCGAGCACTTGGAGGCAGTGGCGGTTAGACAGGATTCGTCTCTCCCGCTATTGGGAGTTGATATCGCGCTGTGTCAGAGAGCCATTACGCAAAGTCCCTGGCCAGGGCAAGCGAGATTTGCTGGTAGGTTCCAGTAGTTTCTCAGGGTGTAATGGGCTTCCCTCCGACACGACTTATACCGCTATTAGGGGACTGACGCTTGCCGCCCCCCTAGGCCCAATATGCGATAGTCTTGGACGAACGGACCGGACTGTATGGAGATTGTCACATCAGACTCAGTAGGAGTTCGGATGGGTTTCCTCATCGGCCTTCTTATCGACGTCTACCTGGGGACCGTTACGTACAGCTAGTGCAGCTTGCGGTCTGTGGTTAAACACACTGCCAGCGTAGTAGTCGAGTCTCTAGAGTCCCACACAGAGAGTTTCTCTACTCCAGGCGAAACGATATAGAGGTCGTATGGTTTTACGACAAGGGTTCGGACGCATACGTGTGTTTACACACGTACGACTTTCGGATAGTTTTTACCAGTCGGCTTTGGTTTAAGCCAGTTACTGGTATCCGGTTATTGGATTTATACAGTCTAAAGTTTTTCCGTATTTTTGCGGAAAGGAGGGGCGTTCTCGTAATTGCGCGAGAATCTTCTAGAAGGTGGTGACTAAGGAGGTTTAGGTGGCATATACAATGAATGTGATTAGTGAGTCATATGGATGATTCATACATGTCATTATCCATGGAGATGAATCATCACTAGTTATTATCAAGCATGGTTGTTAAATTGATATATTTTCTTTTCTTGATAAAAAGAAATGCTTGATATATATTATCATAACTCACTATTCTCATTTCATTATCATTATCATCTTCTCTCTCCTCAAGCTCTCCCTCTTCAAACCCTAATCCTCTCCTCTCATGTGTTGAGTACAAGGATTAGTTAGACTAACTAAACCATAACCCTCACTTTATATCACCTAGCGTCTTTGATTAGCACTTAAAGAAGGTTAGTTGCCTCAAGTTTAGAGGCTAAGCTTGGAGTAAAGCTCTCGGGTGGATCGTCTACTACTTCGAGAAGGCCGAGGAGGAGGAGGAGTTCGCAAAGACGAAGGACACGATTCGTTAGGTATAATCCCTAAACATAGTAGTATAGAACTTCTATGTTTCATGTTAATTATCTTTTAGCTTCGATTCATGCGGTTAGTCGATGTTTAAGCAAAGAACAAGATCGTTTTTCAAATTTCCGTCTCCCCGCAAGTCGTGGTGTGTTGTACATCGACTTACAGTGGTATCAGAGCCTCGCTAAACAATAAATAACTTACTTGCAAATTTGTATGAATTTCGAACGGAAAAAACGAAACCGGAAAAACCCGAAATCATCAGTTTCTGTCGTTTTTAAAATGAAGTCCAAAAATTTTTCAGGGATGTTCAGAAAGCTTGAAAAGACAGTAGAAGAACACTCAAGAAATTTGGGCCCCTGAATAGTCTAAAGCGCCGCGGAACCGCGGCGGATCCCACCGATCCGCCGCGCATCCGCCGCCGAGTTGGCGATTCAGGAACCCAATTTTCCTGTGTTGGTTCTCTGGGATATTTGGTATTTTCTGGAATTTTTTATTTTTGCTCAGGTTTCAGATTTACAGAGAAGTATTGGAGAAAAATTAAAAGTGTTTGATTGATCGAAATTATACAGTATTTGCTTGTTGGATTATATCTGTGTTTGTATAATGTGTTCGTAAACCTCCCCTAACTGCTAGTATGTCGGTTGGCAGGGGGTTGCACATTTCTGTAATGGATTTTATCTGTTTGTGCATATGAACTGTGTTGGACTGTTGTGATGTATAGCCGGGGTTATGTGATGGGTTATTATTTAATTCATTTGATGTAAATATAATTTGTTGTAATATTATTTTGCGGGGCACACATCCAGGTTGCGGTTGTAGCCACCGTTGTATTATTTCATTTTACTGTTTTTTGCTCCTAGGAGAGACCCAAGGTGGGGTGCACAAACTGCCGGGTGGGTAGTTTGCCGTACCCGTTGGGGTCTTGGGTGGGGTAATGGCTATTCATCACAACTGTGTAATCCGTCTTTTGTTGCAGGCTCAAAACAAACACGGATTGCTTGCAAATCCAATTAAGTTCATCTGTGATCTGGATTGAATATCATTGCGTCAGATGAATGTAAAATATCTATATATATGATAGCTATTTAGACGTCACTTATGTTTTACACCCGCGCTAGCCCAGCCCCCGCTCTGTTGTTAGTTAAGTAACCTAACGGGTAATGACGGAACCTCGTGGCAAATGCGGATGGCATAAGAGGACGTTGTATTTTCGTTGTTTTCTACAATGATAAGTTAATGATGGGACGCATTATCTGTAATGCAAAGAAAATAAACTAAAAGTTTAATCGTTGGAACAATTTAAAAGAAACCACTCGGTTAATTTTAAAAACAGATATTTTTAAATGCGGAGCTTTAACCACTCCTTTTAAAAGCTATCAGGTTCCTTCGGTTATATCAAGTTCACTACGTTCACGGTTTCGCCAAAACCATTCGTAGCCCTCCGTCATTTCATTTGGGTATTCAGTAGTATTCAGGCTATGCATTTTGGCCAAAGTCAAGGCATAGTGTTTGGTAGCTGCTGGGTATTCATTTGTTGCATAAGATAGATGAGTTGGTTTGGGACAGTCGTATTATCATTTGACCAAAGTCAGGGGTATATACGGATGGGTTCAAATTGACAAGATAATGACGGGTAGAACTTGACATGTGACTTATGACATTTTGACCAAAGCCAAGGTCATAAGAGCATGGGGCAAAAACTTATATCAGGAATTTCTAAAGAAACTGAAATTTGCAAAGAGATGCATACCATTTGGAGTTTGATGAATGTTGGTAGCATTCCTTCAACATTATCATACGATGATATTTGGATCCCGATCCTACTGTGAGTATATGCTACTTATCAGGATATTCGTCACTTAACGATCAATGCTATAAACCAAGTAGGTGTCAAGAAAGGTGTCAGCGGGGTTACGCCCCTAGAGAAAAGAGGTTATTTAATTAAGGAACTTCGCGAAAGCGTTGGAAAACCTCCCTCGAAGTATCGACACTAGCCTGGCTGAACGGTTAAGCAAGTATTGTACGGTGAGAATAGTCCTGGCTAATTCTTCTTTTATGGTTTGAGGAAGGATTCAAGAAACAGTGGGAGCCATCCAGTTTAGATAAACTAAAAACCACTCTAAACTTGCAAGAGCATCATGCTAAAGAGTTTTCTTCTCTCTCTCCTAATTGCAGCGACCCTGAAAATGACTGGACTTAAGTTACTTTTAGAGAAAAATATACTGACAGGGCCAAACTATAAAGATTGGCTACGGAATGTCAAAATGGCTTTGACTTATGACAAATTGGGGTACGTCCTCACCGCTACGGCACCTGCTGTCCCTGGTCCTAAATCCAGTAATGCGGATAAGGAAATCCGCAAAACCTAGGATTTCGATTGCACGAAAGCCAAGTGCATCGTGCTTGCCTCGATGAACAATGAACATCAGAGGAGGCACGAGGATATGGAACTTGATGCTATATTTCTCCATACAAAGGAACTTTATGGAGAGCAATCTCGTATAGCAAGATACGAGACCTCTAAGAACTTGTTTCGAGCGAGGTTGGCTATCGGGTCATCGGTAGGAGAACATGTCCTAAAGATGATCGGCTATATAGAAGAGCTCGCAGACCTTGGGACGACTTTGGATAATGAGCTCTATACAGACCTTATTCTCCAGTCCCTTCCTTCCACCTACACCCAGTTTATCCTGAACTTCAACATTCAAAGAAAAGAAGTTGAACTTCCGGAACTCCTGAACATGTTAAGGAGTGCAGAGGGCACCTTGCAGAAGGCAAGGGAAACACCCGCTATGTTTGTTGGCGGTGCATCTTCTTCCGGGTCCAAGGCTAGGGCCAAAGGAAGGAAGAAGAAGGCCGCACCCAGACCTAGAAGAGGTGTAAGTAAGGTGGGAGGGAAGAGAAAGAAAAAGTTTGCGGTACCGGTAGTGGGCCAGGATGAGTGCTTCCATTGTCACAGGAAAGGGCACTGGAAGAAAGATTGCAAGGCGTGGAACGCCAAGAACCAGGAACCGAAGCAAGCTGTGGCTTCGACTTCAGGTGTGTTTGTAATTGAGAATTGTCTGTCGATCAACTCTACTTCCTGGGTATTGGATACCGGATCAGGATCTCATATTTGCAATTCATTGCAGGCACTGAGAAACCGTAGAGTGCTGAAGGAAGGTGATATGACCCTAAAGGTTGCTAACGGAGCTAGCGTGGGAGCTGCGTTCGTCGGGGATTATCACCTAGGATTGACGAGTGGACACATTTTGGTTTTACATAACTGTTTTTTTGTACCAAGCTTAACGTGTAATATCATATCAGTTTCCTTGTTATCAAATAAAGGTTATGATTTCACGTTTGTAAGAGATGTTATCAATATCCACCTTAATCATGGTTTGATTGGGTCCGGTACACTAAATAACGGTATATATGTTTTAAACCAACTCCAAATTTTCAATGTCCAGAACACACTAAAAAGAAAGTCTCCAGATTTAAATATAGCTTTCTTATGGCATTGTAGACTGGGTCACATCAATGAGAGAAGGTTGACTAAGTTGCATAGAGAAGGATATTTGGACTCGTTCGAATATCAAACTTATGACACTTGTCAATCTTGTCTCAAAGGAAAGATGACAAAGACTCCATTTACTGGACAAGGAGTAAGAGCGAGCGAGCTCTTAGGACTCATACACAGCGATGTATGTGGTCCAATATCTACACATGCAAGAGATGGTTTTTCCTATTTCATTACTTTCACGGATGATTACTCAAGATACGGATTCATTTATCTGATGAAACATAAATCCGAGGCTTTTGAGAAATTCCAAGAGTCCAAACCGGCAGAAGTATCAAGACACTTAGATCTGATCGAGGTGGTGAATACTTGAGTGCCGAGTTCCTAGGTTACCTAAAAGAGAAAAGAATTCTCTCTCAGCTTACTCCTCCATACATTCCATAGCATAACGGTGTATCGGAGAGACGAAATCGAACCCTATTGGATATGGTACGATCCATGATGAGTAATGCTGAGTTACCGTGATCTTTCTGGGGTTATGCGCTAGAATCAGCAGCATATCTTCTGAACAGGGCTCCTACCAAGACTGTGCCTACCACTCCATATCAGATGTGGACTGGGAGGAAACCCCATCTTCAGCATATGAAGATTTGGGGATGTCCAGCTTTTGTTAAAAAGCAGCATGTGGACAAGCTCGAGGCACGATCAGTAAAATGTATGTTTATGGGATATCCAAAGAACTCCAAGGGATATTATTTCTATTACGCAGAGGAACAAAAGGTCTTTGTTTCTCGTAATGCCCATTTTCTGGAACATCAGTTTTTAGAAAAGGAAATAAGTGGGAGCGAAATAGAACTGGAAGAAATTCCAGAACCACAAACTGCTACTGAAAGTTTGGTAGAACCGGAAGTTCAAGAAGTACAGGACATTCCCGCACCCCTCCGCAGGAGTAGTAGGCCGTCTCATCCGCCTGAGAGATACTACGGTTTTCTCATAGATGGGGATAGAGAGGATTGCATCATAGATGATGATGAACCTACTGACTTCCAGCAGGCCATCCAGAGCGGCGACTCGGTACGATGGCTAGATGCAATGCGGACCGAAATGGAGTCCATGTACACCAACAAAGTATGGACTTTGGACTTTGCTCCAGATGGGGTAAAACCCATAGGATGCAAATGGATCTTCAAGAAAAAGATTGGTGTAGATGGACAGGTGGAAACCTATAAGGCTAGACTTGTTGCAAAGGGTTTTCGTCAAAGACCTGGTTTGGACTATGACGAAACTTTTTCTCCAATGGCTATGCTCAAATCCATTCGGGTCCTTCTTGCTATTGCTACCTTCCATGATTATGAAATCTGGAAGATGGACGTAAAGACGGCTTTTCTGAATGGAAATTTAGAAGAGTGCGTCTATATGGATCAGCCAGAGGGTTTCAATCAGAGTGGGAGCAGCGGGAAAGTATGCAAGCTGCTTAAGTCCATTTATGGACTAAAGCAGGCATCGCGGAGTTGGAACATCTGTTTTGATGAGACAGTCAAAGAATATGACTTTATCAAAAATCCAGATGAACCGTGCATATATAGTAAAGTTGTAGCCAGAAGTGTCGTATTCCTCGTCTTGTACGTAGATGACATTCTATTGATAGGAAATGACATTCCTATGCTACAATCTGTCAAAGGATTCTTGTCACACAGGTTCTCCATGAAAGACCTGGGTGATGCCTCTTACATTCTGGGGATCCGGATCTATCGTGATAGATCTAAGAGGATGTTGGGACTTTCGCAGTCCAGGTATATCGACACTGTACTGAAAAGATTCAGTATGGAAGATTCTAAGCGCGGTAATATACCGGCTTGTCATGGAATCACCCTCTCCAAAGAGATGTCTCCCAAGACTGATTTAGAAAGGGAACGCATGTCTATTATACCCTACGCTTCTGCGGTAGGCTCTATAATGTATGCGATGTTGTGTACCAGACCAGATATAGCTTACGCACTGAGCGTAGTAAGCCGGTATCAGTCAGACCCAGGAGAGAAGCACTGGATAGCAGTAAAGAACATTCTCAAGTACCTGAGAAGGACTAAGGAGATGTTCTTGGTTTACGGCGGAAAAGTCCTCAGGTTGGAGGCCTTTGCCGATTCCGGCTTCCAGAGTGATAAGGACAATTCCAAGTCCATGTCGGGTTATGTCTTTACCCTCAATGGAGGGGCGGTATGCTGGAAGAGCTCCAAGCAGGACACCGTTGCTGACTCAATGATGGAAGCGGAGTATATAGCTGCTTGCGATGCCGCAAAAAAAGCAGTCTGGATGAAGAAGTTCCTAACAGAACTTCAGGTGGTTCCTACCATAGTTGATCCAATACCTCTGTATTGCGACAACAACGGAGCTATAGCTTTAGCGAAGGAACCAAGGTCCCATCAGAAGTCCAGACACATCTTAAGGCGGTATCACCTGATCAGGGAGATCATTGATCGTCAGGAGATCGAGGTTCGGAGAGCTGCTTCTGAAGAGAACATTGCTGATCCATTCACGAAGGCCCTACCTCAGATTCAGTTCGAGAGGCTACTCGAGATCATTGGTCTTCGATATGCCAGTACATGGCCCTAGTGCAAGTGGGAGATTGTTAGTGTATATGCCCTAGGGGCCATTATTGTATCATACTAGTTTGTATATTACTTAATGGAAGAATGGGATATTCACATGTATATAACAGTCTTGCTAAATATGGTAGTATGCTACTTAGTTTTTCTATCTTAATATGTGAGTATACGTATTGATAGAGCTCTTAGGATCTTGCTTGACTACCAGCGTTGGGATGGCAGTCACACTAGTGGGGGCTGGGTAGTCTACAAACACATCCTTATTCAGGTCCCTAGTCGTTGGATTATCGAGACAGAGCATCGATATTCCGGAGTAGACTAGTGTATACGCTTCTCATCCCAGTTGGGGAGATGGTCTGTCCCACAGCCGTCAGTACGTCGTACTGGAGATAGTATGCAGGTGCTCGTTAGGTTACGGGTACACCGGACAGGACTCATAGGGAACTGTTGGTTGGTTTTATACCAGTCGTCAGTGAACAGTTCCCAGATGACATGAATACAGCATAGTCCGCAGACTTGACACTGCTACTTCGCCTCGAGTGTGTCTCACTGTTCTTAGATTGCTACCCTACCACGGCTCAAAGGAGTCGTGCAAACAGGTAGCAGTTGGGTGCAGTCCCGAGCACTTGGAGGCAGTGTCGGTTAGACAGGATTCGTCTCTCCCGGTATTGGGAGTTGATATCGCGCTGTGTCAGAGAGCCATTACGCAAAGTCCCTGGCCAGGGCAAGCGAGATTTGCTGGTAGGTTCCAGTAGTTTCTCATGGTGTAATGGGCTTCCCTCCGACACGACTTATACCGCTATTAGAGGACTGACGCTTGCCGCCCCTCTAGGCCCGATATGCGATAGTCTTGGACGAACGGACCGGACTGTATGGAGATTGTCACATCAGACTCAGTAGGAGTTCGGATGGGTTTCCTCATCGGCCTTCTTATCGACATCTACCTGGGGACCGTTACGTACAGCTAGTGCCGCTTACGGTCTGTGGTTAAACCCACTGCCAGCGTAGTAGTCGAGTCTCTAGAGTCCCACACAGAGAGTTTCCCTACTCCAGGCGAAACGATATAGAGGTCGTATGGTTTTACGACAAGGGATCGGACGCATACGTGTGTTTACGCACGTACGACTTTCGGACAGTTTTTACCAGTCGGCTTTTGTTTAAGCCAGTTACTGGTATCCGGTTATTGGATTTATACAGTCTAAAGTTTTTCCGTATATTTGCGGAAAGGAGGGGCGTTCTCGTAATTGCGCGAGAAGCTTCTAGAAGGTGGTGACTAAGGAGGCTTAGGTGGCATATACAATGAATGTGATTAGTGAGTCATATGGATGATTCATACATATCATTATCCATGGAGATGAATCATCACTAAATATTATCAAGCATGGTTGTTAAATTGATATATTTTCTTTTCTTGATAAAAAGAAATGCTTGATATATATTATCATAACTCACTATTCTCATTTCATTATCATTATCATCTTCTCTTTCCTCAAGCTCTCCCTCTTCAAACCCTAATCCTCCCCTCTCATGTGTTGAGTACAAGGATTAGTTAGACTAACTAAACCATAACCCTCATTCTATATCACCTAGCTTCTTTGATTAGCACTTAAAGAAGGTTAGTTGCCTCAAGTTTAGAGGCTAAGCTTGGAGTAAAGCTCTCGTGTGGATCGTCTACTACTTCAAGAAGGCCGAGGAGGAGGAGGAGTTCGCAAAGTCGAAGGACACGATTCGTTAGGTATAATCCCTAAACATAGTAGTATAGAACTTCTATGTTTCATGTCAGTAATCGTTTAGCTTAGATTCATGCGGTTAGTCGATGTTTAAGCAAAGAACAAGATCGTTTTTCAAATTTCTGCCTCCCCGCAAGTCATGGGGTGTTGTACATCGACTTACAGGAGCCCGTAAAAGAACCCGGCGATGTGGTGCTCTTCCGACGAGGAGATGAAGACCGGAGATTCCGCGGGGAGATCGGGACGACGATGAGAAGACCGAAGGACACGGATCGCTCGGTATATCTCTCTACCCCTTCTCTAGTTAGCTAGGATTAGATTAATGGCCCGATCCGGGTTTCAAAGTGCGCGGTAGTGCCGGTTCTAGTTTATAAAAAAGTTTTATATTCCGCATTTTGGCCTCGTTCAGACGGTCGGGAAGCCGCCGTGCACTTACACTTGAATCAGAGCCACGTCATTAACCTAGTCTAGCTTGCTCTAGTGAGTTTAAAGCTTCGATCGAACAAATACCCCAAACCGCGATTTCAAGTGCATCAGTTTTCTGTCTTTTTTTTTGGCTCAAAATTTTTTTCAGTACATTGCAGAAATACATGCAGGCAATTTTAAGCATTCTGTAAAAATTTGATACATTGTTGCTACAGTAGGACTGCGGAACCACGGCCAAACCCCTGTCATGGCTGCGGTTCCGTGGCAGGAATTGGTCAACTCCGTACGAAATTTTCACAGTAGCTTTATGACTTGAAATTGGTGGTTTCGGCATGTTCTTTTTGGGCCCAGATTTTCTTTGAGTGATACAGTAGTGCTTGGGGCCCACTTCGGTAAATTTGATCGATTGAAAATTTTAAACATGTTAGTTCACAGTATTTACATTATATCTGCGACTGTGAATGTCATTTGATCGGTAAATCCTGTCTAACTGCTATAGCCCTTTTAGACGGATTTGCGAACGTGACATTCACGTTGATGTTCTGTGTTGTGCTGTGATGTTGCGGATTGGTCGTAGGGGATAGCCTAGATGCAATGGTAGTACAGTTTTGTTTTATATGTACAATTGATATTGCGAGGCGAGCGTCCGATATGTGGACTGCCGTCATTGCCTGTTTGTATATTATTCTTTTGGGGCACGACCGGGCTGAGGTCAATGTACCCGTTGTATGTATATTTTACTCTCTGTACTAGGATTACCCCGTGGAGGGGTGCACGGATACCCGGGTTCTAGAGGGCAACGGGCCCGCATCTCATGGCGTTGAGACGGAAGGGGCCTCACTCTAGAATTGGCGGGCTATTCGCCGCACTCGTAGGGGGTACAGGTTGACCCAAGGAGGGGTGCCCAAGTTACCGGATTCCGTGAATTGCTGGATGGCCCATTCACGTTGTTGAAGGGGGCTGCCTCGCATCAGGTTTTGGCGGATGACTTGCCGTGCCCGTAAGGGTCTAGGATTTCATTGCACAGGCTATTCACACGACCAGGGGAACGTCGGGTTTCAGTAGTGGCTCTATGAAACCCGGGGATCCCAGATATCTGTATTGTTCTGTGATACTTATTACTCTCTATGATGTTGCATTTTATCATGCCTTGAGCGAATATTATATATTGATATATATACTAATAGATGTTGTATATGTTTTGCATCCGCGCTAGTCCAGTCCCCGCTCTGTCGTTAGTTAAGTAACCTAACGGGTGATGACAGGACCCGGTAGCGAATGCGGATGGCATATACGTACATCATTATTTTCGTTCTTTATTGGTGTGATCAATTGATGGGACTGCATTGATTCGGATCAATGCAAGCTAAACAAACCTATTCTGATGTTGTTGGAACAATTTTTCAGAAAGCTGTTATTGCAAGGACGTTCTCTTTTGTTTTGCACAGTGGTATTCGGTTATGAATATCCAGCACCTCAGTCGACGAGGCAAAGGCCAAGATACCTTCATCGGGAGTGACCCCTTAGACAGAAGCTTGCGTCAGGGCAATAACTTCACTATAGTCATTTACTTTTGCTTTGCATTGTGGTATTTGTAAGTGCACGACGGTGCCCCGGCCGTCAAAACGAGGCCAAATGCGGAAACTAAAACTTTTCTACAAACTAGAACCGGCACCACCGCGCAAAAATTTCCCGAATCGGGCCATTAAACTTATTCTAGCTAACTAAACAACGGGGTAGAGAGATATACCGAGCAATCCGTGTCCTCCGGTCATCTCATCGCCGTCCCGATCTCCCCGCGGAATCTCCAGTCTTCGCCTCCTCGCCGGAACGGGCACCACATCGCCGGCTTCTTTTACAGGCTCCCACCTCTGGACCGAGGCAACTCGGGCACGAAGTTGGCGAGTCGACGTGCCCAAAGTTTGCTGTAGGTTGACTGTAGAACTTTATGTCTCTTTGGGGTTGTGGAAGTTGCCTTTTTGTGGAGGGATGAAGTAGTGAACCTTTTTCCTGGCTTGGGAATTTTTAGCATGCAAATGAGAAGCAAAAAACCGCTTGCAAAATTTGGACAGCCCCCATGAGGGAATGGCAGGCCACCTCTAAGGAAAATGAATGGAGTGAATAGAAAAACAAAGAGAGTGAACCACAACATAATGCAAGAGAGAGAAAAGGTGATGATGACAAGTAATGATCATCAATAAAAACCAATACTCTATCAACTAATCATGACACCACAAGTCAAGCCATGATGACTCAAGAAAGTCAAGGAAAGCAAAAGTCAAGGGTGGTAGAATTATCATGATACAACTATATGCAAATAACACCCTCCACAAATGCTTATTTGCACAAATGCAAATAAGCCCTCCTCCACCAAACTTCGGCCAATGAAAGATACAAAGAAAAATGGCCGAAACGGAAAACAAACTGGCAACTTCCAAAAACTGATCCCGTAATAAATTATAGGAAAACCCCGCTACTGTATATACATACCCGCATTTGTATTCCGACCGAAATACAAATGCAATGAGACAAAATCTACACTGTGCAATACTAGGATCCGGCTTAAACCAAAACCTGCTAGTATTTTCAATCCGATCATGATCCGTGCAATACCGCACGTATCTGATCGAACCTTGCCATTTCTCCATACGGCCTCTACAGCGTTTCGCCCGAAACTTGAGTAACTGGTCTATGGGGGACTCTAAAGACTCGTCAATACTATGGCTATGGATTTAACCACTAGCACGTCAGAGGTATTAGCCATACGTGACGGGCTACCAGCTATTGACCAAAAGGGACGTCGATGAGCGAACTCATCCTGACACCCTACTGAGCCTGTCAGTGACAATATCCGTACAGTCCGGTCCGTTCGACTATGAGCATCGCATAGCGGGCCTAGGGGGTTGGTAAAAGTTAGACCCCCAAAAGCGGTACAAGTCGTGTCGGAGTGTAGCCCAGAACACCCTAAGATACTACTGGAATACCTACCAGTAAATCTCCTTTCTTGGCCAAGGACTTCGTGTAAGGGTTCTCCTAGACATAGCGCGACCTCACCCCCAATACCGGGAGAGACGAACCCCTGAAGATCCGCTCACTGCCTCCATGTGGCTCGGGACTGTACCCAACTAAAACCTGTTTGCATGTCTCCTTTGAGCGTGGTAGGGTAGTAATCAAAGTACAGTGGGAACTTACACGAGACAAATGACGATCCTCAGGTCGATGAACAAACCTGTACACATGTCACCAGGGAACTGCTATCTGACGTAGGTATAAGACCAACTAGCATGTTCCCGGCGAGTCCTGTCCGGTGTACTCATAACCCAATGAGCACCTGTATATATCTTAGGTGAACCAACTAACACCAGTGGCTTGTGAGACCGGCCACCGCCCCTCGTCGGGGTCTCGACTGTATACACTAGTCTACTCTGAAGTATCGATGCCCTGTCTCGAAACTCCCACGACTAGGGTCCTTTTAAGGATGTGCTTATAGACCCCAGCTCCCACGTATATGATCGCCCTCATACTGCTGGCAGTCAAGCAAGAATCCTAGGGGCTCTATCAACGCGCAATAGTGACATGTAAGATCACCTAAAGCAGTACACGATGATAAAGATAAACCAGATAGCATACTATCATCTCGAGTAAGACTGTCCTACCGGGATAGGTCCTCCCTCAATCATTGCAATCACGTGCCTGTGATCCAATAATTGACTCTGGGGGCACTATCTCCAACAATCTCCCACTTGCACTCAAGGCTAATTATTGCGATGTCGCATACTCACAGCCCGTGTGATACCGAACACCCAACTCCTCTACTAGTGTGTTTCACAAAGCTCGTTTGCGAAACTATTGCGTTCGAGAAATAGCCTCAGTGAGTGGATCCGCCGTGATGTTTCTTTCTATGTCTCTCTTAATCTCAAGTTCGCGGAGAAACCCATCTCTCGGAATGAGCAATACCTGTCTCAGAATATGTCTGGATGTCTGATGGGACCTAGTTCATAAATGAACTCCAAATCCAAACTTCTTAGGCTGTATTGTCAACTGAACTTAATCAGTATCCTACGCCATGCCTCCCTCAGTATCTGCCTGGATCACCTATCCAAAATACTGCCCCTCGTCAGAGGGAAAACTATAACTCTGACGGCCACCCTGTCGTCCAGGTCACCTTAGAAGCCTGGAATGATAACTGCCTCCTGAATGAGGCTGTCATTATCATATCCCTAGAACATCCACTTATGTTCTAAAACTGCTTCCGAATGTTTCTCCAGGATTGGATCAATATTAACTTACTGCAGCTAGTGCAAAAACAACATCTGGTGTGGTACTTGACATCTCATGATTGACTCAATTGCTAAAGCAAGTGATCTGCCAATCATGCACATCCCTCTCTACTTTAGTCTGTAAGACACCTTTAGAGAGGGTGACTCCATCACCTACAGGTATACTACCGTGCCTGGAGTCGTCCATTCTAAATACCTGTAGAATGCTGTCTAAGTACCCAGATTGGGAAACTACCTAAATCTAGATCTATAGATCTAGTAAACAGAATGTCGGATATGATATCCAAGTCCTATATGGAGAAACCACTGTGTGACAACCAAAGAATAACCGATCGTAGTGTAAGAATATCACTTCCTACTCTGTGTATGTCATCCAAATACCAGGACATCACACCCTACTACCTTCTTAATAGATCCATCCCCTATTCTGATGAAGTCAAACATATGACTGTCATATCAGAAATAGATGATCTATCTTCGCTATTTCTGCTTTAGTCTATAAATAGACATAAGCCACTTTTCCACCAATGCTTCCACTGCTCCCACTAACTATGACAACCCTCTGGCAGAGTCATATACACGTACGCTTCTAAAGCCTATTTAGAACGACGCTATACTCATCCTCCTGCCGGGTCTCACAGTCTGGACCAACAGCAATGGCAAGTCTGGGTAAACAAGAACCTCCCTGTCACCGTCTTTGAGCATACCGAAGTACCTCTCGAGTGCCTGAGGTTACCCACCTTATCTGCGAAGTGGCTAATGGAATGTCAAATCAAATTGAATCTTTAGGTTCTTTATCAAATCTTCAGTAATCGTTTGCGGTTCTGGAATCACTTCCAGTTCTACTATACACCCACTTCTGTTTTATGAAAAAATCCATTTTTATTAAAACTGTGGCGAGTCAAGAACAATATCACTATTGATCTTCCAGATGGTAGAAAGTCAACCCTCGTCATAGCCTGGGTTAACCCACAAACAGCAATTACAGAAACGTGCCTTGAGTTATCCAGAGTCTGGTTTTAAGCATAAGCCGGACAACTCCCCGTACCTTAACATCGTCAAGATATGAACTGTTCTATATCCAATATAGAAACAGAGGCACTGATTTAATTGAACCAGATTCAAATCATGCAGCTGTCTCCAGTGCATGTCAAGTAAATGGAAAGAGGCCGATCAGCGTTACCCAATTTAGGAGTGCTTCCAATTATCAGTAACCTGAAAGAGAAGCAAGTTCTCTTAATCATTACTATCAACTGAATACCATACACAAGTAACTACATCTTCGATATCCTTGAAGAATCCTGATACTTGCAACACCTGATTCTCTACTTTATTCATATACCTATAACTTCTCAAAATTCGGACCTTGCGTTTCTACGAAACACTTGTCTAAAAACTAGAGAAGTCATAATTAAACCGAATATAGTACGAGGACCAACCCCTCTGTCCTAATGGACACTGGACAATGTACAATACTCTGTAGAAGTCCCCTGAGTTGAATAACTCAATCCCTGTGTGTCGTAAGTTGAAAACTGTACTCATGGTTAAGAAGAATTACACCGCTGTTTAATACTTCTTACCTAACCATCCACTGATATAGGTAAATGTCATAGACATAATTTCAAAAAGGTATATCTCACTCTATAAAAATAGATGTACAGATATATCAATTTGAAATTGGTGCATAACAGCGGATATTCAAAACCAAATATTTGCCGTCCGGCAAACAACCCAGGTGACTTTCCCAAATATCACCGATTACAACGAATCCCGATATAATGAGGATGATCACTCAATTCCCAATAACTTACTCCCACTCATCATCTGTAAAACCATACAGATGTGAGAATCATACCTGGTAAATACATACCCTGGAGCAAGTGTCTAATTGGGAAATCAGTTTTCCTTTAACAGTACACAGTGAAACTGAAATATTGAAATATTTCGTAAGGGTATTCTGGTATTCCTAGTAATGCCTCTTCATTATCAGATTCACAACAGTAACCATATATTTCTTTGCCATCTCTCCACATCCCTTCATATGTCTTTAGTCATTACCTTCTGTACACCCCTTTAGGCCAAATGGTTTTCTTCCTTCCCTACCGTTCGGCACCAGCCTATGGTTTGGAAGAAGACTATCCTATAAGCATAATGGGTGTACTGTCCTAATCCTAGGAGCACTCGCAATGCGAGAGAAGGTGAAGATAAAAGACAACCGAATAAACCTTATTCCTATTTCTCCTGAACCAGAATCCATCTCCGAACTGGAACAAGTTCCTTTCGAGTTCGTATATAACCATACAATGGAATATCCAATAAACTATGGATCTTCGCAGTGATACAGAGTGTTCTGGAGAAATACAAAGGTGAAGTGGAAGTGGTAATGAAATACTTGGTTTGGTTGTGAATATCAGTCGCAATTTACTTTGCCCTCCTTCTAATCCCCTTATTTGTCTTTAAATAATACCTTCTGTACACCATTGTTAGGCTAATTGGTTTTCTTCATTTCCTACCGGTCGGCACATACCTATGGTTTGGAAGAAGACTATCCAATTTGCGTAATAGGTGTACTATCTCCTAAACCAAGAAGTACTCGCAACCTGAGAGAAGGTAAAAGGAAAAGACAACTGAATAGTCCTATTCGTTTTCTCCAGAACCGGAAACCATCCTCGAATCTGGAACAAATTCCTTCGAGTTTGTATATAACCATACGATGGTTTTATCCAATGGAAGTGGACGTTCGTAGTAATACGGGGTGTCCTAGAGAAAAGGATGAAAGTAGGAGTGGCAATGAGGTTTGCAACTCAGACAATCCAAAAGCCAGTCTTATAAGAAGGTTCGGTCAACTTGCTCACTGAGTCATAGTCTAGGGTCGGGTCAATGGTCGCTGCCAAAGAGAGAGAGAAAAGAAACACTCAGCATGCACTCTAACCTAGATCATAATGGTTACCAATTTATCTAATCAGGAAACCTCCCATTGTATCGTCAAATTCTCCTCCAAACCTGAAAGAAGAATTAGTCGGGATCGCCCGAGGAGTAAACCAACTCATCAGTGGGAATCGGGATCCAACTATCATCGCATGATAACGTGACGGACTTCGCTCACGTTATCACACTCCAGAAGGTATGCGCATATCTGGCATGTTTCAGTTTCTTTAGAAACACCCGATGTGATTTTTACCCCATGCTCTTATGACCTTGACTTTGGGCAACATATCATAAGTCACATGTCAAGTTCTACCCGTCATTCTCCAGGTTAATTTGAACCCACCCGTATATACCCTTGACTTTGGCCAACATTGCAGTACGACTGTCCCAAACCAACGCATCTATCTATGCTGCATATGAATACCCAACAGCTACCAATCACTGTGCCTTGACTTTGGCCAACATACATAGCTTGAATACTATTGACTATCCATATGAAACGATGGAGGGCTACGAATGGTTTTCTGGCGAAAAACCTTTAACGTAATGAACTTGATATCGTTGAAGGAACGGATAGCTTTTTAGAAAAATATAGTAACGAAAACCTTTGCTAAAGAGGTCACTCCCGGTGAAGGGATCTCGGCTCTTTCCCCGTAGAATGAGGTGCAGGATATTCCAACTGAATACCACGATGCAAAGCAAAAGGCAAAAGGCTATAGTGAAGTTATTGCCCAGACGCAAAACTTCTGTCCAAGGGGTCACTCCCGGTGAAGGGATCTCAGCCCTTATCTCGTCGACTGAGGTGCTGGATATTCATAACCGAATACCACTGTGCAAAACAAAAGAGAACGCCCTTGCAATAACAGCTTTTTGAAAAATTGTTCCAACAACATCAGATTAGGTTTGTTTAGTTTGCATTGATTCGAATCAATGCAGTCCCATCAATTGATCACACCAATAAAGAACGAAAATAATGACGTACGTATATGCCATCCGCATTCGCCACTGGGTCCCGTCATTACCCGTTAGGTTAGTTAACTAACGACAGAGCGAGGAATGGACTAGCGCGGATGCAAAACATATACAACAACCACTAGTATATATATATCAATATATAATTTTCGCTCAAGGCGTGATAAAATGCAACATCACAGAATTGTACAGCATCACAGAACAATATAGATATCTGGGATCCCCGGGTTTCATAGAGCCGCTACTCAAACCCGACGTTCCCCTGGTCGTGTGGATAGCCTGTGCAATGAAATCCTAGACCCCTACGGGCGCGGCAATTTACCCGCCAAAACCTGAAGCGAGGCAGCCCCCTTCAGCAACGTGAATGGACCACCCAGCACTTTACGGAATCCGGTAATTAGGGCACCCCTCCTGGGTCAACCTGTACCCCCTACGAGTGCGGCGAATAGCCCGCCAATTCTAGAGTGAGGCCCCCTCCGTCTCAATGCCATGAGATGCGGGCTCGTTGCCCTCTAGAATCCGGCTATCCGTGCACCCCTCCGCAGGGTAATCCTAGTACAGAATGTAAAATATACATACAACGGGTACATCGACCTCACCCCGGTCGTGCCCCAAATGAATAATACAAACAGGCAGTAACGGCAGTCCACATGTCGGACGCTCGCCCCGCAATATCAAATGTACATAAAACAATAAAACTGCACTAATATTGCATCCAGGCTATCCCCCACGACCGATCCGTAACAACACAGCAATACACAGAACATCAACGTAAATGTCACGTTCGCAAATCCGTCTAACCGGGCTATAGCAGTTAGACAAGATTTACCGATCAAGTGACATTCATGACCGCAGATATAATGTAAATACTGTGAACTAATGTGTTTAAAATATCTGATCGATCAAATTTTACCAGGTGGGCCCCCAAGAACTTCTGTAGCACATAAAGAAATTCTGGGCCTAAAATGAATATTCTAAAACCCCTATTTCCAACCCCAAAGCCCACTGAAAAGATTTGATTCATTGATCACACTTTACTGCCGTGGAACCGTGGCCACAACAGGGGTTTGGCCGCGGTTCCGCGGTCTCCTTAAGGAATCAATGCATCGAATTTCTCCAGAATGCTTATAATTTCCTGCATCAACTTCTGCAACACACTGAAAAATTTTTGGAGTCCAAAAAAATTTCGACAGAGAACTAATGCTTTTGAAAATGCAGTTCTGGAATTTTGTTCGATCGGAAATGCAAAAATATTAGACAAAGCTAGACTAGGTTAATGGCGTGGCTCTGATACCAGTGTAAGTGCACGGCGACGCCCCGGCCGTCAAAACGAGGCCAAATGCGGAAACTTAAACTTTTCTATAAACTAGAACCGGCACCACCGCGCACAAAATTCCCGGATCGGGCCATTAAACTAATTCTAGCTAACTAAAGAACGGGGTAGAGAGATATACCGAGCGATCCGTGTCTTCCTGTCTTCTCGTCGCCGTCCCGATCTCCCCGCGGAATCTACGGTCTTCGCCTCCTCGCTGGAACGTGCACCACATCACCGGCTTCTTTTACGGGCTCCCACCTCTGGACCGAGGCAACTCGGGCACGAAGTTGGCGAGTCGACGTGCCCAAGGTTTGCTGTAGGTTGACTGTAGAACTTTATGTCTCTTTGGGGTTGTGGAAGTTGCCTTTTTGTGGAGGGATGAAGTAGTGAACCTTTTTCATGGCTTGGGGAATTTTTAGCATGCAAACGAGAAGAAAACAACCCCTTGCAAAATTTGTACAGCCCCCATGATGGAATGGCCGGCCACCTCTAAGGAAAATGAATGGAGTGAACTGAAAAACAAAGAGAGTGAACCACAACATAATGCAAGAGAGAGAAAAGGTGATGATGACAAGCAATGATCATCAACCAAAACCAATACTCTATCAACTAATCATGACACCAAGTCAAGCCATGCTGACTCAAGAAAGTCAAGGAAAGCAAAAGTCAAGGGTGGTAGAATTATCATGATACAACTGTATGCAAATAACACCCTTCACAAATGCTTATTTGCACAAATGCAAATAAGCCCTCCTCCACCAAACTTCAGCCAATAAAAGATACAAAGAAAAATTGTCGAAACGGAAAACAAACTGGCAACTTCCAAAAACTGATCCCGTAATAAATTACAGAAAAACCTCGTTACTGTATATACATACCCGCATTTGTATTCCGACCGAAATACAAATGCAATGAGACAAAATCTACACTGTGCAATACTAGGATCCGGCTTAAACCAAAACCCGCTAATATTTTCCGTCCGATCATGATCCGTGCAATACCGCACGTATCAGATCGAACCCTGCCATATCTCCATATGGCCTCTACAGCGTTTCGCCCGAAACTTGAGTAACTAGTCTGTGGGGGACTCTAAAGGCTCGTCAATACTATGGCTGTGGATTTAACCACTAGCACGTCAGAGGTATTAGCCATACATGACGGACTACCAGCTATTGACCAAAAGGGACGTCGATGAGCGAACTCATCCTGACACCCAACTGAGCCTATTAGTGACAATATCCGTACAGTCCGGTCCGTTCGTCTATGAGCATCGCATGGCGGGCCTAGGGAGTTGGTAAAAGTCAGACCCCCAAAAGCGGTACAAGCGTGTCGGAGTGTAGCCCAGAACACCCTGAGATATTACTGGAATACCTACCAGTAAATCTCCTGCCGTGGCCAAGGACTTCGTGTAAGGGCTCTCCTAGACACAACGCGATCTCACCCTCAATACCGGGAGAGATGAACCCCTGAAGATCTGCCCACTGCCTCCATGTAGCTCGGGACTGTACCCAACTAAAACTTGTTTGCACGTCTCCTTTGAGCGTGCTAGGGTAGTAATCAAAGTACAGTGGGAACTAACACGAGACAAATGACGATCCTCGGGTCGATGAACTAACCTGTACACATGTCACCAAGGAACTGCTATCTGACGTCAAGTATAAGACCAACTAGCATGTTCCCGGCGAGTCCTGTCCGGTGTACTCATAACCTAATGAGCACCTGTATACATCTTAGGTGAACCAACTAACACCAGTTGCTTGTGAGACCGGCCACCGCCCCTCGTCGGGGTCTCGACTGTATACACTAGTCTACTCTGGAGTATCGATGCCCTGTCTCGAAACTCCCATGACTAGGGACCTTTTAAAGATGTGCATATAGACCCCAGCTCCTACGTATATGATCGTCCTCATACTGCTGGCAGTCAAGCAAGAATCCTAGGGGCTCTATCAAAGCGCAATAGTGATCTGTAAGGTCACCTAAAGCAGTACACGATGATAAAGGTAAACCAGATAGCATACTATCATCTCGAGTAAGACTGTCCTACCGGGATAGGTCCTCCCTCAATCATTGCAATCACGTGCCTGTGATCCAATAATTGGCTCTCGGGGCACTATCTCCAACAGTATTCAGTTGGAATATCATGCACCTCATTCTACGGGGAAAGAGTCGAGATCCCTTCACCGGGAGTGACCTCTTTAGCAAAGGTTTTCGTTGCTATATTTTTATAAATCTATCCAGTTCCTTCAACGATATCAAGTTCATTACGTTAAAGGTTTTCGCCAGAAACCATTCATAGCCCTCCATCATTTCAGTTAAATATTCAGTAGTATTCAAGCTATGTATTTTGACCTCATGCCAAGGCATAGTGATTGGTAGCTGCCGGATATTTATCTGTTGCATAGATAGAATGCGTTGGTTTGAGACAGTCGTACTGCCAATTTGTCCTACGTCAAGGGTAGGTACGGGTGGGTCAAATTAACCTGGATAATGATGGGTAGAACTTGACATGTGACTTATGACATTTTGACCTCACGCCAAGGTCATAAGAGCATGGGGTAAAAATCACATCGGGAGTTTCTAAAGAAACTGAAACTTGCCACATATGCGCATATCTTCTAGAGTGTGATAACATGAGCGGATTCCGTCATGTTATCATGCGATGATAGTTGGATCCCGATTCCCGCTGATGAGTTGGTTTACTCCTCGGTTGATCCCGACTAATTCTTCTTTCATGTTTGGAGGAGAATTTGACGGTACAGTAGAAGGTTTCCAGATTAGATAAATTGATAACCATTCTGATCTAGGTTAGAGTGCACGCTGAGTGTTTCTTTTCTCTCTCTTTGGCAGCGACCATGACCCGACCCTTGACTATGACTCAGTGACCAAGTTAACCGAACCTTTTTAAACACTGGCTTTTGGATTGTCAGAGTTGCAAACCTCATTGCCGCTCCTACTTTTATCCTTTTTCTCCAGGACACCCCGTATTTCTATGAACGTCCACTTCCATTGGATAAAACCATCGTATGGTTATATACGAACTCGAAGGAACTTGTTCCAGATTCGAGGATGGTTTCCGGTTCTGGAGAAAACGAATAGGATTTTTCAGTTGTCTTTTCCTTTTACCTTCTCTCAGGTTGCGAGTACTGCTTGGTTTAGGGGATGGCACACATATTATGCTAATTGGATAGTCTTCTTCTAAACCGTAGGCAGGTGCCGACCGGTAGGGAATGAAGAAAACCAATTTGCCTAACAATTGTGTACAGAAGGTAATGACTAAAAGACAAATAAACGGATTAGAAGGAGGGCAAAGTAAAATGTGACTGCTATTTACGACCAAACCAGGTATTTCATTACCACTCCCACTCCACCTTTGTATTTCTCCAGGACACTCCGTATCACTACGCAGATCCACAGTTATTTGGATATTCCATCGTATGGTTATATACGAACTCGAAAGGAACTTGTTCCAGTTCGGGGATGGATTCTGGTTCAGGAGAAATAAGAATAAGGTTTATTCAGTTGTCTTTTATGTTTACCTTCTCTCGCATTGCGAGTGCTCCTAGGATTAGGACAGTGCACCCATTATGCTTATTGGATAGTCTTCTTCCAAACCATAGGTTGGTGCCGAACGGTAGGGAAGGAAGAAAACCATTTGGCCTAAAGGGGTGTACAGAAGGTAATGACTAAAGACATATGAAGGGATTTGGAGAGATGGCAAAGAAACATACAGTTATGGTTGTGAATCTAATAATGGAAGACGTATTACTAAGAATACCCGGATACCCCTTCGAAACATTTACATGTTTCAGTTTCACTGTGTACTGTTAAAGGAAAACTGATTTCCCAATTAGACACTTGCTCCACGGTATGTATTTACCAGGTATGATTCTCACATCTGTATGATTTTACAGATGATGAGTGGGAGTAAGTTATTGGGAATTAGGTGATCATCCTCATTATATCGGAATTCGTTGTAATTGGTGATATTTGAGGAAATCGCCTGGGCTGTTTGCCGGACGACGAATATTTGGTTTTGAATATCCGTTGTTATGCACCAATTTCAAATTGATATATCTGTACGTCTATTTTTGTAGAGTGAGATATACCTTTTGAAATTATGTCTATGAAATTTACCTATATCAGTGGATGGTTAGGTAAGGAGTATTAAACAGCGGTGTAATTCTTCTTAACCATAAGTACAGTTTTCAACCTACGACACACAGGGAATGAGTTATTAGACGCAGGGGACTTATACAGAGTATTGTATGTTGTCCAGTGTCCATGAGAAAAGAGGGGTTGGTACTCATACTATATTCTGTTTACTTATGACTTCTCTAGTTCTTAGACATGTGTTTCGTAGAAACACAAGGTCCAAGTTTTGAGAACTTATCGTTGTAAGAGTAAATTAGAGAACCAGGTGTTGCAAGTATCGGGATTCTTAAAGGTGATCGAAGATGTAGATACTTGTGTATGGTATTCAGGTGATAGTAATGATTAAGAGAACATGCTTCTCTTTCAGGTTACTCATAATTGGAAGCACCCTTAAGTTCAGTAACGCTGATCGGCCTCTCTCCATTTAGTTGACATGCACTGGAGACAGCTGCATGATTTGAATCTGGTTCAATTAAATCAGTGCCTCTGTTTCTATATTGGATATAGAACAGTTCGTATCTTAACGATGTTAAGGTACGGGAAGTTGTCCGGTTTATTCTTAAAACCAGACTCTAGATAACTCAAGGCACGTTTCTGTAATGGCTGTTTGTGGGTTGACCCAGGCTATGACGAGGGTTTACTTTCTACCATCTGGAAGATCAATAGTGATATTGTTCTTGACTCGCCACAGTTTTAATAAACATGGATTTTTTCCGAAAACAGTAGTGGGAGTATGGTAAAACTGGAAGTGATTCCAGAACCGCAAACGATTACTGAAGATTTAATAAGAACATAAAGATTCAATCTGGTTTGACATTCCATTGGCCACTCCACAGGAATGATGGGTAACCTTAGGCACCCGAGAGGTACACCGGTAGCCTCAAGGACGGTGACAGTGAGGTTCTTGTTTACCCAGACTTTCCATTGTTGTTGTTCCAGACTGTGAGACCCGGCAGGAGGATGAATATAGCGTACTTCTAAACTAGCTTTAGAAGTGTGCGTCTATATGACTCTGCCAGAGGGTTGTCATGGTCAGTGGGAGCAGCGGAAGCTAAATGGGGACTTGACACCACTGTTGTTCCAGACTGTGAGACCCGGCAGGAGGATGAGTATAGCGTCTTTCTAAACTAACTTTAGAAGTGCACGTATATATATTCTTCTGCCAGAGGGTTGTCGTAGTCAGTGGGAGCAGCGGAAGCATAGGTGGACATGTGGCTTATGTCTATTTATAGACTAAAGCAGATATAGTGGAGATAGATCATCTATTTCTGATATGACAGTCATAAGTTTGGCTTCATCAGAATAGGGGATGGATCTGTTAAGAAGGTAGTAGGGTGTGATGTCCTGGTATTTGGATGACATGCACAGAGTAGGAAGTGAAATTCCTATACTACGATCGGTTATACTTTGGTTGTCACACAGTGGTTTCTCCACAAAGGTCGTGGATATTATATCAGATATTCTGGTTACTAGATCTATGGTTTTAGATCTGGATTTGGGTAGTATCCCAATCAGGGTACTTAGACAGCATTCTAAGAGTATTTAGAATGGACGACTCCAGGCACGGTAATATACCTGCAGGTGATGGAGTCACCCTCTCTAAAGGTTTCTTACAGACTAAAGGGGAGAGGGATGTGCATGATTGGCAGATCACTTGCTTAGGCAATTGTGTCAATCATGAGATGTCAAGTACCACACCAGATATTGTTTTTGCACGAGATGCAATAAGTTGATATTAATCCAATCCTGGAGAAACATTCGGAAGCAGTTTTAGAACATAAGTGAATGTTCTAGGGATATGATAACGACTGCTTCTTTTAGGAGTCGGTTATCATTCCAGGCTTCCAGGGTGACCTGGTTGACAGAGTGGCTGTCAGAGTTATAGTTTTCCCTCTAACGAGGGACAGTATTTTGGACAGGTGGTCCAAGGGAATACTGAGGGTGGCATGGCGCAGGATACTGATTAAGTTCAGTTGACGATACAGTCTAAGAAGTTTGGATTTAGAGTTCATTTATGAGCTAGGTCCCATCAGAAATCCAGACATATTCTAAGATAGGTATTGCTCATTTCGGGAGATGGCTTTCTCTGCGAACTTGAGATAAAGAGAGACATAGAAAGAAACATCAGGGTGGATCCACTCACTGAGGCTATTTCTCGAACGCAATAGTTTCGCAAACGAGCTTTGTGAGACTGACTAGTAGAGGAGTTGGATGTTCGGTATCACACGGGCTGTGAGTATGCGACATCGCAATAATTAGCCTTGAGTGCTAGTGGGAGATTGTTGGAGATAGTGACCTCAGAGTCAATTCTTGGATCACAGGCACGTGATTGAAATGATTATGGGAGGACCTATACCGGTAGGACCGTCTTACTCAAGATGATAGTATGCTATCTGGTTTATCTTTATCATCGTGTACTGCTTTAGGTGACCTTACTGATCGCTATTAAACGTTGATAGAGCCCCTAGGATTCTTGCTTGAATGCCAGCAGTATGTGGGCGATCATATACATGAGAGCTGGGGTCTATAAGCACATCCTTAGAAGGTCCCTAGTCGTCGGAGTTTCGAGACAGGGCATCGATACTCCAGAGTAGACTAGTGTATACAGTCGACACCCCGAGGAGAGGCGGTGGCCGGTCTCACAATCCACTGGTGTCAGTTGGTTCACCTAAGATATATACAGGTGCTCATTGGGTTATGAGTACAACCGGACAGGACTCGCCGGGAACATGCTAGTTGGTTTTATACCTGATGTCAGATAGCAGTTCCCTGTTGACATGTGTACAGGTAAGTTCATCGACCTGAGATCGTCATTTTTCTCGTGTGAGTTCCCACTGTACTTTGATTACTATGCTACCACGCTCAAAGGAGACGTGCAAACAGGTTTTAGTTGGGTACAGTCCCGAGCCACATGGAGGTAGTGAGCGGATCTGCGGGGGTTCGTCTCTCTCGGTATCGGGGATGAGGTCACGCTGTGTCTACGAGAGCCATTACACGAAGTCCTTGGCCAAGGCAGGAGATTTACTGGTAGGTATTCCAGTAATATCTCAGGATGTTCTGGGCTACACTCCGACACGACTTGTACCGCTATTGGGGGTCTGACTTTTACCAACCCCCTAGACCCGCCATGTGATGCTCATAGACGAACGGACCAGACTGTACGGATATTGTCACTGACAGGCTCAGTAGGGTGTCAGGATGAGTTCGTTAATCGACGTCCCTTTTGGTCAATAGCTGGTAGCCCGTTACGTATGGCTGATACCTATGACGTGATAGTGGTTAAATCAACAGCCATAATATTGACGAGTCTTTAGAGTCCCCCACACACAGTTACTCAAGTTTCGGGCAAAACGCTGTAAAGGCCGTATGGAGATATGGCAGGGTTCGATCGTATACGTGCGGTATTGCACGTATCATGATCGGACGGATAATACTAGCGGGCTTTGGTTTAAGCCAGATCCTACTATTGTACAGTGTAGATTTTGTCTCATTGCATTTGTATTCAGTGGGAATAGAAATGCGGGTATATATATACAGTCGCGGGGTTTTCCTGTAATTTATTACGGGGTCAGTTTTTTGAAGTTGCCAGTTTGCTTTCTGTTACGGCCATTTTCCTTTGTATCTTTCCTTGGCTGAAAGTTGGTGGAGAAGGGGTTATTTGCAAGCTTGCAAATTTGTATTGTGGAGGGTGGTCTTTGTAAATTGTTGCTTCATGATTCAACCACCATTGACTTCATAAGTTCATGATTGCTTGACTTTTAGAGTAATCGTGGTTGTTGATGATGAGAAGAGTGATGGTTGTTGTTGAGGTGACTTTCTTCATGATGATCATTATTCCTTTTCCTTGTATTATTGCTCCCCCCTTTTTTGCTTTACTCACTCACTCTCCTTGCTAAGGGCCGGCCATTCATGAGGGAGGGGGGCTGTCCCAATTTTGTGGTGTGGGATTTCATCTCTTTTGGCTTGCAAAAATTCATATAGCTCCACAAAAGTCCACTACTTCTCCTTCTCCACCAAATAGCAACTTCCTTTACCCCAAAGAGACAAATAGTTCTACACTTAACCTACAGCATCCTTGGGCACGTCGGATCGCCAACTTCATGCCCGAGTTGCCTCGGTCTAGAGGTGGGAGCCCGTAAAAGAAACCGGCGATGTGGTGCTCTTCCGACGAGCAGATGAAGACCGGAGATTCCGCGGAGAGATCGGGACGACAACGAGTAGACCAAAGGACACAGATCGCTCGGTATATCTCTCTACCCCTTCTCTAGTTAGCTAGGATTAGATTAATGGCCCGATCCAGGTTTCAAAGTGCACGGTAGTGCCGGTTCTAGTTTATAGAAAAGTTTTATATTCCGCATTTTGGCCTCGTTCAGACGGCCGGGGCGCCGTCGTGCACTTACAGCTCTCGGGTCACCAGCCCCAAGGCCACGTTGTGGTGCCCTTGTGGGGTGGTCCCGGCCGTTGGTCCCCATCAAGGTGTCCCCTGGGTGTGCACGCTTCACCCCGCGGCTTCTTGATTCAAACTGTGAGCCCGTGAGGTTGCAAATAACTCAAAACATCATTTTTGAAAACTGTTTTGTCGGCGGTTTTTACGCGACAAAAATATCGGATTCCTAACGTCGCTACAAGCTATCTAATGTTTATGAGAGGCTATGATACCACTGTAAGTCGATTTTGTGCACCCCACATGTTCTCCGGGAGGTGGAAATTGTAAAAATGATTTTTACGGGCTTCACAACATTGACTAGAACCAAGGATCGAATATAAACCATAGCTAGCAAGCTACTTGAGGTTTAACTACTCGGATACGAAGTTATAACTCACCATACATGTCCTTTGGGTCTTCATCGCTGTCCTCCTCGTCTTCGTAGGCTCTAAAGATCGGAACGGATCGACGCAACCTCGACGGCCTCCTCGAGTCAAAGAAGATCTACCCGAGAGTCTATAGTTCGAGCTCCTACCTCAAATCCAAGGTAACTATGGCTTCTAGTTCGCTAAACTAGAAGTCCTAGGTTGTGTAGAGTGAGAAGATTGAGAGATTTGTCTCTTTCTCAACTCATGAGACTTTTTGGGTTATGAGAAAGAAGAAGGGGACATGAAGAAAATGAGAGAGGAGAACAGAGCTTGGATGAAGAATGAGTTTTCATTTGTGATGAATAGTTGAACCAAATGAATTATTGTTGAGATAAATATCTCACAACAATTAACCATGATTTAAAAATATCTATTTTGTCAAGTGATGACTCATAGCCATCCATAGAAAATACCTTCACCTCATTTCTCCACCTCATTATTCTTTAATCCATAAAAGAAAAAATAAACCCTAATGAGGTGTCCCTTCTAGATGCTTTCCCGAGTAATTACGAGAATGCCTCCATCCGTATATACATACTCACATCCGCATTCCGAAGAATACGAATACAAAGAGACGAAAATAATCCATCAATATAATACTAGGATCCGGCTTAAACTAAAGCCCACTAGTATTTTCCGCCCGATCATCATACGTGCACAAGTGCGCATAAGTGATCGAAGCCCTGTCGTAAAATCATACGGCCTCTACACCTTTTTCCCAGTGAAAGAAAACTCTCTATGTCGGACTCTAAAGACTCGACACGACGCTGGTAGTGGGTTTAACCACAAGCCGCAAGCGGTACTAGCTACACATATCGGTTACCCAGGTATGTGTCGATAAGAAGGCTGATGAGCTAACTCATCCGAACTCCTACTGAGTCTGTATGTGACAATCTCTGTACAGTCCGGACTGTTTGTTTAAGAGTATTGCATATCGGGCCTAGGGTGTGGTAATCGTCAGACCCTTAATAGCGCAATAAGTCATGTCGGATACTAGCCCAAAATACCCTGAGAAACTACTGGAGTACCTACCAGTAAATCTCGCTTTCCTTGGCCAAGGACTTTGTGTAATGGCCTTCCGAACACAGCGCGATATTAACTCCCAATACCGGGAGAGACGAATCTTATCTTACAATCAATGCCTCTAAGTGCTTTGGGACTGCACCCAACTACTACCTGTTTGCACGACTCTTTTGATCCATGGTAGGGTAGTAATCAAAGTACAGCGGGAACACACTCGAGGAGAAAATCCGTGTATATCCCAAGCAGTGTCGAGTCGACGGACTAAGCTGTACTCATGTCACCTGGGAACTGCTACCCGACGATAAGTATAATACCCACCAGCAGTTCCCGATGAGTCCTGTCCAGTGTAGTCATAACCTAATGAGAGGTGCATACTATCTCCAGTACGACATACTAATGGCTGTGGGGCATACCATCTCCCTTGCTGGGATGAGAAGCGTATACACTAGTCTGCCGTGGAATATCAATGCCACGTCTCGATAATCCTACGACTAGGGACCTGTATAGGATGTGCTTATAGACTATCCAGCCCCCACTAGTGTGATTGCCATCACAACGCTAGTAATCAAGTAAAGATCCTAAGGGCTCTACCAATATGTATAAGCGATATGCTAAAAGAAACACATGCACATATTGAGGTAGAAACAAACCAGGTAGCATACTACCATTTTGAGCTAGACTGTTACTATATCCGTGTATATCCCAAGCTCCCATTAAGTAATATACAATCCAGTATGATACAATAATGGCCTCTAGGACATATATCACTAACAAGATCGTCTTCGAGAGCTCGTACCATCAACCCAAGGAGATTGAGGAGTCAACCTTCAAGATCCGAAGGACCATCTATAAAGGTTCTTATTTCAACCGTAGCTAAAAACTCTAGTTTGGTTTAGCTTAGTTTAGTGTTTGGGATTAAATCCTGGGGTTTTCGTGTTATATATTCAAGAAATTTAATGTTTTTGATTCTGCATAGCCGTAGTTGACACGGCAAGGAGCATACACATACTTACACTGTCCCGAGCCTATGTTAGGCTCGGGGATGACCCGAATCCACTTGGGCTCGGGACAGGTTGTGGGGGCTTCTCTCATGCCCTTTGGCGCTTTTCCCATGGCGTGTTTTGATGGTTTTAGGAGACCGAGATGTACTTGTGTTTGTTTTGACGGGTACATCTTCGGGTTCATTTTGGAAATGTTTAGATGTTTATCGTATCGTCGGGATACAAAATAGTTTGATTAAATCGTTTAATCAAATTTGTTTGTATACATATATGGATATGTATTGATAAACGTAGCCTACTTGATGTTTGATCAATTAGACTAGGTTGCACATTAGTGAATGTGATATTGGTGTGTTATGGTTTGGTTTGGATTGTCGTGATCAATAGCCCCTCATGTGAATGTGAATGTATACAAGTGTTTTCTGTAATTCATTAATTCTATGGATTGCCAAATGTATTATTCGGGTTAAGACCGTCAGGTTCTATTGTATGTATTTGATACAGGTTACCCCACGGAGGAGTGCTCGAGCCGCCGGATTCTAGAATATGCTATGTGGCAATCTCAAGAGGTTGAGACCTGGCCACCTCATTCTAGGATTGGCGGGTGGCTCTCCACACTCGTAAGGGTATTCGTTTGGTTATGTATGGGCTATTCACATGACCATGGAATGTCGTGTGTTGTTTGGGGCTCAAACGAAACGCGGGATTTCTAGGATATCCGACTATTCTATCATTCTATGATGTTTATTGCATTCCTGTAATGTGATTACTTGCCTATGATCTATATATATGCATGATATATAAATAAGTGTTTCTATATGTTTTGCATTTATGCTAACCATGCGTCCGCCCTGCCGTAAGTTAACTAACCTTACGGTGAAGACCCGATACCCTGTGGAGAATATGAATGACATATAAAAACATTGTATTTTCTTTTTCCTATCATGTTTTTTTTGGTGCGGTAGGATACTAGATAAAATTGTTTTTATCTAAATGATGACACTAAATTAATATGATTAGCGTAAAGAAAATAAACCCAAACCGATGTTGTAAGAACTATTTTTCAAAACTACTTAAGTTTTTCAACGATATTGTAGGGTTCCTAAGCACAACAGCAAGGTTTCGGTTGGCATCATCCATGCCAAATTAAAAATTTTCCATGCTTAAAAGAACCCTAACCTAGATCGTTTACTAGAGATTCATACGGGAAAAAAAATGTAAACAACTTTACTTCTGAGTGATTAGGGATTACAACCTTTGTAGTATGTTCCTTCACTTCATTAGCTCTAAGTAGTGGTCCCTTCGCTGCGATCAAAGAACTCCTGGACTTTTGAGAAGCTCAACAAGGTGAATAATGCATGCTTTCTTGTACTCTTCGAAATCCAAGATGATCTATTTCGAGGAAACACGAACTCAAGCTATCTCTTCACTAATGAATTAGTGAAGCCAACACCCTAAACTATATGGCTAGTATAGAAGAGGATGATGAAGTAGGAATTTTGCTCACTTTGGATTTTATTTTATCATTATTTTCTTTATATCCTTAAAACTTAAGAGAGAGAGAGCTTGAAGGAGATGATGAAAGAAGAAGATGAATGATAATTGTCTTATGGTTAGAAATGCAACCATGGGTTAGTTTATGTCATGGCCAACCTATGTAAAGAGTAAATCATGAGCTAGGGTTAAAGGCTAGGTTAAGAAATATCTTAAGTAAAAACAAAAAAGGTGGACTTTAGTCAATGTTCTACTAGCTTCCATGAAGCTCAACCATGACTAATTCCATATCATTTGTGAATTACTTAAAAGGATAAATAAAACCATAACATAAACTCTAGCATGGTATAAGTCTCATACATACATGTTGCATGTGTAACCTAGCATATTACAATTATACATATCACATATATATAATTTTGTAACAAAAGAAAAGAATGCATTAAACATATATCACATATATGTTAAATGTATCCAAAGTGAGAAAAAGAAATACTTAAGTGAGCATATATTAGTTAATGTAATTTAATATATCAAATATATAATTATGAATTAAATTATTAAATCAATACTTGATTTAATAATCCGGCTATATTATATATAACCGACTAATATAATATGTATAATTTTATTGAATCAACACTTGATCCGATAACCTGGCTATATCACATATAACCGGCCGATATCACATATCGCGAGAATAGAATACAGTATCACATACTGGTATCAATCTTGGTCCCGCACTTATCACATATGTGCTCCTATTCTGTTTCTCCTGAGCCAGGAAACCTCTGTATAGGACTCTAAAGACTCGTCAATATGCCGACAGTAGATGATGATCATATCAAACACCCACAAACGGCAAGCGGTTAGCTAAACGTAACAGCCACCCAGGTATTGAGCGATCAGGAGATAAACAAGCAAGCATGCTCACACTCCTGTGAATCCAATCAGTAACACTAACGTACAGTTCGGTCTTTTCGTCTGATATGTCGAATATCCAGTCTAGGGGTGGTACACGTCAGACCCCAGTAACCGATAAGTCGTGGCGATGTAATGGTCATAACGGGTCGAGAAACTACTGATAACACTTACCAATAGATCTCCATATCATCCCTTGCCAGAGACTTCCAGTTATAGCCAATAAAGCACAACGCAACATCAACCCCCAATACCGGGAGAGACGAAACCCCTCCTATCGCTCATTTCCACCATGTGATTCGGGACTGTACCCAAAAGCCACCGTTTTGCATGTTCTTATGAACGTGGTAAGGTGGAAATCAAAGCACAGTAGGAATCACACAAGACTCTAAGACGTTCTCGGGTCTACAGACTAACCTGTACCAGTGTTACCAGAGAACTGCTATCTGACGATAGGTATAATACCATCTAGGAGTTCTCGACGAGTTCGTTCAGTGTACCCAGTCTCCACTAAGCACCCGTGTACCATATTAGATGTCAAACACCAATGGATGTGGGATCATCCATCGCCCATCATATGGGTTAAGATGCATATACGCTAGTCTACTCTGGAGTATCGATGCCCTGTCTCGATAAACCCTTGATTAGGAACAATTATAGGATGTACTCATAGACTACCCTGGCCCCACTAGTATGATCTGCATCATAGTCCTAGTAGTCAAGTACATATCCTAAGGGCTTTATCAACATATGAGAGCAAGACAGTAACCCAATACAAGTCAACATGTTAAGACAAAGAGCAAGCAGATAGCATACAATCATATCGAGCAAGAAAGTCCTCCCTATATATATCCAAGCGTCCACTATAATAAACATCATATGTACAATAATGGCCTCTAGGGCATATACATAACTAACAATCTCCCACTTGCACTAAGGCCAGCTGTTGTAGTATCTCATACCCAACATCCCGAAGAGTCTCTCAAATTGTATCTGGGGTATGGCCTTCGTGAGTGGATCCGCAGTGTTGTCCTTTGGGTCAACTCTCTTGACCTCGATCTCTCTGCGATCAACTATCTCCCGGACCTGGTGATACCACCTCAGAATATGCCTGGCTCTTTGATGGGACCTGGGTTCCTTGGCCAAAGCCACAGCTCCATTGTTATCACAATACAAGGGTATTGCATGCTCAATGGACGGAACTACTCTAAGTTCGTTTATGAACTTCTTCATCCAGACAGCCTCTTTGGTAGCATCATTGGCAGCGATGTATTCAGCCTCCATCATCGAGTCTGCCATGGTTTCCTGTTTGGAACTCTTCCAACAAACCGCCCCTCCATTGAGGGTAAAGACAAATCCCGAGTGCGACTTAGAGTCATCCTTATCACTTTGGAATCTCGAATCAGTAAAGGACTCCACTTAGAGTTCTCCGTTACCATACACCAAGAACATCTCTTTAGTTATTCTCAAGTACTTGAGAATGTTCTTCACAGCTTTCCAGTGACTCTCTACAGGATCTTCTTGATACCTACTCACTACACTTAGTGAGTATACTACATCGGGTCTGGTACATAGCATCGCGTACATGATAGAGCCTACTGCCGAAGTATAGTGTATCCCTTGCATGCGAGCTCTCTCCAAATCAGTCTTAGGAGACATCTCTTTCAAGAGAGTGAGTCCAGAGATCGTGGGTAGATTCCCACAATGGATTCTTCCATACTAAATCTCTTTAGTATGGTGTCAATGTACCTGGATTGGGAAAATCCCAGTATCCGTTTAGATCTATCTCTATAGATCTTAATCTCCAAGATGCAGGAGGTATCACCTAGATCTTTCATTGAGAATCTTTGTGATAAGAAGAGCTTGACCGAATGCAGCATAGGAACAACATTTTCTATCAATAGTATGTCATCCACGTACAATACAAGGAAGACAACCTTATTCTCTGCCACCTTCTTGTATATAAAGGTTCATCTACGTTCTTGATGAAGTCAAACTCTTTGACTACCAAATCAAAACAGTTGTTCCAACTGCGCGATGCTTGCTTTAACCTGTAGATGGATTTAAGAAGCTTGCACACCTTCCCGCTGCTCCCACTATTTACGAAGCCCTCTGGCTGAGTCATGTACACGCACTCCTCTAAATCACCATTTTGAAATGCGGTCTTAACATCCATTTGCCAAATTTCGTAGTCATGGTATGCAGCAATGTCAAGTAGGATCCAGATAGACTTAAGCATAGCCACTGGAGAAAAGGTTTCATCATAATCCACACCTGGTCATTGACGAAAACCATTTGCAACAAGTCTAACTTTGAAAGTATTAACTCTTCCATCTACACCAAGTTACTTCTTAAAGATCCATTTTCTCCCAATGGATTTTACCCCTTCAGGAGTAACTTCCAAAGTCCATACTTTATTAGTGTACATGGGTTCCATCTCAGATCGCATTGCATTCATCCATTTTATAGAGTCCCCACTCGTGATAGCCTGCTCGAAGCAAGTTGGTTCATCATCTTCCATGATGCAATCCTTGCTCCCACCATCAATGAGAAAACCGTAGTTTCTCTCAGGTGGATGAGGAACCCTACTAGATTGGCGGAGCAACTGAGGTTCGTCGGGAACCATTGAATTCTCTGGTTCCATTAAATCTTCAGTTGCAGTTTGTGCTGCTGGAACTTTTTCCAACTCTACCTCTTTGCCACCAATTTCTTTTGCAAGAAATTCCTTTTCTAAAAAGGTGGCATATTGAGAAATAAACACATTTTGCTCCTCTGTGTGGTAGAAAATATATCCTTGTAAATTCTTTGGATATCCCACAAACTTGCAAAGAACTGATCCTGCCTCGAGCTTGTCCGGATTTTGCCTTTTGACATAGGCCGGACAACCCTATATCTTAACTCGTTTAAAATATGATTTCATTCTCCTCCATATCTCATATAGGTGAAAGGTTCCTAGGCACACTAGTGAGGTCTCACAAGGCATCAACCATGCCAATTTCAAATATTAGAGGTACCGAGAAACCCTAATACGGATCGTTGGCTAGAAGTTTAGGCGAAAACTAAACTAGTTAACAACTTAACTACGAGTATACGGAAATACAACCTTTGTAGATCCGGTTCTCCACCTTCATTGCTCCGCGATGAAGTCTCCTCGCCGTACTAATCGGATCTTAGGCTCTAGCGTCGGCTTCATCGGAGAAAGGACGGGCTAGGTCATCGACTACGATGCCGAAGATGATCTACGTCGAGGCATCACTAGATCAAGCTCCACCTTCACCAAGCCATGAAAACTTGTGAAGGAAACACCCTATACTACTTGGCAAGAGGTAGAGGATGAAGAAATAGGAAGTGGGTTCACTTTAGAATTGGATTTCTCACTCTATTTAATCAATCACCATTGATGGAGGCAAGCTTCTTCATCTTGAAGAAGAAGAAGAAGAAGATGATAATGTTATGATAAGTTATTTTGCAAAATAGAAAATCCATGAATACTTATCATAATCCAACTCTAGTTAGGTGTAGAGAATTAACTAAGGTTAGGTTGTATGGTTAGGGTTAGAGAAAGAAACAAAATGGTCAACCATTTCAAAGCTTCATGAAGCTTCAAGGATAATCCAAAATGGCCACCATTTTATTTCTTTCACAAATCAATGAATAAATAACAGAATAAGTAAATGAAGCATAAGAAACCCTAACCATTAACCAACCATGGTTTAAACCATACACCAAACTATCATGTATCATCAAACATGATACATTCAAGTGCATAAAACTATATCACATATACAATGTGCAAATGAACAAGTGAGAAAAACCATTTAAAGTGAACCAATACTAGTTAATGCAAAGTAATATATCAAATATATAATTATGCATTAAATCATTAAATCAACACTTGATTTAACGATCCGGTCATATCGCATATAACCGACTAATATACAATGTATCGATTTATCGAATCAATTCTTGATTCGATAACTAGGTTATATCGCATACAACCATATCGATACATTCATCGCGAGAATGAAATACGGTATCACATACACGCATTATTCTCGGTCCTGCACATATCTCATATGCGCTCCTATTTCATTTCGCTTGAGCCAGGAAACCTCTGTGTAGGACTCTAAAGACTCGTCAATACGCCGGCAGCAGGTGATGATCATATCTGTTGGAGATAGTGCCCTCAGAGTCAATTATTGGATCACAGGCACGTGATTGCAATGATTGAGGGAGGACCTATCTCGGTAGGACAGTCTTACTCGAGATGATAGTATGCTATCTGGTTTATCTTTATCATCGTGTACTGCTTTAGGTGACCTGACATGTCGCTATTACACGTTGATAGAGCCCCTAGGATTCTTGCTTCACTGCCAGCAGTATGATGGCGATCATATACGTGGGAGCTGGTAGTCTATAAGCACATCCTTAAAAGGTCCCTAGTCGTAGGAGTTTCGAGACAGGGCATCGATACTCCATTAGTAGACTAGTGTATACAGTCGAGACCCCGACGAGGGGCGGTGGCCGGTCTCACAAGCCACTGGTGTCAGCTGGTTCACCTAAGATGTATACAGGTGCTCATTGGGTTATGAGTACACCGGACAGGACTCGCCGGGAACCTGCTAGTTGGGCTTATACCTGACGTCAGATAGCAGTTCCCTGGTGACATGTGTACAGGTTAGTTCATCGACCTGAGGATCGTCATTTGTCTCGTGTGAGTTCCCACTGTGCTTTGATTACTACCCTACCACGGCTCAAAGGAGTCGTGCAAACAGGTTTTAGTTGGGTACAGTCCCGAGCCACATGGAGGCAGTGAGCGGATCTTCAGGGGTTCGTCTCTCCCGGTATTGGGGGTGAGGTCGCGCTGTGTCTAGGAGAGCCATTACGCAAAGCCCTCGGCCGAGGCAAGAGATTTGCTGGTAGGTATTCCAGTAGTATCTCAGGGAGTTCTGGGCTACACTCCGACACGACTTGTACCGCTTTTGGGGGTCTGACTTTTACCAACCCTCTAGGCCCGACATGCGATGCTCATAGACGAACGGACCGGACTGTACGGATATTGTCACTGACAGGCTCAGTAGGGTGTCAGGATGAGTTCGCTCATCGACGTCCCTTTTAGTCAATAGCTGGTGGCCCGTCACGTATTGGCTTATACCTCTGACGTGCTAGTGGTTAAATCCACAGCCATAGTATTGACGAGTCTTTAGAGTCCACCACACTTACAGTTACTCAAGCTTTCGGGCGAAACGCTGTAGAGGCCGTATGGAGATATGGCAGGGTCCGATCAGATACGTGCGGTATTGCACGGATCAGGATCGGACGGTTTGTACTAGTAGCCGTATGGATATATGGCGGGGTTCGATCAGATACGTGCGGTATTGCACGGATCAGGATCGAACGGATATTACTAGCCGGCTTTGGTTTAAGCCGGATCCTAGTTTAGAACAGTGTAGATTTTGTCTCATTGCATTTGTATCCGGTCGGAATACAGATGCGGGTGTGTATGCACAGTGTCGGGGTTTTCCTGTAATTTATTACGGGACCAGTTTTCTGGAGTTGCCAGTTTGCATTCCGTTCCGGCCGGTTTTCCTTTGTTCTTTCCCGGCCGGACTTTTACGATGGAGGGGGTTATTTGCAGTTTTGCAAATAACACTTTGTGGAGGGTTTTATTGCATATATATTGATTATGATAGCTTCATATCTTTTGCTCCATACTTTTGCATTTATTGAGATTGGATAGGGTATGGAGGTGAAGCATGGTTGTTGTTTCTTTGTCTCTTGATATGGTCACCCTTCATGCTCTCCTACACTCACCTCCCTTCTTGCTTCATATTACCTTCTCCTCCATTCTCATTTAGATGATAAGTTTTTCATGAGAGGAAAAAGAAAGAGAGAAGAAGAAGAAGAGAGCTTCATCTTGAGAGTTTCATTCATGATCTCTTTTTCTTGCTAGAAAAATGCAAGCACCATTTTTCTATTCTTGATTCCTCCATCACCATGGCAACAAACCCCAAATGAGACAAGCATCTTCTACACTACATTCTACAGCATATCTTGAGCATGTCGAGTTGCCGGCTTCATGCTCGAGTTGCCTCGGTATTGAGGCGGGAGCCCGTAAAAGACGCAGGCGATGTGGTGCCCTTTCCGGCGAGGAGGCGACGATATGGAGACAAGACTTTCCGCGGGAGATCGGGACGATGACGAGAAGACCGGAGGACTCGGATCACTCGGTATACTTCTCACCCTATCTCTTGATTGCTAGCATTAGGTTAATGGTAAACGATCCGGGTTTTTCTTTGTCCGCGGTAGCGCCGGTTTCCGAGTAAGGAAAAATTTTTGATTCCGCATTTTGGCCTCGAGTCCGAGACCGGGGCGCTGCCGTGGCGCAACATGGTATCAGAGCCACGCCATTAACCTTACCTAGCTTCGTTTGATGTGTTTGCGTTTCCGATCGACCAAAATTTCCAAAAACCGTATTTTCTAGCACAATCAGTTTCTGTCGAAATTTTTTGGAGTCTAAAAATTTTTCAGGTGGTTTCAGAATGATGTGCAGGGAGTTCTAAGAACACTGCAAAAATTTGGTGACACGACTCCTCCGTACGACCGCGGAAGGGCGGCCAAAACCCCCTTTTGGCCGCGCTTCCGCCGCAGGTGTGTGGGATCGTGTGTTTATCTTTTTGCAGTGGGCTTATGGGCTGCAATTATGGGTTTTGGAATATTAAAATTGGGCCCAGGTTTTCTGTGAGTGCTACAGTTTTGATTGGGGGCCCACTTGTTAATTTTTGGTCAATCGGAAAATTTTAAACACATTTTTCACAGTATTTACATTATATCTGCGACCGTGAATGTCACTCGATCGGTAAATCCGGTCTAACTGCTATAGCCCGGTTAGACGGATTTGCGAACGTGACTTTCACGTTGATGTTCTATGTTTATGCTGTGATGTTGCGGATCGGTCGTGGGGGATAGCCTGGATGCAATGCTAGTACAGCTTTATTGTATTATGTACATTTGATATTGCGGGGCGAGCGTCCGACATGTGGAATGCCGTCACTGCCTGATTGTATTATTCTTTTGGGGCACGACCTGGTTGCGGTCGATGTACCCGGTGTATGTATATTTTACTTTCTGTACTAGGGTTACCCCGCGGAGGGGTGCACGGATAGCCGGGTTCTAGAAGGCAACAAGCCCGCATCTCATGGCATTGGGACGGAGGGGGCTTCACTCCAGGATTGGTTGGCTATTCGCCGCACTCGTAGGGGGTATAGGATTTCATTGCACAGGCTATCCACACGACCAGGGGAACGTCGGGTTTCAGCAGCGGCTCTGTGAAACCCGGGGCTTCCAGATATCTGTATTGTTCTGTGATGCTATACATTTCTGTGATGTTGCATTTTATTCACGCCTTGAGCGAAATACTATATATTGGTATATATATTAGTAGATGTTGTATATGTTTTTCATCCGCGCTAGTCCAGTCCCCGCTCTGCCGTTAGTTAGCTAACCTAACGGGTGATGACGGGACCCAGTGGCGAATGCGGATGGCATATACGTACGTCAGTATATTTTCGTTCTTTGTGGTGTGATCAATTGATGGGACTGCGTTGATTCGGATCAATGCAAGATAAACAAACCTATTCTGATATTGTTGGAACACTTTTCAAAAAGCTGTTATTGCAAGGACGTTCTCTTTTGTTTTGCATCGTGGTATTCATTTGGAATATCCTGCTCCTCAGTCGACGAGGCAAGGGCCGAGATCCCTTCACCGGGAGTGACCCCTTGGACAGAAGTTTGCGTCAGGGCATTAACTTCACTATAGCCGATTACTTTTGCTTTGCATCGTGGTATTCAGTTGGAATATCCTGCACCTCATTCTACGGGGAAAGAGCCGAGATCCCTTCACCGGGAGTGACCTCTTTAGTAAAGGTTTTCGTCACTATATTTTCTAAAAGGTTATCCAGTTCCTTCAACGATATCAAGTTCATTACGTTAAAGGTTTTTCGCCAAAAACCAGTCGTATCCCTCCGTCATTTCAGATCAGTATTGCTTAGTATTCGCGCTGCGTTTGTCGTTGCTATTCGCCGAGGCGTAGTGTGCGGTAGCTTTGTTGTGCTATTTCTGTCGCATGGATATGTGGATTGGTTAGGACAGTCGTACGACTTTGTTGATTATTCGTCAAGGGTCGTGCGGGTGGGTTTAACGCAATCAAGATAATGACGGGCTGAACTTGACTAGGACCTTTTTGATTTGTTGATTATTCGTCAAGGTCACTTGCACTACTACAAAGAAGGGTTGCCCCTACGGATATATCCGTAGGTGCAACCCACTGCCCCTACGGTTATATACGTAGGGGCGAAAAAATACCCCGTAGGTGCAAAGGCCGCAGGTGCAAGTCGAGGACCTGAACTTATCCCTACGGTTAAATTCTTGCCCCTACGGATATATATGTAGGTCCAGTTTCCCCTACGGATTAATCCGTAGGGTATAAGATTTTATATTATTTACGATTTATTTTAATAAATGACTTGGACCTACGGCTATATCCGTAGGGGCATGTACTACCCCCTACGGATATATTCGTAGGTACTTTTCCGTAGGGGCACAAATTCAGGATTCCTGATATGTGCCCCTACGGATAACGCCGTAGGGGAATGTCAGTGGCCCCTACGGATATATCCGTAGGGGGATTCCCAAACACCTGGCACTGACATCTGGGGGAAATATCAGTTACTGCTGATATTTAGCCCCTACGGATATATCCGTAGGGGTAACGTGTATGCCTACGGATTAATCCGTAGGTACATATTGTCTGAAATTTTTTTTAAAAAAAGTCCTGCTTGATTTTTTCCCGTCCTGTGCACAATAATGTATACATCAATCAAATCATATATTGCAGTATTCATAATCACATCTCACGCATATATATAATATACAAAAGAAACACAAAAACTGAATATGATATAAATACAAACCAATATGAATATCGTTTCAAAATATAGTACAATGTGTATGATATAAATAAATACATGTTTCAAAAAAAAAGAACCAAAAATCTACCCTAGCTCGGTCCAGCTCGGTCCTGCTCCTCGGTCAATAAACTCTGCAATTCGTCGCGAGCGGGAGTCTGAGTGGGCGGTGGAGCTACAGGAGCTGTCTGCGGAACCGCAGCCGAAGGAGATGCGTGTGGAGGCTCGGCCGATCTACCTTGTCGCGTCTGGATATAACTTGTGTAAGAAGCGTGTAAGAACTGTTTATTATTCGAATTCGTATCATTATTAAGTTATTTCGAAACCCTGTTTGGATATTTAGTTTGGAAAAGCGTTGTTTATTTCAATTACATATGTATGTATGATTAATAAAACATAAGTCTACAACCAAATAAGCTCAGGCTATGTACTGATATTGGATATGTTGATATCTATAATATGACATTATATTTTACTATTAAGTAGTATACATACCAGCATCCCATTCAACTCCTGAACGGTGGCCTTCAAGCTCTCCTGTTCCTGCTGGATACGTCGCTAACTGGAGACGGAGGAAGTGACCACCGGGGTGGAGTCCAACCTCATATGGGCCCTGCTAGAGCCCAGTCCTCGGCCTATCTCCAAACCTCCGTGGTGCCGTCCATGTGCGGCATCCAGGACTGGGGTCAGCAGCCTCGAATGTTGCCTTCCCCCTAGCAACTGTCAGAACATTATATTTAGCATATACTGGTCTATAAAATTGACAAGAAATACCAAAATCAACAAATTCAAAGCCTTACCTACAGAGATAGAAGATGTGCTCCTCTGGTATCTGCATGTATCAAAATTTGAATAATATTAATTAATTTCAGTACATACATACTAACAAGGTAAACTCGCATATAGCGCTGCTTACACATATGACAGGGAGTGAACAAGCTCTTGTAGATCATCAGGCGCAAATCTAATCTCATCAAGCAGCCCATGATAATGAGTTGGACGACTAAGAGCAAAAGAAATGTGTGTATATTTATGATATAGGATTCTAAATCAATATACATGCCCTATATAATATATAAACATACCTGGAGGAACGGGAGTGGTCTCTGTCCCTGATATGGACGCATCACCAACAACTAGACAATCAAACATTGACAATATAAGTAATTTTGACATAAACAGGCATGGATATCTATAATATTACATTCAAAATGGATATTAGAGATCGCACCTGCAGTGAGAAGTGGTAAAAGTACCACCCAACTAGAGTGTAATTTACAGAATCAGTTGAGACTCTTAAAAGTCATAGAAGAACCCGACCTGCACAAATCTGATGTATGCTTTCCATTGGACACTAAGAAGTCTCTAAAGGGAGAAGCCTATGTGAAAGCCATCATTAGTTCATATCAGAAGATTGACGCTGAAACAGAGAACGAGAAATGTCATTTTTTTCTTCTTCCGCCACATTACTGTCTTCTCCTTCTGCCACATTACTGTATTCTCCTTCTTATGATGTTCGCGTGCAAATTCAATGACTATATTGAGAATATGGATTAATAGTGGGTAGGAAAAGTATTTCTCAAATGGCTTTTGTGTCTTAAAACCATAAACTACTAAGTAATGTCATACATAATTTTTTTAGTATAAAGGTTGTTATTTTAAGTTTTCCCTTATAGAGATATGATCTAACTGCATCTATCAACTATAAGTGTGCAGAAAATTATGATAAGAAATCATAAGAAAGGGTCGTAGCCATGCATAACCTTGAATCTACATACCAAATCATGCACTTATTGTCACCTTGCCTTAGAATATAAAATATCTTGGAAGACTATAAGCGAGCATTTAAATCTCGATAGATTTTGATTTCAACATATATTTTTCTCAAGTACCATGAAATATACTTGCTCCGTATAAACCGTTTTCAGGAAGATGGATTAATAATGACAAATTATCCATTGTGGCTCACTAGGTTAGCATTTTCTCTTCTATTGACCATCTTTCTAATCTGCTTGGTAAATTTATTCGGAACCGGCTGCGAATCATTAAAAGACATGCATAAGAAAGAAAACTGAAATACAGATATATAGCATACCGATACATCGAAACTTCATAGTTGCGATGGCAATCCAGAGATATTTATTTCTACACACGTGGTGCTCGTGCGAATGCGTCAGGCATCATGGACAAATATTTCAGAACATGGAAAGTATTATTCGTATAAATTAATTAAAACTTTTAAACACGTTGGGTAGATATTTTCTTAGGTGATGCAATCATATCATGAGGATTAAATTTAAGCTATTATACATATGCATATGTATTTTTCTAACCTAAAATATCACACACACACACAGAGAGAGAGAGAGAGAACACCTGGTAGGTAAAGAAATCAGGTAGCAGGATCCTGAAGAAATAGAGTCCATAGCATTGCTCATCATCATCATCCATAATCCCTTTGATAATATTTTTTCAAAGGGATCACGGATGATGATGATGAGCAATACTATAGACTCCATTTCTTCAGGATCCTGCTACCTGATTTCTCTATCTACCTGGTGTTCTCCCCCTCTCTCTCTCTCTCTCTGTGTGTGAGATATATTAGCTTAGAAAAATACATAAGCATATGTATAATAGCTTAAATTTAGTTCTCATGATATGATTGCATCAACTAAGAAAATATCTACCCAAGGTGTTTAAAAGTTTTAATTACTTTATACGAATAATACTTTCCATGTTCTGAAATATTTGTCCATGATGCCTGACGCATTCGCACGCACCACGTGTGTAGAAATAAATATCTCTGGATTGCCATCGCAACTATGAAGTTTCGATGTATCGGTATGCTATATATCTATATTTTAGTTTTCTTTCTTATGCATGTCTTTTAATGATTCGCAGCCGGTTCCGAATAAATTTACCAAGCAGATTAGAAAGATGGTCAATAGAAGAGAAAATGCTAACCTAGTGAGCCACAATGGATAATTTGTCATTATTAATCCATCTTCCTGAAAACGGTTTATACGGAGCAAGTATATTTCATGGTACTTGAGAAAAATATATGTTGAAGTCAAAATCTATCAAGATTTAAATGCTCGCTTATAGTCTTCCAAGATATTTTATATTCTAAGGCAAGGTGACAATAAGTGCATGCTTTTGCATGATTTGGTATGTAGATTCAAGGTTATGCATGGCTACGACCCTTTCTTATCATAATTTTCTGCACACTTATAGTTGATAGATGCAGTTAGATCATATCTCTATAAGGGAAAACTTAAAATAACAACCTTTATACTAAAAAAATTATGTATGCCATTACTTAGTTGTTTATGGTTTTAAGACGCAAAAGCCATTTGAGAAATACTTTTCCTACCCACTATTAATCCATATTCTCAATATAGTCATTGAATTTGCACGCGAACATCATAAGAAGGAGAATACAGTAATGTGAAAGAAGGAGAAGACAGTAATGTGGCGGAAGAAGAAAAAAATGACATTTCTCGTTCTCTGTTTCAGCATCAATCTTCTGATATGAACTAATGATGGCTTTCACATAGGCTTTTCCCTTTAGAGACTTCTTAGTGTCCAATGGAAAGCATACATCAGATTTGTGCAGGTCGGGTTCTTCTATGACTTTTAAGAGTCTCAGCTGATTCTGTAAATTACACTCTAGTTGGGTGGTACTTTTACCACTTCTCACTGCAGGTGAGATCTCTAATATCCATTTTGAATGTAAGTATCGATATTCAAAATGGATATTAGAGAGCGCACCTGCAGTGAGAAGTGGTAAAAGTATCACCCAACTAGGGTGTAATTTACAGAATCAGCTGAGACTCTTAAAAGTCATAGAAGAACCCGACCTGCACAAATCTGATGTATGCTTTCCATTGGACACTAAGAAGTCTCTAATGGGAAAAGCCTATGTGAAAGCCATCATTAGTTCATATCAGAAGATTGATGCTGAAACAGAGAACGAGAAATGTCATTTTTTTCTTCTTCCGCCACATTACTGTCTTCTCCTTCTGCCACATTACTGTCTTCTCCTTCTTATTATGTGCGCGTGCAAATTCAATGACTATATTGAGAATATGGATTAATAGTGGGTAGGAAAAGTATTTCTCAAATGGCTTTTGCGTCTTAAAACCATAAACTACTAAGTAATGGCATACATAATTTTTTTAGTATAAAAGTTGTTATTTTAAGTGCGCGTGCAAATTCAATGAAAGTTAGATTTGAGGATACCCATGTATGAGTTGTATTCTATATATGTGTGTTTCGATTTATTTAATTAGTTTGTGATCCACATCATTTGATTCGTTGCTTGAGGCATCAATGTAGGCACAAATATCGGCGACGAGGAACTCGACGAGGAAGAACGAGGGCGGTGGCGGGCTGAGAACGGAGGGCGCGCGGTGGCGACGAAGAGAAAATTGGAGACGCGGGAACGAGAGAAAATTTTGGGAACGAGAGGGAAAGATATCGAGGCGTATATTGGTATCGATGGGAATATGAAGGTTTCATATTATCATCGAGTATCATATATTGGTTTTAACCTGAATATCTTGAGTCGCTCTCTAATTATGCGTTTGTTGTGCATTCGTGTTGTATGTGTAACATGATTTTAAACCATTGAGGCATGTTTGAGTTTTATACTGGGATCACAAATAGCATGATGGCTGCAAACAGGTTGCTTGAATACTTGCAGACAATCCAAATGTTGCCTCGCCATTTCTATAAATTTTGAACTCCCTGGAAAATTATCATCACTCAGGATTACTTTAGGGCCAGTTTGGCTGCTTCTTGCTTGTGATTCAACATTCAGCTTTTTGTTGATTTGGAACTCAGAGAGTGTTGCAAAACAAATCCAAAACTAAATAAACCTCAAACTAGCTACAGAGAAGGCAAACAGCAAACCCCATGAAGTTTGGCTTTCAAGGGTTTTCCCACTAAAATACACTTAGATGCAGCACTTTAAGGAAGCTTGCAGCAATATAAAAACTTTTAGGTAGTTTAGTGAAAAACTGCAGTGCTTCAAGATTGTTTAAGTTTTATGTGTGGTTAAGCTGTCATACAGAAATTATCGTTGCAAAAATGTTCGCAACCCTAGTTTTTCCAGCAACGATACTGGAATACGAGCCTCAGATATGCCAGCTTAGGAATCAAAATAAGAAAGAGATTTGGTGTTATCCTAAGTCCAAAGTCAAACGGGCTCGAGAAATATATAAACCCAAAAAAATGACTGCATAAAGATCTCATAAAGATGAAAAGGATGTTATGCAAGCTCTGAACAAATCTTGAACGGAACTTTCACAAGAATTTACAACACCCGACCAGAATCCAATCCTGAGTTTGATGAAGCTTCAGGCCTTCAGCTTCCCCACAGAAAATAGTTAGGGCAAACCCTTTGCAAAACCATAGCTTTCATGCAGAGATGACGCTCAGAACATGCCAGCTTCCAAACACATTGAATAATACATAATCTCCCATACTCTCTCTCTCTCAATCAGACAGTTTATATTTGGATTTGAATTTAGGAAAAGAAATAAGATGGCTACAAACCAGCTTGCCTCGCCAATCTCATAACTATAAAGCTCATAAAAGTGGAAGCTTGAGGGCAAGCCATCATCGCCTCCATTCAATTGATGCCAAATCATCCACAAAAAATAGAAATAAATATAATAATTGATCGATAGGCAAAATTGCAAGAAACCTATTCAGATTTTTGCATGAAAAAATAAGAGATGTAAATTAAGTAAAAGATTACCAAATGAAATTATCCCATCACTTGAAACCCCTCTCAAGACATTTTAGCAAAAATTCCCCCAGTAATTTTCTTCGGTTTAACCGTTTTATATCATAGAAGAAAGATAAATTTCAAATGTATATACATGCATACACACACACATCATATACACAGTTTTTGAATGTTGCCAGAATTTCAACGGTAATTCTAGATTTTTCCAAACTCTGAAGGCTTCACAAAAATTTTAAATACAGATAATAATATGATTGAAGAGATCAATCACCAATTTTTTAATGAGGATCAACTGAAACCCCAAACAGAGCAAGCAAATTACAAAGATCCCAAAACCCCGCGTGGCCCAGCCCCAGCCCCAGCCCCCAGCCCCAGCCCAACCCTAACCCCAGCGTGGCCAGCTAAACCCCAACACCAACCCTAAGGCAAACCCTAACCCCAGCCCCACCCCAGCAGCAGCCGAACCCCAACCCTAACCCTACCCTGACCCCGACCCCGACCGCGACCGCGACCAGATAAACCCCAACACCAACCCTAAGGCAAACCCTAACCCCAGCCCCACCCCAGCAGCAGCCGAACCCCAACCCTAACCCGACCCCGACCGCGACCGCGACCGCGACCGCGACCGCGACCCCTGCCCAACCCCAACTCGCGCGCAACCCCAGACCCAGCCATGAACCCTAAGCCCAAAATAATCCAAAATTTTTTTAATTTACCTCGAGATTTACTCACCTGAACGGCTGCTGCTGGGGCTGGGGCGACGACCTGCGCGGTGGCGACGAGAACTGCGGTGGCGACGAGAACTGCGGTGGCGAGGAAACCGGCGGTGGCGACGAGGAGAACGACGGTGGCGACGACGGCGTGGCGATTTGGGGATTTTTCTCGCGCCAGATCGAGAGAGAGAGAGAGAAAGTGAGCGTAGGCGATCGGTCGGGGGTCTTAATAAATCGATATTTACTTGTCCCTACGGATATACCCGTAGGTCCTTTGTTTGCGCCACCGTAGGGGCAAATACCAAATTAAGAATTAATTTTTTAATTCTTGAACGTCAGTGCCCGTAGGGGCAACCATTTAGCCCTACGGATTAATCCGTAGGGCCAAGTAAAATCTGCCCCAACGGATAATTCCATCCGTAGGGGCAACCCCCTATTTTACTAGTGTTGGGTCCTAGGGGTAAAAACATCACATCGGGAGTTTCAAAAGAACTGAAACTTGCCAGGCATGCGCATACCTTCTGGAGTGTGGTGACTTGAGTGGATTCCGTCAAGTTATCATGCAATGATAGTTGGATCCCGATTCCCACTGATGAGTTAGTTTACTCCTCGGGTGACCCCGACTAATTCTTCTTTCAGGTTTGGAGGAGAATTTGAGGTACAGTGGGAGGATTCCTGATTAGAAAAAGTGATAACCATTCTGATCTTGGTTAGAGTGCATGCTGAGTGTTTCTTTTCTCTCTCTTTTTGGCAGCGACCATTGACCCGACCCTGGACTTTGACTCAGTGACCAAGTTGACCGAACCTTCTTAACACTGGCTTTTGGATTGTCAGAGTTGCAGACCTCATTGCCACTCCTACTTTTACCCTTTTCTCCAGGACACCCCGTATTACTACGAACGTCCACTTCCATTGGACAAAACCATCGTATGGTTAGATACGAACTCGAAGGACTTCGAGGATGGTTTCTGGTTCTGGAGAAAACGGATAGGACTATTCAGTTGTCTTTTCTTTTCACCTTCTCTCAGGTTGCGAGTACTCCTTGGCTTAGGAGTAGTACACCTATTACGCAGATTGGACAGTCTTCTTCCAAACCTTAGGCTGGTGCCGAACGGTGGGGAATGAAGAAAACCAATTAGCCTAAACGGTGTGCAGAAGGTATTAAGATTAAGACAAAGCAAGGGATTAGTAAGAGGGCAAAGTAAATTGCAACTGATATTCACGACCAAACCAAGTATTTCTTCGCCAATCCTAAATCACCTTTGTATTTCTCCAGGACACTCCGTATTACTACGAAGATCCCAGTTTATTGGATAATCCATCGTATGGTTATATACGAACTCGAAAGGAACTTGTTCCAGTTCGAGGATGGATCCTAGTTCAGGAGAAATAGGAATAAAGTACATTCAGGTGTCTTTTATCTTCACCTTCTCTCGCATTGCGAGTGTTCCTAGGATTAGGACAGTACACCCTTTATGCCTTTTGGATAGTCTTCTTCCAAACCATAGGCTGGTGCCGAACGGTAGGGAAGGAAGAAAACCATTTGGCCTAAGGGGGTGTACAGAAGGTAATGACTAAAGACATAGAAAGGGATTTAGAAAGATGGCAAAGAATTACAAGGTTACAGTTGTGAATCTGGATAATGGTAGAGGCATTACTAGGAATACTAGGATACCCCACCGAAACATTTCAATGTTTCAGCTTCACTGTGTACTGTTAAAAGAAAAACTGATTTCCCGATTAGACACTTGCTCCAGGGTATGTTTACCAGGTATGATTCTCACATCTGTATGGTTTTACAGATGACGAGTGGGAGTAAGTTATTGGGAATTGGGTGATCATCCTCATTATATCGGGATTCGTTGTAATTGGTGATATTTGAGGAAGCCAGCTGGGTTGTTTTGCCGGACGGCAATTATTTGGTTTTGAATATCCGCTGTTATGCACCAATTTCAAATTGATATATCTGTACGTCTATTTATATAGAGTGAGATGTACCCTTTTGAAATTATGTCTACGACATTTACCTATATCAGTGGATGGTTAGGTAAGGAGCATTAAACAGCGGTGTAATTCTTCTTAACCATAAGTACAGTTTTCAACCTACGACACACAGTGAAAGAGTTGTTAGACTCAGCGGACTTATACAGAGTATTGTATGTTGTCCAGTGTCCATTAGGACAGAGGGGTTGGTCCTCATACTATATTCTGTTTACTTTTAACTTCTCTAGTTCTTAGACATGTGTTTCGTGGAAACACAGGGTCTAAGTTTTTGAGGAGTTATAGGTATTTGAATAGAGTAGAGAACCAGGTATTGCAAGTATCGGGATTCTTCAAAGTGATCGAAGATGTAGATACTTGTATATGGTATTCAGTTGATAGTAATGATTAAGAGAAATTGCTTCTCTTTCAGGTTACTCATAATTGGAAGCATTCCTAAGTTGAGTAACGCTGGTCGGCCTCTCTCCATTTAGTTTACATGCACTGGAGATAGCTACATGATTTGAATCTGGTTCAATTAAATCAGTGCCTCTGGTTCTATATTGATATAGAACAGTTCATATCTTAACTATGTTAAGGTACGGGGAGTTGTCCAGCTTATGCTTAAAACCAGACACTGGACAACTCAAGGCACGTTTCTGTAATGGCTGTTTGTGGGTTGACCCAGGCTATGACGAGGGTTAACTTTCTACCATCTGGCAGATCAATAGAAATATTGTTCTAAACTCGCCACAGTTTTGTTAAAAAATGGATTTTTTCAAAAACAGCAGTGGGAGTATGGTAGAACTGGAAGTGATTCCAGAACCGCAAACGATTACTGAAGATTTAATAAGGAACCTAAAGATTCAATCTGATTTGACATTCCATTGGCCACTCCGCAGATAAGGTGGGTAACTTCAGGCACCCGAGAGGTACTCCGGTATTCTCAAGGACGGTGACAGGGAAGTTCTTGTTTACCCACACTTGCCATTGTTGTTGTTCCAGGTTGCGAGACCCGGCAGGAGGATGAGTATAGCGTCGTTCTAAATTAGCTTTAGAAGTGCGCGTCTATATGACTCTGGCAGAGGGTTGTCGTAGTCAGTGGGAGCAGCGGAAGCATTGGTGGACATCAGGCTTATGTCTATTTATAGACTAAAGCAGATGTAGCGGAGATAAATCATCTATTTCTGATGTGACAGTCATGGGTTTGACGTCATCAGAATATGGGATGGATCTGTTGAGAAGGTAGTAGGAAGTGATATTCCTGTACTACGATCGGTTATACTTTGGTCGTCACACAGTGGTTTCTCCACAAAGGACTTGGATATTATATCAGACATACTGGTTACTAGATCCATGGTTTTAGATCTAGATTTGGGTGGTTTCCCAATCTGGGTACCTTGACAGCATTCTATGAGTATTTAGAATGGACGACTCCTGACACGGTAGTGTACCTGCAGTTGATGGAGTCACCCTCTCTAAAGTGTCTTATAGACTAAAGAGGAGAGGGATACTCATGATTGGCAGATCACTTGCTTAGGCAATTGAGTCAATCATGAGATGTCAAGTACCACACCAGATGTTGTTCTTGCACTAGATGCAATAAGTTGATATTGATCCAATCCTGGAGGAACAGTCGGAAGCAGTTTTAGAACATAAGTGAATGTTCTAGGGATATGATAACGGCTGCCTCCTTTAGGAGACGGTTATCACTCCAGGCTTCCAAGGTGACATGGACGACAAGGAGGTTGTCAGAGTTATAGTTTTCCCTCTGACGAGGGGCAGTATTTTGGACAGGTGATCCAAGGCAATACCGAGGGAGGCATGGCGCAGGATACTGATTAAGTTCAGTTGACGATACAGTCTAAGAAGTTTGGATTTGGAGTTCATTTATGAACTAGGTCCCATCAGACATCCAGACATTCCAAGACAGGTATTGCTCATTTCGGGAGATGGTTTTCTCCGCGAACTTGAGATATAGAGAGACATAGAAAGAAACAACTTAGCGGATCCACTCACTGAGGCTTTTCCTCGAACGCAATAGTTTCGCAAACAGGCTTTGTGCGACTGACTAGTAAAGGAGTTGGGTGTTCAGTGTCACACGGGCTGTGAGCATGCGACATCGCAATAATTAGCCTTGAGTGCAAGTGGGAGATTGTTGGAGATAGTGCCCTCAGAGTCAATTATTGGATCACAGGCACGTGATTGCAATGATTGAGGGAGGACCAATCCCGGTAGGACAGTCTTACTCGAGATGATAGTATGCTATCTGGTTTATCTTTATCATCGTGTACTGCTTTAGGTGACCTGACATGTCGCTATTACACGTTGATAGAGCCCCTAGGATTCTTGCTTCACTGCCAGCAGTATGATGGCGATCATATACGTGGGAGCTGGTAGTCTATAAGCACATCCTTAAAAGGTCCCTAGTCGTAGGAGTTTCGAGACAGGGCATCGATACTCCATTAGTAGACTAGTGTATACAGTCGAGACCCCGACGAGGGGCGGTGGCCGGTCTCACAAGCCACTGGTGTCAGCTGGTTCACCTAAGATGTATACAGGTGCTCATTGGGTTATGAGTACACCGGACAGGACTCGCCGGGAACCTGCTAGTTGGGCTTATACCTGACGTCAGATAGCAGTTCCCTGGTGACATGTGTACAGGTTAGTTCATCGACCTGAGGATCGTCATTTGTCTCGTGTGAGTTCCCACTGTGCTTTGATTACTACCCTACCACGGCTCAAAGGAGTCGTGCAAACAGGTTTTAGTTGGGTACAGTCCCGAGCCACATGGAGGCAGTGAGCGGATCTTCAGGGGTTCGTCTCTCCCGGTATTGGGGGTGAGGTCGCGCTGTGTCTAGGAGAGCCATTACGCAAAGCCCTCGGCCGAGGCAGGAGATTTGCTGGTAGGTATTCCAGTAGTATCTCAGGGCGTTCTGGGCTACACTCCGACACGACTTGTACCGCTTTTAGGGGTCTGACTTTTACCAACCCTCTAGGCCCGACATGCGATGCTCATAGACGAACGGACCGGACTGTACGGATATTGTCACTGACAGGCTCAGTAGGGTGTCAGGATGAGTTCGCTCATCGACGTCCCTTTTAGTCAATAGCTGGTGGCCCGTCACGTATTGGCTTATACCTCTGACGTGCTAGTGGTTAAATCCACAGCCATAGTATTGACGAGTCTTTAGAGTCCACCACACTTACAGTTACTCAAGCTTTCGGGCGAAACGCTATAGAGGTCGTATGGAGTTATGGCAGGGTCCGATCAGATACGTGCGGTATTGCACGGATCAGGATCAGACGGTTTGTACTAGTAGCCGTATGGATATATGGCGGGGTTCGATCAGATACGTGCGGTATTGCACGGATCAGGATCGAACGGATATTACTAGCCGGCTTTGGTTTAAGCCGGATCCTAGTTTAGAACAGTGTAGATTTTGTCTCATTGCATTTGTATCCGGTCGGAATACAGATGCGGGTGTGTATGCACAGTGTCGGGGTTTTCCTGTAATTTATTACGGGACCAGTTTTCTGGAGTTGCCAGTTTGCATTCCGTTCCGGCCGGTTTTCCTTTGTTCTTTCCCGGCCGGACTTTTACGATGGAGGGGGTTATTTGCAGTTTTGCAAATAACACTTTGTGGAGGGTTTTATTGCATATATATTGATTATGATAGCTTCATATCTTTTGCTCCATACTTTTGCATTTATTGAGATTGGATAGGGTATGGAGGTGAAGCATGGTTGTTGTTTCTTTGTCTCTTGATGTGGTCACCCTTCATGCTCTCCTACACTCACCTCCCTTCTTGCTTCATATTACCTCCTCCTCCATTCTCATTTAGATGATAAGTTTTTCATGAGAGGAAAAAGAAAGAGAGAAGAAGAAGAAGAGAGCTTCATCTTGAGAGTTTCATTCATGATCTCTTTTTCTTGCTAGAAAAATGCAAGCACCATTTTTCTATTCTTGATTCCTCCATCACCATGGCAACAAACCCCAAATGAGACAAGCATCTTCTACACTACATTCTACAGCATATCTTGAGCATGTCGAGTTGCCGGCTTCATGCTCGAGTTGCCTCGGTATTGAGGCGGGAGCCCGTAAAAGACGCAGGCGATGTGGTGGCCTTTCCGGCGAGAAGGCGACGATATGGAGACAAGACTTTCCACGGGAGATCGGGACGATGACGAGAAGACCGGAGGACTCGGATCACTCGGTATACTTCTCACCCTATCTCTTGATTACTAGCATTAGGTTAATGGTAAACGATCCGGGTTTTTCTTTGTCCGCGGTAGCGCCGGTTTCCGAGTAAGGAAAAATTTTTGATTCCGCATTTTGGCCTCGAGTACGAGACCGGGGCGCTGCCGTGGTGCAACAATATCAAACACCCACAAGCCGCAAGCGGTCTGCTAAACGTAACGGCCACCCGGGTATTGAGCGATCAGAAGATCGACGAGCAAGCCCGCTCACACTCCTGTGAATCCAACCAGTAACACTTACCGTACAGTCCGGTCTGATCGTCTGATATGTCGCATATCTCGCCTAGGGGTGGTAAACGTCAGACCCCAGTAGCTCGATAAGTCGTGTCGATATGAGGTCTATAACAATTCGAGAAACTACTGGTAACACTTACCAGTAAATCTCAGCAACCCTGGCCAAGGATTTCCGGTTATAGCCAATCGAACACAGTGCAACATCAACTCCCTATACCGGGAGAGACGAATCCCCTCCTATCGCTCATTGCCTCCATGTGATTCGGGACTGTACCCAAAAACCACCGTTTTGCACGCCCTCTTGGACATGGTAAGATGGAAATCAAAGCACAGTGGGAACCACACAAGACTCTATGACGATCTCGGGTCAACAGACTACTCTGTACCAGTGTCACCAGAGAACTGCCATCTGACGTAAGGTATAATACCATCTGGGAGTTCTCGGCGAGTCCGTCCAGTGTACCCAGTCTCCACTGAGCACCCGTATATAATCTCTGATGTCAAACACCAATTGATAAGGGATCATCCATCGCCCATCTGTATGGGTCGAGAAGGTATACGCTAGTCTACTCTGGTATATCGATGCCCCGTCTCGATATACCCACGACTAGGGACTGTTAAGGATGTACTTATGGACTACCATGTCCCCACTAGTATGATCCGCATCATAGTCCAGGTAGTCAAGTACACATCCTAAGTGCTTTACCAACATGTAACAGAGAGACAATCAGTATACACGTTAAGGTAAAGAGTAACCAGATAGCATACTATCATGTCGAGCAAGAAAGTCCTCCCTATATATATCCCAGCATCCACTACAATGTACATCCAATGTACAGTAATGGCCTCTAGGGCATACATATAACTAACAATAGGGTTGTAGGCACTGATTTAGATGGAATTCGATTCAATAAGAATGCTGCTATTTCAAGCGCATAACCCCAAAAAGAAATAAGTAACTCGGCGGTGCTCATCATAGAGCGTACCATATCTAATAGGGTGTGATTCCTCCATTCCGATACACCGTTGTGCTATGGTGTATACGGAGGAATAAGCTGAGAGAGAATCCCATTCTCTTTTAGATAGTCTAGGAACTCATTGCTCAAGTATTCTCCTCCTCGATCAGATCGAAAGATCTTAATACTTTTACCCGTTTGGTTCTCTACTTCGTGCTTATATTCTTTGAATTTCTTAAAATCTTCAAACATGTGTTTCAACAGGAACACGTGTCCTGTAAGTCTACGGTAGCACCCCGGCGGTCAATCTGACGCCAAACGCGGAACAAAAACTTTTATAACTGGCGCTATCGCATACTATAACCCGAATCTTGCCATTAACGCTAAACTAACAAACTGTAAAGAGTTAGAAAGTCTATACCGAACGATCCAAGTCCTTCGGTCTTTAGCCATCATCCCACACTCTTTTGCGGCAACTCCGATCTCTTTGCTCCTTGTCGAGGTGGCACCACATCTACGGATCTTTAAACGGGCTCCCGCCTCTATACCGAGGCAACTCAGTCATCAAGTCTGCTAAAAGAGATGACCAAGATGATGTAGAGAACGAATAGAATACTTTGTCTCAAAACACTCTTTGGTTCTCATCACATGAGAGGGTAAGAGTGGAGGTTGAAGAAGATGCTAGGGTTTGGAAATGGTGAACTCAAGAAATGAATCAAGTGAGCAAAAACCCAAGCATGAAACTTGCCCATGGCTGTCCAAATAATGAGTGGTGATATTATAAGGCTTTTGTGCTTTGAAAACAAAGAAAAAATCTCTACAAAATATCTTCACAAAGCCTTCATAATATCCTACCCAAAACAAACATCATTAATTCTCTAATGACTTACTAGATGACTCATTACATGAGTCATTAGTGATCATTCTAGAATCAATGAGTCACAAAGAATGAGTCACCATTTCCAAAACTAAATAATCATTTAAACCAAAATGATTAATCCAAAAAGAAATACATCTTCTAAAATATTCTCATAACGGATTACGAAAATACCCCTCACCTGTATATACATACATGTATCCGTATTCCGACCGAATACGAATATAAGAAACTAAAATATTCCGACTCAATATAATACATGGATCCGGCTTAAACCAAAGCCCACCATTATTATCTGCCCGAAATATGACACGTGCATAAATGCACGTGCATTTTCCGAACCCTGCCATAAAACCATATGGCCTCTACAACGTTTCGCCCGAACTTAGGAAACTATCTGTAGGGAACTCTAAAGACTCGTCAGTACCCTGGCAGTGGGTTTAACCACAAGCACGTCAGCGGCACTAGTTGTGCGTAACGGCTGCCCATGTACTGACCTCAAGGGAAGCCGATGAGCAAACCATCGTGGAACCCTACTGAGCCTATCAGTGACAATATACATACAGTTCGGTCCGTTCGTCTATGAGTATCGCATATCGGGCCTAGGGGGCTGGTAACGTCAGACCCCCAATAGCGGTATAAGTCGTGTCAGAGTGTAGCCCGGAACACCTTGAGATACTACTGGAGTACCCACGAGTAAATCTCATGCCTCGGCCGAGGGCTTTATGTAATGGCTCTCCTAGACACAGCGCGATCTCACCCCCAATACCGGGAGAGACGAACCCCCTGCCGATCCGCTCACTTGCCTCCATGTGGCTCGAGACTGTACCCAACTAAAACCTGTTTGCACGATCCTTTGAGCTGTGGTAGGGTAGTAATCAAAGCACAGTGGGAACTCACACGAAATAAATTACGACCTCAGGTCAATGAACTAACCTGTATACATGTCACCAGGGAACTGCTATATAACGCTAGGTATAAATACCAACTAGAGGTTCCCGGCGAGTCCTGTCCGGTGTACTCATAACCCAATGACCACTTGTATACATCTTAGGTGATCCAACAGACACCGGTGGCTTATGAGACCGGCCACCACCCCTCGTCGGGGTCTCGACTGTATACACTAGTCTACTCCGGAGTATCGATGCCCTGTCTCGAAACTCCCACGACTTGGGACCACTATTAAGGATGTGCTTATAGACTACCCAACTCTCATGTATATGATCGCCATCATACTGTTGGTAGTCAAGCAAGATCCTAAGGGCTCTATCAACGTGTAATAGTGATCAGTCACCTGAACCTGTACACGACTGATAAAGGCAAACCAGATAGCATACTATCATCTCGAGTAAGACCGTCCTACCTGTATAGGTCCTTCTCAATCATTGCAATCATGTACCTGCAATCCAATAATTGACTTTGAGGGCACTACGTCAAACAATCTCCCACTTGCATTTAAGGCTAATTATTGCGATGTCGCATACTCACAGCCCGTGTGATACTGAACACCCAACTCCTCTACTAATTAGTTTCACAAAGCCCGTTTGTAAAACTATTGTGTTCGAGAAATAGCCTCAATGAGTGGATCCGCCCTGATGTTCCTTTCTATGTCTCTCTTAATCTCAAGTTCGCGGAGAAAGCCATCTCCTGAATCGAGTAATACATATCTTAGAATATGTCTGGATATCTCATGGGTCCTAGTTCATAAATGAACTCCAAATCTAAATTTCTTAGACTGTATCGATAACTGAAACTAATCAGTTTCTAGCACCATTCCTCCCACAGTATCCTCTTGGACCACCTGTCCATAATACTGCCCCCTTTGCCAGAGGGAAAACTATAACTCTGACAATCACTCTGTCATCCATGTCACCTTTGGAAGCGTGGAATGATAACCGTCTCTGAAAGAGGCTATCGTCATCAAATCCGTAGAACATCCACTTATGTTCTCAAACTGCTCCCGTATGTTTCTCCAGGATTGGATTAATATAAACTTATTGCATCTAGTGCAAAAAACAACATCTGTTGTGGTACTTGACATCTCATGATTGACTCAATTGCCTAAGTAAGTGATCTGCCAATCATGCGCATACCTCTCCCCTTTAGTCTGTAAGACACCTTTAGAGAGGGAGACTCCATCACCTGCAAGTACACCACCATGCCAGGAGTCGTCCATTCTAAAATACTATTAGAATACTGTCAATGTACCCAAATTAGGAAACTACTCTAACCTAGATATAAAACCATAAATCTAGTAACCAGAATGTCAGATATTATATCCATATCTTTTATGGAGAAACAACTGTGTGACGACCATAGTATAACCGATTGTATTATAGGAGTCTCTTTTCCTACAAAGTGCATGTCGTCCAAATACCAGGACATCACACCCTACTCCCTTCTTAACAGATCCATCCCCTATTCTGATGAAGTCAAACCCATGACTGTCACATCAAAAATAGATGATTTATCTCCGCTATATCTGCTCAAGTCTATAAATAGACATAAGCTACTTTCCCACTATGCTTCCGCTGCTCCCACTGACCACAACAACCCTCTGGCAGAATAATATATACGTGCACTTCTAAAGCTAGTTTAGAACGACGCTATATTTAATCTCCTGCCGGGTCTTATAGCCTGGAACAATAGTAGTGTCAAGTCTGGGTAAACAAGAACCTCCCTGTCACCGTCCTTGAGGCTACCGGAGTACCTTTCGGGTGTCTGAGGTTACCCATTATATCTGCGGAGTGGCTAATGGAATGTCAAACCTTATTGAATCATTAGGTTCTATTTAAATTTTCCATAATCGTTTGCGGTTCTGGAATCACTTCTAGTTCTACCATACTCCCACTACCGTTTTCTGAAAAAATCCATTTTACTAAAACTGTGGCGAGTCAAGAACAATATCACTATTGATCTTCCAGATGGTAGAAAGTCAACCCTCGTCATAGCCTGGGTCAACCCACAAAATGCCATTACAGAAACGTGCCTTGAGTTATCCAGAGTCTGGTTTTAAGCATAAGCCGGACAACTCCCCATACCTTAACATCGTTAAGATATGAACCATTCTATATCCAATATAGAAACTTTGGCACTTATTTAATTAGAACCAGATTCAAATCATGCAGCTGTCTCTAGTGCATATCAATTTAATGGAAAGAGGCTAATCAGCATTACTCAACATAGGAATACATCCAATTATGAGTAACCTGAAAGAGAAACAAGTTTCTCAAAACCATTAACTGAATAACAATTAAAAGAATCTACATCTTCAATCTCTTTGAAGAATCTCGATACTTGCGACATCTGGTTCTCTACTTTATTCTTATACCCGTAACTTCTCAAAACTTAGACATTGTATTTCTACGAAACACTTGTTTAAAAAATAGAGAAGTCACAAGTTAACAGAACATAGTACGAGGACCAACCCCTTTGTCCTGATGGACACCGGACAACATACAATACTCTGTATAAGTCCGCTGAGTTGAATGACTCAAACCTGTGCATCGTAGGTTGAAAACTGTACTTATGGTTAAGAACTACTCCGCTGTTCAATGCTCCTTACCCAATCGTCAACTGATATAGATAAATGTCACGGACATAATTTCAAAAAGTTATATCTCACTTTATTAAAATAAACATACAGATATATCATTTTGAAATTGGTGCACAACAACGGATACTCAAAACCAAATACATGCCGTCCGGCAAAAACCCAGGCGATTTCCTCAAATATCACCAATTACAACGAATTCCGATATAATGAGGATGATCACCATATTTCCAATAACTTACTCCCACTCATCATCTGTAAAACCATATAGATGTGAGAATCATACCTGATAAATACATACCCTGGAGTAAGTATCTAATCGGGAAAACAGTTTTCCTTTAAAAATGCACAGTGAAACTGAAACATGAAATTGTTTTGTAGGGGTATCCTGGTATTCCTAGTAATGCATCTTCCATAATCTAATTCATGACTTTAACCGTATATTTCTTTTCCATCTCTCCAAATCCCTTTATTTGTCTTTAGTCATTACCTTCTATATACCCCTTTAGGCTAAGTGGTTTTCTTCCGTCCCTACCGTTCGGCACCAGCCTATGGTTTGGAAGAAGACTATCCAGTAATCATAATAGGTGTACTCTCCTAAACCAAGGAATACTCACAACATGAGAGAAGGTGATGATAAACGACAACTGAATAATATCTTATTCTATTTCTCCCGAACTGAGGAAAAAAGAAAAGGTGAAGTAGGAGTGGCGATGAAGTACGTAGTTTGGTCGTGAATGATAGCAGTCGCAATTTACTTTGCCCTCTTTCTAATCCCTTTATTTTGTCTTTACTTATTACCTTCTGTACACCCTACTTAGGCTAATTGGTTTTCTTCATTCCCTACCTTTCGGCACCTGCTTATGGTTTGGAAGAAGACTATCTAATAATCGTAATAGGTGTACTCTCCTAAACTAAGGAGCCCTCGCAACCTGAGAGAAGATAATAATAAAAGACAACTGAATAAACCAATTCAATTTCTCCTGAACCTAGATCCATCCTCGAAGAAGTCCCTTCGAGTTCGTATATAACCATATGATGGATCTATCCAATGGAAGTGGATGTTCGTAGTGATACGAGGTGTTCTGAGAAATGCAAAGGGTAAAAGAAGGAGCAGCAATGTCTTATGCAACTCGGACAATCCAAAAGCCGGTATTTTAAGAAGGTTCGGTCAACTTGGTCTCTGAGTCATAGTCTAGGGTTGGTCAATGGTCCCTGCCAAAGAGAGAGAAAAGAAACATTCTGTGTGCACTCTAACCTAGATCAGAATGGTTATCTCTTTATCTAATCAGGAAACCTCCCACTGTACTGTCGAATTCTCCTCCAAACATGAAAGAAGAATCAATCGGGATCACCCGAAGAATAAACTAACTCATCAGTGGGAATCGGGATCCAAATCTCATCGCATGATAACGTAAAGGTATCCATTCATGTTATCACACTCCAGAAAGTATGTGCATGCCTGGCAAGTTTCAGTTTCTTTAGAAACTCCCGATATGGATTTTTGCCCCATGCTTTTATGACCTTGACTAAGGGCCAACAAATCATATGTCACATGTCAAGTTCTGCCCATCATTATCTTGTTAATTTGAACCCACTCATACTCGCCCTTGACTAAGGGCCAACAAGGCTGTACAGCTGTCCCAAACCAATGCATCTATCTATGCATCATGTGAACACCCCAGCAGCTACCAATCACTATGTCTTGGCTAAGGGACAAACCAACATAGCTTGAATACTACTGACCATTCATATGAAATGACGGAGGGCTACGGCTGGTTTTTGGTGAAAAACCTTTAACGTAATGAACTTGATCTCGTTGAAGGAACCTGATAGCTTTTTATAAAAATATAGTAGCGAAAACCTTTGCTAAAGAGGTCACTCCCGGTGAAGGGATCTCGGCTCTTTCCTTGTGGAATGAGATGCAGGATATACCAACTGAATACCGCGATAAGCAACATGAAATCGACTATAGTGAAGTTATTACCCTGACGCAAACTTCTGCCCAAGGGGTCACTCCCAGTGAAGGGATATCAGCCCTTGCCTCGTCGAATGAGGTGCAGGATATTCCAAACGAATACCACTGTGCAAAACAAAAGAAAACGTCTTTGTAATAACACTTTTTAAAACTGTTCCAATAACGTCCAAACAGGTTTTTTTTCCTTTGCATTGATCAGAATCAACGCAATCCCATCAATTAATCACACAAGAAAAGAACGAAAATAAAATGTACGTATATGCCATCCGCATTCGTCACTGGGTCCGGTCATCACCCGTTAGGTTACTTAACTAACGACAGAGCGGGGACTGGACTAGCGCGGGTGTAAAACATATACAACATCTACTAGTATATATACCAATATACAATAATTGCTCCAGGCATGATAAATGCAACATTACAGAAAAGTAATAAGCATCACAGAACAATACAGATAATCTGGGATCCCCGGGTTTCATAGAGCCGCTGCTGAAACGTGACGTTTCCCTGGTCGTGTGGATAGCCAGTGCAATGAAATCTAGACCCCTACGGATGCGGCAAGTTACCCACCAAAACCTGAAGTGAGGCAGCCCCCTACAGCATAGTGAATAGACCACCCTGCACTTCACGGAATCCGGTAACTTGAGCACCCCTCCTTGGGTCAACCTGTACCCCCTACGAGTGCGGCGAATAGTCTGCCAATTCTAGAGTGAGGCCCCTCTGCCTTTCAAAGCCATGCAATGCGGACCCGTTGCCCTCCAGAACTCGGCTATCCGTGCACTCCATCGCTGGGTAAACCTAGTACAGAAATGAAAAATATGTACAACGAGTACATCGACATCAGCCCGGTCGTGCCCCAAAAGAATATTATACAAACAGGTAGTGACGGCAGTCCATATGTTGGACGCTCGCCCCGCAATATCAAATGTACAAATAAATCCAAACTACACTACCATTGCACACAGCTATCTACCACGACAAATCCGCAACATCACAGCACAACACAGAACATCAACGCGAATGTCACGTTCGTAAACCCGTATAAAAGAGCTATAGCAATTAGACGCAATTTACCGCTCGAATGACATTCACGGTCGGAGATATAATGTAAGTACTGTAAACTAACAAGTTTAAAATTCTGATCGACAAAACTTCCCGAAGTGGGCCCCACGTACATCTGCAGAACAAAATCTGGGACCACACAAACCATTCCAGAAACCACAATTTCTTATGAAAAACGCACAGAAGAAGTACGGTACACTGAAGCACTAAACCTGCGGTGGAACCGCGGTCAAAACATGGCATGTGCGGCGGTTCCGCAGCAGTATGGTTGCAACAGTGGCCCAAATTTCTACTGTGGTCTTAAAATATCCTGCACGATTTTCTGAAATGCTCAAAATAATTTTTAGACTATAAATAAAATTCGACAGAAACTTTACACTGAAAAATGCGGTTTTGCAAATTTCGTTCGATCGTTGTTTTAAACATGTTAGAACAAGTTAATAATGCTTAATGGCATGGCTCTGATACCATGTAAGTCTACGGTAGCAGCCCGGCCGGCAATCTGACGCAAAACGCGGAACAAAAACTTTTATAACTGGTGCTATCGCATACAATAACCCGGATCTTGCCATTAACGCTAAACTAACAAACTTTAAAGAGGTAGAAAGGCTATACCGAACGATCCGAGTCCTTCGGTCTTTAGCCATCATCCCACGCTCCTTTGTAGCAACTCTGATCTCTTTGCTCCTCGTCGAGGTGGCACCACATCTACGGATCTTTAAACGGGCTCCCGCCTCTATACCGAGGCAACTCGGTCATCAAGTCTGCTAAAAGAGATGACCAAGATGTAGTAGAGAATGAGTAGAATACTTTGTCTCAAAACACTCTTTGGTTCTCATCACATGAGAGGGTAAGAGTGAAGGTTGAAGAAGATGCTAGGGTTTGGAAATGGTGAACTCAAGAAATGAATCAAGTGAGCAAAAACCCAAGCATGAAACTTGCCCATGGCTGTCCAAATAATGAGTGCTGATATTATAAGGCTTTTGTGCTTTGAAAACAAAGAAAAAATCTCTACAAAATATCTTCACAAAGCTTTCATAATATTCTACCCAAAACAAATATCATTAATTCTCTAATGACTCACTAGATGACTCATTACATGAGTCATTAGTGATCATTCTAGAATCAATGAGTCACAAAGAATGAGTAACCCTTTCCAAAACTAAATAATCATATAAACCAAAATGATTAATCCAAAAAGAAATACATCTTCTAAAATATTCTCGTAACGGATTACGAAAATACCCCTCACCTGTATATATATACTTTTATCCGTATTCCGACCGAATACGAATACGAGAGACTAAAATATTCCGACTCAATATAATACATGGATCCGGCTTCCCACCAGTATTATCTGCCCGAAATATGACACGTGGATAAATGGACGTGCATTTTCTGAACTCTCCCATAAAACCATACGGCCTCTACAACGTTTCACTCGAACTTAGGAAACTATCTGTGGGGGACTCTAAAGACTCGTCAGTACCCTGGCAGTGGGTTTAACCACAAGCACGTCAGCGGCACTAGCTGTGCGTAACGGCTGCCCATGTACTGACCTCAAGGGAAGCCAATGAGCAAACTCATCGTGGAACCCTACTGAGCCTATCAGTGATAATATACATACAGTCCGGTCCGTTCGTCTACGAGTATCGCATATCGGGCCTAGGGGGCTGGTAACGTCAGACCCCCAATAGCGGTATAAGTAGTGTCAGAGTGTAGCCCAGAACACCCTGAGATACTACAGGAGTACCTACCGGTAAATCTCCTGCCTCGGCCGAGACCTTTGTGTAATGGCTCTCCTAGACACAGCGCGATCTCACCCTCAATACCGAGAGAGACGAATCCCCTGCCGATCCGCTCACTTGCCTCTATATGGTTCGGGACTTTACCCAACTAAAACCTGTTTCCACGCCTCCTTTGAGCCGTGGTAGTGTAGTAATCAAAGCACAGTGGGAACTCATACGAGACAAATGACGACTTTAGGTCGATGAACAAACCTGTATACATGTCACCAGGGAACTGCTATCTAACACTAGGTATAAATACCAACTAGCACGTTCCCGATGTTAGTTGTATGTATGTCGTAGATGCCAGTATTGTACAGATGATGTATATTATATTGGATGCTTGGACATATATAGAGATGACTTTCTTTCTCGATATGATAGTATGCTATCTGGTTGCTCTTTATCTTAACATGTATACTTGTCTCTTTATATACTGTCTTATAGTTACATGTTGGTAAAGCCCTTAGGATGTGTACATGACTACCTGGACTATGATGAGGATCATACTAGTGGGGACATGGTAGTCCATAAGTACATCCTTCAAGATCCCTAGTCGTGGGTGTATCGAGACGGGGCATCGATATACCAGTGTAGACTAGCGTATACGCTTCTCGACCCATGAGATGGGCGATGGATGATCCCATATCCATTGGTGTTTGACATCAGAGATGGTATACGGGTACTCAGTGGAGACTGGGTACACTGGACGGACTCGCCGAGAACTCCCAGATGGTATTATACCTCACGTCAGATGGCAGTTCTCAGGTGACACTTGTGCAGGTTAGTCTGTAGACCCGAGATCGTCATAGAGTCTTGTGTGACTCCCACTGTGCTTTGATTTCCACCATACCACGTCCATGAGGGCGTGCAAAACAGTGGTTTTTGGGTACAATCCCGAGTTACATGGAGGCAATGAGCGATAGGAGGGGTTTCGTCTCGCCCGGTATTGGGGGTTGATGTTGCGCTGTGCTCGATTGGCCGTAACAGGGAAGTTCCTGGCCAGGGCTGATTCAGAGATTTGCCGGTAAGTGTTACCAGTAGTTTCTCGACCCGTTATGAGCCTCACATCGGCACGACTTATCAGTTATTGGGGTCTGACGTTTACCACCCCTAGACTTAATATGCGACATATCAGACGAGGAGACCGGACTGTACGGGAAGTGTTGCCGGTTCGCTCGACGGAGTTGTAGCAGGTTCGCTTGTTCTCTTCTGATCGCTCAATACCCGGGTGGCCGTTACGTTTAGCTGACCGCTTGTGGCTTGGGGTGCTTGATATGATCATCACCCACTGCCGGCGTATTGACGAGTCTTCGAGTCCCACAATGGAGTTACCTAGTCCAGGCGAAATGTTGCGGTGCGCGTATGCGATATGCGTATGGACCCGATTAAAATACGTGTATAGGATACCGTATATTGATCGGGCGGCTTGCTTTTGGTTGGGGTCGTATGTGATATGGCCGGATTGATAAATCAAGTGTTGATTTATCATTTAACCATTAGTTTCTCACTAGAAATCCTTTCTTGTGTTGGATGGTTGTATGCATGCATGTATGTTTTTATTTCTTTCTAGTTTCATGCACATATGGATGTGTATACATACATACATACATACATCATCTATCATGGTTGCTTATACAAAGAAAATGGTGGCAATATAAGACTCACACCATGGTTTTATTTATATAAATTATTATTGAATTTGATTTAAAACAAAAGAAAAGGAAAGGATGTCTTCTAGAGGGTCCACCACAAACAAACTTGCACGTATTTCCGAAAGATTTTAAACCCCGTGAAAAGTGAGCAAATGATACTCGTTCAAACACTTCAATACATTCTAATTTATCCGGAAAAGTCACGAAATCAAAATTCCGATCGAATCGACGAGTCCAAAATCGTCTCCAAAATTTACAGTACTAAATTCAGATTAAAAATACTCCAAAACAATGTACAAGCAGATATATGAGTTACTGTACAAAACCTACAAGATGAGTCAACAGAACGGCCGCGGAACCTTAGGGTTTGGGGCAGTACGGCGTTCCACATGTGAGGCGTTGGCTTGACCCTTCTACGGCTGGACCGCTACCACTGTGTCACACTCCGGGTTTTTGAACTCCGCTCAAGTGTTGAGCTTTAGCGAATCTAGGGTATTTGATCGTTTGTTCGAAAACTTTAATACCGTCTATTTATCTGGAATGTGATGCAATATGTGGAATTCATATAGTTAGACATGAAATACGAAGTATGTGATATTTCGCATTTATGATGTCTAAAAGAAATGTGGATTCCAGATATTGCAGTTTTACACTTTCTTTTCTGTGACCGTAAGTGTAGTATGTCGATATCGCCGGTTTCGTTGCTATACATCAACGACAATTGGGGTACGCACACTTACTTACGTTGATGATATGAGATATTATGAGTTGCTGAGATATGATGTGCAGGATTGTCGCGATAGAATAGCCGGGGTTTTTTTTTATGTGAGATGAGAGTTTTATATTTTCATTCATGTAAATTCAAATGTAATGTAATATTTTTTTTATTTGGGGAACTTCCGGGTTGAGCTTGCTGCCACCAGTGTTGTATATTATTTACTTTTCCGCATTAGTATGGACCCAAGGAGGGGAGCACAGGTGACCGGGTTCTGGGGTTCAGTGGGAGGCCATCTCGAGGAGTCGGGACCGAGTCTCCTAAACTCCAGAATTGGTAGGGTCGCTTGCCGCTTTCTTAGGGGTCCAGGGTGTGGGCTTGGCTATTCATCGCGACTGTGGAATCCGTATTTTCTATTGTTGGCTAAATACTAAATATGGACGTCCTAGTATATCCCACATTATATCTATGTTTCTGCTGCGATATCTGTGATGTGATCATTAGATATGTTCTGTGATGGATGCAGTATAAAGTATATATGATATATTATATAGGCGATACTTATGTTTTACACCCGCGCTAGCCCTGCCCTTGCTCTGCCGTTAGTTACCTAACCTAACGGTGCACGAGGGGACATCGAGGCGAATGCTGATGGCATAAACGTACGTCGTATTTATCTGTGATGTTTAGGTGAATTAAATGATGGGACTTCATTAATGTGATTAATGAAAGAAAAGAAACCTAAAAGATGTCGTAGAATCAAATTTTCAAATAAAAGGGTAGCTACAGTTTTGCTTTGCATAGCGGTATATATGATATACCCTGCACCTTATTTGATGAGGAAAGAGCCGAGATCCCTTCACCGGGAGTGACCTCTTTAGCAAAACTGGCAGATGCTACAACACTCGGTTTGCTTTTGATTGCTTTTGGAGTTTTGCTTTGCACAGTGATATATATGATATATCCCGCACCTTATTCGATGAGGAAAGAGCCGAGATCCCTTCACCGGGAGTGACCTCTTTAGCAAAACTAATAAAAGCCTCAATATCACTCCATTTCAAAATTTACTAGATTCTGCAACGATATCAAGTTCATTACGCTCATGGTTTTTCTGAAAAAACCTACGTAGCTCTCCATCATTTCTGATAAGTACTACTTAGTATTCATGCTGCGGTAGTTTGGCCTCCGTCAAGGCGTAGTGTATGGTAGCTAACTAGTGCTTATCTGCTAGCATATGATGCGATTGGATTAGGGTATTCGTACGGCGTAGTTTGGCCTCCGTCAAGGGTCGTACGGGTGGGTTTAATTCAATCAAGAAATGACGGGTTGAACTTGACTAGCGCCGTGTGGGTAGTTTGGCCTTCGTCAAGGTCATGGGACGCTTGGGGAAAAAGCATATATCGGGAATTTCAAGTGTTGAAATTTGCAATGAGATTGCATACCTTCTATGAGATAGTTGGATCCCGATACCCACTGCGAGTAATTGTTACTCCTGGGAGAGTTTTACACAGGACAATTAGCCGATCAAGTAGGTGTCTAGAAAGGTGTCAACAGGGTTACACCTCTGGGAAAACGAGGTTTACTTTAATTAGGTCCATGCGAAAGCACGGGGAACCTCCCTCAAAGTACCGACACTGGCCTGGCTGAAAAATCGGCGAAGTTTTAGGGTGTAATTAATCCCGGCTAATCTTTCCTTTTAGGGTTTGAAGGAAGATTTGATAAAAAGCAGTGGGAGCCATCCTGATTAGATAAGATAATAACCAATCTGATCTTGCAAGAGCATACGCTAAAGTGTTTTCTTCTCTTTCTCTCCAGGTAGCGACCATGTCATGCCTTAATCAAGATAATAATATGGATGTATTGACCGAACCAACATGTTATACTGTGCAGGGGAACGTTGAACCCGTTCTATCTTATAAGTGTTATAAAACTGAACAGGAAACAGGAGAATATCTGGATTCTCACGCCGCCCAAACGGAGAAAATGCATGTTGATGCACCTTCTTCGGGTGTGTTTGTCATTGAGAACTGTTTTTCAGTTCACCCTACGTCCTGGGTATTAGATACCGGATCAGGATCCTACATATGTAAACAGTTACATGGGCTACGGAAAGGTAGAGAACTGGGAAAAGGTGATCATTCCGTTCAAGTAGGAAATGGTGCAAGTATTGCAGCCAAAGCAGTTGGCGAATATCACCTAGTATTACCAAGTGGTGATACTCTGATTCTAAATGAGTGCTATTATATACCGAACATGATGTGCAACATTATATCAGTTTCTTTATTAAGTAAAGAAGGATATAATTTTGTAGTAAAGGATAATGTTATGTACATATTCCTAGATCAAAAGTTGATTGCATCAGGCTCGTTACATAATGGCATATTCATTCTAAATCAAAATACAGTCCTCAATATACAAAACACAAACAAGAGGAAAAGTTCAGAAATGAACGAATCCTTCTTGTGGCATTGTAGACTTGGTCATATCAATGCGACACGACTGGCTAAGTTACATAAAGATGGATATTTGAATTCGTTCAAATTATCATCTTATGATACTTGCCATTCATGTCTCAAAGGCAAGATGACCAAAACTCCGTTTACGGGACACGAAGAAAGAGTTACGGAACTCTTGGGACTGGTGCATAGCGATGTATGCAGTCCCATGTCTACACATGCCAAGGATGGTTCTTCCTACTTCATTACATTCACTGACGATCTCTCAAAATTCGGATATGTGTTCCTAATGAAACACAAGTCTGAAGCTTTTGAGAAATTCAGAGAATATAAAAACGAAGTAGAGAACCAAACGGGCAAAAGTATTAAGATCCTTCGATCTGATCGAGGAGGAGAATACTTAAGCAATGAATTCAGAGATTATCTAAAAGAGAATGGGATTCTCTCTCAGCTTACTACTCCTTATACACCACAGCACAACGGTGTATCGGAGCGAAGAAATCGCACCCTATTAGATATGGTGCGCTCTATGATGAGTGCAGCTGAGTTACCTATTTCCTTCTGGGGATATGCACTGGAGACAGCTGCATACCTATTGAATAGAGTTCCAACCAAATCAGTGCCTACCACTCCATATGAGATATGGAATGGTAAGAGACCATGTCTTAATTTTATTCAGATATGGGGTTGTCCGGCCTATGTTAAAACACAAAATCCGGACAAACTCGAGGCAAGGCCTGTTCTATATAAGTTTGTTGGATATCCCAAACATTCGCGAGGGTATATCTTCTACCACTCCGAGGAACAAAAAGTGTTTATTTCTCGACATGCCACTTTCTTAGAAAAGGGTTTTCTTATGAAACAGACAAGTGGCGTTGAGGTAGAACTGGAAGAGGTTCCAGCGACACAAACTATAACAGAAGACTTGGTAGAACTAGAGGATTCGGTAGTACCCGACGAACCCCAGCCTCTCCGCCGATCTAGTAGAGTTACTTGTCCACATGAGAGATACTACGGTTTTCTCATTGATGGTGGGAGCGAGGATTGCATCATGGAAGATAATGACCCAACTAGTTTCGAGCAGGCCATCAGGAGTAGAGACTCAGTGAAATGGCTGGATGCAATGAGGTCCGAGATGGAATCCATGTACACCAACAAAGTATGGACTTTGGAAGATGCTCCTGAAGGGGTGAAAACCATTGGGAGCAAGTGGATCTTCAAGAAAAAACATGGTGTAGATGGGAAAGTGGAGGCTTTCAAAGCTATACTTGTTGCAAAGGGTTTTCGTCAAAGACCAGGTGTGGACTATGACGAGACCTTTTCTCCAGTGGCTATGCTTAAATCCATCCTGATCATGCTTGCCATCGTTGCATATCATGACTACGAAATCTGGCAAATGGATGTTAAGACCGCCTTTCTAAACGGTGATTTAGAAGAGTGCGTGTACATGACTCAGCCAGAGGGCTTCATAGATAGTGGGAGCAGCGGGAAGGTGTGCAAGCTGCTTAAATCCATTTATGGATTAATGCAAGCATCGCGGAGTTAGAACATCTGCTTGGACGTCGTTATCAAAGAGTTTGATTTCGTCAAAAACGTAGATGAACCTTGTATCTACAAGAAGGTGGCAGAGAGTAAGGTTGTCTTCCTTGTATTGTACGTGGACGACATACTCTTGATAGGAAATGATATTCCTATGCTGGAATCGGTCAAGCTCTTCTTATCACAAAGATTCTCGATGAAAGATCTTGGTGATGCCTCCTGCATATTGGGAATTAGGATCTATAGAGATAGATCCAAACGGATATTCGGATTGTCCCAATCCAGGTACATTGACACCATACTAAAGAGGTTTAGTATGGAAGAATTCAAGCGTGGGAACTTACCCACGATCTCTGGAGTCACTCTCTCCAAAGAGATGTCTCCCAAGACTGATTTGGAGAGAGCTCGCATGCAAGGGATACCCTATACTTCGGCTGTAGGCTCTATCATGTACGCGATACTATGTACCAGACCCGATGTAGCATACTCACTAAGTGTAGTGAGCAGGTATCAAGCTGATCTTGGAGAGAGTCACTGGACAGCTGTGAAGAGCATTCTCAAGTACTTACGAAAGACTAAAGAGATGCTCTTGGTGTATGGTAACGGAGAACTCCAAGTGGAGTCCTTTACCGATTCGAGCTTCCAGAGTGATAAGGACGACTCTAAGTCGCAGTCGGAATTTGTCTTTACCCTTTACGGAGGGGCGGTTAGCGGGAAGAGTTCCAAGAAGGAAACCGTGGCAGACTCGACAATGGAGGCTGAATACATCGCTGCCAACGATGCTGCCAAAGAAGCTGTCTGGATCAAGAAGTTCATTACTGAACTTGGAGTGGTTCCATCCATTGAGCATTCAATACCTTTGTATTGCGATAACAATGGAAATGTGGCTTTGGCCAAGGAACCCAGGTCCCACCAGCGATCCAGGAATATTCTGAGGCGGTATCACCTGATCCAGGAGATAGTTGATCGCCGGGAGATCGAGGTCTGGAGGGTTGACTTGAAGAATAACACAGCGGATCTACTCACGAAGGCCATTCCCCAGATACTGTTTGAGAGACTCTTCGGGATGCTCGGTATGCGATACTACAGCAGCTGGCCCTAGTGCAAGTAGGAGATTGTTAGTTGTATGTATGCCCTAGAGGCCAGTATTGTACAGATGATGTATATTATATTGGATGCTTGGATATATATAGAGATGACTTTCTTGCTCGATATGATAGTATGCTATCTGGTTACTCTTTATCTTAACATGTATACTAGTCTCTTTATATACTGTCTTATAGTTACATGTTGGTAAAGCCTTTTGGATGTGTACTTGACTACCTGGACTATGATGAGGATCATACTAGTGGAGACATGGTAGTCCATAAGTACATCCTTCAAGGTCCCTAGTCGTGGGTGTATCAAGACGGGGCATCGATATACCAGTGTAGACTAGCGTATACGCTTCTCGACCCATGAGATGGGCGATGGATGATCCCATATCCATTGGTGTTTGACATCAGAGATGGTATACGGGTGCTCAGTGGAGACTGGGTACACTGGACGGACTCGCCGAGAACTCCCAGATGGTATTATACCTCACGTCAGATGGCAGTTCTCAGGTGACACTTGTGCAGGTTAGTCTGTAGACCCGAGATCGTCATAGAGTCTTGTGTGATTTCCACTGTTGATTTCCACCTTACCACGTCCATGAGGGCGTGCAAAACGGTGGTTTTTGGGTACAGTCCCGAGTCACATGGAGGCAATGAGCGATAGGAGGGGCTTCATCTCTCTCGGTATTGGGGGTTGATATTGTGCTGTGCTCGATTGGCGGTAACAGGGAAGTCCCTGGCCAGGGCTGATTCAGAGATTTGCTGGTAAGTGTTACCAGTAGTTTCTTGACCCGTTATGAGCCTCACATCGGCACAACTTATCAGTTATTGGGGTCTGACGTTTACCACCCCTAGACTTGATATGCGACATATCAGACGAGGAGACCGGACTGTACGGGAAGTGTTGCCGGTTTCGCTCGACGGGAGTTGTAGCAGGTTCGCTTGTTCTCTTCTGATCGCTCAATACCCGGGTGGCCGTTACGTTTAGCTGACCGCTTGCGGGTTGGGGTGCTTGATATGATCATCACCCACTGCCGGCGTATTGACGAGACTTAGAGTCCCACAATGGAGTTACCTAGTCCAGACAAAACGTTGTGGTGCGCGTATGCGATATGCGCATGGACCCGATTAAAATGCGTGTATAGGATACCGTATATTGATCGGGCGGCTTGCTTTTGGTTGGGGTCATATGTGATATGTCCGGATTGATAAATCAAGTGTTGATTTATCATTTAACCATTAGTTTCTCACTAGAAATCCTTTCTTGTGTTGGATGGTTGTATGCATGCATGTATGTTTTTCTTTCTTTCTAGTTTCATGCACATATGGATGTGTATACATACATACATACATACATCATCTATCATGGTTGCTTATACAAAGAAAATGGTGGCAATATAAGACTCACACCATGGTTTTATTTATATAAATTATTATTGAATTTGATTTAAAACAAAAGAAAAGGAAAGGATAATTCATGGAAGCTTTCTACACTCTTCTTGACCTAACCATGCTCACCCACCATTTAACCATGGATTACTTTTCCTTTTGGGTTTTAACTCAAGTTCAATAATGATTCAACCATGGTTTGAGATGAGAGATAAAAAATATATAAAGATATATTTTCTATTTTTGAACTAGAGGTTTTTCTTCTCTTATTAAAAAAGGCCAGCATCTTCTTCCTCCTTCTTCCATTGCTCTCTAGATTTTTCAAGTGAGCAAAATACTCATCAAGTTAGGATTTTGAAGTGAGAAAAGCCACCACAACATCATTCTACACAAGTCTTGCCCACTTGTTTAGAGTGTTAGCTTCGATTTTCATTCTTGATCTTGCGAAGTTGCTAGCTTGGACAAAGCGGACTCCGGATGGATCATTGGTGACCTAGAGGAGTTCAAGCAGACCTTTTACAAACCCCAAGTAGCCGAGAAGTCTAGCGTAGGGAGCTACAAAGGTTGTACTCTCAAAACCCTAGCTTTTTTTTCATGAGATGATGTGAAAATCATGAAACCCTAATTTTTCTAGGAACGATCCGATATATGTTAACTTAGCACCATAAAAATTTGAACTTTGTGACATGTAATGCTTCCAAACTCAACATAGGGTGCTAGGTAAACCTTTCACCCGACGAGTCCTATAAAATGTACTCATAACCCAATGAGCACCTGTATACATCTTAGGTGATCCAACTGACACCAGTGGCTTGTGAGACCGGCCATCGCCCCTCGTCGGGGTCTCGACTGTATATACTAGTCTACTCCGGAGTATCGATGCCATGTCTCGAAACTCCCACGACTAGGGACCACTATTAAGGATGTGCTTATAGACTACCCAACTCACACGTATATGATCATCATCATACTATTGGTAGTCAAGAAAGATCCTAAGGGCTCTATCAACGTGTAATAGTGATCAGTCACCTGAACATGTAGACGACTGATAAAGGTAAACCAGATAGCATACTATCATCTCGAGTAAGACTGTCCTACCAGTATAGGTCCTCCTCAATCATTGAAATCACGTACCTGCGATCCAATAATTGACTTTTAGGGCACTACATCCAACATGTCCATATCTTGAAAGATTGTTAGTGAATTTAATGTAGTACGAGGAACCATTCCTAGCATGTGTAGACATGGAACCACATACAACACTATCTATCAGTCCCAAGAGTTCCATAACTCTTTCTCCGTGTCCACTAAACGGAGTTTTGGTCATCTTGCCTTTGAGACATGACTGGCAAGTATCATAAGATAAAAATTCGAACGGACTCAAATATCCATCCTTATGTAACTTAGCTAGCCGTGTCGCATTGATATGACATAGTATGCAATGCCATAAGAAGGATTCATTCATTTCTGAACTCTTCCTCTTGTGTGTGTTTTGTACATTAAGAATTGTGGTTTGATTTAGGACATATATTCCATTATTTAACGAGCCTGATCCAATCAACTTTTGATTCAGGAAGATATTCATAACATTATCCTGTACTACAAAATTATATTCTTCTTTACTCAATAAAGAAATCGATATAAGATTGCAATCAGGGTCGGAATGTAATAGTATTCGTTCAGAATCAATATATTACCATTTGGTAATACAAGATGATATTCGACGACTAATTTGGCTGCAATATTTGCACCATTCCCTACTCTTATGGATTGATCACCCTCTCCTAGTTCCCTATCTTTCCGTAGCCCATGTAACATATTACATATGTGGGATCCTGATCCGGTATCTAATACCCAGGACGTAGAGCGAACTTAGAAACAGTTCTCGATAACTAACACACTTGAAGAAAATGCATCAACATGCTTATTCTTCGTTTAGGCTGCATGGTATTCCGGATATTCCCATATTTCCTGCTCAGTCTTATAACAATTATAAGAAAGAACGGAACCAATGTTCCTCTGCTCAGTATAACAAGCGGTTTCGATCAATACATCCATATTATTATCTTGATTAAGGCCTGACATGTCGCTACCTGGAAAGAGAGAAGAAAACACTTTAGCGTATGCTCTTGCAAGATTAGATTGGTTATTATCTTATCTAATCTGGATGGTCCCCACTATTTTTATCAAATCTTCCTTCAAACCCGAAAAGGTAAGACTAGCCGGGATTAATTACACCTTACAAGTTTGCCAATCATTCAGCTAGGCCAGTGTTGGTATTTTGAGGGAGGTTCTCGTGCTTTCGCATGGACCTAATTAAAATAAACCTCGTTTTCCTATAGGCATAACCCCGTTAACACCTTTCTAGACACCTACTTGATCGGCTAATTGTCATGTGTAAAACTCTCCCAGGAGTAACTTTTACTCGCAGTGGGTATCGGGATCCAACTATCTCATAGAAGGTATGAAGTCTCATTGCAAATTTCAACACTTGAAATTTCTGATAATATTTTTGCCCCTAGCTACTTATGACCATAACATGGTCAACAAATCATAAGCACTAGCCAAGTTCAACCCGTCATTTCCTGATTGAATTAAACCCACCTGCACGACCCTTAACATGGTCAACAAAGTCGTACGACTATCCTAATCCAATCTCATCACATATTTTAGCAGATAAGCACTAATTAGCTACCGTACACTACACCTTAACATGATCAACAAACGTAACACGAATACTAAGTAGTACTTATCTGAAATGACGTATGGCTACGCCAGGTTTTTATGAAAACCTTTTGTATAATGAACTTGATATCGTTGTAGAAACAAGTGATTTTGAAAAGGAGTGTTTTTTAGGCGTTTACTAGTTTCGCTAAAGAGGTCACTCCCGGTGAAGGGATCGTCGGCTCTTTCCTTATCGAATAATGTGCGGGATATTTACCAAATATCGCTATGCAAAGCAAGAACTATAGAAGCAATCAAAAAAAAAACGAGTGAGTTGTAGCATTTGCTAGTATCGCTAAAGAGGTCACTCCCGGTGAAGAGATCTCATCTCTTTTCTTATCGAATAAGGTGCTGGATATTCTACAAGGAATACCGCTATGCAAAGCAAAAACTAGAGCTACCCTTTTTGAAAATTTGATTCTACAACATCTTTTAGGCTCCTTTTTCTTTCATTAATCTCATTAATGACGTCCCATCATTTATGCTTCCTAAACATCACAGAAGAAACGAAAACACAACGTACGCTTATGCCGTCTGCATTCGCCACAGTGTCCCGTTAGGCACCATTAGGTTACTTAACTAACGACATAGTGGGGCGGGACTAGCGCGGGTGCAAAACATAAACTACGTTTATTATATATCATATATACAATAAATAAGTATTCGTCTCACGCATATAAAATGATCATATCACAGAATATCAGCAGCAGAAGATAACATATGAAATATTGGATATACTAGGAGGTCAGTGTTTTATTTTGAGCCTGTATAAAACACGGACTCCACGGTCACGATGAATAGCCTAACCCACATCCCTAGACCCCTACAAGAGCGGCAAGCAACCCTACCAATTCTAGAGTTATGAGACCCAGACTAGACCCCTCGAGTTGGTCTCCCACTAGACTCTAGAACCCGGTTACTTGTGCTCCCCACCTTGGGTCTATCTTAATGCGGAAAAGTAAATAATATACAACAATGGCGATATCATCCTCAACCTGGAATTGCCCCAATAAAAGAATATTACATACAAAGAATTTTACATGAATGAAAATAAAAACCTTCATCTCACATAAAACCCCCGGCTATTCAAATCACGACGATCCAATATAACATATCACAGCAACATATAACATCACATGTCATCAACGTAAGTAAATATTCTTATCCTAATTGTCATTGACATATAACACTGAAACTGGCAATACACCACATATTACACTTACGGTCGCAGAAAAGAAAATGTCAAATTACAACATTTGGAATTCATAATCACCTTAGACATCATAAACCCGAAATATCACATACTTCGCATTTCATGACTAACTAGATGAATTCCACATATCGTATCAGATTCCAGAAAAAGCTAGGCGATATTAAACATTCCGATCGAATCAACAAACATCCAAAATTTCCCAAAAGCTCAAAACTTGAGCGTAGTTTAAAAATACTCAGTTCATACAACAGTACCAATGAACCAGCCATAAATGGGTCAACCAATGTCTCACCTGTGGCGCCGCGGAACTACCGCAAACCATAGGGTTTTGTGGAGGTTCCTACGATCACAGAATCGAGTTAGGGTTTTGTTCTTCTAGAGGGTACACCGCATTACTTGCATGAGTTTAGAATGTTCTTTAACTTGAAAAAAAATTCCAACTCTTGGAAAATTTCCACCAAGGGTTAATGTGGGTATTTGATATCCGATCGAACTTTTTAACACCGTCTAAATAACCCAAAATAAAACTAGAATTACGAATACGAAACACTCCGAATAGCCAATGCAGAAAGATAACATCACATGTAAAGTTAGCAAAAACTAGCAACACCTGAAATACCAAACCCCAAAGACTGAAACACTGTAAAAAACTAAGGCCTAAATTCCAATAAAAAACCGATCTGTCTGGTTGTTTGTGCTTATGCTCGGCCATTTTCAGGAGAGGAGGGCTCAGGTTTATCTGTGTTCATGTTGCATCTCATACAACATTCTGCAGTTGTTTAAAAAAAAAATTTGACTCTCAGAAAATTTTGACAGAAACTAGGGTTTTTATTCGGGTGTTTCGGAGTTGTTTTGGTTTCGTAATCCTACACAATCCGTCTAATTCTCTAGCTAGGCTCTGATACCACTGTAGCGTTTTTAAGCACAACATCAAGGTTTTGGGTGGCATCATCCATGCCAAATTAAAATTTTGCTATGCTTAAAATAACCCTGACCTAGATCGTTTACTAGAGATTCATGTGGAAACAATATGTAAACAACTTTACTTCTAAGTGATTTGAGATTACAACCTTTGCAGTCCTGTTAGGTCCAGGTTACCTCTCCCGGTACTTTCGGGGTTGCGGAAACGGTAAAACAAAAAATTTCTAGACTTGGTAACCGTAAAAGCCGGATCTTTGCTAAACTAGAAACTAGCAAGCTAAAAGAGGTGTTAACTACTATGCCGTAGAAGTTATACCTCACGATACCGGTCCTTTGGGTCTTCACTCCGCTGCGCCGTTTGTCCATCCATGCTCCGAGGGTTGATCCGGACTTTAGCCACCTTCGCGGTCTTCTTGAGTCGAAGACGATCCACCCAAGAGTGGTACACCGAGATCCATCTCGATCCGAGGCTACTAGGGCAAAGATATTGCTAGTCAAGAAGCCATAGGATGTGTAGAGGAGATATATGGAAGTGTTTGTCTTTGTGGGATCTTTTTCTCTCAACACATGAGATCAAAAGATGAATCAAGAGGAGGAAGAAGGAGGAGCTAGCAACCATGGAGAATTTCTTTTCTTCTCATGAGAAAGAACAAGGGAGAGAATGAGAAATGAATTATGTGCTAAAGAAAATGAACCATGGTTCAATAATGCAAAACATCATCATTACTAATCCTATCATGATAAAGTTGATGGCACATTGAAATGACCATTTTCATAATCCAATGACCATTTTCATAAATCCAAAACGAAAAAGAAAACCAAAGAAGAGTGTAGACCTCTCATGAAGGTCAATGGTCAACTTTGGTCAACGGGTCAACAAAGTCAAGAGTGGTCATGGTGGTCAAATGGTCAATTCAATTAGCCATCATAAAATTATCAACAGAAGGATTAGTATAGAATGTCCGCGGCTCATAATGGTTTTGACCAAACGAATTGCCAAAACCCTAATGAGTCCGCCTCAAAATGATTTTGACCGAATCAACTGTCAAAACCCTAATGAGCCTGCCACATAACGGTTTTGGCTGAACCAACTGCCAAAACCCTAATGAGGCACCTCCTCCTTCATCGCTCCGCAAAGCTGTGCATACACACCTGCATCCGCATTCCGTAGAATGCGAATGCATAGAAGACAAAACAAATCCATTCATGCAATACTAGGATCCGGCTTAAACTAAAGCCCACTAGTATTACCTGCCCGAAGAGCATACGCACACAAGTGCACGTAAGTGATCGCAGCCCTGCCGTAAAACCATACGGCCTCTACACGTTTCGCTCAGTGCAGGGAAAATCTCTGTGTGGAACTCTAAAGACTCGACACTACACTGGCAGTGGGTTTAACCACTGACTGCAAGCGGCACTAGCTGTACGTAACGGTCCCCAGGTAGATGTCGCTAAGAAGTTCGATGAGGTAAACCTATCCGAACTCCTACTGAGCCTGTATGTGACAATCTCCATACAGTCCGGTCTGTTCGTCTGATATATCGCATGGCGGGCCTAGGGGGCGGTTAACGTCAGTTCCCTAATAGCGGTACAACTCGTGTCGGAGTGAAGCCCAGAACACCCTAAGATAACACTGGAAACCTACCGGTATATCTCGCTTGCCCTGGCCAGGGACTACTCGTGTAATGGCTCTCCTAGAAACAGCACGATGTCAACCCCCAATACCGGGAGAGACGAATCCTGTCTAACCATCACTGCCTCCAAGTGCTTCGGGACTGCACCCAACTACTACCTGTTTGCATGACTCAGTAAGCCATGGTAGGGTAGTAATCAAAGAACAGTGGGAACACACTCGAGGCGAAGTGACAGTGTCAAGTCAGCGGACTAAGCTGTACTCATGTCACCTGGGAACCGATAACTGACGATAGGTATAATACCAACCATCAGTTCCCGACGAGTCCTGTCCAGTGTACTCGTAACCTAACGAGCACTCGCATACTATCTCAAGTACAACGTACTGACGGCTGTGGGACAGACCGTCTCTCGTGCTGGGATGAGAAGCGCATGCGCTGGTCTACTACGGAGTATCGATGCCCTATCTCGATAATCCCATGACTAGGGACGTGTATAAGGATGTGCTTGTGGATTACCCGACCCCCATGAGTGTGATCGCCATCACAACGCCGGTAATCAAGCAAAGATCCTAAGGGCTCTACTAATGCGTATAGGTGATATAATAAAGAAACACATGTACACATCAAAGTAGAGACAAACCAAGTTGCATACTACTATTTCGAGCAAGATTGTCTATACAACTGTGAATATCCCAAGCTTCCATCAAGTAATATACATACTAGTATGATACAGTAATAGCCTCTAGGGCATATACACTAACAATCTCCCACTTACACTAAGGCCATGTACTGGCGTATCGAAGACCTATCATCTCGATCAGCCGCTCGAATTGAGTCTAGGGTAAGGCTTTCGTGAATGGGTCCGCTGTGTTGTCCTTTGTGTCCACTCTCCGCACCTCGATCTCCTGGCGATCAATGATCTCCCTGATCAGGTGATACCGCCTTAAGATGTGCCTGGATTTCTGATGGGACCTTGGTTCCTTCTCTAAAGCTATAGCCCCATTGTTATCGTAATGCAAAGGTATTGGGTCAACAATGGATGGAACCACCTGAAGTTCACTAATGATCTTCTTTATCCAGACCGCCTCTTTTGCGGCATCGCTTGCAGCAATGTATTCAGCCTCCATCGTCGAGTCTGCGACGGTATCCTGTTTGGAACTCCTCCAACATACCGCCCCTCCGTTAAAGGTAAACACAAAACCCGAGACAGACTTGCTGTCATCTTTGTCACTCTGGAAGCTTGAATCGATAAAGGACTCGACCCTGAGGTCTCCATTGCCGTAAACCAGGAACATCTCCTTAGTCCTTCTCAGGTACTTGAGAATGTTCTTCACTGCTGTCCAGTGGTCCTCACTTGGGTCTGACTGATACCAGCTTACCGCGCTCAGCGCGTAAGCTATATCTGGTCTTGTACATAGCATCGCATACATTATAGATCCTACCGCCGAAGTGTAGGGTATAGTGTTCATGCGAACCCTCTTCTCGTCAGTCTTAGGAGACAACTTCTTGGAGAGGGTAATTCCGTGCAATGCGGGTATGTTACCGCGCTTGGAATCCTCCATACTAAATCTCTTTAGTACGGTCTCTATGTACCTGGACTGCGAAAGTCCCAATAGTCTCTTGGATCTATCTCTATAGATCTTGATCCCCAGAATGTACGAGGCATCACCCAGGTCCTTCATGGAGAACCGTTGTGACAAAAATAGCTTGACCGATTGTAGCATAAGAATGTCATTTCCTATCAAAAGAATGTCGTCCACGTACAAGACTAGGAATACGACATTTCGTCCTACAATCTTCTTATAGACACAAGGTTCATCTTCGTTTTTGATGAAATCAAATTCCTTGATTGCCTCATCAAAACAAATGTTCCAGCTCCGCGATGCCTGCTTTAATCCATAAATGGATTTAAGCAACTTGCACACCTTTCCGCTGTTCCCACTGTCTACGAAACCTTCTGGCTGATCCATATAAACACACTCTTCCAAAAAACCGTTTAGAAAAGCTGTTTTAACGTCCATCTGCCAGATTTCATAGTCATGGAAATCAGCAATGGCAAGTAGGATCCGAATGGATTTGAGCATAGCCACCGGAGAAAAAGTTTCGTCATAGTCCAAACCAGGTCTTTGACGAAAACCTTTTGCAACGAGTCTAGCCTTATAGGTTTCCACCTGCCCATCTACACCAAGTTTCCTTTTGTAGATTCATTTGCATCCAACGGGCTTTACCCCAGGTGGAGCAATATCCAAGGTCCACACTTTATTGGCGTACATGGACTCCATTTCGGATTGCATTGCTTCCTGCCACTTATCAGAGTCCCTACTGATAATGGCCTGCCTGAAACTGGTAGGGTCATCTTCTTCCAAAATGCAATCCTCTCGATCCCCGTCTATGAGAAAACCGTAGTATCTCTCGAGCGGACGAGAAATCCTACCAGATCTGCGGAGTGGCTGAGGTTCGTCTGGGTTTATTGAATCCTGAGGTTCTGTCAAATTTTCAGTTTCAGTTTGTGGTCGCTGAATTTCTTCCAATTCTACCGTGCTCCCACTAATTTCTTTTGCAAGAAACTCCGTTTCTAAGAAAACGGCATGCTGATCAACAAACACCTTCTGTTCCTCGGTGTGGTAGAATAGATATCTATAACCATTCTTTGGATATCCCACAAACTTACATAAAACTGACCGTGCCTTTAGTTTATCCGGTTTATGCGTTTTAACATAAGCCGGACAACCCCATATCTTAAATCTTTTAAGATATGGCCTTTTTCCATTCCATATCTCGAACGGAGTCTTAGGCACTGATTTAGACGGAACATCATTCAATAGATATGATGCTGCCAACAGCGCATGTCCCCAAAATGAAAGAGGCAACTCGGCATTACTCATCATGGAGCGAAGCATATCCAGAAGGGTACGATTCCTCCTCTCCGATACACCATTGTGCTGTGGTGTATAAGGGGGAGTAAGCTGAGAGAGAATACCATTCTCTTTTAAGTAATCTAGGAATTCCGTGCTTAAGTACTCCCCTCCCCTGTCAGACCGGAGGATCTTGATACTTTTGCCAGTCTAGTTCTCTACTTCGTTTCTAAGTTCCTTGAATTTCTCAACAACTTCAGATTTTTGTTTCATAAGATACACATATCCGAATCTAGAGAGATCGTCAGTGAATATGATGAAGTACGATAACCCACCCTTTGCATGTATAGACATCGGATCACATACATCACTGTGCATGAGTCCCAAGAGCTCTGTTGCTCTTTCTCCATGTCCGGTGAACGGAGATTTGGTCATCTTCCCTTTGAGACAAGATTGACAAGTTTCATAAGATGAAAACTCGAACGCATTCAAGAGTCCATCTTTATGCAACTTATTTAGTCTTTTCTCTCCGGTATGACCAAGTCTATAATGCCATAAGTAGGGTTCATTCGTATCTGAATTCTTCCTCTTGCGTGTGTTTTGTACATTGAGAACTGTGTTCTGATTTAGAACGTAGATACCATTACATAGTGTACCTTCTGCAACCAGTACCTTATGAAGGTAAATGTTCATGATATTTCTATCAAGAACAAAGTTATATCCATATTTATCGAGTAAAGAAACTGATATGATGTTCCAAACCATGGAAGGTACATAGTAGCAATCGTTCAAAATCATAGTCTTGCCATTTGGCAATACTAGGTGATATTCACCGACGGCTGCCGCATTAACTTATGCTCCGTTCGCTACTCTGAGCGACATATCACCCGGTGCAACTTTCCTACTTTTTCTCAGTCCCTGCAATAAATTACAGATATGAGATCCTGATCCGGTATCAAGTACCTAGGAGGTAGGGCTGACCGTAAAACAGTTCTCAATTATAAGAACACCTGAAGTAGATGCAAAACCATGCTTCTTCTTCAACTGGGTATCATGGGAATCCATACAATCCCCTTTCCCTTGCTCATACTTATGACTGTTGTCACAAGTTAGAGCCGAACCAACGTTCCCCAGCCCCGAATAAGAATTCGGATCGGTCAAGCGATACATTTTATTATCTTGATTAGGACGTAAAATGGTTGCTACCTGGAGAGAGAGAAAAGAAACACTCAGCGTGCGCTCTTGCAAGATTAGATTGGTTTATTAGTTTATCTAACCAAGATGTCTCCCACTGTTTCCTCAAATTCTTTCTTAAAACCTTTTAAAAGAAAAACTAGTCGGGATTTAATTCACGTCACAATACTTGCTTAACCTTTCAGCCAGGCTAGTGTCGGTACTTCGAGGGAGGTTTTCCAACGCTTTCGTGAAGTTCCTTAATTTAAGAACCTCTTTTCCCTGGGGGCGTAGCCCCGCTAACACCTTTCTAGACACCTACTAGTTTTATAGCATTGATCGTTAAGTGAAATAATCTCCCGAGAGTAATCCAACTCATTAGTGGGATCGGGATCCAACTATCATTGTGTGATGACCTAGATGGAATCCACTCAAATCACCACACTCCAGAAAGTATTCTAAATCTGCAAGTTTCATTTTCTTTAGAAACTCCCGATGGGGTTTTTGCCACTAACGGTTTATGACCTTGACTAGGTCAACAAACCACAAACCGTTAGTCAAGTTCTACCCGTCATTATCCTGATTGCATTAGACCCACCCGTACGTGCCCTTGACTAAGTCAACAAGGCCGCACGACTGTCCTAACCATTCACATTTTCAATCCACAGAAAAATATCATTTAGCTACCATTCACTACGCCTTGACTAGGTCAACAAACGCAGCATGAATACTAAATAATATTAATCCGAAACGACGGAGGGCTACGGCTGGTTTTTTGGCGAAAAACCCGTTAACATAATGAACTTGATATCGTTGAAGGAATATGATTGCCTTTTTGAAAATATAGTGGTGAAAACTTTTGCTAAAGAGGTCACTCCCTGTGAAGGGATCTCGGCTCTTTCCTCGTCGAGTGAGGTGCTGGGCATTCATTAGATGAATACCTCGATGCAAAGCAAGAATAATCGACTATAGTGAAGTTATTACCCTGATGCAAACTTTTGTTCAAGGGGTCACTCCCGATGAGGGGATCTCGGCCCTTGCCTCGTCGAATGAGGTGCTGGGCATTCATAACCGAATACCTCGATGCAAAACAAAAGTGAATGTCCTTGCAATAACAGCTTTTTTTTGAAAAATTGTTCCAACAACGTCTTTTAGGTTTATTTTCTTGCATTAGTTCTTTTAATGCGTCCCATCATTTAATCCTACCATTGCAGAAAACAACCAAAATATGACGTACGCTTATGCCATTCACATTCGCCATGAGGCCCCGTCATCACCCGTTAGGTTACTTAACTAACGACAGAGCGGGGGCTGGGCTAGCGTGGTTGAAAAACATAAGCAACGCCTAAATAGTTATCATATATAGATATATAGTAATGATAGCCAATCCAGATCACAGATGAACACTTTGGATATACTAGGAACCCGCGATTCGTTCGAGCCTGCAACGAAAAGCGGATTACACGGTCGCGATGAATAGCCAATACCCAACCCTAGACCCCTACGGATGCGGCAAACTACTCGCCAAGTATCCGAAGCGAAGCAACCTCCCTCAACGACGTGAGTAGACCACTCAGCACTTCGAGATACCCGGTAGTTTGTGCACCCCACCTTGGGTCTATCCTAGGAGCAAAAAACAGTAAAAAGAATTATACAATGGCGGCTACAACCTCATCCCGGATGTGCGGCCAAATAAATAATATTACATCAATTTACAAATTTGTACATGAATGAAAGAAAAAGAAACTCTCATCTCACATCCACCCCGGCTATTCATCCACGACAATCCAACGAGTTTATATACACAAACCATCAGCATTACAGATCACAGATATGTATAACCCCCACTAATCGACGTATAGCGATTAGTAGACGTTCAATACATATATCACATCACAGAAAATATCCATTAGCTAAAGTCTACGGAATATCGATCAAAAATACGGATTTGTAACCACCCGAAAAATCAATTTCTTCTCTGGAAAATCTGGACAGAAACAACATGTACTAAAAATCCAAAAACACTGCAGAAAACCGGGTCCACGACCGAGTCAAATCGGCCGCGGAACCGTGGCAAGAAGCATGTTCTTGCCGCGGAACCGTGGCGGTTTGGTCGGTTCAGTGGACCGGTTTTCTTTTGTGGTTTTAGAAAACCCTGAGTCTATTTTTCATGTATTTTAAATTAATTTTTGAACAGTATAAAAATCGACAGAAACTTGGGTTTTTCCGGATGTGTTTTGTGACTTCTTTCCGATCGATATTCTAAACACTTTGCTAACTTGGTAGTTTATGTTTAGCTAGGCTCTGATACCACTGTTAGGTCCACGTTACCTCTCTCGGTACTTTCGGGGTTGCGGAAACGGTAAAACAAAAAATTTTCTAGACTTGGTAACATGGACCGTAAAAGCCGGATGTTTGCTAAACTAGAAACTAGCAAACTAAAAGAGGTGTTAACTACTATGCCATAGAAGTTATACCTCACGATATCGGTCCTTCGGGTCTTCACTCCGCTGCGCCGTTTGTCCATCCATGCTCCGAGGGTTGATCCGGACTTTGGCCACCTCCACGGCCTTCCTGAGTCGAAGACGATCCACCCGAGAGTTGTACACCGAGCTCCACCTCGAGCCGAGGCTACTAGGGCAACGAGATTGCTAGTCAAGAAGCCCTAGGATGTGTAGAGAAGATATATGGAAGTGTTTGTCTTTGTGGGATCTTTTTCTCTCAACATATGAGATCAAAAGATGAATCAAGAGGAGGAAGAAGGAGGAGCTAGCAACCATGGAGCATTTCATTTCTTCTCATGAGAAAGAGCAAGGGAGAGAATAAGAAATGAATTATGAGCTAAAGAAAATGAACCATGGTTCAATAATGCAAAACATCATCATTACTAATCCTATCATGATAAAGTTGATGGCACATTGAAATGACCATTTTCATAATCCAATGACCATTTTCATAAATCCAAAACGAAAAAGAAAACCAAAGAAGAGTGTAGACCTCTCATGAAGGTCAATGGTCAACTTTGGTCAACGGGTCAACAAAGTCAAGAGTGGTCATGGTGGTCAAATGGTCAATACAATTAGCCATCATAAAATTATCAATAAAAGGATTAGTAAAGAATGTCCGCGGCTCATAATGGTTTTGACCAAACGAATTGCCAAAACCCTAATGAGTCCGCCTCAAAATGATTTTGACCGAATCAACTGTCAAAACCCTAATGAGCCTGCCACATAACGGTTTTGGCCGAACCAACCGCCAAAATCCTAATGAGGCACCTCCTCCTTCATCGCTCCGCAAAGCTGTGCATACATACCTGCATCCGCATTCTGTAGAATGCGAATGCACAGAAGACAAAGCAAATCCATTCGTGCAATACTAGGATCCGGCTTAAACCAAAGCCCATTAGTATTGCCTGCCCGAACAGCATACGCACACAAGTGCACGTAAGTGATCGCAGCCCTGCCGTAAAACCATGTGGCCTCTACCCGTTTCACTCAGTGCAGGGAAACTCACTGTGTGGGACTCTAAAGATTCGACACTACGCTGCCAGTGGGTTTAACTACAGACCGCAAGCGGCACTAGCTGTACGTAACGGTCCCCAGGTAGATGTCGATAAGAAAGCCGATGAGGTAAACCCATCCGAATTCCCACTGAGCCTGTATGTGACAATCTCCGTACAGTCCGGTCTGTTCGTCTGATATATCGCATGGCGTGCCTAGGGGGCAGTAAAAGTCAGTCCCCTAATAGCGGTACAAGTCGTGTCGGAGTGAATCCCAGAACACCCTGAGATAACACTGGAAACCTACTAGTATATCTCGCTTTCCCTGGCCAGGGACTACTCATGTAATGGCTCTATTAGACACAGCGCGATGTCAACCCCCAATACCGGGAGAGATGAATCCTGTCTAACCGTCACTGCCTCCAAGTGCTTCGGGACTGCACCCAACTACTACCTGTTTGCACGACTCAGTAGAGCCGTGGTAGGGTAGTAATCAAAGAACAGTGGGAACACACTCGAGGCGAAGTGACAGTGTCAAGTCAGCGGACTAAGCTGTACTCATGTCACCTAGAAACTGATAACTGACGATAGGTATAATACCAACCATCAGTTCACGACGAGTCCTGTCCAGTGTACTCGTAACCTAACGAGCACCCGCATACTATCTCAAGTACGACGTACTGACGGCTGTGGGACAGACCGTCTCCCGTGCTGGGATGAGATGCTCATACGCTAGTCTACTCCGGAGTATCGATGCCCTATCTCGATAATCCCACGACTAGGGAGTGTATAAGAATGTGCTTGTGGATTACCCAGCCCCCACGAGTGTGATAGCCATCACAACGCCGTTAATCAAGAAAAGATCCTAAGGGCTCTACTAATGCGTATAGGTGATATAATAAAGAAACACATGTACACATCAAAGCAGAGACAAACCAAGTAGCATACTACTATTTCGAGCAAGATTGTCTATACAACTGTGAATATCCCAAGTTTCCATCAAGTAATAAAAATACTAGTATGATACAGTAATGGTCTCTAGGGCATATACACTAACAAGTCCGTTCATTCACTTCATTAGCTCCAAGTAGTGGTCCCTTCGCTGTGATCAAAGAACTCCCGGACATTTGAGAAGCTCCACAAGGTGAATGATGCATGCTTGTTTGTAGTCTTCGAAATCCAAGATGATCGACATCGAGGAAACACGAACTCAAGCTATCTCTTCACTAATGATGAATTAGTGAAACCAACACCCTAAACTATATGGCTAGTATAGAAGAGGATGATGACTTAGAAATTTTGCTCACTTTGGATTTTATTTTCTCACTATTTTCTTTATCTCCTTAAAACTCGAGAGTGAGTTTGAAGGAGATGATGAAAGAAGAAGATGAATAATAATTGGCTTGAGATTAAAAATGCAACCATGGGTTAGTTTATGTCATGGCTAACCTATGTAGAGAATAAACCATGAGCTAGGGTTAAAGGTTAGGTTAAAAAATATGTTAAGAAAAAACAAAAGAGGTGGACTTTAGTCAATGTTCTACTAGCTTTCATGAAGCTCAACCATGACTAATTCCATATTATTTGTGAATTACTTAAAAAGATAAATAAAACCATAACATAAACCCTAGCATGGTATAATAAACCCTACCATGGTATAAGTCTTAAACATACATGTTGTATGTGTAACCTAGTATGTTACAATTATACATATCACATATATATAATTTTGTAACAAAAGAAAAGAATGCATTAAACATATATCACATATTTGTTAAATGTATCCAAAGTGAGAAAAAGAAATAATCAAGTGAGCATATATTATTTAATGTAATTTAATATATCAAATATATAATTATATACTAAATTATTAAATCAATACTCGATTTAATAATCCAGCTATATTACATATAACCGACTAATATAATATGTATCATTTTATCGAATCAACATTTGATCCGATAACCCGGCTATATTACATATAACCGGCCGATATCACATATCGCTAGAATAGAATACGATATCACATACTGGTATCAATCTCGGTCCCGCACATATCACATATGTGCTCTTACTCCGTTTCTCCTGAGCCAGGAAACCTCTGTGTAGGACTCTAAAGACTCGTCAATACGCCGGCAGTAGGTGATGATCATATTAAACACCCACAAGCTGCAAGCAGTCTGCTAAAAGTAACGGCCACCCGGGTATTGAGCGATCAAAAGATCAACAAGCAAGCCTGATCACACTCCTGTGAATCCAATCAGTAACACTACCGTACAATCCGATCTCTTCGTCTGATATGTCGCATATCCTGTCTCGGGGTGGTGAACATCAGACCCTAGTAACCGATAAGTCATGTTGATGTGAGGCTCATAACGGGTCGAGAAACTACTGATAACACTTACCAGTAGATCTCCATATCAGCCCTTGCCAGGGACTTCCAGTTATAGACAATCGAGCACAGCGCAACATCAATCTCCAATACCGGGAAAGAAAAAACCCCTCCCATCGCTCATTGCCTCCATGCGATTCGGGACTGTACCCAAAATCCACCGTTTTGCACTTTCTCATGAACGTGGTAAGGTGGGAATCAAAGCATAGTGGGAATAACACAATACTCTATGACGATCTCGGGTCTACAGACTAACCTGTACCAGTGTCACCAGAGAACTGCTATCTGACGATAGGTATAATACCATCTAGGATTTCTCGGCGAGTCCGTTCAGTGTACCATGTCTCCATTGAGCACCTATATACCAACTTTGATGTCAAACATCAGTGGATGTGGGATCATCCATCGCCCATCATATGGGTTAAGATGCGTATACGCTAGTCTAATCTGGAGTATCGATGCCCTGTCTCGATACACCCTCGACTAAGAACAATTATAGGATGTACTCGTGGACTACCCTGGCCCCACTAGTATGATCTGCATCATAGTCCTAGTATTCAATTACATATCCTAAGGGCTTTATCAACATGTGAGAGCAAGAAATTAACCCAATACAAGTCAACATGTTAAGACAAAGAGCAACCAGAAGCATACTATCATATCGAGCAAGAAAGTCATCTCTATATATATCCAAGCATCCACTATAATATACATCATATGTACAATAATGGCCTCTAGGGCATATACATAACTAACAGATATCAAGTTCATTACGTTAAAGGTTTTAGTCAAAACCAGTCGTAGCCCACCGTCATTTCAGAGAAATAGAGTACTTAGTATTCGTGCTATGCTTGTTGGACTCCGTCAAGACGTAGTGTACAGTAAATAAGTGATGCTTTTGCACAGCATATGATATGATTAGTCATAACAGTCGCACAACTTTGTTAGCCTCCGTCAAGGGCTTGTCCGGGTGGATTCGAATTAATTATGAAATGACGGGTAGAACTTAACTAGCGGCTTATGGTTTGTTTACCTCTGTCAAGGTCATAGGTCATTAGGGGTAAAAACCATATAGGAAGTTTCAAGTGTTGGAACTTGCAATGTGATTGCATACCTTCTATGTGATAATTGGAACTCGATTCCCACAGTGAGTAATAGTTACTCCTAGGAGATTTTCACTTCACAATTAGCTAACCCTTTAGGTGTATAGAAAAGTGTTTACGAGGTTATGCCTCTAAGGAAACGGTGTTATTCAATTAGGTCCGTATGAAAGCGTGGGGAGCCTCTCTCGAAGTACTTACACTGGTCTGACTGTCCGGTTAGCGAATTTGTGGGTGTAAATGATCCCGGCTAGTTTTATTTTTAGGGTTTGAAGGAGAATTCGATGAAACAGTAGAGCCATCCTGATTAAATAAATTAATAAGCCAATTTAATCTTGTAAGAGCACACGATGAATGTTTCTTTTCTCTTTGGCAACGACCATGACTGACCTTAAACTAAAACTCGTAAAACTAAGTTAACCGAAACTTCTTACAATCATTAGCTTTGGAATGTCATGATTGCCCTAAGTCACAACAAAGTTGCATATATCCTTTCTGCTCCTACTTCCCCCTTACCATCTCCAGACCCATCTGTATCAGATACATAGATCCATATTTCTTGGTAGTCCATCTTGTATAGTTATATACGAACTCAAAGAAATTGTTTCAGTCCGAGAATGGCAACTAGTTCTGGAGAAGATGAATTGTATATTAATATAATTCTATTATCTCTCACCTCCACCTTCTTTCAAGTTGAGAGCTCATTGAATAAGGAGAATATACTACTTATGCTTGTTGGCTAGTTTTCTGCCATACTTAAGGCTGAATCTGAAAGGAAGGGAAGGAAGAAAACCAACAAGCCTAAGTATGGTTTACAAAAGGTAAGATGTAGAGACATTTGAAGGGGTTGCAGTGGAATGGGAAGAACAACTGCTATCATGAGCTTGGACAGTGGAAGAGACAATACTGGCCCTAATTCATGACGACGTTGCATATGTCCTTCCCACTCCTACTTCCCCTTTACCTTCTTCAGAATTCTCTGTATCAGATATAGAGATCCATATTGCTTGGAATTCCATCTCGTATAGTTACATACGAACTCGAAAAAATTGTTTCAGTCCGAGGATGGCCACTGGTTCTGGAGAAAATGAATTGTATATTGATATAATTCTATTGTCACTTTCCACTACCTTTTCTCAAGTTGAGAGCTCCTTTAATAATGAGAATACACCAGTTACGCTTGTTTGATAGTCTTCTTCCAAGCCTTAGACTAAAGCTGAAAGGAAGGGAAGGAAGAAAACCAACCATCCTATATATGGTGTACAGAAGGTAAGATAAAATGACATATAAAAGGAGATTGTAACTATGGTGATAAGTTTAAGCTGTAGAAGAGTCAATACTAGGAAAACCTGGCCACCCCTTGAAGTATAATGATGCTTCATCTTCTGCTGTGTTTGTAATTGAAAATTGTTTCTCAATAAACTCTGACTTATGGGTATATGGATACTGGATTAGAATCGCACATCTATAAGCAGTTACAAATGCTGAGAAGGAGTAGAGTATTGGGAAAGGATGAATTGATCCTCAGATTCGGAAATCGGAGCAAATGTTGCTATTGGGGCCTATCACCTGGTTTTGCCTAACAATAAACTTTTGGTTTTGAATAATCGTTGTAATGCACCAACTTCTAAAAATGATATATGTTTATTACCGAAAACCAGAGACAGCCGATGTTGGAACGTCTTGCCTGAATTTGGGGACAGTTGCATGGGTAGGTACATTCACCTATCCGAAGACAATAAGGGATTATAGTGTCGTATATCGAAGGATTGAATAGATGCGACCGATATAACTTGAATTCAGATTCGTTCTCTATGTGAGAGGTTTATTGATTGTGGGGATGCATTTTTCCTATAGACGCAAGCCCCTGTAGTTAATTACGTTGTCACGAACGACAACCACTTTATACATTCCAAGTTGTTTTCTTTATATATCGTGTTTAAGAGGTTTTTATTTAGTTTGCCCTTAGATTATATACGGAGACTATTTTTTGTCATCTACTGTAAGGCGCGGATTAGTCTTAATCCATATATATATTTCATATTTTGGGCAAAGTATTTGCTTGACAATGTCCATGTTGGTGTCTTGGTTTACTAACAGGGGTGAACTTAGGTTCATTTTCATATTTGTGAGGTCCATAGGTTCATACAAGAGCTTCAAGTCTATCTAAGGATAGTTTCATCTGAGAACTAAGATCAACTTAGGTTCTTTGGGCATCATGAGCTCTGCCTAGGAGCACATTGTCTCATTGGAGAACTAGGTCAACTTAGGTGGCTTGGTCGCATATTGAGAGCTTTGTTCTCTGTTGAACTTTTAGATCAAAGGAAGCTTATGCTTCTAGACTTAGTCAATATTTTCTAAGTCTGGTGCTTTTAGATGCTTGGCGCTTCTCTAACGCATGTGCATTGCACGTGGCGCAGGCGCTGCCTTTTTATTTGGCGCATAGCGCTAGCTCACGTGCATTGCACGTGGCGCATCTTATGCATTGCATGGTCTTGGAGCTTGGCGCTGTCTCACGTGCATTGCACATGGGCATAGTGTAATGGGACTTGGTGCTGGCATACGTGCATTGCACGCGGGCGCAATGCTAGTGCTTTTAGAGCTTAAGCATTGTTTTCTTCCTTGGAATAGAAAGGTTAACTTTTCAATGCTTAGATTTATATGAAGTTTAAGATTCTGTTCAATAATCTTTTAGCTATTAAAATTCATAAAGATCAATCTTTTTATGATTTATGTGATGGTATGCATCCTTAATGGGAACTTAAGTTCCATGAAGCTAAAGCTTCAATCTTTCTACATTTTTGATGATTTTTTTATCTTTTTGTGGAAGAAACATCAAGATTCTTCCTTTAAAATCTTAGATTTAGAGATTAAATCCGTCACGAAAGCTTAAGCTCTCGGCGAGAGGTAATTTCAATCATTGATCTTTGATCCAAAGTAAGAACTTAAGTTCTTATGAAGCTTAAGCTTCGTTGATGGAGGAAAAAAGAAGGCAAGGCTCCTTTTTCTTACTTAGGGTTTTGGGGAAGAATTTCTTCTTAAAAATATAGGAGACTTTGTCTCGGTTTTTAGAGATTGATTTCTGAAGTTTATGGGGGGTCTATTTGTATGGAGATTAATCTCCTATGCTCTTATTTATAGGAGAGGAGATGGGTAGCAAAGTTGAGAAAATCTCTCATTTGAGAGATCTCGAATTATCCTATGATCAAACGGGGGTGCTTAAGCACCATTGGATCTTTGATCCAAAGATTGTCTATTTAAACAAAAACAATCTTTCTATTTTAGAAAGATATGGAAAATTATTTTTTTAAATAGAGCTTAAGCTCTAATTGAAGCATGCGCTTCACTATTTACATGCTCTTATGCCACATGCGTTGCACGTTTGGCACTGGCTCTTGCGCCTACCCATTGACGCTTGCGCCATGTGCTTTGCACATGGTGCTGCGCACAACCAATTTGGTTGGCACTTATGCATGCGTCCAACCATTGGTGCAACTTTTGTGCGAGAACAATATATCCATTTCTTTATTTGATAAAAAAAGTACATAAATTTTGAAAATTTTGTTTTCAAAATTTCCTTCATCAAATGTTTATTGGGAATGGTGTATAGAATAACGGTGTAGATATTCTTAACCAAAACATATTTCTCAACTTATAACACACAAAATTTGAGTTAGTGAACTTTTAGAACTTATACATAGTGATGTATGTGGTCCGATATCCTTACGGACAAGGGGTTGGTACTCATACTTCATTTCGTTTATCTATGAGTATTCTGGTTTTGGACGTGCGTTCTTATTGAAACTCAAAGTCTGAAGCTATTGAGAAGTTCATAGAGTATAAGAATAAAATAGAGAACCAGACGTTCGAAGTATCAAGATTCTTTGATGCGATCGAGGATATGAATACTTAAGCTCGGTATTCCGTAGATGTCTAATAGAGAATGTGATTCTCTCTCAGATTACTCCTCCGAATATACTATAGTACTATGGAGTATCGAAGAGGATGACTCGCACCCTATGGGATATGGTGTGTCCTATGATGATTAATACTAAGTTGCCTTTTTCATTTTGGGGGTATGTACTGGAAACAACTGCGTACTAATTGAATTAGGTTCCATCTAAATTAGTGCCCGAGATTCTATATGTGATATAGAATGGAAGGAGACCATGTCTTAAGTTTGTTAAGATATGGTATTGTTCGTTTTGTGTTGATAACAGAATCTAAACAAACTCTAGGCACGTTTCAGAAATGAGCAGTTGTGGGTTATTCTAAGCATTCGCAAGGGTTTAAAATTTATCATGTTCAGGATCGAAAGTTTTTTTGTTCTTGACACACCACCTTTTCTAGAAAAGGAATTTCTTGCAAAACAAATTAGTAGAAGTATAGTAGAACTAGAAAAGATTCCATGACCACGGTCACTGAAAATTTAGAAGAACCTGAGGATTCAATTGTACCCGATAAACCTCAGTCACTTCACAGATCTAGCAGGCGACCTCAGCCACCTGAGAGATACTATGGTTTTCTTGTAGATGGTGACATGGAGGTTTTCATCATGATTGATCAGCACGCTATAGGAAGCAGTGACTTCCAACTGATGGCTGGATGCAAGATATCCAAGATAGACTCCACGCACTCCAACAAAGTGTGGATTTTGTTGGATGCTCCTAAAGGGGTAAAACCCATCAGGAGCAAGCAAATCTTCTAAAAGAATATCAGTACAGATGAAAAGGTAGTAACCAAATAAAGCTAGACTTCTAACAAAAGGTTTTCAACAAATACCCGATGTAGATTGTGATGAAACCTATTCTACAGGGTCTATGCTGAAGTCCATTCGTGTATGACTTGCCATTCCTGCCTTTCATGACTACGAGATCTGGCAGGTGGACGTCAATAACATCTTTCTAAATAGAGATTTATAAGTGTACGTGTATATGACTCTCCTAGAGGTCTTTGTAATCAGTGGGAGCAACGAAAAGGTGAGCAAGTAGCTTAATTCCATTTATGGACTAAACCAGGCATCGCGGAGATAGATCATCTGTTTTGATGTAGTATTCAAAATGTTTGACTTCATCAAAGTAATAAATGAATCTAGTATTTGTAAGAAGAATGTAGGGAGTACCGTCACATTCCTCAAATTGTTCAGATTACATCCTCCTGATAGGAAATGATGTTCCAATGATATAATTCGATTAAAGTATGGTTGTCACAATGGTTTCTCTATATAAGATATGGGTAATATATCATTCATTCTGGTAACTAGATCTATAGAGATAGATCTAGAAGGATTTAGGGATTGTCCAGGTACTATAGCACCATTCTAAATCGGTTTAGAATGGAAGACACCTAGGCCGGTAGTGTACCCGCATATCATGGATTCACCCTCTCTAAAAGGATGCCTTCTAGACTGATGAGAAGAGGGAATCGCATGAATGCCATTCCACATGGTTTGAAAGTGTGGTCAATCATATGTTGTCATGTATCATACCAGATGTAGCTTATACACTTGCTGTAGTAAGCAGATATCAGTCCAATCCTAGAGAAACCAAGGATAGCAGTGAAGAACAAATGAGGATGTTCCTGGTATATGGTAATCCAGCCTCCAACTGGAGGTGGTTACCGATTCAAGCTTCTAAGGTGACATGGATGACAGAATGTCTATCACGAGTTATAGGTTTACCCACTTTTGAAGAGCAGTATATTGGAAGGGTTCCACGCGGGATACTGAGGCTGTCATGTCACTGGGTGTTGAGTATGACTCAGTGAATGATACAACCTAAGAAGCTGTTTGGATAAAGAAGTTCATTTATGAACTTGGTCCCATCAGCTATCCAAACAAATTCTAAGGCGGGAATCTCTTAATTCGGGAGATATTTGATCTTCGTGAGATTGAGATAAAGAAAGAAAAAATTAGAAACATTGTAGCAGATCCACTCACTGAGCTTGTTTCTAAAATACAGTTTATAAAACTGATATTAGAGAAGTTGAGTATGCGATACTGCAATAATTGGTATTAAGTGCAAGTGGGAGATTGTTGGATATAGGTACCCTGAACGCAATTATTGTATTTGTATATAGACCTATATAGATAGAACAATCTTGCTCGAGATTATAGTATGCTCTGGTTTTTGTTTATCATTCATGTGTATATGTTTTACTTGCTATTACGTATCGCTAATACATGATGATAAAGCCTATAGGATCTTTGCTTGAATATCAGGATTATGATAGGAATCATACTAGTGGGGCTTGGATAGTTCATAAATACATCATTAAATGTTCCTAGTCGTAGGAGTCAAGACTGGGCATCAATATTCCAAAGTAGACCGATGGTTGATCCCACAGCCATTGGTATTTGACATCGAAGATTATATACAGATGCTCATTAGAGAGTGAGTTTCACTGAACAGACTTATTGATAACTTCTAGATGGTATTATACCTATTTTCTATTAGTAATCCTCTGATGATATGAGTACAGGGTAGTCATTTGACCTGAGATCGCTATAGTGTCTTATATGTGTTCCCATTGTACTTTGATTACTACTCTACCACAACTTTAAAGAGCTGTGCAAACAGATTTTAGTTGGGTACAGTCCTGAAGCACATGTAGGCAATGAACGGTCAAAGGGATTCGTCTCTCCCGGTATTAGGAGTTGATATCGCAATGTGCTTGATAGACTATAACCATAAGTCCTTAGCCAAGACAGTTGAGATAAACCGATAAGTGTTATCATTTATTTATAAGGTGGTTATGAGTTTGACATCAACATGACTAATTGGGTTATTAGAGTCTGACTGAATCACCCCAGACCCCATATGCGATCCTCTTTGACGAAGAGACCAGACTGTACGGTGAATACCAGTGATAGAATTTGATTGCGTATGGATGAGCTTTCTTGTCGACCTTTCTTTCGATCAATACCTAGATAGCCGTTACGTGCAGCTAGTACCGCTGGTATGCTTGTGGGTTAACCCATGAGAGGATTGATCTGAATGTATTTCAGATTCAATCGGATATGATCATAACCTACTGCTAGCGTATTGATTGATTCTTTAGAGTCCCACACAGAGGTTTTCCCCGCTCAGCGAAACGATATAGTGTGAGTATGATGAAACGTGCGGGTGTTCGATTAAATACGTGTATATGATACACGTGCTTTAATCGAACGTTTCATAATACTAGCCGGCTCATTATAAAGCCATATTATTAAATCAAGTGTTGATTTAATATATATATATATATATATATAATGTTATATATATTTTAGTATTAAGTTCACTTTCTACTTCTCTCCCATTTGCTATTTGTATATGATACAAATACGTGTGTGTGTGTGTGTGTGATACAGATATTAGATGTTTTATGTAATTGATATTTAAAAACATCTAGAAGGGAAACCTCATTTCTCATTAATATTGAATCAAGAAATGAGTCATTTCTTTTTAATATTAAAGAAATGAGAAGGTTTTAGAGATGTATTGCTTGATTTTTAAAATATAAATAAAACACAACTTTTGGATAAAGCATTCTCTCTCCTCCTTCATTCTTTCATCCATCTTCTCTCTCCTCATTTCCTTATGGAGAAATGAGAGCGCAAAAGAGAGAAAATAGAGAGTGAATAAAACATCTCTTCCTCTCATTCTTTAGCAAATTTTGAAAGCAAGTTACTTTACAAAAGTGTAGCTTTTGGTGTTGTTGAAGCTTAGGTTAGGGTCTTTTTCGAAGTGGATCATCTTCGGCAAGGAAGTTCGCTTGCAAGCTCGATCATACGATTTGGAGTCTAACTTGGTTCTTCCACTAGGCGAGTGGACACACTACAAAGGTTGTAGCCCCATAAACCACCTTTATTTGCTTACAAGATTTTGACAACTACTTGTATTTGAATTATTTTGGGATTTGTATTTAGTGTTATATTCTTGAAATTTTTTGTTCGCTATTCCGCCACGGTCCGTAAGTGTTGCGACCCTAGCACCAAGTACTAACAAATCAAATATGAAAACACACATTTTCTTTTATCATGCATTAACTCGTCAGGATATCCATTTTCCACTGGCCGATAGTCAAGTCAAGTTATCTTTCATGTCATGCTTGTGTGGTATCCAAGAACGTCTCCTGGTGGATCCCACGTCGTATTCAGATTCAAGTGGTGGCCCCCACCATCGTCATGACGTGCACTTTGCTCCGTGCGACACTTTATCCCATGTGGCACTTTGTTTCACACACGACCCATATTTCATTTCATACTTGTGCATGGATTCTAGAGGTGGCTCCCATGGATTCAAGAGGAGACCCCGCCTGGTCAGGGAATGGCATTTTGTTCCACATGGTACTCAGTTCCATACACGATACCCGGATCATTCAAATTCAAGTTTATGCCAATTTTCATGGGTTCAAGTTCATGATATGCTTTCAATTTCATGTCAGGTTCACGAGTTAAAGTATTCAAGTATTTAAGGATCTAAATATTCATGGTTCGGGTCCAGTTCGTGTCAAAAAAGGATTGTATGACCGTGACAACATGCATATATAAGTATTTAGATATCACGAGGTTCATGAAGTATACATATCGAAAGACATGGAATAAGGCACGTATGTCAAGTAGTATGAGGTCAAATATATAACATTAGCAGTTCATATTTGCATTGTAAACAAGCACATATAAATAATAGTTATGTATTTATGAAATCCGTGTCACCACGAGAAATGTATTCCAAGATGATATGCAGACGTGGGTTCAAGTCTCATCTAATTCCGACTACTGGTTTAGGATCTAATTGCTTTTTGGTATCGTTGCACAGAGAAACTGTCTAGCACTGTCACATGTTTTAAAAATGCAAACCACAATATTTTCTGGTTTTTTTAAGAAAAATAGTTTAACTAGTAAAAGGTAAGTCTTCCATTATAGTTATCAAAACAACTTGAGTTTATGCGATGTGGATCTTTGGTACAATAGTTATAATTATTTTAGTCTAAGGGTGTAAAACAAATTGTTATTTTCTGTGACAACAACAAAAGGGTAATATGCAGAGTATATATCATGTTGATATATACATTTCTGAGTCCAGCGTTCTACAGGAAAGTTGTAGGGTTGTCAAATTTGCATCATACATCTAAAGTTTGTCTTAATCCGAGTTCTATAGAGCTAGATATGACGTTTTGAAAAACAGTGCGCAGATTTGGACAGAATCTGTCCAGACTTGATACACAAATTTAAAAGGCAGAAATAAAATATTTGTGTTAGTTTTCAGAATTAGAGTTGAATTAATAAAAGTTAGATCTTTTGATTTAGTTGTCAAAACAATTTGATTTCACTCGGTTTGGGTATCTGAAAACCGAGTTAAGAATTTTGGAAGAGGGCTTTTAAAAAAAGTTTTCAGAGTTACAAAAAACAATGACTAAAAGTGCCGTAAATTCTAAACCAGAGTTCGATTTTATCTATTACTCTACCTAATTTTCTTAGGATCTCAGATCATAAGAAATTAATTATTAATATGCTTCGAAGACGTATTAGTATCTAAAAGAGTTGGTTTTCGACTTGTATGCAACATGAGAAAAAGAATTTTGATTTCCTAAGTTAAACAGTATGGAAACATATTCGCGTCGCTCCTAGAACATCGAGTCAAAGAATGAGTTAAACATATGAGATACATACAAGGATCGATCATAATCATATCCTGAACCAACAAGCAAACACAAAGGTCCTTTTAAAAAAAAATAAACTTCTTTTCTTTCATTTTAAAAACTTCATAGACTGTTCATACTTCCCATTCATGAAAATTCAACAAAACCTTCGAGTAAACAAAAAATCATAATACTCACTTGACAACAATATCAATCATAGAGGCAAGTATTAAACTAGACACGTACATTTTATATTAACATTTTAATTTATAAAGAGAAACACTTTAACATGGGATTTACCGAAATCACAAGTTTGACATGAAGGAGGCATGATAAAGAGGTCAAGATTCAATTAGCATGAGAGAGGTGAGGGGACTTACAGTTCTAGCTATATGGTATAACAACCATATTACCGATTTGTTAGAAAAAGTCTCGATCGAGAGACTTTCGACGACTTGGGATATCAGAGACCTTCAAGTCGCCTTGGATGGAGATTTGAAGTAAGACTTTGAAGGAGGATGGAAGAAAAGAGTGAGAACATATAAAAGAATATTAAGGTCATAATAATTATTCAAAACCATTCTAATTATTATGTACATTCATTTTGGGGGTTTTGAAAAATGAAATTGAAAAGTCATTTGCAAGTTATATGAGAGTTTAAAAAAAATATATATATATAAAAGAAATAATTGCAACATCCGGGGCTTGATCTTGTGACCTTTAGACAACACCCAACTGGATACAAGTGCAACTTATGTAAGTTCTCAGAGTCATTTAAAAATAAATAGTAAGAAGAATAAATTATTTCCTCAAAATTTCCTTTCAAAGCAAAACCGAATAAATTCTTTTTATTCAAAAACAACAATATAAATCTTTTAAAATAATCTTTCAACACCATATTTTTTACAAAACAAATCATTTTGAAACAAATAGAATTTTTTTATTTAAAACTAGTATAGTAAAAGCACGGTCGTTACACTCTCAAAGGCATGTAGATGGTTCTCTCGTAGAGGTGCAGAACATATATATGGGGTAATCTCTCAAAGGAATTTAGATGGACCTATTTTAGAGGTGCTATAATTAGTACTTAAATCCATTAGTTCTCAACCTAGCTCTGATACCAAGTTAATTTTATTTATACACGAATGAGAGGGACCGGTTTTATATTTATTTATATGAGGATGCATATGAGCTTTCAAGATAAACAGGTTCGATCCAAATAAACTTAACCTTATGGTGGGTTGTCCTATCTTATATCTTATACAAGCATGCTTAATTAGTCTATTTGGATGGAACCCGTTTAATGGAAAGCTTGTGTGTGCTCTCATATAAATAAATATATAACAACCCCTCCAATTCATGTGTTAAAAATTAACATGGTATCAGAGCTAGGTTGAACATTAGTAGATTTGAAGTAGTTAATAGAATCTCTAAAAGAGAGAGCCGTCTACATGACTTTGATAGATTAGTCTCTTTGTGTTATGCACATTTGAGAGAGCTCTCTACTTGTCTTTGAGAGATTAGCCTTTACATGTGTTGTACGATCCACGTGAGGGAGAGTGTTGAGTTACTGTGGGGAACATGAGTATATGAAAAAATTAATCATCTACCAAACAGGCTTAAGTCTATTTGGATGGAACTTGTTTATGTTGAAAGCCCGCATGTGCCCTCATATAAATAAATATATAATAGGCCATCTTCGTTCCTGTATTATTAAAATTAACAGGTCTAACTATAAAATAAATATATTTAGAAATCCTAAAAAGTTACTTCACAGTCATAAAACAAATTGTATTTCATCCATAACTCACACTGGGTAGCTCCAAATGATGAAATGTTTTTTCGTGTTAGAAACTGTACAAAAGCATTTATCCAACAAGCTAAAAAGTTGCAGAATTTTACCAATCTGCATCAAAACCAAGAAGCGTTTTAAGTCAGCTATGTTGACGGAAAAGCCGGTTTTGAATGGAATATAGCAACAATGGGAGAAATGAGAAGATAATTTTATAGGCGAAGGAAAACTTTGCACTAATGAAGATAAATCTATTTTACAAAGGAATTTAAGGACTACAAAATTTTATAAGATCTCTCAAACTCTCAATCTCTCAAAAAAGCTTGCTATAGCTCACAAGTATTTGTGGTTGCTTGATGCCCATCTCAAATTACCCATAAGGTATTTATAGAGATCCAATAAATAGTTATAGAAAGCGTCTAGAATCTCTCTAGAATTTCTAGACTATTTTTAGAAGTTCTTCTAGACGATGTCTACAACCATTCTAAATTAATTTCTAGAAGATCTTTATAACTTCTAGACTTTTTCTAGAAACACTCTAGAACTTGGGTTTGGGCTCAAAAACTTGGGCTTATGTGAGTTTGCATCACAAATCAACATTCTCCTCCTTGATACAAATTTTCCAATTCTCCAAAACTTTCTCTTTCTCCGGTGCGTCTTTTGGTACTATCTCCGCAATCAACAATATAGACCTTGTCCAAACAGAGATTAAACTTGTCCTGTGAAACCACATTGTTTAATGCATCTGCTGGGTTTTCTTTGGTATCAATTATCGATAGGATGACCACCTTGTCTTCTTCCATTGCGTCAATGAAGCAGTACCTTACATCAAAGTGTCTCGTTCTCCAGTAAAAAGACTGGTTCTTGGCCAGATAAATGGCGCTCGAACTGCCACAATAGACCTTCGTGATATCTTGACTAACTCCTAAACCTTCAAGTAAACCCCGTTTCCAGATCGAATCTTTAATTGCTTCAACTTTGTCTATATACTAGGCCTCAGTCGTTGTTAATATAAAGACAGCCTGAAGCATCTACCTCGATGACACTATGCCTGTGTCTACTGTAAATATATAGCCTGTCGTCGACCTTTGTTGTTCCGGTTACCCGCGAAGTTGGCATCCACATATCCAATTAGGACGCAGTTTTCCATATTGTTTCCCTCGAACCGTAAACCGATACTAGAAGTCCCTTTAAAGTATTATATGATTCACTTTACCGCTTGCCAATTCTCCGTGATGGGGTTTATCTTCACAACCCCAATTGCATGTGCTAGATCTGCGTGAGTGCACACCATCGCATACATGAAACTCCGGCCCCACTCGCATACGGTACTCGAGACATATATTCTTTTTCTCATATGTATTGGGTGATTGTTTTGTTGACAGTTTGAAATGTGTTGCCAACGAAGTGGCTACGGGCTTAGCTTTCTCCATACCGAATCGAGCTAGGACTTTCTTAACGTATTTCTTTTATTAAAGGGCCATCGCATGCGATGCATTCCGTGCAAAGCACATACGCAAAGGTAAAAACCATTGATAGACTGTGGTGTGAATTGTGCAATGCATGTGTGCATAAGCTAAGCTTTTGAAGGGTTGTGACACGTGCAAAGAAAGTGCGTGCACCCTTTCAAAGTTTGCGCTCAGCCGAAACTATTCTTAAAAGAAAATCTTCTGTTATCAACAAACTTAATAAATTAAATAAAATTGATTTGGGATCAATGATTCAATGGTGCACATGCGCCCTAAATTGATATGCATCAATTTAAATCTATTTGTTAGGAATTTGCCCTAACAAATCTCTCTCCAATAAATAGGAGCCCAAGAGGAGAAAATCTTTGATCATTCATACTTTTAAAAATCGGCAGTACCTGAAGCAAATGCATCCTCAACCAAGAAAATTCTCAAGGCCTCCATCTTCTTCCTCGATAAAACCCTAGAATCAACAAGGTAATGAAAAAGAGATTAAAAAAAATTCTTTTTCTATCAATGAAGCTTCAGTTTCCATGATTTTCGACTTCACATATAAGATCAAAGAATCTTAGGGCTCATCCCTTCTACGAAGATTTCGATCTTCATGAAGGGATCGATCTTAAGATCTAAGAATTGGATAAAAAAAACCTTTAAAAAGTGTTTCGACACATGAAAACCGAAGCTTTGCTTCCTTATGAGTTTCGACTCCCTTGAAAGTTCTAACATTCACAAAAAACTGATGCACACCATGTAAACACACCTAAAATAAGAGAGCATAGACTTTAGTCTTTTAGAGAGCAAAAAGCTTTCTTGGAAGAATTAGGGCTCACACTAACCTTGGGCGCATCCTCCTTGAAACCTTTACCATGCGCACTAGGGGCTTCACCCATGCACATAAGACAATCGCACCCTAACCTGGGCACATCCGCTAAATTATATGATACATGCTATGCACGTGCACACAAGTCGATCACACCCTAACCTTAGGCGTACACCCTAAAAAAATCAATACTATGCGATGCGACCACTACTATGCATATGAGCATAAGCTAACAGCAGATGTGCAATGCGTACACATCCAGAACCCGTGCGCATGCAGTGAATTTAAATAAAGTCAATTCCTATGAAGAACCACACAGAGCATTGAGCACCCTGTGCTATGCACGTGCGCTGATGCTATGCGCATCCATAGTGCACATGCGCACCTGATAACTAAGCTAAAACTTGAAAACTTAGCAAAAATATGCTAAGTATGGAAGCCTATACTTCATATATGATCAAATGATTAGTTGTGAACATATTCTCAAAATATGACCCTATTATCTAAGTTAATCTTAGTCTGAAAACAAGACCAACAATCCTTAGAAAAACACAAATATTCCTTGAACTGATGGACCTCACAAATGTGAGAAATGCTACCTAGGTTTAATCTCGTTGGCAAATCAAGCCACCAATGTGGATTTAAACTCTAAAACTAAAATATACGGGTTTAGAGTTATCTGAGACCTAGGGCAGCGACATAAATTAGTCTCCGTATACAATCCAATGGCAACCCAAAATAAAACCCAAAACACGACATACAAAACAAAGGTTGGAGAAGTAGAAAGTTGTTATCATTTGCGATAACGTAATTGTTAGTTTTATGTATACCCTAGAGGCCATTATTATATATATGATGTATATTATATTGGATGCTTGGACATATATAGAGAGGACTTTTTTGCTCGACATGATAGTATGCTATCTGGTTGCTCTTTATCTTAACATGTATACTTATCTCTTAATACTGTCTTATGGTTACATGTTGGTAAAGCCCTTAGGATGTTTACTTGACTACCGGGATTATGATGCAGATCATACTAGTAGGGCCATGGTAGTCCATAAGTTAATCCTTTAATGTCCAAGTTATGGGTGTATCGAACAGGGCATCGATATACCAGAGTAGACTAGCGTATACGCTTCTCGACCCATGTGATGTGCGATGGATGATCCCATATCCATTGGTGTTTGACATCAGATATGGTATACGGGTGCTCAGTGGAGACTGGGTACACTGGACGGAATCACCGAGAACTCCTAGATGGTATTATACCTCACGTCAGATAGCAGTTCTCTGGTGACACTAGTACAGGTTAGTCTGTCGACCCGATATCGTCACAGAGTCTTATGTGATTCCCACTGTGCTTTGATTTCAATATTACCACGTTCATGTGAACATGCAAAACGGTGGCTTTTGGGTGCAGTCTCGTGTCACATGGAGGCAATGATGATAGGAGGGGATTCGTCTCTCCCGGTATTGGGGGTTGATGTTGCGCTGTGCTCGATTGGCCATAACAGGAAAGTCCCTGGCCAGGGCTGATTTAGAGATTTACTGGTAAGTATTATCAGTAGTTTCTGGACCCATTATAAGCCTCATATCGGCATGCCTTATCGGTTATTGCTGTCTGACGTTTACCACCCCTAGACTGGATATGCGACATATCAGACGAGGAGACCGGACTGTACGGTAGTGTTACTGTCAGGCTTTTGCAGGTGTTAGAGCGGGCTTGCTTGGTGATCTTCTGATCGCTCAATACCCGGATAGCCGTTATGTACAGCTAGTACCACTGACGACTTATGGGTGCTTGATGTGATCATCACCTACTTCAGGCGTATTAACGAGTCTTTGGAGTCCTACATAGAGGTTTTACTGTAACACTTTGAATTTCGTTTAGGTAGTTTTTTCGATAATCGGTAAAATAATCAGTATTTTCCGTAAAATATAAAAATAATTATTTTTCAATATAGGCCTAATTATAAAAAATTTATATAAGAAATTGCTAGAAATTGGTTAATAAATTGTCACTTAAAAATTTCTAGTCATTTAAGAATTTTTCCTTAATTAATTATTTTTAATATTTTTTTAAGCTTTTAAATATACATTAAATTAGTGATAATACAAATTTAAATGGGTAAATTACATCCTTAGGAACCATTATAAAATAAAACCTAGTGTTAACAAAATTTTATCAACACTTTCGAAGTCTAGTTGTTTCATGGTTTAAAAAGGAAAATAAAACGAAATTTTATAAAGAAAATGATGTAATATGCATTTAATTCCATTGAAAGAGACTTTCTTCTTAGAACTTTCCACACAACTCCCTCACTTTCCCCTCCCACACCCCTTGGCCGAGCCTTCATTCTGCAGCAGCCCCCTCTTTTCCCACATTTCATTTTGCTTCAAAATTCTATCAAAATCCATTAAAAATCCATAAAATCCTTCACTAATTCAAAGCAAATCCATATTCTAGCTCTTTTCAAACCCAAATTTGTTTAAAACATGGAGAAAGGAGGTGTCTTTGGAGGCTAAGTGCAAGAGGTTCAAAAACTTGAGAGGTATAATTCTAATCAAATGGTTAATTTGTAGTTTATATATGCTAAAATAGAAATTTAAAGTGTTAATTTGGTTGTAATTGCTTGTTAAGGAAATTAAAGAAATGGGTTTGATTTTAAAATTAGCATTTGAAGCATTGTAAATAGGTTAAATCATGTGTAGTGTCTAGTTAGTTGTGTGGTTGGATGATTGTGCGATGTTGTGATCATTTTATCGCAAATCCGCGATGTTTGCACCAAATTTTCAATGTTAGTGCTTAATAGGTTTTTCATAAAATTAAGTGGTGAATTAATTGTGATATCTTGACGATATCAATAGCATCTACTACGACATTTAGGGTGTGTGAATGCGAAACTTGGTTTGATCGGGTTTAGTTTTGGCGGTTGTTCCGAATGACGATTTTAGTTAAGGTTTAGTGATTGTCGTGTGTGTTCCGTGCACCGAGTGCACGTTGTGCCTAACTTGTGGATGTTGATTCTTTTATTTTGTGACTTGCGTCGTTTCTTGATGTGTAATCTTATGTTGTGTGTTACGTAATTTTAGGATCGGTTGCGGAAACATCGAACGCGGCGCGCAATGGCAAAGCGGTGGTTGGATTAGATTAGTGAGGCGTCCGGGTGAGTAGATGTATACATCTATGGGGAAATCATCTGGATAAGGCGAGGCGCCCCTTAGTTAGGATCACTTTATTACTTGTAAACTATATGCATAGTTATTTAGTTAACCATCTCATTCATATGCATAGCTTTCTAGTTATTTATCTGCTGGCATCGCATGGTTATCTATGTACACATGTGTGATATCACTTCTTAGGACACATACACCATTACCATTGGCTCATGTTGCACACGCACTATTCATGTGAACACACACGCCTTTGGTAATTGCCATGCCACGAGCACTGTAGAACCTGCTTAGTTCAGTATCAAACACTTGCATCATACATGATACATTGAATTGGATAGCATGTATATACCTCACTTCATATTCATGCTTATATAGATTCCTAGCCATAAATCACATTGCATACCTTTGATATCATAAGCATTTATCATATACAACATGTTGGGTATTATGATTTTCTTCAGAATTTCAGTATTTATGAGATTTCTGGATTTTGGGGAAAACCGCAAGAATTTAACAAAATCTTATTATCATCATTTTTAATATAAAGTTGCGGCTTTCTCGTGATGTATATGTCGTCCACTATGAGTTTTCATGTTTTCTATTGGATTTCGAGACCCGATTCGAGGAGTGGATGAACCGTCTCGGGTACATGGTGGGCCCGGTATGATACCCCCGGGCAAGAAGCTCGAGTTGTAGATGATGAGCCTGGCAAGGGAAGACTACCTACCGGTTATGTTTGGCACGGCGGATATCCGGAGGATACCATGCTTTGTCGTGAGATTTGATGATATAGGCCGATCCGGACTGACAGAGCCCGAGGTAGTGAGACATTGAGACAGATATATTTCCATATTTGTTGTCGATGCTTGACACGGTTTTCAGATGATTACATTGACAAAGATGGGGACCCTTGTCTGCCAGGCGGGCGATCAACTTCTTATTCTTATGACGAGAAAGCAAAAGCAGTTAGTTGTTAGAGGCGAACCAAAGGCGACACAACAGAGTCTTAGAAAGGAAAAAGTCATTAATATAGTAAACCGCCTTTCTTTTCGTACCCTTAGCTATTGTACATATATTTTTCTAAGTTAAGAATGCAGAGATCATCGTATTTAAACACTTAAAGATTTCATATTGATTTTATATTCATGTGCATACATACTAGTGGCATCACATCATATCTACATATACAAGTTGTGACGCATTTGCGTGCATTCTTATGATAGCCTTATTAGATGTTATTTACTAAACACGAGCTGGCAACTCACCCCCATTGTGCCACAGTGTCTTGCAGGTCGGACCCGCCAGCTTCGTAGCAGCGGGCGTATCTTTTCATTGGCTTCTTTTGCTCAGACTCGCGACATTGCTCTTTGGTGGGTTGCGAGGATACTTTTGTAGTTTTGTACTATCATTGTATCTAGTATTCTCCATTTACCACTTCTTATATTGTATATGCGACCTAGTGATGAGACCGAGAGATTTGTGTATATGTGGTTTCTCTGGGGTCGAGCTCACTTAAGCTGACGTTATGTTTTCTTATTTTTAGGTTTCTTTATGTTTATTCGCTTGATATTATATATATATATATATATATATATATATATATATATTGTATGTTGTTGTGATCCGCCTTGGGCGAAGAGCTAGCTCCCGCTTAGGGATGCCACTATATCATTACAGGTTTATATATCTTGTTGTACCCATTTTGGGGGCTAGTATTTACAAATGAGACTCTGCTGAAATTTTCGGAAAATTTTGATATTTTTAAAAAAGGGAGTAACATAACTTAATTGGTTTAAAATCGTTTTCATAAAAGTTTTTCCTTCACTCTTATTTTTTATGGTTTAGATTTTCTGGGCTTTTACTGACTTAGGTTACGTTACGCCTTGAGACGTCTCGTAATCTAAGTGCAAGTCACGTTCCGCACCTTCGGGTCGTGACATTTACTGGCTGAGGCAAAACGAAGTAGGAGCACATATGTGATATGTGCAGGACCGAGAATAATGCGAGTATGTGATACCGTATTCTATTCTCGTGATATTTGTATCAGACGGTTATATGTGATATAGCCGGGTTATCGAATCAAGTGTTGATTCGCTAAGATGGTACATTTATATTAGTCGGTTATATGTGATATTGCCGGATTATTAAATCAAATATTGATTTGATAATTTAGTGTATAATTGTATATTTGATATACTAATTTACATTAACTAATATTAGCTTACTTAAGCATTTATTTATTCTCACATGTGCACACTTATTATTTATGTGATATATATTAATTGTGTTCTTTTTGTATCATGATTGTTGATACACACTACATGGGTGTATGATACTTACACCATACTAATTATAATGTTGGTTTTTAGTATTTAAAGTAATTCCAAAATTAGTGGATAATGAGCTCACATTCATGAAGCTTCATGAAGCTTATGGATGCATTGACTTAGTCCATTAGTTTTCTTTTACTTAATAGTTTTCTTTTACTTAATATATTTATTAATCTAACCATTATAATTTAGCCATGGTTATGTCTCTACATGAGTTAGTATATGAAACAAAGTCACCCATGGTTGTTTCTCTCACCTCATTAGTTCATTCTTATTTCTTTTGCTCATCTTTTTCTTCCTTAAGCAAAAGAGCTTGCTAGAGTTTTCTAAAAGAAAGAATATATTTTGAGAAAAATAAAACTAATGTGAGCCCACTTCCTACTTCATTATCCTCTAATAGATTAGCACTTTAGTATAGGGTGTTTGCTTCACTAATCTCTCATTAGTGAAGAGGGTAGCTTGAGTTAGTATCTCCTCGACGTAGATCATCTTCGGCCTCGAAGCCTTCAAGCAAGACCGTTGCTTTCTCCTCATGGAGCCATTCAAGAGTTTGCAAGATTATTTCATCGCAGCGAAGGGACTACTACAAAGAGCTATTGAAGTGAAGGACCGATCTACAAAGGTTGTATTTCTAGTTCACTTAGAAGTAAAGTAGTTTACTTTGTGTTTCGTATCATTCTCTAGTTATCGATTATTGTTTAGGGTTCTCTCAAACAACAAATTTTTTTAAATGGGATGGACTATACCTCCTAAAACCTTGCTGTCATTCATAGGAACCCTACAGTGGTATCAGAGCCTAGCAAGAGGATAATACGGATATTGTTAGATTAAGAAAGCGAAATGAACTCCGAAACTTGAAACGCCAAATACGGGTTTCTGTCGATTTTAAATAATCCTGAATTTTTTTTAAACAAGTGCAGAATCATATTTGAGTGAATATAGGAACATGGAAGAATATTGGGACCAGTACTCGGATTTTGGCCGAGCACATGGGGGAAAATTCCGTGGTGGCCGGCCCAAGTGTGGTTTCTTAGTCCCAATTTTTTTCCATGTTTTGTGCTCTGGGATTTGGTGTTTCAGGTGTTATTTATTTTTTCTAAATTTTCATGTGATGTTAATTTACTATAAAGGCAACTCGGAGTGTTTCGTAGTCGTAATTCTAACTGTTTTTGGGTCACTTTATACGATGTTAAAAAGTTCGATCAGATATCAAATATCCATTTGAACCCTCGCTGAAAATTTCCAAGTGTTGGAATTTTCTTAAGTTAATTATACTCGATAGTCGTGTAAGTAACTCTATGGACCCTCTAGAAGAACAAAAACCTTAACGCGATTCTATGCCCTCGGAACCGCGACTAAACCTTAGGGTTTGCCGTAGTTCTGCGGTGTCATAGGTGAGGCGTTAGTTTGGCCCTTCTACGGCTGGATCATAGGTACTTTGGCACGTTTTTGGGTACTTTAACTTATGCTCAAGTGTTGAGCTCTTCTGGGTAATTGTGGATATTTGTTGATTCGATCGGAATGTTTAACATCGTCTAGTTTTTTCTGCGACCGTAAGTGTAGTATGTGATATCGTGTTAGTTAAATGTATGCCCTAGAGGCCATTACTATACATAGGATGTATATTGTAGTGGATGCTTGGACATATATAGGGAGGACTTTCTTGCTCGACATGATAGTATGCAATATGGTTGCTCTTTACCTTAACGTGTACACTGATTGTCTCTCTTACATGTTGGTAAAGCCCTTAGGATGTGTACTTGACTATCTGGACTATGATGCGGATCATACTAGTGGGGACATGGTAGTCCATAAGTATATCCTTCAAGGTCCCTAGTCGTGGGTATATCGAGACGGGGCATCGATATACCAGAGTAGACTAGCGTATACCTTCTCGACCCATACAGATAGGCGATGGATGATCCCATATCCATTGGTGTTTGACATCAGAGATGATATACGGGTGCGCAGTGGAGACTGGGTACACTGGACGGACTCGCCGAGAACTCCCAGATGGTATTATACCTCACGTCAGATGGCAGTTCTCTGGTGACACTGGTACAGGTTAGTCTGTAGACCCGAGATCGTCATAGAGTCTTGTGTGACTCCCATTGTGCTTTGATTTCCACCTTACCACGTCCAAGAGGGCGTGCAAAACGGTGGTTTTTGGGTACAGTCCCGAATCACATGGAGGCAATGAGCGATAGGAGGGGATTCGTCTCTCCCGGTATAGGGAGTTGATGTTGCGCTGTGTTCGATTGGCTATAACCGGAAATCCTAGCCAGGGTTGCTGAGATTTACTGGTAAGTGTTACCAGTAGTTTCTCAAACTGTTATAGACCTCATATCGACACGACTTATCGAGCTACTGGGGTCTGACGTTTACCACCCCTAGGCGAGATATGCGACATATCAGACGACGAGACCGGACTGTACGGTAAATGTTACTGGTTGGATTCACAGGAGTGTGAGCGGGCTTGCTCGTTGATCTTCTGATCGCCCAATACCCGGGTAGCCGTTACGTTTAGCAGACCACTTGTGGCTTGTGGGTGTTTGATATGATCATCACCTGCTGCCGGCGTATTGACGAGTCTTTAGAGTCCTACACAGAGGTTTCCTGGCTCAAGCGAAACGAAATAGGAGCGCATATGAGATATGTGCCGGACCGAGAATAATACCAGTATGTGATACTGTATTCTATTCTCGCAATTTGTATCATTGGACGGTTATATATGATATAGCCGGGTTACCGAATCAAGTGTTGATTCGATATATTGATACACTTGATATTAGTCGGTTTTATGCAGTATGACCGGATCATTAAATCAAGTGTTGATTTAATGATTTAATGTATAATTATATATATTAGATATATTACATTACATTAACTAGTATTTGTTCACTTAAGATGGATTTTCTCACTTGATGTGCATATTGTATATATGATATAGTTTTGTGCACTAGTTTGTATCATGTTTGATGATACATGCAAACTTGGGTGTATGTTTGATTTAAACCATGTTTAGTTAATGGTTAGGGTTTCATTTGCCTTATTTATTTATTTCATTTATTTATTTTTGGCAAGAAACAAAAACAAAATGGTGGTGGCTTTTCTCACTTTGGCTTGAAGCTTCATGAAGCTTTATAGCACCTTTGACAAAGTCTAAGTCATTTTGTTTTATTCTTAACCTAACCATTTAACTAAACCCTAGTTTATTCTCTACACTCACCCATGGTTGCTAAATGATAACCATCACTTGATTTTTTTTTAATTGATAATTCTTTTTCCTTCTTCTTCTTCATCTTCTTCAAGTGAAGAAGAAAGCTTTCTTGAAAATGTCTAAGTGATGATTCCAAGTGAGAAATCCAAATCCAAAGTGAACCCACTTCCTATTTTTTCATCCTCTACCACTTGCCATGTAGTATAGGGTGTTTTCTTCACAAGTTTCATGACTTGGTGAAGTTGGATCTTGATCTTGAGTTTTCTCGACGTAGATCATCTTCGGCATCGAAGTCAACGACCTAGCCTGATCTTTTCTCCGATGAAACCACCGCGAGAGTCTAGGATTCCGATGGTTGCAGTGGAGGGATGTCATCACGGAGCCAAGGAAGTGGAGGACCGGATCTACAAAGGTTGTATTTCCATTCACTTAGTACTAAAGCAGTTTAGTAGCTTGTAGTTTCGCCTAACCTCTAGTTAACGATCTAGTTTAGGATTTCTCGGCGCCGGAAAATTTTGAATTTGGTATGGTTGATACCTTGTGGAAACTCTTGAGTGTGCCTAAGATCCCTACAGTGGTATCAGAGCCTAGCTAGAGCTGTAGCGATAGGTAGACGAAGTTAGAAACCCGATCGAACCCCGAAACCCTAAACATAACCTTTCTTTGTACATTTTTCAAAACTGTGGATTTTTCCATATTAAAAAAAAGCAGAAAAATAAGCAGGCGTTTTTAGGAGTTACTGTGCAAAACGAGTGCTTAATTCGATTAAACTGCTGCGGAAACGCGGCACGAGCATGGCTTGTGCGGCGGTTCCGCGGCCGTATAGTCACAATATTCAATGATTTTTGCACAGTAATTTCTTTCTGTTAGTGCTGTATTTTCTGGGAATTTTTAATATTTACTCAAGAGTTGAGTTTCTGGGTTGTATTAGGAGTTCGTTGTTTCGATCGAAAGTTTAACTTCGTCTATGTGTTTTTTCCGGGTATTTTAGAACATGTTGAATGGTTCGACCGGATATAAATATCCAATTTTTCCCCTGCCGGGAAATTTCCAACTATTTGATCTTTCCGTAGTGTTCCCCTCTGAATGGCGGCCGGGGCATTAGGACGTCTGTGCCTGTGATTCGGGGCAGATGCTATTTGGTTTTATCCGTCCACCTCTCCGAAGATGCCAAATTGATTTATGGCACCGTGTATCGGAGGTTTAGACGGATGCGGCCGATGTAGCAGACTTCGTCAGATTCCCCCTCACTTGAGGGGTTTTTGATTGTGTGGACGCTCTTCCCTGCAGGCGCAAGCCCCTGCAGTTAATTACGCTACCGCATCACGGTAAAAACTTTCTCCTTCTCCATAATTTCACTTCGTGTCGTGTGTGTTTGTTTCTTCTGTGGTTGCCCGTGGATTGTATACGGAGACTGAGTAATGCCGTCGCCCGTAAGACGTGGATTAGTCCAAATCCGTATTTACTTAGATTTGGGTTTTGGGTTTTGGTTTAAGGATACGTTAGCCGTATTGAGGCTAAGATCAACTTAAACATTCGTTAAGGATACGTTAGTCCTGTTTGAGACTAAGATCAACTTAACGTGGTGATCCATTTAATATATGGCCGTCGGGACTCGTCACCTCTCTGACGTCGTTGAAAGATTACAACGATAGCTGTCAGAGGAGTTCGGAGATGTACCCTTGAGCCAAAGTTGATTTAGGGTTTTATAGTCTATTTGAATGTTTAAGGATACGTTAGCCGTATTTGGGGATAAGATCAACTTAAACGGGACCGCTTAGATCCGGCAAAAGAGCATTTGGAGGCTCTACTGCTCCAGTTTAGGGACGTGGTGGTCCATCGACAGTTTAAGGACGTGGTGGTCTGTCACCAGTCTAAGGACGTGGTGGTCCATGTTCCAGTTTAGGGATGTGGTGGTCCATCGGCAGTTTAAGGACGTGGTGGTCCATCGCCAATTTAAGGACGTGGTGGTCCATGTTCCAGTTTAGGGATATGGTGGTCCATCGCCAGTTTAAAGACGTGGTAGTCCACGTTCCAGTTTAGGGACGTGGTGGTCCATTATTAGTTTAGGGACGTCTCGGTCCGATATTAGTTTAAGAACGTCTCGGTCCGTCATTAGTTTAAGGACATTTCGGTCCAATATTAGTTTAAGGACATCTCGGTCCGATATTAGTTTAAGGACGTCTCAGTCCGTCATTAGATTAAGGACGTCTCGATCCACGAGTTTAAGGACCCCGCAGTCCATATTCATGTATGGTTGTTGGGACCCGTCACCTCTCTGACGTCGTTGAGGAATTACAACGATAGGTGCCAAAGGAGTTCGGAGATGTACCCTCGAACCGGTTGTAAATTGATTTAGAAAAGCAGCCGTGCTCAATTTAATTTGAGGACTTATGGCCATGACTGGGCTAAGTCCAGTTAAAAAAAAATTCAACTCTTTTATTTGTTTTTGGTCTGTTAGACCTGTGCTAGGGCTTGGCCCATTTTTTTTTAAATAATGCATTGCATTATTTTTCTTTGTTTTAGTTGGGCTCTGCCCTTTTATAAATGATGCAGAGCATCTATTTTGTTTAGGCTCTGCCCTTTTTATTCCTTTGCAATTTATTGTGGCCTGTTAGGTCTTTTTGGCTTGGGCCTGGCCTTTTAGGAAATGAATTGCATTTGTCAGGCGCTTTGCGCCAATCAGAGAGCGCAAGCGCTTGTGGTGACGACACGTGTCATGCAAGCGCAGTGTGCTGTGCTAGTGCGCTGCGCTTGCGCTGCTGGCACGTGGCACACTTTGGTGAGTTGCGCCAATTACAGAGACCCAAGCTCTATCTTAAAGCGCATAGCGCAAGTAGTTCAGATGTTGACACGTGGCGCTTTCCCAAGAGCGCAACAGCGCAGTTTGCAAGTGCAAGGCACTATAAATTTAAGGATCTTTTAGATTCAAGAACCAAAGGTTCATAACAGAAGTGCAAAGCACAGTTTGCTTTCTTGATCTAATTTAGATCGAAGAAAACAAATCTCTTGTTTTTCTTATCTCAGAGAACCAAAGGTTCATAAAAAGTGCAAAGCACTATTTTTATTTTATATATAAATATATATTTTTTGGACCGATTATTAAAGATCATTGATCTTGTTTTTAGATCTATGATCCATTCATAAGAGAACTTTATCTTTTTTCTAAAGGCATTTTACCTTTTTTTTTCTTGAGGAGTTCTTCAGAGTTCTCTCTGTTTAATTTCTCTCAAAATGTTCATCCCTTTGAATTGAGGCTTAGGGTCCTTTTTATAGTGCCCATAAATTAGTTAGATTTGTTAAAAAGATCTTTCTGAGTGATTTGGGGAATTTTCCCCACCGTTGGATCTTTGATCCAAAGGCTTCTGTTTCACAGAAGAAAATTTTCTTGTTTTAACAAGAACAGAAAGATTTCTTAGAATTTTAATTCTGTTTGGCGCAAATGCTCCAGAGCGTGACACGTGTCACGCAGCGCACAGCGCAGCGCAGCTGTGCTTGCGCATCTGCGCTGACACGTGTCGCGCAGCGCACAGCGCAGCGCAGCTGTGCTTGCGCATCTGCGCTGACACGTGTCGCGCAGCGCACAGCACAGCGCTGCTGCGATTGCGCAACTGCGCTGACACGTATCGCGCAGCGCAGCGCTTGCGCAACTGAAGCTTTGCTTTTATTTTGTTTTTAACAGAGCTTTGCTATGATTGGGCGCGGTGCCTTGGGCGTTGCGCTGCCGTATTAATTTTTGACACGTGGCGCGTTGCGCGCAGATCAAAGAATTTGAAGCGTTGCTTCAAATTTTCAATTTTGAAATTCAAACAGTGCGTTGCTCTGATTGGGGGAAACAAATGCCCCCCCCGTTGCGCTCACGTGGTGCACTCGTGAGTGCAGCGGTGGCAAAATCTTGACCTTTGGATCCAAGGGGTCAGGTGTAAAGGCGCAGGCGCCTATAAATAGGACCCTTGGTCTTTAAAAATTTTTACCATCTTCAAGAACTTGAATTTCAGAGCCTTGCTCTTGTTTTAAGATTTTTAGAGCTTTGCTCTCATTTCTTCCCAAGAACTCCAGAGTTCAGATTTTTAGAACAACTTAGGTAAAAATTAAATTAAATTAAATTTGATTAACAGTGCCTTGCTCTTGTAGATCTTTGATCTAAAGAAAGCCCCTTTGGGGCTTTATTAATAGAGCCGTGCTCTCAGAAATCTATGGATCTACAGAGATCTTGTTCATGGGTTTTAACCCATGGACAGAGCTTTGCTCATGGATCAAATGTAGATCTTTTCTGATCTGAACATGGAGAACTTCTAAAGGTTTTCATGGATCCTTACGATCCCAAAAAAAAAAAAAAATTTTATTTTTAGGGGTTCAAATTTTCTTTCTGATGGATTCTTCTATCATTATTATAGAGCTAAGCTCTTTTTTAAGAATCTTTACCCTTGAGACCAGAGTTTGACAAGTGTCACTCTGTTGACAGAGCTTTGCTCTAACAGAGGGGACTTTCTCCTTGTCCTTAGGGATTTCCCATCAATGAGGATATTCTCTTGAGGATCTTTTCATTAATTGACAGTCTCATCCAATGATGAGGTTGTCTTATTAAATGATGCGGCGTCATCCAGATTTTGTGGGTCCCCCTTTGGTCCCCTACTCACTGCAATGCAGTGTGGTGTAAGATTTTAAAATGCGAAGCGTTGGAACACTAACGGTTATTTTTTTCTTTCTATAGGAAACATGTCCGCCAACTTGTCTTTCCCCTTTGTTCGCTCGGAGGGAGGGTTTCCACATGCACCAGTAGACCGGGTGGCGTTCGCTCTTATTAAGGATCATGACCCCGAGCGAAAAACCTTCACTTGTGGGGAAGGTGGTGATTGATCTCAAAAAACTATCTATAACCGCAATCAAGAACGGCGTCGCTTTGCAGCTAGCCGGTGAGTATGGGTCGGTCCAAAGGGATGTTGTGAAGTTCCTAATCGCTCTAATGAGTTAACTCCGAAGGGTGTTCGGATTGATTATTAAATCTAAAAACTGAAGTAATCTATATCTAAGTCTTGCTAGGGTTAGGTCTAGGATAAGTTTGGAAAGTCTATAAATCTCACCGCTTTCTATACCCATATGAAAATCTAATTAGGTGTTATGGTAAATATTAATAAAAGGGATTAGGATGATTGAGAAGATTGTTCTTCCTCTAGATTCTTGTCCTTCCTTTCTTAATCTTTACCCTAACCTCCATGGAAAACATCACAACCGGGCCTTTATACTACGGTATCATCGCTACCTCGTGGGTAGAGTGCTGTAGGGAGCGGAATAAGAAGGTATGCATGGAGTTCTATGAAAATATATGACAGGCAAGAAAGGGGATGAGAGATCTTCGTCTCTCAAACCTTCCCCAGATCTAACCCTAATAAGCGATGAGACCACTCACTCATTAGGGAATTAAAATACATTTATCTAGGGCAGAGAATAAAAGATTAACTAGGGCAAGGAATTAAATTTAACTAGGGCAAGAATAGAAAATTAACCTAGGGCAGAAAATAAAGAACATACAAAAATGATGCTCTCCAAAAGAATGCTGAAATTTATTAATGAAGGGAGGCATAGCCTTTACAATGATTTAGAGTTCCTATTTATAGAGGATAGGAAACCCTAGGTTACAATTGATTCGCACGTCTATATTTACCAAAATATCCTTAGGAAGACCTAGTCAAAGTAGACTTCAAGCTTTGGTAAAATTTTATTTCTCTGTCTCTTTAAAAGGAAGTACTGGGCCTTGAAATTTCCTTTGTCGGCTCTTCTATCTTTGGGCTTCCTTATTATTTGGTTCTTTTATTAAAATAGTTTCTATGTTTCTTCCATATCTCCAGTGAATAATTACGGTGGACTTTTAACCGTTCGCTTTGTAATCTTGGACCTTGCATTGCCTTGTACTTTGTGAATTTTATCTTTGATGAAGGCTTGATCAAGAGTCTTCTGTTTGTTGGTCAAAGTCCACTTTTGCATCGTCTTTTCATCATTTTCACTGTTTTCTGATCAAGAACTTGTAACCTGTAATATGTAGCAGACATGCGTCAAAAGCACCTGTTTATTTATAAAAAGAATAAGAATGGGGAATATAATAATACAATATTATGGTGTGAACAAATACCCCCAAACTTATCTTTTGCTCGTCCTCGAGCAAACTTATTTTTATTCACTAAAATCCTAACCACACTTTTGCAGGGAAACGCGATTGCACTGAGCTCATGCAACAATCCGTTATACCTCTAGGTGTCCCTAGTAGGCGGAGTGTTGTCTTCTGAGGGTTTTCAGCGGATTACACCCACAAAATCCTATCAATTCGACTTTTCCGACTTTAATTCTCCAATTAGGGTTTTCTAACAAAGAATTCTATTATCTTCGATTTGCAAATTATCCACCCATATTCTTCACACTTCCTCATCATCTAACTGAAGATTATATATGTTCTATAGACTTACTTAGCTTTCGGTATCTCTTAAGTTTTCCTTCTAGGGTTCCATCTCCACTTAGGAATTTCTATCAACTCTACTAAAGATACAAAATCTATTCTTCATCCCTTTCTCTCATCTAAAATCCAATCACATATCCCTACATGTGTGTATAAATCACCCCTACACTTGGAAATTCAAATCAAGCAATCATACTCTCGTCCATTGTCCAAAGCACTTCTTAATTGGTGAATTTTTAATTGAATTTTGCTTACACATCCTTCATGCGATCGTTAATACTTCTTGAGGTACCAACGACCGATTACAAAATGTGTTGCACATTTAAGCGTAATTCCTAGTCTTGCAACACCCAAGGCTTTTAGCAGTGACTCCCAAACCAGTTGATCTAAGGCACTAGGTGATGAAGCACCCTCGCTAAATATTTTTTCTACTTTTGCAGCCTCAAGTAATTACAAAAACCAGTGTCCATTTTTTTATTCTTCATTCACATTTTTTTTCTTTTATTTTCTTCGTACTAAGGACTTTCGACAAGAGCATTTCAAGGTCTCTTCTACTATTCCAAGTTTCAAGGTGCGTGATTGTGCAAATTGTAGGGTATATATTTTCAGAATCTAGACTTAAGCTAGGAATTATTTTTCTAGATCCATGTCCTTCCTTTATTAATCTTTACCCTAACCTCCATGGAAAACATCACAAGCGGGCCTTTATACTACGGTATCACCGCTACCTCGTAGGTAGATTGTCGTAGGGAGCAGAATAAGAAGGTATGTATGGAGTTCTATGAAAATATATGACAGGTAAGAAAGGGGATGAGAGATCTTCGTCTCTCAAACCTTCCCCAGATCTAACCCTAACAAGCGAGGAGACTACTCACTCATTAGAGAATTAAAATACATTTATCTAGGGCAGAGAATAAAAGATTAACTAGGGAAAGGAATTAAATTTAACTAGGGCAAGAATGGAAAATTAACCTAGGGCAGTGATTGATACGAAAAAGTGTGTTTGTAGTTAACCGCAATCAATAACGGTGTCGCGTGTAGCTAGACCGAGATGAGTACGGGTCGTCCTCTGGGAAACGTGGAACCTTTTACTTTTACTTTAGATGTGTTGAGAAAGAGAGGAGGGATAAAGAATTTTATAGAATGGTTTCTAGATCTACGTCAAACAAGAATGTAAAATATAGATCTAGATTATTTTAAAGATGTAATTATTATAATAAGAGGGCTTGTAGGATTCGTTAGGATTTAGTAGTTATGGACGATTAATTAAAAGTTACCCTTTTTATCCATTAATAGATTTAAAACTAGAACGACGGTGATGCGTGTAGATTAGGGTTTCTGGAGGGAAAAGGAATCCCACTCTTAACCCTTATCTCGACACGGAACTCCGTTCATTTTCTAGCCTTTACCAAAACAATCATTAATCTAATCTCTAATCGCGGTCGGAACTAGCAAAGAATTGCTAGCGCGCCCAATTAGGATGTTAATGATTCTTTTAATAAAATTCCTAAACTTTATAGGAATTAAAAAGGGTTTAATTATTTTCATCGTCCATTAGCCTACCCTAATCCTACGAACCCTAACAAGCGGAGAATTACTCGTGCATGTTGAGAGAAGAAGATGAAAAGAAATTGAGGGAAAACATAATGCAAAAGATTTAAATAAAATAACTACCTTTATTAATCGACTTGAACAATCTACACTTTTAATCCATAGAAAATGATTACAACTAGTTGCTTCTCGATCTTTCCTAAGGAGGTAGTCGAACAGTCGATGATCAGCCTGGATGCGTGAGCGTCGGGAGCTTCGTGATCTCTTCGGCTTGATAACTTTTCCAAGAGGCTCTCGGTGCCCTTTTATAGTGCAAAGCCAGAATCTTTAGATTGAAAACTTGGTAAAATATATCATATATTCACCCCAAAAAATCTTAGCTCCCAACTCCATAGAAGTGTGGCGGATCCGCGGCAAATGGTGGCTAGGGCCGTTGATCCGCGCTCAAAGGGTGATATATCTTTGTCAATTTTCTTGGGCTTTCTGATTGTGACATTTGGCAATCCAAGGCACCTTTAGAATTAAGAAATATTCTCTCGGTTGCTTCCAGACTTGGTTTCCAAGTTTGCTTCTTAATTTGGCAAGATTTCTTCAACAACTTGATTTGCTTGATTCTAGCCTTGGAAAATTCTGCACAACTTGATTTGCTTGATTCCAAGTTTGCTTCTTAATTTGGCAAGATTTCTTCAACAACTTGGAAATATTCTGCACAACAACTCGGAAATATTCTGCACAACAACTCAAATAAGATTTTAGTAGACTTTGTTCTACTAGGATTAGGTCAATAATATTATTTGCATATATTTTCCTACCAAATACTAATTAAAATATATTAACACATGGAAAATGGTGTTTTTACACATAAACCCTCATATGTATAATATATTATAATAAAGTCCTTTTTTAATATGAAAATGATAGGAAAAATGTAATACAAATGTGCAGTTTTATCAACTGAACAAATACCCCCAAACTTATCTTTGATTGTCCCGAGCAAACTAGTTTATTTAAGAGGAGAAAAAGAAAGGAGAAAACTAAGCACACTTTCGTAGGCAGACACGATTGCACTGAGCACGTGCAACAAGCCGTTAAACCTCTAGGTGTCCCTAGTAGGAGGAGTGTTGTCTCTTGAGGGTTTTCAGCGGATTACACCCACAAAATCCAATAACAAAAGAAAGATGGTGAAATTTACATATAAAGATAAGAACCATAAAAGAAAGGCCTTGAAAAGAAGAGTTTCCAACTATACTAGCTTTTCAGTTGTCATGAGCCCTATCTTAATAGTCATGAAAAAATGTTAGACATCACATCATCCCTCAATAAAACATCTTCTTTATTCTTCATTCCTACCTTTCATCCAAACATTGATCATATAACCCCACGTGTGTGTAAAGAACATCCCTATACTCGGAGAATTCAATTCAAGCTATCATACTCTTGTCCATCTACCTCAGTACTTTTTAATTTTATGAATACTTAGGTTTGCTCACACATTTTCATGCGACCGTTAATACTTCTCGAGGTACTAACCGACCGATTACTCATGTGCTTGCAGATTCGGTGATAATATTTTCCTCGTCTTGCACCACCTAAGGCTTAGCAGTGACTCCCAGACCAGTTGGCCTTAGGGCACTAGGTGAAGAGGCACCATCGCTATATTTTTTTATTGCTGCCTTGGCGATACAAAACCAGTGTTCATTTTTTTCTTTTCACCATTTTTATATTTTCTTCATTTTTTTTTCGCTTACTTCATACTTTGGCTTTTAGACAAGAGCATTTCAAGGTATCCTCTACTATCCCAAGTTTCAAGACGTGTGTAAGTGCATATTGTAGGGTATCAACATTCAAATGTTTGGCTTCCAGAATAGAAACTATTTTTCAGACTTATTTTTATCCTCAGAGTAGTGACATCCTTTATTTTACTAACCCTTGGGACAACAGCTCATAACTACTTATTACTAGTTCGTATAAGAAAACTTCTAATTTTCTTGGTTTTCTTAAACTATTCCTATCTTTTGGATGTAATTTTTTTCACTTTCTACTCTTTTATTATAAATTTTTTTTTATTTTTGAAAATGTTATGCTTATGCAAAGTATGATGCAAATTGATGCGTAAATAAGCACAAATAAGCACAAACCTCCCCCAAACTTGTTTTCAACAGTGTCCTCACTGATGTCATCCGTTAAGCTCAAAAACCTGTAGACTTGGGAAGAAATTATTAATGGGGGCAAGAATATATGAAGGTGAAAATCCTCCCCCAAACTTATTTTAGGCTCACAATTTTGTAAAAATCATTTTCTTTCAAGAGCCAAAATATACCACCCCCTCCAAACTTGAGTTAAACAATTTTAATCTTTTAAAATCACAAGAGGGGGTCAAGCTTATTGGTCAATGCCAAGCTTTGCAAAGACCGAAGGTCAACACCAACCATTCAAAAATTTTATCGATGAAGCACCAAGGTTGGTGGAAGAATATGTCACCTATTGATGTGAAGAAGTTGGGAGGTGACAAGAGGTGTAATGGAAAAGGATTGCGCCTCAATTTGGAGAGACGACACAGTGATAGTAATGATGGATTACTCGCATTATCATGATTGTCCAAAAGAGGGGGTGGAGGTCCAATTTCTTCATCTTGGAGTTGATTCATCTCAACACCTGTGTCTTGTAAAAATGCGAGTTCATCAGCGAAAATTTCCTCAAAGCTTTCATCGATACCCCGAAGAATACTGTCCTCAGAAAAAATGGGGTGATCGTCAGACTCTATAAAAAGTTCCTCATCAGTGTTAGATGTTGACTCGGACAACTCGGTGGAAGAGTCCGTATCAAGCAACAACATATGAAAAGAGTCAGTATCATGAGGTTGATCAAATTCGCTGCTGTCGACATCCATTAATTCGACAGAACACACATGAGTATAGGGTTCGGAGGGTTCACTTCCTAACTTGTAAATGTTAAGCTCAATTGACTTCTTTCCAAAGGATAGGGTCATAGAGCCGTTTCTACAATTGATTACTGCATTCGAAGTGGCAAAAAAGGGTCGACCGAGTATCACCGGGATTTGATTGCGTGGGTTTGCCACAGGTTGTGTATCTATAACGATAAAGTCTACAGGAAATATGAATTCCCCGACTTTGATTAACACATCCTCTAGCTCACCCCTAGGTTGGGTGATAGATCGATCGGCCATCTGAAGAGTGCAATGCGCCGGCTTTAACTCTCCGATCCCTAATTGCTCATAAACAGAATACGGAAGCAAGTTTATACTAGCACCTAGATCGAGTAGAGCACGATTGATATTTTTACCCCCAATGGAAATAGAAATTGTAGGACTTCCGGGGTCCTTTCGTTTCTTGGGTAGTTGTTGTGTAAAAGCAGTGCTCACATTACTCGTAAGCAAAACTTTTTTAGGTACTTGAACTTTTCTCTTCCTAGTGCACAAGTCCTTTAGGATTTTCGCATATGACGGAACTTGTTGAATGGTATCTAGGAGAGGAATATTCACGCTAACTTGCTTAAACATTTCCACAATCTTCTCCATTTGCGGATTAGATCGGTTGGCCCTTAATCGGTTTGGAAATGGAGCTCGATCAATAAGTTTTGGGTCCAATGTTTGTGGAGAAGACTGTGGCGACGGATTCGATCCCAAAATTGGAGTGGGAATCGACTTAGATAGATTTGGTGAAATGTTTGAGCCTTGGAGAAAACGGAGAATAGGTTCGGATGAAGGTGGAAGACTAGACGAGTTAGGGGAAGAAGAAGAAGAAGAAGGGGTATCAAATGTGTCACTATCTTCAAATTGCTCACCCACTCGGTTGTTCAGCACTCTTCCTGATCTCAACGTAGTGACGACATTCACATTATGACTTTGTGAATGGCCAGGATTCGGTAGGGGTTGAGATGGGAGTTTCCCTTTCTCTCTCGTACTCATTGCGGCGTTTAACTGTGCGATTTGGTTTTCTATTGATTTAATACTCTCACTATGGGAGGAGGAGTTTTTCGTTAGGGTATCAATAGAAGACCTTATCTCAGCCGAATTTTGCATGGATTGTTTCATGAACATATCCAAAGTTTGTGCAAGTGAGTTGTCAGTACCGGCCACTTGTGGTGTAGAAATGTTGGCCGGATTTTGGAAATTTTGTGACTGAAAGGGGGCTGATTCTGTGGTTGTGGTTGCTGTGGAGGAGGTCTTTGATAATTACTTTGTTGGTTTTGATTCCAAGCAAAGTTAGGATGGTTCTTCCATCCTTGATTATATGTAGAAGAATAAGGATCGTTTCTAGGTCGCTGCTGAAAAGCAGCATTAGCTTGAAACGATGCATTCATAGGACATTCTTCCATTAAGTGTGAAGGATCCGAACAGCAACCACAGACAGTCTTGGGAAGCGTGACCTGATTTAGGGAGACTGATGAAAGTTTGTTCTCAATAGAATCGAGTTTCTTCTGCATCGCTGCCATTTCGGCTTTTACTGCGATAGAAATATCGAGCTGGTGAATACCTCCCTTAGTTGAAGGTGGTCTTACGCTTTCCCACTGCAAAGTGCTTTCTGCGAGATCTTCCAGATATTTCCATGCTTCACCGTCATCTTTAGACATGAAATTGCATTGACACATTGTTTCAAGCATCTGCTTTGTCGCTGGATTAATGCCCTCATATATAATCCGACATAAATCCCATCTTTGTATTCCGTGATGGGGGTATTGAACAAGCAGATCCTTGAAACGTTCAAAGCACTTCCAAAATGGTTCATTGGGAAGCTGGGTGAACTGGTTGATCTCGCTCCTAATGTGGGCAGTCTTATGATTTGGGTAAAACTTCTTAAGAAATGCTACGACAAATTCATCCCAATTAGTGATAGAGTGTGCGGCAGTATTATAAAGCCATTTTTCTGCTAAGTCGCACAATGTGAATGGGAGAAGACGTAAGCGCATAGCATCTAAAGTCAATTGTGAAGTACCCATCATTGCGTATACGTTCTCGAATTTGGTGATGAAAACGTACGCGCCTTATGACTCAAGCCCGTGAAATTCGGGCAGCAGATTGATGTAGTGGGGTTTAATTTCGAAATTATCCCCGTTCGGTGGTGGAAGAGATAGACAAGTAGGAAGGGGAACACGAATAGAATAGCATCTCTCTTGGAGAGAGATTCGCGGTGGATTCTGCTCACCTACGGGCGGTGGCAGCGTGGTGTTATAATTAGATGGAGTGCCGTCCATCACGGTCGATGTGGTGTGTGGTGGGGGAAAAGAAGATGAAGTAGTACCGACTTCGGCGTCGATAGCAGCAACGCAGACAAGACGGGCACTAGGATCCCGTGTCCAGCCGAGCATGCACTAAGCGGGTTTAGTGCAAGTGGCAGCGTGTGTGTGATTTAAAAATTGGCTTGTTTTGAAAAAGTGGGACTCAAGACAAATCTCCCTAAGATGCACAAGCAACCCTAGAACTAAGGTTACCTAGGTCAGTCTCTAGACCGCTCCTAGACTTCCAAAGGACAATCCGCAGGATCAATCCTCTACCGCCTCCGTACTACCCTTATAGCCAGATAAGTGCTAGGTAAGTGGGAAGGAACCACGTCGTGGGCCTAATTAAAAACCACTAGCCTTTGTCATACTTGCCTAGGCACTACAAAAGTAATGCGGATAAACGATAGATTACCCACGACCTTCCTCTGTCCTTAATGAGCGCGACAGTCCTTAGAGTCTGTTCTAGATATTTTTTAAATTATTGTAAGGTTGATGCAGATGCTCGGTTTGTGATTTGTGGGGCTTAGGAAGGGTGATGAAATCCCCACCTAATCTTTATTTGGTCTTTGCCCCTTAGAGTCCGTATTAAATATGCAAAACAAAACCAATCACAAAACTTTTGCAAAAAGATTTTTGAGCGGCGCAATTTTGCAAAGAATCCTGCAGAAAATAGATTTTATTGGATTTGAGGGGAGAGAGAAAGAGTTAAGAAAGATACCAGAGAATTCTGTGGCCCTAACTCTTCTGTCCTGCCGCGATTCCGCCGCACAAAATGCCTTTATGCCGCGGTTCCGCCGCGTGGCAGAGGGATCACTTGATGAAAAATTTTTTATAGCCTTCTGTGCTCCTCTGGATCTCTAAAAATGTCTCTGTTCCCTGTTCCCCTTAATTCTGTATCTCCAGATCTCCTTGAAAAAATTCATGCACAAATCGTTAAATATGCAATTTGCAGTTTTGTGTTAATAATAATATGACTCGTCTAAGAATTCAACAAAAATAGTAAAAATAAAAAATCACGCACGTATCCCCGGCAACGGCGCCATTTGATTGATACGAAAAAGTGTGTTTGTAGTTAACCGCAATCAATAACGGTGTCACGTGTAGGTAGACCGAGATGAGTACGGGTCGTCCTCTGGGAAACGTGGAACCTTTTACTTTTACTTTAGATGTGTTGAGAAAGAGAGGAGGGATAAAGAATTTTATAGAATGGTTTCTAGATCTACGTCAAATAAGAATGTAAAATATAGATCTAGATTATTTTAAAGATGTAATTAATATAATAAGAGGGCTTGTAGGGTTCGTTAGGATTTAGTAGTTATGGACGATTAATTAAAAGTTACCCTTTTTATCCATTAATAGATTTAAAACTAGAACGACGGTGATGCGTGTAGATTAGGGTTTCTGGAGGGAAAAGGAATCCCACTCTTAACCCTTATCTCGACACGGAACTCCGTTCATTTTCTAGCCTTTACCAAAACAATCATTAATCTAATCTCTAATCGCGGTCGGAACTAGCAAAGAATTGCTAGCGCGCCCGATTAGGATGTTAATGATGTAAGTCCATGCTACCTCTCCCGGTACTTTCGGGAATGCGGAATTTGGTAGAAAACGATTTTCTTAAATATGGTAACATGGACCTAAAACCCGGATCTTGGTTAAACATCTATCTAACAACCTAACTATGAGTTTTAGCAACTCGGTTAGGGGGTTATACCTTGCTTGTCTTGAACTCCTTCATCTTCAAAGCTCCGATGGTGGTCCGATGGCTTCTTCTCGTCGTCTCCGTACGCCGAAGATAGATCCACCTGAAAGCTCCAACCTTTAGCTCCTTCTTCGTTCTTTGAAGAAACTAGTTCACTTGGTTTGCTAAACCTAGTGAACTAGAATGAGTAGAGAAGAAATAGAATGGGATTTTATCTATGGTTCTTGATTCTCAACTCATGAGACAAGAGAACCATAGATCAAGAGAGGGAGCAAGAGGTTGAGGGTGAGAGCAAGAGGAGAGCTCAAGAACAAGAGAGAGAATGAGCAAGAAAGAATGAGCAAGTATTTTGTCTCTCACCCTCTCATAATCCAAAGCAATGATAACTCATCATATTAACAAAAGTCTTATGTGATGGTTAGAAGCAACCACAACCATATCATTTCATGCACTCATTTTACATAAATGAGCAAGTAAACAAAAGTCTTTGCCATGAAATGATGGCTATGGTTATCATGATGGTCAACTAGTCAAGCCTAGTCAACCGATCAACAAGTCAACAAAAGTCAACAAGTCACCAAAGTCAACAAGTCAACAAAAGTCAACAAGTCAACAACCATATCACCATAATACTTAATTAATATAATAGTTAATCACATATCATATTCTCATTAGGGTTGAGCATAAAGTCAAAAAGTCAACGGTCAACTGTCAACAACCCTAATGAGAATCCGCTGCCTCTGCCTCCCTGTCAACTGTGCATACACACCCGCATCCGCGTTCCGAGGAACACGAATGCAAACTGGATAAATCCAATCCCATAAGGTACACTAGGATCTGGCTTAAACCAAAGCCCGCTAGTGTAAACTGTCCGGACACTGTACGTGCATAAGTGCACGGATGTGACCGAACCCTGTCGCAAAACCATGCGACCTGTCGCAATACCATGCGACCTCTACTCTTTTGCCTAAAGGCGAAAAGCTTTCTGTGTGGGACTCTAAAGACTCGACACTACGCTGGCAGTGGGTTTAACCACAGACCGCAAGCGGCACTAGCTGTGCGTAACGGTCCCCAGGTAATGCCGACAAGAAGACCGACGAGGCGAAAACCCATCTGAACTCCTACTGAGCCTGAGTGTGACATTCTCCGTACAGTCCGGTCTGTTCGTCTGATACATCGCATGGCGGGCCTAAGGGGCGGTAAACGTCAGTCCCCCAATAGCGGTACAAGTCGTGCCGGAGTGAAGCCCAATACACCCTGAGATAACACTGGAAACCTACCAGTATATCTCGTTTGCCCTGGCCAGGGACTACTCGTGTAATGGCTCTCCTAGACACAGCGCGATGTCAACCCCCAATACCGGGAGAGACGAATCCTGTCTAACCGTCACTGCCTCCAAGTGCTTCGGGACTGCACCCAACCACCACCTGTTTGCACGACTCCTTTGAGCCGTGGTAGGGTAGTGATCAAAGTACAGTGGGAACACACTCGAGGCGGAGTGACAGTGTCAAGTCAGCGGACTAAGCTGTACTCATGTCACCTGGGAACTGATAACTGACGATAGGTATAATACCAACTAGTCAGTTCCCGACGAGTCCTGTCCAGTGTACCCGTAACCTAACGAGCACCCGCATACTATCTCAAGTACGACGTACTGACGGCTGTGGGACAGACCGTCTCCCATACTGGGATGAGAAGCGCATGCGCTGGTCTACTCTGGAGTATCGATGCCCTGTCTCGATAGTCCTGCGACCAGGGACCTGCATAAGGATGTGCTTATAGATTACCCAGCCCCACTAGTGTGACGGCCATCACATCGCTGGTAATCAGGCAAAGATCCTAAGGGCTCTACTAATGTGTATAGGCGATATACAAAAATAAACACATGTACACATTGAAGTAGAAACAAACCAAGTAGCATACTACTATTTTGAGCAAGATTGTATATACAAGGTGAATATCCCAAGCATCCATTAAGTAATATACAAACTAGTATGATACAGTAATGGCCTCTAGGGCATATACACTAACAATCTCCCACTTGCACTAAGGCCATAAACTGGTGTATCGAAGACCTATCATCTCGATCAGCCGCTCGAACTGAGTCTGGGGCAGGGCCTTGGTGAATGGATCTGCAGTGTTATCTTCTGAAGCGACTCTCCGAACCTCGATCTCCTGGCGATCCACGATCTCCCTGATCAGGTGATACCGCCTCAAGATGTGCCTGGATCTCTGATGGGACCTGGGTTCCTTCGCTAAAGCTATAGCCCCATTGTTGTCGCAATACAGAGGTATTGGATCAACAATGGACGGAACCACCTGAAGTTCTTTCAAGAACTTCCTCATCCAGACAGCTTCTTTTGCGGCATCAGATGCAGCGATGTATTCCGCTTCCATCGTCGAGTCTGCAACGGTTTCTTGTTTGGAACTCTTCCAACACACCGCCCCTCCATTGAGGGTAAAGACAAAACCCGACATGGACTTGGAATCATCCTTGTCACTCTGGAAGCTGGAGTCAGCAAAGGCCTCGATCTGGAGGTCTTTTCCGCCATACACCAAGAACATCTCCTTAGTCCTTCTCAGGTACTTGAGAATGTTCTTTACCGCTATCAAGTGTTTCTCCCCAGGGTTTGACTGATACCGGCTTACTACTCTCAGTGCATAAGCTACATCCGGTCTGGTACACAACATCGCATACATTATAGAGCCTACCGCAGAAGCGTAGGGTATAATAGACATGCGATCCCTCTCCAAATCAGTCTTGGGAGACATCTCTTTAGAGAGGGTGATCCCGTGACAAGCCGGCAGGTTACCGCGCTTGGAATCTTCCATACTGAATCTTTTCAGCACGGTGTCGATGTACCTGGACTGAGAAAGTCCTAATATCCTCTTGGATCTGTCACGGTAGATCCGGATACCCAGAATGTATGAGGCATCACCCAGGTCTTTCATGGAGAACCTGTGTGACAAGAACCCCTTGACAGATTGTAGCATAGGAATGTCATTTCCTATTAAGAGAATGTCATCCACGTATAAAATGAGGAATACTACAGTTCTCGCTACAAATCTACTATAGATGCATGGTTCATCTGGATTTTTGATAAAGCCAAATTCTTTGACCGTCTTATCAAAGCAGATGTTCCAACTCCGCGATTCCTGCTTTAGTCCATAGATGGACTTAAGCAACTTGCACACCTTTCCGCTGCTCCCACTCTGAATGAAACCCTCTGGCTGGTCCATATAGACACACTCCTCTAAATTTCCATTTAGAAAAGCTGTCTTTACGTCCATTTGCCAGATCTCATAATCGTGGAAGGCAGCAATGGCAAGAAGGATCCGAATGGATTTCAGCATGGCTACTGGAGAAAAGGTTTCGTCGTAGTCCAAGCCAGGTCTTTGACGAAAACCCTTTGCTACCAGCCTAGCTTTATAGGTCTCAACCTGTCCATCTACACCAATCTTCCTTTTGAAGATCCACTTGCATCCTACGGGTTTTACCCCGTCTGGAGCAATGTCCAACGTCCATACCTTGTTGGTGTACATGGACTCCATTTCGTTCCGCATTGCATCCAGCCATTTCACTGAGTCAACGCTCTGAACGGCCTGCTGGAAGCTAGTAGGCTCATCATAATCTATGATGCAATCCTCTCTATCCCCGTCTATGAGAAAACCGTAGTATCTCTCGGGCGGATGAGTCTGCCTACTACTTCTGCGGAGCGGCGCAGGAATGTCCTGTTCTGTTGAACCCTCTGGTTCCACTAAACTTTCAGTAATAGTCCGTGGTTCTGGAATTTCTTCCAGTTCTACTGCGCTCCCACTTATTTCTTTTTCTATGAACTGGTGTTCTAGAAAGTGGGCATGACGAGAAACAAGAACCTTTTGTTCCTCTTCACAGTAGAAGAAATATCCCTTGGAATTCTTTGGATATCCCACAAACTTGCACAGTACTGAGCGTGCCTCGAGCTTGTCCGTATGCTGCTTTTTGACAAAAGCTGGACTTCCCCATATCTTAATGTGATTAAGATGGGGTCTCTTCCCACACCACATCTCAAATGGCGTAGTAGGCACAGTCTTAGTGGGAACTCGGTTCAAAAGGTATGCGGCTGATTCTAGCGCATATCCCCAGAATGATCGCGGTAACTCAGCGTTACTCATCATGGACCGCACCATATCCAATAGGGTGCGATTTCGTCTCTCCGATACACCGTTATGTTGCGGGGTGTATGGAGGAGTAAGCTGAGAGAGAATTCCATTCTCTTTTAAATAGTCCAGGAACTCGGCACTTAAGTATTCTCCACCTCGATCCGATCTTAGAATCTTAATACTTTTGCCGGTCTGTTTCTCTACTTCATTCTTATACTCCTGGAATTTTCCAAAGGCCTCGGACTTATGTTTCATCAAGAAGACATAACCGTACCTTGAGAAGTCATCCGTAAAAGTAATGAAGTAAGAATGTCCGCTTCGGGCATGTGTAGACATTGGACCGCACACGTCACTGTGTACGAGTCCCAAGAGCTCGCTCGCTCTTACTCCATGTCCAGTAAACGGAGTCTTTGTCATCTTTCCTTTGAGACAAGATTGACAAGTGGCATACGATTGATATTCGAACGCATTCAAATATCCTTCTGTATGTAACTTAGTCAACCTTCTCTCATTGATGTGACCCAATCTACAATGCCATAAGAAAGTCTGATTTATTTCTGGAGACTTTCTTTTGTGTGTATTCTGGACGTTGAAAATCTGTGGTTGGTTTAACACGTATATACCATTACTCAATGTACCTGACCCAATCAAAACTTGATTAAGGTGAATGTTTACAACATTACTTACAAACGCAAATTCATAACCTTCTTTAGAAACTAAAGATACAGAAATGATATTACAAGTTGCGTTGGGTACAAAAAAGCAATTACGCAAAACCAAAACATGTCCATCTGACATTCCCAGGTGATAGTCCCCCACGGCTTTAGCATCCATGCTAGCTCCGTTCGCAACTTTGAGGGTCATGTCACCTGCCTTCAAAACCCTACGGTTTCTCAACGCCTGCAAAGAATTACAGATATGAGATCCTGATCCGGTATCCAATACCCAGGAAGTAGAGTTTATTGAAAGACAGTTTTCAATAACATACACACCTGAAGCTGAAGCTGCAACCTGCTTCAATTCCTGTGTTCTGGCCTTCCAGGCCCTGCAATCATTCTTCCAGTGTCCTTTCTTATGACAATAGAAGCATTCTTCCTTATCCACAAGCTTCCCCGCTATCTTTGTTGCTTTACCTTTTCCCTTCGTATCCACTTTACTAATACCGCCCCTTGGTTTGGCGGGGGCCTTCTTCTTCTTTCCCTTGGCCTTCGCCTTGGACCTAGAAGAAGATGATCTTCCTACAAACAAAGTGGATGTTTCCCTACCTTTCTGTAGGGTGCCCTCTGCGCTCCTCAGCATGTTGAGGAGCTCTGATAGTTCAACCTCTTTTTCTTGTAGGTTGAAGTTCAGTATAAACTGGGCGTAAGTGGAAGGAAGGGACTGAAGAACTATATCCGTATATAGCTCACTCTCCAATGTGATCCCTAGGTCAGCGAGCTCCTCAATGAAGCCGATCATCTTTAGCACATGCTCGGCTACTGATGATCCGACGGCCATTCTTGTCGAAAATAACTTTTTCGACGCTTCGTATCTTGCGATACGTGATTGCTCTCCATACAGTTCTTTTGTATGGAGCAATATGGACTCCATGTCCATATTCTCATGCCTCCTCTGATGTTCGTTGTCCATCGAGGCAAGCAGGAGGCACTTGGCCTTCGCGCTATCAATCTCCCAAGTCTTGCGGATTTCCTTATCCGCGACACTGGAAGTTGGACCAGGGACAGGGGGAGCTTTGGTGGTAAGAAGATACCCCAGCTTGTCATAAGTGATTGCTATCTTGACATTCCTGAGCCAATCTTTGTAGTTTGGCCCTGTCAGTTTGTTTTTATCTAGGAGTAACTTAAGTCCAGTCATGTTGATTGGTCGCTGCAATTAGGAGAGAGAAGAAGAAACACTCAGCATGATGCTCTTGCAAGTTTAGAGTGGTTTTTAGTTTGTCTAAACAGGATGGCTCCCACTGTTTCTCGAATCCCTCCTCAAACCATAAAGGAAGAATTAGTCAGGATCAATCCCACCGTACAATACTTGCTTAACCGTTCAGCCAGGCCGGTGTCGGTACTTCGAGGGAGGTTTTCCAACGCTTTCACGAAGTTCCTTAATTAGAGAACCTCTTTTCCCTGGGGGCGTAGCCCCGCTAACACCTTTCTAGGCACCTACTAGGTTTATAGCATTGATCGTTAAGTGAGAAATTTCCCGAGGAGTAGCATATACTCACAGTAGGATCGGGATCCAAATATCATCGCGTGACGAAACTGAAGGAATCCTACCAGAATCATCACACTCCAAATGGTATGCAAATCTAGCAAGTTTCAGTACTTATGAAACTCCCGATGTGGATTTTTGCCCCATGCTCTTATGACCTTGACTTTGGCCAAAATATCATAAGTCACATGTCAAGTTCTACCCGTCATTATCCAGGTTAATTTGGATCCATCCGTACCTACCCTTGACTTTGGCCAAAATGGCAGCACGACTGTCCCAAACCAACGCATCTATCTATGCTACACATGAACACCCAATAGCTACCAATCACTGTGCCTTGACTTTGGCCAACATACACAGCTTGAATACTATTGACTATTCATGTGAAACGACGGAGGGCTACGGATGGTTTTGGCAAAACCGTGAACGTAGTGAACTTGATATGGTCGATGGAACGAGATAGCTTTTAAAAGGAGTGGCTCAAGCTCCGTATTTAAAAGTTGTTTTGAAAAGAACCGAGTGGTTTTTCGAAAGTGTTCCAACGACTTTAACTTGGTTTATTATCTTGCATTAGTTCTTTTAATGCGTGATATTCTTGCATTAGTTCTTTTAATGCGTCCCATCATTTAATCCTACCATTGCAGAAAACAACCAAAATATGACGTACGCTTATGCCATTCGCATTCGCCACGGGGCCCCGTCATTACCCGTTAGGTTACTTAACTAACGACAGAGCGGGGGCTGGGCTAGCGCGTCTGTAAAACATAAGCAACGCCTAAATAATATCATATATAGATATACTGCAATGATAAACATTTCAGATCACAGATGAATACATTGGATATACTAGGAATCTGTAATTTGTACGAGCCTGTAACAAAAGACAGATTACACGGTCGCGGTGAATAGCCAAATACCCCACCCAAGACCCCTACGGGTGCGGCAAACTACCCGCCAAGTACCCGAAGCGTAGTAACCTCCCTCATCTCCTATGAGTAGGCCACTCGACACTTCGGCATACCCGGTAGTTTGTGCACCCCCTCCATGGGTCCATCCTAGGAGCAAAAACAGTAAAAAGAAATTATACAATGACGGCTACAACCCCGACCCGGTTGTGCGGCCATATAAATAATTATTACATCAATTTACAAATTTACATGAATTGAAAGAAAAGAAAACTCTCGTCTCACAACCCCCGGCTATTCACCCGCGACAATCCAACATATTCATATACACATTCCAGCACATTACAGATCACAGATTTGTATAACCCCCACTAATCAACATATAGAGATTAGTAGACGTTCAATACAAATATCACATTACAGAAAAACCCGTTAGCTCAAGTCTTTTAGAAGTTCGATCAAAAATACGGATTTTCGGGACCCCAAAATAAAATTTTCGTTCTGGAAAATCTGGGTTGAAAATACATATACTAAAAATCCCAAAATACCCCAATTAGCAAACTGCAAAAAATAAAACCCATGACCGAGTCAACTAGGCCGCTGTTCCGCGGCGCTTTGATCGAGTCATGGGCCCAAATTTTTGCAGTTTCTTTAAAAAAGCCTGAGTCGATTTTTGGTGTATATTAAAAAAGTTTTCCAGCACTTTTAAAATCGACAGAAAGTTTAAAATTCCGAGGTTCGTTTCGGGACTTTTTCGTTGATCGATCTTCTAGTTACTTGCTAACATGTTAGATAGAGTTTAACTAGGCTCTGATACCACTGTAAGTCCATGCTACCTCTCCCGGTACTTTCGGGAATGCGGAATTTGGTAGAAAACGATTTTCTTAAATATGGTAACATGGACCTAAAACCCGGATCTTGGTTAAACATCTATCTAACAACCTAACTATGAGTTTTAGCTACTCGGTTAGGGGGTTATACCTTGCTTGTCTTGAACTCCTTCGTCTTCAAAGCTCCGATGGTGGTCCGATGGCTTCTTCTCGTCGTCTCCGTACGCCGAAGATAGATCCACCTGAAAGCTCCAACCTTTAGCTCTTTCTTCGTTCTTTGAAGAAACTAGTTCACTTGGTTTGCTAAACCTAGTGAACTAGAATGAGTAGAGAAGAAATAGAATGGGATTTTATCTATGGTTCTTGATTCTCAACTCATGAGACAAGAGAACCATAGATCAAGAGAGGGAGCAAGAGGTTGAGGGTGAGAGCAAGAGGAGAGCTCAAGAACAAGAGAGAGAATGAGCAAGAAAGAATGAGCAAGTATTTTGTCTCTCACCCTCTCATAATCCAAAGCAATGATAACTCATCATATTAACAAAAGTCTTATGTGATGGTTAGAAGCAACCACAACCATATCATTTCATGCACTCATTTTACACAAATGAGCAAGTAAACAAAAGTCTTTGCCATGAAATGATGGATATGGTTATCATGATGGTCAACTAGTCAAGCCTAGTCAACAAAAGTCAACAAGTCACCAAAGTCAACAAGTCAACAAAAGTCAACAAGTCAACAACCATATCACCATAATACTTAATTAATATAATAGTTAATCACATATCATATTCTCATTAGGGTTGAGCATAAAGTCAAAAAGTCAACGGTCAACTGTCAACAACCCTAATGAGAATCCGCTGCCTCTGCCTCCCTGTCAACTGTGCATACACACCCGCATCCGCGTTCCGAGGAACACGAATGCAAACTGGATAAATCCAATCCCATAAGGTACACTAGGATCTGGCTTAAACCAAAGCCCGCTAGTGTAAACTGTCCGGACACTGTACGTGCACAAGTGCACGGATGTGACCGAACCCTGTCGCAAAACCATGCGACCTGTCGCAATACCATGCGACCTCTACTCTTTTGCCTAAAGGCGAAAAGCTTTCTGTGTGGGACTCTAAAGACTCGACACTACGCTGGCAGTGGGTTTAACCACAGACCGCAAGCGGCACTAGCTGTGTGTAACGGTCCCCAGGTAATGCCGACAAGAAGACCGACGAGGCGAAAACCCATCTGAACTCCTACTGAGCCTGAGTGTGACATTCTCCGTACAGTCCGGTCTGTTCGTCTGATACATCGCATGGCGGGCCTAGGGGGCGGTAAACGTCAGTCCCCCAATAGCGGTACAAGTCGTGCCGGAGTGAAGCCCAATACACCCTGAGATAACACTGGAAACCTACCAGTATATCTCGTTTGCCCTGGCCAGGGACTACTCGTGTAATGGCTCTCCTAGACACAGCGCGATGTCAACCCCCAATACCGGGAGAGACGAATCCTGTCTAACCGTCACTGCCTCCAAGTGCTTCGGGACTGCACCCAACCACCACCTGTTTGCACGACTCCTTTGAGCCGTGGTAGGGTAGTGATCAAAGTACAGTGGGAACACACTCGAGGCGGAGTGACAGTGTCAAGTCAGCGGACTAAGCTGTACTCATGTCACCTGGGAACTGATAACTGACGATAGGTATAATACCAACTAGTCAGTTCCCGACGAGTCCTGTCCAGTGTACCCGTAACCTAACGAGCACCCGCATACTATCTCAAGTACGACGTACTGACGGCTGTGGGACAGACCGTCTCCCATACTGGGATGAGAAGCGCATGCGATGGTCTACTCCGGAGTATCGATGCCCTGTCTCGATAGTCCTGCGACCAGGGACCTGCATAAGGATGTGCTTATAGATTACCCAGCCCCACTAGTGTGACGGCCATCACATCGCTGGTAATCAAGCAAAGATCCTAAGGGCTCTACTAATGTGTATAGGCGATATACAAAAATAAACACATGTACACATTGAAGTAGAAACAAACCAAGTAGCATACTACTATTTTGAGCAAGATTGTATATACAAGGTGAATATCCCAAGCATCCATTAAGTAATATACAAACTAGTATGATACAGTAATGGCCTCTAGGGCATATACACTAACAAATGATTCTTTTGATAAAGTTCCTAAACTTTATAGGACTTAAAAAGGGTTTAGTTATTTTCATCGTCCATTAGCCTACCCTAATCCTACGAACCTTAACAAGCGGAGAATTACCCGCGCATGTTGGGAGAAGAAGATGAAAAGAAATTGAGGGAAAACATAATGCAAAAGATTTAAATAAAATAACTACCTTTATTAATCGACTTGAACAATCTACACTTTTAATCCATAGAAAATGATTACAACTAGTTGCTTCTCGATCTTTCCTAAGGAGGTAGTCGAACAGTCGATGATCAGCGTGGATGCGTGAGCGTCGGGAGCTTCGTGATCTCTTCGGCTTGATAACTTTTCCAAGAGGCTCTCGGTGCCCTTTTATAGTGCAAAGCCAGAATCTTTAGATTGAAAACTTGGTAAAATATATCATATATTCACCCCAAAAAATCTTAGCTCCCAACTCCATAGAAGTGCGGCGGATCCACGGCAAATGGTGGCTAGGGCCGCTGATCCGTCCTCAAAGGGTGAGATCTCTTTGTCAATTTTCTTGGGCTTTCTGATTGGGACATTTGGCAATCCAAGGCACCTTTAGAATTAGGAAATATTCTCTCGGTTGCTTCCAGACTTGGTCTCCAAGTTTGCTTCTTAATTTGGCAAGATTTCTTCAACAACTTGATTTGCTTGATTCTAGCCTTGGAAAATTCTGCATAACTTGGAAATATTCTGCACAACAACTCAAATAAGATTTTAGTAGACTTTGTTCTACTAGGATTAGTTCAATAATATTATTTGCATATATTTTCCTACCAAATACTAATTAAAATATATTAACACATGGAAAATGGTGTTTTTACACATAAACCCTCATATGTATAATATATTATAATAAAATCCTTTTTTAATATGAAAATGGTAGGAAAAATATAATACAAATGTGCAGTTTTATCAACTGAACAGGCAGAAAATAAAGAACTTACAAAAATGATGCTCTCCAAAAGAATGCTGAAATTTATTAATGAAGGGAGGCATAGCCTTTAGAATGATTTAAAGTTCCTATTTATAGAGGATAGGAAACCCTATGTTACAATTGATTCGCACGTCTACATTTACCAAAATATCTTTAGGAAGACCTAGTCAAAGTAGTCTTCAAGCTTTGGTAAAATTTTATTTCTCTGTCTCCTTAAAAGGAATTATTGGGCCTTGAAATTTCCTTTGTGGGCTCTTCTGTCTTTGGGCTTCCTTATTATTTGTTTTTTTTTATTAAAATAGCTTCTATGTTTCTTCCAGATCTCCAGTGAATAATTACGGTGGACTTTTAACCGTTCGCTTTGTAATCTTGGACCTTGCATTGCCTTGTACTTTGTGAATTTTATCTTTGATGAAGGCTTGATCAAGAGTCTTCTGTTTGTTGGTCAAAGTCCACTTTTGCATCGTCTTTTCATCATTTTCACTGTTTTCTGATCAAGAACCTGTAACCTGTAATATGTAGCAGACATGCGTCAAAAGCACCTATTTATTTATAAAAAGAATAAGAATGGGGAATATAATAATACAATATTATGGTGTGAACAGGTGGTACGGTGAAATCATCCAGGGTCGCCGCAGTTTCAGTTTCGCCATGCCGTCTGAGCCCACAGTTTCGATCCCCTATGCGGATGAACCCCCGGTGAAGTATGCCGTGGAGGTTAAGAATTGGAATTTAGATGACCTCCTACAGCCTGCAATTAGTGCTATTCCCGTGCAGCCGCCGCCGGCAATAGATATTTTAGGAAGGAGAATCTGTCAGGGTGAAGCACGCCCTTGGGGACAGGCCTATAATATTAGATTGGTTCCGAGACCCCCCGCCGGATACTTGCAGTGGGCCCGGTATATCCTATCGGCGAAAAGGACCCATTTGACGAAGATTGGTTTGTATTCGGCCATCTATGTCTCGCTCTTCGAGTATCCCTCTCCTCCGACGTGGAGGATCAAGGCCTTTATTGAACAATGGAATATCCCCTCCCATACCTTCCTTATGACGGACAGGGAGGTCTCTATCTCTTTGGAGGAGTTTGCTGAAGTCTCGGGTCTGCCAATGAGGGGGGAGCATTACGAGGAGATTCTCCCTCCTGACGGATACGTCTTTGCCACCAAGCCGCTGGTTTTTGACCTGACTCCGGAGAACGCCATTCAGCATCAATATCTGGTCTTAGTGAAGGTGTTGGAGATCTATGAAGGACTCCATCTGGAATCGGACGACCGGGGCGATAGTTTCGCAGATTTTATTGCCCGCTTCATTCGCCCGGAGTTCCTATCAGAGCGGAGCGAGAAATTCGCCCAGCTCAATGCCCCGGTTTCGGCATGGACCGCCGACCCGTCTCGGAGAATGATCAAAGGGATTTTTATCTCCCCGGCGCTGCCAGCGTCCCTTTCTCAGAAATCGCCATCCCGGGCATGGATGAGGAGACCTTTTTTATAGGGTTCTTAGGTTTGTGGCTATGCAGCTTTGCTCTTCCTATGCACCCACACCATATGCGGCCGATTGTTTTCTACCCAGCGCATCGGATGGTGGCTGGTTTGCAGTTATCAATAGGAATCGCCGGGCTGGCTCATCTTTATAATGGACTTAGCGTAGCGGCGCACGCTAGTGAGCCAGGGGTGCAACCTGCCAACTTCCTGATGCACTACTTTACCTCTTGGACGGAAATGTACGTGCACGGGGTGTTCGGTGCCCATAAGATTCCTCCCTTTTTTGAGAAATGCAGGCTCCCAAGGGTCATACGGCTGGTCGGGGCTTCGATCGTAGTTGCACCTCTGCGGGAGGCTAGGGGCCTGCTCCTTCGACCGCACCTGGTCGGGGCGAAGACTTCTTTCTTGGATAAGGTAATAACAATAGGCTCCGAGACCACCAAGTCAGTAGTGTCGCTATGCGATGATTTTAAGGACAGGGCTTCCATATTAAAAGCTCGGGAAATCATCCACCTCTATTCCATTCGGCCGGGCTATCTGGTGTTCAGGCAGAATGAGACAGCACTCTTTATGAGGTATAATCCACACCGGTTCGCTCAGCAATCGAGTTACAACCAAGGGATCCCGATGGAAGCTTTCTTGGAAAAGCCCGTGGTTAGCCGAGAGGGGATAAAGAACGCAATGCACCAGTTTACGCGGCTTAACACGGGTTCTTATTTCTTTATTAGAGAGCCGAGCTGCGTCCCCAAAGTCCTCAACGCGTACGTGGCCTGGTATGCGCATGCAATGGGGCCCGTTATTCTGATGGAGAAACGTATGCTGGTTGACCGCAAGGGTGCACCTCTCAGCGGCAATCGCAAGGCTCCCTTGAGGCCGAGGACCCCGGTCATTCCTCCATTGAAAGGTGCCGGAGTTGGACCTCCGCACATATTGATCCCTCCGCGCGGATTGCCGCCTTGCTATACTGTGGATGCGCCACCAGCCCCCCGTTCTCCAGTGGAGGCGGTAACTGTGGTATCGCCGGAATCTGGTGTAGGCGCGGATATCGGGACTGCCGTCCCAAAGTGTCTGCCAAGCGTAAATCAGTCCCGGGTGCATCCAGAGCTGGCGGGAAAAAGAAGAAGAAGTCTCTCCTTTCCCTTGACGCGATTCTTGGCTTAGAGCCTGAGGCCCCTCTTTCCAAAGGAATAAGCGAATATGGCAGCAATAAGGGCTTCGCGGTAAACCCCGCAGACACCGACCTGGCGGCCGCCATTGCGGCTTCTGAGCGATAAACGAGGCTTGAAGCGTGGTTGAGTAAACTCGCTGAGTCAGGTAATTATTAGCTGTTTTCTTCATCATTTCATCGCATTTTTTTCTTATCATTATTCTTGGCTAATACCTTTCCCCATTTTCAACAGGTGTCTCTACCGAAGAAGCTATTGCTGCCTCTTTGAAAACCTTCCAGGAAAAGGAGAAGAAACGCGCTTTAGCGGGCGCCGGTATGTCCCACCCCCCATTTTTTGAAAACAAATTTCGTTATCTTTTTCGATGGTTAACCTGACTTTCTTCCTTTGGCTCTTTATACGGGTTATACTAGTCGATGAGGGGATCCTCCCTGAACCTGTTGCTGAAGTTCCGGTCTCGTTGGGGCTGCTGCAAGAGCTTCGACTTGACAAGTCGACGAGGGATGCCTTGAAGAACTTGGAGGCATCCCTGTATATAGATGAAGACGCCTCAATGAAAGAGGCTCTGGCAAGGTCCGTTTCAACGGCCCGGGAGGAAAGGAAACGGCTGAGGCGTGAGGCGAAGGCGCGCCGGGCTGCTTTGGCTACGGGAGCGGGCCCAAGCACCATCCCTTGGGCTGATACTCCCTCTGAAGAGGCCCCCATCGCCCTATCCATTGCTCACAAACAAGTGGAACGCGCCGCTCGAAGCGCAAATGATAAGTCTACTTCAGGTAACATTTCCTTCAGAATTCTTATTGTGAGAATTATAATGCCAACGGTTCTTATATATCTTATTTTCCAGGGCCAAGTCCGACCGAGGGGGAGGCGGAGACCGTTGAACCCAGGGAAACAGAGGAGGCGACGCCTGCCGAACCCGAGCCGACGGTGGGCAACGTCGTTGAGGCTTCGGAACCTGAGACGGAGGTTAAGGGGTCTGCAGCCAAGAAGGTCATTGATGCCGAGCCTGATGTGGCGGCAGATGAAATGATCGTCGTAACTGAGCCTAGGCTAGTGGCGAACGAGGCGCTTGAGGCCGGCGATCTCGTGGTGACAGCGGATGAGCCAATGGAGATAGCGGAGCCCGAAGAAGTGGCGGGTGAGATGGGCACGACTCTTAGGGAAGAGTCGGCCGTCCTCTCTCAAGAGTCCGGCAATGCTCCTATCAATGCCCTCCCCGTCAACGATCTTCCGCCGTCTCCTGGCCGCGTGAGCACGACGACGGTCCCTATCGAGTCGGGTGATGAGGCCACTGGCGGTGGCCTCATGTTGATAGAGGAGGGAGTCGCCTCCGTTTCAACCGGGAGCTCATCAGGTAGATCCCAAGTTGCTATTTTTCGTTACTTTACAATCCTTTCTGACAAGTTCACCTTTTTCGTAACGCAGGTGCAGCCAGTGCCGATGCCCCATTGCTCGAGGGAGCGCCTTCAACGACCGCCTTGGCGGTAGTCACTTCTCCTCCCTCTCTCATACCATCGAAGATGTTGGAAGGTATGGGTTTGCAATTTATTAATCTTATCCTTCAGACGTATAATTTGTGTACTAAAAGCGTACTGTTATGTCTTTTCAGGAGTGCTCTTCGATCATCTATATCAAGTGCTGCTCCCACACTTCTCCTTCCCATCTGAGCTCGCTTCTCCCTCTGGTGGCCCTGGTGAGTATAGTTCCCGACTGATACCTTTCCTTTCGATGATGAAATTATTTCTAACTTTTTCTCGTCCTGACTGCAGTGCTACAAATCGAAAGGGGAGAAGAAAGATCGACCACGCCACCGACCCTTTCGGCCTTGCCACCTGCTTCGACTGGTATAGTAAACTATCTTATCAATGACTTTTCCCACATCTATTGAATCGTCATCTAATCGCATTTGTCTTTTCAGCAGTCGTTTCGGCCTTGGCGCCTTTTGAGTCTCATATTATAATGCCGGCAGGCCCTTGCCAGAGACGTCCATCCTCGAAAGGTGCAGCGAATAGTCTGCGCATGCTGAGCGACCATATCGAGGAACTCGACGTCGAGACTCCTACGTCTACAGCGGACTTCGCTACTATGGTTAACCCAATGTTGGTGATATTTGCCAACTTCCATGAAGAGGGCATCATCGCCTCTTGGGTTAATCACTGTCGGGAGATTGAGGCTCACCTTCATCAGCTAGAATCGATGCGTCTCTCCCCTGAGACTTTAGCCGCGAGCAATGAAAGAGCAGCATGGATCAAGGAAAGCGCTTATTACGTATGCCACTTGGAACAAGAAGTAGCTTTAATGCTACGGGAATGCTAAGAGACCTCGAGCGAGACGGCCAGTCTATGTGCTGAGGTTGAGGTGAATGCTGCCCAAGTAAAGGCTATCTTTGAGTGTCTCCTAGAGCGCATCTCCCATGGGCTAAACTTGAAGCGAAAGCTTGATGTAGCCGAGCGCAATACTCCAGGCCGCGAAGCTGCTCATCAGGCCATCAGGGATCAGCTTGCATCTGTCTTACAGCAATGGGCCCAAGTGGAGGCGGAGCTGGCAGCGGTGGCCGATCAAGAGAAAGAGGGTAAAGAAGTGCGCAAACAATTGCTAGAGCTATGCAAGACGCTTCCTTCTCAGTAACTCTTCTTGTAATTAGGCACATGTAGAATTTTTTCTTTTTTCAATAATATGTAGCCATTCTTTAATACTTTGTACGCTTCATGCTGTACTTGATTACATTCAATAAAGATACATATTTCTTTTTGCAATATCTTGTATACTCTTTGGCTCTCTGTCTTTTCTTATTATCAGCATGCTGTCATAATTAGCAGGTAATAGAGTAAGCATCTTGATTTCTTCACGAGATAGCGAGGGCTTAGGCCGCAGGTTCAGATCTTCCGCCTAAGACTTTTTAACTCTATGAGCCGTGAGGGTCTCATAGAGATTTTTCTCCCTACGGATCGAGAGGATCTCGTAGGGGTTTTTCTCCTTAGGAATCATGGGGATTCCTAAGTGTGGTTTTCGCTTATAAGTCGTAAGGATCCTATAAGAGAATTCTTCCCTCTTGCGAGTCGGGAGGACCCGTAAGCGGTTGTTTCCCTCCTTGTTGAAACTCAACTTTGGAGAGTGAGACCCGTGAATAGTATGCAAGAGACCGTTTTAGATCGACTTGTAGGGTCCCATTGTTCAGGAGGCAAGTTTTTTAATCCCTGGTGCCTGAGGCTTCACCTTGCAAGTTGAGACGAATCGAGAATTTCCCGCAGAGAAACTGGTTTCTCTGCGAGCCGACGCGAATCAGGAGGCTCTCGTCAAGGATTATTTGTTTCCCTGAGTTGAGTAATTTGCTAAGGATTATTTGTTTTCCTAGCGCCAAGGATTATTTGTTTCCCTGGTGTTGAAACGGGTCGAGAATTTCCCACGGAGGCACTGGTTGCTCTGCGAGTCGACGCGGATCAGGAGGCTCTCGTCAAGGATTATTTGTTTCTCTGAGTTGAGGAATTTGCTAAGGATTATTTGTTTCCCTAGCGCCAAGGATTATTTGTTTCCTTGGTGTTGAAACGGGTCGAGAATTTCCCACGGAGGCACTGGTTGCTCTGCGAGTCGACGCGGATCAGGATGCTCTCGTCAAGGATTGTTTGTTTCCCTGAGTTGAGGAATTTGCTAAGGATTATTTGTTTCCCTAGAGCCAAGGATTATTTGTTTCCTTGGTGTTGAAACGGGTCGAGAATTTCCCACGGAGGCACTGGTTGCTCTGCGAGTCGACGCGGATCAGGAGGCTCTCGTCAAAGATTGTTTGTTTCCCTGAGTTGAGGAATTTGCTAAGGATTATTTGTTTCCCTAGCTCCAAGGATTATTTGTTTCCTTGGTATTGAAACGGGTCGAGAATTTCCCACGGAGGCACTGGTTGCTCTGCGAGTCGACACGGATCAGGAAGCTCTCGTCAAGGATTGTTTGTTTCCCTGAGTTGAGGAATTTGCTAAGGATTATTTGTTTCCCTAGCGCCGAATATATGCGAGCTTTCCTTGGAGGGACCGCAGCTGTTTGAGAGTTCTCGGCGGAGGCATTTCCATAATCGCCTTAATCTTGGACAGATCTATTTCGATACCTCGGTGTCGGACGATGAATCCCAGGAATTTGCCCGAAGAAACTCTGAATGCACACTTGAGAGGGTTCATCTTTAAATTGTATTGTCGAAGGCGTCGAAATACAGTCTTTAGATGCTCGAGATGTTCCTCGTATGATTTGCTCTTAACCACGAGGTCGTCGATATAGCACTCGACGATTTCATGTATAAGGTCATCGAAATCATTGTCATGGCCCTCTGATAAGTAGCACCGGCGTTCTTTAAACCGAAGGGCGTCACCTTGTAACAAAATATTCCCAAAGGAGTCCGGAAAGCCGTATGTTTCTGGTCTTCAGGATGCATCTTTATCTGATTATACCCTGATGAACCGTCCATGAAGGAGAAAACTTCATGAGTGGACGTATTGTCTATCATCAATTCGGTGACTGGCACCGGGAAATCATCCTTCGGGCAGGCTTTATTGAGATCCCGAAAGTCTACACATATGCGCACCGTCCCATTTTTCTTCATTACCGGGACGATATTAGCGATCCAATCAGGATATTGAACATCCTGGATGAAGCCAGAGTCGATTATCTTCTTGACCTTGGCTTTGATGCTCATCTCAAGCTCGAGTTGCATTCTCCTCGGTGCATGTTTGACTGGCTTGATGTCCGGGGATATCGCCAATTTATGTACAGCAACTTCTGGATCCAATCCCGGCATTTCAGAATAGTTCCATGCGAAGCAATCTCTATTCTGTATAAGGACGTCTTTTAATGCAGCCACCCTCTCTTCAGATAGCAGCTCGCTGACAAATGCCGGTCGCGAATCATTCACCGTCCCTAACTCGATTTTCTTGAGGTTATCTGCAGTGGTATGTATTCCATCCTCCAGTTCTTTCGGAGCTGGCGGAAACTCTGTGATCACCTCATCATCGCTGCTTTCGAGGCACCAGGGAAGGCTGTCCATGTCTTCGGGCTCTTCTTTTAATATTGCTATCATGTGACAGGTGCGAATCCGCTTCCAATCCCAATGTGGAGTTGGTTCTGTTCTCGTGGCTTTGGGTTCATGCTTTTGTGGCGGTGTTACCCTCCAGTTGTCGGACAGAGCGAATTTGCCAAGCTGATACTGATCTTCGACCCAATTCTTAAAGGTGAAGCAGTCTTCGAGAGGGTGCCCTATTACTCGATGGTAAGAGAAATAATTTAGGTCAGAGACTTCACCTGCTCGTTCGGGGTGCTTGGACTCTGGTAGTGTAAGCATTTGATGTATTAGAGCAAGATCAAGTATCTTCTTCGTTTTGTCCCGAGGAAACGAGTACGCTCGACCCATTTTCTTCATGAGGGATAGCTCAATAACGCTCGACTCCCGTTTGTGTGGATTCTTAGCCCCACTTTGTTGCTTTTGAGCGCCTTTTCGGCCTTTCAAATTGCTTCTGCCTCTGCGTCGAGCCTTTTTTATAACAGGTTGACATGGTGTAGCATTTTCGTCTTTCACGACCTGTTGAAGGAGGCGTTGCGTTTTGGCTCTCTCGTAGATTGCCATTTCGTGATTGTGATCATCTCAGACTTTTTGTTCAGCTTCCCTTATAAGCCTGTCCATTTGTTCTTCAAACGATGGACTGGGCACTTTTGTATCAGGAACTTTTACTGGTTCGGGATTAGTGTCCTCCCGTTGTGCATCTGCTTCTTCATTGAAGTCATGCACGACGTAATAGTCGCGAAGCAGTTCCCGTTTCTTGGAGCGAACGTATCCGAGCCCGATCGTCTCTATCCTCCCACTAGGCAGCTTGTGCTGAGTTCCGGGAGCGTTCCAGACTCTATCATAGAATTTGGCATTTCTAACGGTCTGTTTGAAGGGTATCCCTTGGCGCTTCAACAGCCTCTTCAAGCCTTCTGTATAATATTTGGGTAGACGAATGGGTTGAAGCCTGTCCAGCGTTGGATCTGCACCGTGCCAGATTTCTTTCTCCACTTTGTTTTCTTCAGAGTGGTAGAATAGAATTACCCTTTCGCCTTTTCGCATGGGTAGGACATAGAACGTCCGCAGCTCCTCTACACTGTCGGTATCGAGCGTATCCAGTTCTTTATAATGTTTAAGCGGCACCATGGCGACTTGCAGACTTTGCTCTTCATCAGCAGAAGCTCGTATTGAAGGTCGAGTAGAGAATACAACAAGGACTTCATCTTCCGAATCACTACCAAAGATCAACGAGGGAGCGGATGGTCCTGGCTTGGTGTATTGGGGCGAACCCGAATAAACTATCTCCTCTTCCTCCTCGGTATCACTGCCGAAGACAGGGATGGTAGCGTTAGTTTTGTTCTCCGGCTTGTGACACCTTTTCGTGTCTTCGAAACTTGGCAAGAAGTATTTGGCATCTTCATATTTGCGAACTTCATTCACGGAAAACGGATTCAATTCTCCTGCCACGGTGTACTCGAGACCATCCCTACAATATTTCATACACTGATGCTGTGTAGAAGGGATGATATTGTACTCGTGTAACCATGGTCGGCCGAGCAGAGCATTGTAGCATGTCTTGGCATATATGACATGGAATTTAATGTCTGTGACGAGCAACCCGAAGTGTAGCGTCAATATCACAGATCCAAGAGTTTTTGATGATTGGGAATCGAACCAGGAGATGGTGATCTTGTCTCTAGCAAGGTGTTGGACACTCATGCAGATTTCCTTTAACACCCGCACGTTGAGTAGATTAACAGACGATCCGTTATCGACCAAGATTTTACTGATCTTTATGTCATGGCAGTATCCTGAGACATAAAGGGGAATGCGTCAATTACTTCATCCGATGGCTCCAAAATTTTTGGTTCAGGATCTGCCCCCAGCTTTTCAGTACAAGGAGTCTCCTCATCGTCTACGAACGAATGGGAAATCACATGACAGCTTGCCACATATTTCTCGGATTCATCCGACGAACTATCTCCCTCATCTTCCTCTTGAAAGACCTGGTTGAGGAACTCTTGGAATGTAATGGGAGTCCGTGCCTTCTGGTTGTATTCCTCCAGTGCGTCAATTTGTCTTTGCAAGTCCATGCGCTTGTCGCCAGGCTTCACGGGCTTCTTTGATTTCTTTTTCTTCTTCTTTGAAGATTTTGACGGCTGGTTATGAATGCTTGGGCCACTTCCACCGATCTTTTGAGTTGGACGAGGCTTCAACATCCCTTCAATGATTTGCGGCTCCAACGGGTTCTTCCATTTGATTGCCGGGCATGTTTGAAGATCATTTAGCATCCTCTTCGTCTTGGCTGATAATATAACCTCCCAAGGAGCTTCCTCAACGACAGAGCATGTTGCCCCCGGCGTATTCATCCCCTTAGAAGTGTGGGGCTGCGGTGGATTCACCTTCCATTTGTCGGACAATGCGAATTTGCCCTGTCGGTACTGGTCTTCAAGCCAATTTTTGAAGACGTAGCAATCCTCGATCGGATGACCCAGTACTCGATGATAAGTGCAGTAGTTTGGCTCATTGACGTCACTCGGTTGCGACGAACGTTTTGGATCTAGCAGATTTATGAGTCGATTGCGCAACACCAACTCGAATAACCTTCTCGTTTTATCTCGGGGAAACGAGTAAGAACGTCCCATCCTATCCTCCAGGGGTACGTACGGGCGCATATTATTTTGACGAACGACCAGCTTTGGATTGTTCGGCTGTTGCTGAGTATTAGCGACAACGATCGCTTTCCCCTTTCCCTTCTCATTTCGGGAGTCCGGCTTTGGAAGAGGAGGTTTATGACCCATCTGATCCATTTGCGCCAGCTTGTCGATTAGAGCCTGGAAGGTGGTCGGGTTGAAGAACATCATAAATTGTGAGATGGTTGCTTGCGAATCGAGGGTTCCCACAAATATTCCCACCGCAGGGGCTTCTTCTATGTGCTGCTCGCATTTTGACCATAAATTACGCCACCGTATAGCATATTGGGCCCATGTTTCGCCCGGCTTTACCCTGGCATTAATCAATGCCGTTATCGGGGTACGCTCGCTGGCACTCGCGAAACGTTGGGTAAAAAGAAGTTCCATTTCAGCAAAGGTCTTGATAGAGCCGTTCGGGAGCTCGGAATACCACTCGAATGCTGTATCCGACAAACTACCAACGAACTGACGGAGTAACAATTTATCATCCCCACCGGTGTTGCCGCAAAACGCCCTGAACTGAGCAACATGTTGGTGGGGATTGCCAGTCCCCTTATACACATGGAATTTTGGTATCGTATAACCTGGCGGGTACTTGATCTGATCATACCTACCCGGATACGGCCGTCCCATTTTTACGACCTGACCGGCTACTTCCGTCGCTTGATGGACCCGGATCTACTGAGCTATATATTCGTCCAGGTCGGACTTAGAGATTGCCTCCTCTTTGGCTGCTGACAAAGCCGGAAGAGGATTCGACGTTTCTCCCCTATCATCTTCAAGGATGATCGGGGGATCTTCAGCGGGTGGATCCGGTTGAATCATCATGCCCACCATGTCCTGGAACAGGAGGGCCATTTTCTTTATGCTGGCCGCTTGTTCTGCAGCCTCTTTATCCTTTTTCTCTAATATGCGACGAAGGAATTCGGCGTCAGTTTCTTGTTCCTGACGTTCATCCGAGGGGGTCTCAGGGGTTTCTTTTGGCCCAGTAAGTGCGGCCATAGCGGTCATCATCTCCTGGAGCTTTTGCTGTTGCTCCTGAGCTTTAGTTACTGACCGCGTAAGCGGTCTATGACCCGTGGATGCACGGCTGTCTTCTTTTCCTGACGCCATGTATACTGTATGAACTGTTATGCCCCCAGACTTAGGGCGTTTATGTTCACCATTTTTAATATTTGCCGCTGGCGCGGGGATTTTCTCTGGCCTCCTTCTTTTGTGGGCCGTTGAAGTTGAAGGGGCCGTTGCAGTAGGCACCCTGGTGATCGTTGTCCTCTGCTGTTTAATAGGACAGTCCTTTTCCTTTTGCACCTTCGCCTTTTTCTGTTGGCGAGAGTGCTCTGGATCAATCACGGAGTCTTGAACCCTCCGCCAAACTTTATAAATTTTTGAAGACAGCCGTTGAGTGGGTTGTTCCTGCTTTGTTTCCGGAATTCTCTCCGCCGGTGGAGGTGATCTTTTCAATGTGGCGGTTGGAGAGTTCTTACGTACCCTCCTCAGCAATTCAAAGCTGTTCCCAGTTGGAACAGCAGCGTTGACTTCCACTAGTGGAGCGAGTGGAGTTAGCCCTGAGGGGGAGTTGCCCCCTTCCTTCCTCACTCGTCGCCAATGGCGACGTCGAGCATGATGAGTCGTTGGGACTGGCTCGGAGACGTCGAGCATGATGAGTCGTTGGGACTGGCTCGGAGATAGAGACGTCTTCTTTTTGCCCCTTGTTCATCTGAGGCGCTGTTGGTGTTAACCTCTTAAAGACTGAGGTTGTTCTTTGCAGGGTAATATCCAATCTTTCAAAGACAGATCTTCGTGTAGGGGAGGAGCAGGAATCGTCAGTCTTGAAAAGACTGACTCTTTGACGGAAGAAGCCGCCTTAAAGACTTCCGGAGCAGCGGCCGTTGCCTTCCTTGGGACAGCCAATTTAGAGTCCCTGGGCTTCTTAGCGGCCCCTTCAGAGTTTTGATCCAGCCTCGAAAAAACAGAGGCTGTTGTCTTGGTGGTGGGCGACCCGTTGACAGGGGCCGTCGTAGCAGTGAGCCGGTCGAAGACCGACTTCTTATTCACTTCCGGTGCAGGTATCGGCATAGAGAAGCTTGTAGGTGGGACCATGGTCCCGAAAAACAGGCTGGCGGTGGCCTGGGTCACCTGTTCTACCGGCATAGCGAGGAAAGAGGCTGCTTCGGGCCCATATGCTACACCTCTAGGTGAGGTGGAGCGTCCGTTGCAGTGGCACTTTGAGCAGTTGGTGCAGTTAGAGGCCATGGATGCTTGAGTTCTGCGCCAGACAAAAGACCAAATCTTAGTAGCTTGAAATCCAAAGGCAACCGTTAACAAACCGCGATTGATTCACGAAGACGACACACGAAGTGTGGAGTGGAAAGAGGAAAATGTCCCACCGGGCGTACCAGAATCTGTTCCCCTCCGAATGGCGGCCGAGGCATTAGGACGTCTGTGCCTGTGATTTGGGGCAGATGCTATTTGGTTTTATCCATCCACCTCTCCGAAGATGCCAAGTTGATTTATGGCACCGTGTATCGGAGGTTTAGACGGATAAGGCCGATGTAGCAGACTTCGTCAGATTCCCCATCACTTGAGGGGTTTTTGATTGTGGGGATGCTCTTCCCTGCAGGCGCAAGCCCCTGCAGTTAATTACGCTACCGCATCGCGGTAACAACTTTCTCCTTCACCAGAATTTCACTTCATGTCGTGTGTGTTTGTTTCGTCTGTGGTTGCCCGTAGATTATATACGGAGACTGAGTAATGCCGTCGCCCATAGGACGTGGATTAGTCCAAATCCGTATTTACTTAGATTTGGGTTTTGGGTTTTGGTTTAAGGATACGTTAGCCGTATTGAGGCTAAGATCAACTTAAACGTTCGTTAAGGATACGTTATTCCTGTTTGAGACTAAGATCAACTTAACGTGGTGATCCATTTAATATATGGTCGTCGGGACTCGTCACCTCTCTGACGTCGTTGAAGGATTACAATGATATGTGTCAGAGGAGTTCAGAGATGTACCCTTGAGCCAAAGTTGATTTAGGGTTTTATAGTCTATTTGAATGTTTAAGGATACGTTAGCTGTATTTGGGGCTAAGATCAACTTAAACGGGACCGTTTAGATCCGGCAAAAGAGCATTTGGAGGCTCTACTGCTCCAGTTTAAGGACATGGTGGTCTATCGGCAGTTTAAGGACGCGGTGGTCCATCGCCAGTCTAAGGACGTGGTGGTCCATGTTCCAGTTTAGGGACGTGGTGGTCCATCGGCAGTTTAAGGACGTGGTGATCCGTCGCCAGTTTAAGGACGTGGTGGTCCGTCGCCAGTTTAAGGACGTGGTGGTCTATGTTCAAGTTTAGGGACGTGGTGGTCCATCGCCAGTTTAAAGACGTGGCGGTCCATGTTCCAGTTTAGGGACGTGGTGGTCCATTATTAGTTTAGGGACGTCTCGGTCCGATATTAGTTTAAGGACGTCTCGGTCCGTCATTAGTTTAAGGACATTTCGGTCCAATATTAGTTTAGGGACATCTCGGTCCGATATTAGTTTAAGGACGTCTCGGTCCGTCATTAGTTTAAGGACGTCTCGGTCCACGAGTTTAAGGACCCCGCGGTCCATATTCATTTATGGTCGTTGGGACCCGTCACCTCTCTGACGTCGTTGAGGAATTATAATGATAGGTGCCAAAGGAGTTCGGAGATGTACCCTCGAACCGGTTGTAAATTGATTTAGAAAAGCAGCCGTGCTCAATTTAATTTGAGGACTTATGGCCATGACTGGGCTAAGTCCAGTTAAAAAAAAAATTCAACGCTTTTATTTGTTTTTGGTCTGTTAGACCTGTGCTAGGGCATGGCCCATTTTTTTTTTAAATAATGCATTGCATTATTTTTCTTTGTTTTAGTTGGGCTCTGCCTTTTTATAAATGATGCAGAGCATCTATTTTGTTTGGGCTCTGCCTTTTTTATTGCTTTGCAATTTATTATGGCCTGTTAGGTCTTTTTGGCTTGGGCCTGGCCCTTTAGGAAATGCATTGCATTTGTCAGGCACTTTGCGCCAATCAGAGAGCGCAAGCGCTTGTGGTGACGACACGTGTCATGCAAGCGCAGCGCGCTGCGCTGGTGCACTGCGCTTGCGCTGCTGGCACGTGGCACACTTTGGTGAGTTGCGCCAATTACAAAGAGCAAAGCTCTATCTTAAAGCGCATAGCGCAAGTAGTTCAGATGTTGACACGTGGCGCTTTCCCAAGAGCGCAAGAGCGCAGTTTGCAAGTGCAAGGCACTATAAATTTAAGGATCTTTTAGATTCAAGAACCAAAGGTTCATAACAGAAGTGCAAAGCACTGTTTGCTTTCTTGATCTAATTTAGATCGAAGAAAACAAATCTCTTGTTTTTCTTATCTCAGAGAACCAAAGGTTCATAAAAAGTGCAAAGCACTATTTTTATTTTATATATATATATTTTTTGGACCGATTATTAAAGATCATTGATCTTGTTTTTAGATCTATGATCTGTTCATAAGAGAACTTTCTCTTTTTTCTAAAGGCTTTTTACCTTTTTTGTTCTTGAGGAGTTCCTCAGAGTTCTCTCTGTTTAATTTCTCTCAAAATGTTCATCCCTTTGAATTGAGGCTTAGGGTCCATTTTATAGTGCCCATAAATTAGTTAGATTTGTTAAAAAGATCTTTCTGAGTGATTTAGGGAATTTTCCCCACCATTGGATCTTTGATCCAAAGGCTTCTGTTTCACAGAAGAAAATTTTCTTGTTTTAACAAGAACAGAAAGATTTCTTAGAATTTTAATTCTGTTTGGCGCAAATGCTCCAGAGCGTGACACGTGTCACGCAGCACACAGCGCAGCGCAGCTGTGCTTGCGCATCTGCGCTGACATGTGTCGCACAGCGCAGCGCTGCTACGATTGCGCAACTGCGCTGACACGTGTCGCGCAGCGCAGCACTTGCGCAAAAGCGACTGCGCTGACACGTGTCGCGCAGCGCAGCGCTTGCGTGACTGAAGCTTTGCTTTTATTTTGTTTTTAATAGAGCTTTGCTTTGATTGGGCGCGCTGCCTTGGGCGCTGCGCTGCCGTATCAATTTTTGATACGTGGCGCGTTACGCGCAGCGCAAAGAATTTGAAGCGTTGCTTCGAATTTTGAATTTTGAAATTCAAACAGAGCTTTGCTCTGATCGGGGGAAACACGTAGTTTAAGAACGTTCTAAGTAGTGCAAGTAACGCGATGGACCCTCTAGAAGACAACAAACCTTAACTCGATTATGTGATCGTCTTGAACTGCCTTTTGAACCTTAGGGTTTGGGGCAGTACGGCGTGCCACATGTGAGGCGTTGGCTTGACCCTTCTACGGCTGGACTGTTGCTACTGTGGCATGAAGTGGATGTTTTTAAACTTATTTCAAGAGTTGAGCTGTTTCGGGAAAACTTGGGTGTTCGAATATTCGATCGGAATGTTTAACATTTTCTATTTATCTGGAATGCGATACAATATTTGGAATCCATATGTTGTTATGAGATAACTGATTGGGATGTTATAAACATAGCACTTTAGTCTCACTTGATCGGTTGCCACGGAATTTTGATGTGATCAAAAGTCCGTCGCAATCACGTAGTGTACGCGGATACTCGCCGGATAAACTTAATAGACAGCTACACCCCTTAGCCCCGACCAAGTGACTGTAGGAGAACCCCGTCGCCAAAAGCATCCGTTCGGGTGCTCGTGGCAGCGGTGTTCCGGCTTGGTGCACTTCGTCGATGGCATCAGGGGTGCGGCCGTCTACTAAAGCCTGCGACGAGCATTCGATCAGGTCGTCTGGAATCTTGTTGAATTGCCCGACATGATATTGAAAAGAGTTTTCGATAATGAGACTAAAATGCGGGGTTTATAACTGGTTAGGCATGCGATGTCTAAAAAGGTTGCGGATTCCAACTGTTGTAGTTTTACACTTTCTTTTCTGTGACCGTAAGTGTAGTATGTAGTGGTATTGCCGATTGTCGTTGCTATACGTCGACGACAATCGGTGTATGCATACTTACTTACGTTGATGACATGTGATGTTATGTGTTGCTGGATATGTTATATTGGATCGTCGTGTTTGAATAGCCGGGGGTTTTTATGTGAGATGAGTGTTTTTCATTTTCATTCATGTAAAAACTTGTATGTAATATTCTTTTATTGGGGCACTTCCAGGTTGCGGAAGATGTCACCGTTCATGTATATTATTTACTTTTCTGCACTAGGATAGACCCAAGGAAGAGAGCATAAGTAACCGGGTTCTGAGGTCCAATGGGAGACCTACTCGAGGAGTCGAGTCCGGGTCTCCTAACCCTAGAATTGGTAGGGTTGCTTGCCACTCTCATAGGGGTTTAAGGATGTGGGTTTGGCTATTCATCACGACCGTGGAATCCGTGTTTTATACTGGCTCGTACTAAAACACGGACGTCCTACTATATCCAATATTTCATATATGTTTTTTCTGCTGCGATATCTGTGATGTGATCATGTGATGTTCTGTGATAGATAAAGTATAGTATATATAATTTATTATATAGACGTTACTTATGTTTTACACCCGCGCTAGCCCTGCCCCGCTCTGCCGTTAGTTACCTAACCTAACGGTGCACGAGGGGACATCGAGGCGAATGCGGATGGCATAAGTGTCCGTCATATTTATCTGTGATGTTTAGGTACTTAAATGATGGGACTTCATTAATGTGATTAATGAAAGAAAAAGAAACCTAAAAGATGTTGTGGAATTGAATTTTCAAAAACAGGTAGCTACTGTTCTTGCTTTGCATCGCGGTGTTCCTTGTAGAACATCCTGCACCTTATTCGATGAGGAAAGGGCCGAGATCCCTTCACCGGGAGTGACCCCTTTAGCAACAACTGGTAGATGCTACACACTCGGTTTGTATTTTGATTGCTTCTATAGTTTCTGCTTTGCACAGTGATATATATGATATATCCCGCACCTCATTCGACGAGGAAAGGGCCGACGATCCCTTCACCGGGAGTGACCCCTTTAGCAAAACTAGAAAAGCCTAAAAAAACACTCCATTTTAAAATCATTTGATTCTAAAACGATATCAAGTTCATTACGCAATAGGTTTTCAGAAAAACCTGTCGTAGCCCTCCGTCATTTTAGGTAAGTTGTATATAGTATTCGTGCTATATTTGTTGGCTTTCGTCAAGGTGTAGTATGCGGTAGCTATATGCTCCTTATCTGCTGCATATGATGCGATTGGATTAGGGTAGTCGTGCAGCTTTGTTGACTTTCGTCAAGGGTCGTGCGGATAGGTTTAATTCAATCAAGAAATGACGGGTTGGACTTGACTAGTAGCCTATGGTTTGTTGGCTTTCGTCAAGGTCATAGGATGCTAGAGGCAAAATATTATCGGGAATTTCAAGTGTTGAAATTTGCAATGAGATTGCATACCTTCTATGAGATAGTTGGATCCCGATACCCGCTGCGAGTAAGAGTTACTCCTGGGAGAGTTTTACACATTACAATTAGCCGATCAAGTAGGTGTCTAGAAAGGTGTCAACAGAGTTACGCCTCTGGGAAAACGAGGTTTACATTAATTAGGTTCGTGCGAAAGCACGGGGGACCACCCTCAAAGTACCGACACTGGCCTGGCTGAAAGATTGGCGAACCTGTAGCGTGTAATTAATCCTGGCTACTCTTTCCTTTTAGGGTTTGAAGAAAGATTTGATAAAAACAGTGGGAGCCATCCTGATTAGATAAAATAAAAACCAATCTGATATTCAAGAGCATATGCTGAGTGTTTTCTTCTCTCTCTCTCCAGGTAGCGACCATATCACGCCTTAATCAAGATAATAATACGGATTATTGACCGAACCCGCTTGTTATACTGAGCTGGGGAACGTTGGTCCCGCTCCAACTTATAATTGTTATAGGACCGAGCAGAAAATAGGGGAATACCAGAATTCCTATGCCGCCCAAACGAAGAAAGTACATATGATGCATCTCCTTCGGGTGTGTTCTTTATAAAGAACTTTTTCTTTGTATCCTCTACGTCCTGGGTATTTGATACCGGATCTGGATCCCAGATATGTAATCTGTTACATAGGGCTATAGAAAGGTAGAAGAACTGAGAACGGGTGATAAGTTTCATGAGGCAGAAAACGGTGCAAGTGTTGCAGCCAAGTCTGTTGGTCACTGTCACCCTATATTCCAAATACATTGATTCTGAACGAATGTTATTAGATACCGAACCTGATATACAAAATCATATCAGTCTCTTTAATAGTTAAGAAATGATAAAATTTTGTATTGTTGAATAATGTTTTGAACATTTCCTATATCAAAAGTTGATCGGTTCAGGCACGTTATCTAAAAGCATTGACGTTCTAAATCAAATTACAGTTCCTAGTATACTGAACACACACAAGCGGAAGAGTTTAGAAATGAACGAATCCTTCTTGAGGTTTTGTAGACTAGGTCATATCAATGTGACCCGACATGCTTAAGTTACATTTTAGATGCATATTTAAATTAGTTTGAATTTACATCTTATGAAACTTGCCAGTCATGTCACAAAGATAAGATGACCATAGCTCTGTTTATTGAAACAGAGAAAGAGTTAGTGAACTCTAGGGATTGATACATGATGATGTATGTAAGGTCCCCTGTCTACACATGCCAAGACCGGTTCTTTTTATTTCATTACATTCTATGATGATCTCTCAAGATTCAGACATATGTTCCTGTTGAAACACAAGTCCGAACCTTTTGAGATATTCACAGAATATGATTTAGAAGTAGAGAACCAAAATACGGGTACAAGTATTATGTTCTTTGATGAGATCAAGGAGGAGAATACTTGAGCACGGAATTCCTGGACTATTCTAAAGGAGAATGAGATTCTCTCTTAGCATTATTCCTCCGCATACACCACAGCACGTCGGTGTATCGGGGCGGAGCAGATACACCCTATTTGATATGGTATGCTCTATGATGAGTACTACTGAGTTACCTTTTTCCTTTTGGGGGTTATGCGCTTGAGAATCTGCATACCTATTGAATAGGGTTCAAATTAAATTAGTTGCCTACCATTTCATATGTGATATGGAAAGGGAAGAGCCCATATCTTAAGTTTGTTAAGATTTGGGGTTGTCCGGCCTATGTCTAAAAGAAAAAATCCGGACAAGCTCGAGGCAATGTCTATTATGTAGAACTGGAAAGGTTCCAGCTATACAAACAGCAGCTGATGATTTGACAGAACCAAAGGATTCATTAGTCCCCGACGAACCTCAGCCTCTCCGCCGATCTCGTAGGGTTCCTCATCCGCCTGAGATACTTCGGTTTCTCGATGACAGTGGGAGTGAGAAATGCATCATTAGATGATGACCCAACTAGTTTCGAGCTGGCCATCAGGAGTAGGACTCTATAAGAATGGCTGGATACTTAGCGATCTGAGATGGAATCCTTATACACCAATAAAGTATGGACTTTGGTTGCTTTATCTGAAGGGTTAAATCCCCATCAGGAGCAAGTATATCATGAGAAGATTACATGGTGTACATGGAAAAGTTGAGACTTTCAAAGCTAGACTTGTTAAAGGTTTGCATCATTGACCAGATATGGATCATGATGAAACATTTTCTAAGGATCTAAGCTTAAGTCCATTCAGACCCTACTTGCCACGGCTACATACCATGACTACAATATCTGGCGGTTGGGTGTCATGACTGCTTTTCTAAATGATGTTGTAGAGGAGAAAGTCTATAAGTACACAGTCAGAAGGCTTCGTAGACAGTGGGAGCAGTGGAAACGTGTGCAAGATGTTTTATGTGATGAAGCAGGCATCGCAGAGTTGGAACATCTGTTTTGATGAGTTAGTCAAACAGTTTGACATCATCAAAATGGAAGATGAACCTTATATATACAAGAAGGTAGTAGGGAGTATGGAAATGATCCTCGTAGAGTACGTGGATGACATACTCTTGATAGGGAAGGAGTTTCCTATGCTACGCTCGGTCAATCTCCGCTTATCACAAGGATTCTCCATATAGGATCAAAATGATACCTCCTAAATCCTGAGTTTTCATCTATGAGATAGATGTAATTGGATGCTAGGATTCTCACTAGTAGAAGTGAGATGGTATCAATCGATCCTGGGGAGAATCACTGGAAAGGTTCCAGGGTGATAAGGACAACTGAATGTCAATCACATGCATTGTCTTTACCCTCAGTGGAGGGACGGTATGTTAGAAGAGTTCCAAGCTAGATACCGTGGCATACTAGACGATAAAGGCTGGATACGTCGCTACTTAAGATGCTACCAAAGAGGCTGTCTGGGTGTATATTAGTTCATGAGATGAACTTAGTTCCTCCCATTGTGTGACAATGGAGTTATGGCTTATGCCAAGGAATGTCCGTCCCATCAGTGATCCAGACATATTCTAAGGCAGTATCACCTGATCATGGAGATGGTTGATCTCCAAGGAGATCGAGGTTAGGAGAGCAGACTCAGAGGATAACACGGCGGATCCACTCACAAAGGCCTTTCCCAGAGAGAGACTTTTATGGGATGGTTGAGTATGAGATACTACAACCACTGCTATCATATGGCCCAAGTGCAAGTGGGAGATTGTTAGTTTTATGTATGCCCTAGAGGCCATTACTATACATAGGATGTATATTGTAGTGGATGCTTGGACATATATAAGGAGGACTTTCTTGCTCGACATGATAGTATGCTATCTGGTTGCTCATTACCTTAACGTGTACACTGATTGTTTCTCTGTTACATGTTGGTAAAGCCCTTAGGATGTGTACTTGACTACCTGGACTATGATGCGGATCATACCAGTGGGGACATAGTAGTCCATAAGTACATCCTTTAAGGTTCCTAGTCGTGGGTATATCGAGATGGGGCATCGATATACCATAGTAGACTAGCGTATACCTTCTCGACCCATACAAATGGGCGATGGATGATCCCATATCCATTGGTGTTTGACATCAGAGATGATATACGGGTGCACAGTGGAGACTGGGTACACTGGACGGACTCGCCGAGAACTCCCAGATGGTATTATACCTCACGTCAGATGGCAGTTCTCTGGTGACACTAGTACAGGTTAGTCTGTAGACCTGAGATCGTCATAGAGTCTTGTGTGATTCCCACTGTGCTTTGATTTCCACCTTACCACATCCAAGAGGGCATGCAAAACGGTGGTTTTTGGGTACAGTCCCGAATCACATGGAGGCAATGAGCGATAGGAGGGGATTCGTCTCTCCCCGTATAGGGAGTTGATGTTGCGCTGTGTTCGATTGGCTATAACCGGAAATCCCTGGCCAGGGTTGCTGAGATTTACTGGTAAGTGTTACCAGTAGTTTCTCGAATTGTTATAGACCTCATATCGACACGACTTATCGAGCTACTGGGATCTGACGTTTACCACCCCTAGGCAAGATATGCGACATATAAGACGACGAGACCGGACTGTACGGTAAGTGTTACTGATTGGATTCACAGGAGTGTGAGCGGGCTTGCTTGTTGATCTTCTGATCACTCAATACCCGGGTAGGTATTACGTTTAGCAGACCGCTTGCGGCTTGTGGGTGTTTGATATGATCATCACCTGCTGCCGGCGTATTGACGAGTCTTTAGAGTCCTACACAGAGGTTTCCTGGCTCAAGCGAAACGAAATAGGAGCGCATATGAGATATGTGCGGGACTGAGAATAATACCAGTATGTGATACTGTATTCTATTCTCGCAATTTGTATCATTGGACGGTTATATATGATATTGCCGGGTTACCGAATCAAGTGTTGATTCGATATATTGATACACTTGATATTAGTCGGTTATATGCAGTATGACCGGATCATTAAATCAAGTGTTGATTTAATGATTTAATGTATAATTATATATATTATATATATTACTTTACATTAACTAGTATTTGTTCACTTAAGATGGATTTTCTCACTTGATGTGCATATTATATATATGATATAGTTTTGTGCACTAGTTTGTATCATGTTTGATGATACAAGCAAACTTGGGTGTATGTTTGATTTAAACCATGTTTAGTTAATGGTTAGGGTTTCATTTGCCTTATTTATTTTATTTTATTTATTTATTTTTAGCAAGAAACAAAAACAAAATGGTGGTGGCTTTTCTCACTTTGGCTTGAAGCTTCATGAAGCTTTATAGCACCTTTGACAAAGTCTAAGCCATTTTGTTTTATTCTTAACCTAACCATTTAACTAAACCCTAATTTATTCTCTACACTCACCCATGGTTGCTAAATGATAACCATCACTTGATTTTGTTTTAATTGATAATTCTTTTTCCTTCTTCTTCTTCTTCATCTTCTTCAAGTGAAGAAGAAAGCTTTCTTGAAAATGTCTAAGTGATGATTCCAAGTGAGAAATCCAAATCCAAAGTGAACCCACTTCATATTTCTTCATCCTCTACCACCTGCCATGTAGTATAGGGTGTTTTCTTCACAAGTTTCATGACTTGGTGAAGTTGGAGCTTGATCTTGAGTTGCCTCGACGTAGATCATCTTCGGCATCGAAGTCAACGACCTAGCTCGATCTTTTCTCCGATGAAACCACCGTGAGAGTCCAGTATTCCGATGGTTGCAGCGGAGGGACGTCATCATGGAGCCAAAGAAGTGGAGGACCGGATCTACAAAGGTTGTATTTCCATTCACTTAGTACTAAAGCAGTTTAGTAGCTTGTAGTTTCGCCTAATCTCTAGTTAACGATCTAGCTTAGGGTTTCTCGGCGCCGGAAAATTTTGAATTTGGCATGGTTGATGCCTTGTGGAACCTCTTGAGTGTGCCTAGGATCCCTACGTAACGCCGGTTTCTTTGCTATATGTCAACGACAATTGGGTTGCACGTATTTACTTACGTTGATGACATGTGATGTTATGTGTTACTGTATATGTTATATTGGATTGTCGCTTTTTGAATAGCCGGGGGTCTTATGTGAGATGAGAGTTTTTATTTTCATTCATGTAAAATTCAATGTATGTAATATTCTTTTATTGGGGCAATTCCGGGATGAGGAAGATGTCACCGTTGTTGTATATTATTTACTTTTCCGCATTAGGATAGACCCAAGGAGGGGAGCACAAGTAACCGGGTTCTAGAGTACAGTAGGAGACCAACTCGAGGAGTCGAGTCCGGGTCTCCTAACTCTAGAATTGGTAGGGTTTCTTGCCTCTCCCATAGGGGTCTTGGGATGTGGGTTTGGCTATTCATCGCCACCGTGGAATCCGTGTTTTATACAGGCTCAAAATAAAACACGGAACTCCTAGTATATCCAATATTTCATATGTTTCTTCTGCTGCTTTGTGATGTGATCACTGTGGATTCTGAGACGAATGGATATACATTATATATGAGATATATAGTAGACGTTGCTTATGTTTTGCACCCGCGCTAGTCCCGTCCCGCTATGCCGTTAGTTAAGTAACCTAACGGTGCATAACGGGACATTGTGGAGAATGCGGATGGCATAAGCGTACGTTGTATTTTCGTTTCTTATGTGATGCTTAGGAAGCTTAAATGACAGGACTTCATTAATGAGATTAATGAAAAGAAATAAACCTAAAAGATGTTGTGGAGTCAAATTTTCAAAAAGGGTAGCTACAATATTTGCTTTGCATAGTGATATATGTGATATATCCTGCACCTTATTCGATAAGGAAAGAGCCGAGATCCCTTCACCGAGAGTGACCCCTTTAGCAATAACTGGCAGATGCTACAACACTCGGTTTGTCTTTTGATTGCTTTTAGAGTTTCTTGCTTTGCATAGTGATATATGTGGTATATCCCGCACCTTATTCAATGAAGAAAGAGCCGAGATCCCTTCACCGGGAGTGACCTCTTTAACAAAACTAGGAAAAGCCTCAAAAACACTCCTTCTCAAAACTCACTCGATTCTACAACGATATCAAGTTCATTGTGCAAAAGGTTTTCTGAAAAACCTGTCGTAGCCTTCCGTCATTTCAGATAAGTCCTACTTAGTATTCGTGTTACGTTTGTTGGCCTGCGCCAAAGCGTAGTGTGCAATAGCTAACTAGTACTTATCTGCAACATAAGATGAGATTGGATTAGGGCAGTCGTGCGACTTTTTTGGCTTGCGTCAAGGGTTGTGCGGGTGGATTTAATTCAATTAGGAAATGACGGGTTGAACTTGACTAGGGGACTATAGTTTGTTGGCCTGTGTCAAGGTCATAGGACGGTAGGAACAAAATATTATCGGGAATTTCAAGTGTTGAAATTTGCAATGAGATTGTATACCTTCTATGAGATAGTTGGATCCCGATACCCACTGCGAGTAAGTGTTACTCCTGGGAGAATTTTACACAGGACAATTAGCCGATCAAGTAGGTGTCTAGAAAGGTGTTAACGAGGTTATGCCTCTGGGAAAACGAGGTTTATTTTAATTTGGTCCGTGCGAAAGCACGAGGAACCTCCCTCAAAGTACCGGCACTGGCCTGGCTGAAAGATTGGCGAAATTATAGCGTGTAATTAATTCCGGCTAGTCTTTCCTTTTAGGGTTTGAAGGAAGATTTGATAAAAACAGTGGGAGCCATCCTGATTGAATAAAATAATAACCAATCTGATCTTGCAAGAGCATACGCTAAAGTATTTTCTTCTCTCTCTCTCTCTCTCTCCAGGTAGCGACCTCATGTCTCAATCAAGATAATAATATGGATGTATTGACCGAACCCGCATGTTATACTGTGCAGGGGAACGTTGGTTCCTTTCATTTTTATATTTGTTATAAGACTGAACAGGGAATATGAACATATCAGGATTCCCATGCCATCCAAACGAAGAAGAAACATGTTGATGCATCTTCTTCGGGTGTGTTAGTTATTGGGAACCGTTTTTCAGTTCACTCTACGTCCTGGGTATTAGATACCAGATCAGGATCCTACATATATAATATGTTACATGGGCTACGGAAAGGTAGATAACTAGGAATATGCTATCATTCCGTAAGAGTAGGGAATGGGGCAAATGTTGCAGCCAAAGCAGTTGGCGAATATCACCTTGTGTTACAAAGTGGCAACACAATGATTCTGAACGAATGCTATTACATTCCGACCCTGATATGCAACCTTATATCAGTTTCTTTATTAAGTAAAGAAGGATATAATTTTGTATTACAGGATAATGTTATGGACATTTTCCTAAATCAAAAGTTGATTGGATCAGGCTCGTTAAATAATGGCATATACGTTCTAGATCAAACTACAGTCCTCAATGTACAAAACACACATAAGAGGAAGAGTTCAGAAATGAATGAATCCTTCTTGTGGTATTATATACTAGGTCATATCAATGCGACACGACTAGCTATGTTGTATAAGGATGGATATTTGAATCCGTTCGAATTTTCATCTTATGTCACTTTTCAGCCATGTCTCAAAGGCAAGATGACCAAAACTCCATTTTTAGGACACGAAGAAAGAGTTACGGAACTCTTAGGACTGATACATAGTGATGTATGTGGTCCCATATGCCACAGCACTGACTATCTACATATGCCAGGAATGGTTCCTCGTACTTCATTACATTTACTGACTATCTCTCAAGATTCGGATATGATAAATTCAACGGATAGGGGAGTTGAGGCATTGGTTGAGCTTGAAGCGCCCTTGTCAGCAGAGGAGGAGTAGGCTTGTTTCGGTCGAAGCTTAAGCTTAGCTTAGGATATTATACGTAAAGGCCTTCTGCCGTCGATCTTTTTGTTCCTGATAAAATACAAGTCTGAAGCCTTTGAGAAATTCAAGGAATATAAATCCGAAGTCGAGAAACAAACGGGTAAAAGTATTAAAATCCTACGATCTGATCGAGGAGGAGAATACTTGAGCACGGAGTTCTTGGAATATCTAAAAGAGAATGGGATTCTCTCTCAGCTTACTCCTCCTTATACACCACAGTACAATAGTGTATCGGAGCGGAGGAATCGCACCCTATTAGATATGGAGCGCTCTATGATGAGCACTGCTGAGTTACCTATTTCCTTTTGGGGATATGCACTGGAGACAGCTGCAGACCTATTGAATATGGTTCCCACTAAATCTGTGCCAACCACTCCATATAAGATATGGAAAGGAAAGAGACCATATCTTAATTATATTAAGATATGGGGTTGTCCAGCATTTGTGAAAACACAAAATCCGGAAAAACTCGAGGCAAGGTCTTTTCTGTGTAAGTTTGTTGGATATCCCAAACATTCGCGTGGATATATCTTCTACCACGCCAAGGAACAAAAGGTGTTTATTTCTCGACATGCCACCTCTTTAGAAAAGGAATTTCTTGAAAAAGAGATTAGTGGCAAGGAGGTAGAACTGGAAGAAGTTCCAGCTTTACAAACTACGACAGAAGATTTGGTTAAACCAGAGGATTCGGTAGTTTCCAACAAACCTCAGCCACTCCGCCGATCTAGTAGGGTTCCTCATCCACCTAAGAGATACTACGGTTTTCTCGTTGATGGTGGAAGCAGGGATTGCATCATGGAGGTTGATGTCCCAACTAGCTTCGAGTAGGCCATCACGAGTGGAGACTCTGTGAAGTGGCTGGATGCAATGCGATCCGAGATGGAATCCACGTACACCAACAAAGTATGGACTTTGGAAGATACTCTTGAAAGGGTAAAACCGATTGGGAGTAAGTGGATCTTCAAGAAAAAACTTGGTGTAGATGGGAAAGTGGAGACTTTCGAAGCTAGACTTGTTGCAAAGGGTTTTCGTCAACGACCAGGTGTGGATTATGACGAAACCTTTTCTCCAGTGGCTATGCTTAAATCCATCCGGATCATGCTTATCATCGCTGCATACCATGACTAAGAAATCTGGCAAATGGATGTTAAGACCGCCTTTCTAAATGGTGATTTGGAAGAGTGTGTGTACATGAGTCAGCAAGAGGGCTTCATAGATAGTGGGAGCAGCGGAAATATGTGCAAGCTGCTTAAATCCATCTACGGGTTAAAGCAAGCTTCGCGGAGTTGGAACATTTGTTTTGATGTCGTTATCAAAGAGTTTGATTTCATCAAAAATGTAGATGAACGTTGTATATACAAGAAGGTGGCAGAGAATAAGGTTGTCTTCTTCGTATTGTACATAGATGGCATACACTTGATAGGAATTGACATTCCTATGCTACAATCAGTCAAGCTCTTCTTATTACAAAGATTCTCAATAAAATATCTAGGGGATACCTTCTACATCTTGGGGATTAAGATCTATAGAGACAGATCTAATGGATACTGGGATTGTCCTAATCTAGGTACATTGACACCATACTAAAGAGGTTTTGTATGGAAGAATCCAATTGTGGGTTTTTATCCACGATCTCAGGACTCACTCTCTCCAAAGAGATGTCTCCCAAAACTGATTTAGAGAGAGCTCGCATGTAAGCGATACCCTATGCTTCGGCAGTAGGCTCTATCATGTACGTGATGCTATGTACCAGACCCGATGTAGCATGCTCACTAAGTGTAGTGAGCAGGTATCAAGCAGATCCTGGAGAGAGTCACTGGACAGCTGTGAAAAGCATTCTCAAATACTTGAGAAGGACTAAAGAGATGCTCTTGGTGTATGGTAATGGAGAGCTCCAAGTGTTAGTTATATGTATGCCCTAGAGGCCATTACTGTACATACGATGTATATTGTAATAGTTGCTTGGATATATATAGGGAGGACTTTCTTGCTCGATATGATAGTATGCTATCTGGTGGTACTTTTTCTTAACATGTACTCTGATTGTCTCTATGTTACATGTTGATAAAACCCTTAGGATGTGTACTCGACTACTGGGATTATGATGAGATCATACTAGTGGGGCCACGGTAGTCGACGAGTACATCCTATAACTGTTCCTAGTCGAGGGTGTATCGAGACAGGGCATCGATACACCAGAGTAGACTAGCGTATACGCATCTTGACCCATATGATGGGCGATGGATGATCCCATATCCATCGGTGTTTGACATCAAGGATGGTGTACGGGTGCTCAGTGGAGACTGGGTACACTGGACGGACTCGCCGAGAACTCCCAGATGGTATTATACCACACGTCAGATGGCAGTTCTCCGGTGACACTGGTACAGAGTAGTCTGTTGACCCGAGATCGTCATAGAGTCTTGTGTGATTCCCACTGTGCTTTGATTTCCATCATACCACGTCCAAGTGGGCGTGCAAAAAGGTGGCTTTTGGGTACAGTCCCGAATCACATGGAGGCAATGAGCGATAGGAGGGGATTCGTCTCTCCCAGTATAGGGAGTTGATGTTGTGCTGTGTTCGATTGGCTATAACCGGAAATCCCTGGCCAGGGTTGCTGAGATTTACTGGTAAGTGTAATCAGTAGTTTCTCGAACTGTTATAGACCTCATATCGACACGACTTATCGAGCTACTGGGGTCTGACGTATACCACCCCTAGGTGAGATATGCAACATAACAGACGACGAGACCGGACTGTACGGGAGTGTTACTGTTTGGATTCACAGGAGAATGTACAGGCTTGCTTGTTGATCTTCTGAGCGCTCAATACCTGGGTGGCTGTTACGTTTAGCTGACCGATTGCAGCTTGTGGGTATTTAATATGATCATCACCTACTGCCGGCGTATTGACGATTCTTTAGAGTCCTACACAGAGGTTTCATGGCTCAGGAAAAACGGAGTAGGAGCACATATGTGATATGTGCGGGACCGAGGATATTACGATATGAGATACCGTATTGTATTCTCATGATATTTGATATCAGCCGGGTCATCGGATCAAGTGTTGATTCGATGAATCGGTACGGATAAATATTAGTCGGTTATATGCGATATAGCCGGATTGTCGGATCAAGTGTTGATTCGATAATTTAATGTATAATAATATATATGATATATTAAATTACATTAACTAATATTAGCTCACTAAAAGATTCTTTTTCTCACTCGGGTAATACATTGATATATATGCGATATATGTTAAATGTATTATTTTATTTTGTTACGATAAATATTATATATGTGATATATAATATTGTAACATGATATGATAACTAATGCAACATGTTTAGTGAAGTTTAAACATGATTAGGGTTTGTATTAGGGTTAAGACTTCTAGTTGATTCTAGAAGGTTTCTTTTTGTCATGATAAAGATATTTGTCTTGATATTTTTGTGTGACTCACTCTTAACTCAACCCAAACCCTAACCCTTGGTTAATTCTCTACAATGGTTAAGTCAACCATGGTTGCATTATTTATCATATTAATCCTTTCATTATTCATCACAAATAAAAATGGATCACTATTCTTTTTCTTCCTTGAGTTCTTCATGCAAAGCTTTCTTGTTTTGATATTTGTGATGAAAATATGTGAGAAAAAGATAAATAAAGAGAGCAAAAATCCTACTTCGTCATCCTCATCTTCCCTTGTCCTTTAGATGAGAGTGTTCACTCAATTTTAGTGAGTGTTAGCTTGTGTTAATGAAACTTCAAGGTAGATCATCTTAGTATCGAAGATCGGAAGCAAGACTGCATCTTTCTCTTCGTGGAACCTCTCGAGAGTCTGGAGTCCGATGATCGCAGCGAAGGGACCTCAACACGGAGCATATGAAGTGAAGGACCGGATCTACAAAGGTTGTAATCTCTCTCACTTACTGTTAAAGTGTTTAGCATGTTAGTTTTCACCTAATCTCTAGTTTAAAGATCCGGCTTCGGGTTGTTCGGCACGGCTAACTTTTTAATCGGACATGGTTGATGCCTCGTAGACCCTTATGCGCGTGCATAGCAACCCTACAGTGGTATCAGAGCCAAGCTAGAGCTTTAGGTGAAGTCTAGACGAAGTTTAAAGTCCGATCGAACGCCGAAACCTCGACACGGAACCCTCTCTGTACATTTTTCAAAAATGTGGTTTTTTCTGAATTAAAAATTCTCAGAAAATTAAGCAGGAAAAACTAAGAATTACTGTGAAGTACGGACGTCTAACTCGAAAATTTGACCGCGGAACCGCGGCGAAACCATAGGTTTTGCGGCGGTTCTGCGGCCAAACTTTGGACTTAGTCCCTGAAATTTCATGTAATTATTTTTAGGCCTTTTCTTGTTAATTTTTTCTGGGAATATTTTAATTCCACTCAAGTGTTGAGTTTTCAAGGGTTGTATTGGGGAATCATTGATTCGATCGGATAATTTAACTTTCTTTAGTTTGTCCGGATAATTTTTAGAAACTGTTAAAAAGTTCGAACGGATATCAACAACTCACTTTTTCCCCTGTCGGAAAATTTTTCAAAAGTTGGATTTTTTTCTCGTGTTTAAGAACGTTATAAGTCGTGCAAGTAACGCGGTAGACCCTCTAGAAGACAACAAACCTTAACTCGATTATGTGACCGTCTTGAACTGCCTTTTGAACCTTAGGGTTTGGGACAGTACGGCGTGCTACATGTGAGGCACTGGTTGACCCTTCTACGGCTGGACCATTGGTACTGTAGCATGTGATGGATGTTTTTAAACTGATTTCAAGTGTTGAGATATATTGGGGAAATCTTGGGCGTTTGATTATTCGATCGGAAAGTTTAACATTGTCTATTTATCTGGAATGTGATACAATATTTGGAATCCACAGGTAGTTATGAGATAACTGATTTGAATATTATAGACATAGCAGTTTAGTCTCAGATGATCGATTGCCACGGAATTTTGATGTGATCAAAAGTCCGTCGCAATCACGTAGCGTACGCGGATACTCGCCGGGTAAACTTAATAGACAGTCACGCCCCAAAGCCCCGACCAAGTGACTGTAGGAGAACCCCATCGCCGAAAGCATCCGTTCGGGTGCTCACGACAGCGGTGTTCCGCCTTAGTGCACTTCGTCGACGGCATCTGGGGGTGTGGCCGTCAACTAAAGTTTGCGACGAGCATTCGATCAGGACGTCGGGAATCTTGTTGAATTTCCCGACTTGATATTGAAAAGAGTTTTCGATAACGAGACTAAAATACGAGGTTTATAATTGCTAGGCATGCGATGTCTATGGAATTCATTTGGTTAGGCATGCGATGTCTAAGAAGGTTACGGATTCCAACTGTTGTAGTTTTACACTTTCTTTTCTGTGACCGTAAGCGTAGTATGTGGTGTATCGCCGGCTTCGTTGCTATACATTAACGACAATCGGGATACACATACTTGCTTACGTTGATGGTATGAGATATTATGTGTTGCTGTGATTTGTTATATTGAATCGTCGCGTTTTGAATAGCCGGGGGTTTTATGTGAGATGAGAGTTTTTCCTTTTTCATTCATGTAAAATTCATTTGTATGTAATATTCTTTTATTGGGGCACTTCCAGGTTGCAGAAGATGTCACCGTTGTATATTATTTACTTTTCGGCATTAGGTAGACCCAAGGAGGGGAGCACAAGTAACCGGGTTCTAAGGTCCAGTGGGAGACCATCTCGAGGAGTCGGGACCGGGTCTCCTAACCCTAGAATTGGCTGTGTTGCTTGCCGCTCTCGTAGGGGTCTAGGGATGTGGGTTTGGCTATTCAACGCGACCGTGGAATTCGTGTTTTATACAGGCTCGTATTGAAAACACGGACGTCCTAGTTTATCCAATATTTCATATATCTTTCTTCTGCTGCAATGTTTTGTGATGAGATCATATTACTGCCTGAGATGAATGTTTATATTATATATATGAGATATATGTTATATTGCAGATTTCGTTTCAAAAGAAATGCTTGTGAAGCATAATAAAATGGGACTTCATTAATGAGATTAAAGAAATAAAAGAAACCTAAGATGTTGTAGAAACTTGTTTAAAAACTGGTAGCTCTAGTTCTTGCTTTGCATAGCGGTTTTCCTTGTAGAATATCCAGCACCTTATTAAATAAGGAAAGGACCGAGATCCCTTCACCGGGAGTGACTCCTTTAGCAATAACTGGCAGATGCTACAACCCTCGGTCTGTCTTTTGATTGCTTCTATAGTTCTTGCTTTGCATAGTGGTATATATGATATATCCTGCACCTTATTCGATGAGGAAAGGGCCAACGATCCCTTCACCAGGAGTGACCCCTTTAGCAAAACTAGAAAAGCCTCAAAAACATTCCATTTAAAATCACTCGATTCTACAACGATATCAAGTTCATTACGCAAAGGGTTTTCTGAAAAACCCGTCGTAGCCCTCCGTCATTTCAGATAAGTAATAGTTAGTATTCGTGCTGCGTTTGTTGACCTTGTCAAGGCGTTGTGTGCGGTAGCTGATTACTGCTTATCTGTATAAGCATATGATGCGATTGGATTAGGATAGTCGTGCGACTTTGTTGACCTTGTTAAGGGTCGTGCGGGTGGGTTTAATTCAATCAGGAAATGACGGGTTGAACTTGACATGTGGTCTATGGTTTGTTGACCTTGTCAAGGTCATAGATCGCTTGGGGCAAGAATATTATTGGGAATTTCAAGTGTTGAAATTTGCAATGAGATTGCATACCTTCTATGAGATAGTTGGATCCCGATACCCGCTGCGCGTAAGAGTTACTTCTGGGAAAGTTTTACACATTACAATTAGCCGATCAAGTAGGTGTCTAGAAAGGTGTTAACAGAGTTACGCCTCTGGGAAAATGAGGTTTACTTTAATTAGGTTCGTGCGAAAGCACGGGGGACCTCCCTCAAAGTACCGACACTGGCCTAGCTGAAAGATTAGCGAACTTGTAGCGTGTAATTAATCCCGGCTAGTCTTTCCTTTTAGGGTTTGAAGGAAGATTTGACAAAAACAGTGGGAGACATCCTGATTAGATATATTATATAACCAATCTAATCTTGCAAGAGAATACGCTGAGTGTTTTCTTCTCTCTCTCTCCAGGTAGCGACCATATCACGCCTTAATCAAGATAATAATACGGATATATTCACCGAACCAGCTTGTTATACTGAGCTGGGGAACATTGGTCCCGCTCCAACTTATAATTGTTATAAGACAGAGCAGGAAATTAGGGAATACCAGATTTCCCGTGCCGCCCAAACGAAGAACGTGCATGCTGATGCATCTTCTTCGGGTGTGTTCATTACAGAGAACTATTTCTCAGTATCCTTTACGTCCTGGGTATGAGATACCGGATCAGGATCCCGCATATGTAATCAGTTACGTGGGCTACAGAAAAGTAGAAAACTGAGAACGGGTGATAAGTTTCATGAGGCAGAAAATGGTGCAAGTGTTGCAGCCAAGTCTGTTGGTCACTGTCACCCTGTATTACCGGAATACATTGATTCTGAACAAATGTTATTAGATACCGAACCTGATATACAAAATCATATCAGTCTCTTTATTAGTAAAGAAGGATATAATTTTGTAATGTTGGATAATGTTTTGAACATTTCCTATATCAATAGTTGATCGGTTCAGGCACGTTATCTAAAAGCATTAACGTTCTAAATCAAACTACAGTTCTTAGTATACAGAACACACACGAGAGGAAGAGTTCAGAAATGAACGAATCCTTCTTGAGGCATTGTAGACTAGGTCATATCAATGCGACCCGACTAGTTGAAGTTACATTAAGATGCATATTTAAATTTATTTGAATTTACATCTTGTGAAACTTTCCAGTCATGTCACAGAGATATGATGACCATAGCTCCGTTTAATGGAAACAGAGAAAGAGTTAGTGAACTCTTGGGATTGATACATGCTGATGTATGAAGGTCCCCTTTCTACACATGCCAAGACCGGTTCTTTGTACTTCATTACATTCTCTGATGATCTCTCAAGATTCAGACATATGTTCCTATTGAAACACAAGTCCGAACCTTTTGAGATATTCACAGAATATAAGTTAGAAGTAGAGAACCAAAATATGGGTATGAGTATTATATTCTTTGATGAGATCAAGGAGGAGAATACTTAAGCACGGAGATTGCTGGACTATTCTAAAGGAGGATGAGATTCTCTCTCAGCATTACTCCTTCGTATACACCATAGCACGATGGTATATCGGGGCGGAGCAATCGCACCCTATTTGATATGGTGCGCTCTATGATGAGTACTACTGAGTTTTCTATTTCCTTTTGGGAGTTATGCGCTTGAGAAGCTGCATACCTATTGAATAGGGTTCAATCAAATCAGTTGCCTACCACTTCATATGTGATATGGAAAGGGAAGAGCCCATATCTTAAGTTCGTTAAAATTTGGGGTTGTCCGGCCTATGTCTAAAAACAAAATCCGGACAAGCTCGAGACAAGGTCTGTTATGTAGAACTGGAATGGTTCCAGCTTTACAAACTGCAGCTGATGATTTGGTAGAACCAAAGGATTCAAAAGTTTCCAACGAAGCTCAGCCTCTCCGCCGATCTAGTAGGGTTCCTCACCCACCTGAGAGATACTTCGGTTTCTCTATGACAGTGGGAGCGAGGATTGCATCATGAGATGATGACCCAACTAGTTTCGAGCTGGCCATCAGGAGTTTGACTCGGTAAGAATGGCTGGATGCTTATCGATCTGAGATGGAATCCTTATACACCAACAAAGTATGGACTTTAGTTGCTTTATCTGAAGGGTTAAATCCCCATCAGGAGCGAGTATATCTTGAGAAGATTACTTGGTGTATATGGAAAAGTTGAGACTTTCAAAGCAATGCTTAGGTCCATCCAGATCCTACTTGCTATGGCTACATACCATGACTACGATATCTGGTGGTTGGGTGTCATGACTGCTTTTCTAAATGATGTTTTAGGAGAGAGCGTATATAAGTACACAGCTAGAGGGCTTCGTAGACAGTGGGAGCAGCGGAAACGTGAGCAAGATGTTTCATGTGATAAATCAGGCATCGCGGAGTTGGAACATCTGTTTTTGAGGTGGTAGTCAAAGAGTTTTGTTAGTTATATGTATGCCCTAGAGGCCATTACTGTACATTGGATGTATAATGTAGTGGATGCTGGGACATATATAGGTAGGACTTTCTTTCTCGACATGATCGTACGCTATCTGGTTGCTCTTTATCTTAACATGTATACTTTCTGTCTCTCTGATTACATGTTGATAAAGCCCTTAGGATGTGTACTCGACTTCCAGGACTATGATGCAGATCATACTAGTGGGGTCTGGGTAGTCAATGAGTACATCCTTCAATGTTCCTAGTCGTGGGAATATCGAGACGGGGCATCGATATTCCAGAGTAGACTAGCGTATATCTTCTCGACCCATGTGATGGGCGATGGATGATCCCATATCCATTGGTGTTTGACATCAGAGATGGTATGTGGGTGCTCAGTGGAGACTGGGTACACTGAACGGACTCGCCGAGAACTCCCAGATGGTATTATACCTCACGTCAGATGGCAGTTCTCTGGTGACACTGGTACAGCTTAGTCTGTAGACCCGAGATCGTCATAGAGTCTTGTGTGTCTCCCACTGTGCTTTGATTTCCACCCTACCACGGCTCTACTGAGTCGTGCAAACAGGTGGTTTTTGGGTACAGTCCCGATTCACATGGAGGCAATGAGCGATAGGAGGGGATTCGTCTCTCCCGGTATTGGGGGTCGATGTTGCGCTATGCACGACTGGCCATAACAGGAAATCCCTGGCCAGGGTTGCAGTGATATACTGGTAAGAGTTATCAGTAGTTTCACGATAGTTATGGACCCTACGTCGGCATGACTTATCAAGCTATTGGGGTCAGATGTTTACCATCCCTAGGCGAGATATGCGGCATATCAGACGAACAGACCGGACTGTACGGTAAGTGTTACTGGTTGGATTCACAGGAGTGTGAGCGGGCTTGCTCGTCGATCTTCTGATCGCTCAATACCCGGGTGGCCGTTACGTTTAGCAGACCGCTTGCGGCTTGTGGGTGCTTGATATGATCATCATCTGCTGCCGGCGTATTGACGAGTCTTTAGAGTCCTACACAGAGGTTTCCTAGCTCAAGCGAAACGAAATAGGAGCGCATATGAGATATGTACGGGACCGAGAATAATGTGTGTATGTGATACCATATTCCATTCTCGCGATGAATGTATCGATTGGTTATATGCGATATAACCTAGTTATCGAATCAAGGATTGATTCGATAAGCCGATACATAGGATTCTAGTCGGTTATATGTGATATGACCGGATCGTTAAATCAAGTGTTGATTTAATGATTTAATGTATAATTATATATTTGATATATTACTTTGCATTAACTAGTATTGGTTCACTTTAAATGGATTTTCTCACTTGAATTGTTCAAGTTGTATATATGATATACTTTTGTGCACTTGATTGTATCATGTTTGATGATACATGTTTACTTGGTTAAGTGTAAAGAATTAAACCATGGTTAAACTAATGATTAGGGTTTTGTTTATCTATTTATTTATAATTCTTATTTTGGAAAAGATAAAGAAAGAATGGTGGGGTTTTTGTTTGCTAGTTGAAGCTTCATGAAGCTTTGACCAAATCCACCATTCTTGTCTCATGCTTAACCCTAACCATTGAAACTAACCATGGTCTATTCTCTACACTCAACCAAGGTTAGTAAATGATAAGTGTTGTTTTTATTTTCTATTTTAATGACACTTATCATATCTTTTCTTCTTCTTCTTCATCTTGAGCAAGAAAGAAAACCTAGCTACCATCAATGGCAACTAGTGAAAATGAGTGAGAAATCCAATTCTAAAGTGAACCCACTTCCTATTTATTCATCCTCTACCTCTTGCCAAGTAGTATAGGGTGTTTTCTTCACAAGTTTCATGACTTGGTGAAGTGGGAGTTTGATCTTGTGATGCCTCGACGTAGATCATCTTCGGTATCGAAGCCGACGACCAAGCCCGCCCATTTCTTCGATGAAGCCGACGCTAGAGCCATGGATTTGATTTGGACAGTGGAGGGACCTTATCGCGGAGCCTAGGACGTGGAGGACCGGATCTACAAAGGTTGTATTTCCGTTCTTTTAGTTAAGTTGTTACCTAGTTGCATCTTTCGCCTAAATTTCTAGTTAACGATCCGTATTAGGGTTTCTAGGCACCCGTAAAATTTATAAATTGGCATGGTTGATGCCTTGTGAGACCACTAGTGTGTGCCTAGGAACCCTACAGTGGTATCAGAGGTACTAGGCATTGGATGTCGACCTATGGGGGGTTCTCACTGTGTGACAGTGTGGCGAAGTATAGGCTCTTACTCCCAGGGTGTCCCGAGACCGGAAGGTGTTCCGGCGGGTTGTAGTCCTCGCGAGGGGGCATGCGTAAAAAGTAGCGGCTGAGGGACCCGTCGGTGCCACGGCGACCCTATTGGATGGGGTGGCTGCCTGACCTACAGTGGTATCAGAGCCTAGCTAGAGCCTTAGGCGATGCGTAGACGGAATTAGAATTCCGATCGAATCAAAACCCAAACCCAAATTTGCTCTCTGGAAAATTTTGAAAAACTGGGTTTTTTCCAGATTATAAATATGCAGAAAAACCAGCAGGAGATTATAAGAATTACTGAGAAGCTCGTACCCCTGAATCCACCAAAGTGCGGCGGAACCGCGGCATTAGCATGGCTAATGCGGCGGTTCCGCGGCCATGTGGTCTCTTCTTGCGTTAAATTTTGCACAGTAATTCTTAGTTTGCAGTGCTGGTTTTCCTGGGAATTTTTAAAATTTTTTCAAGAGTTGAATTTTCTGGGTTGTATTGGGGACTCGGTGTTTCGATCGGATTGTCTAATTTTGTCTGTGTGTTTTTTCCGGGTAATTTTTAGAATATGTTAAAAAGTTCGACCGGATATAAATACCCACTTTTTCCCCTGTCAGGAAATTTCCAAGTGTTGGATCTTTCCGTGGTTTAAAGACATTCTAAGTAGTGCAAGTAACGCGATGGACCCTCTAGAAGACAACAAACCTTAACTCGATTATGTGACCGTCTTTAACTGCCCTTTGAACCTTCGGGTTTAGGGCAGTACGGCGTGCCACATGTGAGGCGTTGGCTTGACCCTTCTACGGCTGGACCGTTGGTACTGAGGCACGAAATGAATGTTTTTAAACTTATTTCATGTGTTGAGCTGTTTCGGGAAAACTTGGGTGTTTGAATGTTCGATCGGAAAGTTTAACATTTTCTATTTATCCGGAATGTGATACAATAATTGGAATTCACAAGTAGTTATGAGATAACGGAATGAATATTATAAACATAGCACTTTAGTCTCACTTGATCGGTTGCCACGGAATTTTGATGTGATCAAAAGTCCGTCGCAATCACGTAGCGTACGTGGATACTCGCCGGGTAAACTTAATAGACAGCCTCACCCCATAGCCCCGACCAAGTGACTGTAGGAGAACCCCGTCGCCGAAAGCATCCATTTGGGTGCTCGCGGTAGCGGTGTTCCGCCTTGGTGCACTTCGTCGACGGTATCGCGGGTGCGACCGTCTACTAAAGTTTGCGACGAGCATTCGATCAAAATGTCGGGAATCCTGTTGAATTGCCCGACTTGGTATTGAAAAGTGTTTTCAATAATGAGACTAAAATGCGGGGTTTATAATTGTTAGGCATGTGATGTCTAAGTATTTCATTTGATTAGGCATGCGATGTCTAAAGGGTTTGCGGATTCCAACTGTTGTAGTTTTACACTTTCTTTTCTGTGACCGTAAGTGTAATATGTGATATCGCCGGTTTTGTTTCTATATGTCAACGACAATTGGGATACGCATGTTTGCTTACGTTGATAACATGCGTTGTTATGTGTTGCTGGATATGTTATATTGGATCGTCTTGTTTGAATAGCCGGGGTTTTTTATGTGAGATGAGTGTTTTTCATTTTCATTCATGTAAAAACTTGTATGTAATATTCTTTGATTGGGGCACTTCCAGGTTGCGGAAGATGTCACCCATTGTATATTATTTACCTTTCCGCATTAGGATAGACCCAAGGAAGGGAGCACAAGTAACCGGCTTCTAGGGTCCAGTGGGAGACCATCTCGAGGAGTCGAGTCCGGGTCTCCTAACCATAGAATTGGTAGGGTTGCTTGCCGCTCTCGTAGGGGTCTAGGGGTGTGGGATTGGCTATTCATCACGACCGTGGAATTCGTATTTTATACTGGCTCGTAATGAAAACACGGACGTCCTAGTATATCCAATATTTCATATGTTTCTTCTGCTGCGATATCTGTGATGTGATCATGTGATGTTCTGTGACAGATATTATATATAGTATATATGATATATTATATAGACGTTGCTTATGTTTTACACCCGCGCTAGCCCTTCCTCGCTCTGGCGTTAGTTACCTAACCTAACGGTGCAGACGGGACATCGAGGCGAATGCGGATGGTATAAGCGTACGTCATATTTATCTGTGATGTTTAGGTAATTTAAATGATGGGATATTCATTAATGAGATTAATGAAAGAAAATAAACCTAATTGATGGTGTGGAATCAAATTTCAAAATAAAAACAGGTAGCTACAGTTCTTGCTTTGCATCGCGGTGTTCATTGTAGAACATCCTGCACCTTATTCGATGAGGAAAGGACCGAGATCCCTTCACCGGGAGTGACTCCTTTAGCAATAACTGGCAGATGCTACAACCCTCGGTTTGTCTTTTGATCGCTTCTATAGTTTCTTCTTTGCACAGTGATATATATGATATATCCCGCACCTCATTCGACGAGGAAAGGGCCGACAATCCCTTCACCGGGAGTGACCCCTTTAGCAAAAAAGGAAAAGCCTCAAAAACATTCCATTTAAAACCATTTGATTCCGCAACGAGATCAAGTTCAAAGCGTTAAAGGTTTTCATAAAAACCATTCGCAACCCTCCGTCATTTTAGGAAGTAGAGTACTTAGTATTCGTGCTGTGTTTGTTGACCATAGTCAAGGCACAGTGTACGGTAGCTAAGTGATGTCTTCCTACACCGCATATGATGCGATTAGTTAGGACAGTCGCGTGACTTTGTTGACCTTAGTTAAGGGTCATGTGGGTGGGTCTAATTAATCACGAAATGACGGGTAGAACTTGACTAGTACTTATAATTTGTTGACCATAGTTAAGGTCATAGGTGCTAGGGGTAAAAATCTTTATCGGAAGTTTCAAGCGTTGAAACTTACAATGAGATTGCATACCTTCTATATGATAGTTGGATCCCGATACCCACTGCGAGTAATTGTTACTCCTGGGAGAGTTTTGCACTTTGCAATTAGCCGATCAAGTAGGTGTCTAGAAAGGTGTCAACGGGGTTTCGCCTCTGGGAAAACGAGGTTTACTGTAATTAGGTCCGTGCGAAAGCACGGGGAACCTCCCTCAAAGTACCGACACTGGCCTGGCTGAAAGATTGGCGAACTTGTAGAGTGTAATTAATCCCGGCTAGTCTTTCCTTTTAGGGTTTGAAGGAAGATTTGATAAAAATAGTGGGAGCCATCCTGATTAGATAAAATAAATAACCAATCTAATCTTGCAAGAGCGCACGCAGAGTGTTTTCTTCTCTCTCTCTCCATGTAACGACCATATCACGCCTTAATCAAGATAATAATATGGATGTATTGACCGAACCCGCTTATTATACTGAGCTGGGGAAAGTTGGTCCCGCTCCAGCTTATAATTGTTATAGGACAGAGCAGGAAATAGGGAATACCAGAATTCCTATGCCGCCCAAACGAAGAAAGTGCATATAATGCATTTCCTTCGGGTGTGTTCATTATAAAGAACTGTTTCTCAGTATCCTCTGAATTCTGGGTATTTGATACCGGATCAGGATCCCAGATATGTAATTTGTTACATAGGGCTACAAAAAGGTAGAAAAACTGAGAACGGGTGATAAGTTTCATGAGACAGAAAACGGGGCAAGTGTTGCAGCCAAGTCTGTTGGTCACTGTCACCCTGTATTACCAATACATTGATTCTGAACAAAAGCTATTAGATACCGAACCTGATATACAAAATCATATCAGTCTCTTTATTAGTAAAGAAATGATAAAATTTTGTATTGATGGATAATGTTTTGAACATTTCCTATATCAAAAGTTGATCGGTTCAGGCACGTTATCTAAAAGCATTGACGTTCTAAATCAAACTACAGTTCCTAGTATATAGAACACACACAAGAGGAAAAGTTCAGAAATGAACGAATCCTTCTTGAGGCATTGTAGACTAGGTCACATCAATGCGACCCGACTGGCTGAAGTTATATTTTAGATGCATATTTAAATCAGTTTGAATTTACATCTTATGAAACTTGCCAGTCATGTCACAAAGATTAGATGACCATAGCTCCGTTTGCTGGAAACAGAGAAAGAGTTAGTAAACTCTTGGGACTGATACATAATGATGTATGTAAGGTCTCCTGTCTACACATGCCAGGACTGGTTCTTTATACTTCATTATATTCTCTGATAATCTCTCAAGATTCAGTCATATATTCCTGTTGAAATATAAGTCCGAACCTTTTGAGGTATTCACAGAATATAAGTAGGATGTAAAGAACCAAAATACGGGTATAAGTATTATGTCCTATGATGAGATCAGGGAGGAGAATACTTGTGCATGGAATCATTGGACTATTCTAAAGGAAAATGAGATTCTCTCTCAGTATTACTCCTCTGAATACACCACAGCACAACGGTGTATCGGGGCGGAGCAATCACACAATATTAGATATCGTGTGCTCTATGATGAGTATTACTGAGTTACCTATTTCCTTTTGGATGTTATGCACTTGAGAAGCTACATACCTATTGAATTAGGTTCGAATCAAATCACTGCCTACCACTTCATATGTGATATAGAAAGGGAAGAGCCCATATCTTAAGTTAGTTAAGATTTGGGATTGTCCGGCCTATGTCAAAAGCAAAATCCGGACAAGATCGAGGCGAGGTCAGTTCTGTAGCAACTGGAAAGGTTCCAGCTATACAAAACTGCAGCTGATGATTTGACAGAACCAAGGGATTCAATAGTTCCCGACGAACCTCAGCCTCTCCGCCGATCTGGTAGGGTTCCTCATCCGCCTGAGAGATACCCCGGTTTCTCGATGACAGTGGGAGCGAGGAATACATCATGAGATGATGACCCAACTAGTTTCAAGCAGGCTATCGAGAGTAGGGACCCTGTAAGAATGGCTGGATGCTTAGCGATCTGAGATGGAATCCATATACACCAGCAAAGTATGGACTTTAGCTGCTATATCTGAAGGGTTAAATCCCCATCACGAGCAAGTATATCTTGAGAAGATTACTTGGTGTAGATGAAAAAGTTGAGACTTTCAAAGCTAGACTTGTTAAAGTTTTTCGTTATTGACCAGGCATGGATAATGATGAAACCTCTTCCAGGGACTATGCTTAAGTCCATCCAGATCCTACTTACCATTGCTACATACCATTACTACGATATCTGGTGGTTGGGTGCCATGACTACTTTTCTAAATAATGATTTAGAAGAGAACATCTATAAGAACACAGCCAGAGGGCTTCGTAAACAATGGGAGCAGCGGAAACGTGTGCAAGTTGCTTTACATAATGAAGCAGGGATCGCGGAGTTGGAACGTCTGTTTTGATGTGATAGTCAAAGTGTTTGACTTCATCAAAATGGTAGACGAACCTTGTATATACAAAAGGGTAGTATAGAGTATGGTAATGATCGTCGTAGAGTACGTGGATGACATACTCTTGATAGGAAAGGAGTTTCCTATACTACGCTCGGTCAATCTCCTCTTATCACAAGGATTCTCCAATAGGATCAAAGTGAAACCTCCTAAATCTTGAGATTTGGATCTATGAGATAGATCTAAAGGGATGTTAGGGTCCTCACTAGGTATAGTGAGATTGTATCAATCGATCCTGGGGAGAATCACTGGAAGAGTTCCACACTGATAAGCACGACTGAATGTCAGTCGTAGGCATTGTCTTTACCCTCGGTAAAGGGACGGTATGTTGGAAGAGTTCCAAGCTAGATACCGTGGCAAACTAGACGATAAAGGCTGGTAACATCGCTATTAAAGATACTACCAAAGAGGAAGTTTGGGTGTATATTGGTTCATAAGATGAACTAGGTTCCTGCCATTGTATGACAATGGAAGTATGGCTTATGGCCCAGGAACCCTGGTCCCATCAGTGACCCAGATATATTCTGAGGCAGCATCACCTGATCATGGTGATAGTTGATCTCCAAGTTGATCGAGGTTAGGAGAGTAGACTCAGAGGACAACACGGCGGATACACTCACGAAGGCCTTTTCCCACAAGAGACTTTTAGGGGATGGTTGAGTATTAGATACTACAACTACTGCTACAGATGGCCCTAGTGCAAGTGGGAGATTGTTAGTTATATGTATGCCCTAGAGGCCATTACTGTACATTGGATGTATAATGTAGTGGATGCTGGGACATATATAGGTAGGACTTTCTTGCTCGACATGATAGTACGCTATCTGGTTGCTCTTTATCTTAACATGTATACTTTCTGTCTCTCTGATCACATGTTGATAAAGCCCTTAGGATGTGTACTCGACTTCCAGGACTATGATGCAGATCATACTAGTGGGGTCTGGATAGTCAATGAGTACATCCTTCAATGTTCCTAGTCGTGGGAATATCGAGACGGGGCATCGATATTCCAGAGTAGACTAGCGTATATCTTCTCGACCCATGTGATGGGCGATGGATGATCCCATATCCATTGGTGTTTGACATCAGAGATGGTATGCGGGTGCTCAGTGAAGACTGGGTATACTGAACGGACTCGCCGAGAACTCCCAGATGGTATTATACCTCACGTCAGATGGCAGTTCTCTGGTGACACTGGTACAGCTTAGTCTGTAGACTCGAGATCGTCATAGAGTCTTGTGTGTCTCCCACTGTTCTTTGATTTCCACTCTACTGAGTCGTGCAAACAGGTGGTTTTTGGGTACAGTCCCGATTCACATGGAGGCAATGAGCGATAGGAGGGGATTCGTCTCTCCCGGTATTGGGGGCCGATGTTGCGCTATGCACGACTGGCCATAACAGGAAATCCCTGGCCAGGGTTGCAGTGATATACTGGTAAGAGTTATCAGTAGTTTCACGATAGTTATGGACCCTACGTCGGCATGACTTATCAAGCTATTGGGGTCAGACGTTTACCATCCCTAGGCGAGATATGCGGCATATCAGACGAACAGACCGGACTGTACGGTAAGTGTTACTGGTTGGATTCACAGGAGTGTGAGCGGGCTTGCTCGTCGATCTTCTGATCGCTTAATACCCGGGTGGCCGTTACGTTTAGCAGACCGCTTGTGGCTTGTGGTGCTTGATATGATCATCATCTTCTGCCGGCATATTGACGAGTCTTTAGAGTCCTATACAGAGGTTTCCTAGCTCAAGCGAAACGAAATAGGAGCGCATATGAGATATGTACGGGACCGAGAATAATGAGTGTATGTGATACCGTATTCCATTCTCGCGATGAATGTATCGATTGGTTATATGCGATATAACCTAGTTATCAAATCAAGGATTGATTCGATAAGCCGATACATAGGATTCTAGTCGGTTATATGTGATATGACCGGATCGTTAAATCAAGTGTTGATTTAATGATTTAATGTATAATTATATATTTGATATATTACTTTGCATTAACTAGTATTGGTTCACTTTAAATGGATTTTCTCACTTGAATTGTGCAAGTTGTATATGTGATATACTTTTGTGCACTTGATTGTATCATGTTTGATGATACATGTTTACTTGGTTAAGTGTAAAGAATTAAACCATGGTTAAACTAATGATTAGGGTTTTGTTTATCTATTTATTTATAATTCTTATTTTGGAAAAGATAAAGAAAGCATGGTGGGGTTTTTGTTTGCTAGTTGAAGCTTCATGAAGCTTTGACCAAATCCACCATTCTTGTCTCATGCTTAACCCTAACCATTGAAACTAACCATGGTCTATTCTCTACACTCAACCAAGGTTAGTAAATGATAAGTGTTGTTTTTATTTTCTATTTTAATAACACTTATCATATCTTTTCTTCTTCTTCATCTTGAGCAAGAAAGAAAACCTAGCTACCATCAATGGCAACTAGTGAAAATGAGTGAGAAATCCAATTCTAAAGTGAACCCACTTCCTATTTCTTCATCCTCTACCTCTTGCCAAGTAGTATAGGGTGTTTTCTTCACAAGTTTCATGACTTGGTGAAGTGGGAGTTTGATCTTGTGATGCCTCGACGTAGATCATCTTCGGTATCGAAGCCGACGACCAAGCCCGCCCATTTCTTCAATGAAGCCGACGCTAGAGCCATGGATTTGATTTGGACAGCGGAGGGACCTCATCGCGGAGCCTAGGATGTGGAGGACCGGATCTACAAAGGTTGTATTTCCGTTCTTTTAGTTAAGTTGTTACCTAGTTGCATCTTTCGCCTAAATTTCTAGTTAACGATCCGTATTAGGGTTTCTCGGCACCCGTAAAATTTATAAATTGGCATGGTTGATGCCTTGTGAGACCACTAGTGTGTGCCTAGGAACCCTACAAGTTTGACTTCATCAAAATGGTAGATGAACCTTGTATATACAAAAAAGGTAGTAGAGAGTATGGTGGTGATCCTCGTAGAGTACGTGGATGACATACTCTTGATAGGGAAGGAGTTTCCTATGCTACGCTCGGTTAATCTCCGCTTGTCACAACGATTCTCCATATAGGATCAAAGCGATACATCCTAAATCCTGTGTTACTATGAGATAGATCTAATTGGATGCTAGGATACTCTCTAGTTATACTGAGATGGTATCAATTGATCCTGGGGAGAATCACTGGAAAGGTTCCAGGGTGATAAGGACGACTGAATGTCAGTCGCAGGCATTGTCTTTACTCTCAGTGGAGGGACGGTATGTTGGAAGAGTTCCAGGCTAGATACCGTGACATACTAGACGATTAAAGGCAAGATACATCGTTACCAAAGATACTACCAAAGAGGCAGTCTGGATATATATAAGTTCATGAGATGAACTTCGTTCCTACCATTGTGTGACAATGGAGTTGTGATTTTAGCCAAGGAGCTACCGTCCCATCAGAAATCCAGATATAATTCTTAGGCAGTATCACCTGATCATGGAGATAGTTGATCTCCAGGTAGATCAAGGTTAGGAGAGTAGACACAGAGGACGATAGCGCGGATCCATTCACAAAGGCCTTTTTCCCAGTAGAGACTTTTATAGGATGGTTGAGTATGAGATATTTCAACCACAGCTAATTGTTGGGTATGTGATACCACAACAGATGGCCCTAGTGCAAGTGGGAGATTGTTAGTTATATGTATGCCCTAGAGGCCATTACTGTACATACGATGTATATTGTAATGGATTCTTGGATATATATAGGGAGGACTTTCTTGCTCGACATGATAGTATGCTATCTGACTGTACTTTATCTTAACATGTACTCTGATTGTCTTTATGTTACATGTTGATAAAGCCCTTAGGATGTGTACTCGACTACTGGGACTATGATGAGAGCATACTAGTGGGGCCACGGTAGTCGTCGAGTACATCCTATAACTGTTCCTAGTCGAGGGTGTATCGTGACAGGGCATCGATACACCAGAGTAGACTAGCGTATACACATCTTCACCCATATTATGGGCGATGGATGATCCCATATCCATCGGTGTTTGACATCAAGGATGGTGTACGGGTGCTCAGTAGAGACTGGGTACACTGGACGGACTCGCCGAGAACTCCCAGATGGTATTATACCACACGTCAGATGGCAGTTCTTCGGTGACACTGGTACAGAGTAGTCTGTTGACCCGAGATCGTCATAGAGTCTTGTATGATTTCCACTGTGCTTTGATTTCCATCATACCACGTCCAAGAGGGCGTGCAAAAAGGTGGCTTTTGGGTACAGTCCCGAATCACATGGAGGCAATGAGCGATAGGAGGGGATTCGTCTCTCCCGGTATAGGGAGATGATGTTGTGCTGTGTTCGATTGGCTATAACCGGAAATCCCTGGCCAGGATTGCTGAGATTTACTGGTAAGTATTATCAGTAGTTTCTCGAACTGTTATAGACCTCATATCGACACGATTTATCGAGCTACTGGGGTCTGACGTATACCACCCCTAGGCGAGATATGCAACATATCAGACGACGAGACCGGACTGTACGGGAGTGTTACTGTTTGGATTCACAGGAGAATGTACAGGCTTGCTTGTTGATCTTCTGAGCGCTCAATACCTGGGTGGCTGTTACGTTTAGGTGACCGCTTGCAGCTTGTGGGTGTTTGATATGATCATCACCTACTGCCGGCGTATTGACGATTCTTTAGAGTCCTACACAGAGGTTTCTTGGCTCAGGCAAAACGGAGTAGGAGCACATATGTGATATGTGCGGGACCGAGGATATTACGATATGAGATACCGTATTGTATTCTCGCGATATTTGATATCTGCCGGGTCATCGGATCAAGTGTTGATTCGATGAATCGGTACGGATAAATATTAGTCGGTTATATGTGATATAGCCGGATTGTCGGATCAAGTGTTGATTCGATAATTTAATGTATAATAATATATATGATATATTAAATTACATTAACTAATATTAGCTCACTAAAAGATTCTTTTTCTCACTCGGGTAATACATTGATATATATGCGATATATATTAAATGTATTATTTTATTTTATTACGATAAATATTATATATGTGATATATAATATTGTAACTTGATATGATAACTAATGCAACATGTTTAGTGGAGTTTAAACATAATTAGGGTTTGTATTAGGGTTAAGACTTCTAGTTGATTCTAGAAGGTTTCTTTTTGTCATGATAAAGATATTTGTCTTGATATTTTTGTGTGACTCACTCTTAACTCAACCCAAACCCTAACCCTTGGTTAATTCTCTACAATGGTTAAGTCAACCATGGTTGCATTATTTATCATATTAATCCTTTCATTATTCATCACAAATAAAAATGGATCACTATTCTTCTTCTTCCTTGAGTTCTTCATGCAAAGCTTTCTTGTTTTGATATTTGTGATGAAAATATGTGAGAAAAAGATAAATAAAGAGAGCAAAAATCCTACTTCATCATCCTCATCTTCCCTTGCCCTTTAGATGAGAGTGTTCACTCAATTTTAGTGAGTGTTAGCTTGTGTTAATGAAACTTCAAGGTAGATCATCTTAGTATCGAAGATCGGAAGCAAGACTGCATCTTTCTCTTCGTGGAACCTCTCGAGAGTCTGGAGTACGATGATCGCAGCGAAGGGACCTCAACACGGAGCATATGAAGTGAAGGACCGGATCTACAAAGGTTGTAATCCCTCTCACTTAGTGTTAAAGTGTTTAGCATGCTAGTTTTCACCTAATCTCTAGTTTAAAGATCCGGCTTCGGGTTGTTCGGCACGGCAAAATTTTTAATCGGGCATGGTTGATGCCTCGTAGACCCTTGTGCGCATGCATAGCAACCCTACACCAAGTGGAGTCCTTTACCGATTCGAGCTTCCAGAGTGATAAGGACGACTCTAAGTCGCACTCGGGTTTTGTCTTTACCCTCAATGGAGGGGCGGTTTGCTGGAAGATTTGCAAGCATGAAACCGTTGCGGACTCGACGATAGAGGCTGAATACATCGCTGCCAACGATGCTGCCAAAGAGGCTGTCTGGATGAAGAAGTTCATAACTGAACTTGGTGTGGTTCCATCCATTGAGTATCCATTACCTTTGTATTGCGATAACAATAGAGCGGTAGCTTTGGCCAAGGAACCCAGGTCCCATTAGTGATCCAGGCATATTCTGAGGTGATATCATCTAATCCGGGAGATAGTTGATCGTCGGGAGATCGAGGTCAGGAGAGTTGACAGGAAGAACAACATTGCGGATCCACTCACGAAGGCCATTCCCCAGATACAGTTCGAGAGACTCTTCGGGATGCTGGGTATGCGATACTACAGCAGCTGGCCCTACTGCAAGTGAGAGATTGTTAGTTGTATGTATGCTCTAGAGGCCATTATTGTACATATGATGTATATTACATTGGATTCTTAGACATATATAGAGAGGACTTTCTTGCTCGATATGATAGTATTCTATCTGGTTTCTCTTTATCTTAACATGTATACTTGTCTCTTGATACTGTCTTATGGTTACATGTTGGTAAAGCCCTTAGGATGTATACTTGACTACCAGGATTATGACGCAGATCATACTAGTGGGGCCATGGCAGTCCATAAGTTCATCCTTTAATGTTCCTAGTCATGGGTGTATCGAGATAGGGCATCGATATACCAGAGTAGACTAGCGTATATGCTTCTTGACCCATGTGATGGGCGATGGATGATCCCATATCCATTGGTGTTTGACATCAGAAATGGTATACGGGTGCTCAGTGGAGACTGGGTACACTGGACGGGCTCGCCGAGAACTCCTAGATGGTATTATACCTCATGTCAGATAGCAGTTCTCCGGTGACACTGGTACAGGTTAGTCTGTCGACCCGAGATCGTCATAGAGTCTTGTGTGATTCCCACTATTCTTTGATTTACACATTACCACGTTCATGAGAACATGCAAAACGGTGGTTTTTTGGTGCATTACCGAGTCACATGGAGGCAATGAGCGATAGGAAGGGATTCGTCTCTCCCGGTATTGGTGGTTGATATTATGCTGTGCTCGATTGGCCATAACAGGGAAGTCCCTGACCAGGGCTGATTTAGATATTTAATGGTAAGTGTTATCAGTAGTTTCTCGTCCCGTTATCAGCCTCATATCGGCATGACCTATCAGTTATTGGGGTTTGACGTTTACCACCCCTAGACTTGATATGCGACATATCAGAAGAGAAGACCGGACTGTACGGTAGTGTTACTGTCAGTCTTTTGCAGGAGTTAGAGCGGTCTTGCTTGCTGATCTTCTGATCGCTCAATACCCAGGTAAACGTTAGGTCCAGCTAGTACCGCTGACGACTTGTAGGTGCTTGATGTAATCATCAACTACTGCCGACATATTGACGAGTCTTTAGAGTCCTACATAGAGCTTTTATTGGCTCAGGAAAAACGAAGTAGGAGCACATATATGATATGTGTGGGACCGAGAATAATGTGAGTATGTGATACCGTATTCTATTCTCGCGATATTTGTATCAGACTGTTATATGTGATATATTCGGGTTATCGAATCAAGTGTGATTCGATAAGTTGGTACATTTATATTAGAGGGTTATATTTGATATTGCCGGATTATTAAATCAAGTGTTGATTTGATAATTTAGTGTATAATTGTATATTTGATATACTAATTACATTAACTAATATTAGCTCACTTAAGCATTTATTTATTCTCACATGTGCACACTTATTATATATATGATATATATTAATTGTGTTATTTTTGTATCATGGTTGTTGACACACACTACATGGGTGTATGAGACTTACACCATACTAATTATAATGTTGGGTTTTAGTATTTACAGTTATTCCAAAATTAGTGGATAATGAGCTCACATGCATGAAGCTTATGAATGCATTGACTTAGTGCACTAGTTTTGTTTAACTTAAAATATTTATTAACCTAACCATTATAATTTAGCCATGGTTATGTCTCTACATGAGTTAGTATATGATACAGACTCACCCATGATTGTTTCTCTCAACTCATTAGTTCATTCTCATTTCTTTTGCTCATCTTCTTCTTCCTTGAGCAAAAGAGCTTGCTAGGGTTTTCTAAAAGAGAGAAAATATTTTGAGAAAAATAAAACTAAAGTGAGCCAACTTCCTACTTCATCATCCTCTACTAGATTAGCACTTTATTATAGAGTGTTTTCTTCACTAATCTCTCATTAGTGAAGAGGGGAGCTTGAGTTAGTATCTCCTCGACGTAGATCATTTTCGGCCTCGAAGAATTCAAGCAAGACCGTTGCTTTCTTCTCATGGAGCTATTCAAAAGTCTGCAAGATCATTTCATCGCCGCAAAGGGAATACTATAAGGAGTTATTGAAGTGAAAGACTGATCTACAAAGGTTGTATTTCTAGTTCACTTAGAAGTAAAGTAGTTTATTTTGTGTTTCGTATCATTCTCTAGTTATCGATTCTTGTTTAGGGTTCTTTAAATGGCATGGACGATGCCTCCCGAAACCTTGCTTTTGTTCATAGGAACCTTACAATAATTAACTACGAGGGCTTGAGCCTGTAGGAAAAATACGTCCCTACAATCAATAATCTCCTCATCCGCGAGGGGAGATCTGAATGTCAGCTACATCAGACGCATCTATCCAAACCTCTGATATACGGTGTCATAAATCAACTTGCTATCTTCGGAGAGGTGGATGAATATGTCCAAATAACATTTGGCCCTAAATTCAGGAAAGATGTTCTAAACCCAGTTCGTCTCCATTTTCGACGGTAAACAGATTCTGGCATGTCCGGTAGGAATTTGGGGTGTAACTTTGCTGTGGGTGCCCCATGGATAGTATACAGTAGTAAATTTGGTGACAGGCCACAGAGTAGGATGCCAGTTTAGGGACATAGCTGTCCATGCGAAACTTGGATGGGGTATAGCTTGTGTGTGCCTATGGATTGTATACGGTGATCAATTTGGAAATCGGTCATAAGGCACGAGGCCTTGAGAATCTGTTTTCCGCCAAAAACGGAGAAAAACTGGGTTTATAACGTCTTTCCTGAATTTGGGGGCAGATACTATTTAAACATATCCATCCACCTCTCCGAAGATACCAAGTTGAATTATGGCACCGTATATCGGAGGTTTGGATAGATGCGTCTGATATAGCTGACTTTCAGATCCCCCCCACGGATGAAGAGTTTATTGATTGTGGGGACACATTTTTCCTACAGGCGTAAGCCCCTGTAGTTAATTATGTTATCACGAATGATAACAACATTCTGTTTCTCCAAGCTTTTTTTTGTGTGTCGTGTTTTGGGTTTATTTTGGGTTGCCCTTAGATTGTATACGGAGACTAATTTATGTCGTCGCTCGTAAGATGTGGATTAGTCCAAACCCGTACATTTTAGATTTGTAGTTTGCATCCACGTTGGCAGCTTAGTTTGCTAACAAGATTGATGTTGGGTTCCCCTGGCACTCGCGGCCAACACGCAGCGGAAGCAGAAAACGCGAACAAAAAAATCTAGCGAGCACGAGAAAACAATAACCTAGATTCCCTTCCAAACACTAAACTAGAAAACTAAAATAAGAAGCTAGCTAAAAATTTGTGAGACTAAAACCTTTGTATCATGTCCACGTAATCATGGAAACCCCTATAAGCTCCATAGTCGTCCGGAACGTGCTTGAGAGGCGAACGCCATTGCCAAAGATAATCTACCAAGAGAAACCAATCCATAGTCCAGCTTCATCTAGTGAAGCAACCGACACTCCAAGCTTGTTAGAAATGGAGTGTAGGGATGTAGAAATTTTCCATTCTCAAAAACTCTATCTTTTTTCACTCTCTAGAGAGTGAACAAGAAAGAGGAGGAGGTTGAAGAAAGAGAGAGAGAGAGAGCTCTCATCACATAATGAAAACGGAGCAAGTGTCAAGGAGATAAGAATGAGAGGGTAATATTTAAAACCTTTTTCCAAAATGTTTTGCCCATTTTCTAATTAAATATTAGCCCATCCCTCTCATACCATGCTTCTACTTTACACCTCACCTACACCTTATTGCCTTAAATATTCATAAATGAATGTTAACAAATAAAGTGTCCTTCTTTTAGAAGGTATTCCGTATAAATACGTCATACATTCCCCGATATATGTATTGAAATACATATACATGTATCCATATAAAAATACGGATAACCAAGAGAGAGAAAATAAATAGTGAACATAATACTAGAATATATATATATATATATGTAAATTATTAAATCAAAACTTGATTTAATAATTTGGCTTAATCCTAAACCGGCTAGTATTATCAACTGTCTGATTAAATTCTGTGTAGCTAGTATACGTATTTAATTAGACCCCTACACGTACCAACGTACGGTCTCTACAGCATATGGCCTGAACCAGAAAAACCCTCTGTATGGGACTCTAAAGACTCGACAATACGCTGGCAGCGAGTTACTAGATAAATCTATAACCACAAGCACGTCAGCGGTACTAGCTGTATGTAATGGCTACCTAGGTATATGCTGAAGGGGGAGTCAACAAACAAGTCCGTCCATACCCTACTGATCTTGAATATGACAATCTTCGTACAGTACGGTCTCTTCGTTTGAGAGTGTCGCGTAGCTGGTCTAGGGGTGGATAACGTCAGACCTTTAATAACCTGATAAGTTGTGCTGGAGTCAAGCTTAACACCAACTGATAAACTACTGAACTCCTATCAGTAAATCTCATCCACCGTGGCTATATATTTATGGTGATGGCCAACCAAAGACAGCGCAACATCGTCTCCTAATACCAGGGGAGACGACTCCCTAACAATGATCACTGCCTTCATGCGGCTCGAGACTATATCCAACTAAAACCTGTTTGCACGACTCCTTTGAGTCGTGGTAGCGTAGTAATCTATATACAGTAGGAACTCACACGAGAGAAATTACGATCTTAGGTCAAAAGACTAACATGTACTCATATTACTAGAGAACTTATATCCGACGATTGGTATAATATCATCTAGAAGTTCTCAGCGAGTCCGTCCAGTGTACTCACCTCTAGTGAGCACCTGTATACTATCTTAGGTAACAAAACATCAATAGCTTGTGAGACCGGCCACCGACCCTCGTCAGGGTTTAGAAATGTATACACTAGTCTAATCCGAAATATCGATACCCAGTCTCGATACTCCTTCGAATAGGGACATTTAAGGATGTGCTTATGGACTACCCAGCTCTCACGTATATGATCGCCATCATATTGCTAGTAGTCAAGCAAGAATCCTACGGGCTTATTATGTATTAGCGATACGTAATAACAAGTAAAATGTATACACATAATGATAAAATCAACCGGATAGAATACCTTCATTTCAAGTATGGCTGTTCTATTTGTATAGGTCCTCCTTCAATTATCATAATCGCCTACCTGTAATTACAATAATTGCCTTGAGGGTACTGTATCCAACAATTGAACCTAGACAGCATTTCTCACATTTGTGAGGTCCATCAGTTCAGGGGATATTTGTATTTTTGTAAGAATCGTTAGTCTTGTTTTTAGACTAAGATCAACTCAGAGTACAGGGTCATATTTTGAGAATATGTTCTCAACTGATTATTTGATCATATATGAAGCATAGGCTTCCATACTTAGTATTTTTTCTAAGTCTTCAAGATTTAGCTTAGTTATCAGGTGCGCATGCACACTATTGATGCACATGGTATCAGCGCATGTGCATAACATGGGGTGCACATGCCTCTGTGCGGTTCTTCATAGGGCTTGACTTTATTTAAAGTCAGTGCATGCATATGGGTTCTGTACGTGTACGCATCACACATCTGCTCTTGGCTTGTGCGCACATGCATGGCACATGTCGCATCCATGGTATTGATTTTTTTAGGAAATACGCCCAAAGGTAGGGTGCGATCAACTTGTGTGCACATGCATAGCACGTATCACATGTGTTAGGGGATGCGCCCAGGTTCGGGTGCGATTGTTTTATGCGCATGGGTGAAGCACGTGGTGCGATGGTATAGGTTTCAGGGAGGGTGTGCCCGAGATTAGGGTGCGCCCTAGTTCTTCCAAGAAAGCCTTTTGCTTTCTAAAACACCGAAATTTATGTTCTTTGATTTTGGGTGCGTTTATATAGTGCACACTAGTTTTTTGTGAAAGCTAGAACTTTCAAGGGAGTCGAAACTCATAAGGAAGCAAAAGCTTTGGTTTTAATGTCTCGAAACAATTTTGTAAAGAAGGTTTTATCCAAGTCTTAGATCCTAAGATCGATCCTTTCATGAAGATCAAAATCTTCATAGAAAGGATGAACCCTAAGATCCTTTGATCTTTTATGTGGAGTCGAAACTTAAAGAAGCCGAAGCTTCATTAGCAAAAAGAGAGTTTTTTAATCTCTTTTTCTTTACCTAGTTGATGCTAGGGATTTTTCGAGGAAGAAGATGGAGGCCTTAAGAATTTTCTTGGTTGAGAACGCCTTTGCGTTTGGCGTTGCCAATTTTTCAAAGTATGAACGTGATAGGAGATTTTCTCCTCTAGGGCATTGTTCAGTTGATAAAACTGCACATTTAATATGACATTTTTCCTACTATTATTATATAATAAAAGGTGTTTATTATAATATATGATACATATGAGGGTTTATCTGTAAAAATACTATTTTCATGTGTTTATATATTATAAATAACATTTTGTAGGAAAAAGTAAGCATATAATATCCATGTAACATTTGGCCCATTTAAATATGCTTACCTTATTAATAACTTTGACCAATTCTTAATGGTTAAGTTAATATCTCAATAAAACAAACTCTACTAATATTGTTTGTTGAGTTATTGTGTAGAATTTTCTGGGCTGAAATCAAGGAAATCAAAGATGGCAAATCAAATCTACCAAAGATATTCAAGAAACTAATTCTGGTAGAAATGTAGAAAAGATTTTCAAATTCTAAATACTCAAAAGATTACCAAGTGTTACAGATATGAAGCTACAAAAATTAGAGGCCGTGATCTCACCAAAAGGGGGCGGATCCGCGGCCAAACCTATCCAATGGCCGCGGTTCCTCCGCGGATTTGAAGAGTTGAGATATGGGATTTTGGTGGTTAGGATCCTAACAACTAGTTTCCATATTAGGAAACTAGGGTTCTGGCTCTGTGATTATAAATAAGTACCGAGAGCCTCTTGGAAAAATCATCAAGCCGACGCGATCACGAAGCCCCAGACGGCTCACGCATCCAGGCTGATCATCAACGGTTCATCTACCTCCTTGGAAGAGATCGAGAAGCTACTAGTTTTGTAATCATTTTGTAAGGAATCAAAGTGAATATTGTTCAAGTTGATTAATAAAGCTAGTTGTTTTATTTAATTCTCTTGCATTTTACATTATGTTTTCCCTCTCTGTCTTTTCATCTTCTATTCCCAACATGCGTGAGTAATTCTCCGCTTGTTAGGGTTCGTAGGATTAGGGCAGGCTAATGGATGATGAACATCCCTAAACCCTTTTTAAGTCCTATAAAGTTTAGGAACTTTATCAAAAGAATCATTAACATCCTAATCGGGCGCGCTAGCAATTCTTTGCTAGTTCCGACCGCGATTAGAGATTAGATTAATGATTGTTTTGGTAAAGGCTAGTTATGAACGGAGTTCCGTGTCGAGATAAGGGTTAAGAGTGGGATTCCTTTTCCCTCCAGAAACCCTAATCTATACGCATCACCGTCGTTCTAGTTCTAAATCTATTAATGGATAAAAAGGGTAACTTTTAATTAATCGTCCATAACTACTAAATCCTAACGAACCCTATAAGACCTATAATTATATTGTCTACATCTCTAAAATAATCTAGATCTATATTTTTGTATTCTTGCTTAACGTAGATCTAGAAACTTTTCACAAAATTCTTATTTCCTCCTCTCTTTTTCAACACATCTAAAGTAAGAGTAAAAGGTTCCACGTTTCCCTGAGGACGACCCGTACTCATCTCGGTCTAGCTACGCGCGACCCCGTTATTGATTTCGGTTATTTTACTAAACAACTTTTTCGTAACAATCAAATGGCGCCGTTGCCGGGGATACGTGCGTAATTTTTTATTCTTGCTATTTGTGTTGAATTCTTAGACGATTCATATCATTATTAACACAAAACTGCAAATTGCATATTTAACGATTTGTGTGTGAATTTTGCGAGGGAATCTGAAGTCACGGACTTGAGGAAACAGGAGATCTAGGGTTTCACAATTCTCTGGTATCTTCTCAAATCTAATAAAATCTATTTTCTGCAGGATTCTTTGCAAAATAGCGCCGCTCAAAAATCTTTTTGCAAAAGTTTTGTGATTGGTTTTGTTTTGCATATTTTAATACGGACTTTAAGGGGCAAAGACCCAATCAAGATTAGGTGGGGATTTCATCACCCTTCTTAAGCCCCACAAATCACAAACCGAGCATCTGCATCAACCCTGCAATAATTTAAAAAATATTTAGACCAGACTCTAAGGACTGTCGCGCTCATTAAGGACAGAGGAAGGTCGTGGGTAATCTATCGCTTATCCGCATTACTTTTGTAGTACCTAGGTAAGAGTGTACAAGGAGAGTGGTTACTTAATTAGGACCACTACTTTTGTAGTGGGGAGCCTCCCACTCACCTGGCACTTACCTGGCTACAAGAGTAGTAAAGAGGCAGTAGAGGATTTATCCTGCGGCTTGTCCTTTGGAAGTCTAGGAGCGGTCTAGAAACTGGACCTAGGTGACCTTAGTTCTAGGGTTGCTTGTGCATTTTAAAGCGATTTGTCTTGAGTCCCACCTTTTTTTCAAAACAAGCCAATTTTAAATCACACACACGCTGCCACTTGCACTAAACCCGCTTAGTGCATGCTCGGCTGGACATGGGATCCTAGTGCCCGTCTTGTCCGCGTTCCTGCTATCGACGCCGAAGTCGGTACTTATTCATCTTCTTTTCCCCCACCACACACCACTACCGAGATGGATGGCACTCCATCAAATTATAACACCACGCTGCCACCACCCAAAGGTGCGCAGAATCCACCGCGCATCTCTCTCCAAGAGAGATGCTATCCTATTCGTGGTCCTCTTCCCACTTGTCTATCTCTTCCACCACCTAACGGGGATAATTTCGAAATTAAACCGCACTACATCAATCTGCTGCCCAAATTTCACGAGCAAGAGTCGGAAGACGCGTACGTTTTCATCACCAAATTCGAAAACGTATGCGCAATGATGGGTACTTCACAATTGACTTTAGATGCTATGTGCTTACGTCTTCTCCCATTCACACTGTGCGACTTGGCAGAAAAATGGTTTTACAATACTGCCGCACACTCTATCACTAATTGGGATGAATTCGTCATAGCATTTCTTAAGAAGTTTTACCCAAACCATAAGACTGCCCATATTAGGAGCGAGATCAACCAGTTCACCCAGCTTCCCAATGAACCATTTTGGAAGTGCTTTGAACGTTTCAAAGATCTGCTTGTCCAATGCCCCCATCACGGAATACAAAGATGGGATTTATGTCGGATTATATATGAGGGCATTAATCCAGCGACAAAGTAGATGCTTGAAACAATGTGTCAATGCAATTTCATGTCTAAAGATGACGGTGAAGCGTGGAAATATCTGGAAGACCTTGCTGAACACACGTTGCAGTGGGAAAGCGTAAGACCACCTTCAACTAAGGGAGGTATTCACCAGCTCGATGTTTCTATCGCAGTAAAAGCCAAAATGGCAGCGATTCAGAAGAAACTCGATGCTATTGAAAACAAGTTCTCATCATTCTCCCTAAATCAGGTCATGCTTCCTAAGACCGTCTGTGGTTGCTGTTCGGATCCTTCACACTTAACGGAAGAATGTTCTATGAATGCATCGTTTCAAGCTAATGTTACTTTTCAGCAGCGACCTAGAAACGACCCTTATTCTTCCACGTACAATCAAGGATGGAGGAATCATCCTAACTTTGCTTGGAATCAAAACTAACAAAGCAATTATCAAAGACCTCCTCCACAGCAACCACAACCACAAAATCAGCCCCCCTTTCAGTCACCGAATTTCCAAATTCCGGCCAACATTTCTACTCCACAAGTGGCCGGTACTGACAACTCACTTGCACAAACTTTGGATATGTTCATGAAACAATCCATGCAATTGTCGGCTGAGATGAAGTCTTCTATTGATACCATAACGAAAAACTCCGCCTCCCATGGTGAGAGTATTAAATCAATAGAAAACCAAGTCGCACAGTTAAATGCCGCAATGAGTGCGAGAGAGAAAGGGAAACTCCCATCTCAACCCATACCTAATCCTGGCCACTCACAAAGTTATAATGTGAGTGCTGTTACCACGTTGAGATCGGGGAGAGTGCTGAATAACCGAGTGGGTAAGCAATGTGATGATAGTGACACCAATGATACCCCAGCTTCTTCTTCTTTCCCTAATTCGTCTAGTCTCCCACCTTCACCCGAGCCTATTCTCCATTTTCCCCAAGGCTCGAACCCTACGCCCATTTCGCCAAATCTATCTAAGTCGATGCCCACTCCAATTTTGGGATCGAATCCGTCTCCACAGTCTTCTCCACAAACGTTGGACCCAAAACTTATTGATCAAGTACCTTATCCAAACAGGTTAAGGAGCAACAGACCAAGTCCACAAATGGAGAAGATTGTGGAAATTTTTAAGCAAGTTAACATAAACATTCCTCTCCTAGATGATATTCAACAAGTTCCGTCATATGCGAAAATCCTAAAGGACTTGGGCACTAGAAAGAGAAAAGTTCAAGTACCTAAAAAAGTTTTTCTTGTGAGTAATGTGAGCACAGCTTTTACACAACAACTTCCCAAGAAACGAAAGGACCCCGTAAGTCCTACAATTTCAATTTCTATTCGGGGTAAAAATATCAATCGTGCTCTACTCGATCTAGGTGCTAGTGTAAACTTGCTTCCGTATTCTGTTTATGAGCAATTAGGGATCAGAGAGTTAAAACCTGGGCATTGCACTCTTCAGATGGCCGATCGATTTATCACCCAACCTAGGGCTGAGCTAGAGGATGTGTTAATCAAAGTCGGGGAATTCATATTTCCTGTGGACTTTATCGTTATTGATACACAACCTGTGGCAAACTCACGCAATCAAATCCCGGTGATACTCGGTCGACCCTTTTTGGCCACTTCCAACGCAGTAATCAATTGTAGAAACGGCTCTATGACCCTGTCCTTTGGAAAGAAGTCAATTGAGCTTAACATTTACAAGTTGGGAAGTGAACCCTCCGAACCCTATGCTCATGTGTGTTCTGTCGAATTAATGGATGTCGACAGCAGCGAATTTGATCAACCTCATAATTCTGACTGTTTTCATATGTTGTTGCTTGACACGGACTCTTCCACCGAGTTGTCCGGGTCAACATCTAACGCTGATAAGGAACTTTTTATAGAGTCTGACGATCACCCCATTTTTTCTGATGACATTATTCTTCGGGGTATCGACGAAAGCTTTGAGGAAATTTTCGCTGATGAACTCGCATTTTTACAAGACACGGGTGTTGAGATGAATCAACTCCAAGATGAAGAAATTGGACCTCCACCCCTTCTTTTGGACAATCATGATAATGCGAGTAATCCATCATTACTATCACTGTGTCGTCTTTCCAAATTGAGACGGGATCCTTTACACCTCTTATCACCTCCCCACTTCTTCACGTCGAAAGGTGACATGTTCTTCCACCAACCTTGGTGCTTCATCGATAAAATTTTTGAATTGTTGGTGTTGACCTTCGGTCTTTGCAAAACTTCGCATTGACCAATAACCTTGACCCCCTCGTGTGATTTTAAAAGATTAAAATTGTTTAACTCAAGTTTGAGGGAGATGGTATATTTTGGCTCTTGAAAGAAAATGATTTTTCAAAATTGTGAGCCAAAAATAAGTTTGGGGGAGGATTTTCACTTTCATATATTTTTTCCCCCATTAATAATGTCCTCCCAAGCTTACAGGTTTTTGTGATCCAGCAGATAGCAACAGTGAGAACACTGTTCAAAACAAGTTTGGGGGAGGTTTGTGCTTATTTACACATCAATTTGCATCATATTTTGCATAAGCACAACTTTTTTAGAAAATTTTTTTTATAACAAAAGAGTAGAAAGTGAAAAATTACATCCAAAAGATACGAATAGTTTAAGAAAACCAAGAAAATTAGAAGTTTTCTTAAACGAACTAGTAATAAGTAGTTATGAGCTGTTGTCCCAAGGGTTAGTAAGATGAAGGAAGTCACTAATCTGAGGATAAAAATAAGTCTGAAAAATAATTTCTATTCTGGAAGCCAAACATTTGAATGTTGATACCCTACTATATGCACTTACACATGTCTTGAAACTCGGGATAGTAGAGGATACATTGAAATGCTCTTGTCTAAAAGCCAAAGTATGAAGGAAATGAAAAAAAAATGAATGAATAAAATATAAAATGGTGAAGAAAAAAAAATGAACACTGGTTTTGTTATCGTCAAGGCAGCAATAAAAAAATATAGCGAGGGTGTTTCATCACCTAGTGCCTTAGACCAACTGGTCTGGGAGTCACTGCTAAGCCTTAGGTGGTGCAAGGCGAGGAAAATACTATCACCTAATCGCAAGCACATAAGTAATCGGTCGGTTAGTACCTCAAGAAGTATTAACGGTCGCATGAAAATGTGTGAGCAAATCTAAATATTCATCAAGTTAAAAAGTACTGAGGTAGATGGACAAGAGTATGATAGCTTGAATTGAATTCTCCGAGTGTAGGGATATCCATTTCACACATGTAGGGGTATATGATCGATGTTTGGATGAAAGGTAGGAATGAAGAATAAAGACGATGTTTTATTGAGGGATGATGTGATTTCTAACATTTTTTCATGACTATTAAGATAGGGATCATGACAACTGAAAAGCTAGTATAGTTGGAAACTCTTATTTTTAAAGTCTTTCTTTTATGGTTCTTATCTTTATATGTAAATTTCACCATCTCTCTTTTGTTATTGGATTTTGTGGGTGTAATCCGCTGAAAACCCTTAGGAGACAACACTCCTCCTACTAGGGACACCAAGAGGTTTAACGGCTTATTGCACGTGCTCAGTGCAATCGTGTTGCCTACGAAAGTGTGCTTAGATTTCTCCTTTCTTTTACTCCTTCTCTTGAATAAACTAGTTTGCTTGGGACGATAAAAAATAAGTTTGGGGGTATTTGTTCAGTTGATAAAACTGCATATTTAATATGACATTTTTCCTACTATTATTATATAATAAAAGGTGTTTATTATAATATATGATACATATGAGGGTTTATCTGTAAAAATAATATTTTCATGTGTTTATATATTATAAATAACATTTTATAGGAAAAAGTAAGCATATAATATCCATGTAACATTTGGCCCATTTAAATATGCTTATCTTATTAATACCATTGACCAATTCTTAATGGTTACGTTAATATCTCAATAAAACAAACTCTACTAATATTGTTTGTTGAGTTATTGTGTAGAATTTTCTGGGCTGAAATCAAGGAAATCAAAGTTGGCAAATCAAATCTACCAAAGATATTCAAGAAACTAATTCTGGTAGAAATGTAGAAAAGATTTTCAAATTCTAGATACTCAAAAGATTACCAAGTGTTACAGATATGAAGCTACAAAAATTAGAGGCCGTGATCTCACCAAAAGGGGGCGGATCCGCGGCCAAACCTATCCAATGGCCGCGTTTCCGCCGCGGATTTGAAGAGTTGAGATATGGGATTTTGGTGGTTAGGATCCTAACAACTAGTTTCCATATTAGGAAACTAGGGTTCTGGCTCTGTGATTATAAATAAGGACCGATAGCCTCTTGGAAAAATCATCAAGCCGACGCGATCACGAAGCCCCAGACGGCTCACGCATCCCGGCTGATCATCAACGGTTCATCTACCTCCTTGGAAGAGATCGAGAAGCAACTAGTTTTGTAATCATTTTCTAAGGAATCAATGTGTAGATTGTTGAAGTTGATTAATAAAGGTAGTTGTTTTATTTAATTCTCTTGCATTTTACATTATGTTTTCTCTCTCTGTCTTTTCATCTTCTTTTCCCAACATGCGCGAGTAATTCTCCGCTTGTTAGGGTTCGTAGGATTAGGGTAGGCTAATGGATGATGAACATCCCTAAACCCTTTTTAAGTCCTATAAAGTTTAGGAACTTTATCAAAAGAATCATTAACATCCTAATCGGGCGCGCTAGCAATTCTTTGCTAGTTCCGACCGCGATTAGAGATTAGATTAATGATTGTTTTGGTAAAGGCTAGTTATGAACGGAGTTACGTGTCGAGATAAGGGTTAAGAGTGGGATTCCTTTTCCCTCCAGAAACCCTAATCTACACGCATCACCGTCGTTCTAGTTCTAAATCTATTAATGGATAAAAAGGGTAACTTTTAATTAATCGTCCATAACTACTAAATCCTAACGAACCCTACAAGCCCTCTTATTATATTGTCTACATCTCTAAAATAATCTAGATCTATATTTTTGCATTCTTGCTTAACGTAGATCTAGAAACTTTTCACAAAATTCTTAATTCCTTCTCTCTTTTTCAACACATCTAAAGTAAGAGTAAAAGGTTCCACGTTTCCCTGAGGACGACCCGTACTCATCTCGGTCTAGCTACGTGCGACAGCGTTATTGATTGCGGTTATTCTACTAAACAACTTTTTCGTAACAATCAGGCACCTATTTATAGGAAAGAGATTTATTAGGGTAAATCCCTAACGGATAGATTTAAATTGATGCATATCAATTTAGGGTGCGTGCACACCATTGGATCATTGATTCCAAATCAATTTTGTTTAACAGTAGAAGATTTTATTATAAGAATAGCTTCAGCTGAGCGCAAGCTTTGATAGAGTGCACTCACGTGCTTTGCATATATCGCAGCCCTTTCATAAGCTTAGCTTTTGCACATGTACATTGCATAGGTCGCATCATAACCCATCAAAGGTTTTTACCTTTGTGCATGTGCTTTGCACGAAACGCATCACATGCAATAGCCTGGACTATGCGCACGTGCTTTACACAGATCGCATCACGTGCGATGGCTTAGGTTGTGTGCATGTGCTTTGCACGGATCGCCCCGCATGCGATGTCACTTCTGGTAAGTCCGCATATGAAGAGTGCGCCTTAATTTGGGTGGGTACAAATTCCACCTATCGATGCACTCGCATGCCTTGCATATGGGTGCTGCGGTGTCACGATGCGATCTGTTGGATCTCGTCTTGATATCTGGGGAATCTGAACTGACCCACCATCCTTTAAATAGGGGTCGCTGAGGCTACGCCTCTTTTCTTTTCTCTCTCTTAAGTTTTCATTTTTTGAGAATTTGTTGTCAGTTATATGTATGCCCTAGAGGCCATTACTGTACATTGGATGTATATTGTAATGGATGCTGGGACTTATATAGGTAGGACTTTCTTGCTCGACATGATAGTACGCTATCTGGTTGCTCTTTATCTTAACATGTATACTTTCTGTCTCTCTGTTACATGTTGATAAAGCCCTTAGGATGTGTACTCGACTTCCAGGACTATGATGAAGATCATACTAGTGGGGCCTGGGTAGTCAATGAGTACATCCTTCATTGTTCCTAGTCGTGGGAATATCGAGACGGGGCATCGATATTCCAGAGTAGACTAGCGTATATCTTCTCGACCCATGTGATGGGCGATGGATGATCCCATATCTATTGGTGTTTGATATCGGAGATGGTATGCGGGTGCTCACTGGAGATTGGGTACACTGAACGGACTCGCCGAGAACTCCCAGATGGTATTATACCTAACGTCAGATGGCAGTTCTCTGGTGACACTGGTACAACTTAGTCTGTTGACCCGAGATCGTCATAGAGTCTTGTGTGTCTCCCACTGTGCTTTGATTTCCACCCTACCACGGCTCTACTGAGTCGTGCAAACAGGTGGTTTTTGGGTACAGTCCCGATTCACATGGAGGCAATGAGCGATAGGAGGGGATTCGTCTCTCCCGGTATTGGGGGTTGATGTTGCGCTATGCACAACTGGCCATAACAGGAAATCCCTAGCCAGGGTTGCCGTGATATACTGGTAAGAGTTATCAGTAGTTTCACGAATGTTATGGACCTTACGTCGGCATGACTTATCAAGCTACTGGGGTCTAACGTTTACCACCCCTAGGCGAGATATGCGACATATCAGATGAACAGATCGGACTGTACGGTAAGTGTTACTGGTTGGATTCATAGGAGTGTGAGCGGGCTTGCTCTTCGATCTTCTGATCGCTCAATACCCGGGTGGCCGTTACGTTTAGCAGACCGCTTGCGGCTTGTGGGTGTTTGATATGATCATCATCTGCTACCGGCGTATTGACGAGTCTTTAGAGTCCTACACAGAGGTTTCCTGGCTCAAGCGAAACGAAATAGGAGCGCATATGAGATATGTGCAGGACCGAGAATAATGCGTGTATGTGATACCGTATTCCATTCTCGCGATGAATGTGTCGAATGGTTGTATGCGATATAACCTAGTTATCGAATCGAGGATTGATTCGATAAGTCGATACATTGGATACTAGTCGGTTATATGCGACATGACCGGATCATTGAATCAAGTGTTGATTTAATGATTTAATGTATAATTATATATTTGATATATTACTTTGCATTAACTAGTATTGGTTCACTTTAAAAGGATTTTCTCACTTGATGTGCACATTATATATGTGATATATTTTTGTGTGCAGTTGTTTGTATCATGTTTGATGATACAAGCTAACTTGAGTTTGTGTAAAGATTAAACCATGGTTGTGTAATGGTTAGGGTTTTCATTTTCTTATTCACTTATTTATTTTGTTTGTTTGTTTTGCAAAATAAATGAATGGTGGCTTTCTTTGTTTGCTAGTTGAAGCTTCATGAAGCTTTGACTAAGTGACCATATTTGTCTCATGCTTAACCCTAACCATTCCCACTAACCATAGTCTATTCTCTACACCTAATCATGGTTGCCATATGATAAGTATTGCAATTATTTTTCTATTTTAAATATAACTTATCATATTTTCTTTCTTCTTCTTCTTCTTCTTCTTCTTCAAGAAGAAAAAGCTTGATAGCTTCAATGGCAACTTGAGTAAATGAGTGAGAAATCCAATTCCAAAGTGAACCCACTTCCTATTTCTTCATCCTCTACCTCTTGCCAAGTAGTATAGGGTGTTTTCTTCACAAGTTTCATGACTTGGTGAAGTTGGAGTTTGATCTTGTGATGCCTCGACGTAGATCATCTTCGGCATCGAAGTCGACGACCTAGCCAGCCCTTTTCTTCGATGAAGCCGATGCATGAGTCCAAGATTCGATTTGGACAGCGGAGGGACGTCATCACGGAGCCTAGGAGGTGGAGGACCGGATTTACAAAGGTTGTAGCCTCTTTCCTTTTAGATAAAGTTGTTTATTTCCATCGCATCACCTATACATCTAGTTAACGATCCGTATTAGGGTTTGTAGGCACTTGTAAAATTTTAATTGGGCATGTTTGATCGCTTGTGAGACTTCATTAGTGTGCCTAGGAACCCTACAGTGGTATCAGAGCCTAGCTAGAGCCTTAGGCGATGCGTAGACGGGGTTAGAAGTCCGATCGAACCGAAACCCTATCCCAAAAATTGCTCTCTGTACTTTTTTGAAAATTATGGAATTTTGTGAATTAAAAATATGCAGAAAAATGTACAGGAAATTCTAAGAAAAACTGCAGAAAATGACAGCCTAATTCTACAGTACGGCCGTGGAAACGCGGCGTTGACCCTCCTTTTGCAGCGGTTCCGCGGCCGTCTGTGATGATCAGGCTATGAGTTTTCTTCAGTTATCTCTGTTGGTGTTTCTTGTGTATTCTGGATACTTTTAATTTTTACTCAAGAGTTGAGTTTTCTGGGTTGTATTAGGAGTTCGTAGATTCGATCGGATTATCAAACTTTGTCTATGTGTTTTTCCGGGTAATTCTAGAATATGTTAAAAAGTTCGACCGGATATAAATACCCACTTTTTCCCCTGCCGGGAAATTTCCAATTGTTGGATTTTTCCGTAGTTTAACGACGTTCTAAGTAGTGCAAGTAACGCGATGGTCCCTCTAGAAGACAACAAACCTTAACTCGATTATGTGACCGTCTTGAACTGCCCTTTGAACCTTAGGGTTTGGGGCAGTACGGCATGCCACATGTGAGGCGTTGGCTTGACCCTTCTACGGCTGGACCGTTGGTACTGAGGCATGAACTGAATGTCTTTTAGACTTATTTCATGTGTTGAGCTGTATCGGGAAAACTTAGGTGTTCGATTGTTCGATCGGAAAGTTTAACATTTTCTATCTTATCCGGAATGTGATACAATACTTGGAATTCACAAATAGTTATGAGATAACTGAATGAATGTTATAAATCTAGCGGTTTAGTCTCACTTGATCGGTTGCCACGGAATTTTGATGAGATCAAAAGTCCGTCACAATCACGTAGTGTACGCGGATACTCGCCGGGTAAACTTAATAGACAGCCTCACTCCATAGCCCCGACCAAGTGACTGTAGGAGAACACCGTCGCCGAAAGCATCCGTTCGGGTGCTCGCGGTAGCGGTGTTCCTTCTTGGTACACTTCGTCGACGGTATCGGGGGTGCAGCCGCCTACTAAAGTTTGCAACGAGCATTCGATTAAAATGTCGGGAATCTTGTTGAATTGCCCGACTTGATATTGAAAAGTGTTTTCGATAATGAGACTAAAATGCGGGGTTTATAATTGTTAGGCATGTGATGTCTAAGGAATTCATTTGATTAGGCATGCGATGTCTATGAAGGTTGCGGATTCCAACTGTTGCAGTTTTACACTTTCTTTTCTGTGACCGTAAGTGTAATATGTGATATCGCCGGTTTCGTTGCTATATGTCAACGACAATTGGGATGCGCATATTTACTTACGTTGATGACATGTGATGTTATGTGTTGCTGGATATGTTATATTGGATCGTCGTGTATGAATAGCCGGGGGTTTTTATGTGAGATGAGTGTTTTTCATTTTCATTCATGTAAAAACTTGTATGTAATATTCTTTTATTGGGGCACTTCCAGGTTGCGGATGTTGTCACCATTTGTTTATTATTTACTTTTCCGCATTAGGATAGACCCAAGGAGGGGAGCACAAGTAACCGAGTTCTGGGGTCCAGTAGGAGACCATCTTGAGGAGTCGAGTCCGGGTCTCCTAACCCTAGAATTGGTAGGGTTGCTTGCCGCTCTCGTAGGGGTCTAGGGGTGTGGGACTGGCTATTCATCACGACCGTGGAATCCGTGTTTTATACTGGCTCGTATTAAAAACACGGACGTCCTAGTATATCCAATATTTCATATGATATTTTCTGCTGCGTTATCTGTGATAGATATAGTATATAGTATATATGATATATTATATAGACGTTGCTTATGTTTTACACCCGCGCTAGCCCTGCCCCGCTCTGCCGTTAGTTACCTAATCTAACGGTGTAGACGGGACATCGAGGCGAATGCGGATGGCATAAGCGTACGTTATATTTATCTGTGATGGTTAGGTGGACTTAAATGATGGGATATTCATTAATGAGATTAATGAAAGAAAATAAACCTAATTGATGTTGTGGAATCGAATTTCAAAATAAAACAAGTAGCTACAGTTCTTGCTTTGCATCGCGGTGTTCATTATAGAACATCCTGCACCTTATTCGATGAGGAAAGGACCGTGATCCCTTCACCGGGAGTGACTCCTTTAGCAAAAACTGGCAAATGTTACACACTCGGTTTGTCTTTTGATTGCTTCTATAGTTTCCTCTTTGCACAGTGATGTATATGATATATCCCGCACCTCATTCGACGAGGAAAGGGCCGACGATCCCTTCACCGGGAGTGACCCCTTTAGCAAAACTAGAAAAGCCTAAAAAACATTCCATTTAAAAACCATTTGATTCCGCAACGAGATCAAGTTCAAACCGTTAAAGGTTTTCTTAAAAACCATTCGCAACCCTCCGTCATTTTAGGAAGTTGAGTACTTAGTATTCGTGCTACGTTTGTCGACCATAGCCGAGGCGTAGTGTGCGGTAGCTAAGTGATGGCTTCCTACACAGCATATGATGCGATTAGTTAGGACAGTCATGTGGCTTTGTTGACCTTAGCCAAGGGTCATATGGGTGGGTCTAATTAATCACGAAATGACGGGTAGAACTTGACTAGTACCTATGATTTGTTGACCTTAGCCAAGGTCATAGGTGCTAGGGGTAAAAACCATTATCGGGAGTTTCAAGTGTTGAAATTTGCAATGAGATTGCATACCTTCTATATGATAGTTGGATCCCGATACCCACTGCGAGTAATTGTTACTCCTGGGAGAGTTTTGCACTTTGCAATTAGCCGATCAAGTAGGTGTCTAGAAAGGTGTCAACGGGGTTACGCCTCTGGGAAAAACGAGGTTTACTGTAATTAGGTCCGTGCGAAAGCACGGGGAACCTCCCTCAAAGTACCGACACTGGCCTGGCTGAAAGATTGGCGAACTTGTAGAGTGTAATTAATCTCGGCTAGTCTTTCCTTTTAGGGTTTGAAGGAAGATTTGATAAAAACAGTGGGAGCCATTCTGATTAGATAAAATAAATAACCAATCTGATCTTGCTAGAGCGCACGCAGAGTGTTTTCTTCTCTCTCTCTCCAGGTAGAGACCATATCACGCCTTAATCAAGATAATAATATGGATGTATTGACCGAACCCGCTTGTTATAAGACAGAGCAGGAAATAGGGGAATATCAGAATTCTTATGCCGCCCAAACGAAGAAAGTGCATATGATGCAACTCCTTCGGGTATGTTCATTATAAAGAACTATATCTCAGTATTCTCTACATCCTGAGTATTTGATACCGGATCAGGATCCCAGATATGTAATCTGTTACATAGGGCTACAAAAGGGTAGAAAAACTGAGAACGGGTGATAAGTTTCATGAGACAGAAAATGGGGCAAGTGTTGCAGCCAAGTCTGTTGGTCACTGTCACCCTGTATTACCAGTACATTGATTCTGAACAAATGTTATTAGGTACCGAACCTGATATACAAAATCATATCAGTCTCTTTATTAGTAAAGAAATGATATAATTTTGTATTGTTGGATAATGTTTTGAATATTTCCTATATCAAAAGTTGATCGGTTCAGGCACGTTATCTAAAAGCATTGACGTTCTAAATCAAACTACAGTTCTTTAGTATACAGAACACACACAAGAGGAAGAGTTCAGAAATGAACGGATCCTTCTTGAGGTATTGTAGACTAGGTCATATCAATATGACCCGACTAGCTAAAGTTACATCTAGATGCATATTTAAATCAGTTTGAATTTACATCTTATGAAACTTGCCAGTCATGTCACAAAGATTAGATGACCATAGCTCCATTTATTGGAAACAGAGAAAGAGTTAGTAAACTCTTGGGACTGATACATGATGATGTATGTAAGGTCTCCTGTCTACACATACCAGGACTGGTTCTTTATACTTCATTATATTCTCTGATAATCTCTCAAGATTCAGTCATATGTTCCTGTTGAAACATAAGTCTGAAGCTTTTGAGGTATTCATAAAATATAAGTTAGAAGTAGAGAACCAAAATACGGGTATAAGTATTATGCCCTATGATAAGATCAGGGAGGAGAATACTTGTGCATGGCATTCCTGGACTATTCTAAAAGAAAATGAGATTCTCTCTCAGTATTACTCCTCTGAATACACCATAGCACAACGGTGTATCAGGACGGAGCAATCACACAATATTAGATATGGTGTGCTCTATGACGAGTATTACTGATTTTCCTATTTCTTTTTGGGAGTTGTGCACTTGAGAAGTTGCATACCTATTGAATTAGGTTCGAATCAAATCTGTGCCTACCACTCCATATGAGATATGGTATGGGAAGAGCCTATCTCTTAAGTAAGTTAAGATTTGGGATTGTCCGGCCTATGTCAAAAGCAAAATCCGGACAAGATCGAGGAAAGGTCAGTTCTGAAGAACTGGAAAGGTTCCAGCTATACATAACTGCAGCTCATGATTTGACAGAACCAAAGGATTCAATAGTTCCCGACGAACCTCAGCCTCTCCGCCGATCTAGAAGGGTTCCTCGCCTGCCTGAGAGATACTTCGGTTTCTCGATGATAGTGGGAGCGAGGATTGCATCATGAGATGATGACCCAACTAGATTCGAGCAGGCCATCGAGAGTAAGGACTCTGTAAGAATGGCTGGATGCTTAGCGATCTGAGATGGAATCCATGTACACCAGCAAAGTATGGACTTTGGTTGTGATATCTGAAGGGTTAAATCCCCATCAGGGGCAAGTATATCTTGAGAAGATTACTTGGTATAGATGGAAAAGTTGAGACTTTCAAAGCTAGACTTGTTAAAGGTTTTCGTCATCGACCAAGCGTGGATAATGATGAAACCTTTTTCCAGGGACTATGCTTAAGTCCATCCAGATCCTGCTTACCATTGCTGCATACCATGACTACGATATCTGGTGGTTGGGTGCCATGACTACTTTTCTAAATAATGATTTAGAAGAGAACGTCTATAAGAACACAGCCAGAAGGCTTCGTAAACAGTGGGAGCAGCGGAAACGTATGCAAGTTGCTTTACATAATGAAGCAGGCATCGCGGAGTTAGAACGTCTGTTTTGATGTGATAGTCAAAGTGTTTGACTTCATCAAAATGGTATATGAACTTTGTATGTACAAAAGGGTAGTATGGAGTATGGTGATGATCCTCGTAGAGTACGTGGATGACATACTCTTGATAGGAAATGAGTTTCCTATGCTACAATCAGTCAATCTCCACTTATCACGAGGATTCTCCAATAGGATCAAAGTGAAACCTCCTAAATCCTGGGTTTTGGATCTATGAGATAGATCTAAATGGATGTTAGGATTCTCACTAGCTATAGTGAGATAGTATCAGTTGATTCTGGGGAGAATCACTGGAAAGGTTCCAGGGTGATAAGGACGACTGAATGTCAGTCGCAGGCATTGTCTTTACCCTCGGTAAAGGCAGGGTATGTTGGAAAAGTTCCAAGCTAGATACCGTGGCAAACTAGACGATAAAGGCTGGTAACATCGCTATTATAGATACTACCAAAGAGGCAATTTGGGTGTATATTGGTTCATAAGATGAACAAGGTTCCTACCATTGTTTGACAATGGAAGTGTGGCTTTGGCCCAGGAACCCCGATCCCATCAGTGACCCAGACATATTCTGAGGAAGCATCACCTGATCATGGAGATAGTTGATCTCCAGGGTGATCGTGGTTAGGAGAGTAGACTCAGAGGACAACACGGCGGATCCACTCACGAAGGCCTTTTCCCAGAGAGAGACTCATAAGGGATGGTTGAGTATGTGATACTGGAACCACTGCTACAGATGGCTCTAGTGCAAGTGGGAGATTGTTAGTTATATGTATGCCCTAGAGGCCATTACTGTACATTGGATGTATATTGTAGTGGATGCTGGGACTTATATAGGTAGGACTTTCTTGCTCGACATGATAGTACGCTATCTGGTTGCTCTTTATCTTAACATGTATACTTTCTGTCTCTCTGTTACATGTTGATAAAGCCCTTAGGATGTATACTCGACTTCCAGGACTATGATGAAGATCATACTAGTGGGGCCTGGGTAGTCAATGAGTACATCCTTTATTGTTCCTAGTCGTGGGAATATCGAGACGGGGCATCGATATTCCATAGTAGACTAGCGTATATCTTCTCGACCCATGTGATGGGCGATGGATGATCCCATATCCATTGGTGTTTGACATCGGAGATGGTATGCGGGTGCTCAGTGGAGACTGGGTACACTGAACGGACTCGCCGAGAACTCTCAGATGGTATTATACCTAACGTCAGATGGCAGTTCTCTGGTGACACAGGTACAGCTTAGTCTGTTGACCCGAGATCGTCATAGAGTCTTGTGTGTCTCCCACTGTGCTTTGATTTCCACCCTACCACGGCTCTACTGAGTCGTGCAAACAGGTGGTTTTTGGGTACAGTCCCGATTCACATGGAGGCAATGAGCGATAGGAGGGGATTCGTCTCTCCCGGTATTGGGGGTTGATGTTGCGCTATGCGCGACTGGCCATAACAGGAAATCCCTGGCCAGGGTTGCCGTGATATACTGGTAAGAGTTACCAGTAGTTTTACGAATGTTATGGACCTTACGTCGGCATGACTTATCAAGATACTGGGGTCTGACGTTTACCACCCCTAGGCGAGATATGCGACATATCAGATGAACAGACCGGACTGTACGGTAAGTGTTACTGGTTGGATTCACAGGAGTGTGAACGGGCTTGCTTGTCGATCTTCTGATCGCTCAATACCCGGGTGACCGTTACGTTTAGCAGACCGCTTGCGGCTTGTGGGTGTTTGATATGATCATCATCTGCTGCCGGCGTATTGACGAGTCTTTAGAGTCCTACATAGAGGTTTCCTGGCTCAAGCGAAACGAAATAGGAGCGCATATGAGATATGTGCAGGACCGAGAATAATGTGTGTATGTGATACCGTATTCCATTCTCGCGATGAATGTGTCGAATGGTTGTATGCGATATAACCTAGTTATCGAATCGAGGATTGATTCGATAAGTCAATACATTGGATACTAGTCGGTTATATGCGACAAGACCGGATCATTGAATCAAGTGTTGATTTAATGATTTAATGTATAATTATATATTTGATATATTACTTTGCATTAACTAGTATTGGTTCACTTTAAAAGGATTTTCTCACTTGATGTGCACATTATATATGTGATATATTTTTGTGTGCACTTGTTTGTATCATGTTTGATGATACAAGCTAACTTGAGTTTGTGTGAAGATTAAACCATGGTTGTGTAATGGTTAGGGTTTTCATTTTCTTATTCATTTATTTATTTTGTTTGTTTATTTTGCAAAATAAATGAATGGTGGCTTTCTTTGTTTGCTAGTTGAAGCTTCATGAAGCTTTGACTAAGTGACCATATTTGTCTCATGCTTAACCCTAACCATTCCCACTAACCATAGTCTATTCTCTACACCTAATCATGGTTGCCATATGATAAGTATTGCAATTATTTTTCTATTTTAAATATAACTTATCATATTTTCTTTCTTTCTTCTTCTTCTTCTTCTTCAAGAAGAAAAGGCTTGATAGCTTCAATGGCAACTTGAGTAAATGAGTGAGAAATCCAATTCCAAAGTGAATCCGCTTCCTATTTCTTCATCCTCTACCTCTTGCCAAGTAGTATAGGGTGTTTTCTTCACAAGTTTCATGACTTGGTGAAGTTGGAGTTTGATCTTGTGATGCCTCGACGTAGATCATCTTCGGCATCGAAGTCGACGACCTAGCCCGCCCTTTTCTTCGATGAAGCCGATGCATGAGTCCAAGATTCGATTTGGACAGCGGAGGGACGTCATCACGGAGCCTAGGAGGTGGAGGAGCGGATCTACAAAGGTTGTAGCCTCTTTCCTTTTAGATAAAGTTGTTTATTTGCATCGCATCACCTATACATCTAGTTAACGATCCGTATTAGGGTTTGTAGGCACTTGTAAAATTTTAATTGGGCATGTTTGATCACTTGTGAGACTTCATTAGTGTGCCTAGGAACCCTACAGTTGTTCTCTCAAAGATAGTGCTCTCGCAGCGAAGCCTTTGCTTTTCTCTTTTTTTCCTTTGATCGGACAAGTCGAACTTGTCCCATCAAGGTAAATGTGCATGCGCACCTGCTCCATTTTAGAGCGCATCATGAAGCTTTTGCTTCTGTTAAAATAGTGCGCGCATTTTGGGTTGCACATCTATTCACCTGTATAAATAGTGGGCACCTTTTGGGTTGTGCATCTATTACTTAGAAAGATGTGCGCATCCCTTGTGTTGCGCATCCCATACTTAGAAAAATCCTTAGATTTGTTATAGGGTGTATGCTCTAAGTTTTGATCCTTTAATAGGTCACTCTTGACCCCATAAAGTATTTTTAACTCTAAAGTTGACGGCTCCGCTCCCTTAGACTCTGGTATTTTATGTTGCAGACTAACGCTTCTTAGCTTCTTGACTTTTCAGATAACATTTCTTCCCTAGCAGACTTTCAGTATGACCACCAGGCAAACTTGCAACCGCACGAGCCAGTCGACAGAGAAATCATTCAGATGATCTGGAATCACGAACCTACACAACAATCCCTCTATCTCTGGGCCGAATGGTACAACCAGATAATTCAGTGCCGCGTCAGCTTCAAATACGAAGAGCCGTCCGATCCGCTACAAGGATTCTTTGCCTACTGCTCTCAAAGAAGAGATGAACGATTGGAAGGGCTATAATCGGCTGCATCCTTTTTCAGACGCAGTTTTGATGCCTGTGGCCGTAGATCTTCTAGGACGGATTAGCCAAGAAGAGGCTCGGCCATAGGGAGTTCCTTATCATATGGGCATGATTCTACGTTACTTAGCTGGCTATGTTTTCTAGGCCAGATACATCCTATCAGCAGAGAAGGACCTGTTGCGGCAGACCAGACTTTATGCAGCTGTCTATGCTTCTCTGTTGAATATCCCAAGACCCAGCCTTAGTGGGTTAGAGCATTCTTGGAATAGTGGAATACTGTGACGAGTATATTTATGATGTCTGATTTGTCGCGCCCCGCTTCCTAAAATACGTAAATACGATACGTGACAAAGCCAATCATGGTACCTATGGAGAGAAAAGATCCTTCCCTAGTCACATTACGGATGTCCATCAAATATCAATAACAGTAAATAAAATCTAACTACCACATGTCCATCTGCCACAGTAGATAATAAACAAGAAATGTATAGCGAAAATGAAAAAAGATCGAACAGAGAAATAATATTCAACTCTCATCCCTTATGGGATCACAACGATAAACTTAAATTACAGAAATAAAATAAACTAAGAATCTCTAAAACTAATCATCAGGCTCCTTACTGCTCAGCTTGCTTGTCAAAATACGCTTGATCTTCCCGCGACAAGGTCAAAAGAACTGGCCATGCTAAACCCAGATGTCAGTGCGTCATAAATATCAAATTAATAATAATAATCATAATAGGATGCTATGAAGAAAACATGAGTATAAATAATCACCGCAGGTGTAAAAACAGTGGGCTATAGGTATGTCACGAATATCCTAAAATCTATGTTTCTAGGTTATTTATCCTAACGGTATTTGAAACCAATTAATGGAATCATCGATGTAACTCAATAGTATCCCATGCGTGCCCGGTACCACGGTCATGACCCTCGGGGCTGAATCCGAGACGTGTCGCTAGACAGTAAAAAACAATTTCATGTATAAAAGAATAATGTCAGCATCATCATTCTGGGGCCTGAACCCCGTATCAACTGATCAGTCTCTGGAAAGTAGTGAACTGTTGAGTTACAAGTCAGGTTTCATTATTGATTTCACCTTTTCGCCTAGGTTTCGTGTTCAAATCAGGTATTAACGATATTTACCTAATGCCAACACAGGATCAAGCAGGTACAGGTCTTGTCGAGCTAGACAACAAGTCATGTCCATCAGGAAAACAGGTCAGGATTGTCGCCATTAGTAATAATCCAAGTAATACGTCTAGTAATGTGTCGTAAACATATCAATCAGTGTGTTAACAGGATAAATACTTGATGGAAAACAGTAACCAGTTCATTTAAACAGTGTAAGAATAACTAATGTATTTTATTTAAAAATGTAAAATTCATTAATTAACTAATTTACTATATATAAATCTGTGTGTGGTAATATTTACGTCTGCTACTAAACATACTATCATGTAGGTAAAGGATCACAAATTACAATGGAATTATATTCAAACTATTACGAACTAGCATGCAACCAGATAAACTTGTTATTGGTAAAATACAGATTAATGCTATAATATTGTAAAATGATATTACTTGCTGAACAATATAATGCATAGACTATAAATAATTGTACAAAAATTGGTATAGATAAAATAGTATGTTGCAAGTTTAGAAACTTGCCTCAATTGGTATACACACGACGAAATACGGATTTTTCGAATGATGACGACGTTCGAATTCACGACGTATACATGACTTTGGCTAAAAACGACTGTGTAATGCTCTGGGGTAACCGCTGGTGCTCTGTAGAATTCTCAGAGGTTGGTGTTTATGGTCGAAGGCGCCGGCGACGAGTTAGGGTTTGCCGCTGACGATATGAATCCGAGGTTTTGAACTTGGAAAAGAAGAAAAGAGAGAGAAAGAGATGAAGGGGGTCTTGGTTTGAAGAGAGGGTGACTGGATATGAGGTCTGGGTCATGTTCGTCGGTGGGGAACGAGGGTGGTGACGGCAGTCGGCTCCGGCGAAGCAACGATAGAGAACAAAAGTAGTAGTAGAAAAGGAAGGTGTCGGGGATGGGGCTCTAGGTGCTGGGTCACTGCGAGACGAAGAGAAGAGTTCGCTGGGTCGGCGACAAGGAGATGGGATGACTTCGATGGCGATGACGAGGTCGGGAAATCGAGACGGTGAGGTGATCGTAGAAGAAAAAGAAAAGGAGAAGAAGGTGTTGCCGGTGGTGATGGCATGGGTGGTGCTGGGTCTTGCGTGAAGGAGGAGGAGGTGACTAAGATGGTGACGGTGGTGGTGTAGGGTTCAGGCGACGGCGACGGAAAGGGAACGGGGGAAGTGAAAAGATGGGTACTCGGTTTTGGGGTCTCATGCGAGGTTTCGGAGAGGGAGGAGGTGGTGAAGACGAAGAAGAGGAGGTGAAGATGAGGGGGTGGTGATGAAGACGATGAGGAGGATGACGACGAGGTGGTGAGGCGTGTGTTAGGTCTTGGCGAGAACGAGAGAGGAGAGAGAAAGAGAACGAGACGAGGGAGAGTGAGAGTTATTTAAATAAATAATAGTAATAATAATAATATATGTATATATCAGTTTATATATAAAGAGTGTATATATTATTAATGAATATATTATATATTATGTAGGATTTTATAGATAATATCATATCACTCCAAATATTACCCGAATCTAGTTAAAAAATATAGTTTTGAGAATAAAATATATATGTAAAAATTTAGGCCATAATGCGATAATCTAAACTTAAATACATATACCCCCTAATAACTTTTAGAAAGGAATTTTAATAAATATATATGATTTAATAAAACTTTGGTTATCTTATATTATAGGATTTAACCGCAATAGATAAGAGCGAAAAAGATATGGGGTGATATGCCATGCAATGTCAGTTAGTAAAATATTATATATTCATATCTTGTGACTACAAATAGATATATAAAGATGTAAACATATATAATGTATATATATTGCTAGATTTACGTAGATACACTTTACTGGTAATATTAGATATAATCTTGCACCATATAGGGTTTTAAACATGCGGGTCGGGTCAGATAACGACTACTACTGTTCGAATTATTTGCAACCTAATAGATAAAATAATAGAATTATAAAGGAAGACTTAAAATACCAATTTACATTGTATAAACGTTCTAGGGTGTTACAATATACCCAACTATAAAAGAATTTTGTTCTCGAAATTCACGGAACATGAAAAGACAAGAATCTACGAATCTAAGGAAAAAAGATGTGGAAACTTCTATCGAATCTCGTTTTCATGTTCCTAAGTAGATTCTCCATGCGAACGATTTCCCTACGAAACGAGTACTAGAGGGATTACTTTATTCTTGAGAACCTTTTCTCATCGATCCAAAATAGTCATTGGTCGCTCTTCATAAGTTAAATCTTCTTTTACTGTCAGTTCCGAGTGATCTAGGATGTGCGTCTCATCTCAAACATACTTGCAAAGTTGAGATACATGAAACATGTTATGAACACCCGCCAATGAAGGTGGTAAAGAAAATTGATAAGCTATCTCTCCAGCATGCTTGATAATATCGAAGGCCCCAGAAATCGGGGACCAAACTTGTCTCGACTACCAAATAGGATTATTCTCCTAGTCGGTGATATATTCAAGAACACAAGAGCACCAACAACACACTCCAAAGGTCTTCTTTCAGTATCAGCTCAACTTTTCTGGCTATCTTGTGCCACTTTCATATGATCACGGATCAAGTTAACTTTCTCCACAGTTTGCATAATGATTTCCCGTCCCAACAATCTTTTTTCTCCAATACCGTCCCAACAAACAGGCGGGCGACACTTATGACCATACAATGTTTCGAATGGAGCCATCTATATAGTTTCCTGAAAATTGTTATTGTATGAAAACTCCACTAAATGCAAATGATCCTCCCACGAACCCTTAAAGTCCAACATACAAGCTCTCAACATATTTTCAAGAGTTTGAATCGTTCTCTCGGACTGTCCATCTGTCTGAGGATGGTAGGCCGTACTAAATTTCATGAAAGTTCCCAAACTTTTCTGTAGAATCCTCCAAAAGTGATAGAAACCAAGAATCATGATTAGAAACGATACTCACTGGTACTCCATACAATCTCACAATCCCATAAAATTACCATTCTGCCAAAGCCTCCGTCGACTCACCAACTCGAAATGGTATGAAATAAGCTACCTTGTTTAATCGATCGATAATCACCCAAACTGCGTTATTGCTCTTTGGACTCCGTGGTAAGGCTGTCATGAAATCCATGGTTATATGTTCCCACTTCCATTGAGGAGTCGAAAGTGGTTGCAACAAATCAGCTACCCTTTGATGTTCAGCCTTGACTTGCTGACACACCAAGCACCTCATTACGTAGCGAGCAATCTTTCTTTTCTTTCTTTCCTACCAAAAGTATTTTCGTAAATATCTATACATCTTTGTCCCTCCCGGATGTACCGAATACACGGAACTATGAGCCTCCTTCATCACTTCTTCACGAACATCTCCTTTAGGAACACCTAAACGACTTCCATATCTTAACGAACCATGTTCATGAATGAAAAAATCTGTTCAAAGTCCCGCTTCCACTTGTCCTCGAAATTTCTGTAATCTAGGATCGTGTGACTGTGCTGCCTTAATGCTATCGATAAAGGATGGCTGTATATGCAACTGCATCAACTGTCCCAAAGAATCTGATAGTACGATCTCCAACTCAAATTTCTAAAGATCTGTTATAATCTCCTTCTCTGTAGTCAACATCCGTATCGCTGGAAACCAACTTAAAGCGTCCGGCTCTACATTAACTTTCCCCGGATGATACTTTAGATCAAGGTCATAGTCAGCCATCAGCTCTAACCATCTACGCTATCTTATGTTGAGCTCTTTCTATATGAACACGTACTTCAGGCTCTTGTGATCAGTAAACACTTCTACCCTTCGACCAATAAGTAGTGTCTCCAAATCTTCAGAGAAAAAACCACTGCTGTTAGCTCCAAGTCATGAGTTGGGTAGTTCTTCTCATAAGTCTTCAATTGCCTTGACACGTAAGCTATAACCTTCGCATTCTACATCAAAACACATCCCAAGCCTTTCCCAGATGCGTTGCTGTGAATAACTAGTCCTTCAGATCCATCTGGCACTGTTAAAATAGGAGTGGTGGTCAATCTCTGCTTCAGCACTTCAAAAGCTAACGCACACTTCTCAGTCCATACGAACGGTATCTCTTTTCGTGTTAACTTGGTCAATGGTTTTGCTATACGAGCGAAGTTCTCCAGAAACCTTCTATAATATCCAGCAAGCCCAAGGAAGCTTCTGATCTGCCCCACATTCTTTGGAATTAGCTAATCATGAACAGCTATAATCTTTCGGGGTCAACTGCAATCCCATCTCCGGATACAACATGATGCAAGAACTTCACTTCTTTAAGCCAAAACTCACACTTGCTCATCTTAGCATATAATTTTTCTTGTTTCAACATTTTCAGTGTGATCCTCAAGTATTCTTCATGCTCTTCTTTGCTTCTTGAATAGACCAGAATATCATAAATGAATACAACCACGAATTGATCTAGAAATGGAAAAAAGATCCGGTTCGTCAAGTTTATAAATATTGTCGGTGCATTAGTAACTCCAAATGGTATCACTGAGTACTCGTAATGCCCATATAGAGTTCGGAATTCCGTCTTGCAAATGTCTCCTTCTTTCACCTGAACTTGATGATACCCTGATCGCAAATCCAACTTCGAGAATACTCTCGCCAAATTGAGTTGATGGAATAATTCACCGATGCAAGGGATTGATTACTTATTCTTAATAGTCATCCAATTTAACTCTCGATAGTCGATGTACATCCTCTGCGTGCCATCTTTCTTCTTGATTAGAAGAACTGGAGCTCCATATGGTGAACCGCTGCTGTGAATCTGTGACGACCCGAAAAGTATGAAACTTGACCGAAACATAAACTACGAAACGTCTCGAGGCGTATGTAATCTAAGTAAGCCAAAACCCAGAAATCCAAACCAAGTAAAGCAGTAGAGTGAAGAAAAAACCAATTTTTAAAGAATGAAGTTTTAATAGCATAAGCCGAATTATGCGTCTTTTAAAACATCAAGTCTTTTCTAAAAATTTTGGCAGAGTTTCCTTTGTAAATATTGGTCCCAAACGGGGTACAACATGAATAGTATACGAAATAATAAAAGGCATCCTCAAGCAGGAGCTAGCACTTCGTCAATTGACGGTCACAACCACACAAGCAATATAATATACAACGCTGAAGGGCGAGGATCAAAATTCAAAAGAAACTCAAGTCAACATGTAACCATAATAATACAACGCGCGACTCTAAGGTCGAAATAAATACAAGTCTAGTTGATGGAGTTTCTAGAAAAAACAATCAAAATAAAATACAAGGATGGTCACGATACGAATGAACCCACCTACCAAAGCAATCACTCGGAAAGGGAACAGTGTGCCAGAAAAGCCGCAACGAACTTGTACGGCAAAACCTGCAAGGAACTGTGGCACAACGGTGGTGAGTTGACAACTCATGGGTAGAAAACATAACAGAGCAGAAATCGAACGTATGACGCATCCTAGGTCATATCAAGTAATATCCTCAATAAATATCCCGATCCATCTACATATAAGTGCAATACCACGTGCTCATGTCAGTGCCTCAGATAGCAACATATCAGATATATGATGTATGAGTGCATTACTAATGGAAACTGAATACATCATGAATGAGACAACAGTTTTCTTTATTTATGAGATTTCTATATGTATATCAATCGAGTAGCATCAATGAAATCAATAGAGAATCAGTGTCAAGCATCAACACAAAACATAAATCTCGGTATCTCAATATCAAATCTCAATATTTATGTATCTCAAATCTCCATATCTCAATATCTCGGGCTCCGTCTGTCCAAATCGGCCCATATCATCTAATCACACGACCTCGTCGGTATCCTCCGGATATCCGCCGTGCCAAACAATCACCGGTTGGCAGTTTTCCCCTTCTGGGCTCATCGTCTACAACTCGAGCTTCTTGCCCTGGGGTACCTTACCGGGTCCACCATGTACCCGAGACGGTTCATCCGGCTCCTCGAATCGGGTCCCGAAATCCAACAGAAATCATGAAACTCATGGTGGACGACTCATACATCACGAGAAAACCGCATCTTGCATTTTAAAAATAGGGAAAGAAAGAGAATTTTATATATATTCTTGCGGTTTTCCCCCAAATCCAGAAATCTCTTGGAAATCCGAAATACAAGAAACAAGAGTAAGTAAACAGTGAATATCGTCATAAATCTCCATAATGCTGCATGACCAATGAGTATATGAATGCAACAGATATCATGCAATGAATGCAATAGTTAAACTAGCTTAAGGAAGCTATAACAGGTTGCGACTATCAGCTAGCAAGCTATGTCAATGAAATGGTATTTTCTAAAGTGTACGTGACATGGCAATTACCGATGAAGATGTATGTGAGTCGGAAAGCGAGTGTACATGGAGTATACACATCATCGGTAATGGTGCTGGTGTCCTAACAACATGGTTTCATAATCACTAAGTACACAATAACATGCACTGAGGCAATAACAAGATAACAAAGGCAACTGAATAGTAATTGCAACAATAATATGTGGATCATGAATAAAAATGTAACAATAAGGAATCTATCTTCCTATACATGTGATATACTGTTTTGCTGTTTGAAATAGTACGAATCATGGTATTTTGAAAATAAGGGCTACGGAGTTTTTAAGAAAAGATACATCTTTTGAAATATCCATAGTATGCCTTGGTATGTCTTTAAAATTCTCACGATTTGTCAGTTTTGGAAATAAGGTAAGACTCGGGTCCAGTCTAACATCTACTAGCTAAACTACCGGTCTAACTAACAACCAATCGAAAGGGGTATGGAAACCACCTAAATCTGAGTCGATATATATATACATATATGTAATAGTCGGTGATCCCGCCTCAATAGTACCACGTTCGATACAATATATCATATGACATCCTTGAGTCAAGAGTGCGGATTTATCATCAATATATAGCTCGTACGGTAAATCCATCGTACGAAATCCCAAATCTGGGTACGGGTCAATATCACATTTATCTCATTATTCATCTGGTATTCACATCATCACATATCGTGAGCAGGGGCACTGATCTAAGTCTAGTACACTACTAATATCATCAACATAAATGTACGCGCGTGTGTGAATACATATCGCCTAAAGATGCATTATAATATCACGTCGTATCTCCTAATACGAACCAAATCACATCACCGATCTCGTGGCATCAAACCCAATCCTATCGACTCATCTCCAACTATCATCCATTATCCTCATTATCAGTACATATCTATATGTACATACCTATATACCATCATATCCACACATCTAGGTATTCCATATAACCATATATAACGATAATAGACCATGTGTGTGCACGTATGTGTGTGTCAATCATTTACTCTAAGGTCTTGCGACTAATAACTGAACTAACATCTCTTTCCTCCAAATTTCACTATATCCAACCCATGATCACTTAATACCTTTCTTTCCAAGTATTCACATTTTACCTATATACATATAATATGACATATGTATTACGAAATTTGCGGGGGTGCTATACGCCATCCACCCGACTTCACCCGTAGATATAATTGTAGGGTTCCTAGGCACACTATAGAGGTCTCACAAGGCCTCGAACATGCCAATTTAAAATTTTATGGGTGCCGAGAAACCCTAATACGGATCGTCGGCTAGATTTCTAGGCGAAATGAGAATCTAGTTAACTACTTAACTAAAAGTTAGATGCTACAACCTTTGTAGATCCGGTTCCCTACTTCCTTAGCTCCACGTGGGTGTGCTCTCGCTGTCCATCATGAATCCTAGACTCATTCGTCGGCTTCATCGGAAAAACGGGCGAGCAAGGTCGTCGGCTTCGTGTCAAAGACGATCTACGTCGAGGCATCACAAGTTCAAGCTCCGACTTCACAAAGTTGTGAAACTTGTGAAGAAAACACCCAAAACAACTTGGCAAGAGGTAGAGGGTGAAGAAATAGGAGGTGGGTTCACTTTAGAATTGGATTTCACTCACTTTTACTCAAGTTGCCATTGATGGCATCAAGCTTTTCTCTTGAAGATGAAGATGAAGAAGCAAATAGAATATGATAAGTATATGTGAAAAAGAATAATAAAATCAAATACTTATCATGTTCTAACCTAGGTTAAGTGTAGAGAATAAACCATGGTCACTTGGATGGGTTAGGGTTAAGCATGAAGATAAGGATGGTTACAAAAGTCAAAGCTTCATGAAGCTTCAACTTAAAACAAAAAAGCCACCATTCTCATCATAATCCTTTCCAAATAAATAAATAAACAAATAAATAAATAAATGAATATGCAAAACACTAATTATCAAATTAACCATGGATTAATTCTATACACTTAACTAAATGATCAAGTATCATCAAACATGATACAAAAAAGTGCACAAAAGCATATCACATATACAATGTGCATCAAGTGAGAAAAATCCGTTTAAAGTGAACCAATACTAGTTAATGCAATGCAATATATCAAATATATATAATTACGCATTAAATCATTAAATCAACATTTGATTCAATGATCCGGTCATGTCGCACATAACCGACTAGAATCCAATGTATCGATTTATCGAATCAATGATTCGATAACTAGGTCATATCGAATATAACCAATCGAAACATATATCGCGAGAATGAAATACGGTATCACATACACGCATTATTCTCGGTCCTGCACATATCTCATATGCGCTCCTATGTCGTTTCGCTTGAACCAGGAAACCTCTGTGTAGGACTCTAAAGACTCGTCAATACGCCGGTAGCAGATGATGATCATATCAAGCACCCACAAGCCGCAAGCGGTCTGCTAAACGTAACGGCCATCCGGGTATTGAGCGATCAGAAGATCGACAAGCTTGCCCGCTCACACTCCTGTGAATCCAACAAGTAACACTTAACGTACAGTCCGGTCTGTTCGTCTGATACGTCGCATATCAAGTCTAAGGGTGGTAAACGTCAGACCCCAATAACCGATAAGTCGTGCCGATGTGAGGCTCATAACGGGTCGAGAAACTACTGGTAACACTTACCAGCAAATCTCTGATCAGCCCTGGCCAGGGACTTCCCTGTTACGGCCAATCGAGCACTGCGCAACATCAACCCCCAATACCGGGAGAGACGAAACCCCTCCTATCGCTCATTGCCTCCATGTGACTCGGGACTGTACCCAAAGACCACCGTTTTGCATGCCCTCATGGACGTGGTATGGTGGAGATCAAAGCACAGTGGGAATCACACAAGACTCTATGACGATCTCGGGTCTACAGACTAACCTGTACAAGTGTCACCTGAGAACTGCCATCTGACGTGAGGTATAATACCATCTGGGAGTTCTCGGCGAGTCCGTCCAGTGTACCCAGTCTCCACTGAGCACCCGTATACCATCTCTGATGTCAAACACCAATGGATGTGGGATCATCCATCGCCCATCTCATGGGTCGAGAAGCATATACGCTAGTCTACTCTGGTATATCGATGCCCCGTCTCGATACACCCACGACTAGGGACCTTGAAGGATGTACTTATGGACTACCATGTCCCCACTAGTATGATCTGCATCACAGTCCAGGTAGTCAAGTACATATCCTAAGGGCTTTACCAACATGTAACTATAAGACAGTATAAAGAGACTAGTGTACATGTTAAGATAAAGAGTAACCAGATAGCATACTATCATATCGAGCAAGAAAGTCATCTCTATATATGTCCAAGCATCCAATATAATATATATCATCTGTACAATACTGGCCTCTAGGGCATACATACAACTAACAATCTCCCACTTGCACTAGGGCCAGCTGCTGTAGTATCGCATACTGAGCATCCCGAAGAGTCTCTCAAACTGTATCTGGGGAATGACCTTCGTGAGTGGATCCGCGGTGTTGTTCTTCGTGTCAACCCTCCTGACCTCGATCTCCCGGCGATCAACTATCTCCCGGATCAGGTGATACCGCCTCAGAATATGCCTGGATCGCTGATGGGACCTGGGTTCCTTGGCCAAAGCCACCGCTCCATTGTTATCGCAATACAAAGGTATTGGATGCTCAATGGATGGAACCACTCCAAGTTCAGTAATGAACTTCTTGACCCAGACAGCCTCTTTGGCAGCATCGTTGGTAGCGATGTATTCAGCCTCCATCGTCGAGTCTGCCACGGTTTCCTGCTTGGAACTCTTCCAGCTAACCGCCCCTCCGTAAAGGGTAAAGACAAAACCCGACTGCGACTTAGAGTCGTCCTTATCACTCTGGAAGCTCGAATCGGTAAAGGACTCCACTTGGAGTTCCCCGTTACCATACACCAAGAACATATCTCTAGTCCTTCGCAAGTACTTGAGAATGCTCTTCACAGCTGTCCAGTGACTCTCTCCAGGATCAGCTTGATACCTGCTCACTACACTTAGTGAGTATGCTACATCGGGTCTGGTACATAGCATCGCATACATGATAGAGCCTACTGCCGAAGCATAGGGTATCCCTTGCATGCGAGCTCTCTCCAAATCAGTCTTGGGAGACATCTCTTTGGAGAGAGTGACTCCAGAGATCATGGGCAAATTCCCACGCTTGGACTCTTCCATACTAAACCTCTTCAGTATGGTGTCAATGTACCTGGATTGGGACAATCCCAGTATCCGTTTGGATCTATCTCTATAGATCCTGATTCCCAATATGCAGGAGGCATCGCCAAGATCTTTCATCGAGAATCTTTGTGATAAGAAGAGCTTGACCGATTGCAGCATAGGAATATCATTTCCTATCAAGAGTATGTCGTCCACGTACAATACGAGGAAGACAACCTTACTCTCTGCCACCTTCTTGTAGATACAAGGTTCATCTGGATTTTTGACGAAATCAAACTCTTTGATAACGACGTCAAAGCAGATGTTCCAACTCCGCGATGCTTGCTTTAATCCATAAATGGATTTAAGCAGCTTGCACACCTTCCCGCTGCTCCCACTGTCTACGAAGCCCTCTGGCTGAGTCATGTACACGCACTTTTCTAAATCACCATTTAGAAAGGCGGTCTTAACATCCATTTGCCAGATTTCGTAGTCATGAAAGGCAGCAATGGCAAGCATGATTCGGATGGATTTAAGCATAGCCACTGGAGAAAAGGTTTCGTCATAGTCCACACCTGGTCTTTGACGAAAACCCTTTGCTACAAGTCTAGCTTTGAAAGTCTCCACTTTCCCATCTACACCAAATTTCTTCTTGAAGATCCACTTGCTCCCAATGGGTTTTACCCCTTCAGGAGCAACTTCCAAAGTCCATACTTTGTTGGTGTACATGGATTCCATCTCGGACCGCATAGCATCCAGCCATTTCACTGAGTCCCTACTCGTGATGGCCTGCTCGAAGCTAGTTGGGTCATCATCATCCATGATGCAATCCTCGCTTCCACCATCAATGAGAAAACCGTAGTAACTCTCAGGTGGACGAGAAAACCTACTAGATCGGCGGAGAGGCTGGGGTTCGTCGGGTACTATCGAATCTTCTGGTTCCACTAAATCTTCAGTTATAGTTTGTGTATCTGGAATTTCTTCCAGCTCTACCACTTTGCCACTAATTTCTTTTTCAAGGAATTCCTTTTCTAAAAAGGTGGCATATTGAGAAACAAACACTTTTTGTTCTTCAGCATGGTAGAAAAAATATCCTTGGGAATTCTTAGGATATCCCACAAACTTGCAGAGAACTGACCGTGCCTCGAGTTTGTCTGGATTTTGCCTTTTGACATAGGCCGGACAACCCCATATCTTAACTCGTTTAAAATATGGTCTCTTCCCACTCCATATCTCATATGGTGTGGTAGGTACAGATTTAGATGGAACTTGATTCAATAGGTATGCAGCCGTCTCCAGTGCATATCCCCAGAAGGAAATAGGTAACTCAGCTGTGCTCATCATAGAGCGCACCATATCTAATAGGGTGCGGTTCCTCCGTTCAGATACACCGTTGTGCTGTGGTGTATATGGAGGAGTCAGCTGAGAGAGAATCCCATTCTCTTTTAGGAAGTCCAGGAATTCATTGCTCAAGTATTCCCCTCCTCGATCAGATCGTAGGATTTTAATACTTTTTCCGGTTTGGTTCTCAACTTCTTGTTTATATTCCCTAAATTTCTCAAAAGCTTCTGATTTGTGTTTCATCAGGAACACATACCCGAACCTAGAGAGATCGTCAGTGAATGTAATGAAGTATGAAGAACCATCCCTGGCATGTGTAGACATGGAACCGCATACATCACTATGTATAAGTCCCAAGAGTTCGGTAACTCTTTCTCCGTGTCCCGTAAACGGAGTTTTGGTCATCTTGCCTTTGAGACATGACTGGCAAGTGTCATAAGATGAAAATTCGAAAGGTTTCAAATATCCATCCTTATGCAACTTAGCCAGTCGTGTCACATTGATGTGACCCAGTCTACAATGCCACAAGAAGGAATCGTTCAGTTCTGAACTCTTCCTCTTGTGTGTGTTTGTTATGCTCAGAACTGTTGATTGGTTTAGAACATAAATGCCATTGCACAACGTGCCTGATCCAACCAACTTTTGGTTATGGAAAATGTTCATAACATTGTCCTGTAATACAAAATTATATCCCTCTTTACTCAGCAAACAAACCGATATAATGTTGCATATCAGGTTCGGCATGTAATAGCATTCGTTCAGAACCAATGTATTTCCAGTTGGTAATACAAGGTGATATTCTCCGACAGTCTTAGCTGCAACAATTGCACCATTTCCAACTCTAATGTCTTTATCACCTTCTCCAAGTTCTCTACCTTTCCTTAGCCCATGTAACTGATTACATATATATGATCCTGACCCGGTATCTAATATCCAGGACGTAGAACAAATAGAGAAACAGTTCTCAGTAACGAACACACCCGAAGAAAATGCATCATCATGTACTTTCTTCATTCGGGTGGCATGGGAATCCTGGTATTCCCCTATATCCTGTTCATTCCTATAACTCTTATAAGAAAGAACGGAACCAACGTTCCCCAGCACAGTATAACATGCGGGTTTGGTCAATACATCCATATTATTATCTTGATTAAGGCATGAAATGGTCGCTACCTGGAGAGAGAGAGAAGAAAACACTTTAGCGTATGCTCGTGCAAGATCAGATTAGTTTTTATCTTATCTAATCAGGATGGCTCCCACTGCTTTTTATCAAATCTTCCTTCAAACCTTAAAAGGAAAGACTAGCCGGGATTAATTACACACTACAAGTTCGCCAATCTTTCAGCCAGGCCAGTGTCGGTACTTTGAGGGAGGTCCCCCATGCTTTCGCACGAACCTAATTACTGTAAACCTCGTTTTCCCAGAGGCGTAACCTCGTTAACACCTTTCTAGACACCTACTTGATCGGCTAATTGTAATGTGTAAAACTCTCCCAGGAGTAACTCTTACTCGCAGTGGGTATCGGGATCCAACTATCTCATAGAAGGTATGCAATCTCATTGTAAATTTCAACACTTGAAATTCCCGATAATATTTTGCCCCTAGCAGCTATATGACCTTAACATAGTCAACAAATCATAAGTGCTAGTCAAGTTCAACCCGTCATTTCCCGATTGAATTAAACCCACCCGCACGACCCTTAACATAGTCAACAAAGTCACACGACTACCCTAATCCAATCGCATCATATGCTTATACAGATAAGCACTAATTAGCTACCGCACACTACGCCTTAACATAGTCAACAAACGTAGCACGAATACTAACTAGTACTTATCTGAAATGACGGAGGGCTACGTCAGGTTTTTCTGAAAACCTATTGCATAATGAACTTGATATCGTTGTAGAATCAAATGAAGTTTTAAAATGGAATGATTTTGAAGCTTTTCTAGTTTTGCTAAAGGGGTCACTCCCGATGAAGGGATCGTCGGCCCTTTCCTCGTCGAATGAGGTGCGGGATATATCATATATACCGCTATGCAAAGCAAGAACTGTAGCTACCTGTTTTGTTTAAAATCTGATTCTACAACATCTTAGGTTTCTTTTCTTTCATTAATCACATTAATGAAGTCCCATCATTTAAATACCTAAACATCACAGATAGATATGACGTACACTTATGCCATCCGCATTCGCCTCGATGTCCCCTCGTGCACCGTTAGGTTAGGTAACTAACGACAGAGCAGGGCAGGGCTAGCGCGGGTGTAAAACATAAGTAACGTCTACATAATATATCATATATACTATATACTATATCCATCACAGAATCACAACACAGATATCGCAGCAGAAGAAACATATGAAATATTGGATATACTAGGACGTCCGTGTTTTCAATACGAGCCAGTATAAAACACGGATTCCACGGACGTGATGAATAGCCAATCCCACACCCCTAGACCCCTACGAGAGCGGCAAGCAACCCTGCCAATTCTAGGGTTAGGATACCCGGACTCGACTCCTCGAGTTGGTCTCCCACTGGACCCCAGAACCCGGTTACTTGTGCTCCCCTCCTTGGGTCTATCCTAATGCGGAAAAGTAAATAATATACAAAGGGTGACAACTTCCGCTACCTGGAAGTGCCCCAAATAAAAGAATATTACATACAAGTTTTTACATGAATGAAAATGAAAAACACTCATCTCACATAAAAACCCCCGGCTATTCGAACATGAAGATCCAATATAACATATCCAGCAACACATAACATCACATGTCATCAACGTAAGTAAGTATGCATACCCCAATTGTCGTTGACATATAGCAACGAAACCGGCGATTCACATATTACACTTACGGTCACAGAAAAGAAAGTGTAAAACTACAACAGTTGGAATCCACAACCTCTTTAGACATCACATGCCTAACAGTTACAAACCCCGCATTTTAGTCTCATTATCGAAAACTCTTTTCAATATCATATGGGACTAAACTGCTAGATTTATAACATTCATCCAGTTATCTTATAACTGTTTGTGAATTCCAATTATTGTATCCCATTCCAGATAAACAGAAAATGTTAAACTTTCCGATCGAACATTCGAATACCCAAGTTTTCCCGATACAGCTCAACACATGAAATAAGTCTAACAACATTCAGTTCGTGCCTCAGTACCAACGGTCCAGCCGTAGAAGGGTCAAGCCAACGCCTCACATGTGGCACGCCGTACTCCCCCAAACCCGAAGATTCAAAGGGCAGTTCAAGACGGTCACATAATCGAGTTAAGGTTTGTTGTCTTCTAGAGGGTCCATCGCGTTACTTGCACTACTTAGAACGTCGTTAAACTACGGAAAAATCCAACACTTGGAAATTTCCCGACAGGGGAAAAATTGGGTATTTATATCCGGTCGAACTTTTTAACATATTCTAAAAACTATCCGGAAAAACACAAAGACGAAATTTGATACCCCGATCGAAACACCGAATCCCCAAAGCAACCCCAGAAAATTCATCTCTTGAATTATTATTAAAAATACCCAGGAAAATCACCACTGGAAACTAAGGATTACTGTGTAAAATACTTTAAATATTTAGGCCGTACGACCGCGGATCCGCCGCATGAGCCATGCTCATGCCGCGGATCCGCGCTAGCTTGGTGGAATTACACTCACGAATTTCACAGTAAACCTTATAATTTCCTGCTTATTTTTCTGCATATTTTAAATATTGAAAAATCCCAGATTTTAGAAAATGTACAGAGAGCATGTTTGGTTTAGGGTTTCGGGTTCGTTCGGGCTTCAAATCGCGTCTAGACTTCGCCTAAGGCTCTAGCTAGGCTCTGATACCACTGTAGGGTTCCTAGGCACACTATAGAGGTCTCACAAGGTATCGAACATGCCAATTTAAAATTTTATGGGTGCCGAGAAGCCCTAATACGGATCGTAGGCTAGATTTCTAGGCGAAATGAGAAACTAGTTAACTACTTAACTAAAAGTTAGATGCTACAACCTTTGTAGATCCGGTTCCCCACTTTCTTAGCTCCACGTGGGTGTGCTCTCGCTGTCCATCATGAATCCTAGACTCATTCGTCGGCTTCATCGGAAAAACGGGCGAGCAAGGTCGTCGGCTTCGTGTCAAAGACGATCTACGTCGAGGCATAACAAGTTCAAGCTCCGACTTCACAAAGTTGTGAAACTTGTGAAGAAAACACCCAAAACAACTTGGCAAGAGGTAGAGGGTGAATAAATAGGAGGTGGGTTCACTTTAGAATTGGATTTCACTCACTTTTACTCAAGTTGCCATTGATGGCATCAAGCTTTTCTCTTGAAGATGAAGATGAAGAAGCAAATAGAATATGATAAGTATATGTGAAAAAGAATAATAAAATCAAATACTTATCATGTTCTAACCTAGGTTAAGTATAGAGAATAAACCATGGTCACTTGGATGAGTTAGGGTTAAGCATGAAGATAAGGATGGTTACAAAAGTCAAAGCTTCATGAAGCTTCAACTTAAAACAAAAAAGCCACCATTCTCATCATAATCCTTTCCAAAGAAATAAACAAACAAATAAATAAATAAATGAATATGCAAAACCCTAATTATCAAATTAACCATGGATTAATTCTATACACTTAACTAAATGATCAAGTATCATCAAACATGATACAAAAAAGTGCACAAAAGCATATCACATATACAATGTGCATCAAGTGAGAAAAATCCGTTTAAAGTGAACCAATACTAGTTAATGCAATGCAATATATCAAATATATATAATTATGCATTAAATCATTAAATCAACATTTGATTCAATGATCCGGTCATGTCGCACATAACCGACTAGAATCCAATGTATCGATTTATCGAATCAATGATTCGATAACTAGGTCATATCGAATATAACCAATCGAAACATATATCGCGAGAATGAAATGCGGTATCACATACACGCATTATTCTCGGTCCTGCACATATCTCATATGCGCTCCTATTTCGTTTCGCTTGAACCAAGAAACCTCTGTGTAGGACTCTAAAGACATGTCAATACGCCGGTAGCAGATGATGATCATATCAAGCACCCACAAGCCGCAAGCGGTCTGCTAAACGTAACGGCCATCCGGGTATTGAGCGATCAGAAGATCGACGAGCTTGCCCGCTCACACTCCTGTGAATCCAACAAGTAACACTTACTGTACAGTCCGTTCTGTTCGTCTGATACGTCGCATATCAAGTCTAGGGGTGGTAAACGTCAGACCCCAATAACCGATAAGTCGTGCCGATGTGAGGCTCATAACGGGTCGAGAAACTACTGGTAACACTTACCAGCAAATCTCTGATCAGCCCTGGCCAGGGACTTCCCTGTTACGGCCAATCGAGCACTGCGCAACATCAACCCCCAATACCGGGAGAGACGAAACCCCTCCTATCGCTCATTGCCTCCATGTGACTCGGGACTGTACCCAAAGACCACCGTTTTGCACGCCCTCATGGACGTGGTAAGGTGGAGATCAAAGCACAGTGGGAATCACACAAGACTCTATGACGATCTCGGGTCTACAGACTAACCTGTACAAGTGTCACCTGAGAACTGCCATCTGACGTGAGGTATAATACCATCTGGGAGTTCTCGGCGAGTCCGTCCAGTGTACCCAGTCTCCACTGAGCATCCGTATACCATCTCTGATGTCAAACACCAATGGATGTGGGATCATCCATCGCCCATCTCATGGGTCGAGAAGCATATACGCTAGTCTACTCTGGAATATCGATGCCCCGTCTCGATACACCCACGACTTGGGACCTTGAAGGATGTACTTATGGACTACCATGTCCCCACTAGTATGATCTGCATCACAGTCCAGGTAGTCAAGTACATATCCTAAGGGCTTTACCAACATGTAACTATAAGACAGTATAAAGAGACTAGTGTACATGTTAAGATAAATAGTAACAAGATAGCATACTATCATATCGAGCAAGAAAGTCATTTCTATATATGTCCAAGCATCCAATATAATATACATCATCTGTACAATACTGGCCTCTAGGGCATACATACAACTAACAATAATCTACTCACCTGTTCCTCGCTGGCCGAAATCGATGTCGCCACGCGCTTGCTTGTCGTCTCGAAGTTCTCATGAGGGTACCTACGTATCATACACATCGTATCATAGTAAAATCCGACTCATGACCAAAACGACACACGAACCTCACATAGGTCAAAACCTATGGTTGCTTCTCAAATCAACCCCAAAACCCTCGACATCGGCGTAAATGCGCCGAGTGATCGAGAAAAACTCAAACTCACCATTCGTGGTTTCATAACAAACTAAAAAAATATATGAAATAAGGTTTAAATCATCAAAACTTCAAATTCGCTTTAAAAGCTATTTTTCCGAAACTATAGTAAGCAACAATTGCTAATTTAGTTCAAATTTAGTTGTTTTAACAATTCTAGCGGCTACAATGTTCTCTAAATATCTTGATTAAGCCATCCAAACCATTTCCATAATTTAATCTCATCAATTTTCATTAAACCCAAAATTCTAGTTTGCAAATTTATCCATTTTTAACAATTTCATAGTAAAAATACACAAACAACAATTTAGCTTGGTTTTGCATGATCTAAAGTATTTAACTATAACTTATAATGTTAATAATGTCATGAATAACCTAATTAGATTTTTAATCTCCCATTTTTTAATCAATTTCTAAAAAACCTAGTTTGCGACAAATCCCATTTAAAAAATTTACAAGCAACAATTAGTAAACTAGCAACTAGATTCGTTTTAGCATAGCATTAACATGTTAAATACATCATACAACCATAATCTCATTACCCAAAATCCTAATTATCATTTAAACCCCATTCTTGAATTTTCAATCATGCAATTAGAAGCAATTTAAAACCTAATTAAACACTTAATAAGCTAACTTAAAGCAATTGAACAACAATTTCACTAAAGGGTTAAAACTTATACCTCCTAATTGAGTTCTAGCATGAAATCTAAGCTTCCCAAATTGCTCTCTTTTCACCAAAATCCGTGTTTGATAGGCTAAGGAAAAATGGGTAGAGATTGGATTTTGATTTTGTGAGGTTTTACTTTGATTTTTGACCATTATTTTGAGGATTTTTGGAGAAGAGATGAGATGAGGGAAAGAGAGGGGAGGGGATGCAGAAATGCTGCAGGGGGGCTCGGCCAATAGAGGGAGAGAGGTGAGTGTGTGAGGGATGTGGTTTTTCAAAGTCAACATAAGCCCATACTGCATTCTTTAATGTTTTCTTTTATCATTTCTTTTCTTTTCTTTTTGTTTGCTTTGGCTTTTAAGCGGGGAAATGAGGGGGGGCAGCTATGTTCGGCCAGCCTACTAGGGGAGGGGGTGAGTGGGTTTGTATGGTGAGAAAAAATGATAAATAGTATATCCCAAGTCAACCTAGAACCATACCTCAATTCTTTTTAGCTATTTTTCACCATTTAAGCCTTTATAGTTTATATTTTCTAAAACCACCTTAATAATTCCTCTTCATTTCAAAACAATATTTTACAAGTTAGTTTAATGTGTCATGATGCACAAAATTTGTATCAACCCATTCCAATTTGTAATTATCCCTCATTAAATGTATTAGTGACTGCTTAAAATAATATTAAAATAATTAATTTCGGAATTTTTTTTAGTAAACTAGAAATTTTACAAGTGGCTCAATAAACACCAAATACTAGTAATTACATAGCTAGAATATATATATTTAATTTTATATTAAAAGATATTTATATCTTGATTTTTACGGAAAACACCCGTTATTTTACCGATTATCCGAAATTCCTTCTGAACGATTTTCAAAACGTTACAATTTTCCCCCTTAAAAAAATTTGGTCCCCTAATTTAATTTAAAACTCCACCAAATACAAAAATATTTCAGTAAATGATCAAGTCGTCGGGGCTCCGAAATTATAAATACATAAAACACATTGTAGCGCAATGTATGAAAAAGAGTGTATAACTCAAAAATCAAAAATCCGTCAAGCATCCCGCAATCATCGGAGTTATGGTGAAGACACCAATGTCAAGATCCAATATGAAAACCAACACGATATACATCAAACTATACATGTAAGCATCATTAAAACATCTGGATGCAATGCATGCCAAACCTTTTTTCAAATCGCTGTGCGATGTGTGTATCACTGCACAGCGGCGGACGTCCATTGTGAGAAAATAACTATATATATATCCTTTTTTTAACATACATGTCCCGCCGTTTTGAAAACAATTTAGAAGGGTTTCCCTTGTAAAAAGTTTCGTGTCATCACGGGCACGTAGGTAAATACTGAGACTATAGCTCCTCTTTGGAAATCCCTTCAATAACTATTAATGCATGCAAAAAATATACTCAGGTACTGTACTCGGACTAGTCTTGCTCAGCTACTATCCCAAATGGTAAATATGAAAACACATCTTCTCAAAGGAAAATCGATCCCGAAATACGTTTAAGAATGCCACGTGCGTCTGGTGCGTACGAAAACCGAAATCAATGAATGTGCCATACATGTGCACAAAAACCAAAGCTAAGTGCAACAGGTGTGCACAAAAACACCTGTCAGAGGCAACGGTGTGTCTAACAGCAATATTAGGTGCATCTGATATGCACAAAGAATTCCGATTTAGTGCATCTGGTGTGCACCAAAATCACATTCCATACCATTCTCCTAACATGCACAAAAATCCAAATCAGGTGCATCCATCATGCACGAATAAAATCTAAATCATGTGCATCTAGCATGCACGAGATCACGAAGTCCGATATCAAGCACCGAACATGCGCTAGAATCCAATCAGGTGCACAAGGTGTACAAAACAAATATCAAGTATCACAATTGAAATCGACGGTATATAACACAATTTAATTAAAATCCAAATCAGGTATACCATGGTATATAATCTCACGACCATATGCATCAGCGTGCACAAAATCAAACCGAAGACTAAAAGTGCATGAAAATTATACCGAAAGCATAAGTCAAATCACATGCATACCATAGGTATGAAATCAAAATCAGCATCTTGAATGACATCAAATCGAAGTCAAGTGCAACTGTGGTGCACAAAATCTCAATCATGCAAATAAATTGTTCAAACATCAAAATCAAAGATGACGGAAAAAGTCTTTCTCCAGCACATCCTCTAAAGATCTCTGGCCGACTGTCATGGTCACTCATTATATATCTCGTCGACGATGCTGAGTTTTTTCCTACTGGGTGTGCGTCATATAATCGCTCTGGGTCCAGGTCTTCTCGTTTAGTATTTCCTGAAAGATCTTGTCGGGGTCACACCCAATCTCGTTTCTACCGAACTACCCGGAAGTTATCATCTCTTACTAAATCTATATCTTGTTCCGGAATGGCTGCATACTTATCGCGACTCCTCCTGGAATATATATTCATGTACAACGCCTCTACATGCGTGTCACATCTCTGATGTCAGCGGAGTGGAACGTCATCTCATCACGATCTCGTACGAACCTCTTACTCCACTTATCTCTAATGTCGACTGATTCAGACTCGTCTCCTCATGGCTGCATGGACTGCGCTCCAATGGCTATACTCGTTTCTAGAGTCTCCCAAGCAATGTATCCCATCACATGATATCCGAATGATGTCGAACTTTTCGATCGATTCGTCGAGGTTCCATAATGCCCCTAGAGCTCAACATCTTGGGTACAGTTTAATAGTATCGAATATATGCCACAATACCTATGGACCAACCGTAGAAGGGCAAACCCAAGCCTCATTAATGGCACCGCTGAACTGCCGCAAACCCTAAGGTTCACCGGCGTTCCATGGTCATTAAGTTGAGTTAGGGTTTCATTCTTCTAGAGGATCCATAGAATTACATGCATTGTTTTTCTAATACTTTAAACTTGGAAAATGGGTTCCTGGTGTTCGATCGTTTATATCGACTCTCAACGTATCAGCGTGAAGTCGCCTCTAGCTGGAATCAATCAACCTGATGACCTCATATCGGGGTAGGCAATGAATCACATGTCCTAGTCTTTCATCTTTGGTGACTAGCGATTCTTCTATCATATCTCGAAGTATAACTCGTGCGGCATTAGCTTCAAATATCTGGGGCTATATCTCATCGTTCGCAAAAACAACTGGCTCATTCGTCTGCACGCTGAACAGTGCTTCAATCATCATGAATAAGCGATACATCAATGGTCATCACATTCTGGCTGGCCTTTATTAGTGGCTCAATCCTCTTATGCTAATTTGCACGTCCGAATAATCTCATAAAAGCGATCCATCAAACACTCCTGGTGCGAAAACAAAATAAAACGACGCCTCTAAGCAAATCGTATGTCCCTGGAATCACGCCCTGGTCAGTCCTCGTCCGTGACGAGCTTGTGCTGATCACAACTCTAGCCGTAGATCTCTCTGCCCGTGTAATCGTGGTAACAAAACAATAACTGGTACTGGTAAGGATAGATCATAGGAATGAATATAATACCGTGCAAAGAAATGTACATCCTAAGGCTTCTTAAGCAGAGTATCGTATCGTATGTATGCCGCGGAACATACACACGGTACATCACTATACTTGAGTCACCTACTCCATCAACCAAGGGTCATACTATACTCCGAAGGTAAAACCTAACGCTCTGATACCAACTTTGTAACGACCCGATAAGTATGGAACATGACCGGCACTTAAACTACGAAACGTCTCGAGACGTACGTAATCTAAGTAAACCAAAACCCAGAAATCTAAACCAAGTAAAGCAGTAGAGTGAAGGAAAAACAAATTTTTAAAGCAAGAAGTTTTAATAGCATAAGCCGAATTATGCGTCTTTTAAAACATCAAGTCTTTTCTAAAAATTTCGGCAAAGTTTCTTTTGTTAATACTGGCCCCAAACAGGGTACAACATGAATAGTATACGAAATAATAAAAGACATCCCCAAGCGGGAGCTAGCTCTTGGTCAATCGACAGTCACAACTACGCAAGCAATATAATATACAACGCCGAAGGGCGATGATCAAAACTCAAAAGAAACTCAAATCAACATGAAACCATAACAGTACAACGTGGGACTCTAAGGTCGAATTAAATACAAGTCTGGTAGATGGAGTTTCGAGATACAACAGTGAAAATAAATACAAGGATGGTCGCGATGCGAGTGAACCCACCTACCAAAGCAATCACTCGAAAAGGGAGCAGTATGCCAGAAAAGCCGCAACGAACCTGCACGGCAAAACCTGCAAGGAACTGTGGCACAACGGGGGTGAGTTGCCAACTCGTGAGTAGAAAACAACACAGAGCAGAAATCATACGTATGACGCATCCTAGGTCATATCAAGTAATATCCTCAATAAATATCCTTATCCATCTACATATAAGTGCAGTACTACGTGCTCGTGTCAGTGCCTCAGATAGCAACATATTAGATATATGATATATGAATGCATTACTAATGGATACCGAATACATCATGAATGAGACAATTGTTTTCTTTATTTATGAGATTTCTATATGTATATCAATCGAGTAGCATCAATGAAATCAACAGAGAATCAGTGTCAAGTATCGACACAAAACATAAATCTCAGTATCTCAATATCAAATCTCAATATCTTTGTATCTCAAATCTCCATATCTTAATATCTCGTGCTCCGTCTGTCCGGATTGGCCCATATCATCTAATCACATGACCCCAGTCGGTATCCTCCGGATATCCGCCGCGCCAAACAATCACCGGTAGGCAGTCTGCTTCTGCCGGGCTCATCGTCTACAACTTGAGCTTCTTGCCCCGGGGTACCTTACTGGGTCCACCATGTACCCGAGACGGTTCATCCAGCTCCTCGAATCGGGTCTCAAAATCCAACAGCAATCATGAAACTCATGGTGGACGACTCATACATCACGGAAAACCGCATCTTGCATTTTAAAAAAAGGAGAGAGAGAGAAGTTTATATGTATTCTTGCGGTTTCCCCCAAATCCAGAAATCTCATGGAAATCCGAAATCCAAGAATCAAGGATAAGTAAACAGTGAATATCGGCATAAATCTCCATAATGCTGTATGACCAATGAGTATATGAATGGAACTGATATCATGCAATGAATGCAATAGTTAAACTAGCATAAGGAAACTATAACAGGTTGCGAGTATCAGCTAGCAAGCTATGTCAATTAAATGGTATTTTCTAAAGTGTACGTGACATGGCAATTATCGATGAAGATGTGTATGAGCCGACAAGCGAGTGTACGTAGAGCATACGCATCATCGGTAATGGTGCTGGTGTCCTAACAGTATGGTTTCATAATCACTAAGTGCACAATAACATGCAATGAGGCGATAAAAAGATAATAAAGGAAAATGAATAGTAAATGCAACAATAATATGTGAAACATGAATAAAAACATAACAGTAAGGAATCTACCTTCCTATACATATGATATACTGTTTTGCCGTTTGAAATAGTACGAATCGTGGTATTTTGAAAATAAGGGCTACGGTGTTTTTAAGAAAAGGTATATCTCTTGAAATATCCGTAGTATCCCTTGGTATGTCTTTGAAATTCTCGTAATTCAACAGTTTTGGAAATAAGTATGACTCGGGTCCAGTCTAACATCTAGTAGGTAAATTACAGGTCTAACTAACAACCAATCGAAAGGGGTATGGAAACCACCTAAATCTGAGTCGATATATATATACATATATATAATAGTCGGTGATCCTGCCTCAATAGTACCACGTTCAATACAATATATCATATGACATCCTCGAGTCAAGAATGCGGATCTATCATCAATATATTGCTCGTACGGTAAATCCATCATACGGCATCCCAAATCTGGGTACGGGTCAATATCACATTTATCTCATTATTCATCTTGTATTCACATCATCATATATTATGAGCAGGGGTTACTGATCTAAGTCTAGTACACTACTAATATCATCAACATAAATGTACGCGTGTGTGTAAATACACATCGCCTAAAGATCCGCTATAATATCACGTCGTATCTCCTAATATGAACCAAATCACATCACCGATCTCATGGCGTCAAGCCCAATCCCATCGACACATCTCCAACTATCATCCACTATCCTCATTATCAGTACATACCTATATGTACATACCTATATACCATCATATCCACATTCTATGGATTCCATATAACCATATATAACGATAACAGACCACGTGTGTGCACGAATGTGTGTGTCAATCCTTTACCCTAAGGTCTTGCGACTAATAACTGAACTAAAAGCTCTTTCTTCCAAATTTCACTATATCCAACCCATGATCACTTAATACCTTTCTTTCCAAGTATTCACATTTCACCTATATATATATAACATCAGATATGTCTTACGAAATTTGCGGGGATGCTATACGCCGTCCACCCGACTTCCCCCGTAGATATAATCTACTCACCTGGTCCTCGCTTACCGAAATCGATGTCGCCACGTGCTTTCTTGTTGTCTCGAAGTCTTCGTGAGGGTACCTACGTATCATAACAAATCGTATCATATTAAAGTCTGACTCATGACCAAAACGACACACGAATCTCACATAGGTAAAAATCTATGGTTGCTTCTCAAATCAACCGAAAAACCCTCGACATCGGCGTAAAAACGCCGAGTGATTGAGAAAAACTCAAACGCACCATTCGTGGTTTCATAACACACTAAAAATATATATGAAATAGGGTTTAAATCATTAAAACTTCAAATTCGCTTTAAAAGATATTTTTCCGAAACTCTAGTAAGCAACAATTACCAATTTAGTTCAAATCTAGTTGTTTTAACAATTATAGCATCTACAATGTTCGCTAAATATCTTGATTAAGCCATCCAAACCATTTCCATAATTTAATCTCATCAATTTTCATTAAACCCAAAATTCTAGTTTGCAAATTTATCCAATTTAACAATTTCATAGTAAAAATGCACAAACAACAATTTAGCTTGGTTTTGTATGATCTAATGTATTAAAATATAACTTATAATGTTAATAATGTAATGAATACCCTAATTATATTTTTAATCTCCCATTTTTAATCAATTTCTAGAAAACCTAGTTTGCTAGAAATCCCATTTTAACAATTTACAAGCAACAATTAGTAAACTAGCAACTAGATTAGTTTTAGCATAGCATTAACATGTTAAATACATCACACAACCATAATCTCATTACCCAAAATCCTAATTATCATTTAAACCCATTCTTGAATTTTCAATCATGCAATTAGAAGCAATTTAAAACCTAATTAAACACTTAATAAGCTAACTTAAAGCAATTAAACAACAATTTCACTAAAGGGTTAAAACTTATACCTCACAATTGAGTTCTAGCATGAAATCTAAGCTTCCTAAATTGCTCTATTTTCACCAAAATCCATGTTTGATAGGCTAAGGGAAAATGGGTAGATATTGGATTTCGATTTTGTGATATTTTACTTTGATTTTTGACCAATTTTTTGAGGATTTTTGGAAAAGAGATGAGATTAGGGAAAGAGAGGGGAAGGGCTACAGAAATGCTGCAGGGGGGCTCGGCCAATAGAGGCGGAGAGGTGAGAGAGTGAGGGATGTGGGTTTTCAAAGTCAACATAAGTCCATACTTCATTCTTTAATGTTTTCTTTTATCATTTCTTTTCTTTTTTTTGTTTGCTTTGGCTTTTGAGTGTGGAAATGAGCGGGGGGCAACTCTGTTCAGCCAGCCTACTTGGGGAGGGGATGAGTGGGTTTGTATGGTGAGAAAAAATGATAAATACTATATCCCAAGTCAACCTAGAATCATACCTCAATTCTATTTAGCTATTTTCACCATTTAAGCCTTTATAGTTTATATTTTCTAAAACCATCTTAATAATTCCTTTTCATTTCAAAACAATATTTTACAAGTTAGTTTAATGTGTCATGATGCACAAAATTTGTATCAACCCATTCCAATTTGTAATTATCCCTAATTAAATGTACTAGTGACGGTTTAAAATAATATTAAAATAATTAATTTCGGAAAAATTTTCAGTAAGCTAGAAATTTTCAAGTGGCTCAATAAACACCAAATACTAGAAATTATATAGCTAGAATATGTATATTTAATTTTATATTAAAAGATATTTATATCTTGATTTTTACGGAAAACACCCGTTATTTTACCGATTATCTAAAATTCCATCTTAATGATTTTCAAAACGTTACAGAATCCAACCCTTCTCTAGTAATTCGATAAATTATTTCTTTACCTCTTCCAGTTCCACCAGTGCCATTGGATAATAGACCTTTGTAATTGGCGCTGCTCCTGGAATAAGATCAATCGTGAACTCCACATCTCGTTTTGGCGGTAAACCCGGGATGTTCTCGAACACATCCATGAAATCCCGAACCACTACTGGTGTTTCTTCCTGGATTACTTCCATCAACAAAAAAGAAGCCCTTGTTGGCCTAGCCCTACAATCAACTGGCCCGAAAGATCTGCTACCTCCCAAGAATAGGAACTCCAGATGTCCGGAAATCTGGAAAATCACTTTCTTCTCCCTACAATCAATGTGCGCGCGGGAAATGCCAAGAAAATCCATTTTCAAGACAACATCATAGCTGCCAGTATCAATCATCAAGAAATCCGTGAATAACTCACATTCATAAATAACAACTGAGCAACCCTTGCACTCACTACTAGATATAATTCTCCCATTCCCAGTGTGTATGTCCCAGCAATTAGATAGGACTGTGTATGGGATAGAGTGTGCACTAATAAACTTGGTTGACATAAAGTAATGGGATGCACCAGAATTGAATAATGCCAATGCGGGAAAATTATAAACAGGTAGAATACCTGAAACAACATCATCTGAAGCCTTGGCCTCCTCGGCCGTCAAGGTGAAGGTCCTTGCCTGATTAAGACTTTGAGTAATCTACTTCTGCCCATAAGTCTGCTTCTGCGGTGGTTTTTGAGCATCGTTTCCCAATCGTAATTTCGAAGGGCACGTACTAGTGGTATGGTTAGCTAATCCAAAAAATAAACAAAGTCCGAGCCTCCTTCGACACTCTTTTTGCGTGTGGCCGGGTAGACGGTAAAACTCACAAATCGCAGCCTTTTTCTGATCTGATACAAAAGGATTCTTCATAGTTACTGTCCCTCGTTTGTTTACCGGAATGACTCTATATTCAGGAACTCTGGTGGCGCATACGGAGTCTTCTGCACCACAACTGCTTGTTGTTGAGTACACTTTACTTTTACCGATAAACTCTGCTGTTCTCTAGCTGCCTTGAGAACTTGGGAGAAGGTGGTCAATCCTGTTAGTTATGATGCCCTAGAGGCCATTACTATACAAACGATATATATTGTAGTGGATGCTTGGACATATATAGGGAGGACTTTCTTGCTCGACATGGTAGTATGCTATCTGGTTGCACTTTATCTTAACATGTACAATTATTGTCTCTCTATTACATGTTGATAAATCCCTTAGGATGAGTACTTGACTACCAGAATTATGATGCAGATCATACTAGTGGGGACAGGGTAGTCTGTAAGTACATCGTTCAAATGTTCCTAGTCGTGGGAGGATCGAAACAGGGCATCGATACTCAAGAGTAGACTAGCGTATACGCTTCTCGACCCATATGATAGGCGATGGATAATCCCATATCCATTGGTGTTTTACATCAGAGAAGGTATACGGGTGCTCAGTCGAGACTGGGTACACTGAACGGACTCGCCGAGAACTCCTAGATGGCATTATACCTATCGTCAGATATCGGTTCTCTGGTGACACTGGTACATGTTAGTCTGTAAACCAGAGTTTGTCATTGAGTCTTGTATGATTCCCACCGTGCTTTGATTTCCACCATACCACGGTAAAGAGATCGTGCAAAAAGGTGGTTTTTAGGTACAGTCCCGAGTCACATGGATGTAATAAACGATAGGAGGGGTTTCGTCTCTTCCGGTATTGGGAGTTGATATTGCGCTATGCTCAATTGGCCATAGCAGGAAATCCTTGGCCAGGGTTGCTGACATTTACTGGTATGTGTTATCAGTAGTTTCTTGAACCGTTATGGACTTTGCATTGGCATGCCTTATCAGGCTATTGGGGTCTGACGTTATACCACCCCCAGGCTGTGATATGCGACATATCATACGAAGAGACCGGACTGTACGGTAGTGTTACTGATTGGATTCACAGGAGTACTACCAGGCTTGTTTGTTGATATTCTGATCGCTCATTACCCAGGTGGCCATTACGTTTAGCAGACCATTTACGGCTTGTGGGTGTTCGATATGATCATCACCTACTGCCGGCGTATTGACAAGTCTTTAGAGTCCTACACAGAGGTTTCCTGGTTCATGCGAAACGGAGTAGGTGCATATATGTGATATGTGTGGAACCAAGATTAATGCGAGTATGTGATACCGCAGTCTATGCTCGCGATATGTGACATTCGTCAGTTATATGTGATATAGCCAAGTTATCGGATCAAGTGTTAATTCGATAAGTGGTTACATTTGATATTAGTCGGTTATATGTAATATAGCCGGATTATTAAATCAAGTGTTGATTTAATAATTTAACGTATGATTATATATTTGATATATTACATTACATTAACTAATATTAGCTCATTTAAGTATTACTTTTTCTCACTTTATGATACATTGATATATACGTAATATATGTTAATTGTATTATTTTCTTTTTGTACACAAAATATATATGTGATATATATTATTGTGTCATGCTAGGTTATACTTGCAACAAGTATGTATGAGACTCACACCATGCTAGGGTTAAGTTAGGGTTTATATTTATTTCAAGAAAATTCAAAATTGTGGAGATATTTGTCATGGTTCAAAACTTGTAGAAGCTTGTGGTCTTCATTGACTTAGTACACTCCTTTGTCTTGCTTAAGATATTTGTTAACCCAACCCTCAACCTTAGACTATGGTTTATTCTCTACATGAGTTAGGCATGACACTAACTCACCATGGTTGCAATTCAAACCTCACTCTCTCATTCATTTTCTTCATCACTTCTTCTTCCTCAAGAGAAAAAGCTTGCTAGATTTTTCTAAGTGATGATTTATTGTGAGAAAAATAAAACTAAAGTGTGCCCACTTCCTACTTCATCATCCTCTACTATTAGCCATTTAGTTTAGGGTGTTTGCTTCACTAATCTTACCATTAGTGAAAAGGTAGCATGAGCTAGTGTCTCCTCGACGTAGATCATCTTCGACCTCGAAGACTTCGATGCAAGCCTTTTCATATCTTCATAGGAGCCTTTCTGGAGTCCGGGAGTTCGTGATCACAGCGAAGGGACTACTACGCAGAGCTATTGAAGTGATGGACCGGTCTACAAAGGTTGTATTCCTTGTTCACTTTAGATGTAAAGTGTTTGCATAATGTTTCGTCGGATTTTATAGCTTCGATTCTAGGGTTAGGGTTTACTAGAACACAAAATTTTTCAATATGGCATGGATGATGCCTACCGAAAACTTGCTGCCATGCTAGGAAACCCTACAGTGGTATCAGAGCCATGCTAGAAAATTCTACGATATTTGTTAGATTACGAAACAGAAATGAATCCGAAACATGAAACCCTTTAAACTAGTTTCTGTCGAATTTCATTTGAGCTCAAAATTTTTTTTAAACAACTGCAGAATGTTGTATGTGATATAACATGAACGCCATGCAAATTTGAGGCATTTCCACTGACTTTTGGCGGGCCACATTGGCCTCAAAACCGAGCTCACCGGGTCTTTTGGGGAGTTTGGGCTTTAAATTTTAAGGGTGTTCCAGTCTCTGGGTTTTAGGGTTTCAGGTGTTGTTTGTTTTTGCTAAATTTTCATGTGATGTTAAATTTCTGGAAAAGCAACTCGGAGTGTTTCGTAATCATAATTCTAACATGTTTTCAGGTTACTTAGACGATGTTAAAAAGTTTGAACGGATATCAATAACCCAATTTTTCCCCTGCTGGAAATTTTCCAAGACTTGGATTTTTCCGAGTTTAAAATTTTCAGAAAATGTTGCAAGCGATTCTGTGGACTTTATAGAAGAACGAAACCCTAACTTGATTATGTGACCATCAGAACCGCCATCAAACCATGGGTTTTGTGGTAGTTCAGCGGTGCCACATGTGAGGCATTGGTTGACCCTTCTACGGCTGGTTCATAGGAGCTGTGGCAGTTTATGGGCACTTTTTGAACTCCGCTCAAGTGTTGAGCTTATCGGGAAATTTTGGGTGCTTGCTTATTCAATCGAAAAGTTTAACTTCGTCTAGTTATCTGTGATTGTGATACATTATTTGGAATCCATAAATTGTTATGAGATAACTAGTTTGAATTTTATAAATCTAGCAGTTTAGTCTCATTTGATCAGTTGCCATGGGATTTTGATGTGATCAAAAGTCTGTCGCAATTACGTAGTGTACACGGATACTCGCCGGGTAATCTTACTAGATAGCCACACCCCATAGCCCCAACCAAGTGACTGTAGGAGAACCCCGTCGTCAAAAGCATCTGTTCGGGTGCTCACGACAACGATGTTCCGCCTTAGTGCGCCTCGTCGACGGTATCGGGGGTGCGGCCGTCTTCTAAAGTTTTCGACGAGCATTCGATCAAGTTATCGGGAATCTTGTTGAATTGCCCGATAGGTTATTGGAAAGTGTTTTCAATATCGAGACTAAAATGCGGGGTTTATAATTGTTAGGCATGTGATGCCAAAGAAATTCATTTTGTTTGGCACGAAATCCAAAGTATGAGATACATTGGGTTTATGATGTCTAAGGTGGTTGCGGATTCTAACTGTTGTAGCTTTTCACTTTCTTTTCTGCGACTGTAAGTGTAATATGTGGTGTATCGCCGGCTTTGTTGCTATACGTCAACGATAATTGGGATACGCATATTTACTTACGTTGATGACATGTGATGTTATGTGTTGTTGTGATATGTTATATTGGATCGTCGTGTTTTGAATAGCTGGGGGTTTTATATGAGATGAGGGTTTTTATTTGCATTCATGTAAAATTCATTATATGTGATATTCTTTTATTGGGGCACTTCCGGGTTGAGGATGTTGTCACCATTGTATATTATTTACTTTTCCGCAGTAGGATAGACCCAAGGCGGGGTGCACTGGTAACCGGGTTCTAGGGTCCAGTGGGAGACCATCTCGAGGAGTCGAGACCGGGTCTCCTAACTCTAGAATTGGTAGGGTTGCTTGCCGCTCTCGTAGGGGTCTAGGGATGTGGGATTGGCTATTCATCGCGACCGTGGAATCCATATTTTATACTGGCTTAAATAAAACACGGAATTCCTAGTATATCCAATATTTCATATATGTTCTTCTACTGCTGATACTCTGTGATGTGATCACTTGATATGTTCTGAGACGAATGCTTATATTATATATATGAGATATAATAAATATTGTTGCTTTCGTTTCTTATGTGATGCTTGGAAAGCATAACAGATAGGACCTTCATTATTGAGATTAATGAAAGAAAAAGAAACCTAAAAGATGTTTGAGTAACTTGTTTAAAAACCGGCAGCTCTACTTCTTGCTTTACATAGCGGTATTCCTTGCAGAATATCCAGCACCTTATTCGATAAGGAAAGAGCCGAGATCCCTTCACCGGGAGTGAGCTCTTTAGCGAAACTAGCAGATGCTACAAACTCGGATTGTCTTTTGATTGCTTTTATAGTTTTTGCTTTGCATAGTGGTATTTGTGAAATATCCTGCACCTTATTCGATAAGGAAAGAGACGAGATCCCTTCATCAGGTGTGACCTCTTTAACAAAACTAGTAAAAACCTCAAAAACACTCCTGTTAAAATTCACTCGATTCTACAACGATATCAAGTTCATTACGCAAAGGGTTTTCTTAAAAACCTGTCATATCCAGATAAGTACTACTTAGTATTCGTGCTATATTTGTTGGCTTCCGTCAAGGCGTAGTGTGCGGTAGCTAACTAGTGCTTATCTGTTGCATACGATGCGATTGGATTAGGGTAGCCGTGCGACTTTGTTGGCCTGTGTCAAGGGTCATGCGGGTGGGTTTGATTCAATCAAGAAATGTATGGGTTGAACTTGACTAGCGGACTATGGTTTGTTAGTCTGCGTCAAGGTCATAGGACGCTAGGGGCAGAATATTATCGGGAATTTCAAGTGTTGAAATTTTCAATGAGATTGCATACCTTCAATGAGATAGTTGGATCCCGATACCCACCGCGAGTAAGAGTTACTCCTGGAAGAGTTTTACACATTACAATTAGCCGATCAAGAAGGTATCTAGAAAGGTGTTAACGGGGTTAAGCCCCTAGGAAAATGAGGTTTATTTTAATTAGGTCCGTGCGAAAGCACGGGAAACCTCCCTCAAAATACCGACACTGGCCTGGACGAAAGATTGGCGAGCTTGTAGGGTGTAATTAATCCCGGCTAGTCTTACCTTTTAGGGTTTGAAAGAAGATTTGACTAAAACAGTGAGAGCTATCCTGATTAGATAACCAATTTAATCTTGCAAGAGCGTACGCAGAGTGTTTTCTTCTCTCTCTCTCTCTCCTGGTAGCGACCATGTCACGCCTTAATCAAGATAATAATATGGATGTATTGACCGAACCCGCTTGTTATACTTAGCTGGGGAACGTTGGTTCCGTTCTTTCTTATAATTGTTATAAGTCTGAACAGGAAATAACAGAATATCCGGATTCTTATGCCACCCAATCGAGGATTAAGCATGTTGATGCATATTCTTCGGGTGTCCTTATTACTGAGAACTTTTTTCAGTATTCTCTACGTCCTGGGTATGTGATACCAGATCAGGATCCCGCATATGTAATATGTTACATGAGCTACAGAAAAGTAGAGAACTAAGAATGGGTGATATGTCTTTAATTGTTAGAGAATGGTGCAATTGTTGCAGCCATGTCTGTTGGCAGATTTCACCTTGTATTAATACATTGATTCTGAACAAATGTTATTACATACTGAACCTGATATACAACATTACATCATGTTCATTACTGAGTTAAAGAAGGATATAATTCTGTATTGGAGGATAATGTTGTGAACATTTTCCTGAATCAAGAGTTGATTTGATCAGGCTCGTTAGGTAATAGCATATACATTCTAAATCAAACCACAGTTCAAAGTATGTAGAACACACATAAAAGGAATAGTTCAGAAATGAACGAATCCTTCTTATGGCATTGTAGACTAGGTCATATCAATGCGACACGACCATCTAAGTTACATAAGGATGAATATAAGAATCTGTTCAAGTTTTCATCTTATACTACTTGCCAATCTTGTTTCAAAGGTAAAATGACCAATACTCCGTTTACTGAAAATAAAGAAAGAGTTAGTGAACTCTTGGGATGCATACATGATGATGTATATGGTGCAATGTCTACAAATGCCAGGCTTGGTTCGTAGTACTTCGTTATATTCATCGACTATCTCTCAGGATTCGAGCATATGTTCTTGTTGAAACACAAGCCTGAAACTTTTGAGAAATTCAAGGAATATAAGCTTGAAGTGGAAGAACCAGATGGGTGGAAGTATTAAAGTCCTTTAATGTGATCGAGGAGGAGAATACTTGGGCATGACATTCCTAGATTATCTAAAGGAGAATGCGATTCTCTCTCAGCTTACTCCTTCGAGTACACCACAGCACACGGTGTATCAGGGCGGAGGTATAGCACCCTATGAGTTATGGCTCACTCTATGATGAGTACTGCTGAGTTACCTGTTTCCTTTTTGGTGTTATGCACTTAAGAAGTTGCATACCTATTGTTCTCCGCCGAAAAGACGCGACCGGGATGTTGGGATGTCCGGCTTGAATTTTGGGGGCAGATGCTATTTGGTTTTATCCATCCACTTCTCCAAAGATGCCAAGTTGATTTATGGCGCCATGTATCGAAGGTTTAGACGGATGCGGCCGATGTAGCAGACTTCGTCAGATCCCCCCTCATGGTGAGGGGTTTTGATTGTGGGGACGCTCTTCCCTGCAGGCGCAAGCCCGTGCAGTTAATTATGCTACCGCATCGCGGTAACCACTTTCTTCTTCTCCATATGGTCAACTCGTGTCGTGGGTGTTTGTTTTGTTTTTGGTTGCCTGTGGATTGTACACGGAGACTAATTTATGTTGTCGCCCGTAGGGCGTGGATTAGTCTAAATCCGTATTTTATTAGATTTGGGATTGGGTTGGGTTTAAGGATCGTTAATCTCATTTGAGACTAAGATCAACTTAAACGTTTGTTAAGGATACATTTGTCTAACTTTACACTAAGATCTACTTAACAGGATCATTTAGACCAAACAAAAGAGCATTTAAGCTCTATTGCTTTAGTTTAGGGACATTGTGGTCTATTGGGTTTAAGGACGTCATAGTCCGTGGAGTTTAAAGACATCATAGTATGTAAACTTTAAAGACATCATATTCTATGAATTTACGAACCTCACAGCTCATGGTAGTTTAGAGATATCATAGTCTGTAAAGTTTAAGAACATCATAGTCCATGAGTTTAAGGACCCCACAGTCCGTAAAGTTTAAGGACATCATAGTATAAGAGTATAAGGACTCCACAGTCCGTGGAATGTCTGGTTGTCGGGACCCGTCACCTCTTTGAAGACGTTGAAGGATTACAACAACACATATCAGAGGAGTGAAGAGATGTACTCTTGAATCAATATTGATTGGGAGATCTGTAGTCCAATTTGGGAATAAGATCAAAGATTTATGAGCATATGGGCTCAATTAATCTGAATTGGGGATCTGTTGCCATCTTGGGATCGGCCCATTCAGTTAAAATGTTAGACATTTAATTAGGCTCAGTCCATTTTCATTTAACAATGCTGAGCATTGGTTTCGGTTCTGACAACCGTTTTGTCATTTATTGAGTGCTGAGCACTCATTATAGCTCTGGGCTTTATTTAAAGAACAGTTTATGTTCTCTCAGCGCACACGTGAGGAGCACGTGGTGCGCCTAGCGCTGAGCGCTATACATAGAGCGCTAAGGCGTTTTCTGTGAGATTGCGAACAAGTGAGGAGCACGTGGCACGCTTGGCACTGAGCGGTAGACAATAAATGCAGAGCACTTCTATTAAGTAGCGTACACGTGAGGAGCATGTGGCACGCTTGGTGCTGAGCACCAGTCAATGAGCGCAGAGCGCTTCTTATGAAATAGCGCACACGTGAGGAGCACGTGGCGCGCTTAGCGCTGGTCACAAGTTTTGGAGCGCTGAGGCACTTCTTATGAAGTAGCGCACACGTGAGGAGCACGTGGCGCGGTTGGCGCTGAGTGCCAGACAATGAGCGCAGAGCACTTCTTTTGAAATAGCGCACACGTGAGGATCACGTGGCGCGCTTGGCGCTGAGCTCCAGTCAATGAGCGCAGAGCACTTTTGATAAATTTTGTGCTCTGAGAATTAAGTTCTCGTTCATAGGAGACTTTATCTCATAGATCTAAGAACTAGGTTCTAATTTTTATAGGAGATGTTACAATCTCTTCTGTTTTCTTTTGTGAAAGACTTTGTCTTTGTAGATCTGTGATCTGAAGAGAATTAAATTCTTCTTCCCCCTTTTTATGATGAGATGCTATGATCTCTTTTATTAGATGAAAGACTTCTGTCCTTATAAATCTATGATCTGAAAAAGAACTATGTTCTTTTTCGTTAATGAGATGTTTTTATCTCTCTGTTTTTATCTTGAAGAAACTTTCTTCTTCTCAGAGCTTACTCTTCCTTTTGAAATTTCTCAAAGTTTGTGTGTGTGTGGGGGGGGTTCCTCTATGTAAGACTTGAAGTCTTAGGTCATTTATATAGTGGAGGCTGATTTGTTGAATCAGTTGAAGAGATCTTTTCTCTAATTAATTTGGGGATTTTCCCATCGTTGGATCTTTGATCCTAGGGCTTCTCTTTTACAGAAGGCATTCTCCTTATTTTTAACAATATTGGGAAAATCTTTTCCAATACTGAACTTATTCTGTATCTTGGTGATTTTTAATCACCATTAGATCTTTTGAGCCAACGGTGCTCTAATTTTCAGTGGTATTTTGATGATTTTTAGTCATCTTTGTTGGATCTTTGATCCAAAGGTTAGGAGCATTTAGTTCCAGTGCCAGCGCTCTCGTGGTTTGCACGTGGGCGCTACATCATCGTGCTTTGCACATGAGCACTGCTTCAGAGCGCTGGCACTCTTGGCGCGAGCGCACTCGTGCTTTTCACGTGAGCGCTCCCTCAGAGCGCTGGCTCTCTTGGCGCTAGCACTTTTATGAAGCGCTGCTTCATTTCAAATTTCAAATTTTGAACAGAGCCTTGCTCTGACTAGGGGAAACAAATGCCTCCCCACCGTTGCGCTCACGTGGTTCACACATGAGTGTACCGGCGGCATCACCTCCGCCATTGGATCAACTTAGAAGTTGAAGCGGCTCTTAGTGCCTATAAATAGGGCCTTTGGTCCTTGAGATGACCTCTGTTCATCTTCTTATTTTTTTTGAGAATTAATTCTCTTTCAGAGCATAGCTCTTTGTCTTAAGAACTCTCTTAGTGACATAATCCTGTCGAAAATTTTAGGTAAAGCATAAATCTTTGAAGGGATTACTACATAATCTAGGGTTTCTCCCACTAACAGAGCCTTGCTTTTTTCAGATCATAGATCTAAAGAAATTTTTAGTGTTTTCTCAACAGAGCTTTGCTCTCTTGAAATCATAGATCTAAAGAGATCTTTCTTAGGGTCTCTTAACCCATTTAAAGAAGAACTCTTAGAGTTCATCTTGCAGATCTTAAATATCTCAGAGTTTTTAACTCAGTAAAGCTTTGCTTTTAGAGTTTTTGATGGATTATTCCATCTTCCTCCCAGAGCATTGCTCTTTAGAATTTGGGGGGGTGGATTTATTCCCTTCATCATTAATTATGACAGATGTCATATCTGTTGTAGAACACTGCTCTCAAGGGAGATTTACTCCTTGGCCCAAGGGACGCTCAATAATGAGAATCCTTTTAGGATTTACTCATTTAATGACTGTCTCATCAAATGATGAGACTGTTTTATTAATGACAAGCCATCATTTAGATTGTGTGGGTCACCCTTGGTCCCTTTCCATTGCATTGCAGTGTGGCACGAATTCAAAGTACCAAGTCCCAAAACTTATGTTGTAGCATTGATGGCTAATTTTTTTTTTTGTTCTTTGTTGCGCAGGTACTATGTCTTTTGACATTTCTTTCCCGTGCATCCATTCGAGAAAGCGGATTCCCTGAAGCACCTGTGGACAGGGAAGTCTTCGTGTTGATCAAAGATCACGACCCAGAGAAAAAGAATCTTCATCTATGGGGTAGATGGTACAATCAAATTATCAGGGGCCGACGGAGGTTTTCTTGCGCGGCACCTTTGGAGCCTATTTCGGCGATCCCTTATGCTGACGCACCTCCGGTGAACTATACTGTGGAGGAGGTCAACTGGACTTTAGAGGGTTTCCTTCAGCCTTCTATAGCCGCGATACCCGTATAGCCGCCGACGGCTTTGGATACTCTAGGGCGGCGTATATGCCAGGGCGAGTCGCGCCCTTGGGAACAGCCGTATATGATAGGCCTAACTCCTCGTCATCCAGCTGGGTATTTTCAATGGGCCCGCTACGTTCTATCGGCCAAGAGATCGTTGCTGCTAAAGCTTGGGTTGTACCCCGCCATTTCTGCGTCTCTCTTCCAATATTCCATGCCTCCTGCATGGTGGGTCAAGGATTTTCTAGAGCAATGGAATACTCTGACCCACACCTTCCTTCTGTGGGATCAATAAGTCTCAATATCTTTGGAAGAGTTTGCAGAGATCTCTGGCTTACCCGTTATGGGAGAAAACTACGAGGAGTTGCTTCCTCCGGATGAGTACATCTTTGCCACCAAATCAGTGGTAATGGGTCTTACCCCGGAGAACGCCATTCAACACCAATTCTTGAGCCTGATCATGGTGTTGAATATCTACGAAGGTCTATTTCTAGAGTCCGGAGGGCATGAAGTCACCTACGCAGACTTCATTGCTCACTTTCTTCATTAGGAAGCCTTATTGAAGCAAGCTGCGTTGTTCACCAACCTTGACGATCCGTTTGGTTTTGGTTTGCATAACCAACCAACAGCGGAGGAAGATTTAAAAGGTTTCTTCAGTCCGGCTACTCCTGTCGTTCCCTTCGCGGAGCTTGCTGCTCCGGACTTCGATGAAGAGACGTTTGTGCTGGGGTTCATTGGCTTATGGCTAAACTGGTTCGTGCTTCCCATGCACCCTCGTTATATGACGCCACCAGTCTTTTACTCGGCCCATCGTATGTTTGCTGGAATGCAAGTGGCTATCGGAATTGCTGGGTTGGCACACCTATACCATGGTCTCAGCTTAGTGGCGGATACCACTCAGCCAGGGGTACAGACCGTCACTTTCTCGCTGTATTATTTTATGTCATGGATCGAGCTGCACGTACTTGGTGCCTTTAGTGCCCATAAACGACCTCGTTTCTTCGACAGTTACAACTTCCCCCGGATTATGCGCATAGTTGACGGTCTGTTTTAAATCCGTCACAGCGGGAGGCTAGGGGTGTGCTCCTTTGTCCGCGTATGGTTGGAGATGGCCTGAACTTTGTTGATAAGGTTTTAACCATCAGCAAATAATCTGCAAAAACGGTGCAGCCTCTATGCGATATTTTTAAAGATGGGCCTCTACCTTGAAAGCTCAGGATATTCTTCATTTATACTCAATTAGGCCGGGCTTCCTCGTGTTTAGGCAGAATGATTCGGCTTTGATAATGAGGTACAACCCGTATCGTTTTTCCCAGCAATCAAGCTACAATCAGGGTGTCCCACTCGAGGCCTCCCTAGCCGAGCCAGTTGCTACAGAAGAAGGTATTCGTAACGCATTACACCATTTCATGCGGTTGAACACCGGCTCCAATTTCTTTATTAGTAAGCCGAGTTGCATTCCACAAATCTTAAAAGCATGTGGCGTGGTATCAACATTCAATAGGTGCCGTTATTAAGGAAGAAAAGCGATTATTGCTTGATCGCAAAGGCACCACCTCAGCAGGTAATCCAGCCATTCCTTTGAAGCGACAGACCATCGTCTGTCTTCCATTGAAAGAAGTTGTCGCGGCTATGGTACCACGTGTTATGCCTGAGCTTCCTCTACCCCATACTCCTGTTGAAGTGGTAGCTGTGGCGTCTCTTGAGTTCGGCGTGGGTACGGAGATTGGGACTCGTCGCCCAAAGTTTCCCGCCAAGCGCAAGCTCATGTTACCGGCTGCAGGCACTCGCTCACAGAAGTAAAATAAGTCGATACTTTCTGCAGAAGTCGTATTTGGTCAGGAGCCTCATGCTCCTTACAGTGAGGGCCTAAGTGAGTATGGGACCAACGAGGGTTTATTTATGGTGCCGGATGATACCGATCTATAGGCTGCCATCGCAGCTTCCGAGCGACTAGCTAGCGACAAAGCAGGACTGATCACCCTGGCACAGTTAGGTAGACTTCAGTCGTATCCTTCTGCGGTTGTGTTTGTGTGTGTATGTGTGTGTGTGTGTATGTGTGTATTATTGTTATACTTTGACTGACATTTTCTTCTTTAACAGGTATCTCCGCTGAAAAGGCTCTCGCGGCTTCTCTCAAGACTTTTGAAGAGGAAGAGAGGCTTCGTGCTTCCTTGGGCCTCGGTATATTTTGGCTCATTGTGCCTTCATTCCCGTTTTTTTATGGGTAGTCTGACCCTTCTTTTTCATCTTATTTCAGAGACTACCTCAACCCAAGTTATCCTGAGTGCAGTGCCGATCCCGCAGGGTGGCGCGGCGACGCTTCCAGGGCCAGCTGCTGAAGTCTCAGCTCCCCCAGTATTGCCAAAAGATGCTTCGCTTAAGCAGCCGATAACGGACGCCATAATGGCTCCAGAGGTAGCTCCTGGCTCGGACGATGACGTCACTTTGACGGAAGTCTTGAGGAGGTCTTTTCTCACTGCCAAGGCTGACAAGAAGCGCAAAAAGCGTGCGGCGAGGGAACGTGATGTCAGCTTGGCCATGGGTGTAGGCTCAAGTGCTATTCCATCCGTCACTATTTCTTCCGAAGATGCTCCGGCTGCCCTGTCTACCGTTCATAGACAGGTTGTGCGCGAGGCTCGGGAGGCAACTGAAAAGTCACCCCAAGGTAACGTATTACTGGGTCTTTTTATTCATGAAAAAGAATAGAGGGAAAAGTCCCTTTCTTGGTTCAGGAGCTACCTTTAGAGTTGCATAATAGGAAATTGATCTCCAAATTCTCATATATCATATCCTGCAGGGCCGAGTCCTGGTGATGAGGCGGCAGGTGAGATGACGGCAATCACCGAGCCTGAAGCGGCTACTCTTTCTCAGGAATCCGGGAATGCCCCAATTGCCACTCTTTCCCTTAGAGGTTCCATCTATCGCCTAGCATTGCGAGTGTCATGACGGCTCTTGTAGATCAGGGGATGAAGCCACTGGCGCTGAAAGCGTTCCTCTGAATGAGATCAAAGAAGTCGCGATGTCCGGTGATGCTTTCATCGCAATTTTGGCTGATGACCCGTCTTGTAGGTCTCGGGTCGCTGCGTACTCTTTGTTTCGCGATCCATTTGGGTTCCCTCTGATGAAATTTTGTTTATTTTGAATGTAGGTATGGTGAGCGCTGAGGTTGTGCCATCCGAAGAAGCGTCACCAGTTGTCGCTCTGATGGTCATTGTCCTTTCGCATCCTCTTATATCCTCTCAAATGCTGGAAGGTATGGGTTTGCGATTAATTTAAATCGGGGATAGCATTTTCCGTGTGCTGACCATTTATTATCGCAACCTTGCAGGAGTTCTCTTCGATCATCTGTATCAGGTGCTGAACCCGCATTTCTCCTTCCAGTTGGAAGTCACTTTACCTTCTGGTGTCGTTGAATATAGCTTTTAACCGACATCCTTTCCTTTCTTTTATGGTCAAACATGTCATTGCTAATTTTGAATTGATTGCAACACTACAAATTCAAGGAGGGGACGAGAGAATCGTCCTGCCACCAGTACTCCCAACTCTGCCACCCGTCGTAGCTGGTATAGTAGCCTTCATAGCTCTTGCATTTTTTTTTTATCTTTTGAGCCGATATCTGATCATAATTCGTTTTCCAACAATCACATTGGCTCCTGCTCTATTTGAGTCTCACATCCTAATGCCGACAGGGCCCTTTTCTAGACGTCCATCTTCCAAACGCGCTGTGACTAGCCTGCATATGTTGAGCGAATACGTCGAGGAGTTTGACGCGGAAGCCCCTACATTCGCTGCAGATTTTTCTACCGAGGTTAATCCAATGCTGGCGACGCTTGTGAACTTCCATAACGAAGGCGTCGTTGAGTCTTGGGTTAATCACTACAGGAAGATTGAGGCCTCTCTGCATAAGCTTGAGCTTAGGCGTCCTGCTCCTGAGATTCTGGCTTTGAACTCTCAGCGGGCTGCATAGATTGGGTAAAGTGCCTTTTTCCTTCGCCATTTCGAACAAGAGGCGATCCTCAAGCGAAAGGAATGTGAGGCGACTTTCGCTGAGTCTATCCAACTGCGAGCCCAGGTCAAAGCGAATGCTGCGCAGCTAAACTCCATCTTTGAAAAGCTTCAACGATGTATTTCTGAACGGCTGGTGCCGAGGAAAAAGCTTGACTTTACTGAGAAGGATGTGCAGAGTCATGAGGCAGCTCAGCGGGAAATCGATGAGAAACTTTCATCCTGTTTGCAGCAACGGGCCTGAGTCGAAGCGGAGCTGGCCACGGCGGCTGATCGCAAAAAGGAACTGATAGGAGTGCGCGAGCGACTTGCTGATTTCCTAAAATCGCCTCCTTCTCAATAGTTGCTTTTGTATCGATTGAGAATCTGTAATATACGAATAACATGTATTCATTCATTTTGATTCTTTCTATGATGTATCTTGTACTCAATTGAATTTATGAATAAAAGATACATTTTTGTACTACAGCCTTCTTTTCTTTGTTGTGTTGTTGTCTTGTTACTCTAGCAAGTGTGGCTTGTAGATAATAAGTAATAGTTCATCTTGAAATCTTTGTAGGGTAGTGATGGCTTAGGAAACAGGTTCAGATCTGCTGCCTAAGACTTTTCAATTTTATGAGCCGTGAGAGTCTCATAAAGACTTTCCTCCCTACAAGTCGTGAGGATCTCGTAGGTGTATTTTCTCATTAGGAATTTTGAGGATTCCTAAGTGTGTTTTTCTTTTGAGAGTCGTAAGGATCTCACAAGAGTTTTCTCCCTAACAAGTTGAGAGGACTCGTAAGTGATTGATGAGTTGACTTGTTTCCGAGTCGAAGCGCTACTTCGACGGGGAGGTCGACGGTTGACTTTCTCCGTTTTCTATGGTGTCAAGATTGACTTTCTCTATTTTCTACAGTGGCGGGGTGACTATCTCCGTTTTTTACGGTGTCGGGAATCGACTTTCTCCGTTTTCTACAGTGTCGGGGATGACTTTCTCCATTTTCTACGGTGTCAGTGATCGACTTTCTCCATTTTCTACGGTGTCGGGGTTGACTTTCTTCATTTTCTATTGTGTTGGGAATCGACTTTCTCCGTTTTCTATAGTCTCGGGGTAGACTTTCTCCGTTTTCTGCGGTGTCGAGAATCGACTTTCTCCATTTTCTACGGTGTCGGGGGTGACTTTCTCCATTTTCTACAGTGTCGGCGATCGACTTTCTCCGTTTTCTGCGATGTCGGGGTTGACTTTCTCCGTTTTCTACGGTGTCGAGAATCGACTTTGTCCGTTTGCTACAGTGTCGGGGGAGACTTTCTCCGTTTTCTACAGTTTCGGTGATCGACTTTCTCCGTTTCCTATGGTGTCGGTGATCGACTTTCTCCGTTTCCTACGGTGTCGGTGATCGACTTTCTCCGTTTTCTACGGTGTCGGGATTGACTTTCTCCGTTTTCTACGGTGTCGGTGATTGACTTTTTCCGTTTTCTATGGTGTCGGGATCGACTTTTTCCATTTTCTTTGGTGTCGGGATCGATTTTCTCCGTTTTCTATGGTGTCGGGGTTGACTTTCTCCGTTTTCTATGGTGTCGGGGATCGACTTTCTCCGTTTTCTACGGTGTCGGTGATCGAATTTCGGTTGTCTGTGAACCGTAGAGTCTTGGAAATAGGGACTTTGTCATGGCTCCGATTGGTGGTGTTACGTCCGTATCCTGCTGGAATGAGGGGGGTCGCCGTTGCTGATCTCTAGGCTGTAGATGTTGCCGTCGAGATCTGACTTCCTTCGAGAGAGTCTGGGGAAATGTGGTTTTCTTTTCGCTTATGCCCATGGGTTGTATACAGGGGTCAGTATGGACTCATCTATAGGGCAAAAGTTTCATTTTATATATGTTTTTGTTTTCTTTCCGCGATGCTCTATCATTTCAGCTTTTTATATCGCGAAAGTCGCGATTGCCCAATCATTTCTGCTATTTTTCGCAGTGCCCAATCATTTCGGGTATTTTTTTTACTCGCTTCTTTTTATTGCGAAATGCCCAATCATTTCGGCTGTTTTTGTATGGATATATTTTACTTGCTGATTTTGTTGCAAGTTGCCCCATCATTTCGTCTATTTCATATGCACTTTTGGCTTGTTGATTTTTATAGCGAGTTTAGAATTGGAATTTGACACCGATTTAGGCATCAGCATCGCTACAACTGGGATATGGCCTAGAGCGAATCATCATTTACCTTTGTCGGTTTGAATAAACGTGGCTTAGCAAACAGGGTTGACTAAGGCTTTTGACTTCATGGGTTGTAAGGGTCTCATAAAGGTATTTCTCCCTACGAGTCGTGAGGATCTCGTAGGTGTATTTTCTCCTTAGGGGTCGTGAGGACTCCAAAATGCGTTTTCTCCTGAATGTCGTAAGGATTTCCCAAAAATGCTTTCTCCTTGTAAGTCGAGAGGACTTACAAGTGTTGTTCACCATATAAGGATATCGCTCGTTGCTGGTGGGACTCTATTAGGGAGATGTTTGTTTGTGCCCGTGGATTGTATACAAGGGCCAGTATTGGACCACCTTTAGGGCAGATTTGGGTGTATGACGTCTTAAGAACAGGTTCAGATCCTTGTAGCTTAAGGCTTTTGAATCCTATGAGCCGTGAGGATCTCATAGGGGAATTCTCCTAACGAGTCATGAGGATCTTGTAAGTGTAAGTTCTCCTTAGGAATCGTGGGGATTCCTAAGTGTGTTGTTCCCTTGTGAGTCGTACGGATCTCACCCAGGTATTTTCTCCTTACAAGGTCGAGAGGACCTTGCTAGTGTTATTTAATGAGATTGCACCCTTTCGGGTTTTGACAAACTCGCAGGTAGCCCTGCTGTTTTTACTCACGGAGCCCTTTCGGGTTTTCATCCGTGCCCATTTTTCTTATGGACGTACCGGTTTTTTTCTATTTTTTTATCTTATTTTTTTGCGTCGGCCTTAGGATCCTGCGGTTCATAGTAGTTTAAAGACGTTTCGGTTAGGCGTAGTAATTTTTCAAGAACCGACCATTTATTGGCCTAAAGGGTCTTTCGCCATGCATATTCATGAGCAAGTAAGCCCCACCTTGGTAGAATTTTTCTATAGTATACGGGCTCTCATAGTTCGGCTCAAATTCCCCTATTTGGCACGATTGGAGATCATAGGTCTTTGTACGACTAGCACGAGTTCGCCTTGGCGGAATGTTCTCGGCCTAGTCAATCTTTCGTACGAGCGCGTCATCCTTGATTTGGAAGCCTCCAAGTTTTGCTGCGCTATGAGCCGGGTTTCGTCAAGGGCATCGAGCTCCTCGAGGCGAAGATGGGCATTCGCTTCGTCTTTTAACTAATAGTGAACCACCACTCGTAGAGAGGGTAGCTCTATCTTCAAGGGGAGTATCGCTTCTGCGCCGAATACCAATGCATACGGCGTCGTATTTGTTGCCGTTTTGAACGTAGTTCGATATGCCCAGAGAGCTTCATGCAATCTCTCATGCCAATCTCTTCTATTTCTGGACACCGTCTTCTTTATGATCTTCGCCAAGGTCTTGTTGAAGGCCTCAGCTAGACGTTAGCTCGGGGATTATAGACCGAAGAGTATCTTCAATCTATATTATGTTGCTGCGTGAAGCGGCTGATTCTGTGAATTCTGTAGGCTGGCCCGTTATCGGAGATAATCCGTCGCAGAGTGCCGAACCGATGATGACGTGTGTCTTGAAGAAATAGAGGATATTCTCTGTCTTCACTTCTCTTAGTGGTACTGCTTCTGCCCACTTAGAGAAGTAATCGGTTGTCGTCAATATGAACCGATGTCCTCTGGATGATGCTGGTTCGATAGGCCCGATTATGTCGGTTCCCCACATTTCGAACGGCCAGCTAGCCACTGTTTGGTGTAGCGGGTTTGGATGCTGGTGGATGAAGTCCCCATGAATTTGGCACGATTGGCACTGCTTCGTGTATTTGAGGCCGTCCTGAATCATCACAGGCCAGTAGTAGCCTATTTTTTTATCTTCAGCTTCATCTTTGGCCCGTCTTGATGAGATCCGCAGAGTCCGTTATGAGTTTCTTGGACGACTTTCCTCACTTCTTCTGGTCCCAGGCATATTAGCCATAGAGAGTCGATCTCTTATACAGAGTATCATTGACGAAGGCGAAAGACAGGGCTCGTTTCATGAGCTGATGTCTTGAGGATGCATCTTCAGGTTTTCGACGGAATTTGAAGTAATCTATAAAGACTTCTCTCCAATCCTTAGTCCTTTCCTTGTCTTTTATTTGTAAGGTCATTTTCTTAGTCGCTTCCTTTTCTTCAGACGACTCCGGAAATATTTCTGCTGGCGAAAGAAACCGATGGCTTTGCACAACGATCCTCACGTCGTCGAGGTTTTCGTCAGCCAGTTCTTTAGCAAGTTTGGCTAACGCATGTGCTTTCCTATTTTCCACACACGGTATGCTTTCCAGAGCATAAGTGGGGATTTGAGTCAGCAATTGTTGTACTCTCTCGCCATACTTCACCAACTCTGGTTTGCACGTTTGATAGTCGTCGTTTACTTGGCTAACAACCAGCTGGGAGTCTCTGTATATGAGGAGGTTTTCGATTCCCATGTCGACAACGATCTCAAGACAAGCTATCAAAGCTTCATATTCGGCTCCGTTCTGTTGTCCTCGGCTCTGTTAAGGAGAAGGCAAAGCGCATTATCCCTTTTTGTGGAGTCACGAAGATAAGGCCAACCCCCGATTTGATTATGGGGGAGCTGTGCTTTCGCTTCTTCATGGAAGATGCTTCATCGAAGTGGAGTTCCCATCAGGTATCACTCCCTCCTCTCTCCCTATAGATCGTGTCTAACGCATGCTCGTCTTGCAATTCACAATTTAGAGGTGAATCAGCAGGTATCAGATGCTCAGCGAAGAAGTCAACGATGGTCTGGCCTTTCACTACCTTGAGGGGACGATAAGCTATCGAGAACTCCATCAAGAGGAGGGCCCATTTAGCAAGCCTTCCCGTTATTATGGCTCTTGACATCAAATATTTGAGAGGATCCACTTTTGATATAAAGTGGACCTCATCGCCAAAGCATAATGCCGAAGCTTCGGTTTCGCAAAGATTAGCACCACGCAGTGCTTTTCGATAGGGGAATAGTTGTTTTCTGCCCCCAGTAGGACTCGACTCAAGTAGTAAAGGGCTCTCTCCTTCCCTTGGTCATTCTCCTATGCCCATAGTGCGCCTAAGGAACCTTCAAGGGCTGTTGTGTACAGGATGAGAGGCTTTCCCTTGACCGGAGCGGTCAGTACTGGTGGATTCTGCAGGTATTGCTTGATTTCGTCTAATGCACTCTGGCATTTATGATCCCAAATGAACGGGGTCCCTTTCTTCATCAGGTGACTGTAGGGACGACATTTTCCGGAGAGGTTAGCTATGGACCGTCGGATATACGCGAGCTTTCCTAGGAGAGACCGCAGTTGCTTGAGAGTTCTTGGTGGAGGCATTTCCATGATCGCCTTGATCTTTGACGAGTCTATTTCGATGCCCCGGTGTTGCATGATGGATCCTAGGAATTTGCCCGAGGAAACTCCGAACGCGCATTTGAGAGGGTTCATCTTCGGTTGTATTTCCGAAGACGTTGGAACACTATTTTCAGATGCTCCTAATGTTCCTCGTACGATTTTCTTTTCACTACGAGGTCGTCGATGTAACATTCGACAATCTCTGGAATAAAGTTATCAAAGATTTTCATCATTCATCATGGCCCTTTGATAGTTGGCTTCGGCGTACTTCAGACCGAAAGGAATTACTTTGTAGCAGAATATGCCCAGAGGGGTCCGGAAAGAGGTATGATTCTGGTCTTTGGGATGCATGCTTAATTAATTGTGCCCTAAAGAGCAGTCCATGAAGGAGAAGACTTCGTGAGTGGACGTGTTATCTATCATCAGCTCGGTGACCGGTACGGGAAAATCATCCTTCGGGCAAACTTTGTTGAGATCCCAAAAGTCCATGCATATGCGCACCGTCCTATTTTTCTTCATCACTGGGACGATGTTGGCGATCCGGTTAGGGTATTGAACCTCTTGGATGAAGCAGGAGTCGATTAGTTTCTTGACCTCAGCGTTGATGCTCATTTCAAGTTCGATCCGCATTTTTCTTGGCGCTTGTTTGATTGGCTTGACGTCTGGAGATATCGCAATTTTGTGGACGGCTATTTCTGGATCTAATCCTGGCATCTCGTAATAGTTCTATGCGAAGCAATCTTTATACTGCATGAGCACGTCCTTGAGCGTAGCCACCTTTTCTTCAGACAACAGCTCACTGACGAACGTTAGCCGTCGGTCGTTTTCCATCCCCAATTCGATTTTTCTGAGGTTATCTGCAGTTGTATGTATCCCACCTTCCAGCTCTTTTAGCGCCAGAGGAAATTATGAGATCAACTCATCTTCATCTTTATTTTTGAAGCACCAGGGGAGGTCATCCATGTCCTTGGGCACTCCTTCTTCTGACAGCGTTATCATGTGACAGGTACAAGTTCGTTTTCAAGAACGATGTTGATCCGGTTCTACTCTTGCCGTATACGTGGCTTTCGGTACATGCTTCTGTGGCGGGGTTACCCTCCAACTGTTGGATAAAGCGAACATGCCTTACTGATACTGGCCTTCTACCCAGTCTTTGAATGTGAAGTAGTCTTCGAGAAGATGTCCTATCGCTCGATGATAGGATCAATAATCCGGGTGAGAGATCCCGTCTGCTTGCTCGGGGTGTTTGGATTCCGGGAGCATAATCATTTGATGTTTCATGACAAGACCGAATATCTTCCTTGTCTTGTCTTGGGGAAAAGAATATGCTTGACTCATCTTCTTTATAAGAGACGGATCTCGGTTGCTCAATTCTCGATCGCGAGGCTTCTTGGACCAGCTTTGCCTTTGTCAAACGTTTTTTCGTTCATTAGTTTATTTTTTCCTCCGCATCGAGTCTTCTGTACGACGGGCTGGCGATGAAGAGCATCTTCATTCTTCACAGCCTGCTGAAGGAGGCGCTGCATCCTGGCTTTCTCGTAAATAGCCATTTCACAGTTGTGGTCGTCACGAACCTTTTGACTCGCTTCCAGTACTATCTTGTCCATCTGTTCTTCAAACAGCGGACTCGACATTTTTATGGCAGGGGCGTGTTCTGGCTCGGCGTCAGCGTCTTTTAACAGAGCGTCCCCTTCTTCGTCAAAGTCATGTATAACGTAGCAGCCATGGAATCGTTCCCGTTTCTTGGATTGAACGTATCCGAGCAAGATCGTTTACATTCTCCCGTTGGGCAATTTTCGCTGAGTTCCAGGGACGTTCCAGATCCTGTTGTAGAACTAAGCTTGTCGGGCAGTTTGTTTGAAGGGTATGCCTTGGCGCCTTAAGAGACTTTTTAATCCTTCCGTGTAGTATCTGGGTAGACGGATGTGCTGGAGCTTATCAAGTGCAGAATCGGCACCATGCCAGATTTCTTTCTCTACTTTGGTTTTCGAGGATCGATAAAAGAGGATCGCTTTTTCATCTTTTCGCCTGGGAGGAACGTAGTGCGTATGCAGTTCTTGCGTATCAAGTGCGTCGAGCTCTTTGTAGTGCTGCCGCGGAACCATAGCCATTTGCAAACTTCGTTCGTCGCCTGGCACGGCTTGTATGGATGGTCGAATAGAGAATACTGCATTGATCTCATCTTCAAAGTCGCTGCCGAAGATCAACATAGGGGTTGATGGTCCGGACTTGTTGTATTGGTGCGGCCCAAATAGACTATTTCTTCCTCCTCCTCGGTATCGTTCCCAATGACCGGAATGGTGGTGATAGCTTTATTCTTCGGTTTATGGCATCTTTCCATGTCTTCAAAGTCTGGCAGAAAATATTTTGCATCCTCATACTTTCGGACTTCATTTATGGAGAATGGGTTTAGTTCACCCATCACGGTATACTCGAGACCATTCTTGAAATATTTCATACACTGATATTGTATAGAAGGGATGGTGTTGTACTCGTGCAACAAAGGCCTGCCGAGCAAAGCGTTGTATCAAGTCTTGGCGTCAATGACGTGAAACTTGATGTCAGTGACGAGCAGCATAAAGCGTAACGTCGATATCATAGACCCAAGCGTCCGTGATGACTGGGAGTCAAATCCGGAGATGATGATTTTATCCCGAGCGAGGTGTTGAACGCTCATGCAAATCTCCTTCACTCTTACATTGAGAAGGTTGACGGAGGACCGATTGTCGACCAGGATTTTTTCTATCTTGATGTCATGAAAGTATCCGATAACATACAGGGGACGGTTGAGCTCGCATGTCCCGAGGAGGAGGTCTTCATCGCCGAAAGCGACGTCAGCAGTGTACACTTATTCCATCTCGTCCTTCATTTTTTCTTCGGCAAGGAAATCTTGAAACTGCTTGGGCTCTTGTAGTGCCCTGATCAGAGAATCTCTCTCCTTTTTGGATAGTAGAAGGGCATCGAGAATGCTTAGCTGCGAGGGTATCATCCTCAGTTGTGCCAGGACATTGTAATCTACCTTGTTTTTCCTGGGTGGGTCCTTGGCTGTAAGCTCTTCGACGACTTGATCATCGAGGGAGATATCCTCACGGACTTTTTCCTTCCCCTTATCTTTCTTATTCGATCCTTTGTTTGTGGGTCCGAGATTCTTTTCAGGCAGCGTACGATTTCGCAGCTGAATATTCTCACAGCTCTTCACCTCTTCTGTTTCGGAGGTAGATTCCTTGAAGAGAAGGCCGCGGGCTATTTCTTCATCAGAGTCGCTTCCGAAGGTGAGAACATGCAATCCCTTGCTATCAACCATGTGACAGTTGTCGGCAGTTCTTCTACGTTCGTCTGTCGCACTTTTTCGCTGTCGACGAGCTTCACGCTTTATCCTCTTGAAGTGTTGTTGATGAGCAACGTATCCCTGCCACCAATTTTTAAAGGCCATGCATTCCTCGGTAGGGTGCGCGATCCTCCGATGGTATAAGCAGTAGTTTGGATGTGCATCTGGTCCGTCGGGGAATGTATTTTCTGAAGTGTCTTCTTTGAGAGGTGTCAACTTCATTCCCATCGACAGGGCTTTAGCGAATTGCTTCCTTGTCTTAAACATGCTTTTGCTGGCGGCATAAGTGCTTGTATCCGAATGGGGTACTCTATGGATTCTTAATAACGGAGCTTCTTCAACATGACGCTGACGCTTGGTCCTTTCATATATGGCCATTTCACGCTCTCGATCAGATTTTTTTTTTGACGGGCCTCGTTCAGCAACATGTCAATCATCTCATCTGATGGTTCTAGGAGTTCTGGTTCGGGATCTGCCCCTAGTTTCTCTGCATCAGGAGCTTCTTCACCATCTATTGACAAGTGAGAGATCATGTGACAGCTCGCCACATAGTTCTCAGGTTCATCTGAAGAGTCTTTTCCCTCATCGTTGTCGTCATTTCCTTCCTCAACGATGTGGTTGAGAAACTTATGCAGTGTGACCGGGATTCACGCCTTTTGGTTGTATTCCTCCAGCGCGTCAATGTTTTTGCAGGTCCGTGCGCTTGTCATCAGGCTTCACGGGCTTTCTAGTCTTCTTCTTCTTCGTTGAAGACTTTGACGGCTGGGTATGGGCGTTTTGACTATCACCACCAATCCTTGGCATCGGGCGTGATTTCAGCATTCCCTCAATGACCTCGGGTTCTAGTGGACTTTTTAACATGATTGCCGGGCATGTTTGGAGATCCTTCAGCATTCTTTTCATTTTGGCTCAAAGAGCGACCTCCTATGGAGCGTCTTCTATAAATGAGCATGATTCCCCTGGTGTGTCCACCTTTTTAAGAGCGTGCGGCTGGGGCGATTTTACTTTCCAATTTTCGGACAGTGCGAATTTGCCCTGTTGGTATTAGTCCTCAATCCAGCATTTGAAGACGAAGCAATCTTCGATTGGATGGCCTACTACTCGGTGATAGGGGAAGTAATTTTGATTGTTGACATCACCGGGATGTAATAGGAATCTCGGATCCAGCAGATTGATGAGCCTGTTGCGTATTGCTAGTTCGAGCAGTCTCTTTGTTTCTCCCGCAGAAACAAATAAGGACGTCTGAACTTTTCGTCGAGGAACCGCCGCCTGTTGTTTTGGCGATCAGCTAGTTTTCAACCAATCGGCTGTTGCTGAGCATTGGTGATGAAGGTCTCTTTCTCCTTCCCCTTTTCGTTTCGAGGCTCCATTTTTGAAGAAGACGGTCTATGGCCTATCTGGTCCATTTGGGCTAGTTTGTCAATCAAGGCCTAAAAAGTAGTCGTCTTGAAGAACATCATGAATTAAGATATGGTCGCCTGCGGATTGAGAGTTCCCATAAACATGCCTATTACTGGAGATTCTTCTATGCGCTGTTCGCACTTCGACCATAGGTTCCGCCACCGTATCGCATACTGAACCCATGTTTCGCCTGGATTCACCTTGGCATTGATCAATGATGTGATTGGGGTGTGCTCACTAGAACTTGCGAAACGTTTGGTGAACAGCAATTCCTTTTCCGTAAAAGTTTTTACGGAGTCATTGGAAAGCTCTGAGTACCATTCGAACGCTGTCTCTACTAAGCTGCCGACGAATTGGCGAAGCAGTAGCTTATCGTCACCTCCAGTATTCCCGCAGAGAGCTCTGAACTAAGCGACATGTTGATGGGGATTACCTGTCCCCTTGTATACGTAGAACTTAGGAATCGTGTATACTGGCGGGTACTTTATTTGATCGTACCAACCCGGATAGGGTCGCCCAGCTCTAACGACTTGGCCGTTTGCTTCATTCGCCTGATGAGCTCATATTTGTTGAGTCATATAGTCATCAAGTGTAGCTTTTGAGATTGTTTCCTCCTTTGCAGCAGAAGAGGCCGGATGAGGGTTTGATTTCTCCCCTGTATCATCTTCAATTATTACTGGAGGATCTTCGGCCGGAGGATCTGGCTGGATCATCATACCCACCATATCTTGGAATAGTAGTGCCATTTGTTTTATGTTGGCCGCTTGTTCCGCGGCCTCCTTGTCCCTCTTCTCAAGCATTCTTCGAAAGAATTCGACGTCATTTTCCTTCTCATAACGCTGTTCTGAGGATGCCTCCGCACTTGCTTTTGGTCCAGTTAGTGCGGCCATGGCTGTCAGCATCTCCTGGAGCTTTTGTTGTTGTTGCTCCTGAGCCTTAGTCACAGACCGTATAAGTGGTCGATGACTAGTGGAGATACGGCTATCCTCTTTTTCGGAAGCCATTTAAACAGTATGCACCACCATGCCCCCAGACTTGGGGAGTTTAGGTTCGGTGCCCTTAAAATTCGTCGCGGATATGGGGATTTTCTCCGGACTTCTCTTTTTCTGGGCGGTCAAAGTTAAGGAGGCCGCTGCAGCGGGCACCCAAGTAGATGACGCCTTTTGTGGTACAACAGGGTGGTTCTCCTCTTGCCAGACCTTCATTTTCTTTGGTTGGCGGGAGTAGTCTTGGTTAACCACAGAATCTTGCACCATTTGCTAGACCCTGTGAACTTCGGAGGACAGCCGCTGAAGGGGCTGCTCCAGCTTTTCCTTTGTAGCGCTCTCCACTGGTGGAGGAGATCTCTTCAGCACATCAGTTGGAGAGGTTTTGCGTACCCTCCTAAGTGGTTCAAAGTTGTTCCCGGTCAGAACAGTAACATCAATTTCTACCATCGGAGCTGGTGGAGTCGATCCAGAGGGGGAACTACCCTAGCTTTCCTTACTCGGCGCCGGTGGTGACGTCGAGCATGCTTTGCAGATGATATTGGCTTAGCTATGGAGGTGGCTGCCCCCTACTCTGGTGAAGGGTTGCTACCGATGCCAGCCTCTTAAAGACTGACGTCCGCTGAGAGAGGATGGCCAACCTATCAAAGGTAGACTTTTGGACAGGGGAACCAGCCTTGGTAATTCCGCCTGGAGCGAGAGTTGTAACGGCCAGTCTTATGAATACTGGCCCCTTAGCAGGAGAAGCCGCTTTGATGACTTCAGGAGCAAGAATGGCTATCCGCTTCGGGATAACCCCTTCTGGTATTGCAGGCTTCTTCATGGGCCCACATGAGCTTTAGCCCAATCTGTCAAAGACTGAGGTGCTTGATTTGGGCGACTCGTTGAGAGGGGCCGCGGTAGTTGCGAGCCGATCAAAGACCGACTTTTCCTGAGCTTCTTGCGATGGTATCGGGACGCTGAAGCTCGTTGGTGGGAGCATGGTCCCAAAGAACAGCCCAGTGGTGGCTTGCGTCACCTGTTCTACTGCCATTGTGAAGATAGAGGCCGCTTGAGGCCCATAGGTCACTCCTCCAGCAAGGACGGAGTGAGAGTTGTTGCAGTTGTTGCAGTTGGTATAGTTGAAAGCCATTGATCTTCTATTTTTTGCACGGAGCAAGACACCAAATCATAGTACCTCGAATCCAGGGGAAACTATAGCAAACCGCGATTCGTTCACGAAACACGACACACGAAGTGTGGAGTGGAAAGCGGAAAAGGTCCCACCGGGCGTGCCAGAATCCATTCTCCGCCGAAAAGACGCGACCGGGACGTTGGGACTTCAGGCCAGAATTTTGGGGGCAGATTCTATTTGGTTTTATCCGTCCACCTCTCCGAAGATGCCAAGTTGATTTATGGCCCCGTGTATTGAAGGTTTAAACGGATGTGGCCGATGAAGCAGATTTCGTCAGATTCCTCCTCATGGTGAGGGGTTTTTGATTGTGGGGATGCTCTTTCCAGCAGGCGCAAGCCCCTGCAGTTAATTACGCTACTGCATCGCGGTAATCACTTTCTCCTTCTCCAGATGGTCACTTCGTGTCGTGGATATTTGTTTTGTTTTTGGTTGCCAGTGGATTATATACGGAGACTAATTTATGTTGTTACCTGTAGGGCGTGGATTAGTCCAAATCCGTATTTTCTTAGATTTGGGTTTGGGTTTGGTTTAAGGATCATTAATCTCATTTGAGACTAAGATCAACTTAAACGTTTGTTAAGGATACGTTAGTCTAATTTTAGGCTAAGATCTACTTAACAGGATCATTTACACCCAACAAAAGAGCATTTGAGCTCTATTGCTTTAGTTTAGGGATATTGCGGTCCACTGGGTTTAAGAACATCATAGTCCGTGGAGTTTAAAAACATCATAGTCTGTAAAGTTTAACGACATCATAGTCTATGAATTTAAGGACCTCACAGTCCATGGTAGTTTAGAGACATCAAAGTCTGTAAACTTTAAGGACATCATAGTCCATGAGTTTAAGGACCCCACGGTCCGTAAAGGTTAAGGATATCATAGTTTATGAGTTTAAGGACCCCACAGTCCGTGGAATGTCTGGTTGTCGGGACCCATCACCTCTCTGAAGACGTTGAAGGATTATAACGACACATATCAAAGGAGTGAAGAGATGTACCCTTGAACCAATATTGGTTGGGAGATCTGTAGTCCAATTTCGGACTGAGATAAAAGATTTATGAGCATATGGGCTCAATTAATCTGAATTAGGGGTCTGTGGCCAACTTGGGCTTGGCCCATTCAGTTAAAATGTTGGACATTTAATTAGGCTCAGTCCTTTTTCATTTAACAATGCTGAGCATTGGTTTGTATTCTGATGACCGTTTTTGTCTTTTATTGAGCGTTGAGCACTCATTATATCACTGGGGCTTTATTTAAAGAATAGTTTATGTTCTCTCAGCGCACACGTGAGTAGCACGTGGTGCGCTTAGCGCCAGACTTAGAACGCTAAGGCACTTTCTGTGAGATAGCGTACAAATGAGAAGCATGTGGCGTGCTTGGCACTGAGCGCCAGACAATGAGTGTAGAGCGCTTCTATTAAGTAGTGCACATGTGTGGAGCACGTGGCGCTGAGCACCAGTCAATGAACGCAGAGCGCTTCTTGTGAAATAGCGCACACGTGAGGAACACGTAGTGCGCTTGGCGCTGGTCACCAGATTTGGAGCGCCGATGCGCCTCTTATGAAGTAGCACACACGTGAGGAGCACGTGGCGCACTTGGCACTGAGCGCCAGACAATGAGTACAGAGCACTTCTTTTGAAATAGTGCACACGTGAGGAGCACGTGGCGTGCTTGGCGCTGAGCGCCAGTCAATGAGCGCAGAGCGCTCTTGATCAATTTTTGCTCTGAGAATTAAGTTCTCGTTCATAGGAGACTTTGTCTCATATATCTAAGAACTAGGTTCTTATTTTTATAGGAGATGTTGCAATCTCTTCACTGTTTTTGTTATCCGGTTCAGGAAAGAGAGCGAAGCGATCGACCATTTTAGGGCCCGGGTTTCTTTTGTCAAAGACTTTGTCTTTGTAGATCTGTGATCTGAAGAGAATTAAATTCTTCCCCCCTTTTCATGATGAGATATTATGATCTCTTTTATTAGATGAAAGGCTTCTGTCTTTAAAGATCTATGATCTGAAAAATAACTATGTTCTTGTTCCAAGATGAGATATTTTTATCTCTCTGTTTTTATCTTGAAGAAAATTTCTTATTCTCAGAGCTTGCTCTTCTCTTTGCAATTTCTCAAAGTTTGGGCGGGAGGGGGAGGGGGGTTCCTCTGTGTAAGACTTGAAGCCTTGGGTCCTTTATATACTGGAGGCTGATTTGTTGAATCAGTTGAAGAGATCTTTTCTCTAATTGATTTGGGGATTTTCCCATCATTGGATATTTGATCCTAGGGCTTCTGTTTTACAGAAGGCAACCTTCTTGTTTTTAACAAGATTGGGAAAATCTTTTCCCATACATAACTTATTATGTATCTTGCTGAAGCTTGGGTTGTACCCCGCCGTTTATGCGTCTCTCTTCCAATATTCCACGCCTCCTGCATGGTGGGTCAAGGATTTTCTCGAGCAATGGAATATTCTAACCTACACCTTCCTTCTGTCGGATTGAGAAGTCTCAATATCTTTGGAAGAGTTTGCAGTGATCTCTGGCTTACCCATTAAGGGAGAACACTACGAGGAGTTGCTTCCTACAGACGAGTACAACTTTGCCACCAAACCACTGGTAATGGGTCTTACCCCGAAGAACGCCATTCAACACCAATTCCAGAGCCTGATCAAGTTGTTGAATATCTACGAAGGTCTATTTCTAGAGTCCGGAGGGCATGGAGTTAGCTACGCAGACTTCATCGCTCGTTTTCTTCATCAGGAAGCCTTATCGAAGCAAGCTGCGTTGTTCGCTAACCTTGACGATCCGTTTGGTTTTGGTTTGGATAACCAACCAACGGCGGAGGCAGATTTAAAAGGTTTCTTCAGTCCAGCTACTCCTGTCGTTCCCTTCCCGTAGCTTGCTGCTCCGGACTTCGATGAAGAGACGTTCGTGCAGGGGTTCATTTGCTTATGGCTAAACTAGTTCGTGCTTCCCATGCACCCTCGTTATATGATGCCATCAGTCTTTTACCCGGCCTATCATATGGTTGCGGGAATGCAAGTGGCTACCGGAATTGTTGGGTTGGCACACCTGTACCATGGTCTCAACTTAGCGGTGGATACCACTCAGCCAGGGGTACAGCCCATCAATTTTTCGCTGCATTATTTTATGTCATGGATCGAGCTGCACGTACTTTGTGCTTTTGGTGCCCATAAACGACCTCATTTCTTCGACAGTTATAACTTCCCTCGGATTATGCGCCTAGTTGACGCGGTTGTTTTAAATCTGTCACAGCGGGACGCTAGGGGTGTGCTCCTTCGTCCGCGTATGGTTGGAGATGGCATGACCTTTGATGAAGAGCTGCTTCATTTTAAATTTCAAAATTTGAAGAGAGCTTTTCTCTGATTGGGGGAAACACTTATTGAATGGGGGGTTCCATCCAAATCAGGGCCTACCACTACATATGAGATATGGAATGGGAAGAGACCATGTCTTAAACGAGTGAAGATATGGGGTTGTCTGGCCTATGCTGAAAAGCAAAATCCGGACAAACTCGAGGCAAGGTCAGTTCTGTGTAAGTTTATTGGATATCCCAAACATTTGTGAGGGAATATCTTCTACCACTCTGAGAAGCAAAAGATGTTTTGTTTCTCAGCATGCCACCTTTTTAGAAAAATGAATTTCTTATGAAGAAATTTGTGGTCATGAGGTAGAACTGGAAGAAGATCCAGCTAGACAAACTAACAGCCGATGATTTGGTGAAACCAAAGGATTCAATAGTCTCCAACGAACCTCAGCCTCTCCGCGAATCTGGTAGGGTTCCTTATCCACTTGAGTGATACTACGGTCTTCTTTGTGACTGTGGGAGCAAGGATTGCATCATGTTTGATGATGGCCCAACTAGGTTCAGGCAGGCCATCACGAGTGGAGACTCTGTGTAAAGGCTGGATGCTATGTGATTAAAGTTGTAATCCATATACACTAACAAAGTATGACTTTGAATGTTGCACCTGAAGGGGTAAAACCCATTGGGAGCAAATGGATCTTGAGAAGATTATTGGTGTAAATGGAAAAGTTGAGACTTTCAAAGATATGCTTAAGTCCATCAGGATCAATACAAGTATCGTGGAGTTGGAACATTTGTTTTGATGTGGCAGTCAAAAAGTTTGATTTTATCAAAATGGTAGATGAACCTTGTATATATAAGAAGGTTGTAAAGAGTAAGGTTGTCTTCCACGTATTGTACGTAGATAGCATACTCTTGATAAGAAATGGTTTCCTATGCTACACTCGGTCAAGCTCCTCTTAGCACGAAGATTCTTAATAGAAGATCTGGATGATACCTACTGCATCTTCTGGATTATGATCTATGATGATAGATATAAGTGGATGTTGGGAGTGTCCCAAATCCAGGTACATTAACACCATACTAAAGGGGTTTAGTATGGAAGACTCTGAAAGGTTCCTAGGCACCCTAGTGGGTTCTCACAAGGCATCGAACATGCCAAATTAAAATTTTTAGTGCCGAGAAACCCTAGACTACGGATCTTTAACTAGATGTTTAGGCGAAAATGAAAACTAGTTAACTGTTAACTACTAGGATACGGATATACAACCTTTGTAGATCCGGATATCCACCTCCACGGCTCCGCAACGTCATGTCCTCGCTGTCCATCATGAATCCTTGACTCGATCATCGGCTTCATCGGGAAAGCAAGCGGAATAGCTCGTCGGCTTTGTGTCAAAGACGATCTACGTCGAGGTTGCACAAACTCAAGCTCCGACTTCACAAACTTGTGAAACTTGTGAAGTAAACACCCAAAACAACTTGGCAAGAGGTAGAGGGTGAAGAAATAGGAGGTGGGTTCACTTTAGATTTGGATTTAACTCACTAGATCACAACTTGCCATTAAAGTAGCAAGCTTTCTCACCTTTTTGAAGAAGAAGAAGATGATAGAATTGTTTTTCAAGTGTTAAGTAAAAATGAATAATAAAATCCATTCTTATCATCTTCTAACCATGGTCAAGTGTAGAGAATAGACCATGGTTAGTGGGAGTGGTTAGGGTTAAGCAAAATGACAAAATGGTTATCATTAGTCAAAGCTTCATGAAGCTTCAACAAGCTTCAAGACAAAATGAAACCATTTTGTATTACATAAATCCATTTAATAAATAATGAATGGATTAAATAAAAAGAGAATAAACCATAAACCCTAACCACTCTCATAACCATGGTTGCATTCTTTACACAAAACCAAAACTATATGCATCATCAAACATGATACATACAAGTGTACACAAAACATATCACATATACAATGTGCACATCAAGTGAGAAAAATCCGTTTAAAGTGAACCTATACTAGTTAATGCAAAGTAATATATCAAATATATAATTATACATTAAATCATTAAATCAACACTTGATTCAATGATCCGGTCATGTCGCACATAACCGACTAGTATTGAATGTATCGACTTATCGAATCGATCTTCGATTCGATAACTAGGTTATATCATATACAACCAATCGAAACATTAATCGTGAGAATTAAATACGGTATCACATACACGCATTATTCTCGGTCCCGCACATATCTCATATGCACTCCTATTTCGTTTCGCTTGAACCAGGAAACCTCTGTGTAGGACTATAAAGACTCGTCAATACGCCGGTAGCAGATGATGATCATATCATGCACCCACAAGCCGCAAGCGGTCTGCTAAACGTAACGGCCACCCGGGTATTGAGCGATCAGAAGATCGACGAGCTAGCCCGCTCACACTCCTGCGAATCCGATCAGTAACACTTACCATACAGTCAAGTCTCTTCGTCTGATACGTCGCATATCAAGTCTAGGGGTGGTATACGTCAGACCCCAATAACCTGATAAGTCGTGCCGATGTGAGGCTCGTAACGGGTCGAGAAACTACTGGTAACACTTACCAGCAAATCTCTGATCAGCCCTGGCCAGGGACTTCCCTGTTACGGCCAATCGAGCACAGCGCAACATCAACTCCCAATACCGGGAGAGACGAAACCCCTCCTATCGCTCATTGCCTCCATGTGACTCGGGACTGTACCCAAAGACCACCGTTTTGCACGCCCTCATGGACGTGGTAAGGTGGAGATCAAAGCACAGTGGGAATCACACAAGACTCTATGACGATCTCGGGTCTACAGACTAACCTGTACAAGTGTCACCTGAGAACTGCCATCTGACGTGAGGTATAATACCATCTGGGAGTTCTCGGCGAGTCCGTCCAGTGTACCCAGTTTCCACTGAGCACCCGTATACCATCTCTGATGTCAAACACCAATGGATATGGGATCATCCATCGCCCATCACATGGGTCGAGAAGCGTATACGCTAGTCTACTCTGGTAAATCGATGCCCCGTCTCGAGATACCCACGACTAGGGACCTTGAAGGATGTACTTATGGACTACCATGTTCCCACTAGTATGATCTGCATCATAGTCTAGGTAGTCAAGTACAAATCCTAAGGGCTTTACCAACATGTAACTATAAGACAGTATAAAGAGACTAGTGTACATGTTAAGATAAATGGCAACCAGATAGCATACTATCATGTCGAGCAAGAAAGTCATCTCTATATATGTCCAAGCATCCAATATAATATACATCATCTGTACAATACTGGCCTCTAGGGCATACATACAACTAACAATCTCCCACTTGCACTAGGGCCAGCTGCTGTAGTATCTCATACCGAGCATCCCGAAGAGTCTCTCAAACTGTATCTGGGGAATGGCCTTCGTGAGTGGATCCGCCGTGTTGTTCTTCGTGTCAACTCTCCTGACCTCGATCTCCCGGCGATCAACTATCTCCCGGATCAGGTGATACCGCCTCAGAATATGCCTGGACCGCTGATGGGACCTGGGTTCCTTGGCCAAAGCCACCGCTCCATTGTTATCGCAATACAAAGGTATTGGATGCTCAATGGATGGAACCACACCAAGTTCAGAAATGAACTTCTTGATCCAGACAGCCTCTTTGGCAGCATCGTTGGCAGCGATGTATTCAGCCTCCATCGTCGAGTCTGCCACGGTTTCCTGCTTGGAACTCTTCCAGCTAACCGCCCCTCCGTAAAGGGTAAAGACAAAGCCCGACTGCGACTTAGAGTCGTCCTTATCACTCTGGAAGCTCGAATCGGTAAAGGACTCCACTTGGAGTTCTCCGTTACCATACACCAAGAACATATCTCTAGTCCTTCGCAAGTACTTGAGAATGCTCTTCACAGCTGTCCAGTGACTCTCTCCAGGATCAGCTTGATACCTGCTCACTACACTTAGTGAGTATGCTACATCGGGTCTGGTACATAGCATCGCATACATGATAGAGCCTACTGCCGAAGCATAGGGTATCCCTTGCATGCGAGCTCTCTCCAAATCAGTCTTGGGAGACATCTCTTTGGAGAGAGTGACTCCAGAGATCGTGGGTAAGTTCCCACGCTTGGACTCTTCCATACTAAACCTCTTTAGTATGGTGTCAATGTACCTGGATTGGGATAATCCCAAAATCCGTTTGGATCTATCTCTATAGATCCTGATTCCCAATATGCAGGAGGCATCACCAAGATCTTTCATTGAGAATCTTTGTGATAAGAAGAGCTTGACCGATTGCAGCATAGGAATATCATTTCCTATCAAGAGTATGTCGTCCACGTACAATACGAGGAAGACAACCTTACTCTCTGCCACCTTCTTGTAGATACAAGGTTCATCTGGATTTTTGACGAAATCAAACTCTTTGATTACGACGTCAAAGCAGATGTTCCAACTCCGCGATGCTTGCTTTAATCCATAAATGGATTTAAGCAGCTTGCACACCTTCCCGCTGCTCCCACTGTCTACGAAGCCCTCTGGCTGAGTCATGTACACGCACTCTTCTAAATCACCATTTAGAAAGGCGGTCTTAACATCCATTTGCCAGATTTCGTAGTCATGAAAGGCAGCAATGGCAAGCATGATTCGGATGGATTTAAGCATAGCCACTGGAGAAAAGGTCTCATCATAGTCCACACCTGGTCTTTGACGAAAACCCTTTGCTACAAGTCTAGCTTTGAAAGTCTCCACTTTCCCATCTACACCAAGTTTCTTCTTGAAGATCCACTTGCTCCCAATGGGTTTTACCCCTTCAGGAGCAGCTTCCAAAGTCCATACTTTGTTGGTGTACATGGAATCCATCTCGGACCGCATAGCATCCAGCCATTTTACTGAGTCCCCACTAGTGATGGCCTGCTCGAAGCTAGTTGGGTCATCATCCTCCATGATGCAATCCTCACTTCCACCATCCATGAGAAAACCGTAGTATCTCTCAGGTTGGCGAGGAACCCTACTAGATCGGCGGAGTGGCTGGGGTTCATCGGGAACTTCGGAATCCTCGGGTTCAACCAAATCTTCTGTTGTTGTCTGTGTCGCTGGAACCTCTTCCAGTTCTACCTCAATGCCACTTATCTGTTTCATAAGAAAACCTTTTTCTAAGAAAGTGGCATGTCGAGAAACAAACACCTTTTGTTCCTCGGGGTGGTAGAAGATATACCCTTGTGAATTTTTGGGATATCCTACAAACTTACATAAGACAGATCTTGCCTCGAGTTTGTCCGGATTTTGTCTTTTGACATAGGCTGGACAACCCCATATCTTAATATAATTAAGATGTGGTCTCTTCCCTTTCCATATCTCATATGGAGTGGTAGGCACTCTCTATTCAATAGGTCCATGGCTGTCTCAAGCGCATGTCCCCAGAAGGAAATAGGTAACTCAGCTGCACTCATCATTGAGCGCACCATATCTAATAGGGTGCGGTTTCTCCGTTCAGATACACCGTTGTGCTGTGGTGTATAAGGAGGAGTCAGCTGAGAGAGAATCCCATTCTCTTTTAGGAAGTCCAGGAATTCATTGCTCAAGTATTCACCTCCCCGATCTGATCGAAGGATTTTAATACTTTTTCCGGTTTGGTTCTCGACTTCTTGTTTATATTCTCTAAATTTCTCAAAAGCTTCTGATTTGTGTTTCATCAGGAACACATATCCGAATCTTGAGAGATCGTCAGTGAATGTAATGAAGTACGAAGAACCATCCCTGGCATGTGTAGACATGGGACCGCATACATCACTATGTATCAGTCCTAAGAGTTCGGTAACTCTTTCTCCGTGTCCCGTAAACGGAGTCTTGGTCATCTTGCCTTTGAGACATGACTGGCAAGTGTCATAAGATGAAAATTCAAAGGGATTTAAATATCCATCTTTATGCAACTTAGCTAGTCGTGTCGCATTGATGTGACCCAGTCTACAATGCCACAAGAAGGATTCATTGAGTTCAGAACTCTTCCTCTTGTGTGTGTTTGTTATGCTCAGAACTGTTGATTGATTTAGAACATAAATGCCATTGCACAACGTGCCTGATCCAACCAACTTTTGGTTACGGAAAATGTTCATAACATTGTCCTGTAATACAAAATTATATCCCTCTTTACTTAATAAAGAAACCGATATAATGTTGCATATCAGGTTCGGCATGTAATAGCATTCGTTCAGAACCAATGTATTACCAGTTGGTAATACAAGGTGATATTCCCCGACAGTCTTAGCTGCAACAATTGCACCATTTCCAACTCTAATGTCTTTATCACCTTCTCCAAATTCTCTACCTTTCCTTAGCCCATGTAACTGATTACATATATGGGATCCCGACCCGGTATCCAATACCCAGGACGTAGAGCAAATGGAGAAACAGTTCTCAGTAACGAACACACCCGAAGAAAATGCATCATCATGTACTTTCTTCATTCGGGTGGCATGGGAATTCTGGTATTCTCCTATATCCTGTTCATTCCTATAACTCTTACAGGAAAGAACGGAACCAACGTTCCCCAGCACAGTATAACATGCGGGTTCGGTCAATACATCCATTTTATTATCTTTATTAAGGCATGAAATGGTCGCTACCTGGAGAGAGAGAGAAGAAAACACTTTAGCATAAGCTCGTGCAAGATCAGATTGGTTTTTATCTTATCTAATCAGGATGGCTCCCACTGCTTTTTATCAAATCTTCCTCCAAACCCTAAAAGGAGAGACTAGCCGGGATTAATTACACACTACAAGTTCGCCAATCTTTCAGCCAGGCCAGTGTCGGTACTTTGAGGGAGGTCCCCCGTGCTTTCGCACGAACCTAATTACTGTAAACCTCGTTTTCCCAGAGGCGTAACCTCGTTAACACCTTTCTAGACACCTACTTGATCGATTAATTGCAATGTGTAAAACTCTCCCAGGAGTAACTCTTACTCGCAGCGGGTATCGGGATCCAACTATCTCATAGAAGGTATGCAATCTCATTGCAAATTTCAACACTTGAAATTCCCGATAATATTTTGCCCCTAGCTCGCTATGACCTTGACGCATGCCAAACAACCCATAGTCTGCTAGTCAAGTTCAACCCGTCATTTCTTGATTGAATTAAACCCACCCGCACGACCCTTGACGTATGCCAAACAACGCCGTACGAATACCCTAATCCAATCGCATCATATGCTGGCAGATAAGCACTAGTTAGCTACCGTACACTACGCCTTGACGCATGCCAAACAACCGCAGCACGAATACTAACTAATACTTATCTGAAATGACGGAGGGCTACGCAGGTTTTCATAAAACCATAAGCGTAATGAACTTGATATCGTTGTAGAATCAAATGAAGTTTTAAAATGGAGTGATTTTGAGGCTTTTCCAGTTTTGCTAAAGGAGTCACTCCCGGTGAAGGGATCTCGGTCCTTTCCTCGTCGAATGAGGTGCGGGATATATCATATATATCGCTATGCAAAGCAAAATCGCAAAAGCAGTCAAAAGCAAACCGAATGTGTAGCATCTGCCAGTTATTGCTAAAGGAGTCACTCCCGGTGAAGGGATCTCGGTCCTTTCCTCGTCGAATGAGGTGCGGGATATATCATATATATCGCTGTGCAAAGCAAAAACTATAGCTACCTGTTTTATTTTAAAATTCGATTCTACAACATCTTAGGTTTCTTATCTTTCATTAATCACATTAATGAAGTCCCATCATTTAATACCTAAACATCACAGATAGATATGACGTACACTTATGCCATCCGCATTCGCCTCGATGTCCCCTCGTGCACCGTTAGGTTAGGTAACTAACGACAGAGCAGGGCAGGGCTAGCGCGGGTGTAAAACATAAGTAACGTCTATATAATATATCATATATACTATATACTATATCCATCACAGAATCACATCACAGATATCGCAGCAGAATAAACATATGAAATATTGGATATACTAGGACGTCCGTGTTTTTAATACGAGCCAGTATAAAACACGGATTCCATGGTCGTGATGAATAGGCAATCCCACACCCCTAGACCCCTACGAGAGCGGCAAGCAACCCTGCCAATTCTAGGGTTAGGAGACCCGGACTCGACACCTCGAGTTGGTCTCCCACTGGACCCCAGAACCCGGTTACTTGTGCTCCCCTCCTTGGGTCTATCCTAGTGCAGAAAAGTAAATAATATACAAAGGGTGACAACTCCCGCATCCTGGAAGTGCCCCGAATAAAAGAATATTACATACAAGTTTTTACATGAATGAAAAAGAAAAACACTCATCTCACATAAAAACCCCCGGCTATTCTAATACGACGATCCAATATAACATATCCAGCAACACATAACATCACATGTCATCAACGTAAGTAAGTATGCATACCCCAATTGTCGTTGACGTATAGCAACGAAACCGGCGATATGAACATACTACACTTACGGTCACAGAAAAGAAAGTGTAAAACTACAACAATTGGAATCCGCAATCTCTTTAGACATCACATGCCTAACAGTTATAAATCCCGCATTTTAGTCCCATCATCGAAAACTCTTTTCGATATCTTGTGAAACTAAACTGCTAGATCTATAACATTCATCCAGTTATCTCATAACCTTTTGTGAATTCCAATTATTGTTTCCAATTCCGGATAAATAGAATATATCAAACTTTCCGATCGAACTTTCGAACACCCAAGTTTTCCCGACACCGATCAACACATGAAATAGGTTCAAAGACATTCACTTCATACCTCAGTACCAACGGTCCAGCCGTAGAAGGGTCAAGCCAACGCCTCACATGTGGCACGCCGTACTGCCCCAAACCCGAAGGTTCAAAGGGCAGTTCAAGACGGTCACATAATCGAGTTAAGGTTTGTGTCTTCTAGAGGGACCATCGCGTTACTTGCACTACTCAGAACGTCTTTTAACCACACAATAATCCAACACTTGGATATTCCGGCAGGGGAAAACCTGGGTATTTATATCCGGTCGAACTCTTTAACATATTCTACAATTATCTGGAAAAACACTAAAAACGAAATTTGATAATCCGATCGAAATACAGATTCCCAATAGTACCCCAAAATACTCTTCTGTAAAGTCACAATAAAAATATCCCAGAATACACAGCATTGAATTATATGAGTTACTGTGAAGAAATAATTATTCAAGGGAACAGTAACGCCGCGGAAGCGCCGCACATGCCTAGCATGTGCCGCCCTTCCGCGGTGGAAAAGTGGAATTACCCCCTCGTATTTCACAGTAATTCTAATAACACCCTGCTTGATTTTCTACATATTTTTAATTGACAAAAATCCGAATTTTTAGAAAAAGTCCAGAGAGCATTTTTAGGTTTTGGATTTCGGTTCGATCGGGTTTCAAACGTCGTCGGGACTTCGCCTAAGGCTCTAGCTAGGCTCTGATACCAGTGAAAGGTTCCTAGGCACCCTAGTGGGTTCTCACAAGGCATCGAACATGCCAAATTAAAATTTTTAGTGCCGAGAAACCCTAGACTACGGATCTTTAACTAGATGTTTAGGCGAAAATGAAAACTAGTTAACTGCTAACTACTAGGATACGGATATACAACCTTTGTAGATCCGGATATCCACCTCCACGGCTCCGCAACGTCATGTCCTCGCTGTCCATCATGAATCCTTGACTCGATCATCGGCTTCATCGGGAAAGCAAGCGGAATAGCTCGTCGGCTTTGTGTCAAAGACGATCTACGTCGAGGTTGCACAAACTCAAGCTCCGACTTCACAAACTTGTGAAACTTGTGAAGTAAACACCCAAAACAACTTGGCAAGAGGTATAGGGTGAAGAAATAGGAGGTGGGTTCACTTTAGATTTGGATTTAACTCACTAGATCACAACTTGCCATTAAAGTAGCAAGCTTTCTCACCTTTTTGAAGAAGAAGAAGATGATAGAATTGTTTTTCAAGTGTTAAGTAAAAATGAATAATAAAATCCATTCTTATCATCTTCTAACCATGGTCAAGTATAGAGAATAGACCATGGTTAGTGGGAGTGGTTAGGGTTAAGCAAAATGACAAAATGGTTATCATTAGTCAAAGCTTCATGAAGCTTCAACAAGCTTCAAGACAAAATGAAACCATTTTGTATTACATAAATCCATTTAATAAATAATGAATGGATTAAATAAAAAGAGAATAAACCATAAACCCTAACCACTCTCATAACCATGGTTGCATTCTTTACACAAAACCAAAACTATATGCATCATCAAACATGATACATACAAGTGTACACAAAACATATCACATATACAATGTGCACATCAAGTGAGAAAAATCCGTTTAAAGTGAACCTATACTAGTTAATGCAAAGTAATATATCAAATATATAATTATACATTAAATCATTAAATCAACACTTGATTCAATGATCCGGTCATGTCGCACATAACCGACTAGTATTGAATGTATCGACTTATCGAATCGATCTTCGATTCGATAACTAGGTTATATCATATACAACCAATCGAAACATTAATCGCGAGAATTAAATACGGTATCACATACACGCATTATTCTCGGTCCCGCACATATCTCATATGCACTCCTATTTCGTTTCGCTTGAACCAGGAAACCTCTGTGTAGGACTCTAAAGACTCGTCAATACGCCGGTAGCAGATGATGATCATATCATGCACCCACAAGCCGCAAGCGGTCTGCTAAACGTAACGGCCACCCGGGTATTGAGCGATCAGAAGATCGACGAGCTAGCCCGCTCACACTCCTGCGAATCCGATCAGTAACACTTACCATACAGTCAAGTCTCTTCGTCTGATACGTCGCATATCAAGTCTAGGGGTGGTATACGTCAGACCCCAATAACCTGATAAGTCGTGCCGATGTGAGGCTCGTAACGGGTCGAGAAACTACTGGTAACACTTACCAGCAAATCTCTGATCAGCCCTGGCCAGGGACTTCCCTGTTACGGCCAATCGAGCACAGCGCAACATCAACTCCCAATACCGGGAGAGACGAAACCCCTCCTATCGCTCATTGCCTCCATGTGACTCGGGACTGTACCCAAAGACCACCGTTTTGCACGCCCTCATGGACATGGTAAGGTGGAGATCAAAGCACAGTGGGAATCACACAAGACTCTATGACGATCTCGGGTCTACAGACTAACCTGTACAAGTGTCACCTGAGAACTGCCATCTGACGTGAGGTATAATACCATCTGGGAGTTCTCGGCGAGTCCGTCCAGTGTACCCAGTTTCCACTGAGCACCCGTATACCATCTCTGATGTCAAACACCAATGGATATGGGATCATCCATCGCCCATCACATGGGTCGAGAAGCGTATACGCTAGTCTACTCTGGTAAATCGATGCCCCGTCTCGAGATACCCACGACTAGGGACCTTGAAGGATGTACTTATGGACTACCATGTTCCCACTAGTATGATCTGCATCATAGTCTAGGTAGTCAAGTACAAATCCTAAGGGCTTTACCAACATGTAACTATAAGACAGTATAAAGAGACTAGTGTACATGTTAAGATAAATGGCAACCAGATAGCATACTATCATGTCGAGCAAGAAAGTCATCTCTATATATGTCCAAGCATCCAATATAATATACATCATCTGTACAATACTGGCCTCTAGGGCATACATACAACTAACAGACTCTAAGCGTGGTGGTTCGCCCACTTACTCAGGAATAACTCTCTCTAAAAAGAAGTCTTCCAAGACTGATTTGGAGAAAGCTCACGTGCAAGGGATACCCTATGCTTCGGCAGTAGGCTCTATCAAAGTATGCGATGTTATGTACCAGACCAAATGTAGATGACTCACTAGGTGTAGTGATTAGGAATCAATCGGATCTTGGGAGAATCACTGGACAGCTATGGAGGACATTCTTAAGTACTTGAGAATCTCTAAAAGAAAGTTCTTGGTTCCAGCTTCCAGAGTGATAAGTTCGAATGAGAGTCGGTCTCAAGCATTGTCTTTAACCTCAGTGGAGGGACGGTATATTGGAAGAGTTCCAAGCTAGATACCGTGACATACTAAAAGATAAAGGCTGAATACATTGCAACAAAAGATACTACCAAAGTGGTTGTCTGGATATTTCTTGTTCATGAGATGAACATGGTTCCTACCATTGAGCGTCCAATAACTGTTATTGTGACTACAATGAAGTTGTGGTATAAGCCTAGGAACACCGGTCCCATCAGTGATCCAGACATATTCTGAGTCAAGTATCACCTGATCAGGGAGATGGTTGATCTTCAAGGGATCGAGGTCAGGAGAGTAGACATGAAGGATAACACAGCAGATCCACTCATAAAGGCCTTACCCATAGAGAGATTTCTATGGGATGGTTGAGTATGAGATACTACAACCACTGCTATATTGATGGTTTTGGATACTACAATAGATGGACTTAGTGCAGGTGGGAGATTGTTAGTTATATGTTTGCCCTAGAGGCCATTACTGTACATATGATGTATATTGTAGTGGATGGTTGGACATATATAGGGAGGACTTTCATGCTCGACATGGTAGTATGCTATTTGGTTGCACTTTATCTTAACATGTACACTTATTGTCTCTCTATTACATGTTGATAAAGCCCTTAGGATGAGTACTTGACTACTAGGATTATGATACAGATAATACTAGTGGGGACAGGGTAGTCGGTAAGTACATCTCTCAAATGTTTCTAGTCGTGGGAGAATCGAGACAGGGCATCGAAACTCCAGAGTAGACTAGCGTATACGCTTCTCGACCCATATGATAGGCGATGGATGATCCCATATCCATTGGTGTTTGACATCAGAGAAGGTATATGGGTGCTCAGTGGAGACTGGGTACACTGAACGGACTCGCCGAGATCTCCTAGATGGTATTATACCTATCGTCGGATAGCAGTTCTCTGGTGACACTGGTACAGGTTAGTCTGTAGACCTGAGATCGTCATAGTGTCTTGTGTGATTCCCACTGTGCTTTGATTTTCACCATACCACGGTCAAAAGATCATGCGAAAAGGTGGGTTTTGGGTACAGTACCGAGTCATATGGAGTCAATGAGCGATAGGAGGGGTTTCGTCTCTCCCGGTAATGGGAGTAGATGTTGCGCTATGCTCGATTGGCCATAATATGAAATCCCTGGCCTGGGTTGCTGAGATTTACTATTAAGTGTTATCAGTTGTTTCTCGAACTGTTATAGACGTTGCATCGGCATCACTTATCAGGCTATTGGGGTCTGACGTTATACCACTCCGAGGCTGTGTTATGCGACATATCAGAGGAAGAGACCGGACTGTACGGTAGTGTTACAGATTGGATTCTCAGGAGTATTAGCAGGCTTGCTTGTTGATCTTCTGGTCGCTCAATACCCGTGTGGCCGTTACGTTTAGCAGACCGCTTGCGGCTTGTGGGTGTTTGATATGATCATCACTTATTGCCGGCATATTGACGAGTCTTTAGAGTCCTACACAGAGATTTCCTGGTTCATGCGAAACGGAGTAGGATCACATATGTGATATGTGCGGGACCGAGATTAATGCGAGTATATGATACAGCATTCTATGCTCGCGATATGTGACATTCGTCGGTTATATGTGATATAGCCAAGTTATCGGATCAAGTGTTGGTTCGATAAGTTGTTACATTTGATATTAGTTTGTTATATGCAATATAGCCGGATTATTAAATCAAGTGTTGATTTAATAATTTAATATATGATTATATATTTGATATATTATACTACATTAACTAATATTAGCTCACTTAAGTATTACTTTTTCTCACTTGACGATACACTAATATATATGTGATATATATTAATTGTATTATTTTATTTTTGTACACTAAATATATATGTGATATATATTGTTGTGTCATGCTAGGTTACACTTGCAACATGTATGTATGAGACTCACACCATGCAGGGGTTAAGTTAGGGTTTATATTTATTTCAAGCACATTCAAAATTGTGGAGATATTTGACATGGTTCAAAGCTTGTAGTAGCTTATGGTCTTCATTGAATTAGTCCACTCCTTTGTCTTGCTTAAGATATTTTTTAACCCAACTCTTAACCCTAGACTATGGTTTATTCTCTACATGAGTTAGGCATGACACTAACTCACCATGGTTGCAATTTTAACCTCACTCTTTCATTCATTTTCTTCATGACTTCTTCTTCTTCGTCAAGAGAAAACGTTTGCTAGCTTTTTATAAGTGATGATTTATTGTGAGAAAAATAAAACTAAAGTGAGCCTACTTCCTACTTCATCATCCTCTACTATTAGCCATTTAGTTTTGGGTGTTTGCTTCACTAATCTCACCATTAGTGAAGAGGTAGCACGAGCTAGTGTCTTCTCGACGTAGATCATCTTCGGCCTCGAAGACTTCGATGCAAGCTTGTTCATATCTTCCTGGGAGCCTCTCTAGAGTCCGGGAGTTCATGATCGCAGCGAAGGGACTACTACACGGAGCTATTGAAATGAAGGACCAGTCTACAAAAGTTATATTCCTAGTTCACTTTAGATGTAAAGTGTTTGTGTTAGTGTATATGCCCTAGGGGCCATTATTGTATCATACTAGTTTGTATATTACTTAATGGAAGCTTGGGATATTCACAGTTATATATTAGTCTTGCTAAACATGGTAGTATGCTACTTGGTTTTCTCTATCTTAATATGTATGTACGTATTGATAGATCCCTTAGGATCTTGCTTGACTACCAGCGTTGTGATGGCAGTCGCACTAGTGGGGGCTGGGTAGTCTACAAGCACATCCTTTTTCGGGTCCCTAGTCGTAGGATTATCGAGATAGGGCATCGATACTCCGAAGTAGACTAGTGTGTACGTTTCTCATCCCAGTTGGGGAGATGGTCTGTCCCACAGCCGTCAGTACGTCGTACTGGAGATAGTATATAGGTGCTCGTTGGGTTACGGGTACACCGGACATGACTAGCGGGGAACTGTTGGTTGGTATTATACCTGTCGTCAGTTAACAGTTCCCAGTTGAAATGAGTACAACATAGTACGCAGACTTGACACTGCTGCTTCGCCTCGAGTGTGTTCCCACTGTTCTTAGATTGCTACCCTACCACGGCTCAAAGGAGTCATGCAAACAGGTAGAAGTTGGGTGCAGTCCCGAAGCACTTGGAGGCAGTGGCGGTTAGACAGGATTCATCTCTCCCGGTATTGGGAGTTGATATCGCGCTGTGTCAGAGAGCCATTACGCAAAGTCCCTGGCCAGGGCAAGCGAGATTTACTGGTAAGTTTTCCAGTAGTTTCTCAAGGTGTAATGAGCTTCGCTCCGATACGAATTATACCGCTTTTAGGGGACTGACGCTTTCCGCCCCCTAGGCCGGATATGCGATAGTCTTAGACGAACAGACTGGACTGTACGGAGATTGTCACATCAGGCTCAGTAGGAGTTCGGATGGGTTTCCTCATCGGCCTTCTTATCAACATCTACCTGGGGACCGTTACGTACAGCTAGTGCCGCTTGCGGTCTGTGGTTAAACCCACTGCCAGCGTAGTAGTCGAGTCTTTAGAGTCCCATACAGAGAGTTTCCCTGCTCCAGGCAAAACGATATAGAGGTCGTATGGTTTTACGACAAGGGTTCGGACGCATACATGTTTAAACACACGTACGACGTTCGGACAGTTTTTACTAGTCGCTTCGGTTTAAGCCAGATTCTAGTATCGGATTATTGAATTTATACAGTCTAAATTTTTTCCGTGTTTTCACGGATAGGAGGGGCGTTCTCGTAATTTTACGGGAAGCTTCTAGACGCATGATGACTTGGGGTTAAGGTTGAATAAGCATTTATTGCTTTAATGACTCATTTGTGTGTTTCATCCATGGATTTAATGATGCATTTATTAGCTAATGACTCATGAGATGAATCGCACAAGATGAATGAATCAAACATAATGATTAATCATTTGAATTATTCATTTGATAAATTATTATGTTTGGTATATTCAAATAAGTTCATTATTTCAAGATCATTCTCATCCTCACCTTCTCTTTCCTCAAGCTCTCTCATTCTTCAAACCCTAATCCAACCACTCATGTGTTGAGATCAAGAATTAGATAGACTAATTAATCCATAACCATACTCTATATCACCTAGGTACTTTTGATTAGCAACTAAAGAAACCAAGTTACCTCAGGTTTAGAGGTGAAGCATGGTGTAGAAGCTCTCGGGTGGATCGTCTATTACGTAGAGAAGGCCGAAGAGGAAGTGGAGAACGAAAATACGAAGGACACGGTTCATTAGGTATAATCACTTCTCATAGTAATTAACAACTTATATGCATTTGTTAGTTATCGTTTAGCAATGATTCTTGCGGTTAGTCGATGTTAGTACAAAGAACAAGATCGTTTTTCATATTTCCGCCTCCCCGCACATAGTGGGGTATAGTACATTGACTTACAGTGGTATCAGAGCCTCGCTAAACAATAATTAACTCATTAGCAAAGTCGTTACAATTTCGAACGTGAAACGAACCGGAAAAAACATCGATTTCAATAAGTTTCTGTCGATTTTAAATTGAGGTCTAAAAATTTTTCAGGGACCTCCAGAATTACCTACAGAGAAATATAAGAATTATGGAGAAAATTGGGTGCATGAATCGGCCAAACAGCCGCGGATCCGCGGCTGAGTTGAAGCCGATTCAGCCCAATTTTTCCCAGTAGCTCTTCTGTGATGTTTTTGTCTTTTCTGGAATATTTATTTTCTGCTCAAGTCTCAGGTGCACAGAGATGTTTTGGAGTAGAATCTAAAGTGTTTGATCGATCGAAATTATACGATGTTTGCTAATTAGATTATATCTATGAACTGTTTAATATGTTCGTAAGCCTCCCCTAACTCCTAGTATGTCGGTTGGCAGGGGGTTGCACATTTCTGTAATGATTTTAACTGTTTGTGATTATGAACTGTATTGAATTGTTGTGATGATTAGCCGGGGTTTTGTGATGGGTTATTATGTTAATTCATTCGATGTAATTGTAATATGTTGTAATATTATTTTGCGGGGCGCATCCAGGTTGCGGTTGTAGCCACCATTGTATTATTTCATTTTACTGTTTTTGCTCCTAGGATAGACCGAAGGTGGGGTGCACAAACTACCGGGTACTTTGAAGTGTTTAGTGGCCTCCTCACGTTGTTGAGGGAGACCGCTTCACTTTGGGTACTTGGCGGGTAGTTTGTCGTACCCGTAGAGGTCTAGGGTGGGGTTATGGCTATTCATCACAACTGTGTAATCCGTCTTTCGTTGCAGGCTCAAAAGAAACGCAGATTGCTTGCATATCCAATAATGTTCATCTGTGATTTGGAATGTCTATTATTGTGTCTGTCGAATGTACAATATCTATATATGATAGCTATTTAGACGTCACTTATGTTTTACACCCGCGCTAGCCTATCCCCCGCTCTGTCGTTAGTTAAGTAACCTAACGGGTGATGACGGGGCCCCGTGGCGAATGCGGATGGCATAAGAGGACGTTATATTTTCGTTGTTTTCTGCAATGATAGGTTAATGATGGGACGCATTATTATTAATGCAAAGAAAATAAACCAAAGTAAAATCGTTGGAACAGTTTAAAAGAAACCACTCGGTTATTTTTAAAACAGCAGATATTTTTTTATAAAAAATTGGGGAGCTTTAACCACTCCTTTTAAAAAGCTATCAGGTTCCTTCGGTTATATCAAGTTCACTACGTTCACAGTTTCGCAAAAAACAGTCGTAGCCCTCCGTCATTTCATTTGGGTATTCAGTAGTATTCAAGCTATGCATTTTGGCCAAAGTCAAGGTATAGTGTTTGGTAGCTGCTGGGTATTCATTTGTTGCATAGATAGATGAGTTAGTTTGGGACAGTCGTATTATCATTTGACCAAAGTCAGGGGTATATACGGATGGGTTCAAATTAACAAGATAATGATGGGTAGAACTTGACATGTGACTTATGACATTTTGACTAAAGCCAAGGTCATAAGAGCATGGGGCAAAAATATATATCCGGAATTTCTAAAGAAACTGAAATTTGCAAAGAGATGCATACAATTTAGAGTTTTATGAATATTGGTAGAATTCCTTCAGCATTATCTGACGATGATATTTGGATCCCGATCATACTGTGAATATATGCTACTTATCAAGAGATTCGTCACTTAACGATCAATGCTATAAACCAAGTAGGTGCCTAGAAAGGTGTCAGCGGGGCTACGCCTCCAGAGAAAAGAGGTTCTTTAATTAAGGAACTTCGCGAAAGCGTTAGAAACCCTCCCTCAAAGTATCGACACTGGCCTGGCTGAACGGTTAAGCAAGTATTGTACGGTGATAATAGTCCTGGCTAATTCTTCCTTTATGGTTTGAGGAGGGATTCGAAAAACAGTGGGAGCCATCCAGTTTAGATAAATTAAAAACCACTCTAAACTTGCAAGAGCATCATGCTAAAGTGTTTCTTCTCTCACTCCTAATTGCAGCGACCCTGAAAATGACTACACTTAAGTTACTTTTAGAAAAAAATATACTGACAGGGCCAAACTATAAAGATTGGCTGCGGAATGTCAAAATGGCTTTGACCTATGACAGATTGGGGTATATCCTCACCACTAAGGCACCTGCAGTCCCAGGTCCCAAATCCAGTAATACGGGTAAGGAAATCCACAAAACCTGGGAGTTAGATTGCGCGAAGGCCAAGTGCATCGTGCTTGCCTCGATGAACAATGAACATCAGAGGAGGCACGAGGATATGGATCTAGATGCCATATTTCTCCATACAAAGGAACTTTATGGAGAGCAATCTCGTATAGCAAGATTCGAGACCTCAAAGAACTTGTTTCAAGCGAGGTTGGCCATCGGATCATCGGTAGATGAACATGTCCTAAAGATGATTGGCTATATTGAAGAGCTCGCAGACCTTGGGACGACTTTGGATAATGAGCTCTATACAGACCTTATTCTCCAGTCCCTCCCTTCCACCTATGCCCAGTTCATTCTGGATTTCAACATTCAAAGAAAAGAAGTTGAACTTTCAGAACTCCTTAACATGTTGTGGAGTGCAGTGGGCACCTTGCAGAAGGCAAGGAAAACACACACTATGTTTGTTCGTCGCGCGTCTTCTTCCGGGTCCAATGCTAAGGACAAAGGAAGGAAGAATAAGGCCGCCACCAAACCTAGAGGAGGTGTTAGTAAGGTGGGAGCGAAGGGAAAGAAAAAGATGGCGGTGCCAGTAGTGGCCTAGAATGAGTGCTTCCATTGTCATAGGAAAGGGCACTGGAAGAAAGATTGCAAGGTGTGGAACGCCAAGAAGCAGGAACCGAAGCAGGCTGTGGCTTAGACTTCAGGTGTGTTTGTAATTGAGAATTGTCTGTCAATTAACTCTACTTCCTGGGTATTGGATACCGGATCAGGATCTCATAAATGCAATTCATTGCACGCACTGAGAAACCGTAGAGTGCTGAAGGAAGGTGATATGATCCTCAAGGTTTCTAACGGAGCTAGCGTGGGAGCTGTGTCCGTCGGGGATTATCACCTGGGATTGACAAGTGGACACATTTTGGTTTTACATAACTATTTTTGTGTACCTAGTTTAACGTGTAATATCATATCAGTTTCCTTGTTATCAAATAAAGGTTATGATTTCACGTTTGTAAGCGATGTTGTTAACATCCACCTTAATCATAGTTTGATTAGGTCCGGTACACCGGATAACGGTATATATGTCTTAAACCAATTCCAAATTTTCAATGTCCAGAACACACTAAAAAGAAAGTCTCCAGATTTAAATAAGGCTTTCTTATGGCATTGTAGGTCACATCAATGAGACAAGGTTAACTAAGTTACATAGAGAAGGATATTTTGATTCGTTCGAATATCAATCTTATGCCACTTGTCAATCATGTCTCAAAGGAAAGATGACAAAGACTCCATTCACTAGACGCGGAGTAAGAGCGAGCGAGCTCTTAGGACTCATACACAGCGATATATGTGGTCCAATGTCTACACTTGTAAGAGGTGGTTATTCCTATTTCATTACTTTTACAGATGATTACTCTAGGTACGGATTCGTTTTCTAAATGAAACATAAATCCGAGGATTTTGAGAAATTCTAAGAGTATAAGAATGAGTAGAAAACCAAACCGGCAAAAGTATCAAGACACTAAGATCTGATCGAGGTAGTGAATACTTAAGTGCCGAGTTCCTAGGTTACCTAAAAGAGAAAGAAATTCTCTCTCAACTTACTCCTCCATACACTCCACAGCATAACGGTGTATCGGAGGGACGGAATCGAACCTTATTAGATATGGTACATTCCATGATGAGTAATGCTGAGTTACCGCGATCTTTCTAGGGTTATGCGCCAGAATCAGCAGCATATCTTTTGAACATGGTTCCTACCAAGACAGTGCCTACCACGCCATATCAGATGTGGAGTAGGAAGAAACCCCATCTTCAGTATATGAAGATATGGGGATGCCCAGCTTTTGTTAAAAAGCAACATATGGACAAGCTCGAGGCACGAACAGTAAAATGTAAGTTTATGGGATATCCAAAGAACTCAAGGGGGTATCTATTCTATTACGCAGAGGAACAAAAGGTTTTTGTTTCTCGTAATGCCCATTTTCTAGAACATCAGTTTTTAGAAAAGGAAACAAGTGGGAGCGAAATAGAACTGGAAGAAATTCCAAAACCACAAACTACTACTGAAAGTTTGGTAGAACTAGTAGTTCAAGAAGAACAGGACATTCCCGCATCCCTCCGCCGAAGTAGTAGGCCGTCTCATCAGCCTGAGAGATACTACAGTTTTCTCATAGATGGGGATGGAGAGGATTGCATCATTGATGATGATGAACCTACTAGCTTCCAGCAGGCCATCCAGAGCGGCGACTCGGTACGATGGCTAGATGCAATGCGGAACGAAATGGAGTCCATGTACACCAACAAAGTATGGACTTTAGACTTTGCTCCATATGGGGTAAAACCCATAGGATGCAAATGGATCTTCAAGAAAAAGATTGGTGTAGATAGGCAGGTGCAAACCTATAAGGCTAGACTTGTTGCAAAGGGTTTTCATCAAAGACCTGGTTTGGACTATGACGAAACCTTTGCTCCAGTGGCTATGCTCAAATCCATTCGTATCCTTCTTGCCATTGCTACCTTCCATGATTATGAAATCTGGCAGATGGACGTAAAGACGGCTTTTCTGAATGGTAATTTGGAAGAGTGCGTCTATATGGATCAGCCAGAAGGTTTCAATCAGAGTGGGAGCAGCGGGAAAGTGTGCAAGTTGCTTAATTCCATTTATGGACTGAAGCAGGCATCGCGGAGTTGGAACATCTGTTTTGATGAAACGGTCAAAGAATATGACTTTATCAAAAATCCAGATGAACCATGTATATATAGTAAAGTTGTAGCACGAAGTGTCCTATTCTTCGTCTTGTACGTGGATGGCATTCTATTGATAGGAAATGACATTCCTATGCTACAATCTGTCAAAGGATTTTGTCACACAGGTTCTCCATAAAAGACCTGGGTGATGCCTCTTGCATTCTGGGGATCCGGATCTATCGTGATAGATCCAAGAGGATGTTGGGACTTTCGCGGTCTAGGTATATCAACACTATACTGAAAAGATTCAGTATGGAAGATTCTAAGCGCGGTAATCTACCGGCTTGTCACGGAATCACCCTATCCAAAAAGATGTCTCCCAAGACTGATTTGGAAAGGGATTGCATGTCTATTGTACCCTACGCTTCTGCGGTAGGCTCTATAATGTATGCGATGTTGTGCACCAGACCAGATGTAGCTTATGCACTCAGCGTGGTAAGCCGGCATCAGTCAGACCCAAGGGAGAATCACTGGATAGCAGTAAAGAACATTCTCAAGTACCTCAGAAGGACTAAGGAGATGTTATCGGTTTACGGCAGAAAAGACCTCAAGATCGAGGCCTTTGCTGATTCCGGCTTCCAGAGTTATAAGGACGATTCCAAGTCCATGTCAGGTTATGTCTTTACCCTCAATGGAAGGGCGGTATGCTGGAAGAGTTCCAAGCAGGACACCGTTGCTGACTCGACTATGGAAGCGGAGTATATTTTTGCTTGCGATGCCGCAAAAGAAGCGGTCTAGATGAAGAAGTTCCTAACAGAACTTCAGGTAGTTCCTACCATAGTTGATCCAATACCTCTGTATTGTGACAACAACGGAGCTACAGCTTTAGCGAAGGAACCAAGGTCCCATCAGAAGTCCAGACACATCATAAGGCGGTATCACCTGATCAGGGAGATCATAGATCGCCAGGAGGTCGAGGTCTGGAGAGTTGCTACTGAAAAGAACATTGTTGATCCATTCACGAAGGCCCTACCTCAGATTCAGTTCGAGAGGCTACTCGAGATCACCGGTCTTCGATATGCCAGTACATGGCCCTAGTGCAAGTGGGAGATTGTTAGTCTATATGCCCTAGGGGCTATTATTGTATCATACTAGTTTGTATATTACTTAATGGAAGCTTGGGATATTCACAGTTATATAACAGTCTTGCTAAACATGGTAGTATGCTACTTGGTTTTCTCTATCTTAATATGTGTGTACGTATTGATAGAGCTCTTAGGATCTTGCTTGACTACCAACGTTGTGATGACAGTCACACTAGTGGGGGCTGGGTAGTCTACAAGCACATCATTTTTCAGGTCCCTAGTCGTAGGATTATCGAGACAGGGCATCGATACTCAGGAGTAGACTAGTGTATACACTTCTCATCCCAGTTGGGGGGATGGTCTGTCCCACAGCCGTCAGTACGTCGTACTGGAGATAGTATACAGGTGCTCGTTTGGTTACGGGTACACCGGACAGGACTCGCGGGGAACTGTTGGTTGGTATTATACCCGTCGTCAGTTAACAGTTCCCAGGTGACTTGAGTACAGCATAGTCCGCAGACTTGACACTGCTGCTTCGCCTCGAGTGTGTTCCCACTATTCTTAGATTGCTACCCTACCATGGCTCAATGGTGTCGTGCAAACAGGTAGCAGTTGGGTGCAGTCCTGAAGCACTTAGAGGCAGTGGCGGTTAGACAGGATTCGTCTCTCCCGGTATTGGCAGTTGATATCGCGCTGTGTTAGAGAACCATTACGCAAAGTCCCTGGCCAGGGCAAGCGAGATTTACTGGTAGGTTTCCAGTAGTTTCTCAAGGTGTAATGGGCTTCGCTCCGACATGACTTATACCGCTTTTAGGGGACTGACGCTTGCCTCGCTCCTAGGCCGGATATGCGATAGTCTTAGACGAACAGACCGGACTGTACGAAGATTGTCACATCAGGATCAGTAGGAGTTTGGATGGGTATCCTCATCGGCCTTCTTATCGACATCTACCTGAGGACCGTTACATACAGCTAGTGCCGCTTGCGGTCTATGGTTAAACCCACTGCCAGCGTAGTAGTCGAGTCTTTAGAGTCCCACACAGAGAGTTTTCCTGCTCTAGGCGAAACGATATAGAGGTCGTATGGTTTTACGACAAGGGTTCGGACGCATACGTGTTTAAACGCACGTACGACGTTTGGACGGTTTTTACTAGTCGGCTTTGGTTTAAGCCAGATTCTAGTATCGGATTATTGGATTTATACAGTCTAAAGTTTTTCCATGTTTTCACGGATAGGAAGGGCGTTCTCGTAATTTTACGGGAAGCTTCTAGAAGCATGGTGACTTGGCGTTAAGGTGGCATAAGCATTTATTGCGTTAATGACTCATTTGTGTGATTCATCCATGAAGTTAATGATGCATTTATTAGCTAATGACTCATAAGATGAATCACAAAGATGAATGAATCAAACATGATGATTAATCATTTGAATTATTCATTTGATAAATTATTATGGTTGATATATTCAAATGAGTTCATTATTTCAAGATCATTCTCATCCTCACCTTCTTTCTCCTCAAGCTCTCTCATTCTTCAAACCCTAATCCTACCACTCATGTGTTGAGATCAAGGATTAGATAGACTAATTAATCCATAACCATACTCTATATCACCTAGGTACCTTTGATTAGTAACTAAAGAAACCTAGTTACATCAAGTTTATAGGTGAAGCTTGTTGTAGAAGCTCTCGGGTGGATCGTCGATTATGTAGAGAAGGCCGAAGAGGAGGTGGAGAATGAAAAGACGAAGGACACGGTTCATTAGGTATAATCATTTCTCATAGTAGTTAACAACTTTTATGCATTTGTTAGTTATCGTTTAGCAATGATTCTTGAGGTTAGTCGATGTTAGTACAAAGAACAAGATAGTTTTTCATATTTCTGCCTCCCCGCACATATTGGGGTGTAGTACATTGGCTTACAGTTTGCATAATGTTTCGTCGGATTTTCTAGCTTTGATTCTAGGGTTTACTAGAACGACAAATTTTTAAATATAGCATAGATGATGCCTCCCGAAAAATTGCTGCAGTGCTAGGCAACCCTGCAAATCCCAACGATATGATGTGTCTCTGAATCTCCACATCCAAACTATGCATAAACCGCCTTGCCCTATCTGCCTCATTGGCAACCAAGGGCGTCGCAAATCGACCGAGCCGGGTCCACTCAGCCGCATGTGTATCAACGGATCCTCCATTTTGCTTCAAGCTAATGAATTTCTCTTCTATTTCCTCACGAGTAGATTGCGGAAAGAACTTCTCCAAGAAATTTCGTGAAAAAGTCGCCCAGCTGATCGACTTGGTCAAACGGGTCTCCTCGACAAACCACCACTTGCGAGCGTAATCTACCAATTGGATCCGTACTGCATCCACCCTTTTCTCATCTGGAATCTGCGTTGCAACAAGTAGGTGTTGGGGTAAAAATTTACACCCCGGTTGACCAAGTCAAAATCAAAGTCAACCCCAAGCCAAGCGGGCCCAAGCCCAGATCCAGTAGGCCCATGCCCGGGTCGAGCCCGAACATGAAGCGGCCGGCCTCCCCCATGCCAAGATAAAATTTTGTTGCATTTCTTTTATTTTATTTTATGGATAAATGTAAGAAAAATAGGCATAAAGCCAAATTTTTGTAAAGCCCATGGCTTATGTGCAAAAAGAAATGGCACATGAGCCATCGGATAGGCAAAATGCCATTTTGTGAAGCCCAAGGGGCTATGTGTAAAGTGTATAACCTATAAAGGCAAAGATAATAAAAAAATCTAACAACTTTTTTCTCTCTCTCAAAATTTTCTTCAGATCTGAGATCTTTTCTCCTTCTTCAAGGTTCCAAAACCTTCCTTTTTCTCTTGAATTAAATCAAGAGTTTTACTCTTCTTTTTATAAAACAAATTAGTTTTTCACCACAAAACCCATAAAGGGGAACTCAGATCTTCCATTAGATCTCAAAAAGAAGAGATTTTTAGAAATCCCATATCTCTTGATCTTCAAGATCCAGCTAACAGAGGAGGAGGAAGAAGAACATCATTCACTAAACCAAAAAAAAAACACACACTCAGGAGTCCAACTCCTCTCTGATTTCTCTTCTGAGAAATTTTTTTAGGCTAAAAGCCTCTTTTTCTCGCCGGCGCTCAAGCGCAGAGCGCCCGCGTGCCGACACGTGGCGCGCTTGCGCTCCAGCGCAAGTCGCCCCCGTGCCGACACGTGGCGCGTTTGCGCTCCAGCGCAAGCGCTCGAGCGCAAGTCGCCCCCGTGCCGACACGTGGCGCGCAAGCGCTCAAGCGCAAGTCGCCCCCGTGCCGACACGTGGAGCGCTTGCGCTCCAGCGCAAGCGCTCGAGCGCAAGTCGCCCCCGTGCCGACACGTGGCGCGCTTGCGCTCCAGCGCAAGCGCTCGAGCGCAAGTCGCTCCCGTGCCGACACGTGGCGCACTTGCGCTCAAGCGCCCAGGCGCTGGCCCCACGCATCCTTTGGATGTATTTTTCCCCCTTTTTTATATATATACATATGTATACAAATGTACAATACACATACTCCATGACACTGTCCCTGTTAGAAAAAAATTTCTAACGGGGCGCTGCCCCGCACCCCGCAAGGGGGCTGCTAGCCCTCTTGACCCCCAGCCCGCTATCCGGGTAGCGGGACCCCCGTAAAAACTCTGCGTGGCTCCCGATATATTCAAACCCCCCCTCCAAAACAAAACACACGTACACTGCACATTGAGTTCGCATGACCAGTTTAACCCGTTAATCGGAGGTTCCCTCGCCCCAAAGGCGGGGGGTAATTAACGGCAGCTTAGTCTGCGGCTGTCGGAGATTCGGATCCCCATAATCATTAAACCCCGGCCTACCCTAGGCAAGGGGAATCTGTAGTACGCCTGACAAGCGCGCGCGTATTCCCATCTCAATGGGGTGACGAAAAACACCCTACAGCAGGTTCTCTGTATCAACTAGCCATTGCCCCGCTATCAATGCCTCATCCAATCCTGTAAATGTGGATGGACCGAGCTTCCAGAAATCCGCCACGATGCCTTCACGTTCTGTTGGTCAGGGAGCTGCTACCCTTTCAGCTACTGTGACAATAGTCCATTGGACCATCCTCAGACCTTCTTGGAAAGCTTCGGCCTACCGGTGATTCAGCTCTGTTTGACACTTCTGGTTTTCCAACATACCACGTATGACCCCAAGTAATACGACATCATCAACACGCTTTTAGTATGCTCGCAAATCTCTATCTTCCATGATTCTGAAGCGAAGAACACTGAAAAGGATTAGAAACGGAAACATGGTTCAATAAAAAAGAAGTCGATAAACTATAGATTCAGGACCGGCAAGGTAGTAATGTGGCAGGACATGTTCCAAATTCTGGATTTTCTGGTCAATGTATTGGGTCTAATACCTATCTACAAAAGAACCAAACCCGACTAATCCTAAAACCTATGGCTCCGATAACAACGAAACTATATCATGCCCCGCTTCCCAAAATCTGTAAATACAGTACGTGACAAAGCCAACCATGGTACCTATGGCGAGGAAAGATCCTTCCATAGTCACATTACGGTTGTCAATCAGATATCAATAACAGTAATTAAAATCTAACTACCACATGTCTATCTGCCACAATAGATAATAAACAAGAAATGTATAGCTGAAATGAATAAAGATCTAATAGAGAAATAATATCCAACGAACGTCCCTTATGGGATCATAACGATAAACTTAAACTACGGAAATAAAATAAACTAAGTATCTCTAAAACTAATCATCAAGCTCCTCAGTGCTCAGCTTGCTTGTCAAAATACTTTTGATCTTCCTGCGATAAGGTCAAAAGAACCCGGCCATGCTAAACCCAGACGTTAGTGCGTCATAAATATCAAATTAATAGTAATAACAGAATAGGATGCTATGAAGAAAACATGAGTATAAAAAATCATCGCAGGTGTAAAAACAGTGGGCTACAGGTATGTCACGAATATCCTAAAATCTGTGTTTCTAGGTTATTTATCCTAACGATATTTGAAACCAATTAATGGAATCGTCAATGTAACTCAATGGAATCTCGTGCATGCCCGGGACCACGGTCAAGTCCCTCGGGGCTGAATCTAAGACGTACCGCTAGGAAGTAAAAAACAATTTCATATACAGAAGAATGATGTCAGCATCATCATTCTGGGGCCCGAAGCCCGTATCGACTGATCAGTCTCTGGAAAGTAGTGAACTAGTGAGTTACAAGTCGGGTTTCATTATTGATTTTCCCTTTTCCCCCAGGTTTCGTGTTCAAGTCAAGTATTAACGATATCTACCTAATACCAACACAGGATCAAGCATGTACAGGTCTAGTCTAACTAGACAAAAAGTCACTCCATCAGGACAACAAGTCAGGATTGTCGGCATTAGTAATAATCCAAGTAACATGTCTAGTAAGGTGTCGTGAACATGTCAAGCAGTGTGTTAACAGGATAAATACTTGATGGAAAACAGTAACCAGTTCATTTAAACAGTGTAGGAATAACTAATGTATTTTATTTAAAAATGTAAAATTAATTAATTAACTAATTTACTATATATAAACCTGTGTGTAGTAATGTTTACGTCTTCTACTAAACATATTGTTATATAGGTAAATGATCACGAATTAAAATGGAATTATATTCAAACTATAACGAACTAGCATGCAACTAGATAAACTTGTTATTGGTAAAATATGGATTATTACTCTAATTGTAAAATGATATTACTTGCAAAACAATATAATGCGTACACTATAAATAATTGTATAAAAATTGGTATAGGTAAAATAACATGTTGCAAGTTTAGGAACTTGCCTCGATTGATATACTCACGACGAAATACGGATTTTCCGAATGATAGCGACATTCGAAAACACGACGTATACACGACCTTGGCCACAAACGGCTGTGTAATGCTCTGGGGTAACCGTTGGTGCTCTGTGGAATTTCCAGAGGCTGGTGTTTATATTCGAAGGCGATGGCGACGAGTCAGGGTTCGCCGGCGACGAGATGAAGGTAAGGTTTTGAACTTGGAAAAGAAGAAAAAGAGAGTGAAAGAGATGAAGGTGGTTTGGGTTTGAAGAGAAGGTGACTGGAGATGAGGTCTTGGTCGTGTTCGTCGGCGGGGAACTAGGGTGGCGGCGGCAGCCGGCTCCGGCGAAGCAATGATAGAGAACAAAAGAAGAAGAAGAAGAAGGTGTCGGGGATGAGGATTTAGGTCATGGGTCACTGCGAGACGAAGAGAAGAGGTCATTGGGTCGGCGATGAGGAGATGGGATGACTTCGACGGCGACGGCGAGGTCAGGAAATCAAGACAGTGATGTGATCGAAGAAGAAAATTAAAAGAAGAAGAAGGTGTTGCCAGCGATGATGGCGTAGGTGGTGCTGGGTCTTGCATGAAGGAGGAGGAGGTGACGAGGATGGTGATGGCGGTAGTGTAAGGTTCAGGCGACAGTGATGGAAAGGGAACAAGATGGGTGCTCGGTTATGGCGCCTCAGGCAAGGTCTCGGGGAGGGAAGAGGTGGCGACAATGAAGAAGAGGAGGTGAAGATGAGGGGGTGGTGATGATGACAATGAGAGGGATGACGACGAGGTGGTGAGGCGTGGGTTAGGGCTTAGCGAGAACGAGAGAGGAGATAGAAAGAGAACGAGACGGGGGAGGGGGAGTTATTTAAATAAATAAAATATAATAATATATGTATATAAGAGTTTATATATATAAAGATTGTATATATTATTAAAGAATATATTATATTTGTTGGGTTATGAAAGTGCCGCGGCCATCAATCCGTGGCCAAATGCGGAACAAAATTTTTCAAAAAACCGGCGCTAACATAACCGTGTAACCCGGATCGATCCATAAGCCCAAAATAACAAAACATGCAAATGAGCTAAACTAAAAGTTACATTATACCAAAAGATCCAAGTTTTTCGGTCTTCCATCTTCCTCCTTAACTCTTTAAGGCATGTCCGGTTGAGCTTGGCCGCCGATCTCCCTTCGTCGAAGACGATCCACCCGAGGGATGTAGTAATGGCTCTAGCTTCACATCAAGGATGCAAGTGAAGCAACTAGGGTTTCAAGGTTGCTAATCTAGAAAGCTTAGAATGTAGTGAGTGTTCTAAAGTGTTTGGCTATATCATCTCACCTCCTCTCATGATTCTCAACACAAGAGAGGGTTGAAAAGAGGTGATAGATGAAGATGGAGGAAACCATGAAACTCAAGAGGGGAGTGAAGCACAAATGGTGAGGAGAGCTCAAAACTCAAGTGAAGAAAAAAATGAACCATCCTTTTAGAGAGAAAATACAAATGCTTGGTTTTTTAACACCATTCTTTTCAATTTTAAAATGGTACCATACTTGAATAGTATGCACAAATGAATTAACAATTCATTTGTGAACACTATGCAAGTATGGCCCTCACCAAACTCCCTCAAATCATTGCCACCTCATTATCCATTTAAATTAATGATAAATCCAAAATGAGGTGTCCACCTTCTAGAATGTTATCTGTAAAAAATACGAATTACATTCTACCGTATATACATACCTGTATTCATACCGAAATACGAATACCAAAAGAGATAGAATAACACAAAGAACATATTACTAGAATATACCTATCGAAATATATATATATAAATATATATATATATATATTATTAAATCAACACTTGATTTAATAATCCGGCTCAAACCCGAGCCGGCTAGTATTATCAACTGTCCGATCGAAAGTCCGGGTACATAGTATAATCAATCGATCGGAACCCTGCACGTATCCATTACGGATACTACATCATTTCGCCAGAACCAGGGAAACCCTCTGTGTGGGACTCTAAAGACTCGTCAATACGCTGGCAGTTGGTTTAACCAGAAGCACGTCAGCGGCACTAGCTGTACGTAACGGCTACCCAGGTATTGAGCGAAAAGAAGGCCGACGATCAAACTCATCCAAACCAGTACTGAGCCTGTTCGGGACAATCTCCATACAGTCTGGTCTGTTCATCTAAGTGTATCGCATATCGAGTCTAGGGGGGTGTATAAAGTTAGACCCCTAATAAAGCGACATTTTATGTCGGTATGAAGCCCATCACCAATGAGACACTACTGATCCAAATCAGTAATTCTCGTCCACCTCGGCCGAGTATTTCTGGTGATGGCCACCCGTACACAGCGCGTCATCAACCCCTAATAATGGGAGAGACGAACCCCCAACGATCCGCTCACTGCATCCATGTGGCTCGGGACTGTACACAACTAAAACCTATTTGCATGACTTCTTTGAGCCGTAGTAAGATAGTAATCAAAGCACAGTGGGAAATTACACGAGACAAATGACGATCTCAGGTTGACAGACTAACCTGTACTCATGTCACCTAGAAACTGCTATCTAACAATTGGTATAATACCAACTAGCATGTTACCGGCGAGTCTGTCAATTTTACTCATAACCCAATGAACACCTGTATACTATTTTAGGTGACTAACTGATACCAATGTCTTGTGAGACCGGCCACCACCCCTCGTTAGGGTCTTAATAAGTACACACTAGTCTACTCCTGAGTATAGATGCCCAGTCTCAATACTCACATGACTAGGGACATTTAAGAATATGCTTATAGACCATCCAGCTCACATATATGATCGTCATCATACTGCAGGTAATCAAGCAAGAATCTTGTGGGCTCTATCAAAATGTAATAACGATCTGTAATGTCATCTAAAGCTTGTACACGATGATAAAGAAAAACCAGATAGCATACTATCATCTCGAGTAAGACTGTTCTATCCGTATAGGTCCTCCCTCAATCATCGCAATCACGTGCCTGCAATCCAATAATTGACTTGATGGCTCTATAGCCAACAATCTCCCACTTGCACTTAAGTCTAAGTATTGCGGTGTTGCATACTCACAGCCCGTGTGATACTGAACACCCAACTTCTCTACTAATAAGTCTCGCAAAGCTCGTTTGTGAAACTATTGCGTTCGAGAAATACCCTCAGTGAGTGGATCCGCTCCAATGTTTCTTTCTGTATCTCTGAATCTCAATTTCTTGGAGAAAGCTATCTCCCGAAGTGAGCAATACCTATCTTAGAATATGTCTGGATATTTGATAGGACCCAGTTCACAAATGAACTCCAAATCTAGCAAATTTCTTAGACTGTATCTTCCACCGAATTTAATCAGTATCCTGCACCATGTCTTCCTTAGTATCCGCTTGGAACACCTGTGCAAACTACTGCCCCTTAAAAGAGGGAAAACTATAACTCTGACAGTCGCTCTTTCATCCAGGTCACCTGGAAGCCTGGAATGATAACCTTCTCCCAAAGGAGGCTGCTGTTACCAAATCCCTAGAACATCCACTTATGTTCATAAACTGCTTCCCAACGTTTCTCCAGGATTGGATTAATATATAAAATTATTGCAGCTAGTAAAACAATATTTGGTGTGGTACTTGACATCTCATGATTTACTCAATTGCCTAAGAAAGTGATATGCCAATTATGCAAGTCCCTCTCCCCTTTAGTCTGTAAGAAATCCTTTAGAGAGGGCGACTCCATCACCTGTAGGTACACCACCATATCAGGAGTCATCCATTCTAAAACACCTTTAGAATAGTGTCAAAGTATCCAAATTGGGAAACTTCTCAAATCTAGATCTAAAACCATAGATCTAGTAACCAGAAAACCTGATATTATATCCATATCCTATATGGAGAAATAACTTCATGACAACCACCGTATAACCGATCGTAGTATAGGAATTTCACTTCCTATAAAGTGCATGTCATCCAAATACCAGGACATCACGCCCTACTATCTTCTTACCAGATCCATCTCCTAATCTGATGAGGTCAAACCCTATGACCGTCATATCAAAAATAGATGATTTATCTCCGCTATATTTGCTTTAGTCTGTAAATAGACACAAGCTACTTGTCCACTATGCTTCCGCTGCTCCCACTGACTATAGCAACCTTTTGGAAGAGTCATATACACATGCAATTCTAAAGCCAGTTTAGAACGACGTTATACTCATCCTCCTGCGAGATCTCGTAGTCTAGAACAGCAGTAGTGTCAAGTTTGGGTAAACAACAACCTCTCTGTCACCGTCTCTGAGGAGACCGAAGTACCTCTCGGGTGCCTGAGGTTACCCACCAAATCAGTGGAATGGATAATGGATTGTCGAAACCAATTTAATCCTCAGGCTCTATTAAATTTTCAGTAATCGTTTGTGGTTCTGGAATCACTTCCAGTTCTACCATGCTCCCACTAATGTTTTCTGAAAAGAATCCATTTTTACTAAAACTGTGGTGAGTCAAGAACAATATAATTATTGATCTTCCAAATGGTAGAATGTTAACCCTCGTCAATGCTCGAGATAACCCACAAACTGCCATTACTGAAACATGCCTAGAGTTTATCCAGATTCTGGTTTTAAGCATCAGCCGGACAACTCCATATACCTTAACATCGTTGAAAGATGAAACCATTCTATATGCCATATAGAAACAAAGGCACTAATTTAATTGGAACTAGATTCAAAATCATGCAGCTGTCTCCAGTGCATATCAACCAAATGGAAGGAGGCCAAGCATCATTACTCATTAAGGAATGCATCCACGTATGAATAACCTGAAAGGGAATCAAGTTCTCAAAATTATTACTTACAACGGAATACTGTACACAAGTATATACATCTTCGATTACTTTGAACAATTCTGATACTTGGAACAAATGGTTTTCTACTTTATTCTTATACCTATAACTTCTCAATATCTGGACCTTGCATTTCAACGAAATACGTGTCTAGAACTGGAAAAGTCATGAGTAAACAGAATATGGTACGAGTACCAACCCTTTTGTCCTAATGGACACCAGACAACATACAATACTTTGTACAAGTCCCCTAAGTTCAATAATTCAAACTCTGTGCGTAAGGTTGAAAACTGTACTATGGTTAAAAAGAATTACACCACTGTTGAATGCACCTTACTTAATCACCAACTGATATAGGTATATGTCATAGACATAATATCAAAAAGTTATATCTCACTTTATAAAATAAACGTACAGATATATCAGTTTAAAATTGGTGCATAATAACGGATATTCAAAACCAAATATTTACCGTCCAGCAAAAACCCAAGTGATTTTCTCAAATATCACCAATTATAAAGAATTCCGATATAATGAGGATATAATCACTCAATTCCCAATATATTACTACCACTCAGCAGCTGTAACGCCATACAGATGTGAGAATCAAATCTGGTAAATATATACCCTGGAGTCAGAATCTAATTGAAAAAAAAGTTTTCAAAGAGCACCACACAGTAAAACTGAAACACGAAAATGTTTCGAAGGGGTAGCCGGGTATCCTAAGTAATGCCTCTTCCACTATCCAGATTCATGACAGTAACCGTATACTTCCTTGCCCCTCACTCCAATCCCTTTATATTTCTTTAATTATTACCTTCTGTACACCACGTTTAAGCTAATTGGTTTTCTTCCTTCCCTACCTTTCGGCACGAGCCTAATGTTATAAGAAGACTATCCAATAAGCGTAATAGGTGTACTCTGCTTATACCAGGTGCCCTCACAACCTGAGAGAAGGTAAAGAGAAAAGACAACTGAATAATCCAATTCTATTTCTCCCGAACCGGAAACCATCCTCGAACTGGAACAAGTTTCTTCGAGTTCGTATGTAACTATATGATGGCATATCCAATAAATGTGGATCTTTGTAGTGATACGGAGTGTTCCAGAGGAATGCAAAATGGATGTAGGAGTGGCAGGGGTATACACGGTTTTTCCGTGAATGATAGCAGTCGCAATTTCCTTTTGCCCTCAATCTAATCCCTTTATATGTCTTTACTTATTACCTCATGTACACCACACTTAGGATAATTGGTTTTCTTCCTTCCCCACCTTTCGGCACCTGCCTATGGTTTGGAAGAAGACTATCCATTAAGCACAATAGGTGTACCCTCTCCTAATCATAGGAGCCCTCATAACCTGAGAGAATGTAGAGGGAAAATACAACCAAATAATCCTTTTCAATTTCTCCTGAACCAGAATCCATCCTCGAATCTGGGACAAGTTCCTTCGAGTTCGTATGTAACTATATAATGGAATATCTAAGAAATGTGGATTTTCGTAGTGATACAGGGTGTTCTGGAGAAACGCAAACGTGATTTAGAAGTGGCAAGGATACATGCGACTCCGTGACAATCCAAAAGCCAAATTATTTTAAGAAGGTTCGGTTAACTTGGTTCATGTGTTTTAGTCTAGGGTCGGGCCATGGTCGCTGCCAAAGAGAGAGAGAGAGAGAGAGAGAAAACACTCAGCATGCACTCTAACCTAGATCAGAATGGTTAATCACTTTATCTAATCAGGATGTCTCCCACTGTTTCCTCGATTTCTCCTCCAAACCTAAAAGGAGAATTAGTCGGGATCATCTAAAATCACCCGAAGGGTAAACCTACTCATTAGTGGGAATCGGGATCCAACTATCATCGCATGATAATCTGATGGAAGCCACTAAAGTCACCACACTCCAGAAGGTATGTGCATTCCTGGCAAGTTTCCTGTATGTTTTAAACCCCCAATGTGATTTTTACCCCTAGGACCCAAGTGACCTTCACACAGTCAACAGATCAAAGGGTCCTAGTCATGTTCAACCTGTCATTATCTTGATTGCATTAAACCCACCCGTATGAGTCCTTCACACAGTCAACATGACCGTACGACTATCCTAACCAATCCACATATTCATGCGACAGAAAAGTATTACAGAGCTACCACACACTACGCCTTGACACAGTCAACATACGTAGCATGAATACTAAACAATACTAATCTGAAATGACGGAGGGCTACGACTGGTTTTTGGCAAAAAACCTTTACCGTAATGAACTTGATATCGTTGAAGGAATCCAAATGGTTTTACAAATATATAGTGGCGTAAACTTTTGCTAAAGAGGTCATACCCTGTGAAGGGATCTCGGCTCTTTCCTCGTCGAATGAGGTGCAGGATATTCCAAACTGAATACCATGATGCAAAACAAAAGAATCGACTATAGTAAAGTTATTACGTTGCTGCAAACTTCTGCCCAAGGGGTCACTCCCGATGAAGGAATCTCGGCCCTTGCCTCGTCGAATGAGGTGCAGAATATTCCCAATCGAATACCACTATGAAAAGCAAAAGAAAACGTCTGTAATATTACTTTTAAAATTGGTTCTAACAACATCAAATAGGTTTATTTTCCTTTCATTGATCAGAATCAACATAGTCTCATCAATTAATCACACTAGAAAATAACGAAAATAAAATGTACGTATATGCCATCCGCATTCGCCACTAGGCCCCGTCATCACACGTTAGGTTACTTAACTAACGATAGAGCGGGGGATGGAGTAGGGTGGGTGCAAAACATATACAACATCTACTAGTACATACATATATACATACATACATACATACATATATATATATATACATACATACATATATATATATATATATATATATACGTACATAAATATATATACATATATATACATACATACATATATATATATAACATTAGTCCCAGACATTATATAAGAAACATCGAAGATGCATCATAGAAACTCAGCCAAGCCACACAGAGTGGTGGATAATCCTAGAGCCTCGGGTTTCACTTGAGCCGAAAACGAGACCCGACGTTCCTTGTCGTGTGGATAGCATTTGCAATGAAAACCTAGATCTCTACGAGTGCGGCAAGTTACCCGCCAATCCCAGAAGCGAGGCAACCCTAATCAATAACGTGAATGGGTTACCCAGCACTTTATAGAATCTGGTAACTTGAGCACCCCTCTGTAGGTCAACCTATACCCCCTACGAGTGCGGCGAATAGCCCGCCAATTATAGAGTAAAGTCCCCTTCGTCCCAATGCCATGAGATTCAGACCCCTTGCCCTCTAGAACCCGGCTATTCGTGCACCCCATCATGGGGTAATCCTAGTACAGAAAAGATAATAATATGTACAAGGGTACATCGACCTCAACCCGGTCGTGCCCTAAACAAATAATATACAAATAGACAGTGATGGCAGTCCACATGTAGGATGCTCACCCCGCAATATCAAATGTACAAATAACCATTGCACCCAATCTATCCACCACGACGATCCCACCACAACCACAGCACAACATAGAACATCAATATGAATGTCGCGTTCGCAAACCCGTCTAAAAGAGCATGTAGCTGTTAGACGAGTTGCACCACTCTAATGTAATTAAAGGTCGCAGATAGTAATGTATTTACTGAAAACTACGACATTAGAATTCCGCACGCAATTAGCAAACTAAACCAAATTCCAAAACCATAAAAAAACAGTGAGCTAAAGTTCCAAAAACCGACCGTTTAAAGCCAATTTGGAAGTCCGAATCAAAAAGAAACGCACCCGAACCTTCATGGGGAGTTAGAGCCCGAAATTAACTTCTAGTCAGGGGGACTAGAGAGGGTACCCCACCCATTAGGCCACTATGAGGTGGCCAGAGGTTGAGGCAGGCCCGAAACTGCCCAAGATGGGGGTAGTTTCGGGTTCCTACCGCCAAGACCACCTTGTGGTGGTCTTGGGGAGTAGGCCCAGCCATTCGGTCCCCCAGGGGTGCCCATGTACCACCCCGCAGCTTCTCAGTTCAAACTGTGAGCCCGCGGGGTGTGCAAACATATCAAACTTTCAGTTTTTGGAACTGTTTTTGTTGGCAGTTTTTGCACGACAAAAATGGCGGATTTCTATTGTCGCAATGAGTTAACTAAGGCTTATGGAGTGGCTCTGATACCATGTTGGGTTATGCAAGCGCCCCGGCTATCAATCTATGTCCAAATTCGGAACAAAAATTTTCAAAAAACCGGCGCTAACATAACCCTATAACCCGGATCGATCCATAAGCCCTAGATAACAAAACATGCGTATGAGCTAAACTAAAAGTTAGAAAGATTATACGAAAAGAGACAAGTCCTTCGGTCTTCTATCTTCCTTCTCAGCTCCTTGAGGCATGTCTGATTGAGCATGGCCGCTGGTCTCCCTTCGTCGAAGACAATCCACCCGAGGGATGTAGTAATGCCTCTAGCTTCATATCAAGGATGCAAGTGAAGCAACTAGGATTTCTAGGTTGCTAATCTAGAAAGCCTAGAACGTAGCGAGTGTTCCAAAGTGTTTGGCTATCTTATCTCACCTCCTCTCATGATTCTCAACACATGAGAAGGTTGAGAGGAAGTGATAGATGAAGGTTGAGGAAACTGTCATTCCCCGCTTCCCAGTGTACGGCGAAGGGGACGCGACGAGGTCCACTACGTATTTACTGTGAAGTAAATACGCTGAGCGTATCTAAGCAATATAAAATAAATCACAAGAAATAAGAGATATTGAAATAATAGCAAGTTTATTAATAACATTCTTTTGTACAATGTATGAAAAGTAAATACAACTGGAATGAAAAGCGTTGCCTAAACAATGGCAAAACAGGAAATGAAAATACTGAATAGAACAATGTAAAATGTCTAGAGCTCGGGGTCTTCGTGAAACTGATCCAAGTCTTCACCGGTGGGCTCGATCTCTGCTGGGTCTAAAACACCTGACGACATTCAAAGAAGAAAGAAATAGAATGCCGTCAGCGAACAGGTCGCTCGGTAAGTCACAAAGGTAAGGAAGAAAAGACATAATAAGAGGTATCCTCTAAAGTATAATGTTATAGAATATTGTGTTCACGCTATTGTTTGTAGCTTGGTACGGAAGGATGCAAGTGTATACTAGAGGGGTCTCAGTATGCTAGAGACCATGGCAAACGGAATGTACAAGGAACCGTTAAGCCACAGTACAACAGCAACGGAATATAGGTTAGGTGTCTTAATCTTACCATCTCGTGCCACTTCTAACACCTTCCGCACCAATCTACCCCTTAAACAATGTAGTGTTTTGATAGTATTGTTGTATTGTGTAAGTTGGATGACTGACCAAAACCATGATATCAGTAAACAGATTGTAACTGCATAATCAGGTAAATGGAATAACGGAATAATGGATGTATATCTATGGTTTGATTCAGTCAAGTTGTATAGATTGTTAACTGGATTCTGAGATTCATGTGTTCATATTGAGTTGGAATATTAAAGAATGTAGATTGACTTGAATCATGTTCAAGTTAGAAGTAATCAGACCCAAACCTGAGTCAGACCAAAAGAAATATAAGTCGAAGTTCTATAATTGTTAGGGTCCTTGTTGTAATTCATAAAACTTGAGGAGGTTTTATGTAAAAATACTTTTGTATAGTTTTCAAGATACACCCCAAGTATTTATTATTTGTCTTTATAGTTATAATGAGTGTCAATTTTATTTTGTGTTATTTCTAGTGAAAATATTCTAATTACATAAATAAAGGTATTTATCTGTAATTTTGATTTATTTGAAATTCATGGTATTATAATGTAAAATTTAGTTTTGTGATTTTTAGGAAAAGGTGGAAAATTTATATTGTAATAAAATAGGTGTTTAAATGATAAATAGACATATGTTTATACAAGAATAATTTTTAATAAATATTTTATTTTCCAAAAATCTCATTTTTCTTAAATGTCGTATTTTAAACCTTTCGAGACCGAATGCTCCTTGCGGAGGTCTGAATCTCGAACTACTAAGCCCGAGGGTGCACGACAAACCGTACTATCCCTAACGGGTTCCCCAAAGATGGGTTGTAGTGGCGCTTTGCAAAGATTTTATAAATACTAATCCTTTAGAAAAAGGTATTTATTTGTAAAGTGTAATTTTCCGTATTTTAGATTCTAGGGTTTCCTAAGCCAACTAGTCTATTTATAAATTGTTTAAATGACAAGTCATTAGAAGCCTCAAATCGCTTCTTCACCGCCAATTACGGCAAGGTAAGCACAAGTGAGGAAGGAGGGATCTGCTCACGAATCGTGAGACGGGCCTTTTAAAGTTACCTAAGCTTACTTGCCTAGCCTTAGACACCACAAAGTCAGGTTTAGATAAACGATCGATGTCCATAACTTATCGTATTTCCTATTAAAAGATATTGTTTTAAAATTGTATAAAACCTAGAACTTTTAGAAAAGGTTTTATTAAGAAAATGGTATTTCAATGTAAAATCTTGTTTTATCGTATTCTAAGTTTTCAAGGTGGCATGTTATGATTGCATATGAGTGTGTGCGGAGGTAGGTCATTATCTCATGATCTACTTTAAGGTATAACAATGTTAAGAGGTTAAATGTGAAAAACTAAACGTTGTGGTATTTAAGTGAAAGAATACGATATATTGAAAAAGCTATCATTTCATGTGAGAAAACTTGTTCAAATTAATTGTTAAGTGATTAGCAGTCAACATGAAGATATTTAAGCATTATGGAATTGTTTATAAGTGAGATTTGATAGAAATCCGAATCGAAAATCGGTTTGCTCCGATTTCCGTCGGGTTTGTAAAGTCGTATTTTTATGAAATAAACGAAAGGTAGAAAAGAGGGACTTACGGGTTCGGACAATACTAGAGAGTGAGGTGGAAGTAGAGGGTTTGCCGGTGCGTCGAATCGTCGTTGAGAGGTCCTAGTACGATCACCGAAATTTCGCCGTCGATTTCGTCAGCGCTTCGCCTTTCGTTCATTTTCTAACGTATCAAGTTCTCTTGGGATTTTGGAAGAGTGGACATAGAAATTTAGGATGAGAGGGTAGAGAGTATGGGGGGTTTATATATGGTTAGGCTAGGGTTAGGGTTTTAATTAAAAATATATATAAAAATATATAAAAATCATTAAATTCATTAAAAAATTGGGAGTAAAAGAGGTTTAATGTGCATTTGGTAACCGATCTAGGAATTTAATGTGTGCAGGTGAGAAGACCAGGTCAAGACGCGACTTTTCCGTTCAGGGGACTCGACGGTCCGGCCGAGTCAGGGCACCGGAAGGTGGGGGGTCTCATGGGGGGATTTATGATATATTTACTTTTCTGGGTTCAGTTCAAGTTTTGTGAGTTATGGCGTTTTGACTGTTGACTTCCAAAAGAATTTAAAACAAAATAAATACAAAAATAATGTAGGGCATGGGATTTGAACTCTGGTGGCTTGGATCAACAGTGTAAGGTATTACCAATGAGCTACAAGCTCCTTCTTTTAACTATGGAGTGAAATAAATACTTAAAGAGATATCAGCCACAATAAATACTCTAAGTATACATTGAATTTAAATCAATTCTTTGTATATTAAAAATGGAGTTGTTACAGTCTACCCTCCTTACAAAAATTTTGTCCTCGAAATTTACAACTTTTATTTGAGGACTAGTTTATAAAAAGGTGTGGATATCTAGTACGCATTTCATCCTCCCTTTCCCAAGTGGACTCTCCTGGAGTATATTTCCTCCACATCACTCAAACCAAGTTAACCTCCTTGTTCCGAACTGTCTTCACTTTCCTGTCCAGGATTTCCATAGGCTGTTGCTCACAAGACAAATCAGGCTGTATAGTGAGCTCGGAATGATCGAGAACATGGCTGGGGTCACTCACATACCTTCTGAGTTGGGATATGTGGAACACATTATGCACTCCTTCCAATGAAGGTGAAAGCGCTAAGCGGTATGCCACTTCACCGACTCGTTCGAGTATGTCGAACGGTCCAATATATCTCGGACTCAATTTACCCCGTCTTCCAAATCGGATCACTCCGCGGTTCGGAGATATCTTCAGGAATACATGATCTCCTGGCTAAAACTCCAAGTGTCGCCTCTTTGCATCAGCCCAGTGCTTCTGTCGATCTTAGGCTATGCGCATCCTTTATCTTATAGTACGAACCACATCAACAGTCGCTACTATCATCTCTGGTCCAAGAAGTTCCCTATTTCCGATGTCGTCCCAACTTCATGGCGAATGACACTTCCTTCCATACAATGCTGCAAAAGGTACCATTCCTATGCTTGCTTGGTACTGTTGTTATACGAAAACTCCACAAGATGTAGGTGATCTTCCCATGATCCTTTGAAGTCTAGCATACACGCTCTGAGCATATCCTCCAAGATCTGAATAGTTCGTTCCGACTGACCATCTGTTTGTGGATGATAAGCCGTGCTGAAGTTCAGACTTGTTTCCAAGCTTGCTTCCAGACTCTGCCAAAATTGCGATCGGAACCTGGTGTCACGATCGGAGACAATGCAGACCGGTACTCAATGAAGTCTCACAATTTCCTGTATGAGTTCATGGGTATCAAAGATAGTACATTATGAAGAGTTTAAATCTTAAGTAGATTATAACCTCCATGTACTTCTTCGCTAGTGTCTCAGTAGATTGGCCAACTCAAAATGGGATGAAATGAGCCGATTTTGTGAGTCGATCCGCAATGACCCATATGGCATCGTTACCCTTTGTGCTACGAGGAAGAGCAGTCATAAATTCCATCGTGATATGTTGCCACTTCCATTCTGGGATTGGTAACGGTTGAGTAATCCAGCACTCCTGTGATGTTCAGCCTTTACTTGCTGACACACCAAGCATTTTACGACGCTTCTGGCTACTTCACGCTTCATTCCATGCCACCAATAATTCTGACGTAGATCTTTGTACATTTTGGTACCTCCAGGGTGTACTGGGTAGGGAGAGCTGTGAGCTTCTTTCATTAACTCTTCCCGAACAGGATCTTTTGGTATATACAATCTGCTGCCGTATCTTAAAGATCCGTCTTCATGAATGATGAAGTCTGTTCTGAGTCCATTCTCCACTTGTTCTCTGATCTTTTGCAACTTAGCATCACTTGCTTGAGCTGCTTTGATCTGATTGACAATGGTTGATTGAACTTGCAAATTCATCAAACTTGAAGCATTACCTGGCATGATTACTTCAATCTCTATCTGATGCAAGTCTTGTTGAAGCTTCCACTGAGCGGTGAGATTCATTGCTAATGGTTGGCGACTAAGAGCCAGGTACTACATTCACCTTCCCTGGGTGATATTTCAAGTCGATGTCAAAGTCCGCCATGAGTTCTAACCATCTTCTCTGCCGCATATTCAACTCCTTCTGAGTAAACACGTACTTCAGACTTTTATGATCTGTGTAGATGTTCACCCGTTCACCAAATAGGTAATGACGCCAAATCTTGAGAGGAAAGATGATGGCTGCCAAGTCCAGATCATGCGTCGGATAATTGCGCTCATGAATCTTCAGCTGTCTTGAAGCATAAGCCACGACCTTACCGTGCTGATGTAGAACACATCCTAATCCCTTACCGGATGCATCGCAATGCACTTCGAATCCTCCAGATTGATCCGGTATGACGAGAATAGGTGCTGATATCAACCTTGATTTGAGTTCTACGAAAGCTTGTTCGCATGCTTCTGACCACGCAAATTCTTCATCTTTACGTGTATGCTTGGTCAGGGGCGTTGCTATCTTCGAAAAGCCTTCAATAAACCTTCTGTAATATCCAACTAAACCCAAGAAACTTCGAATATCCTTCACTGACTTTGGTGTAGGCCATTAGCTAACTGCCGAAACTTTCACTGGATCCACAGAGATTCCTTCTCCTGATACGATATGTCCAAGAAAACCAACTTGATTTAGCCAAAACTCGTACTTGCTGTACTTGGCATAAACCTGATGTTGTCGTAGAGTTTCGTGGACAATTCGTAGATGCTCTGCATGTTCTTTCCGACTTTTAGAATACACCAGGATGTCATCGATGAAGATAACAACAAACATGTCTAAGTACTCCAGGAAAACATGATTCATTATGTTCATGAATATTGCGAGTCCGTTGGTCACTCCAAATGGCATCACTAGAAATTCGTAATGTTCATAGCGAGTTCTAAAAGCTGTTTTGTGAATATCAGCTTCGTTTACCTTCACTTGATGATAACCTGAACGAAGATCTAATTTAGAGAAAACACAAGATCCACTTAGCTGATCGAATAAATCATCGATGCGCGAAGTGGATACTTGTTCTTTATGGTGACTTCGTTCAAGGCTCTGTAATCGATGTACATTCTGTATGAACCTTCCTTTTTCTTCACAAGTAGTACAGGTGATCCCTGTTCATACCATAATATTGCATTATCATATTCTCCATTCTTATTCGTTTCATAAATAAACAGGTGCTTTTGACGCATGTCTGCTACATATTACAGGTTACAGGTTCTTAGATCTAAAACAGTGAAAAAGATAAAAGACGATGGAAAAGTGAAACTACAACCAGCAAACAGAAGGATTTTGATAAAGCCGACACAAAGATCAGTACAAGGCAACGCAAGGTCTAAGAATACAAAACGAACGGTTGAAAGTCCACTGCAATTGATCACTGGATATCTGGAAGAAACTTAGAAGCTATTTTGATAAAAGAACTAAAGAATATGGAAGCCCAGAAAGCCCAAAGTCATCAGAAGAAAAATGTAGACATAACCTCTTCATTGGGCCGCGGATCCGCGGCCCAACCCATGCTGAGGCCGTGGATCCGCGGCCGTCTAGGGCCCTGAGAAGAATAAATTTTTACCATAAGTTTCTTGGCAGCTTTGATTGGTCAACCTAAGGTATTTTGGTAAATATAGACGTGCGAATTAATTGTAACTTAGGGTTTCCTATCCTCTATAAATAAGAACTCTAAATCATTGTATTAGCTATTCCTCCCTATGCCTCTTTTTATGAATAAAATTTAGAATTCTTTTGGAGAGCATCGATGCCTCTTTTCATTTCAGAAATTCAGATCTGACAAGTCTTATTTTTGATGTTTGGAGAGAGCCATCTGTAAAGTAAGTAGGCGATTTCAATTCTTGCCCAAGGTAATTTTTCATTCTCTGTCCTAGTATAAATTTAATTCCTTGCCCTAGATAAATAGTTTTTAGATTTAATAATCAATTCGACCACAATCGGAATTAACTCGTTAGAGCGACTAGGAAATTCACAACATTCATGTGGACTGACCCGTACTCACCGGCTAGCTGCAAAGCGACGCCGTTCTTGATTGCGGTAATTATATTTTTGATCGATAAAAATCCTCTTAATCAAATGGCGCCGTTGCCGGGGATGGCGTGTTATTTCCTTTTTGCAATTTCGGGTTAATCTAAAATTAAAAAAATCATAAAAACTGAAAAATCAAAAAAAATATAAAAATTTATCATTTTGTTATTTTGTGAAGGGTATCTTTGTTTGAATTTTGCAGGATCAACAATCAAGTTCGGATCTGGAAATCTCCATAGATCAAAACAGCAAATATCAAATCCGAACAAACAGAGGAATATCATAATAGACAACAGAAGAAATTTGGAGGACCGAGTCAACAAGAAGAATCGCGGTGATCTGGTCCCAAAAAAAACTGCCGAAGCGACCAACCCGCGGCGGAACCGCCGTGCGACCCCCCTTCCGGCCGCGGAACCGCCGCGCCCTGGTGACATCACCAAAAACAAAAACAGTTCTGCCACTGCAAATCTCTGTGAGTTTTCTCTCTCCTACTCTGCAAATCTCCGATATATCTTCTGAAAAATCTCCTGCAGGATTCTTTGCGCTTAAAAAATCTTTTCCCTTCCAATAACAAATCTTGTGCAGGATTTTTTGCGCCGCGCATAAAATAAAAAGATTCGATTGCAAGTGATTTACTGTTTTGCATATCTTTAATCAGACTTTAAAGGGCTTTTTACCAATTCAGATTGGGTAGGGATTTCATCACCCTTCCTAGGACCCCAGAAATCACATAAGGCATTTGCATTGACCATATCTTAATTAAAAAATACTAGACTCAGCCCTAAGGACTTCGAGCTCAATAAGACAGAGGACTAGTTATAGGCATCGACCGTTTATCCTAATCTGACTTTGCGGTGTCTAGACAAGTGTGTCTAAGGCAAGTGGTTACTTAATTAGGATCGCTACTTGTAGCGGGGAGCCTCCCACTTACCTGGCACTTACCTGGCCGCAATTGGCGGTGAAGAGGCGGTTTGAGATCCTATTTCTAGCCCTTTGGAACGGTTAGGAGCTGTCTAGCTGACCTAGGTGACCCTAGATCTAGGCCTGATTGTGCATTTTTGGTTGGTCGAAAGTGTGTCTTAGCCCTTTATCAAAAATTTTTGCAAAAAGTTCTAAATAAATAAAAAAAGGGAAAAAAGAAAAATCTTTTATAAAAACTTGCAACTTGTCGCTAAAAAAATCCGTGCACCCCAACTTTCTTTCTATTCTCTTTCTTCCATCATGGGTACCCCACATCATAAAACCCTTGCCGAACTTTAGTATCCTGAACCGAACTTTGCCTCTTACGCGAATTGTTTCAGTCAATTTAAGGACGAGCCCTCCATGCCCAAAATTTCTTTGAAAGATCAAATAGAAGCGTCTAGGAGAAACAGTTCGACTTTGCAATCCACTTTATATCAACCGTGTCAACCTTCACCACCTTCTTATGTTGATACCACTTTTTTGAGTCCTATTGTACCTCCTAAACCCATGTCTATTGCCGAACATATTGCACAATCTCGTAGCCGATCTTTCACTCCTCTCCACACATCCAGTTCTAGGGATCAACAAGTCCATTCACCTTTTTATCCAAATGTTGATCCTACTCCTGTCAAACCATCCAATACCTACTAGTCCTACCCGACTTTCCCACCATCACCAGACATTGCTTCTCCACAGCCATTTGGGAGTTTCACATATCCAAACAACTTTGAATCTTTTACCAAAACTCCCTCACCACCCATGTCTAGTTTGGAACAGTCATTGCAAGATTATATTTCAGCAACAAACAAAATGGTTAGGAATGTGGATGCGTCTATTGCCGCACTTATGCGACCTAGTGAACCGGTAGCTAGTTTCTAACTAGCTTCAAATTTTTCAATGTATGAGGAGACGGTTGGACAGAGTAAGAATTTGAGAGGAGCGAGTGAGTTCTACACGATTCCAAATCTAACCTACCCTTATAAAATTGAAACCCACAACTCTGGTTTTCCATCGATTGTCCCAAATAGTTCACCAGATGAAAATAAAAACGAGTTGTGTGATTTTGTAGTGCTTGATTTGCCAGATTGTGAAGAACCCCTTTCAAGTGAAACCACACTTAATCCTTTCGATATTTACACCTACAATCTAGAACCTAAATCGATAAATATCCATGCTTTTGATGAGGTGTCAGAAAAAATTGATTTTCACTTGATTGAGGATATAGACGCCGGGAATATTTTGGATGATGAACCAGTTGATTTGATTGAAATTTTATGTCCAATTCATCATCCCGGGTCATTAAATGTTTCTCCCGAACTTCATATGCGTCTTGATTTTGATGATAATGGCATGGATGAGTTAAATATTGAGGAAAGTTATGAGGAGAGTATTGAGAATAATATTGAGGTTGAACCATTTTTGTTTGATGTGTCTGATTTTCCAATTCATCCTCTTGAACCTTTAACTAAATCACCCTCCCTCCTTTCCATCATTCCGACCACGTAACAGATCACGCTTGAAGACTGTGAGCTTGAAAAATTTTCCTTTGAATCTGACACAGTTCTCAAAGCCGATAACTCTTACGAGTGTTTCACTTTTTCGGACGATGTTGATGTCTCACCGCCCGAGTTTGAGTCCTTTGAATTTTCAGATGAGTTAGTTGAACCATCAGACTCGGTTGCTTACAGTCGTTTCGAACCATGGATGGAATCTTTCAAGTTCGAGACAGTTTACTATGGTGAGAATGAGACTATCCCTAATCAACTCCCGTTCGCCCTTCCTATCGTTCCGACCTTGCAAGAGACCGTTACGCTCTCATCTCATATACCAAGTTCGACGTGCCCATGCTTTCTTGCGAATCTTGAGGGATTTGACCCCATTTCTCGACAGGTTGATAAATTAGAACAATCACTTTTAACACATCGGTCATCACAAATTGCGCTAATTTATTCCCTCAATTTACACCCTCAAGATCGTACTCCAGTTCTTTCTCTTTTCCGCCATTCTTCTCCCCCACCGAGACCATATTCTACCTTTCTTCCCATACGGTCTCGTGTGCTTCTCATTTCCTTTCTTTCCACTCCATTCTTTCACCAATTCTACCATTACCACGATAGAATTTTTGAATGGTTGGTGCTAACCTTTGGCTTGTGTAAGGCCAAGTTTAAGTTTGGGGGGAACCTTGTTGTATATATATTTTTTGTTTTTCTTTTAACAATAAAAAAATAATAAAAAAAATTTATAAATAAATAAACAGGGGAGTGCCGACATTCTCAACCCTCTTGGTGTAGCATAACAGTGAGGACACTGTCAAGTTTAAGTTTGCGGGTATGCTCGGTACGTTTTCTTCCTTCGCATTCATATGTACTTATTTGAAAACCCATAAAAATTGAAAATTTTCAAAAAATATAAAAATTAATGTATTCAATTTGGCATAATTGACTTGAGTTCGACAAATAGGTTAACTAGCTAAGAAAAACTAGATCTTAGACTTAGTAAATTAAAAACCCTAAAAATAACCTTTTCTAAAAGTTTAACGGTAGAGAGTATATGTTTTTGTAGTCTATTTAGAAATAGGCAAATCTTGAGTTCACTTCTTGGGCTAAATCAAATCAAGGGAAGAGTATTGATATTTTTATTAAAGTATAAGTTTGAAAAATAATTCCTAGCTTAAGTCTAGTTTCTGAAAATGTATACCCTACAAATTGCACAAACACGCACCTTGAAACTTGGAATAGTAGAGGAGACCTTGAAATGCTCTTGTCTAAAGTCCTTAGTACGAAGAAAATAAAAATAAAATACAAGTGTGAATAAAGAAAAAAAATGAACACTGGTTTTTGTGATTACTTAAGGCTGCAAAAATAGAAAAATATTTTGCGAGGGTGCTTCATCACCTAGTGCCTTAGACTAACTGGTTTGGGAGTCACTGCTAAAAGCCTTAGGTGTTGCAAGATTAGGAATTACGCTTTAAAGTGTAAAAACATTTTGTAATCGGTCGTTGGTACCTCAAGAAGTATTAACGGTCGCATGAATGATGTGAAAGCAAAATTTAATTTTAAAATTCACCAATTAAGATGTACTTTGGACAACAGACAAGAGTATGATTGCTTGATTTGAATTTCCAAGTGTAGGGGTGATATACACACACACGTGGGGATATATGATTGGAATCTAGATAAGGGATAGGAATGAAGAATAGAACTTGTATCTTTAGTAGATATGATAAAAATTCCTAAGTGGAGATGGAACCCTAGAAGGAAAACTTAAGAAATTCCGAAAGCTAAGTATGTCTATAAAACATGTATAATCTTAAGTTAAATGATGAGGAAGTGTGAAGAATGTGGGTGGATAATTTACGAGTCGACGATAATAGAATTCCCTGTTAGAAAACCTCATTGGAGAACAAAAGTCGAAAAAGCCAAATTGATAGGATTTTGTGGGTAGTATCTGCTGAAAATGCTCAGGAGACAACACTCCTCCTACTAGGGACACCTAGAGGTTTAACGGCTTGTTGCACGAGCTTAGTGCAATCGTGTTTCCCTGCGAAAGTGCGGTTAGTTTTTGTAGAGAATAAAAAAATAAGTTTGCTCGAGTACGAGCAAAAGATAAGTTTGGGGGTATTTGTTCATACTATAATATTGCATTATCATATTCCCCATTCTTATTCGTTTTATAAATAAACAGGTGCTTTTGACGCATGTCTGCTACATATTACAGGTTACAGGTTCTTGGATCTAAAACAGTGAAAAACATAAAAGACGATGGAAAAGTGAGACTACAACCAGCAAGCAGAAGGATTTTGATAAAGCCGACACAAAGATCAGTACAAGGCAACGCAAGGTCCAAGAATACGAAGCGAACGGTTAAAAGTCCACTGCAATTGTTCACTGGAGATCTGGAAGAAACTTAGAAGCTATTTTGATAAAAGAACAAAAGAATATGGAAGCCCAGAAAGCCCAAAGTCATCAGAAGAAAAATGAAGACCTAACCTCTTCATTGGGCCGCGGATCCGCGGCCCAACCCATGCTGAGGCCGCGGATCCACGGCCGTCTAGGGCTCTGAGAAGAATAAATTTTTACCATAAGTTTCTTGGCAGTTTTGACTGGTCAACCTAGGGTATTTTGGTAAATGTAGACGTGCGAATCAATTGTAAACTAGGGTTTCCTATCCCCTATAAATAGGAACTCTAAATCATTGTATTAGCTATACCTCCATATGCCTCTTTTTATGAATAAAATTTAGAATTCTTTTGGAGAGCATCGATGCCTCTTTTCATTTCAGAAATTCAGATCTGACAAGTCTTGTGTTGATGTTTGGAGAGAGCCATCTGTAAAGTAAGTAGGCGATTTCAATTCTTGCCCTAGGTAATTTTTCATTCTCTGCCCTAGTATAAATTTAATTCCTTGCCCTAGTTAGATAGTTAGATCTTTAATTCCTTGCCCTAGATAAATAGTTTTTAGATTTAATAATCAATCCGACCACAATCGGAATTAACTCGTTAGAGCGACTAAGAAATTCACAACATCCCTGTGGACCGACCCGTACTCACCGGCTAGCTGCAAAGCGATGCCGTTCTTGATTGCGGTAATTATATTTTTGATCGATAAAAATCCTCTTAATCAATCCCCAACTTGAAGTGTTGGGACGAATCCATCCTTTCGCCAGTAATTCGTCCAACTGTGTTCGGACTTCCTTCAAACCTTCCGGACTTAAATGGTAGGGTGCTTTGATCACCGGCTGTGCTCCTGGTACTAAATCAATACTTAATTCAAGAGCTCGATCGGGAGGCAAACCTGATATATCGTCAGGAAATACATCGTCGAACTCTCGAACTATATCTGGTCTTGATTCTTCCTCTTCTTGAGCTGCTGCAACTACTGCTTCTCTTGGCTTCGCTTTGTAGGTACTTGGCTCCAATGTACGGTCTCCGCTTTTGAAATAGAAGACCGGATGGTTTGGAATCTCGAATACTACCTTCCTTTGACGACAGTCTATGGTAGCATAAAATGTTACAAGCCAATCCATTCCTAGAACCACATCGAAGTTCGGTATGTCCAGTACTTTGAAGTCAGCATAAAACTCTCGACTGCAGACGACGACTGGACACAAGCTTTATCCCATAGTTGCCTTTAGAACGCCAGTTCCTGAACTGACATTCCAGCTGGATACAAGCGATGGGACTGGAATCGCATGGGTTCGGACAAACCGTTGCGACATAAAGCAGTGTGATGCTCCAGTATCAAACATTGCTAGTGCAGGGATTGAGGATACTAAGATTGTACATAAGGTATGTGGGATTTGTTTTAGGTATAGAAAATATGTAACTAAGTAGTAGAATAGAAAAAGCAAAGTTTGAAAAGAAAAGTTTACCAGTGATGACTTGACCAGCGGGTTCAGCTTCTTCCACGGATATCATGAAAGCCTGGCGCCTTGGTACATTCCTCCTGGCCTAAAGAGCATTCCTCGGAACGTTCCTTTGAGCTTGATGGAACTGACGAGGAGGTGGTGCAGCTTGTGGTCCTCTGGGTGGTGCAGGTAGTGCAGGTCTGGGAGCAGGTGCCTGAAGAGCTGGTCGCTACGGATAAGTAATTGCTGGCCTGGGTGCAGCAACTGGGTTCTGTCTTTAGGGACAAGACCCAATATCGTGAGCAGCTGAGCCGCAGACTAAGCAAAGGAGGTTGGCTTGACGGTAGTCCTTCATCATATGTCCAGTTCTCATGCAGTAGGTGCAAAAGGCTGGGCTGGGACGATGGGTTGGTACTCCGGGTCGCCTTGGCATGAAAGGTGGCCTGGACGAGGCTCCACCTGCCATCTGGTTGGCAGGGCGTTTGACTCCTGCAGACTGAGGTCTGTCCCTTGCTTTTATTACTGGCTCATAACTGCGGGCAGCTTCCAGAGCATCATCATGAGTCAAAAATTTTCCCGTGGCTAGAGCAGCCTGAATCTCCGTGTCCAGTCCTTGTTGAAAGCGACGGGCTCTGATCTCGTCCGTCGGTATCAAGTGTGCCGCGAATCTATTTAAGGTTGTGTTAGCTGTGTAGTATGTGATATTTAAAAACTGAACTATTGTGACATATCTTACCGGATTAACATGGTGAATTCAGCGTCGTATTCATCTACTGATTTGTCCCACATTGAACCCTGTTGTAGATGAATAAACTGCTGCTCCATGGCAAACTTGGCAGTCACAGGGAAGTATTTCGCGTCGAATTTCTCGTGAAAAGTCTTCCATTCAATAGGCTATACCAGAAGTCTTTCTTCCGCCTTCCACCAGTTGCGAGCATTATCCGTGAGCTGTAGCTTCGCCACACGGACCCAAGCTATGTCTGGTACTTGTGCTGCCGCCAGATCATCTTCGATGCTTTGTTCCTATTCCTCAGCTTCAAGTGGGATTCCTTTACCAGAGAACTGCTTGGGGTGCAAAGCCCTGAATTGCTTTACCCCTGGTGCGTCGATCTCAGGACAGTTCAGGAGTTGTTGCTGTCCCTCAAGAAGGCTGCGAATCGCCTCAAGTAGCACTATTTGCTCGGTGGGTGGTGCAGGAACAACTGGTGTGAGAGGTAGTGCTGGAGGTGTGTTGTTAACGTTGGTGCTGGTGTTGTTCGGGGAATTCACAACCTTGAAGAAAATTTTTGGGTTAGGACAGATTCAAATACATGAAATGATAAGATTCAAGGAATAGAAATTTGTAAGATTCAAGAAACATGAATTGTAAAGAATGTTTTAGTTGCTGGTTCTTGTGTTATATTGCTTAGGTTGTTCACGCAGACCAGAACTGCATGATAGAGATTCATACAGCTCTGACCTGCAAGGGCCGCCAATAAAACCTGTCACGCCCCGCTTCCCAGTGTATGGCGAAGGGGACGCGACGAGGTCCGCCACGTATTTACTGTGAAGTAAATACGCTGAGTGTATCTAAGCAATATAAAATAAATCACAAGAAACAAGAGATATAGAAATAACTGCAACTTTATTAATAACATTCTTTTGTACAATGCATGAAAAGTAAATACAATTGGAATGAAAAGCGTTGCCTAAACAATGGTATAACAGGAAATGAAAATACTGAATAGAACAAAGTACTATGTCTAGAGCTCAGGGTCTTCGTGAAACTGATCCAAGTCTTCACCGGTGGGCTCGATCTCTGCTGTGTCCAAAACACCTGACGACATTCAAAGAAGAAAGAAATAGAATGTCGTCAGCGAACAGGTCGCTCGGTAAGTCCCAAAGGTAAGAAAGAAAAGAAAGAATAAGAGGTATCCTCTAAAGTATAATGTTATAGAATATTGTGTTCACGCTGTTGTTTGTAGCTTGGTACGGAAGGATGCCAGTGTATACGAGAGAGGTCTCAGTATGCTAGAGACCAGGGCAAACAGAATGTACAAGGAACCTTTAATCCACGGTACAACAGCAACGGAATATAGGTTTGGTGTCTTAATCTTACCATCTCGTGCCACTTCTAACACCTTCCGCACCAATCTACCCCTTAAACCCCGTAGTGTTTTGATAGTATTGTTGTATTGTATTGTGTAAGTTGGATGACTGACCAAAACCATGATATCAGTAAACAGATTGTAACTGCATAATCAGGTAAATGTAAAAACGGAATAATGGATGTATATCCATGGTTTGATTCAATCAAGTTGTATAGATTGTTAACTGGATTCTGGGATTCATGTGTTGATATTGAGTTGGAATATTAAAAAATGTAGATTGACTTGAATCGTATTCAAGTCAGAAGTAATCAGACTCAAACCCGAGTCAGACCAAAAGAAATGTAAGTCGAAGTTCTATAATTGTTTGGGTCCTTATTGTAATTTATAAAACTTGAGGGGGATTTATGTAAAAAATACTTTTGTATAGTTTTCAAGATACACCCCAAGTATTTATTATTCATCATTATAGTTATAATGAGTGTCAATTTTATTTTGTGTTATTTCTAGTGAAAATATCCTAATTACATAAATAAAGGTATTTATCTGTAATTTTGATTTATTTGAAATTCATGGTATTATAATGTAAAATTTAGTGTTGTGATTTTTAGGAAAAGGTGAAAAATTTATCTTATAATAAAATAGATGTTTAAATGATAAAAAGACATATGTTTATACAAGAATAATTTTTAATAAATATTTTATCTTCCAAAAATCTCATTTTTCTTAAATGTCGTATTTTAAACCTTTCGAGACCGAATACTCCTTGCGGAGGTCTGAATCTCGCATTACTAAGCCCAAGGGTTCACGATAAACCGTACTTTCCCTAACGGGTTCCCCAAAGGTGGGTTGTAGTGGCGCTTTGCAAAGATTTTATAAATACTAATCCTTTAGAAAACGGTTTTATACAATAAAAGGTATTTATTTGTAAAGTGTAATTTTCCGTATATTAGATTCTAGGGTTTCCTAAGCCAACTAGCCTGTTTCTAAATGGTTTAAACGACAAGTCATAAGAAGCCTCAAATCGCCTCTTCGCCGCCAATTATGGCCAGGTAAGTACAAGTGAGGAAGAAGGGATCCGCTCACGAATCGTGAGACGGGCCTTTTAAAGTTACTTATGCTCACTTGCCTAGCCTTAGACACCACAAAGTCAGGTTTAGATAAACGATCGATGTCCACAACTTATCGTATTTTCTATTAAAAGATATTGTTTTAAAATTGTATAAAACCTAGAACTTTTAGAAAAGGTTTTATTAAGAAAATGGCATTTTAATGTAAAATCTTGTTTTATCGTATTCTAAGTTTTCAAGGTGGCGTGTTATGATTGCATATGAATGTGTGAGGAGGTAGGTCATTACCTCATGATCTACTTTAAGGTATAGCAATGTCAAGAGGTTAAATGTGAAAAACTAAATATGGTGGTATTTAAGTGAAAGAATATGATATATTGCAAAAGCTATCATTTCATGTGAGAAAACTTGTTCAAATTAATTATTAACTGATTAGTAGTCAACATGAAGATGTTTCAGCATTATAGAATTGGTGATAAGTGAGATTTGATAGAAAGCCGAATCGGAAATCGGTTTGTTCCGATTTCCATCGAGTTTGTAAAGTTGTATTTTTATGAAAGAAAAGAAAGGTAGAAAAGAGGGACTTACGGGTTTGGACAACACTAGAGAGTGATGGGGAAGTAGAGGGTTTGCCGGTGCGTCGAATCGTCGTTAAGAGGTCCTAGTACGATCACCGGAATTTCGCCGTCGATTTCATCAGCGCTTCGTCTTTCGCTCATTTTCTAATGTACCAAGTTCTCTTGGGATTTTGGGAGAGTGGACTCAGAAATTTTGGATGAGAGGGTAAAGAGTATGGGAGGTTTATATAGAGTTAGGCTAGGGTTAGGGTTTTAATTAAAAAATATATAAAAATCATTAAATTCATTAAAAATTAGGAGTAAAAGAGGTTTATTGTGCATTTGGTAACCGATCTAGGAATTTAATGTGTGCAGGTGAGAAGACCAGGTCAAGACGCAATTTTTCCGTTCAGGGGACTCGGCGGTCCGGCCGAGTCCGGCCGGCGGCGCCGGCCCGAGTCGGTCGGTCCGCCGACCGACTCAGCCGATCCCGGCCGAGTCAGGGTGCCGGAAGGTGGGGGGTCTCGTGGGGGGATTTATGGTATATTTACTTTTCTGAGTTCAGTTCAAGTTTTGTGAGTTATGGTGTTTTGACTGTTGACTTCCAAAAGAATTTAAAACGAAATAAATAAAAAAATATTGTGGGGCATGGGATTTGAATTCTGGTGGCTTGGTTCAGCAGTGCAAGGTATTACCAATGAGCTACAAGCTCCTTCTTGTAACTATGGAGTGAAATAAATACTTAAAGAGATATCGGCCACAATAAATACTCCAAGTATACATTGAATTTAAATTAATTCTTTGTACATTAAAAATAGAGTTGTTATAGAAACTATGAAACTCAAGAGAGGAGTGAAGTACAAATGGTGAGGAGAGCTCAAAACTCAAGTGAAGAAAAAAATGAACCATCCTTTTAGAGAGAAAATCCAAATCTTGGTTTTGTAATACCATTCTTTTCAATTTTAAAATGGTACCCTACTTGAATAGTATGCACAAATGAATTAACAATTCATTTGTGCACACTATGTAAGCATGGCCCTTACCATACTCCCCTCAAATCATTTCCACATCATTATCCATTTAAATAAATGGTAAATCCAAATGAGGTGTCCACCTTCTAGAACGTTATCTGTTAAAAATACGGGTTACATTCTATTGTATATACATACCTGTATTCGTACCAAAATACGAATACCCAAAGAGATAGAATAACACAAAGAACATAATATTAGAATATACATATCAAAATATATATATGTAAATTGTTAAATCAACACTTGATCTAATAATACGGCTCAAATCCGAGCCGGCTAGTATTATCTACTGACCGATCAAAAGTATGGGTACATAGTACAATCAATCGATCGGAACCCTGCACATATCTATTGGATATGTATGCCATAGAGGCCATTATTTTATAGTACTAATTTGTATAATAAATTTTGGAAGCTTGGGATATATACACGGATTTCTGACAGTCATGGTCGATATAGTAGTATGCTACTTGGTTTGTATCTATCTTAATATGTGTATATGTTTCTTTTAACATATCGCTAATACATATTGATGGAGCCTCTGGGATCTTTGCTCGACTACTGGTGTTGTAATGGCGATTACACTAGTGGGGGCTATGTAGTCTATAAGCATACCTTTATACAGGTCCCCAGTTGTAGCATTATCGAGACAGGGCATCGATACTCCAAAGTAGACTGGTGCATACGCTTCTCATCCCAGCAGGGGAGTTGGTCTGTCCCACAGCCATCAGTACGTCGTACTAGAGATAGTATGCAGGTGCTCGTTGGGTTACGAGTATACTGGACAGGACTCATCGGGAACTGTTGGTTGGTATTATACCTATCGTCGGGTAGTAGTTCCTAGGTAACATGAGTACAACTTAGTCCGTTGACTTGACACTGCTACTTCGCCTCAAGTGTGTTCCCACAGTTCTTTGATTGCTACCCTACCACGGCTATATTGAGTCGTGCAAACAGGTAGTAATTGGGTGCAGTCCCGAAGCACTTGGAGGCAGTGGCGGCTAGACAAGATTCGTCTCTCCCGGTATTTGGTGTTGATATCGCACTGTGTCTAGGAGAGCCATTACACAAAGTCCCTGGCCAGGGCAAGCGAGATTTACTGGTAGTGTTTCCAGTAGTTTCTCAGGGTGTTCTGGGCTACACTCTGACACGACTTGTACCGCTATTAGGGGTCTGACGTTTATCGCCCCCTAGGCCCGACATGCGATACTCTTAGACGAACAGACCGGTCTGTACGGAGATTGTCACATTCAGGCTCAGTAGGAGTTCGGATAGGTTCACCTCATCGGTCTTCTTATCGGCATCTACCTGGGGACCGTTACGTACAGTTAATACCCCTTGCGGCCTGTGGTTAAACCCACTGCCAGTATAGTGTCGAGTCTTTAGAGTCCCACACAGAGGGTTGTTCGCCTTTGAGAAAATCAGAGTAGAGATCACTTGGTTTTGCGACATGGTTCATTCACATACGCGCACGTGTGCACGTTTGGTGTTCGGGCAGTTATTACTAGCGGGCTTTGGTTTAAGCCAGATCCTAGTATTTGTTTTGGGATTGGTTTTGTCTCATTGTATTCATGTTCCTCGGAACACGGATGCGGGTGTGTATGCACAGTTGACAGAGGCAGAGGAACCTCATTACGGTTTTTGACTATTGACTTTTTCTAAACCTTAATGAGAAATATGATTAATAATATTAATTAAGGATAATTGTGCTATGGTTAGAGTTGGGTTGACCATTTGACTTGTTGACTTTTGTTGACCATCATGATTTCTTTTGCAAAGATGCTTCTTGAAGCTTGCATTAGCATTTAATGTGAAATGATAATGGTCAAATCAACTAACCACCAATATTTTCCTAATTATTATTATTATTCTCATATTCTCTCATATGAGAGCAAGGTTGGAATTTATTCATTCATTCTCTCTTGCTCATTCTCTCTCTTGCATTACTCTCCCTCTTCCTCTCTCTCAAAAGCTTAAGTGTTTCAGGTGTTGAAAATCCAAGCTTTGTGAGATAAAACCATCAAAACACCTCTCTAGTCATTCTAGGGTTCTTTGCCTAGCAAGCCAAGAACTCTAGTTACTTCTTGGTTGAGGCAGGAGCTTAAGGTAGAGGCCTTCGGGTGGATCTTTCTTCGGCAAAGAGGAGACGACGAGGAGGAGCCGTCTAGTTCATTCCAAGGAGCTCACAACAAGGAGAAGAATGAGTTCAAGTTTAAGGTATAACTTTCTATCATAGTAGATAGAACTCTATTTAGTGCTAAGTAAAGATCCGGTTAATGTTTATTCTAGCCCCAAGTTCGTTATCGCTACGAAATTTTTGTTCCGCATTTGTCCATGGAAGATGGCCGGGACGCTAGTGTAACCCTTCATGGTATCAGAGCCTACTCATAAACCCTACTAGCTAGTTTGCACAAGATTAAAATCTCGATTGACAAATTTTTCCGAATCACAAATCTATGTTCATGAGCTTGCTGTCGATTTTTGAAGTTGTCCTAAACTTTTTCTGAGTATCTTAGAATTAAATGCAGGCGAATATATAGCTACAGAAAAAATTTGGGGGCCTAACTCCAAAATTCCGCCGCGGAAAGTGAGCAAAATGGCGCATTTGGCGGCGCTTCCGCGACGCTTTTGGGGCTACAGTACCCTAACTTTTTTCTGGGGCTCTATTTCATGAAAATACGATATTTGCGATATATAGTTTTGGCCCAGGTTTATTTGAGTGCTGGATTTGCTTTCGGGGGCCTATTTGGAAAAGTTTAGTCGATCGAAATTTTAAATGTGTATTTTACAGTACATTCATTTTTATCTGCGACCGGGAATGTCACTCGATCGGTAAAACTCGTCTGATTGCTATATGTTCATTAAGACGGGTTTTGCGAACGTGACATTCATGTTGATGTTGTGTGCTTGTTCTATAATGTTGGTTGGATAGTCGTGATGGATAGCATGCGGTGCAATGTTAGTAGTACAGTTCATATTCATTTGTATATTTGTTATTGCGAGGCTAGCGTCCGACATGTGGACTGCCGTCTTTGCCGGGTTGTATATTATTTTGGGGCACGATCGGGTTGAGGTCGATGTCACCATTTGTACATATTATTTTCCTCTTCTGTACTAGGATTATCCCACAGTGGAGTGCACGAATAGCCGGATTCTAGAAGGTAACAAGCCCGTATCTCATGGCGTTGAGATGGAGGGGGCTTCATTCTAGAATTGGCGGGATATTCGCCGCACTCGTAGGAGGTATAGGATGGCCCACGGAGGGGTGCCCAAGTTACCGGATTCCGTGAAGTGCTGGGTGGCCCATTCACTTTGTTGAAGGGGGCTGCCTCGCTTCTGGGATTGACGGGTAACTTGCCGTGCTCGTAGGGGTCTAGGTTTTCATTGCACAGGATATCCGCACGATAGGAAACTTCGGGTTTTATTTGCGGCTCAAATGAAACCCAGGGCTCCAAGATTATCCACCATTCTGTATTGTTGGCTGAGATTCTGTGATGTTGATTATTATCATGCCTGGGACGAATGTTTTATATACTTATATATATATATATATATATATATATACATACTAGTAGATGTTGTATATGTTTCGCACCCGCGCTAGTCCAGCCCCTGCTCTGTCATTAGTTAAGTAACATAACTGGTGATGACGGGGCCCGGTGGCGAATGCGGATGGCATATACGTACATCATATTTTCTGGTGTGATAGGTTATATTGATGGGACCGCATTAATTTTGATTAATGCAAGAAAATAAACCTAAACGATGTTGTTGAAACAATTTTTCAAAAATCTGTTATTGCAAGGACGTTCTCTTTTATTTTGCACAGAGGTATTCGGTTATGAATACCCAGCTCCTCATTCGACGAGGCAAGGGCTGAGATCCCTTCATCGGGAGTGACCCCTTGGACAGAAGTTTGGGTCCGGGTAATAACTTCACTATAGTCGATTAGTTTTTGCTTTGCATCGCGGTATTCAGTTGGAATATCTTGTACCTCATTCTACGAGGAATGAGCCGAGATCCCTTCACCGGGAGTGACCTCTTTAGCAAAAGTTTTCGCCACTATATATTTGTAAAACCACTCAGGTTCCTTCAATGATATCAAGTTCATTACGTTAACGGGTTTTTCGCCAATAACCCAGCCGTAGAACTCCGTCATTTCTTACAAGTAACACTTAGTATTCGTGCTGCGTTTGTTGACTCCGTCAAGGCGTAGTGTACGGTAGCTGAGTGGTGCTTGTTTGTAGCACTATATGGGATTGGTTAGGACAATCGTATAACCTTATTGACTCCGTCAAGGGTTATGCAGGCGGGTTTAATGCAATCCAGATAATGACGGGTTGAACATGACCAGGACTTTTTGATTTGTTGACTCTGTCAAAGTCATTAGGGTCCTAAGGGTAAAAACCATATCGGGAGTTTCAAACATACAGGAAACTTGCAGATTTAGCATACCTTCTGAAGTGTGGTGACTAGAGTGGATTCCATCTAGGTCATCACACAATGATAGTTGGATCCCGATCCCAATGATGAGTTGGATTACTCTCGAGAGATTATTTCACTTAACAATCAATGCTATAAAACAAGTAGGTGTTTAGAACGGTGTTAGCGGGGCTACGCCTCCAGGGAAAAGAGGTTATATAATTAAGGAAATTCGCGAAAGCGTTAGGAAACCTCCCTCGAAGTACCAACACTAGCCTGGCTGAAAGGTTAAGCAAGTATTGTGACGTGCGATTAATCCTGACTAATTCTTCTTTTAAAGGTTTGAAGAAGAATTTGAGGAAACAGTGGGAGCCATCCTAATTAGATAAATTAATAAACCAATCTAATCTTGCAAGAGCGCACGCTGAGTGTTTCTTTTCTCTCTCTCCAGGGAGCAACCATTTCATGCCTTAATCAAGATAATAAAATATATCGCTTGACCAATCCGGATTCTTATTCGGGGCTAGGGAAAGTCGGTTTGGCTCTAACTTATATGGCAATCGTAAGTATGAGAAAGGGAAAGAGGATTGTATGGATTCTAAGGAGACCTAGTTGAAGAAGAAGCATAGTTTTGCATCTACTTCAGGTGTTCTTGTAATTGAGAACTGCTTTTCGATCAGCCCTTCCTCCTGGGTACTTGATACCGAATCAGAATCTCATATCTGTAATTTATTGCAGGGACTGAGAAAAAGTAGGAAAGTTGCACCTGGTGATATGTCCCTCAGGGTAGGGAACGAAGCACTAGTTAATGCTGCAGTCATCGGTGAATATAACCTAGTGTTGCCAAATGGCAATACTATGATTTTGAAAAATTGCTACTATGTACCTTCCATGGTTTGCAACATCATATCAGTTTCTTTACTCGATAAATATGGATATAACTTTTATCTTGATAGAAATATCATGAACATTTACCTTGATAAGGTACTGGTTGCAGAAGGTACACTGTGTAATGGTATCTATGTTCCAAATCAGAATATAGTTCTCAATATACAAAACACACGCAAGAGGAAGAGTTCAAATACAAATGAATCCTACTTATGGCATTGTAGACTTGGTCATATCGGAGAGAAAAGACTAAGTAAGTTGCATAAAGATGGACTCTTGAATACGTTCAAATTTTCATCTTATAAAACTTATCAGTCTTTTCTCAAAAGAAAGATGACCAAATCTCTTTTCACCGGACATGGAGAAAGAGCAGCAGAGCTCTTGGAACTCATACACAGTGATATGTGTGGTCCAATGTCTATACATGCAAGGGGTGGGTTCTCGTACTTCATCACATTCACTGACGATCTCTCTAGATTCGGATATGTGTATCTTATGAAACACAAACCCGAAGCTTTTGAGAAATTCAAAGAATTCTGAAACGAAGTAGAGAACCAGATTGGAAAAAGTATCAAGATCCTCCGATCCGATAGGGGAGGGGAATACTTATGCACGGAATTTCTAGATTACTTAAAAGAGAATGGAATTCGCTCTCAGCTTACTCCTCCTTATACACTGCAGCACAACGGTGTATCGGAGCAGAGGAATCGTACCTTATTGGATATGGTTCGCTCCATGATGAGTAGTGCTGAGTTGCCTCTTTCATTCTGGGGACATGCGCTTCAGACAGCGACATACCTACTGAACTACGTTCCATCAAAATCTGTGACTAAGACTCCATATGATGTATGGAGTGGACGAAATCCATATCTTAAGCGATTTAAGATATGGGGTTGTCCGGCCTATGTGAAAACACAGAAACCGAACAAGCTGTTAGTTATATGTATGCTCTAGAGGCCATTACTGTACATACGATGTATATTGTAGTGGATGCTGGGACATATATAGGGAGGACTTTCTTGCTCGACATGATAGTATGCTATCTGGTTGTACTTTATCTTAACATGTACTCTGATTGTCTCTATTACATGTTGATAAAGCCCTTAGGATACGTACTCGACTACTGGGACTATGATGAGATCATACTAGTGGGGCCACGGTAGTCGACGAGTACATCCTATAATTGTTCCAAGTCGAGGGTGTATCGAGACAGGGCATCGATGCACCAGAGTAGACTAGCGTATACGCATCTTGACCCATATGATGGGTGATGGATGATCCCATATCCATCGGTGTTTGACATCAAGGATGGTGTACGGGTGCTCAGTGGAGACTGGGTGCACCGGACGGACTCATCGAGAACTCCCAGATGGCATTATACCTTACGTCAGATGGCAGTTCTCTGGTGACACTGGTACAGGTTAGCCTGTAGACCCGAGATTGTCATAGAGTCTTGTGTGATTCCCACTGTGCTTTGATTTTCACCTTACCACGTCCAAGAGGGCGTGCAAAACGGTGGTTTTTGGGTACAGTCCCGAATCACATGGAGGTAATGAGCGATAGAAGGGGATTCGTCTCTTCCGGTATAGGGAGTTGATGTTGTGCTGTGTTCGATTGGCTATAACTGGAAATCCCTGGCCAGGGTTGCCGAGATTTACTAGCAAGTGTTATCAGTAGTTTATCGAACTGTTATAGACCTTATATCGTCACGACTTATCGAGCTACTGGGGTCTGATGTTTACCACCCCTAGGCGAGATATGCGATATATCAGACGACGAGACCGGACTGTACGGGAGTGTTACTGATTGGATTCGCAGGAGAACTAGAAGTCTTGCTTGTTGATCTTCTGATCGCTCAATACCCGGGTGGCCGTTACGTTTCGCAGACCGATTGCGGCTTGTGGATGTTTGATATGATCATCACCTACTGCCGGCGTATTGACGAGTCTTTAGAGTCCTACACAGAGGCTTCCTGGCTCAAGAGAAACGGAGTAGGAGCGCATATGTGATATGTGCGGGACCGAGATTGATACGATATGAGATACCGTATTCTATTCTCGCGATTTGTGACATTGATCGGTTGTATACGATATAGCCGGGTTATCGGATCAAGTGTTGATTCGATAAGTTGTTACTTTTGATATTAGTCGGTTATAGCCGGATTATTAAATCAAGAGTTGATTTAATAATTTAATGTATAATTATATATTTGATATATTACATTACATTAACTAGTATTAGCTCACTTAAGATTTATTTTCTCACAAGTTTGTGCATAAGTGTATATGTGATATATATTTGTGTACATATGATTGTATCAAACTTGATGATACTTCAAAGATGGGTGTATGAGACTTGTACCAAGATTAAGTTGTAATCTCTTTCAATTAGTGTTAAAGTTGTTAACATGATAGTTTTCGCCTAAACCCTAGTTTAAAGATCCGTATTAGAGTTGTTCGGCACGGCTAAAATTTTAATCCGGCATGGTTGATGCCTTGTAGAGCCTTCTTAGAGTGCCAAGTAACCCTACAGTAGTATCAGAGCCTAGCTAGAGCTTTAGGCGAAGTGTATACGAAATTAGAAGTCCGATCGAACCCCGAAACCCTAATTTAAACCCTTCTCTATACATTTTTTGAAATTGTGGATTTTTCTGAATTAAAAATGCTTAAAAAATTCAGCAGGCAATTATAAGGAAAATTGTGCAAAACGACAAAATTTGGCGCCCATAGCGCCGCGGAACCGCGGCACGAGCATGGCTCCTGCGGCGGTTCCGCGGCCATATGATGACGTCATTCTTTCTTTTCTGCACAGTAATTTCCCTATTATATTTTCTATTGTTTCTGAATATTTTTAATTTATACTAAAGAGTTGAGTTTTCTGGGTTGTATTGGGGACTCGTTGATTCGATCGGAAAGTTTAACTTCGTCTTTGTGTATTTCCGGGTAATTTTAGAACGTGTTAAATAGTTCGGCCGGATATCAATAACTCACTTTTTCCCCTGCCGGAAAATTTCCAAGTGTTGGATTTTTCCGTAGTTTAAGAACGTTCTAAGTCGTGCAAGTAACGCGATGGACCCTCTAGAAGACAACAAACCTTAACTCGATTATGTGACCGTCTTGAACTGCCTTTTGAACCTTAGGGTTTGGGGTAGTACGGCGTGCCACATGTGAGGCGTTGGCTTGACCCTTCTATGGCTGGACCGTTGGTACTGTGGCATGTGATGGATGTTTTTAAACTCCCCTCAAGTGTTGAGATCTTTTGGGGAAAACTTGGGTGTTTGATTATTCGATCGGAAAGTTTAACATTGTCTATTTATCTGGAATGTGTTTGGAATCCACATGTAGTTATGAGATAGCTAATTTGAATATTATAAACATAGCAGTTTAGTCTCAGATGATCGGTTGCCACGGAATTTTGATGTGATCAAAAGTCTGCCGCAATCACGTAGCGTACGCGGATACTCGCTGGGTAAACTTAATAGATAGCCATGCCCCATAGCCCCGACCAAGTGACTGTAGGAGAACCCCATCGCCAAAAGCATCCGTTCGGGTGCTCGCGGCAGCGGTGTTCCGCCTTAGTGCACTTCGTCGACGACATCGAGGGTGCGTCCGTCTACTAAATTTTGCGACGAGCATTCGATCAAGTTTTCGGGAATCTTGTTGAATTTCCCGACTAGATATTGAAAAGTGTTTTCAATAATGAGACTAAAATGCGGGGTTTATAATTGTTAGGCATGCGATGTCTAAGGAATTCATTTGGTTACGCATGCAATGTCTAAGGAGGTTGCGGATTCCAACTGTTGTAGTTTTACACTTTCTTTTCTGGGACCGTAAGTGTAGTATGTAGTGGTATTGCCGGTTTTCGTTGCTATACATCGACGACAATCGGTGTATGCATACTTACTTACGTTGATGACATGTGATGTTATGTGTTGCTGGATATGTTATATTGGATCGTCGCGTTTTGAATAGCCGAGGGTTTTATGTGAGATGAGGGTTTTTATTTTCATTCATGTAAAATTCATTATATGTAATATTCTTTTATTGGGGCACTTCCGGGATGAGGTCAATGTCACCATTTGTATATTATTTACTTTTCCGCACTAGGATAGACCCAAGGAGGAGAGCATAAGTAACCGGGTTCTAGAGTCCAGTGGGAGACCAACTCGAGAAGTCGAGTCCGGGTCTCCTAACCCTAGAATTGGCAGTGTTACTTACCGCTCTCGTAGGGGTCTAGGGATGTGGGTTTGGATATTCATCGCGACCATGGAATCCGTGTTTTATAGAGGCTTAAAATAAAACACAGAAGTCCTAGTATATCCAATATTTCATATGTTTCTTCTGCTGCGATATCTGTGATGTGATCATTTGATATGTTGTGATAGATACTATATATAGTATATATGATATATTATATAGACGTTATTTATGTTTTACACCCGCGCTAGCCCTGCCCCACTCTGCCGTTGGTTACCTAACCTAACGGTGCACGAGGGGGCATCGAGGCAAATGCGGATGGCATAAGTGTACGTCGTATTTATCTGTGATGTTTAGGTGACTTAAATGATGGGACTTCATTAATGTGATTAATAAAATAAAAGAAACCTAAAGATGTTGTAGAAACTTGTTTAAAAACTGATAGCTCTAGTCCTTGCTTTGCATAGCGGTGTTCCTTGTAGAACATCCAGCACCTTATTCGATGAGGAAAGAGCCGAGATCCCTTCACCGGGAGTGACCTCTTTAGCAAAACTAGCATATGCTACACACTCGGTTTGTCTTTTGATTGCTTCTATAGTTCTTGCTTTGCATAGTGATATTTGTGAAATATCTTGCACCTTATTCGATGAGGAAAGGGCCGACGATCCATTCACCGGGAGTGGCCTCTTTAGCAAAACTAGAAAAGCCTCAAAAACACTCCATTTAAAATCACTCGATTCTACAACGATATCAAGTTCATTACGCAATAGGTTTTCAGAAAAACCTGTCGTAGCCCTCCGTCATTTCAGATAAGTCCTACTTAGTATCATGCTACGTTTGTTGACCTCCGTCAAGGCGTAGTGTGCGGTAGCTAACTAGTATTTATCTGCTTATGCATATGATGCAGATTGGATTAGGGTAGTCGTGCGGCCTTGTTGACCTCCGTCAAGGGTCGTGCGGGTGGGTTTAATTCAATCAGGAAATGACGGGTTGAACTTGACTAGTAACCTATAGTTTGTTGACCTCAATCAAGGTCATAGGACGCTAGGGGTAAAATATTATCGGGAATTTCAAGTGTTGAAATTTGCAATGAGATTGCATACCTTCTATGAGATAGTTGGAACCCGATACCCGCTGCGAGTAAGAGTTACTCCTGGGAGAGTTTTACACATTACAATTAGCCGATCAAGTAGGTGTCTAGAAAGGTGTCAACGGGGTTACGCCCCTGGGAAAACGAGGTTTACTTTAATTAGGTTCGTGCGAAATCACGGGGGACCTCCCTCAAAGTACCGACACTGGCCTGGCGGAAAGATTGGCGAACTTGTAGCGTGTAATTAATCCCGGCTAGTCTTTCCTTTTAGGGTTTGAAGGAAGATTTGATAAAAAAAAGTGGGAGCCATCCTGATTAGATAAAATAATAACCAATCTGATCTTGCAAGAGCATATGCTGAGTGTTTTCTTCTCTCTCTCCAGGTAGCGACAATATCACGCCTTAATCAAGATAATAATACGAATATTTGACCGAACCCACTTGTTATACTGAGCTGGGGAACGTTGGTCCCGCTCCAACTTATAATTGTTATAAGACAGAGCAGGAAATTGGGGATTACCAGAATTCCTGTGCCGCCCAAACGAAGAAAGTGCATGCTGATGCATCATCTTTGGGTGTGTTCATTACAGAGAACCATTACTCAATGTCCTTTACATCCTAGGTATTTGATACCGGATCAGGATCCCGCATATGTAATCTGTTACATGGGCTACAGATAGGTAGAGAACTGAGAACGGGTGATAAGTTTCATGAGATAGAAAACGGTGCAAGTGTTCCAGCCAAGTCTGTTGGTCACTGTCACCCTGTATTATCAGAATACATTGATTCTGAACGAATGTTATTAGATACCGAACCTGATATACAACATCATATCAGTCTCTTTATTAGTAAAGAAAGGATATAATTTTGTATTGTTGGATAATGTTTTGAACATTTCCTATATCAAGAGTTGATCGGTTCAGGAACGTTATCTAAAAGCATTGACGTTCTAAATCAAACTACAGTTTTTAGTATACAGAACACGCACAAGAGGAAGAGTTAAGAAATGAACGGATCCTTCTTGAGGTATTGTAGACTAGGTCATATCAATGCGACCCGACTAGCTGAAGTTACATATAGATGCATATTTAAATTAGTTTGAATTTACATCTTGTGAAACTTGCCGGTCATGTCACAAAGATAAGATGACCATAGCTCTGTTTATTTGAAACAAAGAAATAGTTAGTGAACTTTTGGGATTGATACAAGCTGATGTATGAAGGTCCCCTGTCTACACATGCCAAAACCGGTTCTTTGTACTTCATTACATTCTCTGATAATCTCTCAAAATTCAGACATATATTCCTGATGAAACACAAGTCCAAAGCTTTTAAGATATTCACAGAATATAAGTGAGAAGTAAAGAACCAAAATACGGGTATAAGTATTATGTCCTTTGATGTGATCAGGGAGGAGAATACTTGAGCACGGAATTCCTGGATTATTCTAAAGGAGAATGAGATTCTCTCTCAGCATTACTCCTCCGTATACACCATAGCACGATGGTATATCGGGACGGAGCAATAACACCCTATGAGATATGTTGTGCTCTATGATGAGTACTACTGAGTTTCCTATTTCCTTTTGGGAGTTATGCACTTGAGAAGCTGCATACCTATTGAATATGGTTCAAATCAAATCAATTGCCCACCACTTCATATGTGATATGGAAAGGGAAGAGCCCATATCTTAAGATTGTTAAGATTTGGGGTTGTCCAGCTTATGTCTAAAAAGAAAAATCCGGACAAGCTCGAGGCAAAGTCAAATCTGTGGAAGTTTGTTGGATATCCCAAGCATTAGCAAGGGAATATCTTCTACCAAACCGAGGAACAAAAATGTTTTGTTTCTCAACATGCCACCTTTGTGAAAGGGAATTTCTTGAGAAGAAATTGGTGGTCGTGAGGTAGAACTGGAAAGAGTTCCAGCTATACAAACTACAGCAGATGATTTGGTAGAACCAAAGGATTCAGTAGATTTCAACGAATCTCAGCCTCTCCGCCGATCTAGTAGGGTTCCTCACCCACCTGAGAGTTACTTCGGTTTCTCTATGACAGTGGGAGCGAGGATTGCATCATGAGATGATGACCCAACTAGTTTCGAACTGGCCATCAGGAGTGGGACTCTATAAGAATGGCTGGATGCTTAGCGATCTGAGATGGAATCCATATACACCAACAAAGTATGGACTTTGGTTGCTTTATCTGAAGGGTTAAATCACCATTAGGAGAAAGTCTATCTTGAGAAGATTACTTGGTGTACATGGAAAAATTGAGACTTTCAAAGCTAGACTTGGTAAAGGTTTGCATCATAGACCAGTTGTGGATAATGATGAAACCTTTTCAGGGGCCTATGCTTAAGTCCAACCAGATCCTACTTGCCACGGCTACATACCATGGCTACGATATCTGGTGGTTGGGTATCATGACTGCTTTTCTAATATGATGTTTTAGAAGAGAGCGTCTATAAGTACACAGCCGGAGGGCTTCGTAGACAGTGGGAGCAGCAGAAACGTGTACAAGATGCTTTATAAGATTAAGCAGGCATCGCGGAGTTGGAACATCTGTTTTGATGTGGTAGTCAAAGAGTTTGACTTCATCAAAATGGTAGATGAACCATGTATATATAAAAAGGTAGTAGGGAGTATGGTGGTGATCCTCATAGAGTACGTGGATGGCATACTCTTGATAGGGAAAGAGTTTCCTATGCTACGCTCGATCAATCTCTGCTTATCACAAAGATTCTCCATATAGGATCAAAGTGATACCTACTAAATCCTGGGTTTTGGATCTATGAGATAGATCTAATTGGATGTTAGGATACTCACTAGTTGTAGTGAGATGGTATCAATCGATCCTGGGGAGAATCACTGGAAAGGTTCCAGGGTGATAAGGACGACTGAATGTCAGTCGCAGGCATTGTCTTTACCCTCAGTGGAGGGACAGTATGTTAGAAGGGTTCCAAGCTAGATACTGTGACATTCTAGATGATTAAAGGAAAGATACATCGTTACCAAAGATGATACCCAAGAGGCAGTCTGGATATATATATATATATATATATATATATATATATAAGTTCATGAGATGAACTTCGTTCCTACCATTGTGTTAAAATGGAGTTGTGGCTTTAGCCAAGGAACTACCTTCCCATTAGAAATCCAGATATAATTCTTAGGCAGTATCACCTGATCATGGAGATGGTTGATCTCTAGGGAGATCGAGATTAGGAGAGTAGACACAGAGGAAAACAGCGCGGATCCACTCACAAAGGGCTTTTTCCCAGTAAAGACTTTTATGGGATGGTTGAGTATGAGATATTTCAACCGCAGCTAATTGTTGGGTATGTGATACCACAACAGATGGCCCTAGTGCAAGTGGGAGATTGTTAGTTATATGTATGCCCTAGAGGCCATTACTGTACATACGATGTATATTGTAGTGGATGCTGGGACATATATAGGGAGGACTTTCTTGCTCGACATGATAGTATGCTATCTAGTTGTACTTTATCTTAACATGTACTCTGATTGTCTCTATTACATGTTGATAAAGCCCTTAGGATACGTACTCAACTACTGGGACTATGATGAGATCATACCAGTAGGGCCACGGTAGTCGACGAGTACATCCTATAACTGTTCCTAGTCGAGGGTGTATCGAGACGGGGCATCGATGCACCAGCGTAGACTAGCGTATACGCATCTTGACCCATATAATGGGCGATGGATGATCCCATATCCATCGGTGTTTGACATCAAGGATGGTGTACGGGTGCTCAGTGGAGACTGGGTACACTGGACGGACTTACCGAGAACTCCCAGATGGTATTATACCTTAAGTCAGATGGAAGTTCTCTGGTGATACTGGTACAGGTTAGTCTGTAGACCCGAGATCGTCATAGAGTCTTGTGTGATTCCTATTGTGCTTTGATTTCCACCTTACCATGTCCAAGAGGGCATGCAAAACGGTGTTTTTTGGGTACAGTCCCGAATCACATGGAGGCAATGAGCGATAGGAGGGGATTCGTTTCTCCCGGTATAGGGAGTTGATGTTGTGCTGTGTTCGATTGGCTAAAACTGGAAATCCCTGGCCAGGGTTGCCGAGATTTACTGGTAAGTGTTATCAGTAGTTTCTCGAACTGTTATAGACCTCATATCGACACGACTTATCGAGCTACTGGGGTCTGACGTTTACCACCCCTAGGTGAGATATGCGACATATCAGACGACGAGACCGGACTGTACGTGAGTGTTATTGATTGGATTCGCAGGAGTACTAGTAGGCTTGCTTGTTGATCTTCTGATTGCTCAATACCCGGGTGGCCGTTACGTTTAGCAGACCGCTTGCGGCTTGTGGGTATTTGATATGATCATTACCTACTGCCGGCGTATTGACGAGTCTTTAGAGTCCTACACAGGGGCTTCCTGGCTCAAGCGAAATGGAGTAGGACCGCATATGTGATATGTACGGGACCGAGATTGATACGATATGAGATACCGTATTCTATTCTCGTGATTTGTGACATTGATCGGTTGTATGCGATATAGCCGGGTTATCGGATCAAGTGTTGATTCGATAAGTTGTTACTTTTGATATTAGTCGGTTATGACGGATTATTAAATCAAGAGTTGATTTAATAATTTAATGTATAATTGTATATATTTGATGTATTACATTACATTAACTAGTATTAGCTCACTTAAGATTTATTTTCTTACAAGTTTGTGCATAAGTGTATATGTGATATATATTTGTGTACATATGATTGTATCATACTTGTTGATACTTCAAAGATGGGTGTATGAGACTTGTACCAAGATTAGGTTTAAGATTAGGGTTATTCTTTTATCATAAGATTTAACGAAAGGGTTGAACTTAGTTAAAGTAATCAAGCTTGAAGAAGCTTGGAGAAACTTTGACAAAGTCCACTCTTTTGTCATTTCTTTTGATATTCTTTAACCTAACCCTTAACCTAAAACCTTGGTCAATTCTCTACATGAGTTAAGCATGATAGCTTAACTCACTCATGGTTAAATATTCAAGGATAATAATTCATATGATGGATTATTCATTCCTTCTTCTTCTTCTTCATCAAGCTCCATGAAAAGCTTGCTAGCTCCAATGGTGCCATGAGGAAAATGTGAGAAAATCAATTCTAAAGTGAGCCCACTTCCTACTTCTTCATCTTCGGCCTTGAAGTCATCGAACCAAGCACGTTCGTTCTTCTTGTGGAGCTTCTCTAGAGTCTGAAGTTCATGATCGCAGTGAAGGGGACATCTACACGGAGCTATTGAAGTAAAGAACCGGATCTACAAAGGTTGTAATCCCTTTCACTTAGTGTTATAGTTGTTAACATGATAGTTTTCACCTAAAACCTAGTTTAAAGATCCGTATTAGAGTTGTTCGGCACGGCTAAAATTTTAATCCGGCATGGTTGATGCCTTGTATAGCCTTCTTAGAGTGCCTAGTAACCCTACACAAGCTAGAGGCACGGTCAGTTCTATGTAAATTTGTGGGATATCCTAAAGATTCACTAGGATATCTGTTCTACCACACTGAGGAACAGAATGTGTTTATATCTCGCCATGCTACCTTTTTAGAAAGGGAGTTTCTTGGAAAAGAAACTAATGGGAGTTCAGTAGTACTGGGAGAAATCCATGAACTACAAAATATAACTGAAGATTTGGAGGAACCACTGGATTCAATAACCCAGAAGAACCTCAGCCACTTCAGAAATCTGGTAGGATTTCTCATTCGCCCGAGAGATACTACGATTTTCTCATAGATGGGGATCGAGAGGATTGCATCTTGGAAGAAGATGATCCTACCAGTTTCAGGCAGGCCATTATCAGTACAGACTCTGATAAGTGGCTTGATGCTATGCGATCCGAAATGGAGTCCATGTACACCAATAAAGTGTGGACCTTGGATATTGCTCCACCTGGGGTAAAACTCGTTAGATGCAAATGGATCTACAAAAGGAAACTTAGTGTAGATGGGCAGGTGGAAACCTATAAGGCTAGACTCGTTGCAAAAGGTTTTCGTTAAAGACCTGGTTCGGACTATGACGAAACTTTTTCTCCAGTGGCTATGCTCAAATCCATTCGAATCCTACTTGCCATTGCTGCCTTCCATGACTATGAGATCTGGCAGATGGACGTAAAAACGGCTTTTCTAAACGGTAGTTTGGAAGAGTGTGATTATATGGATCAGCCAGAAGGTTTTATAGACAGTGGGAGCAGCGGGAAGGTGTCCAAGTTGCTTAAATCCATTTATAGATTAAAGCAGGCATCGCGGAGCTGGATCATCTGTTTTGATGAGGCAATCAAGGAATTTGATTTCGTCAAGAACGAAGATGAACCTTGTATCTATAAGAAGATTGTAAGACGAACTGTCGTGTTCCTAGTCTTGTACGTGGACGACATTCTTTTGATAGAAAATGATGTTCCTATGCTACAATCGGTCAAGCTATTCTTATCACAACGGTTCTCCATGAAGGACCTGGGTGATGCCATATGCATGCTGGGGATCAGGATCTATAGAGATAGATCCAAGAGATTACTGGGACTTTCACAGTCCAGGTACATGGAGACCATACTAAAGAGATTTAGTATGGAAGATTCCAAATGCGGTAATATACCAGCATTGCACGGAATCACCCTCTCCAAGAAGATGTCTCCCAAGACTGATGAGGAGAGGGTTCGCATGAGCACTATAACCTACGATTCGGCGGTATGATCTATAATGTATGTGATGGTATGTACAAGACCAGATGTAGCTTATGCGCTGAGCGTGGTGAGCCAGTATCAGTCAGACCCAGGTGAGAACCACTGGACGGCAGTGAAGAACATTCTCAAGTACCTGAGAAGAACTAAGGAGATATTCCTGATTTACGGTAATGGAGACCTCAGGGTCGAGTCCTTTACCGATTCAAGCTTCCAGAGTGACAAGGATGACAACAAGTCTATCTCGGGTTTTGTGTTTACCCTCAACGGAGGGACGGTATGTTGGAGGAGTTCCAAACAGGATACCGTCGCAGACTCGACGATGGAGGCTAAATACATTGCTGCAGGCGATGCCGCAAAAGAGGCGGTTTGGATGAAGAAGTTCATTAGTGAACTTCAGGTGGTTCCTTCCATTGTTGACCCAATACCTTTGTATCGCGATAACAATGTGGCTATAACTTTAGCGAAGGAACCACGGTCCCATCAGAAGTCCAAACACATCTTAAGGCGATATCACCTGATCAGGGAGATCATCGATCGCCAGGAGATCGAGGTACGGAGAGTGGACACTAAAGACAACACGGCGGATCCATTCACAAAGGCTCTCCCTCAAACATAGTTCGAGCGACTTTTTGAGCTATTGAGTATGCGGTACGCCAGCAGCCGGCCTTAGTGCAGATGTTGGGTATGCGGTATACCAATTACTTGCCCTTTAGTGCAAGTGGGAGATTGTTGGATATGTATGCCCTGGAGGCCATTATTGTATAGTACTAGTTTGTATAATACATTTTGGAAGCTTGGGATATATACACGGATTTGTGACAGTCTTGCTCGATATAGTAGTATGCTACTTGGTTTATATCTATCTTAATATGTGTATATGTTTCTTTTAACATATCGCTAATACATATTGATGGAGCCCCTGGGATCTTTGCTTGACTACCGGCGTTGTGAGGGCGATCACACTAGTGGGGACTAGGTAGTCTATAAGCATACCCTTATATAGGTCCCTGGTCATAGGATTATCGAGACAGGGCATCGATACTCCAGAGCAGACTGGTGCATACGCTTCTCATCCCAGCAGAGGAGTTGGTCTGTCCCACAGCCATCAGTGCGTCGTACTGGAGATAGTATGCAGGTGCTCGTTGGGTTACGAGTACACTGGACAGGACTCATCTAGAACTGTTGGTTGGTTTTATACCTATCGTCAGGTAGCAGTTCCCACGTGACATGAGTACAGCTTAGTCCGTTGACTTGACACTGCTACTTCGCCTCAAGTGTGTTCCCACTGTTCTTTGATTGCTACCCTACCACGGCTCTATTGAGTCGTCCAAACATGTAGTAATTGGGTGCAGTCCCGAAGCACTTGGAGGAAATGGCGGCTAGACAAGATTCGTCTCTCCCGGTATTGGGGGTTGATATCGCGCTGTGTCTAGGAGAGCCATTACACAAAGTCCCTGGCCAGGGCAAGCAAGATTTACTAGTAGTGTTTCCAGTAGTTTCTCAGGGTGTTCTGGGCTACACTCCGACACGACTTGTACCGCTATTAGTGGTCTGATGTTTACCGCCCCCTAGGCCCGACATGCGATACTCTTAGACGAACAGACCGGACTGTACGGAGATTGTTACATTCAGGGTCAGTAGGAGTTCGGATGGGTTCACCTCATCGGTCTTCTTATCGACATCTACCTAGGGACCGTTACGTACAGCTAGTACCGGTTGCGGCCTATGGTTAAACCCACTACCAGTGTAGTGTCGAGTCTTTAGAGTCCCACACAGAGGGTTGTTCGTTTTTTAGGCAAATTAAGTAGAGGTCTAATGGTTTTGCGACAGGGTTCGTTCACATACGTGCACTTGTGCACGTTTGGTATCTTGGCAGTTATTACTAGCGGGATTTGGTTTAAGCCAGATCCTATTATTTGTTTTGGGATTGGTTTTGTCTCATTGTATTCATATTCCTCGGAACACGGATGCGGGTGTGTATGCACAGTTGACAGAGGCAGAGGAACCTCATTAGGGTTTTTGACTGTTGACTTTTTCTAAACCCTAATGAGAATGAGAAATATGATTAATAATATTAATTAAGGATAATTGTGTCATGGTTAGAGTTGGGTTGACCATTTGACTTGTTGACTTTTGTTGACCATGATGATTTCTTTTGCAAAGATGCTTCTTGAAGCTTGCATTAGCATTTAATGTGAAATGATAATGGTCAAATCAACTATCCATCACTATTTTCCTAATTATTATTCTCATATTCTGTCATATGAGAGCAAGGTTGGAATTTATTCATTCATTCTCTCTTGCTCATTCTCTCTCTTGCATTACTCTCCCTCTTCCTCTCTCTCAAAAGCTTAAGTATTTCATGTATTGAAAATCCAAGCTTTGTGAGATAAAACCATCAAAACACCTCTCAACTCATTCTAGGGTTCTTTCCTTAGAAAGCCAAGAACTCTAGTTACCTCTTGGTTGAGGTAGGAGCTCAAGGTAGAGGCCTTCGGGTGGATCTTTCTTCGGCAAAGAGAAGAAGACGAGGAGGAGCCGTCTAGATCATTCCAAGGAGCTCACAACAAGGAGAAGAAGGAGTTCAAGTTTAAGGTATAACTTTCTCTCATAGTAGATAGAACTCTATTTAGTGCTAAGTAGGTTTATGGTAAAGATCCGGTTAAGGTTTATTCTAGCGCCAAGTTCGTCATCTCTACGAAATTTTTGTTCTGCATTTGGCTACGGAAGATGGCCGGGGCGCTAGTGTAACCCTTCAATATCAAATACGGTTACTACATCATTTCTACAGAACCAGGTAAACCCTCTGTGTGGGACTCTAAAGACTCATCAATACGTTGGCAGTGGGTTTAACCACAAGCACGTCAGCGGCACCAGCTGTACGTAACGGCTACCCAGGTATTGAGTGAAAGGAAGGCCGACGAGCAAACTCATCCAAACCCCTACTGAGCCTTTCCGGGAAAATCTCCATACAGTTTGGTCTGTTCGTCTAAGAGTATAGCATATCGATTCTAGGGGGTGGATAAAGTCAGACCCCTAATAACGCGACATTTCGTGTCGGTACGAAGCCCATCACCCAATAAGAAACTACTGATCCAAATCAGTAATTCTCGTCCACCTCGGCCGAGGATTTCTGGTGATGGTCACCCATGCACAGCGCGACATCAACCCCCAATACCGGGAGAGAAGAATCCCCGACGATCCGGTCACTGCCTCCATGTGGCTCGGGACTGTACCCAACTAAAACCTATTTGCATGACTCTTTTGAGCTGTGGTCGGGTAGTAATCAAAGCACAGTGGGAACTCACACGAGACAAATGATGATCTCATGTCGACAGACTAACCTGTACTCATGTCACATGTGAACTGCTATCTGAAAATAGGTATAGTACCAACTAGCATGTTCCAGGCGAGTCCGTCCAGTGTACTCATAATCCAATGAGCACCTGTATACTATCATAGGTGACTAACTGACACCAATGTCTTGTGAGACCGGCCGCCGCCTCTCGCCAGGGTCTCGATAAGTACACACTAGTCTACTGCGGAATATCGATGCCTAATCTCGATACTCCAACGACTAGGGACATTTAAGGATGTGCTCATAGACCACCCAGCTCTGACGTATATGATCGTCATCATACTGCAGGTAGTCAAGCAAGAATGCTATGGGCTCTATCAACATGTAATAGTGATCTGTAATGTCACCTATAACATGTACACGATGATAAACACAAACCAGATAGCATACTATCATCTCGAGTAAGACTGTTCTATCCGTATAAGTCCTCTCTCAATCATCGCAACCGCGTGCCTGCAATCCAATAATTGACTTGAAGGCACTATAGTCAACAATATATTATGTAGGATTTTACTGATAACATCATATTACTCCAAATATTACCCAAATCTAGTAAAAAAATTATAGTTTTGAGAATAAAATACATACGTAAAAATTTAGGCCATAATGTGATAACCTAAACTTAGATACATATACCCCCTAATAATTTTTAGAAAGGAATTTTAATAAATAGATATGATTTTGTAAAAATTTGGTTATCTTATATTTTAGGATTTGACCGCAATGGATAAGAGCAAAAAAGATATGGGGTGATATGCCAAGCAATGTCAGTTAGTAAAATATTATATATTCATATCTTGTGACTACAAATAGATATATAAAGATATAAACATATATAATGTATATATAATACTAGATTTACGTAGATACAATTTACTGGTACTATTAGCTATAATCTTGCACCATATAGGGTTGTAAACATGCGGGTCGGGTCGTATAACGACTACTATTCGAATCATTCGCAACCCAACAGATAAAATAAAAGAATTATAAAGAAAGACTTAAAATACCAAGTTATATTATATAAACGTACTAGGGTGTTACAGTCTGATTGAAAGGTGTCCATATCTTGTAGGAAATATATATGCCCTAGAGGCCATTATTAGTATTGGATACTATGGATATGTATATATGTACATGACAATCTTGCTCGAAATGATAGTATGCTATATGTTTTGCTTTTATATTAATATGTGCATATGTTTTACTTGATATTGCGTACTACTTATACATGTTGATAAAGCCTGTGGGATTACTGCTTGACTACCAGTATTGTGATGGCGGTCATACTTGTGAGGGCTGGGTAGTCTATAAGTATATCCTTAAACTGTCCCTAGTCGTAGGAATATCGAGACATGGCATCGATATTCTAGAGTAGACTAGTGTATACGTTTCTAGACCCCGACGAGGGGTGATGGTTAGTCTCACAGCCATTGGTGTGTTTCACCTAAGATTGTATACAGGTGCTCACAGTGGGTGGGTACACTAGACGGACCCCCCGAGAACTGCTGGATGGTATTATACCTAACTTCATATGGCAGTTCTCATGTGGCATGTGTACAGGTAGTCTGTTGACTTAAGATCATCATTTGTCTCGTATGAGTTCCTACTGTGCTTTGATTACTACCCTGTCATGGCTCGAAGGAGTTATGCAAACAGGTTTTAGTTAGGTACAGCCCCGAGCCACATGGAAGCAGTGAGTGATTGTTAGGGATTCGTCTCTCCCGGTATGGGGAGTTGATGTCGTACAAGGTTTGGTTGGTCAACACCATAAGCCCCTGGTCAGGGCAGTTGAAAATTACTTATAGTTAGATCAGTAATTTCTCGGATGGTCTTGAGCCACACCAGCACAAGTTAGCAGAGTTAGTAGGGGTCTGACGTTAACCACCCCTAGACCTGATATTCGATACACTAGGACGAACAGACCGGACTGTACGGATATTATCACGGTTAGGCTCAGTAGAGGTTTAGATAAGTTTGCTCTTGTAGGGTTACCTAGCACGACAGCAAGGTTTCGGGAGGCATCGTCGATGCTAATTTAAAAATTTGTCATAAAGAGCCCTAACCTGGAATCATAACTAGAAAATCCGACGAATACAAACATGTAATCAACCATTACATCTAAGTGAATGAGGAATACAACCTTTGTAGACCGGTCCTTCACTTCTAAAGCTCCGTGTAGTAGTCCCTTCGCTCTAAGTAGTGAATACCGAACTCTAGTAAGGGTTCACATGAAAAAATGAACAAACTTGCTCGAAGTCTTCGAGGCCGAAGATGATCTACGTCGAGGAGACTAAAACTCAAGCTATATCTTCACTAATGATAGATAAGTGAAACAAACACCCTAAACTAAATGGCTAATATAGTAGAGGATGATGGAGTAGGAAATGGGCTTGCTTTAGATTTTATTTTCTCACAATATTTCATCACTTTCTCAAAAGCTGGAGAGCTTTAAGAGGAAGAAGAAGATGAAGTGATCAAGTGATGGAAGAATAAATCACATGAGGTTAGAAATGCAACCATGGTGAGTACAAGACATACACTAACCATTGTAGAGACTAAACCATGGCTAAGTGTTAAGGTTGGGTTAATAAATATCTTAAGCTAGACAAAAAAAGTGGACTTAGTCAATGGTTCTACAAGCTTCAACCATTAAACCAATTTCCATTAATTTTGATTAACTTAAATAAATAAAACTCTTCATAACATCTAGCATGGTGTGAGTCTTTACATCCTTATAGCATGTATAACCTAGTATGACACATGAATATATATATCACATATATATTTTGTGCAAAATAAAACAATACAATTAACATATATCACATATATGTTAAGTGTATCATTAAGTGAGAAAAATAAATACTTAAGTGAGCTAATATTAGTTAATGTAATGTAACATATCAAATATATAATTATACATTAAATTATTAAATCAACACTTGATTTAATAATCCGGCTATATTACATATAACCGAATAATATCAAATGTAACAAGTTATCGAATCAACACTTGATCCGATAGCCCGGCTATATCACATATAACCAACCTATGTCACATATTGCGAGAATAGAATGCGGTATCACATACGCGCATTAATCTCGGTCCCGCACATATCCCATATGTGCTCCTACTTCATTTCGCATGTACCAGGAAACCTCTGTGTAGGACTCTAAAGACTCGTTAATACGCCGGCAGTAGGTGATGATCATATCAAACACCCACAAGATGCAAGCGGTCTTCTAAACGTAACGGCTACCCGGGTATTGAGCGATTAAAAGATCAACAAGAAAGCCTGCTCATACTCCTGCGAATCCAATCAGTAACACTACCGTACAGTCCGGTCTCTTCGTCATATATGCCACATATCTCGTCTAGGGGTGGTAAATGTCAGACCTCAGTAACTCGATAAGTTATGCCGATATGAGGATCATAACGGATCGAGAAACTACTGATAATACTTACCAGTATATCTCCGAATCAGCCCTGGCCAAGGACTTCCTGTTATAACCAATCGAGCGCAGCATAACATCAACCCCCAATACCGGGAGAGACAAATCCTCTCTTATCGCCCATTGCCTCCATCTGACTCGGGACTGTACCCAAAAACCACCTTTTTGCATGATCTCTTAACCGTGTTATGGTGGAAATCAAAGCACAGTTGGAATCACACAAGATCTATGACGATCTTAGGTCGACAGACTAACCTGTACCAGTGTCACCAGAGAACTGCCATCTGACGTAAGGTATAATATCATCTGGGAGTTCTCGGCCAGTCCGTCCAGTGTACCCAGTCTCCACTGAGTACCCGTACACCATCTCTGATGTCAAACACCAATGGATATAAGATCATCCATCGCCCATCTACATCGGTCGAGAAGCTATATGCTAGTCTACTCTGGTATATCGATGCCCTGTCTCGATACACCCACGACTATGAACATTAAAGGATGTACTCACGAACTACCTTTGTCCCAGTAGTATGATGCATAACATAATCCAGGTAGTCAAGTACACATCCTAAGGGCTTTACCAACATGTAATAAAGAGACAATCAGTGACATGTTAAGATAAAGAGTAACCAGATAGCATTCTATCATGTCGAGCAAGAAAATCCTCCCTATGTATGTCCAAGAATCCACTATAATATACATCATATGTACAATAATGGTCTCTAGGGCATACATATAACTAACAATCTCCCACTTGCACTAGGGCCATTATATAGTAGTGGTTGTAGTATCCCATACTCAACCATCCCATAAAAGTCTCTCTTGTGAAAAGGCTTTTGTGAGTGGATCCGCCGTGTTGTCCTCTGAGTCTACTCTCCTAACCTCGATCCCCTGGAGATCAAATATCTCTATGATATGATGATACTTCCTTAGAATATTTCTGGACTACTGATGGGACAGGGGTTCCTAGGTATAAGCCACAACTTCATTGTCACACAATGGTAGGAATGAAGTTCATCTCATGAACTAATATACACCCAGACTGCCTCTTTGGTTGCTTCGTTGGTAGTGATGTATCCAGCCTTTATCGTCTAGATTGTCACGGTATCTAGCTTTGAACTCTTCCAACATACCGTCCCACCACTGAGGGTAAAGACAATGCATGTGACTGATATTCAGTCGTCCTTACTACCCTGGAACCTATCCAGTGATTCTCCCCTGGATCGATTGATACCATCTCACTACACCAAGTGAGAATACTAACATCCACTTAGATCTATCTCATAGATCCAAAACCAAGGATTTAGGAGGTATCACCTTGCTCCTACATGGAGAATCCTTGTGATAAGAGGAGATTGACCGAGTGCAGCATAGAAAACTCTTTTCCTATCAAGAGTATCTCTTCCACGTACAATACGAGGAAGACCACCTTACTCTCTACAACCTTTTTATATATACAAGGTTCATCTATCATTTTGATGAAGTCAAACGCTTTGAACACCGCATTAAAATAGATGTTCCAACTCCGCGATACCTGCTTTAACCTGTAAAGCAACTTGCACACGTTTTTGCTGCTTCCACTGTCTATGAAGCCCTCTGGCTGTGTACTTATAGATGCTTTCTTCTAAATCAGTATTTAGAAAAGCAGTCATGACACTCAACCGCCAGATATCATAGTCATGGTATGTAGCAACGGCAAGTAGGACCCGGATGGACTTAAGCATAGCTACTGGAGAAAAGCTTTCATCATAATCCATACCTGGTCGATGACGAGAACCTTTTACAACATGTCTAGCTTTGAAAGTCTCAACTTTTATATCTACACCAAGTAATCTTATCAAGATATACTTGATCCTAATGGTGATTTAACCCTTCAGATAAAGCAACCAAAGTTCATACTGTGTTGGTGTATATGGATTCCATCTCAGATCGCTAAGCATCCAGCCATTCTTACAAAGTCACCACTCTTGATGGCCTGCTCGAATCTAGTTGGCTCATCATCTCATGATGCAATCCTCGCTCCCACTGTCATTGAGAATACCGAAGTATCTCTCAGGCGGATGAGAAACCCTAATAGATCGGCGGAGAGCCTGAGGTTCGTCGGGAGCTATTGAACCCTCTGGTTTTACCAAATTGTCTGTTGTAGTTTGTATACGTGGAACTTCTTCCAGTTCTACCTCATGACCACAAATTTCTTTCAAAATAAATTCCTTTTCTAAAAAGGTGGCATGCCGAGAAATAAAACACCTTTTGTTCCCCGGTGCGGTAGAAGATATTCTCTTGCGAATGCTTGGGATATCCAATAAACTTCCACACAACTGACCTTGCCGCGAGCCTGTCCGGATTTTGCTTTTGACATAGGCCAAAACCCCCATATCTTAATTTGCTTAAGACTTGGGCTCTTCCGATACCATATCACATATGGAATGGTTGGCACCTGATTTAGTAGGAACCCTATTCAATAGGTATGCAACTTCCCAAGTGCATAACTCCCAAAAGGAAATAGGAAACTCAGTAGTACTCATCATAGAACGCACCATATCTAATAGGGTGCGATTGCTCCGTCCTGATACACCATTGTGCCGTGGTGTATACGGAGGAGTAATGCTGAGAGAGAATCTCATTCTCCTTTAGAATAGTCCAGGAACTCCGTGTTCAAGTATTCTCCTCCCTGATCACATCAAAGGACATAATACTTATACCCATTTTGGTTCTTTACTTCTGATTTATATTCATTGAATTTCTCAAAAGGTTCAGACTTATGTTTCAACAGGAACATATGTTCGTATCTTAAGAGATCATCAGTGAAAGTAATGAAGTATAAAGAATCAGACCTGGGATTTGTAGACAGGGGACCTACATACATCATCATGTATCAATCCCAAGAGTTTAGTAACTCTTTCTCTGTTTCCAGTAGACGGAGCTATGGTCATTTTATCTTTGTGACATGACTGGCAAGTTTCACAAGATATAAATTCAAACTGATTTAAATATACATCTTAAAGTAACTTAGCTAGTCGGGTTGCATTGATATGATTTAGTCTACAATGCCTTAAGAAGGATTCGTTCATTTCTGAACTCTTCCTCTTGTGTGTGTTCTGCGTTAAGGACTCTGGTTTGATTTAGAACGTATATGCTATTAGATAACGCGCCTGATCCGATCAACTCTTGATATAGGAAATGTTCAAAACATTATCCAACAATAAAAAATTATATCCTTCTTTACTTAATAAAGAGACTGATATGATGTTGTATATCAGGTTCGGTATTTAATAACATTCATTCAGAATCAATTGATTTGGTAATACAGGGTGATAACTGCCAACATCTTGGCTACAACAATTGCACCATTTCCAACTCTTGAAATTTTATCACCCATTCTTAGTTCTCTACCTATCTGTAGCCTATGTAAAATATTACATATTTGGGATCCTGATCCGGTATCTCATACCTAGAACGTAGAGGATACTGAGAAACGGTTCTTGGTATTGAACACACCCGAAGAAGATGCATCATCAAGCACATTCTTTGTTTGGGCGGTACGGGAATCCTGGTAATCCCCTATTTTCTGCTCGGTCTAATAACAATTATAAGTTGGAGCGGGACCAATGTTCCCCAGCACAGTGAACAAGCGGGTTCGGTCAATACATCCATATTATCATCTTGATTAAGGTGTGACATAGTCCCTACCTAGAGAGAGAGAGAGAAGAAAATACTCGGCGTAAGCTATTGCAAGATTAGATTGGTTATTATTTTATCTAATCAGGATGGCTCCCACTATTTTTATCAAATCTTCCTTCAAACCCTAAAAGGAAAGACTAGCCGGGATTAATTACACCCAATAAGTTTGCCAATCATTCAGCCAAGCCAGTGCCGGTACTTTGAGGGAGGTTCCCCGTGCTTTCGCACGGACCTAATTAAAATAAACCTTGTTTTCCTAGGGTGGTAACCCTGTTTACACCTTTCTAGGAACCTACTTGACCGACTAATTGCAATGTGTAAAACTCTCCCAGGAGTAACTCTTACTCGCAGCGGGTATCGGGATCCAACCATCTCATAGAAGGTATGCAATCGCATTGCAAATTTCAACACTTGAAATTCCCGATAATATTTTGCCCCTAGCGTCCTATGATCTTGACGGAGGCCAAACTGCCCATAGTCCGCTAATCAAGTTCAACCCGTCATTTCCTGATTGAATTAGACCCACCCGCACGACCCTTGACGGTGGCCAAACAACGCCGTACGAATACCCTAATCCAATCGCATCATATGCTAGCAGATAAGCACTAATCAGCTACCGTACACTACGTCTTGACGGAGGCCAAACCACCGTAGCACGAATACTAAATACTAATCTGAAATGTCGGAGGGCTACGATAGTTTTTTTTTAAAACCTTTTGCGTAATGAACTTGATATCGTTGTAGAATCGAGTGATTTTGAAAAGGAGTCTTTTGAGGCTTTTACTAGTTTTGCTAAAGAGGTCACTCCCGGTGAAGGGATCTCAGCTCTTTCCTTATCGAATAAGATGCAGGATATTTCACAAATACCACTATGCAAAGCAAAAACTATAGAAGCAATCAAAATACAAACTGAGTGGGTTGTAGCATCTGCTAGTTTTGCTAAAGAGGTCACTCCCGGTGAAGGGATCTCGACAAACCGAGTGGGTTGTAGCATCTTTAGGTTTCTTTTATTTCATTAATCTCATTAATGAAGTCCCATCAATTTATGATTCCTAAGCATCACAGAAGAAACGTAAGCATCAATATCTCATATATATATATATAATTTAAGCATTCGTCTCAAAATATCTAATGATCACATCACAGAATATCAGTAACAAAAATCACATATGAAATATTGGATATACTAGGATTTCCGGGTTTTAAATTAAGCCTGTATAAAATACGGATTCCACGATCGTGAAGAATAGCCAAACCCACATCCCTAGACCCCTACGAGAGCGGCAAGCAAACCTATCAGTTCTAGAGTTAGGAGACCCGGACTCGACTCCTCGAGATAGTCTCCCACTGGAATCTAGAACGTGGTTACTTATGCTCCCCTCCTTGGGTCTCTCCTAATGCGGAAAAGTAAATAATATACAAAACCGGTGACATCTTCCTCAACCCGGAAGTGCCCCAATAAAAGAATATTACATACAAGTTTTTACATGAATGAAAATGAAAAACTCTCATTTCACATAAAAGCCCCCGGATATTCAAACACGACGATCCAATATTGTAGGGTTTCCTTAGCACCATGCCTAGGGTTTGCAAGCATCAAACATGCCACAACAAAAAATTTAGGGGTGCTAAGCAAACATCATAGGAATCATACTAGAAAGTTAGGGTAACAAAACTTGTAATCAAACATTACAATGAGAAGTGAATAAGAAATACAACCTTTGTAGATCGGTCCTTCAGTTCTAAAGCTTCGTGTAGTCGTCCCTTCGCTCCAAGCATCGATCTCCCGAACTCAATTTGGACTCTACAAAGGGTAGTGAGAAAGCATGCTAGATGTCTTCGTGGCCGAAGATGATTTACGTCGAGGAAAGTCAAGCACAAGCTACCTCTTCACAAAGTGATGAACTTGGTGAAGCAAACATCCTAAACTAAATGGTAAGTAGTAGAGGATGATGAAGTTGGAATTTTTCTCACTTTGGATTTGATTTTCTCACATGGATTCTTCATCTACTAAAAACCCTAGAGCTTGAAGAGATGAAGAAGATGATGAACAAGAGAATGAACCAAAGAATGAGATGAGCTTAGAATTGCAACCATGGGTAGGTTAGTGTCATGTGCTAACCCTGGTAGAGAATAAACCATGGCTCTGTGACTATGGTTGGGTCAACAAATATCTTAAGTAAAACAAAATGAGTTGAAACATCAATGAACATTACAAGCTTCTTCAAGCTTCTAGCCGTGACACAATTTCAATCAATTTTTTAATTACTTAATCAATTAAAACCCTAACATAATCATGGTCATGGTGTGATTCTCACACACCCAAGTTGCATATATAACCTAGCATGATACATAATATATATCATATATATATAATGTATATACAAGTGAGAAAAAGAAATGGCCAAGTGAGCAATATTAGTTAATGTAAATTCATGTATCAAATATATAATTATACATTAAATCATTAAATCAACACTTGATTCAATGATCCAGCTATATCACATAAAACCGACTAATATCAATAATATCAACTTACCGAATAAACACTTGATTCGATAACCCGGCTATATCACATATACTCGGCCGATATCATATATCACGAGAATACAATACGGCACCACATACTCGTATCAATCTCGGTCCCGCACATATCATATATGTGCTCCTACTCCGTTTCTCTTGAGCCAGGAAAACTCTGTGTTGGAATCTAAAGACTCGTCAATACGCCGGCAGTAGGTGGTGATCATATCAGTCACCCACAAGCCGCAAGCGGTCTGCTAAACGTAACGGCCACCCGGTTATTGAGCGATCAGAAGATCAACAAGCAAGCCTTCTCACACTCCTGCGAATCCAATCAGTAACACTACCGTACAGTCCGGTCTCTTCGTCTGATATGTCGCATATCTCGTCTAGGGGTGGTAAACTTCAGATCCCAGTAACTTGATAAGTCATTTCGATGTAAGGTCCATAACGGTTTCAGAAACTACTGATAACACTTACCAGTAGATCTCAGCAACCGTGGCCAGGGATTTCCTGCTATGGCCAATCGATCATAGCGCAACATCAATTCTTAATACCGAGGGAGACGAAATCCCCTCCTATCACTCATTGCCTCCATGTGACTCGGGACTTTACCCAAAAACCACCTGTTTGCACGACGCAGTAGAGCCGTGGTATGGTGGAAATCAAAGCACAGTAGGAGACACAAGACTCTATGACGATCTCGGGTCAACAGACTAACCTGTACCAGTGTCACCAGAGAACTACTATCCGACGTGAGGTATAATACCATCTAGGAGTTCTCGGCGAGTCCGTTTAGTGTACCCAGTCTCCACTGAGCACCCATATACCATCTCTGATGTCAAACACCAATGGATATGGGATCATCCATTGCCCATCGCATAGGTCGAGAAGCTATACGCTAGTCTACTCTGGAATATCGATGTCCTGTCTCGATATTCCCTCGACAAGGAACAATTAAAGGATGTACTTACAGACTACCCAAACCCTACTAGTATGATCTCTATCATAATCCCGGTAGTCAAGTACAGATCCTAAGGGCTTTATCAACCTGTAACATAAAGACATCAACTGTACATGTTAAGATAAAGAGCAACCAGATAGCATACTATCATGTCGAACAAGAAATTCCTCCCTATATATGTCCAAGCATCCGCTATAATATACATCATATGTACAATAATGGCCTCTAGGGCATACATATAACTATCAATCTCCCATTTGCACTAGGCCCATATGTTGTAGTATCCAATACCCAACAATCAGCAGTGGTTGTAGTATCTCATACTCAACCATCCCATAAAAGTCTCTTTTAGGAAATGGCCTTTGTGAGTGGACCCGCCGTGTTGTCCACTGAGTCTACTCTCCTAAACTTGATCTTCCTAGAGATCAACCATCTCCATGATCAGGTGACACTGCCTTAGAATATGTCTGGGTCACTGAAGGGACGGGGGTTCCTAGGCCAAAGCCACAGCTCCATTGTCACACAATGGTTATATATATATATATATATACCCAGACTACCTCTTTGGTAGCATCGTTAGTAGCGATGCATTCAGCCTTTATCGTCTAGTTTGCCACGGTATCTAGCTTGGAACTCTTCCAACATACCGTCCCTCCACTGAGCGTAAAGACAAATCCCATGACTGACTTTCAGTCAACCCTATTACTCTGGGAGCTTGAATTGGTAAAGGACACCCACTGGAGTTCACCATTACCAAACTCCAAGAACATTTCTTCAGTGCTTCTCAAGTACTTAAGAAGGTTCTCCAAAGTTGTCCAGTGATTCTTCCCAGGATCATTTGATACCATCTCACTACACCTAGTGAGAATCCTAACATCCACTTAGATCTATCTCATAGATACAAAAACCGGGATTTTAGGAGGTATCAGCTGGATCCTATTTAGAGAATCAATGTGATAAGAGGAGATTGACCGAGTGTAGCATAGTAAACTCATTTCCTATCAAGAGTATGGCATATACGTGTAATAAAAGGAAGACCACTTTACTCTCTACAACCTTTTTGTATATCCAAGGTTCATCTACCATTTTGATGAACTCAAACACTTTGACTACTACATCAAAGCAGATGTTCCAACTCCGCGATACCTGCTTTTGTCATGACCCAAAATTTAGATGTGACAAGCACATAGATTGTGGAATATCTAAAAATATATACACAACCCGAGTAAGCCGAAACTAAGATCAAAAATCCTTTTTGCGGAATTCTTTATAAAAATTTAGTTTTTAAATATAAAAAATAGTTTTTGTGTAATTAACATAAAACAAGCATAAGGTGTTAAGTTTGGTTGCATCCCTAGTTGGGATAAACAATATCAACAGCGGAATAAAATTTACAACTTATATGAGACCAATAGAATCACAGATATAAAAAAATATCCACTAACATAACCACGATCATACCTGTCAAATAATATACATAAACATCTCTCGTTCTAAGTCATAGTATAAGGTCTGATGGAGATTTTCTAGATACAAAGATAAGATACAAAAAAGAGAAAGTTACTTATAACATTTCAAAAAAATAAAGTATTATTTTTGGGAATTTTCATAATTTAATATTAATTTTTAATGAATATTTTAATAGTCGGTATAATTAAATACCGATAAATGGTGAAAATTCCAGAGAAAATTATGGAAATTCTAAGATAGGTTATTTTGTTGAATTATGCCATTTTACAGTTTTTATGATGAATTATATGCGACTTTAGTGTTAATCGCGATCAAAAATCGCTAACTGGATTTTTGGCTTTTTGTGCAAAAATGTGCACATATTATTTTTCAACACTTGTCATACTTGTTTCATGTTTTGGACCCATGTTAAGCCTAGGGTTGAACCATGCTTAGATGACCATGGTTGATTGAACCAATTGGTTAGGTTAGTGGGGTTACTTAAAGGTTGTTAGCTTTGTGTTAGGGTGATTAGGGTTAGGTTGACTTGTGTAGGAGAGAGGGTGAGCCATGATGGCTTGAGCAAGCAACATTAAGAGAGAGAGGTGGTCAGGGTGTGCCATGATCCATATCATTCTATAATCCCTTGTGTTCTTGCACTCACCCCTCTCACTCATATCACCCCCTCTCATATCAACTCAAATGGCTCTCATCTCTCACATCACTCTCTCTCACACTCACACACACACACATCAGCCCACCATCAAGCACAACCATAGCCCAAACAAAAGCAACAGCCACATCAACTGCTGCAACAGCACACATCAGCCCCCATATACACCATCAGCCCCATATCAAACATCATCAGCACACTTTCAGCCACCAGAACAGCAGCTACATCAGCACAACTTTAGCACATATTTGCATCAACATCATTCAAATCAACAACCCCCTACATCTGCTGCTGCTACAGCCAAAGCAACATCCTTTTAACCAACAGCAGCAGCTGTAGCCCAAACAACAGCAGCTGATGTAAAAAGTGCAGCCCCAATATCAACACTTCATGCCTCAATTCTGCATCAGCTCAACACATTTCAGCCCATTGTATCAGCAACAGCAGTAACATCATTTAAACAACCCCACACCCTCATCACACTACACACTATCACCCGAGCAACCACAACAAAACATCATCCACTGCAGTTGCTGCTGCAACAGCAACAACAAAAAGGAAAATAGCAGCAACAGCAGCCTGATGCAGCAGCAGCCCAAGGAGCAGCTCAGCATGCAGCACAATACCCCTCCTTCCTCCTTCATCCTCTCTTCTCCTTCATCCTAGGACCCCCTTGAGGTATAATCTCACAACCCAACTCCTATCTTGCAAAATTATAGTTGTTTAGCTGAAAACTTAGTGTTATTAAGTAGATTAGTACTAGTTTAGATAAATTTGAGTGAGATGTGGCCAAGTGATGGTCTTGATCGTTAGGGTAACCTTATTAAGTGTATTTGAGACCATTGTAACCAAGATTACCCCAGTTTCCCAGTTGGTTACCTGAATGTTTCAACTTGGCGTATTTTAGCAACTTTATCGATTTTGTGACTTTTCTGGTATCTGCTTCAACCCGAGACCTCTAAAATAAAATTGACTTAGCAGTAAGCTGTGCAGGCACCCTGGAACATCCCACAAAGCCCTAGTACCCAACTCCCATACCAGGCCGCAGATAAGTTCCCTCTGGCCGCAATTTGCGGCCAGAGCTGTAAGAATCACTCTCGTTTTGCATGCACGGCTCTTTTACCTGTAGACTTGACCCTGGGCATGTCTAGTTTGGACTGGTTCCAGTTAGGGTGAAATCTTGGTTGATTTTCATATGTTGGCGCATGATTTACGACCTGTTTTCATATGGATTTTGGTATTCGATGATTCACTTCTGTCGGGTGGTGCTGGAACGCCAACGGCAGAGGGATATTGGTTGTGATTGCACGCGAGGCTACTGGTTTTTACCTATGGGCGTAGCGTGCACCATTTTTGTTTCCGACATGGTTTTCATGTGTTTTAGCGTGTGATATTCTTGTAGGTACCCTACGTGGCGTCGAAGCGTTGGAGATGCAAATGGCGACATCGGCACCGGCACACATAAGAAAGGTGAGTAGATTTATATCTACGGGGAGAAGTCGGATGGATGGCTTATAGCACCCCCGCAGTCCGTGGTGATGTATACGGATGCATATACACACCTACAAATATTATATGTTATTGTGATTATGATGATGTTTAGAATGGATAATTGCAGTGCTTGGATGATTTAGTATCGCGAAACCCTAGAGTAGTGGGTGCACTACACATATACATACACATATGCATACATGCATACTTCCTTATTCATATGTGCTTATGCGATTCCATATAGATATGTGTTCACATGGGTATGGGACTATGTGTTCACATACAGACTTGAGGATGATACATGGGATTGAGATGAGTCGATGATATTTGATCCGAGATTATGATATCGGTGATATAGTAAAATTCGTATTTGAGATAGGTCTTGATGCTTTAGCGGGTCTTGGATGACGATGCTATGTGCATAGTGATATAAATATAAAATGATCGACATGTGATTATGTTACGAGATATGATATGACATGTGATTGATAGGATATGTGCGTGTCAAGTTTAGTTCTAAATACCGCAATCAAGACGGTTTCGCACGTAGCTAGCCGGTTGAGTACGGGTCGTCCGCAGGGAGATGGGAATCTTTTTCTATGTGTTTTTCGACGAGTTAAGTCCGGTTGTTCAGATTTTGTTTGTAGTTATCTAAGTGTTGAGTTGATATTTAAAGAGAGCTTGTTAGGGTTAGGATTAGGTTAGTTTGAGTTAGGAGTCTCCACATCTTTCGTTGCCCCACTTAATGTCGGTGTTACGGTAATCGGCAACAACGGGGATTAGCACGACTAGGAAGGAACTTGCGAGTATAAGCTAGGCTTTCCAACGCATAGTCCTTCCTTTTGGTGCTTGTCCGTCCGTTCTTGGCTCTTATCCATAACCTCCGGTTAATTCAACCACAACCGGTCTCACTACGGAATCACCGCTATCATGTAGGATAGGGTGCCGTAAGGAGCGGATTGTGGTTGGGTTAACGGGAGTTGATTTAAGTTGTTGGGCAAGGAAAGAGTGAGAGAGATTTCCTTCTCTCAAACTTCCCTTATCCTACCCTAACAAGTATAGAACTACTCACACTTCATAATACGGAAAAATAAAACAACACAAAAGAGGAAGATAGAAAGAAAGAGATTAGAAGAATACGACTAACTGTTTGCGACCTCACCTTGGCGAGGATCAAGCGTAAGTATCATTGTCGTATGCAAGGATAAAGAAAAAGAGAGAAGAAACAAATAACAAGGAAATAACAACAACTACTTAACAATTAAAATTACAACAATTATAACAAGTAAAGAAAGAGACAAGCATGATAATAGAAATGGTCTTCTTTATTCATCACTCTTCACTCAAAAGCTCACTTACAAGTTTAATGGAGAAGAGGTGAGAAGAGGAAGAAGAACATGTACTAAAACCTAGCAAAGAAAAATACAAGATTATGGACCCTTTCCTTCACAAACTTCTGGGCTATTTATAGGCCAAAACATGAAACCCTAGGGCCACCACCAGAACCCTGATGAAAAGACCAACCTACCCCCAAAATCCCTGTATGTTTGGCGCCAGAACGGCCGCGCAAGCGCGGCCAAAACCCCTCTTTGGCCGCGCTTCCGCGGCCATTCTGTGGAGTTGGGATTTGGGCCTTTTTGTGGTGGCCTGGTTTTCTTAGCACTTTCTTCTGGAATATGTATTTTCTTCAATTGTTTTCACGATTTTTCCAGAATTTCTGTTGAAGGAAAGGTGGACTTTTTGTTAAGATTTTGTCATGATTGTCTCGAGCGCCGCGTAGATCTCTTGGATCTTGTGCTACCATTGAGCCTTGTGCCTGAAAACGACATCGATTTGACATTTTGTCTTCCTACTGGTATCTGGTAACAAACGGATGAGGGACGGAGACCGTGTTTTATCTGTGGTCGGCAAGAACCCGGATTTTTTCGTCTTTTCCATGAATTTCTCCGTTTGAGAACCGGGAACCTGTATCCTGCAATTGACTAGCAAACACGGCTCAAGAGTATCTACTGACATGCAATGTGATAAAAATTGGGCGGTATGAAAATGCAAAAATCTGATATGAACAAATACCCCCAAACTTATCATTTGCTCGTCCCGAGCAAAGTCCATTTATTCACAAAAAATTTCCTAACCTCACTTTCGCAGGGAACGCGATTGCACTGAGCATGTGCAACAAGCCGTTAAACCTCTAGGTGTCCCTAGTAGGAGGAGTGTTGTCTCCTGAGGGTTTTCAGCGGATACTACCCACAAAATCCGGTCAAGTTGGTTTGTAAAAATGACTAAGTTTCAAACCCTAAAGTTTTGTTTTAGAAAATAACAATTCTATAATCCTTAGTCTAGACTATCGAACCTTTATTTTTCACACCTCACATCTTATTTAACTACAGATTTTATATGTCTTTACGTGCAGTGCGGATAGTGTCGTTAAGTTCCAGAAGGATCGATTAGAGTCATCATGTCGCACAATAAAGCCCAGATAACAATTTTAAAAGGATCACATAAGTTTTATAATGAGTTAAGCATTTTTCAAGTTTTGTCTTGCAGTAAGGTTTCAACTTTAGAATTTCTATCTTCCTTAACAGGAAACTAAGTCGTATTTTTCACTCCACCTCTTTCTTGTTTTCATTTCATACACACCACTGTGAACGTGCACTAGTCTTTATCAAAGAGTAAAACCTTCATATCTCCGTTAAAATTTTTTTTTAAAAGCCTGTCTTTTATCAAGATTATTCTCACACAAAGAACCGTTAGGAATTTTAACTCGGAGAGAACACTTGCTTGACTTAGCCTTAAACTGGACTTTCTAGGCTTCTTAGCGAGCTTTGGGCCAATGCACCCAAACCAGTTGGTTTTAGGGCATTAGGTGTAGAAACACCCCAGCGGACTTAATTACTCAAGTTACCTAGGTCCAAAAACAAAAGACAGTTTGGCATGAAAATCAGATGATTTAATACGAACGGAGATATAACCGGCAGTTCAAATATTTTTTGGATAAAAGACGTGTCTAGTGGGTTTGGTGTGTAATCATTCCAATCAAGTTTTAGATGGGTTATTTTTCAGACTTAGCTCCTATTACGGCATCAATAACATTCCTTCATATTCGCTTTACTTCATAAACTATTCTTGACATTACTTATTTCAGAACAAACCTATTTGATCCTCAGAAAATCATTTATCTGTTTAAAAGTTCAAACATGAAAGACTTGTCATCTAATTCCCAAAATCTTACGACACGTGTAGTGTGATGTAAAGACGTATATCAGCTATAGTTAACTTCAAAGGAGAGTTATCTTTCAGGTTTTCAAAATCCAAACATAAGATCTAGTTATTCCTATTTTTTTCAAACAAAAACCGTCGAATGTTGAATCAGAGTTCTTCCACAAGCTAACTTGACAAAAAAGTTTTTATATTTTTTAGAAAATTTTCAAATTTTTATGGATTTAATGGATTTAATATGCAGATGCAAAATATACATATGAATGCGAAGGTAAGAAATACGTACCGAGCGTACCCCCAAACTTAAACTGGACAGTGTCCTCACTGTCGTAGCATGAAGAGAGCAGTTGGAAGGTTCAAAATTGTCGGTTAGTGATACACAATTTTTTGTTTTTGTTTTTAAAGAAAAAGAATATACACAAATATAAACAAAATGGTTTGTACATACCCCCAAACTTATTTGGAACAGTGTCCACTGTTCTTGGCTGGATAACCGAAGTTTGGAGGTAGGCAGAGGAAGATTATGCAAGGTAAACCGGCTCCTGTAAGAACAGGAGCTCCTCTGTTGGTTCGGCGCTAAGGTACGGTTTGCATCGGTGTCCGTTCACTTTGAAGAGTGAACCGTCCTTTGGATTTTCCAAATCTACAGCGCCCTGCGGATACACAGTCCGCACAAAATACGGCCCTTTCCAGCGAGATCGGAGCTTTCCAGGATGGAAGTGAAGTCGGGTGTCGTAAAGAAGTACCTGCTGACCAGGTACGAAGGTTTTGCGCACAAGGTGTTTATCATGAAACACCTTCGTTCGATTCTTAACGACAACCGCATTGTCGTAAGCCTCATCCCTAAGCTCGCTCAGTTCGTTCAGCTGCAGCTTCCGATGGCTGCCCGCGTCCTCCAGAGACAGATTCAGCTCCTTTATCGCCCAAAACGCGCGATGCTCGATTTCGACAGGAAGGTGGCAGGCTTTTCCGTACACAAGCCGATAGGGAGACATGCCCAGGTCGGTCTTATAAGCGGTTCTAAATGCCCAAAGGGCATCAGTGAGTTTCAAAGACCAATCCTTACGGTTCTTGGAAACCGTTTTCTCCAGTATCTGCTTGATTTGCCGATTTGAAACTTCGGCCTGCCCGCAGGTTTGGGGGTGGTAGGGCGTAGAAAGCTTATGATTAATGGAGTATTTCCGCATCAAGGCCTCGAAAGTCCTATTGCAGAAATGACTTCCATTGTCGCTAATGATCGCTCGGGGGTGCCCAAACCGTGAGAAAATGTTTTCTTTAAGGAACCTAACGACAACCTTGTTGTCGTTAGTTCGGCTGGGCACAGCCTCGACCCATTTAGAGACGTAATCAACAGCTAGAAGAATGTACAAGTTCCCAAAAGAGCTGGGAAACGGCCCCATGAAGTCTATCCCCCAAACATCGAAAATCTCCACAACCAAGATCGGTTGGAGCGGCATCTCGTTCCTCCGGGATATCCGGCCCATGTGTTGGCACCGGGAGCAAGTCTTGCAATAATCGTGAGCGTCTTTGAAAAGTTGTGGCCAGTAGAAACCACATTGCAAGATCTTCTCAGCTGTCTTTCTGGGCCCAAAATGCCCGCCACATGCTTGGTCGTGGCAAAATGACAGCACACTCTTGAATTCCTCATCTGGGACACACCGACGAATAATCTGGTCGGGACAGTACTTGAACAAGTAGGGTTCGTCCCAGTAAAAGTGTTTTACTTGGGATAAGAAGCGAAGTCTGTCCTGACTCGACCATTCGGTCGGTAGTAATCCCGTGGCCAAATAGTTCACAATATCTGCGAACCAGGGTTCGCGAGATACTGTCAAGAGTTGTTCATCCGGAAAGACGTCATTGATTGGGATAGGAAGCGACGGCGAAGAAGGAAGTCGTGAAAGATGGTCGGCAACAACGTTTTCACATCCTCTTTTGTCCTTAATGACAAGGTCAAATTCTTGAAGCAAGAGGATCCAACGTATAAGCCGAGATTTGGCATCTTTCTTCGCAAAAAGATGGCGCAGAGCAGAATGATCAGTGTAAACGATGACTGGAGAGCCGATGAGGTACGGCCTGAACTTCTCTAAAGCAAATACAACAGCTAAGAATTCCTTCTCAGTTGTTGTATAATTGAGTTGTGCGTCGTTCAGGGTTCGGCTTGCGTAATAGATCACGTGCGGCATCTTGTTGATGTGCTGTCCAAGGACAGCACCGATGGCAAAGTCGGATGCATCGCACATAATCTCGAATGGGTGCGTCCAGTCAGGGGAAGAGAGAACGGGAGCAGAAGTGAGTGAGTGTTTCAATGATTCAAAAGCAGCCGCACAGCTTGAGCTGAAGTCGAATGGCGTGTCCTTGGCCAGGAGAAGAGTCAAGGGCCTAGCAATCTTGCTAAAGTCCTTGATAAACCGTCTATAAAAACCGGCGTGGCCAAGGAAGGCTCGGATATCTCTGACGCATCGGGGAGGAGGCAGATTGGAAATGACCTCAATCTTTGCTTTGTCAACCTCTATGCCATTTTGCGAGATGATATGTCCTAAGACAATACCTTCGCGCACCATGAAGTGGCATTTCTCCCAGTTCAAAGTGAGATTCTTGTCCTTACATCGTGTAAGGACAGCGTCAAGATGCAGCAAACACTCGTCAAAGGAGTCGCCGAAAATGGAGAAGTCATCCATGAAAATCTCCAGAAATTTCTCCACCATGTCTGAGAAAATCCCCATCATACACCGCTGGAAGGTAGCGGGCGCATTGCATAACCCAAAGGGCATGCGTCGATATGCAAACGTGCCGAAAGGACAAGTGAAAGTGGTCTTGTCCTGGTCTTTTTCGGCGATGGGAATTTGATTGTAGCCAGAATAGCCATCAAGAAAGCAATAGTACTCATGTCCGGCCAATCGTTCGAGCATCTGGTCAATAAAAGGTAGCGGAAAGTGGTCTTTCCGCGTTGCAGCGTTGAGTTTTCTGTAATCAATGCAAACTCGCCACCCGGTTTGGGTGCGAGTAGGGATTAACTCATTCGCTTCGTTGGTTATGACCGTGATGCCCGACTTCTTGGGGACAACGTGAATGGGGCTAACCCACTGGCTATCAGAGATAGGGTAAATGATACCACTATCTAGACATTTGACGATCTCTTTCTTCACAGCCTCCTTCATGACTGGATTAAGACGTCTCTGTGGATCCCGGGCTGGTTTGGCATCATCCATCAGATGAATGTGATGCTCAACGATGAGGGGACTAATCCCCTTAATGTCCGCCATGGACCAGCCAAAAGCTTGCCTGTTGCTGTGCAAGACCGCGAGAAGGGCTTTCTCTTGCTCGGGAGCTAGAGAAGCCGAGATGATGACAGGAAGGGTCTCGTTCTCACCTAAGTAAGCATACTTAAGGTGAGACGGCAACGGCTTGAGTTCGAGCGTTGGAGGTGAAATGATGGAAGGCAAGACTGGTGCAAAGGTCTCGAACTCAAAGGACTCCAGCAAAGGTTCAAAACGAGTGTAGGCAACCGAGTCGGATGGTTCAGGTAACTCATCCGAAAAGTCGAAAGATTCAAACTCGGGTTGTGCGCGGCTAAGATCGTTCGTGAACGTGAAACACTCGTAGTCGTTATCGGGCGCAGAAACAGCAGCAGGTTCGAAGAGACACGCACTAGTGGCGTTAAGATTATCGTATTCAAACAAAAACTCCTCGAATTCACACTCTTCGGGGGTGATCTCCTGGATCGAGCAAACATCCAGTATATGAGCATTAGGTTCGGCGGGCTGATTCCCCAACCTAAAAATGTTGAGTTCAATTGTCATATTTCCAAAAGAGAGGTTCATTGAACCATTGCGACAATTGATCACAGCATTTGAGGTTGCGAGAAATGGGCGACCGAGTATCACCGGAATTTGATTCCGGGGGTTAGCTACAGGCTGTGTATCTAAGACAATGAAGTTGACGGGGAGATATGAAGGTTTTTGTATCGGTCAAAGCACTTCCAGAAGGGTTCAGAAGGAAGCTGGGAGAATTGGTTGATCTCATTTCGAATTCTTGCGGTCTTATGATTTGGGTAGAATTTTTTCAGAAACGCTTTAACAAACTCATCCCAGCTGGTGATTGAGTGGGAAGCGGTGCTATACAGCCATTTTTCTGCGAGATCGCATAAAGTGAACGGAATGACCCGTAGACGTATAGCATCGTCCGACAGCTGGGTCGTTTTCATCATGGCACAGACATTTTGAAATTTGTTTATGAAGATATAGGCATCTTCAGATTCAAGCCCATGAAAACGTGGAAGCATGTTGATGAAATGGGGCTTAATTTCAAAGTTGTCCCCATTGGCCGGAGGAAGAGAAAGGCAGGTTGGAAGTGCAGAACGGGTAGGGTAGAAACGATCCTGGAGCGCAATTCGCTGCGGCGCTACAACAGGCGGAGGTGGTGGAAGATTGGTCTCCATAGGAGGTGGAGCCAATCCAGGGGTGGTCAACGAGATGTTTGGAATAAATCCCGACATCGCGGAAGAAGAGGTTGGTGAAGGTGAAGGTGAAGGTGAAGATGTATGCACAGAATTCCGGTCAACGTCGGAGTTGGCCGGCAAAGGAAGGGGTGAAAGAGGAGTGGACGGAGTATCGACTTCGGAGTCGATCGCGTAGTCGGTCGCGACTAACGTAACGCGGACTAGACGGGCGCTAGTGTCCCGAGTCCAAGCGGACATACACTAAACGAGTTTAGTATAGTCAAAGCGGAGAAGGTGAGGGTAAGAAAACGTCAATGAAGACAGGCGATGGGTGTTGGGTGAAAATGGATTTGGCGACAAAAGGGCAAGTTTTTATAAAAGTTTTTGATTTTTTTCTTTTTTTTTTTTTTTAGAAAGAGATTTACAGAAGTATGTACGGAAATACGGCTTAAGCAATCACAAACAAGATATGCACAATCACTCCTAGATCTAGGGTAACCTAGGTCTACTAGACCTGCTCCTGAACTTGATTGTCGAAGTTAAACAGTGTCGAGAAACAAGCTTAAAAATACACTGATCACGAGGCCAGGTAAGTGCAGAGATAAGGGGAGGTTGTCCAACGCTTTCGCGAAGTTCCTTAATTAAATAACCCTTTCTCTTTCGGCGGTTGCGCCTTTAACACTTTCCTAGACACCCCGTAAACAATATACGGTTAAGCAAGGTTCTAAACAAGGTTTATCTTCTCCTAATGAGCGCGAAGTCCTTAGGGCTGAAGTCTAGTATTTTTTAAATTTACAATGGACAATGCATATGCTTTAGTGATTTCCGGGGTCCTGGGAAGGGTGATGAAATCCCCACCCAATCTGGATTGGTTTCAAGCCCCTTAAGTCCGTATTAAAGAATGCAAAACAGTAACAATATCAACAGCAAACAATTTTTATTTGCGGCGCAAAGAATCCTGCACAAGAACAGTTTATTGGAAGGGGGAGAAGAATTTGCGCAAAGAAGCCTGCAGAAAACACAATTTATTGGAGTCCAGAGGAGTGGAGTGGAGAAGAGGAGCTTACCCAGAAAATTTGGCACAGAGAACTCCCCAAGTGGCCGCGGTTCCGCGGCAAAAGAGCCCTAATGCCGCGGTTCCGCGGCTGTAAAGAGGATTGGATGCATAATTTTTCTTGTGTGGGTTCTGTTGGGTGTCCTCTTGTTTTCTGGATGTTCTGAATTTGAATTTACTCACTGTGTATGCTCCAGATTTTGACAGTAGGCCGTATGCTTCGTTTTTTTTTCGTCGCGGTATAGCCGCGAAATGTGGGTCTATCTTCCCACGTCTTTGGCACTGTACTTGAACTCCGTATTTTCAACGTCTTGGCCACTGAACTCGAAACTTGTATTTTCCTGCACACTTGCACAAAAGCTAATCAAAAATAACAAGATGATTTTTTTACAAAGTATATTTTTTTTTCGTTTTTTTTTTTTTACTTACAAATTAACCCGAAATTACACAAAGAAATAAACTACCGTCTCCCCGGCAACGGCGCCATTTGATTGATAGGATATGTGCGTGTCAAGTTTAGTTCTAAATACCGCAATCAAGACGGTTTCGCACGTAGCTAGCCGGTTGAGTACGGGTCGTCCGCAGGGAGATGGGAATCTTTTTCTATGTGTTTTTCGACGAGTTAAGTCCGGTTGTTCAGATTTTGTTTGTAGTTATCTAAGTGTTGAGTTGATATTTAAAGAGAGCTTGTTAGGGTTAGGATTAGGTTAGTTTGAGTTAGGAGTCTCCACATCTTTCGTTGCCCCACTTAATGTCGGTGTTACGGTAATCGGCAACAACGGGGATTAGCACGACTAGGAAGGAACTTGCGAGTATAAGCTAGGCTTTCCAACGCATAGTCCTTCCTTTTGGTGCTTGTCCGTCCGTTCTTGGCTCTTATCCATAACCTCCGGTTAATTCAACCACAACCGGTCTCACTACGGAATCACCGCTATCATGTAGGATAGGGTGCCGTAAGGAGCGGATTGTGGTTGGGTTAACGGGAGTTGATTTAAGTTGTTGGGCAAGGAAAGAGTGAGAGAGATTTCCTTCTCTCAAACTTCCCTTATCCTACCCTAACAAGTATAGAACTACTCACACTTCATAATACGGAAAAATAAAACAACACAAAAGAGGAAGATAGAAAGAAAGAGATTAGAAGAATACGACTAACTGTTTGCGACCTCACCTTGGCGAGGATCAAGCGTAAGTATCATTGTCGTATGCAAGGATAAAGAAAAAGAGAGAAGAAACAAATAACAAGGAAATAACAACAACTACTTAACAATTAAAATTACAACAATTATAACAAGTAAAGAAAGAGACAAGCATGATAATAGAAATGGTCTTCTTTATTCATCACTCTTCACTCAAAAGCTCACTTACAAGTTTAATGGAGAAGAGGTGAGAAGAGGAAGAAGAACATGTACTAAAACCTAGCAAAGAAAAATACAAGATTATGGACCCTTTCCTTCACAAACTTCTGGGCTATTTATAGGCCAAAACATGAAACCCTAGGGCCACCACCAGAACCCTGATGAAAAGACCAACCTACCCCCAAAATCCCTGTATGTTTGGCGCCAGAACGGCCGCGCAAGCGCGGCCAAAACCCCTCTTTGGCCGCGCTTCCGCGGCCATTCTGTGGAGTTGGGATTTGGGCCTTTTTGTGGTGGCCTGGTTTTCTTAGCACTTTCTTCTGGAATATGTATTTTCTTCAATTGTTTTCACGATTTTTCCAGAATTTCTGTTGAAGGAAAGGTGGACTTTTTGTTAAGATTTTGTCATGATTGTCTCGAGCGCCGCGTAGATCTCTTGGATCTTGTGCTACCATTGAGCCTTGTGCCTGAAAACGACATCGATTTGACATTTTGTCTTCCTACTGGTATCTGGTAACAAACGGATGAGGGACGGAGACCGTGTTTTATCTGTGGTCGGCAAGAACCCGGATTTTTTCGTCTTTTCCATGAATTTCTCCGTTTGAGAACCGGGAACCTGTATCCTGCAATTGACTAGCAAACACGGCTCAAGAGTATCTACTGACATGCAATGTGATAAAAATTGGGCGGTATGAAAATGCAAAAATCTGATATGAACAACATGAGATGATAAGATGTTTATGATAGGCCGCTTTGGCGATGTATACCTCTTTATGCTGATGATATCGATTTGCTAGAGGTTGTCGATCGGAAGTCGGATTATGATTATATTGACGATATATGATGATGACATCGATTTATACGAGACAGTCGATCAGTAGTCAGATCATGATTATAGTGATGATGTTAGCATTGTACTAGACATAGGTCAGTACCCAGATTATGATATTTAATAAAGAGAATACCAGATGAATGATATGACGAATGTGATATTGACCCATACCCAGATTTGGGGATGCCGTACGACGGATTTACGTACGAGCTATATTTTGATGTTTGATCCGCACTCTTGACTGGGAAATAACCGATTTTAGTGATATGGTATCGGATGTGATATTATCGAGGCGGGATCACCCACTATATATGTATATATATGTATCGACTCGGAGGTTAGGCGGTTTACCTTACCTGCAGTTAACCTATTAGCTCAGCCTTATAGTTGGTGTAGCTATAGGACTCGTATGACATTAGATACAGTTTAGCTATCCTTGTGTTTAGCATTCAGCTCCCGCATATTATTGTTGTTACTCTGCATCGCATACTTATTATGATTCATATTCCATTATTGATATCATGCTGTTAGGACACCAGCACCATTACCGATGATGCATATGTTCCACATACACTTACTTGCCAGCTCATACACATCTTCATCGGTAATTTCCATGCCACTACACAGTAGTATTATTGCATCAGGATATGACCCTTGTATGTGCAAACTATTATTCCATGTTGCATGATATACTGTTATACTTGCATTTCCTCTATATGTCACATACATCAAGTTTCCTGATTATACGCATTGAGATATGTTGTTTTTATGATATTTCTGGATTTGGGTACCATGGATATTTCAAAGAGATTATGAAATTGTTTTAAAAACCCGGTTACCCTTGAATATGATATTTCAGTGCGTCCATCATGTGTTTTCTCGGTGCTGAGAGTGACATGTGAAACCCGATTCGAGGAGGAGGATGAGACCGATTGCGGGTACATAGTGGACCCGGTGCGGTACCCCGGGGCAAGAAGATCGCAGGAGATGGCGTTGAGCCTGGCAGGGGAGCACTACCGACCGGTGATTTTACCCGACGCGTCGGATATCCGGAGGATACCGTCGTAGTCATGAGATGGATGGTAGGGGCCAATCTGGACTGACGGCGCCCTGGATTTTATGATTGAGACATTGAGATTTGAGATATTGAGGTACAGAGATTGTGATACAGAGATATCGAGATATTGGGATTTATGTTTTGTACCGATGCTAGGCACCGTTTATGTTGATTTCATTCATGATACCTCATTTTAAAAATACAGAAATCTCACAAATTTATGAAAGCAGTTTTCTTCAGTACATGCATTCTGTTCCATGCATTCATACATCATTCATATGATACATTGCCACCTGATGCACTGACACGGGCACATGGGTTTACACTTAGGTTAGATATTTACCCTAGTCTTGTTATAGATTGCTGGTTATATATTTGAGGATTATATATTATGATCGTATGACCTAGGATTGCGTCATACATGCGATTTTCTATCCGTAGATCTTTTTCTACTCACGAGTTGGCAACTCACCCCCGTTGTGCCCCAGTTTCTTACAGGTGTTGCCGTACGGGTCCCATTACGGCTTTGCGGGTACTGTTCCTTTCGGGTGACTTGCTAGTAGGTGGGTTTATTGTATCGTACCCATCATTATACATTGTATATTATATTTCAGTTGTATCTAGAAGTTCCATCAACCAAACATGTATTTATTTGAGTTAGAGACCAGTGATGTTTATTCTTTCGACCTTAGAGTCGCGCATTATATTTCTATGGGTTTCATGCTGGGTGAGTTTCCTTTTCTGTTGAGATCCTCGCCTTTAGGCGTTGTATATTATTTGCATACAGGTTGATTTGTTATGGTTCTTCCTATTCTCTACTACTTTTCTTGGTTTGGATTTCTGGGTTCGGCTTACTTAGAGTACGTACGCCTCGATACGTTCGTAGTCTAAGTGCCGGTCATGTTCCGTACTTTCGGGATGTGACAAAGTTGGTATCAGAGCGTTAGGTTTTAGCTTCGGAGCGTAGGATGACCTTGGTTGATGGAATAGGTTACTAAAGTAGAGTGACGTACCGTGGGAATGTACGCGGCATATTTACGATGCGCCACTTCACTTAAGAAGCCTTAGGATGTACATTTCTTTGCTCAGTATCATATTCATTCTTGATCTAGCCTCATCGGTACCAGTTATGGATTTGCTGCCATTGTTACGGGCAGGGAGAGCTACGGCTAAAAGTTGCGGTCAGCATGAGCTCGTCACAAACGAGGACTGACCAGGGCGTGATTCTAGCGACACACGATTGCAGAGATGTGTCTTTCACTGTGTTTTCGCGCCACGAGCGTTGGATGGGTCGCCGTATGAGATTACTCGGACGTGCAGATTAGCACTAGAGGATTGAGCCACTAGTAGAGGCCAGCCAGATTTTGATGACCGGTAAAGTGTTGCTTATCCATGATGATGGAGGCACGGTTCAGCGTGCAGACGAGTGAGCCAGTTGTTGCTGCGAACGGCGAGATATCGCCCCAGATGATTGGAGCTATGGCAGTACGAGATTGTACTAAGAGATTATAGAAGGTCGCTAGTCATCGAGGATGAATGATAAGGACATGTGGATCGTTCGCTTACCGATGCGAGGTCATCAGATAGATCGATTCCAGCTAGAGATGACTTCACGCGGAGACGTTGAGAGTCGACAAAAACGATCGAATGTCAGAAACCAATTATACCAAGTTTAAAGTGTTCGGAAAGACATGCAGGAAATTCTATGGTCCCTCTAGTAGAATGAAACCCTAACTCGACTTAATGACCGTGTGAAAGCCTTTGAACCTTAGGGTTTGCGGCAGTTCTCCGGCGCCATTAGTGAGGCTTGGGTTTGCCCTTCTACGGCTGGACCACCGGTGCTGTGGTATGTACTCGATACTATTATACTGTACCCGAGATGTTGAGCTCTTGGGGGATTATGAGGTTTTGACAAATCGATCGGATGGCTCGACTTAATTCGGATGCTAGATGGTGAGATGCATTCTTGGGAGACTCCAGATACGAGGATAGCTATTGGAGCTCAGTCCATGCAGCCACGATGAGACGAGTCCGAAGCAGTCGACATTAGAGAGAGTGGAGTAAGAGGTTCGTGGAAGATCTGGATAAGACGACGTTCCACTCCGCTGACATCAGAGATGCGATACGCCTGCCTAGGCATAGTACTTGGATACACTTTCCAGAAAGAGTCGCTCCGGAACCAGAAGCAGATATAGTAAAGGACGATGACTTCCGGACAGCTGGCAGAGATGAGATTTGGAAGAGACCTTGAACAGGATTCCTTCTAGGACACTGCTGTAATGATATTTGCATCCAGGATCAGATGGGTCACGTGCATTCAGAGAGCCAGAGGCTGACGCCAGTGATATGCTGCTTTACGAGTGGTCGCGATGATTGACCGAGAGATGACCAGAGAAGTGCCAGAACGGAATCGTCCCCGTTAGCACACCTGACAGGGCCGATGAGCCGATGGATCGTGAGATTGGTAATTCACAGAGAATACCTGGACCCAGGAGTGGTCATGTTGCGCACACCAGCAGGCCAGAGCTCAGGATCGTCGACGAGTTATGTTATGAGTGAGCACGACAGTTGGCCAGAGATTCTTGGAGGATGTGCTTAAGCGGAACTATTCTTCCATACTTGATTTTGATGTTTTGGGCGATCTATTCTCTCGATTGATGTTGATGATTGAGTTTCATGATATTTGTTTTCATGTACCATGGTTGCGCCTATCGAGTATTTACGATTTTGCACAGCGTTGCACTTGATATTGTTTTCGTTCCTTGGTTTCACATGTTTGTGATTTTATGGGCTTTAGATTTTTGAGTTGATTTTGTGTATATGTACGCACGCGATTTGGTTTTTGCACCCGGTATAATTCACATATGCTGCAGTGCAGTGATTCGTATTTTGTGCACTTGGATGCACTGGACTTTGATTTCGATGGCAATGCTCGATATTTGTTTTTTGCACTTTATGCATCTGATTGGATTTTTGCGCGTGATCGGCGCTTGATATTGGATTTCATGATTTCGTGCATGATGGATGCACCGGATTTGGATTTTTAGCGCATGTTGGGCGCATGTTATGAGATGCGATGTGGTGCACACCAGATGCACTAAATCGAGATTCTTCGTGCATGTCAGATGCACCTGTTTGCTGTCAGGCACACACGTTGCCCTTGACAGATGCTTCGTGCACACCCGTTGCACCTTGATGTTGTTTTTGTGCACCTGCTTTGCATATGTATGGATTTTGATTTCCGTGCGCACCGGATGCACAGGGTTTTCATATGCACTTTTGGGATTGATTTCTTATGGAGCAGTACATTTTTATGATATTGCGATTTGTTTTCGTACTGAGCAGAATTAGTCAGATGACAATACCTGAGTATATTTTGCATGCATTGATAGATTTCAAAGGGATTTCCAAAAGCGAGCTATAGTCTCATTATTTACATACGTGTCCGATACGACACGAAACGTTAAAAACAAGGAAAACCTTCTAAATTGTTTTCAAAATGGTGGGTCGTGAATGTTAAACAAAAGGTATATACGTATATGGCTATTTTCTTATAGAAACGTCCGCCACTGTGCAGTGTTATGCGCATTGCGCATCGGCTTTAAAGAATTTTGGCATGCATTTCCTTCAGATATTTACATATGTTGTTCTGATTTCTAACATATCGGTTTTGCCTTGGATTTGGCATTCGTATTTTCACCTTGACTCCGATGATTACGAGGTGCTTGATGGAGTTTTGTTTTCCAGTTATCTGCTCGTTACGCATGCGCATGTATTGCGCTACGATGTGTTTTATGTATTGGTGATTTCGGAGCCCCGTTGACTTGGACATTTTATTGAAATGTTTTAGAATTTGAGAGTTTAAATTTAAATTCGGGGACCGAATTTCTTTAAGGGGGAAGACTGTAACATTTCAAAAAAATAAAGTATTATTTTTGGGAATTTTCATAATTTAATATTAGTATTTAATGAATATTTTAATAGTCGGTATAATTAAATACCGATAAATGGTGAAAATTCCGGAGAAAATTATGGAAATTCTAAGATAGGTTATTTTGTTGAATTATGCCATTTTACAGTTTTTATGATGAATTATATGCGACTTTAGTGTTAATCGCGATCAAAAATCGCTAACTGGATTTTTGGCTTTTTGTGCAAAAATGTGCACATATCATTTTTCTACACTTATCATACTTGTTTCATGTTTTGGACTCATGTTAAGCCTAGGGTTGAATCATGCTTAGATGACCATGGTGGATTGAACCAATTGGTTAGGTTAGTGGGGTTACTTAAGGGTTGTTAGCTTTGTGTTAGGGTGATTAGGGTTAGGTTGACTTGTGTAGGAGAGAGGGTGAGCCATGATGGCTTGAGCAAGCAACATTAAGAGAGAGAGGTGGTTAGGGTATGCCATGATCCATATCATTCCATAATCCCTTGTGTTCTTGCACTCACCCCTCTCACTCATATCACCCCTTCTCATATCAACTCAAATGGCTCTCATCTCTCACATCACTCTCTCTCACACTCACACACACACACATCAGCTCACCATCAAGCACAACCATAGCCCAAACAAAAGCAACAACCACATCAACTGCTGCAACAGCACACATCAGCCCCCATATACACCATCAGCCCCATATCAAACATCATCAGCACACTTTCAGCCACCAGAACAGCAGCTACATCAGCACAACTTCAGCACATATTTGCATCAACATCATTCAAATCAACAGCCCCCCTACATCTACTGCTGCTACAGCCACAGCAACATCCTTTTAACCAACAGCAGCAGCTGTAGCCCACACAACAGCAGCTGATGTAAAAAGTGCAGCCCCAATATCAACACTTCATGCCTCCATTCTGCATCAGCTCAATACATTTCAGCCCATTGTATCAGCAACAGTAGTAACATCATTTAAATAACCCCACACCCTCATCACACTACACACTATCACCCAAGCAACCACAAAAAAACATCAACCACTGCAGTTGCTGCTGCAGCAGCAACAACAAAAAGGAAAATAGCAGTAGAAGCCTCATGTAGCAGCAGCCCAAGGAGCAGCTCAGCATGCAGCACAATACCCCTCCTTCCTCCTTCATCCTCTCTTCTCCTTCATCCTAGGTCTACCTTGAGGTATAATCTCACAACCCAACTCCTATCTTGCAAAATTATAGTTGCTTAGCTGAAAACTTAGTGTTATTAAGTAGATTAGTGCTAGTTTAGATAAATTTGAGTGAGATGTGGCCAAGTGATGGTCTTGATCGTTAGGGTAACCTTATTAGGTGTATTTGAGACCATTGTAACCAAGATTACCCCAGTTTTCTAGTTGGTTACCTGAATGTTTCGACTTGGCGTATTTTAGCAACTTTGTTGATTTTCTGACTTTTCTGGTATCTGCTTCAACCCGAGACCTCCTAAAATAAAATTAACTTGGCAGTAAGCTGTGCAGGCACCCTGGAACCATCCCACTAAGCCCTAGCCCCCAACTCCCATACCAGGCCGCAGATAAATTCCCTCTGGCCGCAATTTGCGGCTAGAGCTGTAGGAAACCCCTCGTTTTGCGTGCACGGCTCTTTTACCTGGAGACTTGACCCTGGGTATGTTTAGTTTTGACTGGTTCCAGTTAGGGTGAAATATGGGTTGATTTTCCTATGTTGGCGCATGATTTACGACCTGTTTTCATATGTATTTTGGTATTCGATGATTCGTTTCTGTCGGGTGGCGTTGGAACGCCAACGGCAGAGGGATATTGGCTCTGATTGCACACGAGGCTACAGGTTTTTACCTATGGGCATAGCGTGCACCATTTTGGTTTCTGACGTGGTTTTCATGTGTTTTAGCGTGTGATATTCTTATAGGTACCCCACGTGGCGTCGAAGCGTTGGTGATGCAAATGGCGACATCGGCACCGGCACATATAAGAATGGTGAGTAGATTTATATCTACGGGGAGAAGTCGAGTGGATGGTGTATAGCACCCCCACAGTCCGTGGTGATGTATACGGATGCATATACACACCTACAAATATTATATGTTATTGTGATTATGATGACGTTTAGAATGGATAATTACAGTGCTTGGATGATTTAGTATCGCGAAACCTTAAAGTAGTGGGTGCACTACACATATACATACACACATACATACGTGCATACTTCCTTATTCATATGTGCTTATGGGATTCTATATAGATATGTGTTCACATGGGTATGGGACTATGTGTTCACATACAGACTTGAGGATGATACATGGGATTGAGATGAGTCGATGATATTTGATCCGAGATTATGATATCGGTGATATAGTAAAATTCATATTTGAGATACGTCTTGATGCTTTAGCGGGTCTTGTATGACGATACTATGTGCATAGTGATATAAATATAAAATGATTGACATGTGATTATGTTACGAGATATGATATGACATGATATGATAAGATGTTTATGATAGGCCGCTTGGGCGATGTATACCTCTTTATGCTGATATGTGCTGATGATATCGATTTGCTAGAGGCTGTCGATCGGAAGTCGGATTATGATTATATTGACGATATATGATGATGATATCGATTTATACGAGTCTGTCGATCAGTAGTCAGATCATGATTATAGTGATGATGTTAGCATTGTACTAGACATAGGTCAGTACCCAGATTATGATATTTGATAAAGAGAATACCAGATGAATGATATGAAGAATGTGATATTGATCCGTACCCAGATTTGGGGATGCCGTATGACGGATTTACGTACGAGCTATATTTTGATGTTTGATCCGCACTTTTGACTTGGAAATAACCGATTTTAGAGATATGGTATCGGATGTGATATTATCGAAGCGGGATCATCGACTATATATGTATATATATGTATCGACTCAAAGGTTAGGCGGTTTACCTTATCTGCAGTTAACCTATTAGCTCAGCCTTATAGTTGGTGTAGCTATAGGACTCTTATGACATTAGATGCAGTTTAGCTATCCTTGTGTTTAGCATTCAGCTCCCGCATATTATTGTTGTTACTCTGCATCGCATACTTATTATGATTCATATTCCATTATTGATATCATGCTGTTAAGACACCAGCACCATTACCGATGATGCGTATGTTCCACATACACTTACTTGCCAGCTCACACACTTCTTCATCGGTAATTGCCATGCCACTACACAGTAGTATTATTGCATCAGGATATCACCCTTGTTTGTGCATACTATTATTCCATGTTGCATGATATACTGTTATACTTGCATTTCCTCTATATGTCACATACATCATGCTTCTTGATTATACGCATTAAGATATGTTGTTTCCATAATATTTCTGGATTTGGGAACCGTGGATATTTCAAAGAGATTATGAAATTGTTTAAAAAACCCGGTTACCCTTGATATGATATTTCAGTGCATCCACCGTGTGTTTTCTCGGTGCTGAGAGTGACATGTGAAACCCGATTCGAGGAGGCGGATGAGACCGATTGCGGGTACATGGTGGACCCGGTGCGGTACCCCGGGACAAGAAGATCGCAGGAGATGGCGTTGAGCCTAGCAGGGGAGCACTACCGACTGGTGATTTTACCCGACGCGTCGGATATCCGGAGGATACCGTCGTAGTCATGAGATGGATAGTAGGGGCCGATCTGGACTAACGGCGCCCTGGATTTTATGATTGAGACATTGAGATTTGAGATATTGAGGTACAAAGATTGTGATACAGAGATATCGAGATATTGGGATTTATGTTTTGTTCCGATGCTAGGCACCATTTATGTTGATTTCATTCATGATACCTCATTTTAAAAATACAGAAATCTCACAAATTTATGAAAGCAGTTTCTTTAATACATGCATTCTGTTTCATGCATTCATACATTATTCATATGATACATTGCCACCTGATGCACTGACACGGGTACATGGGTTTACACTTGGGTTAGATATTTACCCTAGTCTTGTTATAGATTGCTGGTTATATATTTGAGGATTATATATTATGATCGTATGACCTAGGATTGCGTCATACATGTGATTTTCTGTTCGTAGATCTTTTTCTACTCACGAGTTGGCAACTCACCCCCGTTGTGCCCCAGTTTCTTGGAGGTGTTGCCGTACGGGTTCCATTACGGCTTTGCGGGCACTGTTCCTTTCGGGTGACTTGCTAGTAAGTGGGTTTATTGTATCGTACCCATCATTATACATTGTATATTATATTTCAGTTGTATCTAGAAGTTCTATCAACCAAACATGTATTTATTTGAGATAGAGACCAGTGATGTTTATTCTTTCGACCTTAGAGTCGCGCATTATATTTCCATGGATTTCATGCTGGGTAAGTTTCCTTTTCTGTTGAGATCCTCGCCTTTAGGCGTTGTATATTATGTGCATATAGGTTGATTTGTTATGGTTCTTCCTACTCTCTACTACTTTTCTTGGTTTGGATTTTTGGGTTCGGCTTACTTAGAGTACGTACGCCTCGAGACATTCGTAGTCTAAGTGCCGGTCAAGTTCCGTACTTTCGGGACGTGACATTACTATATATGTAACCCACATATCAAAAGATGCGACAAAAGCTGCAAAAGTAGATCTGCACTGCCGCTAAGCGTCCACTCTACCCCTGCAAGGAACTGTGGCACAACGGGGTGAGTTGCTAACTCAGTAAATATAACTAACATATAACGGTTAATAATGTAAATATGACAATCACAACTAACTGAAATGAGAACCAGTAGGATGTACGAAAGTATATGGAAAGCATGAATCTGTACTACAAATCAGATAACCAAAACTGAAATCTCATCATTTATTATCAACAAAGTCCATCTTTCCATGTCCATCATCGACACAAAACTTCCATTTCTCTCAGGTATCATTCCTCGAACAATCCTGTAATCAATAAAGTCCACCATGTATCCAACTGTATCCGCACCGATTCAGTCTGGATAAAACTGTAAATCCATAACTGTATACCCACCGACTCGGTGCGGAATAAAACTATAAATCCATAACTGTATACCCACCGACTCGGTTCGGAATAAACTCGAATAAAAAAAAACATCTCCTGGTGGACGTATCACATAAATCATGAAATCACTGGATCTATGTAATAATACAGGAAAACTCAAACCATAAATTCTCAATAATATAAAGCTTCCTATATCAACTTAGAATACTCGGATGATAAACATGATGTCATTTATGCAAGTTACCACTATTTTTAATAATTTAGGTATGATAGGAATCATATTTAACAAGATGAATATTTAGTGTAAAAGTGACATGTTAATATCGACGAGGTATAGTGTAACATATAAAGATGTGCACGTGCGGCATAACACGTCGATAATTGTGCAGTGTTCTAACAACTAAAGTGAGGTACATGTAGATATGAATGCATATTATCATTTTAGCATACAAAAGTAAAGCATTTATTTAATTAAAACTACGGGAGTAACACGCAATCTCTACAAAATTCCCTGATAGATATTTAGTCTACTCACCGGAATTACGTCGTATCTACTCAGGAATCGCCAATCCTTTTTCTTTCCTTACGGCCTCCAAAATCCCCGCACTCTAATCTAACATTGCAATAACTTGTATAAGGAAACAGCTACATTCCGATACGGCAATAATCAAGAACCACAAGTTTGTACGTGCTAATTATACCACGCACGACTATTGCAACAATCTATCCCTTAACCTTCCTGCAATTTAACCCAATCCAGCATCGCGACAGAAAACAGACCGCGATACGTTTTAACCGTATCATATTTTAGATTTTTAGATACTTTTTCCGATATTAGACTTCAGATTTTATATACAGTTAAACTGAATTGATTAAACATTACCAAATTAACCAAAATTCTAGACAAATACCTACCCAACAAAACAAAACACCAAACCCATTCAAAAATACGGCGACGCCGGATTTCCCCTATGTGTCGCCGGCCCAAATCCGATCCCTATAGTTTGTGCTCATATGGTTTGCTCTAGGTTCAACATACAACATTTAGGTCCTATTTAGTTGAGTTAATTTTTCTTTAAACTACTGCAGATTCAAACAGAGCCTAGTTTTGACAAAAATACGATATTATAGAAATTTTCATTTCAATTTAAACTAGTTACAGAATCTAAATTCCTACCGTGATTAAGAATTTTACCTTCAAATAATTTGCTGGAAGAACACCCTCCAAGATGCACAAGCTCCTAGTCCTAGCTTGATGATGAAGAAATCCTAGACTTAGCTCTTTTCCTTTCTCTTGTTCTTCTATGTTCGTTCTTGGTTTCTTTTTCTTTCTTTAAAATTTCAGTTTTTTATTAGCTAAAATGATCTGAATATGGTTTATATGTGACGAAAAGGAAGGATAAGGTGAAGGAGGAGGTGTTAAAGACCTAGATGTGCCATCCTCATGCAAGGAGAAGGTGTAATGTGTGAGTAATGCATGACAGTAGGAGGTGTCCATATTTTATCATTTCTAAATTGAATTATCTTAAAAAAATTCTGAACTAAACTTTATCTAATCTTTTTCTACTTACACCCTTAACAAATTCCCAATTTGCACAATATCCTAAACTTTATATAAAAACCCTTCACTAACTATATTATTATAAAACACCCTTTTTATTAAAATGAAGCTAAAATTCACATTAAAACCCTTATAATTTATTTATGTTGTATACTAAAATTTAAATTTAATTTTTTTTACATATATTTTATAAAACTATCTTATTTGGTTTTAATAACTTTTTAATTCAACATTTTATTATTTAATTAATTAATTTTATTTATTTCCAAAATTTTAAATTGTTACAATATTCCCCCCTAAGAAAATTCGGTCCTCGAATTTAAAATTTAACTAGACGTACCTTCAAAAAGATGTGAAAATTTCTTTCGCATCGCATCTTCGGTCTCCGAAGTGATCTCTTTGCGACTCGCTCTTCGCCAAAGAACCTTTACAGATAGGATTACCCTCGACCTTAGTATATTTGCCTGCCGGTCTAGAATAGCGACTGGCTGCACTGTATAGGATAACTCTGGCTCAAGCTGTAAGGTCTAATGCTGGATCGCGTGAGAAAGATCGTGAAGATACTTGCAAAGCATCGAAAAGTGAAACACCAGATGCACGTCGGGAAAACTCAGTGGAAGTGCTAAACGATAAGTTACAGCACCCACTCTCTCCAGGATCTCGTAAGGTCCAACATATCTGGGGCCAAGCTTCCCCTTTTTCCCGAAACGCACCACACCTTTCATCGGAGATACACGAAGAAACATATGATCTCCCACCTGAAACTCGAGTCTACGACGTCGTCGATCTGCATATGATTTTTTTCTGCACTGGGCCGCCCTCATTCTGTCCCGTATCAATTGAACCTTTTCTGTAGTCTCCTGTACTATCTGCGGTCCCAAAATGCTACTCTCGCTCAGTTCCGTCCAGCAAACGGGTGATCGGCATTTCCTGCAATACAAAGCTTCAAAGGGTACCATCTGGATCATCTCTTGAAAACTGTTGTTGTATGAAAATTCTATCAAAGGTAAATGACGATCCCAACTACCACCGAAATCAAGGCTGTAACCTCGAAGCATATCCTCTAAAGTCTGAATGGTCCGCTCTGACTGACCATCTGTCTGTGGGTGGAAAGCTGTACTAAAACTCAATCGTGTACCGAGAGCTTCTTGAAGTTTCTGCCATAGTCTGCTAGTAAACTGGGTACCCTTATCTGATACTATACATGTTGGAACTCCATGCAATCGTACAATCTCGTCGATATAAATCTGAGCGTATTGTGCAAACCCATACGTCGTCTTCACCGGAAGAAAGTGAGTTATCTTTGTCAATCTATCTACAATCACCCAAATGGAATCATATCATCTACTAGTCCTGGGTAGACCCATAACGAAATCCATGGAAATATGTTCCCATTTCCACTCTAGAATGGGCAAGGGCTGCAACTCTCCGGCTGGCCTCTGGTGTTCTGCCTTGACTTGCTGACAAGTCAAACATCTCGAAACAAGCTCCACAATATCCCCCTTCACTCCTTCCCACAAATAAACATCCTTCAGATTATGATACATTTTGGTGGAACCAGGATGAATACTGTATGTTGATCTATGGGCCCCCTCTAAGATCTCACGTCTCAATCCGTTAGAATCTGATACACAAAGACAAACCCTAAAACGTAATACTCCATGATCATCAATCACAAACTCTGACTCCCTGCCCTGCCTAACCATATCCATAATCTCCGATATACGAGTATCTGCGGGCTGTGTCTCTCGAATACGATCCAATAACTGAGCTCTGGTACGAACATGTGCTAGCTATCCTCCTGTCGGGGTGAACTCAAACTGTAGACGACTATCACATAAAATCTTCCAGTCTATAGAAGACTGTCTCTGCAAGGTGCGCAAATGAGATAAGCTACCTCCAGGTCTCCGACTCAAAGCATCTGCTACAACATTCGCTTTGCCTGGATGATACAAGATCTCACAATCGTAATCTTTCTCCAGTTCCATCCATCTACGCTGTCTTAGTGTAACGTTTTGAAAATCATTTCGGTGAAATTTCGAAAAAACGGTAAAAGAAGGGGGTTTTCTGTAAAAAGTCAAAATGCAAATATCTTTATTATAAAATTAAATATACATATTCTAGCTATGTAGTTGCTAGTATTTGGTGTTTATTGAGCCACTGATGAAATTTCAAATTTTCTGAAAAATTTTCAGAAATTAATTATTTTAATAATATTTTAAGTCGTCACTAATATATTTAATTAGGGAAAATTACACATTGGAATGAGTTGAAATAAATTTTGTGTATCATAAAACTTTAAATAAAATTTTATCATATGGTTTTTGAAACGAAATCGTTTGCCAAAATGGTTTAGAAATTATTGAAGAAAAAAGGGTTTTTTTTAGTGTAAATGGATGTTTGGGGTATAGTATTTATCATTTTCCATCATCCCACACCCATACCCACACTCACACATCCCCATTTTCCCTCCCCCTTGGCTGAATTCAACAGCCCCCCTCTCTTGTCCCTACTTTTTTTGCAAAAGAAAAGAAAAGAAAAGAAAAGAGAATGATAGAAGTAAAAGGTGGACTTTGACTTTTCTTCTCACTTTCTCCACCTCACTCTCTCTTCTCCCTCACCCCCCCCCCACAATTTCTGGACGAATTCCACAGGCCCAACAGCAGCCCCCCTTCCTTCTTCTCCTCTCTTTTCCATCAAAAAAAAATTGTCAAAAAAATCAATTAAAACCTTACCGAAATCAAAATCCGACTCCTACCCATTTTCCCTCATCTCCTTTAGCATGGATCTTGGTGGAAGGATTTCAAAATGGAGATCTAGAATTCAAGTTTGATCATGGTTTGTGAGGTATAACTTTTTACCCATTATTCATTTTTTTGATTTAAATTCCTTAATGAAGCTAGTTAGGTGCTTAATTGCGGTTTAATTGAAAGATGTGGGTTTGCAAGAGAAGCTTTAGATTAGGGTTTGTGAAAAATCTAGTTAGGGTTTTGTGTTGTGAGATTATGGTTGTGGGATGTATTTGACATATCAATGTTTTGCTAAATCAATTTAAGTTGCTAGTTTGCATATTTGTTGATTTAAAAGTGATAATTATATAATTAGTAAACTAGGTTTTTTAAATAATTATATTCTTATGAGATAAAATTATGGGAATTGTTTTTATGACTTAATTAAGATATTTAGTGAATATTGTGGCCGCTAGATTCGTTTATACATCGAGTTTTGTACTAAAACAGCGAATTGTGCTTGCTAGATTTTCGGAAAAATGACTTTTTAAGTGAAATTGGGGTTTTTGTGAGTTTTAACCTATTTTATATTAAAATTAGTGTTCGTGAATGTTCAAATGAGTGTATTTGGGTTTTTCTCGATGGTTTGACGTTTGTATGCCGACGTCGAGGGTTTTTGGATTGATTTGTGAAAGCAACCATAGGTTTTGACCTATGTGGGATTCACGTGTCGTTTTTGGGTCATGAGTCGGATTTTAATGTGATACGGTGCGTTATGATATGTAGGTACCCTATGTGGACTTCGAGACGACAAGCAAGCGCGTGGCGACGTTGGTACTGGCGAGCGAGGACCAGGTGAGTAGATTTATATCTACGGGGAGAAGTCGGGTGGATGGCGTATAGCACCCCCGCAGTCCGTGGTGGTGTATACGGATGCGTATACACATCAACAATTATTATATGTTATTTGTGATTAATAACGATATTTAGGATGGATATTGATGTGTTGGATTATTTTAGTGTTGCGAACCCTAGGGTAGTGTTGCACTACACATACACGCATACATACTTGCATACATTCCTATTTATGTGTGCTCATGGGATTCTTTATAGTTATGTGATCACATGGGTATGGGACTATGTGTTCACATACAGATTTGAGGATGATACTTGGGATTGAGCTGAGTCGATGAGATTTATTTTGTGGTTGTGGTAGCGGTGATATGGCAGGATTCGTACTTGAGGTACGTCCTGGTGTTATAGCGGATCTTGGGACGACGATACGGGTGAATAGTGTTATAAATAAAATGGTCGTCATGTGATCGTGATATGAGGCATGATATGCTTGGATATTGATATTAGGCCGTATAGGGCGATGTATACCCCTTGATGATGATATGTGCTGACGATATCGGTTTGTACGAGATTGTCGATCAGTAGTCAGATCATGAGTATATTGAGGATATTAGTATTGTACTAGACATAGGTCAGTACCCTAGACTATGATCTTGAATAAAGAGGATACCAGAGGAATGGTGTGAGGAATATGATATTGACCCGTACCCAGATTTGGGGATGCCGTACGACGGATTTACGTACGAGCTATATCTTGATGATTGATCCGCACTCTTGACTTGGGATGTCTGATTGTAGATATGATATCAGATATGATATTATTGAGGCGGGATCGCCGACTAATATATATACAGGTATGTATATGGATCGACTCAGATGTTAGACGGTTTACTTACCTGTAGTCCAGCTTGTTAGCTTAGCCCTTTAGTTTAGTTTAGTTGTTAGATTAGATTCGATTCTTACCTATTTCAAAAACTAACGAATCGTGGGTATTTTAAAAGACAGCCCAAGGGATCCTACGGATATTTCAAAAGACGTATCTTTTCATAAAAACACCGTAGCCCTATTTTCAAAACCCCATGATTCGTGTTATTTCAAAAGGCACCATTTGTAGGACTTATATTAGATTAATGCAGGTTAGTTACAGTTGCGTCTAGTATTCAGCTCCCGCTTATTGTGGTTTGCTTCGCATCACATACTTATGTTATAATTTCTTATTGCAATGTTGATATCATATTGTTAGGACACCAGCACCATTACCGATGATGCGTATGTACCACGTACACTTACTTGCCGGCTCACACACATCTTCATCGGTAATTGCCATGTCACGTACACCTTAGAAAATATTATTGCTTGACTTAGCTTGTTAGTTAGTAATTTGACATGATATTAGTGTACCTGCCTTATATGCCAGTTTAACATTGTAGTTATTACTTGTCACTTCATGCATACTGTTATTCATTGTTATGCCTATATTCATGGTTTTACATGCTATTGATGATTTGGATTCGGATTTCCTTGAAATTTTCTGGATTTGGGAGGAAAACCGCAAAACTTATATAAACTGATTTCTCTCTTTTTAAATAAAAAAAGTGCGGTTTTTCCCATGATGTATGAGTCTTCCACCATGAGTTTGCTGATGGATTTCGAGACCCGATTCGTGGAGACGGATGAACCGTTTCGGGTACATGGTGGACCCGGTAAGGTACTCCGGGGCAAGAAGCGCGTGATGATGACGATGTGAGCCTGGCAGGGGAGCACTACCTACTGATGATTTTACCCGACGCGTCGGATATCCGGAGGATACCGTCGTGGTCTTGAGATGGATGGTAGGGGCCGGTCTGGACTGACGGCGCCCTAGATATTGTGATTGAGACATTGAGATTTCGAGATATTGAGGTACAGAGACTGTGATACAGAGATATCGAGATATTGGGATTACGTTTTATGCCGATGCTAGGCACTGTTTTATGCTGATTTCATTATGATACCTCATTTTAAAAATACAAAGAAAATCTCACTAAATTATGAAAACAATTCTTCATTTACATGTATTCTGTTTCCATGCATTCATACCTCATTCATATGATATATTGCTACCTGAGGCATTAACACGGGCACATGAGATTACACTCGGGTTAGATATTTACCCTAGCCTTGTTATAGGTTGCATGTTATATATAATTAAGGATATATTATGATCTTTGACTTAGGTTGCGTTATTTATGCGATTTCTTTCCGTAGATGTTTTTCTATTCACGAGTTGGCAACTCACCCCCGTTGTGCCCCAGTTTCTTGCAGGTTTGCCGTACAGGTTTCATTACGGCTTGCGGGCATAGTTTCCTTCGGGTGATTTGCTAGTAGGTGGGTTTACTTGTATCGTACCCCCATTATATATCTTGTATATTATTATTCTGTTGTATCTAGAATTTCCATCAACCAAACATGTATTTATTTTGAGATAGAGACCAGTGATGTTATTCTTTCGACCTTAGAGTCGCGCGTTATATTTTTGTGGATTTCTTGTGGTTTTGAGTTTCCTTTTGAGTTTTTGATCCTCGCCGTTGGCGTTGTATATTATATTTCTTGTGTGGTTGTGACCGTCGATTGACGAAGAGCTAGCTCCCGCTTGGGGATGCCCTTTTATTGATTTTGTATACTATTCATGTTGTATCCCGTTTGGGGGCCTATATTTACAAAGGAGACTCTGCCGAAATTTTCGGGAAATATTTGATGTTTTTTTTAGAACCGCATAATTCGGCTTATGCTATTAAAACTACTTGTTTTAAATTGGTTTTCCTTCACTCTACTACTTTTCTTGGTTTGGATTTCTGGGTTTTCGGTTTACTTAGATTACGTACGCCTCGACGTTTCGTAGTTTAAGTGCCGGTCATGTTCCGTACTTTCGGGACGTGACACTTAGGTTCAGACCCTGTGCTGAAAAATATACTCCAAGCTCTTATGATCTGTGAAGATTTGGCACGACTCTTCGTACAAGTAATGCCTCCAAATCTTCAGTGCGAAAACTACAGCAGCCATCTCCAAATTATGAGTGGGGTAGTTCTGCTCGTTCCTCTTCAATTGTCGAGAAGCATAAGCTACAACCCTGCCGTGCTGCATCAATACACAGCCTAAACCCACTCGAGATGCATCACAGTACACAACAAAACCACCTGACCCGGAAGATAAAGATAAGACCAGTGCGGTCGTCAAGCGCGTCTTCAACTGTTGAAAACTCTTCTCACATGCATCTATCCAAAGAAAGGGAACCTCCTTCCTAGTCAATCCGGTCAACGGTGTAGCGATCCGAGAAAAATCCTGCACGAAGCGTCGGTAATAACCTGCCAGACCTAAGAAACTCCGAACCTATGTATCTGACACAGGTCTGAGCCAGTACTGTACCGCTTCAATCTTCTTTGGGTCCACACGTATCCCAGCTCTAGTAACTACGTGTTTAAGGAATTCCACACTATCCAGCCAAAATGCACACTTGGAGAATTTTGCAAACAGCTGATGCTCCAAGGTTTGCAACGTAATACACAAATGCTGCTCGTGGTCCTCTCGACTCCGAGAATAAACGAGAATGTCATCAATGAATACTATAAGAATTGATCAATGAAGGGCCTGAAGATACGATTCATCATATCATAAAAGCTGCTAGGGCATTGGTGAGTCCGAACGACATCACCAGAAATTCATAGTGTCCATATCTTGTGCGAAACGCAGTCTTCGAAATATCGTATTTCTTAACCCTCAACTAGTGATACATTGACCATAAATCAATCTTCGAGAAGTAGCCATCTTCCTGCAACAGATCGAACAAGTCATCTATACGTGATAGTGGATACCTGTTTCGCACAGTGACGCGATTCAGCTGTCGGTAGTCAATGCACAGTCTCATACTACCATCCTTCTTCTTTACAAATAAGACAGGAGCTCCCCACGGCGATACACTAGGACGCACAAGTCCTCTATCTAACAACTCTTGCAACTGACTTTTGAGTTCCTTAAACTCCATCGGTGCCATCCGATAGGGTGGTATAGAAATAAGCCCCGCACCCGGAATCAAGTCAATGCAAAATTCAATATCGCGATCAGGCGGTAATCCTGGTAACTCAGCAGGAAACACCTTCGGAAATTCTCGTACGATCAGAACCTGGCCGAATGGAATCTCAGCGACTCCTAAGTCCTGAACAAATGCCAAGAACCCATGACAACCCTTCTTCAAGAGTAGTCCCGCACAAAGAGTAGAAATCATGTTAGCAGGAGTGTTCATATCATAATATTGCATTATTATATTCCCCATTCTTATTCATTTTTCAAATAAACAGGTGCTTTTGACCCATGTCTGCTACTTAGTTGCAGGTTACAGGTTCTCGGAACAAAAACAATGAAATTGATGAAAAAGATGATACAAAGTGAGACTAGGACCAATAAATGGTGGAATCTTGATCGTTCCTACATTTTGAGGAACATTGAAGATCAATGAACAAGTTCATAAACCACAAAGGCAACACAAGGTTCAAGACTTCGACACGAAGCAATGATAAAAGTCCACTACATTATTCACTGTGGAAATCTGGAAGAGAACCAGAAGAATTCTGAAGAACAAAGTGAAGAAAACAGATGCTAAAAGTAACCTGAAGCAACAGAAGAAAATGCAGCCCACAAGCCCACTACTTGGCTGCGGAACCGCGGCCAAACTAAGATTATGTCCACGGATCCGCGGCCATGTAGGACACGTGTCGGCGCTGGAAGTGTCGGAGCGGCGGTGCGTTGACTAGTCTTCTATAGGGTATAAATGTAATAGCATATGTGAGTCGATTGTAACCCTAGGTTTTCTATGATCTATAAATAGAAACCCTAAACCTCTTTTGGAGGTATGCCTCTTCTTGTGCCTCATTTCATCCATCTAAATTCAGATCTGTAAATTTCTGTAAAGGAGGAAAAGAGCATCAAATAAAAATTAGGAGTAAGTTTTCTTTTTATTGCCCTAGTTAAATTTTATTTCCATGCTCTAGGTAATTTCTTTCTTGCCCTAACATAGATCTTTATTATCTGCCCTAGTTAATTAGTTTAGAACATGTCTTTTAATTCCCTAATGAGTGAGTAGTCTCCTAGCTTGTTAGGGTTAGATTTGGGGAAGGCTTGAGAGATGAACATCTCTCACCCCTTTCTTGCCTATCACACGTTCTTATAGGACTCCATGCATACATGCACACACCGCTCCCTACGGCACCCTATCCCACAAGGTAGCGGTGATACCGTAGTATAAAGGGCCGGTTGAGCGTGTTTTCCATGAAGGTAAGGGAAGAATTAAGAAAGGAAGGACAAGGGCCTAGAGGAAGAAAGACCATTTCTTCCCGATCGTACTAATCCCCTTTATTAATTGTTACCATAACACCTCATAGATCTTAATTTGGGCATAGAAAGCGGTGAGGAATATTGACTTTCCAAACCTAACCTAAACCTAACCCTAGCAAGATATTAATCCTAGTTTAGATCAACTTAGTTTTTAGATTTAATCAATCCGATAAAAATCGGAATTAACTCATTAGAACAAATCGAGAATACACAAAATCCTTGTGGACCGATCCGTACTCACCTGCTAGCTACCAAGTGACGCTGTTCTTGATTGCGGTTACCAAATTCATTGATCAATCAATTGGCGTCGTTGCCGAGGATGGCGTTGTTATTCTTTTTTTGTAATTTTGGGTTAATATAAAATTGAAAAATCATAAAAACTGAAAAATAAAAAAATATAAAAAATTTATCATCTTGTTATTTTGTGAAGGGTATTTTCGTTTGAATTTTGCAGGATCGAAGAACGAATTCAGATCTGGAAAAATCCAGAAAGTGAAACAGAAAACTGAAGATCTGAACAACAGAGGATTACAACAATAGAAGAGCAGAAGAAATTTGGAGTCTTTAACCGTTCAAAGCACCGCGTTTCCGCCGTGCCAACCCGCTTGCCGCCGCGGGTTGCTGACGTCAGCAACCCAAAATCCCTCTGTAAGCTCCTTTTTCTTCCTCTGAACCCCAATATCTCCTCTGTAAAAATTTGCCTGCAGAATTCTTTGCGCTAAAAAATCTCCCCCTTCCAATAATTGATCTTGTACAGGATTCTTTGCACCGCGCTTAAAAAAAACAAAAAAATCGTTTGCAAGTGATTGTGTTTACTGATTTGCATATTTTAAAACTGACTTTAAGGGGCTTGAACACCAATCTAGATTGGGTGGGGATTTCATCACCCTTCCCAGGACCCCAAAAATCACATAAGGCATATTGCATTGACGATAAATTAATTAAAAAAGATTAGACTCAGCCCTAAGGACTTCACGCTCAATAGGAAAAAGGAATAGTTGTAGGCATCAACCGTTGATCCTAACCTGACTTTGTGGTGCCTACGCTAGACAGGTGGTGAAAGGTAACTTTAAAAGGCCATTCTCACGGTGATTCGTGAGCGGATCCCTCCTTTCGCTACTTGTGCTTACCTAGCCACAATTGGCGGTGAAGAGGCAGTTTGAGGTCCTACTTCTTGCCCTTTGGAACAGTTAGGAGCCGTCTAGCTGACCTAGGTGACCCTAAATCTAGGCCTGATTGTGCATTTGTGGTTGATTGAACGTGTGTCTAAGCCTTTTATCGAAAATCTTTTTTGCAAAAAGCTCCACATAAAAAAAACACAAAAAGGAAAAAGGAAAAATTTTTACAAAAACTTGCAACTTGTCGCTAAGAAATCCATGCACCTCACTTCCACACACATTCTTTTTTCTTCTCCTTTCTTACATCATGGGTATCTTGCCTCACAAATCTCTTGCCAAACTTTGGTACTCTCATCCAAACATTGATTCTTACGCGAATTGTTTTGGTCGAATTACGGACGACCCCTCCATGCCTAAAATTTCTTTGAAAGATCGAATAGAAGCGTCTAGGAGAAACAGTTCGACTCAGCAAATCACTTTGTATCAACCATTCTAACCTTTACCACCTTCTTACGTTGATACCCCTTTTTCAAGTCCTGTTGTAACTCCGAAACCGATGTCTATTTATGAACATATTGAACAATCTTGTAACCGATCATCCACTCCTTTCAACACTTCCAGTTCTTGGGATCAACAAGTCCATTCACCTTTTTATCCAAATGTTGATCCTACTCCTGTCCAACCATTCAATTCCTACCTGTCCTACCCAACTTTCGCACCTTCCCTAGACATTGCTTCTACACAACCATTTGGGAGTTTCACGTATCCAAACAACTTTGAATTTTTTACTGAAACCCCTTCACAAACCATGTCTAGTCTGGAACAGTCTTTGGAAGATTATATGGTAGCGACAAACTAAATGATAAGGAATGTGGATGTGTCCATGGCCGCCCTTATGCAACCTAACGACCCGGTAGGTAGTTTCCAACTAGCTCCAAAAATTCTAATGTATGATGAAGCGGTTGGACAGATCGATAATTTGAGTGGAGAAAGTGAGTTAAACGCCCTTCCAAATCAAACCTATCCATCACAAATTGAATCCTACAACTCTAGTTTTGAATATCTATCAAGTGTTCCAAATGATAAAACGTTTAATGAGTTGTGCGACTTTGTAGTGTTTGATTTGCCAGATTGTGAAGAGTCTCTTTCGAGTGAAACCACACCTAATCCTTTTGAACTCTACACCTCCAATCTTGAACTTGAATTGATAAATCTCCATACTTTTGATAAGGTGTCTAAAAAAATTGATTTTCACATGATTGAGGATATTAACGCTGGGAATATTTTGGATGATGAACCCGTAGATTTGACTGAAATTTTATCTCCAATTCATCATCCTGAGTCATTAAATGTTTCTCCCGAACTTCATATGTGTCTTGATTTTGATGATAATAGCATGGATGAGATAACTTTTGAGGAGAATTATGAGAATATTATTGAGAAGAGTATTGAGGATGGACCATTTTTGTTTGATGAGTCAGATTTTCCAATTCATCCTCATGAACCTTTAACTGTTATACTTCCTAAATCACCGTCCCTCATTTCCATCGTTCCGACCACGCAGAAGATCATGCAGGAGGACTGTGAGTTTGAAAGATTTCTATTCGATCACAGCAGTTTGGACGCCACTAGTGAGTACTTCTTTGAATCTGGCACAGTTCTCACAGCCGATAACGATTACGAGTGCTTCACTTTTTCGGACAATTTTGAAGACTCACCGCCCGAGTTTAAGTCCTTTGAATTTTCAGATGAGTTAGTTGAACCATCAGACTCGGTTGCTTATAGTCCATTCGAACCATTGATGGAATCCTTCGAGTTCGAGACAGTTTGCTTAGGTGAGAATAAGACTATCCCTAAATCACTCCCTTTCGTCCTTCCTATCGTTTTGACCGAGCAAGAATTCGTCACGCTTCCATTTTCAATGTTTGGTTTACCAAGTTCAAAGTACCCATGTTTTCTCGCGAATCTTGTGGGATTTGACCCCATTTCTCGACGGATTGATAGATTAGCACAATCGCTTTTAACATATCGGTCATCACAAAATATGCTAATTTATTCACTCAATTTACACTCTTAAGTTCGTGCTACACTTCTTTCTCTTTTTCGCCATTCTTCTCTTCCACCGAGACCGTATATCGCTTCTATCTCCACCCGGTCTTGTGTGCTTCTCATTTCTTTTCTCTACACTCCATTCTTTCACCAGCCCTACCATTAGCACGATAAAATTTTTGAATGGTTGGTGGTAACCTTTGGCATGTATAAGGCCTTGTATAGTTTGATTTTTCTCCTCCCTAACTCTGAACTTTATCGCTTAAAACAGTGGAAACACTGTTTCACTTAAGTTTGGGGGGAACCTTGTTGTATATATTTTTTTTGTTTTTTCTTTTAACAATAAAAAATAAAAAAAATTATAAATAAATAAACAGTGGAGTGCCGACATTTTGACCCTCTTAGTGTAGCCTGACAGTGAGGACACTGTCAAGTTTAAATTTGGGGGTGTGCTCGGTAAGCCTTCTTCCTTCGCATTCATGTGTATATTTTTGCATTTGCATACTTATTTTAAAACGCATAAAAAATTGAAAATTTTAAAAATTATAAAAATTAAAGTATTCAATTTTGTCCATAATTGACTTGAGTTTGGCAAAAAGGTTAACTAGCTAGGAAAAACTAGATCCTAAACTTAGTAAATTAAAAACCCTAAAAATAACCTTTCTTCAAATTTAACGGTAGAAAGTATATTCTTTGTAGTTTATTTAGAAATAAGAAAATTTTGAGTTGACTTCTTGGGCTAAGTTAAAACAAGAGAAAAGTATTGATATCTTTATTAAAGTATAAGTTTGAAAAATAATTCCTAGCTTAAGTCTAAATTCTGAAAATGTATACCCTACAAATTGCACAAACACGAACTTTGAAACTTGGAATAGTAGAAGAGACCTTGAAATGCTCTTGTCTAAAGTCCTTAGTACGAAGAAAAAATAAAATAAAAATACAAGTGTGAATAAAGAGATAATAAAAAAATGAACACTGGTTTTTTTGATTACTTAAGGCTGCATTAATAGAAAAAATATTTAGCGAGGGTGCTTTATCACCTAGTGCCTTAGACCAACTGGTTTGGGAGTCACTGCTAAAAGCCTTAGGGATTACAAGACTAGGAATTACGCTTTAATATGCAAACACATTTTATAATCGGTCGTTGGTACCTCAAGAAGTATTAACGGTCGAATGAAGGATGTGTGAGCAAATTTCATCTAAAAATTCATCAATTAAGAAGTGCTTTGGACGACGGACAAGAGTGTGATAGCTTGATTTGAATTTCCAAGTGTAGGGGTGATATATACACACACGTAGGGGTATGTGATTGTGGTTTAGATAAGAGAAAGGAACGAAGAATAAGACTTCTATCTTTAGTACAGATGATAAAAATTCCTAAGTTGAGATAGAACCCTAGAAGGAAAACTTAGAAGATGCCAAAAGCTAAATAAATTCACAAGAATATATATAATCTTAAGTTAAATGATAAGAAAGCGTGAAAAATACGGGTGGATAATTTCTGAGTCGAAGATAATAGAGTTTCTTGTTAGAAAACCTAATTAGAGAATAAAAGTCAATAGGCCGAATTGACAGGATTTTGTGGGTAGTATCCGCTGAAAATCCTAAGGAGACAACACTCCTCCTACTAGGGACACCTAAAGATTTAACGGCTTTTTGCACGAGCTCGGTGCAATCTCGTTTCCCTACGAAAGTGAGGTTAGGATTTTGTTGAGAATAAAACTAGGTTTGCTCGAGGACAAGCAAAAGATAAGTTTGGGGGTATTTATTCATATCATAATATTGCATTATTATATTCCCCATTCTTATTCATTTTACAAATAAACAGGTGCTTTTGACCTATGTATGCTACTTAGTTGCAGGTTACAGGTTCTCGGAACAAAAACAGTGAAATTGATGAAAAAGATGATAGAAAGTGAGACTACGACCGATAAATGGTGGAATCTTGATCGTGCCTACATTTTGAGGAACATTGAAAACAATGAACAAGTTCACAAAGCACAAAGGCAGCACAAGGTTCAAGACTTCGACACGAAGCAACGATAAAAGTCCACTAAATTATTCACTGTGGAAATCTGGAAGAGAACTAGAGGATATTCTGAAGAACAAAGTGAAGAAAATAGATGCTAAAAGTAACCTGAAGCAACAGAAAAAAATGCAGCCCGCAAGCCCACTACTTGGCCGCGGAACCGCGGCCAAACCAAGCTTATGGCCACGGATCCGCGGCTATGTAGGACACGTATCGGCGCAGGAAGTGTCGGAGCGGTGGTGCGTTGACTAGTCTTCTGTAGGGTATAAATGTAATTGCAGATGTGAGTCGATTGTAACCTTAGGGTTTCTATGATCTATAAATAGAAACCCTAAACCTCTTTTGGAGGTATGCCTCTTCTTGTGCCTCATTTCATCTATCTAAATTCAGATCTGTAAATTTCTGTAAAGGAGAAGAGAGCATCAAATAAAAATTTGGAGTAAGTTTTCTTTTTATTCCTTAATTAAATTTTATTTACATGCCCTAGGTAATTTCTTTCTTGCCATAGCATAGATCTTTATTATCTGTCCTAGTTAATTAGTTTAGAACATATCTTTTAATTCCCTAATGGGTGAGTAGTCTCCTCGCTTGTTAGGATTAGATTTGGGGAAGGCTTGAGATATGAAGATCTCTCACCCCTTTTTTGCCCATCACATGTTTTTATAGGACTCCATGCATACATGCACACACCGCTCCCTACGGCAGCCTATCCCACGAGGTAGCGGTGATACCATAGTATAAAGGATCGGTTGATCTTGTTTTCCATGGAGGTTAGGGTAAGAATTAAGAAAGGAAGGACAAGGATCTAGAGGAAGAAACACCGTTTCTTCCCGATCATACTAATCCCCTGTATTAATTGTTACCATAACACCTCATATATCTTAATTTAGGTATAGAAAGCGGTGATAAATATTGAATTTCCAAACCTAACCTAAACCTGGCCCTAGCAAGATGTTAATCCTAGTTTAGATCAACTTAGTGTTTAGATTTAATCAATCCGACAACAATCGGAATTAGCTCGTTAGAAAAAATCGAGAATACACAAAATCCCTGTGGACCGACCCGTACTCACCGGCTAGCTACCAAGCGACGCCGTTCTTGATTGTGGTTACCAAATTCTTTGATCAGTCAAGGAGTTATATTACAATCCCTCTGCACAACAAAAATCGATTCACCTGGAAAACAAAATCTAACCGCTTTCCCCCGACAATCTACATAGGCATGACAAGCGGCCAACCAATCCATATAAAGAAGTATATCAAAATCTAACATATCCAGGAGAATCAGATCAACTAGCGAGTCTCTATCACCAATACGCACGGAACATGATCTGAATACGTGTCGAGCTATAAAAGAATCTCCATCCGGAGTAATCACTATTAACGGCAACTCAAACATCGACGACTCTTTCTCCAAAGAAAGTGCAAAGCATGAAGATACACAAGAATGTGTAGAACCAGGATCAAATAAAATATGTGCATCTAACGAACACACTGTAAGAGTACATGTCACAATTGCATTTGATGCCTGGGCATCCTATGGAGTCAGTGCAAAAACCCGTGCCTGGCGCATGCCCGCATCCTGTCGTCATCTACCTCTATCTCCCCGACCTCTCTGAGATCATCCTGCAAAACCTCGACCTCGTGGTGCAACTGCCTGGCATGTAGGACCAACTAGGGGAGGAAGTAAAGCCATCGGTGTAGAAGGTGGAGGGGGTAAAGCAACTTGTGGAGTAACAGTCCCGCTATAGCGTGTACACCATCTAACCGTATGCCCTGGAAGCCCGCAATTATAACATGTAAGTTGGGTCCCCTGATCATCGGGGTATGAACTGAACATCTGTCCCTGGGTCCAACCTCGTCCGAAACTACGGCCTGGAGTATATCTGCCTCTATCTCTGCCAAACTGCCTAGACATTGGCCCAATCGGTCTACTTCTCTTTGGCTCCGGAATAACCACTGCCTCGCTCAAACGCTCCTCTACTCATATCGCTGCATCCATGGCCTGCACATATGTATCAAAATGCTGGGAGCCTATAGCTAGATACAACTGCGTATCCAGACTCCTTAGGAACCTCTTCACCTGAAGCTCCTCCGTAGGAACTAAATATGGAGCATAGCACGACAACTGGGTGAATTGTAAATCATAATCTGCTACCGACATACTTGCCGATTTTCGTAACGCTTCAAAACTGCTAGCTCTAGCGTCCCTCACACTCTGTGGAAGAAATCTGGCAAGAAAGACCTCGGAAAACTCGGTCCACGACATCGGTGGAAGACCCGTAGCTCGCCCTCTCTCCATCGACTCACACCACTCCTGTGCAAGTCCCTCCAAACGAAAGCTAGTCAGCTCAACTGACCTCGCATCAGAACATCGCAATGATCTACCAATCCTCGCCATCCTATCAAGAAAGGATTGAGGATCCTCCGCTACATCGGTCCCTGTAAATACCGGAGGTCTAAATCTCATAAACCCTGAAAACGATACCTCCATCACCCTCGTGTCTACATGTGCTACCGTCTGCGTGGGCTGTACCTTAGACTCTGCCACGGTCATTGCAGGATCCTGTCTCAGTACTCGAGTGGCCTCAGCTAATTGTCCTACCACTCACTGTAATCCTAACATGCCCTCCTCTATCCTAGTCATATGATCTGGAGGAGGAGGATCTACATGCTCATGCACCGCTGGAACGTCCGGTGTACCCGTCACCATCACAGGAGGACTCGTCCTAGCTGCATCTCTGGTTGTAGCTTGCCTAGATCGCGTAGCCATAGCAACTGGAACAAGAAATGAGAGTTGGTAAGGCTTATGAATAGGGACATCAATAACACAGAGTTAAAGGGAGAATAGAGCAAGATATACATCCCAAGGTTAGTTAGGCTGAGTATGGTAACGTAAATATGCCGCGGAACATACGTACGGTACTGCACTCATCCTAAGTCACCTACTCCATCAAACCAAAGTTCATCCTAAATCACGGACTCACGTCGACTTATCTTAATTCACTACTCGATTCCGTAAGGTTAATCCTAAGCTCTGATACAAACTTTGTCACGACCCAAAGTTTGGATGTGACCAGCACTTAGGTTATGGAATATCTAAAGATATATACACAACCCGAGTAAGCCGAAACCAAGGTCAAAATTCTTTTTTGCGGAATTCTTTATAAAAATTTAGTTTTTAAATAAAAAAACATAGTTTTTTTGTAATTAATATAAAACAAGCATAAGGTGTTAAGTTTGGTTGCATCCCTACTTGGGATCAACAATATCGACAGGGAATAAAATTTTATAACTTATATGAGACCAATAGAATCACAAATATAAAAAAAGAAATATCCACTAACATAACCATGATCTCACCTGTCAAATAATATACATAAACATCTCTCGTTCTAAGTCATAGTACAAGGTCTGGTGGAGATTTTCTAGATACAATGATATAATACCAAAAGAGAAGATTACTACATATGTAACCCACCTATCAAAAGATGTGATAAAAGCTGCAAAAGTAGATCTGCACAGCCGCTAACCGTCCATTCTACCCCTGCAAGGAACTGTGGCACAACGGGGTTGAGTTGCCAACTCGGTGAATATAACTAACATATAACAGTTAATAATGTAAATATGACGATCACAATTAACTGAAATGAGAACCAGTAGGATGTACAATAGTATACGGAAAGCATGAATCTGTACTACAAATCAGATAACCAAAACTCAAATCTCATCATTTATTATCAACAAAGTTCATCTTTCAATGTCCATCATCGACACAAAACTTCCATTTCTCTCATGTATCATTCCTCGAACGATCCTGTAATCAACAAAGTCCACCATGTATCCAACTGTATGCCAACCGACTCAGTCTAGATAAAACTGTAAATCTGTAACCGTATACCCACCGACTCAGTGTGGAATAAAACAATAAATCCATAAGCGTATACCCACCGACTCGGTGTGGAATAAACTCGAATAAAAAAAACATCTCCTGGTCAACGTGTCACATAAATCATGAAATCACTGGATCAATGTAATAGTACAGGAAAACTCAAACCTTAAATTCTCAATAATATAAAACTTTCTATATCAACTTAGAATACTCGGATGATAAACATGATGTCATTTATGCAAGTTACCACTATTGTTAATAATTTAGGTATGATAGGAATCATATTTAACAAGATGAATATTTAGGGTAAAAGTGACATGTTAATATCGACGAGGTGTAGTGTAACAAGTAAAGATGTTCACGTGCGACTTAACTCGTTGATAATTATGGAGTGTTCTAACAACTAAAGTGAGGTACATATTGATATGAATGCATATTATCATTTTAGTATACAAAAGTAAAGCATTTATTTAATTAAAACTACGGACGTAACACGCCATTTTTACAAAATTCCTCGGTAGATATTTAGTCTACTCACCGAAATTACGTCGTATCTACTCAGGAACCGCCAATCATTTTCCTTTCCTTGCGGCCTCCGAAATACCCGCACTCAAATCTAACATTGCAATAACTGGTATAAGGAAACTACTATATTCCGATACGGCAAAAATCAAGAACCACAAGTTTGTACGTGCTAATTATACTATGCACGACTATTGCAACGATCTATCACATAACCTTCCTACAATTTAACCCAATCCAGCAACGCGACAGAAAATAGATCGCGATACGTTTTAACCGTATCGTATTTTAGATTTTTAGATACTTTTTCCGATATTAGACTTCAGATTTTATATACAGTTAAACTGAATTAATTAAACAATACCAAATTAACCAAAATTCTGCAAAAATACCTACCCAACAAACCAAAACACCAAACCCATTCAAAAATCCGGCGATGCCGGATTTCCACTGTGTCGCCGGCCCAAATCCGATCCCTTTGTTTCGTGCTCCTATGGTTTGCTCTAGGTTCAACATACAACATTTAGGTCCTGTTTAGTTGAGTTAATTTTTCTTTAAACTATAGCAGATTCAAACAGAGCCTAGTTTTGACTAAAATACGATGTTATAGAAATTTTCATTTCAATTTAAACTAGTTACAAAATATAAATTCCTACTGTGATTAAGAATTTTACCTTCAAGTAATTTGCTGGAAGAACACCTTCCATGATGCACAAGCTCGTAGTCCTAGCTTGATGATGAGGAAATCCTAAATTTAGCTCTTCTCCTTTCTCTTGTTCATCTATGTTTGTTCTTGGTTTCTTTTTTCTTTCTTTAAAATTTCAGATTTTTATTCGCTAAAATGATCTGAACATGGTTTATATGTGACAAAAAGGAAGGATAAGGTAAAGGAGGAGGTGTCAAAGACCTAGATGTGCCATCATCATGCAATGGGGAGGTGTAATGTGTGAGTAATGCATGAGAGTAGGAGGTGTCCATGCTTTATTATTTCTAAATTGAATTATCTTAATAAAATTATGAACTAAACTCTATCTAATCTCTTTCTACTTACACCCTTAACAAAATCCCAATTTTCACAATATCCTAAACTTTATATAAAAACCCTTCACTGACTATATTATTATAAAACACCCTTTTTATTAAAATGAAGCTAAAATTCACATTAAAACCCTTATAATTTATTTATCTTGCATACTAAAATTTAAATTTAGTTTGTTTTACATATATTTTATGAAACTGTCTTATTTTGTTTTAATAACTTTTTAATTCAACATTTTATTATTTAATTAATTTATTTTATTTATTTCCAAAATTTCAAATTGTTATAGCTTTATTCTGTAAAGCAACTTACACACGTTTCCGCTGCTCTCACTGTCTACGAAGCTGTCTGGCTGTGTACTTATAGACGCTCTCTTCTAAATCAATATTGAGAAAAACAGTCACGACATCGTACCACCAGATATCGTAGTCATGGTATATAGCAATGGCGAGTAGAATCTGGATGGACTTAAGCCATAGGTCCTGAAGAAAAGGTTTCATCAAAAACCACACCTGGTTAATGGTGAGAACCTTTTATAACAAGTCTAGCTTTGAAAGTCTCAACTTTTCCATCTATACCAAGTAATCTTCTCAACATATACTTGCGTCTGATGGGGATTTAACCCTTCAGATAAGGTAACCAAAGTCCATACTTCGTTAGTGTATATGGATTCCATCTCAGATCGCTTAGCATCCAGCCATTCTTACAGAGTCACTACTCTTGATGGCCTGCTCAAAACTAGTTGGGTCATCATCTCATGATGCAATCCTTGCTCCCACTGTCATCGAGAAAACCGAAGTATCTCTCAGGCGGATGAGGAACCCTACCAGATCGGCGAAGAGGCCGAGGTTCGTCGGGAACTATTGAATCCTCCTGTTCTACCAAATCATCAGCTGTAGTTTGTATAGCTGGAACTTATTCCAGTTCTACCTCATGACCACAAATTTATTTCCATAAGTATTCCTTTTTCTAAAACGGTGGCATGCCGAGAAATAAAACACCTTTTGTTCCTCGGTGCGGTGGAAGATGTTCCCTTGCGAATACTTAGGATATCCAACAAACATCCACAGAACTGATATTGCCTCGAGCATGTCCGGATTTTGCTTTTGACATAGGCCGGACAACTCCGAATCTTAACTTTCTTAAGACACGGCTCTTCCCATTCCATATCTCTTATGGAGTGGTAGGCACCTGATTTGGTTGGAATCGAATTCAATAGGTTTGCAGCTTCACAAGTGCATAACACCCAAAGAAAATAGGCAACTCAGTAGTACTCATAATAGAGCGCATCATATCTAATAGGGTGCGATTGCCCTGTCCTGATACACCATTGTGCTGTGGTGTATACGGAGCAGTAATCCTGAGAGAGAATCCCATTCTCCTTTAGAATAGTCCAGGATCTCTATGCTCAAGTGTTCTCCTCCCTGATCGCATTAAAGGACATAATACTTATACCCGTTTTAGTTCTCTACTTCTGAATTATATTCTTTGAATTTCTCAAAAGCTTTAGACTTGTGTTTCAACTGAAATATATGTCCGAATCTTGAGAGATCATCGGTGAATGTAATGAATTACAAAGAACCAGTCCTGGCATGTGTAGACAGGGGACCAAATGCATCATCATATATCAATACCAAGAGTTCATTAACTCTTTCTCTGTTTCATGTAAATAGAGCTATGGTCATTTTATCTTTGTGACATGACTGGCAAGTTTCACAAGATGTAAATTCAAATTGATTTAAATATGCATCTTAATGTAACTTAGCTTGTCGGGTCGCATTGATATGACCTAGTCTATAATGCCTCAAGAAGGATTCGTTCATTTCTGAACACTTTCTCTTGTGTGTGTTCAGTACATTAAGAACTGTGATTTGATTTAGAACGTATATGCTATTAGATAACGTGCTTGAACCGATCAACTCTTGATATAAGAAATGTTCAAAACATTTATCCAACAATACAAAATTATATCCTTCTTTACTTATTAAATAGACTGATATGATGTTGTATATCAGGTTCGTTATCTAATAACATTCATTCAGAGTTAATGTACTTGGTAATACAAGATGATAACTGCCAATAACTTTGGCTGCAACAATTGCACCATTCTCTATACTTAGAGACATATCACCCTATTCTCTGTTCTCCACCTATCTGTATCCCATGTAACAGATTACATATGCGGGATCCTGATTCGGTATCAAATACCTAGGATGTAGAGGATACTGAGAAACAGTTCTCTGTAACAAACACACCCGAAAAAGATGCATCAACATGTACTTTCTTCATTTGGGCGGTACGGGAATCTTGGTAATCCCCTATTTTCTTGCTCGGACTTATAACAATTATAAGGTAGAGCGGGACCAACGTTCCCCAGCTCAGTATAACAAGCGGGTTCGGTCAATACATCCATATTATTATCTTGATTAAGGCGTGACATAGTCGCTACCTGGAGAGAGAGAAGAAAACACTCTGCATGCGCTCTTGCGAGATTAGATTGGTTATATATTTTATCTAATCATGATGGCTCCCACTGTTTTTATCAAATCTTCCTTTGAACCTTAAAAGGAAAGACTAGTCGACCCTACAAGTTCGCCAACCTTTCGTCCAGGCCACTGCCGGTACTTTGAAGGAGGTTCCCTGTGCTTTTGCACGGACCTAATTAAAGTAAATCTCATTTTCCCACTGGTGTAACTCCATTGACACTTTTCTAGACACCTACTTGATCGGCTAATTGTAAAGTGCAAAACTCTTCGAGGAGTAACAATTATTCGCAGTGGGTATCTGGATCCAACTATCTAATAGAAGGTTTGCAATTTCATTGCAAATTTCAACACTTGAAACACCCGATAACTGTTTTTACCCCTAGCACTTATGACCTTAACTACGGTCAACATATCATAAGCATTAGTCAAGTTCTACCCATCATTTCATGATTAATTAGACCCACCCACATAACCCTCAACTATGGTAGACATAATCACATGAATGTCCTAACTAATCGCATCATATGCTGTGTAGGAAGACATCACTTAGCTACCGTACACTACGCCTCAACTATGGTCGACATACACAGCACGAATACTCAATACTCTACTTCATAAAATGACGGAGGGTTGTCGATGGTTTTTAAGAAAACCTTTAACGCTTTAAACTTGATATCGTTGCAGAATCAAATGGTTTTAAAAGGAGTGGCTTAAGCTCCGCTTTTTGAAACTTTTAGTTTTTCGTAAAATGCCGAGTGGGTTTCAAATTCGATTCTACAACATCTTTAGGTTTATTTTATTTCATTAAACACATTAATGAATGTCCCATCATTTATGTTACCTAAGCATCACAGATAAATACAACGTACACTTATACCATCCGCATTCTCCACGAAGTCCCGTCATGCACCGTTAGGTTGGTAACTAATGGCAGGGTAGGGCAAGGCTAGTGCAGGTGAAAAACATAAGCAACGTCTATAATATATCACATATATTATATAGTATTCATGTTATCATATACAGTGATCACATCACAGAATATCGCAGCGAAAATCAACATATGAAATATTGGATATACTAGGATGTCTGTATTTTGTATTTAGCCAACAATAGAAAATACGGATTCCACGGTCGTGATGAATAGCCAAACCTATATCCCTAGACCCCTACGAGAGAAGCAAGCAAACCTACCAAGTCTAGAGTTAGGATACCCGGACTCGACTCCTCAAGATGGTCTCCCACTGGACTCCAGAACCCGATTACTTGTGCTCCCCTCCTAGGGTCTATTCTAATGCGGAAAAGTAAATCATATACATCAATGGTGACATCATCCTCAACCCAGAAGTGCCCCAATAAAATAATATTACATACATTGAATTTTACATGAATGCAAATGAAAAACTCTTATCTCACATAAAAAAACCGGCTATTCAAACACGACGATCCAATATAATATATCACAGCAACACATAACATCACATGTCATCAATGTAAATAAATATGCGTATCCCAATTGTCGTTGACGTATAGAAACGAAACCGGCGATACACCACATATTACACTTACGGTCGCAGAAAAGAAAGTGAAAACTACAACAGTTGGATTCCGCAACCACCTTAGACATCATAAACCTGAAATATCTCATATTGCAGATTTCATGCCTAACAATATGAATTCCTTTAGACATCGCATGCCTAACAATTATAAACCTCGCATTTTAGTCTTGATATTGAAAACACTTTTCAATAACAAGTCGGGCAATTCAACAAGGTTCCCGACATCCCAATCGAATGCTCGTCGGAAACTTTAGTAGACGGACGCACCCCTGATGCCGTCGACGAAGTGCACTTAGGCGGAACACTGCGGCCGCGAGCACCTGAACGGATGCTTTTGGCAACGGAGTTCTCCTACAGTCACATGGTCGGGGCTATGAGGAGTGGATATCTAGTAAGATTACCCGGCGAGTATCTGTGTACACTGCGTTATTGCGACGGACTTTTGATCATATAGAAATCCCATGGCAACCGGTCAAATGAGACTAAATTTCTAGATTTATAAAATTCAAATATTGTTGATTCCAAATATTGTATCACAATCAACTAGACGATGTTAAATATTTCGATCAAATCAACAAACACCCTCATCTCCCTAAGAACTTAACACTTAAGCAAAGTTGAAATACCCAAAACGTGCCATATTACCTATGGACCAGCCTTAGAAGGGTCAACCAATGCCTCACCTATGGCACCGTGGAACTACGACAAACCCTAGGGTTCGATCACAGTTCCATGGGCATAGAATCGAGTTAAGGTTCTTGTTCTTCTAGAGGGTCCATGGACTTACTTGCACAACCATTGAATATACTCAACATAGAAAATTCCAACTCTTGGAGAATTTCAGAGGGGTTCATGAGGTAGTGTTTGAAGTTCAATCGAACTGTTAAACATAGTCAAGATTAACATTACAATGTTAAAAATATAAGACTACGAAACACTCCGTATTACTCCTATATCAAAATTTACATCACATGAAATTTTGGACTAAACAAACAATACCTGAAACCCCAAAACAAGCACACCAGAACACAGAACAAAATCGAGGAAAAATGGAGATGATATGGCCGACCTCCTCGGGAATTCAAGTAATGTGCTCGGGTCAAATCCGAGCAATGGGTCTCAAACTTGTTCTGTGCTCTACATGTATCACATACATGCTTCTGTAGTTGTTTAAATAATTTTTACAGACTTTTTTAAATTCGACAGAGAGCAAAAATGTAGGGTTATAGAAATCGTATTTTACGTCTTTGTTTCGTTTTCGTATTGTTTCTAACATCATCTAACTTTCTAGTTTGGCTCTGATACCACTGTAAGGTTTCCTTAGCACCATGCCTAGGGTTTGCAAGCATCAAACATGCCACAAAAAAAATTTAGGGCTGCTAAGCAAACATCCTAGGAATCATACTAGGAAGTTAGGGTAACAAAACTTGTAATCAAACATTACAATGAGAAGTGAATAAGAAATATAACCTTTGTAGATCGTTCCTTCAGTTCTAAAGCTCCGTGTAGTCATCTCTTCGCTCCAAGCATTGATCTCCCGGACTCAATTTGGACTCCACAAAGCATAGTGAGCAAGCATGCAAGATGTCTTCGAGGCTGAAGATGATCTACGTCGAGGAAACTCAAGCACAGGATACCTCTTCACAAAGTAATGAACTTTTTGAAGCAAACACCCTAAACTAAATGGCAAGTAGTAGAGGATGATGAAGTAGGAATTTTGCTCACTTTGGATTTGATTTTCTGGCATGGATTCTTCATCTACTAAAAACCCTAGAGCTTGAAGAAATGAAGAAGATGGTTAACAAGAGAATGAACCAAAGAATGAGATGAGGTAGGAATTGAAACCATGGGTGGGTTAGTGTCATGTGCTAACCCTTGTAGAGAATAAACCATGGCTATGTGACTATGGTTGGGTCAACAAATATCTTAAATAAAACAAAATGAGTTGAAAAGTCAATGAACATTACAAGCTTCCCCAAGCTCCTAGCCATGACACAATTTCAACTAATTTTTGAATTACTTAGTCAATTAAAACCCTAACATAATCATGGCCATGGTGTGATTCTCACACACCCAAGTTGCATATATAACCTAGCATGATACATAATATATATCACATATATATAATGTATATACAAGTGAGAAAAAGAAATGGTCAAGTGAGAAATATTAGCTAATGTAAATTCATATATCAAATATATAATTATACATTAAATCATTAAATCAACATTTGATTCAATGATCCGTCTATATCAGATATAACCGACCAATGTTAATAATATCAACTTACCGAATCAACACTTGATTCGATAACCCGGCTATATCACATATACCCTGCCGATATCACACATCGCGAGAATACAATACGGTATCATATACTCGTATCAATCTCGGTCCCGCACATATCACATATGTGCTCCTACAGCATTTCGCTTGAGCCAGGAAACCACTGTGTAGGACTCTAAAGGCTCGTCAATACGCCGGCAGTAGGTGGTGATCATATCAGTCACCCACAAGCCGCAAGCGGTCTGCTAAACGTAACGGCCACCCAGGTATTGAGCGATCAGAAGATCAACAAGCAAGCCTGCTCACACTCCTGCGAATCCAATCTGTAAAACTATCGTACAGTCCGGTCACTTCATCTGATATGTCGCATATCTCGTCTAGGGGTGGTAAACGTCAGACCCCAGTAATATGATAAGTCATATTGATGTAAGGTCTATAACAAGAAACAACTGATAACACTTACCAGTAGATCTCAGCAACTCTGGCCAGGGATTTCCTGTTATAGCCAATCGAGCATAGCGCAACATCAACCGCCAATACCGGGAGAGACGAATCCCTTCCTATCGCTTATTACCTCCATGTGACTCGGGACTATACCTAAAAACCACCTGTTTTCATGACTCAGTAGAGCCGTGGTAGGGTGGAAATAAAAGCACAGTGGGAGACACACAAGACTCTATGATGATCTCGGGTCGACAGACTAACCTGTACCAGTGTCACCAGAGAACTGCTATCTGACGTGAGGTATAATACCATCTAAGAGTTCTCGGCAAGTCCGTTCAGTATACCCAGTCTCCACTGAGAACCCGTATACCATCTTTGATGTCAAACACCAATGGGTATGGGATCATCCATCGCCCAACACATAGGTCGAGAAGTTATACGCTAGTTTACTCGGGTATATCGATGCCCTGTCTCGATACACCCACGACTATGAACAATTAAAGGATGTACTCACAGACTACCCAGACCCCACTAGTATGATCTCTATCATAATCCTTGTAGTCAAGTACACATCCTAAACGCTTTATCAACATGTAATATAGAGACATCAAGTGTATATGTGTCACGACCCGAAAATACGTAACGTGACTGGCACTTAGATTATGAGACGTCTCAAGGCGTAACGTAACCTAAGTCAGCCAAAGCCCAGAAAATCTAAACCATAAACAATAAGAGTGAAGGAAAATTTCGGCAGAGTCTCCTTTGTAAATACTGGCCCCAAAACGGGTACAACAAGATATATAAACCTGTAATGATATAATGGCATCCCCAAGCGGGGGCTAGCTCTTCGCCCAAAGCGGATCACAACCACACGCAATATATATGTAATATCAAGCAAATAAGCATATAGAAGCACAAAATAAGAAAAACACAACATCGGCTCAAGTGAGCTCAACCCCAGAGGAACAGGAAATATACAAATCTCTCAGTCTCGTCACTAGGTCGCATATAAAAAATAAGATGTGGTAGATGGAGAATACTAGGTATAATAATAAATACAAATGGAGACAAAAGTAATCCTCGCAACCCACCTATGAGTAAGGTCGCAAGTCCGAACAAAAGAAGCTAATGGAAAGTACGCCTGCCGCTACAAGACTGACAGGTCCGATCTGCAAGACACTGTGGTACAACGGGGGTGAGTTGCCAGCTCGTGAGTAGTAAGTAACATCTAATAAGGCTATCATAAGAATGCATGCAATTACATCACAGCCTATCTGTACTAACATGATGCGATGCAAATCTGATTGTAGCATGCTTGTAAAAATCAACACAAAAAAATCATGATGTATCTGATATGAGAAGTTTTATACCTTTTACTTAGTAAAACCCTTTTATGAAGTGAACTGAAATATCATCATAGAAATCAATTGAATTATGTGTCCAGCATCGATACAAACTATGTATATCTCGATATCTCATATCTCTTTATCTCAAATTCCAATATCTTGGGCTTTGGCAGTCCGGATCGGCCCATAATATCAAATCACTCGACTACGGTTGGAATCCTCCGGATATCCACCGCATCACAAATAACCGGTAGATAATGCTCCCCTGCCGGGCTCGACGCCATCTTCTGCGACCTTCTTTCCCCAAGGTACCATACCGGGCCCACCATGTACCCGCAGACGGTGCATCCCCCTCCTCGAATCGGGTATCTGATGCTACTCAAGAACCGAGAAAACTCATGGTGGACGCCACATATTTCACATCACGAGAAAACCGCAAATTTCTGTTTTTAAAATGATAATAGGCTTTGAAAATTCTTGTGGTTTCCTCAAAAATCCAGAAATCTCATCAATACGGAAATCCTCAAGAAAAAAAACATAATACATGTGCATGTGGGAAAATGATACTGTCTATGATATCCACATCAGGAAATGCGATTTATGACTGAAAGTTTAATATATGGAAGATGATGAAATGCGATATACATATGCGACTATCAATTTAAGTACCAAGTATGATGCAAATGTTATGATGCTAATCTAGCAGTTTTCAAAGTGTTCGTGGCATAACAATTTTCAAAGCGTGTGTGTGTGTTCACAAGAAGAGTGCACGTGCAGCATTAACAAATGGTAATAGTGCAAGCGTCCTATGAGATGACATCGCCTATTTGCATATGTATGAGATGGTACGATGAAATGAGATAGTTAACTAAATAACTATGCATATAGTTTGGAAGTAAATAAGTAATCTTAACTATGGGGCGCCTCAAGCCATCCAGACGATTTCCCCATAGATGTATGCGTCTACTCACCCAAACACTTCAGCAAGTCTGGTCCAACTATAGCCTTGCTTTTGTGCGCCGCGTCCGATGCCTCCGCAACCGATCCTAGAATTAGCACAAATGTAAAACGTAAGGCTAAAAACACAATATCAATACCATTCGAAAAATCTAGTGTCCAAAAGCTAAACGCGTGTACTCGGATCATTAACACGTGAGCGTTAACATCTGAAACTACCCCGATCTGCTGTGGCATGCAGCAACACCAACCCAAGACATTAGAATACACGTATCGCACAATATTCAAACATCATAATTAAACTAAAATGGCTCTAGATTTTGATACGAGTAAAATTTGTCGATTTTGCATATACCAAAGAGCTTAAATATACTGCAGACAACCCTACACCCAACCTCACACCTAGAACTCCAAATCTGGCCGCAATTTGCGTCCAGAATGCATTTATTTGTGACCATGGAAAGGACTTTGGGTCTCGGGCTTCGTGTGTGTATCCCTAGTCTGGTGAGTACCCTTCAGTAAATGCAACTTATCACCACAACTTCGGGTTGAAAGCAGATCTCGTTTGAACATCAATTTAAACTAAAATCGATAATTAAACACTAATTTATGACATTTAGGTATTTTCGTGTAAACTCGTCGGGGGGATTCGATCATTAGACACTAGTAACACTTAACTACCTTATTCAACCCACATAAACCCAAACTTATTCTAATCTTACTCTCAATTAACAAGTTAGCAATAATTACCAAATTAAACACTAATTAGATAAATAAACTAAGAGTTTAGAAATTTGGAAATCTAGCTTGGCTTAATACCTCAAGATAATAGAAATTGTCCTGCACTTGGCTTCCCAAGATTGTCTCACACTCCAAATTCCATGCTAGAATAAGCTAAAGAAAGTTGAATGAAGAAGTAGATATGAATTTATGAAATTTTATTTGGATTTTTGTTGGATTTGTGATGGATTTTGAAGTAAAAAGAAATGGAGAAAATGGAGATATCCTGCAGGGAGAGGCTCGGCCAGCAGGTGTTGGGGGGGAGGGGGGAAATGGGAGTAGTGTGTGGAATTTTCTACATAAAAACTCTCTGTCAAGTGTAATAAATACCTATCACATCACTTTCTAATTAATATTTTATTTTAATTCATTTTAAGCCATAGAACAACTAGACTTGAAATGTCTTGATAAATTTTCTGTTAACACTAGATTTTAGTTTGAAATGGATCCTAAGTTTGTAATTTACACATTCAAATTTGTATTTATCACTAATTTAATATATATTTAAAAGCTTAAAATAATATTAAAAATAATTAATTAAGGAAAAAAATTTAAATGACTAGAAATTTTTAAGAGACAATTAATTAATCAATTTCTAGCAACTTCTTATCTAAATTTTGTATAATTATGACTATATTGAAAAATAATTATTTTGACATTTTACGGAAAATACTGTTTATTTTACCGATTATCGAAGAACTACCTAAACGATATTCAAAGTGCTACAATCTTCCCCTTTAAAGAAATTCGGTCCCCGAATTTAAAATTTAACTACGCGTACCTTCAAAAAGATGGGGATATTTCCTCCTCATCTCGTCCTCGGTCTCCCAGGTGACCTCCTCGCTGTTCGAGCCACGCCAAAGAACCTTGACATACGGTATAACCTTCGACCTCAATTTCTTCACCTGCCGATCCAAAATGACCACTGGCTGCTCGGTGAATGAAAGATCGCGCTCTAGCTGGATGGTCTGGTGCTAAATTGCATGAGAAGGGTCATGATGGTACATGCGGAGCATCGAAACATGGAACACGGGGTGAACATCTAGGAAGCTTGGCGGAAGAGCCAACCGATAAGCCACCGAACCGACACGCTCTAAGATCTCAAAGGGACCAACATATCTTGGACTAAGCTTTCCTTTCAGCCCAAATCTCATCATGCCCTTCATCGGAGAGACCCTCAGGAAAACATGATCGCCAACAGCGAACTCAAGTCGGCAACGGCGCCTGTCAGCATATGATTTCTGCCTACTCTGGGCCGCCCTCATCCTGTCCTGAATTAGCTGGATCTTTTCAGTCGTCTCCTGTATGATCTGCGGCCCTAAAATACTGCTCTTCCTGAGCTCTGTCCAAGATACAGGTGATCGACATCTCCTCCCATATAAAGCCTCAAAAGGAGCCATCTGAATCGTCTCCTGGAAGCTATTATTGTAGGAGAACTCGATCAAGGGCAAATGACGATCCCAGCTACCACCGAAATCCATAACACAAGATCTGAGCATGTCCTCAAGAGTCTGAATAGTACGCTCTGACTGACCGTCAGTCTGCGGATGAAAAGCTGTGCTTAAACTCAATCGGCTGCCCAAAGCCTCCTGAAGTTTCTGCCATAATCGGCTGGTAAACTGGGTGCCCCGGTCGGACACGATGCAAGTCGGGATGCCATGCAGTCGTACGATCTCATCAATATAAACCTGGGCATACTGAGCAAATCCAAAAGTGGTCTTCACTGACAGAAAGTGAGCCGCTTTCGTCAGTCGATCCATAATCACCCAGATAGAGTCATACCCTCGAATGGTCCTGGGTAGACCCACAATGAAGTCCATGGAGACCTGTTCCCACTTCCACTCAGGAATGGGAAAAGGCTGTAACTCGCCGGCTGGCCTCTGGTGCTCGGTCTTGATTTGCTGACAAGTCAGGCATCTCGATACAAAGTCTGTAACATCTTTCTTCATCCCGTCCCACCAGTAAACCTCTCTTAAATCACGGTACATCTTGGTGTAACCTGGATGAACACTGTATACTGATCTATGTGCCTCCTCAAGAATATCATGCCTCAGTCCCTCAGAATCTGGTAGGCACAGTCGAGCACCAAATCGAAGTATCCCTTGATCATCAATCACGAACTCGGAAACTCTGCCATGCCTAATCTGCTCGATAATCTCTAAAATACGGGCATCACCGGACTGTGCCTCGCTGATACGATCAAGTAACTTGGGGGTGCGCTGAAATGGGCCAGCTGTCCCCCTATAGGATTAAACTCGAATTGCACTCTACTGTCACATAAAATCTTCCAATCCGCCGTCGACTGCATCTGTACTGTGCTAAAACAGGATAAGCTACCTCTGGGCCTCCTACTCAAAGCATCAGCCACCACATTCTTCTTGCCCGGATGGTATAGAATCTCGCAGTCATAATCTTTCACCAAATCCATCCAACGGTGCCGTCTCAGATTCAGATCTCGCTGCTGAAAGATATACTTCAAGCTCTTGTGGTCAGTGAATATCTGGCACGACTCACCGTATAGGTAATGTCTCCAAATCTTGAGTGCAAACACCACTGCAGCCATCTCTAAATCATGAGTGGGGTAGTTCTGCTTGTGTTTCCGCAACTGCCGAGAAGCATACGCGATAACTCTATCGTGCTGCATCAATACACAGCCCAGCCCTACTCGAGAAGCATCATAATATACCACGAAACCACCCGATCCTGATGGCAGTGATAACACTGGTGCAGTAATCAGACGAGTCTTCAACTGCTAGAAGCTATCCCCACATGCCTCGGTCTAATCAAAAGGAACCCCTTTTCGGGTCAACCCGGTCAACGGTGCATCAATACGGGAGAGATCCTGGACAAAACGTCGATAATAGCCGGCCAGACCTAGAAAGCTGCGAACCTCTGTAACTAATACCAGTCTGGGCCAATGCTGTGCCTCGATCTTCTTTGGGTCCACACAAATACCATCTCTCGTCACCACATGACCCAAGAAGTCGACACTGTCTAGCCAGAATGCGCACTTGGAAAATTTGGCGAACAACTGATGCTCTCTCAAAGTCTGCAGTGTGATACGCAAGTGCTGCTCATGCTCATCTCGGCTCCGAGAATATACAAAGATGTCATCAATGAACACAATAATCAACCGATCAAGATACGGCCTGAATATACGTTTCATTAGGTCCATAAACACTGCAGGGGCATTGGTGAGCCCGAACGACATCACCAAGAACTCATAATGACCATATCGTGTACGGAAGGCGGTCTTCGGAATATCCTCCTTCCGGACCTGCAACTGGTGATAACCTGACCGTAAATCAACCTTCGAGAAATACCCTGCACCCTGGAGCTAATCGAATAAGTCGTCAATACGGGATAGGGGATATCTGTTTCGTACAGTAACCCGGTTCAGCTGACGATAATCAATGCATAAGAGTATAATGTCGTCCTTCTTCTTAACAAACAGGACGGGAGCACCCTAAGATGACACACTTGATCGGATAAGCCCTTTATCCAGCAAGTCTTGCAACCGATCCTTCAGCTCTCTAAGCTTCGCCGGGGCCATCCGATAAGGCGGTATAGAGATAGGCCATGTGTCGGGGATCAAGTCAATGCAGAACTCAATCTCACGCTCTGGTGGTAGACCAGGCAGCTCATCAGGGAATTGTTAGTTATATGTATGCCCTAGAGGCTATTACTGTACATACGATGTATATTGTAGTGGATGCTGGGACAAATATAGGGAGGACTTTCTTGCTCGAAATGATAGTATGCTATCTGGTTGTACTTTATCTTAACATGTACTCTGATTGTCTCTATTACATGTTGATAAAGCCCTTAGGATACGTTCTCGACTACTGGGACTATGATGAGATCATACTAGCGGGGTCACGGCAGTCGACGAGTACATATTATAACTGTTCCTAGTCGAGGGTGTATCGAGACAGGGCATCAATGCACCAGAGTAGACTAGCGTATACGCATCTTGACCCATATGATGGGCGATGGACGATCCCACATCCATCGGTGTTTGACATCAAGGATGGTGTACGGGTGCTTAATGGAGACTGGGTACACTGGACGGACTCGTCGAGAACTCCCAGATGGTATTATACCTTACGTCAGATGGCAGTTCTCTAGTGACACTGGTACAGGTTAGTCTGTAGACCCGAGATCGTCATAGAGTCTTGTGTGATTCCCACTGTGCTTTGATTTCCACCTTACCACGTCCAAGAGGGCATGCAAAATGGTGGTTTTTGGGTACAGTCCCGAATCACATGGAGGCAATGAGCGATAGGAGGGGATTCGTTTATCCCGGTATAGGGAGTTGATGTTGTGCTGTGTTCGATTGGCTATAACTGGAAATCCCCGGCCAAGGTTGCTGAGATTTACTGGTAAGTGTTACCAGTAGTTTCTCGAACTGTTATAGACCTCATATCGACACGACTTATCGAGCTACCGGGGTCTCACGTTTACCACCCCTAGGCGAGATATGCGACATATCAGACGACGATACCGGGCTGTACGGGAGTGTTACTGATTGGATTCACAGGAGTACTAGCAGGCTTGCTTGTTGATCTTCTGATCGCTCAATACCCGGGTGGCCGTTACGTTTAGCAGACCGCTTGAGGCTTGTAGGTGTTTGATATGATCATCACCTACTGCCGGCGTATTGACAAGTCTTTAGAGTCCTACACAGGGGTTTCCTGGCTCAAGCGAAACGGAGTAGGAGCACATATGTGATATGTGCGAGACCGAGATTGATACGATATGAGATACCGTCTTCTATTCTCGCAATTTGTGACATTGATCGGTTTTATACGATATAGCCGGGTTATCGGATCAAGTGTTGATTCGATAAGTTGTTACTTTTGATATTAGTCGGTTATAGCTGGATTATTAAATCAAGAGTTGATTTAATAATTTAATGTATAATTATATATTTGATATAGTACATTACATTAACTAGTATTAGCCCACTTAAGATTTATTTTCTCACAAGTTTGTGCATAAGTGTATATGTGATATATATTTGTGTACATATGATTGTATCATACTTGATGATACATCAAATATGGGTGTATGAGACTTGTACCAAGATTATGTTTAAGATTAGGGTTATTCTTTTATCATAAGATTTAACAAAAGGGTTGAACTTAGTCAAAGTAATCAAGCTTGAAGAAGCTTGGTGAAACTTTGACAAAGTCCACTCTTTTGTCATTTCTTTTGATATTCTTTAACGTAACCTTGAACCCAAAACCTTGGTCAATTCTCTACATGAGTTAAGCATGATAGCTTAACTCACCCATGGCTAAATATTTGAGGATAATTATTCATATGATGGATTTATTCTTCCTTCTTCTTCTTCTTCATCAAGCTCCATGAAAAGCTTGCTGGCTCCAATGGTGCCATGAGGAAAAATGTAAGAAAATCAATTCTAAAGTGAGCCCACTTCCTACTTCTTCATCCCCTACCACTTGCCATATAGTAGATTGTGTTCTCTTCAAAAATTTAATAACCTAGTGAAGGAATAGCTTGAGTTAGTGTCTCCCCGACGTAGATCATCTTCGGCCTCAATGTCAATGAAGCAAGCACGTTCGTTCTTCTTGTGGAGCTTCTCTAGAGTCCGAAGTTCACGATCGCAGCGAAGGGGACATCTACATGGAGCTATTGAAGTGAAGGACCGGATCTACAAAGGTTGTAATCCCTTTCACTTAGAAGTAAATTAGTTTACTTGCTATTAGTTTCGTCTAATCTCTAGTAAACAATCTTGCATAGGATTGTTCGGCACATAAAATTTTTGAATCGGGCAAGGTTGATGCCTTGTAGAGCTTTGTTAGTGTGCCTAGTAACCCTACAGGAATACATCAGGAAACTCTCTCACCACCGGGACCTGGTCCAATGTGACCTCTACAGCGCTTGTATCATAAATATAAGCTAAGAATCCCTGACATCATTTCCTCAAGAGCTGACCAGCGTGAAGAGAAGAAACAAGCTGGGAAAGGTAGCGCTACGATCTCCCTGAATAACAAGAACCGGCTCACCAGGAAAACTGAATCTGACTGCCTTTTCGCGGCAGTCCATGGAGGCACAACAGGTGGCTAACCAGTCCATACCAAGAAGAACGTCAAAGTCTAGCATATCAAGGAGAATCAAATCAACTGAAGAATCTCTATCCCCGATACGAACAGGACACAATCGGTACATGAAACGAGCAACAAACGACTCGCCTACTGGAGCAATAACAACAAGCGGCTGATCTAACGAAGAAGACTCTCGGCCCAACCTCGGTGCAAAGTATGTGGATACATAAGAATGTGTGGAGCCTGGATCAAATAATACCCGTGCATCAAAAGAACATACTGGCAGAGCACCTGTCACGACGGCATTGGATGCCTGTGCATACTGAGGAGCCAACGCGAACACTCAGGCCTGTCCACCACTAATAGCTGGCTGTCCTCTGCCTCTGCCTCTGTCACCCCGTCCTCTCTGAACAGGACCGCCACGCCCACGGCCTCTAGCAGCATCTGCCTGGCATGTAACATCATCAAGGGTAGGAAATAGAGCTCTCTGAAAAGGTGGTGAAGGTGCTAAGGTCACATGTGAGACTGTCGCCACGCCCTGGCTCCTCGCAGTACAATTGTTAACGCGATGATATGGACTCCCACAATGTTAACATCCCGGCGATGGCTGCTGGCCCGGTAAATAAGAACTGAATAGCTGGCCTCACATCATACCTCGACCACCACCAGGTCCTTTGAAGGGTCCGCCACGACCTCTGCCTGCCCTGCCCTTACCAAACCACACTGGAGCTAATGTATCTGTATGAATCCTCTTCGGTCCTGAAACAACTGAAGTCTCTGAAGTGCGCTCCTCCAAAAGTAAGGCTGCATCCATCGCGATTGCATAAGTGTCAAAGTGCTGGGCGCCGATGGCAAGAAATAAGTACGTTTCAAGCCCTCACACAAACCACTTTATCCTCTTCTCTTCTGTGTCTACTAGGTACGGAGCATATCGAGACAACTGAGTAAACTGTATATTATACTCGGACACTGTCATCCCAGGATTCTTGTGCAAGGACTCAAAACTACGGGCTCGAGCATCTTGGACACTTTCCGGAAGAAAACAGGTAAGAAATGCAGATGTGAACTCGTCCCAAGTCATAGGAGGTAGACCTGCAGCTCGACCCCTCTCTACTGAATCGTACCACGTCTGAGCAAGGCCCTCCAGACGAAAACTCGTAAACTCCAACCATCTATCATCAGAATACCTCAACGAACGGAAAATCCTAGCCATTCTATTGAGAAATGCCTGCGGGTCCTCTATCGCATCCGTGCTGGTAAAGGCTGGAGGTCTCAGCCTCATAAACTCCTGTAATGATACGGGGATAGTCACAGTAGTAGTAGGAACAACCGTCTGGGCAACAGGTACAATCGTGGTTTGTGCGGTGGAAGGAACATCCTCGGATCTCTGTGCCCGAATGGCCTCAACTAAAGATCCCATCATCTGGCGCAACTCCTGCATACCGGCCTTTAATATGGAAATACGGTCTGGAGAAGGCAGATCAATCCGACCCTGAGAGGTAGGCGTATCATCCCGCTCGATCCTCGCCTCAGACGAGCCCGCTCGAAGCTCATCCCTAGGGGCGGCCCGCTGAGCTCTGGTAGTCTTTGGCGGCATCGAAGCTGGAATAAGAAACATGAGCGATAAGAACATTGCAATTGAATCAAGGAATGCATGGAAACAAGGAGGAAATACAAGCAATTATGTCCTAAAGTAACTTAGGCGGAAACCGTATTGTATGTATGCCGTGGAACATACCCACGCTACGCCACTCTGCTTAAGTCGCCTACTCCATCTACCAAGGGTCGTCTTACACTCAGAAAGGTAAAACCTATCGTTCTGATACCAACTTTGTCACGACCCGAAAATACGGAATGTGACTGGCACTTAGATTACGAGACGTCTCAAGACGTAATGTAACCTAAGTTAGCCAAATCCCAGAAAATCTAAACCATAAACAATAAGAGTGAAGGAAAGCCTTTTATGAAAACGATTTTTAAACCAATTAAGTTATATTAATCCCTTTTTAAAAACATCAAAAATTTTCGAAAATTTCGGCAGAGTCTCCTTTGTAAATACTGGCCCCAAAACGGGTACAACAAGATATATAAACCTGTAATGATATAATGGCATCCCCAAGCGGGAGCTAGCTCTTCGCCCATGGCAGATCACAACCACACGCAATATATATGTAATATCAAGCAAATAAGCATAAACAAGTACAAAATAAGAAAAACACAACGTCGGCTAAAGTGAGCTCGACCCCAGAGGAACCACATATACACAAATCTCTCAGTCTCGTTACTAGGTCGCATATAGAAAATAAGAAGTGGTGGTGGAGAATACTAAGTACAATAATAGATACAAATGGAGACAAAAGTAATCCTTGCAACCCACCTACGAGTAAGGTTGCAAGTTTGAACAAAAGAAGCCAATGGAAAGTACGCCTGCCGCTACAAGGATGACGGGTCCGAGCTGCAAGACACTGTGGCACAACGGGGGTGAGTTGCCTGCTCGTGAGTAGTAAGTAACATCTAATAAGGCTATCGTAAGAATGCACGCAATTACGTCATAGCCTACATGTACTAACATGATGCGATGCAAATCTGGATGTAACATGCTTGTAAAAATCAACACAAAAAAATCATGATGTATCTGATATGAGAAGTTTTATATCATTTACTTAGTAAAACCTTTTTATGAAGTGAACTAAAATATCATCATAGAAATCAACTGAAATATGTGTCCAGCATCGATACAAACTATGTATATCTCGATATCTCATATCTCTGTATCTCAAATCCCAATATCTCGGGCTCCGGCAGTCCGGATCGGCCCATATCATCAAATCACCTCGACTACGGTCGGTATCCTCCGGATATCCGCCGCGTCACAAATAACCAATAGGTAATGCTCCCCTGCCGGGCTCAACGCCATCATCTGCGATCTTCTTTCCCCGAGGTACCATACCGGGCCCACCATGTACCCGCAGATGGTGCATCCCCCTCCTCGAATCGGGTATCTGATGCTGCTCAAGAATCGAGAAAACTCATGGGGGACGCCACACATTTCACATCACGAGAAAACCGCAGATTTCTGTTTTTTAAATGATAATAGGCTTTGAAAATTCTTGCGGTTTCCTCAAAAATCCAGAAATCTCATCAATACAGAAATCCTCAAGAAAAAAACATATTACATGTACATGTGGGAAAATGATACTATCTATGATATCCATAATAGGAAATGTGATTAATGACTGAAATTTTAATATATGGAAGATGATGAAATGCGATATACATATGCGACTATCAATTTAAGTACCGAGTATGATGCAAATGTCATGATGCTAATCTAGCAGTTTTCTAAGTGTTCGTGGCACAGCAATTTCCAAAGCGTGTGTGTGTTCATAAGAAGAGTGCACGTGCAGCATTAACCAATTAATGGTAATAGTGCAAGTGTCCTATGAGATGACATCTCCTATTTGTATATGTATGAGATGGTATGATAAATGAGATAGTTAACTAAATAACTATGCATATAATTTGCAAGTAAATAAGTAATCCTAACAATGGGGCGCCTCGTGCCATCCAGACGATTTCCCCATAGATGTATGCATCTACTCACCCGAACACCTCAACTAGTCTGGTCCAACTACAGTCTTGCCTTTGCGCGCCGCGTCCGATGCCTCTGCAACCGATCCTAGAATTGGCACAAATGTAAAATGTAAGGATAAAGACACAATATCAATATCATTCGAGAAATCTGGTGTCCAAAAGCTAAACGCGTGTACTCGGATCATCGACACGTGAGCGTTAACATCTGAAACTACCCCGATCTGCTGTGGCATGCAGCAACACCAACCCAAGACATTGGAATTGACGTATTGCACAATATTCAAATGTCGTAATTAAAGTAAAATGGCTCTAGATTTTGATACGAGTAAAATTTGTCGATTTTGCATATAGCAAAGACCTTAAATATACTGCAGAGAACCCTACACCCAACCTCACACCCAGAACTCCAAATCTGGCCGCAATTTGCGTCCCGAATGCATTTATTTGTGGCCATGGAGAGGAGTTTGGGTCTCGGGCTTCGTGTGTGTATCTCTAGTCTGGCGAGCACCCTCCCAGTAAATGCAACCTATCACCATAACTTCGGGTTGAAATCAGATCTCGTTTGAACACCAATTTAAACTAAAATCGATAATTAAACACTAATTTATAACATTTAGGTATTTTGGTGTAAACTCGTCGGGAAGATTCGATCATTAGACACTAGTCACACTTAACTACCTTATTCAACCCACATAAACCCAAACTTATTCTAATCTTACTCTCAATTAACAAGTTAGCACTAATTACCAAATTAAACACTAATTAACTAAATAAACTAAGAGTTTAGCAATTTGGAAATCTAGCTTGGCTTAATACCTCAAGATAATAGAAGTTGACCTGCACTTGGCTTCCCAAGATGGTCTCACACTCCAAATTCCATGCTAGAATAAGCTAAATAAAGTTTAAAGAAGAAGTAGATATGAATTTTTGAAATTTTATTTGGATTTTTGGTGGATTTGTGATGGATTTTGAAGTAAAAAGAAATGGACAAAATGGTGTTTTCCTGCAGGGAGAGGCTCGGCCAGCAGGTGTGGGGGGGGAGTAGGAGAAGTGTGTGGAATTTTCTATATAAAAACTCTCTCTCAAGTGTAATAAATACCTATCACATCACTTTCTAATTAAAATTTCATTTTAATTCATTTTAAACCATAAAACAACTAGACTTGAAATGTCTTAATAAATTATTTGTTAACACTATATTTTAGTTTGTAATGAATCCTAAGTGTGTAATTTACCCATTAAAATTTGTATTTATCACTAATTTAATGTATATTTAAAAGATTAAAATAATATTAAAAATAATTAATTAAGGAAAAAAATTTAAACGACTAGAAATTTTAAAGTGACAATTAATTAACCAATTTCTAGCAATTTCTTATCTAAATTTTGTGTAATTAGGCTTATATTGAAAAATAATTTTTTTGACATTTTACGGAAAATACTGTTTATTTTACCGATTATCGAAAAACTACGTAAACGATATTCAAAGTGCTACAACATGTTAAGATAAAGAGCAACCAGATAGCGTACTATCATGTCGAGTAAGAAAGTCCTTCCTATATATGTCCAAGCATCCATTATAATATACGTCTTATGTACAATAATGGCCTCTAGGGCATACATATAACTAACAATCCAATATAGCATATCTCAGCAACACATAACATCACATGTCATCAACGTAAGTAAATATGCGTATCCCAATTTCCGTTGACATATAGCAACGAAACCGGCGATACACCATATATTACACTTACGGTCGCAGAAAAGAAAGTGAAAAACTACAACAAATGGAATCCGCAACCACCTTAGACATCATAAACCCTAAATATCTCATATTCCAGATTTCATGCCTAACCAAATGAATTCCTTAGACATCACATGCCTAACAATTATAAACCCTGTATTTTAGTCTCGATATCGAAAACACTTTTCAATATCAAGTCGGGAAATTCAACAAGATTCCTGGCATCTTGATCGAATTCTCGTCGGAAACTTTAGTAGACGGCCGCACCCCCGATACCGTCGATTAAGTGCACTTAGGCGAAACACCGCGGCTGTAAGCACCCGAACGGATGCTTTAGGCAACGGGGTTCTCCTACAGTCACTTGGTCAGGGATATAGGGTGTGTCTATCCAGCAAGGTTACCCAGCGAGTATCCGCGTACGCTACGTGATTGCAACGGACTTTTGATGTTATCAAAAACCCGTAGCAACCGATCAACTGAGACTAAATTGCTAGATTTATAAAATTCAAATCAGTTTTCTTATGTATTCCAAGTATTGTATCATATCACATGATATCTGGACAACGTTAAACTTTTCGATTGATTCATTAAAATCACACAATTCCCCGAGAGTTCAACACTTGAGCACAGTTTAAAAATACCTAGAACATGCCACAGTACCTATAGACCAACCGTAGAAGAGCAGACCCAAGCCTCATTAATGGCACAGCGGAACTGCCACAAACCCTAAGGTTCGAAAGCGGTTCCATGGTAATTATGTCAAGTGAGGGTTTCATTCGTCTAGAGGGTCCACAGAATTACTTGCATGATTTTCCGAATATCTTAAACTTGGAAAATAGGTTTTTGATATTCGTTTGAACTTTTTAACTACGCCTAGACAACATGTGAATACTCGAAACAATGTTAAAACTATGAATACGAAACACTCCGAATTGCCTATACAGTAAGATCAAATCACATGAAAATTTAGAAAAAACAAGCAACACCTGAAACACCTAAACATAGAGACCTGAACACCATGAAAATTTCAAGTCAAAACTCCAAAAATGACCCAAGGAGGTCGGTTTTTCCTGCAATGTGGCCGGCCCAAATCCTAGGAAACTGCTTGAAATTTTCAAAGTGTTCATGTTATATCACATACAACATTCTGCAGCTGCTTAAAAAAAATTTTGACACTTAAAAAAATTTCGAAAGAAACAGAGTTCAAGTGTTTTAAGTTTCGGAGTTGTTTCGGTCTCGTAATCCTAGCAAACATCGTCTAATTTTCTAGCCTGGCTCTGATACCACTGTGGGGTTATCTATCACGATAGCAAGGTTTTTGGAGGCATCGTCCATGCCAATTTAAAAATTTGTCGTACTAAAAAACCCTAACCTTGAATCGTAACTAGAAAATCCAACGAATACAAACATGTAATCAACCATTACATCTAAGTGAATGAGCAATACAACCTTTGTAGAATGGTCCTTCACTTCTAATGCTCTGTGTAGTAGTCCCTTCGCTCCAATTAGTGAACACCTGAACTCTAGTAAGGGTTCACATGAAGAAATGAACAATCTTGCTCGAAGTCTTCGAGGTCGAAGATGATCTACCTCAAGGAGGCTCAAGCTTATGCTACCTCTTTACTACTGATAGATAAGTGAGGAAAACACCCTAAACTAAATGGATAATATTGTATAGGATGATGAAGTAAGAAATGGGCTGACTTTAGATTTTAGTTTCTCATAATATTTCATCATTTTCTTCAAAAGCTAAAGAGCTTCAAGAGGAAGAAGAAGATGAAGTGATCAAGTGATGAAAGAATAAATCACATGAGGTTAGAAATGCAACCATTGTGAGTATAAGACATACACTAACCCTTGTAGAGACTAAACCATGGCTAAGTGTTAAGGTTGGGTTAATAAATATCATAAGCTAGACAAAACAAGTGGACTTAGTCAATGGTTCTACTAGCTTCTACAAGCTTTAACCATTAAACCAATTTCCATTAATTTTGATTAACTTAAATAAATAATACCCCTCATAACATCTATCATGGTGTGAGTCTCTTACATCATTGTTTCATGTTTAACTTAGCATGACACATGAATATATATCATATATATATATATATATATTTTGTGCAAAAGAAACCAATACAATTAACATATACCACATATATGTTAAGTGTATCATTAAGTGAGAAAAAGAAATACATAAGTGAGCTAATATTAATTAATGTAATTTAATATATCAAATATATAATTATACATTAAATTATTAAATCAACACTTGATTTAAAAATCCACCTATATCACATATAACCGACTAATATCAAATGTAACAACTTATCGAATCAACACTTGATCCGATAACTTAGCTATACCACATATAACCGACCTATGTCACATATCGCGAGAATAGAATACAGTATCACATACGCTCATTAATATCGGTCCCGCACAAATCCCATATGTGCTCCTACTTCATTTCGCATGAACCAGGAAACCTCTGTGTAGGACTCTAAAGACTCATCAATACACCGACAGTAGGTGATGATCATATCAAACTCCCATAATCCGCAAGCTGTCTGCTAAATGTAACGGCCACCCGGGTATTGAGCGATCAGAAGATCAACAAGAAAGCCTGCTCATACTTCTGCGAATCCAATCAGTAACACTACCGTACAGTCCGGTCTCTTCGTCTGAAATGTCGAATATCTCTAGGGATGGTAAACGTCAGACCCCAGTAACTCAATAAGTCGTGCCGAGATGAGCCTCATAACTAGTTGAGAAACTACTGATAACACTTACCAGTATATCTCCGAATCAGCCTGGCCTGGCCAGGGACTTCCTGTTATAGCCAATCGAGCACAGCGCAACATTAACCCCCAATACCGGGAGAGACGAATCCCCTCCTATCACTCATTGCCTCCATTTGACTCGGCACTGTACCTAAAAACCACATTTTTACATGATCTCCTGACAGTGGTATGGTGGAAATCAAATCACAATGAGAATCACACAAGACTCTATGACGATCCCAGGTCGACTGACTAACCTGTACCAGTGTCACCAGAGAACTGCTATCTGACGTAAGGTATAATAACATCAGTTCTCGGCGAGTCCGTCCAGTGTACCCAGTCTCCACTGAGCACCCGTATACCATCTCTGATATCAAACACCAATGGATATGGGATCATCCATCGCCCATCTATATGGGTCAAGAAGCTATACGCTATTCTACTCTGGTATATCGATGCCTGACTCGATACACCCACGAATAGGAACATTAAAGGATGTACTCACGGACTACCTTTGTCCCACTAGTATGATCCGCATCATAATCCAGGTAGTCAAGTACACATCCTAAGGGCTTTACCAACATGTAACAGAGAAACAATCAGTTCACATGTTAAGATAAAGAATAAGCAGATAGCTTACTATCATGTCGAACAAGAAAGTCCTCTCTATGTAAGTCCAAGTATCCACTATAATATACATCATATGTATAATAATGGCCTCTAGGGCATACATATAACTAACAGCACGTCAGCCTTCTTTTCGACAGGTACCTGGGTAGCCGTTATGTACAGCTAGTACCGCTGACGCGCTTGTGCTTAAACCCACGGCCACCGTACTGTCGAGTCTTTAGAGTCCCACATAGAAGGTTTCTATGGTTCAGGCGAAACAATGTGGAGGCCTGTTCATATCAGAAAACTACATTTTAATATCACACATTCATTATCTATTTGTTGTACTTATTGGTACTATTAACCAGTGTTTGCTCAGTGATACAGATTACAGGTATCAGCGACAAAATACTGGAAATACATTCAAAAGCATGGATATATCATTTGAAAGTAGTCACTGCAACCAGAACCGCAAACCGGCCGATACTTCATGTGTTTCTTTTTGCAATAAGATTGTGTACACACTTTTTTATCTAAACGGTCCAACACAAACAAGTGTGTGCACAAGAGTTTTAGGCACATGTGGATATGAAGTAATGTGCATTCAATGATAAAAATTTTGTGTGGATTTAAAGATTCAAATCTCCTTCCAAAACTGAGTGCAAATCAAATTCAAATAGTCAAATCAGCATGAACAATGATAGGGGCAGCCATAGATTTAGGCACATGTGGAAATGAAGTAATGAGCATTTAATGGTAAAGATTATGTTTTTAATTGAAGATTCAAATTTCCCTCCAAGCACTGGGTGCAAACCAGGTCAAAACAGAGAAAATAAACTGGACTAAAGAGACACTGGGGACAACAAAAGACCACGCACCAAATTCTAGATCCTATCCTCGGTTTTGGGCCGAGTCCCTTCCCCACAAAACCAGCCTGGCCGGCCCCACATGCTCCAGTGGGCCCCATCTTCTCACACCCCCCTTGCTGCCAGTTGGTCTTGATTTTATTGTTTATTTATTCTCTTTTTGAGCCTATAAATACAGAAGAGGCATGAGGAAAGTAATACCTTTTTCTTTAGTTTTGTTTTAGAATTCTTGTAATTTATCTTTTAATTCTTGAGCTCTTGCCCCTTTGTCTTGACCTTGCAACTTCTCATTTGAATTTGCAAGCTTAAGGCTTAGGTTCTTGACTTCAAGATCTCTTGTAAAATATTTGCAAATCAATAAAAAGTTCTCATTTTTATTACATGTCTTGTTCTATTTTACATATTTGCAATTGTGAAATTCTTACTTTACTTTGATCTTGCAACCTCTTAAGTGAGCTTGCAACCTTAAAGTTTGGTATTTAAATTTCACATTTCACCGAGCTTAAGAACACATGGAGATAATAGCACTTGGATCCATCGGATCTCTTTTTATCTTTCTTTTCTTGCATTTTTTTATTATGTTCCTTACACTTTTCTTTTTTCTATATTTTTACTTTGTGAATATGTATGAGTAATCCATTTACTTGTTAAGGGTGTAATACGGTTAGATTGTATTTTAAGATGTTCTTTGCTAAAACCTCAAAAACCTTAAAACTTTGCAATTGAAACTCCGTGCAGATCACTCGCAAATCCGCTCCACTAGGAATCATATCCTACCACGATAGCGATGATTGCTAATCATGACCGGATTGCTAGTGGTTTGCCGAAGGCTAAAATCAAGAGATAACAACGGAAGGACAAGGAAAACGGATTTAGCGAAATGCCGCAAATACCGTATTTCAAGTTCCCTATTCCGCGTTGTTACCTATTGTTTTAGTGTCAATACCAAAGTTGGCGCTATAAGGAATCGACAAACATCACCTTCATACAATCTAACCTATTATTACCCTTAACAAGTCTCTTTTTTATACATATCCTTGTTACGACATTTAGTTTAACGAACAAATCAAAACACGTTGTTAACTAGTTAAAAAAAGCCTAAAAACTTACCATCTCCCTGCGGACGATCCGTACTCATCACGGCTCGCTACAAGCGACACCGTTTTGTTTGCGGTAATTTCAAAACTCTTTTTAAATACGATACGGTGAAAACGTGACAATCAAATGGCATCGTTGCTGGGCAGATAGTAACGCTTTTATACTTGTAGTCTCGGGTTAATTTGTGCATATTATGTATAAAACTAATTTTCTAACACATTCAAACGGATAAAACCATTCTTTTCAAAACCAACACAAATACAAAAATATTCTTTTTTCTTCTCTGGATTTGTAATCTACTAACACTCTGACATTTAAAGAAAAAAATCAAGTTATAAAAATGGAATGACATTACTTCACCGAGACAGCACACAAAATTTGAGCCCATTCCCTCACACAAAAACCGGCGACAGTACCTATATTTCCGAGCTCGCTGGCCTTGGTGTGGCCTTTCACTTTAGTTTTTTTGTGTTGCCTTCAGTGTTGTAATAGAATCTCATTTTTATTGTTTGATTTTATTAATTATTTGTGTTCAGAATTTTGGCTATCCATATCGCTTTTTGGCTCAAATATCCGTATTTTTTCCGACATTTGCAGAATTGACGGATTGTGAGTAGTGATCGTGCGGAACAAGGGGAATTTTCAAGTACAAGGGGAGTGAACACTCAGTGCCAAAGATCCGGGTAGTTGGACTCGCACAAGAGAACCATTCGACCACTCGAAGGCAATATCGACACGAGTTTCTTAAACTCGATACTTTTTGGTATGTATTTTTCTAAACTTCACTTCTTAAACCCGACGCTCCAATATTCTTGTCTTTGCAGGATTCTTAGCAAAATCGCCGCAAAAACCCAAAGAAAAGACTAACCGTATTTGTTGCAGCGCCACATTTAAAGTAAAAAACGATAATTGATTGTTTGAAAACAAAACTTTGTTGAATTTTCGCATTGCATCATTTAATACGGACTTAAAGGAATCTAACACCAATCCAGATTGGGTGGGGATTTCATCACCCTTCCTAAGACCCCGTAAATCACTAATTGCATAAATGTCACCTTAAGTTTAATAAAAAATATCTAGACTCGGCCAACTAAGGACTTGTCGCGCTCAATAGGACAAGGGAAGATTGTGGGTATTCAGTCATTTATCTAAACATGACTCTTGTGGTGCCTAGGCTAGACAAGTGAGAAGGTAATTTTAAAAGGCCCGTCTTACGGTGATTCGTGAGCGGAACCCTCCTTGCCTCACTTGTGCTTACCTAGTCACAACTAGCTGTGAAGAGGCGATTTGAGGGTTATCTCACAATTTTTCGCTTTGGAACAGTTAGGAACATGTCTAGTAGACTTAGAGGACCTTAGTCTAGGTATTGATTATGCATTTGTGACTGTGCATTTGTGATTGTGTTTGTTGAACTGTCGTTCCATTTTCCCATTCTTTTGAAACAAACACAAATTCGCCATTTTTACCACCATCACCTAATTTTTCTCCACTTTCGTTTTCTTACCCTCACATTCTATGCTTTGACTACACTAAACTCGTTTAGTGTATGTCCGCTTGGACTAGGGACCCTAGTTCCCGTTAAGTCCGCATTTCGTTAGTCCCTACGAACTATGCGGTCGACTCCAACGTCGAAACTCCCTCCACCACTTTCTTAGCTTTGCCGGTCAACTCCGACGTTGACCGAGATTCTGTTCATACATCTTCACCATCACCAAATTCTTCTTCTGAGATGTCAGGATTTAATCCTAACATCCCTCCACCGACCTCGGGACTGATTCCACCTCATCTGGGTGAGAATAACCCGCAACCACCTCCCGTTACAGCGCCATAACGAATCGCGCTCCAGGATCGTTTCCATCCTACCCACTCTGCACTTCTAACCTGTCTTTCACTTCCGCCGGCCAATGGGGATAATTTCTAAATTAATACCCACTTCATCAACATGTTGCCAAAATTTCACGGGTTGGAATCCGAAGATGCCTACATCTTCATCAACAAATTCCAGAACGTCCGTGCAATGATGAAGACAACCCAACTGTCCGACGATGATATACGACTATAACTTATTCCGTTCACTTTGTACGATCTTCCTGAAAAGTGGTTGTATAGCACCGCATCGCACTCCATAACCGGTTGGGACGAGTTTGTTAAAGCGTTTCTTAAAAAGTCATACCCGAACCACAAGACTTCGAGAATCCGAAACGAAATCAACCAATTTTCCTAGCTTCCCACCGAACCTTTTTGGAAGTGCTTTGACCGATACAAAGACCTTCTTGTTTAGTTCACTCATCACGGTATTGAGAGATGGCAACTTTGCCAAACCTTATACGAGGGCCTGAATCCAGCAACCAAGCAGTTGCTGGAGACCATTTGTCAAGGCCACTTCCTATCCAAATATGACGAGGAAGCTTGGCAATTCTTCGACGATCTCATGGAACAAACGCTTCAATTGGAGAGCACCAGACCGAGCAATTTTTCTTCTTCTACTACTTCTACTGGCCAGTATAAGGCAGGCATTCACCAACTTGATGTCTCTATTGCGATGAAAGCTGAAATGGCTGCAATAATAAAAAAACATGAAGCGATAGAGAGCAAATTTTCATCTCCCGCTTCTGCCCCCATTCTTCCCCTTCGTACTATTTACGCTTGTTGTTCCGATCAATCTCACCTAACTGAAGAGTGTCCGTACAATCCACCATCCCAAGGACAAGATCAGGTCAATGCTGCATTTCAGTAGAGACCAAGAAATGATTCGTACTCCTCCACTTATAATCCCGGTTGGAGGAACCACCCCAATTTCACTTGGAACCAGAATCAATATCAGTTCCAAGGGCAGAACAACTTTCAAAATGGGCCTCCTCAACAACTAGCACAACAACAATATCAGCGGCCCTTCCAACCCCAACCTTTTCAAAATCCGATGAACAATTTTGCACCCAACAATTCTTTTCCTGAAAACAACTTTGTTCCGTCAAACAACGATAAGGTTACCTTACTAGAACGGAGTCTGGAGGCGTTTGTAAAACAATCAACTCAATCCACCGCCAACATCCAGTCTTCCATTCAGTCTTTGGTGCAACACACTGTTGCACATGGGCAAAGCATCAAAACCATCGAAGCCCAGATTGCACAACTGAATGCGGCGTTAAGCGAATGAGAAAAGGGGAAGCTTCCATCTCAAGCAATCCCAAATCTTGGTCACCCACATAATATACATGTTGCTCTTGAACAACAGAACCATAATGTGAGTGCTATGACTACATTGAGTTCTGGAAGGATGCTGCACAACAACATTGGGACGCATATAGATAATGACAGCTCGGCCGCTTCTCCTTCATCATCTTCTTCGTCTTCTGAGCCTATTCTCCATTCTTTAAGAGGCTCTTCTTCTTATGCTACTCCGAATGGACCCACATCTCACTCCACAAAAACTCCAGCTCTCGGATCCGTTCTAACTCCACAATCTCCTCCACAAGCATTGGACTCAACCAATTTTAAAAACATTCCATTTCCAAACCGGTTGAGGTCCAATAAACAAAATCCATAAATGGAGAAGATTCTGGAGTTTTTTAAACAGGTTAACATCAACATTCAACTCTTAGACGCAGTCCAACAAGTTCCTTCCTACACAAAATTCTTGAAGGACTTGTGCACTAAGAATACGAAATCTCAGGTACCCAAGAAAGTTTTCTTAGCTAGTGCCGTGAGTGATGCTCTTACCCAATCTTTCCCTCAAAATGGAAGGACCCTGGCTGTCCTACGATTTCAATCACCGTTGGGGATAAGAACATCAACCGCGCACTCTGGATCTTGGTGCCAATATTAACCTACTTCCTTACTCTGTATATAAGCAACTAGGTCTAGGAGAGCTAAAACCCATACATTGTACTCTCCAAATGGCCGACCGATCTATCACCCATTATAAGGGTGAGCTAGTGGATGTGTTAATAAAGGTTGGGGACTTCATATTCCCCGTTGACTTCATTGTTTTAGAAACACAAGCTATAGCTAACCCCTGGAATCAAATTCTGGTGATTCTCGGTCGTCCATTCCTTGCAACCTCAAATGCTGCGATCAATTGTCGCAGCGATTCGATGAACCTATCTTTTGGAAATATGACAATTGAACTCAATATTTTTAGGTTAGGGAATCAGCCTTCTGAACCTAATTCTCATATATTAGACGTTTGTTCGATCCAGGAGATCACCTCTGAGGACTGTGAATTCGAGGAATTTTTGTTCGATCACAGCAATCTTGACGCCACTAGTGCGTTCCTCTTCGATCCTGCAGCTGCTTCTGCTTACGACAATGATTACGAGTGTTTCACTTTCTCGAACGATCTTGTCCTGTCACCACCCGAGTTTGAATCCTTTGAATTTCCGGGTGAGTTAGCTGAACCATCCAACTCGGTCGCTTACACTCATTTTGAACCTCTGTTGGAATCCTTTGAGTTCGAGACCTTTTCACCAATCTTGCCTTCAATCGTTTCACCTCCAACACTCGAACTCAAGCCATTACCATCTCACCTTAAGTACACTTACTTGGCTGAGAACGAGACCCTTCCTATTATCATATCGGCTTCTCTAGCTCCAGAGCTGGAGAAATCCCTTCTTAGGGTCTTGCACAGCAATCGGCAAGCTTTTGGCTTGTCAATGGAGGACATCAAGGGGATTAGTCCCCTGATCCTTGAACATCATATTCATATGATGGATGATGCCAAACCAGCCAGGAATCCACAAAGGCGACTCAACCCAGTCATGAAGGAGGCTGTAAAAAAGGTGATCGTAAAGTGTCTGGATAGTGGTATCATTTACCCTATCTATGATAATGGGCTAGCCCCATTCACGTTGCCCCCAAGAAGTCGGGCATAACGGTCATAACCAATGAGGCAAACGAGTTAATCCTACTCCCACCCAGACTGGGTGGCGAGTATGCATCGATTATAAAAAGCTCAATGTCACAACACGGAAAGACCACTTTCCGCTACCTTTCATTGACCAAATGCTTGAACGATTGGCTGGACATGAGTACTACTGCTTTCTGGATGGCTACTCCGGCTATAATCAGATTCCCATCGCCGAAAAAGACCAAGACAAGACCACATTCACCTGTCCCTTCAGCACGTTTGCATATCGTCACATGCCTTTTGGGTTATGCAATGTGCTTGCTACCTTCCAGCAGTTTATGATGGGAATCTTCTCAGACATGGTGGAAAAATTCTTGGAGATCTTCATGGATGATTTCTCCATTTTTGCCGATTCCTTTGATGAGTGTTTGCTGCATCTCGATGCTGTCCTTGCCCGGTGTAAGGATAAGAACCTCACTTTGAACTGGAAGAAGTTCCACTTCATGGTACGCAAAGGTATTGTCCTAGGACATATTATCTCGAAAAATGGCATTGAGGTAGATAAAGCGAAGATTGAAGTCATTTCCAATCTCCTTCCTCCCAAATGCGTCATAGACATCCGAGCCTTCCTTGACCACGCCGGTTTCTATAGACGGTTCATTAAGGACTTTAGCAAGATTTCTAGACCCTTGAATTTTTTGCTGTCTAAGGACACGACATTTGACTTCAACTCGAGCTGTGTGACTGCGTTCGAGTCATTAAAAAGATCACTCACTTCTTCTCCCATTCTTTTTTCTCCTGACTGGATGTATCCATTTGAGATTATGTGTGATGCATCTGACTTTGCCATCGGTGCGGTCCTTGGACAGCGCATCGATAAGATGCCGCACATAACCTATTATGCTAGCCGAACCCTGAACGATGCCCAACAAAACTACACAACAACCGAGAAGGAATTCTTGGCTGTTGTGTTCGCTTTAGAAAAGTTCAGGCCTTACTTGATCGGCTCTCCAGTCATCGTCTACATGGACCATTCAGCTCTTCGCCATCTTTTTGCAAAGAAGGACGCAAAATCTTGGCCGATACGTTGGATCCTCTTGCTACAAGAGTTTGACCTTGTCATCAAGGAAAAAAGAGGATGCGAAAATGTAGTCGCCGACCATCTTTCATACCTCCCTTCTTCGCCGTTGCTTCAAATTCCGATCAACGACATTTTTCCGGATGAACAGCTCATAACAGTATCATGCAAATCCTGGTTCGCAGATATTGTGAACTATTTGGCTACAGGACTACAACAGAATGAGTGGCCAAGTCAGGAGACTTCGATTCTTATCCCAAGTAAAACACTTTTACTGGGACGAACCCTATCTGTTCAAGTACTGTCCCGACCAGATTATTAGTCGGTGTGTCCCTGACAATGAATACAAGAGCGTGCTGTCGTTTTGCCACGATCAAGCGTGTGGCGGGCATTTTGGCCCAAGAAAGACAGCCGAGAAGATCTTGCAGTGTGGTTTCTACTGGCCACAACTCTTCAAAGACGCACATGATTACTGCAAGACTTGCTCCAGGTGCCAACACTTGGGCCAGATATCCAGGAGAAACGTGATGCCGCTCCAACCAATCTTGGTTGTGGAGATTTTTGATATTTGGGGGATTGATTTTATGGGGCCATTTCCCAATTCTTTTGGGAACTTGTATATTCTTCTTGCTGTTGATTATGTCTCTAAGTGGGTCGAGGCTGTGCCAAGCCGGACTAACGACAACAAGGTTGTCATTAGATTCCTCAAAGAAAACATTTTCTCCTGGTTTGGGCACCCCGAGCAATCATTAGCGAATATGAAACTCATTTCTATAATAGAACATTCGAGTCCTTAATGCAGAAATATTCCATTAATCATAAGCTGTATACGCCTTATCACCCCCAAACGTGTAGGCAAGCCGAAGTATCTAATCGGTAAATCAAACAGATTTTGGAGAAGACGGTTTCTAAGAACCGTAAGGATTGGTCTTTGAAACTCACTGATGCCCTTTGGGCATTTCAAACTGCTTATAAAACCGATCTTGGCATGTCTCCTTATCGTTTTGTTTACGGAACGGCTTGCCACCTTCCAGTGGAAATAGAGCATCGCGCATTTTGGGCGATAAACGAGCAGAATCTATCTCTCGAAGATGCGGGCAGCTATCGGAAGCTGCAGCTGAACGAATTGAACGAGCTTCGGGATGAAGCTTACGAAAACGCGGTTATTGTAAAGAACTGAACGAAGGTGTTTCATGATAAACACCTTACGCGCAAAACTTTCACACCTGGACAGCCGGTGCTTCTTTACGACACCCGACTAAATTTTCATCCTGGTAATCTCAGATCTCGCTGGAAGGGACCCTTTGTTGTGCGGAATGTATATCCGCACGGCGTGGTGGATTTGGAAAATCTAAAGGACGGTTCGCTTTTCAAAGTAAACGGACACAGACTAAAACCGTACCTTAGCGCTGAACCATCAGAGGAGCTCCTGCTCTTGCAGGAGCTGGTTTACCCTGCATAATCATCCTCTGCCAACCACCAAACTTCGGTTATCCAGCCAAAACAGTGGACACTGTTTAAAATAAGTTTGCAGGTACGTATATACGTTTTTCTTTTGTATATATATGTGAATATTCTTGTCCGGTGCATATCCATTTTTGATGAGCAATCATGTCTAGTGATTGCTCAGTTTCATATTATTAAAAAAAATGTATATCTAACCGACGTTTTTGACCCTTCAACATTTTTTCCTTCTCGATGTACAATGACAGTGGGGGCACCGTCCAGTTTATGTTTGGGGGTACGCTTGGCACGCATTTCTAACCTTCGCATTTATTTGTATATTCTGCATTTGCATACATATTTTTAAAAAACCCAAAAAAAATTCGAAATTTTTCAGAAAAACATAAGAACTTTGTTGTCAAGATAGCTAGTGGAAGAACTTAGAATTAATTTTTCGACGGTTTTGTTTGATAAGATAGGAAAAACTAAATCTTATTTTTAGGTTTTGAAACCTGAAAGATAACCCTCCTTTGAAGTTAACTATAGCTGATATATGTCTTTACATCATACTACACGTGTCGTGAGCTTTGAAAATTAGATGCAAGTCTATTATGTCTGAAAACTTTTAAATGGATAAATTATTTTCTGAGAATCAAATAAGTTTGTTCTGAAATAAGTAATATCAAGAATAGTTTATGAAGTGAAGCGGATATGAAGGGATGTTATTGATGCCTTAATTAGAACTAATTCTGAAAAATAACCCATCTGGAACTTGATTGGAGTGATTACACCCCTAACCCACTAAACACGTCTTTTATCCAAAAAAGTAATTGAACTACCGGTTATATCTCCGTTCGCATTAAATCATTATGATTTTCATGCTAAATTTGGTCTTTCGTTTTAGGGCCTAGGTAACTTGAGTAATTAAGTCCGCTGGGGTGTCTCTGCATCTAATGCCCTAAAACCAACTGGTTTAGGAGCATTGGCCCAAAGCTCGCTAAGAAGCCTAGAAAATCCAAATTAAAACAAAGTCAAGCAAGTGTTCTCTCCGAGTTAAAATTCCTAAGGGTTCTTTATGTGAGGATATTCTAGACAAAAGACAGGTTTTTATAAAAAATATTTTTAGCGGAGATATGAAAGTTTAAAGAATATTGCACGTTCACAGAGGTGTGTATGAAACTAAAACAAGAAAAAGGCGGAGTGAAAAATAAGACCTAGTCTCCTATTAAGGACGATAGAAATTCTGAATTTAAGACCTAACTGGAAAACGAAGCTTGAGAAGTACTTAATTCTTTATAAAACTTATGTGATCCTTTTTAAATCTTTATCTGGGCTTATTTTGTGACATGACGACTTTAATCGATTCTTTTGAAACTTAACGACACTATTTGCACTGCACGTAAAGACATATAAAATCTTAAGTTAAATAAGAAGAGAGGTGTGAAAAATAAAGGTTCGATAGTTCTAGATTTAGGATAATAGAATTGCTATCTTTATAACAAAACCTTAGGGTTTGAATTATAGTTATTTCGCAAAACTAGCTTGACGGGATTTTGTAGATGGAATCCGCTGAAAACCCTCAGGAGACAACACTCCTCCTACTAGGGACACCTAAAGGTTTAACGGCTTGTTGCACGAGCCCAGTGCAATCGCGTTCCCTGCGAAAGTGAGGTCAGGATTCTTTTTGTTTTGCTCGGGACGAGCAAAAGATAAGTTTGGGGGTATTTGTTCATATCAGAAAACTGCATTTTAATACCGCTCATTCATTATCTATTCGTTGTATTTATCGGTACTATTAACCAGTGTTTGCTCAGTGATACAGATTACAGGTATCAGGGACAAAATACTGGAAATACATTCAAAGGTATGGATATATCATTTGAAAGCAGACACTGCAACCAGAACCGCAAACCGATCGATACTTCATGAGTTTCTTTTTGCAATAAGATTGTGTACACACTTTTTTATCTAAATGGTCCAACACAAACAAGTGTGTGCACAAGACTTTTAGGCACATGTGGATATGAAGTAATGTGCATTCAATGCTAAAAATTATGTGGATTTAAAGATTCAAATCTCCTTCCAAAATTGAGTGAAAATCAAATTCAAATAGACAAATCAGCATGAACAATGATGGTGGCATCCATGGATTTAGGCACATGTGGAAATGAATTAATGAGCATTTAATAGTAAAGATTATGAGTTGAATTGAAGATTCAAATTTCCCTCCAAGCACTAGGTGCAAACCAGGTCAAAACAGGGAAAATAAACTGGACCAAAGAGACACTGGGGACAACAAAAGACGACGCACCAAATTCTAGACCCGACCCACGGTTTTGGGCCGAGCCCCTTCCCCACAAAACCAGCCTGGTCGTCCCCGCATGCTCCAGTAGGCCCCAGCTTCTCACACATACACCCTTGCTGCCAGTTGGTCTTGATTTTATTATTTATTTATTTTCTTTTTGAGCCTATAAATACAGACCAGAGGCATGAGGAAAGGGATAACTTTTTCTTTAGTTTTTTTTTAGATTCTTGTAATTTATCTTTTAATTCTTGAGCTCTTGCCCTTTTGTCTTGACCTTGCAACTTCTCATTTGAACTTGCGAGCTTAAGACTTAGGTTCTTAACTTCAAGATCTCTTGTAATAAGTTTGCAAATCAACAAAAAGTTCTCATTTTTATTACATGTCTTGTTATATTTTACATATTTGCAATTGTGAAATTCTTGCTTTACTTTGATCTTGCAACCTCTTAAATGGGCTTGCAACCTTAAAATTTGGAATTTGAATTTCACATTTCACAGAGCTTAAGAACACTTGGAGATAATAGCACATGGTTTCATCGGTTCTCTTTTTATCTTTCTTTCTTGCATTTTTTTTTATTATGTTCCTTACTCTTTTCTCTTTTCCTTATTTTTACTTTGTGAATATGTGTGAGTAATCCATTTACTTGTTAAGGGTGTAATACGGTTAGATTGTACTTGAAGATGTTCTTTGCTAAAACCTTAAAAACCTTAAAACTTTGCAATTGAAACCCCATGCAGATCACTCGCAAATCCGCTCCACTAGACATCCTATCCTACTACGATAGCGATGATTCCTAATCATGACCGGATTGCTAGTGGTTTGCCGAAGGCAAAAATCAAGAGATAACAACGGAAGAACAAGGGACAAGGAAAACGGATTTAGCGAAATGCTGCAGATACCGTATTTCAAGTTCCCTAATCCGCGTTGTTACCTATTGTTTTAGTGTCAATACCAAAGTTGGGGCTATAAGGAATCGGCAAACATCACCTTCATACAATCTAACCTATTACTACCCTTAACAAGTCTCTTTTTTTATACATATCCTTCTTACGACATTTAGTTTAACGAATAAATCAAAACACGTTGTAACTCGTTAAAAAAAGCCTAAAAACTTACCGTCTCCCTGCGGACGACTCGTACTCAACACGGCTCGCTATAAGCGACACCGTTTTGATTACGGTAATTTCAAAACAATTTTTAAATACGACACGGTGAAAAAGTGACAATCAAGGCCGTATGTTTATACATGTAGGGTTCCGATTGATTACGTGTACTAGTTGCGCAGAATTTAATCGGACAGATTTTAATACTAGCGGGCTTAGGATTAACCCGATTCATTAAATCAGATATTGATTTAATACTAGTATTATTTTAGTGGTATTATTCTATCTCTTGGGTATTCGTATTTTGATATGAATACGGGTATGTATATATGGTAGAAAGTATTTTGTATTTATACAAAATACCTTCTAGAAAAGGACACCTCATAATGTGTATTTTCTATTTATTGATAAATAGATAAATGAGGTATGAAGATGGCATCACATGAAGCATGGTTTTGGCATTAATTTGAGCATTTATTGAAGTGTGGCCAGTTTTAAATGCAAAGAAAAATACTTGATATTTGATATGAAGCCATTCTTCATACTCATCCTAATTTTAATTCTTGAGTTGCCATTCTCTCGCTCACTTTTTCTTCTCCTCTTCCTCAACCCTACCATTCTCATTTGTTAAGAACCAAGGGTCTTGAGATAGAAAAATATACCACTTAATCATCTACACACAATCTAAACTAGCTAGTTTAGTTACTTTCCTTTGAATGTTGAAGCTTGAACCTAGAACCATCGGGTGGATCATCTAGGATTCAGGAGACCGACAACCAAGCTATATCAAGGAACCCAAAAGGAGCTTAAGAAGAGGAATCAAGACCCGAAGGACACGAATCTGATAAGTATAACATTCTAACATAGAATAATTACCCATGTAATTTTTTTATTTACAGCTCGTGGTAGATCTTGGGTTATTGTCTTTGTTGCATGCTTCAAAATTGTTTTTTGAATATTCTTCCTCTCTACAAATAGTGTAGAGCGTGCAACATAGACGTACATTGGTATCGGAGCTAGTCCATAAGCTTTAACTAGTAGTTTACGATACTTTAGTTTCAAAACCGTAAAATCCCGATCTTAGAAACCCACTCTCTGTTCAAATATTTTTTTGTCTCTGAAATTTTTTTGAACAAGTGCAGAGGCTTACTCTTGTAGAGTTATTGACACACAATGAAAAAGAGAAAGTTTGGCCAAGAAAAAACCACCCATTTCCCCAATTTCCCCGCCCCCAGCGGTTTTTTTGCATCCCCAGTTCCTCATTGTCATTCTGTGTTTTGGGTTTGAAGAGTTGTGATTTTTGGTATTGCTTGATTTGCCCCAGATTTCACTCAGTGTTATATTTGTTTCGTGGAAACTTAGAAAGTTTGGTATTTGAAACTTTTGCATCGTTTATCTCTGTGATGTGGTGTATGTGTTTTCAAACGTCGTCTATTTGATATATATCATTTAGACGGGGTTGCACATAGTTTCTTTGTTTCTATGGTGTTTATATCTATGATGGTTTATTCAGATTGTCGTGTTTGATATCCCCTAGTGCAATGGTAGTTGTACAGTTCAGATTCATTATTTCGGGGCAAGCGTTCGACATATGGACTGTCTTTTCCGCCATTTTGTATATTCATTTATTGGGGCACAGCTGGGTTGAGGTCGATGTCACCGTTGTATATATATTTTCTTTTCTATACCAGAATTACCCGGCGGAAGAGTGCTCGAGTAGCCGGGTTCTAGAGTGCAACGGGTCCCTATCTCATGGTGTTGAGACCAGGGTGCCATACTTTAGAATTGGTGGGCTATTCGCCGCACTCGTAGGGGTATAGGATGAACCATGGTGGGGTGCTAAAGTTACCGGATTCCGTGAAGTGTTAGGAGGCATATTCACTTTGATGATTAGGGATGCCTCGCTTCCAGGATTGATGGGTAACTTGCAGCACTCGTAGGGGTCTAGGTTCTTCATTGCACCGGCTATCCACATGACCGGAAACGTCGGGTTTCATTTATGGCTCAAATGAAACCCGGGGCTCCTAAATTATCCTCTAGTCCATTTTTCTTATCGTTTTTTCTATGATGTTGCTTATAGCATGCCTGTGACGAATGGTTATATATATATTCCATTTTTCTAATCGTTTTTTCTGTGATGTTGCTTATAGCATGCCTGTGACGAATGGTTATACACACACACACACACACACACACACACACACACACTAGTAGATGCTGTATATGTTTTGCATCCGCGCTAGTCCTGCCCTGCTCTGTCGTTAGTTAAGTAACCTAACGGTGCATGACGGGGCCCCATGGAGAATTCGGATGGCATATACGTATATTTTATTTTCGTTCTTTTCTGGTGTGATAGGAATTAATTGATGGGGCCGTGTTAATCCTCATTAATACAAGATAAGAAACCTAAAAAGATGTCGTTGGAACATTTTGAAAACCTACTCGGTTCTTTTCAAAAACACTCGTTTAAAAGGCGGAGCTTGAACCACTCCTTTTCAAAGCTATCGTTCCTTCAACGATATCAAGTTTAGTACGTTCAAGGTTTTCGCTAAAAACCAGTCGTAGCCCTCTGTTGTTTCAAATGAGTAGCACATCATATTCATGCTATGTTTGTTGGCCTTCGTCTAGGCATAGTGAATGGTAGCAGTGTGTTGATTTTTTGTAGCATAGGTAGATGCATTGGATTAGGACAGTCGTACTACCTTGTTGGCTTTTGTCAAGGGCGAGTATGGGTGGTTCTAAATTAATCAGGACAACGAATGGAAGAACTTGACTTACATATTATGATTTGTTGGCCTTCGTCAGGGTCATAAGAGCGTAGGACAAAAACCATATCTGGAGTTTAAAACACAAAGGAAACTTGCAGATCTAGCATACCTTATGGAGTGTGGTGACTAGAGTGGCTTCCATCTAGGTCATCATGCAATGATAGTTGGATCCCGATCCCACTGTTGAGTAGGATTACTCTTGGGAGAAAATTTTCACTTCACAATTAGCTAACCTATCAGGTGTCTAGAAAGTGTTAACGAGGCTATGCCTCTGTGGAAACAAAGTTTATTTTAATTAGGTCCGTGCGAGAGCATGGGGAATCTCCTTCGGAGTACCAACACCCACCTGGCTGAATGGTTAGCGAACTTGTAAAGTGTAAATGATCCTGGTTATTTCTCTTTTTAAAGATTTGTTGGAGAATTCGACGAAACAGTGGAAGCCATCCTGGTTAAATAAGATAATAAATCAATCTAATCTTGCAAGAGCATACGCTGAGTGTTTATTTTCTCTCTCTGGAAGCAACCATGACGGGACTTAAACCACTACTCAAAAAAATACACCGAATGGTCCAAACTATAAAGATTGGCTGAGTAACGCTAATATTGCACTTACTTAATCAAAGTGGCAACATACTCACCAGAACTGCTCTCCCTGTCCCAGGACCAGACTCTTCGGTTGCGGACATCGAGGTCCACAAAACGTATGACCTGGATTACGAGAAAGCTAAGCGCATCCTACTGGCTTCCATGAATAATGAACTCAAGAAGCAGCACGAGAATATGGACATCAAATCCATTTTTTTCCATTGCAAGGAGTTGTATGGAGAGCACTCTCGTATCGCAAGGTACGAGACCTCAAGAAAATTATTCCAGATGAGGTTAGCTGTCGGATCAACTGTAGGAGAACACGTCCTAAAAATGATCTGTCTCTTTGAAGAACTTGCAAACCTGGGATACGTGTTAGAAAACAAATTATACATTGACTTGATTCTACAGTCTCTTCCTCACATCTTCTCTCAGTTCATGCAGAACTTTAACATGCACGATATGGAAGCTGATCTTCCAAAGCTCCACAACATGTTCAGGGTAGTGGAAAGCTCCTTGAAGAAGGAGAAGACACATGTTCTTATTGTTGGGGAATCTTCCTATTCTAAATCCAAAGCGAAAGCTAAGAGGAAGAAGAAGAAGACCACTACCAAGCCGAAAAGAGGTGTCAAAAAGGTGCAAGGAATGATCAATTTGGGGAGGGTTAAAGTGGAAAAGGATAAGTGCTACTACTGTCACAAAAAGGGGCACTGGAAGAAGGATTGCAGGGCTTTCAAAGGCAAGGGTAAGGACACGAAGCAAGCTGATGCATCGGATTCAGGTGTGTTCATGATTGAAATTGTTTTTCAGTAAACTCTACATCATGGGTACTAGATACCGGTTCTGGTTCTCACATCTGTGATTCTTTGCAGACGCTGAGAAACCGTAGAGTACTGAAGGCATGTGATATGACCCTTAGGGTTTGTAACAGAGCAAACGTAAAAGCTATTGCAGTAGGGGATTATCACCTGGGGTTGACGAGTGGACACATTTTGGTGTTGTATAGCTGTTTTTGTGTACCCAGTATACTATGTAATATTATATCACTATCTTTGTTATCTAAAGAAGGATATAATTTTGCACTTGAAAGAAATATCATGAACATTCACCTAAATCAAGAAATGATTCGGTCTGGCATACTGGATAATGGCATATACGTACTCAATCAACATCAAGTTTTCAACGTCCAAAAAACATTCAAAAGAAAGGATCCGGATTCAAACCAAGACTTCTTAAGGTATTGTAGATTTGGTCATATTAATAAAACAAGGTTGACTAAGTTATATAATGATGGATATTTGGATCAGTTTGAATATGTATCATATGCAACTTGTCAATCATGTATCAAAGGAAAGATGACCAAATCTCTGTTTAAGGGACACGGAGAAAGAGCCACTGAGCTATTGAGACTCATACACAGCGATGTATGTGGTCCGATGTCTACACATGCATGAGGCGGTTACTCCTACTACATCACTTTTACGAATGATTTCTCAAGGTATGGATATGTATTCTTAATGAAACATAAATCCGAGGCTTTTGAGAAATTTAAGGAGTATAAAATGAAGTGGAGAAACAAATATGTAAAAGTATCAAGATACTTCGATCTGATCGGGATGGAGAACACTTAAATGCCAGTTTCCTTGAATGCATAAAAGAGAATGGAATTCTCTCTCAGCTTACTACTCCGTATAACCCTCAGCATAACGGTGTATCAGAGAAAAGGAATCGCACACTACTCAACATGATATGTTCCATGATGAGTATTGATGACTTACCGCTTTCCTTCTGGGGTTTTGCTTTAGAATCAGCTGCATACCTATTGAATAGTGTTTCAATTAAGTCTATGCCTACAACTCCATATGAGATGTGGAGTGTGAAGAGACCATGTCTCAAGTATCTTACGATATAAGGGTGTCCAGCTTTTGTCAAAAAGCAGAATCCGGACAAACTCAAGGCATGATCGATTTTATCCAAGTTAGTGGGATACCCCAAGAATTCATGGGGATATCTTTTCTACCACACTGAAGAACAAAAGATGTTTGTCTCTCTCGAAATAGTGTTTTTAGAGAACGAATTTCTTGCAAAAGAAATTAGTAGGAGCACGGTAGAACTGGATGAAATTCCAGAACCACAAACTACTGCTGAAGACTTAGTAGAATCTCAGGTTTCAATAGAGCCCGACAAACCGACGCCACTCCGCAGATCTAGTAGGCATTCTTATCCGCCTGAGAAATACTATGGGTTTCTCATAGATGGAGATTGAGAGAATTGCATCATCAATGATGCTGAGCCTACTAGTTTTCAGCAGGTTATCACGAGTAAAGACTCGGTGAAGTGGCTGGATGCTATGAGATCCGAGATGGAATCTATGTAAACTAAGAAAGTATAGACTTTGGAAGTTGCTCCTCCTGGGGTAAAACTTATTAGATGCAAATGGATCTTCAAAAGGAAGATTGGCGCAGATGGACAGGTAGAAACCTATAAAGCTAGGTTTGTTGCAAAAGGATTTCGTCAAAGACCAGGATTGGACTATGATGAAACCTTTTCTCTAGTAGCCATGCTTAAATCCATTCGGATCCTGCTTGCTATTGCTGTCTTCTATGACTATGATATCTGGCAAATAGACATGAAAACCGCTTTTCTAAATGGAAATTTAGAAGAGAGTATTTACATGGATCAGCCAGAAGGTTTCATAGACAAGGGGAGCAGCGAAAATGTGTACAAGTTGCTTAAATCCATTTATAGATTAAATCAAGCATCGTGGAGTTGAAACATTTGCTTCGATGAGACGGTCAAAGAATTTGGCTTTGTTAAAAATGTAGATGAACCATGTATGTATAGGAAGATTGTAGGAGAAGCAGTAGTCTTCCTCCTATTAAACATGGATGACAAACACCTGATAGGGAATGACATCCCTATGCTACAATCAGTCAAGCTCTTCTTATTACAGAAGTCCTCCATGAAAAACTTGGGTGATGCCTCCTATATTCTAGGGATTAAGATCTATCATGATAGGACTAAAAGAATTTTAGGACTCTCCCAGTCCAAGTACATTGACACCATACTAAAGAAGTTTAGTATGGAATATTCCAAGTGTGGTAATTTACCCATTTGTCATGGGATCATCCTCTCCAAAGAGATGTCTCTAAAGACTGATGATGAAAGGGCACGCATGAGCATTCTAACGTACGCTTCGGCGGTAGGATCTATAATGTATGCAATATTATGTACCAGACTGTAGCATTTTGAAAATCGTTTCGGTGAAATTTCGGAAAATCGGTAAAATGAGGGGGTTTTCTGTAAAAAGTCAAAATACAAATATCTTATTATAAAAATTAAATATACATATTCTAGCTATGTAATTGCTATTATTTGGTGTTTATTGAGCCGCTGGTGAAATTTCAAATTTTCTGAAAAAAATAGTATTTTATTATTATTTAAGCCGTCACTAATACATTTAATTAGGGAAAATTACAAATTGGAATGAGTTGAAACAAATTTTGTGCATCATAAAACATTAAATAAAAATTTATCATGTGGTTTTTGGAACGAAATCATTTGCCAAAACGGTTTAGAAATTATTGAAAAAAAGGCTTTTTTTAGCGTAAATGGATGTTTGGGGTATTGTATTTATGATTTTTCATCACCCCACACCCGTACCCAAACCCACACACCCCCACTTACCCCTCCCCATGGCTGAATTCAACAGCCACCATATTTTTCCCACTTGAATTTTCAAAGGAAAGGAAATGAAAGAAAAGAAAAGAAAATGGATAATTGTGTTGGATTTTGACCTTGTGTTGACTTGGACTTCTTTACTTGCTACTTTCCTCACCTCACTCTCTCTCCAATCACCCACTAGTGGCCGACCCTCCCCATTTCCTGCACACAACAGCCCCTCCTCTTTTCTCATCACATTTCTCTTCAAAAAACTCATCAAAATTGCCTCACAAATCAACACAAAACCTCACAAATCCCAAATCCATTCCCTACCCATTTTTCCTTAGCCCATATAGCATGGATCTTGATGCAAAGATCTCAATTTGGAGGTCAAGTTCCATATTTGATCTCATGGTTTGTGAAGGTATAACTCTAACCCTTTTGCTTAATTTATGTTAGATACTTTAAATCAACTTAATTAGGTGTTTAATTTAGGTTTTAAATTGCAAGTTTAAATTCAAGAGAAGGGTTAAATTAAAGTTATGGTTGTGTTAATTTGTTCATGGTATTGTGATGTATTTTAGCATCTTAAGTTATGCAAAACCAAATCTTGTAGCTAATTTGCATATTGTTATATTTAATTTGCCCAAATTGTGATAATTATGCTAATTTGCTAACTAGGTTTTAGAAATTTTATTAAAATGTGGGGTTAAAATCTAGTTAGGGTTTTTAGCATATCATTAAGGTTTCCATGAGTGGTTTAACCATTTAAAATATGCAAAGCCAAGATAAATTGTTAAATTATGAAATTTTGCGTTAAAAAGTGTTAAATTGGATATTTTTGCAAAACTAGAATTTTGGAATTTATACAAGTTGATGAGAATAAATTATTGATATGGTTTCTATAACTTGGTTATGATAATTGGTGGATATTGTGGCCATTAGTTTCGTTTAAACATCGAGTTTTAAAGTGAAACGGCTAATTGATGCTTACTAGGGTTTCTTGTAATAAATCGATTTAATCAATTTATTGGTTTTGATGAATTGCATCGTATTTTATATATTTTAGTGAATTGTAAAACCATGATTTGGTACGTTTGGTGTTTTTCTCGATCAATCGGCGTTTGTACGCCGATGTCGAGGGTTTTTGGGTTGATTTGTGAAAGCAAACCATAGGTTTTGACCTATGTGAGATTCGTGTGTCGATTTGGTCATGAGTCGGATTTTAATGCGATACGGTGCGTTATGATATGTAGGTACCCCCACGTGGACTTCGAGACGACAAGCAAGCGCGTGGCGACGTCGGCACCGGCTAGCGAGGACCAGGTGAGTAGATTTATATCTACGGGGAGAAGTCGGGTGGATGGCGTATAGCACCCCCGCAGTCCGTGGTGGTGTATACGGATGCGTATACACACCAACAATTATTATATGTTATTTGGGATTAATAACGATGCTTAGGATGGATATTGGTGTGTTGGATTACTTTAGTGTTGCGAACCCTAGAGTAGTGTTACACACACACATACACACATACATACTTGCATACATTCCTATTGATATGTGCTCATGGGATTCTTTATAGTTATGTGTTCACATGGGTATGGGACTATGTGTTCACATACGGATTGAGGATGATACTTGGGATTGAGCTGAGTCGATGAGATTTGATTTGAGGCCGTGAGATCGGTGATATAGCAGGGTTCATATCTTAGATACGACATGACGTTGTAGCGGGTCTTTGACGTAGTGTTTCACACACGTCCATGCATACGTAGGCGGTATCAGTATGGTACTAGACGTAGATCAGTACCCCGATCATGATATTTGATAAAGAGGATACCAGGTGAATAGTATGATGAATGTGATATTGAACCGTACCCAGATTGGGATGCCGTACGACGGATTTACGTACGAGCTATATGGATGATTGATCCGCACTCTTGACTTGGGATGCCTGATTATAGATATGGTATCGGATATGATATTATTGAGGCGGGATCACCGACTATACATATACAGGTATGTATATGTATCGACTCAGATGATAGGCGATTTCCTTACCTGTAGTTCAGCTTGTTAGTTCAGCCGTATAGTTTAGTGTAGTTGTTAGATTAGATTAGACTTCTTACCTATTTCAAAAACTAACGAATCGTGGGCATTTTTAAAGACAGCTCAAGGGAATCTATGGATATTTCAAAAACGACGTATCTTTTCATAAAAACACCGTAGCCCCTATTTTCAAAACCCCATGATTCGTGTTATTTCAAAAGGCACCATTTGTAGGACTTATATTAGATTATTGCAGATTAGTTATCGTTGTGTCTAGTATTCAGCTCCCGTACATTATTGTTGTTCGCTTTGCCTCGCATATTTATTTTGCTGCATATTCCATTATTGATATCATGCTGTTAGGACACCAGCACCATTACCGATGATGCGTATGTACCACGTACACCTACTTGCCGGCTCACACACATCTTCATCGGTAATTGCCATGTCACGTACACTTTAGAGAATATAATTGCTTGACTTAGATTGTTAGCTAGTAGTGTTGACATGATATTAGTGTACTTCCCTTATATGTCATATTAGACATTGTAGTTATTACCTACCACTTCATGCATACTGTTATTCAGTTGTTCATGCCTAGTTCATTATCATTGACATATGCACTTGTGATGATTTCTTGAGATTTATGATATTTCTGGATTTCGGGGAAAGCCGCAAAATTTACAACTTATGATCTTTTAAAATATAAAATGTTGCGGTTTTCTAGTGATGTAAAGTGTCGTCCACCATGAGTTTGCTGTGGTTTTGGAGATCCGTGACGAGGAGTGGAGGAACCGTCACGGGTACATGGTGGGCCCGGTATGGTACCCCGGGGCAAGAGGAATGTGGTGTTGACGTTGAGCCTGGCTGGGGAGCACTACCTACCGGTGATATTACCCGACGCGTCGGATATCCGGAGGATACCGTCGTGGTCTTGAGATGGATGGTAGGGGCCGGTCTGGACTGACGACGCCCTAGATATTGAGATTGAGACATTGATATTTCGAGACAGTGAGATTTATGTTTTGTGTCGATGCTAGACACTGTTGATACTGATTTCATTTATGATACCTCAGTTTAAAAATACAAAGGAAATCTCACTAATTTATGAAAACAGTTCTTCATTTACATGTATTCTGTTTCATGCATTCATACCTCATTCATATGATATATTGCTACCTGAGGCACTAACACGGGTACATGAAATTATACTCGGGTTAGATATTACCCTAGCCATTGTTATAGGCTGCCTGTTATACTTATATTTGAGGATATATTATGATCATTGACCTAGGTTGCGTTATTTATGCGATTTCTGTGCGTAGATATTTTTCTATTCACGAGTTGGCAACTCACCCCCGTTGTGCCCCAGTTTCTTGCAGGTTTTGCAGTACAGGTTTCATTACGGCTTTGCGGGCTCAGTTTCATTCGGGTGACTTGCTAGTAGGTGGGTTTTTCTTGTATCGTACCCGTCATATTACCTTGTATAATATTATTCAGTTGTATCTAGTAAATTCCATCAACCAAACATGTATCTATTGAGATAGAGACCAGTGTTGTTTATTCTTTCGACCTTAGAGTCACTCGTTATATTTCTGGTGGTTTTGAGTTCCCTTTTGAGTTTTTGATCCTCGCCGTTGGCGTTGTATATTATATTGCTTGTGTGGTTGTGACCGTCGATTGACGAAGAGCTAGCTCCCGCTTGGGGATGCCTTTTATTGATTTCGTATACTATTCATGTTGTATCCCGTTTGGGAGCCAGTATTTACAAAGGAGACTCTGCCGAAATTTTCAGTAAATTTTTGATGTTTTTAGAAACCCGCATAATTCGGCTTATGCTATTAAAACTACTTGATTTAAATTGGTTTTTCCTACTCTCTACTACTCTTCTTGGTTTGGATTTCTGGGTTTTCGGTTTACTTAGATTACGTACGCCTCGAGACGCTCGTAGTTTAAGTGCCGGTCATGTTCCGTACTTTCGGGTCGTGACACAGACCAGACGTAGCTTACGCACTTAGTGTGGTGAGTAGGTATCAGTCAAAACCAGATAGCTGTAAAGAACATTCTCAAGTACCTGAGAAGGACTAAGGAGATGTTCTTGTAAGTCCATATCACGCACCCCACGAACTTGCGGGGAGGCGGAATATATGAAAAACGATTATCAAAGTTTCGTAACACGGACTTGAGCGCATGAATCGTATCTAAACTATTACGAACAAACTACGACAGGTTTAACTACTCGGATTCGAAGTTATACCCCATGTTACTTGTCCTTCGGGTCTTCAACGCTGTCCTCCACTCCTCGTAGGCTCCTTGGAACGTCGGCACCTCAACGGCCTCCTCGAGTCAAAGACAATCCACCCGAGAGCTCCTACTCCAGGCTTGATCTCTAACTTGAGCTAACTAGGTTTCTTTAGTTGCTAATCAAAGTGACCTAGGTGATATAGAGTTGGATTAAGGATGTATTAGTCTATCTAATCCTTTGATCTCAACACATGAGGAGTAGGATTAGGGTTTGAAGAGAGAGTGAGCTTGAGGAGAGAGAAGGTGAGCATTATTATGATGATGAAAATGTTTCTCACTTCTAATATATTATGAAGCATAAAGAATTATCAAATGAATAAATCCAATGCATTATCATCATGCTTCATTAAATATATGCAATGAATCATCAAGTGAGTCATTAAGCAATAAATGCTTCATTAACTCACTTGTATGATTCATCTAAATGAGTCACAAATGCATTAAATGTAAATGCCACCTAAACCCCCAAGTCACCATGCTTCTAGAGGCTTCCTGTCAAATTACGAGAACGTCCCTCCTATCCGTGAAAACACGGAAAAACTTTAGACTGTATAAATCCAATAACCCGATACTAGAATCTGGCTTAAACCAAAGTCGACTAGTAAAAACTGTCCGAACGTCATACATGCGTTTAAACGCGTATGCGTCCGAACCCTTGTCGTAAAACCATATGACCTCTATATCGTTTCGCCTGGAGCAGGGAAAATCTCTGTGTGGGACTCTAAAGACTCGACACTACGCTGGCAGTGGGTTTAACCATAGACCGCAAGCGGCACTAGCTGTACGTAACGGTCCCCAGGTAGATGTCGATAAGAAGGCCGATGAGGAAACCCATCCGAACTCTTACTGAGCCTGTCCGTAACAATATCCGCGTAGTCTAGTCTGTTCGTCTAAGAGTATCATATGTATGATCTAGGGAGGTCGTAAATGTCAGACCCCTAATAACCGTACAAGTCGTGCCGGTATGGCTCAAAACCATGCGAGAATCTACTGATCAGTCCACCAGTGATTCTCAATCAGCCCTGGCCAGGGACTTATGGTAATGACCAACCGATCACAGTGCGATATCAACCCCTATACCGGGAGAGACGAATCCTTAACAGTAGCTCACTGCCTCCATGTGGTTCGCGACTATGCCCAACTAAAACCTGTTTGCATGACTCCTTTGAGCCGTGGTAGGGTAGTAATCAAAGCACAGTGGGAACTCACACGAGACAAATGAAGAGCTTAAGTCAACAGACTACCTGCACACATGTCACCTGAGAACTGCTATCTGACGTTAGGTATATTACCATCCAGTCAGTTCTCCTACGAGTCCTGTCCGGTTTACCCGTAACATAACGAGCACCTGTATACTATCTCCAGTATGACGTACTGATGGCTATGGGACAGACCATCTCCCCAACTGGGATGAGAAGCGTACACACTAGTCTACTCCGGAGTATCGATACCCTGTCTCGATAATCCTATGACTAGGGAAAAGTATAGGATATTGCTTATAAATTACCCAGCTCCCACTAGTGTGACTGCCATCACAACGCTGATAATAAAGCAAAGATCCTAAGGGCTCTACTAATATGTATAAGTGATACGTTACAAGAAACATATGCACATATTAAAGTAGACAAAACCAAGTAGCATACTACCTTATTTAGCAAGACTGATATATAACTGTGAATATCCCAAGCTTCCACTAAGTAATATACAACCTAGTACGATACAATAATGGCCCCTAGGGCATATACACTAAGAATCTCCCACTTGCACTAGGGCCATGAGCTGGCATATCGTAGACCTATCATCTCGAATAGCCTATCGAACTGCGTTTGAGGAATGGCCATTGTGAATGGATCAGCAATGTTATTCTCCGTCTCTACTCTCTTCATCTCGATCTCCCAGCGATGTACAATCTCCCTGATCAGGTGATACCGCCTTAAAATGTGTCTGGACTTCTGATGGGACATGGGTTCCTTCGCTAAAGCTATAGCACCGTTGTTGTCACAATACAGAGGTATTGGACCAACACTAGTAGGAACCACCAGAAGTTCTGCGAGGAACTTCTTCATCCAGACAGCTTCTTTTGCGGCATCGCAAGCAGCTATGTACTCCGCTTTCATTGTTGAGTCAACAACGGTCTCTTTCTTGGAACTCTTCCAACAGACCACCCCTCCATTGAGGGTAAAGACATGACCCGATATGGACTTGGAGTCATCCTTTTCACTCTGGAAGCCGGAGTCGGCAAAAGCCTCGATTTGGAAGTCTTTTCCGCCATACACCAAGAACATGTCCTTAGTCCTCCTCAGGTAATTGAGAATGTTCTTTACTGCTATCCAGTGCTTCTCCCCTGGGTTTGCCTGTTACCAGCTTACAACGCTCAATGCGTATGCTACATCTGGTCTGGTACATAACATCGCATACATTATAGAGCCTACCGCTGAAGCGTAGGGTATAATCGACATGCGATCCCTTTCCAAATCAGTCTTGGGAGACATCTCTTTGGAGAGGGTGATTCCGTGACAAGCCGGTAGGTTACCGCGTTTAGAATCTTCCATACTCAATCTTTTCAATATGGTGTCTATCTACCTGGACTACGAAAGTCCCAACATCCTCTTTGATCTATCACGATAGATCTGGATCCCCAGAATGTAGGTAGCATCACCCAGGTCCTTCATGGTGAACTTCTGTGACAAGATTCTTTTGACTGATTGTAACATAGGAATATCATTTCCTATTAGGAGAATGTCATCCATATACAAGACGAAGAATACTACAGCTCTCCCTACAATCTTTCTGTATATGCATGGTTCATCTGGATTTTTGATAAAGTCAAATTCTTTGACAGCATCATCAAAACAGATGTTTCAACTCCGCGATGCCTGCTGTAGTCCATAAATGGACTTAAGCAACTTGCATACTTTACCGCTGCTCCCACTCTGAATGAATCCTTCTGGCTGATCCATATAAACGCACTCTTCCAAATTACCATTTAAAAAAGCCGTCTTTATATCCATCTGCCAGATCTCATAATCGTGGAAGGCAGCAATAGCAAGATGGACCCGAATGGATTTGAGCATAGCCACTGGAGAAAAGGTTTCGTCATAGTCCAAACCAGGTCTTTGACGGTAACCCTTTGCAACAAGTCTAGCCTTATAGGTTTCAACCTTTCCATCTACACCAATCTTCTTTCTGAAGATCTATTTGCATCCTGCGGGTTTTACCCCATCTGGAGAAATGTCCAAAGTCCATACTTTGTTAGTGTACATGGATTCCATTTCGGTCCGCATTGCATCCAGCCATTTTACCGAGTCGCCGCTCTGAATGGCTTGCTGGAAGCTAGTAGGGTCATCATTATCAATGATGCAATCTTCTCGATCCCCGTCTATGAGAAAACCGTAGTATCTCTCGGGCGGATGAGACTGCCTACTATTCTGCGGATGGGCGCTGGTATGTCCCTTTCTTCTGAAACCTCTGGTTCTACCATACTTTCAGTAATAGCTTGTGGTTCTGGAATTTCTTCCAGTTCTACTGCACTCCCACTCTTATGATTTTCTAAAAATTCAGCTTCTAAGAACTGGGCATGACGAGAAACAAAAACCTTTTTGTTCCTGTGCGTAATAGAAATAATATCCCTTAGAGTTCTTTGGATATCCCACAAACTTACAGTGTACTGAGCGTGCCTCGAGCTTGTCCGCATGCTGCTTCATTACAAAAGCTGGACATCCCCATATCTTAATGTGCTTAAGATAGGGTTTCTTCCCACACCACATCTGATATGGTGAGGTAGGCACAGTCTTAGTTGGAAATCGGTTCAAAAGGTATGCAGCTGATTCTAGTGCATATCCCCAGAATGATCGCGGCAACTCAGCGTTATTCATCATAGAACGTACCATATCCAATAGGGTTCGGTTCCGTCTCTCCGATACACCGTTATGTTGTGGGGTGTATAGAGGAGTAAGCTGAGAGAGAATTCCATTCTCTTTTAGGTAATCCAAGAACTCGGCACTCACCACCTCGATCCGATCTCAGTGTCTTGATACTTTTGCCTGTTTGTTTTTCTACTTCATTCTTATATTCCTGGAATTTTTCGAAGGCTTCAGATTTCTGTTTCAGTAAGAAGACATATCCGTACCTTGAAAAGTCATCCGTAAAAGTAATGAAGTAAGAATAACCGCTTCGCGTATGTGTAGACGTTGGACCGCACACATCACTGTGTATGAGCCCAAGAGCTCGCTCGCTCTTACTCCATGTCCAGTGAACGGAGTTTTTGTCATCTTTCCTTTGAGACAGGATTGACAAGTTGCATATGTTTGATATTCGAACGGATCCAAATATCCTTCTGTATGTAACTTAGTCAACCTTCTCTCATTGATGCGACCCGGTCTACAATGCCATAAGAAAGCCTGATTTAATTCCGGAGAATTTCTTTTAAGTGTGTTCTGGACACTGAAAAGCTGAGCTTGATTCAATACGTATATCCCATTATTTAATGTACCTGACCCAATCATAACTTGATTTAGGTAGATGTGGACCACATCGCTTACAAAAGTGAAATCATATCCTTCCTTAGAAAGTAAGGATACAGATATGATATTACAAGTTGTATCTGGTACATAAAAACAGTTACGCAGAATCAATATCTGCCCAGTTGTCAGTCCAAAATGATATTCCCCTACGGATTCAGCGTTCATGCTCATTCCGTTAGCAACCCTGAGATTCATATCACCTATCCTGATAACCCTATGGTTTCTCAGATCCTGTAACGAATTACAGATGTGAGATCCTGATCCGGTATCTAATACCCATGAATTAGGGTTAACTGACATACAGTTCTCTATTACAAACACACCTGAAGCCGAAGCCACAACATGCTTCAAATCCTAGCTACTGGCTTTGCTAGCCCTGCAATCCTTCTGCCAATGTTCATTCTCGTAACAATAGGAATGCCCCTCTTTTACTACATCCAGTCCCGAAACATTTGCCCTTCTCTTTCCTTCTACTTACCTGGTTTCCTTTAGGGTAGAAGGCAGAGACTGTAGAATCAAGTCAGTATCTGACCCGTTTCACAACGTGGTCTCTAGGTCTGTGAGCACAAAATAGCTTGTCTCTGTAAGGACGTTGCCCCCTACAGACGACTCGATAGCCAACCTCGCTTGAAGCAATTCGTTCGAGGTCTCATATCTTGCGATATGAGATTGCTCTCCATATAAATCTTTGTTATGGAGAAAGATAGAAACTGAGTCCATCTTCTCGTGCTGCTTCTGGTATACACCATCAACTGAAGCCAACATGAGGCATTTGGCTTTCGCTATATCCTTTTCCCTTGTCTGACGTATATCCATATCCGTGACAGTAGAAACTGGACCTGAGACGGCGGGATCTTGAGTAGTAATAGGGTGGTCCAGCTTGTCATGGGCAATGGACATCTGGACAGACCTTTGCCAGTCATATAAGTCAGATTCAGTCAAATTTTTATCTAGATGCAACCTAGTCATGGTCACAAGGTCGCTGCAATTAGAGAGAGAGAAGAAAACACTTTACCATGATGCTCTTGCAAGTTTAGATTGGTTTTTAATTTATCTAGATTGGATGGCTCCCACTGTTTCTCGAATCCTTCCTCAAACCATAAAAGAAGAATTAGCCAGGACTATTTTCAACGTACAATACTTGCTTAACCGTTCATCCAGGCTAGTGTCGATACTTCGAGAGAGGTTTTCCAACGCTTTCGCGAAGTTCCTTAATTAAAAAACCTCTTTTCTATGGGGGCGTAGCCCCGCTGACACCTTTCTAGGCACCTATTTGGTTTGTAGCATTGATCGTTAAGTGACGAATCTCCTGATAACTAGCATGTACTCACAGTAGGATCGGGATCCAAATATCATCGTATGATAATGTTGAATGAATCCTACCAACATTCATCAAACTCCAAATGGTATGCAACACTAGCAAGTTTCAGTTTCTTTAGAAACTCCCGATGTGGATTTTTGCCCCAAGCTCTTATGACCTTGACTTTAGTTAACAAATCATAAGTCACATGTCAAGTTCTATCCGTCATTCTCCAGGTTAATTTGAACCCACCCGTACATACCCTTGACTTTAGTCAACAAGGCAGTACGACTGTCCCAAACCAACGCATCTATCTATGCTACATATGAATATCCAATAGCTACCAAATACCGTGCCTTGACTTTAGTCAACAAACACAGCTTGAATACTATTGACTATCCATATGAAATGAGGAGGGCTACGACTGGTTTTGGCAAAACCGTGAACGTAGTGAACTTGATATAATCGAAGGAACCTGATACTTTTTAAAAGGAGTGGTTAAAGCTCCGCAATTAAAAATTATGCTCTTTTAAAATAACCGAGTGGTTTCTTTTAAATTTGTTCCAACGACTTAACTTTGGTTTATTTTCTTTGCATTATATTAATGCGTCCCATCATTAATCCTATCATTGCAGAAAAAACGAAAATACCACGTCCTCTTATGCCATCCGCATTCGCCACGGGGTCCCGTCATCACCCGTTAGGTTACTTAACTAATGACAGAGCGGGGGCTGGGCTAGCGCGGGTGTAAAACATAAGTGACGTCTAATAGCTATCATATATAGATATTGTACATTCGTCAGACGCAATAATAGGCATTCCAGATCATAGATGAACTTTATTGGATATACTAGCAATCCGCGTTTGCTTTGAGCCTGCAACAAAAGACGGATTACACAGTTGTGATGAATAGCCTATACCCCACCCTAGACCCCTACGGGTACGGCAAACTACCCGCCAAGTACCCGAAATGAAGCGGTCTCCCTCAACAACGTGAGTAGGCTACTAAACACTTCAAAGTACCCGGTAGTTTGTGCACCCCACCTTGGGTCTATCCTAGGAGCAAAAACAGTAAAAATGAAATAATACAACGGTGGCTACAATCGCAACCTGGATGTGCCCCGCAAAATAATATTACAACATATTACATTTACATCAAATGAATGAATATAAAACACATCTCAAACCCCGGCTAATCATCACAACGATCCAATCGAGTTCATATACCCAAACAGTAAACATTACAGAAATGTGCAACCCCCTGCCAACCAACATACTAGCAGTTAGGGGAGGTTTACGAACACATTAAACATTACAGATAAAAACCCGATTAGCAAATAACTTAGAATATCGATCGACTACCTTTTTCCGTGTCTACCCTAAAAGCAAACCAGCACAGAAGTAATCTGGGCAGAAACAGAATATACTGAAAAACAAAACACCAAAAAATATGAATTACAGAGCAAATCCGAGTCAACTCGAGGTTGACTCCACGGCGGATCCGCGGCCAAAAGCACCATTTGGCCACGGATCCGCGGCCGTCTTGTCGAGTTAAGTGCTCGTATTTTCCCAGTATTCTTATATTCCCCTGCTGTGAATTTTAAGGCATATCAAATATTTTTTTCGACACGTTTAAAATTAACAGAAACTGAGGGGTTCCGGGGTTTCGTTTTCTTGATTTTCCGACGAACGAAGTTCTAATTAGTTGCTAACAAGCTTGTAAAGATTTAGTTAGCTCTGATACCACTGTAAGTCCATGTCACGCACACCAAGAGCTGGCGGGGAGGCGGAATATATGAAAAACGATTATCAAAACTTCGTAACACGGACTTGAGCATACGGATCGTATCTAAACCATTACGAAAAAACTACGACAGGTTTAACTACTCGGATTCGAAGTTATACCTCATGTTACTTGTCCTTCGGGTCTTCATCACTGTCCTCCACTCCTCGTAGGCTCCTTGGAACGTCGGCACCTCAACGGCCTCATCGAGTCAAAGACGATCCACCCGATAGCTCCTACTCCAAGCTTGATCTCTAACTTGAGATAACTAGGTTTCTTTAGTTGCTAATCAAAGTGACCTAGGTGATATAGAGTTGGATTAGGGATGTATTAGTCTATCTAATCCTTTGATCTCAACACATGAGGGGTAGGATTAGGGTTTGAAGAGAGAGTGAGCTTGAGGAGAGAGAAGGTGAGCCTTATTATTATGATGAAAATGTTTTTCACTTCTAATATATTATGAAGCATAAAGAATTATCAAATGAATAAATCAAATGCATTATCATCATGCTTCATTAAATATATGTAATGAATCATCAAGTGAGTCATTAAGCAATAAATGCTTCATTAACTCACTTGAATGATTCATCTAAATGAGTCACAAATGCATTAAATGTAAATACCACCTAAACCCTCAAGTCACCATGCTTCTAGAAGCTTCCCGTCAAATTACGAGAACGCCCCTCCTATGCGTGAAAACATGGAAAAACTTTAGACTGTATAAATCCAATAACCCGATACTAGAATATGGCTTAAACCAAAGCCGACTAGTAAAAACTGTCCGAACGTCGTACGTGCGTTTAACGCGTATGCGTCCAAACCCTTGTCGTAAAACCCTACGACCTCTATATAGTTTTTCCTGGAGCAGGGAAACTCTGTGTGTTGGAATCTCAAGACTCAACACTACGCTGGTAGTGGGTTTAACCACAGACTGCAAGCGGCACTGGTTGTACGTAACGGTCCCCAGGTAGATGTCGATAAGAAGGCCGATGAGAAAACCCATCCAAACTTCTACTGAGCCTGCCCGTGACAATATCCGCGCAGTCCGGTCTGTTCGTTTAAGAGTATCGTATGTATGGTCTAGGGAGGTGGTAAATGTCAGGCCCCTAATAACCGTACAAGTCATGCCGGTATGGCTCAAAACCATATGAGAATCTACTGATCAGTCCACCAATGATTCTCAATCAGCCCTGGCCAGGGACTTATGGTAATAACCAACCGATCAGAGTGCGATATCAACCCCTATACCAGGAGAGACGAATCCCTAACAGTCGCTCACTGTCTCCATGTGGCTCGGGACTGTGCCCAACTAAAACCTGTTTGCACGACTCCTTTGAGCCGTGGTAGGATAGTAATCAAAGCACAGTAGGAACTCACACGAGACAAATAACGACCTTAAGTCAACAGACTACCTGCACACATGTCACTTGAGAACTGCTATCTGACGTTAGGTATAATACCATCCAGTCAGTTCTCCTGCGAGTCCTATCCGGTGTACCCGTAACACAACGAGCACCTGTATACTATCTCCAGTACGACGTATTGATAGATATGGGACAGACCATCTCCCCAACTGCGATAAGAAGCTTACACACTAGTCTACTCCGAAGTATCGATTCCTTGTCTCGATAATCCTACGACTAGGGACAAGTATAAGATGTTGCTTATAGACTACCCATCCCCCACTAGTGTGACTGCCATCACAACGCTGGTAATCAAGCAAAGATCCTAAGGGCTCTACTAATATGTATAAGTGATACGTTACAAGAAACATATGCACATATTAAAGTAGACAAAACCAAGTAGCAAACTACTATGTTTAGCAAGACTGTTATATAACTGTGAATATCCCAAGCTTTTATTAAGTAATATACAACCTAGTATGATACAATAATGGCCCCTAGGGCATATACACTAACAGTTCTTGGTGTACGGTAATGGGGACCTCCAGATTGAGGCTTTTACCGACTCAAGCTTCCAAAGTGACAAGGATGACTTTAAATCCGTCTCGTGTTATGTGTTTACCCTCAATTGAGGGGTAATGTGTTGGAAGAGTTCCAAACAGGACACCGTCGCAGACTCAATGATGGAAGCTGAGTATATAGCTGCTAACGATACCACAAAAGAGGCGGTTTGAATAAGGAAGTTCATTTCTGAACATCAGATGGTTCCATCCAATACCATTGTATTGCGATAACAATGGGGCTGTATCTTTAGCAAACGAACCAAAGGTCCCAACAGAAATCCAGATACATCTTGAGGCGGTATCACCTGATCATGGAGATCGTGGATCGCAAGGAGATCGAGGTTCAGAGAGTAGACACAAATGACAACACAGCAGATCCATTCACAAAGTCCATACCTCAAGCACAGTTCGAGCGACTGTTCGAGATGTTGGGGATGCGTTATGTAAATAACTGGCCCTAGTGCAAGTAGGAGATTGTAGGATATATATGCCCTAGAGGCCATTATTTGTAATAGATACTATGGATATGTATATATATACAGGATAATCTTACTCGAAATGATAGTATGCTATCTGGTTTGCCTTTATCTTAACATGTGCGTATGTTTTATATGTTATTGCGTACTACTTATACATGTTGATAAAACCCGTAGGATTACTGCTTGACTACCAGCGTTATGACGGCGGCCCTACTTGTGAGGGCTGGATAGTCTATAAGAATATCCTTAAACTGTCCCTAGTCATAGGATTATCGAGACAGGGTATCGATATTATAGGGTATACTAGTGTATATATTTATAGACCCTAATGAGAGGCGATGGTTAGTCTCACAGCCATTAGTGTGTTTCACCTAAGATTGTATACAGGTGCTCACTGTGGGTGGGTACATTGGACGGACTAGACAAGAACTGCTGGATGGTATTATACCTAACGTCAGATAGCAGTTCTCATATGGCATGTGTACAGGTAGTCTGTTGACCTAAGATCATCATTTGTCTTGTGTGAGTTCCCACTGTGCTTTGATTACTAGCTTACCACGGCTCATAGGAGTTGTGAAAACAGGTTTTAGTTGGGTACAGTCCCGAGCCACATGAAAGCAGAAGTGATTGTTAGGGATTCGTCTCTTCCAGTATAGGGAGTAGATGTCGCACTGTGTTTGGTTGGTCAACACCATAAGCCCTTAGCCAGGGCTGTTGAGAATTACTGATAGTTAAATCAGTAATTTGTCGAATGGTCTTGAGCCACACCAGCACGACTTATCAGGGTTAGTAGTGGTCTGACGTTAACCGCCCCCAGACCCGGTATGCGATACTCTCAGATGAACAGACCGGACTGTACAGATATTGTCACGGTTAGACTCAGCAGGGGTTCATATGAGTTTGCTCGTCGGCCTTCTTTTCGATAGGTACTTGGGTAGCCGTTACGTACAGGTAGTACCGTTGACGCGCTTGTGGTTAAACCCACTGCCAACGTACTATCTAGCCTTTAGAGTCCTACACAGAAGGTTTCTTTGGTTCAGGTGAAACAATGTGGAGGACGTATATTTATACGTACAGGGTTTCGATTGATTATGTATAATAGTTGCGTGGAATTTAATCGGATGTATTTTAATACTAGTGGGCTTAGAATTAAGCCGGTTCATTAAATCAGATATTTTTAATGCTAGTATTATTTTAATGGTATTATTCTATCTCTTGGTTATTTGTATTTTGATACGAATATAGGTATGTATATACGGTAGAAGTATTTTGTATTTATACAAAATACCTTCTAGAAGGGGACACCTCATAGTGTGTATTTTCTATTTATTAATAAATATAAAAATGAGGTGTAAAGATGGCATGGCATGAAGCACGACTTTACCATTGATTTGAGAATTTATTGAAGTGTAGCTAGTTTTAAATGAAAAGAAAAATGCTTGATATTTGATATGAAGCCATTCTTCATGCTCATCCTAATTTTTATTCTTCAGTTGTCGTTCTCTCTCTTTTTTTCTTCTCCTCTTCCTCAACCCTACAATTCTCATGTGTTGAGAACCAAGGGTCTTGAGATAGAAAAATTTACCACATAATCATCTCCACATAATCTAAACTAGCTAGATTAGAAAACTAGCTAGTTTAGCTACTTTCTTTTGAAAGTTGAAGCTTGAACCTAGAGCCTTCGGGTGGATCATTTATGATCCAGGAGACCGACAACAAAGCTACATCAAATACCCCAAAAGGAGCTTAAGAAGATGAAAAAAATACCCGAAGGACACGAATCTGATAGGTATAACATTCTAACATAGTAGAATAATTACCTATGTAGTTTTTCTATTTCGGGATTGTGGTAGATCTTGGGTTATTGTCTTTGTTTCATACTTCAAAATTGTTTTTTGAATATTCCGCCTCTCTACAAACACTGTAGAGCATGCAACATAGACTTACATATCTCTATTGGAGTTCCAAAAGATCACCAGGCTACTTATTACGGGGGAACACTATAAATAGTTAGTGCCTCGCGATGTGTTTGTTTTTACTGCAGGCCCAGCTGTATTAGATCTAACGGACGAAAACGTCATAACTTCCCCCGCACCGGTCTCTGGAAAGTGTTGGGGATTTTCGAAGAGCTGGATATGGCATCCCATTGACAGGGAGTCACCTTTGAAGCATTTATAGCAAGGTTTGTCTGCTCAGATGTTTTGAAAAGGGATAGCGACAAATTTGCTGAACATGAAAATCCTTTTGGCTTGAGTATGATGGGATTGAAAGATGATGCCACTTTTCTATAAGAATTCTTACTTTCGGGAAATCCTCCTTGCAAACTTGAAGCTATCGTTGCACCGAGTATTGATAGAGACTCATTCTTTATAGGTTTTATAGGCTTGTGGTTAAGTTGGTTTGTAATTATTACTCATCCTCGACTGATGTGAGCTTCCGTCTTCTATCGAGCCTATCGCATCACTTCTGGTGCCAAATTAGCCATTGGCGTTGCATGATTATCATTTCTATATCAGGGTCTAAGTGAGTTAGCCATTTCAAATGATCCGGGGTTGGAGTAGGTGTTCATGTCGCTTCATTTTTTCGGTTCTTCGATCAATCTACATGTGCGTGGTACGTACGACGAATACACGTGACCTGAGTGTTCCTTGATTCAGGCTGTTTTCCGCTGGTGATGAGAATTATTGGAGCCGTAACCACGGCACCAAACAAAGACATTCACGCATTATGCCTCCGTCCGGATACTCTTAAGAGAAAGAAGGGTATCTTTTTTGAAGATTGTGCACTTTCTAGTGGCCAAAAGCCCATCCGCGTTGATCGAACCCTACTAGACATAGTGAAGAATGGGGCTCTAGTTTTACATGCAAGGAAAATGGCCTACCTTTATTCTATCAGGCCTGAGTATTTGGTTTACTGGCGGGGTCATAGTGTTGCCCATAAGCCCTACAGCCCTCATCGATTCACTCTGCAGTTTGGATATGAACATGGCATTCCTCTTAAAGCTTTTCATTGTCGACTTGCTCTTTCATAGGAGTCAACGAGGAACGTGATTCACCAATTCATGCGGCTGAATACCGTCTCCTATTTCAGGATTGTTGATCCTTCCTGTGTTCTCCGATTTCTGTTTGCTTATAGGGAATGGTATATGGAATTTATGAACGAGATGTTTGAACATACTGTGCATTTCTTTCTTAATCGCCAGACCAAGATGAGGGCATCAGACTATGAATTTCCTTTGTAACTATGATCCATTGCTCTCCCTTCTTCGCCGTAAGAAGAAGACACTTAAGCAGCCCCTTTTGCCGCCTTTGGAATTCGAGCAACTTTGACAGCTAGCAGAACCATTTTGTAAGTCTAAGGTAGCACCCCGGCCGTCAATCCGAGGCCAAAATGCGGAAACAAAACTTTTTCATAAACTTGAAACTGGCGCTAACGTATATTATAAACCTGGATCGAACCATTAACATTAACCAGCAATCTAGAAGAAGGTTAGAAAGTGGCTATACCGATCGATCCGTGTCTTTCGGTCTTTGGCCACCATCCCAAGCTCCTCGCGGCATCTCCGATCTCCGTTCTCCTCGTCGGAAGGGCACCACATCATTGAGTCCTTTTACGGGCTCCCGCTTCATCCGAACCAACTCGGACACAAAGTTTGCTAGCCGACATGTCCAAGGTGAAGTAGAGAATGTGTGCGATCACTTTGTCTCAAGCATCCATTGATTATCAACATATGAGAGTGTATGGATGGAAGTTGAAGATGATACCATTGGTGGAATTTATGAGCTAGAGGAAGAAGAAGAAGAAGAGCCCTTTTTTTTCTTATGTGAGATGAAAAATGAGAGAGGCTTAGATGATAATCACAAGAGCTAACCCATATACATGGCTGCCCCCTCTCTCTCCATCTTTCATTTCACACCCAAATCCATCAATTAACATGACATGTTCACAAAAAAAGAGACCATGAGTCACCAAATTGAACATGCCACATTAATTGCTTCTCATAATGAATTCTACTCACAATTTCCACCAAAATAAACATTAACCCAAATGTTTATGACAAAAAAAAGAACCGCATCATCTAAAGTAAACTCGTGACGGATCACAAGAATACCCCTCACCTGTATATACATACCTGCATCCGCATTCCGACTGAATGTGAATGCGATAAGACTAAAGCAATCCAACAAATCTAATACTTGGATCTGGCTTAAACCAAAGCCCACTAGTATGATCCGTTCGATCATGATACGTGCACAAGTGCACGTATATGATCGAACTCTGCCGTAATACTATACGGCCTCTACAATGTTTCGCCCGAAACTTGAGAAACTTTCTGTGGGGGACTCTAAAGACTCGTCAATACATTAGCCGTGGATTTAACCGCCAGCACGTTAGTGGTACTAGTTGTACGTAACGGGCTACCAGGTATTGACCAAAAGGGAGGTCGATGAGCGAACTCATCCTGACACCCTACTGAGCCTGTCAGTGACAATATACGTACAGTCCGGTCCGTTCGTCTATGAGTATCGCATGTCGGGCCTAGCTGGTTGGTAAAAGTCAGACCCCCAAAAGCGGTACAAGTTATGTCGGAGTATAGCCCAGAACACCCTGAGATACTACCGGAATACCTACCAGTAAATCTCCTGCCTTGGCCAAGGACTTCATGTAATGGATCTCCTAGACACAACGCGATCTCACCCCCAATACCGGGAGAGACGAAACCCCTGCCGATCCACTCACTGCCTCCATGTGGCTCGGGACTGTACCCAACTAAAACCTGTTTGCACGACTCCATTGAGCCGTGGTAAGGTAGTAATCAAAGAACAGTGGGAACTCACATGAGACAAATGACGATCTCAGGTCGATGAACAAACCTGTACACATGTCACCAGGGAACTGCTATCTGACGTCAGGTATAATACCAACTAGCATGTTCCGGCGAGTCCTGTCCGGTGTACTCATAACCCAATGAGCACCTGTATACATCTTAGGTGAAGCAACTGACACCAATGGCTTGTGAGACCGGCCACCGCCCCTCGTCGGGGTCTCGACTATATACACCAGTCTACTCTGGAGTATCGACGCCCTGTCTCGAAACTCCCTCGACTAGGGACCTTTTAAGGATGTGCTTATAGACCACCCAACTCACACTTATATGATCGCCATCATACTGCTGGTAGTTAAGGAAGAATCTTAAGGGCTTTATCAATGTGTAATAGTGATCTGTAATATCACCTAAAGCATGTTGACGATGATAAAGATAAACCAGATAGCATACTATCATCTTGAGTAAGACTGTCCTACCGGCATAGGTCCTCCCTCAATCATTGCAATCGCGTGCCTGCGATCCAATAATTGACTTTGAGGGCGCTATATCCAACAATCTCCCACTTGCACTCAAGGATAATTTTTGCGATGTTGCATACTCACAGCCCGTGTGATACCGAACACCCAAATCCTCTACTGATTAGTCTCACAAAGCCCGTTTGTGAAATTACTGCGTTCGAGAAATAGCCTCAGTGAGTGGATCCACCCTGATGTTTCTTTCTATGTCTCTCTTAATCTCAAGTTTGCGGAGAAAGTCATCTCCCGAAATAAGCAATACCTGTCTTAGAATATGTCTGGATATCTGATGGGACCTAGTTCATAAATGAACTCCAAATCCAAACTTCTAAGACTGCATCGTCAACTGAATTTAATCAGTATCCTGCGCCATGCCTTCCTCAGTATCCGCTTGGACCACCTGTCCAAACTACTGCCCCTCGTCAGAGGGAAAACTTTAACTCTGACAGTCACTCTGTCATCCAAGTCACCTTTAGAAGCCTGAATTGATAATCGTCTCCCGAAAGAGGCTTCCGTTATCAAATCCCTAGAACATCCACTTATGTTCTAAAAATGCTTCCGAATGTTTCTCCAGATTGGATCAATATCAACTTATTGCATCTGGTGCAAAAACAACATCTGGTGTGGTACCTGACATCTCATGATTGACTCAATTGCCTAAACAAGTGATATGTCAATCATGCACATCCCTCTCATCTTTAGTCTATAAGACACCTTCAGAGAGGGTGGCTCCATCACCTGCAGGTACACTACCATGCCTGGAGTCGTCCATTCTAAAGCACCTTTAGAATGCTGTCTTAGTACCCAGATTGGGAACCTACCCAAATCTAGATCTGAAACCATAGATCCAGTAACCAGAATGTCTGATATAATATCCAAGTCCTATGTGGAGAAACCACTGTGTGATAACCAAAGTATAACCGGTCGCAGTATAGGAATTTCACTTCCTACTCTGTGTATGTCATCCAAATACCAGGACATCACACCCTACTACCTTCTTAACAGATCCATCCGCTATTCTGATGAAGTCAAACATATGATTGTCACATCAGAAATAGATGATCAATCTCCGCTATACTTGCTTAAGTCTATAGATAGACATAAGCTACTTGTCCACTATGCTTCCATTGCTCCCACTGACTACGACAACCCTCTGGCAGAGTCATATACACGTGCACTTCTAAAGCTAGTTCAGAACGACGCTATACTCATCCTCCTGCCGGGTCTCATAGCCTGGAACAACAGTAGTGTCAAGTTTGGGTAAACAAGGATCTCGCTGTCACCGTATTTAAGCATACCGAAGTACCTATAGAGTGCCTGAGGTTACCAACCATATCTGCAGAGTGGCTAATGGAATGTCAAACCAGATTGAATCTTTAGGTCCTATTAAATTTTCAGTAATCGTTTGCGGTTCTGAAATCACTTCCAGTCCTACGATACTCCCATTACTGTATTCTGAAAAAATCCTTTTTATCAAAAATGTGGCGAGTCTAGAGCAATATCACTATTGATCTTCCAGATGGTAGAAAGTCAACCCTCGTCATAGCCCGAGTCAACCCACAAACAGCCATTACAAAAATGTGCCTTGAGTTATCCAGAGTCTGGTTTTAAGCATAAGCCGGACAACTCCATATACCTTAACATCGTTAAGATATAAGCCATTCTATATCTAATATAAAAACAGAGGCACAGATTTAATTGGAACCAGATTCAAATCATGCAGATGTCTCCAGTGCATGTCAACTAAATGGAGAGAGGCTGATCAGCATTACTCAACTTAGGAGTGAAACCAATTATGAGTAACCTGAAAGAGAAACAAGTTTCTCAAAATCATTACTATCAACTAAATACAAAACACAAGTATCTACATCATCGATCACCTTGAAGATTCCTGATACTCGCAACATCTGGTTCTCTACTTTATTCTTATACCTATAACTTTTCAAAACTTAGACCTTGTATTTCTACGAAACACTTGTCTAAAACTAGAGAAGTCACAAGTAAACATAATATAGTATGAGGACCAACCCCTCAGTCCTAATGGACACTGGACAATATACAATACTTTGTATAAGTCCCCTGAGTTGAATAACTCAATCCTTATGCATCATAGGTTGAAAACTGTACTTATGGTTAAGAAAAATTACACCACTGTTTAATGCTCCTTACCTAACCATCAACCGATATAGGTAAATGTCATGGACATAATCTCAAAAGGTTATATCTCACTTTAAAAAAATAAACGTACAGATATATCAATTGGAAATTGGTGCATAACAATAGATATTCAAAACCAAATATTTGCGGTCCGGCAGAAACTCAGGCGATTCCCCCAAATATCACCAATTACAATTAATCCCGATATAATGTGGATGATCACCTAATTCCCAATAACTTACTCCCACTCATCATCTGTAAAACCATACAGATGTGAGAATCAAACCTGGTAAATACATACCCTGGAGCAAGGAATAATTGAGAAATCAGTTTTCTATTAACAATACACAGTGAAACTGAAACATCAATATGTTTCGAAGGGGTATACGGGAATTCCTAGTAATGCCTCTTCCATTATCCAGAGTCATGACTGTAACCGTATACTTCCTTTGCCATCTCTCCAAATCCCTTTATTTGTCTTTAGTCGCTACCTTCTGCACACCATTGTTAGGCTAAATGGTTTTCTTTCTTCCCTACCGTTCGGCACCAGCCAATGGTCTGGAAGAAGACTATCCAATAAACGAAATAGGTGTACTGTCCTAATCCTAGGAGCACTCGCTATGCGAGAGAAGGTAAAGATAAAATACAACTGAATAAATCTTATTCTATTTCTCCTGAACCAAAATCCATCCCCGAACTGGAACAAGTTTCTTCGAGTTCGTATATAACCATACGATGGAATATCCAATAACTATGGATCTTCGTAGTGATACGGGGTGTTCTGGAGAAATACCAAGGTGAAGTAGGAGTGGCGATGAAATATGTGGTTTTGTCATGAATGATAGCTGTTGCAATTTACTTTGCCCTCTTTCTGATCTCGTTATTTGTCTTTACTTAATACCTTTTGTACACCACAATTAGAGTAATTGGTTTTCTTCATTTCCTACCGTTCGGCACCCACCTATGGTATGGAAGAAGACTATCCAATTAGCGTAATAGGTGTACCGTCATAATCCAAGGAGCACTCGCAACCCGAGAGAAGGTAAAGGGAGAAGACAACTGAATAGTCCTATTCATTTTCTCCAGAACCGGAAACCATCCTCGAATCTGGAACAAGTTCTTTCGAGTTCGTATATAACCATACGATTGTTTTATCCAATGGAAGTGGATATTCGTAGTGATACGAAATGTTCCGGAGAAAAAGGGTAAAAGAAGGAGCGGTAATGAGGTGTGCAACTTAGAAAATCCAAAAGCCAGTGTTTTAAGAAGTTTCGGTCAATTTGGTCACTGAGTCATAGTCTAGAGTCGGGCCATGGTCGCTACCAAAGAGAGAGAAAAGAAACACTCTGCGTGCACTCTAACCTAGATCAGAATGGTTACCAATTTATCTAATCAGGAAACCTCCCACTATATCCTCAAATTCTGCTCCAAACCTGAAAGAAGAATTAGTCGTGATCACCCGAGGAGTAAACCAACTCATCAGTGGGAATCGAGATCCAACTATCATCGCATGATAACGTGATGGAATCCGCTCACGTTATCACACTCCAGAAGGTATACGCATGACTGACAAGTTTCAGTTTCTTTAGAAACTCCCGATGTGATTTTTACCCCATGCTCTTATAACCTTGACGAAGGTCAACAAATCATAAGTCATATGTCAAGTTCTACCCGTCATTGCCCAGGTTAATTTGAACCCACCCGTACAAGCCCTTGACGAAGGTCAATAAAGCTGTACGACTGTCCCAAACCAACGCATCTATCTATGCAACAGAAAGATAACAAGCAGCTACCATTCACTGTGCCTTGACGAAGGTCAACAAACATAGCATGAATACTAAGTGCTACACATCCGAAATGACGGAGGGCTACGAATGGTTTTTGGCGAAAAACCTTTAACGTAATGAACTTGATATCGTTGAAGGAACCGGATAACTTTTTATAAATATAGTGGCGAAAACCTTTGCTAAAGAGGTCACTCCCGGTGAATGGATCTCGGCTCTTTCCCCGTAGAATGAGGTGCAGGATATTCCAACTGAATAACCCGATGCAAAGCAAAAAGTAATCGACTATAGTGAAGTTATTAACCTAATGCAAATTTCTGTCCAAGGGGTCACTCCCGGTGAAGGGATCTCGGCCCTTGCCTCGTCGACTGAGGTGCTGGATATTCATAACCGAATACCATTATGCAAAACAAAAGAGAACGTCCTTGCAATAACAGCTTTTTGAAAATTGTTCCAACAACATCGAATAGGTTTGTTTTCTTTGCATTGATCAAAATCAATCCAGTACCATCAATTGATCACACCAATAAAGAACGAAAATACGATGTACGTATATGCCATCCGCATTTGCCACTGTGTCCCGTCATCACCCGTTAGGTTACTTAACTAACTACAGAGCGGGGACTGGACTAGCGTGGGTGTAAAACATATACAACATCTACTAGTATATATATATATTAATATATAATAATCGCTCATGGCATGATAAAATGCAACATCACAGAGAGTAATAAGCATCACAGAACAATACAGATAATCTGGGATCCCTGGGTTTCCTTTGAGCCGCAAGTGAAACCCGACGTTCCCCTGGTCGTGTGGATAGCCTGTGCAATGAAATCCTAGACCCCTACGGGTGCGGCAAGTTACCCGCCAAAATCTGAAGCGAGGCAGCCCCCTTCAACAAAGTGAATGGACCACCCAGCACTTCACGGAATCCGGTAACTTGGACACCCCTCCTTGGGTCAACCTATACCTCCTACGAGTGCGGCAAATAGCCCACCAATTCTAGAGAAAAGCCCCATCCATCTCAAAGCTATGGGATGCGGGCTCGTTGCCCTCTAGAACCCGGCTGTCCGTGCACCCCATCACGGGGTAATCCTAGTACAGAAAATAAAATATATACAACGGGTAGATCGACCCCAGCCCGGTCATGCCCCAAAAGAATAATATACATACAGGCAGTGACGGCAGTCTACTTGTCGGACGCTCGCCCCGCAAAATCAAATGTACAAATATAACCAAACTTTACTATCATTGCATACAGGCTATCCATCACGACAAATCCACAACATCACAGCACAACACAGAACATCAACGTTAATGTCACGTTCGCAAATCTGTCTAAAAGAGCTATGACAATTAGACAAGATTTACCGCTCAAATGACATTCACGGTCAAAGATAGTAATGCGAACTAACTTATTTAAAATTTCGATCGAAAAAATTTCCCGAAGTAGGCCCCAAGTACAATTCCAGCACTCAAAATAATCAGGACCAAAACTATATATCACAAAAATCATATTTCCAGGAAATAAAGCCCCAGAAAAAATTTAGGGCACTGTACCCCAACCAGGGCCGCGGAAGGGCCGCCAAATACGACATTTAGCGGTGGTTCTGTGGTGGAATTTTCGAGTTAGGACTCCAAACTTTTTTTGTAGTTTTATTAATGCCTCCATGCATTTTTAAGATGCCTAAAATAATTTTTTGAACAACTTTGAAATTCGACAGCAAGCACACTGAAATGGAAATACGAATTGGTAATTTCGATCGATCGATGTTTTAAAAACGTTAGAACAAGATAGTAAAGGTTAATGGCGTGTCTCTGATACCATGTAAGTATACGGTAGCGTCCCGGCCGTCGATCCGAGGCCAAAATGCGGAAATAAAACTTTTTCATAAACTTGAAACTGGCGCTAACGTATACTATAAACCCGGATCGAACCATTAACATTAACTAGCAATCTAGAAGAAGGATAGAAAGTGGCTATACCGATCGATCTGTGTCCTTCGGTCTTTGGCCACCATCCCAAGCTCGTCGCGGCATCTCCGATCTCCGGTCTCCTCGTCGGAAGGGCACCACATCAATGAGTCCTTTTACGGGCTCCCGCATCATCCGAAGCAACTCGGACACAAAATTTGCTAGCCGACCTGTCCAAGGTGAAGTAGAGAATGTGTGCGATCACTTTGTCTCAAGCATCCATTGATTATCAACATATGAGAGTGTATGGATGGAGGTTGAAGATGATGCCATTGGTGGAATTTATGAGCTAGAGGAAGAAGAAGAAGAACCCTTTTTTTCTTCTGTGAGATGAAAAATGAGAGTGGCTTAGATGATAATCACAAGAGCTAACCCATATACATGGCTGCCCTCTCTCTCTCTATCTTTCATTTCACACCTAAATCCATCAATTAACATGACATGTTCACAAAAAAAGGAACCATGAGTCACCAAATTGAACATTCCACATTAATTGCTTCTCATGATGAATTCTACTCATAATTTCCACCAAAATAAACATTAACCCAAATGTTTATGACAATAAAAAGAACCGTATCATCTAAAGTAAACTCGTGACGGATCACAAGAATACCCCTCACCTGTATATACATACCTGCATCCGCATTCCGACTGAATGTGAATGCGATGAGACTAAAGTAATCCAACAAATATAATACTAAGATCCGGCTTAAACCAAAGACCACTAGTATGATCCGTTCGATCATGATACGTGCACAAGTGCACGTATATGATCGAACCCTGCCGTAATACTATACGGCCTCTACAACGTTTCGCCCGAAACTTGAGAAACTGTCTGTGGGGGACTCTAAAGACTCGTCAATACATTGGCCGTGGATTTAACCACCAGCACGTCAGTGGTACTAGTTGTACATAACGGGCTATCAGGTATTGACCAAAAGGGAGGTCGATGAGCGAACTCATCCTGACACCCTACTGAGCCTGTCAGTGACAATATACATACAGTCCGGTCCGTTCGTCTATGAGTATCGCATGTCGGGCCTAGCGGGTTGGTAAAAGTCAGACCCCTAAAAGCGGTACAAGTCGTGTCGGAGTGTAGCCCAGAACACCCTGAGATACTACCGGAATACCTACCAGTAAATCTCCTTCCTCGGCCAAGGACTTCGTGTAATGGCTCTCCTAGACACAACGCGATCTCACCCCCAATACCGGGAGAGAAGAAACCCCTACCGATCCACTCACTGCCTCCATGTGGCTCGGGACTGTACCCAACTAAAACCTGTTTGCACGACTCCATTGAGCCATGGTAAGGTAGTAATCAAAGAACAGTAGGAACTCACACGAGACAAATGACGATCTCAGGTCGATGAACTAACCTGTACACATGTCACCAGGGAACTGCTATCTGACGCCAGGTATAATACCAACTAGCAGGTTCACGGCGAGTCCTGTCCGGTGTTTTCGACCTGGAAGATGGCATCCCCTTGTCGATCCGCGAGCTATCTTTGCGAACAACTTAAGAAGAAGAGAGACGTCGTGGCGGCGATTTCAATAATGACATCCCCTATCGTTCCGCGAGTTATCTTCGTGAACGACTCAAGAAGAAGAGAGGCATCGTGCTGTTCTTAGGACTGGTATAATTTTCACACCTTTCTTATTTGTTTTGAATCATGCTATCTGTATCTTAACATGTTTTCTTTTTATGGAAGGGTCTTTTGCCGCCGGTGCGAGCTCAAGCGGAGCACGAGCCCACGATGCTCATATGGAGAACGTTCTGCCTCCTATAATCACCGTGCAGCATTCAGGGCTGTCAGGGCTTCCATTTGTTGGTCGGGTTTCATCCGTATCATCATAAGACACGGTATTGAGATGAATGACAGTGTCGGTTCCAACAATTCCCGAGACCGACTTTGCTTCAGATGACATAGTTATATTATCGATTGCCAACATGAAAAGTCGTGTAGGCAGCTCGTGCGGAAGACGAGCATCGTGCTCGTGAAGAGTCTGAGCGTCTTGCTCAGGAGGCCGCGAATAAGGTAGCAACTCCTGAAGATTCCAAGATGGAAAGTCACTATCCCACCATCGATGTTCCCTATCATATAGATGTTTTTTCGAGCGCCACTGCTCCTTTGAGCAGATCTCAAGTATTGGTCGGTGATGTCAGTGCAGCATTAGGAGCCTTTAGCTTAGGAAATTCAGATGCACATCTTGATTCTTCCTCCCCTGTTGAGATGGAGGCCAATGAAAGTGGTACTGTCGAAATGGGCATTGAAGTTAGCAGCGCTCAAGAAGAGGTTGTGGCTCCTGTCTTGCCGACTCTTGCGAGATCCACTGGTATTTTGTATTGCATCAATCTTTACGTTTACTTTTATTTTCATTAAACGTATTCGCTAACGCTTTCTTTATTTCATACATAGATATGACGTCTACCCCATCGGATGTGACGTCTATGGCTACTGTCCCTGTATCTTTTGGCAACTTTCAAATGGGGGAGTCCTTTTCAGGCAGCACCATAGCTATTGCCACTCCTCCTTAATTTTTCGATAAGTTTCATAAAGAATGACGATTGACGATAATTTTTTTCTTTGATTTCACCATCTTCTGACCTCAAATTTGATCTAACTCTTGTGTTAGTTGTCAGGTGCTTCATGGATGAGACTGCTGGCCTTTCATATGCTATTGCAGCCTGGTGAAGTCATTTTAGAAAGAATGAGCCGTGGCTTAGCCGTGCATTTGGAGGCTCATTTGAGGCTTGCTACTTCATCGAGCGTCGGTAAGTATTATTATTTCTCTTTTCCTTACTTTTTTTAGAATAATATTCAGCTAGAGTGTCTTTGACCCATAATTTTGCAACTTGAATGAGACGAGGAGCCAGCTGAGTCCTCAACACTTCCTGACTTGTCGAGTATGTCCATAGGTGAGCCAAATTTGAAACTCTCACATGCCTTTCCTTGACTAGAGACATGGATTGTTTCTGACGCATGCCTTATTTTGTTACAGCTCCAGCAGCTCCACCTCCTTTCGAATATCATATATCTATGGCCGCAGGACCTTATGCTTGACGTATATCTATCAGAAGTGTGGAGAATAGCAGGCGGACAATGATCGAGTTCATCGAAGAGCTTGCTACCGTGGATCTTATTTTAGCGGAGGAATTTGCATCTGAAGTTAACGCTATGCTAGTTACCTATGGTATCATTCATGATGATGCCTTAATCCGTGTCTTAGTAACTTACTGCCAACAGGTTGAATATTGCCTCCATGAACTTGAGCACAAGCGTCTTATTTCTGAGGCCTCCTCATCTAGAGCTCAGCTGAACAAGCGGATCGAATGGTGTACTGGACTAATTTAGCTTCATGAGAAAAGACTAGCCCAAGAGTAGTCAGAATATGAAGCAGCTTCTGAGGCACTGAATGTGCTAAAAGCTCAACAATAGGTTAACACTAGGCAGGTTCAGGTCGCTTTTTAGAACCTCCAGCATCTTTTAACCACCGGATTGGCATTGAAACGGGATGCTGACCTCACGGAGCGAAATGTGCTGGAGCATGAGGCGGCCAAACGAAGAATAGTAGACAAGTATGCCTTGTACTAGTGGCAGAAGGAAGAGGCTGAAGCGCTGCTGGTTGCTTTAGAGGAGCAGGAGAAAGAAATTCAGCAGGAAAGTGAATGTGTTTCTACTTTATTGAAAGATCCACCCTCCTAGCTACTTATAATGTACCCCTTTTTGCTTTGCATAAATTGTATCTTTCTTCAATTTTGGTATATGAATGGAAGATACTAATTTTTTTTCACACGTCTTTTTTTCGTGCTGAAATGACATGTCTTAGTTTATGTACTCGTCTCAGAGTGTTAGTCTATCCTTATTTAATGAATAGACGCAGCCTAACGTGAAATATTCATAACCCCTATTAACATAAGAGTCCGTTAGGTTTGTGGTACTTGGTGTAGTCTATCACACCGTTGCGTCAGATTATTTCTTCTCCGTTTGTGTTCCCTCAGAATGCAGGTCCAGTAGCTACACACTTTCCGTATCTCCAATCTCTTCTGAGGCGGGATACAACGACCTAAGTAATCTTTCTGTTAGGAATATGTATGCCCTAGAGGCCATTATTGTATGATATAATGGATGCTTGGATATATATAGAGGACTTTTTTGCTTGACATGATGGTATGCTATCTGGTTGCTCTTTATCTTAACATGTACACTTATATTATTACACTGTCTCTCTGATACATGTTGATAAAGCCCTTAGGATGTTGGCTTGACTATCAGGACTATAATGCAGATCATACTAGTAGGGCTTATGTAGTCAGTAAGTACATCCTTTAACAGTTTCTATTCGAGAGAGTATCGAAACAGGGTATCGATATTCCAGAGTATACTAGTGTGTACGTTTCTTGACCCTGTAGGGGGCGATGGTTGATCCTACAACCACTGGTGTTTGACATCAAAGATTGTACACAAGTGCTCTCATTAGAGAATGGGTACACCGAATAGGACTCGCTGAGAACTCCTAGTTGGTACCATACTTATCGTTAGATAGCAGTTCTCTGTTGACACTTGTACATGTTAATCTGTAGACCCGAGATCATCATAGAGTCTTGTGTGGTTCCTACTGTGCTTTGATTTCCTCTCTACCATGGGTAAAAGGAGTCATGCAAACAGGTGGATTTTGGGTACAGTCTCGAGTCACATGGAAGCAGTGAGCGATAAGAAAGGTTTCGTCTCTCCCGATATTGGGAGTTGATGTTGTGCTATACTCGATTGGCTATAACAGAAAGTCCTTGGCCAGGGCTGATGAGATTTACTGATAAGTGTTATCAGTAGTTTCTCGAACGGTTATAGGCCACACATCGGCATGACTTATCAAGTTACTGGGGTCTGACGATTCCATCCCTAGACTCGATATGCCACATATCAGATGAAGAGACCGGACTATACGGTATGTGTTGCCTATAGGCTTTGCGGGAGTTTGGACAAGCTTGCTTGTTGATCTTCTATTCGCTCAATACCTCGGTAGCCGTTACATCCAGCTAATACTGTTGATGGCTTGTGGGTGACTGATGTGATCATTACCTACTGCTGGCGTATTGACAAGTCTTTAGAGTCCCATACAGAGGTTTCCTAGCTCAAGCAAAACGAAGTAAGGCACATATGGTGATATGTGAGGGAGCTTGGTTAAATACGAGTATGTGATACCGTATTCTAATCTCGCGATATTTGAATCAAGTGTCGATTCAATAATTTATTATATGTATATATATTTGATATTGGCCGGTTATATATGATATGACTGGATTACTCAATCAAGTGTTGATTTGATATTGAATATTGTCGGTTATATGTAATATAACTGGATTACTGAATCAAGTGTTGATTTGATAATTTGATATACATATTCATATGATATTAGTCGGTTATATATGATATTACCGGATTATTGAATCATGTGTTGATTTAATAATTTGATATATGTTTTTACATTTGATATATTAATATATATTAACTAATATAATGCTCAATAAAGATTTTATTCTTTTCTAATATATTTAATATATATGTGATATATATTAATATATGTATTTAACTATTTTTTCATGGTGGATGTTACATAGAACATGGATGTATGAGACTCACACCAAAGTTAAAGATAATTGTGGTAATTATTCATTAAGAGTAAAATAAAATGAGTGAAAATGAGCATGGCTTAAGATACTTGTAGAAGCATGTAGAAGCCATGACTCATTTCATTAATTTTGTTTTACTCTAGATATTTTATAACCCAACCATTTTCTTTATCTCATGATTAACTCTATTAATCATCACTTAAGATTTTTCTTCACCCAAGTTCATCTTCTTCCTCTCTAGGTTTTCTTGAGTTGAAAAAAAAATACATTTCTAAAGTGAGAAAAATTCCTACTTCATCAATCTACACTTTACTAGCCCTTTAGTTTAGGTTGTTTGCTTCCCTAATTCATTGATTAATGAAGAGGTTGCTTGAGTTAGAGAAATTTCAAGATGGATTATCTTCTGTCTCGAAAACGACGAAGCAAGCTCGTTCTTTTCACCAAGTGTAGCCTAAGAAGAGTTCTAGGGACTACTACTTGGAGCTTAGGGACTACTGCTTGAAGCTTTAGAAATAAAGGACCGGTCTACAAAGGTTATATTCTCTATTCACTTAGTGTAAAACTTGTTTACATGCCTAAAAAACCCTAATACTCTAGTTAGATTCTAGGTTAGTGTCGCTTAGACCGCTAGATTTTTTTGAATTGCATACTTGATGCATGTGGAAACCTAGTAGAGGTGCTAAGACACACTTTCATGGTATCAGAGTAAAGCTAAAGTATTAGGTAAGGTCTAAAGACGTTAAAGTGTTCGATTGAACTTCGAAACCTGGAAAATTACATTTTTCTGTCCATTTTTTCAAAAGTTGAAATTTTCGAGATTAAAAATATGCAGAAATCATGCAGAGTATTTAATGGAGCCCCAAGAAATACGAAGGCCCAACTCGACCTAATGGCCGCGGAACCACGGCATAACCCAGGGTTCAGCCGCGATTCCGCCACACTTTTGGTGAGTTATGGACTTGTGTTTCTTGTGCTTCTCCATGTTGTATTTGGCACTTTCTAGGTGTTTTTATTGAGACTCAAGTTGTTGAGCTCTCTGTGATTTGTTGGTATTTGATATATCGATCAAAATATTTAACATCGTCTAGATATTTATGATATATGATACAATTTTTGGAATCCACATTAATTAGTTTTGTGAAAACTAGTTTGTGTTTTGTAAATCTCGTGTTTTAGTCTCTTTTGATCGATTGCCACAGAGTTTATGTAGCACCTTAAAAGTTGATTAGTGGTTAATTAGGCGATAATGCCGGTTTTAATGAAAAGCTAACCGATAAATATTTTAATATATTTTATTATTTTTGAATTAATATTTTAATATTATTTTTGATACTTGCACATAACTTGTGCATGTTACCCATAATATTTTTGTAACATGACATATTAGTGTACAAGTTTAATTGTTGGGTTAAAATTGGAAAAGGGGTTTTCTTTCAATTTTAAATTTTTGTTGAGAGCGAATGATGAGTTAGGAGACATGGGGGACAAGGCATGGTTACCATTTACGGAGGAGAGAGAGGGGGGCAAGGTTGACTCTCACCCCACTCATCTCACTCTCTCAATTGTTTCTCAAACCCTCATTTTTTCTCACCATACACACTCCCCCCTCTCTTTTGGTGCAGCAGCAGCAGCCCCCTCTCCCTCATTGCTTCTTCTTCTTCTTCTTCCCTTCATTCTAGCCCCAATCTCCATTACAAAATCCCTCTCCTCTATACTAAACCTCTTGTTTAACACTTACTTGTTGGTTCTAGAGGCAAGTCTTTGCCTTTGAAGGTAAGGTTAGCAAGTTGAGCCATCACTAAACCAACATGAGTTATAAAGCTTACCATAATCATTTCCTTGATAAAATTTTAGTTTTTTTGCTTAATTTAGTGTTTGGGTGGTGTATTAGTGCTAATTAGGTGGTTTAAGTGGAGATTAGTTCAAGTGATGGTTTTTATGGCTTGATTAACCTAACTAAGTGTTATTAGTTCCGTTTAATCCAAGTCTTTGCCCCAGGTTATACTAAAACCCCATATTGTATTAAATTAGAATTAATTAGTGTTTTAGTTAAGAATTATTTCCGTTTTAGGATCTTCTTTTACACCGGTTGCTTCAGGCAAAAGTTGCGCTTACTGGAGAATGTTTACTGGATTAGGAACACACACACAAAGCACAAGACCCCCGTTCTTATTCTAGGCCATAGTTAAATGTGTTCTGGCCGCAATTTGTGGCCAGATGGTGGTGATGTGTGATGGGGTTTGGGCTACGGGTGTCTGTTGTATAATTAAGGTGTTTGGTATATGCAACTTTTCATAGTTCAGCTCGTATCAAAATCTGGAACTAATTACCTTATTTCTAGCACTTTTAAACTTGCGCGACACGTATTTTATGTGAGTGGGTTTGGTGTTTGCTGTGTGTCACAGCATGTCGGGGTGGTTTCAGACGATACACACACATTTTGGTGTTTCGAATGCACACACGTTAGCTTGCGACGCTAGTTTCTCGTATGGTCTTGATATCGCGTTTTTGTAGGATTTTAGCCTTATGTGTATTGCTTTGTGTAAATTCTAGGATCACAGGAGGGGACTTCGGATGCCGCGAAGATGGGGAAATAGGTGATCGGATACACTTAGCTCAAGATCACCAATGAGTAGATTTAACATCTACGGGAAAATCGCCCGTATGGCGTTATGCATTAGGGCATGATAGGATATTGTAGCCGCATATTCATATTCGTATATGTTGATTTTTGCATAAGCATCATTACATGGCATTATATTTGTTAGTTATATGTATGCCCTAGAGGCCATTACTGTACATAGGATGTATATTGTAGTGGATGCTGGGACGTATATAGGGAGGACTTTCTTGCTCGACATGATAGTATGCTATCTGGTTACACTTTACCTTAACGTGTATGCTGATTGTCTCTCTGTTACATGTTGGTAAAGCCCTTAGGATCTGTACTTGACTACCTGGACTATGATGCGGATCATACTAGTGGGGACATGGTAGTCCATAAGTACATCCTTCAAAGTCCCTAGTCGTGGGTGTATCGAGACGGGGCATCGATATGCCAGTGTAGACTAGCGTGTACCTTCTCGACCCATACAGATGGGCGATGGATGATCCCATATCCATCGGTGTTTGACATCAGAGATGATATACGGGTGCTCAGTAGAGACTGGGTACACTGGACGGACTCGCCGAGAACTCCCAGATGGTATTATACCTCACGTCAGATGGCAGTTCTCTGGTGACACTGGTACAGAGTAGTCTGTTGACCCGAGATCGTCATAGAGTCTTGTGTGGTTCCCACTGTACTTTGATTTCCATCTTACCACGTCCAAGAGGGCGTGCAAAACGGTGGTTTTTGGGTACAGTCCCGAGTCACATGGAGGCAATGAGCGATAGGAGGGGATTCGTCTCTCCCGGTATATGGGAGTTGATGTTGCGTTGTGTTCGATTGGCTATAACAGGAAATCCCTGGCCAGGGTTGCTGAGATTTACTGGTAAGTGTTACCAGTAGTTTCTCGAACAGTTATAGACCTCATATCGACACAACTTATTAAGCTATTGGGGTCTGACGTTTACCACCCCTAGGCGAGATATGCGACATATCAGACGATCAGACCGGACTGTACGGTAGTGTTACTGGTCGGATTCACTGGAGTGTGAGCGGGCTTGCTCGTCGATCTTCAGATCGCTCAATACCCGGGTGGCCGTTACGTTTAGCAGACCGCTTGCGGCTTGTGGATGTTTGATATGATCATCATCCGCTGCCGGCGTATTGACGAGTCTTTAGAGTCCTACACAGAGGTTTCCTGGTTCAAGCGAAACGAAATAGGAGCGCATATGAGATATGTGCGGGACCGAGAATAATGCGAGTATGTGATACCGTATTCTATTCTCGCGATAAATATATCGAATGGTTGTATGCGATATAACCTAGTTATCGATTCAAGCGTTGATTCGATAAGCCGATACATTGTATACTAGCCGGTTATATGCGACATGACCGGATCATTGAATCAAGTGTTGATTTAATGATTTAATGCATATTTATATATATGATATATTACTTTGCATCAACTAGTATCGGTTTACTTAAGATGGATTTTCTCACTCGGATATGCGCATTACATATGCGATATGATTTTGTGCATTTGATTGTATCATGTTTGATGATACATGTTCACTTGGTTAAGTGCAAAGATTTAAACCATGGTTAAAAGAATGGTTAGGGTTTCTTTTCCTTTATTTATCTATTTATTTATTTATTTATTTATTGATTTTTGGAAAATAAAAGGCAAGAGAAAAGAATGGTGGCTATTTTTGTTTTAAGTTGAAGTTTCATGAAGCTTTGACTTTGTCCACCATTCTTATCTCATGCTTAACCTAACCATTTGAATTAACCCTAGTTAAATCTCTACACATAACCATGGTTATATTATGATAAGAATTGATTTTCTTTTCTTATTCTTTTAACTTATCATATCATCTTTCTTCTTCTTCTTCATTCTTCAAGTGAAGAAAAGCAAAGTCCATCAATGGTGATTGTTGGATATGAGTGAGAAATCCAATTCTAAAGTTAACCCACTTCCTATTTCTTCATCCTCTACCTCTTGCCAAGTAGTAGAGTGTGTTTCCTTCACAAGATTTTAGGGTTTGGTGAAGGTGGAGCTTGATTCATCGATGCCTCGACGTAGATCATCTTCGGCATGGACATCGACGACCTAGCTTGCCCTTTCTCCGACGAAGCCGATCTTAGAGCCCAGATTTGATTTGGACAGCGGAGACGACCCCGTTGCGGAGCCGTGGAGGTGGAGGACCGGATCTACAAAGGTTGTATTTCCGTATTCTCAGTAGTTAATTGTTAACTAGTTCTTGTTCGCCTAGACATCTAGTTATCGATCCGTACTTTAGGGTTTGTAGGCACCATAATTTTTGAAATTGCCATGGTTGATGGCTTGGGAGACCTCACTAGAGTGCCTAGGAACCCTGCAGTGGTATCAGAGCCTAGCTAGAGCCTTAGGCGAAGTCCAGACGGAAATTGAAGTCCGAACGAACCCGAAACCCCGATTCAAACATGCTCTCTGTACAATTTTTAAAATCTGGTATTTTTCTACATTAAAAATGTTCAGAAAAATCAGCAGGTGAATATATGAAATACTGTGAAATTCGTACCACTGTTTCCTCCATCTTGCCGCGCTTCCGCGGCACGAGCTAGCCTCGTGCGGCGGTTGCGCGGTGGTACGGCCTATATATTCAATAATTTTTACACAGTATCTCATTATTATTAGTGCTGGTATTCCTGGGTATTTTTAATATATTTTCCAGAGTTGAATTTTTCTGAGTTGATTTGGGGATTCGGTATTTCGATCGGGGTATCAAATTTTGTCTGTGTGGCTTTCCGGATAAATTTTAGAATATGTTAAAAAGTTCGACCGGATATAAATACCCAACTTTTCCCCTGTTAGGAAATTTCCAAGTGTTGGATTTTTCCGTAGTTTAACGACGTTCTAAGTAGTGCAAGTAACGCGATGGTCCCTCTAGAAGACACAAACCTTAACTCGATTATGTGACCGTCTTGAACTGCCCTTTGAACCTTCGGGTTTGGGGCAGTACGGCGTGCCACATGTGAGGCGTTGGCTTGACCCTTCTACGGCTGGATCGTTGGTACTGAGGTACGAACGGAATGTTGTTAGACTTGTTTCATGTGTTGATCAGTTTCGGGAAAACTTGGGTGTTCGATTGTTCAATCGAAAAGTTTAACATTTTCTGTTTATCCGGAATGGGATACAATAATTGGAATTCACAATGAGTTATATGATAACTAAATGAATGTTATAAACGTAGCAATTTAGTCTCACTTGATCGGTTGCCACGGAATTTTGATGTGATCAAAAGTCCGTCGCAATCACGTAGCGTACGCGGATACTCGCCGGGTAAACTTAATAGACAGCCTCACTCCATAGCCCCGACCAAGTGACTGTAGGAGAACCCCGTCGCCGAAAGCATCCGTCCGGGTGCTCGCGGTAGCGGTGTTCCGCCTTGGTGCACTTCGTCGCCGGTATCGGGGGTGCAGCCGTCTACTGAAGTTTGCGACGAGCATTCGATCAGGATGTCGGGAATCTTGTTGAATTGCCCGACTTGATATTGAAAAGTGTTTTCGATTTTGAGACTAAAATGCGGGGTTTATAATTGTTAGGCATGCGATGTCTAAGTAATTCATTCGGTCAGGCATGCGATGTCTGAGGTGGTTGCGGATTCCAACTGTTGTAGTTTTACACTTTCTTTTCTGTGACCGTAAGTGTAATATGTGATATCTCCGGTTTCGTTGCTATATGTCAACGACAATTGGGATGCACATATTTACTTACGTTGATGACATGTGATGTTATGTGTTGCTGGATATGTTATATTGGATCGTCGTGTTTGAATAGCCGGGGGTTTTTTATGTGAGATGAGTGTTTTTCATTTTCATTCATGTAAAAACTTGTATGTAATATTCTTTTATTGGGGCGCTTCCAGGTTGCGGGAGTTGTCACCTGTTGTATATTATTTACTTTTCCGCACTAGGATAGACCCAAGGAGGAGGGCACAAGTAACCGGGTTCTGGAGTCCAGTGGGAGACCAACTCGAGGAGTTGAGTCCGGGTCTCCTAACTCTAGAATTGGTAGGGTTGCTTGCCGCTCTCGTAGGGGTCTAGGGGTGTGGGTTTGGCTATTCATCACGACCGTGGAATCCGTGTTTTATACTGGCTCGTATTGAAAATACGGACGTCCTAGTATATCCAATATTTCATATGTTTCTTCTGCTGCGATATCTGTGATGTGATCATGAGATGTTCTGTGATGGATATAGTATATAGTATATATGATATATTATATAGACGTTACTTATGTTTTACACCCGCGCTAGCCCTGCCCTGCTCTGCCGTTAGTTACCTAACCTAACGGTGCACGAGGGGACATCGAGGCGAATGCGGATGGCATAAGTGTACGTCATATCTATCTGTGATGTTTAGGTACTTAAATGATGGGACTTCATTAATGTGATTAATGAAATAAAAGAAACCTAAGATGTTGTAGAATCGAATTTCAAAATAAAACAGGTAGCTACAGTTCTTGCTTTGCACAGAGGTATATGTGATATATCCTGCACCTTATTCGATGAGGAAAGGACCGAGATCCCTTCACCGGGAGTGACTCCTTTAGCAATAACTGGCAGATGCTACACATTCGGTTTGTCTTTTGATTGCTTTTAAATGTTTTTGCTTTGCACAGTGATATATACGATATATCCCGCACCTCATTCGACGAGGAAAGGACCGACGATCCCTTCACCGGGAGTGACTCCTTTAGCAAAACTAGAAAAGCCTCAAAAGCACTCCATTTCAAAATCATTCGATCCTACAACGATATCAAGTTCATTACGCAATAGGTTTTCATAAAAACCTGTCGTAGCCCTCCGTCATTTCAGATAAGTGCTGTTTAGTATTCGTGCTGCGTTTGTTGACCTCCGTCAAGGCGCAATGTGCGGTAGCTAACCAGTATTTATCTGCTTATGCATATGATGCAGATTGAGTTAGGGTAGTCGTGCGGCCTTGTTGACCTCCGTCAAGGGTCGTGCGGGTGGGTTTAATTCGATCAAGAAATGACGGGTTGAACTTGACTAGTAGCCTATGGTTTGTTGACCTCCGTCAAGGTCATAGGGTGCTAGGGGCAAAAACATTATCGGGAATTTCAAGTGTTGAAATTTGCAATGAGATTGCATACCTTCTATGAGATAGTTGGATCCCGATACCCGCTGCGAGTAAGAGTTACTCCTGGGAGAGTTTTATACATTACAATTAGCCGATCAAGTAGGTGTCTAGAAAGGTGTTAACGAGGTTAAGCCTCTGGGAAAACGAGGTTTACAGTAATTAGGTTCGTGCGAAAGCACGGGGGACCTCCCTCAAAGTACCGACACTGGCCTGGCTGAAAGATTGGCGAACTTGTAGTGTGTAATTAATCCCGGCTAGTCTTTCCTTTTAGGGTTTGAAGGAAGATTTGATAAAAAGCAGTGGGAGCCATCCTGATTAGATAAAATAATAACCAATCTATTCTTGACAGAGCGCACGCTGAGTGTTTTTCTTCTCTCTCTCTCCAGGTAGCGACCATATCACGCCTTAATCAAGATAATAAAACGGATTATTGACCGAACCCGCTTGTTATACTGAGCTGGGGAACGTTGGTCCCGCTCCAACTTATAATTGTTATAAGACAGAGCAGGAAATTGGGGATTACCAGAATTCCCGTGCCGCCCAAACGAAGAGAGTGCATGTTGATGCATCATCTTCGGGTGTGTTCGTTACAAAGAACTGTTTCTCTGTATTCTCTACGTCCTGGGTATGTGATACCAGATCAGGATCCCAGATATGTAATATGTTACATAGGGCTACAGAAAGATAGAGAACTGAGAACGGGTGATAAGTTTCATGAGGCAGAAAACGGGGCAAGTGTTGCAGCCAAGTCTGTCGGTCACTGTCACCCTGTATTACGATACATTGATTCTGAACGAATGTTATTAGATACCGAACCTGATATACAAAATCATATCAGTTTCTTTATTGGTAAAGAAATGGTAAAATTTTGTATTGTTGGATAATGTTTTGAATATTTCCTATATCAAAAGTTGATCGGTTCAGGCACGTTATCTAAAAGCATTAATGTTCTAAATCAAACTACAGTTCTAAGTATACAGAACACACACAAGAGAAAGAGTTCAGAAATGAACGAATTCTTCTTGAGGTATTGTAGACTAGGTCAGATCAATGCGACCCGACTAGCTAGAGTTACATATAGATGCATATTTAAATCAGTTTGAATTTACATCTTGTGAAACTCGCCAGTCATGTCACAAAGATAAGATGACCACAGCTCCGTTTATTGGAAACAGAGAAAGAGTTAGTGAACTCTTGGGATGATACATGTTGATGTATAAAGGTCCCCAGTCTACACATGCCAAGATCGGTTCTTTGTACTTCATTATGCTCTCTGATGATCTCTTTAGATTCAGACCTATGTTCATGTTGAAACAAAAGTCCGAACCTTTTGAGATATTCACAGAATATAAGTTAGAAGTAGAGAACCAAAATACGGGTAAAAGTATTATGTCCTATGATGAGATCAAGGAGGAGAATACTTGAGCACGGAAATCCTAGACTATTCTAAAGGAGAATGAGATTCTCTCTCAGCATTACTCCTCCGTATACACCATAGAACAATGGTATATCGGGGCGGAGCAATCACACCCTATATGATATGGTGTGCTCTATGATGAGTAATACTGAGTTACCTTTTTACTTTTGGGAGTTATGCACTTGAGAAGCTGCATACCTACTGAATAGGGTGCAAATCAAATCAATGCCTACCACTTCATATGTGATATGGAAAGGGAAGAGCCCATGTCTTAAGTTAGTTAAGATTTGGGGTTGTCCGGCCTATGTCTAAAAGCAAAATCCGGACAAACTCGAGGCAAGGTTAGTTATGTAGAACTGGAAAGGTTCCAGCTATACAAACTACAGCAGATGATTTGATAGAACCAAAGGATTCAGTAGATTCCAACGAACCTCAGCCTCTCCACCGATCTAGTAGGGTTCCTCACCCACCTGAGAGATACTTCGGTTTCTCTATGACAGTGGGAGCGATGATTACATCATGAGATGATGACCCAACTAGTTTCGAGCTGGCCATCGAGAGTAAGACTCTGTAAGAATGGCTGGATGCTTAGTGATCTGAGATGGAATCCTTATACACCAGCAAAGTATGGACTTTAGCTGCAAGATCTGAAGGGTTAAATCCCCATCAGGAGCAAGTATATCTTGAGAAGATTACTTGGTGTACATGGAAGAGTTGAGACTTTCAAAGCTAGACTTGTTAAAGGTTTTCGTCATTGACCAGGCGTGGATCATGATGATACCTTTTCAAGTGACTATGCTTAAGTCCATCCAGATCCTACTTGCCACGGCTGCATACCATGACTACGATATCTGGTGGTTGGGTGTCATGACTGCTTTTCTAAATGATGATTTGGAAGAGAGCGTCTATAAGTACACAGCCAGAGGGCCTCGTAGAAAGTGGGAGCAGCGGAAACGTGTGCAAGATGCTTTATAGGATAAAGCAGGCATCGCGGAGTTGGAACATCTGTTTTGATGCAGTAGTCAAAGAGTTTGACATCATCAAAATGGTAGATGAACCTTGTATAAACAAAAAGGTAGTAGAGAGTATGGTGGTGATCCTCGTAGAGTACGTGGATGACATACTCTTGATAAGAAAAGAGTTTCTTATGCTACGCTCGATCAATCTACGCTTATCACAATGATTCTCCATATAGGATCAAAGTGATACCTCCTAAATCCTGGATTTTGGATCTATGAGATAGATTTAATTGGATGTTAGGATTCTCACAAGTTGTAGTGAGACGGTATCAACCGATCCTGGGAAGAATCACTGGAATTGTTCCAGGGTGATAAAGACGACTGAGTGTCAGTCACAGGCATTGTCTTTACCCTCAGTAAAGGGACGGTATGTTGGAAGAGTTCCAAGCTAGATACCGTGACATACTAGACGATAAAGGCAGGATACATCGCTACTTAAGATGCTACCAAAGAGGTTGTTTGGATGTATAATGGTTCATGAGATGAACTATGTTCCTCCCATTGTGTGACAATGGAGTTGTGGCTTATCCCGAGGAACGCTGGTCCCATCAGTGATCCAGACTTATTCTAAGGCAGCATCGCCTGATCATGGAGATGGTTGATCTCCAGGGTGATCGAGGTTTGGAGAGTAGATTCTGAGGACAACACAGCGGATCCACTCACAAAGGCCTGTTCCCAGAGAGAGACTTTTAAGGGATGGTTGAGTATGAGATACTGCAACCACTGCTACAGATGGCCCTAGTGCAAGTGGGAGATTGTTAGTTATATGTATGCCCTAGAGGCCATTACTGTACATAGGATGTATATTGTAGTGGATGCTGGGACGTATATAGGGAGGACTTTCTTGCTCGACATGATAGTATGCTATCTGGTTACACTTTACCTTAACGTGTATGCTGATTATCTCTCTGTTACATGTTGGTAAAGCCCTTAGGATCTGTACTTGACTACCTGGACTATGATGCGGATCATACTAGTGGGGACATGGTAGTCCATAAGTACATCCTTCAAAGTCCCTAGTCGTGGGTGTATCGAGACGGGGCATCGATATGCCAGTGTAGACTAGCGTGTACCTTCTCGACCCATACAGATGGGCGATGGATGATCCCATATCCATCGGTGTTTGACATCAGAGATGATATACGGGTGCTCAGTAGAGACTGGGTACACTGGACGGACTCGCCGAGAACTCCCAGATGGTATTATACCTCACGTCAGATGGCAGTTCTCTGGTGACACTGGTACAGAGTAGTCTGTTGACCCGAGATCGTCATAGAGTCTTGTGTGGTTCCCACTGTACTTTGATTTCCATCTTACCACGTCCAAGAGGGCGTGCAAAATGGTGGTTTTTGGGTACAGTCCCGAGTCACATGGAGGCAATGAGCGATAGGAGGGGATTCGTCTCTCCCGGTATATGGGAGTTGATGTTGCGCTGTGTTCGATTGGCTATAACAGGAAATCCCTGGCCAGGGTTGCTAAGATTTACTGGTAAGTGTTACCAGTAGTTTCTCGAACAGTTATAGACCTCATATCGACACGACTTATTGAGCTATTGGGGTCTGACGTTTACCACCCCTAGGCGAGATATGCGACATATCAGACGATCAGACCGGACTGTACGGTAGTGTTACTGGTCGGATTCACTGGAGTGTGAGCGGGCTTGCTCGTCGATCTTCAGATCGCTCAATACCCGGGTGGCCGTTACGTTTAGCAGACCGCTTGCGGCTTGTGGATGTTTGATATGATCATCATCCGCTGCCGGCGTATTGACGAGTCTTTAGAGTCCTACACAGAGGTTTCCTGGTTCAAGCGAAACGAAATAGGAGCGCATATGAGATATGTGCGGGACCGAGAATAATGCGAGTATGTGATACCGTATTCTATTCTCGCGATAAATATATCGAATGGTTGTATGCGATATAACCTAGTTATCGATTCAAGCGTTGATTCGATAAGCCGATACATTGTATACTAGCCGGTTATATGCGACATGACCGGATCATTGAATCAAGTGTTGATTTAATGATTTAATGCATATTTATATATATGATATATTACTTTGCATCAACTAGTATCGGTTTACTTAAGATGGATTTTCTCACTCGGATATGCGCATTACATATGCGATATGATTTTGTGCATTTGATTGTATCATGTTTGATGATACATGTTCACTTGGTTAAGTGCAAAGATTTAAACCATGGTTAAAAGAATGGTTAGGGTTTCTTTTCCTTTATTTATCTATTTATTTATTTATTTATTTATTGATTTTTGGAAAATAAAAGGCAAGAGAAAAGAATGGTGGCTATTTTTGTTTTAAGTTGAAGTTTCATGAAGCTTTGACTTTGTCCACCATTCTTATCTCATGCTTAACCTAACCATTTGAATTAACCCTAGTTAAATCTCTACACATAACCATGGTTATATTATGATAAGAATTGATTTTCTTTTCTTATTCTTTTAACTTATCATATCATCTTTCTTCTTCTTCTTCATTCTTCAAGTGAAGAAAAGCAAAGTCCATCAATGGTGATTGTTGGATATGAGTGAGAAATCCAATTCTAAAGTTAACCCACTTCCTATTTCTTCATCCTCTACCTCTTGCCAAGTAGTAGAGTGTGTTTCCTTCACAAGATTTTAGGGTTTGGTGAAGGTGGAGCTTGATTCATCGATGCCTCGACGTAGATCATCTTCGGCATGGACATCGACGACCTAGCTTGCCCTTTCTCCGACGAAGCCGATCTTAGAGCCCAGATTTGATTTGGACAGCGGAGACGACCCCGTTGCGGAGCCGTGGAGGTGGAGGACCGGATCTACAAAGGTTGTATTTCCGTATTCTCAGTAGTTAATTGTTAACTAGTTCTTGTTCGCCTAGACATCTAGTTATCGATCCGTACTTTAGGGTTTGTAGGCACCATAATTTTTGAAATTGCCATGGTTGATGGCTTGGGAGACCTCACTAGAGTGCCTAGGAACCCTGCAATATTGTTGTGCTCGATTAGTACCTAGTGGACACTGCACTATTACTGACGGTTCATGTGCATGAGCACTAATTTACATGCTAAACCCCCACCGTCGGTAATTGCCATGACACGCCTATACACATATACAGTGTTTTATTGTCATCGACATTGGTGCATGAATTATTGTTCAGTTGTGCATCCATACTTGCTTATGTACATATTGTACACCTATACTTGCGCACATACCCACTTGTACACCCATACTGCGTATATATATATATATATATATATATATCTTTGTGCATCCATACCTACGTACATACACATTTTCACATAGATAGATGATGCTGGCTTTAATTTGGAGAATTAAGGACCGCATGATATATTTTCAAAACTGGATCTATTTAAAAGAGCTGTTTTCCCTTTTTGGTCATTGTACGAATTTATGCTGCATACGTCACATTGCATGGATTTACGCATTGAGGTTTGGATTTCTTGTGATTTCTGGATTTGAGAACCGTGGTATTATTTTAGAAAGTATGCATTATTTTGAAAACCCGATTTCTCTTGATATGATATTTCAGTGCGTCCACCATGAGTTTTCTCGGTTCTAAGACGTGTGCTTGAAACCCGATTCAAGGAGTTGAATGATCCGTTTGCGGGTTCATAGTGGACATGGTATGGTTCCCCTAAACGAGAAATGTTTTTCGTGGAGTAGACGATGAGCCTGGCAGGGTGGCTAGTAGCTACCGGTGATTGGTTGGACCTGGCAGTTATCCGGAAGATACTAACCGGAGTCGAGAGATGGATATGGGTCGACCCGTACTGCCGGTGCCCGAGGGCCGATCCCGTAGACGGAGCCCTTAGGCCGATCCGGACTGACAGAGCCCGATATATATATGGATTTACGTGTCGATACTGGACACGAGTATTTCATGATGTTTTTGAGTGCTGATGTTGGGCACTCCGGTTCCATGAGATTTACAGGATATGAGGGCCGATCAGAGTGACGGTGCCTGAGTTATTGGGATTTTGGGTGTATTTGGCGGACACCGGGTTTTTCACGATGATGATTCGTGTAGATGATATTTTATCCCATGCTCAGCATTCATTGATATGCATTGCATCATGTATTTGTAGTACCTGATAGAGTACCTCGCATGATTATTGCATACCCAGATTATCATATTGCACATGTTAGAGTATCGCAGCACGTGCATACTTTCGATTACCTGTATATGTTATTTACTAATCACGAGTTGGTAACTCACCCCCGTTGTGCCACAGTGTTTTGCCCGTTGACCCTCAGAGTAGTCGCGGAAGGGCTACATCATTGTATCTTTTTGCTTCGGATACCGCTGCAGTTGGCGTGTGAGCAACTTTGCCTATAGGTGGGTCTTGCGGTTATCCGTTAATATTTCATTGTACACTCTATTGTATTTAGTACTCTCCATCTACCATTTCATGTATTGTCTTAGAGACCAGTTGTGAGGACGATATTGTATATTATTTTATACTCTGGATGTCGAGCTCGTGTGAGCCGACTTTATTTATGCAGTTTTATCTTCTATGTTGTTTTCCACTTATATTGTTCATTTCTTCGCTACGGCGTTGTATATTATTCTCATGGCGATTGCTTCCGCCGTTGGGCGTGTTTTCTCTCGTTTGGGGATTCTTTATTTATATTATATGTCGTTTTACTTATATCAGGTGTTGTACACGTTTCGGGGCTAGTTTTTACAAAGGTGGTTATGCCGAAATTTTTAAGAAAACAATTTAAACTTTAAAGATTTTTACTTGAGATTTCCAAATGTCTTTAACAAATGTTTTCATCACTTTCTTCTTTAATGGTTTAGATTTCTGGGTTTTCGGTTTACTTAAGCGCGTTATGCCTGTAGACGTTACATGGTTTAAGTGCCGGTCACGGGCCGAACTTTGGCTCGTGGCATAGTTGGTATCAAAGCATAGGTTTTACCTTTCAGAGTGTAGGATGACCTTGGTATGATGGAGTAGGTAGCTTAAGCAAAGTGGCGTAGCGTGTGTATGTTCCGCGGCATACTCACGACATGGTACTCCGACTAAGTGACCTTATGAATTATTGGTAGGAATTCCTTCGTGATTATATATATCCTCGTGATTCTATTTCCGTATTCTTATCGAATCTTGTTTTCATTTTCAGCCATTATGCCGCCGAAGACTACGAGGACGCAGAGAGCGGCCGCGAGAGCCGAGGGCAGAGTTGGCTCGTCTGAGATGAGGACTGATTAGGGCGGTACGCCCATTGTTCCAGTGCAGATTGATCCACCCTCGCTTGACCGTATTGCCAGTCTAGAGGCCGGTATGCAGGATTTGCGCCAGATGGTAAGATCACAAGTTGAGGCCAGTAGAGCGCAGTGACAGGAGGTTGTCCCACCTGCTTTGGGGACCGCGATGGTACCTACAGTTTAGGCAGTTGCACCTGCAGCTACGGAGGTGATCCCAGTATAGTTATCTGAGTTCATGAGGCTGAAGCCTCCGGTCTTCACATGCACGGATGCAGCGGAGGATCCGCAGTCAAATATCGATCGGATGGCCTGGATATGTAGTTCGCTTAGATGCTCCGACGCGAGATGGGTAGAGTTCGCGAGCTTTCATCTGGAAGGTCTTGTGCAGAAGTGGTGCGAGTCTCTAGAGAAGGGCAGAGCCGCAGGTCTTCCTCCCATGACCTGGGCTGAGTTTGTGACGGTGTTTCTTGCCCGTTTTTTTCCGCAGAGCATCCGGGATGCTCGAGCGCGCAGTTTCGAGTTGTTATGCCAAACTCCGGAGATGACGATTGCTGAGTATGACGTACAGTTTACCGAGCTATCTACGTATGCCACGTATTTGGTAGCTACTGAAGAGATGCGGATCAAGAGGTTAGTTCGAGGCTTTCTTACCAAGTTGTTTCTCGCCATCAGTGCACAGCACTGTGATACATATGCAGCAGCCGTAGATGCAGCCTTATTAGTTTAGGAGCGCCTTTCCGAGACGTCTATCGTTCTGGAACCGAAGACGGTTCATATAGGTATATCAACACGGAGACAGACGTTTAAACGCCGTGACAGATTTCGTTCAGGCACGGGAAGTAGCAGAGACTCGGGACGAGGCCAGTTGTTAGCTCTTATCCCAAGGAGGGTCAGCAGTCGTAGCATGGGTGCTTTCGGTATGGCAGTCTACTTCACCTCATTAGAGATTGTCTAGAGATACACTGGAGGGAGGCCTCGGTTCCACATGTTACCTTACCACATTCTCCACCTAAGAGAGCATTGCCTCTTGCACCTGTTGTTACTGCGCGTCAGACCTATGCACAGATAGATCGAGGCCGCGGAGGATTTGTTCAGAGAGAACGGGGTGACCGAGGCAGAGGACAGACAGTTGTCGGTAGAGGACCGCCAGTCGCAGGTAGAGGGCAGGAAAGGGTTTTTGCATTGACTCATCAGGACGCGCGGGTGTCCAATGCAGTGGTTTCAGGTACTCTTTCAGTATGTTCTTTTAACGCACACGTATTGTTTGATCCGGAATCTATGCACTCGTATGTTTCCACACACTTCGTGCCGAGTTTGGGGAGAGAGTTATGTTTGCTAGATCAGCCGCTTGCTGTGACCACTCCTGTTGGTGAGTCGTTTATTGCGAGACACGTGTTCCGGTCGTGTGTTGTCCGTATTGGTGAGAGAGTTCTCCGTCGACTTGATCCTTCTTGAGATGTTGGACTTCGACGTTCTCCTGGGCATGGACTGATTAGCTACGTGCTATGCATCTGTGGACTGCCGCGAGAAGACAGTTAGGTTTTGTTTTCTCGGCGATTATGTTTTTGTTGTATAGGAGGACCGTGGTGCCTCCCCTCACAGTTTGATTTCAGCCCTTTGCGCTAGTCGGCTTTCGAGGAGGGGATGTCAGCGGTTCTTATCTTCCATTCATGATGCTGGAGCCACAGTAGATTCGTTGGACCGGGTTCCTATCGTACGAGAGTTTTCTGACGTCTTTCCTGATGAGTTGCCTGGGTTGCCGTCAGAGTGTGAGATAGAGTTTTGCATTGATCTGATTCCCAGCACGGGCTGATTTCTATATCACCCTACCGAATGGCCCCAGCGGAGCTTAAAGAGCTTAAGGATCAGTTGCAGGAGTTGCAAGATAGGGGACTTGTATGTCTGAGTGTATCTTCGTGGGGAGCTCCTGTTCTGTTCGTCAAGAAGAAGGACGGCACTTTGAGGTTGTGCATCGATTATCGTCAATTGAACCGAGTTACGATGCAGAATAGGTATCATTTACCTCGCATTGATGATTTATTTGATCAGCTCTAGGGTGCGGAACATTTTTCTAAGATTGACTTGCGATCTGTCTACCATCAGTTGCGGGTTCGGCAGGAGGATATTCCGAGGAAGGCTTTTCGCACGCGTTACGGACACTATGAGTTTTTGGTGATGTCGTTCGGACTCACCAACGCCCCTGCAGCATTTATAGACTTAATGAACCGCGTTTTCAGGACGTATCTTGATCAGTTCATCATCTTATTCATTGACGACATCTTAGTATACTCCCGGAGCCGAGAGGAGCACGAGCAGCACTTGCGTATTACGTTCCAGACCTTGAAGGAGCATCAGCTATTTGCTAAATTCTCCAAGTGCGCATTCTGGCTCGACAGTGTTGACTTCTTGGGTCACGTGGTGACGAGAGATGGCATATGTATGGACCCGAAGAAGATCGAGGCCGCTCAGCGTTGGCCCAGACCAGTATTAAATGGAAAGGTTCACAGCTTTCTAGGACTGGCCGGATATTACCGACGATTTGTTCAGAATTTCTCCCGTATCGCTACACCGTAGACCGGGTTGATCCGGAAGGGAGTCCCTTTTGTTTGGACGGAGGTGTCCGAGCATAGCTTTCAGCAGTTGCAGACTCGTTTGACTACGGCGCCGGTGTTATCATTGCCTTCGGGATCGGGCGGTTTTGTGGTATATTGTGATGCTTCTCGGGTGGGGCTAGGCTGTGTATTGATGCAGCACGACAAGGTTATTCCGTATGCTTCTCGGCGGCTGAAGAAGCATGAGCAGAACTACCCCACTCACGATTTAGAGATGGTTGCAGTGGTGTTTGCATTCAAGATCTGGAGATATTACCTATACGGCGAGTCGTGCCAGATATTCACGGACCACAAGAGCTTGAAGTATATATTTCAGTTGTGAGACCAGAATCTGAGACAGCGCCGTTGGATGGAACTAGTGAAGGACTACGATTACGAGATTTTGTATCATCCGGGAAAGGCGAACGTAGTTGCAGATGCTTTGAGTCGGAGTCCCGGAGGTAGTTTATCCTGTTTGAGCGCAGTTCCGAGGTAGTCGTTGGCAGATTGGCAGATTCTATGCGACGGCCGAGTGCAGTTCAAGTTTACTCCGACCAGGGGACAGCTTGCACATATCCGTGCACGTCCACAGTTGCTTAACCGTATTTGTGAGGCGCAGCCCAGTGATGACCATCTTTCAAAGATCAGGGAGCAGGTTAAACAGAGCAGAGACTCTGAGTTCGTGATCGATGATCAGGGGGTACTGCGATTTGGGACTCGACTGTGCGTACCAGATTCTGAGGGGCTGAGGCGCGAGATTCTCGAGGAGGCACATCGATCGGTATACAGTGTTTATCCAGGTTCCACCAAGATGTACCATGATCTTATAGATGTTTACTGGTGGAAAGGGATCAAGAGGGACATCACAGACTTCGTTTCGAGATGCCTGACTTGTCAGCAAGTCAAGACCGAGCACCAGAGGCACGCGGGGGAGCTACAGCCGTTTCCCATTCCGGAGTAGAAATGGGAGCAGATTTCTATGGACTTCATTGTGGGTCTACCCAGGACCAGTCGAGGGTACAACTCCATTCGGGTGATCGTCGATCGATTGACGAAAGCGGCTCACTTTCTGCCAGTGAAGACCACTTTTGGATTTGCTCAGTATGCCCAGATATACATCGAAGAGATTGTACGATTGCATGGCGTCCCGACTTGTATCATGTCCGACCGAGGCACCAAGTTCAACAGCCGACTATGGCAGAGACTTCAGGAGGCTTTGGGCACCCACTTGAGTATCAGCACAGCATTCCATCCGCAGACCGATGGTCAATCAGAGTGGACTATTCAGACTCTTGAGGAAAAGCTTCGAGCTTGTATTCTAGATTTCGGTGGAAGCTGGGATCGTCATTTGCCCTTGGTAGAGTTCTCCTACAATAATAGCTTCCAGGATACGATTTGGATGGCACCTTTCGAGGCTTTAAATAGGAGGAGATGTTGCTCGCCCGTCTGTTGGACAGAGCTCAGCGAGAGCAGTATTTTCGGGCCGCAGATCGTACAGGAGACGACCGAGAAGATACAGTTGATTCGAGATAGGATGAGGACAGCTTAGAATTGGCAGAAATCGTATGCCGACAGACGTCGTCGCAGACTCGAGTTCACCGTTGGCGATCATGTTTTTCTTAGGGTCTCTCCGATGAAGGGCGTGATGAGATTTGGACGGAAAGAGAAGCTTAGTACCAGATTTGTGGGTCCCTTCGAGATCCTCGAGCGTGTAGGCGCAGTTACATATCGTTTGGCTCTTCCACCCGAATTTCCGAATGTTCACCCCGTATTCCATGTGTCGATGCTTCGCAGATACCTTCATGACCCATCTCACATGATTCAGCACCAGACCGTTCAGCTTGAGCACGATCTTTCGTTCACCGAGCAGCCAGTAGTGATATTGGATCGGCAGGTGAAGAAGCTTCGATCAAAGATCTTGCAATCTGTGAAGGTTCTTTGGTGTAGCCCGAATAGTGAAGAGATCACTTGGGAGGCCGAGGGCGAGATGCGGAAGAAATTCCCTCATCTCTTTATAGGTACACCTAGTAAATTTTTTAAATTCGGGGAAGAGTTTCTATAAGAGGGGAAGATTGTAGCACCTTAGAATTTGATTAGTGGTTAATTTGGCGATAATGCGGGTTTTTATGAAAAGTTAACCGATAAATATTTTAATATATTTTATTGTTTTTATATTAATATTTTATATTATTTTTGATACTTGCACATAACTTTTGCATGTTAACCATAATGTTTTTGAAACATGACATTTTAGTGTACAAGTTTAATTGTTGGGTTAAAATAGGGAAATGGGTTTTCTTTTAATTTTGAATTTTTGTTGAAAGGGAATGATGAGCTAGGAGACATGAGGGAGAAGGCATGGCTAGCATTTAAGGAGGAGAGAGAGAGAGGGGCATGGTTGACTCTCACTCCACTCATCTCACTATCTCAATTGTTTCTCAAACTCTCATTTTTTCTCACCTCACACACACTCTCTCCCTCTCTTTTACTGCAGCAGCAGCAGCCCCCTCTCCCTCATTGCTGCTTCTTCTTCTTCTTCCCTTGATTCTAACCCCAATCTCCATTAAAAAATCCCTCTCCTCTACACTAAACCTCTTGTTTAACACTTACTTGTTGGTTCTAGAGGCAAGTCTTTGCCTTTGAAGGCAAGGTTAGCAAGTTGAGCCATCACTAAACAAACTTGAGGTATAAAACTTACCCTAATCATTTCCTTGCTAATCTTTTAGGTTTTTTTGCTTAATTTAGTGTTTAGGTGGTGTATTAGTGCAAATTAGGTGGTTTAAGTAGAGATTAGGTCAAGTGATGCTTTTTATAGCTTGATTAGCTTAGCTAAGTGTTATTAGTACCGTTTAATCCAAGTCTTTGCACCAGGTTACACTAAAACCCCATATTGTATTAAATTAGTGTTAATTAGTGTTTTAGTTAATAATTATTTCCGTTTTAGGATCTGCTTTCACACCGGTTGCTTCAGGCAAAAATTGCGTTTACTGGAGCATGTTTACTGGACTAGGAACAACACACAAAGCACGAGACCCCCATTCTTATTCCAGGCCACAGTTAAATATGTTATGGCTACAATTTGCGTCCAGATGGTGGTGATGTGTGTTGGGGTTTGGGCTACGGGTGTCTGCTGTAAAATTAAGGTGTTTGGTATATGCAACTTTTCATAGTTCAGCTCGTATCAAAATCTGGAACCAATTACCTAGCGTTTAGCACTTTTAAACTTGCACGACACGTACGTTATGTGAGTGGGTTTGGTGTTTGTTGTATGTCACAGCATGTCGGGGTGGTTTCAGACGATGCACACACGTTTTGGTGTTTCGAATGCACACGCGTTAGCTTGCGACGCTTGTTTCTCGTATGGTCTTGATATAACGTTTTTGCAGAATTTTAGCCTTATGTTTGTTGCTTTGTGTAAATTTTAGGATCGCAGGCGGGGACTTCAGATGCCGCGAAGAAGGGGAAATAGGTGGTCGGATACACTTAGCTTGAGATCACCAATGACTAGATTTAACATCTACGGGGAAATCGCCCGTATGGCGTTATGCGTCAGGGCTTGATAGGATATTGTAGCCGCATATTCATATTCGTATATGTTGATTTTTCTCATAAGCATCATTACATGCCATTATATTGTTGTGCTCGATTAGTACCTAGTGGACACTACTCTATTACTGACTGTTCGTGTGCACGAGCACTAATTTTCATGCTACACCCACACCTTCGGTAATTGCCATGACACGCCTATACACATATACAGTGTTCTATTATCATCGACATTGGCGCATGAATTATTGTTCAGTTGTGCATCCATATTTGCGACATACATATTGCACACCTATACTTGCGCACATACCCACTTGTACACCCATACTGCGTATATATATATATATACATATATACATATATATATATATATATCTTTGTGCATCAATACTTACGTACATACACATTTGCACATACATAGATGATGTTGGCTTTAATTTGGAGAATTGGGGACCGCATGATATATTTTCAAAACTAGATCCATTTAAAAGAGTGGTTTTCCCTTTTTGCTCATAGTACGAATTTATGTTGCATACGTCACATTGCATGAATTTACGCATTGAGTTTTGGATTTCATGTGATTTCTGGATTTGAGAACCGTGGTATTATTTTAAGAAAGTATGCACTGTTTTGAAAACTCGGTTTCTCTTGATATGATATTTCAGTGCGTCCACGATACGTTTTCTTAGTTCTGAGACATGTGCTTGAAACCCGATTCGAGGAGTTGGATGATCCGTTTGCGGGTTCATGGTGGACCCTGTATGGTCCCCCGGGGGAAGAAATGTTTTTCATGGAGTAGACGATGAGCCTGGCAGGGTGGCTAGTACCTATCGGTGATTGGTTGGACCTGGCGGTTATCTGGAGGATACCGGACGGAGTCGAGAGATGGATATGGGTCGACCTGTACTGCTGGAGCACGAGGGCCGGTCCCGCAGACGGAGCCCGTGGGCCTATCCGGACAGACGGAGCCCGATATATATTAGGATTTACATGTCGATACTGGACACGATTATTTCATGATGTTTTCGAATGCCGATGTTGGGCACTCCGGTTCCATAAGATTTACAGGATATGAGGGCCGATTAGAGTGACGGCGCCTGAGTTATTGGGATTTGGGGTGAATTTGGTGGACACCGGGTTTTTCCATGATGATGATTCATGTAGATGATATTTTATCCCATACTCGGCATTCATTGATATGCATTGCATCATGTATTTGTAGTACCTGATAGAGTACCTCGCATGATTATTGCATACCCAGATTATTATATTGATGTTATCAGATTACACATGTTAGAGTATCGTAGTACGTGAATAATTCCGATTACCTGTATATGTTATTTACTAATCACGAGTTGGCAACTCACCCCCGTTGTGCCACAGTGTTTTGCAGGTTGACCCTCAGAGTAGTCACGGCAGGGCTACATCATTGTATCTTTTTGCTACGGATACCGCTGTAGTTGGCGTGTGAGCCGTTTTGCCTATAGGTGGGTCTTGCAGTTATCCGTTTATATTTCATTATACACTCTATTGTATCTAGTACTCTCTATCTACCATTTCATGTATTGGCTTAGAGACCAGTTGTGAGGATGATGTTGTATATTATTTTATAATCTGGATGTCGAGCTCGTGTGAGCCGACTTTATTTTTGCAGTTTTATATTCTATGTTGTTTTCCACTTATGTTGTTCATTTTTTCGGTACGACGTCGTATATTATTCTCGTGGTGATTTTTTTTGCCGTTGTGCGTGTTTGCTCCCGTTTGGGGATGCTTTATTTATATTATATATCATTTTACTTATATCAGGTGTTGTACCCATTTCGGGGCTATTTTTTACAAAGGAGGTGCTGCCGAAAATTTTAAGAAAATAATTTAAACTTTAAAGATTTTTACTTGAAATTTCCAAATGTCTTTAACAAATGTTTTCATCACTTTTTTCTTTAATGATTTAGATTTCTGAGTTTTTGGTTTACTTAAGCGCATTACACCTGTAGACGTTACTTGGTTTAAGTGCCGGTCACGGGCCGAACTTTGGTTCGTGGCAGTTTCGATTTGGATCAAAACTCCATCGAAATCTCGTATTGTATGCGAATAGTTGCCGGAAAACACTATTAGATAGCCATGCCCCATTGCGCCAACCAAGTGACTATAGGAGAACACCGTAACCAAAAGCATCCACTCGGGTGCTCGTGGCCGCGGTGTTCCGCCTAAGTGCACTTTGTTGACGGCATCAGGGGTGCGGCAAGCAATTAAAGTTCTCGACGAGCATTCGATCACATTATATCGGTAATCTTGTTGAATTACCCGACTGACTATTGAAAAGTGTTTTCAATTTGAGACTTAAATGCAAGATTTATTTGGTTAGGCATGAAATCCGAGAAATTAGATATTCCGGGTTTATGATGTCTAAGGTTTGAAGTGGATTCTAATTATTGTATTTTTCATTTCTTTTCTACGAACGTAAGTGTAATATGTGGTGTATCCTCGATTTCGTTGCTATATGTCAACGACATTAGGAATACGCATATTTACTTACGTTGATGACATTTAATGTTATGTGTTGCTTGTGATGTTATATTGGATCGTCGTGATTGAATAGCCGGGTTTTTTTTACGTGAGATGAGAGTTTTTCTATATTCATTCATGTAAAAATTGTATGCAATGTTCTTTTATTCGGACACTTCCTGGTTGAGGATGATGTCACCATTGATGTATATTATTTACTTTTCCGCATTAGGATAGACCCAAGGCGGGGAGCACAAGTGGCCACGTTCTAAAGTCCAGTGGGAGACCATCTCCAAGAGTCGAGACCGGGTCTCCTAATTGTAGAATTGACAGGGTTACTTCCCACTCTCGTAGAGGTCTAGGTATGTGGGTTTGGCTATTCATCATGACCGTGGAATATGTGTTTTTCATTACTGGCTTAATTTAAAACACGGACCTCTTAGTATATCCAATATTTCATATGTTTGTTTCTGCTGCTTGAGTTCTGTGATGTGATCATATAACTGCGTGAGACGAATGCTATATATATATGATATATATAATAAACGATGCTTATGTTTTGCATCCGCGCTAGTCCAGCCCCCGCTCTGCCGTTAGTTAAGTAACCTAACGGTGCATGACGCGGCCCCGTGGAAAATGCGGATGGTATAAACATACATTCTATTTTCGTTTCTTCTGTGTTGTTTAGGAAACATAAATGATGGGACGTCATTAATGAGATTAATGAAAAAAACCTAAAGATGTTGTAGAATCAAATTTTTCAAAAAGATAGCTCTTGTTTTTGCTTTGTATAACGATATTCCATTATGAATATCCAGCAAGTCATTCGATGAGGAAAGAGCCTAGATCCCTTCACCAGGAGTGTCCTCTTTAGCAAAACTAGCAAATGCTACAACCCATTCGTTTTGTTTTGAAAACTACTCAATTTTAAAAACGGAGCTTAAACCAGTCCTTTTCAAATCACCTGATTCTACAACGATATCAAGTTCATTACATTAAAGGTTTTCTTCAAAACTATTCATAGCCATCCGTCATTTCAGATAAGTGCTATTTAGTATTCGTGCTGCGTTTATTGACCATAGTCAAGGCGTAGTGTGCGGTAGCTGATTAGTGCTTATCTACTGCATATGATGCGATTGGATTAGAGTAGTCGTACAGCCTTGTTGACCATAGTTAAGGGTCGTGCATGTGGGTTTAATTCAATCACGAAATGGCGAGTAGAATTTGACTAGCACTTATGAGTTGTTGACCATAGTTAAGGTCATAAGTTGCTAGGGGTAAAAATAGATATTGGGAATTTAAAGTGTTGAAATTTGCAATGAGATTGCATACCTTCTATGAGTTAGTTGGATCCCGATACCCACTGCGAGTAAAAGTTACTCCAGGGAGAGTTTTCAACTTTACAATTAGCTAATCCAGTAGGTGTCTAAGAAAGGTGTTAACGGGGTTATGCCCCCGCGGAAACGAGGTTATTTAATTAGTTCCATGAGAAAGCATGGGGAGACTCTCTCGGAGTACCAATAACTGCCTGGCTAACCGATCGGCGAACTTGTAAGGTGTAATTAATCCCGGCTGATCTTACCTTTTAGTGTATGAAGGAAGATTTGATAAAAAAAAGTGGGACCCATCCTGATTAGATAAGATAATAACCAATCTAATCTTGTAAGAGCGCACGCTAAATTGTTTTATTCTCTCTCTTTTCAGATAGCGACCATGATACGCCTTAATCAAGATAATAATATGGATGTATTGACCGAACCCGCTCATTATACTAAGCTGGGGAATGTTGGTTTCGCTCTATCTTATGACTGTCATTAGTCTGAGTAAGGAATAGGGGAAAGCATGGATTCCCATGCTACCCGAATGAAGAAAGAGCATGTTGATGGATCTTCTTCGGGTGTGTTCGTCATTGAGAACTGTTTCTCAGTTTGCTCTATGTCCTGAGTATTAGATACTGGATCAGGATCCCATATTTGTAATCAGTAACATGGGTTAAGAAGAAGTAGAGAACCGGGAATCGGCGATATTCCCCTCAAAGTAGGGAATGGAGCAATTGTTGCTGCCGAAGCTATCGGCGAATATCACCTTATATTGCCAAATGGTAATACATTGATTTTGATCGACTGTTATTACATACCGTCGATGATGTGCAACATAATATCCATTTCTTTATTAGATAAAGAAGAATATAACTTTGCACTAGAGAAAAATGTTATGAATATTTTCCTAAATCAAGTGTTGATTGGGTTTGCTACGCTGTGTAACGGTATATACGTTCTAAATCAAAATATAGTTTTAAATATACATAACACACACAAGAGGAAAAGTTCAGAAATGAACTACGCCTTCTTGTGGCATTGTAGACTTGGTCATTGTTGGGTTACGACAGCGCCCCGACCATCAAACCGTGGCCAAACGCGGAACAAAATTTATTAAACTGGCACTACCATTACTCGATGCCCAGATCTACCTTAAACCCTATAATAGAAAGCTACATAGAGAAGTTAGAATGGTTATACCGAGTTGATCCGTGTCCTTTGGTGTTCATTCCAAGCTCCTAGTGGTTCCTTGATCGAATTCGGTTGCCGGTCTTCCTCCATCTCCGATGATCCACCTGAGGGAAATAGCGCAATCTTCAGCCTCAATAAACGAGGCAACCGACGCTCCAAGGTTGCTAACAAAGGACAGTGGAGGTGTAGGAATGTGTCACTATAATTTTCTCTCAACTCATATGCTCAAGGAGTAACCATAGAAGATGAAGAAGGAGGTGAGGAAACATGTGGCATGAGCAACTCAAGAAAGGCTATGTCTATTTTCAAGTGAGAAGAGCAAGTGAAGAATATCAAGTGAAGTGAAGAAAAACGAGCAAGCCTTTATCAAGTGGCTGCCTCCTCTCTCTCTCATGCAAAAATAATGCACACAAAATATCTCATCAAATTATCCAATAAAGAATTAAGGCCCATGCCTTTCTGCATGTCCAAGACCATGCTCATGCCAACTCACCCCTCCACCTCATTTCCCAAATTGTTTTTCTAAAAAGAAAAAAAATAATGAGGTGGTCATCTTCTAGAAGTTATTCCGTATAAATAAGGAATACTTCTCGGTATACGTATCGAAATACATATATGCGTATTCGTACAAAAATACGAATTGCCAAGAGAGAAAATGAATAGTGAACAATAATACTAGAATATAATACATATGTAAATTATTAAATCAATACCTGATTTAATAATCTGGCTTAATCCTAAGCCGCTAGTATTATCAACCGTCTGATTAGAGTATGTGTAGCATGTATACATATTTAATCGGACGGCTGTATGTACCAACATACGTCATCTACACCATATCGCCTGAACCGTGAAAACTCTCTGTGTGGGACTCTAAAGACTCATTAATACGCTGGCAGTGGGTTTAGCCACAAGCACGTCAGCGGCACTAGCTGTACGTAACGACTACCCATGTATTGAACGAAAGGGAGGCCGACGAGCAAACTCATCCTAAACCACTACTGAGCCTGACCGTGACAATATCCATACAGTATGGTCTGTTCGTTTAAGAGTATCGCATATCATGTCTAGGGGGTGGATAAAGTCAGACCACTAACAACGCGACATTTACTGTCGGCATAAAAACCATCACCTACTGAGAAACTATCGATCCTGGATCGGTAATTCTTGTCCACCATGGCCATGGATTTGTGGTGATGGTCATCCGTGCATAACGCGACATCAACCCCCAATACTTGGAGAGACGAATCCCCGACGATCCGATCACTGCCTCCATGTGGCTCGGGACAGTACACAACTAAAACCTGTTTGCACGATTCCTTTAAGCCATGGTACGGTACTAATCAAAGCACAGTGGTAACTCACACAAGACAAATGACGATCTCAGGTCAACAGACTAACCTGTACACATGTCACCTGGGAACTGCTATCTGACAATATGTATAATACTAACTAGCACGTTCCCAGCGAGTCCGTCCAGTGTACTCATAACCCAATGAGCACCTGTATACTATCTTAGGTGAATAAACTAACACCAATGGCTTATGAGACCTGGCCATTGCCCCTCGTCGGGGTCTCGATCAGTATACACTAGTCTACACTGGAGTATCGATGCCTAGTCTCAATACTCCCACGACTAGGAACATTTAAGGATGTGCTTATAGAATCCAGCTCCAACGTATATGATCACTATCATAATGCTGGTAGTCAAGCAAGAATCCTATGGGCTCTATCAACATGTACATGATTATAAAGACAAACCAGATAGCATACTATCATCTCGAGTAAGGTTGTTCTACCAGTATAGGTCCTCCCTCAATCATCATAATCACCTACCTGCGATTACGATAATTGCCTTGAGGGCACTATAGCCAACAGTCATATCAATGCGACCAGACTAGCGAAGTTACATAAAGATGGATATTTGAATCCGTTTGAATTTACATCTTATGGAACTTTCCAGTTATGTCTCAAAGGAAAGATGACCAAAACTCCGTTTACGGGACACGGAGAAAGAGCTACTGAACTCTTGGGACTGATACATAGTGATGTATGCGGTCCAATGTCTACACATGTCAGGAATGGTTCTTCCAACTTCATTATATTTACTGATGATCTCTCAAGATTCGGACATGTGTTCCTATTGAAATACAAATCTGAAGCTTTTAAGAAATTCAAAGAATATAAGAATGAACTAGAGAACCGTACGGGTAAAAGTACTAAAGTCCTTCGATCTGATCGGGGAAGAGAATACTTGAGCATGGAATTCCTAGACTATTTAAAAGAGAATAGGTTTCTCTCTCAGCTTACTCCTCTGTATACACCACAACACAATACAGTTTCGGAGCGGAGAAATCGCACCCTATTAGATATGGTGCGCTCTATGATGAGTGTTGCTGAGTTACTTATTTCGTTTTGGGTTATGCACTTAAGACATCAGCATAACTATTGAATAGAGTTCCGAACAAATCCGTGCCTACCACTCCATATGAGATATGGTATGGGAAGAGACCATTACTTAAATGAATTAAAATATGGGGTTGTCCGGCCTATGTTAAAAAGCAAAATCCAGACAAGCTCGAGGTAAGGTCTGTTATGTGCAAGTTTGTAGGATATCCAAAGAATTCATATGGATATATCTTCTACCATATTGAGGAACAAAAAGTGTTTGTTTCTCAATATGCCACCTTTTTAGAAAAGAAATTTCTTATGAAATAAATTAGTGGTAATGAGATAGAACTGGAAGAAGTTCCAGCTAAACAAACTATAACTGATGATTTGGTAGAACCGGAGGATTCAATTGTCTCCGACGAACCTCAGCCACTACGCAGATCTAATAGGGTTCCTCATCTACCTGAAAGATACTACGGTTTTCTCATAGACGGTGGGAGCGAAGATTGCATCATTGAATATGGTGACCCAACTAGTTTCGAGCAGGCCATCATAAGTGGGGACTCTATGAAATAGCTGGATGCTATGTGATCTGAGATGGAATCCATGTACACCAACAAAGTATGGACTTTGGAAGTTGCTCCTAAAGGGGTAAAACTCATTGGGAGCAAATGGATGTTTAAGAAGAAACTTGGTGTAAAAGGAAAGGTTGAGACCTTCAATGCTAGACTTGTTGCTAAAGGTTTTCGTCAACGACCAGGAGTCAATTATGATGAAACCTTTTCTTCTGTGGCTATGCTTAAGTCCATCAGGATCCTACTTACCATTGTTGCATACCAAGACTACGAAATCTGGCAGATGGAAATCAAGACCACTTTTCTAAATAGTGATTTAGAAGAGAGCATGTACATGACACTGTTGGATATAGTGCCCTCAAAGTCAATTATTGGATCGCAGGCACGTGATTACAATGATTGAGGGAGGACCTATGCTGGTAGGACAGTCTCACTCGAGATGATAGTATGCTATCTGATTTGTCTTTATCATCGTGTACATGCTTTAGATGACATTACAGATCACTATTACACGTTGATAGAGCCCATAGGATTCTTGCTTGACTACCAACAGTATGATGGCGATCATATACGTGAGGGTTGGGTATTCTATAAGCACATCCTTAAAGTGTCCCTAGTCGTGGGAGTTTCAAGACTGGGCATCGATACTCTATTAGTAGACTAGTGTATACAGTCGAAACCCCGACGAGGGATTGTGGCCGGTCTCACAAGCCATTAATGTCAGTTAGTTCACCTAAGATGTATATAGGTGCTTATTGGGTTATGAGTACACCGGACGGACTCGCTGGGAACATGCTAGTTAGTATTATACCTATCGTCAGATAGCAGTCCCCTGATGGCATGTGTAAACGTTAGTCTATCGACCTGAGATCGTCATTTGTCTCGTGTGAGTTCCTACTGTGCTTTGATTACTGAGCTACCACGGCTCAAAGGAGTCGTGTAAACAGGTTTTAGTTGGCTACAGTCCCGAGCCACATGGAGGCAGTGAGCGGATCAGCAGGGGATTCGTCTCTCCCAGTATTGGGGGTGAGATCGCGCTGTGTCAGGAAAGCCATTACACAAAGTCCCTGGCTAGGGCAAGTGAGATTTACTGGTAGGTATTCCAGTAGTTTCTCAGGGTATTCTGGGCTACACTCCGACACGATTTATACCACTATTGGGGGTCTGACGTTTACCAGCCCCCTAAGCCGATATGCGATACTCATAGACAAACGGACCGGACTGTACGGATATTGTTACTGACGGGCTCAGTAGGGTTTCAGGATGAGTTTGCTCGTCAGCTTCCCTTTCACTCAATACATGGGCAGCCGTTACGTACAGCTAGTACCACTGACGTGATTGTCGTTAAACCCACTGCCAGCGTATTGACGAGTCTTTAGAGTCCTCCGTAGAAATTTTTCCTAAGTTCTGGCGAAACGTTGCAGAGGCCGTATGGTTTTATGGCATGGTTCGATCATATACGTGCACTAGTGCACGGATCATGATCGGACGGATCATACTAGTGGGCTTTGGTTTATGCCAGATCCTAGTATTGGATTGGTTGGATTACTTTCATCTCATTGTATTCGTGTTCAGTCGGAATACGAATGTAGTTATGTATATACAGGAGAGGGGTATTCTCGTAATCCGTTATGAGTTTTTTTTAGGGTTTCCATTTTGTTCGGATTAAAACATTTGGTTTTAAATGTTTTATTAAGTGAAGAAATTGTGACTCATTTCCTTTTTTGGAATGGTGCATTAATGAGGCATGGGCACACTTGGTGACTCATGGTTTTGTGCTAGATATTTGTGTGGGGGGTGATATTTTTTGACAAGGGGGCTGCTGGAATTCAGCAGGGGTATTTTTTGTGTGATGCTCACAAAACATCACAACACTCATACAAATTCAAAAAAAAAGCTCATTTCTTTGGTGCTCACAAGTTCTTCACTTCATGGCAACATTTCAATCTCCACTCTATCCCTCTCATGTGTTGAGAATTCTAGAGTGTATTGAGACTATGTAATCACACACTATCTTTACTTCATCTTGGACATGTCGGCTAGCAAACTTCATGTCCGAGTTGCTTCAGTTTGAAGTGGGAGCCCGAATAAAGATTCCTCGACGTGGAGCCACCTCGATGAGCGAGATCGGAGAGCGGACTTCGTTGGAGCAGCCGCGAGGAGTTTGCCGCAGATATTGAAGACCGAAGGACACAGATTGATAGGTATAATCTTTCCAAACTCTTTTACAGTTTTCTAGTTTACGGTTAATGGAACGATCCAGGTTTTAAGGTTACGCTAGCGCCATTTTGAAAAACTTTTATTCCGCATTTGGCCTCGGATTGACGGCTGGGGTGCTACCGTAGACTTACATGGTATCAAAGCCAAACTATTAACCGTTTACTAGTTGGTTTAGACGATGTTAAAGTATCAAAATCGAAACAGACCCGAAACATCACCTGATACATTGCAGTTTCTGTTGAATTTCAAAGTGTCTTCTAAAATTATTTAAACAACTGTAGAAGACTACTTAGATGACTACTAGAACACACTGCAAACACGATCCCATAAGTTAAAAATTGGACCGGCCACATTGGCCAAAATACCGATGAGGCCGGCCACTTTTTACTTTCTGGGTTTGAATTTTTCAGTGTGATTTAGTCTCTGTAATGTTGGTTCAGTGGTATTATTTGTTTAGCCTAGTTTGGATATGGTTTTATCTAGTTGTTTGGGGCTATTCGGGAGTTTTTTTGAACTCGATAATTTCTAACATTGTTTAAAGTTTGCCGTACAAACATTTCTATCTGCGACCGTAAATGTCATTCGAGCGGTAAATCTTGTCTAATCGCTATAGTCCTTTTAGACGGGTTAACGAACGTGACATTCACGTTGATGTTCTGTGTTGTGCTGTGTTGTTGCAGATTTGCCGTGGTGGATAGCTTTCATGAAATGGTAGTGCAGTTTGGATATATTTGTACATTTGATATCGCGGGGCGAGCGTCCGACATGTGGACTGTCGTCACTGCCTATTTGTATATTATTCTTTTGGGGCACGACCGGGTTGAGATCGATGTACCCGTTGTACATATTTTCTTTTCTGTACTAGGATTACACCACGGTGGAGTGCATGGATATCTGGGTTCTAAAGGACAACGAGCCCGCATCTCATGGCTTGGAGACGGAGGAGGCTTCACTCTAGAATTGGCGGGCTATCCGCCGCATTTGTCGGGGGTATAGGTTGACCAATGGAGGGGTGCTCAAGTTACCGGATTCTGTGAAGTCTGGGTGGTCCATTCACTTTACTGAAAGGGCTGCCCCGCTTCTGGTTTTGGGGGGTAACTTGCCGCGCTCATAGGGGTCTAGGTTTTCATTGCACACGCTATCCGCACGACCAGGGGAACGTCGTGTTTCTCTTGCGGCTCAAAGAAAACCCGGGGCTCCTAAAATTATCTGTATTGTTTTGTGATGCTTATTACTTTTCTGTGATGTTGCATTTATCACGCCTGGAGCGATTATTATATATTGATATATATACTAGTAGATGTTGTATATGTTTTACACCCGCGCTAGTCCAGTCCCCGCTCTGTCGTTAATTAAGTAACCTAACAGGTGATGACGGGACCCAGTGGTGAATGCGGATGGTATATACGTACATTATATTTTCGTTTTTTTGTGGTGTGATTAATTGATGGGACTGCATTGATTCTAATCAATGTAAGGAAAACAGACCTATTTGATATTGTTGGAATAATTTTCAAAAATCTGTTATTGCAAGGACGTTCTCTTTTGTTATGCACAGTGGTATTCGGTTATGAATATTCAGCACCTCATTCGACGAGGAAAGGGCCGAGATCCCATCTCCGGGAGTGACCCCTTGGACAGAAGTTTATGTCAGGGTAATAACTTCACTATAGTCGATTACTTTTTGCTTTGCATCGCGGTATTTAGTTAGAATATCCTGCACCTCATTCCATGAGGAAAGAGTCGAGATCCCTTCACCGGGAGTGACCTCTTTAGCAAAGGTTTTCGCCACTATATATTTGTAAAAAGCTATCCGGTTCCTTCAACGATATCGAGTTCATTACGTTAAAGGTTTTCGCCAAAAACCATTCGTAGCCCTCCGTCATTTCAGATAGATAGCTCTTAGTATTCAAGCTATGTATGTTGGCCTTCGTCAAGGCATAGTGTATGGTAGCTATTTGTTACTTTTCTGTTGCATAGATAAATTCGTTGGTTTGGGACAGTCGTACTACTATTTTGTCCTTCGTGAAGGGTATGTACGGGTGGGTTCAAATTAACTTGGATAATAACGGGTAGAACTTGACAGGTGACTTATGATATGTTGGCCTTCGTCAAGATCATAAGAGCATAGGGTAAAAATCACATTGGGAGTTTCTAAAGAAACTGAAACTTGCCAGGCATGCGCATACCTTATGGAGTGTGATAATGTGAGTGGATTCCATCGCGTTATCATGCGATGATAGTTGGATCCCGATTCGCACTGATGAGTTGGTTTGCTCCTTCGGTGATCCCGTCTAATTCTTCTTTCAGGTTTGGAGGAGAATTTGAGGATACAGTGGGAGGCATCTTGATTAGATATGATGATTAACTATTCTGATCTACGTTAGAGTGCACGCAGAGTGTTTCTTTTCTCTCTCTCTCTATGGCAACGACCATGGCCCGACCCTAGACTATAACTCAGTAACCCAGTTAATCGAACTTTCTTAAAACACTGGCTTTTGGATTGTCTGAATTGCATACATCATTGCAACTCCTTCTTTTACCCTTTACATTTCTCCAGAACACCTTGTATCACTACGAACATCCACTTCCATTGGATAAATCTATCGTATGGTTATATACAAACTCAAAGGAACTAGTATCAGATTCGAGGATGGATTCTGGTTCTGGAGAGATTGAATAGGATTATTCAGTTGTCTTTTTCTTTTATCTTCTCTTAGGTTGTGAGTACTCCTAGGATTAGGAGAGTACACCTATTACGCTTATTGGATAGTTTTCATCCAAACCATAGGCAGGTGCCAAAAGGTAGGGAAAGAAGAAAACCAATTAGCCTAAGTGTGGTGTGCAGAAGATAATAAGTAAATACAAATAAAGGGATTAGAAAGAGGGCAAAGTAAATTACGACCGCTATCATTCACGATAAAACCGTGTATTTCATCGCCACTCCTACTTCACCTTTGTATTTCTCCAGAACACCCCGTATCACTATGAAGATCCACAGTTATTGGATAATCCATCGTATGGTTATATACGAACTCAAAGGAACTTGTTCCAGTACAAGGATGGATTCTGGTTTAGAAGAAATAGGAATAAGGTTTATTCAGTTGTCTTTTATCTTTACCTTCTCTCAGGTTGCGAGTACTCCTAGGATTAGCAGAGTACACCTATTATGCTTATTGGATATTCTCTTTCCAAACCATAGGCTGGTGCTGAACGATAGGGAAGGAAAAAAAACATTTAGCCTAAGGGTGGTGTACAGAAGGTAATTACTAAAGACACATAAATGGATTTGGAGAGATGGCAAAGAAATACGGTTATAGTCATGAATTTGGATAATAGAAGAGGCATTAATAGGAATACCCGAATACCCATTCTAAACATATTCATGTTTCAGTTTCACTATGCGTTGTTAATAGAAAACTGATTTCCCAATTAGATACTTACTCCAGGGTATGTATTTACCAGGTCTGATTCTCACATCTGTATGGTTTTATAGATGATGAGTGGGAGTAAGTTATTGGGAATTAGGTGATTATCCTTATTATATCGGAATTCGTTGTAATTGGTGATATTTGATGGAATCGCCTGGGTTTTTGCCGGACGGCAAATTTTTGGTTTTGAATATCCGTTGTTATGCACCAATTTCAAATTGACATATCTGTACGTTTATTTTAAAAAGTGAGATATAACTTTTTGAAATTATGTCCATGACATTTACCTATATCAGTTGATGGTTAGGTAAGGAGTATTCAACAGCGGTGTAATTCTTCATAACCATAGTACAGTTTTCAACCTACGACGCATAAGGTTTGAGTTATTTAACTCAAGGGACTTATACAAAGTATTGTATGTTGTCTAGTGTCCATTAGGACAAAGGGGTTGGTCCTCGTACTATATTCTGTATACTTATGACTTCTCAATTTTTAGACAAGTGTTTCGTAGAAATACAAGGTCCAAGTTTTGAGAAGTTATAGGTACAAGAATAAAGAAGAGAACCATGTGTTGCAAGTATCAGGATTATTCAAGGTGATCAAAGATATAGATACTTATGTTTGGTATTCAGTTGATAGTAATGGTTTTGAGAACTTGCTTCTCTTTCAGGTTACTCATAATTGGATGCGCTCCTAAGTTGAGTAATGCTGATCGGCCTCTCTCTATTTTATTGACATGCACTGGAAACAGCTGCATGATTTGAATCTAGTTCAAATTAAATCAGTGCCTATGTTTCTATGTTGTATATAGAATGGATCATATCTTAATGATGTTAAGGTATATGGAGTTGTCCGGCTTATGCTTAAAACCAGACTCTGGATAACTCAAGGCACGTTTCTGTAATGGCTGTTTGTAGGTTATCCCGGGTTATGACGAGAGTTAACTTTCTACCATCTGGAATATCAATAGAGATATTGTTCTTAGCTCGCCACAGTTTTAGTAAAATAGACTTTTTCAGAAAACAGCAGTGGGAGTATGGTAGAACTGAAAGTGATTCCAGAACTGCAAACGATTACTGAAAAATTAATAGGACCTAAAGATTTAATCAGGTTTGGCATTCCATTAGCCATTCCGCAGATATAGTGGATAACCTCAGGCGCCCTAGAGGTACTTCAGTATCCTCAAAGACGGCGATAGGGAGGTCCTTGTTTACCCAGACTTGACACTACTGTTGTTCCATTCTATGAGACCCAGCAGGAGGATGAGTATAGCGTCGTTCTAAACTAGATTTAGCAGTGCTCGTGTTTATGACTCTCCCAGAGGGTTGTCGTAGTCAGTGGGAGCAGCGGAAGCATAGTGGACAAGTAGCTTGTGTCTATTTATAGACTAAAGCAGATATAGAGGAGATAGATCATCTATTTTTGATGTGACAGTCATTGGTTATGACTTCATCAGAAAAGGAGATGGATATGTTAAGAAGGTAGTAGGGTATGATATCCTGGTGTTTGGATGACATGCACTTTATAGGAAGTAAAATTATTATCCTACAATCGGTTATACTGTGTTTTTCACACAGTGATTTCTCCATATAGGATATGGATATAATATTAAGCATTCTGGTTACTAGATCTATGGTTTTAGTTCTAGATTTGGGTAGTGTCCCAATCTGGGTACTTAGACAGTATTCTAAAGGTGTTTTAGAATGGACGACTCCTGGCATGGTAGTGAACCTGCAGGTGATGGAGTCACCCACTCTAAAGGTGTCTTATAGACTAAAGAGGAGAGGGATGTGCATGATTAGCATATCACTTGCTTAGGTAATTGAGTCAATCATGAGATGTCAAGTACCACACCAGATGTTGTTATTGCACTAGCTGCAATAAGTTGATATTAATCCAATCCTAGAGAAATATTCGGAAGCAATTTTATGAACATAAGTATATGTTCTATAGATTTGATAATGACTGCCTCCTTCGGGAGATAGTTATCATTCCAGACTTCCAAGGTTACCTGTATGATAGAGTGACTGTCAGAGTTATAGTTTTGCCTCTGACGAGGGGCAGTAGTTTGGACTGGTGGTCCAGGAGGATACTGAGGGAGGAGTGGCGCAGGATACTGATTAAATTCAGTTGACGATACAGTCTAAGAAGTTTGCTGGATTTGGAGTTCATTTGTGAACTGGGTCCCATCAGATATCCAGACATATTCTAAGAAAGATGTTGCTCATTTCGAGAGATGGCTTTCTCCACGAACTTGAGATAAAGAGAGATATAGAAAGAAACATCAGAGCGGATCCACTCACTGATGCTATTTCTCGAACGCAAAAGTTTCACAAACAACCATTGTAGGACTGATCAGTAGAGAAGTTGGGTGTTCAGTATCACACGGGCTGTGAGAATGGGACATCGCAATAATTAGCCTAAAGTGCAAGTGGGAGATTGTTGGATATAGTGCCCTCAAAGTCAATTATTGGATCGCAGGCACGTGATTGCAATGATTGAGGGAGGACCAATGTCGGTAGGACAGTCTTACTCAAGATGATAGTATGCTATCTAATTTGTCTTTATCATCGTGTACATTCTTTAGGTGACATTACAGATCACTATTACACGTTGATAGAGCCCATAGGATTCTTTCTTGACTACCAGCAGTATGAGAGCTATCATATACGTGTGAGTTGGGTAGTCTATAAACACATCCTTAAAGTGTCGCGAGTCATAGGATTTTCGAGACTGGGAATCGATACTGCAATAATAGACTAGTGTATACGGTCGAAACCCTGACGAGGGGCGGTGGCCGGTCTCACTGTAACGTTTTGAAAATCGTTTCGGTGAAATTTCGGAAAATCGGTAAAATAAGGGGGTTTTCCGTAAAAAGTCAAAATATAAATATCTTTTAATATAAAATTAAATATATATATTCTAGCTATGTAATTGCTAGTATTTGGTGTTTACTGAGCCATTGGTAAAATTTTTAATTTTCTGAAAATTTTTCCGAAATTAATTATTTTAATATTATTTTAAGTCATCACTAATACATTTAATTAAGGAAAATTACAAATTGTAATGGGTTGAAACAAATTTAGTGCATCATAACATATTAAACAAAATTTTAACACGTTGTTTTTGAAATGAAATGAAATTGCCAAACGGTTTTAGAAAATATCGAAGAAAAAGGCTTAAAAAAACAAATTTGATATAATTAAAGAGCTTAGGTGTTAATGTGAGTATGGGGCAAGGTTAATTATCTTTTTCTCACATACTCACTCACATTTCCAGCCAATTTCTGGCCGAGCACAGCCCCCCCCCCCCCACTCTCTCTTCAATCACCTTACATTCTCATCTCTTTTAAGAAGAAAAAAAGAATAATGAAATCAATAAACTATTAAGGTATGGTGTTAGATAATTGTGGTGGACTTTCTTGACCCCACTCTCTCTCCAATCACCTCACACACCCTCCCCTTCCCCATTTAGCCAAGCCCCATTCTGCAGCAGCCCCTCTACATGTCTCCACTTCTTTTCTCTTCAAAATCCCTCCATTTGGCTTGAAAAATCAATTCAAAGTCTCACAATTTCACCATTTATCCTTTATCCAATATTCTTTGACCCAAAGTGGTTTGGATTGAAGAGAAAGGAGGCATCATTAGAAGGCTTTGGTGCATGTTTGATCTCATGGTTGTGAGGTATAAATCCTTACCCATGTTTAAATTGTTGTTGATTTACTTCCATCTACCTAATTAGGAGTTAATTATGGTTTTGATGTTAAAGATTTAACTTTCAAGAAAGGGATTTGAATGCAAGTTAGGGTTTTGAGTAATTGGTGTATAGTTGTGTGATGTATTTAAGCTCTTATGACATGTTAAAACAAAGTTAGTAGCTAGGTTGCTAATTGTTAGTTTAAAATTGTTAAAACTGGTGTTCAGTTGATAAAACTGCATATTTATATTACATTTTCCCTACCATTTTCATATTAAAAAAGGACTTTATTATGATATATTATACATATGAGAGTTTATGTGTAAAGATACCATTTTCCATGTGTTAATATATTTTAATTAGTATTTGGTAGGAAAATGTATGCAAATAATCTATTGACCAAATCCTAGTAGAACTAAGGCAACTAAATATTATTTGAGATTATTGTGCAGAATTTTCCAAGTTTTTATGCAGAATTTATCAAACAAATCAATTTGTTGAGGAAAACTTGCCAAATTAAGAATCAAAACTTGGAGACCAAGTCTGGAAGCAACCGAGAGAAGATTTCTGAATTCTGAAGGTGCCTAGGATTGCCACATGTCACAATTACAAAGCCCAAGAAAAATGATGAAATGATCTCCACCATTGGCCGCGGAACCGCGGCCAAACCCCCCTGTTGGCCGCGGATCCGCGGCAATTTAGAAAGATCGTTTGCCAAAATTTTGGGGCATGATTCTCTGCTATATTTTACCAACTTTTGAAACAAAAGATTCTGGCTTTGCACTATAAAAAGGCACCGAGAGCCTCTTGGAAAAGTTATCAAGCCGACGCGATCACGAAGTCCCAGACGGATCACGCATCCAGGATGATCATCAACGGTTTATCTACCTCCTTGGAAGAGATCGAGAAGCAACTAGTTTTGTAATCATTTTCTAACGAATAAAGTGTAGATTGTTCAAGTTGATTAATAAAGGTAGTTATTTTATTTAATTCTTTTGCATTTTATATTATGTTTTCCCTCTCTGTCTTTTCATCTTCTTCTCCCAACACGCGCGAGTAATTCTCCGCTTGTTAGGGTTCGTAGGATTAGGGAAGGCTAATGGACGATGAACATCCGTAAACCCTTTTTAAGTCCTATAAAGTTTATGAACTTTATCAAAAGAATCGTTAACATCCTAATCGGGCGCGCTAACAATTCTTTGTTAATTCCGACCGCGATTAGAGATTAGATTAATGATTGTTTTGGTAAAGGCTAGATATGAACGGAGTTCCGTGTCGAGATAAGGGTTAAGAGTGGGATTCCTTTTCCCTCCAGAAATCCTAATCTACACGCATCACCGTCGTTCTAGTTCTAAATCTATTAATGGATAAAAGGGTAACTTTTAATTAATCGTCCAAAACTACTAAATCCTAACGAACCCTACAAGCCCTCTTATTATATTAATTACATCTTTAAAATAATCTAGATCTATATTTTTGCATTCTTGCTTAACGTAGATCTAGAAACCATTCTTCAAAATTCTTTACCCCTCCTCTCTTTCTCAACACATCTAAAGTAAGAATAAAAGGTTCCACGTTTCCCAGTGGACGACCCGTACTCATCTCGGTCTAGCTACACGCGACACCGTTATTGATTGCAGTTAACTACAAACACACTTTTTCGTATCAATCAAATGGCGCCACGCGACACCGTTCTGATTGCGGTTACTTTAACTACAAACAAAAACACTTTTTCACATCAATCAAATAGCGCCGTTGCCGGGGATACGTGCGTAATTTTTTATTTTTACTATTTGTGTTGAATTCTTAGACGAGTCATATCATTATTAACACAAAACTGCAAATTGCATATTTAACGATTCGTGCGTGAATTTTTGCAAGGAGATCTGGAGTCACAGAATTAAGGAGAACAGGAAACAGAGAAATTTTTAGAGATCCAGAAGAGCACAGAAGGCTATACAAAAAATTTCATCAACTGTTCCTTCTGCCACGCGGCGGAACCGCGGCAAAAGTACCCCTTCTGCGGTGGAATCGCGGCAGGTTAGAGGAATTAGGGCTTCAATCTTCTCTGGTATCTTTCTTAACTCCTTCTCTCTCTCCCCAAATCCAATAAAATCTATTTTCTGCAGGATTCTTTGCAAAATTGCGCCGCTCAAAAAATCTTTTTGCAAAAGTTTTGTGATTGGTTTTGTTTTGCATATTTAATATGGATTTCTAAGGGGCAAAGACCAAATCAAGATTAGGTGGGGATTTCATCACCCTTCCTAAGCCCCACAAATCACAAACCGAGCATATAGATCAACCCTTCATTAATTTAAAAAAATATCTAGACCAGACTCTAAGGACTGTCGTGCTCAATAAGGACAGAGGAAGGTCGTGGGTAATCTATCGTTTATCCGCATTACTTTTGTAGTGCCTAGGCAAGTGTGACAAAGGCTAGTGGTTTTTAATTAGGCCCACGACGTGGTTCCTTCCCACTTACCTGGCACTTATCTGGCTACATGGGTAGTACGGAGGCGGTAGAGGATTGATCTTGTGGCTTGTCCGTTGGAAGTCTAGGAGCGGTCTAGAGACTGGACCTAGATGACCTTAGTTCTAAGGTTGCTTGTGCATCTTAGGGAGATTTGTCTTGAGTCCCACTTTTTCAAAACAAGCCAATTTTAAATCACACACACGCTGCCACTTGAACTAAACCCGCTTAGTGCATGCTCGGCTGGACACGGGATCCTAGTGCCCGTCTTGTCCGCGTTCCTGCTATCGACGCCGAAGTCGGTACTTCTTCATCTTCTTTTCCCCCATCACACACCACATCGACCGTGATGGACGGCACTCCATCTAATTATAACACTACGCTGCCACCGCCCGCAGGTGAGCAAAATCCACCGCGCATCTCTCTCCAAGAGAGATGCTATCCTATTCGTGGTCCCCTTCCTACTTGTCTATCTCTTCCACCACCTAACGGGGATAATTTCGAAATTAAATCCCACTACATCAATCTGCTGCCCAAATTTCACGGGCTTGAGTCGGAAGACGCGTACGTTTTCATCACCAAATTCGAAAACGTATGCGCAATGATGGGTACTTCACAATTGACTTTAGATGCTATGCGCTTACGTCTTCTCCCATTCACACTGTGCGACTTGGCAGAAAAATGGCTTTATAAAACTGCCGCATACTCTATCACTAATTGGGATGAATTCGTCGTAGCATTTCTTAAGAAGTTTTACCGAAATCATAAGACTGCACATATTAGGAGCCTGATCAACCAGTTCACCCAGCTTCCCAATGAACCATTTTGGAAGTGCTTTGAACGTTTCAAAGATCTGCTTGTCCAATGCCCCCATCACGGAATACAAAGATGGGATTTATGTCGGATTATATATGAGGGCATTAATCAAGCGACAAAGCAGATGCTTGAAACAATGTGTCAATGCAATTTCATGTCTAAACATGACGGTGAAGCGTGGAAATATCTGGAAGACCTTGCTGAAAACACGTTGCAGTGGGAAAGCGTAAGACCACCTACAACTAAGGGAGGTATTCACCAGCTCGATGTTTCTATCGCAGTAAAAGCTGAAATGGCAGCGATTCAGAAGAAACTCGATGCTATTGAAAACAAGTTCTTAACATTCTCCCTAAATCAGGTCACGCTTCCTAAGACCGTTTGTGGTTGCTGTTCGGATCCTTCACACTTAACGGAAGAATGTCCTATGAATGCTTTGTTTCAAGCTAATGCTGCTTTTCAGCAGCGACCTAGGAACGACCCTTATTCTTCCACGTACAATCAAGGATGGAGGAATCATCCTAACTTTGCTTGGAATCAAAACCAACAAAGCAATTATCAAAGACCTCCTCCACAGCAACCACAACCACAGAATCAGCCCCCCTTTCAGTCACAGAATTTCCAAAATCCGGCCAATATTTCTACACCACAAGTGTCCAGTACTGATAACTCACTTGCACAAACTTTGAATATGTTCATGAAATAATCCATGCAAATTTCGGCTGATATGAGGTCTTCTATTGATACCCTAATGAAAAACTCCTCTTCCCATGGTGAGAGTATTAAATCAATAGAAAACCAAATCGCACAGTTAAACGCCGCAATGAGTGCGAGAGAGAAAGGGAAGCTCCCATCTCAACCCCTACCGAATCCTGGCCATTCACAAAGTCATAATGTGAATGTCATTACTACGTTGAGATCGGGGAGAGTGCTGAATAACCGAGTGGGTGAGCAATTTGATGATAGTGACACATTTGATACCCCTTCTTCTTCTTCTTCTTCTTCTTCCCCTAATTCGTCTAGTCTCCCACCTTCGTCCGAGCCTATTCTCCGTTTTCCCCAAGGCTCAAACATTTCGCCAAATCTATCTAAATCGATGCCCACTCCAATTTTGGAATCGAATCCGTCGCCACAGTCTTCTCCACAAACGTTGGACCCAAAACTTATTGATCGAGCTCTATTTCCAAACCGATTAAGGGCTAACCGACCTAACCCGCAGATGGAGAAGATTGTGGAAATGTTTAAGCAAGTTAGCGTGAATATTCATCTCCTAGATGGTATTCAACAAGTCCCATCTTATGCAAGAATCCTTAAAGACTTGTGCACTAGGAAGAGAAAAACTCAAGTGCCTAAAAAGGTTTTCATGACGAGTAATGTTAGCATAGCTTTTACCCAACAAATACCAAAGAAACGTAAGGACCCCGGCTGTCCTACAATCTCTATTTCTATTGGGGGTAAAAATATAAATCGTGCTTTACTCGATCTAGGTGCTAGCGTCAACTTTCTTCCTTATTCAGTATACGAGCAGTTAGGAATTGGAGAGTTAAAACCCGCCCATTGTACTCTCCAAATGGCAGACCGATCTATCACCAAACCTCGGGGCGAACTAGAGGATGTGTTAATTAAAGTCGGGGAATTCATATTTCCCGTAGACTTTATTGTTTTAGATACACAACCTGTGGCAAACCCACGCAATCAAATCCCGGTGATACTTGGTCGACCCTTCCTAGCAACTTCTAACGCTGTGATTAATTGTCGTAACGGTTCTATGAACTTATCCTTCGGGAAAATGACAATTGAGCTTAATATTTACAAGCTAGGAAGTCAGCCATCAGAACCTTCTGCTCAATTGCTGGATGTTTGTTCCATCCACGAGATAGCTTCCGAAAGCTGCATGGATGAGGAGCTTTGCTTTGATGTTCTCGACAACATTAATGAGACATCGTTTGATCTTGCACCACTTTACAGTGAGGATATGTTCAATGAGTCCGACCTTGAGATTGAACCCGTTGACTCGTTGCAAAAGTCAGCAGCACTTTCCGAGTCAATATCTTATGCAAGTTTTGAACCTCTTCGGGAGTCCGAATATCATTCGCTTACCCCACCTTCTATTGTCTCTCCGCCAATTCTTGATCTCAAACCGCTACCTTCTCATCTTAAATATGCATATTTAGGAGAGAATGGGACTTTGCCAGTAATTATTTCCGCTTCTCTAGCCTTAGAGCAAGAGAATGCACTTTTGGCAGTGTTGAGATCGAATCGGGAAGCATTTGGTTGGACAATGGCTGATATCAAAGGGATTAGTGCCTTAATTGTTGAACATTACATACATCTGATGGATGAAGCCAAACCAACCCAAGACCCACAAAGACGGTTAAATCCCGTTATGAAGGAGGCGGTAAAGAAAGAAATCGTCAAGTGCCTTGATAGTGGAATAATTTACCCCATATCTGATAGTCAATGGGTAAGTCCAATTCATGTGGTCCCTAAAAAGTCTGGCATCACGGTCATCACTAACGAGGCTAATGAGTTAATCCAAACACGCACCCAAACTGGGTGGCGCGTATGTATCGATTACAGGAAACTCAATGCCGCGACGAGGAAAGATCACTTCCCTTTACCTTTCATTGACCAGATGTTGGAACGATTAGCGGGACACGAATACTACTGTTTCTTGGACGGATACTCTGGTTACAACCAGGTCCCCATCGCCGAAAATGATCAAGATAAAACCACTTTTACTTATCCTTTCGGAACTTTTGCTTATAGACGCATGCCCTTTGGGTTATGCAACGCTCCCGCTACATTTCAGCGGTGTATGATGGGGATATTTTCAGATATGGTGGAAAATTTTCTAGAAATTTTTATGGACGATTTCTCCATTTTTGGGGACTCCTTTGAGGACTGCCTTCGTAATCTTGACGCTGTTCTTACCCGCTGTAAGGATAAGAACTTGACTTTGAATTGGGAAAAATGTCATTTTATGGTCCAAGAAGGTATTGTACTTGGGCATATAATTTCATATAAAGGCATTGAGGTTGACAGAGCTAAAATAGATGTCATTCGAAACCTCCCTCATCCCAATTGCGTCAAAGATATACGATCCTTCCTTGGTCATGCAGGATTTTATAGGAGATTTATTAAGGACTTTAGCTAAATTGCTAGACCCTTAACCCTTCTATTGGCCAAGGACACTACTTTTCACTTCGATTCGGATTGTGAGGCTGCTTTTGAATCGCTTAAAGAATCACTCACTACAGCCCCCGTTTTATCATCTCCGGATTGGAACCACCCGTTCGAGCTTATGTGTGATGCATCAGATTTTGCCATTGGTGCGGTCTTAGGACAGCACATTGATAAGATGCCACATGTAATTTACTATGCAAGTAGAACCTTGAATAATGCACAAATAAATTACACAACTACCGAGAAAGAACTCTTGGCAGTTGCATTTGCATTAGAGAAATTCAGGCCATACTTGATTGGCTCGCCTATTGTGGTTTACACAGATCACTCCGCCCTACGACATCTTTTATCGAAGAAGGATGCAAAGGCCAGGCTAATACGTTGGATCCTATTGTTACAAGAATTTGATCTTGTCATCAAAGACAAGAGTGGATGTGAAAACGTTGTAGCCGACCATCTTTCACGCATCACTTCTTCGCCAACTGTGACCGTGCCGATAAATGACTCATTTCCCGACGAACAGCTCTTGAATGTATCCTACGAACCTTGGTTCATAGATATCGTGAACTATCTTGCAACGGGACTTATACCTAGCGATTGGTCGAAACAAGACAAACTTCGATTTTTATCCCAAGTGAAATATTTTTACTAAGATGAACCATATCTATTCAAGTATTGTTCCGATCAAATCATTCGCAGGTGTGTCCCTAACGATGAATTCAAGAGCGTGTTATCATTTTGTCATGATCAGGCATGCGGCGGTCATTTTGGACCTCGAAAAACGGCGGAGAAAGTTTTGCAATGTGGCTTTTATTGGCCAACATTATTTAAAGATGCATTTGAACATTGCAAAACTTGTCCGCGATGTCAGCATTTGGGTCGGATTTCATGAAGGAATGAGATGCCGCTCCAACCTATATTGGTTGTGGAAATATTTGATGTTTGGGGTATTGATTTTATGGGCCCTTTTCCCAACTCCTTTGGGAATCTCTATATCTTGTTAGCGGTTGATTATGTCTCGAAGTGGGTGGAAGCTATACCGTGTCGCACTAATGACAACAAAGTTGTCATTAAGTTCCTTAAAGAAAATATCTTTTCGCGATTCAGACACCCTCGCGCTATAATTAGTGACAACGGGACACATTTCTGCAATAGGTCTTTCGAGGCCTTGATGCGGAAATATTCAATCACTCACAAGCTTTTTACGCCCTATCACCCCCAAACAAGCGGGCAGGCTGAGATCTCAAATAGGCAGATCAAACAGATTTTGGAGAAGTCGGTTTCGAAAAACCGTAAAATTGGTCAACCAAATTGACAGATGCTCTTTGGGCATTCCGCACCGCTTATAAGACCGATCTTGGTATGTCTCTGTACCGCCTTGTGTTTGGGAAAGCATGTCACCTCCCTGTCGAGATTGAACATAGGGCAATGTGGGCTATTAAAGGGCTTAATTTTGATCTTGATCATGCAGGAAGCTATCGGAAGCTGCAATTGAATGAGCTAAGCGAACTCCGGGATGAAGCTTACGATAATGCGGTGATAGTAAAGAATAGGACCAAAGTGTTCCACGATAAGAATCTTTTTAGAAAAACCTTCACATCGGGGCAACAAGTCCTTCTTTACGATTCCCGTCTCCATCTTCATCCGGGTAAGCTTAAATCTCGTTGGAAAGGACCTTTTGTGGTGCGGTATGTACACCCGCACGGGGCAGTTGAAGTCGAAAATTTGAAAAACGGTTCGATTTTTAAAGTGAATGGGCATAGATTAAAACCGTATTTTTCTGCTGCCCCGCGGAGGAGCTCCTGTTTTTACAGGAGCTGCTTTATCAAAACTAAATTTCCTCCGCCTCACCTCCATGTTTTGGTAACTTTTTCACATTTTAAGAATGGAGGTAAGTAAAAAAAATGATTTGATTGAATATCTGTGCGTGTCAAAGAATAAGTTTGGGGTAATTTTTCATTTAACTATTATTTTACCCCTTGTATCTCTCCCTTAGTATACAGGTCCATATTCTCAAAAGGCTACATCAGTGAGGACACTGCTGAAAACAGGTTTGGGGGAGGTTTGTATTCACTGAATTATCTTTTGACACCGAGCATTAAAATTTTTTATAACAAAAGAGTAGAAAGTGAAAATTTACATCCAAAAGATAGGAATAGTTTAAGAAAACCAAGAAAATTAGAAGTTTCCTTAAACGAACTAGTAATAATTAGTTATGAGCTGTTGTCCCAAGGGTTAGTAAGATGAAGGAAGTCACTAATCTGAGGATAAAAATAAGTGTGAAAAATAGTTTCTATTCTGGAAGCCAAACATTTGAATGTTGATACCCTACTATATGCACTTACACACGTCTTGAAACTCGGGATAGTAATGGATACCTTGAAATGCTCTTGTCTAAAAGCTAAAGTATGAAGGAAATGAAAAAAATGAAGAAAATATAAAAATGGTGAAAAGAAAAATGAACAGTGGTTTTGTTATCGCCAAGGAAGCAATAAAAAAATATAGCGAGGGTGCCTCTTCACCTAGTGCCCTAAGGCCAACTGGTCTAGGAGTCACTGCTAAGCCTTAGGTGGTGCAAGACGAGGAAAATATTATCACCGAATCAGCAAGCACATGAGTAATCGGTCGGTTAGTACCTCAAGAAGTATTAACGGTCGCATGAAAATGTGTGAGCAAATCTAAGTATTCATCAAATTAAAAAGTACTAAGGTAGATGGACAAGAGTATGATAGCTTGAATTGAATTCTCCGAGTGTAGGGATGACCATTTCACACACGTAGGGTATATGATCAATGTTTGGATGAAAGGTAGGAATGAAGAATAAAGACGATGTTTTATTGAGGGATAATGTGATTTCTAATATCTTTTCATGACTATTAAGATAGGGCTCATGACAACTGAAAAGCTAGCATAGTTGGAAACTCTTCTTTTCGAAGTATTTCTTTTATGGTTCTTGTCTTTATATGTAAATTTCACCATCTTTCTTTTGTTATTGGATTTTGTGGGTGTAATCCGCTGAAAACCCTCAGGAGACAACACTCCTCCTACTAGGGACACCTAGAGGTTTAACGGCTTGTTGCACATGCTCAGTGCAATCGTGTTGCCTACGAAAGTGTGCTTAGTTTTCTTCTTTCTTTTTCTCCTCTTAAATAAACTAGTTTGCTCGGGACGATCAAAGATAAGTTTGGGGGTATTTGTTCAGTTGATAAAACTGCACATTTGTATTACATTTTTCCTACCATTTTCGTATTAAAAAAGGACTTTATTATGATATATTATATATATGAAGGTTTATGTGTAAAGATACCATTTTCCATGTGTTAATATATTTTAATTAGTATTTGGTAGGAAAATATATGCAAATAAATCTATTGACCAAATCCTAGTAGAACTAAGGCTACTAAATATTATTTGAGATTATTGTGCAGAATTTTCCAAGTTGTTATGCAGAATTTATCAAACAAATCAATTTGTTGAAGAAAACTTGCCAAATTAAGAATTAAAACTTGGAGACCAAGTCTGGAAGCAACCGAGAGAAGATTTCTGAATTCTGAAGGTGTCTAGGATTACCACATGTCACAATTACAAAGCCCAAGAAAAATGATGAAATGATCTCCACCATTGGCCGCGGAACCGCGGCCAAACCCCCCTGTTGGCCGCGGATCCGCGGCAATCTAGAAAGATCGTTTGCCAAAATTTTGGGTCATGATTCTCTGCTATATTTTACCAACTTTTGAAGCAAAAGATTCTGCCTTTGCACTATAAAAAGACACCGAGAGCCTCTTGGAAAAGTTATCAAGCCGACGCGATCACGAAGTCCCAGACGGCTCACGCATCCAGGTTGACCATCAACGGTTCATCTACCTCCTTGGAAGAGATCGAGAAGCAACTAGTATTGTAATCATTTTCTAATGAATAAAGTGTAGATTGTTCAAGTTGATTAATAAAGGTAGTTATTTTATTTAATTCTTTTGCATTTTACATTATGTTTTCCCTCTCTGTCTTTTCATCTTCTTCTTCCAACATGCGCGATTAATTCTCCGCTTGTTAGGGTTCGTAGGATTAGGGTAGGCTAATGGACGATGAACATCCGTAAACCCTTTTTAAGTCCTATAAAGTTTATGAACTTTATCAAAAGAATCATTAACATCCTAATCGGGCGCGCTAACAATTCTTTGTTAGTTCCGACCGCGATTAGAGATTAGATTAATGATTGTTTTGGTAAAGGCTAGATATGAACGGAGTTCCGTGTCGAGATAAGGGTTAAGAGTGGGATTCCTTTTCCCTCCAGAAACCCTAATCTACACGCATCACCGTCGTTCTAGTTCTAAATCTATTAATGGATAAAAGGGTAACTTTTAATTAATAGTCCAAAACTACTAAATCCTAACGAACCCTACAAGCCCTCTTATTATATTAATTACATCTTTAAAATAATCTAGATCTATATTTTTGCATTCTTGCTTAACGTAGATCTAGAAACCATTCTTCAAAATTCTTTACCCCTCCTCTCTTTCTCAACACATCTAAAGTAAGAATAAAAGGTTCCACGTTTCCCAGAGGACGACCCGTACTCATCTCGGTCTAGCTACACACGACACCGTTATTGATTGCGGTTAACTACAAACACACAATTTCGTATCAATCAAATGGCGCCACGCGACACCGTTCTGATTGCGGTTACTTTAACTACAAACAAAAACACTTTTTCACATCAATCAACTGGTTAACTTTGCAAACTAGTTTTTTTAAATTAATACAAAATAGTGTGATAAAATCTAGTAAATTTTTTATGTGACTTAATTAAGTTGTTTAACGAAAATTATAGCCACTAAAATTATTAAAACATTTAGATTGGTGCTAAAACGGGAAATTTAGGCTTACTAGGGTTCTTGAAAATAAATCGATTTGAGCAATTTTAAGGTTTTCACGAATTGCACCGTATTTTCATATAAATTTTAGTGCGTTATGAACGCGTGATTGGTACGTTGGGTTTCTCTCGATGGGTTGACGTTTGTACATCGACATCGAGGGTTTGTTTGGCTATTCCTGCATACGTAGGCGATAGGTTTTGACCAATACGTGATCCGCGTGCCGATTTGGTTTTCGTATACCGTTTCGATTTCGAATTGGGTTTTTATGCGACATGATACGTTGTGACATGCAGATACCCCTATGTGGACTTCGAGACGACAAGCAAGCGTGTGGCGACGTCGGCACCGGCGAGCAAGGACCAGGTGAGTAGATGTATATCTACGGGGAGAAGTCGGGTGGATGGCGTATAGCACCCCCGCAGTTCGTGGTGATGTATACGAATACGTATACATACATATTGATTTTATATTGTTTGAGATTATTGATGATAAAGATGGATTCTAGATGTTCTTGGATTGGTTTAGTGTTAGTTGCGAAACCCTAGAGTAGTGGTTGCACCCACACACACGCACACACATACTTGGATACATTCTTTCTTTTATCTGTGCGTATATAGGGATGTGTATATTTACACATGGGTATAGGACTATGTATTCATATACTGGATTTGAGGATAGTACTCGGGATATGAGATGAGTCGATGAGTTTGGGATTTGAGGCCGTGAGATCGGTGATGTGATAGGGTTCGTACGTATGATACGACATGATGTTTTAGCGGGTCCTTTAACGTAGCGTTTCATACACATGCATGCAAGATAGATGGTATCAGTATTATACTAGACGTAGGTCAGTACCTCGGATCTTGATGTTGGTAAAGAGCATACCAGATGAATGATGTGATGAATATGATATTGACCCGTACCCAGAATTGGGATGCCGTACGACGAATTTACGTACGAGCAATATATTGATAATAGATCCGCACTCTTCACTTGAGGAGATCATATTATAGATATTGTATCGACTGTAATACTTTTGAGGCGGGATCACCGACTGCTATATATATATATATGTATGTATGTATGTATCGACTCAGATGTTAGGCGGTTTCCTTACCTTTCGTTTAGCTTGTTAGCTCAGCCCTATAGTTAGTGTAGTTGTTAGACTAGACTAGATTCGATTCCTACCTATTTCAAAACTAACGAATCGTAGGGTATTTTAAAAGACGGGCCAAAGGATTTTACGGATATTTTAAAGGACGCATCTTTTCTTAAAAACACCGTAGCCCTTATTTTCTAAACACCACGATTCGTGTTATTTTAAAAGGCACTACTGTATGACTTATAATTATGTTAAATGCAGATTAGTTATCATTGTGTTTATCATTCAGCTCCCGTACATTTTTGTTGTTCGCTCCGCATCGCATACTTATATTGTGATTTCATATACCATTATTGACTTCATGATGTTAGGACACCAGCACCATTACCGATGATGCGTATGTTCCACGTACACTTACTTGCCGGCTCACATACATCATCATCGGTAATTGCCATGTCATGAACACTTTAGAAAATACTATTTCATGGACATATTTTGTTAGCTAATAGTTTAGACATGATATTAGTGTACTTGCCTTATATGCTAGTTTAGCCATTGTAATTATTACTTGCTACTTCATGCATGTTATTATTCACTGTTATGCCGCATTCATGGATTTTTATGCCTATATTCACTGTTTACATGCTATTGATGATTTGGATTCGGATTTTCATGAGATTTCCTGGAATTGGGGGAAAACCGCAAAAACATTTATAAACTTCTTTTCTCTCTCCTTTTAAATGAAAAGTGCGGTTTTCCCATGATGTATGAGTCGTTCACCATGTGTTTGCTGATGGATTTCGAGACCTGATTCGAGAAGTTGGATTAACCGTTTTGGGTACATGGTGGACCTGGAATGGTACCCCTGGGCAAGAAGTTCGAGTAGTAGACAATGAGCCTGGCAGGGGAAGACTATCTACCGGTGATTTTGCCCGACGCGTCGGATATCTGGAGGATACCGTCGTGGTCTTGAGATTGATGGTAGGGGCCGGTCCGGACTGACGGCGCCCTAGATAGTGAGATTGAGACATTGAGATTTTGAGATATCGAGGTATTGAGATTGATGATCTAGGCCAGTCCGGGTAGCCGGAGCCTGAGATATTGAGATATTGGGATTTATGTTTTGTGTCGATGCTAGACACTATTTATGCTGATTTCATTTATGATACCTCGTTTTGAAAATACAGAAATCTCACTAAATTATCAAAGCAGTTTCTTCATTTACATGTATTCTGTTTTCATGCATTTATACCTCATTCATATGATATATTGCTACCTGAGGCACTGACACGAGCACTTGGTATTACCGTTGTTTAGTGGTATACCCTAGCCATGGTTATAGGCTGCAGATTATATATTTGGGGATATATTATGATCGTATGACTTAGGATTGCGTTGTTCATGCGATTTCTGTTCGTAGATTTTTCTACTCACGAGTTGGCAACTCACCCCTGTTGTGCCACAGTTTCTTGCAGGTTTTGCCGTACAGGTTTCATTACGGCTTTACTGGCATTACTTCTTTTTCGGGTGACTTGCTAGTAGGTGGGCTTACTTATATCGTGCCCATCATTATACCTTGTATATTATTATTCTGTTGTATCTAGAAGTTCCATCAACCAAACATGTATTTATTTCAGAGATAGAGACTAGTGATGTTTATTCTTTCGACCTTAGAGTCGTGCATTATATTTCTATGGATTTCTTGTTGTTTTGAGTTTCCTTTTGAGTTTTGATCCTCGCCCTTGGCGTTGTATATTATATTGCTTGCGTGGTTGTGACCGTCGATTGACGAAGAGCTAGCTCCCGCTTGGGGATGCCTTTTTATTCATTTCGTATACTATTCATATTGTATCCCGTTTGGGAGCAAGTATTTACAAAGGAGACGCTGCCGAATTTTTTAGGAAATATTTGATGTTTTTAAAACGCATAATTCGGCTTATGCTATTAAACTACTTGCTTTAAGTTGGTTTTTCCTTCACTCTACTACTTTCTTGGTTTGGATTTCTGGATTTTCGGCTTACTTAGATTACGTACACCTCGAGACGTTTCATAGTTTAAGTGCCGGTCATGTTCCATACTTTCGGGTCGTGGCAAAGTTGGTATCAGAGCGTTAGGTTTTACCTTCGGAGTGTAGGATGACCCTTAGTTGATGGAGTAGGTGACTAAAGTAGAGTGACGTACCGTGGGTATGTTCTGCAGCATACTTACGATACGCTACTCCGCTTAAGAAACCTTAGGATGTACATTTCCTTCCACAGTATTATATTCCTTCCTATGATCTAGCCTCATCGGTACCAGTTATGGTTTTGTTACCACGGTTACACGGGTGTGGAGAGCTACGACTAGAGTTGCGGTCAGCACGAGCTCGTCACGAAATGAGGACTGACCAGGGTATGATTCCAGGGACATACGATTGGATAGGGAGGCTTCGTTTTATTGCGTTTTCGAGATACGAGCGTTTGATGGATCGCTTTTGTGAGATTTCTCGGACGTGCAGATCAGCACCAGAGGATAGGGCCACTGCAAGAGGCCAACCAGATTTTGATGATCGTTGATGTATTGCTTATTCAAGATGATTGAGGCATTGTTCAGTGTGCAGATGAGTGAGCCAGTTGTTGCTGCGAACGACGAGATATCGCCCCAGAAGCTGGAGCAATTGCAGTACAAGTTGTACTAAGAGATGATAGCAGGTCGCTAGTCATCGAGGATGAATGACTAGGACATGTAGTTCGTTCGCTACCCCGATGTGAGGTCATCAGATAGATTGATTCTAGCTAGAAACGACTTCACGTGGATACGTTGAGAGTCGATAGAGGCGATCGAATGTCAGAAACCTATTATTCCAAGTTTAAAGTATTCGAAAAGACATTCAGGCTATTCTATGGACCCTCTAGAAGAATGAAACCCTAACTCGACATAATGACCGTGTGAAAGCCTTTGAACCTTAGGATTTGCGGTAGTTTCGCAGCGCCATTAGTGAGGCTTGAGTTTGCCCTTCTACGGCTGGACCACCGATGCTGTGGTATGTACTCGATACAATTGAACTGTACCCAAGATGTTGAGCTCTTGGGGGATTATGAGGTTTTGACGAATCGATCAAAGGGTTCGACTTCCTTCGGATGCTAGGTGGTGAGATGCATTTCTTGGAAGACTCCAGATACGAGGATAGCCGTTGGAGCTCAGTCCATGCAGCCACGACGAGACGAGTCCGAAGCAGTCGACATTAGAGAAAAATGGAGTAAGATGTTCGTACGAGATCTTGATGAGACGATGTTCCACTCCGCCGACATCAGAGATGCGATACGCATGCCGTGGCATTATACTGGGATGTACCTTCCAGAAGGAGTCGCGATGAGTATGCAGCCGTTCCGGAACAAGAAACAGATATAGTAAAGGATGATGACTTCCGGACAGTTCAGCAGAGAAAAGATTTGGGATAGACCTCGACATGACTTTTATGGAATAAATTACGAGAAGACTCGGACCCAGGAGTGGTCATGTTACGCACACCAGCAGGCTAGGGTTCTGGATCGTCGACGAGATATGCTATGAGTGACCACGACAGTTGGCCAGAGATTCTTGGAGGATGTGCTTGAGTGGGACTATTCCGCCATACCTGATTTTGGTATTTTAGGCGATCTATTCGCATGATTGATTTTGAGGATTGAGTTTCATGATATTTGTTTTCATGCACCATGGTTGCACCTACTGACTATTTACGATTTTTGCACAGTTGTTACACTTGATATCGTTTTCGTGCCTTGGTTTCTCATGTTTATGATTTTATGGGTTTCATACAGTTGAGTTGATTTTGGTGCATATGTACGCACACGATTTGGTTTTTGCACTCGGTATGGTTCACATATGCTTGTAGTGCAGTGATACGCATTTTGTGCACTTAGATGCACTGGACTTCGATTTCGATTATGAAGCTCGATATTTGTTTTGTGCACCTTGTGCACCTGATTGGATATTGCGCATGTTCAACGCTTGATATTGGATTTCATGGTTTCGTGCATGATGGATGCACCTGGTTTGGATTTTCGCGCATGTTGGGCGCATGTTATGAGGTACGATTTTGGTGCACACCAGATGCACTAAATCGAGATTCTTCATGCATGTCAGATGCACCTGATTTTGCTGTCAGGCACACATGTTGCCTATGACAGATGTTGGGTGCACACCCGTTGCACCTAGATGTTGTTTCTGTGCACATGTATGGCACATTTTTGGATTTTGATTTCCGTGCGCACCAGACGCACGTAGTATTCATATATATTTGTGATTGATTTCTTTTGGAGCAGTATATTTTATGATACTTGCTATTTGGTTTAGTACTGAGCAAGACTAGTCAGACGACAATACCTGAGTATATTTTGCATGCATTGGTAGTTATCGAAGGGATTTCCAAGGAAGAGCTATAGTCTCAGTATTTACCTACGTGTCAGTGATGACAAGAAACTGTTTAAAAAAGGGAAGCCCTTCTAAATTGTTTTCAAAATGGCGAGACGTGTATGTTAAACAAAGGATATTATATATATATATATAGTTATTTTCTCACAATAGACGTCCGCCACTGTGCAGTGATACATACATCGCACAGCAATTTGAAAAGGTTTGGCATGCATTACTTCCAGACGTTTTAACGATGTAGATCATGTTGGTTTTCGTATTGGATCTTGGCATCGATGTCTTCCCTTGACTCCGATGAATGCGGGATGCTGGATGGAGTTTTGATTTTGAGTTATATGCTCACTTTTCATACGCATGTGTTGCGCTACGATTTGTTTTATGTATTTATGATTTCGGAGCCCCGACGACTTGATAGTTTTGCTGAAATGTTTTAGTATTTGGGGGGGTTTTAATTCAACTTCGGGGACCGAATTTCCTTAAGGGGGAAGATTGTAACGTTTTGAAAATCGTTTCGGTGAAATTTCGGAAAATCGGTAAAACAAGAGTGTTTTCCGTAAAAAGTCAAAATATAAATATCTTTTAATATAAAATTAAATATACATATTCTACCTATATAATTGCTAGTATTTGGTGTTTACTGAGTCACTGGTAAAATTTTTAATTTTCTGAAATTTTTTCCGAAATTAATAATTTTAATATTACCTTAAGCCGTCACTGATACATTTAATTAGGGAAAATTACAAACTGGAATGGGTTGAAACAAATTTTGTGCATCATAACACATTAAACAAAAATTTAAAACGTTGTTTTTGAAATGAAATGAAATTGCCAAACGGTTTTAGAAAATATCGAAGAAAAAGACTTTAAAAAAACAAATATGATATAATTAAAGAGTTTAGGTGTTAATTTGAGTATGGGGCAAGGTTAATTATCTTTTTCTCACACACTCACTCACATTTCCAGCCAATTTCTAGCCGAGCACAGCCCCCCCACTCTCTCTCCAATCACCTCATATTCTCATCTCTTTTAAGAAGAAAAAAGAATAATGAAATCAACAAACTATTAAGGTATGGTGTTAGGTAATTATGGTGGACTTTCTTGACCCTACTCTCTCCAATCACCTCACACTCCCTCCCCCTCCCTATTTGGCCGAGCCCTATTCTGCAGCAGCCCCTCTTCATGTCTCCACTTCTTTTCTCTTCAAAATCCTTCCATTTTGCTTCAAAAATCAATTCAAAGTCTCACGATTTCACCATTTGTCCTTTACCCAATATTCATTGACCCAAAGTGATTTGGATTGAGGAGCAAGGAGGCATCTTTGGGAGGCTTGGGTGCATGTTTGATCTCATGGTTGTGAGGTATAAATCCCAACCCATGTTTAAATTGTTGTTGAATTACTTCCATCTACCTAATTAGGAGTTAATTATGGTTTTGATGTTAAAGATTTAACTTTCCAGAAAGGGATTTGAATGCAAGTTAGGGTTTTGAGTAATTGGTGTATAATTGTGTGATGTATTTAAGCTCTTATGACATGTTAAAACAAAGTTAGTAGCTAGGTTGCTAATTGTTAGTTTAAAATTGTTAAAACTGGTTAACTTTGCAAACTAGTTTTTTTAAATTAATACAAAATAGTGTTATAAAATCTAGTAAATTTTTTATGTGACTTAATTAAGTTGTTTAACTAACATTATAGCTACTAAAATTATTGAAACATTTTGATTGGTGCTAAAACGGAAATTTAGGCTTACTAGAGTTCTTGAAAATAAATCGATTTGAGCAATTTTAAGGTTTTTACGAATTGCACCATATTTTCATATAAATTTTAATGCGTTATGAACGCGTGATTGGTACGTTGGGTTTTTCTCGATGGGTTGATGTTTGTACATCGACATCGAGGGTTTGTTTGGCTATTCCTGCATGCGTAGGCGATAGGTTTTGACCTATACGTGATGCGCATGCCGATTTGGTTTTCGTATGCCGTTTCGATTTCGAATTGGGTTTTTATGCGACATGATACGTTGTGACATGTAGGTACCCCTATGTGGACTTCGAGACGATAAGCAAGCGCATGGCGACGTCGGCACCGGCGAGCGAGGACCAGGTGAGTAGATTTATATCTACGGGGAGAAGTCGGGTGGATGGCGTATAGCACCCCCGCAGTTCGTGGTGATGTATACGAGTACGTATACACATATATTGATTTTATATTGTTTGAGATTATTGATGATAAAGATGGATTCTAGATGTTCTTGGATTGATTTAGTGTTAGTTGCGAAACCCTAAAGTAGTGGTTGCACCCACACACACGCACACGCATACTTGCATACATTTTTTCTTTTATCTGTGCGTATATAGGGATGTGTATATTTACACATGGGTATGGGACTATGTATTCATATACTGGATTTGAGGATAGTACTCGGGATATGAGATGAGTCGATGAGTTTGGGATTTGAGGCCGTGAGATCGGTGATGTGACAGGGTTCGTACGTGTGATACGACATGATGTTTTAGCGGGTCCTTTGACGTAGCGTTTCATACACATGCATACATACATAGATGGTATCAGTATTCTACTAGACATAGGTTACTATCCCGGATCTTGATGTTGATAAAGAGGATACCAGATGAATAATGTGATGAATGTGATATTGACCCATACCCAGAATTGGGATGCCGTACGACGAATTTACGTACGAGCTATATATTGATGATAGATCCGCACTCTTCACTTGAGGAGATCTTATTATAGATATTGTATCGACTGTAATACTTTTGAGGAGGGATCACCGAATGCTATATATATATATATACAAATATATATATATATGTGTGTGTGTGTGTGTGTGTGTCGACTCTGATGTTAGGCGGTTTCTTTACCTTTCGTTTAGCCTGTTAGCTCAACCCTATAGTTAGTGTAGTTGTTAGACTAGATTCGATTCCTACCTATTTCAAAACTAACGAATCGTAGGGTATTTTAAAAGACAGGCCAAGGGATTCTACGGATATTTCAAAGGACGCATCTTTTCTTAAAAACACCGTAGCCCTTATTTTCAAAACACCACGATTCGTGTTATTTCAAAAGGCACTACTGTATTACTTATAATTATGTTAAATGCAGATTAGTTATCATTATGTTTATCATTCAGCTCCAGCATATTTTTGCTGTTCGCTCCGCATCGCATACTTATATTGTGATTTCATATACCATTATTGATATCATGCTGTTAGGATACCAGCACCATTACCGATGATGCGTATGTTCCACGTACACTTACTTGACGGCTCACACATATCATCATCGGTAATTGCCAGTCATGAACACTTTAGAAAATACTATTTCATGGATATATTTTGTTAGCTAATAGTTTAGACATGATATTAGTGTACTTGCCTTATATGCTAGTTTTGCCATTATAGTTATTACTTGCTACTTCATGCATGTTATTATTCACTGTTATGCCGCATTCATGGATTTTTATACCTATATTCACTGTTTACATGCTATTGATGATTTGGATTCGGATTTTCATGAGATTTCCTTGAATTAGGGGAAAACCGCAAAAACATTTATAAACTTATTTTCACTCTACTTTTAAATGAAAAGTGCGGTTTTCCCATGATGTATGAGTCGTCCACCATGAGTTTGCTGATGGATTTTGTGACCCGATTCGAGGAGTTGGATGAACCGTTTCGGGTATATGGTGGACCCGGTAAGGTACCCCGAGACAAGAAGTTCGAGTAGTAGACGATTAGCCTAGCAGGGGAAGACTACCTACCGGTGATTTTCCCCAACGCGTCGGATATCCGGAGGATACCGTCGTGGTCTTGAGATTGATGGTAGGGGCCGGTCCGGACTGACGGTGCCCTAGATAGTGAGATTGAGATATTGAGATTTTGAGATATCGAGGTACTGAGATTGATGATCCAGGCCAGTCCGGGTAGCCGGAGCCTAAGATATTGAGATATTGGGGTTTATATTTTGTTTTGATGCTAGAAACTGTTTATGCTGATTTCATTTATGATACCTCGTTTTGAAAACACAGAAATCTCACTAAATTATGAAAGCAGTTTCTTCATTTACATGTATTCTGTTTTCATGCACTCATACCTCATCCATAAGATATATTGCTACCTGAGGTACTGACACGAGCACTTGGTATTACCGTTGTTTAGAGGTATACCCTAGCCATGGTTATAGGCTGCAGATTACATATTTGGGGATATATTATGATCGTATGACTTAAGATTCCGTTGTTCATGCGATTTCTATTCGTAGATGTTTTATACTCACGAGTTGGCAACTCACCCCCATTAAGCCACAGTTTCTTGCAGGTTTTGCCGTACAGATTTCATTACGGCTTTGCTGGCACTGCTTCTTTTTCGTGTGACTTGCTAGTAGGTGGGTTTACTTGTATCGTACCCGTCATTATACCTTGTATGTTATTATTCTGTTGTATCTAGAAGTTCCATCAACCAAACATGTATTTATTTCAGAGATAGAGACTAGTGATGTTTATTCTTTCGACCTTAGAGTCGCGCATTGTATTTCTATGGATTTCTTGCTGTTTTGAGTTTCCTTTTGAGTTTTGATCCTCGCCCTTGGCGTTGTATATTATATTGCTTGCGTGGTTGTGACCGTCGATTGACGAAGAGCTAGCTCCCGTTTAGGGATGCCTTTTTATTCATTTCGTATACTATTCATGTTGTATCCCGTTTGGGGGCCGGTATTTACAAAGGAGACTCTGCCGAAATTTTCAGGAAATATTTGATCTTTTTAAAACGCATAATTCGGCTTACGCTATTAAAACTACTTGCTTTAAGTTGGTTTTTCCTTCACTCTACTAGTTTCTTGGTTTGGATTTCTGGGTTTTCGGCTTACTTAGATTACGTACGCCTCGAGACGATTCGTAGTTTAAGTGCCGGTCATGTTCCGTACATTCGGGTCGTGACATTCACAAGCCATTGGTGTAAGTTGGTTCACCTAAGATGTATACAGGTGCTCATTGGGTTATGAGTACATCGGACAGACTCGCCGGGAACATGCTAGTTGGTATTATACCTGTCATCAGATAGCACTTCCATGGTGGCATGTGTACAGGTTTGTCTATCGACCTTAGATCGTTATTTGTCTCGTGTACGTTTCCACTGTGCTTTGATTACTACCCTATCACGGCTCAAAGGAGTCGTGCAAACAGGTTTTAGTTGGGTACAGTCCCGAGCCACATGGAGGAAGTGAGCGGATCGGCAAGGGATTCGTTTCTCCCGGTATTGGGGGTGAGATCGCGCTATTTCTGGAGAGCCATTACACAAAGTCCCTGGCTAGGGCAAGCTAGATTTACAGGTAGGTATTCCAGTAGTTTCTAAGGGTGTTCTGGGCTACACTCTGACACAACTTATACCGCTATTGTGGGTCTGACGTTTACCAGCCCCCAGGCCGATATGCGATACTCAAAGACAAACGGACCGAACTGTATGAATATTGTCACTGACAGGCTCAATAGGGTTTCAGGATGAGTTCGCTCATCAGCTTCCCTTTCACTCAATACATGGGCAGCCGTTACGTACAGCTAGTACCACTGACGTGCTTGTGGTTAAACCTACTGCCAGCGTATTGACAAGTCTTTTGGGTCCCCCACAGAAACTTTTCCAAGTTCGGGCAAAACATTGTAGAGGCCGTATGGTTTTATGGCAGGGTTCGATCATATACGTGCACTAGTGCACGGGTCATGATCGGACGGATCGTACTAGCGGGTTTTGGTTTAAGCCGGATCCTAGTATTAGATTGGTTAGATTACTTTCGTCTCGTTGTATTCATATTCAGTCGGAATATGGATGCAGGTGTGTATATACAGGTGACGGGTATTCTTATAATCCGTAGCGAGTTTACTTTAGGGCTTCCATTTCATTTGAATTAAAACATTTGGTTTAAATTGTGACTCATTTCCTTTTTTGGAATGGTTCATTAATGAGGCATGGGCACACTTGGTGACTCATGGTTTTGTGCTAGGTATTTGTGTGTGTAGGGTGATATTTTTTGACAAGGGGGCTGCTGGAATTCTGCAGGGGTATTTTTTGTGTGATGCTCACAAAATGTCACAACACTCACACAAATTAAAATAAAAAGCTCATTTCTTTTAGTGCTCACAAGTTCTTCACTTCATGGCAACACTTCAACCTCCACTCTATCCGTTTCATGTGTTGAGAATCCTAGAGTGTATTGAGACAATGTAATCACACACTATCTCTACTTCATTTTGGACATGTCGTCTAGAAAACTTCATGTCCGAGTTTCTTCGGTTTGAAGCGGGAGCCCGTATAAAGATTCCTCGACGTGGAGACACCTCGATGAGCGAGATCGGAGAGCGGACTTCGTTGGAGCAGCCATGAGGAGTTTCGTGCAGACATTGAAGACCGAAAGACACAGATCGATCAGTATAATCTCTCCAAACTCTTTTAAAGTTTTCTAGTTTACGATTAATGGAACGATCCGGGTTTCAAGGTTACGCTAGCGCCATTTTGAAAAAGTTTTAATCCGCATTTGGCCTCGGATTGATGGCCGGGGCGCTACCGTAGACTTACAGACACGGCTAAAAGGCTTCGTACATAGTGGGAGTAGCGGAAAGGTGTGCAAGCTAATTAAATCAATTTACGGATTAAAGCAGGTATCACGAAGCTGGAACATCTTTTTTGATGAAGCGGTCAAAGAGTTTGACTTCATCAAAATTGTAGATGAACCATGTATATACAAAAAGGTCGTAAAGAGTAAGGTTGTCTTCCTCGTATTGTATGTGGATGACATAACCTTGATAGGAAATGATGTTCCTATGCTACACTCGGTCAAGCTCTTCTTATCATAAAAGTTATCAATGAAAGATCTGGGTGATGCCTTCTACATCTCTGGGATTAAGATCTATAAAGATAAATCTAAGCGGATGTTGGGATTGTTCCAATCTAAGTATATTGACACCATACTAAAGAGGTTTAGGATGGAATATTCTAAGCGTAGTAATTTACACGCTTGCTCAAGAATCACTCTCTCCAAATAGATGTCTCCCAAGGCTGATTTGGAGAAGGCTCGCATGCAAGGGATTGTTAGTGTAATTTGCCCTAGAGGCCATTATTGTATAGTACTAGTTTGTATATTATAATTTGAAAGCTTTGGATTTTTACACGGATTTATAATAGTCTTTCTCAATATAGTAGTATGCTACTTGGTTTGTATCTATTTTAATATGTGTATATGTTTCTTTTAACGCATCTCTAATACATATTGGTAGAGCCTTTAGGATTTTTGCTTGACTACCAGCATTATGATGGCAATCACACTAGTGGGGGTTAGGTAGTCTATAAGCACATCCTTATACAGGTCTCTAGTCGTAGGATTATCGAGACAGGACATTGATACTCCAGAGTAGACTAGTTTATACGCTTCTCATCCCAGCAGGGGAGATGGTATATCCCACAGCCAGTAGTACGTCGTACTGTAGATAGTATGCAGGTGCTCATTGGGTTATGAGTTACATTGGATGGACTCGTGGGGTACTACTGGTTGGTACTATACCTATCATTAGGTAGCAGATCCCAGTTGACATGGGTATAACATAGTCCGTTGACTTGACACTGCTATTTCGCCTCAAGTGTGTTCCCACCGTTCTCAAATTATTACCCTACCATGGCTCTATTGGGTCATGCAATCTGGTAGTAGTTGGGTGCAGTCCTGAATCACTTAGAGGCAGTGGCGGTTAGGCATGATTCATTTCTCCTGCTATTGGGGGTTGAACCCACTGCCAAGCGTACTGTCGAGTCTTTAGAATCCCACACAGAGGGTTTCCCTTCTTCGGGCGAAACGATGTAGAGGTTGTATGGTTTTACGACAGCGTTTGACCACATACGAGTATTCATGCGCATATGATGTTCGGGCAGACAATACTAGTGGGCTTTGATTTAAGCCGGATCCTAGTATTTCATTATTGGATTAGTTATGTCTTATTGTATTCGTGTTTCTCGGAATACGGATACGGGTATGTATATACGGATGCGAGGGGCATTCTTGTAATTATTCAAGTTTGCTTCTAGATGATTAACACCTCATTATTTGATTTAGCATTTTAGGTTAAATGCTTAATGAGGTGGATATTGTGAGGATGAAATCTTTATGGTATTTTAGTGAAATTGAGCATGGCTTGTTGTTGACTTTCTTAGACTATTTGTGGAAAATGAAGACTTAGATATTTTGGGATATTTGTGAGATATTTGTGAGAGATATTTTTATTTTCCTTAAAGTTAAAAATATAAGCAATTCTTTAGACTTCACTCTCATTATCATAAACACATTCTCCCTCCTCTCAAGCTCTCTTCATCTTCCTCAAGAACCCTAATTGTCTCATGAGTTGAGAATTCTAGGGTTTGTGAGATAAATAGATCCTTTGGCACTCTCTACTCACTCTAGACTACTTAGTTTGGCACACCAAGTGACCTAGTTACCTCATCTTGGAGGTGGAAGCTCAAGGTTGGAACTCCCGGGTGGATCTTCTTCAACTTCGAGAAGCCGACGAGGAGCCGCGATCCATTTTCACTCCAAGGAGCTCATGAAGAGGAAGAGGACAGAAAGAAGACTAGAAAGACATGACACTATGGGGTATAAATTTCATCTGAGTAGTTAAACCTCAAGTAGTATGCTTGCTAGGGTTTGTGATCGATCCTTGGTTTAAGTCGGTGTTTCGAAGCCCGTAAAAATTATTTTTTGCTATTTCCGCCTCCCGGCAAACACGCGGGGTGTGCGACATCGACTTTTAGTAAGATCAGAGCATCTCATAAATCTTAGATAGCTTGTAGCGACGTTAGAAATCCGCCTTTTTTGTAAAGCAAAATTTTCTGACAAAAACAGTTTCCAAAAATGATGTTTTGAGTTGTTTGCACACCCCGAGGGCTCACGGTTTGAACCGAGAAGACACCGGGTGGAGCGTGCACACCCCGAGAACACCTTAGGGAGGACCAAAGGCCAGGCCCACACCCCAAGGCCACCACAAGGTGACCTTGGGGGTGGGTGACCCGAGAGCACCCTAATTGGGTGCTCTCGGGTCTGCCTACCCTAGGGGGCCACTTCGTGGTGGCCCCCGAGGGTGGGTACTCCATCGAGGCCCCCATTAGATAGTTAATTTTGGTATCTTCACCTCTGCAAAGATTCGGGAGGGTTTCGAGTTCGTTTTGATTCCCGGATTGACTTTAAACGATCGGTTTTGGAACTTTAGCTCATTGGATTTTTCAAGTTTTGGAAAAATTGTTTTAGTTTACTAATTGCGTGCGGAATTCTAATGTCGCAGTTAATTTACAAGCTTTGTGATGTGTATATGTGTTTAGAAATGTCGATTAATTTCTATACATCGATTAGTCGGGGTTGCACATATTTTTAATGATCTTATGATGGTTTGTGTAGATGAACTTGTTGGATCGTCGTGGATGAATAGTCGGGGATCTGAGATGAGTGTTTTATCTTTCATTCGATGTAAATTGTAAAGTGATGTAATATTATCTTGCGGGGCACGTCCGGGTTGAGGTTTTAGCCACCGTTGTATTATTTCTTTTATTGTTTGCTGCTCCTAGGATAGACCCTAGGTGGGGTGCATAAACTACCGGGTTCTTGAAGTGCCGAGTGGGCTACTCACTTTGATGAGGGAGGTTGATTCACTTCGGGAATTTGGTGGGTAGTTTTCCGCACCCGTAGTGGTCTAGGGTGGGGTTTGGCTATTCAACACGACCGTGGAATCCGTCTTTTGTTATAGGCTCAAACGAAACACAGAATTTCTAGTATATCCAATATGTTCATCTATGATCTGGAATGCCTATTATTGCGTGGGACGAATGTATATATCTATATATGATATCTAGTGGGCGTTACTTATGTTTTGCATTTGTGCTAGTCCAGCCCCCGCTCTGTCATTAGTTAAGTAACCTAACGGGTGATGACGGGGCCTCGCGGTGATTGCGGATGGCATAAGCGTTCGTTGTATTTTCGTTCTTTTTCTGCAACGGTAGGTTAATTGATGGTACCGCATTACATTAATGCAAAGAAAATAAACCAAAGCTGAATCGTTGGAACAATTTTAAAACCACTCAGTTTTTTAAAACAACAAAACCGTTAAAATGCGGAGCATAAACCACTCCTTTTAAAAGCTATCAGGTTCCATCGATTATATCAAGTACAATACGTTCACGGTTTCACCAAAACCATTCGTAGCCCTCCGTCAGTTCAGTTGGATATTCAGTAGTATTCAAGTTATATATTTTCACCTTTGCCAAGGCATAGTGATTGGTAGCTGCTGAATATTCATCTGTAGAATAGATAAATGCATTGGTTTGGGACGGTCGTACTGCTATTTTGGCCTTTGTTAAGGGTATGTACGGGTGGGTTCAAATTAACCTAGACAATGACGGGTAGAACTTGACATGTCACTTATGATATGTTGGCTTTCATCAAGGTCATAAGAGCATAGGGCAAAAATATACATTGGGAGTTTCTAAAGAAACTGAAACTTCCTAGTGTTACATACCATTTGAAGTGTGATAATTTTAGTAGGATTCCTTTGACTTCATCACACAATGATATTTGGATCCCGATCCTACTGTGAGTATATGCTACTCCTCGGGAGATTTTTCACTTAACGATCAATCCTATAAACAAGTAGGTGTCTACAATAGTGTTAGCGGGGCTAGGCCTCTATGGAAAAGAGGTTATTTAACTAAGAAACTTCGCGAAAGTGTCGTAAAACCTCCCTCAAAGTACCGATACTAACCTGGCTGAAAGGTTAAGCAAGTATTGTACGATGAGATTAATCCTGACTAATTCCTCTTTTATAGTTTGAGGAAGGATTTGAGAAACAGCGGGAGCCATCCTGTTTAGATAAACTAAAAACCAATCTAAACTTGCAAGAGCATCATGCTAAAGTGTTTCTTCTCTATCTCCTAATTGCAGCGACCAAGATGACAGGCCTTAAGTTACTATTAGATAAAAACATATTGACGGGGCCAAACTATAAAGATTGGTTCAGGAATGTCAAGATGGAAATCACATATGATAAATTGAGCTATATCCTTACTAATAAAGCCCTCGCCATCCCAGGTCCAGTTTCCAGCATCGTGTATAGGGAAATCCGTAAGACCGGGAAACTAACAGCGCGAAAGCCAAGTGCGTCGTGCTGGCCTCTATGGACAATGAACACCAGAGGCGGCATGAGAATATTGATCTTGAAGCCATATTCATCCATACCAAGAAATTATATAGAGAGCAATTTCGTATCGCAAGATACGAGACCTCGAAGAAGTTATTTCAGGCGAGATTGGCAATTGGGTCATCTGTAGGGGAACATGTCCTTAAGATGATCGGCTACATTAAGGAGATGGTAGACCTAGGGACCATGTTGGAGAACGAGCTATATACAGACTTGATTCTGCTGTTCCCCCTTCCACCTACACCCAATTTATCTTGAATTTTAAAATTCATGGTAAAGAAGTTGAACTTCTGGAACTCCTCAACATATTGAGGAGTGCTAAGGGAACCCTGCAGAAATCCACGAAAACACCTGCTCTACTTATTGGTGGAGCTTCTTCTTCTAGATCCAAGGCGAAAGCCAAGGGAAAGAAGAAGAAGACCTCCACCAAGTTGAAAGGCTGTGTTAGTAAGGTGGAAGCGAAGGGCAAAGCAAAAGTGGCAGGGCCGACAGTAGGGAAGGAAGAATACTTCTACTGTCATAAGAAGGGCCATTGGAAGAAAGATTGCAGGGCGTGGAAAGCCAAGAACCAGGACTCGAAGCACGTTATGGCTTCAGCTTCAGCTGTGTTTGTAATTGAAAACTGTCTGTCAATCAGCTCTACTTCCTAGGTATTGGATACCGGATCAGGATCTCATATCTACAATTCTTTGCAGGCACTGAGAAGCCGTAGAGTTCTGAAGACCGGTGATATAACCCTCAGGGTTGCTAACGGAGCGAGCATGGATGCTGTGTCCGTAGGGGAATATCACATAGGGTTGACAAGTGGACATATTTTGGTTTTGCGCAACTGTTTTTGTGTACCTAGTTTGACTTGTAATATCATTTATGTATCTATGTTATCTATGGAAGGTTATGATTTTACATTTGTAAGCGATGTCGTAAACATCCACCTTAATCATTGTCTGATTGGGTCAGGTACAGTAAACAACGGTATATACGTATTAAACCAACTACAAGTTTTCAATATCCAGAACACACATAAAAGAAAGACTCCAGAATTAAATAAAGCTTTCTTATGGTATTGTAGACTGGGTCACATCAACGAAACAAGGTTAACCAAGTTACATAAAGAAAGATATTTGGATCCGTTCGAATATCAATCTTATTCAACTTGTCAATCATGTCTCAAAGGAAATATGACAAAGAATAAGTTCACTGGACACGGAGTAAGAGCGAGCGAGCTCTTGGAACTCATACATAGCGACGTGTATGGTCCAATGTCTATATTTGGATCCGTTTGAATATCAATCTTATTCAACTGTTTTTTTCTCATCATGCCCACTTTTTGGAAAATCAATTTTTAGAAAAAGAAACTAGTGTGAGCGCAATAGAACTGGAAGAAATTCCAGAACCACGAGCTATTACCGAAAGCTTGGTAGAACCAGAGCTTTCAAAAGAATAGGACATTCCCGCGCCACTCCGCAGGAGTAGTAGGCTGTCTCATCTGCCTAAGAGATACTACGGTTTTCTTATAGACGGAGATAGAGAGGACTGCATCATTTATAATGATGAGCCAACTAACTTCCACCAAGCCATTCAGAGCACATACACAGTAAAATGGCTGGATGCAATGCGGACCGAGATGGAGTCCATGTACACCAACGAAGTATGGACTTTGGACATTGCTCCAGAAGGCATAAAACCTATAGGCTGCAAATGGATCTTCAGAAAGAAGATTGGTGTAGATGGACAGGTTGAAACCTATAAAGATAGACTTGTTGCAAAAGGATTTTGTCAAAGACCTGGCTTGGACTATGATGAAATATTTTCACTAGTGGCTATGCTCAAATCCATCCGGATCTTTCTTGCCGTTGTTGCCTTCCAAGATTATGAGATTTGGCAGATGGACGTAAAGACCGCCTTTCTGAATGGGAATTTAGAAGAGTGCGTCTATATGGATCAGCCAAATGGTTTCATTTAGAGTGGGAGCAGCGTGAAAGTGTTCAAGTTGCTTAAGTCCATTTATGGACTAAAGAAGGCATCACGGAGTTGGAACATCTGTTTTGATGAGACGGTCAAAGAATTTGACTTTATCAAAAATCCAGATGAACCATGTATTTATAGTAAGATTGTAGCAAGAACTGTAGTATTCCTTGTCTTGTACGTGGATGACATTCTTTTGATAGGAAATGGCATTCCTATGCTACAATCTATCAAAGGGTTATTTTCACAAAGGTTCTCCATGAAAGACCGGGGTGATGCCACTTACATTCTTGGGATCCAGATCTATCGTGATAGATCCAAGAGGATGTTGGGACTTTCACAGTCTAGATACATCGACAACATACTGAAAAGATTCAGTATGGAAGATTCAAATAGCGGTAATTTACCGGCTTGTCACGGAATCACCCTTTCCAAAGAGATGTCTCCCAAGGCTGATTTGCAAAGGGATCGCATGTCTATTGTACCCTATGCTTCTGCAGTAAGCTCTATAATGTATGTGATGTTTTGTACCGGACCAGATTTAGCTACGCACTGAGCATAGTAAGCTGGTATCAGTCAAACCCTGGGGAGAAGCACTGGATAGCAGAAAAGAATATTCTCAAGTATCTGAGAAGGACTAAGGAGATGTTCTTGGTGTATGGAGGAAAAGAGCTCTAGATCGAGGCCTTTGCTGACTCCAGCTTCCAGAGTGACAAGGATGACTCCAAGTCCATGTCGGGTTATGTCTTTACCCTCAATAGAGGGGCGGTCTGTTGGAAGAGTTCCAAGTAGGACACCGTTGCTGACTCGACGATAAAAGTGGAGTATATCGCAGCTTGTGACGCCGCAAAAGAAGCTGTTTGGATGAGGAAGTTCTTAGAAGAACTTCAGGTGGTTCCGTCCGTTGTTGACCCAATACCTCTGTATTGTTACAACAACGGGGATATAACTTTACCAAAGGAACCCAGGTCCCATCAGAAATCCAGACACATTTTTAGGCGGTATCACCTGATCAGGGAGATCGTGGATCGCTGGGAGATTGAGGTGCGGAGAGTTTCTACAGAGGACAACACTGCAGATCCAATCACAAAGGCCATCTCTCAGATGCAGTTCGAGAGGCTATTCGATATGATAGGTCTTCGATATGCCAGCACACGCCTTACTGTAAGTGGGGGATTGTTAGTGTAATATGCCCTAGAGACCATTATTGTATAGTACTAGTTTGTATATTATATTTTGGAAGCTTGGGATATATTCATGGATTTATAACAGTTTTGCTCAATATAGTAGTATGCTACTTGGTTTGTATCTATCTTAATATATGTATATGTTTCTTTTAACGCATCGCTAATACATATTGGTAAAGCCCTTAGGATCTTTGCTTGACTACCAGCGTTGTGACGGCAGTCACACTAGCGGGGATTGGTTAGTCTACAAGCACATCCTTATACATGTCCTTAGTCATAGGATTATTGAGACAAGACATCGATACTCCAGAGTAGACTAGTGTATACGCTTCTTATCCCAGCAGGGGAGATGGTCTATCCCATAGCTATTAGTACGTCATACTAGATATAGTATGCAGGTGCTCATTGGGTTATGAGTTACACTGGATGGACTTGTAGGGTACTGCTGGTTTGTACTATACCTATCGTCAGGTAGCAGTTCTCACGTGACATGGGTACAACATAGTCCATTGACTTGACACTGCTACTTCGCCTCAAGTGTGTTCCCACAGTTCTTTGATTACTACCCTACTATGACTCTATTGAGTTGTGCAAACAGGTAGTAGTTAGGTGCAGTCCCGAAGCACTTGGAGGCAGTGGCGGTTAGATAGGATTCGTCTCTCCCGGTGTTGGGGGTTGATGTCGCGCTGTGATTCGGAAAGCCATTACTCAAAGTCCCTAGCAAGGGCAACCGAGATTTACTGGTAGATACTCAAGTAGTTTCTTAGGGTGTTTTGGGCTGCACTCCGACACGACTTATTGTGCTATTAGGGGTCTGGCGTTTACCGCCCCCAAGGCCCGATATGCGATACTCTTAGAAGAATAGACCGGAATGTACGGAGATTGCCACTAACAGGCTCAATAGGGGTTCATATGAGTTTGCTCGTCGGCTATCTTATCGACAGATACCTGGGTAGCCGTTACGTGCATCTAGTACCGCTGACGTGCTTGTGGTTAAACCCACTACCAGTGTACTTTCTGTTCTCTATAGTGTCCTAAAGTCAATTATTGGATTGCAGGCACACGATTGCGATGATTGAGGGAGGACCTATACGGATAGAACAGTCTTACTCGAGATGATAGTATGTTATCTGGTTTGTCTTTATCATCGTGTACATGCTTTATGTGACATTACAGATCACTATTACATTTTGATAGAGCCTATAGGATTCTTGCTTGACTACCTGCAGTATGATGACAATCATATACGTGAGAGCTGGGTAGTCTATAAGCACATCCTTAAATGTCCCTAGTCATGGGAGTATCGAGACTGGGCATCGATACTCCGGAGTAGACTAGTGTGTACTTATCGAGACCCCGACGAAGGGCGGTGGCCAGTCTAACAAGATATTGGTGTCAGTTAGTCACCTAAGATAGTATACAAGTGCTCATTAGGTTATAAGTAGACTGAACGAACCCGCTGGGAACATGTTAGTTGGTATTATACCTATTGTCAGATAGCGGTTCCCAGGTGACATGAGTACAGGTTAGTCTGTCGATTTGAGATCATCATTTGTCTTGTGTGAGTTCCCACTGTGCTTTGATTACTACCCTACCACGGCTCAAAGGAGTCATGCAAACAGGTTTTGGTTGGGTACAGTCCCGAGCCACATGGAGGCAGTGAGCAGATCGTCGGGGATTCGTCTCTCCCGGTATTGGGGGTTGATGTCACGCTGTGCACATGTAGTCATTACCAGAAATCCTCGGCTGAGGTAGACGAGAATTACTGATTTGGATCAGTAGTTTCTCATTGGGTGATGGGCTTCATACCGACATTAAATGTCACGTTATTAGGGGTCCGACTTTATCCATCCCCTAGTCTTGATATGCGATACTCTTAGATGAACAGACCAGACTGTATGGAGATTGTACCGGACAGGCTCAGTAGGGGTTTGGATGAGTTTGCTTGTCGGCCTTCCTTTTGCTCAATACCTAGGTAGCTGTTACGTACAGCAAGTGCCACCGACGTGCTTGTGGTTAGACCCGCTGTCAGCGTATTGATGAGTCTTTAGAGTCCCACACAGAGGGTTTCCTAGGTTCTCTAGAAATGATGTAGTAGCCGTATTGGATACGTGCAGGGTTCCGATCGATTGATTGTATTATGTACCCGGACTTTCGATCGGACAGTTGATAATACTAGCCGGCTCGGGTTTGAGCCGGATTTTTAAATCAAGTGTTTATTTAATAATTTACATATATATATTTCGATATGTATATTCTAGTATTATGTTCTTTGTTTTATTCTATCTCTTTTGGTATTCGTATTTTGGTACGAATACAGGTATGTATATACAGTATAATATAATCCGTATTTTTTACAGATAATATTCTAGAAGGTGGACACCTCATTTTGGATTTACTATTTATTTAAATGGATAATGAGGTGGCAATAATTTGAGGGGAGTATGGTGAGGGCCATGCTTGCATAGTGTGCACAAATGAATTGTTAATTCATTTTTGCATACCATTCAAGTATGTTGCCATTTTAAAATTGAAAAGAATGGTTTTACAAAACTAAGCATTTGGATTTTCTCTCTCTAAGGATGGTTCATTATTTTCTTCACTTGAGTTTTTAGCTCTCCTCACCATTTGTGCTTCACTCCTCTCTTGAGTTTCATGGTTTCCTCCACCATCATCTATCACCTCCTCTCAACCCTCTCATGTGTTGAGAATCATGAGAGGAGGTGAGATGAGATAGCCAAACACTTTAGAACACTCACTACATCCTAGACTTTCTAGATTAGCAACCTAGAAACCCTAGTTGCTTCACTTGCATCCTTGATGTGAAGTGATTGATCATCTCCGTGTCATGTTTTGAAAAGTGTAAAAGATCACAACCAAAGAAATTTATACCGCAATCAATTGACGGTGTCTATTGTAGTTTCGTCGGTGAATGCGGATCGTCCACTAAGAAAGCGTGATTTGTTCGTTATCGTTTTAGTTGAGTTGAAAATTAAAAGATAAAAGAAATTGCAAGAAAATTGATTCAAGATTTGTAAGTTTGAATTTCAAGAAACATAAAGAAAATAAAGATCTTGAATCAAGAATCAAGAAATGTCCCAATCAATTTAGTTATCAAGATTTGTAAAGTGGCTTGTCGGAATCGATCCGATTGACAGTGATGATGAATACTAATGATTACAAATTCTTATCTATCGAAGATTTGTTGCTATATCGATAAAGTTCAATGAGAATTAAGGAACTATTGAAGAAACTAGGGTTTCTTCATCATTATCCCTTGTCCTTTCATTGATTATCATTCAAATTCTAGCCTCTAGCAAATTAAATCACCGATCGTTGATCTCTGATTTGGAGCGAAGAAATCGATCTCGCTCAAATTAGGTTTTCGATGATTCAATTTCCTAAACTTTACAAAACTCATAAGACTTAAGAATCGTTCAAGAATTTAATCATCGTCATCTACCTATTTTCTCGATTACGATACAAGCGGAGATTTCACTCACACATCATGAAAAAAGAAAGAATCAAGAATCGATAACTTTTCATAATGCAAGAATCTAAAGAAAGCAAGATTTAAAATTTTCACCTTTATTAATCGACGATTAGGTACAGTTCACTCAACTCGAGGTTACAAGATTTGAGGAGGTAACTCGATCCGCCGAAATTAGCTTCGCATAGATCTTCTTGAGTCGCGGATCGTCGTGGATCTCTTGCTCGGATGAGGTCGGCGTTGCTTCAAAGGATCTTCATTTGCTTGCTTGATTCGCTTATCGATGGATCTTGATTTGGCTTCATATTTGGATTGGATTAGGGTTTTGGATCACAAGTTGTGTCACTCAACTTACGCAAATTGGCTCAATATTCAACAACTCAATTAATGAACAACAATCAACAACCTTTGTAATGATGCCCTAGGTCCCTTATTTATAGTTTTCCCTTTAACTTCCCCCAGAAGCTTAGTTTAGCTTCCCTTGGAAGCTTGGTTGTTATGAAGCTTGCATAGGAAGCTAGGTAGTTGTAGAGAAGTTTCTAGATTAAGGTAGTTAGCTAGTTTGCATGAGAAGCTTGGTGGTTATGAAACTTGCACAAGAAGCTTGGTTGTTAGAAGGGAAGCTTCTGGAGAATTCGAGGAATTGAAGCATCTTGAAGAAGTTTGCCGTTGAAAAGAAGCCTCGTCTGAAACTTTCTGCCGCCAATGAGTCAGAACGGCTGCGGATCCGTGGCAAATCGGCCTGACTCGGCCGCGGATTCGCGGCCATTTGGTGGAGTCAGTGCATAATTTTTCCGGTGTTGTTTCTTGTTGTCTTTATGGCACTTTCATGATGTCTGCAATATTTTTATATTTTCTTTTTCACTGCCAGATTCCAAGTCTTTGACTTGACGTATTTATCAGCACTTTTAGCAGTTCCGGCTCTTTTACCTGGAAAATTTCCTGCACACAATCTCAAGACAAGTGTTGATATACAAAGATCATGCGTGTAATAATAAACACACAATTTCCCTCAAAATGCCGCTTATAATGTATAGCACATGTTATTTAATATTTTGCAGACAAGTTGCTAATATGTACTATATTTATACCAAACACGTTTAGATGATTGCAAAAAGTAGGGAAATTGATGTGTTAAAAATGCAATATTTTAGACTGATCAAATTCCCCCAAACTTAATTTTGGTCGTCTCGAGCAAACTTGTTTTATTCAGAAAAAGAAAAACTAACTAGCACACTTTCGTAGGCAACACGATTGCACTGAGCACGTGCAACAAGCCTTTAAAACTCTAGGTGTCCCTAGTAGGAGGAGTGTTGTCTCCTGATGGTTTTCAGCGGATTGCACCCACAAAATCTAATAATAAAAAGAAGACCGTGAAAGTTACATATAAAGATGAGAATTGTAAAAGAAAGACTTTGAAAATTATAGTTTCTAACTATACTAGCTTTTCGGTTGTCATGAGCCCTATCTTAAAAGTCATGAAAAGATGTTAGAAATCACATCATCTCTCAATAAAACATTGTCTTTATTCTTCATTCATATCTTTCTTGCAAATATTGATCATATACCCCTACGTGTGTGTATAGAACATCCCTACACTCGGAGAAGTCAATTCAAGCTATCATACTCTTGTCCATCTACCTCAGTACTTTTTAATCGGTGAATTTTTAGATGAAATTTGCTCACACATTTTTCAAGAGACCGTTAATACTTCTTGAGGTATTAACCCATCGACTACTCATGTGCTTGCTTATTAGGTGTATTAGTATTTTCCCCGTCACACATTTTATTTTTTATTCATTTATTTTTTTCCTTCATACTTTGGTTTTTAGACAAGAGCATTTCAAGGTATCCTCTACTATCCCGAGTTTCAAGAGGTGTGTAAGTACGTATAGTAGGGTATCAACGTTCAAATGTTTGGCTTCTAGAATAGGAACTATTTTTCAGACTTATTTTTATCCTCAGATTAGTGACTTCCTTCATCTTACTAACCCTTGGGACAACGGCTCATAACTACTTATTACTAGTTCGTTTAAGAAAACTTCTAATTTTCTAGGTTTTCTTAAATTTTTCCAATCTTTTGGATGTAATTTTTCATTATCTAATCTTCTATTATAAAGTTAAATATTAAATATTTTTATGTCTATTTAAAAAATTTAAAATTTTTATATGTTTTAAAAGTTTTGTGCTTATGCAAAGTATGATGCAAAGTGATGCAAAAAATAAGCACAAACCTCCCCAAACTTGTTCTCAACAGTGTTCTCACTGTTGTCATCTACTAAAGCTCAAAAAAACTTTAGGCTTGGGAGGAAATTTATTAACGGGGGCAATACATAAGATCGTGAAAATCCTCCCCAAACTTATTCTTTTTCACTCACCTCCATTCTAAAGATGATACATTATTTTACAAGGCATGGAGGTGAGATGGAGGAATTTTAATCAAGATAAAGCGGCTCCTGTAAAAACAAGAGCTCCTCCGTGGAGTCAGTGGAAAAACACGGTTTTAGTCTATGTCCATTTACTTTGAAATTGTACCGTTTTCAACATTTTCAACCTCAACTGCCCCGTGCGGGTATACATACCACATAACAAAAGGTCCTTTCCACCGAGATTTTAGCTTACTCGCATGAAGATGGAGACGTGAATCATAAAGAAGAACTTGTTGATCAGGTATAAAAAAATTTCTTAAAATATTTTTATCATGAAATTCCTTAGTCCGGTTCTTTACAATTACAACATTATCATAAGCTTCATCGCGGAGTTCGCTTAGCTCGTTTAATTGCAGCTTCCAAAAGTTGCAGGCTTGATTTAAGTCAAAGTTAAGTTCTCTAATGGCCTGCATTGCTTTGTGTTCAATCTCAATCGGAAGGTGACAAGCCTTTCCAAATACTAATCTGTAAGGAGACATACCTAGATCGGTTTTATATGCAGTTCGGAATGCCCAAAGAGCATCCGTAAATTTGGTTCACCAATCTTTTCGATTTTTAGAAACTGTTTTCTCCAAAATTTGTTTGATTTGTATGTTTTAAACCTCAGCTTGCCTGCTCATTTGGGGATGATAGGGTGTGAAAAGTTTGTGGCTGATTGCATATTTCTGTATCAAAGTCTCGAAAGACCGATTGCAGAAATGCGTCCCGTTATCGCTAATGGTAGTGCGTGGGTGTCCAAATCGTGAAAAGATGTTTTCTTTTAAGAACTTAATGACAACCTTTTTGTCATTAGTGCGACACGGAATAGCTTCCACCCATTTCGAGACGTAATCAACCGCAAGTAATATGTACAAATTCCTAAAGGAGTTGGGAAAAGGACCCATAAAGTCAATACCCCAAACGTTAAAAATTTCAACCACCAAAATAGGTTGAAGTGGCATCTCATTTTTTCGGGAAATCCTACCTGTGTGTTGACACTCTGCACAGGTTTTGCAATGATCAAATGCATCTTTGAATAAAGTCGGCCAATAAAAACCGCATTGCAAAACTTTTTCCGCCATCTTTCAAGTACCGAAATGACCCCCACATGCCTGATCATGACAAAAAAATAGAACACTCTTGAATTCATCATTACGGACACATCTACGAATGATCTGGTCAGGACAATACTTAAACAGATAGGGTTCATCCCAGTAAAGTATTTTACTTGGGATAGAAATCGATGTTTGTCCTGTTTTGACCATTCACGGGGAATAAGTCCCGTAGCAAGATAATTCACAATATCCCTGAACCAAGGTTCGTCGGATACATTCAAGAGTTGTTCATCTGGAAAAGAATCATTGATCGACAGGGTCACAGGTGAAGAAGAGATGTGCGAAAGATGGTCGGCTACAACGTTTTCGCATCCTTTCTTATCTTTAATAACAAGATCAAGTTCTTGTAATTGAATGATCCAACGTATTAGCTTACCTTTAGCATCCTTCTTCGCCAAAAGATGTTTCAAGGCGGAATGGTCAGTGTACACAACAATAGGTGAAACAATCAAGTAAGGCCTGAATTTTTCTAATGTGAATACAATTGCCAAAAGTTCTTTTTCGGTAGTTGTATAGTTAATTTGAGCATCATTCAGATTCTTACTTGCATAATAGATCACATGTGGCATCTTTTCAATGTGCTGTCCTACGACTGCACCAACTGCAAAATCTGATGAATCACACATAAACTCAAAAGGGTGGTTCCAATCAGGAGATGATAGAACGGAGGCTGTAGTGAGAGAGTTTTTAAGTGAGTCAAATGCTGCCTCACAATCCGAGTTAAAGTGAAAGGTTGTGTCCTTGGCCAAGAGAAGAGTTAAAAGTCTAGCAATTTTGCTAAAATCCTTAATGAATCTCCTGTAAAAGCCTACATGGCCAATAAAAGATCGTATATCCTTAACGCATTTGGGATGAGGAAGGTTTTGAATGACAACTATTTTGTCTTTGTCAACCTCAATGCCTTTTCGTGAAATAACATGTCCAAGCACAATTCCCTCTTGGACCATGAAATGGCATTTTTCCCAATTCAAGGTTAAGTTCTTCTCCTTGCAATGAGTAAGAACTGCGTCAAGATGAGATAGGCAGTTAGCAAAAGATTCTCCGAATATCGAGAAATCTTCCATGAAAATCTCCAGAAAATTCTCGACCATGTCCGAGAATACTGAAATGTAGCGGGAGCATTGCATAACCCAAAGGGCATGCGTCTATAAGCAAAAGTACCAAAAGGATAAGTAAATGTGGTTTTGTCTTGATCCTCTTTGGCAATAGGGACCTGGTTATAGCCAGAGCATCCGTCCATGAAGCAATAATATTCACGTCCAGCTAAGCGTTCTAACATCTGGTCAATGAAAGGTAGAGGAAAGTGGTCTTTCCTCGTTGCGGCATTGAGTTTTCTATAATCAATACATACACGCCACACAGTTTGAGCGCGTATCTAGATTAACTCATTAGCCTCATTTATTATGACCGTGATGCCTGATTTCTTAGGGAAGACATGAATTGGACTTACCCATTGGCTATCGGAGATTGGGTAATGATACCATTGTCAAGGAATTTGACGATTTCTTTCTTCACCGCATCCTTCATGACCGTCTATGTAGTTCTCGGGTTGGCTTGGCTTCATCCATCAGATGTATATGATGTTCAACAATCAAGGGACTAATTCCTTTGATGTCCGCCATAGTCCAACCAAACACCTGCCAATTAGATCTCAATACCGTCAAAAGCGCGTTCTCTTGCTCTGAGACTAGAGAAGCAGATATGATCACAGGTAAAGACTCATTCTCACCTAAATATATATATTTAAGATGACAAGGTAAAAGTTTGAGATCTAATGCTGGCGGAGAAACTATAGAAGGCGGGGTAAGAGAATGACATTCAGAGTCACAAATAAGCTCGTAGCCTGCAAAAGATACAGACTCGGAAGGTGATGAGTCAAGAGTTTCAGACTCAGGAGTGGAAAAAGTGTCTTCACTAGGATGTGAAAGATCAAACTTTGATGTGCTAGTGTCATCGAGATCTTAAAAGCAAAGTTCATCAATTTCGCAACTTTCGAGAGCAATCTCATGGACAGAACAGACATCAAGTATGTGAGCAGAGGGTTCAGACGGTTGACTTCCAATTTTATAGTTGTTCGGTTCAATTGTCATTTTTCCAAAAGATAGATTCATAGAACCATTTCGACAGTTAATGACAGCATTGGAAGTGGCAAGGAATGGCCGACCAAAAATCACCGGAATTTGGTTCCGTGGGTTTGCTACAGGTTGTGTATCAAGAATAATAAAATCTACAGGGAATAAAAATTCCCCGACTTTTATCAACACATCCTCCAGTTCATCCCTAGGTTTGGTGATTGAACGGTCTGCCATTTGGAGAGTGCAATGAGCTGGTTTCAACTCTCCAATCCCTAACTGCTCGTAAACAGAATATGGAAGCAGGTTAACACTTGCGCCAAGGTCAAGTAAAGAACGGTTAATGTTTTTACCCCTAATAGAAATCGATATCGTAGGACATCCAGGGTCCTTACGTTTCTTTGGTAACTGTGGGGTAAAAGCAGTGCTAACACTATTAGTCATGAAAACCATTTTGGGCACTTTAGTCTTCCTCTTCCTAGTGCACAAGTCTTTAAGAATTTTCGCATAAGTGATTAATGTCAAAAATATGAGTTTACCGCAATCAGAAACGGCGTCGCTTCGCAGCTAGCCGGTGAGTACGGGTCGATCCACAGAGACGGGTAAATTTCTTTTATATGTTTTAACGAGTTAATTCAAAATGTCGTTTTGATTGGTTTATAAAAATCTATAAAAACTAGATCTAATTAATCTAATTAAGAGTCTTGCTAGGGTTAGGCTTAGGGGAAGTTTTGGAGATTAACGTTTTTCCTCACCGCTTTCAATGCCTTCTTTTTTAGATCTATTAGATGTTAATGTAATTATTAATAAAGTGGATCCAAATCTTTTGGGAAGATGTTTCTTCCTCTAGATTTGTATCTTTCCTTTGTTGATAATTACCCTAACCCCCACGGAAAACGCGCGCAACCGGCCCTTTATACTACGGTTCATCGTTACCTCGAAAGGTAGGATGCAGCAGGGAGCGGTTGTGCTCGTATGCGTAGAGTTCTAATTCATTAGATGAAAGTGGCATTGAAAGGGATGAGAGATCTCATCTCTCAACCCTTTCCCTAAGGCTAACCCTAACAAGCGAGGAGATTACTCGCTCATTAGGGGATGAGAAAGCATTTTAATTAAAAGAAGAAAAAACATAATTTACCTTACTAGGTTGACGGCTCCCTCCAAACAAGAAGAACAGATCTAAAAATAACTCCCAGAAAGTCTGAATTTTATTGATTGAAAAGAGGCATAGGGTTTTACAATTTTAGATTACAATTTATAAGTAAACAGAAGAATTAGGGTTTCAGAGTCTCGCGCATGTGCAATTACAGATATGCCCACGAAAAATCCCAACCCCTGCACCGACGCACCGACACGAGGAAAATCCACCGACACGGGCTCTGAATGGCCGCGGATCCGCGGCAAATGTTGGCTTGGGCCGCGGATCCGCGGCCCTTTGGTGGGCTTGGGTCACCAATTTTCTGCACTTGGGTTGTATTGTCTTGGGCTTCCTATTTTCATATGTATTTTCTCTGTTGGGCTTCTAGGTCTTCTCCAGATCTTCAGTGAAAACTTGTTCGTATCTTTTGATCGTTCACTTGACATTTTGGACCTTGCACTGTTCTTCGTCTAGGCTTGACTAGGATCCGTCTAATTGTTGGTCAAAAGTCCCTTTTTCTGTTGTTTTGTGTCTTTTTCACTGTATTTGCTCCAGAAACCTGTATCCTGTAATATGCAACAAACGTGCGTCAAGAGTACCTGTTTATTTATAAAAAGGATAAGAATAGGGGAATGAAAAATGCAATATTACGGTCTGAACAAATACCCCCAAACTTATCTTTTGCTCGTCCTCGAGCAAACTTATTTTTTATTCACTAAAATCCTAACCACACTTTCGCAGGGAAACGCGATTGCACTGAGCACGTGCAACAAGCCGTTAAACCTCTAGGTGTCCCTAGAGGAGGAGTGTTGTCTCCTGATGGTTTTCAGCGGATTACACCCACAAAATCCTATCAACTCGGCCCATTAACTTTTGTTCTCCAATTAGGTCTTCTAATAAGGAATTCTATTATCTTCTACTTGTAAATTATCCACCCATATTCTTCACACTTCCTCATTATTTAACTTAAGATTATATATGTTATGTAAACCAACTTAGCTTTCGGCATCTCTTAAGTTTTCCTTCTAGGGTTCCATCTCCACTTAGGAATTTCTATCACTCTATTAAAGATACAAGTTCTATCTTTCATTCCTCTCTCTTATCTAAATTCCAATCACATATCCCCACGTGTGTGTATAGATCACCCCTACACTTGGAAATTCAATTCAAGCAATCATGCCCTTGTCCATTGTCCAAAGCACTTATTAATTAGTGAACTTTTAATTGAATTTCGCTTACACATCCTTCATGCGACCGTTAATACTTCTTGAGGTACCATCAACCAATTACAAGATGCGTTAGCACTTTAAAGCGTACTTCCTAGTTTTGCAACACCCAAGGCTTTAGCAGTGACTCCCAAACCAGTTGGTCTAAGGCACTAGGTGATGAAGCACCCTCGCTAAATATTTTTCTATTTTTGCAGCCTTTAGTAATCACAAAAACCAGTGTCCATTTTTTTATTCTTTATTCACACTTATATATTTTTTATTTTCATCATACTAAGGACTTTAGACAAGAGCATTTCAAGGTCTCTTCTACTATTCCAAATTTCAAGGTGCGTGATTGTGCAAATTGTAGGGTATACATTTTCAGAATCTAGAATTAAGCTAGGAACTATTTTTCAAACTTATACTTTAATAAGAACATCAATACTCTTCCCTTGTTTTGACTTAGCCCAAGAAGTGAACCCAAAATTTGCCTATTTCTAAATAAACTACAAGGCATATACTTTCTACCGTTAAACTTTAAAGAAGGTTATTTTTAGGGTTTTTAATTCACTAAGTCTAAGATCTAGTTGTTCCTAGCCAGTTAACCTATTTGTCAAACTCTAGTCAATTAGCCAAAATTGAATACAATAATTTTTGTAATTTTTGAAATTTTTCAATTTTTATGGGTTTTCAAATAGGTATGCAAATGCAAAAATATGTGCAAATGAATGCGAAGGAAGAAGACGTACCGAGCATAAATACCCCCAAACTTGAACTTGACAGTGTCCTCACTGTCATACTAAACCAAGAGGGTCAAAATACCGGCACTTCCCTGTTTATTTATTTATAGTTTTTTATTGTTAAGAAAAACAAAAATATATACAAAAAGGCCCTCCCCCAAACTTCATTTAAACAATGTTAGACATTACTGCCAAACCTTGCATAGACCAACACCAACCAGTTGAAAATTTTATCAGTAAAGAGTATTGGCTGGTGGAAGAATAAGTTGTAGCGATCCGCAAAGAATTAGGAAAGATAGAAGTAGTGGTAAGGGAGGTGTGGAGGTAAATATACAGGCGATGGTGATGTATCAAAACGAGAATGTAAATGATCAACAATCAATGGAATGTTGGCATTCTCGTAGCTTATTAAAAGAAATGGGGGTATTTCAACTTCTAAAGGAGGAGGTTGACTCACTACAATACCCCCAAGATGTTCCTGTGGGTCCTCTATTGACTCGACATCATCCATCATTTGTATATGATACTTAATTATGAGGGAACTTATCTCCTCGATATCCGCCATAGTCCAACCGAAAACTTGCCGCCTATCTTGTAAGACCATTAAGAGGGCGTTCTCTTGCTCGAGGGCTAGAGAGGCCGATATGATAATGGAAAAGGTCTCATTCTCACCTATGTAAGCATATCTAAGGTGAGACGGCAAGAGCGTGAGTTCGAGTTTCGGAGGCGAAAGAATCATTTCGGAATCTACCTCGAACTCAAAGGACTCCAACACAGGTTCGAAATCACTGCAAACAACCGATTCGGATGGCTCAACTAACTCATCCACAAATTCAAAAGACTCATATTCGGGCTGTGAGTCGTCATCATCCGAAAAAGTGAAACATTCATAATCCATATCGGTTGTGTCAACTGTGGTAGGCTCAAGGAGGGACGCACTAGTGGCGTCAAAACTGTTTTCATCAAACAAGAATCTTTCAAGCTCGCAGTCCTCCTGCGTGATTTCGTGAATAGAGCAAACTTCTCGTGTACTAGTTTTTGGCACGGTGGGCAGACTTCCCATCTTATAAATATTGAACTCACTAGACATCTTCCCAAAGGATAGAGTCATGGAGCCATTGCGACAGTTTATTACAGCATTGGAAGTGGCCAAAAATGGTCGACCTAGGATCACCGGAATTTGGTTTCTTGGGTTAGCAACAGGTTGTGTATCCATAACAATAAAATCAACGGGGAATATGAACTCCCCCACTTTGATCAACACATCCTCTAGCTGACCCCTTGGATGGGTGATTGATCGATCAGCTATTTGGAGAGTACAACGAGTGGGTTTTAACTCTCCAACCCCCAATTGTTCGTACACGGAGTAGGGAATCAGGTTAACACTAGACCCAAGATCTAAAAGTGCTCGATTAATTTTCTTATCCCCAATTGTGATGGAAATCGTAGGACAGCCGGGGTCCTTTCGTTTTTGGGGTAAGGTTTGATGGTGGTTAATAGCATTGCTCACTGCACTAGCCACTAGCACTTTCTTGGGTACTTGAGATGCCTTTCTCTTCGAGGTACATAAGCCCTTTAAGATTTTCGCGTATGAAGGGACTTGTTGGATAGCATCTAAGAGAGGTATATTTATGCTAACCTGCTTAAATATCTCCACAATCTTCTCCACTTGTGCATTTGGTTTATTAGGACTCAACCTGTTTGGGAATGGAGCATTCTGAAAATTTGTTGAGTCAAAAGTCTGTGGAGTAGAATGTGAAGTAGGAACGGATCCCAGTGTGGATGTGTTCGTGTTGTAAGAAATGGGTCTGTTCGAGTCAGAAGAAGTAGAGCCGTGTGAAGGGTGGAGAATAGGCTCTAAAGAAAAAGGTGAAGAAGGAAGTGAAGAAAATGAAGAAGGGGAAGAAGAACCACCGGCGGGGATGTCATCACTAGTTCCCACATTATTTTGCAACTCTCTTTCGGATCTCAACGTGGTCACCGCATTTACATTGTGATTGTGATATGCGTTTTGTGTGTGACCGGGATTGGGCAATGGTTGAGATCGAAGCTTTCCCTTTTCTCTTTCGCTCAACGCAGCAGTTAATTGTGCAATTTGTGCCTTAATAGATTTGATACTTTGATCGTGTGAGGCATTGTTATTCATTAAAGATTGAACATAACTTTCAAATCTTGCTGCGGATTCTGTAGATTGCTTAAGAAATGCATCTAGACTTTTTTCGAGCGAGATAACCTTATCATCATTTGGTTGAACTAAATTGTTCGTTTGATTTGTATAAGGTTGTTGTTGGAAAGGTTGCTGGTTTTGAGTTTGTGAAGGTGCTTGTTGTTGTTGTGGAGGAGGAGATCTTTGAAAATTGTTATTTCCTTGGACTTGTTGATTTTGGTTCCAAGCGAAATTTGGGTGACTCCTCCACCCCTGATTGTATGTCGAAGAGTACGGATCGTTTCTTTGTCGTTGATGAAATGCAGCATTGACTTGATCCTGTCCTTGAATAGGTGCATTATAAGGACACTCTTCGGTTAGATGTGATGGGTTCGAACAACAAGCACAAACAGTTCGTGTGGGTAGAGTAGGGGCAGGAGAAGACGATGAGATTTTGGTCTCAATGACTTCTAGCTTTTTCATAAGTGAGGCCATCTCGGCCTTCATAGCAATCGACATATCTATTTGATGTATGCCTGCCCTAGATTGACCAACAGAAGAAGATGCTGTGGTCTTGGAACTCTCCCACTGAATTGTTTGCTCACTAAGATCCTCAAGAAACTGCCATGCTTCGTCACTAGACTTGGAGAGAAAATGACCTTGACATATTGTTTCTAGCAACTGCTTCATTGCTGCGTTCAATCCCTCGTATAATGTTTGGCAAAGTTGCCAACTTTCGATCCCATGATGAGGGCATTGAACAAGTAGGTCTTTAAATCTCTCGAAACACTTCCAAAATGGTTCGGAAGGAAGCTGTGAAAATTGTATTATCTCGTTACGGATTCTAGCAGTTTTGTGATGAGGATAGAACTTTTTCAGAAAAGCTCTCACAAACTCGTCCCAATTTCTAATGGAATGTGATACGGTGCTGTATAGCCACTTCTCGGCTAGGTCACATAAGGTAAAAGGAATGACCCTTAGCCTTATAGCGTCATCACTTAATTGGGTAGTTTTCATCATGGCACAAACGTTTTGGAATTTATTAATAAAAATATATGCATCTTCAGATTCCAAACCATGAAATTTTGGCAGCATATTGATGAAATATGGTTTTATTTCAAAATTATCCCTATTTGCCGGTGGGGGGGAAAGACATGTGGGTAAAGAAGTGCGGACGGGGTAAAAGAGATCCTAGAGCGCAACTCATGCGGGCGCTACAACAGGCGGTAGATTCGGGTTATTCGCACCTGGCGGAGGTGGAATCATTCCCGTCGGTAAGGTATCGTTGGGGTTGAATCCCGACATACCTACGAAAGAAGAATTTGAAGGTAGAGGTAAGGAAATGGACGGAAAGTCGACAAAGGGTTCGTCGAAGGGTTCGTCGGTCGGTACCAACGAAACACGGACTAATCGGGCGTTAGTATCCCTAGTCCAAAGTGACATACACTAAAAGAGTAGTGTAGTCAGAAAAAATAGAAAAACAGAATGTGGGGGTAAGATAACGTCAATGAGAAGAAGTGAGAGAAAGTGAGTTGCAAGTTTTTTAGCGGCAAGTTGCAAGTTTTTGAAAAGATTTATATTTTTTTTTTGTGTGGGTTTTGCATAGAGGTTTTTGAAAAGGGACTTGTGACACAAATGTATCAACCACACATGCACAATCAGGCCTAGATCTAGGGTCACCTAGGTCTGCTAGACAGCTCCTAACTAGGGCTAGAAATAGGACCTCAAACCGCCTCTTCACGGACAAGTACGGCCAGGTAAGTGGGAAGGAACCACCACTACAGTGGGCCTAATTAATAACCACTAGCCTAGACACCGCAATGTCGGTTAGGATAAACGGCCGATGCCTATACTAGTCCTTTTCCTATTGAGCTCGATGTCCTTAGGTCTGAGTCTAGTCTTTTTTATTTAATTGTGGTCGATGCAAAATGCTTTAGGTGTTTTCTGGGGTCCAGGGAAGGGTGATGAAATCCCCACCCAATCTGAGTTTGGTCAATTAGCCCCTTAGAGTCCGGTTAAATTATGCAAAACAATAAAATTTCACTTGCAATCAAATTTTAGCGCGGCGCAAAGAAACCTGTAGAAAATCTGTTATTTAGAAGGGGGAGAAAGATTTTTTAGCGCAAAGAATTCCTGCATTAACTTTTTACAGAGAGATTTATGGAGGTTGACAGAGAGGAGAAGGAGGAACAAACCCACAAAATTTTAGGTGCTGACGTGGCCAACGCGCGGCGGAACCGCGGCCTTGATGTGCTGTTTGCGGCGGAACCGCGGCCCTGTGAGGTGTTCAGGCTCTGAAAAAATTTGTAGGGTTCTGTACTTGTAATTCCTCTCTGTTCTTATATGAATTTTCCTGGTTTGCCCTCTGTAAATTTCCAGATCCACGATTCGTCGCTATTCCTGCAAGCTTCAAAAAAATATACACCATTCAAACAGATCAAAATTGATAATTTTTGTATTTATTTTTTTTTTATATTTTCAGATTTTTATAATTTTTAAAATTTATATCAACCCGAAAATTCACAAAAAGAAAAATTACGCCATCCCCGGCAACGGCGCCATTTGATTAATGTCAAAAATATGAGTTTACCGTAATCAGAAATGGCGTCACTTCGCAGCTAGCCGGTGAGTACGGGTCGATCCACAGAGACGGGTAAATTTCTTTTATATGTTTTAACGAGTTGATTCAAAATGTCGTTTTGATTGGTTTATAAAAATCTATAAAACCTAGATCTAATTAATCTAATTAAAAGTCTTGCTAGGGTTAGGCTTAGGGGAAGTTTTTGAGATTAACGTTTTTCCTCACCGCTTTCAATGCCTTCTTTTTTAGATCTATTAGATGTTAATGTAATTATTAATAAAGTGGATCCAAATCTTTTGGGAAGATGTTTCTTCCTCTAGATTTGTATCCTTCCTTTGTTGATAATTACCCTAACCCCCACGGAAAACGCGCGCAACCGGCCCTTTATACTACGGTTCATCGTTACCTCGAAGGGTAGGATGCAGCAGGGAGCGGTTGTGCTCGTATGCGTAGAGTTCTAATTCATTAGATGGAAGTGGCATTGAAAGGGGTGAGAGATCTCATCTCTCAACCCTTTCCCTAAGGCTAACCCTAACAAGCGAGGAGATTACTCGCTCATTAGGGGATGAGAAAACATTTTAATTAAAAGAAGAAAAAACATAATTTACCTTACTAGGTTGACGGCTCCCTCCAAACAAGAAGAACAGATCTGACCAGAAAGTCTGGATTTTATTGATTGAAAAGAGGCATAGGGTTTTACAATTTTAGATTACAATTTATAAGTAAACAGAAGAATTAGGGTTTCAGAGTCTCGCGCATGTGCAATTACAGATATGCCCACGAAAAATCCCAACCCCTGCACCGACGCACCGACACGAGGAAAATCCACCGACACGGGCTCTGAATGGTCGCGGATCCGCGGCAAATGTTGGCTTGGGCCGCGGATCCGCGGCCCTTTGGTGGGCTTGGGTCACCAATTTTCTGCACTTGGGTTGTATTGTCTTGGGCTTCCTATTTTCATATGTATTTTCTCTGTTGGGCTTCTAGGTCTTCTCCAGATCTTCAGTGAAAACTTGTTCGTATCTTTTGACCGTTCACTTGACATTTTGGACCTTGCACTGTTCTTCGTCTAGGCTTGACTAGGATCCGTCTAATTGTTGGTCAAAAGTCCCTTTTTCTGTTGTTTTGTGTCTTTTTCACTGTATTTGCTCCAGAAACCTGTATCCTATAATATGCAACAAACGTGCGTCAAGAGTACCTGTTTATTTATAAAAAGGATAAGAATAGGGGAATGAAAAATGCAATATTATGGTCTGAACAATAAGCGGGACTTATTGAATTGCATCTAAGAGAGTGATGTTGATGTTAATCTGTTTGAACATTTCCATAATCTTCTCCATATGTGGACTGGATTTGTTTTCCCTTAACTAATTCGGATAAGGGGCTTTAGCAATAAGAACTGGGTCCAACATTGGAGAAGGTGGTGTGTGTGGAACTGATCCCAGAATAGAAGTGGGCATCATCTTTGGTGGACTTGAAGAGGAATGCTGAAGGTTCGAGCCTTGGGAAAACGAAGAATAGGCTCGCTAGAAGGTGGTGGGGTAGATAAAGTAGGATTAGAAGTAGAAGTGAATGTGGAAGTGGAAGGAAAAGTGGAAGTGAAATCCGGAGTGTTATTGATAGATTTTTCATTATCATCAATCTCTTCCCCAACGTGATTATTCAGTATTCTTCCAGATCTCAACATTATGATGGCATTCACATTATAGTGTTGCGAATGTTCAGGATTCGGTAGAGGTTGAGACGGAAGTTTCCCTTTCTCTCTAGAACTCATTTCAGCTTTTAATTGTGCAATTTGTGCTTTCATCGATTTTATACTCTCAGCTTGGAAGGTGGAGTTTTTCTTTATATCATTGACATAAGACTGAATCTCGGCCGAAACTTGCATGAAATTTTTCAGAATCAAATTCATGGTTTGTGCGAGTGAAGAGGATTCATCAGTACCGGTCAACTGCAAAAGATTATACGGTGCAGGTGTGTTGACCGGGTTTTGAAAATTTTGTGCTTGGTAGGGTTGCTGACTTATTTGAAGTGGTTGTTGTTATGATGGAGGACCCCTTTGGAAATTGTTTTGATTTGGAACCGTGTTTTAAGTTTGTTGTAGGTTCCAAGAAAACTTAGGGTGATTCCTCCAACCCTTATTATAAGTGGAAGAGTATGGATCGTTTCTAGATCATTGTCGGAAAGCAGCATTGGTATGCTTTTGACCTTGAAACAGAGAATTTAAAGGATATTCTTCCGTAAGATGAGATGGATCTGAACCGCATCCACAGATAGTTTTGGAGAGTGACATCTGATTTAGGGAGGCTGCTAAAAATTTATGTTCCATAGCTTCGAGTTTCTTTTGCAATGCTGCCATTTCAGCTCTAACTCCTATGGAAACATCAATTTGGTGAATGCCACCATTAGACAATGACTGGTTTACACTCTCCAACCGTAAAGTTTTCTCAGCGAAATCTTCTAAGAATCTCCAGGCTTCGCCATCATCTTTATTCATGAAGGTGCCTTGACACATGGATTCAAGGTTCTGTTTTGTTGTAGGATTAATGCCCTCATATATGATTTTGCACAGATCCCATCTAGGGATTCCATGATGAAGACATTGAACTAACAGATCCTTGAAGCGTTAAAAACACTTCGAGAATGGTTAATATGGAAGCTGTGTAAATTGATTTATTTCGCTACGAACTCGAGCTGTTTTATGATTAGGGTAGAATTTCTTTAGGAAAGCTGTTACGAATTCTCCCCAGTTCAAAATAGAATGTGCGGCTGTATTATAAAGCCACTTCTCGGCTCTATCGCACAAAGTGAACGGGAGAAGACGTACACGCATAGCATCCACAGAAAGCTGTGAAGTACCCATCATAGCGCATACATTTTCAAATTTGGTAATAAAGACGTATGCGTCTTCAGACTCGAGACCGTGATATTTTGGTAAAAGATTGATGTATTGTGGTTTGACTTCAAAATTGTCCTCATTGGCTGGTGAAATGGAAAGACGGGTCGAAAGAGGACCTCGCATAAGGTAACATCTCTCTTGGAGAGAGATGCGGGGTGGATTCTGCGCACCTGCAGACTATAGGGTTCCTAGGCACACTAGTGAAGTCTCACAAGGCATCAACCATGCCAATTTCTAAAATTACAAGTGCCGAGAAACCCTAGACTAGATCGTTGGTTAGAAGTTTAGGCGACAAAAGAAACTAGTTTACAACTAAACTAAAGAACGGAAATACAACCTTTGTAGATCCGTTTCTCCACCTCCATAGCTCCATGATGAAGTCCTCTCCGCTGTCCAAATCGAACCATGACTCTAGCATCGGCTTCATCGGAGAAAAACGGGCTAGGTAATCGACGACGATGCCGAAGATGATCTACGTCGAGGCATCACAAGATCAAGCTCCACCTTCACCAAGCCATGAAAACTTGTGAAGGAAACACCCTATACTACTTGGCAAGAGGTAGAGGATGAAGAAATAGTAAGTGGGTTCACTTTAGAATTGGATTTCTTACTCATTTCATCAATTCACCATTGATGAAGTCAAGCTTTCTTCATTGAAGAAGATGAAGAAGAAGAAGAAAGAATATCATAAGTATTCTCCAAAATGTATAATAAAATGAATACTTATCATATCCTAACCTTGGTTAGGTGTAGAGAATAGACCATGGTAAGGTTTAATGGTTTAGGGTTAAGCATGAGACAAAATGGTCATGTAGTCAAAGCTTCATGAAGTTTCAACTACAAACAAAGAAAGCCACCATTTTCCTCATTTATCCTTTTCTTTTGCAAAAATAAACAAAATGGATAAATAAATGAATAAATGAATAAGTAAATGAAGCAAAAGAAACCCTAACCATTGACCAACCATGGTTTAAACTATACACCAAACAATCATGTATCATCAAACATGATACAATCAAATGCACAAAAGTATATCATATATACAATGTGCACTTCAAGTGAGAAAATCCTTTTTAAGTGAACCTATATTAGTTAATGTAAAGTGATATATCAAATATATAATTATACATTAAATCATTAAATCAACACTTGATTTAACGACCCGGTCATATCGCATATAACCGACTAATATTCAATGTATCGGCTTATCGAATCAATCCTTGATTCGATAACTAGGTTATATCGCATACAACCATTCGATACATTTATCGTGAGAATAGAATACGGTATCACATACACGCATTATTCTCGGTCCCGCACATATCTCATATGCGCTCCTATTTCGTTTCGCTTGAGCCAGGAAATCTCTGTGTAGGACTCTAAAGACTCGTCAATACGCCGGCAGCAGGTGATGATCATATCAAGCACCCACAAGCCGCAAGCGGTCTGCTAAACGTAACGGCCACCCGGGTATTGAGCGATCAGAAGATCGACGAGCAAGCCCGCTCACACTCCTGTGAATCCAACCAGTAACACTTACCGTACAGTCCGGTCTGATCGTCTGATATGTCGCATATCTCGCCTAGGGGTGGTAAACGTCAGACCCCAATAGCTTGATAAGTCATGTCGATGTGAAGTCTATAACAATTCGAGAAACTACTGGTAACACTTACCAATAAATCTCAGCAACCCTGGCCAGGGATTTCCGGTTATAGCCAATCGAACACAGCGTAACATCAACTCCCTATACCGGGAGAGACGAATCCCCTCCTATCGCTCATTGCCTCCATGTGACTCGGGACTGTACCCAAAAACCACCGTTTTGCACGCCCTCTTGGACGTGGTAAGATGGAAATCAAAGCACAGTGGGAACCACACAAGACTCTATGACGATCTCGGGTCAACAAACTACTCTGTACCAGTGTCACCAGAGAACTGCCATCTGACGTAAGGTATAATACCATCTGGGAGTTCTCGGCGAGTCCGTCCAGTGTACCCAGTCTCTACTGAGCACCCGTATATCATCTCTGATGTCAAACACCAATGGATATGGGATCATCCATCGCCCATCTGTATGGGTCGAGAAGGTATACGCTAGTCTACTCTGGTGTATCGATGCCCCGTCTCAACACACCCACGACTAGGGACCTTGAAGGATGTACTTATAGACTACCATGTCCCCATTAGTATGATCCGCATCATAGTCCAGGTAGTCAAGTACACATCCTAAGGGCTTTACCAACATGTAACAGAGAGACAATCAGTGTATACGTTAAGGTAAAGAGCAACCAGATAGCATACTATCATGTCGAGAAATAAAGTCCTCCCTATATATGTCCCAGCATCCACTACAATATACATCCAATGTACAGTAATGGCCTCTAGGGCATACATATAACTAACAATCTCCCACTTGCACTAGTGCCATCTGATAGCAGTGGTTGTAGTATCTCATACTCAACCATCCCATAAAAGTCTCTCTCTGGGAATAGGCCTTCGTGAGTGGATCCGTCGTGTTGTCCTCTGAGTCTACTCTCCTAACCTCGATCCCTTAGAGATCAACCATCTCCATGATCAGGTGATACCGCCTTAGATTATGTCTGGATCACTGATGGGACGGACGTTCCTTGGCATAAGCCACAACTCCATTGTCTCACAATGGTAGGAACGTAGTTCATCTCATGAACCAATATACACCCAAACAGCCTCTTTGGTAGCATCTTAAGTAGCGATGTATCCAGCCTTTATCGTCTAGTATGTCACGGTATCTAGCTTGGAACTCTTCCAACATACCGTCCCTTTACTGAGGGTAAAGACAATGCCTGTGACTGACTTTCAGTCGTTCTTATCACTCTGGAACCTTTCCAGTGATTCTCCCTAGGATCGATTGATACCATCTCACTACAACTAGTGAGTGTCCTAATATCCATTTAGATCTATCTCATAGATCCAAAAACCCAGGATTTAGGAGGTATCACTTTGATCCTATGTGGAGAATCATTGTGATAAGCGGAGATTGATCGAGCGTAGCATAGGAAACTCTTTCCCTATTAAGAGTATGTCATCCACGTACTCTACAAGGATCACCACCATACTCCCTACTACCTTTTTGTTTATACAAGGTTCATCTACCATTTTGATGATGTCAAACTTTTTGACTAATTCATCAAAACCAACGTTCCAACTCCGCGATGCCTGCTTTATCTTATAAAGCATCTTGTACACATTTCCGCTGCTCCTACTGTCTACGAAGCCCTCTGGCTGTGTACTTATAGACGCCCTTTTCAAAAACATCATTTAGAAAAGCTGTCATGACACCCAAACACCAGATATCGTAGTCATGGTATGTAGCCGTGGCAAGTAGGATCTGGATGGACTTAAGCTTGGTTACTTGAAAAAGGTTTCATCATAATCCACGCCTGGTAAATGATGCAAACTTTTAACAAGTCTAGCTTTTAAAGTCTCAACTTTTCCATCTACACCAAGTAATCTTCTCAAGATATACTTGCTCCTGATGGGGATTTAATCCTTCAGATATAGCAACCAAAGTCCATACTTTGTTGGTGTATAAGGATTCCATCTCAGATCGCTAAGCATCCAGCCATTCTTACAGAGTCCCACTCCTGATGGCCAGCTCGAAACTAGTTGGGTCATCATCTCATGATGCAATCCTCGCTCCCACTGTCATAGAGAAACAGAAGTATCTCTTAGGTGGGTGAGAAAACCCTACTAGATCGGCGGAGAAGCTGAGGTTCGTTGGTAACTATTGAATCCTTTGGTTTTATCAAATCATCTGCTGTAGTTAGTATGGCTGGAACATTTCCAGTTCTACATAACAGACCTTGCCTCGAGCTTGTCCGGATTATGCTTTTAGACATAGCCCGGACAACTCCAAATCTTAACCAACTTAAGATATGGGCTCTTCCCTTTCCATATCACATATGAAGCGGTAGGCAACTGATTTGATTGGAACCCAATTCAATTGGTATGCAGCTTCTCAAGTGCATAACTCCCAAAAGGAAATAGGAAACTCAGTAGTACTCATCATAGAGCACACCATATCACATAGGGTGCTATTGCTCCGCCTCGATATACCATCGTGCTATGGTGTATACGGAGGAGTAATGCTGAGAGAGAATCTTATTCTCCTTTAGAATAGTCCAGGAATTCCGTGCTCAAGTATTCTCCTCCTTGATCTCATCATAGGACATAATACTTATACCCGTGTTTTGGTTTTCTACTTCTAAATCATATTCTGTGAATATCTCAAAAGGTTCGGACTTGTGTTTTAACAGGAACATATGTCTGAATCTTGAGAGATTATCAGAGAACGTAATGAAGTATAAAGAACCAGTCCTGGCATGTGTAGACAGGAGACCTTACATACATCATCATGTATCAGTCCCAAGAGTTCATTAACTCTTTCTCTGTTTCCAATAAACAGAGCTGGTGTCATTATATCTTTGTGACATGACTGGCAAGTTTCACAAGATGTAGATTCAAACTGATTTAAATATGCATCTATATGTAACTTCAGCTAGTCTGGTCATATTGATATGACCTAGTCTATAATGCCTCAAGAAGGATTCGTTCATTTCTGAACTCTTCCTCTTGTGTGTGTTCTATATACTAAAAACTGTAGTTTGATTTAGAACATCAATACTTTTAGATAACGTGCCTGAACCGATCAACTTTTGATATAGGAAATGTTCAAAACATTATCCAACAATACAAAATTTTATCATTTCTTTACTAATAAAGAGACTGATACGATTTTGTATATCAGGTTCGGTATCTAATAACATTTGTTCAGAATCAATGTATTGGTAGTACAGGGTGACAGTGACCAACAGACTTGGCTGCAACACTTGCCCCGTTTTCTACCTCATGAAACTTATCACCCGTTCTCAGTTCTCTACCTATCTGTAGCCCTATGTAACATATTACATATGCGGGATCCTGATCCGGTATCATATACCCAGGACGTAAAGGACACTGAGAAACAGTTCTATATAATGAACACACCCGAAGGAGATGCATCATATGCTTCGTTTGGGCGGTACGGGAAATCTGGTATTCCCCAATTTCCTGCTCTGTCTTATAACAATTAAAAGGTGGAGCGGGACCAACGTTCCCCAGCTCAGTATAACAAGCGGGTTCGGTCAATAACCGTATTATTATCTTGATTAAGGCGTGATATGGTCGCTACCTGGAGAGAGAGAGAAGAAAACACTCAGCGTATGCTCTTGCAAGATCAGATTGGTTATTGTTTTATCTAATCAGGATGGCTCCCACTGCTTTTTATCAAATCTTCCTTCAAACCCTAAAAGGAAAGACTAGCCAGGATTAATTACACACTACAAGTTCGCCAATCTTTCAGCCAGGCCAGTGTCGGTACTTTGAGGGAGGTCCCCCGTGCTTTCGCACGAACCTAATTAATGTAAATCTCGTTTTCCCAGAGGCGTAACCTCGTTAACACCTTTCTAGACACCTACTTGATCGGCTAATTGTAATGTGTGAAACTCTCCCAGGAGCAACTCTTACTCGCAGCGGGTATCGGGATCCAACTATCTCATAGAAGGTGTGCAATCTCATTGCAAATTTCAACACTTGAAATTCCCGATAATATTTTGCCCCTAGCGTCCTATGACCTTGACGGAGGCCAAACTACCCATAGTCCGCTAGTCAAGTTCAACCCGTCATTTCCTAATTGAATTAAACCCACCCGCACGACCCTTGACGGAGGCCAAACAACGCCGTACGAATACCCTAATCCAATCGCATCATATGCTTGCAGATAAGCACTAGTTAGCTACCGTACACTACGCCTTGACGGAGGCCAAACTACTGCAGCACGAATACTAACTAGTACTTATCTGAAATGATGGAGGGCTACGACAGGTTTTTGTGAAAACCTATTGCGTAATGAACTTGATATCGTTGTAGGATTGAATGAATTTTGAAATGGAGTGTCTTTGAGGCTTTTCTAGTTTTGCTAAAGGAGTCATTCCCGGTGAAGGGATCGTCGGTCCTTTCCTCGTCGAATGAGGTGCGGGATATATCATATATATCACTGTGCAAAGCAGAAACTCTTAAAAGCAATCAAAGGACAAACCGAGTGTGTAGCATCTGCCAGTTATTGCTAAAGGAGTCACTCCCGGTGAAGGGATCTCGGTCCTTTCCTCATCGAATAAGGTGCAGAATATATCATATATACCGCTGTGCAAAGCAAGAACTGTAGCTACCTATCTTATTTTGAAATTCGATTCTACAACATCTTTAGGTTTCTTTTATTTCATTAATCACATTAATGAAGTCCTATCATTTAAATACCTAAACATCACAGATAAATACGACGTACACTTATGCCATCCATATTCGCCTCGATGTCCCCTTGTGCACCGTTAGGTTAAGTAACTAACGGCAGAGCGGGGCAGGGTTAGCGCGGGTGTAAAACATAAGTAACGCCTATATAATATATCATATATACTATATACAGTATCTATCACAGAACATCACATGATCACATCACAGATATCGCAGCAGAAGAATCATATGAAATATTGGATATACTAGGACGTCCGTGTTTTCAATACGAGCTAGTATAAAACACGGATTCCATGGTCATGATGAATAGCCTAACCCACACCCCTAGACCCCTACGAAAGCGGCAAGCAACCCTACCAATTCTGGAGTTAGGAGACCCGGACTCGACTCCTCGAGTTGGTCTCCCACTGGACTCCAGAACCCGGTTACTTGTGCTCCCCTCCTTGGGTCTATCCTAGTGCGGAAAAGTAAATAATATACAAAAGGTGACATCTTCCGCAACCTGGAAGTGCCCCAATAAAAGAATATTACATACAAGTTTTTACATGAATGAAAATGAAAAACACTCATCTCACATAAAAAACCCCGGCTATTCAAACACGAAGATCCAATATAACATATCCAGCAACACATAACATCACATGTCATCAACGTAAGTAAATATGCTCATCCCAATTGTCGTTGACATATAGCAACGAAACCGGCGATATCACATATTACACTTACGGTCACAGAAAAGAAAGTGTAAAACTACAACAGTTGGAATCCGCAATCTGCATAGACATCGCATGCCTAATCAAATGAATTCCTTAGACATCACATGCCTAACAATTATAAACCCCGCATTTTAGTCTCAAAATCAAAAACACTTTTCAATATCAAGTCGGGCAATTCAATAGGATTCCCGACATCCTGATCGAATACTCGTCGCAAACTTTAGTAGGCGGCCGCACCCCCGATACCGTCGACGAAGCGCACCAAGGTGGAACACCGCTACCGCGAGCACCCTGACGGATGCTTTCGGCGACGGTGTTCTCCTACAGTCACTTGGTCGGAGCTATGGGGTGAGGCTGTCTATTAAGTTTACCCGACGAGTATCCGCGTACACTACGTGATTGCGATGGACTTTTGATCACATCAAAATTCCGTGGCAACCGATCAAGTGTGACTAAACTGCTATGTTTATAACATTCATTCAGTTATCTCATAACTACTTGTGAATTCCAATTGTTGTATCCCATTCCAGATAAATAGAAAATGTTAAACTTTCCGATCGAACATTCAAACATCCAAGTTTTCCCGATACAGCTCAACACATGAAATAAGTCTAAAAACATTCAGTTCGTGCCTCAGTACCAACGGTCCAGCCGTAGAAGGGTCAAGCCAACACCTCACATGTGGAACGCCGTACTGCCCCAAACCCGAAGGTTCAAAGGGCAGTTCAAGACGGTCACATAATCGAGTTAAGGTTTGTTGTCTTCTAGAGGGACCATCGCGTTACTTGCACTTCTTAGAAAGTCGTTAAACTACGGAAAAATCCAACACTTGGAAATTTCCCGACAGGGGAAAAATTGGGTATTTATATCCGGTCGAACATTTTAACATATTCAAAAATTATCCAGAAAGCCACATAGACAAAATTTGATAATCCGATCGAACATTCGAATCCCCAAAACAACCCAGAATATTCAACTCTTGAATAAATATTAAAAATTCCTAAGAAAACCAGCACTGCAAAGTAGGAGTTACTGTGCAAATTTCAATGCACAAGGAGACATATCGGCCGCGGAACTGCCGCACAAGCCATGCTTGTGGCGCGGAACCGCGGCGGTTTGATGGATTCAGGCTGTCGAATTTCACAGTAACCCTTACAATCTCCTGCTGAATTTTCTGCATATTTTTAATATCGAAAAACTCCAGATTTTGGAATAAGTCCAGAGAGCATGTTTGTGTTAGGGTTTCGGGTTCGTTCGGCTTTCAAACTTCGTCTACGCATCGCCTAAGGCTCTAGCTAGGCTCTGATACCACTGTAGGGTTCCTAGGCACTCTCAAGAGGTCTCACAAGGCATCAACCATGCCAATTTCTAAAATTAGAGGTGCCGAGAAACCCTAATACGGATCGTTGGCTAGAAGTTTAGGCGACAAAAGAAACTAGTTTACAACTAAACTAAAAGAACGGAAATACAACCTTTGTAGATCCGTTTCTCCACCTCCATAGCTCCATGATGAAGTCCTCTCCGCTGTCCAAATCGAACCATAACTCTAGCATCGGCTTCATCGGAGAAAAACGGGCTAGGTCATCGACGACGATGCCGAAGATGATCTACGTCGAGGCATCACAAGATCAAGCTCCACCTTCACCAAGCCATGAAAACTTGTGAAGGAAACACCCTATACTACTTGGCAAGAGGTAGAGGATGAAGAAATAGGAAGTGGGTTCACTTTAGAATTGGATTTCTCACTCATTTCATCAATTCACCATTGATGAAGTCAAGCTTTCTTCATTGAAGAAGATTAAGAAGAAGAAGAAAGAATATCATAAGTATTCTCCAAAATGTATAATAAAATGAATCATATCCTAACCTTGGTTAGGTGTAGAGAATAGACCATGGTAAGGTTTAATGGTTTAGGGTTAAGCATGAGACAAAATGGTCATGTAGTCAAAGCTTCATGAAGTTTCAACTACAAACAAAGAAAGCCACCATTTTCCTCATTTATCCTTTTCTTTTGCAAAAATAAACAAAATGGATAAATAAATGAATAAATGAATAAGTAAATGAAGCAAAAGAAACCCTAACCATTGACCGACCATGGTTTAAACTATACACCAAACAATCATATATCATCAAACATGATACAATCAAATGCACAAAAGTATATCATATATACAATGTGCACTTCAAGTGAGAAAATCCTTTTTAAGTGAACCTATATTAGTTAATGTAAAGTGATATATCAAATATATAATTATACATTAAATCATTAAATCAACACTTGATTTAACGACCTGGTCATATGGCATATAACCGACTAATATTCAATGTATCGGCTTATCGAATCAATCCTTGATTCGATAACTAGGTTATATCGCATACAACCATTCGATACATTTATCGCGAGAATAGAATACGGTATCACATACACGCATTATTCTCGGTCCCGCACATATCTCATATGCGCTCCTATTTCGTTTCGCTTGAGCCAGGAAACCTCTGTGTAGGACTCTAAAGACTCGTCAATACGCCGGCAGCAGGTGATGATCATATCAAGCACCCACAAGCCGCAAGCGGTCTGCTAAACGTAACGGCCACCCGGGTATTGAGCTATCAGAAGATCGACGAGCAAGCCCGCTCACACTCCTGTGAATCCAACCAGTAACACTTACCGTACAGTCCGGTCTGATCGTCTGATATGTCGCATATCTCGCCTAGGGGTGGTAAACGTCAGACCCCAATAGCTTGATAAGTCGTGTCGATGTGAGGTCTATAACAATTTGAGAAACTACTGGTAACACTTACCAGTAAATCTCAGCAACCCTGGCCAGGGATTTCCGGTTATAGCCAATCGAACACAGCGCAACATCAACTCCCTATACCGGGAGAGACGAATCCCCTCCTATCGCTCATTGCCTCTATGTGACTCAGGACTGTACCCAAAAACCACCGTTTTGCACGCCCTCTTGGACGTGGTAAGATGGAAATCAAAGCACAGTGGGAACCACACAAGACTCTATGACAATCTCGGGTCAACAGACTACTCTGTACCAGTGTCACCAGAGAACTGCCATCTGACGTAAGGTATAATACCATCTAGGAGTTCTCGGCGGGTCCGTCCAGTGTACCCAGTCTCTACTGGGCACCCGTATATCATCTCTGATGTCAAACACCAATGGATATGGGATCATCCATCGTCCATCTTTATGGGTCGAGAAGGTATACGCTAGTCTACTCTGGTGTATCGATGCCCCGTCTCAACACACCCACGACTAGGGACCTTGAAGGATGTACTTATAGACTACCATGTCCCCACTAGTATGATCCGCATCATAATCCAGGTAGTCAAGTACAAATCCTAAGGGCTTTACCAACATGTAACAGAGAGACAATCAGTGTATACGTTAAGGTAAAGAGCAACCAGATAGCATACTATCATGTCGAGCAAGAAAGTCCTCCCTATATATGTCCCAGCATCCACTACAATATACATCCAATGTACAGTAATGGCCTCTAGGGCATACATATAACTAACACAGACGGTGGCAGAGTAGTGTTTAAAGAAGTTCGATGGAGAATTGTCCATCGAAGTGGGTGTGGTAGTGGGTAAACAAAAAGTAGACGTAGAAATACCGTTTTCGGAGTTGATAGGAGGAACGCGGACAAGACGGGAACTAGAATCCCGTGTCCAGCCGAGCATGCACTAAATGGTTTAGCACAAGTGGCAGCATTATGATAATTAGATAAAATGTTGATTGGTTTTTGTTTTGAAAAATTACGGATTTTTTTTGAAAAATTCACACAAACAATGCACAAGCAACCCTAAATCTAGTGGTCACCTAGGTCAAGTCTCTAGATCGCTCCTAGAATTCCAGAAGACAAGTCGCAAGATAAATACTCTACTGCCTCGTTGCCCCTTCTGTGGCCAGGTAAGTGCCAGGTAAGTGGAAGGTTCTCCACTACGTAAGTAGTGAGCCTAATTAAATAACCACTTGTCTTAGATTTGACACCACAAAAGAAACGCGGATAAGCAATAGATTACCCACGACCTTCTTCTGTCCTAATTGAGCGCGACGGTCCTTAGAGCCATGTCTAGATATTTTTTTAGTTAATGAGGGTGATATGGATGCAAGTATGTGATTTTTGGGGCTTAGGAAGGGTAATGAACTCCCCAACTAATCTGAATTTGGTATTTTCCCCTTAATTTCCATGTTAAAAATGCAAAAAACTAAGATCAAACACGCACAATTTTTCTTTTTGCGGCGCTGTGAATTTTTTGCAAATAATCCTGCAAAAATTGGTTAATGGAAATAGCGGGGAGGATATAAGAAAGTCAGAAATTCACCAAGAAAATTTGAAGTAGTGAACCCCTAATATCACGGCGGATCCGCCGCCAACTGCTGCAATTTGCCGTGGTTCCACGCTCTATTGAACAGTTCTCTGCAAAAAATTTTGTACAGATGCTCCTGTTGACTCACTGAGCTCTCTGGAATGCCTTGAAAATTTTTCCTCTTGCTCCACAGATTCCAGATCTCCTTACAACAAATCACAACAAATCGTTAAGCGCTTGTGCGAATTTTGATCTAAAAATTCTGATGGAATAATAAATTTTCCAACTCAAAATACAAAAATGAACAAATTAGCACACTATCCCCGGCAACAACGCCATTTGATTGATCATCTTTGTGTCGTGTTTTGAAAAATGTAAAAGAACACAACCAAAGAAATTTATACCGCAATCAATTGACGGTGTCTATTGTAGTTTCGTCGGTGAATGCGGATCGTCTACTGAGAAAGCGTGATTTGTTCGTTATCGTTTTAGTTGAGTTGAAAATTAAAAGATAAAAGAATTTGCAAGAAAATTGATTCAAGGTTTATGAGTTTGAATTTCAAGAAACATAAAGAAAATAAAGATCTAGAATCAAGAATCAAGAAATGTCACAATCAATTTAGTTATCAAGATTTATAAAGAGGCTTGTCGGAATCGATCCGATTGATGGTGACGATGAATACTAATGATTACAAATTCTTATCTATTGAAGATTTGTTGCTATATCGATAACGTTCAATGAGAATTAGGGAACTATTGAAGAAACTAAGGTATCTTCATCATCATCTCTTGTCCTTTTATTGATTATCATTCAAATTCTAGCCTCTAGCAAATTAAATCACCGATCGTTGATCTTTAATTTGGAGCGAAGAAATCGATCTCGCTCAAATTAGGTTTTCGATGATTCAATTTTCTAAACTTTACAAAACTCATAAGACTTAAGAATCGTTCAAGAATTTAATCATCATCATCTACCTATTTTCTCGATTACGATACAAGCGGAGATTTCACTCACACATCATGAAAAAAGAAATAATCAAGAATCAATAACTTTTCATAATACAAGAATGTAAAGAAAGCAAGATTTACAATTTTCACCTTTATTAATCGACGATTAGGTACAGTTCACTCAACTCGAGGTTACAAGATTTGAGGAGGTAACTAGATCCGCCGAAATTAGCTTCGCATCGACCTTCTTGAGTCGCGGATCGTCGTGGATCGCTTGCTCGGATGAAGGTCGGCGTTTCTTCAAAGGAAATTCATTTTCTTGCTTGATTCTCTTCTCGATAGATCTTGATTTAGCTTTGGATTTGGATTGGATTAGGGTTTTGGATCACAAGTTGTGTCACTCAACTTGCGCAAATTGGCTCAATATTCAACAACTCAGTTAATGAACAACAATCAACAACCTTTGTAATGATGCCCTAGGACCCCTTTTTATAGCTTTTCCTTTAGCTTCCCCGAGAAGCTTGGTTTAGCTTCCCTTAGAAGTTTGGTTGTTATAAAGCTTGCATAGAAAGCTTGGTAGTTGTGGAGAAGTTTCAAGATTAAGGTAGTTAGCTAGCTTGCATAAGAAGTTTGGTGGTTATGAAACTTGCTCAAGAAGCTTGGCTGTTAGAAGGGAAGCTTCTGGAGAATTCGAGGAAGTGAAGCGTCTTGAAGAAGTTTTTTCCATTGAAAAGAAGCCTCGTATTAAACTTTCTGCCGCCGATGAGTCAGAACGGCCGCGGATCCATGGCGGATCGGCCTGACTCAGCCGCGGATCCGCGGCCATTTGGTGGAGTCAGTGCATGATTTTTCTAGTGTTGTTTCCTGTTGGCTTTATGGCACTTTCCTGATGTTTGGAATATTTTTATACTTTCTTGTTTACTACCAGATTCCAAGTCTTTGACTTGACGTATTTATCAGCACTTTTAGCAGTTCCGGCTCTTTTACCTGGGAAATTTGTTGCACACAATCTCGAGACAAGTGTTGATATACAAAGATCATGCGTGTAATAATAAACACACAATTTCCCTCAAAATGCCGGTTATAATGTATAACACCTGTTATTTGGTATTTTGCAGACAAATTGCTAATATGTGCTATATTTATACCAAACAATTTTAGATGATTGCACAGAGTAGGGAAATTGATATGTTAAAAATGCAATATTTTCGACTGATCATGAAGCTATAGCCATTAATACATCCCTCGGGTGGATCGTCTTAGACGAAGGGAGACCGGCGGCCAAGCTCAACCGGACTTGCCTCAAGGAGCTAAGGAGGAAGATGGAAGACCGAAGGACTTGGCTTTTTTGTATAATCTTTCTAACTTTTAGTTTAGCTCATATGCATATTTTATTATCTAGGGCTTAAGGATCGATCCGGGTTATAGGGTTGTGCTAGCGCCGGTTTTTGAAAATTTTTGTTCCGAATTTAGCCACGGATTGATGGCCGGGGCGCTTGCATAACCCAACACTGTCGAGTCTTTAGAGTCCCACACAGAGGTTTTCCCTGCTTCGGGCGAAACGATGTAGATGTCGTATGGTTTTCTGAATGCGTTCGACTACATACGTGTATTCATGCGCAAATGATGTTCCGGCGGACAATACTAGTTGGCTTTGGTATAAGCCGGATCCTATTATTTGATTATTGGATTAGTTATGTCCCATTGTATTCGTGTTTCTCGGAATACGGATATGGGTATGTATATATGGATGCGAGGGGCATTCTTTCAATTATTCAAGTTTGCTTCTAGATGGTTAACACCTCATTATTTGATTTTGCATTTTAGGTTAAATGCTTAATGAGGTGGATATTGTGAGGAGGAAATCTTTATGGTATTTTAGTGAAATTGAGCATGGCTTATTGTTGACATTCTTGGACTATTTGTGGCAAATGAAGACTTAGATATTTTGGGATATTTATGAGAGATATTTTCATTGGCCTTAATGTTAAAAATATAAGCCATTCTCAAGACTTCACTCTCCTTATCACAAACACATTCTCTCTCCTCTCAAGCTCTCTTCATCTTCCTCAAGAACCCTAATTGTCTCATGAGTTGAGAATCCTAGGGTTTGTGAGACAACTAGATTCTTTAGCACTTTATACTCACTCTAGGCTACTTAGTTTGGCACACCAAGTGACCTAGTTACCTCATCTTTGAGGTGAATGCTCAAGGTTGGAACTTTCGGGTGGATCTTCTTCGAAGCTGACGATGAGGCGCGATCCATTTTCACTCCAAGGAGCTTACGAAGAGGAAGAGGACATCAAGAAGACTAGAAGGACACGATACTATGAGGTATAACATTCATCCGAGTAGTTAAACCTCAAGTAGTATGCTTGCTACGGTTTGTGATCGATCCTTGGTTCAATTCGGTGTTGCGAAGCCCGTAAAAATTATTTTTTTCTATTTCCGCCTCCCTGCAAACACGTGGGTGCGACATCGACTTACAGGGATACCCTATGCTTCTGCAGTTGGGTCAATCATGTACGCGATGTTACGCACCATACCGGATGTAGCTTACGCACTTAGTGTGGTAAGAAGGTATCAATAAAATCATGGGGAGAAACACTGGACAGCTCTTAAGAACATTCATAAGTATTTGAGAAGGACTAAAGAAATGTTCTTGGTGTATGGTAACAGAGAACTTCAGGTGGAGACTTTTAACAATTCGAGCTTCCAGAGTGATAAGGACGACAGTAAGTCGGTCTCAGTTTTTGTCTTTTCCCTCAATGGAGGGGTGGTATGTTGGAAGAGTTCCAAGCAAGATACTGTAACAGACTCGACGATGGAGGCTGAATACATTGCTGCCAACAATGCTGCCAAAGAAGCTATCTGGATGAAGAAGTTCATTGCTGAACTTGGTGTGGTTTCATCCATTGAGCATCCAATACCCTTGTATTGTGATAACAATGGAGTTGTGGCTTTGGCCAAGGAACTCCGGTCCCATCAGCGATCCAGACATATTCTAAGACGGTATCACCTGATCCGGAAGATAGTTGATCGCCGGGAGATCGAGGTCTGGAGAGTTGACACGAAGAATAACACAGCGGATCCACTCATGAAAGCCCTTCCCCAGACGCGGTTTGAGAGACATTCTGGGATGATGGGTATGAGATACTACAACAACTGGCCTTAGTGCAGGTGGGAGATTGTTAGAAATATGTATGCCCTAGAGGCCATTATTGTATGATATAGTGGATGCTTGGACATATATATAGAGGAATTTTTTTCTTGACATGATAGTATACTATTTGGTTGCTTTTTATCTTAACATGTACACTTGTATTATTATACTGTCTCTCTGATACATGTTGATAAAGCCCTTAGGATGTTGGCTTGACTATCAGAATTTTGATGCAGATCATACTAGTGGGGTTTGTGTAGTCCGCAAGCACATCCTTTAACCGTTCCTAGTCGATGGAGTATCGAGACAAGGCATCGATATTCCAGAGTAGATTAGTGTGTACGTTTCTTGACCTTGTAGGGGGAGATGGTTAATCCCACAACCATTGGTGTTTGATATCAAAGATTGTACATAGATGCTCATTAGAGAATGGGTACACCGAACAGGACTCGTCGAGAACTCCTAGCCGGTACCATACTTATAGTCAGATAGAAGTTCTCTGGTGACACTTGTACATGTTAGTCTGTAGACCAGAGATCGTCATAGAGTCTTGTGTGGTTCCTACTGTGCTTTGATTTCCTCCCTACCACGGCTCAAAGGAGTCATGCAAACAAGTGGATTTTGGGTACAGTCCTGTTCGCTATAGTGCCATAAAGTCAATTATTAGATCACAGGCACGTGATTGCAATGATTAAGGGATATCCTATACCGGTAGAACAGTCTTACTCGAGATGATTGTATGCTATCTGGTTTGACTTTATCATCGTGTACATACTTCAGGTGGCATTACAGATCACTATTACATATTGATAGAGCCCATAGGATTCTTGCTTGACTACCAGCAGTATGGTGGCGATCATATACGTGAGAGTTGGGTGGTCTATAAGCACATCCATAAAGTATCCCTAGTCATGGGAGTTTCGAGACTGGGCATCGATACTCCAAGAGTAGACTAGTGTATACGGATCGAGACCCTGAAAAGGGGCAGTGGCCGGTCACACAAGCCATTGGAGTTAGTTGGTTCACCTAAGATGTATACATGTGCTCATTGGGTTATGAGTACACTGGACGGACTCGTCAGGAACTTGCTGGTTGGTATTATACCTATTGTCAGATAGCAGTTTCCTGGTGACAAGTGTACAGGTTAATCTATTGACCTGAGATCATCATTTGTCTCGTGTGAGTTCCCACGGTGCTTTGGTTACTACCCTACCATGGCTCAAATGAGTCGCGCAAACAGGTTTTAGTTGGGTACAATCCCGAGCCACATGGAGGCAGTGAGCGGATCGTTAGGGGATTCGTTTCTCCCGGTATTAGGGGTTGATGTCGCGTTGTGCACGGATGGCCATAACCAGAAATCATCGGCCGTGGTAGACGAGAATTACCGATCTAGGATCGGTAGTTTCTCAGGTGGCGATAGGTTTCATGCCGACACTAAATGTCTCATTATTAGGGGTCTGACTTTATCTACCCCCTAGACTCGATATGCGATACTCATAGACGAACAGACCGAACTGTACGGATATTGTCACTGTCAGGCTCAATAGGGTTTCAGGATGATTTTCCTCCTTGGCCTCCCTTTCGCTCAAAACCTGGTTAGCCGCTACGTACAGCTAGTGCTACTGACGTACTTGTGGTTAAACCCACTGCCAGCGTATTGACGAGTCTTTAGAGTCCCACACAGAAGATTTCCCTAATTCGGGAGAAACGTTGTAGAGGACATATGGTTTTATGGCAAAGTTCGATCATATTCACGCACTTGTACACGGATCATGATCGGACGGATAATACTAGTGAGCTTTGGTTTAAGCCGGATCTTTGTATTATATTGTTGGATTATTTTCGTCTCGTTGTATTCGTATTCAGTCGGAATACGGATGCGGGTATGTATATACAGATGAGGGGTATTCTTGTAATTCGTTACGAGTTTACTTTAGAAGATTTTCATTTCTTTTATTGATAAACATTTTGGGTTTTAAATGTTTATTATTTGTGGAAAGTGTGACTCATTGTTGTGGGTCATGGTTGTAGCATGTTCACTTGGTGATTCATGGAGACACATGGGTGTGACCCATGGTGGGTCATGGGTGACATGCTCGGGTTTTGTTTATGGTGTGGGATACATTTTGATCCTTGTAGATATTTTTTTTAATTGTTTTCTTTGTTAAAAACACCCACAATTAATATCTCACAACACTCACAAAATTAAGCAGACACATTTTCTTAAGTTGCTTTTCTTTTCTTGAGATCACATTTTTACCCCATGGCTTCTTCTTCAACCTCCACCCAATCCCTCTCATGAGTTGAGAATCCTTGGGTGTTTTGAGACAAAGTATTCATACAAAATCTCTACATCATCTTGGCTATCAAGGTTAGCAAACTAGATACCCGAGTTGCTTCGGTTTTGAAGCGGGAGCGCGTATTACTAATCCTCGACATGTATCGTCTTCGACGAAGGGGAACAGAGGCCGAACTTCATCGAGGCAACTGTGAGGAGATTAGGACAGAGGTTGAAGACCGAAAGACACGGATCGATCGGTATAACCTCTCTAAATTCTTTTCATATAACTAGTATATGGTTAATGGTACGATCCGTCGATTAGTGTTCTGTTAGCGCCAGTTTTTTAAAGTTTTTGTTCCGCGTTTGGCCATGGATTGATGGCCGGAGCACTGCCGTAACCCTACATGGTATCATAGACAACCCATTAACTATATACTAGTTGGTTTAGACGAGGTTAAAGTATCGAAACCGAAACAACTCCGAAACAATACCCGATATATTCTATTTTCTGTCATTTTTTCAGTGTCTTCTAAAAATATTTTAGCAACTGCAGAAGACTACTTAGATGACCACTAGACAGCACCCCAAATACGAGCCACTTCCACACGATTTGACCAAAGCACAATGCTTGAAAATCCGAGCCGGCCCGCCAGAATAGGGACTTGGGACTTCGTATTTTGGGTGTGGTCTGGTCTCTGGAATATTAGTTCAGTGGTATTGCTAGTTTAGCCCAGTTTTGATATGGTTTTATCTAGTTGTTTAGGGGTTATTAGGGGTTATTTCGAACTCTATATTTCTAACACTATTGATAGTTTACAATACATGCATTTCTATCTGCAACCGTGAATGTTATTAGAGCGGTATAACTTGTCTAATCGCTATAGTTCTTTTAGACGGGTTTTCTAACGTTACATTCACGTTGATGTTCTGTGTTGTGCTGTGTTTGTTGCAGATTCGTCGTGGTGGATAGCTTAGATGCAATGATAGTACAGTTTAGTTTTATTTGTACATTTGATATTGCGGGGCGAGCGTCCGACATGTGGACTTCCGTCACTGCCTATTTGTATATTATTTGTTTTGGACACAACCGGGTTGAGGTCGATGTCACCGTTGTACATATTTTCTTTTTTGTACTAGGATTACCCCACGATGGAGTGCACGGATAGCCGGGTTCTGGAGGGCAACGGGTCCGCATCTCATGGCGTTGAGAAGGAGGGGGCCTTATTCTAAAATTGGCGGGCTATTCGCCGCACTCGTAGGGGGTACAGGTTGACCCAAGGAAGGATGCTCAAGTTACCGGATTTCATGAAGTGCTGGGTGGCCCATTCACTTTGATGAAGGGGCTACCTCACTTCTGGTTTTGGCGGGTAACTTGCCGCACTCGTAGGGGTCTAGGTTTTTATTGCACAGGCTATCCATACGACCAGGGGAACGTCAGGTTTCACTTGCGGCTCAAAGGAAACCCAGAGCTCCCAGATTATCGGTATTGTACTGTGATGTTGCATTTATCATGCTTGGAGCGATTATTATATATTGCTATATATATATATATACTAGTAGTAGTTGTTATATATGTTTTACACCCGCGCCAGTCCATCCCCTGCTTTGTCGTTAGTTAAGTAACCTAACGGGTGATGATGGGGCCCAGTGGCGAATGCGGATGGCATATATGTACATCATATTTTCGTTCTTTTCTGGTGTGATTAATTGATGGGACTGCGTTGATTCAGATCAATGTATAGAAAACAGACCTATTCGATATTGTTGGAACAATTTTTAAAAAGCTATTATTACAAGGGCGTTTTCTTTTGTTTTGCACAGCGGTATTCGGTTATGAATATCCAGCATCTCATTCGACAAGGCAAGAGCCGAGATCCCCTCACCGGGAGTGACCTCTTAGGCAGAAATTTGCGTCAGGGTAATAATTTCACTGTAGTCGATTATTTTTTTGCTTTGCATCGTTGTATTCGATTGGAATATCCTGCACCTCATTCCACGAGGAAAGAGCCAAGATCACTTCACTGGGAGTGACCTCTTTAGCAAAGATTTTCACCACTATATATTTGTAAAAATCTATCTGGTTCCTTCAACGATATCAAGTTCATTAAGTTAAATGTTTTTCGCCAAAAACCATTCGTAGCCCTCTGTCATTTCAGACGGGTAGCACTTAGTATTCATGCAATGTTTGTTGACCTTCGTCATGGCATAGTGTATGGTAGCCATTTGTTACTTTTCTGTTGCATAGATAGATGCGCTTGTTTGGCACAGTCGTACTACTATTTTGGCCTTCGTCAAGGGTATGTATGAGTGGGTTCAAATTAACCTGGACAATGACGGGTAGAACTTGACATGTGACTTATGATATGTTGGCCTTCGTCAAGGTCATAAGAGCATGGGGTAAAAATCACATCGGGAGTTTCAAACATACAGGAAACATGCCAGGCATGCGAATACCTTTTGGAGTGTAATAACTTGAGTAGATTCTATCAGGTTATCATGCGATGATAGTTGGATCCCGATTCCCACTGATGAGTTGGTTTACTCCTTGGGTGATTTTAGATGATCCCGACTAATTCTTCTTTCAGGTTTGGAGGAGAATTTAAGGTTACAGTGGGAGACATCCTGATTAGATAAAGTGATTGACCATTCTAATCTAGATTAGAGTGCACGCTGAGTGTTTCTTTTCTCTCTCTTTGGAAGCGACCATCGCCCGACCCTAGACTATAACTCCATAACCAAGTTAACCGAACCTTCTTAAAACACACTGGCTTTTGGATTGTCAGAGTTGCATACTTCTTTGCTACTCTTACTTTTACCCTTTGATTTTCTCCGGAACATTTCGTATCACTACGAAGATCCACATTTATTAGATATGACCATCGTATAGTTACACACAAACTAGAAGAAACTTGTTTCATATTCGAGAATGGTTTCCGGTTCTTGAGAAATTGAATAGGACTATTCAGTTGTCTTTTCCTTTTACCTTCTCTCAGGTTGTGAGGGCTCCTAGGATTAGGAGATGGTACACCTATTGCTCTTATTGGATAGTCTTCTTCCAAATCATAGGCAGGTGCCGAAAGGTGGGAAGGAAGAAAACCAATTAGCCTAAGTATGGTGTACAGATGGTAATAAGTAAAGACAAGTAAAGGGATTAGAAAGAGGGTAAAATAAATTGAGACTGCTATTATTCACGATGAAACCACGTATTTCATCGCCACTCCTACTTCACCTTTGAATTTCTCCAGAACACCCCGTATCACTACGAAGATCCACATTTTGGATAATCCATCGTATAGTTATATACGAACTCGAAAGAACTTGTTCCAGTTTGAGGATGGATTCTGGTTCAGGAGAAATAGAATAAGCTTTATTCAGTTTTCTTTTATCTTTACCTTCTCTCAAGTTGCGAGTACTCCTAGGATTAGGAGAGCACACATATTACGCTTATTGGATGGTCTTCTTCCAAACCATAGGCTGGTGCCGAACGGTAGGGAAGGAAGAAAACTATTTAGACTAAGGGTGGTGTACAGAAGATAATGAGTAAAGACAAATAAAAGGATTTGGAGAGAGGACAACGAAATATACGGTCATAGTCATGAATCTGAATAATGGAAGAATCATTACTAGGAATACCCGGCTACCCCTTCGAAACATTTTCATGTTTCAGTTTCACTATGGGTTGTTAATTGAAACTGATTTCCCAATTAGTACCTTACACCAGAGTATGTATTTACCAGGTTTGATTCTCACATCTGTATGGTTTTACAGATGATGAGTCAAAGTATGTTATTAGGAATTAAGTGATTATATCCTCATTATATCGGAATTCATTGTAATTGGTGATATTTGAGGAAATCCCCTGGGGTTTTGCCTGACGGCAAATGTTTGGTTTTGAATATCCATTCTTATGCACCAATTTCAAACTGATATATATGTACGTTTATTTTATAAAGTGAGATATAGCTTTTTGAAATTATGTACATGACATTTACCTATATCAGTAGATGATTGGGTAAGGAGCATTAAACAGCGATGTAATTCTTCTTAAATATAGTACAGTTTTCAACCTACGACGCACAGAATTTAAGTTATTCAACTCAGGGGACTTATACAAAGTACTGTATGTTTTCCAATGTTCATTAGGACAAAGGGGTTGGTCCTCGTACTATATTCTGTTTACTTGTGACTTCTCCAGTAATAGACAAGTGCTTCGTAGAAATACATGGTCCAAGTTTTGAGAAGTTATAGGTATAAGAATAAAATAAAGAACCACGTGATGCAAGTATCATGATTTTTCAATGTGTTCGAAGTTGTAGATACTTGTGTTTGGTATTCAGTTGACAATAATGGTTTTAAGAACTTCCTTCTCTTTCAGATTACTCATATTTGGATGCACTCCTAGTTGAGTAATGCTGATCGGCCTCTCTCCATTTAGTTGGCATGCACTGGAGACAAATGCAAGATTTGAATCCGGTTCCAATTAAATCAGTGCCTCTGTTTCTATATTCTTATGGAATGGTTCATATCTTAACGATGTTAAGGTATATGGAGTTGTCCGGCTTATGCTTAAAAATCATACTCTGGATAACTCAATGCACGTTTCTGTAATAGCAGTTTGTGGGTTATCCCGGGCTATGACGAGAGTTAACTTTCTACCATCTGGAAGATCAATAGTGATATTGTTCTTGACTCGCCACGGTTTTAGTAAAATAGATTTTTTTAGAAAATGGTAGTATGAGTATGGTAGAATTGGAAGTGATTCCAGAACCACAAACGATTACTTAAAATTTAATAGAACATAAAGATTCAATCGGGTTTGACATTCCATTAGCCACTCCGCAGTTATGGTGGGCAACCTCAGGGGCCCGAGAGGTACTTCGGTATCCTCAAAGATGGTGACAGGGAAGTTCTTGTTTATCCAGACTTATCATTACTGCTGTTCTAGACTATGAGACCCGGCATGAGGATGAGTATAGCGTCGTTCTAAACTAGCTTTAGAAGTGCACGTGTATATGACTCTGCCAGATGGTTGTTGTGGTCAGTGGGAGCAGCGGAAGCATAGTGGACAACTAGCTTGTGTCTATTTATAGACTAAAGCAGATATAGCGGAGATAGATCATCTATTTTTTGATATGATAGTCATAGGCTTTAACTCCATCAGAATAGGAGATGGATCTGTTAGGAATGTTGGATATATGTATACCCTAGAGGCTATTATATGTATAGTGGATGCTTGGACATGTATACATATATATAGATTACTTTCTTGCTCGACATGATAGTATGCTATCTGGTTTACTTTATCTGACATGTTGATTTGATCATGTTTTTATCCATTTGCACATGTTGATAAAGCCCTCAGGATATGTGCTTGACTACTTTGACTATGATGCGGATCATACTAGAAGGGCACGTGTAGTTTATAAGCATATCCTTGAACTGTGCCTAGTCGTGGGTGTATCGAGACGAGGCATCGATATTCCAAGTAGACTAGAGTATACCATTCTTGTCCCATCTGATGGACGATGGATGATCCCATATCCATCTAGTGTGCTGACACTAAAGATTGTATGCGGGTGCTCAGTGGAGACTGGGTACACTGAACGGACTCATAGAGAACTCCTTATGGTATTAAATCTATCGTCGGATAGTAGTTCTGAGGTGACACTGGTACAGGTTAGTCTGTAGACCCGAGATCGTCATAGAGTCTTGTGTGTCCTCCCACTGTACTTTGATCTCCACCCTACCATGGCTCTACTGAGTCGTGCAAACAGGTGGTCTTTAGGTACAGTCCAGAGGCACATGGAGGCGATGAGAGATAGGAGGGGTTTCATCTCTCCCGGTATTGGGAGTTGATGTTGTGCAATGCTTGATTAGCTATACCAGGAAGTCCCTGGCCAGGGCTGTTGAGATTTACTGTTAAGTGTTATCAGTAGTTTCGATCTGTTATGAGCCATACACTAGTATGACTTATTGTGTTATTGGGATCGACGATACCATCCCTAAACTCGATATACAACATATCTGACGAAGAGACCGGATATTACGGTAAGTGTTGCCAGATGGCTCGACGGGAATTTTGACAGCTTTGCTGGTTTTCTTCTGATCGTTCAATACCCGGGTGGCTGTTACGTTTAGCTGATCGTTTGCGGCTTGTGGGTGTTTGATATAATCATCACCCACTTCCTGCGTATTGATGAGTCTTAGAGTCCCACACAGAAGTTCCTTAGCCCAGGCAAAAAGATGGGGTATGCATATGAGATATGCGCGCGGACCCGATTGAATACGACTATATGATACCGTATGTTAATCGGGCATTTTTCTATTGGTCAGGTCGTATGTGATATGACCGGATTGTTAAATCAATTGTTGATTTAACATTTTGACTTTTAGTTTTATTCTTTATTCAAACATTTTCTTATTAAAGAGGAAGAATGCATGCATGTATGCACATGTTGATGTGCATGGACACATACATACAAAGTATCATGGTTGATGATACACCTTTGATGGTAATATAAGACTCACATGGAACTTATATTTGTATATTTTCATTTTTCATTTAAGTTAAAAGAAAAAGAAAAGGATTATTCATCCATGGTTATCTTCTACACTCTTCTTGAAGTTGACCACACTTCAGCCACTTTTTAACCATGGATTAATATTCCTTTTGCCTTTTAACTCAAGTGCAATAATATCTAGATATTTTAGCAATCATGGTTGGAGGAGAGAATGAAAATATATATACTATATTTTCTATTTTATTCATCAAGCTTTATCATTTATTTTTGACAAAAGCTTTTGCCTTCATTTTCTTCTTCCTCCTTGCTCTCTTGATTTTTCCAAAGAGAGAGAGAGATAAAAAGAATGGATTTTGATAAAAGAAAACACACCACCTCATCATTCTACTCTAATTTAGCCGAGTGTTTAGCTTCATCATCTTGTTTGATCATTTGAAGCTAGGAACTTGGACTAAGTGAACTTCGGGTGGATCATCGTGGACAAAGGTGCTCACTTGCAAGCTTTTCCAACTCTCAACGATTCTAGGAGTCACTACAAAGAGGACTACAAAGGTTGTATTCCTTTCGCTTAGTGATAGAATAGTTTTAGTATGAGATATATGTGTTGTTACCCTAGTATTCTAGTTAAAGATCAATGCTTAGTTTGCTTAGCACCTCTTTAAAATTTTAAAGTTGCATGTGTGATGCTTCCATACTCATAAGTAGGTGCTAGGTAACCCTAACAATGGTATCAGAGCCAAGCTAGAATTCTGGACTTAGTGTTATAACAAATACGAAAACGAAACCGACTACGAAAATACGATATTACGGAACCCTTGTTATGCTCTCTGGAAATTTTTTAAAAAGTCGTCTAAAAGATTTTTTAACAACTGCAGAGTCATATTTGGGCTTTTATAAGAACAATGGGGAAATACGGAGGGGAGTGCTTGGATTTTGGCCGAGCACCCCCCCAAAACCGAGCAGGCCGGCCCCCTTCCCTAAGAACCCCCCGTAATACTCCAGTGCTCTTTTGGGTTCATTTTGGGGTTTCTAGTATTGTTTGCTTAGCCCAATTTGCATGTGATGATTGTTTAGACTTGAGGTTAATTCGTAGTGATTTGTAATCGTATTATTTGGCACTAAATTGGTGACCTTGACTATTTTTAACAGCTCGAACGGACATCGAACACCACACTTTCTACCCACTGAAATTTCCAAGTGTTGTGTTTTTCCTAAGTTGCCTTTGTATTCAATAGTCGCGCAAGTGTTCCTATGGGCCCTCTTGAAGAACATAATAACCATAACTCGATTCAATGCCAACGGAACCGCGATCGAACCTTCGGGTTTGCCGTAGTTCCATGGTGTCATAGGTGAGGCGTTGGTTAACCCCTTCTATGGCTGGACCATAGTCACTGTGGCGCGATTTTGGGTATTTGTAGCTTTGCTCAAGTGTTGAGCTCTTGGGGTAAAATGTGGGTGTATGTTGATTCGATCGAAACGTTAAATAACGTCTTGATTTCTGTGATTGCAATTGCTGTTTTTCACTTTCTTTTCTGCGATCGTAAGCGTAATATGTGGTGTATCGCCGGCTTCGTTGCTATACATCAACGACAATCGGGATACGCATACTTGCATACGTTTAGGATATGAAATAGTATGTGTTGCTGAGATATGATGCATGATTGTCGCGATCGAATAGCCGGGGGTTTTATATGAGATGAGAGTGTTTATTTTCATTCATGTAAAAGTCAATTGTATGTAATATTCTTTTATTTGGGGCACTTCCGGGTTGAGTATGATGTCACCATTATTGTATATTATTTACTTTTCCGCATTAGGATAGACCCAAGGAGGGGTGCACAAGTGATCGGGTTTTAGGGTTCAGTAGGAGGCCATCTCGAGGAGTCGAGATCGGGTCTCCTAAACTCTAGAATTGGCAGGATCACTTGCCGCTCTCGTAGGGGTCTAGGGGTGTGGGCTTGGCTATTCATTGCGACCATGGAATCCGTATTTTCTATTGCTGTCTGAATACAAAATACGGACCTCCTAGATATCCTTTTTTGTGTGCTTCTGCTACTGTTGATATTCTGTAATGTGATTACTTAGTATCTGAGATGAATGGATTATTATTATATATATGATATATAATAAACGTTTCTTATATTTTACACCCGCGATAGTCCCGTCCCGCTATGCCGTTAGTTAAGTAACCTAACGGTGCATAAAGGGACACTGTGGCGAATGCGGATGGTATAAGTATATGTTCTTTTTTTGTTTCTTTTCTGTGATGGCTTAGGAACTTAAATGATGGGACTACATTAATGAGATTAATGTAAAGTAAAAGAAACCTAAAGATATTGTAAAATCAGATTTGAAACCCACTCGGTCTTTTTATGAAAAACGCAAGTTTCAAAAGATGCGGAGCATAAGCCACTCCTTTCCTAAACTGTTTTGATTCTACAACGAGATCAAGTTCAAAGCGTTAAAGATTTTCATAAAAACCATCCGCAACCCTCCGTCATTTTAGGAAGCAGAGTACTTAGTATTCGTGCTATGTATTTTGATCATAGTCTAGGCGTATTGTACGGTAGCTAAGTGATGTCTTCCTACAAATCCTATGATGCGATAAGTTAAGACACTCACATGATTATGTCGACCTTAGCCGAGGGTCATATGGATGGGCCTAATTAATCACGAAATGACGGGTAGAACTTGACTAGTGCTTATGATATTTTGACCATAGCCAAGGTCATAGGCATCTAGGGGTAAAAATCATATCGGGAGTTTCAAGAGTTGAAATTTGCAATGCGATTGCATACCATCTATATGATAGTTGGATTCTGATTCCACTGTTAGTAAGAGTTACTCGTAGGAGAGTTTTGAATTTTTCAATTAGCTAATCCATTAGGTGTCTAGAAAGGTGTCAACGGGGTTTGACCTCTGGGAAAACGAGGTTTATTTTAATTAGGTCCGTACGAAAGCACGGGGAACCTCCCTCAAAGTACCGACACTGGCCTGGCTAACCGGTTAGCAAAACTGTAGAATGTAATTAATCCTGGCTAGTTTTCTTTTCAGGTTTTGAAAGAAAATTTGATAAAAGCAGTGGGAGACATCGATTAGATAAGATAATAACCAATCTAATTCTTTGTAAGAGCATTTCGCTGAGTGTATTCTTTTCTCTCTCCTAATGGCAGATACCGATGACGGGACTTAAGCTTCTACTAGACAGAAACAAACTGACAGGACAAAACTATAAAGAATGGTTGAGAAACTTGAACATTGCTCTCACATATGATAAAGTATCATATGTCCTCACCACCAAAGCCCTACCCATCCCAGGACCTGAATCATCTATTTTGGATAAGGAGATCCGAAAAACATGGGATATTGACTGCAATACGGCCAAGTGCCTCGCGCTTGCTTCTATGGACAACATCCATCAGAAACAACACGAGAACATGGATGTGCAATCCATCTTTCTTCATACAAAAGAGTTGTTTGAAGAGCAATCTCGTACTTTAAGATACGAGGCATCTCGAAAACTGTTTCAGATACGAATGGCCCCCGGTGCATCAGTAGGAGACCATGTCCTTAAGATGATTGGTCTTATAGAAGAACTCGAGGAACTGGGATGGACTATAGATAATGAGCAATATACAAATGTTGTTCTACAGTCTCTCTCCCCCGCCTTTGCTCCATTCATAGTGAATTTCAATATGAACGATTCGGAGAAATCACTGCTTGAACTTCTCAATATGTTGAGAAGTGCAGAGAGCATGCTGAAAATAGCAAAGACTCCCACTCTCATTGCTGGGACATCTTCCTCTTCCGTCCCAAAAGCCAAGGCCAAGGGAAAGAAGAAGAAGAAACCCATCAAACAGAAAGGTGGAGTTAAAAAGGCGAAGGGGAAATACACATCTGGGGCCATGGGAAGTGGAAAAGAAGAATGTTTTTACTGCCACAAGTCGGGACATTGAAAACGCAACTGTGCTATGTATTTTGTTGATCTCAAGAAGAAGAAGCATGGTGATGCTTCCGCTTCAGGTGTGTTTGTAACTGAGAACTGTTTTTCTATTAACTCTGCATCTTAGGTATTAGATACCGGTTCTGGTTCTCACATCTGCAATTGTGTGCAGGGGTTGAGAAACGGTAGAGTTTTGAAGACTGGAGACCATACTCTGCGGGTTGGAAATGGTTCCAATGTACATGCCGTATCCGTAGGAGAGTATCATCTGGGTTTCCCTTCGGGTTGTATATTGGTTTTGAACCCGTGTTATTTTGTTCCAAGTATGCTATATAATATAATATCCATTTCTTTGTTGGACAATGAAGGATATCATTTTGTGTTCCAAAATAATGTTATGAACATTAACTTAAATCAAGAGTTGATTGGGTATGGTACATTACATAACGGTATTTACGTCCTGAACCAACATATAATTTTCAACATACAACATCCCAATAAAAGAAAACTTTCAGATATAAATGAAGCTTTTCTTTGGCATTGTAGACTTGGCCATATTAATGAAACCAGACTAAACAAGCTACATAAAGATGGATATTCAAATCCTTTTGAATATAGATATTATGCAACTTACCAGTGCTGTATCAAAGGTAAAATGACCAAAACTCCATTTACTGGACATGGAAAAAGAGCTGTGGAACTCTTAAGCCTCATACATAGTGAAGTATGCGGACCTATGTCTAACTATGCTAGAGGCGGTTTTTCTTACTTCATTACCTTTACTGATGATTTCTCAAGATTCGGACACGTATTTTTGATAAAGCACAAATCCGAAGCTTTCGAGAAATTCAAGGAGTACAAACTTGAAGTAGAAAAACAAACAGGCTTGAGCATCAAGAAACTTCGATCAGATCGAGGTGGGGAGTACTTAAGTACAGAGTTTTCAAACTTCTTAAAAGAGAATGGGATTCTCTCTCAGCTCACTCCTCCTTACACACCACAGCACAACGGTGTGTCAGAACGGAGGAATCGCACCCTATTAGATATGGTACGATCCATGATATGTGATGCTGAGTTACCGCTTTCCTTCTGGGGACATGCATTGGAGACAACAATATATCTATTAAACATGGTTCCAACCAAGACCGTGTCTACCACTCCATATGAGATATGGAGTGGAAAGAGACCATCTCTTAAAAGAGTTAGGATTTGGGGTTGTCCGGCTTTTGATAAAAAGCAGAATCACGACAAACTCGAGACGCGATCGGTCTTGTGTAAATTGGTGGGATATCCAAAACACTCGTATGGATATCTATTTTACCACAAAGAGGAACAATTGGTGTTTGTTGCTCAGCATGCCACATTTTTGGAAAATGAAATCTTTACAGACAGTATTGATGGTAATGCGGTAGAACTAGAAGAGGTTCTAGAGACACAAATTACTCAGGACGAATTGGTTGAAACTGATGTTGCAGTAGAACTTCAAGAACCTCAGCCGTTCCGGAGATCTAGTAAAACTTCTCACCCAACGGAGAGATACTATGGGTTTCTCATTGATGGTGATAGAGAAGATTGCATCATGGATGATGATGACCCTACTGGTTTTCAGCAAGCTATCACGAGTGGTGGCTCAGTGAAGTGGCTGGAAGCCATGAGATCCGAAATGGAGTCCATGTACACCAACAAAGTATGGACTTTGGCCGTTGTACCTCCTGGGATAAAACCCGTTGGGTGCAAATGGATCTTTAAGAGAATGATTGGTGTAGACGGACAGGTAGAGACTTTTAAAGTAAGACTTGTAGCGAAAGGATTTCGTCAAAAACCAGGACTGGACTATGATGAAACTTTCTCTCCGGTAGCAATGCTTAAATCCATTCGAATCCTACTTGCTATTGCTGCTCACTATGATTATGAAATCTGGCAGATGGACATTAAAACTGCACTTCCGAATGGTGATTTAGAAGAATGCGTTTTTATGGATCAACCAAAAGGCTTCATTGACAGTGGGAGCAGCGGGAAAGCATGTAGATTGCATAAATCCATTTATGGATTAAAGCAGGCCTCACGGAGCTGGAACATCTGCTTTGATCATACAATCAAAGAGTTTAATTTTATAAAAAATATAGATGAACCATGCATTTATAAGAAGATTGTAGGGAGTACTGTCACATTCCTCGTATTGTACATGGATTACATTCTCTTGATAGGAAATGACATTCCTATGCTGTAATGGTCAAACTATTCTTATCACAAAGGTTCTCCATGAAGGATCTGGGTGACGCCTCGTGCATTTTGGGCATTAGGATCTATAGAGATAGATCCAAGAAGTTATTGGGATTGTCCAAATCAAAGTACATTGACACCATCCTAAAAAGGTTTAGTATGGAAGATTCCAAGCATGGTGCCTTGCCCGCTTGTCTTGGAATCACTCTCTCTAAAGACATCTGTCCGAAGACTGATGAAGAGAGATCTTGCATGAGCATTATACCTTACGCTTCAGCCGTAGGATCTATAATGTATACGATGTTATGTACACGCCCTAATGTAGCTTATGCACTAGCTGTAGTAAGCAGGTATGAATCCAACCCAAGAGAGAAACATTGGATAGCAGTGAAGAACATTCTTATGTACTTGAGAAGGACCAAAGAACTGTTCTTGGTATATGGTAATGGGGATCTCCAAATGGAGGCCTTTACCGATTCCAGCTTCCAAAGTAATAAGGATGACAGCAAATCTATCTCAGGATTTGTATTTACTCTCAATAGAGGGTCGTTATTTGGAAGAGTTCCAAACAGGATACCGTTGCAGACTCTACGACGGAAGCTGAGTATATTGTTGCAAATGATGCTGCCAAGGAAGCCGTCTGGATGAAGAAGTTCATCACGGAACTAGGAGTAGTTCTAACCAATATTGATCCAATACCATTGTATTGTGGTAATAATAGGGCTATGACGTTAGCTAAAGAACCAAGGTCCTATCAGAAGTTTAGACACATCCTAAGGCGATATCATTTGATCCGGGAGATAGTAGATCGCCGCGAGATCGAGATTCGGAGAGTATATACAAAGAATAACACAACGGATCCACTCACCAAGGCCCTTCCACAGCCGCAGCATGAGCGACTTTTTGAGATGTTGGGTATGAGATACACCAATAACTGGCCTTAGTGCAAGTGGGAGATTGTTGGATATATGTATACCATAGAGGCCATTATATATATAGTGGATGCTTGGACATGTATATATATATATATAGATTATTTTCTTGCTCGACATGATAGTATACTATCTGGTTTACTTTATCTGACATGTTGAATTGATCATGTTTTTATTCATTTGCACATGTTGATAAAGCCCTCAAGATATGTGCTTGACTAGTGTGACTAGGATGCGGATCATACTAGTGGGGCACGTGTATTTTATAAGCATATCCTTGAACTGTTCATAGTCGTGTATGTATCGAGACGGGGCATCGATATTCCAGAGTAGACTAGCATATACCATTCTTGTCCCATGTGATGGGCAATGGATGATCCCATATCCATCCGGTGTGCTGACACCAAAGATTGTATGCGGGTGCTCAGTAGAGACGGGGTACACTGAACGGATTCACAGAGAACTCCTATGTCGTATTATATCTATCGTCGGATAGTAGTTCTCAGGTGACAATGGTACAGGTTAGTCTGTAGACCCGAGATTGTCATAGAGTCTTGTGTGTCCTCTCACTGTACTTTGATCTCCACCCTACCACGGCTCTACTGAGTCGTGCAAACAGGTGGTCTTTGGGTATAGTCCAGAGGCACATGGAGGCGATGAGCGATAGGATGGGTTTCGTCTCTCTCGGTATTGGGTGTTGATATTGTGCAATGCTCGATTGGCTATAATAGGAAGTCCCTGGCCAGGGCTGCTGAGATTTACTGATAAGTGTTATCAGTAGTTTCTCGATCTGTTATGAGCCATACACCAGCATGAATTATTGAGTTGTTGGGGTCGACGATACCATCCCTAAACTCGATATGCAATATATTTGACGAAGAGACCAGACTGTAGGGTAAGTGTTTCTAGATGGCTCGACGGGAGTTTTGATAGCATTGCTGGTTTCTTCTGATCGTTTAACACCCGGGTGGCCGTTACGTTTAGCTGACCGCTTGCGGCTTGTGGGTATTTGATATGATCATCTCCCACTGCCGGCGTATTGACGAGTCTTAGAGTCCCACACAGAAGTTCCCTAGCCCAGGCGAAAAGATGTGGTGTGCATATGAGATATGCGCGGGGACCCGATTCAATACGACTATATAATACCATAAGTTAATCGGGCATTTTTCTATTGGTCGAGTCGTATGTGATATAACCGGATTGTTAAATCATTGTTGATTTAACATTTTGACTTTTAGTTTTATTCTTTATTCAAACCCCTTTTTATTAAAGAGGAAGAATGCATGCATGTATGCACATGTTGATGTGCATGGACATATACATATAAAATATCATGATTGATGATACACCTTTGAAGGTGATATAAGACTCACATGGAAATTATATTTATATATTTTCATTTTGCATTTAAGTTAAAAGAAAAAGATAAGGATTATTCAGCCATGGTTATCTTCTACACTCTTCTTGAAGTTGACCACACTTCACCTACTTTTTAACCATGGATTAATATTCCTTTTGCCTTTTAACTCAAGTGCAATAATATTTAAATATTTTAGCAACCATGGTTGGATGAGAGAATGAAAATATATATACTATATTTCTATTTTATTCATCAAGTTTTATCATTTCTTTTTGACAAAAGCTTTTGCCTTCATCTTCTTCTTCCTCCTTGCTCCCTTGATTTTTCCAAATAAGGAGAGAGATAAGAAGAAAGGATTTTGATAAAAGAAAATACACCACCTCATCATTCTACTCTAATTTAGCCAATTAATTTTGAGTGTTTAGCTTCATCATCTTATTTGATCATTTGAAGCTAGGAGCTTGGACTAAGTGGACTTCGGGTGGATCATCGTGGACAAAGGAGCTCACTTGCAAGCTTTTCCAACTCTCAACTATCCTAGGAGTCACTACATAGAGGACTACAAATGTTTTATTCCCTTCACTTAGTGATAGAATAATTTTGGTATGAGATACATGTGTTGTTACCCTAGTATTCTAGTTACAGATCCATGCTTAGTTTGCTTAGCACCTCTTTAAAATTTTAAAGTTGCATGTGTGATGCTTCCATACTCATAAGTAGGTTCTAGGTAACCCTAACAAAGAAGGTAGTAAGGTGTGATGTCCTGGTATTTGGATGACATACACTTTGTAGGAAGTGAAATTCTTACACTGCGATCGGTTATACTGTGGTTGTCATACAGTGGTTTCTCCACATAGGATATGGATATTATATCTAGCATTCTAGTTACTAGATCTATGGTTTTAGATCTAGATTTGGGCAATTTCCCAATCTGAGTACTGAGACAGTATTCTAAAGGTGTTTTAGAATAGAAGACTCCTGGCATGGTGGTGTACCTGCAGGTGATGGAGTCACACTCTCTATAGGTGTCTTACAGACTAAAGGGGAGAGGTATTTGCATGATTGGCATATCACTTGCTTAGGCAATTGAGTCAATCATGAGATGTCAAGTATCACACCAGATGTTGTTTTTGCACTAGATGCAATAAGTTGATATATTAATCAAATCGTACAGAAACGTTCAGAAGCAGTTTATGAACATAAGTGGATGTTCTAGGGATTTGGTAACGTCACCCTCCTTCGGGAGACGGTTATCATTCCAGGCTTCCAAGGTGACCTGGATGACAGAGCGACTGTCAGAGTTATAGTTTTCCATCTTTGAGGGGCAGTTGTTTGGACAGGTGCTCCAAGCGGATTCTGAGGGAGGCATGGCGCAGTATAGTGATTAAATTCAGTTGACAATACAGTCTAAGAAGTTTACTGGATTTGGAGTTCATTTGTGAACTGGGTCCCATTAGATATCCAGACATATTCTAAGACAGCTATTGCTTATTTCGGGAGATGGCTTTCTCCGTGAACTTGAGATAAAGAGAGACATAGATAGAAACATTGGAGCGAATCCACTCACTAAGGCTATTTCTCGAATGTAATAGTTTTACAAATGAGCTTTGTGAAACTGATTAGTAGAGATGTTGGGTGTTCGGTATCACACGGGCTGTGAGTATGCGACACCGCAATAATTAGCCTTAAGTGCAAGTGGGAGATTGTTGGCTATAGTGCCCTCAAATCAATTATTGGATCACGGGCACGTGATTACGATGATTGAGAGAGGACCTATACCGGTAGAACAGTCTTACTCGAGATGATAGTATGCTATCTGGCTTGTCTTTATCATCGTGTACATGATTCAGGTAACATTACAGATCACTATTATATGTTGATAGAGCCCATAGGATTCTTGCTTGACCACCAGCAGTATGATGGCGATCATATACGTGAGAGTTGGGTGGTCTATAAGCACGTCCTTAAAGTGTCCCTAGTCGTGGGAGTTTTGCAACTGGGCATCGATACTCTAAGAGTAGACTAGTGTATACAGATCAGGACCCCAACGAGGGGCGGTGGCCGGTCTCACAAGCCATTGGTGTTAGTTGGTTCACCTAAGATGTATACAGGTGCTTATTGTGTTATGAGTACACTGGATGGACTCACCGGGACATGCTAGTTGGTATTATACCTATTGTTAGATAGCTGTTCCCTGGTGACATATATACAAGTTAGTCTATCGACCTGAGATTGTCATTTGTCTCATGTGAGTTCCCACTGTGCTTTGATTACTACCCTACCACGGCTGAAAGGAGTCGTGCAAATAGCTTTTAGTTAGGTACAATCCCGAACCACATGGAGGTAGTGAGCAGATTGTCAGGGGATTCGTCTCTCCCGGTATTGGGGGTTGATGTCGCGTTGTGCACGGATGGCCATCACTAGAAATTCTCGACCGGGGTAGACGAGAATTACCGATTTAGGATCGGCAGTTTCTCAGGTGGTGATAGGTTTCATGCCGGCACTAAATGTCGTGTTATTAGGGGTCTGACTTTATCCACCCCCTAGACTCAATATGCGATACTCATAGACGAATGGACCGGACTGTACGGATATTGTCACTGTCAGGCTCAGTAAGGTTTCAGGATGAGTTTGCTCGTTGGCCTCCCTTTCGCTCAATACCTGGGTAGCCATTACCTATAGCTAGTGCCACTGCCATGCTTGTTGTTAAACCCACTGCCAGCATATTGACGAGTCTTTAGAGTCCCACAAAGAGGGTTTCCCTAATTCGGGCGAAATGTTGTAGAGGCCGTATGGTTTTATGGCAGGGTTCGATCATATTCGTGCACTTGTGCACGGATCATGATCGGAAGGATAATACTAGTGGACTTTGGTTTAAGCCGGATCCTAGTATTATACTGTTGGATTATTTTCGTCTCGTTGTATTCGTATTCAGTCGGAATACGGATGCAGGTATGTATATACGGATGATGGGTATTCTTGTAATTCGTTACAAGTTTACTTTAAATGATTGCCATTTCTTTTTGTGTTAAACATTTAGGGTTTTAAATTTTTATTATTTATGGAAAGTGTGACTCATTGTTGTGGGTCATGGTTCTAGCATGTTCACTTGGTGATTCATGGAGACACATGAGTGTGACGCATGGTGGGTCATGGGTAACATGCTAGGGTTTTGTTTGTGGTGTGGGATATTTTGCGAGCCTTGTAGATATTTTCTTTAGTTGTTTTCTTTGTTAAAAACACTCACAATTAATATCTCACGACACTCATAAAATTAAGCAGACACATTTTCTTGAGTTGCTTTTCTTTTGTTGAGCTCACACTTTCACCCTATGGCTTCTTCTTCAACCTCCACCCAATCCTTCTCATGAGTTGAGAATCCTTGGGTGTTTTGAGACAAAATATTCACACACAATCTCTACTTCATCTTGGCTATCTAAGTTAGCAAACTAGATACCCGAGTTGCTTCGGTTTTGAACCGGGAGTCCGTATTACTAATCATCAACGTAGATCGTCTTCGACGAGGGGGCCGGAGACCGAACTTCATCGAGGAAGCCGTGAGGAGCTTAGAACAGAGGTTGAAGACCGAAGGACATGGATCGATCGGTATAACCTCTCTAAACTCTTTTCATAGAACTAGTATAGGGTTAATTGTACAATCCATCGATTAAGGTTCCATTAGCGACGGTTTTTTAAAGTTTTGTTCCGCGTTTGGCCACGGATTGATGGCCGGGGTGCTGTCGTAACCCTACAAGTCCCAAGTCACATGGAGGCAGTGAGCGATAGGAGGGGTTTCGTCTCTCCTGATATAAGGAGTTGATGTTGCGCTATACTCGATTGGCTATAACAGCAAGTCCCTGTCCAGGGCAGATGAGATTTACTGATAAGTGTTATCAGTAGTTTCTCAAACGGTTATAGGCCACACATCGACTTGAATTATCAAGTTACCGGGGTCTGAGATTCCACTCCTAGAATCGATATGCGACATTTCAAACGAAGAGACCGGTCTGTACGGTAAGTGTTGCTTATAGGCTTTGCGGGAGTTTGGACAAGCTTGCTTGTTGATCTTCTATTTGCTCAATACCTGGATAGACCTTACGTTCAGCTAGTACCGCTGACGGCTTGTGGGTAACTAATGTGATCATTAACTACCGCTGGCGTATTGACGAGTCTTTAGAGTCCCACACAGAGATTTCCTAGCTCAAGTGAAACAAAGTAAGGCGTATATGGTGATATGTGCGGGAGCTTGATTAAGTACAAGTATATGATACCGTATTCTAATCTCGCGATATTTGATATCGGTTAGGTTATATGAGATATAACCGGATTATTGAATGAAGTGTTGATTCAATGATTTGTTATATGTATATATATTTGATATTGGCTGGTTATATATGATATGACCGGATTATTGAATCAAGTGTTGATTTGATATTGAATATTGAATATTGTCGGTTATATGTGATATAACCGGATTATTGAATCATGTGTTGATTGGATAATTTGATATACATATTCATATGATATTAGTCGGTTATATATTATATGACCGGATTATTGAATCAAGTGTTGATTTAATAATTTGATATATGTTTTTATATTTGATATATTAATATATATTAACAAATATAATGCTCACTAAAGATTTTATTCTCTGATAATTCATTTAATATATGTGTGATATATATTAATATATGTATTTAACTATTGTGTCATGGCGGATGATACATAGAACATGGGTGTATGAGACTCACACCAAAGCTAAAAATAATTATGGTAATTATTCATTAAGAGTAAAATAAAATAAGTGAAAATGAGCATGGCTTAAGATGCTTGTAGAAGCCATGACCCATCTCGCTAATTTTGTTTTACTCTAGGTATTTTATATCCCAACAGTTATCTTTAGCCCTTGGTTAACTATATTATTCATCACTTGAGATTTTTCTTCACCCAAGTTCATCTTCTTCCTCTCTAGGTTTTCTTGAGTTGAAAAATAAAAAGAGAAATGCATTTTTAAATTGAGCAATATTCCTACTTCATCAACCTACACTTTACTAGCCCTTTAGTTTAGGTTGTTTGCTTCACTAATTCCTTAATTAGTGAAAATGTAGCTTAGGTTAGAGAAACTTCAAAGTGGATCATCTTCAACCTCGAAGACGACGAAGCAAGCTCGTTCCTTTGGCCAAGTGGAGCCTAAGAAGAGTTCTAGGGACTACTACTTAGAGCTTAGGGACTACTACTTGGTGCTTTAGAAGAGAAGGACCGGTCTACAAAGGTTGTATTCTCTATTCACTTAGTGTAAAAATTGTTTACATGCCTAGATAACCCTAAGACTCTAGTTAAATTCTAGGTTAATGTAGCTTAGACCTCTAGATTTTTTTAAATTTCATACTTGATGCATGTGGAAACCTAGTAGAGGTGCTAAGACACACTTTCACTTCCTAGGCTGGTATATTTGTATTGCAGTCAAAGATTCAGCGTTTGGCGTCACCATAGCGCTTTACCTTGAGGTTAGACTCTGTTTAGAGTCCCAGGGAAGTCATAACTGCACCTATCCGAGGTGGGATGACATCCAACGGTCTTTAGGCATTGTATGTACTGCCATCGAGACCTGAAGCTAAGAATATGTTATCACTTCATTTTTATTTTAATCCTTTGGTCCTTGTTGACGTCGTGTCTGTACTCGGTTAGGGTAAAGGGGATGTTCGAGTAGTCTTTAGGCTGTATGTGTGCCATCAAGGCTTAATTCTTCATTTAGCAAAACATGGTAGTACATGTTGCTCTTTTTCATTTGTTTATCCCCATGGATTGTATACGAGAGTCGGAATAAAACTACTTGCAGGGCAGAAACAAAATCTTGTTCTTTTTTTTTATATCCGTGATTGCTCTATTATTTCAACTTTTCTTATCATGAAAGTCGCGATTGGCCTATAATTTCGGCTATTTTTCACGTTTTCCCAATCATTTCGGATTTTTCATTATCTTTTTTTTATTTCCCAGTTTAATGACTTAGGGGTCGATAGCTTGGAACTCGGGATTTTGGGTGCTGCTTGCATCAGTATCGCTAACACCGAAGCGTAATGCCAGGAGCGAGTCGTCATTTGCCATTACCTATTTGGACAAAGGTGGCTTAAAAGAAAAGTTTAGATCCATCTAATCTAAGGCTGTTTCAATCTTTATGAGCCATGAGGGTCTCACAAAGTAAATTTTCCTTATGAGTCAAGAGGATCTCATAGGTGTATTTTCTGCTTATGAGTCGTGAGGATTCCTAAGTGGATTTTCTCTTGCAAGTCGTAATGATCCTACAAGAGTACTTTCTCCTTACGAGTCGAGGGGATCTAGTAAGTGACAATTATCATGTTGGGGGTATTGCCCGCCTCTGGTGGGACTTTGTGAGAACATATTTTGTTTGTTTCTATGAATTGTATACTAGCACCATGGTCGAACTACTTGTAGGGAAATATTTGGGGAGTGATGGCTTAAGAAACAGACTTAGATCCCTGTAACCTAAGACTTTTAATTCTATAAGCCGTGAGGGTCTCATAGAAGTATTTTGTAACGACTCTAAATTTACTCTACAAAAATTTTCAGTTTAATGTACAAAAAGTAGTTTACAAGCCTAAGTACAAGTTATAAATTAATTTTTATTTAAGAACAGCAAGAAACAACTTGTAGCTCACTGATAAAGGCTTTGCACTGCTGTGACATAGCCTCTATGTTCGAATCCAATCAGACACATTATTTTTTTCTGATTTTCTTTTAAACTTTTTGGAAGTCTAAAAGTTTACATGTGCAATGTACACAAAAATGAAAAGACAGAAAAATTAAATATGTGCACAATGACTTAAATACAGAGAGGAACACGTGGCTTAAATCCACCGGCCCCTCCCCTCAAAACGATGGGCGAGATGTCCCCCATGGCCGGTACCGACGGTCGGCCTGTGGCAAAAGATGCCCGGGCTTTGTACACAAAACCCTTCCCCTATCCCTAACTCCCCTGCACTGTTTGATTGCTCTACAATTAAACAGAGACCCTTCAATTCCTAATTTATCATCTTTTTAATGTATTTTAATTCCAAATCCCTAATTCCACACTATAAATACTACCCCATGCCCTAGCCCTTCATCATTCTGAAAATTATAGCCAAAATTCTCAAAATTTTCTAAGTACAAGAGGAGTAGAAGAGGATTTAGAAAACGATCAAGTTCCGGCGAGGATCGAAGTAAGTTCCGACGACCCCGCGATGCCACGACAACAACCCTCCCTCCTTCTACCTTTTTTTAACCTAAATAACTGGTAAGTCCCTTCCAATCCTCATTCTTCTTCTCTAAAAAATTCTTTTTCAAAACATATGTCGGAAGTGGAGTTTATCCAGACATCTTCTTCTATACTATATAAAATCCACTTTTTTCTTACATATTTGGCATCTATATCCTTACACAAAGTTTGTAATCATAAAATTAAGGTTTAGAATCAACTTTCACTCAAATATGTCATGTGACATAACTTTAATTTAACTTTTACATTAAAATACCATGAACTTTGTATATACCATCTTTATTTGTTTTGCTTAAACATACATTTAGAAAACTTCATGGTGTAATGACCTACCTCTCACATACACACATGGTTCCATAACAAAATACTCTTCGAACGTATTTTTAGTTATAAACATAAGATTACATCAAAATAAAATATACTATAAAAACGGTTTTCTTTGGAATTGTATTTTAAAATTATTTTGCAAATAAGCCTCTACAACCCTTTTTAGGAGACACGCAATTGGATGGTCTAAATCATCGCACATCCTTAGGCTAGTAAAGTGAGATGAAGACCTCCTCACGGAGCATTCGGTCTCGAAAGGTTTTTAATACGGTTTTTAAGAAAAACACAATTTTCTACTTAAATAAATTTTTTCATAATTATACAAATATTAAAAATCCATATATTTTCAAAATATAATAACCTTATTTTTTTTCAAATTAAAGAATTACATGTTTCACCAAAATACCATCAAGATACCAACAAAAGTCAGGCTTTACAATAAAATACCATGAACTTTCCAAGCTAAGCTATTATCACTAAAATACCTCAAATCCCTACAATTCACATCCATGGAAACCCGAAGTAATATAAATAATTTCTCGAGATTATTTTGAAACTATATATTAGAGATATTTTTCATAAAACCCACTTGAATTATTTAAAACTATATTTAAGGACTTTAGTAAATATAGGTTTAAGCGGGATCAATTCTCTTGAGCCCCAGGAGGCCGGAGAAAGTATGTGCTTGGCTATTTAAGGTAGAAAATTTAACGGTGTTATCAATGGTAATTGTCATGGAAAAAGACACAAATCATTCCGTCCATGTGCAACAGTTACCGATAACTCCCGAACATAATTCATGATCTAAATCAGTTATAAGTGTCTGACTCAAGTCTGAGTCTAAATCAAACTTGGATCCAAACTCAAACCAGAATCCAATTCAAACATGAATCCAAACTCTAACATGTATACTTGAATATGAACCTAAATATCAAACCTGAATACAAGACTTGACTTGACCGAACCATGGCTATAACTTGATATGACTACAAGCTTACATCCTGAACCTGACTACTTGAACAACTTATATCCATGGTTTCGACAAGACTTGTAAATATAATATATACAATACATTACGGGGTTAACGGGGTAGATTGGTACGGAATGTATAGCGTGGCACGAGATGATCATTAAAAGACACCTACATGAACTCTCGTGACGTTGTCCTATGAGTTTTGACGGGGCCTTGTACTACATGTTACCATAGTCCATAGGGTAAAATGGACTTCTCTCGTATACACAAATACCTTCTGTACCAAGCTACAAACAACTATGTTAGAATAGCAATTTTATACCTGTACATCTTACCAGTTCAATTCTTATTACTTGCTATATTCTTTTCTTTCTTTTGGGACTTACCGAGCGCTAGTTCGCTTACGACATTCCTGTCCATTTCTCTCTTTGGAATGTTCGTTAGGAGTACCAGACTCTCAAAAGATCGAGCCAAGCCAAGAGGACTTGGATCAGTTCAATGCCCAACAGGACTTCCAGTTCATTATGTACATAATGCAGTTTGTATGCCACTGTTTAGGCATTGCTTTTATATCATTGTATTTTTCCTTTTCAAAGCAGTTGTAATGTAAAGATGAATGTTAATAAAAGTTGCTGTTCATTTTATATCTCTTGTAAATTCTTGTGCATTTTATAAATATATTGCTTAATTATGCTTAATGTATTTATTTCTTAATAATACGTTGTGGGCCCGCCACGTCTCCGCTTTCGTACACTGGGAAGCGAGGCGTGACATATTTTCTCCTCACGAGTCGAGAGGAGCTCACAAGGGCCTTTTCTCCTTGGGAATCATGTAGATTCCTAAGTGTGTTTCTCCTTAGTGGGTGTCACACTCCGCTTCCCAGAGTACGGTAAGGAGACATGACAGGTCACGCGACGTATTTACTCAGAAGTAAACACGCTAAGCATAAATAAGCAATATAGTAAAGTACACAAGTAAGATATGAGATGTAAATGAAAAGCAACTTTTATTTATTAAACATCCTTTACAATACAACTTGAAATGTAAATGTAAGACTGAAAAGAATTTCCTAAACAATGGTATGAACTCAAAGTAAAGTATATACAAGTGACTAGAGCTCTGGGTCTTCTGAGAACTGCTCCAAGTCGTCTGTGCTGGGCTCGATTTCCAAAGAATCAGATCCCCCTGACAACATTCCAAAGAAAGAAAAGAAAAGGAATGTCGTCAGCGAACAATCGCTCGGTAAGTCCCAAAAAGATATAGAATGAGAATAGACAGGTAAGAGATTATAACTGGTATAAAGTTGATAGTTATATTAACGCAGTTTTTTGTTGCTTGGTACAGAATATGCCAGTGTATACGAGAGGAGTCCAGCTTACCCCATAGACTATGGTATACGAATCACAAGACCCAGTCAAAACCCACGGGACAACGACAACAGATGTTCAAGTTAGGTGTATTAAAGTGACTATCTCGTGCCACTTTTAACACATTCCGTACTAGTCTACCCCTTTAAAACCCCGTAATGTATTTTGTATTGATATGTATTTTTTTTAATAGACGTAAGACTTGCGAAAACCATGATATCAGTAGTTCATGTAAACGGAAATGATATAAACGGATAGAAATGTAAACATTATCAAATGTATATCCATGGTTCGGTCAAGTCAATTCATGTTGATATAGATTGTATTCTTGTATAAATGGATTCATGTTGAATTGGAGTTATACTTGAATTGTATTCAAGGATGGATTGATTTCAGATTAGACTGAGACTCTGACTGAGTAAGACACTTAAACGAAATTGAAGTCCTGAATTAGTTTTGGAGTTATCGGTAACGGCTACACATGTACGGCAGGATTTATGACTTTTCCAAGCCAATTACCGTATTGATAACCCCATTTTAGTTATCTACCTTAAATAGGCAAGCACCCAAATTCTCCGGCTCCCTGAGGCTCAAGAGAACTGGTCCCGCTTAAATCTATACTTACTAGGGTCCTTATTGTAATTTAATATAACTTGAGTGGGTTTTATGAAAAATTGTTTTGATATATTTTCAAAATACACCTCAAGTATTTAATTATCGTATTTAGGATTTTCATGGATGTAAATTTAAAAGATGAAATATTCTAGTGGATATAAACCTAAATTGAATAGTATATAGTATTTTCATGTAATTTGACTTGTATTGATTCTTGATGGTGTTTTCATGAAACTTGTGATTCTTTTCTTTTGATTTAGAAAACATGGAATATATTATGTATTTAAAATAGATATTTTGATAATATATATATAATTATTAAAAATATAATTTTTTTATTAATAGAAATCATGTTTTCTTAGAAATTATAATAAAAATTCCATCGAGATCATATGCTCCTTGAGGAGGTCTGCATCTCGCCCTACTAGTCCGTTGGATGTGCGATAACATGCACCAACCAAATTGGATTCCCTAAAATGGGTTGTAAAGATATAATTGTATGGAATTTAATTAAAACAGTCTTAAAGAAATACGTTATTATTAGTTTAGGGTATTTTAATGTAAAAATTCATCTTATTTACGAAAATATCGTTCTCAAGCCATCATGCTATGTCAAGATGAGTATTGTGATGAAGTAAGTCATTATCTCGTGCAATTTTCTAAAGGTAATATGAGCAAAATGAAGAAATAATGTCGTAGGTAAACTTGGGATTTAACCGTAAAAGTGAACTAAAAGTTATATAGCATTGTAATTTTTAATTGAAACTTGTTCTAAATGTTGTTCTAGGGTTATTAAACAAGATATAAAGAGATGGTTAATTTATAGTGAAGAAAAAATGAGTTTTTAAAGAAATTAGAATCGGAAGTCGGATTAACTTCGCTTCCGACGAGTTTTGAAAAGAGAAGTTTTTTTAATAAAAAGAGAGGAGGGGAGAGGGGACTTACGGATTGAGAAGAGAGAGAGGAGGTAGAGGATGGGTTTGTAAGCGTCGTGGAGTCGTGGGGTCACCGAATTTATCCTGAGTCGTCGCCGGAACTTGACCTTGAGCTAACTCCGCTTGTATAACTTCTTGGACTTAGAAATTTTAGAGAGTTTTGGCAAAGGATTTCTGAATGTGGAAGGATATGGTATAGGGTGATATTTATAGGAGTAATTAGGGTTTAGGGTATTAAAATGAGAATTAAAAATGCATTAAAATTTGATTTTAAGGCTCATTTTAATTCTCTGTTAATGTGCAGGGAAAATAAACAGACTAGGATTAGTAGAGGAGTCCAAAGGTGTCGGGGTCAAAAATTGAAGGCATTAGAGACGGGTTCAACTGGCGGCGCCGGCCCCAGAAGCTCCTTCGCCAGTCGATTTGGTGAGTTGGGCTGGCGCCACGTGTCCTAGTCGTAGTTAATAGTATTTTGCACATGTTTGATTTTTCAGTGACTTTTCATTTTACGTGTATTGCACGTGTAAACTTTTGAGTTTCTAAAAGTTTAAAAGAAAAATCAGCAAAAATAATATGTGGCTGATGGGATTCGAACACAGGGCTACACCACAGCAGTGCAAGGCTTTACCAATGAGCTACAAGCTATTTCTTGCTGTTTAAAAAACATATAAAATACTTATAGCATACACAGGGTTGCAAATACTCCATTTGTACATTAACTTTTAAAAAAATTCTGTACATTAAAACATAGTCATTACATTCTACCCTCCTTACAAAAATTTCGTCGTCGAAATTTATAATTATTTAAGGTCTAATTTACAAACAAGTGAGGGTATCTTGCACGCATGTCGTATTCTCTTTCCCACGTTGATTCTCCTGATGAGTCTTTTCTCCACATCACCCGGATCAAGTTTACTTCCTTGTTCTGAAGTGATTTCACCTTTCTGTCTCGGATTTTAATGGGTTGTTGCTCACAAGATAGGTTGTACAGTGAGCTTGGAGTGATCAAGAATGTGACCGGGGTCACTCACATACCTTCTGAGTTGGGATATGTGGAACACATTGTACACTCCTTCCAATGAGGGTGGAAGTGCCAAGCGATAAGCCACTTCTCCGACTCATTCGAGTATGTCGAATGGTCCAATGAATCTCGGACTTAGCTTACCCATTCTTCCACAGAAAATCACTCCACGGTTTGGTGAAATGTTTAGAAAGACATGATCTCCCAGTTGGAACTCCAAGTGACGGCGCTTTGCATAAGCCCAGTGCTTCTGTCAGTCTTGGGCTATGCGCATTTTTTCCCTAATAGTGCGAACTACATCCATTGTTGCTACTATCATCTGAGTTCTCTATCTCCAATGTCGTCCCAACTTAATGGTGATCGAAACATTCTTCCATATAGAGCTGCAAAGGGTGTCATTCCAATACTTGCTTGGTAGCTGTTGTTGTATAAAAACTCCACAAGATATAGGTGATCTTCCCATGATCCTCCGAAATCTTGCATTCAAGCTCTTAGCATATCTTCAAGGATCTGAATCATTCGCTCAGACTGTCCATCTTTTTGAGGATGGTAAGCTGTACTAAAGTTCAGACTTGTTCCTAAGCTAGCTTGCAGACTCTGCTAAAATTGCGATCGGAGACAATGCAAACCGGTACTCCATATAATCTCACGATCTCCTGCATGAGTTCATGGATATCAGAAACAGTACACTATGAAGAGTTTAAATCTTACTTAGATTCTTACCTCCATGTATTTCTTTGCTAGTGTCTTGGTAGATTGACCAACTCGAAAGGGAATAAAGTGAGCTGACTTTATGAGTCGATCCACAATAATCAAAACATCATCGTTACCTTTCATGCTGCGAGGAAGTGCAGTCACGAAATCCATGGTAATGTGTTGCCACTTCCATTCTGGGATAGGTAACGGTTGAAGTAAACCAACAGTCCTGTGATGTTCAGCTTTCACTTACTGACACCAAATATTTAGCGAAGCTTATGGCTACTTCACGCTTCATTCCATGCCACCAGTAATGTTGGCGTAGATCTTTGTACATCTTTGTACTACCAGGGTGTACTGAGTATGGGGAGCTGTGAGCTTCTTTCATCAACTCTTCCTGAACAGGACCTTGTGGTACATATAATCTACTGCCTATCTCAAAGAGCCGTCTTTATGGATGATGAAGTCTGTTCTAAGTCCACTTTCTACTTGTTCTCTGATCTTTTGCAACTTGGCATCACTTGCTTGAGCTGCTTTGATCTGATTGACAATTGTAGACTGAACTTGTAAGTTCATCAATCTTGAAGCATTACCTGGAATGACCACTTCTATCTCCATCTGATACAAATCTTGTTGTATCTTCCACTGTGCGGTAAGATTCATTGATAGTGGTTGGCAAATAAGTGCATCAGGTACTACATTCAGCTTCCCTGGATGATATTGTAGGTTAATGTCGAAGTCCACCAAAAGTTCTAACCATCTTCTTTGCTGCATATTCAACTCTTTCTGAGTAAACATATACTTCAGACTTTTATGGTCTATGTAGTTATCTACCCGTTCTCTAAGAAGATAATGAGGCCAAATCTTGAATGCAAAGATAACGGCTGCCAACTTCAGATCATGCATCGGATAGTTGCGCTCATGAACCTTCAGCTGTCTTGATGCATAAGCTACAACTTTACGGTGCTGATGTATAACACATCCTAATACGTTAATGGATGCATCGCAATGTATTACAAAACCTCCAGGTTGGTCCGGTTTTATGAGAATAGGTGTTGATGTCAATCTTGACTTGAGTTCTACGAAAGCTTGTTCGCATTCTTCTGACCACACGAATTCCTCATCTTTACGTGTGAGCTTGGTCAGGGGTGTTGAAATCTTCAAAAATCCTTCAATACATTTTCGGTAGTATCCCGCTAATCCCAAGAAACATCGAATGTATTTAAGTGTTTTTGGTGTCAGCCATTCGCTTACTGCTGCTACTTTAGCTGGATTTACGGAGATTCCTTCACCTGAAACAATATGTCCAAGAAATCCGACTTGTTCTATCCAAAACTCACACTTGTTGTACTTGGCATAGAGTTGATACTGTCGCAAAGTCTACAGGACAATTCGTAAATGTTCAGCGTGCTCTTTCCGATTCTTTGAATATACCAGGATGTTTTTGATGAATATGACAACAAACCTGTCTAGGTACTCGAAAAACTTGATTCATTAGGTTCATGAATATGGTGGGTGCATTGGTCACTCCAAATGGCATTACGAGAAACTCATAATGTCCATTGCGGGTCCTGAATGCCGTCTTCGGAATATCAGACTCTTTGACTTTCACCTGATGATAACCCGAACAAAGATATAATTTTGAGAAAACACAAGGCCTACTTAGCTGGTCGAAAAGATCGTCGATTCGCGGTAGTGGATACTTGTTCTTTATCGTGACTTCATTCAAAGCTCTATAATCAATGCACATTCTGTATGAACCTTCCTTCTTCTTCACAAGCAAAACTGGAGATCTCCAACTTGAAGTATTGGGACGAATCCATCCTTTCTGCAGAAGTTCGTCCAGCTGAGTACGGACCTCCTTCAAACCTTCAGGGCTTAACCGATACGGTGCTTTGATCACAGGTTGTTCACCAAGTACTAAATAAATTCCGAATTCAAGAGCTCGATCAGGAGGCAAACCTGATATGTCTTCAGGAAATACATCGTCGAACTCTCAAACTACCTCTGACTTGTCTTCTCCTGCCTGTAGAGTTGCAATCACTGCCTTCTTCGATTTTGCTTTGTATGTGCTAGGCTCTAAGGTACGGTCTCCACTTTTGAAATAAAAGACCGGATGCTCTGGAATCTCGAACACTACCCTCCTTTGACGACAGTCGATGGTAGCATAGAATGTCCCTAGTCAATCTATACCCAAAACTACATCAAAGTTTGGTATGTCCAGCACATTGAAGTCAGCATAGAATTCTCTGTTGCAGACGACCACTGGACACAGGTCGTATTCTATTATTTCCTTTAGAATGCCATTCCCCGAACTAACATTCCAGTTGGATACGAGCGGTATGACTTGAATCGCATGAGTTCGGACGAACCATTGCGACATAAAGCAATAAAATGCTCCAGTGTCGAAGAGTGCTAGTGCAGGTAGTGAGGGTACTAAGATCGTACTTAAGTTATGCGGGATAGGTTTTAAGTTTAGGAAAAGGTATATGGATGTAAAAAAGTATTGAATAGATTTGAAAGATAGGAAGTTACTAATGATGACTTGGCCAGTGGCTTCAGCTTCTTCCACAATCATTGTAAAATCCTGTCGCCTAAGTACATTCCTCCTTGCTGGAGGAGCATTCCTCTGTCCGTTCCTCTGTCCCTGAGGTAGGTTCATTTATGCTTGATGGAACTGACGAGGATGAGGTGCAGTAGGTCCATGAGGAGGTGGAGTTGTGAGAGCAAGGCGTGGTGCAGGTGCCTGAATAGTTGACCGCTATGGATAGGTGATTGTTGGTCTGGGTGCTCGATACTGGTTGAGTCTTTGAGGACAAGACCCACTATCATGTGTGGATGAGCCGCAGACTAAGCAGAGGCGATTAGCACGTCTACAATCCTTCGCCAGGTGTCCATTCCTTTTGTAATAAAAGAAGAAATCTGGACTGGGCCGTTTGAAAGGCATTCCCGGTCTCCTGGGTACAAAAGGTAGTCTGGAAGAGGCTCCTTCTGCTATCTGAGTGCAGGGCGCTTCACACCGGTAGATTGAGGACTTCCCTTCTTCACTACTGTCTCGTATCAACGGGCAGCTTTCAAAGCTAGGTCATGGATTGGGAAATCCCCTGTAGTTAGAGCAGCTTGGATTTCCTAGTCCAACCCCTGCTGAAATCATCTGGCCTTGATCTCAGCAGTCGGTATAAGATGGATAGCAAACCTGTTACGGTCTTGTGTTAGCCGTGCAGTATGTGATATTAGATAATCGAATATTAAGACATATCTTACCTGCTCAACATGGTGAACTCGGCATCATACTCATCCACTAATTTGCTCCACATAGAGCCTTGTTGTAAGTGAATGAATTGCTGCTCCATGTCGAATCGGGCAGTCTCTGGAAAATACTTCGCGTCGAACATGTCGCGAAAAGCCTTCCATTCGATCAGCTTAGCAAGACGGCTTTCTTCCGCCTTCAACCATACTCGGGCATTATCCATGAATTGCAGCTTCGCAACCCTTACCCAAGCAATGTCTGGCACTTGTGCTGCTGCCAGTTCGTCTTCGATCGACTGAACCCATTCTTCAGCTTCCAAGGGGCTCTTTTTCCCAGAAAATTGCTTCGGATGAAGTGCCCGGAATTAATTCACTCCAGGTGCTTCCGCTTCTGGACGGTTCATTAGTATGGCAGTCTGCTGTTGTTGTCCTTCCAAGAGTCTCTTAATTGCCTCGAGCAATACCTTCTGCTCATTGATCGGAGCTACAACGGTAGGCGTAAGTGGAAGAGGTAGTGGTGGTGTGTTTTTGACATGTGTACTCGTGTTGTTGGGAGAATCCATAATCTTGAAAGAAAAATAGGGTTAGGATATACTCAAGATTACAAAGAATGTTTAGTTGCTGAGTCCTGTAATTCTTGTGTTATATTGCTTAAGTTTCTATGCAGAACTGACTTGCATGGTAGGGTTCCATACAACACTGTCCTTCATGGGTCGTCAACAAAACCTATCACACCCCGCTTCACAGAGTACGGTAAGGAGACATGACGGGTCACGCAACGTATTTACTCAGAAGTAAACACGCTAAGTGTAAATAAGCAATATAGTAAAGTACATAAGTAAGACATAAGATGTAAATGAACAACAAATTTTATTTATTAAACATTTTTTAAAATAAAAATGGAAATGTAAATAGAAGACTGAAAAGCAATGCCTAAACAATGACATGAACTGAAAGACAATGGCATGAACTGGAAGTAAAATATATACAAGTGACTAGAGCTTTTGGTCTTCTAAGAACTGCTTCAAGTCATCTGTGCTGGGCTCGATCTTCAGAGAATCAGATCCCCCTGACAACATTCAAAAGAAAGAAGAGAAAAGAAATGTCATCAGCGAACAATCGCTCGGTTGTCCTAAAGAAATGTAGAATAAAAATAGACAAGTAAGAGATTATAACTGATATAAAGTTGATAGTTATGTTAACGCTGTTGTTTGTAGGTTTGTACAGAATATGCCAGTGTATACGAGAGGAGTCCAGCTTACCCCGTGGACTATGGTATACGGATCAGAAGGCCCCGTCAAAACCCACGGGACAACGGAAACTTATTCAGGTTAGGTGTATTAATGTGACCGTCTCGTGCCAATTTTAACACATTCCGTATCAGTCTACCCCTTTAAAATCCCGTAATGTATTTTGTACTGATTTGTATTATTTTTTTTAATAGATGTAGGACTTGCCGAAACCATGATATCAGTAGTTCATGTAAACGGAAATGATATAAACGGATAGAAATGTAAACATTATCAAATGTATATCCATGGTTCGGTCAAGTCAATTCATGTTGATATAGATTGTATTCTTGTATAAATGGATTCATGTTGAATTGGAGTTATACTTGAATTGTATTCAAGAATGGATTGATTTCAGATTAGACTGAGACTCTGACTGAGTAAGACACTTAAACGGAATTAAAGTCCTGAATTAGTTTTGGAGTTATCAGTAACTGCTACACATGGATGGCAGGATTTGTGACTTTTTCTAAGCCAATTACTATATTGATAACCCCATTTTAGTTATCTACCTTAAATAGGCAAGCACCCAAATTCTCTGGCTCCCTGAGGCTCAAGAGAACTGGCCCCGCTTACACCTATATTTACTTGGGTCCTTATTGTAATTTAATATAACTTGAGAGGGTTTTATGAAAAATAGTTTTGATATATTTTCAAAATACACCTCAAGTATTTAATTATCGTATTTAGGATTTTCATGGATGTAAATTTAAAAGATGAAATATTCTAGTAGATATAAACCTAAATTGAATAGTATATGGTATTTTCATGTATTTTGACTTATATTGATTCTTGATAGTGTTTTCATGAAACTTGTGAATCTTTTCTTTTGATTTAGAAAACATAGAATATATTATATGTTTAAAATAGGTATTTTGATAATATATATATATATATAATTATTATAAAATAGAATTTATTTATTAATAGAAATCACGTTTTCTTAGAAATTATAATAAAAATTCGATCAAGATCGTATGCTCCGTGAGGAGGTCTGCATCTCGCCCTACTAATTCGATGAATGTGTGATAACCCGCACCAACCAAATCGGATTCCCCAAAATGGGTTGTAAGGACATAATTGTATGGAATTTAATTAAAACAATCTTAAAGAAATACAACTTTATTAGTTTAGGGTATTTTAATGTAAAAATCGTCTTAGGTACGAAAATATCATTCTCAAGCCATCGTGCTATGTCAATATGAGTGATGTGATGAAGTAGGTCATTACCTCGTGCAATTTTCTAAAGGTAATATGAGCAAAATGAAGAAATAATGTCGTAGGTAAACTTGATGGGATTTAACCGTAAAAGTGAACTAAAATTTGTATAACATTATAATTTTGAATTGAAACTTGGTCAAAATGTTGTTTTAGGGTTGTTAAACAAGATAAAGAGATGGTTAATTTGTGGTTAAGAAAAATTGAGTTTTTAAGAAATTAGAATCGGTGATCGGATTAACTCCGCTTCCGACGAGTTTTGAAAAGAGATGTCTTTTTAATAGAAAGAGAGGAGGGGAGAGGGGACTTACGGATTGAGAAGAGAGAAGGGAGGTAGAGGATGGGTTTGCAAGCGTCGTAGAGTCGCGGGGTCACCGGATTTATCCCGAGTCGTCGCCGAAACTTGACCTTGAGCTAACTCCACTTGTACAACTTCTTGAACATGGAAAATTTAGAGAGTTTTGGCAAAAGATTTCCGAATGAGGAGGGCTATGGTGTAGGGTGGTATTTATAGGAGAAATTATGGTTTAGGGTATTAAAATGGGAATTAAAAATGCATATAAATTTGATTTTAAGGCTCATTTTAATTCTCTGTTAATGTGCAGGGAAAACAAACATACTAGAGTTAGTGGGGGTCCAAAGGTGTCAGAGTCAAAAATTGAAAGAATTAGCGACGGGTTCAACCGGCAGCGCCGGCCCTAGAAGCACCTTTGCCGGTCGATTTGGTGAGTTAGGCCGTCGGATGAACGCCACGTGTCCTGGTCGTAGTTAATAATATTTTGCACATGTTTGATTTTTGAGTGACTTTTCATTTTACGTGTATTGCACGTGTGAACTTTTGAGCTTCTAAAAGTTTAAAAGAAAAATACGCAAAAAAATATATGGCTGATGTGATTCAAACACAAGGCCACGTCACAGCAGTGCAAGGCTTTACTAATGAGCTACAAGCTATTTCTTGTTGTTTAAAAAACAAATAAAATACTTATAGCGTAAACAGGATTGCAAATACTCCATTGTACATTAACTTTTAAAAAATTTCTGTACATTAAAACAATGTCGTTACAATGGGTCATAAGGATCTCACGCAGGTGTTTTCTTCTTGTAAGTTGAGAGGAACTTGCAAGTGCATTCATCTTTTTATCATGAGTTTGCGTCCTTTTGGGTTTTCATAAGCTCGCTGGTAGTCGTGTTGTTTTTACTCACGGAGCCCTTTCGAGTTTTCATCCGTGCCCTTTCTGCTTTTGGACGTACCATTTTTTATGCACTGTTCTCCTCGTAAATTATGAGTGTACATGTATGGGTTTTCTCCTTATTGGTATCTTGATTGGCTATTAGAAAAGATCTTGAGCTCATCTTCATCGGTGGTAGTCCAACATTGCTTACCGGTAAGACTTTGGTGTGTTACTTTGTTGTGGGTAGCCTATAGATGGTATACGGTAGTCAATTTAGTGACACGACGCAAGGCAGGATACCATCTTAGGGACATAGCGGTCTATGCAAAATTTGGATGGGGTATGTTTGTTTGTACCCATGGATTGTATATGGTGATCAATTTGGAGATCGTATGTAGGGCAGAAGGACAGTTTAGGAACATAGCAGTGCAAAGGGGAATTTAGGGAATATTTCCCGATGGGACTTTCAGAATCTTAACTTAGAAAAATAGGGAGTGGACATAGGTGTCATTATCTATCATTGACCCAAGTTGAGACTCTTCAAGCATATTACTTCTTGAGAAATCAATCGTTTATCGGTCGAATGGATCCTTCCCCATGCATATCCATCAACATGTAAGCTCCACCTTGGTAGACCTTATCTATGACGTATGTTCCTTCATAATTCGGCTCGAATTTTCCGCATTTTGCATGGTTGGGGATCATCGGGCTTTTGATGACCGGGACAAGTTCGCCTTTGCGGAATGTTCTCGACTTGCTTAACCTTTCATATGCTCGAGTCAACTTCTCTCTGTGAGCTTCCAGGCTTTGTTGTGCTGCAAGAAGGATTTCATTGAGAGCATCGAGTTCTTTGAGCCGGAGATGAGCATTTTCCTCATCAATAAGCTCATTTTGGATCACCATTCTTAGCGAGGGGAGTTCGATCTCCAGTGAGAGCACAACTTCAGCTCCGAACACTAATGCATAGGGCATTATTTTCATGGCCGTCTTGATCATCGTTCGGTAGGCCCATAGATTTTCATGCAGTCTTTCATGCCAATCTTTCTTATTCTTGGACACCATATTCTTTATGAGCTTGTTAAAGGTCTTGTTGAATACCTCAGCTAGACCGTTGGCTGGAGAATTATAGATGGAGGAGTATCTCCAATCTATCTTACGTTGTTGCGCGGAGTGGCTGATTCTATGGCTTCTGTATGTTGGTCTATTATACAAGATTATTCTTCTTGGGACTCTAAACTTGTAGATCATATTCGTCTTGAAGAACTGTTGGATGTTCTCCTTCTTCACTTCTTTTAGTGGTGTTGCTTCTGCCCATTTGGAGAAGTAGTCGGTGGCGGCCAGGATGAATCGTTGCCCTTTAGATGATGCTAGTTCGATAGGACCAATGATATTCCCACATCTCGAATGGCCAACTGGCTACTATCGGATGCAACGGATTAGGATGCTGGTGAATGAAATCCCTATCTATTTGGAATTAATGACATCGTTTTGCATATTCGATGCAGTCTTGAATCATCGTGGGCCAATAATAGTCCATTATTTTAATCTTCAGCTTCATTTTTGGACCGGCCTGATGGAATCCAAAAAGTCCGTCGTGAATTTCTTGGACGACGTTCTTCACTTCATTCGGCCCTAGGCATCTTAGTCATATATGATCAAAGGATCTCCTGTATAGGGTTCCATCAATAAAAGCAAATGATAGAGCTCGTTTTATAGGCCAATGTCGTTGAGACGTGTCTTTGGGCACTTGTTGGGAATTGAAGTATTTGACAAAGACTTCTCCTCAGTCTTGTACTCTTTCTTCCTCTGCTTAGAAGGCATTTTCTTCAAGGATATCTTTCTCTTCAGATGTTTCCTTTTCTTCAAGTGTTTCTGTTGAAATTTCCTAAGGGAAATCTGTTGGCACTAAGATCTTGTGGCTTAAGACAATAATCCTTATGTCGTCAAGATCTTCATTTGCTAGCTCTTTGGCCAGTTTAGCTAATGCGTCCTGTTTATTTTAGAATATTGCATTTCTATACTACTCATTCTTAATCACATTTGCATGTAGATATGTTCTTTTGATCCGTGTTTGCTACATGATTTCTGGTTACAGGTTCTCAAGAGCATCCAGTGCAAAACAACACAAATCACACACATTCTTTGCAGAAATGACGATTTCAGAACAGATGACCGACAAACAGATAAATACGAATTGTAGCCGCTCAAATCCGTCAGGTGTCATCTACCAGTACAAGAGACAAGACAAAATAAGCATTCATTCATGTCTCAAACAGCACGAGACACGAGGGAGGCAGTGTGAAGCACGAGAGAGGCAACGCGAAGCACGAGGGAGGCATGCATGATGTTCAACAAGATTTGAAGAGATGTGTATTCATAAGAAGATGACAAGAGTCTTCATCTTGGACTTCTATTCATCTGAGATCAAATATAAGAGTTTTTTCAAAAGTAACCTACAAAATGAGAAGATTGTAGTATTAGAAGACTATTGAAGCAAGACGGGCCTACTTGGTCGCTATTTGGCCGTCGGCTTATTCATTATGGCCGCAAATAAAGGCCTCACTTGCTCCAATTTTTTTCGTGCATCACTCCACCCTGTCACATCACTTTATTTTTATAGTTTATTTTTTATGTTGATGTGCCTATAAATAGCAGATCACAGAGCAAGCATGGGTCCAACTTTTGTCTAAGTTTTTTTTACAATTTTTAGATGTTACATTGTATTTTAGTTCTTTCTCTTGAATTCTTTACTTCCTCTTGATCTTACTACCTCAGTTGTTGAGCTTGCAAAGTTAATGGGAGGTCATTGAGTTCAAGTAGTTTATATTTCAATTCAAAATTCAATAAAAGTCTCATTTTTACAATTTCATGTCATATTTGTACTAGCTTGGATTAGATTGAGTTCTTTGCCATTTCTCTTTTCTTGCAAACTCTTGATTGAGCTTGCAGGTTTAGATCAAGGGTTATTGGATTCATTAGATTCTACTTGGAGTTGTTGTTAAACAAAGTTTCATTGCATATTGGTTCTTAGTATTTTTCTAACTCTTTTCACTTGCAATGTTTTCTATGATCTCTTATCTCTTTTGTGTTTTCTTTATTTTTGAGATGATGTGTGAGTAATTCTCTCACTTGTTAGGTTAGGAGATGGTTAGTTTGAGGTATGGAGAAATGCATTACTCCTTCTTTTGCCCAACACCTTGTAAATTGAACTCTGACCAAAAACTCACAATCCGCTCCTTTAGGCACCCTATCCTACATAATAGTGGTGATTCCTAATTTAGACCAGTTGTGTTTGTTTGGCCGGAGACTCGGGATAAGACCTAAGAATGGAAGGACAAGGGACAATAAGTAGGGATTTAGCACACAATCACAAATACCCTACTTAAGAGCCCTAATCAATGTTGTTACCGATCATCTTAACATCAATATCAAGTGAGGAATAAAGGAAGAGGTAAGCATTATCCTAACTCAAACAAACCTAACTCTAACCCTAATAAGTCCTTCTTTAACTTAAACATAACACTTAGGATAGCAATGAACACACTTCGACTTTTAGGCTTAACTCTTTAAAAAAAGAACGAAAATATATACATTCTCTCCGTGGTTGGCCCGTACTCATCGCGACTAGCTTAAACCGACACCGTCTTGATTGATAAGTAGAACTTCATAGAATACGCAAAACATGCAACAATCAAATGGCGCCGTTACCGGGGAGACGGTAACGTATTTCTTCTTTTGATTCGGGTTAATTTGTGTATAAAACTAACAAATTATCAGAAAATCAAAAAAAATTGAAAATTTTCAAAAAACCAAAACATAAATCTAACGCTTTTTGACGTTTTGTTCTCTGTATTTTTGATCAGTTATCACTATAAGATTCATTAAAAGATTTGAAGTATAAAAATGAGACACTCATTGAACACAGAGAAGACTACAAAAATTTAGAGCCCCATTTCCTTCACTTGGCCACCCATTTATTCCATTTGGCCGCAAATAGCGGCCCTACTTGTCCAGATTGCTCCATTTTTTTTGGTTGATGCTCTATTATTCTGTTATTGCTCCATTTTGATTCTTTAAATTTCACAATTGAGTGTGTGTAGCATATTGGCTATCTATATCCTTTTTTCGCTAAAAATATCCATTTTCCGACATTTTCAGATTTTGATGGATTTGCGAACAATGATCGTGCGAAACAAAATGAACATTTAAGAACAAGGTGATAGTAAAGTATAGTGCCAAAGATCCGACTAGTTTGATCCGTGCAAGCGAAATTTCCAAGCTATTCGGGATCGATTCAACAGGATTTCTTAACCCGAAAAGTTTCGATACGTATTTTCTAACTCCTTCTCACTCGAATCCAATACTCCAATATTCTATTTTTTGCAGGATTCTTTGCAAAAGTTCGTTGCCAATAGCCAAAAAGAGACTAACCCGTATTTGTTGTAGCGTCGCTGCTTAATGTAAAAAACAATTGTTTGATGTTTTGAACAACCTGTTTATTGAATTGCGCATTGCATCTTTAATACGGACATTAAGGGGCACAAACCTAAATTCAGATTAGGTGGGGGTGTTCATCACCCTTCCTAAGCCCCAAAAATCACTAAAAGCATAAGGATTATCTTTAGATAATTAAAAAAGATCTAAACTAAGCCTTTAAGTACTTATTACGCTCATTTAGGACAAGTGAAGGTTACGAGGAATTTACTATTTATCTAAACTTGATCGTGTGGTGTCTAAGGAAAGTGTTAGGGACGAGAGTCCAGCAAAGTGGGTAGGTTCTTAAATTAAAGAACTTAGCGAAAGCCTTAGACAACCTCCCTTACCTCACTTGCACTTACCTAGCCATACTTGATCAGTGAAGAGGCAGTTAGATGGTTTATCCTGCAACTATCGCTTGGAAGTTTAAGAGCGGTCTAGTTTGGACTTTGAAGACTCTAGCTCTGGGTATTGATTATGAATTTTTGATAGTGATTGATTGTGTTGAGTCCATTATTTCCACATTTTTCCAAAACAAAACAATTTTATTTAAAAATCCAAAAATTTACAAAAATAGTCGTTTTCACCACATTTTTACCTCTACCTACATTTTCATCATTGACATTTTCTTACTCTCACCTTCTACAAATACGCTTTGACACACTAAACTGTAGGGTTCCTAGGCACTCTCAAGAGGTCTCACAAGACATCAACCATGCCAATTTCAAAAATTACGGTGCCGAGAAACCCTAATACGGATCGTTGGCTAGAAGTTTAGGCGAAAAAGAAACTAGTTAACAACTTAACTAAATGGTAAACGGAAATACAACCTTTGTAGATCCGGTTCTCCACCTCCATGGCTCCGCGATGAAGTCTCCTCGCTGTACAAATCGGATCTTGGGCTCTAGCGTCGGCTTCATCGGAGAAAAAGCGGGCTAGGTCATCGACGACGATGCCGAAGATGATCTACATCGAGGCATCACTAGATCAAGCTCCAACTTCACCAAGTCAAGAAAACTTGTGAAGGAAACACACTCTACTACTTGGCAAGAGGTAGAGGATGAAGAAATAGGAAGTGGGTTCACTTTAGAATTGGATTTCTCACTCATTTCATCAAGTCACCATTGATGAAGTCTAGGTTTTCTTCTTTGAAGAAGATGAAGAAGAAGAAGAAAAGAATATGATAAGTATTTTAAAAAGTAAAATAATATGAATACTTATCATATCCTAACCCTAGTTAAGTGTAGAGAATAGACCATGCTTTGTTTAAATGGTTAGGGTTAAGCATGAAGACAAAATGGTTACAAAGTCAAACCTTCATGAAGATTCAACTACAAACAAAGAAAGCCACCATTTTCTCTTTATTCTTTCCAAAATAAATAAATAAATAAATAAGAAAGAAAAACAAAACCCTAATCATTAACTTAACCATGGTTTAATCTTTACACTTAACCAAGTTAACATGTATCATCAAACATGATACAAACAATTGCACAAAAGTATATCACATATACAACTTGTGCAAAGCAAGCGAGAAAATCCATTTAAAGTGAACCAATACTAGTTAATGCAAAGTAATATATCAAATATATAATTATGCATTAAATCATTAAATCAACACTTGATTTAACGATCCGGTCACATCGCATATAACCGACTAATATCCAATGTATCGACTTATCGAATCAATCCTTGATTCAATAACTAGGTAAGATCGCATACAACCATATCGATACATTCATCGCGAGAATAGAATACGGTATCACATACACGCATTATTCTCGGTCCCGCACATATCTCATATGCGCTCCTATTTCGTTTCGCTTGAGCCAGGAAACCTCTGTGTAGGACTCTAAAGACTCGTCAATACGCCGGCAGCAGGTGATGATCATATCAAGCACCCACAAGCCGCAAGCGGTCTGCTAAACGTAACGGCCATCCGGGTATTGAGCGATCAAAAGATCGACGAGCAAGCCCGCTCACACTCCTGTGAATCCAACCAGTAACACTTACCGTACAGTCCGGTCTCGCCGTCTGATATGTCGCATATCTTGCCTAAGGGTGGTAAACGTCAGACCCCAATAGCTTGATAAGTCGTGTCGATATGAGGTCTATAACAATTCGAGAAACTACTGGTAACACTTACCAGTAAATCTCAGCAACCCTGGCCAGGGATTTCCGGTTATAGCCAATCGAACACAGCGCAACATCAACTCCCTATACCGGGAAAGACGAATCCCCTCCTATCGCTCATTGCCTCCATGTGACTCGGGACTGTACCCAAAAACCACCATTTTGCACGCCCTCTTGGACGTGGTAAGGTGGAAATCAAAGCACAGTGGGAACCACACAAGACTCTATGACGATCTCGGGTCAACAGACTACTCTGTACCAGTGTCACCAGAGAACTGCCATCTGACGTAAGGTATAATACCATCTGGGAGTTCTCGGCGAGTCCGTCCAGTGTACCCAGTCTCTACTGAGCACCCGTATATCTCCTCTGATGTCAAACACCGATGGATATGGGATCATCCATCGCCCATCTGTATGGGTCGAGAAGGTACACGCTAGTCTACTCTGGTATATCGATGCCCCGTCTCGATACACCCACGACTAGGGACTTTGAAGGATGTACTTATGGACTACCATGTCCCCACTAGTATGATCCGCATCATAGTCCAGATAGTCAAGTACACATCCTAAGGGCTTTACCAACATGTATCAGAGAGACAATCAATGTACACGTTAAGGTAAAGAGTAACCAGATAGCATATTATCATGTCGAGCAAGAAAGTCCTCCCTATATATGTCCCAGCATCCACTACAATTTACATCCAATGTACAGTAATGGCCTCTAGGGCATACATATAACTAACAATCTCCCACTTGCACTAGGGCCATCTGATAGCAGTGGTTGTAGTATCTCATACTCAACCATCCCATAAAAGTCTCTCTCTGGGAATAGGCCTTCGTGAGTGGATCCGCCGTGTTGTCCTCTGAGTCTGGTCTCCTAACCTCGATCCCTTACAGATCAACCATCTCCATGATCAAGTGATACTGCCTTAGAATATATCTGGATCACTGATGGGACCTGCATTCCTTGGCATAAGCCACAACTCCATTGTCACACAATGGGAGGAACATAGTTCATCTCATGAACCAATATACACCCAAACAGCCTCTTTGGTAGCATCTTAAGTAGCGATGTATCCTGCCTTTATCGTCTAGTATGTCACGGTATCTAGCTTGGAACTCTTCCAACATACCGTCCCTCTACTGAGGATTAAGACAATGCCTGTGACTGACATTCAGTCGTCTTTATCACCCTGGAACACTTCCAGTGATTCTCCCCAGGATCGATTGATACCATCTCACTACAACTAGTGAGTATCCTAATATCCAATTAGATCTATCTCATAGATCCAAAATCCAGGATTTAGGAGGTATCATTTTGATCCTATATGGAGAATCCTTGTGATAAGCGGAGATTGATCGAGCGTAGCATAGGAAACTCCTTCCCTATCAAGAGTATGTCATCCACGTACTCTACGAGGATCGTCACCATACTCCCTACTACCTTTTTGTTTATACAAGGTTCATCTACCATTTTGATGATGTCAAACTCTTTGACTAATTCATCAAAACAGACGTTCCAACTCCGTGATGCCTGCTTTATCCTATAAAGCATCTTGCACATGTTTCCGCTGCTCCCACTGTTTACGAAGCCCTCTGGCTGTGTACTTATAGACGCACTCTTCTAAAACAACATTTAGAAAAGCAGTCATGACACCCAACCGCCAGATATCGTAGTCATGGTATGTAGCCGTGGTAAGTAGGATCTGGATGGACTTAAGCATAGGTACTGGAAAAGGTTTCATCATTATCCATGCTTGGTCGATGACGAAAACCTTTAACAAGTCCAGCTTTGAAAGTCTCAACTTTTCCATGTACACTAAGTAATCTTCTCAAGATATACTTGCTCCTAATGGGGATTTAACCCTTCAGATATAGCAACTAAAGTCCATACTTTGTTGGTGTATAAGGATTCCATCTTAGATCGCTAAGCATCCAGCAATTCTTACAGAGTCTTACTCCTGATGGCCAGCTCGAAGCTAGTTGGGTCATCATCTCATGATGCAATCTTCGCTCCCACTGTCATAGAGAAACAGAAGTATCTCTCAGGTGGGTGAGGAACCCTACTAGATCGGCGGAGAGGCTGAGGTTCGTTGGTATCTACTGAATCCTTTGGTTGTATCAAATCATCTGCTGTAGTTTGTATAGCTGAAATACTTCCAGTTCTACATAACTGACCTTGCCTCGAGCTTGTCCAGATTTTGCTTTTAGACATAGGCCGGACAACCCCAAATCTTAACTAACTTAAGAAATAGGCTCTTCCCTTTCCATATCACATATGAAGTGGTAGGCACTGATTTGATTCGAACCCTATTCAATAGGTATGCAACTTCATAAGTGCATAACTCCGAAAAAGGAAATAGGTAACTCAGTAGTACTCATCATAGAGCACACCTTATCATATAGGGTGTATCTGCTCCGCCCCGAGATACCATCGTGCTATGGTGTATACGGAGGAGTAATGCTGAGAGAGAATCTCATTCTCCTTTAGAATAATCCAGGAATTCCGTGCTCAAGTATTCTCCTCCTTGATCACATCAAAGGACATAATACTTATACCCATATTTTGGTTCTCTACTTCTAACTTATATTCTGTGAATATCTCAAAAGGTTCGGACTTGTGTTTCAACAGGAACATAGGTCTGAATCTCGAAAGATCATCAGAGAATGTAATGAAGTATAAAGAATCAGTCCTGGCATGTGTAGACAGAGGACTTACATACATCAACATGTATCATCCCAAGAGTTCACTAACACTTTCTCTATTTCCAATAAACAGAGCTGGTGTCATTATATCTTTGTGACATGACTGGCAAGTTTTACAAGATGTAAATTCAAACTGATTTAAATATGCATCTAAATATAACTTCAGCTAGTCGGGTCGCATTGATATGACCTAGTCTACAATGCCTCAAGAAGGACTCGTTCATTTCTGAACTCTTCCTCTTGTGTGTGATCCATATACTAAGAACTGTAGTTTGATTTAGAACATCAACGCTTTTAGATAACGTGCCCGAACCGATCAACTTTTGATATAGGAAATGTTCAAAACATTATTCAACAATACAAAATTTTATCATTTCTTTACTAATAAAGAGAGTGATATGATTTTGTATATCAGATTCGGTATCTAATAACATTCGTTCAGAATCAATGTATTGGTAATACAGGGTGACAGTGACCAACAGACTTGGCTGCAACACTTGCCCCGTTTTCTGCCTCATGAAACTTATCACCCGTTCTCAGTTCTCTACCTTTCTGTAGCCCTATGTAACAGATTACATATCTGGGATCCTGATCTGGTATCACATACCCAGGACGTAGAGAATACAGAGAAACAGTTCTTTGTAATGAACACACCCGAAGATGATGCATCAGCATGCACTCTCTTCGTTTGGGCGGCACGGGAAATCTGGTATTCCCCAATTTCCTGCTCTGTCTTATAACAATTATAAGGTGGAGCGGGACCAACGTTCCACAGCTCAGTATAACAAGTGGGTTCGGTCAATTATCTGTATTATTATCTTGATTAAGGCGTGACATGGTCGCTACCAGGAGAGAGAGAGAAGAAAACACTCAGCGTGCGCTCTTACAAGAATAGATTGGTTATTTATTTTATCTAATCAGGATGGCTCCCACTGCTTTTTATCAAATCTTCCTTCAAACCCTAAAAGGAAAGACTAGCCGGGATTAATTACACACTACAAGTTCGCCAATCTTTCAGCCAGGCCAGTGTCGGTACTTTGAGGGAGGTCCCCCGTGCTTTCACACGAACCTAATTAATGTAAACCTCGTTTTCCCAGAGGCGTAACCTCATTGACACCTTTCTAGACACCTACTTGATCGGCTAATTGTAATGTATAAAACTCTCCCAGGAGTAACTCTTACTCGCAGCGGGTATCGGGATCCAACTATCTCATAGGAGGTATGCAATCTCATTGCAAATTTCAACACTTGAAATTCCCGATAATTTTACCCCTAGCGTCCTATGACCTTGACGCAGGCCAACAAACCATAGTGTGCTAGTCAGGTTCTACCCGTTATTTCTTGATTGAATTAAACCCACCCGCATGACCCTTGACGCAGGCCAACAAAGTCGCATGACTACCCTAATCCAATCTGCATCATATGCATAAGCAGATAAATACTAGTTAGCTACCGCACACTACGCCTTGACACAGGCCAACAAACGTAGCACGAATACTAACTACTACTTATCTGAAATGACGGAGGGCCACGACAGGTTTTTCTGAAAACCTATTGCGTAATGAACTTGATATCATTGTAGAATCAATTGATTTTTAAAATGGAGTGTTTTTAGGCTTTTCTAGTTTTGCTAAAGGAGTCACTCCTGGTGAAGGGATCGTCGGTCCTTTCCTCGTCGAATGAGGTGCGGGATATATCATATATATCACTGTGCAAAGAAAAAAACTCTTAAAAGCAATCAAAAGACAAACCGAGTGTGTAGCATCTGCCAGTTATTGCTAAAGGAGTCACTCCCAGTGAAGGGATCTCGGTCATTTCCTAATCGAATAAAGTGCAGGATATATCATATATACCGCTGTGCAAAGCATGAACTGTAGCTACCTGTTTTATTTTGAAATTCGATTCTACAACATCTTAGGTTTCTTTTATTTCATTAATCACATTAATGAAGTCCCATCATTTAAATACCTAAACATCACAGATAAATACGACGTACACTTATGCCATCCGCATTCGCCTCGATGTCCCCTCGTGCACCGTTAGGTTAGGTAACTAACGGCAGAGCGGGGCAGGGCTAGCGCGGGTGTAAAACATAAGTAACGCCTATATAATATATCATATATACTATATACAGTATCTATCACAGAACATCACATGATCACATCACAGATATCGCAGCAGAAGAATCATATGAAATATTGGATATATTAGGATGTCTGTGTTTTCAATACGAGCCAGTATAAAACACGGATTCCACGGTCGTGATGAATAGCCAAACCCACACCCCTAGACCCCTACGAGAGAGGCAAGCAACCCTACCAATTCTAGCGTTAGGAGACCCGAACTCGACTCCTCGAGTTGGTCTCCCACTGGACCCCAGAACCCGGTTAGTTATGCCCTCCTCCTTGGGTCTATCCTAGTGCGGAAAAGTAAATAATATACATCAACGGTGACAACTTCCGCAACCTGGAAGCGCCCCAATAAAAGAATATTACATACAAGTTTTTACATGAATGAAAAAGAAAAACACTCATCTCACATAAAAACCCCCGGCTATTGAAACACGACGATCCAATATAACATATCCAGCAACACATAACATCACATGTCATCAACGTAAGTAAATATGCATACCCCAATTGTCGTTGACGTATATCAACGAAACCGGCGATATCAACATACTACACTTACGGTCACAGAAAAGAAACTGTAAAACTACAACAGTTGGAATCCGCAACCACCTCAGACATCGCATGCCTGACCAAATAAATTTCTTAAACATCGCATGCCTAACAATTATAAACCCCGCATTTTAGTCTCAAAATCGAAAACTCTTTTCAATATCAAGTCGGGCAATTCAACAAGATTCCCGACATCCTGATCGAATGCTCGTCGCAAACTTCAGTAGGCGGCCGCACCCCCGACGCCGTCGACGAAGTGCAACAAGGCGGAACACCGCTACCGCGAGCACCCGAATGGATGCTTTCGGCGACGGGGTTCTCCTACAGTCACTTGGTCGGGGCTATGGAGTGAGGCTGTCTATTAAGTTTACCCGGCGAGTATCCGCGTACGCTACGTGATTGCGACGGAATTTTGATCATATCAAAATTCCGTGGCAACCGATCAAGTGAGACTAAAGTGCTATGTTTATAACATTCATTCAGTTATCACATAACTTGTGTGAATTCCAATTGTTGTATCACATTCCGGATAAACAGAAAATGTTAAACTTTCTGATTGAACATTCGAACACCAAAGTTTTCCCGAAACAGCTCAACACATGAAATAAGTCTAACAACATTCAGTTCATGCCTCAGTACCAATGGTCCAGCCGTAGAAGGGTCAAGCCAACGCCTCACATGTGGCACGCCTTACTGCCCCAAACCCGAAGGTTCAAAGGGAAGTTCAAGACGGTCACATAATCGAGTTAAGGTTTGTTGTCTTCTAGAGGGTCCATCACGTTACTTGCACTGCTTAGAACTGATTGTTAGGATACGTGCGTGTTCAAGTTTAGTTTAAATACCGCAATCAAGACGGTTTCGCTTGTAGCTAGCCGGTTGAGTACGGGTCGTCCGCAGGGAGATGGGAGTCTTTTTCAAAGTGTTTTAACGAGTTAAGTCCTGTTTTCAGATTTTGTTGTGGTTATCTAAGTGTAAGTTGATATTTAAAGAGAGCTTGTTAGGATGAGGATTAGGTTAGTTTGAGTTAGGAGTCTCCACATCTTTCGTTGCCCCACTTAATATCGGTGTTACGGTAATCGGCAACAACGGGGATTATCACGACTAGGAAGGAACTTGCGAGTATAAGCTAGGCTTTCCAACGCATAGTCCTTCCTTTTGGTGCTTGTCCGTCCGTTCTTGGCTCTTATCCATAACCTCCGGTTAATTCAACCACAACCGGTCTCACTACGGAATCACCGCTATCATATAGGATAGGGTGCCGTAAGGAGCGGATTGTGGTTCAATTAACGGGAGTCGATTTAAGTTGTTGGGCAAGGAAAGAGTGAGAGAGATTTCCTTCTCTCAAACTTCCCTTATCCTACCCTAACAAGTATAAAACTACTCACACTTCATAATACGAAAAAATAAAACAAACAAAAGAGGAAGATAGAAAGAAGGAGGCTAGAAGAATACGACTAACTATTTGCGACCTCACCTTGGCGAGGATCAAGCGTAAGTATCATTGTCGTATGAATGATAAAAGAAAAGAGAGAAGAAAGAAACAATCAAACAAATAACAACAACTACTTAACAATTAAAATTACAACAAATTAGGACAAGTAAAGAAAGAGACAAGCATGATAAAAATTGGTCTTCTTTATTCATCACTCTTCACTCAAAAGCTCACTACAAGTTTAATGGAGAAGAGGTGAGAAGAGGAAGAAGAACAAGACTAAAACTAGGCAAAAAATGAGAATACAAAAATTGACCCCCTTCCTTCTCAAAATTCTAGGTTATTTATAGGCCAAGAAATGAAACCCTAGGGCAACTAACAGAACCCTGACGAAATGACCAAACTGCCCCTGAAATCTCGTGCTCTGAACTGTCTGTACGGCCGCGGATCCGCCGCCTATAGCCCCCTATGGCCGCGGATCCGCGCCCCTACTGTGGGTTTAGGGTGTGGGCTTCTGAGTGGTTTCCTGGTCTCCTGTCCCCTCTTGTCTGGTGTGTATATTTTCTGAAAAATCTATCACATTTCTTCCAGAATTTCTATTGAGCAAAGGTTGACTTTTTTGTGGATGATTGCCTCGAGCTCCGCGTAGATCTCTTGGATTTTGTGCTACCATTGAGCCTTGTGCATGAGAATGACGTTGATTTGACACTTGTCTTCCTAAACTGGTAACTGGCAACATACGGATGAAGAGCGGAAACCGTGTTTTTATCTGTGGTTGGCAGGAACCGGATTTTGTCGTGTTTTCCATGAATTTCTCCGTTTGAGAACCGGGAACCTGTATCCTGCAATTGACTAGCAAACACGGCTCAAGAGTATCTACCGATATGCAATGTGATAAAAATTGGGCGGTATGAAAATGCAAAAATCTGATATGAACAAATACCCCAAAACTTATCATTTGCTCGTCCCGAGCAAAGCCCATTTATTTACAAAAAATTTCCTAACCTCACTTTCGCAGGGAACGCGATTGCACTGAGCATGTGCAACAAGCCGTTAAACCTCTAGGTGTCCCTAGTAGGAGGAGTGTTGTCTCCTGAGGGTTTTCAGCGGATACTACCCACAAAATCCGGTCAAGATGGTTTTGTAAAATAACTAAGATTCAAACCCTAAAGTTTTGTTTTAGAAAATAACAATTCTATAATCCTAAGTCCAGACCATCGAACCTTTATTTTTCACACCTCGCTTCTTATTTAACTACAGATTTTATATGTCTTTACGTGCAGTGCAAATAGTGTCGTTAAGTTCCAGAAGGATCGATTAAAGTCATCATGTCGCACAATAAATCCCAGATAACAATTTTAAAAGGATCACATAAGTTTTATAAAGAGTTAAGCATTTTTCAAGTTTCGTTTTCCAGTAAGGTTTCAACTTCAGAATTTCTATCTTCCTTAACAGGAAACTAAGTCGTATATTTCACTCCACCTTTTTCTTGTTTTCATTTCATACACACCTCTGTGAACGTCCAATAGTCTTTATCAAAGAGTAAAACCTTCATATCTCCGTTAAAATTTTTTATAAAAGCCTGTCTTTTATCAAGATTATTCTCACACAAAGAACCGTTAGGAATTTTAACTCGGAGAGAACACTTGCTTGACTTTGTTTTAAAACTGGACTTTCTAGGCTTCTTAGCGAGCTTTGGGCCAATGCACCCAAATCAGTTGGTTTTAGGGCATTAGGTGTAGAAACACCCCAGCGGACTTAATTACTCAAGTTACCTAGGTCCAAAAACAAAAGACAGTTTGGCGTAAAAATCAGATGATTTGATACGAACGGAGATATAACCGGCAGTTCAAATATTTATTTTTTTTGGATAAAAGACGTGTTTAGTGAGTTTGGTGTGTAATCATTCCAATCAAGTTTCAGATGGGTTATTTTTCAGACTTAGCTCCAATTACGGCATCAATAACATTCCTTCATATTCGCTTTACTTCATAAACTATTCTTGACATTACTTATTTCAGAACAAACCTATTTGATCCTCAGAAAATCATTTATCTGTTTAAAAGTTTAAACATGAAAGACTTGTCATCTAATTCCCAAAATCTTACGACACGTGTAGTGTGATGTAAAGACGTATATCAGCTATAGTTAACTTCAAAGGAGAGTTATCTTTCAGGTTTTCAAAATCTAAACATAAGATCTAGTTATTCCTATTTTTTCAAACAAAAACCGTCGAATGTTGAATCAGAGTTCTTCCACAAGCTAACTTGACAAAAAAGTTTTTATATTTTTTAGAAAATTTTCAAATTTTTATGGATTTTATGGATTTAAATATGCAGATGCAAGATATACATATGAATGCGAAGGGAAGAAATGCGTACCGAGCGTACCCCCAAACTTAAACTGGACAGTGTCCTCACTGTCGTGGCATGAAGAGATCAGGTTGAAGGTTCAAAATTGTCGGTTAGTGATACACAATTTTTATTTGTTTTTTTTTTTTTTTTTAAAGAAAAGAAAAAGAATATACACAAATATAAAAAAAATGGTTTGTACATACCCCCAAACTTATTTGGAACAGTGTCCACTGTTCTTGGCTGGATAACCGAAGTTTGGAGGTGGGCAGAGGAAGATCATTCAGGGTAAACCGGCTCCTGTAAGAACAGGAGCTCCTCTGTTGGTTTGGCGCTAAGGTACGGTTTGCATCGGTGTCCGTTCACTTTGAAAATTGAACCGTCCTTTGGATTTTCCAAATCCACAGCGCCCTGCGGATACACATTCCGCATAAAATACGGCCCTTTCCAGCGAGATCTGAGCTTTCCTGGATGGAAATGAAGTCGGGTGTCGTAAAGCAGTACCTGCTGACCAGGTACGAAGGTTTTGCGCAAAAGGTGTTTATCGTGAAACACCTTCGTTCGATTCTTAACGACAACCGCGTTATCGTAAGCCTCATCCCTAAGCTCGTTCAGTTCGTTCAACTGCAGCTTCCGATGGCTGCTCGCGTCCTCGAGAGACAGATTCAGCTCCTTTATCGCCTAAAATGCGCGATGCTCGATTTCGACAGGAAGGTGGCAGGCTTTTCCGTACACAAGCCGATAGGGAGACATGCCAAGGTCGGTCTTATAAGCGGTTCTAAATGCCCAAAGGGCATCAGTGAGTTTCAGAGACCAATCCTTACGGTTCTTGGAAACCGTCTTCTCCAGTATCTGCTTGATCTGCCGATTTGAAACTTCGGCCTGTCCGCAGGTTTGGGGGTGGTAGGGCGTAGAGAGCTTATGATTAATGGAGTATTTCCGCATCAAGGCTTCAAAAGTTTTATTGCAGAAATGACTTCCATTGTCGCTAATGATCGCTCGGGGGTGCCCAAACCGTGAGAAAATGTTTTCTTTAAGGAACCTAACGACAACCTTGTTGTCATTAGTTCGGCTGGGCACAGCCTCGACCCATTTAGAGACGTAATCAATAGCTAGAAGGATGTACAAGTTCCCAAAAGAGCTGGGAAACGGCCCCATGAAGTCTATCCCCCAAACATCAAAAATCTCCACAACCAAGATCGGTTGGAGCGGCATTTCGTTCCTCCGGGATATCCGGCCCATGTGTTGGCACCGGGAGCAAGTCTTGCAATAGTCATGAGCGTCTTTGAAGAGTTGTGGCCAGTAGAAACCACATTGCAAGATCTTCTCAGCTGTCTTTCTGGGCCCAAAATGCCCGCCACATGCTTGATCGTGGCAAAATGACAGCACACTCTTGAATTCCTCATCAGGGACACACCGACGAATAATCTGGTCGGGACAGTACTTGAACAAGTAGGGTTCGTCCCAGTAAAAGTGTTTTACTTGGGATAAGAAGCGAAGTCTGTCCTGACTCGACCATTCAGTCGGTAGTAATCCCGTGGCCAAATAGTTCACAATATCTGCGAACCAGGGTTCGCACGATACTGTCAAGAGTTGTTCATCCGGGAAAACGTCGTTGATCGGAATTGGAAGCGAAGGCGAAGAAGGAAGTCGTGAGAGATGGTCGGCAACTACGTTTTCACATCCTCGTTTGTCCTTAATGACAAGGTCAAACTCTTGAAGCAAGAGGATCCAACGTATTAACCGAGATTTGGCATCTTTCTTCGCAAAAAGATGGCGCAGAGCTGAATGGTCCGTGTAGACAATGACTGGAGAGCCGATGAGGTAGGGCCTGAACTTTTCTAAAGCAAAGACAACAGCCAAGAATTCCTTCTCAGTTGTTGTATAGTTAAGTTGGGCGTCGTTCAGGGTTCGGCTCGCGTAATAGATTACGTGCGGCATCTTGTTGATGTGTTGTCCGAGGACAGCACCGATGGCAAAGTCGGATGCATCGCACATAATCTCGAATGGGTGCGTCCAGTCAGGTGAAGAAAGAACGGGAGCAGAAGTGAGTGAGCGTTTCAGTGACTCGAATGCAGTCACACAGCTCGAGTTGAAGTCGAAAGGCGTGTCCTTGGCCAGCAAAAGCGTCAAGGGCCTAGCAATCTTGCTAAAGTCCTTGATAAACCGTCTATAGAAACCGGCATGGCCAAGGAAGGCTCGGATATCTCTGACGCATCGGGGAGGAGGCAGATTGGAAATGACCTCAATCTTTGCTTTGTCAACCTCTATGCCATTCTGCGAGATGATATGTCCTAAGACAATACCTTCGCGCACCATGAAGTGGCATTTCTCCCAGTTCAAGGTGAGATTCTTGTCCTTACATCGGGTAAGGACAGCGTCAAGATGCAGCAAACACTCGTCAAAGGAGTCGCCGAAGATGGAGAAGTCATCCATGAAAATCTCCAGAAATTTTTCCACCATGTCTGAGAAAATACCCATCATACACCGCTGGAAGGTAGCGGGCGCATTGCATAACCCAAAGGGCATGCGTCGATATGCAAACGTGCCGAAAGGACAAGTGAAAGTGGTCTTGTCCTGGTCTTTTTCGGCGATGGGAATTTGATTATAGCCAGAGTAGCCATCAAGAAAACAATAGTACTCATGTCCGGCCAATCGTTCAAGCATCTGGTCAATGAAGGGTAGCGGAAAGTGGTCTTTCCGCGTTGCGGCGTTGAGTTTTCTGTAATCAATGCAAACTCGCCACCCAGTTTGGGTGCGAGTAGGGATTAACTCATTCGCCTCGTTGGTGATGACCGTGATGCCCGACTTCTTGGGGACAACGTGAATGGGGCTAACCCACTGGCTATCAGAGATAGGGTAAATGCTACCACTATCTAGACATTTGACGATCTCCTTCTTCACAGCCTCCTTCATGACTGGATTAAGACGTCTTTGTGGATCCCGGGCTGGTTTGGCATCATCCATCAGATGAATGTGATGCTCAACGATCAGGGGACTAATCCCCTTGATGTCCGCCATGGACCAGCCAAAAGCTTGCCAGTTGCTGTGCAAGACCGCGAGAAGGGCTTTCTCTTGCTCGGGAGCTAGAGAAGCCGAGATGATGACAGGGAGGGTCTCGTTCTCACCTAAGTAAGCATAGTTAAGGTGAGACGGCAACGGCTTGAGTTCGAGCGTTGGAGGTGAAACGATGGAAGGCAAGACCGGTGCAAAGGTCTCGAACTCAAAGGACTCCAGCAAAGGTTCAAAGCGAGTGTAGGCAACCGAGTCGGATGGTTCAGGTAACTCATCCGAAAAGTTGAAAGATTCAAACTCGGGTTGTGCGCGGCTAAGATCGTTCGTGAACGTGAAACACTCGTATTCGTTGTCGGGCGCAGAAACAGCAGCAGGTTCGAAGAGAAACGCACTAGTGGCGTCAAGATTATCGTGTTCAAACAGAAACTCCTCGAATTCACACTCTTCGGGGGTGATCTCCTGGATCGAGCAGACATCCAGTATATGAGCATTAGGTTCGGCGGGCTGATTCCCCAACCTAAAAATGTTGAGTTCACTCGTCATGTTTCCAAAAGAGAGGTTCATCGAACCGTTGCGACAATTGATCACAGCATTTGAGGTTCCGAGAAATGGGCGACCGAGTATCACCGGAATTTGATTCCGGGGGTTAGCTACAGGCTGTGTATCTAATACAATGAAGTCAACGGGAAATATGAAGTCCCCGACTCTTATCAACTCATCCTCTAGCTCACCCCTAGGGTGGGTGATCTATCGGTCGGCCATTTGGAGAGTGCAGTGCATGGGTTTCAACTCTCCGACGCCTAATTGCTCGTATACTGAATATGGAAGCAAGTTAACACTGGCACCAAGATCTAATAGTGCGCGGTTGATGTTCTTATCCCCAATGGTAATTGAAATCGTAGGACAGCCAGGGTCCTTCCGTTTTTGTGGTAAAGATTGGGTAAGGGCATCACTCACAGCACTAGCCAAGAAAACTTTCTTGGGTACCTGACACTTCCTCTTTTTCGTGCACAAGTCCTTTAAGATTTTCGCGTAGGACGGGACTTGTTGGACAGCATCTAAAAGAGGAATGTTAATGTTAACCTGCTTGAATAACTCCAGAATCTTCTCCATTTGAGGATTTTGTTTGTTAGACCTCAACCGGTTTGGAAATGGAACATTTTGAAAATTGGTTGAGTCTAATGCTGGAGGAGGAGATTTTGGAGTTGGAACGGATCCCAGAATAGGTGTTTTCGTGGAGTGAGAAGTCGGTCCGTTCAGAGCAGAAGAAGAGGGAGGGGAGCCTTGTGAAGAACGGAGAATAGGCTCAGAAGACGAAGAAGAAGAAGAAGAAGAAGAAGAAGCGGCGGCCGGGGCGTCATCGTTGATTTGCTTGCCAATGTTGTTTTGCAGCATCCTTCCCGATCTCAGTGTAGTCACGGCACTCACATTATGGTTTTGTTGTTCAAGAGCAACATGTGCATTATGTGGGTGACCGGGATTTGGAAGTGGCTGGGACGGGAGCTTCCCCTTCTCTCGCTCGCTTAAGGCCGCGTTCAGCTGTGCAATCTAGGCCTCGATGGTCTTGATGCTCTGCCCGTGTGCGGCGGTGTGTTGTACTAAAGATTGGATCGAAGACTGGATGTTGGCGGTGGATTGAGTCGATTGTTTAACAAACGCCTCCAGACTTCGCTCGAGCGAGGAAACCTTATCGTTGTTTGACGGAACAAAGTTGTTTGGTGGAAAAGAGTTGTTCGGTGCAAAGTTGTTCGTCTGGTTTTGGAAAGGTTGGGGTTGGAAGGGCTGCTGATATTGATGCTGAGTTTGTTGTGGCGCTTGTTGTTGCGGTGGAGGGGCCCTTTGGAAATTGTTGCCCTGGAATTGATTCTGATTCTGATTCCAGGCGAAATTGGGGTGGTTCCTCCAACCGGGATTGTAGGTGGAAGAGTATGGATCATTCCTCGGTCTTTGCTGGAAGGCAGCATTAACCTGATCCTGTCCTTGCGAGGGTGGATTGTAAGGACACTCTTCGGTCAAGTGGGAAGGATCGGAACAACAAGCGCAGATGGTACGAAGGGGGAGAACAGGGGCAGGAGTAGGAGCAGAAAATTTGCTCTCTATCGCTTCAAGTTTTCGTGTTATTGCAGCCATTTCAGCTTTCATCGCAATAGAGACATCGAGTTGGTGGATTCCTACCCTAGACTGACCGGTAGAAGTGGAGGTAGAAGAAGAAAAAGTCGGTCTGGTGCTCTCCCACTGTAGCGTTTGCTCCGCAAGATCGTCAAAGAACTGCCACGCTTCCTCGTCAGATTTCGATAGGAAGTGGCCCTGACAGATGGTTTCCAGCAACTGCTTCGTTGCTGGGTTCAGTCCCTCGTATAAGGTTTGGCAGAGCTGCCATTTCTCTATACCGTGGTGAGGACACTGAACAAGAAGGTCTTTGTACCGGTCAAAGCACTTCCAGAAGGGTTCAGAAGGAAGCTGGGAGAATTGGTTGATTTCATTTCGAATTCTTGCGGTCTTATGATTTGGATAGAATTTTTTCAGAAACGCTTTAACAAACTCGTCCCAGCTGGTGATTGAGTGAGAAGCGGTGCTATACAGCCATTTTTCAGCGAGATCGCATAAAGTGAACGGAATGACCCGTAGACGTATAGCATCGTCCGACAGCTGGGTTGTTTTCATCATGGCACAGACATTTTGAAATTTATTGATGAAGATATAGGCATCTTCAGATTCAAGCCCATGAAAACGTGGAAGCATGTTGATGAAATGGGGCTTAATTTCAAAGTTGTCCCCATTGGCCGGAGGAAGAGAAAGGTAGGTGGGAAGTGCAGAATGGGTGGGGTAGAAACGATCCTGGAGCGCAATTCGCTGCGGCGCTACAACAGGCGGAGGTGGTGGGATATTGGTCTCCGTAGGAGGTGGAGCCAATCCAGCGGTGGTCAAAGAGATGTTCGGATTAAATCCCGACATCGCGGAAGAAGAGGTTGGTGAAAGTGAAGGTGAAGGTGAAGATGTATGAACAGAATTCCGGTCAACGTCGGAGTTGGCCGGCAAAGGAAGGGGTGAAAGAGGAGTGGACGGAGTATCGACTTCGGAGTCGATCGCGTAGTCGGTCGCGACTAACGTAACGCGGACTAGACGGGCGCTAGTGTCCCGATTCCAAGCGGACATACACTAAACGAGTTTAGTATAGTCAAAGCGGAGAAGGTGAGGGTAAGAAAACGTCAATGAAGAAAGGCGATGGGTGGTGGGTGAAAATGGATTTGGCGACAAAGGGCAAGTTTTTATAAAAGTTTTTGATTTTTTCTTTTTTTTTTTTTAGAAAGAGATTTACAGAAATATGTACGGAAATACGGCTTAAGCAATCACAAACAAGATATGCACAATCACACCTAGATCTACGGTCGCCTAGGTCTACTAGACCTGCTCCTGAACTTGATTTTCGAAGTTAAACAGTGTCGAGAAACAGGCTTTAGAAGGGGAGGTTGTCCAACGCTTTCGCGAAGTTCCTTAATTAAATAACCCTTTCTCTTTCGGCGGTTGTGCCTTTAACACTTTCCTAGACACCCCGTAATCAATATACGGTTAAGCGAGGTTCTAAACACGGTTTATCTTCTCCTAATGAGCGTGAAGTCCTTAGGGCTGAAGTCTAGTATTTTTTAATTTACAATGGACAATGCATATGCTTTAGTGATTTTTGGGGTCCTGGGAAGGGTGATGAAATCCCCACCCAATCTGGATTGGTTTCAAGCCCCTTAAGTCCGTATTAAAGAAATGCAAAGCAATAACAAATCAACTGCAAACAATTTTTATTTGCGGCGCAAAGAATCCTGCACAAGAACAGTTTATTGGAAGGGGGAGAAGAATTTGCGCAAAGAAGGCTGCAGAAAACACAGTTCAGTGGAGTTCAGAGGAGTGGAGAGAGGCAGAGAGACTTACAGAGAAAAAATTGCACCCTGAAGGCACAACTTGGCCGCGGTTCCGCGGCCAAACACCTACTTAGGCCGCGGATCCGCGGCTAGGTTGAGGAATTGGGGCTCTGAAATTTTGGGGTGTTCTCTGTTGGGGTTCCTCTGCTTGTCTGAATGTACTGAATCTTGAATGGCTCACTGTATTTGCTCCAGATTTGTACAGTAGACCGGATGCTTCTTTTTGTCCGTCGCGGTGTAGCCGCGAAAATGTGGGTCTATCTTCCCATGTCTTTGGCACTGTACTTGAACTCCGTATTTCCAACGTCTTTGGCGTCGATCTTGAGCTTCGTATTTCCTGCACACTTGCACAAAAACTAATCAAGAATAACAAGATGGTTTCTTTTACAAAGTATATTTTTTTTTTCGTTTTTTTTTATACTTACAAATTAACCCGAAATTACACAAGGAAATAAACTACCGTCTCCCCGGCAACGGCGCCGTTTGATTGTTAGGATACGTGCGTGTTCAAGTTTAGTTTAAATACCGCAATCAAGACGGTTTCGCTTGTAGCTAGCCGGTTGAGTACGGGTCGTCCGCAGGGAGATGGGAGTCCTTTTCAAAGTGTTTTAACGAGTTAAGTCCTGTTTTCAAATTTTGTTGTGGTTATCAAAGTGTAAGTTGATATTTAAAGAGAGCTTGTTAGGGTGAGGATTAGGTTAGTTTGAGTTAGGAGTCTCCACATCTTTCGTTGCCCCACTTAATATCGGTGTTACGGTAATCGGCAACAACGGGGATTAGCACGACTAGGAAGGAACATGCGAGTATAAGCTAGGCTTTCCAACGCATAGTCCTTCCTTTTGGTGCTTGTCCGTCCGTTCTTGGCTCTTATCCATAACCTCCGGTTAATTCAACCATAACCGGTCTCACTACGGAATCACCGCTATCATGTAGGATAGGGTGCCGTAAGGAGCGGATTGTGGTTCAATTAACGGGAGTCGATTTAAGTTGTTGGGCAAGGAAAGAGTGAGAGAGATTTCCTTCTCTCAAACTTCCCTTATCCTACCCTAACAAGTATAAAACTACTCACACTTCATAATACGGAAAAATAAAACAAACAAAAGAGGAAGATAGAAAGAAGGAGGCTAGAAGAATACGACTAACTATTTGCGACCTCACCTTGGCGAGGATCAAGCGTAAGTATCATTGTCGTATGAATGATAAAGGAAAAGAGAGAAGAAAGAAACAATCAAACAAATAACAACAACTACTTAACAATTAAAATTACAACAAATTAGGACAAGTAAAGAAAGAGACAAGCATGATAAAAATTGGTCTTCTTTATTCATCACTCTTCGCTCAAAAGCTCACTACAAGTTTAATGGAGAAGAGGTGAGAAGAGGAAGAAGAACAAGACTAAAACTAGGCAAAAAATGAGAATACAAAAATTGACCCCCTTCCTTCTCAAAATTCTGGGCTATTTATAGGCCAAGAAATGAAACCCTAGGGCAACCAACAGAACCCTGACGAAATGACCAAACTGCCCCTGAAATCTCGTGCTCTGAACTGTCTGTACGGCCGCGGATCCGCCGCCTATAGCCCCCTATGGCCGCGGATCCGTGCCCCTACTGTGGGTTTAGGGTGTGGGCTTCTGAGTGTTTTCCTGGTCTCCTGTCCCCTCTTGTCTGGTGTGTATATTTTCTGAAAAATCTATCCCATTTCTTCCAGAATTTATATTGAGCAAAGGTGGACTTTTTTGTGGATGATTGCCTCGAGCTCCGCGTAGATCTCTTGGATTTTGTGCTACCATTGAGCCTTGTGCATGAGAATGACGTTGATTTGACACTTGTCTTCCTAAACTGGTAACTGGCAACATACGGATGAAGAGCGGAGACCGTGTTTTTATCTGTGGTTGGCAGGAACCGGATTTTGTCGTGTTTTCCATGATTTCTCCGTTTGAGAACCGGGAACCTGTATCCTGCAATTGACTAGCAAACACGGCTCAAGAGTATCTACCGATATGCAATGTGATAAAAATTGGGCGGTATGAAAATGCAAAAATCTGATATGAACAAGAACGTCTTTAAACCACGGAAAAATCCAACACTTGGAAATTTCCCGACAAGGGAAAAGTTGGGTATTTATATCCGGTCGAAATTTTTAACATATTCAAAAAATTATCCGGAAAGCCAAATAGACAAAGTTAAAAAATCCGATCGATTCATCGAGTCCCCAATACAACCCCAGAACACTCATCTCTATAATCAGTATTAAAAATTCCCAGAAAATATAAAAACCAGAGATATGAATTACTGTGCAAAGAACCGTCGCAAATGCCATAAATATGCCGCGGAACCGCCGCTAAAGGGGGGTCAACGCCGCGGTTCCGCGGTCAAGTAGAGGAATTAGAGGCTCCGTTTTGCACAGTAATTCATAAAAAACCCTGCTTAATTTTCTACATATTTTTAATATTGAAAAATCCAGATTTTTAAAAATTGGACAGAGAGCATTTTGGAAATGGGTTTCGGGTTCGTTCGGATTTCAAACGTCGTCTAGACTTCGCCTAAGGCTCTAGCTAGGCTCTGATACCACTGTAGGGTTCATAGGCACTCTCAAGAGGTCTCACAAGGCATCAACCATGCCAATTTCAAAAATTAAGGTGCCGAGAAACCCTAATACGGATCGTTGGCTAGAAGTTTAGGCGAAAAAGAAACTAGTTAACAACTTAACTAAATGGTAAACGGAAATACAACCTTTGTAGATCCGGTTCTCCACCTCCATGGCTTCGCGATGAAGTCTTCTCGCTGTACAAATCGGATCTTGGTCTCTAGCGTCGGCTTCATCGGAGAAAAAGCGGGCTAGGTCATCGACGACGATGCCGAAGATGATCTACGTCGAGGCATCGCTAGATCAAGCTCCAACTTCACCAAGTCAAGAAAACTTGTGAAGGAAACACACTCTACTACTTGGCAAGAGGTAGAGGATGAAGAAATAGAAAGTGGGTTCACTTTAGAATTGGATTTCTCACTCATTTCATCAAGTCACCATTGATGAAGTCTAGGTTTTCTTCTTTCAAGAAGATGATGAAGAAGAAGAAAAGAATATGATAAGTATTTTAAAAATTAAAATAATATGAATACTTATCATATCCTAACCCTAGTTAAGTGTAAAGAATAGACCATGGTTTGTTTAAATGGTTAGGGTTAAGCATGAAGACAAAATGGTTACAAAGTCAAACCTTCATGAAGATTCAACTACAAACAAAGAAAGCCACCATTTTCTCTTTATTCTTTCCAAAATAAATAAATAAATAAATAAGAAAGAAAAACAAAACCCTAATCATTAACTTAACCATGTTTTAATCTTTACACTTAACCAAGTTAACATGTATCATCAAACATGATACAAACCATTGCACAAAAGTCTATCACATATACAACTTGTGCAAAGAAAGCGAGAAAATCCATTTAAAGTGAACCAATACTAGTTAATGCAAAGTAATATATCAAATATATAATTATGCATTAAATCATTAAATCAACACTTGATTTAACGATCCGGTCACATCGCATATAACCGACTAATATCCAATGTATCGACTTATCGAATCAATCCTTGATTCGATAACTAGGTTATATCGCATACAACCATATCGATACATTCATCGCGAGAATAGAATACGGTATCACATACACACATTATTCTTGGTCCCGCACATATCTCATATGCGCTCCTATTTCGTTTCGCTTGAGCCAGGAAACCTCTGTGTAGGACTCTAAAGACTCGTCAATACGCCGGCAGCAGGTGATGATCATATCAAGCACCCACAAGCCGCAAGCGGTCTGCTAAACGTAACGGCCACCCGGGTATTGAGCGATCAGAAGATCGACGAGCAAGCCCGCTCACACTCCTGTGAATCCAACCAGTAACACTTACCGTACAGTCCGGTATCGTCGTCTGATATGTCGCATATCTTACCTAGGGGTGGTAAACGTCAGACCCCAATAGCTTGATAAGTCGTGTCGATATGAGGTCTATAACAATTCGAGAAACTACTGGTAACACTTACCAGTAAATCTCAGCAACCCTGGCCAGGGATTTCCGGTTATAGCCAATCGAACACAGCGCAACATCAACTCCCTATACCGGGAGAGACGAATTCCCTCCTATCGCTCATTGCCTCCATGTGACTCGGGACTGTACCCAAAAACCACCGTTTTGCACGCCCTCTTGGACGTGGTAAGGTGGAAATCAAAGCACAGTGGGAACCACACAAGACTCTATGACGATCTCGGGTCAACAGACTACTCTGTACCAGTGTCACCAGAGAACTGCCATCTGACGTAAAGTATAATACCATCTGGAAGTTCTCGGCGAGTCCGTCCAGTGTACCCAGTCTCTACTGAGCACCCGTAAATCTCCTCTGATGTCAAACACCGATGGATATGGGATCATCCATCGCCCATCTGTATGGGTCGAGAAGGTACACGCTAGTCTACTCTGGTATATCGATGCCCCGTCTCGATACACCCACGACTAGGGACTTTGAAGAATGTACTTATGGACTACCATGTCCCCACTAGTATGATCCGCATCATAGTCCAGATAGTCAAGTACACATCCTAAGGGCTTTACCAACATGTATCAGAGAGACAATCAATGTACACGTTAAGGTAAAGAGTAACCAGATAGCATACTATCATGTCGAGCAAGAAAGTCCTCCCTATATATGTCCCAGCATCCACTACAATATACATCCAATGTACAGTAATGGCTTCTAGGGCATACATATAACTAACATAAACTTGTTTAGTGCATGTACGTTTGGGCTCGAGGCCCTAGTGCCCGTTTAGTCTGTGTTTCGTTAGTCGCTACCGACTACGCGATCAACTCCGAAGTCGATACTTCTTCCACACACCCTTTTCCTTTGCCTCAGCCGGCCAACTCCAACGTTGATCGTGATTTTGTTCACACATATTCACCTTCTCTTTCGCATACATCTTCTTTCGAAATGTCGGGACTTCCACTGAATACTACATTACCACTTCCAGGTATTTTTCCACCACCTCCAGAAGAATCGCGCTTCAGGACTGTTTCTATCTAATCCGCGTAGCGCTTCCCACTTGTCTTTCTCTTCCACCGGCCAATGGGGACAATTTTGAAATTAAGCCCCACTTTATCAACATGTTGCCCAAATTCCATGGGCTTGAATCTGAAAACGCCTATATCTTTATCAACAAATTTCAAAATATTTTTGCAATGATGAAAACAACCCAATTGTCCAACGATGCTATTCGGCTGAATGTTTTTCCTTCCACTCTTTATGATCTTGCAGAAAAATGGCTGTATAGCACCGCATCTCATTCCCGAACCAGTTGGGATGAATTTGTAAAAGCGTTTTAAAATAAATTCTACCTCAATCATAAAACCGTGAGAATCCAAAAAGAAATAAATCAATTCACTCAGCTTCCAAATGAACCTTTCTGGAAGTGCTTTGATCGGTACAAGGATCTCTTTGTATGAGGGAATGAATCCAGCAACTGGACCGTTGATGGAAACCATAAGTCAAGGCCACTTCCTATCCAAATCCGACGAGAAGCCTTGGCAATTTTTTGACGATCTCGTGGAACAAACGATGAAGTGGGAGAGCGCTCGACTGGGCGCTTCATCGTCTTCAACCACTTCTTCCAGTCAATCTAAAGCAGGAGTTCAACAACTTGATATCTCAATTGCAATGAAAGCCGAGATAGTGGCAGTAACGTGGAAGCTCAAAGCAATTGAGAGCAAATTTTCAGCACCTTCCCCTAGCCCTGTCGCTCCCCTTCGAACCGTGTGTGCTTGTTGTTCCGATCCGTCACATTTGACAGAAGAGTGTCCTTTGAATCCACCATTTAAGGGTCAGGATCAAGCCAACGCCGATTTTTAGAAACGACCCAGAAATGATCCTTACTCTTCCACGTATAATCGTGGATGGAGGAATCACCCCAATTTCGCCTGGAAGAAAAATCAAAATCAAAACCAATCCTAGTTCCAAGGCCAAAACAACTTTCAAAGGCCCCCTCCTCCTCAACAATAGAAAACTCAGCAACAATTTCGGCAACCCTTCCAACAGCAGCAACAATACTAAATCCCAACGCACAACTTTGCAATGTATAAAAATTCATTCCCTCACAACAATAACTTTTTTCCGTCCAGAAATGATAAAGTCTCCTCACTTGAATAGAGTATTGATGCTTTTATGAAGCAATCTACTCAATCTACCGCCAACATCCAATCTTTGATTCAGTCTCTTATCCAACATACTGCTTCACACGGCTAAAGCATAAAAACCATCGAAACCCAGATTGCACAGTTGAATGCGGCAATGAGCGAGAGAGAGAAGAGGGAAGCTTCCATCTTAACCCCTACCAAATCCTGGTCATCTATATAATGAGCATGTTGCTCTTGAATAACAGAATTATAATTTGAATGAAGTTACTACGTTGAGATGGGGAAGATTGCTGAACAACAACGTTGGCGCACTAGACGACGATGATGACACCCCGGCGGTCACTTCTTCTTCTTCTATTCGAACTTCTTCTTCTAAACCCGTTCTCCATTCTCCACTGGGTTTTCCTTCCAATTCTGCTTCTTCAAACGGACCCACATCTCACTCTACTTAAACACCAATTTTGGGATCTGTTCCGTCTTTACAACCTAGTCCACAAACATTGGACACAACCATTTTAAACAAAGCACTATTTTCAAACCGGTTGAGACCCAATAAACCAAATCCACAAATGGAGAAGGTTGTGGAGTTATTTAAGTAAGTTAACATCAACATTCCCCTCTTAAATGCTGTAGGGTTCCTAGGCACCCTAATGAGGTCTCACAAGGCATCGAACATGCCATTATAAAATTTTACGGGTGCCGAGAGACCCGACTACGGATCGTTTGCTAGAAAACTAGGCGAAAATGCTAACTAGTTAACACTTAACTATGAGAATACGGATATACAACCTTTGTAGATCCGGTGCTCCACCTCCACGGCTCCGCAATGAGTCTCCTCGCTGTCCAAGACGGATCCCGGGCTCTAGCGTCGGCTTCATCGGAGAATGGATGGGCTAGGTCATCGACAACGTGCCGAAGATGATCTACGTCGAAGCATCACAAGATCAAGCTCCACCTTCACCGAGCCTTGAAAACTTGTGAAGGAAACACACTCTACTACTTGGCAAGAGGTAGAGGATGAAGAAATAGGAAGTGGGTTCTATTTAGAATTGGATTTCTCACTCTTAATCATCAATCACCATTGATGGACCTTAGGTTTTCTTCTTGAGTTGAAGGAAGAAGAAGAAGAATATTATGATTAGAATTATTTAAAATGAAAAGAATAATTCATTCTTATCATAAGTGAACCATGGTAAAGTGTAGAGAGCTAACTTGAGTTAATGAGAATGGTTAGGGTTAAAAAGAAGACAAAAGTCGTGACATGGTCAAGGTATTCATGAAGCTTCATGAAAGTAAAAGAATGCCACCATTTATCTCATTTCTTTTTCTTTTTCTAAAAGAATAAAAGAATAAATGAATAAGCAAATAACTAAAAGAATAAACATAACCCTAATCATCATCTTAACCTTTGTTTAATTCTATACACTTAACCAAAAACCATGCATCATCAAACATGATACAAACATGTGCACAAAATCATATCGCATATTTAATGCGCACATTCGAGTGAGAAAATCCATTTAAAGTGAACCGATACTAGTTAATGCAAAGTAATATATCAAATATATAATTATGCATCAAATCATTAAATCAACACTTGATTTAACGATCCGGTCATATCGTATATAACCGACTAGTATGCAATGCATCAGTTTATCGAATCAACCCTTGATTCGACAACTAGGGTATATCGCATATAACCTAATCGATACATTCATCGCGAGAATGAAATACGGTATCACATGCACGCATTATTCTCGGTCCCGCACATATCTCATATGCGCTCCTATTTCGTTTCGCTTGAGCCAGGAAATCTCTGTGTAGGACTCTAAAGACTCGTCAATACGCCGGCAGCAGGTGATGATCATATCAAACACCCACAAGCCGCAAGCGGTCTACTAAACGTAACGGCCACCCGGGTATTGAGCGATCTGAAGATCGACGAGCAAGCCTGCTCACACTCCAGTGAATCCAACCAGTAACACTACCGTACAGTCCGGTCTGATCGTCTGATATGTCGCATATCTCGCCTAGGGGTGGTAAACGTCAGACCCCAATAGCTCAATAAGTCGTGTCGATATGAGGTCTATAACTGTTCGAGAAACTACTGGTAACACTTACCAGTAAATCTCAGCAACCCTGGCCAGGGATTTCCTGTTATAGCCAATCGAACACAGCGCAACATCAACTCCCTATACCGGGAGAGACGAATCCCCTCCTATCGCTCATTACCTCCATGTGACTCGGGACTGTACCCAAAAACCACCGTTTTGCACGCCCTCTTGGACGTGGTAAGATGGAAATCAAAGCACAGTGGGAACCACACAAGACTCTATGACGATCTCGGGTCAACAGACTACTCTGTACCAGTGTCACCGAGAACTGCCATCTGACGTGAGGTATAATACCATCTGGGAGTTCTCGGCGAGTCCGTCCAGTGTACCCAGTCTCTACTGAGCACCCGTATATCATCTCCGATGTCAAACACCAATGGATATGGGATCATCCATCGCCCATCTGTATGGGTCGAGAAGGTACACGCTAGTCTACTATGGTATATCGATGCCCCGTCTCGATACACCCACGACTAGGGACATTGAAGGATGTACTTATAGACTACCATGTCCCCACTAGTATGATCCGCATCATAGTCCAGGTAGTCAAGTACAGATCCTAAGGGCTTTACCAACATGTAACAGGGAGATAATCAGTGTACACGTTAAGGTAAAGATCAACCAGATAGCATACTATCATGTCGAGCAAGAAAGTCCTCCCTATATATGTCCCAGCATCCACTACAATATACATCCTATGTATAGTAATGGCCTCTAGGGCATACATATAACTAACAATCTCCCACTTGCACTAGGGCTATCTGATAGCAGTGGTTGCAGTATCTCATACTCAACCATCCCATAAAAGTCTCTCTCTGGGAACAGGCCTTTGTGAGTGGATCCGCTGTGTTGTCCTCTGACTTTACTCTCCTAACCTCGATCCCTTGGAGATCAAGCATCTCCAAGATCAGGTGACACTGCCTTAGAATATGTCTGGATCACTGATGGGACCTGCGTTCCTTGGCATAAGCCACAACTCCATTGTCACACAATGGTAGGAACAAAGTTCATCTTATGAACTTTTATACACCCAGACTTCCTCTTTGGTAGCATCTTAAGTAGCGATGTATCCTGCCTTTATCGTCTAGTATGCCACGGTATCTAGTTTGGAACTCTTCCAATAAACCGTCCCTTTACTTAGGGTAAAGACAATGCCTGTGACTGACATTCAGTCGTCATTATCACCCTGGAACCCTTCCAGTGATTCTCCCCAGGATCGATTGATATCATCTTACTACAACTAGTGAGAATCCTAACATCCAATTAAATCTATCTCATAGATCCAAAACTCAGGATTTAGGAGGTATCATTTTGATCCTATGTGGAGAGTCATTGTGATAAGCGGAGATTGATCGAGCGTAGCATAGGAAACTCCTTCCCTATCAAGAGTATGTCATCCACGTACTCTATGAGGATCATCACCATACTCCCTACTACCTTTTTGTTTATACAAGGTTCATCTACTATTTTGATGATGTCAACTTCTTTGACTAATCCATCAAAATAGATGTTCCAACTCCCCGATGCCTGCTTTATCCTATAAAGCATCTTGCATACGTTTCCGCTGCTCCCACTGTCTACGAGTCCCTCTGGCTGTGTACTTATAGACTCCCTCTTCTAAAACATCATTTAGAAAAGCTGTCATGACACCCAACCACCAGATATCGTAGTCATAGTATGTAGCCGTGGCAAGTAGGATCTGAATGGACTTAAGCATAGATCCTTAGAAAAAGATTCATCATGATCCACCCCTGGTCGATGACAAAAACCTTTAACAAGTCTAGCTTTGAAAGTCTCAACTTTTCCATGTACACCAAGTAATCTTCTCAAGATATACTTGCTCCTGATGGGGATTTAACCCTTCAGATATAGCAACTAAAGTCCATACTTTGTTGGTGTATAAGGATTCCATCTCAGATCACTAAGCATCCAGCCATTCTTACAGAGTCTTACTCCTGATGGCCAGCTCGAAACTAGTTGGGTCATCATCTCATGATGCAGTCCTCGCTCCCACTGTCATAGAGAAAACGAAGTATCTCTCAGGTGGGTGAGGAACCCTACTAGATCGGCGGAGAGGCTGAAGTTCGTTGGAATCTACTGAATCCTTTGGTTCTATCAAATCATGTGCTGTAGTTTGTATAGCTGGAACATTTCCAGTTCTACATTACAGACCTTGCCTCGAGCTTGTCCAGATTTTGCTTTTAGACATAGGCCGGACAACTCCAAATCTTAACTAACTTAAGACATGGGTTCTTCCCATTCCATATCACATATGAAGCGGTAGGCAATTGATTTGATTAGAACCCTATTCAATAGGTATGCATCTTCTCAAGTGCATAACTCCCAAAAGGAAATAGGTAACTCAACAGTACTCATCATAGAGCACACCATATCAAATAGGGTGTATCTGCTCCGCCCTGATATACCATCGTGCTATGGTGTATACGGAGGAGTAATGCTGAGAGAGAATCTCATTCTCCTTTAGAATAGTCCAGGAATTCCGTACTCAAGTATTCTCCTCTCTGATCACATCAAAGGACATAATACTTTTACCCGTATTTTGGTTCTCTACTTCTAAATCATATTCTGTGAATATCTCAAAAGGTTCGGACTTGTGTTTCAGCAGGAACATAGGTCTGAATCTTGAGAGATTATCAGAGAATGTAACGAAGTACAAAGAACCAGTCTTAGCATGTGTAGACAGGGGACCTTACATACATCAACATGTATCAATCCCAAGAGTTCACTAACTCTTTCTCTGTTTCCAGTAAACGGAGCTATGGTCATCTTATCTTTGTGACATGACTGGCGAGTTTCACAAGATGTAAATTCAAACTGATTTAAATATGCATCTACATGTAACTTCAGCTAGTCGGGTCGCATTGATATGACCTAGTCTACAATGCCTCAAGAAGGATTCGTTCATTTCTGAACTCTTCCTCTTGTGTGTGTTCTGTATACTAAAGAACTGTAGTTTGATTTAGAACATCAATGCTTTTAGATAACGTGCCTGAACCGATCAACTTTTGATATAGGAAATGTTCAAAACATTATCCAACAATACAAAATTTTATCATTTCTTTACTACTAAAGAGACTGATATGATTTTGTATATCAGGTTCGGTATCTAATAACATTCGTTCAGAATCAATGTATTCTGGTAATACAGGGTGACAGTGACCAACAGACTTGGCTGCAACACTTGCCCCGTTTTCTGCCTCATAAAACTTATCACCCGTTCTCAGTCCTCTACCTTTTTGTAGCCCTATGTAACAGATTACATATCTGGGATCCTGATCTGGTATCACATACCCAGGACGTAAAGGATACTGAGAAACAGTTCTCTGTAATGAACACACCCGAAGATGATGCATCAGCATGCACTCTCTTCGTTTGGGCGGCACGGGAAATCTGGTATTCCCCAATTTCCTGCTCTGTCTTATAACAATTATAAGTTGGAGCGGGACCAACGTTCCCCAGCTCAGTATAACAAGCGGGTTCGGTCAAAAATCCGTATTATTATCTTGATTAAGGCGTGATATGGTCGCTACCTGGAGAGAGAGAGAGAAGAAAACACTCAGCGTGCGCTCTGTCAAGAATAGATTGGTTATTATTTTATCTAATCAGGATGGCTCCCACTGCTTTTTATCAAATCTTCCTTCAAACCCTAAAAGGAAAGACTAGCCGGGATTAATTACACACTACAAGTTCGCCAATCTTTCAGCCAGGCCAGTGTCGGTACTTTGAGGGAGGTCCCCCGTGCTTTCGCACGAACCTAATTACTGTAAACCTCGTTTTCCCAGAGGCGTAACCCCGTTAACACCTTTCTAGACACCTACTTGATCGGCTAATTGTAATGTGTAAAACACTCCCAGGAGTAACTCTTACTCGCAGCGGGTATCGGGATCCAACTATCTCATAGAAGGTATGCAATCTCATTGCAAATTTCAACACTTGAAATTCCCGATAATATTTTGCCCCTAGCTCGCTATGACCTTGACGCATGCCAAACAACCCATAGTCTGCTAGTCAAGTTCAACCCGTACATTTCTTGATTGAATTAAACCCACCCGCACGACCCTTGACGCATGCCAAACAATGCCGTACGAATACCCTAATCCAATCGCATCATATGCTGGCAGATAAGCACTAGTTAGCTACCGTACACTACGCCTTGATGCATGCCAAACAACCGCAGCACGAATACTAACTAATACTTATCTGAAATGACGGAGGGCTACGACAGGTTTTTCTGAAAACCTATTGCGTAATGAACTTGATATCGTTGTAGAATCAAATGATTTTGAAATGGAGTGCTTTTGAGGCTTTTCTAGTTTTGCTAAAGGAGTCACTCCCGGTGAAGGGATCGTCGGTCCTTTCCTCGTCGAATGAGGTGCGGGATATATCATATATATCACTGTGCAAAGCAAAAACACTTAAAAGCAATCAAAAGACAAACCGAAGGTTGTAGCATCTGCCAGTTATTGCTAAAGGAGTCACTCCCGATGAAGGGATCTCGGTCCTTTCCCTATCGAATAAGGTGCAGGATATATCATATATACCGCTGTGCAAAGCAAGAACTGTAGCTACCTGTTTTATTTTGAAATTCGATTCTACAACATCTTAGGTTTCTTTTATTTCATTAATCTCATTAATGAAGTCCCATCATTTAAGAACCTAAACATCACAGATAAATACGACGTACACTTATGCCATCCGCATTCGCCTCGATGTCCCCTCGTGCACCGTTAGGTTAGGTAACTAACGATAGAGCAGGGCAGGGCTAGCGCGGGTGTAAAACATAAGTAACGTCTATATAATATATCATATATACTATATACTGTATCTATCACAGAACATCACATGATCACATCACAGATATCGCAGCAGAAGAAACATATGAAACATTGGATATACTAGGACGTCCGTGTTTTCAATACGAGCCAGTATAAAACACGGATTCCACGGTCGTGATGAATAGCCAATCCCACACCCCTAGACCCCTACGAGAGCGGCAAGCAACCCTACCAATTCTAGGGTTAGGAGACCCGGACTCGACTCCTCGAGTTGGTCTCCCACTGGACTCCAGAACCCGGTTACTTGTGCCCTCCTCCTTGGGTCTATCCTAGTGCGGAAAAGTAAATAATATACAAGAGGTGACAACTTCCGCAACCTGGAAGCGCCCCAATAAAAGAATATTACATACAACATTTTACATGAATGAAAATGAAAAACACTCATCTCACATAAAAAACCCCGGCTATTCAAACACGACGATCCAATATAACATATCCAGCAACACATAACATCACATGTCATCAACGTAAGTAAATATGTCCATCCCATTTGTCGTTGACATATAGCAACGAAACCGGCGATATCACATATTACTCTTACGGTCACAGAAAAGAAAGTGTAAAACTACAACAGTTGGAATCCGCAACCATCTCAGACATCGCATGCCTGACCAAATGAATTACTTAGACATCGCATGCCTAACAATTATAAACCCCGCATTTTAGTCTCATTATCGAAAACACTTTTCAATATCAAGTCGGGCAATTCAACAGGATTCCCGACATTCTGATCGAATGCTCGTCGCAAACTTCAATAGACGGCTGCACCCCCGATACCGTCGACGAAGTGCACCAAGGCGGAACACCGCTACCGCGAGCACCCGAACGGATGCTTTCGGCGACGTGGTTCTCCTACAGTCACTTGGTCGGGGCTATGGAGTGAGGCTGTCTATTAAATTTACCCGGCGAGTATCCGCGTACGCTACGTGATTGCGACGGACTTTTGATCACATCAAAATTCCGTGGCAACCGATCAAGTGAGACTAAACTGCTATGTTTATAACATTCATTCAGTTATCACATAACATTTGTGAATTCCAATTGTTGTATCACATTCCGGATAAACAGAAAATGTTAAACTTTCCGATTGAACATTCGAACACCCAAGTTTTCCCGATACAGCTCAACACATGAAATAAGTCTAATAACATTCAGTTCGTGCCTCAGTACCAACGGTCCAGCCGTAGAAGGGTCAAGCCAACGCCTCACATGTGGCACGCCGTACTGCCCCAAACCCGAAGGTTCAAAGGGCAGTTCAAGACGGTCACATAATCGAGTTAAGGTTTGTTGTCTTCTAGAGGGTCCATCGAGTTACTTGCACTACTTAGAACGTCGTTAAACTACGGAAAAATCTAACACTTGGAAATTTCCCGACAGGGGAAAAATTGGGTATTTATATCCGGTCGAACTTTTTAACATATTCTAAAATTTATCTGGAAAGCCACACAGACAAAATTTGATACTCCGATCAAAACACCGAATCCCCAAAACAACTCCAGAAAATTCAACTCTTGAATAAATTTTAAAAATTCCCAGAAAACTCAGCATAATTTATCAGGAATTACTGTGCAAACAAAGTGGGCTGACGTCACCAGATTGCCGCGGAACCGCGGCAGAAACTAGTATTGTTAGTTATATGTATGCCCTAGAGGCCATTACTATACATAGGATGTATATTGTAGTGGATGCTGGGACATATATAGGGAGGACTTTCTTGCTCGACATGATAGTATGCTATCTGGTTGATCTTTACCTTAACGTGTACACTGATTGTCTCCCTGTTACATGTTGGTAAAGCCCTTAGGATCTGTACTTGACTACCTAGACTATGATGCGGATCATACTAGTGGGGACATGGTAGTCTATAAGTACATCCTTCAATGTCCCTAGTCGTGGGTGTATCGAGACGGGGCATCGATATACCAGAGTAGACTAGCGTGTACCTTCTCGACCCATACAGATGGGCGATGGATGATCCCATATCCATTGGTGTTTGACATCGGAGATGATATACGGGTGCTCAGTAGAGACTGGGTACACTGGACGGACTCGCCGAGAACTCCCAGATGGTATTATACCTCACGTCAGATGGCAGTTCTCTGGTGACACTGGTACAGAGTAGTCTGTTGACCCGAGATCGTCATAGAGTCTTGTGTGGTTCCCACTGTGCTTTGATTTCCATCTTACCACGTCCAAGAGGGCGTGCAAAACGGTGGTTTTTGGGTACAGTCCCGAGTCACATGGAGGTAATGAGCGATAGGAGGGGATTCGTCTCTCCCGGTATAGGGAGTTGATGTTGCGCTGTGTTCGATTGGCTATAACAGGAAATCCCTGGCCAGGGTTGCTGAGATTTACTGGTAAGTGTTACCAGTAGTTTCTCGAACAGTTATAGACCTCATATCGACACGACTTATTGAGCTATTGGGGTCTGACGTTTACCACCCCTGGGCGAGATATGCGATATATCAGACGATCAGACCGGACTGTACGGTAGTGTTACTGGTTGGATTCACTGGAGTGTGAGCGGGCTTGCTCGTCGATCTTCAGATCGCTCAATACTCGGGTGGCCGTTACGTTTAGCAGACCGCTTGCGGCTTGTGGGTGTTTGATATGATCATCACCTGCTGCCGGCGTATTGACGAGTCTTTAGAGTCCTACACAGAGGTTTCCTGGCTCAAGCGAAACGAAATAGGAGCGCATATGAGATATGTGCGGGACCGAGAATAATGCGTGTATGTGATACCGTATTTCATTCTCGCGATGAATGTATCGATTAGGTTATATGCGATATACCCTAGTTGTTGAATCAAGGGTTGATTCGATAAACCGATGCATTGCATACTAGTCGGTTATATACGATATGACCGGATCGTTAAATCAAGTGTTGATTTAATGATTTGATGCATAATTATATATTTGATATATTACTTTGCATTAACTAGTATCGGTTCACTTTAAATGGATTTTCTCGCTCGAATGTGCGCATTAAATATGCGATATGATTTTGTGCACATGTTTGTATCATGTTTGATGATGCATGGTTTTTGGTTAAGTGTATAGAATTAAACAAAGGTTAAGATGATGATTAGGGTTATGTTTATTCTTTTAGTTATTTGCTTATTCATTTATTCTTTTATTCTTTTAGAAAAAGAAAAAGAAATGAGATAAATGGTGGCATTCTTTTACTTTCATGAAGCTTCATGAATACTTTGACCATGTCACCATTTTTGTCTTCTTTTTAACCCTAACCATTCTCATTAACTCAAGTTAGCTCTCTACACTTTACCATGGTTCACTTATGATAAGAATGGATTATTCTTTTCATTTTAAATAATTCTAATCATAATATTCTTCTTCTTCTTCCTTCAACTCAAGAAGAAAACCTAAGGTCCATCAATGGTGATTGATGATTAAGAGTGAGAAATCCAATTCTAAATAGAACCCACTTCCTATTTCTTCATCCTCTACCTCTTGCCAAGTAGTAGAGTGTGTTTCCTTCACAAGTTTTCAAGGCTCGGTGAAGGTGGAGCTTGATCTAGTGATGCTTCGACGTAGATCATCTTCGGCACATTGTCGATGACCTAGCCCGTCCATTCTCCGATGAAGCCGACGCTAGAGCCCGGGATCCGTCTTGGACAGCGAGGAGACTTCATTGCGGAGCCGTGGAGGTGGAGCACCGGATCTACAAAGGTTGTATATCCGTATTCTCATAGTTAAGTGTTAACTAGTTAGCATTTTCGCCTAGTAATGCAAACTAACAAGTCCTCTTTTATGATAAAATTCTTTACAACTTATGCACTAAGAAGAGGAGATCTCAAGTATCTAAGAAGGTTTTCTTAGCAAGTAACATGAGTGATGCTCTTGTAAGGACCCTAGTGCTCGTGCCGTAAGACTCGCGGCGAAGGCGGAAGTGAAAAAAAAATTTAAAGTAAGCACTTGTGACCATTACACTAGAATCGATTTCAAACACTAAACTAGATATCTAAACATACAAGGTTATGGGGTTAGCTACCTTTGTAGCGTGTCTGCGCAACTGTGGAAGATCCCTACACTGCTCCATGGACTCAAGCTTGGCTCCGAAGTCGCCAGGAACGAGCTTGCAAGGCGACCCTCCTTCGTCGATGATGATCCATCCGAGGGAGTTCGAAATAAGCTCTAGATTCACACCAAAATCATAAGTGAATCAACTCATGGTCACAACTTACTAAGAAGTGATGATAAGAGATTTAGTGAAGAAGAATTTCATGGTTTGTCTATTGGTTTTTCTCTAAGTCATCTAGAAGCTAACATGCGAGAAGAAAAGAGAGAGAAGAGGGTAAAGTCTAGAGAATTAATCCTTAGCCAAAATCCCCTCACTCTCTTTCTCTTATCTCTTTGTGATGTGGTGAATCTGTAAGTCTACGGTAGCGCCCCGGCCGTCTACAGACGCCAAATGTGGAACAAAAACTTTTTAACTGGCGCTATCGTATACTTTAACCCGGATCTGCCATTATTGCTAAACTAACAAACTGTAAAGAGTGTAGAAAAGTTATACCGAACGATCCGAGTTCTTCGTTCTTCAACCATCATCCCACGCTCCGTTGCGGCTGCTCCAATCTCGTCGATCTCCGATCTGCTCGTCCAGGTGGCACCATGTCAACGATTCTTTAAACGGGCTCCCGCCTCTGACTCGAGGCAACTTGGTCGCCAAGTTTGCTAAAAGAGACGACCAAGAATGATGTAGAGAATGAGTAGATGACTTTGTCTCGCTTCGTCCAAAGTCATGGACGAACGGTTAATGAAGTTGCCATGGGAATCGGGTGATGGAATGAAATGAGCTGTGAAATTCCATACACCCCAAAATCTATCATAATCTTTTTCACAAAATGAAACATCAAGTGTGCAAATGAGAGAAGGGAGGGGCCGGCCATATATAGATGGAGGGAGGTGAGTGTAGGAGAGGGGAGAGTGACCACAAGAGAAAAGATCAACCACAAATATCCTTCATGCAAACAAAACCTCATTAATGCAAATGGTGATTCATTAACCTAGTCACCATTGCATTAATGGCTCCATTAAAGTACTAATGACTCACCATGCCAAGTCACCCTTTCTAGAACCTTCTAGAAGCATGACTCACCCTCATCCAAGAAAAGATAAATCCGTCTTTAACCGAATGTTAAAAGACGGCTGATAGAAAACTGGAAACTGGCAACTTCCAAAAGTGATCCTGAAACGAATTTCAGGACAACCCCGAAACTGTATAAATATACCCGCATTTGTATTACGACCGAATACAAATGCAACTGAGACAAAGATATTTTATCCACTCAATATAATACTCGGATCCGGCTTAAACCAAAGCCGACCAGTATCATCTGCCCGAAAAATAACACGTGCGTAAACGCACGTGCATTTTCCGAACCCTGCCATAAAATCATACGGCCTCTACAACGTTTCGCCCGAACTAGGGAAACTGTCTGTGGGGGACTCTAATGACTCGTCAGTACCCTGGCAGTGGGTTTAACCACAAACCGTCAGCAGCACTAGCTATGCGTAACGGCTGCCCATGGACTGACCTCAAGGGAGGCTGATGAGCGAACTCATCCAGAAACCCTACTGAGCCTAACAGTGACAATGTATATACAGTCCGGTCCGTTCGTCTATGAGTATCGCATATCTGCCTAGGGGGCTAGTAATGTCAGACCCACAATAGCAGTATAAGTCGTGTCGGAGTGAAGCCCAATAACACCCTGAGATACTACTGGAGTACCTACCAGTAAATCTCATGCCACGGCCGTGGGCTTTGTGTAATGGCTCTCCTAGACACAGCACGATCTCGCCCCCAATACCGGGAGAGACGAATCCCCTGCCGATCCGCTCACGTGCCTTCATATGGCTCGGGACTGTACCCAAAAGCTACCTGTTTGCACGACTCCTTTGAGCCGTTGTAGGGTAGAAATCAAAGCACAGTGGGAACTCACAAGAGACAAATGACGACCTCAGGTCGATGAACTAACCTGTACACATGTCACCAGGGAACTGCTATCTGACGATAGGTATAGTACTAACTAGCAGATTCCCGGCGAGTCCTGTCCAGTGTACTCATAACCCAATGAGCACCTGTATACATCTTAGATGATCCAACTGACACCAGTGGCTTGTGAGACCGGCCACCGCCCCTCGTCGGGGTCTCGACTGTATACACTAGTCTACTCCGGAGTATCGATGCCCTGTCTCGAAACTCCCACGACTAGGGACCACAATTAAGGATATGCATATAAACTACCCAACTCTCACGTATATGATCGCCATCATACTGTTGGTAGTAAAGCAAGATCCTAAGGGCTCTATCAAAGTGTAACATGTAATCAGTCACCTGAACATGTACACGACTGATAAAGGCAAACCAGATAGCAAACTATCATCTCGAGTAAGACTGTCCTACCGGTATAGGTCCTCCGCAATCATTGCAATCACATACCTGCGATCCAATAATTGACTATGAGGGCACTATCTCCAACAATCTCCCACTTGCACTCAAGGCTAATTATTGCGATGTCGACTACTCACAGCCCGTGTGAAACCGAACATCCAACTCCTCTACTAATCAGTTTCACAAAGCCCGTTTGTAAAACTATTGTGTTCGAGAAATAGCCTTAGTGAGTGGATCCGCCTAGATGTTTCTTTCAATATCTCTCTTAATCTCAAGTTCGCGGAGAAAGCCTTCTCCCGAATTGAGTAATACTTGTCTTAGAATATGTCTAGATATCTGATGGGACCTAGTTCATAAATGAACTCCAAATCCAAACTTCTTAGACTGTATCGATCACTGGACCTAATCAGTATCCTGCACCAAGCCTCCCACAGTATCCTCTTGGACCACCTGTCCATAATACTGTCCCTCTTCAGAGGGAAAACTATAACTCTGACAATCACTCTGTCATCCATGTCATCTTTGAAGCCTGGAATGATAACCGTCTCCCGAAGGAGGCTGCCGTCATCAAATCCGTAGAACATGTACTTATGTTCTAAAACTGCTTCCTTATGTTTCTCCAGGATTGAATTAATACAAACTTATTGCATCTAGTGCAAAAACAACATCTGGTGTGGTACTTGACATCTCATGATTGACTCAATTGCCTAAGCAAGTGATCTGCCAATCATGCCCATCCCTCTCCCCTATAGTCTGTAAGACATCTTTAGAGAGGGTGACTCCATCACCTGCAGGTACACCACCATGCTAGGAGTCATCTATTCTAAAAACCATTAGAATACTGTCAAAGTACCCACATTGCGAAACTACCCAAATCCAGATCTAAAACCATAGATCCAGAAACCAGAATGTCAAATATTATATCCATATCCTGTCTGGAGAAACAACTGTGTGACGACCACAGTACAACCGATCGTAGTATAGGAATTTTACTTCCTACTATGTGTATGTCATTCAGATACTATGACATCACACCCTACTACCTTCTTAACAGATCCATCCCCTATTCTGATTGAAGTCAAACCCATGACTGTCATATCAAAATTAGATGATCTATCTCCGCTATAACTGCTCTAGTCTATAAATAGACATAAGCTACTTGCCCACTATGCTTCCGATGCTCCCACTGACTACGACAACCCTCCTACCGGGTCTCATAGCCTGGAACAACAGTAGTGTCAAGTCTGGGTAGATAAGAACCTCCCTGTCACCGTCCTTGAGGCTACCGAAGTACCTCTCGGGTGTCTGAGGTTACCCACTATATCTGCGGAGTGGCTAATGGAATGTCAAACCTGATTGAATATATAGGTCCTATTAAATTTTCCGTAATCGTTTGCGGTTCTGGAATCATTTCCAGTTCTACCATACTCCCACTACTGTTTTCTGAAAAAATCCATTTTACTAAAACTGTGGCGAGTCAAGAACAATATCACTATTGATCTTCCAAATGGTAGAATATCAACCCTCGTCATATCCAGGGTCAACCCACAAACAGCCATTCCAGAAACGTGCCCTGAGTTATCCAGAGTCTGGTTTTAAGCATAAGCTGGACAACTCCCCGTACCTTAACATCTTTTAAGGTACGATCCATTCTATATCCAATATAGAAACTTTGGCACTTATTTAATTGGAACCGGATTCAAATCATGCAACTGTCTCCAGTGCATATCAACTTAATGGAAAGAGGCTAATCAGCATTACTCAACTTAAGAATCCATCCAATTATGAGCAACCAGAAAGAGATACAAGTTTCTCAAAAATCATTACTATCGTCTGAATACCAATCACAAGAATCTACATCTTCGATCTCTTTGAAGAATCCCAATACTTGTGATACTTGGTTCTCTACTTTATTCTTATACCCACAACTTCTCAAAACTTAGACCTTGTATTTCTACGAAACACTTGTCTAAATACTAGAGAAGTTATAAGTAAACAGAACATAGTATGAGGACCTACCCCTTTGTCCTGATGGACACTTAGACAACATACAATACTCTGTATAAGTCCGCTGAGTTAAACAACTCAAAACCTGTGCATCGTAGGTTAAAAACTGTACCGTGGCGATTTCCTCAAATATCACCAATTACAACGAATTCCGATATAATGAGGATAATTACCTGATTCCCAATATCTTACTCCCACTCATCATCTGTAGAACCATACAGATATGAGAATGAAACCTGGTAAATACATACCCTTGGAGTAAGTATCTAATCGGGAAAACAGTTTTCCTTTTAACAATGCACTGAAACATGAAAATGTTTCGTAGGGGTATCCTGGTATTCATAGTAATGCCTCTTCCATAATCCAAATCATGACTTCAACCGTATATTTTATTGCCGTTGTTCCCCTCCGAACGGCGGCCTGGACGTTAGGACGTCCGTGCCTGAGATTCGGGGCAGATGCTATTTGGTTTTATCCGTCTATCTCTCCGAAGATGCCAAGTTTATTTATGGCACCGTGTATCGGAGGTTTAGACGGATGCGGCCGATGTAGCAGACTTCGTCAGATTCCCCCTCGGGGTGAGGGGTTTTTGATTGTGGGGACGCTCTTCCCTGCAGGCGCAAGCCCCTGCAGTTAATTACGCTACCGCCTCGCGGTAACAACTTTCTCCTTCTCCAGAATTTCACTTCGTGTCGTGTGTGTCCATTTTGTTTGTGGTTGCCCGTGGATTGTATACGGAGACTGAGTAATGCCGTCGCCCGTAGGACGTGGATTAGTCCAAATCCGTATTTACTTAGATTTGGGTTTGGTGTTTTCAGTCTAAGGATGCATTAGTCGCATTGCGGCTAAGATCAACTTAAACGTTCGTCAAGGATACGTTAGTCCTGTTTTAGACTAAGATCAACTCAACGTAGTGATTAATTTAATGTATGGCCATCGGGACTCGTCACCTCTCTGACGTCGTTGAAGGATTACAATGACATGTATCAAAGGAGCTCGGAGATGTACCCTCGAACCAGAGTTGATTGGGAGTTTTATAATCCATTTGAATATTTAAGGATACGTTAGCCATGTTTGGGGCTAAGATCAACTTAAATGTTTGTTAAGGATACGTTAGTCCAGTTTGAGACTAAGATCAACTTAACGGGACCGTTTAGATCCGATAAGAGAGCATTTGGGCTCTATTGTGCCAGTTTAGGGACGTTTCGGTCCGATATTAGTTTGGGGACGTTTCGGTCCGATATTAGTTTGGGGACGTTTCGGTCCGATATTAGTTTAGGGACGTTTCGGTCCGATATTAGGTGTGTGGCCGTTGGGACCCGTCACCTCTTTGACATCGTTGAGGAATTACAACGATGGATGTCAAAGGAGTTCGGAGATGTACCCTCGAACCGGTTGTGAATTGATTCAGGAGAGCCATTTTGCTCAATCAATTTGATTTAAGGACTTATGGCCACGATTGGGTTAAGTCCAATTTTTATTTATTTTGGGCTTTTCTCAAATAGAATATTAATTCAAATAGGGCTCTGCCCTTTTATTGCTTTGCAATTTGATTTGGGCCAGGTCCTTTAAATAATGCATTGCATTTGTGCAGAGCATCAAGAATCTTTTAGATTCAAGAACAAAAGTGCAGAGCACTTTTGATCTAAATTTAGATCAAAGGAAAACAAGTTTCTCTCTTGTTTTTCCTTTTCTCAGAGAACCAAGGGTTCATAACAAGTGCAAGGCACTATTTTTATTTATTTATTTTTATTTTATTTATTTGTTCATTGAATATTAATGATTTTTAGATCAATGATCTGTACTTCAGAGATTTTTCTCTTTTAAAAGGTTTTACCTTTTTTTATTTTGTTCTTCCAAAGTTCTTCAAGAATTCTCTCTGTTTTCTTTCTGATGTTGATCATGATCAAATGAGGTCTGGGGTCCTTTTTATAGTACTCATAGATTAGTTGAATTTGTTAAACAGATCTTTTTCTGAGTGATTTGGGGAATTTTCCCCACCGTTGGATCTTTGATCCAAAGGCCCCTGTTTTACAGAAGAAATCTTCTTGTTTAAACAAGAACAGAAAAATATCCTTAAATCTTCACTCTGTTGTTGCGCAACTCACCAGCATGTGACACGTGTCGCGCAGTGAAGCACTTGCGCAACAGCGCTTGCGCAACTGCGCAGACACGTGTCGCGCAACGGAGCGCTTGCGCAACAGCGCTTGCGCAACTGCGCAGACACGTGTCGCGCAGCGGTGCGCTTGCGCAGTTGTGCTTGCGCAACTGCGCAGACACGTGTCGCGCAGCCGTGCGCTTGCGCAGTTATGCTTGCGCAACTGCGCAGACACGTGTCGCGCTGCCGTGCGCTTGCGCAGTTGAACGTTGCTTATGTTTTTTAAAGAGCCTTGCTCTGATTGGACGTACTGTCTTAGGCGTTGTGCTGCTGTGTCAACTTCTGACACGTGGCGCGTTGCGCGCAGCGCACGGGAACTGAAGCGTTGCTTCAAAATTTGAATTTTCAAAATTTAAGCAGAGCCTTGCTCTGATTGGGGGAACAAATGCCCCCCCACCGTTGCGCTCACGTGGCGCGCACGTGAGTGCAGCGGTGGCAAGACCCCGACCGTTGGATCATTGAGATCAGGTGAAGAGACGCAGGCGTCTATAAATGGGACCCTTGGTCCTTAAAAAAAGTTTTACCGTTTCAAGAACTTTGATTCAGAGCCTTGCTCTTGCTTAAAAACTCTTAGAGCCTTGCTCTTGCTTCTTCCCAAGAACTTTGAAGTTCAGAACTTAGAATCACTCTTAGGTAAAAATTTAAATTAATTTAAATTAATTTTAATTAATAGAGCCTTGCTCTTATAGATCTTTGATCTAAAGAAAACCCCTTTGGGGTTTCTTCAACAGAGCCTTGCTCTCATAGATCTTTGATCTAAAGAAGACCCATTTGGGGTTTCATCCACAGAGCCTCGCTCTCAAAAATTTACAGAGATCTTGTTCCTGGGTTTTAACCCATGAACAGAGCCCTGCTCATAGATCAAATAGGGAACTCCTAAAAGTTTTCATGGATCTTTAAGATCCCAAAAATTTTAATTCTTAGGAGTTATAATTTTTCATTACTACTACAGAGCTAGGCTCTTTTTTAAGAAGTTTTATTCCTTTGAGACCAGAGTTTGACAAATGTCACTCTGTGACAGAGCTTTGCTCTAAAAAGAGGAGATTTTCTCCTTGTCTCTAGGGATTTCCTCCCAATAGGGATATTCTTTTGGGGGTCTTTTTCATTGACTGACAGTCTCATCCAATGATGGGACTGTCTTATCAAATGATGCGCCGTCATCCAGATTTTGTGGGTCCTTCTTTTTTTCACCTACCCATTACATCATAGTGTTGATGTAGGACTTTGACATGTGAAGCATTGGAACGCTAACGGTTATATATTTTTTCTTTTTCTACAGGGAACATGTCTGAAGATTTGTCTTTCCCTTTTGTTCGCTCAGAAGGAGGGTTCCCACATTCGCCAGTGGACCGGGTGGTGTTTGCTCTGATCAAAAATCACGATCCTGAGTGCAAGAGACTTCACTTATGGGGAAGGTGGTACAGCCAGATTATCCAAGGCCGTCGCAGCTTTAGCTCCGCCTCACCCTCCGAGCCCATAGTTACGATCCCTTATGCGGACAAGCCCCCGGTGGAGTATGCCGTGGAGGTTAAAAATTGGAATTCCGACGACCTCCTTCAGCGTGCAATCGGTGCCATTCCGGTGCAGCCGCCGCCGGCTATAGATATCTTGGGGAGGCGAATCTGTCAGGGTGAAGCACGCCCTTGGGGACAGGCTTATAATATTGGATTGACCCCGCGGCCGCTTGCCGGATATTTGCAATGGGCCCGTTACATTTTGGCGACGAAGAGGGCTCACCTGACGAAGATTGGTTTATACTCGGCCGTTTATGTTTCACTTTTCGAATATCCCTCTCCTCCAACATGGTGGATAAAGGCCTTTGTTGAACAATGGAATATCCCCACTCATACCTTCTTGACAGCGGATAGAGAAGTCTCCATCTCTTTGGAAGAATTTGTTGAGATTTCAGGTTTACCAGCGAGAGGGGAGCACTACGAGGAGCTGCTTCCTCCTGACGAGTACGTCTTTGCCACTAAGCAGTTGGTATTCGACTTAACTCCGGAAAATGCCATCCAGCATCAGCATCCGGGCTTGGTGAAGGTGTTGGAGGTTTATGAAGAACTGCATTTGGAATCAGGCGACCGGGGCGTCAGTTTCGCGGATTTCATTGCTCGTTTTATCCGCCCGGAGTTCCTATCAGAGCAGGGCGAGAAGTTCGCTCAGCTTGCTGACCCCTTTGGTTTCGGCTTGGACCGCCGACCTTCATCGGAAAATGACCAGCGGGATTTTTATTTCCCCGGCACTGCCAGCGTCCCTTTCCCAGAGATCGCCGTTCCTGGCATGGACGAGGAGACTTTTTTCATAGGGTTCTTGGGTTTATGGTTGTGCAGCTTCGCGCTCCCCATGCACCCACGCCTCATGCGGCCCTCCGTCTTTTACCCGGCGCATCGAATGGGGGCCGGTTTGCAGTTATCGGTAGGGATCGCCGGATTGGCTTATCTTTACAATGGACTTAGCGTAGCGGCGGACGCTAGTGAGCCAGGGGTACAGCCTGCCAACTTCCCGATGCACTATTTTACTTCTTGGATGGAGATGCACGTGCGAGGAGTGTTTGGTGCTCACAAGACTCCCCCGCTCTTCGAGAAATACAGGCTCCCGAGAGCCATGCGGTTAGTCGGGGCTTCAATTGTGGTTCCAGCCCCGCGGGAGTCTAGAGGGTTACTCCTTCGTCCACATCTGGTCGGAGCGAAGGTTTCCTTTGTGGATAAGGTTATAACCATAGGCTCAGAGACCTCCAAGTCAGTGGTGCCCCTGCGTGATGACTTCAAAGACGGGGCTTCTGTATTAAAAGCTCGGGAAATCCTCCATCTCTACACCATCCGGCCGGGCTATCTAGTGTTTAGGCAGAATAAGACAGCCTTGTTCATGAGATATAACCCGCACCGATTTGCCCGGCAGTCAAGCTACAACCAAGGGGTCCCGTTGGAAGCTTTCTTAGAAACGCCCGTGGTCGGCCCAGAGGGGATAAAGAATGCGATGCATCATTTTACACGGCTTAACACAGGTTCTTATTTCTTCATTAGCGAACCTAGCTGTACCCCTAAGATGCTTAATTCATATGTGGCCTGGTATGCGCACGCGATGGGCCCAATTATCTTAACGGAGAAGCGCTTGCTGGTTGACCGTAGGGGTGCGCCTCCTGGTGGTGATCGCAAGGCTCCCTTGCAGCCAAGGCTCCCGGTCGTCCCTCCGCTAAAAGATGCCGGAGCTGACCGACCACGCGTGTTGAGCCCCCCGCGTGGATTGCCACTGCCTACTACGGTGGATGCTCCCCCGGCACCCCGTGCTCTTCCAAAGCCGGTTAAAGTGGTATCACCCGGGTCTGGCGCAGGAGCGGATATCGGGACTCGCCGTCCCAAAGTGGCTGCCAAGCGTAAGGCTACTCCGAGTGGATCTAAAGCTGGTGGGCAAAAGAAGAAGAAGTCCACTCTATCCCTCGACGCGATCCTTAACTTAAAGCCTGCGGGTCCTCCCGCCGAGGCTATATGTGAGTACGGCAGCAATGAGGGTTTCGTGGTAGACCCTGAGGACACCAATTTAGCTGCCGCCATTGCAGCTTCGGAGCGATCGGCGAGGCTTGAAGCGATGTTAAGTAAACTCGCTGAGTCCGGTAATCATCAGACGCTTTATTTGTCGTTTTATCGCGCTTTGTATTATTATATTTAACTAACATTTGCTCCATTTTCAACAGGTGTTTCTACTGAAGAGGCTATTGCTGCATCCTTGAAAACCTTCCAGGAGGAGGAGGAGAAGCGTGCCCTAGCAGGCGTTGGTATGTTTCACCCCTTTCTCTTTCATAAGGAAAGTTTGTTGTCTCTCTATGATATTCAACCTGACTTTCTTTTGTTTCTTTGCAGGGGTTGTATTAATTGACACAGGGGTCCTTCCCGAGTCTGTAACTGAGGTTCCGGCTTCGTCAAAGTTGCCGCAAGAGCCTCGGCTTGACAAAACGATGAAGGATGCCCTGAAAAATTTGGAGGCATCCCTATTCACGGACGAGGACGCCTCAGTTAGAGAAGCCTTAGTGGCATCCGTCTCAACGGCTCGGGAGAATCGAAAGCGGTTGAGACGCGAAGCAAAGGCGCGTAGAGCTGCTTTGGCCGTGGGAGCGGGTCCCAGTACCATTCCTCGCGCTGACACTCCTTCTGGAGAGGCCCCTGTCGCCCTGTCTACTGCTTATAGGCAGGTGGTGCGCGCGGCCCGAAGTGAAAATAATAAATCCCCTTCAGGTAGCATCTCTTTCAGAACCTTGTTGTAAGAATTATTATAAAGCCATTGGCTCATATGCATTCCATCTTGCAGGACCAAGTCCGACTGAGGGGGAGGCGGAGACCGTCGGACCCCAGGAAACGGCGGAAGCGGCGCCTGCCGAACCTGAGCCGACGGTGGGCACCATCGTCGGGGCCACGGTGCCTGAAACAGAAGTTGAAGGATCCGCCGCCGAGAATGTCATTGATGCCGCGTCTGAAGTGGCGGCAGATGAGATGACTGTCGAGCCGAAGGCAGTAGAAGTCGAGGCGCTTGAGGCTGGAGCCGTCACGGTGCCGATGGACGAAACAATCGTGACCGCAGAAACCAAGGGAGTATCGGGTGAGGCGGCCACGATTCCTGAGGAGGAGCGAACCGCTCTTTCTCAAGAATCTGGTAATACTCCGATCATAGCCCTCCCCGTGTATGGTTCCTTGCCGTCTCCCGGGCTCGCGACCACAACAACGGTTCCCATCGAGTCGGGTGATGAGGCTACGGGCGGTGGTCTCATGTCGATGGATGAGGGGATTGCTTCAGTTTCTGCTGGTAGCTCGTCATGTAAAATTTTTTGTCACTAGCGTTCCCCCCTTTTTTATATATCTTGCGATCTCTTCTAACAAGCTTTTCTTTGCAGGTGCGGCCAGTGTCGATGCTCCTTTGCTCGAGGGGGCACCGTCGACTACTGCTTTGGCGGTGGTCACTTCCCCGTCTTCCCTCATGCCATCGCGGATGTTGGAAGGTATGGATTTGCGACTCACAAGTTAATCTTTTAAATGTGTAGTTCATGGACTAACGCCATACCACCGCATCTTTTCAGGAGTGCTCTTTGATCATCTATATCAAGTGTTGCTCCCACACTTCTCCTTCCCATTCGAACTTGCTTCTCCCTCTAGTGGCGCTGGTGAGTGTACGTTCACTACAATATCTTTGTTCATCCCCTTTTTTCTAGCAATTGAATGATTTCTGACTTTTCCCTTTCTTTATTGCAGTGCCACAAATCGAAGGAGGGAATGCAAGACCTGCCGCGCTACCGGCTCTTCCGGCTTTGCCGTCTGTTGCTGCTGGTATAGCAAATTCCTTTTTTGGTAACCCTTAAACATCTCTTGAACCATCGTTTAACTATGTTTTGTTTTGCAGCTATTGTTCCGGCTTCGGTCCCTTTTGAGTCTCGCGTCCTTCCACCGGCAGGCCCTTTCTTGAAACGCCCATCTTCAAAGGGTGTTGTGATGAGTTTGGGCATGCTGAGCGGGTACATCGAAGATCTCAACATGGACGCTCTCCCTTTTGCCGTTGATTTCGCTGTGGAGGTTAATCCAATGTTGGCGGCGCTCGTAAATTTTCATAACGAAGGCGTCGTCGGATCTTGGGTTAATCACTACAGGGAGATCGAGGCCTGTCTATACCGGCTGGAGTCGACGCGCCCTTCTCCCGAAGTTTTAGCCCTGAGCACCCAACGCACAACTTGGCTCGAGCAAAGCACTTCGCACTCCCGCCACTTGGAGCAAGAAGCAGCTTTAAGACTAAGGGAATGCCAAAAGACCTCGAACGAAACGGCTCATCTGCGCGCCGAGGTTGAGGCAAATGCTGCCCAAGTGAAGACTATCTTTGAGGGTCTCTTGGAGCGCATCTCCCATGGGCTAAACTTGAAGCGGAAGCTTGACATAGCTGAGCGCAATATCCCAAGTCGGGAAGCTGCCTATCAGGTCGTCAGGGAGCAGCTTGCGTCGGTCTTGCAGCAACGAGCCCAAGTGGAGGCAGAGCTGGCGATGGTAGCTGACCAAGAGAAGGCATGGAAAGACATATGCGAGCAATTGCTACACCTATGCAAGACGCTTCCTTCCCAATAATTCTCCTTGTATCATTTGTCTTTGTAAAGTATATGTATATATTTTTTTATTCTTTAGCACAATGTATCCTGTACTCGATCAATATTTCTGAATAAAAGATGCACATTTTTGTAATGTCTTGTGTCATTTCTCCGTCTTTTCTTTCTTTTATTATCGGTATGCCACCTTAGTAACCATGATTGACGGATGATTAGGACGAGTATCCCTGACCTTATTAAGAAATAGCGATGGCTTAGGCCGCGGGTTCAGATCTGCTGCCTAAGGCTTTTCAACTCTATAAGCCGTGAGGGTTTCATAGAGACTTTTCTCCCTACGGATCGAGAGGATCTCGTAGGTGGATTTTCTCCTTAGGAATCGTGAGGATTCCTAAGTGTGGTTTTCTCTTATAAGTCGTAAGGATCTTATAAGAGAATTTTCCCTCTTACGAATCGAGAGGATTCGTAAGTGGTTGTTTCCCTCCTTATCGAAACTCGATTTTAAAGAGTGAGTCCCGCGAATAGTATGCAAGAGACCAATTTAGATCGACTTGTAGGGTCTCACTGCCTAGGAAGCAAGTTCTCCTACCTCTGATGCCTGAGGCTTCATTTTGCAGACCAAGAAGCAAGTTCAATTTGTTGAGGAAATTCCTTTTCTGAAAGATTTGGCGGGATTTCCCCCACCATCGGATCTTTGATCTAGGGGCTTCTGTTTTACAGAAGATAATAACCGAAAAGATTTCTTCAGAACCTTTTTGTTTAGCGCGAATGCTCCAAGATATGACGCGTGTCGCACAGCACACAGTGCAGCGCAGCTGCGCTAGCACATCTACGCCGACACGTGTCACGCAGTGCACGACGCATACGCCGCTGAAGCGTTGCTTCCTTTGGTTTTGCTTGAAACAGAGCTTTGCTTTGGCTGGGTGCGCTGCTTTGGGGTGTTGCGCTGATGCGTTTGCGCTGGACACGTGGCGTGTAGCGCGCAGCGCAACGCAACTGCGCTAGCGCTTCCGTGCTGAAGCGTCACTTCTTCAAGACAGAGCCTTGCTCTAATCGGGGAAGGATGAAGCGACGCTTCATCTCCTGTCTCGGAATTCGAACGGAAATTCGCTCCAATTAGGGTAAACTTCCGTGGCGACTCTTGGGAGTCGAAGAGGCACTTGAGGCCTATAAATAGGACCTTTGGTCCTCCTCCAGATACTTATCATCTTCCAGATTTCCATTTTTGAAGACTTCAGAGCTTTGTTCTTGCTTTTAAGAACTCCGGTGCCTTGCTCCGCCTTTTTTTATAAAGTTTTTAAGAAGAACTTCAGGTAAAATCGATTCTTAGATCAATCTTAAATAGCAGAGCTCTCGTCTAGTGGGTTTCATCTTTGAACATAGTTTTGCTCTCTAGGAATTTAGTCATCCATGTATATTATTGCTTTTCCGTCGTTGATCATCCTGTAATACTTTCTCCAGGCATAATGGCGGCGGTGCATCTATACAGTCTGCACGAGTTCATTACCTACGATGATATCCGCGCTCAGGGCCGTCAACAAAACCAGGAGTTTACAGATTCCGAATGTGCAGAAGTTATGGGTCGTCTGAATGCAAGCGGTGGTTGGCTGTTGCCTCAGCGTTCGGCTCTTTTGAAAGTCGTGCTGGGAGCAATATGGAGGGCACTTCCGGGTCTTCACGAGGCCCTACCACTCAATACGCTGGATGATGCCGAGGACAAGGTGCATTCAGTGCACCTGACAGGGCTGAAGCGACGGAACGACCTCGTTGACATCCTGCATCAAGTGTTTCAGCAGACGATAATCATTGCTGCTTATCAAAGGCCGGAAGGGCTTGCCGATGATATCGACACCGAGGAGCGCGAAAGACTGCGCATAAGAATAATTAGAAAGGCCAGAAGGACTCTGGATGGCCTTACTTTTGATTTCCTCAATCCGTGCCCCGGATCCGAGGTTATACCGTTGTAATATTTTGAACACTGTTTCTTATGCATTATTCTTATGCTTGTAAAAACTTTTGGCGGTATGAATGAAAACCCTCCCCTTTTCTATTTCAGCTTGTCTTATTTCTCGTCCTGAGTCTTCTGTCCATGCATAAATGAATGCGTCACGCATGCCAGATCAAATGCAGAACGGATATTCTTTCTGTCATCTTCTTTCTTTTAATGTCAGTAGGCTGTCTTAATAATCATGGTTGATGGATGTCTAAAACGAGTATTCCGACTTCCTCAGGAAATAGCGATGGCTTAGGCCGCAAGTTCAGGTTTACCGCCTAAAACTTTTCAATTCTATGAGCCGTGAGGGTCTCATAGAGGCTTTTCTCCCTACGGATCGAGAGGATCTCATAGGTGGATTTTCTCCTTAGGAATCGTGAGGATTTCTAAGTGTGGTTTTCTCTTATAAGTCGTAAGGATTCTATAAGAGAATTTTTCCCTCTTACGAGTCGAGAGGATTCGTAAGTGGTTGTTTCCTTCCTCGTCGAAATTCGACTTCGGAGAGTGAGACCCGTGAATAGTATGCAAGAGACCATTTTGGATTGACTTGCAGGGCCCCATTGCTCAAGAAGCAAGTTTTTCAATCCTTGCTGTCTGAGACTTCTTCATACAAATTGGGACGAATCGGGAATTTGCTCGCGGAGAGGGTGATGGCTCTGCGAGTTGACATGAGTTAGGAGGCTCTCATCACGGAGTGTTTGTATCCGTGAGTCGAGGAGTTTGCTAGGGATTATTTGTTTCCCAAGCGCCAAGGATTATTTGTTTCCTTGGGGTTTGAAACGAGTCGAGGATTCCCACGGAGGCGCTGGTGGCTCTGCAGGTCGACGCGGATCAGGAGTCTCTCGTCAAGGAGTGTTTGTATCCGTGAGTCGAGGGATTTGCTAGGGATTATTTGTTTCCCGAGCGCCAAGGATTATTTGTTTCCTTGGGGTTTGAAACGAGTCGAGGATTCCCACGGAGGCGCTGGTGGCTCTGCAGGTCGACGCGGATCAGGAGTCTCTCGTCAAGGAGTGTTTGTATCCGTGAGTCGAGGGATTTGCTAGGGATTATTTGTTTCCCGAGCGCCAAGGATTATTTGTTTCCTTGGGGTTTGAAACGAGTCGAGGATTCCCACGGAGGCGCTGGTGGCTCTGCAGGTCGACGCGGATCAGGAGGCTCTCGTCAAGGAGTGTTTGTATCCATGAGTCGAGGGATTTGCTAGGGATTATTTGTTTCCTGAGCGCCAAGGATTATTTGTTTCCTTAGGGTTTGAAACGAGTCGAGGATTCCCACGGAGGCGCTGGTGGCTCTGCAGGTCGACGCGGATCAGGAGGCTCTCGTCAAGGAGTGTTTGTATCCGTGCGTCGAGGGATTTGCTAGGGATTATTTGTTTCCCGAGCGCCAAGGATTATTTGTTTCCTTGGGGTTTGAAACGAGTCGAGGGTTCCCATAGAGGCTCTGGTGGCTCTGCAGGTCGACGCGGATCAGAAGGCTCTCGTCAAGGAGTGTTTGTATCCGTGAGTCGAGGAATTTGCTAGGGATTATTTGTTTCCCGAGCGCCAAGGATTATTTGTTTCCTTGGGGTTTAAAATGAGTCGAGGGTTCCCATAGAGGCTCTGGTGGCTCTGCAGGTCGACGCGGATCAGAAGGCTCTCGTCAAGGAGTGTTTGTATCCGTGAGTCGAGGGATTTGCTAGGGATTATTTGTTTCCCGAGCGCCAAGGATTATTTGTTTCCTTGGGATTTGAAACGAGTCGAGGATTCCCACGGAGGCGCTGGTGGCTCTGCAGGTCGACGCGGATCAGGAGGCTCTCGTCAAGGAGTGTTTGTATCCGTGAGTCAAGGGATTTGCTGAAGATATTGATTTCTTCGGAGTTGGATTGAACTGTCAAGATTTGGCTTCGTCTTCTGGCGGAGCCTGTTGGGAAATTATGGTTCCCTCTTTGTTTACGCCCTTGGATTGTATACAGGGATCGATGTGATCTTAACTGTAGGGCCAAAGTTTTATCATCATCATTTTTTTTTATTTTATTTCCGCGATGCTCTATCATTTCAGCTTTTATATCGCGAAGGTCGCGATTGCCCAATCATTTCGGCTATTTCTCGCGGTGCCCAATCATTTCGGCTATTTATTTCATTTTTACTCGCTGCTTTTTATCGCGAGTCGCCCAATCATTTCGGCTATTTTACATGCATACATTTTACTTGCTGCTTTTTATTGCAAGTTGCCCTATCATTTCAGCTATTTCGTATGCATGAGCGGCCTACTGGCTTTCACCGTAAACCTGAAATTGGACACCGATTTCGGCATCAGCATCGCTACAACTGGGATATTGCCAGGAGCGAATCATCATCTGCCTCTGTCGCTGTCGAACGAAAGTGGCTTAGCGACCAGGGTTAGGGTCCTGTCGACTAAGGCTTTGACTTCATGAGCCGTAAGGGTCTCATAAAGGTATTTCTCCCTACAAGTTGTGAGGATCTTATAGGTGTAATTTCTCCCTAGGAATCGTGAGGGTTCCTAAGTGTTTCGTTCCTCTGTAAGTCGTAAGGATCCTACAAGAGGGTTTTCTCTTTGCAAATCGAGAGGATTTACAAGGGTTATGCGAACATATCCCCAGTCACGGATGGACCTTGGTTAGGGAAATGTTTATTCGCGCCCGTGGATTGTATACAAGGGTCAGTATTGAGCCACTTGTAGGGCAATATCGGAAATTGTGGGGATTGCTTAAGCACAGGTTTAGGTCTCTGTAACTTAAGACTTTCAAATCCTATGAGCCGTGAGGGTCTCATAAGAGAGTTCTCCTTACGAGTCGTGAGGATCTCGCAAGTGTATTTTCTCCCTAGGAATCGTGAGGATCCCTAAGTGTGTTGCTCCTTTGTGAGTCGTAAGGATCTCACGCGGGTGGTTTCTCCCTACAAGGTCGAGGGGACCTTGTAAGCGTACTTTAACGAGGTTGCGCCCTTTCGGGTTTTCACAAACACTCGCCGGTAGTCCTGCTGTTTTTACTCACGGAGCCCTTTCGGGTTTTCATCCGTGCCCTTTTTGTTTATGGACATACCGTTTTTTTTTATTTTATTTTCTTTTTCTCCTTTTTTTTCTCTTTTTTTTTACGAGGTCGCGCCCTTTCGGGTTTTCACGAATACTCGCCGGTAGCCTTGCTGTTTTTACTCACGGAGCCCTTTCGGGTTTTCATCCCTGCCCTTTTTGCTTATGGACATACCGTTGTTTTTTTTTTGTTTTTTTTTTTTATTATTATTTTTTTTTGTTCATCTCGTCAGCCTAAGGATGCTGCGGTAATAGCTTAAAAACGTTTTTGTCTGCTATTAGTTTTAGGACATTTCGGTCCGCTGTTAGTTTAAGGACATTTCGGTCCGCTGTTGAGAAGTTGGCCACTGCTTATAGAACTTGAGCTTAGGAAGATAGCGAGCGGACATAGTCATCGTCATCTATCGTTGACCTAGGCTATGGCTCATTAAGCGTAGTATTTCTTTAGGAAGCGACCGTTTATCGGCCTGAAAGGCCTTTCACCATGCATGTCCATAAGTAGATAGGCCCCACCCTGATAAACTTTATCTATGACGTACGGGCCTTCATAGTTCGGCTCGAATTTTCCCCGCTTGGCGCGATTGGGGATCATAGGCCTTTTAACCACTAGCACGAGTTCGCCTTGGTGGAATGCCCTCGGTCGGGTCAATCTTTCGTATGAGCGCATCATCTTTGCTTTATAAGCTTCCAGATTTTGTTGCGCTATGAGCCTAGTTTCATCAAGGGCGTCAAGCTCCTCAAGCCGAAGGTGAGCATTTTCTTCGTCCGTTAGCTCGTGGTGAACTGCCACTCGTAGAGAGGGTAACTCTATCTCGAGAGGGAGTACTGCTTCCGTACCGAACACCAACGCGTATGGCGTTGTGTTTGTGGCTGTCTTGAACGTAGTTCGATACGCCCAAAGAGCTTCTTGCAGTCTCTCATGCCAGTCTTTCTTATTTCGGGACACTGTTTTCTTTATAATTTTCGTCAAGGTCTTGTTGAAGGCCTCGGCGAGACCGTTAGCTCGCGGATTATAGACTAAGGAATATCTCCAGTCTATGTTATGCTGCTGTGCGAAGCGGCTGATTTTATGACTTCGGTAAGCTGGCCCGTTATCGGAGATGATCCGCCTCGGAGTTCCAAACCGATATATGACGTGCGTTTTGAAGAAATGGAGGATATTCTCCGTCTTCACTTCTCTCAATGGTACTGCTTCTGCCCACTTAGAGAAGTAGTCAGTCGTCGCTAGGATGAAACGATGTCCTTTAGACGATGCTGGTTCGATGGGGCCGACTATATCAGTCCCCCACATTTCGAATGGCCAGCTAGCTACCGTTGGATGCAGCGGATTTGGGTGCTGGTGGATGAAGTCCCCATGAATCTGGCATGAGTGACATTGCTTCGCATATTCGATGCAGTCTTGAATCATCGTGGGCCAGTAATAGCCCATCCGTTTGATCTTCAACTTCATCTTTAGACCTGCTTGGTGAGAACCGCAGATTCCGTCATGAATTTCCTGAACGACTCTTTCTGATTCGTCCGGTCCTAAGCATCTCAGCCACAGAGAATCGAATGACCTCTTGTAGAGAGTATCATTGACGAAGGCGAAGGACAGAGCTCGTTTTATGAGTTGATGTCTTGCGGACGCATCTTCAGGCATTTGGTGGGACTTGAAGTAGTCTATAAAGACTTCCCTCCAATCCTCAACCTTCTCATGTTCTTTTATTTGCAAGGTCGCTTGTTCAGTCATTCCCTTCTCTTCGGGTGATTCCGAAGGTATTTCTGCGGGGGCGAGCACCTGACGACTTTGTACCATGATTCTAACGTCATCGAGGTTCTCGTCAGCCATTTCTTTAGCGAGTTTGGCCAACGCGTCCGCTTTGCTGTTATCCGCGCGTGGTATGCTCTCCAAAGTATAGGAGGGAATTTGGGTTAGCAGTTGTTGCACCTTTTCACCGTATTTTACTAACTCCGGTTTGCATGTTTGGTAATCGCCGTTTACTTGACTAACGACCAGTTGCGAATCTCCGTATATGAGGAGGTCTTCAATTCCCATGTCAATGGCGATCTCGAGGCCCGCTATCAGAGCTTCATATTCGGCTTCGTTGTTTGTCCTCGGTTCCGTCAGGGAGAACGCGTAGCGTATTATCCCTCCTTGTGGAGTTATAAAGATGAGTCCTACCCCCGATTTGATTATAGGGGTACTTTATTTGCGTTTCTTCACGGAAGATGCTCCGTCAAAATAAAGCTCCCATCGGGTATTATCACCATCGATCGCATCAAACGCATGTTCGTCTGGAAGATCGCAGTCTAAAGGAGAGTCAGCTGGTATTGGGTGCTCAGCAAGGAAGTCGGCTATGGCCTGACCCTTCACTGCCTTGAGGGGTCGATATGTTATCGAGAACTCCATTAAGAGTAGAGCCCATTTAGCGAGTCGTCCTGTCAAGATGGCCTTTGACATTAAATATTTGAGAGGGTCCACTTTTGAAATGAGATGGACTTCGTGCGCTAATGCGTAATGTCTAAGCTTTGTTATTGCGAAGATCAATGCCAGGCAGTGTTTTTCAATAGGGGAGTAATTGCTTTCTTCCCCCAGCAGAACCCGACTTAAGTAGTAGAGTGCTCTTTCTTTCCCCTGGTCATTCTTCTGTGCCCATAATGCACCTAAAGAACCTTCAAGGGCGGTCGTGTAAAGAATGAGAGGCTTTCCCTTAACTGGAGCAGCCAACACCGGAGGGTTTTGCAGATACTGCTTGATCTCATCCAATGCAGCTTGGCATTTGTGATCCCAAACGAATGGGGTTCCCTTCTTCATTAGGTGACTGTAAGGACGGCACTTTCCTGAAAGATTAGCGATAAACCGTCGAATGTATGCAAGCTTTCCTTGGAGAGATCACAACTGTTTAAGAGTTCTTGGCGGAGGCATTTCCATGATCGCCTTGATCTTTGATGGATCTATCTCAATACCTCGGTTCCGGACGATGAATCCCAGGAATTTGCCCGAGGAAACTCCGAATGCACACTTAAGCGGGTTCATCTTCAAGTTGTATTGTCGAAGGCGTTGAAACACGGTCTTCAAATGCTCGAGGTGTTCTTCGTATGATTTGCTTTTAACCACGAGATCGTCGATATAGCATTCGACGATTTCATGAATAAGGTCGTCGAAGATCTTTGTCATAGCCCTCTGATAAGTAGCACCGGCGTTCTTTAAACCGAAGGGCATCACTTTATAACAGAATATACCTAGAGGGGTCCTGAAGGTCGTATGCTTCTGATCTTCAGGATGCATTTTTATCTGGTTATACCCCGATGAGCCGTCCATGAAGGAGAAAACTTCATGAGTGGATGTGTTGTCTATCATCAGTTCGGTGACTGGCACTGGGAAATCATCTTTTGGGCAGGCTTTATTAAGATCCCGAAAATCCACGCATATGCACACCGTCCCATTTTTCTTCATCACCGAGACGATGTTAGCGATCCATTCAGGGTATTGAACTTCATGGATAAAGCCGGAGTCTATCAGCTTTTTGACTTCGGCGTTGATGCTCATTTCAAGCTCGAGCCGCATTCTTCTCGGCGCCTGTTTGACTGGTTTGATGTTTGGGGATATTGCTAGTCTATGTACAGCGACTTCTGGATCTAGTCCTGGCATCTCGGAATAGTTCCATGCGAAGCAATCTTTATGCTGCACAAGGACGTCTTTTAACGCAGCCATCCTCTCTTCAGAAAGCAGCTCGCTGACGAATGTCGGTCGCGGATCATTTACCGTCCCCAACTCGATTTTCCTGAGGTTATCTGCAGTAGTATGTATTCCATCCTCTAGTTCTTTTAGAGCTGGGGGAAATTCTGAGATTACCTCATCGCTGCTGTTTTCAAAGCACCGAGGAAGGCTGTTCATGTCCTCGGACTCTTCTTTTAATATTGTTATCACGTGGCAAGTGCGAATTTTCTGCCAATCCCAATGCGGAGTTGGTTCTATCCTGGTGTTTTCGGGTTCGTGCTTTTGCGGCGGCGCTACCCTCCAGTTGTCAGACAACGCGAATTTGCCAAGCTGATATTGGTCCTCAACCCAATTCTTAAAGGTGAAACAATCTTCAAGCGGATGCCCTACTACTCGATGGTAAGAGCAATAATTTGGGTTGGAGACTTCGCGTGCTTGCTCAGGGGTTTAGACTCTGGCAGTGTAAGCATTTGATGTTTTAGAGCAAGATCAAGTATTTTCCTTGTTTTGCTCCGAGGAAACGAGTATGCTCGACCCATTTTCTTCATGAGGGCTAGGTCAATAACACTCGACCCTCGGATGCGTGGCTTCTTAGCTCTGCTTTGTGGTTGTTGAGCGCCTTTCTTGCCTTTCGACTTGTTTTTGCCTCCGCGTCGAGCCCTTTTTGTATCAGGTTCGTACGGGGCAGCATCTTCGTTCTTTACTGCCTGTTGAAGGAGGCGCTGTGTCTTGGCTTTCCCATAGATTGCCATTTCACGATTGTGATCATCTCGGGCTTTTTGACTCGCATCCCTTATAAGTTTGCTCACCTGGTCTTCAAATGATGGACTGGGCGGTTTTGTATCAGGAACTTTTGCTGGTTCAGGATTAGCGTCCTCCCATTGAGCGTCCGCTTCTTCATCGAAGTCATACATGACATAACAGCTGTCTACTGGCTCCCTTTTCTTTGACCGGATGTACCCGAGCCCTTTTGTTTCTATTCTCCTGTTAGGCAATTTGCATTGAGTCCCGGGAACGTTCCATACTTTGTCATAGAATTTGGCCTTTCTAACGGTTTGTTCGAAAGGTATTCCCTGGCGTTTCAGCAGTTTCCTCAAACCTTTGGTATAATATCTGGGAAGACGGATGGGCTGAAGCCTGTCGAGCGTGGGATCCGCGCCATGCCAAATTTCTTTTTCCACCTTGTTTTCTTCAGAACGGTAGAATAGGATTGCCTTCTCGCCTTTTCGTCCGGGAGGAATATAGAATGTGTGCAATTCTTCTACGCTGTTGGCGTTGAGTGCATCCAATTCTTTGTAATGTTCAAGCGGCACCATGGTTATCTGCAGACTTCGCTCTTCATCAGCAGAAGCTCGTATTGACAGCCGAGCAGGGAATACAGCGTGAACTTCATCCTCTGAATCACTGCCGAAGATTAATGAAGGAACGGATGGTCCTGGCCTGGTGGACTGGGATGGACCTGAATAAATTATATCCTCCTCCTCCTCGGTGTCACTGCCGAAGACAGGGATGGTGGCGTTAGTTTTGTTCTCCGGTTTGTGACACCTTTCCGTGTCTTCGAAACTCGGTAAGAAGTACTTGGCATCTTCATACTTGCGAACTTCGTTCACGGAAAACGGATTCAACTCTCCCGCCACAGTGTACTCAAGGCCATCCCTAGAATACTTCATGCACTGATGCTGTGTAGAAGGGATGATATTGTACTCGTGTAGCCATGGTCGGCCGAGCAGAGCATTGTAGCATGTCTTGGCGTCTATAACATGGAATTTGATGTCTGTGACAAGCGACCCGAAGCGTAGCGTCAATATCACAGATCCAAGTGTTTTTGATGATTGAGAGTCGAATCCGGAGATAGTGATTTTGTCTCGGACGAGGTGTTGGACACTCATGCAAATCTCCTTTAACACTCGCACATTGAGTAAATTGACAGACGATCCGTTATCGACCAAGATTTTGCCTATCTTTATGTCATGGCAGTATCCTGAGACATAAAGGGGGCGATTGTGTTCACACGTCCCGAGGAGAAGGTCTTCATCACCAAAAGCAACGTCGGCTGTGTGCACTTCCTCTAATTCGTCTTTCATCTTTTCTTCGGCTAGGAAGGCTTGGAACTGGTCCGGCTCTTGTAGGGCCTTAATTAAAGAATCCCTTGCCTCTTTTGATAGTAATAGGGCATCGAGAATGCTGAGTTGTGAGGGTAGCTTCCTCAGATGCGCTAAGACATTGTAATCTACTCTATTCCTCTTTGGGGGATTCTTGGCGGTTAACTCTTCCGCGACTCGGTCATCCAAGGAGATATCTTCAGAGACCTTCTCTTTCCCTTTGTCTTTTCTGTTCAAGGGTCCGAGGTTCTTTTCAGGTAATGTTCGATTGCGCAGCTGTATATTCTCGCAGGCCTTCGGTTCTTCTTCTTTTCCCGAAGTGGATTCTTTGAAGAGGGGGCCAAGTTCTAGTTCCTCATCAGAGTCGCTCCCAAATGTAAGCACTTGTGACCCGGCAGTGTTAACCATGTGACAATTGCCGGCAGTTCTTTCAAGTTCTTCAGTCGTATTTCTTTGCTCTCGGCGAATTTTACGTTTTTCCCGTTTAAAGCGTTGTCGATTAGCGACGTATCCTTGCCACCATCCATTGAAAGCCTTGCACTCTTGGGTAGGATGCGAGACCTTCTGATGATATAAGCAATAAGAGGGGTGCATTTCTACCACACCAGTAATTTTTCCTTCAGAGGATGGTAGCTTCATGCCCATTGATATGGCCTTAGCAAACCTCTTTTTTTATCTTGAATTGGCTTTTGTCAGCGGTGGAGGCATCTTGCTCCAGCGGGATCATCTCAGCTCTTTCATCAAGTCGCTGGCGCTTGGCCCTTTCGAATATAGCCGTCTCGCGTTCTCGATCAGCTTTACTTTTCAATCGAGCTTCATTAAGAAACGCGCCAATCATCTCAACTGATAACCCTGGAGCTCTTGATTCGGCATTTGCCCCCAGCGTTTCAGTGCCAGAGGTCTCTTCATCATTCGTGACCGAATGAGAGATCATATGACAGCTCGCCACATACTCCTCGGATTCGTCCGATGAACTTTCTCCCTCATCTTCTTTTTGAAAGACGTGATCAAGGAAATCTTGGAGCGTAATGGGAGTCCGCGCCTTTTGGTTATATTCATCCAGCGCATCGATCTGCTTTTGTAGGTCCGTGCGCTTGTCGCCAGGCTTCACGGGCTTCTTAGATTTCTTCTTCTTCTTTTTCGAAGATTTTGACGGCTGGCTATGAACGCTTGAACCACCACCATCAGTCTTCGGAGTCAGTCGTGGCTTCAACATCCCCTCAATAACCTGCGGTTCCAAGGGGTTCTTCCACTTGACCGCTGGACAGGTCTGAAGATTGTTTAGCATCCTCTTTGTCTTGGGTGATAATACAACCTCCCAAGGAGCTTCCTCTATGACGGAGCATGTTGCCCCTGGCGTATTCGTTCCCTTAGAAGTGTGGGGCTGCGGGGGATTCACCTTCCATTTGTCAGATAGCGCAAATTTACCCTGACGGTACTGGTTCTCAAGCCAATTCTTGAAAACGTAGCAATCCTCGATGGGATGGCCTAGCACTCGATGGTAAGGGCAATAATTGGGCTCGTTGACGTCGTTCGGTTGCAACGGTCGTTTTGGATCTGGAAGATTTATGAGTCTATTGCGCAACGCCAGCTCGAAAAGCCTCCTCGTTTTATCGCGGGGGAAGGAGTAAGGACGTCCCATTCTGTCCTCAAGGGGTACGTATGGGCGTGTACTGTTTGGACGAGCAACCGGTTTCGAGTCGCTCGGTTGTTGTTGGGCATTAGCGACAATGATCGCTTTTCCCTTTCCTTTGTCGTTTCGGGAGTCCGTCTTCGGGAGAGGGGGTTTATGGCCCATCTGGTCCATCTGCGCTAGTTTGTCGATCAAAGCCTGGAAGGTAGTCGGCTTGAAGAACATCATGAACTGTGAGATGGTTGCCTGTGGATCAAGGGTTCCAACAAACATCCCCACCGCTGGAGCTTCTTCTATGCGCTGTTCGCACTTCGACCATAGATTTCGCCACCGTATAGCGTACTGAACCCATGTCTCACCAGGTTTTACCCTGGCATTAATCAGTGCCGTCATCGGGGTACGCTCACTGGCACTTGCAAAATGTTGGGTGAAGAGCAGCTCCATCTCCGCAAAGGTTTTAATAGAGTCGTTGGGAAGCTCAGAATACCATTCAAACGCCGTATCTGATAAGCTTCCAACAAACTGGTGAAGCAAAAGTTTGTCGTCGCCGCCGGTGTTACCGCAAAGAGCCCTGAACTGGGCAACATGTTGATGGGGATTGTCGGTCCCTTTGTAGACATGAAACTTGGGAATTGTGTAACCCGGCGGGTACTTGATTTGGTCATACCAGCCTGGATACGGTCGCCCCGTTTTTACGACGTGGCCGGCTGCTTCGGCCGCGTGATGAACCTTTATTTGCTGGGCTATATATTCGTCCAGATCAGTCTTAGAGATTGTATCCTCTTTAGCCGTTAATAGAGCCGGTGGCGGATTTGATGCCTCTCCCCTATCGTCTTCAAGAATGATCGGGAGATCTCCAGCAGGTGGATCCTGTTGAATCATCATACCCACCATATCCTGGAACAGGAAGGCCATCCGCTGTATGTTGGCTGCTTGTTCAACAGCCTCTCTGTCCCTCTTTTCCAGTACTCGGCGAAGGAACTCAGCATCGGTCTCTTCCTCCTGGCGCTCATCTAAGGACGTCTCAGGGTTCTCTTTCGGCCCAGTGAGTGCAGCCATTGTGGTCATCATCTCCTGGAGCTTTTGTTGTTACTCCTGAGCCTTGGTCACTGATCGGGTAAGCGGTCGGTGACCCGTAGCAGTACGACTTTCTTCCTTTCCAGAAGCCATATAAACCGTATGAACAATTATGCCCCCTGACTTAGGGCGTTTAGGTTCACTGCTTTTAAACTTTGCTGGTGACGCGGGAGTTTTCTCTGGCTTCCTTCTTTTGTGGGCCAACGAGGTCAAAGGAGCCGTTGGAGTGGGCATCCTAGCAACCGTTGCCCCCTGCTGTTTAACGGGGCGGGTTTTGTCCTTTTCGACCTTTGCCTTTTTCTGGCGATGAAAGTGATCTGGGTCAATCACAGAGTCTTGAACCCTCCGCCAAACCTTGTATATCTTTGACGATAGCCGTTGAGGGGGCTGTTCTTGTTTTGTTTCTGGAACTCTCTCCGCACGTGGAGGAGATCTTTTCAAGGTAGCGGTTGGAGAGTTCTTACGCACTCTCCTCAGTAGTTCAAAGCTGTTCCCAGTTGGAACAGCAGCGTTGACTTCCACCATTGGAGCGGGTGGAGTTATCACTGAGGGGGAGTTGCCCCCTGCTTTCCTCACTCGTCGCCAATGGAGACGTCGCGCACGACGAGCCGTTGGGACTGGCTCGGAAATCGAGATGGTTTCTTTTTGCCCCCTGTTTGAGTGTGGGGTAACTGCCGATGTCAGCCTGTCGAAGACTGATGCCTTTTGACCAGCTGGGGGAGGAGTGGGAACCGTCAATCTTGTGAAGACCGACTCTCTGATAGGAGAGGCCGCTTTAACGACTTCCGAAGCAGCGGCCGTTGCCTTCTTTGGGACGGCCACTTTATAGTTCTGACCTAGCCTGGTGAAAATGGAGGCTGTCGGTTTAGTAGCGGGCGACCCGTTGACAGAGGCTGTCGAAACAGTGAGCCGGTTGAAGACCGACTTTTTACCCATTTCTGGTGCAGGTATTGGTGCAGAAAAGCTTGCAGGTGGGATCATAGTCCCGAAGAACAAGCCGATGGTGGCTTGGGTCACCTGGTCTACCGGCAGAGTAAGGAAGGAAGCCGCTTGGGGCCATATGCTACGCCTCCCGGTGAGGTGGAGCGTCCGTTGCAGCGGCATTTCGAGCAGTTGGTACAGCTAGAGGCCATTGAATCTTGAATTCTGCGCCAGGTAAAAGACCAAATCTTAGTAACTTGAAATCCGAAGACTACCATTTAATGAACCGCGACTGGTTCGCGAAGACGACACACGAAGTGTGGAGTGGAAAGGGGAAGAGGTCCCACCGGGCGTGCCAGAATCTGTTCCCCTCCGAACGGCAGCCTGGACGTTAGGACGTCCGTGCCTGAGATTCGGGGCAGATGCTATTTGGTTTTATCCGTCTATCTCTCCGAAGATGCCAAGTTGATTTATGGCACCGTGTATCGGAGGTTTAGACGGATGCGGCCGATGTAGCAGACTTCGTCAGATTCCCCCTCGGGGTGAGGGGTTTTTGATTGTGGGGACGCTCTTCCCTGCAGGCGCAAGCCCCTGCAGTTAATTACGCTACCGCCTCGCGGTAACAACTTTCTCCTTCTCCAGAATTTCACTTCATGTCGTGTGTGTCCATTTTGTTTGTGGTTGCCCGTAGATTGTATACGGAGACTGAGTAATGCCGTCGCCCGTAGGATGTGGATTAGTCCAAATCCGTATTTACTTAGATTTGGGTTTGGTGTTTTCAGTCTAAGGATGCATTAGTCGCATTGCGGCTAAGATCAACTTAAACGTTCGTCAAGGATACGTTAGTCCTGTTTTAGACTAAGATCAACTCAACGTAGTGATTAATTTAATGTATGGCCATCGGGACTCGTCACTTCTCTGACGTCGTTGAAGGATCACAACGACATGTATCAAAGGAGCTCGGAGATGTACCCTCGAACCAGAGTCGATTGGGAGTTTTATAATCCATTTGAATATTTAAGGATACGTTAGCCATGTTTGGGGCTAAGATCAACTTAAATGTTTGTTAAGGATACGTTAGTCCAGTTTGAGACTAAGATCAACTTAACGGGACCGTTTAGATCCGATAAGAGAGCATTTGGGCTCTATTGTGCCAGTTTAGGGACGTGGTGGTCCGATATTAGTTTAGGGACGTTTCGGTCCGATATTAGTTTAGGGACGTTTCGGTCCGATATTAGTTTAGGGACGTTTCGGTCCGATATTAGTTTAGGGACGTTTCGGTCCGATATTAGGTGTGTGGCCGTTGGGACCCGTCGCCTCTTTGACATCGTTGAGGAATTACAACGATGGATGTCAAAGGAGTTTGGAGATGTACCCTCGAACCGGTTGTGAATTGATTCAGGAGAGCCATTTTGCTCAATCAATTTGATTTAAGGACTTATGGCCACGATTGGGTTAAGTCCAATTTTTATTTATTTTGGGCTTTGCTCAAATAGAATATTAATTCAAATAGGGCTCTGCCTTTTTATTGCTTTGCAATTTGATTTGGGCCAGGCCCTTTAAATAATGCATTGCATTTGTGTAGAGCATCAAGAATCTTTTAGATTCAAGAACAAAAGTGCAGAGCACTTTTGATCTAAATTTAGATCAAAGGAAAACAAGTTTCTCTCTTGTTTTTCCTTTTCTCAGAGAACCAAGGGTTCATAACAAGTGCAAGGCACTATTTTTATTTATTTATTTTTATTTTATTTATTTGTTCATTGAATATTAATGATTTTTAGATCAATGATCTGTACTTCAGAGAATTTTCTCTTTTAAAAGGTTTTACCTTTTTTTTTTGTTCTTCCAAAGTTCTTCAAGAATTCTCTCTGTTTTCTTTCTAATGTTGATCATGATCAAATGAGGTCTGGGGTCCTTTTTATAGTACTCATAGATTAGTTGAATTTGTTAAACAGATATTTTTCTGAGTGATTTGGGGAATTTTCCCCACCGTTGGATCTTTGATCCAAAGGCCCCTGTTTTACAGAAGAAATCTTCTTGTTTAAACAAGAACAGAAAAATATCCTTAAATCTTCACTCTGTTGTTGCGCAACTCACCAGCATGTGACACGTGTCGCGCAGTGAAGCACTTGCGCAACAGCGCTTGCGCAACTGCACAGACACGTGTCGCGCAATGAAACACTTGCGCAACAGCGCTTGCGCAACTGCGCAGACACGTGTCGCGCAGCGGTGCGCTTGCGCAGTTGTGCGTGCGCAACTGCGCAGACACGTGTCGCGCTGCCGTGCGCTTGCGCAGTTGTGCTTGCGCAACTGCGCAGACACGTGTCGCGCTGCCGTGCGCTTGCGCAGTTGAACGTTGCTTATGTTTTTTAAAGAGCCTTGCTCTGATTGGACGTACTGTCTTGGGCATTATGCTGCCGTGTCAACTTCTGACACGTGGTGCGTTGCGCGCAGCGCACGGGAACTGAAGCGTTGCTTCAAAATTTGAATTTTCAAAATTTAAGCAGAGCCTTGCTCTGATTGGGGGAACAGCCGTCTCTCCAAATCCCTTTATTTGTCTTTAGTCGTTACCTTCTGTACACCATCGTTAGGCTAAATGGTTTTCTTCCTTCCCTACCGTTCGGCACCAGCCTATGGTTTGGAAGAAGACTATCCAGTAAGCATAATAGGCGTACCCTCCTAAACCAAGGAGTACTCGTATCTTGAGAGAATGTGATGATAAAAGACAACTGAATAATACCTTATTCTTTTAAAGGTGAATTAGGAGTGGCGATAAAGTACGCGGTTTGGTCGTGAATGATATCAGTCGGAATTTACTTTGCCCTCTTTCTAATCCCTTTATTTTGTCTTTACATATTACCTTCTGCACACCCTACTTAGGCTAATTGATTTTCTTCATTCCCTACCTTTCGGCACCTGCCTATGGTTTGGAATAAGACTATCCAATAAGCGTAATAGGTGTACTCTCCTAAACCAAGGAGCTCTCGCAACCTGAGAGAAGGTGATAATTAAAGACAACTGAATAAACCAATTCTATTTCTCCTGAACCTGGATCCATCCTCGAAGAAGTCCCTTCGAGTTCGTATATAACCATACGATGGATCTATCCAATAGAAGTGGATGTCCGTAGTAATACGGGTGTTCTGAGAAATGCAAAGGGTAGAAGAAGGAGTGGCAATGACTTATGCAACATAGACAATCCAAAAGCCAGTATTTTAAGAAGGTTCGGTCAACCTGGTCACTGAGTCATAGTCTAGGGTCGGTCAAAGGTCGCTGCCAAAGAGAGAGAGAAAAGAAACACTCTGCGTGCACTCTAACCTAGATCAGAATGGTCATCACTTTATCTAATCCGGAAACCTCCCACTGTCCTGTCAAATTCTCCTCCAAACCTAAAGAAGAATCAATCGGGATCATCCGAAGAGTAAACCAACTCATCAGTGGGAATCGGGATCCAACTCTCATCGCATGATAACGTGATGGAATGCATCCACGTTACTCATACTCCAGAAGGTATGCGCATACTTGGCAAGTTTCAGTTTCTTTAGAAACTCCCGATATGATTTTTGCCCCATGCTCTTATAACCTTGGCTTTGGTCAAAATGTCATAAGTCACATGCCAAGTTCTACCCGTCACTATCTTGTCAATTTGAACCCACCCGCACATGCCCCTGACTTTGGCCAATCGGCAGAACGACTGTCCCAAACTAACTCATCTATCTATGCAACAAATGAATACCCAGCAGCTACCAAACACTATGCCTTAACTTTGGCTAAAATACATAGCTTGAATACTACTGAATACCCAAAAAAAGTGACGGAGGGCTACGGCTGGTTTTTGGCGAAAAACCTTTAACGTAGTGAACTTGATATCGCTGAAGGAACCTGATAGCTTTTTAAAATATAGTGGCGAAAACCTTTTGCTAAAGAGGTCACTCCCGATGAAGGGATCTCGGCTCTTTCCTCGTGGAATGAGGTGCAGGATATTCTACTGAATACCGCTATGCAAAGCAACATGTAATCGACTATAGTGAAGTTATTACCATGATGCAAACTTCTGCCCAAGGGGTCAGTCCCGGTGAAGGGATATCGGCCCTTGCCCCGTCGAATGAGGTGTAGGATATTCCACTGAATACCGCTATGCGAAACAAAAGAAAACGCCTTTGCAATAACACTTTTTAAATTTGTTCCAACAACTGAAAACAGGTTTGCTTTACTTTGCATTGATCAGAATCAACGCAGTCCCATCAATAATCACACCAGAAAAGAACGAAAATAAAATGTACGTATATGCCATCCGCATTCGTCACTGGGTCCCGTCATCACCCGTTAGGTTACTTAACTAACGACAGAGCGGGGACTGGACTAGCGCGGGTGTAAAACATATACAACATCTAATAGTATATAAACCAATATACAATAATCGCTCTAGGCATGATAATATGCAACATTACAGAAAAATAATAAGCATCACAGAACAATACAGATAATCTGGGATCCCCGGGTTTCACAGAGCCGCTGCTGAAACCCGACGTTCCCCTGTCGTGTGGATAGCCTGTGCAATGAAACCTAGACCCCTACGGGTGCGGCAAGTTACCCGCCAAAACCTGAAGCGAGGTAGCCCTTACAGCAAAGTGAATGGACCACCCAGCACTTCACGGAATCCGGTAAACTTAGGCACCCCTCCTTGGGTCAACCTGTACCCCCTTCGAGTGCGGCGAATAGTCTGCCAATTCTAGAGTGGGACCCCTCTGCCTCTCAAAGCCATAAGATGCAGACCCGTTGCCCCCCAGAACCCGGCTATCCGTGCATTCCGTCGCGGGGCAAAACCTAGTACAGTAATGAAAAATAGTACAACAGGTACATCGACCGCAACCTGGTTGTGCCCCAAAAGAATATTATACAACAGGCAGTGACGGCAGTCCACATGTTGGACGCTCGCCCCGCAATATCAAATATACAAATAAACTCAAACTGCACTACCATTGCACACTGCTATCCACCACGACAAAACCGCAACATCACAGCACAACACAGAACATCAACGCGAATGTCACGTTCGCAAACCCGTCTAAAAGAACTATAGCAATCAGACGCGGTTTACCGATCAAATGACATTCCCGGTCGGAGATATAATGTAAGCACTGTAAACTAACATGTTTAAATTTCGATCGACTAAATATCACAAAGTGGGCCCCACAAACAACTGGTAAACAGTAACAAAATCTGGGCCCAAAAGATATATACCAAAAACCCCAAATTCCAACAGAGAAGACACAGACAAAATTTGGTGCACTGATCCCATAGAATGGCCGCGGATGTGCGGCGAAACCATGGGTTTGGCCGCGACTCCGCGGCGGTTTGGTGGGTTCACGTGCTCAAATTTTGTCGTTGTACTTCTGAAACCCTGCACAACTTTCTGTGATATGTGGAATATTTTTAGGACACCATTTAAAATCGACAGAAACTGTGAAAATGAAAAATGCGGTTTTTGATTTCCGGTTCGATCGATATTTTAAACGTGTTAGCACAAGTTAGTATAGCAAAATGGTGAGGCTCTGATACCACTGTAAGTCTACGGTAGCGCCCCGGCCGTCTACAGACGCCAAATGCGGAACAAAAACTTTTTAACTGGCGCTATCGTATACTTTAACCCGGATCTGCCATTATTGCTAAACTAACAAACTGTAAAGAGTGTAGAAAGGTTATACCGAACGATCCGAGTCCTTCGTTCTTCAACCATCATCCTACGCTCCGTTGCGGCTGCTCCGATCTCGTCGATCTCCGATCTGCTCGTCCAGGTGGCACCACGTCAACGATTCTTTAAACGGGCTCCCGCCTCTGACTCGAGGCAACTCGGTCGTCAACTTTGCTAAAAGAGACGACCAAGAATGATGTAGAGAATGAGTAGATGACTATGTCTCGCTTCGTCCAAAGTCATGGACGAACGGTTAATGAAGTTGCCGTGGGAATCGGGTGATGGAATGAAATGAGCTGTGAAATTCCATACACCCCAAAATCTATCATAATCTTTTTCACAAAATGAAACATCAAGTGTGCAAATGAGAGATGTGAGGGGCCGGCCATATATAGATGGAGGGAGGTGAGTGTAGGAGAGGGGAGAGTGACCACAAGAGAAAAGATCAACCACAAATATCCTTCATGCAAACAAAACCTCATTAATGCAAATGGTGATTCATTAACCTAGTCACCATTGCATTAATGGCTCCATTAAAGTACTAATGACTCACCATGCCAAGTCACCCTTTCTAGAACCTTCTAGAAGCATGACTCACCCTCATCCAAGAAAAGATAAATCCGTCTTTAACCGAATGTTAAAAGACGGCTGATAGAAAACTGGAAACTGACAACTTCCAAAAGTGATCCTGAAACGAATTTCAGGACAACCCCGAAACTGTATAAATATACCCGCATTTGTATTACGACCGAATATAAATGCAACTGAGACAAAGATATTATATCCACTCAATATAATACTCGGATCCGGCTTAAACCATAGCCGACCAGTATCATCTGCCCAAAAAATAACACGTGCGTAAACGCACGTGTATTTTCCGAACCCTGGCATAAAATCATACGGCCTCTACAACGTTTCGCCCGAACTAGGGAAACTGTCTGTGGGGGACTCTAATGACTCGTCAGTACCCTGGCAGTGGGTTTAACCACAAACCGTCAGCGGCACTAGCTATGCGTAACGGCTGCCCATAGACTGACCTTAAGGGAGGCTGATGAGCGAACTCATCCAGAAACCCTACTGAGCCTAACAGTGACAATGTATATACAGTCCGGTCCATTCATCTATGAGTATCGCATATCTGCCTAGGGGGCTAGTAACGTCAGACCCCCAATAGCAGTATAAGTCGTGTCGGAGTGAAGCCCAATAACACCCTGAGATACTACTGGAGTACCTACCAGTAAATCTCATGCCACGGCCATGGGTTTTGTGTAATGGCTCTCCTAGACACAGCACGATCTCGCCCCCAATACCGGGAGAGACGAATCCCCTGCCAATCCGCTCACGTGCCTCCATATGGCTCGGGACTGTACCCAAAAGCTACCTGTTTGCACGACTCCTTTGAGCCGTGGTAGGGTAGAAATCAAAGCACAGTGGGAACTCACACGAGATAAATGACGACCTCAGGTCGATGAACTAACCTGTACACATGTCACCAGGGAACTGCTATCTGACGATAGGTATAGTACTAACTAGCAGATTCCCGACGAGTCCTGTCCGGTGTACTCATAACCCAATGAGCACCTGTATACATCTTAGGTGATCCAACTGACACCAGTGGCTTGTGAGACCGGCCATCGCCCCTCGTCGCGGTCTCGACTGTATACACTAGTCTACTCCGGAGTATCGATGCCCTGTCTCGAAACTCCCACGACTAGGGACCACAATTAAGGATATGCATATAAACTACCCAACTCTCACGTATATGATCGCCATCATACTGTTGGTAGTAAAGCAAGATCCTAAGGGCTCTATCAAAGTGTAACATGTAATCAGTCACCTGAACATGTACACGACTGATAAAGGCAAACCAGATAGCAAACTATCATCTCGAGTAAGACTATCCTACCGGTATAGGTCCTCCGCAATCATTGCAATCACGTACCTGCGATCCAATAATTGACTATGAGGGCACTATCTCCAACAGAATCAAAAGCATGAGTCACCTCATGACTCATCTCATGACTCATGCTTCCGCACACATCATAATGCTTCCAAACTCATAAGAAAAGTATGTGTATAAACACACACACATACACCAATACATATATGCATACACCCTAATATGTATCAAAATACATATACCCATATTCGTATCAAAATATGAATGTCCTATACATATAAAAATACGAATACCCGTATTCGTATCGAAATAAAAATACCCGTATTCGTGTTAAGATACAAATACCTGTATTTATACAAATACTCGTATTCGTATAAATACCGTATTAGTATCAAAATACAAATACCCGTATTTGTATAAAATATGAATACCCAAAAGAAGATAATGTGAAATATAATACTAGCATATAATGATTCAGCTATCTTTCAAACAAACTAGTATTATCAAAACGTCCGATTAAAGTACGTGCAGTAAATACACGTATTTAATTTAATCTGAGTGTGTATCAAAATATGCACACACTACATTGTTTCTCCTGGACTGGGAAACCCTCTATGTGGGACTCTAAAGACTCAACAATACACTAGCAGTGGGTTTAACAACAAGCACGTCAGCGGTACGTAACGGCTACCGAGGTATTGAAAGAAAGGAATGTCGATAAACAAACTCGTCCGTACTCCTACTAGGACTGTAAGTGAAAATCTTCATACAGTCCGATCTCTTCATTTAAGATTATCGTATACTAGGTCTGGGAAGAGGGTGGATAATGTCAGACCCCTAATAGCCCGATAAGTCATGTCAGTGTTAAGCCCATTACCAATTGAGAAACTACTGATCTCCAATCAATAAATCTCATCCACCCTGGCTAAGGACTTATGGTGATGGTCAACCGTGTTAGTTATGTGTATGCCCTAGAGCCCATTATTGTACATATGATGTATATTATAGTGGATGCTTGGACATATATAGAGAGTACTTTCTTGCTCGACATGATAGTGTGCTATCTGGTTACTCTTTATCTTAACATGTTGACTTGTATTGGTTTACTGTCTTGCTCTCAGATGTTGATAAAGCCCTTAGGACATGTACTTGACTACTAGGACTATGATGGAGATCATACTAGTGCGGCCAGGGTAGTCAACGGGTACATCCTATAATTGTTCCTAGTCGAGGGCGGATCGAGACAGGGCATCAATATTCCAGAGTAGACTAGCGTATAGGCATCTTGACCCATATGATGGTCAATGGATGATCCCACATCCATTGGTGTTTGACATCAAAGATGGTATGTGGATGCTCAGTGGAGACTGGGTACACTGAATGGACTCACCGAGAACTCCTAGATGGTATTATACCTATCGTCAGATAGCTGTTCTCTGGAGACACTAGTATAGGTTAGTCTGTAGACCCGAGATCATCATAGAGTCTTGTGTGATTCCCACTGTGCTTTGATTTCCACCTTACCACGTTCATGAGAACGTGCAAAAAAACGGCTTTTGGGTACAGTCCCGAATCAAATGGAGGCAATGAGCGATAGGAGGGGTTTCGTCTCTCCTGGTATTGGGGGTTGATGTTGCGCTATGTTCGATTAGCTATAACTGGAAGTCCCTGGACAGGGCTGATATGGAGACCCATTAGTAAGTGTTATCAGTAGTTTCTCGACCTGTTATGAGCCACACATCGACACGACTTATCGGTTATTGGGGTCTGACGTTTACCACCCCTAGATTGGATATGCGACATATCAGACGAAGAGACCGGACTGTACGGGAGTGTTACTGATTGGATTCACAGGAGTGTGTACAGGCTTGCTTGTTGATCTTCTACTCGCTCAATACCCGGGTGGCTGTTATGTTTAGCTGACCGCTTGCAGCTTGTGGGTGTTTGATATGATCATCACCTACTGCCGGCGTATTGACGAGTCTTTAGAGTCCTACACAGTGCTTTCCTGGCTCAAGCGAAACGGGGTAGGAGCACATATGTGATATGTGCGGGACCGAAATTAATACGATATGTGATGCTGTATTCTATTCTCGCGATATGTGATATCGGCCAGTTATATGTGATATAACCAGGTTATCGGATCAAGTGTTGATTCGATAAAAAGATACATGATATATTGATCGGTTATATGTGATATAGCCAGATTATCGGATCAAGTGTTAATTCGATAATTTAATGTAGAATTATATATTTGATATATTAAATACATTAACTAATATATATGCTCACTTAACTATTTATTATTCTCACTTATGATACATTTAACATATATGTGATATATATTTATTCTATTGTTTTTTTGTTACATAAATATTATATATATGATATATAATATTGTGACATGCTAGGTTATACATGCAACAAGAATGTATGAGAATTATACCATGCCACATGTAATGTTTGGGTTTAAATTCTTAAGTAAATCAAAATGGTGGAAATGAGTCATGGTGAAGCTTCATGAAGCTTGTGGATAACCGTTGACAAGGTCCACCCCTTTTACTTTGCCCTAGATTTTTCTAACCCAACCATTACACATAGCCATGTTTAACTCTCTACATGAGTTAGTGGATGACATGCTCTCACCCATGGTTGCATTTCTAACCTCATCTCATTCATTTGATCTTCTTCTTGCTCATTTTTTTGCTTTCTAGTTCTTGAGATCAAGAAGAAAAATAGTGAGAAATTAAATAATAAAGTGAGCAAAATTCCTACTTCATCACCCTCTTCTATACTAGCCATATATATTAGTGTGTTAGCTTCACTAATACCTCATTAGTGAAGTAAAATCTTAGGTTTGTGATTCCTCAAGGTAGATCATCTTGGATTAGTGAAGACATCAAGCTAGCATGTTTCATTCATCTCATGGAGCCTCTATAGAGTCCGGGAGCTTAATGATCGCAGCGAAGGGACCTCAACTCAGAGCTTATGAAGCAAAGGAACGAACTACAAAGGTTTTAATCCCTAACACTTTGATGTTAAGTTGTTAACATATAGTTTTGTTTGATTCTCTAGTTAAAGATCTAGGATTAAGGTTATCTAGAATGGAAAAAATTTAAACTTGGCATAGATGATGCCTCCCGAAACTTTGTTGCCGTTGTAGGTAACCCAACAGTGGTATCAGAGCCTAGCTAGAGAATTAAACGGATAAGTGTAGGATTACAAAACCGAAACAACTCCGAAACACTCGATGCAAAACCCTAGTTTCTATCGAATTATTCTAGGTGTCAAAAAATTTTTCAAACAGTTGCAGAATGTTGTATGTGATACAATATGAACACAGTCCAAAACCCACCCCCTGCTAGGATTTTGGCTAGCCACAAGGCCTTAAAATCTAGCCTGCTCGGATTTGTAGAGGGATTAGGGTTTGGGTTTTAGGTGGTGTTCTCATCTTTGGGGTTTGGTAATTCAGGTGTTGTTTATTTTTGCTATAATTTCATGTGATGTTAAGTTACTACATTAACTATACTGAGTGTTTCATATTTGTAATTCTAGCTTTGTTTCAGATAATTTAGACAGTGTTAAAAAGTTCGAACGGATATCAATAACTCACATTTTCCCCTGCCGGAAAATTTCCAACTGTTGGATTTTTCCTTAGTTAAAGAATTTCAAATATCGAGCAAGTGATGCAGTGAACCCTCTAAAAGACCAAAACCTTAGCTCGATTTTGTGACCGTCAAAACCGCTACTAAACCCTAGGATTTGTGGTAGTTTAGCGGTGCCACAAGTGAGGCATTGGTTGACCCTTCTACGGATGGTTCATTGCCACTGTGGCATGTGATGGATACATCTAAACTACGCTCAAGTGTTGAGCATTTTGGGAAATTTGGGTGTTTGTTGATTTGATCGGAATGTTTAACATCGTCTAGTTTTTTTTCTGTAATGTGATACAATATGTGGAATTTATATAGTTAGGCATGAAATGCGAAGTATGTGATATTTCGGATTTATGATGTCTAAGGAGATTGTGGGTTCCAAATATTGTAGTTTTACATTTTCTTTTCTGCGTCCGTAAGTGTAATATGTGGTGTATCGCCGGTTTCGTTGCTATACATCAACGACAATTGGGATACACATATTTATTTACGTTGATGACATGTGATGTTATGTGTTGTTGTGATATATTATATTGGATCGTCGTGTTCTGAATAGCCGGGGGTTTTATGTGAGATGAGAGTTTATATTTTCATTCATGTAAAATTCAATGTATGTAATATTCTTTTATTGGGGCATTTCCGGGTTGAGGATGATGTCACCATTGTATATTATATACTTTTCCGCATTAGGATAGACCCAAGGAGAGGAGCACAAGTAATCGGGTTCTAGGGTCCAGTGGGAGGCCATCTCGAGGAGTCGAGATCGAGTCTCCTAACCCTAGAATTGGTAGGGTTGCTTTCCGCTCTCAAAAGGGTCTACGGATATTGGTTTGTCTATTCATCGCGACCGTGGAATCCGTGTTTTAAACAAGCTCAAAATAAAACACGGACGTCCTAGAATATCCAATATTTCATATGTTATCTTCTGCTGCTCTATGATGTGATCACTGTGGAATCTGAGACGAATCGATATATATTATATATGAGATATATAGTAGACGTTTCTTATATTTTACACCCGCGCTAGTCCCGTCCCGGTATGCTGTTAGTTAAGTAACCTAACGGTGCATAACGGAACATTGAGGCGAATGCGGATGGCATAAGCGTACATTGTATTTTCGTTTCTTCTGTGATGCTTTGGAAGCATAAATGATGGGATTCATTAATGAGATTAATGAAAGAAAAAGAAACCTAAAAGATGTTGTAGAATCAAATTTTCAAAAAGGGTAGCTTTAGTTTTTGCTTTGCATAGCGGTATTCCTTGTAGAATATCCAGTACCTTATTCGATAAGGAAAGAGCCGAGATCCCTTCACCGAGAGTGACCTCTTTAGCAAAACTAGCAGATGCTATAACTCACTCGGTTTTGTTTTTGATTGCTTCTATAGTTCTTGCTTTGCATAGCGGTTTTCCTTGTAGAATATCCAGCACCTTATTCGATAAAGAAAGAGCCGAGATCCCTTCACCGGGAGTGACCTGTTTAGCAAAACAAGAAAAAGCCTCAAAAACACTCCTTTTCAAAATCACTTGTTTCTACAACGATATCAAGTTAATTACGTTCATGGTTTTCTTAAAAAAAACCTACGTAGCCATCCGTCATTTCAGATAAATCCTACTTAGTATTCATGTTACGTTTGTTGACTATGTTAGGGCGTAGTGTGCAGTAGATAATTATTCTTTATCTGCTAAAACTTGAGATGTGATTGGATTAGGGTAGTCGTACGAATTTGTTGACTATGTTAAGGGTCGTGCGGGTGGGTTTAATTCAATCGGGAAATGACGGGTTGAACTTGACAAGCAATTATGATTTATTGACTATGTTAAGATCATAAGTTGCTACGGGCAAAAGAATTATGGGGAATTTCAAGTGTTGAAATTTGCAACGATATTGCATACCTTCTATGAGATAGATTCGAAACCCTCATCGGGATAAACAAGCAAAGGTTGTTGGATCCCAATACCCACTGTGAGTAAGAGTTACTCCTAGGAGAATTTTACACATGACAATTAGCCGATCAAGTGACTAGAAAAGTGTTAACGGGGTTATACCTCTGGGAAAATGAGGTTTATTTTAATTAGGTCCGTACGAAAGCATGGGGAACCTCCCTCAAAGTACCAACACTGGCCTGGCTGAAAGATTGGCGAACTTGTAAGGTGTAATTAATCCCGGCTAGTCTTACCTTTTAAGCTTTGAAGGAAGATTTGATAAAAATAGTGGGACCCATTCTGATTAGATAACATAATAACCAATCTAATCTTGCAAGAGCACACGCTAAATTGTTTTCTTCTCTCTCTCTCTTCATGTAGCAACCATGTCAGGCCTTAATCAAGATAATAATATGGATGTATTGACTGAACCCGCTTGTTATACTGAGCAGGGGAACGTTAGTCCCGTTCTTTCTTATAAACGTTATAAAACTGAGCAGGGAATAGGAGAATATCCGGATTCTCACGCCACCCAAACGAAGAATGAGCATGTTGATATATCTTCTTTGGGTGTGTTAGTTATCGAGAACTGTTTCTCAGTTCACTCTAAATCCTGGGTATTAGATACCCGATCAGGATCCCACATATGAAATATGTTGAATGGGCTTAGGAAAGGTAGAGAACTGGGAAAAGGTGACCATTCTGTAAAAGTAGGGAATGGTGCAGATGTTGCAGCCAAAGCAGTTGGCGAATATCACCTTGTTTTGCCAAATAATAATACATTGATTCTGAACGAATGCTATTACATTCTGACCCTGATATGCAATCTTATATCAAGTTCTTTATAGAGTAAAGAAGAATATAATTTTATAGTACAAGATAATGTTATGAATATCTTCCTGAATCAAAAGTTGATTAGATCAGACCCGTTAAATAATGGCATATACGTTCTAAATCAAACTATAGTTCTTAATGTACAGAACACACACAAGAGGAAGAGTTCAGAAATGAACGAATCCTTCTTGTGGCATTGTAGACTAGGTAATATCAATACGACACGACTAGCTAAGTTACATAAGGATGGATATTTGAATCCGTTCGAATTATCAGCTTATAAAACTTGCCATTCATGTCTCAAAGGATAGATGACTAAAACACCATTTAGTGGACACGGAGAAAGAGTTACGGAACTCTTAGGACTGACACATAGTGATGTATGCGGTCCCATGTCTACACATGCCAGGAATGGTTCCTCGTAATTCATTACATTCACTGATGATCTCTCAAGATACGGATATGTGTTCCTGATGAAACATAAGTCTGAAGCTTTTGAGAAATTCAAAGAATATAAGAACAAAGTAGAGAACCAAACGGGTAAAAGTATTAAGATCCTTCGATCTGATCGAGGAGGAGAATACTTGAGCAATGAGTTCCTGGACTATCTAATAGAGAATGGGATTCTCTCTCAGCTTACTCCTCCTTATACACTATAGCACAACGGTGTATTGGAGCGGAGGAATCGCACCCTATTAGATATGGTGCGCTCTATGATAAGCACTGCTGAGTTGCCTATTTCCTTTTGGGGTTATGCGCTTGAGACATCAGCATACCTATTGAATCAAGTTCCATCTAAATCTGTACCTACCACACCATATGAGATATGGAGTGGGAAGAGACTATATTTTAAACGAGTTAAGATATGGGGTTATCCAGCCTATGTCAAAAGGCAAAATCCGGACAAACTCGAGGCACAATCAGTTCTTTGTAACTTTGTGGGATATCCTAAAAATTCACAAGGATATATTTTCTACCACGCTGAGGAACAAAAGGTGTTTGTTTCTCAATATGCCATCATTTTAGAAGAGGAATTTCTTGCAAAAGAAATTAGTGGCAAAGAGGTAGAGCTGGAAGAAGTTCCAGCAGCACAAACTGCAACTGAAGATTTAGTGGAACCAGAGGATTCAGTAGTTCCCAACGAACCTCAACCGCTCCGCCGATCTAGTAGGGTTCTTCATCCACCTGAGAGATACTGCGGTTTTCTCGTAGATGGTGGGAGAGAGGACTGCATCATGGAAGATGATGACCCAACTAGTTTCGAGAAGGCCATCACGAGTGGGCACTCTATGAAATGGCTGGATGCAATACGATCTGAGATAGAATCCATGTACACCAACAAAGTATGGACTTTGGAAATTGCTCCTGAAGGGGTAAAACCCATTGGGAGCAAATGGATCTTTAAGAAGAAACTTGGTGTAGATTAAAAAGTTGAGACTTTCAAAGCTAGACTTGTTGCAAAGGGTTTTCGTCAACGACCGGGTGTGGATTATGATGAAAACTTTTCTCCAGTGGCTATGCTTAAGTCCATCCGGATCCTACTTGCCATTGCTGCATACCACGACTACGAAATCTGGTAAATGAATGTTAAGACCACCTTTCTAAATGGTGATTTAGAAGAGTGTGTGTACATGACTCAGCCAGAGGGCTTCGTAGACAGTGGGAGCAGTGGAAAGGTGTGCAAGATGCTTAAATCCATCTACGGGTTGAAGCAAGCATCGTGGAGTTGGAACATCTGTTTTGATGTTGTAGTCAAAGAGTTTGACTTCATCAAGAACGTAGATGAACTTTGTATTTACAAGAAGGTGGCAGAGAGTAAGGTTGTCTTCCTCGTATTGTACGTGGATGACATACTCTTGATAGGAAATAATATCCTATGCTGCACTCGGTCAAGCTCTTCTTATCACATAGATTCTCAATGAAAGATCTAGGTGATGCCTCCTGTATTTTAGGAATTAAGATCTATAGAGATAGATCGAAACAGATACTGGGATTGTCTCAATCCAGGTATATTGACACCATACTAAATAGGTTTAGTATGGAAGAATCCAAGCGTAGGAACTTACCCACGATCTCTAGACTCACTCTCTCCAAAGAGATGTCTCCCAGGACTGATTTGGAAAGAACTCGCATGCAAGGGATACCCTATGCTTCGGCAGTAGGCTCTATCATATATGCAATGCTTTGTACCAGACCCGATGTAGCATACTCACTAAGTATAGTGAGTAGGTATCAAGAAGATCCTGGAGAGAATCACTGGACAGCTGTGAAGAACATTCTCAAGTACTTGAGAAGGACTAAAGAGATGTTCTTGGTGTATGGTAACAGAGAACTCCAGGTGAAATCCTTTACCGATTCGAGCTTCCAGAGTGATAAGGACAACTCTAAGTTGCACTCGGTTTTTGTCTTTACCCTCAATGGAAGAGCGGTTTTTTGGAAGAGTTCCAAATAGGAAATCGTTGCAGACTCGACGATGGAGGCAGAATACATCGCTGCCAACGATGCTGCCAAAGAGGCTGTCTGGATAAAGAAGTTCATCACTGAACTTGGAGTAGTTTCATCCATTGACCATCCAATACCTTTGTATTATGATAAAAATGGAGCTGTAACTTTGGCCAAGGAACCTAGGTCCCATCATAGATCCAGGCATATTCTGAGGCGGTATCACCTGATCCGGGAGATAGTTGATCGCCGGGAGATCGAGGTCAGGAGACTTGATACGAAGGACAACACTATGGACGCACACACGAAGGCCATACCCCAGATACAATTTGGGAGACTCTTCGGAAAGTTGGGTATAAGATACTACAACAGCTGGCCTTAGTGCAAGTGGGAGATTGTTAGTTATGCGTATGCCCTAGAGGCCATTATTGTACATATGATATACATTATAGTGAACGCTTGGACATATATAGAAAGGACTTTCTTGCTCGACATGATATTATGCTATCTGGTTACTCTTTATCTTAACATGTTAACTTGTATTGGTTTACTGTCTTGCTCTCACATGTTGATAAAGCCCTTAGGATATGTACTTGACAACTAGGACTATGATGGAGATCATACTAGTGGGGCCAGAGTAGTCAACAGGTACATCCTATAATTGTTCCTATTCGAGGGTATATCGAGACAGGGCATCGATACTCCAGAGTAGACTAGCGTATACGCATCATGACCCATATGATGGGCAATGGATGATCCCACGTCCATTGGTGTTTGACATCAAAGATGGTATTCAGGTGCTCAGTGGAGAACTCCTAGATGGTATTATACCAATCGTCAAATAGCAGTTCTCTGGTGACATTGGTATAAGTTAGTCTGTAGACCCGAGATTTTCATAGAGTCTTGTGTGATTCCCACTGTGCTTTGATTTCCACCTTACCACGTTCATGAGAATATGCAAAACGGTGGCTTTTGGGTACAGTCCCGAATCACATGGAGGCAATGAGTGATAGGAGGGGTTTCGTCTCTCCCGATATTGGGGGTTGATGTTTCATTATATTCGATTGGCTATAACTGGATGTCCCTGGCCAGGGCTGATATGGAGACCTACTGGTAAGTGTTATCAATATTTTCTCGACCTGTTATGAGCCGCACATCGACACGACTTATCAGTTATTGGGGTCTTACGTTTACCACCCCTAGACTGGATATGCGACATATCAGACGAAGAGACCGGACTGTACGGGAGTGTTACTGATTGGATTCACAGGAGTGTGTACAGGCTTGCTTGTTGATCTTTTGCTCGCTCAATACCTGGGTGGCTGTTACGTTTAGCTGGCCGCTTGAAGCTTGTGGGTGTTTGATATGATAATCACCTACTACCGGCGTATTGACGAGTATTTAGAGTCCAACACAGAGCTTTCCAGGCTCAAGCGAAACGGAGTAGGAGCACATATGTGATATGTGCGAGACTGAGATTAATACGATATGTGATACCATATTCTATTCTCACGATATGTGATATCGGCCGGTTATATGTGATATAACCAGGTTATCGGATCAAGTGTTGATTCGATAAAAAGATACATGATATATTGGTCCGTTATATGTGATATAGCCGGATTAACGGAACAAGTGTTGATTCGATAATTTAATGTAGAATTATATATTTGATATATTAAATACATTAACTAATATATATGCTCACTTAACTATTTATTATTCTCACTTTTGATACATTTAACATATATGTGATATATGTTTATTGTATTGTTTTCTTTTGTTACATAAATATTATATATGTGATATATAATATTGTGATATGCTAGGTTATACATGCAACAAGGATGTATGAGAATTATACCATGCTACATGTAATGTTTGGGTTTAAATTCTTAAGTAAATCAAAATGGTGGAAATGAGTTATGGTGAAGCTTCATGAAGCTTGTGGATAATCTTTGACAAAGTCCACCCGTTTTGTTTTGCCCTAGATATTTCTAACCCAACCATTACACATAGCCATGGTCAACTCTCTACATGAGTTAGTGGTTGACATACTCTCACCCATGGTTGCATTTCTAACCTCATTTCATTCATTTGATCTTCTTCTTGCTCATCTCTTTTTGCTTTCTAGTTCTTGATATCAAGAAGAAAAATAGTGAGAAATTAAATAATAAAGTGAGCAAAATTCCTATTTCATCATCCTCTTCTACACTAGCCATATAGATTAGTGTGTTAGCTTCACTAATACCTCATTAGTGAAGTGAAAGCTTGGGTTTGTGATTCCTCAAGGTAGATCATCTTGTATTAGTGAAGACTTCAAGCTAGCATGTCTCATTCACCTCATGGAGTCTCTATAGAGTCTGGGAGCTTGATGATCGCAGCGAAGGGACCTCAACTCGGAGCTTATGAAGCGAAGAAATGGACTACAAAGGTTGTAATTCCTAACTCTTTGATTTTAAGTTGTTAATATATAGTTTTTTTTATTATCTAGTTAAAGATCTAGGGTTAGGGTTATCTAGAATGGCAAAAATTTAAACTTGGAATGGATGATGCCTCCCGAAACCCTGTTGCCGTAGTAGGTAACCCAACAAACCGAACGCAGCACGACATTGACTCCCTATACCGGGAGATACGAATCCCCGATGATCGCTCACTGCCTTCATGTGGCTCAGGACGGTACCCAACTAAAACCTATTTGCATGACTCAGTAAAGCCGTGGTAGGGTAGTAATCTAAGTACAGTAGAAACTCACACAAGATAAACGACGATCTCAGGTCAACAGACTACTTGTACTCATATCAACTGAGACTGCTATCTGACGATATGTATAGTACCATTTAGAAGTTCTCAGTGAGTCCGTCCAGTGTACTCAACTCTAGTGAGCACCTATAAACAATCTAAGGTTCAACAAACCAATGGGATTGAGACCTGCCATCGCCCCTCATCAGGTCTAGAAATGTATACACCAGTCTAGTCTGGTATATCGATACCCAGTCTCGATACTCACATGACTAGGGACATTTTAGGACGTGCGTATAGACTACCCAGCTCTCACCAGTATGATTGCCATCATAACTCTGGTAGTTAAGAAAACATCCTACGAGCTTTATCATTAAGTATTAACGATATGTAATAACTAGTAAAACGTATACACATCAATGATAAAGAAAAACCAGATAGTATACTATCATATCGAGTAAGACTGTTTTACTTATATAGAACCTACTTCAATTATCGTAATCGCCTACTTTCGATTACAATAATTTCCTTGAGGGTACTATAGCCAATAATATCCCACTTGCACTTAAGGCTAATTATTGCGGTATCGCATACCTATAGCTCGTGTGCTACCGAATACCCAACTTCTTTACTAACAGCTAGTGTGATTGAGAAATAGCCTCAGTGAGTGGATCCGCTACAATGCTTCTAACTTTCTCTATCTATATCTCAACTTCACAGAGATCAACTATCTCTCGAAATGAGCGATACCCTGCCTTAGAATTTGTATGGATATCTGATGGGACCAAGTTCATAAATGAACAACTTTAACCAACATACTTCTTGGGCTATATCATCCGTTGATCATAATCAGCAACCCGCACTATGTCTACCTCAGTATTCTACTTAGAAACCCCACCCAACATATTGCTCTTCAAAGGAGGATAAACTTATAAGTCCGAAAGCTACTCTGTCATCCAGGTTACCTTGGAAGGTAGAATCGGTAATCACCTTCTGAAAGAGGCTGCCATTACCAGATCCTAAGAACATCCTGCTATGTTCTTCACCGCTTACTCTTGTTTCTTCAGGAATAATATCTGCTTACTACACTAAGTGCAAAAGCAACTTTCGGTCTGGTACTTGACATTGTTTGATTGATCCAATTGGCAAAACAATTGGTATTCCATTCATGCGAGTCCCTCTCCTTATCAGTCTAAAAGATATCTCTGTAGAAAGAGTGACTCCACCACCTGCGGGTACACCACCATGCCAAGAGTCCTCTATTTATGGTGCCTAAATACCTAAATTGGGATACTTCCCAATCCTAGATCTAACGTTATAGATCTAGTTACCAAAATTCCTGATATATTATCCAAATCTTATATGGAGAAACTTTGTAACAACCACAATTTAACCAATTGTAGTATAGGAATAACACTTCTTATCAGGACTATATTATCCAAATCACAGGATAGTACTCCCTACAACCTTCTTACTAGGTTCATCTGTTCTTTTGATGAAGTCAAACATCTTGACCTTCACATCTAATTAGATTATCCATCTCCTCTTTGCCCACTTTAGTCTATGAATAGACCTAAACAAATTGCACACCTTTCGTTGCTCCCACTGACTACGACAAACCTCTAGCAGAGTTATATACACGTGCACTTCTAAATTCCCATTTAGAAAGAAGTTATAGTAATCTACCTTCCAGATCTCATATTCATGAATAGTAGCAGTAGCAAGAAATATCCATATGGAATTCAGCACAGATATTGAAGAAAAAGTTTCATCACATTCCAAAGCGGGTATTTGGTAAAAAATCTTTACGAAAAGTCTAGCCTTATTAGGTTACAACCTTTCCACATGCACTGATCTCGAAAGATCTACTTTCTCCTATGGGTTGTACCCCTTCAAGAGCACGTAGCAAATTTCATAATTTGTTGAAATTCGTGGAGTCAAACTTGGATATCTGGCATCTAGCCATCACCCAGAAGTCACCACTTCCCAATGGCCAGCTTATAAGTAGTAGGGCTATCATAACCATGATGCAAACCTCCCTGTCACCGTTTACGAGGAAAACGAAGTACCTTTTGGGCAGCTGAGGTTACCTACTAAATTCTACGGTGTGGCTATGGTTTATTGTATTTAATTGAATCATTAGGTTCAAATGAATTTTTAGTAATCGTTTATGGTTATGGAATCACTTCAAGTTCTACCATACTCCCACTAAATTCTTTTGCAAAGAAGTCCTTTTATAAAAAGGCGGCGAGTCAAGAACAATGCAACCATTGACCTTACAAATGGTAGAAGTTAAACCCTTATGAAAGTTTGGGATAACCCACAAACTGCCATTACTTAAGCGTGCCTTGAGTTCGACCAGATTTTTCTTTTAAACAAAAACTAGATAACTACATATCATACCAACCATAATATATGCTACCATTCTATGTCCATACAGAATCAAAGGCACTAATTTAAATAGAACCATATTCAAAAAGTTATGCAACTGTGTCCAGTGCATATTCCCTAAATGGAAAAAGACCATACAACATTATTCATCAAGAAGCTCACCCACAGATGAGTAATCTGTGAGAGAAATAATATTCTCAATATTACTATGATAGAATACTTATCATAAATATCTATATCTTCGATCACTTCGAAGAATCTTGATACTTCCAACGACTAGTTCTCTACTTTATTCTTATACTTATGAACTTCTCGAAATCTTTAACTTTGCATTTAAAAGAAATACGAGTCAAAAACAAGAGAAGTCATTAGTAAATTGAATATAATACGAGTACCAACCCCTTGTCCAAATAGACACCGAACAACATATAATACTTCGTATAAGTGTAGGGTTCCTATGAACGACAGCAAGGTTTCAAGAGGCATCGTCCATGCCATTTTCAAAATTTTGCCGTTTTAAAGAACCTTAAACTAGAATCGTTAACTAGAGAATCATACGAAACAAAATGTAAACTACTTTACATTTAAGTGATAACAGAATACAACCTTTTTAGACCGGTCCTTCACTTCAATAGCTCCTTGTAGTAGTCCCTTCGCTGCGATCATGGAAATCCCGGACTCTTGCATGGCTTCTCAAGGTGAAAGGAACGAACTTGCTTAAAGTCTTCGAGGCCGAAGATGATCTATGTCGAGGTGACACTAACTCAAGCTACTACTTCACTAATGAGAGATTAGTGAAGCTAACACCCTATACTAAAGTGCTAATCTAGTAGAGAATGATGAAGTAGGAAGTGGGCTCACTTTAATTTTATTTTTCTCATAATATTTCCTCACTTTTCAAAAGGCTAGCAAGCTTTTTCTAAAGGATGAAGAAGATGAATTCAAGAGATGAGAATGAACTAATGAGTTGAGAGAATCAACCATGGGTGAGTTTGTATCATATACTAACTCATGTAGAGACATAACCATGGATAAATTATAATGGTTAGGTTAATAAATATTTTAAGTAAAACAAAATGAGTAGACTAAGTCAAAGTATCCACAAGCTTCTACAAGCTTCATGCATGTGAGCAATTATCTACTAATTTGGATTTACTTTAAATATTTAAACCCTACATTATAATTAGTATGGTGTAAGTCTCATACACCCATGTAGTGTGTATCAACAACCATGACATAAAAATAAAACACAATTAATATATATCATATATATTAAGTGTGCACATGTGAGAAAATAAATGCTTAAGTGAGCAAATATTAGTAAATGTAAAATAGTATATCAAATATACAATTATACACTAAATTATCAAATCAACGCTTGATTTAATAATCCGGCTATATCGCATATAACCGACTAATATTATATGTACCAACTTATCGAATCAACACTTGATTTGATAACCCGGCTATATCGCATATAACCGACCGATACAAATATCGCGAGAATAGAATACGGTATCATATACATGCATTATTCTCAGTCCCGCATATATCACATATGTGCTCCAACTTCGTTTTTCCTGAGCCGGTAAAACCTCTATGTAGGAATCTAAAGACTCGTCAATACGCCGACAGTAGGTGATGATCACGTCAAGCACCCACAAGCCATCAATGGTACTAGCTGGACGTAACGGCTACCCAGGTATTGAGCAATCAGAAGATCAGCAAGCAAGCATGCTCTAACTCCTGCAAAAGCCTGTCCGTAACACTACCGTATAGTCCAGTCTCCCCGTCTAATATGTCGCATATCCAGTCTAGGAATGGTAAACGTCATACCCCAATAACCGATAAGTCATTCCGATACAAGGCTCATAACGGGTCGAGAAACTACTGATAACACTTACTAGTAAATCTTTAAATCAGCCCCGGCCAGGGACTTCCCTATTATGGCCAATCGAGCACAGCGTAACATCAACCCCCAATACCGGGAGAGACGAAACCCTTCCTATCGCTCATTTCCTCCATGTGACTTGGGAATCTAGCCAAAAACCAGCGTTTTGCATGTCCACTTGAACGTGGTAAAGTGGAAATCAAAGCACAGTGGGAATCACACAAGACTCTATGACGATCTCGGGTCTACAGACTAACCTGTACCAGTGTCACCCGAGAACTGCTATCTGACGTGAGGTATAATACCATCTAGGAGTTCTCGGCGATTCCTTCCAGTGTACTCAGTCTCCACTAAGCACCCATATATCATCTCTGATGTCAAACACCAATGGATTTGGGATCATCCATCGTCCATCAGATGGGTCGAGAAGTGTATACGCTAGTCTACTCCGGTATATCGATGCCCCGTCTCGATACGCCCACGACTAGGAACATTAAAAGATGAAATTATGGACTACCAAGGCCCCACTAGTATGATCTGCATCACAATCTTGGTAGTCAAGTACACATCCTAAGGGCTTTAACAATATGTAACCATAAGACAATATTAAGTTACTAGTATACATGTTAAGATAAAGAGCAACCAGATAGCATACTATCATGTCGAGCAAGAAAGTACTCTCTATATATGTCTAAGCATCCACTATAATATACATCATATGTACAATAATGGCCTCTAAGGCATACATACAACTAACAATCTCCCACTTGCACTAGGGCCAGCTGCTGTAGTATAGCGTACCCAACATCCCGAAGAGTCTCTCGAACTGTATCTGGGGAATGGCCTTCGTGAGTGGATCCTCTATGTTGTTCTTCGTGTCAACTCTCCTGACCTCGATCTCACGGCGATCAACTATCTTCCGGATCAGGTGATACCGCCTCAGAATATGCCTGGATCGCTGATGGGATCTGAGTTCCTTGGTCAAAGCCACCGCTCCATTATTATCATAATACAAAGGTATTGGATACTCAATGGATGGAACCACTCCAAGTTCAGTTATGAACTTCTTCATCTAGAAAGCCTCTTTGGCAGCGATGTATTCAGCCTCCATCGTCGATTCTGCCACGGTTTTCTGCTTGGAACTCTTCTAGCATACCGTCCGTCCATTGAGGGTAAATACAAATCCCGAGTGTAACTTAGAGTCTTCCTTATCACTCTAGAAGCTCGAATCGGTAAGGGACTCCGCTTGGATTTCTTCACTACCATACACCAAGAGCATCTCTTTAGTCTTTCTCAAGTACTTGAGAATGCTCTTCACAGTTGTCCAGTGACTCTCTCCAGGATCTTCTTGATACCTACTCACAACGCTTAGTGAGTGTGCTACATCGGGTCTGGTACATAGCGTCGCGTACATGATAGAGCCTACTGCTGAACCATAGGGTATCCCTTGCATGCGAGCTCTCTCCAAATTAGTCTTGGGAGACATCACTTTGGAGAGAGTGAGTCCTGAGATCGTCGGTAAAAACCCACGCTTGGATTCATCCATACTAAACCTTTTTAGTATGGTGTCAATGTATCTGGATTGGGACAACCCAGTATCCGTTTGGATCTATCTCTATAGATCTTAATTCCCAAGATGTAGGAGGAATCACCTAGATCTTTAATTGAGAATCTTTGCGATAAGAAGAGCTTGACCGATTGCAGCATTGGAATGTCATTTCCTATCAAGAGTATGTCATCCACGTACAATACGAGTAAGACAACCTTACTCTCTGCCACCTTCTTGTATATACAAGGTTCATCTACGTTTTTTATGAAATCAAACTCTTTGATAACGACATCAAATCAGATGTTCCAACTCCGCGATACTTGCTTTAACCCGTAGATGGATTTAAGCAGCTTGCACACCTTTCCGATGCTCCCACTGTATACGAAGCCCTCTGAATGAGTCATGTACACACACTCTTCCAAATCACCATTTAGAAAGGCGGTCTTAACATCCATTTGCCAGATTTCGTAGTCATGGTATGCAGAAATGGCAAGTAGGATCTGGATAGACTTAAGCATAGCCACTGGAGAAAAGGTTTCGTCATAATCGACACCTGGTCGTTGACGAAAATCCTTTGCAACAAGTCTACCTTTGAAAGTCTCAACTTTTCCATCTACACCAAGTTTCTTCTTAAAGATCCATTTGCTCCCAATGGGTTTTACCCTTTTAGGAGCAACTTCCAAAGTCTATACTTTGTTGGTGTACATGGATTCCATCTCAGATCGCATTGCATCCAGCCATTTCAAAGAGTCTCCACTCGTGATGGCATGCTCGAAGCTAGTTAGGTCATCATCCTCCATGATGCAATCATCGCTTCCACCATCAATGAGAAACCGTAGTATCTCTCAGGTGGATGGGGAACCCTACTAGATCGGTGGAGAAGCTGAGGTTCGTTGCGAACTATCGAATCTTCTGATTCCACTAAATCATCAGTTGTAGTTTGTTCTACTGGAACTTCTTCCAGCTCTACCCCTTTGCCACTAATTTCTTTTGCAAGAAATTCATTTTCTAAAAAGGTGGCATGTTGAGCAATAAACACCTTTTGTTGTTCACTGTGTTAGAATAGATATCCATTTAAATATTTAGGATATCCAACAAACTTACAAAGAACTGATCGTGCCTCGAGTTTGTCCGGATTTTGCCTTTTGACATAGGCTGGACAACCCCATATCTTAACTCGTTTAATACATAGTCTCTTCCCACTCCATATCTCATATGGTGTGGTAGGTACATATTTTGGTGGAACCTGATTCAATAGCTATGATGCTGCTTCAAGCGCATAACCCCAAAAGGAAATAGGTAACTCAACGGTGCTTATCATAGAGCACACCATATTTAATGGGGTGCGATTCCTCAATTCCGATACACCGTTGTGCTGTGGTGTATATGGAGGAGTAAGCTGAGAGAGAATCCCATTCTCTTTTAGAAAGTCCAGGAACTCCGCGCTCAAGTATTCATCTCCTCCATCAGATCGAAGGATTTTAATACTTTTACCCATTTGGTTCTCGACTTCGGATTTATATTCCTTGAATTTCTCAAAATCTTCATACTTGTGTTTCAACAAGAACACATGTCCGAATCTTGAGAGATCGTCCGTGAATGTAATGAAGAATGAAGAACCATTCCTGGCATGTGTAGATATGGGACCACATACATCACTATGTATCAGTCCCAAGAGTTCCGTAACTCTTTCTCTGTGTCCTGTAAACGGAGTTTTGGTCATCTTGCCTTTGAGATATGACTGGCAAGTGTCATAAGATGAAAATTCAAACGGATTCAAATATCCATCCTTATGTAACTTAGCTAGTCGTGCCTCATTGATATTACCTAGTCTGCAATGTCACAAGAAGGATTCGTTCATTTCTGAACTCTTCCTCTTGTGTGTGTTTTGTACATTAAGGACTGTAGTTTCATCTAGAACGTATATGCCATTATTTAACGAATCTGATCCAATTAACATTTGATTCAGAAAGATGTTCATAACATTATCCTGTACTACAAAATTTTATCCTTCTTTACTTAATAAAATAACTGATATAAGATTGCATATCAGGGTCGAAATGTAATATCATTCATTCAGAATCAATATATTGCCATTTGGTAATACAAGGTGATATTCGCCAACAGCTTTGGCTGTAACATTTGCCCTATTCCCTACTCGTATGGAATAATCACCCATTTCCAGTTGTCTACCTTTTCTTAGCCCATGTAACATATACATATGAGGTATCCCGATCCGGTATCTAATATGCAGGACGTAGAGTGTTCTGATTAACAGTTCTCAATAACTAACACACCCAAAGAAGACGCATAAACATGCTTATTCTTCGTTTGGGCGGCATGGGAATCCGGATATGTCCCTATTCCCTATTCAGTCTTATAACAATTATAAGAAAGAACAGAACCAACGTTCCCCAGCACAGTATAACATGCGGATTCGATCAATAAATCCATATTATTATCTTGATTAAGACATGACATGATCGCTACCTGGAGAGAGAGAAGAAAACACTTTAGCGTATGCTCTTGCAAGATCATATTGGTTATTATTTTATCTAATCAGGATGGCTCCCACTGTTTTTATCAAATCTTCCTTCAAACCCTAAAAGGAAAGACTAGCCGAGATTAATTACACCCTATAAGTTCACCAATCTTTCAGCCAGGCCAGTGACGGTACTTTGAGAGAGGTCCACCGTGCTTTCGCACGAACCTAATTAAAATAAACCTCGTTTTCCCAGAGGTATAACCCCGTTGACAACTTTCTAGACACCTACTTGATCGGCTAATTGTAAAGTGCAAGACTCTCCAGGAGTAACTCTTACTCACAGTGGGTATCGAGATCCAACTATCTTATAGAAGGTGTGCACTCTCATTGCAAATTTCAATACTTGAAATTCCGGATAATATTTTTCCCCTAGCATGCTATGACCTTGACAGAGGTCAACAAATCATAGTGCACTAGTCAAGTTCAACCCGTCATTTCTGATTGAATCAAACCCACCCGCACGACCCTTGACAGAGGTCAATAAGGTCGTATGACTACCCTAATCCAATCGCATCATATACTTTACATATAAGTACTAATTAGCTACCGCACACTACGCCTTGACAGAGGTCAACAAGCGCAGCATGAATACTAAATAATACTTATCTGAAATGACGGAGGGCTACGACAGGTTTTTCAGAAAACCTATTGCGTAATGAACTTGATATCGCTGTAGAATCGAGTGAATTTTGAAAAGGAGTGTTTTTGAGGCTTTTACTAGTTTCGCTAAAGAGATCACTCCCGGCGAAGGGATCTCGGCTCTTTTCTTATCGAATAAGGTGCAGGATATTTCATAAATACCACTATGCAAAGCAAGAACTATAGAAGCATTCAAAAAACAAAACCGTGTGTTTGTAGCATCTGCTAGTTTCGCTAAAGAGGTCACTCCCGGTGAAGGGATCTCAGCTCTTTCCTTATCGAATAAGTTGCTGGATATTCTACAAGGAATACCGATATGCAAAGAAAAAACTAGAGCTACCCTTTTTGAAAATTTGACTCTACAACATCTTTTAGGTTTCTTTTCTTTCATTAATCACATTAATGAAGTCCCATCATTTATGCTTCCTAAGCATCACAGAAGAAACGAAAATACAACGTACGCTTATGCCATCCGCATTCGCCACAGTGTCCCGTTATGCACCGTTAGTTTACTTAACTAACGGCATACCAGGACGGAACTAGAGCGGGTGTAAAACATAAGCAATGTCTACTATATAGCTCATATATAATGTGTATCCATTCGTCTCAGAATCCACAGTGATCACATTACAGAAAAGCAAAAGAAACATATGAAATATTGGATATACTAGGAAGTCCTTGTTTTATTTTGAGCCTGTATAAAAAATGGATTCCATGGTCGCGATGAATAGCCAAACCCACATCCCTAGACCCCTACGAAAGCGGCAAGCAACCCTGCCAATTCTAGAGTTAGGAGACCCGGACTCGACTCCTCGAGTTCCTACTGGACTCTAGAACCCGGTTACTTGTGCTCCCCTCCTTGGGTCTATCCTAATGCGGCAAAGTAAATAATATACAACAATGGTAACATCATCCTCAACCCGGAAGTGCCCCAATAAAAGAATATTACATACAAAGAATATTACATGAATGAAAATAAAAACTCTCATCTCACATAAAACCCCCGGCTATTCAAAACGCGACGATCCAGTATAACATATCACAGCAACACATAACATCACATGTCATCAACGTAAGTAAATATGTGTATCCCAATTGTCGTTGACATATAGCAACGAAACTGGCGATACACCATATATTACACTTACGGTCGCAGAAAACAAAATTTCAAACTATAACATTTGGAATCCATAATAACCTTGACATATAAACCCAAAATATCACATATTTTGGATTTCATGTCTAACTATACGAATTCCACATATTGTATCATATTCCAGAAATAGCTAGACGATGTTAAACATTCCGATCGAATCAACAAACACTCAAAATTACCCAAAAAGCTCAACACTTGAGCATAGTTTAAAATTATTCGGCACATGCCACAGTACCAATGAACCAGCCATAGAAGGGTCAACTAAGGCCTCATATGTGGCACCGCTGAACTACCACAAACCCTAGGCTTTAGTGGCGGTTCTAACGGTCGCATAATCGAGTTAGGTTTTTAGTCTTCTAGAAGGTCCATCACATAACTTGCATGATGTTTGAATGCTCTTTAACTACGAAAAAATCCAACTCTTGGAAAATTTTCCGGCAAGGGTTAAAATGGGTATTTGATATCCGTTCGAACTTTTTAACACCGTCTAAAGTAACCCGCAAAAACAGTTAGAATTACGACTACGAAACACTCTGAGTTGCCTTTTTAGTAAGCTAAAATCACATGAAAATTTAGCAAAAATAAACAACACCTGAAACACCAAAATCCAGAGCCCAGAACACAAAAAAAATTTGAACCAAAAATTCCCACTTAGGGCTGGCCTGCTCGGTTTTGGGGCTATTGTGCTCGGCCAATATCCGGCCGTTTAGGTTCAAATTTCTTCTATGTTCATCTAATGTCCCACACAACATTTTGTAGTGGTTTAAAAAAAATTTAGAGCTCATATAAAATTCGACATAACCTGGAATCTAGGGTTTCAAGTTTCGGAGTAGTTTCGGTTACGTAATATAACAATCCGTCTAATTCTCTAGCTAGTCTCTGATACCACTGTAGGGTTCGTATGAACGACAGCAAGGTTTCGGGAGGCATCGTCCATGTCATTTTCAAAATTTTACCGTTTTAAAGAACCCTAAACTATAATCTTTAACTAGAGAATCATATAAGACAAAATGTAAACTACTTTACATCTAAGTGATAACAGAATACAACTTTTGTAGACCGGTCCTTCATTTCAATAGATCTTTGTAGTGGTCCCTTCGCTGCGATCATGGAACTCCCGGACTCTTGCATGGCTTTTCAAGGTGAAAGGAACGAACTTGCTTGAAGTCTTCGAGGTCGAAGATGATATACATCGAGGTGACACTAACTCAAGCTACTCTTCACTAATGAGAGATTAGTGAAGCTAACACCCTAACTAAAGTGCTAATCTAGTAAAGGATGATGAAGTAGGAAGTGGTCTCACTTTAGTTTTATTTTTCTCACAATATTTTCTCACTTTTCAAAAGGCCAGCAAGCTTTTTCTCAAGGATGAAGAAGATAAAGTCAGGAGATGAGAATGAACTAATGAGGTGAGAGACTAAACCACGTGTGAGTTTGTATCATATACTAACTCATGTAGAGACATAACCATGGCTAAATTATAATGGTTAGATTAATAAATATTTTAAGTAAAACAAAATGAGTGGAATAAGTCAATGCATCCACAAACTTCTACAAGCTTCATGCATGTGAGAAATTATCCATTAATTTAGATTTACTTTAAATATTTAAACCCAAATTATAATTAGTATGGTGTAAGTCCCATACACCCATGTAGTGTGTATCAACAACCATGACACAAAATAAAATACAATTAATATATATCACATATATATTAAGTGTGCACATGCGAGAAAATAAATGCTTAAGTGAGCGAATATTAGTTAATGTAAACTACTATATCAAATATACAATTATACACTAAATTATTAAATCAACACTTGATTTAATAATCTGGCTATACCGCATATAACCGACTAATATGATATGAACCAACTTATCGAATTAACACTTGATTCGATAACCCGGCTATATCGCATATAACCGACCGATACAAATATCGCGAGAATAAAATATGGTATCACATACACGCATTATTCCTGGTCCCGGACATATCACATATATGCTCCTACTTCATTTTTCCTGAGCCAGTAAAACCTCTATGTAGGACTCTAAAGACTCGTCAATACGCCGACGGTAGGTGATGATCACATCAAGCACCCACAAGCTGTCAGCGGTACTTGCTGGATGTAACGGCTACCCAGGTATTGAGCGATCAGAAGATCAGCAAGAAAGCCCGCTTTAACTCCTGCAAAAGCCTGTCAGTAACACTACCGTACAGTCCGGTCTCCTCGTCTGATATGTCGCATATCCAGTCTAGCGGTAGTAAATGTCAGACCCCAATAACCGATAAGTCATGCCAATACGAGGCCCATAACAGGTCGAGAAACTACTTATAATGCTTACCAGTAAATCTCTAAATCATCCCTGGTCAGGGACTTCCCTGTTATGGCCAATCGAGCACAGCGCAACATCAACCCCCAATACCGGGAGAGACGAAACTGTAGGGTTCCTAGGCATGCTAATGAGGTCTCACAAGGCATCAACCATGCCAATTTCAAATTTTACGGGTGCCGAGAAACCCTAATACGGATCGTTAACTAGAATTTTAGGCGATAAAATGAAACTAGTTAACAAATTAACTACAAGAACGGAAATACAACCTTTGTAGATCCGGTGCTCCACCTCCATAGCTCCGTGATGATGTCTCCTCGCTGTCCAAATCGAATCCATGACTCTAGCGTCGGCTTCATCGGAGAAATAGCGGGCTAGGTCATCGACGACGATGCCGAAGATGATCTACGTCGAGGCATCACAAGATCAAGCTCCACCTTCACCAAGCCATGAAAACTTATGAAGGAAACACCCTATACTACTTGGCAAGAGGCAGAGGATGAAGAAATAGGAAGTGGGTTCACTTTAGATTTGGATTTCTCACTCATTTTCCCAAGTTGCCATTGATGGAGGCAAGCTTCTTCTTGAAGAAGAAGAAGAAGAAGAAGAAGAAGTATATTATGATAAGTTAATTAGAATAGAAAAAAAAAGAATACTTATCATAACATTAACTATAGTCAAGTGTAGAGAATTAACCAAGGTTAGTTGAATGGTTAGGGTTAGGAGAAGAAGACAAGAATGGTAGCTTTGGTCAAACCTTCATGAAGCTTCAACTACAAACAATGAAAGCCACCATTCTTCTCTTTAATCTTTTCCAAAATAAATAAATAAATAAATAAGATAAGGAAAACCCTAATCATTAACTTAACCATGGTTTAATCTTTACACTTAACCAAGTTAACATGCATCATCAAACATGATACAATCAAGTGCACAAAAATATATCGTATATACAATGCGCACATCCGAGCGAGAAAATCCATTTAAAGTGAACCAATACTAGTTAATGAAAAGTAATATATCAAATATATAATTATGCATTAAATCATTAAATCAACACTTGATTTAACGATCCGGTCATATCGCATATAACCGACTAATATACAATGTATCGATTTATCGAATCAATCCTTGATTCGATAACTAGGTTATATCGCATACAACCGTATCGATACATTCATCGTGAGAATGAAATACGGTATCACATACACGCATTATTCTCGGTCCCGCACATATCTCATATGCGCTCCTATTTCGTTTCGCTTGAGCCAGGAAACCTCTGTGTAGGACTCTAAAGACTCGTCAATATGCCGGCAGCGGATGATGATCATATCAAACATCCACAAGCCGCAAGCGGTCTGCTAAACGTAACGGCCACCCGGGTATTGAGCGATCAGAAGATCGACGAGCAAGCCCGCTCACACTCCTGTGAATCCAACCAGTAACACTTACCGTACAGTCCATTCTGATCGTCTGATATGTCGCATATCTTGCCTAGGGGTGGTAAACGTCAGACCCCAATAACTCGATAAGTCGTGTCGATATGAGGTCTATAACAGTTCGAGAAACTACTGGTAACACTTACCAGTAAATCTCAGCAACCCTGGCCAGGGATTTCCGGTTATAGCCAATCGAACACAGCGCAACATCAACTCCCTATACCGGGAGAGACGAATCCCCTCCTATCGCTCATTGCCTCCATGTGATTCGGGACTGTACCCAAAAACCACCGTTTTGCACGACCTCTTGGACGTGGTAAGATGGAAATCAAAGCACAGTGGGAACCACACAAGACTCTATGACGATCTCGGGTCAACAGACTACTCTGTACCAGTGTCACCAGAGAACTGCCATCTGACGTAAGGTATAATACCATCTGGAAGTTCTCGGCGAGTCCGTCCAGTGTACCCAGTCTCCACTGAGCACCCGTATATCATCTCTGATGTCAAACACTAATGGATATGGGATCATCCATCGCCCATCTGTATGGGTCGAGAAGGTATACGCTAGTCTACTCTGGTATATCGATGCCCCGTCTCGATATACCCACGACTAGGGACCTTGAAGGATGTACTTATGGACTACCATGTCCCCACTAGTATGATCCGCATCATAGTCCAGGTAGTCAAGCTCACATCCTAAGGGCTTTACCAACATGTAACAGAGAGACAAACGTATACACGTTATGGTAAAGATCAACTAGATAGCATACTATCATGTCGAGCAAGAAAGTCCTCCCTATATACGTCCTAGCATCCACTACAATATACATCATATGTACAGTAATGGCCTCTAGGGCATACATATAACTAACAGAAACCCCTCCTATCACTCATTGCCTCCAAGTGACTCGGGACCGTACCCAAAAACCACCATTTTGCACATCCTCTTGAACGTGGTAAAGTGAAAATCAAAGAACGGTAGGAATCACACAAGACTTTTTGACGATCTCGGGTCCACTGACTAACGTGTACCAGTGTCACCAGAGAACTGCAATCTGACGTGAGGTATAATACCATCTAGGAATTCTCGGTGAGTCCGTCCAGTGTACCCAGTCTCCACTGAGTACCCGTATACTATCTCTGATGTCAAAGACCAATGGATATGGGATCATCCATCGCCCATCACATGGGTCGTGAAGCGTATACGCTAGTCTACTCTGGTATATCGACGCCCCGTCTCGATACACCATGACTAAGAACATTAAAGGATAAACTTATGGACTATCAAGGCCCAACTAGTATGATCTGCATCACAATCCTGGTAGTCAAGTACACATCCTAAGGGCTTTACCAACATGTAACCATAAGACAGTATCAAGAGACAAGTATACATGTTAAGATAAAGAGCAACCAGATAGCATACTATCATGTCGAGCAAGAAAGTCTTCTCTATATATGTCCAACCATCCACTATAATATACATCATATGTTCAATAATGGCCTCTAGGGCATACATACAACTAACAATAAGTCCCCATTGAGTTTACTAACTCAAACTCCGTGTGTTGTAAATTGAGAACTGTATTTTAGTTAAGAATATCGATACCGTTATTTAATGCACCTTACCTTATCCTCAACTGATAAAGGTAAATGTCTAAGTCATAATTTTCAAAAAATTATATCCCACTTTTTAAAATAAAGAAACGGATATATTATTTTAAAAATTGGTGCATAACAACGGTTATTCAAAACCCAATATTTGTCATAAGGAAAAATCAGGTGATTTAATCCAATATCACCAAGTGCTACGAATTCCAATGTTAAGGATCAAATCACCCATTTCCAAATATTCTGCTCCCTCTCAGCATCTGTAACGACATACAGATGTGAGAACCAAATCCGGTATATACTTACCATGGAGTCAGAATTAATTGGGAAAACAGTTTTCAATAATAACTACACAGGAAAACCGAAACATGGAATATTTCAAGGGGTTGTCGGATATTCCTATTAATGCCTTTTCCAATGCCTAGATTTACGACAGTAGTTGCAATTTCCATTGCCCTCATTTCAATCCCTTTATATGTCTCTATATCTTACTTTCTGTACACCACACTTGTGCTAATTGGTTTTCTACCTTCCCTACCTTTTGGCACATGCCTAAGGTTTGGAAGAAGACTATCCAACAAGCGTAACTAGTGTACTGTCGTAATACAAGGAGCTCTCAACGTGAAAGAAGGTGAAGAAGGGGAGACGACCGAATTATAGAAATCAATTTCTTTAGAACTCATGGCCATCCTTGAGTGAAGCAATTTCTTCGAGTTCATATGTAACTATACAAGATGACCATTCCAATCAATATGGATATCCGTAGTGATACGGAGTGTTTTAGGGTAAAGTATGAGTGTCGGGGATATTTGCGACCTTGTCATGAATCATGACAATCCAAAGCCAGATGTAAAAAGGTTCGGTTAATTTGATTTATGAGTTTTAGTTTAAGGTAAGTCATGGGTCGCTGCCAGAGAGAGAGAAAAGAAACACTCAGCATGCACTCTACCAAGATTAAATTGGTTAATCATTTTATCTAATCAAGATGGCTCCCACTATTTCCTCAAATTCTCCTTCAAATACTAAAAGAAGAATTAGTCGGGATTATTTACACCTTATAAGTTCGCTAACCGTTCGGCCATGATAGTGTTGGTACTCCGAGGGAGGATCCCCATTCATTCGCACGGATATAATTAAATAACCCCGTTTCCACAGAGATGTAACCTCGTCAACACTTTCTAGACACCTAATACGTTAGCTAATTGTGAAGTAAAAATCTTCCGAGGAGTAATACCTACTCAAAAATGTGAATTAGGATCCAACAATCATCATGTGATAATCTTGACGGAAGCTAATCAAAATTACCTCACTCCAGAAGGTATGCACAAACTTGGCAAGTTTCACTTATATTTGAAACTCCCGATATCATTTTTACCCCAAGCGTCTTATGTCCTTAACGAAGGCCAAAATATCATAAGTCACTAGTCAAGTTCAACCCATCATTATCCTGATTAATCTAGACTCGCCCGTACTAACTCTTGACGAAGGCCAAAATAGCTGTACGACTGTCCTAGCTTAATGCATCTCTATACTGCAGAAAAGTAACACATAGCAACCATACACTATGTCTTGACGAAGGCCACCATACATAACATGAATACTAGGTGCTAACCGTCAGAAATGACGAAGGGCTACAGCTGGTTTTTGGCGAAAAAATATTTAACGTAATGAACTAGATATCGTTGAAGGAACTCGAGTGGCTTTGAAAAGGAGTGGTTTAGGCTCCGCTTTTAAAAACGAGTGGTTTTGAAGAAAACCGAGTAGTTTTAAAATTTGTTTCGACAACATCATTTAGATTTATTTTTCTTGCATTAAACCAATAATGTGATCCCATCAAGCTATGTTTCTAGCCACAACAGAAACAGCTAAAATAGCATGCTTTTATATGACATCCGCATTCTCCACGGGATTCCGGGTCTTCACCGTAAAGTTACTTAACTTACGGCAGGGCAGGGACAGTGCTAGCGCGGATGCAAAACATATAGAAGCATCCAATAATATATATATATATATATTACGGGCAAGTAATAAACATCACAGGCATGTGATGAATAACAAACAAGATGGAAATCGGATAAGCTAGGAGCCCCGTGTTTCGTTTGAGCCGCAAAAGAAAATTAGCATTCCCTGGTCGTATGGATAGCCTGTACAAACTCAAACCAAGACTCCTGCGAGTACTGCAAGTTGCCCGCCAATTCTAGAAGTGAGGCAACCCGTAGTGTAGGGGAAGGAAAGACCGAGACCCAAAGTCTCAGTCAATGTCATGAGTGGTCCACCCGACACTTCTTAGAATTCGGTAACTTGAGCACTGCTCTATGGGTCAAAGCTACACCCCTATAAGTGTGGCGAGCAACCCGCCAATCCGAGAATGAGGTGGCTCAGTCTTGACTCCACGAGATGGTCGCCCACTGCATTCTCGAATTCATATACCCGAGCACTCCGTCATGGGGTATCCTAGTACAAGTAATGAAATATATATAATAGCGACAACGAATTCAACCCGGACATGTCCCAAAAAGAATATACATCAAGAGGCAACGACGTCCATAATCCGACCGCTCGTCCCGAATAAACAAATACAAACATATCAAAACTATACACACAAATCGGACGAGGGGTTATCCAATCATGACAATCTGTCTAAACCATCACATGATATATATATATATATGCAAACAATATAACAAGTGTGTGTGTCTATATATATATATATATATATATATATATATATATATATATATATATGCAAACAATATAACAAGTAACCAGTGTGCAATCCCGTATAATTGAACATATAGCAATTAGACAACATTATCAAACACACCAACAAAAATACGGAGCATAAACGATGTTTTAGTTTCGATTTAAAAACTTTTCTTGTTGTCCGTATGCAAAGATAACAATAAATGAAATCTGGGCAAAAAAAAAGTTTATGAAAAATCAAGTTTCCTAATTTCCAAGCCACCACAAAAACCCAGGGACCTAATTCAAATTTTGAGACATAAATTGCGTCCAAAACGAATAAATAAGTGGCCAGAGTTTGGACTGAGGTCCTCAGGTTTCTTACCATGTTTTATTTTCAAAAGAGGAGCTTTCTGCAATACTCAAAAAAAATTCAGAGACCATTTTGAAAAAAGACAGAAACTTAGAAATTCGAAACTCGATATGGTTAAAATTTCAGTTGTGAAATGTAAATATCGTCTACAACTAATTAAAGTATTTGATATGGCTCTGATACCACTGTAAGGATCCTAGTACTCCCGTCGCAAGATTCGCGGAGAAGGTGGAAGCGAAAACAAAAAATTTAGAGCAAGCACTAAAAACCATTACCCTCGAATTGATTCCAAACACTAACCTGAATATCTAAACATATAAGGTTATGGGGTTAGCTACCTTTGTAGCATGTCCACGTAATTGCAGAAGACTCGTACACCACTCCATAGAATCTAGCTTGGCTCCGAAGTCACCGGGAATGAGCTTGCAAGGCGACCCTTCTTCATCGAAGATGTTCCACACGAGAGAGTTCAAAACAAGCTCTAGATTCATACCAAAATCACAAGTGAATCAACTAATGATCACAACTTACTAAGAAGTGATGATAAGAGGTGTAGTGAAGAAGAATCTCATAGTTTCTCTCTTGGTTTTTCTCTAATTTATTTGGAAGCTAACATGATAGGAGAAGAGAAGAGATAAGAGGGTGAAGTCTAGAGAATTAATACTTAGCCAAAATCCTCTCTCTCTTTCTCTTATCTCTTTGTAATGTGATCAATCAAAAGCATGAGTCACCTCATGACTCATTTGACTCATGCTTCCACACACATTACAAAGCTTCCAAACTCATAAGAAAAATATGTGTATAAATACACACACACCCTAATATGTATCAAAATACATATACCCATATTCTTATAAAAATACGAATACCTGTATTCGTATAAAAAATACGAATACCCGTATTCGTATAAATACCGTATTCGTATCAAAATACAAATACCCGTATTCATATAAAAATACGAATACACAAAAGAGAGATAATGAGAAATTTAATACTAGCTCATAATGATCCGGCTATCTTTCAAACCTACTAGTATTATCAAAACTTCTGATTAAAGTACGTGCAGTAAATACACATATTTAATCGAACCTGAGTGCGTATCAAAATACGCATATACTATATCATTTCTCCTGAACCGAGAAACACTTTTTGCGGGACTCTAAAGACTCGACAATACGCTGGTAATGGGTTTAACCACAGGCATGTCAGCAGGATAAGCTGTACATAACGGCTACCCAAGTAATGAACGAAAGGATGGTCGAAAAGAAAACACTTCCGTATCCTTACTGAGCCTGTAAGTGACAATCTCCATATAGTCCGGTCTCTTCATCTAAGAGTATCACATACTAAATCTGGGGGTGGATAACGTTAAACCCCTAATAACCCGATAAGTCGTGTCGGTGTCAAGCCCATTACCAACCGAGAAACTACTGATCTCCAATCACTAAATCTCAACTGCCCTGGCCAGGGACTTATGGTGATGGACAGCCGAACACAGCGCGACATCGACTCCCTATACTGGGAGAAATGAATCCCTGATGATCGATCACCGCCTCCATGTGGCTCGGGACTGTACCCAACTAAAACATGTTTGCACGACTCAGTAGAACCATGGTAGAGTAGTAATCTAAGTACAGTGGGAACTCACATGAGATAAATGACAATCTCAGGCCAACAGACTACTTGTACTCTAGTCAACCAAGAACTACTATGTAACGATAGGTATAGTACCATCTAGATGTTTTCGGCGAGTCCGTCCAGTGTACTCACCTCCAGTGAGCACTTATAAACAATCTTAGGTGAAACACACCAATAGCTTTAAGACCTGTTGTCTCCCCTCGTCGAGGTCTAAAAATGTATACACCAGTCTACTCTGGAATATCGATGCCCAGTCTTGATACTCCCACGACTAAGGATATTTAAGAATGTGCTTATAGACTACCCAGCTCTCACTTGTATGATCGTCATCATAACTTCGGTAGTCAAGCAAAGATCCTACTGGATTTATCATTATGTATTAACGACACATAATAACTAGTAAAACGGATACAAATTAATGATAAAGTCAAACTCGATAGCATACTATCATATCGAGTAAGACTGTTTTACCTATATAGGCCCTCCTTCAATTATCATAATCGATTACTTTCGATTACAATAATTGCCTTGAGGGCACTATAGCCAACAACTCTTACTTAAAATTTACCTAAAAAATAGAAAGTCCCCGATTGTCCTACGATTTCAATTACAATTGGAGATAAGAACATCAACCATGCTCTTATAGATCTCGGTGCTAGTGTTAACCTACTTCCGTATTCAGTCTATGAGCAACACGATATAGGAGAATTGAAACTTACACATTGTACCTTTCAAATGGCCGACCGATCTATCACCCATCTTAGGGGTGAGCTAGAGGATGTGTTAATTATAGTCGGGGACTTCATATTCCCCATGGAATTCATGGTCTTGGATACACAGCCTGTAGCTAACCCCTGGAATCAAATTCAGTGTTCCTCGGTCGCCCATTTTAGCAAGCTCAAATGCTGTGATCAATTGTCGAAATGGTTCCATGAACCTATCTTTCGGAAAAATGACAATTGGACTCAACATTTTGAGGTTAGGGAATCAACCATCTGAACCGAGTGCTCATATACTGGATATTTGTTCCATTCAGGAGATCGCCTTTGAAGACTGCGAATTTGAGGAGTTTCTTTTTTATCACGATGATCTTGACGCCACTGGTGCGTTTCTTTTTTATTCAACTACTACCAACACTGACAAAGAGTACGACTGCTTCACCTTTGCAGATATTCCTGATGAATCACATGAGTTTGAATCCTTTGAGTTTGTGGACGAGTTTATTGAACCATCCGATTCCATTGTTTACACTCACTTCGAACCCTTCCTGGAGTCCTTCGAGTTCGAGACTCGGTCCCTGATCTTACCTTCAATTGTTTCTCCACCAAGGATCAAAATCAAGCCTTTGCCATCTTACATTAAGTATGCTTACTTAGGTGCGAACGAGACGCTTCCCATGATCATCTTGACTTCTCTAGCTCTAGAGCAAGAGACAGCCCTTCTTTCCGTCTTACAATCGAATCGACAAGCTTTCGGCTGGACTATGGCTGACATCAATGGGATTAGTCCCCTGATCGTTAAACATCATATTCATCTGATGGATGATGTCAAGCCAGTCAAGGACCCACAGAGACGGTTAAATCCTGTCATGAAAGAGGCGGTGAATAAAGAAATCATCAAATGTCTGGATAGCAGTATCGTTTACACGATATCCGACAGCCAGTGGGTAAGTCCTATATACGTTGTCCCTAAGAAGTCGGGAATAACGGTCATCGCCAATGAGACGAACGAGTTAATTCCGACTAACACCCAAACTGGGTAGAAAATGTGTATTGACTACCGGAAACTCAACACCGCGATGCGGAAAGATCACTTCCCGCTTTCTTTTATTGACGAAATGCTTGAATGATTAGTTGGGCATGAGTATTACTGTTTTCTGGACGATTACTCAGTTTACAACCAAGTTCCCATCGTAAAAAAAGACCAGAACAAAACCACTTTCACTTTTCTTTTCAGCACGTTCGCATACCGCTGCATGCCCTTTGGGTTATGCAATGCTCCCGCTGCATTTCAGTTCTATATGATGGGGTATTCTCTGACATGGTCGAGAATTTTCTGGAAATCTTCATGGATGATTTATCCATTTTTGGGGACTCTTTCGACGAGTGATTTCAACATCTTGATGTTGTCCTTACCCGATGTACGGAAAAGAATCTAACTCTAAACTGGGAAAAATGCCACTTAATGGTTCATGAAGGAATTGTCTTAGGACACATCATCTCACAAAGTGGTATAAAGGTTGATAAGGCAAAAATCGTCGTCATTTTTAACCTGCCTTCTCCCAAATGCATCAAAAACATCCATTCTTTCCTTGGCAATACTGGTTTCTACAAATGGTTTATCAAGGACTTTGGCAAAATTTTTAGGCCCTTGACTCTTCTCTTGGTCAAGGATTCCACATTTCATTTCAACTCGAAATGTTTGGCCGCTTTTGAATCTCTGAAATGCTCACAACTGTTCCCATTCAATCATCCCCCGACTGAAATCTTCCGTTTGAAATTGTGTGTAATACTTCCGACTATGTCATCGGTTCAATCTTAGGATAGCATATCGACAAGAAGCCACATGTAATTTACTATGCGAGTCAAACCCTGAATGATGCTTAATTGAATTATACAACAACTGAGAAAGAGTTCTTAGCTGTTGTATTTGCTCTAGAAAAATTCAGGCCGTACCTCATAGGCTCCCCAGTCATTTGTTACACCGTTCACTCAGCTTTGAGACACCTTTTTGCTAAAAAGGATGCTAAATCCCGGTTAATACGTTGGATCCTCTTGCTCCAAGAATTCGATCTTGTAATCAAAGACAGGAGTCAATGTGAAAACGTAGTAGCCGATTATCTTTCTCGACTCCTTTCTGCTCCAACGCTTCTCGTGCCGATCAACAAAACGCTTCCCGAAGAACATCTTTTGAAAATATTGTGTGAACCATGGTTCACAGATATTGTGAACTACCTTACAACTGGACTTGCACCCAACTAATGGTCAAGACAGGACAAATATCGATTTCTTTCCCAAGTAAAAAACTTTTACTAGGACGAACCTTATTTGTTCAAATATTTTCCTGATAAAATCATTCGTCGGTGTGTACCCAACAACGAGTTCCAGAGTGTTCTATTTTTCTGCCACGATCAAGCGTGTGGCGGTCATTTTGGCCCTAAGAAAATTGCTGAAAAGGTCTTGCAATGTGGATTTTACCGGCCGACGATATTCAAGGATGCACATGAATATTGCAAGACCTATTCCCGATGTCAACACTTAGGCTGAATTTCTGGAAGAAATCAGATGCCGCTCTAACCAATTTTGGTTGTTGAGATTTTCGATGTGTGGGATCTAGATTTCATAGGCATGTTCCATAACTCCTTTGGGAACCTGTATATTCTGCTAGCTATTGATTACGTCTCGAAATGGGTCGAGTCCATCCCAAGCCGAACTAACAATAACAAGGTTGTCGTTAAATTTCTCAAAGAAAACATCCTTTCTCAGTTAAGGCACCCTCGAACAATCATAAGCGATAACGGGACACTTCTGCAATCGGTCTTTGGAGACCTTGATGCGGAAGTACACAATCAACCATATGCCGTCAACGCCCTATCACCCCTAAACATGCGGACAAGCTGAGATTTCAAATAGACAAATCAAGAAGATATTGGAGAAAATGGTTTCAAAGAACTGTAAAGATTGATCTTCTAAAGTAACTGATGCTCTTTCGGCATTTCGAACGTCTTATAAGACAGACCTTGGTATGTCTCCATATCGGCTTATATTTGGTTAAGCTTGTCATATCCCTATCGAGTTTGAGTATCGAGTGATGTGGGTGATCAAGGAACTGAATTTTGACCTTGCCCAAGCGGGCAGCTTTCGGAAGCTGCAACTGAATGAATTAAATGAGCTTCGGGATGAATCATACGATAACGCGGATTTCGTTAAGAATAGGATGAAGGTGTTTCATAATAAACACCTTGTGCGCAAAACGTTAACACCCGGACAACAAGTCCTTCTTTACGATATCCGACTGCATCATCTTCCGGGTAAGGTGCGATCTCTCTGGATGGGACCATTTCAGGTGCGGTGTGTATACCCGTACGGTGTGCTGGATTTGAAGAATCTAAAGGACGGTGCATTATTCAAGGTGAACGAACACAGATTGAAACCATTCTTTCACTACTACAATATGGGGTTGCCCATACGGATAAAAGAATCCGTAAGGGCAACTATTTATTGCCCCTACGGATTGAACCGTAGGTCCATGTACTTGTCCCTACGGTTCTCTACGTTTTAATATAAAAATATTTAATCGTAATTTGATTTTTGGCCCTACGGAGCCGCAAACAAAGGACTTACGGGTTAGTCCGTAGGGGCATGTATATGGGTTAATTAATTAAAAAATGGCACAGAAAATCCCTCCGTTCCCAAAAATCATTATCATCTTCTCCCGCGCCTCGCGATCGATTTCCTTCCGCGCCTCGTCGCCTCCTCCGTTGCCTCCTCCGCCGTCGACTTCCTCCAGCGCCACGATCCCGAGCCTCGTCAACTTCCTCGTCGCCTCCTCCGTCGTCTCTTCCACCGCGAAAAAGGTTAGTAAATCTCCAATTTTTACTTCTAATTTAATGCTTTTATTTCCCTCTTTTGATGATGTTAGGTTCAGGGCAGGGTGAGGGTACGGGTGAGGGTACGGGTTAGGCATCGGGTCAGTTTAGGTTAGGGTTAAGTTTAGGGTTAGGGATAGGGGTCGGTTGGGGTTGGGGTTAGGGTTCTGTTGCGGTTGGGGTTGGGTTTAGGGTTGGGGTTGGGGTTTGGGTTAAGGTTAGGGTTCGGAATTGGGGTTAAGGTTAGGGTTAGGGTTCGGAATTGGGGTTGGGTTGGGGTTAGGGTTTTTTTTTCTTGAAAACAACTCTAATTAAAGGCTAGGGTTAATTTAGGTTTAGTGTTAGAGGCTAGGGTTAATTTGGGTTAATGAAAGGGTAGGGTTAATTTAGGTTAATTAGTGATAATTTGAAAGGGTTATGGTGTTGATTAGGTTTAATTTGGTTAAGTTTGGGTTGATTAGGGTTAATTAGGTTAATTTGGGTAAATTGGGTTAAGTTTGGGTTAATTAGAGATAATTTGTGTTAGGGTAACGATTATGGTTAATTGTGGTTAATTTGGTTAATTTGGGTTATTTTGGTTTATGGTGCACTAGTTTATTTATTAGGATACAATAGTGCATTGCAATAGGATACTCGATGATAACGTAAACGTACAACTTTACCGTAAACGCAAGAAAAATTTACTCTAAACTTGAAATTTCGAACCCTTAAAAACAAACGTAAACGTAAAAACTATTCATATTAAATGTTCAAGTTAAAACCAATATATGATACTCGATGATAATATGAAACCTTCATATTCTACTCGATACTCATATATGAAACTAAACGCGCCACTTAGTCCCCGTCTATCGGTTAACATACGTGCGATGTTCGTCGTGACATAGAACTATACGAAGGTTGTTAAATATCGGACGGTATAGCTCGATACTAACAACCATAGTATAGTCTATGCGACGAGAAGATTCAATCGTATGGTAACCGATAGATTTTTCCCGTGTGGACAAGTTAGTAATGTATAAAGTAAACACCTTCATTGACTTGTGTTTTCATCCGTTTCGAGATATTTCGTTGGTACCTTTCCGCTGGTTCTCCGTGTACAAAGATAGATTAGATGTTCATTTCAACATTTTTTCACAGCTTTAAAATGATTATCTATTCTATTACAGTGTACTCGGAGAACAGCGGGGAGGTGCTGCCGAAATTTACTCTAAACGGTTGAAAGCAAAAGTGATGGGTGTTCGCTCTATACATTCTTAATGGGATAGAAGCCTTACCCCCGACAGCCGGAACACACACATACAACAAGAATACACAACAAACGCATAATCAGAGAGTGATTCAAGATGTTCAAGTTAAAACCAATATAAGATACTCGATGATAATATGACACCTTCATATTCTCATCGATACTCATATATGAAACTAAAAGCGCCACTTAGTCCCCGTCTATCGGTCAACATACGTGCGATGTTCATCGTGATATAGAACTATACGAAGGTTGTTAAATATCAGACGGTATAGCTCGATACTAACAACCGTCATATAGTCTATGCGACAAGAAGATTCACTCGTATGGTAACCGATAGATTTGTCCCGTGTGGACAAGTTAGGAATGTATAAAGCAAACACCTTCATTGACTTGTGTTTTCATCCGTTTTGAGATATTTCGTCAGTACCTTTCCGCTGGTTCTCCGTGTACAAAGATAGATTAGATATTCATTTCATCGTTGTTTCACAGCTTTGAAATGATTATCTATTCTATTACAGTGTACTCGGAGAACAGCGGGGACGTGCTGCCGAAATTTATTCGAAACGGTTGAAAGCACAAGTGATGGGTGTTCGCTCTATACATTCTTAATGGGATAGAAGCCTTACCCCCGACAGCCGGAACACACACATACAACAAGAATACACAACAAACGCATAATTAGAGAGTGATTCGAGATGTTCAAGTTAAAACAAATATATGATACTCGATAATAATATAAAACCTTCATATTCTCATCGATACTCATATATGAAACTAAAAGCGCCACTTAGTCCCGTCTATCGGTTAACATACGTGCGATGTTCGTCGTAACATAGAACTATACGAAGGTTGTTAAATATCGGATGGTATCGATCGATACTAACAACCGTCGTATAGTCTATACGACGAGAAGATTCAATCGTATGGTAACCAATAGATTTGTCCCGTGTGGATAAGTTAGGAATGTATAAAGCAAACACCATCATTCACTTGTGTTTTCATCCGTTTCAAGATATTTCGTCGGTACCTTTCCGCTGGTTCTCCGTGTATAAAGATAGATTAGATGTTCATTTCAACGTTGTTTCACAGCTTTGAAATGATTATCTATTCTATTACAGTATACACGGAGAACAGCGGGGAGGTGCTGCCGAAATTTTCTCGAAACGATTGAAAGCAGAAGTGATGGGTGTTCGTTCTATACATTCTTAATGGGATAGAAGCCTTACCCCCCGACAGCCGGAACACACACATACAACAAGAATACATAACAAACGCATAATTAGAGAATGATTTGAGATGTTCAAGTTAAAACCAATATATGATACTCGATGATAATATGAAACCTTCATATTCTCATCGATACTCATATATGAAACTAAAATCGCCACTTATTCCCCGTCTATCGGTTAACATACGTCCGATAATTTATTCTTTTCAACGACAAACACACACACAAAACATAAACACGGATTTTCTCCTTTGTCAGTAACTATCCCGTTCTTATATTTCTCAATATAGTCACCATAACCTACAATTTATATGTTATACAGTCTAACATGGCTCATTAGTACGTCAGAGTTAAGGACTGGATGTATGTGGATTGGCAACAACGTATGCAACCTAAGTTTGTCGCAGGAGTTGCTTCTTTCATTGAATTTGCACGCGCACATAATAAGATCATAATAGAGAAGATTCTCTGTCCGTGCGATAGATGTGGCAATAAATACTGGCAGAAGGTAGAATTGGCAGAGCTTCATATTGTAAAATATGGGTTTACTAGACTTTATACAACTTGGAAATATCACGGGGAAGGAGAAGAATGCAGTAATGCGGCAGAAGAAGAAAGAGAACACGATAATGCGGCAGGAGAAGAAGGAGAATTCGGTAATGCGGCAGAAGGAGAAGACGGTAATTTATTTCCATCAGAAGAAATGGAGGATATGGTAGAGGCTGCCCTAGGTGAATCTATTCATACTGAAGATGACATTCCTTCCGGTCAAGGACCACGTGCGGATAAATATGAAAATTTCATGAATGATGCTAGAAAACCAATTTATGAGAATGCGAAGTATCCCACCCTCTCATGGTTCGTCCAACTTTTCCAGATTAAGTGCCTAAATGGATGGAGCAACAAGTCATTCACAATGCTTCTTTCGTTCTTGAATGATTCTATGCCCCCGGGAAATAACGCGCCCGACAGCTGGTACGGAGCCCAGAAGATGATGTCTGATTTGGGTCTAAAGTGCGAGAAGATTCAAGCATGTCCTAAAAATTGCATGTTGTACCGGAAAGAGAATTCAGATTTGAAAGGGTGTCCAACATGCGGAAAGGTCAGGTATAAGCCGAAAGATTCTGATAAGAAACCTGATATACCTGTCAAGATAGCACGATACTTTCCCATAACACAGAGGCTACAGAGACTATTCAGGTGCAAGAAAACAGCCAAGGCAATGATTTGGCAACACCGTGCTCCTCCAAGTGAAGATGGAAAAATGAGCCATCCAAGAGATTCACCGGCATGGAAGGATTTCGATAAGAGGCACGCAATATTAAGTGGCGATCCTCGCAATTTCCAGCTCGGACTGGCTACTGATGGCTTCTGCCCATTCAACTATATGGCTGGAAGTCACAGCACATGGCCCGTTGTAATGATAATTTATAATCTGTCGCCTTGGTTGGCTATGGACCAATCATACTTTATGATGCCTCTTCTTATTGACGGACCAAGCTCACCGGGGAATAATATTGACGTCTATCTCCGACCTCTGATCGAGGAGTTGAAATCTTTGTTCATTGATGGTGTGGAGACATACGATGCAAACACAAATACCACCTTAATACTGCGTGCGACTTTAATGTGGACAATTAATAACTTTCCCGCGTATGGAATGCTATCAGGTTGGTCTGTACATGGTCATAAAGCATGTCCTCATTGCCATGAACACACAACATCGAAATTCTTGAATTTTAGCACGAAGGTTTGTTATTACAGCCATCGACGTTTCCTGCCTCCAGACCACCCCTATAGGTTAGACACGGTTCACTTTGATAGTCATCAGGAGCTTCTTGGACCTCCATCCCCATTGTCCGTAGAGGACGTGACCGCTAAATGGGATGGTTACAATAATGTGACCTTCAGGATAGATCCGACGAAACAGGTCAAACCACCATTTTGGAGCAAGTTAAGCGTTTTCTTCGAGCTTCCGTACTGGTCAACAAATTTAGTGTGTCATTGTCTGGACTTCATGCATATAGAGAAGGGAGTATCAGAGCACATACTCAACTTGCTTCTTTGTAAAAACGGGAAATCGAAAGACAACCTGAATGCTCGGATGGATCTACAGGAGTAGGGAATAAGAAGTGAATTGCACTCTAGACCGGTAGCGGGTAAACCGGGCAAGTTTGTACTTTCCAATGCCGCTTATCATATGTCACAACCGGAGAAGAAAAGATTCCTCCAGGTGTTGCATGATTTGAAAGTTCCCACAGGTTTCTCAGGATCATTCAGCAAGGAAATAAAAATTGTGAAAGGCAAGATTGATGGGCTGAAAAGTCATGATCACCATGTTATCGTGGAGCACCTTCTTCTATTAGCCCTCAGGACTTCTCTCCCCGAATCGGTTGGTCTAGTAATCAACGACCTATGTTGTTTTTTTCAGAGAGTTGTGTGCTAAAACACTGGAGGTTGTGACGCTGGATAAACTAGAAAATTCTATTGCGTTGATACTTTGCAAGTTTGAGCGTATTTTCCCACCGTCATTCTTCGATATCATAATACACTTGACGGTTCATCTCGCAACTGAGGCTAAGTTAGCCGGACCGGTACAATATCGATGGATGTATCCCGTCGAGAGGTATGCGTAATTTTTCATTTCGCGCAATTTATAAATTTATTGTTGTCCTGTATGCCCGTATTTATTTATTCAACATATTTTCATTAGGTACCTCTACACTCTTAAAAAGTATATACGCAATAAAAATCGACCAGAGGGTTCTATCATGCAAGGTTATCTTCTTGATGAAGCAACCACATTTTGTTCCCGCTATCTGGACGAAAACATTGAGACAAGACTTAACCGGCCTCGAAGAATTCAAGACGGGCCATATAGTAAAGCCGAGTATAAAAGGGTAGACACTATGTTTATCAACAAGATATACCGGTTTATCTTGCTTAATTGCACATGTCTTGAACAAATTAGAGAGTAAGTTTTTTTGGATTAATTGTTATATTTGTGTTTGTGTGTGTATGAAATGATATAATATTAATGTCACAATTATTTGTCGAAAACAGAATTCATTTTAACGAGGTACGTGAGGGGCATCCTAACTGGAATGAAGAACGATTGGAAAAATATCATCAGGATAATTTTTGTGATTGGGTCACAGATCATGTAAGTTATTCGAATAATATTTTATTGCTATCAGTTTTAATCTAAACTTGCATCGTTATGTATTTTTCGTAAAATTTGTTTTGTTAGATCCACGATCCGAACTTGTCTGCATCATTTGGGAGTGATTCAAGATGTTTAGCTCAATTTCTAAGTATGGAAGTTGCATATTACAAAGGATTTGGTGTCCTTAGATACAAATTCGAAGTTAAGGACATAGAAATATCTAGAAACACTCAGAATAGTGGGATTGCGACGGTAGGATCGGACGGTGTGATTTATTATGCGTACTTAAATTATATACTCGGCATCCACTATCCCGGACGATCAGAACCCTTTTATATATTCCAGTGTACTTGGTACGATAAGCGAACCGATATGGATAAGTGGAGAAGCAATCTTGGGACTTGGAAAGATGAATATGGATTGACCAGTGTGAACACACTTCGATTTTACGGTCAGGAAGATCCGTTTATCTTTCCGAACCAAACGTTCCAAGTATACTACTCACAGTGTTTGAAGCATCCGGGATGGAGTGTTCTATGCCGATGGAAACCCAGAGATATCTACGATGTCCCAGAATTCAAGGACAGCGATGAGGATGAAGAAGAGAGAAGGCTTAGAGTGCTCCGACCGTCTGTTTCGAAGGATGGATTGTCTTCGGCCGATCATGAAGTTACATGGGTTAGAAATAACATCGACGATGAAATCCAAGTAGATATGTATAATGCACCCACGAAACGGAAGAGGTTATCAGTAATGTTATATTATTACTTCACATTTTACGATCTATACATATATAGTCAATACTTTTAATGATTGTCTAATGCGTCCACGAACCGTTTATCTAGATTCGATGACAATGTTGGGAACAGCGAGGGGCGGCAGGAGCTCCAGCCGCGGCAGAGGCAGAGGCAGAGGCAGAGGCAGAGCGGTTCTGCCGCCCGGAGAGCTGCGTAGGGAGCTTCAGATGGCCGGTCTTGCACCCAGATCGGAGACCCCTTCGGATGCCTCTTTCCGTGTGGATTTTGCCACACCTCCAGGTATATTGCACGCATATCCATTTTGAATGTAATATTATAGATATTCATGCCTGTTTATGTCAAAATTACTTATATTGTCAATGTTTGATTGTCTAGTTGTTGGTGATGCGTCCACATCAGGGACAGAGGCCACTCCCGCTCCTCCAGGTATGTTTATATATCATATAGTGCATGTATATTGATTTACAATGCTATATCATAAATATACACACATTCCTTTTTCTCTTACTTAGATAGTAATTTTTATTATTGTCTAGCTGTAGGTGGTGACACCACCACACCTGCGGGTATGTTTATATATCGTATAGTGCATGCATATTGATTTAGAACGTTATATTATTGATCTACACATTCTTTTTGCAATTACTTATATAATCTATTTTTAATTGTCTAATTATAGGTGGTGTGTCCACATCTGACGCAGGGGCCACTCGTGCCACTTCCGCCACTTCCGTACCCTCCGCATCGTCTGTAGGTTAGTATGAATAAATATAAAATATTTATTCATTTTACATATGCTCTATAGAATAAATATGAACTTCATGAAAATTTATCGTCAATGTTTATTTCCTAGTTGGAGGGGATGCGTCCGCATCCGGGACACCGGCTGTTCCTCACCGGAGGAACTATCGTCCCGCTCGTGCTGCTGCCCGGGCCCAGGCTCGTGCTTTAATCACTGGAGGTATATATCACACTTCAATTTTCATTTAACCTTGATTTCATAATATAACTTTGTCTTAATATTGATTGTCTTGATATTTCTTGCAGACGCAGGGCATCCCCATCCGCAGAGGGGGACTCAAGGCCCGAATCGGTCCCATAGGCTGAGGCCTAACAGAGCTAGGGGGAGGCAGCATTCCCCCTCTTTTTTACCCTTGACTATCGCTATACCGGTCCTCATGCCGAGAGGTTCGGCCGGTATATTGGGGATGAGAGCCGGCTCGTGAAGAACTATCCAATTCACGTTGAGTGAGGCGAGCAGCACCGGCGCTCATTCGGCCTCTTCTTTGATCAGGCTCGGGTATTAAAATATATTTTCATTTGATTTATCCAATATATTTATTATTAACACTTGCAATCTAATAACAATGTTTTTTTGTATTTTCAGTTGGATTACGATTTTCAACCTGTACCCGACCCTGATCACCCTGGGAGGGTGCTCGACCTTCATGCTCTGTACAATGGCCTGATGAAGAACATGCAGACCAAGGTCCGATACAACAGGAATGAGCTAAAGGCCGACTGCTGCTCCCTGTGGATGGCGACCCCCGAGACAGAGAGAGCGGCCCTCCTATCTACTCCGGCGTTTGCGAGAGTCGACGTAGAGACATGGCCTCTATTGTGCAAATATTTCGACTCTCAACGCAAACATGTATGTATTTTAAATGTAATTCATTGTTTAGGATATAATTTATTTTTTGTGTTCCTTAATTAGAAAACTAAATGTGAATGCATTGTGCAGAAACAGGCCGCCCAATATATAGAGAATAGGAATTCGGCGAAGAGGGGCCGCCCCACTTACACAGGTGGCTCGAGAAATATTACTCGAGCCATGGAGTTATCAGTAAATTACAATAGACCGGCCTTTGTGATATAATGCAGTATTAAGAGTTATTTTCTAATATATCTAATATTAAGAGTTATTTTCTAATATTGCAGACAACGCAAGGTGGTACACCGAGCATGCTGTCCGCATATCTTGCCGTCCATGGCACCTCAACAGATCCCACCACGGGCGGGCTTCGATATCCCGACGCCGCTACCCAGGAGTATTGCATAAGTGTTAATATTTATTCAAACCATATTTGAAATTTTAGTTTTGGAAGGTTCAAATTTAAATTTTATATTTATACTTTACTGCTTAATGTGGGTGTAGGAGTGGGTGGTTGAGCAGGCCGAGGCCTCGGGGATCGATTTTACCGGACAGAGCGATCCGAGGCTGCTGACCCCAGTCCTGGACGCCGCACACGGAGGGCACCATGAAGATTGGGAGAGAGGCCGGGGACTGGACCCTAGCAGGTCCCATATGAGGTTGGACTCCACCCCGGCGGTTACTTCTTCTGTCTCCAGTGAGCGACGTGTCCAGCAGGAACTGGAGAGCTTGAAGGCCACCGTTCAGGAGTTGAAGGAGATGCTGGTATGTATACTACTTAATAGTAAAATATCGTGTCATATTATAGATATCAATATATCCAATATTAGTACGTAGCCTGAGCTTATTTGGTTGTCGACTTAGGTTTGATTAATCATACATACATATCTAATTAAAATAAACTAAGGTTTTCCAAACTAGATATCCAAATGGGGTTTTGAAATAACTTGATAATGATACGAATTCGAATAATACACAGTTCTTACACGCTTATTACACACGTTAGGTCCAGACGCGACAGGGTACATCGGCCGAACCTCCACATGCATCTCCTTCAGCTGCGGCTCCACAAGCCACTACATCGGCTGAGGTTCCGCAGACAGCTCCTATAGCTCCACCGCCCGCTCAGACTCCCGCAGCTACGGCTCCGCAAGCCACTACCTCGACGGTGGCTGCGCAGACCACATCGCCAGCTCCACAGCCTGCTCAGTCTCCCGCACGCGCCGAATTGCATGATTTATTGACCGAGGAGCAGGCGCGCCAGATTCTAGCGTTTATCAGAGGTGGAGCTGGACTGAGCTAGGGTAGCTTTTTGATTCTTATTTTTTGAAACATGTATTTATTTATTTGATACATATTGTATTACATTTTGGACGATATTGATATTGGTGGTCCTACGGTGTTTATATTTATATCATATTCTGTTTTTTGGTTTCTTTTGTATATTATATGCGTGAGATATGATTATGAATACTACGATATATGTTGTGTGATGATTAACTTTATATTTGATTGATGTATATATTATTGTGCACAGGGTGAGAAAAAAATAGACAGTCTTTTTAAAAAACACTGATAATATGTACCTACAGATTAATCCGTAGGTACACACGTTGCCCCTACGGATTAAACCGTAGGGGTAAAATATCAGAATAACTGATATTTTCCCCTGTGATCTCAGTGTCAGGGGGTTGGGATTGCCCCTACGGAAAACTAATGCCCCTACGGATATGTACCTACGCATGTATCCGTAGGGGCTATTACTTGGCCCTACGGATTCATCCGTAGGTACAAGTAATCTATTTTAAAAAAACCGTAAATAAAATAAATTTTTTGCCCCTACGGCCTACTCTGTAGGTCAAACGGGACCTACACAGAACTCCGTAGGGGCAAGTTTTTGTCCGTAGGGCAAGTTCAGGACTTCAACTTGCACCTACGACGTTTGTACCTACAGGGTATTTTCTTGCCCCTAGGGGCAGTGGTTTGCCCTTACGGAAAAATCCGTAGGGGCAACCTTATTTGTAGTAGTGTTTTTCGCAGATCCAACGGAGGAGCTTCTGTTGCTACAGAAGTCGGTTTACCTTGCTGGATCTTCCTCTGTCTATCCTTCACACTTTGTTTTTCTAGCCATAAATAGTGGAAAAATTATTTCAAATAAAGTGTAAGGGATATGTATATACTGATTTCTTGTTCTTGTAAATATTTATTCTTATCTTTTGAATACTCGTCTTCTTCTTTGGGAAATTTCTTGTCTGGTGAAATTCTCTTCAAATAAAATTGAAAAAAATGAAAAATGAAAAGAAAAAATGGAATATTTTTTGACCCATCCCATCTGCCTTTTTCTTCCCCAACCAAGCAGGACGTTCATGGAAACGACGGCAGCAGTGAGAACGCTGTTGCAAATAAATTTGGGGAGGTTTGTAAATAGTTATCCATGCATCATGCATTTGCATTAAACAAATAAAAAATATTTTTCTTTCTTTGCATGTTTAATTTCTTCATTGTATCATGTTTAATCTCTACACTGCATTTTTATGAAAAATCCAAAAAATTTGCAAAACCTTAAAATCCATAAAAATTTGAAAATTTTCAAAAATATAAAGCTTTAGCGTCAAGTTAGCTAGTATGAAAACTTAGATTCAAATTCCGACGGTTAGAGGTTAGAAATAACTAAATCGTAGGAGTAGAAATTGAAAACCCAAAAAATAACCCTCCTTTGAGTTTAATCGTATCTAATATGCGTTTTTTCATCACACTACACGTGTCGTGAGTTTCTGGAAATCAGATGACAAGTTTTTAATGTATTAAAACTTTTAAAATTGATAAACTTCTTTGGGATCAGACAAGTTTGTTCTGAAATAAGTAAAATCTAGAATAGTTCATAAAGTGAAGTGGATATGAAAGGATATTATCGAAATCTTTAATGGAGGCTGTCTGAAAGATAACCCATCTGGAACTTGATTGGGGTGATTACACACCTAATCTACACAAACACTTCTTTGATCTTAATATGAACAACCGGCATTGTCTCCGTTCACATTGAATTCTTATGATTTTCACGCATAAAATGAGTACTTTTGTTTTAGGACTTAGGCGACTTTGGCAATTAAGTCCGTTGGGTGTTTTTAAACTTAATTTCCTGAAACCATCTGATTTGGGTGCATTGGTCCAAATCTCTCTAAGAAACCTAGAAAGTCTGATATAAATAAAGCAAGCAAGCATTCTCTCCGAATTAAAATTCCTCATGGTTCGTCGTGTAAGAATAATCTTGGCTAAAGGCAAGTTTTTTTATAAAAACATTTTTAACGGAGATATGAAAGTCTTACACGATGATAAAGACTATTGCACATTCACGAAAGTGTGTATGAATAGAAACAAGTAAAAGGTGGAGTGAAGAATATGGCTTAGTTTTCTGTTAAAGATGATAAAAATCCTGAATTTGAGGCTTGGCTGGAGAATGAAAGTTGAGAAAATCTTAAGTCTTTACAAACTCGTGTGATCCTTTTGAAGTTTTGTTCGGTCCGTATTTGTGGGATGAGTTTTTTGAAACGTAACGATGTTATTTGCACGAGCACGTAAAGACATATAGGATCTTTAGTTAAATAATAAGTGTAGTGTGAAAAATAAGGGTTCAATATTTCTAACTTAGGGTAATAGAATTTCTAGCTTAGATAATGAATCTTACAATTAGAATCGACTGTTATCTCAAAAAATTAGGTTGACGAGGTTTTATGGGTGTATTTTGCTGAAAACCCTTAAGAGACAAAACTCCTCCGACTAGGGCACCCTAAAGGTTGAACGGCTCGTTGCACGGGCTCAGTACAATAGAGTTCTCTGGGAAAATGTGGTTAGGATTTTGAAAATAAGAGGGTTTGCAAATACCCCAAACTTTTATTTTGCTCGGGACGAGCAAAATAAAAGTTTGGGGTATTTGTTTATATTAGAATATTGCATTTCGATACCATTCATTCTTAATCACATTTGCATGTAGATAGGTGCTTTTAATCCGTGTCTGCTATATGATTTCAGGTTACAGGTTCTTAGGAGAATTCAATGCAAAACAAAGCAAATCACACACATTCTTTGTAGAAATGACAATTTCAGAACAGACAGCCGACAAACAAATAAATACGGATTGCAGCCACTCAAATCCATCAGGTACTGTCGACAAAACAGAAGAAGTAGTCATTCATTTCTTGGAAAACATGATACACGAGGGAGGAAGCACAAAGCATAAGAGAGACACGAAGGAGGAAGCGTGAAGCATGAAAGAGGCAGCGCGAAGCACGAGGGAGGCATGCACGATGTCCAACAAGATTTGAAGAGATGTGCATTCATAAGAAGACGAAAGAGCCATTATCTTGGACTTCTATTCATTTGAAATCAAATATAAGAGATTTTGAAAAAGTTACCTTGAAAAGGAGAAGTGTGTAGCATCAGAAAACTGCTGAAGCAAGATTGGCCTACTTGGCCAATATTTGGCTGTCGGTTTATTCATTATGGCCGCAAATAGTATCCTTACTTGCTCCAATTTGTCTCGTGCTTCTTATGAGCACTCCTCCCTATCACATCGCTTTATTTTTATAGTTTAATTTTGATGTTGAAGTGGCTATAAATAGCAGACCACAGAGCAAGCAAGGGTCCAACTTTTGTCTAAGTTTTTTTTACTAGTTTTAGATGTTACATTATATTTTAGTTTTTTTTCTTGAATTCTTTGCTTCCCCTTGATCTTGAAACCTCGGTTGTTGAGCTTGCAAAATTAAGAGGAGGTTATTGAGTTCAAGTAGTTTATATTTCAATTCACAATTCAATAAAAGTCTCATTTTTACATTTTCATGTCAGATTTGATTGAGTTCTTTACCATTTCTCTTATCTTTCAACCTCTTGATTGATCTTGCAAGATTAGATCAAGGTTTATTGAATTCATTAAATTGAACTTGGAGTTGAAGTTAAACAAAGTTTCATTGCGCATTAGTTCTTAGTACTTTCCTAACTCTTTACTTCACCTGTAATGTTTTTAATGATCTCTTCTCTCTTTTGGGTTTTCTTTATTTTTGAGATGATGTGTGAGTAATTCTCTCACTTGTTAGACTAGGAGATGGTTAGTTTGAGTTATGGAGAAATGCATTACTCCATTCATTTTCCCAACATCTTGTAGATTGAACTCCGACCAAAAACTCGCAATCTGCTCCTTTAGGCACCTTATCCTAAATGATAGTGGTGATTCCTAATTAAGACCGGTTGTGTTTGTTTGGCCAGAGACTATAAATTAGAGCCAAGAATGGAAGGACTAGGGACAATAAGAAGGTATTTAGCGCACAATCACAAATACCCTACTTAAGAGCCCTAATCCATGTTATTACCGATTACCTTAACATCAACATCCAGTGAGGCAAAAAAGAAGAAGTATTATCCCAACTCAAACTAAGCTAATCCTAACCCTAGCAAGTCCTTCTTTAACTTAAACATAACATTTAGGACAGCAACGAACACACTCCGACTTTTGGACTTACCTTCTCTCCATAGATGACCCGTACTCATCGTGACTAGCTTCAAGCGACACCGCCTTAATTGCGGTAAGTAGAACTTCATAGAACACGCAAAAAACGCAACAATCACGTCTGCATTGTTGTTTTCCGCTCGCGGCACACTCTCCAATGTATATGATGGAATCTATGTTAGCAGTTGCTGTACCTTTTTGCTACACCTTATCAATTCTGGTTTGTATGACTTGTAATCGCCATTGACTTGACTAACGATTAGTTGAGAGTATCTGTATATAAGAAGATTCTCGATGCCCATATCGATCGCGATTTCAAGATCGGCGATGAGTGTTAAGAATCGGTTCAAGGGTCACAACACTTGCGGCCCAGACGGAATTTGAAAACAATAAATTTTAGTAAACACAGAACCAATTCCATCCACAAAATCATTTATTTACATGCTAATTGCAAACTGAAGAAAAACTAAAGAGCTAGTTAGGGGGCTAGGTGCTACAATCTTTGTAGCATGTTCGATCATTTGCGGAAGACCCCCTCAAGGGTCCATGGACTTTAGCTAAGATTCGTCGTCGATTGGATCGAGTTTGCACGTCGATCTTCATGCCGAAGATGATCCACATCGAGAAAACCCTGGATCAAGGTTCATCTTCACATAAAAAACATACTAGTGAAGAAACTTGATTAGATATATTGCTAGGATAAGTAATCAAGTGATGTAGTGGTCTCACAAATGATATTCTCTCATTTCTCTATTTCTAACATCAAGTGGAAAAAGAGGAAGAAGAAAAGAAGAAGTAAGAGAGTGTGAGCTCATTCTAGAAAATATGGCTAAGCCTAATTAAAAATAATTCAGCCATCCTCTTTTAAAACTATATTTTCATTTAAAATAAATGAGCCCATACTAATCTAACTTTACTCCTTTACACCTCATTTTTGTTTTTATTTCTTTTAAATTAAATCCAAATGAGGTGTCCCTTCTATATGTTTACTACACACACACATAATCATAAACAAGATAATGTGTATCATATACACAAAACCGTATTTACTTCGCATACAAATACCAATGAGACAAAAATACAAATTGAATACTAGAAATGTGTGTGTGTGTGTGTTATTGAATCATCACATGATTTAATAATCTGGTTTAAGCCTAAACTTGCTAGTATTGACAAACGTCCGATTATCGCATATAATCGAATTCTTGCATGTATCCCTATACACACACTACATCGTTTCGCCTGAGAGGGAAATGAAAGTATGTCCTAATAGGTTTATACAAGCATCAAGTATGCAATTTTAAAAAATCTAGAGTGCTAAGTTATACTAACCTAGAATTGAGCTAGAGAATTAGGGTTTTGTAGCAAGCAAACTATATCTAAACTAAGTGGAGAGGGTTACAACCTTTATAGATCGGTTCTTCACTTCTAAAGCTCCAAGTAGTAGTCCCTAGAACTCTTCTTTGACTCCGCTTGAGAAAGGAACGAGCTTGCTTGTAGTCTTCGAGGCCGAAGATGGTCCACCTTGAAGTCTTTCTTACTCAAGCTCACTCTTCACTAATCAAGGTATTAGTGAAGCAAACAACCTAAACTAATGGGCTAGAAAAGTGTAGGTTGATGAGATAGGAATTTTGCTCACTTATTTTTTCTCTTTTTCTTTTCTTTTCTCACCTCAAGAAATATCTAGAGAGGAGTTGAAGAATATAGGAGATGAACTTGGATGAGAAAGACTGAACCATGAGGTGAGTGATAAGATGAGTGGGAAAATATCTATGAAAAAAACAAAAACCAAGAGGTGAGTCATGGCTTCTCAAGGCTTCCACAGGAATCTAAGAAAATGATTCATTCTCTTATTTTCTTTAATTCATAAATCATCTCATTATCTTCTCATCTTTAATCATGTGTAATTCTCATACATCGTAGTTCTATGTATCATCAATTATGATACATAGTATATTGTGTGTGATTAGTTAATATATGTATATATCAAATATATAAATATATATCAAATTATTAAATCAACACTTGATTCAATAATCTGGTTATATCATATATAACCCACTAATATCAAATATATATGTATATTAAATTATTAAATCAACACTTGATTCAATAATCCGGTCATATCACATACAACCGGAATGATATCAAATATCACTAGATTAGAATATGGTATCACATACTCGTATTTAATCAAGCTCCCTCACATATCTCCATATGTGTCCTAATTTCTTTCGCTTGAGCTAGGAAACATCTGTGTGGGACTTTAAAGACTCGTCAATACGCCAGCAGTAGCTAATGATCACATTAGATACCCACAAGCCATCAACGGTTCTAGCTGGACGTAATGGCTACACAGGTATTGAACGAATAGAAGATCAATAATCAAATTTGTCCAAACTCGCGTAGAGTCTATAAGCAACACTTACCGTACAGTCCGGTCTCTTTGTCTGATATGTCGCATATCGAGTCTGGGGTTGGAATCGTCAGACCCCAATAACTTAATAAGTTATGCCGATGAGTGGCCTATAATCTTTCGAGAAAATAATGATAACACTTACCAGTAAATCTCATCAGCCCTGGCCAAGGACTTGCTATTATATCCAATCGAGCGTAGCACAACATCAACTCCCAATACCGGGAGAGACGAAACCCCTCCTATCGTTCATTGCCTCCATGTGACTCGGGACTGTATCCAAAATCCATCTGTTTGCATGACTCCTTTGAGCCATGGTAGGGAGGAAATCAAAGTACAGTGGGAACAACACAAGACACTATTACGATCTCGTGTCTACAGGCTAACTTGTACAAATGTCACCAGAGAACTTCTATCTGACGATAGGTATGGTACCATCTAGGAGTTCTCGGCAAATCCTGTTCAGTGTACCCATTCTCTTATGAGCCCTTGTATACAAACTTTGATGTCAAACACCAATGGTTATCGGATCAACCATCGCTCCATACAGGGTCAAGAAACGTACACACTAGTATACTCTGAAATATCGATGCCCTGTCTCGATACTCTCTCGACTAGGAACTGTTAAAGGATGTGCTTGCGGACTATATAAGACCCACTAGTATGATCTGCATCATATTCCTGGTAGTCAAGACAACATCCTAAGAGCTTTATCAACATGTATCAGAGAAACAGTATAAAAAATACAAGTATACATGTTAAGATAAAGAGCGACCAGATAGCATACTAACATGTCGAGCCAGAAAATGCTCAATATATATATCCAAACATCCACTATATCATATAATAATAGCCTCTAGGGCATACATATTCCTAACAGGAAAATCCTCTGTATAGGACTCTAAAGACTTAATCAATATGCTGGCAGTAGATTAGGATCATATCCGTTAATCCAAAAGCACGAGTGGTACTAGCTGCATGTAACAGCTACCCAGGTATTGATCAAAAGAAAGGTCGACAAGCTAACTCGTCCAAACGCAATTAGGGCCTATCAGTGACAATCATTATACAGTCCGGTATCTTCGTCTAAGAGTGTCGCATATAGGATCCGGGGAGTAGAATATGTCAAATCCCATAATAACCAGATAATTCATGCCGACAAAGGACTCATAACCACCAGAGATACAACTTCTAACTCTTATCAGTTTATCTCCACTGCTATAGCTATGGAATTCTGGTTATAGTCATGTCCCGCACAGTGCGATATTGACTCCCTATACCGGAAGAGGCGAATCTCCTCGACCACTCACTGCCTTCATGTGCTTCGGGACTATACCAAAATAAAACGTGTTTACACAACTCAGTAAAGTCGTGGTATAGTAGTAATCAAAGTATAGTGGGAACACACACAATGCAAATGACGATCTCAGGTCTAGGGACTATCCAGTACTCATATCACCAGAGAACTGCTATCTCATAATTTGTATAATATCATCTAGAAGTTCTCGGTAAGTCCGTCCAGTGAAACTCTTTCTCTAATGAGCACCGGTATAAAATCTTTAGTGTCAAACTGTAGCGTTTTGAAAATCGTTTCGGTGAAATTTCGGAAAATCGGTAAAATAAGGGGGTTTTCTGTAAAAAGTCAAAATGCAAATATCTTATTATAAAAATTAAATATACATATTCTAGCTATGTAATTGCTAGTATTTGGTGTTTATTGAGCCTCTGGTGAAATTTTAAATTTTCTGAAAAAAAATTATTTTATTATTGTTTTAAGCCGTCACTAATACATTTAATTAGGGAAAATTATAAATTGGAATGAGTTGAAATAAATTTTGTGCATCATAAAACTTTAAATAAAATTTTATCATGTGATTTTTGAAACGAAATCGTTTGCCAAAACGGTTTAGAAAATATCGAAGAAAAAGGCTTTTTTGCGGTAAAATTAGTGTTAATGGGAATTGGGGTATAACATTTATCATTTTTCTTCACCCATTCACCCATAACTCACCCTCTCTCCCTCTCCCCATGTGGCCGACCCCACCATGACAGCCCTCCCCCTCTCTCTCTCCAAATCACAAAGAAAAGAGAAGAAAAGAAAAGAAAATGATAGAAAATGGTGGACTTTGACTTTTTCCACTTTCTCCACCTCACTCTCTCTCCTCCCTCACCCATTCCCCACCTCCATGATGGCTGAAACCTGCACATTTCAGCAGCCCTCCCCTCTCATTCCTCATCTCATCTCTTCTCCAAAAAAATTCACAAAAAAAATCTCATGAAAAATCAACTAAAACTCAAAACCGAAATCCAACTCCTACCCATTATTTATTTGCCTATCTAGCATGGATTTTGGGAGCAAGAGAGCAATTTGGGAGGCTTAGATCCTTGCTATATCTCTAATTGGGAGGTATAAATCTTAACCCATGTCTTAATTGTTGGTTAATTACTCCAATTTAACTAAATTTGGTGTTTAATTTGTGTGCATATTGCAAACTTGAATTGTGGGGTTAATGGTTATATGTGAGATTAAAATCAAGATAGAGTTTTATCATATCATTAAGGTTGCCATGAGTAGACTGACATGTTAATTCTTGCTAAAACCTAATCTAGTTACTAATTTCAAAATTTGTTAGTTGGAAATTGTGATAAATGTGCTTTTTGCTAACTAGTTTTTTTTGAAATTGTTTTATATTGGGATTAAAATCTAAATTAAGGTTTCATGTCATTATTAATAGTATAATGAGTGGTTTAATGATTTTGGATCATGCAAAACCAAGCTTAATTGATGAATTGTGAATTTTGCTTTAAAATGTGTTAAAAATTGATATTTTTCCAAACTAGGATTTTGGAAATTATGCAAATTTATGAGATTAAATTATGGAAATGGTTTTTATGACTTATTTAAGATATTTAATAAGTATTATGGACACTACATTTGTTTAAACATCTTGTTTTGTACAAAAACGGCGAATTGTGCTTGCTAGATTTTCGGAAAAAATGGCTTTTAAAGTGAATTTGGGGTTCTTGTGAATTTTAAGCAATTTTATATTATAATTAGTGCTTGTGATTGTACAAATGAGTGTGTTTAGGTTTTTCTCGATGGTTTGGCGTTTGTACGCCGACGTCGAGGGTTTTTGGATTGATTTGTGAAAGCAGCCATAGGTTTTGACCTATGTGGGACGTTTTGGTCATGAGTCGGATTTTAATGCGATATGGTACGTTATGATATGTAGGTACCCCATGTGGACTTCGAGACGACAAGCAAGCGCGTGGTGACGTCGGCACCGGCGAGCGAGGACCAGGTGAGTAGATTTATATCTACGGGGAGAAGTCAGGCGGATGGCGTATAGCACCCCCGCGGTCCGTGGTGGTGTATACGGATGCGTATACACACCAACAATTATTATTTGTTATTGGGATTAATAACGATGTTTAGGATGGATATTGGTGTGTTAGATTATTTTAGTGTCGCGAACCCTAGGGTAGTGTTGCACTACACATACACACATACATACTTGCATACATTCCTATTTATATGTGCTCATGGGATTCTTTATAGTTATGTGTTCACATGGGTATGGGACTATGTGTTCACATACGGATTTGAGGAGGATACTTGGGATTGAACTGAGTCGATGAGATTTGTTTGTGGTTATGATCTCGGTGATATGGCAGGATTCGTACTTAAAGTACGTCCTGGTGTTATAGCGGATCTTGCGGCGGCGATACGGGTGAATAGTGTTATAAATAAATGGTCGACATGTGATCGTGATATGAGGCATAATATGATAGGATATTGATATTAGGCCGTATCGGGCGATGTATACCCCTTGATGATGATATGTGCTGACGATATCGGTTTGTACGAGATTGTCGATCAGTAGTCAGATCATGAGTATATTGAGGATATTAGTATTGTACTAGACATAGGTCAGTACCCTAGACTATGATCTTGGATAAAGAGGATACCAGAGGAATAGTGTGAGGAATATGATATTGACCCGTACCCAGATTTGGGGATGCCGTACGACGGATTTACGTACGACCTATATCTTGATGATTGATCCGCACTCTTGACTTGGGATGTCTGATTATAGATATGGTATCGGATATGATATTATTGAGGCGGGATCACCGACTAATATATATACAGGTATGTATATGTATCGACCAGATGTTAGGCGGTTTCCTTACCTGTAGTCTAGCTTGTAGCGTAGCCCTTTAGTTTAGTTAGTTGTTAGATTAGATTCGGTTCCTACCTATTTCAAAGCTTACGAATCGTGCGTATTTTTAAAGACAGCCTAAGGGATCCTACAGATATTTCAAGAAACGTATCTTTTCTTAAAAACACCGTAGCCCCTATTTTCAAAACCCCACGATTCGTGTTATTTCAAAAGGCACCATTGTAGGACTTATATTAGGTTAAAACAGATTAGTTATCGTTGCGTCTAGTATTCAGCTCCCGCTCATTATTGTTGTTTGCTCCGCATCACATGCTTATATTATGCTTCATATTCTACTGTTGATATCTTGTGGTTAGGACACCAGCACCATTACCGATGATGCGTATGTACCACGTACACTTACTTGCCGGCTCACACACATCTTCATCGGTAATTGCCATGTCACGTACACCTTAGAAAATATTATTGCTTGACATAGCCTGTTAGCTAATAGTTTAGACATGATATTAGTGTACTTGCCTTATATGTTAGTTTAGACATTGTAGTTATTACCTGCTACCTCATGCATACTGTTATTCATTGTTATGCCGCATTCATGGATTCTCATGCATATATTCACTTTTTACGTGCTATTGAGGTTTTGGATTTGGATTTCCATAAGATTTTCTGGATTTGGGGAAAACCGCAAAACATATACAAACTTCTTCTTTCTCTTTTTAAATAAAAAGCGCGGTTTTCCCATGATGTATGAGTCGCCCACCATGAGTTTGCTGATGGATTTGGAGACCCGATTCGAGGAGTTGGATGAACCGTTTCGGGTACATGGTGGACCCGGTAAGGTACCCCGGGGCAAGAAGCTCGTGGTGATGACGATGAGCCTGGCAGGGGGAGACTACCTACCGGTGATTTTACCCGACGTGTCGGATATCCGGAGGATACCGTCGTGGTCTTGAGATGGATGGTAGGGGCCGGTCTGGACTGACGGCGCCCTAGATATTGAGATTGAGACATTGAGATTTCGAGATATTGAGGTACTGAGATTTGATGATACAGGCCAGTCCGGATGGCCGGAGCCTGAGGTTTTGAGACATTGAGATTTATGTTTTGTGTCGATGCTAGACACTGTTGATGCTGATTTCATTTATGATACCTCATTTTAAAAATACAAAGGAAATCTCACTAATTTATGAAAACAGTTTCTTCATTTACATGTATTCTGTTTTCATGCATTCATACCTCATTCATATGATATATTGCTACCTGAGGCACTGACACGGGCACATGAGATCACACTCGGGTTAGATATTATCCTAGCCATTGTTATAGGCTGCATGTTATTCATATATTTGAGGATATATTATGATCATTGACCTAGGTTGCGTAATTCATGCGATTTTCTGTTCGTAGATCTTTTTCTACTTACGAGTTGGCAACTCACCCCCGTTGTGCCCCAGTTTCTTGCAGGTGTTGCCGTACGGATTTCATTACGGCTTTGCGGGCACGGTTTCTTTTCGGGTGACTTGCTAGTAGGTGGGTTTATTGTATCTTACCCATCATTATACCTTGTATATTATATTTCAGTTGTATCTAGAAGTTCCATCAACCAAACTTGTATTTTTTGAGATAGAGACCAGTAATGTTATTCTTTCGACCATAGAGTAGCATGTTATATTTCTTGAGTTTCTTGCTGGTTGAGTTCCATTTCTGTTGTGATCCTCGCCTTTAGGCGTTGTATATTATGTTGCATACAGGTTGATTTGATATGGTTCTTCCTATTCTTTACTACTTCTCTTGGTTTGGATTTCTGGGTTTCGGCTTACTTAGCATACGTACGCCTTGAGACGTTCGTAGTCTAAGTGCCGGTCATGTTCCGTACTTTCGGGTTGTGACAAAGTTGGTATCAGAGCGTTAGGTTTTTACCTTAGGAGTATAGGATGACCCTTGGTTGATGGAATAGGTGACTAAAGTAGAGTGACGTACCGTTGGTATGTTCCGCGGCATATTTACGACACGCCACTCCACTTAAGGAGCCTTAGGATGTACATTTTTTTTTCAGTATCATATTCCTTCCTGATCTAGCCTCATCGGTATCAGTTATGGTTTTGCTGCCACGATTACGGGCAGGGAGAACTACGGTTAGAGTTGCGGTCAGCATGAGCTCATTATGAACAAGGACTGACCAGAGCATTATTCCGGAGACACACGTTTGCAGAGATGTGTCTTGATTATGTTTTGCGCCACGAGCGTTTGATGGATCGTTGTATGAGATTACTTGGACGTGCCGATCAGCACTAGAGGATTGAGCCACTGACAGAGGCCAGCCAGATACTGATGATCGTTGATGTATTGCTCATTCATGATGATTGAGGCACTGTTCAGCATGCAGACGAGTGAGCCAGTTATTGCTGCGAACGACGGGATATTGCCCAGATGTTGGAGCTATTGCAGTACGAGATTGTACTAAGAGATTATAGGAGATCACTAGTCACCGAGGATGAATGACTAGGATATGTGGATTGTTCGCTACCCCGTTGCGAGGTCATCAGATAGATTGATTCCAGCTAGAGACGACTTCACGCGGAGACGTTGAGAGTCGACAGAGATGATCGAATGTCAGTAACCTATTATTCCAAGTTTAAAGTATTCGGAAAGACATGCAGGCAATTCTATGGTCCCTCTAGAAGAATGAAACCCTAACTCGACTTAATGACCGTGTGAAAGCCTTTGAACCTTAGGGTTTGCGGCAGTTCTGCAGCGCCATTAGTGAGGCTTGGGTTTGCCCTTCTACAGCTGGACCACCGATGCTGTGGTATGTACTCGATACTATTATACCGTACCCAAGATGTTGAGCTCTTGGGCGATTATGAGGTTTTGACGACTCGATCGGATGGCTCGACTTAATTCGGATGCTAGATGGTGAGATACAATTATTGGGAGGCTCCAGATACGAGGATAGCCGTTGGATGCTCAGTCCATGCAGCCACGACAAGACGAGTCCGAAGCAGTCGACATTAGAGAAAAATGGAGTAAGAGGTTCGTACACGATCTGGATATGATGGCGTTCCCCTCCGCTGACATCAGAGATGCGATGCGCATACCGAGGCATTGTTATTGGATATACCTTCCAAAAAGAGTCGCGCTGAGTATGCAGCCGTTACGAAGCAAGAAGCAGACATGGTAAGGACGATGACTCCTGGTCATTTGGCAGAGATGAGACTTGGAAGAGACCTTGAGCAGGATTCCTTCCAGGACACTGCTGCAATGATACTTGCATCCAGGATCAGATGTGTCACGTACATTCAAAGAGCCAGAGACCGACGATAGTGACATGCTGCTTTACGAGTGGTCGCGATGACTGCCCGAGAGATGACCAGAGAAGTGCCAGAACGGAATCGTCCCCGTTAGCACATTCGACAGGGCCGATGAGCCGATTGATCGTGATATTGACAATTCACAGAGAAGACTTGGACCCAGGAGTGGTCATTGTTACGCACACCAGCAGGCCAGAGTTCATGATCATCAACGAGACGTCCCACTAGTGACCGCGACAGTTGGCCCGAGATTCTTGGAGGATGCGCTTGAGCGGTACTATTCCGCCATATTTGATTTCGATGTTTTGGGTGATTTATTCGCATAATTTGATTTTGATGATTGAGGATTTACGATTTTCGCACAGTTGTTGCACTTGATATCGTTTGCGTGCTTTGGTTTCATGTGTTTGTGATTTTATGGTTTTAGACATTGGAGTTGATTTCGTGCGTATATACGCACACGATTCGGTTTTTGCACTCAGTATAGTTTACATATGCTTGCAGTGCATTGACATGTATTTTGTGCACTTGGATACACTGGATTTCGATTTCGAGGGAGATCCTTGACATTTGTTTTGTGCACTTTATGCACCTGATTGGATTTTGCGCATGTTCGGCGCTTGATATTGGATTTCATGATTTCATGCATGATGGATGCACCGGATTTGGACATTTAGCGCATGCTAGGCGCCTGTCATGAGATGCGATTTGGTGCACACCAGATGTACTAAATCGGGATTTGGTGCATATCAGATGCACCTGAGTTGCGGTCAGGCACACACGTGCCTATGACCGATGTTGTGTGCACAACCGTTGCACCTTGATGTTGTTTTTGTGCACATTCATGGATTTTGATATCCGTGCGCACCAGACGCACGTAGTATTCATATGCGTATTTTGGGGTTGATTTAACCTATAGAGCAGTACGTTTTTATGATATTTGTTATGTGTTTTCGTACTGGGCAGGACTAGCCAACGGACAGTACCTGAATATATTTGGCATTCATTTCCTTCAGATATTTACCTATATAGATTCGATATTTACATGTATAGTTTCGAGTTATATCATATTGGTTTTGCTTTGGATTTGGCATTGATGTCTTCCCCAGGACTCCGATGATTGCGGGATGCTTGACGGAGTTTTGATTTGAGTTATATGCTCATTTTTCATGCGCATGCGCTGCGCTACGATTTGTTTTATGTATTTACAATTTCGGAGCCCCGACGACTTGATGGTTTTTGTTTAGATGTTTTAGTATTTGGGGGGAGTTTTACTTTAAATTCGGGGACCGAATTTTTTTTAAGGGGGGAAGATTGTAGCGTTTTGAAAATCGTTTCGGTGAAATTTCGGAAAATCGGTAAAATAAGGGGGTTTTCTGTAAAAAGTCAAAATGTAAATATCTTATTATAAAAATTAAATATACATATTCTAGCTATGTAATTGCTGGTATTTGGTATTTATTGAGCCTCTGGTGAAATTTTAAATTTTCTGAAAAAAAATTATTTTATTATTGTTTTAAGCCGTCACTAATACATTTAATTAGGGAAAATTATAAATTGGAATGAGTTGAAATAAATTTTGTGCATCATAAAACTTTAAATAAAATTTTATCATGTGGTTTTTGAAACAAAATCGTTTGCCAAAACGGTTTAGAAAATATCAAAGAAAAAGGCTTTTTTTCAGTAAAATTAGTGTTAATGGGAATTGGGGTATAACATTTATCATTTTTCTTCACCCATACACCCATAACTCACCCTCTCTCCCTCTCCCCATGTGGCCGACCCCACCATGACAGCCCTCCCCCTCTCTCTCTCTCCAAATCACAAAGAAAAGAGAAGAAAAGAAAAGAAAATGATAGAAAATGGTGGACTTTGACTTTTTCCACTTTCTCCACCTCACTCTCTCTCCTCCCTCACCCATTCCCCACCCCCATGATGGCTGAAACCTGCACATTTCAGTAGCCCTCCCCTCTCATTCCTCATCTCATCTCTTCTCCAAAAAAATTCACAAAAAAAATCTCATGAAAAATCAACTAAAACTCAAAACCGAAATCCAACTCCTACCCATTATTTATTTGCCTATCTAGCATGGATTTTGGGAGCAAGAGAGCAATTTGGGAGGCTTAGATCCTTGCTATATCTCTAATTGGGAGGTATAAATCTTAACCCATGTCTGAATTGTTGGTTAATTACTCCAATTTAACTAAATTTGGTGTTTAATTTGTGCGCATGTTGCAAACTTGAATTGTGGGGTTAATGGTTATATGTGAGATTAAAATCAAGATATGGTTTTATCACATCATTAAGGTTGCCATGAGTAGATTGACATGTTAATTCTTGCTAAAACCTAATCTAGTTACTAATTTCAAAATTTGTTAGTTGGAAATTGTGATAAATGTGCTTTTTGCTAACTAGTTTTTTTTGAAATTGTTTTATATTGGGATTAAAATCTAAATTAAGGTTTCATGTCATTATTAATATTATAATGAGTGGTTTAATGATTTTGGATCATGCAAAACCAAGCTTAATTGATGAATTGTGAATTTTGCTTTAAAAGGTGTTAAAAATTAATATTTTTGCAAACTAGGATTTTGGAAATTATGCAAATTTATGAGATTAAATTATGGAAATGGTTTTTATGACTTATTTAAGATATTTAATAAGTATTATGGACGCTACATTTGTTTAAACATCTTGTTTTGTACAAAAACGGCGAATTGTGCTTGCTAGATTTTCGGAAAAAATGGCTTTTAAAGTGAATTTGGGGTTCTTGTGAATTTTAAGCTATTTTATATTATAATTAGTGCTTGTGATTGTACAAATGAGTGTGTTTAGGTTTTTCTCAATGGTTTGGCGTTTGTACGCCGACGTCGAGGGTTTTTGGGTTGATTTGTGAAAGCAGCCATAGGTTTTGATCTATGTGGGACGTTTTGGTCATGAGTCGGATTTTAATGCGATATGGTACGTTATGATGTGTAGGTACCCCATGTGGACTTCGAGACGACAAGAAAGCGCGTGGCGACGTCGGCACCGGCGAGCGAGGACCAGGTGAGTAGATTTATATCTACGGGGAGAAGTCGGACGGATGGCGTATAGCACCCCCGCGGTCCGTGGTGGTGTATACGGATGCGTATACACACCAACAATTATTATTTGTTATTGGGATTAATAACGATGTTTAGGATAGATATTGGTGTGTTAGATTATTTTAGTGTCGCGAACCCTAGGGTAGTGTTGCACTACACATACACACATACATACTTGCATATATTCCTATTTATATGTGCTCATGGGATTCTTTATAGTTATGTGTTCACATGGGTATGGGACTATGTGTTCACATACGGATTTGAGGAGGATACTTGGGATTGAGCTAAGTCGATGAGATTTGTTTGTGGTTATGATCTCGGTGATATGGCAGGATTCGTACTTAAGGTACGTCCTGGTGTTATAGCGGATCTTGCGGCGGCGATACGGGTGAATAGTGTTATAAATAAATGGTCGACATGTGATCGTGATATGAGGCATAATATGCTAGGATATTGATATTAGGCCGTATCGGGCGATGTATACCCCTTGATGATGATATGTGCTGACGATATCGGTTTGTACGAGATTGTCGATCAGTAGTCAGATCATGAGTATATTGAGGATATTAGTATTGTACTAGACATAGGTCAGTACCCTAGACTATGATCTTGGATAAAGAGGATACCAGAGGAATAGTGTGAGGAATATGATATTGACCCGTACCCAGATTTGGGGATGTCGTACGACGGATTTACGTACGAGCTATATCTTGATGATTGATCCGCACTCTTGACTTGGGATATCTGATTATAGATATGGTATCGGATATGATATTATTGAGGCGGGATCACCGATTAATATATATACAGGTATGTATATGTATCGACTCAGATGTTAGGCGGTTTCCTTACCTGTAGTCTAGCTTGTAGCGTAGCCCTTTAGTTTAGTTAGTTGTTAGATTAGATTCGGTTCCTACCTATTTCAAAGCTTACGAATCATGCGTATTTTTAAAGACAGCCTAAGGGATCCTACAAATATTTCAAAAACGTATCTTTTCTTAAAAACACCGTAGCCCCTATTTTCAAAACCCCACGATTCGTGTTATTTCAAAAGGCACCATTGTAGGACTTATATTAGGTTAAAACAGATTAGTTATCGTTGCGTCTAGTATTCAGCTCCCGCTCATTATTGTTGTTTGCTCCGCATCACATGCTTATATTATGCTTCATATTCTACTGTTGATATCTTGTGGTTAGGACACCAGCACCATTACCGATGATGCGTATGTACCACGTACACTTACATGCCGGCTCACACACATCTTCATCGGTAATTGCCATGTCACGTACACCTTAGAAAATATTATTGCTTGACATAGCCTGTTAGCTAATAGTTTAGACATGATATTAGTGTACTTGCCTTATATGTTAGTTTAGACATTGTAGTTATTACCTGCTACCTCATGCATACTGTTATTCATTGTTATGCCGCATTCATGGATTCTCATGCATATATTCACTTTTTACGTGCTATTGAGGTTTTGGATTTGGATTTCCATGAGATTTTCTGGATTTGGGGAAAACCGCAAAACATATACAAACTTCTTCTTTCTCTTTTTAAATAAAAAGCGCGGTTTTCCCATTTTGTATGAGTCGTCCACCATGAGTTTGCTGATGGATTTGGAGACCCGATTCGAGGAGTTGGATGAACCGTTTCGGGTACATGGTGGACCCGGTAAGGTACCCCGGGGCAAGAAGCTCGTGGTGATGACGATGAACCTGGCAGGGGGAGACTACCTACCGGTGATTTTACCCGACGCGTCGGATATCCGGAGGATACCGTCGTAGTCTTGAGATGGATGGTAAGGGCCGGTCTGGACTGACGGCGCCCTAGATATTGAGATTGAGACATTGAGATTTCGAGATATTGAGGTACTGAGATTTGATGATACAGGCCAGTCCGGATGGCCGGAGCCTGAGGTTTTGAGACATTGAGATTTATGTTTTGTGTCGATGCTAGACACTGTTGATGCTAATTTCATTTATGATACCTCATTTTAAAAATACAAAGGAAATCTCACTAATTTATGAAAACAGTTTCTTCATTTACATGTATTCTGTTTTCATGCATTCATACCTCATTCATATGATATATTGCTACCTGAGGCACTGACACGGGCACATGAGATCACACTCGGGTTAGATATTACCCTAGCCATTGTTATAGGCTGCATGTTATTCATATATTTGAGGATATATTATGATCATTGACCTAGGTTGCGTAATTCATGCGATTTTCTGTTCGTAGATCTTTTTCTACTCACGAGTTGGCAACTCACCCCCGTTGTGCCCCAGTTTCTTGCAGGTGTTGCCATACGGATTTCATTACGGCTTTGCGGGCACGGTTTCTTTTCGGGTGACTTGCTAGTAGGTGGGTTTATTGTATCTTACCCATCATTATACCTTGTATATTATATTTCAGTTGTATCTAGAAGTTCCATCAACCAAACTTGTATTTTTTGAGATAGAGACCAGTAATGTTATTCTTTCGACCATAGAGTAGCATGTTATATTTCTTGAGTTTCTTGCTGGTTGTGTTCCATTTCTGTTGTAATCCTCGCCTTTAGGCGTTGTATATTATGTTGCATACAGGTTGATTTGATATGGTTCTTCCTATTCTCTACTACTTCTCTTGGTTTGGATTTCTGGGTTTCGGCTTACTTAGCATACGTACGCCTTGAGACGTTCGTAGTCTAAGTGCCGGTCATGTTCCGTACTTTCGGGTTGTGACACAAACACCAATGGCTGTAGGATTAACTATCGTCCAGGTCGGGGTCAAAAAATGTATACACTAGTCTAAACTGGAGTACCGATTCCCGGTTTTGATATTCCTAAGACTAGGGACATTTAAGGATGTGCTTCTGGACTGCCAGGCCATATTAGAGTATGGTCCCTATCATAATTCTGGTAGTCAAGCAAAAATCCTATGGGCTATATCTCATGTATCAGCGATACGTGATAACGAGTAAAACATATACACATGAAAGATAAAGACAAACCAGATATCATATTATCATCTCGAGTAAGACTGTTCTATCTGTATAGGGCCACCTTCAATTACAATAATTTCCTTGAGAGCACTTATATCCAACAATATCCAACTTGCACTTAAGGCCAATTATTGCGGTATTACGTACCCAATTTCTCTATTAACGGTTTCGAAAACAGTGTTTGAGAAACAGCCTCAGTGTGTGGATCCCCTACAATGTTTCTATCAATATCTCTCTGTATCTCAACTTCGCCGATATCAACTATCTCCTGAGCTTAGCGATACTTGCCTTAGAATTTGTCTAGATAGACGATGGGACAATGTTCATAAATGAACGTATTTATCCAAACAGTTTCTTATGTTGTATTCTTTGCTGAGTCATAATCAGCATTCAACGCCATGACCATCTCAGTATCCCGCTTGGAAACCTTTCCAACATATTGTTTCTCAAAAGAGGGTAAACTCATAACTCACGACAGATACTATGTCATCCTTGTCACCTTAGAAGCCTGAACTAAATTGGTAACCGCCTCCATCTGGAGCTAGGCGGGAGGCTTCCATTACCATACACCAAGAACATCCTCACATGTTCTTCACTGCTTCCCTTTGTTTCTCCAGGATTGGATTAATGTCAGCTTACTACAACAAGTGTGAAAGCAATACCTGGTCTGATATATGACATCGTATGATTGACCCAATTTCCGAAGCAAGTGGAATGTCACTCAAGCGAGTCCCTCTCTTTATCAGTCCTGAAGACATCTCTTTAGAGAGGGTGACTCTTCTACATCCGGGTATACTAATGTTCTATGATTCGCCTATTCTAAAGCCCTTTAGAATGGTGTCAAAAATAACTGAATTGGGAAAATCCCAAAACTTTACTAGATCTATCTCTAGAGACCTAGTTCCCAGATCGATGGTATATTATCCAAATTCTATATGGAGAAACATCTGTGACAACCATAGTTTAACCGAATTATAGCATAGGAACATCATATCCTATCGGGAGAATGTCATTCACATAACAGTACTCTCTACAACCTTCTTACAAATTCCAAGTTAATCTATCATTTTGATGAAGTCAAACACTTTAAATGTAATATCAAAAATAAATGATCCATCTCTGCTATACCCGCTTTAGTTTATAAATAGACTTAAGCAACTTGCACACTTTCTGTTGCTTCTACTGACTACGAAAACCCTCTGGCAGAGTCATATACACGTGTACTTTTAAATACCCATTTAAAAAGTGTTATAGTCATCCATCTGTCAGATCTCATAGTTATGGAAAACGGTAGCAATTTAAATCTGTATGGACTTTAGCACAGACATTGAAGTAAAAGTTTCACCAAATCCATACCAGATATTTGATGAAGAAGGTTTACTACAAGTCTAATCTTATTAGGTTACTACCTTTCCATCTGCACTGATCTTGATAGATATACTTGCTCCCAATGGGTTTTACCGCTTCAGGAGCACCCAAAAAAGTCCATATTTTACTGCAGAGCATGGGGTCCAACTTGGATAACTCGGCATCCAGCTATCAATCAAAAGTCACTACTTCTTATGGCCTGCTGATAACTAGCAGGGCCATCATCACATGACGCATACCTCATTGTCACCGTCTATGAGGAAACCGAAGTATCTCTCAGGTGACTGAGGTCACCTACTAAATCTACGGAGTGACTAAGGTTTGTGAGGATCTATTGAATCTTCATGTTCTACTAAATTTTTAGTAGCCATTTGCAGGTTTGGAATCACTTCCATCTTTACCATACTCCCACTAATTCTTTTTGCAAGAAATTCATTTTCAAAAAAGGTGGCGTGTCGAGAAAAAACACTTTTGATCCTGAAAATTGGAGAAATTAGTCCCTTACAGATGCTTGGGATAACCTACAAACATAAGATATATACTCATTCTATATCACATATAGAATCTAAGACACTAATATAGATGGAACAATATTCAATTAATATGCAATTGTTTCTAATGCATTTCCCCTTAATGAAAAGGCCACACATCATTACTCATCAAGGAGCGCACCCATGGATGAGTAATTTGAGAGAGAATCAAATTCTTGATTGCGGAACACTTCAAAGAATCTTGATATTTCTAATGTTTGGTTCTCTACTTTATTCTTATATCCTATGAACTTCTCAAAATCTTTGGACTTTGTATTTTAACAAGAATCATGTCTAAAACCAGAGAACACATAGGAAAATGGAATAAAGTGAGTACCAACCCATGGTCTGAGTGGACAACGGACAAAATACATCAATATGTACAAGTCCTATGAGTTCATTAACTCATACTCTGTGTGTTATAATATGAAAACCATATTTTTGTTAAGAATGTATATCAGTTATTCAATGCACCTTACCCAATCATCAATGATAAAGGCAAATGTTTAGAACATATTTTTAATAAATTATATCCCACTTTATCTAATAAAGAGAAGGATATTAAATTTTTAAAATTGGTGCATAATAGAGGTTATTCAAAAACAAAAAGTTTGCCACTAGGCAAAACCAAAAGATATCCCCAATAGCAACAATTGTTCCAATTTTCAACATTGTGGATCAAATCACATTTCCCAATAATCTACTCCTTCTCAGTATCTGTAACATCTTATAGATGTGGGATTATAATCTGGTATCTATATACCCAGGAGTCAGAGTTTATTGGGAAACGGTTTTCGATTACAACCACACAGGAAATATGAAACCGCAAAATGTTTAAAGGGGTTTGTCTGGTATTCTAGTAATGCCACTTTCACTGTCCAGAGTCATAACAGTAGTTACAATTTCTTTTCCGCTCACTTCAACCCATTTTAATGTCTTTTTGTCTTAGCTTTTGTATACCGAACTTAGGCTAGTTAGTTTTCTTTTTACCCTTTCTTTCAGCTCTAGCCTTGGGATTGGAAGAAAACTATCCAATAAGCGTAACTGGTATATTCTACTTATTAAATGAGCTCTCTAACTTCAGATAAGGTGGAGGGGAAAGTAAAACGAACAATTCATCTATTTCAGAACCAGTAGCCATACTCGGACCGAAACAATTTCTTTGAGTTCGTATCTAACCATACGATAGCCTTCCAAGCAATATGGATTTCTGTACCGGATACAGAGGGTTTTGGAGCTAGCAAAAGGGGAAGTAGGACTGGTAAGGACATATGCAATATTTTTGTGAATTAGGGCAATCTTAACATCCCAAAGACAGTGTTTATAAAAAGATCGATTAACTTGGTTTTCGAGTTTTAGTTTGAGGTAAGTCTAAGGTCTTTTCCAGACAGAGAAAAGAAATACCCAGTGTGCACTCTATTAAGATTAGAATGGTTTATTAATTTATCTAATCAGGATAGCTCCCATTGTTTCGTCGAATCTCCTTCAAATCCTAAAAGGAGAAATAGCCGGGATTATGTATAGTAAATTTCCCGAGTAACTATTACTCACAGTAGAAATCGGGACCAAAACTATTATATAAAAGTTATGCAATCACATTGCAAGTTTTAACACTTGAAACACCCGATATGGTTTTCACTCAAAGCGGCTTATGGCCTTGATAAATACCAACGTACAAAAAGTCGCAAATCAAGTTCAACTCATCATTTCATGATTAATTTAGACCCACCCGCGTAAACCCTTGATAGAGACAAACATGGCTATGCAACTGTCCTACCTAATTGCATCATATGCAAACAGGAAGACATCACTTAGCTACCATACACTATGCCTTGACAGAGGTCAACGTACGTTGCACCATTACCAAGTACTCTACTTCCTGAAATCGCAGAAGACTGTGGCTAGTTTTGAAGAAAACGTTTAACGTAATAAACATGATATCATTGAAGGAACCGGGAGTTTTTGCAAGTATATGGTATCGTAGACTTTTGCTTAAGTGCGGATTCCACATGAAGGGATCATGGCTCTCACCTTATCGAATGAGATGCAGGATAATCCTAACCTAATAACTCTATGCAAAGTAAAAGAATACAACAATAATTTATTTTGAAAAAATTGGTTCTATCATTGTACTTTACGTTTGTTTTCTTTGCATTAATCAAATTAACGCAATCTCTTCATTTAGATAATAACCATTTATCATTTAGTATCTTCTCACATCATTACAGAAAAGCATGATATGAAAAGAAAAATAGAATGCAATTATACCCCATCCACATTCGCCACGGGGTATCGGGTCTTCACCGTAAGGTTACTTAACTTACAGCACGGCGGATGTTAGGTTAGCGCGGATGCAAAACGTATAATAGCATTTATTTATATATCATATATATCAGCATATATGTTCATCATCGCAGGCAGATAATCACATTACAGGCATGCGGCAAATATGATCACAGGCAGGTAATCAACATCACAGTCATGCAATGAACATCACATAAAATGAATAGTCGGAATTCTTAGAAATCCCGTGTTCCGTTTGTGCCGTAAAAGAAACACGACATTTTCCAGTCACCTGAATAGTCTGAAAAAGCCAAATCAAGACCCCTTCGAGCGCGGTGAGCCACCCGCCAATCCTAGAAATGAGCCAACCTAGACTTAACGACTTGAGGGGGCCAACCACCGCTTTCTAGAATCTGGAAATTTGAGCGCTCCTCCACGGGTCTATCCTAACCCCCTACAAGAGCGGCAAGCCACGCACCAATCCTAGAATGGGACGGTCCGGGTCTCAACTCCTTAAGATGGTTACCCTCTGCATTCTATAATCCGGCGGCTCAAGCGCTTCTCCATGGGGTAAATCCTATGTAATATATATCAAATGGAAACGATGATGGCAACCAAACTGCTTCCTGATAAAAGAATATACATACATTGGCAACAATGACCACATGTCGACCGCTCGTCCCGAATAAAACAATTTACATTTGGCTATATACATGAAATGAAATACATACAAATCACACGCATGCGGCATGGGGTTGTTCGTCGCGACAATCTGAACCCAACCGAACACACAAACACATGCAAAATAAAATTTGATTAAAAAAAATAATCAAACCAATTAGCTTGTCCATGATCCAATTAATATAAAACATGCATCCATGCAAATTATAACAACAAATAATGTTCACTGTAGGGAAAAAAAGTGCTTGAATATGCCTATGCACAATTAACTAATATTAATATTTCCCACATCAACCCGCCCCCGCCCCCCCCCCCCCCCCCGCCCCCCACGCGCCACCCTGTCAAACAGAGCCGAGCCATAATAAAGTGGAGGTGGGAATGGGAAAAATATTAATTAGTGAAGTAGAAGTGGTGATGGAGGAATGATAGGCAACAAGAGGAAACCACAGACCATCTTCCAGTCTAAAAAATTTCATTTCCAACTCAAAAAAAAATTAGCATGATTAATTAAGACCCATCCGTAAGAACCTTGATTAGAGACCAACAAAATCTTACAAATATCCTAATTGATCGCATCGTATGTCGCAAACAAGCATCATTTAACTACCGTACACTACATTTTGATTAAAGACAAACAAATATAGTACGAATACTAAATACTCTACTTGTTTGAAATGACGGAGGGCTACAGCTGGTTTTGAAGAAAACCATTAACGTAATGTACGTGATATCGTTGTGGAACCGAGTGATTTGGAAAAGGAGTGGTTTAACCTCCGCTTTAAAAATCGAGTAATTTTCAAAACAAACCGAGTTGGTTGTAGCATATACTAGTTTTTACTACTAAAGAGGTCATTCTCTGTGAAGAGATCTAGGCTCTTTCCTCATCGAATGAGTTGCTGCATATTCGTGAATGAATACCTCTACGCAAAGTAAAAATTAAAGCTACCTTTTTGAAAAATGTGGTTCTATAATATCTTTTAGATTTCTTTTCTTTTTGTTAATCTTATAAATGAAGTTTCGTCATTTAAGCTCCTAATATCACAAAAGAAACGTAAATAAAACACACATATATGTCATCCGCATTCGTCACAGGGACCCGATTTTTTACCGTAAGATTACTTAATTTAGTGCAGGCGGGATCAGGACTAGCGCGGATGCAAAACATATATAGTGTCTACTAATATATCATATATATAAGTAGCATTCGTCTCACATATTTATAAGAGCATCACAGATATCATAGAAAAATCAAATATATGAAATATAGGATTATTAGGAGTTCTGTGTTTTAGATTAAGGCACTAACAAAAACATGGATTACACGGTTGTGATAAATAGCCAAGGCCATATCCCTATATCTCTACGAGTGCGGCAAGCAACCCAGCCAATTCTAGAGTTAGGTGACCGGTCTCGACTCCTCGAGATGGCCACCCACAGGACTCTCGAACCCGGTTACTTGAGCACCCCGTCTTGGGTCAATGCTAATGCGGAAAAGTAAATAATATACATCAAGGTGACACATCCTCACTCCCGGATGTGCCCCAAATAAAAGAATATTAAATACAAGAATTTACATGAATGAAAGTATAAAACTCTCATCTCAAAAAAAACCCAGCTATTCAATCACGACGATTACAATATATCATATCCAAACAACAACACAATAATATCACATGGTATCAACGTAAGTAAATATATCTATCTCTTATGTCATTGATCTATAGCAACGAGATTAGGGAATACCATCACATATTACACTTACGGTCGTTGAAAAGAAATAAAAACTGCAAAAATTAAAATCCGCAACAGTAGACATCATAAAGCCGAATTATCTCATAGCCTGAATTTCATGCCTAACCACTAAAAACCTTACTTTTTAAGCCTCGAAATGAAAATCGTTTCCAATGAAAAAGCCCGGGAATTCATTAAGATTCCCGGTGAATTAATCGAAGGTCCGTCAGGAATATTAGGGGATGGCCCCATTCCCGAGAGGTCGTCGACGAAGTGGCCTTGAGCGGGACACCATGGCCGAGAGCACCCAAGTGGATGCTCTAAGCTATGGGGTTCTCCCATGGTCACTTTGTTGGGGCAATGGGGTGTGGTACTTCTCTAGTATCTCCCGACGAGTTTTCGTGTATGTTATGAAATTACGACGAAGTTTAGATCCAAATCTAAACTCCGTGTTGATTTCAAAAATAAAGCTAAAAAGTTAGATTTATATAACTAGTTTTCACAAAACTAATTAATGTGGATTCTAAAAATTGCAACAAACAAGTACAACATTTAAACGATGTTAACATTTCGATCAACTTTCTTTTCAACTTCAATAAGCATATACTAAAACCACTTGAGCCCCAACTAAATCACCCAGAAAACCCATTTCCACATGATACAACCCTAAAAGAAATTTGGGGCCCAAACGCGATCAAGTCATGGCAGATCTACGGTCAAGGCCATAGCCTAGGCCACGGATCCGCGACGTCTTATTGACGTTAGGGGATCCGTTTTCTTTTGGGACTATAAAATTACCTGCATGATTTTTTGAACATTTTTATTTTGAAAAATATTGTGGTTTAAAAAAATGGACAGAAAGGTGATTTAATCGGAAAAAATTTGGTCGATCGAATAGTTTAACTTCGTCTAAACTTTGCATAAGCCTCTAGTTTGGTTTTGATACCATGAAAATAAACACTAGCATCTCTACTAGGGTTTTAGGGAAAGTAAGTTTGCAATTTAAAAAATTTTAGAGGGCTAAGTCTACAAACAAGGATCGAACTAAAGGTTTAAAATTTAAAAGAAAGCAAATAGAGTTAAAGCTAAGTGATAGCAGAGCTACAACCTTTGTAGCCACGTCCATCACTTCTAAACCTCCATATAGAAGTTCCTTAAACTCTTCTTGAAGAATAGATCAAGCTTGCTAGAAGTCTTCAATGTCAAAGACGATCCACCTTGAGGCAACTCCAGCATAAGCTTTCACTTCACTAAATATACTTATAAGGAAAAGAACAACTTAAACTAATTTGCTAATTTAGTTTGGATTGAAGTAGGATTTTTGCTTACTTATTTTTCTTTTCCTTTTATTCACTTTTTCTCAAGAAGAAAATCAAGAGAGGAGATGAAGAATATGAAGATAAGAATAAGCATGGAATTGTGATAAATTTTCTAGAGATTAGCCATGGTTATCTTTAAGAATACAACAATAATGAGTCACTCATTCTATACACATCTTTAACAAATGACTCATTTTCTTTTATCTTTAAAGATAAATGATAAATCTCTCGATACTTATCTCATTTCAAACATGATTCTCATACATCCATCTTCAATGTATTATCAACCATGACACAATATGTGTGTGTGTGTGTTATATTTATATCATATATAAATAATACATAAAGAGAAAGAAAAATAAAGTGAGCATAATATTAGTTTATATATATATATCAAATCAACATTTGATTTAATAATCCGGTTATATCATAAATAATCCAGCTAATATTAAATAGCACTAGATTAAAATACAGTATCATATGCCCGTATTTAATCGAGCTCCCACAAATATCTCTATATATGACTTACTTTGTTTCGCTTATGCCAGGAAAGCTTTATGTGGGACTCTGAAGACTTGCCAATACGCTGGTAATGATCAAATCAAACATCTACAAGCACGTCAGTGGTACTGGCTTCATGTAACGGCTACCTAGGTATTGAACGAAATAAAAGATCAACAAGTAAATTTTTCCAAACTCCCTGTAGAGCCTATAAGCGCCACTTACTATACAGTCCGGTCTCTTCGTCTATGTGTTGCATGTCTGGGGGTGGAATCATCAGACCCTAATAATCCGATAAGTCATGTCGATGTGTGGCTTATAACCGGTCGAGAAACTACTGATAACACTTATAAGTAAATCAAATCAGTCCTGGCCAGGGACTTGCAGTTATAACCAATCGAGTATAGCACAATATCAACTCCCAATACCAGGAGAGAAGAAACTTCTCTTATCGCTCACTGCCTTCAAATGCCTCGGGACTGTACCCAACTACCACATGTTTGTACGAATCAGTAGAGTGGTGGTAGAGAGGTAATCAAAGCAGAGTGGGAACCACACAAAACACTATGACGATTTTGGGTCTACAGACTAATCTGCACTAGTGTCACCAGAGAACTGCTATCTAACGATAGGTATGGTACCATCTAGGAGTTATCGGCGAGTCCGTTCGGTGTACTCAGTCTCCAATGAGCACCAGTATACAATCTTTAGTGTCAAACACCAATGGTTGTGGGATCAACCTAAAAGTTCTTGGTGTCTTCGCTACTAACCCGCGGCCAATACGGAATACGAAAACGAAAATTTTGATGGCACTAAAAACTTATAACTAAGAATCTATACCAAACACCTAAACTAGCAATGACAAAAGGATAGAAATCATAAACTTTGTAGCTTCTTCATTTGCTCCAATTGGATTGGACTCTAACATGCTCTCAAGAGCTCCGGATCGCGCTTGCAAGCCAGTCTTCCTTCACCGAAGATGATTCACCCGAAGGAACCAAGTTCAAGCTTCAACTTTATCAATGAAGTAACTAAAGATCCTATGTTGCTAATCTAGGATGCTTAGTAATGTGTGTGAGTGCTCTAGCATTTTTCTTTCTCTTTATCTTCATGATTCTCAACTAATGAGAGGGAAGAAGAAGAAGAAGAAGAAAAAGAAGAAAAAGAGCCATGGAAGATAGAGAAGCAAAATGGTAGAATGAAAATTCCATCATCAATTCAAGCATGATTCATTTTGTTTTGTAAAAAGAATTTTCTCCACTTAAAATTACAGCCATGCTTGAATAATGTGTGCAAATGAATATATAATTCATTTGCCCATAACCTCCACCATTTATTTCTTCCACCTCATTTCATAATTTCTTTACAAAAAAAATAAAAACCTAGAAATGAGTTGTCCTCTTTATAGAAGTATTCTTGTATAAATACAAGAATACGTCCCCGCAAAAACATGTCCATATTCGTATTAAAATAGGAATACCCAAGAGATAGAAAAACACAATGAGCATAATACTAGAATATACATATCGAAATATATATGTAAATTATTAAATCAAAATTTGATTTAATAATCCGGCTTAATCCTAAGACGGCTAGTATTATCATCTGCCCAATTAAAGTCCGTGTGGCTAGCACACATGCCTAATCGGAACCTTGCAATTATTAATATATGACCACTTCATCATTTTTAATGAACCGGAAAAACCCTCAGTGTGGTACTCTAAAGTCTCGTCAATACGCTGGCAGTGGGTTTAACCACAAGCACTTCAGGAGCACTAACTGTACATAACGGCTACCCAGGTATTGAGCAAAAGGAAGGCCTACGAGCAAACTTATCCATACCTCCACTGAGCCTGTCTGTCACAATCTCCATACAGTCTGGTCTCTTCATCTGAAAGAATCGCATACCGGGTCTAGGGGTGGATAACGTCAGACCCCCACTAACCCGATAAGTCATGCTGGTCTGAAGCTCATCACCCACTGAGAAACTACTGATATCACATCAGTAAATCTCATCCACCTTGACTAAGGATTTTTGGTAATTGCTGACCCAACACAGTGCAATATCGACTCCCAAACCAGGAGAGACAAATCTCTGACGATTGTTCACTGCCTCCATATGGCTCGGGACTATATCCAACTAAAAACTGTTTGCATAACTCTTTTGGGTTGTGATAGGGTAGTAATCTAAGTACAGTGGGAACTCACATGAGACAAATGAAAATATCAGGTCAAAGGACTAACCTGTACTCATGCTACAAGAGATCTTCCATCTGACGATAGGTATAATACCATCTAGAAGTTCTCGGTAGGTCTATCCAGTATACTCACCTCCAGTGAGCACCTGTATATAATCTTAGGTGACTCAACACCGATGGCTTGTAAGACCTTGCCAGCACTCCTCATCGGAGTCTCGAAGCGTATACACTAACCTACTCTGAAGTATCGTGCCCAGTCTCGATACTCGCTCGACTAGGGACATTTAAGAATGTGATTATGGACCACCAAGCTCCCACATATATGATCGCCATCATAATGCTGGTAGTCAAGCAATAAACTATGAGCTTTATCAAAATATATACACATAATGATAAAAACAAAACAAATAGCAAACTATCATCTCGAGTAAGACTGTTCTACCTGTATAAGTTCTCGTTCAATTATCATAATCGCCTACTTGCAATTACAATAATTGCCTTAAGGGCACTATATCCAACAATCTCCCACTTTCACTTAAGGTTAATTATTGCGATATCGCATACTCACAGCTCGTGTGCTACCGAATACTTAACTTCTTTACTAGTCAGTTTCTCAAAAATCGTTTTAAGAAACTTACGTGTTCGAGAAATAATCTCAGTGAGTGGATCCGCTCCAATTTTTCTATCTATATCTCTCTATACCTCAACTTCGCGGAGAACGACTATCTCTCGAAATGAACGATAACTGTCTTAGAACTTATCTGGATATCTGATGAGACCTTGTTCATAACATGAACACCAAATCCAACAAGTTTCTTAGACTGTATCCATTGCTAATGTAATCATCATCCAGTGCCATGACCACCTCAGTATCCTACTTGGGAAACCTATCCAACATACTGCACCTCAACAGAGGGAAAACTATTAACTCAGACAACCACTCTGTCATCCAGGTCATCTTGGAACCCTGAAATGATAACTGCCTCCTTCGGGAGGCTGCCGTTACCATATACCAAGAACATCATCTTATATTTATAATTGCTTCCTAATGTTTCACCAGGATTGGATTAATATCTGCTTATTGCAGCTAGTGCAAAAAGCAATATCTGGTTTGATACTTGACAAAGCATGATTGACTTAATTGCCTAAGCAAGTGATATGTCATTCATGAAAATCTCTCTCCTCATCAGTTTAGAAGACATCTCTTTAGAAAGGGTGACTCCATCACCTGCGGGTATACCACCACGCCAGAAGTCGTCCATTCTAAAACACTTTAGAATAGTGTCAAAGTACCAGAATTGGGACACTTTCCAAATCTAGATCTAAAACCATAGATTTAGTCACCAGAATCCTTGGTATTTTGTCCAGATCCTATGTAGAGAAAACACCTTGTGACAACCACAGTATAACCGATCGTAGTATAGGAACATCACTTCCTATCAGGAGCATGTCATCCAAATATCAGGACATCACTCCCTATTGCCTTCTTACCAGGTCCATCTGTTGTTCTGACGAAGTCAATATCTTTAACTTTCACATCAAACTGATGACCAATTCCGCTCTCCTTACTTTAGTATATAAATAAACATAAGCAACTTACCCACCACGCTTCCGCTGCTCCCATGGACTACAACAACCTTTTGGCAGAGTCATATACACGTACACTTCTAAATTCAATTTAGAATGACATTATAAGCATCCACCTGCCAGATCCCACAGTCAAGGACAGTAGTAGTGACAAGCTTAAGTTGTCAAAACCTTCCTGTCACCGTCTTTGAGGAAACTGAAGTACCTCTCGAATGGCTGAGGTTACCCACTAAAATTGCAAAGTGGCTAATGGATTTTTAAATCCAATTGAATCTCCAGGTTCTACTAAATTTTCAGTAACCATTTGTGGTTCTGGAATCAATTCCAGTTCTACAATACTCCTATTTGTTTCTTTTGCAAAAAGATTCCTTTTATAAAAAGGTGGCGAGTCAAGAACAAATTAACTTTTATCTTGAAATGGTAGAATTTAAACCCTTGCTAAAAGCCTGGAATAATCCACAAACTGCTATTACTGAAGCATGCCATGAGTTTGTTAGAATTCATCTTTTAAACAGAAACCGGATAACTCCATATTTTAATATTCTCAAGATATGCAACCATTCTATGTTCATATCGAATCAAAGGCATTAATTTAGATGGAACCATATTCAATTGGTATGCAACCATTTCCAATGCATATCAACTAAATGGAAAAAGGCCATTCAGTATTACTCATCATGGAGCGCACCTCCGGATGAATAACCTGAGAGAGAAGAAAGTTCTCAAATATTACTATGATAGAATACCTAGCATAAGTATCTACATCATCGATCATCTCGAAGAATCCTGATACTTCCAACGCATGGTTTTCTACTTTATTCTTATATCTATAACTTCTTAAATTTTGGACCTTGTATTTCAACGAAATACGTGTCTAAAACCAGAGAAGACATAAGTAAACGGAATAGAGTACGAGTACCAAACCCTTGTCTTAATGGACATTGGACAACATACATTACCATGTATAAGTCTCTAGAGTATACTAACTCAAATTCCGTATGTTGTAAGTTGAAAACTGTATTTTGGTTAAGAATGTCTATACCGTTAATCAATGCACCTTACCTTATCCTCAACTGATAAAGGTAAATGTTTAGAAAAAAAATTTCAAAATTTATATCTCATTTTATAAAATAAAGATACAGATATATCATTTAAAAAATTGGTGCATAACAACAGTTATTCAAAACCAAATAGTTGTCGTTAGGCAAAACCCAGATGACTTCTTCAAATATCACCAATTACAAAGAATTCTGATATTGAGGATCTACTCACCAAATTTCCCAATATTTTACTCCCACTCAGTATCTGTAATGTCTTACAGATGTGAGATCCAAGTCTGGTAAATATATACCCTGAAGTCGGAATCTAATCAGGAAAGCAGTTTCCAATTAACATCGCATAAGAAAACTGAAACATGAAAATATTTCTAGGGGTGGCTAGGTATTCCTAGTAATGTCTCTTCAATTATCCAGATTTATGACAGTACTCGCAGATTCCTTTTCCCTCACTATAATCCATTTTTATGTCTTTACTTCTTACCTTCAGTACACCACATTTAGGCTAATTGGTTTTCTTCTTTTCCTACCATTCAGCACCAGCTTAAAATTTGGAAGAAGTCTATCCAATATGCATAATACGTGTACTCTCCTAATAGTTGTTAGTTATATGTATTCCCTAGAGGCCATTACTATACATAGGATGTATATTGTAGTGGATGCTTGGACATATATAGGGAGGACTTTCTTGCTCGACATGATAGTATGCTATCTGGTTGATCTTTACCTCAACGTGTATACGCATTGTCTCTCTGTTACATGTTGGTAAAGCCCTTAGGATGTGTACTTGACTACCTGGACTATGATGCGGATCATACTAGTGGGGACATGGTAATCCATAAGTACATCCTTCAAAGTCCCTAGTCGCGGGTGTATCGAGACGGGGCATCGATATACCAGAGTAGACTAGCGTATACCTTCTCGACCCATACAGATGGGCGATGGATGATCCCATATCCATCGGTGTTTGACATCAGAGATGATATACGGGTGCTCAGTAGAGACTGGGTACACTGGACGGACTCGCCGAGAACTCCCAGATGGTATTATACCTTACGTCAGATGGCAGTTCTCTGGTGACACTGGTACAGAGTAGTCTGTTGACCCGAGATAGTCATAGAGTCTTGTGTGGTTCCCACTGTGCTTTGATTTCCACCTTACCACCTCCAAGAGGGCGTGCAAAATGGTGGTTTTTGGGTACAGTCCCGAATCACATGGAGGCAATGAGCGATAGGAGGGGATTTGTCTCTCCCGGTATAGGGAGTTGATGTTGCGCTGTGTTCGATTGGCTATAACCGGAAATCCCTGGCCAGGGTTGCTGAGATTTACTGGTAAGTGTTACCAGTAGTTTCTCGAATTGTTATAGACCTCATATCGACACGACTTATCGAGCTATTGGGGTCTGACGTTTACCACCCCTAGGCGAGATATGCGACATATCAGACGATCAGACCGGACTGTACGGTAAGTGTTACTGGTTGGATTCACAGGAGTGTGAGCGGGCTTGCTCGTCGTTCTTCTGATCGCTCAATACCCGAGTGGCCTTTACGTTTAGCACACCGCTTGCGGCTTGTGGGTGTTTGATATGATCATCATCTGCTGCCGGCGTATTGACGAGTCTTTAGAGTCCTACACAGAGGTTTCCTGGCTCAAGCGAAACGAAATAGGAGCGCATATGAGATATGTGCGGGACCGAGAATGATACCAGTATATGATACTAGATCTGATTCTCGCGATTTGTAACATTGCTCAGTTATATGCGATATAGCCGGGTTATCGGATCAAGTGTTGATTCGATAAGATGTTACTGTTGATACTAGTCGGTTATATGCGATATGACCGGATCATTAAATCAAGTGTTGATTTAATGATTTAATGTATAATTATATATTTGATATATTACTTTGCATTAACTAGTATCGGTTCACTTTAAATGGATTTTCTCACTTGGATTGTGCACATTGTATATGTGATATACTTTTGTACACAAGTTTGTATCATGTTTGATGATACATGCTCACTAGGGTTTGTGTAAAGATTAAACCATGGTTGTGTAATGGTTAGGGTTTTCATTTTCTTATTCATTTATTTATTTATTTCATTTATTTTATTTTGGAAAAGAAAAAGGGAAAATGGTGGCTTTCTTTGTTTGTATTTTGAAGCTTCATGAAGGTTTGACTAAGTCACCATTTTGTCTCATGCTTAACCCTAACCATTCCACTTAACCCTAGTCTATTCTCTACACTTGACTATGGTTACATTATGATAAGTATTCATTTTATTTCCTTTTTGAAAAATACTCATCATAATATTCATCTTCTTCTTCTTCTTCTTCACTTGAAGAAAGCTTGCTTCAACAATGGCAACTTGAGCAAATGAGTGAGAAATCCAATTCTAAAGTGAACCCACTTCCTATTTCTTCATTCTCTACCTCTTGCCAAGTAGTAGAATGTGTTTTCTTCATAAGTTTCATGACTTGATGAAGTGGGAGCTTGATCTAGTGATGCCTCGACGTAGATCATCTTCGGCACGAAGCCGACGACCTTGCCCGCCCATTTCTCCGATGAAGCCGATGCTAGAGCCCGGGTTTCCATTTGGACAGCGAGGAGACTTCATTGCGGAGCTATGGAGGTGGAGGACCGGATCTACAAAGGTTGTATTTCCGTTCTTTATTAGTAAAGTAGTTTACTAGTTCTTTTATCGCCTAAACTTCTAGCCAACGATCCGTATTATGGTTTGTAGGCACCCGTAAAATTTGAAATTGGCATGGTTGTTGCCTTGTGAGACCTCTTGAGAGTGCCTAGGAACCCTACTGTGGTATCAGAGCCTAGCTAGAGCCTTAGGTGAAGTCTAGACGAAGTTTGAAACCCGAACGAACCGAAACCCTAACACAAAAAGTGCTCTCTGGACTTTTTCTAAAAACTGGGTTTTTTCCAGATTAAAAATGCTTAAAAAATTTAGCAGGGAATTCTAAGAATTACGGCGCAAAAATTATCTCATGATCCCTCTAATGCGCGGCGGAACCGCGGCATAAGCCTAGCTTATGCGGCGGTTCCGCGGCAAAAGTGTGACGTCACACTCCCAATTTTGCACAGTAACTTCTTTTATTCAGTACTGAGTTCTCTGGGTATTTTTAAATATTATTCAAGAGTTGAATTTTCTGGGGTTGTTTTGGGGATTCGGTGTTTCGATCAGAGTATCAGATTTTGTCTATGTGGCTTTCCGGATATTTTAGAATATGCTAAAAAGTTCGACCGGATATAAATACCCAATTTTTCCCTGTCGGGAAATTTCCAAGTGTTGGATTTTTCCATAGTTTAACGATGTTCTAAGTAGCGCAAGTAACGCGATGGTCCCTCTAGAAGACAACAAACCTTAACTCGATTATGTGACCGTCTTGAACTGCCCTTTGAACCTTAGGGTTTTGGGCAGTACGGCGTGCCACATGTGAGGCGTTGGCTTGACCCTTCTACGGCTGGACCGTTGGTACTGAGGCACGAACTGAATGTTGTCAGACTTATTTCATGTGTTGATCTGTATCGGGAAAACTTGGGTGTTTGACTGTTCGATCGAAAAGTTTAACATTTTCTATTTTATCTGGAATGTGATACAATAATTGGAATTCACAAGAAGTTATGAGATAACTGAATGAATGTTATAAATCTAGCGGTTTAGTCTCACTTGATCGGTTGCCACGGAATTTTGATGTGATCAAAAGTCCGTCGCAATCACGTAGCGTACGCGGATACTCGCCGGGTAAACTTAATAGACAGCTACACCCCATAACCCCGACCAAGTGACTGTAGGAGAACCCCATCGCCGAAAGCATCCGTTCGGGTGCTCGCGGTGGCGGTGTTCCGCCTTGGTGCACTTTGTCGACGCCGTCGGGGATGCGGCCGTCTACTGAAGTTTGCGACGAGCATTCGATCAGGATGTCGGGAATCTTGTTGAATTGCCCGACTTGATATTGAAAAGAGTTTTCGATTATGAGACTAAAATGCGGGGTTTATAATTGTTAGGCATGCGATGTCTAAAGAATTCATTTGGTCAGGCATACGATGTCTGAGGTGGTTGCGGATTCCAACTGTTGTAGTTTTACACTTTCTTTTCTGTGACCGTAAGTGTAATATGTGATATCGCCGGTTTCGTTGCTATATGTCAACGACAATTGGGATACGCATGTTTACTTACGTTGATGACATGTGATGTTATGTGTTGCTGGATATGTTATATTGGATCGTCGTGTTTGAATAGCCGGGGGGTTTTTATGTGACATGGGTGTTTTTCATTTTCATTCATGTAAAAACTTGTATGTAATATTCTTTTATTGGGGCGCTTCCAGGTTGCGGAAGATGTCACCGTTTGTATATTATTTACTTTTCCGCACTAGGATAGACCCAAGGAGGGGAGCACAAGTAACCGGGTTCTGGAGTCCAGTAGGAGACCAACTCGAGGAGTCGAGTCCGGGTCTCCTAACTCTAGAATTGGTAGGGTTGCTTGCCGCTCTCGTAGGGGTCTAGGGGTGTGGGTTTGGCTATTCATCATGACCGTGGAATCCGTGTTTTATACTGGCTCGTATTGAAAACACGGACGTCCTAGTATATCCAATATTTCATATGTTTCTTCTGCTGGGATATCTGTGATGTGATCATGTGATGTTCTGTGATAGATACAGTATATAGTATATATGATATATTATATAGACGTTACTTATGTTTTACACCCGTGCTAGCCCTGCCCCGCTCTGTCGTTAGTTACCTAACCTAACGGTGCACGAGGGGACATCGAGGCGAATGCGGATGGCATAAGTGTACGTCGTATTTATCTGTGATGTTTAGGTAACTTAAATGATGGGACTTCATTAATGAGATTAATGAAATAAAAGAAACCTAAGATGTTGTGGAATCGAATTTCAAAATAAAACAGGTAGCTACAGTTCTTGCTTTGCACAGTGATATATATGATATATCCTGCACCTTATTCGATGAGGAAAGGACCGAGATCCCTTCACCGGGAGTGACTCCTTTAGCAATAACTGGCAGATGCTACACACTCGGTTTGTCTTTTGATTGCTTTTAAGAGTTTTTGCTTTGCACAGTGATATATATGATATATCCCGCACCTCATTCGACGAGGAAAGGACCGACGATCCCTTCACCGGGAGTGACTTCTTTAGCAAAACTAGGAAAACCTCAAAAGCACTCCATTTTTAAAATCATTTGATTCTACAACGATATCAAGTTCATTACGCAATAGGTTTTCAGAGAAACCTGTCGTAGTCCTCCGTCATTTCAGATAAGTACTAGTTAGTATTCGTGCTGCGGTTGTTTGGCATACATCAAGGCGTAGTGTACGGTAGCTAACTAGTGCTTATCTGCCAGCATATGATGCGATTGGATTAGGGTATTCGTACGGCGTTGTTTGGCATGCGTCAAGGGTCGTGCGGGTGGGTTTAATTCAATCAAGAAATGTACGGGTTGAACTTGACTAGCGGACTATGGGTTGTTTGGCATGCGTCAAGCTCATAGCACGCTAGGGGCAAAATATTATCGGGAATTTCAAGTGTTGAAATTTGCAATGAGATTGCATACCTTCTATGAGATAGTTGGATCCCGATACCCGCTGCGAGTAAGAGTTACTCCTGGGAGAGTTTTACACATTACAATTAGCCGATCAAGTAGGTGTCTAGAAAGGTGTCAACGGGGTTACGCCTCTGGGAAAACGAGATTTACATTAATTAGGTTCGTGCGAAAGCACGGGGGACCTCCCTCAAAGTACCGACACTGGCCTGGCTGAAAGATTGGCGAACTTGTAGTGTGTAATTAATCCCGGCTAGTCTTTCCTTTTAGGGTTTGAAGGAAGATTTGATAAAAAGCAGTGGGAGCCATCCTGATTAGATAAAATAATAACCAATCTATTCTTGCAAGAGCGCACGCTGAGTGTTTTCTTCTCTCTCTCTCCAGGTAGCGACCATATCACGCCTTAATCAAGATAATAATACGGAATATTGACCGAACCCGCTTGTTATACTGAGCTGGGGAACATTGGTCCCGCTCCAACTTATAATTGTTATAAGACAGAGCAGGAAATTGGGGATTACCTGAATTCCCGTGCCGCCCAAACGAAGAGAGTGCATGCTGATGCATCATCTTCGGGTGTGTTCATTACAAAGAACTGTTTCTCTGTATCCTCTACGTCCTTGGTATGTGATACCAGATCAGGATCCTAGATATGTAATCTGTTACATAGGGCTACAGATAGGTAGAGAACTGAGAACGGGTGATAAGTTTCATGAGACAGAAAACGGGGCAAGTATTGCAGCCAAGTCTGTTGGTCACTGTCACCCTGTTTTACCAATACATTGATTCTGAACGAATGTTATTAGATACCGAACCTGATATACAAAATGATATCAGTCTCTTTATTAGTAAAGAAATGATAAAATTTTGTATTGTTGGATAATGTTTTGAACATTTCCTATATCAAAAGTTGATCGGTTCAGGCACGTTATCTAAAAGCGTTGATGTTCTAAATCAAACTACAGTTCTTTAGTATACGGAACACACACAAGAGGAAGAGTTCAGAAATGAACGAATCCTTCTTGAGGCATTGTAGACTAGGTCATATCAATGTGACCCGACTAGCTGAAGTTACATGTAGATGCATATTTAAATCAGTTTGAATTTACATCTCATGAAACTTGCCAGTCATGTCACAAAGATAAAATGACCTCAGCTCTGTTTATTGGAAACAGAGAAAGAGTTAGTAAACTCTTGGGACTGATACATGATGATGTATGTAAGGTCCCCAGTCTATAAATGCCAAGACCGGTTCTTTGTACTTCATTACATTCTCTGATAATTTCTCAAGATTCAGACCTATGTTCCTGTTGAAACACAAGTCCAAACCTTTTGAGATATTCACAGAATATAAGTTAGAAGTAGAGAACCAAAAAATACGGGTATAAGTATTATGTCTTATGATGAGATCAAGGAGGAGAATACTTGAGCACGGAAATCCTGGACTATTCTAAAGGAGAATGAGATTCTCTCTCAGCATTACTCCTCCGTATACACCATAGCACGATGGTATATCGGGGTGGAGCAATCACACCCTATATGATAAGGTGTGCTCTATGATGAGTACTACTGAGTTACCTATTTCCTTTTTGGGAGTTATGCACTTGAGAAGCTGCATACCTATTGAATAGGGTTCAAATCAAATCAGTTGCCTACCACTTCATATTTGATATGATAAGGGAAGAGCCCATATCTTAAGTTAGTTAAGATTTGGGGTTGTCCAGCCTATGTCTGAAAAGCAAAATCCGGACAAGCTCGAGGCAAGGTCTGTTATGTACAACTGGAAAGGTTCCAGCTATACAAACAATAGCAGATGATTTGGTAGAACCAAAGGATTCAGTAGATACCAACGAACCTCAGCCTCTCCACCGATCTAGTAAGGTTCCTCACCCGCCTGAGAGATACTTCGGTTTTTCTATGGCAGTGGGAGCGAGGATTGCATCATGAGATGATGACCCAACTAGTTTCGAGCAGGCCATCGAGAGTAGGGACTCTGTAAGAATGGCTGGATGCTTAGCGATCTGAGATGGAATCCTTATACACCAACAAAGTATGGACTTTAGTTGCTTTATCTGAAGGGTTAAATCCCCATCAGGAGCAAGTATATCTTGAGAAGATTACTTGGTGTACTTGGAAAGGTTAAGACTTTCAAAGATAGACTTGTTAAAGCTTTTCGTCATCGACCAGGCGTGGATAATGATGAAACCTTTTCAAGTGGCTGTGCTTAAGTCCATCCAGATCCTATTTGCCACGGCTACATATCATGACTACGATATCTGGTGGTTGGGTGTCATGACAGCTTTTCTAAATGATGTTTTAGAAGAGAACGTATGTAAGTACACAGTTAGAGGGCCTCATAGACAGTGGGAGCATCGGAAACGTGTACAAGATGCTTTATTGGAAAAAGCAGGTATCGCGGAGTTGGAACATCTGTTTTGATGTGTTAGTCAAAGAGTTTGACATCATCAAAATGGTAGATGAACCTTGTATAAACAAAAAGGTAGTAGGGAGTATAGTGACGATCCTCGTAGAGTACGTGGATGACATGCTCTTGATAGGGAAGGAGTTTCCTATGCTACGCTCGGTCAATCTCCGCTTATCACAATAATTCTCCACATAGGATCAAAGTGATACCTCCTAAATCCTGGGTTTTAGATCTATGAGATAGATCTAAATGGATGTTAGGATTCTCACTAGTTGTAGTGAGAAGGTATCAATCGACCCTGGGAAGAATCACTGGAATGGTTCCAGGGTGATAAAGACGACTGAATGTCAGTCACAGGCATTGTCTTTACCCTCAGTGGAGGGACGGTATGTTGGAAAAGTTCCAAGCTAGATACCGTGGCATACTAGACGACAAAGGCTGGATACATCGCTACTTAAGATGCTACCAAAGAGGCAGTCTGGGTGTATATTGGTTCATGAGATGAACTACGAATCAACCATTGTGAGACAATGGAGTTGTGGCTTATGCCAAGGAACGCCGGTCCCATCAGTGATCCAGACATATTCTAAGGCAGTATCACCTGATCATGGAGATGGTTGATCTCCAGGGTGATCGAGGTTTGGAGAGAGACTCAGAGGACAAACACAGCGGATCCACTCACAAAGGCCTGTTCCCAGAGAGAGATTTTTATGGGATGGTTGAGTATAAGATACTACAACCACTGCTATCAGAAGGCCCTAGTGCAAGTGGGAGATTGTTAGTTATATGTATGCCCTAGAGGCCATTACTATACATAGGATGTATATTGTAGTGGATGCTTGGACATATATAGGGAGGACTTTCTTGCTCGACATGATAGTATGCTATCTGGTTGATCTTTACCTCAACGTGTATACTCATTGTCTCTCTGTTACATGTTGGTAAAGCCCTTAGGATGTGTACTTGACTACCTGGACTATGATGCGGATCATACTAGTGGGGACATGGTAATCCATAAGTACATCCTTCAAAATCCCTAGTCATGGGTGTATCGAGACGGGGCATCGATATACCAGAGTAGACTAGCGTATACCTTCTCGACCCATACAGATGGGCGATGGATGATCCCATATCCATCGGTGTTTGACATCAGAGATGATATACGGGTGCTCAGTAGAGACTGGGTACACTGGACGGACTCGCCGAGAACTCCCAGATGGTATTATACCTTACGTCAGATGGCAGTTCTCTGGTGACACTGGTACAGAGTAGTCTGTTGACCCGAGATCGTCATAGAGTCTTGTGTGGTTCCCACTGTGCTTTGATTTCCACCTTACCACGTCCAAGAGGGCGTGCAAAACGGTGGTTTTTGGGTACTGTCCCGAATCACATGGAGGCAATGAGCGATAGGAGGGGATTCATCTCTCCCGGTATATGGAGTTGATGTTGCGCTGTGTTCGATTGGCTATAACCGGAAATCCCTGGCCAGGGTTGCTGAGATTTACTGGTAAGTGTTACCAGTAGTTTCTCGAATTGTTATAGACCTCATATCGACACGACTTATCGAGCTATTGGGGTCTGACGTTTACCACCCCTAGGCGAGATATGCGACATATCAGACGATCAGACCGGACTGTACGGTAAGTGTTACTGGTTGGATTCACAGGAGTGTGAGCGGGCTTGCTCATCGTTCTTCTGATCGCTCAATACCCGGATGGCCGTTACGTTTAGCAGACCGCTTGCGGCTTATGGGTGTTTGATATGATCATCATCTGCTGCCGGCGTATTGACGAGTCTTTAGAGTCCTACACAGAGGTTTCCTGGCTCAAGCGAAACGAAATAGGAGCGCATATGAGATATGTGCGGGACCGAGAATGATACCAGTATGTGATACTGTATCAGATTCTCGCGATTTGTAACATTGCTCGGTTATATGCGATATAGCCGGGTTATCGGATCAAGTGTTGATTCGATAAGATGTTACTGTTGATACTAGTCGGTTATATGCGATATGACCGGATCATTAAATCAAGTGTTGATTTAATGATTTAATGTATAATTATATATTTGATATATTACTTTGCATTAACTAGTATCGGTTCACTTTAAATGGATTTTCTCACTTGGATTGTGCACATTGTATATGTGATATACTTTTGTACACAAGTTTGTATCATGTTTGATGATACATGCTCACTAGGGTTTGTGTAAAGATTAAACCATGGTTGTGTAATGGTTAGGGTTTTCATTTTCTTATTCATTTATTTATTTATTTCATTTATTTTATTTTGGAAAAGAAAAAGGGAAAATGGTGGCTTTCTTTGTTTGTATTTTGAAGCTTCATGAAGCTTTGACTAAGTCACCATTTTGTCTCATGCTTAACCCTAACCATTCCACTTAACCCTAGTCTATTCTCTACACTTGACCATGGTTACATTATGATAAGTATTCATTTTATTTCCTTTTTGAAAAATACTCATCATAATATTCATCTTCTTCTTCTTCTTCTTCTTCTTCTTCACTTGAAGAAAGCTTGCTTCAACAATGGCAACTTGAGCAAATGAGTGAGAAATCCAATTCTAAAGTGAACCCACTTCCTATTTCTTCATCCTCTACCTCTTGCCAAGTAGTAGAGTGTGTTTTCTTCACAAGTTTCATGACTTGATGAAGTGGGAGCTTGATCTAGTGATGCCTCGACGTAGATCATCTTCGGCACGAAGCCGACGACCTTGCCCGTCCATTTCTCCGATGAAGCCGACGCTAGAGCCCGGGTTTCCATTTGGACAGCGAGGAGACTTCATTGAGGAGCTATGGAAGTGGAGGACCGGATCTACAAAGATTGTATTTCCGTTCTTTATTAGTAAAGTAGTTTACTAGTTCTTTTATCGCCTAAACTTCTAGCCAACGATCCGTATTAGGGTTTGTAGGCACCTGTAAAATTTGAAATTGGCATGGTTGTTGCCTTATGAGACCTCTTGAGAGTGCCTAGGAACCCTACAATAGTAAGTGCCCTCACAACCTGAGAGAAAGTAAAGATAAAAGACAACCGAATAATCCTATTCAATTTCTCCAGAACCCGTGGCCATCCTCGAACTGAAACAAGTTTCTTCGAGTTCGTATGTAACTATACGAGATGGCCTTTCCAAACAATATGGATCCCCATAGTGATACGGGGTGTTTTGGATAAAAGCAAAGGGAAAGTTGGAGTAGCAGGGATAAGAAGGTTCGGTCAACTTGGTTAACGAGTTTTAGTTTAAGGTGATCCATGGTCGTAAACTAGAGAGGGAAAACACTCAGTATGCACTCTAACCTAAATTAGATTGGTTAATCAGTTTATCTAATCAGGATGGCCCCCACCGTTTTCTCGAATTCTCCTTCAAACTCTAAAAGTAGAATTAGTCGAGATCATCAGAAAATCATCCGAGGAGTAAAGCTTACTCATCGGTGGGAATCGGAACCTAATTATCATCGCGTGATAACTTGATGGAAGCCACTCAAGTTACCACACTCCATAAGCTATTCGCATGTCTAGCAAGTTTCCCTTATATTTGGAACCCTCAATATAGTTTTTACCTCTAGAACCTAAGTGACCTTGATAAGGTCAACAAGTTAAAAGTTCCTATTCAAGTTCAACTCGTCATTATCTTGATTGCATTAGACCCACCCGCACAGATCCTTGACAAGGTCAACAAGGTCGAATGACTGTCCTAACCAATCGCATCTAATGCTACAAACAAGCACCAATTAGCTACCACACACTACACCTTGACAAGGTCAAAAAATATAGCACGAATACTAACCACTACTCGTACAAAATTACGGACGGCTACGGATGGTTTTTGGTGAAAAATCTTTAACGTAATTAACTTGATATCATTGAAGGAACTCGAGTGTGTTTGAATTGGAGTGTTTTAAGCTCCGCTTTTAAAACTAGTAACATAAACTTTTTCTTAAGAGTGAACTCCCTATGAAAGGATCAAGGCTCTTTCCTCATAGAATGAGGTGCATGATATTCTTAACTGAATACCTCTATGCAAAACAAAAGAGTATGACTATGGTTTTGAAGAAAACCGAATAGTTTTAAAATTGGTTCTGACAATATCATTTAGATTTGTTTTCCTTGCATTAAACAGAATTAATGCAGTCCAATCAATTAATTATATCATGCTAGAAAGAAACGAAAATAGGCATGCACATATATGCCATCAGCATACGCCACAGTGTCCCGAGTCTTCACCGTAAGGCTACTTAACTTACGGCGGGGCGGGGACAGGACTAGCGTGGATGCAAAACATATATAGCGTCTACTATATATATATATGAATATTCATCTCACGCATGATATCAAGTAACATCACAGAAGCATCAGAACAGAAGCAAACACAGTATGAAAATGTGGATAATCAAGGAAAAGTATATTTTAATGGAGCCAAATATGAATTGCAATTTTCCCGATCGTGTAGATAGCCCGTAGTATCAGTCCCTAGACCCCTATAAGTACGGAAAGCCACCCACCAATTCTAGAAGTGAGGAAATCCCAATCAACGAAGTGAATGAGCCACCCAGCACTTCCAAAGTCCGATGACTTGGGCTTCCCTCCGCGGGTCAATCCTATACCCCTTACGAATGTGACGAATAGCCTGCTAATTCTAGAGTAAGGAAGCCCAGTATTAACACCATGAGCTGGTGGCCTATTTCCCTATAGAACCCGGCTAATCGAGCACTCCACCACAGGATAATCCTAGTGCATATAATGAAAACCTGAATATACAACGATGACTATGTCCGTAACTTGTGCATGCCCTAAAGAATAATATACAAGCCGCAGTGACGGCGGTCCACATGTCGAACGCTCGCCACACAATATGAATATACATTACATCACAGAGAATAACATCTAATACTACATACATAGGGCTATCCATTGCGACAAATCACAACCATAACCACAAACCAATATCCATCACAGAATATGCAAACTTGCAAGTATCAATTCCGTAACCCTGTCTAAATGATACATATAGCAATTAGAAGATGCTTTACCAAACTTTATGATACACACAACCATCATTAATACTACGAAAATCGAATACCGCACATTCATAGCCAACACTTCAATTTTCCAAATCACCGAAAATCAAGTGTGCTAAAAAGCGGCAAAACTTTCACGCTAAAACCCACTTGGGGAGGCCGAAATGATGTTGGATTAATTCGAAACTTCGGGGAGAGCCCTGACACAAAATTAATGTCGACTCGGAGGCACCTAAAGGGGGTACCCACCCCCTTAGGACACCCAGTCCAGAGGGTAGGCAGACCTGAAACTGCCTTTTGAGGCAGTTCTCAGGAGGGTGGGTCCTCCCTAGGTCCCTCCGGGACATGCTCGGGGTCCCTGCGCACCTCCCCGTGGCTTCTCGGTCCAAACTGAGAGCCCACAGGGAGCCAAAACATCTAGATAATATGAAATTAGTTACTGGTTCTGTGGCAGTTTTTGCGAAGCAAAAACCGGCGAGATTCGGAAGTCGTATCTATCTAGTTTAGGGTGTTTGGATGGCTCTGATACCATTGAAAGGTCCTAGTTCCCTCGCCGCTAACCCACGACCAATGCGGAATACAAAAACGAAAATTTTGATGACACTAGAAACTTATACCTAAGAATTTAAACCAAACACTGTTCAGTTGATAAAACTGCACATTTATTATTACATTTTCCCTACTATTTCTATATTAGAAAAGGTGTTTATTATAATATATGATACATATGAGGGTTTATCTGTAAAAAGACTATTTTCATGTATTTATATATTATAATTAGCATTTGGTAAGAAAATGTATGCAAAGAAATATCATTGACCAAATCTTAAGAAAACAAAATCTACTAAATATCATTTGAGTTGTTGTGCAGAATTTTTTGGACTAAAATCAAGGAAATCAAGTTGTTAAAGCAAAGCTGCCTAATTAAGAAATCAAAACTTAGAAATCAAGTCTGGCAGCAACTACGAGAAGATTTCCAAATTCCAAAGATTCTAGAGAACCCCACATGTCACACAGATGAAGCCCCAAAAAGTTGATCAAGGGACCAGATTAAATGGCCGCAGATCCGCGGCCATACCCCCCTTGTGGGCGCGGATCCGCCGCACTGTTGAAGATTTAGAGGTTGCAATTTTTTGGGGTGAATCTTTACTGTTTTCTTCCTAATTTGGAAGCTAGGGTTCTGGCTTTGGGACTATAAATAAAGACCGAGAGCCTCTTGGAAAAATCATCAAGCCGACGAGATCACGAAGTCTAAGACGGCTCATGCATCCAGGCTGATCATCAACGGTTCATCTACCTCCTTAGAAGAGATCGAGAAGCAACTAGTATTGTAATCATTTTCTAAGGAATCAAAGTGTAATGAATATTGTTGATTAATAAAGGTAGCTTTCTTTTTCTTATTCTATTTCTTCGTAGTTTAATTATGCATTTTCTCTCCATCTCTCTTTCTCCCAACATGCGCGAGTAATTCTCCGCTTATTAGGGTTCGTAGGATTAGGGTAGGCTAATGGATGATGAACATCCCTAAACCCTTTTTAAGTCCTATAAAGGTTATGAACTTTATCAAAAGAATCATTAACATCCTAATCGGGCGCACTAACAATTCTTTGTTAGTTCCGACCGTGATTAGAGATTAGATTAATGATTGTTTTGGTAAAGGCTAGATATGAACGGAGTTCCGTGTCGAGATAAGGGTTAAGAGTGGGATTCCTTTTCCCTCCAGAAAGCCTAATCTACACGCATCACCGTCGTTCTAGTTTTAAATCTATTAAAGGATAAAAAGGGTAACTTTTAATTAATCCTCCATAACTACTAAATCCTAACGAACCCTACAAGCCCCCTTATTATATTAACTACATCCATAAATAATCTAGATCTATATTTTTGCACTAGTGCTTAACGTAGATCTAGAAACCATTCATCAATATTCTTATCCCTTCTCTCTTTTTCAACACATCTAAAGTAAGAGTAAAAGGTTCCACGTTTCCCAGAGGACGACCCGTACTCATCTCGGTCTAGCTACACGCGACACCGTTATTGATTGCGGTTAACTACAAACACACTTTTTCACATAAATCAAATGGCGCCGTTGCCGGGGATACGTGCGTAATTTTTTATTCTTATTATTTGTGTTGAATTCTTATACGATTCATATCATAATTAAAACAAAACTGCAAATTGCATATTTAACGATTTGTGTGTGAATTTTGCAAGAAGATCTGGAGCCACAGACTTGAGGGAACAGGAAATAGAGACATTTTTAGAGATCCATAGGAGAACAGAAGGCCACAGAAAAAATTTCATCAAGAGAACTCTCTTTCCTGCGGCTGATCCGCGGCCGGAACACCACATCGGCGGCGGAATCGCGGTGAGATAGGAGACTTAGGGTTTCAGTCTTCTCTGGTAAAATTCTAATCTCTTCCTCTCTCCTCTCAAATCCAATAAAATCTATTTTCTGCAGGATTCTTTGCAAAATAGCGCCGCACAAAAATCTTTTTGCAAAAGTTTTGTGATTGGTTTTGTTTTGCATATTTTAATACGGACTTTAAGGGGCAAAGACCAAATCAAGATTAGGTGGGGATTTCATCACCCTTCCTAAGCCCCACAAATCACAAACCGAGCATCTGCATCAACCCTGCATTCATTTAAAAAATATCTAAACCAGACTCTAAGGACTATCACGCTCATTAAGGACAGAGAAAGGTCGTGGGTAATCTATCGCTTATCCGCACTACTTTTGTGGTGTCTAGGAAAGTGTGTCAACGGCGAGTGGTTACTTAATTATGACCACTGCTTTCGTAATGGGGAGCCTCCCACTCACCTGGCACTTACCTGGCTACAAGAGTAGTAAAGAGGTGGTAGAGGATTAATCCTGCGGCTTGTCCTTTGGAAGTCTAGGAGTGGTCTAGAGACTGGACCTAGGTAACCATAGTTTTAGGGTTGTTTGTGCATTTGTGTGATCTGTCTTGAGTCCCACTTTTTCAAAACAAACCAATTTTAAATCACACACATGCTGCCACTTGCGCTAAACCTGCTTAGTGCATGCTTGGCTGGACACGGGATCCTAGTGCCCGTCTTGTCCGCGTTCCTGCTATCGACTCCGAAGTCGGTGCTTCTTCATCTTCTTTTCCCCCACCACACACCATCACGACCGAGATGGATGGTACTCCATCAGATTATAACACCTCGCTGCCACCACCCGTATGTGAGCAGAATCCACAGCGCATCTCTCTCCAAGAGAGATGTTATCCTATCCGTGGTCCCCTTCCTACTTGTCTATCCATTCCACCAGCTAACGGGGATAATTTCAAAATTAAACCCCACTACATCAATCTGCTGCCCAAATTTCACGGGCTTGAGTCGGAAGACGCGTACGTTTTCATCACCAAATTCGAAAACGTATGCGTAATGATGGGTACTTCACAATTGACAGTGGATGCTATGCGCTTGTGTCTTCTCCCATTCACACTGTGCGACTTGGCAGAAAAATGGCTTTATAATACTACCGCACACTCTATCACTAATTTGGATGAATTCGTAATTGCATTTCTTAAGAAGTTTTACCCAAACCATAAGACTTCCCGTGTTAGAAGCGAGATCAACCAGTTCACCCGCTTCCCAATGAACCATTTTGGAAGTGCTTTGAACGTTTCAAGGATCTGCTTGTCCAATGTCCTCATCATGGAATCAATAGATGGGATTTATGCCGAATAATATATGAGGGCATTAATCCAGCGACAAAGCAGATGCTTGAAACAATATGTCAATGCAATTTCATGTCTAAAGATGACGGTGAAGCATGGAAATATCTGGAAGACCTCACTGAAAACACTTTGCAGTGGGAAAGCGTAAGACCACCTTCATCCAGGGGAGGTATTCATCAGCTCGATGTTTCCATCGCATAAAAGCCAAAATGGCAGCGATGCAGAAGAAACTCGACGCTATTGAAAACAAGTTCTCATCATTCTCCCTAAATCAGGTCATGCTTCCCAAGACCGTCTATGGTTGCTGTTCTGATCCTTCACACTTAACGGAAGAATGTCTCATGAATGCATCGTTTCAAACTAATGCTTCTTTTCAGCAGCGACCTAGAAACGATCCTTATTCTTCCACGTACAATCAAGGATGGAAGAATCATCCTAACTTTGCTTGGAACCAAAATCAACCCCAAAATCAAAATCAGTTCCAAAGCAATTATCAAAGACCTCCTCCACAGCAACCACAACCACAAAATCAGCTCCCCTTTCAGAAACACAAAATTTTCAAAATCCGGCCAACACTTTTACACCACAAGTGGCCGGTACTGATAACTCTTCACTCGCACAAACTTTGGATTTGTTATGAAACATTCCATGCAATTGTCGGCTGAGATGAAGTCTTCTATTGATACCATAAAGCAAGATTCCGCCTCGCACGGCGCAAGTATTAAATCAATAGAAAACCAACTTGCTCAGTTAAACACCGCAATGAGTGCGAGAGAGAAAGGGAAACTCCTATCTCAACCCATACCGAATCCTGGCCACTCACAAAGTTATAATGTGAGTGCCGTTACTACGTTGAGATCAGGGAGAGTGCTAAATAACCGAGTGGGTGAGCAATGTGATGATGTTAGTGACACCAATGATACCCCAGCTTTTACTTCTTCCCCTAATTCGTCTAGTCTCCCACCAACTTCTGAGCCTATTCTCTGTTTTCCCCAAGGCTCGAACATTTCGCCAAATCTATCTAAGTCGATTCCTACTCCAATTTTGGGATCGAATCTGTCCCCACAATTTTCTCCACAAATGTTGGACCAAACCCTTATTGAGAAAGCACCTTATCCAATCAGGTTAAGGGGCAACAGACCAAGTCCACAAATGGAGAAGATTGTGGAAATTTTTAAGCAAGTTAACATAAACATTCCTCTCCTAGATGGTATTCAGCAATTCCGTCTTATGCGAAAATCCTAAAGGACTTGTGCACTAGGAAGAGAAAAGTTCAAGTACCTAAAAAAGTTTTCCTTGCAAGTAATGTGAGCACTGCTTTTACACAACAAATACCCAAGAAACGAAAGGACCCCGGAAGTCCTACAATTTCTATTTCTATTGGGGGTAAAAATATCAATCGTGCTATACTTGATTTAGGTGCTAGTGTTAACTTGCTTCCATATTCTTTTTATGAGCAATTAGGGATCGGAGAGTTAAAACCTGCGCATTGCACTCTTCAGATGGCCAATCGATCTATCACTCAACCTAGGGGTGAGCTAGAGGATGTGTTAATCAAAGTCGGGGAATTTATATTTCCTGTGGACTTTATCGTTATTGAAACACAACCTATGGCAAACCACGCAATCAAATCCTGGTGATACTCGGTCGACCCTTTTTGGCCACTTCCAACGCAGTAATCAATTGTAGAAACAGCTCTATGACCCTATCCTTTGGAAAGAAGTCAATTGAGCTTAACATTTACAAGTTGGGAAGTGAACCCTCCGAACCCTATGCTCATGTGTATTCTGTTGAATTAATGGATGTCGACAGCAGCGAATTTGATCAACTTCATAATTCTGACTCTTTTCATATGTTGTTGCTTGACACGGACTCTTCCACCGGGTTGTCCGGGTCAACATCTAACACTAATGAGGAACTTTTTATAGAGTCTGACGATTACCCCATTTTTTCTAATGACATTATTCTTCGGGGTATCGACGAAAGCTTTGAGGAAATTTTCACTGATGAACTCACATTTTTACAAGACACGGGTGTTAAGATGAATCAATTCCAAGACAAAGAAATTGAACATCCACCCCTTCTTCTGGGCAATCATGATAATGCGAGTAATCCATCATCACTATCACTGTGCCGTCTCTCCAAATTGAGACGCAATCCTTTTCCATTACACCTCTTATCACATCCCCACTTCTTCACGTCGAAAGGTGACATGTTCTTCCACCAACCTTGGTGCTTCATCGATAAAATTTTTGAATGGTTGGTGTTGACCTTCGGTCTTTGCAAAGCTTGGCATTGACCAATAACCTTGACCCCCTCTTGTGATTTTAAAAGATTAACATAGTTTAACTCAAGTTTTGGGGGGGGAGGGATATTTTGGCTCTTGAAAGAAATTGATTTTTGCAAAATTGTGAGCCAAAAATAAGTTTGGGGAAGGATTTTCACTTTCATATATTCTTGCCCCCATTAATAATTTCCTTCCAAGTCTACAGGTTTTTGAGCTTAACGGATGACATCAGTGAGGACACTGCTGTAAACAGGTTTGGGGGAGGTTTGTGCGTATTTACACATCAATTTGCATCATATTTTGCATAAGCACAACATTTTCAAAAATTTTAAAAAAATATTCTTTTATAATAAAAGAGTAGAAAGTGAAAAATTACATCCAAAAGATAGGAATAGTTTAAGAAAACCAAGAAAATTAGAAGTTTTCTTAAACGAACTGGTAATAAGTAATTATGAGCCATTGTCCCAAGGGTTAGTAAGATGAAGGAAGTCACTAATCTGAGGATAAAAATAAGTCTGAAAAATAGTTTCTATTCTGGAAGCTAAACATTTGAATGTTGATACCCTACTATATGTACTTACACACGTCTTGAAACTCGGGATAGTAGAGGATACCTTGAAATGCTCTTGTCTAAAAGCCAAAGTATGATGGAAATAAAAATGAAGAAAATATAAAAATGGTGAAAAGAAAAATGAACACTGGTTTTGTTATCGCCAAGACAGCAATAAAAAAAATATAGCGAGGGTGCTTCATCACCTAGTGCCTTAGACCAACTGGTTTGGGAGTCACTGCTAAGCCTTAGGTGGTGCAAGATGAGGAAAATACTATCACCTAATCAGCAAGCACATAAGTAATCGGTCGGTTAGTACCTAAAGAAGTATTAACGGTCGTATGAAAATGTGTGAGCAAATCCATAAATATTCATTAAATTAAAAAGTACTGAGGTAGATGGACAAGAGTATGATAGCTTGAATTGAATTCTCCGAGTGTAGGGATGTTCTACACACACACGTAGGGGTATATGATCGATGTTTGGATGAAAGATAGGAACGAAAAATAAAGATGATGTTTTATTGAGGGATGATGTGATTTCTAACATCTTTCCATGACTATTAAGATAGGGCTCATGACAACTGAAAAGCTAGTGTAGTTGGAAACTCTAAATTTTCAAAGTATTTCTTTTATGGTTCTTATCTTTATATGTAAATTTCACCATCTCTATTTTATTATAGGATTTTGTGGGTGTAATCCGCTGAAAACCCTCAGCAGACAACACTCCTACTAGGGACACCTAGAGGTTTAACGTCTTATTGCACGCGCTCAGTACAATCGTGTTTGCCTACGAAAGTGTGCTTAGTTTTCTCCTTTCTTTTTTCTCCTTCTCTTCAATAAACTAGTTTGCTCGGGACGATCAAAGATAAGTTTGGGGGTATTTGTTCAGTTGATTACACTGCACATTTGTTATTACATTTTTCCTACTATTTCTATATTAGAAAAGGTGTTTATTATAATATATGATACATATGAGGGTTTATCTGTAAAAAGACTATTTTCATGTATTTATATATTATAATTAGCATTTGGTAAGAAAATGTATGCAATGAAATATCATTGACCAAATCTTAAGAAAACAAAATCTACTAAATATCATTTGAGTTGTTGTGCAGAATTTTTAGGACTAAAATCAAAGAAATCAAGTTGTTAAAGCAAACCTGCCTAATTAAGAAATCAAAACTTGAAAATCAAGTCTGGCAGCAACTACGAGAAGATTTCCAAATTCCAAAGATTCCAGAGAACCCCACATGTCACACAAATGAAGCCCCAAAAAGTTGATCAAGGGACCAGATTAAATGGCCGCGGATCCGTGGCCAAACCCCCCTTGTGGGCATGGATCCGCCGCACTGTTGAAGATTTAGAGGTTGCAATTTTTTGGGGTGAATCTTTATTGTTTTCTTCCTAATTTGGAAGCTAGGGTTCTGGTTTTGGGACTATAAATAAAGACCGAGAGCCTCTTGGAAAAATCATCAAACCGACGAGATCACGAAGTCCAAGACGGCTCATGCATCCAGGCTGATCATCAACGGTTCATCTACCTCCTTAGAAGAGATCGAGAAGCAACTAGTATTGTAATCATTTTCTAAGGAATCAAAGTGTAATGAATATTGTTGATTAATAAAGGTAGCTTTCTTTTTCTTATTCTATTTCTTCGTAGTTTAATTATGCATTTTCTCTCCATCTCTCTTTCTCCCAACATGCGCGAGTAATTCTCCGCTTGTTAGGGTTCATAAGATTAGGGTAGGCTAATGGATGATGAACATCTCTAAACCCTTTTTAAGTCCTATAAAGTTTATGAACTTTATCAAAAGAATCATTAACATCCTAATCGAGCGCGATAACAATTCTTTGTTAGTTCCGACCGCGATTAGAGATTAGATTAATGATTGTTTTGGTTAAGGCTAGATATGAACGGAGTTCCGTGTCAAGATAAGGGTTAAGAGTGGGATTTCTTTTCCCTCCAGAAACCCTAATCTACACGCATCACCGTCATTCTAGTTTTAAATCTATTAAAGAATAAAAAGGGTAACTTTTAATTAATCATCCATAACTACTAAATCCTAACGAACGCTACAAGCCCCCTTATTATATTAACTACATCCATAAATAATCTAGATCTATATTTTTGCGTTAGGGCTTAACATAGATCTAGAATCCATTCATCAATATTCTTATCCCTCCTCTCTTTTTCAACACATCTAAAGTAAGAGTAAAAGGTTCAACGTTGCCCAGAGGATGACTCGTACTCATCTCGGTCTAGTTACACGCGACACCGTTATTGATTGCGGTTAACTACAAACACACTTTTTCACATCAATCAAACACCTAAACTAGTAAGCACAAAAGGATAGAAATCATAACCTTTGTAGCATCTTCATTTGCTCCAATTGGGTTGGACTGTAGCATGCTCTCAAGTGCTCCGGATCGCGCTTGCAAGCCGATCTTCCTTCACCGAAGATGATCTGCCCGAGGGAACCATGTTCAAGTTTCAACTTCATCAATGTAGTAACTAAAGATCCCAAGTTTCTAATCTAGAATGCGTAGTGATGTGTGTGAGTGTTCTAGCATTTTTCTTTCCCTTTATCTTCATGATTCTCAACTCATGAGAGGGTTGAAGATGAAGAAGGAGCCATAGAAGAGAGTGAAGCTAAATGGTAGAATGAAAATTCCATCATCAATTCAAGCATGCTTCATTTTTTTTGTTAAAAGAATTTTCTCCATTTAAAATTACAATCATTCTTGAATAGTGTGTGCAAATGAATATATAATTCATTTTTCCATATCCTACACCATTTCTTTCTTCCACCTCATTTCTTAATTTCTATAAAAAGTAATAAAAATCTAGAAATGCGGTGTCCTCCTTCTAAAAGTATTCTTGTATAAATACAAGAATATGTCCCCGCAAATACAACCTTATATTCGTATCAAAATACGAATATCCAAGAGGAAGAAAAACACAATGAATATAATACTAGAATAAACATATCGAAATATATATGTGAATTATTAAACCAAAACTTAATTTAATAATCCGGCTTAACCCTAAGACGGCTAGTATTATCATCCGTCCGATTAAGTCCGTGTGGCTAGCACACATACCTAATCGGAATCCTGCACGTATCAATATACGGCCACTTCATCACTTCATCATTTCACCTGAACCGGGAAAACCTTCGGTGTGGGACTCTAAAGACTCGTCAATACGCTAGTAGTGGGTTTAACCATAAGCACGTCAGCGGCACTAACTGTACGTACCAGCTACCCAGGTATTGAGAGAAAGGAAGGCCGACGAGAAAACTCATCTGTACCGCTACTGAGCCTGTCTGTCACAATCTTCGTACAGTCCGGTCTCTTCGTCTGAGATAATCGCATACCGAGTTTAAGGGTGGATAACGTCATACCCCTACTAACCCGATAAGTCATGTCGGTCTGAAACTCATCACTCACTGAGAAACTACTGATATCATATCAGTAAATCTCATCCACCTTGGCCAAGGATTTCTGGTAATGGCTGACCCAACACAGCGCGACATCGACTGCCAATAACGGGAGAGACGAATCCCTGATGATTGTTCACTACCTCCACTTGGTTTGGGACTGTACATAACTAAAACCTGTTTGCATGACTCCTTTGAGCCGTTGTAGAATAGTAATCTAAGTACAGAAGGAACTAACACGAGACAAATGAAATCTTAGGTCAAAGGATTAACAAGTACTCATGCTATAGGAGAACTTCCATCTGACGATAGGTATAATACCATCTAGAAGTTCTCGACGAGTCCGTCTGGTTTACTCACCTCCAGTGAGCACCTGTATACTATCTTAAGTGACTCAACATGAATGGCTTGTGAGACCTTGTAACCGCCCTTCATCGGGGTCTCGAAGCATATACACTAGCCTATTCCGGGGTATCGATGCCTAGTCTCGATACTCTCTCGACTAGGGACATTTAAGGATGTGCTTATAGACCACCCAGCTCCCACATATATGATCGCCATCATAATACTGGTACTCAAGCAATAATCCTATGGTCTTTATCAAAACATATACACATAATGATAAAGACAAATCAGATAGCATACTATCATCTCGAGTAAGACTATTGTACCTGTATAGGTCCTCGTTCATTTATCATAATCACCTACTTGCAATTACAATAATTGCTTTGAGGGCATTATATCCAACACAACCATCGTCCCATATAGGGTTAAGAAACGTATACACTAGTCTACTTTGGAATATCAATGCCCTGTCTCAATACTCTCTCGACTAGGAACATTTAAGGATATGCTTATGGACTATTCAGGCCCCACTAATATGATCTCTATCATATTCCTAGTAGTCAAGCAAAGATCCTATGGGTTTTATCAACATGTATCAATGAAATAGTAACTAAAACAAATGTATATGTTAAGATAAAGAGAAACCAGATAGCATACTATCATATTGAGCAAGAATGTCCTATATATGTTTGTGTGTGTGTGTCCAAGCATCCACTATAATATACAATAATGGTCTCTAGGGCATACATATCACTAACAGAAATCTTTTGTGGCCTCCCACAACTTCAAACTCGTTGGCTCAAGTGGGGCATGTCTATTCTCTTGTTTACCATTGAACTTGCTACAATTATGACGATATAGATAGATTCTATCTAACTATCGACAGTGACCTGTGCAACACTTGATCTTCCGCGTATCTACTTTAGAATCACATACGGTTTCCTCTAGACATACCAAGCAAACTTTGTAACCTTTAGTGCTCCATCCACATGATATAGCGTATGCTGGAAAATAGTTGATTGTCCACAAAAGCACCTTATGAAGTGTAAATGTCTCCTTCTTGTGGGCATCGTAAACCTGTATACCTGGCTCTCAAAACTCCTTCAGATCCTCAATCAATGGCATCAAGTATACATCGATGTTATTTGAAGGAAAGGTACTTTCAGGGATCTACAAGGGCATTTTTGTGTAAGAATGATTCATACCTATCCATGGAGGAAGATTATAAACAACAAGAGTAACTGTCCATATACTATGATTTGAACCGTAGCTGAACGGTTCCGTGCCATCTGCAGGTAAACCAAGACTCACATTATGGGCATCCGCAGAAAAACCTTCATATAGGGCATCAAAGCGTTTCCACTCTTCACCATCGGCTGGATGCCGCAAGACTCCGTCCTTAGTACGACCATTTTCATACCATGTTTTTCTTTCAGCAGTTTTTTATGACAGAAATAATTTTTGCATGATTGAAAAATATTGTAAAACCATTGTCGGAATCCATCTAGGACTATCGAGTGTAGATTCATCTTCACAGTTATCCCTTCGAGGGACGATTCACCCAGATAAGTTGCAAGTTTTACATTTCTCTAACTTCTTATCCTTCTCTGTTAATTATAACATGCAATATTTCGGACACGAGTCAATTTTCTTATAATCAAAACCTATCTCCTTCAAGATCTTCTTCGTCTCTGTGAAATTTTCTGGCAATATCGCTTTATGGTAAGCCTCCCTTTCCACCTCAAGAAATTGATCAAAAGACTTGTTAGTCCAATTATTCTGGCATTAAAAGGGGTACACTCGGATCATCCATATACTTTATATATTACACTGATTCTACATTAGAGAGACTACGAATATCTTCCTCTCTGTCATTAGGTTCGAAATCAATATCAGGTTCAGAATGCATGCCGGTTCGGAGCTCGTCCAACATATTATTCAAACCCATGTCCCGAAAACATGTACGAGGAGGATCATTTTTTCTAATCCAATGACTCATAGAAATATCGACTCTCGGTGCAGCTTCTCCATAGTACTTCCATTTTGTATACCCAGGTAAAATCTTATTCTTCAGTAGATGGTCATATACAATATCTCCATGAAGGTCGAAGCTGTTCATGCACTTTTTACATGGACATGAAATCAATTCTTCAGGGGATCGGTCCTTCAATGCAAATTCCATAAACTCTTCAACGACGGCCTTATAATCATCATTAAATTTTGACAGTTTCATCCAACTCCTATCTATTACTCTCGGTAATAACCGGGTCTTAATGTACGCTCCCCATTTTTTCTTTGAATAAATATAATTTTTCTTACTTTTCCCAAATCACTTCTTTATTTTTGGACATATTCATGTTTTTCCTCTCTGTTTAAATTTTTCCTTATACCCTCAGCCTCATGTTTTCCTATCTCTCTCTCTTCTTTTATTTTTCTGTTTTAGGCCCAAGCCCAACCGAACCCAAGCTAGCCCCTCCCTTCCTTCTCCTTTCTTCGTTTTCATGGTCCTTATTTCCTTTCTTTTAAAATCCCCCCCTCAAATATCCCAATCGAAATCATCATTCATTTTCCTTCATAATCACGCTTCAACGCCTTGTTATATTCTCTTAATTTCCCATAATTTCTCTCTCTCTCTCACACATTTTACAGAACAGCATCTCTCCTTTCTCTCTATCTAATATCCCTCACTCTTTTAACCTCTCTCTCTCTCTCTAAATTTCTATATCTCTCAAACTCTCTCTTCCGTCACTTCCAACACTGCCGCCGACACCTCCCTGAACCCACTACCATGGCTCCAAGAGCCGACCACCTTTTCAAAACCGAATTAATGAACCTCAACTCGTCCCCTCTTTTTCTTCCCTCCTTGCGAACTGAGAGCTCCCCTCCATCGTCATCGTAAAAGTCACCATCGGTCCCCGTTGTCTTCGATCCGCTCCAATGACCAAACACCATCAAGTCGACGCCCCTTGTAGCCGCCTTTCAAACCACCGTCGCAGTCTCCGGAGCTTCAAAACACATCCATCGCAGCGTACACCGCGCCTGCACTACGACGTACTATGTTTGCATCATGCACGCACCGTACTCGCACCAAACACGCACCACGCACGCACCACGCCGCTTCATCGCCATCTCATGTGTCGAGGGTATCCCCCTGCGTCGTGTCGGTTCTATTTCAGCGACCCAGGAAAGTGAAACCCCTCACCTGCTTTACATGCTATAATTATATTAAATAGATCGATACATTTTAATTATAATTAAATTAATATATCTATATCGTAATGGTCCTCGAATCTCAATCTATGGACCAACATTATTTGATTGTATTGGATTGAAAACAATTCAGGTTTAATATCCTGTATTAATATCGTGTTGAAGCGATAAGGATAAATTATCGTTTTAATCAATTAGATGAAACTGGTATTTAATTCATTTGTTATAATTCCATATATTTTAAATGTTCATTGCAATTAGCTGAATCAAAGCCTGATTAAAAGTTATAATAATAGATTCATGACTGTTAACGCATAATAATTATAAATTGGGATCGAAAAGTTAAGAGATCGTACATGAAATGATGCCCGGAGTGGCAACGACCAAACCTGGAATTTACTGTACATGTCACATTGCATAATTCACATTAAATTAAATACAAATTGTAATGTGACTTTCTAGGGCAATTTACAAGGCTTATTGGATAAACTATACGCCTATGTTAAATTTTACTGAATATTGTAGAGTTACGATGTTCAAAAATGGAGGGAAATACGGTTCTGAACTGTAGTCCAGAGTAGAATTTTCTATCAATACTTGTTTTCAAACCCTAATATATCATTTTTTAGTCATGATAATATGCGGAGACCAAGATCAATGTGTAAATAATTGAATTAACTATCATATGGAACTGGTTTCACTCAATTCCATTACCGTTTGATATTTTTACTATATTTTATACTATAAACATGTCCTGCTGTTTTTCTGCTGTCATGTTTATACGTATTGACCTTAAATTGATGACAACTCCTTGTATATACTTGCTATTAATGTTCCGTCTATTGCGTTGGAAACGCAACTGAGAAATATATATTTTATTGAATTGTAGAAACCCTTAAATATTTACATAACCAACAGTAAAAGGCATTCGAAGTTGGGCTTCTAGTTCTGAAACTGGAATTCCAGCAGTATACACCTATTTTAAAATGAAAATGACTCCCTAATCAGAATGCCTATTGAGATGATTTTTTTAATATTTAGATAAATGTGTCTACTTCCTATGAATTTTATATTGTTTTACCTGATTCTGCACGTATAAATTTCGCAAACTAAATGATATTGGCTGTCCCCTATTAGTTCATGTTTATTTAATGCATTCCTACCATGTCATGTGATTGCCTTGCACTCATTGATTAGAGACCATTTACATTGATACCTAGTGAGTGTTTTGCATTGTCCAGTGAAAAGTGTTATCAATTGGATTGTGACAAGTACGTTAGCGTACAAGCGACTAAAAGCGAAACTGATATGCGTGAATGTGTCATTGAATAATGGAAGGGATACGAACTTATACACAACCAATCCGATACATGAACATATATTTTAACCTGGGGTAATGGGAAAATCGATGGTGGAATCAAACTCGTATTTAGAGAGGTACAATGTTTAGAGAATGATCATTGATCATTTAATATTAGTGATATATATACTAATTAGGTTATGGGCCTAGCGGCATGGTGTAGGGTTATGCCCCGGGCAATAGAGGACCATAGTCTCAAGCATGCACGAGACCCTTGATAAATACGATCATTATTTTTCACCGATCGATTTCAAATTAAATATAGACTAATAGGTTTAGTGACATACATATTGCCTAAATTATGCATCGTTATTACTTTATGAATTTTAGATTATCTTTCTTGTTATTTCACATATAATATATTATTATATTGGGTCGCCCTGACGACCTGGGTATGCATGCTCAGAGGAAGAAGAGAATCCATCTTCAGAATAGGACCTAGCTTATATCGACGAGATCGCTGAAATATAGACGAGCGACGTCCATTTTACTGCTTCTCTTTGTGATTGTGATTTTTGTGAGGGATATGTATGCCTTAGAGGCCATTATTTTATATTGATGTATATTATAGTGGATGCTTGGATATCTATATAAAGGACTTTCTTGCTCGACATGATAGTATGCTATCTAGTTGCCTTTATCTTAACATGTTCCCTGGTATTATTATATTGTCTCTCATATCCATATTGATAAAGCCCTTAGGATGTAGGCTTGACTACCAGGACTATGATGTGGATCATACTAATGGGACCTGGGTAGTCTATAAGCACATCCTTTAATTGTTCCTAGTCGAGGGTATATCGAGACGGGGCATCGATATTCCAAAGTAGACTAGTGTGTACGTTTCTTGACCCTGAATGGTGGCGACGGTTGATCCCATATCCATTAGTGTTTGACATCAAAGATTGTACACAGGTGAACATTAGAGAATGGGTACACCGAACAGGACTTACCGAGAACTACTTGTTAGTACTATACCTATCGTCAGATAGCAGTTCTCTGGTAACACTGGTACAGGTTAGTCTGTAGACCCAAGATCATCATAGAGTCTTGTGTGTCTCTCATTTTGCTTTGATTTTCTCCCTACCACGGCTCAAAGGAGGCGTGCAAATAGGTGGATTTTGGGTACAGTCCCGAGTCACATAGAGGAAATAAGCGATAGGAGGGGTTTCATCTCTCCCAGTATTGGGAGTTGATATTGCGCTGTGCTTGATAGTCTATAACTGGAAGCCCCTGGCCAGGGTTGCTGATGAGATTTACTGGTAAGAGTTACTAGTAGTTTCTCGAACCGTTATGAGCCATATATTGGCACAACTTATCAAATTACTAGGGTCTGACGTTACCACCCCTAGACTCGATATGCGACATATCAGACGAAAAGACCGGACAGTACGGTAAGTGTTAGTTATAGGCTTCATGGGAGTTTGGACAAGCTTGCTTGTTGATCTTCCAATCGCTCAATACCTGGATAGCCGTTACATCCAGCTAGTACCACTGACGACTTGTGGATGACTGATGTGATCGTCACCTACAGCTGGCATATTGACGAGTCTTTAGAGTCCCACACAGAAGTTTTCTGGTTCAAGCGAAACGAAATAGGACACATATGCTGATGTGTGCCGGGGGCCAGATTAAATACGAGTATGTGATACCATATTCTAATCTAGCAGTTATTTGTTATCGTTTGGTTATATGTGATATAACCGGATTATTGAATCAAGTGTTGATTTGATAATGTGAATACAGATAAATGATATTAGTCGGTTATATGTGATATAACTGGATAAATCAAGTGTTGATTTGATAATTTGATATATATTATATTTGATATAATTATATATTAACTAATATTATTAGCTCACTAATTATTCTTCATAATATATATGTATATTAATATATATATATATGACATATATATATATATATATTAAAATGAAGCATGGCATGGTTTTTTTATTTTTGGAAAATAGAAAAAGAGGCGGAAAATGAGGAGCATGGGTGAAGCATGGCTTTTATCATTAGTCTATTGGTTTTGACTCACTATTGAAGCACGGTTGCTTTTATTTATTGATGGAAATTGGATGCTTCAATTATTGTGAGAATTGATAAGCCATTCTTCACTTCATTATTCATAGGTTGTGCATTATTCTTCACTTGAGCTCATATGCTCTCTAGCTCTTCGTCTTCCATCTTCATCTTCTTTCAAGCTCAATCCCTCACATGTGTTGTGAAACCTTGAGCTTGTGAGAAACCTAGTGAGCTTTAGAAGCCTTACTTCACCATCTCACATTAGATTAGCACTTTGTTGTGGTGTGTTGCCTTTACTAAAGTGTTTAGTGAAGACGTAGCTTGGATTGGCGGACTTCGGGTAGATCATCTTCGGCACGAAGGTCATTGGAGGAAACTTGCACCTTCTTCAAGTGTAGCCTAGTGGAGTCGCGTGGACTACTACCCGAAGCATTAGAAGAGAAGGACACGGTCATAAAAGGTTGTAGCCTCCTTCCCTTCTCTTGTTTATCATATCATCATTCTTAAACCCTAATATTCTAGTTAAGATCTTGTTAAGTGTTCATTAGCACTCAAATTTTTTAAAACCGCAAGTGTGATTCCCGTTTAAACCACGTCGAGATGCTAGAAAAAACTTTCATGGTATTAGAGCTATTGGATGTCAACCTATACGGGGTTCTCACTGTGACAGTATGGTGAAGCATAGGCTCTTACCTCTAGGGTGTCCCGAGTCCGGAAGGTGTTCCGACGGGTTGTAGTCCTCGTGAGAGGGCATGCGTAAAAAGTAGCTGTTGAGGGACCAGTAGGTGCCACGGCGACTCTATTGGATGGGATAGCTTCCTGACTTATATGGTATCAGAGCCAAGATAGAACATTAGGGATAGTCTTTAAGATGTTAAAGTGTTCGATCGAGTTTCGAAACCGCAAAATTGCCAAGTTTCTGTCCATTTTTCAAAAGTTGAAATTTTAGTGATTAAAAATATGCAGAAAAATGTGTAGGAAATTTAATGGAGCCTCAAGAAATTCGACGAATTAACTCCATCAAACCACCGCGAAACCGCGGCCAAACCCCCTGTTTGGCCGCGGTTCCGCCACATGTTTGAAAAGTTGAGGTGTCGTTCCTTTTGTGATGCTCCATTATGTAATTATGCATTCTCTGGGTATTTTTTATGAGACTCGGGTTGTTGAGGTCTCTGGAATTTGTGGGTGTTTGTTAAATCGATCGAAATGTTTAACGCCGTATAGATCTTGATGATATGTGATACAATTGTTAGAATCCGGAATAATTAGTTTTGTCAAAACTAGTTACTATATTGTAAATCTAGTCGTTTAGTCTCGTTTGATCGATTGCCACAGAGTGTTGATTCGAATCAAAATTCCGTCGCAATTGCGTATAATACGCGATCACTAAGTTGGGAATCTTGTTGAATTATCCGACAGCTTATTGAAAATAGTTTTCAATTTGAGACTAAAATGCAAGGTTTATAAGTTAGACATGAAATCCGGAATATGAGATATTCCGGGTTTATGATGTCGAAGGATATACGGATTCTAATTATTATAGTTTTTCATTTCTTTTCTGCGAACGTAAGTGTAATATGTGGGGTATCTCAAATCTTATTGCTATATATCAACGGAATTTGGGATATGCGTATTTATTTACGTTGATGATATGTGATATTATGTGTTGCGTTGATATGTTTTATTGGATCGTCGTGATTGAATAGCCGGGGGTTTTATATGAGATGAGAGTTTTTCAATTTTCATTCATGTAAATTTTGTATGTAATATTATTTTATTGGGACACTTCCGGGTTGAGGATGATGTCACCATTGATGTACATTATTTACTTTTCCGCATTAGGATAGACCCAAGACGGGGAGCACAAGTAATCGGGTTCTACAGTCTAGTTGGAGACCATCTCGAGGAGTCGAGACCGGGCCTCCTAACTCTAGAATTGGTAGGCTTACTTGCCGCTCTCGTAGGGATCTAAGTGTTGGTGTATATGCCCTAGAGGCCATTACTGTATCATACTAGTATGTATATTACTTGATGGAAGCTTGGGATATTCACAGTTGTACAAACAATCTTGCTCAATATAGTAGTATGCTACTTGGTTTGTCTCTGCTTTAATGTGTACATGTGTGTTTATTTATTATATCACCTATACGCATTAGTAGAGCCCTTAGGATCTTTGCTTGATTACCGGCGTTGTGATGGCGATCACACTCGTGGGGGCTGGGTAATCTACAAGCACATCCTTATACTCGTCCCTAGTCGTGGGAGTATCGAGATAGGGCATCGATACTCCGGAGTAGACTAGCGTATGCGCTTCTCATCCCAGCTCGGGAGACGGTCTGTCCCACAGCCGTCAGTACGTCGTACTTGAGATAGTATGCGGGTGCTCGTTAGGTTACGAGTACACTGGACAGGACTCGTCGGGAACTGATGGTTGGTATTATACCTATCGTCAGTTATCAGTTCCCAGGTGACATGAGTACAGCTTAGTCCGCTGACTTGACACTGTCACTTCGCCTCGAGTGTGTTCCCACTGTTCTTTGATTGCTACCCTACCACGGCTCTACTGAGTCGTGCAAACAGGTAGTAGTTGGGAGCAGTCCCGAAGCACTTGGAGGCAGTGACGGTTAGACAGGATTCGTCTCTCCCGGTATTGGGGGTTGACATCGCGCTGTGTCTAGGAGAGCCATTACACGAGTAGTCCCTGGCCAGGGCAAGCGAGATATACTGGTAGGTTTCCAGTGTTATCTCAGGGTGTATTGGGCTTCACTCCGACACGACTTGTACCGCTATTAGGGGACTGACGTTTACCGCCCCCCTAGGCCCGCCATGCGATGTATCAGACGAACAGACCGGACTGTACGGAGACTGTCACATACAGGCTCAGTAGGAGTGCAGATGGGGTTCACCTCGTCAGTCTTCTTATCGACATCTACCTGGGGACCGTTACGTACAGCTAGTGCCGCTTGCGGTCTGTGGTTAAACCCACTGCCAGCGTAGTGTCGAGTCTTTAGAGTCCCACACAGAGAGCTATTCGCCTTTAGGCAAAACGAGTAGAGGTCGCATGGTTTTGCGACAGGGTTCGTTCGCATCCGCGCACTCGTGCACGTTTGCTGTCCGGACAGTTTATACTAGCGGGCTTTGGTTTAAGCCGGATCCTAGTATATGATTTGAGATTGGTTTTTCTCATTGTGTTCGTGTTCCTCGGATCACGAATGCGGGTGCGTATGCACAGTTGCTTGAGATTGGGGGAGAGGACCTTGTTTAGGGTTAATGGCTTTTGTCATTTTATTAACCCTATTGTTTTTGTGTGGATTATTGTTAATTGATAATTAGCTTAATTATTGTGCATGGTTGTTGTTGACAATTTGACTTCATTGACTTGTTGACCAAGTTGACAACTTGACCATAATCATTTCATTTGGAAGATGCTCTTTGATCTTTGCAAAAATGAAATGATAATGGTCAATTCATGATTTATCATGACAATTTTCAAGCTAATTATCTAATTAAAATTATCCTCACATATTAGTGAGAATGGTTATTTTATTTTCTCATTCTCTCATTCTATTTCTCTCTCTTGCTCATCCTCTCCCTCAAGTTCTCTCCCTCTCATGTGTTGAGAAACAAAAGGCTTGAGAAAAACCTTCACTTGATCTTCTCTACTCACTTCTAGGGTTCAAGTCTTAGCATTTCTTGCACTCTAGTTACTCCTAGCTTGGAGTTGAAGCTAAAGGTGGTGGCTTTCAAGTGGATCTTTCTTTGACGGATGAAGACAAGCAAGGTGAACTCTTTCTACCATTCCGACGAGCAAGGAGAGAAGGAGTTCGAGCTCAAGGTATAACCTTTCTACAACTTACTTAGTTGTTAGTTTACTTTAGCTAGTTTTCGTTTAGCAAAGATCCGGCTTTTACGGTCCATGTTACAAACCTTAGAAAAAATTTTGTTTACCGTTTCCGCAACCCCGAAAGTACCGGGAGTTGTAACGTGGACCTAACAGTGGTATCAGAGCCTAACTAAACATAAACTAGCTTGGTAGTAAAGTGTATCGAAGTTCGAAACGGATAAATCGAAAAAACCAAGTTATAAAAAATCTGAGTTTCTGTTAAAACTTTTTTTGGTCAAAACAAAATTTATTATATCCCAAAAATTATCTCAGGCTTTTTAGAAGAAAACCCCCAAAAACGATACAGTAACTCCACTAAGGCGCCGCGCTTCCGCGGCAAGAGCAAGCTCTTGCCGCGGAACCGCGGCCAACTTTGAGAGTTACTGCATCGATTTTGGTGCAGTATGTTTCTGACGTGGTTTTAGGATTTTTCTGATATATTATATGTGCCCAGATTTGCCAGAATAGAAATTTGTTTTTGGGGGCCTATAAATCCGTATTTTTTTTTCCGAACTTCAATATACTTTGACTATAAAGGTTATATCTGTGATGTTCTTATGTATTGAACGTCGGCTAATCGCTATATGTCGATTAGTCGGGGTTATACATATCTGTGATTGTTGTTGATGGTTTGTGTATATGAACTCGTTGGATTGTCGCGGATGAATAGCCGGGGTGGATGTGAGATGAGAGTTTCTTTTTCTTTCATTCATGTAATAAATTTGTAAATTGATGTAATATTATTTGTTTGGCCGCACAACCGGGTCGGGGTTGTAGCCGTCATTGTATAATTCTTTTTACTGTTTTTGCTCCTAGGATAGACCCATGGAGGGGTGCACAAACTACCGGGTAGCTCGAAGTGCCGAGTGGCCTACTCATGGCATTGAGGGAGGTTGCTTCGCTTCGGGTACTTGGCGGGTAGTTTGCCGCACCCGTAGGGGTCTTGGGTGGGGTATTGGCTATTCATCGCGACCGTGTAATCCGTTTTTCGTTGCAGGCTCGAACGAATTGCGGATTCCTAGTATATCCAAAGTGTTCATCTGTGATCTGGATTGGCTATCATTGCTATATTGCTATATATATAATAACTATTTAGGCGTTGCTTATGTTTTACAGCCGCGCTAGCCCAGCCCCCGCTCTGTCGTTAGTTAAGTAACCTAACGGGTGATGACGGGGCCCCGTGGCGAATGCGAATGGCATAAGCGTACGTCATATTTTGGTTGTTTTCTGCAATGGTAGGATTTAAATGATGGGACGCATTAAAAGAACTAATGCAAGAAAATAAACCTAAAAGACGTTGTTGGAACAATTTTTCAAAAAGCTGTTGTTGCAAGGACGTTCATTTTTGTTTTGCATCGCGGTATTCGGTTATGAATGCCCAGCACCTCAGTCGACGAGGCAAGGGCCGAGATCCCTTCACCGGGAGTGACCCCTTGGACAAAACTTTGCGTCAGGGTAATAACTTCACCATAGTCGATTATTCTTGCTTTGCATCGAGGTATTCATCTTACGAATGCCCAGCACCTCACTCGACGAGGAAAGAGCCGAGATCCCTTCACAGGGAGTGACCTCTTTAGCAAAAGTTTTCGCCACTATGTTTTTCAAAAGGATGTATCACGTTCCTTCAACGATATCAAGTTCATTACGTTAACGGGTTTTTCGCCAAAAACCCAGCCGTAGCCCTCCGTCGTTTCTTATAAGTTATACTTAGTATTCGTGCTGCGTTTGTTGACTGTGTCAAGGCGCAGTGAACGGTAGCTAAGTGTAGCTTATTTGCTGGATACAAAGTGATTGGTTAGGACATTTGTAGAACCTTGTTGACTGTGTCAAGGGTTATGCAGGTGGGTTTAATGCAATCAAGATAATGACGGGATGAACTTGACTAGGACCTTTTGATTTGTTGACTGTGTCAAGATCACTTTGGTCCTAGGGGCAAAAATCACATCGGGAGTTTCAAAAGTACTGAAACTTGCAGATTTAGCATACCTTCTGGAGTGTGGTGACTAGAGTGGATTCCATCTAGGTCATCACACAATGATGGTTGGATCCCGATCCCACTGATGAGTTGGATTACTCTCGGGAGATTATTTCACTTAACGATCAATGCTATAAACCTAGTAGGTGTCTAGAAAGGTGTTAGCGGGGTTACGCCCCCAGGGAAAAGAGGTTCTTTAATTAAGGAACTTCGCGAAAGCGTTGGAAAACCTCCCTCGAAGTACCGACACTAGCCTGGCTGAAAGGTTAAGCAAGTATTGTGACGTGAATTAAAACCCGGCTAGTTCTTCTTTTAAAAGGTTTTAAGAAGAATTTGAGTAAACAGTGGGAGACATCCTGGTTAGATAAATTAATAAACCAATCTAATCTTGCAAGAGCATACGCTGAGTGTTTCTTTTCTCTCTCTCCAGGCAGCAACCTTTTCGCGCCCTAATCAAGATAATAAAATGTATCGCTTGACCGATCCGAATTCTTATTCGGGACTGGGGAAAGTTGGTTCAGCTCTAACTTGTGACAACAGTCATGAGTATGAGAATGGGAAAGAGGAAAGTATGGATTTCCAGGATACCCAGTTGAAGAAGAAGCATGGTTTTGCATCTACTTCAGGTGTTCTTGTAATTGAGAACTGTTTTACGGTCAGCCCTACCTCCTGGGTACTTGATACCGGATCAGGATCTCATATCTGTAATTTATTGCAGGGACTGAGAAAAAGTAGGAAAGTTGCACCGGGTGATATGTCGCTCAGAGTAGCGAACGGAGCATAAGTAAATGCGGCAGCCGTCGGTGAATATCACCTAGTATTGCCTAATGGCAAGACTATGATTTTGAACGATTGCTACTATGTACCCTCCATGGTTTGCAACATCATATCAGTTTCTTTACTCGATAAAGATGGATATGACTTTGTTCTTGAAAAGAATATCATGAACATTTACCTTCATAAGGTACTGGTTGCAGAGGGTACACTGTGTAATGGTATCTACGTTCTAAATCAGAATACAGTTCTCAATATACAAAACACACGCAAGAGGAAGAATTCAGATACGAATGAATCCTACTTGTGGCATTGTAGACTTGGTCACATCGGAGAGAAAAGACTGAGTAAGTTGCATAAAGATGGACTCTTGAATGCGTTCGAGTTTTCATCTTATGAAACTTGTCAGTCTTGTCTCAAAGGGAAGATGACCAAATCTCCGTTCACCGGACATGGAGAAAGAGCAAGAGAGCTCTTGGGACTCATACACAGTGATGTGTGTGGTCCGATGTCTATACATACAAGGGGTGGGTTCTCGTACTTCATCACATTCACTGACGATCTCTCTAGGTTCGGATATGTGTATCTGATGAAACACAAATCTGAAGCTTTTGAGAAATTCAAGGAATTCAGAAAGGAAGTAGAGAACCAGATTGGCAAAAGTATCAAGATCCTCCGGTCTGATAGGGGAGGGGAGTACTTGAGCACGGAATTCCTAGATTACTTAAAAGAGAATGGTATTCTCTCTCAGCTTACTCCTCCTTATACACCACAGCACAACGGTGTATCGGAGCGGAGGAATCGTACCCTACTGGATATGGTTCGCTCCATGATGAGTAGTGCTGAGTTACCTCTTTCATTCTGGGGATATGCACTTCAAACTGCAGCACATCTATTGAATCAAGTTCCATCCAAATCCGTGCCTAAGACTCCGTATGAAATATGGAGTGGTAAAAGTTTGTATCTTAAACGTATTAAGATTTGGGGTTGCCCAGCTTATGTCAAAAAGCAGAACCCAGACAAACTTGAGGCACGGGCAGTCTTGTGTAAGTTTGTGGGATACCCAAAAGATTCAAGTGGGTATCTATTCTACCATGCAGTGGAACAGAAGATAATTGTTTCAAGAAATGCCACATTTTTAGAAAAAGAATTTCTTGTTAAAAACATTAGTGGCAGCACGGTAGAACTGGATGAAATTCCAGAAACACAAGCTTTAACAGAAAATTTGGAGGAACCGCTAGATTCAATAACCCCAAGCGAACCTCAGCCACTCCGCAGATCTGGTAGGATTTCTCATCCGCCCGAGAGATACTACGGTTTTCTCATAGACGGGGATCGAGAGGATTGCATCTTGGAAGAAGATGACCCTACCAGTTTCAGGCAGGCCATTATCAGTAGGGACTCTGATAAGTGGCAGGAAGCAATGCAATCCGAAATGGAGTCCATGTACGCCAATAAAGTGTGGACCTTGGATATTGCTCCAGCTGGGGTAAAACCCGTTGGATGCAAATGGATCTACAAAAGGAAACTTGGTGTAGATGGGCAGGTGGAAACCTATAAAGCTAGACTCGTTGCAAAAGGTTTCCGTCAAAGACCTGGTTTGGACTATGACGAGACTTTTTCTCCGGTGGCTATGCTCAAATCCATTCGGATCTTACTTGCCATTGCTGCCTTCCATGACTATGAAATCTGGCAGATGGATGTTAAAACGGCTTTCCTAAACGGTTGTTTGGAAGAGTGCGTTTACATGGATCAACCAGAAGGTTTCGTAGACAGTGGGAGCAGCGGAAAGGTGTGCAAGTTGCTTAAATCCATTTATGGATTAAAGCAGGCATCGCGGAGCTGGAACATCTGTTTTGATGAGGCAATCAAGGAATTTGATTTCATCAAGAACGAAGATGAACCCTGTGTTTATAAGAAGATTGTAGGACGAACTGTCGTGTTCCTAGTCTTGTACGTGGACGACATTCTTTTGATAGGAAATGACATTCCTATGCTACAATCGGTCAAGCTGTTTTTGTCACAAAGGTTCTCCATGAAGGACCTGGGTGATGCCTCGTACATTCTGGGGATCAAGATCTATAGAGATAGATCCAAGAAACTATTGGGACTTTCGCAGTCCAGGTACATAGAGACCGTACTAAAGAGATTTAGTATGGAGGATTCCAAGCGCGGTAACATACCCGCATTGCACGGAATTACCCTCTCCAAGAAGATGTCTCCTAAGACTGACGAGGAGAGGGTTCGCATGAGCACTATACCCTACGCTTCGGCGGTAGGATCTATAATGTATGCGATGCTATGTACAAGACCAGATGTAGCTTACGCGTTGAGCACGGTAAGCCGGTATCAGTCGGACCCAGGGGAGGACCACTGGACAGCAGTGAAGAACATTCTCAAGTACCTGAGAAGGACTAAGGAGATGTTCCTGGTTTACGGTAATGGAGACCTTAGGGTCGAGTCCTTTACCGATTCAAGCTTCCAGAGTGACAAAGATGATAGCAAGTCCGTCTCGGGTTTTGTGTTTACCCTCAACGGAGGGGCGGTATGTTGGAGGAGTTCCAAGCAGGATACCGTCGCAGACTCGACGATGGAGGCTGAATACATTGCTGCAAGCGATGCCGCAAAAGAAGCGGTCTGGATTAAGAAGTTCATTAGTGAACTTCAGGTGGTTCCGTCTATTGTTGACCCAATACCTTTGTATTGCGATAACAATGGGGCTATAGCTTTAGCGAAGGAACCAAGGTCCCATCAGAAATCCAGGCACATCTTAAGGCGGTATCACCTGATCAGGGAGATCATTGATCGACAGGAGATCGAGGTGCGGAGAGTGGACACAAAGGACAACACTGCGGACCCATTCACGAAGGCTTTACCCCAGACTCAGTTCGAGCGGCTGATCGAGATGATAGGTCTTCGATACGCCAGTACATGGCCTTAGTGCAAGTGGGAGATTGTTGGTGTATATGCCCTAGAGGCCATTACTGTATCATACTAGTATGTATATTACTTGATGGAAGCTTGGGATATTCACAGTTGTACAAACAATCTTGCTCAATATAGTAGTATGCTACTTGGTTTGTCTCTGCTTTAATGTGTACATGTGTGTTTATTTATTATATCACCTATACGCATTAGTAGAGCCCTTAGGATCTTTGCTTGATTACCGGCGTTGTGATGGCGATCACACTCGTGGGGGCTGGGTAATCTACAAGCACATCCTTATACTCGTCCCTAGTCGTGGGAGTATCGAGATAGGGCATCGATACTCCGGAGTAGACTAGCGTATGCGCTTCTCATCCCAGCTCGGGAGACGGTCTGTCCCACAGCCGTCAGTACGTCGTACTTGAGATAGTATGCGGGTGCTCGTTAGGTTACGAGTACACTGGACAGGACTCGTCGGGAACTGATGGTTGGTATTATACCTATCGTCAGTTATCAGTTCCCAGGTGACATGAGTACAGCTTAGTCCGCTGACTTGACACTGTCACTTCGCCTCGAGTGTGTTCCCACTGTTCTTTGATTGCTACCCTACCACGGCTCTACTGAGTCGTGCAAACAGGTAGTAGTTGGGAGCAGTCCCGAAGCACTTGGAGGCAGTGACGGTTAGACAGGATTCGTCTCTCCCGGTATTGGGGGTTGACATCGTGCTGTGTCTAGGAGAGCCATTACACGAGTAGTCCCTGGCCAGGGCAAGCGAGATATACTGGTAGGTTTCCAGTGTTATCTCAGGGTGTATTGGGCTTCACTCCGACACGACTTGTACCGCTATTAGGGGACTGACGTTTACCGCCCCCCTAGGCCCGCCATGCGATGTATCAGACGAACAGACCGGACTGTACGGAGACTGTCACATACAGGCTCAGTAGGAGTGCAGATGGGGTTCACCTCGTCAGTCTTCTTATCGACATCTACCTGGGGACCGTTACGTACAGCTAGTGCCGCTTGCGGTCTGTGGTTAAACCCACTGCCAGCGTAGTGTCGAGTCTTTAGAGTCCCACACAGAGAGCTATTCGCCTTTAGGCAAAACGAGTAGAGGTCGCATGGTTTTGCGACAGGGTTCGTTCGCATCCGCGCACTCGTGCACGTTTGCTGTCCGGACAGTTTATACTAGCGGGCTTTGGTTTAAGCCGGATCCTAGTATATGATTTGAGATTGGTTTTTCTCATTGTGTTCGTGTTCCTCGGATCACGAATGCGGGTGCGTATGCACAGTTGCTTGAGATTGGGGGAGAGGACCTTGTTTAGGGTTAATGGCTTTTGTCATTTTATTAACCCTATTGTTTTTGTGTGGATTATTGTTAATTGATAATTAGCTTAATTATTGTGCATGGTTGTTGTTGACAATTTGACTTCATTGACTTGTTGACCAAGTTGACAACTTGACCATAATCATTTCATTTGGAAGATGCTCTTTGATCTTTGCAAAAATGAAATGATAATGGTCAATTCATGATTTATCATGACAATTTTCAAGCTAATTATCTAATTAAAATTATCCTCACATATTAGTGAGAATGGTTATTTTATTTTCTCATTCTCTCATTCTATTTCTCTCTCTTGCTCATCCTCTCCCTCAAGTTCTCTCCCTCTCATGTGTTGAGAAACAAAAGGCTTGAGAAAAACCTTCACTTGATCTTCTCTACTCACTTCTAGGGTTCAAGTCTTAGCATTTCTTGCACTCTAGTTACTCCTAGCTTGGAGTTGAAGCTAAAGGTGGTGGCTTTCAAGTGGATCTTTCTTTGACGGATGAAGACAAGCAAGGTGAACTCTTTCTACCATTCCGACGAGCAAGGAGAGAAGGAGTTCGAGCTCAAGGTATAACCTTTCTACAACTTACTTAGTTGTTAGTTTACTTTAGCTAGTTTTCGTTTAGCAAAGATCCGGCTTTTACGGTCCATGTTACAAACCTTAGAAAAATTTTTGTTTACCGTTTCCGCAACCCCGAAAGTACCGGGAGTTGTAACGTGGACCTAACACTAAGGATGTGGGTTTGGCTATTCATCACGACTGTGGATCCATGTTTTACATTACTGGCTGAATTTAAAACACGGACCTCCTAGTATATCCAATATTTCATATGTTGCTTCTGCTGCTTGGTTCTGTGATGTGATCATATAACTGCGTGAGACGGATGCTATATATATATAATAAACATTGCTTATGTTTTGCACTCGTGCTAGTCCAGCCCCCGCTCTGGCGTTAGTTAAGTAACCTAACGGTGAAGAAGAGGCCCCGTGGCGAATACGAATGGCATAAGTGTACGTTCTATTTTCGTTTCTTTTTCTGTGATGTTTAGGAAACATTAAATGATGGGATTTCTTTAATGAGATTAATGAAAAGAAAAGAAACCTAAAAATGTTGTAGAATCAAAATTTTAAAAAGGTAGCTCTAGTTTTTGCTTTGCATAGTGGTCTTCCTTGATGAATATCCAGCATCGCATTCGATAAGGAAAGAGCCGAGATCTCTTCACCGGGAGTAACCTCTTTAGAAAAACTAGCAAATGCTACAACCCACTCGGTTTTGTTTTTATAGCTTCTTTAGTTCTTTCTTTGTATAGTGGTATTCCTTGATGAATATACAGCACCTCATTCGATGAGGAAAGAGCCGAGATCCCTTAACTGGGAGTGACCTCTTTAGCGAAACTAGCAAAAGCTTCAAAAACACTCATTTTCAAATCACTAGATTCTACAACGATATCAAGTTCATTACGTTAAAGGTTTTCTTCAAAACCAGTCGTAGCCCTCCGTCATTTCAGATAAGTGCCATTTAGTATCCGTGCTATGTTTGTTGACTATGTTAAGACGTAGTGTGTGGTAGCTAATTAGTTCTTATCTGTAACCATATGATGCGATTGGATTAGGGTAGTTGTACGGTTTTTTGATTATGTTAAGGGTCGTATGGGTGGGTTTAATCCAATCAAGAAATGACGGGTTGAACTTGACTAGCACTTATGATTTGTTGATCTTGTTAAGGTAATAAGTGTCTTGGGGTAAAAACAATTTTCGTAAATTTCAAGTGTTGAAATTTACAATAAGATTGCATACCTTCTATATCATAGTTAGATCCCGATACCCACTGCGAGTAAGAGTTACTCCTGGGATAGTTTTGCACTTTACAATTAGTTCATCCTGTAGGTTTCTAGGAAGGTGTCAATGGGGTTATGCCTCTAAGAAAACGAGGTTTATTTTAATTAGGTCCGTGTGAAAGCACGGGGAACCTCCCTCGAAGTACCAACACTGGCCTGGCTGACAGGTTAGCGAACTTGTAGGGTGTAATTAATCCCGGCTAATCTTACCTTTTACGGTTTGAAGGAAGATTTGATAAAAACAGTGGGAGCCATCCTGATTAGATAAGAGAATAACCAACTAATCTTGCAAAGAGCGCACTCTAATGCATTTCCTTCTCTCTCTCTCTCCAGGTAGCGGCCAAATGACACGCCTTAATCAAGATAATAATATGGATGTATTGATCGAACCCGCTTATTATACTAGGCTAAGTTCAGCTCTATCTTATGACTATCATAAGTCTGAGCAAGGAATAGGTAAATAATCGGATTTCCATGCCACCTAAACGAAGAAGGAGCATACTGATGCATCTTCTTCAGGTGTGTTCGTTACCGAGAACTGTTTCTCAGTTTCTTCTACGTCCTGGGTATTAGATACCGGATCAGGATTCCACGTGTATAATATTTTACATAGGTTAAGAAAAGGTAGAGAACTGGGAAAGGGTGATAAGTCTCTACAAGTAGAGAACTGAGCAATTGTTGCAGCCAAAGAAGTTGGCGAATTTCACCTTATATTACCAACTGGTAATACATTGGTTCTGAACGACTGTTACTGCGTGCCAAACATGATGTGCAATATTATATCGATTTCTTTGATAACTAAAGAAGGATATAATCTCACATTATAGGATAATGTTATGAACATTTTCCAAAATCAAGTGTTGATAGTGTTTGGAACGTTGTGTAACGGTATATACGTTCTGAATCAAAGTACGATTCTGAACATATAGAACACACACAAGAGGAAGAGTTCAGAAATGAACAAAGCCTTCTTGTGGCACCGTAGTCTAGGTTATATCAATGCGACAAGACTGGCTAAGTTGCATAAAGATAGATATTTGAATCCGTTTGAATTTACATCTTATGGAACTTGTCAGTCATGTCTCAAAGGCAAAATGACCAAAACTCCGTTTACTGGACTCGGAGAAAGAGTCACTGAACTCTTGGGACTGATACATAGTGATGTATGAGGTCTTATGTCTACACATGTGAGAAATGGTTCCGCGTACTTCATTACATTCACCGATGATCTCTCAAGCTTAGAACATGTGTTCTTATTGAAACACAAGTCTAAAACTTTTGAGAAATTCAAGGAATATAAGTGCGAAGTAGAGAATTAAATCAGTAAAAGTATTAAAATCCTTCGATCTGATCGGGGAGGAGAATACTTGAGCACGGAATTCCGTGACTATTTAAAAGAAAATAGGATTCTCTTTTAGCTTACTCCTCCGTATACACCATAGCACAATGGAGTGTCGGAGCGGAAGAATTACACCCTATTAGATATGGTGCGCTCTATGATGTGTATTGATGAGTTACCTATTTCTTTTTGGGGTTATGCGCTTGAAACAGCCACATATATATTGAATCAAGTTCCATCAAAGTCTGTGCCTAAAACACCATATGAGATATGGAGTGGAAAGAGACTGTATCTTAAACGAGTTAAGATATAGGGTTGTCCTGCCTATGGCAAAAAGCAAAATCCAGACAAACTCGAGACAAGGTCAGTTCTATTAAAGTTTGTAGGATATCCAAAGAATTCATAAGGATATATCTTCTACCACACTGAGGAACAAAAGGTGTTTGTTTTTCAATATGCCACCTTTTTAGAAAAGAAATTTCTAACTCGCATGTTATTGACCAATCACTAGATCGATCTTGTAAAAGAAATTAGTGGTGATGAGGTAGAACTGGAAGAAGTTCCAGCTACACAAACTATAACTGACAATTTGGTAGAACCGGAGGATTCAATAATCCCCGACGAACCCCAGTCACTCCGCAGATCTAGTAAGGTTCCTCATCCACCTGAGAGATACTACGGTTTTCTCATTGACGGTGGAAGCGAGGATTGCATCATGGAAGATGATGACCCAACTAGTTTCGAGTAAGCCATCACAAGTGGGGACTCTATGAAATGGCCAGATGTTATGCGATCCGAGATGGAATCCATGTACACCAACAAAGTATGGACTTTAGAAGTTGCTCTTGAAGGGGTAAAACCCATCGGGAGCAAATGGATCTTTAAAAAGAAAATTCGTGTAGATGGAAAAGTTGAGATTTTCAAAGCTAGACTTGTTGCAAAAGGTTTTCGTCAACGACCTGGTGTCGATTATGATGAAACCTTTTCTCCAGTGGCTATGCTTAAGTCTATCAGGATCTTACATGCCATTGTTGCATACCATGACTACAAAATCTGGCAGATGGACGTCAAGAACGCTTCTCTAAATGGTGATTTAAAAGAGAGCATGTGTTGGATATAGTGCCCACTAAGTCAATTATTGGATCGCAGGTACGTGATTGCAATGATTGAGGGAGGACCTATACCGATAAAACAATCTTACTCGAGATGATAGTATGCTATCTGGTCTGTCTTTATCATCATGATAAAGCCCATAGGATTCTTGTTTGACTACCAGCAGTATGATGGCGATCATATATGTGAGAGCTGGGGTCTATAAGCACATCCTTAAAGTGTCCCTAGTCGAGGGAGTTTCGAGACAGGGCATCGATACTCCAGAGTAGACTAGTGTATACAGTCGAGACCCCGATGAGGGACGGTGGCCGGTCTCACAAGCCACTGGTGTCAGTTGGATCACCTAAGATGTATACAGGTGCTCAATGGGTTATGAGTACACCGGACAGGACTCGCTGGGAACATGCTAGTTGGTATTATACATATCGTCAGATAACAGTTCCCTGGTGACATGTGTACATATTAGTTCATCGACCTGAGGTCGTCATTTGTCTCGTGTGAGTTCCCACTGTGCTTTGATTTATACCCTACCATGGGTCAAAGGAGTCGTGCAAACAGGTATATTTTGGGTACAGTCCCGAGCCACATTGGAGGCAAGTGAGCGGATCTTCGGGGATTCGTCTCTCCCGGTATTGGGGGTGAGATCGCGCTGTGTTTAGGAGAGCCATTACACGAAATCCCTGGCTAGGGTAATCGAGATTTACTGGTAGGTATACCAGTAGAATCTCAGGGTGTTCTGGGCTACTCTCTGACACGACTTATATCGCTGTTGGGGGTCTGACGTTTACCGACCCCCTAGGCCCTATATGCGATACTCATAGACGAATGATCCGGACTGTACAGATATTGTCACTGTTAGGCTCAGTAGGGTTTATAGATGAGTTCGCTCGTCAGCTTCCCTTCCAATCAATACAAAGGCAAAACGTTACGTACAGCTTATACCTCTGACGTGCTAGTGGTTATACCCAGTGCCAGTGTGTTGATGAGTCATTAGAGTCCCCCACAGATACTTTCCTAAGTTCGGGCGAAACATTGTAGATGACGTATGGTGTTATGACAGGGTTCGGAAAATGCACGTGCGTTTTCGCACGTGTCATTTTTCGGGCAGATAATACTGGTGGGCTTTGGTTTAAGCCAGATCCGAGTATTATACTGTGTAGATATAATATCTTTGTCTCAGTTGCATTTGTATTCGGTCGTAATACAAATGCGGGTATGTTTATACTGTTACGGAGTTATCCTGAAATTCGTTTCAGGATCACTTTTGGAAGTTGTCAGTTTCCAGTTTTCTATCAGCCGTATTTGACAGTCGGTTAAATACGGATTTATCATTTTCTTGGGATGAGTGTGGAAGTTTCTAGAAGCTTCTAAAAGGTGGTGACTAGGTTCATGCATCTTGGTGAGGTGGCTAAGTGCATTTATGGAACAATTAATGTTGTGATGACTAGGTTAATTATCATTGGTTTGCATTAATTGTGTTCATACTTGGTGTCATGATAAGCTTTGTTCTTGTGGTCACTTTCCCCCTCCTACACTCACCTCCCTCCCTTTTATAAGTGGCCGGCCTTCCCCCTCTCTTGGCTAATGGTTGTTGTTCACTAGAAAAAAAGATTATGATAGATTCGGGTTCATGAAAATTAGATAGCCTCTTTCTCATTTCACCCGATCCAAAAGGCAACTTCTATAACCGTTCGTCCATGACTTTGGACGTAACGAGACAAAGTGTTCTACTCATTCTCTACTTCATCTTGGTCGTCTCTTTTAGCAAACTTGACGATCGAGTTGCCTCGGTTCAGAGGCGGGAGCCCGTTTAAAGATCCGTCGACGTGGTGCCACCTGGACGACGAGACCGAAGATCGAGCAAGTTCGGATCAGTTGCAACATAGCGTGGGATGATGGTTGAAGACCGAAGGACTCGGATCATTCGGTATAACAATTCTACCTTCTTTACAATTTGTTAGTTTAGCTATAATGGACGATCCGGGATAAAGTACGCGATAGCGCCAGTCGTAAATGTTTTGTTCCGCATATTGGCGTCTGTTAGACGGCCGGGGCGCTGCCGCATACTTACAGTGGTATCAGAGCCTCACCATTAAGCTATACTAATTTGTGCTAACGCGTTTAAAAGATCGATCGAACGGAATTTCCGAAACTGTATTTTTCTGTATCCACAGTTTCTGTTGTTTTTCAAACTGTTCTAAAATTATTTTTGCATATCACAGAAAAACAAGCAGGAGTTTTTAAGTAGACCGTAAAAGTTTGGGCACGTGATCCCATTAAATCACCGCAGAACCGCGGTCAAACCTAAGGTTTGACCGCGCTTCCGCGGCGGTTTAGTGGGAATGGTGCCCCAAATTTGTACAGGGGCTTCTTTGTAGGGAATTGTGATTTCTAATATATTTCTTTTGGGCCTAGTTTTGGTTACTGTACAGCAGATGTTTGTAGGGTCCACTTCGGGAAATTTTGACGATCGAAATTTTTAAACTTGTTAGTTTACAGTACTTTCATTATATCTCCGACCGGGATTGTCATTTGATCGGTAAACCGCGTCTGATTGCTATAGTTCTTTTAGACGGGTTTGCGAACGTGAAATTCGCGTTGATGTTCTGTGTTGTGTTGTGTTGTTGCGGATATGTCGTGGTGGATAGCAGTGTGCAATGATAGTGCTGTTTCGATTTATTTATACATTTGATATTGCGGAGCGAGCGTCCAACATGTGGACTGCCGTCACTGCCTGTTGTATAATATTCTTTTGGGGTCCGACCAGGTTGCGGTCGATGTACCTGTTGTACTATTTTTATTTCTGTACTAGGTTTACCCCGCGGTGGGGTGCACGAATAGCCGGGTTCTGGAGGGCAACGGGTCCGTATCTCATGGCTTTGAGAGGCAGAGGGGCCTCACTCTTGAATTGGCAGGCTATTCGCCGCACTCGTAGGGGGTACAGGTTGACCTAAGGAGGGGTGCTCAATTTACCGGATTCCATGAAGTGCCGGGTATTCCATTCACTATGTTGTGGGGACTACCTCGCTTCAGGTTTTGGCGGGTAACTTGCCGCACCCGTAGGGGTCTAGGTTTCATTGCACAGGCTATCCACACGACCAGGGGAACGTCGGGTTTCAGCAGCGGCTCTGTGAAACTCGGGGATCCCAGATTATCTGTATTGTTCTGTGATGCTTATTACTTTTCTGTAATGTTGCTTGTTATCACGCCTGGAGAGATTATTGTATATCAGTATATATACTATTAGATGTTGTATATGTTTTACACCCGCGCCAGTCCAGTCCCCGCTCTGTCGTTAGTTAAGTAACCTAACGGGTGATGACGGGACCCAGTGACGAATGCGGATGGCATATACGTACATTTTATTTTCGTTCTTTTCTGGTATGATTGATTAATGGGACTGCATTGATTCTTATCAATACGAGATAAAACAAACCTATATTTGATGTTGTTGGAACAAATTCAAAAAGAAATTATTACAAAGTCGTTTCCTTTTGTTTTGCATAACGGTATTCAGTTGGAATATCCTGCACCTCATTCCATGAGGAAAGAGCCGAGATCCCTTCACCGGGAGTGACTTCTTTAGCAAAAGGTTTTCGCTACTATATATTTTTATAAAGCTATCAGGTTCCTTCAACGAGATCAGGTTCATTACGTTAAAGGTTTTTCGCCAAAAACCAGCCGTAATCCTCCGTCGTTTCTTATGGATGGTCAGTAGTGTTAGTTATATGTATGCCCTAGAGGCCATTACTGTACATAGGATGTATATTGTAGTGGATGCTGGGACATAAATAGGGAGGACTTTCTTGCTCGACATGATAGTATGCTATCTGGTTGCTCTTTACCTTAACGTGTATACTGATTGTCTCTCTGTTACATGTTGGTAAAGCCCTTAGGATGTGTACTTGACTACCTGGACTATGATGCGGATCATACTAGTGGGGACAGGGTAGTCCATAAGTACATCCTTCAAGGTCCCTAGTCGTGGGTGTATCGAGACAGGGCATCGATATTCCAGAGTAAACTAGCGTATATCTTCTCGACCCATGTGATGGGCGATGGATGATCCCATATCCATTGGTGTTTGACATCAGAGATGGTATGCGGGTGCTCAGTGGAGACTGGGTACACTGAACGGACTCGCCGAGAACTCCCAGATGGTATTATACCTTACGTCAGATGGCAGTTCTCTGGTGACACTGGTACAGCTTAGTCTGTTGACCCGAGATCGTCATAGAGTCTTGTGTGTCTCCCACTGTGCTTTGATTTCCACCCTACCACGGCTCTACTGAGTCGTGCAAACAGGTGGTTTTTGGGTACAGTCCCGATTCACATGGAGACAATGAGCGATAGGAGGGGATTCGTCTCTCCCTGTATTGGGGGTTGATGTTGCGCTATGCACGACTGGCCATAACAGGAAATCCCTGGCCAGGGTTGCAGTGATCTACTGGTAAGTGTTATCAGTAGTTTCACACATGTTATGGACCTCACGTCGGCATGACTTATCGAGCTATTGGGGTCTGACGTTTACCACCTCTAGGCGAGATATGCGACATATCAGACGAACAGACCGGGCTATACGGTAAGTGTTACTGGTTGGATTCACAGGAGTGTGAGCGGGCTTGCTCGTCGATCTTCTGATCGCTCAATACCCGGGTGGCCGTTACGTTTAGCAGACCGCTTGCGGCTTGTGGGTGTTTGATATGATCATCACCTGCTGCCGGCGTATTGACGAGTCTTTAGAGTCCTACATAGAGGTTTCCTGGCTCAAGCGAAACGAAATAGGAGCGCATATGAGATATGTGCGGGACCGAGAATAATGCGTGTATGTGATACCGTATTCTATTCTCGCGATGAATGTATCGATTAGTTGTATGCGATATAACCTAGTTATCGAATCGAAGATTGATTCGATAAGTCGATACATTTGATACTAGTCGGTTATATGCGATATGACCGGATCATTGAATCAAGTGTTGATTTAATGATTTAATGTATAATTATATATTTGATATATTACTTTACATTAACTAGTATTGGTTCACTTAAGATGGATTTTCTCACTTGATGTGCACATTGTATATATGATATAGTTTTGTGCACTAGTTTGTATCATGTTTGATGATACATGCAAACTTGGGTGTATGTTTGATTTGAACCATGTTTAGGTTAATGGTTATGGTTTTAAATTATTCACTTATTCATTTTATTTATTTTCTTTATTTCTTTTGGCTAAAATGAAATGGTTGCTAATTTTGTCTTTTGTGGAAGCTTCATGATGCTTTGAATTAGTAACCATTTTGTTTTATATTTAAACCTAACCATTAGCTAAACTAGGGTTTGCTTTCTACAAGAGTTAAATCTAACCCAAGGTTGCATTATGATAAGATCAATTAGATTTTATTATTGATTAATCATTCTCATCATACCTTTTCTTCTTCTTCATCATCTTCATCAAGAAGAAGAAACCTTTCTACCTCCAATGGTGAAATGGTAAAATGAGTGAGAGATCCAAATCTAAAGTCTACCCACTTCCTATTTCTTCATCCTCTACCTCTTGCCAAGTAGTAGAGTGTGTTTTCTTCACAAGTTTCATGACTTGGTGAAGTGAGAGCTTGATCTTGTGATGCCTCGACGTAGATCATCTTCGGCATCGAAGCCGACGACCAAGCCCGCCCATTTCTCCGATAAAGCCGACGTTAGAGCCCGGGATCCGATTTGTACAGCGGAGGGACGTCTACGTGGAGCCTAGGAAGTGGTGGACCGGATCTACAAAGGTTGTAGCCCCTTTCCTTCAGCATTAAATTCGTTTACATGCTTGCATCGCCTATATATATCTAGTTAACGATCCGTATTAGGGTTTCTCGGCACTTGTGAAATTTAAATTGGCCGTGTTTGATCACTTGCGAGACTTCATTAGTATGCCTAGGAACCCTACAGTGGTATCAGAGCTACTAGGCATTGGATGTCGACCTATGGGGGGTTCTCACTGTGTGACAGTGTGGCGAAGCATAGGCTCTTACCCCCAGGGTGTCCCGAGACCGGAAGGTGTTCCGGCGGGTTGTAGTCCTCGCGAGGGGGCATGCGTAAAAAGTAGCGGCTGAGGGACCCGTTGGTGCCACGGCGACCCCATTGGATGGGGTGGCTGCCTGACCTACAGTGGTATCAGAGCCTAGCTAGAGCCTTAGGCGATGCGTAGACGGAGTTTGAAGTCCGATCAAACCGAAACCCAAACTCTAAAATGCTCTCTGGAAATTTTCTGAAAATTTGGATTTTTGTGAATTAAAAATGCTTAAAAAATTCAGCAGGGTATTCTATGAATTACCATGAAAAACGATCCTCTAACTCCTCTACATGACCGCGGAACCGCGGCAACGGCAATGACCCCCCTTTTGCGGCGGTTCCGCGGCAGTGTAATGGAGTTAGCGACGGATCTCTTCACAGTAATTCATAGCTCTGTTTTTTCTATTTTCTGGGCATTTTTAACACTGACTCAAGAGTTGAGTATTTTGGGGTTTATTTTGTAGTCGTTGTTTCGATCGGAATTTTTAATTTCGTTGGATTTTCCGGATATTTAGAATATGTTAAAAAGTTCGACCGAATATAAATACCCACTTTTTCCCCTGTCGAGAAATTTCCAAGTGTTGGATTTTTCCGTAGTTTAACGACGTTCTAAGTAGTGCAAGTAACTCGATGGACCCTCTAGAAGACAACAAACCTTAACTCGATTATGTGACCGTCTTGAACTGCCCTTTGAACCTTCGGGTTTGGGGCAGTACGGCGTGCCACATGTGAGGCGTTGGCTTGACCCTTCTACGGCTGGACCGTTGGTACTGAGGCACGAAGTGAATGTTTTTAAACTTGTTTCATGTGTTGAGCTGTTTCGGGAAAACTTGGGTGTTCGAATGTTCGATCGGAAAATTTAACATTTTCTGTTTATCTGGAATGTGATACAATAATTGGAATTCACAAGTAGTTATGTGATAACTGAATGAATGTTATAAACATAGCACTTTAGTCTCACTTGATCGGTTGCCACGGAATTTTGATGTGATCAAAAGTCCGTCGCAATCACGTAGCGTACGCGGATACTCGCCGGGTAAACTTAATAGACAGTCTCGCTCCATAGCCCCGACCAAGTGACTGTAGGAGAACCCCGTCGTCGAAAGAATCCGTTCGGGTGCTCGCGGTAGCGGTGTTCTTCCTTGGTGCACTTCGTCGACGGCATCGGAGGTGCGACCGTCTACTGAAGTTTGCGACGAGCATTCGATCAAAATGTCGGGAATCCTGTTGAATTGCCCGACTTGGTATTGAAAAGTGTTTTCGATAATGAGACTAAAATGCGGGGTTTATAATTGTTAGGCATGCGATGTCTAAAGAATTCATTTGGTCAGGCATACGATGTCTGAGGTGGTTGCGGATTCCAACTGTTGTAGTTTTATACTTTCTTTTCTGTGACCGTAAGTGTAATATGTGATGTCGCCGGTTTCGTTGCTATATATCAACGACAATTGGGATGCGCATATTTACTTACGTTGATGACATGTGATGGTATGTGTTGCTGGATATGTTATATTGGATCGTCGTGTTTGAATAGCCGGGGGGTTTTATGTGAGATGAGTGTTTTTCCTTTTCATTCATGTAAAAACTTGTATGTAATATTCTTTTATTGGGGCACTTCCAGGTTGCGGGAGATGTCACCGTTGATGTATATTATTTACTTTTCCGCATTAGGATAGACCCAAGTAACCGGGTTCTGGAGTCCAGTGGGAGACCAACTCGAGGAGTCGAGTCCGGGTCTCCTAACTCTAGAATTGGTAGGGTTGCTTGCCGCTCTCGTAGGGGTATGGGTTTGGCTATTCATCGCGACCGTGGAATCCGTGTTTTATACTGGCTCATATTGAAAACATGGACGTCCTAGTATATCCAATATTTCATATGATTCTTCTGCTGTGATATCTGTGATGTGATCATGTGATGTTCTGTGATAGATACTGTATATAGTATATATGATATATTATATAGGCGTTACTTATGTTTTACACCCGCGCTAGCCCTGCCCCGCTCTGCCGTTAGTTACCTAACCTAACGGTGCACGAGGGGACATCGAGACGAATGCGGATGGCATAAGTGTACGTCGTATTTATCTGTGATGTTTAGGTACTTAAATGATGGGACTTCATTAATATGATTAATGAAATAAAAGAAACCTAAGATGTTGTAGAATCGAATTTCAAAAATAAAACAGGTAGCTACAGTTCTTGCTTTGCATCGCGGTGTTCATTATAGAACATCCTGCACCTTATTCGATGAGGAAAGGACCGAGATCCCTTCACCGGGAGTGACTCCTTTAGCAATAACTGGCAGTTGCTACATCACTCAGTTTGTCTTTTGATAGCTTCTATAGTTTCCTCTTTGCACAGTGATATATATGATATATCCCGCACCTCATTCGACGAGGAAAGGGCCGACGATCCCTTCACCGGGAGTGACCCCTTTAGCAAAACTAGAAAAACCTCAAAAACATTCCATTTAAAACCATTTGATTCCGCAACGAGATCAAGTTCAAAGCGTTAAAGGTTTTCATAAAACCATTCGCAACCCTCCGTCATTTTAGGAAGTAGAGTACTTAGTATTCGTGCTGTGTTTGTTGACCTTAGTTAAGGCACAGTGTACGGTAGCTAAGTGATGTCTTCCTACACCGCATATGATGCGATTAGTTAGGACAGTCGCGTGACTTTGTTGATCTTAGTTAAGGGTCATATGGGTGGGTCTAATTAATCACGAAATGACGGGTAGAACTTGACTAGTACTTATGATTTGTTGATCATAGTTAAGGTCATAAGTGCTAGGGGTAAAAATCTTTATCGGGAGTTTCAAGTGTTGAAACTTGCAATGAGATTGCATACCTTCTATATGATAGTTGGATCCCGATACCCACTGCGAGTAATTGTTACTCCTGGGAGAGTTTTGCACTTTACAATTAGCCGATCAAGTAGGTGTCTAGAAAGGTGTCAACGGGGTTACGCCTCTGGGAAAGCGAGGTTTACAGTAATTAGGTCCATGCGAAAGCACGGGGAACCTCCCTCAAAGTACCGACACTGGCCTGGCTGAAAGATTGGCGAACTTGTAGAGTGTAATTAATCCCGGCTAGTCTTTCCTTTTAAGGTTTGAAGGAATATTTGATAAAAACAGTGGGAGCCATCCTGATTAGATAAAATATATAACCAGTCTGATCTTGCAAGAGCGCACGCTGAGTGTTTTCTTCTCTCTCTCTCCAGGTAGCGACCATATCACGCCTTAATCAAGATAATAATATGGATGTATTGACCGAACCCGCTTGTTATACTGAGCTGGGGAACGTTGGTCCCGCTCCAACTTATAATTGTTATAAGACAGAGCAGGAAATAGGGGAATACCAGAATTCCCATGCCGCCCAAACGAAGAAAGTGCATATGATGAATCTCCTTCGGGTGTGTTCATTATAAAGAACCGTTTCTCAGTATCCTCTGAATCCTGGGTATTTGATACCGGGTCAGGATCCCAGATATGTAATCTGTTACATAGGGCTACAAAAAGGTAGAAAAACTGAGAACGGGTGATAAGTTTCATGAGACAGAAAACGGGGCAAGTGTTGCAGCCAAGTCTATTGGTCACTGTCACCCTGTATTACCAATACATTGATTCTGAACAAATGCTATTAGATACCGAACCTGATATACAAAATCATATCAGTCTCTTTATTAGTAAAGAAATGATAAAATTTTGTATTGATGGATAATGTTTTGAACATTTCCTATATCAAAAGTTGATCGATTCAGGCACGCTATCTAAAAGCATTGACGTTCTAAATCAAACTACAGTTCTTTAGTATACAGAACACACACAAAAGGAAGAGTTCAGAAATGAACGGATCCTTCTTGAGGTATTGTAGACTAGGTCACATCAATGCGACCCGACTGGCTGAAGTTACATTTTAGATGCATATTTAAATCAGTTTGAATTTACATCTTGTGAAACTTGCCAGTCATGTCACAAAGATAAGATGACCATAGCTCTGTTTATTGGAAACAGAGAAAGAGTTAGTGAACTCTTGGGATGATACATGTTGATGTATGTAGGTCCCCTGTCTACACATGCCAGGACTGGTTCTTTATACTTCATTACGTTCTCTGATGATCTCTTTAGATTCAGACATATGTTCTTGTTGAAACACAAGTCCGAACCTTTTGAGATATTCACAGAATATAAGTTAGAAGTAGAGAACCAAAATACGGGTATAAGTATTATGTCCTATGATGAGATCAGGGAGGAGAATACTTGAGCACGGAATTCTTGGACTTTTCTAAAGGAGAATGAGATTCTCTCTCGGTATTACTCCTCCGAATACACCATAGCACGATGGTATATCGGGGCGGAGCAATCACACCCTATATGATATGATGTTCTCTATGATGAGTATTACTGAGTTACCTATTTCCTTTTGGGGGTTATGCACTTATGAAGCTGCATACCTATTGAATAGGGTTCGAATCAAATCAGTTGCCTACCGCTTCATATGTGATATGGAAAGGGAAGAGCCCATATCTTAAGTTAGTTAAGATTTGGGGTTGTCCGGCCTATGTCTAAAAGCAAAATCCGGACAAGCTCGAGGCAAGGTCTGTTATGTAGAACTGGAAAGGTTCCAGCTATACAAACTGAAGCAGCTGATTTGGTAGAACCAAAGGATTCAGTAGAAACCAAAGAACCTCAGCCTCTCCGCCGATCTAGTAGGGTTCCTCACCCACCTGAGAGATACTTCGGTTTCTCTATGACAGTGGGAGCGACGATTGCATCATGAGATGATGACCCAACTAGTTTTGAGCTGGCCATCAGGAGTAAGACTCTGTAAGAATGGCTGGATGCTTAGTGATCTGAGATGGAATCCATGTACACCAACAAAGTATGGACTTTGGTTGTTATATCTGAAGGGTTAAATCCCCATCAGGAGCAAGTATATCTTGAGAAGATTACTTGGTGTAGATAGAAAAGTTGAGACTTTCAAAGCTAGACTTGTTAAAAGTTTGCATCATTGACCAGGTGTGGATAATGATGAAACCTTTTCAAGTAGCTATGCTTAAGTCCATCCAGATCCTACTTGTCACGGCTACATACCATGACTACGATATCTGGTGGTTGGGTGTCATGACTGCTTTTCTAAATGATGTTTTGGAAGAGAGCGTCTATAAGTACACAGCCAGAGGGCCTCATAGACAGTGGGAGCAGCGGAAACGTGTGCAAAATGCTTTATAGGATAAAGCAGGCATCGCGGAGTTGGAACGTCTGTTTTGATGTGTTAGTCAAAGAGTTTGACATCATCAAAATGGTAGATGAACCTTGTATATACAAAAAGGTAGTAGGGAGTATGGTGGCGATCCTCGTAGAATACGTAGATGACATACTCTTGATAGGGAAGGAGTTTCCTATGCTACGCTCGATCAATCTCCACTTATCACAATGATTCTCCACATAGGATCAAAGTGATACCTACTAAATCCTAAGCTTTGGATCTATGAGATAGATCTAATTGGATGTTAGGATACTCACTAGTTGTAGTGAAATGGTATCAATCGATCCTGGGGAAAATCACTGGAAGTGTTCTAGGGTGATAAAGACGACTGAATATCAGTCACAGGCATTGCCTTTACCCTCAGTAAAGGGACGGTATGTTGGAAGAGTTCCAAGCTAGATACCGTGGCTAACTAGACGATAAAGGCAGGATACATCGCTACCCAAGATGCTACCAAAGAGGCCGTTTGGGTGTATATTGGTTCATGAGATGAACTACGTTCCTACCATTGTGAGACAATGGAGTTGTGGCTTATGCCAAGGAACGCCGGTCCCATCAATGATCCAGACATAATCTAAGGCAGTATCACCTGATCATGGAGATAGTTGATCTCCAGGGTGATCGAGGTTAGGAGAGCAGACTCAGAGGACAACACGGCGGATCCACTCACGAAGGCCTATTCCCAGAGAGAGACTTTTATGGGATGGTTGAGTAGGAGATACTACAACCACTGCTATACAGATGGCCCTAGTGCAAGTGGGAGATTGTTAGTTATATGTATGCCCTAGAGGCCATTACTGTACATAGGATATATATTGTAGTGGATGCTGGGACATATATAGGGAGGACTTTCTTGCTCGACATGATAGTATGCTATCTGGTTGCTCTTTACCTTAACGTGTATACTGATTGTCTCTCTGTTACATGTTGGTAAAGCCCTTAGGATGTGTGCTTGACTACCTGGACTATGATGCGGATCATACTAGTGGGGACAGGGTAGTCCATAAGTACATCCTTCAAGGTCCCTAGTCGTGGGTGTATCGAGACAGGGCATCGATATTCCAGAGTAGACTAGCGTATATCTTCTCGACCCATGTGATGGGCGATGGATGATCCCATATCCATTGGTGTTTGACATCAGAGATGGTATGCGGGTGCTCAGTGGAGACTGGGTACACTGAACGGACTCGCCGAGAACTCCCAGATGGTATTATACCTTACGTCAGATGGCAGTTCTCTGGTGACACTGGTACAGCTTAGTCTGTTGACCCGAGATCGTCATAGAGTCTTATGTGTCTCCCACTGTGCTTTGATTTCCACCCTACCACGGCTCTACTGAGTCGTGCAAACAGGTGGTTTTTGGGTACAGTCCCGATTCACATGGAGACAATGAGCGATAGGAGGGGATTCGTCTCTCCCTGTATTGGGGGTTGATGTTGCGCTATGCACGACTGGCCATAACAGGAAATCCCTGGCCAGGGTTGCAGTGATCTACTGGTAAGTGTTATCAGTAGTTTCACACATGTTATGGACCTCACGTCGGCATGACTTATCGAGCTATTGGGGTCTGACGTTTACCACCCCTAGGCGAGATATGCGACATATCAGACGAACAGACCGGACTGTACGGTAAGTGTTACTGGTTGGATTCACAGGAGTGTGAGCGGGCTTGCTCGTCGATCTTCTGATCGCTCAATACCCGGGTGGCCGTTACGTTTAGCAGACCGCTTGCGGCTTGTGGGTGTTTGATATGATCATCACCTGCTGCCGGCGTATTGACGAGTCTTTAGAGTTCTACACAGAGGTTTCCTGGCTCAAGCGAAACGAAATAGGAGCGCATATGAGATATGTGCGGGACCGAGAATAATGCGTGTATGTGATACCGTATTCTATTCTCGCGATGAATGTATCGATTAGTTGTATGCGATATAACCTAGTTATCGAATCGAAGATTGATTCGATAAGTCGATACATTTGATACTAGTCGGTTATATGCGATATGACCGGATCATTGAATCAAGTGTTGATTTAATGATTTAATGTATAATTATATATTTGATATATTACTTTACATTAACTAGTATTGGTTCACTTAAGATGGATTTTCTCACTTGATGTGCACATTGTATATATGATATAGTTTTGTGCACTAGTTTGTATCATGTTTGATGATACATGCAAACTTGGGTATATGTTTGATTTGAACCATGTTTAGGTTAATGGTTATGGTTTTAAATTATTCACTTATTCATTTTATTTATTTTCTTTATTTCTTTTGGCTAAAATGAAATGGTTGCTAATTTTGTCTTTTGTGGAAGCTTCATGATGCTTTGAATTAGTAACCATTTTGTTTTATATTTAAACCTAACCATTAGCTAAACTAGGGTTTGCTCTCTACAAGAGTTAAATCTAACCCAAGGTTGCATTATGATAAGATCAATTTGATTTTATTATTGATTAATCATTCTCATCATATCTTTTCTTCTTCATCATCATCTTCATCAAGAAGAAGTAACCTTTCTACCTCCAATGGTGAAATGGTAAAATGAGTGAGAAATCCAAATCTAAAGTCTACCAACTTCCTATTTCTTCATCCTCTACCTCTTGCCAAGTAGTAGAGTGTGTTTTCTTCACAAGTTTCATGACTTGGTGAAGTGGGAGCTTGATCTTATGATGCCTCGACGTAGATCATCTTCGGCATCGAAGCCGACGACCAAGCCGTCCATTTCTCCGATGAAGCCGACGCTAGAGCCCGGGATCCGATTTGTACAGCGGAGGGACGTCTACGTGGAGCCTAGGAAGTGGTGGACCGGATCTACAAAGGTTGTAGCCCATTTCCTTTAGCATTAAATTCGTTTACATGCTTGCATCGCCTATATATATCTAGTTAACGATCCGTATTAGGGTTTCTCGGCACTTGTAAAATTTAAATTGGCCGTGTTTGATCACTTGCGAGACTTCATTAGTGTGCCTAGGAACCCTACAAGTAGTATTCAAGCTATGTTTGTTGGCCTACGTCAAGACATAGTGTTTGGTAGCTGCTGGGTATTCATTTGTTGCATAGATAGATGCATTAGTTTAAATCAGACGTACAGCCTTGTTGGCCTACGTCAAGGGCATGTACGATGACTTAAATTAATCAGGACAACGACGGGTAGAACTTGACATGTTGCTTATGATTTGTTGGCCTACGTCAAGGTCATAAGAGCATGGGATAAAAATTACATCGGGAGTTTCAAACATACAGGAAACTTGCCAAACTTGCGCATACCTTCTGGAGTGTGTTAACTTGAGTGGCTTCCATCAAGTTATCATACGATGATAGTTGGATCCCGATTCTCACTGATGAGTTGGTTTACTCTTCGGGTGACCCCGACTAATTCTTCTTTCAGGTTTGGAGGAGGATTTGAGAAAATAGTGGGAGGTTTCCTAATTAGATAAAGTGATAACCATTCTGATCTAGATTAGAGTGCACGCAGAGTGTTTCTTTTCTCTCTCTCTTTGGCAGCGACCTTTGACCGATCCAAGACTATGGCTCAGTGACCAAGTTGAACGAACCTTCTTATAATACTGCTTTTTGGATTGTCTATAGTTACATAATTCATTACCGCTCCTTCTTTTACCCTTTGTATTTCTCAAAACACCCCGTATTACTACGGAACATCCACTTCCATTGGATAGATCTATCGTATGGTTATATACGAACTCGGAGGGATTTCTTCGAGGATGGATCCAGGTTCAGGAGAAATAGAATTGGTTTATTCAGTTGTTTTTTATTATCACCTTCTCTCAGGTTGCGAGGGCTCCTTGGTTTAGGAGAGTACACCTATTACGCTTATTGGATAGTCTTCTTCTAAACTATAGGCTGATGCCGAAAGGTAAGGAATGAAGAAAACCAATTAGCCTAAGTAGGGTGTGCAAAAGGTAATATGTAAAGACAAGATAAAGGGATTAGAAAGAGGGCAAAGTAAATTGCAACTACTAACATTCATGACCAAACCACGTATTTCATCGCCACTCCTACTTCACCTTTTATTTCTCCAGAACAACTCGTATCACTACAAACATCCAATTCCATTGGATAAATCCATCGTATGATTATATACGAACTCGAAGGATATTTTTCCGAGGATGGATTCTGGTTCAGGAGAAATAGGAATAAGGTTTATTCAGTTGTCTTTTATAATCACCTTCTCTCAAGTTGCGAGTGCTCCTAGGTTAAGGAGGGTACACCTATTATGCTTACTGGATATTCTTCTTCCAAATCATAGGCTGGTGCCGAACGGTAGGGAAGGAAGAAAACCATTTAGCCTAATGATGGTGTACAGAAGGTAACGACTGAAGACAAATAAAGGGAATTGCAAAGATGGCAGGGAAATATACGGTTAAAATCATGATTTGGATTATGGAAAAGGCATTACTAAGAATACCAGAATACCCCTACGAAACATATTAATGTTTCATATTCACTGTGCATTGTTAATTGAAAACTGATTTCCCAATTAGATACTTACTCCAGGGTATGTATTTACCAGGTATGATTCTCACATCTGTATGGTTTTACAGATGTTGAGTGGGAGCAAGTTATTGGAAATTAGGTGATCATCCTCATTATATCGGAATTCGTTGTAATTTGTGATATTTGAGGAAATCACCTGGGTACAGTTTTCAACCTACGATGCACAGGTCTTGAGTTATTCAACTCAGCGGACTATTATATGTTGTCCAGTGTCCGTCGGGACAAAGGGGTAGGTCCTAGTACTATGTTCTGTTTACTTGTAACTTCTCTAGTTTATAGACAAGTGTTTCGTAGAAATACAATGTCTAAGTATTGAGAAGTTGTGGGTATAGGAATAAAGTAGAGAACCATGTGTCGCAAGTATCAGGATTCTTCAACAAGAATTTGAAGATGTAGATTCTTGTGATTGGTATTCAGTTGATAGTAACGTTTTTGAGAAACTTGTTTCTCTTTCAGATTACTCATAATTGGATGGATTCCTAAGTTGAGTAATGCTGATTAGCCTCTCTCCATTAAGATGATATGCACTTGAGACAGCTGCATAAGTTGAATTTGGTTCCAATTAAATTAGTGCCGCTATTTCTATATTGTATATAGAATGGTTCATATCTTAACGATGTTAAGATACGGGGAGTTATCCAGCTTATGCTTAAAACCAGACACTGGATGACTCAAGACACGTTTCTGTAATGGCAGTTTGTGGGTTGACCCTAGCTTCGACGAGGATTGATTTTCTACCATCTGGAAGATCAATAGTGATATTGTTCTTGACTCGCCACAGTTTTATTAAAATGGATTTTTTCAGAAAACAGTAGTGGGAGTATGGTAGAACTGGAAGTGATTCCAGAACCACAAACGATTACCGAAAGTTTAATAGGACATATATATTCAATCAGGTTTGACATTCCAATAGCCACTCCGCAGATATGGTGGGTAACCTCAGACACCCGAGAGGTACTCCGGTAGCCTCAAGGACGGTGACAGGGAGGTTTTAGTTTACCCAAACTTGACACTACTGTTGTTCCAGACTATGGGACATGGCAGGAGGAAATGTATAGCGTCGTTCTAAACTAGTCTTAGAAGTGCACGTATATATATTATTCTGCCAGAGGGTTGTCGTAGTCAGTGGGAGCAGCGGAAGCATAGTGAGCAAGTAGCTTATGTCTATTTATAGACTTGAGCAGTTATAGCGGAGATAGATCATCTAATTTTGATGTGACAGTCATGGGTTTGACTTCATCAGAATAGGGGATGAATCAGTTGAGAAGGTAGTAGGGTGTGATGTCCTGGTATATAGATGACATATACAGAGTAAGAAGTAAAATTCCTATACTACGATCGGTTGTACACTGGTCGTCACACAGTTGTTTCTCCACAAAGGATATGGATATAATATGAAACATTCTGGTAACTAGATCTATGGTTTTAGATCTAGATTTGGGCAGTTTCCTAATTTGAGTATTTTGACTTTATTCTAATAGTTTTAGAATAGATGACTCCTGGCATAGTGGTGTACCTGCAGGTGATGGAGTCACCCTCTCTAAAGGTGTTTTACAGACTAAAGGAGAGAGGGATGTGCATGATTGGCAGATCACTTGCTTAGGCAATTGAGTCAATCGTGAGATGTCAAGTACCACACCAGATGTTATTATTGCACTAGATGCAATAAATTTATATTAATCCAATCCTGGAGAAACATTAGGAAGAAGCTTTAGAACATTAGTGAATGTTCTACGGATTTGATGACGGCAGCCTCCTTCGGGAGACAGTTATTATTCCAGGCTTCACAGGTGACATGGATGACAGAGTGATTGTCAGAGTTATAGTTTTCCTTCTGATAAGGGACAGTACTATGGACAGGTGGTCCAAGAGGATACTGTGGGAGGCATGGTGCTGGACACTGATTAGTTTCGGTGATCGATACAGTCTAAGAAGTTTGGATTTGGAGTTCATTTATGAACTAGGTCCCATCAGATATCCAGACATATTCTAAGACACGTATTACTCAATTCGGAGGATGGTTTTCTCCCGAAGTTGAGATATAGAGACATACAGAAAGAAACACCGAAGCGGATCCACTCACTGAGGCTATTTCTCGAACACTAGAGTTTTACAAATGGGCTTTGTGAAACTGATTAGTAGAGGAGTTGGATGCTCGGTATCACACGAGCTGTGAGTACACGACATCGCAATAATTAGTCTTAAGTGCAAGTGGGAGATTGTTGGATATAGTGCCCTCTAAGTCAATTATTGGATCGTAGGTACGTGATTGCAATGATTGAGGGATGACCTATACCGATAAAACAGTCTTACTCGAGATGATAGTATGCTATCTGGTCTGTCTTTATCATCATGATAGAGCCCATAGGATTCTTGTTTGACTACCAGCAGTATGATGGCGATCATATATGTGGGAGCTGGGGTCTATAAGCACATCCTTAAAGTGTCCCTAGTCGAGGCAGTTTCGAGACAGGGCATCGATACTCCAGAGTAGACTAGTGTATACAGTCGAGACCCCGACGAGGGGCGGTGGCCGGTCTCATAAGCCACTGGTGTCAGTTGGATCACCTAAGATGTATATAGGTGCTCATTGGGTTATGAGTACACCGGACAGGACTCGCCGGGAACATGCTAATTGGTATTATACATATCGTCAGATAGCAGTTCACTGGTGACATGTGTACAGGTTAATTCATCGACCTGAGGTCGTCATTTGTCTTGTGTGAGTTCCCACTGTGCTTTGATTTATACCCTACCACGGGTCAAAGGAGTCGTGCAAACAGGTATATTTTGGGTACAGTCCCGAGCCACATTGGAGGCAAGTGAGCGGATCTTCGGGGGTTCGTCTCTCCCGGTATTGAGGGTAAGATCGCGCTGTGTTTAGAAGAGCCATTACACGAAATCACTGGCCAGGGTAATCGAGATTTACTGGTAGGTATACCAGTAGAATCTCAGGGTGTTCTGGGTTACTCTCTGACACGACTTATATCGCTGTTGGGGGTCTGACGTTTACCGGCCCCCTAGGCCCTATATGCGATACTCATAGACGAATGTTCCGGACTGTACAGATATTGTCACTGTCAGGCTCAGTAGGGTTTATAGATGAGTTCGCTCGTCAGCTTCCCTTCCAATCAATACATAGGCAAAACGTTACGTACAGCTTGTACCTCTGACGTGCTAGTGGTTATACCCAGTGCCAGTGTGTTGATGAGTCATTAGAGTCCCCCACAGACACTTTCCCAAGTTCGGGCGAAACGTTGTAGATGCCGTATGGTGTTATGGCAGGGTTCGGAAAATGCACGTGCGTTTTCGCACGTGACATTTTTCGGGCAGATAATACTAGTGGGCTTTGGTTTAAGCCAGATCCGAGTATTATACTGTGTAGATATAATATCTTTGTCTCAGTTGCATTTGTATTCGGTCGTAATACAAATGCGGGTATGTTTATACTATTACGGAGTTATCCTGAAATTCGTTTCAGGATCACTTTTGGAAGTTGCAAGTTTCCAGTTTTCTATCAGCCGTATTTGACAGTCGGTTAAATATGGATTTATCTTTTTCTTGGGATGAGTGTGGAAGTTTCTAGAAGCTTCTAGAAGGTGGTGACTAGGTTCATGCATCTTGGTGAGGTGGCTAAGTGCATTTATGGAACAATTAATGTTGTGATGACTAGGTTAATTATCATTGGTTTGCATTAATTGTGTTCATACTTGGTGTCATGATAAGCTTTGTTCTTGTGGTCACCTTCCCCCTCCTACACTCACCTCCCTCCCCTTTATAAGTGGCCGGCCTTCCCCCTCTCTTGGCTCATGGTTGTTGTTCACTAGAAAAAAAGATTATGATAGATTCAGGTTCATGAAAATTAAATAGCCTCTTTCTCATTTCACCCGATCCAAAAAGCAACTTCTATAACCGTTCGTCCGTGACTTTGGACGTAACGAGACAAAGTGTTCTACTCATTCTCTACTTCATCTTAGTCATCTCTTTTAGCAAACTTGACGATCGAGTTGCCTCGGTTCAGAGGCGGGAGCCCGTTTAAAGATCCGTCGACGTGGTGCCACCTGGACGACGAGACCGAAGATCGAGCAAGTTCGGATCAGTTGCAACATAGCGTGGGATGATGGTTGAAGACCGAAGGACTCGGATCATTCGGTATAACAATTCTACCCTCTTTACAATTTGTTAGTTTAGCTATAATGGACGATCCGGGATAAAGTACGCGATAGCGCCAGTCGTAAAAGTTTTGTTCCGCATATTGGCGTCTGTTAGACGGCCGGGACGCTGCCGCATACTTACAGCGTGTACATGACACAGCCAGAGGGCTTCATAGATAGTCAGAGCAGCGGAAGCGTGTGAAAGCTGTTTAAATCAATCTACGAATTAAAGCAGACATCGCAGAGCTGGAACATATGTTTCGATGAAGCTGTCAAAGGGTTTGACTTTATCAAAAACGTAGATGAACCTTGTATATACAAGAAGGTTGTAGAGAGTAAGCTTGTCTTACTCGTATTGTACGTGGATGACATACACTTGATAGAAAAGAATGTTTCTATGCTACACTCGGTCAAGCTCTTCTTACCACACAAGTTCTCCATGAAATATCTTGGTGATGCCTCCTACATCCCGGGGATTAAGATCTATAGAGATAGATCCAAACGGATGTTGGGATTGTTCTAATCCAGGTAAATTGACATCATACTAAAGAGGTTTAGTATGGAAGATTCTAAGCATGGTAATTTACCCGCTTTCTCAAGAATCACTATCTCCAAAGAGATGTCTCCCAAGACTGATTTGGAGAGGGATCGCATGAAAGGGATACCCTATGCTTCGGTAGTCGGGTCAATCATGTATGCGATATTATGTACCAGACCGGATGTAGCTTACTCAGTAGGTGTAGTGAGTAGATATCAATCAGATCCAGGGAAAACCACTAGACAGGTGTGAAGAACATTCTTAAGAACTTGAGAAGGACTAAAGAAATGTTCTTGGTGTATGGTAACGGTGATTTCCAGGTGGAGTTCTTTACCGATTCGAGCTTCCAAAGTGATAAGGATGACAGTAAGTTGGTCTCGGGTTTTTTCTTTACCCTCAGTGGAGGGGCAGTGTGTTGGAAGAGTTCTAAGAAAGATACTGTAGCAGACTCGACAATGGAGACTGATTACATCACTGCCAACGATACTGCCAAAGAGGTTGTCTGGATGAAGAAGTTCATAGCTAAACTTGGTGTGGTTCCATCCATTGAGCATCCAATACCTGTGTATTGTGACAATGGAGCTGTGGCTTTGGCCAAGGAACCCCGGTCACATCAGAGATCCAGACATATTCTTAGGCGGTATCACCTGATTCGAGGGATAGTTGATCGTCGAGGGATCGAGGTCAGGAGAGTTGAAATGAAGGATAGCGTAGTGGATCCACTCACGAAGGCCCTCCCCCAGACGCAATTCGATAGACTATTTGGGATGTTGGGTATGAGATACTACAACAACTGGCCTTAGTGCAAGTGGGAGATTGTTAGGGTTATATATGCCCTAGAGGCCATTATTGTACATTGATGATATTATAGTGGATGCTTGGACATATATATAGAGGACATTCTTGCTCGACATGATATTATGCTATCTGGTTGCCTTTATCTTAACATGTTCACTGGTATTATTATACCGTCTCTCATATACATGTTGATAAAGCCCTTAGGATGTAGGATTGACTACCAGGACTATGATGTGGATCATACTATTGGAACCTGGGTATTCCACAAGATATCATTTAATTGTTCCTAGTCGAAGGTATATCGAGACAGGGCATCGATATTCCATAGTAGACTAGTGTGTACGTTTCTTGACCCTGTATGGCGGCGATGGTTGATCCCATATCCATTGGTATTTGACATCAAAGATTGTACAAAGGTGCTCATTAGAGAATGGGTACACCGAACAGGACTCGCCGAGAACTCCTAGTTGGTACTATACCTATCATCAGATAGCAGTTCTCTGATGACACTGGTACAGGTTAGTCTGTAGACCCGAGATCGTCAAAGAGTCTTGTGTGGCTCCCACTGTGCTTTGATTTCCTCCCTACCACGGCTCAAAGGAGTCGTGCAAACAGGTGGATTTTGGGTACAGTCCCGAGTCACATGGAGGCAATGAGCGATAAGAGGGGCTTCGTCTCTCCCGGTATTGGGAGTTGATGTTGCGCTGTGCTCGATTGGCTATAACTGGAAGTCCCTGGCCAGGGCTGCTGATGAGATTTACTGGTAAGAGTTACCAGTAGTTTCTTAAACCGTTATGAGCCATACATCGGCATGACTTATCAAGTTACTGGGGTTTGACGTTACCACCCCTAGACTCGATATGCGACATATCAAAGTAGAGACCGGACTGTACGGTAAGTGTTACTTATAGGCCTCATGGGAGTTTGGACAAGCTTTTGCTTGTTGATCTTCTAATCGCTCAATACCTGGGTAGCCGTTACGTCCAGCTAGTACTGCTGAAGGCTTATGGGTGACTTATGTGATCGTCGCCTACTGCTGGCGTATTGACGAGCCTTTAGAGTCCCACATAGAAGTTTTCTAGTTTAAGCGAAACGAAATAGGACACATATGCTGATATGTGCCGGGGGCCAGATTAAATATGAGTATGTGATACCATATTCTAATCTGGCGGTTATTTGTTATCGGTTAGGTTATATGTGATATAACCGTATTATTGAATCAAGTGTTGATTTGATAATGTGATTACAGATAATGATATTAGTCGGTTATATGTGATATAACTGGATTATTAAATCAAGTGTTGATTTGATAATTTGATATATATTATATTTGATATAATTATATACTAACTAATATTATTAGCTCACTAATTATTTTTCATAATATATATGTATATTAATATATATATGATATATATATACATATATATATATATATTAAAATGAAGCATGGCATGGTTTTTCTATTTTTGGAAAATAGAAAAAGAGGTGGAAAATGAGAAGCATGGATGAAGCATGGCTTTTATCATTATTCTATTGGTCTTGACTCACTATTGAGGCATGGTTGCTTTTATTTATTGATGGAAATTGGAAGCTTCAATTATTGTAAGAATTGATAAACCATTCTTCACTTCATTCTTCATAGGTTGTTCATTATTCTTCACTTGAGCTCATATGCTTTCTAGCTCTTCATCTTCCATCTTCATCTTCTTCGAAGCTCAATCCCTCACATGTGTTGTGAAATCTTGAGCTTGTGAGAAGCCTAGTGAGCTTTAGAACCCTACTTCACCATCCTACATTAGATTAGCACTTTGGTGTGGTGTGTTGCCTTCACTAAAGTGTTTAGTGAAGACGTAGCTTGGATTGGCGGACTTCGGATGGATCATCTTCGGCACGAAGGTCATCGGAGGAAGCTTGCACCTTCTTCAAGTGGAGCCTAGTCGAGTCGTGTGGAGTACTACCTGGAGCATTAGAAGAGAAGGACATGGTCATCAAAGGTTGTAGCATCCTTCCCTTCTCTTTTTTATCATATCATCATTGTTAAACCCTAATATTCTAGTTAAGATCTTGTTAAGTGTTCGTTAGCAGCCAAAATTTTTAAAACCGCATGTGTGATGCTCGTTTAAACCACGTCAAACTTGTATTTGGCGAGGTACAATGTTTAGAGGATGATCATTTGATATTAGCGATATATATACTAATTAGGTTATGGGCCTAGCGGCTGGCTATAGGGTTATGTCCCAGGCAATAGAGGGCCATAGTCTCGTGCATGCACGAGACCCTTGATAAACACGATCATTATTTTTCACCGATCAATTTCAAATGACATATAGACTAATAGGTTTAGTGACATACATATTGCCTAAATTACGCATCGTTATTGCTTTATGAATTTTAGGTTATCTTTCTTGTTATTGCACATATTATATATTATTATATTGGGTTGCCCTGACGACCTGAGTATGGATGCTCAAAGGAAGAAGAGAACTCAGCTCCAGAACATGACCTGCCTTATTTCGACGAGATCGCTGAGATATAGACGAGCGACGCCCGTTTTACTGCTTCTCCGGTTTCCAATAAAGAACTCTTGTTGCCTTTTGGGTTAGTTATTTATTTAATTGTTTGAATCTTGTATCCGTTGAACTCCATTGATAAAATATAATAAAATTGTGATTGTGATTTTATCTACTTGTGTTGTGTTTATTACTTACCATATAATACTAGAAACCGAAATGTGACTACGGTGAGATTATTCCTTGACCGTAGGAGCATGGCTGGCCTAGTCACCCCTTGTATTCTATATTTTGGGAAGCGTAGTGTAACATGATTTTGTTGGTATCAGAACTAGGTTTAGATTAAGATTACAGTTTTCGACTAGGGCTTAACAATTTAAGTCACCAAATCGGTCTAGATTGTAACCTTGTTTCCCGATTCGGAATTATTTCTTGACTAAGATTGCTATAGTGTATTATGATATATATTTTGACCCTATCCGGTACAGTTTTGGGTAATTTGGTAAAGTTATATAGTTGTAACTATGAACTGCAGCATAGTTACAAATACGGTACTCTGCTTGAATGACTTGGAGTTCCACCTCTGATCCCCTTCTCGATTGAGTATTAACCTACTATGTATTCTTGTTTTGTTTGTCAAATCTCTATCTCCCTTATTAGCTTATATCTTTCCCGAGTTTCCAAATATGTCTTCCATTTCTTCATCCTTGTACCTTTTTTGACAATTCTATTCCTTCTTACATTTCTTTCCGAACGCGATGCATTCTCACGTCTTCATTTCTTCAAAGTTTTTATATCGCATTCCATACCATTAAGTTCCTATCAGAGTCGTGCAGTGGAAGCTTGGTGGATCTATATGTTAGTTGTATGTATGCCCTAGAGGCCAGTATTGTACAGATGATGTATATTATATTGGATGCTTGGACATATATAGAGATGACTTTCTTGCTCGATATGATAGTATGCTATCTGGTTACTCTTTATCTTAACATGTACACTTGTCTCTTTATACTTTCTTATAGTTACATGTTGGTAAAGCCCTTAGGATATGTACTTGACTACCTAGACTGTGATGCAGATCATACTAGTGGGGACATGGTAGTCCATAAGTACATCCTTCAAGGTCCCTAGTCGTGGGTGTATCGAGACGAGGCATCGATATACCAGAGTAGACTAGCGTATACGCTTCTCGACCCATGAGATGGGCGATGGATGATCCCACATCCATTGGTGTTTGACATCAGAGATGGTATACGGGTGCTCAGTGGAGACTGGGTACACTGGACGGACTCGCCGAGAACTCCCAGATGGTATTATACCTCACGTCAGATGCCAGTTCTCAGGTGACACTTGTACAGGTTAGTCTGTAGACCCGAGATCGTCATAGAGTCTTGTGTGATTCCCACTGTGCTTTGATCTCCACCTTACCACGTCCATGAGGGCGTGCAAAACGGTGGTCTTTGGGTACAGTCCCGAGTCACATGGAGGCAATGAGCGATAGGAGGGGTTTCGTCTCTCCCGGTATTGGGGGTTGATGTTGCGCTGTGCTCGATTGGCCGTAACAGGGAAGTCCCTGGCCAGGGCTGATCAGAGATTTGCTGGTAAGTGTTACCAGTAGTTTCTCGACCCGTTATGAGCCTCACATCGGCACGACTTATCGGTTATTGGGGTCTGACGTTTACCACCCCTAGACTTGATATGCGATGTATCAGACGAACAGACCGGACTGTACGGTAAGTGTTACTGGTTGGATTCACAGGAGTGTGAGCGGGCTAGCTCGTCGATCTTCTGATCGCTCAATACCCGGATGGCCGTTACGTTTAGCAGACCGCTTGTGGCTTGTGGGTGCTTGATATGATCATCATCTGCTACCGGCGTATTGACGAGTCTTTAAAGTCCTACATAGAGGTTTCCTGGCTCAAGCGAAACGAAATAGGAGTGCATATGAGATATGTGCGGGAGCGAGAATAATCCGTGTATATGATACCGCATTTCATTCTCGCGATAAATGTTTCGATTGGTTATATTCGATATAACCTAATTATCGAATCATTGATTCGATAAATCGATACATTGAATACTAGTCGGTTATGTGCGACATGACCGGATCATTGAATCAAATGTTGATTTAATGATTTAATGTATAATTATATATTTGATATATTACTTTGCATTAACTAGTATTGGTTCACTTTATACGGATTTTCTCACTTGATGTGCGAGTTGTATATGTGATATACTTTTGTGCACATATATGTATCATGTTTGATGATACTTGATCATTTGGTTAAGTGTGAAGAATTAAACCATGGTTAAATGATAATTAGGGTTTTGCCTTATCATTTATTTATTCATTTCTTTATTTATTTTATTTGATAAATGAAGAGATAATGGTTTGTTTTTGTCATGAAGCTTGTTGAAGCTTCATGAAGCTTTGACCAAGGAGACCATTTTGTCTTCATGCTTAACCCTAACCCATCCACTTACCATGGTTTATTCTCTACACTTAACCCAAGTTAGATTATGATAAGTATGAATTTTCTTTTCATTTTAAAAACAACTTATCATAAACTAGCTTCATCTTCTTCCTTCTTCTTCAAGATTGAAACCTTGATGCCATCAATGGCAACTTGAGTTTTAGTGAGAGAAATCCAAATCTAAAGTGAACCCACCTCCGATTTCTTCATCCTCTACCTCTTGCCAAGTGGTTTTGGGTGTTTTCTTCACAAGTTTCACAACTTTGTGAAGTCGGAGCTTGAGCTTGTGCAACCTCGACGTAGATCGTCTTTGACACGAAGCCGACGACCTATTCCGCTCGTTTTCCCGATGAAACCGATGAACGAGTCTAAGATTGGAAAAGGACAGCGAGAGGATGACTACGTGGAGCTAAGGAAGTGGATATCCGGATCTACAAAGGTTGTAGCATCTAACTTTTAGTTAAGTAGTTAACTAGATTAACTTTTCGCCTAGAATTCTAGTCTAAGATCCGTGTTAGGGTTTCTCGGCACCATAATTTTTGTAAAATGGCATGGTTGATGCCTTGTGAGACTTCATTAGGATGCCTAGGAACCCTATAGTGGTATCAGAGCCTAGCTAGAGCCTTAGGCGAAGTCTAGACGCGATTTGAAGCCCGAACGAACCCGAAACCCTAAACCAAACATGCTCTTTGTACATTTTCTAAAATCTGGGATTTTTCAATGTTAAAAATATGCAGAAAAATAAGCAGGAAATTATAAGGTTTACTGTGAAATTCGTGAGTGTAATTCCACTATGCCAGCGCGGATCCGCGGCATGAGCATGGCTCATGCGGCGGATCCGCGGTCGTACGGCCTAATTATTTAAAGAATTTTAGACAGTAATCCTTAGTTTCCAGTGGTGATTTTCCTGGGTATTTTTAATAATTATTCAAGAGTTGAATTTTCTGGGGTTGCTTTGGGGATTCGGTGTTTCGATCGGGGTATCAAATTTCGTCTTTGTGTATTTCCGGATAATTTTTAGAATATGTTAAAAAGTTCGACCGGATATAAATACCCAATTTTTCCCCTGTCGGGAAATTTCCAAGTGTTGGATTTTTCCGTAGTTTAACAACGTTCTAAGTAGTGCAAGTAACGCGATGGACCCTCTAGAAGACAACAAACCTTAACTCGATTATGTGACCGTCTTGAACTGCCCTTTGAACCTTCGGGTTTGGGGCAGTACGGCGTGCCACATGTGAGGCGTTGGCTTGACCCTTCTACGGCTGGACCGTTGGTACTGAGGCACGAACTGAATGTTGCTAGACTTATTTCATGTGTTGGACTGTATCGGGAAAACTTGGGTATTCGACTGTTCGATCGGAAAGTTTAACATTTTCTGTTTATCTGGAATGTGATACAATAATTGGAATTCACAAACAGTTATGAGATAACTGAATGAATGTTATAAATTTAGCAGTTTAGTCCCATATGATATTGAAAAGAGTTTTCGATAATGAGACTAAAATGCGGGATTTATATCTGTTAGGCTTGTGATGTCTAAGTATTTCATTTGATTAGGCATGCGATGTCTAAAGAAGTTGCGGATTCCAATTGTTGTAGTTTTACACTTTCTTTTCTGTGACCGTAAGTGTAGTATGTTCATATCGCTGGTTTCATTTCTATATTTCAAAGACAATTGGGGTATACATACTTACTTACGTTGATGACATGTGATGTTATGTGTTGCTGGATATGTTATATTGGATCGTCGTGTTCGAATAGCCGGGGGTTTTTATGTGAGATGAGTGTTTTTCATTTTCATTCATGTAAAAACTTGTATGTAATATTCTTTTATTTGGGGCACTTCCAGGTAGCGGAAGATGTCACCTTTTGTATATTATTTACTTTTCCGCATTAGGATAGACCCAAGGAGGGGAGCACAATTAACCGGGTTCTGGGGTCCAGTGGGAGACCAACTCGAGGAGTCGAGTCCGGGTCTCCTAACCCTAGAATTGGCAGGGTTGCTTGCCGCTCTCGTAGGGGTCTAGGGGTGTGGGATTGGCTATTCGTTACGACCGTGGAATCCGTGTTTTATACTGGCTCGTATTGAAAACACGGACGTCCTAGTATATCCAATATTTCATATGTTTATTCTGCTGCGATATCTGTGTTGTGACTCTGTGATGGATATAGTATATAGTATATATGATATATTATATAGACGTTACTTATGTTTTACACCCGCGCTAGCCCTGCCCTGCTCTGTCGTTAGTTACCTAACCTAACGGTGCATGAGGGGACATCGAGGCGAATGCGGATGGCATAAGTGTACGTCATATCTATCTGTGATGTTTAGGTATTTAAATGATGGGACTTCATTAATGTGATTAATGAAAGAAAAGAAACCTAAGATGTTGTAGAATCAGATTTTAAATAAAACAGGTAGCTACAGTTCTTGCTTTGCATAGTGGTATATATGATATACCCCACACCTTATTCAATGAGGAAAGGACCGAGATCCCTTCACCGGGAGTGACTCCTTTAGCAATAACTGGCAGATGCTACACACTCGGTTTGTTTTTGATTGCTTTTATAGTTTCTGCTTTGCACAGTGATATATATGATATATCCCGCACCTCATTCGACGAGGAAAGGGCCGACGATCCCTTCACCGGGAGTGACCCCTTTAGCAAAACTGGAAAAGCCTCAAAATCACTCCATTTCAAAACTTTATTTGATTCTACAACGATATCGAGTTCATTACGCAATAGGTTTTCAGAAAAACTTGACGTAGCCCTCCGTCATTTCAGATAAAGACTATTTAGTATTCGTGCTGCGTTTGTTGACCTCTGTCAAGGCGTAGTGTGCGGTAGCTAACTAGTAATTATCTGCAAAGCATGTGATGTGATTGGATTAGGGTAGTCGTGCGACCTTGTTGACCTCTGTCAAGGGTCGTGTGGGTGGGTTTGATTCAATCAAGAAATGACGGGTTGAACTTGACTAGTGCACTATGATTTGTTGACCTCTGTCAAGGTCATGGTACACTAGGGGCAAAATATTATCGGGAATTTCAAGTGTTGAAATTTGCAATGAGATTGCATACCTTCTATGAGATAGTTGGATCCCGATACCCGCTGCGAGTAAGAGTTACTCCTGGGAGAGTTTTACACATTGCAATTAGCCGATCAAGTAGGTGTCTAGAAAGGTGTTAACGAGGTTACGCCTCTGGGAAAACGAGGTTTACAGTAATTAGGTTCGTGCGAAAGCACGGGGGACCTCCCTCAAAGTACCGACACTGGCCTGGCTGAAAGATTGGCGAACTTGTAGTGTGTAATTAATCCCGGCTAGTCTTTCCTTTTAGGGTTTGAAGGAAGATTTGATAAAAACAGTGGGAGCCATCCTGATTAGATAAGATAATAACCAATCTGATCTTGCACGAGCTTACGCTAAAGTGTTTTCTTCTCTCTCTCTCCAGGTAGCGACCATTTCATGCCTTAATAAAGATAATAATATGGATGTATTGACCGAACCCGCATGTTATACTGTGCTGGGGAACGTTGGTTCCGTTCTTACCTATAAGAGTTATAGGACTGAACAGGATATAGGGGAATACCAGGATTCCCATGCCACCCGAATGAAGAAAGTACATGTTGATGCATTTTCTTCGGGTGTGTTCGTTACAGAGAACTGTTTCTCCATTTGCTCAACGTCCTGGGTATTAGATACCGGGTCAGGATCCCATATATGTAATCAGTTACATGGGCTTAGAAAAGGTAGAAAACTTGGAGAAGGTGATAAAGACATTAGAGTTGGAAATGGTGCAATTGTTGCAGCTAAGACTGTCGAGGAATATCACCTTGCATTACCAACTGGTAATACATTGGTTCTGAACGAATGCTATTACATGCCGAACCTGATATGCAACATTATATCGGTTTCTTCGTTGAGTAAAGAGGGATATAATTTTGTACTACAGGACAATGTTATGAACATTTTCCATAACCAAAAGTTGGTTGGATCAGGCACGTTGTGCAATGGCATTTATGTTCTAAATCAATCAACAGTTCTGAGTATAACAAACACACACAAGAGGAAGAGTTCTGAACTGAACGAATCCTTCTTGTGGCATTGTAGACTGGGTCACATCAATGCGACACGACTGGCGAAGTTGCATAAGGATGGGTATTTGAAACCATTCGAATTTTCATCTTATGACACTTGCCAGTCATGTCTCAAAGGCAAGATGACCAAAACTCCGTTTACGGGACACGGAGAAAGAGTTACCGAACTCTTAGGACTGATACATAGTGATGTATGCGGTCCCATGTCTACACATGCCAGGGATGGTTCTTCGTACTTCATTACATTCACTGACGATCTCTCAAGATACGGACATGTGTACTTGATAAGACACAAGTCTGAAGCTTTTGAGAAATTTAGAGAATATAAACAAGAAGTCGAGAAACAAACCGGAAAAAGTATTAAAATCCTTCGATCTGATCGAGGAGGTGAATACTTGAGCAATGAATTCCTGGACTTCCTAAAAGAGAATGGGATTCTCTCTCAGCTGACTCCTCCATATACACCACAGCACAACGGTGTATCGGAGCGGAGGAATCGCACCCTATTAGATATGGTGCGCTCTATAATGAGTACAGCTGAGTTACCTATTTCCTTCTGGGGGTATGCGCTTGAGACAGCGGCATACCTATTGAATCAAGTTCCGACTAAATCTGTACCTACCACACCATATGAGATATGGAGTGGGAAGAGACCATGTCTTAAACGAGTTAAGATATGGGGTTGTCTGGCCTATGTCAAAAGGCAAAATCCAGACAAACTCGAGGCACGGTCAGTTCTATGTAAGTTTGTGGGATATCCTAAACATTCAAATGGATATCTCTTCTACCACAGTGAACAACAAAAAGTGTTTATTGCTCAACATGCCACCTTTTTAGAAAAGGAATTTCTTGCAAAAGAGATTAGTGGCTCTGAGGTAGAACTGGAAGAAGTTCCAGAAACACAAACTATAACTGAAGATTTAGTGGAACCAGAAGATTCGGTAGTACCCGACGAACCTCAGCCTCTCCGCCGATCTGGTAGGGTTTCTCGTCCACCTGAGAGATACTACGGTTTTCTCATTGATGGTGGAAGCGAGGATTGCATCATGGATGATGATGACCCAACTAGCTTCGAGCAGGCCATCACGAGTAGGGACTCAGTGAAATGGCTGGATGCTATGCGGTCCGAGATGGAATCCATGTACACCAACAAAGTATGGACTTTGGAAGTTGCTCCTGAAGGGGTAAAACCCATTGGGAGCAAGTGGATCTTCAAGAAGAAATTTGGTGTAGATGGGAAAGTGGAGACTTTCAAATCTAGACTTGTAGCAAAGGGTTTTCGTCAAAGACCAGGTGTGGACTATGACGAAACCTTTTCTCCAGTGGCTATGCTTAAATCCATCCGAATCATGCTTGCCATTGCTGCCTTTCATGACTACGAAATCTGGCAAATGGATGTTAAGACCGCCTTTCTAAATGGTGATTTAGAAGAGTGCGTGTACATGACTCAGCCAGAGGGCTTCGTAGACAGTGGGAGCAGCGGGAAGGTGTGCAAGCTGCTTAAATCCATTTATGGATTAAAGCAAGCATCGCGGAGTTGGAACATCTGCTTTGACGTCGTTATCAAAGAGTTTGATTTCATCAAAAATCCAGATGAACCTTGTATCTACAAGAAGGTGGCAGAGAGTAAGGTTGTCTTCCTCGTATTGTACGTGGACGACATACTCTTGATAGGAAATGATATTCCTATGCTGCAATCGGTCAAGCTCTTCTTATCACAAAGATTCTCGATGAAAGATCTTGGTGATGCCTCCTGCATATTGGGAATCAGGATCTATAGAGATAGATCCAAACGGATACTGGGATTGTCCCAATCCAGGTACATTGACACCATACTAAAGAGGTTTAGTATGGAAGAGTCCAAGCGTGGGAATTTGCCCACGATCTCTGGAGTCACTCTCTCCAAAGAGATGTCTCCCAAGACTGATTTGGAGAGAGCTCGCATGCAAGGGATACCCTATGCTTCGGCAGTAGGCTCTATCATGTATGCGATGCTATGTACCAGACCCGATGTAGCATACTCACTAAGTGTAGTGAGCAGGTATCAAGCTGATCCTGGAGAGAGTCACTGGACAGCTGTGAAGAGCATTCTCAAGTACTTGCGAAGGACTAGAGATATGTTCTTGGTGTATGGTAACGGAGAACTCCAAGTGGAGTCCTTTACCGATTCGAGCTTCCAGAGTGATAAGGACGACTCTAAGTCGCAGTCGGGCTTTGTCTTTATCCTTTACGGAGGGGCGGTTAGCTGGAAGAGTTCCAAGCAGGGAACCGTGGCAGACTCGACGATGGAGGCTGAATACATCGCTGCCAACGATGCTGCCAAAGAGGCTGTCTGGATCAAGAAGTTCATTACTGAACTTAGAGTGGTTCCATCCATTGAGCATCCAATACCTTTGTATTGCGATAACAATGGAGCGGTGGCTTTGGCCAAGGAACCCAGGTCCCATCAGTGATCCAGGCATATTCTGAGGCGATATCACCTGATCCGGGAGATAGTTGATCGCCGGGAGATCGAGGTCAGGAGGGTTGACACGAAGAACAACACGGCGGATCCACTCACGAAGGCCATTCCCCAGATACAGTTTGAGAGACTCTTCGGGATGCTCGGTATGCGATACTACAGCAGCTGGCCCTAGTGCAAGTGGGAGATTGTTAGTTGTATGTATGCCCTAGAAGCCAGTATTGTACAGATGATGTATATTATATTGGATGCTTGGACATATATAGAGATGACTTTCTTGCTCGATATGATAGTATGCTATCTGGTTACTCTTTATCTTAACATGTACACTTGTCTCTTTATACTGTCTTATAGTTACATGTTGGTAAAGCCCTTAGGATATGTACTTGACTATCTAGACTGTGATGCAGATCATACTAGTGGGGACATGGTAGTCCATAAGTACATCCTTCAAGGTCCCTAGTCGTGGGTGTATCGAGACGGGGCATCGATATACCAGAGTAGACTAGCGTATACGCTTCTCGACCCATGAGATGAGCGATGGATGATCCCACATCCATTGGTGTTTGACATCAGAGATGGTATACGGGTGCTCAGTGGAGACTGGGTACACTGGACGGACTCGCCGAGAACTCCCAGATGGTATTATACCTCACGTCAGATGGCAGTTCTCAGGTGACACTTGTACAGGTTAGTCTGTAGACCCGAGATCGTCATAGAGTCTTGTGTGATTCCCACTGTGCTTTGATCTCCACCTTACCACGTCCATGAGGGCGTGCAAAACGGTGGTCTTTGGGTACAGTCCCGAGTCACATGGAGGCAATGAGCGATAGGAGGGGTTTCGTCTCTCCCGGTATTGGGGGTTGATGTTGCGCTGTGCTCGATTGGCCGTAACAGGAAAGTCCCTGGCCAGGGCTGATCAGAGATTTGCTGGTAAGTGTTACCAGTAGTTTCTCAACCCGTTATGAGCCTCACATCGGCACGACTTATCGGTTATTGGGGTCTGACGTTTACCACCCCTAGACTTGATATGCGATGTATCAGACGAACAGACCGGACTGTACGGTAAGTGTTACTGGTTGGATTCACAGGAGTGTGAGCGGGCTAGCTCGTCGATCTTCTGATCGCTCAATACCCGGATGGCCGTTACGTTTAGCAGACCGCTTGCGGCTTGTGGGTGCTTGATATGGTCATCATCTGCTACCGGCGTATTGACGAGTCTTTAGAGTCCTACACAAAGGTTTCCTGGCTCAAGCGAAACGAAATAGGAGTGCATATGAGATATGTGCGGGAGTGAGAATAATGCGTGTATGTGATACCGCATTTCATTCTCGCGATAAATGTTTCGATTGGTTATATTCGATATAACCTAATTATCGAATCATTGATTCGATAAATCGATACATTGAATACTAGTCGGTTATGTGCGACATGACCGGATCATTGAATCAAATGTTGATTTAATGATTTAATGTATAATTATATATTTGATATATTACTTTGCATTAACTAGTATTGGTTCACTTTATACGGATTTTCTCACTTGATGTGCGAGTTGTATATGTGATATACTTTTGTGCACATATATGTATCATGTTTGATGATACTTGATCATTTGGTTAAGTGTGAAGAATTAAACCATGGTTAAATGATAATTAGGGTTTTGCCTTATCATTTATTTATTCATTTCTTTATTTATTTTATTGGATAAATGAAGAGATAATGGTTTGTTTTTGTCATGAAGCTTGTTGAAGCTTCATGAAGCTTTGACCAAGGAGACCATTTTGTCTTCATGCTTAACCCTAACCCATCCACTTACCATGGTTTATTCTCTACACTTAACCCAAGTTAGATTATGATAAGTATGAATTTTCTTTTCATTTTAAAAACAACTTATCATAAACTAGCTGCATCTTCTTCCTTCTTCTTCAAGATTGAAACCTTGATGCCATCAATGGCAACTTGAGTTTTAGTGAGAGAAATCCAAATCTAAAGTGAACCCACCTCCTATTTCTTCATCCTCTACCTCTTGCCAAGTGGTTTTGGGTGTTTTCTTCATAAGTTTCACAACTTTGTGAAGTCGGAGCTTGAGCTTGTGCAACCTCGACGTAGATCGTCTTTGACACGAAGCCGGCGACCTATTCCGCTCGTTTTCCCGATGAAACCGATGAACGAGTCTAAGATTGGAAAAGGACAGCGAGAGGATGACTACGTGGAGCTAAGGAAGTGGATATCCGGATCTACAAAGGTTGTAGCATCTAACTTTTAGTTAAGTAGTTAACTAGATTAACTTTTCGCCTAGAATTCTAGTCTAAGATCCGTGTTAGGGTTTCTCGGCACCATAATTTTTGTAAAATGGCATGGTTGATGCCTTGTGAGACTTCATTAGGATGCCTAGGAACCCTACACTATAACCCACAGTTGAGTTTGTCATGGTGTTCATCGATGACATACTAGTCTACTCCAGGAGTCGGGGGAACATGCTGAGCACCTGCGTATTATGTCGGATATTCTGAGAAAGGAGAAACTTTATGCCAAACTGAGCAAGTGTGAGTTCTGGCTCGATAAGGGGTAGTTTCTGGGACATGTTTCTAGTGATGGAATTTTAGTGGATCCGGCAAAGATAGAAGCTATCAGAGACTGGCCGACACTGAAATTTATAGCTGAGATCGGGAGTTTCTGGGACTTGCTAGATACTACTAACAATTTGTTCAGGATTTTGCCATAGTAGCAGAGCCTTTAACACGACTTATGCGGAAGGGGGTACCTTATGTCTGGTCGGAAGAGTGCACTCAGGAGTTCGGGCTAATGAAGCAGAAGCTGACTACAGCCCTAATTCTGACTATACCAGATAGCTCTGGAGGTTTGGTAATTCACAGCGATGCTTCTGGAAAGGGTTAGGTTGTGTTATGATGCAGCACGGTCAAGTAGTAGCTTACGCCTCTCGTCACCTGAATACCCATAGGAAAAACCACCCGACACATGACTTAGAGTTTGCTGCAGTTGTGTTCGTACTAAAGATCTGGAGGCATTACTTACTGTGAGAAAAGATGGAAGTGTACACGGACCATAAAATCCAAAAGTGAAGGAGATAAACATGAGACAACGCAGGTGGTTAGAATTGATGGCAGATTATGACCTGGACCTACAATATCATCCGGGGAAGATGAACGGTGTGCCCGATGACCTCAGTCATAAGCCAGCAGCTATGATGTTGACATGTTAAAAGGGAATTCTTGAAGACTTTCAGAGACTCGAACTGGAGGTAGTTACATCGGGTACACCCGGACAGCTCGGGTAGTTGCAGGTAGAGTCTTCGATTGTGGATCGCATTAAAGCTTCACATGCAGGGATTTTCAGTTGCAAAAGCTCCGTAGATTGGTTGATGCTGGTTTGAGAACAGATTCGTTGGTTCATGAAGATGGTTCTTTGAGGTTTGGAAGTCGGCTATGTGCACCGAAGGGTGATATTCGAGAAGTAATTCTAATAGAGGCACACAGTTCAGCTTATTCGGTGCACCCGGGAGGCACCAAGATGTATAGGGACTTGAGGCAACACTTCTGGTAGAACGGAATGAAGAGAGAGATTGCCCGTTTTATCTCCAAGTGTATAGTATGCCAGCAGGTGAAAGTAGAGTATCATAGAGTAGCCGGGTTGTTGCAACCGCTTCCAATACCCGAGTAGAAATAGGAGCATATCACTATGGATTTTATGATGGCACTACCACAGAGTCTAAGGGGAAATGATGTAGAGGCCGTATGGTTTTACGTCCAAGGTTCCAATCATATACGTGTACTAGCTACATGGATTTTTGTTCTGACGGATAATACTAGCGGGTATAGGATTAAGCCGTATTATTGAATTAAGTATTGATTTAATAATAATCTAGTATTATATTATTGGATTACTTTATCTCTTGGTATTCATATTTTTTGTAGTACGAATACGGGTATGTATATACGGTGGGGGTATTCTTGTATTCATACTAGAATGCTTCTAGAAGAGGACACCTCATTTTGTATTAATCTATTTATTGAAAATAGATAATGAGGTGGAAGGATGAGATGTATTAAAGCATGGTATAAAGCATGGCTATCTCTTTTCTTTATTCATTTGTGATTACTATTCAAGCATGGCTACTATATTTTATTTAAAATGAAATACTTGATAATTTTGAGCTTAGCCATTCTTCACTTCATTCTACACTTGACATTCTCTCTCCACCTTGCTCTCTTCTTCTTCCTCAAAACCTAACTCTCTCATGAGTTGAGAAACATAGGGTATTTGAGATAAAATTAATCCAATTAACACTCTAAATCTTCTAAGCTATCTAGATTAGCAAACTAGGTACTTTAGTTACCTCACTTTTAAGGTTAGAGCTTGAATCAAAGACTCTCTACAAACCCTGTGGCAGTTTTTGGAGATTAGGCGATGTTGCTTACTTAAAATCGTTTTTTTTGTAAATTCTGCCTTTCTACAAACCCTGTGGAGTGTGCGACATGAACTTATATAGTATTAGAGCCACTCCATAAGCCTTAGATAACTTGTAGCGACGCTAGAAATCTGTCGTTTTTGCCGCGCACGAACTACGGACAAAAATAGTCCCTAAAAATGATGTTTTAAGATGTTTGCACACCCCGTGGGCTCACGATTTGAACCGAGAAGCTGCGGAGGGAAGCATGGGTACAGTGGGGATACCTAGGTAGAACCGAAGGTCAGGCTTACCCCCAAGACCACCACAAGACGGCCTTAGGGGTGGTGACCGAAGAGCACCCCAAAAGGGTGCTCTCAAGTCTGCCTCCCCTTAGGGGCCACCTCGTGGTGGCCCCCGAGAGTGGGTATCCCCCTTATGCTCCCGATTCGATAGTTAATTTTTGCCCCTTTGCCTCCGTGAAGATTTGGACGGATTTTGAGTTCGTTTTGACTCCCGGATTGACTTAAAACTAATTTTTAGTGGACAGATTTTCAAGTCTTTGAAAATTAGTTTTGTCCCCTAATTATACGCGGAATTATAATGTCGTGGTTTTCTTTACTTGCTTTTGTGATGCGTATATGTCTTATTAAACATCTTCTAATCACTATACGACGATTAGAAGGGGTTGCATATATCTTGTGATGTTCGGCTGCGAATGGTTTGATGGATCGTTGTGTGAATAGCCCAGTATGAATTTAGATGTGAGATGTGATTGGATTTTTTTGTAATTCATGTATATTCTTTTATTAGGGCATGTCCGGGTTGAGAACGTAGTCACCGTCTATATATTTATTTTTCATTTCCGTATCTACGATTGACCCACGGAGAAGTACACAAGCTACAGGGTTCTAGGATTCAGTGGGTGACCATCTCGAGGAGTCGAGACCCGAGTCACCTAATTCTAGAATTGGTGGGTAGCTTTCCGCACTCGCAGGGGTCTAGGATTATTCACATGATCGTGGAAGACTATGTTTCATAGGTGGATCAATGAAATGCAAATGTTCCTAGTTGATCCATTTTTTCTATTCTCTGTAATGCTTATATCTGCCTGTGTTTCTTATCATGCCTGTGATGGATATATATGTGTGTGTGTGTGTGTGTGTGTTGTATATGTTTTACATCTGTGCTAGTCCATCTCCCGCTCTGCCGTTAGTTAAGTAACTTAACGGTGCATGACGAGCCCCATGGTGAATGCGGGTAGTATATACGTACATTCTATTTTCGTTCTTTTTCTGGTGTGATAAGGTTAATTGATGGGACCGCATTAATCTCAATTAATGCAAAGTAATAAATCTAAAATTTGACGTCATTGGAACAATTGCAAAACCACTCGGTTTTCTTCAAAAACAACTTTTAAAAGCGGATCTTAAACCACTCCTTTTCAAAAGCTATTCGGTTCATTCGACTATATCAAGTTCATTACATTTTGGTTTTCGCCAAAACCAGCCGTAACACTCCATCATTTTAGATAGCTATCAACTAGTATTCATGCTATGTGTTTTCACTTCAACAAGGCATAGTGTTTGGTAGCTAATGGGTGCTTATTTGTAATATAGATAGATGCATTAATATAGGACAAGCGTACAGTTGTTTTGACCTTCGTCAAGCACTTGTATGAATGGGTCTATATTAATCTGGACAATGATGGGTTGAACTTGACTTGCGACTTATGATGTTTTGACCTTTGTCAAGGTTATAAGCGCTCGGAGAAAAAACCACATCGGGAGTTTCAAACATACAGGAAACTTGCTAGTATTGCATACCTGAGTGTAGTAGTTTTGGTAGGTTTCCTTCAAAATTATCATACAATGATAGTTGGGTCTCGATCCTACTGTGAGTATCAACTACTCTTCGGAGAGTTTTTCACTTTGTAATTAGCTAATCAAGCAGGTGTCTAGAAAGATGTTAACGGGACTACGCCTCTGGAAAAACAAGGTTATTTTATTAGGTCCGTGCAGAAGCACAGGGCACTTCCCTCCGAAGTACCAACACTGGCCTGACAAAAAGATAAGAGAACTTGTAGGGTGCGATTAATTCTTACTAATTCTTATTTTAGAGTTTGAAGGAGAATTCGAGGAAAAAGTAGAAACCATCCTGTTTAGATAAACTAATAACCAATATAAACTTGCAAGAGCATATGCTGAGTGTTTCTTTTATCTCTCTCCTAATTGCAGCGACCATGACGGGACTTAAGCTTATATTAGATAAAAAAAAACTGACTGGGCCGAAATATAAAGACTGGCTGAGGAACGTCCACATGGCCCTTACTTATGATAAGGTTGCATATGTCCTCACGGCTAAAGCATCCCTGTTCCAGGTCCAAAATCCTCGGTCGTGGATATTGAGGTCCATAAGACTTGGGATTTGGATTGCACCAAAGCCATGTGCCTTGTGCTGGCCTCCATGGATAATAAACATCAGAGGCAGCACAAGATGATGGACCTTGCTTTTATCTTCCTCCATACCAAAGTTTTATATGAAGAGCAATCTTGTATCAAAAGATACGAGACCTCAAGAAAATTGTTTCAAGAAAGGTTGGCTGTCGGATCATCTGTTAGGGACCACGTCCTGAAGATAATTACTCTCATTGAAGAGCTCGCAGACCTGGGAACTACGTTGAAGAATGAGTTGTATACCGACTTGATTCTACAGTCTCTTCCCTCCACCTATGCCCAAGTCATATTGAATTTCAATATGCAAAAGCTGTAAGTTACACTTCCTGAGCTCCTCGACATATTGAGGGTGGCAGAGGGCACCTTGAAAAAATCCAAGAAAACACTTGCTTTTTTTGTCGGGGAATCATCTTCTTCTAAATTCAAGTCTAAGACCAAGGGGAAGAAGAAGAGGGCCCCAACCAAATCGAGAGAAGGCGTGCAGAAGGTGCAGGGAAAGGAAATAAAAAGATTGGGGGATCGGCAACAAAGGAGAAGTGCTTCTACTGTCATAAGAAGGAACATTGGAAGAAAAATTGCAAGGCTTTGAAAGACAAGAATCGGGACACGAAGCTAGTTTTGGTTTTGGTTTCAGGTGTGTTCATGATTGAAAAATGTTTCTCTATTAACTCTACTTCCTTGGTATTGAATACCGAATCAGGATATCACATCTGTAATTCTTTGCAGGCGCTGAGAAGCCGTAGAATTTTGAGGAAAGGTGATATGGTCCTCAGAGTTGGCAATGGGACCGGTATGGATGCTGTTGCGGTGGGAGAATATCACCTAGGATTGGCTAGTGGACATATTTTATTGTTGCATAACTGCTTTTTTGTACCTGGTATGATGTGTAATATTATATCTATATCTTTATTATCTAATGAAGGATATGATTTTGCTCTTGAAAGCAATGTCATAAACATTCGGCTGAATCATGAAATGATTGGATCGGGTACACTTAATATCGGAATATACGTTCTCAATCAACATCAAGTTTTCAACGTCCAAAGCACGCTAAAAAGAAAAACTCCAGAATCAAATGAAGCTTTCTTATGGAATTGTAGACTTGGTCATATCAATGAAACACAATTGACTAAGTTACATAAAGATGGATATTTAGATCCATTTTAGTATTAATCATATGCAACTTATCAATCAGTATCAAAGGAAAGATGACAAAAACTTCGTTCACTAGAAACAGAGAAAAATCCACTGAGCTCCTGGGACTCGTACACAGCGACGTGTGTGGGCCAATGTCTACACATGCAAGAAATGGTTATTCCTAGTTCATCACTTTTACCGATGGTTTCTCAAGGTATGAACATGTATTCTTGATGAAATATAAATCCAAGACCTTTGAGAAATTCCAGGAGTATAAAAATGAAGTGGAAAAGAAAACCGACAAATCTATCAAGATGCTCCGATCTGATCTGGGTGGAGAATACTTAAGTGCTGAATTCCTAGAATATCTAAAAAAGAATAGAATTCTCTCTCATCTTACTCCTCCATACATACCACAACACAATGGTGTATCAGAAAGATAGAATAGCACCTTGCTAGATATTGTGCATTCCATGGGGTTATGCACTAGAATCTGCTGCATACCTATTGAATAAAGTTCCAACTAAATTTGTGCCTACTACTTCATATGAAAAGAAACCCTTTCTTAAATATTTTAAGATATGGAGTTGCCCTGTTTTTGTCAAAAAGATTCATCCGGACAAACTCGAGGCACGTTCAGTATTGTGTAAGTTTGTGGGATACCCCAAGAATTCTAGGGGGTATTTTTTCTATTACGCTGAGAAACAAAAAGTCTTTGTTTCTCATCATGCCTGCTTTATGGAAACTCAATTTCTTGAGAAAGAAATTAGTGGGAGTGCAATAGAGCTGGAAGAAATTCCAGAACCACAAACTATTACTGAAGACTTAGTAGAACCTGAAGTTTAAATAGAACCGGACATACCTACGCCACTCCGAGGATCTAGTAGGCAGTCAAATCCGCCCGAGAGATACTACGGTTTTCTTGTAGAAGGGAATCGAGAGGATTTCATTATCAATGATGACGAGCCGACTAGTTTTCAGTAAGCCATCACAAGTAGAGACTTAATGAAGTGGCTGGATGCTATATGGTCCGAGATGAATCCATGCATACCAATAAAGTATGGACTTTGGATGTTGCTACTCATGGGGTTAAACCCGTTGGATACAAATGGAACTTCAAAAAGAAGATTGGTGTAGATGGACAGGTAGAAACCTATAAAGCTAGACTTGTTGCTAAAGATTTTCGTCAAAGACCAGGATTGGATTATGATGAAACTTTTTCACCAGTGGCTATGGTTAAATTCATTTGGATCCTACTTACCATTGCTTCCTTCCATAACTATGACATCTGGCAGATGGATGTTAAAACCGCTTTTCTAAATGAAAGTTTAGAAGAATGTGTTTATATGGATCAACCAGAGGGTTTCATAAACAGTGGGAGCAGCGGAAAGGTATGCAACTTGGTTAAATCCATTTATGAATGAACCTTATATTTATAAGAATATTGTAGCGAGAACCGTGGTATTCCTCATTTTATACGTTGATGGAATTCTCCTGATAAGAAATGATATTCCTATGCTACAATCGGTCAAGTTATTCTTGACACAAAAGTTCTCTATTAAAGACATGGGTGATGCCTCGTACATTCTGGGGATTAAGATCTATCATGACAGATATAAAAGAATATTAGGACTTTCATAGTCGAGGTACATAGACACCGTACTGAAGAGGTTTAGTATGGAATATTTAAAGCGCGGTAATTTACCCGCTTGTCACAGAATCACGCTCTCCAAAGAGATGTCTTCCGAGACTGATGAGGAGAGGGCTCGCATGCGCATTGTACCCTATGCTTCGGCGGTGGGTTCGATAATGTATGCCATATTATGTACCATACCATATGTAGCTATGCACTTAGCGTCATAAGCAGGTATCAGTCCAACCTAGATGAGAAGTATTGGATAGCAGTAAAGAACATTCTTAAGTACTTGAGAAGGACTAAAGAGATGTTCTTGGTGTACTGTAATGGGGACCTCCAGATCGAGGCTTTTACCGACTCTGGCTTGCAAAGTGATAAGGATGGCTCTAAATCTGTCTCGAGTTATGTGTTTACCCTCAACGGAGGGGAGGTCTGTTGGAAGAGTTCCAAACAGGACACCTTAGCAGTCTCGACGGTGGAGGCTGAGTACATTGCCGTTAACGATGCCGCAAAAGAGGCAGTCTAGATGAGGAAGTTCATTTCTGAACTTCAGGTGGTTCTATCCATTGTTGATCCAATACCTTTGTATTTCAATAACAATAGAGCCATGGTTTTAGCAAAGGAACCAAAGTCCCATCAGATATCGAAACATATCTTGAGGCGGTATCACCTGATCAGGGAGATCGTTGATCGCCGGAAGATCGAGGTGTGGAGAGTAGATACAAAGGACAACACGGCAGATCCATTCATCAAGGCCATCCCTCAAGTCCAGTTTGAGAGATTGTTCGAGATGTTGTGTATGCGGTACGCTAGAAATTGGCCATAGTGCAGATGTTAAGTACATGATACACCAATAACCGGCCTTAGTGTAAGTGGGAGATTGTTGGATATGTATGCCCTAGAGGCATTTATTATATAGGATGCTAGTGATATGTATGTACAGTACAATCTTGCTCAATATGATAGTATGGTATTTGGTTTGCCTTTATCTTAACATGTGTATTACTGGTTATTTCATATCGCTTATACATGTTGATAAAGCCTTTAGGATCCTTGCTTGACTACCAGCGTTGTGATGGCAATCATACTTGTGGGAGCTAGGAAGTCGATAAGCATATCCTTAAGGGTTTTATCAATGTGTATAAGCGATATGAAATAACAAGTGAAACATATACACATGTTACGATAAAGGCAAACCAAATAGCATACAATCATATTGAGCAAGACTGTCCTATACATACATACCCCTAGTATCTTATACAATAAAGGCCTCTAGGGCATACATATCCGACAATCTCCCACTTGCACTAAGGCCGGTTATTAGAGTATCGTGAACCCAACGCTGCACTAGGGCTAGTTGCTGGCATAACGGCTACCCAGATACTTATCGAAAAGAAGGCCGACGAGCAAACTCATTCAAACTCTTATCGAGCTTGTCCATGACAATCTCCGTACAGTTCGGTCTATTTGTTTGAGAGTATCGCATGCTGGGTCTACGGGGTGGAAAACGTCATACCCCTAATAACCTGACAAGTCGTGCCGATGTAGCTCAAGACCATCCGAAAATCTACAGATCTTACTATCAGTAATTCTCAATCTGTCATGGCCAGGGACTTATGGTGTTGGTCAACCGAACACAGCGTGACATCAACTCTTTATACTGGAAGAGACGAATCCCCAACAATCGCTCATTACCTCTATATGGCTCGGGACTGTACCCAACTAAAACCTGTTTGCACGCCTCGGTAGAGCAGTGGTAGGGTAGTAATCAAAGCATAGTGGGAACTCACACGAGAAAATTGATGACATCAGGCAGACAGACTATCGGTACCCATGTCACCAGAGAACTGCTATATGACGATAGGTATAATACTATCTAACCAATTCTCGACGAGTCCGTCCAGTATACTCACTCTCAGTGAGCACCTATATACAATCTTATGTGCATCACACCAATAGCAGTGGGACCAATCATCGCCTCTCATCAGGGTCTAGAAATGTATACACTAGTCTACTCCGGAGTATCGATGCCCGGTCTCGATACTCCCACGACTAGAGATATTTAAGGATGTGCTTATCGACTACCCAGGTCCCACAAGTATGGTTGTCATCACAACGCTGGTAGTCAAGCAAGGATCCTAAGGGCTTTATCAATATGTATAAGTGATATGAAATAACAAGTAAAACATATACACATGTTAAGATAAAGGCAAACCAAATAGCATACTATTATCTTGAACAACATTGTCCTGTATATACTTACCCCTAGCATCATATACAATAAAGGCCTTTAGGGCATTATATATCCAACACTGGTTTCACTCAATTCCATTACTGTTTGATATTTTTACTACATTTTATATTACCGACATGTCCTATTGTTTTACTGTTGTCATGTTTATACGTATCGACCTTAAAACAATCATAACTTCCTGTATATACCTGCTATTAATGTTCCATTTGTTGCATTGAAAACCTAACTGAAAAATCTAAATTTTATTCAATTGTAGTGACCCTTAAATCTATACATAACCAACAATAAAAGGCTTTCGAAGTTGGAATTCCTGTTCTGAAACTGGAATTCCAGTAGCATATACCTGTTTTAAACTGAAAATAACTCCCTAACCAGAATGCCTATTGAGATGAAAACAATTTTACTGTTTAGATAAATAAGTCTATTTTTTATGACTTTATATTGTTTTACCTAATTTTGTACGCACTACTAGAAATAAGGGTTGCCCCTACGGATTTACCCGTAGGGGCAATTCACTGCCCCTACGGATATCACCGTAGGGGCAAAAAATTAATCTGTAGGTGCAAACGCCGTAGGTGCAAGTTGAATCCCTGAACTTGCCCCTACGGTCAAAAACTTGTCCCTACGGAGTTCTGTGTAGGTACATTTGCACCTACGGATTAGGACGTAGGGGAAAAAAAGTTATTTTATTTATGGTTATTTTAATTATATTAACTGTACCTACGGATATATCCGTAGGGCCAAGTAGTATCCTCTACGGATATATGCGTAAGTACATATCCGTAGGGGTCTTTTTTTGCCCCTGCGGATAAATCCGTAGGGGCAAGACCAACCCCCCTGACACTGAGATCAGGGGGAAATATCAGTTACTGCTGATATTTTGCCCCTACGGCTTAATCCGTAGGGGCAACATGTGTACCTACGGATTAATCCGTAGGTACACATTATCTGTTTTTTTATTAAAAAAAGGGCTGCCTTATTTTTTCTCGTCCTGTGCACAATAATATATATATCTATAAAATTAATCATCACACAACATATATCGCAGTATTCAAAATCACATCTCACGCATATAATATACAAAAGAAACCCAAATACTGAATATGATATAAATATAAACCAATATCAATATCGTTTCAAAATGTAGTACAATATGTATGATATAAATAAATACATGTTTCAAAAAATAAGTACCAAAAAGCTACCCTAGCTCGGTCCAGCTCCACCTCTGATAAACGATAGAATAACGCGCGCCTGCTCCTCGGTCAATAAACCATGCAATTCGGCGCGAGCGGGAGTCTGAGCGTCCTGTGGAGCTGGCAATGTGGTCTGCGCAGCCGCCGTCGAGGGAGTCGCTTACGGAGCCGCGGCTGCGGGAGTCTGAGCGGGCGGTTGATCTATAGGAGCTATCTGCGGAACCGCAGCCGATGTAGTGGCTTGCGGAGCCACAGCCGAAGGAGATGCATGCCATGTACCCTGTCGCGTCCGGACCTAACGTGTGTAAGAAGCGTGTAAGAACTGTGTATTATTCGAATTCGTATCATTATCAAGTTATTTCGAAATCCCATTTGGATATCTAGTTTGGAAAACCGTTGTTTATTTTAATTACATATGTATGTATGATTAATCAAACCTAAATCTAAAACCAAATAAGCTCAAGCTAAGTACTAATTATGGATATGTTGATATCTATAATATGACATGATATTTTACTATAAAGTAGTATACATACCAGCATTTCCTTCAACTCCTCAACGGTGGCCCTCAAGCTCTCCAGTTCCTGCTGGGCACGTCGCTCACTGGAGACGGAGGAAGTAACCGCCGGGGTGGAGTTCAACCTCATATGTGCCCTGCTAGGGCCCAGTCCCCGGCCTCTCTCCCAACCTCCGTGGTGCCCTCCGTGTGCGGCGTCCAGAACTGGGGTCAGCAGCCTCGGATCGCTCTGTCCGGTAAAATCGATCCCCGAGGCCTCGGCCTGCTCAACCACCCGCTCCTACACCCACATTAAGCAGTAAAGTATAAGTATAAAATTTAAACTTGAAGCTTCCAAAACTAAAATTTCAAATTTGGGTAGAATAAATATTTAACACTTACGCAATACTCCTAGGTAGCGACGTCGGGATATCGAAGCTCGCCCGTGGCGGGATCTGTCAAGGTGCCGTGGACGGCAAGATATGCGGACAACACGCTCGGTGTACCACCTTGCGCCACGGTCTGAGCTGTCTGCAATATTAGAAAATAACTCTTAATATTAGAAATATTAGAAAATAACTCTTAATATTGCAGAATATCAGAAAGGTCGGTCTATTGTAATTTACCGATAACTCCATGGCTCGAGTAATATTCCTCGAGCCACCTGTGTAAGTGGGGCGACCCCTCTTCGCCGACTTCCTGTTCTCTGTATTCTGAGCGGCCTGTTTCTGCACAACGCATTAACATTTAGTTTTCTAATTAAGGAACACAAAGAAATAAATTATATCATAAACAATGAATTACATTTAAAATACATACCTGTTTGCGTTGGGATTTCATCGTCGATGTCATTTCTAACCCACGTAATTTCATGATCGGTCGAAGACAACCCGTCCTTCGAAACAGACGGTCGGAGCACTTTAAGCCTTCTCTCTTCTTCGTCCTCATCGCTGTCCTCGTATTCTTGGACATCGTAGACATCTCTGGGTTTCCATCGGCATACTACACTCCACCCCGGATGCTTCAAACACTGTGAGTAGTATACTTGGAACGCTTGGTTCGGAAAGATAAACGGATCTTCCTGACCGTAAAATCGAAGTGTGTTCATACTGGTCAATCCATATTCATCTTTCCAAGTCCTAAGATTGCTTCTCCACCTGTCCGTATCGGTTCGCGTATCGTACCAAGTACACTGGAATATATAAAAGGGTTCTGATCGTCCGGGATAGTGGATGCCGAGTATACAATTTAAGTACCCATAATAAATCACACCGTCCGATCCTACCGTCGCAATCCCACTATTCTGAGTGGTTCTAGATGTTTCTTTGTCCTTAACTTCGAATTTGTATCCAATGACACCAAATCCTTTGTAATATGCAACCTCCGTACTAGGAAATTGAGCTAAACATCTTGAATCACTCTCAAATGATGCAGACAAGTTCGGATCGTGGATCTAAGAAAACAAATTTTACGACAAATACATAACGATACAAGTTTAGATTAAAACTGCTAGCAATAAAATGTTATTCGAATAACTTACATGATCTGTGACCCAATCACAAAAATTATCCTGATGATATTTTTCCAATTGTTCTTCATTCCAATCAGGATGCCCCTCACGTATCTCGTTAAAATGAATTCTGTTTTCGACAAATAATGGTGACGTTAATATTATATCATTTCATACACACACAAACACAGATATAACAATAAATCCAAAAAAAACTTACTCTCTAATTTGTTCAAGACATGCGCAATTAAGCAAGATAAATTGGGATTTCATGGCGAATAAAAATATGCATATGCCGTTTGACCGGGAACTTCAATAGGAAACTCAATAAAGTCGGGTGTATTGAAGTACGCTTTGTATTTCGCTATATCAGGTGATGAAGCCCAAGCCCTAGCTAGCCCAGCCCCGCCCCAACCGAACCCTATCGAAGGTAAAGAACGTCCTTACACTTTCATATTTCTATTAATGATGCAAGTCTCCACCAAGTCAAATTCTTGCAATATCATTTTTTTAGAGTATGTCTAAATTAATAGATAGAATTTTCAAAGTTGGGCAACCAAGAAAAAGTAACAAGGGATTTTATGTACATGCCAAAGCTTTGATTATTTATTTATTTATTTTCCATTTCATATTAGTACTTTTATATGTTTGATGATGGAAAGAAATACAAATTATATTAGAACATTGTACATATCTAATTTCCACTTGAAATCGGTTTTTTCTTTTATCAGTACTCGTCGACATATAGTAACAAACAATGTTTGATTAGAAAGACCCAAGATTTTCTCGATCAACAATAATTTTAGTAATCAAACTAGGCTAAACTTGCTGGAAATTCCTCTCACGTTTGCCAAATTCAGCAAACCCCAACCCCAACCTAACCCTAACCCCAGACCCAGCCCCATCCCAGCCCCACCCCAACCCCAACCTAACCCTAGCCCCAGCCCAGCCCCAGCCTAGCCCAGCCCCAACCTAACCCTAACCCCAGCTAAACCCCAACCCCAACCCTAAGCCAAACCCTAACCCCAGACCCAGCCCCAGCCCAGCTCCACCCCAACCCCAACCTAACCCTAACCCCAGCCCCAGCCCCAGCCCAGCCCCGCCCCAACCTAACCCTAACCCCAGCCCCAGCTAAACCCCAACCCTAAGCCAAACCCTAACCCCAGCCCCAGTCCCAGCCGAACCCCAACCCTAACCCTAACCCAACCCCAACCCCAACCGCAACCCCTGCCGAACCCCAACTTCAACCGCAACCCCAGCCCCAGCCATGAACCCTAGCCCTAAATAATCAAAAATTTGTTTAATTTAGTTGAAGATTTACTAACCTGAACGGCAGTGGCGACGACGAGAACGGTGGTGGCGACGACGATAACGGCGGTGGCGACGATAACGGCGGTGGCGATGACGAGAACGGCGGTGGTGACGACGAGAACGGCGGGAATGATTTGGGGATTTTGTTTCGCGCGCGATCGAGAGAGAAAGAAAGAGATAAGGGGCGTAGACGATCGATCTGTGCCCTTTATTAAATCACTATTTAGTTGCCCTACGGATTTGTCCGTAGGTCCTTGGTTTGCGGCTCCGTAGGGGCAAACACCAAATTAAGAATTAATATTTTTATTCTTGAACGTCTTGGCCCGTAGGGGCAACCTTCTAGCCCTACAGATTAATCCGTAGGGCCAACATAAATCTGTCCCTAGGGGCAACCCCCTATTTTAGTAGTGACGTATGAATTTTAATGAGTTTCGCAAACTGAATAATACTGGTTGTCTCTTATTAGTTGAAATTTATTTAATGTATTCCTACCATATCATGTGATTGCTTTATACCCATTGATTAGAGACTATTTACATTGATACCTGGTGACTGTTTTGCATTGTCGAGTGAAAAGTGGTATCGATTGGATTATGACAAGTGCGTTAGTGTACAAGCGATTAAATAAGAGACTGCATGCGTGAAAGTATGATTGAATAATGCAACTGACACGTACTTGTACACAACCAATCCGATACGTGAACATATACTTTAACCTGGGGTAGTGGGGAAATCGAGGATGAAATCGAACTCATATTTAACAAGGTACAGTGTTTCGAAGATGATCATTCGATATTAGAGATATATATACTGATTAGGTCGTGGGCCAAGTGGAACGGTTGTAGGGTTATGTTCCGGACAATAGCGGACCGTAGTCTCGGGAATGCACGAGACCCTTATTAAACACGATCATTCTTTTCTACCGATCGATTTCAAATGATATAAAGATTGATAGGTTTTGTGACATACATATTGCCTAAATTACTGTCATGATTCACATATATACTGCTTACCGTTCTTGATATTCTATGCACTGTTATTACTTTATGATTTCTAGATTATCTTTCTTGTTATTGCACATATTATATATTATTATATTGGGTCGCCCGGATGACTTGAGAATGCATGCTTAGAGTAAGAAGAGAACCCAGTTCCAGAACAGGACATGCCATACTTCGACGAGATCATTGAGATATAGACGAGGGATGCCCGTTTTGCTGCTTCTCTAGTTTCTAATAAAGAACTCTTGTTATCTTTTGGGTTCGTTATTTATTTAACTATTAGAATTTTGTATCCGTTTAACTCTTTTGATAAAATGTAATACAATTATGATTATGATTTCTTTTACTTGTGTTGTGTTTACTGCTTACCATATAATACTAGAAGCCAAAATGTGACTACGGCGGGATTATTCCTTAACCATAGGAGTATGGCTGGTCTAGCCATCGCTCGTATTCCGTATTTTGGGAAGAGGAGCGTGTCACTCTCTGATTTCTGACATCATGTAATACATAATTAACATCTCATTTTGACATTTCGTTTATGGCTTGTAGTTAAGGTTTAATATTTTGGTTTGATCCATCAATACACCACATTGGCTGTCGGGGGTAAGGTTTCTACCACATTAAGAATTTATAATGCATACAGCTCTGCATTTGTGTTTTCATTCATTTCGAGAAAATTTCAGCAGCACCTCCTCACTGATCTCCGAGTACACTACAATAGAAGGGATAATAACCATTTCAATACTAAATATTAATACTGAAACGATCATCCTCTCTATATTTATACACGGAGAACATGTAAAAAGGTGCTGACGAAACTAATCTCGAAACGAATAAAAGTATAAATGCAGGGTGTGTTTACGTTATAAATTCTTAATTTGTCCACACTGGACAAATTTATCGGTTATAGTATGACCAGTTTCTCGTCACATAAACTACATGACGGTTTTCAGAAACAAACGATTAAATGCTTGGTTTTGACAACCATCACCTAATTTTATGTCACGATGGAAACCATTGCGTATATAACTGATGGACGGGGTCTAAGACGCTTTTTTTTTAATGTGAGATTCTCAATGATAACATGTAAATTTCATATTATCATCGAGTTTCGTATACTTAGTATAAGATTTTCGTATTATTTTAGGGTTTAAGATTCAATGTCACGGTTTTTGATAGTTTTTAATTGAAGGTTTTGGATTTTTTAGGATTTTCAATAATTTGAAGTTTTTTATTTGTTCAATTTCAAGATTAAATTTCTTGATTTTTTCAGGGTTGAATTTTGGGGTTTGGGGGTTTTGGATTTGGGTTTTCGAGTTTTGGTGTTAAATCTGGGTTCTCTCATTTCATCTCTATGATGAAACATTACCGCATAATCAACAATTTTTACCACATGATCAACAATTTTTTCTACATAATCACAAATTCCATAAACCTAACTTTCAATTTTTTCACACATAATCAACAATAAATTTCGGAATTTTTTCTATGTTTCCAATTTTTCTATAAACCTAACAATCAATTTGTTCCACATTTTCAATGGTTCCACACAGAGACACAAAGAGAGAGAGAGCGAGGCTTACCATGAGTACATGAGCTGATGGTGGTGCCAATTGTGGAGGTCGGCGACACTATGTGGACAACCACGGCTGTGGGAGTCAGAGAAAGGGCTTACGATGGGTGAGACAATCATGGCTGCGTGTATGAGTAAGACAGAGACACACACAGAGAGAGAGAGAGAGAGAGAGAGTGAGAGAGAGACGGAGACAATAAGTGAGATAGAGTGAAACAAAGAGAGAGGGCGCGGGGGGGGGGGGGGGGGGGGGGCTTACGATGGTGTGGAGACGGCGGCGGCGTCGTTCGTGAAGTCGATGGTGGAGATGGTGGAGGCCATGGTGGCGGAATTGGTGAAGTCGATGGTCATGGTGGCGGTGGCAAGGGTCTGAGCATGGTGGTGATAGTGGCGAGGGACAGAGAGAGATAATGTTAGGAAAAAAATTGGGAGGAAATGAAAACAAAGAGATGATTCGAAAGGGGGAAATTAGAAGGGGGATGGGGATTTAATAACTGAACCCTCTTTGTTTTAAATTGGGGTTATTTTGTCGGATAACATCCAACGAAATAACCCCCGACGAAAAGCCTATATTTTCTTGTAGCGTCGGGTTAGTTCGATAAGTTCGGTTCGGTTCAAACTTGAAGTGACTTGCACCGATGAGATGAGGCAAGCTCCATCTTATTCCCATCCCATAAACAGTCAGATTAAACCAGCATGCACATACCTCTCTCTCTCTCTCTCTCTCTCTCTCTCTCTCTCTCTCTCTATATATATATATATACCTTGCTTGTTTCAGTCTCGCAAGAGATTATCTAGAGATCAAACAAGCGCAACAGCAAGAAACAAGAAGCAGTCATTAATCAAGAAGCTATAGCTATAGCTATTGCTAGTTTCAACAATGGATGGCTTCGGCACCCACACCCCACATCGTTCCACCACAGGCTTCTTCCTCCTGAACAATGCCGATGATAGAGGGATGATGGTGAACTTGCGGCCCAGCCACCACGATCTTCGTCTAAACCTCTCCTACATCCCTCATCAACCCTTCACCATCCTCTCCTCCTCCTTCGGCTTCGTCCTCTGCCGCGACTCCTCCGCCTACTACCATCTATTCGACCCCCTCTCCAATCCCTACGCAACCCATGTCCACATCCCCAACCCTCACTGTCTCCTCTCCGACACCACCCCCGCCGTCATCGCCTTTCGCCACCGACCCATTTACCCTCTTATCATCGACAATTCCTTCCGCGTCATTTGCGCCGTCCACAAGGGCCAGGGTCGACACACCTTCGACGTCTTCTCTTCCCGCTCAAAAGAATGGACCTATTGTCAAGGTGACATAGATCTTGGTGATCGGGATAGCGGGATCCTTTTGAACACGGGTGTTTCTTGCAGCAGTCGCGCTTATTGGCTTGCTGATCATCATAATGATGTACCGTTGGTTGTTGTTTATGATTCTGACAAATGGATGACCTCGATCATACGTGGTAGTCTGCAAACAGGGATGAATCCTGAGACGAGGCTGCAGCTGGGAAGAATCGGAAACCACCTTGGCCTTGTGGTTCAGGACGGTCGTCATGCAGAGCTGCACTTTCTAATGGAAGAAAATAACAACTGGTGACATCAAACTCAGACGTATCTAATGGAGGCGGCACCGCTGACTCTGAGGTTCGAGAGCTACAAATTGGAGATACTGTTTTCTTCTGATGGGATATTAGAACTGTGGGAGAGCAACGACTCTTCGTTTGACGTGACAAGGGTGGTGACTGTAAACGATAACGCGACGGCCGGTCTTCTTGAAAACATTGCTGACGGCGTTCCCTACGTTCTCCCTCCCAACATGCCTAGCGTCGGTTTCCTCCCGCTTGCGCCTCGACAAGAACTCTTCTTGAATAGAATTAAGGATTGAGTGTCAGCTTCTGATACTGTTGCTTGTGTTCCGCTTTCAATCCGTGCAGTCATCTTGATCTCTAAGCTGATTGTTTCTTGACAATGGCATTTTCTTGAATTTTCTTTATTTAATTTCTTTTCTTTCTTGAATGTTAATTGATTAATTTCATGATCAAGGAATTTTCTTTAAGTATACCTACTACTGTATTTTCTAGTTTGTAGTTGGATGCTTATGCTATTACAAATTTTAAACAATGTTTCAATTCATTAATGAACACCATGCATAGTTATAAAATGGATTATGTAAGCAATATTGCTTCATTAATCTCATATTCTTTCATTATTAAAGAACTAATTTTCTGTCTTTCCACTCTTTTTTCTTTTTTGATTAATTTATTTTTGGGCAGGAAACATTAATGGTAATGCATGTGTGTATAATTGATTCAGTTTCAAAAAATATAATTTTAATTAAATTGTTTGGAAGTAAGTGAAAACCTTGAATAAAGGTTGAAGAGGATCATTATATATATTCTTTTATGTATAATTCAAGTTTCATTGATGCTTTTAAAACTTATAACTTTTAGTTAACTTCTTCTTAAAATAACCGAAATATGAAAGGAATATTTTTAGCCTTAGAGAAAGTAATTAATAACAGTTTCCAAGATCAAGTAAAACTTATAAGGAAAGCAGTGAAACTTCAATTGCATATAAAACAAGATAATTAATAACAGTTTCCAAGATAATTAACCATATAATTCCTATGAGAAAGTAATTAAAATTAATGTAAAATAGAAAAGACAGAAAAATCAATATATATATGAAACAGTCTTTCGTTCAAATGAAGGAAAGAAGGTTAATTGAGAGGCCTAGCTTGTTGATCAGCGACTTCTTGTTTCTTTCTGTGGTTGATTTGCTTGAAAGTAATTGAGGAATGGTTTCTCTTTGTTTCTTGCAAGAATAATTAAAGAGCTATTTGTAAGATATTAGATAAATTATGAGTAGCGCCTAGAAGCACGTACAGGATTTGTTCAAGAGCTGTTAACTTACCAGTAACTTTTAAAAATAAGCAGCCTATTGCAATCTGTATTTATAATGAATGTTTATCACTCCAAAAAATTACAATAATGTTCAACCCTTTTTAAGATAAGTATCTTAAACTTTATAAATTTTGTGAAAATACCATGTACTTTCCCTTTTCACGTTGCAAAAATGGTTAATATTTTGCATTCTCATATTTTCTAGCATCATTCAAGAACTTTTCATATTTATCCGTACGCGGTTCTTGACCGGAAGGAATATCTTCTTCGGTAGGATTACTATTACTGAGGGTAGGCTCTAGCATATCCTCCATTTCTTCTCCTAAAAAGAACTTATTGTCTTCTTTTCCTTCCGCCGCATTCCCGTCTTCTCCTTCTTCTTCCACGCATTACCGTCTTCTTCTTCTCTTTTCACTTGTAATATAGCCAAGTTGGATAAACTCTAGTAAAACCATATTTAATGATGCGAAACTCTACGATTTCTAACTTCTTCCAAAACTTATTCACGCATTTATCGCACGGACATACAATTTTCTTTAACACGATCTTATTATGTGTATATGCAGATTCAATAAAATCAGCAACTCTTGTGACAAACTTAGATTGTATGCATTGTTGTCAATCCACGTACATCGAGTCTTTAACTTTGATATACTCATCGGCCATATTAGACTGTATAACATATAAATTGTAAGTTATAGAAGTTGGTTTTTTATGGTGACTATATTAAGAAATCTAAGAAGGAGATGATTATTGACAAAGAAGATAATGAGATGGGCAAGTTTGTCATATAAAAATATAAATTATCGATTAACAAAGTTATGTTTGAAAATACCCAAATACGAGTTGTATTCTGGGTATGTCTGTTTCAATTTATAATTTCGCTTAGGTGTAGCGTTCTTAGTGTTTATGTACTTTGTGTATGTGTGTGTTGTGTATTCGTGTTATATGTGTGTGTTTTGAATGTGGGGGTAAGGCTTCTATCCTATTGAATGTATAGAGCAGACACCCATTCGATTGTGATTTCATTCGTTTCGAGAAAATTTCGGTAGCACCTCCCCGTTGTTCTTCGAGTACACTGTAATAGAATAGATAATCATTTCGATACCGTGAAACAATATTGAAATGAATATCTAATCTATCTTTATACACGAAGAACCAGAAAAAATTACCGACGAAATAACTCGAAACAAATGAAAACACAAGTGAATGCAAGTGTTTGCTTTCTACATTCCTAATTTGTCCAAATTGGACAAATCTATCGGTTATCATATGATTGAACTTATTGTCACGTAGACTACATGATAGTTTTTAGCACCGAACGATACCGTCCGTTATTTAACAACTTTTGTATAGTTTTATGTCACGACGGATATCTAACGTATATTAACCGATAGACGAGAACTAAGGCGCGCTTTTATTTTCACATATGACTATCGATGAGAATATGAAAATTTCATATTATCGTCGAGTATCATATATACACTTATTATAAGATTTAACTTGAACTGGTTTTACATTTACGTTTCAATTTCAAGGGTTTGAACTTTTTAGTTTAAGGTAAAGATTTTTAAAGTTAAGGGTTTTCTTAATCAAGTTTAAGATTTTGGATTTGGTTCTGGAGTTAAATTTAAGATTTTGGATTTGGTTCTGGTGTTAAGTTTAAAATCAGGGTTTAGCCTTGTTTAATATGAGAAATCATCATCATCATTATCTCACACACACAAACACACACATATCATCATCAACATTATCTCTCTCTCTCACACACACATGTCATCATGAACATTATCACACACATACACACACACATATATCATCATCTGTCATGACCCGAAGGTATGGAACGTGCTTGCTACTTAAATTACGAAATGTCTAGAGGCGTAACGTAATCTAAGTAAGCCAAAACCCAGAAAATCCAAACCATTTAAGGAAATAGTGTGAAGAAAAACTTAACTTAAAAAGGGAATTTAGGAAAATGAGGTCACATTAAAATATTTTAAAATATCAAATTTTCCCGAAAATTTCGGCAGAGTTTCCCTTGTAAATGCTGGCCCCAAACGGGTACAGCACAAGAATATACACAAGTAATGAATAAAGGCATCCCCAAGCGGGAGCTGTTTCGTTCGTAAAATTTGCTTCACTCCCTATCGTTCACTCCGTAAGCAAGTATTCACTACCTTTCTTTCTCGGTCGTCTGTCTTAATTCATGTTGTAATGCGGTCGTTCTCTGCTGCAATTGGTTTACGAGATACCATAAGGGCCCAATATCTCAATAGCACCCTTGTCTAAAGCTTCGAACGAGCGCTTGAACAATGGCTTCAACTAGAGGCGACCGGAGTAAATCCTTTCTTTTCTTTTTTTTGCCCGCTCTTCTAGTTTTTTGCTTGGATTGCCTCGTCGTTATAGTCAAATTCCTCCATCGCTATTCGACGGGCTTCACTGGAAAAAACGTTTTTATACAGGCCCGTCATCGTTTGTATAGACAGACTTCTTGGGTGCTAAGATCCAAAGTCGAGAGGGAAACAGGGTTCTTGTCTTTCCCTCCCAGACTGAAGGTACGTCGAATCACTTCTCTTCGCCGAACGGCGGAACACAACCACGTACATGATATATCATCATAATATGAAATCAACATTTAAAAGCAAGAAATAAAAACCAATTATAAAGTTGGCTCATACGAGCTCGACACCAGAAATCAGAATATATATATATATATATATATACCAACGAGCCTCACAAGCGTACAGTCTAGGTCCAATATACGAAGGGTAGATAGAGTACACTAGATAAAAAATAATATACATGGTGGGAGCAAAAGAATATCCTAAAAACCCACCAACGAGTAAGCTGCAAGTCGATGCAAATGAAGCAAAAGAGAAAGTATGCCCGCCGCTACTGTGCTGGCGGGACTGACCTGCAAGATACTGTGGCATAACGGGGGTGGGTTGCCAACTCGTGAGTAATAAGTAACATCTAATATGGCTATCGTAAGCATGCACGCAATGCGACACAACTTATATATATATATATATATATATATAACATTTATGATGCGATGCATTAGTATGAATGCAACATGCATGCATAATCAACACGAAACCTGAATATATCTGGTATGGGAAAAATCTGTATTCTCATTTTTGGTAAAACTTTAGTATAATAAAACTGGAGTATTATTAAAGAAATCGACAGAAAATCCATGTCAAAACATCGATACAATACATGTATCTCAATATCTCTATATCTCAATATCTCAATGGCCGTATCTCAAATCGGCTCTCAAATCTGTCACATCCCACGACTCCGGTCAGTATCCTCCGGATAACCGCCGAGTCAATAATAACCGGTAGGTAGTCCTCCCCTGCCAGGCTCATCATCTACAAGTCGAGCTTATTACCCTGGGGTACCTTATCGGGCCCACCATGTACCCGAGACGGTTCATCCTACTCCTCGAATAGGGTCTCGAAAACCAACAGAAATCAGGAAAAATCATGGTGGACGACGCATACATCATATCACGAGAAAACCGCAACTTGCATTTTTAAAATGATAATAGGTTTATTAAATTCTTGCGGTTTTTCCCAAAATCCATAAATCTCATAAACATGGAAATCTCCAAGAAAATCGCAATATATGAACATGTCGGTGATGATGAATGTCTATGGTATCAATAATATGAAATACGATGTGTGACTAGAAAACTATGCATGAATGATGATGCAATGAAGTACATACATATGACTAGCAATCCTACGTATCCATCCTGATGAAATGAATATACAACTACAAGTTACGTATCATAAATTATGCAGATGCTCGGCTACCGATTTAAGAAAGTTCTATATTGTTCGTGACATAGCAATTTCCAATGGCGTGTGTGTTCGCATAAATAATGCACGTGCGGCATGAACTAATGGTAATGGTGCAAGTGTCCTATGAGATAATATCATACATATATAAGATGATGTAATGCAATGAGATGAATGACTGTGAGACTACGCATATAAATACAAGCATTACTAATAATCCTAACTATCGGGCACCTCGCGCCATCCAGACGATCCCCCATAGATGTGTACATCTACTGACCGGGACGTCTCGGCTAATCTGATCCGATCACAGCCTTGCCTTTCCGTGCCGCGTCCGACGTCTCTGCACCCGATCATAGAATCACACACAAGTAAATAAGAGGATAAATATATAAATAGTCACGGACACAAACGAAACGATACAACCAACGGGCACCAGCTAGACGCGCACGCACTTGGTGTACAAAACGCGCGACAACGCCACAAACCACAACTAGGAGTCGCTATACGTGCCAACCACCAAGCCTAGAACTTAATCGTACCAATCGCGCACTCACATCGCATTACATGTTTTAGAAATTAGGTTGTAGATCATAACAAGCTCAAACTAAATTAAAAGCTATTTATTATAAAAACCTAGTAAGCAACAATTAACCATTTAGCGCAAATCTAGATGTTTTAGCAAATCTAGTGGCCACAATATTCATTCAATATCTTAATTAGGCCACACAATTATTAGCTATATTTTAATCTCACCTATTCACACACTAATCATAAAACTAGTTTGCAAGAACATTTAATTAGGACAATTAAAAGTAATGATTAGCAAATTAACAACTAGATTAGATTTTTGCAAGGAGTTTAGATGTTTAACTACACATATCTACCATAATTAGATGATAAAACTTTGATTTAAACCAAACCCTTCTCTTAGATATGCAAATCTTGAAATTAAACTATATTAACACCTAATTAAAATTAGATTAAAGTAATAACTAACAAGATAACAATTGATTAAGATTTATACCTCACAATGGTTTGGAAAAGATCCAAACTTGCAACCAAAATGTAGACTTGATCTAAGGAACCATGCTTAGATTGAGCAAGGAATCTTGTAAAGGATTAAGCTAAAAATATTGTGTTGATTTTGTGGATTCTTCTTCGTTCATTTTTTTTTGAAAAGAGGTTTTTTCAAAGAATTGAGGTTGAAAAGAAAGAGGAGGGGGATGCTGAATTCGGCCAGGGAAGAGATGGGGTGAGGTGTTTTCTATGGGTGTATGAGAATTCTAAAGTCAAACTCTCCCCATACCTCATTTAATAAGCCGCCATACTTCTTTAGTCTAATATTTTCTCATCATTTTCTTTTATTTTTCATTTCTCTTTCACCTTTCTACAAAATTCTAGAACTATGTTACAAATAAATGTTTAGTGTGTCATGGTGCACTAAGCTTGTATTAACCTATACTAATTGTAATTAACACTAATTAAATGTGCAAGTGTATGATTAAAATAATATTTAAAATAAATACTTAAGGAAAAATATTTAAGTAAACTAGAAATTAATATGTGACTAATTAAATACTAATACTAGCAATTACATAATTAAAATAGGTATATTTAAGTCTTTGTGGAAAAATAATTATATCTTGGTTTTTACAGAAAATACGTATTATCAAGAATTAATACATAAATAACCTAATCGAATTTTCAGAACGCTACAATCTTCCCCCCTTAAAGAAATTCGATCCCCGAATTTAAATTCTAGCCACGCGTACCTTCAAGAGATGGGGATATTTCTTCATCATCTCGTCCTCGGCTTCCTACGTGACCTTTTCGCTATTCGAGCCACGCCAAAGAACCTTTACGGACAGTATGACCTTGGACCTCAGTTTCTTCATTTGCCGATCCAGAATGACTATCGGCTGCTCGGTGAAGGAAGACCATGCCCCAGATGGATCGTCTGGTGCTGAATCGCGTGAGAGGGATCATGAAAGTACTTGCGGAGTATCGATACGTGAAACACGGGGTTAAGATCAGGGAAGCTGGGTGGAAAAGCCAAACGATAAGTAACCGTGCCGACACGCTCGAGAATCTTAAAAGGACCCATATATCTGGGACTAAGCTTCCCTTTCCTCCCGAATCTCATTACGCCCTTTATTGGAAAAACTCTCAGAAAAACATGATCATCACCTGCAAACTCAAGTCTGCGACGGTGTCTGTCAGCATAAGATTTCAGCCTGCTTTGGGCCGCTCTCATCCTATCCCGAATCAGCTGGATCTTCTCAGTCGTCTCCTGCACAATCTGTGGTCCCTGAATACTGCTCTCACTGAGTTTTGTCCAACACACGGGCGATCGACATCTCCTCCCTTAAAACACCTCGAAGGGTGCCATTTGAATCGTCTCCTGGAAGCTGTTATCGTAGGAGAACTTTATCAAGGGTAAGTAACAATCTCAACAGCCACCAAAATCTAGAACGCAAGCTCAGAGCATGTCCTTAAGAGTCTGTATGGTCCTCTCTGATTGTCCGTCGGTCCGCGGCTAGAAATCTGTACTGAACTCAATTGGTGTCTAAAGTCCCTTGAAGTTTCTACAATAGTCGGCTGGTGAACTGGATGCCTCTGTCGGAAACAACGCTAGTTGGAACGCCGTATAGTCGCACTATCTCATCAACATATATCTGAGCATAGTGAACGAATCCGAAAATGGTCCTCACTGGCAGAAAGTGAGCTACTTTCGTCAATCAGTCTATGATCTCCCAAATAAAGTCATACCCTCAACTGGTCCTAGGTAGATCCACGATAAAATCCATGGAGATTTTCTCCCATTTCCACTCCGGAATGGGCAAAAGTTGAAATTCTCCTGCCGTCCTCTGATGCTCAGCCTTGACTTGCTGACCAGTCAAGCACCCCGAAACAAAATCTGTGACATCTCTCTCCATACTTTCCTACCAGTAAACATCTCTTAAGCCATGGTACATCTTGGTGGAACCCGGATGAAAACTATATGCTGACTGATGCGCCTCCTCAAAAGTCTCGCGTCTCAGTCTCTCGGAATCTGGCACACATAGTCGAGTCCCAAATCGTAGTACTCCCTGATCATCGATCATGAACTCTGAATCTCTGCCCTGTCGAACTTGCTCCATGATCTTTGACAAACGAACGTCATCGGACTATGCCTCACGGATACGATCAAGTAACTGTGGTTGTACACGGACAAGGGCAAGCTGTCCCCGGTCAGAGTAAACTTGAACTGTATTCGGCTGTGACATAGAATCTTCCAATCTACCGTCGACTATCACTGAACTGTGCTCAAACCAGAAAAGCTACCTCCGGCCTCCGACTCAAAACATCTGCCACAACATTCTCCTTACCCGAATGATAAAGAATCTCGTAGTCATAGTCTTCCACTAGCTCCATCCAACGGCGCTGTCTCAGATTTAGATCTCGCTGCTGAAAGATGTACTTTAAGCTTCTTGTGGTCCGTAAATATCTAGCACGACTTGTCGTATAAATAGTGTCTCCAGATATTGAGTGCAAAATCACCGCAACCATCTTTAAGTCATGAGTGGGATAATTCAGCTCGTGCTTCTTCAACTGCCGAGAAGCGTAGGCGACGACCCTACCATACTGCATCAACACACAACCTAAACCCACTCGAGAAGTATCACAGTAGACAAAAAAGCCGCCTGAACCTGATGGCAAGGATAAAACTGTGCAGTCGTCAAACACGTCTTCAACTGCTGAAAACTCTGCTTGCATACCTCGGTCCAAAGAAAAGAAACTCCCTTCCGGGTCAACCCGGTCAACGGTGCGGCTATACGAGAAAAAATACTGTACGAAACGTCGATAGAATCCGGCCAAACCCAAAGAGCTGCGAACCTCCGTCACTGATACAGATCTGGGCCAGTGCTGAACGGCCTCGATCTTCTCGGTTCTATACGTATACCATCTCTCATAACAACGTGACCCAAGAAGTTAACACATACAACCAGAAAACACACTTGGATAATTTAGCGATTAGCCGGTGCTCCCTCAAAGTCTGCAACGAAATCCTAAATTGCTGCCCAGGCTCCTCTCAGCTCCAAAAGTATACTAGGATGTCATCAATGAACACGATGATAAACTGATCACGAAACGTCCTGAATATGCGGTTAATCAAATCCATAAACGTTGCGGGGGCATTGGTGAGTACGAACGACATCACCAAGAACTCACAACGCCCATAGCACGTGCGAAAAGCAGTCTTCGGAATATCATCCTTCCGAACCCGCAACTGATGGTAACCTGATCGCAAGTAAATCTTCGAGAAATGTCCCACATCCTGGAGCTGATCAAACAAATCATCAATGCGAGGTGGGGAATATCCGTTCCGCATAGTAACCCGATTCAGATGACAATAATCGATGTACAAACGCAAATTGTCGTCTTTCTTCTTGACGAACAGGACATGAGCACCCCAAGGTGATACACTCGGTCAAACAAGCCCTTTATCCAACGAATCTTGCAACTGATCCTTCAGCTTTTTTAACTCCGCTGGGACCATCCGATAAGGCGGTATAGAAATAGGCCCTATGCCGGGGATGAAGTCAATGCAGAACTCAATATCACGCTCAGGCGATGAACCAGGCAGCTCGTCAGGAAAGACATCTGGAAACTCTCTCACAATCGGGACCTGGTCCAACAGAACCTCTATGGCGCTATCATCACGAACATACGCCAAAAATCCTTAACATCCTTTCCTCAAGAGCTGACTAGCGCGAAAAGAATAAATCAAACTGGGAAGGGTGACGCTACGGTTCCCCCTGAATAACAAGTACTGGCTTACCCGGAAAACTAAATCTGATTTCCTTCTTACGGCAGTCTACGGACGCATAACACATGGCTAACCAATCCATGCCCAGAAGAACTTCGAAGTCAATCATATCGAGAAGAATCAAATTGACAAAAGAATCCCTATCTCCGATACGAACAAAACAAACACAAACGAAAAACATATCGAGCAAAAAAATAAAAAATAGCCTACGGGAGAAATCACAACAAGCGGCTGATTTAGCAAGGACCACTATCGGCTAAATCTCGATAAAAAATATGCGGATACCGTTGATTGATCTCAAAAACTATCTAATAACCGCAATCAAGAACGGCGTCGCATGAAACTAGCCGGTGAGTACGGGTCGGTCCACAGGGATTTTGTGAATTTCCGATTCGCTCTTACGAGTTAATTCCGAAGGGTGTTCGGATTGGTTATTAAATCTAAAAACCTAAATTATTCTATCTACGATTATCTAGATCTATTCTTGCTAGGGTTAGGTTTAGGGATGGTTTGAAAATGCAGGTAAATCTCAACGCTTTCTATACCCGAATGAAGATTTATGAGGAGTTATGGTAATTATCAATAAAGGGGATTAGATCCATTCGGGAAGGTGTTCCTTCCTCTAGGTTCTTATCCTTCCTTTAGAGATCCTTACCCTAACCTCCATGGAAAACGCGCGCAACCGGGCCTTTACACTACGGTGTCATCGTTACCTCGAGGGGTAGGATGCCGTAGGGCACGGTGTGTGCGTGTATGCATGGAGTCCTATTGTAAATATTTGATGGGTAAGAAAGGGATGAGAGATCTCATCTCTCAAAATCCTTCCCCAAAGCTAACTCTAAACAAGTTCCCAGGGCATGAAATTAAATCTACCTAGGGCAAAGAATTGAAATCTAAAGTAGAGCAGGAATTAAATCTATTTACAGATGCATTTCTCCAATCATCAATGCAGGATTGTCAGATCTGAATTTTTGAATTGAAGAGAGGCACCGATGCTCTCCATAAAGAATTCTGAATTTATTATTAAAAGGAGGCATAAGAAAGTACATTCTTTAGAGTTCCTATTTATAGAGAATAGGAAACCCTAGGTTACATTTTGATTCGCACATCTGTTATTACAAAAATACCCCTAAGAAAAAAAACCAAGTCAACGAGCCTCGCACCGCCAAAGTTTTCTGCGCCGACACGGGCCATACCCGGCCGCAGTTCCGCGGCAAAAGTAAGGGCTTATTTGCTTCTGTTTCTTGTACTGGCTTTCTGTTGACTTTTTATGACTATTTCTTGGGTTGGTTCTCAGATTGGATTCCAGGTTGCTTCCAGATCTCCACAGTGAACAATTGTAGTGAACTTTTGCCATTGCTTTGTGACGAAGTTTTGAACCATGCACTGCCTTGTACTTGTGAACTGATCTCCGTGTAGGCTTGATCAAGGTTCTCCTATTTGTCGGTTTTAGTCTCACTTTTTGCATCGTCTTCTGTCTTTTTCACTGTTTTTGTCCAGGAACCTGTAACCTGTAACATGTAGCAGACATGCGTCAAAAGCACCTATTTATTTATAAAAAGAATAAGAATGGGGAATATAATAATGCAATATTATGGTCTGAACAAATACCCCCAAACTTATCTTTTGCTCGTCCTCGAGCAAACTTATTTTTTATTCACTAAAATCCTAACCGCACTTTCGGAGGGAAACGCGATTGCACTGAGCACATGCAACAAGCCGTTAAACCTCTAGGTGTCCCTAGTAGGAGGAGTGTTGTCTCCTGAGGGTTTTCAGCGGATACTACCCATAAAATCCTATCAATTCGGCCCATTAACTTTTGTTCTCTAATTAGGTTTTCTAACAAGGAACTCTATTATCTTTGACCCGTAAATTATCCACATATATTCTTCACACTTCCTCATTATTTAACTTAAGATTATATATGCTCTATAGACTTACTTAGCTTTCGGCATTTCTTAAGTTTTCCTTCTAAGGTTCCATCTCCACTTAGGAATTTTTATCAACTCCACTAAAGATACAAGTTCTATTCTTCATTCCTTTCTCTCATCTAAACTCCAATCACATACCCCTACGTGTGTGTATAGATCACCCCTACACTTGGAAATTCAAATCAAGCAATCATACTCTCGTCCGTTGTCCAAAGCACTTCTTAATTGGTGAATTTTTAATTGAATTTTGCTTACACATCCTTCATGCGACCGTTAATACTTCTTGAGGTACCAACGACCGATTACAAAATGTGTTTGCACATTTAAGCGTAATTCCTAGTCTTGCAACACCCAAGGCTTTTAGCAGTGACTCCCAAACCAGTTGGTCTAAGGCACTAGGTGATGAAGCACCCTCGCTAAATATTTTTCTATTTTTGCAGCCTTAAGTAATCATAAAAACCAGTGTCCATTTTTTTTTATTTTTCATTCACTTTTTTTTTCTTCGTACTAAGGACTTTAGACAAGAGCATTTCAAGGTCTCTTCTACTATTCCAAGTTTCAAGGTGCGTGATTGTGCAAATTGTAGGGTATACATTTTCAGAATTTAGACTTAAGCTAGGAACTATTTTTCAAACTTATACTCTAATAAGAACATCAATACTCTTCTCTTATTTTGACTTAGCCCAAGAAGTGAACCCAAAATTTGCCTATTTCTAAATAAACTACATGGCATATACTTTCTACCGTTAAACTTTAAGGAATATTATTTTTAGGGTTTTTAATTCACTAAGTCTAAGATCTAGTTGTTCCTAGCCAGTTAACCTATTTGTCAAACTCAAGTCAATTAGCCAAAATTGAATACAATATTTTTTATAATTTTTGAAATTTTTCAATTTTTATGGGTTTTCAAATAAGTATGCAAATGCAAAAATATGTACAAATGAATGTGAAGGAAGAAGACGTACCGAGCATACCCCCAAACATGAACTTGACAGTGTCCTCACTGTCATGCTAAACCAAGAGGGTCAAAATACCGGCACTCCCCTGTTTATTTATTTATAAATTTTTTTTATTTTTATTGTTAAAAGAAAAACAAAAAATATATATACAACAAGATCCCCCCCAAACTTAAGCTTGGCCTTACACAAGCCAAAGGTTAGCACCAACCATTCAAAAATCTTATCGTGGTAATGGTACGGTTGGTGAAAGAATGGGGTGTAAAGGAAGAAATGAGAAACACGCGAGACCGTATGGAGGGAAGAGTGAAATATGGTCTCGGTGGAAGAGAAGAATGACGAAAGAGAGAAAGAAATGTAGCACGAACTTGAGGGTGTAAATCGAGTGAATAAATTAGCGCAATTTGTGATGACCGATGTGTTAAAAGCGATTGCGCTAACCTATCAACCCGTCGAGAAATGGGGTCAAATCCCTCAAGATTCGCAAGAAAACATGGGTACGCCGAATTTGGTATTGGAGAAGAAAGCGTAACGGTCTCTTGTACGGTCGGAACAATAAGAAGGACGAAAGAGAGTGAATTAGGGATAGTCTCATTCTCACCGTAGTAAACTGTTTCGAACTTGAAAGATTGCATTAATGGTTCGAAACGACTGTAAGCAACCGAGTCTGATGGTTCAACTAACTCATCTGAAAATGTAAAGGACTCAAACTCGGGCGGTGAGTCATCAACATCGTCCGAAAAAGTGAAACACTCGTAAGTGTGAACTGTGTCAGATTCAAAGGAAAATTTTTCAAGCTCACAGTCTTCAAGAGTGATATTAGGCGTGGTCGGAATGATGGAAAAGAGGGAGGGTGATTTAGGTAAAGGTTTAAGAGGATGAGTTGGAAAATCAGACACAACAAACAAAAATGGTTCAACCTCAATTTTGTCCTTAATACTCTCCTCAATATTATCCTCGTAATTCTCCTCAATATTTATCTCATCCATACCATTATCATCAACATCAAGACACATATGAAGTTCGGGAGAAACATCTAATGACTCGGGATGATGAGTTGAATATAAAATTTCAATCAAATCGACAGGTTCATCATCCGAAATTTTCCCGGCGTCTATATCGTCAATCAAGTGAAAATCAATTTCTTTAGACACCTCATCAAAAGCATGGATATTTATCGATTTAGGTTCTAGAGTGGAGGTGTAAAGATCGAAAGGATTAAGTGTGGTTTCACTCGAAAGGGGTTCTTCACAATTTTGCAAATCAAACACTACAAAGTCGCACAACTCATCATTTTGGACACATGTTTGAAAATTGGAGTTGTTGGATTCAATTGGGTATGGATAGGTTTGATTTGGAAATCCTCTCTCATTCTCACTCTGTCCAACTGCCTCTTTATACATTGAAAAATTTGAAACTAGTTGGAAACTAGCTACCGGTTCAGTAGGTTGCATAAGGGCGGCCATGGACGCTTCCATATTCCTAACCATTTTGTTTGTTACTGCAATATAAGCGTCCAACGACTCTTCCAAACTAGACTTGGGTGGTGAGGGGGTTTCGGTTAAAGATTCGAAATCGTGTGGATATGCAAAACTCCCAACAGGCTGTGTAGAAGCAGTGTCTAGTGAAGGTGGGAAGGTCGGGTAGGACTGGTAGGAAGTGGATGGTTGGGCAGGGGTAGGGTCAACATGTGGATAAAAAGGTGAATAATCGTGCGGGCCCCTAGAACTAGATGAGTGGAGAGGGGTGAAAGATCGGCTGCGAGATTGAGCAATATGCTCAGCAATGGACATCAGCTTAGGAGTGAAAGAAGGACTTGAAAAAGTGGTAACAACATATGGAGGTGGTAAAGGTTGACTTTGGTTGACACAAAGTGGGTTGAAAAGTCGAACTATTTCTCCTAGACGCCTCTATTTGATCTTTCAAAGATATTTTAGGCAAGGAAGGATCGTCTTTAAATTGACCGAACAAATTGACGTACGATGCAAAATTAGGTTCGGGACACCAAAGTTCGGCAAGTGATTTATTATGTGGGGTACCCATGTTGTAAGAAGAAAGGGTGAAAGTAAGAAAGTTGGGTGGTGGTGCAAGGATTTATTTGCGGCAAAAGTTGGCAAGTTTTCTAATAAAAATTTTCCTTTTTCTTTTTATCTTTATTTGGAAAAAAAAATTTTGTTGCAAAAAGATTTTCGAGAAAAAATATGCAACAGAAAATTTACTTGCAATCTATTTCTAATTTAAACTAGGCGCAAAAATCCAATACAAGATTTGTTATATGGAAGGGAATATATTTTATAGCTCACGGAATCCTGCAGGAATTTCTAGAAAAGATATTTCAAAAATTACAGAGGAGGAACAGAGGAGGCTTACAGAGCAAATTCCACGAACTGAGGACACTGTTCAGCCGCGTTTCCGCGGTCCTAACATGGATACCACCGCGTTTCCGCGGTCTAGTGGTCGGCACGGGTCCCGAGAAAAAATTACAGAAGACGATACCACCAGGGCACCGCGTTTCCGCTGTTGGAACTGGGTTGACGCCGCGTTTCCGCGGTCTGGAGGCTGGTTCGTGGCTCGAGAATTTTTCAGTGCCTCTGTTTTTGCAACCTTCTGTTGTTAGGATATTCTGTTTTCTGTTTTGCTTTCTGGAAATTTCCAGATCCGTCTCGATTGTTCCTGCAAGATTCACACAATAAAGTACCCTTTCCAAAAAAATAACAATTGATATATTTTTATAATTTTTGGATTTTTTTAGATTTTTATGATTTTTTAATTTAAGATTAACCCGAAATTGCAAAAAGGAAAGTTCTACGCCATCCCCGGCAATGGCGCCATTTGATTTGTCTGTCAAAAACTATCTATTAACCACAATCAAGAACGGTGTCGTATGAAACTAGCCGGTGAGTACGGGTCGGTCCACAGGGATTTTGTGAATTTCCGATTCGCTCTTACGAGTTAATTCCGAAGGGTGTTCGGATTGGTTATTAAATCTAAAAACCTAAATTATTCTATCTACGATTATCTAGATCTATTCTTGCTAGGGTTAGGTTTAGGGATGGTTTGGAAATGCAGGTAAATCTCAACGCTTTCTATACCCGAATGAAGATTTATGAGGAGTTATAGTAATTATCAATAAAGGGGATTAGATCCATTCGGGAAGGTGTTCCTTCCTCTAGGTTCTTGTCCTTCCTTTAGAGATCCTTACCCTAACCTCCATGGAAAACGCGCGCAACTGGGCCTTTACACTACGGTGTCATCGTTACCTCGAGGGGTAGGATGCCGTAGGGCGCGGTGTGTGCGTGTATGCATGGAGTCCTATTGTAAATATTTGATGGGTAAGAAAGGGATGAGAGATCTCATCTCTCAAAATTCTTCCCCAAAGCTAACTCTAAACAAGTTCCCAGGGCATGAAATTAAATTTACCTAGGGCAAAGAATTGAAATCTAAACTAGAGCAGGAATTAAATCTACTTACAGATGCATTTCTCCAATCATCAATGCAGGATTGTCAGATCTGAATTTCTGAATTAAAGAGAGACACCGATGCTCTCCATAAAGAATTCTGAATTTATTATTAAAAGGAGACATAAGAAAGTACATTCTTTAGAGTTCCTATTTTTAGAGAATAGGAAACCCTAGGTTACATTTTGATTCGCACATCTGTTATTACAAAAATACCCCTAAGAAAAAAAACCAAGTCAATGAGCCTCGCACCGCCAAAGTTTTCTGCGCCGATACGGGCCATACCCGACCGCGGTTCCGCGGCCAAAGGCATGCTTTGGTCGCGGTTCCGTGGCCAAAGTAAGGGCTTGTTTGCTTCTGTTTCTTGTACTGGCTTTTTGTTGACTTTTTATGACTATTTCTTGGGTTGGTTCTCAGATTGGATTCCAGGTTGCTTCCAGATCTCCAAAGTGAACAATTGTAGTGAACTTTTGTCGTTGCTTCGTGACGAAGTTTTGAACCATGCACTGCCTTGTACTTGTGAACTGATCTTCGTGTAGGCTTGATCAAGGTTCTCCCATTTGTCGGTTTTAGTCTCACTTTTTGCATCGTCTTCTGTCTTTTTCACTGTTTTTGTCCAAGAACCTGTAACCTGTAATATGTAGCAGACATGCGTCAAAAGCACCTGTTTATTTATAAAAAGAATAAGAATGGGGAATATAATAATGCAATATTATGGTCTGAACAACCGTTTCAAACAACACAAGAAAAATACGCATCGGAAGAAAACACCGAAAGAATACCTGTCACGACTACGTTCGACGCCTGCACGTCCCGAGGAGTCAATACAAAAGCTAGGGCCTGCCCTCTACCAGTGACCAGATATCGTCTGCCTCTTCCACCTCGCCCTCTCGGAATACGACCGCCATGACCACGACCTCTATGGGCGTCGATCTGGCATGGGGAAACAACAGGCATGAGTGGTAATGCGCTTGGAGGAGGTGGTGAAAGTGGTAAAGTCATATATAAGACTGATGCCTCACCCTGTTGCCTCATGATACAATTTCTGATAAGGTGATACGGACTCCCACACCGGAAACATCCTAACAATGGCTGCTGACCATGTGGGTGAAAGCAATATAACTGGCCTATAAAGAATCCGCCACGGCCTCTTTGAACATGCCTAGGAACTGATATATCGGTACGAATCCGCTTTGGTTCAGAAGCAACCATAGTGGGTGGAGCAACATCTGATCGCGGTACTCGACTGATCTCTATCAAGGATCCGATCATCTAACGTAAGTCCTGGACACTGGCCTCTAGCTTAGCGATACGATCTGGAAAATGGGGATCAACCCGCTCCGGAAGAATAGGCATAACGTCCCGGTGAGTCCTCGTATCAGACGAGCCTGCCCTGACCTCATCTCTAACGGCAGCCCACTGGGCCCTAGTAGTCCCCGGCAATATAGTGGCTGGAAATAAGAAATAGGATTGATAAGAACATTGCAATTGAATCAAAAGAATATACGGAAATCAAGAAAGGAAATACAAACAAATATATATCCTAAGGTCACTTAGGTGGAGTACTGTATCGTAAGTATGCCGCGGAACATACACACGCTACGTCACTCTGCTTAAGTCACCTACTCCATCTACCAAGGGTCATCCTACACTCAAAAAGGTAAAACCTATCACTTTGATACCAACTTTGTCATGACCCGAAGGTATTAAACGTGACTGACACTTAAATTACGAAACGTCTAGAGGTGTAACGTAATCTAAGTAAGCCAAAGCCCAGAAAATCTAAACCATTTAATGAAATAGTGTGAAGGAAAACTTAACGCCAAAAGGGATTTTAGGAAAATGAGGTCACATTAAAATATTTTAAAATATCACATTTTCCCGAAAATTTCGGCAGAGTTTCCCTTGTAAATACTGGCCCCAAACGGGTACAACACAAGAATATACACAAGTAATGAATAAAGGCATCCCCAAGCGGGAGCTAGCTCTACGCCGAACGGCGGAACACAACCACATACATGATATATCATCATAATATGAAATCAAAATTTAAAAACAAAAAATAAAAACCAAGTATAAAGTCGGCTCACACGAGCTCGACACCAGAAATCAGAATATATACATATATACCAACGAGCCTCACAAGCTCACAGTCTAAGTTAAATATATGAAGGGTAGATGGAGTATACTAGATAAAAAATAATATACATAGTGGGAGAAAAAGAATATCCTCAAAACCCACCTACGAGTAAGCTGCAAGTCGATGAAAATGAAGCAAAAAAGAAAGTACGCCCGCCGCTACTGTGCTGACGGGTCGGACCTGCAAGATACTGTGGCACAACGGGGGTGAGTTGCCAACTCTTGAGCAGTAAGTAACATTTAATAAGGTTATCGTAAGCATTCACGCAATGCGACACAATATATATATATATATATATATAACATTATGATGCAATGCACTAGTATGAATGCAACATGCATGTATAATCAACACGAAACCTGAATATATCTGGTATGGGAAAATCTATATTCTCATTTTTGGTAAAACTTTGGTATAATAAAACTGGAGTATTATTAAAGAAATCGACAGAAAATCCATGTCAGAACATCGATACAATACATGTATCTCAATATCTCAATGGCCGTTTCTCAGATCGGCTCTCAAATCTATCACATCCCATGACTCCGGTCAGTATCCTCCGGATAACTACCGAGTCAATAATAACCGGTAGGTAGTCCTCCCCTGCCAGGCTCATCGTCTACAACTCGAGCTTATTTCCCCAGGGTACCTTACCGGGCCCACCGTGTACCCGAGTTGGTTTATCCTACTCTTCGAATCGGGTCTCGAAAACAAACAGAAACCAGGAAAACTCATGGTGGACGACAAATACATCATATCACGAGAAAACTGCAACTTGCATTTTTAAAATGATAATATGTTTATTAAATTCTTGCGGTTTTCCCCAAAATCCATAAATCTCATAAACAAGGAAATCTCTAAGAAAATCGCAATATATGAACATGTCGGCGATGATGAATGTCTATGGTATCAATAATATGAAATACAATGTGTGACTAGAAAACTATGCATGAATGATGATGCAATAAGGTATATACATATGACTAGCAATCCTACGTATTCATCCTGATGAAATGAATATACAACTATAAGTTACGTATCATAAATTATGCAAATGCTCGGCTACTGATTTAAGCAAGTTCTATAGTGTTCGTGACATAGCAATTTCTAATGGCGTGTGTGTTCGCATAAATAGTGTACGTGCAGTATGAACCAATGGTAATGGTGCAAGTGTTCTATGAGATAATATCATACATATATAAGATGATACAATGCAATGAGATGAATGAAGGAGACTACGCATATAAATACATGCACTACTAGTAATCCTAACTATTGGGCGCCTCGCCATCCAGACGATCCCCCCATAGATGTGTACATCTACTCACCAGGACGCCTCGTCTAATCTGATCCGATCACAGCCTTGCCTTTCCGTGTCGCGTCCGACATCTCTGCACCCGATTCTAGAGTCGCACACAGGTAAATAAGAGGATAGATATATAAATATTCGCGGACACAAACGAAACAAGACAACCAACGCGTATCAACTAGACGCGCACGCACTTGGTGTACAAAACGCGCTCGCGACAACACCACAAACCACAATAGGGGTCACTATACGTGACAACCACCTAGCCTAGAACCCAATCGTACCAATCGCGCACTCATATCGCATTACATGTTTTAGAAATTAGGTTGTAGATCATCACAACCTCAAACTAAATTAAAATCTATTTATTATAAAAACCTAGTAAGCAACAATTAACCATTTATTGCAAATCTAGATATTTTAGCAAATCTAGTGGCCACAATGTTCATTTAATATCTTAATTAGGCCACACAATTATTATCTATATTTTAATCTCACATATTTACACACTAATCATAAAACTAGTTTGCAAGAACATTTAATTAGGACAATTAAAAATAACGATTAGCAAATTAACAACTAGATTAGATTTTTTTCAAGGTCTTTAGATGATTAACTACACATTGCTACTATAATTAGATGATAAAACTTTGATTTAAACCAAACCTTTCTCTTAGATATGCAAATCTTGAAATTAAACTATATTAACACCTAATTAAAATTAGATTAAATCAATAACTAACAAGATAACAATTGATTAAGACTTATATCTCACAATGGTTTGGAAAAGATCCAAACTTGCAACTAAAATGTAGACTTGATCTAAGGAAGCATGCTTAGATTGAGCAAGGAATTTTGTAAAGGATTAAGCTAAAAATATTGTGTTGATTTTGTGGATTCTTCTTCTTTCTTTTTTTATTTTTGAAAAGAGGTTTTTGCAAAGAATTGAGGTTGAAGAGAGATAGGAGGGGGGCTGCTTAATTCGTCCAGGGAAGAGAGGGGGGTGAGGTGTTTTGTGTGGGTGTGTGAGAATTCTGAAGTCAAACTTTGCCCATACCTCATTTAATAAGCCACCATACTTCTTTTATCTAATCTTTTCTCATCATTTTCTTTTATTTTTCATTTCTCTTTTACCTTTCTACAAAATTCTAGAACCATGTCACAAATAAATGTTTAGTGTGTCATGGTGCACTAAGCTTGTATTAACCTATACTAATTGTAATTAACACTAATTAAATGTGTAAGTGTATGATTAAAATAATATTTAAAATAAATACTTAAGGAAAAATATTTAAGTAAACTAGCAATTAATAGGTGACTAATTAAATACTAATACTAGCAATTATATAGTTAAAACAGGTATATTTAAGTCGTTGTGGAAAAATAGTTATATCTTGGTTTTTACGGAAAATACGTATTATCTAGAATTAATACATAAATAACCTAATTGAATTTTCAGAATGCTACATCATCATTATCTCTCTCTCTCTCACACACACACATACTAAAATACCCAAACCATAAACCTCACCCTTAACTCTAACCTTAATTATCTTAACCCTAATCCTAAACCTAATTAACACTTATCCCCTATAAATTCTTCACTGAACTACCCTTAGCTATTTTTTTTTATTAAACCCTAAACCTAACCCCAATCCTAAGCTTAATTCTAAATTTATCCCTAACCATTAGCCCTAACCCTAATTATAACCCTAACCCTAACCAAACCTTAACTCTTAGCCAATCTTCTTCTTCTTTCCCTCACCACCACCACCAATCTCATCTAAAATTATTTTTCCCGGCCACTCACCCGATCTGCCCGGTCCTCGTCGACCTTCCCCGACCCCTTTCTCTACCACCGTAGCCGCCGCCGCCCGTCACAGCCACCACCACAACCGCCACCGCCATCCACATCCCCTAACAACCCCAAATTAAAGGGCATCCACCACCAATAACAGCCATTACCACAGCCGCCGTCGCCCACCACTGACAACCACCACAATCCAAAATCCTCAAATTAACATTAACCCACAAATTAAAGCCCTACCCATCAAATTCAATTTAAGAAAATATAAATTAAATAAATTGACTAACCGGTTGAGGATTTCGATGGTGGCGAGGAAGCCGGAGAGGAGCTCGACGTTAATGAAGAGGACGGCGATCGATGATTGATTCTATGAAAGAGTGTGTGTAGTAACCGCAATCAATAACGGGGTCGCGTGTAGCTAGCCGAGATGAGTACGGGTCGTCCATAGGGATGCGTGGAACTTTTAATCTTGCTTTAGACGAGTTGATTAGAATAAATGAATAAGGAGAATATTTGTAGATCTTAGATCTATGTTAAACACGGATGTAGAATTTATAGTTTTAAGATCTAGTTTAAATACGGATATAGATTTTATAGGAGAAATGTTTGTAGGGTTCGTTAGGATTTAGTATGCATGGATGACTAATAAAGATGACTCATTTTATCTTTTGATAGATTTAAAACTAGATAGATAGTGATGAATAAGAATTAGGATTCTTGGAAGAAACTAGAGTTTCCCTACTATTGAGCTTTGTCCCTTCATTGATCTCTATTCATGTCTAGCCCTTAACAAAAAATTGTTAATCTGATCTTAAATCGCGGTCAAGGCCATCAATAAATTGATAGCACACCCGATTAGGATGCTAACAATTCTTTTGCTAAAGTTTATAAACATCATAAGACTTAAAAGAAGTTAAAATATTTTCTCATCTATTATTCTACCCTAATCTTACGAACCCTATCAAGCGGAGAATTACTCGCGCATGATGGAGATAGAAGAAGAAGAACGGATAGAGATCATAAGGTAAATAAAGAAAATAAATGCGATAAGAATAAAACAACTACCTTTATTAATCAACTTGATCAATTACACTTTTTGTTGCTTTAGAAAATGGAATACAAAACCCTAGTTTTCTTCTCGATCTACCTTGAAGGAGGTAGATGAACAGCTGATTGATCAACATGAATGCGTGAGTCGACTTTGACTTCGTGATCTCTTCGGTTTGATGTTTTTCCTAGTGAGGCTCTCGGTCCTTTATATAGTCCCAAAACCAGAAACTCTAGATTCCATAGGTTAATATATGCTGTTAAGATCATGATCCTGAAATCTCACATTGTACGGCCAACAAAACGCCGCGGATCCGCCGCATTTACCCCTATTTGGCCGCCCTTTCGACGCGGTTTGGTGGAGTTAGGGTTTGTGATTTTTTCCTGGTATTTTGTGTTGATATTTGGAGATCCCCTAGATGTCTAGATTCTGAAAATAATGATTTGGGTCTCTGCCGTTGCTAGATCTCGTGATTTGCTTCAATATTTTGGCAGATTCGATTCTGACATCTTGATTTAACCCGGATCTCCTTGATTCTAAACCTGAGCTAATATCTGCACAATAACTCCAATCAAAGTGTTAGTAATATTTTGTGTTTTTAGAGATATCATCCTAACCATTTTATATGATATTATATTTTAAGAATATTGATTAGGTATATTTGATATGAAATGCATATTTAAATTACTAAAATATTATATAAATATTATATGCATATATTTTCCTTCATAATTTTAATTATAATATATAAACATATGACAATAAATATTTTACAGATAAACCCTCATATGTTTCATATTTATAATAAACACCTTTAAATATTTAAGAAAAGTAAGGAAAATGTTATATCAAATGTGTGATATTTTCGACTGAACCAATACCCCCAAACCTAACTTTGATCGTCCCGAGCAAACTTATTTATTAAAGAGTGCGAGAAAAAAAAAGAAAAACCGAAGTAGCACACTTTCGTAGGCAACACGATTGCACTGGGCACGTGCAACAAGCCGTTAAAGCTCTAAGTGTCTCTAGTAGGAGGAGCGTTTTCTCCTGAGGGTTTTCAGCGGATTACAGCCATAAAATATTATAATAAAAGAAAGAAGATGAAAGTTATGTACAAAGATAAGAACTATAAGAGAAAAAACTTGAAAATAAAAGTTTCCAACTACACTAGCTTTTCGGTTGCCATGAGCCATATCTTAATGGTCATGAAAAAAAATTAGAAATCACATCATCCCTCAATGAAACATCGCTTTTAGCCTTCCTCCCTACCATTTATCCAAACATCGACCATATACCCCTACGTGTGTGTAAAAGACATCCCTACACTTAGAGAATTCAATTCAAGCTATCATACACCTGTCCATCTTGCTTAGTACTTTTTAGTCGGTGAATAATTTCGATGAACTTGCTCACACATTCTTCATGAGACTGTTAATACTTCTTGAGGTACTAACCGACTGATTACCAAATGTGCTCACTCATTTATGCATAATTATCCACGTCTTGCAACACTTAAGGTTTAGCAGTGGCTCCTAAACCAGTTGGTCTAAGGCACTAGATGATAAAGCACCATCGCTATATTTTTTATACTGCCTTAAGTAATTACAAAACCAGTGTTCATTTTTTTCTTCACCATTTATACTTTTTTTATTTCATAATAAGGCTTTTAGACAAGAGTATTTCAAGGTATTCTCTACTATCCCAAGTTTCAAGATATGTGACAGTGCATATAGTAGGGTATCAACACTCAAAAGTTTGGACTCAAGAATAGAGACTATTTTTCAGACTTATTTTTATCCTCAGATTAGAAATTTCCTTCATCTTACTAACCCTTGGAACAACGGCTCATAACTACTTATTACTTGTTTCGTTTAAGAAAATATCTAACTTTCTTCCTTTTCTTAAACTTTTCCAATCTTACATATGTAAATTTTTTACTTTCAAAATTTTATTATCAAAATTTTTTGTGCTTATATTTATCATAATGCAAAATAATGCGTGAATAAGCACAAACCTCCTCCAAATCTGTTTGCAGCAGTGTCCTCACTGATATCATCTGTTAAGCTTAAAAAACCTGTAGATTTGGAAGGAAAAGTTAGTAACGGGGACATGAATATATGACAGTGAAATCCTCCCCAAAACTTATTTTTGGCTCATAATTTTATAAAAAAAATATTTTCTTTCAAGAGCCAAAATATATTTTCTCCCCCCCCCCCCAAACTTGAGTAAAATAGTATTAAATGTTTAAAATTATAAAAAGGGGGGTAAATTTATTGGTCGAAGTAAAGCCTTACAAAGACCAAAAGTCAACACCAGCCATTCAAATATTTTATGGATGTAACGCACTAGTTGGTGGAAGATCAGAGATCTGAAGAAGTGGGGAGGAGATAAGAGATGGTCTGGTTTACGTCTCGGTTGATAGAGACGAAACAATAATAGTGAACGAAAATGAGAATGCGAATGATTAGGAATGGAAATGATAGTTACATTCTCATATGGGATAAGAAGAAATGGTGGTAGTTCGATTTCTTCAGGTGGAGGTTGATTAATCACAAAATCCGTGTCGTTTAGGAATGCGAGTTCATTGGCGAAAATATATTCCAAACTTTCATCGATGGTCCGATTGAACGTTTCAATGTCAATAAGTGTCGCGCCAGAATTCAACACACTTGAATTGTCAAAAATTATGGAGGTAGGAGACTCGAAAAGCTCATCTACCTCATTCTCAAAGGGGTTTAAATCAAGTGGTCTTTCTAGAATTATTGAACTCGAAATATCGGAGTGTGATTTATCAAAAATCGATAGAATTAAAGGAAGATTAGAAGAAAAACCATAGAAAATAGGTGATTAAATGGGTAAACGAATTTGTATGTCGAGCATTGTTGAACCAGATGTGGGAAATGAAGGCTGCATTTCGTTCTGCTTTTCGGTCATGCATTTATCATCAATTTCCAGACGCATATAGGGTTCGGGAAAAACAGTTAAAGGTTCGAGATGATGTCCACACGGAAGTGAAAGGACCTGATGAATTGGTGAGAAAAATTCATCCAAAACTATGGGTTCATCATCCAATATATCCCTAGCGTCAATATCCTTAATCAAGTGAAAGTTAAAATTCTCAGACGCCTCATCAAAAGCATGGTTTTCAATCAATTTCGGTTCTAGAGTGTAGGTGTAGAGATCACAATGATTGGGTGTGGTTTCAATTGAAATAGACCCTTCACAATTGGGTAAATCAAACAGTACAAAGACATACAGCTCATCAAACATTCTATCTTCAATTGGTGAATCATTTGGTGTACTCGATAGATTTGTGAAACTAGAGTTGTGGATTTCAATTTGGGATGGGGAGGTTTGATTTGGAAGGGTGTACTGCTCTCTCTCACTACTTAAATTCTCAATTTTTCATATTGCCGTATTATACATTGAAATTTTTTGAGCTAGTTAGAAAATAGTTGCTCATTCATTGTGTTGTATAAGGGCGGCCATGGATGCATTTAATTTCTCTATGTGGCAGCGCGACGCTACCCGATATTCTTCCACTGTCCGTTCAAGACTAGACATGGGTCGGTAAGGGATTTCAGCAGAAAATTAAAATTATTGTGGATAAGTAAAACTCCCAAATGACTGATTAGAAGAATTTTCTAGAGAAGGTGTAAAAGTCGGGTAGGATTGATAGGAATCGAATGGTTATGAAAATTGGATAGGAGTAGGATCAACATTGTGATAAGAAGAATATTGATATTGGTTGGTTGGTTGGCGACTGGCAATAGATGTCATATACACCGCAAAATGAGTAGCAATATCTTTCTTAGAAAGTGATGGTGTTTGTTGTCCTAACGGTTTGACCGGATTGAAACTTTGGGTTTTAGCCCTCGCCGTATGCTCAGCGATGGACATGCATTTAGGAGTTCCCTCACACGATTTAAATGGAGTATCAACATAAGAAGATGTAGAATTTTGATGCGGTTGATAGGACCTGGAGTGAGGTGTCCAACTGTTTCTTTCCGCTTGCTCTATCCGATCTCTTAAAGACCTGGTAGAGTCGGAATTTTCACCAAAGAAATTGCGAAAACAAAAAAGATCTGGTTTTGGATAGCAAAGCTTGGCAAGAGTTCGTTTGTTTGGGTTACTCATTATAAGAAGGAAAGAGGAAGGGAAAAAATTTAAGTTTTAGTCGGATTGTTTTGCTTTGAAAGTGGGACTTGAGGGTTGACTCAACAAATCATAAAATGCACAAACAAACCCTAAAACTAAGGTCACCTTGGTCAAGCACTAGAACGCTCCTAGACTTCCAAAGGACAAGCTGCAGGATCAATCCTCTACCACCTCTTTATTACTCTTGTGGCCAGGTAAGTGCCAGGTGAGTGGAAGGTATCCGCTATACGAATCACCGAAAATAGCGGGCCTAATTAAGTAACCACTTTCCGTAGTCACACTTACCTTAGACACCACAAAAGTAATGCAGATAAGCAATAGATTACCCACGACCTTCCTCTATCCTAATTGAGCGCGACGGTCCTTAGAGTCTTGGTCTAGATATTTTTTAATTAATATAGGGTTACGAGGATACTCGTTTTGTGATTTGTGGGGCCTAGGAAGGGTGATGAAATCCCCACCTAATCTGAATTCGGGTTATTGTCTTTAAAGCCCGTATTAAAATATCCAAGAACAAACTTCAAAACAAAACACGCAAAAAGATTTTTGAGCGGCGATATTTTGCAAAGAATCCTGCAAAAAAATATATTATAGGATTTTTAGAGGAGAAAGAAAGAGTTGAGGAATATACCAGAGAAGTTTGGGAGCACATCTCCCCAAATTCGCCGCGGTTCCGCCGCCAAAACTATCTTTTTGCCGAGGTTCCGCCGTGTAAATGAGCGTTCTTTGTTCAATTTTTTCTACAGTGCCTGCCGAGCTCCTCTGGACCTCTTTGAAAGTCTCTGAATCTTCATCTCCTCGCTACATTGACTCCAGATTCCCTCGCAAAAATTTCACACCAATCGTTAAATACACAATTTGTTGTTCCCCGACAACGGCGCCATTTGATTGATTCTATGAAAGAGTGTGTGTAGTAACCGCAATCAATAACGGTGTCGCGTGTAGCTAGCCGGGATGAGTATGGGTCGTCCGTAGGGATGCGTGGAACTTTTAATCTTGCTTTAGACGAGTTGATTAGAATAAAAGAATAAGGAGAATAGTTATAGATCCTAGATCTATGTTAAACACGGATGTAGAATTTATAGCTTTAAGATCTAGTTTAAATACGGATATAGATTTTATATGGAAAAGGTTTGCAGGGTTCGTTAGGATTTAGTAGTCATGGATGACTAATAAAGATGACTCATTTTATCATTTGATAGATTTAAAATTATATAGATAGTGATGATTGAGGATTAGGGTTCTTGGAGGAAACTAGGGTTTCCCCACTATTGACCCTTGTCCTCCCATTGATCTCTATTCATGTCTATCCCTTAACAAAACAATTGTTAATCTGATCTCAAATCGCGGTGAAGACTATCAATAAATTGACAGTGCGCCCGATTAAGATGTTAACGATTCTTTTGCTAAAATTTATAAACTTCATAACACTTAAAAGAAGTTAAAATATTTTCTCATCCGTTGTTCTACCCTAATCCTAAGAACCCTATCAAGCGGAGAATTACTCACGCATGATGGAGATAGAAGAAGAAGAACCGATAGAGATCATAATGTAAATATAGAAAATAAATGCGATAAGAATAAAACAACTACCTTTATTAATCAACTTGATCAATTACACATTTTGTTCATTTAGAAAGTGGAATACAAAACCCTAGTTTGCTTCTCGATCTATCTTGAAGGAGGTAGATGAACAGCTGATTGATCAACCTGGATGCATGGGTCGACTTGGACTTCGTAATCTCTTCGGTTTGATGCTTTTCTAAGTGAGGCTTTCGGTCCTTTATATAGTCCCAAAACCAGAAACCCTAGATTCCATAGGTTAAGATATGTTGTTAAGATCATGATCCTGAAATCTCACATCGTATGGCCACCAAAGCTTCGCGGATCCGCCGCGTTTACCCCTATTTGGCCGTTCTTCCGCTACAGTTTGGTGGAGTTAAGGTTTGGGATTTTTTTATGGTATTTTGTGTTGATATTTGGAGACCCCCTAGATGTCTAGATTCTGAAAATAATGCTTTGGGTCTCTGCCGTTGCTAGATCTCGTGATTTGCTTCAATATTTTAGCAGATTCGATTCTAACATCTTGATTTAACCCGGATCTCCTTGATTCTAGACCTGAGCTAATATCTGCACAATATCTCAAATCAAAGTGTTAGTAATATTTGGTGTTTTTAGAGATATCATCCTAACCATTTTATATGATATTATATTTTAAGAATATTGCTTAGAGATATTTGATATGATATGCATATTTAAATTACTAAAATGTTATATAAATATTATATGAATATATTTTCCTTCATAATTTTAATTATAATATATAAATATATGAAAATAGATATTTTACAGATAAACCCTCATATGTTTCATATTTATAATAAACAACTTTAAATATTTAAGATAAAGTAAGGAAAATGTTATATTAAATGTGGGATATTTTCGACTGAACAATCGACGTTGACGAGGAGGGCACGATCGAAGCGAGGATCGATCGAGGTGGTGCTGGAGGTGATGGAGGTGGCACTGAAGGTCGGAGGAGACGACGAGGGAGAAGGCGATGATGGCGCTAGAGGTCGGAGGAGGCGGTGAGGTCAGATGAGGCGACTCGAGGTCAAAGGAGGTGATGATGGTGCAGGAGGTTAGAGGAGGTGACGAGAGAGGAGGCGACGTCGAGGTCGGAGGTGACGAGAGATGAGGCGACTCGAGGGCGGGGAAATTTTTGGGGGAAATAAATTGGATAATTAAGGTACTGTCGGAACGGGAAGGGGAAAATTTTGGTTTTTATTTTTTTTAAATGCCCGACTTTTCCCCTACGGTTATAGCTGTAGGGTCCTATCTTGCAACACTGTAAGGACAACTACATATCTTAAAATTAGTAATTTTTATTTATATATGCCCTTGCTGTCTAAACCATAGGGGTATTAGTTGTTTCTAAGGTGTAAGCCGTAGGGACAATATAAAATTTCCCCTACGGATTTTCTAATCCGTAGGGACAACCCATATTTGTACTAGTGTACCAGTCATAGCTACCCGTCGATCAAAAACATAGGTAAAAGGATTTGCTAGAGAAACTACCGTCTAGAAGATATTTGCAACCAGCATTATTATTTTAAGAAATAGATACATGTTTGCTTTGCACGAGGATGTATTAAAACGAAATCATCTTTAAACCACTTTAGCATAAATTTATTATTATGTTATTAAATTTGTCTGTTTTTAGTTTTTATTTTTGGATTTTACTCATTTTAGATCTAAGAAATCTGTTTATATTTTTATATTTATCAAATCTATGTAAATATTTTTAACTATAAAGGTATAAAAGTATTTTAATTTTTTCTTTTATTTTAGGAGTTCTTATATATACGCACATATTTTATCTATAAAAGAATGGTAATTTTTTCTTTTATTTTTGAAACTTGCTTTGCACACAATTGTTTCTTAACTAATAAGAAAGAGTTTTATTTTATTAAATAAATTTTAGACATGTTTATTCTTCGAATTATTTATCAAAAATATATCATTTTAGAAAATTGTCATTATTACCTTTAAATGCAATTTATAAAAAAAAATAATAAACAAAATATTTCATATCTTATAAATATTAATTTTTTTTCAAGTTTATTAATCTTTTGACTTAAAAGTCTTTTCGATTGTATGTAATCTTTTTATATTTTTATTCTTAGAAGCATTAAAAATTTATGATTTTTAGTTAGTATAGGTATTTGATTTAGTTAGAATAGTGGAATATGGATTGAGATTTTAAATAATGATTTTAGTTATATAATAAAAAATTTCTAAATAAGAATTTTAAGGAGATAGCAAACCAAGATTTTATTTGGACAAGGATTTTTAGTTTGGATAGAGAAAAACTTTATATGACGGATCAAAAGAAAAACATCAATTTGCTTTTAAGAGTGATATATGTTAGTTGTATGTATTCCCTAGAGGCCATTATTGTATATGAGATATATATTATAGTGGATGATTGGACATATATAGTGAGGACTTTCTTGCTCGACATGATAGTACGCTATCTGGTTGCTCTTTATCTAAACATGTATACTTAATGTCTCTCTGTTACAAGTTGATAAAGCCCTTAGGATGTGTACTTGACTTCCAGGATTATAATACAGATCATACTAGTGGGGCTTGGGTAGTCCATGAGTTCATCCTTTAATGTTCCTAGTCGTGGGAATATCGAGACGGGGCATCGATATTCCAGAGTAGACTAGCACATATCTTCTCGACCCATGTGATGAGCGATGGATGATCCTATATCCATTGGTGTTTGACATCAGAGATGGTATACGGGTGCTCAGTGGAGACTGGGTACACTGAACGGACTCGCCGAGAACTCCTATATGGTATTATACCTCACGTCAGATAGCAGTTCTCTGGTGACACTGGTACAGGTTAGTCTGTCGACCCGAGATCGCCATAAAGTCTTGTGTGTCTCCCACTGTGCTTTGATTTCCACCCTACCACAGCTCTACTGAGTCATGCAAACAGGTGGTTTTTGGGTACAGTCCCGAGTCATATGGAGGTAATGAGCGATAGGAGGGGATTCGTCTCTCCCGGTATTGGGGGGTGATGTTGCGCTATGCTCGATTGGTCATAACTGAAATCCCTGGCCAGGGTAGATGTGATTCACTGGTAAGTGTTATTAGTAGTTTCATGCCCGTTATGGACCTTACATCGACATAACTTATCAAGCTACCGAGGTCTGATATTTACCACCCCTAGACGAGATATGCGACATATCAGACGAACAGACCGGACTGTGCAGTAGTGTTACTGATTGGATTCGCAGGAGTATGAGCAGGCTTGCTTGTTGATCTTCTGATCACTCAATACCCTGGTGGCCGTTACGTTTTGCAAACCTCTTGCGGCTTGTGGGTGACTGATATGATCACCACCTGCTGCCGGCATATTGACGAGTCTTTAGAGTCCTACACAGAGGTTTTCTGGCTCAGGCGAAATGGAGTAGGAGCACATATAAGATATGTGCGAGACCGAGATTAATACGTGTATGAGATACCGTATTCTATTCTCGTGATTTGTATCATCGATCGGTTATATGCGATATAGCCGGGTTATCGAATCAAGTGTTGATTCGATAAATTGATACACATGATATTAGTCGGTTATATGATATATCGCCGGATTATTAAATCAAGTGTTGATTTAATAATCTAATGTATAATTATATATTTGATATATTACTTTACATTAACTAGTATTGGTTCACTTAAGATTGCTTTTCTCACTTGATTATGTATTAAGTATATATATATATATATATATATATATATGATATATGATATATACTTGTGTATATGTTTGTGTCATGCTTGATGATACATGCAAACTTGGGTATGTGTAAGACATACACCATGCTTACTTATAATTGTGAGGTTTTATTTATTTTAAGTAAATTCAAAATGGTAGCATAATTTGTCATGGCATGAAGCTTCATGAAGCTTGGATTACCATTGAACAAGTCCACACATTTTGTTTTACTTAAGATGTTTTTAAACCAAACCATTAGAGTTAGCCATGGTTAAGTCTCTACAAGGGTTTAATATATGATATTAACTCACCTATGGTTACATAATTCACCATTTGATTTCATTTCTTGAGTTCATTCTTCTTCTTCTTCTTCATCTTAACCCAAAAGCTTCCTAGGTTTTTGGTAAATGGTGAAAATGAGTGAGAAAATAAAATCTAAAGTGAGCCCACTTCCTACTTCATCATCCTACACACTTGCTTGGGTAGTAAAGCATGTTCTCTTCATAAAGTTCTTAACCTAATGAAGAGGTAACTTGGGTTTAGGTTTCCTCGACGTAGATCATTTTCGACCTCGAAAACTTCATGCAAGCTTGTTCATTTCTCCAAGGGAACCATTCTAGAGTTTTGGAAATCTTCACTTGCATCGATCGCAGCGAAGGGACTTCAACACAGAGCTTTAGAAGTGAAGGACCGGTCTACAAAGGTTGTATTTCGTGCTCACTACTTGTAATGGTTGATTACATGTTTCATTTTGTCTATTTACTCTAGCTTGATCCTTACTTAGGATTGATTAACACCTTAGAAAATTTGAATTTCGCAGGGTAGTTGCTGTGAAAACCAAGTTGGGTGCTAAGGAATCCCAATAGTGGTATCAGAGTTACTAAGCATTGGATGTCGACCTATGGGGGGTTTCACTGTGTGACAGTGTGGCGAAGCATAGGCTCTTACCCCCAGGGTGTCTCGAAAGCGGAAGGTGTTTCGGCAGGTTGTAGTCCTCACGATGGGGCATACGTAAAAAGTAGCTGCTGAGGGACCCGTTGGTGCCATGGCGACCCCTTTGGATGGGGTGGTTGCCTGATCAACAGTGGTATTAGAGCCGGGCTAGAGTATTAGACGATGGTTATTAGATTACGAAACCGAAATAACTCCGAAACGTGAAACATCGAGACCCAGGTTCTGTTGATTTTTAAAGTTGTCAAAAAAAATTTTAAACATGTGCAGAGTGTTGTATGGGATGCAACATGAACACCATGAAAATTTCAGGGGAATAGCTCGGTTTTTGGCCGAGATCATACATATTGTGGCCAGCCAAATTTTTTTGTGTTGCTTGAAATTTGCAGGGTGTTCCAGAGACTTGGTTTTGATACTTCAGGTGTTGTTTGTTTTTGCTAATTTTGCATGAGATGTAATCTTACACTATAAACAATTCGGAGTGTTTCGTATTTGTAGTTTAACATTGTATTTGGGTTTTTATAAGTTATCTAGGCGAAGTTAAAAAGTTCGATCGAATGTCAAAAACCCATTTTTCCAAATTTAACGTATTCGGAAAAACATGCAAGTAATTCTATGGACCCTCTAGAAGAATGAAACCCTAACTCGAGATAATGACCATGGAACCACTTTGAACCTTATGGTTTGTGGTAGTTCTGTGGTGCCATTAATGAGGCTTGGGTTTTCCTTTCTACGGCCGATCCATAGATACTGTGGTATGTTCCGGGTATTATTAAAACTGTACTCAAGTGTTGAGCCGTCGAGAAATTGTGGGACTTTGATGAATCGATCGAAAAGTTTAACATCATCCGGATATCATGTGACGGGATACAATAATTGGAATTTATCCAGTTGCATACAAGTTTAACACTTCGGCCTCGGACGGAATCGCGAATCTTGTTGAATTACCCGACTTCCTTTGAAAAGTGTTTTTATAGTTGAGACCTAAATATAAAATTTGCATTGTTAGGCATGAAATCCAGAATATGTTATATTCCGGGTTTATGATGTCTAAGCGAAGTGTGGATTCCAATTGTTGTATTTTTTCACTTTCTTTTCTGCGACCGTAAGTGTAATATGTGGTGTGTCGCCGGTTTCGTTGCTATACGTCAACGACAATTGGGATACGAATATTTACTTACGTTGATGACATGTGATATTATGTGTTGCTGGATATGTTATATTAGATCGTCATGTTTGAATAGCCAGGGTTTTTATATGAGACGAGAGTTTTTAATTTTCATCCATGTAAACATTTGTATGTAATATTCTTTTATTGGGGCACTTTCGGGTTGAGGAAGATGTCATCGTTGATGTATATTATTTACTTTTCCGCATTAGGATAGATCCAAAGAGGGGAGCACAAGTAACCGGGTTCTAGAGTCCAGTGGGAGGCCATCTCGGGGAGTCGAGTCTGGGTCTCCTAACTCTAGAATTGGAAGAGTTGCTTGCCGCTCTCGTATGGGTCTAGAGATGTGGGTTTGGCTATTCATCACGATCGTGGAATCTGTGTTTTATACAGGCTTAATATAAAATCCAGAAATCCTAGTATATCCAATATTTCATATGTTGTTTTCTGCTGCGATATCTGTGATGTGATCATTTGATATGTTGAGATAGATACTGTATATAGTATATATGATATATTAAATAGACGTTGCTTATATTTTACACCTGTGCTAGCCCGCCCTGCTCCGCCGTTGGTTACCTAACCTAACGGTGCATGACGGGACATCGAAGTGAATGCGGATGGCATAAGCGTACGTTGTATTTATCTGTGATGTTTAGGTAAATTAAAAGATGGGACATTCATTAATAAGATTAATGAAAGAAAAATAAACCTAAAAATGTTGTGGAATCGAATTTTCAAAAACAGGTAGCTCCAGTTATTACTTTGCATAGCGGTGTTCCTTGTAGAACATCCTGCACCTTATTCGATAAGGAAAGAGCCGAGATCCCTTCACCGGGAGTGACCTCTTTAGCAATAACTGGCAGATGCTACAACCCTCGGTTTTGTCTTTTGATTGCTTTTCTAGTTCTTTCTTTGCATAGTGGTATTGTGAATATCCTGTACCTCATTCGACGAGGAAAGAGCCGAGATCCCTTCACCGGGAGTGACCTCTTTAGCGAAACTAGCAAAAGCCTAAAAACACTCCATTTTAAAACCATTTGATTCTGCAATGATATCAAGTTCAAAGCGTTAATGGTTTTCTTAAAAACCATTCCCAACCCTTCGTCATTTTAGGAAGTAGAGTACTTAGTATTCGTGCTGCGTATGTTGATTATAGTCAAGGTATAGTGTACGGTAGCTAAGTGATGTCTTCCTACAAAATATATGATGTGATTAATTAGGACAGTCATATGATTATGTTGAATATAGTCAAGGGTCATATGGATGGGTCTAATTAATCAAGAAATAATGGGCAGAACTTGACTAGTGCTTATGATATGTTGATCATAGTCAAGGTCATAAGTGCTAGGGGTAAAAACCATTATCAGGAGTTTCAAGTGTTGAAATTTGCAATGAGATTGCATACCTTCTATGAGATAGTTTGATCCTGATACCCACTGCGAGTAATTGTTACTTTTTGGAGAGTTTTGCACTTTACAATTAGTCGATCAAGTAGGTGTCTAGAAAGGTGTCTACGGGGTTACGCTCCTGGGAAAACGAGATTTATTTTAATTAGGTCCGTGCGAAAGCATGGGAACCTCCCTCAAAGTACCGACATTGGCCTGACTGAAAGATTGGCAAACTTGTAGAGCGTAATTAATCCCGGCTAGTCTTTCCTTTTAAGGTTTGAAGGAAGATTTGATAAAAAACAGTGGGAGCCATCCTGATTAGATAAAATAATAACCAATCTAAACTTGAAAGAGCGCACGCAGAGTGTTTTCTTCTCTCTCTCTCCAGGCAGCAACCATGTCACGCCTTAATCAAGATAATAATATGGATGTATTGACTGAACCCGCTTGTTATACTGAGCTGGGAAACTGTTAGTTATATGTATGCCCTAGAGGCCATTACTATACATAGGATGTATATTGTAGTGGATGCTGGGACATATATAGAGGGGACTTTCTTGCTCGATATGATAGTATGCTATCTGGTTACTCTTTACCTTAACGTGTACACTGATTGTCTCTCTGTTACATGTTGGTAAAGCCCTTAGGATGTGTACTTGACTACCTGGACAATGATGCGGATCATACTAGTGGGGACATGGTAGTCCAAAAGTACATCCTTCAAAGTCCCTAATCGTGGGTGTATCGAGACGGGGCATCGATATACCATTATAGACTAGCGTATACCTTCTCTACCCATACAGATGGGTGATGGATGATCCCATATCCATTGGTGTTTGACATCAGAGATGATATACAGGTGCTCAGTAGAGACTGGGTACACTGGACGGACTCGCCGAGAACTCCCAGATGGTATTATACCTTACGTCAGATGGCAGTTCTCTGGTGACACTGGTACAGAGTAGTCTGTTGACCCGAGATCGTCATAGAGTCTTGTATGGTTCCCACTGTGCTTTGATTTCCACCTAACCACGTCCAAGAGGGCGTGCAAAACGGTGGTTTTTGGGTACAGTCCCGAATCACATGGAGGCAATGAGCGATAGGAGGGGATTCGTCTCTCCCGGTATAGGGAGTTGATGTTGCGCTGTGTTCGATTGGCTATAACCAGAAATCCCTGGACAGGGTTGCTGAGATTTACTGGTAAGTGTTACCAGTAGTTTCTCGAATTGTTATAGACCTTATATCGACACGACTTATCGAGCTATTGGGGTCTGACGTTTACCACCCCTAGGTGAGATATGCGACATATCAGACGACGAGACCGGACTGTACGGTAAGTGTTACTGGTTGGATTCACAGGAGTATGAGCGGGATTACTCGTCGATCATCTGATCGCTCAATACCCGGGTGGCCGTTACGTTTAGCAGACCGCTTGCGGCTTGTGGGTGTTTGATATGATCATCATCTGCTGCCGGTGTATTGACGAGTCTTTAGAGTCCTACACAGAGGTTTCCTGGCTCAAGCGAAACGAAATAGGAGCGCATATGAGATATGTGCGGGACCGAGAATAATGCGTGTATGTGATACCGTATTTCATTCTCGCGATTAATGTATCGATTGGTTGCATGCGATATAACCTAGTTGTCGAATCAAGGATTGATTCGATAAGCCGATACATTGAATATTAGTCGGTCATATGCGATATGACCGGATCGTTAAATCAAGTGTTGATTTGATGATTTAATGCATAATTATATATTTGATATATTGTTTTGCATTAAATAGTATTGGTTCACTTTGAAAGGATTTTCTCACTTGATGTACACAAGTTGTATATGTGATATACTTTTGTGCACAAGATTGTATCATGTTTGATGATACATGCTAGCTTGGGTTTGTGTAAAGAATTAAACCATGGTTAGTTAGTGGTTAGGGTTTCATTTCATTTACTCATTCATTTATCTATTTATTTATTTATATATTATGGAAATGATAAAGAGAAAATGGTTGCTTTCAAAGATGAAGCTTGTTGAAGCTTCATGAAGGTTTGACCAAAGTGACCATTTTGTCTTCATGCTAAACCCTAACCATTCATCTAACCTTATTCAATTCTCTACACCAAACCATGGTTGATATTATGATAAGTATTCTTTTTCTTTTCTATTTTTAATTAACTTATCATATTATCATCTTCATCTTCTTCTTCTTCTTCAAGAAGAAGCTTGCCTCCATCAATGGCAACTTGAGAAAATGAGTGAAAAATCCAATTCTAAAGTGAACCCACTTCCTATTTCTTCATCCTCTACCTCTTGCCAAGTAGTATAGGGTGTTTTCTTCACAAGTTTCATGACTTGGTGAAGTGGGAGCTTGATCTTGTGATGCCTCGACGTAGATCATCTTCGGCATCGTTGTCGATGACCTAGCCCGCCCATTTCTCCGATGAAGCCGACGCTAGAGCCCGGGATTGGATTTGGACAGCAAGAGGACTTCATCATGGAGCTATGGAGGTGAAGAACCGGATCTACAAAGGTTGTATTTCCGTTCACTTAGTTAAGTTGTTAACTAGTTTCATTTGTCGCCTAAAATTCTAGTTAACGATCTTGTCTAGGGTTTCTCGGCACTGTAAAATTTCAAATTGGCATGGTTGATGTCTTGTGAGACCTCTTGAGAGTGCCTAGGAACCCTACAGTGGTATCAGAGCCTAGCTACAGCCTTAGGCGATGCGTAGACGATGTTAGAAACCCGATCGAACCCGAAACCCCAATTTTCCATGCTCTCTGGACTTTTTTCAAAAACAGGGATTTTTTGGAATTAAAAATTCGCAGAAAATAGAGCAGAAAATTATAAGGGTTACTGCAGAAAACGAAACCCTAATTCCACTGTAGCGCCGCGGAACCGCGGCAATAGCCTCCTATTGCGGCGGTTCCGCGGCCGTTTGTACTGGTTAGGGATTCGTTTTGATACAGTAATGCCCGTATCTGTTGCCTCTGTTCTCTGGGAAGCTTTAATCTGCACTCAAGAGTTGAGTTTTCTGGGTTGTATTGGGGACTCGGGGTTTCGATCCAGAAGTTTAACTTCGTCTGTGTTTTTCCGGGTAATTTTTGGATATGTTAAAAAGTTCGACCGGATAAAAATACCCAATTTTTCCCCTGTCGGGAAATTTCCAAGTGTTGGATTTTTCCGTGGTTTAAAGACGTTCTAAGTAGTGCAAGTAACGCGATGGACCCTCTAGAAGACAACAAACCTTAACTCGATTATGTGACCGTCTTGAACTGCCCTTTGAACCTTAGGGTTTGGGGCAGTACGGCGTGCCACATGCGAGGCGTTGGCTTGACCCTTCTACGGCTGGACCGTTGGTACTGAGGCATGAAGTGAATGTTTTTTAAACTTATTTCATGTGTTGATCTGTATCGGGAAAACGTGGGTGTTTGACTGTTCGACCGGAAAGTTTAACATTTTCTGTTTATCTGGAATGTGATACAATAATTGGAATTCACAAGAAGTTATGAGATAACTGAATGAATGTTATAAACATAGCACTTTAGTCTCACTTGATCGGTTGCCACGGAGTTTTGATGTGATCAAAAGTCCGTCGCAATCACGTAGCGTACGCGGATACTCGCCGGGTAAACTTAATAGACAGCCTCACCCCATAGCCCCGACCAAGTGACTGTAGGAGAACCCCGTCGCCGAAAGCATCCGTTTGGGTGCTCGCGGTAGCGGTGTTCCGCCTTGGTGCACTTCGTCGACGATATCGGGGGTGCGACCGTCTACTAAAGTTTGCGACGAGCATTCGATCAAAATGTCGGGAATCTTGTTGAATTACCCGACTTGATATTGAAAAGTGTTTTCGATAATGAGACTAAAATGCGGGGTTTATAATTGTTAGGCATGCGATGTCTAAGGAATTCATTTGATTAGACATGCGATGTCTATGCAGGTTGCGGATTCCAACTGTTGTAGTTTTACACTTTCTTTTCTGTGACCGTAAGTCTAATATGTGATATCGCCGGTTTCGTTGCTATATGTCAACGACAATTGGGATGCGCATATTTACTTACGTTGATGGCATGTGATGTTATGTGTTGCTGGATATGTTATATTGGATCGTCGTGTTTGAATAGCCGGGGGGTTTTCATGTGAGATGCGTGTTTTTCATTTTCATTCATGTAAAAACTTGTATGTAATATTCTTTTATTGGGGCACTTCCAGGTTGCGGAAGATGTCACCGTTGATGTATATTATTTACTTTTCCGTATTAGGATAGACCCAAGGAGGGGAGCACAAGTAACCGGGTTCTAGGGTCCAGAGGGAGACCATCTCGAGGAGTCGAGTCCGGGTCTCCTAACCCTAGAATTGGTAGGGTTGCTTGCCGCTCTCGTAGGGGTCTAGGGGTGTGGGATTGGCTATTCATCACGACAGTGGAATCCGTGTTTTATACTGGCTCGTATTGAAAACACGGACGTCCTAGTATATCCAATATTTCATATGATATATTCTGCTGCGTTATCTGTGATGTGATCATGCGATTTGTTCAGATAGATATAGTATATAGTATATATGATATATTATATAGACGTTACTTATGTTTTACACCCGCGCTAGCCCTGCCCCGCTCTGCCGTTAGTTACCTAACCTAACGGTGCACTAGGGGACATCGAGGCGAATGCGGATGGCATAAGCGTACGTCGTATTTATCTGTAATGTTTAGATTCTTAAATGATGGGACTTCATTAATGAGATTAATGAAATAAAAGAAACCTAAAGATGTTGTAGAATCGAATTTCAAAATAAAACAGGTAGCTACAGTTCTTGCTTTGCACAGCGATATATATGATATATCCTGCACCTTATTCGATGAGGAAAGGACCGAGATCCCTTCACCGGGAGTGACTCCTTTAGCAATAACTGGCAGATGCTACACATTCGGTTTGTCTTTTGATTGCTTTTAAAAGTTCTACTTTGCACAGTGATATATATGATATATCCCGCACCTCATTCGACGAGGAAAGGACCGACGATCCCTTCACCGGGAGTGACTCCTTTAGCAAAACTAGAAAAGCCTCAAAAACACTCCATTTTAAAATCATTTGATTCTACAACGATATCAAGTTCATTACGCAATAGGTTTTCAAAAAAAACCTGTCGTAGCCCTCCGTCATTTCAGATAAGTCTTGTTTAGTATTCGTGCTGCGTTTGTTGACCTTGTCAAGGCGCAGTGTGCGGTAGCTAACCAGTATTTATCTGCTTATGCATATGATGCAGATTGGGTTAGGGTAGTCGTGCGGCCTTGTTGACCTTGTCAAGAGTCGTGCGGGTGGGTTTGATTCAATCAAGAAATGACGGGTTGAACTTGACTTGCGGTCTATGGTTTGTTGACCTTGTCAAGGTCATAGATCGTTCGGGGCAAAATATTATCGGGAATTTCAAGTGTTGAAATTTGCAATGAGATTGCATACCTTCTATGAGATAGTTGGATCCCGATACCCACTGCGAGTAAGAGTTACTCCTGGGAGAGTTTTATACATTACAATTAGCCGATCAAGTAGGTGTCTAGAAAGGTGTTAACGAGATTACGCCTCTGGGAAAACGAGGTTTACATTAATTAGGTTCGTGCGAAAGCACGGGGGACCTCCCTCAAAGTACCGACACTGGCCTGGCTGAAAGATTGGCGAACTTGTAGTGTGTAATTAATCCCGGCTAGTCTTTCCTTTTAGGGTTTGAAGGAAGATTTGATAAAAACAGTGGGAGCCATCCTGATTAGATAAAATAATAACCAATCTGATCTTGCAAGAGCGCACGCTGAGTGTTTTCTTCTCTCTCTCTCCAGGTAGCGACCATATCACGCCTTAATCAAGATAATAATACGGAATATTGACCGAACCCGCTTGTTATACTGAGCTGGGGAACGTTGGTCCCGCTCCAACTTATAAATGTTATAAGACAGAGCAGGAAATTGGGGATTACCAGAATTCCCGTGCCGCCCAAACGAAGAAAGTGCATACTGATGCATCATCTTCGGGTGTGTTCACTATACAGAACTGTTTCTCAATATCCTCTACGTCCTAGGTATTTGATACCGGATCAAGATCCCAGATATGTAATCCGTTACATGGGCTAAAGAGAGGTAGAGAACTGAGAACGGGTGATAAGTTTCATGAGACAGAAAACGGGGCAAGTGTTGCAGCCAAGTCTGTTGGTCACTGTCACCCTGTATTACAAATACATTGATTCTGAATGAATGTTATTAGATACCGAACCTGATGTACAAAATCATATCTGTCTCTTTATTAGTAAAGAAACGGTAAAATTTTGTATTGTTGGATAATGTTTTGAACATTTCCTATATCAAAAGTTGATCGGTTCAGGCACGTTATCTAAAAGCATTGACGTTCTAAATCAAACTACAGTTCCTAGTATACAGAACACACACAAGAGGAAGAGTTCAGAAATGAACGGATCCTTCTTGAGGCATTATAGACTAGGTCATATCAATGCGACCCGACTGGCTGAAGTTACATTTAGATGCATATTTAAATCAGTTTGAATTTACATCTTGTGAAACTTTCCAGTCATGTCACAGAGATAAGATGACCATAGCTCCGTTTACTGGAAACAGAGAAAGAGTTAGTGAACTCTTGGGATGATACATGTTGATGTATGAAGGTCCCCTGTCTACACATACCAAGACCGGTTCTTTGTACTTCATTACATTCTGTGATGATCTTTCGAGATTCAGACCTATGTTCCTGTTGAAACACAAGTCCGAACCTTTTGAGATATTCACAGAATATAAGTTAGAAGTAGAGAACCAAGATACGGGTATAAGTATTATATCCTATGATGAGATCAAGGAGGAGAATACTTGAGCACGGAAATCCTGGTCTATTCTAAAGGGGAATGAGATTCTCTCTCAGCATTATTCCTCCGTATACACCATAGCACGATGGTATATCGGGACGGAGCAATCACACCCTATATGATATGGTGTGCTCTATGATGAGTATTACTGAGTTACCTATTTCCCTTTCGGGGGTTATGCACTTATGAAGCTGCATACCTATTGAATAGGGTTCGAATCAAATCAGTTGCCTACCGCTTCATATGTGATATGGAAAGGGAAGAGCCCATATCTTAAGTTAGTTAAGATTTGGGGTTGTCCAGCCTATGTCTAAAAGCAAAAGCTGGACAAGCTCGAGGCAAGGTCTATAATGTAGAACTGGAAAGGTTCCAGCTATACAAAATAAAGCAGATGATTTGATAAAACCAAAGGATTCAGTAGAAACCAACGAACCTCAGCCTCTCTGCCGATCTAGAAGGGTTCCTCACCCACCTGAGAGATACTTCTGTTTCTCTATGATAGTGGGAGCGAGGATTGCATCATGAGATGATGACCCAACTAGTTTCGAGCTGGCCATCGAGGGTAGGACTCTGTAAGAATGGCTGGATGCTTAGTGATCTGAGATGGAATCCTTATACACCAACAAAGTATGGACTTTGGTTGCTATATCTGAAGGGTTAAATCCCCATCAGGAGCAAGTATATCTTGAGAAGATTACTTGGTGTAGATGGAAAAGTTGAGACTTTCAAAGCTAGACTTGTTAAAGGTTTTCGTCATCGACCAGGCGTGGATAATGATGAAACCTTTTCCAGTACCTATGCTTAAGTCCATCCAGATACTACTTGCTACGGCTACATACCATGACTACGATATCTGGCGGTTGGGTGTCATGACTGCTTTTCTAAATGATGTTTTAGAAGAGTGCGTCTATAAGTACACAGCCAGAGGGCCTCGTAGACAGTGGGAGCAGCGGAAACGTGTCCAAGATGCTTTATAGGATAAAGCAGGCATCGCGGAGTTGGAATATCTGTTTTGATGGATTAGTCAAAAAGTTTGACTTCATCAAAATGGTAGATGAACCTTGTATGAACAAAAAGGTAGTAGGGAGTATGGTAGTGATCCTCGTAAAGTACATGGATGACATACTCTTGATAGGGAAGGAGTTTCCTATGCTACGCTCGGTCAATCTCCGCTTATCACAAAGATTCTCCATATAGGATCAAAGTGATACCTACTAAATCCTGGATTTTGGATCTATGCGACAGATCTAAATGGATGTTAGAATACTCACTAGTTGTAGTGAGATGGTATCAGTTGATCCTGGGAAAATCACTGGAAGTGTTCCAAGGTGATAAAGACGACTGAAAGTCAGTCACAGGCATTGTCTTTACCCTCTGAAAAGGGACGGTATGTTGGAAGAGTTCCAAGCTAGATACCGTGACATACTAGACGATAAAGGCTGAATACATCGCTACTTAAGATGCTACCAAAGAGGCTGTTTGGGTGTATATTGGTTCATGAGATGAACGATGTTCCTCCCATTGTGTGACAATGGAGTTGTGGCTTATGCCAAGGAACATCCGTCCCATCAGTGACCCAGACATAATCTAAGGCAGTATCACCTGATCATGGAGATGGTTGATCTCTAAGGGATCGAGGTTAAGAGAGTAGACTCAGAGGACAACACGGCGGATCCACTCACAAAGGCCTATTCCCAGAGAGAGACTCTTATGGGATGGTTGAGTATGAGATACTACAACCACTGCTATCAGATGGCCCTAGTGCAAGTGGGAGATTGTTAGTTATATGTATGCCCTAGAGGCCATTACTATACATAGGATGTATATTGTAGTGGATGCTGGGACATATATAGAGAGGACTTTCTTGCTCGACATGATAGTATGCTATCTGGTTACTCTTTACCTTAACGTGTACACTGATTGTCTCTCTGTTACATGTTGGTAAAGCCCTTAGGATGTGTACTTGACTACCTGGACTATAATGCGGATCATACTAGTGGGGACATGGTAGTCCAAAAGTACATCCTTCAAAGTCCCTAGTCGTGGGTGTATCGAGACGGGGCATCGATATACCATTGTAGACTAGTGTATACCTTCTCGACCCATACAGATGGGCGATGGATGATCCCATATCCATTGGTGTTTGACATCAGAGATGATATACGGGTGCTCAGTAGAGACTGGGTACACTGGACGGACTCGCCGAGAACTCCCAGATGGTATTATACCTTACGTCAGATGGCAGTTCTCTGGTGACACTGGTACAGAGTAGTCTGTTGACCCAAGATCGTCATAGAGTCTTGTGTGGTTCCCACTGTACTTTGATTTCCACCTTACCACGTCCAAGAAGGCGTGCAAAACGGTGGTTTTTGGGTACAGTCCCGAGTCACATGGAGGCAATGAGCGATAGGAGGGGATTCGTCTCTCCCGGTATAGGGAGTTGATGTTGCGCTGTGTTCGATTGGCTATAACTGGAAATCCCTGGCCAGGGTTGCTGAGATTTACTGGTAAGTGTTACCAGTAGTTTCTCGAATTGTTATAAACCTTATATCGACATGACTTATCGAGCTATTGGGGTCTGACGTTTACCACCCCTAGGCGAGATATGCGACATATCAGACGACGAGACCGGACTGTACGGTAAGTGTTACTGGTTGGATTCACAGGAGTATGAGCGGGCTTGCTCGTCGATCTTCTGATCGCTCAATACCCGGGTGGCCGTTACGTTTAGCAGACCGCTTGCGGCTTGTGGGTGTTTGATATGATCATCATCTTCTGCCGGCGTATTGACGAGTCTTTAGAGTCCTACACAGAGGTTTCCTGGCTCAAGCGAAACGAAATAGGAGCGCATATGAGATATGTGCGGGACCGAGAATAATGCATGTATGTGATACCGTATTTCATTCTCGCGATTAATGTATCGATTGGTTGCATGCGATATAACCTAGTTGTCGAATCAAGGATTGATTCAATAAGCCGATACATTGAATATTAGTCGGTCATATGCGATATGACCGGATCGTTAAATCAAGTGTTGATTTGATGATTTAATGCATAATTATATATTTGATATATTGTTTTGCATTAACTAGTATTGGTTCACTTTGAAAGGATTTTCTCACTTGATGTACACAAGTTGTATATGTGATATACTTTTGTGCACAAGATTGTATCATGTTTGATGATACATGCTAGCTTGGGTTTGTGTAAAGAATTAAACCATGGTTAGTTAGTGGTTAGGGTTTCATTTCATTTACTCATTCATTTATCTATTTATTTATTTATATATTATGGAAATGATAAAGAGAAAATGGTTGCTTTCAAAGATGAAGCTTGTTGAAGCTTCATGAAGGTTTGACCAAAGTGACCATTTTGTCTTCATGCTTAACCCTAACCATTTATCTAACCTTAGTCAATTCTCTACACCAAACCATGGTTGATATTATGATAAGTATTCGTTTTCTTTTCTATTTTTAATTAACTTATCATATTATCATCTTCATCTTCTTCTTCTTCTTCAAGAAGAAGCTTGCCTCCATCAATGGCAACTTGAGAAAATGAGTGAGAAATCCAATTCTAAAGTGAACCCACTTCCTATTTCTTCATCCTCTACCTCTTGCCAAGTAGTATAGGGTGTTTTCTTCACAAGTTTCATGACTTGGTGAAGTGGGAGCTTGATCTTGTGATGCCTCGACGTAGATCATCTTCGGCATCGTTGTCGATGACCTAGCCCGTCGATTTCTCCGATGAAGCCGACGCTAGAGTCCGGGATTGGATTTGGACAGCAAGGGGACTTCATCATGGAGCTATGGAGGTGGAGAACCGGATCTACAAAGGTTGTATTTCCGTTTACTTAGTTAAGTTGTTAACTAGTTTCATTTGTCGCCTAAAATTCTAGTTAACGATCTAGTCTAGGGTTTCTCAGCACCGTAAAATTTCAAATTGGCATGGTTGATGCCTTGTGAGACCTCTTGAGAGTGCCTAGGAACCCTACAGGAACGTTTGTCCTGCTTCAAATTATAATTGTTATAAGATCGAGTAGGAAATAAGGGAATACCAGGATTCCCATGCCGTCCAAACGAAGGAAGTACATATTGATGCATCTACTTCGGGTGTATTCCTTACAGAGAACCATTTCTCAGTGTCCTCTACGTCCTTGGTATGAGATACCGGATCAGGATCCCACATATGTAATCTGTTACATGAGCTAAAGATATGTAGAGAACTGAGAATGGGGTGATATGTCTTTACGTATAGAGATTGCTGCAATTGTTGTAGCCAAATCAGTTGGCAGATATCACCTTGTATTACTGAATACATTGATTCTGAATGAATGTTATTAGATACTGAATCTGATATACAACATCATATCAGTCTCTTTATTTAATAAAGAAGGATATAATTTTGTATTGTTGGATAATGTTTTGAACATTTCCTATATCAAGAGTTGATTGGTTCAGGCACGTTATCTAATGGCATATACATTCTAAATCAAACCACAGTTCTTAACGTACAGAACACACACAAGAGGAAGAGTTCAGAAATGAATGATCTTTCTTGAGGCATTATAGACTAGGTCATATCAATGCGACCCAACTAGCTAAGTTACATTTAGAAGCATATTTAAATTAGTTTGAATTTGCATCTTGTGAAACTTGCCAGCCATGTCACAAAGATAAAATGACCATAGATCTGTTTACTTGAAATAGAGAAAGAGTTAGTAAACTCTTGGGACTGATACATAATGATGTATGTGGTCCCCTGTCTATACATGCCAGGACTGGTTCTTTGTACTTCATTACATTCATTGAAGATCTCTCAAGATTCAGACACATGTTCCTGTTGAAACACAAGTCTGAAGCTTTTGAGAAATTCATAGAATATAAGTCAGTAGTAGAGAATCAAAAACTAGGTATAGGTATTATGTCCTTTGATGAGATCCAGGAGGAGAATACTTGTGCATGGAATTCCTGGACTATTTTAAAGGAGAATATGATTCTCTCTCAGCATTACTCCTCTGTATACACCACGGCACAACGGTGTATTGGGGCGGAGCAATCGCACCTTATGAGATATGGTGCGCTCTATGATGTGTACTACTGAGTATCCTATTTCCTTTTGGGTGTTATACACTTGAAAAGCTGCATACCTATTGAATAGGGTTTCAATCAAATCAGTGCCTACCACTCCATATGTGATATGGTATTGGAAGAGCCCGTGTCTTAAGCGAGTTATGATTTGTGGTTGTCTGGCCTATGTCTAAAAGCAAAATCCGGATAAGCTTGAGGCAAGGTCAGGTCTGTGAAAGTTTGTTGGATATCCTAAACATTCACAAGAGAATATCTTAAACTGTAGCTGATGTTTTGGTAGAACCGGAGAATTCAATAGTTCCCGATGAACCTCAGCCTCTCCGCCGATCTGGTAGGGTTCCTCATCCGCCTGAGAGATACTTCGGTTTCTCGATGACAGTGGGAGTCAGGATTGCATCATGAGATGATGACCCAACTAGTTTCAAGCAGGCCATCAGGAGTGGGGACTCTTTAAGAATGGCCGGATGCTTAGCGATCTGAGATGGAATCTATATACACCAAAAAAGTATGGACTTTGGTTGCTATATCTGAAGGGTTAAATCCCCATCATGAGCAAGTATATCTTGAGAAGATTACTTGGTGTAGATGGAAAAGTTGAGACTTTCAAAGCTGGACTTGTTGTAAAAGGTCCTCGTCAACGACCAGGTATGGATTATGATGAAACCTTTTCTCCAGTTCCTAAGCTTACGTCCATCCGGATCTTACTTGCCATTGCTACATACCATGACTATGATATCTGGCGGTTGGGTGTCATGACTGTTTTTTCTGAATACTGATTTAGAAGAAAGCGTCTATAAGTACACAGCCAGAGGGCTTCGTAGACAGTGAGAGCAGCGGAAACATATGCAAGTTGCGGCATCGTGGAGTTGGAACGTCTGTTTTGATGTGATAGTCAAAGAGTTTGACTTCATCAAAATGGCAAATGAACCTTGTATATACAAAAAGGGTAGTAGAAAGTAAGGTGGTCTTCCTCGTATTATACGTGGATGCCATACTCTTGATAGGAAAGGAGTTTCCTATGATACACTCAGTCAATCTCCTCTTATCACATTGATTATCCATATAGGATCTAGGTGATACCTCCTAAATCTAGGTTTTTGGATCTATGAGATAGATCTAAGTGGAAGTTAGGATTCTCACTAAGTGTAGTGAGATGGTATCAATCGATCCTGGGAAGAATCACTAGATAGATTGCAGGGTGGTAAGGTTGATTGAATGTCAGTCACAAGCACTGTCTTTACCCTCAGTAGAGGGACGGTATATTGGAAGAGTTCCAAGATAGATACCGGGGGCAAACTAGACGATAAAGGCTGGATACATCGCAATCAAAGATACAACTAAAGTGGCAGTTTGTGTGTATATTTGTTCATGAGATGAACTAAGTTCCTACCATTGTGTGACAATGGAGGTGTGGATTTGGCCTAGGAACATCGGTCCCAACACTGACCCAGACATATTCTAAGATAGTATCACCTGATCATGGAGATGGTTGATCTCCAAGAGATTGAGATTAGGAGAGCATGCTCATAGGTTAACACGGAGGATCCAGTTACTGAGGCCTTTCTTGCGAGAGACTTTTATAGGACGTTGGGTATGCTATACTGCAACAACTGGCCTTAGTGCAAGTGGAAGATTGTTAGTTGTATGTATGCCCTAGAGGCTATTATTGTACATGAGATATATATTATAGTGGATTCTTAGACATATATAGAGAGGACTTTCTTGCTCGACATGATAGTACGCTATCTGGTTGCTCTTTATCTTAACATGTATACTTACTGTCTCTCTGTTACATGTTGATAAAGCCCTTAGGATGTGTACTTGACTTCAAGGATTATGATACAGATCATACTAGTGGGGCCTGGGTAGTCCATGAGTTCATCCTTCAATGTTCCTAGTCATGGGAATATCGAGACGGGGCATCGATATTCCAGAGTAGACTAGCGTATATCTTCTCGACCCATGTGATGGGCGATGGATGATCCTATATCCATTGCTGTTTGACATCAGAGATGGTATACGGGTGCTCAGTGGAGACTGAGTACACTGAACGGACTCGCCGAGAACTCCTAGATGGTATTATACCTCACGTCAGATAGCAGTTCTCTGGTGACACTGGTACAGGTTAGTCTGTCGACCCGAGATCGTCATAGAGGCTTGTGTGTCTCCCATTGTGCTTTGATTTCCACCCTACCACGGCTCTACTGAGTCGTGCAAACAGGTGGTTTTTGGGTACAGTCCCGAGTCGCATGGAGGCAATGAGCGGTAGGAGAGGATTCGTCTCTCCCGGTATTGGGGGTTAATGTTGCGCTATACTCGATTGGTCATAACTGAAATCCCTGGACATGGTAGATGTGATTTACTGGTAAGTGTTATCAGTAATTTCATGCCCGTTATGGACCTTATATCGGCATGACTTATCAAGCTACTGGGGTCTGATATTTACCACCCCTAGGCGAGATATGCGACATATCAGACGAACAGACCGGACTGTGCGGTAGTGTTACTGATTGGATTCGCAGGAGTATGAGCAGGCTTGTTGTTGATCTTCTGATCACTCAATACCCGGGTGGCCGTTACGTTTAGCAGACCTCTTACGGCTTGTGGGTGACTGATATGATCACCACCTGCTGCCGGCGTATTGACAAGTTTTTAGAGTCCTACATAGAAGTTTCCTGGCTCAGGAGAAACAGAGTAGGAGCACATATGAGATATGTGCGGGACCAAGATTAATACGTGTATGAGTTACCGTATTCTATTCTCGCGATTTGTATCATCGTTCGGTTATATGCGATATAGCTGGGTTATTGAATCAAGTGTTGATTCGATAAATTGATACACATAATATTAGTCGGTTATATGAGATATAGCTGGATTATTAAATCAAGTGTTGATTTAATAATCTAATGTATAATTATATATTTGATATATTACTTTATATTAACTAGTATTGGTTCACTTAAGATTGCTTTTCTCACTTGACTATGTACTAAGTATATATATGATATATACTTGTGTACATGTTTGTGTCATGCTTGATGATACATGCAAACTTGGGTATGTGTAAGACTTACACCATGCTTACTTATAATTGTGAGGTTTTATTTATTTTAAGTAAATTCAAAATGGTGGCATAATTTTTCATGGCATGAAGCTTCATGAAGCTTGTATTACCATTGACCAAGTCCACACATTTTGTTTTACTTAAGATATTTTTAAACCAAACCATTAGAGTTAGACATGGTTAAGTCTTTAGAAGGGTTTAATATATGATATTAACTCACCCATGGTTGCATATTCACCACTTGATTTCATTTCTTGAGTTCATTTTTCTTCTTCTTCATCTCAACCCAAAAGCTCTTTAGGTTTTTGGTAAACGGTGAAAATGAGTGAGAAAATAAAATCTAAAGTGAGCTTATTTCTTATTTCATCATCCTACACACTTGTTTGGGTAGTAAAGGGTGTTTTCTTCACAAAGTTCTTGACTTAGTGAAGAGATAGCTTGGGTTTAGGTCTCCTCGACCTAGATCATCTTCAGCCTCGAAGACTTCGTGCAAACTTGTTCATTTCTCCAAGGGAACCATTCTATAGTTCGGGAAATTTTCACTTACAGCGATTGCAGCGAAGGGACTTCAATACGAAGCTTTAGAAGTGAAGGACCGGTCTACAAAGGTTCTATTCCTTGCTCACTACTTGTAATGGTTGATTACATTTTTTCATTTTGGCTATTTACTCTAGCTTGATCCTATCTTAGGATTGATTAGCATATTAGAAAATTTGAATTTCGCACGGTAGTTGCTGTGAAAACCCAGTAGGGTGCTAAAGAATCCCAACAATATATGTACTCACACACACACACACCAGTGTTTTGTCATGTGCGATATACGTGGTTTAATCAATAAGATAAAAAAGTGATTAGTGTAGTCCGCAATATAAATATATTTATATTATATTACTTTAGTTTGTTATTGATTTATTAGGTTTACTTTTGGAAAAAATGTGAATGAAAATGGATTTTAGATTTGTTTTGTTGTAATTGTTGATTTTTTATAAAACAATAATATTTTTTAAAACCTAACAATTATTGTTTTTATAGGATTTTATCTTGATTTTATAGGATTATCTTTACAAAAGAGCCTATGAGTTGGAACCTTTTAGAATTAAGGAACATTTTTGTTTTTCTGAATTTTTTATTTCAAATAAATATGATAGCGCCACATGACCTCCTTCCTTTTTGCAATTTGAAAGTAGGAAGTAGTTAAGGTATGCATATATCACTACTACAATAATGGGTTATCCGTAGGGACACAAAATTCCCTCGTAGATGCAAAGGCCGCATGTGCAAATCTCGGCCCTGAACATGCCCCTACGGAGTAATAATTGTCCCTACGCCTTACTTCGTAGGGACATTTAGCCCTACGGAGTAATCCGCAGGGATATAATATTTATTTAATTTTTTGGTTTATAAAATAAAATACTTGCCTCTACGGATTTATTCGTAGAGCCTTATACTTACCCCTATGGATTAATTGTAGGGCCTGATAAATGCCCGTACGGATTAATTCGTAGGGGCAACTTTTACCCCTGTTACTGAGTTCATAGGGACAAAATATCAGGTATTCTGATATTTTTCCCCTACGGCTAACTGTGTAGGGGCAAACCTTGCACCTACGGATTAATCCGTAGGTGCAACGGATGGCCATACGGATTAAACCCTAGGGACAAAATATCAGGGTTTTTTTAAAAAAGAGACTCTCTGTTTTTTCCCGGCTCTGTGCACAATAATATATACATCATATAACCAAATACAAAAATATTCATAATCAACATCTCACACATAATATATAAAAGAAATAAACAAACAGAATGCGATATCAATCTAAATCATCGTGAACAAGCAACCAACCACCAATATCGTCCAAAAAATATACAATATATATCAGATATGTACATACATCCTCAAAAATATAAAAAAAAGCTACCTTAGCTCGGTCCAGCTCCTCCACCTCTGATAAATGCCATAATCTGGCGCATCTGCTTCTCGGTGCAGCCCCGAGTCTTCAAAAATTCGTCTAATGAAGGAGCGGACTGTGCGAAAGTCTGAGCGGGGTGTGGAGCTGCAGGAGTAGTCTGCGCAAGCGCAGCCAAGATAGTGGCTTGCAGAGCCACAGCCAAAGGAGATGCATGTGGATCCACGACCGAAGTAGCCTGTTGCATCTGTTAAATTTTGTGTGTAATAAATGATTAAGAACAGTGTATTAGATTCTAGTCGAATTCGTATCATTATCAGGTTATTATGAAACCCAAATCTAAGAATACTTAGGGACTTAGGCGGTGTATTAGATTCTAGTCGAATTTGTATCATATGTTACTATCTATAATATGGTATAATATTTTACTATTAAGTAGTATACATACCATCTCCTTCAACTCCTCAACGGTGGTCTTCAAGGCGGCAACATCATGCTCTAGACGTCGCTCACGGGGGGTAGGGGAAGTAACCGCCGGAGTGGAGTCCAATCTCATATGGGCCCTGCTAGGACCCAGTCCCTGGCCTCTTTCCCAACCTCCACGGTGCCCTCCGTGTGCGGCGTCTAGGACTGGGATCAGTAGCATCAAATCGGTTTGTCCAATAAAATCGATCCCCGATGCCTCCGCCTGCTCCACCACCCGCTCCTACACCCACATTAACCATTAAAATATAAGTATATCATTTAAATTTTATCTTTTGAACAATACTCCTGAGTAGCGGTGTCGGGGAATTGAAGCTCGCCCGTGGCGGGATCTGTTGAGGTGCAGTGGACTGCAAGATACGCAGTCAGCACGCTTGGTGTACCACCTTGCGTCAGGGTTTGAGCTCTCTGCAATTCGCCAAAAAATTACATATATTATAAAATAACTTTTAAGTTTACATTATATCAAAATATATCTATTGTAATTTACCTATGCATCCATGGCACGGGTAACGTTCTTCGAGCCACCTGTATAAGTGGGGCGGCCCCTCTTCGCCGACTTCTTATTCTTCTTATTTTGATCGACATGTTTCTGCACAACACAATCCGATTTAGTTTTCTAATTAAGCAACACAAAAAAATAAATTATATACTAAACAATAAATTACATTTATATTACAAACCTGTTTGCGCTGAGAGTCGAAATATTGGCACAAGAGAGGCCATGTATCTACGTCGACTCTCGCAAAGGCCGGAGTACGTAGGAGAGCCGCTCTATCTGCCTCGGGGGTCGCCATCCATAGAGAATAGCAGTCGATTTTCAGCTTGTTTCTATTGTATCGAACCTTTGATTGTATGTTCTTCATCAGGCCATGGTACAGAGCGTAAAGATCGAGCGCTCTCTCAGGGTGATTAGAGTCGAGTATAGGCTGAAAGTCGTAATCCAACTGCAAATAAAAAAAACAATGTATTTAAATTGCAAGAGTTAAATAATAATAAATATATTGGATAAGTCAAATGAAAATATATATTAATACCCGAGCCTGATCCCAGAAGAGGGCAAATGAGCACCGGTGCTGATCGCCCCACCCAACGTGAAGTGGATACGTCTTTAGGATGCGGCTCTCATCCCCCATATACCGGCCGAACCTCTCGGTATAATCGCCGGTATAGAGATAATCGGAGGTAAAGAAAAGGGGGAATGGTGCCTTCCCTAGCTCTGTCGGGCTTCAGCCTGTGGGACTGATTCGGCCCTCGAGTCCCCCTCTCAGGATGGGGCTGCCCTGTATCTACAAGAAATATCAAGACAGGAAATATTAAGATAAAGTGGTATAAAGAAATCAAGGACTAACGAAAATTGAAGTGCGATATATACCTCCGGCGACAGCAGCACGGGCCTGGGACGATAATTCCTCTGGTAAGGAACAACCGGTGACCCGGACGTGGAAACATCCCCTCCAACTGGAACATAAATATTGACAATAAAATTACATGAAGTTCATGTTTATTCTTAGAGAATATGTAAAATAAATAAATATTATATATTTATTCATACTAACCTGCATACTGAACGGAGGGTACGGAAGTGGCGGGAGTGGACCCTGCGCTAGATGTGAACGCACCACCTGTAATTAGACAATTAATAATAGATTAGATAAGTAATTGTAAAAAGAATGTGTGTCTATTTATGAACATACCCGCTGGTGCGGTGGTAGCATCTGCTCGAGATGTGGAGGCATCACGTACAGCTAGACAATAAAAAAATGATTATCTAAGTAAGAGAAAAAAGAATGTGTGTATATTTATGATATAATATTCTAAATCAGTATGCATGCACTATAAAATATATAAACATACCTGCAGGTGCGGTAGTGACCTCCGCCTCTGATATGGATGCACCACCAACAGCTAGACAATTAAATATTAACTATATAAGTAATTTTCAAATAAATATGCGTGTATATCTAAAATATTACATTCAAAATGAATACCTGGAGGTGTGGCAAAGTCCACACGGAAGGAGTCATCCGAAGGGGTTTCTGACCGGGGTGCAAGACTGGCCCCCTGCATCTCCCTACGCAGCTCTCCGGGAGGCAGAATCGCTCTGTCTTTGCCTCTTCTGCTGCTGGTGCTCCTGCCGCCCCTCGCTGCTCCGGTCATCGTCATCAAACTTAGATAAGAGTACAATCATTACATATGCGTGCAATATATGTATAGATTGTAGAAATGTGAAGTAATAATATAACATTACTAATAACCTTTTTCGTTTCATGGACGCATTAGACATATCTACTTGGATTTTATTATCGATATCATTTCTAACCCACATAACTTCACGATCAGCCGAAAACAACCCGTCTTTTAAAATAGACGGTCAAAACACTCTAAGTCTTCTCTCTTTTTCATCCTCATTGTTGTCCTCCATACGATTCTCGAATTCTGGGACATCGTAAATATCCCTGGGTTTCCAACGGTATACGACACTCCATCCCGGATGCTTCAAGCACTGTGAGTAATATACTTGGAATGTTTGGTTCGGAAAGATAAATGGATCGTCCTGACCGTAAAATCGAAGTGTGTTCATGCTAGTCAATCCAAATTCATTTTTCCAAGTCCCGAGATTGTTTCTCCACTTATCCGTATCGGTTTGTGTATCGTACTAAGTACATTAAAATACATAAAACGGTTCCGATCGTCCGGGATATTGGATGCCAAGTATGCAATTTAAGTATCCATAATAAATCACACCATCCGATCCTATCGTCGCAATCCCACTATTCTTGGTGGTTCGAGATATTTTTATGTCCTTAACTTTAAATTTGTATCCAAGGACACCGAATCCTTTATAATATGCAACCTCCATACTAGGAAATTAAGCTAAACATCTTGAATCTCTCTCTAATGATAGAAACAAGTTCGGATCGTGGATCTAACAAAATAAATTTTACGACAAATACATAACGAAATAAGTTTAGATTAAGACTGTTAGCAATAACATGTTATTCGAACAACTTATATGATCTGCAACCCAATCGCAAAAATTATCCTGATGATATTTTTCCAATCGTTCATCATTCCAATCAGGATTCCCCTCACATACCTCAATAAAATGAATTCTGTTCTCAACAATAAATTATGAAATTAATATTATATTATTTCATACACACAAAAAAACAAATATAACAAATAGTCCAAAAAATCTTACTCTCTAATTTCTTCAAGACGTACGCTATTGAGGTGGATAAACCGATATATCTTGTTGATAAATATAGTGTCTACTCTCTTATAATCAGTTTTACCATATGGCCCGTCCTGAATTCTCCGAGGCCGGTTAAGCTTCGTTTCAATGTTCTCGTCCAGATAGCGGGAACAAAATGTGATTAATTCATCTAGAAAATAACATTGCATAATAGAACTCTCTAGTCGATTTCTATTGCGTATATACTTTTTTAGAGTGTAGTGGTACCTAAAGAAAAATATGTTAAATAAATAAATACGGGCATATAGAACAACAATAATTATAAAAGTTGCGTGAAACGAAAAATTCTGCGTACCTTTCAACGGGATACATCCATCGATATTGTACCGGTCCGGCTAACTTAACCTCGGTTACAAGATGAATCGTCAGGTGTATTATGATATCAAAGAATGACGGTGGGAAAATACGTTCAAGCTTGCAAATTATCAATGAAATAGAATTTTCTAAATTCTCCAGCGTCACAACATACAGAGTTTTAGCGCACAATTGTTTAAAACAGTAACAAAGGTCATTGATTATTAGACCAACCGATTCGGGAAGGGAAGCCCTGAAGGCTAATGGGAGAAGATGCTCCATAATAACATGGTGGTCATGAATTTTCAGCCCATCGATCTTGCCTTTCATAATTTTTATCTTCTTGCTAAATGATCCTGAGAAACTTGTAGAAACTTTCAAATCATGCAACACCTGCAGGAATCTTTTCTTCTTCAGTTGTGACATATGATACGCGGCATTGGGAAGTACAAACTTGCCTGGTTTACCCGCTATCGGTTTAGAATGCAATTTACTTCTAATTTCCCAGTCTTGAAGATCCATCCGAGCACGGAGGTTGTCTTTCGATTTTCCGTCTTTACAAAGAAGCAAGTTGAGTTTGTGCTCGGATACTCCCTTCTCTATGTACATGACGTCCAGAAAATGTCGAACTAAATTTGTTGACTAGTAGGGAGGCTCATAGAAAATGCTTAACTTGTTTCAATATGGTGGTTTGACCTATTTTGCCGGATCTATCCCGAAAGTCACATTATTGTAACCATCCCACTGAGCAGTCACGTCCTCTCCTGACAATGAGGCTGGAGGCCCAAGAAGCTCCTGATGACCATTAAAGTGAGCAGCGTCTAACCTGTAGGGATGGTCTAGTGGCAGGAAACGCCGATGACCGCAATAACAAACCTTCCTGCTAAAATTCAAGAATTTCGATGTTATATATTGATGGCAATAAGGGCATACTTTGTAACCATGTGCGGACCAACCTGATAGCATTCCATACGGAGGAAAGTCATTAATTGTCCACATTAAAGCCGCATGCAGTGTGAAGGTTGTATCTGTGTTTGCATCGTAGGTCTTTACACCATCAATGAATAAAGATTTTAACTCATCGATCAGAGGTCGGAGATAGACGTTGATATTATTTCCTGGTGAGTTTGGTCCGTCAATAAGAAGAGGCATCATAAAGTAAGATTGATTCATAGCTAACCAAGACGACAAATTATAAACTATCATTACAACGGGCCATGTATTGTGGCTTCAAGCCATATAGTTGAATGGACAGAAACCATCACTAGCGAGTCCGAGCCTGGTATTGCGAGGATCACTACTGAATATTTCGTGCCTCCTATCGAAATCCTTCCATGTCGGTGAATCTCTTGGGTGACTCATTTTTCCATCTTCGCTTGGAGCAGCACGGTGATGCCAAATCATTGCCTCGGCTGTTTTCTTGCACCTGAATAGCCTCTGCAGCCTCTGTGTTATGGAAAAGTGCTATCTTTACAGGTATATCGGGCTTCTTATCAGATTCTTTCGGCTTATACCCGTCCTGTCCGCATGTTGGACACTATTTCAAATCTGAATTATCTTTCTGGCACAATACGCAATATTTAGGAAATGCATGAATCTTCTCACACTTCAGACCCAAATCAGACATCATCTTCTAGGTTTCGTACCAGCTGTCGGGCACGTTATTTCCCGGAGGCATAGAATCTTTCAGGAACTTCAGAAGTATCGTGAATGACTTGTTGCTCCATCCATTTAGACACTTAATCTGGAAAAGTTAGACAAACAATGATAGGGTGGAATAATTTGCATTCTCATAAATTGGTCTTCTAGTATCATTTATGAACTTTTCATACTTATCCGCACGCGTTCCTTAACTGGAAGGAATGTCATCTTCGGTAGGATTACTATCACCTAGGGCAGACTCTACCATATCATCCATTACTTCTCCTGGAAAGAAGTTATCGTTTTCTTCTTCTTCTGCCGCATGACCGTCTTCTTCTTGTGCCGCATTACCGTATTCTTCTGCTCCTTCCCCGTGATATAGCCAGGTTGTATAAAGTCTAGTAAAACCATGTTTAACGATGTGAAACTCAACGATTTCTACCTTCTGCCAGTACTTATTCTTACATCTATCGCACGAGCAGAGAATCTTCTCTAACACGATCTTATTATGTGCGGGTGCAAATTCAATGAAAGCAGCAACTCCTGCGATAAACTTAGATTGCATGCGTTGTTGCCAATCCACGTACATCTAGTCCTTAACTCTGTTGTACTCATGGGCCATGTTAGACTGTATAACATCTAAATTGTAGGTTATGGTGACTATATTAAGAAATCTAAGAACGTGATGGTTACTGACAAAGAAGAAAATCCATAGAGGCAAGTTTGTTGTTGAAACGAATAAATTATCGATAAACAAAGTTAGATTTGAAGATACCCAAGTATGAGTTATATTCTGTGTATGCGTGTTTCAATTTATAATTTCGCTTAAGTGTAGGCTTATTAGTGTGTATATGCTTTGTGTGTGCGTTTGTTGTGTATTCGTATTGTATGTGTGTGTTTCGGCTGTTTGGAGTAAGGCTTCTATCCCATTACGAATGTATAGAGCAGACATCCATTCACTTATGTTTTCATCCGTTTCGAGTAAATTTCGACAGCACCTCCCTGCTGTTCTCCGAGTACACTATAATAGAATAGATAATCATTTCAATACTGTGAAACAATATTGAAATGAACATCTAATCTATCTTTGTACACGGAGAACCAGTTGAAAAGTATCGACAAAATAACTCGAAACGAATGAAAACACAAGTGAATGCAGGTATTTGCTTTATACATTCCTAACTTATCCATACTGGACAAATATATCGGTTATCATACGATTGAATCTTCTCGTCACATAAGCTACATGATGGTTGATAGTACCGAACTATACCGTCCGATATTTAACAACCTTCGTATTGTTCTATGTCACGAAGAGCATTGAACGTATGTTAACCGATACACGAGGACTAAGTCGTGCTTTGATTTTCTTATATGAGTATCGATGAGAATATGGAAGTTTCATATTATCATCGAGTATCATATATTGTTTTTAACTTGAATATTTAACTTGAATAGGTTTTACGGTTACGTTTCGTTATTAAGAGTACGAAGTTTTTAATTTAGGATAAATTTTTCTTGCGTTTACGGTAAAGTCGTGCATTTACGTTATCATCAAGTATCCTACTGAAGAAACTAGTGCACCCTAAACCCTAATCTTAATTAACCCAAATTAACCAAATTAACCCTAATCATCACCCTAACTCAAATTATCCCTAATTAACCCAAACTTAACCCAATTAACCCTAATTATCACCCTAACTCAAATTATCCCTAATTAACCCCAAAATAACCCTAATTAACCCCCAATTAACCCTAATCAACAGCCTAACACAAATACACTCAATTTTACCTAATTAACCCAAATTAACCATAGCCCAAACCCTAAACCAAATTAACCCAACCCTAATCATCACCCAAACCCCAAACTAAATTAACTCAAGCCCAAACCAAAATTAACCCTAATTATTCTAATTTAACCCTAACCCTAATCATCACCAACCCTATTTTACCAAATTAACCCAAAATAAGCCTAACCCTAACCCTAACCCTAAACCGAACTCTAACCCTAATTAACCCCCAATTAACCCGGAAATAGCTGTAACCCTAATCCTAACCCAAAAATCAACAATAACACAAAAAAAGCATAAATATAAGTTCAAAATGGAAAATAACTCACCTCAGTAGTAGTTTTGCCCGCGGCAAAGTGCTCGACGAGGTAGAGGTGGCCGGGGATTCTACTATCGATGAGACACAGTCAATGACGAGCTTGCGGGAGACTATGGTGCGGCCAACGACGACGAGAAAGTCGACGATGGGTGTATCGGCGACGAGGAAGTTGACGATGGGCGGTGGTGGCGAGGAGGCGCGCGCGGGAGGTCGATCGCGGGAGGAGTTGGGAAATTTTGGGGACGCGATGAGGAAATTACTGACCTTTTTTTATAAATAACCCTTTGTTGTCCCGACGGATTAATCCGTAGGCCTTTTTTTTTGCGGCTTTGTAAGGCCAAATAAAAGATTACATTTTGATATTTCTTAATTAATCCGCAGGTCACCGTAGTGGCAAACCGATGACCCTACGGATTAATCCGTAGGGACAATAAAAAGTTGTCTCTACGGATTCCTATAACCGTAGGGGCAACCCCTTATTGTAGTAGTGTATGGTCTGTTGTGAACGTACTGAAACTTACCACACACGCACCTACCACCCACCCCACCCCTCAAACAAAAAAATTAAAAAACCCTCTTTTTTTATTCCTTGAATTAGGGTCCATACTTTTATAGGGATTGATATAATAGATTTTATAAATAAATTCTGGATCCGTATTCAAACTACTTTCCCATATTAGGAATAAGAGTATATAAGATTAGTACTGCATTATATTATATGCTAATACTACTGAGAATAATATTATTATACTTAATTAGGAAAGTTGAGGATTGAATCTAAACTAAACCATACCTATATATAGATCATAAGAGGTATAGAGGAAAACAATTTATGATTGTTGTAAAAAATTTAGAAGGATGAGGATATGATAAAGTTGAGAGAAGAAAGAGGAAAGTGGAGATAGACATAGAGAAAGAGAGTGAGGGAAAAAGAGGAAGCAAATTTCTCAATCTGGCCAGCTCTCTCAGTCTCTGTCCAACTTCCGCTTTCCTTCAATATTTCATCACACGACTGGACTGGATTAATCGGTTTTGATAGTCAACGAGATAATCAAGATATTAAACTTCTACGTACATATGCTTTTCTTTATTTATTTTCTTTATGGTGTTTAGATTGTTTGGTGCATACACATTATAATTTTATACATACATACCTTGCTGAAAATATTTTGTCTGAAAATATTTTGGTAAGGGTGATTAATTTCAAGATTTTATTGTTCCTATTGATTTCTTTATTCTCTTATTATATTATATATTTTCTATTTTATTTATCATTTTTCTTTGTTAGCTAGAAGCGAAAACTTATGATACTATGCATAGAAGAAAGCTTAGTAGTTTTGATGATGTTGTACACAGTTTTTCATTGGTCATACTACAAGTTATTAGCATAGTTTTATATCTTATATAATTTATAAATTATGTTGCTACTCTAGATGATTGATTGATATATACCAAAGATTTTTTTTTTTATAAACGGTTTAAATAAGTTTTAACTATAATATTTGAATAAAGATATTTCACTACTACAATAATGGGTTGCCCCTACAGAGATATTTGTAGGGACATAAAACTCCACCGTAGATCCAAACGCCGCAGGTGCAAGTTTTCATCCTGAACATGTCCCTACATAATAATAATTGCCCCTACGTCTTACTCCATAGGGATATTTATCCCTACGGATTACTCCGTAGGGAAATAATCTTTATTTAATTTATTGGTTTATAAAATAAAATACTTGCCTCTACGAGTTTATCTGTAAGACCTGATAGATTCCCCTACGGATTTATTCGTAGGTCCAGATAAATGCCCTTACGGATTAATCCGTAGGGGCATGTTTTATCCGTGTTACTGAGTCCATAGGGATAAAATATCAGGTATCATGATATTTTGTCCCTACGGCTAACTGTATAGGGGCAAACATTGCACCTACGGATTAATCCATAGGGGTTACAGCTGACGTTACGGATTAATCCGTAGGAACAAAATATCAGGGTCTTTTTTTTAAAAATGGGTTTCCTGTTTTTCCCCGCCGTGTGAACAATAATATATACACCATATAACCAAATATTCATAATCAACATCTCACGCAAAATATATAAAAGAAATAAACAAACGGAATACGATATCAATCTAAATAATCGTGAACAAGCAAATAACCGTCAATATCGTCCAAAATATATATAATATGTATCAGATAAGTACATACATCCTCAAAAATATAAAAAAAAAGAGCTACCCTAGCTCGGTCCAACTCCTCCACCTCTGATAATCACCGTAATTTGGCGCATCTGCTCCTCGATGTTGGATATATGTATGCCCTAGAGGTCATTATATGTCTAGTGGATGCTTGAACATGTATATATGTATATAGATTACTTTCTTGCTCGACATGATAGTATGCTATCTGGTTTACTTTATCTTCACATGTTCATTTGATCATGCATTTTATTCATTTGGCACATGTTGATAAAGCCCTTAAGATATTTGCTTGACTATTTGGACTATGATGCGGATCATACTAGTGGGACACGTGTAGTTTATAAGTATATCCTTGAACTGTTCCTAGTCGTGGATGTATCGAGAAGGGGCATCGATATTCCAGAATAGATTAGTGTATACCATTCTTGTCCCATATGATGAGCGATGGATGATCACATATCCATTTGGTGTGGTGATACCAAAAATTATATACGGGTGCTCAGTGGAGACTGGGTGCACTGAACGGACTCGTCAAGAACTCTTATGTGGTATTATATCTATCGTCGGATAGCAGTTCTCAGATGACACTGGTACAGGTTAGTCTGTAGACCCAAGATTGTCATAGAGTCTTGTGTGTCCTGCCACTGTACTTAGATCTCTACCCTACCACGGCTCTACTGAGTCGTGCAAACAGGTGGTACGGTCCCGAGGCACATGGAGGCAATGAGCGATAGGAGGGCTTTCGTCTCTCCCGGTATTGGGGGTTGATATTATGCTATGCTCGATTGGCTATAACAGGAAGTCTCTGGCCAGGGCTGCTGAGATTTACTGATAAGCGTTATCAGTAGTTTCTTGATCTGTTATGAGCCATACACCAGCATGACTTATTGAGTTATTGGGGTCGAAGATACCATCCCTAGACTCGTATGCAACATATCTGACGAGGAGACCAGACTATACGGTAAGTGTTGCCAGTTGGCTCGACGGGAGTTTTGACAGCTTTGCTAGTTTTCTTCTGATCGCTCAATACCCGGATAGCCATTACGTTTAGCTGACCGCTTGCGGCTTGTGGGTGTTTGATATGATCATCACTACTGCCGGCGTATTGACGAGTCTTAGAGTCCCACACAGGAGTTTCCTAGCCCAGACGAAACAATATGGTGTGCATATGAGATATGCACGGGGACCCGATTAAATACGTGTATGTGATACCGTATTTTAGTCGGGCGTTTTTTTATTGGTCGGGTCGTATGTGATATGACCGGTCTGTTAAATCAAGTGTTGATTTAACATTTGACTTTTAGCTCAATTTCTTTATTAAAACCTTTCTTTATATTTGATATTTGCATGCATGTATGCACATGTTGATGTGCATGGACATATACATGCATACATTGTATCATGGTTGTTGATATACACTTGATGGAAATGCAAGACTCACATGAAACTTATATTTATATATATTTGTATTTAAGTTAAAAGAAAAGAAAAAGAAAATTGATCCATGGTTATCTTTCTACACACTTCCAAACTAAACCACACTTCATCTAATATTTAATCTTGGATTAGTTTTTCTTTTGGCTTTTAATTAACTCATTTGCAATAATATCTAGATTTAAATTACCATGGTTTGAGAAGAGAGAAAGAAAATATATATTATTTTCTATTCGCTTTCTTCATTTTCTTTCATATTATTCTGGAGCTCTTGAGTTGCCATTATCTTCTTCCTCATTCTCTTGCTCTCTTGAGTTCTCAAAAGGAGTGAGTGAGTTAAAAATATTGGGTTTTGAATAAAGAAAACAAACTACCTCATCATTCTACTCTAATCTATCGAAATAGTTTATAGTGTTAGCTTCATCTTCTTCTTTGATCAAGTGGAGCTAAAAGCTTGGATCAAGTAAACTTTGAGTGGATTATCGTGGACAAAGGAGCTTACTAGCAAGCCTTTTCAAACTCTCAACGATTCTAGGAGTCAACGCAAGAAGACTACAAAGGTTGTATTCTTTTCACTTAGCCATAATATGTTCATAGTATGTGATACTTTAGATGTTACCCTAGACTTCTAGTTAAAGATTCTTGTTATGTTTGCTTAGCATCTCTATAAATATTAAAGTGGCCTGTGTGATGCTTCCATACTCTACAGTAGGTGCTAGGGAAACCCAACAATGGTATCAGAGCTACTAGGCATTAGATGTTGACCTATTAGGGGTTCTTACTATGTGACAGTATGGCGAAGTATAGGCTCTTACCCCCAGGGTGTCCCGAGACCGGAAGGTGTTCTGACGGGTTGTAATCCTCGCGAGAGGGCATGCATAAAAAGTAGCTGCTGAGGAACCCGTTGGTGCCACGGCGACCCCATTGGATGGGGTGGCTGCCTGACCAACAATGGTATCAGAGCCAAGCTAAAATTTTAGACACGGTATTAGAACTATTATGAAAATGAAATCAACTCCGAAAACACGATATGTGAAACCCTAGTTTTTGCTCTCTGAAATTTTTTTAAAAAGTAGTTTTAAAATTTTTTAAACAACTGCAGAACACTATTTGGGATAATATAAGAACACAGGCAAAATACGAGGGCTTGTGCTCGGATTTTGGCCGAGCACAAGACCACCAAATCTGGCCTGCTCGGCCCCCATTGCTCCATTGAACCTCGTATTTCTCCAGTGCTCTGTTGTCTTCAGATATTGTTTGCTTAGCCTAAATTTTCATGTGATGATTGTTTGATTAGGGGCTAATTCGTAGTGTTTCATAGTCGTATATTCTAACACTGTATTAATAACCTTGACAATGTTTAGCAGTTCGAACGAACTTCAAAACCCCACATCTTGACCTCGCTGAAATTTCTAAGTGCTGTAATTTTCCTAAGTTAACTTTATATTCAATAGTCGTGCAAGTATCCTATGGACCCTCTAGATGAACATAATAACCTTAACTAAATTCTATGCCCACGGAACCGCGATCGAACCTTCGGGTTTGCCGTAGTTCCCTGGTGTCATAGGCGAGGCGTTGGTTAACTCCTTCTACGGCTGGACCATAGACACTGTGGCGCGTTTTTTAGTATTTATAACTTTGATCAAGTGTTGAGCTCTCGGGGTAAATTGTGGGTGTATATTGATTCGATCGAAACGTTAAACATCGTCTTAATATATGTGATTGTGATAATTGCAATTGTTGTTTTTCACTTTCTTTTCTGTGACCGTAAGTGTAGTATGTGGTGTATCGCCAGTTTCCTTACTATATATCAATGACAATCGGGATACGCATACTTGCTTACATTGATGATATGAGATATTATATGTTGCCGAGATATGATGTGCAGGATTGTCGCGATCGAATAGCCGGGGGTTTTATATTAGATGAGAGTCTTTATTTTCATTCATGTAAAAGTTAATTATATGTAATATTCTTTTATTTAGGGCACTTACGGGTTGAGGATGATGTCACCATTATTGTATATTATTTACTTTTCCGCATTAGGATAAACCCAAGGAGGGGAGCACAAGTGACCGGGTTCTAGGGTTCAGTGGGAGGCCATCTCGAGGAGTCGAGACCGGGTCTCCTAAACTCTAGAATTGGCAGGGTCACTTTCCGCTCTCGTAGGTGTCTAAGGGTGTGGACTTGGCTATTCATCGCGACCGTGGAATCCGTATTTTCTATTGTTGGCTGAATACAAATACGGACCTCCTAAATATCCTTTTATTTGCATATGTGCTTCTGTTGTTGATATTCTATAATATGATTACTTAGTATCTAAGACGAATGGATTATTATTATATATATGATATGTAATAAACATTGCTTATATTTTACACCTGCGCTAGTCCCGCCCCGCTATGCCGTTAGTTAAGTAACCTAACGGTACATAACGGGACACTGTGGCGAATGTAGATGATATAAGTATACGTTATATTTTCGTTTCTTTTCTGTGATGGCTTAGGAACTTAAATGATGGGACTACATTAATAAGATTGATGAATAGAAAAAGAAGCCTAAAGATGTTGTAGAATCGGATTTGAAACACACTCGGCCTTTTTTTAATGAAAAATGCAAGTTTCAAAAGATGCGGAGCTTAAGGCACTCCTTTTCTAAACCGTTTTGATTCTACAACGAGATCAAGTTCAAAGCGTTAATGGTTTTCATAAAACCATCCGCAACCCTCCGTCATTTTAGGAAGCAGAGTACTTAGTATTCGTACTACGTATGTTGATTATAGTCAAGGCGTAGTGTACGATAGCTAAGTGATGTCTTCCTACAAAGCATATGATGCGATCAGTTAGGACATTCATGCGATTATGTTGATCATATTCAAGGGTCATATTGGTGGGTCTAGTTAATCTTGAAATGACGGGTAGAACTTGACTAGTGCTTATGATAAGTTGACCATAGCCAAGGTCATAAGCAGCTAGGGGTAAAAACCATATCGGGAGTTTCAAGAGTTGAAATTTGCAATGAGATTGCATACCATCTATATGATAGTTGGATCCCGATCCCACTGTGAGTAAGAGTTACTCCCAGGAGAGTTTTGCACTTTACAATTAGCTAATCCAGTAGGTGCCTAGAAAGGTGTCAACGGGGTTTGACCTCTGGGAAAACGAGGTTTATTTTAATTAGGTCCGTGCGAAAGCACGGGGAACCTCCCTCAAAGTACCGACACTGGCTTGGCTGACCGGTTAGCGAAATTGTAGAATGTAATTAATCCTGGTTAGTTTTCTTTTAAGGTTTTGAAAGAAAATTTGATAAAAGTAGTGGGAGACATCAATTAGATAAGATAATAACCAATCTAATTCTTTGCAAGAACATTTCGCTGAGTGTATTCTTTTCTCTCTCCTAATGGTAGATACCGATGATGGGACTTAAGCTTCTTTTAGAGAAAAACAAACTGAGAGGACCGAATTATAAAGAATGGTTGAGGAGCTTGAACATTGCACTCACATATAATAAAGTATTATATGTCCTCACTACCAAAGCCCCACTCGTCTCAGGACCCGAATCATCTGTTTCGGATAGGGAGATCCGAAAAACATGGGATATTGACTGCAACACGGCCAAGTGCCCCGCGCTTGCTTTTATGGACAGTATCCATCGTAAACAATACGAGAAGATGGATGTGCAATCCATCTTTCTTCATACAAAGGAGTTGTATAAAGAGCAATCTCGTACTATACGATATGAGGCATCTCGAAAGTTGTTTCAGATGAGGATGTCCCCTGGCGCATCAGTAGAAGAACACGTTTTGAAGATAACTGATCTTATAGAAGAACTTGAGGAGCTGGGATGGACCATGGATAATAAGCAATATACAGATATTGTTCTGCAGTCTCCCCTCGCCTTTGCTCCGTTCATAGTGAATGTCAATATGAACGATTTGAAGAAATCATTGCATGAACTTCTCAATATGTTGAGAAGTGCAGAGTGCATGCTGAAAACAGTGAAGGCTCCCGCTCTGCTTGCTGGTCCATCTTCCTCTTCCGTCCCAAAAGCTAAGGCCAAGAGAAAGAAGAAGAAGAAACCCATCAAACCGAAAGGTGGAGTTAAAAAGGCGAAGGGGAAAGACATATCTGGGGCCGCGGGAAGTGGAAAAGGAGAATGTTTTTACTTCCATAAGTCGGGACATTGGAAACGCAACTGTGTTGTGTATCTTGTTGATTTCAAGAAGAAGAAGCATGCTGATGCTTCCGTTTCAGGTGTGTTTGTAACTGAGAACTGTTTTTAAATTAACTCTGCATCTTGGGTATTATATACCGGTTCTAGTTCTCAAATCTGCAATTATATGCAGGGATTGAGAAACAGTAGAGTTTTGAAGACTGGAGACCATACTCCGCGGGTTGGAAATAGTTCCAATGTACATGCTGTATCCGTAGGAGAGTATCATCTGGGGTTGCCTTCGGGTTGTATTTTGGTTTTGAACCCTTATTATTTTTTACCTAGTATGCTATGAAATATAATATCCGTTTCTTTGTTAGACAATGAAGGATATCATTTTGTGTTGCAAAATAATGTTATGAATATTAACTTGAATCAAGGGTTGATTGGGTATGGTACACTAAATAATGATATTTACGTCCTGAACCAACACACAGTTTTCAATATACAACATACTAATAAAAGAAAATTTTCAGATATAAATGAAGGTTTTCTTTGGCATTATAGACTTGGTCATATTAATGAAACAAGACTAAGCAAGCTACATAAAGATAGATATTTGAATCCATTTGAATATAAATCTTATGCGAATTGCCAGACCTGTATCAAAGGTAAAATGACCAAAACTCTGTTTATTGGACATGGAGAAAGAGCTGTGGAACTCTTAAGGCTCATACATAGTGATGTATGCGGACCAATGTCTACATATGCTAGAGGTGGTTTTTCATACTTCATTACTTTTACTGATAATTTCTCAAGATTCAGACACGTGTTTTTGTTAAAACATAAGTCCAAAGCTTTCGAGAAATTCAAGGAGTATAAACTTGAAGTAGAGAAACAAATATGCTTGAGCATCAAGAAACTTCGATCGCATCGAGGTGAAGAGTACTTACGTACAGAGTTTTCCGACTTCTTAAAAGAGAATGAGATTCTCTCTCAGCTCACTCATCCTTACACACCACATCACAACGGTGTGTTAGAACGGAGGAATCGTACCCTATTAGATATGGTACGGTCCATGATGTGTGATGCTGTGTTACCGCTTTCCTTTTGGGGCATGCATTGGAGACAACAATGTATTATCTGTTAAACATGGTTCCAACCAAGACCGTGTCTACCACTCCATATGAGATATGGAGTGGAAAGAGACCATCTCTTAAAAGAGTTAGGATATGGGGTTGTCCGGCTTTTATTAAAAAGCAGAATCCAGACAAACTCGAGACACGATCGGTCATGTATAAATTTATGGGATATCCAAAACATTCATATGGATATCTATTCTACCACAAGGAGCAACAAAAGGTGTTTGTTTCTCAACATGCCACATTTTTAGAAAATGAAGTTTTCACAAATAATACTGAAGGCAATGCGGTAAAACTAGAAGAGGTTCTAGAGACACAAATTACTCAGGACGAATTGGTTGAAACTGATGTTGCAGTAGAATTTCAAGAAGCTCAGCCACTCCGGAGATCTAGTAGAACTTCTCGCCCACTGGAGAGATACTATGGGTTTCTCATTGATGGTGATAGAGAAAATTGCATCATGGATGATGAGGACCCTGCTAGTTTTCAGCAAGCTATCACGAGTGGAGTCTGTAACGGGAAGTCCCTAGCCAGGACTGCTGAGATTTACTGACTTCTTAAGTACTATGCTCGATTGGCTATAACAGGAAGTCCCTAGCCAGGACTGCTGAGATTTACTGATAAGTGTTATCAGTAGTTTCTCGATCTGTTATGAGCCATACACCGGCATGACTTATTGAGTTATTGGGGTCGATGATACCATCCCTAGACTCGATATGCAACATATCTGATGAGGAGACCGGACTGTACGGTAAGTGTTGCCAGTTGGTTCGACGGGAGTTTTGACAGCTTTCCTGGTTTTCTTCTGATCATTCAATACCCAGGTAGCCATTACATTTAGCTGACCGCTTATGGCTTGTGGGTGTTTGATATGATCATCATCTATTGTCGGCGTATTGACGAGTCTTAGAGTCCCACACAGGAGTTTCCTAGCCCAAGCGAAACGATGTGGTGTGCATATGAGATATGCGCGGGGACCTGATTAAATACGTGTATTTGATACCGTATTTTAGTCGGGCATTTTTCTATTGGTCAGGTCGTATGTGATATGACCGGTTTGTTAAATCAAGTGTTGATTTAACATTTGACTTTTAGTTCAATTTCTTTATTAAACCCTTTCTTTATATTTGATGCATGTATGCACATGTTGATGTGCATGGACACATACATGCATACATTGTATTATGGTTGTTGATACATACTTGATGGCAATGCAAGACTCACATGGAACTTATATTTATATATATTTGTATTTAAGTTAAAAGAAAAGAAACAGAAAATTGATCCATGGTTATCTTTCTACACACTTCCAAACTAAACCACACTTCACCTAATATTTAACCTTGGATTAGTTTTTCTTTTGGCTTTTAACTCATTTGCAATAATATCTAGATTTAAGTTACCATGGTTTGAGAAAAGAGAAAGAAAATATATAATATTTTCTATTCTCTTTCTTCATTATCTTTCATATTATTCTTGAGCTCTTGAGTTGCCATTATCTTCTTCCTCATTCTCTTGCTCTCTTGAGTTCTCAAAAGGAGTGAGTGAGTTAAAAAGATTGGGTTTTGAATAGAGAAAACAAACCACCTCATCATTCTACTATAATCTAGCCAATTAGTTTAGAGTGTTAGCTTCATCTTCTTCTTTGATCAAGTGGAGCTAGGTGCTTGGACTAAGTGGACTTCGGATGTATCATCGTGGACAAAGAAGCTTACTAGCAAGCCTTTTCAAACTCTCAACGATCCTAGGAGTCAACACAAGAGGACTACAAAGGTTGTATTCTTTTCACTTAATGATAATATGTTCATATTATGTGATACTTTAGATGTTACCCTAGACTTCTAGTTAAAGATTCTTGTTATGTTTGCTTAGCACCTCTATAAATATTAAAGTGGCATGTGTGATGTTTCCATACTCTACAGTAGGTGCTAGGGAAACCCAACACTCGATTCGTCCCTGAGTCGTCAAAACCTAGACTAATGAAGGAGCATACTGTGCGGGAGTCTGAGCGGACTGTGGAGCTGCAGGAGTGGTCTGCGCAACTGCAGCCGAGATAGTGGCTTCTGGAGCCGCAGCGAAAGGAGATGCATGTGGAGCCGCAGCCGAAGTAGCATGTCGCATCTGTTAAATTTTGTTTGTAATAAACGAGTAAGAACGGTGTATTAGATTTTAGTCAAATTCGTACCATTATCAGGTTATTGCGAAACCTCAATCTAAGAATACTTACAGACTTAGGCCTCGTTTGGGTATCTAGTTTGGAAAACCGTAGTTTATTTTAATTAGATAGTTTTGTGTAAGTATGATTAATCAAAGCTAAATCTATAACCAAATAAGCTCAGGCTACTAATATTGCATATATTACAATTTATAATTTGATATAATATTTTACTATTAAGTAATATACGTACTAACATCTCCTTCAACTCCTCGACGGTGGTCTTCAAGGTGGCAACATCATGCTCCAGACATCGCTCATGGGGGTAGGGGAAGTAACCGCCGGAGTGGAAACCAACCTCATATGGGCCCTGATAGGACCCAGTCCCTGGCATCTCTCCCAACCTCTGTGGTGCCCTCCGTGTGCGGTTTCCAGGACTGGGGTCAGTAATATCGGATCGGTCTGTCCACTAAAATCGATCCACGATGCCTCCGCCTGCTCCACTACCCGCTCCACCACCTACATTAACCATTAAAATATAAGTATATCATTTAAATTTGAACTTATTAAAAAAAATTCATTCGAATTAGAATAAATATTAACACTTATGCAATACTCTTGGGTAGCGATGTCAGCGAATCGAAGCACGCCCGTGGCGGGATCTGTCGAGGTTCCGTGGACGGCAAGATACGTGGTCATCACGCTCAGTGTACTACCCTGCGCCAGGGTCTGAGCTCTCTGCAATTCGCCAAAAATTTACATATATTATAAAATAACTCTTAATATTATATTATATCAAAATAGATCTATTGTAATTTACCGATACCTCCATGGCATGAGTAATGTTCCTCGAGCCACCTGTATAATTGGCGCGCGTGACCTTTCTTCGCCGATTTCCTATACTCCTTATTTTGATCGGCCATTTTCTGCACAACACATTCAGATTTAGTTTTCTAATTAAGCAACAAAAAAAATAAATTATATAATAAACAATGAATTACATTTAAATTACAAACCTGTTTGCGCTGAGAGTTATAATATTGGCACAAGAGAGGCCACGTATCTAAGTCGACTCTCGAAAAGACCGGAATATGTAGGAGAGCTGCTCTCTCTACTTCGGGGGTCTCCAGCCATACTAAATAGCAGTCAAACTTCAGCTCATTCCTATTGTATCGGACCTTTGATTGCATGTTCTTCATCATGCCCAGATACAGAGCGTAAAGATCGAGCACTCTCTCAGGGTGATCAGGGTCGGGTACAGGTTGAAAGTCGTAATCCAATTGCAAATACAAAAAATAATGTATTTAAATTGCAAGTGTTAAATAATAATTAATATATTGGATAAGTCAAATGAAAATATATATTAATACCCGAGCCTAATCCCAAAAGAAGGAAAATGAGCGCCGGTGCTGATCGCCCCACTCAACGTAAAGTGGACACTTCTTTTTGATGCAACTCTTATCCCCCATATACTGGCCCAACCTCTTGGCATAATCGCCAGTATAGTGATAATCGGAGGTAAAGAAGAGGGGAATGGTGCCTCCCACTAGCTCTATCGGGCCTCAGCCTGTGAGACCGATTCGGCCTTTGAGTCCTCTCTCGGGATGGGACTGCCCTGCATCTATAAGAAATATCAAGACAAGCAATATTAAGACAAAATGGTATTAAAAAATTAATGATTATCGAAAATTGAAGTGCGATATATACCTCCGGTGATAGCAGAATGAGCCTGGGCCCGAGTAGCAGCGTGAGCGAGACGATAGTTCCGAGGAACAGCCGGTGATCCGGACGTGGACACATCCCCTCCAACTAGAAAATAAATATTGACGATAAAATTACATGAAATTCATGTTTATTCTCAGAGGATATGTAAAATGAATAAATATTTTATATTTATTTATACCAACCTGTAGATTGAGCGGAGAGTACGGAAGTGGCGGGAGTGGCCTATGCACCAGATGTGGATGCACCACCTATAATTAGACAATTAAAAATAGATTATATATGTAATTGTAAAAAGAATGTGTATATCAATAATATAATATTCTAAATCAATATGCATGCAATATAGGATATATAAACATACCCGTAGGTGCGGTGGTGGCTTCTGCCCGAGATGTGGAGGCACCACCTACAGCTAGACAATCAAAAAAGGATTATCTAAGTAAGAGCAAAAAGAATGTATATATATTTATTATATAACAATCGTAATTGTTGGGACCCTAGCACCGGTCACTATACAAATTTCATATTATCAAGTATCATACGTTTAGTTTAAGATTTTATTTGAATTAGTTTTACGTTTCAATTTCAAGGTTTTGAAATTTTTAGTTTAGGATAAAGTTTTTTAAAGTTAAGGGTTTTCGTAATCAAGTTTAAGATTTTGGATTTAGGGATGGGGTTAGAATGGGATTTAACAAGATTTCAATGTAAAGGAGAATGATGATCAATTAAGATTTGACCTTATTTGTATGTGTGTGTATGTGTGTGTATGCTTGTGTGTGTGTGTGTATGTATGTGTGTTTGTGTGTATATGCTTGTGTGTACGTGTGTGTCTGTGTATGCGCACACGTACACACAGACATACACACACATAAGATGTGGAGGCACCACCTACAGCTAGACAATCAAAAAATGATTATTTAAGTAAGAGCAAAAAGAATGTGTGTATATTTATGATATAACATTCTAAATCAATATGCATGCACTATAGCATATATAAACATACCTCCAGGTACGGTAGTGGCCCCTACCTCTGATGTGGATGCACCACCAACAGCTAAACAATTAAACATTGACTTTATAAGTAATGTTGAAATAAATATGCGTGTATATGTATAATATTACATTCAAAATGAATATGCGTGCACTATACCTGGAAGTGTGGTAAAGTCAACACGGAAGGAGTCATCCGAAGGGGATACCGATCGGGGTGCAAGACCAGCCCTCTGAAGCTCCCTTCATAGCTCCCCGGGATGCAGAATCGCTCTGCCTCTGCCGCGGCTAGTGCTCCTGCTGCCCCTCGCTGCTCCGGCCATCGTCATCAAACCTAGATAAGAGTACAATCATTACATATGCATGAAATATATGTATAGATCGTAGAAATATGAAGTAATAATATAACATTACTGATAATCTTTTTCTTTTCGTAGACGCATTAGACATATCTAACTTGGAATTCATCATCAATATCATTTCTAACTCACGTAACTTCACGATACGCCGAAAACAACCCGTCTTTCAAAACAGACGGTTGGAGCACTCAAGTTTTCTCTCTTCTTCATCTTCATCACTGTCCTTCATACGATCCTCGAATTCTAGGACATCGTAAACATCCCTGGGATTCCAACGGAATACGAAACTCCATCCCGGATGCTTCAAGCACTGTGAGTAGTATGGAACGCTTGGTTCGGAAAGATAAATAGATCGTCCTGACCGTAAAATCGAAGTGTGTTCACATTATTCAATCCATATTCATCTTTCCAAGTCCAGAGATTGTTTCTCCACATACCCGTATCGGTTCGTGTATCGTACCAAGTACACTGAAATATATAAAATAGTTCTGACCGTCCGGGATATTGGATGCCAAGTATGCAATTTAAGTATCCATAATAAATCACACCATCTGATCTTACCGTCGCAATCCTACTATTCTGAGTGGTTCGAGATGTTTCTATGTCCCTAATATCAAATTTGTACCCAAGGACACCGAATCCTTTATAATATGCAACCTCCATGCTAGGAAACTGAGCTAAACATCTTGAATCTCTCTCTAATGATGCAAACAAGTTCGGATCGTGGATATAACAAAATAAATTTTATGGCAAATACATAACGATATAAGTTTAGATTAAGACTGGTAGCAATAACATGTTATTCGAACAACTTACATGATCTGCAATCCAATCACAAAAATTATCCTGATGATATTTTTCCATTCGTTCATCATTCCAATCAGGATGCCCCTCATGTACCTCATCAATATGAATTCTGTTCTCAGCGATAAATTATGATATTGATATTATATCATTTCATACACACAAACACAAATATAACAATTAATCCAAAAAAAATTACTCTATAATTTCTTCAAGAAATATGCTATTGAGGAGGATAAACCGATATATCTTGTTGATAAATATAGTGTATACTCTCATATAATCTGCTTTATCATATAACCCGTGCTGAATTCTCCGAGGCCGGTTAAGCTTCATCTCAATGTTCTCGTTCAGATAGCGGGAACAAAATGTGGTTACTTCATCTAGAAAATAACCTTACATGATAGAAACTTTTGGTCGATTTCTATTGCGTATATACTTTTTAAGAGTGTAGTGATACCTAAAGAAAAATATATTAAATAAATAAATACGGGCATATAGGACAATAATAATTTTACAAAATGCGTGAAACGAATAAAATTCACGTACCTTTCGACAGGATATATCCATCGATATTGTACCGGTCCGGAAAACTTAGCCTCGGTTGCAAGATGAACCGTCAGGTGTATTATGATATCGAAGAATAACGGTGGGAAAATACGCTCAAGATTACAAAGCATCAATGAAATATAATTTTCTAGATTCTCCAGCGTCACAACATCCAAGGTTTTAGCGCACAATTCTCTAAAAAAGCAACAAAGGTCGTTTATTATTAGACCAACCGATTCGGGAAGGGAAGTCCTGAGGGCTAATGGGATAAGGTGCTCCATAATAACATGGTGATCATGATTTTTCAGCCCATCGATCTTGTCTTTCAAATTTTGTATCTTCTTGCTAAATGATCCTGAGAAATCTGTGAGAACTTTGAAATCATTAAACACCTACAGGAATCCTTTCTTCTCCAGTTGTGACATATGATACGCGGTATTGGGAAATACAAACTTTCCTAGTTTACCCGCTATCGGTTTAGGATGCAATTCACATCTAATTTTCCAGTCCTGAAGATCCATCCGAGCACGGAGGTAGTCTTTCGATTTTCCGTCTTTATAAACAAGCAAGTTGAGTATGTACTCGGATACTCCCTTCTCTATATGCAAGACATTCAGACAATGACGCACTAAATTTGTTGACCAGTACGGAAGCTCGTAGAAAATGCTTAACTTGTTGCGGTAGGGTGGTTTGGCCTGTTTTGCCGAATCTATCCCGAAGGTCACATTATTGTAACCATCCCACTGAGCAGTCACGTCCTCTCCGGACAATAAGGCTGGAGGCCCAGGAAGCTCCTGATGACCATTAAAGTGAGCAGTGTCTAACCTGTAGAGATGGTCTAGTGGCAGGAAACGCCGATGACCACAATAAAAAACTTTCCTGCCAAAATTCAACCATTTCAATAATGTACATTGATGGAAATAAGGGCATGCTTTGTGACCATATACGAACCAATCTGATAGAATTCCATATGCAGGAAAGTCATTAATTGTCCACATTAAAGCCGTACGCATTGTGAAGGTTGTATCTGTGTTTGCATCGTAAGTCTCTACACTATCAATGAATAAAAGATTTTAACTCATCAATCAGAGGTCGGAGATAGACGTCGATATAGTTTCCCGGTGAGTTTGGTCTGTCAAAAGAAGATGCATCATATGGTAGGATTGATCCATAACCAACCAAGACGACATATTATAAACTATCATTACAAAGGGCCATGTGCTGTGGCTTCCAGTCATATAGTTGAATGGGCAGAAACCATCACTAGCGAGTTCGAGGATGACATTGCGAGGATCACTACTGAATATTTCATGCATCCTATCGTAATCCTTCCATGCCAGTGAATCTTTTGGATGGATCATTTTTCCATCTTTGCTTGGAGCAGCACGGTGATGCCAAATCGTTGCCTCGGCTGTTGTCTTGCACCTAAATAGCCTCTGCAGTCTCTGTGTTCTGGGAAAGCATCGTGCTATCTTGACAGGTATATCGGGTTTCTTATCAGATTCTTTCGGCTTATATCTGGCCTCTCCACATGTTGGACGCTCTTTCAAATCTTGAATGGGCAGAAACCATCACTAGCGAGTTCGAGGATGACATTGCGAGGATCACTACTGAATATTTCATGCATCCTATCGTAATCCTTCCATGCCAGTGAATCTTTTGGATGGATCATTTTTCCATCTTTGCTTGGAGCAGCACGGTGATGCCAAATCGTTGCCTCGGCTGTTGTCTTGCACCTAAATAGCCTCTGCAGTCTCTGTGTTCTGGGAAAGCATCGTGCTATCTTGACAGGTATATCGGGTTTCTTATCAGATTCTTTCGGCTTATATCTGGCCTCTCCATATGTTGGACGCTCTTTCAAATCTGAATTTTCTTTCCGGTACAACACCCAATCTTTGGGACCTGCATGAATTTTTTCACACTTCAGACCCAAATCAGACATCATCTTCTGGGCTTCGTACCATCTGTCGGGCACATTATTTCCTGGGGGCATAGAATATTTCAGGAACTTTAGAAGTATCATGAATGACTTGTTGCTCCATCCATGTATGCACTTAATCTGAAAAAGTTGGACGAACCATGATAGGGTGGAATACTTTGCATTCTCATAAATTGGTCTTCTAGAATCATTCATGAACTTTTCATACTTATCCGCATTCGGTCCTTGACCGGAAGGAATGTCATATTCGGTAGGAATACTATCACCAAGGGCAGCCTCTACAATATCCTCCATTTCTTTTCCTGAAAAGAAGTTATCGTCTTCTTCATCTACCGCATTACCGTCTTCTCTTTCTTCTTCTGCCGCATTACCATCTTCTTCTGCTCCTTTCCCGTGATATAGCCAAGTTGTATAAACTCTAGTAAAATCATATTTAACAATTTGAAGCTCTACGATTTCTATTTTATGCCAGAACTTATTCCCACATCTATCGCACAGATATAGAATCTTCTCTAACACGATCTTATTATGCGCGTGTGCAAATTCGATGAAAGCAACAACTCCTACGACGAACTTAGATTGCATGCATTGTTGCCAATCCACGTATATCCAGTCCTTAACTCTGATGTACTCATGGGCCATGTTAGACTGTATAACATATAAATTGTAGTTTATGATGACTATATTGAGAAATCTAAGTACGGGATGCTTACTGACAAAGAAGAAAATCCGTAGAGGCAAGTTTGTTATTGAAAAGAATAAATTATCGATTAACAAAATTAGATTTGAAGATACCCAAGTATGAGTTGTATTCTGTGTATGTATGATTCAATTTATGATCTCGCTTAGGTGTAGGGTTGTTAGTGTGTATATGCTTTGTGTGTGCGTTTGTTGTGTATTCGTATTGTATGTGTGCGTTTCGTCTGTCGGGGGTAAGGCTTCTATCCCATTAAGAATGTATGGAGCAGACACCATTCGCTTGTGTTTTTATCTGTTTCGAGTAAATTTCGGCAGCACTTTCCCATTGTTCTCCAACTACACCGTAATAGAATAGATAATCATTTCAATGCTGTGAAACAACGTTGAAATGAACATCTAATCTATCTTTGTATATGGCGAACTAGCGGAAAAGAACCGACGAAATAACTCGAAATGAATTAAAACACAAGTGAATGCAGGTGTTTTCTTTATATATTCCTAACTTGTCCATACTGGACAAATATATCGGTTATTATACGATTGAATCTTCTCGTCAAATAAACTACACGACGGTTGTTAGTACCGAACTATACTATTCGATATTTAAAAACTTTCGTATAGTTCTCTACCACGACGAACATTGAGCGCATGTTAACCGATAGACGGGGACTAAGTCACGCTTTGATTTTCACATATGAGTATTGATGAGAATATGAAAGTTTCATATTATCATCGAGTATCATATATTGGTTTTAACTTAAACATTAAACTTGATTCGGTTTTACGTTTACGTTTCGTTTTTAAGCGTTCAAAGTTTTTAGTTTAGGTTAATGTTTTCTTACGTTTATGGTAAAGTATTACATTTACGTTATCATCGAGTATTCTACTGAAAGAACTAGTGCACCCTAAACCCTACCCCTAATTAACCCAAATTAACCCTAACCATCACCCTACCTCAAATTATCCCTAATTGGCCTAAAATTAAGATAATTAAACCAAATTAACCTAATTAACCCAAATTAATCCTAATCATCACCCTAACTCAAATTATCCTTAATTAACTCAAAATTAAGCCAATTAAACCAAATTAACCCTAATAAACACCCTATCACAAATACACTCTATTTTACCTAATTAGCCTAAATTAACCCTAGTCCAAACCCTAACCCAAATTAAACTAACCCTAATCATCACCCAAACCCTAACCCAAATTAATCCTAGCCCAAACCAAAATTAATCCTAATTAACCCTAATCCTAATCATCACCAAATCTATTTTACCTAATTAACCCAAACTAACCCTAACCCTAAATATCAACCGAACCTTAACCCTACCTAATTAAACCTAAGCCTAAGCCTAACCATAACCCAAATTCCTAAACCCAAATTAACCCCCAATTAACGTGATCCTATCTATAACCCTAACCCTAATCCTAAAATCAACAACAATAGCACAAAAAACAGCATAATTATAAATTAAACTCGTAATTAACTCACCTCAGTAGTCACCGGCCGGCGGCAAAGAACTCGACGAGGTGGAGGAGGCCGGGAAGATGGATCTCAAAGAGGTGCTCGCGGCGAGAGTGTGGTGGCGACGAGGAAGTTGACGACGATGGGTGTGGTGGCGGCGATGCGCGGGCGCTCGATCGGAAAATTGGTGAGAAATTTTCATGACGGTGGGAAATTACTTATCCTTATTTTTTTTTTATAAATAACCCTTTGTTGGCCCTACAGATTAATTTATAGGATTTTATTTTGCGGCACCGTAGAGTCAAATAAAAGATTACATTTTAATATTTTTAAATTTATTTATGCCCCTACGGTAGGCACCGTAAGGGCAAACAGACAGCCCTACGGATTAATCCGTAGGGGCAATAAAAAGTTGCCCCTACGAATTCTTCTATCCGTAGGGGCAACCCTCATTATAGTAGTGTTTTTAGATATCCTTGATAAGTTTACATTTACAATTAGGGATGTAAACGAGCCGAACTCGAGCCAGCCAAGCTCGGCTCAAGTTCGGCTCGTGGTTCTTTTTGTCGACCCAAGTCCGGCTCGTTTAGTTAATCGAGCTAGAGATGCTCGGCTCGAGTCCGGCTTGATTAAACATGCCCAGCTCGTGTTCGGTTCATTTATGGCCTATTAACTAAACGAGCCGAGCTCAACTGAGCTCGTTTAGAGCTCGTTTGTGAGCTCGGCTCGTTTTCAGCTCATTTACTCATATTAATAGTATCTTCCAAGAAAAAACCATAATTAACAATAATGCTTAAAACTCAAGGTTTTGAGATATGGAAAAATTAAAAAACATTAACATCTAGGGCATTGAATGGATCTAAGTGCTGGGTTTTATATTTATCTCAGTACACTTTATATACTGTCATTTAATTGAATTAAGTGTTATGAGAGTTGTATAGAATCTGCTATATATTACGCATTACTGTTTTTTTCAAACTGTGTAACCCAGCCGAACCCGAGTCAATACCGAACGAGCCTGGCTGAGCTCGAGTCCGGCTCGTTTAATAAACGAGCCAGGCTTTCTGGCTCATGTCCGGTTCATTAATAAATGAACCGAATTTGAACGAGCTGATACCGAGCAGAATTTTAATCGAACCCGAGCTGGCTCGTTCAATTACCACCCCTATTTACAATTTTATACACTTCTAGTAGAAAATTTCTAAACGTTAATATTTTAAAATTTGTTATGCAACTCGGTTCCTATCTAGCTATACTATACTACTTATACTGCTCCTAAAAGAAAATTGATCAAAATTTTCTTCTGTCTATATTTTGCTACAAAAAATCTCGTATCTCAACAGTTTAGAATTTCTTGATTTCTCCTTCTAACACTTTCATTTAAAATTTTTATATAAAATCTTATATGATAACTAACTATATATTTCTTATTTATTACTCTATCCATTTTAAATTTTTTGAAATCAATTCTTATTTAAGTCCAAGAATAAAATATGGTTTCTTTTAGTACTTTCAATTTTTGATTTATGCAGGAGATCTTTTAGGTTAAAACATGATAAAACTTTATTTTATTCTGCACGGCAATTTTAAATTTAGTATACTAGGTTTTTGCACATGACATGCACATGATTGTTTACTTTTAATATATAATTTAACAAAATATAAATTAATAAAACAATTTCATATTTTGCAAATATTTTATTTTAGATTTTTCAAATCGTTGTGAAACTTTTAATTTTTATTCCTGGATTTTCAACTCTTAAAAGCCTTTTATTTTATAAGCCTTCAAATATATTGCCAAGCGTTTGTAAATATTTTGAATTTTTGAATTTTTGAATATATCAGAAATTTGAAAATAAATCTCTTTAATTCTCTTTAGCTTTTATTTATTATGTTTCTTAAATCATATATTTTTTGTTTTAATTTATGGATTAAATTTTTTTACAAGTTATATAACCTTTTTCTATATATTCGGGCTTAGCAATCCTTTCAAACGTTCGAAATTTTCTTATATTATTATTTTAAAAAAAAATGACTATTACAATAAATCATCTTCAAATCATTTTAGCATAAATTTATTATTATGTTCTTAAATATGTCTCTTTTTCGTTTCTATTTTTTGATTTTTTATCTTGTAAATATTTTTTGTTTTCACTTGAATTTAGTTAGGATAATAAAAGATTTTTAATTGGGGATTTTAGAGATCTAGGTAGCGAGCAGGCAGTTCAATTTAAGATTTTTAGTTAGGATAGCGATTTTATTTAGTTCGAATAGTGATATAGGGATCGTGTTTTTAAATTGTGATTTTAATCAGGATAACAATAGATTTTTAAACTGGAAGTTTATGGAGATAGCGAACCGGGATTTTAGTTGGATGGGAATTTTTAGTAAAGATAAGGAATTACTTGAGATATGATGGATCAAAAAAATATCAATTTTCTTTTAAGAGTGTTATGTATGTATGTACACACATATATCTTTATATGTGTATGTACGTACGTACGTACGTACATACCTATATATGTATGTACGTACGTGTTTTTGAAGCGGGGGCCCCTTTTTAAAAAAAGGGGCCGCTACCTCATATACCTTTTCCTCTACATACATACATAGATACATATACATATGTATACACATATATGTATGTATGTATATATATGTGTGTGTACATATACGTATCCATACATGTACGTGTGTGTGTATCGGGGAGTGATCTATTGTAAACCGGTCCGCGTTTTTTAAAAACGGGAACTCTCGATCCACAACTTATTTGAACGATCCGAGCCGTTCAAGTTGATCACCCTACTCTCAAATATATGTGTATGAAATATTAAAGGATTTAAAGACTTCTAATTCATGCATCGAATGAGAGCAAAATGAACGTTTTATAATATAGCAACATAAACTCCATCTAATATATTGGTTAGAGGTTTTCAAATTCTTTGATTTTTGATACACATAAACTTGAAAGTATGATGATTAACTTGAATGGTTCAAATCGTTCTAATACGTCGTGGATCGAGAGTTCCCATTTTTAAAAAACGAGAACCAGTTTGCAATAGAGCACTCTCCTATTTATATGTATACACACACACACACATGCATGTATATATATGCACATACATATATCTAGCACTCTACTAAGTGAAAGTGAGAAAAAAAATTTGGTAGTGCTTTTTTAATCTCAGACTCCTTTTGTAGTGGCCAATTTTAAGTGTTTTATAAAATTAATCCTTTTAAATGTATATTTAAAGTTAAAATGGAGTGGTAGTATCGAAAGTACTCTATTTTATATGACCACCATCTTTATTATTAACCTCAATTTATTGAGTTATAAATACTATCTCTTATATGCATGACACAATGAGAATAAAAAATAGATAATTATACCATTGATATAAATGAAGGGTCTCGGCAGCGCCCCGGTCGTCGAAACGCGGCCAAAATGCGGAACAAAAATTTCTGAAACCGGCGCTATCGCTACCCGAATCCCGGATCGACCTTAAACCCTAAACTAGAAAATTAAACTAAGAGTTAGAATCATTATACCGAGTTGATCCGAGTCTTTCGGTCTTCATTCCAAACTCCTAGCGGTTCTTTGATGAAGTTTGGTTGCCGGTCTTCCTCTATCTCCGATGATCTACCCGAGGGAAACGGTGCAAGCTTCAATCTCGTCGAACGAGGTAACCGACGCTCCAAAGTCGCTAGCGATGGAGAGTGGGGGTGTATGATAATATCACTATAATTTTTCTCTCACCCATGTGCTCCATGGAGCAACTCAAGAAGAAGATGATGGAGGAGATGAAGCTTTGGCATGAGCAAGAATAATGCTAAGTGTTTTGTGTGGATGATAGTGAGAGAGTGAGGAGGCTTGCATAATATGTAAATGAGGCCAAATGAAATTAAACCCATGCCCAAAAGATAGTGGCCGGCCTCCTCTCTCTCTCCCATCAAAAATCATTTCCAAATAAACAAAGCAAATAAATCACAATCATACCATACACTATGCATGACTCATGCCCATGCCTTTGACTCACATTTTCCACCTCATTAAAGAAAAACAAATGAATTTCCATAAATGGAAAATCACATATAAATGAGGTGGCATCTTCTAGAAGCTATTCCGTATAAAATACGGAATACTTCCCAGTACATGTATCGAAACACATATACGCGTATTCGTACCAAAATACGGCTAGAAGAGAGAGAGAAAACGAACAGTGAACAATAATACTAGAATACATATATATAAATACATATGTAAATTATTAAATCAAAACCTGAATTAATAATCGGGCTTAATCCTAAGCCGCTAGTATTAACAACCGTCCGATTAATGTCCGCGCAGTATGCACATATTTAATCGGACACCTGTATGTATCAACATACGTCAAGTACACCATATCACCTGAACCGTGAAAACCCTCTGTGTGGGACTCTAAAGACTCGTCAATACGCTGGCAGTGGGTTAAACCACAAACACGTCAGCGGCACTAGCTGTACGTAACGGCTACCCAGGTATTGAGCGAAAGGGAGGCCGACGAGCAAACTCATCTTGAACCCCTACTGAGTCTGACAGTGATAATATCCGTACAGTCCAGTCTGTTTGTCTAAGAGTATCGCATATCGAGTCTAAGGGGGTAGGAAAAGTCAGACCCCTGACAACGCGATATTTAGTGTCGGCGTGTAGCCCATCACCACCTGAGAAAGTATCGATCCTAGATCGGTAATTCTCATCTACCATGGCCATGGATTTCAGGTGATGGTCATCCGTGCACAACGCGACATCAACCCCCAATACCGGGAGAGACGAATCCCCGACGATCCAATCACTGCCTTCATGTGGCTCGGGATTGTACCCAACTAAAACCTGTTTGCACGACGCCTTTGAGCCGTTGTAGGTGTAGGGTTCCTAGACAAACTCATGAGGTTCTACAACTGAACAACCATGCCAAAATCAAATTTTCCATGTGCCGAGAAACCCTAATGCTAGATCATTAAACTAGGGTTTAGGCGAAACATAACAAGTTAACAACTTAACTACTAAGTGAAAGAGACTACAACCTTTGTAGATCATGTCCTCCACTTCTCTAGCTCCGTGTTGACGTCCCTTCACTGCGATCATCAGAATCCCGGACTCTAGCGTCGGTTTCATCGGAGAAATGGGCGGGCTAGGTCGTTGACTTCGATGCCGAAGATGATCTACGTCGAGGCGACTCAAACTCAAGCTCCATCTTCACTAGGTCATGAAACTTGTGAAGATAACACACTCTACTACATGGCAAGTGGTAGAGGATGAAGAAATAGGAAGTGCGTTCACTTTGGATTTGGATTTCTCACTTGGATTCATCACATAGAATTTTCAAGAAAGCTTTTCTTTTCTTCATGAAGAAGAAGAAGAAGGAAAAAGAATTCTCTTGAAAAATAATAAATCAATTGAATCTTATCATAATGCAACCATGGGTGAAGTAAACACATGTAGAGAATAAACTAGGGTTTAGGTGTAATGGTTAGGTTAAGGAAAAAATAAAATGGATGAAGCTTCATGAAACTTCAAGAATGAAAACAAATAAAGCCACCATTTTGTTTTTGCCAAAACTAAATAAATAAAATAGATAAATAAGTAAATAAAAACCCTAACCATTAACCTAAACAATGGTTTAAAACATACACACCCAAGTTTTCATGTATCATCAAACATGATACAAACTAGTGCACAAACATATATCATATATACAATGTGCACAATCAAGTGAGAAAATAATCTTAAGTGAACCAATACTAGTTAATGTAAAGTAATATATCATGTATATAATTATACATTAAATCATTAAATCATCTCTTGATTTAATGATCCGGTCATACCGCATATAACCGACTAATATCGAGTGTATCAATGTATCGAATCAACACTTGATTCGGTAACCCGGCTATATCTCATATAACCGTCCAATGATACAGATCGCGAGAATAGAATACAGTATCACATACTGGTATTATTCTCGGTCCCGCACATATCTCATATGCGCTCCCATTTCGTTTCGCTTGAGCCAAGAAAGCCCTGTGTAGGACTCTAAAGACTCGTCAATACGCTGGCAGCAGGTGATGATCATATCAAACACCCATAAGCCATAAGCGGTCTGCTAAACGTTACGGCCACCCGGGTATTGAGCGATCAGAAGATCAACAAGCAAGCCCGCTCACACTCCTGTGAATCCAACCAGTAACACTTACCGTACAGTCCGGTCTTATTGTCTGATATGTCGCATATCTCGCCTAGGGGTGGTAAACGTCAGACCCCAGTAGCTTGATAAGTCGTTTTGATATGAGGTCTATAACAGTTCGAGAAACTACTGGTAACACTTATCAGTAAATCTCAGCAACCCTGGCCAGGGATTTCCGGTTATAGCCAATCGAACACAGCGCAACATCAACTCCCTATACCGGGAGAGACGAATCCCCTCCTATCGCTCATTGCCTCCATGTGACTCGGGACTGTACCTAAAAACCACCATTTTGCACGCCCTCTTAGATGTGGTAAGGTGGAGATCAAAGCACAGTGGGAATCATACAAGACTCTATGACGATCTCGGGTCTACAGACTAACCTGTACCAGTGTCACTAGAGAACTGCCATCTGACGTAAGGTATAATACCATCTGGGAGTTCTCGGCGAGTCCGTCCAGTGTACCCAGTCTCCACTGAGCACCCGTATATCATCTCTGATGTCAAACACCAATGGATATAGGATCATCCATCGCCCATCTGTATGGGTCGAGAAGGTATACGCTAGTCTACTATGGTATATCGATACCCTGTCTCGATACACCCACGACTAGGGACCTTGAAGGATGCACTTATGGACTACCATGTCCCCACTAGTATGATCCGCATCATAGTCCAGGTAGTCAAGTACACATCCTAAGGGCTTTACCAATATGTAACAGAGAGACAATCAGTGTACACGTTAAGGTAAAGAGCAACCAGATAGCACATTATCATGTCGAGCAAGAAAGTCCTCCCTATATATGTCCAAGCATCCACTACAATATACATCCTATGTATAGTAATGGCCTCTAGGGCATACATATAACTAACAATCTCCCACTTGCACTAGGGCCATCTGATAGCAGTGGTTGTAGTATCTCATACTCAACCATCCCATAAAAGTCTCTCTCTGGGAAAAGGCCTTTGTGAGTGGATCCGCCGTGTTGTCCTCTGAGTCTACTCTCCTAACCTCGATCTCCTTGGAGATCAACCATCTCCATGATCAGGTGATACTGCCTTAGAATATGTCTGGATCACTGATGGGACGGACGTTCCTTGGCATAAGCCACAACTCCATTGTCACACAATAAGAGGTACTAAGTTCATCTCATGAACTAATATACACCCAGACAGCCTCTTTGGTAGCATCTTTGGTAACGATGTATCTTGCCTTTAATCGTCTAGTATGTCACGGTATCTAGCTTGGAACTCTTCCAATATACCGTCCCTCCACTGAGGTTAAAGACAATGCCTGTGACTGACATTCAGTCGTCCTTATCATTTTGGAACCTTTCCAGTGACTCTCCCCAGGATCGATTGATACCTTCTCACTACTACTAGTGACAATCCTAACATCTAATTATATCTATCTCATAGATGAAAACTCAGGATTCAGGAGGTATCATTTTGATCCTATATGGAGAATCCTTGTGATAAGCGAAGATTGACCGAGCGTAGCATAGGAAACTCCTTCCCTATCAAGAGTATGTCATCCACGTACTCTATGTGGATCACCACCATACTCCCTACTACCCTTTTGTATATACAAGGTTCATCAACCATTTTGATGAAGTCAAACTCTTTGACAACTACATCAAAACAGACGTTCCAACTTCGCGATGCCTGCTTTATCCTATAAAGTATCTTGTACACGTTTCCGCTGCTCCCACTATCTACGAAGCCCTCTGGCTGTGTACTTAAAGACGCTCTCTTCTAAAACATCATTTAGAAAAGCAGTCATGACACCCAACTTCCAGATATCATAGTCATGGTATGTAGTCGTGGCAAGTAGGATCTGGATGGACTTAAGCATAGGCCTCAGAAAAGGTTTCATCATTATCCACGTCTGGTCGATGACGAAAACCTTTAACAAGTCTAGCTTTGAAAGTCTCAACATTTCCATCTACACCAAGTAATCTTCTCAAGATATACTTGCTCCTGATGGGGATTTAACCCTTCAGATATAGCAGCCAAAGTCCATACTTTGTTAATGTACATGGATTCCATCTCAGATCGCTAAGCATCCAGCCATTCTTATAGAGTCCCTACTCTCGATGGCCAGCTCGAAACTAGTTGGGTCATCATCTCATGATGCAATCCTTTCTCACACTGTCATAGAGATACCGAAGTATCTCTCAGGTGGGTGAGGAACCCTACTAGATCGGCGGAGAGGCTGGGGTTCGTTGGAAACTATTGAATCCTTTGGTTCTACCAAATCATCAGCTGTAGCTTGTATAGCTGGAACTTTTCCAGTTCTACATAACAGACCTTGCCTCGAGCTTGTCCGAATTTTGCTTTTAGACATAGGCCGGACAACCCCAAATCTTAACAAACATAAGATATGGGCTTTTGCTTTTCCATATCTCATATGAAGTGGTAGGCAACTGATTTGATCTGAACCCTATTCAATAGGTATGCAGCTTCTCAAGTGCATAACACCCAAAAAGAAATAGGAAACTCAGTAATACTCATCATAGAGCACACCATATCTCATAGGGTGTAATTGCTCCGCCCCAATATACCATCGTGCTTTGGTGTATACGGAGAAGTAATGCTGAAAGAGAATCTCATTCTCCTTTAGAATAGTCCAGGAATTCCGTGCTCAAGTATTCTCCTCCCTGATCACATCAAAGGACATAATACTTATACCCGTATTGGTTCTCTACTTCTAACTTATATTCTGTGAATATCTCAAAACGTTCGGACTTGTGTTTCAACAGGAACATATGTCTGAATTTTGAGAGATCATCAGAGAATATAATGAAGTAAAAAGAACCGGTTTTGGCATGTGTAGACAGGGGACTTTCATACATCAGCATGTATCAATTCCAAGAGTTTACCAACTCTTTCTCTGTTTCCAATAAACAGAGTTGTGGTCATCTTATCTTTGTGACATGACCGGCAAGTTTCACATGATGTAAATTCAAACAAATTTAAATATGCATCTATATGTAACTTAGCTAGTCGGGTCGTATTGATATGACCTAGTCTACAATGCCTCAAGAAAGATCCGTTCATTTCTGAACTCTTCCTCTTGTGTGTGTTCTTATACTAGGAACTGTAATTTGATTTAGAACGTCAATGCTTTTAGATAACGTGCCTGAACCGATCAACTTTTGAAATAGGAAATGTTCAAAACATTATCCAATAATACAAAATTTTATCATTTCTTTACTAATAAAAAGACTGATATAATTTTGTATATCAGGTTCGGTATCTAATAACATTCGTTAAGAATCAATGTATTTGTAATACAGGGTGACAGTGACCAACAGACTTGGCTGCAACACTTGCACCGTTTTCTGTCTCATGAAACTTATCACCCGTTCTCAGTTCTCTACCTTTCTGTAGCCCATGTAACAAATTACATATGCGGGATCCTGATCTGGTATCATCTACCCAGGACGTAAAAGATACCGAGAAACAGTTCTGTGTAATGAACATACCCGAAGATGATGCATCAGCATGCACTCTCTTCGTTTGGGCGGCACGGGAATTCTGGTAATCCCCAATATCCTGCTCGGTCTTATAACAATTACAATTTGGAGCGGGGCCAACGTTCCCCAGCTCAGTATAACAAGCGGGTTCGGTCAATACATCCATATTATTATCTTGATTAAGGCGTGACATGGTCGCTACGTGGAGAGAGAGAGAAGAAAACACTCTGCGTGCGCTTTTGCAAGATTAGATTGGTTATTTATTTTATCTAATCAGAATGGCTCCCACTGTTTTTATCAAATCTTCCTTCAAACCCTAAAAAGAAAGACTAGCCGGGATTAATTACACACTACAAGTTCGCCAATCTTTCAGCCAGGCTAGTGTCGGTACTTTGAGGGAGGTCCCCCGTGCTTTTGCACAAACCTAATTAATGTAAACCTCATTTTCCTAGAGGCGTAACCCCGTTGACACCTTTCTAGACACCTACTTGATCGGCTAATTGTAATGTGTAAAACTCTTCCAGGAGTAACTCTTACTCGCAGTGGGTATCGGGATCCAACTATCTCATAGAAGGTATGCAATCTCATTGCAAATTTCAACACTTGAAATTCCCGATAATTTTGCCCCTAACCTCCTATGACCTTGACAAAGGCCAATAAACCATAGGATGCTAGTCAAGTTCAACCCGTCATTTCTTGATTGAATTAAACCCACCCGCACGACTCTTGATAAAGGCCAACAAGGTCGTACGACTACTCTAACCCAATCTGCATCATATGCATAAGCAGATAAGCACTAGTCAGCTACCGCATACTACGCCTTAACAAAGGCCAACAAACGCAGCACGAATACTAACTACTACTTATCTGAAATGACGGAGGGCTACGACAGGTTTTTCTGAAAACCTATTGCGTAATGAACTTTATATCGTTGTAGAATCAAATGATTTTTGAAATGGTGTGTTTTTGAGGCTTTTCTAGTTTTGCTAAAGTGGTCACTCCCGGTGAAGGGATCGTCGGCCCTTTCCTCGTCGAATGAGGTGCGGGATATATCATATATATCACCGTGCAAAGCAGAAACTATAGAAGCAATCAAAAGACAAACCGAGTGTGTAGCATCTGCCAGTTATTGCTAAAGGGATCACTCCCGGTGAAGGGATCTCGGCCCTTTCCTCATCGAATAAGGTGCAGGATGTTCTACAAGGAACACCACGATGCAAAGCAAGAACTGTAGCTACCTGTTTTTGAAAATTCGATTCCACAACATCTTTTAGGTTTCTTTTATTTCATTAATCACATTAATGAAGTCCCATCATTTAAGTCCACCTAAACATCACAGATAAATATAACGTACGCTTATGCCATCCGCATTCGCCTCGATATCCCGTCTGCACCGTTAGGTTAGGTAACTAACGGCAGAGCGAGGCAGGGCTAGCACGTGTGTAAAACATAAGCAACGTCTATATAATATATCATATATACTATATACAATATCTATCTGAACATATCATATGATCATATCACAGATAACGCAGCAGAAGAAACATATGAAACATTGGATATACTAGGACGTCCGTATTTTATTTTGAGCCTCTATAAAACACGGATTCCACGGTCGTGATGAATAGCCAAACCTACACCCCTAGACCCCTACGAGAGCGGCAAGCAACCCTTCCAATTCTAGAGTTAGGAGACCCGGACTCGACTCCTCGAGTTTGTTTCCCACTGGACTCCAGAACCCGGTTACTTGTGCCCTCCTCCTTGGGTCTATCCTAGTGCGGAAAAGTAAATAATATACAAAAGGTGACATCTTCCGCACCCTGGAAGTGCCCTAATAAAAGAATATTACATACAAGTTTTTAAATGAATGAAAATAAAAACTCTCATCTCACATAAAAAAAACCCGGCTATTCAAACACGACGATCCAATATAACATATCCAGCAACACATAACATCACATGTCATCAACGTAAGTAAATATGCCCATCCCAATTGTCGTTGACATATAGCAACGAAACCGGCGATATCACATATTACACTTACGGTCGCAGAAAAGAAAGTGTAAAACTACAACAGTTGGAATCCGCAAACTCCTTAGACATCGCATGCTTAACCAAATGAATTCCTTAGACATCGCATGCCTAACAATTTTAAACCCCGCATTTTAGTCTCATTATCGAAAACTCTTTTCAATATCAAGTCGGGCAATTCAACAAGATTCCCGACATTTTGATCGAATGCTCATCGCAAACTTTAGTAGACGGCCGCACCCCTGATACCGTCGACGAAGTGCACTAAGGCGGAACACCGCTGCCGCGAGCACCCGAAAGGATGCTTTCGGCGACGGGGTTCTCCTACAGTCACTTGGTCGGGGCTATGGGGTGAGGCTGTCTATTAAGTTTACCCGGCGAGTATCCGCGTACGCTACGTGATTGCGACGGACTTTTGATCACATCAAAATTCCGTGGCAACCGATCAAGTGAGACTAAAGTGCTATGTTTATAACATTCATATTAGTTATCTCATAACTACTTGTGAATTCCAAATATTGTATCACATTCCGGATAAATAGAAAATGTTAAACTTTCCGATCGAACAATCAAACACCCAAGTTTTTCCGAAACAGCTCAACACATGAAATAAGTTTAAAAGCATTCACTTCATGCCACAGTACCAACGGTCCAGCCGTAGAAGGGTTAAGCCAACGCCTCACATGTGGCACGCCGTACTGCCCCAAACCCTAAGGTTCAAAGGGTAGTTCAAGACGGTCACATAATCGAGTTAAGGTTTGTTGTCTTCTTGAGGGTCCATCGCGTTACTTGCACTACTTCAAACGTTCTTAAACTACGGAAAGATCCAACACTTGGAAATTTCTCGACAGGGGAAAAGTGGGTATTTTTATCCGGTTGAACTTTTTAACATGTTCTAAAATATCGGGAAAAACACAAACGAGGTTAGAATATCCGATCAAATTTTTGAACTCCCAATACAACCCAGAAACTCAACCCTTGAGTAAATATTTAAAATTTCCCAGAAAATACAGCACCTACAGGAAGAAATTACTGTGCAAAAAGTGAAGGATTACGTCATCATACGGCCGCGGTTCCGCGGCTCTTTGGGCGCAACTTTTTGTCGTTTTGCACTGTATTCCTTATAAAACCCTGCTGATTTTTCTTCATATTTTTAATTCACAAAAATCACAGTTTTGAAAAATTATACAGAGAAGGGTTTTCAATTAGGGTTTCGGGTTCGATCGGACTTCTAACATCGTCTACACTTCGTCTAAAGCTCTAGCTAGGCTCTGATACCACTGTAGGGTTCCTAGGCACACTCATGAGGTTCTACAACTGAATAACCATGCCAAAATCAAATTTTCCATGTGCCGAGAAACCCTAATGCTAGATCGTTAAACTAGGGTTTAGGCGAAAAATAACAAGTTAACAACTTAACTACTAAGTGAAAGAGACTACAAGCTTTGTAGATCCGGTCCTCCACTTCTCTAGCTCCGTGTTGACGTCCTTCCGCTGCGATCATCGGAATCTCGGACTCTAGCGTCGGTTTCATCAGAGAAATGGGCGGGCTTGGTCGTTGACTTCGATGCCGAAGATGATCTACGTCGAGGCGACTCAAACTCAAGCTCCATCTTCACTAGGTCATGAAACTGTTGGAGATAGTGCCCTCAGAGTCAATTATTGGATCACAGGCACGTGATTGCAATGATTGAGGGAGGACCTATCCCGTTAGGACAGTCTTACTCGAGATGATAGTATGCTATCTGGTTTTTCTTTATCATCGTGTACTGCTTCAGGTGACCTTACAGGTCGCTATTACACGCTGATAGAGCCCCTAGGATTTTTGCTTGACTGCCAGCAGTATGATGGCGATCATATACGTGAGAGCTGGTGGTCTATAAGCACATCCTTAAAAGGTCCCTAGTCGTGGGAGTTTCAAGACAGGGCATCGATTCTCCAGAGTAGACTAGTGTATACAGTCGAGACCCCGACGAGGGGCGGTGGCCGGTCTCACAAGCCACTGGTGTCAGTTGGTTCACCTAAGATGTATACAGGTGCTCACTGGGTTATGAGTACACCGGACAGGACTCGCCGGGAACATGCTAGTTGGTCTTATACTTGACGTCAGATAGCAGTTCCCAGGTGACATGTGTACAGGTTAGTTCATCGACCTGAGATCGTCATTTGTCTCGTGTGAGTTCCCACTGTACTTTGATTACTACACTACCACGGCTCAAAGGAGTCGTGCAAACAGGTTTTAGTTGGGTACAGTCCCGAGCCACATGGAGGCAGTGAGCGGATCTGCAGGGGTTCGTCTCTCCCGGTATTGGGGGTGAGGTCGCGCTGTGTCTAGGAGAGCCATTACACAAAGCCCTCGGCCGAGACAGGAGATTTACTGGTAGGTATTCCAGTAGTATCTCAGGGTGTTCTGGGCTACACTCCGACACGACTTGTACCGCTTTTGGGGGTCTGACTTTTACCAACCCCCTAGGCCCGCCATGCGATACTCATAGACGAACGGACCGGACTGTACGGATATTGTCACTGACAGGCTCAGTAGGGTGTCAGGATGAGTTCGCTCATCGACGTCCTTTTTGGTCAATAGCTGGTGGCCCGTCACGTATGGCTAATACCTCTGACGTGCTAGTGGTTAAATCCACAGCCATAGTATTGACGAGTCTTTAGAGTCCACCACACAGACAGTTACTCAAGTTTCGGGCGAAACGCTGTAGAGACCGTATGGAGATATGGCAGGGTCCGATCAGATACGTGCGGTATTGCACGGATCAGGATCGGACGGTTTGTACTAGTGGCCGTATAGATATATGGCAAGGTTCGATCAGATACGTACGGTATTGCACGGATCAGGATCGAACGGATATTACTAGCCGGCTTTGGTTTAAGCCGGATCCTAGTTTAGTACAGTGTAGATTTTGTCTCATTGCATTTGTATCCGGTCGGAATACAGATGCGGGTGTGCATGCACAGTATCGGGGTTTTCCTGTAATTTATTACGGGACCAGTTTTCTGAAGTTGCCAGTTTGCATTCCGTTCCGGCCGGTTTTCCTTTGTTCTTTCCCGGCCGGACTTTTTCGATGGAGGGGGTTATTTGAAAGTTTGCAAATAACATTTGTGGAGGAGGTTTCTTGCATATGGATTGATTATGATGGCTTCATGATTTGACAAGTATCATGAGATCCTTTTTCTTTCTTATCCTTTGCTTTTTGAGATTAGAAAGGGATGTGAGGTTTGCTTTTGATATGGTCACCATTTTCTATCTCCTACACTCACCTCCCTCTTGTATGATGTTTTGCCCTCCACCATTTTCCATTTTTGATGAGGCCGGCCACACATTGGTGAGGGAGAGAAAAATGAGAGGTTCATTTGTGTGAATATTTGATCATCTCATTTCCTTGCTAGAAAAATTGAAAGCACCAATTTTTCTTAAATTCTTCATCCATCCTCCATGGCAACTAAAACCCCAAATGAGACATAGCCTCTACACTACATTCTACAGCAAATCTTGGACGCGTCGGCTAGCCAACTTCGCGCCCGAGTTGCCTCGGTATTGAGGTGGGAGCCCGTAAAAGATGCAGACGATGTGGTGCCCTTCCGGCAAGGATGCGACGACCGGAGTTTCCGCGGGAGATCGGGACGACGACGAGAAGACCGGAGGACTCGGATCACTCGGTATATCTCTCACCCTTTCTCTTGATTGCTAGGATTAGGTTAATGGTTACGATCCGGGTTTATTGTCCACGGTAGCGCCAGTTTAAAAGTTAAGAAAATTTTTGATTCCGCATTTTGGCCTCGGATAGAAGGCCGGGGTGCTGCCGTGGTGCAACATGGTATCAGAGCCACGCCATTAACCTAGTCTAGCTTTGTCTAATGTGTTTTACATTTCCGATCGACCAAAATTCCAAAAACCCGCGTTTTCTTCACATCAGTTTTCTGTCGAATTTTTTCTAGCTCTAAAAATTTTTCAGGTTGTAGAAAACTGATGTACTGGAAGTCCTAAGAATTATGGAGAATTCGAGACGTTGATCTCTCAAGGGGAGCGCGGAACCGAGGCCAAACCCTACTTGGCGCCGCGGTTCCGCTGCGGTATGGAGGGATCGACGTGTCGAATTTTTCCAGTGGGCTTCCGGGGTGAAAATAGGGTTTCTGGAATATTATGTTTGGGCCCAGAATTTCTGTGTGTGCTACAGTAAGTACTTGGGGGCCCACTTGGTAATTTTGATCGATCGGATATTTTAAACACATTGGTTCACAGTATTTACATTATATCTGCGACCGTGAATGTCACTTGATCGGTAAATCCTGTCTAACTGCTATAGCCCGGTTAGAACGATTTGCGAACGTGACTTTCACGTTGATGTTCTATGTATTGCTGTGATGTTGCGGATCGGTCGTGGGGGATAGCCTGGATGCAATGCTAGTACAGTTTTGTTTTATATGTACATTTGATATTGCGGGGCGAGCATCCGACATGTGGACTGCCGTCACTGCCTGTTTGTATTATTGTTTTGGGGCACGACCAGGTTGCGGTCGATGTACCCGTTTTATGTATATTTTACTTTCTGTACTAGGATTACCCCGCGGAGGGGTGCACGGATAGCCGGATTCTAGAGGGCAACGGGCCCGCATCTCATAGCATTGAGACGGAGGGGGCTTCACTCTAGCATTGGCGGGCTATTCGTCGCACTCGTAGGGGGTACAGGTTGACCCAGGAGGGGTGCCCAAGTTACCGGATTCCGTGAAGTGCTGGGTGGTCCATTCACGTTGCTGAAGGGGGCTGCCTCGCTTCAGGTTTTGGCGGGTAACTTGCCGCGCCCGTAGGGGTCTAGGATTTCATTGCACAGGCTATCCACACGACCAGGGGAACGTCGGGTTTCAGCAGCGGCTCTGTGAAACCCGGGGCTTCCAGATATCTGTATTGTTCTGTGATGCTGTATATTTATGTGATGTTGCATTTTTTTCACGCCTTGAGCAAAATATAATATATTGGTATATATATTAGTAGATGTTGTATATGTTTTACATCCGCGCTAGTCCAGTCCCCGCACTGTCGTTAGTTAGCTAACCTAACGGGTAATGACGGGACCCAGTGGCGAATGCGGATGGCATATACGTACATCAGTATATTTTCGTTCTTTGTGGTGTGATCAATTGATGGGACTGCGTTGATTCGGATCAATGCAAGCTAAACAAACCTACTCTGATGTTGTTGGAACATTTTTCAAAAAGCTGTTATTGCAAGGGCGCTCTCTTTTGTTTTGCATCGTGGTATTCAGTTGGAATATCCTGCTCCTCAGTCGATGAGGCAAGGGCCGAGATCCCTTCACCGGGAGTGACCCCTTGGACAGAAGTTTGCGTTAGGGCAATAACTTCACTATAGCCGATTGCCTTTTGCTTTGCATCGTGGTATTCAGTTGGAATATCCTGCACCTCATTCTACGGGGAAAGAGTCGAGATCCCTTCACCGGGAGTGACCTCTTTAGCAAAGGTTTTCGTCACTATATTTTTTATAAAAGGCTATGCAGTTCCTTCAACGATATCAAGTTCATTACGTTAAAGGTTTTTCGCCAAAAACCAGTCGTAGCCCTCCGTCATTTCTTATGGGTATTATTTAGTATTCGTGCTGCGTTTGTTGACTCCGTCAAGGCGTAGTGTACTGTAGCTAAGTGGTGCTTGTTTGTTGCATAAATGGGATTGGTTAGGACAGTCGTGCGGCCTTGTTGACTCCGTCAAGGGCACATACGGGTGGGTTTAATGCAATCCAGATAATGACGGGTTGAACTTGACTAGGACTCTTTGATTTGTTGACTCCGTCAAGGTCACTTGAGACCTAGGGGTAAAAATCACATCGGGAGTTTCTAAAGAAACTGAAACTTACCAGGCATGAGCATACCTTCTGGAGTGTGGTGACTTGAGTGGATTCCGTCAAGTTATCATGCGATGATAGTTGGATCCCGATTCCCACTGATAAGTTGGTTTACTCCTCGGGTGATCCCGGCTAATTCTTCTTTCAGGTTTGGGGAAGAATTTGACGTTACAGTGGAAGGTTTCCTGATTAGATAAAGTGATAACCATTCTGATCTAGGTTAGAGTGCACGCTGAGTGTTTCTTTTCTCTCTCTCTTTGGCAGCGACCAATGACCCGACCCTAGACTATGACTCAGTGACCAAGTTGACCAAACCTTCTTAACACTGGCTTTTGGATTGTCAGAGTTGCAAACCTCATTGCCACTCCTACTTTTACTCTTTTCTCCAGGACACCCCGTATTACTACGAACGTCCACTTCCATTGGACAAAACCATCGTATGGTTATATACGAACTCGAAGGAATTCGAGGATGGTTTCTGGTTCTGGAGAAAACGAATAGGACTATTCAGTTGTCTTTTCCTTTCACCTTCTCTCAGGTCGTGAGTACTCCTTGGTTTAGGAGATAGTACACCTATTACGCAAATTGGATAGTCTTCTTCCAAACCTTAGGCTGGTGCCGAACGGTGGGGAATGAAGAAAACCAATTAGCATAACGATGGTGTACAGAAGGTATTAAGTTAAGACAAAGAAAGGGATTAGTAAGAGGGCAAAGTAAATTGCGACTGCTATTCACGACCAAACCGAGTATTTCTTCGCCAATTCTAAATCACCTTTGTATTTCTCCAGGACACTCCGTATCACTACGAAGATCCACAGTTTATTGGATACTCCATCGTATGGTTATATACGAACTCGAAAGGAACTTGTTCCAGTTCGGGGATGGATTCTGGTTGAGGAGAAATAGGAATAAGGTTTATTCGGTTGTCTTTTATCTTCACCTTCTCTCGCATTGCGAGTGCTCCTAGGATTAGGACAGTACACCCATTATGCTTATTCGATAGTCTTCTTCCAAACCATAGGCTGGTGCCGAACGGTAGGGAAGGAAGAAAACCATTTGGCCTAAAGGGGTGTGCAGACGGTAATGACTAAAGACATATAAAGGGATTTGGACAGATGGCAAAGAAATATACGGTTACAGTTGTGAATCTGGATAATGGTAGAGGCATTACTAGGAATACCAGGATACCCCATCGAAACATTTCAATGATTCAGTTCAACTGTGTACTGTTAAAAGAAAACTGATTTCCCGATTAGACACTTGCTCCAGGGTATGTATTTACCAGGTTGGATTCTCACATCTGTATGGTTTTACAGATGATGAGTGGGAGTAAGTTATTGGAAATTAGGTGACCATCCTCATTATATCAGGATTCGTTGTAATTGGTGATATTTGAGGAAGCCACCTGGGTTGTTTGCCGGTCGGCAAATATTTGGTTTTGAATATCCGTTGCTATGCACCAATTTCAAATTGATATATCTGTACGTCTATTTTCATAGAGTGAGATCTACCTTTTTGAAATTATGTCTATGACATTTACCTATATCAGTGGATGGTTAGGTAAGGAGTATTGAACAGCGGTGTGATTCTTCTTAACCATAAGTACAGTTTTCAACCTACGACACACAGTGAATGAGTTATCAGACTCAAGGGACTTGTACAAAGTATTGTATGTTGTCCAGCGTCCATCAGGACAGAGGGGTTGGTCCTCGTACTATATTCGGTTTACTTATGACTTCTCTAGTTTTTAGACAGCTGTTTCGTGGAAACACAGGGTCCGAATTTTGAGAAGTTATAGGTATTTGAATAAAGTAGAGAACCAAGTGTTGCAAGTATCGGGATTCTTCAAAGTGATCGAAGATGTAGATACTTGTGTATGGTGTTCAGTTGATAGTAATGATTAAGAGAACTTGCTTCTCTTTCAGGTTACTCATAATTGGAAGCATTCCTAAGTTGGATAACGCTGATCGGCCTCCTTCCATTTAGTTGACATGCACTGGAGACAGCTGCATGATTTGAATCTGGTTCAATTAAATCAGTGCCTCTGGTTCTATATTGGATATAGAACAGTTCATATCTTAACGATGTTAAGGTACGGGGAGTTGTCCGGCTTATGCTTAAAACCAGACTCCGGATAACTCGAGGCACGTTTCTGTAATGGCTGTTTGTGGGTTGACCCAGGCTATGACGAGGGTTGACTTTCTACCATCTGGAAGATCAATAGTGATATTGTTCTTGACTCGCCACAATTTTAAAAGAAATGGATTTTTCAGAAAACAGTAGTGGGAGTATGGTAGAACTGGAAGTGATTCCAGAACCGCAAACGATTACTGAAGATTTGATAAGAACCTGAAGATTCAATCTGGTTTGACATTCCATTAGCCACTCCGCAGATATGGTGGGTAACCTCACGCACCCGAGAGGTACTTCAGTATGCTCAAGGACGGTGGCAGGGAGGTTCTTGTTTACCCAGACTTGCCATTGCTGTTGATTCCAGACTGTGAGACCTGACAGGAGGATGAGTATAGCGTCGTTCTAAACTTGCTTTAGAAGTGTACGTGTATATGACTCTGCCAGAGGGTTGTCATGGTCAGTGGGAGCAGCGGAAGCATTGGTGGACAGGTGGCTTATGTCTATTTATAGACTAAAGCAGATATAGCGGAGATAGATCATCTATTTCTGATGTGACAGTCATAGGTTTGACTTCATCAGAATAGGGGATGGATCTGTTAAGAAGGTAGTAGGGTGTAATGTCCTGGTATTTGGATGATATACACAGAGTAGGAAGTGATATTCCTATACTACGATCGGTTATACTTTGGTTGTCACACAGTGGTTTCTCCACACAGGACTTGGATATTATATCAGACATTCTGGTTACTAGATCTATGGTTTTAGATCTAGATTTGGGTGGTTTCCTAATCTGGGTACCTTGACAACATTCTATGAGTATTTAGAATGGACGACTCCTGGCACGGTAGTATACCTGCGAGTAATGGAGTCACCCTCCCCAAAGGTAACTTACAGACTAAAGGGGAGAGGGATACGCATGATTGACAGATCACTTGCTTAGGCAATTGAGTCAATCATGAGATGTCAAGTACCACACCAGATGTTATTCTTGCAGTAGGTGCAATAAGTTGATATTAATCCAATCCTGGAGAAACAGTCGGAAGCAGTTTTAGAACATAAGTTGATGTTCTAGGGATGTGATAACGACAGCCTCTTTTAGGAGACGGTTATCATTCTAGGCTTCCAAGGTGACATGGATGGCAGAGTGGCTGTCAGAGTTATATTTTCTCCTTCTGACGAGGGGCAGTATTTTGGACAGGTGGTCCAAGGAAATACTGAAGGAGGCATGGCGCTGAGTACTGATTATGTTCAGTTATCGATACAGTCTAAGAAGTTTGGATTTGGAGTTCATTTATGAGCTAGGTCCCATCAGATATCCAGACATACTTTAAGACAGGTATTGCTCATTTCGGGAGATGGCTTTCTCTGTGAACTTGAGATATAGAGAGACATAGAAAGAAACATCACAGCGGATCCACTCACTGAGGCTATTCCTCGAACGCAATAGTTTCGCAAACGAGCTTTGTGAGACTGACTAGTAGAGGAGTTGGGTGTTCGGTATCACACGGGCTGTGAGTATGCGACATCGCAATAATTAGCCTTGAGTGCAAGTGGGAGATTGTTGGAGATAGTGCCCTCAGAGTCAATTATTGGATCACAGGCACGTGATTGCAATGATTGAGGGAGGACCTATCCCGGTAGGACAGTCTTACTCGAGATGATAGTATGCTATCTGGTTTGCCTTTATCATCGTGTACTGCTTCAGGTGACCTTACAGGTCGCTATTACACGCTGATAGAGCCCCTAGGATTCTTGCTTGACTGCCAGCAGTATGATGGCGATCATATACGTGAGAGCTGGTGGTCTATAAGCACATCCTTAAAAGGTCCCTAGTCGTGGGAGTTTCGAGACAGGGCATCGATTCTCCAGAGTAGACTAGTGTATACAGTCGAGACCCCGACGAGGGGCGGTGGCCTGTCTCACAAGCCACTGGTGTCAGTTGGTTCACCTAAGATGTATATAGGTGCTCATTGGGTTATGAGTACACCGGACAGGACTCGCCGGGAACATGCTAGTTGGTCTTATACTTGACGTCAGATAGCAGTTCCCTGGTGACATGTGTACAGGTTAGTTCATCGACCTGAGATCGTCATTTGTCTCGTGTGAGTTCCCACTGTACTTTGATTACTACCCTACCACGGCTCAAAGGAGTCATGCAAACAGGTTTTAGTTGGGTATAGTCCCGAGCCACATGGAGGCAGTGAGCGGATCTGCAGGGGTTCGTCTCTCCCGGTATTGGAGGTGAGGTCGCGCTGTGTCTAGGAGAGCCATTACACAAAGCCCTCGGCCGAGGCAGGAGATTTACTGGTAGGTATTCCAGTAGTATCTCAGGGTGTTCTGGGCTACACTCCGACACGACTTGTACCGCTTTTGGGGGTCTGACTTTTACCAACCCCCTAGGCCCGCCATGCGATACTCATAGACAAACGGACCGGACTGTACGGATATTGTCACTGACAGGCTCAGTAGGGTGTCAGGATGAGTTCGCTCATCGACGTCCCTTTTGGTCAATAGCTGGTGGCCCGTCACGTATGGCTAATACCTCTGACGTGCTAGTGGTTAAATCCACAGCCATAGTATTGACGAGTCTTAAGAGTTCACCACACAGACAGTTACTCAAGTTTCGGGAGAAACGCTGTAGAGGCCGTATGGAGATATGGCAGGGTCCGATCAGATACGTGCGGTATTGCACGGATCAGGATCGGACGGTTTGTACTAGAGGCCGTATAGATATATGGCAAGGTTCGATCAGATACGTGCGGTATTGCACGGATCAGGATCGAACGGATATTTCTAGCCGGTTTTGGTTTAAGCCGGATCCTAATTTTGTACAGTGTAGATTTTGTCTCATTGCATTTGTATCCGGTCGGAATACAGATGCGGGTGTGTATGCACAGTATCGGGGTTTTCCTGTAATTTATTACGGGACCAGTTTTCTGGAGTTTCCAGTTTGCATTCCGTTCCGGCCGGTTTTCCTTTGTTCTTTCCCGGCCGGACTTTTCCGATGGAGGGGGTTATTTGCAAGTTTGCAAATAACATTTGTGGAGGGGGTTTCTTACATATGGATTGATTATGATGGCTTCATGATTTGACAAGTATCATGAGATCCTTTTTCTTTCTTATCCTTTGCTTTTTGAGATTAGAAAGGGATGTGAGGTTTGCTTTTGATATGGTCACCATTTTCTATCTCCTACACTCACCTCCCTCTTGTATGATGTTTTGCCCTCCACCATTTTCCATTTTTGATGAGGCCGGCCACACATTGGTGAGGGAGAGAAAAATGAGAGGTTCATTTGTGTGGAATATTTGATCATCTCATTTCCTTGCTAGAAAAATTGAAAGCACCAATTTTTCTTAAACTCTTCATCCATCCTCCATGGCAACTAAAACCCCAAATGAGATATAGCCTCTACACTACATTCTACAGCAAATCTTGGACGCGTCGGCTAGCCAAATTCGCGCCCGAGTTGCCTCGGTATTGAGGTGGGAGCCCGTAAAAGATGCAGACGATGTGTTGCCCTTCCGGCAAGGATGCGACGACCGGAGTTTCCGCGGGAGATCGGGACGACGACGAGAAGACCGGAGGACTCGGATCACTCAGTATATCTCTCACCCTTTCTCTTGATTGCTAGGATTAGGTTAATGGTTACGATCCGGGTTTATTGTCCGCGGTAGCGCCAGTTTAAAAGTTAAGAAAATTTTTGATTCCACATTTTGGCCTCGGATAGACGGCCGGGGCGCTGCCGTGGCGCAACAGAAACTTATGAAGATAACACACTCTACTACATGGCAAGTGGTAGAGGATGAAGAAATAGGAAGTGGGTTCACTTTGGATTTGGATTTCTCACTTGGATTAATCACTTGGAATTTTCAAGAAAGCTTTTCTTTTCTTCATGAAGAAGAAGAAGAAGGAAAAAGAATTCTCTTGAAAAATAATAAATCAAGTGAATCTTATCATAATGCAACCATGGGTGAAGTAAACACATGTAGAGAATAAACTAGGATTTAGGTGTAATGGTTAGGTTAAGGAAAAAACAAAATGAATGAAGCTTCATGAATCTTCAAGAATGAAAACAAATAAAGCCACCATTTTGTTTTTTCCAAAACTAAATAAATAAAATAGATAAATAAGTAAATAAAAACCCTAACCATTAACCTAAACAATGGTTTAAAGCATACACACCCAAGTTTGCATGTATCATCAAACATGATACAAACTAGTGCACAAACATATATCATATATACAATGTGCACAATCAAGTGAGAAAATAATCTTAAGTGAACCAATATTAGTTAATGTAAAGTAATATATCATGTATATAATTATACAATAAATCATTAAATCAACACTTGATTTAATGATCCGGTCATACCGCATATAACGGACTAATATCGAGTGTATCAATGTATCGAATCAACACTTGATTCGGTAACCCGGCTATATCTCATATAACCGTCCAATGATACAGATCGTGAGAATAGAATACAGTATCACATACTGGTATTATTCTCGGTCCTGCACATATCTCATATGCGCTCCCATTTCGTTTCGCTTGAGCCAGGAAAGCTCTGTGTAGGACTCTAAAGACTCGTCAATACGCCGGCAGCAGGTGATGATCATATCAAACACCCATAAGCCGCAAGCGGTCTGCTAAACATTATGGCCACCCGGGTATTGAGCGATCAGAAGATCAACGAGCAAGCCCGCTCACACTCCTGTGAATCCAACCAGTAACACTTACCGTACAGTTCGGTTTCATTGTCTGATATATCGCATATCTCGCCTAGGGATGGTAAACGTCAGACCCCAGTAGCTCGAAAAGTCGTGTCGATATGAGGTCTATAACAGTTCGAGAAACTACTGGTAACACTTACAAGTAAATATCAGCAACCCTGGCCAGAGATTTCCGGTTATAGCCAATCGAACACAGCACAACATCAACTCCCTATACCGGGAGAGACGAATCCCCTCCTATCGCTCATTGCCTCCATGTGACTCTGGACTGTACCCAAAAACTACTGTTTTGCATGCCCTCTTGGATGTGGTAAGGTGGAAATCAAAGCACAGTGGGAATCACACAAGACTCTATGACGATCTCGGGTCTACAGACTAACCTGTACCAGTGTCACCAGAGAACTGCCATCTGACGTAAGGTATAATACCATCTGGGAGTTCACGGCGAGTCCGTCCAGTGTACCCAGTCTCCATTGAGCACCCGTATATCATCTCTGATGTCAAACACCAATGGATATGGGATCATCCATCGCCCATCTGTATGGGTCGAGAAGGTATACGCTAGTCTACTCTGGTATATTGATGCCCCGTTTCGATACACCCACCACTAGGGACCTTGAAGGATGCACTTATGGACTACCATGTCCCCACTAGTATGATTCACGTCATAGTCCAGGTAGTCAAGTACACATCCTAATGGCTTTACCAATATGTAACAGAGAGATAATCGGTGTACACGTTAAAGTAAAGAGCAACCAAATAGCACACTATCGAGCAAGAAAGTCCTTCCTATATATGTCCAAGCATCCACTACAATATACATCCTATGTATAGTAATGGCTTCTAGGGCATACATATAACTAACAGTAGGGTAGTAATCAAAACACAGTGGGAACTCACACGAGACAAATGACGATCTCAGGTCGACAGACTAACCTTTACACATGTCACCTGGGAACTGCTATCTGACAATAGGTATAATACCAACCAGCAGATTTCCGGCGAGTCCGTCCAGTGTACTCATAACCCAATGAGCACCTGCATAGTATCTTAGGTGAACAAACTAACAACAATGGCTTGTGAGACCTGGTCACCGCCCCTCGTGGGGGTCTCGATCAGTACTAGTCTACACTGGAGTATCGATGCCCGGTCTCGATACTCCTACGACTAGGGACATTTGAGGATGTACTTATAGACCCCAGCTCCCACATATATGATCGCCATCATAACGCTGGCAGTCAAGCAAGAATCCTATGGGCTCTATGAACATGTACATGATGATAAAGGCAAACCAGATAGCATACTATCATCTTGAGTAAGACTGTTTTATCGGTATAGGTCCTCACTCAATCATCATAATCACAAGTCCGCGACTATGATAATTGCCTTGAGGGCACTATAGCCAACAATCTCCCACTTGCACTTAAGGCCAATTATTGCGATGTCGCATACTCACAGCCCGTGTGATACCGAACACCCAACTTCTCTACTAATCAGCTTCGCAAAACCTGTTTGCGAAAAATGATTGCGTTCGATAAATAGCCTCAGTGAGTGGATCCACTCCAATGTTTCTTTCTGTATCTCTCCATATCTCAACTTCGCGGAGAAAACTTTTACCGAAATGAGCAATACCTGTCTTAGAATTTGTCTGGATATCTGATGGGACCCAGTTCACAAAAGAACTCCAATTCCAGCAAACTTCTTAGACTGTATCGTCCACTGAATTTAATTAGTATTCTGCACCATGCCTTTCCTCAGTATCCGCTTGGACCACCTGTCAAACATACTGTCCCTCAAAAGAGGGAAAAACTATAACTCTGACAGTCACTCTGTCATCCAGGACACCTTGGAAGCCTGAAATGATAACCGTCTCCTGAAGGAGGCTGCCGTAATCATTTCCTTAGAACATTCACTTATGTTCAATAACTGCTTCCCAATGTTTCTCCAGAATTGGATTCATATATCTGCTTATTGCATCTAGTGCAAAAGCAATATCTGGTGTGGTACTCGACATTTCATGATTAACTCAATTGCCTAAGCAAGTGATATGCTAATCATGCAGGTCCCTCTCCTCTTTAGTCTGTAAGACACCTTTAGAGAGGTTGACTCCATCACCTGCAGGTATACTACCATGCTAGGAGTCATCCATTTAATGTCAAAGTACCCAGATTGGGATACTTCCCAAATCTAGATCTAAAACCATAGATCTACTAACCAGAAACCCTGATATTATATCCATATCCTATGTGGAGAAACAACTTTGTGACAACCATAGTATAACCTATCGTAGTACAAGAATATCTCCTCCTATCAAGTGCATATCATCCCAAATACCAGGACATCACACCCTACTACTTTCTTACCAGATCCATCTCCTATTCTGATGAAGTCAAAGCCTATGACTGTCACATCAAAATAGATGATCTATTTCCGCTATACTTGTTTTAGTCTATAAATAGACATAAACTACTTGCCCATTATACTTCCGCTGCTCCTATTGACTACAATAACCTTCTGGCAGAGTCATATATACGTGCACTTCTAAAGATAGTTTAGAACGACGCTATACTCATCCTCCTGCCGGGTCTTATAGTCTAGAACATCAGCAATGGCAAGTCTGGATAAACAAGAACCTCCCTGTCACCATCTCTGAGAAGACCGAGGTACCTCTCGGGTGCCTGAGGTTACCCACTAAATCTGCGGAGTGGCTAATGGAACGTCAAAAAACAATTTAATCCTTAGGTTCTATTAAATCTTCAGTGATCGTTTGTGGTTCTGGAATCACTTCCAGTTCTACCATACTCCTACTTTTGTTTTCTGAAAAAATCCATTTTACTAAAACTGTGGCGAGTCAAGAACAATATAAATATTGATCTTCCTGATGGTAGAAAGTTAACTCTCGTCAAAGTCTGGGATAACCCACAAACTGCCATTACTAAAAAGTGCCTTGAGTTTATCCGGATTCTGGTTTTAAGTATCAGCCGGACAACTTCCTATATCTTAACATCGTTAAGATATAAATTGATTCTATATATATCTAATATAGAAACAAAAGCACTAATCTAATTGGAACCAGATTCAAAATCATGCAGCTGTCTCCAGTTCATATCAACCAAATGGAAAGAGGCCACTCAACATTACTCATCTAGGAGTGCATCCATATAAGAGTAACCTGAAAGAGAAGAAAGTTCTCAAAACCATTACTATCAACGGAATACCAAACACAAGTATCTACATCTTCGACTTCCTCGAAGAATCCTGATACTTCCAACATATGGATCACTACCTTATTCTTATACTTATAACTTCTCAATATCTGGACTTTGTATTTCTACGAAATACTTGTCCAGAACTGGAGAAGTCACAAGTAAAAGGAATATAGTATGAGTATTAACCCCATTCTCCTAATGGACACTGGACAACATACAATACTTTGTATAAGTCCCCTGAGTTCAATAACTCAAACCCTGTGCGTCGTAGGTTGAAAAACTGTAATATGGTTAAGAAGAATTACACCGCTGTTGAATTCACCATACCTAATCACCAACTGATATAGGTAAATTTTACAGACATAATATCAAAAAGTTATATCTCACATTATAAAAATAAACGTACAGATATATCAGTTTGAAATTGATGCATAACAATGGATATTCAAATCCATATATCTGCCATCCGGCAAAATCCAGATGATTTCCTCAAATATCACCAACTACAACGAATTCCGATATAATAAGGATGTAATCACCCAATTTCCAATATCTTACTCCCACTCACCATTTGCAATAACATGCAGATGTGAAAAACTGATCTGATAAATACATACCCTGGAGTTAGATTCTTATTGGGAAAACAGTTTTCAATTAACATTGCATAGTAAAACAGAAACATGAAAATATTTCAAAAGGGGTAACTGGTATTCCTAGTAACACTTCTTCCATTATCCTGAATCATGACAGTAACCATATACTTATCTGCCCTCACTGTAATCCCTTTATTATGTCTTTACTTATTGCCTTCTGTACACCTCCTTTACGCTAATTGGTTTTCTTCATTCCCTACCCTTCCGCACCAGCCTAAGGTTTGGAAGAAGACTATTCAATAATCGTAATAGGTGTACTCTCCTAATCCTAGGAGCCCTCGCAACCTGAGGGAAGGTAATGGGAAAAAACACCTGAATAATCCTATCCAATCTCTCCTGAACCAGAATCCATCCTCAAAAAAGTTCCTTCCAGTTCGTATGTAACTATACGATGGATTTATCCAATGGAAGTGGATATCCGTAGTGATACGGAGTGTCCTAAAGAAATGCAATGTGGATGTAGGAGTGGCAGGGGTATATTTGGTTTCGTCGTGAATGATGGTGATCGCAATTTCCTTTGCCATTATTCTAATCCCTTTATATGTCTTTACTTATTACCTTCTGCACACCATAGCTAAGCTTGTTGGTTTTCTTCCTTCCCTACCGTTCGGCATCTGCCTATGGTATGGAGGAAGACTATCCAATAAGCTCAATAGGTGTACCCTCTCCTAATCCTAGGAGCCCTCACAACCTGAGAGAAGGAAAAGAAAAAGACAACCAAATAATCCTATTCAATCTTTCCAGAACCAGAATCGATCCTCGAAAAAGTTCCTTTGAGTTCGTATATAACCATACGATGGATTTATCCAATAGAAGTGGATGTTCGTAATAATACGGGGTGTTCTGGAGAAATGCAAAGGTGATATAGAAGTGGCAATAATGTTTGCGACACCGTGACATTCCAAAAGCCAAAGTGTTATAAGAAGGTTCGGTCAACTGGGTTTCATGAGTTTTAGTCAAATGTCGGGCCATAGTCGCAGCTAGAGAGAGAGAGAAGAAACACTCAGCGTGCACTCTAACCTAGATCAGAATAGTTAATCATTTTATCTAATCTGGATGGCTCCCACTGTTTCCTCGAATTCTCGTCCAAACCCAAAAGGTGAATTAGTCGGAATCACCCGAGGAGTAATCCTATTCATCAGTAGGAATCGGGATCCAACTATCATCGCATGATAACTTGATGGAAGCCACTCAAGTCACCACACTCCAGAAGGTATGCATAAGCCTGACAAGTTTCCTGTATGTTTGAAACTTCCGATATGATTTTTACCCTTAGGACCCAAGTGACCTTGACAAATAATCAACAAATCAAAAGGTCCTGGTCAAGTTCAACCCGTCATTACCTTGATTGCATTAAACCCATCCGTACGACCTTTGACGAATAATCAACAAAGTCGTACGACTGTCCTAACCAATCCACATATCCATGCGACAGAAAAGTATTACAGAGCTACTGCACACTACGCCTCGGCGAATAGCAACGACAAACGTAGCACGAATACTAAGCAATACTAATCTGAAATGATGGAGGGCTACGGCTGGTTTTTGGCGAAAAACCTTTAACGTAATGAACTTGATCTCGTTGAAGGAATCCAAGTGGTTTTATAAATATATTGTAGCGAAAACTTTTGCTAAAGAGGTCACTAGGGATCTCGGCTCTTTCCCCGTCGAATGGGGTGCAGGATATCCCAAACTGAATACCATGATGCAAAGAAAAAACAATCAACTATAGTAAAGTTATTACGTTGACGCAAACTTTTACCCAAGGGGTCACTCCCGATGTAGGGATCTCGGCCCTTGCCTCGTCGAATGAGGTGCAGGATATTCCAAATGAATACCACGATGCAAAGCAAAAGAGAATGCCTGTAATGTCAATTTTTTAAAAACTTGGTTCCAACAACATCTTATATAGGTTTGTTTTATCCTTGCATTGATAAGAATCAATGCAGTCCCATCAATTAATCACACCAGAAAAGAACGAAAATAAAATATACGTATATACCATCCGCATTCGCCACTGAGTCCCGTCATCACCCGTTAGGTTACTTAGCTAACGACAGAGCGGGGACTGGGCTAGCATGGGTGCAAAACATATACAACATCTACTAGTATATATAAATATATATATATAACATTCGTCCCAGGCATGATATAAGCAACATCACAGAAACATCACAGAATGGTGGATAATCTGGAGCCCCGGGTTTCACTTGAGCCGCAAGTGAGACCCGACGTTCCCTGTTGTGTGGATAGCCTGTGCAATGAAAACCTAGACCCCTACGAGCGCGGCAAGTTACCCGCCAAAACCAGAAGCGAGGCATCCCCCTTCAGCAACGTGAATGGACCACCCAGCACTTCACGGAATCCGGTAACTTGAGCACCCCTCCTGGGCCAACCTATACCCCCTACGTGTGCGGCGAATAGCCCGCCAATTCTAGAGTAAGGTCCCCTCCGTCTGAATACCTTGAGATGCGGACTAGTTGCCTTCTAGAATCCAGCAATTCGTGCACTCCACCTCGGGGTAATCCTAGTGCAAAAAATAAAATAATATACAAAGATGACATAGACCTCAGTCCGGTCGTGCCCCAAAAGAATAATATACAAACTGGCAGTGACGGCAGTCCACATGTCGGACGCTCGCCCCACAATATCAAATGTACATATGAAATAAAACTGTACTAACATTGCACCATTGCTATCCACCACGACGATCCAACCAACATCACAGCACAACACAGAACATCAACGTGAATGTCACGTTCGCAAACCCGTCTAAAGGAACATATAGCAGTTAGACAGGTTTATCGATCAAATGACATTCACGGTCACAGATTATAATGTATGTACTGTCAAACGCACGCTTAAAGTATCGATCAACGAAGTTCCAAATTGGCCCCAATAGCAAAACCAACACTTCACATAAACCTGGTCCAAATCAGGATATTACAGAAATCACATTTTCAAGTATAAGTGCTACAGAAAAATTTTGGACACCCGTTGCCACTAACTTGCCGCGGAACCGCCGCCAATAGGGGGTAAGTGTGGCGGTTCTGCGGCGCTTTTGAGGAACCATGAGCCCAAATTTTTTGTGTATTCCTAAAAAGGCCTGCACGGATTTTTAAGCCTCTGGAAAATATTTTTAGACAACATTTGAAAATCGGCAGAAGCATGAAAATTGAAATCGTGATTTCGGAAACTTTCGTCGATCTATGTTTTAAACACGTCTAAACAAGCTAGTAAGGGGTTTAAGGGTGGCTCTGATACCATGAAGGGTCCCGGCAGCGACCCGGCCGTCGAAACGCGGCCAAAATGCGGAACAAAAATTTCTGAAATCGGCGCTACCGCTACCCGAATCCCGGATCAACTTTAAACCCTAAATTAGAAAATTAAACTAAGAGTTAGAATCATTATACCGAGTTGATCCGAGTCCTTCGGTTTTCATTCCAAGCTCCTAGCGGTTCTTTGACGATGTTTGGTTTCCGGTCTTCCTCCATCTCCGATGATCCACCCGAGGGAAACGGAACAAGCTCCAACCTCGTCGAACGAGGTAACCGACGTTCCAAAGTCGCTAGCGATGGAGAGTGGGGGTGTATGATAATGTCACTATAATTTTTCTCTCACCCATGTGCTCCATGGAGCAACTCAAGAAGAAGATGATGGAGGAGATGAAGCTTTGGCATGAGCAAGAATAATGCTAAGTGTTTTGTGTGGATGATAGTGAGAGAGTGAGGAGGCTTGCATAATATGTAAATGAGGCTAAATGAAATTAACCCCATGCCCAAAAGAGAGTGGCCGGCCCCCTCTCTCTCCCCCATCAAAAATCATTTCCAAATAAACAAAGCAAATAAATCACAACCACCATACACTATGCATGACTAATGCCCATGCCTTTGACCCACCTTTTCCACCTCATTGAAGAAAAACAAATGAATTTCCATAAATGGAAAATCATATATAAATGAGGTGGCATCTTCTAGAAGCTATTCCGTATAAAATACGGAATACTTCCCGGTACATGTATTGAAATACATATACGCGTATTCGTACCAAAATACGAATAGCCGAGAGAGAAAACGAACAGTGAAAAAAAATACTAGAATACATATATATATAAATACATATGTAAATTATTAAATCAAAACCTGATTTAATAATGTGGCTTAATCCTAAGCCGCTAGTATTAACAACCGTCCGATTAAAGTCCGCGCAGTATGCACATATTTAATCGGACACCTGTATGTATCAACATACGTCAAGTACACCATATCGCCTGAACCGTGAAAACCCTCTGTGTGGGACTCTAAAGACTCGTCAATATGCTGGCAGTGGGTTTAACCACAAACACGTCGGCGGCACTAGCTGTACGTAACGGCTACCCAGGTATTGAGCGAAAGGGAAGACAACGAGAAAACTCATCCTGAACCCCTACTGAGCCTGACAGTGACAATATCCGTACAGTCCGGTCTGTTCGTCTAAGAGTATCTCATATCGAGTCTAAGGGGTAGGTAAAGTCAGACCCCTAACAACGCGATATTTAGTGTCGGCATGTAGCCCATCGCTACCTGAGAAACTATCGATCCTAGATCGGTAATTCTCATCTACCATGGCCATGGATTTCAGGTGATGGTCATCCGTGCACAACGCGACATCAACCCCCAATACCGGGAGAGACGAATTCCCGACAATCCAATCACTGCCTCCATATGGCTCGTGACTGTACCCAACTAAAACCTGTTTGCACGACTCCTTTGAGCCGTGGTAGGGTAGTAATCAAAACACAGCGGGAACTCACACGAGACAAATGACGATCTCAGGTCGACAGACTAACCTGTACACATGTCACTTGGGAACTACTATCTGACAATAGGTATAATACCAACTAGCAGATTCCCGGCGAGTCCGTCCAGTGTACTCATAACACAATGAGCGCCTGCATAATATCTTAGGTGAAAAAAAATTAAAACCTATTGCTTGTGAGACCTGGCCACCGCCCCTCGTCGGGGTCTCGATCAGTATACATTAGTCTACACTGGAGTATCGATGCCCGGCTCGATACTCCTACGACTAGGGACATTTAAGGATGTGCTTATAGACCCCAGCTCCCACATGTATGATCGCCATCATAATGCTGGCAGTTAACCAAGAATCCTATGGGCTCTATCAACATGTACATGATGATAAAGGCAAACCAGATAGCATACTATCGTCTTTAGTAAGACTGTTTTATCGGTATAGGTCCTCACTCAATCATCATAATCATAAGTCCACGACTATGATAATTTCCTTGAGGGCACTATAGCCAACAATAAGATCATTTTTTTGAGTGATAATAACAATATTAGAATGCTAATAGAAGAAAACTTATGAACAAGAATCCTGAGAGAGGCAATCCATGATGCTTGCAATAAACTATTTTCTAAAAATAATAATTGATATTGGATTCATATATGATATGGAGTTGCTTCTTTTTAATCTCATTAGTATTAAATTGATCCTCTTAAATTTTCCTCTCCCAGCATTTACAAAAGCTTTGTTACTCTCTCTCCACTAAAGGTTCATTACTAAGAGTACCATTATGGTTTACACTTTTAATTTTATAAATAACAACCGAGAACCTTTCATGCTCTTTTTAATACTTAATTGAACTCTATTAGTCCTCTCACATTCTTTATAAGAATTAAAAAGATATTCATTTATGTTTAATAAATTTTCAAATAATCAAATCCCTCAAATTTTCTCAATGCCTCTCTATATAACCCATCCATCTCAGAGTTCTCTCCTATGTGCATCCAAATATTACCATAATTTTCCTTCTTTTTAGTCCCAACCTCCTCATGTTCTCTTACTAAGATTTGACCATTTTTGTATTGCCTACACTTAAAGCACATCTGGAAATTGAAATAATCTACGAAATGGACACCAAAATCGATTTGGAATATTTTTGGAGCGCATCCATGTAACTCGATTATAAGATGTTGATAGAGTATGTGATCAAGAAGCCTGCAATCCACAATGTCAGTTTTGATTAACCTTACGTTTGAAGAAGCAACTATAACACGGTTTTTTTTATTCCAGCTTACTATTCTATCCGATTTTTGTCTTTCATTGGCGAGCAATAATTATATAACAAAAAAGTTTAAAGGTGTGATATACTTTCATAAAGAAACCTATGGAGTCTGCCAGCGTGCCAGCAAGCCGCTAATGATCTGAGCGGTCGGTCCTGCAAAAAAAACTATGGCATAACGGGGGTGAGTTGCCAACTCGTGAGTACAAAATATCATTAGGTAGAAATCGAATACATAACGATCTACCTATGTCATACAGTATAATAATATCATATTATGCGATAACGAAAGTGAACATGTATATACATAAATATCATGTCACTATCAATATGTGGAAACATGTCATTCATAACACACACACACACATGTATCATCCAATGAGTGTCTATCAACGAAACTTAAAATCCTCATAAAAAAAACTGAGTGTCCGGTATCGACACTCGAAATAATCATAAACCCTTGTCCAACATCGACACTCAAAATCCTCATATCTCAGACGCCGTCTTTCAGATCGGACCTCATATCCATCTGAATCATATCACTCTGATCAGCATCCTCTGAATATCTGCTAAGTTTCCATACTATCACCGGCCGGCCACATCTCGCTAGGGTCACCCGCCTTTCTGTACGGGCTTCTTGCCTCTCGGTACCGTACCGGGTCCACTATGTATCTACAATCAGTTCCTTCCCCTCTCTCGATTCGGATATTACTCATATCTAAGAACCCAGAAAATTCATGGTGGATGCCAAATCATCATATCAAGAAGAAACCGTATTTTAAAATATTCAAAAGTTTTATAAAATGATATCCACGGTTTCTCAAATCTCAAAGAAACAGAAATCCCATGAAAACACTATCTCATAAGAACATGGTAATAATGGAACAATATATAAAAATACAGAATAGTAATATAATGCACGCTGATGTGAAATGAGCAGTAATCTAAGGTACTGGCAGGAATATAATATGATGTGAAATAGCGATGTGTACATGAAACATACGGGTCAGTGTACTACAAGCATGTTCATATAAGCAATGTAAAGAAAGTATAATATCCGGAACAGTACGCGGTGTTGAGTAATAAATAGTGATCTATAATTCTAACATGGCATAAGGTGATATGGGTGACATAACAAGTCCTATATGTGTATGTGGTATGGTAATTACCGATGAGGTGTAAGTGTAACATGCGAGTATGTGCAAATGCAACATGAAATCATCAGTAATGGTGTGCGTGTCCTACCAAACGAAGTTATGTAGAGCTAAAGGTACAAACGTGGTATATATCATAAGAAATCGAAATGCGAAAGTATACAGAATAAGGAAATTGTAACGTGAACAAGTGTTAAAATATTAAACTACGTATAAGCCATACAATTATAGTTTAAAATAGCACGAAACGTTGTTTTGGAAATAAGAGACTACAATGTTCTTGAAATATATATCATTTAAAAATTCGTAGTGCACTCTTGACGTTATAATTTTAAAGTACGTAACGAATCATTAGTTTTTCAAATTAAATATGGTTCTAAACATCTCATGAATTTCCAATTTGAAATATTATCAAGACTCCTCGAGTCGAAATGAAAATCAGCTGTATTCGGTAATCTATCCTCATCATATCATGTGTGAAATCTCTCTCGTACAATATTATCCAATTGAAACAGTACGGATCTATAGTCACGTATGCCAACTCATATCATCTCATATCATGTATGCTTATATCGTAAATATACTTATGTTATATGTATACTTATATCATATAATTTACTCATGTATGTGTGTGTGAGTGTGTGCGTGCGTGTGTAGCCCAATGGCTAAAAAATAGAGACAAGGTATATAACCTTCTACTAAGTATACTACTATAACCATGTGGTTAGATTAGGTATATGATTCTAGTATATATAGTATCCTAATTACTACAGTTGCGGGGGTGATATACGCCATCCACCCGACTTCCCCCGTAGATATACATCTATTCACCCGTATGCCTCGCCCCAATCGAGTCGATGAATCCCTTACCCTTCTTCGTCGTCTCGAAAGTCCCCGTGATCGTACCTACAATTGAAATCATACAAAATAGCATAAAAACCTATATCAAAATCGAAACGATGAGTAGGTTAGAACCTATGGCCAACGCATTTGATTCGTATCTCAAAGAATATTTAGTAACCGCAATCAAGAACGGTGTCGCTTGGTAGCTAGCCGGTGAGTACGGGTCGGTCCACAGGGATTTTGTGAATTTCCTAATTGTTCTTACGAGTTAATTCCGAACGGTATGAACGGATTGATTACATCTAAAAACTAAATTTATCTAGAGGTAAATCTTGCTAGGGTTAGGTTTGGAAAGTCAATAAATCTAACTGCTTTCTATACCCAAATTAAGATTTATGAGGTGTTATGGTAATCATCAATAAAGGGGATTAGTACCATCGGGAAGAAACGGTATTTCGTCCTCTAGGTTCTTGTCCTTCCTTTCTTGATCCTTACCCTAACCTTCATGGAAAACACGCTCAACCGGGCCTTTATACTACGGTATCACCGCTACCTCATAGGATAGGGTGCCGTAAGGAGCGGTGTGTGCATGTATGCATGGAGTCCTATTGATTATATGTGATGGGCAAGAAAGGGGTGAGAGATCTTCATCTCTCAAGCCTTCCCCAAAGCTAACCCTAACAAGCAAGGAGACTACTCGTTCATTAGGGAATTGAAGAACATATCTAACTATCTAACTAGGGCAAGGAATTAAAGATCTATACTAAGGCAGAATAAAAATTAACTAAGGCAATTAAATAAAACTACTTACTTTATTGATGGCTCTCTCCAAACATTTACACAGGACGTTTCAGATCTGAATAGATGAAATGAAAAGAGGCATGACCTAATACAAGATTTAGGGTTCTTATTTATAGATTCATAGAAACCCTAGGTTACAATCGCGTCACATCTGCTTTTACAAAAATACCCCCTAAGAAAAAGACCTAGTCAACGCACCTCCAGCGCCTCAAACTTTCTGCACCGACACGGGCCCCACACGGCCGCGGTTCCGCGGCCAAATAGTGGTCTTGTTGGCTGCAAATTCTTGGGGTTCTGTCTGTTTCTAATGACTTCTGTTTTCTTCAGTTTGTTCTTCAGAATGTCTTCTGGTATTCTTCCAGATTTCCATAGTGAATATAGCCGTGGACTTTTACCGCTTGCTTCATGTTGGAGTCTTCAACCTTGCGCTGCCTTTTTCCATTGATCTTCGTTTGTTCTCCAAAATGTAGGCTTGATCAAGATTCTTCTCCTTGTTGGTCGTAGTCTCACTTTTGCATCGTCTTTTCATCATTTCACTGTTTTTATTCTGAGAACTTGTAACCTGCAACTATGTAGCAGACATGGGTCAAAGGCACCTGTTTATTTGTAAAATGCATAAGAATGGGGTTTATAAGAATGCAAAATTATGGTATGAACAAATACCCCCAAACTTATCTTTTGCCCGTCCTCGAGCAAACCTAGTTTTATTCTCAACAAAAACCTAACCTTACTTTCGTAGGGAATCGCGATTGCACTGAGCCCGTGCAACAAGCCGTTAAACCTCTAGGTGTCCCTAATAGGAGGAGTGTTGTCTCCTGAGGGTTTTCAGCGGATACTACCCACAAAATCCTATCAATTCGGCCCATTAACTTTTATTCTCCAATTAGGTTTTCCAACAAGAACTCTATTATCTTCGACTCATAAATCATCCACCCGTATTCTTCACGCTTCCTTATCATTTAACTTAAGATTACATATGTTCTTGTGAATTTACTTAGCTTTTGGCATTTCTTAAGTTTTCCTTCTAGGGTTCCATCTCAACTTAGGAATTTTTATCATCTCTATTAAAGATATAAGTCATATTCTTCATTCCTATCTCTTATCTAAACCCCAATCATATACCCCTACGTATGTGTATATATCACCCCTACACTTGGAAATTCAAATCAAGCTATCATACTCTTGTCCTTCGTCCAAAGCACATCTTAATTGGTGAATTTTTAGATCAATTTCGCTCACACATCATTCATGCGACCGTTAATACTTCTTGAGCTACCAACAACCGATTACAAGATGTGTTCGCACAGTAAAGCGTAATTCCTAGTCTTGTAACACCTAAGACTTTAGCAGTGACTCCTAAACCAGTTGGTCTAAGGCACTAGGTGATAAAGCACCCTCGCTAAATATTTTTTTCTATTTTTGCAGCCTTAAGTAATCACAAAAACCAGTGTTCATTTTTTTTATCATCTCTTTATTCACACTTGTATTTTTATTTTATTTTCTTCGTACTAAGAACTTTAGACAAGAGCATTTCAAGGTCTCTCCTACTATTCCAAGTTTCAAGGTTCGTGTTTGTGCAATTTTGTAAGGTATATATTTTCAGAATTTAGACTTAAGCTAGGAATTATTTTTCAAACTTACACTTTAATAAAAACATCAATACTCTTCCCTTGTTTTAACTTAGCACAAGAAGTGAACTCAAAATTTGCCTATTTCTAAATAAACTACAAAGACATATATTTTCTACCGTTAAATTTTAAGAAAGATTATTTTTAGGGTTTTTAATTTACTAAGTTGAGAATCTAGTTGTTCCTAACTAGTTAACTTTTTTATCAAACTCAAGTCAATTATGGCCAAATTTGAATACTTTAATTTTTATAATTTTTAAATTTTTAAATTTTTATGGTTTAAAATAAGTAATGCAAATGCAAAAATGTACATATGAATGCGAAGGAAGAAGGTTTACCGAGCACACCCCCAAATTTAAACTCGACAGTGTCCTCACTGTCAGGCTACACCAAGAGGGTCAAAATGTCGGCACTCCCTTTGTTTATTTATTTATAATTTTTTTTATTTTTTATTGTTAAAAGAAAAACAAAATATATATACAACAAGGTTCCCCCAAATTTAAGTGAGACAGTGTTTCCACTGTTCTAAGCGTTAAAGTTTAGAGTTAGGGAGGGGGAAAATCAAACTATATAAGGCCTTACACAGACCAAAGGTTAGCACCAACCATTCAAAAATTCTATCGTGGTAATGGTAGGGTTGGTGAAAGAATGGAGTGTAGAGAAAGGAGTTGAGAAGCACACGAGACCGAATGGGAAGAAGAGTGGAATATGGTCTCGGTGGAGGAGAAGAATGGCGGAAAAGAGAAAGAAGTATAGTACGAACTTGAGGGTGTAAATTGAGTGAATAAATTAGCGCAATTTGTGATGACCGTTGTGTTAAAAGCGATTGTGCTAATCTATCAACCCGTCGAGAAATGGAGTCAAATTCCTCAAGATTCGCAAGAAAACATGGGTACGTTGAACTTGGTAAACTCTCTATTGAAAATGGAAATGCGACGGAGTCTTGCGTGGTCGAAATGATAGGAAGGACGAAAGGGAGTGATTGAGGGATAGTCTTATTCTCTTCTAAGTAATCTATCTCGAACTTGAAGGATTCCATCAATGGTTTGAAATAACTATAAGCAACAGAGTCTGATAGTTTAACTAACTCATCTGAAAATTTAAAGCACTCAAACTCGGAAGGTGAGTCTTCAACATCGTCCGAAAAAGTGAAACACTCATAATCGTTATCGTCTATGAGAACTGTGTTAGATTCAAAGAGGAACGCACTAGTGGCGTCCAAACTGCTGTGATCGAAGAGAAATCTTTCAAGCTCACAGTCCTCAAAAGTGATCTTTTGCGTGGTCGGAACGATGGAAAGGAGGGAGGGTGATTTAGGAAGTATAACAGTTAAAGGTTCAGGAGGATGAATTGGAAAATCCGACACATCAGAAAAAAATGGTTCATCCTCAATACTATCCTCAATACTATCCTCATAATTCTCCTCAAAATTTAGCTTATCCATACCATTATTATCAAAATCAAGATGCATATGAGGTTCGGGAGAAACATTTAATGACTCGGGATGATGAATTGGATATAAAATTTCAATCAAATCTACGGGTTCATCATCCAAAATATTCCCGGCGTCAATATCCTCAATCAAGTGAAATCAATTTTTTCAGACACCTCATCAAAAGAATGGATATCAATTAATTTAGGCTCTAGAGTGGAGGTGTAAAGTTCAAAATGATTAGGTATGATTTCACTCGAAAGGGACTCTTCACAATCTGGCAAATCAAGCACTACAAAGTCGCACAACTCATTAAATATTTTATTTTCAACTGATGAATCATTTGGGACACTTGTTTGAAAACCGGAGTTGTGGGATTCAATTGGGTATGGGTAAGTTTGATTTGGAAAGGTGTAGAACTCACTCTCTCCACTCAAATTCTCACTCTGTCCAACCGCCTCCTTATATATTGGAATTTTTGGAGCTAGTTAGAAACTAACTACCGGTTCACTAGGTTGCATAAGGGCGGCCATGGACGCATCCACATTCCTCATCATTTTATTTGTTGCTAAAATATAAGCTTCTAACGACTGTTCCAAACTAGACATGGGTTGTGAAGGGGTTTCGGTAAAAGATTCAAAATTGTTTGGATACGTGAAACTCCTAAATGGTTGTGTCGAAGCAATGTCTACTGAATGTGGGAAAGTCGGGTAGGACTGATAGGAATTGGATGGTTGGACAGGAGTAGGATCAACATTTGGATAAAAAGGTGAATGGACTTGTTGATCCCTAGAACTGGATGTGTGGAGAGGAGTGAAAGATCGGCTACGAGATTGTTCAATATGCTCAGCAATAGACATGGGTTTAGGAGTTACAACAGGACTCGAAAAAGTGGTATCAACGTACGAAAGTGGTGAAGGTTGACACGGTTGATACAAAGTGGATTGCAAAGTCGAACTTTTTCTCCTAGACGCTTCTATTCGATCTTTCAAAGAAATCTTGGGCATGGAGGGGTCGTCCGTAATTCGACCGAAACAATTTCACGTACGAGGAAAAGTTTGGTTCAGGGTACCAAAGTTCGGCAAGAGATTTGTGAGCTGGGGTACCCATGATGTAAGAAGGAGAAGAAAAAGAAGGTGGGGTGCACGGGTTTCTTAGCGACAAGTTGCAAGTTTTTATAAAAAAATTTCCTTTTATTTATGTGGTGCTCTTTGCAAAAAGATTCGATAAAGGGCTTAGATACACTTTCAATCAACCACAAATACACAATCAGGCCTAGATCTAGGGTCATCTAGGTCAGCTAGACAGCTCCTAACTGTTCCAAAGGGCCAGAAATAAGACCTCAAACCGCCTCTTCACCGCCAATTGCGGCCAGGTAAATGCCAGATGAGTGGGAGGCTCTCCACTACAAGTAGTGGCTCTAATTAAGTAACCACTCGCCTTAGACATAGTTTCCTAGACACCGCAAAGTCAGGTTAGGATCAACGGCCGATGCCTACAACTAGTCCTCTGTCCTATTGAGCACGACGTCCTTAGGGCCGAGTCTAGTATTTTTTAATTAAATATTGGTCAATACATATGCCTTATGTGATTTCTGGGGTCCTGAGAAGGGTGATGAAATCCCCACCCAATCTGGATTTGTTTCAAGCCCCTTAAAGTCCGATTAAAAATATGCAAAGCAGTAACAATCACTTGCAATTAATTTTTTACTTTTAGCGCGGCGCAAAGAATCCTGCACAAGATCAATTATTGGAAGGGGGAGATTTTTTAGCGCAAAGAATCCTGCAGGCAAATTTACAGAGGAGATATTGGGATTTTCAGAGAAGGAGAAAGGGAGCATATATAGATTTTTCCTCGTGCTGACAAAAGGCTACGGCGCTTCCGCGGCCAAAAGGCACCTCGGGCGACGGTTCCACGGTCGGATCTGCGGTTTGGTTCCCCAAGTTTCGTCTGCCCGCCTGGTTTGACATTTCTCTGTTGTTCAGATCTAGGTTTTTCTGTTTTGATCTCTGGATTTTTCCAGATCCGAACTCGTTCGTCAATCCTGCAAAATTCACATGACAATACCCTTCACAAAAGATGATAAATTTTTATATTTTTCAGTTTTTATGATATTTTTTAATTTTATATTAACCCGAAATTGCAAAAAGAAAATAACACGCGATCCCCGGCAACGGTGCCATTTGATTCGTATCTTAAAGAATATTTAGTAACCGCAATCAAGAACGGCGTCGCTTGGTTGCTAGCCGGTGAGTAAGGGCCGGTCCATAGGGATTTTGTGAATTTCCTATTTGTTCTTACGAGTTAATTCCGAACGGTGTGAACGGATTGATTAAATCTAAAAACTAAATTTATCTAGATCTAAATCTTGCTAGGGTTAGGTTTAGGGTAAGTTTGGAAAGTCAATAAATCTAACCGTTTTCTATACCCAAATTAAGATCTATAAGGTGTTATGGTAATCATCAATAAAGAGGATTAGTACCATCGGGAAGAAAGAGTGTTTCTTCCTCTAGGTTCTTGTCCTTCCTTTCTTGATCCTTACCCTAACCCTCCATGGAAAACACGCTCAACCGGGCCTTTAAACTACGGTATCACCGCTAGCTTGTGGGATAGGGTGCCGCAGGGAGCGGTGTGTGCATGTATGCATGGAGTCCTATTGATTATATGTGATGGGCAAGAAAGGGGTGAGAGATCTTCATATCTCAAGCCTTCCCCAAAGCTAAGCCTAACAAGCGAGGAGACTACTCGCTCATTAGGGAATTGAAGAACATATCTAACTATCTAACTAGGGCAAGGAATTAAAGATCTATACTAAGGCAGAATAAAAATTAACTAAGGCAATTAAATAAAACTACTTACTTTATTGATGGATCTCTCCAAACATTTACGCAGGAATTTTCAGATCTGAATAATTAAAATGAAAAGAGGCATGACCTAATACAAGATTTAGGGTTCCTATTTATAGATTCATAGAAACCCTAGGTTACAATCGCGTCACATCTGCTTTTACAAAAATACCGCATAAGAAAAAGACCTAGTCAACGCACCGCCAGCGCCTCAAACTTTCTGCACCGACAAGGGCCCCACACGGCCGCGGTTCCGCGGCCAAACCCCATGTTTGGCCGCGGTTCCGCGGCCAAATAGTAGTCTTGTTGGCTGCAAATTCTTGGGGTTCTGTCTGTTGCTAATGTCTTCTGTTTTCTTCAGTTTGTTCTTCAGAATGTCTTCTGGTATTCTTCCAGATTTCCACAGTGAATATAGTCGTGGACTTTTACCGCTTGCTTCGTGTTGGAGTCTTTAACCTTGCGCTGCCTTTTTCTATTGATCTTCGTTTGTTCTCCAAAATGTAGGCTTGATCAAGATTCTTCTACTTGTTGGTCGTAGTCTCATTTTTACATCGTCTTTTCATCATTTCACTATTTTTATTCCGATAACCTGTAACTTGCAACTATGTAGCATACATGGGTCAAAAGTACCTGTTTATTTGTAAAATGCATAAGAATGAGGTTTATAAGAATGCAAAATTATGGTATGAACAGTGCTAAATCTAATAAAATACTCCTGGCATTGATGTACGAACGTCGAATGGCCAAGTCAAGACATAAAAATCCGAAAGCAATTTACAAAAATCGCAAAACATCATCAAAAGCAAAGTAAAACAACTCCACATTTTTACTCAGGGAATCTGGAACAATTTAGTATATAAAGTAGGCTTAGTTATCAAGTTTGTGAACTACAGAACAAACTCCAAACCTAACTTGAATTCATGGCTATAAATTGTGGCAAAAGTGGATTTATCTGCGGTTTTAGGAAGGAGTTGGGCTTCTACGGTGGTCTTCTACCAGTCCTAGAATCTCACAGTATCCTTTAAATATTTTCAGTTGTTCTAGATTCCATTAGAACACCAAGAACTAAAAAAAACCAAGTTTTAAAACTTGAAACACTTTTAAACCAACAACACTTAGATTCTAATATCCTCTTCTATCACTAATAAGGTTGTAATCACTAACTAACTCTCTATAACACCACCACTACTAGTTGTATCCACAAAAACATACTTTTGAGACCTCACAACAAAGAAAACATGAACTTTAGCTCTAGATAAGGTTTTTCATGGAAAATATTATAACAACATGATAAAAAGTGGGATTTTTACCTCATGATAGGGATTAAGGAAAATTCCAAGGTTGCAAAAGATCTAAAGGTGATGACTTGATCACATCATCATGTGTAAGGTGAGAATTTGAACACTTTTAATGAAGGATTCAAAGAGTTTGAAGGGGATTTGTTTTGTTTTTGTGGTTTGGAGTTGATAGTGGAGAAGGAGAAGAGGAAGAAGAAGGAGAAGGAAAAGATATGAAGAAATGAATAGGTGGCCTAACCATAACCGCTTCACTCTTCTCTTTCACACCCATACCTCTCATTATAATATAACCATGCTTCCATGTCTCCCTCTCTTTATTTTCTTTTCTTTTAAAAAAAATATAAAACCATCATTTAAAACACAAATGCCATGTTAACCCTCTCATAAACATGTCATGGCACCCTAAGCATGGTTAACAAAATAAAACTTGGTTTAGTACAGTAACTAGTAAAACACTAATTGTTTTAACATTAAACTTGTATGGATATAATTATATGCTAATTTATGAAAAGCCAAATTAAATAAATGCTACCATAATTATAAATTTATTTTAAATTCCAATTATTTTCCAAAATAGGGTATATAGTTATACCAATTTATGAAAACTCAGATACATACTCGGTACATATCTGTTAAACTCATAATATCATTATTTAAATCCCAAAATAATTTTTGCTATCTTTCTGAAATGTTACATGAGCCTTAACCATATTCCTGAGTTGATCTTAGTCTCAAAGATGACTAATGATTCTCGAATTACATATTTCAAACTTATGGACCTCGTTTACATGAGATCTGCGTCCTACGTTCGGCCCCAAATTTATAATATATATATGTATACAGATTTGGACTAATCCGTACCCTACAGGCGATGACATAAACTAGTCTCCGTATATAATCCACAGGCAACAATAATAAATAATATATAACACGACATGAAATGACCTACTGGAGCAGGTGAAAGTTGTTATCGTAATATGATAGCGTAATTAACTACAGGGGTTTGTGCCTGCAGGGAAAGACGTCCCCACAATAAAAAAAAACCTCAAAGAGGGGGAATCCGATAAAGTCACGCTACATCAGTCGCATCTGTCCAAACCTCCGATATACGATACCATAAATCAACTTGGTATCTTCGAAGAGGTGGATGGATATGTCCCAAATAAAATCTGTCCCTAAATTCAGGCAAGACGTTATATCCCAGTCCGTCTCTATTTTCGGTGGTAAACAGATTCTAGTACACCCGGTGGAATCTCTTCCTCTTTCCACTCCACACTTCGTGTGTCGTATTTCACGAACAAAATCGTGGTTCGCTATGTTCATGGTTGCCCTTGGATTTGAGATACTAAAATTTTTTGTTTTACTTCTATGCAGACTCAGTGGCCTCCAACTGCATTTCTAGCAACAACAACTCTCACTCCATCCCATCCGGAAGAGTAACTTATGGGCCCAATGCGGCCTCCATATTCTCCATTCCGGCGAGGCAGGTCACCCAAGCGACCACCGGACTGTTCTATGGGACCATACCCCCATCCCTGAGCTTTGGCATCTCAATGCCCAAGTAAGAAGCTCCATGAAAGTCGGTTTTTGATTGGCTAGCTACTGCGGCGGCCCCCACTAACAAGTTGTCCAACTCTGGAGTTTCGGTCTTCAACAGGCTGAAGGAAAGCTCGACGGGCCCTGTAAATAAGCACATGATCCATGAGGGGGTTTCCCTTAAAAGGCTGGCTCTCCCAGTTCCTGCCCAGCGTGAAGCCAACAAGAGTGCTTCACCACCAAGACGACCGGTCTTCAACAGGCTGACCAATTCTACTCTTGCTCCACCAAGGATGTCAATCTTCCATAAACTAACACCAAGAAAAGCCCCCAAGCAACTCCAGGGGAAGGATGATGGAGCCTCTGATGCTGAGACGGTTCCTATTGCGAGACATGCTTGACGTCGCCATTGGCTCCGAGTGAGACAAGCTGGTGATAGCTCCGACATTGAAAATCGGGAGTGGCTTAGTATAGTTTTGGTAATGTTTTCGACATTGAAAACTTGGTTCTCGTATTTCAATACCTCGACTGAATTATTTGACGTTTGTACGTTGATGTCGGGGGGTAATTAGTCGTATTTAGAGTAAGTGAGCTATAGGTTCTAACCTATATGCGCTTAGCTTATTGAATTGCTTTTGAAATGATATTTATGCCGTTATATCATAATTCTGATTGTAGGTACGATCGCGGAGATTTCTTAGACGGTAAGGATGGGAAAAGCAATCTTAGATTTTGACCAGCTCGAGAAATTGGTAAGTAGATTTATATCTACAGGGGAAGGCAGGTGGATAGCGTATAGCACCTCCGAAACCATTTATCTAGAATAGTTATGATATATAACTAGTTTAAAGTGATATGTTAGATAACTTAACCTATATTATATTAGTGTATAGTAAGTATCTAGTAGATTTCATATGGGTATGGTTATACCTTGATATATGGTATTTGTGACATCTGTACACAACTATAGCTCTGTACGATATAGATATGAAATGTGATGGACATTGTATGAGGAATCAAACCGTACTTGTGATGATGAGGATAATGTGCCGAATACGGCCGAGTTTCATTTGGACTCGTGGATTCATGCGTTATCCCGACTTGAGACATTAAGATTGATTGAGCTATACTCTTTTAAAACCAATGATTCGTTTTCACTTTTATATGATAAATGACAAGAATGCGATACTATTTCCAAAATGGATATCTATTTAAATATATTGCAGCTTCCTTATTTCCAAATAACGTTTTGTTCCATTTTTAATGGTAATGGTATAACTCATAATAATTAATTATGTTTAATAATTATGCGATACGTTTAGATTACCTTTATACACTCACGATACGATTATCGGTTCTATATGTTTATTTCGTTATTCTTTTTATACGAACATACTGATAGAACACAACACAACTACCAATGAGTATTATGTTGCACGAGCACAGACGCATATGTTACACTACCACTATATTACGTATATCCATGTAGATGTGGATATGATTGAGTATATCTTCCCTATATCGGTAGGAGTGATTGATATAGATATATAGATATGCTGTGGATAGGGATTGAATTCCATTCTGCTATGAGCACATTTATAAAACACTTGCATAAATACTAATAATTGCCAGGCTGCACGAGCACAGACGCGTATGCTACACTGCACATCATTAGTATTACCATGACCCAATAGAACTGTCACATCTGTTTGCATGATTGACTATATTTATGTACAACACATTTATTACTTGTTGTTTAGTTGCAAATACCATTACTATGGGTATTCGTATATGATTGTTATAATTTTATAATGTTTTTATCTGTGATGATATATCGCAGTAGTATAAGACACTGCTATATATATATGATTATGTGTGTGTGTGTATATATATATATATTATATCATCAGAATGAATTATGCAATTATTGTTTTTCGTCATTGATGCTTTATCTGGGTATGATGAGTTGATGTCCACCATGAGCTTGATATTTTCTGATTTGATTTTATTCCGAACTGAGTAGGGAAGCTATACGGTTGCTGACATGGTACATTTCCGGATTGAGTGGGGGAGTATACAGTCGGATGTATGGTGGACCCAGTCGAGGCCGAGGGGCAGGAAAGACGCAGTTGAGGCAGGGAGTCAAGCGAGGACACTCGATACCAGAGATAGTTTAGAGCACGGCAGATATCCAAGGGATACTGACCGGGGCTATTGATATCGAGAGATGACCGGTCTGATGAAACGGTGTCTTCGATATCTGGTTTTGTGTGTCAGTGATGGTTTTGTGTGTCAGTGATGGACACGAGAGAGATGATGATTTTGAGTGTCGGTGATGGACACTCGGTAGATGATGAGTTGAGTCCGATGATGGACACTTGTGAGTTTTAGGGTGTCGATGCTGTACACTCACATATTAATGTTATGCGATCATTTGAGATACGCTGTTATAGTTATTCTTATTAGTAGATGAACAGGACTGATCTAGGAGACAGTACCTGAATACTATTTTTACATGTTGATATATATAAAGAAATTTCCAATTGAGCTATAGTCTCATTATTTTTGTCGGCTATGGTTCCCTCAAGTCAATTATTGAATCGCAGGCACGTGATTGTGATGATTGAGGGATGACCTATACGGATAGAACTGTCTTACTCAAGATGATAGTATGCTATCTGGTTTGTCTTTATCATCATGTACATGTTTTATGTGGTATTACAGATCACTATTACATGTTGATAGAGCCCATAGGATTCTTGCTTGACCACCGGTATTATGATGGGTGGGAGCTGGGTGATCTATAAACACATCCTTAAATATCCCTAGTCATGGGAGTTTCGAGACTGGGCATCGGTAATCTAAAGTAGACTAGTGTATACTGATCGAGACCCCGACGAAGGGCGGTAGCCAGGTCTCACAAGCCATTGGTGTTAGTTTGTTCACCTAAGATAGTATATAGGTGCTCATTAGGTTATGAGTACACTGGACGGACTCGCCGAAAACCTGCTAGTAGGTAGTATACCTATTGTCAGATAGCAGTTCCCAAGTGACATGCATGCAGGTTAGTTTGTCGACCTGAGATTGTCATTTGTCTCGTGTGAGTTCCTACTGTGCTTTGATTACTATCCTACCACGGATCAAAGGAGTCGTGCAAACATGTTTTAGTTGGGTGCAGTTCTGAGCCACATGGAGGCGATGGGCGGATCTTCGGGGATTCGTCTCTCCCGGTATTGGGGGTTGATGTCGCGTAGTGCACGGGTGTCCATCACCATAAATCCTTGGCCAAGGTAGTCGAGAATTACTGATTTGGATCAGTAGTTTCTAAGTTGGTGATGGGCCTCATATTGCGTTATTAGGGGTCTGACTTTATCCACCCCCTAGACTCGATATGCGATACTCTGAGACGAACAGATCGGACTGGACGAATATTGTCACGAATATACTCAGTAGGGATCATGATGAGTTTGCTCATCGGCTTCCCTTTCGCTCAATACCTGGGTAGCCATTACGTACAACTAGTGCCGCTGACGTACTTGTAGTTAAACCCACTGCCACAGAGGGTTTCCGTGCTTTGGGCGAAACGATGTTGAGGCCGTATGGTTTTACGGCAGGGTTCGATCATATACGTGCACTAGTGCACATATCATGATTCGGACGGATAATACTAGTGGTTTTGGTTTAAGCCGGATTCTAGTATTATATTGTTGGATTATTTTCGTCTCTTTATATTCGTATTCTTCGGAATACGGTTGCGGGTATGTATATATGAATGAGGGGTATTCTTATAATTTATTATAAGGTGCTTCTAGAAGATGCCACCTCATTTAGTTTTAACCATTTAAGATTAAATGGTTAATGATGTGGAGAGGATGGGGTGTTGTATGCATTTATTGTAGCATGGCTTAGTAGTGACTCATGGTTACTATTCTAGCATGCTTGTTTTTGTTTGTTGTAAGATATTTTGAAGTCTTGAGATATTTTGTTGGATTGAGATATTTTGGAGGTTTGAGATATTTATTTGGATGGCTTCATTATTACTCACAACTCACAACACTTAGCCATTTTTCTTGAGTTGCATCTCACTGTCATCCTCATACTTCTTCTTCTACCTCCACCCTTCAAGTCTCATGTGTTGAAAAACCTAGGGTGTTTGGAGACAAAATTAATCCATCACTACACTCTACATCCTCTAGGCTATCTAGTTTAGCGAACTAAGTACCCTAGTTACCTCGGCTATTGAGATAAGAGCTCGGAATACAAATTCTCAGGTGGATCATCTTCGATGGAGGGAGACCGAAGATCAAGCTGGATCATGGTGGCCTCTAGGAGCTTGGGAAGGTGGTTGAAGATGGAAGGACACGGATCAATTCGGTATAACCATTCTTAACTCCTATATATTTAATTTGCTTGTTTGGGGTTCATGGTAGATCCGGGTAGCGGGTTGTGTTAGCGCCAGTTTTGAAAATTTCTGTTCCGCAATCTGCCACGGTTTGATAGCCAGGGCACTGCCATAACCAAACATGGTATCAGAGCCAACCCTTAAACCCTAAACTATCCTGTTCTTACGTGCTCAAAAGATCGATCGAGAAAAATTCCCGAAATCACGATTCCAATATTTCAAGTTTCTGCAGATTTTTCAAACTGTTCAAAAAATTATTTCCAGAGCCTTAAAAATCCGTGCATGCTTTTTTAGAAGAACAGAAAAAATTTAGGCACATGATCTTTTTAATCCGCTGCGGAACCGTCGCATTTGGTGCCTATTTGCGGCGGTTCCACGGTCGTTTAGTGGCAAGTGTGCACAAAAGTTTTTCTGGCATTCTATTACATGGAATTATGATTTTTGGTATATTTTGTTTTTGGCCTAGATTTGTTTGAGTACTGGACTGCACTTGGGGTCAATATGAAAAGTTTTTGTCGATAGAAATTTTAAATGTGTAAGTTTTCAGTACATACATCACTATCTGCGGCCGTGAATGTTATTAGAGCAGTACAACTCGTCTAATTGCTATATATCTTTAAGACGGATTTGCGAACATGACATTCACGTTGATGTTCTGTGTTGTGTTGTGGTTGTGGTTGGATCGTCATGGTAGATAGCCAGTGGTGCAATGATAGTGGTAAAGTTTAGATTCATTTGTACATTTGATATTGCGGGACGAGCGTCCAACATGTGGACTGCCGTCTCTGCCAGTTTGTATATTATTTGTTTCGGGCACGACCGGGTTGAGGTCGATGTCACCCTTGTACATATTTCTTTTTTTTCCTTTTCTGTACTAGGATTACCCTAAGGCGGAGTGCACGAATAGCCGGGTTGTAGAGGGCAACGGGCCCGCATCTCATAGCGTTGAGACAGAGGGGGCCTTACTCTAGAATTGGCGGGCTATTCACCGCACTCGTAGGGGGTACAGGTTGACCCACGGAAGGGTGCCTAATTTACCGGATTCCACGGAGTGCTGGGTGGCCTATTCACGTTGTGATTGGGGTTGCCTCACTTCTGGGATTGGAAGGTAACTTTCCGCGCTCGTAGGGGTCTAGGTTTTCATTACACAGGCTATCCACATGACATGGAACGTCGGGTCTCATTTGCGGCTCAAGTGAAACCCGAGGCTCCAGGCTTATCCACCACTCTGTGTTGTTGGCTGAGATTCTGTGATGTTGCTTTATATCATGCCTGGAATGAATGTTATATATATTTATATACTAGTAGATATTGTATATGTTTTGCACCCGCGCTAGTCCAGCCCCTGCTCTGCCATTAGTTAAGTAACCTAACGGGTGATGATGGGGCCCAGTGGCGAATGTGGATGGCATATACGTACATTATATTTTTTGTTCTTTTCTGTGGTGTGATATGTTTAATTGATGGGACGGCGTTGATTCAGATCAATGCAAGGAAAACAAACCTATATGATGTTGTTGGAACCAAGTATTTTAAAAAACTGACATTACAGACGTTTTCTTTTGCTTTGCACAGTGATATTCGGTTATGAATATCCAACACCTCATTCAACGAGGCAAGAGCCGAGATCCCTTCATCGGGAGTGACCTCTTGAGAAAAAGTTTATGTCATCGTAATAAGTTCACTGTAGTCGATTCTTTTGCTTTGCATCGTGGTATTCAGTTTGGAATATCTTGCACCTCATTCGACGAGGAAAGAGCCGAGATCCCTTCACAGGGAGTGACCTCTTTAGAAAAAGTTTGCACCACTGTATATTTGTAAAGCTATCTGGTTCCTTCAACGATATCAAGTTTATTACGTTAAAGGTTTTTCGCCAAAAACCATCCGTAGCCCTCCGTCATTTTGGATAAATAGCATATAGTATTCATGCAGTGTTTGTTAGCCAAAGTCAAGGCATCGTGAATGGTAGCTATATGTTAATTATTCGTAGCATAGATAGATGCATTGGTTTAGGACAGTCGTACCACATTGTTGGCTAAAGTCAAGGGTGTGTGCGGGTGGGCCTAAATCAATCTGGATAATGACGGGTAGAACTTGACTTGTGTGTTATGATTTGTTGTCCAAAGTCAAGGTCATAACCGCTTGGGGGAAAAAATCAGATCGGGAGTTTCAAACATACAGGAAACTTGCCAGGCATGCGCATACCATCTGGATTGTGGTGACTTGAGTGGCTTCCATCAAGTTATCATGCGATGATAGTTGGATCCCGATTCCCACCGATGAGTAGGATTACTCTTTGGGTGATTTTATATAATCCCGACTAATTCTCCTTTTAGGGTTTGAAGGAGAATTCGAGGAAACAGCGGGAGCCATCCTGATTAGATAAAGTGATTAACCATTTTGATCTAGGTTAGAGTGCACACTGAGTGTTTCTTTTCTCTCTCTCTTTGGCAGCGACCATGGCCCGACCCTAGAATAAAACTCATGAACCAAGTTAACCGAACCTTCTCAAAACACTTTGGCTTTTGGATCGTCAGTTAGTCGCATATATCATTGCCAATCATACATCCCTTTTGCATTTCTCCAGAACACTTCGTATCACTAAGAAAATCCATATAGCTTGGATATTCCATTGTATAGTTACATACGAACTCGAAGGAACTTGTTTTAGTTCGAGGATGGATTATGGTTCTGAAGAAATTGAATAGGATTATTCGGTTGTCTTTTCCCTTTTACCTTCTCTCAGGTTGCGAGAGCTCCTAGTATTAGGAGAGTACACCTATTACGCTTATTGGATAGTCTTCTTCCAAACCATAGACATGTGTCGAAAGGTAAGGAAGGAAGAAAACCAATTAGCCTAAGTGTGGTGTACAGAAGGTAATAAATAAAGATATATAAAAGGATTAGAGTAAGGGCAAAGAAAATTGCGACTGCTATCATTCTCGACAAAACCGCGTAAACCCCTTCCACTCCTACTTCACCTTTCCATTTCTCCAGAACACTTCGTATCACTACGAACATAATGCTTGGATATGCCATCGCATAGTTACATACGAACTCGAAGGAACTTGTTCCAGTTCGAGGATGGATTCTGGTTCAGGAGAAATAGAATAGGATTATTTAGTTGTCTTTTCTCTTCACCTTCTTTCAGGTTGCCAGGGCTCTTAGTATTAGGAGAGTACACCTATTGGGCTTATTGGACAGTCTTCTTCCATACCTTAGGCTGGTGCCGAAGGGTAAGGAAGGATGAAAATCAATTAGCCTAAGTGTGGTGTACAGAAGGTAACAAGTAAAGACATATAAAAAGATTGGAGCGAGGACAAGGAAGTATACGGTTACTGTCATGAATCAGGATAATGGAAGAGGCATTACTAGGAATACCCGGTTACCCCTTCAAAATAATTTCATGTCTCAGATTTACTGTGCAATATTAAGTGAGAACTGTTTTCCTAATTAGATTCTAACTCCAGATTATGTATTTACCATATTTGATTCTCACATCTGTATGGCGTGACAGATGGTGAGTGGGAGTAACATATTGAGAATTGGGTGATTAGATCCTCTGTATATCGTAATTCTTTATAATTGGTGATATTTGAGGAAATCACCTGGATTTTTCCTGACGACAAATATTTGGTTTTGAATATCCGTTGTTATGCACCAATTTCAAACTGATATGTCTGTACGTTTATTTTATAAAGTGAGATATAAATTTTTTATATTATGTCTATGACATTTACCTATATCAGTTGGTGATTAGATAAGGTGCATTCAACAGCGGTGTAATTCTTCTTAACCATAGCACAGTTTTCAACCTACAATACACAAGGTTTGAGTTTTGAACTCAGGGGACTTATACAAAGTATCGTATGTTGTCCGATGTCCGTTAGGACAAAGGGGTTGGTACTCGTAATATATTTTGTTTACTCATTACTTCTCCAGTTCTAGACAAGTATTTCATTGAAATACAAGGTCCAAATTTTGAGAAGTTATAGGTATAATAATGAAGTAGAGAACCATGTATTGCAAGACAAAGGGTTGGTACTCATATTATATTCTCTTTACTTTTGACTTCTCTAGTTTTAGACAACTATTTCGTTGAAATATAGGGTCCAAATTTTGAGAAGTATAGGTATAAGAATAAAGTAGAGAACCATTTGTTGGAAGTATCAGGATTCTTCGAGGAAGTCGAAGATGTTGATACATGTGCTAGGTATTTTATTATAAGTTATGGTTTTGAGAACTTGATTCTCTTTCGGGTTACTCATATGTGGATGCATTCCTTGATGTGTAATGTTATTTGGCCTTCTTCCATTTGGTTAATATGCAATGGAAACATGAATCTGGTTCTATTTAAATTAGTGCCTTTGTTTCTATAAGGTATATAGAATGGTTTAGTATCGTAACGATGTTAAGGTATAATGAGTAGTCTGGCTAATGCTTAAAACTAGAATCTGGACAAACTCAAGGCACGTTTCAGTAATGGCAGTTTGTGGGTTATCCCGGGCTTTGACGAGGGTTAACATTTACCATCTGAAAGATCAATAGTTATATTGTTCTTGACTCGCCACGATTTTAGTATAATGGATTCTTTTCAGAAAACATTCGTGGAGTATGGTAGAACTGGAAGTTATTCCAGAACCACAAGCGATTACTGAAAATTTAATAGAACCTAAAAGATTTAATTGGATTCGATATTCCATTAGCCACTCTACAGATTTGGTGGGTAACATTATACACCTGAGAGGTACTTCGGTCTTCTCAAAAACGGTGACAGGGAGGTTCTTGTTTATCCAGACTTGTCATTGCTGCCGTTCTAGACTATAAGACCTAGCAGGAGGATGAGTATAACGTCGTTCTAAATTAGTTTTAGAATGTACACGTGTATATGACTCTGCCAGAAGGTTGTTGTAGTCAGTGGGAGCAGCGGAATTATAGTTGGCAAGTAGCTTATGTCTATTTATAGAATAAATCAAGTATAGTGGGAATAGATCATCTATTTTTGATGTGACAGTCATAGGTTTTGACTTTATCAAAATAGGAGATGGATCTGGTACGAAGGCAGTAGAGAGTGGTGTCCAGGTATTTGGATGACATGCACTTGATAGGGAGAGATCTTCCTATACTATGATCGGTTATATACTGTAGATGTTACAAGGTGTTTCTCCACATAGGATATGGATAAAATATCAGGGATTCTGGTCGTTAGATCTATTGTTTTAGATCTAAATTTAGGAAGTGTCCCAATTTGGGTACTTTGACATTGTTCTAAAGGTATTTTAGAATGGACGACTCCTGGTGAGGTGGTGTACCCATAGGTGATGGAGTCACTCTCTCTAAAGAGATGTCTTATAGAACGATGGGGAGAAAGAGTTGCATGATAGGCATATCACTTGCTTAGGCAATTGGGTCAATCATGAGATGTCAAGTACCACACCAGATATTGCTTTTGCACTGGCTGCAATAAGCATATATATTAATCCAATTCTGGAGAAATGTTGGGAAGCAGTTATGAACATAAGTGGATGTTCTTAGGATATGGTAATGGCAGCCTCCTTCGGGAGACGGTTATCATTTCAGGCTTCCAAGTTGACCTGGATGACAGAGTGGCTGTCTGAGTTACAGTTTTCCCTCTTATGAGGGACAGTATGTTGGACAGGTGGTTCAAGCAGATACTGTGGAAGGCATGGTGCAGGATACTGATTAAATTTTATGGATGATACAGTCTAAGAAGTTTGTTGGATTTGGAGTTCATTTATGAATTGGGCCCCATCAGATATCCAGACAAATTCTAAAACAAGTATTGCTCATTTCGGGAGATAGTCTTTCTCCGCGAAGTTGAGATAAAGAGAGATATAGAAAGAAACATTGGAGCGGATCCACTTACTGAGGCTATTTCTCGAACACAATGGTTTCATAAACGAGCTTTGCGAAACTGATTAGTAGAGAAGTTGGGTGTTCGGTATCACACGAACTGTGAGTATGCGACACCGCAATAATTGGGCTTAAGTGTAAGTGGGAGATTGTTAGCTATAGTGCCCTTAAGTCAATTATTGAATCGCAGGCACGTGATTGCGATGATTGAGGGAGGACCTATACGGATAGAACAGTCTTACTCAAGATAATAATATGCTATCTGGTTTGTTTTATCATCATGTACATACTTTATGTGGTATTACAGATCACTATTACATGTTGATGGAGCCTTTAGGATTCTTGCTTGACTATAAGTATCATGATGGCGATCATATGCGTGGGAGCTGGGTGGTCTATAAGCACATCCTTAAATGTCCCTGGTCGTGGGAGTTTTGAGACTGGGCATCGATACTCTAGAGTAGAGTAGTGTATGCTGATCGAGACCCCAACGAGGGGCGGTGGCCATGTCTCACAAGCCATTAGTGTTAGTTTGTTCACCTAAGATAGTATACAGGTGCTTATTGGGTTATGAGTACGCTGGATGAACTCGCCGGGAACCTGCTAGTTGGTAGTATACCTATTGTCAGATAGCAATTCTCATGTGACATGTGTGCATGTTAGTCTGTCTGAAAGTCTCCCTTAAGACCACCATGAGGTTCTAGAGGTATCAAGTATGCCACATTTTAATTTTTATTAGGTGCTAAGTTAGAATAACAAGATCATTACTAGAATTTTAGGGTTTGCCATTGTGATGTGATTTAAACCAAGAGAAGAAAAGAGCATACAACATTTGTAGTTCGAGTCCTTCTCTTCTAAAGCTCCGGGTTGAGGTCCACACGACTTGATTGATTGTCTAGGTTGTGTTTTGAAAAGTAATCACAATCAAAGAATTTATAACCGCAATCAATAACGGTGTCGATGTAACTCGTTAATGAGAACGGATCGTCCTCTGAGATGCGATGATTTATTCGATCTTGTTTTAGATGAATTGAATGAAAAATAAAATTCAAGAAAGTGATTCAAGATTGATTTGAGTTTGTCATTTCAAGTAAATCAAGAAAATGTTCAAGAATTAATAATCAAGAAAATGTACCAAAATCAATTTGATTATCAAGAATATGAAGAATAGCTTGTAAGAATCTATAGGAATTAGTAGCAATGATGAATACTGCAAATTACTAATCTTATCTATTGATGAATTGTAGCTAGAAAGATGATGATGAATGAAGATTAGGGGTCTTTTGAAGAAACCAGGGTTTCTCCTTCTCTATCCCTTGTCTTTTCATTAATCATCATTCAAATCTAGCCTTTAGCAAAGAGAATTATCAATCATTTAATCCCTAATTTGCAATGAAATTATCAAGAACGGTGATCTCGCTCCAAATTAGGTCATCGATGATTTTTTTTCTAAAGTTCACGATTCTCATAAGACTTAAAACTAGTTTAGGATTTCATCATCATTTGATCTACAGAATTCCTCGATTCCTTTATAAGCAGAGATTACTCACACATTATGAAAATTAAAGAATCAAGAATGAGAAATTTCATAATGCAAGAATTTAAAGAAAGCGAGAATTAACAATTTATCGCCTTTATTAAATCTCCTTCAAATTTACATCTCTCAATTCGAGATTACAAGACTAGCTCTCATCGATCCATTGAAAAGAGAATTTGTCGTCGACTTTTGTGTCGCTTGATCGCCGTGAGATGCGGATCGGTTACGGATCTCTTGCTCTTGATGACGATTGGCGTTGCGATAAAGGATCTTCGAATTCATCGCTTGATATTGATCTCAATTGATTCTTGATTTGATTTGGATCTTGGATTTGATTCTGATTTGGGTTTGGATTTGGATGAAGCTTTGTCACTAAGATTCACCCACTAAAAAATGAACAACCTTTACAATGAAGTCCTAGGTCTCCTTTTATATTCCTTCCAATCATCCACTAGAAACTAGGTTTATCTTCCACTAGAAGCTAGGTAGTTATGATGCTTGCATAAGAAGCTTGGCTGTTGTAGGGAAGCTTCTGGAGTAAGCTACGACAGTATGAAGCGTCTCCAATAAGCTAGGAGGTTACAAGGGAGCCTCGGGAAAAGTTTCGACCGCCGATGAGCCAACTCGGCCGTGGATCCGCGGCGGATCAGGCTGGATCGGCCGCGGTTCCGCGGCCGTTTAATGAGATCTCTGAGTGATTTCTCTGGGGTTGTTTTGTGTTGTCTTTAGGGTCTTCTTCTGATGTCTGGAATCTTATTATCCTTTTTTGAATCTCTTCCAGATTCTAAGTCTTTCACTTACTGCGTTTTATTGGCAAATTTGCGATTCTAGTTCTTTGACTTGAATAATTTTCTGTACAAAATCTTAATGAAAAGTGTTGAGATATACAATATCATGCGTGAAGTAATAAACACACAATTTCCCTCCAGAGTATCGATTATATATATAATACATGGTATTTTTTATTTTCCAGACGAATTTGTAATACGTGTTATATTTACAACAAACACCCTTAGATGAATAAGAAGAGTAGGGAAATTGATGTGTTAAGAATGCAACATTTTAGACTGAACACGACTCTGCAAGGCACCTCTTTGAATTGAACGAACCTCTTTCGTGATCTTCGCGCCAAAGTCAATCCACCCGAAGTCCACAAGCTCAAGCTAACCCTTCACTAATTTCATTAGTGAAGGAAACACTCTACATTAAATTACTAATCTAATGTGTGATGGTGAAGTAGGTGATGTTAAAAGCTCATAAAATTGTGTTCAAGCTTCATGATTCATATATCATGTGAGGGTTGAACCTTGAACCATGACATTTAAGGAGGAAGATGAAGTTAGAGAACAACCATGGGAGCAACTCATGAAAAATGGCTAAGTGTTGAGAATGGGACTAGAATGAATGGCAACTCTTGACCCCCACTCATTCAATCATGGAATTTTGCAATATAAAATTGCAACCATGCTTGAATAGCGAGTCAAGATGAATAAACTATTAATAAACCCCATGCTTGCAACTATGCTATCATTTTCCACCTCTTTTCTTTCTCAGAAATAGAAAATCAAGCCATGCTACATACATATATATATATATATATCATATATATATATATTAATACATATAAGAAAATATTTAGTGAGCTAATGATATTAGTTAAGATACAATTATATCAAATATAATATATATCACATTATTAAATCAACACTTGATTTAATAATCCGGTTATATCATATTTGACCGACTAATATCATTTATCTGTATATCACATTATCAAATCAACATTTGATTCGACAATCTGGTTATATCACATATAACCAAAACGATAACAAATAACTGCTAGATTACAATACGGTATCACATACACGTATTTAATCAGGCCCACACACATATCACATATGTGTCCTACTTCGTTTCTGTCACGACCCGAAGGTATAGAACCTGACTAGCACTTAAATTACGAAATGTCTAAAGGCGTAACGTAATCTAAGTAAGCCAAAACCCAGAAATCTAAACCAAATAAGAAATAGAGTGAAGGAAAACATATTAAAAGAAAGCGATTTTAACTAAAACAAGTCACATTAGACATTTAAGAAAAACATCAAAATTCCCGAAAATTTCGGCAGAGTCTCCTTTGTAAATACTGGCCCCAAAATGGATACAACATATGAAAATACATATAAATCAATAAAGGCATCCTCAAGCGGGAGCTAGCTCTTCGCCAAAAGCGGAATCACAACCACATGCAATGAATATATCATAATAATGCGAAATAAGTATAAAAGCATAAAGCATCATGTCGGCTCAAGTGAGCATCGACACCAAACCACAAATACAAGTCTCGCAAATCTCACCGTCTAGTCGAGAATACAAGGGCGGATGGAGTGTAATAGATACTATGTAATATACAAAGTGAAAACAAGTTATCCTCGCAACTTACCATGAGCAAGCCGCAAGTCTAAGACAACGAAGAAAGTACGCCCACCGCAACTGTGTGACGAGTCAGACCTGCAAGATACTGTGGCACAACGGGGGTGAGTTGCCAACTCTGAGTAGTAAATAACATCTAATAAGGCTATCGTAAGCATACACGCAAATGCGTCACAACCTACATATACCGATATAATACGATGCACTAGTATGTATGCAATATGAATGCATAATCAATACCCGAAACCTGAACATGTCTGGTATGAAAAAGTCTTTATTTTTATCTTAGTAAAACCCCTTGTGGAATAACGAAAGCATCATCAATGAAATCCACTGAAATCCGTGTCAAATATCGATACAAAATATATATATATATATATATATATATAACTTAATGCCTCAATATCTCTATGTCTCGACATCTCAATGTCACAATATCTCAATATCTCAATATCTCGGGCTCTGTCAATCAGGATCGGCCCATATCATCAAATCTCATGACTATGTCGGTATCCTCCGGATATCTGCCGCGTCAGACATCACCGGTAGATAGTCCTCCCCTGCCAGGCTCATCGTCTACAACTCAATCTTATTGCCCTGGGGTACCTTACCGGGCCCACCATGTACCCAAAATGGTTCATCCTACTTCTCGAATAGGGTCTCGAAAACCAACAGCAATCATGCAAACTCATGGTAGACGACACATACATCACGAGAAAACAACAACTTGCATTTTAAAACGATAATAAGTTTTTATAAAATTCTTGCGGTTTTCCGCAAAATCCAGAAATCTCATAAATACTGAAATCCTAGAGAAGAATCGCCATATATAATTATGCCGGTGATGATGAAAATCTATGATACGGTAGTATATACTATACGAAATACGGCCAGAAGCTATGCATGAATCATGATGCAATGAGGTATGTATACATGATTAACAATCTTACGTATCCATTTAATGAGATGAATATCCAGGTATAAATATACGGATCATATACGATGCAATTGCATAAATATCTATTCTAAGTAAGTTCTATAGTGTTCGTGACATAGAAATTACGAATGGCGTGCGTGTTCACATAATTAGTGCACGTGCGGTAGGAACCAATAGTAATAGTGCAAGTGTCCTATGAGTAATATCACACACACACACACACACAAATATATATAACGATACAATGCAATGAGGTGTCTAACTAGGAAACTACGCATAAAAATGCTAGTACATCAAGTAATACTAAACCATCGGGCGCTTCGCGCCATCCAGATGATCCCCCCATAGATGTATACATCTACTCATCGGGACGGCTCGGCTAATATGATCCAATCACAGTCTTGTCCTGTCCGCGCCACATCCGACGCCTCTGCACCCGATCCTAGAATCGCACACAAGCAATTAAAAGGATAAATATATGAATAGTCGCGGAACAAACGACACAAATCAATCATGCGCACTACTAGACGCACACACACTTGGTGCACAAACACGCTCGCGGCAACGCCCCAAACCGCAACTAGGGTCGCTACACGCGACAACAACCGAGTCTAGAACCTAATCACGCACTCACAACACACTACATATTATATGAAATAGGTTATAGATTATCAAAATCTTAAGTTTAAATTAAATCGATTTATTCCAAAAACCTAGTAAGCGACCATTACTCGTTTTAATATAAATCTTGATGTTTTAGCAAACTAGTGGCCAAAATAATCACTTAATATTTTAATTAAGTCACACAAACTATTACTAAAATTTTGTCTCACCAATTTATATAAAATCTAAAAACCTAGTTTACAAAATAGCTTAATTATAACAATTTAAATGTAAAAATTAGCAAATTTAGCAACTACATTACATTTTGCAAGCCTTAAGATGATAATCTACACTTAGTTAACTTGATTTATTGATCAAAATCCTAACTTGGATTCAAACGCTAATCTGGAATTTTTTTAAAACTTTCAATTGGAACCATTTAAATACCTAATTAAATTGATTTAAAGTAATTAACCAACAATTAAACACTAGGGATAGGATTATACCTTAACAAGTTTGAGATTAAACTTGCAACTTAGCCTCCTAAGGTGATCTCTTGCTCCAAGATTCAAGAAGAATTTGAACAAGAATAATGGGTGGAGATTAAACTATGAAATAATGAGGTTTTAGTATGGATTATTGGCTGAATTTTTGAAGAGTTTTGGGTTGAGAATGAGGTGGGAAAATGGAGAAATGGGGGCAGGCATATTTCGGCCAGAATTTATGAGGGAAAGAGGGAGGGAGAGAGAGAGAGAGAGAGAAGTGTGTAGAAGTGTATAGAAATTTCCTTTCCCAAGCTCAAGTCAACACTTATATTTATATTCTTTATTCATTTCATTTTATACTTTATTTTTGATGAGAGGTAGAAATGAAGTTGATTGCAGAGAGGCAGCCTAGGCTCGGCCAGAGGGGGGGTTTGGGTGTGTGGGTTCTTGTGTAAAAGTTTCCAAGTGAAATAACTCCCTTTTACCTCATTAACACATCACACTTCAATAATTCTATTTTATTTATTTTATTCCCAACTCCATTTCAACCAAGAATGAGCTAGAACCTTAGAACAAATGGGAAAAAATTACAAGTTACAAACTAGGTTTTAGTTGTCATGGTTCATAAGTATGTAATTAATCCATTCAAATTTGTAATTATCACTAATTTAATGTATATTTAAAAGCTTAAAATAATATTTAAAATAATTAATTAAATAACTAGAAATTTATAAGTGACTAATTTATTACCAAATACCAGCAATTACATATCCAAAATAGGTATAATTAGGTTTATATTGAAAAATAATTATAATTATGTTTTACGGAAAATCCCAGTTATTTACCGATTATCGGGAAATTACCTAAACGATTTTTAAAACGTTACAATCTTCCCCCTTAAAGAAATTCGATCTCCGAATATAAAATCTAACTACGCGTACCCTCGAAAAGATAGGAATTTTTCTCCCGCATCTCGACCTCAGCTTCCTACGTGTCCTCTTCGCCGCTCGGGCCATACCAAAGAACATTTACGAACGGTATGTCTTCGGACCTCAGTTTCTTCACCTGCCGATCTGGAATGACTATCGGCTACTCGGCTAAAGAATGATTGTGCTCTGCTAGATCATTGATTGGTTCCAAAAACTATCTATTACCGCAATCAAGAACGGCGTCGCATGTAGCTAGCCGGTGAGTACGGGTCGGTCCACAGGGATGTTGTGAATTTCTTAGTCGCTCTTACGAGTTAATTCCGAAGGGTGTTCGGAGTGATTATTAAATCTAAAAACTAAATCTATCTATACTAAGATTATCTAGATCTAAATCTTGCTAGGGTTAGGTTTAGGAATGGTTTGGAAATGTAAATAAATCTCAACGCTTTCTATACCCAAATTAGGATCTAAGTGGCCTTATGGTAATTATCAATAAAGGGGATTAGATCCATTTGGGAAGGTGTTCCTTCCTCTAAGTTCTTGTCCTTCCATTAGAGATCCTTACCCTAACCTCCATGGAAAATGCGCGTAACCGGGCTTTTATACTACGGTATCACTGCTACCTCGAGGGATAGGGTGCCGTAGGGCGCGGTGTGTGCGTGTATGCATGGAGTCCTATAGATTATATGTGATGGGTAAGAAAGAGATGAGAGATCTCATCTTTCAAAAGCCTTCCCCAAAGCTAACATCTAAGGCAAGGAATTAAAATCTAAACTAGAGCAATTAAATAAACCTACTTACAGATGGCTCTCTCCAAACATCAACACAGGGTTGTCAGATCTGAATTCATGAAATGAAAAGAGGCACCGATGCTCTCCAAAAGAATTCTAAAATTTATTAATGAAAGGAGGCATAGGGAGGCATGAACAAATACAAGTAATTGGGCTTCTATTTATAGGACATAGAAACCCTAGGTTACAATTGATTCGTACATCTGCTTTTACAAAAATGCCCTCTAAGAAAAGACCTAGTCAAAGATCTGCGCCGCCTCTGAAACTTGGTAAAAAAAATTAAACTTCTACGAGCTCTGGATGGCACTGGAGGCTTATTTTTCCTGGGCTTTTTCTTGGACTCTTGGGCTTCTTATTTCTTTGGTTCTTTTATTAAAATAGCTTCTAGGTTTCTACCAGATCTCCAGTGAACAATTGCAGTGGACTTTTAACCGTTCGCTTTGTAATCCTGGACCTTGCGTTGCCTTGTACCGATCTTTGTGTAGGCTTTATCAAAATCCTTCTGTTTGCTGGTCGTAGTTCCACTTTTGCATCGTCTTTTTATCGTTTTCACTGTTTTCTGTCCAAGAACCTGTAACCTGTAATATGTAGCAGACATGCGTCAAAAGCACATGTTTATTTATAAAACTAATAAGAATGGGGAATATAATAATACAATATTATGGTGTGAACAAATACCCCCAAACTTATCTTTTGCTCATCCTCGAGCAAACTTATTTTTATTCTCGACAAAAAACCTAACCGCACTTTCTTAGGGAAACGCGATTGCACTGAGCTCGTGCAACAAGCCGTTAAACCTGTAGGTGTCCCTGGTAGGAGGAGTGTTGTCTCTTGAGGGTTTTCAGCGGATACTACCAACAAAATCCTATCAATTCGGCTTTTCGACTTTTGTTCTCCAATTAGGTTTTCTAACAAGTAATTCTATTATCTTCGACTTGTAAATTATCCACCCATATTCTTCACACTTCCTCATCATTTAACTTAAGATTATATATGTTTTGCAGACTTATTTAGCTTTCGGCATCTCTTAAGTTTTCCTTCTAGGGTTCCATCTCCACTTAGGAATTTTTATCAACTCTATTAAAGATACAAGATCTATTCTTCACTCCTATCTCTCATCTAAACTCCAATCACATATCCCCACGTGTGTGTATAAATCACCCCTACACTTGGAAATTCAAATCAAGCAATCACACCCTTGTCCGTTGTCCAAAGTACTAATTAGTTGGTGAATTTAAATGAATTTTGCTTACACATCCTTCATGCGATCATTAATACTTCTTGAGGTACCAACGACCGATTACAAAATGTGTTTGCACTTTAAAGTGTACTTCCTAGTCTTGTAACCCCTAAGGCTTTAGCAGTGATTCCCAAACCAGTTGGTCTAAGGCACTAGGTGATGAAGCACCCTCGCTAAATATTTTTCTATTTTTTGCAGCCTTAAGTAATCACAAAAACCAGTGTTCATTTTTTTATTATCTCTTTATTCACACTTGTATTTTATTTTATTCATACTAAGGACTTTAGACAAGAGCATTTCAAGGTCTCCTCTACTATTCCAAGTTTCAAGGTGCGTGTTTGTGCAACTTGTAGGGTATACATTTTCAGAATCTAGACTTAAGCTAGGAATTATTTTTCAAACTTATACTCTAATAAAAATATCAATACTTTTCCTTTGTTTCGACTTAGCCCAAAAATTTAACTCAAAATTTGCATATTTCTAAATAAACTACAAAGATATATACTTTCTACCGTTAAACTTTAAGAAAGGTTATTTTTAGGGTTTTTAATTTACTAAGTCTAAGATCTAGTTGTTCCTAACCAGTTAACCCGTTTGTCAAACTCAAGTCAAATACGGCCAAAATTGAATACATTAATTTTTATAATTTTTCAAAATTTTCAATTTTTATGGGTTTTTAAAATAAGTATGCAAATGCAAAAAATATACATATGAATGCGAAGAAAGAAAACGTACCGAGCATATCCCCAAACTTAAACTTGATAGTGTTCTCACTGTCATGCTACACCAAGATGGTGAAATACCGGCACTCCCCTGTTTATTTATTTATAATTTTGTTTATATTTTTAATGTTTTGAATTTTTTTAAATTTTTTTTATAGGAAAAGAAAAAAAAATATATATACATATATACAACAAGGTTCCCCCCAAACTAAACATGGCCTTACACAAGCCAATGGTTAGCACCAACCATTCAAAAATCTTATCGTGGTAATGGTCGAGTTGGTGAAAGAATGGAGTGGAAAGAAAAGAGATGAGAAGCACACGAGACCATGTGGAGGTAGAAACGGGATACAGTCTTGGTGGGGGAGAAGAATGGCGGAAAAGAGAAAGAAGTGGAGTACGATCTTGAGTGTGTAAATCGAGTGAATAAATTAGCGCAATTTGTGATGACCGATATGTTAAAAGCGTTTGCGCTAACCTATCAACCCGTCGAGAAATGTGGTCAAATCCTTCAAGATTCGCAAGAAGGCATGGGTACGCCGAATTTGGTATAGGAGATGAAAGCGTAACGGTCTCTTGTACGGTCGGAACAATAAGAAGGACGAAAGGGGTTGAATTAGGGATAGTCTCATTCTCACCGCAGTAAACTGTCTCGAACTTGAAAGATTCCAACAATGGTTCGAAACGACCGTAAGCAACCGAGTCTGATGGTTCAACTAACTCATCTGAAAATTCAAAGGACTCAAACTCGGGCGGTGAGTCATCAACATCGTCCGAAAAAGTGAAACACTCGTAAGTGTTATCGGCTGGGAGCACCGTGTCAGATTCAAGGGAAATTTTTTCAAGCTCACAGTCTTCAAGCGTGAAACTAGGCGTGGTCGGAACGATGGAAAGAAGGGAGGGAGGTTTAGTTAAAGGATCAAGAGGATGAATTGGAAAATCCGACATATCAAAGAAAAATGGTTCAACCTCAATATTATCCTCAATACTCTCCTCATTACTATCCTCATAATTCTCCTCAATATTTAACTCATCCATGCCATTATCATCAAAATCGAGACGCATATGAAATTCGGGAGAAACATTTAATGACTCGGGATGATGACTTGAACATAAAATTTCAATCAAATCTATAGGTTCATCATCCGAAATATTCCCGGCGTTTATATCCTCAATCAAGTGAAAATCTATTTTTTCTGACACCTCATCAAAAGCATGGATATTTATCGACTTAGGTTCTAAAGTGGAGGTGTAAAGATCAACAGGATTATGTGTGGTTTCACTCGAAAGGGGTTCGTCACAATCTGGCAAATCAAGCACTACAAAGTCACACAACTCGTTTTTATTTTCAATTGGTGAATCATTTGGGACAATCGATGGAAAACCGGAGTTGTGGGTTTCAATTGGATAAGGGTAGGTTTGATTTGGAATTGTGTAGAACTCACTCGCTCCTCTCAAATTCTCACTCTGTCCAACCGCCTCCTCATACATTGAAAAATTTGGAGCTAGTTGGAAACTAGCTACCGGTTCACTAGGTTGCATAAGGGTGGCAATGGACGCATCCACATTCCTAACTATTTTGTTTGTTGCTGCAATGTACGCCTCCAATGACTGTTCCAAACTAGACATGGGTTGTGAGGGGGTTTCGGTAAAAGATTCGAAATTGGTTGGATATGTGAAACTCCCAAAAGGCTGTGTAGAAACAGTGTCCAGTGAAGGTGGGAAAGTCGGGTAGGACTAGTAGAAAGTGGGTGGTTGGACAGGGGTAGGGTCAACATGTGGATAAAAAGGTGAATGAACTTGTTGATCCCTAATACTAGGTGTATGCAGAGGGGTGAAAGATCGGCTATGAGATTGAGCAATATGCTCAGCAATGGGCATCGGTTTAGGAGTTACAGCTGGACTCGAAAAAGTGGTATCAACATACGAAGGTGGTAAAAGTGGACATGGTTGACACAAAGTGGGTTGCAACGTCAAACTGTTTCTCCTAGACGCTTCTATTTGATCTTTCAAGGATATTTTTGGCACGGAGGGATCTTCCTTAAATCGACCGAAACAATTGACGTACGAGGCAAAGTTAGGTTCGGGATACCAAGTTCTGAAAGTGATTTATGATGTGGGGTACCCATGACAGAAGAAAGAGAAGAGAAAGAAAGTCTGATGCTATATCGCGTGTGCGGGGTACGGAAGATACTTGTGAAGCATCGATACCTGAAACACGGGGTGGACATCTAGAAAGCTGGGTGGAAGAGTTAAACGATATGCAACTAAGCCGACACGCTCGAGAATCTTGAAATAACCCACACATCTAGAACTAAGCATCCCTCTTTTTCCGACTCTCAGCACACCCTTCATTGGAGAAACCCTCAAGAAAACATGATCTATAACGACGAACTCAGGTCTGTTCTAACATCAGTCTGCATAAGATTTCTGCCTGCTCTGGGCCGCTCTCATCCTATCCCAATTTAACTGGATCCTTTCGTTCATCCCTTGCACAATCTGTGGTCGCAACACTGCTCTTACTAAACTCTATCGAACAAACGGGTGATCGACATCTCTTCCCATAAAATGATTCAATGGGTGCCATCTAAATCGTCTCCTGGAAACTGTTATTGTAGAAAAACCCTTATTAAGGCAAATGACGACCCCAATGCCACGAAATCTAGAACGCGAGCTCAGAGCATGTCCTCAAGAATCTGAATAGTACTCTCTGATTGACCGTCGGCCTATGGATAGAAAACTGTACTGAAACTCAATTGGTGTCCAAATCCTCCTGAAGTTTCTGCCATAGTCTGCTGGTGGACTGGGTGCCTCTGTCAGAAATAATACAAGCCTGAACTCCATGTAGTCGCATCATCTTATCAACATACATCTGAGCTTACTGAACGAATCCGACAATGGTCTTGACTGGCTGAAAGTGAGCTGCTTTCGTTAATCAGTCTACGATTACTCAATTAGGGTCATACTCTCAACTGATCCTAGGTAGACCCACGATAAAATCCATAGAAATTTGCTCCTATTTCTACTACAGAATAGGCAAAGGTTGTAATTCTCCTGCTGACCCCTGATGCTCGGCCTTGACTCGCTGACAAGTCAGCATCCCGAAACCAAATCTATGATCTCTCTCTTCATCCTAACACATCTGTAGACATCTCTTATGTCATGATACACCTTGGTGGAAACCGGATAAACACTATATCTCTACTGGTATGCCTCCTCTAAATATCGCATCTCAGTCCCTCGGAATCTGGCCCACACAGTCGAATTCCAAATCTTAGTACTTCCTTATCATTAGTCACGAACTTTGAATCTCTGCCCTATTGAACTTGCTCCATGATCTCTGAAAAACAAACGTCATCGGACTATGCCTCACGGATATGATCAGATCACTGTGGACGTGCATGGACACGGGCAATTTGTCCCTCGGTCGACGTAACTCGAACTATACTCGGCTGTCACAAGGAATCTACTAATCTGCCGTCGATTGTCTCTGAACTGTGCTCAAACAACAAAAGATACCTCCGGGCCTCCAACTAAAAGCATCCGCCAGAACATTCGCCTTGCCCGGACGATAAAGAGTCTCCCAGTCATAGTCTTCACTAGCTCCACCCATCGGTGCTATCTCAAATTTTGATCTTGTTGCTGAAAGATGTACTTTAAGCTTCTTGTGATATGTAAATATCTGTTAGTTGTATGTATGCCCTAGAGGCCAGTATTGTACAGATGATATATATTATATTGGATGCTTGGACATATATAGAGATGTCTTTCTTGCTCGATATGATAGTATGCTATCTGGTTGCTCTTTATCTTAACATGTATACTTGTCTCTTTATACTGTCTTAGAGTTACATGTTGGTAAAGCCCTTAGGATGTGTACTTGACTACCTAGACTATGATGCAGATCATACTAGTGGTGACATGGTAGTCCATAAGTACATCCTTCATGGTCCCTAGTCATGGGTGTATCGAGACGGGGCATCGATACACCAGTGTAGACTAGCGTATACGCTTCTCGACCCATGAAATGGGCGATGGATGATCCCATATCCATTGGTGTTTGACATCAGAGATGGTATGCGGGTGCTCAGTGGAGACTGGGGACACTGGACGGACTCGCCGAGAACTCCCAGTTGGTATTATACCTCACGTCAGATGGCAGTTCTCTGGTGACACTTGTACAGGTTAGTCTGTAGACCCGAGATCGTCATAGAGTCTTGTGTGATTCCCACTGTACTTTGATTTCCACCTTACCACGTCTATGAGGGCATGCAAAATGGTGGTTTTTGGGTACAGTCCCGAGTCACATGGAGGAAATGAGCGATAAGAGGGGTTTCATCTCTCCCGGTATTGGGGGTTGATGTTGCGCCGTGCTCGATTGGCCGTAACAGGGAAGTCCCTGGCCAGGGCTGATTCAGAGATTTGCTGGTAAGTGTTACCGGTAGTTTCTCGACCCGTTATGAGCCTCACATCGGTACGACTTATCAGTTATTGGGGTCTGACGTTTACCACCCCTAGACTTGATATGCGACATATTAGACGAGGAGACCGGACTGTACGGGAAGTGTTGCCGATTGGCTCGACGGGAGTTGTAGCAGGTTCGCTTGTTTTCTTCTGATCGCTCAATACCCGGGTGGCCGTTATGTTTAGCTGACTGCTTGCGGCTTGGGGGTGCTTGATATGATCATCACCTACTGCCGGCGTATTGACGAGTCTTAGAGTCCCAAAATGGAGTTACCTAGTCCAGGCGAAACGTTGTGGTGCGCGTATGCGATATGCGCATGGACCCGGTTAAAATGCGCGTATGGGATACCGTAAATTGATCGGGCGACTTGTTTTTGGTGGGGTCGTATGTGATATGACCGGATTGATAAATCAAGTGTTGATTTATCATTTAACCATTAGCTTCTCACTTGAAATCCTTTCTTGTGTTTGATGGATGCATGCATGCATGTATGCTTTCTTTATAAATTCATGCACATATGGATGTGCATAAACACATACGTACATACATGCATCCTTCATGGTTGTACATACATGAAAATGATGGCAATATAAGACTTACACCATAGAAAATATATATGTATTATTATTGCATTTGTTTTTAAAACAAAAGGAGAAAGAAAAGGATTATTCATGGTATGCTTTTACACTCTTCTTTGACTAAACCATGCTCACCTAACTCTTAACCATGGATTAACTTTTCTTTTGTGTTTTAAACTCAAATACAATAATATATACTTATGATTTAACAATGGTTTGATATGAAGAGTGGAAAATATATATGTTTATATTTTCCATTTCTCATCAGAGAGAATCTTTTCTTTTCTTCTAAAATGAGCCATCATCTTCTTCCTCCTTCTTCACTTGCTCTCTAGACTTTTGTAGTGAGCAAATTATATAACAAGATTAGATTTTGAAGTGAGAATAAGAACCACAGCATCATTCTACACAAGTTTAGCCCACTTATTTAGAGTGTTATCTTCATTTCTTCTTTTGAAAAGTGAAGTTGCAAGCTTGGACTAGGAGCTTCGGGTGGATCGTCGTGGACACTAGGAGACTTCAAGCGAACCCTCCTCCAACCCTCAAGTGGCCAAGGAGTCTAGCGTAGGGAGCTACAAAGGTTGTACTCTCAAAACCCTAGCATTTCTTTCATGTGATGATGTGTAGTTTATGAAACCCTAATTTTTTTAGGAACGATCCGATGCTTGTTAACTTAGCACCCTAAAAATTCCATCTTTGGTACATGTGATGCTTCCAAACCCTTCATGAGGTGCTAGGCTAACCCAACAATATCTGGCACGATTCGCCGTATAAGTAGTGTCTCTAGATCTTAAGTGCAAAAATCACTGCAGCCATCTCTAAGTCATGCGTAGAATAGTTCTGCTCGCGCTTCTTCAACTGCCGAGAAGGATCGCAATAACAAACAAAACCGCCTGAATATGCGGTTCATCCAATCCATAAATACTCCTGGGGTATTGGTGAGCTCGAACAACATTACCAAGAACTCATTACGCTCGTAACGTGTGTGGAAAGTATTCTTCAGAATACCATCCACTCGGACCCACAACTGGTAATAGCCTGACCGCAAGTCAATCTTCGAGAAATGTCACGCACCCTGGAGCTAATCAAAAGAATCGTTAATGTGAGGTAAGGAATATTCGTTCCGCACAGTAACCCAATTCCACTGACGATAATCAATATGGAGATACAAACAGCCGTCTTTCTGACGAACAGGACATGAGCCTCCCAAGGTGATGCACTCGGACGAACAAGCCCTTTATCCAAGCATCTTGCAACTTTTCCTTCAGTTCTTTACGCTTCGCCGGAAATCGAGTCAAAGCAGAACACAATATCGCGCTCTGGCGACAAACCAAGCAACTCATCAGGAAAACATCTGGAAACTCTCTCCCAATCGGAACCTAGTCCAACGGGACCTCTGCATCTCTAGCATCCCGAACAAACGCCAAGAATTCCTGATATACCTTTTCTCAAAAGCTGACTAGCGCGAAGAGAAGAAATCAAACTGGAAAGGGTGGCGCTACGATCTCCCTGAATGATAAGAACTGGCACACCCGGAAAACTAAATCCGACTACCTTCTCACGGCAGTTCACGGATGCATAAACACGTGGCTAACCACTCCATGCTCAGAAGAGCTTCGAAGTCAGACATATCGGGAAGAATCAAATCGACAAAAGAATCCTTATCTCCAATGAGAACGAATCATGAACGTACAACATATCGAGCGACCAAAAGATTAGCCTATCATAATGACATCTATTTAACCACCTCTGAGCTGGCATACTAGTACAAATCCGCTTGGTCCAGAAACGACCGAAATCTCAGAAATGCGCTTGTCTAACAGTAAGGCTGCATCCATCGGGGCTGCATACGTGTCAAAATGCTGGGTGCCAATGGCAAGAAATAACTGCCTGTCCAATCTCCACACGAATCACTTTATCCATTTATCTTTAGTGTCCACTATGTAAGGAGCATATCGGACAACTAAGTAACTAAATGTCGTACTCGGACACCGTCATCCCTGAAGTCTTGCGCAAGGACTCAAAACTACGAGCTCGGACATTTCAAATGCTCTCCGGAAGGAAACGAGCAAGAAAATACAGCTGTGAACTCCTCCAAAGTTATAGGAAGTAGGTCTGCTGCTCGGCCTCTCTTAATTGACTCGCACCACGTCTGAGCAAGACCTCTCTAGACGAAAACTTGCAAGCTCAAAACATATCTCGTCAGAACATCTCTGTGAATGACAAATTCTAGCCATCCTGTCGAGGATTGTCTACGGATCCTCCGCCGTATCTGTGCTGGTAAAAGCAAACTGGAGGCCTCAGCCTCAAAAACTCCTGTAAGGATACGGAAATAAACTTGGTTATAACAGAAACAGCTTCATGTGCAGCAGGTAGAAACACAGTCCCTGAAATAGGAGGGGCATCATTGTCTCTCGGAGCTCAGCTAACCACCACTAAAAATCCAATCAACTGTCGCACTCCTGAATACTCGACTCCAGCCTAGCCATTCGTCCTGGAAAAGGCAGACCACTCTGTCCCTGAGGGGTAGGCGTACCGCCCTAATCGGTCCTCGTCTCAAACGAGCCTAATCTAATCTCATCCCCGGCAGCAGCCCACTGACCCTCGTAGTCTCCGGCGGTATAGTGGCTGGAACAAGAAACAAGATTGATAGGAACATCGTGATCAAATCAAAGGATTTCCAGAATCAAGAAAGGAAATACAAGAAATTATATATATCCTAAGGTCACTTAGTTGGAGCACCGTATCTTAAGTATGCCGCGGAACATACACACGCAATGCCACTCTGCTTAAGTCACCTACTCCATTTACTAAAGGTTGTCCTACACTCAGAAAGGTAAAAACCTGCGCTCTGATACCAACTTTGTCACGATCCGAAGGTACGGAACGTGACAGGCACTTAAATTATGAAACGTCTAAAGGCGTAATGTAATCTAAGTAAACCAAAGTCCAGAAATCTAAACCAAATAAGAAATAGAGTGAAGGAAAACATATTAAAAGAAAGCAATTTTAACTAAAACAAGTCGCATTAGACATTTAAAAAAACATCAAAATTCCCGAAAATTTCGGCAGAGTCTCCTTTGTAAATACTGGCCCCAAAATTGGTACAACACATGAAAATATATATAAATCAATAAAGGCATATCCAAGCGGGAGCTAACTCTTCGCCAAAGGAGAAATCACAACCACATGCAATGAATAAATCATAATAATGTGAAATAAGTATAAAAGCATAAAGCATCACGTCGGCTCAAGTGAGCATCGACACCAAACCACAAATACAAGTCTCACAAATCTCACCGTCTAGTCCAAAATACAAGGGCAGATGGAGTGTACTAGATACAAGGTAATATACAAAGTGAAAAAAAGATATCCTCACAATCCACCATGAGCAAGACGCAAGTCCAAGCAAACAAAGAAAGTACGCCCGCCGCTACTGCCCTGACGGATCAGACCAGCAAGATACTATGGCACAATGGGGGTGAGTTGCCAACTTGTGAGTAGTAAGTAATATCTAATAAGGCTATCGTAAGCATGCATGCAAATGCATCACAACCTACATATACCGATATAATACGATGCACTAGTATCAATGCAATATGAATGCATAATCAATACCCGAAACCTGAACATGTCTGGTATAAGAAAATCTTTATTTTTATCTTAGTAAAACCCCTTGTGAAATATCGAAAGCATCAACAATGAAATCCACTGAAATCTGTGTCAAATATCGACACAATATATATATATATATATATATATATATATCTCAATACCTCAATATCTTTATATCTCGACATCTCAATGTCACAATATCTCAATATCTCAATATCTAAGGCTCCGTCAATCCGGATCGGCCAATATCATCAAATCTCACGACCACATCGGTATCCTCAGGATATCCGCCGCATCAGATATCACCGGTAGGTAGTCCTCCCCTACCAGGCTCATCGTTTATAATGCGAGCATATTGCCCTGGGGTACCTTACCGGGCCCACCATGTACCCGAAACGGTTCATCCTATTCCTCGAATCGGGTCTCGAAAACCAACAACAATCATGCAAACTCATGGTGGACGACACATACATCACGAGAAAACGGCAACTTGCATTTTAAAATGATAATAAGTTTTTATAAAATTCTTGCAGTTTTCCCCAAAATCCAGAAATCTCATAAATACTGAAATTCTCGAGAAGAATCACCATATATAATTATGCCGGTGATAATGGAAATCTATGATACGGTAGTATATACTATATGAAATACGGCCAGAAGCTATGCATGAATCATGATGCAATGAGGTATGTATACATGACTAACAATCTTACATATCCATTTAATGAGATGAATATGCAGGTATAAATATACGGATCATATACGATGCAATTACATAAATATCTATTCTAAGCAAGTTCTATAGTGTTCGTGACATAGCAATTACCAATGGTGCGTGTGTACGCATAATTAGTGCACGTGCGGCAGGAACCAAAGGTAATGGTGCAAGTGTCCTATGAATGATATCACTCACACACGCACACACACACACACACACATAACGATACGATGCAATGAGATGGCTAACTAGGAAACTACGCATAAAAATGCAAGTACTTAATGTAATACTAAACCATCGGGCGACTCGCGTCATCCAGACGATCTCCCCATAGATGTGTACATCTACTCACCGGGACGCTTCGGCTAATATGATCCAATCACAGTCTTGTCCTGTCCGCGCCACATCTGACACCTCTGCACCCGATCCTAGAATACAAGCAATTAAAAGGATAAATATATGAATAGTCAGAGAACAAACGACACAAATCAATCATGCACACTACTAGACGCGCACACACTTGGTACACAAACACGCTCGCGACAACGCCCCAGCGACAACGCCCCAAACCGCAACTAGGGTCGATACACGCGACAACAACCGAATTTAGAACCCAATCACGCACTCACAACATACTACATATTATATGAAATAAGTTATAGATTATCAAAATCTTAAGCTTAAATTTAATCAATTTATTCCAAAAACCTAGTAAGCGACCATTACCCGTTTTAATACAAATCTTGATGTTTTAGAAAACTAGTGGCCAAAATAATCACTTAATATCTTAATTAAGTCACACAAAGCATTACTAAAATTTTATCTCACCAATTTATATTAAATCTAAAAATCTAGTTTACAAAATAGCTTAATTAGAACAATTTAAATGTAAAAATTAGTAAATTTAGCAAATAGATTACATTTTGCATGCCTTAAGATGATAATCTACACTTAGTTAACTTGATTTATTGATCAAAATCCTAACTTGGATTCAAACCCCAATCTTGAATTTTATTAAAACTTTTAATTGGAACCATTTAAATACCTAATTAAATTGATTTATAATAATTAACCAACAATTAAACATTAGGGTTAGGATTATACCTTAACAAGTTTGAGATTAAACTTGCAACTTAGCCTCCCATGGTAATCTCTTGCTCCAAGATTGAAGAAGAATTTGAACAAGAATAATGGGTGAAGATTAAACTATAAATTAATGAGGTTTTAGTGTAGATTTTTGGGTGAATTTTTGAAGAGTTTTGAATTAGGAATGAGGTGGGAAAATGGAGAAACGGGGGCAGCCATATTTTGGCCAAAATTTATGAGGGAAAGAGAGATAGAGAAGTGTGTAAAAGTGTATATAAATTTCCTTTCCTAAGCTCAAGTCAACACTCATATTTATATCCTTTATTCTTTTCATTTTATACTTTATTTTTGATGAGAGGTAGAAATGAAGTTGATTGGAGAAAGGCAGCCTAGGCTCGACCGGAGGTTTTTTTTGGGTGTGTGTGGGTTTTCGTGTAGAAGTTTCTAAGTGAAATAACTCCCTTTTACCTCATTAACACATCACACTTCAATAATTCTATTTTATTTATTTTATTCCCAATTCCATTTCAACCTAGAATGAGCTAGAACCTTGGAACAAATGGGAAAAAGAATACAAGTTACAAACTAGGTTTTAGTTGTCATGGTTCATAAGTATGTAATTAACCCATTCAAATTTGTAATTATCACTAATTTAATGTATATTTAAAAGTTTAAAATAATATTTAAAATAATTAATTAAGGAAAAATATTTAAATAACTAGAAATTTATAAGTGACTAATTTATTACAAAATACCAGCAATTACATATTCAAAATAGGTATAATTCGGCCTATATTGAAAAATAATTATAATTACGTTTCACGGAAAATATCAGTTATTTACCGATTATCGGGAAATTACCTAAACGATTTTTAAAACGTTTCAGTTTCGCTTGAACCAGGAAACTTCTGTGTAGGACTCTAAAGACTCGTCAATATGCCAGCAGTAGGTGATGATCACATCAGTTACCTACAGGCCGTAAGCGGTACTAGCTGGACGTAACTGCTACCCGGATTTTAAGCGATATGAAGATCAACAAGCTAACTCGTCCATATTCTCCATGAAGCCTATCATTAACACTACCGTACAGTCCGGTCTCTTCGTCTGATATGTCGCATATCATGTTTAGGGGTGGTAAACGTCAGTCCCCAGTAACGTGATAATTCATGCCGATGTCTGGCCTATAACTGTTCGAGAAACTACTGATAACTCTTATCAGTAAATCTCAGTAGCAGCCCTGGCCAGGGACTTCCAGTTATAGCCAATCGAGCATAGCGCAACATCAACCCCCAATACCGGGAGAGACGAAACCCCTCCTATCGCTCATTGCCTCCATGTGACTCGGGACTGTACCCAAAATCCACCTGTTTGCACGAATCCTTTGATCCATGGTAGGGAGGAAATAAAAGCACAGTGGGAGCCACATAAGACTCTATGACGATCTTTGGTCTACAGACTAACCTTTACCAGTGTCACCAGAGGACTGCTATCTGACGATAGGTATACTACCATATAGGAGTCCTCGGCGAGTCCTGTTCGGTGTACCCATTCTCCAATGAGCACATGTGTATAATCTTTGATGTCGCACACTAATGGTTGTGGGATCAACCATTGCCCTCTAAGGGACAAGAAACGTACACACTAGTCTACATTGGAATATCGATGCCCTGGTCTTGATATTCCCAAGACAAGGAATTGATTAAAGGATGTACTTGTGGACACCCTGGCCCCACTAGTATGATCTCATCATAATCCTGGTAGTCAAGCACATATCCTAAGGGCTTTATCAGCATGTGAGAGCAAGACGGTAAAGAATACCAGTCAACATGTTAAGATAAAGAGTAACCATATAGCATACTATCATGTCGAGAAAGAAAGTCCTCTATATATATGTCCAAGCAACTACTATATCATCAATAATGGTCTCTAGGGCATACATATTACTAACAATCTCCCACTTGCACTAAGTCAAGTTATCGCAGTATCTCATACCCGACATCCCAAAAGTCTTTCAAATAGCATCTGGGGTATGGCCTCGGTGAGTGGATCCGCTGTGTTTTCCTCTGTGTCAACTCTCCATACCTTGATCTCCCAGAGATACAACTATCTCCCTGAGCAGGTGATACTGTCTAAGAATATGTCTGTATCGCTGACGGGACCGGAGTTCCTAGGCCAAAGCCACAGCTCCATTAACATCACAATACACTGGTATTAGATGCCTAATGGTTGGAACCTAGTTCATTTCATGAACTCTATTCATTTAGACAACCTCTTTGGCAGCATCATTGGTAGCGATGTAATTAGCCTCTATCAACGAGTCTGCTATGGTATATAGCTTGGAACCCTTACAACATACCGTCCTTCCACTGAGGGTAATGACAAAACCCGAGACTGACTTTCAGTCATCCTTATCACTCTGGAAGCACGAATCGATAAAGGACACCATCTGGAGTTCACCGTTACCATACAACAAGAACATCTCTTTAGTCCTTCTCAAGAACTTAAGAATGTTCTTCAGTTGTCCAGTGGTTTTCGCAAAGATCTTTTTGATACTTATTCACTACACCTAGTGAGTAAGCTGCATCTGGTCTGATATATAATGTCGTATACATGATTGACCCGTCTTCCAAAGCATAAGGCATTCCTTGCATGTGAGCCCTCTCCAAATCAATCTCAAGAGACATCTCTTTGGAGAGAGTGATTCTTGAACAAGCGGGTAAATTACCACGCTTAGAATCATCCATACTAAACCCCTTTAGCATGGTGTCTGTTGTTGGATATAGTGCCCTCAGAGTCAATTATTGGATCACAGGCGCGTGATTGCAATGATTGAGGGAGGACCTATGCCGGTAGGACAGTCTTACTCAAGATGATAGTATGTTATCTGGTTTATCTTTATCATCGTGTACTGCTTTAGGTGACCTTACATGTCACTATTGCGCATTGATAGAGCCCTTAGGATTCTTGCTTGACGTCCAGCAGTATGATGGAGATCATATACGTAGGAGCTGAGGTCTATAAGCACATCCTTAAAAGGTCCCTAGTCGTGGGAGTTTCGAGATAAGGCATCGATACTCCAGAGTAGACTAGTGTATACAGTCGAGACCCCGACGAGGGGCGGTGGCCGGTCTCACAAGCCACTGGTGTCAGTTGGTTCACCTAAGGTGTATACAGGTGCTCATTGGGTAATGAGTACACCGGACAGGACTCGCCGAGAAAATGCTAGTTGGTCTTATACCTTACGTCAGATAGCAGTTCCCTGGTGACATGTGTACAGGTTAGTTCATCGACCTGAGATCGTCATTTGTCTCTTGTGAGTTCCCACTGTACTTTGATTACTACCCTACCACGGCTCAAAGGAGTCATGCAAACAGGTTTTAGTTGGGTACAGTCCCGAGCCACATGGAGGCAGTGAGGGGATCTGCAGGGGTTCATCTCTCCTGGTATTGCGGGTGAGGTCGCGCTGTGTCTAGGAGAGCCATTACACGAAGTCCTTGGCCAAGGCAGGAGATTTACTGGTAAGTATTCCAGTAGTATCTTAGGGTGTTCTAGGCTACACTCCGACACGACTTGTACCGCTTTTGGGGGTCTGACTTTTACCAGCCCCCTGGGCCTGCCATGCGATGCTCATAGACGAATGGACCGGACTGTACGGATATTGTCACTGACAGGCTCAGTAGGGTGTCAGCATGAGTTCGCTCATCGACGTCCCTTTTGGTCAATACCTGGTAGCCCTTTATGTATGGCTATTACCTCTGACGTGCTAGTGGTTAAATCCACAGCCAAAATATTGACGAGTCTTTAGAGTTCCCCACAGACAGTTTCTCAAGTTTCGGGCGAAACGCTATAGAGGCCGTATGGATATATGGAAGGGTTCGATCTTATACGTGCGGTATTGCACGGATCATGATCGGACGGATAATACAAGCGGGCTTTGGTTTAAGCCGGATCCTAGTATTGTACAGTGTAGATTTTGTCTCATTGCATTTGAATTCGGTCGGAATACAAATGCGGGTATGTATATATGGTCACAGGGTTTCCTGTAATTTATTACGGGATCAGTTCTTTGAAGTTGCCAGTTTGCATTCCGTTTCGGCCAGTTTTCCTTTGTTCCTTCATGGCCGGATTTTTATGATGGAGGGGCTAATTTGTAAATGTGCAAATTAGCAATTTGGAGGGTGTTATTTGTAAATGGAGGCTTCATGAGTTTTCTAGCACATATATATTCCATTTTGTGCACATGGTTTGCATTAATGAGATAGGAGTTGATTTGGATTTGAGTGTGACAAATTTTCCTAATTATCATTACATTTTCCTTACACTCACCCATGCCTTTTCTTGTGCTCACCTCCCTTATAATTTCCTCCTCCCTTTTAGTTAAGGCCGGCCACATATTGAGAGGTGCAGAGAGTTTTTGGTGGGGGAAAAAATTAATCATCTCATTCTCATTTTTGCATCAAAGTTCATAGCTCCATTTCAAACCTCTCTAAAAAAGGTTCATTTTTCTTCTCCAATCAAAACATGGAAACATCGCAACCCCTTGAGATAAACCATTCTACACTTAGCCTACAACATTCTTGGACATGTCAGCTTGCCAACTTCGTGTCCGAGTTGTCTCGGTCCAGAGGTGGGAGCCCGTAAAAAGACCCGGCAGTGTGGTGCCCTTTCCGACGAGAAGATGAAGATCGGAGATTCCGCGATGAGATTGGGATGGAGGCCGAAGATTGAAGGACACGGATCGCTCGGTATAGCTTTCTACCCATTTTCTAGTTTGCTAGCATTAGGTTAATGGCCCGATCCGGGTTTTAAAGTACGCGGTAGTGCCGGTTTAAAAGTTTAAAGAAAAAGTTTCGTTTCCGCAATTTGGCCTCGGAATGACGGCCGGGCATTGCCGTGCACTTACACTGGTATCAGAGCCACGCCATTAACCTTACACTAGCTTGCACTAACGGGTTTACAAGTTCGATCGGACGAATTTTCCAAAAACCGCATTTTCAAGTCCAGTTTCTGTCGAATTTTTGCATTGGTCAAAAAATCATTTGGTGTATTGCAGAAATACGTGCAGGGTTTTCTAAGAATTCTGTGAAAATTTGGTGCCCTAATATTATTGTTCAGCCGCGGAACCGCGGCCAAACCCATGCTCTGGCCGCGGTTCCGCCGCCATTTAACCTCTTCTGTGCATCAAATTACTACAGCAGCTTTCTGACATGGAAATAGGGTTTTTGGTATATTCTGTTTGGGCCCAGATTTATTTTGAGTGCTACAGTTGTGCTTGGGGCCCAATTCTGGAAATTTAATCGATCGAAAATTTTAAACATGTTAGTTCACAGTATTTACATTATATCTGCGACCGTGAATGTTCACAGTATTTATATAGCAGTTAGGGGGTATAGGTTGACCCATGACGGGTGCCCAAGTTACCAAATTCCGTGAAGTACTGGGTGGTCCATTCACATTGCTGAATGGGGCTGCCTCGCTTCAGGTTTTGGCGGGTAACTTGCCGTGCCCGTAGGGGTCTAGGATTTCATTGCACAGGCTATCCACACGACCAGGGGAACGTCGGGTTTCAGTAGCAGCTCTATGAAACCCAGGGATCCCAGATATCTGTATTGTTCTGTGATGCTTATTACATTTCTGTGAAGTTGCATTTAATCACGCCTTGAGTGAATATTATATATTGATATATATACTAGTAGATGTTGTATATGTTTTACATCCGCGCTAGTCCAGTCCCCGCTCTGTCGTTAGTTACGTAACCTAACGGGTGATGACGGGACCCAGTGGCGAATGCGGATGGCATATACGTACATCATTATTTTCGTTCTTTTGTGGTGTGATCAATTGATGGGACTGCGTTGATTCTGATCAATGCAAGCTAAACACACCTATTATGATGTTGTTGGAACAATTTTTCAAAAAGATTTTATTGCAAGGACGTTCTTTTTTGTTTTGCACAGTGGTATTCGGTTATGAATATCCAGCACCTTAGTCGACGAGGCAAGGGCCGAGATCCCTTCACCGGGAGTGACCCCTTGGACAGAAGTTTGCGTCAGGGCAATAACTTCACTATAGTCGATTACTTTTTGCTTTGCATCATGGTATTCAGTTGGAATATCCTGCACCTCATTCTACGGGGAAAGAGCCGAGATCCCTTCACTGGGAGTGACCTCTTTAGCAAAGTGTTTTCGCCACTATATTTTTATAAAGCTATCCGGTTCCTTCAACGATATTAAGTTCATTACATTAAAGGTTTTTCGCCAAAATCCATTCGTAGCCCTCCGTCATTTCAGAAAGGTAGCACATAGTATTCATGATATGTATGTTGGCCTTCGTTAAGGCATAGTGTATGGTAGCTATTTGTTACTTTTCTGCTGCATAGATAGATGCGTTAGTTTGGGACAGTCGTACTACTATTTTGGCCTTCGTCAAGGGTATGTACGGGTGGGTTCAAATTAACCTGGATAATGACGGGTAGAACTTGACATGTGACTTATGATATGTTGGTCTTCGTCAAGGTCATAAAAGTATGGGGTAAAAATCACATCGGGAGTTTCTAAAGAAACTAAAACTTGCCAGATATGCGCATACCTTCTGGAGTGTGATAACGTGAGTGGATTCTATCACATTATCATGCGATGATAGTTAGATCCCGATTCCCACTGATGAGTTGGTTTACTCCTCGGGTGATCCCGACTAATTCTTCTTCCAGGTTTAGAGGAGAATTTGAGGTTACAGTAGGAGGTTTCCTGATTAGATAAAGTGATAACCATTCTGATCTAGGTTAGAGTGCACGCTGAGTGTTTCTTTTCTCTCTCTCTCTTTGGCAGCGACCATGGCCCGACCCTAGACTATGACTCAGTGACCAAAATTAACCGAACCTTCTTAAACACTGGATTTTGGATTGTCAGAGTTGCATACCTCATTGCCACTCCTACTTTTACCCTTTTCTTCAGAACACCACGTATTACTACGAACGTCCACTTCCATTGGATAAAACCATCGTATGGATATATACGAACTCGAAGGAATTTATTCGAGGATCGTTTTCGGTTCTGGAGAAAACGAATAGGACTATTCAGTTGTCTTTTCCTTTTGCCTTCTCTCAGGTTGCGAGTGCTCCTTGGATTAGGACAGTACATCTATTACGCTTATTGGATAGTCTTTTCCAAACCATAGGCAGGTGCCGAACGGTAGGGAATGAAGAAAACCATTTAGCCTAAAAGGTGTACAGAAGGTATTAAGTAAAGACAAATAAAGGGATTAGTAAGAGGGCAAAGTAAACTTCGATTGCTATTTACGACCAAACCAAGTATTTCATCGCCATTCCTACATCACCTTTGTATTTCTCCAGAACACTCCGTATCACAACGAAGATCCATAGTTTATTTGGATACTCCATCGTATGGTTATATACGAACTCGAAGGAACTTGTTCCAGTTCAGGGATGGATTCTGGTTCAGGAGAAATAGGAATAAGGTTTATTCAGTTGTCTTTTATCTTCACCTTCTCTCGGGTTACGACTACTCCTAGGATTAGGACAATACACCCATTATGCTTATTGGATAGTCTTCTTCCAAACCATAGGCTGGTGCCGAACGGTAGGGATGGAAGAAAACCATTTAGCCTAAGAGGGTGTACAGATGGTAATGACTAAAGACATATAAAGAGATTTGGAGAGATAACAAAGAAATATACGGTTAAAGTCATGAATCTGGATAATGGAAAAGGTATTACTAGGAATACCAAGATACCCCTACGAAACATTTCAATGTTTCGGTTTCACTATGTACTGTTAAAGGAAAACAGATTTCCTAATTAGCCCTTGATTATCACATCTGTATGGTTTTACAGAAGATGAGTCGGAGTAAGTTATTAGGAATTGGGTGATTATCCTCATTATATCGGAATTCTTTGTAATTAGTGATATTTGAGGAAGTCACCTGGGTTGTTTGCCGGACGGCAAATATTTGGTTTTGAATATCCGCTGTTATGCACCAATTTCAAGTTGATATATCTGTACGTCTATTTTTATAGAGTGAGATATACCCTTTTGAAATTATTTCCATGACATTTACCTATATCAGTGGATGGTTAGGTAAGGAGCACTAAACAGCGGTGTAATTCTTCATAACCATAGTACAGTTTTCAACCTACGGCACACAAAGAATGAGTTATTAGACTCAAGGGACTTATACAGAGTATTGTATGTTGTCCAATGTCCATGAGGACAGAGGGGTTAGTTTTCATACTATATTCGGTTTACTTAAGACTTCTCTAGTTTTTAGACAGGTGTTTTGTAGAAACACAGGGTCCAAGTTTTGAGAAGTTATAGGTATGTGGATAAAGTAGAGAACCAGGTGTTGCAAGTATCGGGATTCTTCAAGGTGATCGAAGATATAGATACTTGTGTATGGTATTCAGTTGATAGTAATGATTAAGAGAACTTGCTTCTCTTTCAGGTTACTCGTAATTGGAAGTACTCCTAAGTTGAGTAATGCTGATCGGCCTTTTTCCATTTAATTGACATGCACTGGAGACAGCTGCATGATTTGAATCTGGTTCTAATTAAATCAGTGGCTCTGTTTCTATATTGGATATAGAACGGTTCATATCTTAACGATGTTAAGGTATGGGGAGTTGTCCGGCTTATGCTTAAAACCAGACTCCGGATAACTCAAGGCACGTTTCCGTAATGGTTGTTTGTGGGTTGACCCGAACTATGATGTGGGTTGACTTTCTACCATCTAGAAGATCAATAGTGCGATAGTGATATTGTTCTTGACTCGCCACAGTTTTAATAAAAATGGATTTTTTTTTTCAAAAAACAGTAATGGGAGTATGGTAGAACTGGAAGTGATTCCAGAACCGCAAACGATTACTGAAAATTTGATAAGAACCTAAAGATTCAATCTGGTTTGACATTCCATTGGCCACTCCGCAGATAAGGTGGGTAACCTCAGGCACCTGATTGATCTCAAAAACTATCTATTAACCGCAATCAAGAACGACATCGTTTGGTAGCTAGCCGGTGAGTACGGGTCGGTCCACAGGGAAGTTGTGAATTTCCTATTCGCTCAAACGAGTTAATTCCGAAAGGTGTTCGGATTGATTTATTAGATCTAAAACTAAATCTATCTATACTACGATTATCTAGATCTAAGTTTTGTTAGGGTTGGGTTTAAGAACGGTTTGGAAATGTAAATAAATTTCAACGCTTTCTATACCCAAATTAGGATTTAAGAGGAGTTATGGTAATTATCAATAAAGGGGATTAGATCCATTTGGGAAGGTGTTCCTTCCACTAGGTTCTTGTCCTTCCTTTAGAGATCCTTACCCTAACCTCCATGGAAAAATGCGCAACCGGGCCTTTATACTACGGTGTCACCGTTTCCTCGAGGGGTAGGGTGCCGTAGGGCGCGGTGTGTGCGTGTATGCATGGAGTCCTATTGAAAATATATGATGGGTAAGAAAGGGATGCGAGATCTCATCTCTCAAAAGCCTTCCCCAAAGCTAACTCTAAACAATTATCTACGGCAAGGAATTAAATCTACCTAGGGCAAAGAATTAAAATCTAAACTAGAGCAATTAAATAAAACTACTTATAGATGGCTCTTTCTAAACATCAACGCACGGTTGTCAGATCTGAATTCATGAATTGAAAAGAGGCACCGATGCTCTCCATAAAGAAATCTGTATTTTATTATTAAAAGGAGGCATAGGGAGGCATGAAAAGAATACAATGATTTAGAGTTCCTATTTATAGAGGATAGGAAACCCTAGGTTACAATTGATTCACACGTCTACATTTACCAAAATATCCTTAGGAAGACCTAGTCAAAGTAGACATCCAAGCTTTGGTGAAATTTTATGTCTCTGTCTCTTTAAAAGGAAGTATTGGGCCTTGAAATTTCTTTTGTTGGCTCTTCTGTTTTTGGGCTTCCTTATTATTTGGTTCTTTTATTAAAATAGCTTCTATGTTTCTTCCAGATCTCCAGTGAACAATTGCGGTGGACTTTTAACCGTTCGCTTTGTAATCTTGGATCTTGCGCTGCCTTTGTACTCTGTAAACTGATCTTTTGTGTAGGCTTGATCAAGAGTCTTCTGTTTGTTGGTCAAGGTCCACTTTTGCATCGTCTTTTCATCGTTTTCACTGTTTTCTGTCCAAGTACCTGTAACCTGTAATATATAGCAGACATGCGTCAAAAGCACCTGTTTATTTATAAAATGAATAAGAATGGGGAATATAATAATGCAATATTATGGTACGAACAAATACCCCCAAACTTATCTTTTTCTCGTCCTCGAGCAAACTTATCTTTTTATTCTCGCCAAAAAAACTAACCGCACTTTCGCAGGGAAACGCGATTGCACTGAGCATGTGCAACAAGCCGTTAAACCTCTAGGTGTCCCTAGTAGGAGGAGTGTTGTCTCCTGAGGGTTTTCAGCGGATACTACCCACAAAATCCTATCAATTAGGCTTTTCGACTTTTGTTCTCCAATTAGGTTTTCTAACAGGGAATTCTATTATCTTCGACTCGTAAATTATCCACCCACATTCTTCACACTTCCTCATCATCTAACTTAAAATTATATATGTTCTGTAGACTTACTTAGCTTTCGGCATCTCTTAGTTTTCCTTCTAGTGTTCCATCTCCACTTAGGAATTTCTATCAACTCTATTAAAGATACAAGTTCTATTCTTCACTCCTTTCTCTCATCTAAACTCCAATCACATATCCCTACGTGTATGTATAAATCAACCCTACACTTGGAAATTCAAATCAAGCAATCATACCCTTGTCCGTTGTCCAAAGTACTAATTAATTGGTGAATTTTTAAGTGAATCTTGCTTATATATCTTTCATGCGACCGTTAATACTTCTTGAGGTACCAACAACCGATTACAAGATGTGTTTGTACATTAAAGCGTAATTCCTAGTTTTTGCAACACCTAAGGCTTTAGCAGTGACTCCCTAAACTAGTTGGTCTAAGGCACTAGGTGATGAAGCACCCTCGCTAAATATTTTTTCATTGATGCAGCCTTAAGTAATCACAAAAACCAGCGTTCATTTTTTTTCTTTATTCACTTTTTTTTCCTTTTATTTTCATTGTACTAAGGACTTTAGACAAGAGCATTTCAAGGTCTCCTCTACTATTCCAAGTTTCAAGGTACATGATTGTGCAAATTGTAGGGTATACATTTTCATAATCTAGACTTAAGCTAGGAACTATTTTTTAAACTTATACTCTAATAAGAACATCAATAGTTTTCCTTTGTTTCGACTTAGCCCACGAAGTGAACCCAAAATTTGCCTATTTCTAAATAAACTACAAAGACATATACTCTCTACCGTTAAATATTAAGGAAGGTTATTTTTTAGGGTTTTTAATTTACTATGTCTAAGATCTAGTTGTTCCTAGCTAGTTAACCTATCTGTCAAACTCTAGTCAAATAAGCCAAAATTGAATACAATAATTTTTATAAATTTTCAAAATTTTTCAATTTTTATGGGTTTTCAAATAAATATGCAAATACAAAAATATGTACAAATGAATGCGAAGGAAGAAGACGTACCGAGCATACCCCCAAACTTAAACTTGACAGTGTCCTCACTGTCATGCTACACCAAGAGGGTCAAAATGCCGGCACTCCCCTGTTTATTTATTTATAATTTTTTTTTTAATGTTTTGAAATTTTTTTTATTGTTTATAGAAAAAGAAAACAAAAATATATATACATATATACAACACGGTTCCCCCCAAACTTAAGCTTGGCCTTACACAAGCCAAAGGTTAGCACCAACCATTCAAAAATCTTATCGTGGTAATGGTCGAGTTCGTGAAAGAATGGAGTGGAAAGAAAAGAGATGAGAAGCACACGAGACCGTATGGAAAGAAGAACGGAAGATGGTCTCGGCGGAGGAGAAGAATGCCGGAAAAGTTAAAGAAGTGGAGTACGATCTTGAGGGTGTAAATTGAGTGAATAAATTAGCGCAATTTGTGATGACCGATATGTTAAAAGCAATTGCGCTAACCTATCAACCCCTCGAGAAATGGGGAAAAATCCCACAAGATTTGCAAGAAAACATGGGTACGCCGAACTTGGTATCGGAGATGAAAGCGTAACGGTCTCTTGTACGGTCGGAACAATAGGAAGGAAGAAAGGGAGTGAATTAGGGATAGTCTCATTCTCACCGTAGTAAACTATCTCGAACTTGAAAGATTCCATCAATGGTTCGAAATGACTATAAGCAACCGAGTCTGATGGTTCAACTAACTCATCTGAAAATGTAAAGGACTCAAACTCGGGCGGGGAGACATCAACATCGTCCGAAAAAGTGAAACACTCATATGTGAGAACTGTGTCAGATTCAAATGAAAATTTTTCAAGCTCACAGCATTCAAGCGTGATATTAGGCGTGGTCGGAGCGATGGAAAGGAGGGAGGGTGATTTAGGTAAAGGTTCAAGAGGATGAATTGGAAAATCAGACATATCAAACAAAAATGGTTCAACCTCAATATTATCCTCAATACTCTCCTCAATACTATCCTCAATACTCTCTTCAATACTATCCGCATAATTCTCCTCAATATTTAACTCATCCATGCCATTATCATCAAAATCAAGACGCATATGAAATTCGGGAGAAACATTTAATGACTCGGGATGATGACTTGAACATAAAATTTCAATCAAATCTACTGGTTCATCATCCAAAATATTCCCGGCGTCTATATCCTCATGTTGGAGATAGTGCCCTCAGAGTCAATTATTAGGTCACAGGTACGTGATTGTAATGATTGAGGGAGGACCTATCCCGGTAGGACAGTCTTACTCGAGATGATAGTATGCTATCTGGTTTACCTTTATCATCGTGTACTGTTTTAGGTGACATGACACGTCGCTATTACACGTTGATAGAGCCCCTAGGATTCTTGCTTGACCACCTGCAGTATGAGGGCGATCATATAAGTGGGAGCTGGGGGTCTACAAGCATATCCTTAAAAGGTCCCTAGTCGTGGGAGTTTCGAGACTGGGCATCGATACTCCATTAGTAGACTAGTGTATACAGTCGAGACCCCGACGAGGGGCGGTGGCCGGTCTCACAAGCCACTGGTGTCAGTAGGATCACCTAAGATGTATACAGGTGCTCATTGGGTTATGAGTACACCGGACAGGACTCGCCGGGAACATGCTAGTTGGTCATATACCAGACGTCAGATGGCAGTTCCCTGGTGACATGTGTGCAGGTTAGTTCATCGACCTGGGGATCGTCATTTGTCTCGTGTGAGTTCCCACTGTACTTTGATTACTACCCTACCACGGCTCAAAGGAGTCGTGCAAACAGGTTTTAGTTGGGTACAGTCCCGAGCCACATGGAGGCAGTGAGCGTATCTTCAGGGGTTCGTCTCTCCCGGTATTGGGGGTGAGGTCGTGCTGTGTCTAGGAGAGCCATTACACAAAGTCCTTGGCCAAGGCAAGGAGATTTACTGGTAGGTATTCCAGTAGTATCTCAGGGTGTTCTGGGCTACACTCCGACACGACTTGTACCGCTTTTGGGGGTCTGACTTTTACCAACCCCCTAGGCCCGCCATACGATACTCATAGACGAACGGACCGGACTGCACGGATATTGTCACTGACAGGCTCAGTAGGGTGTCAGGATGAGTTCGCTCATCGACGTCCTTTTTAGTCAATAGCTGGTGGCCCGTTACGTATTGGCTTATACCTCTGATGGGCTAGTGGTTAAATCCACAGCCATTGTATTGACGAGTCTTTAGAGTCCGCCACACTTTCAGTTACTCAGCTTTCGGGCGAAACGCTGTAGAGGCCGTATGGAGATATGGCAGGGTCCGATCAGATACGTGCGGTATTGCACGGATCAGGATCGGACAGTTTTGTACTAGTGGCCGTATAGTTATATGGCAGGGTTCGATCAGATACGTGCGGTATTGCACGGATCAGGATCGAACGGTTTTTTACTAGCCGGCTTTGGTTTAAGCCGGTCCTAGTTTAGTACAGTGTAGATTTTGTCTTATTGCATTTGTATCCGGACGGAATACAGATGCGGGTGTGTATGCACAGTATCGGGGTTTTCCTGTAATTTATTACGGGACCAGTTTTCTGGAGTTGCCAGTTTGCATTCCGTTCCGGCCGGTTTTCCTTTGTTCTTTCCCGGCCGGACTTTTCCGATGGAGGGGGTTATTTGCAGTTTTGCAAATTACTTTTGTGGAGGGGGTTTCTTGTAAAAGATTGATTATGATAGCTTTCATTTCTTTTCAACCATGCTTTTACTTTATGAGATTTGAAAGGGTATGGTTTCAATAGTATGAAGCATGGTGTATGTTTCTTTGTCTCTTGATGTGGTCACCCTTTCTACATCTCCTACACTCACCTCCCTTCTTGCTTCATATAGATTTTCCTCCACCATTATTCTCACTTGATGCATAAGTTTTTCATGGTTGAGTGAGAAGAAGAAAAGAGAAGGAGAGAGCTTCATCTTTGAGAGTGTTTTTCATTCTTGATCTCTTTTCATGCCAAGAAAAATGCAAGCACCATTTTTCTTCTTGATTCCTCCATCATCTACAAATGGCAACAAACCCCAATGAGACATAGACCCTACACATCCTACAGCAAACCTTGGGCATGTCGAGTTGCCGGCTTCATGCCCGAGTTGCCTCGGTATTGAGGTGGGAGCCCGTAAAAGCTACAGGTGATGTGGTGCCCTTTCCGACGAGGAGGAGACGGACGGAGATCCCGCGAGGAGATCGGAGTGGGGATGAAGACCGGAGGACTTGGATCAGTCGGTACATCTCTAACCCGTATTCTTGTTAGCTTAGACTTGTTAATAGTTACGATCCGGAGTTTAGTGCGCGGTGGTGCCGGTTTGCAAAGTCCGCAAAAATTAAAGTTTATCACCGTTTCCGCATTCCGGCGTCGGATTGACAGCCGGGGCGCCGCCGTGCACTTACAGTGGTATCAGAGCCGCGCCATTAACTTAGTCTAGCTTTGTGTAATGTGTTTGCATTTCCGATCGACCAAAATTTCCAAAAACCGTATTTTTTGTTCACATCAGTTTCTGTTGAAATATTTTGGTCTCGAAAAATTTTTCAGGTTGTAAAATATTGATATACTGGAAATTCTAAGAGCTCTGTAAAAATTCGATGAAGTGACTCCACAGTTGGAGCGCGGAACCGCCGCGAAAACCCCCTTTGTGCGGCCCTTCCGCCGCGCACTATTCACATCACTTCACCATTTTTTTACAGAGGCCTTCTGGGCTTAACATATGGGCTTTGGAATATTAAAGTTGGGCCAATTGTTTCTGTGAGTGCTACAGTTTTCTTTGGGGCCCACTTGTTAATTGTTTGATCAATCGGAAATTTTTTAAACACATTTTTCACAGTATTTACATTATATCTGCGACCGTGAATGTCACTCGATCGGTAAATCCGGTCTAACTGATATAGCCCGGTTAGACGGATTTGCGAACGTGACTTTCACGTTGATGTTCTATGTATTTGCTGTGTTGTTGCGGATCGGTCGTGGGGATAGCCTGGATGCAATGCTAGTACTGTTTTTGTTGTATCATGTACATTTGATTTTGCGGGGCGAGCGTCCGACATGTGGACTGCCGTCACTGCCTGTTTGTATTATTCTTTTGGGGCACGACCTGGTTGCGGTCGATGTACCCGGTGTATGTATATTTTACTTTCTGTACTAGGATTACCCCGCGGAGGGGTGCACGGATAGCCGGGTTCTAGAGGGCAACAAGCCCGCATCTCATGGCATTGGGACGGAGGGGGCTTCACTCTAGGATTGGCGGGCTATTCGCCGCACTCGTAGGGGGTACAGGTTGACCCAGGAGGGGTGCCCAAGTTGCCGGATTCCGTGAAGTGCTGGGTGGTCCATTCACGGCGCTGAAGGGGGCTGCCTCGCTTCAGGTTTTGGCGGGTGACTTGCCGCGCCCGTAGGGGTCTAGGATTTCATTGCACAGGCTATCCACACGACCAGGGGAACGTCGGGTTTCAGCGGCTCTGTGAAACCCGGGGATCCCAGATATCTGTATTGTTTCTGTGATGCTGTTCATTCTCTGTGATGTTGCATTTCTTTCACGCCTTGAGCGAAATATAATATATTGGTATATATATTAGTAGATGTTGTATATGTTTTGCATCCGCGCTAGTCCAGTCCCCGCTCTGTCGTTAGTAAGCTAACCTAACGGGTAATGACGGGACCCAGTGGCGAATGCGGATGGCATATACGTACATCAATATATTTTCGTTCTTTGTGGTGTGATCAATTGATGGGACTGCATTGATTCGGATCAATGCAAAGTTAAAAACAAACCTAATCTGATGTTGTTGGAACACTTTTCAAAAAGCTGTTATTGTAAGGACGTTCACTTTTGTTTTGCATCGCGGTATTCATTTAGAATATCCTGCTCCTCAGTCGACGAGGCAAGGGCCGAGATCCCTTCACCGGGAGTGACCCCTTGGACAGAAGTTTGCGTCAGGGCATTAACTTCACTATAGCCGATTACTTTTGCTTTGCACCGTGGTATTCAGTTGGAATATCCTGCACCCCATTCTACGGGGAAAGAGCCGAGATCCCTTCACCGGGAGTGACCTCTTTAGCAAAGGTTTTCGTCACTATATTTTCTAAAAAGCTATCCGTTCCTTCAACGATATCAAGTTCATTACGTTAAAGGTTTTCGCCAGAAACCATTCGTAGCCCTCCGTCGTTTCATATGGGTGGTCAATAGTATTCAAGCTGTGTATGTTGGCCAAAGTCAAGGCACAGTGATTGGTAGCTATTGGGGTATTCATATGCAGCATAGATAGATGCGTTGGTTTGGGACAGTCGTGCTGCCATTTTGGCCAAAGTCAAGGGTATGTACGGGTGGATTCAAATTAACCTGGAGAATGACGGGCAGAACTTGACATGTGACTTATGATATGTTGGCCAAAGTCAAGGTCATAAGAGCATGGGGCAGAAATCACATCGGGAGTTTCAAAAGTACTGAAACTTGCCAGATATGCGCATACCTTCTGGAGTGTGATACCGTGAGCGGATTCCGTCACGTTGTCATGCGATGAGAGTTGGATCCCGATTCCCACTGATGAGTTGGTTTACTCCTCGGGTGACCCCGACTAATTCTTCTTTCAGGTTTGGAGGAGAATTTGAGGTACAGTGGGAGGATTCCAGATTAGATAAATTGGTGACCATTCTGATCTAGGTTTGAGTGCACGCTGAGTGTTTCTTTTCTCTCTCTCTTTGGCAGCGACCATTGACCCGACCCTAAGACTATGACTCAGTGACCAAATTAACCGAACCTTCTTAACACTGGCTTTTGGATTGTCAGAGTTGCGAACCTCATTGCCACTCCTACTTTTACCCTTTTCTCCAGGACACCCCGTATTACTACGAACGTCCACTTCCATTGGACAAAACCATCGTATGGTTAGATACGAACTCGAAGGAATTTATTCGAGGATGGTTTCAGGTTCTGGAGAAAACGGATAGGATTATTCAGTTGTCTTTTCCTTTTACCCTCTCTCAGGTTACGAGTACTCCTTGGTTTAGGGGTAGTACACCTATTACGCAAATTGGATTGTCTTCTTCCAAACCTTAGGCTGGTGCCTACCGGTAGGGAATGAAGAAAACCAATTAGCATAACGATGGTGTGCAGAAGGTATTAAGTTCAGACAAAGCAAGGGATTAGTAAGAGGGCAAAGTAAATTGCGACTGCTATTCACGACCGAACCAAGTATTTCTTCGCCAATCCTAAATCACCTTTGTATTTCTCCAGGACACTCCGTATCACTACGAAGATCCTATTTTATTGGATAATCCATCGTATGGTTATATACGAACTCGAAAGGAACTTGTTCCAGTTCGGGGATGGATCCTGGTCCAGGAGAAATAGGAATAAAGTACATTCAGGTGTCTTTTATCTTCACCTTCTCTCGTGTTGCGAGTGTTCCTAGGATAGGGACAGTACACCCATTATGCTTATTGGATAGTCTTCTTCCAAACCATAGGCTGGTGCCGAACGGTAGGGAAGGAAGAAAACCATTTGGCCTAAAGGGGTGTACAGAAGGTAAAGACTAAAGACAGATGAAGGGATTTGGAGAGGTGGCAAAGAATTACAAGGTTACAGACGTGATGATGGAAGAGGCATTACTGGGAATACCAGGATACCCCATCGAAACATTTCAATGTTTCAGTTTCACTGTGTAATGTTAAAAGAGAACTGATTTCCCGATTAGACACTTACTCCAGGGTATGTATTTACCAGGTATGATTCTCACATCTGTATGGTTTTACAGATGATGAGTGGGAGTACGTTATTGGGAATTGGGTGATCATCCTCATTATATCGGGATTCGTTGTAATCGGTGATATTTGAGGAAATCACCTGGGCTGTTTGCCGGTCGGCAAATATTTGGTTTTGAATATCCGCTGTTATGCACCAATTTCAAATTGATATATCTGTACGTTTATTTTCATAGAGTGAGATATACCTTTCTGAAATTATGTCTACGACATTTACCTATATCAGTGGATGGTTAGGTAAGGAGCATTAAACAGCGGTGTAATTCTTCCTAACCATAAGTACAGTTTTCAACCTACGACACACAGTGAAAGAGTTGTTAGACTCAGCGGACTTATACAGAGTATTGTATGTTGTCCAGTGTCCATAAGGACAGAGGGGTTGGTCCTCATACTATATTCTGTTTACTTTTAACTTCTCTAGTTCTTAGACATGTGTTTCGTAGAAACACAAGGTCTAAGTTTTGAGGAGTTATAGGTATTTGAATAGAGTAGAGAACCAGGTGTAGCAAGTATCGGGATTCTTCAAGGTGATCGAAGATGTAGATACTTGTGTATGGTATTCAGTTGATAGTAGTGATTAAGAGAACTTGCTTCTCTTTCAGGTTACTCATAATTAGAAGCATTCCTAAGTTGAGTAACGCTGATCGGCCTCCTTCCATTTAGTTGACATGCACTGGAGACAGTTGCATGATTTGGATCTGGTTCAATTAAATCAGTGCCTCTGTTTTCTATATTGGATATAGAACAGTTCATATCTTAACGATGTTAAGGTACGGGGAGTTGTCCGGTTTATGATTAAAACCAGACACTGGACAACTCAAGGCACGTTTCTGTAATGGCTGTTTGTGGGTTGACCCAGGCTATGACGCGGGTTGATTTTCTACCATCTGGATGAACAATAGCGATATTGTTCTAGACTCGCCACAGTTTTATTAAAAATGGATTTTTTCAGAAAACAGTAGTGGGAGTATGGTAGAACTGGAAGTGATTCCAGAACCACAAACGATTACTGAAGATTTGATAAGGAACCTAAAGATTCAATCTGGATTGACATTCCATTGGCCACTCCGCAGATAAGGTGGGTAACTTCAGGCACCCGAGAGGCACTACGGTGGCCTCAAGGACGGTGACAGGGAAGTTCTTGTTTACCCACAATTGCCATTGCTGTTGTTCCAGGTTACGAGACCCGGCGGGAGGATGAGTATAGCGTCGTTCTAAAACTAGTTTTAGAAGTGTACGTGTATATGACTCTGCCAGAGGGTTGTCGTAGTCAGTGGGAGCAGCGGAAGCATTGGTGGACAGGTAGCTTATGTCTATTTATAGACTAGAGCAGATGTAGCGGAGATAGATCATCTATTTCTGACGTAACAGTCATGGGTTTGACTTCGTCAGAATAGGGGATGGATCTGTTGAGAAGGTAGTAGGGTGTGATATCCTGGTATTTGGATGTTATACACAGAGTAGGAAAAGAAACTCCTACACTACAATCGGTTATACTTTGGTCGTCACACAGTAGTTTCTCCAAAAAGGAAATGGATTTTATCAGACATACTGGTTACTAGATCTATGGTTTTAGATCTAGATTTGGGTGGTTTCCCAATCAGGGTACTTGACAGCATTCTAAGAGTATTTAGGATGGACGACTCCTGGCACGGTAGTGTACCTGCAGGTAATGGAGTCACCCTCTCCAAAAGTGTCTTACAGACTAAAAGGGAGAGGGACGGGCATGATTGGCAGATCACTTGCTCAGGCAATTGAGTCAATCGTGAGATGTCAAGTACCACACCAGATGTTGTTCTTGCACTAGATGCAATAAGTTGACATTAATCCAATCCTGGAGAAACAGTCGGAAGCAGTTTTAGAACATAAGTGGATGTTCTAGGGATATGATAACGACAGCCTCATTCAGGAGACGGTTATCATTCCAGGCTTCCAAGGTGACATGGACGACAAGGAGGTTGTCAGAGTTATAGTTTTCCCTCTGACGAGGGGCAGTATTTTGGACAGGTGATCCAAGGCAATACTGAGGGAGGCATGGCGCGCAGGATACTGATTAAGTTCAGTTGACGATACAGTCTAAGAAGTTTGGATTTGGAGTTCATTTATGAGCTAGGTCCCATCAGACATCCAGACACGTTCTAAGACATGTATTGCTCATTTCGGGAGATGTTTTTCTCCGCGAACATGAGATATAGAGAGACATAGAAAGAAACAACTAAGCGGATCCACTCACTGAGGCTATTCCTCGAACGCAATAGTTCCGCAAACAAGCTTTGTGGGACTGACTAGTAGAGGAGTTGGATGTTCGGTATCACACGGGCTGTGAGTATGCGACATCGCAATAATTAGCCTTGAGTGCAAGTGGGAGATTGTTGGAGATAGTGCCCTCAGAGTCAATTATTAGGTCACAGGTACGTGATTGTAATGATTGAGGGAGGACCTATCCCGGTAGGACAGTCTTACTCGAGATGATAGTATGCTATCTGGTTTACCTTTATCATCGTGTACTGTTTTAGGTGACATGACACGTCGCTATTACACGTTGATAGAGCCCCTAGGATTCTTGCTTGACCACCTGCAGTATGAGGGCGATCATATAAGTGGGAGCTGGGGGTCTACAAGCATATCCTTAAAAGGTCCCTAGTCGTGGGAGTTTCGAGACTGGGCATCGATACTCCATTAGTAGACTAGTGTATACAGTCGAGACCCCGACGAGGGGCGGTGGCCGGTCTCACAAGCCACTGGTGTCAGTAGGATCACCTAAGATGTATACAGGTGCTCATTGGGTTATGAGTACACCGGACAGGACTCGCCGGGAACATGCTAGTTGGTCATATACCAGACGTCAGATGGCAGTTCCCTGGTGACATGTGTGCAGGTTAGTTCATCGACCTGGGGATCGTCATTTGTCTCGTGTGAGTTCCCACTGTACTTTGATTACTACCCTACCACGGCTCAAAGGAGTCGTGCAAACAGGTTTTAGTTGGGTACAGTCCCGAGCCACATGGAGGCAGTGAGCGTATCTTCAGGGGTTCGTCTCTCCCGGTATTGGGGGTGAGGTCGTGCTGTGTCTAGGAGAGCCATTACACAAAGTCCTTGGCCAAGGCAAGGAGATTTACTGGTAGGTATTCCAGTAGTATCTCAGGGTGTTCTGGGCTACACTCCGACACGACTTGTACCGCTTTTGGGGGTCTGACTTTTACCAACCCCCTAGGCCCGCCATGCGATACTCATAGACGAACGGACCGGACTGCACGGATATTGTCACTGACAGGCTCAGTAGGGTGTCAGGATGAGTTCGCTCATCGACGTCCCTTTTAGTCAATAGCTGGTGGCCCGTTACGTATTGGCTTATACCTCTGATGGGCTAGTGGTTAAATCCACAGCCATTGTATTGACGAGTCTTTAGAGTCCGCCACACTTTCAGTTACTCAGCTTTCGGGCGAAACGCTGTAGAGGCCGGATGGAGATATGGCAGGGTCCGATCAGATACGTGCGGTATTGCACGGATCAGGATCGGACAGTTTTGTACTAGTGGCCGTATAGTTATATGGCAGGGTTCGATCAGATACGTGCGGTATTGCACGGATCAGGATCGAACGGTTTTTTACTAGCGGCTTTGGTTTAAGCCGGTCCTAGTTTAGTACAGTGTAGATTTTGTCTTATTGCATTTGTATCCGGACGGAATACAGATGCGGGTGTGTATGCACAGTATCGGGGTTTTCCTGTAATTTATTACGGGACCAGTTTTCTGGAGTTGCCAGTTTGCATTCCGTTCTGGCCGGTTTTCCTTTGTTCTTTCCCGGCCGGACTTTTCCGATGGAGGGGGTTATTTGCAGTTTTGCAAATTACTTTAGTGGAGGGGGTTTCTTGTAAAAGATTGATTATGATAGCTTTCATTTCTTTTCAACCATGCTTTTGCTTTATGAGATTTGAAAGGGTATGGTTTCAATAGTATGAAGCATGGTGTATGTTTCTTTGTCTCTTGATGTGGTCACCCTTTCTACATCTCCTACACTCACCTCCCTTCTTGCTTCATATAGATTTTCCTCCACCATTATTCTCACTTGATGCATAAGTTTTTCATGGTTGAGTGAGAAGAAGAAAAGAGAAGGAGAGAGCTTCATCTTTGAGAGTGTTTTTCATTCTTGATCTCTTTTCATGCCAAGAAAAATGCAAGCACCATTTTTCTTCTTGATTCCTCCATCATCTACAAATGGCAACAAACCCCAATGAGACATAGACCCTACACATCCTACAGCAAACCTTGGGCATGTCGAGTTGCCGGCTTCATGCCCGAGTTGCCTCGGTATTGAGGTGGGAGCCCGTAAAAGCTACAGGCGATGTGGTGCCCTTTCCGACGAGGAGGAGACGGACGGAGATCCCGCGAGGAGATCGGAGTGGGGATGAAGACCGGAGGACTTGGATCAGTCGGTACATCTCTAACCCGTATTCTTGTTAGCTTAGACTTGTTAATGGTTACGATCCGGAGTTTAGTGCGCGGTGGTGCCGGTTTGCAAAGTCCGCAAAAATTAAAGTTTATCACTGCTTCCGCATTCCGGCGTCGGATTGACGGCCGGGGCGCCGCCGTGCACTTACACCTCAATCATGTGAAAATCAATTTTTTCTGACAACTCATCAAAAGCATGGATATTTATCGATTTAAGCTCTAAATTGGAGGTGTAAAGTTCAAACGGATTAGGTACGGTTTCACTCGAAAGGGGTTCTTCATAATCTGGCAAATCAAGCACTACAAAGTCGCACAACTCATCATTTTGGACACATGTTTGAAAATTGGAGTTGGATTCAATTGGGTAGGGGTAGGTTTGATTTGGAAATCCTCTCACATTCTCACTCTGTCCAACCGCCTCCTTATGCATTGAAAAATTTGGAGCTAGCTGGAAACTAGCTACCGGTTCATTAGGTTGCATAAGGGCGGCCATGGACGCTTCCACATTTCTAACCATTTTGTTTGTTGCTACAATATAAGCTTCCAACGACTGTTCCAAACTAGACTTGGGTGGTGAGGGGGTTTCGGTAAAAGATTCGAAATTGTTTGAATACGTGAAACTCCCAAAAGGTTGTGTAGAAACAGGGTCTAGTGAAGGTGGGAAAGTCGGGTAGAACTGGTAGGAAGTGGATGGTTGGACAGGATTAGGATCAACATGTGGATAAAAAGGTGAATGAACTTGTTGATCCCTAGAACTATATGTGTGGAGAGGGGTGAAAGATCGGCCACGAGATTGAGCGATATGCTCAGCAATGGACATCTGCTTAGGAGTGAAAGCTGGACTTGAAAAGTGGTATCAACATATGGAGGTTCTTGTTCACCCAGACTTGACACTGCTGTTGTTCCAGGCTATGAGACCCGGCAGAAGGATGAGTATAGCGTCGTTCTAAACAAGCTTTAGAAGTGTACGTGTATATGATTCTGCCAGAGCGTTGTCGTAGTCAGTGGGAGCAGCGGAAGCATTGGTGGACAGGTGGCTTATGTATATTTATAGACTAAAGCAGATATAGCGGAGATAGATCATTTATTTCTGATGTAACAGTCATAGGTTTGACTTCATCAGAATAAGGGATGGATCTGTTAAGAAGGTAGTAGGGTGTGATGTCCTGGTATTTGGATAACATACACAGAGTAGGAAGTGATGTTCCTATACTACGATCGGTTATACTTTGGTTGTCACACAGTGGTTTCTCCACATAGGATATAGATATAATATCTGATATTCTGATTACTAGATCTATGGTTTTAGATCTAGATTTGGGTGGTTTCCCAATCTGGGTACTTAGACAACATTCTAAAGGTGTTTTAGAATGGACGACTCCTGGCACGGTAGTGTACCTGCAAGTGATGGAGTCACCCTCTCTAAAGGTATCTTACAGACTAAAGGGGAGAGGGATGCGCATGATTGGCAGATCACTTGCTTAGGCAATTGAGTCAATCATGAGATGTCAAGTACCAAATGTTGTTTTTGCAGTAGATGCAATAAGTTGATATTAATCCAATCCTGGAGAAACCTTCGGAAGCAGTTTTAGAACATAAGTCGATGTTCTAGGGATATAATAACATCAGCCTCATTCAGGAGACAGTTATCATTCCAAGCTTCCAAGGTGACCTGGATGACAGAGTGGCTGTCAGAGTTATAGATTTCCCTCTGACGAGAGGCAGTGTTTTGGACAGGTGATCCAAGAGGACACTGAGGGAGGCATGGCGCAGGATACAGATTAAGTTCAGTTGACAATACAGTGTAAGAAGTTTGGATTTGGAGTTCATTTATGAGCTAGGTCCCATCAGACATCCAGACATATTCTAAGACAGGTATTGCTCATTTCGGGAGATGGCCTTCTCCGCGAACTTGAGATAAAGAAAGACATAGAAAGAAACATCAGGGCGGATCCATTCACTGAAGCTATTCCTCGAACGCAATAGTTTCGTAAACGGGCTTTGTGACACTGATTAGTAGAGAAGTTGGGTGTTCGGTATCACACGGGCTGTGAGTATGCGATATCGCAATAATTAGCCTTGAGTGCAAGTAGGAGATTATTGGATATAGTGCCCTCAGAGTCAATTGGATCACAGACACGTGATTGCAATGATTGAGGGAGGACCTATGCCGGTAGGACAGTCTTACTCAAGATGATAGTATGCTATTTGGTTTATCTTTATCATCGTGTACTGCTTTAGGTAGCCTTACATATCGCTATTGCGCGTTGATAGAGCCCTTAGGATTCTTGCTTGACGACCAGCAGTATGATGGCGATCATATATGTGGGAGTTGGGGTCTATAAGCACATCCTTAAAAGGTCCCTAGTCGTGGGAGTTTCGAGACAGGGCATCGATACTCTATAGTAGACTAGTGTATACAGTCGAGACCCCGACGAGGGGCGGTGTCCGGTCTCACAAGCCACTGGTGTCAGTTGGTTCACCTAAGATGTATACAGGTGCTCATTAGGTTATGAGTACACCGGACAGGACTCGCCGGGAACATGCTAGTTGGTCTTATACCTGACGCCAGATAGCAGTTCCCTGGTGATATGTGTACAGGTTGGTTCATCGACCTGAGATCGTCATTTGTCTCGTGTGAGTTCCCACTGTACTTTGATTACTACCCTACCACAGCTCAAAGGAGTCGTGCAAACAGGTTTTAGTTGGGTATAGTCCCGAGCCACATGGAGGCAGTGAGCGGATCTGCAGGGGTTCGTCTCTCTCGGTATTGGGGGTATGGTCGCCCTGTGTCTAGGAGAGCCATTACACGAAGTCCTTGGCCAAGACAGGAGATTTACTGGTAGGTATTCCAGTAGTATCTCAGGGTGTTCTGGGCTACACTCCGACATGACTTGTACCGCTTTTGGGGGTCTGACTTTTACCAACCCCCTATGCCCGCCATGCGATGCTCAGAGACGAACGGACCAGACTGTACTGATATTGTCACTGACAGGCTCAGTAGGGTGTCAGCTTGAGTTCGCTCATCGACGTCCCTTTTGGTCAATACCTGGTAGCCCGTTACGTATGGCTAATACCTCTGACGTGCTAGTGGTAAAATCCACAGCCAAAGTATTGACGAGTCTTTAGAGTCTCCCACAGACAGTTTCTCAAGCTTCGGGCGAAACGCTGTAGAGGACGTATGGATATATGGCAGGGTTTGATCTTATACGTGCGGTATTGCACGGATTGTGATCGGACGGATAATACTAGCGGGCTTTAGTTTAAGCCGGATCCTAGTATTGTACAGTGTAGATTTTGTCTCATTGCATTTGTATTCGGTCGGAATACAAATGCAGGTATGTATATATGGTCGCGGGGTTTTCCTGTAATTTATTACGGGATCAGTTCTTTGAAGTTGCCAGTTTGTATTCCGTTTCGGCCAGTTTTCCTTTGTTCCTTCATGGCCGGATTTTTATGATGGAGGGGCTAATTTGCAAATGTGCAAATTAGCAATTTGGAGGGTGTTATTTGTAAATGGAGGCTTCATGAGATTTCTAGCACATATAGATTCCATTTTGTGTACATGGTTTGCATTAATGAGATAGGAGTTGATTCGGATTTGAGTGTGACAAATTTTCCTAATTATCATCACATTTTCCTTACACTCACCCATGTCTTTTCTTGTGCTCACCCCCCTTATATTTTCCTCCTCCCTTTTAGTTAAGGCCGGCCACATATTGAGAGGTGCAAAGAGTTTTTGGTGGGGGGAAAATTAATCATCTCATTCTCAATTTTGCATCAAAGTTCATAGCTCCATTTCAAACCTCTCTAAAAAAGGTTCATTTTTCTTCTCCAATCAAAACATGGCAACTTCGCAACCCCTTGAGACAAACCATTCTACACTTAGCTTACAACATTCTCGGACACGTCGGCTTGCCAACTTCGTATCCGAGTTGCCTTGGTCCAGAGGTGGGAGCCCGTAAAAAGACCCGGCAATGTGGTGCCCTTTTCGACGAGAAGATGAAGATCGGAGACTCCGCGAGGAGATCGGGATGGAGGCCGCAGACCGAAGGACACGGATCGCTCGGTATAGCTTTCTACCTATTTTCTAGTTTGCTAGCATTAGGTTAATGGCCCAATCCTGGTTTTAAATTACGCGGTAGCGCCGGTTTAAAAGTTTAAAGAAAAAGTTTCGTTTCCGCAATTTGGCCTCGGAATGACGGCCGGGGCGCTGCCGTGCACTTACATCTGTGTACCTGGATTGGAACAATCCCAAATCGATTTAGATCTATCTCTATAGATCTATATCCCTAGGTTGTAGAAGACGTTAGTTAGAACTTTCATGGATAACCTGTATGATAAGAGGTGCTTGACCGAGTGTAGCATAGGAACACACTTTCCTATCAAGAGTATGTCAACCGCGTACAATGCGAGGAAGACAACCATACTCTCTACAACCTTTTTATTTATACATGGTTCATCTACCATTTTGATGAAGTCAAACTCTTGACAGTTTCATTAAAACAGATGTTCCATCTCTGCGATGTCTACTTTAACCCGTAGATGGATTTATGCAGCTTGCACATGCTTCCGCTGCTCCCACTATCTACGAAGCACTCTGGCAGTGTCATATACACGCTTTCTTCTAAATCACCATTTAGAAAAGCGGTTTTGACGTGCATTCTGCTAGATATCGTAGTCATGGAATGCAGCAATGGCAAGTAGGATCCTGATGGACTTAAGCTTAGCGAAAAGTCTAGCTTTGAAAGTCTCAACTTTTCCATCTACACCAAATTATCTTTCTCAAAGATCTTCTTGCTCCCGATGGGTTTTACCCCTTCAGGAGCAACATGCAAAGTCAACACTTTGCCGGTGTATATGGATTCCATCTCAGATCGCATAGCATCCAGCCATTTCACATAGTCTCCACTTGTGATGGCCTGCTCGAAACTAGTTAGGTCATCATCTCCATGATGAAATCCTCGCTCCCACTATCTACAAGAGAACCTTAGTATCTTTCAGGTGGATGAGGAACCGAACTAGATCTGCGGAGTGACTTCGGTTTGTCAAGGATTATCGAATCCTCCGGTTCCACCAAATCGTCAGTTACACTTTGTGTTTGCTAGAACTACTTCCAGTTCTACCTCATCACTACTAATTTCTTCCACAAGAAATTCCTTTTCCAAAAAGGTGGCATGTTGAGAAACAAAAAACATTTTGTTCCTCAGTGTGGTAGAAGATATTCCCTCGCGAATGTTTGGGATATCCTACAAACTTGCTCAGAACTGACCTTACCTTGAGCATGTCCGGATTTTTCTTTTCAACATAGGCCAGACAACCCCATATCTTAACTCGTTTAAGAGATGGTCTCTTCCCATTCCATATCTCATATGGAGTGGTAGGAAACGGATTTGATCGGAACTCTATTCAATAGGTATGCATCTTCTCAAGTGTATGTCCCTGAAAGGAAATAGGCAACTCAGCAGTACTCATCATAGAGCGCACCATATCTCATAGGGTGTGATTGCACGATCCCAATATACCGTTGTGCTGTGGTGTATACGTAGGAGAAAACTGAGAGAGAATCTCATTCTCTTTTGAATAGTCTCGGAATTCCGTGCTCCAGTATTCTTCTCCCTGATCATATCGATGGATTTGAATACCTTTCCCCATCCGGTTCTCTTCTTCGCACTTATATTCCTTGAAATTATCAAAAGATTCAGTTTTGTGTTTCAACAAGAACGCATGATCGTATCTTGAGAGAATATCGGTGAATGCAATAAAGTACGCGGAACCATCCCTGGCATATGTAGACGTAGGACCACATACATCACCATGTATCTATCCAAGAGTTCAGTAGCTCTTTCTCTGTTTCCAGTAAACGGATATTTGGTCACCTAGTCTTTGAGACATGACTGGCAAGTTTCATAAGATGTAAATTCGAACGGATTAAAAAATGCATCCTTATGGAACTTCAGCTATTCTTGTTTCATCGAAATGACCCAGTCTACAATGCCATAAGAAGACTTCGTTCATTTCTGAACTGTTCCTCTTGTGTGTGTTCTGTACGTTTAGAACTGTAGTTTGATTCAGAACATGTACACTGTTATACAACATACCTTACCCAATCAACACTTGATTTAGGAAAAAATTCACAATATTTATTTGTACGAAATAACAATCGCTAAGAATCAATGTATTACCAGTTGTAACACTAGGTGATATTTGCCAACTGCTTTGGCTGCAACAATTGCACCATTCTCTACTACTAGAGACATATCACATTTTCCCAGTTTTCCACCTGTTTATAACCTATGTAACAAATTACATGTGTGGGATCCTGATCCGGTATTCAAAACTCAGGACCTAGAGGTAACTGAGAAAAAGTTCTTAGTTATGAACACACCCGAAGTCAATGCATCAACATGCTTTTTCTTCGTTTGGGTTGAGTGAGAATCCGAATATTCCCATATTCCTGCTCAGACTTATGACAATCATAAGGTAGAGCGGAACCTAGCCCAGTATAATAAGTAGGTTCGGTCAAAACATCCATATTATTATCTTGATTAAGGTATGTCATTGGTCGCTACCAGGAGAAAGAGACGGATAATAACTTTGCGTGTGCTCTTTGCAAGATTAGATTGGTTATTTTATCTAATAAGGATGGCTCTTACTGTTTTTATCAAATCTTCCTTCAAACCTTAAATGGTAAAACTAGCCGGGATTAATTACACGCTACAAGTTCGCCAATCTTTCAGCCAGGCCAGTGTCGGTACTTTGAGGGAAGTTCCCTGTGCTTTTGTACGGATCTAATTAAAATAAACCTCATTTCCCTAGAAGCTTAACCCCGTTGACACCTTTCTAGACACCTATTTGATCGGTTAATTGTAAAGTGCAAAACTCTCCCATGAGTAACTCTTAATTGCAGTGGGTATCGGGATCCAACTATCACATAGAAGTATGCAATCTCATTGCAAATTTCAACACTTGAAATTCCCGATAATAGTTTTTACCCCTAGCGTCCTATGACCTTGACGGAGGCCAAACAACCCGTAGGGCGCTAGTCAAGTTCAACCCAATCATTTCTTGATTGAATTAGAGCTACCCGCACTTGACGGAGGTCAAACAACACCGTACGAATACCCTAATCCAATCGCATCTCATGCTACAGATAAGTACTAATCAGCTACCATACACTACGCCTTGACGGAGGCCAAACTACCGTAGCACGAATACTAAAATAGCACTTATCTGAAATGATGGAGGGCTACGCAAGTTTTTAAGAAAACCATGTGTTACTGTATATGCCTTAGAGGCCATTACTGTATCATACTAGTTTGTATATTACTTGATGGAAGCTTGGGATATTCACAGTTGTATATACAATCTTGCTCGAAATGGTAGTATGCTACTTGGTTTGTCTCTACTTCAATATGTGCATATGTTTCTTTTAGCATATCGCTGATATACATATTAGTAGAGCCCTTAGGATCTTTACTTGATTACCAGCGTTGTGATGGCGCTCACACTCGTGGGAGCTGGGTGATCTATAAGCACATCCTTATACAGGTCCCTAGTCGTTGGACTATCGAGACAGGGCATCGATACTCCGGAGTAGACTAGCGTATGCGCTTCTCATCCCAGTGTGGGAGACGGTCTGTCCCACAGCCGTCAGTACGTCGTACTTGAGATAGTATGCGGATGCTCGTTAGGTTACGAGTACACTGGACAGGACTCGTCGGGAACTGTTGGTTGGTAGTATACCTATCGTCAGTTATCAGTTCCCAGGTGACATGAGTACAGCTTAGTCCGTTGACTTGACACTGTCACTTCGCCTCGAGTGTGTTCCTACTGCACTTTGATTACTACCCTACCACGGCTCAAAGGAGTCGTGCAAACAGGTAGTTTTTGGGTGCAGTCCCGAAGCACTTGGAGGCAGTGACGGTTAGACAGGATTCGTCTCTCCCGGTATTGGGGGTTGACATCGCGCTGTGTCCAGGAGAGCCATTACATGAGTAGTCCCTGGCCAGGGCAAGCGAGATATACTGGTAGGTTTCCAGTGTTATCTCAGGGTGTTCTGGGCTACACTCCGACATGACTTGTACCGCTATTAGGGAACTGACGTTCACCGCCCCCCAGGCCCGCCATGCGATGTATCAGACGAACAGACCGGACTGTACGGAGACTGTCACATACAGGCTCAGTAGGAGTTCAGATGGGGTTCACCTCGTTAGTCTTCTTATCGACATCTACCTGGGGACCGTTACGTACAGCTAGTGCCGCTTGCGGTCTGTGGTTAAACCCACTGCCAGTGTAGTGTCGAGTCTTTAGAGTCCTACACAGAGAGCTATTCGCCTTTAGGCAAAATGAGTAGAGGTCGCATGGTTTTGCGACAGGGTTCGTTCACATCCGCGCACTTGTGCACGTTTGCTATCCGGACAGTTTATACTAGCGGGCTTTGGTTTAAGCCGGATCCTAGTATATGATTTGGGATTGGTTTTTCTCATTGTATTCGTGTTCCTCAGATCCCGAATGCGGGTGCGTATGCACAGTTGTTTGAGACCGAGGGAGAGGACCTTGATTAGGGTTAATGGCTATTGTCATTTTTATTAACCCTAATGCTTATGTGTGTATTATAGTTAATTGATAATTAGTTTAATAATTGTGCATGGTTATGGTTGTTGACCATTTGACCTCCTTGACTTGTTGACCTAGGTTGACACTTTGACCATCATCATTTCTTTTGGAAGATGCTTTTTGATCCTTGCAAATTGAAATGATAATGGTCATGTCATTATTAACCATGACAATTATCTAGCTAATTATTTAATTAAAATAATATGCACATATTAGTGAGAATGGTTCACATTATTCTCATTCTATCATATCTTTTCTCTCTCTTGTTCTTCCTCTCCCTCAAGCTCTCTCCCTCTCATGTGTTGAGAAACACTTGAGCTTGAGAAAAACCCTCTCTTGATCATCTCTACTCTCATCTAGGGTTCAAGGACTAGCACTTCTTGCACCCTAGTTACTTCTAGCTTGGAGTTGAAGCCAAAGGTTGAGGCTTTCGGGTGGATCTTTCTTCGACGTGAGAAGACGACCAAGGTGACCTCCTTCCACCACTCCAAGGAGCAAGGAGAGAAGGACTTAAAGCCCAAGGTATAACCTTTCTAGCACTTAGCTAGTTACTAGTTAGCTTTAGCAAGTTTTTGTTTAGCAAAGATCCTTAAAGTCTAGTCCATGTTGCCTAAGCTCATAAAAATCCGATTTTTATTCCGTTTTCCGCCTCCCCGCAAGTACCGGGGTGGGCAACGTGGACTTACAGTGGTATCAGAGACTAACTAAACATAAACTAGCTAGGTAGTGAAGTGTAACGAAGTTCGAAACCGAAAAATCCAAAAACCGAGTTTTCAAAAACCCTAGTTTCTGTTAAAATTTTTTCTGGTCAAAACAAAATTTCTTATACTCTAAAAATCGTCTCAGGGTTTTTTAAAGAAAACCACCAAACCCGGTCCAGTGATTCGTCTAAACCGCAGCGTTTCCACGGCAATAGCAAGCTATTGCCGCGGAACCGCCGCCGTTTGGACTCTTCACTGGGTCGAGTTTGGTGCAGTGTATCTCTAGCTTGGTTTTAGGATTTTTAAGATATGTTATATGTGCCCAGATTTTCCAGAATAGAAATTTATTTTTGGGGGCCTATAAATCCGTATTTTTTTTCCGAACTTCACTACACTTTTACTATGACGGTTATATCTGTGATGTTTGTATGTATTGAACGTCGGCTAATCGCTATATGTCGATTAGTCGGGGTTATACATATCTGTGATCTGTGTTTGATATTGGTATGTGTATATGAATGGGTTGGATTGTCGCGGGTGAATAGCCGGGGTGGATGTGAGATGAGTGTTGTTTTTCCTTTCATTCATTGTAACATGTAAATTGATGTAATATTATTATTTGTATGGCCGCACAACCGGGTCGGGGTTGTAGCCGTCATTGTATAATTCTTTTTACTGTTTTTGCTCCTAGGATAGACCCATGGAGGGGGTGCACAAACTACCGGGTATCTCGAAGTGCCGAGTGGCCAACTCACGGTGTTGAGGGAGGTTGCTTCGCTTCGGGTACTTGGCGGGTAGTTTGCCGTACCCGTAGGGGTCTTGGGTAGGGTATTGGCTATTCACCGCGACCGTGTAATCCGCTTTTCGTTGCAGGCTCGAACGGATTGCGGATTCCTAGTATATCTAATGTATTCATCTGTGATCTGTAATGTCTATCATTGCTATATATTTATATATGATAACTATTTAGGCGTTGCTTATGTTTTACAGCCGCGCTAGCCCAGCACCCGCTCTATCGTTAGTTAAGTAACCTAACGGGTGATGATGGGGCCCCGTGGCGAATGCGAATGGCATAAGCGTACGTCATATTTTGGTTGTTTTCTGCAATGGTAGGATTAAATGATGGGACGCATTAAAAGAACTAATGCAAGAAAATAAATCAAGTAAAAGTCGATTGGAACACTTTGAAAACTACTCGGTTCTTTTCAAAACTAAACTTTTAAACGCGGAGCTTGAACCACTCCTTTTAAAAGCTATCTCGTTCCATCGATTATATCAAGTTCACTACGTTCACGGTTTCGCCAAAACCATCCGTAGCCCTCTATCATTTCGGTTAAATATTCGGTGGTATTCAAGCTATGTATTTTGACCTCACGCCAAGGCATAATGATTGGTAGCTGCCGGATATTTATCTGTTGCATAGATAGAATGCGTTGGTTTGAGACAGTCGTACTGCCGTTTTGACCTACGTTAAGGGTAGGTACGGGTGGGTTCAAATTAACCAGGATAATGATGGGAAGAACTTGACATGTGACTTATGACATTTTGACCTCACGCCAAGGTCATAAGAGCATGGGGCAAAAATCCACATCGGGAGTTTCATAAGTACTGAAACTTGCTAGCGCTGCATACCATTTGGGGTGTGATGATTCTGGTAGGATTCCTTCGGTTTTATCACGCGATGATATTTGGATCCCGATCCTACTGTGTGTATATGCTACTCCTCGGGAAAACTCTTACTTAACGATCAATGCAATAAACTTAGTAGGTGTCTAGAAAGGTGTTAGCGGGGCTACGCCCACAGGGAAAAGAGGTTATTTAATTAAGGAACTTCGCGAAAGCGTTGGAAAACCTCCCTCGAAGTACCGACACTGGCCTGGCTGAATGGTTAAGCAAGTATTGTACGGTGAGATTGATCCTGACTAATCCTTTCTTTACGGTTTGAGAAGGGATTCGAGAGACAGTAGGAGCTATCCAGTTTAGACAAACTAAAAACCACTCTAAACTTGCAAGAGCATCATGCTAAAGTGTTTCTTTTCTCTCTCCTAATTGCAGCGACCATTCAAGATGACCGGACTTAAGTTATTACTAGATAAAAATATACTGACAGGGCCAAACTACAAAGATTGGCTCAGGAATGTCAAGATGGCAATCACTTATGACAAGTTGGGGTATGTACTTACCACCAAAGCTCTCCCTGTCCCAGGTCCCACCTCCAGCGTCGCGGATGTAGAAATCCGTAAGACATGGGAGATAGATTGCGCGAGGGCCAGATGCCTCGTACTAGCCTCGATGGACAACGAACATCAGAGGAGGCACGAGAATATGGACCTAGAGTCCATATTTCTTCATACAAAAGAACAGTATGGAGAGCAGTCTCGTATCGCAAGATACGAAGTGTCGAAGAAGCTTTTTTCGGCAAGGTTGGCCGTCGGATCATCGGTAGCGGAACACGTGCTTAAGATGATTGGCTACATTGAGGATCTCGCGGACCTTGGGACCACGTTGGAGAATGAACTCTATACTGATTTGATTCTCCAGTCCCTTCCTTCCACTTACGCCCAGTTCATTCTTAACTTCAACATGCAAGGAAAGGAGGTTGAACTTTCCGAACTTCTGAACATGTTGAGGACTGCTGAGGGCACCCTACAGAAGGGTAGGGAGACATCCACTTTGTTTGTAGGAGGATCTTCCTCTTCTAGGTCCAGGGCGAAAGCCAAGGGCAAGAAGAAGAAAGCCCCCGCCAAACCAAGAGGCGGTGTCGGTAAAGTGGATACGAAGGGAAAAGGAAAAGCAACAAAGATAGCGGGGAAGCTAGTGGGGAAGGAAGAATGCTTCTATTGTCACAAAAGTGGTCACTAGAAACAGGATTGCAAGGCTTGGAAAGCCAGAACACAGGATTTGAAGCGAGTTGCGGCTTCAGCTTCAGGTGTGTATGTTATTGAAAACTGTCTATCAATAAACTCTACATCCTGGTTACTGGATACCGGATCTGGATCTCATATCTGTAATTCTTTGCAGTCGTTGAGAAAGCGTAGAGTTTTGAAGGCAGGTGACATGACCCTCAGAGTTGCAAACGGTGCTAGCATGGATGCTGAGGCCGTGGGGGACTATCACCTGGGATTGTCAGATGGACATTTTTTGGTTTTGCGTAGCTGTTATTATGTACCAAATGCAACCTGTAATATCATTTCTGTATCTTTATTGTCTAAAGAAGGTTATGAATTTGCATTTGTAAGTAATGTAGTGAACATTCACCTTAATCAAGTTTTGATTGGGTCAGGTACATTGAACAACAGTATATACGTACTAAACCAACCACAGATTTTCAATGTCCAGAATACACAAAAGAAAGTCTCCAGAAATCGATAAAACTTTCTTATGGCATTGTAGACTGGGTCACATCAATGAGAGAAGGTTGACTAAGTTACATGCAGAAGGATATTTGGATCCGTTCGAATATCAATCGTATGCAACTTGTCAATCCTGTCTTAAAGGAAAGATGACAAAGACTCCGTTCACTGGACACGGAGAAAGAGCAAGCGAGCTCTTGGGACTCGTACACAGCGACGTGTGCGGTCTAATGTCTACACATGCGCGAAGCGGTTATTCTTACTTCATTACTTTTACGGATGATTTCTCAAGATTCGGACATGTCTTCTTGATGAAGCATAAATCTGAAGCTTTTGATAAGTTCCAGGAATATAAGAATGAAGTAGAAAAACAAATAGGCAAAGGTATCAAGGCACTGAGATCTGATCGAGGTGGTGAATACTTGAGTGCTGAGTTCCTGGGTTACTTAAAAGAGAATGGAATTCTCTCTCAACTTACTCCTCCATACACTCCGCAACATAACGGTGTATCGGAGAGACGGAACCGAACCCTATTAGATATGGTACGGTCCATGATGAGTAACGCTGAGTTACCGCGATCGTTCTGGGGATATGTGCTAGAAACAGCTGCATATCTTTTGAACCGTGTTCCCACTAAGACTGTGCCTACCACACCATATGAGTTATGGAGTGGGAAAAAACCCTATCTTCAATACCTGAAGATTTGGGGATGTCCAGCTTATGTCAAAAAGCAGCATACGGACAAGCTCGAGGCACGCTCAGTACTGTGCAAGTTTGTGGGATACCCAAAGAACTCCAGGGGTTATCTTTTCTATTACGCAGAGGAACAAAAAGTCCTTGTTTCTCGTAATGCCCATTTTCTGGAACATTAGTTCTTAGAAAAAGAAATAAGTGGGAGCGCAATAGAACTGGAAGAAATTCCAGAACCACAAGCTATTACTGAAAGCTTAGTAGAACCAGAGGGTTCGAAAGATCAGGACATTCCCATGCCACTCCGCAGGAGTAGTAGGTAGTCTCATCCGCCCGAGAGATACTACGGTTTTCTCATTGACGGGGATAGAGAGGATTGCATCGTAGATTGTGATGAGCCTACTAGCTTCCAGCAAGCCATTCAGAGCGTCGACTCGGTAAAATGGCTGGATGCAATGCGGACCGAGATGGAGTCCATGTACACCAACAAAGTATGGACGTTGGACATTGCTCCAGACGGGCTAAAACCCGTAGGATGCAAGTGGATCTTCAAATGGAAGATTGGTGTAGATGGACAGGTTGAGACCTATAAAGCTAGACTGGTAGCAAAAGGTTTTCGTCAGCGACCTGGTTTGGACTATGATGAAACCTTTTCTCCAGTAGCTATGCTGAAATCCATTCGGATCCTTCTTTCCATTGCTGCCTTCCACGATTCTGAGATTTGGTAGGACGTAAAGACAGCTTTTCTAAATGGTCATTTAGAGGAGTGTGTCTATATGGACCAGCCAGAGGGTTTCATTCAGGGTGGGAGCAGCGGAAAGGTGTGCAAGTTGCTCAAGTCCATTTATGGACTAAAGCAGGCGTCGCGGAGTTGGAACATCTGTTTTGATGAGACGGTCAAGGAATTTGGCTTTATCAAAAATCCAGATGAACCATGCATCTATTGTAGATTTGTAGCGAGAACTGTAGTATTCCTCGTTTTATACGTGGATGACATTCTCTTAATAGGAAATGACATTCCTATGCTACAATCTGTCAAGGGGTTCTTGTCACACAGGTTCTCCATGAAAGACCTGGGTGATGCCTCATACATTCTGGGTATCTGGATCTACCGTGACAGATCCAAGAGGATATTAGGGATTTCACAGTCCAGGTACATCGACACCATACTGAAGAGATTCAGTATGGAAGATTCCAAGCACGGTAATCTACCGGCTTGTCACGGGATCACCCTCTCCAAAGAGATGTCTCCCAAGACTGATTTGGAGAGGGATCGCATGTCTATTATACCCTACGCTTCTGCGGTAGGCTCTATAATGTATGCGATGTTGTGTACCAGACCGGATGTGGCTTATGCATTGAGTGTGGTAAGCAGGTATCAGTCAAACCCTGGGAGAAACATTGGATAGCAGTAAAGAACATTCTCAAGTACCTGAGAAGGACTAAGGAGATGTTCTTGGTGTATGGCGGAAACGACCTGCAGATTGAGGCCTTTGCTGACTCCAGCTTCCAGAGTGACAAGGATGATTCCAAGTCCATGTCGGGTTTTGTCTTTACCCTCAATGGAGGGGCGGTGTGTTGGAAGAGCTCCAAACAGGAAACCGTTGCTGACTCGACTATGAAAGCGGAATACATCGCTGCATCTGATGCCGCAAAAGAAGCTGTCTGGATGAGGATGTTCTTGAAAGAACTTCAGGTGGTTCCGTCCATTGTTGACCCAATACCTCTGTATTGCGACAACAACGGGGCTATAGCTTTAGCGAAGGAACCCAGGTCCCATCAGAAATCCAGACACATCTTAAGGCGGTATCACCTGATCAGGGAGATCGTGGATCGCCAGGAGATCGAGGTCCGGAGAGTTGCATCAGAGGATAACACAGCAGATCCATTCACCAAGGCCTTGCCCCAGACTCGGTTCGAGCGGCTGATCGAGTTGATAGTTCTTCGATACGCCAGTACATGGCCTTAGTGCAAGTGGGAGATTGTTAGTGTATATGCCCTGGAGGCCATTACTGTATCATACTGGTTTGTATATTACTTGATGGAAGCTTGGGATATTCACAGTTGTATATACAATCTTGCTCGAAATGGTAGTATGCTACTTGGTTTGTCTCTACTTCAATATGTGCATGTGTTTCTTTTAGCATATCGCTGATATACATATTAGTAGAACCCTTAGGATCTTTGCTTGATTACCAGCGTTGTGATGGCGCTCACACTCGTGGGAGCTGGGTGATCTATAAGCACATCCTTATACAGGTCCCTAGTCGTTGGACTATCGAGACATGGCATCGATACTCCGGAGTAGACTAGCGTATGCGCTTCTCATCCCAGTGTGGGAGACGGTCTGTCCCACAGCCGTCATTACGTCGTACTTGAGATAGTATGCGGGTGCTCGTTAGGTTACGAGTACACTGGACAGGACTCGTCGGGAACTGTTGGTTGATAGTATACCTATCATCAGTTATCAGTTCCTAAGTGACATGAGTACAGCTTAGTCCGTTGACTTGACACTGTCACTTCGCCTCGAGTGTGTTCCCACTGCACTTTGATTACTACCCTACCACGGCTCAAAGGAGTCGTGCAAACAGGTAGTTTTTGGGTGCAGTCCCGAAGCACTTAGAGGCAGTGACGGTTAGACAGGATTCGTCTCTCCCGGTATTGGGGGTTGACATCGCGCTGTGTCCAGGAGAGCCATTACACGAGTAGTCCCTGGCCACGGCAAGCGAGATATACTGGTAGGTTTCCAGTGTTATCTCAGGGTGTTCTGGGCTACACTCCGACACGACTTGTACCGCTATTAGGGAACTGACGTTCACCGCCCCTAGGCCCTCCATGTGATGTATCAGACGAACAGACCGGACTGTACGGAGACTGTCACATACAGGCTCAGTAGGAGTTCAGATGGGGTTCACCTCGTCAGTCTTCTTATCGACATCTACCTGGGGACCGTTACGTACAGCTAGTGCCGCTTGCGGTCTGTGGTTAAACCCACTGCCAGCGTAGTATCGAGTCTTTAGAGTCCTACACAGAGAGCTATTCGCCTTTAGGCAAAATGAGTAGAGGTTGCATGGTTTTGCGACGGGTTCGTTCACATCCGCGCACTTGTGCACGTTTGCTGTCCGGACAATTTATACTAGCGGGCTTTGGTTTAAGCCGGATCCTAATATATGATTTGGGATTGGTTTTTCTCATTGTATTCATGTTCCTCGGATCACGAATGCGGGTGCGTATGCACAGTTGTTTGAGACCGAGGGAGAGGACCTTGATTAGGGTTAATGGCTATTGTCATTTTTATTAACCCTAATGCTTATGTGTGTATTATAGTTAATTGATAATTAGTTTAATAATTGTGCATGGTTATGGTTGTTGACCATTTGACCTCCTTGACTTGTTGACCTAGGTTGACACTTTGACCATCATCATTTCTTTTGGAAGATGCTTTTTGATCCGTGCAAATTGAAATGATAATGGTCATGTCATGATTAACCATGACAATTATCTAGCTAATTATTTAATTAAAATAATATGCACATATTAGTGAGAATGGTTCACATTATTCTCATTCTATCATATCTTTTCTCTCTCTTGTTCTTCCTCTCCCTCAAGCTCTCTCCCTCTCATGTGTTGAGAAACACTTGAGCTTGAGAAAAACCCTCTCTTGATCATCTCTACTCTCATCTAGGGTTCAAGGACTAGCACTTCTTGCACCCTAGTTACTTCTAGCTTGGAGTTGAAGCCAAAGGTTGAGGCTTTCGGGTGGATCTTTCTTCGACGTGAGAAGACGACCAAGGTGACCTCCTTCCACCACTCCAAGGAGCAAGGAGAGAAGGACTTAAAGCCCAAGGTATAACCTTTCTAGCGCTTTGCTAGTTACTAGTTAGCTTTAGCAAGTTTTTGTTTAGCAAAGATCCTTAAAGTCTAGTCCATGTTGCCTAAGCTCATAAAAATCCGAGTTTTATTCCGTTTTCCGCCTCCCCGCAAGTACCGGGGTGGGCAACGTGGACTTACACCATGAGCATAATGAACTTGATATCGTTGTAGAATCTAATGTTTTTGAAAAGGAGTGTTTTTGAGGCTTTTGCTAGTTTTGCTAAAAGGCCACTCCCGGTGAAGGGATCTCGGCTCTTTCCTAATCGAATGAGATGCAAGATATTCAGGAATACCACTATACAAAACAAGAACTATAGAAGTAATCAAAAACAAAACCGAGTGAGTTGTAGCATTTTCTAGTTTCGCTAAAGAGGTCACTCCCGGTGAAGGGATCTTAGCTCTTTTCTCATCGAATGAGGTGCTGGATATTCATCAAGTAATACCACTATGGAAAGCAAAAACTAGAGCTACCCTTTTTGAAAATTTGATTCTACAACATCTTTTGGTTTCATTCTTTTCATTAATCTCATTAATGAAGTCCCATCAATTAATGTTTCCTAAACATTACAGAAAATGAAACGAAAATAGAACGCACGCTTATGCCATCCGCATTCGCCACGGGGCCCCGTCATGCACCGTTAGGTTACTAACTACCGGCAGAGCGGGGGCTGGACTAGCGTGGGTGCAAAACATAAGCAACGTTTATTATATATCATATATAATATTACATTCGTCTCACGCAGTTATATGATCAACATCACAGAATCAAGCAGCAAAAGCAACATATGAAATATTGGATATATTAGGATGTCCGTGTTTTAAATTTAGCCAATAAAGTAAAATACAGATTCCATAGTCATGATGAATAGCCAAATCCACATCCCTAGACCCCTACAAGAGCGGCAGGTAACCCTGCCAATTCTAGAGTTAGGAGACCCGGTCTTAACTCCTTGAGATGGTCTCCCACTAGACTCTAAAACCCGGTTACTTGTGCTCCCCACCTTGGGTCTATCCTAATGCGGGAAAGTAAATAATATACAACAATGGTGGCATCATCCACAACCCAGAAGTGACGCAATAAAAGAATATTACATTGAATTTTACATGAATGAAAATATAAAAACTCCCATCTCACATAAAACCTCCGGCTATTCAATCACGATGATCCAATAAATCATATCAACAACAACACATAATATCTAATGTCATCAACATAAGTAAATATGCGTATCCCGAAAACTCTTTGACATATAGCAACGAGATTGGGATATCCCATATATTACACTTACGGTCACAGAAAAGAAACAGAAAACTACAATGATTAGAATCCGTAATATCCTTAGACATCATGAACCCAGAATATCTCATATTCCGGATTTCATGCCTAACATGTAAAACTTGCATTTTAGTCTCAAAATGAAAACACTTTTCAATTGGTTGTCGGATAATTCAACAAGATTCCCGACTTAATGATCGCGTACAATACACAATTGCGACGGAGTTTTGATCTGAATCAAAACTTCGTTGCAATCGATCAATTGAGACTAAACGGCTAGGTTTACAGTTATACTAACCAGTTTTCATAAAACTAATTAATCCAGATTCTAATAATTGTATTACACATCACCAAGATTGTAAAGTAACCGCGACATTAGAATTCCACACACAATTAGAACACTACACCAATTTTTCCAAGACTCGAAAAATCCAGTGAGCTAAAGTTCCAAAACCGATCGTTTTGAGCCAATCCGGGAGTCGAAACGAACTCGAAACCAATCCGAATCTTTGCGGGGGAGAAGACCCAAGATTAAGTATCGAAAGTGGGACCTAGATAGTGTACCTTACCCTCGAGGCTACCACGAGGTAGCCAAGGGGTGAGGCAGACCCGAAATTGCCCAAGGTGGGGCAGTTTCATGTCCCCACCGCCAAGACCACCTTGTGGTGGTCTTGGGGAGCGGGCCTAGCCATTTGGTCCTCTAGGGGTGTCCCCAGGATGCGCACGCTCTACCCCGCGGCTTCACGGTTCAAACCATAAGCCCGCGGGGTGTGCAAACAACTCAAAATATCAATTTCGAAACTGTTTTTATCGGTAGTTTTTGTGCGACAAAAACGACGGATTTCTAACGTCGCTATAAGTTACCATGATGTTCTATCTTGGCACTGACACCATGAAAGTCTACCTTAACACCACCATGAGTTTCTAGAGGCATCAAGCATGCCACATTTTAATTTTTATTAGGTGTTAAGTTAGACTAACAATATCATCACTAGAATTTTAGGGTTTACCTTTGTGATGTGATTTAAACCAAGAGAAGAAAGGAGCATACTAAAGCTCTGGGTTGAAGTCCACGCGACTCTACAAAGCTCCTCTTCGAGTTGAACGAACCTCCTTCGTGATCTTCGCGCCAAAGATGATCCACCTGAAGTCCACAAGCTCAAGCTAACCCTTCACTAATTTCATTAGTGAAGACAACACTCCACATCAAATTGCTAATCTAATGTATGATGGTGAAGTAGGGGATATTAAAAGCTCACAAGATTGTGTTCAAGCTTTATGATTCACATCTCATGTGAGGGTTGAAGCTTGAACCATGACATTTGAGGAGGAAGATGAAGCTAGAGAGCAACCATGGGAGCAACTCATGAAAAATGGCTAAGTGTTGAGAATGAGACTAGAATGAATGGTAACTCTTTACCCCCACTCATTCAAGCATGGAATTTTGCAATATAAAATTGCAACTATGCTTGAATAGTGAGTCAAGATGAATAAACTATGAATAAACCACATGCTTGCAACCATGCTCTCATTTTCCACCTCTTTTCTATTTTTCTCAAAAATAGAAAATCAAGACATGCTATATATATATATATATATATATATATATATACATACATACATACAAATTAGACAATATTGAGTGAGCTAATGATATTAGTTAATATACAATTATATCAAATATAATATATACCATATTATTAAATCAACACTTGATTTAATAATCCGGTTATATCACATATGACCGACTAATATCATTTATTTGTATATCACATTATCAAATCAACACTTGATTAGACAATCCGGTTATATCATATATAACCGAACCGATAACAGATAACTGCCAGATTACAATACGGTATCACATACACGTATTTAATAAGGCCCACACACATATCACATATGTTTCCTACTTCATTTCTCTTGAACCAGGAAACTTCTGTGTGGGACTCTAAAGACTCGTCAATACGCGAGCAGTAGGTGATGATCACATCAGTCACCTACAATTCGTCAGCGGTACTAGCTGGATGTAACGGCTACCCGGGTATTAAGCGATGTGAAGATCAACAAGTAAGCTCGTCCATACTCTCCTTGAAGCCTATTAGTAACACTACCGTACAATCCGGTCTCTTCGTCTGATATGTCGCATATCATGTCTAAGGGTGATATACATCAGTCCCCAGTAATGTGATAAGTCATGCCAATGTCTGGCCTATAACGGTTCGAGAAACTGCTAATAACTCTTATCAGTAAATCTCAGCAGCAGACCTGACCAGGGACTTCCAGTTATAACCAATCGAGCATAGCGCAATATCAACCCCTAATATCGGGAGAGAAGAAACCCCTCCTATCACTCATTGCCCCCAAGTGACTCGGGACTGTACCTAAAATCCACCTATTTGTACTACTTCTTTCAGCCGTGGTAGGGAGGAAATGAAAGCACAGTGGGAGCCACACAAGGCTCTATGACGATCTCGAGTCTACAGACTAACCTGTACCGGTGTCACCAGAGGACTGCTATTTGACGATAAGTATACTACCATATACGAGTCCTCGACGAGTCCCGTTCGGTGTACCTATTCTCCAATGAGCACCTGTGTACAATCTTTGATGTCACACACCAATGGTTTTGGGATCAACCATCTCCCTCTAAGGGGCAAGAAACGTACACACTAGTCTACACTGGAATATCAATGCCCTGGTCTCGATATTCCCACGACTAGGAACTGATTAAAGGATGTACTTGTGGACCACCCTGGCCCCACTAGTATGATCTCATCATAATCTTGGTAGTCAAGTACATATCCTAAGGGTTTTATCAACATGTGAGAGCAAGACAGTAAAGAATACCAGTCAACATGTTAAGATAAAGTGTAACCAGATAGCATACTACAATGTCGAGCAAGAAAGTCCTATGTGTGTGTGTGTGTGTGTGTGTGTGTGTCTTTGTGTGTGTCTGTGTCCAAGCATCCACTATATCATAAATAATAGCCTCTAGGGTATACATATTACTAACACTGTTGACCTAAGATCGTCATTTGTCTCGTGTGAGTTCCCACTGTTCTTTGATTACTACCCTACCATAGCTTAAAGGAGTCATACAAACAGGTTTTAGTTGGGTACAGTCCAGAGCCACATGGAGGCAGTGAGCGGATTGTCGGGGATTCGTCTCTCCCGGTATTGGGGGTTGATTTCGCGCAGTGCACGGGTGGCCAACACAAGAAATCCTTGGCCAAGATAGTTGAGAATTAATTATTTGGATTAGTAGTTTCTCAGTTGGTGATAGGCTTCATACCGACACGAAATTTCGCATTATTAGGGGTCTGATTTTATCCACCCCCTAGACTCGATATGCGATACTCTTAGACGAACAGACCGGACTGGACGGATATTGTCACGGACAGGCTCAGTAGGGGTCAAGATGAGTTTGCTCGTCGGCCTTCCTTTCGCTCAATACCTGGATAGCCATTACGTACAGCTAGTGTCGCTGACGTGCTTGTGGTTAAACCCACTGCCAGCGTATCGACGAGTCTTAAGAGTCCCACAAAGATGGTTTCCCTGCTTCAGGCAAAACGATGTAAAATCCATATGGTTTTACGGCAGGGTTCGATCATATACGTGCACTAGTGCATGTATCATGATTCGGACGGATAATACTAGTGATTTTGGTTTAAGCCGGATTCTAGTATTATATTGTTGGATTATTTTCGTCTCTTTGTATTCGTATTTTTCGGAATACGGTTGCGGGTATGTATATACGAATGAGGGGTATTCTTGTAATTGATTACAAGGTGCTTCTAGAAGATGCCACCTCATTTAGTTTTAACCATTTAAGATTGAATGGTTAATGATGTGGAGAGGATGAGGCGTTGTATGCATTTATTGTAGCATAGCTTAGTAGTGTGTCATGGTTACTATTCCAGCATGCTTGTTTTTGTTTGTTGTGAGATATTTTGAAGTCTTGAGTTATTTTGGAGAATTGAGATATTTATTTGGATGGCTTCATTATTGCTCACAACTCACAACACTTAGCCATTTTTCTTGAGTTGCCTTTCACTCTTATCCTCATGCTTCTTCTTCTACCTACACCCTTTAAGTCTCATGTGTTGAGAAACCTAGAGTGTTTGGAGACAAATTAATCCATCACTACACTATACATCCTGTAGGCTATCTAGTTTAGCGAACTAGGTACCCTAGTTACCTCGGCTATTGAGGTAGGAGCTCGGAATACAAATTCTCAGGTGGATCATCTTTGATAGAGGGAGACCGGAGATCAAGATAGATCATGGTAGCCTCTAGGAGCTTGGGAAGGTGGTGAAGACCAAAGGACATGGATCAACTTGGTATAACCATTCTTAACTCCTATATATTTAGTTTTCTAGTTTGGGGTTCATGGTAGATCCGGTTAGCAGGTTGTGTTAGCACCAGTTTTGAAAATTTTTGTTCCGCAATCCGCTACGGTTTGATGGCCAGGGCTCTACCATAACCCAACAATTTTGACGTGTCTGGGATGACACAAGGATCTTTTAAACAGAAACCCTCTTAAAAACACATTTCTAAAAAGAGAGACATATACTTTAAACAAACTGTATATAATACTTTATAAAACTATGTCCGCTACTTGTGCTGTGACACACGTATCATACAGCTGTTTTGAAAGGGTTTTACATATATCTTTTGGCTACTTTATAGGTTTATACTTGGATACATGTTATAAATGTAATTCGACGTCACGCACCCCGCGGGTTCGCGGTGAGGCAGAATTTGCAAAAACCGATTTTAATATGCATCGCAACACCGACAAAACACCATGATCGATACTAAACCCTAACTAGCTAAACATCTAAGAGGTTTAACTACTCGGATGAAAGTTATACCTCCGTGTACTAGTCCTTCGGGTCTTCTCGCTGTCCTCCTCCTCGTCATAAGCTCCTCGTATTGTTCAGATCGATGCATCATCGTCGGCCTCCTCGAGTCAAAGACGATCCACCTGAGAGTCCATAGTCCATGCTCCAATCACTAAACCGAGGTAACTAAGGCATCTAGTTCGCTAAACTAGATGTCCTAGATGATATAGAGAGTGAAGATGGATTGGTATGTCTCTAAATACCCTAGGTTTTTCAACACATGAGACATGAAGGGTTGGAGAAAGAAGAAGGGGAGCTTGAGGAAGTGAGAGTGAAGACGAGCATTGAAATAAAGAATGCACTCTCTTATGAATAATGAACCATACCAATAATGCATAAAAAAATATCTCACCAAAAAATCAAGCATGGTTCATGAGTCACCAAGTGAGTCATGGCATGAGTCACCAAGTGGAATGCTTCATTTAATGTAAATCTCCATCTCATTTCCTCCACCTCATAAATCTTTTAATCAAAAGATTAAAACCTAAATGAGGTGATTTCTTCTAGAAGAAATCTTGAGTAAATTACAAGAACGCCCCTGTATATACATACTCGTATCCGTATTCTTAAAAGTACGAATACAAAGAGACGAAAAAAAATCCATCAATATAATACTAGAATCCGGTTTAAACCAAAGCCCACCAGTATTATTTGTCCGAATCATCATCCGTGCACAACTGCACGTATATGTTCGAACCCTGTCTTAAAACCATATGACCTTTACATCTTTTCTCGATGCAAGGAAACCCTCTGTGTGGGATTCTAAAGACTTGACACTACGCTGGCAGTGGGTTTAACCACAAGCACATCAGCGGTACTAGTTGCACGTAATGGCTACCCAGGTATCTGTCAATAAGTGGGCTGATGAGCAAACTCATCCGAACTCCTACTGATCCTATCTATGACAATCTCTGTATAGTCCGGTCTGTTCGTCTAAGAGTATCGCATATCGGGCCTAGGGGTGGTAGCCGTCAGACCCCTAATAGCACAATAACTCATGCCGGAGTGTATCCCAAAACACCATGAGAATCCTATGACTAGGGACCTGTATAAGGATGTGCTTATAGGCTAGGGACCTGTATAAGGATGTTCTTATAAACTACCCAGCCCCCACTAGTGTGACTGCCATCACAACGCTGGTAGTCAAGCAAAGATCTTAAGGGCTCTACCAATATGTATTAGCGATACGTTAAAAGAAACATATACACAAATTAAGATAGAAACAAACCAAGTAGCATACTACCATTTTGAGCAAGACTGTTATAAAATCCATGTATATCCCAAGCTTCCAAAATGTAATATACTAACTAGTACTATACAATAATGTCCTCTAAGGAATATATCACTAATAATCTCCCACTTGCACTAAGGCCATGTGTTGGCATATCGCAAACCTATTATCTCGAATAGCCTCTCAAACTGTGTCTGAGAGATGACCTTTGTGAGTGGATCTGCAGTGTTGTTCTCCGTATCTACTCTCCTCACCTCGATCTCCCGGCGATCAATGATCTCCCTGATCAGGTGGTACCGTCTCAAGATATGTCTAGATCTCTGATGGGACCCGAGTTCCTTAGCTAAAGCTATATCATCGTTGTTGTCGCAATACAGCGGTATTGGATCAACAATGGTTGGAACCACCTAAAGTTCAGTTAAGAACTTCCTCATCCAGACTGCTTCTTTTGCGGCGTCATAAGCAGCAATACACTCCGCTTCCATCGTTGAGTCAGTAACGGTATTCTGATTGGAGCTTTTCCAACATACCGCCCATTCATTGAGGGTAAAGACATAACCCGATATGGACTTGGAGTCATCCTTTTTACTCTAGAAGCTGGAGTCAGCAAAGGCCTCGATCTGGAGGTATTTTCTGCCATAGACCAAGAACATCTCTTTAGTCCTTCTCAGGTACATGAGAATGTTCTTTACTGGTATCCAGTGCTTCTCCCCAGGGTTTGACTGATACCGGCTTACCACGCTTAGTGCGTAAGCAACATCTGGTCTCGTAAACAACATCGCATACATTATAGAGCTTACCGTAGAAGCGTAGAGTATAGATGTCATGTGAGCCTTTTCCAAATCAGTCTTGGGAGACATCTCTTTGGAGAGGATGATTCTGTGATAAGCTGGTAGATTACCGTGCTTTGAATGTTCTATACTAAATCTTTTTAGTATGGTGTTGATATACCTTGACAGTGAAAGTCCCACCATCCGTTTAGATCTATCACGATAGATCTGGATCCCTAGAATGTAAGAGGCATCACCCAGTTCTTTCATGGAGAACCTCTGTGACAAGAATCCTTTGACTTATTGTAGTATAGGAATGTCGTTTCCTATCAAGAGAATTTCATCCACATACAAGACAAGGAATACCACAGTTCTCGCTACAATTTTTGAAATGCATGGTTCATCTGGATTTTTGATAAAGTTGAATTTTTTGACCGTTTCATCAAAATGGATGTTCCAACTCCGCAATGCCTGCTTTAATCTATAAATGGACTTAAACAAGGTGCACACTTTCCCGCTGCTCCCACTCTGAATCAAACCCTCTGGATGATCCATATAAATGCACTCTACTAAATATCCATTTAGAAAAATAGTCTTTACGTCTATCTGCCAAATCTCATAATCGTGGAAGGCAACAATGGTAAGAAGGATTCGAATGGATTTGAGCATAGCCACTGGTGAAAAGATTTCATCGTAGTCCAAACCAGGTCTTTGATGAAATTTTTTTGCAACAAGTATAGCCTTATAGGTTTCAACCTGTCGATTTACACCAATCTTCTTTTTGAAAATCCATTTGCAGCCTGCGGGTTTTACTTCTTCCAGAGCAATTTCCAAAGTCCACACTTTCTTGGTGTACATGGACTCCATCTCGGTCCGCATTGCATCCATCCATTTTACCGAGTCTCCGCTCTGAATGGCTTGCTGGAAACTAGTTGGCTCATCATTATCAATGATGCAATCCTCTCTATCTCCGTCTATGAGAAAACCGTAGTATTTCTCGGGAGGATGAGACAACCTACTACTCCTGCGGAGTGGCGCGGGGATGTCCGGTTCTTTCGAAACTTCTGGTTCCACCATGCCTTCAGTAATAACTTGTGGTTCTAGAATTTCTTCCAGTTCTATTGCTCTCCCACTAGTTTCTTTTTCCAAAAATTGATTTTCCAAAAAGTAGGCATGATGAGAAAAAAACCTTTTGTTTCTCCGCGTAATAGAAAATATACCCCCTGGAGTTCTTTTGGTATCCCACAAACTTGCACGGTACTAAGCATTCCTCGAGCTTGTCCGCATGCTACTTTTTGACAAAAGCTGGACATCCCCATATCTTCAGATAATGAAGATAGGGTTTCTCCCCACTCCACATCTGATAAGGTGTGGTAGGCACAGTCTTGGTAAGAACCTTGTTCAAAAGATATGCAGCCGATTCTAGTGCATAGCCCTAAAAGGATTGCGGCAACTCAGCGTTACTCATCATGAAATGTACCATATCCAATAAGGTTCGGTTCCGCCTTTCCGATACACCATTGTGTTGTGGTGTGTATGGAGGAGTAAGCTAAGAGAGAATTCCATTCTTTTTTAAGTAATCCAGGAACTCGGCACTTAAGTATTCACCACCTCGATCAGATCTCAATGTATCGATACTTTTGCCGGTTTGTTTTTCCACTTCATTCTTATATTCTCGGAATTTCTCAAAGGCCTCGGATTTATGTTTCAACAAGAAGACATGTCCATACCAAGAGAAATCATCCGTAAAAGTAATGAAATAGGAATAACCACTTCTTGCATGTGTAGACATTAGACTACACACGTCGTTGTGTATGAGTCCCAAGAGGTCACTCGCTCTTACTCCGTGTCCAGTGAACGGAGTCTTTGTCATCTTTCCTTTGAGACATGATTGACAAGTTGCATAAGATTAATATTCGAACGGATTCAAATATCCCTCTTTATGTAATTTGGTCAACCGTGTTTCATTGATGTGACCCAGTCTACAATGCCATAAGAAAGCATGATTTAATTCTTGATACTTTCTTTTGTGTGTGTTCTGTACGTCGAAAACTTGTAATTGGTTTAATACGTATATACAGTTGTTTAGTGTACCTGACCCAATCAAACAATGATTTAGGTGGATGTTTACGACATCGCTTACAAATGTAAAATCATAGCCTTATTTAGATAACAAAGATACAGAAATGATATTACAAGTCTAACTAGGTACATAAAAACAGTTGCATAAAACCAAAATATGTCCACTTGTCAATCCTAAGTGATATTCCCCAACGGACACAACATCCACGCTCGCTCCATTAGCAACCGTGAGGGTCATATCACGCGCCTTTAAAACTCTATGGCTTCTCAGTGCCTGCAAAGAATTACAGATACGAGATCCTGATCCGGTATCCAATACCCAGGAAGTAGAGTTGATTGACAGACAGTTTTCAATCACAAACACATCTGAAGCCAAAGCCACAACTTTCTTTGAATCCTGGTTCTTGGCTTTCCAAGCCCCTCAATCCTTCTTCCAATGATCCTTCTTGTGACAGTAGAACCATTCTTTCCTCCCTACAGTCGGCCCCCTATCTTTTGTAAGTGCACGGCGGCGCCCCGGTCGTCAATCCGACGCCGGAAATGCGGAAACGAAAAACTTTGCTAAACTTGCAAACCGGCACCACCGCGCACTATTAACCCGGTTCGGGCCATTAACCTAGCTACTAGCAAACTAGAAGATGGGTATAGAGATATACCGAGCGATCCGTGGCCTTCGGTCTTCTCGTCATCCTCCCAATCTCCCGCAGAATCTCTGTCCGTCACCTCCTCGTCGGAAAGGGCACCACGTAGCCGATTTCTTTTACGGGATCCCCCTCTGGACCGAGGCAACTCGGGCGTGAAGTTAGCAAGCCGACGCGTCCAAGGGTACTGTAGGTGTAGTGTAGAATGCTTTGTCTCTTTGGGTTAATGAAGTTTGCCATGGTGATGGAGGAATGAATAAATAAACTTTGGAGAGGGGTTAAGAATATTGTAGCAAGCCAAAAATGAGATGATCAAATTTCCCTCATCTAAATGAAACCTCTCTCCTTCTCCCAAAGTGGCCGACCCCTTTTGTCATGGTGGAGGAAATCAAAACATGAAGGGAGGTGAGAGTAGTAAAAGCAAAAGGTGACCATAAGCCAAGTGTGATGATAACAATGTCATATCCATTTCTAATCACATTTAATGCAAGCAAGTGATGGAAAAAGAATCACATCATGCAAGAACCATCATGATGCCACCATATCACAAATAAACCCTCCACAATATGCTAATTTGCGAACTTGCAAATTAGCCCCTCCATCGGAAAGTCCGGCCGGGAAGGAACAAAGGAAAACCGGCCGAAACGAAATACAAACTGGCAACTTCAGAAAAGTGATCCCGTAATAAATTACAGGAAAACCCTGTGACAGCATATGCATGCCCGCATTTGTATTCCCACTGAACACAAATGCAAAGAGATAAAATCTACACTGTCTAATACTAGGATCCGGCTTAAACCATAGCCCGCTAGTAAAATCCATCCGATCTCGATCCGTGCAATACCGCACGTATCTGATCGAACCCTGCCATATCTCCATACGGCCTCTACAGCGTTTCGCCCGAAACTTGAGTAACTGTCTGTGTGGGGGACTCTAAAGACTCATCAATACTATGGCTGTGGATTTAACCACTAGCACGTCAGAGGTATTAGCCATAAATGACGGGCTACCGGCTATTGACCAAAAGGGACGTCGATGAGCGAACTCATCCTGACACTCTACTGAGCCTGTCATTGACAATATCCGTACAGTCCGGTCCGTTTGTCTATGATCATCGCATGGCGGGCCTAAGGGATTGGTAAAAGTCAGACCCCCAAAAGCGATACAAGTCGTGTCGGAGTGTAGCCCAGAACACCCTGAGATACCACTGGAATACCTACCAGTAAATCTCCTGCCTCGGCCGAGGGCTTTGTGTAATGGCTCTCTTAGACACAGCGTGACCTCACCCCCAATACCGGGAGAGACGAACCCCTGCAGATCCGCTCACTGCCTCCATGTGGCTCGGGGCTGTACCCAACTAAAACCTGTTTGCACGTCTCCTTTGAGAGTGGTAGGGTAGTAATCTAAGTACAGTGGGAACTCACACGAGACAAATGACGATCTCAGGTCGATGAACTAACCTATACACATGTCACCAGGGAACTGCTATCTAACGTCTGGTATAATCCCAACTAGCATGTTCCCGGCGAGTCCTGTCCGGTGTACTCATAACCCAATGAGCAACTGTATACATCTTAGATGAACCAACTGACACCAGTGGCTTGTGAGACTGGCCACCGTCCTTCATCGGGGTCTCGACTGTATACACTAGTCTACTCTGGAGAATCGATGCCCTGTCTCGAAACTCCCACGACTAGGGACCTTTTAAGGATGTGCTTATAGACTCCAGCTCCCACGTATATGATCGCCCTCATACTGCTGGTAGTCAAGCAAGAATCCTAGGGGCTCTATCAACGCGTAATAGTGACCTGTAAGGTCACCTAAAGCAGTACACGATGATAAAGATAAACCAGATAGCATACTATCATCTTGAGTAAGACTGTCCTACCGGTATAGGTCCTCCCTCAATCATTGCAATCACGTGTCTGAGATCCAATAATTGACTCTGAGGGCACTATATCCAACAATCTCCCACTTGCACTCAAGGCTAATTATTGCGATGTCGCATACTCACAGCCCGTATGATACCGAACACCCAACTCCTCTACTAGTCAATCTGACAAAGCTCGTTTGTGAAACTATTGCGTTCGAGGAATAGCCTCAGTGAGTGGATACGCTCTGATGTTTCTTTCTATGTCTTTCTATATCTCAAGTTCGCGGAGAAAACCATCTCCCGAAATGAGCAATACCTGTCTTAGAATATGTCTGGATGTCTGATGGGACCTAGTTCATAAATGAACTCCAAATCCAAACTTCTTAGACTGTATCGTCAACTGAACTTAATCAATATCCTGCGCCATGCCTCCCTCAGTATCCGCCTGGACCACCTGTCCAAAATACTGCCCCTCGTCAGAGGGAAAACTATAACTCTGACGGCCACCCAGTCGTCCAGGTCACCTTGGAAGCCTGGAATGATAACTGTCTCCCGAGAGAGGCTATTGTTATCATATCCCTAGAACATCCTCTTATGTTCTAAAACTGCTTCCGAATGTTTTTACAGGATTGGATTAATATCAACTTATTGCATCTACTGCAAGAACAATATCTGGTGTGGTACTTGACATCTCATGATAGACTCAATTGCCTAAGCTAGTGATCTGCCAACCATGCACATCCCTCTCTACTTTAGTCTGTAAGACACATTTAGAGAGGGCGACTCCATCACCTGCAGGTACACCACCATGCCAGGAGTCGTCCATTCTAAATACTCATAGAATGCTGTCTAAGTACCCAGATTGGGAAACTGCCCAAATCTAGATCTAAAACCATAGATCTAGTAACCAGAATGTCTGATATAATATCCAAGTCCTATGTGGAGAAACCACTGTGTGACAACCAAAGAATAACCGATCGTAGTATAGGAATATCACTTCCTACTTTGTGTATGTCATCCAAATACCAAGACATAACACCCTACTTCCTTCTTAACAGATCCATCCCCTATTCTGATGAAGTCAAACCTATGACTGTCACATCAGAAATAGATGATCTATCTCCGCTATATCTGCTTTAGTCTATAAATAGACATAAGCTACTTGTCCACCAATGCTTCCGCTGCTCCCACTGACCACGACAACCCTCTGGCAGAGTCATATATACGTACACTTCTAAAGAAAGTTTAGAATGACGCTATACTCATCCTCCTGCCAGGTCTCACAGTCTGGAACAACAGCAATGGCAAGTCTGGGTAAACAAGAACCTCCCTGTCACCGTCCTTGAGGTTACCAGAGTACCTCTCGGGTGCCTGAGGTTACCCATCATATCTACGGAGTGACCAATGGAATGTCAAACCAAATTGAATCTTTAGGTTCTTTATCAAATCTTCAGTAATCGTTTGCGGTTCTGGAATCACTTCCAGTTCTACCATATTCTCACTTCTGTTTTCTGAAAAAATCCATTTTTATTAAAAATGTGGCGAGTCAAGAACAATATCACTATTGATCTTCCAGATGGTAGAAAGTCAACCCTCGTCATAGCCCGGGTCAACCCACAAACAGCCATTACAGAAACGTGCCTTGAGTTGTCCAGTGTCTAGATTTAAGCATAAGCCGGACAACTCCCCGTATCTTAACAATGTCAAGCTATGAACTGTTCTATATCCAATACAGAACAGAGGCACTGATTTAATTGAACCAGATTCAAATCATGCAGCTGTCTGCAGCGCATGTCAACTAAATGGAAAGATGCCGATCAGCGTTACTCAACTTAGGAGTGCTTCCAATTATGAGTAACATGAAAGAGAAGCAAGTTCTCTTAATCATTTCTATCAACCGAATACCATACACAAGTATCTACATCTTCGATCACCTTGAAGAATTCCGATAGTTGCAATACCTGGTTCTCTACTTCATTCATATACCTATAACTTCTCAAAACTTGGACCCTGTGTTTCTACGAAACACCTGTCTAAGAACTAGAGAAGTCATAAGTAAACCGAATATAGTACGAGGACCAACCCCTCTGTCCTAATGGACACTGGACAATATACAATACTTTGTACAAGTCCCTTGAGTCTAATAACTCATTCCCTGTGTGTCGTAGCTTGAAAACTGTACTTATGGTTAAGAAGAATTACACCGCTGTTTAATGCTCCTTACCTAATCATCCACTAATATAGGTAAATGTCATAGACATAATTTCAAAAAGTTATATTTTACAGATATATCAATTTTAAATTGGTGCATAACTATGGATATTCAAAACCAAATATTTGCCGCCCGGCAAACAACCCAGGCGATTTCCTCAAATATCACCAATTATAACGAATTCCGATATAATGAGGACTATCACCTAATTCCCAATGACTTACTCCCACTCATCATCTGTAAAACCATATAGATGTGAGAATCATACCTGGTAAATACATACCCTGGAGCAAGGGTTAATTGGGAAATCAGTTTTCTTTTAAAAGTATACAGTGAAACTGAAATATTGAAATGTTTCGTAGGGATATCCGGGTATTCCTAGTAATGCCTCATCCATTATCCAGATTCACAACTGTAACCGTGTATTTCTTTTCCATCTCTCCAAATCCCTTCATATGTCTTTAGTCATTACCTTCTGTACACCCACTTAGGCTAAATGGTTTTCTTCCTTCCCTACCGTTCGGTACCAGCCTACGGTTTGGAAGAAGACTATCCAATAAGCATAATGGGTGTACTGTCCTAATCCTAGGAGCACTCGCAATGCGAGAGAAGGTGAAGATAAAAGACAACCGAATAAACCTTATTCCTATTTCTCTTGAACCAGAATCCATCTCCGAACTGGAACAAGTTCCTTTCGAGTTCGTATATAACCATACGATGGAGTATCCAAATGTCACGACCCGAAAGTACGGAACGTGACCGGCACTTAGATTACGAAGCGTCTAGAGGCGCCACGTAACCTAAGTAAGCCGAAGCCCAGAAATCTAAACCATAAAAGAAGAAGAAGAAGAAAAAGAAAACAAGTCTAAAAACATCAGCAAATTTTACCAAAAATTTCGGCAGAGTCTCCTCTGTAAAAACTGGCCCCCAAACGGGTACAAGTATAATATACATAAATAATAAAAAGCATCCCCAAACGGGAGCTAGCTCAACGCCAATAGGCGGAAACAACCACAACAAGCACAATAATATACAACGCCAAGGGGCGAGGCTCAAAACTCAAAAAGAAAACAAAGCCACCAGATCAGAATAATACATGCGCGACTCTAAGGTCGAAATAAAAGACCGGTCCAATAAACTTATCAATTAATACAAGTATGGTTGATGGAGCTTACTAGATACAAATGAATGAATAAAATACAATGGTGGTTCAGATACAAGTGAACCAACCTACCGTGCAAATCACCCGGAAATAAAAGATGTGCCAGCAAACTGCCCGGGAAACCTGTACATCGAACCTGTAATAAAATTTGGCACAACGGGGGTGAGTTGCCAACTCGTGAGTAGAAGACATCTACAAAAAGAAATCGAATGCACGACGCTATCCTAGGTCATAATAATACACTACTAAATCTCAATCCTCTAGTAATAGCAGGGTAATACTACGTGTAAGTGCAGATACTCCGTGCTCGTGTCAGTGCCTCATATAGTACTATGTTATATGAATGGATATGCATGCACCATGAATGTAAAATAAGCAATCCTGAAATCCAGGTATATCTGTATAAGAAATCTTTGGCTGTTATCATAGTAAAATGTGTATAAGAATCTGAAATCTCAACAATGAAATCCATGAAAATCCGTGTCAAGCATCGACACAAACATGTAAATCTCAAGTCTCATAGTCTCAATACCTCGGGCTCCGTCAGTCCGGATCGGCCCATAATCAAATCTCACGACAACGGTCGGTATCCTCCGGATATCCGCCGCGCCAGACATCACCGGTAGGTAGCCTTCCCCTGCCAGGCTCATCGTCTACAACTCGATCTTCTTGCCCCGGGGTACCATACCGGGCCCACCATGTACCCGAGACGGTTCATCCACTCCTCGAATCGGGTCTCGAAATTCAACAGAAAACATAAAATCTCATGGTGGACGACACATACATCACGAGAAAACCGCAACTTTGTTTAAAAAGAGAGGAGGAGAGAGAGAAGTTTTTATATATTTTTGCGGTTTTCCCCAAAAATCCAGAAATCTCACAGAAATCCAAATCTCAAAATCATGAGTAAATATATGATAAGTGTCGGCATATGCCCATAATACTGCGTGATAACATGAAAATATGAATGCATGAATGTCTAAGTAATAAATATCATGTCTATGTTAACATCAGCGAGTAATCACAATATTATATCGGTTTAGTTGTTAACTGATTCTATCAATAAAAGATAATCTGATCTAAAGTGTACGTGACATAGCAATTACCGATGATGATGTGTGTGAGCCGGCAAATAAGTGTGTGTGGAATATGCGCATCATCGGTAATGGTGCTGGTGTCCTAACAGGTAAGGTTTATACTGATTATAGCAACATATGTAAGAACATGCACCATGATGATTACAGTATGAATGTAAATACAGATGTGCATTATCCACTCCTCTGCGAAATACGAGTACAACTACCACTATGTGAGTCGAACCTAAACTAGTGTCCATCTAACATCCTAAGGAACTAAACCTAAGAAACTAGTCAGTAAGAAACTAGAGGCTACCTAAGGTCTGAATCAATATCTCTAATAGTCGGCGATCCCGCCTCAATAGCGTCACGTACGTAGTACGGCTTTCTCGAATCAAGAGTGCGGATCAATCATCATATCTAAGCCTCGTACGGTAAAATCCATCGTACGGCATCCCAATATCGGGGTACGGGTCAAGTATCTCCTAAGTGCCTCATCATTCGTATAATGTCATCATCAAAATATCTCATGATCAAGGTGCTAAACTGTAATCCCATACATCAAACATATATCATTGCCATCGTAAAATGCTTAATTAGTTTATCCTCAGAAATGTCATGTCATATGTATCAAATTGTGATTAAGTCATACTGATATCATATCATCATCAAGTTACATCTATATGATATCGACATCAGGTCACACATATATGATGTCGTAATCAAGTCATACATATCCCAAATCGTGATCAATCATAAGTTACAATCCGGGTACTATTTTAGAGTTCTATGTATCACAATATCATCACTACCCATTATAATTTATATATACCTGTTCATTATCTCATTCTCTAATGATCCGCTAACACTTAATACGACTGTATAGTCAAGGATTCACGGCATCAAGCCCAGTTACACTGTTTCATCATATCACAGATGTCATATCACATCAATGAATCCCATGTACGTGTTATATATATATATATATATATATATACCTAGTTCTATATATATATACACTTATACGTACACACCATGTCGAGTTTCAGTGTGTGCGTGTGTGTTTCTATCTGAAACCTACGAACCTCCTCCAAGGTATTCATCCTCTGGTATGCTTTTCCTAAATCAGTCTAGTCCAGCCTAGGGTCATTGCTAGGGTCCTACTCATTAAGAATCTAGGGTCACATCTGGTTTCCTAATGTCAATAAGTACTATTCCTATTCTATGTTGCGGGGGTGCTAAACGCCATCCACCCGACTTCCCCCCGTAGATATACATCTACTCACCTGGTCTATGTCTGCCCAAGACGGTGTCGCCATCCTCCTCTTCATTGCCCGCAGTCCACTTGAAGGGTACCTAAACTCAAACATATAAATAGTATCGTAAACCGAATCACATACAAAAGTCAAACGAGACAAGGAACAAGCATAAGTTAAAACCTATGTCCCGTCCATGCAAAAGAACCAAATACCGCTCGATATCGGCGTACAAACTCCGATGGATCGAGATAACATCATCAAACAACTTGTAGTTTTAAAACACATTACTTATACTATAAAACATGATTAAATCCATCGAAACCCGAAAATCTATCAAACCGTCCAATTTCGCAAAACCCGAAAATGCCAGTTTACCGTTTTTCATCAAAACTTAACATTTAAATGAAACCAATGGTCATAAAACTCATTAAATAGCATTACTAGACTATACAAACCATTACTATATTTTTATTACACAATTTTGTATTGATTTGAAATTTCTAGTTTGCATCCTCTAACAATTTTCAACATTTTAAAGCAAAATACCACAATTCCACCACAAAACATGATTTCGCATGAATTAATGTCTTAAACTACAATTCATGATGATAGTGATATAATAAAACCATAATTATATTTTTAATCTCATTTATATAGAAATTTCTAAAATCTAGTTTACAAAATTAGCAATTTTTATCACAATTATCAATTATCCATAGAAACTAGCAATCAAACTAGGTTTTTCTTTCTACCAACAAGTTAATACTCTTATTAAGACCAAAATCTAGTATTACCAATATTAATTGAGATTTATTTCACAAATAATTAGGTTTTATAGAAACCTAGTTAGCAAAATTTCCTAATTTAAACCATTTTCAATGAAAAATTTACAATTCAACAATCATGCAAGATTTTCCAAATCCAAAAGTGTTAAACTAACTATTATAACCCTAAATAATTAACAAAAATCATAACTTGAATTTAGAAACCCTAACTTGAATTTTTAAAATTGAACATAGAACTAATTCATTAAATCTAATTAAGCTTAAATGAACATCTAAAACAATAAATCAAAAGAAAGAAATTATACCTCCCAAAATATGAAATCCAAACTAGAAATGAGCCTCCAAAATGCATGCTTTCCATCTCCAAAATCCATGTAAAAATGAGTAAGGAATAAAGGGTATGAAATAAATAGGATTTTGTGGAATTTTAATGGAATTTTTGATGTATTTTTGATCATTTTTGAATAAAAAAGAGGTGGAAAATGGGGGGGGCAGCCAAGGTGGGGTTGTGGCCGGCCTAAGTGAGGAGAGTGAGAGAAAGAAGAGAGTGTGCAAAGTGTGTGGAAGTTTCAAGAAGAGAAACATCATTAAAAGTCATTTCATGTATTTATTTATTTATTTATTTACTATAGCAACTCAAGAAAGCTCTAGAAATTAGGAAAAATTTGCAAATAAATTTTGCATGATACAAACTAATTTCTAATATGCCATGGTTCATTTTTACAAATTAAAACCATTTAAATTTGTAATTTACACTAATTTAGTGTAAAAATAAAGCTTATGTTAATATTTAAAATAATTAATTTAGGAAAAATATTTTATTAAACTAAAAATTTATAAGTGGCTAAATAAACACCATTTAATATTAATTTCATAATTAAAATAGATATTTTTAAAATTATAATGAAAAACAATCACGGTTTGGTTTTACGAAAAATACATTTTACTTTACCGAAAATCCTAAAATTCACTTAAACACTTTTATTCATTTAATTATTTATTTAATCATTTTTAAAACGTTACACCAAAATACTGTGGATCTTCGTAGTGATACGGAGTGTCCTGGAGAAATACAAAGGTGAAGTAGGAGTGGTAATGAAATACTTAGTTTGGTCGTGAATATTAGTCGCAATTTACTTTGCCCTCCTTCTAATACCTTTCTTTGTCTTTACTTAATACCTTCTGTACACTTTTTAGGCTAATTAGTTTTCTTCATTCCCCACCGTTCGGCACCAGCCTAAGGTTTGGAAGAAGACTATCCAATTTGCGTAATAGGTGTACTATCTCCTAAGCTAAGGAGTACATGCATCTTGAGAGAAGGTAAAAGGAAAAGACAACTGAATAGTCCTATCTGTTTTATCCAGAACCGGAAACCATCCTCGAATAAATTCCTTCGAGTTCGTATATAACCATACAATGGTTTCGTCCAATGGAAGTGGACGTTCGTAGTAATACGGGGTGTTCTGGAGAAAAGGGTAAAAGTAGGAGTGGCAATGAGGTTTGCAACTCTGGCAATCCAAAAGCCAGTCTTATAAGAAGGTTCGGTTAATTTTGGTCACTGAGTCATAGTCAAGGGTCGGGTCAATGGTCGCTGCCAAAGAGAGAGAGAAAAGAAACACTTAGCGTGCACTCTGACCTAGATCAGAATGGTTATCACTTTATCTAATCAGGAAACCTCCCATTGTACCGTCAAATTCTTCTCCAAACCCAAAAGAAGAATTAGTCGGGATCTCCCGAGGAGTAAACCAACTCATCAGTGGGAATCGGGATCCAACAATCACCGCATGATAACGTGACGGAATCCGCTCACGTTATCACACTCCAGAAGGTATGCGCATATCTGGCAAGTTTCAGTTTCTTTTGAAACTCCCGATGTGATTTTTGCCCCATGCTCTTATGACCTTGATTTTGGCCAACAAATCATAAGTCACATGTCAAGTTCTATCCGTCATTCTCCAGGTTGATTTGAACACACCCGCACAAGCCCTTGACTTTGGCCAACAAGGCTATACGACTGTCCCAAACCAACGCATCTATCTATACTGCATATGAATACCCAATAGCTACCAAATACTATGCCTTGACTTTGGCCAACAAACACATTTGAATACTATTGACTATCCATATGAAACGACGGAGGGCTACGAATGGTTTCTGGCGAAAACCTTTAACGTAATGAACTTGATATCGTTGAAGGAACGTATAGCTTTTTAGAAAAATACAGTAACGAAAACCTTTGCTAAAGAGGTCACTCCCGGTGAAGGGATCTCGGCTCTTTCCCCGTAGAATGAGGTGCAGGATATTCCAACTGAATACCACGATGCAAAGCAAAAGTAATCGGCTATAGTGAAGTTATTGCCCTGACGCAAACTTCTGTCCAAGGGGTCACTCCCGGTAAAGGGATCTCGGCCCTTGCCTCGTCGACTGAGGTGCTGGATATTCATAACCGAATATCACTGTGCAAAACAAAAGAGAATGACCTTGCAATAACAGCTTTTTGAAAAATGTTCCAACAACATTAGAATAGGTTTGTTTATCTTGTATTGATCCGAATCAACGCAGTCCCATCAATTGATCACACCACAAAAGAACGAAAATAATGATGTACGTATATGCCACCCGCATTCGCCACTGGGTCCCGTCATCACCCGTTAGGTTACTTAACTAACGACAGAGCGGGGACTGGACTAGCGCGGATGCAAAATATATACAACATCTACTAGTATATATATCAATATATAATATTCGCTCAAGGCATGATAAAATGCAACATCACAGAAATGTAATAAGCATCACAAAACAATACAGATATCTGGGATCCCCGGGTTTCACAGAGCCGCTACTGAAACCCAACGTTCCCCTGGTCGTGTGAATAGCCTGTGCAATGAAATCCTAGACCCCTACGGGCGCGGAAAGTTACCCGCCAAAACCTGAAGCGAGGCAGCCCCTTTCAGCAACGTGAATGGACCACCCAGCACTTCACGGAATCCGGTAACTTGGGCACCCCTCTTGGGTCAACCTGTACCCCCTACGAGTGCGGCAAATAGCCCGCCAATTCTAGAGTAAAGCCCCCTCCGTCTTAACGCCATGAGATGCGGGCCCGTTGCCCTCTAGAACCAGGCTATCCGTGCACCCCTCCGCGGGGTAATCCTAGTACAGAAAGTAAAATATACATACAACGGGTACATCGACCTCGACCCGGTCGTGCCCCAAAAGAATAATACAAACAGGCAGTGACGGCAGTCCACATGTCGGACGATCGCCCCGCAATATCAAATGTACATATAAAACGAAAACTGTACTACCATTGCAACCAGGCTATCCCCATGACAATCCGCAACATCACAGCACAACACAGAACATCAACGTGAATGTCACGTTCGCAAATCCGTCTAAAAGAGCTATACCAGTTAGACAGGATTTACCGATCAAGTGACATTCACGGTCGCAGATATAATGTAAATACTGTGAACTAACATGTTTAAAATTCTCGATCGATCAAATTTACTGATGTGGGCCCCAAGCACTACTGTAGCACTTAAAGAAAATATAGGCCCAAACAGAATATCCCAAAACCCCCATTATCAACCCATAAGCCCACTGGAAATATCCTGCATGGCATTGACTTCTTTCAACCGCGGAACCGCGGCCAAACCAGGGGTTTGGCCGCGTTTCCAAGGTCGTACTGTAGCAACACGTGACAAAATTTTTTCAGATTGCTTATAATTCCCTGCATGACTTTCTGCAATATACTGAAAAAAATTTCGAGCCAAAAATAATTCGACAGAAAACTGATGCTTTGAAAATACGGTTTTTGGGATTTTTTGATCGATCGAGTTCTAAACATACTAGAGCAAGCTAGACTAGGTTAATGGCGTGGCTCTAATACCAATGTAAGTGCACGGCGGCGTCCCGGCCGTCAATCCGACGCCGGAAACGAAAAACATTGCTAAACTTGCAAACCGGCACCATCGCGCACTATTAACCCGGATCGGGCCATTAACCTAGCTACTAGCAAACTAGAAGATGGGTATAGAGATATACCGAGCGATCTTTGTCCTTCGGTCTTCTCGTCGTCGTCCCAATCTCCCGCGGAATCTCTGTTTGTCATCTCCTCGTCGGAAAGGTCACCACGTAGCCGATTTCTTTTATGGGCTCCCACCTCTGGACCGAGGCAACTCGGGCACGAAGTTGGCAAGCCGACGCGTCCAAGGGTACTGTAGGTGTAGTGTAGAATGCTTTGTCTCTTTGGGGTTATGAAGTTTGCCATGGTGATGGAGGAAGGAATAAATAAACTTTGGAGAGGGGTTAAGAATTTTGTAGCAAGCCAAAAATGAGATGATCAAATTTCCCTCATCTAAATGAAACCTCTCTCCCTCTCCCAAAGTGCCCAGCCCCTTTTGTCATGGTGGAGGAAATCAAAACATGAAGGGAGGTGAGAGTAGTAAAAGCAAAGGGTGACCATAAGCCAAGTGTGATGATAACAATGTCATATCCATTTCTAATCCTTTCTAATCCCATTTAATGCAAGCAAGTGATGGAAAAAGAATCTCATCATGAAAGAACCATCATGATGTCACCATATCACAAATAAACCCTCCACAATATGCTAATTTGTGAACTTGCAAATTAGCCCCTCCATCGGAAAGTCTGGCCAGGAAGGAACAAAGGAAAACTGGCCGAAACAGAATACAAACTGGCAACTTCAGAAAAGTGATCCCGTAATAAATTACAGGAAAACCCCGCGACTGCATATACATGCCCGCATTTGTATTCCCACTGAACACAAATGCAAAGAGACAAAATCTACACCGTCTAATACTAGGATCCGGCTTAAACCAAAGCCCGCTAGTAAAATCCGTCCGATCACGATCCGTCCAATACCGCACGTATCTGATCAAACCCTGCCATATCTCCATATGGCCTCTACAGCATTTCGCCCGAAACTTGAGTAACTATCTGTGTGGGGGACTCTAAAGACTCGTCAATACTATGGCTGTGGATTTAACCACTAGCACGTCAGAGGTATTAGCCATACGTGACGGGCTACCAGCTATTGACCAAAAGGGACATCGATGAGCGAACTCATCCTGACACCCTACTGAGCCTGTCAGTGACAATATCCGTATAGTCCAGACCGTTCGTATATGAGCATCGCATGGCGGGCCTAGGCGGTTGGTAAAAGTCAGACCCCTAAAAGCGGTACAAGTCGTGTCGGAGTGTAGCCCAGAACACCCTGAGATACCACTGGAATACCTACCAGTAAATCTCCTTCCTTAGCCGAGGGCTTTGTGTAATGGCTCTTCTAGACACAGCGCGACCTCACCCCCAATACCGGGAGAGACGAACCCCTGCAGATCCGCTCACTGCCTCCATGTGGCTCGGGACTGTACCCAACTAAAACCTGTTTGCACGTCTGCTTTGAGTATGGTAGAGCAGTAATCTAAGTACAGTGGGAACTCACAAGAGACAAATGACGATCTCAGGTCGATGCACTAACCTGTACACATGTCACCAGGGAACTTCTATCTGACGTTTGGTATAATCCCAACTAGCATGTTCCCGGCGAGTCCTGTCCGGTGTACTCATAACCCAATGAGCACCTGTATACATCTTAGGTGAACCAACTGACACCAATGGCTTATGAGACCGGCCACCACCCCTCGTCGGGGTCTCGACTGTATACGCTAGTCTACTCTGGAGAATCGATGCCCTGTCTTGAAACTCCCACGACTAGGGACCTTTTAAGGATGTGCTTATAGACTCCAGCTCCCACGTATATGATCGCCCTCATACTGCTGGTAGTCAAGCAAGAATCCTAGGGGCTCTATCAACACGTAATAGTGACCTGTAAGGTCACCTAAAGCAGTACACGATGATAAAGATAAATCAGATAGCATACTATCATCTTGAGTATGACTGCCCTACCGGTATACGTCCTCCCTCAATCATCGCAATCACGTGCCTGAGATCCAATAATTGACTTTGAGGGCACTATATCCAACAACTTTTTCCTTGCTCTTTCCCTCTACCTTATTAACACCGCCTTTTATCTTGGTGGGTGCCTTCTTCTTCTTTCCCTTCGCTTTTTCCTTGGATCTTGAAGAGAAAGATCCCCCAACAAGCAGAGCGGGTGTCTCCTTGGACTTTTGCAGGGTGCCCTCAGCGCTCCTCAACATATTGAGGAGTTCTGTAAGTGTAACTTCCTTCCCTTGAATGTTGAAATTCAAGAAAAACTGGGAGTAGGTAGAAGGGAGGGACTGTAAAACCAAGTCTGTGTACAACTCGTTCTCCAACATGGTTCCCAGGTCAACGAGCTCCTCAATGTAGCTGATCAATTTAAGGACATGGTCCCCTACAGATGACCCGATAGCCAACCTCGCTTGAAATAATTTATTCGAGGTCTCGTATCTTGCTATACGAGTTTGCTCTCCATATAAGCCCTTGGTATGGAGGAAGCTAGAAGCAAGGTCCATCTTCTTGTGCCGCCTCTGACGTTCATTATCCATAGAGGCCAACACGAGGAACTTGGCTTTCGCACTGTCTTATGGATATCAACATCCACGATGTTGGAAACTGGACCTGAGACGGCGGGGGCTTTAGTAGTAAGGAGGTGGTTCAGCTTGTCATAAGTAATGGACATCTGGATAAACCTATGCCAATCAATGTAGTCTAGCTTAGTCAATTTATTATCTAGCTGTAACCAATGTCCGGTCACCTTGGTCGCTGCAATTGAAATACCCAGTTCTTTTTATACACCAATATCCATATTTTTATAAAGTGTTACCAACAAAATTTATTTATTTATATTTATAATTATTTTAATTATTTTAAAACTCCAACCTTTCAACCTATCCAAACCCTAATCATATTTCCCTTTTATTTTCCTAACTCCCCTAAGCCCAGGCCCATTCCCAAAAAACCCCAAACTCTTTTCCTTGCACCCCGGAGCCCGGCCCAGCCCCTACAACCCGACCCACTTCCCTTCTTCCCCACCTTCTTTCTTTTCCCGCTTCTTTTCTTTCTCCTTCCCACGTCGCATCTCTTTCCTACGCCCCCGCTCCTCGTCACGACCATGCCCCACTCCTGGACCCATGACCTCACGCGCGCGCTCGTTCACTCCCCTCGACATCGCCTCCCTCTCTCTCTCATACAAAGACGAGCCCCTCACCCTCACTACCTCTTTTTCCACTGCACCCTGCCGCCTCCTCACAACACCACAACCACCTCCTCTCCCAAGCACCTCGAATGCACACCATCCTTCTTCCTCCGAGCTCCCCTCTCCTCCACCGCGACCGCCATCTCTAGCCACCTTGATCACCACCTTGGCCACCCTCTGTACACCCCTCGCTATTGACACCTACCTCTAACTCGAGCTCCTCCCTTGTCGTCTCCTCCTCACCGGCCACTGCTACCGTCCAAGCTGACCCGATCACCTCACAACTATCCCCAGCAACCCTCAACTCCTTCTTCCTCCTCTCCTTCTATCAACCAAGACTCACAACCCAACACCCAACACCACCCTTGCCTCCAACCTTCGAGCTTCGGCCTCCGCAACCCATTTCGCCGATGCCCCTGTCGTAGCTAAGCACCCCAACGCCACCTCCACCAAGCACCCCGAGCTTCCAGCAACCGAGCTCCCCAACCTCCCTCAACAACACCACCACCTTGCAGCCCTCCCCGTACCACCCCCTGAGTCACCGCCGTCCAACCCCCTCTCAACTCGATGCCCACTATCCCCTTCTCGTTCACACCAAAGCCTTAGCCGCAGCAGTTCCATCTCCGAGCTCGAGCCAAGTCAAGTTGCCATGCCATATGCATGTCGCGATCGCACCGTTGCCGTTACCTCTGCCGTACCATCATTGACACATCATCAGGAAAGTATAATGCTTGCTTCATGCTAATTTTACATATTTCAATTCAAATTACCAATAAATTCTATATATACTTTCGTGCGAATCAATGAATGCAAGTGTTCGATGCGAAACACGAATAGAAAATCCCCGTTAAATTGACGTAAACTAATCACATAGGACGGACCGAGTGATAACGAACGTTGTGTTATGATTTGGCTAGAAAATACAGTCTTTAATGACATAATAGGTCTTTCCTATTTAAACCCGTTAAAACTGAAATTTTCGTACCTGAATCTTGTAAAAATCACAGTTAATTGGTTATAAATTGGATGTTGCGTTCGAGGGATCATATCGACTCCGACTCGACGACCTAGAACCCCATAAGAGTTGTAATCTGTTTCTATGCTAAAAAGGTGACGGAAACTGGTTCGGAGTGCGGCTCTGGACTGCAGTCCAGAGCAGCACTGGCTGTCGATTCTAGTTTTGTAATACCTTCTCTTTGCTGTATGAAAATGTTATGATGCGGAACACTATACCATAGCGAAGATAATTCTGTTAGCTAATCATTTAAAGTGGCTTCATTCGCTTTTACAGTCGTTTACTATTTAAATTGTATTTTAAATCAACAGAACATATAGAAGTCCCAAACAGGGACAGAATGTATACCCCTTGATTGTACAATGTATAACTTCCAATACATCGTGGAAATTATCGATCCGTCTACTGCGTTGGAAACCTAACTGATAACCATAAATATTGTTCAACTATAGCGTCACCTAATTATGATCCCAACCAAGGGTAAAATGTGTTACGAAACGGACTTCTAATTCTGAAACCGGATTTCCAGCAGTGAACACTTAAATTGAAATGGCCATAACTAGCGAACTTGAAAACCGATTTACCCGAAACCAATTTTGATGGATATATAATTAAATATACTTTTTTATCTCTTTTACATTTTTTCTCTTAATTCTGCATGTGTGATTTATAGTGAATTTTTCAAGTGGTAGGATACTGGTTGATGGGATTTTATTTATATCATAATCATTGCATTCTCATCATATCATGTAGAGGTCACATACATTGGTAACTTAGTGATCATGTACATTACCCAGTGTTAGATATTAGTGTTGATTGTGGAAAGTACGTTAGTATTAAAGTGTGAATGAATAAGTGAAGTGACACGTACTAGTACACAATCAACGGACCTAGTTAATTTATTGCATCGTCGACGTCTATGAGACATGTATAAGTGCAACTATAATTGGTATGGGTCGATTATGGAAGCACTTGTATTAGTTTCATAGGTAAGGCACCAAACACTATCCATTTATCTTGGGTATCAGTCGAGACATGCTTGATGGAGATCCTGTCTTCAGTTTTCGTGTAGACTTATCATAGACCGACTAGTATTTGAGTTTATGATTGGTGTTTGATGTAAACCACGGGGTATGGTGTAGTTTGAGTGTGAGTTCAACGGAATCTCGGGAGTCCCATTTCCGGTATACACAGCGATTCTGGGATTCATATGGGTGATATTACTGATTATTAGCGACTCAGGCCCTTGTTCCCTTGCCCTTAGGGCCCTACCCTTAGGTCGGGGATACTCATGAGTGGTTGACTCTCACACTTGGACCGACGATAGGTTTAGCGACCTGGACAGTGAGACTTAGAGACTGATAGATTTAGTGACATGCATTGATTACTGACTCGATACACCCGCCTTACTGTTTACCCGCTTTACCGTTTACCTGTACTGGCTCCTTCATGCTCATATCATCACTTCATGCTTGTTGTTTCATATTCACCATTATTGCACATGTTACATATATATTTCTATTTATTGCTATTGTGTCGCTCTGACGACCTGAGTATGCATGCTCAGAGTGAGAAGTGGATTTAGCTCGGACCAGGACCTGACATACTTCGAGGACATTGCGGATATCTAGATCAGCGACTCAACGCTATACTTTCTTGATCTCTATCTGGTTAGTTTTTGTATCTTTTTTGATTTAGTGACTGCATTTCTCATTACTTGTGTATTGATTACTGATTCCCACGTAAAGCTAGAAGCCGAAGTGTGACTAGGGCAGGATGTTTCCTCGACAGTAGGAGCATGGCTGGCCTTGTCAACCTATCGTATCCCGTATTTTGGGAAGCGGGGCATGTCAACAATTAAGAGAGAGAGAGAAGAAACACTTTATCATGATACACTTGCTAGTTTAGATTGGTTTTTAGTTTATCTAAACAGGATGGCTCCTACTATTTCTCGAATCCTTTCTCAAATCATAAAAGAAGAATTAGTCAGGATTAATCTCACCCTACAATACTTGCTTAACCTTTCAGCCAAGCTGGTGTTGGTATTTCGAGGGAGGTTTTCCAATACTTCGCAAAGTTCCTTAATTACATAATCTCTTTCAGCTGGAGGTGTAGCCTGCTTAACACCGTTCTAGACACCTACTTGGTTTATAGCATTGATCATTTAGTGGAAAAAAATCTCCCGAGGAGTAGCAGATACTCACAGTAGGATCAGAATCCAAATATCATTGTGTGATAATCTTAAAGGAATCCTACCAAAATTGTCACACTCCAAATGGTATGCAACACTAGTAAGTTTCAGTTTCTTTAGAAACTCCCGATGTGGATGTTTACCCTATGCTCTTATGACCTTGACGAAGGCTAACATATCATAAGTCACATGTCAAGTTCTACCCATCATTATCCAGATTAATTTGAACCCACTCGTACATACCCTTGATGAAGGCCAAAATAGTAGTACGACTGTCCCAAACCAACGTATCTATCTATGCAACAGATGAATATCCAACAACTACCAATCACCGTGCCTTGGCGAAGGTCAAAATACATAGCTTGAATATTACTGAATATTTGTCTGAAATGACGGAGGGCTACGGCTGGTTTTGGCGAAACCGTGAACGTAGTGAACTTGATATAATCGAAGAAACCTGATAGCTTTTTAAATGAGTGGTTTAGGCTCCGTATTTAAAAGTTTGCTTTTTTAAAAATCTAAGTGGTTTTGAAATTGTTCCAACGATTCAGTTTTGGTTTTTTTTACTTTGCATTAATCATATAATGCAGTCCCATCATTTACACCTAATATTGCAGAAAGAAACGAAAATACCACGTACGCTTATGCCATCCGCATTCACTACTGGGCCCCGTCTAACACCGTTAGGTTACTTAACTAATGCCAAAGCAGGGGCTGGACTAGCACGGGTGCAAAACATAAGCAATGTCTATTATATAACATATATAATATAAATTCGTCTCACGCAATAATAGGCATTCCATATCACAGATGAACATATTGGATATACTAGGAATTCTTCATTTCGTTTAAGCCTGTAATGAAAGACGGATTCCACGATCGTGATGAAGAGCAAAAACCCCACCCTAGACCCCTACGGGTGCGGAAAACTACCCTCCAAATTCCCAAAGTGAAGCAACCTCCCTCAGTAAAATGAGTAGGTCACTCGGCACTTCAAGAACCCGGTAGTTTGTGCACCCCACCTTGGGTCTATCTTAAGAGCAGAAAATAATAAAAGAAATAATACAATGGTAGCTACAAGCTCAACCCGGATGTGTCCCGCAAAATAATATTACATCACATTACAATTTACCTCGAATAAAAGATAAAACGCTCATTGTTAGGTTTCCTATGAACCTTCTAATGAGTATGGAAGCATCACACATGCCACTTTAAAATTTCAAGAGGTGCTAAGCAAACTAGGCATGGATCATTAACTAGAATACTAGGGTAACATCACATGTATCACATACAAAAAACTATCCTATCACTAAGTGAAAGGAATACAACCTTTGTATTCCTCTTTGTAGTGACATCTAGGATCGTTGAGAGTTGGAAAAGCTTGCAAGTTAGCTCTTTTGTCCATGATGATCCACCCGAAGTGCACTTAGTCCAAGCTCCTAGCTTCAAATGATCAAACAAGATGATGAAGCTAAACACTCTAAACTAATTGACTAGATTAGAGTAGAATGATGAGGTGGTTTGTTTTCTTTTATAAAAATCCTTTGTTTTTATCTCTCTTTCTCTCTTTAGAAGAACCTAGAGAGCAAGGAGGAAGAAGAAGATGAAGGCAAAAGCTTTTGTGAAAATGATAAAGCTTGTGAAAGAAAATAGAAAATATAGTATATATATATATTTTACATCTCTCTCTCAACCATGGTTGCTATAATATCTAGATATTTAGTAAATGGGTTAAAAGACAAAAGAAAAGCTCAATCCATGGTTAAAAAGTGGGTGAAGTGAGGTTAACTCAAAGAAGAGTGTAGAAAGATAACCATGAATTAATCTTTATCTTTTTCATTTGTTTTAAAACACATACTAATTAATATACATATATTATAGTTTCATTTAAGTCTTATATTGCCTTCAAGTATGTATCATCAACCATGATACTTTTGAATGTATGTGTCCATGCACATCAACATGTGCATATATACACATCAACATGTGCATACATACATGCATGCATTCTTCCTCTTTAATAAAAAGAGTTTTGAATAATGAATAAAATAAAACTAAAAGTCAAAATACTAAATCAACAATTGATTTAACAATCCGGTCATATCACATACGACCTGACCAATAGTAAAACGCCCGATTAACATACGGTATCACATAATCGTATTCAATCGGGTCCCCGCGTATATCCCATATGCTCACCACATCTTTTCGCCTAGGCTAGGGAACTTCTTTGTGGGACTCTAATACTCATCAATACGCCGGTAGTAGGTGATGATCATATCAAACACTCATAAGCCGCAAGCGGTCAGCTAAACGTAACGGCCACCCGGGTATTGAACGATTAGAAGAAAACCAGCAAAGCTGTCAAAACTCTCGTCAAGCCATCTGGCAACACTTACCGTACAGTCCGATCTCCTCGTCAGATATGTTGCATATCGAGTCTAGGGATGATATCGTCGACCCCAATAACTCAATAAGTCATGCTGTTGTATGGCTCATAACAGATTGAGAAACTACTGATAACGCTTATCAGTAAATCTCAGTAGCCCTGGCCAGGGACTTCCTGTTATAGCCAATCAAGCATTGCACAACATCAACTCCCAATACCGGGAGAGACGAAGCCCCTCCTATCGCTCATCGCCTCCATATGCCTCGGGACTGTACCCAAAGACCACCTGTTTGCACAACTCAGTAGAGCCGTGGTAGAGTGGAGATCAAAGTACAGTGGGAGGACACGCAAGACTCTATGACGATCTCGGGTCTACAGACTAATCTATACCAGTGTCGCCTGAGAACTTCTATCCGACGATAGATATAATACCACATAGGAGTTTTCTGCGAGTCCGTTCAGTGTACCCAGTCTCCACTGAGCACCCGCATACATTCTTTGGTGTCATCACACCAGATGGATATGGGATTATCCATCGTCCATCATGTGGGACAAGAATAGTATACGCTAGTTTACTCTTGAATATCGAGGCCCCGTCTCGATACAACCACGACTAGGAACAGTTCAAAGATATACCTATAAACTACACATGCCCCACTAGTATGATCCGCATCATAGTCACAGTAGTCAAGCATATATCCTCAGGGTTTTATCAACATGTGCAAATGAATAAAATCATGATCAAGTCAACATATTGGATAAAGTAAACCAGATAGCATACTATCATGTCGAGCAAGAAAGTAACACACACACACACAAACATGTCCAAGCATCCACTATACATATAATGGCCTCTAGGGCATACATATATCCAACAATCTCCCACTTGCACTAAGGCCGGTTATTGACGTATCTCATACCCAATATCTCAAAAAGTCGCTCATGCTGCGGATGTAGAAGGGCCTTGGTAAGTGGATCCGTGGTGTTATTCTTTCTATCTACTCTCCGAATCTCGATCTCGTACCGATCTACTATCTTCTGGATTAAGTGATATCGCTTTAAGATGTGCCTGGACTTCTGATGGATCTTGGTTCTTTGGCTAACGCCATAACCCCATTATTATCATAATACAATGGCATTGGATCAACAATGGTTGGAACTACTCCTAGTTCCGCAACGAACTTCCTCATCCAGACGGCTTCCTTAGTACCATCATTTGCACCAATATACACAGCTTCCATCGTTGAGTCTGCAATGGTATCCTGTTTGGAACTCTTCCAACTAACCGCCCCTCCATTAAGGGTAAATACAAACCCTAAGATAGATTTGCTGTCATCCTTATCAGTTTGGAAGCTGGAATCAGTAAAGGCCTCCATTTGGAGATTCCCATTACCATATACCAAGAATAATTCTTTAGTCATTCTCAAGTACCTAAGAATGTTCTTCACTGCTATCTAATGTTTCTCCCTTGGGTTGGATTGATACCTGCTTACTACATCTAGTGCATAAGCTATATCAGGACGAGTACATAACATCGCATACATTATAAATCCTACGGCTGAAGCATAGGGTATAATGCTCATGTGAACATTCTCTTCATCATTCTTCGGACAGAAGTCTTTGGATAGAGTGATTCCATGGCAAGCGGGCAAGGCACCATGCTTGGAATCTTCCATACTAAACCTTTTTAGGATGGTGTCAATGTACTTTGATTAGGACAATCACAATAACCTCTTGGATCTATCTCTATAGATCCTTATGCCCAAAATGCATGAGGTATCACCCAGGTCCTTCATGGAGAACCTTTATGATAAGAATAGTTTGACCGATTGTAGCAAAGGAATATCATTTCCTATTAAGAGAATGTCATCAACGTACAATACGAGGAATGTGACAGTACTCCCTACAATATTCTTATAAATGCATGGTTCATCAATATTTTTGATAAAATCAAACTCTTTGATTGTATCATCAAAGCAGATGTTTCAGCTCCCTGAGGCCTGCTTTAATCCATAAATGGATTTAAGCAATCTACATGCTTTCCCGCTGCTCCAACTTTCAATGAAGCCCTCTGGCTGATCCATATAAACGCATTCTTCTAAATCACCATTCAAAAATGAAGTTTTAACGTCCATATGCCAGATTTCATAATCATAGTCAGCAGCAATAGCAAGTAGGATCCTAATGGATTTAAGCATTGCTACTGGAGAGAAAGTTTCATTATAGTCCAATCCTGGTCTTTGACGAAAACCTTTCGCTACAAGCCTTGCTTTAAAGGTCTCTACCTGTCCATCTACACCAATCTTTCTCTTAAAGATCAGGAGGTGCAACGTCCAAAGTCCATACTTTGTTGGTGTACATGGACTCCATTTCGGATCGCATGGCTTACAGCCACTTCTCTGATTCACCACTCGTGATAGCTTGCTGAAAACTAGTAGGGTCATCATCATCTATGATGCAATCTTCTCTATCACCATCAATGAGAAACCCATAGTATCTCTCCGGTGGGCGAGAAGTTCTACTAGATCTCTGGAGCGGCCGAGGTTCTTGAAGTTCTACTGCAACATCAGTTTCAACCAATTCGTCCTGAGTAATTTGTGTCTCTAGAACCTCTTCTAGTTCTACCGCATTGCCATTAGTAATTTCTGTAAAGATTTCATTTTCCAAAAATGTGGCATGCTGAGCAACAAACATCTTTTGTTCTTCCTTGTGGTAGAATAGATATCCATACGAATGTTTTGGATACCCCACAAATTTACACATGACCGATCGTGTCTCGAGTTTATCCGGATTCTGCTTTTTGACATAAGCCGGACAACCCCATATCCTAACTCTTTTATGAGATGGTCTCTTTCCAATCCATATCTCATATAGAGTGGTAGACACGGTCTTGGTTGGAACCCTGTTCAATAAATACATTGCTGTCTCCAATGCATGCCCCCAAAAGGAAAGCGGTAAGTCAGCATCACACATCATGGATCGTACCATATCTAATAGGGTATAATTCCTCCATTCTGACACACCGTTGTGCTGTGGTGTGTAAAGAGGAGTGAGCTGAGAGAGAATCCCATTCTTTTTTAAGAAGTCTGAAAACTCTGTACTTAAGTACTCTCCACCTCGATCTGATCGAAGTTTCTTGATGCTCAAGCCTATTTGTTTTTCTACTTCAAGTTTGTACTTCTTGAATTTCTCAAAAGTTTCGGATTTGTGCTTTATTAAAAACACGTGTCCAAATCTTGAGAAATCATCAGTAAAAGTAATGAAGTATGAAAAACCGCCTCTAGCATGTGTAGACATTGGTCCGCATACATCACTATGTATGAGGACTAAGAGTTCCACAGCTCTTTCTCCGTGTCCAGTAAACGGATTTTTAGTCATTTTACCTTTGATACAGGACTGGCAAGTCGCATAAGATTTATATTCAAAAGGATTCATATATCCATTTTTATGTAGCTTGCTTAGTCTTGTTTCATTAATATGACCAAGTCTACAATGCCAAAAAAAGCTTCATTTATATATGAAAACTTTCTTTTATTAGTATGTTGTATATTGAAAACTGTGTGTTGGTTCAGGACGTAAATACCGTTATTTAATGTACCATACCCAATCAACTCTTGATTCAAGTTAATGTTCATAACATTATTTTGCAATACAAAATGATTTCCGTCATTGTCCAATAAAGAAACATATATTATATTACATAGCATACTTGGTACAAAATAACACGGGTTCAAAACCAATATACAACCCGAAGGAAAACCCAGATGATACTCTCCTACGGATACAACATGTACATTGGAACCATTTCCAACCCGCAGAGTATGGTCTCCAGTCTTCAAAACTCTACTGTTTCTCAACTCCTGCACACAATTGCAGATGTGAGAACTAGAACCGCTATCTTGTTGGATATAGTGCCCTTAGAGTCAATTATCGGATCACAAGCACGTGATTGCAATGATTGAGGGAGGACCTATACCGGTAGGACAGTCTTACTCAAGATGATAGTATGCTATCTGCTTTATCTTGTCATCGTGTACTGCTTTAGGTGATCATACAGGTCGCTATTACACGTTGATAGAGCCCTTAGGATTCTTTCTTGACGGCCAGCAGTATGATGGCGATCATATACGTGGGAGCTGGGGTCTATAAGCACATCCTTAAAGTGTCCCTAGTCGTGGGAGTTTTTGAGACAGGGCATCGATGCTCTGGAGTAGACTGGTGTATACAGTCGAGACCCGACGAGAGGCGGTGACCGGTCTCACAAGCCATTTGTGTCAGTTGGATCACCTAAGATGTATACTGGTGCTCATTGGGTTATGAGTACACCGGACAGGACTCGCCGGGAACATGCTAGTTGGTATTATATCTGACGTCAGATAGCAGTTCCCTGGTGACATGTGTACAGGTTAGGTCATCGACCTGAGATCGTCATTTGTCTCGTGTAAGTTCCCACTGTACTTTGATTACTACCCTACCACGGCTCAAAAGAGTCGTGCAAACAAGTTTTAGTTGGGTATAGTCCCGAGCCACATGGAGACAGTGAGCGGATCGGCAAGGGTTTCGTCTCTCCCGGTATTGGGGGTGAGATCGCGCTGTGTCTAGAAGAGCCATTACACAGAGTGCTTGGCCAAGGCAGGAGATTTACTAGTAGGTATTTCAGTAATATCTCAGTGTGTTCTGGGCTACACTCCGATACGACTTGTACCGCTTTGGGGGGTCTGACTTTTACCAACCCCATAGGCCCGCCATGCGATACTCATAGACGAACGGACCAGACTGTACGGATATTGTCGCTGACAGGCTCAGTAGAGTGTCAGGATGAGTTCGCACATCAACCTCCCTTTTGGTCAATACATGGTAGCCCGTTACGTACGGCTAATACCTCTGACGTGCTAGTGGTTAAATCACAGCCAAAATATTAACGAGTCTTTAGAGTCTCCCACAGACAGTTTCTCAAGTTTCGGGCGAAACGTTGTAGAGGCCGTATGGATTTATGGCAGGGTTCGAACGTACGCGTGCACTTGTGCACGTGTCATGGTTCGTACGGATAATACTAGCGGGCTTTGGTTTAAGCCGGATCCTAGTATTATACAGTGTAGATTTTGTCTCATTTTATTTGTATTCGGTCGAAATACAAATGCGGGTATGTATATACATTCGTGGGGTTATCCTGTAATTTATTACGGGATCGCTTTTTGAAATTGCCAGTTTGCATTCCGTTTCGGCCATTTTTTTTCTATCCTTTCATCGCTGATTTTTGCATTGAGGGGGTCATTTTGTAAAAGTGGCTTTTACAAAATGCAAAGGGGTTTTTGTGGCACATGGATGCTTCATGAGGGTTCTTGATGAGATTGATTCCTTTTGCATCATTTTTTAGCATTTATTGTGAAAAGGAATGGAAATGATTTTGATTGGATTGATTTGGCTAAGGGATGTGAGGTTCTTTTTTTGCTTATAATCGCCCCTTGCTTTTTCCTGCACTCACCTCCCTTCATTACCTCCCTCTTTCTATATTTGGCTGGCCACTAGAAATTGGCAGAGGATTCTTTTTGGAGTGGTGAAAATATTGATTTCATTTGGATCACTACAAAATTCCTAAGCTTCATTTTTCCACTGATTATTTCTTCTCCACTCCAAAGTGGCAACTTCATAAACCCTCGAGACATAGCGTTCTACACATATTCTACAGTAATCTTGGACACGTCGGCTAGAGAACTTCGTGTCCGAGTTGCCTCGGTTCAGAGGTGGGAGTCCGTAAAAAGACTCGGTGATGTGGTGCCCTTTCGATGAGGAGATCGAGACCGGAGATGCCGCGAGGAGCTTAGGATGGTGGCCGAAGACCGAAGGACACAGATCGATCGGTATAGCCTTCGATCCCTTCTCTAGATAGCTAGTTGTAGGTTAATGGTTCGATCCGGGAAAAAGCATACGATAGCGCCGGTTTTCTAGTTTTTGTTTCTGCATTTTGGCTTCGGACAGACGGCCGGGGCGCTACCGTAGACTTACATGGTATCAGAACCACTCCATTAACCTTTACTAGCTTGCTCTAACGTGTTAACAACTTCGATCGAACGAAATTTCCAAAAACTCCATTTCTAAACTCTGAGTTTCTGTCGAATTTTTTTTATCGTCAAAAAATTATTTCGTTCCTTGCAGAAATTCATGCAGGGTTTTTTATGAAATCTGAGAAAATCTGGTGTTCTGTTGTTACTGTAGCGCGGCGGAACCGCGGCCGTACCTTCGTTTTGGCCGCGGTTCCGCGGCAGGACTGTAGCATCAGTGCGCCATTTTTTCTACAGGGGTTCATGTCTTGGAAATAGGGTTTCTGGTAATTTTTGTTTGGGCCCAGATTTTTTTGAGTACTGAGTATTGTGCTTGGGGCCCACTTCGGGAAATTTTGTCGATCGAAAATTTTAAACATGTTAGTTCACAGTAATTACATTATATCTGCGACCATGAATGTCATTTGATCGGTAAATCCTGTCTAATTGCTATAGTTCTTTTAGACGGATTTGCGAACGTGACATTCACGTTGATGTTCTGTGTTGTGCTGTGATATTGCGGATTTGTCGTGGTGAATAGCCTGGATGCAATGGTAGTACAGTTTGGTTGTATATGTACATTTGATATTGCGGGGCGAGCGTCCGGCATGTGGACTGCCGTCACTGCCTGTTTGTATATTATTCTTTTGGGGCACGACCGGGCTGAGGTCAATGTACCCGTTGTATATTTTACTTTCTGTACTAGGATTAACCCGCGGAGGGGAGCACGGGTAGCCGTGTTCTAGAGGGCAACGGGCCCGCATCTCATGGCTTTGAGATGGAGGGGGCTTCATTCTAGAATTGGCGGGCTATTCGCCGCACTCGTAGGGGGTACAGGTTGACCCAAGGAGGGGTGCTTAAGTTACCGGATTCCGTGAAGTGCTGGGTGGTCCATTCACGTTGTTGAAGGGGGCTGCCTCATTTCAGGTTTTGGCGGATAACTTGCCACACCTGTAGGGGTCTAAGATTTCATTGCACAGGCTATCTACACGACGAGGGGAACGTCGGGTTTCAGTAGCGGCTCTATGAAATCCGGGGATCCCAGATTATCTTTATTGTTCTGTGATGCTTATTACTCTCTGTGATGTTGCATTTTATCACGCCTTGAGCGATTATTATATATTGATATATATACTAGTAGATGTTGTATATGTTTTACACCCGCGCTAGTCTAGTCCCCGCTCTTTTGTTAGTTAAGTAACCTAACGGGTGATGACGGGACCCAGTGGCGAATGCGGATGGCATATACGTACATAAAATTTTCGTTCTTTATTGGTGTGATCAATTGACGGGACTGCATTGATTCGGATCAATGCAAGCTAAAAAAACCTATTCTGATGTTGTTGGAACATTTTTCAAAAAGCTGTTATTGAAAGGACGTTCTCTTTTGTTTTACAAAGTGGTATTCGGTTATGAATATCTAACACCTCAGTCGACGAGGCAAGGGCCGAGATCCCTTCACCGGGAGTGACCTCTTGGACAGAAGTTTGCGTCAGGGTAATAACTTCACTATAGCCGATTGCCTTTTATTTTGTATCGTGGTATTCAATTAGAATATCCTGCACCTCATTCTATGGGAAAAGAGCCGAGATCCCTTCACCGGGAGTGACCTCTTTAGCAAAGGTTTTCGTCACTATATTTTTATAAAAAGTTATCTGGTTCCTTCAACGATATCAAGTTCATTACGTTAAAGTTTTCTCGCCAAAAACCATTCGTAGCCCTCCGTCATTTCAGACGGGTAGCACTTAGTATTCATGCTATGTTTGTTGGCCAAAGTCAAGGCATAGTGTATGGTAGCTATTTGTTACTTTTCTGTTGCATAGATAGATGCGTTGGTTTGGAACAGTCGTACTGCTTTGTTGGCCAAAGTCAAGGGTAGGTACGGGTGGGTTCAAATCAACCTGGATAATGACGGGTAGAACTTGACATGTGACTTATGATTTGTTGGCCAAAGTCAAGGTCATAAGAGCATGGGGTAAAAATCACATCAGGAGTTTCTAAAGAAACCGAAACTTGCCAGATATGCGCATACCTTCTGGAGTGTGATAACGTGAGTGGATTCCGTCACATTATCATGCGATGATAGTTGGGTCCCGATTCCCACTGATGAGTTGGTTTACTCCTCGGGTGATCCCGATTAATTCTTCTTTCAGGTTTGGAGGAGAATTTGACGTTACAGTGGGAGGTTTCCTGAATAGATAAAGTAATAACCATTCTGATATAGGTTAGAGTGCACGCTGAGTGTTTCTTTTCTCTCTCTATTTGGCAGCGACCATGGCACGACCCTTGACTATGACTCAGTGACCAAGTTAACCGAACCTTCTTAAAACACTGGCTTTTGGATTGTCAGAGTTGCATACCTTATTGCCACTCCTACTTTTACCCTTTTCTCCAGAACACCCCGTATTACTACAAACATCCATTCGAGCCTTTTTTTTCATGCTTTTCCCGGAGGTCTGGAGAAAGAAGCAATCACTTCCATTGGATAAAACCATCGTATGGTTATATACGAACTCGAAGGAACTTGTTCCAGATTCGAGGATGGTTTCCGGTTCTGGAGAAAACGAATAGGACTATTCAGTTGTCTTTTCCTTTTACCTTCTCTCAGGTTGCGAGTACTCCTAGGGTTAGGAGATAGGACACCTATTACGCTTATTGGATAGTCTTCTTCCAAAGCATAGGCAGGTGCCGAACGGTAGGGAATGAGGAAAACCAATTAGCCTAACGATGGTGTACAGAAGGTAATAAGTTAAGACAATTAAAGGGATTAGAAAGAGGGAAAAGTAAATTACGACTGCTATTCACGACCAAACCAAGTATTTCATCGCCACTCATACTTCACCTTTGTATTCCTCCAGGACACTCCATATCACTACGAAGATCCACGGTTATTTGGATACTCCATCGTATGGTTATATACAAACTCGAAAGGAAGTTGTTCCAGTTCGGGGATGGATTCTGGTTCAGGAGAAATAGGAATAAGATTTATTCAGTTGTCTTTTATCTTTACCTTCTCTCGCATTGCGAGTGCTCCTAGGATTAGGACAGTACACCTATTACGCTTATTGGATAGTCTTCTTCCAAACCATAGGCTGGTGTTGAACGGTAGGGAAGGAAGAAAACCATTTAGCCTAACGATGGTGTGCAGAAGGTAGCGACTAAAGACAAATAAAGGAATTTGGAGAGATGTCAAAGAAATATACGGTTACAGTTGTGAATCTGATAATAAAAGAGGCATTACTGGGAATACCCGGAAACCCCTTCGGAACATATTCATGTTTCAGTTTCACTGTGTACAGTTAAAATAAAACTGATTTCCTAATTAGACACTTGCTCCAGGGTATGTATTTACCAGGTATGATTCTCACATCTGTATGGTTTTACAGATGATGAGTGGGAGTAAGTTATTGGGAATTAGGTGATCATCCTCATTATATCGGAATTCGTTGTAATTGGTGATATTTGAGGAAATTACCTGGTTTGTTTGCCGGACGACAAATATTTGGTTTTGAATATCCGTTGTAATACACCAATTTCAAATTGATATATCTGTATGTTTATTTTTATAAAGTGAGATATAACTTTTTGAAATTATGTCGATTACATTTACCTATATCAGTTGATGGTTAGGTAAGGAGCATTAAACAGCGGTGTAATTCTTCATAACCATAGTACAGTTTTCAACCTACGGCGCACAAGGTTTGAGTTATTCAACTCAGGGGACTTATACAGAGTATTGTATGTTGTCCAGTGTCTATGAGGACAGAGGGGTTGGTACTCGTACTATATTCTGTTTACTTGTGACTACTCTAGTTCTTAGACATGTGTTTCGTAGAAATGCAAGGTCTAAGTTTTGAGAAGTTATAGGTATAAGAATAAAGTAGAGAACCAGGTGTTGTAAGTATCAAGATTCTTCAAGGTGATCGAAGATGTAGATACTTGCGTATGGTATTCAGTTGATAGTAATGATTATGAGAATTTGCTTCACTTTCAGGTTACTCATATATGGATGTATTCCTAAGTTGAGTAATGCTGATCGGCCTCCTTCCATTTAGTTGACATGCACTGGAAACAGTTGCATGATTTGAATCTGGTTCTAATTAAATCAGTGCCTCTGTTTCTATATTGGATATAGAACGGTTCATATCTTAACGATGTTAAGGTACATGGAGTTGTCCGGCTTATGCTTAAAACCATACTCTGGATAACTCAAGGCACGTTTCTGTAATAGCAGTTTGTGGGTTGACCCGGGCTATGACGAGGGTTGACTTTCTACCATCTGGAAGATCAATAGTGATACTGTTTTTGACTCGCCACAGTTTTAATAAAAATGGATTTTTTCAGAAAACAGTAGTGGGAGTATGGTAGAACTGGAAGTGATTCCAGAACCGCAAACGATTACAGAAAATTTAATAGGACCTAAAGATTCAATCTAGTTTGACATTCCATTGGCCACTCCGCAGATAAGGTGGGTAACCTCAGGCACCCGAGAGGTACTCCGGTAGCCTCAAGGACGGTGGCAGGGAGGTTCTTGTTTACCCAGACTTGCCATTACTGTTGTTCCAGTCTATGAGACCCGGCAGGAGGATGAGTATAGCGTCGTTCTAAACGAGCTTTAGAAGTGTACGTGTATATGATTCTGCCAGAGGGTTGTCCTAGTCAGTGGGAGCAGCGGAAGAATTGGTGGACAAGTGGCTTATGTCTATTTATAGACTAAACCAGATATAGCGGAAATAGATCATCTATTTCTGATATGACAGTCATAAGGTTTGACTTCATCAGAATAAGGGATGGATCTGTTAAGAAGCTAGTAGTGTGTGATATCCTGATATTTGGATAACATACACAGAGTAGGAAGTGATATTCCTATGCTACGATCGGTTATTCTTTGGTTGTCACACAGTGGTTTCTCCACATAGGATACATATATAATATCTGACATTCTGGTTACTAGATCTATGGTCTTAGATCTAGATTTGGGTAGTTTCCCAATTTGGGTACTTAGACAGCATTCAAAAGGTGTTTTAGAATGGACGACTCCTGGCATGGTAGTGTGCCTGCAGGTGATGGAGTCACCATCTCTAAAGGTTTCTTACAGACTGTAACAATTCAAAATAATAAAATATCATTTTTGCGAAATTTTATAATTTAATATTATTTTATTGAATATTTTAATATTTCGGCATAATTAAATGCAAATAAATGGGGGGAAATTTTGGAAAATTCTAAAATAGGGTAATTTAGAGAATTATGCCATTTCTAAGTTTTTATGATTAGTTGTATGCTAATTTAGTGTTAATCGCGATTAAAAATAATTAATCGATTTTTCTAGCTTTTTGTGCAAAACATGCACATATCATTTTCTTACACTTGTGCATTTTTCCACCATGTTTCTTTAGGGTTACTATTATAGTGAGAAGGAAATAGAAAAGAGAAAGAAAAGAAAATGGAAAAGGGGAATATTATATTGAGGTATGGTGAGAGAGAGAGAGGTATGGGTTTTCTTTGACTTTGAACTTAGCCATTCTCTTCATTCTTCTTTCATTTTCCCTCCCTCTTTCTCCCTTGCTGCTGCTGCTGCTCCTGCTCCTCATTCTCCCTCCCCTCTTCAAGCCCCAAATCACCTCAAAAACATCACCAAAACACCACTCTCCTTTCATTAAAAGTGTGCACGAGCTCGAGATATACACTTTGGACCAAGGAAGCTAGGATTTTGGCCACTAAAGGCAAACCAAGAATTTTCTTGAGTTGCAAATGAGGTAAATTTCTGGATCATTAGATGAGTTTTAGCATTTCTTATACCCCCATGCATGTTTAGAACCGATATTGTGTGTGATTGTGGACTTAAAGAAAACCTAGTTAGGGTTTGAGGAAATTGTGAGTTGTAATGTGAAATTGAGCTTAGTAGAGGCTGCACTAACACCCTAGTGATGTTATTTTGGACCCTAACCTGAACTAGAAACCAGAATACGGATTTACGGAATCGATATCGGGGAAACCTGTAAATCTGGGAGTGTATTTTGTAATCTGCCATCACCCGAGACATTCTAAAATAAAATTGGTTGGACAGTGAGATGTGCAGGCACCGTAGGACCAACACACAAAACCCCAGCCCCCAACTCCTTCTTCAGGCCGCAAATTTATCCTGTTTAGCCGCAAATTGCGGCCTGAACCCCACCATTTTGCCTCGTCTTGGTTCTGTAGCCCCTACATGCATAGATTAGACCCCTGGTATGTTTAGATTTGTCTAGTTTGACCTAGGATGAAATCTGGAGCCTATTTCCTTAGTTACTAATATGGATTCGTGCTTCCGTATTCTGTATTTATAATTCTGCATTTGCGTATTTCGTTTTACCTCGAATACTTGGTGTTTGTACGACGATATCGAGGATTGATTGATGGTTTCGAAGGCGTGCCCATAGGTCTTAACCTATAGGCCCCTTATCGTATCGTTTTGGGTTTCGTGTGCCGTTTTAGCTTTGATTTGGTTTTAATACGCAATACGATACTTTGACGTGTAGGTACCCTATGAAGACTTCGGGACGACAAGCAAAACGCGTGGTGACATCGACAATGAAGGCGCAAGATGAGTAGATTATATCTACAGGGGGATGTCGGGTGGATGGCGTATAGCACCCCCGCAGTCCATAGTTGATATATTATATTATGATAGTTTTAGTGTGTCATGGATATTATGTTAGGTGTATTATGGATAGTTTAGGGTTAGAAGTTATTAGTGTAGTTCATAGTCGCGAACCCTAGAATAGATTTACACCTACACGCATACCCTTGCATATTCATTATACTTGCACTGTGTTTGATGATATTGGATGACATTGGAGATGAGTCGATGATGTTGGGTATTGTGCCGCGAGATCGGTGATTTGATGTAATTCGTATTTGGGATACGACATGTGATCTCTATCGGGCCTTTGGACGTGTGCTTACACACGAAATATATAGATGGTATCAGTTGTACTAGACTTAGATCTGTACCCCAGATTATGTGATATGATGATAATGATACCTGATATTTGTTGAGAGGATTGTGATATTGGCCCGTACCCAGCTATTGGGATGCCGTACGACGATTTACCGTACGAGCCTATATTGATGATAGATCCACGCTCATGACTCGAGGATATTATATCGTTGTGATACTATTGAGGCGGGATCACCGACTATTATATTTATATATATATATATATATATATATCGACTCAGATTTAGGTGGTTTCCATACCCCTCCTGTTTGGCTTGATAGTTGGGTCCGTAGTTCACACTGTAGGCGTTAGATTAGACCCGAGTCATACCTATTTAAAAAGGCAAGGCTGCATGATATAGATTCTTCAATGTTGCGTCGATTAGTTGATTCCGCATATTCATGCTATTTAGATTTCATTGCTTGTGTGTATTGATATATCACTATCATGCTGCTAGGACACCAGCACCATTATCGATGATGCATATGTTCCACATACACTGCTCGCCGGCTCACACACTTCATCATCGATAATTGCCATGTCACTACACAGTAGAATTATCGCATTGAGATATGACCTTGTATGTGCATACTATTATTCCATGCTGCAGGATATATTGTTATTTGCACTTCATTTATATGTCACATGCATCATGCTCTTCTGATCTGTGCATTGAGATATGTTGTTTCTATGATATTTCTGGTTTGGAGAGAGTGGGCTGATCCGGACTGACGGATGCCCGATATATTGAGAGAGGGCTGACCTGGACAGACGGATGCCCGATATGTTGAGAGAGGGCTGACCCGGACTGACGGATGCCCGATATATTGAAAGAGGGCTGACCCGGACTGACGGATGCCCGATATATTGAGAGAGGGCTGACCCGGACTGACGGATGCCCGATATATGAGATAGTGGGGCTGACCTGGACTGGCGGATGCCCGACATATGAGAGAGTTGGCTGACCCGGACTGACGGATGCCCGATATATGAGGACTTATGTGCCGATTCTAGGCACAGGTTATATGATGTTTTCCATGATTTTGATTTTATCCTCACATTTACATGCATGATGCTTATTGTCATTGGGTGACGAGTGAACGGGATCCACGGTTATACAGACTTTGATCACATATAGACTTTTATTACATTGATCATACTTCATTTGTATATATAACAGGGTATGAGGGCGCTGTTATATATACCCTTACACCAATATTAGTGGAATGGGACGCTAATATATGTGTATTGATATCCATTTTGATACTTCATCATATTTACTTCATGCAGACATAGATTATGTTTATGACATGTTATTACCTGAGGCACTGGCACGAGTTTTTGGCACTACCTACATGTTTAGATGTTATATTGCCACCTTATCATGCTTCAGGCTTATTCTTTGAGGTTTATATATATGATTGTATTGACCTAGGATTATGTCATTCATTCTATTTCTTCTTGTAGATATTCTCTATTCACGAGTTGGCAACTCACCCCCGTTGTGCCACGGTTCTTGCAGGTTTTGCCGTACAGGTTTCATAGCGGCTTTTCTGGCACACTGCTTTCATACGGGTGAATCGCTTGGGTAGGTGGGTTCTTTCGTATCAGAACCACCATTGTACTTGTACTATTCATTGTATCTAGAAATTCCATCAACCAAAACTTGTATATTGTTTCAGACTTAGACACTAGTGATGTATTATTTCGACCTTAGAGTCGCGCTCAGTAGTATTGCGATTTTCTTGCTTATTGGAGATTCTCTTGGGGTTTGATCCTCGTCCTTCGGCGTTGTATATTATATTGCTTGTGTGGGTTGTGCTCTTTGTTTATGCGTAGCAAGTGTTTGATAAAATGCCTGACTGAAAAATTTTACAAAATATGTTTCTTTACTCTTAAAATGGTTTTAGATTTCTGGGCTTTTGGCTTACTTGGATCAGATGGAGTCCTATAGACTTCATATGGTTCAAGGGCCAGTCACGTGCTCTTTCGGATCATGACAAATTTGGTATCAGAGCGCTAGGTTAACCTTGGTTCGAGTCTAAGTTTGACTATGTGGAGCCTAGGGCGTCTATATATATACGGAACTCAGGCTTGACCTTACGGAACTTAGAACTAGTCGAGGGGGTATTAGACCCGAACTTTCGTCACGTAGGATGACCCTTAGTTGATGGAATAGGTGACTAAAGTAGAGTGACGTACCGTTGGTATGTTCCGCGGCATACTTATGACACGCTACTCCGCTTAAGGAACCTTAGGATGTACATATTTTCGAGATCAGTGATTCTCTTCATATCTATGATTATACATCCATTTGAGATCCTCGATTCTATTAGTTTCATGATCATACCTTTATTGATGCTGTTCCTTCTTATGATCATGTATCCACTCTGGATCTGTTGTTCTCTTTCTTTCCATTGATCTACTCTCTTCGATACTCGATTGAGGTTCCTGTCGCCATGTTTGAGCGCAGTTTGGGCTGCTGCTAGGGTTACGATCAGTACGAGCTCGTCTGGTACGAGGGCCGACCATTGTGTTTTCTGGTGACATGGGAACGTCTCGAGTTAGTATTGTTGATTGTGACCTCTAGTGGAGGTGAGTGCTTGGTTTGGCACCGGATGATCGAGCTATTATTAGAGCTGCCAGTTGATAGAGGACTGTTGATGTACAGCATACCTCAGAGATTATGATGTCGCCTATCATGCGGACAGATGAACCAGCTGTTGCTGAGATTGACAGGATGTCGCTTTTGGAGCTTACGAGCTGAGATCGCCGGAGCTTCCAGGCAGATATGAGACAGATGATAGCTTGTCTACCCGATTTGAGAGGCGAAGGTGATTCGTCCGATTTATGCGCCGGAGCAGGCCCAGTTGAGTTGAACATTTCCAGTATGGAGAGTCTTACTCAGATCTACAGCAGACCGATTTAGAGATGACCGCCAATGTATTGCCTTTCCTGGAAGATTGAGGCGCTATTCAGCGTACAGACGAATGAGCCAGTTGTTGCTGCAAATGATGAGATATCGCCCAGATGGTTGGAGCTACTACAGCATGAGTATATACTAAGAGATATGATGGACAGTCGCTAGTCACCGAGGGTAAATGACTAGGACATGTGATTCGTTCGCTTACTCAGATGAGAGGTCATCGGATAGATTGCTTCCAGCTAGAGACGACTTCACGCGGAGACGTTGAGAGTTGACAGAGATGATCGGATGTCAGAAATCTATTATTCCAAGTTTAAAGTATTCGGAAAGACATGCAGGCAATTATATGGACCCTCTAGAAGAATGAAACCCTAACTCGACATAATGACCGTGTGAAAGCCTTTGAACCTTAGGGTTTGCGGCAGTTCTGCGGCGCCATTAGTGAGGCTTGGGTTTGCCCTTCTACGGCTGGATTATTGATGCTGTGGTATGTACTCGATGCTGTTAAACTGTACCCAAGATGTTGAGCTCTTGGGGGATTATGAGGTTTTGACAAATCGATTGAATGGTTCGACTTCCTTCGGATGCTAGGTGGTGAGATGCATCGCTTGGGAGACTCCAGATACGAGGAAAGCCGTTAGAGCGCAGTCCGTGTAGCCATGAGAAGACGAGTTCAAATCAGTCGACATTGAAGTAGAGTGAGGTAAAGAGTTCGCAAGAGATTTGATGAGGTGGCGTTCCACTCCGCTGACATCAAAGATGCGATACGCATGCAGAGGCGTAGTTTAGGGATATACCTTCCAAAAGGAGTTGCGAGGAGTATGCAGCCGTTCCGGAACAATAATTAGCTTCAGTAAAGGACGATGACTTCCGGGCAATTCGGAAGGAATGATATTTGAGAGGGACCTCGACAAGACCTTTCTGGAATACTATACGAGAAGACCTGGACCCAAGAGGGGTCATTTTGTGCGCACTCAGCAGGCCAGAGCTCGACATCGTCGACGAGGTAGTTGACCAGGTTCGGATAAAGGACCTTACCCAGATGCGTTGCGAGTTGATCGAGGACGGACGAGTATTGAGTATTCATCCGATGGTTGGGACATGTTCCCGAGGACCTGTTCGGCCAGATATCTTCTACAGAATGATGAAGCTACAGAGTACGTGATTTCGAGTCCGTACGAGAGACTTCGGATTGACCGTGGCCAAGAACAGTGCGGTGTGTAGATAGCATGGCGTGACGTCATAGTGGACAATGATAGAGACAAGTGGAACCAGAGGTTCGCGCGAGACACTGACGAGCTGTCATTACGTTCCGTCGAGACTAGAGACCTGATATGCTTACAGAGGCGTTGGGATGCGACCAATTTCCGAGAAAATGATGTGCTGAGGACGCAGATGTCCATCGAGCGAGAAAAGAGATGTGCAAAAGTTCCAGCCTCCATACAGACCGGCATAGGCAAGATCGGAATAGACCTTGAGCGGGATTCCTTCCAGGACACTGCTGCAATGATATTTGCACCCAGGATCGGATGTGGATGTGCATTCAGAAAGCCAGAGGCCGACGCCAGTGAGATTCTGCTTTATAAGTGGTCGTGAGGATTGACCGAGAAATGACCAGAGAAGTGCCAGAACGGAATCGTCCCTGTTAGCACACCTGATAGGGCCGATGAGCCGATTGATTGTGAGATTGGTAATCCGCAGAGGAGATAAGGACCCAGTGACAGAAGACGCCAGACCGTGAGCAAGAGGCAAGTAGATGTCTGGCGCTGCTAGCATTGGATGCACCTTTAGTGTTTTGAGGTAAGATTTTAGTGCACACCAGATGCACTAAATTGGGTTTCCTTGTGCATGTCAGATACACCTGGTTTTGCTGTCAGGCACACACGTTGCTTATGACAGTTGTTGTGTGCACACCCGTTGCACCAGAATGATACTTATGTGGATTTTGTTTTCCGTGCGCACTTGACGCACAGGGTATTCTTATATACGCCCCAGGATTGATGTTTGTGGAGCCCCGACAATTTGGATTTTTGCTGAAATGTTTTAGTACTTGGGAGTTTAAATTTAAATTCGGAGACCGAATTTATTTAAGGGGGGGTAGATTGTAACAATTCAAAATAATAAAATATCATTTTTGGGAAATTTTATAATTTAATATTATTTTATTGAATATTTTAATATTTCGGTATAATTAAATACAAATAAATGGGGGGAAATTATGGAAAATTCTAAAATAGGGTAATTTAGAGAATTATGCCATTTCTAATTTTTTATGATTAGTTGTATGCTAATTTAGTGTTAATTGCGATTAAAAATAACTAATCGGTTTTTCTAGCTTTTTGTGCAAAACATGCACATATCATTTTCTTACACTTGTGCATTTTTTCACCATGTTTCTTTGGGGTTACTATTATAGTGAGAAGGAAATAGAAAAGAGAAAGAAAAGAAAATGGAAAAGGGGAATATTATATTGAGGTATGGTGAGAGAGAGAGAGGTATGGGTTTTCTTTGACATGGAACTTAGCCATTCTCTTCATTCTTCTTTCATTTTCCCTCCTTCTTTCTCCCTTGCTGCTGCTGCTCCTGCTCCTCATTCTCCCTCCCCTCTTCAAGCCCCAAATCACCTCAAAAACATCACCAAAACACCACTCTCCTTTCATTAAAAGTGTGCACGAGCTCGAGATCTACACTTTAGACCAAGGAAGCTAGGATTTTGGCCATTAGAGGCAACTCAAGAATTTTCTTGAGTTGCATATGAGTTAAATTTCTGGATCATTAGATGAGTTTTAGCGTTTCTTATACCCCCATGCAAGTTTAGAACCGATATTGTGTGTGATTGTGGACTTAAAGAAAACCTAGTTAGGGTTTGAGAAAATTGTGAGTTGTAATGTGAAATTGAGCTTAGTAGAGGCTGCACTAACACCTTAGTGATGTTATTTTGGACCCTAACCTGAACTAGAAACCAGAATACGGATTTAAGGAATCGATATCGGGGAAAACTGTAAATCTGGGAGTGTATTTTGTAATCTGCTATCACCTGAGACATCCTAAAATAAAATTGGTTGGACAGTGAGATGTGCAGGCACCCTAGGACCAACACACAAAACCCCAGCCCCCAACTCCTTCTTTAGGCCGCAGATTTATCCTGTTTAGCCGCAAATTGCGGCCTGAACCCCACCATTTTTCCTCGTCTTGGTTCTGTAGCCCCTACATGCATAGATTAGACCCCTGGTATGTTTAGATTTGTCTAGTTTGACCTAGGATGAAATATGGAGCCTATTTCCTTAGTTGCTGATTTGGATTCGTGTTTCCGTATTCCGTATTTATAATTCTGCATTTGCGTATTTCGTTTTACCTCGAATACTTGGCGTTTGTATGACGATATCGAGAATTGATTGATGGTTTTGAAGGCGTGCCCATAGGTCCTAACCTATAGGCCCCTTATCATATCGTTTTGGGTTTCGTGTGCCGTTTTAGCTTTGATTTGGTTTTAATATGCAATACGATACTTTGATGTGTAGGTACCCCATGAAGACTTCGGGACGACAAGCAAAACGCGTGGTGACGTCGACAATGAAGGCGCAAGGTGAGTAGATTATATCTACAGGGGGAAGTCGGGTGAATGGCGTATAGCACCCCCGCAGTCCGTAGTTGATATATTATATTATGATAGTTTTAGTGTGTCATGGATATTGTGTTAGGTGTATTATGGATAGTTTAGGGTTAGAAGTAATTAGTGTAGTTCATAGTCGCGAACCCTAGAATAGATTTACACCTACACGCACACCCTTGCATATTCATTTTACTTGCACTGTGTTTGATGATATTGGATGACATTGGAGATGAGTCGATGATGTTGGGCATTGTGCCGCGAGATCGGTGATTTGATGTGATTCGTATTTGGGATACGACATATGATCTCTAGCGGGCCTTTAGACGTGTGCTTACACACGCAGTATATAGATGGTATCAGTTGTACTAGACTTAGATCTGTACCCCAGATTATGTGATATGATGATAATGATACCTGATATTTGTTGAGAGGATTGTGATATTGGCCCGTACCCAGCTATTGGGATGCCGTACGACGATTTACCGTACGAGCCTATATTGATGATAGATCCGCGCTCATGACTCGAGGATATTATATCGTTGTGATACTATTGAGGCGGGATCACCGACTATTATATTTATATATATATAGACTCAGATTTAGGTAGTTTCCATACCCCTCCTGTTTGGTTTGATAGTTGGGTCTGTAGTTCACACTGTAGGCGTTAGATTAGACCCGAGTCATACCTATTTAAAAAGGCAAGGCTGCATGATATAGATATTGAGGTAGATTCTTCACTGTTGCGTCGATTAGTTGATTCCGCATATTCATGCTATTTGCATTTCATTGCTTGTGTGTATTGATATATCACTCTCATGCTGGTAGGACACCAGCACCATTATCAATGATGCATATGTTCCACATACACTGCTCGCTGGCTTACACACTTCTTCATCGATAATTGCCATGTCACTACACAGTAGAATTATCGCATCGGGATATGACCTTGTATGTGCATACTATTATTCCATGCTGCAGGATATATTGTTACTTGCACTTCATTTATAGGTCACATGCATCATGCTTTTCTGATTTGCGCATTGAGATATGTTGTTTCTATGATATTTCTCGTTTTGAGAGAGTGGGCTGACCCGGACTGACGGATACCCGATATATTGAGAGAGGGCTGACCCGGACTGACGGATGCCTGATATATTGAGAGAGGGCTGACCCGGACTGACGGATGCCCGATATATTGAGAGGGGGCTGACCCGGACTGACGGATGCCCGATATATTGAGAGCGGGCTGACCCGGACTGACGGATGCCCGATATATGAGATAGTGGAGCTGACCCGGACTGACGGATGCCCGACATATGAGAGGGTGGGATAACCCGGACTGACGGATGCCCGATATATGAGGACTTATGTGCCGATGCTAGGCATAGGTTTTATGATGTTTTCCATGATTTTGATTTTATCCTCACATTTACATGCATGATGCTTATTGTCATTGGATGACGAGTGGACGGGATCCACGGTTATTCAGACTTTGATCACATATAGACTTTTATTACATTGATCATACTTCATTTGTATATATAACAGGGTATGAGGGCGCTGTTATATATACCCTTACACCAATATTAGTGGAATGTGACGCTAATATATGTGTATTGATATCCATTTTGATACTTCATCATATTTACTTCATGCAGACATAGATTATGTTTATGACATGTTATTACCTGAAGCACTACCTACATGTTTAGATGTTACATTGACACCTTATCATACTTCAGGCTTATTCTTTGAGGTTTATATATATGATTGTATTGACCTAGGATTATGACATGCATTCGATTTCTGCTTGTAAATATTCTCTATTCACGAGTTGGCAACTCACTCCCGTTGTGCCACAGATCTTGCAGGTTTTGCCGTACAGGTTTCATAGCGGCTTTTCTGGCACACTGCTTTCATACGGGTGACTCGCTTGGGTAGGTGGGTTCTTTTGTATCAGAACCACCATTGTACTTGTACTATTCATTGTATCTAGAAATTCCATCAACCAAAACTTGTATATTGTTTCAGACTTAGACACTAGTGATGTATTATTTCGACCTTAGAGTCGCGCTCAGTAGTATTGCGATTTTCTTGCTTATTGGAGATTCTCTTGGGTTTTGATCCTCGCCCTTCGGCATTGTATATTATTTTGCTTGTGTGGGTTGTGCTCGTGTGGGTTGTGCTCTTTGTTTATGCATAGCAAGTGTTTGATAAAATGCCTGATTGGAAAATTTTACAAAATATGTTTCTTTACTCTTAAAATGGTTTTAGATTTCTGGGATTTTGGCTTTACTTGGATCAGATGGGGTCCTATAGACTTCATATGGTTCAAGGGCCAGTCACGTGCTCTTTCGGGTCGTAACACAGACTAAAGAGTAGAGGGATGTGCATGATTGGCAGATCACTTGCTTAGGCAATTGAGTCAATCATGAGATGTCAAGTACCACACCAGATGTTTTTGCACTAGATGTAATAAGTTGATATTGATCCAATCCTGGAGAAACATTCGGAAGCAGTTTTAGAACATAAGTGGATGTTCTAGAGATATGATAACAACAGGCTCTTTTGGGAGACAGTTATCATTCCAGGCTTCCAAGGTGACCTGGATGACAGAGTGACTGTCAGAGTTATAGTTTTCCCTCTGACGAGGGGCGGTATTTTGGACAGGTGGTCCAAGCGGATACTGAGGGAGGCATGGCGCAGGATACTGATTAAGTTCAGTCGACGATACAGTCTAAGAAGTTTGGATTTGGAGTTCATTTATGAGCTAGGTCCCATCAGATATCCAGACATATTCTAATACAGGTATTGCTCATTTCGGGAGATGGTTCTCTCCGTGAACTTGAGATAAAGAGAGATATAGAAAGAAACATCAGCGCGGATCCACTCACTGAGGCTATTTCTCGAACACAACAGTTTCACAAACGGGTTTTGTGAAACTGATTAGTAGAGGAGTTGGGTGTTCGGTATCACACGGGCTGTGAGTATGCGACATCGCAATAATTAGCCTTAAGTGCAAGTAGGAGATTGTTAGATATAGTGCCTTCAGAGTCAATTATTGGATCACAGGCATGTGATTGCAATGATTGAGGGAGGACTTATACCGGTATGACAGTTTTACTCAAGATGATAGTATGCTATCTGGTTTATCTTTGTCATCGTGTACTGCTTTAGACGACCTTACAGGTCGCTATTACACGTTGATAGAGCCCTTAGGATTCTTGCTTGACGGCCAGCAGTATGATGGTGATCATATACATGGGAGCTGGGGTCTATAAGCACATCCTTAAAGTGTCCCTAGTCGTGGGAGTTTTCGAGATAGGGCATCGATGCTCCGGAGTAGACTAGTGTATACAGTGGTGACCCCGACGATAGGAGGTGACCGGTCTCACAAGCCATTGGTGTCAGTTGGATCACCTAAGATGTATATAGGTGCTCATTGGGTTATGAGTACACCGGACACGACTCGCCGGGAACATGCTAGTTGGTATTATACCTGACGTCAGATAGCAGTTCCCTGGTGACTTGTGTACAGGTTAGTTCATCGACCTGAGATCGTCATTTGTCTCATATGAGTTCCCACTGTATTTTGATTACTACCCTACCACGGCTCAAAAGAGTCGTGCAAACAGGTTTTAGTTGGGTACAGTCCCGAGCCACATGGAGGCAGTGAGCGGATCGGCAGGGGTTTCGTCTCTCCCGGTATTGGGGGTAAGATTGCGCTGTGTCTAGGAGAGCCATTACACAAAGTCCTTGGCTAATGCAGGAGATTTACTGGTAGGTATTCTAGTAGTATCTCAGGGTGTTCTGGGCTACACTCCGACACGGCTTGTACCGCTTTTGGGGGTCTGACTTTTACCAACCCTCTGGGCCCGCCATGCAATGCTCATAGACGAACGGACCGGACTGTACGGATATTGTCACTGATAGGCTCAGTAGGGTTTCAGGATGAGTGTGCTCATCGACCTCCCTTTTGGTCAATACCTGCTAGCCCGTTACGTACGGCTAATACCTCTGTCGTGCTAGTGGTTAAATCCACAGCCAAAGTATTGACGAGTCTTTAGAGTCCCCCACAGACAGTTTCTCAAGTTTCGGGCGAAACGTTGTAGAGTCCGTATGGATTTATGGTAGGGTTCGAACGTACGCGTGCACTTGTGCACGTGTCATGGTTCGGACCGATAATACTAGCGGGCTTTGGTTTAAGCCGGATCCTAGTATTATACAGTGTAGATTTTGTCTCATTGCATTTGTATTCGGTCGGAATACAAATGCGGGTATGTATATACAGTCTCGGGGTTATCCTGTAATTTATTACGGGATCGCTTTTTGGAGTTGCCGGTTTGCATTCCGTTTCGGCCATTTTTTTCTATCCTTTCATGGCTGATTTTTGCATTGAGGGGGTCCTTTTGTAAAAGTGGCTTTTACAAAATGCAAAGGGGTTTTTGTGGTACATGGATGCTTCATGAGGGTTCTAGATGAGATTGATTCCTTTTGCATAATTTCTTAGCATTTATTGTGAAAAGGATTGGAAAAGATTTTGATTGGATTGATTTGGCTAAGGGATGTGAGGTTCTCTTTTTGCTTATCATCACCCCTTGATTTTTCCTACATTCACCTCCCTTCATTACCTCCCTCTCTCTATATTTGGCCGGCCAGTAGAAATTGGCAGAGGATTCTTTTTGGTATGGGGAAAATATTGATATCATTCGGATCGGTACAAAATTCCTAAGCTTCATTTTCCCATTGATTATTTCTTCTCCACTCCAAAATGACAACTTCATAAACCCTCGAGACACAGCATTCTACACATATTCTACAGCAATCTTGGATACATCGGCTAGCCAACTTCGTGTCCGAGTTGCCTCGGTTCAGAGGTGGGAGCCCGTAAAAAGACTCGGTGATGTGCTGCCCTTCTAACGAGGAGATCGAAACCGGAGATGCCGTGAGGAGCTTGGGATGGTGGCCAAAGACTGAAGGACACGGATCGATCAGTATAGCCTTCTATCCCTTCTCTAGATAGCTAGTTGTAGGTTAATGGTTTGATCCGGGAAAAAGCATACGATAGCGCCGGTTTTCTAGTTTAGAAAAGTTTTTGCTTCCGCATTTTGGCCTCGGACAGACGGTCGGGGCGCTACCGTAGACTTACATATCTAATATCCAAGATGTAGAGTTAATTGAAAAACAGTTCTCAGTTTCAAACACACTTGAAGCGGAAGCATCACCATACTTCTTCTTCTTGAGATCAACAAGATACAGAGCACAGTTGTGTTTCCAAAGTCCCGACTTATGGTAGTAAAAACATTCTCCTTTTCCACTTCCCGCGGCCCCAGATATGTCTTTCCCCTTCGCCTTTTTAACTCCACCTTTCCGTTTGATGGGTTTCTTCTTCTTATTTTCCTTGTACTTGGCTTTTGGGACGGAAGAGGAAGATGGCCCAACAATCAAAGCGGGAGTCTTCGCTGTTTTCAGCGAGCTCTATGCACTTCTTAACATATTGAGAAGTTCAGGCAGTGATTTCTCTGAATCGTTCATATTGAAATTCACTATGAAAGAAGCAAAGGCGGGGGGGGATGCAGAACAATATCCGTATATTGCTCATTATCCATTGTCCATCCCAGTTCCTCGAGTTCTTCTATAAGACCAATCATTTTCAAAACATGTTCTCCTACTGATGTACCAGGGGCCATTCGCATCTGAAACAACTTTCTAGATGTCTCGTATTGCAAAGTCCGAGACTGCTCTTCGTACAACTCCTTTGTATGAAGAAAGATAGATTGAACATCCATCTTCTCATGCTGTTTCTGATGGATACTGTCCATAGAAGCCAGTGTGAGGCATTTGGCGATATTACAATCAATATCCCATGTTTTTCGGATCTCCCTATCCGAAACAGATGATTTAGGTCCTGGGATGGTTGGGGCTTTGGTTGTGAGGACATATGATACTTTATCATACGTAAGTGCAATGTTCAAGTTCCTCAACCATTCTTTATAGTTCGGTCCTGTCAGTTTGTTTTTTTCTAGTAGAAACTTAAGTCCCATCATCGGTATCTGCCATTAGGGGAGAGAAAAGAATACACTCAGCGAAATGCTCTTGCAAAGAATTAGATTGGTTATTATCTTATCTAATCGATATCTCCTACTGCTTTAATCAAATTTTATTTCAAAACCTGAAAAGAAAACTAGCCAGGATGAATTACATTCTATAGTTTCGCTAACCGGTCGGCCCGGCCAGTGTCGATACTTTGAGAGAGGTTTCCTGTGTTTCGCACAGACTTAATTAAAATAAACCTCATTTTCCCAGAGGTCAAACCCCGATGACATCTTTCTAGACACCTATTGGATTAGCTAATTGCAAAATGCAAAACTCTCCTGAGAGTAACTCTTACTCACAGTGGGATCGGGATTCAACTATCATATAGATGGTATGCAATCTCATTGAAAATTTCAACTCTTGAAACTCCCGATATAATTTTTACCCCTAGTAACTTATAACCTTGGCTATGGTCAAAATATCATAAGAACTAGTCAAGTTCTACCCATCATTTCGAGATTAACTAGACCCACCCATATGACCCTTGACTATGATAAACATAATCACATGAATGTCCTAACTAATCGCATCATATGCGGTGTAGGAAGACATCACTTAGCTATCGTACACTACGCCTCAGCTATGGTCGACATATGTAGTACGAAAACTAAGTACTCTGGTTCCTAAAATGATGGAGGGTTGCGGATGGTTTTTAAGAAAACCTTTAACGCTTTGAACTTGATATCGTTGTAGAATCAAAACAGTTTAGAAAAGGAGTGGCTTAAGCTCCGCATCTTTTGAAACTTGCATTTTTCATAAAAAGGCCGAGTGGGTTTCAAAACCGATTCTACAACATCTTTAGGTTTCTTTTACTTTACATTAATCTCATTAATGTAGTCCCATCATTTAAATTTCTAAGCCATCACAGAAAAGAAACGAAAATAGAACGTATACTTATACCATCCGCATTCGCCACAATGTCCCGTTATGCACTATTAGGTTACTTAACTAACGGCATAGCGGGACGGGACTAGCGCGGGTGTAAAATATAAGCAACGTTTATTATATATCATATACATATATAATAATAATAAACCATTCGCCTCAGATACTAAGTAATCACATTAAAGAATATCAATCCAGCAGAAGCATATATGAAAATAAAAGGATATCTAGGAGGTCCGTATTTAGTATTCAATTATCAATAGAAAATACGGATTCCACGGTCACGATGAATAGCCAAGCCCACACCCCTAGACTCCTACAAGAGAGGCAAGTGATCCTGCCAATTCTAGAGTTTAGGAGACCCAGTCTCGACTGCTCGAGATGGCCTCTCACTGAACCCTAGAACCCGATCACTTGTACTCCCTTCCTTGGGTCTATCCTAATGCGGAAAAGTAAATAATATACAATAATGGTGACATCATCTTCTACCCTGAAGTGCCCCAAATTAAAGAATATTACATACATTTAACTTTTACATGAATGAAAATAAACACTCTCATCTCACATAAAACCCCCGGCTATTCGATCGCGACAATCCTGCATCATATCTCAGCAAAACATAATATCTAATATCATCAACGTAAGCAAGTATGCGTATCCCGATTGTCGTTGATGTATAGCAATGAAGCCGGCGATACACCACATACTACGCTTACGGTCGCAGAAAAGAAAGTAAAAAACAACAATTGCAATCACAGATATCAAGACGATGTTTAGTGTTTCGATCAAATCAACAAACACCTATGTTTTACCCCAAGAGCTCAACACTTGAGCAAAGTTATAAATACTCAAAAATCGCTCCACAATGTCTTATGATCCAGCCGTAGAAGGAGTTAACCAACGCCTCACCTATGACACCACGGCACTACGACAAACCTGAAGGTTCGTTCGCGGTTCCGTGGGCATAGAATCAAGTTAAGGTTATTATGATCTTCTAGAGGGTCTATAGGATACTTGCACTACTATTGAATACAAAGGTAACTTATGAAAAACAGAACACTTGGAAATTTCAGCGGGGCAGAAAGTGTAGTGTTAGTGTATATGCCCTAGAGGCCATTACTGTATCATACTAGTTTGTATATTACTTAATGGAAGCTTGGGATATTCACAGTTGTATAGACAATCATTCTCAAAACGGCAGTATGCTATTTGGTTTGTTTCTACATCAATATGTGCATATATTTCTTTTAGCATATCGCTTATACATATTAGTGGAGCCCTTAGGATCTTTGCTTGATTACCAGCATTGTGATGGCAGTCACACTAGTGGGGGTTGGGTTGTCTATAAGCACATCCTTATATAGGTCCCTGGTCGTAGGATTATTGAGACATGGCATCGATACTCTAGAGTAGACTAGTGTATACGCTTCTCATCCCAGGAGGGGAGATGGTCTGTCCCACAGCCATCGGTATGTCGTACTGGAGATAGTATATAGCTGCTCGTTAGGTTACGAGTACACTGGACAGGACTCGCTGGGAACTGTTGGTTTGGTATTATACCTATCGTCAGTTATCAGTTCCCAGGTGACATGAGTACAACTTAGTCCGTTTACTTGACACTGTCACTTCGCCTCGAGTGTGTTCCCACTGTTCTTAGATTACTGCCCTACCATGGCTCAAATGAGTCGTGCAAACAGGTAGTAGTTGGGTGCAGTCCCAAAGCACTTGGAGGCAGTGATAGTTAGACAGGATTCGTCTCTCCCGGTATTGGGAGTTGATATCGCGCTGTGTCTAGGAGAGCCATTACACAAATTCCCTGGCCAGGGCAAGAGATATATACCGGTAGCATCTCCAGTGTTTTCTCAAGGTGTTCTGGGCTACACTCTGACATGGCTTGTACCGCTATTAGGAGACTGATGTTTACCGCCCCCTAGGCCCGACATACGATACTCTCAGACGAACAGACCGGACTGTACAGAGATTGTCACATTCAGGCTCAGTAGGAGTTCGGATGGGTTTGCTTCATCGGTCTTCTTATCGGCATCTACCTGGGGACCGTTACGTACAGCTAGTACCGCTTGCGGCCTGTAGTTAAATCCATTGCTAGTGTAGTGTCGAGTCTTTAGAGTCCAACACAGAGGGTTGTTCGCCTTTTGGCAAAACAGAGTAGAGATCGCATGGTTTTGCGATAGGGTTTGTTCGCATACGTGCATTTGTGCACGCTTGGTGTCCGGGCGGTTATTACTAGCGAGCTTTGGTTTAAGCCAGATCCTAGTACATGTTTTGGGATTGGTTTTATCTCATTGTATCCATTTTCCTCGGAACACGGATGCGGGTGTGTATGTACAATTGACAAAGGCAGAGGAATCTCATTGGGGTTTTTGACCGTTGACTTTTTCTAAACCCTAATGAGAATGAGAAATATGATTAGTAATATTAATTAAGGATAATTGTGCCATGGTTAGGGTTGGTTGACTATTTTACTTGTTGACTTTTGTTGACCATCATGATTTCTTTTGCAAAGATACTTCTTGAAGCTTGCATTAATCATTAAATATGAAATGATAATGGTCACATCAACTAACCATCACAATTTTCCTAATTATTATTATTATTCTCATATTTTCTCATATGAGAGCAAGGTTGAGTTTTATTCTCTCATTCTCTCTTGCTCATTCTCTCTCTTGCTAAGCTCTCCCTCTTCCTCTCTCTCAAAGCTCTCTTATTTCATGAGTTGAAAAACATGAGCTTTGTGAGATAAAACCATCAAGACAACTATCTACTTATTCTAGGGTTCTTATTCTAGCAAGCCAAGCACTCTGGTTACCTCTTGATTGAGGTAGGAGCTCAAGGTAGAGGCCTTCGGGTGTATCTTTCTTCGGCAAAGAGAAGACGACGAGGAGGAGCCATCTACACTACTCCAAGGATCTAGTAACAAGGAGGACCATAACAAAAAGAGAAGGAATTCAAGAATTAGGTATAACCATCTAACCTAGTAGCTAGAACTTGTAGTTAGTTTGTTAGTTTTTGTTTAGCAAAGATCCTCTAGTTTTAGTCCATGTTACCTTGTGTTAAAAATCCAATTTTTTTACCTATTCCGCTTCTCCGTAAGCACCGGGGTGGATAACGTGGACTTACAGTGGTATCAGAGACTAGCTAAACAACAACCAACATGTTAGCAAAGTCATTAGAACTTCGATCGCGAAAAAAATCCTGAAAGCACACCGAAACTTGTATTTTCTGTCGATTTTTAAAACATGCCTAAAAATATTTTCAGTGACATGAAAAATACAAGCAGGCTTTTTAGAGAAAATTGAAAAAAAATTAGGCGCCTGAATCACTCATAAGACCGCGGATCCGCGGCCGATCCAAGCGATCCGCCGCGTATCCGCGGCCGAGTCAACTCGGCCATGCACCAAATTTCTTCTGGGGTTCTCTGGGTTAGTTTTGTGTATTCTGGGAATTTTGTTTCTGCCCAGATTTGTCAAAGTACTGGGTTTTACTTGGGGTAGTTTAAAATTGGTATATTGATCGAAATTCTGTAAACTCTAGCTAATTGGTTATATCTGTAACGTGATATATGTACTGAATGTCGACTAATCGCTATATGTCGATTAGTGGGGGTTGTACATATCTGTAATCTGTGATGTTGGATTGTGTATATAAACTTGTTGGACAGTCGCGGATGAATAGCCGGGGTTTGTGAGATGGGAGTTTATTTATCTTTCATTTGATGTAAATTGATGTAATATTATTTTTATGGCCGCACATCTGGGTTGAGGTTGTAGCCGCCATTGTATATTATTTCTTTTATTGTTTTTGCTCCTAGGATAGACCCAAGGAGGGGTGCACAAACTACCGCGTACTTTGAAGTGCCGAGTGGTCTACACACATTGTTGAGGGAGGTTGCTTCACTTCGGGTACTTGGCGGGTAGTTTGCCGCACCAGTAGGGGTCTAGGGCGGGGTGTGGCTATTCATCGCGACTGTGTAATCCGTCTTTCGTTTCAGGCTCGAACAAAACGCGGATTCCTAGTATATCCAATGTTTTCATCTGTGATCTGGAATGGCTATCATTGCATCTGACGAATGTATATATCTATATATGATATCTAGTAGGCGTTGCTTATGTTTTGCATCCGCGCTAGTCAGCCCCCGCTCTGTCGTTAGTTAAGTAACCTAACGGGTGATGGCGGGCTCCCGTGGCGAATGCGGATGGCATAAGCGTACGTCATATTTTCGTTGTTTCTGCAATGGTAGGATTAATTAATGGGACGCATTATATTAATGCAATGAAAACAAACCAAAGTTAAATCGTTGGAACACTTTCAAAACCACTCGGTTTCTTTTCAAAACAGAAAACTTTTAAAAAAACGCGGAGCTTAAACCACTCCTTTTTAAAAGCTATCAGCTTCCTTTGATTATATCAAGTTCACTACGTTCACGGTTTCGCCAAAACCATTCGTAGCCCTCTGTCATTTCAGCTAAATATTCAGTAGTATTCAAGCTATGTATTTTGACCTTCGCCAAGGCATAGTGATTGCTAGCTACCGAATATTTATCTGTTGCATAGATAGATGCGTTGGTTTGAGACAGTCGTACTACCATTTTGGCATTCGTTAAGGGTATGTACAGGTGGGTTCAAATTAACCTGGTAAATGACGGGTAGAACTTGACATGTGACTTATGATATGTTGGCCTTTGTTAAGGTCATAAGAGCATGAGCAAAAATCAACATCGGGAGTTTCTAAAGAAACTGAAACTTGCTAGTGCTACATACCATTAGGAGTGTGATGATTCTGGTAGGATTCCTTCAGCTTTATCACATAATGATATTTGGATCCTGATCCTACTGTGAGTATATGCTACTCCTCGGGAAACTTTCTCACTTAACGATCAATACTATAAACCAAGTAGGTGTCTAGAAAGGTGTTAACGGGGCTACGCCCATAGGGAAAAGAGGTTACTTAATTAAGGAACTACACGAAAGCGTCGTTAAACCTCCCTCGAAGTACTAACACTGGCCTGACTGAACGGTTAAGCAAGTATTTTACGGTGAGATCGATCCCAACTAATTCTTCTTTTATGGTTTGAGGAAGGATTCGAGAAACAGTGGGAGCCATCCTGTTTAGATAAACTAAAAACCACTCTAAATTTGCAAGAGCATCATGCTAAAGTGTTTCTTCTCTCTCTCCTAATGGCAGCGACCAAACATCATGACCGGCCTTAAGATACTACAAGATAAAAATATACTGACATGGCCAAACTACAAAGATTGGCTCAGGAATGTCAAAATGGCAATCACTTATGACAAGTTGGGGTAACTCCTTACCACCAAAGCCCCCGCTATCCCAGATCCTCAATCCAGCGTCTCGGATAAGGAAATCTATAAGACCTGGAGATTGACTGCGCGAAGGCCAAGTGTCTCGTGCTTGCCTATATGGACAATGAACATCAGAGGAGGCACGAGAATATGGACCTTGAATCCATATTTCTCCATACTAAGGATCTACATGGAGAGCAATCCCGTATCGCCAGATATGAAGTCTCGAAAAAGTTATTTTCAGCGGGATTGGCCGTCGGATCATCTGTATCGGAACACGTGCTTAAGATGATTGGCTAAATTGAAGAGCTCGCGGACCTCGGGACCACGTTAGAGAACGAGCTCTACACTGACTTGATTCTCCAGTCCCTTCTTTCCAGTTACGCCCAGTTTATCCTGAACTTTAACATGCGAGGAAAAGAAGTTGAACTTCTGGAACTCCTCAACGTGTTGAGGAGTGCAGAGGGCACCCTACAGAAAGTAAGAGAAACACGCGCTTTGTCTGTTGGAGGACCTTCTTATTCTAGGTCCAAGGCGAAAGCCAAAAAAAAGAAGAAGAAGGCCCCCATCAAACCAAAGGGCGGAGTTAGTAAAGTAGAAGCCAAGAGAAAGGCAAAGGTAGCAATGGTAGCGGGACAGCTTGTGGGGAAGGAAGAGTGCTTTTATTGTCAAAAGAAAGGACACTGGAAAAAAGATTGCAGGGCTTGGAAGGCCAAGAACCAGGACCCGAAACAAGTTGTGGCTTCAGCTTTAGGTGTGTATGTTATTGAAGACTGTCTATCAATCAATTCTACCTCCTGGGTATTGGATACCGGATCAGGATCTCATATCTGTAACTCTTTGCAGGCACTGAGAAAGTGTAGGGTTTTGAAGGCAGGTGATATGACCCTCAGAGTTGCGAACGGAGCAGGCATGGATGCTGAGTCCATAGGGGACTATCACCTAGGAGTGACAGATGGACATGTTTTGATTTTGTGCGACTGTTATTTTGTACCCAGTGCGACTTGTAATATCATATCTGTATCTTTAATGTCTAAAGAAGGTTATGATTTTGCATTTGTAAGCAATGTTGTAAACATCCACCTTAATCATGTTTTGATTGGGTCGGGTAAATTAAGTAACGGTATATACGTATTGAACCAACCACAGATTTTCAATATCCAGAATACACACAAAAGAAAGTCTCCAGAATTAAATCATGCTTTCTTGTGGCAATGTAGACTGGGTCACATCAATGAGACAAGGTTGACTAAGTTACATAAAGAAGGATATTTGGATCAGTTCGAATTTCAATCATATGCAACTTGTCAATCATGTCTCAAAGGAAAGATGACAAATGCTCCGTTCACTGGACACGGAGTAAGAGCGAGCGAGCTCTTGGGAATCGTACACAGCGATGTATGTGGTCCAATGTCTACACATGCACGAAGTGGTTATTCTTACTTCATTACTTTTACGGATGATTTTTCAAGGTACAGACATGTCTTCTTAATGAAGCATAAATCTGAAGCCTTCGAAAATTTCCAGGAATACAAGAATTAAGTAGAAAAACAAACAGGCAAAAGTATCAAGACACTGAGATCTGATCGAGGTGGTGAATACTTGAGTGCCGAGTTCCTGGGTTACTTAAAAGAGAATGGAATTCTCTCTCAACTTACTCCTCCATACACCCCACAACATAATGGTGTATCAGAGAGACGGAACCGAACCCTATTGGATATGGTACGTTCCATGATGAGTAACGCTGAGTTGCCGCGATCTTTCTGGGGATATGCAATAGAATCAACTGCATATCTTTTGAACCGAGTTCCAACTAAGACAGTGCCTACCACACCATATCAGATATGGAGTGGAAAGAAACACTATCTTCAATATTTGAAGATTTGGGGATGTCCAGCTTTTGTTAAAAAGCAGCATGCGGAAAAACTCGAGGCACGCTCAGTACAGTGCAAGTTTGTGGGATACCCAAAGAACTCCAGGGGGTATCTTTTCTATTACGCAGAAGAACAAAAGGTTTTTGTCTCTCGTCAAGCCCACTTTCTGGAACATCAGTTCGTAGAAAAAGAAACAAGTGGGAGCGCAATAGAACTGGAAGAAATTCCAGAACCACAAGCTATTACTGAAAGCTTAGTAGAACCAGAAGGTTCGAAAGAACAGGACATTCCTGCGCCGCTCCGCAGGAGTAGTAAGCAGTCTCATCCTCCTGAGAGATACTACGGTTTTCTCATAGACGGGGATAGAGAGGATTGCATAATTGATAATGATGAGCCGACTAGCTTCCAGCAGGCCATTCAGAGCACTGAATCGGTAAAATGGCTGGATGCAATGCGGACCGAGATGGAGTCCATGTACACCAACAAAGTATGGACTTTGGACGTTGCTCCTGAAGGGGTAAAACCCGTGGGCTGCAAATGGATCTTCAAAAGGAAGATTGGTGTAGATGGACAAGTTGAGACCTATAAGGCTAGACTTGTTGCAAAGGGTTTTCGTCAAAGACCTGATTTGGACTATGACGAAACCTTTTCTCCAGTAGTTATGCTCAAATCCATTCGGATCCTTCTTGCCATTGCTGCCTTCCACGATTATGAGATTTGGCAGATGGACGTAAAAACCGCTTTTCTAAATGGAAATTTAAAGGAGTGTGTCTATATGGACCAGCCAGAGGGTTTCATTCAGAGTGGGAGCAGCGGGAAGGTGTACAAGTTACTTAAGCCCATTTATGGACTGAAGCAGGTATCGCGGAGTTGGAACATCTGTTTTGATGAGACGGTCAAAGAATTTGGCTTTATCAAAAATCCAGATGAACCATGCATTTATAGTAAAATTGTAACACGAACTGTCGTATTCCTCGTTTTATACGTAGATGGTATTCTTTTGATAGGAATTGACATTCCTATGCTACAATCTGTCAAAGAGTTCTTGTCACACAGATTCTCCATAAAAGACCTGGGTGATGCCTCTTACATTCTGGGGATTTGGATCCATCGTGATAGGTCCAAAAGGATATTAGGACTTTCACAGTCTAGGTACATCGACACCATACTGAAAAGATTCAGTATGGAAGATTCCAAGCGCGGTAATTTACCGGCTTGTCACGGGATCACCCTCTCCAAAGAGATGTCTCCCAAGACTGATTTGGAAAGGGATCGCATGTCTATTATACCCTACGCCTCTGCGGTAGGCTCTATAATATATGCGATGTTGTGTACCAGACCAGATGTAGCTTATGCACTGAGTGTGGTAAATCGGTATTGTTAGTTATATGTATGCCCTAGGGGCCATTACTGTACATTGGATGTATAGTGTAGTGGATGCTTGGACATATATAGGGAGGACTTTCTTGCTCGACATGATAGTATGCTATCTGGTTGATCTTTACCTTAACGTGTACACTGATAGTCTCTCTGATACATGTTGGTAAAGCCCTTAGGATGTGTACTTGACTATCTGGACTATGATGCGGATCATACTAGTGGGGACATGGTAGTCCATAAGTACATCCTTGAAAGTCCCTAGTCGTGGGTGTATCGAGATGGGGCATCGATATACCAGAGTAGACTAGCGTGTACCTTCTCGACCCATACAGATGGGCAATGGATGATCCCATATCCATTGGTGTTTGACATCAGAGATGATATACGGGTGCTCAGTAAAGACTGGGTATACTGGACGGACTCGCCGAGAACTCCCAGATGGTATTATACCTTACGTCAGATGGCAGTTCTCTGGTGACACTAGTACAGAGTAGTCTGTTGACCCGAGATCGTCATAGAGACTTGTGTGGTTCCCACTGTGCTTTGATTTCCATCTTACCACGTCCAAGAGGGCGTGCAAAACGGTGGTTTTTGGGTACAGTCCCGAGTCACATGGAGGCAATGAGCGATAGGAGGAGATTCGTCTCTCCCGGTATAGGGAGTTGATGTTGCGCTGTGTTCGATTGGCTATAACCGGAAATCCCTGGCCAGGGTTGCTGAGATTTACTGGTAAGTGTTACCAGTAGTTTCTCGAACTGTTATAGACCTCATATCGACACGACTTATCAAGCTATTGGGGTCTGACGTTTACCACCCCTAGGCAAGATATGCGACATATCAGACAACGAGACCGGAGTGTACGGTAAGTGTTACTGGTTGGATTCACAGGAGTGTGAGCGGGCTTGCTCGTCGATCTTCTGATCGCTCAATACCCGGGTGGCCGTTACGTTTAGCAGACCGCTTGCGGCTTGTGGGTGCTTGATATGATCATCACCTGCTGCCGGCGTATTGACGAGTCTTTAGAGTCCTACACAGAGGTTTCCTGGCTCAAGCGAAACGAAATAGGAGCGCATATGAGATATGTGCGGGACCGAGAATAATGCGTGTATGTGATACCGTATTCTATTCTCGCGATGAATGTATCGATATGTTTTATGCGATATAACCTAGTTATCGAATCAAGGATTGATTCGATAAGTCGATACATTGGATATTAGTCGGTTATATGCGATGTGACCGGATCGTTAAATCAAGTGTTGATTTAATGATTTAATGCATAATTATATATTTGATATATTACTTTGCATTAACAAGTATTGGTTCACTTTAAATGGATTTTCTCGCTTGCTTTGCACAAGTTGTATATATGATATACTTTTGTGCACTTGTTTGTATCATGTTTGATGATACATGTTAACTTGGTTAAGTGTAAAGATTAAACCATGGTTAAGTTAATGATTAGGGTTTTGTTTTTCTTTCTTATTTATTTATTTATTTATTTTGGAAAGAATAAAGAGAAAATGGTGGCTTTCTTTGTTTGTAGTTGAATCTTCATGAAAGTTTGACTTTGTAACCATTTTGTCTTCATGCTTAACCTTAACCATTTAAACAAACCATGGTCTATTCTCTACACTTAACTAGGGTTAGGATATGATAAGTATTCTTATTATTTTACTTTTTTAAAATACTTATCATATTCTTTTCTTCTTCTTCTTCATCTTCTTCAAAGAAGAAAACCTAGACTTCATCAATGGTGACTTGATGAAATGAGTGAGAAATCCAATTCTAAAGTGAACCCACTTCCTATTTCTTCATCCTCTACCTCTTGCCAAGTAGTAGAGTGTGTTTCCTTCATAAGTTTTCTTGACTTGGTGAAGTTGGAGCTTGATCTAGCGATGCCTCGACGTAGATCATCTTCGGCATCGTCGTCGATGACCTAGCCCGCTTTTTCTCCGATGAAGCCGACGCTAGAGCCCAAGATCCGATTTGTACAGCGAGGAGACTTCATCGCGGAGCCATGGAAGTGGAGAACCGGATCTACAAAGGTTATATTTCCGTTTACCATTCAGTTAAGTTGTTAACTAGTTTCTTTTTCGCCTAAACTTCTAGCCAACGATCCGTATTAGGGTTTCTCGGCACCGTAATTTTTGAAATTGGCATGGTTGATGCCTTGTGAGACCTCTTGAGAGTGCCTAGGAACCCTACAGGTATCAGTCAAACCCTAGGGAGAAGCACTGGATAGCGGTAAAGAACATTCTGAAGTACCTGAGAAGGACTAACGATATGTTTTTGGTTTACGTCGGAAAAGACCTCCAGATGGAGGCCTTTGCTGACTCCAACTTCCAGAGTGACAAGGATGACTCCAAATCCATGTCGGGTTATGTCTTTACCCTCAATGGAGGGGCGGTGTGTTGGAAGAGTTCCAAACAGGAAACCGTTGCTGACTCAATGATGGAAGCGGAATATATCGCAACATCAGATGCCACAAAAGATGCAGTCTGGATGAGGAAGTTCTTGACAGAACTTCATGTGGTTCCGTCCATTGTTGATCCAATACCTATGTATTGTGACAACAACGGGGCTATAGCTTTAGCAAAGGAACCCAGGTCCTATCAAAAGTCAAGACACATCTTGAGGCGCTATAACCTGATCAGGGAGATCGTGGATCGCCGTGAGATCGAGGTTCGGAGGGTTGCTACAGAAGATAACACTGCAGATACATTCACTGAGGACATACCCCAGACTCAGTTCGAGCGGCTGATCGAGATGATACGTCTTCGATACGCCAGTACATGGCCCTAGTGCAAGTAGGAGATTGTTAGTGTATATGCCCTAGAGGTCATTACTGTATCATACTAGTTTGTATATTACTTAATGGAAGCTTAGGATATTCACAGTTGTATAGACAATCTTGCTCAAAATGGTAGTATGCTACTTGGTTTGTTTCTACTTCAATATGTGCATATGTTTCTTTTAGCATATCGTTTATACATATTAGTGGAGCCCTTAGGATCTTTGCTTGGTTACCAGCGTTTTGATGGCAGTCACACTAGTGGGGGCTGGGTAGTCTATAAGCATGTCGTTATATGGGTCCCTGGTCGTAGGATTGTCGAGACAGGGCATCGATACTCCAGAGTACACTAGTGTATACGCTTCTCATCCCAGAAGGGGAGATGGTCTGTCCCACAGCCATCAGTACGTCGTACTGGAGATAGTATGCAGGTACTCATTAGGTTATGAGTACACTAGACAGGACTCACTGGGAACTGTTGCTTTGGTATTATACCCATCGTCAGTTATCAGTTCCCAGGTGACATGAGTACAGCTTAGTCCGTTGACTTGACACTGTAACTTCGCCTCTAGTGTGTTCCTACTGTTCATAGATTACTATCCTACCACGGCTCAAATGAGTCGTGCAAACAGGTAGTAGTTGGGTGCAGTCCCGAAACACTTGGAGGCAGTGACGGTTAGACAGGATTCGTTTCTCCCGGTATTGGGGGTTGATATCGTGCTGTGCCTAGGAGAGCCATTACACAAAGTCCTTGGCCAGGGCAAGCGAGATATACTGGTAGCGTCTCCGGTGTTTTCTGAGGGTGTTCTAGGCTACACTCCGACACAACTTGTACCATTATTAGGGGACTGCCGTTTACCGCCCCTAGGCCCGATATGCGATACTATCAGACGAACAGACCGGACTGTATGGAGATTGTTACATTTAGGCTCAGTAGGAGTTCGGATGGGTTCACCCCATCGGTATTCTTATCGGCATCTACCTGAGGACCGTTACATACAGCTAGTACCGCTTGCGGCCTATGGTTAAACCCACTGCCAGCGTAGTGTCGAGTCTTTAGAGTCCCACACAGAGAGTTGTTCTCCTTTGGGCAAAACAGAGTAGAGGTCGCATGGTTTTGCGACAGGGTTCGTTCACATACGTGCACTTGTGCACGCTTGGTGTCCGGGCAGTTATTACTAGCGGGCTTTGGTTTAAGCTAGATCCTAGTATATGTTTTAGGATTGGTTTTGTCTCATTGTATTCATGTTCCTCGGAACACGGATGCGGGTGAGTATGCACAGTTGACAGAGGCAGAGGAATCTCATTAGGGTTTTTGACCGTCGACTTTTTCTAAACCCTAATGAGAATGAGAAATATGATTAGTAATATTAATTAAGGATAATTGTGCCATGGTTAGGGTTGGTTGACCATTTGACTTGTTGACTTTTGTTGACCATCATGATTTCTTTTGCAAAGATGCTTCTTGAAGCTTTCATTAAGCATTAAATGTGAAATGATAATGGTCACATCAACTAACCATCACAATTTTCCTAATTATTATTATTATTCTCTTATTTTCTCATATGAGAGCAAGGTTGAGTTTTATTCTCTCATTCTCTCTTGCCCATTCTCTCTCTTGCTAAGCTCTCCCTCTCTCCTCTCTCTCAAAGCTCTCTTATTTCATGAGTTGAAAAACATGAGCTTTGTGAGATAAAACCATCAAGACAACTCTCTACTCATTTTAGGGTTCTTAGTTTAGCAAGCCAAGCACTCTAGTTACCTCTTGGTTGAGGTAGGAGCTCGAGGTAGAGGCCTTCGGGTGGATCTTTCTTCGGCAAAGAGAAGATGAGGAGGAGGAGCCGTCTACACTACTCCAAGGAGCAAGCAACAAGGAGTACCACAACAAGAAGAGAAGGAGTTCTAGAACTAGGTATAACTATCTAACCTAGTAGCTAGAACTTGTAGTTAGTTTGTTAGTTTTTGTTTAGCAAAGATCCTCTAGTTTTAGTCCACCTTACCTTGTGTTAAAATTCCGTTTTTTTACCTATTCCGCTTCCCCGTAAGCACCGGGGTGGGTAACGTGGACTTACATGGTGTTTGATGTCCGTTCGAACTGTTAAAAATAGTCAAGGTTACCAATTTAGTGTCAAATAATATGACTACGAATCACTATGAATTAGCCCCAAGTCTAAACAATCATCACATGAAAATTGGGCTAAGCAAACAATACCAGAAACCCCAAACTGAACCCAAAAGAGCACTGGAGCAATACGGGGGGGGAGGGTTCTGAGGGAAGGGGGCCGGCCTGCTCGGTTTTGGGCGGTGTGCTCGGCCAAAATCCGAGCACTCCCCTCTGTATTTCTCCTGTGCTCTTATAAAAGCCCAAATGTGACTCTACAGTTGTTAAAAAAAATTTTAGACGACTTTTAAAAAATTTCCAGAGAGCATATCAAGGGTTCCGTAATATCGTATTTTAGTAGTCGGTTTCGTTTTCGTATTTGTTATAACACTAAGTCCAGAATTCTAGCGTGGCTCTGATACCATTGTTAGGTTTCCTATCCACCTTCTAAGGAGTATGGAAGCATCACACATGCCACTTTAAAATTTCAAGAGGTGCTAAGCAAACTAGGCATGGATCTTTAACTAGAATACTTGGGTAACATCACATGTATCACATACAAAAACTATTCTATCACTAAGTGAAAGGAAGACAACCATTGTAGTCCTCTTTGTAGTGACTCCTAGGATCGTTAAGAGTTAGAAAAGCTTGCAAGTTAGCTTCTTTTTCCACGATGATCCACCCGAAATCCACTTAGTCTAAGCTCCTAGCTTCAAATGATCAAACAAGATGATGAAACTAAACACTCTAAACTAATTGGTTAGATTAGAGTAGAATGATGAGGTGGTTTGCTTTCTTTTATCAAAATCCTTTCTTTTTATCTCTCTCTCTCTCTCTCTCTCTCTCTCTCTCTCTCTGGAAGAACCTAGAGAGCAAGGAGGAAGAAGATGATGAAGGCAAAAGCTTTTGTGAAAATGATAAAACTTATGAAAGAAAATAGAAAATGTAGTATATGTATTTTCTATCTCTCTCTCAACCATGGTTTCTATAATATCTAGATATTTAGTAAATTGGTTAAAAGCCAAAAGAAATGCTTAATCCATGGTTAAAAAGTGAGTGAAGTGGGGTTAACTCAAAGAAGAGTGTAGAAAGATAACCATGAATTAACCTTTGTCTTTTTCTTTTGTTTTAAAAAAAATACTAATAAATATCCATATATTATAATTCCATGTAAGTCTTATGTTTCCTTCAAGTGTGTATCATCAACCATGATACTTTTGTATGTATGTGTCAATGCACATCAACATGTGCATACATACATGCAGTTTAATAAAAAGAGTTTTGAATAAAGAATAAAATAAAACTAAAAGCCAAAATGTTAAATCAACAATTGATTTAACAATCCGGTCATATCATATACGACCTGACCAATAGTAAAATGCCCGATTAACATACGGTATCACTTAATCGTATTCAATCGGGTCCCCGCGCATATCCCATATGCTCACCACATCTTTTCGCCTGGCCTAGGGAACTTCTGTGTGGAACTCTAAGACTCGTCAATACGCCGGTAGTGGGTGATGATCATATCAAACACCCACAAGCCACAAGCGATCAGCTAAACGTAACGGCCACCCGGGTATTGAACGATCAGAAGAAAACCAGCAAAGCTGTCAAAACTCCCGTCGAGCCATCTGGAAACACTTACCGTACAGTCCGGTCTCCTCGTCAGATATGTTGCATATCGAGTCTAGGGAAGGTATCGTCGACCCCAATAACTCAATAAGTCATGCTGGTGTATGGATCATAACAGATCGAGAAACTACTGATAACGCTTATCAGTAAATCTCAGTAGCCCTGGCCGGGGACTTCCTGTTATAGCCAATCGAGCATTGCATAACATCAACTCCCAATACAGGGAGAGATGAAACCCCTCCTATTGCTCATCGCCTCCATGTGCCTCGGGACTGTACCTAAAGACCACCTGTTTGCACGACTCAGTAGAGCCGTGGTAGGGTGGAGATCAAAGTACAGTGGGAGGACACATAAGACTCTATGATGACCTAGGGTATACAGACTAACCTTTACCAGTGTCACCTAAGAACTGCTATCTGATGATAGATATAATACCACATAGGAGTTCTCTGCGAGTCCGTTCAATGTACCCACTCTCCACTGAGCACCCGCATACATTCTTTGGTGTCATCACACCAGATGGATATGGGATCATCCATCGCCCATCATATGGGACAAGAATAGTATACGCTAGTCTACTCTGGAATATCGATGCCCCGTCTCGATACACACACGACTAGGAACAGTTCAAGGATATACCTATAAACTACATGTGCCCCACTAGTATGATCCGCATCATAGTCACAGTAGTCAAGCATATATCCTCAGGGCTTTATCAACATGTGCAAATGAATAAAAGCATGATCAAGTCAACATCTCAGATAAAGTAAACCAGATAGCATAATATCATGTCGAGCAAGAAAGTAATCTATATATATACATGTCCAAGCATCCACTATACATATAATGACCTGTAGGGCATACATATATCCAATAAACACTCATCTCACATCCCCGGCTATTCATCCACGACGATCCAATAAAATTCATATCCACAAACCAACATCACATATATGTGCAACCCTCACTAATCGACATATAGCGATTAGCAGACGTTCAGCACACATATCAAACACAGAAAACCCGATTAGCAAATAACTTAGAATTTCGACCGATAAACCAAATTTTGAGTCTACCCCATAAAAAATGCTGTACACAAACAATACTGGGCAGAACAAAATATACCCAAAATCGCAATTCACAAAAATAGAAATACTGTAGAAACTCGGACCGAGTCGCCCTTGAATTGGCCGCGGAACGGCGACTAAGCGCACAGTTTGGCCGCGTTTCCGCAGCAGTCTTGGGGAATCAGGAACCGAAATTTCTCTAGTGTTCTTAGAAAACCCTGCACATATTTTTATGGCCTCTGAAAATATTTTAAGACCAGTTTTAAAATTCGACAGAAAACATGGTTTTCAAATGTGATTTTGGGATTACTTCGTCGATCGAATTTCTAACACTTTGTTAACTAGCTAGTAATGGTATAGTAGGTTCTGATACCATTGTAGGTCGATGTCATGCACCTCGTGGGTTCGGGGAGATGGAATTTGCAAAAAATGATTTTAATATGCATCGCAACACCAAAAAAACACCATGATCGATACTAAACCCTAACTAGTTAAACATTTAAGAGGTTTAACTACTTGGATGAATGTTATACTTCCGTGTACTAGTCCTTCGGGTCTTTTCGCTGTCCTCCACCTCATCATAAGCTCCTCGAATTGTTTGGATCGATGCATCCTCGTCGGCCTCCTCGAGTCAAAGACGATCAATCCGAGAGTCTATAGTCCAGGCTCCAACCTCTAAACCGAAGTAACTAGTGCACCTAGTTCGCTAAACTAGATGTCTTAGATGATGTAGAGGGTGAAGATGAATTAGTATATCTTTAAATTCCCTACGTTTCTCAATACATAAGACATGAAGGTTTGGAGGAAGAAGAAGGGGAGCTTGAGGAAATGAGAGTGAAGATGAGCATTGAAATGAAGAATGCACTCTCTTGTGAATAAAGAACCATACCAATAATGCATAAGAAAATATCTCACCAAAAAATCAAGCATGGTTCATGAGTCACCAATTGAGTCATAGCATGAGTCACCAAGTGGCATGCTTCATTTAATGTAAATCTCCACCTCATTTCCTCCACCTCATAAATCTTTTAATCAAAAGATTAAAACCCAAATGAGGTGATTTCTTCTAGAAGCAATCTTGAGTAGGGGCAACTTTTTATTGCCCCTACGATTAATTCGTAGGGCCATCAGGTTGTCTCTACAGTGCTCTATGGATTAATTTAAAAATATATAAATGTAATCTTTTATTTGGACCTACGGAGCCACAAAAGAAGGACCTACGGATTAATCCGTAGGGGCAAAGAAGGGTAATTTATTAAAAAAAGCCTCTGAAATTTCCTCATCTCCCCCAATTTTTCCCACCAACTTCCCCGCGCGCGCGTCGTCCCCTCAGTCTTGTCACCCACCGGACTTCTTGTCACCAAAACTTCTCGTCGTCGTCGTCAGCTCAGTCTCCGCCACCACCTTGTCGAGCTCCTCCATGTCAGTCTCGCCACAGTCTCAAAATTTCCTGCTTGTCGCCATCTTTCCGCCACCACCTCGTCGAGCTCCATCCCCGTCCTTCTCCACCTTGTCGAGCTCCTTCCGCCGGTAAAACTACAAGTGATCTGAGTTAATTTCCATTTTGAAGTATTAATTATTCTTAATTTGTGTTATTGTTGATTTTAGGGTTAAGGTTAAGGTTATTTCCGGGTTAATTGGGGGTTAATTAAGGTTAGGCTTAGGGTTAGGGTTAATTAGGTAGGTTAGGGTTAGGGTTAGGGTTCGGTTTGGGGTTAGGGATAGGGTTCGGTTATGGGTTAGGGTTAGGGTTAGGTTTCTGCTATTGTAGCTTTATAATAGTATAGATTTTTCTACAATTGTAACTTAAACAATGTAAGACTCTTTTTTCTTTTAATTTTATATCTAATTATGAAAAATGAGGAGATTCTTAGATTTTAAATTCATAGTATAATTTTCACTTCTAAGAAATTAAAAAAAAATCAACTATGCGAATACTTGTTCTCTAAAAATTCCTTAACTATTTTAACCTTCAGCATATTAAAAAATATGTTTTCTTAAAGATTCACAGATCCTTTAATTAGATATAAAATATGTATAAAAAATTGAACCAATACTTTAATTAGACATATGGCTTCATAAAACCCATGCATCACACGTGCAAAATTCTAGTAAAATTTAGGGGTATTTAACTAAAAACGGTATGCGGTTTTACCTTTTATGAGAAACCACAATATGGTTTTTCCATTAGACCCTGAAATATGCACCGTTAACAAAAACCCATTTAAATGTTAAATATGATATATAAAATGAAATTTCTATCCCTTATATTTAACTACTTAAAATTTAGATATTCATCAAAATCCAACCTCCAATTTGATTGCTTTAGAGAAAACCATCCTGAATTACGCACTGTTAGTGTGAAACTACCTAGCAAGATGTGTTTCGAAAACGCTGTATACATTAGGGTTAGGGTTTAGGATGCACTAGTTTCTTTAGTAGGATACTCGAACGCACAACTTTACCGTAAACATAACTCTTCATATAAGAACTTAGTTCTCTCTCTAGTTGAGATTTACGGAAGCGAATCTCCCAACAAGTTGAGAATTTAATTCTCATCGGAGAGATTTTGTTCTGCAGATTCAAAATTTAGGGGAAAAGAACTAAGTTAAAAAGAAATAACAGGGATATATGGGAATTTAATTCCTCCAAAAATTAGGATTAGGGTTTAAGGTGCACTAGTTCCTTCAGTAGGATACTTGATGATAAAATAAATGCACAACTTTATTGTAAACGTAACTTTTCATATAAGAACATAGTTCATTCTCTGGTTTAGATTTGCATAGCGAATCTCCCCACAAGTTGAGAATTTAATTCTCATCGGGGAGATTTTGTTCTGCAGATTCAAAACTTATGGGAAAAGAACAAAGTTAAAAAGAAATAACAGGGACATATGTGAATTTAATTCCTCCAAAAATTAGGAACGGACAATTTTACCGTAAACTTAACCCTTCATATAAGAACTTAGTTTTTCCTCTGGTTGAGATTTGCAGAAGCGAATATCCCTACAAGTTGAGAATTTAATTCTCAACGGGAAGATTTTGTTCTGCAGATTCAAAACTTAGGGAAAAAGAACTAAGTTAAAAAGAAATAACAAGGACATAAGGGAATTTAATTCCTCCAAAAATTAATGTTAGGGCTTAGGCTGCACTAGTTCCTTCAGTAGGATACTAGATGATAACGTAAACGCAGAACTTTACCGTAAACTTAACTTTTCATATAAGAACTTAGTTTTTCCTCTAGTTGACATTTTCATAAGCGAATCTGCCCATAAGTTGAGAATTTAATTCTCATCTGGGAGATTTTGTTCTGCAGATTCAAAACTTAAGGAAAAAGAACTAAGTTAAAAATAAATAAAAGGGACATATGGGAATTAAATTCCTCTAAAAATTAGGGTTAGGCTTTACGGTGCACTAGTTCTTTCAGTAGGATACTCGATGATAATGTAAACGCACAATTTTACCGTAAACATGACCATTCATATAAGAACTTAGTTCTTCCTCTGGTTGAGATTTGCAGAAAGGAATCTCCCCAGAAGTTAAGAATTTAATTTTCATCGGTGAGATTTTGTTCTGCAGATTCAAAACTTGGGGGAAAAGAACTAAGTTAAAAAGAAATAACATGGACATATAGGAATTTAATTCATCTAAAAATTAGGGTTAGGGTTTAGGGAGCACTAGTTTCTTCAGTAGGATACTCGATAATAACGTAAATGCACAACTTTACCGTAAACTTAACCCTTTATATGAGAACTTAGTTCTTCCTCTGGTTGAGATTTGTAGAAGCGAATCTCCTCACAAGTTGATAATTTAATTCTCATCGGGAAGATTTTGTTCTGTAGATTCAAAACTTAGGGGGAAAAAACTATGTTAAAAAGAAATAACATGGACATATGGGAATTTAATTTCTCTAATAATGAGGGTTAGGGTTTTGGGTGCACTAGTCCCTTTAGTAAGATACTCGATGATAACGTAAACGCACAAATTTTCCATAAACTTAACCCTTCATATAAGAACTTAGTTCTTCCTCTGGTTGAGATTCGGAGAAGCGAATCTCCCCACAAGTTGAGAATTTAATTCTCATCGGGTAGATTTCGTTTTGCAGATTCAAAACTTAGGGGAAAAGAACTAAGTTAAATAGAAATAATATGGACATATGGGAATTTAATTCCTCCAAAAATTAGGGTTAGGGTTTAGGGTGCACTAGTTCCTTCAGTAGGATACTCGAGGATAACGTAAAGGCACAACTTTACCGTAAACTTAACCCTTCATATAAGAACTTAGTTCTTCCTATAGTTGAGATTTCCATAAGTGAATCTCCCCACAAGTTGAGAATTTAATTCTCATCGGGGAGATTTTTTTCCGTAGATTCAAAATATATGGGAAAAGAACTAAGTTAAAAAGAAATAACATGGACATATCGGAATTTAATTCCTCCAAAAATTAGGGTTAGGGTTTAGGGTGCAGTAGTTCCTTCAGTAGGATAGTTGATGATAACGTAAACGTATAATTTTACCATAAACTTAACCCTTCATATAAGAACTTAGTTCTTCCTCTGATTGAGATTTGCATAAGCGAATCTCCCCACATGTTGTGAATTTAATCCTCATCGGGGAGATTTTGTTCTGCAGATTCAAAACATAGGGGAAAAGAACTATGTTAAAAAGAAATAACAAGGACATATAGGAATTTAATTCTTCCAGAAATTAGGGTTATGGTTTAGGGTGCTCTAGTTCCTTCTGTAGGATACTCGATGATAACGTAAATGCACAACTTTATCATAAACTTAATAATTCATATAAGAACTTAGTTTTTCCTCTGGTTAAGATTTGCAGAATCGAATCTCTCTACAAGTTGAGAATTTAATTCTCATCGTGGAGATTTTGTTCTGTAGATTCAAAACTTAGGGGAAAAAATTAACTTAAAAAGAAATAACAGAGACATATGGGAATTTAATTCCTCCAAAAATTATGGTTAGGGTTTAGGGTGCACTAGTTCCTTCATAAGAACTCGATGATAACGTAAACGCACAACTTTACCGTTAACTTAACCCTTCATATAAGAACATAGTTCTTCTACTGGTTGAGATTTTCAGAAGTGAATCTCCCCACAAGTTGAGAATTTAATTTTTATTGGGGAGATTTTGTTCTGCAGATTTAAAATTTAGGGGAAAAGAACTAACGTAAGAAGAAAAAACAGGGACATATGTGAATTTAATTCCTCCAAAAATTAGGGTTAGGGTTTAAGGTGCACTAGTTTCTTCAGTAGGATACTCGATGATAACGTAAACGCACAACTTTACCGTAAAGTTAGCCCTCCATATAAGAACTTAGTTCTTCTTCTGATTGAGATTTGCATAAGCGAATCTCCTCATAAGTTGAGAATTTAATTCTCAATAGGGAGATTTTGTTCTGCAGATTCAAAATTTAGGAGAAAAAAACTAAGTTAAAAAGAAATAACATGGACACATGGGAATTTAATTCCTCCAAAAATTAGGGTTAGGGTTTAGGGTGTACTAGTTTCTTCAGTAGGTTACTCGATGATAACGTAAATGAGCAAATTTATCATAAGTTTAACCTTTAATATAAGAACTTAGTTCTTCCTCTGGTTAAGATATGCAGAAACGAATCTCTCTACAAGTTAAGAACTTAATTCTCATCGAGGAGATTTTGTTCTGCAGATTCAAAATATAGGGGAAAATAACTAAGTTAAAATGAAATAACAGGGACATATGGGAATTTATTTCCTCCAAAAATTAGGGTTAGGGTTTAAGGTGAAGTAGTTTTTTCAGTAGGATACTCGATGATCACGTAAACGCACAATTTTACCGTAAACTTAACCATTCATATAAGAACTTAGTTCTTCCTTTTGTTGAGATTTACATAAGCGAATCTCCCCACAAGTTGAGAACTTAATTCTCATCAGGGAGATTTTGTTCTGCAGATTCAAAATTTAGAGGAAAAGAACTAAATTAAAAAGAAATAACAGGAACATATAGAAATTTAATTCCTCCAAAAATTAGGGTTAGGGTTTTGGGTGCACTAGTTCTTTCAGTTGGATACTCGATGATAACGTAGATGCATAAATTTACCGTAAACTTAATCATTTATATAAGAAATTAGTTTTTCCTCTGGTTGAGATTTTCAGAAGCGAATCTCCCCACAAGTTGAGAATTTAATTCTCATCGGGGAGATTTTGTTCTGCAAATTCAAAACTTGGGGAAAAAGAACTAAGTTAAAAATAAATAACAGGGACATATGGGAATTTAATTCCTCTAAAAATTAAGGTTAAGGTTTAGGCTGCACTAGTTCCTTCAGTAGGATACCCGATGATAACGTAAACGCATAACTATAACGTAAGCTTAACCCTTCATATAAGAATTAAGTTCTTCCTCTGCTTGAGATTTGCCGAAGCGAATCTCCACACGAGTTGAGAATTTAATTCCTATCAGGGAGATTTTGTTTTGCAGATTCAAAATTTAGGGGAAAAGAATTAATTTAAAAATAAATAACAGGGACATATGTGAATTTAATTCCTCAAAAAATAAGGGTTAGGGTTTAGGGTGCACTAGTTCCTTCAGTAGGATACTCGACGATAACGTAAACGCACAACTTTACCGTAAACTTAACCCTTCATATAAGAACTTAGTTTTTCCTCTGGTTGAGATTTGTAGAAGCGAAGCTCCCCACAAGTTGAGAATCTCATCGGGGAGATTTTTTCTGCAGATTCATAACTTAGGGGAAAAGAACTAAGTTAAAAAGAAATAATAGGGACATATAATAATTTAATTTCTCCTAAAATTAGGGTTAGGGTTTAAGGTATACTGGTTCCTTCAGTAGTATACTCGATGATAACGTAAACGCACAACTTTACGGTAAACTGAACCCTTCATATAATAACTTATTTCTTTCTTTGGCTGAGATTTGCAGAAGTGAATCTCCCTACAAGTTGAGAATTTAATTCTCATCGGGGAGATTTTGTTCTACAGATTTAAAACTTAGGGGAAAAGAACCAAGTCAAAATGAAATAACAGAAACATATGGGAATTTAATTCCTTCAAAAATTAAGGTTAGGGTTTAGGGTGTACTAGTTCCTTCAGTAGGATACTTGATGATAACGTAAACGCACTACTTTACCGTAAACATAACTCTTTATATAAGAACTTAGTTCTTTCACTGGTTGAGATTTACAGGAGCGAATCTCCCCATAAGATGAGAATTTAATTCTCATCGGGGAGATTTTTTTCTGCAGATTCAAAACTTAGGAGAAAAGAACTAAGTTAAAAAGAAGTAACAGGGAAATATTTGAATTTAATTCCTTCAAAAATTAGGGTTAGGGTTTAGGGTGCACTAGTTTCTTCATTAGGGTACTCGATGATAACGTAAACGCACGACAACCTTAAACCTAACTATTCATAGAAGAATTTAGTTCTTCCTCTGGTTGAGATTTACAGAAGCAAATCTTCCCACAAGTTGAGAATTTAATTCTTATCGGGGAGATTTTGTTCTGCAGATTCAAAACTTAGGGGAAAAGAACTAAGTTATAATGAAATAACAGGGACATATGGGTATTTAATTTCTCCAAAAATTAGGGTTAGGGTTTAGGGCGCACTAGTTCCTTCAGTAGGATACTCGATGATAACGTAAACGTACAATTTTACCGTAAACTTAACCTTTTATATAAAAACTTAGTTCTTCCTCTGGTTGACATTTGCAGAAGCAAATCTCCCCACAAGTTGAGAATTTAATTCTTATCGGGGAGATTTTGTTCTGCAGATTCAAAACTTAGGGTAATAGAACTAACTTAAAAAAAAGTAAGACGAACATATGGTAAATTAATTCCTCAAAAAATTTGGGTTTAACCCTATATAAAGAACATAGTTCTTCAAACAAATGATGATGATCCAAGATCCTCAAAACTGAAATCTTGATGATCATCGTTAACTAAAAATGTCATTAATAGGTGATCAATATCTCTAAGAAAACTTAAGAATAGCTTAATGACTCGTTAGTGCTTAGCACTATTTTGAAGTCTCACGTGTTTCCCACGTGAGTGCTTCAAACGAACAAAAAGAAATAACAGGAACATATGGGAATTTAATTCCTCCAAAAATTAGAGTTTAACCCTATATAACGAACTTAGTTCTTCAAAAAAATTATGATTTATTCTTTTCAACCCTACACAAAGCGCAAACACACTAACAATCCTAAACTTAAGCGAAATCATAAATTGAAACACAGATACACAGAATACAACTGATACTTGGGTATCTTTAAATATAACTTTGTTTATCGATAATTTATTTATTTCAACAAAAAACTTGTATCTACGGATTTCTTCTTTGTCAGTAACCATTCCGTTCTTAGATTTCTCAATATAGTCATCATAACCTACAATTTATATGTTATACAGTCTGACATGGCCCATGAGTACATCAGAGTTAAAGACTGGATGTACGTGGATTGCCAAAAATGTATGCAACCTAAGTTTTTCGCAAGATTTGCTGCTTTCATTGAATTTGCACGCGCACATAATAAGATCGTGTTAGAGAAGATTCTCTACCCATGTGATAGATGTGGGAATACGTACTGGCAGAAAGTAGAATTCATAAAGCTTTATATCGCTAAACAAGGTTTTACTAGACTATATACAACTTGGCTATATCACGGGGAAGGAGAAGAAGACGGTAATGCGGCAGAAGAAGAAGGAGAAGACGGTAATGCAGCAGAAGAAGAAGGAGAAGACGGTAATGCAGCAGAAGAAGAAGACGATAATTTCTTTCCAGGAGAAGAAATGGAGGATATGGTAGATGCTGCCCTAGGTGATAGTATTCGTACCGAAGATGACATTCCTTCTTATCAAGGACCGCGTGCGGATAACTATGAAAAATTCATGAATGATACTAGAAGTCCAATTTATGAGAATGCAAAGTATTCCACCCTATAATGGTTCGTCTAACTTTTCCATATTAAGCGCCTAAATGGATGGAGCAATAAGTCATTCATGATGCTTCTGAAGTTCTTGAAAGATTCTATGCCCCCGGGAAATAACATGCCCGACAGCTGGTACGGAGCCCAAAAGATGATGTCTGATTTGGGTCTGAAGTTTGAGAAAATTCAAGCATGTCCTAAAAATTGCGTGTTGTACCGGAAAGAGAATTCAGATTTGAAAGAGTGTCCAACATACGTACAGGCCAGGTTTAAGCCGAAAGATTCTGATAAGAAGCCCGATATACCTGTCAAGATAGCACGATACTTTCCCATAATACAAAGCCTGCAGAGGCTATTCAGGTGCAAGAAAACAGCCGATGCAATGATTTGGCATCACCGTGCACCTCCAAGTGAAGATGAAAAAATGAGTTATCCAAGAGATTCACCGGCATGGAAGGATTTCGATAGGAGGAAAGAAATATTTAGTACTGATCCTCGCAATGTCAGGATAGGACTCGCTAGTGATAGCTTCTGTCCATTTAACTATATGTCTAGAAGCCACAGCACATGGCCCGTTGTAATGATAGTTTATAATCTGTCGCCTTGATTGGCTATGGATCAATCCTACTTTATGATGCCTCTTCTTATCGACAGACCAAACTCACCGGAAAACAATATCGACGTCTATCTCTGACCTCTGATTGATTAGTTAAAATCTTTATTCATTGATGGTGTAGAGACTTATGATGCAAACACAGATACAACCTTCACACTGCGTGCGGCTTTAATATAGACAATTAATGAATTTCCTGTATATGGAATGCTATCAGATTGGTCCGTACATGGTCATAAAGCATGCCCTTATTGCCATCAATATACAATATCGAAATTCTTGAATTTTAGCAGGAAGGTTTGTTGTTGCGGTCATCGGCGTTTCCTGCCATTAGACTGTCCCTACAGATTAGACGTTGCTCACTTTGATGGTCATCAGAAGCTTCTTGGGCCTCCAACCTCCTTGTCCGGAGAGGACATGATTGCTTAGTGGGATGGTTACAATAATGTGACTTTCGGGATAGATCCGGCAAAACAGGTGAAACCACCGTACTGGAACAACTTAAGTATTTTCTTCGAGCTTCCGTACTGGTTAACAAATTTAGTGCGCCATTGTCTGGACATCATGCACATAGAGAAGGGAGTATACGAGAACGTACTCAACTTGCTTCTTTGTAAAGACGGAAAATAGAAAGACAACCTCTGTTCTCGGATGGATCTTCAGGACTGGGAAATTAGAAGTGAATTGCATCCTAAATCAATCGCGGGTAAACTGGGAAAGTTTGTACTTCCCAATACCACGTATCATATGTCACAACCGGAGAAGAAAAGATTCCTGCAGGTGTTGCATGATTTGAAAGTTTCTATAGGCTTCTCAAGATCATTTAGAAAGAAGATAAAATTTGTGAAAGGTAAGATTGATGAGTTGAAAAGTCATGATCACCATGTTATTATGGAGCACCTTCTTCCATTAACCCTCAGGACTTCCTTTTCCGAATTGGTTGGTCTACTAATCAATGACCTTTATTGCTTTTTTAGAGAATTGTGTGCTAAAACCCTTGATGTTATGACGCTGAAGAATCTAGAAAATTATATTTTATTGATACTTTGCAAGATTGAGCGTATTTTCCCACCGTCATTCTTCGATATCATAATACACCTGACTGTTCATTTTGCAACCGAGGCTAAGTTAGTCGGATCGGTACAATATCGATGGATGTATCCCGTCGAAAGGTACGTGGAATTTTTTGTTTCACGCAATTTTTAAAATTATTGTTGTCTTATATGCTCGTATTTTTATGTAACATATTTTTCTTTAGATACCTTTACACTCTAAAAAAGTATATACGCAATAGAAATCGACCAAAGGGTTCTATCATGCAAGGTTATCTTCTAGATGAAGCAACCACATTTTGTTCCTGGTATCTGGATGAGAACATTGAGATGAAGCTTAACCGGCCTCAGAGAATTCAGGACCGGCCATATGGTAAAGCTGATTATAAGAGAGTAGAGACTATGCTTATTAACAAGATATATCGATTTATCCTCCTCAATAGCGCATGTCTTGAAGAAATTACAGAGTAAGTTTTTTTGGATTAATTTTTATATTTGTGTCTGTGTGTATGAAACGATATAATAATAATGTCATAATTTATTGATGAGAACAAAAATCATATTAACGAGATACGTGAGGGGCATCCTGATTGGAATGATGAACGATTTGAAACTATCATCAGGATAAATTTTACGGTTGGGTTGCAAATCATGTAAATTTGAATAATATGTTATTGCTACCAGTATTAATCTAAACATATATCGTTATTTTTTTGTCGTAATTTTTTTTGTCAGATCCACGATCCAAACTTGTCTGCATAATTAGAGTGTGATTCAAGATGTTTAGCTCAGTTTCCTACTATAGAGGTTGCATATTATAAAGGATTCGGTGTCCTTGGTTACGTATTTGAAGTTAAGGATGTAGATATATCTTGAACCACTCAGAATAGTGGGACTGCAACGGCAGCATCGGATGGTGTGATTTGTTATGGATACTTAAATTGCATACTTGGCATCCATTATCACGGACGATCAAAACCGTTTTATATATTTCAACGTACTTGGTACGATACACGAACCGATATAGATAAGTGGAGAAACAATCTCGAGACTTGGAAAGATGAATATAGATTGACTAGTGTGAACAAATTTTGATTTTACGGTCAGGAAGATCCATTTATATTTCCATACCAAGCGTTCCAAGTATACTACTCACAGTGCTTGAAGCATCCAGGATGGAGCGTTGTATGCCGTTGGAAACCTAGGGATGTTTACGATGTCCCAGAATTCGAGGATCGTATAGAGGACGAAGAAGAGAGAATATTTAGAGTGCTTCGACCTTCTGTTTCAAAAGACGGTTTGTCTTCGGCTGATCGTGAAGTTACGTGGGTTAGAAATGATATCGAGGATGAAATCCAAATAGATATGTCTAACGCGTCCACGAAACGAAAAAGGTTATCAGTAATATTAATTATTACTTCACATTTTTACGATCTATATATATATTGTATGCATATGTAATGATTATACTCTTGTTTATATTTGATGACGACGACTGGAGCAGCGAGAGGCGGCAGGAGCATCAGCCACTGCAGAGGCAGAGGTAGAGGAAGAGCGGTTCTGCCACCTGGAGAGCCGCGTAGGGAGCATCAGAGGGCCGGTCTTGCACCCCGATCGGAGACCCGTTCGAATGACTCCTTCCGTGTGGACTTTTCCATAACTCTAGGTATATTGCACGCATATTCATTTTGAATGAAATATTATAGATATACACGCATATTTTATTCAAAATTGCTTATATAGTCAATGTTTGATTGTCTAGCGGTTGGTGATGCGTCCACATCAGAGGCAGAGGCCACTCCCGTACCTCCAGGTATGTTTATATATCCTATGGTTCATTCATATTGATTTAGAATGTTATATCATAAATATACACACATTCTTTTCGCTCTTACTTAGATAATCGCTTTTTTATTGTCTAGTTGTAGGTGGTGCCTCCACATCTCGGACAGAGACCACCACCGCACTTGCGGGTATATTTATATATCCTATAGTGCATGCATCTTGATTTAGAATGTTATATTATTGATCTACAAATTCTTTTGCAATTACTTATATAATCTATTTTTAATTTTCTAATTATAGGTGGTGCGTCCACATCTGGCGCAGGGGCCACTACTGCCACTTCCGTATCCTCCACTCAGTCTGCAGATTAGTATGAATAAATATAAAATATTTAATCATTTTACATATCCTCTAATAATAAACACGAATTTCATGTAATTTTATTGTCAATTTATATTTTCTAGTTAGAGGGGTCCATGTCCGGGTCATCGGTTGTTCCTCACCGGAGGAACTATCGTCATGCTCGTGCTGCTGCCCGGGCCTAAGCTCGTCCTGCTGTCACCGAAGGTATATATCGCACTTTAATTTTCGTTAAACCTTAGATTTCATAATACCAATTTGTCTTGATATTTCTTGTAAATGCAGGGCGGCCCCATTCCGAGAGGGGGACTCGAGGGCCGAATCAGTCCCCCAGGCTGAGGCCTGACAGAGCTAGGGGGGAGACATCATTTCCCCTCTTCTTTACCCCCGATTATCGCTATACCGGTGATTATTCCGAGTGGTTCGACCCGTATATGGGAGATGAGAGCCGTCTCGTGAAGAAGTATCCACTTCACATTGAGTGGGGCGATCAGCACCGACGCTCATTTTCCCTCTTCTGTGATCAGGCTCGGGTATTAATATATATTTTCATTTGAATTATCCAATATATTTATTTTTATTTAACAATTGAAATTTAAATACATTATTTTTTTTGTATTTGCAGTTGGATTACGACTTCCAGCCTATACCCAACCCTGATCACCCTAAGAGAGTGCTCGATCTTCACGCTCTGTACAATAGCATGATGAAGAACATGCAATCAAAGGTCCGATACAATAGGAACGATCTGAAGATCGACTGCTATTCCCCATGGATGGCGACCCCCGTGAAAGAGAGAGTGGCTCTCCTACATACTCCGGCCTTTGCAAGAGTCGACGTAGACACATGGCTTCTTTTGTGCCAATATTTCGACTCTCAGCGCAAACAGGTTTGTAATTTAAATGTAATTCATTGTTTTGTATATAATTTATTTTTTTGTGATTCTTAATTGGAAAACTAAATATGAATGTGTTGTGCAGAAACAAGTCGATCAAAATAAAGAGAATAGGAAGTCGGCGAAGAGGGGTCGTCCCACTTATACAGGTGGCTCGAGGAACATTACTCGTGCCATGGAGGCATTGGTAAATTACAAAAGATTTATTTTGATATAATATAATATTAAGAGTTATTTTATAATATATGTAAATTTTTTGCGAAATGCAGAGAGCTCAGATCCTGGCGCAGGGTGGTATACCGAGCGTGCTGACCGCGTATCTTGTCGTCCACGGCACCTATACAGATCCCGCCATGGGCGAGCTTCGATTCCCGGACATCGCTACCCAGGAGTATTGCGTAAGTGTTATTATTTATTCCAACAAGTTTGAAATTTTTGTTTTGAAAAGTTCAAATTTAAATGATATACTTATATTTTAATGGTTAATGAGGGTATAGGAGCGGATGGTGGGGCAGGCGGAGACATCAAGGAACGATTTTACTGGACAGACTGATCTGATGCTGCTGACCCCAGTCCTAGACGCCGCACACGGAGGGCACCACGGAGGTTGGGAGAGAGGCTGGGGACTGGGTTCTAGCAGGGCCCATATGAGGTTGGACTCCACTCCGGCGGTTACTTCCCCTACCCCCGTGAGCGACGTCTAGAGCATGATATTGCCGCCTTGAAGACCACCGTCGAGGAGTTGAAGGAGATGGTATGTATAATACTTAATAGTAAAATATTATATCACATTATAGATAGTAACATATGCAAAATTAGTAGCCTGAACTTATTTGGTTGTAGAGTTAGCTTTGATTAATCATACTTACATAAAACTATCTAATTAAAATAAATTATGGCTTTCCAAACTAGATACCGAAATGAGGCCTAAGTCCCTAAGTATTCTTAGATTAGGGTTTCGCAACAACCTGATAATGATACGAACTCGACTAAAATCTAATACATCGTTCTTACTCATTTATTACACACAAAATTTAACAGGTGCGACAGGTTTTTTCGGCTGCGGCTCCGCAAGCCACTACCCTGGCTGCGGTTGCACAGACCGCTCTTGCAGTTCCACAGCCCATTCAGACTCCCGCACAGTCCGCTCCTTCATTATTTGAGTTTTTGACGACTCAGGACTGCACCGAGGAGCAGATGCGCCAGATTATGGCGATTATCATAGTTGGAGGAGATGGACCGAGCTAGGGTAGCTTTATTTATATTTTTGAGAATGTATATACTTATTTGATACATATTGTATAAATTTTGGACGATATTGGTGGTTGTTTGCTTATTCACGATGATTTAGTTTGATATCGTATTCTGTTTGTCTATTTTTTTATATATTATGCGCGGGATGTTGATTATGAATATTTATGTATTTAGTTATATGATGTATATATTATTGTGCACAGGGCGGGGAAAAAATAAGAAGTCTTTTTTATATAAAAAACCCTGATATTATGTCCTTACGGATTAATCCGTAGGGCCATTTGTTGCACCTACGGCTTAATCTGTAGGTACAAGTTTACCCCTACACAGTTAGCCGTAAGGACAAAATATCAGGATACCTGATATTTTATCCCTATGGACTAAGTAAAACTTGCCCCTACGAATTTATCGGTAGGGGCATTTATCTAGTCCTATGGATGTATCCGTAGGGGCAACTATCAGGCCCTACGACTACATTAGTAGGGGCAAGTATTTTATTTTATAAACCAATAAATTAAAATATTTATCAGCCCCTACGGATTAATCCATAGGGATAAATGTCCTTACGGATTAAGGCGTAGGGGCAATTATTACTCCGTAAGGGCATGTTCAGGGCGAAAACTTGCACCTGCGGCCTTTGCACCTATGGGTTTTTTTGCCCCTACGGATATATCCGTAGGGGTAGTGCTTTGAACCTACGGATTAATCCGTAGTGGCAAACTCTTATTGTAGTAGTGTATCTGTCATTAAGAAGGCCGATGAGCAAACTCATCCGAACTCCTACTGAGCTTATCTGTGACAATCTCCGTACAGTCCGGTCTGTTCTTCTAAGAGTATCGCATATCGGGCCTAGGGTGGTAGCTGTTAGACCCCTAATAGCGCAATAAGTCGTGCCGGAGTGTAGCCCAAAATACCCCGAGAAACAACTAAAGTATATACTAGTAAATCTCGCTTCCCTTGGCCAAGGACTTTATGTAATGGCTTTCCGAACACAGCGCGATATCAACCCCCAATACCGGGAGAAACGTATCCTATCTAACCGCCACTGCCTCCATGTGCTTCGGGACTACACCCAACTACTACCTGTTTGCATGACTTCTTTGAGCCGTGGTATGGTAGTAATCTAAGAACAGTGGGAACACACTCGAGGCGAAGTTGCAATGTCAAGTCGACGGACTAAGCTGTACTCATGTCACCTGGGAACTGCTGCCCGACGATAGGTGTAATATCCACAAGCAGTTCCCCATGAGTCCGTCTAGTATAACTCATAATCCAATGTGCACTTGCATACTATCTCTAGTACGACGTACTAATGGATTTAGGAAAGACCATCTCCCATGCTGGGATGAGAAGCGTATACCCTAGTCTACTCTGGAGTATCGATACCCTGTCTCGATAATCCTACAACTAAGGACCTGTATAAGGATGTGGTAATTGACTACCCAGTCCCCACCAGTGTGACTGCCATCACAACGCTGGTAGTCAAGCAAAGATCCTAAGCGCTCTACCAATATGTATTAGCGATATGTTAAAAGAAACATATACACATATTAAGATAGAAACAAATCAAGTAGCATACTACTATTTTGAGAAATACTGTCATAAAATCCATGTATATCCTAAGATTTCAAAATGTAATATACAAACTAGTACTATACAATAATGGTCTCTAGGGTATATATCACTGACAATATACTTGTGGGATGATGATATATTTTCAGGTTTACACGATCGTTATTGATGCTTTTATAGTACTTATGCATTATATATTTATTAATACAGGATATGATAGTATTATGGTTTTATGACCTTGGTAGATCGTTATGCATTTCGATTTCTACCCTGCGATGTACTTTTATTCACTGAGTTGGCAACTCACCCCCGTTGTGCCCCAGTTTCTTACAGGATTTACCGCTCAGATCATTAGCGGCTTGCGGCACACTCTTTAATTCGGTGATTTCTTTGGTAGGTGAGTTATTATTGCATCGTAACCACACATTGTATTTGTACATATTCTTTTGTATCTAGTTAAAATTCTATCGACCCAAAACTTGTATATTTGTAGACTTAGAAGCGAGACTTAGAGTTTATGTGTTTGTGGGCGTCGTACTCGTTGGAGTCGACTTTTTATACTTGTTGGTTTTGTTTCTATTTTCTTTTCTTAGCCTTGGTTATCGTATATTATCTGCGTGGTTTCTCCGCCGTTTGGGCTTGGAGGTTAGCTTCCGTTAGGATGCTTTATATATTATGTTTTTTATATGTTTTTATTCAAAATTTACAAAGAAGGTGCTGCCCGATTTTTAAACGTCATTGATATTTTTTAAACAAACTTAATTAATAACTCTTTTTAAACCTCACCTCCCATATTTTCATAAAAAGGTTTAGATTCAGGGTTTTTATCTTACTTGGACCGCGTCGACATGTTTAGATATAACGTGATCTAAGTGCAGGTCACGTGCCACTTTTCGGGTCATGACAAAGTTAGTATCAAAGTGTTTGGTCTAACCTTTGTTCGAGTCTAGGTTTGACTATGTAGAGTCTAGGGCATACACCTTCATTACCTAGGCTTCACCTTACAAAACTTAAACTTGACTTTAGGGGTCTTATACCCAAACTTTCGTTACGTAGGTTGATCTTGGTTGATGGAGTAAGTACTGAGTAGAGTGACGTACCGTACGTATATTCCGCGGCATATTTACAATACAATACTTCTCTTAAAGTAACCTTAGGATATATATCTTGAGATCTTATCTTCTATTTGCTCAGTTGATCTATCTTCATCGATACACTTTGGTTGTTCTGGTTACCATGTCTATGCAAGGAGAGAGGGCTGCGATTAGATACACGGTCAGGGTAGGCTTGTCTGGGATGAGGACTGACCAGGGTGATATTGCGGTGTTATAGGAACATGTTGTTTATCCTTATATGAAAGAATTTCTAGTTTTGAGGCGAGTTTTTGTTGGGATCCGCACCAGAGGGTCGGGTCATCGCTTGAGACCAGCCAGACTTAAAGGCCTGATGCTGTTCAGCCTACTCCGGAGATCGTTGTGTTGCCTGCTATTCAGACAGTTGTACTAGTCGTTGCTGAGATTATCGAGGCGTCGCTTACAGAGTTCGTGAAGCTAAAGTCGCAGGTGTTTATGAGTGTAGATGTGCCATAGGATTTTTAGTCATTCATGGATATGATGGCTAGGATATTTAATTCATTGTGATGCTCTGATGCGAGATTGGTGAAGTTGACTAGTTTCTTTTGAGGGGTCTTACTCAGACCTTGTGTGAGTCGATCGGGAGAGACCGAGTAGTGAGTTGTTTCTTTGATGACTTGGGATGAGTTCTCAAAGGTGTGTTTAGCCAGATTTCTTCCACAGAGTGTCAGAGATGCCGAATTCGTATTTTCGAGACTTTGTGTAAGACACAGGGCATGATCGTAGAGTATGACTTGCAGTTCGCGTAGCTATCGCGATACGCTCCTATTTGATCAATATTGAAGAGTAATGGATTAAGAGATTTTTGCGAAGCCTCAATGCGCAGTTGTTCTTCTCCGATGATATTGGAGATTCGATACGTGTGCGAAGGAGTTGTATATGACTACACTTTCAGAGGAAAGTATTGATGAGATTGCAGTTGTTTCGGAATGGAAGTGGATTCTTTAAGGAGTGCAAATTTCCGGGCAGATTAATAGAGATGAGATCGGCAGAGGCCGTGACGGGTTCTTTCATGGTTCTATAATGATTGAGATTGGACCCAGGGCCGGTTGTATGACGCGTACTCAGAGGTTAGAGACCGTCGTCGTTGACGTGTTACATTGCGAGGTGCCAATCTACTTGGAAAGGAAATGTCCTGAGAGTTGTCATCATAGGACTGTTTGCATCGTTGCTCCTCACCAGCTGATTGTATTGTGAAGCCATGGTGTAAATGATCCGCAGAGAGAATAAGATCCATAGACAGAGAATGCTAGACCGTAGGGAGAAGGAAAGTGTGAATCCTTTCTTTGCCAGTTCCGGGTGTACATGCACCATTCGACATTGAAGAAGGTGTACTTTAATATTATTTTTTTATTTGCATTTTGGTGATCTGAATATCGCGTTTTCGGCATGGAAGAAAAGATAACTCAACGTCCGTCATTTTGACTTATTTGTTTTGATGATTTGAGCATCACATATATAATTTGTGCACACCAAGTGCACTTGTTTAAGATTTTCGTGCATAGCTGCACTTCATTGTTGTTTTGTGCACACCAGTTGCACGTGTTGATATTTTGTGCACCCCGATGCACATGATATTGATTTTGTTCACCTCGATGCACTTGATGTTGATTTTGTGCACCCCTATACACTCGATGTTGATTTCATGCACTCTAGATGCACTTAATATTGGTTCCGTGCACATTTGATGCAGTAAATGTTGTTGCCGTGCATATCTGTTGCACTTGGTACTGTTTTTGTTTTCATGCACACCCGTGGCGTCTGATTTGGTATTCGTGCAAACCTGTCACGACCTAAATTTGGAACGCGACCGGCACTTAAATCACGCGACGTCAAAAGGCGTAACACAATTCAAGTAAGCCGAAAACCCATAAATTTAAACCAAGAAAAGAAGTAAAATGATAAAACAATAGTTAAAAACATTTAAAAATCTCAAGTTATAAAATCTCTAACCTAAATTTATTTTCTTAAAAATTTCGGCAGTATCTCCTTTGTAAAAACTAGCCCCAAACAGGTACAAGCATAGAATATATAAAAAGCATCCCCAAACGGGAGCAACTCATGCCTAAAGACGGAACACAATCACAACAAGTATAAATACGACGCCGTAGCGAAGAAATAAGCAAATAAGAAGTGAAAACAACATAATAAGAGGTAAAACAATATCGCAACATAAATAAAAACCGGCTCACACGAGCATGACATCCAGAGTAACATAAAATACAATAACAATCTCGTCTCTAAGTCAAATACATATAAGTGGTAGATGGAGAGTACTAGATACAAAATAAGATATACAATGGAATCATACGGATACTCGCAAAAACCCACCTATACCAAAATCACAACCAACAGTAGCGGTATCCACAGAAGTAGATGGAATATAGAGCCCTGCAGCGACTACACTGAAGGTCAAGCCTGCAAAACACTGTGGCACAACGGGGGTGAGTTTCCAACTCGTGAATCGCAAATAACATGGTACAGATAATCGCAAGCATGCACGAAAAGCGATAATCCGAAATATGAAATCTGATGGCATAAGTATAGCAGTATGGATATGCAACAAATCAAGATCAAGGTACACAACCAGTGTAAAATAACTACATGAAACAGTGCATGTTATAATATAAATCCTGAGTGTGGGATACAACATAATCCTCATCAATAAATCATCTTCATAAAATCCAGTGTCCATTAACGACACCCCAAATCCCAATATCTCAGGCGTCGTCACTCTGATCGGCCCTCATATCCATCATAGCATGGAACCTGAATGTCCAACATTGACACTCAAAACATCATAAAACTCGTGTCCAGCATCGACATGTAAATCCTTATATCTCAGGCGCTGCATACTTCGATCGGCCCTCATATCTATATCATCTCATAACTCCGAAACGGTATCCTCCGGATATCCATCGAGTTTCCATACAATCACCGGTAGGTAGTGTTCCATCCTGCCAGGCTCACCGTCTACATCTCGAGCTTCTTGTCCCGGGGTACCTTACCGGGTCCACCATGTACCCACAGACGGTTTATCCAACTCCTTGAATCGGGTCTCGAAAACAAGCTCAGAACCAAGAAAACTCATGGTGGACGCCTCGAAATCACATCACGCGAAACCACGTTTTAAAACAATTTATAATTTCCTTTGAAATATGTTCACGGTCAAAATCCAAAAATCGTATAAAAACAGTATCTCAATGCATATATCCATGAAGTACGATGTATGCAAATATAGAAAGTAATGTGAATGTATCAAGGGAAAACCTCTCTTTTTAAATATGTTATGTTCAAAAGGTATCTTGCAGTTTCCCAAATCCACAAAATCGAAATAAAACACCATTTGAGATTATATATTTGACTATAGTAATGTATGTATGCATGTATGTATGTACGTATGATGCAGTTCATAATGCGCAATGGAACAATAATTAATGTCTAACTGTTAATAATAATGAATGCGGTACAATATATTTATCCATCGCAACTTATATAGTGAGCGTCTGATAGAAATTACCAACGGTGTGTGTGTTGTATATAAAGCAGTGCTCGTGTAACATGAACCGTTAGTAATGGTGCAGTGTCCAATTGATACTATGTTTATATTCAACAGGTAATAGGATGTGCAAAATGATACTTATGCACGATCAATATATATTCATATAAGCATATGGTCATATCACTGAATCTAAGCCCTCGACGCTTAACGCCATACAGGCGATTCCCCGTAGATGTTAAATCTACTCACCGGACGATCTCGAGCTTGGTGAATTCGATCATCTCTTTCCCCTTCCTAGCAACGTCCGAAATCCCCGCAATTGATCCTAATATCACACAAACAAATACTCAAGAAATTAGTAAACTAACGATAACACATGAACACAAACGGCAACTAACGAATCGACTCCCACAAGCTTCCAAGTGTTAGCTTAGCGGGCTAAACGCATGCAGCGACATCCTAGACCAAACCTATAGATGCTAAATGCACAAAACACTTAACCCAAAGTCGGATAAATTCATATCGCACATTCCCGAAAATGCTTGAATTCTAGCTAAACGGTCCCAGATTCTGCTACACAAAGAATTAGCGAATGTTGCATATACCACGAGCTTACACTTTTCCCCAGAGACCCTACGACCCAAACACGACCCCCAGCTCCAAGCTCTAGCTGCAATTTGCGGCCAGAATGGATAAATTTGCGGCCACAATAGAAGGGAATGGTCTCAGGTTTTAAGGTGGGTTCTAGGTCTTAATTACATCTCTCGGTGATGGCAACTCTCTAAAAATTTCCTGGGTTGATAGCATATCAAGACAGAACCCTAATTTAATAAAAAAACACGATATAAACACTAAACTTAAAACATTAAGGTATTAAACTGAAACTATTTAACAAAACAAACTTCCCTGGAGCCTAATTAACAGCTTGAGATCATTACCTCACCAAAACTTAGGAAAAACCCTAGCTTTCCAAGCTCCAAGTTATCACAAGAGGGTTTAAGCAAGCTTAGTGAAGTTTTAGTGAGATTTGATGAAGGTTTAGGCTTGGGGTTAGTGAAGGAAAATGGATCAAGTGAAGAAATTTAGTGGAGAAGAAAATGAGTGAGTGTTGTGAGTTGTGAGGAAATAAAAGAGAGTGGGGTGAAGAAATGAGCCCCCCATGCCTTGTCCAATCCCTCAACATTCATTCAATAATTCAACTCTTCTCTTCATTTTCATTTACAAAACAAATACAACCCTTTTACTTAAAGTAGATAATAAAAATATAATATATATGTAACATGACATGGAAAAGGTTAAGTGTGCCATGGCTTGTAAAGCATGGTTAACACTTCCTTAACCCTAATTAACATGAACATATGTATGTAAGCACAAAAATAATTAAATAAAATATTAATTAATTAAATAAAATATGTGAAAATAATTATTGGTTAAATTTTATTAAAATCCCGTATTATATCGCTTAATTAACACAAATCGTATTGTAAGGTGTTACAACCTTCCCCCTTAAAGAAATTTGGTCCCCGAATTTTAAAAATCTTATTATGCTTACCTTCGAAGAGATGAGGGAATTTCTTCCGGATCTCGCTCTCGGCTTTCCATGTGACCTCTTCGCTATTCGAGCCACGCCAAAGAACCTTCACTGACGGAAAGACTTTTGACCGAAGTTTATTCACCTGCCGATCCAAAATAACTACCAACTGCTCGGCGAAAGAAAGACCGCGTTCCATCTGAATGGCCTGGTGCTGAATCATGTAAGAAGGGTCATGAAGGTACTTGCGAAGCATCGATACATGAAATATGGGGTGAACATCCGAAAAACTGAGCGGAAGTGCCAAACGATAGGCAACAGTACCAACTCGCTCAAGGATTTCAAAAGGACCCACAAATCTGGGGCTAAGCTTCCCTTTCTTCCCAAATTTCATCACGCCTTTCATTGGAGAAATCCGAAGGAATACATGATCACCCACTGCGAACTCAAGTCCGTGACGATGACAGTCGGCAAAAGACTTCTGCCTGCACTGGGCTGCTCTCATTCTGTCTTGAATCAACTGGATCTTCTCCGTAGTCTCTTAAACTAGCTATGGTCCTAAAATCCTACTCTCGCTGAGTTTGGTCCAACAGACTGGTGATCGTCACTTTCTTTCATACAAGGCCTCAAAAGGTGCCATCTGAATAGTCTTCTGAAAACTGTTATTGTAGGAGAACTCTATCAACGGAAAGTGACGATCCCAACTGCCACTAAAATCAAGCACGCACGCTCGAAGCATATTCTTGAGAGTCTGTATAGTCCGCTTTGATTGACCATCGGTCTGCGGATGGAAAGCGGTGCTAAAACTCAATCGGGTACCCAAATCTTCCTGAGTTTTCTGCCAAAGACGGATGGTAAACTGGGTGCCTCTGTCGGATAAAATGCATGTAGGAACGTCGTGCAAATGAACAATCTCATCAATGTACAACTGAGCATACTGAGTATATCCGAAAGTGGTCTTCATTGGAAGGAAGTGAGCCACTTTCATCAACCGATCAACAATCACCCAAATGGAGTCATGCCCTCGACTGGACTTGGGTAGACCCACAATGAAATCCATGGAGATCTTCTCCCATTTCCACTTCGGAATGGACAAAGGCTGCAACTCTCCTACCGGTCTCTGATGCTCAGCCTTGACCTGCTGGCAAGTCAGGAACCTTGAAATGAAGTCCGAAACATATCTCTTCATTCCTTCCCACCAGTAGACATCTCTCAAATCATGATACATATCGGTGGAACCTGGATGAACACTGTATGCTGACTGATGTGCTTGCTCTAGGATCTCATGTCTCATCCTCTCGGAATCTGCTACACATAAACGAGTCCTAAAATATAGCATACCCTGGTCATCAATCACAAACTCTAAATCTCTACCATGTCGATCATGCTCCAAAATCTCGGACAAACGAGCATCGTCGGGCTGCGCCACACGGATACGATCAAGTAGAAGTGGACAGGCGCGGACATGAGCAAGCTGCCCTCCAGCGGAAGTGAACTCGAACTGTACTCAACTATCGCACAAAATCTGCCAATCTATAAAAGACCTCCTCTGAAATGCGCTCAAATAGAACAAGCTTCCTCTGGGCCTACGACTCAAAGCATCAACTACCACATTCTCCTTGCCCGGGTGATAAAGGATTTCATAATCATAATCCATCACAAGCTCCATCCAACGGCGCTGCCTCAAATCCAGATCCCGCTTCTGGAAGATGTACTTCAAGCTCTTGTGGTCCATGAAGATCTGACACGACTCTCCATACAAGTAGTGTGTCCAAATTTTGAGTGCAAAGACCACCGCGACCGTGTTAAGATCATGAGTGGGATAGTTCTGCTCGTGCTTCTTCAACTGCCGAGAAGCATAAGCGTTAAATTTGTCATGCTTCATCAACACACAACCTAGCCCCACTCGAGAAGCATCACAATAAATGACATAGCCGCCTGATCCAGAAGGAAAATATAGAACTGGTGCAGTCGTCAAACTATTCTTCAACTGCTGAAAACTCTGCTCTCATGCCTCAGTCCAAAGAAAAGGAACTCCCTTATGAGTCAGTCCGGTCAGCGGTGCAGCGATGCTCGAAAAATTCTACACGAAACGGCAGTAATAACCGGCTAAACCCAAGAAGCTGCAGACCTCTGTCCCTGATACAGGTCTGGGATAAAGCTGTACGGCCTCGATTTTCTTCAGGTATACTTGTATACCGTCTCCTGTAACCACATTAACCAAGAAGTCAACACTATCAAGCCAGAATGCACACTTCAAGAATTTAGCAAACAGCTGGTGCTCTCTCAATGTCTGCAAGGTAATCCTCAAGCGTTGTTCATGCTCCTCTCGACTTCTGGAATAGAACAGAATGTCATCAATAAATACAATAATGAATTGGTCGAGGAACAGCCTGAAAATCCGGTTCATCAAATCCATGAACGCTGCTCGGGCATTGGTGAGCCCTAACGACATCACCAAGAACTCATAATGCCCGTAGCACGTAAGAAAAGCAGTCTTCGGAATGTCATCATTCCGAACCCGTAACTGATGATAACTTGACCTCAAATCAATCTTCGAAATATTTCCCGCACCGTGGAGCTGATCAAACAAATCGTCAATGCGAGGTAATGGATACCTATTCCGCATCGTAACTCGGTTCAATTGACGATAATCAATGCACAATCTCATACTGCTGTCCTTCTTCTTGACGAACAGAACGGGAGCTCCCCAAGGCGAAACACTTGAACGAATAAGTCCCCTATCAAGCAACTCTTGCAACTGATCCTTAAGCACTTTAAGTTCCGTCGGGGCTATCCAATAAGGCGGTATAGAAATAGGCCCCGTGCTGGGAATCAAATCGATGCAAAAATCGATATCACGCTATTGCGGAAATCCAGTTAACTCATTAGGAAATACGTCGGGAAGCTCTCTCACAATAGGAACCTGATCCAACGGATCTGTTGTGGCTCCAGTATCACGAATATAGGCTAAGAATCCCCGACATCCTTTCCTCAAGAGCTGACTAGCGCAAAGGGCAGAAATCAAACTGTGAGGGGCGACACTACGGTCCCCCTGCACAACAAGAACCGACTCTCCCGGAAAACAAAATCTAATTGCCTTCTCACGGCAGTCCACAGACGTATAGCAAGTAGCTAACCAGTTCATGCTAAGGAGAACGCCAAAGTCCAACATATCAAGAAGGATCAAATCGACGGACAAATCTCTATCTCCAATACGAATGGCACACGACCAAAACACATGTCGTGCAACAAAAGACTCTCCTACGGGAGTAATTAGCCGATCTAACAAAGATGAATCTCGGCCCAACCTTGGTATGAAGTGTGTGGAAACATATGAGTGCGTAGATTCTGGGTCAAACAATATGCGCGCATCGAAATAACACACTGGAAGAGTACCTTTCACTACTGCATTCGATGCCTGTGCATCCTGAGGAGTCAACACAAGAACTCGGGCTTGTCCTCTACCGGCATCCAGCTGTCCTCTGCCTCTGCCGCCTCGTCCCCTCTGAAAAAAAGCACCGCGACCATAGCCTCTCTGAGCATCGGTCTGGCGTGAAGCAACAATGGGCGAAAGAGGCAATGCTCTCTGAGGTGGAGAAGGCGATAAGGTAACATGTGGAACTGTTATCTCGCCTTGGCGTACCTCGGTTAAATCCCTGATGCGGTGATACAAACTCCCACACTGAAAATATCCAGACGACGGCTGCTGACCCTGCGGGTAAGAGCTATATAACTGGCCTCGCCTCAAGCCTTTGCTACCACCACGACCTGGAAGGAATCTGCCGTGGCGTCTACCCATCTGCCTCTGGGCTGATACATTAGTACGAATCCGCTTCGTTCCTGAAATGACTGAAGTCTTGGAAATACGCTCCTCTACCAGTAGGGCTGCATCCACCGCGGCTGCATACTTATCAAAATGCCAGGCGCCAATAGAGAGGAACAACTGGGTAACCAGGCCTCGTACAAATCTCTTGACACGCTTCTTTTTAGTATCCACCAAATAAGGAGTATATACGAATAGCTGGGTGAACTGTATATCATACTCCGCAACTGTCATACCCGGAGTCTGGTGCAAAGACTCAAAACTGCGAGCTCGAGCATCTTTGACGCTCTGCGGAAGAAAACGAGCCTGAAAAACCGTCGCGAACTCAACCCAGGTCATAGGAAGAAGACCTGCGGTTCGACCTCTCTCCAAAGACTCGCACTAAGTCTGGGCAAGACCCTCCAGAAGAAAACTAGCAGACTCTACCGATCTCGCATCGGAGTATCTCAAAGAACGACAGATCCTGGCCATCCGGTCAAGCAACGACTGTGGATCCTCAGTACCATCGGTGCCGGTGAAAACCGGAGGCTTCAGCCTCATAAACTCTGATAAAGATATGGCTATAATCCCGGTAGAGGTAGGTAAGACTGTCTGAGCGGTGGGTACCATCACGGTCCTCGGAATAGGTAGAACAACATCCGATCTCTGTGCTCGACCGGTCTCAACCAACGATTCCACCATCTGACGAAAATCTTGAATACTGGCCTCTAGCCTAGTAATACGTCCTAGAGAAGGTGGATCAATCTGCTCCTGAAGAATAAGAGTACCGCCCTGGTCAGTCCTCGTCTCAGACGAGCCTGTCCTGACTTTGGCTCTAGCGGCAGCTCACAGTGCTCTCGTAATCTTTGGCAGCATAGTGGCTGGAAAAGGAAACATGATTCGATAAGAACATAGAAATCGAATCATAAGGATATATGGAATCAAGGAAGGAATTAAAAGAAAATATGTCCTAAGGTCACTTAGGCGGAGTACCGTGTCATAAGTATGCCGCGGAACATACACACGCTATGTCACCTTGCTTAAACTATATATTCCATCATACCAAGGGTCATCCTACACTCCGAAAGATAAAACCTAGCGCTCTGATACCAAATTTCTCACGACTCAAATTAGGAACGCGACCGACACTTAAATCATGCAACGTCAAAAGACGTAACGCAATTCAAGTAACCCGAAAATCCAGAAATCTAAACCAAGAAAAGAAGTAAAGTGATAAAACAATAGTTAAAAACATTTAAAAATCTCAAGTTATAAAATCTCAAACTTAAATTTATTTTCTTAAAAATTTCGGCAGTATCTCTTTTGTAAAAACTAGCCCCAAATGGGTATAAGCATAGAATATATAAAAGTCATCCCCAAACGAGAGCAACTCATGCCTAAAGGCGGAACACAACCATAACAGGTATTAATACGACGCCGTAGTGAAGAAATAAGCAAATAAGAAGTGAAAACAGTATAATAAGAGGTAACACAACATCGCAACATAAATAAAAGTCGGCTCACATGAGCACGACACCCAGAGTCACATAAGATACAATATCGAATCTCATAATCTCATCTCTAACTCAAATACATATAAGTGGTAGATGGAGAGTACTAGATACAAAATAAGATATACAATGGAATCATACGGATACTCACAAAAACCCACCTATACCAAAATCACGACCAACAGTAGCGGTATCCGCAGAAGTAGATGCAATATAAAACCCTACGGCGACTACACTAAGAGTCAAGCCTGCAAAACACTGTGGCACAACGGGGGTGAGTTGCCAACTCGTGAATTTCAAATAATATCGTATGGATAATCGCAAGCATGCACGAAAAGCGATAATCCGAAATATGCAATCTGATGGCATAAGTATAGCAGTATACATATGCAACAAACCATGATCAAGATACACCACCAGGGTACAACAACTACATGAAATAGTGCATGTCATAATATAAATCCTGGGTGTGGAATAAAACATAATCCTCATCATTGAATCATCATTATAAAATCCAGTGTCCATCAACGACACACCAAATCCCAATATCTCAGGCATCGTCACTCTGATCGGCCCTCATATCCATCACACCGTGGAACCTGAGTGTCCAACATCGACACTTAAAACATCATGAAACCTGTGTCTAGCATCAACACGTAAATTCTCATATCTCAGGCGCCGCATACTCTGATCGGCCCTCATATCTATCTCATCTCATAACTCCGAAACGGTATCCTATGGATATCCGTCAAGTTTCCATACAATTACCGGTAGGTAATGTTCCCTCCTACCAGGCTCATCGTCTACATCTCGACCTTCTTGCCCCGGGGTACCTTACCGGGTCCACCATGTACCCGCAGAAGGTTCATCCAACTCCTCGAATCGGGTCTCGAAAATAAGTTCAGAACCGAGAAAACTCATGGTGGACGCCTCAAAATCACATCACGAGAAACCGTGTTTTTAAAACAATTTATAATTTACTTTGAAATATGTCCGTGGTTCTTAAAATCTAAAAATCGTATGAATATAATATTTCAATGCATATATCCATGAAGTATGATGTATGCAAACATAGAACAGTAATGCGAGCATATCAAGGGAAAACAAAACTTTTTTATTATGTCAAGTTCAAAAGGTCTCAGGTTTTTAAGTTGCGTTCTAGGTCTCAATTACAGCTCTCAGTGATGGAAACTCTCTAAACAATTACCTTGGTGGATAGAAGATCAAGACAGAACCCTAACTGAATAAAAAACATGATATAAACACTAAACTCAAAACATTAAGATATTAAACTGGAACTATTTAACAAAACAAACTTCTCTATAGCCTAATTAACAGCTTGAGATCATTACCTGACCAAAAATTCGGAAAAACCCTAGCTTTCCAAGCTCCAAGTCATCACAAGAGGGTTTAAGAAAACTTAGTGATGTTTTAAGGAAGGAAAATGGATCAAGTGAAGAAATTTAGTGGAGAAGAAAATGAGAGAGTGATGTGATTTGTGAGGAATTGAGAGAGTGTGTGAGGTGAAGAAATGAGCCATGCTCTCTCTCTCTCTCTATATATATATATATATATATATATTAATTGCCCCCCTCCCATGCCTTGTCCCATGCCTCATCATTCTTTCAATAATTCAACTCTTCTCTTCATTTTCATTTTCAAAACAAATACAACCCTTTTACTTAAAATAGATAATAAAAATATAACATATATGTAACATGACATGGAAAATGGTTAGGTGTGACATGGCTAGTAAAACATGGTTAACACCTCCTTAACCCTAATTAACATGCACATATGTGTGCAAGCACAAAAATAATTAAATAAAATATCAATTAATTAAATAAAATATGTGAAAATAATTATTGGTTAAATTTTATTTAAAACCCATATTATATAGCTTAATTAACACTAATCGCATTCTACGGTGTTACAAAACCTGTTGGGGGTGATTTCGTTTTCGTGCATTGTACATGAGGAGATATATTATAGCTTTGATTATATATTTTCGCTTAATCGTGTGCTATAGATATTGGACTACGGCTATGGCAATGATTGTGTACTCGATGTACCTAGTTGATTTCATGTTTGGTATTTTGCATCATAACTGGTGTAATTACCATAGTATCTGCTAGAGTTACAGTTGTGGGAGATTTATATTTATGAGTTTTCATATGCATGAGTTGCATCAGTATACATCCTAACTCGTGTGGGACTTCGGAGTTCCATTGATTTGAGCGGACTATATGTTTTTAGAATTTGGATCCCGGTGATTTGATTTGATTTGATTAGGCAAAATGTTTTAAGATTGGAGTTAAATTTAAATTCGGGGACCGCATTTCTTTAAGGGGGAATTAATTTATAATTAAAATATAGATATTATGAGTTTACAAAAATGATATCATATATGAATTTTGGTATAGGATTGGTATCGGTAAAAATGTAGTTATTTTAGGGATAATGAGATATATGTGATATCTTATAAAATGATAAGTGTTTTGTTTTTAATATGATATGAGATTTTATTAAAAAGTTTTGGTATTTATGTGTAAAAAGCTTTATTTTTTTAAGAGGGCTGGGTATATGTTTAGGTTAGAATAAACCCTCACAAGCTCCACACCACATACACACCCTCACCTCACTCCACCTCCTCATTCTACATTGAGACCTCCTACTTGCTCTACACCAATTCTTGACACCTCCTTCTTCCCTTAAATCATTGCTCTCATGAATTATCACTCTCAAACTGAGCTAAACACCTCCATCTCAAAATTTCTACCTTTCACAAAAAAAATCAAAAGAGTATTGGGTGATTCATTCATTAATATTGTGCATATCATCAAGTTAGAGCCGCTACAACCTCTATGGGCCTCAATTATGCACTTCTTGAGCTGGATATCCTTTGTGCACATTCTCTATAGGTAAATCTCCCCTCTTTTGCAAGTTTTTTTTATGTTAAATATCACTTTTTATAGTGCAAATATCAGAAACTAAGATTTTTGTGATATTTGTGATAATCAATTTGAATCTTGAACTAGTAGGGTTAATCTATTAAAAAAACTAACAATACTATAATATGATGAGACTAGTAGAAGAATACCCTTAAAACCCGAGCCCTGAATTCCAAGAAAAAACCGCCAGTTTCCCCCAAATCTCCACCACTGGCGGTTTTCTTATTGAGTTGGGTGTTTATTTTTCTTCTGTGTCTTCTTTTGGTAGTAATTAGGCTACTGTATTTTTTGTTTTGTCCCATATTATATATAGTGAAATCTGGGAGTGTTTTAGTATGATTTTGGTAATGTTTCCGACATTGAAAACTTGGCTTTTCGTATTTCTATACCTCGACTGAATTGTTCGACGTTCGTACGTTCATGTCGGGGGGTAATTATTCGTATTTGGAGTAAGTGAGCTATAGCTTCTAATCTATGTGTGCTTAGCTCGTTTGTCACGCCCCGCTTCCCGGTGTATGGATAAGGAGATGCGACGAGGCACGCAACTTATTTACTCAGAAGTAAATACGTTAAGCGTAAATAAGAAATATAATATAAATGTACACAAGAATGACATTAGATGTAAATGAAAAGAAACTTTTTATTTATTAAACATTCTTTACAATACAACTGGAAAGTAAATATAATGCAGAAAGCAATGCCTAAACAATGGCATGAATAGAAAGTAAAGGTATATACAAGTGACTAAAGCTCTGGGTCTACTGCGAACTGCTCTAAGTCTTCTGAGCTGGGCTCGATCTCCAAAGAATCGGGTCCTCCTGACAACATTCCAAAGAAAGAATAGAAAAGGAATTTCATCAGCGAACAATCGCTCGGTAAGTCCTAAAGAGAGATAGAAATAGACTGAACAGGTAAAGAGAATATATCTAGTATAATGTATAGTTATTTTGTTAATGCAATTGTTTATAGCTTGGTACAGAATGTGCCAGTGTATACGAGAGGAGTCCAACTTACCCCGTGGACTATGGTATATAGAGTACAAGGCCCCGTCAAAACCCACGGGACAACGACAATGGATATTCAGGCTAGGTGTATTAAAGTGACCGTATTGTTCCACTTTTAACACATTCCGTACCAGTCTACGCCTTAAAAAACCATGTAATGTTTATTGTATTGTTTATAGTTGTAAGACTTGTGGAAACAAAGATATCAGTTGTTCATGTAAACGTATAAGGATGTAAACGGACTGTCACGACCCGAAATATTAGCTCGTGACCGGCACTTGAATCACGCTACGTTTAAAGGCGTAACGTAACTCAAGTAAGCTGAAATCCAGAAATCTAAACCTTTTTAAGAAATTAAAAGAGGTGAAGTTTTGAAATAAAGGTATAATGAAATCAAGTTTGCTTAAATGCATAGAAAAGAAACATGAAAAATGCAAGTGGAATTTAGTAGTCTGAAAACATGTTTCGCCTTTTAAAATTTGGGCAACACCTCCTTTGTATTTTTTGATCCAAAACCACAAATACGTAATGATATAAAAGGCATCCCCAAGCGGGAGCTAGCTCTTCGCTAAACGGCGGATCACAACCATGTAAAGCATAAATATAAATATACGACACCCAATGACGAAGATCAACACCAAAAGATAAAGAAGTAAGCAAGACATCAAAACCATAAGTAGCGGAATACCCCTCGCTCTAAGTCTCGCAACCACAATCTCACTAAATCTCATTACTTATACAAATTCTAGTTTGATTGATGGAGTTGACTAGATACAACGGGAAATATAAATACAAGAGTGGGCACGATACAAATATCCCACCTACCAAGAAAATCACCAAAATGCAGCTGTGTGCCAGCGATGCCGCTACGGATCCATGCGGTCAACCTGCAAGAACTGTGGCACAACGGGGGTGAGTTGCCAACTCGTGAGTAGAAAACATCATCAGGTAGAAATCGAATAAAATAACGATTTGCTATGTCAACTATATCATAAAGGTAATACTAGGATATCTAGGGTTACCGTATCTGCATATGTGCCAACACTATAAATAAATGCCTATGAGCATGTGGATATCGTCCAACAATATAATCTAGGTATGTATGCATGTGGATCTCGTCCACGTGTCAACCAATAACATAACAATATCATGCATGTAAATATCATAAAAGCATATGCATGAAAGTATAAGGATATAAATCAACGTGTGTCCCTTGCGACACATCAAAATTATGGAACCTGAGTGTCCAACATCGACACTCGAAACATCATGAAACCCGTGTCCAGTATCGATACGTAAATCCTCACATCTCGGGCTCCGTCAGTCCGAATTGGCCACCGGGCTCCGTCTGCCGGATCGGCCCGCGGGCTCCGGAAGACAGGTCAGCCCCTATCCATCTCTCGACTCCGATCGGTATCCTCCGGATAATCGCCAGGTCCAACCAATCACCGGTAGGTAGTAGTCCCTCTGCCAGGCTCACCGTCTACTGCACAGCAATCCGTTCTCACCCCGGAGTACCATACCAGGTCCACCATGTACCCGCAATCGGCTTCATCCAACTCCTCGAATCGGGTATCACTATCACACGTCTCAAAACCAAGAAAACACATAGTGGACGCACTGAAATATCATATTAAGAGAAACCGGGTTTTTTTAAAACAATACATACTTTCTCCTTAAAATGACCACGATTCTCAAATCCAGAAATCTCATGAAAACAACATATCTCATTGCGTATAATCGTAAAGCATGATGTATGAGACATATAACAGAAATGTAAGCATATCCGTATATCATGCAATATGGAACAGAAATATGCACATATCAAGGGAAAACCTCTCTTTTAAATAAATCCAGTTTTAAAATATGTCCTGTGGTTCTCAATTTCTCCAAAGTCAAATGCAACATCTGTAAGTCCACGTTGCTCATCCCGGTTCTTATGGGGGGGGGGGCGGAAACGGCGAAAAACAATAATTTTGGCGTGAGGAAACATGGACTAAAAGTCGGATCTTTGCTAAAATAGAAACTAGTAAACTACAAGAGGCTATAACTACTATGCTGTAGAAAGTATACCTCACGAAATCGGTCCTTCGGGTCTTCATTCCGCTGTCCCGCTCGTCCATCCAAGCTCCAAGTGTCGATCCGGACCTTGGGCACCTCCGCGGCCTTCTTGAGTCGAAGACGATCCACCCGAGGGATGTACACTAAGCTCCGCCTCAAGCCGAGGCAACTAGGGTAAAGTGATTGCTAATCAAGAAGCCCTAGAATGTATAGATGAGATGTATGGATGTATTTGTCTTTGTGGGATCTTTTTCTCTCAACACATGAGATCAAAAGATGAGATCAAGAGGAGGAAGAAGAAGGAGAAAAGTTAGCAACCATGGAGCTTCTCATTTCAAGAGAGAGAATGAGAATGAACAAATGAAAGGCTTAACCAAGAGAGAACCCAACCATGGTTGCAATAATACTCATTTTCATCATTACTAATCCTATCATCAAAAAGTTGATGGCTACAAATGACATGACCATTATCATAACAAAAAGAAAAAGAAAACCAAAGAATACTTTAGATCTTTCAAGAAGATCCTAGTCAACTTTGGTCAAACGGTCAACAAAGTCAAGATGGTCAAATGGTCAATGTAATTAGCCATAACATAATTATCAATGAAAGGATTAGTAAATAATGTCCCTGGCTCATAATGGTTTTGACCAAACCAACTGTCAAAACCCTAATGAGGTACCTCCTTCTTCTCCACTCTGCAAATCTGTGCATACACACCCGCATCCGCATTCCGTAGAATACGAATGCACAGAAGACAAAATAAATCCATCTGTGCAATACTAGGATCTGGCTTAAACCAAAGCCCACTAGTATTGCCTGCCCGAACAGCATACGCACACAAGTGTACGCAAGTGATCGCAGCCCTGCCGTAAAACCATACGGCCTCTACACGTTACGCTCAGTGCAGGGAAACTCTCTGTGTGGGACTCTAAAGACTCGACACTACGCTGGTAGTGGGTTTAACCACAGATCGCAAGCGGCACTAGCTGTACGTAACGGTCCCCAGGTAGATGTCGATAAGAAGGCCGATGAGGTAAACCCATCCGAACTCCTACTGAGCCTGTATGTGAAAATCTCCGTACAGTCCGGTCTGTTCGTCTGATACATCGCATGGCGGGCCTAGCGGGGCGGTAAACGTCAGTCCCTTAATAGCGGTAAAAGTCGTGTCGGAGTGAAGCCCAGAACACCCTGAGATAACACTCGAAACCTACCAGTATATCTCGCTTGCTGGCCAGGGACTACTTGTGTAATGGCTCTCCTAGACACAGCGCGATGTCAACCCCCAATACCGGGAGAGACGAATCCTGTCTAACCGTCACTGCCTCCAAGTGCTTCGGGACTGCGCCCAACTACTACCTGTTTGCACGACTCCTTTGAGCCGTGGTAGGGTAGTAATCTAAGTACTGTGGGAACACACTCGAGGCGAAGTCACAGTGTCAAGTCGGCGGACTAATCTATACTCATGTCACCTGGGAACTGATAACCGACGATAGGTATAATACCAACCAACAGTTCCCGACGAGTCCTGTCCAGTGTACTCGTAACCTAACGAGCACCCGCATACTATCTCAAGTACGACGTACTGACGGCTGTGGGACAGACCGTCTCCCCCGCTGGGATGAGAAGCGCATACGCTAGTCTACTCCGGAGTATCGATGCCCTGTCTTGATAGTCCAACGACTAGGGACCTGTATAAGGATGTGCTTATGGATTCCCTAACCCCACGAGTGTGAGCACCATCACAACGCTGGTAATCAAGCAAAGATCCTAAGGGCTCTACTAATATGTATATAAGCGATATGCTAAAAGAAACACATGCACATATTGAAGTAGAGACAAACCAAGTAGCATACTACCATTTCGAGCAAGATTGTCTATACAACTGTGAATATCCCAAGCTTCCATCAAGTAATATACAAGCTAGTATGATACAGTAATGGCCTCTAGGGCTTATACACTAACAATCTCCCACTTGCACAAAGGCCATGTACTGGCGTATCGAAGACCTATCATCTCGATCAGCCACTCGAACTGAGTCTGGGGTAGGGCCTTTGTGAGTGGATCTGCAGTGTTGTTCTCCGTATTTACTCTCTTCACCTCGATCTCCCGGCGATCTACGATCTCCCTGATCAGGTGGTACCGCCTCAAAATGTGCCTGGATTTCTGATGGGACCTGGGTTCCTTCGCTAAAGCTATAGCTCCGTTGTTGTCGCAATACAGCGGTTTTGGATCAACAATGGTAGGAACCACCTGAAGCTCCGTGAGAAACTTCTTCATCCAGACAGCTTCCTTTGCGGCATCGCAAGCAGCTATGTACTGCGCTTCCATAGTTGAGTCTGCAACGGTCTCCTGCTTGGAACTCTTCCAGCAAACCGCCCCTCCATTGAGGGTAAATACATAACCCGACATGGATTTGGAGTCATCCTTGTCACTCTGGAAGCTGGAGTCAGCAAAGGCCTCAAGCTGGAGGTCTTTTCCGCCATACACCAAGAACATCTCCTTAGTCCTTCTCAGGTACTTGAGAATGTTCTTTACCGCTATCCAGTGTTTCTCCCCTGGGTCCGACTGATACCGGCTTACAACGCTCAATGCGTATGCTACATCTGGTCTGGTACACAACATCGCATACATTATAGAGCCTACCGCAGAAGCGTAGGGTATAATAGACATGCGATCCCTTTCCAAATCAGTCTTGGGAGACATCTCTTTAGAGAGGGTGACCCCATGACAAGCCGGTAAATTACCGCGCTTGGAATCTTCCATACTGAACCTTTTCAGTATGGTGTCGATGTACCTTGACTGTGAAAGTCCCAACATCCTCTTAGATCTATCACGATAGATCTGGATCCCCAGAATGTAGTTGGCATCGCCCAGGTCCTTCATGGAGAACCTCTATGACAAGAATCCTTTGACTGACTGTAGCATAGCAATATCATTTCCTATTAGGAGAATGTCATCCACGTACAAGATGAGGAATACTACAGTTCTCCCTACAATCTTACTGTAAATGCATGGTTCATCTGGGTTTTTGATAAAGTCGAATTCTTTGACAGTATCATCAAAGCAGATGTTCCAACTCCGCGATGCCTGCTTAAGTCCATAAATGGACTTGAGAAACTTGCACACTCTACCGCTGCTCCCACTCTGATTGAATCCCTCCGGCTAATCCATATAGACGCACTCTTCCAAATTACCATTCAGGAAAGCCGTCTTTACGTCCATCTGCCAGATTTCATAATCGTGGAAGGCAGCAATGGCAAGAAGGATCCGAATGGATTTCAGCATAGCCACTGGAGAAAAGGTCTCTTCATAGTCCAAACCAGGTCTTTGACGAAAACCCTTTGCTACAAGTCTAGCTTTATAGGTCTCAACCTGCCCATCTACACCAATCTTCTTTCTGAAGATGCATTTGCAGCCTACGGGTTTTACCCCTTCTGGAGAAAAGTCCAAAGTCCAAACTTTGTTGGTGTATATAGACTTCATCTCGGCCCGCATTGCATCCAGCCATTTTACCGAGTCGTCGCTCTGGATGGCTTGCTGGAAGCTAGTAGGCTCACCATAATCCATGGTGCAATCCTCTCAATCCCCGTCAATAAGAAAACCACAGTATCTCTCGGGCGGATGAGACTGCCTACTACTCCTGTGGAGTGGTGCTGGGATGTCCTGTTCTTTCGAACCCTCTGGTTCTACTAAGCTTTCAGTAATAGCTCGTGGTTCTGGAATTTCTTCCAGTTCTATTGCGCTCCCACTTATCTGATTTTCTAAAAATTCAGTTTCCATGAAGTGGGCATGGCGAGAAACAAAAACCTTTTGTTCCTCTGCGTAATAGAAAAGATACCCCTTGGAGTTCTTTGGGTATCCCACAAACTTACACTGTACCGAACGTGCCTCGAGCTTGTCCGCATGCTGCTTTTTTACAAAAGCTGGACACCCCCATGTCTTAAAGTGTTTAAGACTGGGTTTCTTCCCACTCCACATCTGATATGGTGTGGTAGGCACTGACTTAGTAGGAACTTGGTTCAAAAGATATGCAGCTGTTTCTAGTGCATAACTCCAGAAGGATCGCGGCAACTCAGCCTTACTTATCATGGAACGAACCATATCCAATAGGGTTCGATTCTTCCTCTCCGATACACCATTGTGTTGTGGTGTGTATGGAGGAGTAAGCTGAGAGAGAATTCCATTCTCTTTTAAGAAGCCCAGAAACTCGGCACTCAAGTATTCGCCACCTCGATCAGATCTCAGTGTCTTGATACTCTTGCCTGTTTGTTTTTCAACTTCATTCTTGTATTCCTGAAATTTCTCAAAGGCCTCGGATTTGTGCTTCATCAAGAAGACATGCCCATACCTAGAGAAATCATCTGTGAAAGTAATGAATTATAATAACCACTTCGCGCATGTGTAGACATTGGACCACACACATCACTGTGTATGAGTCCCAAGAGCTCGCTTGCTCTCTCTCCGTGTCCAGTGAACGGAGTCTTTGTCATCTTTTCCATGAGACAAGATTCACAAGTGGCATAAGACTGGTACTCGAACGAATCCAAGTATCCTTCTTTATGTAACTTTGTCAACCGTGTCTCATTAATGTGGCCCAGTCTACAATGCCATAAGAAAGCCTGATTTAATTCCGGAGACTTTCTTTTAAGTGTGTTCTGGACACTGAAGACCTGAGCTTGATTCAAAACGTATATACCGTATTTCAATGTACCTGACCCAATCAGTACTTGATTTAGGTGGATGTTTACTACATCGCTTACAAAAGTAAAATCATATCCTTCCTTAGAAAGTAAGGATACAGATATGATGTTACAAGTCACACCTGGTACATAAAAACAGTTACGCAGAATCAATATCTGCCCAGTTGTCAGTCCTAGATGATATTCCCTTAGGGATTCAGCATACATGCTCATTCCGTTAGCATCCCTGAGAGTCATATCACCTTTCCTGATAACCCTACGGTTTCTCAAAGCCTGTAACGAATTACAGATATGAGATCCTGATCCGGTATCCAATACCCAGGAAGTAGGGTTAACTGACATACAGTTCTCTATCACAAACACACCCGAAGCCGAAGCCACAACATGCTTCGAATTCTGGCTACTGGCTTTACAAGCCCTGCAATCCTTCTGCCCATGTTCATTCCCGTAATAATAGGAACATCCCTCTTTTACTACATCTGTTCCTGAAACTTCTGCCCTTCCCTTTCTTTCTACTTTCCTAGTTTCCTTCAGGGTAGTAGGTAGAGACTGTTGAACTGAGTCAGCATCTGACCCGTTCTTCAAAGTGGTCTGCAGGTCCGAGAGCTCAAAAGAGCTGGTCTCTGTAAGGACGTTGCCCCCTACAGATGACCCGATAGCCAACCTCGCTGGAAGCAATTCGTTCGAGGTCTCATATCTTGCGATACGAGATTGCTCTCCATATAAAACTTTGTTATGGAGGAAGATAGAAGCTGAGTCCATCTTCTCGTGCTGCCTCTGGTATACACTATCAACTGAGGCTAACACGAGGCACTTGGCTTTCGCACATTCTTCTTCCGATATCCTACGAATATCATTATCCGTGACAGGGGAAACTGGACCTGAGACGGCAGGGGTTGGATCAGTCAAGAGGTGTCCCAGCTTGTCCTGGGCAATGGACATCTGGACAGACCTTTGCCAGTCATAACAGTCAGATTCAGTCATTTTATTATCTAGATGTAATCTAGGTGCGGTCACAGGGTTGCTGCAATTAAGAGAGAGAGAAGAAAACACTTAGCATGATGCTCTTGCAAGTTTAGATTGGTTTTTAATTTATCTAAACAGGATGGCTCCCACTGTCTCTCGAATCCCTCCTCAAACCATAAAGGAAGAATTAGTCGGGATCTTTCTCACCGTACAATACTTGCTTAACCGTTCAGCCAGGTCAGTGTCGGTACTTCGAGGGAGGTTTTCCAACGCTTTCGCGAAGTTCCTTAATTTAAGAACCTCTTTTCCCTGGGGGCGTAGCCCCGCTAACACCTTTCTAGACACCTACTTGGTTTATAGCATTGATCGTTAAGTGACAAAGTTCCCGAGGAGTAGCATATACTCACAGTAGGATCGGGATCCAAATATCATCGCGTGATAAAAACGAAGGAATCCTACCAGATTCATCACACTCCAAATGGTATGCAGCGCTAGCAAGTTTCAGTACTTTTGAAACTCCCGATGTGGATTTTTGCCCCATGCTCTTATGACCTTGACTAAGACCAACAAATCATAAGTCACATGTCAAGTTCTACCCGTCGTTATCCAGGTTAATTTGAACCCACCCGTATATACCCTTGACTATGGCCAACAAAACAATACGACTGTCCCAAACCAACGCATTCTATATATGCAACATATGAATACCCACCAGCTACCAAACACTGTGTCTTGACTAAGGCCAACAAACACAGCTTGAATACTGTTGAATATTCATATGAAACGACGGAGGGCTACTGATGGTTTTGGCAAAACCGTGAACGTAGTGAACTTGATATAGTCGATGGAACGAGATAGCTTTTAAAAGGAGTGGTTCAAGCTCCGCGTTTAAAATGCTTGCTTTTGAAAAGAACCGAGTGGTTTTCAAAGTGTTCCAACGACTTTTACTTGGTTTATTTTCTTGCATTAGTTCTTTTAATGCATCCCATCATTTAATCCTACCATTGCAGAAAACAACCAAAATATGACGTACGCTTATGCCATTCGCATTCGCCACGGGGCCCCGTCATCACCCGTTAGGTTACTTAACTAACGACAGAGCGGGGGCTGGGCTAGCGCGGCTGTAAAACATAAGCAACGCCTAAATAGTTATCATATATAAATACATAGCAATGATAGACATTATAGATCACAGATGAACACTTTGGATATACTAGGAATCCGCGATTCGTTCGAGCCTGCAACGAAAACCGGATTACACGGTCGCGATGAATAGCCAAACCCCACCCTAGACCCCTACGGGTGCGGCAAACTACCCGCCAAGTACCCGAAGCGAAGCAACCTCCCTCAACACCGTGAGTAGGCCACTCGGCACTTCGAGATACCCGGTAGTTTGTGCACCCCACCTTGGGTCTATCCTAGGAGAAAAAACAGTAAAAAGAAATTATACAATGACGGCTACAACCCCGACCCGGTTGTGCGGCCAAACAAATAATATTAGATCAATTTACATATTTTACAATGAATGAAAGATAAAGAAACTCTCATCTCACACCCATTCCCGGCTATTCATCCGCGACAATCCACCGAGTTCATATACACAAACTATCAACATTACAGATCACAGATATGTATAACCCCCACTAATCGACGTATAGTGATTAGCGGACGTTCAATACATATATCACATCACAGATAATATACATTAGCCAAAGAGTACGGAATATCGATCAAAATACGGATTTTTAACCACCCGAAAAGTCAATTTGCTCTCTGGAAAATCTGGGTAGAAAAAACATGTATTAAAAATCCCAAAACATCAAAACTAAAACACTGCACCAAACCCGAGCCAGTGCCGAGTCAGAACGGCGGCGGAACCGCGGCAACGAGCATGTCATTGCCGCGGAACCGCGGTCGTTTGATCGACTCACTGGATCGTTTTTCTGCAGTGTTTTCAGAAAACCCTGTGACGATTTTTGAAGTATGATTTTTTAATTTTAGAGCAGAAAAAAAATCAACAGAAAGTTATGGTTTTGCGGATGTGTTTTGCGACCTTTTTCCGATCGATGTTCTTAACACTTTGCTAACTTACTAGTTTATGTTTAGCCTGGCTCTGATACCACTGTAAGTCCACGTTGCTCATCCCGGTTCTTACGGCGGGGGGGGGGGGGGGCGGAAACGGCGAAAAACAATAATTTTGGCGCGAGGAAACATGGACTAAAAGTCGGATCTTTGCTAAACTAGAAACTAGTAAACTACAAGAGGCTATAACTACTATGCTGTAGAAAGTATACCTCACGAAACCGGTCCTTCGGGTCTTCATTCCGCTGTCCCGCTCGTCCATCCAAACTCCAAGTGTCGATCCGGACCTTGGGCACCTCCACGGCCTTCTTGAGTCAAAGACGATCCACCCGAGAGATGTACACTAAGCTCCGCCTCAAGCCGAGGCAACTAGGGCAAAGTGATTGCTAATCAAGAAGCCCTAGAATGTATAGAGGAGATGTATGGATGTATTTGTCTTTGTGGGATCTTTTTCTCTCAACACATGAGATCAAAAGATGAGATCAAGAGGAGGAAGAAGAAGGAGAAAAGTTAGCAACCATGGAGCTTCTCATTTCAAGAGAGAGAATGAGAATGAACAAATGAAAAGCTTAACCAAGAGAGAACCTAACCATGGTTGCAATAATACTCATTTTCATCATTACTAATCCTATCATCAAAAAGTTGATGGCTACAAATGACATGACCATTATCATAACAAAAAGAAAAAGAAAACCAAAGAATACTTTAGATCTTTCAAGAAGATCCTAGTCAACTTTGGTCAAACGGTCAACAAAGTCAAGATGGTCAAATGGTCAATGTAATTAGCCATAACATAATTATCAATGAAAGGATTAGTAAATAATGTCCCTGGCTCATAATGGTTTTGACCGAACCAACTGTCAAAACCCTAATGAGGTACCTCCTTCTTCTCCACTCCGCAAATCTGTGCATACACACCTGCATCCGCATTCCGTAGAATACGAATGCACAGAAGACAAAACAAATCCATCTGTGCAATACTAGGATCTGGCTTAAACCAAAGCCCACTAGTATTGCCTGCCCGAACAGCATACGCACACAAGTGTACGCAAGTGATCATAGCCCTGCCGTAAAACCATACGGCCTCTACACGTTACGCTCAGTGCAGGGAAACTCTCTGTGTGGGACTCTAAAGACTCGACACTACGCTGGCAGTGGGTTTAACCACAGACTGCAAGCGACACTAGCTGTACGTAACGGTCCCCAGTTAGATGTCGATAAGAAGGCCGATGAGGTAAACCCATCCGAACTCCTACTGAGCCTGTATGTGACAATCTCTGTACAGTCCGGTCTGTTCGTCTGATACATCGCATGGTGGGCCTGGGGGGCGGTAAACGTCAGTCCCCTAATAGCGGAACAAGTCGTGTCGGAGTGAAGCCCAGAACACCCTGAGATAACACTGGAAACCTACCAGTATATCTCGCTTGCCCTGGCCAGGGACTACTTGTGTAATGGCTCTCCTAGACACAGTGCGATGTCAACCCCCAATACCGGGAGAGACGAATCCTGTCTAACCGTCACTGCCACCAAGTGCTTCAGGACTGCGCCCAACTACTACCTATTTGCACGACTCCTTTGAGCTGTGGTAGGGTAGTAATCTAAGTACAGTAGGAACACACTCGAGGCGAAGTCACAGTGTCAAGTCGGCGGACTAAGCTGTACTCATGTCACCTGGGAACTGATAACTGACGATAGGTATAATACCAACCAACAGTTCCCGACGAGTCCTGTGCAGTGTACTCGTAACCTAACGAGCACCCGCATACTATCTCAAGTACGACGTACTGACGGCTGTGGGACAGACCGTCTCCCCCGCTGGGATGAGAAGCACATACGCTAGTCTACTCCGGAGTATCGATGCCCTGTCTCGATAGTCCAACGACTAGGGACCTGTATAAGGATGTGCTTATGGATTACTCAGCCCCCACGAGTGTGAGCGCCATCACAACGCTGGTAATCAAGCAAAGATCCTAAGGGCTCTACTAATATGTATATAAGCGATATGCTAAAGGAAACACATGCACATATTGAAGTAGAGACAAACCAAGTAGCATACTACCATTTCGAGCAAGATTGTCTATACAACTGTGAATATCCCAAGCTTCCATCAAGTAATATACAAGCTAGTATGATACAGTAATGGCCTCTAGGGCATATACACTAACAACATCGTATAAAGGTGCATAAGTAACTATAGCAGGTAAATCATGTAAGGAATTATATCATGATACAGCAATTCTACTGTGTAGTGACATGGCAATTATCGATGATGAAGTGTGTGAGCCGACAAATCTGTGTAAGTGTAACATAAACATCCTCGATAATGGTATAAGTGTACTAGCACAGGTATATGCGATACAATAAGAATAACATGGATGCGGCATAAGGTAAATCATCAGCTAAAAACTATAAGGTATGCGTAGCTAACATGATTGAGTTGGTGAATCTATCAGTCAACATCTAGCCTCAAAAAATCACGTACGGTATAACCCATCGTACGGCATCCTCTTGTCAAGGGTATGGATCAATCACCAAGTCAAACTCATCACGTACGGAATATTATCGTACGGCGGCACTAAACCATTAGGGATCCTATTAACCTTTACAACAATGAGGGTACGGACCAACGTCTTGCATGGCATATCACTCAAGATTTACAACATTATATATATCTATGTACCTATGTCCCAGGTCACATCTATAACAAGATCGTATCAGGGGACCGGCAAAGGTATCAATCCTCTCGATCGACTCGCATCCGTATACCAACTTATCATCAAGTCAACGTCTCACATCGTATTTTCTTTTCATCACATTAAGTCAATTTTATATATACATTCTACCTTATTAATTTAGTTTCATGTTACTCTAAAACTAGTACTTTTTCTAATGCGACTACACATCTATACGTCGTGATTTATGTTTACTTTTCATATCCTTAGCTTTCATTTCCTATCTCAAAATATATATTCCATCACTAATATCATCTCTAACTATTCTTTAAACCATAACCCTAGTTTTCAAATCTTGGTTCCTATTACCATATCCTATAGATCAGTTTCCATCAAATTGTGGGGGTGCTATAAGCCATCCACCCGACTTCTCCCATAGATATAGATCTACTCACCTCGGTCCACGCTTGCAGGAGTCGATGACGCCACGCTCATCCTCGTTGTCTCGAAGTCCACATAGGGTACCTATAAGCAATACACAATCAGAAATGCGTTTTAAAATCAAGTCGGAAAACCAAAACGACACACGTTTCGCTCTTAGGTTAAAACCTATAGCCTCGCATGCACAACACGAGCAATAACCCTAGTCGTTGACGTTCAAACGCCACACGACGAAATACAATATCAAATACCAAATCCTAATGCATTAAAAGCCGAAAAACGAAATCAGAAACTTTGAAAACTTGCTCCAGATTTTACCCTAGGTGAAATTAGCCAAATTTGCATATGTGGAGGGTCTAATTTACAGGTAACAAAGCCATGGACCAAACACGATGCCAAACCTCCCTGCTCTGGCCGCAAATTGCGGCCAAAATGGATTAATCTGCGGCCTGGGTTTGGAGTTGGAGCCCCGGGTCTTGGGGTTAGCATCTAGGTCACCTTCATGTATCACTGTGTTTGCTAAATAATTCCTAGGGTTCCTGGGTGATAGCAGATATCAAAATAACCTCACAATTCTCATAATTTTCTGATATCGGGGTTTCTAAGTTTGTGAATTGGGGGATTAGCCTCTGGTTTTTGTCTTAAAACAAACACCACAGGGGTTTAAGGTCACTACTAAACTCAATAACACTTTTTGATTCAATTCAAACCCTAAGCTTAACTTGAAAATTTTCTAAGTTCACTAAACTTCACTAGAACACTTTCAAACAACTAAGGATGCTAAATTGAATGTAATACTACAGAAATGGTGAAGGAATTAGCTCATTTGGCAACTCAAGAATTTTTTGAATTGTCCCAAATCTCCAAAATCCAAACTTTCTTGGTTCAAAATACTTGTGGTGAGCTTGTGCACATTTTTAATGAAGGTGGGGGTGAACTTTGGATGTGTTTTTTGGTGATGTTTTGAGGTGTTTGAGGTGGTGGGAGATGGAGGGCTTCCAAGGTTGAGGTGAGGGGAGAGGAAAGATGAAGATAATGAATGAAGACAAAGGAGTCATGCCCAAGGTTTGACCCCTCACCTTCTCTCTCTCTCTCTCTTGCCCATACCCAATTCTTTAATATTTTCCTTGTTTTTTTCTCTTCTTTTCTTTTCTCTTCTCTTTTACAACCAAGTCATCCATGAAAATAAAGAAAAGACCATGGTAGGAAAATGTAACAAAGTGAAATGTGATATGGTGCATGTTATATGCACAAAACAAGCTTAATACATGATTAGCGATATTTAATCGCGATTAGCATTAACATGGAATATATTTAATAATATAACAATCTATAAATGCTCAAATCTTATAAAACACTCTTTTTTAAGTAATTCCTATAATTTTCCAAATATTTCCCAATTTATCGGTATTTAATTATACCGCATCATTAAAATATTCATAATATTCATTATTTAATTATATAAATTCCCAAAAATAATATTTTATTTTTTCTGAAATGTTACAATCTTCCCCCCTTAAATAAATTCGGTTTCCGAATTTTAATTTAAACCCCCAAAATCTAAAACATTTCAATATTCAACTCAAATCAACGGGGCTCCGAAATCATGGAAGATGCAGAAATAACACAGCGCATCGCGTGCGCCTGAAAACAAGTACAAAACTCAAAATCCAACTCCGTCAAGCATCATGAAAATCATCAGATTTTCACACATATCATCAGAGTTAGAATGGAGATACAGATCTCGAAATCTACTACTGAAATCCAATATACACTAGTCAAATACTATAACATGTATATATTACGCATCCTTGAAAAATCTCCGAAAAAACTAACCAAAACACATGCGAAATATTTTCTGCATAGCCGCGTGATGCGTAACTCACGGCATAAGTGACGGACGCTCATTTGTAAAGTAATAAATATACATTCAAATACGTTTTGCAAAAATATACGTTCCGCCCTCTTAAAATATCCCAAAAAGGTTTTCCTTTGTAAACATTTGTGTAACTCGTGGGCATGTAAGAAATAGCGAGACAGTAGCTCCTTTTTGAAAACCTCTTGGTAAGATTTTAATGCATGTAAAGTACTCAGGTACTGTCCTCAGATCACTCATGTTCGGCTACTACATAATATAATGCTTATCATGAAAACAATGCGCTCAAAAGCAAAATCAGCCTCGAAAGGTGTATCCAACAAGCACGTGCATCTGGTGCGTACGGAAATAAAATCCAAATACAAGTGCTACGAATGTGCAAAAAACCAAAACTAAGTGCAACGGGTGTGCACGAAATCATCTGTCCAGTGCAACGGGTGTGCACGACAATAATATCAAGTGCATTTATTATGCACGAAAACCTCAATCCAGTACAACTATCATGCACGAATGAAAATCCCAATCGAGTGCATCCGGTGTGCACAAAATCACATCTCATACCATGCGCCCAACATGCGCTAAAATCCAAATCAAGTGCATCCGTCATGCACGAATAAAATCTAAATCAAGTGAATTCAATGTACACAAAATCCAATACCAAGTGCCTAATATGCACAAAAATCCAACCCAAGCGCGTCAGTCCGTGAAAAGTATCTAGTGCAGTAATATGCACGGAAAAGAACGTCAAGTGCCAACGCGCACGAAAACACAAATATGAAAAAACGAAAGCTCAAGGCCTAAATTGGGTACAACCAATGTACGTAGTCTAAATCCGGTGCAACCAATGCACGAAATACAAAGCTGGTGCAACAATGCTAGAAATATGAATCTGGTGCAACAAATGTACAAAATACAAATCGGGTGCATCCAGTGCATGAAATATAAATCCAGTGCATGCAAATGCAAAAAATACAATCTGGTGAAATAAATGCACAAAAACTCATCAATAACTCAAATGCGTATAAAAGCAACACCGAGTGTACCAAGGTGTATAAAAATCAAAAACATGTGTAACTGCGTGCAAAAAACATGTATCAATGCACTGTAAGCATATATGAGCTATACCGAGTGCAAAAATCAAATCAAGTGTGTACCACTCGCACAACATCAATCAACTGTATGAAGTCCATGAAATCATAAACACGTGCTTCCAAGGCACAAAATCGACATGAGGTGCAATAAATATGCACAATTCGCAATTCAGCACAACGATATACAAAATATATATCAAGTTCAATAACTATGCACAAAAATGTAAATACCCAGTAGGTGCAGCCAAGGTGCACGAAAACCAATATCATGAAATCCAATCATCAAAACTCAAATCGAAGCGATATAAGCGTGATACTCGGATCACAAACGCAAATTGCAACAAATGACATTGAGGTACACCTCCTACAATGTCGAAAAACATTGGTGCGCCCAAAACTGGCAGAGCAAAATCATCCGCTTGCCTCCTGCTCACGGTCTGTCGTCCTCTATCTCTTGGTCTTCATTTCTCTGTGAATTCACCAATCTCGAAATCCATCGGCTCGTCCGCCCGGTCATGTGTGCTAATGGAAACGATCCGCCCTAGCACTTCTCTGGCCATCTTTCGGCCAATTATCATGACCGCTCGTAAAGCAGCACGTCACTGGCGTTAGCCTCTGGCCCTCTAAATACACGTGACTCATCTGATCATCGATGCAAATCTCATCGCAGCAGTGTCCTGGAAGGAACCTACTCAAGGTCTCTTCCGATCTCGCCTATGCCGAACAATACGGAGGCTGGTACTCTCGCATAATCTTTTCTCACTTTCTGGACATCTACGTTTTCAGCACAACCTTTCCTCGGGAACCGACCGCATCCCAACGCCTCTGTATGCACATTAGATCTTTAATCCGTCGGGGAGTAACAACAGCTCGTCAGCATCTCGCACGAACCTCTGGTCCCACTCGTCTGTATCATCGTCCACTTCGACGTCACGTCATACTATCTGCGTACTGCAAATCGTCTCGGTTACAGTCAATCCGGAGTCTCTCACACGGACTCAAAATCACAAACTTGTTATCTTCATCACTCTGTAGAAGATATCTAGCCGAACACGTCCTCGGGGACTCGTCCCATCCATTGGAGGAATACTCAATACTCGTCCGCTTTCGATCAACTCACAACGCATCTGGGTGAGGTCCTCTATCCATAGCTGGTCAGCTTACTGGTCTCCTATCACATGATATCCAGACGACGTTAAACTTTTCGATCGAGTCATCAAAGTCCCAAAATTTCCCAAAAGCTCAACACTTGAGCACGGTTTAATAATATCTGGTACATACCACAGTACTTCTGGACCAGCCGTAGAAGGGCAAACCCAAGCCTCACTGATGGCACCGCTAAACTGCCGCAAACCCTAAGGTTCAAAAGCGGTTCCATAGTCATCATGTCGAGTTAGGGTTTCATTCCTCTAGAAGGTCTACAGAATCACTTGCATGTTCCTCCGAATACTTTAAACTTAGAAAATGGGTTACCTGACATTCGTTCGAACTTTTAACTTCCCCTAGACGACACGCGAATACCCTTCGTCCGCATGTTAAACAATGCCCCAACCCTCCAGGAAAAGTCGATACATCAACGATCATCTCTGGATCGGTCTACTCTAATCTAAGTAAGACTCTCCACATTGCCAATCTTCAACTCAACTGGGCCTGCGTCGGCGCATCAATCTGACGAATCACCTTTATCTCTCAACTCGGGATAGACTAGCTATCATATGTCACATCTCCGCCTGGAAGCTCCAACGATCTTATCTCGTTAGCTCTGGAAGCGACATCACATCAATCTCAACAGCAGCTGGGTCATCTGTCTGTACGGTAGACGGCATGACAATCTTTGAGGTAGGCTGTGCATCAACAGTCCTCTCGCAACATGCAGCCTCTATCAATGGCCCGATCTCCCGGTGCAAAACCAACACTCGCCTCAACAAGAGGTCACAATACAACACTACATCGAGACGTTCCCATGTCACCGGAAAACACAATGGTCAGTCCTCATCTACGACGAGCTCGTCCTAACTACATCACTTGCAGTAGCTCAATCTGCGCTCAAATATGGTGACAGGAACCTCAATCGTGTATCGATGAAAGCAGATCAAGGGCTTGAAAGGAAATGACAGATCCAGAATGGATACATGATCATAAAAAGGAACAACATCAATGGGAGTATGATCATGAGAACGAATAGAATCAAGGAACTTAAGTGGATGTATAATCATGGGTACGAAGAGAATCACAGATCTCAAAATATGTACATCCTAAGGTTTCTTAGGTGGAGTATCGTATCGTAAATATGCCGCGGAACATACATACGATTCGACACTCTACCCAAGCTACCTACTCCATCAATCAGGGCCAGCTTATGAAATGAAAGTTCGTGTCTAATACCCTCCATTGAAGTCTAAGTTCCGTAAGGTCAAGCCTAGGTTCCGTAACACATACCCGCCTTAGACTCTGCATAGTCAAACATAAACTCGAACCAAGATTAAACATAGCGCTCTGATACCAACTTTTTCACGACCTAAAATATTAGCTCGTGACCGGCACTTGAATCACGTGACGTCTAAAGGCGTAACGTAAATCAAGTAAGCCGAAACCCAGAAATCTAAACCTTTTTAAGAAATTAAAAGAGGTGAAGTTTTGAAATAATGGTATAATGAAATCAAGTTTTCTTAAATGCATAAAAAAGAAACATGAAAAATGCAAGTAGAATTTACTAGTTTGAAAACATGTTTCGTCTTTTAAAATTTGGGCAGCACCTCCTTCGTAGTTTTTGATCCAAAACCACAAATACATAATGATATAAAAGGCATCCCCAAGCGGGAGCTAGCTCTTCGCCAAATGGCGGATCACAACCACGCAAATTATAAATATAAGTATATGACTCCCAACGGCGAAGATCAACACCAAAAGATAAAGAAGTAAGTATGACATCAAAACCATAAGTAGCGGAATACCCCTCGCTCTAAGTCTCGCAACCACAATCTCACTAATTCTCATTACTTATACAAATTCTAGTTTGATTAATGGAGTTGACTAGATACAACAAGAAATATAAATACAAGAGTGGACATGATACAAATGTCCCACCTACCAAGCTAATCACCAAAATGCAGCTGTGTGCCAGCGATGCCACTACGGATCCATGAGGTCAACCTGCAAGAACTGTTGCACAACGGGGGTGAGTTTCAAACTCGTGAGTAGAAAACATCATCAAGTAGAAATCGAATAAAATAACGATTTCCTATGTCAACTATATCATAAAGGCAATACTATGATATCTTGGGTGACCGTATCTGCATATGTGCCAATACTATAAATAAATACCAATGAGCATGTGGATATCATCCAACAATATAATCAATGTATGTATGCATGTGGATCTCGTCCACGTGTCAACCAATGACACAACAACATCATGCATGTAAATATCATAAAAGCATATGCATGAATGTATGAGGATATAAATCAACGTGTGTCCCTCGCCACACATCAAAATCATGGAACCTGAGTGTCCAACATCGACACTCGAAATATCATGAAACCCGTGTCCATCATCGACACGTAAATCCTCACATCTCGGGCTCCGTAAGTCTGAATCGGCCCTCGAGCTCTGTCTGCGGGATCGGCCCGTAGGCTCCTATCTATCTCTCGACTCCGGTCGGTGTCTATCGGATAATCGCCAGGTCCAACCAATCACCGGTAGGTAATAGTCCCTCTGCTAGGCTCACCGTCTACTGCACAGCAATCCGTTCTCACCCCGGGGTACCATACCGGGTCCACCATGTACCCGCAATTGGCCTCATCCAACTCCTCGAATCGGGTGTCACTGTCACACGTCTCAGAACCGAGAACACTCATGGAGGACGCACTAAAATATCATATCAAGAGAAACCAGGTTTTTTAAAACAATACATACTTTCTCCATAAAATGATAACAGTTCTCAAATCCAAAAATCCCATCAAAACAGCATATCTCGATGCGTGTAATCGTAAAGCGTGATGTATGCGACATATAACAGAAATGTAAGTATATTCGTATATCATGCAATATGGAACTATAATATGCACATATCAAGGGAAAACCGCTCATTTAAATTAATCCAGTTTTAAAATATGTCATGCGGTTCTCAATTTCTCCAAAGTCAAATGCAACATCGTATAAAGGTGCATAAGTAACTATAGCAGGTAAATCATGCAAGGAATCATATCATGATGCCGCAATTTTACTGTGCAGTGACATGGCAATTATCAATGATGAAGTGTGTGAGCCGGCAAATCTGTGTAAGTGTAATATACGCATCCTCGATAATGGTGTAAATGTACTTGCACAGGTATATGCAATGCAATAAGAATAACATGAATGCAGCACAAGGTAAATCATCAGTTAAAAACTATAAGGTATACGTAGTTAACATGATCGAGTCGGTGAATCTATCAATCGGTATCCAGCATCACAACATCATGTATGGTATAACCCAACGTACGGCATCCTCTAGTTAAGGGTATGGATCAATCACCAAGTCAAAATCATCGCGTACGGAATATCATCATACGACGGAACTAAACCATTAGGGATCCTATCAATCTTTATGACAATGAGGGTACGGACCTAACGTCTCACATGGCATAGCACTCAAGATTCACAACATTATATATCTCTATGTACCTTTTTCCCAGGTCACATCTAAAACAATCTCGTATCAGGGGACCGGCAAAGGTATCAATCCTGTCAATCGACTTGCATCCGTATACCAACATATCATCAAGTCATCATCTCAAATCGTATTTTTCCCCCATCATATTAAGTCAATTTTATATATACATTTTACCTTATTAATTTAGTTTCATGTTACTCTGAAACTAGTACTTTTTCTAATGCGACTACACATCTATACGTCGTGATTTATATTTACTTTTCATATCCTTAGATTTCATTTCCTATCTCAAATATATATTCCATCACTAATGTCATCTCTAACTATTCTTTATACCATAACCCTAGTTTTCAAATCTAGGTTCCTACGACCATATCCTATAGATCGGTTTCAATCAAATTGCGGGGGTGCTATACGCCATCCACCGGACTTCCTCCGTAGATATAGATCTATTCACCTCGGTCCTCGCTTGCTAGAGTCGATAACGCCATGCTCATCCTCATGGTCTCGAAGTCCACGTGGGGTACCTACAACCAATATACAATCGCAAATGCGTATTAAAATTAAGTCGGAAAACCAAAACGGCACACGTTTCGCTCATAGGTTAAAACCTATAGCCTCGCTTGCACAACACGACCAATAACCCTTGTCGTTGATGTTCAAACGCCACACGACGGAATACAATATCAAATACCAAATCCCAATGCATTAGAAGCCACAAAACGAAATCAGAAACTTCGAAAATTTGCTCTAGATTTTACCCTAACTGAAATTAGCCAAATTTACATGTGTGGAGGGTCTAATTTACAGGCAACAAAGCCATGGACCAAACACGATGCCAAACCTCGCTTCTCTGGCTGCAAATTGCGGTCAGAATGGATTAATCTGTGGCCTGGGTTTGGAGTTGGGGTCCCGGGTCTTGGGTTTAGCATCTAGGTCACCTGCATGTATCACTGTGTTTGCTAAATAATTCTTAGGGTCCCCGGGTGATAGCAGATATCAAAATAACCTCACAATTCTCACAATTTTCCGATATCAGGGTTTCTAAGTTTGTGAATTAGGAGTTTAGCCTCTAGTTTTGGTCTTAAAATAAACACCACAGGGGTTTAAGGTCATAACTAAACTCAATAACACTTTTGGATTCAATTCAAACCCTAACCTTAACTTGAAAATTTTCTAAGTTCACTAAACTTTACTAGAACACTTTTAAACAAGTAAGGATGCTAAATTGAATGTAATACTATAGAAATAGCGAAGGAATTAGCTCATTCGGCAACTCAAGAATTTTCTTGAGTTGTCCTAAGTCTCCAAAATCCAAACTTTCTTTGTCCAAAATGCTTGTGGTGAGCTTGTGCACATTTTTAATGAAAATGGAGTGAACTTTGGATGTGTTTTTTGGTGATGTTTTGAGATGTTTGAGGTGGTGGGAGATGGAGGGCAGCCAAGGTTGAGGTGAGGGGAGAGGAAAGATGAAGATAATGAATGAAAACAAAGGAGCCATGCCCAAGATTTAACCCCTCACCCCCCTCTCTCTCTCTCATGCCCATACCCAATTCCTTAATATTTTTCTTGTTTTTTTCTCTTCTTTTCTTTTCTCTTCTCTTTTAAAACCAAGTCATGCATGAAATTAGAGAAAAGACCATGGTAGGAAAATGTAACAAAGTGAAATGTGATATGGTGCATGTCATATGCACAAAACAAGCTTAATGCACGATTAGCGATATTTAATCGCGATTAGTATTAAAATGGAATATATTTAATTATATAACAATCTATAAATGCTCAAATCTTATAGAACACCCTCTTTTCAGTAATTCCTATAATTTTCCAAATATTTCCCAATTTATCAGTATTTAATTATAACAACATTAAAATATTCATAATATTCATTATTTAATTATATAAATTCCTAAAAATAATATTTTATTTTTTCTGAAATGTTACACGGACAGTCATGTATTCAAGTCAATGTATAACCATGGTTCAGTCAGCTCAAGTCCTGTTGATATTGATTGTATTTTGGTACTCATGTTTCAAGTTCCAGCATATGAATTCATATTGTATTGGAGTTATATTTGAATTTTATGTAGATTGGAATTGTATTCAGATTAGACCAAGACTTCGTCCGAGTCAGACACTTAAACAGAATTGGATTCCTGAATTAGGTTTTGGAGTTATTGATAACTGCTGCAACATAGACGGCAGGATTTATGACTTTTTCTAAGCCAATTACCATTGATTACCCCATTTTAGTTTTCTACCTTAAATAGGAAAGCACCCACTTTCTCTGGCTCCTTGAGGCTCAGGAGAATTGGTCCCGCCTAAACCTATATTTATTATGGTCCTTATTGTAAATTAATAAACTAGAGGGGGTTTTATGAAAAATAGTTAAGTATACTTTCAAAATAATTCTCAAGTATTTATTTATCGTATTTAGGGTTTTCATGGATGTAATTTTTTTTAAATGTGAAGCATTCTAGTGAATATAAACCTAGATTGAATAGTATATGGTATTTTAGTGTAAATTTGACTTGTATGGATTTTTGATGGTAGATTCATGAAATTTATGATTCCTTTGTTTAGAAAATATGGAATTTATTATATGTATTTAAAATAGATAATTTGGTGATATTATAAATAATTATTAAAGTAAATTTATTTAAATAGAAATCACGTTTTCTTAAAAAGTGTAATAAAAATTCGATCGAGATCGGATGCTCCGTGAGGAAGTCTGCATCTCGCTCTACTTGTATCGAGGATGTGCGATAACCCGCACCATCCAAATAGGGTTCTCCAAAATGGATTGTAGATGCATAATTGCAAGGAATTTAACTTAAAACAATGTTAAAGAATACCGTTTTATTAGTTTATGGTATTTTGTTGTAAAATTGTATTTATCCAAAAATATTGTAAAGAGGCAATCGTGTTATGTCATGATGAGTGTTGTGATGAGGTAGCTCATTACCTCGTGAGTTTTCTAAAGATAATATAATCAAATATGTGAAATAATGTCGTAGGTAAACTTTATGGTATTAAACAGTAAAAGTGTAATAAACATGGTTTTACATGATGTTTTATGGTGAAATTGGTTTCTAAATTTTAGTTAATATTTAATAAGTAAGGTTTAATAATATGTATCTGAGTTTCCTTAGAAAAATTGTTATTTTGAAGGGAATATAATTTAAAAGTCGGCTAACTCCACTTACCGATGCCATTTGAAAAGAGAACTTTTTTAATAAAGAAGAAAGGAGAAAAGAAGCGACTTACTGGATAAAAAGAGAAGGGGATGTATTGGAAGGGTTCAAAAGCGTTGTGGAGTCGCGGTGTCGCCGAATTGTTCCCGAGTCATCGCTAGAAGATGATCTTGGGCTAACTCCACTTGTACACCTTATTTGACTTAGAAAATTTTGAGAGTTTTGATGATAGATTTCAGAATAGAGAGGGCTAGGGTATGGTATGGTATTTATAGGATAGAATTAGAGTTTAGGGAATTAAAATGAGAATTAAAATGCATTTAACATTGGATTAATGGGTGATTTTTAATCTTCTGTTAATGTGCAGGAAAAACAAACAGAAGAGGAGTAGTGGGGGGAAGGCTAAGGGGTTAGGGTTAAATTTTGAGGCATTACCCTCGGTCAGGCCCGGCGGTGCCGGCCCCAGAGGCTTCCTCGCCGGTCGATCAAGTGAGGTGGGGTCTTGGATTAGGGCCACGTGTCATATTCAGTACATATAACATTTTCCACATGTTTGTTTTCAGTGAATTTTCATATTTACGTGTATTACACGTGTACACTTTTGGGCTTGCAAATTTTTTTTAAAAAATCAATAAAATAATATGTGGCTGGGGGGATTCGAACACAGGGGCTATATCACAGCAATGCAAGGCTTTACCAGTGAGCTACAAGTTGTTTCTTGCTGTTCTAAAACAATTTAAATACTTATAGCATACTCAGGGTTGCAAATACTCCATTTAGTACTTTAACTTTAAACAAATTTTGTACATTATAAACAAAGTCGTTACATTCTACCCTCCTTACAAAAAATTTCGTCCTCGAAATTTACAATTATTTAAGGACCAATTTTACAAACAGAGTCGTTACATTCTACCCTCCTTACAAAAAATTTCATCCTCGAAATTTACAATTATTTAAGGACTAATTTACAATTATTTAAGGGTATCTTGCACGCATGTCGTCTTCTCTTTCCCATGTCGATTCTCCTGGTGAGTCTTTTCTCCACATCACTCGAACCAAGTTTACTTCCTTATTCTAAAGTGGCTTTATCTTTCTGTCCAGGATTTCAATGGGTTTTTGCTCATAAGATAGATCCGTCTATACGTTGAGCTCGGATTGATCAAGAATGTGACTGGGGTCACTTACATACCTTCTGAGTTGGGATATGTGGAACACATTGTGCACTCCTTCCAATGAGAGTAGAAGTGCCAAGTGATATGCCACTTCTCCGAATCGTTCGAGTATGTCGAATGGTCTACTGTATCTCGGACTTAACTTACCCCTCTTTCCAAAGCGAATCAGTCCACGGTTTGGGGAGATCTTTAGAAAGACATTACCTCCCGGTTAGAACTCCAAGTGCCGGTACTTTGCATCAGCCCGGTGCTTCTGTCTGTCATGGGCTATGTGCATTCTTTCCCTGATAGTGCGAATTACATCCACAGTTGCCACTATCATCTCAGGTCCAAGGAGTTCTCTGTCTCCGATGCCGTCCTAACTTAATGGTGAACGACACTTCCTTCCATAGAGCGCTGTAAACGATGTCATTCCAATACTCGCTTGGTAGCTGTTGTTGTATGAAAACTCCACAAGATGTAGGTGATCTTCCCACGATCCTCCGAAATCTAACATACACGCTCTTAGCATATCTTCATGGATCTGAATCATTCGCTCAGACTGTCCATTTGTTTGTGGATAGTAACCTGTGCTAAAATTCAGACTCGTTCCCTAGCTAGCTTTCAGACTCTGCCAAAACTGTGATTGGAATCTGGTACCATGATCGGAGACAATGCAACCGGTACTCCATGTAATCTCACGATCTCCTACATGAGTTCATAGGTATCAGAGATAGTACACATTGAAAAGTTAAATCTTACTTAGATTCAAACTTACTTCCATATACTTCTTTGCTAGTGTCTCAGTAGATTGGTCAACTCAAAATGGGATGAAATGAGCCGACCTTGTGAGTCGATCCACAATAACCCATACAACATCATTACTTTTCGTGTTGCGAGGAAGAGCAGTAAAGAAATATATGGTGATGTGTTGCCATTTCCATTCTGGGATAGGTAACGGTTGAAGTAAACCAGTAATCCTGTGATGTTTAGCTTTTACTTGCTAACACACTAAGCATTTGGTTACGCTTCTGGCTACTTCACGCTTCATTCCATGCCACCAATAATGTTGCCGCAGATCTTTTTACATCTTTGTACCATCACGGTGTACTGGGTATAGAGAGCTGTAAGCTTCTTTCATCAACTCTTCCCGAATACGACCTTGTGGTACACACAATCTGCTTCCGTATCTCAAAGATCTGTTTTCATGGATAATGAAGTCTGTTCGAAGTCCACTTTCTACTTTTTCTCTAATCTTTTGCAACTTGGCATCACTTGATCCAGTTGTTTGATCTAATTGACAATTGTAGACTGAACTTGTTGTAACACCTTAGAATGTATCTTGTGGCTAATTATATTTTTATATATAGTTTTTAATAAAAATTTACCAAATTGGTTTTTAATTATTTTATCCTATTTAATGAATAATTTATTGGATTTTTCCTATGCTTGCCCAGACTCGTGCATGTTAACTAGGGTGTAAATTGGGGTTTAGCCATGATTAGAAAAATGGTGAACTAACCATTCTCTAATCTAGTTTTATATTTTGTATTAGGTGCTTCTGGGTTTTAATAGTGCATGGTTGTTTTAAAATGAAAAATGAATTTAAAAGGGTTGATTATTGGTTTGAATTATTGACCAAGGAGAGAGAGAGAGATGGGCATGGGGCTACATGGCTTGTGCCATGCCCATTTAATGAAGAAAGAGAAAGAGAAGGGGGGTGTGTGGTTGTCGCTCTCATTTCTCATTCTCACTCTCATTACTCCCATTCTCTCACTCTCACACACTCACACATCAGCTGAAGGAGCAGCAGCAGCTAAGGTAGCCCCAGCCCCAGCAGAAGCATCAGCATCACCAGCAAGCAGCTTCAGCTGTAGCAGCAGTAGCAGTAGTAACAGCAGCATCAGCAGACAGCAGTGGAAGCAGCTGTAGCAGCAGCAGCCCCAGCAACTACAGTAGCTCACCTCCTCCATACACTTCTTCTCCTGCCTTCTAGGGTTCCATAGGGTATATTTCTGAAACTCTTTTCCTAGTTTGCTTAGCTTGTGTGTTAATTAGCGTCGGTTTGTATTAAATTATGAGTTTAGTGCTAATTATGGTGATTTGTGTGAGATGTTGTCCATGTGATGATTGTGTTAGTTAACCCTAGCTTATTTTAGTGTTATTAGGGTCACCTCAACTGATAAATTCCCCAGATTTCACTAAAATACCATAGGGTTTGTGTTTTGTGCAAAATCGGTGTTTCTAGGCGATATATTGGCATTCTGTGATCTGCTGTTGGTCCGGACCCTTCAGGACAAAATTGAGCAAACTGGAGCATGTAAACTAGGTATAGACACCACCACCAGAGCACGAGCCACCCATTCAAATCCCAAGCCGCAAATTAAATCGATCTGGCCATAAATTGCGGCCAGGAGGGTGAGTTGGGTGCTGGGATTTTGTGTAGGGTAGTCTGCAGTGTTTTGTAATGTTTTGGCATGTATAGTTTTGTAAGATTTGAACTGTAGGAAAATCTGGGCAATATATCATATTTCTAGTTCGTGGTGTTTGCGCGATACGTGAGTGGGTTCTGCGATCCAGCGTGTCGCGGCGTGTCGCGGTAGTTTTAGACGAGTATACACACGTTCCAACGTATCGTGCACACGCGCGTTTAGTTCGCGATGCGAGTTTCTCGTTTAGTGTCGACATCGTGTTTTGCGAGATATTTGCTTATGTATATGAACTCCTTGTCTCATTTTCATGTTTGCAGGCAAGTACGTCGGACGCAGCCAAGAAAGGGAAGCAGGTGGTCGGCTACGAGTAGCACGCGACCAGGTGAGTAGATTTAACATCTACAAGGGAATCGCCTGCATGGCGTTATGCTTCTGGGCTAGAATTCTAATACTTGTCGCATATTCTACGTCATTTTTAGAAATGCACCTTTACCCTATTACTTAGATATAGTTGTACTGTGACTAGTAGCCGTAGGACACTGCACATATTATTGACGGTTCATGTTGCACGAGCACGGATTGTATGCTACACACACACCGTCAATAATTGCCATGTCACACACAAACCATTATAGATATTATATTACTTATCACATTTGACATTTAGCTACATAGATACCTTGCTCATATTTTACTTATACCCAGTAGGGTATACCATATCATTTACTTATAGGTAAACACATACACTTAGCTGTACCTTATTGATTTCGCATACATCAGGTTTCAGCTACATATTTTCATTTGTATACTCGCATTTCAGATATATCGCACATATTTATTCCTGGATTTGCGCATTTTTATTTGGATTTTACATGATGTTTTCTTGATTTGGGAACCGCGGGAGTTCATGAAATTTTGCATACATTGAAAAACCCAGTTTCCTTGATATGATATTTGCGCATCCACCATGAGTTTTATCGGTTCTGATGTATATATACCCCTACGAGGAGGCGTCGAGGCTATAGAGGGTACATGGTGGAGCCCGGAGGTACCCCGGGGCAAGAAAGGGATGTAGATGTACCACGCCGATGAGCCCGTCAGGAGAGCCATACCATCCGGTGACAGTACCAATGACTCAGCGGGGATCATGGAAATACCGTTGGGAGTCATGCACGTATGCATATGTCGAAAGGCGAGGGTCAGAGCTAGGCACTCGTGCTTTCTGGATAGCGTATGATACGTACCTATCAGGATGCTAGTCTTGGTGACGGCATCTGATAGATCAGGATATCTGTGTCGATGCTTGGCACATTGTTTTCAGGATATTTCTTTCAACTCATTTGTGTATATAACAGGGGATTTAGCCGTTGTTATATATACTCTTACACCAATATTAGTGGAGTGGGACGCTAATATATGTGTATTGACCCCATCATATTTATTTCTGTATATATATATATATATATATATATATATATATATATATAGGATGCTAGAATCTTACTTGAGATTTGATTTGGGATATTAGGTGATTCATTGAGATTGGATAACGGATACATATGAGATTGTCGATTGTACATTCGGGATATAGGAGATCTATTCGATATTATAGATTGAGAAGATGTGAGGCTTATATGATATGAGAGCCCAACTTGGGGGCTGATTTGAGGATTTGGAATTTGAGTGTCTTAATGGATTATGACCCTACTGTTTACCTCAATCAGAGCAAAGCTCTGTTTAAATTCCAAGGTGGGAAAAGAAGCAATACTTCTGTTTTTCTCCAATCAGAGCAAAGCTCTGTCTTAAAATTAAAAATAAAATTAAAGTTAAAATAAATGAAGTAGCATACTCTATAAGAGCAAAGCTCTAAAAAAAAAAAAAAAAAAACTGTACTGTTCTGCGCAGTGCGCGCGCTGCGCAGTGCGCGCGCTGCGCGCCCTGCGCTGCACAGTGAGCACTGCGCGCTGCGCAGCGCGCACTGCGCGCCCTGCGCTGCGCAGTGCGGGCGCTGCGCGCTGTGCACTGCGCAGTAAAAAAAAAATAATAATAAATGAAAAAAAAATAATTAAAATATAAAAGAAAATAAAAATTTTTATTGCGCGACGCGTGTCTGCGCAGTTGCGCAAACGCTGCACGACACGTGTCACGCGCTGAGGAGTTATACAAAAACAGAATAAAGATTTGAGGAAATCTTTTCTGTTTTTGTTAAAACAATAAGATTTCTTCTGTAAAACAGAGACCTTTGGATTAAAGATCCGACGGTGGGGAAAATTCCCCAAATCACTCAGAGAATGATCTCTTTAACAAACTTTAACTAATTTATGGGCACTATAAAAAGGACCCTAGACCTCAATTCAAAGGCATGAACATCTGGCTAAAAAAAAAAGAGAAGAGAACTCTTGAAGAATAGAAAAAAAGGTAAAAACCTTTAAAAGAAGAGAAAATTCTCTTATGAACAAGATCATGGATCTTTAACGATAAATAAATAAATAAATAAAATAGTGCCTTGCACTTGTTTCATGAACCATCGGTTCTTGAACCTAAAAGGTTCTTAAATTAATAGTGCTTTGCACTTTCATGAACCTTTGGTTCTCTAAGATAAGAAAAACAAGAAAAAACTTGTTTCTTTTTTTATATCTAAATCCAATAGTGCCTTGCACTTGTTTTATGAACCATCGGTTCTTGAACCTAAAAGGTTTCTGAAATTAATAGTGCTTTGCACTTTCATGAACCTTTGGTTCTCTGAAAGAAGAAAAATAAGAAAAAACTTTTTTCTTAGATCTAAATCCAATAGTGCCTTGCACTTCTTTTATGAACCATCGGTTCTTTAATATAAAAGATTCTCAGTGCTTTGCAAAAATGCAATGCATTACTTGAAGGGCCAGCCCAAATAAAAAATGACCTGACAGGCCAAAATAAATTGCAAGGCAATAAATGGGCAGAGCCCAAATAAATTGATGCTTTGCATCCTTTTTACAAGGGCAGAGCCCAAATAAAATTGATGCCTTGCATCATTCCTAAAAGGGCAGAGCCCAAAACAAATTGATGCTCTGCATCCTTTCTGGACAAGGCCCAAATAAAAATAAAAAAAGAAATGCAATGCAAAAGCAAATAAAATGTTGAACATTTCAACCGGACTTAGCCCAATTTTGGGCATAAGTCCATAAATTAAATTGACTGAGCAAAATTGCTCTTCTAAATCAATTTACATCCGGTTCGAGGGTACATCTCCGAACTCCTTTGACATCCGTCGTTGTAATTCCTCAACGACGTCAAAGAGGTGACGGGTCCCAACGACCACACATTGATATGGACTGCGGGGTCCTTAAACTCGTGGACCGAAATGTCCCTAAACTAACATCGGACCGGAACGTCCCTAAACTAACATCGGACCGGAACGTCCCTAAACTAACATCGGACCGGAACGTCCCTAAACTAATATTGGACCACCATGTCCTTAAACTGGCGATGGACCACCACGTCTCTAAACTGGAACATGGACCACTACGTACCTAAAACTGGAACAGTAGAGCCTCCAAATGCTCTTTTGACGGATCTAAACGGTCCCGTTTAAGTAGATCTTAGCCCCAAATATGGCTAATGTATCCTTAAACATTCAAACAGACTTTAGTCCCAAATTGGACTATAAGACCCCAATCAATTTTGGTTCAAGGGTACATCTCCGAACTCCTCTGACACCTGTCGTTGTAATCCTTCAACGTCGTTAGAGAGGTGACGGGTCCCGATGGCCATATATTAAAATGGACCACTACGTCCCTAAACTCGAACAATAGAGCTCCTAAATGCTTTTCCCGTTAAGTTGATCTTAGTCTCAAATCAGACTAATGTATCCTTAACGAACGTTTAAGTTGATCTTAGCCTCAACGAGGCTAACGCATCCTTAAACTAAAATATCAAACCCAAATCTAAGTAAATACGGATTTGGACTAATCCACGTCCTACGGGCGATGGCATTATTCAGTCTCCGTATACAATCCACGGGCAACCACAAACAAAACAAACACACACGACACGAAGTGAAATTCTGGAGAAGGAGAAAGTTGTTACCGCGATGCGGTAGCGTAATTAACTGCAGGGGCTTGCGCCTGCAGGGAAGAGCGTCCCCACAATCAAAAACCCCTCAAGCGAGGGGGAATCTGACGAAGTCTGCTACATCGGCCGCATCCGTCTAAACTTCCGATACACGGTGCCATAAATCAACTTGGCATCTTCGGAGAGGTGGACGGATAAAACCAAATAGCATCTGCCCCGAATCTCAGCGTCAGGCCATCGCGGTCCTGTGCGCCGCCTTTCGGAGGGGAACAGATTCTGGCACGCCCGGTGGGACCTCTTCCTCTTTCCACTCCACACTTCGTGTGTCATGTTCACGAACAAATCGCGGTTTGCTGTGATTGCCTGTGGATTCAAGGTACTAAGATTTGGTGTCTTGCTTTATGCAGAAAACAGAAAATCGATGGCTTCGAACTGCACTGCCTACAGCGATAACTCTCGCTCCGTCATTGCTGGAGGAGTGACTTATGGACCCCAAGCGGCCTCCCTTTTCAAAATGCCGGTGGAGCAGATGGCTCAAGCCACCACTGGACTATTTTTTGGGACCATGCTCCCACCAATGAGCTTCAACGCCCCAATGACATTGCAAGAAGCTCCAAAGAAGTCGGTTTTCGATCGACTTACCACTGCCGCGACCCCTCTCAATAGGTCACCCAACTCCACTGCTTCAGGTTTTAATGGATTAGGCCAGAGCTCCATCGGGCCCATGAAGAAGCCTGCCATACCAGAAGGCGTTATCCCGAAGCGGATAGCTATCCCAGCTCCCGTTCTTGGCGAAGTCACCAAGGTTGCTTCCCATGTTCGGAAGCCCGCTTCTGACAGGTTGGCCGTCCCCGTTCAACGGACGTCGATCTTTAAAAGGCTGGTACCAGCATATTCTGACCAACACAGGGGGCATGAGGAGGTCACCCCTATATCTGAAACAATTCCATCAGCACGACATGCTCGACGTCGCTACTGGCGCCGAGTTAGGAAGGCTGGGGGCAACTCCCCCTCTGGACTTACTCGTCCAACTCTAATGGTTGGGATCGATACTGCTGTTCCAACCAAGAACATCTTTGAACTGCTCAACAAGGTGCGCAGAAACTCTCCTACTGCGATGTTGAAACGAACTCCTTCACCTGTGGAGAATACTCCAGAGAAGAAGTTAGAGCAGCCCCCTCAGCGGCTGTCCTCTAAAATTTACAAAGTCTGGCGACAGGTCCAAGAGTCGGTCATCGATCAAGACTGCCTCCGACGACAGAAAAAGATGAAGGTTCGGCAGGGGAAGGATTACTCTGTCAAACCACAAAAAGCAAAAGCTACTTGGGTGCCCACTACAACGGCTCCCTTAACTCCAATCACTCAAAAAAGGAGGCCACAAAAAGCCCCTGTGAACATGGCGAAGCATAAAAGCGCTGAACACAAACGCCCTAAGTCTGGGGGCATGGTGGTGCACACTGTTTATATGACTTCTGGAAAGGATGAAAGCTGCACTTCTACGGGCTACCGACCGCTCACCCGATCCGTGACGAAAGCCCAGGAGCAACAACAAAAGCTTCAGGAAATGATGACTACAATGGCTGCACTCACTGAGCCAAAAGAAAGCTCTGAAATGTCTTCGGATGAGCGTCAAGAACAAGAAACCGACGCTGACTTTTTACGCAGAGTCCTCGAAAAGAGGGACAAAGAAGCTGCAGAGCAAGCGGCTAACATAAAACAGATGGCGCTCCTCTTCCAAGATATGGTAGGGATGATGTTACAGCCGGACCCTCCTGCTGAAGATCCTCCGATCGTCCTTGAAAACGACAGGGGAGAAACGTCAAATCATCCGCCGGCTTTATCAACAGCCAAGGAAGAGGCAATCTCCAAAGTTGACCTAGACGAATATATAGCTCAGCAGATCCGGGTTCATCAGGCAAATGAAGCGGCTGGGCAAATTGTTAGAACCGGACGACCGTATCCGAGCTGGTATGACCAAATCAGTTACCCGCCAGGATATACGATCCCTAAATTCCACGTATATAAAGGGACAGGGAATCCGCATCAGCATGTCGCTCAATTTAGGGCCTTATGCGGCAATACTGGAGGAGATGACAAATTGTTGCTACGTCAATTCGTCGGCAGCTTAGCAGAAACAGCCTTTGAATTGTATTCGGAGCTACCTAACGACTCTGTCAAAACATTTGCAGAGATGGAACTGCTGTTTACACAAAGATTCGCGAGTGCTAGTGAACGCACCCCGATAACAGCACTAATAAATGCCAGGATAAGGCCAAGCGAAACGTGGGTTCAATACGCAACACGATGGCGGAACCTATGGTCGAAATGCGAACAACACATAGAAGAGGTACCTGCGGTAGGCATGTTTGTGGGAACTCTCGATCCGCAGGCGACCATTTCGCAATTCATGATGTTCTTCAGGCCGACCGCCTTCCAGGCCTTGATCGACAAATTAACCCAAATGGACCAGATGGGCCATAAGCCGTCTCCTCCAAGACCCGATCCCCGAAATGAGAAAGGAAAAGCGATCATCGTTGCCAATGCTCAACAACAGTCGAGCAACTCAAAGCCGGTCACTCGCCAAAACAACGTGCGTCCATGCCCATCTCTCGAAGAGAGGCTAGGACGTCCTTACTCGTTTCCTCAGAATAAAACGAGAAGACTGTTTGAGCTGGCAGTGCGTAACAGACTCATCAATCTACCGAGTCCAAAGCGTCTGTCGCAGCCAGGCGATCTTAATAATCCCAATTATTGCCCTTACCACCAAATGGTAAGTCACCCGATTGAGGATTGTTTCGTCTTTAAGGGATGGATCGAGGATCAATACCTGCAAGGCAAGTTCGCGCTGTCTGAAAGCTGGAAGGTAAACCCACCACAGCCGCACTCTCCAAAGAAGACGGACACGCCGGGGGCAACTTGTTCTTTCGTCGAGGATGAAAACGATGGAAAAAACTTATCGGATGAATCCGAAGACTACGTAGCGACTTGTCATGTGATTTCTCATTCACTGACGGATGATAAAGAGGCTCCTTGCACCGAGAAACCAATGGCGAATCCTGAGCCGGAGATTCTACAGCCATCAGACGAGTTGATCGATGTCTTCCTAAGTGAAATTCGTCTGAAAGCAAAAGCCAATCAAGAGCACGAAATGGCCATACTGGAAAGATCCAAGGTATTCCCGTCAAATCAAAAGCCATACACTGCGGGTAAAAAAAAATTCAAGACGAGGAAACGGTTCGCCAAAGCTCTATCAGTAGGAATGAAGCTACCGCCCTCTGAAGAAAATTCTTTCTCCGAGGTAGAGATGCACCCTAACTTCTGTTTATATCATCAGAAGATCATACATCCTACCGAAGACTGTGAGTCCTTTAACTGTTGGTGGCAAGGGTATGTCGCTCAAAAGCAACACTTCGACAAGACAAAGTGTGAAGCTTGTGGACATCGGAAAAATGCGATATATGAGCGCAAAGGAGCCGCCGCAAACTGTCATATAGCCGACTTTAAGGGATCACAAATTATCACCTTTGGAAGCGACTCTGACGAAGAAGCTACCCCCAACTCTTCCATCGGGGAATCTATTTCAAAAATAAAGGAATTGAGAAGCTGTGAGAACGTTCAGCCATGCAATCGCATGCTACTCGGAAAAAATCCCGACCCCGTAAGCAAGGGACTGAACAAGAAGAACAAAGGAAAAGGAAAAACGGCCATCGTCGCCAGCGCTCAACAACAATCAGGTGACCCCAGACCGGTTGCTCGCCAAAGCAATAAGCGGCAATCCCTCCAAGAAAAGTTGAAACGTCCTTACTCGTTTCCGCAAGATAAAACAAGGGGACTGTTCGAGCTGGCAGTGTGCAACAGACTAATCAATCTGCCGGCTCCAAAACGTCCGTTGCGGCCAGGCGATGTTAATAATCCTAACTATTGCCCTTACCACCAAACAGTAGGTCACCTGATCGAGGACTGCTACATCTTCAAAAACTGGGTTGAAGACCAATACCAACAGGGCAAGTTTGCGCTGTCTGAGAACTGGAAGGTGAGTCCGCCACAACCGCACGCTCCGAAGAAGATGGATACGCCGGGGGCATCATTTTCATTCATGGAGAAAGACTCATAGACCGAAAAGTCAATAAACTAGATATTCGCCTCAAATACGGCGACAACGGACCGAAACGTCCTTAAACTAACGGACCGAGATGTCCTTAAACTAATGATGGACCGCAATGTCCTAAAACTTGCAAAGGACCGAAACGTCCTTAAACTAATACCGTAGCATCCTTAGGCTGACGAGATAAAAAAAATAAAAATAAAAAAATATATATAATAAAAAAAAAGGGTATGTCCATAAGCAAAAGGGCACGGATGAAAACCCGAAAGGGCTCCGTGAGTAAAAACAGCAGGACTACCGGCGAGTGTTCGTGAAAACCCGAAAGGGCGCGACCTCGTAAAAAAAAAGAAGAAGAAAAAAACAAAAAAAAACGGTAAGTCCATAAGCAAAACGGGCACGGATGAAAACCCGAGAGGGCTCCGTGAGTAAAAACAGCAGGACTACCGGCGAGTGTTTATGAAAACCCGAAAGGGCGCAACCTCGTTAAGAAAAACTTATAGGGGCCTCTCGACCCTATAAGAAGAAACCACCAGCATGAGATCCTTACGACTCACAAGGGAACAACACACTTAGGAATCCCCACGATTCCTAAGGAGAAAATACACTTGCGAGATCCTCACGACTCGTGAGGAGAAGGCTCTTATGGGACCCTCACGGCTCGTAAGATTTGAAAGTCTTAAGTTACAGAGGCCAAAACCTGTGCTTAAGCAACCCCCATAACTTTCGACATTGCCCTACAAGTGGTCCTATATTGGCCCTTGTATACAATCCACGGGTGCGAATAAACATTTCCCTAACCAAGTCCCATCCGTGACTGGGGATATGTCCACACGGTGAACAACCCTTGTGAGTCCTCTCGACTCATAAGGAGATAACACTCTTGTAAGATCCTTACGACTTATAAGAGAACATACACTTAGGAATCCTCATGATTCCTAAGGAGAAAACGCACCTGCGAGATCCTCACGACTCGTAGGGAGAAATACCTTTGTGAGACCCTTACGGCTCATGAAGTTAAAAGCCTTAGTCGACAGAATCCTAACCCTGTTTACTAAGCCATCCTTTGTTCGATATCGACAAAGGCAAATGATGATTCGCTCCTGGCAATATTCCAGTTGTAGCGATGCTGATGCCTAAATCGGTATCAAATTCCAAGTTCTTTCATGGCAGATGATGATTCGCTCCTGGCAATATTCCAGTTGTAGCGATGCTGATGCCTAAATCGGTATCAAATTCCAAGTCCTTTCATGGCAAATGATGATTCGCTCCTGGCAATATTCTGGTCGCAGCGATACTGATGCTAAGATTGGTATCAGATCCCAAAACCCACACTCGCGATAAAAAAAATCAGCGAGCCAAAAATGCAGATGAAATAGCCGAAACGATAGGGCAACTTGCAATAAAAAGCAGCAAGTAAAAATATATGCATGCAAAATAGCCGAAATGATTGGGCAACTCGCAATAAAATGAAGCGAGTAAAAATAAAATAAATAGCCGAAATGATTGGGCACCGCGAAAAATAGCCGAAATGATTGGGCAATCGCGACCTTCGCGATATAAAAGCTGAAATGATAGAGCATCGCGGAAAGAATAAAAAAAATGAAAGAATGAAACTTTTTGCCCTACAGGTGAAATCACACCGATCCCTGTATACAATCCAGGGGCACAGATAAAAAGGGAACAATACCTTCCCAACAGGCTCCACCAGAAAGCAAAGCCAAATCTCGACGGTTCATAGATAACCTAGAGACCATCTCGACATTTGTCGCAATATTACAGACACGATGTCAACAAATGAAGCAAAGGAAGGTCCCTAACTTCAGGGTCTCGACGTCAATATCGACAACTTAAAGATCACCAACGGCGTTTCTCCTCACTCCAACTAGATGCAGACATGACGTCAACAACTGACCTCAGAATCGCAACGAAACGGAACCATGACAAAGTCCTTAGTTCCAAATCTCAATGGCTACGTCTACAGCCTAGAGACCAACAACGGTGTGCCTCTTCATTCCAACAGGACACAGATGTTACACCATCAAGCGGAGCGATGGCAAAATCCCAGCTTCACCTCAGCATTCGTCTCGATACAGTAGACGCAATGTCAACAACAGCATTCCTCCGCAGTCCAGCTGGAGGCAGATGCAACGTCAACAAAAGACCTCACGGTCGAAACAAAGCGGAGTAACGGCAAAATCCCAACTCCACCTTAGCATTCGTCTCGTTACAACAGACGCAATGTCAACAACGGCGTTCCTTCGCAGCCCAGCGGGGTGTACATGCAAAGTTAAGAAAAGACCCCATGGTCGAAACAAAGCGGAGTGATGGCAAAATCCCAGCTCCACCTCAGCATTCGTCTCAATACACCAGACGCAGTGTAAGCAAACGAAGCGAAGGCCACATTCCTAGCTTCAACGTCTTTACGGTAACTCATATAAAACCGGAAAGACAATCGGAGATCATCTCACATCAGCACAGGGTGGTCACCACCTTGACGTTCGTCTCGATACAGCAGACAAAATGTCAACCCCAGCGTTCTTCCTCCAACAGGATTTGGACACACCAAAGCAAACAAAGCGAAGGCCACATTCCTAACTTCGACGTCTTGACGGTAACTCACATAAAACTGGAAAGACAATCGGAGACCATCTCACATGAAGTGGTCACCTCCATGACGTTCGTCTCTTTACAGTAGACGAAATGTCAACCTCAGCGTTCTTCCTCCAGCAGGGATTCAGACATGACAAAGCAAATGAAGCGAAGGCCACATTCCTAGCTTCAACGTCTTTACGGTAACTCACATAAAACCGGAAAGACAATCGGAGATCATCTCGCACCAACATAGAATGGTCACCACCTCGACGTCCGTCTCAATACAGCAGACAAAATGTCACCCCAACGTTCGTCTCGACACAGCAGACGCAACGCCATTAAACGAATGGAGCCACGGAAAAATCCCTAGTTCCAAACCTCGACGGTTCACCAGCAACCTAGAGACAACCTCGACGTCCGTCTCGATACAGCAGACGAGATGTCACCCCAACGTTCGTCTCGACACAGCAGACGCAACGTCATCAAACAAACGGAGCCACGGCAAAATCCCTAGTTCCCACCGCAACATTCGTCTCGATACAGCAGACGCAATGCCAGCAAACGAAGCAAATGCCAAATTCCTAGCTTCAGGGTCTTGACGGCAACTCATATAAAACCCGAAAGACTATCGGGGATCATCCCACACCAGCGCGGAGTGGTTATGACTCATCGGGGCTCTCCAAAATGAGCCTAACCTCAAGTAAAAAGCGGCATGGCAAATTCCTAGCGCTTGCTCTTCCGACGGTCAAACTGCCAAGGAGGATTGCTTGAAGACGTCTTGTCCAGCCCCCGAAGGGATCAGAGACACGGCAGTCGCAGGGCTACTCGAACAGCACGATTGCCTATCGAGGACTATATCAGCTTATGCGACGGTACGATGGCCAAAACCCTAAGTACCACCAACCTTAACGGGCTTCCGTCGTAAAGAGCAGAGGTTAAATGCGACGTTAAGATGTTCTTGCGAGAAACGCTCGATTCGTCTCGACTTGCGGAAAAAATTGTTGAGGCGGCTCGACTCGTGAGATAAAGCCTTAGGCAGTGGGCATAAAGAAGCCTGTTTCCTAAGCACTGGGACCCTGCAAGTTGGCCCAAAACGGTCTCTTGCATACCATCCACGGGTCTCACTCTCCAACATCGAACTTCGACAAGGGGGGAAACAACCGCTTACAAGTCCTCTCAACTCGTAAGAGGGAAAAATTCTTTTGTAGGATCCTTACGACCTACAAGAGAAAACCACACTTAGGAATCCTCACGATTCCTAAGGAGAAAAACCCACCTACGAGATCCTCTCGATCCGTAGGGAGAAAAGTCTCTATGAGACCCTCACGGCTCATAGAGTTGAAAAGTCTTAAGCAGCAGATCTGAACTTGCGGCCTAAGCCCTCGCTATCTCATGAAGAAATCAAGAAGCTTACTCTATTACCTGCTAATTATGACGACATGCTGAGAAAGAGGAAAAGCAACAGAAAGAGCACCCGATTTACGCTTGATCAAGCGTTCAGGACGTATTCATTCATGCATGGGCAAAAAGACTCAGGACAAAGATATATAATAAAGACAAGCTGGGATAAAAAAATTTCCATTAATATTGCCCGAAGTTCTTACAGTCATAAAAACAATAAACGAAAGTTACAATGGAATAATCTCAGATCCAGGGCATGGATTGGGGAATTCAAAAGCGATCCTATCTATGACTTTCCAAGCCTCGCGGACCATCCTAGTGTGCTTCCTTTCGCGAGCACAAGTGTCAGGGTCCCTCTCGATGTCTTCCACCCCCTGATAAGCAGCGAGTATGGCAGACTGTTGAAAGACCTCATGCAAGAGGTCAATAAGACTGTCTCGCCGTCTCTTCGAGATAAAGTTCAATAGGTACACAGAGTGCACCCTGTCCTCAGCGGCATCCAACGCCCTAAGCGGCACGCCGGAACAGAATAGGGGAAGCGCTTCCCAGATAGCTCCCACGATAAGTTTAAGAAAAAAGGAACGTCGGGGAAGCAGTGGACCGTCGTATGCGTTGAAGCGACTCATTATTTCAGCACACTCCTCGTTTGTGAATTCCCGATTTTGAGAATGGCCAAGTCGGCGGATGCCCTCATGAGAGATGATCTCTTTAAGAGCATACATGTGGGCGTTCATTGTTCCTGTGAAAGAGGATCGACAGAATTATCAAAAAGACTGATTAAGCAAAACGATATAATGCACTGAGAAATAAAATGACATCTTTAAGTTCCAAGATCCATGAAGAATTCTTAAGAGTTCTTCTATATGATTTGGGAGGAGCAAAGCTCCATTAATGAAATGAGAAAATACAGGGAAAATCTTTTAGAGAGCAAAGCTCTATTAATGGAATTCTAATAGGGCTCTTCTTAGTCTTCTATAGACCCCCCTAGAGCAAAGCTCTACTAAGTGAAACCCTAAATGGGTCTTCTTTAGATCTGGGATCTATTAAGAGCAATGCTCTTAAAATTGATTTAATTTAATTAAAATTAATATTTTTACCTAAAATTCTCTAAAAGTTTGAACTTTTAAAAGTGTTTAACCAAGAGAGCAGGGCTCTGGGTTCTGAAAGTAAAATTTTAGAGGTGAGAATCATCTAAGGAACCAAAGGTCCTATTTATAGGCATCAAGTGCCCTTTCAGCTTCCAAGAAATGACGCGACGGTTCGGAGTCTGCCACTGCTGCGCTCACGTTAGGAGGCCACGTAAGCGCAACGGTGGGGGGGCATTTGTTTACCTCAATCAGAGCAAAGCTCTTTTTAATTTCCAAGGTGGGAAAAGAAGCAATACTTCTGTTTTTCTCCAATCAGAGCAAAACTCTGTCTTGAAAATTAAAAATAAAATTAAAGTTAAAATAAATGAAGTAGCGTACTCTATAAGAGCAAAGCTCTAAAAAAAAAAAAACTGCACTGTTCTGCGCAGCGCGCAGTAAAAAAAAATAATAATAATAAATAAAAAATAAATAAAAAAATAAAAAAAAATAAAATTTTTTATTGCGCGACACGTGTCTGCGCAGTTGCGCAAACGCTGCACGACACGTGTCACGCGCTGAGGAGTTATACAAAAACAGAATAAAGATTTGAGGAAATCTTTTCTGTTTTTGTTAAAACAATAAGATTTCTTCTGTAAAACAGAGACCTTTGGATTAAAGATCCGACGGTGCGGAAAATTCCCCAAATCACTCAGAGAATGATCTCTTTAACAAACTTTAACTAATTTATAGGCACTATAAAAAGGACCCTAGACCTCAATTCAAAGGCATGAACATCTGGCTAAAAAAAAAAGAGAAGAGAACTCTTGAAGAATAGAAAAAAAGGTAAAAACCTTTAAAAGAAGAGAAAATTCTCTTATGAACAAGATCATGGATCTTTAACGATAAATAAATAAATAAATAAAATAGTGCCTTGCACTTGTTTCATGAACCATCGGTTCTTGAACCTAAAAGGTTCTTAAATTAATAGTGCTTTGCACTTTCATGAACCTTTGGTTCTCTAAGATAAGAAAAACAAGAAAAAACTTGTTTCTTTTTTTTATATCTAAATCCAATAGTGCCTTGCACTTGTTTTATGAACCATCGGTTCTTGAACCTAAAAGGTTTCTGAAATTAATAGTGCTTTGCACTTTCATGAACCTTTGGTTCTCTGAAAGAAGAAAAATAAGAAAAAACTTTTTTCTTAGATCTAAATCCAATAGTGCCTTGCACTTCTTTTATGAACCATCGGTTCTTTAATATAAAAGATTCTCAGTGCTTTGCAAAAATGCAATGCATTGCTTGAAGGGCCAGGCCCAAATAAAAAATGACCTGACAGGCCAAAATAAATTGCAAGGCAATAAATGGGCAGAGCCCAAATAAATTGATGCTTTGCATCCTTTATACAAGGGCAGAGCCCAAATAAAATTGATGCCTTGCATCATTCCTAAAAGGGCAGAGCCCAAAACAAATTGATGCTCTGCATCCTTTCTGGACAAGGCCCAAATAAAAATAAAAAAAGAAATGCAATGCAAAAGCAAATAAAATGTTGAACATTTCAACTGGACTTAGCCCAATTTTGGCCATAATTCCTTAAATTAAATTGACTGAGCAAAATTGCTCTTCTAAATCAATTTACATCCGGTTCGAGGGTACATCTCCGAACTCCTTTGACATCCGTCGTTGTAATTCCTCAACGACGTCAAAGAGGTGACGGGTCCCAACGACCACACATCGATATGGACTGCGGGGTCCTTAAACTCGTGGACCGAAATGTCCCTAAACTAACATCGGACCGGAACGTCCCTAAACTAACATCGGACCGGAACGTCCCTAAACTAATATTGGACCACCATGTCCTTAAACTGGCGATGGACCACCACGTCTCTAAACTGGAACATGGACCACTACGTACCTAAAACTGGAACAGTAGAGCCTCCAAATACTCTTTTGACGGATCTAAACGGTCCCGTTTAAGTAGATCTTAGCCCCAAATATGGCTAATGTATCCTTAAACATTCATACAGACTTTAGTCCCAAATTGGACTATAAGATCCCAATCAACTTTGGTTCAAGGGTACATCTCCGAACTCCTCTGACACCTGTCGTTGTAATCCTTCAACGTCGTTAGAGAGGTGACGGGTCCCGATGGCCATATATTAAAATGGACCACTACGTCCCTAAACTGGAACAATAGAGCCCCTAAATGCTTTTCCCGTTAAGTTGATCTTAGTCTCAAATCAGACTAATGTATCCTTAACGAACGTTTAAGTTGATCTTAGCCTCAACGAGGCTAACGCATCCTTAAACTAAAATATCAAACCCAAATCTAAGTAAATACGGATTTGGACTAATCCACGTCCTACGGGCGACGGCATTATTCAGTCTCCGTATACAATCCACGGGCAACCACAAACAAAACAAACACACACGACACGAAGTGAAATTCTGGAGAAGGAGAAAGTTGTTACCGCGATGCGGTAGCATAATTAACTGCAGGGGCTTGCGCCTGCAGGGAAGAGCGTTCCCACAATCAAAAACCCCTCAAGCGAGGGGGAATCTGACGAAGTCTGCTACATCGGCCGCATCCGTCTAAATTTCCGATACACGGCGCCATAAATCAACTTGGCATCTTCGGAGAGGTGGACGGATAAAACCAAATAGCATCTGCCCCGAATCTCAGCGTCAGGCCATCGCGGTCCTGTGCGCCGCCTTTCGGAGGGGAACACCTACCATGATGTCAGGTTTCTGTGGGAATGACATATTTTACTCCATACCTCATACCTATTCACTTATGCACTGATCCATGTATTAGGAGTTCCTGTTAGTGTACCCTTCATGATTACTGCATATCTACATTCTCATATCCCTATCGCATGATTATTGCATACTATTGTCCTGTTATTATTGCTTCACATATTGATCGTACCTGCTAGTGTACTTTCCATTATTCTGCATTCACACGACCTGTTATTACTGTAAATTGCATATTTTAGATTCATGCTGTACATATATTCCTGCGATTACCTGCATCTGTTATCTACTATTCACGAGTTGGCAACTCACCCCCGTTGTGCCACAGTTGTTTTGCAGGGTGTTTCCCCAGAGTAGTCGAGGCAGGCTATTCACCTATCATCTTTTGCTACAGATACAGCATCGGCTCACAGTGTGTTATTTTGCTTAGGTGTGTATTGGTGGTTATCTGTATTTTATATTGTACATTCGTTGTATCTTGTACTCTCCATCTACTATTATGTTGTTGACTTAGAGACTTGGTGAGGGCGATATTATATATTATTGTAGATTTGTTGTCTTTTACATACAGTTTCCTTCCTATTGTCTCTTATTTCTTCGCTACGGCGTCGTATATTTATGATGTGATTGTTTTCCGTCTTTGGGCTAGTTTTTACAAAAAGGGTGTTGCCAAAATTTTAAAGAAAGAAAGTTGGACTTTTAAAGAATTTGGGTTGTGATTTCAAATGTTTCAAAAACTTTTATTATCTTTTCCGTATTTTCATGGTTTAGATTTCTGGGTTTTGGATTTCTTTTACTGTGTTACGTTTTTAGGCGTTGCGTAGTATTAGGGCCGTCACGTGCCAATTTCGGGTCGTGACAAAGCTGGCATCAGAGCGCTAGGTTTTACCTTTCGGAGTGTAGGATGACCTTGGTATGATAGAGTAGGTAGCTTAAGCAGAGTAACGTAGTGTGTGTATGTCTGCAACATACCCACAATGCGGTACTTCGCCTTAAGTGACCTAAGTATAAATTGTTTGAAATTCCTTCCTTGATGATTCGTATATTTGTGTTTCGATTTCCTTATTCTCATCGAATCTTATATCTATTTATAGCCTTGTCGCCGATGACTATGGGGACTCATAGTGATGCAGCGAGGAACGAGGTCAGAGTTAGCTCGGGTGAGACGAGCACTGACCAGGATAGCACTCCAGTTGCACAGGTGCAGACAGATCAGCCTTCGACATATAGTATCGATAGGCTTGTGGCAGAGATGCAAGACTTCCGCCAGACTATGAGTTCATTGGTTGATGTCATTCGGGAGCTACGACAGGAGGTTGTCACCCCTGTTACTCAGTTTTCCTTTGCGATCAGCATGCAGCAGTCCATCACCTATATAGCACTAGTGGTTGCAGCTCCAGTTGTCGAGGCATATATTCCAGAGACGCTGAGAGTTCTAGGACAGTGGAGGAATCGTACCAGTGTACCAGCTGAGAGACAGAGGTTTAGTCATCAAGGTAGATTTCATGGCCGTCGCGGGAGCAGCATAGGCTTAGGACGAGGACAGTCGTTTGGCTCTCAACCCCAGGAGGGTCAGCAGCGTTATTCTAGATGTTATCGGTGCTGGAGTTTGGATCATCGGGTTCGAGGTTGTACTGAGCCACGTAGTCGCGGGGCAGCTATACTGCAGAGAGGTCATGGACGTGGAAGGTTCGCTCATAGGAGTCAGTATACCAGAGGAGTTCAGCCAGTTGCGGGTAGAGGGAAGTCACCGGAGGTTGCTTCTACTCATCGGGACACGCAGGCGTCCAATGTGGAGTTTTCAGGTATCCTTAATTCGTATGTTCTTTTGGTGTATTCGTTTATTTTTCACACTTGTGCCGTGGTTGGGACTAGAGTTGTGTTAGGTAGATTAGCCATTTGTTTTGTTAACTTCTGTCAGCGATTCTTTCGTTGCGCGACACGTATTTCAGTTGTGTGCCAATCGGATAGGAGATAAAGATTCGTCCGTCGTTTTAATCCTTCTAGAGATGTTGGATTTGATGTTCTCCTGGGCACGGACTGGTCATCTACGTGCTAGGCGTCTGTGGACTACCGTGAGGAAACAGTTAGGTTTGTTTTCCCGGGCGAGTCAGTTCTTGTTGTGCAGGTGGATAGTGTGCCGCCTCTCACAGCTTGAATTCAGCCTTTTTCGCTTGTGGGCTTTTGAGGAGATGTCGTGGATTCTTGGCATTCATTCGTGATACCGGAGCCACAGTGGGATTGTTGGACCGGGTTCCTTTCGTGCGAGAGTTTTTCGACGTTGTTCCAGATGAGCCGGCGAAGCTGAGGGAGCTTAAGGATCAGCTACAGTGGGATTGGGAAGTTTTGTGCGTATGAGTGTTTTGTATTAGGGAGCCCCTATTTTTGCTCGTTAAGGAGAAAGACGGTAGGTTAAGGTTGTGTATCGACGGATCGTCAATTGAACCGGATTACGGTGCGGATAGGTATCCTTTACCTCGCATTGACGATTTCTTCGATCAGCTCCACAGTGCGAGACATTTTCTAAGTTTGTTTGGGATCAAGTCATCATTGTTGCGGGTTTGGAGTGATGGCATTCCGAAGACTGCCTTCTGCGTGCTACGGGTTTTTTGTGTTTTGGTGTGTCATTGGATTCACCAGTGCCCTAGCAGCATTCATGGATATGATGAACCAGATTTCTTCAGGCCGTTCCTCGAACGGTGTTGTTGTGTTATTTACGACGTTCTGGTCTATTTAATGTGTCTTGAGGAACAGGAGTAGCACTTGAGGATTTGTTATGCAAGCATTGGGAGAGCCCCAGCGGTTTGCTAGATTCTCGGAGTGTTTCTTCAGCCTTGTTTGTGTTGACTCCTAGGTCTTGTAGTCATGGGAGACGGTTTCGTATGGTTCCGAGGAAGATCGTAGCCGTACAGCTTAGGCCCAGACTTGTGTGCAGGACGGAGGTTCGCAGATTTTGGGCTTAGCAGGTTTTTACCACCGTTTCGTGCAGGATTGCTAGTTTAGTGCTGCACCGTCGACTGAATTGACCGGAATGGAAGTTTCTTTTCTTTGGATTGGGGCGTGTGTGCAGAGTTTCAACAGTTGAAGATTCTGTTAACAATGGCATCAGTTCTTTCTTGGCTTTTGGTTCGAGCGATCTTGTTGTTTATCTGTAATGTTTCTTGAGTGGGCTCGAGGGTGTACCGAGGTGACGCTATAGAGTTATCACTTTTGCTTCCCTATATTTGGAGGAAGTACGAGAAGGATATTCCACTCATGATCTGGATATAGCCGCGGTGGTTTTGAGTTGGAGATTTGGAGACACTATTTTTTCGAGAGTCGTGTCAGATTTTCATGAACCACCAGAGCTTAATATACATCTTCCTGTAGCGGATTTTAATTGTTGTGATAGTCTTCTGCAGATTTACAGTTCTCGTGCGATCGTTGAGTAAAGCTTAAGTTCGTCTCTACGGAGGGGACAGTTTGCTCATGTCCACGCCCGACCACTCTTCTTTAATCGCTTTCGCGAGACACTGCCCGCCGATGCTCGTTCGTCAAAGATGCTTGGGCATACTCGGCTGGGTAATGATTCGGAGTCCTTGATTTATGAAAATGGTGTGCTAAGTTAGGGACGCGTTTGTGTACCTAATGTTATCGGGTAGAGACGTGAAATCCTAGAGCAAGAACATCAGTCAACTCTCTGTATTCATTCAAGTTCCACCAACCTCGACGTGACTTGTGAGATGGTTACGGGTGGACAGGGATGTAAAGAGAAGTTTCAGGTTTCATTTCAGGGTGTCTATATTTTGTGTGTTTGGGTTGAGCATCTGAGACCGGCTGGAGAGTTGCAACCTTTAACCGTTCCGAAGAAGGAATGGGAGTAGATCTCCACGAATTTCGTTATGGTGTCTAACCAGGGTTAGTCAGGGTGTGACTCCATTCGGATTCTTGTCGTACGGTTATACTCAGTGTGCTCAGTTATTCTTGTTAAGTTGTGTGTTTATGTTAGTTGTTGTCAGCAGTTGGGATCGTCACTCGCCATTGTTAGGGTTCTCCTTCGATAGCTGTTATCAGGAGACGCTCCAATTGGCAACCTTTAGGTTTAGGGGTTAGGTCATGTCGATCACCGATCTGTTGTTTTCTGACTCCGCGTAAGTAGGATTTTGGACTTCGGAGATGATCCAGTTGATTCAGGTCATGATGAGAATTGTTCAGTGCGGATAAAAGTCTTATGCCGACTATGTTAGTCGTAGACTCGAGTTCGCAGGGACAGATGATCTATTCTTGCGGATTTTTTTGATAAACGACGTGTTGGATTTTGGGAAGCTTATCCCAGGATTTTAGGTCCTTTTCGAGATCCTATAAGCGAGTTAGTTTCGTTGCCTTTAATTTGGCGCTTCAACCCAGATTATTGAGTTTTCACCCCGTATTCGTTGTGTCGGTACTTTAAGATTACCTTCATGACCTTTCTCACATGATTTGGCACCAGACCAATTGGCATGGACGCGATCGTTTCGCTCACCGGCAGCCATTTGTGTTAATGGCTCGGCAGGTGGAGAAACGTCGGTCAAAGGTCTTGCCATCTGTGAAGGGTTTTTTTGGACGTAGCCGTATAGTGAGGTAATCACTTGGGAGGCTGCGAGCGAGATTTAAGAGTTTTAATCTTCTCTTTGAAGCTACGCGTAGTAGTATATTTTTAAATTCGGGGACGAATTTCTTTTAAGGGGGGAGATTGTAACACCTTAGAATGTGTCTTGTGGCTAATTATATTTTTATATATAGTTTTCAATAAAAAGTTTACCAAATTGGTTTTTAATTATTTTATCATATTTAATGAATATTTTATTGGATTTTTCCTAGGCTTGCCCACACTTGTGCATGTTAACTAGGGTGTAAATTGGAGTTTAGCCATGATTAGCAACATGGTGAACTAACCTTTCCCTAATCTAGTTTTATATTTTGTATTAGGTGCTTTAGGGTTTTAATAGTGCATGGTTGTTTTAAAATGAAAAATGAATTTAAAAGGGTTGATTATTGGTTTGAATTGTTGACCAAGGAGAGAGAGAGAGAGATGGGCATGGGGCTACATGGCTTGTGCCATGCCTATTTAATGAAGAAAGAGAAATAGAAGAGGGGTGTGGTTGTTGCTCTCATTTCTCATTTTCACTCTCATTACTCCCATTCTCTCACTCTCACACACTCACACATCAGCTGAAGGAGCAGCAGCAGCTAAGGCGGCAGCAGCACCAGGAGAAGCATCAGCATCAGCAGCAAGCAGCTTCAGCAGTAGCAGCAGTAACAGCAGCATCAGCAAACATTAGTGGCAGCAGCAGCCCCAGCAACTACAGCAGCTCACCTCCTCCATACACTTCTTCTCCTACCTTCTAGGGTTCCATAGGGTATATTTCTGAAACTCTTTTCCTAGTTTGCTTAGCTTGTGTGTTAATTAGCGTCGGTTTGTATTAAATTATGAGTTTAGTGCTAATTATGGTGATTTGTGTGAGATGTTGTCCATGTGATGATTGTGTTAGTTAACCCTAGCTTATTTTAGTGTTATTAGGGTCACCTCAACTGATAAATTCCCCAGATTTCACTAAAATACCATAGGGTTTGTGTTTTGTGCAAAATCGGTGTTTCTAGGCGATATATTGGCATTCTGTGATCTGCTGTTGGTCCGGACCCTTCAGGACAAAATTGAGCAAACTGGAGCATGTAAACTAGGTATAGACACCACCACTTGAGCACGAGCCACCCATTAAAATCCCAGGCTGCAAATTAAATCGATCTGGCCGCAAATTGCGGCCAGGAGGGTGAGTTGGGTGCTGGGGTTTTGTGTAGGGTAGTCTGCAGTGTTTTGTAATGTTTTGGCATATATAGTTTTGTAAGATTTGACCTGTAGGAAAATCTGGGGCAATATATCGTATTTCTAGTTCGTAGTGTTTGCGCGATACGCGCGATACGTGATTGGGTTCTGTGATCCAGCGTGTCGCGGCGTGTCGCGGTGGTTTTAGACGCGTATACACACGTTCCAGCGTATCGTGCACACGTGCGCTTAGTTCGCGACGTGAGTTTCTCGTTTTGTGTCGACATCGCGTTTTGCAAGATATTTGCTTATGTATATGAACTCCTTGTCTCATTTCCAGGTTTGCAGGCAAGTACGTCGGACGCAGCCACGAAAGGGAAGTAGGTGGTCGGCTACGAGTCGCACGTGACCAGGTGAGTAGATTTAACATCTACAGGGGAATCGCCCGCATGGATTTATGCGTCTGGGCTAGAATTCTAATACTTGTCGCATACTCTACGTTATTGTTAGAATTGCGCCTTTACCCTATTACTTAGATATAATTGTACTGTGACTAGTAGCCGTAGGATACTGCACATATTATTGACGGTTCATGTTGCACGAGCACGGATTGTATGCTACACACACCGTCAATAATTGCCATGTCACACACAAACTATTATAGATATTATATTACTTATCACATTTGACATTTAGCTACATAGATACCTTGCTCATATTTTACTTATACCCAGTGGGGTATATCATATCATTTACTTATAGGTAGATCCCTATACTTATCTGTACCTTATTGATTTCGCATATATCTGGTTTCAGCGACATATTTTCATTTGTATACTCGAATTTCAGATATATCGCACATATTTATTCCTGGATTTGCGCATTTTTATTTGGATTTTACATGATATTTTCTGGATTTGGGAACCGCGGGAGTTCATGAAATAATGCATACATTGAAAAACCCGGTTTTCTTGATATGATATTTGCGCATCCACCATGATTTTTATCGGTTCTGATGTATATATACCCCTACGAGGAGGCGTCGAGGCCGTAGAGGGTACATGGTGGGGCCCGGAGGTACCCTGGGGCAAGATAGGGATGTCGATGTACTACGCCGATGAGCCCGTCATGGAAGCCATACCGTCCGGTGACAATACCAATGGCTCGGCGGGGATCATGGAGATACCGTTGGGAGTCATGCACGTATGCATACGTCGAAAGGCGAGGGTCAGAGCTAGGCACTCGTGCTTTCGGGATAGCGTATGATACGTACCTATCAGGATGCTAGTCTTGGTGACGACATCTAATAGATCAGGATTTCTGTGTTGATACTTGGCACATTATTTTCATGATATTTCTTTCAACACCTTTATATATATAACAGGGGATTTAGCCGTTGTTATATATACCCTTACACCAATATTAGTGGAGTGGGACGCTAATATATGTGTATTGACCCCATCATATTTATTTCTATATATATATATATATATATATATATATATTTAGGATGCTAGAATCTTACTTGAGATTTGATTTGGGATATTAGGTGATTCATTGAGATTGGATACCGGATACATATGAGATTGTCGATTGTACATTCGGGATATAGGAGATCTATTCGATATTGTACATTGAGGAGATGTGAGACTTATATGATATGAGAGCCCAACTTGGGGGCTGATTTGAGGATTTGGGATTTGAGTGTCCTAATGGATTGTGATCCTACCACGATGTCAGTTTTCCGTGGGAATGACATATTTTACTCCATACCTCATACCTATTCACTTATGCACGGATCCATGTATTAGGAGTACCTATTAGTGTACCCTTCATGATTACTAAATATCTACATTCTCATATCCCTATTGCATGCTTATTGCATACTATTGTCCTGTTATTATTGCTTCACATATTGATCGTACCTGCTAGTGTACTTTCCATTATTCTGCTTTCACATGACCTGTTATTACTGTAAATTGCATATCTTAGATTCAAGTTGTACGTACATTGCTGCGATTACCTGCATATGTTATCTACTATTCACGAGTTGGCAACTCACCCCCGTTGTGCCACAGTTGTTTTGCAGAGTGTTTCCCCAGAGTATTCGAGGCAGGCTATTCGCCTATCATCTTTTGCTACAGAAACCGCATCGGCTCACAGTGTGTTATTTTGCTTAGGTGGGTATTGGTGGTTATCTGTAGTTTGTATTATACATTCGTTGTATCTTGTACTCTCCATCTACTATTATGTTGTTGACTTAGAGACTTGGTGTGGACGATATTGTATATTATTGTAGATTTGTTGTCTTTTACATACAGTTTCCTTCCTATTGTCTCTTATTTCTTCGCTGCGGCGTCCTATATTTGTGATGTGATTGTTTTACGTCTTTGGGCTAGTTTTTACAAAAGGGGTGTTGCCAAAATTTTAAAGAAAGAAAGTTAGACTTTTAAAGAATTTGGGTTGTGATTTCAAATGTTTTATTATCTTTTCCGTATTTTCATGGTTTAGATTTCTGGGTTTTGGCTTTCTTTTACTGCGTTACGTCTTTAGGCGTTGCGTAGTATTAGGGCCGTCACGTGCCAATTTCGGATCGTGACACTTGTAAGTTCATTAAACCTGAAGTGTTACCTGGCATGATCACTTCTATCTCCATCTGATGCAAATCTTGCTGTAGCTTCTATTGTACGGTGAGATTCATTGATAGTGGTTGGCGAATAAGTGCATCAGATACTACATTCACCTTCCGTAGATGATATTGTAAGTTGATGTCAAAGTTCTCCATAAGTTCTAACCATCTTCTTTATCGCATATTCAACTCTTTCTGAGTAAACACATACTCCAGACTTTTTGGTCTGTGTAGATATCTACCCATTCTCCAAGAAGATAATGGCGCCAAATCTTCAGTGCAAAGATAAGGGCTTCCAACTCCAGATCATGCGTCAGATAGTTGCGCTCATGAATTTTCAGCTGTCTTGATGCATAAGCTACAACTTTACCATGCTAGTGTAGAACACATCCTAATCCCTTACCGGATTCATCACAATGCACTACGAAACCACCAGATTTGTCCGGTATTATGAGAATAGGTGTTGTTGTCAATCTTGACTTGAGTTCTATGAAAGCTTGTTTGCATGCTTCTGACCATACGAATTCTTCATCTTTACGTGTGAGCTTGGTCAGGAGTGTTACAATCTTCGAAAATCCTTCAATAGATTTTCGGTAGTATCCCGCTAATCCCAAGAAACTTCGAATGTCCTTCACCGACTTTGGTGTCGGCCATTCGCTTACTGCAGATACTTTAGCTGGATACAAAGATATTCCTTCACCTGAAACGATATGTCCGAGAAATCAGACTTATTCTAGCCAAAACTTGCATTTGCTATACTTGGTATAGAGTTGATGTTGTCGCAAAGTCTCCAGGACAATTCATAAATGTTTAGTGTGCTCTTTCCGATTCATTGAATACACCAGGATGTCGTCGATGAATATGACAACAAACATGTCTAGGTACTCTCGGAAAACTTGATTCATCAGATTCATGAATATGGCTGGTGCATTGGTTACTCTAAATGGCATCACGAGAAACTCATAATGTCCATAGCGAGTCCTGAATGTCGTCTTCGGAATATCATACTTTTTGACCTTCACCTGATGATAACCCAAACGAAAATCTAACTTGGAGAAAACATAAGACCTACTAAGCTGATTGAATAAATCGTCGATTCGTGGTAGTAGATACTTGTTCTTTATCGTGACTTCGTTCAATGCTCTATAATCAATGCACATTCTGTATGAACCTTCTTTCTTCTTCACAAGAAAAACTGGAGATCCCCAACTTAAAGTACTGGGATGAATCCATCCTTTCTGCAAATGTTCGTCCAGCTGTGTATGGACCTTCAAACCTTCTGGACTTAATCGGTATGGTGCTTTGGTCGCCGGTTGAGCTCCATGTACCAAATCAATTCCAAATTCAAGAGCTCGATCAAGAGGCAAACCTGATATGTCTTCAGGAAATACATCATCGAACTCCCGAACTACCTCTGGCTTGTCTTCTTCCGCCTGTAGAGTTGCAATCAATGCCTTCTTCAGTTTTGCCTTGTATGTGCTAGGCTTTAGGGTACGGTCACCACTTTTGAAATAAAAGACCGGATGCTCTGGTATCTAAAACAATACCCTCCTTTGACGACAGTCAATGGTAGCGTAGAAAGTTCCTGGCCAATCCATATCCAAAACTATATCGAAGTTCGGTATGTACAGCGCCTTGAAGTCAGCATAAAATTCTCTGCTGCAGACGACTACTGGACACAGGTCATATCCCATTGTTGCCTTTAGAATGTCGTTCCCTGAGCTGACATTCCAGCTGGATACGAGTGGTGTGACAGGAATTGCTTGAGTTCGGGGAACCGTTGCGACATAAAGCAATGAGATGCTCCAGTATCAAAGAGTGCTAGTGTAGGAAGTGAGGCTACTAAGATTGTACCTAAGTTATGTGGGATATGTTTATGTATGGAAAATAATATATGGATGTAAACAAGTACTGAACAGATTTGAAAGATGGGAAGTTACCAGTGATGACTTGGCTAGTGGCTTCATCTTCTTTCACAGTCATTATGAAAGCCTGACGCCTAGGTACATTCATCCTTGCAAGAGGCACATTCCTCTGTCTGTTCCTCTGTCCCTGATGTAGGTTCCTTTGTGCTTGATGGAACTGACGAGGTGGAGGTGTAGTAGGTCTATGATGGGTGGAGCTGGGAGAGCAAAACGTGGTGCAGGCGCCTGGATAGCTGGCCGCTACAGACAGGTGATTGCTGGTCTGATGCAGTATTCTTATTGAATGTGTGAGGTCAAGACCCAATATCATGTGTGGATGAGCCACAGGCTAAGCATAGAAGATTAGAACGCCTGCAATCCTTCACCAGGTGTCCATTTCTTTTGCAGTAGAAATAGAAGTCTGGACTGGGCAGGTTGAATGGTACTCCTGGTCTCCTGGGTATAAATGGTAGCCTGGAAAAGGCTCCTCCTACTATCTGAGTAGCAGGGCGCTTCATACTGGTAGATTGAGGTCTGCCATTCTTCTTCACTACTGCCTCGTATCGACGGGCAGCCTTCAAAGCTAAGTCGTGGGTTGGGAAATCTGCTGTAGCTAAAGCAGCTTGGATTTCCTGGTCCAACCCCTGCTGAAATCATCTGGCCCTGTTCTCAGCAGTCGGTATGAGGTGTGCCGCGAACCTGTTATGGTCTTGTGTTAGCTGTGTAGTATGTGATTATAGAAATTCGAATATTTAAGACATATCTTACCTGCTCAACATGGTGAATTCAGCGTCATACTCATCCACAAATTTGGTCCACGTCGAACCTTGTTTCAAGTGGATGAATTGTTGCTCCATATCGAATCGGGCAGTCTCGGGGAAATATTTCGCGTCGAACATCTCGTGAAAAATCCTCCATTCGATCGTCTAAGTAAGACGGCTTTCTTCTGTCTTCCACCATACTCGGGCGTTATCGGTAAGTTGCAATTTCGCAACCCTTACCTAAGCAATGTCTGGCACTTGTGCTGGTACCAGATTGTCTTCGATCGACTAAGCCCATTCTTCAGCTTTCAAGGGGCTCTCTTTCCCAGAAAATTGCTTCAGATGCAGTGCCCGAATTGCTTCACTCCAGGTGCTTCCGCTTCTGGACGGTTCATGAGTAAAGCAGTCTGCAGCTGTTGTCCCTCTAAGAGCCTCTTTATTGCCTCGAGCAGTACCTTCTGCTCGTTGATCGGAGCTACAATGGTAGGCGTAAGTGGAAGAGGAGGTAGTGTGGTGTTGCCATTGGCGATTGTGCTTGTATTGTTCGAGGAATCCATAACCTTGAAAGAAAAATAAGGTTAGGATAGAATTCAAGGAATAGAAATATAAAGAATGTTTAGTTGATGATTCTAGTGATATATTGCTTAGGTTTTCATCCAGAACTGACCCTACATGGTAGGGTTCCATGCAAAACTGACCTGCATGGGCCGCCAACAAAACCTGTCACGCCCCACTTCTTTGTGTACGGATAAGGAAATGCGACGAGACACGCGACGTATTTACTCAGAAATAAACACGTTAAGCGTAAATAAGCAATATAATATAAATGTACACAAGAATGACATGAGATGTAAATGAACAACAACTTTTTATTTATTAAATATTCTTTACAATACAACTGGAAAGTAAATACAATGCGGAAAGCAATGCCTAAACAATGGCATGAACAGAAAGTAAAGGTATATACAAGTGACTAAAGCTCTGGGTCTTCTGCGAACTGCTCCAAGTCTTCAGAGCTAGGCTCGATTTCCAAAGAGCCGGGTCCTCCTGACAACATTCCAAAGAAAGAATAGAAAATGAATGTCGTCAGCGAACAATCGCTCGCTAAGTCCCAAAAAGAGATAGAAATATACTGAACAGGTAAAGAGAATATATCCGGTATAATGTATGATTATTAAGTTAACGCAGTTGTTTGTAGCTTGGTACAGAATGTGCCAGTGTATACGAGAGGAGTCCAACTTACCCTAGTATATAGAGTACAAGGCCCCGTCAAAACCTACGGGACAATGGCAACGGATAGTCAGGTTAGGTGTATTAAAGTGACCGTCTCGTGCCACTTTTAACACATTCTGTACCAGTCTTTTCCTTTTTGAAAACCCTGTAATGTTTATTGTATTGTTTATAGTTGTAAGACTCGCCGAAACCATGATATCAGTTGCTCATGTAAACGGATAAGGATATAAACAGACAGTCATGTATTCAAGTCAATGTATATCCATGGTTCGGTCAGTTCAAGTCCTGTTGATATTGATTGTATTCCGGTATTCATGTTTCCAGTTCCAGCATATGGATTCATGTTGTATTGGAGTTATATTTGAATTGTATGTAGACTGGAATTGTATTCAGATTAGACTGAGACTTCGTCTGAGTCAGTCACTTAAACAGAATTGGATTCCTGAATTAGGTTTTGGAGTTATCGGTAATTGCTGCACATAGACGGCAGGATTTATGAATTTTTCCAAGCCAATTACCTTTGTTAACTCCGTTTTAGTTTTCTACCTTAAATAGGAAAGCATCCACTTTCTCCGGCTTCTTGAGGCTAAAGAGAATTGGTCCCGTCTAAACCTATATTTATTAGGGTCCTTATTGTAAATTAATAAACTTGAGGGGATTTTATGAAAAATAGTTTAATATACTTTCAAAATAATCCTCAAGTATTTATTTATCATATTTAGGGTTTTCATGGATGTAATTTTTTTAAATTTGAAATATTCTACTGAATATAAACCTAGATTGAATAGTATATGGTATTTTAGTGTAAATTTGACTTGTATGGATTTTTGATGGTAGATTCATGAAATTTGTGATTTCTTTGTTTAGAAAATATGAAATTTATTATATGTATTTAAAATATATAATTTGGTGATATTATAAATAATTATTAAAATAAATTTATTTAAATAGAAATCACATTTTCTTGAAAAGTGTAATAAAAATTCCATCGAGATCGGATGCTCCGTGAGGAGGTCTGCATCTCGCTCTACTAGTACCGAGGATGTGCGATAACCCGCACCATCTAAATCGGGTTCCCAAAATGGGTTGTAGAGGCTTAATTGCAAGGAATTTAATTTAAAACAATCTTAACGAATATGGTTTTATTAGTTTAAGGTATTTTGTTAAAAAATTGTATTTATCCCAAAATATTATAAAGAGGTAATCGTGCAATTCCATGATGAGTGTTGTGATGTGGTAGGTCATTACTTCGTGAGTTTTCTAAGGGTAATATGAGCAAATGTATGAAATAATGACGTAGGTAAACTTTATGGTATTAAACTGTAAAATTGTAATAAACATGGTTTTACATGGAGTTTTATGTTGAAATTGGTTTCTAAATTTTAGTTAATATTTAATAAGCAAGGTTTAATAATATGGATCTGAGTTTCCTGAGAAAAATTGTTATTTTAAAGAGAATAGAATTTAAAAGTCGGTTAACTCTACTTACAGACGTCATTTGAAAAGAGAACTTGTTTAATAGAGAAGAGATGAGAAAAGAAGGGACTTAAAGGATAAAGAGAGAGAGGGGAGGCATGGGAAAGGTTCGAAAACGTCGTGGAGTCGTGGTGTAGCCGGATTTTTCCCGAGTCGTCGCCGGAAGATGCCTTTGGGCTAACTCCACTTGTACCCCTTATTTGACTTGGAAAATTTTGAGAGTTTTGATGATAGATTTCAGAATGGAGAGGGCTAGGGTATGGTGTGGTATTTATAGGGTAGAATTAGGGTTTAGGGAATTAAAATGAGAATTAAAATGCATTTAACATTGGATTAATGGGTGATTTTTAATCCTCTATTAATATGCAGGAAAAACAAACAAAAGAGGGGTAGTAGGGTGAAGGACAATGGGTTAGAGTTAAATTTTGGAAGCATTAACCTCAGTCGGGCCCGGCGGCACCATCCCCAAAGCTTCCTCGATGGTCGATCAAGTGAGGTAGGGTCTTGGATTAGGGCCACGTGTTATGTTCAGTACATATATCATTTCTCACATGTTTGTTTTCAGTGACTTTTCATTTTTACGTATATTACACATGTAAACTTTTCGGCTTCCAAAAAGTTTAAAAGAAAAATCAATAAAATAATATGTGGCTGGGGGGATTTGAACACAGGGGCTATGTTGCATTAGTGCAAGGCTTTAACAGTGAGCTACAAGTTGTTTCTTGTTGTTCTAAAACAATTTAAATACTTATAGCATACTCAGGGTTGCAAATACTACATTTAGTACTTTAAGTTTAAAAAAATTGTATATTATAAACAGAGTCATTACATCGTTGAATTGCTTTTGATATGATATTTACACCCTTATATCATAATTACGATTGTAGGTACGATCGTGGAGATTTCCGAGACGGTAAGGACGGGCAAACCAATCGTGGATTTCGACTAGCTTGACAAATTAGTGAGTGGATTTACATCTACGGGGGAAGTTGGGTAGATAACGTATAGCACCCCGGCAATCATTTATTTCGAATAGTTATGATATATAACTAGTTTAAAGTGATATGTTAGATAACTTAACCTATATTATATTAATGTATAGTAAGTATCCAGTAAATTTCATATGGGTATGGTTATACCTTGATATATGGTATTTGTGACATATGTACGCAACTATAGATCCGTACGATATAGATATGACATATGATGGATATTGTATGAGGAATGATATCGTACTTGTGATGATAAGAATAGTGCGCCGAATACAGCCGAGTTTCATTTGGACTCGTGGAGTCATGCTTTATCCCGACTTAGGACATTACGATTGATTGAGCTATACTCTTTTAAAACCAATGATTCGTTTTCACTTTTATATGATAAATGATAAGGATGCAATGCTATTTCTAAAATGGATATCTATTTAAATATACTGCAGGTTTCTTATTTCCAAATAACGTTTCGTTCCATTTTCAATAGTAATGGTATAGCTCATAGTAATTAGTTATATTTAATAATTACGCGATATACTTAGATTATCTTTATACGCTCGTGATACGATTATCGATTATTTATGTTTATTTCGTTATTCTTTTTATACGAACACACTGATAGAATACTACACAACTACCAATGAGTATTATATTGTACGAGCACAGACGCATATATTACATTGTACCTCATTGGTACTGCCATGACACTGTAGGGCTCTATATTACGTATATCCATGTAGATGTCGATATGACTGAGTTTTTCTTCCCTATATCGGTGGAAGTGATTAGTATAGATAAATAGATATGCTGTGGATAGGGATTGAATTCCATTCTGCTATGAGCAAATCTATAGAACACTTGAATAAATACTAATGATTGCCAGGCTGCACGAGCACAAACGCATATGCTACACTGCACATCATTAGTATTGCCATGACATAGTAGAACTGTCGCATGTGTTTGCATGATTGATTATATTTACATACGACGCATTTATTACTTGTTGTTTAGTTGCGACTACCATTACCATGGGTATTCATATATGATTGTTATGATTTTTATGATGTTTTTCTTCGTTGATGTTTTATCTGGGTACGATGAGTTGATGTCCACCATGAGCTTGAAATTTTCTGATTTGATTTTATTCCAAATCGAGTGGGAGAGCTATACGGTTGCGGACATGCTATATATCCGGACTGAGTGAGGGAGTATACAGTCGGATGCATGGTGGACCCAGTCGAGGCCAAGTGTCAGGAAAGCCGCAGTTGAGACGGGGAGCCTAGCGAGGACACTCGATACCCGAGATAGAATAGAGCACGGTGGATATCCAGAGGATACTGACCGGGGCTATTAATTTCGAGGGATGAACGGTTTGATGAGACGGTGTCTATGATATCGGGTTTTGCATGTCGGTGATGGACACGAGAGAGATGATAATTTTGAGTGTCGGTGATGTACACTGGGTAAATGATGAGTTGGGTGTCGATGATGGACACTTGTGACTTTTAGGGTGTCGATGCTGGACACTTACATATTGATGTTGTGCGATCGTTTGAGATACGCTGTTTTAGTTATGCTTATTAGTAGCCGAACAGAATTGATCCAGGAGACAGTACGTGAATACTATTTTTACATGTTGATACAAATAAAGAGGTTTCTAATTGAGCTATAGTATCACTATTTTGACGTGTCTAGGATGACACAAGGATCTTTTAAACAGAAACCCTTTTAAAAACTCATTTCTAAAAAGCGAGATGTATACTTTAAACAAATCGCATATAATACTTCATAAAACTACGTCTGCTACTTGTGCCGTGACATACGTATCATACGGCTATTTTGAAAAGGTTTTACATACATCTTTCGGCTACTTTATAGGATTATACTTGGATGCATGTTATATACATATAAGATGATGATATATTTTCAGGTTTATCCGATCGTTATTGATGCTTTTATAGTACTTATGCATTATACACTTATTAATACAGGATATGATAGTACTATACTTTATGACCTAGGTAGATTGTTATGCATTTCGATTTCTATCCTGCGATATACATTTATTAACTGAGTTGGAAACCCACCTCCGTTGTGCCCCAGTTTCTTGCAGGATTTACCGCTCGGATCATTAGCGGCTTGCGGCACACTCCTTACTTCGGTGATTGCTTTAGTATGTGGGTTACTGTTGTATTGTAACCACAAATTGTATTTGTACATATTCTTTTGTATCTAGTTAAAACTCCATCGACCCAAAACTTGTATATTTGTGGACTTAGAGTTTATGTGTTTGTGGGCGTCGCACTCGTTGGAGTCTACTTTTTATACTTGTTGGTTTTGTTTCGCTTTTCTTTTCTTCGTCTTGTGCATCGTATATTATCTGCGAAGTTGCTCCGCCATTTGGGCGTGGAAGCTAGCTCCCGTTGAGATGCTTTATATATTATGTTTTGTATATGTTTTTATTCAAAATTTACAAATGAAGTGCTGCTCGATTTTAAACGTCATAGATATTTTTCAAACAGACTTAATTAAAAACTCTTTTTAAACCTCACCTCCAATATTTTCATAAAAAGGTTTAGATTCCGGATTTTTCGTTTACTTGGACCGCGTCGGTATCTTCAGACGTCACGTGATCTAAGTGCCGATCATGTGCCACTTTCGGACTGTGAAAGCCGGGTGCTTGAAAAGAAAGACAGGGAAGCGGTGAGCAGGCTGCTAATATAAAGAAGATGGCTCTTCTATTTCAAAACATGATGTGGATGATGATCCAATCAGAACCACCGGCTAAAGAACCACTGGTGATTATCGAAAATGATAAATGGGAAATGTCAAATTCTCCCCCGGCCCTATCAACAGCCAAGGAAGAAATGATCTCCAAGGTAGCATTGGACAACTACATCTCTCAACAAATCAGAGCCCATTATGCCGATGAAGCTGCAAATCAGCTCGTCAAGACTGGTCGACCATATATAACCTGGTATGACCAGATGAAGAACCCACCAGGATATACGATCCTGAAGTTCCATGTATATAAAGGAACATGCAATCCTCATCAACACGTCGTGCAGTTCAAAGATTTGTGTGGCAATAATGGAGGCGATAACAAATTTCTGCTTCGTAATTCGTCAGAAGCTTATCAGAGACGGTTTTTAAATGGTACTCGGAGCTCCCAAATGACTCCGTAAAAACCTTTTCTGAGATGGAGTTTCTATTCACACAAAGGTTCACCAGTGAGAGTGAACGCACTCCAATCACTGCGGTGATCAATTCCAGGTCATGCCAAGGGAAACATGGGTCCAATACGCGATCCGATGGTGGAACATTTGGTCCAAATGCAAATAACGCATTGAGGAGTGTCCAGCTGTGGGGACATTCATTGGGACTATCGATCCTCAATCGACCATTTCCCAATTCGTGACTTTCTTCAAGCCCACCATGTTCTAGGATAAACCAATCCAGATAGATCAGATGGGTCATTGTCCTTCCTCTTCAGGAAAGGATCCCCGAAATAATAAAGGCAAGGGAAAAGCAACCTTTGTTGCCAATACACAGCAACAATTGAGCGGTCCGAAAGCATCCGTATGCCGAAAAAACAGCCGTACGCGCCCGACCTTGTAAGAAATGATGGGACATGCATATTCCTTCCCTCGTGATAAGACGAGCAGATTTTTTGAGCTGGCTATGTGAAACAATTTGATAATATTTCCAGAACCGCGGCGATGTTAACAACCCTAGCTATTGCCTCTATCACCGGGTAGTGAGCCATCCAATTGAGGACTGCTACATCTTTAAAAACTGGGTCGAAGACAAGTGATTAGTCGAAAATATTGGATCTTTTAACCGGCAATTTCCCTATCATTTGCATTCATATAGAAGTGTTCGGCATTCATATAACACATATTAGCAAAACAGTCGTAAAATATCAGATTACATGTGTTAGACCTTAAAACCGGCATTTGTAGGGAAATTGACTGCATTTCATAGCATGGCATCATTTATATATATCGCAACTTGTGTTTCGAAGTCCGTGCAGGAAATCAGAAGATTGCTCAAATTTTACACTGCTAAAAGATATGCCAACTCATGGATTTGGAATCTGGTATTGTTCTAAGAAGCATTCAGAGATTTAACATATCATAAAATACATCAAAATACAGCAGAAGACAACACTGGAAGTTTGAAGCCCCAAGGAGCCAAAGTGGCCACGGTTCCGCGGCCTAAGCCAGCTAATGCGGCAGAACCGCGGCGGCTTGTCGACTTCACAACCTCAGCTTTGCACCACAACTCCTATCTCAATGCCTACAGCTCAGAATGACACTACATTTTCCAGAAAGCCCCAGAACCTTCTGCCAGATCAGCAAACCCTTGGATCTACACTAAACTAACCTATCATTCTAGAAACTTCTCCTTAAACCCTAGCTTAAACCCTAAACTAAGCCCCTAACTAACTACTTCTAAAAGTCTTTCAACAAACTTTTGGAGGGAAGTCCTATTTCAAACCAAAACCTAGGGTTTGGGAGATCTATAAATAGGACCCTAGACTCACTTGTAAAAGATGATTCATGATTGAAAATTCAATTCATTGATTCATTGTGAGAAAATTCAATGTTGTTGAGTAGAAACCCTAGTTCTTCATCTACCTAACAACAACCACCTCAAAACCCTAACCCTAATCCAATCCACAAATACCCACTTCAATATTCATGGAGTTCAAGCCAAGCAAGTCTTCTACAATCCTTTAGAAGCAAAGCCATACTTCATCGGAGCATGAGATCGAAGCGATCCAAGACTCAAGAAGCCGAGCGATGCAAGATTCAACGAGCGATGTTCCTTCCTCTTGTAATTCTTGAGAATTGTAACTTCTTGTTGATGTAATAAAGGTGAAGATTCTTTAAACTTGTTTACATTTTAATTCTAGCATCATGATTTCTTTTCAATTCTTGAATGTATTCTTTGTGATAATGTGTGAATAAACTCCGCTCGTGGAGGAGTCGAGATGATTGTAGAATGATGATGTTGATAAATCTTTAAACGTTTTCTTAAGTCCTATAGTGATTGTAAATTCTTGAAAATAGAATGATCGATGATCTAGATCGATGTGAAATGGGTTCTTGATTCATTTTCGCACGATCTAGAGAATCAACGATCGATCATTGGATTTTCAAGAAGCTATCTAGTGAATGTGATTCATCGAAAGGACAAAGGATAGGACGAAGAACCCTAATTCTTCGCAAGATCCTTAAACCTCGATCAATCGATATCATGTTAGCATTAATTCGCTAATGGATAAGAAACGTTGATTTCTAATCTTTATCACATCTACAATCTAATCGATTCCTACGAGCCTTTACTACAAATCTTGAAACCCAAAGTGATTGGAATTCTATCGAAATTCGATTCTTGATGTTTAACATTTTCTTGATTCTTGATTAGAATAGTGACACTTGAAACAATTGATAAAATCTTGAATCATATTTTCTTTTCTTTTCTATTAACTTTTCAATTCAAACAAATCAAAATACGAACGAATCGCACAATCCCTGTGGACGATCCGCATTCACTAATGAACTACATCCGACACCGTTATTGATTGCGGTCAAATATTTTTGGTTCTGATTTCTATATACAATTTTCTAAATACCGACACAAGAAACTCTTATCAATCAAATGAAACCATTATCGGGAAGCAATTGATTCGATATACTTACTGGTACAAAACACAAGAAATCATTACAATAAAATGGCGCCGTTGCTGGGGATAGTGCGCTAATTGTTCGTATTTTGAAATTTGAGTTGAAAAATTTATTCCATTACAATTTTTTAGATCTAAACTCACACAAACACTAATACGTGTTGTTGTGATTTGATTGCGAGAAAATCTGGAATTATTGGAGCTAGAGAAGAATTTTTCTGAGAAGTCCAGAGAGCTCTTGAGGTGAACAGAAGCCTCTGTAGGAAATTTCATTCAGTGATCTCCTCATATAACCGCGATTCCGCGGCAAACACCCCCCTCCTGCGGCGGTTCCGCGGCAGCCTTGCGTCATCACTGCTCCAAAATTTCAGGTATACTTCCAGACTTTCTTATCTCTTCCCTCATCTGCTCCAATTAACATTTTGTGCAGGTTTCTTTGCAAATAATCGCAGCGCCGCGCAAAAAGCAAAATTAATACGGACATTAAGGGGCAAAGACCAAATCCAGATTAGGTGGGGAGTTCATTACCCTTCCTAAGCCCCAAAAATCACAAACTTGCATCCGCATTTACCCTCATTAATTAAAAAAGATCTAGAGATGACTCTAAGGACCATCGCGTTCACTTAGGACAGAAGAAGGCCGTGGGTAATTCATTGCTTATCCGCGTTTTCTTGTGGTGTCTAAGGCAAGTGTGTCGAAGGCTAGTGGTTATTAATTAGGCCCACTACTTACGTAGTGGAGTACCTTCCCACTTACCTGGCACTTACCTGGCCACAGGGAGACAAAGAGGCAGTAGAGGATTTTATCCTGCGACTTGTCTTTTGGCAGTTAGGAGCGGTTTAGAGTTTTGACCTAGGCGACCATAGAATTAGGGTTTTGCTTGTTGCATTTGTCGTGATCGCATCATTTTTTTTCAAAAATCCGTCTATTTTTCAAAACAAACACCAATCACATTCATTTCCCCTAATTATAAATTCACGCTGCCACTTGTACTGACCCTTTTTAGTGCAAGATAGGCTGGACAACGGGATTCTAGTGCCTGTTTATTCCGCGTCCCTTCGATCGACCCAAAAGTCGGTATTTCTACATTTACCTTTTCTTTACCCACCACCACACCTACATCGATGGATCCGTCTCCATCGAACTTCTTTTCCACTACCCTGCCGCCGTCCGTTAGTGCGCAGAATCCACCTCGCATCTCTATCCAAGAGAGGTGTTATCCCACACGAGGTCCTCTTTCCACCTGTCTTTCCATTCCACCAGCCAACGGGGAAAATTTTCAGATTAAACCCCAATACATCAACCTTCTACCAAAATTTCACGGTCTCGAGTCTGAGGACGCATACATGTTTATCACGAAATTTGAAAATGTATGTGCAATGGTGGGTACCTCACAGCTTTCTGTGGATACTATGCGTCTTCGTCTTCTCCCATTTACCTTGTGCGATTTAGCCGAGAAGTGGCTATATAACACTACCACACATTCTATTTCAAATTAGGAAGAATTCGTCAAAGCATTCCTTAAGAAATTCTACCCACATCAAAAGACAGCTCGAGTCCGTAGCGAAATCTATCAATTCACCCAACTTCCAAATGATACATTTTCAAAATGTCTTGAACGTTTCAAGGATCTGTTAGTCCAATTTCCACATCACGGCATCCCGAGATGGAAACTGTGCCGAATCATTTATGAGGGCATTACTCCTTACACAAGACAGACCCTTGAATCCATGTGTCAAGGCAACTTTATGACTAAGAATGATGGGGAAGCCTGGGAATTCCTAGAAGATTTCGCTGAAAAATCTTTACAGTGGGAGGGTGTGAGTCAATCGTCTAGGGATGGCAATGATATTTCCATAGGAGTTAGAGCTGACATTTCGGCTATGCAAAAGAAACTTGAGACTATGGAAAACAAATTTTTAGCCGCCCTAAGTCAAATATCACTCTCCAAAACTGTATGTGGCTGCTGTTCTGATCCGTCTCACTTGATGGAAGAATGTCCGTTTCAAGGTCATGAGCGTATCAATTCTGCTTACCAACAAGGACCTAGGAACGATCCTTATTCTTCCACATATAATCAGGGTTGGAAGAATCACCCTAATTTTTCTTGGAACCAATCACAATCTCAAAACACGGTTCCAACCCAACACAGTTTCCAAAGGGTCCCTCCGCCACAACAGCAACCACCAATTCAATTAAGCCAGCATGCCTTCCAATAACAGAACTTCCAAAATTCGGTCAACACACCTGCACTGTCTAATCCTTTGCAGTTGACCGGGACTGATTAATCCTATTCATTTGCACAATGCATGAATTTGGTCTTAACAAATATCATGCAAGTTTCGGCTGAAATGAAGTCTTCTGTCGATAAAATTGAGAAAAACTCAGCGTCCCAAGCTGAGAGTATCAAATCGATGGAAGCAGAAATTTCACGATTAAGAGCCGAAATGAGTGCAAGAGAGAAAGGAAAACTTCCAGCTCAACCTTTACCCAATCCTGGCTATTCACATCCTGTGAATGCAATCACATTGAGATCTGGAAAAGTACTTGATAATCGCATTGGGGAAGAGTTTGATGACACAGATAAATCAATCAAAAACACCCCGGCTGAGATCTTTCCTTCCACTTCTACTTGTAATTCTAACCCCAGTTCTTCTACCCCACCACCTTCTTGCGAGCCTATTCTTCGTTTCCTAAAAGGCTCGCCACCTCAGCCCATTCCTTCTAGTTCTCCACAGACGATCCCCACTCCTCTTTTGGGATCATGTCTACCCCCACTTCCTTCTCCTATGATGGACCCAGCGCTTATTGCTAAAGCACCTTATCCTAATCGGTTAAGGGCAAACACACCGAGTCCACATATGGAGAAGATTAAGGACATTTTTAAGCAAGTTAACATCAACATTCCTCTCCTAGATGTTATCCAACAAGTTCCTTCCTATGCGAAAACTCTTAAGAACTTGTGCACTAGGAAGAGGAAGACTCAAGTGCCCAAGAAGATATTCATGGCAAAAACGGTAGACACGGCTTTCCCCCAATAATTACCGAGGAAACGTAAGGATCCTGGATATTCTACTATTTCCATTTCTATTGGGGAAAAACACATTAACCGTGCTCTACTAGACCTTGGCGCTAGTGTTAACTTGCTTCTATATTCAGTTTATGAGCAATTAGGGATCGGAGAGTTGAAGCCAACCCATTGCACTCTCCAGATGGCTGACCGATCAATCACCAAACCTAGGGGTGAACTGGAGGATGTATTAATAAAAATCAGGGAATTCATATTCCCTGTGGACTTTATTGTAATTGATACACAGCCTGTAGCGAACCCACGGAATCAAATTCCGGTGATTTTAGGTCGCCCCTTTTTGGCCACTTCCAATGCAATAATCAACTGCCGTAATGGCTCTATGACCCTATCTTTCGGGAATAGGTCAATAGAGCTGAACAGTTATAAGTTGGGAAGTGTACCCTCCGAACCTACTACTCAGGTCTGTTCTGTCGACTTAATGGATGTCGACAGCAGCGAATTTGATGATCTTCCTGATATTGATCTTGACTCTTTTCATACGTTGTTGTTTGACCCAACTATGTATCATACACATACGGACTCTTCCACCGAGATGTCCGGGTCAACAATTAACACCGATTATGAACTGCTTTTAGAGTCTGAAGATCACCCCGTACTTTATGATGACATTATTCTTCGGGATATTGATGGAACTTTTGAGGAGATCTTCGCTGATGAACTCGCATTTTTGAATGACACGGGTGTTGAGATGAACCATCTCCCAATCATTGAAATTGAACCTCCACCCCTTCCTCTGAACTGTAAAAAGAATGCAAGCAATCCATCACATTCACTGCATCGTCTCTCCAAAATGAGACGCACACACATTCTATTCCACCACTTACTCTTTCCCCACTTTTTCTTCCACCAACCAGAGCACTGCATTGATAAAATTTTTGAATGGTTGGTGTTAACATTTGGTCTTTGCAAACCTTGGCATCGACCACTGATTTTTGACCCCCCTCTTGTGATTTTCAAAGATTAACATTGCTTATGTTTGGGGGGGCATTTTTCTGGCTCTTGAAAAGAAAATTTTTACATAACATTTGGAGCTAAAAATAAGTTTGGGGGAGGATCTTCACTTAAATATTTTGCCCCTACTAATAAATTCCTCCCAGGCTTACAGGTTTTTTTGAGATTTAGCTGAAGGCAACAGTGATGACACTGTTGAAAACAAGTTTGGGGGAGGTTTGTGCTTATTTTCGCATCATTTGCATATCATTTGCATAAGCACAAAACATTTTTTTTAGAAAACCTATAAAAATTTAAAATTTTCAAAAAAATAAAAATATTTTTGTACATAAATAAGATAATAAAAGTTTAGAGAGTGAACAACTACATCCATGAGATTAGAAAAATTAAGAAAACTAAGAAAATTAGAAGTTTTCTTATACGAACTAGTAATAAGTAGTTATGAGCCGTTGTCCCAAGGGTTAGTAAGATGAAGGACGTCACTAATCTGAGGATAAAACTAAGTCTGAAAAATAGTTTCTATTCTGGAAGCCAAACATTTTTAACGTTGCTACCCTGCTATTCGCACTTACACACGTCTTGAAGCCTGGGATAGTAGAGGATACCTTGAAATGCTCTTGTCTTAAAGCCGACCTATGAAGGAAATAAAAAGAAAAAAGTGAATAAAAAAATATAAAGTGGTGAGAAAAATGGACACTGGTTTTGTTATTACCAAGGGCAATAAAAATATATTGCGAGGGTGCCTCTTCACCTAGTGGCCTAAGGCCAACTGGTCTGGGAGTCACTGCTATGCCTGAGGTGGTGCAAGACGAGGAAAATACACCAAATAAGCAAGCACATGAGTAATCGGTCGGTTAGTACCTCAAGAAGTATTAACGGTCACATGAAAGTGTGTGAGCAATCTCATCTAAATATTCATTAATCAAAAAGTACTGAGGCTGATGGGCAAGAGTATGATAGCTTGAATTGAATTCTCCGGATGTAGGGATGTCCTTTACACACACGCAGGGTGATATGATCGATGTTTGGAAGAAAGATAGGAATGAAGAATAAGATAATGTTTTATTGAGGGAGGACGTGATTTCTAACATCTTTTCATGACTATTAAGATAGGGCTCATAACAACCGAAAAGCTAGCTTAGTTGGAAACCCGAATTTTCAAGGCTTTTCTTCTATGATTCTTTTCTTTAAATGTAATATTCATGATCTTTCTTTTATTATTGGATTTTGTGGGTGCAATACGCTGAAAACCCTCAGGAGACAACACTCCTCCTACTAGGGACACCTAGAGGTTTAAAGGCTTGTTGCACATGCTCAGTGAAATCGTGTTGCCTATGAAAGTGTGCTAGTTAGTTTTTCTCTTTCTTTATTTTCTTCTTCTCTTTTTAATAAAAAGTTCGCTCGAGACGATCGAAATTAAGTTTGGGGGAATTTGATTAGTCGAAAATATTGCATCTTTTAACCGGCAATTTCCCTATCATTTGCATTCATATAGATTTGTTCGGCATTCATATAACACATATTAGCAAAACAGTCGTAAAATATCAGATTACATATATTAGACCTTAAAACCGGCATTTCTAGGGAAATTGACTGCATTTCATAGCATGGCATCATTTCTATATATCGCAACTTGTATTTCGAAGTCCGTGCAGGAAAATCAGAAGATTGCTCAAATTTTACACTGCTAAAAGATACGCCAACTCATGGATTTGGAATCTGGTATTGTTCTAAGAAGCATTCAGAGATTTAACATATCAGAAAATACATCAAAATACAGTAGAAGACAACACTGGATGTTTGAAGCCCCAAGGAGCCAAAGCGGCTGCGGTTCCGCGGTCTAAGCCAGCTAATGCGGCGGAACCGCGACGGCTTGTCGACTTCACAACCTCAGCTTTGCACCACAACTCCTATCTCAATGCCTACAGCTCAGAATGACACTACATTTTCCAGAAAGCCCCAGAACCTTCTGCCAGATCAGCAAACCCTTGGATCTACACTAAACTAGCCTATCATTCTAGAAACTTCTCCTTAAACCCTAGCTTAAACCCTAAGCTAAGCCCCTAACTAACTACTTCTAAAAGTCTTTCAACAAACTTTTGGAGGGAAGTCCTATTTCAAACCAAAACCTAGGGTTTGGGAGATCTATAAATAGGACCCTAGACTCACTTGTAAAAGATGATTCATGATTGAAAATTCAATTCATTGATTCATTGTGAGAAAATTCATTGTTGTTGAGTAGAAACCCTAGTTCTTCATCTACCCAACAACAACCACCTCAAAACCCTAACCCTAATCCAATCCACAAATACCCACTTCAAGATTCATGGAGTTCAAGCCAAGCAAGTCTTCTACAACCCTTTAGAAGCAAAGCCGGACTTCATCAGAGCTTGAGATCAAAGCGATCCAAGACTCAAGAAGCTGAGCGATGCAAGATTCAACGAGCGATGTTCCTTCCTCTTGTAATTCTTGAGAATTGTAACTTCTTGTTGATGTAATAAAGGTGAAGATTCTTTAAACTTGTTTACATTTTAATTTTAGCATCATAATTTCTTTTCAATTCTTGAATGCATTCTTTGTGATGATGTGTGAATAAACTCCGCTCGTGGAGGAGTCGAGATGATTGTAGAATGATGATGTTGATAAATCTTTAAACGTTTTCTTAAGTCCTATAGCGATTGTAAATTCTTGAAAATAGAATGATCGATGATCTAGATCGATGTGAAATGGGTTCTTGATTCTTTTTCGCATCATCTAGAGAATCAACGATCGATCATTGGATTTTCAAGAAGCTATCTAGTGAATGTGATTCATCGAAAGGACAAAGGATAGGACGAAGAACCCTAATTCTTTGCAAGATCCTTAAACCTCGATCAATCGACATCGTGTTAGCATCAATTCGCTAATGGATAAGAAACGTTGATTTCTAATCTTCATCACATCTACAATCTAATCGATTCCTACGAGCCTTTACTACAAATCTTGAAACCCTAAGCGATTGGAATTCTATCGAAACTTCTTCATGTTTTCATTTTCTTGATTCTTGATTAGAATAGTGTCACGTCCCGAAAGTACGGAATATGACCGGCACTTAAACTACGAACGTCTCGAGGCGTACGTAACCTAAGTAAGCCGAAAACCCAGAAACCCAAACCAAGAAAAGTAGTAGAGTGAAGGAAAACCAATTTAAAACAAGTAGTTTTAATAGCATAAACCAAATTATGCGGTTCTTTAAAAAAAACATCAAATATTTCCCGAAAATTTCGGCAGAGTCTCCTTTGCAAATACTGGCCCCCAAACGGGATACAACATGAAAAGTATACGAAATTAATAAAAAGGGCATCCCCAAGCGGGAGCTAGCTCTTCGTCAATCGACGGTCACAACCACACAAACAATATAATATACAACGCCAACGGTGAGGACCAAATTCAAAAGGAAACTCAAAACCACAAGAAATAAAACGCGCGACTCTAAGATCGAAGGAATAACATCACTGGTCTCTATCTCAAATAAATACGTGTTTGGTTGATGGAACTTCTAGATACAACAGAATAATGATATACAAGATATAATGATGGGTGTGATACAAATAAACCCACCTACTAGCAAGTCACCCGGAAATGGAAAGAGTGCCAGCAAGCCGTAATGAAATCTGTACGGTGAAACCTGCAAGAACTGTGGCACAACGGGGGTGAGTTGCCAACTCGTGAGTAGAAAAACATCTACGCACAGAAATCGCATAAATAACGCAATCCTAGGTCAATGATCATAATATATCCTCAAATATGCATATAACATGCAGCCTATAACAATGGCTAGGGTAAATATCTAACCTGAGTGTAATCTCATGTGCCTGTGTCAGTGCCTCAGGTAGCAATATATCATATGAATGAGGTATGAATGTATGAAAACAGAATACATGTAAATGAAGAAACTGTTTTCATAATTTAGTGAGATTTCCTTGTATTTTTAAAATGAGGTATCATAATGAAATCAGCATAAAACAGTGCCTAGCATCGGCACAAAACGTAATCCCAAAATCTCGATATCTCTGTATCACAGTCTCTGTACCTCAATATCTCCAAATCTCAATGTCTCAATCACAATATCTAGGGCGCCGTCAGTCCAGACCGGCCCCTACCATCCATCTCAAGACCACGACGGTATCCTCCGGATATCCGACGTGTCGGGTAAAATCACCGGTAGGTAGTGCTCCCCTGCCAGGCTCACATCGTCATCATCACGCACTTTTTGCCCCGGGGTACCTTACCGGGTCCTCCATGTACCCGAAACGGTTCATCCATCTCCTCGAATCGGGTCTCGAAATCCATCAGCAAACTCATGGTGGACGACTCATACATCATGGGAAAACCGCACTTTTTATTTAAAAGAGAGGAAAGAAGTTTATACAAGTTTTGCGGTTTTCCCCCAAATCCAGAAAATCTCATGGAAATCCGAATCCAAATCATCAATAGCATGTAAAACCATGAATATAGGCATGAGAATCTATGAATACGGCATAACTATGAATAACAGTACGCATGAAGTGACAAGTAATAACTACAATATCTAAGCTGGTATATAAGGTAAGTACACTAATATCATGTCAAACTACTAGCTATCAAGCTAAGTTAAGTAATAATATTTTCTAAGGTGTACGTGACATGGCAATTACCGATGAAAATGTGTGTGAGCCGGCAAGTAAGTGTACGTGGTACATACGCATCATCGGTAATGGTGCTGGTGTCCTAACAGCGTGATATCAACAATGCAAATAGGAATCACAATATAAGTATGCGGTGCGGAGCGAACAGCAATAATGAGCGGGAGCTGAATAATAAACACAATGATAACTAATCTGCATTTAAAAAAAATATGAGTTCCACAGTGGTTCCATTTGAAATAACATGAATCGTGGGGTTTCGAAAATAAGGGCTACGGTGTTTTTAAGAAAAGATACGCCTTTAGAAATATCCGTAGATCCCTTGACCTGACTTTTAAGATACCCACGACCCGCTTGTTTTGAAATATCCGTAGATCCTTTGACCTGACTTTTAAGATACCCACGACCCGCTTGTTTTGAAATAGGTAGGAGTCTAATCTAATCTAACAACTACACTAAACTATACGGCTGAACTACAGGTAAGGAAACCGCCTAACATCTAAGTCGATACATATATATACCTGTATATGTATATTCGGTGATCCCCCCTCAATAATATCATATCCGATACCATATCTATAATCAGACATCCTAAGTCAAGAGTGCGGATCAATCATCAATATGTAGCTCGTACGTAATCCGTCGTACGGCATCCCAAATCTGGGTACGGGTCAATATCACATTCATCATACTATTCATCTGGTACCCTCTTTATCAATTATTATGATTGGGGTACTGATCTACGTTTAGTAAAATACTGATACCGCCTAAGTACGCATGCAGGTGTAAGAATCACTATGCCAAAAGACTCGCGAAAACATCATGTCGTATCTCAATACGAACCAAATCACATCACCAACCTCCTGGCCTCAAGCCCAATCCCATCGACTCATCTCAAATCCCAAATGCTATCCTCAAATCTACTATATGAACACATAGTCCTATACCTATGTGAACACATAAATATATATTCCCATATACGCACATATGAAAGAAAGAATGTACGCAAGTATGTGTGTGCGTGTGTGTGTGAGTGCGACCACTACTCTAGGGTTTCGCATCACTAACCAATCCAATCACACCTAGAATCCATCTCTTAACATCAATAATCTCAAACAATATACAATCAATATATGTGCATACGTATCCGTATACACATCACCACGAAGTGCGGGAGTGCTATACGCCATCCACCCGACTTCTCCCCGTAGATATAAATCTACTCACCTGGTCCTCGCTCGCCGGTGCCGACGTCGCCACGCGCTTGCTTGTCGTCTCGAAGTCCACATGGGGTACCTACATATCATAACGCACCGTGTCGTATTAAAATCCGACTCTTGACCCAAAACTACTCACGAATCCCATATAGGTCAAAACCTATAGTTTGCTTTCCCAAATCAACCCAAAAACCCTCGACATCTGTGTACACACGCCGATTGATCGAGAAAAACACCAAACGTACCAATCGTTGTTTTATAAGTCACTAAAAATATATGAAATAGGATGCAAATCATCAAAACCAATAAATTGATCAAATCGGTTTATTTCCAAAAAGCCTAGTAAAGGGGTCGTTAACCGTTTTACTACAAGTCTTGATCTTTTAGCAAACTAGTGGTCACAATACTCACTAATTATCTTAATTAGGCCACATAAACATTTACTAGATTTTTAATCTTGCTAAATTACATTAAACCAAAATCTAGTTAGCAAAAGTTACCTTTTTAGTTCAAAACTTAGTGTTTTGACCAATCTAAATATTTTAACAATTCTAGTGGCTATAATGTTCATTAAACATCTTAATTATATCATACCAATGTTAATTAGATTTTAAAATCACTCATTTCCATCAATTCTAAAAAACCTAGTATGCAATATTTGTACAATTATTACAATTTTAAACTAAAAATTTGCAAACTAGCAATTAGATTAGTTTTAACAAGTTTTAAGATGCTAGCCCATATCACACAACCATGCACAATTGATCACAAACAAACTCCAAAACAAAAACCTAACTTGAATTTCAAACCCTTCTCTTGAAAGTGAAATTTTAATTATTTCCATAATTAAACATCTAATTAAAACTAGATTCAAACATACAATTAACAATTAACAAATTTGGATGAAACTTTATACCTCATGATCAAGAGATCAAACATGAAGCTTAGCCTCCCAAACTTGCTTCCATCCCCCAAGATCCATACTAAATTGGCTAAAGACTAATGGGTAAAGCTTGGATTTGGAGTTTGCTTTGAATTTGTGAGTAAAATTGTGGATTTTTGATGGAATTTTGTGATGAAATGAGAGGGGGAAAATTGGGGGGCTGCACAAATGGGGGGCTCGGCCAGATTTGGTGAGGGAGAGAGAGAGATGTGGGTCTCAAAGTCAACACAAAACCATACTCTAATTATCTAGTTGCATACTTTATTTCTTTAATGTTTTCATTTTCCATTTCATCATTTTTCTTTCATTTGTTTTGTTTAATTGGAGGGGAGAGTGGGGAGGGGCTGCTGAATTTCAGCACTAGAGGGGAGGGAAAATGGGGGGTGTGAGTGTGGGTGTGTGTGTAGCATGTTCCAAGTGAAGAAAATACCCCCATACCTCAAATACCTAATTTATTTCACAAAATAAGCAATTTTTCTTCAATATTTTCTAACACCGTTTGACAGTTTCATTTTATTTCAAAAACAACATGTTAAAATTTTGTTTAATGTGTTATGATGCACAAAATTTGTTTCAACCCATTCCAGTTTGTAATTTTTCCTAATCAAATGTATTAGTGACGGCTTAAAATAATAATAAAATAATTTTTTTCGGAAAATTTTTCAGAAAATTTCAAATTTCACCAGTGGCTTAATGAACACCAAATACTAGCAATTACATAGCTAGAATATGTATATTTAATTTTTTAATAAAGATATTTTCATTTTGACTTTTTACAGAAAACCCCGATATTTTACCCTTTTTTTTTTGAAATTTCACCGAAACGATTTTCAAAACGTTACAATCTTCCCTCCTTAAAGAAATTCGGTCCCCAAATTTAAATTCAAACTCCCCCAATTACAAAAACATCTAAGCAACACCATCAAGTCATCGGGGCTCCGAAATCATAAATATATCAAACAAATCGTAGCGCGGCACATGCGCATGAAAAATGAGCATATAACTCCAAAATCAAAACTCCGTCAAGCATCCCGCAATCATTGGAGTCAAGGTAAAGACAGGAATGCCAAATCCAAAGCAAAACCAATATGATATAACTCGAAACTATGTATGTAAATATCAAATCTATACATGTAAATATCTGAAGGAAATGCATGCCAAATCTTTTGAAGTCGCTGTGCAATGCGCATAACACTGCACAGTGGCGGATGTCTCTTATAAGAAAATAGCCATATACGTATATATCCTTTGTTTTAATATGTACGTTCCGCCATTTTGGAAACAATTTAGAAGGGTTTCCTTGTTTTAAAACGTTTCGTGTCATATCAGACACGTAGGTAAATACTGAGACTATAGCTCGCTTTTGGAAATCCCTTCGATAACTATCAATGCATGCAAAAAATACTAAGGTGTTGTCCTCTGACTAGTCCTGCTCAGTATAAAAACATATAGCAATCATCATAAAAACGTACCGCTCCATAAGAAATCAATCCCAAAATATACATATGAATACTACGTGCGTCTGGTGCGCACGGAAATGAAGATCCATAAATGTGCCATACATGTGCACAGAAACAACATCTAAGTGCATCGGGTGTGCACGAAGCATCTGTCATGGGCCAAGTGTGTGCCTGACAGCAAAAACAGGTGCATTTCATGCACGAAGAATCTCGATTTAGTGCATCTGGTGTGCACTAAATCGCATCTCATATCATGCGCCCAACATGCGCTAAAATCCGAATCAGGTGCACAGGGTGCACAAAATAAATATCGAACATCACTATCGAAATCGAAGTTCAGTGCAACTAAGTGCACAAAATGCGAATCACTGCACCACAAGCATATGTGAACTATACCGAGTCCAAAAACCAAATCGTGTGCGTGCATAAACGCAAAATCAACTCAACTGTATGAAACCCATGAAATCATAAATATGGGGAAACCAAGGTTCAAAAATGATATCAAGTGCAACAACTGTGCAAAAATCGTAAATACTCAGCAAGTGCCACCATGGTGCATGAAAACAAATATCATGAGACCTAATCATCAAAATCAAATCAAGCGAATAAATCGCCCAACAATACTGAAAACAAGCATGGCGAGATAGTCCCGCTCAAGCACATCCTCCAAGAATCTCTGGCCAACTGTCGTGGTCACTCATAGCATGTCTCATCGACGATCCTGAACTCTGGCCTGCTGGTGTGCGTATCATGACTACTCCTGGGTCCAAGTCTTCTCTGTGGATTACCAATTTCACGATCCACCGGCTCATCGGCCCTGTCAGGTGTGCTAACGGGGACGATTCCATTTTGGCACTTTTCTGGTCATCTCTTGGTCAATCATCGCGACCACTCGTAAGGCAGCATATCACTGGCGTCGGCCTCTGGTTCTCTGAACGCACGGGACATATCTGATCCTGGTTGCAATTATCATTGCAGTAGTGTCCTAGAAGGAATCCTGCTCAAGGTCTCTTCCAAGTCTCATCCTTGCCAACTGTCCGGAAGTCATCGTCCTTTACTAGATCTGTTCTCGTTCTGGAACGGCTGCATACTCAACGCGACTCCTTCTGGAAGGTATATCCAAGTACAATGCCTCGGCATGCGTATCGCATCTCTGATGTCGGCGGAGTGGAACGTCATCTTATCCAGATCTGGTACGAACCTCTTACTCCACTTTCTCCAATATCGACTGCTTCGGACTCGTCTCGTCGTGGCTGCATGAACTGAGCTCCAACGGCCATCCTCGTATCTAGAGTATCCCAAGAAAGGCATCTCACCACCTAGCATCCGAATTAAGTCGAGCCATCCGATCGATTTGTCAAAACCTCATAATCCCCCAAGAGCTCAACATCTTGGGTACAGTATAATAGTATCGAGCACATACCACAGCATCAGTGGTCCAGCCGTAGAAGGGCAAACCCAAGCCTCACTAATGGCCCCACAGAACTGCCGCAAACTCTAAGGTTCAAAGGCCTTCATACGGTCATTAAGTCGAGTTAGGGTTTCATTCTTCTAGAGGGACCATAGAATTGCCTGCATGTCTTTCCGAATACTTTAAACTTGGAATAATAGGTTTCTGACATTCGATCGTCTCTGTCGACTCTCAACGTCTCTGCGTGAAGTCGTCTCAGCTGGAATCAATCTATCTGATGACCTCGCGTCGGGGTAGCGAACGATCTACATGTCCTAGTCATTCACCCTCGGTGACTAGCGACCTTCTAACATCTCTTAGTACAATCTCGTACTGCCATAGCTCCAATCATCTAGGGCGATATCTCGTCGTTCGCAGCAACAACTGGCTCACTCGTCTGCTCACTGAACCGTGCCTCAATCATCATGAACAAGCAATACACCAATGGTCATCAAAATCTGGCTGGCCTCTGTCAGCGGCTCAATCCTCTGGTGCAAATCGGCACGTCCGAGTAACCTCATACAGCGATCCATCCAACGCTCGTGGCGCAAAACACAATCAAAAGACACATCTCTACAATCGTGTGTCGCCGGGATCACGCCCAGGTCAATCTTCGTTCGTGATGAGCTCGTGCTGACCGCAACTCTAGCCGTAGCTCTCCCTGCCCGTAATCGTGGCAGCAAAACCATAACTGGTACCGATGAGGCTAGATCGGGAATGAATATGATACTGAATAAGAAATGTACATCCTAAGGCTTCTTAAGTGGAGTGGCGTGTTGTAAATATGCCGCGGAACATACCCACGGTACGTCACTCTACTTTAGTCACCTATTCCATCAACCAAAGGTCATCCTACGCTCCGAAGGTAAAACCTAACGCTCAGATACCAACTTTGTCACGTCCCGAAAGTACGGAATATGACCGGCACTTAAACTACGAACGTCTCGAGGCGTACGTAACCTAAGTAAGCCGAAAACCCAGAAACCCAAACCAAGAAAAGTAGTAGAGTGAAGGAAAACCAATTTAAAACAAGTAGTTTTAATAGCATAAGCCGAATTATGCGATTCTTTAAAAAAAAACATCAAATATTTCCCGAAAATTTCGGCAGAGTCTCCTTTGCAAATACTGGCCCCCAAACGGGATACAACATGAAAAGTATACGAAATCAATAAAAAGGGCATCCCCAAGCGGGAGATAGCTCTTCGTCAATCGACGGTCACAACCACACAAGCAATATAATATACAACGCCAACGGCGAGGACCAAATTCAAAAGGAAACTCAAAACCACAAGAAATAAAACGCGCGACTCTAAGGTCGAAGGAATAACATCACTGGTCTCTATCTCAAATAAATACATGTTTGGTTGATGGAACTTCTAGATACAACAGAATAATGATATACAAGATATAATGATGGGTGCGATACAAATAAACCCACCTACTAGCAAGTCACCCGGAAATGGAAAGAGTGCCAGCAAGCCGTAATGAAACCTGTACGGCGAAACCTGCAAGAACTGTGGCACAACGGGGGTGAGTTGCCAACTCGTGAGTAGAAAAACATCTACGCACAGAAATCGCATAAATAACGCAATCCTAGGTCAATGATCATAATATATCCTCAAATATGCATATAACATGCAGCCTATAACAATGGCTAGGGTAAATATCTAACCTGAGTGTAATCTCATGTGCCTGTGTCAGTGCCTCAGGTAGCAATATATCATATGAATGAGGTATGAATGCATGAAAACAGAATACATGTAAATGAAGAAACTGTTTTCATAATTTAGTGAGATATCCTTGTATTTTTAAAATGAGGTATCATAATGAAATCAACATAAAACAGTGCCTAGCATCGGCACAAAACGTAATCCCAAAATCTCGATATCTCTGTATCACAGTCTCTGTACCTCAATATCTCGAAATCTCAATATCTCAATCACAATATCTAGGGCGCCGTCAGTCCAGACCGGCCCCTACCATCCATCTCAAGACCACGACGGTATCCACCGGATATCCGGTGTGCCGGGTAAAATCACCGGTAGGTAGTGCTCCCCTGCCAGGCTCACATCATCATCATCACGCGCTTTTTGTCCCGGGGTACCTTACCGGGTCCACCATGTACCCGAAACGGTTCATCCATCTTCTCGAATCGGTTCTCGAAATCCATCAGCAAACACATGGTGGACGACTCATACATCATGGGAAAACCGCACTTTTTATTTAAAAGAGAGGAAAGAAGTTTATACAAGTTTTGCGGTTTCCCCCCAAATCCAGAAAATCTCATGGAAATCCGAATCCAAATCATCAATAGCATGTAAAACCATGAATATAGGCATGAGAATCCATGAATACGGCATAACTATGAATAACAGTATGCATGAAGTGACAAGTAATAACTACAATATCTAAGCTGGCATATAAGGTAAGTACACTAATATCATGTCAAACTACTAGCTATCAAGCTAAGTTAAGTAATAATATTTTCTAAGGTGTACGTGACATGGCAATTATCGATGAAAATGTATGTGAGCCGGCAAGTAAGTGTACGTGGTACATACGCATCATCGGTAATGGTGCTGGTGTCCTAACAGCGTGATATCAACAATGCAAATAGGAATCACAATATAAGTATGCGGTGCGGAGCGAACAGCAATAATGATCGGGAGCTGAATACTAAACACAATGATAACTAATCTGCATTTAAAAAAAATATGAGTTCCACAGTGGTGCCATTTGAAATAACATGAATCGTGGGGTTTTGAAAATAAGGGCTACGGTGTTTTTAAGAAAAGATACGTCTTTTGAAATATTCGTAGATCCCTTGACCTGACTCTTAAGATACCCATGACCCGCTAGTTTTGAAATAGGTAGGAGTCTAATCTAATCTAACAACTACACTAAATTATACGGCTGAATTACAGGTAAGGAAACCGCCTAACATCTAAGTCGATACATATATATACCTGTATATGTATAGTCGGTGATCCCGCCTCAATAATATCATATCCGATACCATATCTATAATCAGACATCCTAAGTCAAGAGTGCGGATCAATCATCAATATATAGCTCGTACGTAATCCGTCGTACGGTAACCCAAATCTGGGTACGGGTCAATATCACATTCATCATACTATTCATCTGGTATCCTCTTTATCAATTATTATGATTGGGGTACTGATCTACGTTTAGTACAATACTGATACCGCCTAAGTATGCATGCAGGTGTAAGAATCACTACGCCAAAAGACCCGCGAAAACATCATGTCGTATCTCAATACGAACCAAATCACATCACCGACCTCCTGGCCTCAAGCCCAATCCCATCGACTCATCTCAAATCCCAAATGCTATCCTCAAATCTACTATATGAACACATAGTCCCATACCTATGTGAACACATAAATATATATTCCCATATACGCACATATGAAAGAAAGAATGTACGCAAGTATGTGTGTGCGTGCGTGTGTGAGTGCGACCACTACTCTAGGGTTTCGCATCACTAACCAATCCAATCACACCTAGAATCCATCTTTTAACATCAATAATCTCAAACAATATACAATCAATATATGTGCATACGTATCCGTATACACATCACCACGAAGTGCGGGGGTGCTATACGCCATCCACCCGACTTCTCCCCGTAGATATAAATCTACTCACCTGGTCCTCGCTCGCCGGTGCCGACGTCGCCACGCGCTTGCTTGTCGTCTCGAAGTCCACATGGGGTACCTACATATCATGACGTACCGTGTCGTATTAAAATCCGACTCATGACCCAAAACTACTCACGAATCACACATAGGTCAAAACCTATGGTTTGCTTTCCCAAATCAACCCAAAAACGCTCGACTTCGGTGTACACACGCCGATTGATCGAGAAAAACACCAAACGTGCCAATCGTTGTTTTATAAGTCACTAAAAATATATGAAATAGGATGCAAATCATCAAAACCAATAAATTGATTAAATCAGTTTATTTCCAAAAAGCCTAGTAAAGGGGTCGTTAACCGTTTTACTACAAGTCTTGATCTTTTAGCAAACTAGTGGTCACAATACTCACTAATTATCTTAATTAGGCCACATAAATATTTACTAGATTTTTAATTTTGCTAAATTACATTAAACCAAAATCTAGTTAGCAAAAGTTACCTTTTTAGTTCAAAACTTGGTGTTTTGACCAATCTAAATATTTTAACAATTCTAGTGGCTATAATGTTCATTAAACATCTTAATTATATCATACCAATGTTAATTATATTTTAAAATCACTCATTTCCATCAATTCTAAAAAACCTAGTTTGCAATATTTGTACAATTATTACAATTTTAAACTAACAATTTGCAAACTAGCAATTAGATTAGTTTTAACAAGTTTTAAGATGCTAGCCCATATCACACAACCATACACAATTGATCACAACCCAACTCCAAAACAAAAACTTAACTTGAATTTCAAACCCTTCTCTTGAAAGTGAAATTTTAATTAATTCCATAATTAAACATCTAATTAAAACTAGATTCAAACATACAATTAACAATTAACAAATTTGGATGAAACTTTATACCTCATGATCAAGAGATCAAACACGAAGCTTAGCCTCCCAAACTTGCTTCCATCCCCCAAGATCCATACTAAATTGGCTAAAGAATAATGGGTAAAACTTGGATTTGGAGTTTGCTTTGAATTTGTGAGTAAAATTGTGGATTTTTGATGGAATTTTGTGATGAAATGAGAGGGGGAAAATTGGGGGGCTGCACAAATGGGGGGCTCAGCCAGATTTGGTGAGGGAGAGAGAGAGATGTGGGTCTCAAAGTCAACACAAAACCATACTCTAATTATCTAGTTCCATACTTTATTTCTTTAATGTTTTCATTTTCCATTTCATCATTTTTCTTTCATTTGTTTTGTTTAATTGGAGGGGAGAGTGGGGAGGGGCTGCTGAATTTCAGCACTAGAGGGGAGGAAAAATGGGGTGTGTGAGTGTGGGTGTGTGTGTAGCAAGTTCCAAGTGAAGAAAATACCCCCATACCTCAAATACCTAATTTATTTCACAAAATAAGCAATTTTTCTTCAATATTTTCTAACACTGTTTGACAGTTTCATTTTATTTCAAAAACAACATGTTAAAATTTTGTTTAATGTGTTATGATGCACAAAATTTGTTTCAACCCATTCCAGTTTATAATTTTTCCTAATTAAATGTATCAGTGACGGCTTAAAATAATAATAAAATAATTTTTTTCGGAAAATTTTTCAGAAAATTTCAAATTTCACCAGTGGCTTAATAAACACCAAATACTAGCAATTACATAGCAAGAACATGTATATTTAATTTTATAATAAAGATATTTTCATTTTGACTTTTTACAGAAAACCCCCATATTTTACCGTTTTTTTTAAAATTTCACCGAAACGATTTTCAAAACGTTACAAATAGTGACACTTGAAACATTTGATAAAATCTTGAATCATGTTTTCTTTTCTTTTCTATTAACTATTCAATTCAAACAAATCAAAATACGAACGAATCGCACAATCCGTGTGGACGATCCGCATTCACTAATGAACTACATCCGACACCGTTATTGATTGCGGTCAAATATTTTTGGTTGTGATTTCTATATACAATTTTCTAAAAACCGACACAAGAAACTCTTATCAATCAAATGAAACCGTTATCAGGAAGCAATTGATTCGATATACTTACTGATACACAACGTAAGAAATCATTACAATCAACAAGTATCAGCATGGCAAATTCACATTGTCAAATAATTAGAGGATAGATCCATCCCAAAAGCACGCTCCTAAGAAAGTAGATATGCAGGGGGTATCCTGCTCACTCATGGAAGAAACTCCATGGGAAGTATTTCTTTCAGCGAAGACCAAAAGAATGTTGAAAGATCTATAAACATGCCCGGCGATCAAGTGGAAAATCCCGCTTGAGCCCGAGATTATAGAAGGGATGTTGAAACTGCGTCCCACACCGAAAATCTCTAACAAGGGGCAAATCCCCCAAGTCAAACCATCGAAATCTTCCAAGAAAAAGAAGAAGACTAAGAAGCCTACGCAGCCTGCTGAAAATGTCGACAAATGCTGTCACGACCCGAAATTGGCACGTGATAGCCCTTAAACTACGCAACGTCTACAGGCATAACGTAATTTAAGACGAAAACCCAGCAATCTAAACCATCAAAAGTAGTAAGAAATAAGAACATTGTTAAAACTTTTGAAAATCTAAAACCAAATTATTTAAAGTCCAACTTTATTTCCTTTAAAATTCGGCAGCACCTCCTTTGTAAAAACTAGCCCCAAAAAGGAGTACAACAAAGATATAAGTAAAGCATCCCCCAAACGGGAGCAAATACACGCCCAAAGGCGGAAAACAAGCACCACAATAGATATACGATACCGTAGCAAAGAAATAAAAGACGATAGAAGTAAAACTGCATAAAAGACATCCAAGTCACCAAAATATACAATGTCTTCATCACATCAAGTCTCTAAGTCATACACATGAAAGTGATAGATGGAGAGTACAGGATACAATGAATATACAATAAACAATATTGTATAACCGCAAAACCCACCTATAGCAAAACTGCACGCAGTCAGCCGAAGCGTTATCCGCTGCAAAAGATGATACGAAAGATGAAAACCCTACCGCGATTGCCCTGAAAGACTACCTGCAAAACACTGTGGCACAACGGGGATGAGTTGCCAACTCGTGAATAGTAAATAACATATGCAGGTAATCGCAAGTATACACGTACAACGCGAATCTAATACATGAAAGCTGATAGCAATAAATGGAAATATGTATATGCAACAGTCATGAAAGATATTATATCAGGTACAGCTAATACATGAATCAATCCATATCAAATAAATGAGGAATATGGAATAAAACATGTCATCCTCACGGAATCCTGACCTCGTAGCAGGACCTGAGTCCATCAAGACAATCTAAATCCTAAATTTTCTCAAATCAGCCCCCAAATTGGCTCTCATATTCTGTAAGATCATATATCCTGAGTATCCAATACCAAGTAAATCTCATATGACCAGTATCCAATATCAAGTAAATCTCATATATCCTGAGCGAGTATATAGCAAGATCATTATGATGATATATATAAATTAGATATGTATACATATATATTAGAGTCCTATTCCACTAATATATATATATATATATATAACAGCGTCCCATTCCACTGTTATATATACTTTGGAGTAAAAATATCATGAAAACAAGTGTCTAGTATCGACACATAAATACTGATCTATCAGGCGTTGTCACCAAGACTATCCCTCTTGATAAGTACGTATCATACGCTATCCCGAAAACTCGAGTACCTAGCTCTAATACTCGAAATTCGACGTATCCATACGTACATGACTCCGGTCTGTTTCCCCACGATAACTGCCGAGTCATAGGTACTGTCACCGGTAGGTTTGGTTCCCCTGTCAGGCTTATCGGTGTGGTCCATCGATCTTCTTGCCCCGGGGTACCTCCGGGCTCCACCATGTAGCCGCACGGCCCATGACGCCTCCTCACATGGGGTATATATATCAGAATCGATAAATTTCATGGTGGCTGCTAAAGTATCACATCAAGAGAAACCGGGTTTTTCAAATAATGCATAATTTCATGAAACTACAACGGTCCTCAAATCCAGAAAATATCATAAAAAATCCATATCTCTATGCGAAAATCCATGAATATAATATATGCAACATAAAACTGTAATGTGAGCATATATAAAAGAAAAGCCCCTATTTAACTGCAACAAGTTAATATATATATCATGCGGTTCCAAATTTCTCCAAATCAATATGACATCAAATAAAGGTGAACATATAGCTATAGCTAGAAATATGTGTAAATATGTATGTATAGAAAGATATATGTATCTACCTATCAATATTGATGTAATACCCCCGGGTATATGTATAAGTATGTATGCAAGATATACATGTAGCTATGGTTCATAAGTATATACACCTATCACTAATGTTATAATACCATATAGGTATATGGGTAACTAGCATCTAAGCATGTCAAGGAATATGTGTAAGCTTGTAGGTATACAGGTATTCTATATGTCATATGCACAATGAAAATGAGGATTATGTCTCAAGTCCTTAGTCAATAAAATATCCTGTATGTATAGGTGTTGAGCGTGTTATGGAAATTATTGACGGTGTGAGTGGCATACAATTGCTCGTGCAACACGAACCGTCAATAATAGTGTTGTGTCTCATTAATACTATGTCCAAATACAATAGGTAAATGAGATATGCAACAAAGGTACACATGCACAATCAAGTCCATAAACATATAACTAATAGTCATGTCTTTTAAACAGGCCCAGATGCATAACGCCATGCGGGCGATTCCCCCGTAGATGTTAAATCTACTCACTCAATCCTAGCTAAGTAAAGCCAATAACTTGCTTTCCCTTCTTCGCATCACCCGAAGTCCCCGCCTGTGATCCTGAAAGCATATAAAAATATAATAAGTATATATTAGGAATCGACCAATAACACGTACCAACTACGTTTGACCGACGCACCAACTCCAAACATACTCTCAAGTGTTCGTCCAGTAGCTAACGAGCAAAGCGACACTATGAAACTAACTCAAGAGCAAAAGCTTCACAAAGACATGAACGATATCGACACGACCCTAGCTAGGAACGCAAAGTGACACAACTACCAAGCCTAGACCCTGATCGTACCGATCGCGCATTCACAAAACAAGATATAGTGTGGAATTATATAAATAACGTCGCAACGTCGAAAGAAACTCACGCCTAAATTATCCAAAAATCTAATAAGCAATTTATATCATTTTAGCACAAAACTACATGTTTTTACCAAAACTAGAAATTACAACCATCACCAATTAGCAAGATTAAACCACTCATACCAATCCTATAATTTTAATCTCACCTAATTAGGATTTAGTAAAATTTTAGTTTGCTAATTAGCTTAATTTACAATTAGAAAAGTATCATTTAACAAACTAGCAACTAGGTTAAGTTTTCATTTGATTAAACATCACACTTAACCATTACAACTTACAAAACCCTAACTTGTTTGACAAAAACCCTTGCTAGAATTCTAAATATGCAATTAAAAGTTTTAAATTAACAACTAACAAGCTAATTACAGATTTAAAATAGCATATAGAGATTATGGTTAGGGTTTTATACCTCCACAAAAGAAACACAACAAACAAACACAACTCCAAATTTTAGCCTCCAAAATGCTAACTTGATGAAGATCCAAGCATGTTTTGTGAAGAAGAACGAAAGGAAATGATTTGTATTTGAGTTTGTATGAATTATTTAGGATTTTTGATGAATTTATTTGAGCTTGAAGTGAAGAATTGAGGTGGAGAAAAAAATGGGCAGCAAGGAGAGAGGGCCGACCATGAGGAGAAATGGTGAAGGCTAAGGAATTGTGTGGAAAAAAAAACTAGCTAAAAACAACATTAAATGCTAATTAATGCAAATGCCACCTTTTATCTCTTTCATTTTCTAATTAAAATTTTCTTTAAATCACACAAATATCTAGATATTTTGGATGGATAAGATTAAAGCTTAATCTAGTGATTAACTTAGCATAGCCCCACTTTAGTAATAATTAACCCAAGCAAAAATGTAATAACCACTAATTTAGTGCATAATTAAAAGCTTAAAATAATATTTTAAATAGGGAAAAATATTAAAATGCACTAAAATTACAAGTGGCTTACAAAAACCGGCAAACTAGCAAATTCCTAGCTAAACTAGGTGCATTGAATTCTATACTGCAAAAAAATCGCTTCTAGGTTTTTAACGGAAAAACGCAATTATTTTACATAAAAATGGAAAATCGTCTAAACGATTTCCAAAACGTTACAATCTCCCCCCTTAAAGAAATTCGGTACCCGAATTTAAAATTCTCACTAAGCGTACCTTCAAAGAGATGAGTAAAAAATTCCCAAATCTCGCTCGCAATCTCCTAAGTGATCACCTCACTATACGGCTACGCCAAAGAACTTTCACATATAGAAAGACCCTTGACCGAAATCCCTCCACGTGCCGATCCACTATAACTATCGGCTGCTGGTGAACGAAAGATCGCTTCCAAAAGAATAGTCTAGTGCTGAATCATATAAGTGTAGGGTTCCTAGGCACTCCCAAGAGGTCTCACAAGGCATCGAACATGCCATTTTCAAATTTTACGGTGCCTACAAACCCTAAACTACGGATCGTTTGCTAGATTTCTAGGCGAAAAACAATCTAGTTAACAACTTAACTATATGGGATATCGGAAATACAACCTTTGTAGATCTGGTGCTCCACCTCCACGGCTCCGCAACGAGGTCCTCTCCGCTGTCCAAATCGAATCCGGGCTCTAGAGTCGGCTTCGTCGGAGAAAAAGCGAGCTAGGTCGTCGATGTCCATGCCGAAGATGATCTACGTCGAGGCATCGCTAAATCAAGCTCCACCTTCACCAAGCCCTAAAAACTTGTGAAGGAAACACACTCTACTACTTGGCAAGAGGTAGAGGATGAAGAAATAGGAAGTGGGTAGACTTTAGAATTGGATTTCTCACTCATTTCCATCACTTGCCATTGATGGGGCAAGCTTTCTTCACTTGAAGAATGAAGAAGAAGAAGGAAATAGTTATGATAAGTTAATTAGAAAAAGAAAAGAATAATCAAAACTTATCATGACTAAACCATGGTAAAGTGTAGAGTATTAATCATGGTTGAAGCATTGGTTAGGGTTAAGCTAGAGACAAAATGGTCACTTAGTCAAAATGTTCATGAAGCTTCATGAACAAAACAAAACCAAGCCACCATTTTCTCATTTTGAATTTCTTTTATCCATTTATCAAAAAGAATAAATGAATAATTAAGAAAATAAAACCCTAAACATAAACACAACCATGGTTCAAACTTTACACTTAACCAAAGTGGTATGCATCATCAAACATGATACAAACATGTGCACATAAACATATCGCATATACAATGCGCACACCCGAGCGAGAAAATCCATCTTATGTAAACCGATACTAGTTGATGCAAAGCAATATATCAAATATATAAATATGCATTAAATCATTAAATCAACATTTGATTCAATGATCCGGTCATGTCGCACACAACCGACTAGTATACAATGTATCGACTTATCGAATCAACGCTTGAATCGATAACTAGGTTATATCGCATACAACCATTCGATACATTCATCGCGAGAATGAAATACGATATCACATACAAGCATTATTCTCGGTCCCGCACATATCTCATATGCGCTCCGATTTCGTTTCGCTTGAGCCAGGAAACCTCTGTGTAGGACTCTAAAGACTCGTCAATACGCCGGCAGCAGATGATGATCATATCAAACACCCACAAGCCGCAAGCGGTCTGCTAAACGTAACGACCACCCGGGTATTGAGCGATCTGAAGATCGATGAGCAAGCCCGCTCACACTCCAGTGAATCCGACCAGTAACACTACCGTACAGTCCGGTCTGATCGTCTGATATGTCGCATATCTCGCTTAGGGGTGGTAAACGTCAGACCCCAATAGCTCAATAAGTCGTGTCGATATGAGGTCTATAACTATTCGAGAAACTACTGGTAACACTTACCAGTAAATCTCAGCAACCCTGGCCAGGGATTTCCTGTTATAGGCAATCGAACACAGCGCAACATCAACCCCCTATACCGGGAGAGACGAATCCCCTCCTATCGCTCATTGCCTCCATGTGACTCGGGACTGTACCCAAAAACCACCGTTTTGCACGCCCTCTTGGACGTGGTAAGATGGAAATCAAAGCACAGTGGGAACCACACAAGACTCTATGACGATCTCGGGTCAACAGACTACTCTGTACCAGTGTCACCAGAGAACTGCCATCTGACATGAGGTATAATACAATCTGGGAGTTCTCGGCGAGTCCGTCCAGTGTACCCAGTCTCTACTGAGCACCCGTATATCATCTCTGATGTCAAACACCAATGGATATGGGATCATCCATCGCCTATCTGTATGGGTCGAGAAGGAATGCGCTAGTCTATACTGGTATATCGATGCCCCGTCTCGATACACCCACGACTAGGGACTTTGAAGGATGTACTTATGGACTACCATGTCCCCACTAGTATGATCCGCATCATAGTCCAGGTAGTCAAGTACAGATCCTAAGGGCTTTACCAACATGTAACAGAGAGACAATCAGCATACACGTTAAGGTAAAGGGTAACCAGATAGCATACTATCATGTCGAGCAAGAAAGTCCTCCCTATATATGTCCCAGCATCCACTACAATATACATCCTATGTACAGTAATGGCCTCTAGGGCATACATATAACTAACAATCTCCCACTTGCACTAGGGCCATCTGTAGCAGTGGTTGCAGTATCTCATACTCAACCATCCCATAAAAGTCTCTCTCTGAGAAAAGGCCTTTGTGAGTGGATCCGCTGTGTTGTCCTCTGAATCTACTCTCCTAACCTCGATCACCCTGGAGATCAACTAACTCCATGATCAGGCGATGCTGCCTTAGAATAAGTCTGGATCACTGATGGGACCGGCGTTCCTCGGCATGAGCCACAACTCCATTGTCTCACAATGGTAGGAACGAAGTTCATCTCATGAACTAATATACACCCAAACATCCTCTTTGGTAGCATCTTAAGTAGCGATGTATCCTGCCTCTATCGTCTAGTATATCACGGTATCCAGCTTGGAACTCTTCCAACATACCGTCCCTTTACTGAGGGTAAAGACAATGCCTGTGACTGACATTCAGTCGTCTTTATCACCCTGGAACCCTTCCAGTGATTCTCCTCAGGATCGATTGACACCACCTCACTACATCTAGTGAGTTTCCTAACATCCATTTAGATCTATCTCATAGATCCAAAACCCAGGATTTAGTAGGTATCATTTTGATCCTATATGGAGAATCATAGTGATAAGCGGAGATTGATCGAGCGTAGCATAGGAAACTCCTTCCCTATCAAGAGTATGTCATCCACGTACTCTACGAGGATCGTCACCATACTCCCTACTACCTTCTTGTTTATACAAGGTTCATCTACCATTTTGATGATGTCAACTTCTTTGACTGCTTCATCAAAACAGATGTTCCAACTCCGCGATGCCTGCTTTATCCTATAAAGCATCTTGCACACGTTTCCGCTGCTCCCACTGTCTACGAAGCCCTCTGGCTGTGTACTTATAGACGCTCTCTTCTAAATCATCATTTAGAAAAGCAGTCAAGACACCCAACCACCAGATATCGCAGTCATGGTATGTAGCCGTGGCAAGTAGGATCTGGATGGACTTAAGCATAGTCACTTGAAAAGGTTTCATCATGATCCACGCCTGGTCGATGACGAAAAGCTTTAACAAGTCTAGCTTTGAAAGTCTCAACTTTTCCATCTACACCAAGTAATCTTCTCAAGATATACTTGCTCCTGATGGGGATTTAACCCTTCAGATATAGCAACCAAAGTCCATACTTTGTTGGTGTATAAGGATTCCATCTCAGATCGATAAACATCCAGCCATTCTTACAGAGTCTTACTCTCAATGGCCTGCTCGAAGCTAGTTGGGTCATCATCTCATAATGCAATCCTCGCTCCCACTGTCATAGAGGAACCGAAGTATCTCTCAGGTGGGTGAGGAACCCTACTAGATCGGCGGAGAGGCCGAGGTTCGTTGGTAACTATTGAATCCTTTGGTTCCATCAAATCATCTTCTGTAGTTTGCATAGCTGGAACCTTTCCAGTTCTACATAACTAACCTTGCCTCGAGTTTGTCCGGATTTTGCTTTTAGACATAGGCCGGACAACCCCAAATCTTAACTAGCTTAAGACATGGGCTCTTCCCTTTCCATATCACATATGAAGCGGTAGGCAACTGATTTGATTCGAACCCTATTCAATAGGTATGCAGCTTCTTAAGTGCATAACTCCCAAAAAGGAAACAGGTAACTCAGTAGTACTCATCATAGAGCACACCTTATCATATAGGGTGTGATTGCTCCGCCCTGATATACCATCGTGCTATGGTGTATACAGAGGAGTAATGCTGAGAGAGAATCTCATTCTCCTTTAGAATAGTCCAGTATTTCCGTGCTCAAGTATTCTCCTCCTTGATCTCATCAAAGGACATAATACTTATACCCGTATTGGTTCTCTACTTCCAACTTATATTCTGTGAATATCTCAAAAGGTTCTGACTTGTGTTTCAACAGGAACATATATCTGAATCTTGAGAGATTATCAGAGAATGTAATGAAGTATAAAGAACCGGTCTTGGCATGTGTAGACAGGGGACCTACATACATCAACATGTATCATCCCAAGAGTTTACTAACTCTTTCTCTGTTTCCAGTAAACGGAGCTATGGTCATCTTATCTTTGTGACATGACTGGCGAGTTTCACAAGATGTAAATTCAAACTGATTTAAATATGCATCTATATGTAACTCTAGCTAGTCGGGTCACATTGATATGACCTAGTCTACAATGCCTCAAGAAAGATTCGTTCATTTCTGAACTCTTCCTCTTGTGTGTGTTCCATATATTAAGAACTGTAGTTTGATTTAGAACATCAACGCTTTTAGATAACGTGCCTGAACCGATCAACTTTTGATATAGGAAATGTTCAAAACATTATCCGACAATACAAAATTATATCGTTTCTTTACTAATAAAGAGACTGATATGATTTTGTATATCAGGTTCGGTATCTAATAACATTCGTTCAGAATCAATGTATTGGTAATACAGGGTGACAGTGACCAACAGACTTGGGTGCAACTCTTGCCCCGTTTTCTGCCTCATGAAACTTATCACCCGTTCTCAGTTCTCTACCTTTCTGTAGCCCTATGTAACAGATTACATATCTGGGATCCTGATCTGGTATCACATACCCAGGACGTAGAGGATACAGAGAAACAGTTCTTTGTAACGAACACACCCGAAGATGATGCATCAGCATGCACTCTCTTCGTTTGGGCGGCACGGGAAATCTGGTATTCCCCAATTTCCTGCTCTGTCTTATAACAATTATAAGTTGGAGCGGGACCAACGTTCCCCAGCTCAGTATAACAAGCGGGTTCGGTCAATTATCCGTTTTATTATCTTGATTAAGGCGTGATATGGTCGCTACCTGGAGAGAGAGAGAAGAAAACACTCAGCGTGCGCTCTTGCAAGAATAGATTGGTTATTATTTTATCTAATCAGGATGGCTCCCACTGCTTTTTATCAAATCTTCCTTCAAACCCTAAAAGGAAAGACTAGCCGGGATTAATTACACACTACAAGTTCGCCAATCTTTCAGCCAGGCCAGTGTCGGTACTTTGAGGGAGGTCCCCCGTGCTTTCGCACGAACCTAATTAATGTAAACCTCGTTTTCCCAGAGGCGTAACCCCGTTGACACCTTTCTAGACACCTACTTGATCGGCTAATTGTAATGTATAAAACTCTCCCAGGAGTAACTCTTACTCGCAGCGGGTATCGGGATCCAACTATCTCATAGAAGGTATGCAATCTCATTGCAAATTTCAACACTTGAAATTCCCGATAATATTTTGCCCCTAGCACCCTATGACCTTGACGGAGGTCAACAAACCATAGGCTACTAGTCAAGTTCAACCCGTCATTTCTTGATCGAATTAAACCCACCCGCACGACCCTTGACGGAGGTCAACAAGGCCGCACGACTACCCTAACTCAATCTGCATCATATGCATAAGCAGATAAATACTGGTTAGCTACCGCACACTGCGCCTTGACGGAGGTCAACAAACGCAGCACGAATACTAAACAGCACTTATCTGAAATGACGGAGGGCTACGACAGGTTTTTATGAAAACCTATTGCGTAATGAACTTAATATCGTTGTAGAATCAAATGAATTTTGAAATGGAGTGTTTTTGAGGCGTTTCTAGTTTTGCTAAAGGAGTCACTCCCGGTGAAGGGATCGTTGGTCCTTTCCTCGTCGAATGAGGTGCGGGATATATCATATATATCACTGTGCAAAGCAAAAACTTTTAAAAGCAATCAAAAGACAAACCGAGTGTGTAGCATCTGCCAGTTATTGCTAAAGGAGTCACTCCCGGTGAAGGGATCTCGGTCCTTTCCTCATCGAATAAGGTGCAGGATATATCTCATATACCGCTATGCAAAGCAAGAACTGTAGCTACCTGTTTTATTTTGAAATTCGATTCTACAACATCTTAGGTTTCTTTTATTTCATTAATCACATTAATGAAGTCCCATCATTTAAGTACCTAAACATCACAGATAAATACGACGTACACTTATGCCATCCGCATTCGCCTCGATGTCCCCTCGTGCACCGTTAGGTTAGGTAACTAACGGCAGAGCGGGGTAGGGCTAGCACGGATGTAAAACATAAGTAACGTCTATATAATATATCATATATACTATATATGTATCTATCACAGAACATCACATGATCACATCACAAATATCGCAGCAGAAGAATCATATGAAATATTGGATATACCAGGACGTCCGTGTTTTCAATACGAGCCAGTATAAAACACGGATTCCACGGTCGTGATGAATAGCCAAACCCACACCCCTATACCCCTACGAGAGCGGCAAGCAACCCTACCAATTCTGGAGTTAGGAGACCCGGACTCGACTCCTCGAGTTGGTCTCCCACTGGACTCCAGAACCCGGTTACTTGTGCCCTTCTCCTTAGGTCTATCCTAGTGCGGAAAAGTAAATAATATACAAACGGTGACATCTTCCGCTACCTGGAAGTGCCCCAATAAAAGAATATTACATACAAGTTTTTACATGAATGAAAATGAAAAACACTCATCTCACATAAAAAAACCCTGGCTATTCAAACACGACGATCCAATATAACATATCCAGCAACACATAACATCACATGTCATCAACGTAAGTAAATATGCGCATCCCAATTGTCGTTGACATATAGCAACGAAACCGGCGATATCACATATTACACTTACGGTCACAGAAAAGAAAGTGTAAAACTACAACAGTTGGAATCCGCAACCTCCTCAGACATCGCATGCCTGACCAAATGAATTCCTTAGACATCGCATGCCTAACTATTATAAACCCCGCATTTTAGTCTCAAAATCGAAAACTCTTTTCAATATCAAGTCGGGCAATTCAACAGGATTCCCGACATTTTGATCGAATGCTCGTCGCAAACTTCAGTAGACGGCCGCACCCCCGACGCCGTCGACGAAGTGCACCAAGGCGGAACACCGCTACCGCGAGCACCCGAACTGATGCTTTCGGCGACGGGGTTCTCCTACAGTCACTTGGTCGGGGCTATGGGGTGCAGCTGTCTATTAAGTTTACCCGGCGAGTATCCGCGTACGCTACGTGATTGCGACGGACTTTTGATCACATCAAAATTCCGTGGCAACCGATCAAGTGAGACTAAACTGCTATGTTTATAACATTCATTCAGTTATCACATAACTTATTGTGACTTCCAATTATTGTATCCCATTCCAGATAATTAGAAAATGTTAAACTTTCCGATCGAACAATCGAACACCCAAGTTTTCCCGATATAGATCAACACATGAAATAAGTCTAACAACATTCAGTTCGTACCTCAGTACCAACGGTCCAGCCGTAGAAGGGTCAAGCCAACGCCTCACATGTGGCACGCCGTACTGCCCCAAACCCGAAGGTTCAAAGGGCAGTTCAAGACGGTCACATAATCGAGTTAAGGTTTGTTGTCTTCTAGAGGGTCCATCGAGTTACTTGCACTACTTAGAACGTCGTTAAACTACGGAAAAATCCAACACTTGGAAATTTCCCGACAGGGGAAAAATTGGGTATTTATATCCGGTCGAACTTTTTAACATATTCTAAAATTTATCCGGAAAGCCACACAGACAAAATTTGATACCCCGATCGAAACACCGAATCCCCAAAACAACTGCAGAAATTCAACTCTTGAAAAAATATCAAAAATACCCAGGAAAACCAGCACATAAAACTAAGGATTACTGTGTAAAAATATTTAAACATTTAAGTCGTACGGCCGCGGATCCGCCGCATGAGCCATGCTCATGCCGCGGATCCGCGCCTTCTTAGTGGACTTAGGTTCACGAATTTCACAGTATACCTTAGAATTTCCTACTTATCTTTCTGCATATTTTTAATACTGAAAAATCCACATTTTTAAAATCTGGACAGAGAGCAAGTTTGATTCGGGGTTTCGGGTTCGTTCGGACTTCAAATTCCGTCTAGACTTCGCCTAAGGCTCTAGCTAGGCTCTGATACCACTTTAGGGTTCCTAGGCACTCCCAAGAGGTCTCACAAGGCATCGAACATGCCATTTTCAAATTTTACGGTGTCTACAAACCCTAAACTACGGATCGTTTGCTAGATTTCTAGGCGAAAAACAATCTAGTTAACAACTTAACTATATGGGATATCGGAAATACAACCTTTGTAGATCCGGTGCTCCACCTCCACAGCTCCGCAACGAGGTCCTCTCCGCTGTCCAAATCGAATCCGGGCTCTAGAGTCGGCTTCGTCGGAGAAAAAGCGAGCTAGGTCGTCGATGTCCATGCCGAAGATGATCTACGTCGAGGCATCGCTAAATCAAGCTCCACCTTCACCAAGCCCTAAAAACTTGTGAAGGAAACACACTCTACTACTTGGCAAGAGGTAGAGGATGAAGAAATAGGAAGTGGGTAGACTTTAGAATTGGATTTCTCACTCATTTCCATCACTTGCCATTGATGGGGCAAGCTTTCTTCACTTGAAGAATGAAGAAGAAGAAGGAAATAGTTATGATAAGTTAATTAGAAAAAGAAAAGAATAATCAAAACTTATCATGACTAAACCATGGTAAAGTGTAGAGTATTAATCATGGTTGAAGCAATGGTTAGGGTTAAGCTAGAGACAAAATGGTCACTTAGTCAAAATGTTCATGAAGCTTCATGAACAAAACAAAACCAAGCCACCATTTTCTCATTTTGAATTTCTTTTATCCATTTATCAAAAAGAATAAATGAATAATTAAGAAAATAAAACCCTAAACATAAACACAACCATGGTTCAAACTTTACACTTAACCAAAGTGGTATGCATCATCAAACATGATACAAACATGTGCACATAAACATATCGCATATACAATGCGCACACCCGAGCGAGAAAATCCATCTTAAGTAAACCGATACTAGTTGATGCAAAGCAATATATCAAATATATAAATATGCATTAAATCATTAAATCAACACTTGATTCAATGATCCGGTCATGTCGCACACAACCGACTAGTATACAATGTATCGGCTTATCGAATCAACGCTTGAATCGATAACTAGGTTATATCGCATACAACCATTCGATACATTCATCGCGAGAATGAAATACGGTATCACATACACGCATTATTCTCGGTCCCGCACATATCTCATATGCGCTCCTATTTCGTTTCGCTTGAGCCAGGAAACCTCTGTGTAGGACTCTAAAGACTCGTCAATACGCCGGCAGCAGATGATGATCATATCAAACACCCACAAGCCGCAAGCGGTCTGCTAAACGTAACAGCCACCCGGGTATTGAGCGATCTGAAGATCGACGAGCAAGCCCGCTCACACTCCAGTGAATCCGACCAGTAACACTACCGTACAGTCCGGTCTGATCGTCTGATATGTCGCATATCTCGCCTAGGGGTGGTAAACGTCAGACCCCAATAGCTCAATAAATCGTGTCGATATGAGGTCTATAACTATTCGAGAAACTACTGGTAACACTTACCAGTAAATCTCAGCAACCCTGGCCAGGGATTTCCTATTATAGCCAATCGAACACAGCGCAACATCAACCCCCTATACCGGGAGAGACGAATCCCCTCCTATCGCTCATTGCCTCCATGTGACTCGGGACTGTACCCAAAAACCACCGTTTTGCACGCCCTCTTGGACGTGGTAAGATGGAAATCAAAGCACAGTGGGAACCACACAAGACTCTATGACGATCTCGGGTCAACAGACTACTCTGTACCAGTGTCACCAGAGAACTGCCATCTGACGTGAGGTATAATACCATCTGGGAGTTCTCGGCGAGTCCGTCCAGTGTACCCAGTCTCTACTGAGCACCCGTATATCATCTCTGATGTCAAACACCAATGGATATGGGATCATCCATCTCCCATCTGTATGGGTCGAGAAGGTATGCTCTAGTCTACACTGGTATATCGATGCCCCGTCTCGATACACCCACGACTAGGGACTTTGAAGGATGTACTTATGGACTACCATGTCCCCACTAGTATGATCCGCATCATAGTCCAGGTAGTCAAGTACAGATCCTAAGGGCTTTACCAACATGTAACAGAGAGACAATCAGCATACACGTTAAGGTAAAGGGTAACCAGATAGCATACTATCATGTCGAGCAAGAAAGTCCTCCCTATATATGTCCCAGCATCCACTACAATATACATCCTATGTACAGTAATGGCCTCTAGGGCATACATATAACTAACAATAAGAAAGGTCATGAAGGTATTTGCGAAGTATCGACACAAGGAATACGAGGTGAATACTCAAAATCTGGACGGAAATGCCAAATTATAGGCAACGGCACTAACTCGCTTCAAGGATCTCAAAAGCACACAAAATTTTGGGATAAAGCATCCCAAAACTCAACATGCCATTCATCGGAAAATCCGTAGGAATACATGATCTCCCACTGAGAAACGTAAGTCTGCGACCACCACGGCTGGCATAAGACTTCTGTCTGCACTGATCTGTGTAAGTCTACGGTAGCGCCCCGGCCGTCTTTCCGAGGCCAAAATGCGAAATCAAAAACTTTTTCTAAACTAGATACCAGCGCTACCGCGGACTATAAACCCGGATCAGACCATTAAGCTACTACTAGCTAACTGGAGAAAGGGTAGAGAGCTATACCGAGCGATCCGTGTCCTTCGATCTTCGGCCACCATCCCAAGCTCGTCGCGGCATCTCCGGTCTCGATCTCCTCGTCGGAAAGGAACCACATCACCGAGTCTTTTTACGGGCTCTCACCTCTGAACCGAGGCAACTCGGACACGAAGTTGGCAAGTCGACGTATCCAAGATTGCTGTAGACTGAGTGTTGAACGCTATGTCTCGAGTGTTAATGAAGTTGCCAATTTTTGGATGGAGGAATGAAAATGAGAAAGAGGAATGAGCTTGAGGAATTTTTCTTTTGCCATGAGAATCAACAAAAAATTCCTCACACCAAAATGTATATCCCTCTCCTAACAATAGTGGCCGGCCATGATAATAGAGGAGGGAGAAAAAGGTGATCATGAGCAAAAGGAAATGGATGATAATAATGAAAATGAGTCACAACAAAGTCTAATAAAAAACCCATCACCAATACCATCTCAAAAAGCAAGTAATGATGAACCATCATGAAGCAACCATGTGCCACAAAAACCACCCTCCATTTTGTAAAAGCCACTTTTACAAATAAGCCCCACCTATCAATTTTCAGCCAAAGAAAGAAAGAAAGGAAAATGGCCGAAACGGAATGCAAACTGGCAACTTCAAAAAAAGCAATCCCGCAATAAGTTACAGGAAAACCCCGCGACTGTATATACATACCCGCATTTTTATTCCGACCGAATACAAATGCAATGAGACAAAATCTACACTGTATAATACTAGGATCCGGCTTAAACCAAAGCCCGCTAGTATTATCCGTCCGAACCATAACACGTGCACAAGTGCACGCGTACATTCGAACCCTGCCATAAATCCATAAGGCCTCTACAGCGTTTCACCCGAAACTTGAGAAACTGTCTGTGGGGGACTCTAAAGACTCGTCAATACTTTGGCTGTGGAATTAACCACTAGCACGTCAGAGGTATTAGCCGTACATAACGGGATACCAAGTATTGACCAAAAGGGAAGTCGATGAGCGAACTCATCCTGACATCCTACTGAGCCTGTCAGTGACAATATCCGTATAGTCCGGTCCGTTCGTCTATGAGCATCGCATGGCAGGCCTAGGGGGTTGGTAAAAGTCAGACACCCAAAAGCGGTACAAGTCGTGTCGGAGTGTAGCCCAGAACACCCTGAGATACTACTGGAATACCTACTAGTAAATCTCCTGCCTTGGCCAAGAACTTTGTGTAATGGCTCACCCAGATACAGCGCGATCTCACCCCAATACCGGGAGAGACGAACCCCTGTCGATCCACTCACTGCCTCCATGTGGCTCGGGACAGTACCCAACTAAAACCTGTTTGCACGACTCCTTTGAGCCGTGGTAGAGTAATAATCAAAGTACAGTGTGAACTCACACGAGACAAATGACGATCTCAGGTCGATGAACTAATTTGTACACATGTCACCAGGGAACTGCTATCTGACGTCAGGTATAATACCAACTAGCATGTTCCCGGCGAGTCCTGTTCGATGTACTCATAACCCAATAAGCACCTGTATACATCTTAGGTGAACCAACTGACACCAGCAGCTTGTGAGACCGGCCACCACCCCTCGTCGGGGTCTCGACTGTATACACTAGTCTACTCTGGAGTATCGATGCCCTGTCTCGAAAACTCCCATGACTAGGGACCACTTTTAAGGATGTGCTTATAGACTCCAGCCCCCACGTATATGATTGCCATCATACTGCTGGCCGTCAAGCAAGAATCTTAAAGGCCCTATCAACGCGCAATAGTGACCTGTAAGGTCACCTAAAGCAGTACACAATGATAAAGACAAATCATGGTAGCATACTATTCTCTATCAACGTGTAATAGTGAACTAAAATGTCACCTAAACCATGTACATGATGATAAAGACAAACCAGATAGTATACAAACCTCTCGAGTAAGACTGTCCTACCAGTATAGGTCCTCCCTCAATCATTGCAATCACGTTCCTGCGATCCAATAATTGACTCTGAGGGCACTATATCCAACAATCTCCCACTTGCACTCATGGCTAATTATTGCGATGTCGTATACTCACAGCCCGTGTGATACCGAACACCCAACTCCTCTACTAACCAGTCTCACAAAACCCGTTTGCGAAACTAATGCGTTCGAGGAATAGCCTTAGTGAGTGGATCCACTCTGATGTTTCTTTCTATGTCTCACTTTATCTCAAGTCCGCGGAGATAGCCATCTCCCAAAATGAGCAATATCTGTCTTAGAATAAGTCTGGATATCTGACGGGACCTAGTTCATAAATGAACTCCAAATCCAAACTTCTTAGACTGTATCGTCAACTGAAACCAATCAGTATCCTGCGCCATGCCTCCCTCAGTATCCGCTTGGACCACCTGTCCAAAATACTGCCCCTCGTCAGAGTGAAAACTATAACTCTGACAGCCACTCTGTCATCCAGGTCACCTTGGAAGCCTGGAATGATAACTGTCTCCTAAAAGAGGCTGTTGTTATCATATCCCTAGAACATCCACTTATGTTCTAAAACTGCTTCCGAATATTTCTCCAGGATTAAATCAATATCTTATTGCATCTACAGCAAAAACAACATCTAGTGTGGTACTTGACATTTCATGATAAACTCAATTGCCTAAGCAAGTGATCTACGAATCATTCACATCCTTCTCCCTTTTAGTCTGTAAGACACCTTTAGAGAGGGTGACTCCATCACCTGCAAGTACACTACCATGCCAGGAGTCATCCATTCTAAAACACCTTTAGAATGCTGTCTAAGTACCTAGATTGGGAAACTATCCAAAACAAGATCTAAAACCATAGATCTAGTAACCAGAATGTCTGATATAATATCCATATCCTATGTGGAGAAACCACTGTGTGACAACCAAAGTATAACCGATCGTAGTGCAGGAATATCACTTCCTACTCTGTGTAAGTCATCCAAATACCAGGACATCACACCCTACTACCTTCTTAATAGATCCACCCCCTATTCTGATGAAGTCAAACCTATGATTGTCACATCAGAAATAGATTATCTATCTCCGCTATATCTGCTTTAGTCCATAAATAGACATAAGCTATCTGTCTACTATGCTTCTGCTGCTCCCACTGACTATGACAACCCTCTGGCAGAGTCATATATGCGTGCACTTCTAATAGCTAATTTAGAGCGATGCTATATTCATCCTCCTGCCGGGTCTTACAGTCTGGAACAACAGCAATGGCAAGTCTGGGTAAACAAGAACCTCCTTGTCACCGTCTTTGAGCATACCGAAGTACCTCTCGAGTGCCTGAGGTTACCCACCTTATCTGCGGAGTGGCCAATGGAATGTCAAACCAGATTGAATCTTTAGGTTCTTATCAAATTTTCAGTAATCGTTGCGGTTCTGGAATCACTTCCAGTTCTACCATACTTCCACTACTGTTTTCTGAAAAAAATCCATTTTCATCAAAACTGTGGCGAGTCAAGAACAATATCACTATTGATCTTCCAGATGGTAGAAAGTAAACCCTCGTCATAGCCCGGGTCAACCCACAAACTGCCATTACAGAAACGTGCCTTGAGTTACCCAAAGTCTGGTTTTAAGCATAAGCCGGACAACTCCCCGTACCTTAACATCGTTAAGATATGAACCGTTCTATATCCAATATAGAAACAGAGGCACTCATTTAATTAGAACCAGATTCAAATCATGCAACTGTCTTCAGTGCATGTCAACTAAATGGATGGAGGCCGATCAGCATTACTCAACATAGGAGTGCTTCCAATTATTAGTAACTTGAAAGAGAAGCAAGTTCTCTTAATCATTACTATTAACTGAATACCATACACAAGTATCTAAATCTTCGATCACCTTGAAGAATCCCGATACTTGCAACACCTGGTTCTCTACTTTATTCATATACCTATAACTTCTCAAAACTTGGACCTTGTGTTTCTACGAAACACTTGTCTAAGAACTAGAGAAGTCACAAATATAGTACGAGTACCAACCCCTCTGTCCTCATGGACACTGGACAACATACAATACTCTGTATAAGACCCCTGAGTCTAATAACTCATTTCTTGTATGTCGTAGGTTGAAAACTGTACTTATGGTTAAGAAGAATTACACCGCTGTTTTATACTCTTTACCTAACCATCCACTAGTATAGGTAAATGTCATAGACATAGTTATATCTTACTTTATAAAAATAAACGTACAGATATATCAATTTGAAATTGGTGCATAACAATGGATATTCAAAACCAAATATCTGTCGTCCGGCAAACAGCCCAGGTGATTTCCTCAAATGTCACCAATTACTACGAATTCCGATATAATGAGGATGATCACCTAATTCCCAATAACTTACTCCCACTCATCATCAGTAAAACCATACAGATGTGAGAATTATACCTGGTAAATACATACCCTGGAGTAAGGGCTAATTAGGAAATCAGTTTTCTTTTAACAGTACACAGTGAAACTGAAACATTGAAATGTTTCGTAGGGGTTTCCGGGTATTCCTAGTAATGCCTCTTCCATTATCCAGATTCACAACTGTAACCGTATATTTATTTGCCATCTCTCCAAATCCCTTCGTATGTCTTTAGTCATTACCTTCTGTACACCTTCTTAGGCTGAATGGTTTTCTTCATTCGCTACCTTTTGGCACCAGCCTATGGTTTGGAAGAAGACTATCCAATAAGTATAATGGGTGTACTGTCCTAATTCTAGGAGCACTCGCAACCTGAGAGAAATTAAAGATAAAAGGCAACTGAATAAACCTTATTCCTATTTCTCCTGAACCAGAATCCAGCCCCGAACTGGAACAAGTTCCTTCGAGTTCGTATATAACCATACGATGGAGTATCCAAATAACTGTGAATCTTTATAGTGATACAGAGTGTCCTGGAGAAATACAAAGGTGAAGTGGGAGTGGTAATGAAATACTTGGTTTGGTCGTGAATAGCAGTCGCAGTTTACTTTGCCCTCTTACTAATCCCTTTATTTGTCTTTACTTATTACCTTTTGTACACCATCGTTAGGCAAATTGGTTTTCTTTCTTCCCTACTGTTTGGCACCAGCCTATGGTTTGGAAGAAGACTATCCAATAAGCGTAATAGGTGTACTGTTCCTAATCCAAGGAGCACTCGCAACCTGAGAGAAGGTAAAAAGAAAAGACAACTGAATAGTCCTATTCGTTTTCTCCAGAACCGGAAACCATCCTCAAATCTGGAACAAGTTCCTTCGAGTTCATATATAACCATATGATGGTTTTATCCAATGGAAGTGGACGTTCATAGTTATACGGGGTGTTCTGGAGAAAAGGGAAAAAGTAGGAGTGGCAATGAGGTATGCAACTTTGACAATCCAAAAGACTGTATTTAAGAAGGTTCGGTTAATCTTGGTCACTGAGTCATACTCAAGGGTCTGGTCATGGTCGCTGCCAAAGAGAGAAAAGAAACACTCAACATGCACTCTAACCTAGATCAGAATGGTTATCACTTTATCTAATCAGGAAACCTCCCACTGTAACGTCAAATTCTCCTCCAAACCTGAAAGAAGAATTAGTCGGGATCACCCGAGGAGTAAACCAACTCATCAGTGGGAATTGGGATCCAACTATCATTGCATGATAATGTGATGGAATCCACTCACGTTATCACACTCCAGAAGGTATGTGCATATCTGGCAAGTTTCAGTTTCTTTATAAACTCCCGATGTGATATTTACCCCATGCTCTTATGACCTTGACGAAGGTCAACAAATCATAAGTCACATGTCAAGTTCTACCTGTCATCGTCCAGGTTAATTTGAACCCACCCGTACAAGCCCTTGACAAAGGCCAACAAGGCTATACGACTGTCCCAAACCAACGCATCTATCTATGCAGCAGAAAGGTAACAAATAGCTACCATACATACTACTACAATATGGGGTTGCCCCTACGGACTCAGAAATCCGTAGGGACAAATATTTCTTGTCCCTACGTATTTATCCGTAGGGCCAAATCGTTGTCCCTACGGTGCCTTACCTTCTAATTTTTTCTTTGGCCCTACGGAGCCGCAAGCTAGGGACCTACGGTTATGTCCGTAGGGGCATCTATATAGATTATTAATAAAAAAATAAGCACAGAAAAATTATATTCATCGTTCCCAAATTTCTCTCTCTCACTCCCACGCCTCTCGTCGCCTGTTCCCGCGCTTCGTCGCCACCGCGCTCACGATCCTGCGCCAGCTTCGTCGGTCTTCCCCATACCTTCGTCGACTTCCCGCGCCTCGTCGCCACCTTCGCCGATTGTCGGCGACCACCAATTTCTACCGTCTCCTCCACTGCGCGCATGGTTTGTAAGTAAATCTCAAATAATTTTTAATTTTGACGTTGTAGTCTAGGGTTTAGGCCAGGTTCGGGTAGGGGTGAGGGCATCGGCGTCGGCGTCGACATCGATCGGGTTCGGTTAGGGTTAGGGTTAGGGTTAGGGTTAGGTTGTGGGGTTCGGTTGGTGTTGAGGTTGGGGGTGGGGCTGGGGCTGGGGCTAGGCTGGGGCTGGGGCTAGGGCTCGGTTGGGCTGCGGCTGGGGCTGGGGCTAGGGTTCGGTTGGGCTGTGAGATGTGAACTGTAGAGTGCCCTATTTAACCCTTGCAGTAGGTGTAAGCTTGTAGTGTAAATATGCTTTGCTTGTTGATTTAGTTCCATCCCGGCAAAGCTTTAGGCTAATTCGAGGTCGAGTTTGTACTGGTGCATTTATTCTGTTACCTTCACTTTTGTGGACGTAACATTCGATGATAAGGTAATAGTTGTTCTAGATTTGGCGTCTGCAGGGACTTTATGTTTAATAATGTATCAGTAGAAGTTTAAGCAAGCTATTTGGCATATTTAGAGGGTATTTAAGCTTAAGAAATTGTTTTTCTGTTATTTTTCTTTTGACATGTATGCTATCGAATGTCTGGGCGAGCAACCCATGTGGGACAATATAATTTGATCTGATTTTGCTTCAAGCTCTTCTTTCTCCTTTAAATTATAATCCATTTTGTTTTGTACATAGTAATGGCAGAATCTGCTTGTAGTTTATGGAAAACTATGAATCTTTTCGCCCGTTTCTTTCAGCCAGCATATGAAATAGTTGGTGGTTTGTGTTCATGGCCTGAATTCCTCTACATATATTATCATGTATATAATCTTATTGGTGGATTTATTTATATTCAATCAGCAAATATAGCATCTTTTAAGCATATTATCTTGTTCATCATTCTAATCTTATATTTTATCTGTCTCTGTCCTGTTGATCATATTGACGGTAAACTGTATGTTCATCTCCACTCCCAGATCCTTGATAATTGATTCTTTTGAAGCATCATAACTATGTTTTGCGTTAATGTATTTGCAATGTTGTAAATATGTGATTAGCTTTATGGCTTGACTTTAATAGATCTATATTCCTCTGTTTTTCCCTTGCTTTAGAGTTGAACAAGATCTTTTAATAGCAAATATACTGCCCTTTAGAATTCAGATATGGACTGAGAAGAAGAGATGATTGTTATCATGTTAACGACCACTTATAAAATTTATCAAATCGTGATCTCAATGGTTTAAAATCATGTTACACATACAACACGAATGCACAACAAACGCATAATCAGAGAGTGATTCGAGATGCTCAGGTTAAAACCAATATATGATACTCGATGATAATATGAAACCTTCATATTCTCATCGATACTCATATATGTAACTAAAAGCGCTACTTAGTCCCCGTCTATCGGTTAACATACATGCGATGTTCGTCGTGACATAGAACTATACGAAAGTTGTTAAATATCGGACAGTATAGCTCGATACTAACAACTGTCGTATAGTCTACGCGACGAGAAAATGCAATATATGGTAACTCATAGATTTGTCCCGTGTGGAAAAGTTAAGAATGTATAAAGCAAACGCCTTCATTCACTTGTGTTTTCATCCGTTTCGAGATATTTCGTCAGTACCTTTCCGCTGGTTCTCCGTGTACAAAGATAGATTAGATGTTCATTTCAACGTTGTTTCACAGCTTTGAAATGATTATCTATTCTATTATAGTGTACTCGGAGAACAGCGGGGAGGTGCTGCCGAAATTTACTCGAAACGGTTGAAAGCACAAGTGATGGGTGTTCGCTCTATACATTCTTAATGGGATAGAAGCCTACCCCCGACAGTCGGAACACACACATACAACAAGAATACACAACAAACGCATAATTAGAGAGTGATTCGAGATGTTCAGATTAAAACCAATATATGATACTCGATGATAATATGAAACCTTCATATTCTCATCGATACTCATATATGAAACTAAAAGCGCCACTTAGTCCCCGTCTATCGGTTAACATACGTGCGATGTTCGTCGTGACATAGAACTATATGAAAGTTGTTAAATATCGGACGGTATAGCTCGATACTAACAACCGTCGTATAGTCTACGCGACGAGAAAATTCAATCGTATGGTAACCCATAGATTTGTCCCGTGTGGACAAGTTAAGAATGTATAAAGCAAACGCCTTCATTCACTTGTGTTTTCATCCATTTCAAGATATTTCGCCGGTACCTTTCCGCTGGTTCTCCATGTACAAAGATAGATTAGATGTTCATTTCAACGTTGTTTCACAGCTTTGAAATGATTATCTATTCTATTACAGTGTACTCGGAGAACAGCGGGGGGTGCTGCCGAAATTTACTCGAAACGGTTGAAAGCACAAGTGATGGGTGTTCGCTCTATACATTCTTAATGGGATAGAAGCCTACCCCCGACAGCCGGAATACACATATACAACAAGAATACACAACAAACGCATAATTAGAGAGTGATTCGAGATGTTCAGGTTAAAACCAATATATGATACTCGATGATAATATGAAACCTTCATATTCTCATCGATACTCATATATGAAACTAAAAGCGCCACTTAGTCCCCGTCTATCGGTTAACATATGTGCGATGTTCGTCGTGATATAGAACTATACCAAGGTTGTTAAATATCGGACGGTATAGCTCGATACTAACAACCGTCGTATAGTCTACGCGACGAGAAAATTCAATCGTATGGTAACCCATAGATTTGTCCCGTGTGGACAAGTTAAGAACTTATAAAGCAAACGCCTTCATTCACTTGTGTTTTCATCCGTTTCGAGATATTTCGTCGGTACCTTTCCGCTGGTTCTCCGTGTACAAAGATAGATTAGATGTTCATTTCAACGTTGTTTCATAGCTTCGAAATGATTATCTATTCTATTACAGTGTACTCGGAGAACAGCGGGGAGGTGCTGCCGAAATTTACTCGAAAAGGTTGAAAGCACAAGTGATGGGTGTTCGCTCTATATATTCTTAATAGGATAGAAGCCTACCCCCGACAGCCGGAACACACACATAAAACAAGAATACATAACAAACGCATAATTAGAGAGTGATTTGAGATGTTCAGGTTAAAACCAATATATGATACTCGATGATAATATGAAACCTTCATATTCCCATCGATACTCATATATGAAACTAAAAGCGCCACTTAGTCCCCGTCTATCGGTTAACATACGTGCGATAATTTATTCTTTTCAACGACAAACGCACACACAAAGCATATACACGGATTTTCTCTTTTGTCAGTAACTATCCCGTTCTTATATTTCTCAATATAGTCACCATAACCTACAATTTATATGTTATACAGTCTAACATGGCCCATGAGTACGTTAGAGTTAAGGACTGGATGTATGTGGATTAGCAACAACGTATGCAACCTAAGTTTGTCGCAGGAGTTGCTGCTTTTATTGAATTTGCATGCGCACGTAGTATGATCATAATAGAGAAGTTCTCTATCCGTGCGATAGATGTGGCAATAAGTACTGGCAGAAGGTAGAATTGGCAGAGCTTCATATTGTAAAATATGGGTTTATTAGACTTTATACAACTTGGAAATATCACGGGGAAGGAGAAGAATGCAGTACTGCGGCAGAAAAAGAAGGAGAACACGACAATGCGGCAGGAGAAGAAGAAGAATTCGGTAATGCGGCAGAAAGAGAAGACGGTAATTTATTTCCATCAGAAAAAAAGGAGGATATGGTAGAGCCTGCCCTAAGTGAATCTATTTGTACCGAAGATGACATTCCTTCCGGTCAAGGACTGTGTGCGGATAAATATGAAAATTTCATGAATGATGCTAGGAAACCAATTTATGAGAATGCGAAGTATTCCACCCTCTCATGGTTCGTCCAACTTTTCCAGATTAAGTGCCTACATGGATGGAGCAACAAGTCATTCACAATGCTTCTTTCGTTCTTAAAAGATTCTATGCCTCCAGGAAATAACGTGCCCGACAGCTGGTGCGGAACCCAGAAGATGATGTCTGATTTGGGTCTAAAGTGCGAGAAGATTCAAGCATGTCCTAAAAATTGCGTGTTGTACCGGAAAGAGAATTCAGATTTGAAAGAGTGTCCAACATGCGGAGAGGCCAGGTATAAGCCGAAAGATTCTGATAAGAAGCCCGATATACCTGTCAAGATAGTACGATACTTTTCCATAACACAGAGGCTACAAAGGCTATTCAGGTGCAAGTAAACAGCCGAAGCAATGATTTGGCATCAGTGTACTCCTCCAAGTGAAGATGGAAAAATGAGCCATCCAAGAGATTCACCGGCATGGAAGGATTTCGATAGGAGGCACGCAATATTCAGTAGCGATCCTCGCAATGTCCGACTCGGACTGGCTACTGATGGCTTCTGCCCTTTCAATTATATGGCTGGAAGCCACAGCACATGGCCCGTTGTAATGATAATTTATAATCTGTCGCCTTGGTTGGCTATGGACCAATCATACTTTATGATGCCTCTTCTTATCGACGGACTAAACTCACCGGGGAACAATATTGACGTCTATCTCCGACCTCTGATCGAGGAGTTGAAATCTTTGTTCATTGATGGTGTAGAGACATATGATGTAAACACAAATACAACCTTCATACTGTGTGCGGATCTAATATGGACAATTAATGACTTTCCTGCGTATGGAATGCTATCAGGTTGATCCGTACATGGTCACAAAGCATGTCCTCATTGCCATGAACACACAACATCGAAATTCTTGAATTTTAGCAGGAAGGTTTGTTATTGCGGCCATCGACGTTTCCTGCCTCCAGACCACCCCTATAGATTAGACACGGTTCACTTTGATGGTCATCAAGAGCTTCTTGGACCTCCATCCCCATTGTCCGGAGAGGACGTGACTGCTAAATGGGATGGTTACAATAATGTGACCTTCGGGATGGATCCGACGAAACAGTTCAAACCACTATTTTGGTACAAGTTAAGCATTTTCTTCGAGCTTCTGTACTGATCTACAAATTCAGTGCGTCATTGTCTGGACGTCATGCATATAGAGAAGGGAGTATCAGAGAACATACTTAACTTGCTTCTTTGTAAAGATGGGAAATCGAAAGACAACCTGAATGCTCGGAAGGATCTACAAGAGCGGGGAATAAGAAGTGAATTGCACCCTAGATCGGTAGCGGGTAAACCAGACAAGTTTGTACTTCCCAATGCCGCTTATCATATGTCACAACCGGAGAAGAAAAGATTCCTGCAGGTGTTGCATGATTTGAAAGTGCCCACAGGTTTCTCAGGATCATTCAGCAAGAAAATAAAAATTGTAAAGGGCAAGATCGACGGGCTGAAAAGTCATGATCACCATGTTATCGTGGACCACCTTCTTCCATTAGCCCTCAGGACTTCTCTCCCCGAATCGGTTGGTCCAGTAATCAACGACTTATGTTGTTTTTTTAGAGAGTTGTGTGCTAAAACACTGGAGGTTGTGACGCTGGATAAACTAGAAAATTCTATTGCGTTGATACTTTGCAAGTTTGAGCGTATTTTCCCACCGTCATTCTTCGATATCATAATACACTTGACGGTTTATCTTGCAACTGAGGCGAAGTTAGCCAGACCGGTACAATATCGATGGATGTATCCCGTCGAGAGGTACGTGTAATTTTTCATTTCGCGCAATTTATAAATTTATTGTTGTCTTGTATGCCCGTATTTATTTATTCAACATATTTTCATTAGGTACCTCTACACTCTTAAGAAGTATATACGCAATAAAAATCGACCAGAGGGTTCTATCATGCAAGGTTATCTTCTTGATGAAGCAACTACATTTTGTTCCCGCTATCTGGACGAGAACATTGAGACAAGGCTTAACCGGCCACGAAGAATTCAAGACGGGCTATATGATAAAGCCGGGTATAAGAGGGTAGACACTATGTTTATCAACAAGATATACCGGTTTATCTTTCTTAATTGCACAGGTCTTGAACAAATTAGAGAATACGTTTTTTTGGATTAATTATTATATCTGTGTTTGTGTGTGTATGAAATGATATAATATTAATTTCACCATTATTTGTAAAAAACAGAATTCATTTTAACGAGGTACGTGAGGGGCATCCTGATTGGAACGAAGAACGATTGGAAAAATATCATTAGGATAAATTTTGTGATTGGGTCACAGATCATGTAAGTTATTCGAATAACATTTTATTGCTAGCAGTTTTAATCTAACCTTGTATCGTTATGTATTTGTCGTAAAATTTGTTTTGTTAGATCCACGATTCGAACTTGTCTGCATCATTTGAGAGTGATTCAAGATGTTTAGCTCAATTTCCTCGTACGGAGGTTGCATATTACAAAAGATTTGGTGTCCTTGGATACAAATTCGAAGTTAAGGACATAGAAACATCTAGAACCACTCAGAATAGTGGGATTGCGACGGTAGGATTGGACGGTGTGATTTATTATGGGTACTTAAATTGTATACTCGACATCCACTATCCCGGACGATCAGAACCCTTTTATATATTCCAGTGTACTTGGTACGATACGCGAACCGATACGGACAAGTGGAGAAGCAATCTTGGGACTTGGAAAGATGAATATGGATTGACCAGTGTGAACACACTTCGATTTTACGGTCAGGAAGATCTGTTTATCTTTCCAAACCAAGCGTTCCAAGTATACTACTCACAGTGTTTGAAGCATCCGGGATGGAGTGTTGTATGCCAATGGAAACCCAGAGATGTCTACGATGTCCCAGAATTCGAGGACAGCGATGAGGACGAAGAAGAGAGAAGGCTTAAAGTGCTCCGACCGTATGTTTCGAAGGACGGGTTGTCTTCGACCGATCATGAAGTTACGTGGGTTAGAAATGACATCGACGATGAAATCCAAGTAGATATGTATAATGCGCCCACGAAACGAAAAAGGTTATCAGTAATGTTATATTATTACTTCACATTTTACGCTCTATACATATATAGTCAATACTTTTAATGATTGTCTAATGCGTCCATGAACCGTTTATCTAGATTTGATGACGATGTCGGGAGCAGCGAGGGGCGGTAGGAGCTCCAGCCGCGGCAGAGGCAAAGGCAGAGGCAGAGCGGTTCTGCCGCCCGGAGAGCTTCGTAGGGAGCTTCAGAGGGCCGGTCTTGCACCCAGATCGGAGACCCCTTCGGATGCTTCCTTCCATGTGGATTTTTCCACACCTCCAGGTATACTGCATGCATATCCATTTTGAATGTAATATTACAGATATTCATTCCTGTTTATGTCAAAATTACTTATATTGTCAATGTTTGATTGTCTAGTTGTTGGTGATGCGTCCACATCTGGGACAGAGGCTACTCCCGCTCCTCCAGGTATGTTTATATATCATATAGTGCATGTATATTGATTTAGAATGCTATATCATAAGTATACACGCATTCATTTTGCTCTTACTTAGCAATTTTATTATTGTCTAGCTGTAGGTGGTGACACCACCGCACCTGCGGGTATGTTTATATATCCTATAGTGAATGCATATTGATTTAGAACGTTATATTATTGATCTATACATTCTTTTTGCAATTACTTATATAATCTATTTTTAATTGTCTAATTATAGGTGGTGTGTCCACATCTTCCATAGGGGCCACTCCTACTGCTTCCATACCATCCGTATCGTCTGCAGGTTAGTATGAATAAATATAAAATACTTATTCATTTTACATATGCTCTATAGAATAAATATGAACTTCATGAAAATTTAGCGTCAATGTTTATTTTCTAGTTGGAGGGGATGCGTCCGCATCCGGGACCCTGGTTGTTCCTCACCGGAGGAACCATCGTCCCGCTCGTGCTGCTGCCCGGGCCCAGGCTCATGCGATAGTCACCGGAGGTATATATCACACTTCAATTTTCATTTAATCTTGATTTCTTAATACAACTTTGTCTTAATATTGATTGTCTTGATATTTCGTGCAGACGCAGGGCCTCCCCATCCCGAGAGGGGGACTCGAGGCCCGAATCAGTCCCATAGGCTAAGGCCTGACAGAGCTAGGGGGAGGCAGCATTCCCCCTCTTTTTTACCCTTGACTATCGCTATGCCGGTCCTCATTCCGAGAGGTTCGGCAGGTATATGGGGGACGAGAGCCGGCTCGTGAAGAACTATCCACTTCACGTTGAGTGGGGCGAGCAGCACCGGCGCTCATTCACCCTCTTCTTTGATCAGGCTCGGGTACGTATTAATATATATTTTCATTTGATTTATCCAATATATTTATTATTAACACCTGCAATCTAATAACAATATTTTTTTTGTATTTTCAGTCGGAATACGATTTTCAGCCTGTACCCGACCTCCGTGGTGCCCTCCGTGTCATATTATAGATATCAACATATCCATAATTAGTACGTAGCTTGAGCTTATTTGGTTTTAGACTTAGGTTTGATTAATCATACATACATATGTAATTAAAATAAACAACGGTTTTCCAAACTAGATATCCAAATAGGATTTCGAAATAACTTGATAATCATACGAATTCGAATAATACGCAGTTCTTACATGCTTCTTACACATGTTAGGTCAAGACGCGACAGGGTACATTGGCCGAGCCTCCACATGCATCTCCTTCGGCTGCGGCTCCGCAAGCCACTACATCGGCTGCGGTTCCACAGACAGCTCTTATAGCTCCACCGCCCGCTCAGACTCCCGCAGCCGTGGCTCCGCAAGCTACTACCTCGACGGCGGCTGCGCAGACCACATTGCCAGCTCCACAGGACGCTCAGACTCCCGTTCGCCAGCTCCACAGGATAGTAAAATATCATGTCATATTATAGATATCAACATATCCATAATTAGTACGTAGCTTGAGCTTATTTGGTTTTAGACTTAGGTTTGATTAATCATACATACATATGTAATTAAAATAAACAACGGTTTTCTAAACTAGATATCCAAATAGGATTTTGAAATAACTTGATAATCATACGAATTCGAATAATACGCAGTTCTTACATGCTTCTTACACATGTTAGGTCAAGACGCGACAGGGTACATCGGCCGAACCTCCACATGCATCTCCTTCGGCTGCGGCTCCACAAGCCACTACATCGGCTGCGGTTCCACAGACAGCTCTTATAGCTCCACCGCCCGCTCAGACTCCCGCAGCCGTGGCTCCGCAAGCTACTAGCTCGACGGCGGCTGCGCAGACCACATTGCCAGCTCCACAGGACGCTCAGACTCCCGTTCGCGCCGAATTGCATGGTTTATTGACCGAGGAGCAGGCGCGCCTTATTCTATCGTTTATCAGAGGTGGAGCTGGACCGAGCTAGGGTAGCTTTTTGATTCTTATTTTTTGAAACCTGTATTTATTTGTATCATACATATTATACTACATTTTGAAACGGTATTGATATTGATATTGGTTTATATTTATATCATATTCAGTGTTTGGGTTTCTTTTGTATATTATATGCATGAGATGTGATTATGAATACTGCGATATATGTTGTGTGATGATTAATTTTATATTTTATTGATATATATATTATTGTGCACAGGGCGAGAAAAAATCAGGCAGCCCTTTTTAAAAAAAAACAGATAATGTGTACCTACGGATTAATCCGTAGGTACACATGTTGCCCTTACGGTTTAAACCGTAGGGGCAAAATATCAGCATTAACTGATATTTCCCTCCTGATCTCAATATCAGGGGGTTGGGCTTGCCTCTAGGATATATCCGTAGGGGCAAACAAAGGCCCCTACGGATATGTACCTACGCATGAATCCGTAGAGGATAGTACTTGGGCCTACGGATAACTCCGTAGGTACAGATAATATATTTAAAAAAACCGTAAATAAAATAACTTTTTTTCCCCTACGGCCAACTCCGTAGGTGAAAATGGACCTACACAGAACTCCGTAGGGGCAAGTTTTTGCCTGTAGGGGAAAGTTCAGGGCTTCAACTTGCACCTACGGCGTTTGCACCTACAGATTAATTTTTCGGCCCTACGGATATATCCATAGGGGCAGTGGTTTGCCCCTACGGGTAAATCCGTAGGGGCAACCCTTATTTGTAGTAGTGACACTATTCCTTGACGAAGGCCAACAAACATAGCATGAATACTAAGTGCTACCCGTCTGAAATGACGGAGGGCTACGAATGGTTTTTGGCGAAAAACCTTTAATGTAATGAACTTGATATCGTTGGAGGAACTGGATAGCTTTTATAAAAATATAGTGGCGAAGACCTTTGCTAAAGAGGCCACTCCCGGTGAAAGGATCTCGGCTCTTTCCCCGTAGAATGAGGTGCAGGATATTCCAACTGAATACCACGATGCAAAACAAAAGGCAATCGGCTATAGTGAAGTTATTACCCTGACGCAAACTTCTGTCCAAGGGGTCACTCCCCGTAAAGGGATCTCGACCCTTGCCTCGTCGACTGAGGTTCTGGATATTCATAACCGAATACCACTGTGCAAAACAAAAGAGAACGCCCTTGCAATAACAGCTTTTTGAAAAATGTTCTAACAACATCAAACAGGTTTGTTTAGCTTGCATTAATCCAAATAAATGCAGTCCCATCAATTGATCACACCACAAAAGAACGAAAATACGATGTACGTATATGCCATCCACATTCGCCACTGGGTACCGTCATCACCCGTTAGGTTACTTAACTAACGACAGAGCGGGGACTGGACTAGCGCGGTTGCAAAACATATACAACATCTACTAGTGTGTGTGTGTGTGTGTGTAATAATTGCTCAAGGTATGATAAAATGCAACATCAAAGAAATGTAATAAGCATCACAGAACAATACAGATAATCTGGGATCCCCGGGTTTCATAGAGCCGCTACTGAAACCCGACGTTCCCCTGGTCGTGTGGATAGCCTGTGCAACGAAATCCTGGACCCCTACGGGCGCGGAAAGTTATCCGCCAAAACCTGAAGAGAGGCAGCCCCCTTCAACAATGTGAATGGACCACCCAACACTTCACGGAATACGGTAACTTGAGCACCCCTCCTTGGGTCAACCTATACCCTCTACGAGTGCGGCGAATAGCCCGCCAATTCTAGAGTAAGGCCCCCTCCGTCTCAAAGCTATGAGATGCGGGTCTGTTGCCCTCTAGAACCCGGCTATCCGTGCACCCCACCGCAGGGTAATCCTAGTACAGAAAGAAAAATATATACAACGGGTACATCGACCTTAGCCCGGTCGTGCCCTAAAAGAATAATATACAAACAGGCAGTGACGGCAGTCCACATGTCGGACGCTCGCCCCGCAATATCAAATGTACAAGTATAACCAAACTGTACTATCATTGCAACCAGGCTATCCACCACGACAAATCCGCAACATCACAGCACAACACAGAACATCAACGTGAATGCCACGTTCACAAATCCGTCTAAAAGAGCTATACCAATTAGACAGGATTTACCGATAAAATGACATTCACGGTCGCAGATATAATGTAAATACTATGAACTAACATGTTTAAAATTTTCGATCGACAAAAATTCCCGAAGTGGGCCCCAAGAACAACTGTAGCACTCAAAATAAATCTGGGCCCAAACAGAATATACCAAAAACCCTAATTACAACACAGAGAACACTGTAGAAAATTTGGTGCACTGAAGAGAGAGAACGGTGGCGGAACCGCGGCCAAAGCAAGGGTAAGGCTGCGGTTCCGCGGTGCAACTGTAACCTTATGCAACCAAATTTTCACAGTATTCTTAGAATTGCCTGCACCAATTTCTACAATACACCAAATAATTTTTTGACAACAAAAAAATTTCGACAGAAACTAATGCTTGGAAATGCGGTTTTTAGAAAATCCGTTCGATCGAACTTGTAAACACGTTAAAGCAAGCTAGTAAAGGTTAATGACGTAGCTCTGATACCATGTAAGTCTACGGTAGCGCCCCGGCCATCTTTTCGAGGCCAAAATGTGGAATCAAAAACTTTTTCTAAACTAGAAACCGGCGCTACCACGGACTATAAACCCGGATCGGACCATTAACCTACTACTAGCTAACTGGAGAAAGGGTAGAGAGCTATACCGAGCGATCTGTGTCCTTCGGTCTTCGGCCACCATCCCAAGCTCCTCGCGGCATCTCCGGTCTCGATCTCCTTGTCGGAAAGGCACAACATCACCGAGTCTTTTTACGGGCACTCACCTTTGAACTGAGGCAACTCGGACACAAAGTTGGCAAGCCGACGTGTCCAAGATTGCTGTAGACTGAGTGTAGAACGCTATGTCTCGAGTGTTAATGAAGTTACCAATTTTTGGATGGAGGAATGAAAATCAGCAAGAGGAATGAGCTTGAGGAATTTTTCTTTTGCCATGAGAATTAACCAAAAATTCCTCACACCAAAATGTATTTCCCGCTCCTAACAATAGTGGCCGGCCATGATAATAGAGGAGAGAGAAAAAGGTGATCATGAGCAAAAGGAAATGGATGATAATAACGAAAATGAGTCAGAACAAAGTCTAATCAAAAACCCATCACCAATCCCATCACAAAAAGCAAGTAATGATGAACCATCATGAAGCAACCATGTGCCACAAAAACCATCCTCCATTTTGTAAAAGCCACTTTTACAAATATGCCCCTCCCATCAATTTTCAGCCAACGAAAGAAAGAAAGGAAAATGGCCGAAACAGAATGCGAACTGGCAACTTCAAAAAAAGCGATCCCGTAATAAATTACAGGAAAACCCCACGACTGTATATACATAACCGTATTTGTATTCCGACCAAATACAAATGCAATGAGACAAAATCTACACTGTATAATACTAGGATCCGGCTTAAACCAAAGCCCGCTAGTATTATCCGTCCGAACTATAATACGTGCATAAGTGCACGCGTACATTCGAACCCTGCCATAAATCCATACGGCCTCTACAGCGTTTCGCCCGAAACTTTAGAAACTGTCTGTTGGGGACTCTAAAGACTCGTCAATACTTTGGCTGTGGAATTAACTACTAGCACGTCAGAGGTATTAGCCGTACGTAATGGGCTACCAGGTATTGACCAAAAGGGAAGTCGATGAGCGAACTCATCCTGACACCCTACCGAGCTTGTCAGTGACAATATCCATACATTCCGGTCCGTTCGTCTATGAGCATCGCATGGCGGGCCTAGGGGTTGGTAAAAGTCAGACCCCCAAAAACGGTACAAGTCATGTCGGAGTGTAGCCCAGAACACCCTGAGATACTACTGGATTACCTACCAGTAAATCTCCTGCCTTGGCCAAGGACTTTATGTAATGGCTCTCCCAGACACAGCGCGATCTCACCCCCAATACCGGGAGAGACGAACCCTTGCCGATCCGCTCACTGCCTCCATATGGCTCGGGACTGTACCCAACTAAAACCTGTTTGCACGACTCCTTTGAGCCGTGGTAGGGTAGTAATCAAAGTACAGTGGGAACTCACACGGGACAAATGACGATCTCAGGTCGATGAACTAACCTGTACACATGTCACCAGGGAACTGCTATCTGATGTCAATTATAATACCAACTAGCATGTTCCCGGCGAGTCCTGTCCGGTGTACTCATAACACAATGAGCTCCTGTATACATCTTAGGTGAACCAACTGACACCAATGGCTTGTGAGACCGGCCACCGCCCTTCGTTGGGGTCTCGAATGTATACACTAGTCTATTCTGGAGTATCGATGCCCTGTCTTGAAAACTCCCACGATTAGGGACCACTTATAGGGATGTACTTATAGACCCCAGCTTCCACGTATATGATCGCCATCATACTGCTGGCCGTCAAGCAAGAATCCTAAGGGCTCTATCAACGTGCAATAGTGACTTGTAAGGTCACCTAAAGAAGTACACGATAATAAAGACAAACTATGGTATCATACTATTCTCTATCAACGTGTAATAGTGAACTACAATGTCACATAAACCATGTACACGATGATAAAGACAAACCAGATAGTATACAAACATCTCGAGTAAGACTGTCCTACCGGTATAGGTCTTCCCTCAATCATTGCAATCACATGTCTGTGATCCAATAATTAACTCTGAGGGCACTATATCCAACAGTCTGCTCTCATCCTGACCTGAAACAACTGGATGCTCTCCGTAGTCTCATGACTAGCTAGGGTCCAAAAATCCTACTCTCGCAGAGTCAGAAAAACAGACTGGCGATCGACACGACCTAACAAACAAACCTAAAGGTTGCCAATTGGAATGTCTCCTGATAACAGCTATCGAAGGAGAACCCTAACAATAGCAGGTGACGATCCCAACTGCCAACAAACACTTAGTACATACGCACAAGCATATCCTCCAGAGTCTGTATAGTGCACTCTAACTGACCATCGTACCACAGATGGAAAAGCGGAGCTAAAACTGGACCAGTACCCAAGGCTTCCTGAAGCTTCTGCCAAAGACGGCTAGCCAACTGGGTGCTTCTATTGGATACAACACATGAAGGAATTCCGCGCAAACACACAAACATAACAAAGAACAACTAAACAAACTGAGTATAACCGGACAACAACACCCAAATAGGGTCACACCCTTTCTAGACCTGGGTAGACACTACAACGAAAAATATGGAGATCTGCTCCCATTCCCACTCCGGAACGGTTAAAGGTTGCAACTCTCCGACCGGTCTCAAAAGCTCAACCTTAGTTCGCAACAAGACAGACACCTCGAAACGAAATCCGAAAATTCACCATTCATCCCTGCCCACCCGTAACTATCTCATAAGTCACGTCACATCATGGTAGAACTTGGATGAACACACAAGGCTGACTGGTTTGCGTTTTCTAGGATCTCGCATCTCTACCCATTATATCAGGTACACACAAACGCGTCCCTAAACGTAGCACACCCTAGTCACAAATCAAGGACTCCGAATCTTTATCCTGCCGAACAAGCTCAAGCATCACAAACAACGAGCATCGGTGGGTTGTGCCTCATGAAAATGATGAAGTAAAAGTGGACGGGCGTGGATATGAGCAAACTGTCCCCTCAGTAGAGGCGAACTTAAGCTATACTCAACGATCGCACAAGAACTGGAAATCTGCAGAAGACTTTCTCAGAACTGCGCACAACTGGGACAAGCTAACCCCGGGCCTACGACTCAAGCATCAGCTACCATAATCGTCTTGCTATGGGAAATAAAGGATCTCATAAATACAATCCTTTACAATCTCCATCCAACGGTGATGTCTTAACAATCAAAACCCGCTGCAGGAAGATGTACATTAAGCTCTGGTGGTCCGTGAAAATCTAACACGACACTCCACACAAGTAGTGTCCTAAATCGTCAACGCACGACCACCGCAGCCATCTCCAGATCATGAGTAGGATATCCTGCTCGTATTTCCTCCAACTGTCGGGAAGCAAAAGCGATAACTCTAAAATGCCTCATCAATGCAAAATCGAGCCCTACTCATGAAACATCACAATTAAACAACAAAGTCCCCCGATCCAGAAAGCAAAGAAAGAACTGGTGAAGTTGTCAACCGAGTCTTCAACTGCTGAAAACTTCGCACGCATGCCTCGGTACAAAAAAAGGAACCTCCTTCCCGGTCAGTCCAGTCTACGGTGCAGCGATACACAAACAACCCTGCGAAAAACGGCGGTAAAAACCTGCTAAGCCCAAAACTGTGGACAACTGTCCCCGTTGAAAGTCTGGGCCAATCTTTACGGCCTCGATCTTCCTCGGGTCCATACGAATACCGTCTCCTGTAACTACAAGACCTAGGAGTTCAACACAATCAAGCCAGAAGGAACACTGCGAGAATTTAGCAAACAGCTGGTGCTCTCCCAATGTCTGCAAAGTAAATCCTTAAGGGCTGCTCCTGTTCCTCACAACTCTTGGAAAAGACCAGAATGTCATCAATAACATAACAATAAACTTGTCGAGGAACGGCCTGAAGAAATCTGGTTCATCACATCCACGAATGCTGCTAGGGCATTGGTGAGTCCAACGACACCACCAAAACTCATACTGCCTGTAGCGTGCACAAAAACAGTTTTCGGAATGTCATCACTCCGAACCCGCAACTAATGATGACCTGATCCCAAACAAACTTAGAAAATGTCTCGCACTCTGGAGCAAGTCGAACAAATCATCAATGCGAGGTAAAGGATACCTATCCGCACTGTAACTCGGTTCAATTGACGATCAATCAACACACAACCTCAAACTGTCGTCTTTCTCCCTGACGAACAGAATAGGAGCTCCCAAAAGCAAAACACTTGGACGTACTGGTCCCCCTATCTAGCAACTCAGCAGCTAATCCTTAAGCTTCTTAAGCTCCGCCGGCTCATCTGGAACAAAGTCGGAAACTCCTGCATGATAGGAACCCGGTCCAACAAACCTACTATGGCTCCGGTATCACCAATGAAAGTCCAGAATCCTTGACATCCTCTCCTCAAAAGCCGACCAGCGAAAAAAGCTGAATTCAAGCTGTGAGGGCGGCACCACTGTCCCCCTGCACAACAAGAACTGACTCATCGGGAAAACAAATCCTGACTGTTTTCTCACGGCAGTCCACAGACGCCTAGCACGTAGCTAACCAGTCTGTGCCCAGGAGAACGTCAAATCCAACATCTCTAGAAAGATCAAAGCGACGGACGAATCTCTATCTCCTATCCGATTGGCACACGAGCGATATATGTGTCGCGCAACAAAAGAATCACTGACAGAAGTAAACATAACAAATGGCTGATCTAGATAACACGTCTCTCGTCCCAAGCCTCTGCTACTCCCGTGACGTGCACGAAACCTGTCACGGCAACTGAACCTCTGTCTCTGGGCTGGTACACCTGCATAAGCCCTCCTCTGTCCTCGAACTCCCAAAGTCTCGGAAAGACGCCCTTCTTCAAATAGGGTTAAGTGCACTGGTGCTGTGTAAGTAACATAAAGCTGTGTGTTGATCGCAAGGAATAACTGAGTAACAGGGGTGGCAACCTTCTGTTGCTGCGCTCGACTGGTCTCAACCAAAGATCTCATTGTCTAGCCCAAGTCCTGCATCTCTGCCTCAAGCCTAGCGATATGATCTATCGAAGGCGGATCCATCTGCTCCTGTGCAACGAGCGTGCCATCCTGGTCAGTCCTCGTCCCATACGAGTCAACTCTGACCTCGGCTCTCGCTCATCACTCTGAGTCCTCATGGTCATCGGTGGAAAAGGGTATAAATGGAAATAGAATTCGATATGAACACGGAAATGGAATCACAAGGATATGTATCATCAAGGAATGAATTTCAAGCAATTAATATTTAGGTCACTTTAGGCGGAGTACTGTGTCGTGAGTATGCCGCGGACATACACACACTACGTTACTCCGCTTAAGCTACCTACTCCAACATACCAAGGTCATCCTACACTCTGAAAGGTAAAACCTAGCGCTCTAATACCAACTTTGTCACGACCCGAAATTGGCACGTGTCGGCCCTTAAACTATTCAACGTATACAGGCGTAACGCAATTTAAGTAAGCCGAAAACCAAGCAATCTAAACCATCAAAAGTAGTAAGAAATAAGAACATTGTTAAAACTTTTGAAAATCTCAAACCAAATTCTTTAAAGTCCAACTTTATTTCGTTTAAAATTCGGCAGCACCTCCTTTGTAAAAAACAGCCCCAAAAGGGGTACAACAAAGATATAAGTAAAGCATCCCCCAAACGGGAGCAAATACACGTCCAAAGGCGGAAAACAACCACCACAACAGATATACGACGCCGTAGCGAAGAAATAAAAGACGATATAAGTAAAACTGCATAAAAGACATCCAAGTCACCAAAATATACAATGTCGCCCTCACATCAAGTCTCTAAGTCATACACATGAAAGTGGTAGATGGAGAGTACATGATACAGAGAATATACAATAACCAACATCGGATAACCGCAAAACCCACCTATAGAAAAACTGCACGCAGTCAGCCGAAGCGGTATCCGCTGCAAAAGAGGATACGAAAGATGAAAACCCTGCCGAGACTGCCCTGAGGGACTACCTGCAAAACACTGTGGCACAACGGGGGTGAGTTGCCAACTCGTGAATAGTAAATAACATATGCAGGTAATCGCAAGTTTGCACGTACAACGTGAATCTAATACATGCAAGCTGATAGCAATAAATAGCAATATGTATATGCAACAATCATGAAAGGTGCTCTATCAGGTACAACTAATACATGAATCAATGCATATCAAATAAATGAGGAGTATGGAATAAAACATATCATCCTCATGGAATCCTGACCTCGTGGCAGGACCAGAGTCCATCAAGACAATCTAAATCCTAAATTTCCTCAAATCAGCCCCTAAATTGGCTCTCATATCCTGTAAGATCATATATCTTGAGTGTCCAATACTAAGTAAATCTCATATGACCAGTATCCAATATCAAGTAAATCTCATATATCCTGAGTGAGTATATTGCAAGATCATTATGATGATGTATATAAATTACATATGTATACATATATATCATCGTCTCACATTATACATATATATATATATATATAACAGTGTCCTATTCCACTGTTATATACTTAGGAGTAAAAATATATCATGAAAACAAATGTCTAGTATCGACACATAAATACCGATCTATCAGGCGCTGTCACCACGACTGGTCCTCTTGATAGGTACGTATCATATGCTATCCTGAAAACTCAAGTGCCTAGCTCCGACACTCGAAATTCGACGTATCCATACATAAATGACTCCGGTCGGTATCCCCGCGATAACCGCCGAGTCATAGGTACTGTCACCGATAGGTATGGTTCCCCTGTCAGGCTCATCGGCGTGATCCATCGATCTTCTTGCCCCGGGTATCTCCAGACCCCACCTTGTACCCACACACGGCCCACACGCCTCCTCACACGGGGTATATATATCAGAACCAATGAATCTCATGGTGGCTCTGAAAAATCATATCAGGAGAAACCGGGTTTTTCAAATAATGCATAATTTCATGAAACTACCACGGTCCTCAATCCAGAAAACAACATGAAAAATTCATATCTCAATGCGAAAATCCATGAATATAATATATGCAAGATAAAATTGTAATGTGAGCATATATAAAAGAAAAGCTAGTATTTAACTGCAACTTGTTAATATATATATCATGCGGTTCCTAATTTCTCTAAGTCCATATAACATCAAATAAAGGTGAACATGGAGCTATAGCCAGATATTTGTGTAAACATGTAGGTATAGCAAGATATATGTATCTACCTATCAATAATGATGTAATACCCCTAGGTATATGTATATCAATAATGATGTAATACCCCCAGGTATATGTATAAGTATGTATGCAAGATGTACATGTAGTTATGCCTCATATGTGTATATACCTATCACTAATGGTACAATACCATATAGCTATATGGGTAACTAGTATGTAAGAATGTCAAGGCATATGTGTAAACATGCCGGTATACAGGTATGCTATACGTCATATGCACAATGAAAATGAGGATCATGTCTCAAGTCCCTAGTCAATATAATATCCTGTATGTATAGGTGCTGTGCGTGTCATGGAAATTATTGACGGTGTGAGTGGCATACAATCAGTGCTCGTGCAATATGAACCGTTAATAACAGTGTTGTCTCTCATTAATACTATGTCCAAATAGAATAGGTAAATGAGATATGCAACAAAGGTACACATGCACAATCAAGTCCATAAACTTATAACTAATAGTCATATCCTTTAACCAAGAGCAGACGTATAACGCCATGCAGGCGATTCCCCTGTAGATGTTAAATCTACTCACTCAATCCTGGCTAAGTAAAACCAACAACTCACTTTCCCTTCTTCGCAGCGCCCGAAGTCCCCGCCTGCGATCCTGAAAGCATATAGCAATACAACAAGTATATATTAGCAATCGACCAGTAACACGTACCAACTACGTTTGACCGACGCACCAACTCCAAATATACTCTCAAGTGTTCGTCCAGTGGCTAACGCGCATAACGATACTACGAAACCAAATCAAGTGCAAAATCTACATAAAGACACGAATGACATCGGCATGACCCTAGCTAGGAACACAAAGCGACACAACTACCAAGCCTAGATCCTGATAGTACCGACCGCGCATTCAAAACACAAGATATAGCGTGGAATCAATATATATATAACGCCGCAACATCGAAAGAAACTCACGCCTAAATTATCCAAAAATCTAGTAAGCAACTTATATCATTTTAGCACAAAACTACAAGTTTTTACCAAAACTAGAAATTACAACCAACACTAATTAGCAAGATTAAACCACTCATACCAATACTATAATTTAGTTCTCATCTAATTAGGATTTAGTAAAAACTTAGTTTGCTAATTAGCTTAATTTACAATTAGGAAAGTATCATTTAACAAACTAGCAACTAGGTTAAGTTTTCATTTGATTAAACATTACACTTAACCATTACAACTAATAAAACCCTAACTTGATTAATAAAAACCCTTGCTAGAATTTCGAAATATGCAATTAAAAGCTTTAAATTAACAACTAACAAGCTAATTAAAGATTTAAAACAACATATAGGGATTAGGGTTAGGGTTTTATACCTCCACAAAAGAAACACAACTCCAAATTTTAGCCTCCAAAATGCTAACTTGATGAAGATCCAAGCATGTTTTGTGAAGAAGAATGAAGGGAAATGATTTGTATTTGAGTTTGTATGAATTATTTAGGATTTTTGATGAATTTATTTGAGCTTGAAGTGAAGAATTGAGGTGGAGATAAAAATAGGCAGCAAGGGGAGAGAGGGCCGACCATAAGGAGAAATGGTGAAGGCTAAGGAATTGTGTGGAAAGAAACCGAGCTAAAAACAACATTAAATGCTAATTAATGCACATGCCACATCTTATCTCTTTCATTTTCTAATTAAAATTTTCTTTAAATCACACAAATATCTAGATATTTTGGATGGATAGGATTAAAGCTTAATCTAGTGATTAATTTAGCACAGCCTCACTTTAGTAATAATTAACCCAAGCAAAAATGTAATTACCACTAATTTGGTGCATAATTAAAAGCTTAAAATAATATTTTAAATAGGGAAAAATATTAAAATGCACTAAAATTACAAGTGGGTTATAAAAACCCACAAACTAGCAAATTCCTAGCTAAACTAGGTGCAGTGAATTCTATACTGCAAAAAGATCGCTTCTAGGTTTTTAACGGAAAAACAAAATTATTTTACCTAGAAACGGAAAATCGCCTAAACGATTTCCAAAATGTTACAGATGCACATGCCTCCAGAAGTATATAGACGTGTTGGAAAAATACAACTAGAAAGCGTGAGCACGGGTCACGCTCGAAGAATTCCTCAAGCATATTCTTGAGAACAAGGACGGTGATGATGAGAAGGAAAATGACTCATCGAAGAAAGCGGAAGAACGTGTGGAAAGCTACCATATAGTTTCCCATTCATCAGTATATGTTGAAGAAGCCCCGCCAGTGTCGAAAAGCTACATGGATGAACTGGGGAAGAGTCGGCATCAAAAATCCCGAAACTGCCAGAAGAAGACCCGATTGAAAGGCTGCTGAAAGAAGATTTTCAAAAGAGTAAAAATGATCAGGAACACCAGATGACCCTACATGAAAAGACTAAACGACAGCGTTTAAACAAAGAAACTGCGGCGAGGACGAGCCATAAAGCTCTCCGCCCAAACCAAAGTATTCCTGCAAAGGATACGAGCAGGATAAAAAATGAGAAGCGGTTTGCCAAGGCCGTATCAGTAGGGAGGAGGATACCACTACTCATGATGTACACTCCTAGGGTTCCATATTTCGATGGTGGAGAGGGACACCCAAAATACTTCCCGTATCACCGAAGGATCGCTCATCCTATCGAGGAATGTAACGCCTTCAAGAGGTCGTGGCGAGAATATGTTTCCTATAGAAGACACTTCAAGATGGAGAAGCGCGAGGCTCGCGCTGGTTAATATGAGAGCAGTGAGACAGTAATGTATAAAGAAGTAACTAGCAGCTGTCATATGGTTAGTACTAGTTCAAAGGTTGAAAAATCTCGGATTCTCACATTCAGGAGTGATTCTGAAGATGAAATGCCCCTCAACTCCCTCTTTGAAAGCTTTGTATTGGAAAAAAAATAAGGAGTAAAATGATTGCGAGAACATCCAGTTACGCATTCGCACGCTTCTTGAAAAGAATCTTGGACCCGCGAATAATAGTTCAAATAAAAAGGATAAAGAGAAGGGGAAAATGCCCGAGGAGATCGCCCTTGACGAAGAGGTGGCCAAAGAGGTCATCGCAAAGGACCTGCTTAAGAAAACCAACGCGGACTATAATGTCCTTGCACATTTGAGAAAGATACCCTCACAATTGAGCGTATTTGATTCTCTACTCTTATCCAAAGAGGCATAGGATTCCTTGATCAAGGCCTTGCAAGAGCCTGATCAGTTTGAAGACTTACTCGCAGAAGAGAAGATGAAAAATGAACTGGCAGCGGCTGATATTACATTCAGCGATGAAAATCTACTTCTTAGTACATGCGAGCATAATCGACCCCTAAATATTACCGGGTACTATCACGACATCAAGATAGGGAAAATCCTTATCGATAACGGATCCTTCGTCAACCTCATCAATGTGAGAATACTGAAGGAGATATGCATGAATGTTCATCATCTTTCCTAAGACATAATTTCCATATTGGGGTTCGACTCACAGTCGTCACGAATGCTAGGGTACGTAATATTGTTGCTTCTTTTTGGGCTGCTCGTCACTGACATCAAATTCTAAGTCATTAATGCCAAGACCTGTTATAACGCTCTACTCGGCAGGCCCGGGCTATATGAGTACAACGTCATCCCTTCTACACAATATCAGTGTATGAAGTATTTCAAAGATGGCCTGGAGTACACCTTCATGGGAGAACTCAATCCTTTCTCGGTGAATGAGTTGCGAAAGCATGAAGAAGTAAAATAGTTTCAGCCAGATTTCGGGGATACTGAAATGTGCCATAGGCCAGAAAATAAGCAAAAATTTGTGGCCACCATTCTGTTCTTCGGGAAGAGATACTGAAGAAGACGGATAAATAGTCTACTACGAACAGTCTCAGAGGGAGAACAATAAACCCGGACCATCGACCCCTACTCTGATTTTTGGCAGCGACTCCGAAGATGAGACTAATGCAGTGTTCTCCATTCGCCTATCTATGCAAACTCTTGCCGAAGCGTATTATAGTCTACATATTATGATGGCTCCACCTCGACATTATAAAGAACTTGATGGGCACAATACATATAGCGTGCAAGAGTTAGAAACTTTCTACATGCCTCCTAAGCGAAAATGTGAAAAGGCATTCTTTTTCTATAAATCTATCGAGACCAAGGTGGAAAAAGAAGTCTCGCATGAGGCTGATCCGACTCTTGACAAGTTTCAGCCCATCCGTATGCCGAGATATTATGCAGTGGGATTAAATGAGCTATTAAAGCTTCATAGTGGGCCTTTCAAGAAAACTTTTCGGCAAGCCCAATTCTATAAATGGATTTGGGATATCCCCGGGACTCAACAAAAGAAGCCCAATGGGAAGATGGAAATAACTGGGCTGAGATATATTCGGTCCAAGAAACGGGAACAAACCTACAGCTGCCACACCAAAAACAGCTCGAACGGAGAAGAAAATGTTTCTCCAAGTAGCTATGTCGTCGAACGAGAGAAAAGTCTCCCTCGAAGAACCTCAAGTCCGTCGCTCAAAGAAAAAACTTGATAAGATAATAAAAGAAGATTGTCAAGCGAGCCCAGATAACCACAGTCGTGAACTGGCCATATATGAAAAAGCCAAGACGCAACGACTCAGTGAACAATCGGTAGGAGGAATAGATCACAATGCTCTTCATCCATAACTTCCTGTGTGCTCTCGCGAAGAAGGAAGATCCAGAAGCGGAGAAAAGAATAAGGTGACAATCGCAAACAATGTTCAAGGACAACAAAGAAAGTCCAAGACGCCGTTTAATCGAGAAAAGTTCGGTTGGAGCCTGTCCTTCATAAAGAAAATGGGACGAAAGTATTCATTCCTTCGAGACAAGACAAGGAAGATCTTTAGCCTTGTCATAAAACACCAAATGATGTCACTTTCGGAGTCTCGGCACCTCGAATAGTTAAATGAGGTCCATCATCCGGAGTATTGCTCCTATCGCCGAGCAATAGGTCACCCCTTTGAAGACTATTTTAAGTTCAAGAACTGGCTAGAGGACCAATATCAATAAGGCAAGTTCATGTTGTCTGACAGCTGGAGGATAAGCCCGCCACAAAAGCATGAGTCGAAGAAGAACTATACCAACAGGATAGGACCAGCCCGACCGCGATAATGGAAGCGGACTCGTACATGTTATCTGATAACATTCTCAAAAGACAGGGATGGAGAGAATATTATTAACCTCTTCAGATTCTTTACGAACGAAGATGATGATGAGGAGATCTCAGAATTTCCATCGGCACCAAAAGATCTAGAGGATACGACACATACCACGGCGGCAGACAACATAAGGAAAATCGATTTGCGAATGAAGAATGATCCGAGACCGACGTTTATCAATGAGCTGCGTTCTAAAAAATAGGTATCAATATTAAAAGATGTGCTTATGCAGTACAAAGATTGCTTTGCTTGGAACTACTCTGAAAAGCTGGGTTTAGATTTAGAGGTAGCGGTACACAAGCTAGCCATATCACCAGAAATGAAACCAGTCAAACATGCACCAAGAAGAATGCGGCTTGAACTTAAGATGAGTATCAATGCCGAATCAGGAAATTAATCGACTCCGACTTTATCCAAGAGGTTCAATATCCCGACCGGATCGCTAACATCGTTCCAGTGATGAAAAATGGGACGGTTCGGATCTGCGTGGACTTTCGGGACCTTAACAAGGCATGCCCGAAAGATGACTTCCTAGTGAACGTTACCAAGCTAATGATAAATAACACATCCACCTATTTAGTCCTCTTCTTTATGGATGGATCTTCAGGATAGAACCAGATAAAGATGGATCTGGAAGACCAGAAGCATTCCGCCTTTCGGACTTCGATGGGCGTGTTTTACTACAAGGTGATGCCCTTCGGTTTTAAGAATGCCGGAGCCACATACCAAAGGGACATGACAAAGATATTCGATGATCTCATACACAAGATCAACGAATGCTACATCGATGGCCTCATGGTCAAAAGAAAATCTTATGAGGAACACTCGGAACATTTAAAGATCGTGTTCGAGCGTTTTCAGAAGTGTAATCTGAAGATGAACTCTCTAAAGTGTGAATTTGGAGTCTCTTCAGGTAAATTCCTAGGCTTCATCATCCGTCCCGAGGTATCGAAACTGATCCCATAAAGATCAAGGAAATTATGGAGACGCCCTTGATAAGAACCCTCAAGCAACTCTGATCTCTCCAAGAAAAGCTCGCATACATCCAGGGGTTCATAGCCAACCACTCGGGAAAATGTCATCCTTATAATCAACTGATGAAGAAGGGTACCCCGTTCGTCTGGGATTGGAAATGCTCAAATGCATTGGAGGAAATTAAACAATACCTGCAAAATCCACTGGTATTGGCCGCTCCGGTTAAGGGAAAGCCCCTTATCATATATATAATAGCCGTTAAAGGTTATCTAAATGCGTTGTGGGCACAAGAGCATGATCAAGGAAAAGAGAAATGTCACGCCCCGCTTCACAGAGTACGGGCAGAGGACGCGACGAGGCCGCTACGTATTTACTCAGAAGTAAACACACTAAGCGTATCTAAGCAATATAAAATAAAATGTACACAAGTGGCAAGATGTAAATGAACAACAACTTTATTTATTAACATTCTTTTGACAATACAATCGAAATGAAAATACATGTACTGAAAGCAATGCCTAAACAATGGCATAACGGAAATGAAAATGAAATGCACAAGTAAACTAGAGCTTCGGGTCGAAGACTAGCTGATCCAAATCCTCGCTAGTGGGCTCTGTCTCCAGAAGGTCCGAATCACCTGACAACATTCCAAAGAAAGAAGAAAGGAATGTCGTCAACGTACAATCGCTCGGTAAGTCCCAAAGGTAAGAAGAGACAGAATATACAGAAAAAGAGAGTAACTTTTAAAGTTGTATTATATTGTTAACGCTGTTGTTTGTAGCTTGGTACAGAAGATGCCAGTGTATACGAGAGGAGTCTCACTATCCCGGAGACGAACATATACGGAGTACAAGGAACCGTTTAGCCATGGTACAACGGCATTGGAGATTCAGGTTAGGTGTCTTATGGTTGCATTCTCGTGCCACTTTTAACACCTTGCATACCAATCTACCCCTTATAAACCCCGCGATGTCTTATTTGTATTGTTTGTATTGTATTGTCTTGTATTGTAAATCTTATAGATGGATGACTTGCCGAAACCATGATATCAGTAATGGAACGGATATAATCGAAGAATATGTAAATGGAATATATCCATGGTTTGGTTCAGTCAATACAGATTGATGTAGATTGAAAAGATGGATTTATATTGAATCATGTTGTATTGTAGTTTGTACCTGAATCACATTCAAGTCAGATTGATTAGATCGAGACTCAGTCTGAGTCAGACACTTTTAAATGAACTTGAAATCCTGATTTTTTTGGTGTTATCGGTAACTGCTGCATATGCATGGCAGGATTTGTGTCCTTTTCCAAGACAATTACGTGTTGATAACACCGTTTGTTAAGTTGTCTACCTTAAATTGGCAAGCACCCATATCTCAGGGCTCGCAGCCATACTTCAATGGTCAAGTGTACTCAAAAGACTGATCCCGCTTAAACCTAAATTTACTAGGGTCCTTACTGTAATTTAGTATAACATAAGGGGGTTTTACGTAAAAATAGTTTTGTTATAATTTCAAAATACAGCTCAAGCATTTAATTATCGTCTTTAGGGTTTTCATTGATGTATATTTTATAAATGTGACATTTCTAGTGAATAAAACCTAATTTCATAATATATTGTATTTATTTGTAATATGAATATTGTTTTGAATTATCATGGCAATTTCATGTAATATTTGAATTCTATTCTTGAGTTTTGTAAACATGGAATAATATATATATTTAAAATAAGTATTTTGGTAATATTTATATATACATATTTAACGAAAATAAATTTATTTATTTTCTTGTAAATATCTCATTTTCTGAAGAAAAATGTATAAAAATTCCATCGAGATCGAATGCTCCTTGCGGAGGTCTGCATCTTGCTCTATTAAGTTCGAGGATATGCGATAATCCAAACCATCCCGAACGGGGTCCCCAAAAATGGGTTGTAGAGACGCAATTGCATGGAAAGTTAAATACAATTTTTAAAGAAAACGGTTTTATAAGTTAAAGGGATTTATTTGTAAAGCCGTATTTCCCGTATTCTATTGTCCTAAAATTCATCGTGCTATGATAGATATGTGTATTGTGAGGAGGTATGTCATTACCTCGTGGACTATCTAAAGGTATAGCAAGGAATTATGATAGTTTATGTCGAAACTAAACTATATGGTATTTTTCTGAAAATGTATGATAAAAGTTACAAAAATGATTATTTTGATATGAAAGTTGTTTTTTTGAGTTTGTTAATGTTTATTAATCAACATATGAGAATATGGTTTTATCTTATTAAAGAAAAGTGTAGTTTTTAAAGAAAACCGAATCGGAAGTCGGATTAACTCCGCTTCCGTCGGGTTTTAGAAATGGAAATTTTTAAAGGATACGATGAGAAGGGAAAAATTGACTTACTGGTTTATAAAGTAGAGGGAAGAAAGTGGAAAGTGGGGAAGCGCCGGTGCGTCGTTTCGTCACCGGAAACTCCTCGGGTCGTCTCCGAAACTTCGTCGGAGCTTCGCCCTTCGTTAACTCCACTTGCACACTATAGGAACTTGGAAATTTCTTGAGTTTTGGTAGGGAATTGTGAGATATGAGGGGTGGTACTTATAGCAAAGGTTACGGTTTAGTGTAGTGAATTGGTGTAATAAAATTTGTAATAAAATAGGATTAAATATGAATTTTATTGCTCTCTGGAATAATTCAGAGTAAACAAACAGTAAGGGGTTAGTGGGGTAGGCCAAACGTTGCAGGGGGTAGAAGATGAAGGCAATACCGTCGGTTTGGATCGGTGACATCGGTCAAATGGCTTCTCGCCGGTTTTATACCGTCGGGGGTGGGTTGGTGATGGTGCATTGGGTTGGGGTCGTTTGGTATTCTACAGTGCACATGCTTATTTATTCTATAACTTACCCTATTACGTGTGGTGTACATGAAAACTCTTGGGCTTCTAAAAGATTAAAAGAAATTAAAACAAAAAGATAATGTGACTGATGGGATTTGAACTCTAGTGCTTTGTCTCAGCAGTGTAAGGTCTTACCAATAAGCTACAAGCTCTTTATTGCTGTTCTAAAGCAAAACAAATTCTTATAGCATTCACAGGAAATCAAATACCACAAGTGTACATTAACTTTTAATGAATTTTCTTTACACAGAATTTGGAGTTGTTACAGTCTACCCTCCTTACAAAAATTTCGTTCTCAAAATTTACAATTTATTTTAAGGACTAGTTTACAAATAAGTGAGGATATCTAGCACTCATCTCATCTTTCATTTCCCATGTTGATTCTCCTGGTGTGTCCTTTCTCCACATCACTCGAACCAAGTTGACTTCTTTGTTCCGAAGTGACTTCACCTTTCTATCCAAGATCTCAACAGGTTGCTACTCACAAGATAAGTCTGCTTGTATAGTTAGTTCATAGTGATCAAGTACATGGCTGGGGTCACTCACATACCTTCTGAGTTGGGATATGTGGAACACATTGCGCACTCCTTCCAATGAAGGTGGAAGTGCTAAGCGATAAGCCGCTTCACCGAGACATTCGAGTATGTCGAACGGTCCAATGTACCTTGGACTTAGCTTACCCCGTCTTCCAAAACGAATCACTCCGCGGTTCGGAGATATCTTCATAAATACGCGATCTCCTGACTGGAACTCCAAATGACGGCGCTTTTCATCAGCCCAGTGCTTCTGTCGATCTTGGGCTATGCGCATTCTTTCTCTAATAGTACAAACTACGTCGACAGTTGCTACTATCATCTCAGGTCCAAGAAGTTCCCCATCTCCGATGTCGTCCCAACTTAATGGTGATCGATACTTCCTTCCATATAGTGCCGCAAAAGGTGACATTCCGATGCTTGTTTGGTAGCTGTTGTTTTATGAAAACTCCACAAGATGTAGGTGATCTTCCAACGATCCTCCGAAGTCTAGCATACATGCTCTGAGCGTATCCTCCAAGATCTGAATAGTTCGCTCAGACTGACCATCATTTTATGGAAGATAAGTTGTGCTGAAGTTCAGACTTGTTCCCAAGCATGCTTGCAGACTTTGCCAAAATTGTGATCGAAACCTGGTGTCACGATCGGAGACAATGCAGACTGGTACTCTATGAAGTCTCACGATCTCCTGTATGAGTTCATGGGTATCAGGGATAGTACATATTTGAAGAGTTTAAAATCTTACTTAGATTCTTACCTCTATGTACTTCTTTGCTAATGTCTCAGTAAATTGGCCAACTCGAAATGGGATGAAGTGAGCCAACTTCGTGAGTCGATCCACAATAACCCATACCACATCGTTACCCTTTGTACTGCGAGGGAGTCCAGTCACAATATCCATTGTGATGTGTTGCCACTTCTATTCAGGGATAGGTAACGGTTGAAGTAATCCAGCGAACCTGTGATGTTCAACCTTTACTTACTGACACACCAAGCATTTAGCGACGCTTCTGGCTACTTCATGCTTCATTCCATACCACCAGTAATTTTGATTCAAATCCTTGTACATCTTTGTACCTCCAGGGTGTACTGAGTAGGGAGAGCCATGAGCTTCATTCATTAACTCTTCCTGAACAGAACCTTTTGGTACACACAATCTGTTGTCGTACCTCAGAGATCCGTCTTCACGAATGATGAAGTCTGTTCTAAGTCCATTCTCTACTTGTTCTCTGATCTTTTGCAACTTGGCATCACTTACTTGAGCTGCTTTGATCTGATTAACAATGGTAGATTGAACTTGTAAGTTCATCAAACTTGAAGCGTTATATGGCATGATCATTTCAATCTCCATCTGATGCAAGTCTCGTTGAACCTTCTACCGTGCGGTGAGATTCAATGCTAATGGTTGGCTACTAAGGGCATCAGGTACTACATTCACCTTCCCTGGGTGATATTGTAGGTTGATGTCGAAATCTACCATGAGTTCTAACCATCTTCTCTACCACATATTAAGCTCCTTCTGAGTAAACACATATTTCAGACTCTTGTGATCTGTGTATATGTTCACTCGTTCTCCAAGAAGATAATGGCGCCAAATCTTAAGAGCAAAGATTACGGCCGCAAATTCCAAGTCATGTGTCGGGTAATTGCGCTCATGAATTTTTAGCTATCTTGAAGCATAAGCCACAACTTTCCCGTGATGATGTAGAACACATCCTAATCCTTTACCGGATGCATCGCAATGCACTTCAAAACCTCCAGGTTGGTTCGGTATAATAAGAATAGGCGCTGATGTCAATCTTGTCTTGAGTTCTACGAAAGCTTGTTCGCATGCTTCTGACCAAACGAGTTCTTCATCTTTACGTGTGAGCTTGGTCAGGGGTGTTGCTATTTTCGAAAATCCTTCAATGAATCTTCTGTAATATTCAGCTAGACCCAAGAAAATTCGAATGGCCTTCACTGACTTTGGTGTCGGACATTCTCTTACTGCTGAAGCTTTCGCTGGATCCACAGAGATTCCTTTTCCCGATACAATATGTCCAAGAAAACAAACTTGATTTAGCCAAAACTCACATTTGCTATACTTGGTTAGAGTTGATGTTGTCGTAGGGTTTCCAGGAAAATTCTTAAGTGTTCGGCGTGTTCCTTCCGACTCTTAGAATACACTAGGATGTCATCGATGAAGATGACAACAAACATGTTTAGGTACTCCCGGAAAACTTGATTCATCAGGTTCATGAATATTGCTGGTGCGTTGGTCACTCCAAATGGCATCATAAGAAATTCGTAATGACCATAGTAAATTCTGAAAGCCGTTTTATGGATATCAGATTCCTTGACCTTCACCCGATGATAACCCGAACGAAGATCTAACTTGGTGAAAACACAAGATCCACTTAGCCGATTGAATAAATCATCGATGCACGGGAGTGGATACTGTTCAAGGCTCAATAATCAATGTACATTCTGTATGAGCCTTCCTTCTTCTTCACAAGTAGAACTGGAGATCCCCAACTTAAAGTGCTGGGACGAATCCATCCTTTCGCCAATAATTCGTCCAACCGAGTTCGGACCTCCTTTAAACCTTCCAGACTTAGTCGATACGGTGCTTTGATTATCGGTTGTGCTCCTGATATTAAATCAATGCTGAATTCAAGAGCTCGATCGGGTGGCAAACCTGATATATCGTCAGGAAACACATCGTTGAACTCTCGAACTACTTCTGGCTTTGATCCTTCCTCCGCTTGAATTGCCGCAATTACTGACTTCTTTGGTTTTGCCTTGTATGTACTTGGCTCCAAGGTACGGTTTCCACTTTTGAAATAGAAGAACGGATGGTCTGGAATCTTGAATACTACCCTCCTTTAACGACAGTCAATGGTAGCATAGAATGTTCCGAACCAATCCATACCTAGAACCACATCGAAGTTCGATATGTCCAGCACCTTAAAGTCAGCATAGAATTCTCTGCTGCAGACGACCACTGGACACAGGCTGTATCCCATTGTTGCCTTCAGAATGCTGTTTCCTTTACTGACATTCCAGCTAGATACAAGCGGTGTGACTGGTATTGCATGAGTTCAGACAAATCGTTGCGACGTAAAGCAATGAGATGCTCCAGTATCGAATAGTGCGAGTGCAAGAAGTGAGGCTACTAAGATTATACCTAAATTATGTGGGATATGTTTTAGGTATAAGGGAAAGATATATAGGTATGTCTATGAACTGAATGAGAATTTAAAAGAGAGATGTTATCAGTGATGACTTGGTCGGTGGCTTCATCCTCTTCCACAGTCATCGTGAAAGCCTGTCACCTCGGCACATTCTTCCTTGCTGGAGGAGCATTCCTCTGTCCGTTACTTCATCCTTGAGGTGTGTTCCTTTGACCTTGATGGAAACGACGAGGAGGAGGTGCAGTCGGTCCACAAGGAGGTGGAGCAGGTAGTGCAAGTCATGGAGCAGGTGCCTAGATGGATGGACGCTGTGGGTATGTGATAGCTGGCCTGGGTGCAGTATATGGGTTGTGTCTACGAGGAAAAGTCCCAATGTCATGAGTAGCTGAGCCACAGAATAATCAAAGGGATTTGCTCGCCGGCAATCTTTCATCAGATGTCCATCCCTCCTGCAATAGGTGCAAAAGGCTGGGCTAGGCCGGTTGTTTGGTATTCTCGGTCTCTTTGGTACAAAAGGTGGCCTTGAAGAGACTCCTCCTGCCATCTGGTTGGCAGGACACTTCATCCCGACACTGAGGTCTGCCTCTCATCATTACCACTGCTTCATATCGGCGGGCAGCTTTCAGAGCCATTTCATGAGTCGGGAAATCTCCTATGGCTAATGCAGCCTGGATCTCCGGGTCTAACCCTTTTTGAAATCGTAGGGCTCTGATCTCATCCGTCGGTATCAGGTGTGCCGTAAATCTGTTAAGGTATAGTGTTAGCTGTGTAATATGTGATATTTTAAAATCGAAATGTTGAGACGTATCTTACCGACCGAGCATAGTGAACTCAGCATCATACTCATCTACAGATTTGGTCCACATCGAACCCTGTTGCAGATGGATGAATTGATGTTCCATATCAAAGAGGGCAGTCTCGGGAAAGTACTTTGCGTCGAACATGTCACGAAAAGTCTTCCATTGGATCGGTTGGGTGAGATGGCTTTCTTCCACCTTCCACCAAAGCCATGCATTTGTTAGTGTATATGCCCTAGAGGCCATTACTATATCATACTAGCTTGTATATTACTTGATGGAAGCTTGGGATATTCACAGTTGTATAGACAATCTTGCTCAAAATGGTGGTATGCTACTTGGTTTGTTTCTACTTTAATATGTGCATGTGTTTCTTTTAGCATATCGCTTATACATATTAGTAGAGCCCTTAGGATCTTTGCTTGATTACCAGCGTTGTGATGGCAGTCAGACTTATGGGGGCTGGGTAATCTATAAGCACATCCTTATACAGGTCCCTAGTCGTAGGATTATCGAGACAGGGCATCGATACTCCGGAGTAGACTAGCGTATGTGCTTCTCTACCCAGCAGGGGAGATGGTCTGTCCCATAGCCAACAGAACGTCGTACTGGAGATAGTATGCGGGTGCTCGTTAGGTTACGAGTACACTAGACAGGACTCGTTGGGAACTGTTGATTGGTATTATACCTATCATCAGTTATCAGTTCCCAGGTGACATGAGTACAGCTTAGTCCGCTTACTTGACACTGTCACTTCGCCTTGAGTGTGTTCCCACTGTTCTTTGATTACTACCCTACCGCGGCTCAAAGGAGTCGTGCAAACAGGTAGTAGTTGGGTGCAGTCCCGAAACACTTGGAGGCAGTGAAGGTTAGACAAGATTCATCTCTCCCGGTATTAGGGGTTGATATCGCGCTGTGTCTAGGAGAGCCATTACATAAAGTAGTCCCTGGCCAGGGTAAGTGATTAATGTCAAAAATATGAGTTTACCGCAATCAGAAACGGCGTCGCTTCGCAGCTAGCCGGTGAGTACGGGTCGATCCACAGAGACGGGTAAATTTCTTTTATATGTTTTAACGAGTTGATTCAAAATATCATTTTGATTGGTTTATAAAAATCTATAAAAATTAGATCTAATTAATCTAATTAAGACTCTTGCTAGGGTTAGGCTTAGGGGAAGTTTTGGAGATTAACGTTTTTCCTCACCGCTTTCAATGCCTTCTTTTTTAGATCTATTAGATGTTAATGTAATTATTAATAAAGTGGATCCAAATCTTTTGGGAAGATGTTTCTTCCTCTAGATTTGTATCCTTCCTTTGTTGATAATTACCCTAACCCCCACGGAAAACGCGCGCAACCGGCCCTTTATACTACGGTTCATCGTTACCTCGAAGGGTAGGATGCAACAGGGAGCGGTTGTGCTCGTATGCATAGAGTTCTAATTCATTAGATGAAAGTGGCATTGAAAGGGGTGAGAGATCTCATCTCTCAACCCTTTCCCTAAGGCTAACCCTAACAAGCGAGGAGATTACTCGCTCATTAGGGGATGAGAAAACATTTTAATTAAAAGAAGAAAAAACATAATTTACCTTACTAGGTTGACGGCTCCCTCCAAACAAGAAGAACAGATCTGAAAATAACTCCCAGAAAGTCTGAATTTTATTGATTGAAAAGAGGCATAGGGTTTTACAATTTTACATTACAATTTATAAGCAAACAGAAGAATTAGGGTTTCAGAGTCTCGCGCATGTGCAATTACAGATATGCCCACGAAAAATCCCAACCCCTGCACCGACGCACCGACACGAGGAAAATCCACCGACACGGGCTCTGAATGGCCGCGGATCCGCGGCAAATGTTGGCTTGGGCCGCGGATCCGCGGCCCTTTGGTGGGCTTGGGTCACCAATTTTCTGCACTTGGGTTGTATTGTCTTGGGCTTCCTATTTTCATATGTATTTTCTCTGTTGGGCTTCTAGGTCTTCTCCAGATCTTCAGTGAAAACTTGTTCGTATCTTTTGACCGTTCACTTGACATTTTGGACCTTGCACTGTTCTTCGTCTAGGCTTGACTAGGATCCGTCTAATTGTTGGTCAAAAGTCCCTTTTTTCTGTTGTTTTGTGTCTTTTTCACTGTATTTGCTCCAGAAACCTGTATCCTGTAATATGCAACAAACGTGCGTCAAGAGTACCTGTTTATTTATAAAAAGGATAAGAATAGGGGAATGAAAAATGCAATATTATGGTCTGAACAAATACCCCCAAACTTATCTTTTGCTCGTCCTCGAGCAAACTTATTTTTTATTCACTAAAATCCTAACCACACTTTCGCAGGGAAACGCGATTGCACTGAGCACGTGCAACACGCCGTTAAACCTCTAGGTGTCCCTAAAAGAGGAGTGTTGTCTCCTGAGGGTTTTCAGCGGATTACACCCACAAAATCCTATCAACTCGGCCCATTAACTTTTGTTCTCCAATTAGGTCTTCTAATAAGGAATTCTATTATCTTCTACTTGTAAATTATCCACCCATATTCTTCACACTTCCTCATTATTTAACTTAAGATTATATATGTTATGTAGACCTACTTAGCTTTCGGCATCTCTTAAGTTTTCCTACTAGGGTTCCATCTCCACTTAGGAATTTCTATCACTCTATTAAAGATACAAGTTCTATCTTTCATTCCTCTCTCTTATCTAAATTCCAATCACATATCCCCACGTGTGTGTATAGATCACCCCTACACTTGGAAATTCAATTCAAGCAATCATGCCCTTGTCCATTGTCCAAAGCACTTATTAATTAGTGAACTTTTAATTGAATTTCGCTTACACATCCTTCATGCAACCGTTAATACTTCTTGAGGTACCAACAACCAATTACAAGATGCGTTAGCACTTTAAAGCGTACTTCCTAGTTTTGCAACACCCAAGGCTTTAGCAGTGACTCCCAAACCAGTTGGTCTAAGGCACTAGGTGATGAAGCACCCTCGCTAAATATTTTTCTATTTTTGCAGCCTTTAGTAATCACAAAAACCAGTGTCCATTTTTTTATTCTTAATTCACACTTATATATTTTTTATTTTCATCATACTAAGGACTTTAGACAAGAGCATTTCAAGGTCTCTTCTACTATTCCAAATTTCAAGGTGCGTGATTGTGCAAATTGTAGGGTATACATTTTCAGAATCTAGAATTAAGCTAGGAACTATTTTTCAAACTTATACTCTAATAAGAACATCAATACTCTTCCCTTGTTTTGACTTAGCCCAAGAAGTGAACCCAAAATTTGCCTATTTCTAAATAAACTACAAGGCATATACTTTCTACCGTTAAACTTTAAAGAAGGTTATTTTTAGGGTTTTTAATTTACTAAGTCTAAGATCTAGTTGTTCCTAGCCAGTTAACCTATTTGTCAAACTCTATTCAATTAGCCAAAATTGAATACAATAATTTTTGTAATTTTTGAAAATATTCAATTTTTATGGGTTTTCAAATAGGTATGCAAATGCAAAAATATGTACAAATGAATGCGAAGGAAGAAGACGTACCGAGCATAAATACCCCCAAACTTGAACTTGACAGTGTCCTCACTGTCATACTAAACCAAGAGGGTCAAAATACCGGCACTTCCCTGTTTATTTATTTATAGTTTTTTATTGTTAAGAAAAACAAAAATATATACAAAAAGGCCCTCCCCCAAACTTCATTTAAACTATGTTAGACATTACTGTCAAACCTTGCATAGACCAACACCAACCAGTTGAAAATTTTATCAGTAAAGAGTATTGGCTGGTGGAAGAATAAGTTGTAGCGATCCGCAAAGAATTGGGAAAGATAGAAGTAGTGGTAAGGGAGGTGTGGAGGTAAATATACAGGCGATGGTGATGTATCAAAACGAGAATGTAAACGATCAACAATCAATGGAATGTTGGCATTCTCGTAGCTTATTAAAAGAAATGGGGGTATTTCAACTTCTAAAGGAGGAGGTTGACTCACCACAATACCCCCAAGATGTTCCTGTGGGTCCTCTATTAACTCGGCATCATCCATCAATTGTATATGATACTTAATTATGAGGGAACTTATCTCCTCGATGTCCGCCATAGTCCAACCGAAAACTTGCCGCCTATCTTGTAAGACCATTAAGAGGGCGTTCTCTTGCTCGAGGGCTAGAGAGGCCGATATGATAATGGGAAAGGTCTCATTCTCACCTATGTAAGCATATCTAAGGTGAGACGGCAAGGGCGTGAGTTCGAGTTTCGGAGGCGAAAGAATCATTTCGGAATCTACCTCGAACTCAAAGGACTCCAACACAGGTTCGAAATCACTGCAAACAACCGATTCGGATGGCTCAACTAACTCATCCACAAATTCAAAAGACTCATATTCGGGCTGTGAGTCGTCATCATCCGAAAAAGTGAAACATTCATAATCCATATCAGTTGTGTCAACTGTGGTAGGCTCAAGGAGGGACGCACTAGTGGCGTCAAAACTGTTTTCATCAAACAAGAATCTTTCAAGCTCGCAGTCCTCCTGCGTGATTTCGTGAATAGAGCAAACTTCTCGTGTACTAGTTTTTGGCACGGGGGGCAGACTTCCTATCTTATAAATATTGAACTCACTAGACATCTTCCCAAAGGATAGAGTCATGGAGCCATTGCGACGGTTTATTACAGCATTGGAAGTGGCCAAAAATGGTCGACCTAGGATCACCGGAATTTGGTTTCTTGGGTTAGCAACAGGTTGTGTATCCATAACAATAAAATCAACGGGGAACATAAACTCCCCCACTTTGATCAACACATCCTCTAGCTGACCCCTTGGATGGATGATTGATCGATCAGCCATTTGGAGAGTACAACGAGTGGGTTTTAACTCTCCAACACCCAATTGTTCGTACACGGAGTAGGGAATCAGGTTAACACTAGACCCAAGATCTAAAAGTGCTCAATTAATTTTCTTATCCCCAATTGTGATGGAAATCGTAGGACAGCCGGGGTCCTTTCGTTTTTGGGGTAAGGTTTGATGATGGTTAATAGCATTGCTCACTGCACTAGCCACTAGCACTTTCTTGGGTACTTGAGATGCCTTTCTCTTCGAGGTACATAAGCCCTTTAAGATTTTCGCGTATGAAGGGACTTGTTGGATAGCATCCAAGAGAGGTATATTTATGCTAACCTGCTTAAATATCTCCACAATCTTCTCCACTTGTGCATTTGGTTTATTAGGACTCAACCTGTTTGGGAATGGAGCATTCTGAAAATTTGTTGAGTCAAAAGTCTGTGGAGTAGAATGTGAAGTAGGAACGGATCCCAGTGTGGATGTGTTCGTGTTGTGAGAAATGGGTCCGTTCGAGTCAGAAGAAGTAGAGCCGGGTGAAGGGTATAGAATAGGCTCTAAAGAAAAAGGTGAAGAAGGAAGTGAAGAAAATGAAGAAGGGGAAGAAGAACCACCGGCGGGGATGTCATCACTAGTTCCCACATTATTTTGCAACTCTCTTTCGGATCTCAACGTGGTTACCGCATTTACATTGTGATTGTGATATGCGTTTTGTGTGTGACCGGGATTGGGCAATGGTTGAGATGGAAGCTTTCCCTTTTCTCTCTCGCTCAATGCAGCAGTTAATTGTGCAATTTGTGCCTCAATAGATTTGATATTTTGATCGTGTGAGGCATTGTTATTCATTAAAGATTGAACATAACTTTCAAATCTTGCTGCGGATTCTGTAGATTGCTTAAGAAATGCATCTAGACTTTTTTCGAGCGAGATAACCTTATCATCATTTGGTTGAACTAAATTGTTCGTTTGATTTGTATAAGGTTGTTGTTGGAAAGGTTGCTGGTTTTGAGTTTGTGAAGGTGCTTGTTGTTGTTGTGGAGGAGGAGATCTTTGAAAATTGTTATTTCCTTGGACTTGTTGATTTTGGTTCCAAGCGAAATTTGGGTGACTCCTCCACCCCTGATTGTATGTCGAAGAGTACGGATCATTTCTTTGTCGTTGCTGAAATGCAGCATTGACTTGATCCTGTCCTTGAATAGGTGCATTATAAGGACACTCTTCGGTTAGATGTGATGGGTTCGAACAACAAGAACAAACAGTTCGTGTGGGTAGAGTAGGGGCAAGAGAAGACGATGCGATTTTGGTCTCAATGGCTTCTAGCTTTTTCATAAGTGAGGCCATCTCGGCCTTCATAGCAATCGACATATCTATTTGATGTATGCCTGCCCTAGATTGACCAACAAAAGAAGATGCTGTGGTCTTGGAACTCTCCCACTGAATTGTTTACTCACTAAGATCCTCAAGAAACTGCCATGCTTCGTCACTAGACTTGGAGAGAAAATGACCTTGACATATTGTTTCTAGCAACTGCTTCGTTGCTGCGTTCAATCCCTCGTATAATGTTTGGCAAAGTTGCCAACTTTCGATCCCATGATGAGGGCATTGAACAAGTAGGTCTTTAAATCTCTCGAAACACTTCCAAAATGGTTCGGAAGGAAGCTGTGAAAATTGTATTATCTCGTTACGGATTCTAGCAGTTTTGTGATGAGGATAGAACTTTTTCAGAAAAGCTCTCACAAACTCGTCCCAATTTCTAATGGAATGTGATGCGGTGCTGTATAGCCACTTCTCGGCTAGGTCACATAAGGTAAAAGGAATGACCCTTAGCCATATAGCGTCATCACTTAATTGGGTAGTTTTCATCATGGCACAAACGTTTTGGAATTTATTAATAAAAATATATGCATCCTCAGATTCCAAACCATGAAATTTTGGCAGCATATTGATGAAATGTGGTTTTATTTCAAAATTATCCCTATTTGCCGGTTGGGGGGAAAGACATGTGGGTAAAGAAGTGCGGACGGGGTAAAAGAGATCCTGGAGCGCAACTTGTGCGGGCGCTACAACAGGCGGTAGATTCGGGTTATTCGCACCTGGCGGAGGTGGAATCATTCCCGTCGGTAAGGTATCGTTGGGGTTGAATCCCGACATACCTTCGAAAGAAGAATTTGAAGGTGGAGGTAAGGAAATGGACGGAAAGTCGACAAAGGGTTCGTCGAAGGGTTCGTCGGTCGGTACCAACGAAACACGGACTAATCGGGCGTTAGTATCCCTAGTCCAAAGTGACATACACTAAAAGAGTAGTGTAGTCAGAAAAAATAGAAAAACAGAATGTGGGGGTAAGATAACGTCAATGAGAAGAAGTGAGAGAAAGTGAGTTGCAAGTTTTTTAGCGGCAAGTTGCAAGTTTTTGAAAAGATTTATATTTTTTTTGGTGTGGGTTTTGCAAAGAGGTTTTTGAAAAGGGACTCGTGACACAAATGTATCAACCACACATGCACAATCAGGCCTAGATCTAGGGTCACCTAGGTCTGCTAGACAGCTCCTAACTTGGGCTAGAAATAGGACCTCAAACCGCCTCTTCACGGACAAGTACGGCCAGGTAAGTGGGAAGGAACCACCACTACAGTGGGCCTAATTAATAACCACTAGCCTAGACACCGCAATGTCGGTTAGGATAAACGGACGATGCCTATACTAGTCATTTTCCTATTGAGCTCGATGACCTTAGGTCTGAGTCTAGCCTTTTTTATTTAATTGTGGTCGATGCAAAATGCTTTAGGTGTTTTCTGGGGTTCTGGGAAGGGTGATGAAATCCCCACCCAATCTGAGTTTGGTCAATTAGCCCCTTAGAGTCCGGTTAAATTATGCAAAACAATAAAATTTCACTTGCAATCAATTTTTAGCGCGGCGCAAAGAAACCTGCAGAAAATCTGTTATTTAGAAGGGGGAGAAAGATTTTTTAGCGCAAAGAATTCCTGCAGAAACTTTTTACAGAGAGATTTATGGAGGTTGACAGAGAGGAGAAGGAGGAACAAACCCACAAAATTTTAGGTGCTGACGTGGCCAACGCGCGGCGGAACCGCGGCCTTGATGTGCTGTTTGCGGCGGAACCGCGGCCCTGTGAGGTGTTCAGGCTCTGAAAAAATTTGTAGGGTTCTGTACTTGTAATTCCTCTCTGTTCTTATGTGAATTTTCCTGGTTTGCCCTCTGTAAATTTCCAGATCCGCGATTCGTCGCTATTCCTGCAAGATTCAAAAAAATATACACCCTTCAAACAGATCAAAATTGATAATTTTTGTATTTTTTTTTTTTATTTTCAGATTTTTATAATTTTTAAAATTTATATCAACCCGAAAATTCACAAAAATAAAAATTACACCATCCCCGGCAACGGCGCCATTTGATTAATGTCAAAAATATGAGTTTACCGCAATCAGAAACGGCGTCGCTTCGCAGCTAGCCGGTGAGTACGGGTCGATCCACAGAGACAGGTAAATTTCTTTTATATGTTTTAACGAGTTGATTCAAAATGTCGTTTTGATTGGTTTATAAAAATCTATAAAAACTAGATCTAATTAATCTAATTAAGAGTCTTGCTAGGGTTAGGCTTAGGGGAAGTTTTGGAGATTAACGTTTTTCCTCACCGCTTTCAATGCCTTCTTTTTTAGATCTATTAGATGTTAATGTAATTATTAATAAAGTGGATCCAAATCTTTTGGGAAGATGTTTATTCCTCTAGATTTGTATCCTTCCTTTGTTGATAATTACCCTAACCCCCACGGAAAACACGCGCAACCGGCCCTTTATACTACGGTTCATCGTTACCTCGAAGGGTAGGATGCAGCAGGGAGCGGTTGTGCTCGTATGCGTAGAGTTCTAATTCATTAGATGAAAGTGGCATTGAAAGGGGTGAGAGATCTCATCTCTCAACCCTTTCCCTAAGGCTAACCCTAACAAGCGAGGAGATTACTCGCTCATTAGGGGATGAGAAAACATTTTAATTAAAAGAAGAAAAAACATAATTTACCTTACTAGGTTGACGGCTCCCTCCAAACAAGAAGAACAGATCTGAAAATAACTCCCAGAAAGTCTGAATTTTATTGATTGAAAAGAGGCATAGGGTTTTACAATTTTAGATTACAATTTATAAGTAAACAGAAGAATTAGGGTTTCAGAGTCTCGCGCATGTGCAATTACAGATATGCCCACGAAAAATCCCAACCCCTGCACCGACGCACCGACACGAGGAAAATCCACCGACACGGGCTCAGAATGGCCGCGGATCCGCGGCAAATGTTGGCTTGGGCCGCGGATCCGCGGCTCTTTGGTGGGCTTGGGTCACCAATTTTCTGCACTTGGGTTGTATTGTCTTGGGCTTCCTATTTTCATATGTATTTTCTCTGTTGGGCTTCTAGGTCTTCTCCAGATCTTCAGTGAAAACTTGTTCGTATCTTTTGACCGTTCACTTGACATTTTGGACCTTGCACTGTTCTTCGTCTAGGCTTGACTAGGATCCGTCTAATTGTTGGTCAAAAGTCCCTTTTTCTGTTGTTTTGTGTCTTTTTCACTGTATTTGCTCCAGAAACCTGTATCCTGTAATATGCAACAAACGTGCGTCAAGAGTACCTGTTTATTTATAAAAAGGATAAGAATAGGGGAATGAAAAATGCAATATTATGGTCTGAACAGTAGGCGAGATATACTGGTAGGTTTCCAGTGTTATGTCAGGGTGTTCTGGGCTATACTCCGACACGACTTGTACCGCTATTAGGGGACTGACGCTTAACACCCCTTAGGCCTGCCATGCGATATTCTAAGACGAACGGACCGGACTGTACGGAGATTGTCACATTCAGGCTCAATAAGAGTTCGGATAGGTTTACCTCATCGGCCTTCTTATCGACATCTACCTGGGGACCGTTACGTACAGCTAGTGCCGCTTGCGGTCTGTGGTTAAACCTACTGCCAGCGTAGTGTTAGTGCACGGCGGCGCCCCGGCCATCAATCCGACGCCGGAATGCGGAAACGAAACTTTTCTAAAAACTAGAAACCGGCACCACCGCGCACAGAAACCCCGGATCGGGCCATTAACCTACTCCTAGCTAACTAGAAAATGGGAAAGAGAGATATACCGAGCGATCCGTGTCTTTCGGTCTTCTCGTCGTCGTCCTGATCTCCCCGCGGAATCTCCGTTCGTCACCTCCTCGTCGAAAAGGGCACCACGTAGCTGAATTCTTTTATGGGCTCCCACCTCTGGACAGAGGCAACTCAGGTGCGAAGTTGGCAAGCCGACGCGTCCAAGAGTGCTGTAGGCTAGTGTAGAAACCATTGTCTCATTTAGGGTTTATAAAGTTGCCTTTTGATGATGTGGAGGAAAGCAAGAACTTTGGAGAGAGGCTAAAGGATTTTTTTGCTAGCAAAAATATGAATAATTTCTCCACCCAAATGAACCCCCTCTCTTCCTCTAGGTGGCCGGCCTCTTCTCATGGTCGAGAGAAAAAGAATGGAATAAATACAAGAGGAGAAAATGAGTGATATGAGAAGAAAAATCGCACCATGGTCCAATCCAAATCCAACTCAAACCTATCATCAAACCCCATCACATTTAATGCAAAGCCAAGTGATTAAAAGGGAATCTAATGATGCTAATCATATCCTGAAGCCCTCATTTACAACAAACCCCCTCCACAAAAGATAATTTGTACAACTGCAAATAGCCCCCTCCATCAGAAAGTCCGGCCGTGAAGGAACAAAGGAAAACTGGTCGGAACGGAATGCAAACTGGCAACTTCAGAAAACTGATCCCGTAATAAATTACAGGAAAACCCCGTGACTGCATATACATGCCCGCATTTGTATTCCCACTGAATACAAACGCAAAGAGACAAAATCTACAGTATCTAATACTAGGATCCGGCTTAAACCAAAGCCCGCTAGTAAAATCCGTCCAATCACGATCCGTGCAATACCGCACGTATCGAATCGAACCCTGCCATATCTCCATACGGCCTCTACAGCGTTTCGCCCGAAACTTAAGTAACTGTGTGTGGGGGACTTTAAAGACTCGTCAATACTATGGCTGTGGATTTAACCACTAGCACGTCAGAGGTATTAGCCATACGTGACGGGCTACCAGCTATTGACCAAAAGGGACGTCGATGAGCAAACTCATCCTGACACCTTACTGAGCTTGTGAGTGACAATATCCGTACAGTCCGGTCCGTTCGTCTATGAGCATCGCATGGCGGGCCTAGGGGGTTGGTAAAAGTCAGACCCCCAAAAGCGGTCGTGTCGGAGTGTAGCCCAGAACACCCTGAGATACTACTGGAATACCTACCAGTAAATCTCCTGCCTTAGCCAAGGACTTCGTGTAATGGCTCTCCTAGACACAGCGCGACCTCACCCCCAATACCGGGAGAGACGAACCCCTGCAGATCCGCTCGCTGCCTCCATGTGGCTCGGGACTGTACCCAACTAAAACCTGTTTGCACATCTCTTTTGAGCGTGGTAGGATAGTAATCAAAGTACAGTGGGAACTCACACAAGACAAATGACAATCTCAGGTCGATGAACTAACCTGTACACATGTCACCAGGGAACTGCTATTTGACGTCAGGTATAAGACCAACTAGCATGTTCCCGGCGAGTCCTGTCCGGTGTACTCATAACCAAATGAACACCTGTATACATCTTAAGTCAACCAACTGACACTAGTGGCTTGTGAGACCGGCCACCGCCCCTCGTCAGGGTCTCGATTGTATACACTAGTCTACTCTGGAGTATCGATGCCCTGTCTCGAAACTCCCATGACTAGGGACCTTTTAAGGATGTGCTTATAGACCCCAGCTCCCATGTATATGATCGCCCTCATACTGCTGGTAGTCAAGCAAGAATCCTACGGGCTCTATCAACGTGCAATAGTGACCTGTAAGGTCATCTAAAGCAGTACACGATGATATAGGTAAACCAGATAGCATACTATCATCTTGAGTAAGACTGTCCTACCGGCATAAGTCCTCCCTCAATCATTGCAATCACGTGCCTGTGATCCAATAAGAGGGCACTATATCCAACAATCTCCCACTTGCACTCAAGGCTAATTATTGCGATGTCGCATACTCACAGCCCGTGTGATACCGAACATCCAACTCCTCTACTAGTCAGTCTCACAAAGCTCGTTTGCGAAACCATTGCGTTTGAGGAATAGCCTCAGTGAGTGGATCCGCTTTGATGTTTCTTTCTATGTTTCTCTATATCTCAAGTTCGCGGAGAAAGCCATCTCCCGAAATGAGCAATACCTGTCTTAGAATATGTTTGGATGTCTGATGGGACCTAGCTCATAAATGAACTCCAAATCCAAACTTCTTAGACTGTATCGTCAACTGAACTTAATCAATATCATGCGCCATGCCTCCCTCAGTATCCGCCTGGACCTCCTGTCCAAAATACCGCCCCTCGTCAGAGGGAAAACTATAACTCTGACAGCCACTCTGCTATCCATGTCACCTTGGAAGCCTGGAATGATAACCGTCTCCTAAAGGAGGCTGCCGTTATCAAATCCCTAGAACATCCACTTATGTTCTAAAACTGCTTCCGAATGTTTCTCCAGGATTGGATCAATATCAACTTATTGCATCTACTGCAAGAACAATATCTGGTGTGGTACTTGATATCTCATGATTGACTCAATTGCCTAAGCAAGTGATCTGCCAAACATGTACATCCCTCTCCCCTTTAGTCTGTAAGACACTTTTAAAGAGGGTGACTCCATTACCTGCAGGTACACTACCGTGCCAGGAGTCGTCCATTCTAAATACTCTTAGAATGCTGTCTAAGTACCCAGATTGGGAAACTACCCAAATCTAGATCTAAAACCATAGATCTAGTAACCAGAATAACTGATATAATATCCATGTCCTATGTGGAGAAACTACTGTATGACGACCAAAGTATAACCGATCATAGTATAGGAATTTCACTTCCTACTCTGTGTATGTCATCTAAATACCAGGACATCACACCCTACTACCTTCTTAACAGATCCATCCCCTATTCTGATGAAGTCAAACCTATGACTATCACATCAGAAATAGATGATCTATCTCTGCTATATCTGCTTAAGTCTATAAATAGATATAAGCCACTTGTCCACTATACTTCCGCTGATCCCACTGACTACGACAACCCTCTGGCAGAATAATATACACGTGCACTTCCAAAGCTAATTTAGAACTACGCTATATTCATCCTCCTGCCGGGTCTCACAGTCTGGAACAACAACTATGGTAAGTCTGGGTATACAAGAACCTCCCTGTCACCGTCCTTGAGGCTACCGGAGTACCTCTTGGGTGCCTGAGGTTACCCATCATATCTGCAAAGTGGCCAATGGAATGTCAAATCAGATTGAATTAGGTTCTTATCAAATCTTCAGTAATCGTTTGTGGTTCTGGAATTACTTCCAGTTCTACCATACTCCCACTACTGTTTTCTGAAAAAAAATCCATTTTTATTAAAACTGTGGCGAGTCAAGAACAATATCATTATTGATCTTCCAGATGGTAGAAAATCAACCCTCGTCATAGCCTGGGTCAACCCACAAACAGCCATTACAGAAACGTGCCTTGAGTTATCCAGAGTCTGGTTTTAAGCATAAGCCGGACAACTCCCCGTACCTGAACATCGTTAAGATACGAACTGTTGTATATCCAATACAGAAACAGAGGCACTGAATTAATTGAACCAAATTCAAATCATGCAGCTGTCTCCAGTGCATGTCAACTAAATGGAGAGAGGCCAATCAGCGTTACTCAACTTAGGAGTGCTTCCAATTATGAGTAACCTGAAACAGAAGCAAGTTCTCTTAATCATCACTATCAACTGAATACCATACACAAGTATCTACATCTTCGATCACCTTGAAGAATTCCGATACTTGCAACACCTGGTTCTCTATTTCATTCATATACCTATAACTTCTCAAAACTTGGACCTTGTGTCTCTAGGAAACACTTGTCAAAGAACTAGAGAAGTAATAAGTAAATAGAATATAGTACGAAGACCAATCCCTCTGTCCTAATGGACACTGGACAATATACAATACTCTGTATAAGTCCCCTGAGTCTAATAACTCATTCGCTGTGTGCCGTATGTTGAAAACTGTACTTATGGTTAAGAAGAATTACACCGCTGTTTAATGCTCCTTACCTAACCATCCACTGATATATGTAAATGCCATCGACATAATTTCAAAAAGTTATATCTCACTCTATAAAAATAGACGTACAGATATATCAATTTGAAATTGGTGTATAACAGCGGATATTCAAAACCAAATATCTGCCGTCAGGCAAACAACCCAGGAGATTTCCTCAAATATCACCAATTACAATGAATTCCGATATAATGAGGACAATCACCTAATTCCCAATAGCTTACTCCCACTCGTCATCTGTAAAACCATACAGATGTGAGAATCATACCTGGTAAATACATACCCTGGAGCAAGGGCTAATTGGGAAATCAGTTTTCTTTTAACAGTACACAGTGAAACTCAAACATGTAAATGTTTCGATGGGGTATCTGGGTATTCCTAGTAATGCCTCTTCCATTATCAGATTCACAACTGTAACCGTTTATTTATTTGCCACCTCTCCAAATTCCTTTATATGTCTTTAGTCATTACCTTCTGTACACCCCTTTAGGCCAAATGGTTTTCTTCTTTCCTTATCGTTTGGCACCAGCCTATGGTTTGGAAGAAGACTATCCAATAAGCATAACAGGTGTACTGTCCTAATCGTAGGAGCACTCGTAATGCGAGAGAAGGTGATGATAAAAGACAACTGAAAAAACCTTATTCCTATTTCTCCTGAACCAGAATCCATCCCCGAACTGGAACAAGTTCCTTTCGAGTTCGTATATAACCATACGATGGAGTATCCAAATAAACTGTGGATTTTCGTAGTGATACGGAGTGTTCTAGAGAAATACAAAGGTGAAGTGGGAGTGGTAAAGAAACACTTGGTTTGGTTGTGAATAGCAGTCGCAATTTACTTTGCCCTCTTACTAATCCCTTTCTTTGTCTTTACTTAATACCTTCTGTACACCGTTTAGGCTAATTGGTTTTCTTCATTCCTCACCGTTAGGCACCAGCCTAACGTTTGGAAGAAGACTATCCAATTTGCGTAATAGGTGTACTATCTCCTAAACCAAGGAGTACTCGCAACCTGGGAGAAGGTAAAAGGAAAAGACAACTGAATAGTCCTATTCGTTTTCTCCAGAACCGGAAACCATCCTCGAATTAATTCCTTCGAGTTCGTATAACCATACGATGGTTTTATCCAATGGAAGTGAACGTTCGTAGTAATACGGGGTGTCCTGGAGAAAAGGGTAAAAGTAGGAGTGGCAATGAGTTGTGCAACTCTGACAATCCAAAAGCCAGTTTTTAAGAAGGTTCGGTTAACTTGGTCACTGAGTCATAGTCTAGGGTCGGGTCATGGTCGCTGCTAGAGAGAGAGAGAAAAGAAACACTCAGCGTGCACTCTAACCTAGATCAGAATGGTTACCAATTTATCTAATCAGGAAACCTCCCACTGTAATGTCAAATTCTTCTCCAAACCTAATAGAAGAATTAGTCGGGATCACCCGAGGAGTAAACCAACTCATCAGTGGGAATCGGGATCCAACTATCATCGCATGATAAGATGACGGAATCTGCTCATGTTATCACACTCCAGAAGGTATGGGCATATCTGACAAGTTTCAGTTTCTTTAAAAACTCCCGATGTGATTTTTGCCCAATGCTCTTATGACCTTGACTTTGGCCAACAAATCATAAGTCACATGTCAAGTTCTACCCGTCATTCTCTAGGTTGATTTGAACCCACCGGTACCTACACTTGACTTTGGCCAACAAGGCAGTACGACTGTCCTAAACCAACGCATCTATCTATGCTGCATATGAACACCCAATAGCTACCAAATACTGTGCCTTAACTTTGGCCAACAAACACAACTTGAATACTATTGACTATCCATATGAAACGATGGAGGGCTACGAATGGTTTCTGGCGAAAACCTTTAACGTAATGAATTTGATATCGTTGAAGGAACCGGATAGCTTTATAAAAATATAGTGACGAAAACCTTTGCTAAAGAGGTCACTCCCGGTGAAGAGATCTCGGCTCTTTCCCCGTAGAATGAGGTGCAGGATATTCCAACCGAATACCACGATGCAAAGCAAAAGTAATTGGCTATAGTGAAGTTATTGCCCTGACGCAAACTCCTGTCCAAGGGGTCAATCCCGGTGAAGGGATCTCGGCCCTTGCCTCGTCGACTGAGGTGCTGGATATTCATAACCGAATACCACTGTGCAAAACAAAAGAGAACGCCTTTCCAATAACAGTTTTTGAAAAAATGTTCCAACAATATCAGAATAAGTTTGTTTAGCTTGCACTGATCCAAATCAACGCAGTCCCATCAATTGATCACACCAATAAAGAACGAAAATAATGATGTACGTATATGCCATCCGCATTCACCACTGGGTCCCGTCATCACCCGTTAGGTTACTTAACTAACGACAGAGCGGGGACAGGACTAGCGCGGATGCAAAACATATACAATATCTACTAGTATATATATCAATATATAATATTCGCTCAAGGCGTGATAAAATGCAACATCACAGAGAGTAATAAGCATCACAGAACAATACATATATCTGGGATCTCCGGGTTTCATAGAGCCGCTACTGAAATCCGACGTTCCCCTGGTCCTGTGGATAGCCTGTGCAATGAAATCCTAGACTACTACGGGCGCGGCAAGTTACCCGCCAAAACCTGAAGCGAGGCAGCCCCCTTCAGCAACGTGAATGAACCACCCGGCACTTCATGGAATCCGGTAACTTGGGCACCCCTCCTGGGTCAACCTATACCCCCTACGAGTGCGGCGAATAGCCCGTCAATTCTAGAGTGAAGCCCCCTCCGTCTCAAAGCCATGAGATGCTGGCTCGTTGCCCTCTAGAACCCGGCTATCCGTGCACCCCTCCGTGGGGTAATCCTAGTACAGTAAGTAAAAATATATAGACAACGGGTACATCGACCTCAGCCCGGTCGTGCCCCAAAAGAATAATATAAAGACAGGCAGTGACGGCAGTCCACATGTCGGACGCTCGCCCCGTAAAATCAAATGTACATATACAACAAAACTGTACTAACACTGCATCCAGGCTATACCCACGACAATCCGCAACATCACAGCACAACACAGAACATCAACGTGAATGTCACGTTCGCAAATCCGTCTAAAAGGGCTATAGCAGTTAGATAGGATTTACCAATCAAATGACATTCACGGTCGCAGATATAATGTAAATACTGTGAACTAGCATGTTTAAAATTTTTTGAACGATCAAATTTACCGAAGTGGGCCCCAAGCATTACTGTAGCACTCAGAGAAAATCTGGGCCCAAACAGAATATCCCAAAACCCCTATTTCCAACCCAGAAGCATACTGTGAAAATTTGGTACAGCGTTGACTTTTCTCCACCATGGAACCGCGGCCAAACCAGAGGTTTGGCCGCGTTTCCGCGGTCGTACTAAAGCATCACCTTACCAAATTTTTGCAGAATGCTTACAATTCCCTGCACATGTTTCTGCAATGTACTGAAAAAAATTTTGAGCCAAAACAAAATCGACGGAAACCTGATGCATTAGAAAATACGTTTTTTGGGATTTTTGTTCGATCGAGTTCTAAACATACTAGAGCAAGCTAGACTTGGTTAATGGCGTGGCTCTGATACCAGTGTAAGTGCACGGCGGTGCCCCGGCCATCAATCCGACACCGGAATGCGGAAACGAAACTTTTCTAAAAACTAGAAACTGGCACCACCGCGCACAGAAACTCCGGATCGTGCCATTAACCTACTCCTAGCTAACTAGAAAATGGGAAGAGAGATATACCGAGCGATCCGTGTCCTTCGGTCTTCTCGTCGTCGTCCTGATCTCCCCGCAGAATCTCCATTCGTCACCTCCTCGTCGAAAAGGGCACCACGTAGATGAATTCTTTTACGGGCACCCACGTCTGGACCGAGGCAACTCGGGTGCGAAGTTGGTAAGCCGACGCGTCCAAGAGTGCTGTAGGCTAGTGTAGAAACCATTGTCTCATTTGGGGTTTATGAAGTTGCCTTTTGATGATGTGGAGGAAAGCAAGAACTTTGGAGAGAGGCTAAAGGATTTTGTTGCTAGCAAAAATATGAATAATTTCTCCACCCAAATGAACCCCTTCTCTTCCTTTAGGTGGCCGGCCTCTTCTCATGGTGGAGAGAAAAAGAATGGAATAAATACAAGAGGAGAAAATGTGTGATATGAGAAGAAAAATCACAAAAAAGGTCCAATCCAAATCCAACTCAAACCTATCATCAAACCCCATCACATTTAATGCAAAGCCAAGTGATTAAAAGGGAATCTAATGATGCTAATCATATCATGAAGCCCTCATTTACAAGAAACCCCCTACAAAAAAGATAATTTGTACAACTGCAAATAACCCCCTCCATCAGAAAGTCCGGCCGTGAAGGAACAAAGGAAAACTGGCCGGAACGGAATGCAAACTGGCAACTTCAAAAAACTGATCCCGTAATAAATTACAGGAAAACCCCGTGACTGCATATACATGCCCGCATTTGTATTCCTACTGAATATAAACGCAAAGAGACAAAATCTACAGTGTATAATACTAGGATCCGGCTTAAACCAAAGCCCGCTAGTAAAATCCGTCCGATCACGATCCGTGCAATACCGCACGTATCCGATCGAACCCTGCCATATCTCCATACGGCCTCTACAGTGTTTCGCCTGGAACTTGAGTAACTGTGTATGGGGGACTCTAAAAACTCGTCAATACTATGGCTGTGGATTTAACCACTAGCACGTCAGAGGTATTAGCCATACGTGACGGGCTACCAGCTATTCACCAAAAGGGACGTCGATGAGCGAACTCATCGTGACACCCTACTGAGCTTGTCAGTGGCAATATCCGTACAGTCCGGTCCGTTCGTCTATGAGCATCGCATGGCGGGCCTAGAGGATCGGTAAAAGTCAGACCCCCAAAAGCGGTACAAGTCGTGTCGGAGTGTAGCCCAGAACACCTTGAGATACTACTGGAATACCTACCAGTAAATCTCCTGCCTTGGCTAAGGACTTCGAGTAATGGCTCTCCTAGACACAGCGCGACCTCACCCCCAATACCGGGAGAGACGAACCCCTGCAGATCCGCTCACTGCCTCCATGTAGCTTGGGACTGTACCCAACTAAAACCTGTTTGCACATCTCTTTTGAGCGTGGTAGGGTAGTAATCAAAGTACAGTGGGAACTCACACGAGACAAATGACGATCTCAGGTCGATGAACTAACCTGTACACATGTCACCAGGGAACTGCTATCTGACGTCAGGTATAAGACCAACTAGCATGTTCCCGGCGAGTCCTGTCCGGTGTACGCATAACCCAATGAGCACCTGTATACATCTTAGGTGAACCAACTGACACCAGTGGCTTGTGAGATTGGCCACCGCCCCTCGTCGGGGTCTTGACTGTATACACTAGTCTATTCTGGAGTATCGATGCCCTGTCTCGAAACTCCCACTACTAGGGACCTTTTAAGGATGTGCTTATAGACCCCAGCTCCCACGTATATGATCGCCCTTATACTGCTGGTAGTCAAGCAAGAATCCTAGAGGCTCTATCAACGCGCAATAGTGACCTGTAAGGTCACCTAAAGCAGTACACGATGATAAAGGTAAACCAGATAGCATACTATCATCTTGAGTAAGATTGTCCTACTAGCATAGGTCCTATCTCAATCATTGCAATCACGTGCCTGTGATCCAATAATTGACTCTGAGGGCACTATATCCAACACGCAGTGTCGAGTGTTTAGAGTCCCACACAGAGAGTTTCCCTGCACTGAGCGAAACATATAGAGGCCGTATGGTTTTACGGCATGGCTACGATCACTTACGTGCACTTGTGTACGTATGCTGTTCGGGCAGACAATACTAGTGGGCTTTGGTTTAAGCCGGATCCTAGTATTGTATGGATGGATTTGTTTTGTCTTCTGTGCATTCGCATTCTATGGAATTCGGATGCGGGTGTGTATGCACAGTTGTGAGGAGCGAAGAAGAAGGAAGTGCCTCATTAGGGTTTTGACAGTTGATTAGGTCAAAACCATAAGGAGGCGGGCTCATTAGGGTTTTGACAGTTGATTCGGTCAAAACCACTATGAGGCGGACTCATTAGGGTTTTGGCAGTTGGTTCGGTCAAAACCATTATGAGCCGGGGACATTATTTACTAATCTTTTTAGTGATAATTATGATATGGCTAATTGCTTTGACCATTTGACCATACTTGACTTTGTTGACCGTTTGACCAAAGTTGACTTGGATCTTCATGAGTGGTCTAGAGTATTCTTTGGTTTTCCTTTTCTTTTTGTGATGAAAATGGTCAAGTCAAGCAAGCCATCAACTTTATCATGAAAAGATTAGTCATGATGATGTTTATGTATTATTGTAACCATGGTTCATATTCTTGATTCATTATTATTTTCTCATTCTCTCTCTTGATATGAGAATGCTCCATGGTTCTCCTTCATCTTCCTCCTCTTGAAATTTCCTTTGATCTCATGTGTTGAGAGAATAAGGAAGTAAGTTGACAAAAACATCCATCTACTACTTCTACACAACCTAGGACATCAAGCCTAGCGATCTTGTTGGCCTAGTTGCCTCGGCTCGAGGTGGAGCTCGGAACACAAACTCTCGGGTGGATCGTCTTCGACTCAAGGAGGCTGCGGAGGTGATCAAGATCCAGATCGATCCTCGGAGCTTGGATGGACGAGCAGGACAGCGGAGAGAAGACCCGAAGGACCGGTATCGTAAGGTATAATCTCTATGACATAGTAGATAGAACCTCAAGTAGTTTGCTAGGTTTTTGTTTAGCAAAGATCCTCTTTTTAGTCCATGTTGCTTTGTGTCAAAAAATTATTTTTTACCGTTTCCGCCTCCCCGTAAGAACCAAGGTGAGCAACGTGGACTTACAGCATTATCAGTGAGCTGCAGCTTTGCAACTCGAACCCAAGCGACATCTGGCACTTGTGCTGTTTCCGGGTCATCTTCAATACTCTAAGCCTATTCCTCAGCTTCTAAGGGGCTCTCTTTTCATGAGAACTGCTTAGGGTGCAAGGCCTGAATTGCTTCACCCCATGTGCTTCTGCCTCGGGCCGGTTCATCAAGGTAGCAGTCTGCTGCTGTGGTCCCTCCAGGAGGCTACGAATCGCCTCAAGCAGTACCTTCTGCTCATTGATCGGAGCAGCTACGGCCGATGCAATTGGTAGGCATGGTGGAGTGTTGTTGAAGTTGGTACTAGTGTCGTTTGGGGAATCCATAATCTTGAAAGAAAAATTTGGGTTAGGACAGATTCAAAATATATGAAATTGGAAGATTCAATGAATATATTATGTAAAGGAAGTTTTCAGTTGCTGGTTCTTGTGTTATATTCTTTAGGTTTTCCACGTAGAGCTGACCTGCATGTCCATACAGAACTGACCTGTATGTCTACACAAATCGGACCTGCACGGGCCACCAACAAACCTGTAACGCCCCGCTTCTCAGAGTACGGGCAGAGGCCGCGACGAGGCCACTACATATTTACTCAGAAGTAAACACGCTAAGTGTATCTAAGCAATATAAAATAAAATGTACACAAGAGACAAGATGTAAATGAACAGCAACTTTATTTATTAACATTCTTTTTACAATACAATCGAAACGAAAGTACATGTACTGAAAGCAATGCTCTAAAAATGGCAAAACAGAAATGAAAATGAAATGTACAAGTAAACAAGAGCTCCAGGTCGAAGACTAGCTGATCCAAATCCTCACTGGTGGGCTCTGTCTCCAAAAGGTCCGAATCACTTGGCAACATTCCAAAGAAAAAAGAAAGGAATGTCGTCAGCGAACAATCGCTCGGTAAGTCCCAAAAGTAAGAATAGACAGAAAGAGAGGGTAACTTTTAAAGTTGTATTATATTGTTAACTCTGTTGTTTGTAGCTTGGTACAGAAGAGGCCAGTGTATACAAGAGGAGTTTCACTATCCCGGAGACTAACGTATACGGAGTACAAGGAACCGTTCAGCCACGGTACAACGGCAATGGAGATTCAGGTTAGGTGACTTATGGTTGCAGTCTTATGACACTTTTAACACCTTCCGTACCAATCTACCCCTTTTAAACCCCGCGATGTCTTCTTTGTATTGTTTGTATTGTATTGTAAATTGTATAGATGGATGACTTGCCGAAACCATGATATCAGTAATGGAACGGATATAATGGAAGAACATGTAAATGGAATATATTCATGGTTCGGTTCAGTCAATACAGATTGATATAGATTGCATAGATGGATTCATATTGAATCATGTTGTATTTTAGTTTGTACTTGAATCACATTTAAGTCAGATTGATTATATAGAGACTCAGCCTGAGTCATACATTTTTAAAAGAACTTGAAATCCTGATTGTTTTGGCGTTATCGGTAACTGCTATACATGGATGACAGAATTTGTGTCTTTTTCCAAGATAATTACCGTATTGATAACACCGTTTGTTAAGTTGTCTACCTTAAATAGGCAAGCACATCTATCTCCGGCTCCCTGAGGCTCAAGAGACTGGCCCCGCTTAAACCTATGTTTACTAATGTCCTTATTGTAATTTAGTATAACTTGAGAGGGTTTTACGTAAAAATAGTTTTGGTATAATTCCAAAATACACCTCAAGCATTTAATTATCGTCTTTAGGGTTTTCATTGATGTATATTTAATAAATGTGACATTTCTAGTGAATAAAACCTAATTTCATAATATATGGTATTTATTTGAAATATGAATATTGTTTTGAATTATCATGGTAGTTTCATGTAATATTTGAATTCTTTTCTTGAGTTTTGGAAACATGCAATAATATATATATATATTTAAAATAAGTATTTTAGTAATATTTATATATACATATTTAAAGAAAATAAATTTATTTATTTTCTTGTAAAATCTCATTTTCTGAAGAAAAATGTATAAAAATTCATCGACATCGAATGCTCCTTACGGAGGTCTGCATCTCGCTCAACTAAGCCCGATAATGTGCGAACGGGGTCCCCAAAAATGGGTTGTAGAGACGCAATTGCATGGAAAATTAAATACACTTTTTAAAGAAAACGGTCTTATAAGTTAAAGGGATTTATTTGTAAAGTCGTGTTTCCCGTATTCTATTGTCCTAAAATTCATCGTGCTATAATAGATACGTGTGTTGTGAGGAGGTAGGTCATTACCTTGTGGACTATCTAAACGTATAGCAAGGAATTATGATGGTTTATATCAAAACTAAAATATATGGTATTTTTCTGAAAAAGTATGATAAAAGTTACAAAAATGATTATTTTGATGTATAAGTTGTTTTGCTGAGTTTGTTAATGTTTATTAATCAACATATAAGAATATGGTTTTATCTTATTAAAGAAAAGTGTAGTTTTTAAAGAAAACTGAATCGGAAGTCAGATTAACTCCACTTTCGTCGGTTTTTAGAAATGGAAAATTTTAAAATATGAGATGAGATGGGAAAAAGGGATTTACTGGCTTATAAAGTAGAGGGGAGAAAGATGAAAAGTACAGAAGTGCCGGTGCGTCATTTCGTCGCCGGAAACTCCTTGTGTCGTCGCCGGAACTTTGTCGGAGTTTCGCCCTTCGTTAACTCCACTTGCACACAATAAGAACTTGGAAATTTCTTGAGAGTTTTGGCAGGGAATTGTGAGTGAGGGGGGGTGATATGAGGGGTGGTATTTATAGGAAAGGCTAGGGTTTAATGTAGTGAATGGGTGTAATAAAATTTGTAATAAAATAGGATTAAATGTGAATTTTATTGCGCTCTAGAATAATTCAGAGTAAACAAGCAGTGGGGTAGGCCAAACGTTGCTGGAGGCAAAAGATGAAGGCAGTACCGTTGGTTTGGACCAGCGGCATCGGTCAAAATTGGCTTCATGCCGGTTTTGTACCATCGGGGGTGGGTTGGTGATGGTGCATTGGGTCGGAGCCGTTTGGTATTCTACAGTGCACATGTTTATTTATTCTGTAACTTACCCTATTACGTGTAGTCCACGTGCAAACTCTTAGGCTTCTAAAAGATTAAAAGAAATTAAAACAAAAGGATAATATGGCTGATAGGATTTGAACTCTGGTGCTTTGTCTCAGCAGTGCAAGGTCTTACCAATAAGCTACAAGCTCTTTCTTTCTGTTCTGAAGCAAAACAAATTCTTATATCATTCACAAAAAATCAAATACCCCAAGTGTACATTAACTTTTAATTAATTTTCTTTACACAGAATTTGGAGTTGTTACAAGAGAGCTCTTTACTATCTAATGAGTTCTCCTGGGGGCAGAAAGCAACTACTCCCCAATCGAAAAGCACTGCTTGGCGCCGATCTTCGCAATAATGAAGCTCAGACATTACTCCTTGGTGCATGAGGTCCATCTCATATCAAAGGTGGATCCTCTTAAGTATCTGATGTCATAGGCCATACTAATGGAAAGGCTTGCCAAATGAGCCGTACTGCTGATGGAATTTTCGATAACATATCGATCCCTCAAAGCGGTGAAAGGACAAGCCATCGTCGGCTTTCTTGCGGAACGTCTGATACCAATCGATTCTCCCCTAAACTATGAGTTACAGGATGAACACGCGTTCGATGCAGTCGAGGAGGAGAAGGAAGTCAAGTCTTGATGGGAGCTCTACTTCGATGGAGCATCTTCCATAAAGTGGCGAAAGAAGAACACTCCCATAATCAAAGCTGGGATGGGTCTTATCTTCATGACCTAATAAGGAGGAATATTATAATATACTCTCTCATTGATGGAACTAGAACAAATAATGAAGTGGAATACGATGTTTTGATAGCAGGTCTTGAGATCACTATCGATATGGGGATCAAGGACCTCCTAACATATGGAGATTCTCAACTGATTTTTGGCCAAGTAAATAGTGACTATCCGAAGCCTTTCCTATACCCTGGAAATGCAAGCCAGAACTAATAGTGTATGGCGAAAGAGTGCAGCTGCTGCTGACCCAAATCCTTTCCTATACCCTGTAAAGTGTACCGTGAGCAGAAAACATCAAAGCGGACGCATTTGCGAAGTTGGCTAAAGAATTGGCCGATGAAGATCTCAATGACGTAAGGATCATTGTTCATAGCCGCAGGATCCTGGCGCCAACAGATATATCTTCGGAAGCCATGATAGCACTATCCAAAGAAAAAGAGTAACACCCTAATAGAGTTATACAATATTAACTGGTATTTTAAAACCTGCTTTATATTCCTTTTACTTATTTATTTGGGTTGCGATTGTTTCGAATAATAGAAGTGGATATCCTACCTGACCCGCATGAGTGAAACCCGGTATGGTGCTACATTAACATGTTTATCTAATATTTAATAATAAACAAAATCCATGAGAATCTAGTATAACTGATATTTCTAGTATTAAATTATATCCATATATCTTTTGTAGCCATACGTTAGAGGTAAAACATCTCAACTGTCATCTAGTTATTTCATTATCACATGTTTATACTATTATTTATCATGAAATCCGGAAATCAAATAATTACTAGATTTAGATATATATTTAGAATCCTTTTCAAATCTTAAACTGGGGATATAAGCTATTTAAATAATATTCTTGCATTATGGTTTAAAATGTTACGTATAGGTATTATTATATTTTCTATAAGATTTTGGTGGAGACAGAGCGAAGTTTAGTTTTATCTTTTACACGCTATTATTTATTTTTAACTATAATATATATATAACCTAATATCAACAATATTATACTATATAATATACTACATATATACATTATTATAATTATATTTTTACCCTAAAAACAAAAACCATCTCTTTCCCCCATCTTTCTATTCTCTTTCTCCCTTGTCTCCCCATGCCCTAACCCACACCGCCTTCGATCTCACACCTTCCCCATCTCATCTTCGAATCCAATCTCATCATCATCATCCTCAACCACCTCCTCACCCTCTCACAGAGAACTCATCTTGCTTTCGACTTGCTCTTCTTCTTCTCTAACCCGAGCACAACTTCTTATCACCTCGTCGTCGCCAGAAACTGCCACTTCCTCGTCGTCATCACCTCCTTCTTCCTTGACCCACACCATCACTACACCCGTTTCCTTTCACCACCCATCATCTCCATGTTGTCATCTCCCTCTTCATCCCATGACCCATCACCATAACCCACTATTTTTCTCACCGGAATCGTCAACAACCTATCATCAACGTTGCACCCTACCTGCACCGATTACCTCCTCGCCTCCTTCGACCGGCGGAGTTCCTGCCTTTAGCCACCACCTGAGAATCTAATCTCCTTTGAAACCCATCTTCCTCATCTCCAGCCAAGCCGCACCCTCCTTCTCTCCTTTCTCGTCATCCACACAAGTACCCCTCACCATGACTGATGCAACCATCACCCATCGACCCGCATCTCCTCGTCGTCGCCCTTGTCGAGAGAACCCAACGCCATCATCGCCATCTCCTGCACTATCTCCTCACCCTCTTTTCGAGCACTAATCTAGCCGCAACCCTTATCGATGCAACCTTCTTCTTCCTCTTCTTTTCTCCTGCACACGACAACACCCAACTCCGATAATCATTACCTTCAACATCAACCGAGATCCGTCGCTACCCCTACCGGCGTTTCCATTGTTGTTGTTGAACCATAGCCGTTCACCACCATGCCATCACCATGTCACCACCATACCCAGACCATGCCACCACCATGTCACCACCATACCCAGACCATGCCACCATCATGCCCAGACCATACCCGCTTCATGCCATGCCGTTGTGCCATGCTTGTGCCCATTTGCATGCCACCATCGCATCAGTCCCATGTCACCGCCATGCCCAGCACCGTGTTGTATCGTGTCATGCCGAGCTACTACACACCTTCATCACAGTTGACTCCATTGTCTTTTTGATTCTCCATGAAATAACAGTCGATCAAACTATTGACGTCGTCGCCTGCACATCAAACGTTGTTCCTGAGGAATGTTTCTAAACTTGCAACATGCTACATTATATATTCCAATATTTATATAGTTATTTATATATCCGCATTTTAATATTTAGCAAGTTATTATCAATATACAATTTTATAGCATTAATTCGTATTTTGTATCAATAACAAGTTTATCATGTTGCATACTAATTCATTATAATTTCAATGTATTTCCATTGTACTTTCATTATCCTTTACCTAGATTATAGTATATCTCGTAGCAAACGTAAAACTCTATTAAAAATAGGTGTGTGTGTGTGTATAAATTAATTATACGTAACAATATAAATAATATATATTAGTTATTTCTACAGTATTTTAAATGAACTGGTTACTGTTCTCCATCAAGTATTTATCCTCTTTAATACACACTGCCTCACATGTTCACGACACGTTATCTTGCCTGTTACTTGGATAATTTACTAATGCCGACAATCCTGAGTTGTTGTCCTGATGGACATGACTTGTTGTCTAGATAGACAAGACATGTACCTGCTTATTCCTGTGTTGGCATGGGGTAGATATCGTTAATATCTGAATTGAACACGAAACCTGGGGGAAAAGGGGAGGAAATAATTAAACCCAACTTGTAACTCAACAGTTCACTACCTTCCAGAGACTGCTCGGTCCATACGGGATTCGAGCCCCAGAATGATGATGCTGATATCATTCGTCTATACATGATATTGTTTTTACTGCTTAGCGGCATATCTCAGATTCAGCCCCGAGGGTCATGACCATGGTCCCGAACATGCACGGGATACTATTGAATTATATCGTGAATTCCATTAATTGGTTTCAAATACTATTAGGATAGATAACCTAGAAACATAAATTTTAGGATGCACGTGACATACTTATAACCTGCTGTTATATCACATGCGCTTGTTTGTTTGTAATTATACTTCATTTTGCACATGACACCATATATATACATTGCTAAATTTATTATCATGATATTTATGATGCACCGACGTCTGTGTTTTGCATGACCCAGATACTTTTTTCAGCATGTGAATACTTCGACAGGATCACCGATCAGTGAGGACCACCTCATTGATATAGCTCTTATGCCGGTTAGTTATTCCTTAGATCTTTATTGCTTCTGCTAACTTTTCCGGTTATTTTTTTGTGGCTATTGGACATGTGATAGATAGATTTAGTAGTTTATCATTCTTGATTACTAATTGACAGCCTTAATATGACTATGGAAGGATATTTCCTTACCGTAGATAGCATGGCTAGTTTTGTTACGTCCCGAAATTTTGGTATTTTGGGAAGCGGGACGTGACAAGGTTTTGTTGGTATCAGAGCCATGGGTTTTAGATGAGTTAGGGCTTAGTTCAATTTGTAGTTGGATATGGTACCCAATACATTGTCCTTAAAATCCAGAATTCTAAGAACATGTTCTGCCACATTATTGTCTTGTCATTCAAATTCTTGAATCTTATCTTTCACTTAAACTCTTTTTTCTCGACAATATGGAAATGAAATTGCATCTAAATTTGGAATCCTTCTGATTCCTTATCGTTTCTCCCCTTTATTCTTTCGATTCTGATACTAGGATTTTGGTGACTTGGATGGAGTTGTGTGATTGTAACTATGTACCGTGGTATGATTACAATGCGGTACTCTAGTTAGGTAATATGGAGTCCTATTCGATTCATTTTTTTACTTATGTTCGTTGTACTGCTTTATTTCTCTTGGCTTCATTTGCTTACAAATTTATGCCTTATTGCAAACTTGAATCCAATAAACGTGTTATATCTTTCCCTTTGTTCATAATGACCAGTCCGTTTGCATTTCGAAAAACAACGAGTAACACAGGAGAGCATATGATGATTGCAGTAGTGGGAGATTAACCCAAGCGGGAGCTGGTAAAAACCGCTTAAAAGCCGAACATGTATAAGATGTTTGATTTAAGAAGTTGTTGGGTTCCCTAGGTCGCCGCTGGGTTTCGGGAGGCATCGACAGTGCCATTTTCAAAAAATTGGCACGCTAAAGAATCCTAACCTATAATCTAAACTAGATATTTACACAAAACAAGCATGCAAACAAATTTACATCTAAGTGAACAAGGAATAAAACCTTTGTAGACCGGTCCTTCACTTCAATAGCTCAATGTAGTAGTCCCTTCGCTCCAAGTAGTGAACCCCCTGACTCTAGAAAGGCCCCAGCAGATGAAAGCAACAAGCTTGCTTGAATTCTTCGAGGCCGAAGATGATCTACGTCGAGAAAACACCAATTCAAGCTACCTCTTCACTAATATGGAATTAGTGAAGCAAACACCCTAAACTAAATGTCTAATATAGTAGAGTATGATGAAGTAGGAATTTTGCTCACTTTAGATTTATTTTTCTCACAATATTTCTTCAGCTCTCATGAAGCTAGAAAGCTTGAGGAAGGAGATGAAGAAAGCAACCATGGAATAAAGCATGTGAAGAATGAATCATGTGGTGAGAATAGCAAACATGGGAGAGTTAATATCATATACTAACTCATGTAAAGACTAAAACATGGCTAAACAATAATGATTGGGTTAATAAATATCTTCAAGTAAAACAAAATTAGTGGACTTGGTCAATGGTTCCACAAGATTCTACAAGTTTCAACCATGTGACAATTTCGAACTAATTTGATTTACTTTAAATAAACAAAACCTTACATTATTATAAGCATGGTGTGAGCCTCATACACCCATATAGCATGTGGCATCAAGCATGACACAAATGATGTACATTAATATATATCACATATATAGTAAGTGTACACAAGTGAGAAATAGAATTCTTAAGTGAGATAATATTAGTTAATGTAAATTAATATATCACATATATAATTATACATCAAATTATTAAATCAACACTTGATTTAATAATCCAGCTAAATCACATATAACCGACTAATATCATATGTATCAACTTATCGAATCAACACTTGATTCGACAGGCCGGCTATATTACATATAACCGACCAATATCACATATCGTGAGAATAGAATACGGTATCATATACGCGTATTAATCTCGGTCCCGCATATATCATATATGTGCTCTTATTTTGTTTCTCTTGAGCCAGGAAAGCTCTGTATAGGACTCTGAAGACTCGTCAATACGCCGGCAGTAGGTGGTGATCATATTAGTCACCCATAAGCCACAAGCGGTATGCCAAACGTAACGGCCACCCGGGTATTGAGCGATCAGAAGATCAACAAGCAAGCCTGCTCATACTCCTGCAAATCCAATCAGTAACACTACTGTACAGTCCGGTCTATTCGTCTGTTATGTCACATATCGCGGCCTGGGGTGGTATAACGTTAGACCCCAATAGCCTGATAAGTCACGCTGATCTGAGGCTCATAACAATTTGAGAAACTACTGATAACACTTATTGGTAGATCTCAGCAACCCTGGCCAGGGATTTCCTGTTATGGCCAATTAAGCATAGCGCAACATCAACCCCCAATACCGGGAGAGACGAAATCCCCTCATATCGCTCATTGCCTGTATGTGACTCGGGACTATACCCAAAAACCACCGTTTTGCACGATCTCTTGAACGTGGTAAGGTGAAAATCAAAGCACGATAGGAATCACACAAGACTTTATGACGATCCTGGGTTGACAGACTAACCTGTACCGGTGTCACCAGAGAACTGCTATCTGACGATAGGTATAATACCTTCTAGGAGTTCTCGGCGAGTCCGTTCAGTGTACCTAGTCTCTACTGGGCACCCGTATACCATCTCTGGTGTCAAACACCAATGGATATGGGATCATACATCGCCCATCATATGGGTCAAGAAGCGTATACGCTAGTCTACTCTGGAATATCGATGCCCCTTCTCGATACTCCCACGACTAGGAAAAATTGAAGGATGTACTTACCGAATACATCTACCGCACTAGTATGATCTACAACATAATCTTAGTAGTCAAGTACTCATCCTAAGGGCTTTATCAACATATAATAGAGAGACAATAAGTGTACATGTTAAGATAAAGATTAACCAGATAGCATACTATCATGTCGAGCAAGAAAGTCCTCCTTATATATGTCTAAGCATCCACTATAATATACATCACATGAATAATAATGGCCTCTAGGGCATACATATAACTAACAATCTCCCACTTGAACTATGGCCATTTGTTTTAGTATCTCATACCCAACGCCCCATAAAAGTCTCTCTAGGGAAAGACCTATGTGAGTGGATCCTCCGTGTTATACTTCGCGTCAACTCTCCTTACCTCGATCCCTTAGAAATCAACTATCTCCCTGAACAAGTGATACATGCCTCAGAATATGTCTGGATCGCTGATGGGACCGGTGTTCCTAGGCCAAAGCCACAACTCCATTGTTGTCACAATAACAATTGTTGGACGCTCAATGGTAGGAACCATGTTTATCCCATGAACAAGAATTATCGAGACATTCACTTTGATAGCATCGTTGGTAGCGACGTATTCAGCCTTTATCGTCTAGTTTGCCACGGTATATAGCTTGGAACACTTCCAACAACATACCGTCTCTCCACTGAGGGTAAAGACAAAGCCTGAGACTGACTTTCAGTCGACCTTATCACTCTGGGACCTAGAATTGGTAAAGGACTCCCACTGGAGTTCACCTTTACTAAACACCAAGAACATATCTTTCGTGCTTCTCAAGTACATAAGAATGTCCTTGACAGCTATCCAGTGATTCTCTCACGATCCGATTGATTCCTGATCATTACACCTAGTGAGTTAGCTACATCTGGTCTGGTGTATAATATCGCATACATAATAGAGCCTACTGCCAAAGCATAGGGTACCCTTGCACGCGAGCTCTTTCCAAATCAGTCTTGGAAGACATCTTTTTGGAGAGAGTGATTCCTGAGTAAGTGGGTGAACCACCATACTTAGAGTCTTCCATACTAAACCCCTTTAGTATGGTGCTTATGTACCTGGATTTGGGATACTCCCAACATCCACTTAGATCTATCACCATAGATCATAATCTACAAGATATCGTAGGTATCATCCAGATCTTCTGTTACGCCCCGTTTCCCAGAGTATGCTAGATTGGACACGTGACATAGCCAGCCATGCTACCTGTGGGTAGGAAGTATCCCTCCACAGTCACATTACGGCTGTAGAGATATCGAGAACAAAATAAAACTATCTAAAACATGTCCATAAACCAAGATAACATGAGTCAATAATAATAAAATGCGGAAGCGAAAGATCCAATACAAAATAACTGGAATGTATGTCCCATAGTGCAGGCTCACATCAGGAAATAAATGTAGGAAAGAAAACTAACTACTGCTGACACTCACAGCTCAGCCTGTCGGCTGAAGTACTCGTGCTCAGACTGCGACAGTGGTACAGAATCTGGACCATGCAAAACCCAGACATCAGCGCGTCAAGTCATCAATTAATAACATAATAAACAGGGTAACAGGCAATGCAAATATAAACATGAATAAAGCAAGGGTAACAATAATATAAATCAGAGCAGTGCAGGGTAATGTGCAGTGGGTAACCTAAACTGTTCTATCAGGTTTTCTGTTCTAAAGTTTTTGAAACCAAATTGATGAATCATCGATGTAACTCAATAGTATCCCGTGCATACCCGGGACCACGGCCCCAGATTCTCGGACTGAAACCGAGACATGCCGCTAGGCACTAAACAGGAATATGTACAGATGAATGATGTCAGCAGCATCATTCCAAGGCTGGCCTAGCCTCTAAAACTGATCAGAACAGGTAGCGAACTGTTGAGTTACAAGTCAGGTTTCACCTTTGATTTCCCCATACCCCCAAGTTATATGTGTATGTCAAGTCAGGTATCCCGTAATCAAGGAGTAATGCCAACACAGGATCAGGTAAACAGGTTTATCTGGATAGACAACAGGAACGGTCCATGAGGACTACATGTCAGGTTTGTTGGCATTAGACACAAGATCAGGTAACGGGTCAGGTCATGGTACATCAGGTCAAGTTAAGCAGTATACGGTACCATGTCGGGTCAATCAATATGTTTATAGCAAGTCAGGTCAAGATGTAAACGATATCATGGTGTGCTCATACTCAGTTATATAATCAAGCATGGTCATCAACAACATAAATTTAAGCAACGAATTAAACAATAAAGAAGCATCGATTGATTAGCGGCACGGTTATCAATTGTGTGTCCGAGGTGTTATCAACATTATAAGAATACAACATGACAGTTAGGGCCGTTAAATCATGTTAACCAGTTTAAGAATTTTATGAATGCAATGATATATATATATATATATATATATATATGTTCCAAGGATGAAATCACAGTTTATGCAGGTTAAATGTACACGAGTGTTCGAATGAAGTAAAACGACAGAGAAAGTGCCACAGGCTACGTCATTAGTGAAAGTGTAATTAACATATGCAAATGTGGTTATTAGGTTGAATACAATAATTGCAACAGGTAGGTTCCAAGTTTGAAAGATAAAATGATATATAACAATATTAAACACGAAAATGGGAAATGATCGTACTAAAGTTAAAACTAAAGGTTTAGGGTGTCATCAATGTGTATGTAAATATTATTTAGCATGTAGCAAAGGGTACTTGCCTCGACGGGTCGCGAATCTGGAAAACGGAACATTAAACGTCGGCGGGAAAAACTCGCGGCGGGTGCACGGTTCACGGAATGAACCCAAACGACAAACAGTGGAACCACACAGATCAGAGTACCTCGCTAGATCGTCGGGACACGTCGTCGGCATGGCCGGATTCCGGCGAGATGCAAAACAGCGAACGATCAAGAATGCAACAAGAAAAGAAAAGAAAATAAAGAAGAAGGGAAAAGAGGATCTGAGAAGAGGTTGATCACGATGATCCGTGGAGGGGTTGTGATTGCCGACCACGTCGACGGAGCTCTGGTGACTTGCATGCATGGAACCATCGGCCAATCAAGAACAGGGAAAAGAACAAGAAAAGGAAGAAGAAGGAAAGAAGGAGAGGAGGGAGTGGTAGGCTTACTGGGTGCGCACGAATACCGGGGAAATGGGGACGAAGTCACCGGCGGAGACTCCCGGCGGCGCAGACGCGTGCAGGGGTGCGCAGGTAGCCGCGGTTGCTGGTGCAGGGTGCACGGGGAGTTGATGAAGGAGGAAGAAGGGTGAAGTGGAGATGACGAGGCGAGGAGGCGAGGAGGCCGGCGGTGAGGGCGTCGGCGTTGGGCTACTGCGGCGAAGGGAGACGGTGGCTGGGTTACGCGAGGTTGGGTTTGCGTTTAAAAGAAAAGGAGGAGGGAAAATATATATATGGGGGGGAGAGAGAGAGATATGGGGAGAGAGAGAAAGAAAGCGCGGGAAAGAGAGAGAAATAGAGACGTGGAGAGAGAGAGAGAGAAGAGGCGGGGCCCACGGGTTAAAGAAAGAAGGAGGGGATTGGTTGGGATAAAGGATTCCCGGGGTTTAGTAAAAAAATTTAATAAAGATTTAGAAATAGGAAAATATATTATGGGTTGAAAAATATATTCAACGGTTTAAAAATCTATTAGAAATTGGGATTTGGCGCAAAGTAAAATATTTCCAAATCGCGCCCGGGTCGGGTCCAAAAATTTGAAATTGGAATAAGAAAATTTTAGGCGGGATCCAAAATTTAAAATGAAGTATTTTATGATCAAAAAGCATTCTCCCAAAACGGACATACGTACGTGCGCGTAGCCGTCCAAACTCGCCTGTTTCACTGAACGGGAGGAGAACACGATGCACGGACGCTACAACAGGGTTAGAGGTGTCAAGCATGCCATGACGAATAGTTTTAATTTTATTTTAGATGCCTTAAATGTTATATGCAGAGATGAATTGACGGGGTAAAATTACAATAAGTAACAATCAAGTAAGATAAATGAAATAAAGGTCACACTCCATTCATAAAGTAACAGAAACTAGTTGCATTGGACTCGGTTGTTACATTATACCCAACTACAAAAAGAATTTCGTCCTCGAAATTCCAAGAATACAAAGATAGATGACAAAATAACTACAAGAAAAGATGAGGAAACTTCTGCCGAGTTTCATCTTCTCGTTCCCAAGTGGACTCTCCACGCGAGCGATTACCCTAAGAAACAAGCACAAGAGGGATCACCTTGTTCTTAAGAACCTTTTCCCTTCGATCCACGATTTCAATCGGACGCTCCTCAAAAGTCAAGTCTTCTCATACTGTTAGCTCCGAATGATCCATTACATGCGTTTCATCACGAACATACTTACGGAGTTGAGATACGTGAAACACATCGTGCACATTCGCGAAGGACTGCGGTAACGCCAAACGATACGCAACCTCACCAACACGCTCCAAGATCTCAAAGGGTCCAACGAATCGAGGACTGAGCTTTCCCCGACTTCCAAAACGAATCACCCCTCTAGTCGGTGATATCTTCAGGAATACCAAATTGTAAGTGCACGGCGGCGCCCCGGCCGTCAATCCGACGCCAAATGCGGAAGCGAAAAACTTTGATTTTGCAAACTAGCAAACCGGCACCACCGCGCACTTTTCACCCGGATCGGGCCATTAACCTAGCAACTAGCAAAGTAAAAGATGGGGTAGAGAAGTATACCGAGTGATCCGAGTCCTTCGGTCTTCTCGTCGTCGTCCCGATCTTCCGCGGAATCTCCGTCCGTCACCTCCTCGTCGGAAAGGGCACCACGTAGCCGGGTACTTTTACGGGCTCCCACCTCTGGACCGAGGTAACTCGGACGCGAAGTTGGCTAGCCGACGTGTCCAAGATATGCTGTAGATTAGTGTGGAAACTTTGTCTCTTGAGGTTATAGAAGTTGCCATGATGGAGGGGAGAGAAAAAATCTTTGGAGGAAAAATGGTGCTCACAATTTTTAGCAAGGAAAAAATGAGATGAAGAAATTGCCACACACTCAAAAATGAAACTCTCTCATTCTCTCCCTCTAATGTGGCCGGCCGCTCAAGAGAATGGTGGAGGGAATCAAAATTCCAAAACCATGAAGGGAGGTGATGGTAGTAAAAGCAATGGGTGACCACATCCAAAAAGAAATGATAACCAAATCAAATCAACTTTCATCGCATTTCCAATCTCAAATAAAGCAAAGAATGGATGGAAAAAGAATCTCATCATGATGCTATATAATGCAAGAAAATCCCTCCACAAAGTGTTATTTGCACACTTGCAAATAACCCCCCTCCATCGATAAAGTCCGGCCGCGAAGGAACAAAGGAAAACCGACCGGAACGGAATGCAAACTGGCAACCTCAGAAAACTGATCCCGTAATAAATTACAGGAAAACTCCGCTACTGCAAATACATGCCCGCATTTGTATTCCTACTGAACACAAATGCAAAGAGACAAAATCTACACTGTACCAAACTAGGATCCGGCTTAAACCAAAGCCGGCTAGTAATATCAGTCTGATCATGATCCATGCAATACCGCACGTATCTGATCGAGCCTAACTATATATCCATACGGCCTCCAGTACTAACCGTCCGATCCTGATCCGTGCAATACCGCACGTATCTGATCGAACCCTGCCATATCTCCATACGGCTTCTACAGCGTTTCGCCCGAAACTTGAGTAACTGAAAGTGTGGTGGACTCTAAAGACTCGTCAATACTATGGCTGTGGATTTAACCACTAGCACGTCAGAGGTATAAGCCAATACGTGACGGGCCACCAGCTATTGACCAAAGGGACGTCGATGAGCGAACTCATCCTGACACCCTACTGATCCTGTCAGTGACAATATCCGTACAGTCCGGTCCGTTCGTCTATGAGCATCGCATGGCGGGCCTAGGGGGTTGGTAAAAGTCAGACCCCCAAAAGCGGTACAAGTCGTGTCGGAGTGTAGCCCAGAACACCCTGAGATACTACTGGAATACCTACCAGTAAATCTCGTGCCTTGGCCAAGGACTTCGTGTAATGGCTTTCCTAGACACAGCGCGACCTCACCCCCAATACCGGGAGAGACGAACCCCTGAAGATCCGCTCACTGCCTCCATGTGGCTCGGGACTGTACCCAACTAAAACCTGTTTGCACGTCTCCTTTGAGCGTGGTAGGGTAGTAATCAAAGTACAGTGGGAACTCACACGAGACAAATGACGATCCCCAGGTCGATGAACTAACCTGTACACATGTCACCAGGGAACTGCTATCTGACGTCAAGTATAAGACCAACTAGCATGTTCCCGGCGAGTCCTGTCCGGTGTACTCATAACCCAATGAGCACCTGTATACATCTTAGGTGAACCAACTGACACCAGTGGCTTGTGAGACCGGCCACCGCCCCTCGTCGGGGTCTCGACTGTATACACTAGTCTACTCTGGAGAATCGATGCCCTGTCTCGAAACTCCCATGACTAGGGACCTTTTAAGGATGTGCTTATAGACCACCAGCTCTCACGTATATGATCGCCTTCATACTGCTGGCAGTCAAGCAAGAATCCTAGGGGCTCTATCAGCGTATAATAGCGACCTGTAAGGTCACCTGAAGCAGTACACGATGACAAAGGTAAACCAGATAGCATACTATCATCTCGAGTAAGACTGTCCTACCTGGATAGGTCCTCCCTCAATCATTACAATCACGTGCCTGTGATCCAATAATTGACTCTGAGGGCACTATCTCTAACAATCTCCCACTTGCACTCAAGGCTAATTATTGCGATGTCGCATACTCACAGCCCGTGTGATACCGAACACCCAACTCCTCTACTAGTCAGTCTCACAAAACCCGTTTGCGAAACTATTGCGTTCGAGGAATAGCCTCAGTGAGTGGATCCACTTGGATGTTTCTTTCTATGTCTCTCTATATCTCATGTGCGCGGAGAAAGCCATCTCCCGAAATGAGCAATACCTGTCTAAGAATGTGTCTGGATGTCTGATGGGACCTAGTTCATAAATGAACTCCAAATCCAAACTTCTTAGACTGTGTCGATTAACTGAACTTAATCAGTATCCTGGGCTATGCCTCCCTCAGTATCTGCCTGGATCACCTGTCCAAAATACTGCCCCTCGTCAGAGAGAAAACTATAACTATGACGATCATCCTGTCGTCCATGTCACCTTGGAAGCCAGGAATGATAACTGTCTCCTGAATGAGGCTGTCGTTATCATATCCCTAGAACATCCACTTATGTTCTAAAACTGCTTCCGAATGTTTCTCTAGGATAGGATCAATATCGACTTATTGCATCTACTGCAAGAACAACATCTGGCGTGGTACTTGACATCTCATGATTGACTCAATTGCCTAAGCAAGTGATCTGCCAATCATGCACATCCCTCTCTAATTTAGTCTATAAGACACCTTTAGAGAGGGTGACTCCATCACCTGCAGGTATACTACCGTGCCAGGAGTCGTCCATTCTAAATACTCTTAGAATGCTGTCAAGGTACCCAGATTAGGAAACCACCCAAATTTAGATCTAAAACCATAGATCTAGTAACCAGAATGTTTGATATAAAATTCAAGTCCTATGTGGAGAAACCACTGTGTGACGACCAAAGTATAACCGATCGTAGTATAGGAATATCACTTCCTACTCTGTGTATGTCATCGAATACCAGGACTTCACACCCTACTACCTTCTCAACAGATCCATCCCCTATTCTGATGAAGTCAAACCTATGACTGTCACTTCAGAAATAGATGATCTATCTCCGCTATATCTGCTTTAGTCTATAAATAGACATAAGCTACTTGTCCACCAATGCTTCCGCTGCTCCCACTGACCACGACAACCCTCTGGCAGAGTCATATACACGTACATTTCTAAAAATAGTTTAGAAAGACGCTATACTCATCATCCTGCCGGGTCTCACAGTCTGGAACAACAGCAATGGTAAGTCTGGGTAAACAAGAACCTCCCTGCCACCGTCCTTGAGGCTACCGGAGTACCTCTCTGGTGCCTGAGGTTACCCACCGTATCTGCGGAGTAGCCAATGGAATGTCAAATCAGATTGAATCTTTAGGTTCTTATCAAATCTTCAGTAATCGTTTGCGGTTCTGGAATCACTTCCAGTTCTACCATACTCCCACTACTGTTTTATGAAAAAATCCATTTATAATAAAACTGTGGCGAGTCTAGAACAATGTTACTATTGATCTTCCAGATGGTAGAAAGTCAACCCTCGTCATAGCCTGGGTCAACCCACAAACAGCCATTACAGAAACATGCCTTGAGTTATCCAGAGTCTGGTTTTAAGCATAAGCCGGACAACTCCCCATATCTTAACATCGTTAAGATACGAACTGTTCTATATCCAATATAGGAACAGAGGCACTGATTTAATTGAACTAGATTCAAATCATGCAGCTGTCTCCAGTGCATGTCAACTAAATGGAGAGAGGCCGATCAGCGTTACTCAACTTAGGAATACTTCCAATTATGAGTAACCTGAAAGAGAAGCAAGTTCTCTTAATCATCACTATCAACTGAATACCATACACAAGTATCTACATGTTCGATCACTTTGAAGAATCCCGATACTTGCAATAACTGGTTCTCTACTTTATTCATATACCTATAACCTCTCAAAACATGGACTCTGTGTTTCTACGAAACACCTGTCTAAGAACCAGAGAAGTCATAAGTAAACAGAATATAGTACAAGGACCAACCCCTCTGCCCTAATGGACACTGGACAAAATATAATACTCTGTATAATTCCCTTGAGTCTAGTGACTCATTCACTGTGTGTCGTAGGTTGAAAACTGTACTTATGGTAAAGAATAATTACACCGCTTGTTCAATGCTCCTTAACTAACCATCCACTGATATAGGTAAATGTCATAGACATAATTTCAAAAAAGTTATATCTCACTCTATAAAAATAGACGTACAGATATATCAATTTGAAATTGGTGCACAACAACGGATATTCAAAACCATATATTTGCCGACCGGCAAACAACCCAGGTGGCTTCCTCAAATATCACCAATTACAACGAATCCCGATATAATGAGGATGGTCACCTAATACCCAATAACTTACTCCCACTCATCATCTGTAAAACCATACAGATGTGAGAATCATACCTGGTAAATACATACCCTAGAGCAAGTGTCTAATCGGGAAATCAGTTTTTATTTAACAGTACACAGTGAAACTGAAACATTGAAATGTTTCGATGGGGTATCCGGGTATTCTTAGTAATGCCTCTTCCATTATCCAGATTCACAACTATAACCGTATAATTCTTTGCCATTTCTCCAAATCCCTTTATATGTCTTTAGTCATTACCTTCTGTACACCCCTTTAGGCCAAATGGTTTTCATCCTTCCCTACCGTTTGGCACCAGCCTATGGTTTGGAAGAAGACTATCCAATAAGCATAATGGGTGTACTGTCCTGGTCCTAGGAGCACTCGCAATGCGAGAGAAGGTGAAGATAAAAGACAACCGAATAAACCTTATTCCTATTTCTCCTGAACCATAATCCATCCCCGAACTGGAACAAGTTCCTTTCGAGTTCGTATATAGCCATACGATGGATTATCCAATAAACTGGGATCTTTGTAGTGATACGGAGTGTCCTGGAGAAATACAAAGGTGATTTAGGATAGGCGAAGAAATACTTGGTTTGGTCATGAATAGCAGTCGCAATTTACTTTGTCCTCCTTCTAATCCCTTTCTTTGTCTTTACATAATACCTTCTGTACACCATCGTTAGGCAAATTGGTTTTCTTCATTCTCTACCGGTCGGCACCTGCCTATGGTTTGGAAGAAGACTGTCCAATTTGCGTAATAGGTGTACTATCTCCTAAACCAAGGAGTACTCGCAACCCGAGAGAAGGTAAAAAGAAAAGACAACTGAATAATCCTATCCGTTTCCTCCAGAACCGGAAGCCATCCTTGAATTCCTTCGAGTTCGTATATAACCATACGATGGCTTTGTCCAATGGAAGTGGACGTTTGTGGTAATACGGGTGTCCTGGAGAAAAGGGTAAAAGCAGGAGTGGCAATGAGGTCTGCAACTCTGACAATCCAAAAGCCAGTGTTAAAGAAGGTTCGGTTAAATTGGTCACTGAGTCATAGTCTAGGGTCGGGTCAATGGCCGCTGCCAAGAGAGAGAGAAAAGAAAAACTCAGCGTGCACTCTAACCTAGATCAGAATGGTTACCAATTTATCTAATATGGAAACCTCCCACTGTACCGTCAAATTCTCCTCCAAACCTGAAAGAAGAATTAGTCGGGATCACCCGAGGAGTAAACCAACTCATCAGTGGGAATCGGGATCCAACTATCATCGCATGATAACGTGACGGAATCTGCTCACGGTATCACACTCCAGAAGGTATGCGCATATCTGGCAAGTTTCAGTTTCTTTAGAAACTCCCGATGTGATTTTCACCCCATGCTCTTATGCTCTTATGACCTTGACTGTACCGTCAAATTGTTTTGAATCCACCCGTACCTACCCTTGACTTTGGCCAACAAGGCAGTACGACTGTTCCAAACCAACGCATCTATCTATGCTGCATATGAATAACCAACAGCTACCAAACACTGTGCCTTGACTTTGGCCAACAAACACAGCTTGAATACTATTGACTACCCATATGAAACGACGGAGGGCTACGAATGGTTTCTGGCGAAAACCTTTAACGTAATGAACTTGATATCGTTGAAGGAACTGATAGCTTTTTAGAAAAATATAGTAACGAAAAACCTTTGCTAAAGAGGTCACTCCCGGTGAAGGGATCTCAGCTCTTTCCCCATAGAATGGGGTGCAGGATATTCCAACTGAATACCACGATGCAAAGCAAAAGTAATCGGCTATAGTTAAGTTATTGGCCTGACGCAAACTTTTGTCCAAGGGGTCACTCCCGGTGAAGGGATCTCGGCCCTTGCCTCGTCGACTGAGGAGCAGGATATTCCAACTGAATACCACGATGGAAAACAAAAGAGAACACCTTTGCAATAACAGCTTTTTGAAAAAGTGTTCCAACAACATCAGATTAGGTTTGTTTTAACTTGCATTGATCCGAATCAACGCAGTCCCATCAATTGATCACACCACAAAGAACGAAAATATACTGATGTACGTATATGCCATCCGCATTCGCCACTGGGTCCCGTCATTACCCGTTAGGTTAGTTAACTAACGACAGAGCGGGGAATGGACTAGCGCGGATGCAAAATATATACAACATCTACTAATATATATACCAATATATTATATTTCGCTCAAGGCGTGATAAAATGCAACATCACAGAAATATACCGCATCACAGAACAATACAGATATCTGGGATCCTCGGGTTTCACAGAGCCACTACTGAAACCCGACGTTCCTCTGGTCGTGTGGATAGCCTGTGCAATGAAATCCTAGACCCCTACAGGCGCGGCAAGTTACCCGCCAAAACCTGAAGCGAGGCAGCCCCCTTCAGCAACGTGAATGGACCACCCAGCACTTCATGGAATCGGGTTACATGGGCACCCCTCCTGGGTCAATCCTATACCCCCTACGAGTGCGGCGAATAGCCCGCCAATTCTAGAGTGAAGCCCCCTCCGTCTCAATGCCATGAGATGCGGGCCCGTTACCCTTTAGAACCCGGCTATCCGTGCACCCCTCCGCGGGGTAATCCTAGTACAGAAAGTAAAATATACAAACAACGGGTACATCGACCGCAACCTGGTCGTGCCCCAAAATAATAATACAAACAGGCAGTGACGGCAGTCCACATGTCGGACGCTCTCCCCGTAATATCAAATGTACATGATACAACAAAACTGTACTACCACTGCAACTAGGCTATCCCCCATGACCGATCCGCAACATCACAGCAATACATAGAATATCAACATGAAAGTCACGTTCGCAAATCTGTCTAACCGGGCTATAGCAGTTAGACAGGATTTACCGATCAAGTGACATTCACGGTCGCAGATATAATGTAAAAAAAAAACTGTGAACTAATGTATTTAAAATGTCCGATCGATCAAAAATTACCAAATGGGCCCCCAAGTACTACTGTAGCACATCAAGAAATTCTGGGCCCAAAAATAATATTCCAGAAACCCTATTTTCACCTCAGGAACATTCTGCAAAAGTTTGGGGGACTGAACAGTTAAAGTCGCGGCAGAACCGCGGCCCAAGCATGGGTTTGGCCGCGGTTCCGCGGTGGATTGGACTGTTCACGAGCCCAAATTTTCACAGAACTCTTAGAATGTCCTACACATCATTCTGAAACAACCTGAAAAATTTTTGGACTTCAAAAAATTTCGACAGAAACTGATGTGAAGAAAAATACGGTTTTTGGAAAATTGTTCGATCGGAAATGTAAAACACATTAGACAATGTTAGACTATATTAATGGCGAGACTCTGATACCACTGTAAGTGCACGGCGGCGTCCCGGCCGTCAATCCGATGCCAAATGCGGAAGCGAAAAACTTTGATTTTGCAAACTAGCAAACCGGCACCACCGCGCACTTTTCACCCGGATCGGGCCATTAACCTAGAAACTAGCAAAGTAAAAGATGGGGTAGAGAAGTATACCGAGTGATCCGAGTCCTTCGGTCTTCTCGTCATCGTCCCGATCTTCCGCGGAATCTCCGTCCGTCACCTCCTCGTCGGAAAGGGCACCACGTAGCCGGGTACTTTTACGGGCTCCCACCTCTGGACCGAGGCAACTCGGGCGCGAAGTTGGCTAGCCGACGCGTCCAAGATATGCTGTAGATTAGTGTGGAAACTTTGTCTCTTGAGGTTATAGAAGTTGCCATGATGGAGAGGAGAGAAAAAATCTTTGGAGGAAAAATGGTGCTCACAATTTTTAGCAAGGAAAAAATGAGATGAAGAAATTGCCACACACTCAAAAATGAAACTCTCTCATTCTCTCCCTCTAATGTGGCCGGCCCCTCAAGAAAATGGTGGAGGATTCAAAATTCCAAAACCATGAAGGGAGGTGATGGTAGTAAAAGCAATGGGTGACCACATCCAAAAAGAAATGATAACCAAATCAAATCAACTTTCATCTCATTTCCAATCTCAAATAAAGCAAAGAATGGATGGAAAAAGAATCTCATCATGATGCCATATAATACAAGAAAATCCCTCCAAAAAGTGTTATTTGCACACTAGCAAATAACCCCCCTCCATCGATAAAGTCCGGCCGCGTAGGAACAAAGGAAAACCGGTCGGAACGGAATGCAAACTGGCAACCTCAGAAAACTGATCCCGTAATAAATTACAGGAAAACCCCGCTACTGCAAATACATGCCCGCATTTGTATTCCCACTGAACACAAATGCAAAGAGACAAAATCTACACTGTACCAAACTAGGATCCGGCTTAAACCAAAGCCGGCTAGTAATATCCGTCCGATCATGATCCGTGCAAGACCGCACGTATCTGATCGAACCCAGCCATATATCCATACGGCCTCTAGTACTAACCGTCCGATCCTGATCCGTGCAATACCGCACGTATCTGATCGAACCCTGCCATATCTCCATACGGCTTCTATAGCGTTTCGCCCGAAACTTGAGTAACTGAAAGTGTGGTGGACTCTAAAGACTCGTCAATACTATGGCTATGGATTTAACCACTAGCACGTCAGAGGTATAAGCCAATACGTGACGGGTCACCAACTATTGACCAAAAGGGACGTCGATGAGCGAACTCATCCTGACACCCTACTGAGCCTATCAGTGACAATATCCGTACAGTCCGGTCCGTTCGTCTATGAGCATCGCATGGCGGACCTAGGGGGTTGGTAAAAGTCAGACCCCCAAAAGCGGTACAAGTCGTGTCGGAGTGTAGCCCAGAACACCCTGAGATACTACTGGAATACCTACCAGTAAATCTCATGCCTTGGCCAAGGACTTCGTGTAATGGCTCTCCTAGACACAGCGCGACCTCACCCCCAATACCGGGAGAGACGAACCCCTGAAGATCCGCTCACTGCCTCCATGTGGCTCGGGACTGTACCCAACTAAAACCTGTTTGCACGTCTCCTTTGAGCGTGGTAGGGTAGTAATCAAAGTACAGTGGGAACTCACACGAGACAAATGACGATCCCCAGGTCGATGAACTAACCTGTACACATGTCACCAGGGAACTGCTATCTGACGTCAAGTATAAGACCAACTAGCATGTTCCCGGCGAGTCCTGTCCGGTGTACTCATAACCCAATGAGCACCTATATACATCTTAGGTGAACCAACTGACACCTGTGGCTTGTGAGACCGGCCACCGCCCCTCATCGGGGTCTCGACTGTATACGCTAGTCTACTCTGGAGAATCGATGCCCTGTCTCGAAACTCCCACAACTAGGGACCTTTTAAGGATGTGCTTATAGACCACCAGCTCTCACGTATATGATCGCCCTCATACTGCTGGCAGTTAAGCAAGAATCCTAGGGGCTCTATCAGCGTGTAATAGCGACCTGTAAGGTCACCTGAAGCAGTACACGATGACAAAGGTAAACCAGATAGCATACTATCATCTCGAGTAAGACTGTCCTACCTGGATAGGTCCTCCCTCAATCATTACAATCACGTGCCTGTGATCCAATAATTGACTCTGAGGGCACTATCTCCAACACAAATCACCCACGGCGAACTCTAGAGGTCTTCTCGACGTATCAGCTCAACTTTTCTGTCTGTCTTGTGCTGCCTTCATATGATTTCTGATAGTGTTAGCCTTCTCAATTGTCTGCACAACCAAATCTGGTCCCAATAATCTTCGTTTACCGACATCGTCCCAACAAACAGGTGAACGGCATTTACGACCATACAAAGCTTCAAATGGAGCCATCTGGATAGTTGCCTGAAAACTGTTGTTGTAAGAAAACTCCACCAAATGTAGATGATCCTCCCAAGAACCCTTGAAGTCCAACATGCATGCTCTCAACATATCTTCAAGAGTTTGGATTGTTCTCTCGGACTGACCATCAGTTTGAGAATGATAAGCTGTGCTAAACTTAAATCGAGTCCCCAAACTTTCCTGTAAACTCCTCCAGAAGTGTAATAAAAATCGAGTGTCACGATCGGACACTATGCTTACCGGTACTCCATGCAATCTTACAATCTCCTGCATGTACCACTCTGCCAAGGTCTCTGTTGATTGACCAACCCGAAAAGGAATAAAGTGAGCTGCCTTGGTCAATCGATCAACAATCACCCATACTGCATTGTTGCCCTTTGGACTCCGCGGTAGAGCTGTCACGAAATCCATGGTTATATGTTCCCACTTCCACTGAGGAATCGGAAGTGGTTGCAATAAACCAGCAACCCTTTGATGTTCAGCCTTAACTTGCTGACACACCAAGCACTTTGCCACAAAACGAGCAATCTCCCGTTTCATGTCTTCCCACCAGAAATGCTGTCGAATATCTCGGTACATCTTTGTGCCTCCTGGATGTACAGAATAAGCTGAACTGTGTACTTCTTTCATAAGTTCTTCACGAGTATCTCCCTTTGGCACACACAAACAGCCACCATACCTCAACGAACCATCTTCGTGGATCAATAAATATGTTCGTAGTCCGGCTTCAACCTGCTCTCGAAACTTTTGCAGTCTAGGATCCTGCGATTGTGCTGCTTTAATATTCTCGATCAACGATGACTGTACTTGCAGCTGCATCAACTATCCCGTAGAATGCGGTAGCACAACCTCCAAGTCAAATCTTCGAAGATCTTCAACGAGCTCCTTCTGCGTAGTTAACACCTGAATTATTGGTAACTGACTAAGCGCATCCGGCATGACATTAACCTTCCCTGGATGGTACTTAAGATCAAGATCGTAGTCAGCCATGAGCTCCAACCATCTACGTTGCCTCATATTAAGCTCCTTCTACGTGAACATATACTTCAAGCTCTTATGATCAGTAAACACTTCGACCCTTTTGCCCAAAAGGTAGTGTCTCCAAATCTTCAAAGCGAAAATCACAGCCGCAAGTTCCAAGTCATGAGTTGGGTAATTCTTCTCATAGGTCTTCAACTGTCTCGATGCGTACGCTACAACCTTCCCATGCTGCTTCAAAACACATCCCATCCTTTCCCAGATGCGTCGCTGTGAATCACCAATCCTCCGGAATTGTCTGGCACGGTCAGAACAGGGGCGGTTATTAACTTCTGCTTCAACGTCTCAAAAGCTAACGCACATTTATCCGTCCACACAAAAGGTACCTCCTTGCGCGTAAGCTTGGTTAACGGCTCCGCCAGCCGAGCAAAGTTCTCCACAAATCTTCTGTAATACCCGGCGAGTCCAAGAAAACTTCTTATCTCCGCAACATTCTTTGGAATTGGCCAATCACGAACTGCTGCAATCTTTTCGGGATCGACGGCGATTCCATCGCCAGACACAACATGCCCCAAAAACTTTACTTCCTCCAGCCAAAACTCGCACTTACTCATCTTCGCATATAACTTCTCTTGTCTCAACGTCTGCAGTGCGATCTTCAAATGTTCTGCATGCTCTTCAAAACTCTTCGAGTAAACCAGAATATCTTCAATGAATACCACAATAAACTGATCCAAGAATGGTGAAAAGATTCGGTTCATCAAGTCCATGAATATTGTCGGCGCATTCGTTACTCCGAAGGGCATCAATAAGTATTCGTAATGTCCATACCGAGTTTGGAACACCGTCTTGCAAATATCTTCTGCTTTCACTCGGACCTGATGATATCCGGATCACAAATCTAGCTTCGAGAATACCCTCGCGCCACTAAGCTGCTCAAAAAGTTCGCCAATGCGAGGGATCGGGTACTTGTTCTTAATAGTCACCCGGTTTAATTCTCGATAGTCGATGCACATCCTTCTTGTGCCATCCTTCTTCTTTACTAGAAGAACTGGAGCTCCCCAAGACGAGTTACTGCTTCGAATCCAACCCTTCTCAAGCAATTCAGCAACCTGTTTCTTGACTTCTTCCAACTCTACTGGTGCCATTGGATAATACGCTTTGGATACTGTCGCTGCACATGGAATAAGATCAATTGCGAACTCCACGTCTTGCTTCGGCGGTAATCCCGATATATCTTCAAACACGTCCATAAAATCGCGGACAACAGCCGGCTCTTCACTTTTATCAACTTCCATTGATACAAGAATATTATTTGTCGGCCTAGCCCTAAACTCGACTGGCCCAACAGCACTGCTTCCTCCCGTGAAGGTAAACTCGGGATGTCCGGGAATCTGGAAAATTACTTTCTTTACCCTACAATCAATGTGAGCGTGGAAAGTGCCAAGAAAATCCATTCCCATGACGACCTTGTAGCTGCCCGTATCAATCACCAAGAAATCTGCAAAAAGCTCCCGTCCGCACACAACAACTTTACAATCTTTACATTCCCTACTAGCTATGATTTTCCCATTCCCAGTGTGTATGTCCCAGAAACTAGACAGGGTCGTGCAGACAATCGAGTGTGTAGTTATAAACTTGGATGACATAAAACAATGGGATGCACCAGAATCAAATAACGCTAATGCGGGAAAACCATGAACGAGTAGAGTACCTGAAACAACTTCTCCTGACGCCTTAGCTTCTTCAGCTGTCAAGATAAAAGCTCGAGCCTGATTAGGTCCTTGAGTCAGCTGTTTCTATCCCTGGAACGGTCTCTACGGAGGCTTCTGAATATCATCCCTTGTACGAAGCTTCGACGGACAAGCACAAACAGCGTGATCTGCCGCTCCACAAACCAAACAGAGTCCCAGCCTCCTTCGAAAATCCTTTTGCACGTGGCCAGGTAAATTGCAGTAGTTACAAGTTATGTTCTTTCTTCGATCGATGACAACAGGCTTCTTCATGGGTGCTACACCTCGACGGTCCACTGGAATACCTCTGCGACCATGAGCTCGGTTTGGTACAAATGCTGGCTTCCTTACCGCAACTGCTGTCTGCTGCAAACTCCCCTTCATCCCAGATAAACTCTGCTGCTCTCTGTAGGGTGTTTTTCGTCACCCCATTGAGATGGGAATACGCGCGCGCTTGTCAGGCGTACTACAGATTCCCCCTGCCTAGGGTAGGCCGGGATTTAATGATTGTGGGGATCCGAATCTCCGGCAGCCGCGGACTAAACTGCCGTTAATTACCCCTCGCCTTTGGGGCGAGGGAACCTCCGATTAACGGGTTAAACTGGTCATGAGAACCCAATGTGCGGTGTGCGTGTGTTCTGTTTTGAAAGGGGGGTTTTGGATATATCGGGAGCCACACAGAGTTTTTACGGGGGTCCCGCTACCCGGATAGCGGGCTGGGGGTCAAGGGGGCTAGCAGCCCCCTTGCGGGGTTCGGGGCAGTGCCCCAGCCCGAAAATTTTTTGGAGGGGGATAATGTTGCGGAGTATGTATATGTGTGAATTTGTATACATATGTATATGTATATGTATGTACATAAAAAAATGGGGGAAAAGGCATCCAAGGGATGCGTGGGGCCAGCGCCTTGAGCGTTGTGCGCTTAGGTGCTGTGCGCTCAGGCACAAGCGCGCCACGTGTCGGCACACGGACGCTTTGCGCAAGAGCGCTGCGCGCAGGTGCGCAAGCGCGCGCGCGCCACGTGTCGGCACGCGGGCGCTTTGCGCACGTGCGCAAGCGCGCGCGCCACGTGTCGGAATGCGGGCGCTTTGCGCACTTGCCGCGTGTCGGCACGCGGGCGCTTTGCGCACGTGCACAAGCGCGCAGGTGCGCAAGCGCGCGCGCCACGTGTCGGCACGCGGGCGCTTTGTGCACTTGCGCTGCGCGCCGGAGCGCAAGCACGCGCGCCACGTGTCGGCACGTGGGTGCTTTACGCATGAGCGCTGCGCGCCGGCGAGGATAAGAGGCTTTTAGCCTCGAAAAAAAAGATTTCTCAAAAGAGAAATCAGAGAGGAGTTGGACTCCTGAATGTGTTTTGGGGTTAATGGAAGGGGTTCTTCTTCTTCCTCCTGTTGCTTGCTGGATCTTGAAGATCAAGAGATGTGAAATCTCAAAATCTCTCCATTTTGAGATCTGATGACAGATTCAAATTCCCCTTTATGGGTTTTGTGGTGAAAAACTAATTTGTTTTATAAAAAGAAGATTAAAACTCTTGATTTAATTCAAGAGAAAGAAGAAGGTTTTTGGAACCTTGAAGAAGAAGAAAAGATCTTAGATCTGGAAACTTTTTTTTTTAGAGAGAGAAAAAGTTGTTAGATATTTTCATTATCTTTGCCTTTATAGGCCATACATTTTACACATAGCCCCTTGGGATTCACAAAATGGCATTTTGCCTATCCCATGGCTCATGTGCCATTTCTTTTTGCACATAAGCCATGGGCTTTACAAAAATTTGGCTTTATGCCTATTTTTCTTACATTTATCCATAAAATAAAATAAAAGAAATACAACAAAATTATTTATTACAAAATTTTTATCTTGGCATGGGGGGAGGCCGGCCGCTTCATGTTCGGGCTCGACCCGGGTATGGGCCCACTTGGCTTGGTGTTGACTTTGATTTTGACTTAGTCAATCCGGAGTGTAAATTTTTACCCCAACAAATTGCCCCCCATCAATAAATGCACACCACATATGTGGGTCGTGTGCATGAAATTGATGGATCTTCTTTTACGTGGAGGCGACTTGATTCGGTTCCTACCTTTCGGGAAACTGGCACTGCCCTTTTTACGTCATGGACGGTCGATGCAGCCCTTTTTGCGACTTGGACGGTCGATACTACCCTTTTTGCGACTTGGACGGTCGATGCTGCCCTTTTAGCGACGTGGACGGTCGGTTCTGCCCTTTTTGCGACATGGACGGTCGGTGCTGCCCTTTTAGCGACGTGGACGGTCGGTGCTGCCCTTTTAGCGACGTGGACGGTCGGTTCTGCCCTTTTTGCGACTTGGACGGTCGGTGCTGCCATTTTAGCGACGTGGACGGTCGATGCTGCCCTTTTAGCGACGTGGATGGTCGGTGCTGCCCTTTTAGCGACGTGGACGGTCGATTCTGCCCTTTTTGCGACTTGGACGGTCGGTGCTGCCATTTTAGCGACGTGGACGGTCGATGCTGCCCTTTTAGCGACGTGGACGGTCGGTTCTGCCCTTTTTGCGACTTGGACGGTCGGTGCTGCCATTTTAGCGACGTGGACGGTCGATGCTGCCCTTTTAGCGACGTGGACGGTCGGTGCTGCCCTTTTTGCGACTTGGACGGTCGGTGCTTGATTTGACTTGCTCTGCTTCTTGCAATGTCAGGGGTAGACTTGACTTGCTCCGCTTCTTGCGGTGTCGGAGTGGAAGTTGACTTGTTGATTTTGATTTGGGTTGACATCAGCATCGCTATACTGGAATATGGTACCAGGAGCGAATCATCATCTGTCATAGAGAGGATTTTGGGATTTTGGTTTTTGTTTGGCATCTGCATTGCTGCACTGGAATAATGCCAGGAGCAACTCATCATTTGCCCCGAGAGGATTTGGGAGAAATTGGGATTGTTTTACGCCCGTGGATTGTATACGATTTTGCAGGATGTATGATCCAGACCGTAGGGCCGGAAAAATTTCGGGACTTTGCCGGCGTCTGCATCGCTGCACTGGAATATGGTACCAGGAGCGACTCATCATTCGCCGTTGGGGTATGGGATTTGGAATTTGGTTGGCGTCTGCATCGCTGCACTGGAATATGGTACCAGGAACGACTCATCATTCGCCATTTAGGGATTGGAATTTAGATCTTGTTTGGCATCAGCATTGCTGCACTGGAATAATGCCAGGAGCAACTCATCATTTGCCATGGGAGGACTTGGGATTTGGGTTTTGGTCGGCATCAGCACCGCTAACACTGAAGCGAAATGCCAGGAGCGACTCATCATTTGCCGTTGCCCGTTGGGGAACGATGGCTTAGGAGACAGGTTTGGGTCTCTATCACCTAAGGCTTTTCAATTTTATGGGCCGTGAGGGTCCCGTAAAAGCATTTTCTCCCTACGAGTCGTAAGGATCCCGCAGGTGTATTTTCTCCTTAGGAATCCTAAGTGTGTTGCTCCTTTGTGAGTCGTAAGGATCTCACGCAGGGGTTTTCTCCTCACAAGGTCGAGAGGACTTTGTGAGTGTATTTCATCTCTTTTCACGAGTTTGCACCCTTTCGGGTTTTCACAGACTCGCCGGTAGTCCTGTTGTTTTTACTCACGAAGCCCTTTCGGGTTTTCATCCGTGCCCGTTTCGCTTGTGGACATACCGTTTTGTTTTTCTCTTTTTTTTTCTTTTTCTTTTTTTTTTGGCCGCTGGTGGGACTTTAAAGTAGTCTCACTGGAAGGATTTGGGAGAAATAGGGGTCATTTACGCCCGTGGATTGTATACGGTTTTGCAGGATGTCTGATCCAGACCGTAGGGCTTATGTGCTCAATTCGCCTGCGACTTGGAGCATTCATGTGTAGTATTTCTTGAGATATCGGCCATTGATGGGTGGCATGGGCCTTTCTCCCTCGGCACTTATTAGTTGGTAGGATCCTCCGTCGAACACTTTCTCGATGACGTATGGTCCTTCCCAGTTCGGCTCGAATTTTCCCTTGGCATGTCGATTGGGGATGATTGGTCTTTTGAGGACCAACACCAATTCACCTTTCTTGAAAGCGCGGAGACGAGTTATCTTGTCATAGGCCCGTGACATTTGGGCTCGGTATAGCTCTAAATTTTGCTGCACCGCGAGCCTCTTTTCTTCGAGGGCATCGAGTTCTTCAAGTCGAAGGAGCACGTTTTCCTCTTCTGTTAACTCATGCTGAACGGCCATTCTTAAGCTTGGAACTTCGACTTCGAGGGGGAGGACCGCCTCCACTCCGAAGAGCAATGAGTATGGAGTGGACTGAGTTGGAGTACGGTGCGTGGTACGATATGCCCACAACGCCTCGTGAAGTTTGAGATTCCAGTCTCTCTTGTTGGCTGAAGCATTTTTCCTCAGGAGCTTGCATAGAGTCTTATTGAAGGCTTCGGCTAGCCCATTGGCTCTTGGATTATAGATGGAGGAATATCTCCAGTCTATCTTGTGCTGGGTAGCGAACCTTGAGACATTGAAGCTCTTGAAAGAAGGCCCATTGTCGGAAATGATTCTTCTTGGTGTACCGAAACGGTATAGAATATTATGCTGGAAGAATGTCAGAATATCTTTTGTCTTGACTTCTTTTAGCGGGACCGCTTCAGCCCATCTGGAGAAGTAGTCTGTCGCGGCCAGTATGAACCGGTGGCCTTTAGATGACGGAGGATCAATTGGGCCAACAATGTCGGTGCCCCAGACTTCGAAGGGCCACGACGCCAGCGTAGGATGCAGCGGATTGGGATGCTTGTGAATAAAATCACCATGGATTTGGCAGATCTGACATTTCTTTGCATGTTCTCTGCAATCCCGTATCATGGTGGGCCAGTAATACCCAAGCCGTTTGATTTGCAGTCGCATCTTAGAGCCAGATTGGTGAGCACCGCAAATGCCTGAGTGAACTTCTTTCATGACTCTTTGGGCTTCGGCCGATGACAGGCACCTGAGCCAGAGTTGGTCATATGACCTGCGGTATAGCGTGTCATTTACAAACACGTACCGGAGAGCTCTCTTCTTCAGCTGAATCCTCGCAGATTTTTCTTCGGGCAGCCTGTCGTATCGGAGGTACTCTATGAAGGGTTCTCTCCAATCGGGATCGTCTTGGATGATCGAAGTTTCTTCGGCAGGACTGCTCTTCTGTTCTGCGCTTTCCTCTTCTCGTAGAGAGACTGGGGGTAGAATTTGTCGGCTCCTGACTGTGATCAGAATTTCGTCCATGTCAGGATCAGCCAGCTCCTTGGCTAAGCGAGCGAGTACGTCAGCCTTTCCATTCAACGCTCTGGGGACTCTCATTAGTTCAATGTGAGTGAACCGTTTCATGAGTTCCACCACTCGGCCTCTGTACCGAGCTAACTCGGGTTTGTATATCTTATAGTCGCCGCTTGCTTGGTTGACGACAAGCTGGGAGTCACCGTAAACTCGTAGCCGAAGGATTTCCATTTCTATGGCGAGTTCCAAACCAGCTATCAGAGCTTCATACTCAGCTTCATTGTTCGTTCGAGGCTCGGTGAGAGCAAAAGAACGTCGTAGGGTTCCCATTGATGGCGTGATGAACACCAATCCTATCCCCGCTTTTACCTCCGGGATGCTTGATCTGCCGGAGCTCCTTATTAATGAGGCCCCATCGAAGTAGAGCTCCCAACATGGCTCATCTTCCTCGAGGTGCAGCACTTGTTCGTCGGGTAACTCACAATTTAGCGGCGACCCTTCTGGTATGGGATGAGCAGCGAGAAAGTCTGCAAGAGCTTGCCCTTTTACTGCTTTCTGAGGAGTATAAACTATGTCAAACTCAAGTAGCATGACAGCCCATCTTGCCATTCTGCCTGCTAGACTTGCTTTGGTCATCAAGTGTTTGAGCGGGTCGACCTTGGAGATCAGCATAACCCGATGAGCGAGCAAATAGTGCCTCAGCTTCTTCACAGCAAATATTAGAGCCAGGCATTGCTTTTCGATTGGGGAGTAGTTGTGTTCCGCCCCGACTAGAGTTCGACTGAGGTAGTAGAGGGCATTTTCTTTTCCCTCCTCGTTATTCTGGGCAAGGAGCGCACCGAGTGACTCGTCCAGCGCGGCAGTGTAGAGAATCAGCGGTTTATTTGGAATGGGAGCGGCCAGCACTGGAGGGTGCAATAAGTATTGTTTGATGCTTTCGAACGCTGCTTGACATTCGGCATCCCAGATAAAAGGAGCTCCTTTCTTCATGAGCTTTGAGAAGGGCCTATATTTCCCCGATAAATTTGAGATAAACCTCCTTATATAAGCAAGCTTGCCTTGAAAAGATCTTAGCTGCGTCAGACTTTTCGGAGGGGGCATCTCCATGATGGCCTTTATCTTTGATGGGTCAATTTCGATCCCTCGGTGCCGGACTATGAAGCCCAGGAATTTTCCTGATGACACGCCAAAAGCGCACTTCAGAGGATTCATCTTCAGATCGTATTCCCTCAGTCTGGTGAGAACGGTCCTGAGATCTTGGATATGATCGGCCTTGGCTTTAGTCTTGACGACCAGATCATCAACATAACATTCGACGATTTTATGGATTAGGTCATCAAAGATATTAGTCATTGCCCTTTGATATGTAGCACCTGCGTTCTTCAGTCCGAATGGCATTACCTTGTAGCAATATATTCCGATCGGGGTTCGAAATGCTGTGTGCTTCTCATCCTCAGGCGACATCTTGATCTGATTATATCCAGACGAGCCGTCCATAAAGGTGAACAGTTCGTAATTTGAGGTGTCATCGACCATCATTTCCATGACCGGTAGCGGGAAGTCGTCTTTAGGACATGCCTTGTTGAGGTCCCTGAAATCGACACAAACTCGGATCTGCCCATTTTTCTTCTTGACTGGGACTATGCATGCGATCCAGTCCGCATATTTCTCTTCTCTGATGAAGCCGGCATCGATGAGTTTCTTGGTTTCCTCGATGACCTTTTCTTCCAACTCCCTTCTCATTCTTCGAGGAGCTTGTTTGACTGGCTTAGCATCAGGAGATATAGCCAACTTATGTACGGCCACTTCAGGGGAAAGGCCGGGCATTTCTTTGTACGTCCACGCGAAGCAGTCGACGAACTCACGCAGCAAGGAAATTATCTGATCTTTCATTTCCTCCGACAAGAGTGAGCTGATGTAGGTCGGCCTTGGATTATCGGACGTTCCTAAGTCAATCTCGGTTAGCTCATCAAAGGTTGCTTGTCCGCCATCTTCGAGCTCTTGAGGAGCTTCTTCTGGCTCGGCAATCTCGTCATCATCATTTGATCTTTCGCTGGCCTCACCAACATGGATCATGTAGCACGCTTTGGAATCAGGTTGAATGTAGCCTATGCCCCGTCTATCTGGAGTTCGTCCATCGATGAGTGCTCGGACCTGGGGAGGATACCATAGCCCTTCGTAAAACTTTGCTTCGGACTCCGTTTGATATAACCGGCATCCGCACTTTTTGAAGTATTCCCGCATCTCGGGCGCATAGTATCTGGGATTGAGGACGGCCCTTATGCCTCTTTCGTATGGAAGGCATGCGACAGACAAATCGTCCGGATGCACAACGGGGTTTGACCCGTAAAACAGGATGCCCTTCTGTCCACTTTTCCTCCCAGGAACGTAGAAAGTTTTCAGCTGGTCTACGGTGGAGACTGACAACGCATTGAGCTCTTTGCACATTTGCTCCGGCACCCTTGTGACGGCTAGAGACCCTTCTGCAACTTCAAAGGTCTCTCGTAGTTTCGTTTGTTGCATAGGGGTCCAATCTGCATCGCTGTTGCACGGCAGGTCCTCTTCCTCCGACTCTTCAGTGTCGCTACCAAGATGAGGGCGGGCTTTGCTGCTAGATGGTCCTTCAGTAACAGATTCGTCCGTATCGCTGCCGAAACATGGGCGAGTTTTACGGAAGGACGGGCTTCCAGCGTCGGACTCATCAGTGTCGCTACCGAAATGCGGGCGTACTTGGGCGTTTTTGCTTTTGAAAGTGATAGCCGGCGCAGATTTGCTTTTGAGTCTTGGGGCCGGTCTATCCTCAGTCAGTTGTGGCTTAGCATTTTGGTGATTCATAAAGTACTGAGAATCTTCATAGCGGACTTCATGCACACCGAACGGTTGGATGTCTCCGTCAATGCGTCTTTCTTCGCCATTTTTAGTATACTTCATGCATTGATGGAGAGTTGACGGAATGATGCCGTAATCGTGGAGCCACGGCCGCCCCAAGAGAATCTTATAAGATGTGTCGGCGTCGATCACGTATATCGTTGCTTCAGTTTGCAGATCCCCAAATTTGATTGGCAAAGCTATAGACCCCAGAACTTGCTAGAAATTTTGGTTGAAGCCTTGAATGACAATCCTTTCCCTTGACAGGTGTCGGACGTCCATTGACAAACTCTTCAGAGTTCGTAAGTTCATGATGTTCACTGAGGACCCCGGATCAATCAATATGCGATTAATTCTATCTCCGTCGCTGTACCCGGTCACGTAAAGCGGCCGGTTATGCTCAGCCGTTCCCAGTAGCAAGTCTTCATCCTTAAATGTGACTGCGGCGGCATGCAAAGCATGCTGAGCTTCTTTCATATTAATTTCCGCAAAGTGAGCCTGATACCACTCGGGGTTTTGTAGAGCGTGAATGAGAACATCTCTAAGCTCCTTAGATAGGACCAAGGCGTCATAGATGCTCAGGAGAGACGGAAGCTTCCGGAGATGTGCCAAGACATTATAGTCCACCGAGGAAGGACTTAAGTTTTCATCGGCCGGTTCTCTGCCATCTTCTTCATTAGCGACTTGTTTTTCCTTCCCTTTTGGGGCGTTGCCCTGATTTGGCGGTAGAGCCCTGCCGCTTCTGAGCTGGATTTGATTGGCCGTTGTGGCGAGCTCTTCGTCCTCTTCGGGAAAACAGAGCTCCTCTTCCGAGTCGCTGTCAAGATGGATGGCGTAGCAGGTCACTACTGGGGTCTCTTCATTGGGGTCTTCTTCTAACTCCTCCAGAATTTCAGCCGCTTGTACAGAGAAGAACTCCTTCAATTGAATCAATGTTCTTTCCCTTTGTTCATATTCTTCGAGGGAATTGATATATTTTTGAATGGTCGATCTCCCTGCAGACTCTTTTTCGCACCGAGCTGCACTTTTCTTCTTCTTGAGCTTCTTGGATTTTGAGCCTGATGGAGCCGCATTGGCAGCTGGACTGGTAGGCTTCTTCTGCTCTTCCCATTCCATCCTGGGTTCTTTCCGAAGTAGCTTTATCATCTTCTTCGTCTTATTAGATATGTGCGTACTCCATGGAGGCTGCGATGAGTCCGTTTCATTTCTCAGGGCAGCGGGTTCGGCTGTCTTCTCCCAGAAGGCTTCAGTTTCTGTCTATATAAAGTTGGTGGTTGCAACTTGATTGTTCACCAACACACTTTTGGACAGTTCGATCTCTCCAGCCTTGTACTGCTTCTCGACCCAATCTTTGAAGATATAGCAATCCTCGATCGCATGGCTCACTACTCGGTGGTACGGGCAATACAGAGGATTGTCGATCATTTTTGCTTCTTGGGGTCTTTTCGACTCCGGCAATTAGAGGCCGTTGTTCAAGGCATCTTTAAATATCTTGCGGACTTTGTCCCTCCTGAAAGAGTAAACCTTGTTCTTTTTCTCCTCTAGGGAAGGCCCATCTCCTCTCAACAATGGCTTTCGAGACCGGTTAGCTTTGGATTAGGCCGCCCTTCGCTTTTCTTCATTGTCGGACGCATTGAAGACATTGGTACTGCTGGAACTCCCGCTTCTACGGCTGTCGTCCCGCTTGCTTTTCCAAGTTTTGTCTCTCTGAGAGTCCGGCGGGGACTCTTGCTTCGAGCGTTCCAGCATTTGGACTTTCTTGGTTAGCTCTTGAAACGTCTTGAGGCCCGTCGTACACAAGAATGGGACCATCCAATTGCTGAGGTTCCCAATGAGAAGGCTGACGGACTGGTCCTGCTCCAGCGGCGGTTCGCACTTGACTGTGAGATTACGCCATCGAGCGATAAAGTCGGTGTTGCTTTCATTCTTCCCCGGCTTGGTCCTTACAAGGTCGGCAATGGAGATTTTATCACTGACACTCGTGAACCTTTGCCGAAACAGGGACTCCATTTGGGCAAAGGTAATGACGGACCCATCCGGTATACTCGCATACCAGTCGAAGGCGACGCCGGTAAGGCTGTTGACAAACTGATGAAGAAGGAGCGCGTCATTGCCCCCTGCATTTCCGCACGATGCTTTGAAGTGGGCGACGTACTGATTTGCATTCCCCGTTCCATCAAATCTTCCGAACTTAGGAATGACGTAGCCGCTTGGGAACTCAATCAGATCGTACTGCGCGGGGTATGGCCGCCCACAACTGCCGATTTCTTTCTGAGCTTCAGCTTCGGCCACCAATGTTTTAACCTTGCTCGTGACCAAATCCATTATCCGATCCTGTGTTAGCAGGATAGTGCTATCTGGGGCCAAGGCGTCCCCAGAAGCGGAGTGTGGCCGGCTTTCATATGGCTCGACCAGTCTTGGACCCGAAGGAACAGGCATTGGCTGCCTCGGGTTGTCATCACCCGGCTGATTAGTAGCGGCTTGTGCTTGATTAGGAGGCGCTCGAGCAATTTGAGCCGTAAGCTGCATCACCACGTTCGTTAAATCATCAATTTTCGAATAGAGCTTGGCCATCTCTTTGTCTTTGCTCCTGAGCTGTTTTCGAAGCTCTTAAAGCAGCTCTTGCTCCGCAGTCCTCGGGCGGAAAGTCGGCTCTTCCTCGCTATCCGAGCTTGACTCTGCATGGACCGAGGGGTCTTTCTGCCTATCATCCTCATCGAGAGGGTTTTCTTCATCCAGCGGGGGCGGCTGTTCTTGGGCGGCGGCAACCACATTCAGGCTAGATTGGGCTTGAGATGTGGTGGCCCCATCCTTGCTTTTGCTGCGAAGGTTGTCGCTGGGGCGACCGCCCGCCATATAGACCGTATGGATGATATATCCGGCCGTCTTTCTATCATTGGCAGCTAATTTCACGGATTGCTGTCTTGACCCCCTTGTTTCGGTTGCTGGTAGTCGATTGAAGGCGGCTGGCCTAACCAGTTTCTTGAGTGGTGATGGCGCTTCTTTTTTGGATTTTCCCCGCTGCTTTCGTGCGGCACAGAGCGCTTGATAGACTCTTGAAGAGACAGTGTCAGACTTTTTCTGTTGGGGCTGGGACACGTCTCTTTGTGGCACTGTTCGGACCGCTGTCTTCTTGATTCTGGCGGTCATGGCATTTTTCTGAACCCACTTCAGAGGCTCGAAGGAATTGCTGATTCTTACGTCCGATTCAGCCGTCGTCGCGGGGCAATCCTGCACTTGGAACTTCACACGATTCCATCTTGCTGAAGCCCTGGCCCTCTTGTTGGCTCGATACCTGAGCCGCTTCTGCCTTAACTTTTCTGTTCTAAGCGCCTGGCAGACTTCGACTCTTTGGGAGGACGCCACAGACCGGGCGATGGAGGGCCTTGGAGATACGCTCGATTGTGCATTTGTTGGGGTCATCGTCTGAGCTCGTCCACAACACTTGATTTTGCCCTTCGCATCGGAAGTCTTGCCCCTAGCTAGAGCACCAGGGAATCGTTCAGATACCGTCTTCAGTTTCGGTTGTGGTGCCTTGGCGATCACGACATTTGGCCTCTTACCCCTTGAGACCGGCTTGGCCACCTGTTCCGCCGGGATCTCTGTCAGATAAGCGCTTTCGGCAGGGTAGATGATGACGGAGCCGAACTGGCGGGGCGGTTCCTCCTATTGTCGACTGAGGCTTGCAGGGAGAACCACACGAGCGTTGATCTTGACCACGTACAGAATCGGGGTCGCTTTGGAAGTTGAATTCGTCTTGGGAGACATTGTCGTTGAAAGTTGATTGCTGCACGAAAAGAAAACATCATTTCAGTATAGGCAATCGATATGTATATTGATTGAGTTCGCATGAACGTTTAACCCGAAATATGGGAGGAGAGATTGGTCCCACCGGGCGTGCCAGAATCTGTAGGGTGTTTTTCGTCACCCCATTGAGATGGGAATACGCGCGCGCTTGTCAGGCGTACTACAGATTCCCCCTGCCTAGGGTAGGCCGGGGTTTAATGATTGTGGGGATCCGAATCTCCGGCAGCCGCGGACTAAACTGCCGTTAATTACCCCTCGCCTTTGGGGCGAGGGAACCTCCGATTAACGGGTTAAACTGGTCATGCGAACCCAATGCGCGGTGTGCGTGTGTTCTATTTTGAAAGGGGGGTTTTGGATATATCGGGAGCCACGCAGAGTTTTTACGGGGGTCCCGCTACCCGGATAGCGGGCTGGGGGTCAAGGGGGCTAGCAGCCCCATTGCGTGGTTCGGGGCAGCGCCCCGGCCCGAAAATTTTTTGGAGGGGGAGAATGTTGCGGAGTATGTATATGTGTGAATTTGTATACATATGTATATGTATATGTATGTACATAAAAAGAGGGGGAAAAGGCATCCAAGGGATGCGTAGGGCCAGCGCCTTGAGCGCTGTGCGCTTAGGTGCTGTGCGCGCAGGCGCGCAAGCGCGCGCGCGCCACACGGGCGCTTTGCGCACTTGCGCAAGCGCGTAGGTGCGCAAGCGCGCGCACCATGTGTCGGCACACGGGCGCTTTGCGCACTTGCGCTGCGCGCTGGAGCGTAAGCGCGCGCGCCACGTGTCGGCACGTGGGCGCTTTGCGCATGAGCGCTGCGCGCCGGCGAGGATAAGAGGCTTTTAGCCTCGAAAAAAAAGATTTCTCAAAAGAGAAATCAGAGAGGAGTTGGACTCCTGAATGTGTTTTGGGGTTAATGGAAGGGGTTCTTCTTCTTCCTCCTGTTGCTTGCTGGATCTTGAAGATCAAGAGATGTGAAATCTCAAAATCACTCCTTTTTGAGATCTGATGACAGATTCAAATTCCCCTTTATGGGTTTTGTGGTGAAAAACTAATTTGTTTTATAAAAAGAAGATTAAAACTCTTGATTTAATTCAAGAGAAAGAAGAAGGTTTTTGGAACCTTGAAGAAGAAGAAAAGATCTCAGATCTGGAAACTTTTTTTTTTTAGAGAGAGAAAAAGTTGTTAGATATTTTCATTATCTTTGCCTTTATAGGCCATACATTTTACACATAGCCCCTTGGGCTTCACAAAATGGCATTTTGCCTATCCCATGGCTCATGTGCCATTTCTTTTTGCACATAAGCCATGGACTTTACAAAAATTTGGCTTTATGCCTATTTTTCTTACATTTATCCATAAAATAAAATAAAAGAAATACAACAAAATTATTTATTACAAAATTTTTATCTTGGCATGTGGGGAGGCCGGCCGCTTCATGATCGGGCTCGACCCGGACATGGGCCCACTGGATCTGGGCTTGGGCCCACTTGGCTTGGGGTTGACTTTGATTTTGACTTAGTCAATCCGGGGTGTAAATTTTTACCCCAACACTCTCGGGCTGCCGCAAGTACTTGTGAGAAAGTTGTCAAACCCAGGGAGACAATCTTCCTCTGGATGTCCACGTCCAAGCTGCGCATGAACCTCCGTGCCCTGTCTGCATCGTTGGCAACTAAAGGTCCAGCGAATCTGCTGAGTCTTGTCCATTCTGCTGCATGCACATCTACGGGTGCTCCCTTCTGCTTTAGCCCGATGAACTTCTCTTCCATTTCCCCCCGTGCGGTCCGCGGGAAGAACTTTTCTAGAAAACTCTTTGAAAAATCCGCCCACTTGATCGGCTTGGGCAAGCGGTTCTCCTCCACAAGCGACCATTCTCGGGCGTAGTCCACTAACTGAATGCGTACCACATCAACTCTTTTCTCATCTGGAATCTATGCCGCAATAAGCAAGTTCTCTGTGTCAACTAGCTACTGCTCTGCTGGTAACGGCTCCTCCAAACCAGTAAATGTAGACGGACCCAAACGCTTGAAATCTGCTACGGTCAACTGGTTTAGCTCCAACATTGTTCACAGACTGCTGAACGATCTGCAAACCTTCCTGAAACGATTCCGCTTGCTGCTGGATCAGCTCGGCCTGTCTCTTTTGATTCTCCAGCATTCCCCTTATCACTCCAAGCATGGCGGCTTCGTCCACACGCCTTTGGTACGTCTTCAAATTCTTATCTGCTATATTCCTGAAATCAAAACACCCAACATTAGCATGATGATAAATTCAAAATATAGATCAAGACTAGAACTCCAAGTTACTTAAATAGAGTACCGCATTGTAACTATGTCGCGGTATCATAGCCACAATTACATAACTCCACCCAAGTCGCCTAAGTCCTAGAGATAACAAGGAATCAGGTTTTCGAGTCGATATGCAAAGGAAGTTTGCACATCGTAGAAGATATAATCAGGAAAAATGTGATTCAAGAATGGTAAAACGGCAAGGTGGCAGGACATGTTTCCTAAACATGGGTATTCTGATTCATGTATTGGGTACAATACCCAACTACAAAAAGAATCAACCCGACTAACCTATGTCTCTGATACCAAAAGAAACATGTCACGCCCCGCTTCCCAGAGTACGCTAGATTGGGCACATGACATAGCCAGCCATGCTACCTGTGGGTAGGAAGTATCCCTCCATAGTCACATTACGGCTGTAGAGATATCGAGAACAAAATAAAACTATCTAAAACATGTCCATAAGCCAAGATAACACGAGTCAATAATAATAAAATGCGGAAGCGAAAGATCCAATACAAAATAACTGGAATGTATGTCCCATAGTGCGGGCTCACATCAGGAAATAAATGCAGGAAAGAAAACTAACTACTGTTGACACTCACAGCTCAGCCTGTCGGCTGAAGTACTCCTGCTCGGACTGCGACAGCGGTACAGAATCTGGGCCATGCAAAACCCAGACGTCAGCGCATCAAGTCATCAATTAATAACATAATAAACAGGGTAACAGGCAATGCAAATATAAACATGAATAAAGCAAGGGTAACAATAATATAAATCAGAGCAGTGCAGGGTAATGTGCAGTGGGTAACCTAAACCGTTCTATCAGGTTTTCTATTCTAAAGTTTTTGAAACCAAATTGATGAATCATCGATATAACTCAATAGTATCCCGTGCATACCCGGGACCATGGCACCAGATTCTCGGGCTGAAACCGAGACATGCCGCTAGGCACTAAACAGGAATATGTACAGATGAATGATGTCAGCAGCATCATTCCAAGGCTGGCCTAGCCTCTAAAACTGATCAGAACAAGTAGCGAACTGTTGAGTTACAAGTCAGGTTTCACCTTTGATTTCCCCATACCCCCAAGTTATATGTGTATGTCAAGTCAGGTATTCCGTAATCAAGAACTAATGCCAACACAGTATCAGGTAAACAGGTTTGTCTGGATAGACAACAGGAATGGTCCATGAGGACTACATGTCTGGTTTGTTGGCATTAGACCCAAGATCAGGTAACGGGTCAGGTCATGGTACATCAGGTCAAGTTAAGCAGTATACGGTACCATGTCGGGTCAATCAATATGTATGTAGCAAGTCAGGTCAAGATGTAAACGATATCATGGTGTGCTCATACTTAGTTACATAATCAAGCATGGTCATCAACAACATAGATTTAAGCAACGAATTAAACAATAAAGAAGCATCGATTGATTAGCGGCACAGTTATCAATTGTGTGTCCGAGGTGTTATCAACATTATAAGAATACAACATGACAGTTAGGGCCGTTAAATCATGTTAACCAGTTTAAGAATTTTATGAATGCAATGATATATATATATATATATATATATATATATATAAGTTCCAAGGATGAAATCACAGTTTATGCAGGTTTAATGTACACGAGTGTCCGACTGAAGTAAAACGACAGAGAAAATGCCACAGGCTACGTCATTAGTGAATGTGTAATTAACATATGCAAATGTGGTTATTAGGTTTAGTACAATAATTGCAACAGGTAGGTTCCAAGTTTGAAAGATAAAATGATATATAACAATATTAAACACGAAAATGGGAAATGATCGTACTAAAGTTAAAACTACAGGTTTAGGGTGTCATCAATGTGTATGTAAATATTATTTAGCATGTAGCAAGGGGTACTTGCCTCGACGGGTCGCGAATCGGGAAAACAGAACGTTAAACGTCGGCGGGGAAAACTCGCGGCGGGCGCACGGTTCACTGAATGAACCGAAACGACGAACAGTGGAACCACACAGATCAGAGTACCTCGCTGGATCGTCGGGACATGTCGTCGGCACGGCCGGATTCCGGTGAGATGCAAAACAGCGAACGATCAAGAATGCAACAAGAAAAGAAAAGAAAATAAAGAAGAAGGGAAAAGAGGATCTGAGAAGAGGTTGCTCACGATGATCCGTGGAGCGGTTGTGATTGCCAACCACGTCGACGGAGCTCCGGTGACTTGCCTGCATGGAACCATCGGCCAATCAATAACAGGGAAAAGAACGAGAAAAGGAAGAAGAAGGAAAGAAAGAGAGGAGGGAGAGGTAGGCTTACTGGGTGCGCACGAAGACCGGGGACACGGGGACGAGGTCACCGGCGGCGACTCCCGGTGGCGCAGACGCGTGCAGGGGTGCGCAGGTGGCCGCGGTTGCTGGTGCAGGGTGCACGGGGAGTTGATGAAGGAGGAAGAAGGGTGCAGTGGAGATGACGAGGCGAGGAGGTGAGGAGGCCGGCGGTGAGGGCGTCGGCGTTGGGCTACGGCGGCGAAGGGAGACGGCGGCTGGGTTACGCGAGGTTGGGTTTGCGTTTAAAAGAAAAGGAGGAGGGAAAATATATATATGGGGGAGAGAGAGAGTGATCTGGGGAGAGAGAGGGAGAAGAGAGAGAGAGAGAGAGAAATAGAGACAGGGAGAGAGAGAAAGCGAGAGAGAGAGAGAGAGAAGAGGCGGGGCCCACGGGTTAAAGAAAGAAGGAGGGGATTGGTTGGGATAAGTGATTCGTGGGGTTTAGTAAAAAAATTTAATAAAGATTTAGAAATAGGAAAATATATTATGGGTTGAAAAATATATTCGACAGTTTAAAAATCTATTAGAAATTGGGATTTGGCGCAAAGTAAAATATTTCCAAATCGCGTCCGGGTCGGATCCAAAAATTTGAAATTGGAATAAGAAAATTTTAGGCGGGATCCAAAATTTAAAATGAAGTATTTTATGATCAAAAAGCATACCCCCAAAACGGACATACGTACGTGCGCGTAGCCGTCCAAACTCACCTGTTTCACTGAACGGGACGAGAACACGATGCACGGACGCTACAACAGGGTTAGGGGTGTCAAGCATGCCATGACGAATAGTTTTAATTTTATTTTAGATGCCTTAAATGTTATATGCAGAGATGAAGTGACGGGGTAAAATTACATTCATAAAGTAACAGAAACTAGTAGCATTGGGCTCGGTTGTTACATCTTCCTTGGAGAATCCTTGTGATAAGTGGAGCTAGACCGAGCATAGGAAACCATTTCCTATCAAGAGTATGGTATCTACGTACAATACGTGGAAGACAATCTTACTCTCTACAAATTTATTGTATATACAAGGTTCATCTACCTTTTCAATGAAGCCAAACTCTTTGACTACCACATCAAAACATATATTCCAACTCCACGATGCGTACTTTATTCCTGATGGGCTTCAGCATAGCCACTGGAGAAAAATGTTTCACGATAAACCGTACTTGGTTGCATGACGAGAACCTTTTGCTACAAGTCTAGCTTTGAAAGTCTCAACTTTTCCATTTACACCAAGAATCTTCTCAAGATCCATTTTCTCCCAATGGGTTTTACCCCTTCAGGTGCAACATGCAAAGTCATACTTTGTTGGTTTACATGGATTCCATCTCTGATTGCATAGAATTCAGCCATTTCACAGAGTCCCTACTCATTATGGCCTGCCTGAACCTGGTTGGGTCATCATCTACCATGATGCAATCCTCGCTCTCACCGTCACCGAGGAAACCGTAGTATCTATCAGGTGAATGAGTAACCCTACCAGATTCGCGGAAAGGCTGAGGCTCGTTGGAGACTATTGAATCCTTTGGTTTCACCAAATCATCAGCTGTTAGTTTGTCCAGCTGGAACTCCTTCCAGTTCTACCTCATGACCACTAATTTCTTCACAAGAAATTCCTTTTCTCAAAAGGTGGCATTCTGAGAAACAAAACAAATTTTGATCCTCAGTGTGGTAGAAGATATTCCCTCACAAATGTTTGGGATATCCAACAAACTTACATAACTGACCTTGCCTCGAGCTTGTCCGGATTTTGCTTTTCAGTATAGACCAGACAATTCCATATCTTAACTCGTTTAAGAGATGGTCTCTTCCTATTCCATATCTCATATTGTCACGACCCAAAGTTCGGCCCGTGACCGGCACTTATTCACATAACGTCTACAGGCGTAACGCGATTAAGTAAGCCGAAACCAAGAAATCAAAACCATTAAAATAGTGAGTGATGAAAACATTAGTTTAAAACCTTTAGAAAACCTCGAGTAAAAATCCTTAAAGTTTAAGTTATTTTCTTAAAAATTTCGGCACCACCCCCTTTGTAAAAACTAGCCCCGAAACGGTTACAACACATGATATAAGTAAAATGACTGATAATAAAAATAAAGCATTCCCAAACGGGAGCAATCACGCCCAACGGCTGAAACAATCACCACGAGAATAAAAGTATACGACGCCGTAGCGAAGAATGAAAAATAAGTGAAAAACAGCATGAAGATAAAACTGCATAAATAAAGCCGGCTCACACAAGCACGATATCCAGAGTACAAAATAATATACAATATCGTCCTCACAACTGGTCTCTAAGTCGATACAGGAAATAGTAGATGGAGAGTACTAGATACAATAGAGTGTATAAAATGGAAAAGTAAATGGATACCGCAAACCCACCTATCAGCAAAAAGGATCACACGCCAACCGCAGTGGTATCCATAGCAAAAAGATACAAAGAGATGGCCCTGTCGCAACTACTCTGAAGGTCGACCTGCAAACACTGTGACACAACGAGGGTGAGTTGGCAACTCATGAATAGCAAATAACATATAAAGGTAATCGCGAGTATGCGCGTACTGCGATACTCTAACATGTGCAATCTAATAACATCTATATGATGAACTGGGTATGCAATAATCATGCAAAGTACTCTATCAGGTACTATGACTACATGATGCAATGCATAAGAATGAATGCTGAGCATGGGATAAAATATCATCTACACGAATCATCATCATGAAAATCCCCGGTGTCTACCAAAAACACCCCAAAATGCCGATAACTCAGGCGCCGTCACTCTATCCGGCTCTCAATCCTATAAATCTCATAGAAGCGGGGCGCCCAATATCGGCACCCGAAAACATCATGAAATACTCGTGTCCAGCATCGATATGCAAATCTTCATATATCGGGCTCCGTCAGTCTGGATCAGCCCATATCCATCTCTCGACTCTGGTCGATATCCTCTGGATAACCGCCAGGCCCAACCAATCACCAGTAGGTAGTAGTCCCACTGCCAGGCTCACCATCTGTATACACAGCATCCCTTTCTTGCCACGGGGTACCATACCGGGTCCACCATGTACCCACAATCGGCCTCATCCAGCTCCTCGAATCGGGTTCACATGTCACACGTCTCAGAACCGAGAAAACGCATGGTGTACACACTGAATTATCATATCAAGAGAAACCGGGTTTTCAAAACAGTGCATACTTTCTTAAAATAATACCACGGTTCTCAATCCACAAATCACATGAAATCCAAATCTCAATGCGTGAATCCATGCAATGTGTCGTATGCCGCGTAACATTGTACTACAAGTAAAAAGGGAAAACCGCTCTTTTAAATGGATCCATTTTTGAAAATATTTCATGCGGTCCCCTTTTCTCTAGAAATCAAAGACAGCATCATCTATGTATGTGAAATATGTATGTATGTACGTATGGATGAACAAGATATACATACGCGAATATGAATGTATATTATGCATGTGCACCAATATTGATGTATAAATGGTATATACACAAGCATGTATGTACAATATGTATATATGCCAATATGGATGTATAAGTGGGTATATATACGCAAGCATGAGTGTACAATATGTATACGTGCCAATATGAATGTACATGTGGTATATACGCAAGCGTGTATGTACAATATGTATATATGCCAATATAGATGTATAAGTGGGTATATACGCAAGCATGAGTGTACAATATGTATACGTGCCAATATGAATGTACAAGTGGTATATACGCAAGCATGTATGTACAATATGTATATATGCCAATATGGATGTATAAGTGGGTATATACGCAAGCATGTATGTACAATATGTATATATGCCAATATGGATGTATAAGTGGGTATATACGCAAGCATGAGTGTACAATATGTATACGTACCAATATGGATGTACAAGTAGTATATACGCAAGCATGAGTGTACAATATGTATACGTGCCAATATGGATGTACAAGTGGTATATACGCAAGCATGTATGAACACAAAGGGACAGAATCATGTCTAATCATCAATGATGAGATCATCTAAACGATGTATGGTTTGTAGCAATTCAATAGCGTGAGTGTCATGGCAATTACTAACGGTGTGTGTGTAACATACAATTAGTGCTCGTGCAGCATAAACCGTTAGTAACAGTGCGGTGCTTCATAAATACTATGTCTATATGCAACCAAAGTGGGGTACGCTACAATGGTACGTATGCATAACCAATATATATATATATATATATATATATATATATATATATATATAACACGCGACCACCGTATCCTATCAAGCTCTAACGCTTAACGCTATACGGGCAATTTCCCCATAGATGTTAAATCTACTCACTGTGATCTCGATCTACGTGTATCCGACCACCTGCTTCTCCTTCTTCGCGACGTCCGAAGTCCCCGCCTGCGACCCTATAATTTACACAAATTAATACACATAAGCTAAAATCCTGCAAAACCGCGATATCAAAACCAAACGAGAAACTCACGTCGCAAGCTTAACGCATGTGTACTTGATACGCCAAAACGTGTGTATACGCGTCTGAAACTACTCCAACACACTGCGACACACAGGAACCACCAGACCCAAACATAAAACGTGCGTGTCGCGCAAGTCTAAAAGTGTTGAAAACAAGGTATTTGATCCTAGATTTTGACCCTAGTTGAATTAGGAAAAGTTGCATATACCAAATACCCTAGATATGTAGCAGACTCCCCTAGCCCAAACCCCGACACCCAACTCACTCCTCTGGCCTCAATTTGCGGACGGATCTAATTAATTTGCGGCCAGGTAAGGGAAGTGAGGTCTCGTGCTGTGTGTGTGTATCCCTATCTCAGTAGCTGAGTCCCAGTATCTGCAACTTTTTCCTAAAGCACTCGTTTCAAAAGAAGATCACAAAACTACCCAAAAACTTAAGTAAAACGTTTAATTAACAGTAATTTAAAACAATATGGTTTTTTAGTGTAAACTGAAACAAAGACTTGGTTTAAACAATATTAATAGGACCTAATTAAGTTAATCAAATCCTAAAAGCCCTAACTTACCATAATCTTCACTTAAACCACCTAATTAGCACTAAAACTCACAAAAACACAACTTTTAGCTAATTAAAACTACAAGTTTAGCAATACAGTGATTTAGGTGAGCTTAATACCTCAAATTGGTCTTAGGGGGGCTAAACTTGCTGGCCTTGCCTCCAATAGCAAAGACTTGCCATAAAAACCAACAAGGAGGTGATTTGGAGTGATAAATGTGAGTTGGTGATATGGTAGATGGATTTTTAATGAAGAATTGGTGTTAGAATGAGATGAGAAGGAGAATAGAAGAAGGGGAGCTGAGCTGCTGCGGCTTCTGCTGCTGCTGCTGCTGAGCAAGATGGGAGAGAGTGTGAGAGAGAGAGCGCCCCAAAGTCAAGTTCTCCCATGCCCATTTAATGCACCATGCTCTCTCTCTTTGTTTCTCATTTTCTATTTTTCTTTATTGTTTTATTTAGTTATGGTTTTATAAGGGAATGAAATGATCATTTGAATGAAGTGGGAAAATGAAACATGTGTTACAAAATGTGTTAAGTTGTGCATGCAAGTTACACTAAATTGCTAGCAAAAGTTTAAGGAAATTTTCTAATTAAGTGAACACTAAACTAATTAATAACTAATAAAACACACATATATATAAAAACACATATTTTCACAATTGAAGTTTGATTTATTCTAGTTTAAGTGGAAAAATGTTAGTTAACGGGATTTATGAAAACATGCATTAAAGATAATTAACGTGAAATTAAGTTAAACGAATTTCAAAGCGTTACACATATGGAGTGGTAAGCACTGATTTGGATGGAACCCCATTCAATAGGTATGCAGCTTCTCAAGTGCATAGCTCCTAAAGGAAACAGGTAACTCAGCATTACTCATCATAGAGCGCACCATATCATATAGGGCGGGATACCTCTGTCCCGATACACCGTTGTGTTGTGGTGTACACGAAGGTGTAAGCTGGGAAAGAATCTCATTCTCCTTTTAGAAACTCCAGGAACTCTCACTAGTAAAATAAGGGGTTGCCCCTACGGATAATAACATCCGTAGGGGCAGTTAAAGTTTGGCCCTACGGATTAATCCGTAGGGCAAAACGGTTGCCCCTACGGTCCTCCAATATTTATTTAAAATTTATTAAATCTTAAAGTGTTTTTTGCCCCTACGGAGCCGCAAACCATGCACCTACAGGTATATCCGTAGGGGCATATAAATAGGGATTTAAGAGATCGATCCCTACGCTGATTATTTCTTTTTCTTATTCTCGCGCAAAACCAAATTTTCCCAAATCGAGATCGTCGTCGCCGCCGCGCTGCAGTGATCTCATCGTCGCCGAATCCAAGCCGAATCGTCGTCGCCACGCCTGCGCAGTGATCTCATGGTCGCCACCGTGCACCGTTCTCGTTGTCGCCACCGCCCTCATCGTCGCCGATTGCGTCTCCGTCGTCGCCTACAGGTAATTAGTTAAACATTATTATAATGATGTTAGGGTAGCGATCGATGAGGGTTGGGATTAGGTATCGGTTGTGGTTAGGGTTAGGATTAGGGTTAGGGTACGGGTTCGATCGGCGGTTGGGGTTCGACGACTGGTGTTGGGGTTAGGGTTCGGTTGGGGTTTGGTGTTGGGGTTGGGGTTCGGCTGGGGCTGCGTTGGGGTTAGGGTTAGGCTGGGTTAGGGTTTGGTGTTGGGTTGGGGTTCGGCTGGGGCTGGGTTGGGGTTAGGATGAGTTGGGGAGATTGAAGGCGAGCTGGGTTTTGGGAGAAGAGAAGGAAATGGCACTGCTTGCTACTTCAATTTTTTGATATAGATAGATAAGGTTCTTTTGGGATTTTGGAGGGGTTTTGGGGGAAATAAATAGCTTTGGAGATGAAATGGGGCATTTCGGTAATTTGATTCTCTGTTGCAAATATTATTTATCAATATATTTAATTATAAATATTAAATAAAATAAAGTAAACTATAAATAATATGAAACCAATATATGATACTCGATGATAATATGAAACCTTCATATTCCCATCGATACTCATATATGAAACTAAAAGCACCACTTAGTCCCCGTCTATCGGTTAACATACGTGCGATGCTCGTCGTGACCTAGAACTATACGAAGGTTGTTAAATATCAGACAGTATAGCTCGATACTAACAACCGTCGTATAGTCTACGCGACGAGAAAATTCAATCGTATGGTAACCCATAGATTTGTCCCGTGCGGACAAATTAAGAATGTATAAAGCAAACGCCTTCATTCACTTGTGTTTTCATCCGTTTCGAGATATTTCGTCGGTACCTTTCCGCTGGTTCTCCGTGTACAAAGATAGATTAGATGTTCATTTCAACGTTGTTTCACAGCTTTGAAATGATTATCTATTCTATTACAGTGTACTCGGAGAACAGCGGGGAGGTGCTGCCGAAATTTACTCGAAACGGTTGAAAGCACAAGTGATGGGCGTTCACTCTATACATTCTTAATGGGATAGAAGCCTACCCCCGACAGCCGGAACACACACATACAACAAGAATACACAACAAACGCATAATTAGAGAGCGATTCGAGATGTTCGGGTTAAAACCAATATATGATACTCGATGATAATATGAAACCTTCATATTCCCATCGATACTCATATATGAAACTAAAAGCGCCACTTAGTCCCCGTCTATCGGTTAACATACGTGCGATGCTCGTCGTGACCTAGAACTATACGAAGGTTGTTAAATATCGGACAGTATAGCTCGATACTAACAACCGTTGTATAGTCTACGCGACGAGAAAATTCAATCGTATGGTAACCCATAGATTTGTCCCATGTGGACAAGTTAAGAATGTATAAAGCAAACGCCTTCATTCACTTGTGTTTTCATCCGTTTCGAGATATTTCTTCGGTACCTTTCCGCTGGTTCTCCGTGTACAAAGATAGATTAGATGTTCATTTCAACGTTGTTTCACAGCTTTGAAATGATTATCTATTTTATTACAGTGTACTCGGAGAACAGCGGGGAGGTGCTGCCGAAATTTACTCGAAACGGTTGAAAGCACAAGTGATGGGCGTTCGCTCTATACATTCTTAATGGGATAGAAGCCTACCCCCGACAGCCGGAACACACACATACAAACGCATAATTATAGAGTGATTCGAGATGTTCGGGTTAAAACCAATATATGATAATATGAAACCTTCATATTCCCATCGATACTCATATATGAAACTAAAAGCGCCACTTAGTCCCCGTCTATCGGTTAACATACGTGCGATAATTTATTCTTTTCAACGCCAAACGCACACACAAAGCATATACACGGATTTTCTCCTTTGTCAGTAACTATCCCGTTCTTATATTTCTCAATATAGTCAGCATAACCTACAATTTATATGTTATTCAGTCTAACATGGCCCATGAGTACGTCAGAGTTAAGGACTGGATGTATGTGGATTGGAAACAATGTATGCAACCTAAGTTTGTCGCAGGAGTTGCTGCTTTCCTTGAATTTGCACGCGCACATAATAAGATCATAATAGAGAAGATTCTCTGTCCGTGCGATAGATGTGGCAATAAGTACTGGCAGAAGGTAGAATTGGCAGAGCTTCATATTGTAAAACATGGGTTTACTAGACTTTATTCAACTTGGAAATAACACGGGGAAGGAGAAGAATGCAGTACTGCGGTAGAAGAAGAAGGAGAACACGATAATGCAGCAGGAGAAGAAGAAGAATTCGATAATACGGCAGGAGACGGAAATTTATTTCCATCAGAAGAAATGGAGGATATGGTAGAGGCTGCCCTAGGTGAATCTATTCGTACCGAAGATGACATTCCTTCCGATCAAGGACCGCGTGAGGATAAATATGAAAATTTCATGAATGATGCTAGGAAACCAATTTATGAGAATGCGAAGTATTCCACCCTCTCATGGTTGGTCCTACTTTTCCAGATTAAGTGCCTAAATGGATGGAGCAACAAGTCATTCACAATGCTTCTTTCGTTCTTGAAAGATTCTATGCCTCCGGGAAATAATGTGGCCGAAAGCTGGTACGAAGCCCAGAAAATGATTTCTGATTTGGGTCTAAAGTGCGAGAAGATTCAAGCATGTCCTAAAAATTACGTGTTGTACCGGAAAGATAATTCAGATTTGAAAGAGTGTCCAACATGCGGAGAGGCCAGGTATAAGCCAAAAGATTCTGATAAGAAGCCTGATATACCTGTGAAGATAGCACGATACTTTCCCATAACACAGAGGCTACAGAGGCTATTCAGGTGCAAGAAAACAGCCGAGGCAATGATTTGGCATCACCGTGCTCCTCCAAGCGAAAATGGAAAAATGAGCCATCCAAGAGATTCACCGGCATAGAAGGATTTCGATAGGAGGCACGCAATATTCAGTAGCGATCCTCGCAATGTCCGGCTCGGACTGGCTACCGATGGCTTCTGCCCATTCAACTATATGGCTGGAAGTCACAGTACATGGCCCGTTGTAATGATAATTTATAATCTGTCGCCTTGGTTGGCTATGGACCAATCATACTTTATGATGCCTCTTCTTATCGACGGACCAAACTCACCGGGGAACAATATCGACGTCTATCTCTGACCTCTGATCGAGGAGCTGAAAACTTTGTTCATTGATGGTGTAGAGACATATGATTCAAACACAAATACAACCTTCATACTGCGTGCGGCTTTAATGTGGACAATTAATGACTTTCCTGCGTATGGAATGCTATCAGGTTGGTCTGTACATGGTCACAAAGCATGTCCTCGTTGCCATGAACACACAACATCAAAATTTTTGAATTTTAGCAGGAAGGTTTGTTATTGCGGCCATCGACGTTTTCTGCCTCCAGACCACCCTTATAGGTTAGACACGGTTCACTTTGATGGTCATCAGGAGCTTCTTGGACCTCCATCCCTATTGTCCGGAGAGGACGTGTCTGCTAAATGGGATGGTTACAATAACGTGACCTTCGGGATGGATTTGACGAAACAGGTCAAACCACAATATTGGAACAAGTTAAGCATTTTCTTCGAGCTTCCGTACTGGTCTACAAATTCATTGCGACATTGTCTGGACGTCATGCATATAGAGAAGGGAGTATCAGAGCACATACTTAACTTGCTTCTATGTAAAGACAGGAAATCGAAAGACAACATGAATGCTCGGATGGATCTACAAGAGTGGGGAATAAGAAGTGAACTGCACCCTAAACCGGTAGCGGGTAAACCGGGTAAGTTTGTACTTCCCAATGCCGCTTATCATATGTCACAACCGGAGAAGAAAAGATTCCTGCAGGTGTTGCATGATTTGAAAGTCTCCACAGGTTTCTCAGGATCATTCAGTAAGAAAATAAAAATTGTGAAGGGCAAGATCGATGGGCTGAAAAGTCAAGATCACCATGTTATCGTGGAGCACCTTCTTCCATTAGCCCTCAGGACTTCTCTCCCCGACTCGGTTGGTCTAGTAATCAACGACCTATGTTGTTTTTTCAGGGAGTTGTGTGCTAAAACACTGGAGGTTGCGACGCTGGATAAACTAGAAAATTCTATTGCGTTGATACTTTGCAAGTTTGAGCGTATTTTCCCACCGTCATTTTTCGATATCATAATACACTTGACGGTTCATCTTGCAACTGAGGCGAAGCTAGCCGGACCGGTACAATATCGATGGATGTATCCCGTCGAGAGGTACGTATAATTTTTCGTTTCGCGCAATTTATAAATTTATTGTTGTCCTGTATGCCCGTATTTATTTATTCAACATATTCTCATTAGGTACCTTTACACTCTTAAGAAGTATATACGCAATAAAAATTGACCAGAGGATTCTATCATGCAAGGTTATCTTCTTGATGAAGCAACCACATTTTGTTCCCGCTATCTGGACGAGAACATTGAGACAAGGCTTAACCGACAACGAAGAATTCAAGACGGGCCATATGGTAAAGCCGAGTATAAGAGGGTAGAAACTATATTTATCAACAAGATATACCGGTTTATCTTGCTTAATTGCGCATGTCTTGAACAAATTAGAGAGTAAGTTCTTTTGGATTAATTGTTATATCTGTGTTTGTGTGTGTATGAAATGACATAATATTAATGTCACAATTATTTGTCGAAAACAGAACTCATTTTAACGAGATACGTGAGGGGCATCCTGATTGGAACGAAGAACGTTTGGAAAAATACCATCAGGATAATTTTTGTGATTTGGTCACAGAGCATGTAAGTTATTCGAATTACATTTTATTGCTATCAGTTTTAATCTAAACTTGTATCGTTATGTATTTGTCTTAAAATTTGTTTTGTTAGATCCACGATCCGAACTTGTCAGCATCATTTGAGAGTGATTCAAGATGTTTAGCTCAATTTCCTAGTATGGAGGTTGCATATTACAAAGGATTTGGTGTCCTTGGATACAAATTCGAAGTTAAGGACATAGAAACAACTAGAACCACTCAGAATAGTGGGATTGCGACGGTAGGATCGGACGGTGTGATTTACAATAGGTACTGAAATTGTATACTCGGCATCCAATATCCCGGACGATCAGAACCCTTTTATATATTCCAGTGTACTTGGTACGATCCGAGAACTGATACGGACAGGTGGAGAAGCAGTCTTGGGACTTGGAAAGATGAATATGGATTGACCAGTGTGAACACACTTCGATTTTACGGTCAGGACGATCCGTTTATCTTTCCGAACCAAGCGTTCCAAGTATACTATTCACAGTGTTTGAAGCATCCGGGGTGGAGTGTTGTATGCCGATGGAAACCCAGAGATGTCTACGATGTCCCAGAATACGAGGACAGCGATGAGGACGAAGAAGAAAGAAGGCTTAAAGTGCTCCGACCGTCTGTTTCGAAGGACGGGTTATCTTCGACCGATCATGAAGTTACGTGGGTTAGAAATGACATCGACGATGAAATCCAAGTAGATATGTATGATGCGCCCAGGAAACGAAAAAGGTTATCAGTAATGTTATATTATTACTTCACATTTTACGCTCTATACATATATAGTCAATACTTTTAATGATTGTCTAATGCGTCCACGAACCGTTTATCTAGATTTGATGACGATGTCGGGAGCAGCGAAGGGCGGCAGGAGCTCCAGCCGTGGCAGAGGCAGAGGCAGAGGCAGAGCGGTTCTGCAGCCCGGAGAGCTCCGTAGGGAGCTTCAGAGGGCCGGTCTTGCACCCAGATCGGAGACCTCTTCGGATGCCTCCTTCCGTGTGGATTTTGCCACATCTCCAGGTATACTGCACGCATATCCATTTTGAATGTAATATTACAGATATTCATGCCTGTTTATGTCAAAATTACTTATATTGTCAATGTTTGATTGTCTAGTTGTTGGTGATGCATCCACATCTGGGACAGAGGCCACCCCCGCTCCTCCAGGTATGTTTATATATCATATAGTGTATGTATATTGATTTAGAATGCTATATCATAAATACACACATTCCTTCTGCTTTTACTTAGCAATTTTGTCTAGCTGTAGGTGGTGACACCACCGCACCTGCGGGTATGTTTATATATCCTATAGTGCATGCATATTGATTTAGAACGTTGTATTATTGATCTACACATTCTTTTTGCAATTACTTATATAATCTATTTTTAATTGTCTAATTATAGGTGGTGCGTCCACACCTTCCGCAGGGGCCACTCCTACCGCTTCAATACCCTCCGCATCGTCTGCAGGTTAGTATGAATAAATTTAAAATATTTACTCATTTTACATATGCTCTATAGAATAAATATGAACTTCATGGAAATTTAGCGTCGATGTTTATTTTCTAGTTGGAGGGGATGCGTCCGCATCCGGGACCCCGGTTGTTCCTCACTGGAGGAACTATCGTCCCGCTCGTGCTACTGCCCGGGCCCAGGCTCGTGCGATAGTCACCGGAGGTATATATCACACTTGAATTTTCGTTTAACCTTGATTTCTTAATACAACTTTGTCTTATTCTTGATTGTCTTGATATTTCGTGCAGACGCAGGGCCTCCCCATCCCCAGAGGGGGACTCGAGGCCCGAATCAGTCCCATAGGCTGAGGCCTGACAGAGCTAGGGGTGAGGCAGCATTCCCCCTTTTTTTTACCCTTGACTATCGCTATACCGGTCCTCATGCCGAGAGGTTCGGCCGGTATTTGGGGGACGAGAGCCGGCTCGTAAAGAACTATCCACTTCACGTTGAGTGGGGCGAGCAGCACCAGCGCTCATTCGCCCTCTTTATTGATCAGGCTCGGGTATGTATTAATATATATTTTCATTTGATCTATCCAATATATTTATTATTAACACTTGCAATCTAATAACAATTTTTTTTGTATTTTCAGTTGGATTACGATTTTTAGCCTGTAGCCGACCCTGATCACCCGGGGAGGGTGCTCGACCTTCATGCTCTATACAATGGCCTGATGAAGAACATGCAGGCCAAGATCCGATAAAACAGGAATGAGCTGAAGGCCGACTTCTACTCCCTGTGGATGGCGACCCCCGAGGCAGAGAGAGCGGCCCTCCTATCTACTCCGGCGTTTGCGAGAGTCGACGTAGAGACATGGCCTCTATTGTGCGCTTATTTCGACTCCCAACGCAAACAGGTATGTATTTTAAATGTAATTCATTATTTATGATATAATTTATTTCTTTGTGTTTCTTAATTAGAAAACTAAATGTTAATGCGTTGTGCAGAAACAGGCCGCTCAGAATACAGAGAACAGGAAGTCGGCGAAGAGGGGTCGCCCCACTTACACAGGTGGCTCGAGGAACATTACTCGAGCCATGGAGTTATCGGTAAATTACAATAGACCGACGTTTGTGATATTCTGCAATATTAAGAGTTATTTTCTAATATTTCTAATATTAAGAGTTACTTTCTAATATTGCAGACATCTCGGACCGTGGCGTCAGGTGGTACACCGAGCGTGCTGCCCGGATATCTTGCAGTCCACGGCACCTCGACAGATCCCGCCACGGGCGAGGTTCGATATCCCGACATCGCTACCCAGGAGTACTGCATAAGTGTTAATATTTTTTCTACCCAAATTTGAAATTTTAGTTTTGGAAGGTTCAAGTTTAAATCTTATACTTATACTTTACTGCTTAATGTGGGTGTAAGAGCGGGTGGTTGAGCAGGCCCAGGCCTCGGGGATCGATTTTACCGGACAGAGCGATCCGAGGCTGCTGACCCCAGTTCTGGACGCCGCACACGGAGGGCACCACGGAGGTTGGGAGAGAGGCCGGGGACTGGGCCCTAGCAGGGCCCATATGAGGTTGGACTCCACCCCGGCGGTTACTTCCTCCGTCTCCGGTGACCGACGTGTCCATCAGGAACTGGAGAGCTTGAGGGCCACCGTTCAGGAGTTGAAGGAGATGCTGGTATGTATATTTCTTTATAGTAAAATATCATGTCATATTATATAGATATCAACATATCCATAATTAGTACGTAGCTTGAGCTTATTTGGTTTTAGACTTAAGTTTGATTAATCATACATACAGATGTAATTAAAATAAACAACAAACTAGATATCCAAACAGGATTTCGAAATAACTTAATAATGATACGAATTCGGATAATACACAGTTCTTACACGCTTATTACACACGTTGGGTCCAGACGCGATAGGGTACATCGGCCGAGCCTCCACATGCACCTCCTTCGGCTGCGCTTCCGCAGACAGCTCCTGTAGCTCTACCGCCCACTCAGACTCCCGCAGCTGCGGCTCCGCAAGCGACTACCTCGACGGCGGCTGCGCAGACCACATCGCCAGCTCCACAGGCCGCTCAGACTCCCGCTCGTGCCGAATTGCAGAGTTTATTGACCGAGGAGCAGGCACGCGTTATTCTATCGTTATTCAGAAGTGGAGCTGGACCGAACTAGGGTAGCTTTTTGGTTCTTATTTTTTGAAACATGTATTTATTTATATCATACATATTGTACTACATTTTGAAACTATATCGATATTGGTTTATATTTATATCATATTCAGTTTTTGGATTTCTTTTGTATATTATATGGGTGAGATGTGATTATAAATACTGCGATATATGTTGTGTGATGATTATTTTTATATTTGATTTATGTATATATTATTGTGCACAGAGCGGGAAAAAATCAGGAAGCACTTTTTAAAAAAAAATACAGACAATATGTACCTATGGATTAATCCGTAGGCACACATGTTGCCCCTACGGATATATCCGTAGGGGCAAAATGTCAGCAGTAACTGATATTTGCCCCCTGATCTCAGTACCAGGGGTTGGAAGTGCCCCTACGGACATATCCGTAGGGGCTACAGCCTCTCCCCTATGAAGATATCTGTAGGGGCAAAATATCACGAATCCTGATATTTTGCCCCTACGGATAGGTACCTACGCAGTTATCCGTAGGGTATATATCTTGGACCTACGGACATATTCGTGGGTACACTTAAAATATTAAAAAAACCGTAAATAATATAAATTTTTTTACCCTACGGCTTCGTCCGTTGGGACACTAAGACCTACACAGAAATCCCTAGGGGCAAGAATTTGCCCGTAGGGGCAAGTTCAGGGCCTCAACTTGCACCTGCGGCCTTTGCACCTACGGTGTATTTTTTCGTCCCTACGCATATATCCGTAGAGGCAGTGGTTTGCCCCTACGGATAAATCCGTAGGGGCAACCCTTATTTGTAGTAGTGTCTATGCGCAAGTATTCTCCTCCTCAATTACATCATAGGACTTAATACTTCTACCCGTCTGGTTCTCAACTCCAAGCTTAAATTCCTTGAATTTCTCAAAAGTTTCAGACTCGTGTTTCAACAGGAACACATGTCCGAATCTTGAGAGATCGTCGATGAATGTAATGAAATACAAAGAACCAACCCTGGCATTTCTAGACATAGGACCGTATACATCATCATGAATCTGTCCCAAGAGTTTAGTAACTCTTTCTCTATTTCCAATAAACGGAGTATTGGTCATTTTACCTTTGTGACAAGACTGGCAATTATCGTAAGATGAAAATTCGAATAGATTCTCATATTCATCCTTATGTAACTTAGCTGGTCGTGTCGCATAGATATAACCTAGTCTACAATGCCACAAGAAGGATTTGTTCATTTCTGAACTACTCTCTTATGTGTATTCTAGATACTTTGAACTGTGGTTTGATTTAGAACGTATATGCCATTTCATAACGTGCCTGATCCAATCAACTCTTGATTCAGGAAAATATTCACAACATTATCTTCCAATACAGAATTATATCCTTCCTTAACTGAATAATGAAACTGATGTAATGTTGTATATCATATTCGGTATGTAACAACATTCGTTCAGAATTAGTGTATTTACTATTTGGTAATACAAGGTGATATTTGCCAACTGACTTGGTTGCAACAATTGCACCATTCTCTAACACTTAGAGATATATCACCCAATCCCAGTTCTCTACCTTTCTATAGCCTATGAAACTCATACATATGTGGGATCCTGATCCGGTATCTCATACCTAGGATGTAAGGGATACTGAGAAACAGTTCTTGGTAACGAACACACCCGAAGAATATGCATTAACATGCTCATTCCACGATTGGGTCACGTAGGAATCCGGATATTCTTTTATTTCCTGTTCGGACTTATAACAATTATAAGATAGAGCGGAACCAATGTTCTCCAGCTCAGTATAATAAGCATGTTCGGTCAATACATCCATATTATTATCTTGATTAAGGCGTGACATGGTTGCTACCAGGAGAGAGAGAGAGAGAAGAAAACACTCAGTGTATACTCTTGTAAGATCAGATTGGTTGTTATTTTATCTAATCAGGATGGCTCCCACTGTTTTTTTATCAAATCTTCCTTCAAAACCTAAAAGGTAAGACTAGCCAGGATTAATTACACCCTACAAGTTCGCCAATCTTTCATCCAGGACAGTGTCGGTACTTTGAGGGAGGTTCCGCGTGCTTTCGCACGGACCTAATTAAAATAAATCTCGTTTTCCTAGGGGCGTAACCCTGTTAACACCTTTCTAGACATCTACTTGATCGCCTAATTGTAATGTGTAAAACTCTCCCAGGATTAACTCTTACTCACAGTGGGTATCGCGATCCAACTATCTCATAGAAGATATGAAATCTCATTGCAAATTTCAACACTTGAAATTTCCGATAATATTTTGCCCCTAGCGTCCTATAACCATGACAGAGGCCAAGAAACCATAGGCTGCTTGTCAAGTTAAACCCGTACATTTCGTGATTGAATTAAACCCACCAACACGACCGTTGACAGATGCCAACAAAGTTGTACGACTACCCTAATCCAATCGCATCACATGCTTTACAGATAAGCATGAATTAGCTACCGCACACTACGCCTTAATAGAGGCCAACAAACGCAGCACGAATACTAAACAGTCCTTATCTGAAATGACGTAGGGCTACGACAGGTTTTTAAGAAAACCTTTTGCGTAATGAACTTGATATCGTTGTAGAATCGAGTGATTTTGTAAAGGAGTGTTTTTAGGCTTTTTATAGTTTTACTAAAGTGGTCACTCCCGGTGAAGGGATCTTGGCTCTTTCCTCATCGAATGAGGTGCTGGATATTTCACAAATACCACTATGCAAAGCATGAACTAAAAAGGCAATCAAAAACAAAATCGAGTGGGTTGTAGCATCTGCTAGTTTTGCTAAAGAGGTCACTCCCGGTGAAGGGATCTCGGCTCTTTCCTTATCGAATAAGATGCTGGATATTCTACAAGGAAAATCACTATGCAAAGCAAAAACTACAGCTACCAGTTTTTTTTAAAATAAGATTCTGCAATATCTTTAGGTTTCTTTTCTATCATTAATCTCATTAATGAAGTCTCATCATTTTTTTCTTCCTAAGCATCACAGAAGAAACAAAAGAAACAATATTTATTATACATCATATATATAATATAAGCATTCGTCTAAGAATATCAAGTGATCACATCACAAAAGATCAGCAGCAGAAGAATGTATATGAAATATTGGATATACTAGAAATTCTGTGTTTTAAATTAAGCCAGTAAAAAACGCGGATTCCATGGTCATGATAAATAGCCATACCCACATCCTTAGACCCCTACGAGAGCGGCAAGCAACCCTACCAATTCTAGAGTTAGCAGACCTGGTGTCGACTCCTCGAGATGGTCTCCCACTGGACTCTAGAACCCGGTTACTTGTGCTCCCCACCTTGGGTCTATCCTAGTGCGGAAAAGTAAATAATATACATCAATGGTGACATCATCCTCAACCACGAAGTGCCCCAATAAAAGAATATTACATACAAGTTTTTACATGAATGAATATGAAAAACTCTCATCTCACATAAAAAAAACCCCGGCTATTCAAAATATGACGATCCAATATAACATATCACAGCAACACATAACATCACATGTCATCAACGCAACTAAATATGCGTATCCCAATTGTCGTTGACATATAGCACCAAAACCGGCAATACAATATATATTACACTTACGGTCGCAGAAAAGAAAGTGAAAAACTATAACAATTGCAATCTGCAACTACCTTAGACATCATAAACCCAATGTATCACATACTTTGGATTTCATACCTAACCAAATGAATTCTTTAGACATCACATGCCTAACAATTATAAACTCCGCATTTTAGACTTGATATTGAAAACACTTTTCAATAACCAGTCGGGCAATTCAACAAGGTTCCCGAAAACCAGCTCGAATGCTCGTTGGAAACTTTAGTAGACGGCCGCTCCCCCAATGCCGTCGACGAAGTGCACTTAGGCGGAACACCACGGCCGCGAGCACCCGAACGGATTCTTTTGGCGGCGGGGTTCTCCTATAGTCACTTGGTTGTGGCTTTGGGGCATGGCTATCTAGTAACACTACCCGGCGAGTATCTGCATATGCTACGTGATTGTGACAGACTTTTGATTCACATCAAAATCCCGTGACAACCGATCTAATGAGACTAAATTGCTAGATTTATAAAATTCAAATTAGTTTTCACAAAACTAAATATTGTGGATTCTAAGTATTGTATCACACTCATAGATAGCTAGACGATGTTAAACTTTTCGATCGAATCAACAAACACCCAAAATTTTCGAAAGAGCTCAACACTTGAACGGAGTTTAAAGAGTACTCAGAACATACTACAGCATCTATGGACCAACCGTAGAAGGGTCAACCATTGTCTCACCTATGGCGGTGCGGAACTATCGCAAACCCTAGGGTTTGGCGGCAGTTCCGACGGTCACAGAATTGAGTTAGAGTTTCGTTCTTCTAGAGGGTCCACAAAATCACCTGCATGATTTTCTGAAGATTTTAAACATGAAAAAAATCCATCTCTTAGAAAATTTCCAGCGAGGGAAAAATTGGGTTATTGATATCCGTTCGAACATTTTAACGTCGTCTAAAATAACCCGAAATGATGTTAGAATTATGAAACTCTGAATTGTCTTTACTTAAAGATAATATCACATGCACATTCTGTAAAAACAAGCAGCACCTGAAACACCAAAACCCAGAGCCTGGAACACCATAAGAAAACGAAGCCATAACAAGTCTACAAAACTGGCCAGGCCGGATTTCAACTGCATGTGGCCGACCATTTTCCGGCGAGATAGGTTCGTTTTCCTGTGGTGTTCATGGAACATCTCATGTAACATTCTGCAGTTGCTTAAAAAAAATTTAGAGGCTTTTTAAAAATCGACAGAAACTATGGGTTTCGTTTCGATGTTTTGGAGTTGTTTCAATTTCGTAATATAACAAGCAACGTCTAATTCTCTAGCACGTCTCTGATACCACGGTTGGGTTCCCTAGGTCGCCGCTGGGTTTCGGAAGGCATCGACCATGCCATTTTCAAAAAATTGACGTGCTAAAGAACCCTAACCAAGAATCAAAACAAGAGATTAGACGAAAGAAGCATGCAAACAACTTTATATCTAAGTGAACAAGGAATACAACCTTTGTAGACCGGTCCTTCACTTCAATAGCTCCATGTAGTAGTCCCTTCGCTCCAAGTAGTTAACTCCCGGACTCTAGAAAGGCTCCACAAGATGAAAGGAACAAGGTTTCTTGAAGTGTTCGAGGCCGAAGATGATCTACGTCGAGGAGACACCAACTTAAGCTACCTCTTCACTAATATAGAATTAGTGAAGTAAATACCCTAAACTAAATGGCTAATCTTGTAAAGGATCATGATGTAGGAATTTTTCTCACTTTAGATTTATTTTTCTCACAATATTTCATCACCTCTCATGAAGTTAGAAAGCTTGAGGAAGGAGATGAAGAAAGCAACCATGGAATGAAGCAAGTGAAGAATGAATCATGTGGTGAGAATAACAACCATGGGTGAGTTAATATCATATACTAACTCATGTAGAGACTAAACCATGGCTAAACAATAATGGTTGACTTCATAAATATCTTCAAGTAAAACAAAATTAGTGGACTTGGTCAACGGTTCCACAAGCTTCTACAAGCTTCAACCATGTGACAATTTCTAACTAATTTGATTTACTTTAAATAAACAAAACCTTACATTATTATAAGTATGGTGTGAGTCTCATACACCCATGTAGCATGTGGCATCAAGTATGACACAAATGATGTACATTAATATATATCACATATATAGTAAGTGTACACAAGTGAGAAAAAGAATTCTTAAGTGAGCTAATATTAGGTAATGTAAATTAATATATCACATATATAATCATACAGCAGATTATTAAATCAACACTTGATTTAATAATCCAGCTATATCACATATAACAGACTGATATCTTATGTATCAACTTATCGAATCAACACTTGATTCGACGGTCCGGCTATATCACATATAACCGACCAATATCACATATCGCAAGAATAGAATACAGTATCACATACGCGTATTAATCTCGGTCCTGCACATATGACATATGTGCTCCTACTTCGTTTCACTTGAGCCAGGAAAGCTCTGTGTAGGACTCTAAAGACTTGTCAATACGCCGGCAGTAGGTGATGATCATATTAGTCACCCACAAGCCGCAAGCAGTCTGCCAAACGTAACGGCCACCCGGGTATTGAGCGATCAGAAGATCAACAAGCAAGCCTGCTCATACTACTGTGAATCCAATCAGTAACTCTACCGTACAGTCCGGTCTTTTCGTTTGATATGTCGCATATCGCAACCTTGGGGTGGTACAACGTCAGACCCCAATAGCCTGATAAGTCATGGGCTCATAACATTTCGAGAAACTATTGATACCGGTTGATCTCAGCAACCCTGGCCATGGATTTCCTGTTATGGCCAATAAAGCATAGCACAACATCAACCCCCAATACCGGGAAAGACAAAATCCCCTCCTATCACTCATTGCCCCCATGTGACTCGGGCACGATCTCTTGAATGTGGTAAGGTGAAATTCAAAGCACAGTGGGTATCACATAAGACTCTTTGACGATCTCGGGTCAACAGACTAACATGTACCAGTGTTACCAGAGAACTGCTATCTGACGATAGGTATAATACCATCTAGGAGTTCTCGGCAAGTACGTTCAGTGTACCCAGTCTCCACTGAGCACCCGTATACCATCTCTGATGTCAAACACCAATGGATATGGGATCATCCATCTCCAATCATATGGGTCGAAAAGCGTATACGCTAGTCTACTCTGGAATATCGATGCACCGTTTTGATACTCCCACAACTAGGAACAATTGAAGGATGTACTTACCGAATACCTCTGCCCCACTAGTATGATCTGCATCATAATCCTAGTAGTCAAGTACTCATCCTAAGGGTTTTATCAACATGTAATCGAGAGACAATAAGTGTACATGTTAAGATAAAGAGCAACCAGATAACATACTATCTTGTCGAGCAAGAAAGTACTCCCTATATATGTCCAAGCATCCGCTATAATATACATCACATGTATAATAATGGCCTCTACGGCATACATATAATTAAAAGAAGTTTTGGCAGGCCTGCCTTAATCTATTCAAGTAGCACAGCGGTAGTGTGGGAGGCTAACAACCCACGAGTTTTAGAACAAACTTATAAATTCATGATAAGGGGAACTGTTTATGTGTACTCAAACATGAAGTTCGTGGACAAGTTGCTGATGAAGCGCTGATGGTATTTCGGGATTTCATGGATGTGTTCAAGGACATCTCGGGTTTACGGTCAAAACGAGAGGTGGAGTTCGCAATTGATCTTATTTTAGGAGCAGCACCAATTTCAAAGGCTTATTATCCGATGACACTGGTGGAACTGGAAGTGGTAAAGAAACAAATTTTTGAATTACTAGAGAAAGGCTGGATTCACAGCAGTGGTTCACTGTGGGGAGTTCCAGTTCTTATAGTCAACAAGAAAGATGGCACGCGGAGGATGTGCATTGACTATCGAGAGCTAAATCAGGTAACTATTAAGAATAAATAGTCAATACCTCGCATAGGTAAATTATTCGATCAATTCAGTGGTGTGAGAGTATTCTTGAAGTTGGATTTATAATTAGGGTATCATCAAGTTCGTGTGAAAGAAGAAGACATTTGCAAGACGGCATTCAGAACTCGATATAAACATTACGAGTATTTAGTGATGCCATTTGGAGTTACTAACGCACCAGTGATATTTATAGACTTGACGAAATGGATCCTTTTGCCATTTTTTAGATCAGTTCGTGGTAGTATTCATTGATGAGATTCTGGTCTATTTAAGGAGTAAAGAAGAGCATGAAGAGCACTTGAGAACAGCACTGCAGACATTAAGATAAGAAAAGTTATATTCTAAGATGAGCAAGTGCGTGTTTTGGCTCAAAAAAGTGATGTTCTTGGGTCATGTTGTATCCAGGGACGGAATTGCAGTTGACCCCAAAAAGATTGCAGTTGTTCATGATTGGCCAATTCCAAAAAATGTAGGGGAGATCAGAAGTTTCCTTAGACTTGATGGATACTATAGAAGGTTGGTGGAGAACTTCGCTTGAATAGCAGAACCCTTGACCAAGCTAACATAGAAAGAAGATACCGATTGTTTGGACCAAGAAGTATGCATCAGCTTTTGAAGCGCTGAAGCAAAGATTGACAACCGGTTCTATTTTAACAATGCCAGATGGTTTCGGAGGATTAGTTATTCACAAAGACGCGTCTGGAAAAGTCTTGGGATGTGTTTTGATGCAGCATGGAAAGGGTGCAGCTTATGCGTCGAGGCAATTGAAGACTCATGAGAAGAACTACCCAACTCATGACTTGGAGCTGGAAGCAATTATTTTTGCACTGAAAATTTGGAGACACTAATTATTAGGCGAAATGGTAGAGGTGTTCACTGATCATAAGAGACTAAAGTATATGTTTATACAAAAAGATCTCAATATGAGGCAGCGTAGAAGGTTGGAGCTGATGGCTGACTATGATCTTGATCTAAAGTACCATCCGAGGAAAGTTAATGTAGTATCGGATATTTTAAGTCGGTAGCCAGCGGTACGGATGTTGACTACACAGAAGGAGATTATAACATATTTTCAGAGATTTGAGTTAGAGCTTGTACTACTAGATTCTTCGGGACGGTTGATGCAGCTGCAAGAACAGTCATCATTGATTGATAGTATTAAGGTGGCACAGTTGCACAACCCTAGATTGCAGAAATTGCGAGGACAAGAAGAAGCAGGACTTTGCACGGATTTATTGATTCATGAAGATGGTTTTTTTAAGATATGGAAGCCGTATGGGTGTGCCTAAAGGAGATGTTCATGAAGAAGTCATTGTCACGCCCCGCTTCCAAAGATACGTAAACTACGACACGTGACAGAGCCAACCATGTTACCCGTGGCTAGAAATCATCCCTCCACAATCACATTACAGCTGTTTATAGGATATCAAGAACAGTAAAAGAATATAATCTAGCTAGTACATGTCCATTTTCCATTGTAAATAAAATCAAGAAAATGCATAAAGCGGAAACGAATCACGATCCAATAAGCAATATCTGAATTATGTCCCAATATAAGCTCACATCAATAAACAAAACTACGGAAATAAATAAACTAAACATCTCTAATAATACATGTTCAATTCCTCTTTGCTCGACTTGATTGCTAAAGTACTCTTGATTTGCCTGCGATAAAGGTAGATAAACTGGGCCATGCAAAACTCAGATGTCAGTGCGTCATAATATCAAAATAACAGTAGTAACCAGGATATGATGATATAAGTAAACGTGAATATAAATAAATAACACAGATGTAAAACAGTGAACTATGTGTATGTATGTGTGTGTGATGTGTATCCTAGATCTGTGCTTCTAGGTTATCTATTCTATAAGTCTTTGAAATCAACTAATGTAATTCTCATAGTAACTCAACAGTATATATCCCGTTCATTCCCCACGGGACCACGTCAAACAATGATTTATTCCGTAATGCCCGGAAACACGGCAAACAATGATTTATTCTGTAACACCCAAAAACACGACAAACAATGATTTATTCCGTAACTCCCGGAACCAAGGCAAACAATGATTTATTGCGTAATGACCAGAACCAAGTCAAACAATAAGAATATTCTCTTGAGTTACGTTTCAGTTACATTTTTGATTTTCCATTTTCCCCCAGGTTTAGGTTCAAGTCAGGTATTAACGATATGAATCTAATGCCGACACAGGATCAAGTAAGTGCGGTTCTTCTCTATGCAGAAAATAAGTCACGTCCGTCAGGACAACAATCAGGATTGTTGGGATTAGCAATAAAATCCAAGTAACAAGTCAGGAAGTGTGTCGTGAACATATCATGTGATGCATATTAACCAAATAGATACCTAATGTGAAACTGTAATCAATATCGGAACACAGTAAACATAACTGATGGCAGGATGCATATGTATCTATCTGTAATAACCATTATACGTCCATTACCATATATGATGCAAACTAGATAACATGTTGTACTGATGTAGTAGTATAATGATATCATGGTGTTCCGACATGCAACTAGATATGCTATTATCATTACGGATACAGACGGATACCGTAAAACTATAAATCTGTAATATTTGTTGAATAATAAAACACATGCACTATTCTTCTTCATATAGATATCGATATAATAACATAGGATGTTGAAAGTTCAAAACTTGCCTGATCGGGTCGAGATACAGATAATACGTCCGATGTCAGAAATAATGTCGCGATGCAACCTACGTGCGCAAGACTGGACCTGGCTGATCAGTGACGTGAAGTGGTGACTGTGCTGGATGACAACGTTGACTGGGTCGTCTGGATCGTCGGCGACGCGCGCAACTCAGACGAGACGGCCGGAAAATCAAGAAAAGGTCAAGAGCAAGAAAAGAAAGAAGAAGAAGGAGAGAGAGAGAATGGGTTTATTTATAATAGGTTTTATAATAGGTTTTTATATATTATATAATATATATAATATATAAGGAGAGGAACACAGAGAGAGATTGAGACAGAGAGAGAGAGAAAGATTGAGATAGAGTAAGAGAGGGGGGAACGGAGAGAGAAAGAGACGGAGAGAGATTGGTTATATGATTATATATATATATGGAAGGAGAGGGGGGAAGTTAAAGAGAGAGACAGAAAGAGAGAGAGAGAGAGAGACGAGAGAGAGAGACAGAGAGAGATTTTTAATTAAATTAATATATATATATATATAATATAATATAGATAACAATTTATATTTATATAGTTCTATAAACTATTATAATATATATTATAGGATTATACAGCTAATATCAAATTACTCGAAATATTTTCCGGGTCCCTTCTAAAAATTTAGTTTTTAAATATAGAGAAAATACGTAAAAGTTAAAACCATAATACGATATCCAGTAAATAAAAATGCATACCCCAAGTAAGGATTTATGTAAATATACCTAGAGATCAAAACGGGTCTGTTTTAACACTTAGGACGTAAACATGATATAAGGATGCAGCCACATGATCTGGGGTACGATAACATGCCATACTAGATATTGAAAATATATTATTTGGTTTTTATTTGTATTATTTAAAAGATATGCGGATACAAAAATATATCATATAAGTGTATAGAATCCAGATGAGCATGAATTCTCTGTAATAGCAAATATTTGATGTAATCTTGAACAATGATGGGTTTCAAACATGCGGTCGGTTCGGATACCAACCACAGTTACCAAATACACTATCTGTACCCAAAAGCAATAATAATCAAGAGACCTGTCGCAAGATCTGAAATACCCTGAATAAATATATAGTATAACAGTGCTAGGGTTTTACAGTCATGAAGGATGCTCATAGTTCCGCATATTCGGTACATCCGGGAGGCATGAAGGTGGCACACGTTCGACAGAAAAGTTGGGCTGATACTGGAAGAAGACCTTTAGAGTTTGATGTTGGTGATCTTGTGTTCTTGAAGATATCACCGACTAGGGGAGTAATCCGATTTGGTAGTCGAGACAAGCTTAGTTCTCGATTCGTGGGGCCTTTCGATATCATTGAGCAAGTTGGAGAGGTAGCTCATCGATTGGCCTTACTACCATCCTTGGCGGGTGTTCATGCCGTATTTCATGTATCTTAACTCTGCAAGTATGTTCGAGTTGAGACGCACGTCCTTGATCACTCAGAACTGACAGTGAGAGAAGATTTAGCTTATGAAGAGCAACTGATGGCTATTGTGGATCAATGAGAAAAGGTTCTTAAGAATAAAATAATCCTTATGGTACTTGTTTCGTAGGGAAATCGTTCTCATAGAGAATTTACTTGGGAATGTGAAGACGAGATTCAACAAAACTTTCCACACCTGTTTCTTTAGATCCGTATCTTTATTGTCCTTGTCTTTTTCTGTTTCGTGAATTTCGAGAACGAAATTCTTTTGTAGTTGGGTATAATGTAGCACCCTAGTACAATTATACAATATTAACTTGTACTTTAAAACCTGCTTTATATTTCTTTTACTTATTTATTTGGGTTGCGATTGTTTCGAATAGTAGTGGATATCCGACCCGACCCGCATGAGTGAAACCCGGTATGGTACTAGATTAACATGTTTATCTAATATGTAATAGCAAACCAAATCTATGAGAATCTAGTATAACTGATATTTCTAGTATTTATATATATCCATATATCTTTTGTAGCCACACGTTAGAGATAAAACATATCAACTGTCATCTAGTTAAGCATCACATGTTTATACTGGTATTTATCATGAAATCTAGATATCAAATATTTACTAGATTCAAATATATATTTAGAATCCATTTTAAATCTTAAATAGAGGGTATAAGCTATTTAAATAATATTCTTGCATTATGGTTTAAAAGGTTACGTATAGGTATTATTATATTTTCTGTAAGATTTTGGTGGAGACAGAGCGAAGTTTAGTATTATCTTTTACATGTTATTATTTATTTTTAACTATAATATATATAATCTAATGTCAACAATATTATACTATATATTATAATACATAAATACATTATTATAATTATATTTTTTCCCCAAAAACAAAACTCCACCTCCTTCCTCTCTCGGTTCTCTTTCTCCCTCGTCACCGCGATCTTATCCCGAGCCCTAACCCATGTCGCCGTCGATCTTACATCTTCCCCATCTCATTTTCGAACCCAATCATATCATCATCATCATCATCCACCTCCTCACCATCTCACAGAGAACATATCTCACCGCCGACATGCTTTTCATCTTCTCCAACCTGAACACAACTTCTTATCACTTCGCCATCACCGGAAACTGCCACTTCCTTGTCATCATCACCTACTCATTCCTCGACCAACACCATCACCACACCCTTTTCCCTTCACCACCCCTCATCACCACATTGTCATCTCCCTCTTCACCCCGTGACCCATCGTCATAACCCACTATTTTCCTCACCTGAATCGTCGACAACCCCTCGCCAACGTTGTACCCCACCTGCACCTACTACCTCCTCGCCTTCTTCAACCCCCGACGTTCCTGCCTTAAGCCTCTACCCGAGAACCTTATCTCCTTTTAAACCCAGCTTCCACATCTCCATCCAAGCCGCCTTCTCGCCATTGCCGTCAACCACACGAGTACCTCTCACCATAGTTGATGCAACCGTCACCTATCGACCTGCATCTCCTCATCGCCGCCCTCGTTGAGATAACCCCATGCCACCATCGCCATCGCCTGCACTATCTCCTCAACCTTGTTGCCAGCACCCATCTAGCTGCAACCCTCATCGATGCAACCTTCTTCTTCCTCTTCCTATCTCCTGCACCCGACAACTCCTAACTCCGATCATCATTACCCGCAACATCAACCGAGATCCCTCACCACCCCTGCCGTCGTCTCCATCTTTCCCGTCGAACCCTAGACGTTCACCACCATGCCATCACCATTTCACCTCTATACCCAGACCATGTGTCACGACCCGAAAGAGCACGTGACTGGCCCTTGAACCATATGAAGTCTATAGGACTCCATCTGATCCAAGTAAGTCAAAAGCCCAGAAATCTAAAACCATTTTAAGGATAGATAAACAAACAAGCAATATACTATACAACGCCGAAAGGCGAGGTTCAAAATTCAAAAGAAACCCAGATAAGCATGAAAACTGCAACACTACTAAGCGCGACTCTAAGGTAGAAATAATACATCACTAGTGTCTGAATCTGAAACAAAATACAAGTTTTGGTTGATGGAATTTCTAGATACAAAAGAATAATACATCAACAAGGGTGGTCCTGATACGAAAGAACCCACCTGCCCAAGCAAGTCACCCATAAGGAAGCAGTGTGCCAGAAATGCCGCTATGGAACCTGTACGACAAAATCCTGCAAGAACTGTGACACAACGGGGGTGAGTTGCCAACTCGTGAATAGAAAATATCTACAAACAGAAATCGAATGCAAGACATAATCCTAGGTCAATACGATCCGTATATAATATAACCCTCAAAAGTAAGTCTGAAGCATGAAAATGTGGCAGTGTAATATCTAATCATGTAGGTAGTGCCAAGTATTCGTGCCAGTGTCTCAGATAATAACATGTCATAAATGTAAGGTATGTCTTCATGAAGTAAACATGATGAAGTATCAAATGGATATCAATACACATATATTAGCGTCCCATTCCACTAATATTGGTGTAAGGGTATATATAACAGTGCCCTTGTACCCTGTTATATATACAAATGATGTGTGATCAATGTAATCAAGGTCTGTATGCAATCAATATCTGTATGTATATATGGATCCTGTCCACCTGTCACCCAATGTCACTAAGCATCATACATGCAAATATGAGGATATAATCAAAATCATGGAAAACATCATGAAACCCGTGCCTAGCTTCGATACGTAAATCCTCATATATCGGGCTCCGTCGGTCCGGATCAGCCCGTAGGCTATGTCTGCGGAATCGGCCCTCTGCCCCGGCAGTATGCCCATATCATCTATCGACTCTGGTCAGTATCCTCCGGATAACCGCCTGGTCTAACAAATCACCGGTAGGTAGTAGTCCTTCTGCCAGGCTCACTGTCTACTACACAGCGAAACTGTTCTCGCCCTTGGGTACCATACCGGGTTCACCATGTACCCGTAATCGGCCTCATCCAACTCCTCGATTCGGGTTCACATATATTACTCTCGCACCGAGAAAACACATGGTGGACGCACCGAAATATCATATCAAGGGAAACCGGGTTTTTAAATGATTACATATTCTCTTTGAAATAGCCACGGTTCCCAAATCCAGAAATCACATGTAATCCAAAACCAACATACAACTCAATGCGATGTGATATATGCATCAAGTATGAATATCATGTCAAGTCACATAAAAGATGAGCTACGGCATAATGATCATGGAAATTCTACAGTGTGAGTGTCATGGCAATTACTAACGGTGTGTGTGTAACATGTAGAATAGTGCTCGTGCAACATGAACCGTTAGTAATGGTGCGGTGTTCTATCAATTCTAGTTTATATACAAATAACAGGGAATGCGGTATGCACAAAATAGTAGCCATGAACAGTCAATGTATGTAAATGTAATATACAATTAATAGTATGCACATACAAGGTCATATCCTGATGCAACAATGCTACTGTATAGTGACATGGCAATTATCGATGATGAAGTGTGTGAGCCGGCAAGCAAGTGTACGTGGAACATACGCATCATCGATCATGGTGCTAGTGTCCTAGCAACATGGTAGTAATATAGCAATAAACATATGCAAAGCAATGAGAAAAGCATGAATATGCGGAAATCAAATAATCAACACCACAGTAAAGAAGCTACTATGCAAACTACAGATCCAAGTATCAAGTCAATCGGGAGGGGTATGGAAACCACCTAAATCTGAGTCGATATATATGTATAGTAGTCGGTGATCCCGCCTCAGTAGTATCGCGTACGATACAGTATATCATATGACATCCTCAAGTCATGAGTGCGGATCTATCATCAATATAAAGCTCGTATGGTAAATTGTCGTACGGCATCCCAATAGCTGGGTATGGGTCAGTATCACATTCCTCTCATCAAATATCAGGTATCATTATCATCATATCACATAATCTGGGGTACAGATCTAAGTCTAGTACAAATCAATACCATCTATAAAAGTATGAAAGCGGGGGTAAAACACATGCCAAACGGCCCGCTAAGATCACATGTAGTATCGCAAGTACGAATCACATCACAACACCGATCTCACGGCACAATGCCCAAAATCATCGACTCACCTCCAATGTCATCCAATATCATCATCAACATAGTGTAAGTATAATAAATATGCAAGGGTACGCGTGTGGGTGTAAACCTATTCTAGGGTTCGCCACTATTAACTATACTAGTTTACTTCTAACCCTAAGTTATCCATAATACACCTAACACAATATCCATGACACACTATAACTATCATAGGTAATATAGTATAGCAATTACGGACTGCGGGGGTGCTATACGCCATCCACCCGACTTCCCTCTGTAGATATAATCTACTCATCTTGCGCCTTCATTTGTCGATGTCACCACGCGCATTGCTTGTCGTCCCGAAGTCTTCATGGGGTACCTACATGTCAAAGTATCATAAATACATATTAAAACCAAATCAAAGCTAAAACGGCCCACGAAACCCAAAACGATACAATAAAGGGCCTATAGGTTAGAACCTATGGGCACGCCTTCAAAACCATCAATCAATCCTCGATATCTTCGTATAAACATCAAATGGTCGAGGTAGAACACAATACACAATTTCAAAATTTACGATATGGAATACAGAAACACGAATCCAAAACAGCAACTAAGAAAATAGGCTCCAGATTTCACCCTAGGTCAAACTAGACAAATCTACACATACCAGGGGCTTAATCTACTGATGAGGGAACACCAAAACCAAGACGAACCAAAATGAGGTTGGTCTGGCCGCAAATTGCGGCCAAACAGGATAAATCTGCGGCCGGGTCAAGGAGTTAGGGGCTATAGTCTTAGGGTTAGCTTCCTGGGTGCCTGCACACTTCACTGTCCACTCAAAACAATTTTCAGAGTCTCGGGTTGATAGCAGATCCCAGATAACCCTCATAGATTCCACAAACTTTTCGATATCGGTTTCTAAATCCGCATTCCGGGCCTTAAGTCTCATGTTTGGGTCTCAATTCATGCACTAGGGTATTTATATAACCTCTACTGAGCTCAATTTCACATTACCATACAAATTTACTCCAAACCCTAACTAAGTTTTCCTCAAGTCCACCAAAAACACATAATATCGATATGAAACTTGAATCGAAGCTTAAGCACAAGAAATACCACTCTAATTGTGAAGGAATTACCTCATAAAACCCCCCAAGAATCTTCAACAGCGCCAAAATGAAAGCTTTCTTGGTCCATCCTATAGATCTTGAGCTTGTGCACACATTTAATGAAATGAGAGTTGGGTTTTGGTGTTGTTTTCATGGTGTTTTGGGGAGTTGAAGAGGGGAGGGAGGTAAGAAGCAGGAGCAGCAGCAGCAACTAGAGGGAGAGGGAAAGAAATGAGTATTGAAAATAGAGGAGAATGGCTAGGACTTAGTCAAAGGAAAACACCCCCTCACTTTCTCTCTCACACCCATACCCAATATTTTATTCCCTTTTCCATTTCTTTTCTTTTATCTAAATCCTTCTCACTAGAATAGTAACCCCAAAAGAAATATGGTGGAAAATGCACAAGTGTAAGAAAAGAGATATGTGCATGTTTTGCACAAAAAGCTAAAAAAACGATTAGCGATTTTTAATCGCGATTAACACTAAATTAGCATATAACTAATCATAACAACTTAGAAATGGCATAGTTCTCTAAATTACCCTATTTTAGAATTTTCCAAAATTTTCCCCCATTTATTTGTATTTAATTATAATTTTCCCAAAAATAATATTTTATTATTTTGAAGTGTTACAATCTACCCCCCTTAAATAAATTCGGTCCCCGAATTTAAATTTAAACCCCCAACTACTAAGACATTCAGTAACAATCTAAGTTGTCGGATACGTGATAATCGAATCACAAAATCACAATTCAAATTACCGTCGTCGGTAGTCCCTCCTCAAAGTCGAGAAGGTGTCGGTGCATCCAATGCTAGCAGCGTAAGATATCTACTTGCCTCTTGCTCACGGTCTGGCGTCCTCTGTCTCTGGGTCCTTATCTTCTCTGTGCATTACCAATCTCACAATCGATCGGCTCATCGGCTCAGTCAGGTGTGCTAACGGGGACGATTCCGTTCTGGCACTTCTCTGGTTATCCCTCGGTCAATCCTCACGACTACTTGCAAAGCAGCATGTCACTGGCGTCGGCCTCTGGCTCTCTGAATGCCCGTGACACATCTGATCCTGGGTGCAATTATCATTGCAGCAGTATCCTGGGAGGAATCCTGCTCAAGGTCTCTTCCGATCATGCCTATGCCGAACTGAACGGAGGCTGGCTCTCTTGCATAATCTCTTCTCACTCGATGGACATCTGTGTCCTCAGCACAACATTTTTTTTCGGAAATTGGTCGCATCCCAACGCCTCTGTGAGCATATCAGGTCTCTAGCCTCGGCAGAAAGTAATGACAGCTCGTCAGCGTCTCGCACGAACCTCTGGCTCCATTTGTCTCTATCATCTTCCACTATGACGTCACGCCATGCTATCTACGCACTGCACTGTTCTCAGCCACGGTCAATCCGAAGTCTCTCGCATGGACTCGAAATCGCGTACTCTGTAGCTTCATCATTCGGTAGAAGATGTGTAGCCGAACAGGTCCTCGGGAACGTGTCCCAACCATCGGAGGAATACTCAATACTCGTCCATCCTCGATCCACTGGCAACGCATCTGGTAAGGTCCTTTATCCGAACCTGGTCAACTATCTCGTCGATGATGCCGAACTCTGGCCTGCTGGGTGTGCATAATATGACCACTCATGGGTCTAGGTCTTCTCGTATCGTATTCCAGAAAGGTCTTGTCGTGGTCTCTCTCTCAAATCTCATTCCTACCGAATTGCCCGGAAGTCATCATCCTTTGCTGAAGCTAATTCTTATTCCGGAACGGCTTCATACTCATCGCACCTCTTTCTGGAAGATATATCCATACACAAGGCCTCTGCGTGCGTATCGCATCTCTGATGTCAGCGGAGTGGGAATGTCATCTCGTCGAAATCTCTTACGAACTCTTTACTTCATTCTGCTTCAATGTCGACTAATTCGGACTCGTCTCATCGTGGCTGCACGGACTGCGCTCCAATGCCCATCCTCGTATCTGGAGTCTCCTAAGAAATGCATATCACCACTTAGCATCCGAAGGAAGTCGAACCATTCGATCGATTCGTCAAAACCTCATAATCCCCCAAGAGCTCAACATCTTGGGTACAGTTTAACAGCATCGAGTACATACCACAGCATCAATGGTCCAGCCGTAGAAGGGCAAACCCAAGCCTCACTAATGGTGCCACAGAACTACCGCAAACCCTAAGGTTCAAAGGTTTTCACACGGTCATTATGTCGAGTTAGGGTTTCATTCTTCTAAAGGGTCCATAGAATTGCCTGCATGTCATTCCGAATACTTTAAACTTGGAATAGCAGGTTTCTGACATTCGATCGTCTCTGTCGACTCTCAACGTCTCCGCGTGAAGTCGTCTCTAGCTGGAAGCAATCTATCTGATGACCTCGCATCAGTAAGCGAACGATCCACACGTCCTAGTCCTTCATCCTTAGTGACTAACGACCTTCCATCATATCTCTAAGTGTATACTCATGTTGCAGTAGCTCCAATCATCTGGGCGATATCTCGTCATTTGCAGCAACAACTGGCTCATTCGTCTGTACGCTGAACAGCGCCTCAATCCTCCAGGAAAGGCGATACATTGGCAGTCATCTCTAAATCGGTCTGCTTTAGATCTGAGTAAGACTTTCCACACTGGAAATCTTCAATTCAACTGAGCCTGCTCCGGCGCACAAATCGGACGAATCACCTTCGTCTCTCAAATCGGGTAGATAAGCTATCATCTGTCTTATATCTGCCTTGAAGCTCCGGCGATCTCAGCTCGTAAGCTCCGGAAGCGACATCCTATGAATCTCAACAACAGCTGGTCCATCTGTCTGCATGGTAGGCGACATCATAATCTCTGAGGTATGCTGTACATCAACAGTCCTCTCTCAACTGGCAGCTTTAACAATGGCCCGATCATCCGGTGCAAAACCAAGCACTCGCCTCCACTAGAGGTCACAATCACCAATACTAACTCGAGACATTCCCATGTCATCAGAAAACACAATGGTCGACCCTCATACCAGACGAGCTCGCACTGACCGTAACCCTAGCAGCAGCCCAAACTGCGCTCAAATATGGCGATAGGAATCTCAATCGAGTATCGAAGAGAGCAGATCAATGGCAAGAAAGAAAACAACAGATCCAGAGTGGATACATGATCATAAGAGGGAACAACATCAATGAAGGTATGATCATGAAACTAATAGAATCGAGGATCTCAATGGATGTATAATCATGGATATGAAGAGAATCACTGATCTCGAAAATATATACATCCTAAGGTTCCTTAAGCGGAGTGGCGTGTCGTAAGTATGCCGCGGAACATACCCACGGTACGTCACTCTACTTTAGTCACCTATTCCATCAACCAAGGGTCATCCTACGAGACGAAAGTTCGGGTCTAATACCCCCTAAACTAAGTCTAAGTTTCGTAAGGTCAAGCCTAAGTTCCGTATATATATAGACGCCCTAGGCTCCACATAGTCAAACTTAGACTCGAACCAAGGTAAACCTAGCGCTCTGATACCAACTTTGTCACAACCGGAAAGAGCACATGACTGGCCCTTGAACCATATGAAGTTTATAGGACTCCATCTGATCCAAGTAAGCTAAAAGCCCAGAAATCTAAAACCATTTTAAGGATAGATAAACAAACAAGCAATGTACTATACAACGCCGAATGGCGAGGATCAAAATTCAAAAGAAACCCAGGTAAGCATGAAAACTGCAACACTACTAAGCGCGACTCTAAGGTCGAAATAATACATCACTAGTGTCTGAATCTGAAACAATATACAAGTTTTGGTTGATGGAATTTCTAGATACAAAAGAATAATACATCAACAAGGGTGGTCCTGATACGAAAGAACCCACCTACCCAAGCAAGTCGCCCATAAGGAAGCAGTGTGCCAGAAATGCCGCTATGGAACCTGTACGACAAAACCCTGCAAGAACTGTGGCACAACGGGGGTGAGTTGCCAACTCGTGAATAGAAAATATCTACAAACAGAAATCGAATGCAAGACATAATCCTAGGTCAATACGATCAGTATATAATATAACCCTCAAAAGTAAGTCTGAAGCATGAAAATGTGGCAGTGTAACATCTAATCATGTAGGTAGTGCAAAGTACTCGTGCCAGTGCCTCAGATAATAACATGTCATAAATATAAGGTATGTCTGCATGAAGTAAACATGATGAAGTATCAAATGGATATCAATACACATATATTAGCGTCCTATTCCACTAATATTTGTGTAAGGGTATATATAACAGCGCCCTCGTACCCTGTTATATATACAAATGAAGTGTGATCAATGTAGTCAAGGTCTGTATGTAATCAATATCTGTATGTATATGTGGATCCCGTCCACCTGTCACCCAATGTCACTAAGCATCATACAGGCAAATATGAGGATATAATCAAAATCATGGAAAACATCATGAAACCCGTGCCTAGCATCGACACGTAAATCCTCATCTATCGGGCTCCGTCGGTCTGGATCAGCCCACGGGCTATGTCTGCGGAATCGGCCCTCGGCCCCGGCAGTACGCCCATATCCATCTATCGACTCTGGTCAGTATCTTCCGGATAACCGCCAGGTCCAACAAATCACCGGTAGGTAGTAGTCCCACTGCCAGGCTCACCGTCTACTACACAGCGAAACCGTTCTCGCCCCGGGGTACCATACCGGGTCCACCATGTACCCATAATCGGCCTCATCCAACTCCTCAATTCGGGTTCACATATATCACTCTCGCACCGAGAAAACACATGGTGGACGCACCGAAATATCATATCAAGGGAAACCGGGTTTTTAAATGATTACATATTCTCTTTGAAATAGCCACGGTTCCCAAATCCAGCAATCACATGTAATCCAAAACCAACATACAAGTCAATGCGATGTGATATATGCATCAAGTATGAATATCATGTCAAGTCACATAAAAGATGAGCTACAGCATAATGATCATGGAAATTCTACAGTGTGAGTGTCATGGCAATTACTAACGGTGTGTGTATAACATGCAGAATAGTGCTCGTGCAACATGAACCGTTAGTAATGGTGCGGTATTCTATCAATTCTAGTTTATATACATATAACAGGGAATGCGGTATACACAAAATAGTAGCCATGAACAGTCAATGTATGTAAATGTAATATGGAATTAATAGTATGCACATACAAGGTCATATCCTGATGCAACAATGCTACTGTGTAGTGACATAGCAATTATCGATGATAAAGTGTGTGAGCCGGCAAGCAAGTGTACGTTGAACATACACATCATCGATAATGGTGCTAGTGTCCTAGCAACATGGTAGTAATATAGCAATAAACATATGCAAAGCAATGAGAAAAGCATGAATATGCGGAAATCAAATAATCAACACCACAGTAAAGAAGCTACTATGCAAACTACAGATCCAAGTATCAAGTCAATCGGGAGGGGTATGGAAACCACCTAAATCTGAGTCGATATATATGTATAGTAGTCGGTGATCCCGCCTCAGTAGTATCGCGTACGATACAGTATATCATATGACATCCTCAAGTCATGAGTGCGGATCTATCATCAATATAAACCTCGTACGATAAATCGTCGTACGGCATCGCAATAGATGGGTATGGGTCAGTATCACATTCCTCTCATCAAATATCAGGTATCATTATCATCATATCACATAATCTGGGGTACAGATCTAAGTCTTGTACAAATCAATACCATCTATAAAAGTATGAAACTGGGGGTAAAACACATGCCCAACGGCCCGCTAAGATCACATGTTGTATCGCAAGTACGAATCACATCACATCACCGATCTCACGGCACAATGCCCAAAATCATCGACTCACCTCCAATGTCATCCAATATCATCATCAACATAGTGTAAGTATAGTGAATATGCAAGGGTGCGCGTGTGGGTGTAAACCTATTCTAGAGTTCGCCACTATTAACTATACTAGTTTACTTCTAACCCTAAGCTATCCATAATACACCTAACACAATATTCATGACACACTATAACTATCATAGGTAATATAGTATAGCAATTACGGACTGCGGGGGTGCTATACGCCATCCACCCAACTCCCCCCTGTAGCTATAATCTACTCACCTTGCGCCTTCATTTGTCGACGTCACCACGCGCATTGTTTGTTGTCCCGAAGTCTTCATGGGGTACTTATACGTCAAAGTATCATAAATACGTATTAAAACCAAATCAAAGCTAAAACGGCCCACGAAACCCAAAACGATACGATAAGGGGCCTATACGTTAGAACCTATGGGCACGCCTTCAAAACCATCAATCAATCCTCGATATCGTCGTATAAACGTCAAATGGTCGAGGTAGAACACAATACACAATTTCAGAATTTACGATACGGGATACGGAAACACGAATCCAAAACAGCAACTAAGAAAATAGGCTCCAGATTTCACCCTAGGTCAAACTAGACAAATCTACACATACCAGGGGCCTAATCTACTGATGAGGGAACACCAAAATCAAGACGAACCAAAATGGGGTAGGTCTGGCCGCAAATTGCGGCCAAACCGGACAAATCTGCGGCCGGGTCAAGGAATTAGGGGGTGTAGTCTTGGGGTTAGCTTCCTGGGTGCCTGCACACTTCACTGTCCACTCAAAACAATTTTCAGAGTCTCGGGTTGATAGCAGATCCCAGATAACCCTCACAGATTCCACAAACTTTCCGATATCGGTTTCCAAATCCGCATTTCGGGCCTTAAGTCTCAGGTTCGGGTTTCAATTCATGCACTAGGGTATTTATATAACCTCTACTGAGCTCAATTTCACATTACCACAAAAATTTCCTCCAAACCCTAACTAAGTTTTCCTCAAGTCCACCAAAAACACATAATATCGATATGAAACTTGAATCGAAGCTTAAGCACAAGAAATACCACTCTAATTGTGAAGGAATTACCTCATAAAACCCCCAAGAATCCTTAACAACGCCAAAATGAAAGCTTTCTTGGTCCATCCTATAGATCTTGAGCTTGGGCACACATTTAACGAAATGAGAGTGGGGTTTTGGAGTTGTTTTCATGGTGATTTGGGGAGTTTAAGAGGGGAGGGAGGTAAGAAGCAGGAGCAGCAGCAACAACTAGAGAGAGAGGGAAAGAAATGTGTGTTGAAAATGGAGGAGAATGGCTAGGACTTAGTCAAAGGAAAACCCCCCCTCACTTTCTCTCTCATACCCATGCCCAATATTTTATTCCCTTTTCCATTTCTTTTCTTTTATCTAAATCCTTCTCACTAGAATAGTAACCCCAAAAGAAATATGGTGGAAAATGCACAAGTGTAAGAAAAGAGATATGTGCATGTTTTGCACAAAAAGCTAAAAAAAACGATTAGCGATTTTTAATCGCGATTAACATTAAATTAGCATATAACTAATCATAATAACTTAGAAATGGCATAGTTCTCTAAATTACCCTATTTTAGAATTTTCCAAAATTTTCCCCCATTTATTTGTAATTAATTATAATTTTCCTAAAAATAATATTTTATTATTTTGAACTGTTACACCATGCCACTATCGTGCCTAAACCATGCCCGCTTCGTGCCCTGCTACTGTGCCACACTCATGCCCACTTGCGTGCCACCTTCGCATCAGCCCCATGTCACCACCATGCCCTGTACCATGTCGTATCGTGTTGCACCAAGCCACTACACACCTTCATCATGGTTGACACTATTGTCTTTTTGATTCTCCATGTAGCAACAGTCGATCAACCTATTGATGTCGTCGCCTGCATATCAACCGTTGTTCCTGAGGCAAGTTTCTAAACTTGCAACATGCTGTATTTTATATACTGATATTTATATAGTTATTTATAATATACGCAATTTAATATTTAGCAAGTTATTTTCAATATACAATTTTATAGCATTAATCCATATTTTATATCAATAACAAGTTTATCTTGTTACATGCACGTTCCTTATAATTTCAATATATTTCCACTGTAGTTTCATTATCCTTTACCTAGATTACAGTATATCTAGTAGCAAATATAAAACGTTATTACAAATAGGTATATATATATAAATTAATTATACCTTACAATATAAATAATATACATTAGTTATTTCTGTATTATTTTAAATGAACTGGTTTCTGTTCTCCATCAAGTATTTATCCTGTTTAATACACACTGCCTGACATGTTCACAACACGTTATCTTGCCTGCTACTTTGATAATTTACCAATGCTGACAATCCTAACTTGTTGTCCTGATGGACGTGACTTATTGTCTAGATAGACAAGACCTGTACCTGCTTGTTCCTGTGTTGGTATGAGGTAGATATCGTTGATACCTGACTTAAACACGAAACATGGGGAAAAGGGGAAATCAATAATGAAACTCAACTTGTAACTCACCAGTACACTATCTTCCAGAGACTGATTAGCCGATACGGGTTTCGGGCCCCGGAATGATGATACTAACATCATTCGTCTGTACATGATATTGTTTTTACTGCCTAGCGGCACATTTCAGATTCATCCCCGAGTATCAAAACCGTGGTCCCGGACACGCACGGGATACTACCGAGTTACATTGAGAATTCCATTAATTGGTTTCAAATACCACTAGGATAGATAACCTAGAAATAAAGACTTTAGGATGCACATGACATACCTATAAACTACTTTTATATCACTTGCGCTTTTTTGTTTATAATTATACTTCATTTTGCATATGACACCATATATATACATTGCTCAGTTTATTATCATGATATTTATGACGCACTGACTTCTGGGTTTTGCATGGCCCAGATACTTGACTTAGCACGTGAGTACTTCGAAAAGATCGTCGATCAGAGAGGACCACCTCATTGATATAGCTCTCATGATGGTTAGTTATTCATTAGATCTTTATTGCTTCCGTTATCTTTTCCAGTTATTGTTTTTGTGGCTATTGGACATGTGATAGATAGATTTAGTAGTTTATCATTCATGATTACTGATTGATAGGCTTAATGTGACTATGGAAGGATATTTTCTTACCGCAGGTAGCATGACTAGTTTTTTTACATCCTAAAATTTTGGTACTTTGGAAAGTGGTGCATGAAAAAAAGAAACGATCAAACGAGAAGTTCTCCAAATAGAGAACAAAGAAAAGGATGAGGACTAGAGAGGAGTCTTCATAAACTATTTTAAGTCCTAACGAACACCCGAAGATGCGTCATCTAGAAATCAGCTCATGAAACGTGCTCTGTCATTTGCTTTCGTCAATGATACTTTATACAAGAGATCCTTCGACTTTGTATGATTAAGATGCTTAGGTCCGAAGGAAGCAAAGAAAGTCGTCCAAGAAGTACATAACGGATTTTGCGGCTCCCATCAAGCAAGTCCAAAGATGAAGCTAAAGATAAAAAGGATAGGATATTACTGGCCTATGATGATTCAAGACTGACTCAAATTTGCGAAGCAGTGTCACTCGTGCCAAATACATGAGGATTGTATACATCAGCATCTAAATCCGCTGCATCCGACAGTAGCTAGTTACTATTCAAGATGTGGAGAATAGATATAGTCAGCTCTACTGAACCAACATCATACAGAGAACATCAATTTATACTAGTGACAACAAACTACTTCTCTAAGTGGGAAGAAGTAGTACCGCTAAGAAAGGTGAAGAGGGAGAATATCCTCCACTTTTTCAAAACTCATGCCATCTACCGGTTCGGAACTCCGCGACGGATAATCTCGGATAATGGATCATCCTATAAAAGCCACAAAATAAGCCGTTTCGCACAATAACACAAGATAGACTGGAGATACTTCTCAGTCTATAACCCTCAGGCAAATGGTCCAGCTGAAGCATTCAATAAGACCTTGACCAAGATTATAAAGAAGGCGATGTCCAGAAACAAAGGACTGGCACAAATCGCTGCATGAAGCCCTTTTGGCATACCGAACAACATTCAAGATGGCCACAAATACAACACTATATACATTGATTGGCACTGAAGAAGTACTCCCACTGGAGATATAACTCCTCTCAATATGAGTGGCAGTTCAATACGAGCTAACGGATGAAGAAAATGCCCATCTTAGGCTCAAATTGCTCGATGTTCTCGACGAGACCCGCCTTATAGCACAGAAAAATCTGGAAGCTTATAAGGCAAGGATGACGCGATCATATAAAAGACTAACCAGGCTGAGAACATTTCGTTAAGGAGAACTCATGCTGGTTGTCAAAAGACCGATGATTCCCAATTGTGCAAAATGGGGGAAGTTCGAGCAAAACTATGAATGCCCGTACATCATAGATAAAGTCTACCAAGGTGGAGCTTATCTGCTCATGGATATGCATGGAGAAAAGCCATTTTGGCTAATAAACGGCCGATTCCTCAAAAAATACTACGCTCGAAGAGTTGCGACTTAGGTCAATGATAGGTGACGAAGCTTGTGTGCTCTTGCTATCTTCTTGAGTCAAAACTCTAAAATTCGTATGCTCCCTATCATGCAATAATAGACCATTACGTCCTTAAACTGGTGTCGTACCGAAATGTCCTTAAACTATCATTTCGTCCTGAACATGGGAATGTTTGACCAAAATGTCCCTAAACTAATATGTCATCTCCTGCATGATAATAATGGACCACCATGTCCCTAAATTAGCATGTGCCCTACGGTGGATCTCCATAATGATCACTGTATACAATCCATAGGCATAAACATTATGACCCCATACTATGTTCGCATTGACCATTATGTTCTTAAACTGGTATCGAACCGAAAATGTCCTTAAACTATCATTTCGTCCCGAACATGGGAATGTTGGACCGAAATGTCCTTAAACTAATGTCGGACCAAAATTTACCTAAACTAATATGTTTAGCCTTACAGTATGGGGCATATAACCAGTCGTATACAATCTAAGGGCATAAAAAATCCATCTCTCTCCTAGGTCCCATCAGCAAGGCTACACCTAAAATCCCGACCGGCTGGGAATCTCTACCAATGATGTGGTCCTTCGAAAAATGTCGTGACCTGCAACAGATAGTGCATTACCTTACGGGTCGCCTGTCTCCTCGAGCAATGTTGGATAATCCACGGCGGAAAAAAACGCTACATCCACAAGCAAAATGGGAATGGATGAGAACCCAAAAGGGCACCGTGAGTAAAAACAGTAGGGCTACCAGCGAGCTTGTGACAACCCGGAAAGGCGCGAACTCATTGAAAGAAGAGAAAGATGCACTTGTGATTGTTAGTTATATGTATGCCCTAGAGGCCATTACTGTACATATGATGTATATTGTAATGGATGCTTGGACATATATAGGGAGGACTTTCTTTCTCGACATGATAGTATGTTATCTGGTTGTACTTTATCTTAACATGCACTTTGATTGTCTCTATGTTACATGTTGATAAAGCCCTTAGGATATGTACTCGACTACTGGGACTATGATGAGATCATACTAGTAGGGCCACGGTAGTCGACGAGTAAATCCTATAACTGTTCCTAGTCGAGGGTGTATCGAGACAGGGCATCGATGCACCAGAGTAGACTAGCATATACGCATCATGACCTATATGATGGGCGATGGATGATCCCATATCCATCGGTGTTTAACATCAAGGATGGTGTATGGGTGCTCAGTGGAGACTGGGTACACTGGACGGACTCGCCGAGAACTCCCAGATGGTATTATACCTCACGTCAGATGGCAGTTCTCCGGTGACACTGGTACAGAGTAGTCTGTTGACCCGAGATCGTCATACAGTCTTGTGTGATTCCCACTGTGCTTTGATTTCCATCATACCACGTCCAAGAGGGCATGCAAAAAGGTGGCTTTTAGGTACAGTCCCAAATCACATGGAGGCAATGAGCGATAGGAGGGGATTTGTCTCTCCCGGTATAGGGAGTTGATGTTGTGCTGTGTTCGATTGGCTATAACTGGAAATCCCTGGGAAGGGTTGCTGAGATTTACTGGTAAGCATTACCAGTAGTTTCTAGAACCGCTATAGACCTCATATCGACATGACTTATCGAGCTACTGGGGTCTGACGTTTACCACCCCTAGGCAAGATATGCGACATATCAGACGACGAGACCGGACTGTACGGGAGTGTTACTGATTGGATTCATAGGAGAATGTATAGGCTAGCTTGTTGATCTTCTGAGCGCTCAATACCTGGGTGGCTGTTATGTTTAGCTGACTGCTTGCAGCTTGTGGGTGTTTGATATGATCATCACCTACTGCCGGCGTATTGACGATTCTTTAGAGTCCAACACAGAGGTTTCTTGGCTCAGGCAAAACGGAGTAGGAGCACATATATGATATGTGTGGGACCGAGGATAATGCGATATGAGATACCGTATTCTATTCTCGCGATATTTGATATCAGCCGGGTCATCGGATCAAGTGTTGATTCGATCAATCAGTACGGATAAATATTAGTCGGTTATATGCGATATAGCCGGATTGTCAGATCAAGTGTTGATTCGATAATTTAATGTATAATAATATATATAATATATTAAATTACATTAACTAATATTAGCTCACTAAAAGATTCTTTTTCTCACTCGGGTAATACATTGATATATATGCGATATATGTTAATTGTATTATTTTATTTGGTTACAATAAATATTATATATGTGATATATAATATTCTAAGATGATATGATAACTAATGCAACATGTTTAGTAGAGATTAAAGAAGATTAGGGTTTGATTTGGGTTAATGCTTTCTAGATGATTCTAGAAGGCTTAGTTTTGTTTTGTGAAAGATATTTTGTTATGACTCATTCCTTGACCTAGCCCAAACCCTAGCCCTAGTTAATTCTCTACATGGGTTTAGTTGACCATGGTTGCATTATTCATCATATTTATCTTTTCATTATTCATCACAAATGGATTCCAATGATTATTCATCTTCTTCTTGCTTGACTTCTTCATGAAAAGTTTTCTTGCTTTGATTTTGTGATGAAAAATGAGTGAGAATAAGAAAACAAATGGGAGCAAAAATCCTACTTCATCATCCTCATCTACTCTTTCCCTTTAGATGAGAGTGTTCACTTTATTTAGTGAGTGTTAGCTTGTGTTAATGAAACTTCAAGGTAGATCATCTTTGTTATCGAAGATTGGAAGCAAGACTGCATCTTTCTCTTCGTGGAGCCTCTCGAGAGTCTGGAGTATGATGATCGCAGCGAAGGGACTTCAACACGAAGCTAATGAAGTGAAGGACTGGATCTACAAAGGTTGTAATCCCTCTCACTTAATATTAAAGTGTTTAACATGCTTGTTTTAGCCTAAACTCTAGTTTAAATATCTGTATTTAGGTTGTTCGGCATGGCTAAAATTTTAATCAGGCATGGTTGATGCCTCGTAGACCCTTGTACGCGTACCTAGCAACTCTACAGTGGTATCAGAGCCAGGCTAGAGCTTTAGGCGAAGTCTAGACGAATTTTAAAGTCCGATCGAACCCTGAAACCCTTATTTGAACCCCTCTCTGGATATTTTTCAAAAATGTGAATTTTTATGAATTAAAAATGCTTGGAAAATTAAGCAGGAAAAACTAAGAATTACTCTGAAGTACGGACCTGTAATGCACTGATTTGACCGCGGAACCGCGGCCAAACCAAGGGTTTAGCGGCGGTTCCGCGGCCAAAATTTTTAATTAGTCCCTGGAACTTCATATATTTATTCTTAGGTCCTTTCTTGTCATTTTTTTCTGGGAATTTTTTAAATTCCACTCAAGTGTTGAGTTTTCTAGGGTTGTATTGGGGACTCGTTGATTCAATAGTATAATTTAACTTTGTTTAGTTTGTCCGGGTAATTTTTAGAACATGTTAAAAAGTTCGAACGGATATCAATAACTCACTTTTTCCCATGCCGGAAAATTTCCAAGCGTTGGATTTTTTCGTAGTTTAGGAACGTTCTATGTCGTGCAAGTAACGCGGTGGACCTTCTAGAAGACAACAAACCTTAACTCGATTATGTGACCGTCTTGAACTGCCTCTGAACCTTAGGGTTTGTGGCAGTACGGCATGCCACATGTGAGGCGTTGGCTTGACCCTTCTACGGCTGGACCATTGGTACTGTTGCATGTGATGGATGTTTTTAAACTAATTTCAAGTGTTGAGAACTATTTGGGAAAACTTGGATTTTTGATTATTCGATCGGAAAGTTTAACATTGTCTATTTATCTGGAATGTGATACAATAATTGGAATCCACATGTTGTTATGAGATAACTAATTTGAATGTTATAAATCTAGCAGTTCAGTCTCAGTTGATCGGTTGCCACGGAATTTTGATGTGATCAAAAATCTATCTCAATCACGTAGCGTACGTGGATACTCGCCGGGTAAACTTAACAGACAGCCACGCCCCATAGCCCTGACCAAGTGACTGTAGGAGAACCCCGTTGCCAAAAGCATTCGTTCGGGTGCTCGGGGCAGCGGTGTTCCGCCTTAGTGCACTTCGTCGACGGCATCGGGGGTGCGGCCGTCTACTGAAGTTTACGACGAGCATTCAATCTGGATTTCGGGAATCTTGTTGAATTGCCCGACTAAATATTGAAAAGTTTTTTCGATAAAGAGACTAAAATGCATGGTTTATAATTGTTATGCATGCGATGTCTAAGGAATTCATTTGGTTAGGCATGCGATGTCTAAAGAGGTTGCGGATTCTAACTGTTGTAGTTTTACACTTTCTTTTCTGTGACCGTAAGTGTAGTATGTAGTTGTATCGTCGGTTTTTGTTGCTATACATCAACGACAATCGGCGTATGCATACTTACTTACGTTGATAACATATGATGTTATGTGTTGCTGTGATATGTTATATTGGATCGTCGTGTTTGAATAGCCGGGTTTTTTATGGGAGATGAGAGTTTTTCATTTTCATTCATGTAAAATTCATTTGTATGTAATATTCTTTTATTGGGGCACTTCCGGGCTGAGGATGTTGTCACCATTGCATATTATTTACTTTTCCGCATTAGGTAGACCCAAGGCGAGGAGCACAAGTAACCGGGTTCTAAGGTCCAGTGGGAGACCATCTCGAGGAGTCGAGACCGGGTCTCCTAACCCTAAAATTGGCAGTGTTACTTACCGCTCTCGTAGGGGTCTAGGGATGTGGGTTTGGCTATTCATCGCGACCATGGAATCCGTGTTTTATACAGGCTCATATTAAAAACACGGACGTCCTAGTATATCTAATATTTGATATATGTTCTTCTGCTGCAATGTTCTGTGATGAGATCATATTACTGCCTGAGATGAATGTTTATATTATATATATGAGATATATATTATATATATTGTTGATTTCGTTTCATATCTGATGCTTGTGAAGCATAATAAAATGGGACTTCATTAATGAGATTAATGAAATAAAAGAAACCTAAGATGTTTTAAAAACTTGTTTAAAAATTGGTAGCTCTAGTTCTTGCTTTGCATAGCGGTGTTCCTTATAGAACATCCAACACCTTATTCGATAAGGAAAGAGCCGAGATCCCTTCACCGGGAGTGACCACTTTAATGAAACTAGCAGATGCTACAAACTCGGTTTGTCTTTTGATTGCTTCTATAGTTCTTGCTTTGCGCAGCGGTATATATGATATATCCTGCACCTTATTCGATGAGGAAAGGGCCGACGATCCCTTCACCGGGAGTGACTCCTTTAGCAAAACTAGAAAAGCCTAAAAAACACTCCATTTAAAAATCACTCGATTCTACAACGATATTAAGTTAATTACGCAAAAGGTTTTCTTAAAAACCTGTCGTAGCCCTCCGTCATTTCAGATAAGTACTTCTTAGTATTCGTGCTGCGTTTGTTGACCTTAGCCAAGGCGTAGTGTGCGGTAACTAATTAGTGCTTTTCTGTATAAGCATATGATGCGACTGAGTTAGGGTAGTCGTGCGACTTTGTTGACCTTAGCCAAGGGTCGTACGGGTGGGTTTAATTCAATCGGGAAATGACGGGTTGAACTTGGCTAGCACTTATGATTTGTTGACCTTAGCCAAGGTCATAAGTTGCTAGGGGCAAAATTATCGGGAATTTTAAGTGTTGAAATTTGCAATGAGATTGTATACCTTCTATGAGATAGTTGGATCCCGATACCCGCTGCGAGTAAGAGTTACTCCTGGGAGAGTTTTACACATTACAATTAGCCGATCAAGTAGGTGTCTAGAAAGGTGTCAACGGGGTTATGCCCCTGGGAAAATGAGGTTTACTTTAATTAGGTTCGTACGAAAACACGGGGGACCTCCCTCAAAGTACCGGCACTGGACTGGCTGAAATATTGGCAAACTTGTAGCGTGTAATTAATCCCGTCTAGTCTTTCCTATTAAGGTTTGAAGAAAGATTTGACTAAAACAGTGGGAGACATCCTGATTAGATATATTAGATAACCAATCTAATCTTGCAAGAGCATACGCTGAGTGTTTTCTTCTCTCTCTCTCTCCAGGTAGCGACCATATCACGCCTTAATCAAGATAATAATACGGATATTTTGTCTGAACCCGCTTGTTATACTGAGCTGGGGAACATTGGTCCCGCTCCAACTTATAATTGTTATAAGACAGAGCAGGAAATTGGGGATTACCAGAATTCCCGTGCCGCCCAAACGAAGAAAGTGCATGCTGATGCATCATCTTCGGGTGTGTTCATTACCGAGAACTGTTTCTCAGTATCCTTTACGTCCTGCGTATGTGATACCGGATCAGGATCCCGCATATGTAATCTGTTACATGGGCTACAGATAGGTAGAGAACTGAGAACGGGCGATAAGTTTCATGAGATAGAAACGGTGCAAGTGTTGCAGCCAAGTCTGTTGGTCACTATCACCCTGTATTACCAGAATACATTAACTCTGAAGGAATGTTATTAGATACCGAACCTGATATACAACATCATATCAGTCTCTTTATTAGTAAAGAAAGGATATAATTTTGTATTGTTGGATAATGTTTTGAACATTTCCTATATCAAGAGTTGATCGGTTCAGGAACGTTATCTAAAAGCATTGATGTTCTAAATCGAACTACAGTTCTTAGTATACAGAACACACACAAGAGGAAGAGTTCAGAAATGAACGGATCCTTCTTGAGGTATTGTAGACTAGGTCATATCAATGCGACCCGACTAGCAAAGTTATATTTAGATGCATATTCAAATTAGTTTGAATTTACATCTTGTGAAACTTGCAGGTCATGTCACAAAGATAAGATGACCATAGCTCTGTTTATTGGAAACAGAGAAAGAGTTAGTGAACTCTTGAGATTGATACATGCTGATGTATGAAGGTCCCCTGTCTACACATGCCAAGACCGGTTCTTTATACTTCATTACATTCTCTGATGATCTCTCAAGATTCAGACATATGTTCCTGTTGAAACACAAGTCCGAAGCTTTTGACATATTCACAGAATATAAGTTAGAAGTAGAGAACCAAAATACGGGTATAAGTATTATGTCCTTTGATGAGATCAGGGAGGAGAATACTTGAGCACGGAATTCCTGGACTATTTTAAAGGAGGATGAGATTCTCTCTCGGCATTACTCCTCCGTATACACCATAGCACGATGGTATATCAGGGCGGAGAAATAACACCCTATGTGATATGGTGTGCTCTATGATGAGTACTACTGAGTTTCCTATTTCCTTTTGGGAGTTATGCACTTATGAAGCTGCATACCTATTGAATGTGGATTCAATAGTTTCCAACGAACCTCAGCCTCTCCACCGATCTAGTAGGGTTCCTCACCCACCTGAGAGATGCTTCGGTTTCTTTATGACAGTGGGAGCGAGGATTGCATCATGAGATGATGACCCAACTATTTTCGAGCTGGCCATCAGGAGTGGGACTCTGTAAGAATGGCTGGATGCTTAGCGATCTGAGATGGAATCCTTATACACCAACAAAGGATGGACTTTGGTTGCTTTATCTGAAGGGTTAAATCCCCATCAGGAGCAAGTATATCTTGAGAAGATTACTTGGTGTACATGGAAAAGTTGAGACTTTCAAAGCTATGCTTAAGTCCATCCAGATCCTACTTGCCACTGCTACATACCATGACTACGCTATCTGGTGGTTGGGTGTCATGACTGCTTTTCAAAATGACGATTTGGAAGAAAGCGTCTATATGTACACAGCCAGAGGGCTTCGTAGACAGTGGGAGCAGCGGAAACGTGTGCAAGATACTTTATAGGATAAAGCAGGCATCGCGGAGTTGGAACATCTGTTTTGATGTGGTAGTCAAAGAGTTTTACTTCATCAAATGGTAGATGAACCTTGTATATACAAAAAGGTAGTAGGGAGTATGGTGGTCCTCGTAGAGTACGTGGATGGCATACTCTTGATAGGGAAGGAGTTTCCTATGCTACGCTGGGTCAATCTCCGCTTATCACAAGGATTCTCCATATAGGATCAAGGTGATACCTCCTAAATCCTGGGTTTTGGATCTATGAAATAGATCTAATTGGATGTTAGGATACTCACTAGTTGTAGTGAGATAGTATCAATCGATCCTGGGGAGAATCACCGGAAAAGTTCCAGGATGATAAGGACGACTGAATGTCAGTCGCAGGCATTGTCTTTACCCTCAGTGGAAGGACGGTATATTGGAAGAGTTCCAAGATCGATACCGTGACTTACTAGAAGATTAAAGGCAAGATACATCGTTACCAAAGATACTACCAAAGAGGCAGTCTGGATATATATAAGTTCATGAGATGAAATTCATTCCTACCATTGTGTGACAATGGAGTTGTGGCTTTAGCCAAGAAACTACCGTCCCATCAGAAATCCAGATATAATTCTTAGGCAGTATCACCTGGTCATGGAGATGGTTGATCTCTAGAAAGATCAAGGTTAGGAGAGTAGACATAGAGGACAACAGTGCGGATCCACTCACAAAGGCCTTTTCCCCAGTAGAGACTTTTATGGGATGGTTGAGTATGAGATACTTCAACCACAGATGATTGTTGGGTATGTGATACCACAACAGATGGCCCTAGTGCAAGTGGGAGATTGTTAGTTTTATGTATGCCCTAGAGGCCATTACTGTACTTACGATGTATATTGTAATGGATGCTTGGACATATATAGGGAGGACTTTCTTTCTTGACATGATAGTATACTATCTAGTTGTATTTTATCTTAACATGCACTTTGATTGTCTCTATGTTACATGTTGATAAAGCCCTTAGGATATGTACTCGACTACTGGGACTATGATGAGATCATCCTAGTGGGGCCACGGTAGTCGACGAGTACATCCTATAACTGTTCCTAGTCGAGGGTGTAACGAGACAGGGCATCGATGCACCAGAGTAAACTAGCGTATACGCATCATGACCCATATGATGGGCGATGGATGATCCCATATCCATCGGTGTTTGACATCAAGGATGGTGTATAGGTGCTCAGTGGAGACTGGGTACACTAGACAGACTCGCCGAGAACTCCCAGATGGTATTATACCTCACGTCAGATGGCAGTTCTCCGGTGACACTGGTACAGAGTAGTCTGTTGACCCGAGATCGTCATAGAGTCTTGTGTGATTCCCACTGTGCTTTGATTTCCATTATACCATGTCCAAGAGGGCGTGCAAAAAGGTGGCTTTTGGGTACAGTCCCGAATCACATGGAGGCAATAAGCGATAGGAGGGGATTCGTCTCTCCCGGTATAGGGAGTTGATGTTGTGCTGTGTTCGATTGGCTATAACCGGAAATCCCTGGCCAGGGTTGCTGAGATTTACTGGTAAGTGTTACCAGTAGTTTCTTGAACTGTTATAGAACTCATATCGACACGACTTATCGAGCTACTGGGGTCTGACGTTTACCACCCCTAGGAAAGATATGCGACATATCAGACGACGGGACCGGACTGTACGGGAGTGTTACTGATTGGATTCACAGGAGAATGTACAGGCTTACTTGTTGATCTTCTGAACGCTCAATACCTGGGTGGCTGTTACGTTTAGCTGACCGCTTACAGCTTGTGGGTGTTTAATATGATCATCACCTACTGCCGGCGTATTGAGGATTCTTTAGAGTCCTACACAGAGATTTCTTGGTTCAGGAAAAACGGAGTAGGAGCACATATATGATATGTGTGGGACGGAGGATAATGCGATATGAGATACCGTATTCTATTCTCACGATATTTGATATCAGCCCGGTCATCGGATCAAGTATTGATTCGATAAATCGGTACGGATAAATATTAGTCGGTTATATGAGATATAGCCTGATTGTCGGATCAATTGTTGATTCGATAATTTAACATATAAAATATATATGATATATTAAATTACATTAACTAATATTAGCTCACTAAAATATTCTTTTTCTCACTCGGGTAATAGATTGATATATATGCGATATATGTTAATTGTATTATTTTATTTGGTTACAATAAATATTATATATGTGATATATAATATTGTAAAATGATATGATAACTAATGCAACATGTTTAGTAGAGATTAAACAAGATTAGGGTTTGATTTGACTTAATGCTTTCTAGATGATTCTAGAAGATTTAGTTTTGTTTTGTGAAAGATATTTTGTTATGACTCATTCCTTGACCTAGCCTAAACCCTAGCCCTAGTTAATTCTCTACATGGGTTTAGTTGACCATGGTTGCATTATTCATCATAGTTATCTTTTCATTATTCATCACAAAAGGATTCCAATGATTATTCATCTTCTTCTTGCTTGAGTTCTTCATGAAAAGTTTTCTTGCTTTGATTTTTTGATGAAAAATGAGTGAGAATAAGAAAACAAATGAGAGCAAAAATCCTACTTTATCATCCCCGTCTACTTTTTCCCTTTAGATGAGAGTGTTCACTTCATTTAGTGAGTGTTAGCTTGTGTTAATGAAACTTCAAGGTAGATCATCTTTGTTATCGAAGATCGGAAGCAAGACTGCATTTTTCTCTTCGTGGAGCCTCTCGAGTGTCCGGAGTATAATAATCGCAGCGAAGGGACTTCAACACGAAGCTAATGAAGTGAAGGACCGGATCTACAAAGGTTGTAATCCCTCTCACTTAATGTTAAAGTGTTTAACATACTTGTTTTCGCATAAACTCTAGTTTAAAGATCCGACTTTGGGTTGTTCGGCATGGCTAAAATTTTAATCGGGCTTGGCTGATGCCTCGTAGACCCTTGTGAGCGTGCCTAGGAACCCTACAATGATGTCCTCTCGAATTTGTAATGAGAAAACACCTGCGTTAGATCCTTAAGACTCACAAAGGACCCACATGCTTAGGGATCCATACGATCAGTAAGGAGAAAATACACCTATGAGATCCTCACAGCACATAGAGAGAAATACATTTATGAGACCCTTACGGCTTGTAAAGTCGAAAAAGCTTTAGTTAGCTGGGATCTAAACATGTTACCTAAGCTGGCATTTACCGAAATTGGCAATGGCATATGATGGGTTGCTCATGACAATCTTCCAGTCGTAGCAATACTGAGGCCAAATAAAGTATCACATACCAAGTCTTTGACTCACCACGAAACTGATGTGTTGAAAAAATGGGGTGGCTCGCATTAAAAATCAGTGAGTAAAAATAAAAATACAGCCGAAATGATTGGACACCGGAAAAAAATAGCCGAAATGATTGGGCAGTCGCAACTTTCGCGATATGAAAAGATGAAAGGATAGTGCATCGCGGAAAATGAAAATAAAAAGAAAAATGATAAAAATAAAACTTATCTTCCCCACAGGTAGTTCAAATCCCAACTCCAGTAGACAGTTTAGGAATGAGAGACGCAACGTGTCTCCCCACACAACCTCAAATGGATAACTAAGTCTCGACGTCTCAGCATAAAGACCGTAACACCCTAGCACCGTTATACTATTTTATTTTTGGTATTTTCAAAACTTGCGACAGATTTCTTGATTATTATTGTTTTTGGGTGCAGATAGTGCATTTGGTAACTGTGGTTATTATCCGACCCGACCCGCATGTTTGAAACCCATCATGGTTCAAGATTACATCAAATATTTGCTAATACAAGGGATCCATGCACATTTAGATTCTATACACACATATAATATATTTTGTATCCACATATCTTTTAAATAATACAAATAAAGACCAAATAATATATTTTGATATCTAGCATGGCATGTTATCGTACCCTATATCATATGGTTGCATCCATACATCATGTTCATGTCCTAATTGTTAAAAAAACTCGTTTGGATCGCTACGTATATTTACGTAGATCCGTACTCAGGGCATTCATTTTTATTAACCGGATATCACATTATGGTTTTAAATTTTACGTATATTCTCCATATTTAAAAATTAGATTTTTAGATGAGACCCGGGTATTTTTCGGATCAATTTGATATTAGCTGTATAAAGCCAAAACTTATATATCATAATATTTCTAAACTAAAAGTACATATTAATAAATATATATAATATTACTAAAACTATTCTCTCTCTCCCCCTCATTCTCTCTCTCTCTCTTCTCTCTCTCTATATATATATAAATATAAACAATATATGAAAACCTATTATTATAATATAACCCATACAACTCTCTATCATCCTCTTCTTCTCCCGCGAGCAACTCAGGAACACTACCCATGCCTTCGTCGTCATCGTTCGCCCTCGTTGCCGCCCATCACCATCATCGTTTCTCCCGTCCTCACCTCATCGTTCTCATAACTCCGAGATCTCCTCTCCTCGACACCTTAGACTACCACACCAAAAACCCAACACCTTCCAGATCCCCGATCACTACTGTGCCACCACCAGATCACGACCGTACTCAGACCATGCCATGACTGTGTCATCACCGTACCCAGACCAGGCCATGACCGTGTTATCACCGTACCCAGACCGTATCACATCTTGTTCCTTGCTCCTGTGTCATGCCATGCCCGCTTCGTGCTCAGCTCATGCCACTTGTGTGCCACCAGCGCATCAGTCACATGTCACCGCAAGGCCCAGCACCATGTCATTCCACTTCACACACCGTGTCATGTCATGTCACACCGAGCCGCCTGCACATCAACCATTATTTCTAAGGAAAGTTTTTAACTTGCAACATGCTATGTTATTATATCAATATTTATATGAATAAGAATAGTGCACGTGTTTTATTATTCAGAAAATACTACATATTTAAAGTTTTACGGTATCTGTTCATATCCGTACTAATAATCGTTTATCTAGTTGCATGCCGGAACATCATGATATTAACATACTACTATACCAGTACAATATATTATCTGGTTTGCATCATACATGGTAATAGACGTATAATGGTTATTACAGATAGATATTGTTTGTTATATATATTCCCTAGAGGCCATTGTTGTACATATGATGTATATTATAGTGGATGCTTGGATATATATAGAGAGGACTTTCTTGCTCGACATGATAGTATGCTATTTGGTTTCAGTTTGTCTTAACATGTTGACTTGTATTTGTTTATTGTCTTGCTCTCACATGTTGATAAAGCCCTTAGGATATGTACTCGACTACTAGGACTATGATGCAGATCATACTAGTGGGGCCGGGGTAGTCCAAGAATACATCCTATAACTGTTCCTAGTCGAGAGAGTATTGAGACAGGGCATCGATACTCCAGAGTAGACTAGCGTATACGCTTCTTGACCCATATGATGGGCGATGGATGATCCCATATCCATTGGTGTTTGACATCAGAGAAAGTATATGGGTGCTCAGTGGAGACTGGGTACACTGAACGGACTTGCCGAGAACTCCTAGATGGTATTATACATATCGTCAGATAGCAGCTCTCTGGTGACACTGGTACAGGTTAGTCTGTAGACCCGAGATTGTCATAGAGTCTTATGTGATTCCCATTGTGCTTTGATTTCCACCTTACCACATTCATGAGAACGTGCAAAAAGGTGGCTTTTGAGTACAGTCCTGAATCACATGAAGGCAATGAGCGATAGGAGGGGTTTCGTATCTCCCGGTATTGGGAGTTGATGTTGCGTTGTGTTCGATTGGCTATAACTGAAAGTCCCTGGCCAGGGCTAATATGGAAATCTACTGGTAAGTGTTATTAGTAGTTTCTCGATCCGTTATGAGCCTCACATCGACACTACTTATCGATTACTGGGGTCTGACGTTTACCACCCCTAGACTACATATGCGACATATCAGACGAAGAGACCGGACTGTACGGGAGTGTTACTGGTTGGATTCACAGGAAAATGTATAGGCTTGCTTGTTGATCTTCTGATCGCTCAATACTCAGATGGCCGTTATGTTGCGCCACGGCAGCGCCCCGGCCGTCTATCCGAGGCCAAAATGCGGAATCAAAATTTTTCTTAGCTTTTAAACCGACGCTACCGAGGATAATAAAACCCGGATCGTGACCATTAACCTAATGCTAGCTAACAAGTGAAGGGAGAAGAGATATACCAAGTGATCCGTGTCCTTCGGTCTTTGTCTCCACTCCAATCTCCCGCGGAATCTTCGTCCGTCATGTCTTCGTCGGAAAGGGCACCACGTAGCCGATTTTTTTTACGGGCTCCCACCTCTTGACCGAGGCAACTCGGACGCGAAGTTGGCTAGCCGACGCGTCCAAGATTTGCTGTAGATGTAGTGTAGAAGCTTGTCTCTTAGGGGTTTATGAAGTTTCCATTGAAGGATGGAGGTGAAGAAAAGAGATGAGCTATGAAAATGGAACTCTCATTTTTTAGGATGAATGGAATAATGAGATGAAGATTTTTGCCACCACCAAAAATGATCCTCTCTCTCCTCACCCCTCAAAAATGGCCGGCCCCTCTCAAGCATGAGGAATGAATGAAAAATATTTCCAAGAGAAGAAAGGGAATAATATGTGTAGAAAAATGCTCACCACATTTCTAATCCAAATCAACTCCTAATCTTTTCCATTTCTAATCTCATAAATGCAAGTGATGAGATTAAAATGGAATCTCATGATTATGAAGGCACAAAAGCAAGAAACCCCTCCACAAATAAGTTATTTGCAAACTGCAAATAACCCCCTCCATCAATAAAGTCCGGCCGCGAAGGAACAAAGGAAAACCGCTCGGAACGGAATGCAAACTGGCAACTTCAGAAAACTGATCCCGTAATAAATTACAGGAAAACCCCACTACTGCATATACATGCCCGCATTTGTATTCCCACTGAACATAAATGCAAAGAGACAAAATCTACACTATCTAATACTAGGATCCGGCTTAAGCAAAAGCCGGCTAGTAAAAACCGTCCGATCACGATCCGTGCAATACCGCACGTATCTGATCGAATCTTGCCATATCTCCATACGGCTTCTACAGCGTTTCGCCCGAAACCTGAGTAACTGAGTGTGGTGGACTCTAAAGACTCGTCAATAGTATGGCTGTGGATTTAACCACTAGCACGTCAGAGGTATTAGCCATACGAGACGGGCCACCAGCTATTGACCAAAAGGGACGTCGATGAGCAAACTCATCCTGACACCCTACTGAGCCTGTCAGTGACAATATCCGTACAGTCCGGTCCGTTCGTCTATGAGCGTCGCATGGCGGGCCTAGGGGGTTGGTAAAAGTCAGACCCCCAAAAGCGGTACAAGTCGTGTCGGAGTGTAGCCCAGAACACCCTGAGATACTACTGGAATACCTACCAGTAAATCTCCTGCCTTGGCCAAGGACTTTTCATGTTCTGGCTCTCCTATATACAGCGTGGCCTCACCGCCAATACCGGGAGAGACGAACCCCTGCAGATCCGCTCACTGCCTCCATGTGGCTCGGGACTGTACCCAACTAAAACCTGTTTGCACGTCTCCTTTGAGCGTGGTAGGGTAGTGATCAAAGCACAGTGGGAACTCACACGAGACAAATAACGATCTCAGGTCAATGAACTAACCTATACACATGTCACCAGGGAACTGCTATCTGACGTCTGGTATAATCCCAACTAGCAGGTTCCCGGCGAGTCCTGTTCGGTGTACTCATAACCCAATGAGCACCTGTATACATCTTAGGTGAACCAACTGACACCAGTGGCTTGTGAGACCAGCCACCGCCCCTCGTCGGGGTCTCGACTGTGTACACTAGTCTACTCTAGAGTATCGATGCCCAGTCTCGAAACTCCCACGACTAGGGACCTTTTAAGGATGTGCTTATAGACTCCATCTCTCACGTATATGATCGCCCTCATACTGCTGGTAGTCAAGCAAGAATCCTAAGGGCTTTATCAACGTGTAATAGCGACTCGTAAGGTCACCTAAAGCAGTACACGATGATAAAGATAAACCAGATAGCATACTATCATCTTGAGTAAGACTGTCCTACCGGCTTAGGTCCTCCCTCAATCATCGCAATCACGTGCCTGTGATCCAATAATTGACTCTGAGGGCACTATATCCAACAATCGCCCACTTGCACTCAAGGCTAATTATTGCGATGTCGCATACTCACAGCCCGTGTGATACCGAACACCCAACTCCTCTACTAGTCAGTCTTACAAAGCCTGTTTGCGAAACTATTGCGTTCGAGGAATAGCCTCAGTGTGTGGATCCGCTGTGGTGTTTCTTTCTATGTCTCTCTTTATCTCAAGCTCGCGGAGAAAGCCATCTCCCGAAATGAGTAATACCTGTCTTATAATGTGTCTGGATGTCTGATAGGACCTAGCTCATAAGTGAAGTCCAAATCCAAACTTCTTAGACTGTATTGTCAACTGAACTTAATCAGTATCCTGCGCCATGCCTTCCCGCAGTATCCACCTGGACCACCTGTCCAAAATACCGCCCCTCGTCAGAGGGAAAACTATAACTCTGACAGCCACTCTGCCATCCAGGTCACCTTGGAAGCCTGGAATGATAACCGTCTCCTGAAGGAGAATGCTGTTATCATATCCCTAGAACATCCACTTATGTTCCAAAACTGCTTCTGATCGTTTCTCCAGGATTGGATCAACATCAACTTATTGCACCTACTGCAAGAGCAACATCTGGTGTGGTACTTGACATCTCATGATTGACTCCATTGCCTAAGCAAGTGATCTGCCAATCATGCACATCCCTCTCCCCTTTAGTCTGTAAGACACCTTTAGAGAGGGTGACTCCATCACCTGCAGGTATACTACCATGCCAGGAGTCGTCCATTCTAAATACTCTTAGAATGCGGTCAAAGTACCCAGATTGGGAAACCACCCAAATCTAGATCTAAAACCATAGATCTAGTTACCAGAATGTCTGATATAAAATCCAAGTCCTATGTGGAGAAACTACTGTATGACGACCAAAGTATAACCGATTGTAGTATAGGAATCTGACTTCCTACTCTGTGTATGTCATCAAATACCAGGACATCACACCCTACTACCTTCTTAACCGATCCATCCCTTATTCTGATGAAGTCAAACCTATGACTGTCATATCAGAAATAGATGATCTATCTCTGCTATATCTACTTTAGTCTATAAATAGACATAAGCTACCTGTCCACCAATGCTTCCGCTGCTCCCACTGACTACGACAACCCTCTGGCAGAGTTATATAGGCGTACACTTCTAAAGCTAGTTTAGAACGACGCTATACTCATCCTCCTGCCGGATTTCACAGTCTGGAACAACAGCAATGGCAAGTCTGGGTAAACAAGAACCTCCCTGTCACCGTCCTTGAGCATACCGAAGTACCTCTCGGATGCCTGAGGTTACCCACCATATCTGCGGAGTGGATAATGGAATGTCAAACCAGATTGAATCTTTAGATTTTTATCAAATCTTCAGTAATCATTTGCGGTTCTGGAATCACTTCCAGTTCTACCATACTCCCATTACTGTTTTCTGAAAAAATCCATTTTTAATTAAAACTGTGGCGAGTCAAGAACAATATCACTATTGATCTTCCATATGGTAGAATATCAACTCTCGTCATAGCCCGGGTCAACCCACAAACAGCCATTACAGAAACGTGCATTGAGTTGTCCAGTGTCTGGTTTTAAGCATAAACCAGACAACTCCCTGTATCTTAACAATGTCAAGATATGAACTGTTCTATATCCAATATAGAAACAGAGGCACTGATTTAATTGGAACCAGATTCAAATCTTGCAGCTGTCTCCAGTGCATGTCAACTAAATGGAAGGAGGCCGATCAGCGTTACTCAACTTAGGAATGCTTCCAATTATGAGTAACCTGAAAGAGAAGCAAGTTCTCTTAACCATTACTATCAACTGAATACCATATACAAGTATCTACATCTTCGATCACTTTGAAGAATCCCGATACTTGCAATACCTGGTTCTCTACTTTATTCTTATACCTATAACTTCTCAAAACTTGGACCCTGTGTTTCTACGAAACACCTGTCTAAGAACCAGAGAAGTCATAAGTAAACAGAATATAGTACGAGGACCTACCCCTCTGTCCTAATGGACACTGGACAATATACAATACTCTGTATAAGTCCCCTGAGTCTAGTGACTCATTCACTGTGTGTCGTAGGTTGAAAACTGTACTTATGGTTAAGAAGAATTACACCGCTGCTTAATGCTCCTTACCTAACAATCCACTGATATAGGTAAATGTCATGAACATAATCTCAAAAAGTTATATCTCACTCTATGAAAATAGACGTACAGATATATCAATTTGAAATTGGTGCACAACAACGGATATTCAAAACCAAATATTTACCGACCGGCAAACAACCCAGGTGACTTCCTCGAATATCACCAATTACAACGAATCCCGATATAATGAGGATGATCACCTAATTCCCAATAACTTACTCCCACTCATCATCTGTAAAACCATACAGATGTGAGAATCAAACCTGGTAAATACATACCGTGGAGCAAGTGTTTAATTGGGAAATCAGTTTTCTTTTAACAGTACACAGTGAAACTGAAACATCGAAATGTTTCGATGGGGTATCCTAGTATTCCTAGTAATGCCTCTTCCATTATCCAGATTCACAACTATAACCGTATAATTCTTTGCCATCTCTCCAAATCCCTTTATATGTCTTTAGTCATTACCTTCTGCACACCCCTTTAGGCCAAATGGTTTTCTTCCGTCCCTACCGTTCGGCACCAGCCTATGGTTTGGAAGAAGACTAACCAATAAGCATATTGGGTGTACTATCCTAATCCTAGGAGCACTCGCAATGCGAGAGAAGGTGAAGATAAAAGACAACTGAATAAAACCTATTCCTATTTCTCCTGAACCAGGATCCATCCCCGAACTGGAACAAGTTCCTTTCGAGTTCGTATATAACCATACGATGGATTATCCAATAAACTTGGGATCTTCGTAGTGATATGGAGTGTCCTGGAGAAATACAAAGATGATTTAGGATTGGCGAAGAAATACTTGGTTTGGTCATGAATAACAGTCGCAATTTACTTTGCCCTCTTACTAATCCCTTGCTTTGTCTTAACTTAATACCTTCTGTACACCACCGTTAGGCTAATTGGTTTTCTTCATTCCCCACCGTTCGGCACCAGCCTAAGGTTTGGAAGAAGACTATCCAATTTGCGTAATAGGTGTACTATCTCCTAAACCAAGGAGTACTCGCAATCTGAGAGAGAAGGTAAAAGGAAAAGACAACTGAATAGTCATATTCGTTTTCTCTAGAACCGGAAACCATCCCCGAATTCCTTCCAGTTCGTATATAACCATACGATGGGTTTGTCCAATGGAAGTGGACGTTCGTAGTAATACGGGGTGTCCCGGAGAAAAGGGTAAAAGTAGGAGTGGCAATGAGGTTTGCAACTCTGACAATCCAAAAGCCAGTATTAAGAAGGTTCGATCAACTTGGTCACTGAGTCATAGTCTAGGGTCGGGTCAATGGTCGCTGCCAAAGAGAAAGAGAGAAAAGAAACACTCAGCGTGTACTCTAACCTAGATCAGAATGGTTATCACTTTATCTAATCTGGAAACCTCCCACTGTAACGTCAAATTCTTCCCCAAACCTCAAAGAAGAATTAGCCGGGATCACCCGAGGAGTAAACCAACTCATCAGTGGGAATCGGGATCCAACTATCATCGCATGATAACGTGACGGAATCCGCTCACGTCATCACACTCCAGAAGGTATGCCCATATCTGGCAAGTTTCAGTTTCTTTAGAAACTCCTGATGTGAATTTTTTTTTACCCCTAGGACCCAAGTGACCTTGACTGAGCCAACATATCAAACGATCCTAGTCAAGTTCAACCCGTCATTATCTTGATTGCATTAGACCCACCCGCACGGGTCCTTGACTGAGCCAAAATTACCGTACGACTATCCTAACCAATCACATATCCATAAGATAGAAAAGCATTACAGAGCTACCGCACACTACGCCTCGGCTGAGCACGACATACGTAGCACGAATACTAAGCAATACTAATCTGAAATGACGGAGGGCTACGGCTGGTTTTTGGCGAAAAACCTTTAACTAAATGAACTTGATATCGTTGAAGGAACCGGATAACTTTTTATAAAAATATAGTGACGAAAACCTTTGCTAAAGAGGTCACTCCCGGTGAAGGGATCTCCGCTCTTTCCCCGTAGAATGAGGTGCAGGATATTCCAACTGAATACCACGATGCAAAGCAAAAGGCAATCGGCTATAGTGAAGTTATTACCCTGACGCAAACTTCTGTCCAAGGGGTCACTCCCGGTGAAAGGATCTCGGCCCTTGCCTCGTCGACTGAGGTGCTGGATATTCATAACCGAATACCACTGTGCAAAACAAAAGAGAACGTACTTGCAATAACAGCTTTTTGAAAAGTGTTCCAACAACATCAGAATAGGTTTGTTTATCTTGCGTTGATCTGAATCAACGCAGTCCCATCAATTGATCACACCACAAAAGAACGAAAATAATGATGTTCATATATGCCATCCGCATTCGCCACTGGGTCCCGTCATCACCCGTTAGGTTACTTAACTAACGACAGAGCGGGGACTGGACTAGCGCGGATGCAAAACATATACAACATCTACTAGTATATATATAATATATAATTTTCGCTCAAGGCGTGATAAAATGCAACATCACAGAAATGTACAGCATCACAGATCAATACAGATATCTGGGATCCCCGGGTTTCATTGAGCCGCTACTGAAACCCGACGTTCCCCTAGTCGTGTGGATAGCCTGCGCAATGAAAATCCTAGACCCCTACAGGCGCGGCAAGTTACCCGCCAAAACCTGAAGCGAGGAAGCCCCCTTCAGCAACGTGAATGGACCACCCAGCACTTCACGGAATCCGGTAACTTGGGCACCCCACCTGGGTCAACCTGTACCCCCTACGAGTGCGGCGAATAGCCCGCCAATTCTAGAGTAAAGCCCCCTCCGTCTCAACGCCACGAGATGCGGGCTTGTTGCCCTCTAGAATCTGGCTAACCGTGCACCCCTCCGCGGGGTAATCCTAGTACAGAAAGTAAAATATACATACAACGGGTACATCGACCTCGACCCGGTCGTGCCCCAAAAGAATAATACATACAGGAAGTGACGGCAGTCCGCATGTCGGACGCTCGCCTCGCAATATCAAATGTACATATAAAACAAAACTGTACTACTATTGCATCCAGGCTATCCCCCATGACCAATCCGCAACATCACAGCACAACACAGAACATCAACGTAAATGTCACGTTCGCAAATCCGTCTAAAAGGGCTATAGCAGATAGACTGGATTTACCGATCGAATGAAATTCACGGTCGCAGATATAATGTAAATACTGTGAACTAGCATGTTTAAAATATCCGATCGAACAAATTTTATCAAGTGGACCTCAAAGCATTATTGTAGCACATAAAGAAATTCTACGCCCAAACAAAGTATGCCAAAACCCCTATTTTCAGCCCAAAAGCCCACTGCAAAAAATTGGTGAAGTGAAGCCAACATCTTGCGGCGGAACCACGGCCAAATAGGGGTTATGGCCGCGGTTCCGTGGCCTTATGGAAGGATCAAGTTACCAAAATTTTACAGTGTTCTTAGAATTCCATGTACATCATTCTGCAACAACCTGAAAAATTTTTAGAGTACAAAAAATTTCGACAGAAACCAGATGCACACGAAATAAGGTTTATGGGATTTTTGTTCGATCGAGTCTTTAAACATACTAGAGCAAGCTAGACTAGGTTAATGGCATGGCTCTGATACCATGTTGCGCCATGGCAGTGCCACGGCCGTCTATCCGAGGCCAAAATGCGGAATCAAAATTTTTCTTAGCTTTTAAACCGGCGCTACCGCGGACAATAAAACCCGGATCGTGACCATTAACCTAATGCTACCTAACAAGAGAAGGGAGAAGAGATATACCAAGCGATCCGTGTCCTTCGGTCTTCGTCTCCACTCCGATCTCCCGCGGAATCTCTGTCTGTCACGTCCTCGTCAGAAAGGGCACCACGTAGCCGATTTCTTTTACGGGCTCCCACCTCTTGACCGAGGCAACTCGGGCGCGAAGTTGGCTAGCCGACGCGTCCAAGATTTGCTGTAGATGTAGTGTAGAAGCTTATCTCTTTGGGGCTTATGAAGTTTCCATTGAAGGATGGAGGTGAAGAAAAGAGATGAGCTATGAAAATGGAACTCTCATTTTTTAGGATGAATGGAATAATGAGATGAAGATTTTTTCCACCACCAAAAATGATCCTCTCTCTCCTCACCCCTCAAAAATGGCCGGCCCCTCTCAAACATGAGGAATGAATGAAAAATATTTCCAAGAGAAGAAAGGGAATAATATGTGTAGAAAAATGGTCACCACATTTCTAATCCAAATCAACTCCTAATCTTTTCCATTTCTAATCTCATAAATGCAAGTGATGAGATTAAAATGGAATCTCATGATTATGAAGGCACAAAAGCAAGAAACCCCTCCACAAATAAGTTATTTGCAAACTGCAAATAACCCCCTCCATCAATAAAGTCCTGCCGCGAAGGAACAAAGGAAAACCGCTCGGAACGGAATGCAAACTGGCAACTTCAGAAAACTGATCCCGTAATAAATTACAGGAAAACCCCACTACTGCATATACATGCCCGCATTTGTATTCCCACTGAACACAAATGCAAAGAGACAAAATCTACACTATCTAATACTAGGATCCGGCTTAAACCAAAGCCGGCTAGTAAAAACCGTCCGATCACGATCCGTGCAATACCGCAGATCGAACCCTGCCATATCTCCATACGGATTCTATAGCGTTTCGTCTGAAACCTGAGTAACTGAGTGTGGTGGACTCTAAAGACTCGTCAATACTATGGCTGTGGATTTAACCACTAGCATGTCAGAGGTATTAGCCATACGTGACGGGCCACCAGCTATTGACCAAAAGGGACGTCGATGAGCAAACTCATCCTGACACCCTACTGATTCTGTCAGTGACAATATCCGTACAGTCCGGTCCATTCGTCTATGAGCATCGCATGGCGGGCCTGGGGGGTTGGTAAAAGTTAGACCCCCAAAAGTGGTACAAGTCGTGTCGGAGTGTAGCCCAGAACACCCTGAGATACTACTGGAATACCTACCAGTAAATCTCCTGCCTTGGCCAAGGACTTTTCATGTTCTGGCTCTCCTAGACACAGCGCGACCTCACCCCCAATACCGGGATAGACGAACCCCTGCAGATCCGCTCACTGCCTCCATGTGGCTCGGGACTGTACCCAACTAAAACCTGTTTGCACGTCTCCTTTGAGCGTGGTAGGGTAGTAATCAAAGCACAGTGGGAACTCACACGAGACAAATGACGATCTCAGGTCGATGAACTAACTTGTACACATGTCATCAGGGAACTGCTATCTGACATCTGGTATAATCCCAACTAGCAAGTTCCCGGCGAGTCCTGTCCGGTGTACTCATAACCCAATGAGCACCTGTATACATCTTAGGTGAACCAACTGACACCAGTGGCTTGTGACACAGGCCACCGCCCCTCGTCGGGGTCTCGACTGTATGCACTAGTCTACTCTGGAGTATCGATGCCCTGTCTTGAAACTCCCATGACTAGGGACCTTTTAAGGATGTGCTTATAGACTCCAGCTCTCACGTATATGATCGCCCTCATACTACTGGTAGTCAAGCAAGAATCCTAGGGGCTTTATCAACGTGTAATAGCGACTCGTAAGGTCACCTAAAGCAGTACACGATGATAAAGATAAACCAGATAGCATACTATCATCTTGAGTAAGACTGTCCTACCGGCATAGGTCCTCCCTCAATCATCGCAATCATGTGCCTGTGATCCAATAATTGACTCTGAGGGCACTATATCCAACACGTTATGTTTAGCTGACCACTTGCAGCTTGTGAGTGTTTGATATGATCATCACCTACTGCCGGCGTATTGACGATTCTTTAGAGTCCTACACAGAGCTTTCCTGGCTCAGGAAAAACGGAGTAGGAGCATATATGTGATATCTGCGGAACCGAGAATAATATGAGTATGTGATACCGTATTCGATTCTCGCGATATGTGATATCGGCCGGGTATATGTGATATAGCCGGGTCATCGGATCAAGTGTTGATCCGATGAACTGATACAGATTATATTAGTCGGTTATTTGATTAATAGCCGGATTATCGGATCAACCGTTGATTCGATAATTTAATGTATAATTATATATTTGATATATTAAATTACATTGACTAATATAAGCTCACTTAAAGATTCTTTTTCTTACATGATGATACATTGATATATATGTGATATATGTTAATTGTATTATTTTCTTATGTTACAAAATATTGTATATGTGATCTATAATATTGTAACATGTTAGGGTTACACATGCAACTAGGGTTATGGGATTAAACCATGCTAGGGTTTAAATTAGGTTAACATTTTCTTTTGGCTAATTCTTTTGGATGGATGAGCTTTGAGGAAGCTTCATGACACTTTGACAAAGTCCACCCTCTTTGTTTTATCCTTGATATTTGTTAACCTAATTTAAACCCTAGCCTATACTTTATTCTCTACATGAGTTAGCCATGACACAAACTTAACCTTGGTTACATTTCTAACCTCAATAATAATTCATTCATCACTTGTTATTCTTCTTCTTCTTCTTGATAAAAAAGCTTGCTTGATTTTTGCAAGTGATGAAAGATTGTGAGAAATTGAAAAAAAAAGAGAGCAAAATTCCTACATCATCATCCTCATCTATTCTAGCAACTTTGATTAGGGTGTTTACTTCACTAATACTTGATTAGTGAAGTGAGAGCTTGGGTTTGTGATTCTTCAAGGTAGATCATCTTGGATTGTGAATTATTCAAGAAAGGATGCATCATTTTCTTCATGAAGCCTCTCAAGAGTCCGGGTACTTGATGATTGCAGTGAAGGGACCTCAACTCGGAGCTTATGAAGCGAAGGAACGGACCACAAAGGTTGTAATCCCAAACTCTTAGATGTTAAGATGTTAACATGCTAGTTTAGTTTGATTCTCTAGTTAAAGATCTAGGGTTAGGGTTATCTATAATGAAAATTTAAACTTGGCATGGATGATGCCTCCCGAAACCTTGCTGCTGTTGTAGGTATCCCAATAGTGATATCAGAAACTAGCTAGAGAATTAGACGCATAAGTGTAGGATTACGAAACCAAAACAACTATGAAACACCCGATATCAAACCCTAGTTTCTGTCGATTTTTAAATGGATTCTAAAATTTTTTTAAACAACTGCAGAATCATCTATGTGATAGATAATGAACACCACCAAAACCTGAACCCCTATCCTAAGATTTTGGCCGAGCATATGTATGGAAATTCCGAGAAGGCCGGCCATAATGTGGATTTTGGGCTTTAAGTTTTGGTCATGTTCTGGTCTCTGGGGTTTGCTACTTCAGGTGTTGTTTATTTTTTGCTAAAATTGCATGAGATGTTAATTTACTGCATTAACTAATCAGAGTGTTTCGTATTCGTAATTCTAGTTTTGTTTCGGTTATTTTAGACGGTGTTAAAAAGTTCGATCGGATATCAAATACCCACTTTAACCCTTGCCGGAAAATTTTTCAATAGTTGGATCTTTTTCATAGTTAAAGAATATTCAAATATCATGCAAGTGACGTGGTGGATCCTCTAGAAGAACGAAACCTTAACTCAATTATGTGACCGTCAGAACCACCTCTAAACCCTAGGGTTTGTGGTAGTTTAGCGTTGCTACATGTGAGGCGTTGGTTTGACCCTTTTATGGCTGGTTCATTGGTACTGTGGGATGTGATAGATGCTTTTAAACTAAGTTCAAGTATTGAGCATTTAGGGAAATTTTGGGTGTTTGTTGATTCGATCGGAATGTTTAACGTCGTCTAGCATTGTATGGAATGTGATACAATATGTGGAATTCATATCGTTAGGCATGAAATCCGTAATATGTGATATTTCGGGTTTGTGATGTCTAAGGTGATTGTGGATTCCAAATGCTGTAGTTTTTCACTTTCTTTTCTGCAACCGTAAGTGTAATATGTGGTGTATTGCCGGTTTCGCTGCTATACATCAACGACAATTGAGATATGCATATTTACTTACATTGATGACATGTGATGTTATATGTTGATGTGATATGTTATATTGGATCATCGTATTCTGAATAGCCAGTGGTTTTATGTGAGATGAGGGTTTTTATTTTCATTCATGTAAAATTCATTGTATGTAATATTCTTTTATTGGGGCACTTTCGGATTAAGGATGATGTCACCATTGTATATTATTTACTTTTCCGCATTAGGATAGACCCAAGGAGGAGAGCACAAGCAAATAGGTTCTAGGGTCCAGTGGGAGGTTATCTCGAGGAGTCGAGACCAGGTCTCCTAACCCTAGAATTGGGAGGGTTACTTGCCGCTCTCGTAGGGGTCTAAGGATGTTGGTTTGGATATTCATCGGGACCGTGGAATCCGTGTTTTATACAGGCTCGCAATAAAACACGGACCTCCTAGTATATCCAATATTTCATATGTTTCTTCTACTGCTGATATATTGTGATGTGATCATTTTATATACGTGAGACGAATGCTTTATTATTATATCTGAGATATATAGTATGCGTTGCTTATGTTTTACACCCACGCTAGTCCCACCCCTGTTTACCGTTAGTTAAGTAACCTAACGGTGCATAACGGGACACAGTGGTGAATGGGAATGGCATAAACGTACGTTATATTTTCGTTTCTTCTGTGATTCTTAGGAAGCATAAATGATGAGATTCATTAATGAGATTAATGAAAGAAAAAGAAACATAAAAGATGTTGTAGAATCAAATTTATAAAAAAGGGTAGCTCTAGTTTTTCTTTGCATAGCGGTATTCCTTGTAGAATATCCAGCACCTTATTCGATAAAGAGAGCCGAGATCCCTTCACCGGGAGTGACCTCTTTAGCGAAACTAGCAGATGCTACAAACTCACGGTTTAGTTTTTGATTGCTTCTATAGTTCCTGCTTTGCATAGCGGTATTTCTGAAATATCATGCACCTTATTCGATAAAGAAAGATCCGAGAATCCTTCACCCAGAGTGACCTCTTTAGCGAGGCTAGAAAAAGCCTAAAAAACACTCCTTTTCAAAATCACTAGTTTCTACAATGATATCAAGTTCATTACGTAAAAAGTTGTCTGAAAAACCTGCTGCAACCCTCCGTCATTTCAGATAAGTCCTACTTAATATTCGTGCTACGTTTGTTGACCTTGTCAAGGCGTAGTGTACGGTAGCTAATTAGTGTTTATCTGCTAAAGCGTGAGATGCGATTGGATTAGGATAGTCATACGGCCTTGTTGACCTTTTCAAGGGTTGTGCGGATGGGTATAATTTAGTTGGGAAATTACGGGTTGAACTTGATTTGCGATTTATGGTTCCTTGACCTTGTCAAGGTCATAGATCGCTAGGGGAAAAAGTATTATCAGGAATTTCATGTGTTGAAATTTGCAATGAGATTGCATACTTCTATGAGATAGTTGGATCCCGATACCCGCTGCGAGTAAGAGGTACTCGTGGGAAAGTTTTACACATGAAAATTAGCCGATCAAGTAGGTGTCTAGAAATGTATTAACGGGGTTATGCCTCTGGGAAAACGAGATTTGTTTTAATTAGGTCCGTGCAAAAGCACGGGAAACCTCTTTCAAAGTACCAACACCGGCCTGGCTGAAAGATTGACGAACTTGTAAAATATAATTAATCCTGGCTAGTCTTACCTTTTAGGGTTTGAAGGAAGATTTGATGAAAACAGTAGGAGCCATCCTGATTAGATAAGATAATAACCAATCTAATCTTGCAAGAGCATATGCTAAAGTGTTTTCTATTCTCTCTCTCAAGGTAGCGACCATATCAGGCCTTAATCAAGATAATAATATGGATGTATTGACCGAACCCGCTTATTATACTGAGCAGGGAAACGTTGGTCCCGTTCATTCTTATAAATGTTATAAGACTGAACAGAAAATAGGAGAATATCTAGATTCTCACGCCGCTATCCAAGCGAAGAAAAAGAATACTGATGCATCTTCTTCGAGTGTGTTAGTTATCGAGAAATGTTTCTCAGTTCACTCTACGTCCTGGGTATTAGATACCGGATCGGGATTCCACATATGTAATATGTTTCATGGACTACGGAAAGGTAGGGAACTTGGAGAGGGTGATCATTCCATAAGAGTAGGGAATGGTGCAAATGTTGCAGCCAAAACAGTTGGCGAATATCACCTTGTTTTACCAAATGGTAATACATTGATTCTGAACGAATGCTATTACATTCCGACCCTAATATGCAATCTTATATCAGTTTCTTTATTGAGTAAAGAAGGACATAACATTGTATTACAGGATAATATTATGAACATCTTCCTAAATCAAAAGTTGATTGGATCAGGCTCGTTAAATAATGGCATATACGTTCTGAATCAAACTTTAGTCCTTAATGTACAAAACACACACAAGAGGAAGAGTTCAGAAATGAACGAATCCTTCTTGTGGCATTATTAACTTGGTCATATCAATGCGACACGACTAGCTAAGTTGCATAAGGATGGATATTTGAATCCGTTCGAATTTTCATCTTATGACACTTGCCAGTCATGTTTCAAAGGCAAAATGACCAAAACTCCATTTAGTGGACACAGAGAAAGAGTTACTAAACTCTCAGGGCTGATACATAGTGATGTATGTGGTCCCATGTCTACACATGCCAGGAACGGTTCCTAGTACTTCATTACATTCACTGACGATCTCCCAAGATACGGATATGTGTTCCTGTTGAAACACAAGTCTGAAGTTTTTGAGAAATTCAAAGAATATAAGAACGAAGTAGAGAACCAAACGGGTAAAAGAATTAAGATCCTTCGATCTGATCGAGGAGGAGAATACTTGAGCAACGAGTTCCTAGACTATCTAAAAGAGAATGGGATTCTCTCTCAGCTTACTTCTCTATATACACCACAGCACAACGGTGTATCGGAGCGGAGGAATCGTACCCTATTAGATATGATGCGCTCTATGATGAGCACCGTTGAGTTACCTATTTCCTTTTTGGGTTATGCGCTTGAGACAGCAGCTGTTAGTTATATGTATGCCCTAGAGGCCATTACTGTACATACGATGTATATTGTAGTGGATGCTAGGACATATATAGGGAGGACTTTCTTGCTCGACATGATAGTATGCTATCTGGTTGTACTTTATCTTAACAAGTACTCAGATTGTCTCTATGTTACATGTTGATAAAACCCTTAGGATGTATACTCGACTACTGGGACCATGATGAGATCATACTAATGGGGCCACGGTAGTCGACGAGTACATCCTATAACTGTTCCTAGTCAAGGGTGTATCGAGATAGGGCATCGATACACTAGAGTAGACTAGCGTATATGCATCTTGACCCATATGATGGGCGATGGATGATCCCATATCCATCGGTGTTTGACATCAAGGATGGTGTACGGGTGCTCAGTGGAGACTGGGTACACTGGACGGACTCGCCGAGAACTTCCAGATGGTATTATACCTTACGTTAGATGGCAGTTCTGCGGTGACACTGGTACAGAGTAGTCTGTTGACCCGAGATCGTCATAGAGTCTTGTGTGATTCCCACTGTGCTTTGATTTCCATCATACTACGTCCAAGAGGGCGTGCAAAAAGGTAGCTTTTGGGTACAGTCCCGAATCACATGGAGGCAATGAGCGATAGGAGGGGATTCGTCTCTCCCGTATAGTGAGTTGATGTTGTGCTGCGTTCGATTGGCTATAACCGGAAATCCCTAGCCAGGGTTGCTGAGATTTACTGGTAAGTGTTATCAGTAGTTTCTTGAACTATTATAGACCTCATATCGACACGACTTATCGAGCTACTGGAGTCTGACGTTTACCACCCCTAGGCGAGATATGCAACATATCAGACGACGAGACCGGACTGTACGGGAGTGTTACTGATTGGATTCACAGGAGAATGTACAGGCTTGCTTGTTGATCTTCTGAGCGCTCAATACCTGGGTAGCTGTTACGTTTAGCTGACCACTTGCAGCTTGTGGGTGTTTGATATGATCATCACCTACTGCCGGCGTATTGACGATTTTTAGAGTTCTACACAGAGGTTTCTTGGCTCATGCAAAACGGAGTAGGAGCACATATATGGTATGTGCGGGACCGAGGATAATACGATATGAGATACCGTATTCTATTCTCGCGATATTTGATATCAGCCGGGTCATCGGATCAAGTGTTGATTCGATGAATCGGTACGGATAAATATTAGTCGGTTATATGCGATATTCGGATCAAGTGTTGATTCGATAATTTAATGTATAATAATATATATGATATATTAAATTACATTATCTAATATTGGCTCATTAAAAGATTCTTTTTCTCACTCGGGTAATACATTGATATATATGCGATATATGTTAATTGTATTATTTTATTTTGTTACGATAAATATTATATATGTGATATATAATATTGTAACATTATATGATAACTATGAAACATGTTTAGTGGAGTTTAAACATGATTAGGGTTTGGATTAGGGTTAAGACTTCTAGTAGTTTCTAGAAGGTTTCTTTTTGTCATGATAAATATATTTTGTTATGACTCATGCTTTAACCCAACCCAAACCCTAACCCTAGTTAATTCTCTACATGAGTTTAGTTGACCGTGGTTGCATTATTCATCATATTAATCCTTTCATTATTCATCACAAAAGGATTCTTATCATATTGTTCATCTTCTTCTTTCTTTCTTTCCATGAAAAAGCTTACTAGCTTTTTCAAAGTGATGAATGAGTGTGAGAAAAAGGTAATAAAAGAGAGCAAAAATCCTACTTCATCATCCTCATCTATCCTTTCCATTTAGATGAGGGTGTTCACTTCATATTATGAGTGTTAGCTTGTGTTAACGAAATTTCAAGGTAGATCATCTTTGTATCGAAGATCGGAAGCAAAGGTTGCATCATTCTCTTCGTGAAGCCTCTCGAGAGTCCGGAACACGATGATCGCAGCGAAGGGACTTCAACACGGAGCTTTAGAAGTGAAGGACCGGATCTACAAAGGTTGTAATCCCTTTCACTTAGTGTTAAAGTGTTTAGCATACTTGTTTTCGCCTAAACCCTAGTTTAAAGATCCGGCTTCGGGTTGTTCGGCACGGCTAATTTTTTAATCGGGCATGGTTGATGCCTAGTAGACCCTTTTACGCGTGCCTAGCAACTCTACAGTGGTATCAGAGCCAAGCTAGAGCTTTAGGCGAAGTCTAGACGAAGTTTAATGTCCGATCGAACGCCGAAACCTCGATACGGAACCCTCTCTGGACAATTTTCAAAAAGTTGATTTTTTCTGAATTAAAAATGCTTAGAAAAACAAGCAGGAAAAACTAAGAATTACTGTGAAGTACGGATCTCTGAGTCAACAATTTGACCGTGGAACCGCGGCCAAACCATGGTTTTTGCGGCGGTTCCGCGGCCAAAATTTGGACTTAGTCCCTGGAATTTCATTTAATTATTCTTAGGTCCTTTCTTGGCAATTTTTTCTGGGAATATGTTAATTCCAGTCAAGTGTTGAGTTTTCTAGGGTTGTATTGGGGACTCGTTGATTCGATCAGATAATTTAACTTTGTTTAGTTTTGTCCGGATAATTTTAGAAACTAATAAAAAGTTCGGGCGGATATCAATAACTCACTTTTTCCCCAGTCGGAAAATTTTTCAAAAGTTGGAATTTTTCTCGAGTTTAAGAACGTTCTAAGTCGTGCAAGTAACGCGGTGGACCCTCTAGAAGACAACAAACCTTAACTCGATTATGTGACCGTCTTGAACTGCCTCTGAACCTTAGGGTTTGTTGCAGTACGGCGTGCCACATGTGAGGCGTTGCTTGACCCTTCTACGGCTGGACCATTGGTACTGTGGCATGTGATGGATGTTTTAAACTGATTTCAAGTGTTGAGATATATCGGGGAAATCTTGGGTGTTTGATTATTCGATCGGAAAGTTTAACATTGTCTATTTATCTGGAATATGATACAATATTTTGAATCCACGGGTAGTTATGAGATAACTAATTTGAATGTTGTAAATCTAGCAGTTCAGTCTCAATTGATCGGTTGCCATGGAATTTTGATGTGATCAAAAGTCCGTCGCAATCACGTGGCGTACGCGGATACTCGCCGGATAAACTTAATAGACAGCCACGCCCCATAGCCCCGACTAAGTGACTGCAGGAGAACCCCGTTGCCAAAAGCATCCGTTCGGGTGCTCGCGGCAGCGGTGTTCCGCCTTAGTGCACTTCGTCGACGGCATCCGGGGTGCGGCCGTCTACCAAAGTTTGCGACGAGCATTCGATCAGGTTGTCGGGAATCTTGTTGAATTGCCCGACTTGATATTGAAAAGAGTTTTCGATAATGAGACTAAAATGCGGGGTTTATAATTGTCAGGCATACGATGTCTAAGGAATTCATTTGGTTAGGCATGCGATGTCTAAGGAGGTTGTAGATTCCAACTGTTGTAGTTTTACACTTTCTTTTCTGTGACCGTAAGCGTAGTATGTGGTGTATCGCCGGCTTCGTTGCTATACATCAACGACAATCGGGATACGCATACTTGCTTATGCTGATGATATGAGATATTATGTGTTGCTGTGATATGTTATATTGGATCATCGTGTTTTGAATAGCCGGGGTTTTTTATGTGAGATGAGAGTTTTTTCTTTTTCATTCATGTAAAATTCATTTGTAAGTAATATTCTTTTTTTTGGGGCACTTCCAAGTTGCGGAAGATGTCACCGTTGATGTATATTATTTACTTTTCCGCATTAGGTAGACCCAAGGCGGGAAGCACAAGTAACCGGGTTCTAAGGTCCGGTGGGAGACCATCTCGAAGAGTCGAGACCGGGTCTCCTAACCTTAGAATTGGCAGTGTTGCTTGCCGCTCTCGTAGGGGTCTAGGGATGTGGGTTTGGCTATTCATCGCGACCGTGGAATCCGTGTTTTATACATGCTTGTATTTAAAACACGGACGTCCTAGTATATCCAATATTTCATATATGTTCTTCTGCTGCAATGTTCTGTGATGAGATCATATTACTGCCTGAGACAAATGTTTATATTATATATATGAGATATATGTTATATTGCAGGTTTCGTTCCAAATATGATGCTTGTGAAGCATAATAAAATGGGACTTCATTAATGGGATTAATGAAACTAAAAGAAACCTAAAGATGTTGTAGAAACTTGTTTAAAAACTGGTAGCTCTAGTTCTTGCTTTGCATAGCGGTGTTCCTTGTAGAACATCCAGCACCTTATTCGATAAGGAAAGAGCCGAGATCCCTTCACCGGGAGTGACCTCTTTAGTGAAACTAGCAGATGCTACAAACTCGGTTTGTCTTTGATTGATTCTATAGTTCTTGCTTTGCACAGCGGTATTTTTGAAATATTCTGCACCTTATTCGATAAGGAAAGAGCCGACGATCCCTTCACCGGGAGTGACCTCTTTAGTGAAACTAGAAATGCCTCAAAAACACTCCATTTAAAATCACTCGATTCTACAACGATATCAAGTTCATTACGCAAAAGGTTTTCTTAAAAACCTGTCGTAGCCCTCCGTCATTTCAGATAAGTCCTAATTAGTATTCGTGCTACGTTTGTTGACCTCCGTCAGGCGTATTGTGCGGTAGCTAACTAGTATTTATCTGTTTATCCATATGATGCAGATTGTTTTAGGGTAGTCGTGCGGTCTTGTTGACCTCCGTCAAGGGTCGTACGGGTGGGTTTAATTCAATCAGGAAATGACGGGTAGAACTTGACTAATAGCCTATGGTTTGTTGACCTTCGTCAAGGTCATAGGACGCTAGGGGTAAAATATTATTGGGAAGTTCAAGTGTTGAAATTTGCAATGAGATTGCATACCTTCTATGAGATAGTTGGATCCCGATACCCGCTGCGAGTAAGAGTTACTCCTGGGAGAGTTTTATACATTACAATTAGCCGATCAAGTAAGTGTCTAGAAAGGTGTTAACGGGGTTACGCCTCTGGGAAAATGAGGCTTACTTTAATTAGGTTCGTGCGAAAGCACGGGAGACCTCCCTCAAAGTACCGACACTGGCCTGGCTGAAAGATTGGCGAACTTGTAGCGTGTAATTAATCCCGGCTAGTCTTTCCTTTTTAAGGTTTGAAGGAAGATTTAACTAAAACAGTAGGAGACATCCTGATTAGATATATTAGATAACCAATCTAATCTTGCAAGAGCATACGCTGAGTGTTTTCTTCTCTCTCTCTCCAGGTAGCGACCATATCACGCCTTAATCAAGATAATAATACGGATGTATTGACCGAACCCGCTTGTTATACTGTGCTGGGGAACGTTGGTCCCGCTCCAACTTATAATTGTTATAAGACAAAGCAGGAAATTGGGGAATACCAGATTTCCCGTGCCGCTCAAACGAAGAAAGTGCATGCTGATGCATCTTCTTCGGGCGTGTTCATTACAGAGAACTGTTTCTCAGTATCCTTTACGTCCTGGGTATGAGATACCGGATCAGGATCCCGTATATGTAATTTGTTACATGGGCTACAGATAGGTAGAGAACTGAGAACGGGTGATAAGTTTCATGAGACAGAAACGGTGCAAGTGTTGCAGCCAAGTCTGTTGGTCACTGTCACCCTGTATTACCAGAATACATTGATTCTGAACGAATGTTATTAGATACCGAACCTGATATACAATATCATATCAGTCTCTTTATTAGTAAAGAAAGGATATAATTTTGTATTGTTGGATAATGTTTTGAACATTTCCTATATCAAGAGTTGATCGGTTCAGGCACGTTATCTAAAAGCATTGACGTTCTAAATCAAACTACAGTTCTTAGTATACAGAACACACATGAGAGGAAGAGTTCAAAAATGAACGAATCCTTCTTGAGGCATTGTAGACTAGGTCATATCAATGCGACCCGACTAGCTAAGTTACATTTAGATGCATATTTAAATTTGTTTGAATTTACATCTTATAAAACTTGCCGGTCATGTCATAAAGATAAGATGACCATAGCTCTGTTTATTGGACACAGAGAAAGAGTTAGTGAACTCTTGGGATTGATACATGCTGATGTATGAAAGTCTCCTGTCTACACATGCCAAGACCTGTTCTTTGTACGTCATTACATTCTCTGATGGTCTCTCAAGATTCAGACATATGTTCTTGTTGAAACACAAGTCCGAACCTTTTGAGATATTCACAGAATGTAAGTTAGAAGTAGGGAACCAAATACGGGTATAAGTATTATGTCCTTTGATGAGATCAAGGAGGAGAATACTTGAGCACGAAATTCCTGGTGTCATGGCCCGAAAGTACGGAACATGACCGGCACTTAAACTACGAACGTCTCGAGACGTACGTAATCTAAGTAAACCGAAAACCCAGAAATCCAAACCAAGAAAAGTAGTAGAGTGCAGGAAAAACCAACTTAAAGCAAGTAATTTCAATAGCATAAGCCGAATTATGCGGTTTTTAAAACATCAAAATTTACTGAAAATTTCGGCAGAGTCTCCTTTGTAAATACTGGCCCCCAAACGGGATACAACATGAATAGTATACGAAATCAAGAAAAAGGCATCCCCAAGCGGGAGCTAGCTCTTCGTCAATCGACGGTCACAACCACACAAGCAATATAATATACAACGCCAACGGCGAGGATCAAAACTCAAAACCACCAGAAATATAACGAGCGACTCTACGGTCGAAAGAATAAACAACACTGGTCTCTATCTCAATAAATACATGTTTGGTTGGTGGAATTTACTAGATACAACGGAATAATATTATACAAGGTAATATGATGGGTACGATACAAGAAAAACCTACCTACTAGCAAGTCACCCGAAGGAAACTATGCCCGCACAGCCGTAAAGAAACCTGTACGGCAAACCTGCAGGAAACTGGGGCACAACGGGGGTGAGTTGCCAACTCGTGAATAGAAAAACATCTACGCACAGAAATCGTATAAATAACGCAATCCTAGGTCAATGATCATAATATATTCTCAAAAATGTATATAACATGCAGCCTAACAATGGCTAGGGTAAATAACTAACCCGAGTGTAAACTCATGTGCCCGTGTCAGTGCCTCAGGTAGCAATATATCATATGGATGATGTATGAATGCATGAAACAGAATGCATGTACTGAATAAAACTGGTTTCATAAATCAGTGAGATTTCTGTATTTTAAAAGAAATGAGGTACCATATATGAAATCAGCATAAAACAGTGCCCAGCATCGACACAAAACAAGTGTCCAAATACCTCGATATCTCTGTGTCACAATCTATGTACCTCAAGTCTCAATCTCAATGTCTTAATCACAATATCTAGGGCGCCGTCAGTCCAGACCGGCCCCTACCATCCATCTCAAGACCACATCGGTATCCTCCGGATATCCGACGCGTCGGGTAATATCACCGGTAGGTAGTGCTCCCCTGCCAGGCTCCCATCATCATCATCACGCGCTTCTTGTCCCGGGGTACCTTACCGGGTCCACCATGTACCCGAAACGGTTCATCCGTCTCCTCGAATCGGGTCTCAAAATCCATCAGCAAACTCATGGTGGACGACTCATACATCATGGGAAAACCGCACTTTTTTATTTTAAAAGAGAGAAAAGGTTTATTTATGTTTTTGCGGTTTTCCTCCAAATCCAGAAAATTTCATGGAAATCCGAATCCAAAACCTCAATAATACGTAAAATAGTGAATATATGCATGAGAAACCATGAATGCGGCATAACAATGAATAACAGTATGCATGAAGTAGCAGGTAATAACTACAATGTCTAAACTAACATATGAGGCAAGTACACTAATATCATGTCAAATTACTAACTAACAAGCTAAGTCAAGCAATAATATTTTCTAAGGTGTACGTGACATGGCAATTACCGATGAAGATGTGTGTGAGCCGGCAAGTAAGTGTACGTGGCACATACGCATCATCGGTAATGGTGCTGGTGTCCTAACAGCATAATATCAACAATGCAATATGAAATAACAATGTAAGTATGCGATGCGGAGCGAGCAACCAAAATGAGCGGGAGCTAAATATTAAACACTGGTGCCATTTGAAATAACACGAATCGTGGGGTTTTGAAAATAGGGCTACGGCAGTTTTAAGAAAGGATACGTCTTTTGAAATATCCGTAGATCCCTTGACCTGTCTTTTAAAATACCCACGATCCGCTAGTTTTGAAATAGGTAGGAGTCTAATCTAATCTAATAACTAAACTAAACTAAAGGGCTAAGCTAACAAGCTGGACTACAAGTAAGGAAGCCGCTTAACATCTGAGTCGATATATATACATACCTGTATATATATTAGTCGTGTTAGTTATATGTATGCCCTAGAGGCCATTACTATACATAGGATGTATATTGTAGTGGATGCTGGGACGTATATAGGGAGGACTTTCTTGCTCGACATGATAGTATGCTATCTGGTTGATCTTTACCTTAACGTGTATACTGTTTGTCTCTCTGTTACATGTTGGTAAAGCCCTTAGGATCTGTACTTGACTACCTGGACTATGATGCGGATCATACTAGTGGGGACATGGTAGTCTATAAGTACATCCTTCACAGTCCCTAGTCGAGGGTGTATCGAGACGGGGCATCGATATACCAGAGTAGACTAGCGTGTACCTTCTCGACCCATACAGATGGGCGATGGATGATCCCATATCCATCGGTGTTTGACATCAGAGGAGATATACGGGTGCTCAGTAGAGACTGGGTACACTGGACGGACTCGCCGAGAACTCCCAGATGGTATTATACCTCATGTCAGATGGCAGTTCTCTGGTGACACTGGTACAGAGTAGTCTGTTGACCCAAGATCGCCATAGAGTCTTGTGTGGTTCCCACTGTGCTTTGATTTCCATCTTACCACGTCCAAGAGGGCGTGCAAAACGGTGGTTTTTGGGTACAGTCCCGAGTCACATGGAGGCAATGAGCGATAGGAGGGGATTCGTCTCTCCCGGTATATGGGGGTTGATGTTGCGCTGTGTTCGATTGGCTATAACAGGAAATCCCTGGCCAGGGTTGCTGAGATTTACTGGTAAGTGTTACCAGTAGTTTCTCGAACAGTTATAGACCTCATATCGACACGACTTATTGAGCTATTGGGGTCTGACGTATACCACCCCTAGGCGAGATATGCGACAGATCAGACGATCAGACCGGACTGTACGGTAGTGTTACTGGTCGGATTCACTGGAGTGTGAGCGGGCTTGCTCGTCGATCTTCAGATCGCTCAATACCCGGGTGGCCGTTACGTTTAGCAGACCGCTTGCGGCTTGTGGATGTTTGATATGATCATCATCCGCTGCCGGCGTATTGACGAGTCTTTAGAGTCCTACACAGAGGTTTCCTGGTTCAAGCGAAACGAAATAGGAGCGCATATGAGATATGTGCGGGACCGAGAATAATGCGTGTATGTGATACCGTATTCTATTCTCGCGATAAATATATCGAAAGGTTGTATGCGATATAACCTAGTTATCGATTCAAGCGTTGATTCGATAAGCCGATATATTAGATACCAGTCGGTTATGTGCGCATGACCGGATCATTGAATCAAATGTTGATTTAATGATTTAATGCATATTTATATATTTGATATATTGCTTTGCATCAACTAGTATCGGTTTACTTAAGATGGATTTTCTCGCTCGGGTGTGCACATTACATATGCGATATGATTTTGTGCACTTGTTTGTATCATGTTTGATGATACAAGTTTACTTGGTTAAGTGCAAAGAATAAACCATGGTTAAAAGAATGGTTAGGGTTTTATTTTCCATTACTTATTTATTCATTTATTTATTTGTTTATTCACTTTGGAAAATAAAAAGAAAAGAGAAAAGAATGGTGGCTTCTTTTGTTCATTAGTTGAAGCTTCATGAAGCTTTGTTCAAGTCAACCATACTTATCTCATCCTTAACCCTAACCATTCCCACTAATCATGATTCATTCTCTACACTTAACTCTAGTTAAAATTATGATAAGAATTCATTTTCTTTTCATTTTCTATTAACTTATCATATCATCTTTCTTCTTCTTCTTCATGCTTCAAGTGAAGAAGCTAAAAGTCCATCAATGGTGATTGTTGGATTTGAGTGAGAAATCCAATTCTAAGGTTAACCCACTTCCTATTTCTTCATCCTCTACCTCTTGCCAAGTAGTAGAGTGTGTTTCCTTCACAACTTTTCACGGTTTGGTGAAGGTGGAGCTTGATTCATCGATGCCTCGACGTAGATCATCTTCGGCATGGACATCGACGACCTAGCTTGCCCATTCTCCGACGAAGCCGATCCTAGAGCCCAGATTCGATTTGGACAGCGGAGAGGACCTCGTTGCGGAGCTATGGAGGTGGAGCACCGGATCTACAAAGGTTGTATTTCCGTATTTTATATAGTTAACTGTTAACTAGTTCTTGTTCGCCTAGAATTCTAGCAAACGATCCGTACTTTAGGGTTTGTAGGCACCATAATTTTTGAAATTGCCATGGTTGATGGCTTGAGAGACCTCACTAGAGTGCCTAGGAACCCTGCAGTGGTATCAGAGCCTAGCTAGAGCCTTAGGCGAAGTCCAGACGGAAATTGAAGTCCGAACGAACCCGAAACCCCGAACCAATATTGCTCTCTGTACAATTTTTAAATTCTGGGATTTTTCAACATTAAAAATATTCAGAAACATCAGCAGGCAATTCTAAGAAATACTGTAAAATTCGTGCACACAATTCCTACAGTGCGCCGCGCTTCCGCGGCACGAGCTTGGCTTGTGCGGCGCAAGCGTGGCCATTTTGTCGTCTTGTGCCACTTGTCTTCTACAGTAATTCCTATGGTACTGTTCTGGTATTCCTGGATATTTTTAATATATTTTCAAGAGTTGAATTTTTCTGAGTTGTTTTGGGGCTTCGGTATTTCGATCGGGGTATCAAATTTTGTCTGTGTGGCTTTCCGGATAAATTTTAGAATATGTTAAAAAGTTCGACCGGATATAAATACCCAATTTTTCCCCTGTCGGGAAATTTCCAAGTGTTGGATTTTTCCGTAGTTTAACGGCGTTCTAAGTAGTGCAAGTAACTCGATGGTCCCTCTAGAAGACACAAACCTTAACTCGATTATGTGACCGTCTTGAACTGCCCTTTGAACCTTCGGGTTTGGGGCAGTACGGCGTGCCACATGTGAGGCGTTGGCTTGACCCTTCTACGGCTGGATCGTTGGTACTGAGGCACGAACGGAATGTTGTTAGACTTGTTTCATGTGTTGATCTGTTTCTGGAAAACTTGGGTGTTCAATTGTTCGATCGAAAAGTTTAACATTTTCTGTTTATCTGGAATGGGATACAATAATTGGAATTCACAATGAGTTATATGATAACTAAATGAATGTTATAAACATAGCAGTTTAGTCTCACTTGATCGGTTGCCACAGAATTTTGATGTGATCAAAAGTCCGTCGCAATCACGTAGCGTACGCGGATACTCGCCGGGTAAACTTAATAGACAGCTTCACTCCATAGCCCCGACCAAGTGACTGTAGGAGAACCCCGTCGCCGAAAGCATCCGTTCGGGTGCTCGCGGTAGCGGTGTTCCGCCTTGGTGCACTTCGTCGACGGTATCAGGGGTGCGGCCGTCTACTGAAGTTTGCGACGAGCATTCGATCAGTTTTTCGGGAATCTTGTTGAATTACCCGACTTGATATTGAAAAGTGTTTTCGATAATGAGACTAAAATGCGGGGTTTATAATTGTTAGGCATGTGATGTCTAAGGAATTCATTCGGTCAGGCATGCGATGTCTGAGGTGGTTGTGGATTCCAACTGTTGTAGTTTTACACTTTCTTTTCTGTGACCGTAAGTGTAATATGTGATATCGCCGGTTTCGTTGCTATATGTCAACGACAATTGGGATGCGCATATTTACTTACGTTGATGACATGAGATGTTATGTGTTGCTGGATATGTTATATTGGATCGTCGTGTTTGAATAGCCGAGGGTTTTTATGTGAGATGTGTGTTTTTCATTTTCATTCATGTAAAAACTTGTATGTAATATTCTTTTATTGGGGCGCTTCCAGGTTGCGGGAGTTGTCACCTGTTGTATATTATTTACTTTTCTGCACTAGGATAGACCCAAGGAGGGGAGCACAAGTAACCGGGTTCTGGGGTCCAGTGGGAGACCAACTCGAGGAGTCGAGTCCGGGTCTCCTAACCCTAGAATTGGCAGGGTTGCTTGCCGCTCTCGTAGGGGTCTAGGGGTGTGGGTTTGGCTATTCATCATGACCGTGGAATCCGTGTTTTATACTGGCTCGTATTGAAAACACGGACGTCCTAGTATATCCAATATTTCATATGATTCTTCTGCTGCGATATCTGTGATGAGATCATGTGATGTTTCTGTGATGGATATAGTATATAGTATATATGATATATTATATAGACGTTACTTATGTTTTACACCCGCGCTAGCCCTGCCCTGCTCTGCCGTTAGTTACCTAACCTAACGGTGCACGAGGGGACATCGAGGCGAATGCGGATGGCATAAGTGTACGTCATATCTATCTGTGATGTTTAGGTACTTAAATGATGGGACTTCATTAATGTGATTAATGAAATAAAAGAAACCTAAGATGTTGTAGAATCGAATTTCAAAATAAAACAGGTAGCTACAGTTTTTGCTTTGCACAAGCGGTATATGAGATATATCCTGCACCTTATTCGATGAGGAAAGGACCGAGATCCCTTCACCGGGAGTGACTCCTTTAGCAATAACTGGCAGATGCTACACCCTCGGTTTGTCTTTTGATTGCTTTTAAGTGTTTTTGCTTTGCACAGTGATATATATGATATATCCCGCACCTCATTCGACGAGGAAAGGACCGACGATCCCTTCACCGGGAGTGACTCCTTTAGCAAAACTAGAAAAGCCTCAAAAGCACTCCATTTCAAAATTCATTCGATCCTACAACGATATCAAGTTCATTACGCAATAGGTTTTCAGAAAAACCTGTCGTAGCCCTCCGTCATTTCAGATAAGTATTAGTTAGTATTCGTGCTGCGGTTGTTTGGCATGCGTCAAGGCGTAGTGTACGGTAGCTAACTAGTGCTTATCTGCCAGCATATGATGCAATTGGATTAGGGTATTCGTACGGCGTTGTTTGGCATGCGTCAAGGGTCGTGCGGGTGGGTTTAATTCAATCAAGAAATGTACGGGTTGAACTTGACTAGCAGACTATGGGTTGTTTGGCATGCGTCAAGGTCATAGCGAGCTAGGGGCAAAATATTATCGGGAATTTCAAGTGTTGAAATTTGCAATGAGATTGCATACCTTCTATGAGATAGTTGGATCCCGATACCCGCTGCGAGTAAGAGTTACTCCTGGGAGAGTTTTATACATTACAATTAGCCGATCAAGTAGGTGTCTAGAAAGGTGTCAACGGGGTTACGCCTCTGGGAAAATGAGGTTTACATTAATTAGGTTCGTGCGAAAGCACGGGGGACCTCCCTCAAAGTACCGACACTGGCCTGGCTGAAAGATTGGCGAACTTGTAGTGTGTAATTAATCCCGGCTAGTCTTTCCTTTTAGGGTTTGAAGGAAGATTTGATAAAAAGCAGTGGGAGCCATCCTGATTAGATAAAATAAAAACCAATCTATTCTTGATAGAGCGCACGCTGAGTGTTTTCTTCTCTCTCTCTCCAGGTAGCGACCATATCACGCCTTAATCAAGATAATAATACGGATTGTTGACCGAACCCGCTTGTTATACTGAGCTGGGGAACGTTGGTCCCGCTCCAACTTATAAATATTATAAGACAGAGCAGGAAATTGGGGAATACCAGATTTTCTATGCCGCCCAAACGAAGAGAGTGCATGTTGATGCATCATCTTCGGGTGTGTTCATTATACAGAACTGTTTCTCAGTATTCTTTACGTCCTGGGTATGTGATACCAGATCAGGATCCCAGATATGTAATCTGTTACATAGGGCTACAGAAAGGTAGAAAAACTGAGAACGGGTGATAAGTTTCATGAGACAGAAAACGGGGCAAGTGTTGCAGCCAAGTCTGTTGGTCACTGTCACCCTGTATTACAATACATTGATTCTGAACGAATGATATTAGATACCGAACCTGATATACAAAATCATATCTGTCTCTTTATTAGTAAAGAAACGATATAATTTTGTATTGTTGGATAATGTTTTGAACATTTCCTATATCAAAAGTTGATCGGTTCAGGCACGTTATCTAAAAGCATTGATGTTCTAAATCAAACTACAGTTCTTTAGTATACAGAACATACACAAGAGGAAGAGTTCAGAAATGAACGAATCCTTCTTGAGGTATTGTAGACTAGGTCATATCAATGCGACCCGACTGGCTGAGTTACATTTAGATGCATATTTAAATCAGTTTGAATTTACATCTTGTGAAACTCGCCAGTCATGTCACAAAGATAAGATGACCATAGCTCCGTTTATTGGAAACAGAGAAAGAGTTAGTAAACTCTTGGGATGATACATGTTGATGTATGCAAGTCCCCTGTCTACACATGCCAGGACTGGTTCTTTGTACTTCATTACATTCTCTGATAATCTCTCAAGATTCAGACATATGTTCCTGTTGAAACATGAGTCCGAGCCTTTTGAGATATTCACAGAATATAAGTTAGAAGTAGAGAACCAAAATACGGGTATAAGTATTATGTCCTATGATGAGATCAAGGAGGAGAATACTTGAGCACGGAAATACTGGACTATTCTAAAGGAGAATGAGATTCTCTCTCAGCATTACTCCTCCGTATACACCATAGCACGATGGTATATCGGGGCGGAGCAGATACACCCTATTTGATATGGTGTGCTCTATGATGAGTACTACTGAGTTACCTTTTTCCTTCTGGGAGTTATGCACTTATGAAGTTGCATACCTATTGAATAGGGTTCGAATCAAATCAGTTGCCTACCACTCCATATGAGATATGGAAAGGGAAGAGCCCATGTCTTAAGCCAGTTAAGATTTGGGATTGTCCGGCCTATGTCTAAAAGCAAAATCCGGACAAGCTCGAGGCAAGGACTGTAATGTAGAACTGGAAAGGTTCCAGCTATACAAACTACAGCAGATGATTTGATAGAACCAAAGGATTCAGTAGATTCCAACGAACCTCAGCCTCTCCGCCGATCTAGTAGGGTTCCTCACCCACCTGAGAGATACTTCAGTTTCTCTATGACAGTGGGAGCGAGGATTGCATCATGAGATGATGACCCAACTAGCTTCGAGCTGGCCATCGAGAGTAAGACTCTGTAAGAATGGCTGGATGTTTATCGATCTGAGATGGAATCCTTATACACCAACAAAGTATGGACTTTGGTTGCTATATCTGAAGGGTTAAATTCCCATCAGGAGCAGGTATATCTTGAGAAGATTACTTGGTGTAGATGGAAAAGTTGAGACTTTCAAAGCTAGACTTGTTAAAGGTTTTCTTCATTGACCAGGCGTGGATCATGATGAAACCTTTTCAAGGATCTATGCTTAAGTCCATCCAGATCCTACTTACCACGGCTACATACCATGACTACGATATCTGGTGGTTGGGTGTCTTGACTGCTTTTCTAAATGATGATTTAGAAGAGAGCGTCTATAAGTACACAGCCAGAGGGCTTCGTAGACAGTGGGAGCAGCGGAAACGTGTGCAAGATGCTTTATAGGATAAAGCAGGCATCGCGGAGTTGGAACATCTGTTTTGATGGAGTAGTCAAAGAGTTTGACATCATCAAAATGGTAGATGAACCTTGTACAAACAAAAAGGTAGTAGGGAGTATGGTGACGATCCTCGTAGAGTACGTGGATGACATACTCTTGATAGGGAAGGAGTTTCCTATGCTACGCTCGATCAATCTCCGTCTATCACAATGATTCTCCATATAGGATCAAAATGATACCTCCTAAATCCTGGGTTTTGGATCTATGAGATAGATTTAATTGGATGTTAGGATTCTCACTAGTTGTAGTGAGATGGTATCAACCGATCCTGGAGAATCACTGGAAGTGTTCCAGGGTGATAAAGACGACTGAGTGTCAGTCGCAGGCATTGTCTTTACCCTCAGTAGAGGGACGGTATGTTAGAAGAGTTCCAAACTAGATACCGTGACATACTAGACGATAAAGGCTGGATACATCGCTACTTAAGATGCTACCAAAGAGGCTGTTTGGATGTATAATGGTTCATGAGATGAACTATGTTCCTCCCATTGTGTGACAATGGAGTTGTGGCTTATGCCAAGGAACGCCGGTCCCATCAGTGATCCAGACATATTCTAAGGCAGCATCGCCTGATCATGGAGATGATTGATCTCCAGGGTGATCGAGGTTTGGAGAGTAGACTCAGAGGACAACACAGCGGATCCACTCACAAAGGCCTGTTCCCAGAGAGAGAGACTTTCATAGGATGGTTGAGTATGAGATACTGCAACCACTGCTAAAGATGGCCCTAGTGCAAGTGGGAGATTGTTAGTTATATGTATGCCCTAGAGGCCATTACTATACATAGGATGTATATTGTAGTGGATGCTGGGACGTATATAGGGAGGACTTTCTTGCTCGACATGATAGTATGCTATCTGGTTGATCTTTACCTTAACGTGTATACTGTTTGTCTCTCTGTTACATGTTGGTAAAGCCCTTAGGATCTGTACTTGACTACCTGGACTATGATGCGGATCATACTAGTGGGGACATGGTAGTCTATAAGTACATCCTTCACAGTCCCTAGTCGAGGGTGTATCGAGACGGGGCATCGATATACCAGAGTAGACTAGCGTGTACCTTCTCGACCCATACAGATGGGCGATGGATGATCCCATATCCATCGGTGTTTGACATCAGAGGAGATATACGGGTGCTCAGTAGAGACTGGGTACACTGGACGGACTCGCCGAGAACTCCCAGATGGTATTATACCTCACGTCAGATGGCAGTTCTCTGGTGACACTGGTACAGAGTAGTCTGTTGACCCAAGATCGTCATAGAGTCTTGTGTGGTTCCCACTATGCTTTGATTTCCATCTTACCACGTCCAAGAGGGCGTGCAAAACGGTGGTTTTTGGGTACAGTCCCGAGTCACATGGAGGCAATGAGCGATAGGAGGGGATTCGTCTCTTCCGGTATATGGGGGTTGATGTTGCGCTGTGTTCGATTGGCTATAATAGGAAATCCCTGGCCAGGGTTGCTGAGATTTACTGGTAAGTGTTACCAGTAGTTTCTCGAACAGTTATAGACCTCATATCGACACGACTTATTGAGCTATTGGGGTCTGACGTATACCACCCCTAGGCGAGATATGCGACAGATCAGACGATCAGACCGGACTGTACGGTAGTGTTACTGGTCGGATTCACTGGAGTGTGAGCGGGCTTGCTCGTCGATCTTCAGATCGCTCAATACCCGGGTGGCCGTTACGTTTAGCAGACCGCTTTCGGCTTGTGGATGTTTGATATGATCATCATCCGCTGCCGGCGTATTGACGAGTCTTTAGAGTCCTACACAGAGGTTTCCTGGTTCAAGCGAAACGAAATAGGAGCGCATATGAGATATGTGCGGGACCGAGAATAATGCGTGTATGTGATACCGTATTCTATTCTCGCGATCAATATATCGAAAGGTTGTATGCGATATAACCTAGTTATCGATTCAAGCGTTGATTCGATAAGCCGATATATTAGATACCAGTCGGTTATGTGCGCATGACCGGATCATTGAATCAAATGTTGATTTAATGATTTAATGCATATTTATATATTTGATATATTGCTTTGCATCAACTAGTATCGGTTTACTTAAGATGGATTTTCTCGCTCGGGTGTGCACATTACATATGCGATATGATTTTGTGCACTTGTTTGTATCATGTTTGATGATACAAGTTTACTTGGTTAAGTGCAAAGAATAAACCATGGTTAAAAGAATGGTTAGGGTTTTATTTTCCATTACTTATTTATTCATTTATTTATTTGTTTATTCACTTTGGAAAATAAAAAGAAAAGAGAAAAGAATGGTGGCTTCTTTTGTTCTTTAGTTGAAGCTTCATGAAGCTTTGTTCAAGTCAACCATACTTATCTCATCCTTAACCCTAACCATTCCCACTAACCATGATTCATTCTCTACACTTAACTCTAGTTAAAATTATGATAAGAATTCATTTTCTTTTCATTTTCTATTAACTTATCATATCATCTTTCTTCTTCTTCTTCATGCTTCAAGTGAAGAAGCTAAAAGTCCATCAATGGTGATTGTTGGATTTGAGTGAGAAATCCAATTCTAAAGTTAACCCACTTCCTATTTCTTCATCCTCTACCTCTTGCCAAGTAGTAGAGTGTGTTTCCTTCACAACTTTTCACGGTTTGGTGAAGGTGGAGCTTGATTCATCGATGCCTCGACGTAGATCATCTTCGGCATGGACATCGACGACCTAGCTTGCCCATTCTCCGACGAAGCCGATCCTAGAGCCCAGATTCGATTTGGACAGCGGAGAGGACCTCGTTACGGAGCTATGGAGGTGGAGCACCGGATCTACAAAGGTTGTATTTCCGTATTTTATATAGTTAACTGTTAACTAGTTCTTGTTCGCCTAGAATTCTAGCAAACGATCCGTACTTTAGGGTTTGTAGGCACCATAATTTTTGAAATTGCCATGGTTGATGGCTTGAGAGACCTCACTAGAGTGCCTAGGAACCCTGCGAGTCGGTGATCCCGCCTCAATAATATCATATCCGATACCATATCTATAATCAGACATCCCAAGTCAAGAGTGCGGATCAATCATCAAAATATAGCTCGTACGTAAATCCGTCGTACGGCATCCCCAAATCTGGGTACGGGTCAATATCATATTCATCACACTATTCATTCGGTATCCTCTTTATCAAAGATCATAGTCTAGGGTACTGACCTATGTCTAGTACAATACTAATATCATCAATATGGTCATGATCTGGCTACTGATCGACAGTCTCGTACAAACTGATATCATCAGCACATCATCATCAAGGGGTACACATCGCCCAATACGGCCTAATATCAATATCCTAGCATATCATGTCTCATATCATGATCATATGTCGACCATTTTATTTATAACACTATTCACCTGTATCGCCGCCCCAAGATCCGCTATGATACCAGGACGTACCTCAAGTACGAATCCTGCCATATCACCGATATCACAAGCTCAACACAAATCTCATCGACTCATCTCAATTCCAAGTATCATCCTCAGATCCGTATGTGAACACATAGTCCCATACCCATGTGAACACATAACTATATATATATTCCCGTAAACACAAATAGAAGAAGAATGTATGCAAGTATGGGTGGGTGTGTGCATGTATGGTGCGACCACTACTCTAGGGTTTCACGATACTAAACCATCCATATTTATCATCAATAAACTCAAACAATATATAATCAATAAATGTGTGTATACGTATTCGTATACATCATCACGAACTGCGGGGGTGCTATACGCCATCCACCCGACTTCTCCCCGTAGATATAAATCTACTCACCTGATCTTCGCTCGCCAGTGCCGACGTCGCCACGTTCTTGCTTGTCGTCTCGAAGTCCACATAGGGTACCTACATATCATAACGCACCGTATCGCATTAAAATCCGACTCATGACCAAAACGACACACGAATCCCACATAGGTCAAAACCTATGGTTTCTTTTCACAAATCAACCCAAAAACCCTCGATGTCGGCGTACAAACGCCAAACCATCGAGAAAAACCCAAATACACTCATTTGCATATTCACGAACTCTAATTTTAATATAAAATAGCTTAAAACTCACAAAAACCCCAATTTCACTTAAAAGTCATTTTTCCCAAAAAAACTAGCAAGCACAATTCGCCGTTATTGTACAAAACATGATGTTTAAACGAATCTAGAGGCCACAATATTCACTAAATATCTTAAATAAGTCAAAAAAATGATTCCCATAATTTAATCTCATTAAATTCCATAAACCCCAAAAACCTAGTTTACAAATTATCCAATTTTAACAATTTTCAAGCAAAAATTCTCGATTTAAGAATTAAGCTTAGATTTGCATAACCTAAGGTATTAAACCACTCATTATAATGTTAATAATGCTATGAAACCATAATTAGATTTTTTAAACCTAATTATTAGACTAATTATAAAAACCTAGTTAGCAATTAGCAAAGTTATCACAATTTTAAATTAACAAATTAGCAAATAGCAACTAACTTAGATTTTGCATACAACTACATGTTAATCTCCTCATTACAACCATAAACAAATGATAAAAACCTCACTTGATCACAAACCCTAATCATTAATTCAAAACCCTTCTCTTGAATTTTAATTCAAGCACCTAGAACTAATTAAAAAAACCTAATTAAGCTAACATGGAACAATTAACACAATTTAAGAAAAGGTTAGAATTATACCTCATGATCAATAGATCAAATATGAAAATCAAGCCTCTAAAATGCCAACTTGATCCCTAGATCCATGCAAGAATAGCAAATGAAAAATGGGTAGGAGTTGGATTTTAATTTTGCTTTGATTTTGGAGGGATTTTGATGCATTTTGAGTGGATTTTTGATTAGAAATGAGATGAAGAATTGAAGGGGCTGAAGAAAGGAGGACGCTCGGCCATTGTGCAGGTGGGGAAAGTGTGGGAGAGAGTGAGGTGTTGATTAGAGAAAGAGAAAGTCAAAAACCCATACCTCAAGTCAACACACTCATTCTTTATTCTTTCATTTCTTTTCTTTTGTTTTCTTCTCTTTTCTTTTTGAAGTGGGGAAAAGAGTGGGAGTGGGGCAGCAAGGGTTCAGCCATCATGATGGGGAAATGGGGGTTTGGGTGTGTGTACGGGTGTGGGGTGATGAAAAATGATAAATACAATACCCCAAACATCCATTTACGCTAAAAAAAAGCCTTTTTCTTCAATAATTTCTAAACTGTTTTGGCAAATAATTTCGTTCCAAAAACCACATGATAAAATTTTATTTAATGTTTTATGATGCACAAAATTTGTTTCAACTCATTCCAATTTGTAATTTTCCCTAATTAAATGTATTAGTGACGGCTTAAAATAATAATAAAATAATATTTTTTTCAGAAAATTTAAAATTCACCAGCGGCTCAATAAACACCAAATAATAGCAATTACATAGCTAGAATATGTATATTTAATTTTTATAATAAGATATTTGTATTTTGACTTTTTACAGAAAACCCCCTTATTTTACCGATTTTTTCGAAATTTCACCGAAACGATTTTCAAAACGTTACAATCTTCCCCCCTAAAAGAAATTCGGTCCCCGAATTTAAATTCAAACTCCCCCAAATACTAAAACATCTAAGAAAACCATCAACTCGTCGGGGCTCCGAAATTGTAAATACATAAAACAATTCGTAGCGCAGCGCATGCGCTTGAAAAATGAGTATATAACTCAAATCAAAACTCCGTCAAGCATCCCGCAATCATCGGAGTCATGGAGAAGACATCAATGCCAAATCCAAATCAAAACCAATATGACATAACTCGAAACTATACATGTAAATATCGAATCTATATCTGTAAGTATCTGAAGGAAATGCATGCCAAATCTCTTTAAGTCGCTGTGCAACGCGTATAACACTGCACAGTGGCGGACTTCTATCATAAGAAAATAACTATATACATATATACCTTTGTTTGAAATGTACGTTTCGCCGTTTTGGAAACAATTTAGAAGGGTCTCCTTGTTTTAAACATTTCGTGTCATATCAGACATGTAGGTAAATACTGAGGCTATAGCTCGCTTTTTGGAAATCCCTTCAATAACTATCAATGCGTGCAAAATATATTCAGGTACTGTCCTCTGACTAGTCTGCTTAGTACGAAAATACATAGCAATATCATAAAAACGTACTGCTCTATACGAAATCAATCCCAAAATATGCACATGAATGCTACGTGCGTCTGGTGCGCACGGAAATCAAAATCCATGAATGTGCCATACATGCGCACAGAAACAACATCTAAGTTCATCGGGTGTGCACGAAATATCTGTCGTAGGCAACGTGTGTGCCTGACAGCAAAATCAGGTGCATCTGACATGCACGAAAAAAATCTCGATTTAGTGCATCTGGTGTGCACCAAAATCGCATCTCAAAACATGCGCTCAACATGAGCGAAAACCCAAAACCAGGGGCATCCATCATGCACGAAATCATGAAATCCAATATCAAGCGCCGAACATGCGCAAAATCAAATCAGGTGCACAAGGTGCATAAAAAAAATATCGAGTATCATAATCGAAATCGAAGTCCAGTCCATCTAAGTGCACAAAAGGCGTATCACTGCACTGCAAGCATATATAAACTATACAGAGTGCAGGAACCAATTCGTGTGCGTGCATACGCACAAAATCAACTCAAATGTCTAAAACCGTAAAATCACAAACATGTGAAACCAAAACACGAAAACGATATCAAGTGCAACACCGTGCAAAGATCGTAAATCCCCAATCATCAAAATCAAATCATGCGAATAAATCACCCAAAACATCGAAATCAATAATGGCGGAATAGTACCGCTCAAGTGCATCCTCTAAGAATCTCGGGCCAACTGTCGCGGTCACTAGTGGGACGTCTCGTCGATGATCATGAACTTTGGCCTGCTGGTGTGCGTAACAATGACCACTCCTGGGTCAAGGTCTTCACCGTGAATTACCAATCTCTCGGTCCATCGGCTCATCCGCCCTGTCAGGTGTGCTAACGGGGATGATCCCGTTCTGGCACTTCTCTGGTCATCTCTCGGTCAATCATCGCGACCACTCGTAAGACAGCATATCGCTGGCGTCGGCCTCTGGCTCTCTGAATGTACGCGACACATCTGATCCTGGGTGCAAGTATCATTGTAGCAGTGTCCTGGAAGGAATCTTGCTCACGGTCTCTTCCATGTCTCGTCTCTGCCAACTGTCCGGAAGTCATCGTCCTTTACTATATCTGTTTCTTATTCCGGAACGGCTGCATACTCATCGCGACTCCTACCGGAAGGTATATCCAAGTAAAATGCCTCGGCATGCGTATCGCATCTCTGATGTCGGAGGAGTGGAACGTCATCTTATCTAGATCTGGTACGAACCTCTTACTCCACTTTCTCTAATGTCGACTGCTTCGGACTCGTTTCATCGTGGCTACATGGACTGAGCTCTAACGGCTATCCTCGTATCGGGAGTCTCCCAAGAAATGCATCTCACCACATAGCATCCGAATTAAGTCGAGCCATCCGATCGAGTCGTCAAAACCTCATAATCCCCCAAGAGCTCAACCTCTTGGGCTCAATTTAATAGTATCGAGTACATACCACAGTATCGGTGGTCCAGCCGTAGAAGGGCAAACCAAAGCCTCACTAATGGCGCCGTAGAACTGCCGCAAACCCGAAGGTTCAAAGGCTTTCACACGGTCATTAAGTCGAGTTAGGGTTTCATTCTTCTAGAGGGACCATAGAATTGCCTGCATGTCTTTCCGACTACTTTAAACTTAGAATAATAGGTTTTTGACATTCGATCGTCTCTGTCGACTCCCAACGTCTCCGCATGAAGTCGTCTCTAGCTGGAATCAATCTATCTGATGACCTCACATCGGGGTAGGCGAACGATCCACATGTCCTAGTCATTCATCCTCGATGACTAGCGACCTTCTATCATTGGCTGAATCCTCCGGTGCTGATCTGCCCGTCCGAGTAATCTCACACAGCGATCCATCAACCCTCGTGGTGCGAAAACACAATAAAAAGACACATCTCTGCAATCGTGTGTCGCCGGAATCACGCCCTGGTCAGTCCTCGTTCGTAACGAGCTCGTGCTGACCGCAACCCTAGCCGTAGCTCTCCCTGTCCGTAATCGTGGTAGCAAAACCATAACGGGTACAGATGAGGCTAGATCGGAATGAATATAATACTGAGCAAAGAAATGTACATCCTAAGGCTTCTTAAGTGGAGTAGCGTATCGTAAATATGCCGCGGAACATACCCACGGTACGTCACTCTACTTTAGTCACCTATTCCATCAACCAAGGGTCATCCTACGCTCCGAAGGTAAAACCTAACGCTTTGATACCAACTTTGTCACGGCCCGAAAGTACGGAACATGACCGGCACTTAAACTACGAATGTCTCGAGACGTACGTAATCTAAGTAAACCGAAAACCCAGAAATCCAAACCAAGAAAAGTAGTAGAGTGCAGGAAAAACCAACTTAAAGCAAGTAATTTCAATAGCATAAGCCGAATTATGCGGTTTTTAAAATATCAAAAATTTACTGAAAATTTCGGCAGAGTCTCCTTTGTAAATACTGGCCCCCAAACGGGATACAACATGAATAGTATACGAAATCAAGAAAAAGGCATCCCCAAGCGGGAGATAGCTCTTCGTCAATCGACGGTCACAACCACACAAGCAATATAATATACAACGCCAACGGCGAGGATCAAAACTCAAAAGGAAACTCAAAACCACCAGAAATATAACGAGCGACTCTACGGTCGAAAGAATAAACAACACTGGTCTCTATCTCAATAAATACATGTTTGGTTGATGGAATTTACTAGATATTATGGAATAATATTATACAAGGTAATATGATGGGTACGATACAAGAAAAACCCACCTACAAGCAAGTCACCCGAAGGAAACTATGCCCGCACAGCCGTAAAGAAACCTGTACGGCAAACCTGCAAGAAACTGGAGCACAACGGGGGTGAGTTGCCAACTCGTGAATAGAAAAACATCTACGCACAGAAATCGCATAAATAACGCAATCCTAGGTCAATGATCATAATATATCCTCAAAAATGTATATAACATGCAGCCTAACAATGGCTAGGGTAAATATCTAACCCGAGTGTAAGCTCATGTGCCCGTGTCAGTGCCTCAGGTAGCAATATATCATATGGATGATGTATGAATGCATGAAACAGAATGCATGTACTGAATAAAACTGGTTTCATAAATCAGTGAGATTTCTGTATTTTAAAAGAAATGAGGTACCATATATGAAATCAGCATAAAACAGTGCCCAGCATCGACACAAAACAAGTGTCCAAATACCTCGATATCTCTGTGTCACAATCTATGTACCTCAAGTCTCAATCTCAATGTCTCAATCACAATATCTAGGGCGCCGTCAGTCCAGACCGGCCCCTACCATCCATCTCAAGACCACGACGGTATCCTCCGGATATCCGACGCGTCGGGTAATATCACCGGTAGGTAGTTCTCCCCTGCCAGGCTCACATCGTCATCATCACGCGCTTCTTGCCCCGGGGTACCTTACCGGGTCCACCATGTACCCGAAACGGTTCATCCGTCTCCTCGAATCGGGTCTCAAAATCCATCAGCAAACTCATGGTGGATGACTCATACATTATGGGAAAACCGCACTTTTTTATTTTAAAAGAGAGAAAAGGTTTATTTATGTTTTTGCGGTTTTCCTCCAAATCCATAAAATCTCATGGAAATCCGAATCCAAAACCTCAATAATACGTAAAATAGTGAATATATGCATGAGAAACCATGAATGCGGCATAACAATGAATAACAGTATGCATGAAGTAGCAGGTAATAACTACAATATCTAAACTAACATATGAGGCAAGTACACTAATATCATGTCAAATTACTAACTAACAAGCTAAGTCAAGCAATAATATTTTCTAAGGTGTACGTGACATGGCAATTACCGATGAAGATGTGTGTGAGCCGGCAAGTAAGTGTACGTGGCACATACGCATCATCGGTAATGGTGCTGGTGTCCTAACAGCATAATATCAACAATGCAATATGAAATAACAATGTAAGTATGCGATGCGGAGCGAGCAACTAAAATAAGCGGGAGCTAAATATTAAACACTGGTGCCATTTGAAATAACACGAATCGTGGGGTTTTGAAAATAGGGCTACGGCAGTTTTAAGAAAGGATACGTCTTTTGAAATATCCGTAGATCCCTTGACTTGTCTTTAAAAATACCCACGATCCGCTAGTTTTGAAATAGGTAGGAGTCTAATCTAATCTAATAACTAAACTAAACTAAAGGGCTATGCTAACAAGCTGGACTACAAGTAAGGAAACCGCCTAACATCTGAGTCGATATATATACATACCTGTATATATATTAGTCGGTGATCCCGCCTCAATAATATCATATCCGATACCATATCTATAATCAGACATCCCAAGTCAAGAGTGTGGATCAATCATCAAAATATAGCTCGTACGTAAATCCGTCGTACGGCATCCCCAAATCTGGGTACGGGTCAATATCATATTCATCACACTATTCATTCGGTATCCTCTTTATCAAAGATCATAGTCTAGGGTACTGACCTATGTCTAGTACAATACTAATATCATCAATATGGTCATGATCTGGCTACTGATCGACAGTCTCGTACAAACTGATATCATCAGCACATCATCATCAAGGGGTATACATCGCCCAATACGGCCTAATATCAATATCCTAACATATCATGTCTCAAATCACGATCATATGTCGACCATTTTATTTATAACAATATTCACCTGTATCGCCGCCCCAAGATCCGCTATGACACCAGGACGTACCTCAAGTACGAATCCTGCTATATCACCGATATCACAACCTCAACACAAATCTCATCGACTCATCTCAATCCCAAGTATCATCCTCAGATCCGTATGTGAACACATAGTCCCATACCCATGTGAACACATAACTATATATATATTCCCGTAAACACAAATGGAAGAAGAATGTATGCAAGTATGGGTGGGTGTGTGCATGTATGGTGCGACCACTACTCTAGGGTTTCGCGATACTAAACCATCCATATTTATCATCAATAAACTCAAACAATATATAATCAATAAATGTGTATACACGTATTCGTATACATCACCACGAACTGCGGGGGTGCTATACGCCATCCACCCGACTTCTCCCCGTAGATATAAATCTACTCACCTGATCTTCGCTCGCCGGTGCCGACGTCGCCACGTTCTTGCTTGTCGTCTCGAAGTCCACATAGGGTACCTACATATCATAACGCACCGTATCGCATTAAAATCCGACTCATGACCAAAACGACACACGAATCCCACATAGGTCAAAACCTATGGTTGCTTTTCACAAATCAACCCAAAAACCCTCGATGTCGGCGTACAAACGCCAAACCATCGAGAAAAACCCAAATACACTCATTTGCATATTCACGAACTCTAATTTTAATATAAAATAGCTTAAAACTCACAAAAACCCCAATTTCACTTAAAAGTCATTTTTCCCAAAAAACTAGCAAGCACAATTCGCCGTTATTGTACAAAACATGATGCTTAAACGAATCTAGAGGCCACAATATTCACTAAATATCTTAAATAAGTCAAAAAAATGATTCCTATAATTTAATCTCATTAAATTCCATAAACCCCAAAAACCTAGTTTACAAATTATCCAATTTTAACAATTTTCAAGCAAAAATTCTCGATTTAAGAATTAAGCTTAGATTTGTATAACCTAAGGTATTAAACCACTCATTATAATGTTAATAATGCTATGAAACCATAATTATATTTTTTAAACCTAATTATTAGACTAATTATAAAAACCTAGTTAGCAATTAGCAAAGTTATCACAATTTTAAATTAACAAATTAGCAAATAGCAACTAACTTAGATTTTGCATACAACTACATGTTAATCTCCTCATTACAACCATAAACAAATGATAAAAACCTCACTTGATCACAAACCCTAATCATTAATTCAAAACCCTTCTCTTGAATTTTAATTCAAGCACCTAGAACTAATTAAAAAAAACCTAATTAAGCTAACATGAAACAATTAGCACAATTTAAGAAAAGGTTAGAATTATACCTCATGATCAAGAGATCAAATATGAAAATCAAGCCTCTAAAATGCCAACTTGCTCCCTAGATCCATGCAAGAATAGCAAATGAAAAATGGGTAAGAGTTGGATTTTAATTTTGCTTTGATTTTGAAGGGATTTTGATGCATTTTGAGTGGATTTTTGATTAGAAATGAGATGAAGAATTGAAGGGGCTGAAGAAAGGGGGAGGCTCGGCCATTGTGCAGGTGGGGAAAGTGTGGGAGGGAGTGAGGTGTTGATTAGAGAAAGAGAAAGTCAAAAACCCATACCTCAAGTCAACACACTCATTCTTTATTCTTTCATTTCTTTTCTTTTGTTTTCTTCTCTTTTCTTTTTGAAGTGGGGAAAAGAGTGGGAGTGGGGAAGCAAGGGTTCAGCCATCATGATGGGGAAATGGGGGTTTGGGTGTGTGTACGGGTGTGGGGTGATGAAAAATGATAAATACAATACCTCAAACATCCATTTACGCTAAAAAAAATCCTTTTTTCTTCAATAATTTCTAAACCGTTTTGGCAAATAATTTCATTCCAAAAACCACATGATAAAATTTTATTTAATGTTTTATGATGCACAAAATTTGTTTCAACTCATTCCAATTTGTAATTTTCCCTAATTAAATGTATTAGTGACGGCTTAAAATAATAATAAAATAATATTTTTTTCAGAAAATTTAAAATTTCACCAGCGGCTCAATAAACACCAAATAATAGCAATTACATAGCTAGAATATGTATATTTAATTTTTATAATAAGATATTTGTATTTTGAATTTTTACAGAAAACCCTCTTATTTTACCGATTTTTTCGAAATTTCACCGAAACGATTTTCAAAACGTTACACCTGGACTATTCTAAAGGAGAATGAGATTCTCTCTCGGCATTACTCCTCCGTATACACCACAACACGTTAGTGTATCGGGGCGGAGCAATAGCACCCTATTTGATATGGTGTGCTCTATGATGAGTACTTCTGAGTTTCCTATTTCCTTTTGGGAGTTATGCACTTGAGAAGCTGCATACCTATTGAATAGGGTTCAAATCAAATCAGTTGCCTACCACTTCATATGTGATATGGAAAGGGAAGAGCCCATATATTAAGTTTGTTAAGATTTGGGGTTGTCCGGCCTATGTTTAAAAGCAAAATCCGGACAAGCTCGAGGCAAGGTCTGTTATGTAGAACTGGAATGGTTCCAGCTATACAAACTGCAGCTGATAATTTGGTAGAACCAAAGGCTTCAATAGTTTCCAATGAACCTCAGCCTCTCCGCCGATCTAGCAGGGTTCCTCACCCACCTGAGAGATACTTCGGTTTCTCTATGACAGTGGGAGCGAGGATTGCATCATGAGATGATGACCCAACTAGTTTCGAGCTGGCCATCAGGAGTGGGACTCTGTAAGAATGGCTGGATGTTTAGCGATCTGAGATAGAATCCTTATACACCAACAAAGTATGGACTTTGGTTGCTTTATCTGAAGGGTTAAATCCCCATCAGGAGCGAGTATATCTTGAGAAGATTACTTGGTGTACATGGAAAAGTTGAGACTTTCAAAGCTATGCTTAAGTCCATCCAGATCCTACTTGCCACGGCTACATACCATGACTACGATATCTGGCGGTTGGGTGTCATGACTGCTTTTCTAAATGATGTTTTAGAAGAGAGCGTCTATAAGTACACAGCCAGAGGGCTTCGCAGTCAGTGGGAGTAGCGGAAACGTGAGCAAGATGTTTTATGTGATAAATCAGGGATCGCGGAGTTGGAACATCTGTTTTGATGTGGTAGTCAAAGAGTTTGACTTCATCAAAATGGTAGATGAACCTTGTATATACAAAAAGGTAGTAGGGAGTATGGTGGTGATCCTCGTAGAGTACATGGATGACATACTCATGATAGGGAAGGAGTTTCCTATGCTACGCTCGGTTAATCTCCGCTTATCACAATGATTCTCCATATAGGATCAAAGTGATACCTCCTAAATCCTGGGTTTTTGGATCTATGAGATAGATCTAATTGGATGTTAGGATACTCACTAGTTGTAGTGAGATGGTATCAATCGATCCTGGGGAGAATCACTGGAAAAGTTCCAGGGTGATAAGGACGACTGAATGTCAGTCGCAGGCATTGTCTATACCCTCAGTGGAGGGACGGTATGTTGGAAGAGTTCCAAGCTAGATACCGTGACTTACTAGACGATTAAAGGAAAGATACATCGTTACCAAGGATGCTACGAAAGAGGCAGTCTGGATAGATATAAGTTCATAAGATGAACTTCGTTCCTACCATTGTGTGACAATGGAGTTGTGGCTTATGCCAAGGAACCCCCGTCCCATCAAAAATCCAGATATAATTCTTAGGCAGTATCATCTGATAATGGAGATGGTTGATCTCTAGGAAGATCGAGGTTAGGAGAGTAGATACAGAGGACAACAGCGCGGATCCTCTCACAAAGGCCTTATTCCCAGTAGAGACTTTTATGGGATGGTTGAGTATGAGATACTTCAACCGCAGCTAATTGTTGGGTATGCGATACCATAACAGATAGCCCTAGTTCAAGTGGGAGATGTTTAGTTATATGTATGCCCTAGAGGCATTACTGTACATACGATGTATATTGTAGTGGATGCTAGGACATATATAGGGAAGACTTTCTTGCTCGACATGATAGTATGCTATCTGGTTGTACTTTATCTTAACATGTACTCAGATTGTCTCTATGTTACATGTTGATAAAGCCCTTAGGATGTGTACTCGACTACTGGGACTATGATGAGATCATACTAATGGGGCCACGGTAGTCGACGAGTACATCCTATAACTGTTCCTAGTCGAGGGTGTATCGAGACAGGGCATCGATACACCAGAGTAGACTAGCGTATACGCATCTTGACCCATATGATGGGCGATGGATGATCCCATATCCATCGGTGTTTGACATCAAGGATAGTGTACGGGTGCTCAGTGGAGACTGGGTACACTAGACGGACTCGCCGAGAACTCCCAGATGGTATTATACCTCACGTCAGATGGCAGTTCTCCGGTGACACTGCTATAGAGTAGTCTGTTGACTCGAGATCGTCATAGAGTCTTGTGTGATTCCCACTGTGCTTTGTTTTCCATCATACCACATCCAAGAGGGCGTGCAAAAAGGTGGCTTTTGGGTACAGTCCCGAATCACATGGAGGCAATGAGCGATAGGAGGGGATTCGTCTACTCCCGGTATAGGGAGTTGATGTTGTGTTGTGTTCGATTGGCTATAACCGGAAATCCCTAGCCAGGGTTGCTGAGATTTACTGGTAAGTGTTATCAGTAGTTTCTCAAACTGTTATAGACCTCATATTGACACGACTTATCGAGCTACTGGGGTCTGACGTTTACCACCCCTAGGTGAGATATGCAACATATCAGACGACGAGACCGGACTGTACAGGAGTGTTACTGATTGGATTCACAAGAGAATGTGCAGGCTTGCTTATTGATCTTCTGAGCGCTCAATAACTGGGTAGCTGTTACGTTTAGCTGACCGCTTGCAGCTTGTGGGTGTTTGATATGATCATCACCTACTGCCGGCGTATTGACGATTCTTTAGAGTCCTACACAGAGGTTTCTTGGCTCATGCAAAACGGAGTAGGAGCACATATGTGATATGTGCGGGACCGAGGATAATACGATATGAGATACCGTATTCTATTCTCACGATATTTGATATAAGCCGGGTCATCGGATCAAGTGTTGATCCGATGAATCGGTATGGATAAATATTAGTCGGCTATATGCGATATAGCCGGATTGTCGGATCAAGTGTTGATTCGATAATTTAATGTATAATAATATATATGATATATTAAATTATATTATCTAATATTGGCTCACTAAAAGATTCTTTTTCTCACTCGGGTAATACATTGATATATATGCGATATATGTTAATTGTATTATTTTATTTTGTTACGATAAATATTATATATGTGATATATAATATTGTAACATGATATGATAACTAATGCAACATGTTTAGTGGAGTTTAAACATGATTAGGGTTTGGATTAGGGTTAAGACTTCTAGTAGTTTCTAGAAGGTTTCTTTTTATCATGATAAAGATATTTTGTTATGACTCATGCTTTAACCCAACCTAAATCCTAACCCTAGTTAATTCTCTACATGAGTTTAGTTGACCATGGTTGCATTATTCATCATATTAATCCTTTCATTACTCATCACAAAAGGATTCTTATCATATTGTTCATCTTCTTCTTTCTTTCTTTCCATGAAAAAGCTTACTAGCTTTTTCAAAGTGATGAATGAGTGTGAGAAAAAAGTAACAAAAGAGAGCAAAAATCCTACTTCATCATCCTCATCTATCCTTGCCATTTAGATGAGGGTGTTCACTTCATATTATGAGTGTTAGCTTGTGTTAACGAAACTTCAAGGTAGATCATCTTTGTATCGAAGATCGGAAGCAAAGGTTGCATCATTCTCTTCGTGAAGCCTCTCGAGAGTCCGGAACACGATGATCGCAGCGAAGTGACTTCAACACGGAACTTTAGAAGTGATGGACCGTATCTACAATGGTTGTAATCACTCTCACTTAGTGTTAAAGTGTTTAGCATACTTGTTTTCTCCTAAACCCTAGTTTAAAGATCCGGCTCGGGTTGTTCGGCACGGCTAATTTTTTAATCGGGCATGGTTGATACCTAGTAGACCCTTATGCGCGTGCCTAGCAACCCTACAGCAGCAAACCTGTTGAATCAAGTTTCATCTAAATCTGTACCTACCACACCATATGAGATATGGAGTGTGAAGAGATCATATCTTAAACGTGTTAAGATATGGGGTTGTCTGGCCTATGTCAAAAAGCAAAATCCAGATAAACTCGAGGCACAATCAGTTCTCTGCAAGTTTGTGGGATATCCATATAATTCTTATGGATATTTTTTCTACCACGGTGAGGAGCAAAAAGTGTTTGTTGCTCAACATGCCACCTTTTTGGAAAAGGAATTTCTTGCAAAAGAAATTCGTGGCGAAGAGATAGAGCTGGAAGAAGTTCCAGCAGCACAAACTGCAACTGAAGATTTAGTGGAACCAGAGGATTCAGTAGTTCCTAATGAACCTCAGCTGCTCGGCCGATCTAGTAGGGTTCCTCATCCACCTGAGAGATACTACGGTTTTCTCATTGATGGTGGGAGCGAGGATTGTATCATGGAAGATGATGACCCGACTAGTTTCGAGCAGGCCATCACGAGTGGTGACTCTGTGAAATGGCTGGACGCAATGTGATCTGAGATGGAATCCATGTACACCAACAAAGTATGGATTTTTGAAGTTTCTCCTGAAGGGGTAAAATCTATTGGGAGCAAATGGATCTTTAAGAAGAAACTTGGTGTAGATGGAAAAGTTGAGACTTTCAAAGCTAGACTTGTTGCAAAGGGTTTTCGTCAATGACCAGGTGTGGATTATGACGAAACCTTTTCTCCAGTGTCTATGCTTAAGTCCATCCGGATCCTGCTTGCCATTGCTGCATACCATGACTACAAAATCTAGTATATGGATGTTAAGACTGCCTTTCTAAATGGTGATTTATAGGAGTGCGTGTACATGACTCGGCCAGAGGGCTTCGTAGATAATGGGAGCAGCAGAAAGGTGTGCAAGCTACTTAAATCCATCTACGAGCTAAAGCAGACATCGCAGAGTTGGAACATCTGTTTTGATGTTGTAGTCAAAGAGTTTGACTTCATCAAGAACGTAGATGAACCTTGTATCTACAAGAAGGTTGCAGAGAGTAATGATGTCTTCCTCGTATTGTATGTGGATGGCATACTCTTGATAGGAAATGATGTTCCTATGCTGTACTCAGTTAAGCTCTTCTTCTCACATAGATTCTCAATGAAATATCTAGGTGATGCCTCCTGCATTTTGGGGATTAAGATCTATAGAGATGGATCTAAACGGATACTGGGATTGTCCCAATCGAGGTACATTGACACCATACTAAAGAGGTTTAGTACGAAAGAATCCAAGCGTAGGAACAAACCCACGATCTCTGGACTCACTCTCTCCAAAGAGATGTCTCCTAAGACTGATTTGGAGAGAGCTCGCATGGAAGGGATACCCTATGCTTCGGCAGTAGGCACTATCATGTACGCGATGCTATGTACCAGACCCGATGTAGCATACTCACTAAGTGTAGTGAGTAGGTATTAAGCAGATCCAGGAAAGAGTCACTGGACAGCTGTGAAGAACATTCTCAAGTACATGAGAAGGACTAAGGAGATGTTCTTGGTGTATGGTAACAGATAACTCCAGGTGGAGTCCTTTACAGATTCGAGCTTCCAAAGTGATGAGGACGACTCTAAGTCGCACTCTGGATTTTTCTTTACCCTAAATGGAGAGGCGGTTTGTTGGAAAAGTTCCAAGCAAGAAACCGTGGCAGACTCGACGATGGAAGCTGAATACATCGCTGCCAACGATGCTGCCAAAGAAGCTGTCTGGATGAAGAAGTTCATCACTGAACTTGGTGTGGTTCCATCCATTAAGAATCCAGTACCTTTGTATTGCGATAACAATAGAGCTGTAGCTTTGGCCGAGGAACCCAGGTCCCATCAGAGATCCAGGCATATTCTGAGACGGTATCACCCGATACGGGAGATAGTTGATCACCGCGAGATCGAGGTCAGGAGAGTTGACATGAAGGAAAACACTGCGGATCCACTCACGAAGGCCATACCCCCGATACAATTTGAGAGACTCTTCGGGATGTTGGGTATGAGATACTACAACAGCTAGCCTTAGTGCAAGTGGGAGACTGTTAGTTATATATATGCCCTAGAGGCCATTGTTGTACATATGATGTATATTATAGTGGATGTTTGGATATATATAGAGAGGACTTTCTTTCTCGACACGATAGTATGCTATTTGGTTTCAGTTTGTCTTAACATATTGACTTGTATTTGTTTACTATCTTGCTCTCATATGTTGATAAAGCCTTTAAGATATATACTCGACTACTAGGACTATGATGCAGATCATACTAGTGGGGCCAGGGTAGTCTAAGAGTACATCCTATAACTGTTCCTAGTCGAGAGAGTATTGAGACAGGGCATCGATATTCCAGAGTAGACTAGCGTATACGCTTCTCGACCCATATGATGGGTGATGGATGATCCCATATCCATTGGTGTTTGACATCAGAGAAGGTATACGGGTGCTCAGTAGAGACTGGGTACACTGAACGGACTCGCCGAGAACTCCTAGATGGTTTTATACCTATCGTCAGATAGCAGTTCTCTGGTGACACTGGTACAGGTTAGTCTGTAAACCCGAGATCGTCATATAGTCTTGTGTGATTCCTACCGTGCTTTGATTTCCACCTTACCACGTTCATGAGATCGTGCAAAACCGTGGCTTTTGGGTACAGTCATGAATCACATAAAGGTAATGAGCGATAGGAGGGGTATCATCTCACCCGGTATTGGGAGTTGATATTGCGCTGTGTTCGATTGGATATAACTGGAAGTCCCTGGCCAGGGCTGATATGGAGATCTACCGGTAAGTATTATCAGTAATTTCTCGACCCGTTATGAGCCACACATCGACATGACTTATCGGTTACTGGGTTCTGACTTTTACCACCCCTAGACTACATATGCGACATATCAGATGAAGAGACTGGACTGTACGGGAGTGTTAGCGGTTGGATTCACAGGAGAATGTACAGGCTTGCTTGTTGATCTTCTGATGATCGCTCAATACCCGGGTGGCTTTTACGTTTAGCTGACCGCTTGCAGCTTGTGGGTGTTTGATATGATCATCACTTACTGCCGGCATATTGACGATTCTTTAGAGTCCTACACAGAGGTTTTCTGGATCAGGAAAAACGGAGTAGGAGCACATATGTGATATGTGTGGGACTGAGAATAATACGAGTATGTGATACCTTATTCGATTTTCGCGATATGTGATATCGGCCGGGTATATGTGATATAGCCGGGTCATCGGATCAAGTGTTGATTCGATGAACTGATACAGATTATACTAGTCGGTTATTTGATTAATAGCCAGATTATCGGATTAAGTGTTGATTCGATAATTTAATGTATAATTACATATTTGATATATTATATTACATCAACTAATATAAGCTCACTTAAAAATTCTTTTTCTCACATGATGATACATTGATATATATGTGATATATGTTAATTGTATTATTTTCTTTTTTTACAAAATATTGTATATGTGATATATAATATTGTAACATGTTAGGGTTACACATGCAACTAGGGTTATGGAATTAAACCATGATAGGGTTTAAATTAGGGTTAACATTTTCTTTTGGTTTAAATTAGGGTTTAATTCTTTTGGATGGATGAGCTTTGAGGAAGCTTCATGACACTTTGACAAAGTCCACCCTCTTTGTTTTATCCTTGATATTTGTTAACCTAATTTTATCCCTGGCCTATGGTTTATTCTCTATATGAGTTAGCCATGACACATACTTAACCTTGTTGCATTTCTAACCTCAAAAATAATTCATTCATCACTTGTTATTCTTCTTCTTCTTCTTGATAAAAAAGCTTGCTTGATTTTTGCAAGTGATGAAAGATTGTGAGAAATTGAAAATAAAAGAGAGCAAAATTCCTACTTCATCATCATCATCTATTCTAGCCACTTAAATTAGGATGTTTGCTTCACTAATAATTGATTAGTGAAGTGAGAGCTTGGGTTTGTGATTCTTAAAGGTAGATCATCTTGGATTGTGAAGTATTCAAGCATGGATGCATCATTCTCTTCATGGAGCCTCTCAAGAGTACGGGTACTTGATGATCGCAGCGAAGGGACCTCAACTCGGAGTTTATGAAGCGAAGGAACGGACCATAATGGTTGTAATCCCAGACTATGAGATGTTAAGATGTTAATATGCTAGTTTAGTTTGATTCTCTAGTTAAAGATCTAGGGTTAGGGTTATCTATAATGGCAAAATTTTAACTTGGCATGGATGATACCTTCCGAAACCTTGCTGCCGTTGTAGATATCAAAACAGATACATATACATCCTGGCATTAGTTATGGTTACCATGTTCCGATATTGATTACAGTTTCATATTGGGTATCTATTTGGTTAATATGCATTACATGACATAATCACGGCACACTATCAGGCTTGTTACATGGATCTTATTGCTAATGCCAACAATCCGGATTTGTTGTTATGACGGACGTGAATTATTGTCTGCATAGGCGAGAACTGTACCTGCTTGATCCTGTGTTGGCATTAGATTTATATCGTTGATACCTGACTTGAACACAAACCTAGGGGAAAAGGGGAAATTAAGAATGTAACCGAAACGTAATTCAAGAGGATATTATTATTGTTTGTCGTGTTTCCTGGCGTTACGGAATAAATCATTTTTTGTCGTGTTTCCGGGTGTTACGGAATAATCATTATTGTTTGTCGTGTTTCCGGGCGTTACGGAATAAATCATTGTTTGTCGCTTTTCCGGGCGTTACGGAATAAATCATTGTTATAGTGGTCCCATGGGGAATGAACGGGATATATACTGTTGAGTTACGATGAGGATTATATTAATTGATTTCAAAGACTTGTAAAATAGATAACCTAGAAGTACAGACTTTAGGATACACATCACATACATGTAGCTCACTGTTTTATACCTGTATTTATTATTTATATCCATGTTTTATTATAGCATCCTATCCTGGTTATTACTATTATTTTTATATTTACGACGCACTGACGTCTGGATTTTGCATGGCCTAGATACTTGATATAGCATGTGAGTATTCAACCGGATCGCCGATCAGTGAGGACCAACTCATTGATATAGCTCTTATGCGGGTTAGTTATTCCTTGGATTTCTATTGCTTCCGCTATCTTTTCCAGTTATTGTTCTTGTGGCTATTAGACATGTGATAGATAGATTTAATAGTTATTGTTCTTGATATTTGATTAACAGTCGCAATGTGACTATGGAGGGATTATTCCTCGCCATAGGTAGCATGGTTGGCTCTGTCACGTGCCGTATTTACGTATTTTGGGAAGCGGGGCGTGACAAGGTTTATTTGGTATCAAAGCTATAGGATTTTGGATTAGTAGGGTTTGGTTCTTTTGTAGTTGGGTATTGAACCGAATAAACTAACCAAAAAATCCGGAATTAGGAACATGTCCTACCACATTATTGTTTTGTCATTTGAATTATTGAATCTTATCTTTCCCTTAAATCTTTTATTTTGACGATATGGAAATAACTTTGCATCTCAATTTGGAATCCTCTTGATTCCTTATTGTTTCCCCTTTTTATTTTTTCTATTCTGATTGTAAGATTTGGGTGACTTGAATGGAATTATACGATTGTAATTATGTACCGCAGCATAGTTACAATGCGGTACTCTATTTCGGTAACCTGAAATCCTATTTTGATTGATTTTTTTGACTTAAGGTCGTTGTATTATCTTTTTTCCTCTCGGCGTCATTACATACGAGTTTATGTCTTATCACGAACTTGAAACCAACGACCACGATATATCCTTCATCTTTCCTCTCGTCCCGTGAGAACCAATCCATTTGCGTTCGAAGAACAAGGAGAAACACAGGAGAAGCTTTTGATGATTGCAGTAGTTTGAGATTAACCCCAGTGGGAGCTGGTACAGACCGCTTCAAGGACGATCAGATATAAGATGTTTGATGGAAGAAGTTGACAGACCCACCTCAAATTGTCAGAGTAGTGCAGCGGAAGAGTGGTGGGCTAATAACCTATAAGTCTTAGAACAAACTTGCAAATTCATGATAAAAGGAACTGTTTACTGAAGGGAGAAGTTCATATACAAGTTGCAGATGAAACACCGATAGTTGTTCGGGAATTCACGGAGGTATTCAAGGAAATCTCGGGTGTATCGTCTAAATGAGATGTGGAGTTCGCGATTGATCTTATTCCTGTAGCATCGCCAATTTTGAAGGCTTATTATCCGATGGAACTGGAAGAGGTAAAGAAACAAGTTGCCGAATTACTGGAGAAAGGTTGGATTCGCAGCAGCAGTTCACCATAGGGAACTCATGTTCTTCTAGTCAAGAAGGATGTCACGCGAAGGATGTGCATTGACTATCAAGAATTAAATCGGGTGACTATTAAGAATAAGTACGCAATCTCTTGCATCAGCGAATTATTCGATCAACTCAATGGCGCGAGAGTATTCTCGAAGTTGGATTTGCGATCTGGGTATCATCAAGTTCATGTGAAATCAAAAGACATTTGCAAGACGGTGTTCCGAACTCGATATGGGCATTACGAGTACTTAGTGATTCCATTTGGAGTTACTAACACACCGGAAATATTTATGGACTTGATGAACCGAATCTTTTCGCCGTACCTGGACCAGTTCATAGTGGTGCTTATTGATGAAATTTTAGTCTATTCAAGAAGCAAAGAAGAGCATGAAGAACACTTGAAGATCGCAATGCAAACGTTGAGACAAAAAAGTTTATATGTTAAGATGAGCAACTGCGAGTTTGGCTGGAAGAAGTGAAGTTCTTGAGTCATGTGGTATCCGGAGATGGAATTACCGTTGACCCCGAAAAGATTGCAGCTATTCATGATTAGCCAATTCCAAAGAATATAGGGGAGATCAGAAGCTTTCTTGGGCTTGCTAGATACTATAGAAAGTTTATGGGGAATTTCACTCGAATAGCAGAACCATTAACCAAGCTAACATGAAAGGAGGCACCGTTCGTATGGATCGAGAAATGTGCATCAACTTTTGAAGCGTTGAAGCAAAGATTGACCACCGCTCCTATTTTGACAGTGCCAGACGGTTCTGGAGGGTTGGTTATTCACATTGCCGCATCTGGGAAAGGTTTGAGATGTATTCTAATACAGCATGGGGAGGTTATAGCTTATGCATCAAGATAATTGAAAACTCATGAGAAGAACTACCCAACTCATGATTTGGAGCTAGCAGCAGTAAGTTTTGCTCTAAAGATTTGGAGACACTACTTATTAGGCGAAAGGGTAGAAGTATCTATAGATAACAAAAGCCTAAAGTATGTGTTCACATATAAAGAGCTCAATATGAGGAAGCATAGATGGTTAGAGCTGATGGCTGACTATGATCTTGATCAAAAATACCATCCGGGGAAAGTTAATGTAGTGCCGAATGCGCTAAGTCGGTTGCCAGCAATACGGATGTTGACTGCACAGAAGGAGATTATAGTCGATCTTCAGAAATTTGAATTGAAGATTGTACTACCAGATTTTTCAGGACAGTTGATACAGTTTCAAGTACAGTCATCCTTGATCGCTAATATTAAAGCAGCACAGTCACACGATCCAAGATTACAGAAGTTTCGAGAACTAGTAGAAGCGGGACTTCGAACGTACTTGTTAATTCATGAAGATGGTTCGTTACGATATAGTAGTCTTCTATGTGTGCCTAAAGGAGATGTTCATGAAGAAGTCTTGAAGGAGGCTCATAGTTTTGCATATTCCGTACATACGGGAGGCAGAAAGATATACCGAGATCTATGACAATATTTCTGGTGGGAAGGCATGAAAAGTGGCATTGCTTGCTATGTCGAAGTGCTTGGTGTGTCAGCAAGTCAAGGCTGAACATCAAAGGGTAGTTGTTTTGTTACAGCCACTTCCAATTCCTCAGTGGAAGTGGGAACATATAACCATGGATTTTGTTACAGCATTACCATGGAGTCCAAAGGGCAATAATGCAGTTTGGGTGATCGTTGATCGATTGTCCAAGGCAGCTCATTTTATAACGTTTTGAGTTGGTCAGTCAACGGAGGATTTGGCAGAATGGTACATACAGGAGATTGTGAGATTGCATGGAGTACCTATAATCATCGTTCCGGATCATAATACTCGATTTCTATCACACTTTTGGAGGAGTCTACAGGAAAGTTTGGCGATTCTCTTAAAGTTTAGCACAGCCTATCATCCTCAGACAGATGGCCAGTCAGAAAGAATGATCCAAACTCTTGAAGATATGTTGATAGCATGCATGTTAGACTTCAAGGGTTCATAGGAGGATCAATTGCACTTGGTGGAGTTTTCTTATAATAACAGCTTTCAGGCGACTATACATATGGCTCCATTCGAAGCATTATATGGTCGTAAGTGTCGCTCGCCCGTCTGTTGGAACGATATTGGAGAATGAAGATTAATGGGACCGGGTCTTTTTGTGCAGACGGTGGAGAAAGTTAACGTGATTCGAAATCATATGAAGACGGCATAAGATCGACAAAAATGTTTGGCCAATACAGGAAGATGACTCTGGAGTTTGCAGTTGGTGATCTTGTATTCTTGAAGATATCACGGACTAAAGGAGTAATCCGATTTGGTAGTCGAGGCAGGCTTAGTCCTTGATTCATGGGGCCCTTCGGTATTATCGAGCGTGTTGGAGAGGTAGCTTATGGATTAGTGTTACTACCATCCTTGGCGGGTGTTCATCACGTGTTTCATGTATCTTAACTCCACAAGTATGTTCGAGATGAGACGCACGTACTAGACCACTTGGAGCTGATAGTAAGGGAAGATTTAGCATATGAATAAAGACCAATAGAGATTGTGGATCGATGAGAAAAAGTCCTTAAGAATAAAATTATCCCTCTAATACTTGTTTCATTGGGGAAACGTTCGCACGGAGAATCTACTTGGGAGCGTGAAGACGAGATCCGACAGAAGTTTCCACACCTCTTTTCTTAGATCCGTGTTTTCTTGTCTTTTCTTATTTCGTGAATTTCGAGAACGAAATTCTTTTGTAGTTGGGTATAATGTAACACTCTAGCACTGTTATACTATTTTATTTAGGGTATTTTCAAATATTGCGACATATTTCTTGATTATTATTGCTTTTGGGTGTGGATGGTGCATTTAGTAACTGTTGTTATTATCCGACCCGACCCGCATGTTTGAAACCCATCATGGTTCAAGATTACGTCAAATATTTGCTAATACAGAGAATCCATGAACATCTAGATTTTATACACATATATAATATATTTTGTATCCGCATATCTTTTAAATAATACAAATAAAAACCAAATAATATATTTTGATATCTAACATGGCATGTTATCATACCCCATATCATATGGTTGCATCCATACATCATGTTCATGTCCTGTTTGTTAAAACAGACTCGTTTTGATAGCTACGTATATTTATGTAGATCCGTACTTGGGGATATGCATTTTTATTGACCGGACATCGTATTATGGTTTTAACTTTTATATATATTCTCCATATTTAAAAACTAGATTTTTAGATGAGATCCGGGTATTTTTCAGAGCAATTTGATATTAGCTGTATAATCCCAAAACATATATTATAATATTTCTAAACTAACAGTGTGTGTCTATATATATATATATATATATATATATATATATATATATTATAACTATTCTCTCTCCCCCTGCAGTCTCTCTCTCTTCTCTCTCTCTCTATCTTTATATATAATAATAAACATTATATAAAAACCTATTATTATAATATAACCCATACACCTCTCTCTCTCTCATCCTCTTCTTCTCCCGCGAGCAACTCAGGAACCCTACCCACTCCTTCGTCATCGTCGTTCTCCCTCGTCGCCGCCCATCACCATCATCATCTCCCCCGTTCTCACCTCGTCATCCTGATCACTCCGAGATATCCTCTCCTCGACAGCCCCACGCCGCCGCCGCCACCAACCCAACACCTTCCCGACCCCCGATCACCACCGTGCCACCACTAGATCACAACCGTGCCAACACCAGATCATGACAACGCTATGACCGTGTCATACACCGTATCTAAACGATGCCATGACTGTGTCATCACCATACCCAGACCGTGTCACGCCTTGTGCCTTGCTCATGTGCCACGCTATGCCCGCTTCGTGCTCAGCTCATGCCACTTATGTGCCACCATCGCATCAGTCCCATGTCACCACAAGGCCCAACACCATGTCGTGCCACTTCACGTACCGTGTTATGTCATATCGCACCGAGCAACCTGCACATTAACCGTTGTTTCCGAGGCAAGTTTTTAACTTGCAACATGTTATGTTATTATATCAATATTTATATGAATAACAATAGTGCATGTGTTTTATTATTCATCAAATACTACAGATTTACAGTTTTACAGTATCCGTTCGTATCCGTACTAATAATCGTTTATCTAGTTGCATGCCAGAATATCATGATATCATTATACTACATACCAGTACAATATGTTTTCTAGTTTGCATCATACATGGTAATGGACGTATAATATGCTTATTACAGGTAGATACATATACTTCTTGGCATCAGTTGTGGTTACCGTGTTCTGATATTGATTACAGTTTTATATTGGGTATCTATTTGGTTAATATGCATTACATGACATATTCACGACACAGTACCAGACTTGTTACCTGGAACTTATTGCTAATGCCAACAATCCCGATTTGTTGTCCTGACGGACATGACTTGTTGTCTGTATAGACGAGAATTGTACCTGCTTGATCCTCTGTTGGCATTAGATTTATATCGTCAATACCTGACTTGAACACAATCCTGATAGAAAGGGGTAAATCAAGAATTTAACCAAAACGTAACTCAAGAGGATATTATTATTGTTTACCGTGTTTCCGGGCGTTACGGAATAAATCATTGTTTGTCATGATTCCGAGCGTTACGGAATAATCATTACTTTTTTTTGTGTTTCCGGGCGTTATGGAATAAATCATTGTTTTCCGTGTTTCCGGGCGTTACGGAATAAATCATTGTTATCGTGGTCCCGTGGGGAATGAATGGGATATATACTGTTGAGTTACGATGAGAATTATATTAATTGATATCAAAGCCTGTAGAATAGATAACCTTGAAGCACGGACTTTAGGATACACATCACATACCTGTAGCTCACTGTTTTATACCTGTGTTTATTATTTATACCGATGATTAATTATAACATCCTATCCTAGGTATTACTATTATTTTGATATTTACGACGCATTGACGTATGGGTTTTGCATGTCCCAAATACTTGACATAGCATGTGAGTATTAAATCGGATCGCCGATCAGTGAGGACCACCTCATTGATATAGCTCTTATGCGGGTTAGTTATTCCTTGGATTTTTATTGCTTCTGCTATCTTTTTCAGTTATTGTTCTTGTGGCTATTGGACATGTGATAGATAGATTTAGTAGTTACTGTTAATAATATCTGATTGACAGCCGTAATGTGACAATGGAGGGATTATTTCTCGCTATAGGTAGCATGGCTGGCTCTGTCACGTGTCGTATTTATGTATTTTTGGAAGTGGGGCTTGACAGAGACTACATTGACGCCTGACTAACTCTAGTGAGTGCGAGCGTAGCATCGATAACAGATCTAAGGGTTGAAATGAATCGAAGTGACGACATATGTTTAGCTTCGGGTCTTGATGGCAGTATATACAAGACCTAAAGACCATTGGATGCCATCCTTCCCCAGAAGGGTGCAGTCATGACTTTTTGGGGCTCCAAATTATGCCTATTCTCAAGTGAAGCGCCATGGCAACATCTAACACTAGATCTTCTAATGGTAATGTGGATATACTAACCTAAGAATACTACTTGAAGACGTCTTGTCTAGCCTCAGAAGGGATCAGAGACACGACAACCACGTGGCTACTCGAGCCGCGGCTCAAGGTATTGCATATCGGGGAAATATCAGTCAACATGACGATACAATGGACTTAACCCAGTACCACAAACCTAACAGACTCTTATCATAAAAGGTGGTTATCTATATATAACGTTAGGGAGGGTTTGTCTATAAGCCTAAAGGAAGGGTACACTAAATACTCTGAAACGAGTGAATAAACTAATCCACGCCATTTCAGGACAATCAAGAGACAGAGCAATGCAAATATGAAAAGAGATATCTTTTATTCATGAATCAAAATGGTTAAAAGATACAATATGTAAAAAGGGGTACAAATGTGTGTGTGTGTGTGTGTGTGTGTGTGTGTGTCAAGAAGGTAGAGCTCCTAGCAAGTTGGCAAAATATATGCCCCTCTCTTCAAGAACCTTCTCTCTCTCCTCCAATGCAGCAAGCAGGGCTTCAATCTCTTCCTTTTGGTGACGGCATTCGGCGAGCTTATTGTCAGTTACTTGCTTCTCAGCAATATGGTTATGCACTACCACTTCCATAGCCACGACTTCGTCATACAAGGCAAATCCTCTTGCCATAGCTTGGGAAAGTGCTATACGAAGTGCATGCACCCTATTAGCAGTGGTTATCCGCTCTTTTCTTAAGCGTCCAAGTTCCCGAGAAGTTGCTTCACCCCCCGACTTTTTCCGGATTAGTCTCTGCTCTTCGGATTCGATAAGGGCAACACACCGCTCGACTCATTCATTTAGGTGAGCCCTTGACAATGGTGCTTTGGCGACAGAACGCTTATATGTGAGCTCATGAAAGCAGGTTTCAATTTGCCAACAGTAGTCAACCCAGGTGCAAACCAAGGGTTCTTCATGATAACTACTGAAAGTACCCAACATGACAATGACTATCTCAGCAAATTCTCCTGTGGAATATAAAACTCTGGCATTCAGTGTTAGTTATATGTAAGCCCTAGAGGCCATTACTGTACATTGGATGTATATTGTAGTGGATGCTGGGACATATATAGGTAGGACTTTCTTGCTCGACATGATAGCACGCTATCTGGTTACTCTTTACCTTAACGTGTACACTGATTGTCTCTCTGTTACATGTTGGTAAAGCCCTTAGGATGTGTACTTGACTATCTGGACTATGATGCAGATCATACTAGTGGGGCCTGGATAGTCCATGAGTACATCCTTCAATGTTCCTAGTCGAGGGAATATCGAGACGGGGCATCGATATTCCAGAGTAGACTAGCGTATATCTTCTCGACCCATGTGATGGGCGATGGATGATCCCATATCCATTGGTGTTTGACATCAGAGATGGTATACAGGTGCTCAGTGGAGACTGGGTACACTGAACGGACTCGCCGAGAACTCCCAGATGGTATTATACCTCACGTCAGATGGCAGTTCTCTGGTGACACTGGTACAGCTTAGTCTGTTGACCCGAGATCGTCATAGAGTCTTGTGTGTCTCCCACTGTGCTTTGATTTCCACCCTACCACGGCTCTACTGAGTCGTGCAAACAGGTGGTTTTTGGGTACAGTCCCGATTCATATGGAGGCAATGAGCGATAGGAGGGGATTCGTCTCTCCCGGTATTGGGGGTTGATGTTGCGCTATACCCGACTGGCTATAACAGGAGATCCCTGGCCAGGGTTGCAGTGACCTACTGGTAAGTGTTATCAGTTGTTTCACACATGTCATGGATTTCACGTCGGCATGACTTATCGAGCTACTGGGGTCTGACGTTTACCACCCCTAGGCGAGATATGCGACATATCAAACGAACAGACCGGACTGTACGGTAAGTGTTACTGGTTGGATTCACAGGAGTGTGACCGGGCTTGCTCGTCGATCTTCTGATCGCTCAATACCCGGGTGGCCGTTACGTTTAGCAGACCGCTTGCGGCTTGTGGGTGTTTGATATGATCATCATCTGCTGCCGGCGTATTGACGAGTCTTTAGAGTCCTACACAGAGGTTTCCTAGCTCAAGCGAAACGAAATAGGAGCGCATATGAGATATGTGCGGGACCGAGAATAATTCGTGTATGTGATACCGTGTTCCATTCTCGCGATGAATGTATTGATTGGTTATATGCGATATAACCTAGTTATCGAATCAAGGATCGATTCGATAAGCCGATACATTGGATACTAGCCGGTTATATGCGACATGACCGGATCATTGAATCAAGTGTTGATTTAATGATTTAATGTATAATTATATATTTGATATATTACTTTTCATTAACTAGTATTGGTTCACTTTAAATGGATTTACTCACTTGAATTGCACATTGTATATGTGATATATTTTTTTGTGCACATGATTGTATCATGTTTGATGATACATTCTAGCTTGGTTTTGTGTAAAGAATTAAACCATGGTTAGTTAGTGGTTAGGGTATCATTTCTTTTACTTATTCATTTATCTATTTATTTGTTTTATTTATTTCATTTAGAAAAGATAAAGAGAAAAGAATGGTTGCTAGTTTTGTTTTTATTTGAAGCTTCTTGAAGCTTTGAACAAGTCCACCATTCTTGTCTCTTCTCTAACCCTAACCATTCATCTAGCCTTAGTTAAATCTCTACACTAAACCATGGTTGAATATATGATAAGTATTCATTTTATTTTCTTTTTAAAAAACTTATCATATTCATTTTCTTTCTTCTTCTTCTTAATGAGCAAGAAAGAAAAGCTTGCTCCATCAATGGCAACTTGAGCTAATGAGTGAGAAATCCAATTCTAAAGTGAACCCACCTCCTATTTCTTTATCCTCTACCTCTTGCCAAGTAGTATAGGGTGTTTCCTTCACAAGTTTTCAAGGCTTGGTGAAGTTGGAGCTTGATCTTGTGATGCCTCGACGTAGATCATCTTCGGCATCGAACCGAAGACCAAGCCAGCCCATTTCTCCGATGAAGCCGATGCTAGAGTTCGGGATCCGACTTGGACAGCGGAGGGACATCGTCGCGGAGCTTAGTAAGTGGTGGACCGGATCTACAAAGGTTGCAGTCACTTTCCTTTAGCATTTAATTCGTTTACTTGCTTGCATCGCCTATATATCTAGTTAACGATCCGTATTAGGTTTTCTCGGCACATGTAAAAATTCAATTGGGAATGTTTGATCACTTGTGAGACTTCATTAGTGTGCCTAGGAACCCTACAGTGGTATCAGAGCCTAGCTAGAGCCTTAGGCGATGCGTAAACGGAGTTAGAAATCCGATCGAACCGAAACCCTAACCCTAATATTGCTCTCTGTACATTTTTGAAAATCGTGGATTTTTGAGAATTAAAAATATGCAGAAAACTCAGTAGAATATTCTAAGAATTACTGTATAAAATGGGGCCCCTGAATCCATCAAAGCGCGGCGGAACCGCGGCATTAGCATGCTAATGCGGCGGTTCCGCGGCCCTTTTGTCTCCTCTTGCAATAAATTTTGCACAGTAATTCCTAGTTTGCAGTGCTGGTTTTCCTGGGAATTTTTAATATTTTTTCAAGAGTTGAATTTTCTGGGTTGTATTGGGGACTCGGTGTATCGATCGGATTGTCTAATTTTGTCAGTGTGTTTTTCCGGGTATTTTTAGAATATGTTAAAAAGTTCGACCGGATATAAATACCCACTTTTTCCCCTGCCGGGAAATTTCCAATTGTTGGATTTTTCCGTAGTTTAACGACGTTCTAAGTAGTGCAAGTAACGCGATGGTCCCTCTAGAAGACAACAAATCTTAACTCGATTTTGTGACCGTCTTGTACTGCCCTTTGAACCTTCGGGTTTGGCGCAGTACGGCGTGCCACATGTGAGGCGTTGGCTTGACCCTTCTACGGCTGGACCGTTGGTACTGAGGCACGAACTGAATGCTGTTAGACGTATTTCATGTATTGAGCTGTATCGGGAAAACTTGGGTGTTCGATTGTTCGATCGAAAAGTTTAGCATTTTCTATTTATCTGGACTGTGATACAATAATTGGAATTCACAAGTAGTTATGAGATAACGGAATGAATGTTATAAACATAGCAGTTTAGTCTCACTTGATCGGTTGCCACGGAATTTTGATGTGATCAAAAGTCCGTCGCAATCACGTAGCGTACGCGGATACTCGCCGGGTAAACTTAATAGACAGCCTCACTCCATAGCCCCGACCAAGTGACTGTAGGAGAACCCCGTCGCCGAAAGCATCCGTTCGGGTGCTCGCGGTAGCGGTGTTCCGCCTTGGTGCACTTTGTCGACGGCGTCGGGGGTGCGGCCGTCTACTGAAGTTTGCGATGAGCATTCGATCAGAATGTCAGGAATCTTGTTGAATTGCCCAACTTGATATTGAAAAGTGTTTTCGATTTTGAGACTAAAATGCGGGGTCTATAATTGTTAGGCATGTGATGTCTAAGTAATTCATTTGGTCAGGCATGCGATGTCTGAGGTGGTTGCGGATTCCAACTGTTGTAGTTTTACACTTTCTTTTCTGTGACCGTAAGTGTGATATGTGATGTCGCCGGTTTCGTTGCTATATGTCAATGACAATTGGGATGCGCATATTTACTTACGTTGATGGCATGTGATGTTATGTGTTGCTGGATATGTTATATTGGATCGTCGTGTTCGAATAGCCGGGGTTTTTTTTATGTGAGATGAGTGTTTTTCATTTTCATTCATGTAAAAACTTGTATGTAATATTCTTTTATTGGGGCACTTCCAGGTTGCGGAAGATGTCACCGTTGATGTATATTATTTACTTTTCTGCACTAGGATAGACCCAAGGAGGGGAGCACAAGTAACCGGGTTCTAGGGTCCAGTGGGAGACCATCTCGAGGAGTCGAGTCCGGGTCTCCTAACCCTAGAATTGGTAGGGTTGCTTGCCACTCTCGTAGGGGTCTAGGGGTGTGGGATTGGCTATTCATCACGACCGTGGAATCCGTGTTTTATACTGGCTCGTATGGACGTCCTAGTATATCCAATATTTCATATGATATTTTCTGCTGCGTTATCTATGATGTGATCATGTGATGTTCTGTGATAGATATAGTATATAGTATATATGATATATTATATAAACGTTGCTTATGTTTTACACCCGCGCTAGCCCTGCCCCGCTCTGCTGTTAGTTACCTAACATAACGGTGCAGACGGGACATCGAGGTGAATGCGGATGGCATAAGCGTACGTTATATTTATCTGTGATGTTTAGGCGGACTTAAATAATGGGATATTCATTAATGAGATTAATGAAAGAAAAATAAACCTAATTGATGTTGTGGAATCGAATTTCAAAATAGAAACAGTTAGCTACAGTTCTTGCTTTGCATCGCGGTGTTCATTATAGAACATCCTGCACCTTATTCGATAAGGAAAGGACCGAGATCCCTTCACCGGGAGTGACTCCATTAGCAATAACTGGCAGATGCTACAACCCTCGGTTTGTCTTTGATCGCTTCTATAGTTTCCGCTTTGCACAGTGATATATATGATATATCCCGCACCTCATTCGACGAGGAAAGGGCCGACGATCCCTTCACCGGGAGTGACCCCTTTAGCAAAACTAGAAAAGCCTCGAAAACATTCCATTTAAAAACCATTTGATTCCGCAACGAGATCAAGTTCAAAGCGTTAAAGGTTTTCATAAAAACCATTCTCAACCCTCCGTCATTTTAGGAAGTAGAGTACTTAGTATTCGTGCTGTGTTTGTTGACCATAGTCAAGGCACAGTGTACGGTAGCTAAGTGATGTCTTCCTACACCGCATATGATGCGATTAGTTAGGAAAGTCGCGTGACTTTGTTGACCTTAGTTAAGGGTCATGTGGGTGGGTCTAATTAATCATGAAATGACGGGTAGAACTTGACTAGTACTTATGATTTGTTGACCTTAGTTAAGGTCATAGGTGCTAGGGGTAAAAACTTTTATCGGGAATTTCAAGTGTTGAAATTTGCAATGAGATTGCATACCTTCTATGTGATAGTTGGATCCCGATACCCACTGCGAGTAATTGTTACTCCTGGGAGAGTTTTGCACTTTGCAATTAGCCGATCAAGTAGGTGTCTAGAAAGGTGTCAACGGGGTTACGCCACTGGGAAAACGAGGTTTACTGTAATTTGGTCCGTGCGAAAGCACGGGGAACCTCCCTTAAAGTACCGACACTGGCCTGGCTGAAAGATTGGCGAACTTGTAGAGTGTAATTAATCCTGGCTAGTCTTTCCTTTTAGGGTTTGAAGGAAGATTTGATAAAAACAGTGGGAGCCATCCTGATTAAATAAAATAATAACCAATCTATTCTTGCAAGAGCGCACGCTGAGTGTTTTCTTCTCTCTCTCTCCAGGTAGCGACCATATCACGCCTTAATCAAGATAATAATATGGATGTATTAACCGAACCCGCTTGTTATACTGAGCTGGGGAAAGTTGGTCCCGCTCCAACTTATAATTGTTATAAGACAGAGCAGGAAATAGGGAATACCAGAATTCCTTTGCCGCCCAAACGAAGAAAGTGCATATGATGCATCTCCTTCGGGTGTGTTCATTACAGAGAACTATTTCTCAGTATCCTCTGAATCCTGGGTATTTAATACCGGGTCAGCATCCCAGATATGTAATCTGTTACATAGGGCTACAAAAAGGTAGAAAAACTGAGAACGGGTGATAAGTTTCATGAGACAGAAAACGGGGCAAGTGTTGCAGTCAAGTCTGTTGGTCACTGTCACCCTGTATTACCAATACATTGATTCTGAACAAATGCTATTAGATACCGAACCTGATATACAAAATCATATCAGTCTCTTTATTAGTAAAGGAATGATAAAATTTTGTATTGATGGATAATGTTTTGAACATTTCCTATATCAAAAGTTGATCGGTTCAGGCACGTTATCTAAAAGCATTGACGTTCTAAATCAAACTACAGTTCTTTAGTATACAGAACACACATAAAAGGAAGAGTTCAGAAATGAACGGATCCTTCTTGAGGTATTGTAGACTAGGTCACATCAATACGACCCGACTGGCTGAAGTTACATTTTAGATGCATATTTAAATTAGTTTGAATTTACATCTTGTGAAACTTGCCAGTCATGTCACAATGATTAGATGACCATAGCTCCGTTTGCTGAAAACTGAGAAAGAGTTAGTAAACTCTTGGGACTGATGCATGATGATGTATGTAAGGTCGCCTGTCTACACATGCCAGGACTGGTTCTTTATACTTCATTATATTCTCTGATAATCTCTCAAGATTCAGTCATACGTTCCTGTTGAAACATAAGTCCGAACCTTTTGAGGTATTCACAGAATATAAGTTAGAAGTAGAGAACCAATAACCGGGTATAAGTATTATGTCCTATGATGAGATCAGGGAAGAGAATACTTGTGCATGGCATTCCTGGACCATTCTAAAGGAGAATGAGATTCTCTCTCCGTATTACTCCTCTGAATACACCACAGCACAACGGTGTATCAGGGCGGAGCGATCACACAATATTAGATATCGTGTGCTCTATGATGAGTACTACTGAGTTTCCTATTTCCTTTTGGGAGTTATGCACTTATGAAGTTGCATACCTATTGAATAGGGTTCGATTCAAATCAGTGCCTACCATTCCATATGAGATATGGTATGGGAAGAGCCTATCTCTTAAGTAAGTTAAGATTTGGGATTGTCCGGCCTATGTCAAAAGCAAAATCCGGACAAGATCGAGGCAAGGTCAGTTCTGTAGAACTGGAAATGTTCCAGCTATACAAAACTGCAGCTGATTTGACAGAACCAAAGGATTCAATGGTCCCCGACGAACCTCAACCTCTCCGCCGATCTGGTAGGGTTCCTTATCCGCCTGAGAGATACCTTGGTTTCTCGATGACAGTGGGAGCATGGAATGCATCATGAGATGATGACCCAATTAGATTCGAGCAGGCCATCAAGAGTAGGGACTCTATAAGAATGGCTGGATGCTTAGCGGTCTGAGATGGAATCCATATACACCAACAAAGTATGGACTTTGGTTGCTAAATCTGAAGGGTTAAATCCCCATCAGGAGCAAGTATATCTTGAGAAGATTACTTGGTGTAGATGGAAAAGTTGAGACTTTCAAAGCTAGACTTGTTAAAGGTTTTAGTCATCAACCAGGTGTGGATAATGATGAAACCTTTTCTAGGGACTATGCTTGAGTCCATCCAGATCCTACTTGCCACGGCTACATACCATGACTACGATATCTGGTGGTTGGGTGCCATGACTACTTTTCTAAATAATGATTTACAAGAGAACGTCTATAAGAACACAGCCAGAGGGCTACGTAAACAGTGGGAGCAGCGGAAACGTGTGCAAGATGTTTTATGTGATGAAGCAGGCATCGCGGAGTTGGAACATCTGTTTTGATGAGTTATTTAAACAGTTTGACATCATCAAAATGGTAGATGAACCTTGTATATACAAAACGGTAGTAGAGAGTAAGGTGGTCATCCTCGTATTGTACGTGGACAACATACTCTTGATAGGAAAAGAGTTTCCTATACTACGATCGGTCGATCTCCTCTTATCACATGGATTCTCCAATAGGATCAAAGTAATACCTCCTAAATCCTGAGTTTTCATCTATGAGATAGATGTAATTGGATGCTAGGATTCTCACTAGATATAGTGAGATGGTATCAATCGATCCTGGGGAGAATCACTGGAAGGGTTCCAGGGTGATAAAGACGACTGAATGTCAGTCGCAGGCATTGTCTTTACCCTCAGTAAAGGGACGGTATGTTGGAAGAGTTCCAAGCTAGATACCGTGGCAAACTAGACGATAAAGGCTGGTAACATCGCTATTTAAGATACTACCAAAGAGGCAGTTTGGGTGTATATTGGTTCATAAGATGAACTAGGTTCCCACCATTGCGTGACAATGGAAGTATGGCTTTGGCTCTGGAACCCTGGTCCCATCAGTGACCCAGACGAATTCTGAGGCAGCATCACCAGATCATGGAGATAGTTGAACTCCAGGTTGATCGAGGTTAGGAGAGTAGACTCAGAGGACAACACGGCGGATCCACTCACGAAGGCCTTTTCCCAAAGAGAGACTTTTAGGGGATGGTTGAGTATTAGATACTACAACTACTGCTACAAATGGCCCTAGTGCAAGTGGGAGATTGTTAGTTATATGTATGCCCTAGAGGCCATTACTGTACATTGGATGTATATTGTAGTGGATGCTGGGACATATATAGGTAGGACTTTCTTGCTCGACATGATAGTACGCTATCTGGTTACTCTTTACCTTAACGTGTACACTGATTGTCTCTCTGTTACATGTTGGTAAAGCCCTTAGGACGTGTACTTGACTATCTGGACTATGATGCAGATCATACTAGTGGGGCCTGGATAGTCCATGAGTACATCCTTCAATGTTCCTAGTCGAGGGAATATCGAGACGGGGCATCGATATTCCAGAGTAGAATAGCGTATATCTTCTCGACCCATGAGATGGGCGATGGATGATCCCATATCCATTGGTGTCTGACATCAGAGATGGTATACGGGTGCTCAGTGGAGACTGGGTACACTGAACGGACTCGCCGAGAACTCCCAGATGGTATTATACCTCACGTCAGATGGCAGTTCTCTGGTGACACTGGTACAGCTTAGTCTGTTGACCCGAGATCGTCATAGAGTCTTGTGTGTCTCCCACTGTGCTTTGATTTCCACCCTACCACGGCTCTACTGAGTCATGCAAACAGGTGGTTTTTGGGTACAGTCCCGATTCACATGGAGGCAATGAGCGATAGGAGGGGATTCGTCTCTCCCGGTATTAGGGGTTGATGTTGCGCTATGCTCGACTGGCCATAACAGGAAATCCCTGGCCAGGGTTGCAGTGACCTACTGGTAAGTGTTATCAGTAGTTTCACACATGTCATGGACTTCACGTCGGCATGACTTATCGAGCTACCGGGGGTCTGACGTTTACCACCCATAGGCGAGATATTCGACATATCAGACGAACAGACCGGACTGTACGGTAAGTGTTACTGGTTGGATTCACAGGAGTGTGAGCGGGCTTGCTCGTCGATCTTCTGATCGCTCAATACCCGGGTGGCCGTTACGTTTAGCAGACCGCTTGCGGCTTGTGGGTGTTTGATATGATCATCATCTGCTGCCGGCGTATTGACGAGTCTTTAGAGTCCTACACAGAGGTTTCCTAGCTCAAGCGAAACGAAATAGGAGCGCATATGAGATATGTGCGGGACCGAGAATAATTCGTGTATGTGATACCGTGTTCCATTCTCGTGATGAATGTATTGATTGGTTATATGCAATATAACCTAGTTATCGAATCAAGGATCGATTCGATAAGCCGATACATTGGATACTAGCCGGTTATATGCGACATGACCGGATCATTGAATCAAGTGTTGATTTAATGATTTAATGTATAATTATGTATTTGATATATTATTTTGCATTAACTAGTATTGGTTCACTTTAAATGGATTTACTCACTTGAATTGCACATTGTATATGTGATATATTTTTTTGTGCACATGATTGTATCATGTTTGATGATACATTCTAGCTTGGTTTTGTGTAAAGAATTAAACCATGGTTAGTTAGTGGTTAGGGTATCATTTCTTTTACTTATTCATTTATCTATTTATTTGTTTTATTTATTTCATTTAGAAAAGATAAAGAGGAAAGAATGGTTGCTAGTTTTGTTTTTATTTGAAGCTTCTTGAAGCTTTGAACAAGTCCACCATTCTTGTCTCTTCTCTAACCCTAACCATTCATCTAACCTTAGTTAAATCTCTACACTAAACCATGGTTGAATATATGATAAGTATTCATTTTATTTTCTTTTTAAAAAACTTATCATAATCATTTTCTTTCTTCTTCTTCTTAATGAGCAAGAAAGAAAAGCTTGCTCCATCAATGGCAACTTGAGCTAATGAGTGAGAAATCCAATTCTAAAGTGAACCCACCTCCTATTTCTTCATCCTCTACCTCTTGCCAAGTAGTATAGGGTGTTTCCTTCACAAGTTTTCAAGGCTTGGTGAAGTTGGAGCTTGATCTTGTGATGCCTCGACGTAGATCATCTTCGGCATCGAACCAACGACCAAGCCCGCCCATTTCTCCGATGAAGCCGATGCTAGAGTTCGGGATCCGACTTGGACAGCGGAGGGACATCGTCGCGGAGCTTAGTAAGTGGTGGACCGGATCTACAAAGGTTGTAGTCACTTTCCTTTAGCATTTAATTCGTTTACTTGCTTGCATCGCCTATATATCTAGTTAACGATCCGTATTAGGTTTTCTCGGCACATGTAAAAATTCAATTGGGCATGTTTGATCACTTGTGAGACTTCATTAGTGTGCCTAGGAACCCTACATTCAGCTCCGCGATGAGAGCCATCAGCGACTGCAAACTGTTTGTTGCTAATGCTGGAGATGTGCGTCGGGCAAAAGGCTCTGCAGGCATGACGACCCAGGACTCAAAATGGACCGTATCTGCCGGAGCTGTCAAATCAGGAAGTGCAACAGGTTCCCCTGCGTTCTCGTCTTCTATAAGCCGCAGAACTGCAATCACAAATCATTCCCATTATGAGTGTTAATCTTTGTAAGGGAACTAGGAAAGAACGGGCCAGAGATAAAGCTTACCGACGCTGGACCTAAGTGCTGGGCGGGAAGATGAGCTGTGACCTAGCCTCGCCAAAATAACACTGGCGAGTTGGGACACCATCAGGCTCATCCCTAAAACATCAGACGGATGATGTAAGAATGGGGTCGGTATGAAAAATGATAAACAATAAAATCGAAAGTTACCTTCCATTGTCATCGCAAAAGAAGTAGGAGGAGCAAAATGGTCAGGCTGCCAGCCTCCCCAGTCTGCAGAACATCAAGAGTTGAAAAAGCGACAACTCTCGATATTGAAGATGATGATGTTGTCGGCATGCCCATACCTGAAACTAAAAAACGCATCAGCAAATATATCTGGTGAAGATAAAAATAAGCGTATGGTAAATGCAGCGAAAAATACCAATGGGCCCTACGGGAGTCAGTAGGACAGGGGCCACAGATTGTCCCCAAACGCTGCTAACCTCAACGCCCGCCTCAATAGAACCACTTCTATTCATAGAGAAAGTGGAATCAGAAGTAGCCAAGGTTCTTGAGTCAACAGCCATTGTCGCCACGCTATTGGTCCCGTAAGACGTCTGCAAGCCGCTAATAGAGGCAGTGACGTCAGGAGCAACAGGATCGTGCGTGTCAGGACCCAAATATTTGAGTTCATCCATGTAGGGGTTGGCCTGTTCGTCGTCTTTATTCTCCGTCTCCACAGGTAGCACAAGGACCTCTACCGAAGGGATTTCACCTTTTTCAGGGATATTAAAAACAGCCTGATTGCTAGAACTAGCGCCAGCTGTAAAAATATATAACAAGATGTTAATAAAGTAATCACTTCGACTAGGATAAATAAAATAGAAGATCTTTTTACACCTAAAGAGGCCCGAAGTTTGTCTTCCTCATGGAGATGGAGTGCTTCCTCTGCCTGAACCGTCCGAAGAGATGTTCTATGGGCATGCAACAGTTGACTTCTTCATCATCAGTCGATTCGGCGCCAGAAGCGGTTACCAAGGGATGTTTAAATTCTTTTTCCTATGATAACCGAGAGGGACCATGAACAAGAATCGTTAATCCCAAAGAACGCACGATAGTTTTTCGGGGAGGAATATCCGAAATATGACTACCAGATGGACCGCACACCGACACCTGCTTTAGAAATCATAGAAAGGAAAAATCAGTATTGTTCCCTCTGGAAAAATAAATAATAACTAAAAAAGCAATGGGAAAATTCCCCAAAAGAAGCATCACGTGCCCACACGTGATGCGCCTTGGAGTCAAAATTACAAGCATCACACTTAACAAATGGGACTAAAGTTGGGCCTCACGTGCCACACGTGAGCACCTATATACAAAGTATATAGGCACCTTCATAAAACAACTAGCAGGTCAGAAGGCGCATCACGTGGCAACACGTGATGCTCTTTTCTGGGACTGCTGCATATAGGTAAACCGCCCTAGTGCCATTGGGTCGCGTGCTACACGTGAGGGCTTCTAATGCCTTCTGAGTCGATAGATTTAAATTCTAAATAAAAGGGATCAGAACCCTATTTTGGAAATATTTTCCCCAATCTTTCTAAACAAGAGAGATTGTGCTCTGTAAATCAGAGCGCCGTTGGATCAAAGATCCAATGGTGATTAAAAATCACCAAGATATAGAATAAGTTCTGTAGGGAAAAATATTTTCCCAATTTTGTTAGAAACAAAAAAAATGTCTTCGGTAAAACATAAGTCCTTGTGTCAAAGATCCAACGGTGGATAAATTACCCTAATCAATTAAGAAATTTCTCAATGAGATATTTCCTCAACTGAATCAACAAATCAGCCTCCACTATATAAAAGACCCAAAACTTCAAGTCTTGTACAGAGGAACCCCTCCATAAACTTCAAGTTGAAAAATAAAGAAAACAGAGAGGAAAATCCCTTGGTAAGCAAAATAAAAAGAGAATTTAATTCTCAAACCAATAGTTTAACTCTTATCAAAGAACTTAGTTCTTCCTCTGGTTGAGATCTGCATAAGCAGATCTCCCCACAAGTTGAGAATTTAATTCTCATCGGGCAGATTCTGTTATGTAGATTCAAACCTAGGGGTAAGAATTAAGTTCGAAGAATTTAATTTTTACCAAAAGATAAAGGAATTTAATTCCTCTGATAAATTTAGGGTTTAACCCTACAGAAGAATTTAATTCTTATAAAAATAAGGGACCTGAAATTCATAAAACTCAGATCAAGAGCTCCATGCATATTAGTGTTCATTGCTACACAATAAAAGCTCACGTGTTTCCATGTGAACACCTTTGAGGAACAAAAAAGGAAAGACTGAGATCTCGCCATGTGACCCCCCGTGACCCGTGAGAAGTACTCTGTACTTATAAAAGAAAAAAGGGAATAAATCAAAGGCAGTTTCCATTTTTGGGGCGCCTCACGTGATCCAACGTGACCCAATAGTGCTTAGCGCCCAGAAAAGAACAAGGGAATAAACCCAAAGATACAGCGCCAACTTTCAAGCGCCTCACGTGACCCTACATGAGCGTCTCAAATTTTTAGTGTTTAACACTACTTCAAGAGCCTAACGTGACCCCACATGAGCGCCTCAAATTTTCAGTGTTTAACACTACTTCAAGAGCCTAACGTGACCCCACATGAGCGCCTCAAATTTTCAGTGTTTAACACTACTTCAAGCGCCTCACGTAACCCCACGTGAGCGACTCAAATTTTCAGTGTTTAATACTACTTCAAGTGCCTCACGTGACCCCACATGAGTGCCTCAAATTTTCAGTGTTCAACACTACTTCAAGCGCCTCACGTGACCCCACGTGAGCACATCAAATTTTTAGTATTTAACACTACTTCAAGTGCCTCACATGACCCCACTTGAGCGCCTCAAATTTTTAGTATTTAACACTACTTCAAGAGCCTCACGTGACCCCACATGAGTGCCTCAAATTTTTAGTGTTTAACACTACTTTAAGGCCTCAAGTGGGAGCATGTGAGCGCTGAGCATATACTAGTGTTTAACACTATGAGAGGCCAGCATTAGCCTAAATTAACCAAGTCTCCTTAAGCCAAAACCCATTTTGGTCATCAATCAGCCGAGCCCTTATTATACTAATGTTTTCTCAAAATTGATCTGAGTCTCAAAAATAGCTAATGAACTCCTGGCATCTAAGATGATGTTCGTCCCACCATGATCTCTCCGTTCAATCTGGAGTTCGGTTCAAGGTTACATCTCTCCATACCTCTGATACATGTCGTTGTAATTATTCAACGTCTTTAGAGAGATAGAGGGTCCCAACAACCAACGGCTCTTTTGGTACACTCCCAAACCCATGAGCATACCCCTATAGACCGTAATGTCTTTAAACTAACTATGGACCGCAACGTCCCTAAACTATACTCTATGGACTATGATTTCCTTAAACCCAATGGACCGCAACGTCCCTAAACTAAACTCTATGGATAGCAATGTCCCTAAACTAAAAATGGACTATGATGTCCTTAAACCCAACGGACCGCAACATCCTTAAACAAAACCCTCACCTCAAAAATGGTGATCTGTGGACCGCAATGTCCCTAAACTCAACTCTATAGACTATGATGTCCTTAAACTCTATGGACTATGATGTCCTTAAACCCAATAGACCACAACGTCCCTAAACTAAACTCCACGGACTATGACGACCTTAAACATGGATTATAATGTCCTTAAACCCAATGGACCGTGACGTCCTTAAAATAAAACGATATAGCCCAAATGCTCTTTGTTGGATCAAAAATGATCCTGAACCCCCGTTGAGTAGATCTTTGTCTAAAACTAGACTAACGTATCTTAACAAACATTTAAGTTGATCTTAATTTCAAACGAGATTAACGATCCTTAAACCAACCCAAACCCAAATCTAAGAAAATATGGATTTGGACTAATCCCCGCCCTACGGGCGACAACACAAATTAGTCTCCGTATACAATCCACGGGCAACCTAAAACAAAAAAAATACACATGACATGAAGTGAACATCTGGAGCAGGAGAAAGTGGTTATCGCTACGCGGTAACGTAATTAACTGCAGGGGCATGCGCCTGTATGGAAGAGCGTCCCTACAATCAAAAACCTCTCGTCAACAACGGGGAATCTGACGAAGTCTGCTACAACGGCAACATCCGTCTAAACCTTCGATATACGGTGCCATAAATCAGCATGGCATCTTCGGAGAGGTAGACAGATAAAACTAAATAGCATCTGCCCCCAAAATTTAGGCTAGACGTCCTAACGCCTCGGTCGCGTCTTTCGACGGTAAACAAATTCTGGCACGCCCGGTGAGACCTTTTCTTCTTTCCACTCCACACTTCATGTGTCATGTTTCGTAAAACAAATCGCGGTCTGCCATGGTTGCTTATGTATTCGAGGTACTAAGATTTGGTGTCTTGCCCCCGTGCAGAAAAGAAGATCAATGGCTTTCAGATGCACCAAATGCAACAACAACTCCCGCTCCGCCCCATCTGGAGGAGTAACTTACGGGCCCCAAGTGGCCTCCATCTTCGCAATGCCGGTGGAACATGTGACACAGGCCACCACTGGATTGTTCTTTAGAACGATGATCCCACCAGCAAGCTTTAGTGCCTCAGTGCCGTCACAGGAAGCTCCAAAGATGTCAGTCTTCGAATGGCTTGCAACTACCGCGGCCCCTCTCAACGGGTAGTCCAAGCCTACAGCCTCATTCTTCAACAGGCTGAGCCTAAGCTCAAATGGGCCCACGAAGAGGCTCGCAATACCGGCGAAGGCTATCCCAACTCCTGCGGCGGGTAAAGTCATCCAAACTACTTCCCCTATTTGAAAGTCGGCCTTCGACAGGTTGACCATTCCTTCCAAACGGATGTCAGTCTTTGATAGGCTGGTACCAACAACAGCCTCTCCTCAAATCCGGGGGCAGGACGAAATTACTCCGACGATAAAGGTGATCCCGGCTACATGACAAGCTCGACGTCGTCACTGGCGCCGAGTGAAGAAAGCTGGGAACAATTCCCCTTCTAGACTTACCCCACTAGCTCCAGTGGTAGAAGTCGATACTGCTGTTCCAACTGGGAAAAGCTTTGAGCTGCTCAGGAGAGTGCGCAAGAATTCTCCAACTGCCGTGTTGAAAGGTCTCTTCCACCTGTGGAAAATATTACAAAGGCAAACCCGGAATAACCCCCTCAGCGGCTGTCCTCCAAAATCCACAGGGTCTAGCGAAGAGTCCAAGACTCTGTAATTGATCAAGACTACTGCCGCAGATCGAAGAAAATGAATGCCCGGCAAGAGGAGGGTCATCACGCCATCGTACCACGGAAAATATCGTCTGCAATAGCCCCCTCAACTTCGACCACCCATGAAAGGAGAAGGACGGAGAAGATCCCCGTGTCTACGAAAAATCTCAAGGCGCTGAATCTAGACGCCCTAAGTCTGGAGGTATGGTAGTGCACACCGTCTACATGGCTTTCGGAAAAGAGGAAAGCCGTGCTTCTATGGGTCATCAACTACTTATGCGGTCAGTAACAAAGGCTCAGGAGCAACAACAGAAACTCCTGGAGATGATGACAAAGATGGCCGCAGTCACTGGGCAGAAGGAAAGTCCGGAAACTTCGTCGGATCAACGCCAGAAGCAGGAAACCGACGCCGAGTTCTTACGAAGAATTCTCGAGAAAAAAGATAAAGAGGCCACGGAACAAGCGGCTAACATATAACATATGGCGCTCCTCTTCCAAGATATGGTAGGAATGATGGTCCAGCCGGACCCTCCAGCCGAAGATCCCCCAATAATCATTGAAGAAGACAGAGGGGAGACATCAAACCCTTTTCCAGCTTTATCAGCAGCCAGGGAGGAGACGATATCGAAAGCTGCGCTTGATGAGTACATAGCTTAACAAATAAGAGCTTATCAGGCAAATGAAGCTACTGGCCAAGTCGTCAGAACTGGACGACCCTATCCAAGCTGATATGATAAAATTAAGTACCAGCCAGGATACACGATCAAACTAAATTTCACGTGTACAAGGGGACAGGAAACCCCTATCAGCACGTCGCTCAGTTCAGGGTTCTATGCGGCAATACTGGAGGTGGCGACAAATTGCTACTCCGCCAATTCGTCGGTATCTTAGCGGATACGGCATTTGAATGGTACTCGGAGCTTCCAAATGACTCCATCAAAACATTCACGGAATTGGAGTTACTATTCACCCAGTGTTTTGCAAGCGCCAGCGAACGCACCCCGATCACAGCATTGATCAATGCCAGGGTGAAGCCAGGAGAGACTTGAGTTCAGTATGCAATTCAGTGGCGGAACCTATGGTCGAGATGTGAACAACGAATAAAAGAAGCTCCTGCTGTGGGCATGTTCGTAGGGACTCTAGATCCGCAGGCAACTATATCCCAATTCATGATGTTCTTCAAGCCGACGACTTTCCAAGCCTTGATCGACAAGCTGGCCCAAATGGACCAGATGGGTCATATACCGTCCTCCTAAAAAATGGAACTTCTAAATGAAAAGGTTAAAGGGAAAGCTACCTTCGTCACCAACGCTCAACAACAGCTAAGTGATCCGAAACCAGCTGCTCGCCAAAACGATAAACAGCGATCACTCAGAGAAAAGTTGAGACTTCCTTACTCATTCCCTTAGGATAAAACGAGAAGACTGTTCGAACTGGCGGTACGCAACAGGCTCATCACTCTACCAGATCCGAGACGCCCACTACAACCGGGTAACGTCAACAATCCCAATTACTGCCCCTACCACCGAATATTGGGCCACCCAATCAAAGATTGCTTCGTCTTCAAAAAATGGATTGAGGACCAGTAACAGCAAGGCAAATTCACGTTGTCTAAAAACTGGAAGGTAAACCTGCCACAACCACATGCTCCGAAAAAGATCGACACGCCGGGGGCATCATGCTCGTTTATAGAGGAAGCTCCATGGGAAGTTGTTCGTTCAGCTAAGACCAAAAGAATGCTGAAAGATCTTCAAGTATGCCCGGAAATCAGGTGGAAAAGCCTGCTAGAGCTAGAAATCATTTAGGGAATGCTGAAACCACGCCCAACATCGAAAGTTAGTAGCGATGGGAAAAATACCCAGGCCCAACCGTCAATGTTTTCGAAGAAGAAGAAGAACACCAAAAGTCCCGCGCAATATGACGACAAACGCACGGACCTGGAAAAGCATATTAACGTGCTGGAAGAATATAACCAGAAGGCGCGAACCCCGGTCACACTCCAAGAGTTTCTCAACCTGTAACACCTTAGAATACGATTAGGGGTTAATTATGTGATAATGCGGGTTTTTATGAAAAGTTAACCGATAAATATTTTAATATATTTTATTATTTTTAAATTAATATTTTAATATTATTTTTGATACTTGCACATAACTTATGCATGTTAACCATAATATTTTTGTAACATGGCATGTTAGTGTACAAATTTAATTGTTGGTTTAAAATGGAAGAAAATGGGGGTTTTCTTTTAATTTTGAATTTTGGTGAGAGGGAATGATGAGCTAGGAGACATGGGGGACAAGGCATGGCTAGCATTTATGGAGGAGAGAGAAAGGGGCATGGTTGACTCTCACCCCACTCATCTCACTCTCACAATTGTTTCTCAAACCATTATTTCTCTCCTCACACACTCTCTCTCCCTCTCTTTTACAACAGCAGCAGCAGCCCCCCTAACCCTCATTGCTTCTTCTTCTTCTTCTTCCCTCCATTCAAGCCCGAATCTCCATTAAAATCCATCCTCTCTTCACTAAACCTCTTGTTTAACACTTCTAGTGAGTTCTTGAGGCAAATCCTAGCCTTTGAAGGCAAGGTTAGCAAGTTGAGCCATCACTAAACCAACTTGAGGTAAAGCCTAACCTAATCACTTTCTTGCTAAATTTGTAGTTTAATTAGCTTAAAACAGTGTTTAAGTGGATTTTTGTGCTAATTATTGTGGTTCAAGTGGAGACTAGATTAAGTTAAGTTTTTATGACTTGTTTAACTTAACTAAGTGTTATTAGTGTCGTTTAATCCATGTCTTTGCACCAGGTTACACTAAAACCCCATATTGTATTAAACTAGTGTTAATTAGTGTTTTAGTTAAGAATTATTTCCGTTTTAGGATCTGCTTTCACACCAGTTACTTCAGGAAAAAGTTGCGTTTACTGGAGCATGTTTACGGGACTAGGAACACACACAAAGCACGAGACCCAAGTTCTTTTTCCAGGCCATAATTAAATATGTTCTAGCCGCAATTTGCGGCCAGATGGTGGTGATGTGTGTCGGGGTTTGGGCTACGGGTGTCTGCTGCATATTTAAGGTGTTTGGTATATGAAACTTTTCATAGTTCAGCTCGTATCAAAATATGGAACCAATTACCTTGTTTTTAGCACTTTTAAACTTGCACGACACGTACGTTATGTGAGTGGGTTTGGTGTTTGCTGTGTGTTGCAGCATGTCGGGGTGGTTTCAGACGATGTACACATGTTTTGGTGTTTCGAATGCATACGCGTTTAGCTTGCGACGCTAGTTTCTCGTATGTCTTGATATCGCGTTTCTACTGGATTTTAGCCTTATGTGTATTGCGTTGTGTAAATTCCAGGGTCACAGGCGGGGACTTCGAACGCCGCGAAGAAGGAGAAACAGGTGGTCCGATACACTTAGCTCGAGATCACCGGTGAGTAGATTTAACATCTACGGGGAAATCACCCGTATGGCGTTATGCGTCAGGGCTTGATAGGATATTATAGTCGCATATTCATATTCGTATAGGTTGCTTTTGCATAAGCATCATTACATGCCATTATATTGTTGTGCTCGATTTAGTACTTAGTGGACACTGCACTATTACTGACGGTTTATGTGCACGAGCACTAATTTGCATGCTACACCCACACCGTCGGTAATTACCATGACACGCCTATACACATATACAGTATTTTATCGTTATCGACATTGGCGCATGACTTGGCATACATATTATACACTCATACTAGCGTATATACCCACTTGTGCATCCATACCTGCATACATATACATTTGCACGTACATAGATGATGCTGGCTTCAATTTTGGAGAAATTAGGAACCGCATGATATATTTATAAAAACGGGATACATTTAAAAGAGAGTTTTCCCCTTTTGCTCATAGTACGATTTTATGCCGCATACGTCACATAGCATTGAGTTTTGGGATTTCATGTGATTTCTGGATTTTTGAGAACCGAAGTATTATTTTAAGAAAGAATGCATAGTTTGAAAACCCAGTTTCTCTTGATATTATATTTCGGTGCGTCCACCATGCGTTTTCTTGGTTCTGAGACGTGTTCTAGAAACCCAATTCGAGAAGTTGGATGATCCTTTTGCGGGCTCATGGTGGACCCGGTAAGGTACCCCGGGACAAGAAAGGGATGTCGCGCAGTAGACGATAAGCCTGGCCGAGGGACTACTACCTACCGGTGATTGGTTGGACCTGGCGGTTATCCGGAGGATACTGACCAGAGTCGAGAGATGGATACGGGCCGACCAATACTGCCAGGGCCCAAGGGCCAATTCCGCAGACGGAGCCCGTGGGCCGATGCGGACTGACGGAGCCCGGTATATGAGAATTTGCGTGTCGATGCTGGACACGAGTATTTCACGATATTTTCGAGTGCCGATGTTGGGCACTCATTTTTCCATGAGATTTACAGGATATGAGGGACGATGAGATTGACGGCGCCTGAGTTATTTGGATTTGGGGTGTATTTGGTAGACACCGGGTTTTTCTATAATGATGATTCGTGTGGATGATATTTTTATCCCATGCTCAGCATTCATTGATACGCATTGCATCATGTATTTGTAGTGCCTGATAGAGTATCTTGCATGATTATTGCACACCCAGATTCTCATATTGATGTTATCAAATTGCACATGTTAGAGTATCGCAGTACGTGCATACTTGTGATTACCTGTATATGTTATTTACTATTCACGAGTTGGCAACTCACCCCGTTGTGCCACAGTGTTTGCAGGTTGACTCTCAGAGTAGTCGCGACAGGGCTACATCATTGTATCTTTTTGCTACGGATACCACTGCAGTTGGCGTTTGAGCCGTTTTGCTTATAGATGGGTTTGTGGGTATCCGTTTATATTTCATTGTACACTCTATTGTATCTTGTACTCTCCATCTACCATTTCATGTATTTACTTAGCGACCAGTTGTGAGGACGATATTTTATATTATTTTTACTCTGGATATCAAGCTCATGTGAGCCGACTTTATTTATGCAGTTTTATCTTTTATGTTGTTTTCCACTTATATTGTTCATTTCTTCGCTACGGCGTCGTATATTATTCTCGTGGTGATTGTTTCTGCCATTGGGCGTGTTTGCTTCCGTTTGGGGATGCTTTATTTATATTATATGTCGTTTTACTTATATCAGGTGTTGTACCCGTTTCGGGGGTAGTTTTTACAAAGTAGGTGCTGCCGAAATTTTTAAGAAAATAACTTAAACTTGAAAGATTTTTACTCGAGGTTTCCAAATGTTTTTAACAAATGTTTTCATCACTTTCTTATATGATGGTTTAGATTTCTGGGTTTTCGGTTTACTTAAAATGCGTTACGCCAGTAGACATTGCGCGGTTTAAGTGCCGGTCAGGGGCCGAACTTTGGGTCGTGACAAAGTTGGCATCAGAGCCTAGGTTTTACCTTTCGGAGTGTAGAATGACCTTGGTATGATGGAGTAGGTAGCTTAAGCAGAGTGGCGTAGCGTGTATATGTTCCGCAACATACTCATGACACGGTACTCCGCCTAAATGTACTTAGGACTTATTGGTTGAAATCCCTTCATGATTATATACATTCTTGTGATTCGATTTCCGTATTCTTATCGAATCTTGTTTTCATTTCCAGCCACTATACCGCCGAAGACTACTGGGGCGCATAGAGTGGCCGCGAGAGCCGAGGGCAGAGTTGGCTCGTCTGAGACAAGGATTGATCAGGGCAGTACGCCCGTTGTTTCGGAGAAGATCGATCCACCCTCTCTTGGTCGTATTGCTAGTCTTGAGGCCGGTATGCAGGACTTGCGCCAGATGGTAGGATCACTAGTTGAGGCCAGTAGAGCGCAGCGACAGGAGGTTGACCCACCTGTTACGGGGACCGCAATGGTACCTACAGTTCAGGCAGTTGCAACTGCCGCTACGGAGGTGATCGCAGTATCATTATCTGAGTTCATGAGGCTGAAGCCTCCGGTCTTCACAGGCACTGATGCAGCGGAAGATCCACAGTCATTTATCGACCGGATGGCCAGGATATGTCGTTCAGTTAGATGCTCCGACACGAGATGGATGGAGTTCATGAGCTTTCATCTGGAAGGTCTTGCGCAGAAGTGGTGTGAGTCTCTAGAGAAGGGCAGAGCCGCAGGTCTTCCTCCCATGACCTGGGTTGAGTTCGTGACGGTGGTCCTTGCCCATTTTGTTCCGCAGAGAATCAGGGATGCCCGAGCGCGCGGTTTCGAGTCGCTACGCCAGACTCCGGAGATGATGGTGGCAGAGTACAACGTACAGTTTACTGAGCTATCTATGTATGCCCCGTATTTGGTAGTTACTGAGGAGATGCGGATAAAGAGGTTTGTTCGAGGCTTGCTTACCCAGTTTTTTCTCGCCATCAGTGCACAGCATTTTGATACTTATGCAGCAGTAATGGATGCAGCCCTATTAATCGAGGAGCGTCTTGCCGAGACTTCGGTAGCTCCAGAACCGAAGAGGGTTTGTAGTGGTGTATTAGCACAGAGACAGCCGTTTAGACACCGCGACAGGTTTCGTTCAGGTACGGAGGTAGCAGAGGCTTGGGACGAGGTCAGTTATTCAGCTCTTATCCCTGGGAGGGCCAGAAGTCATCATCTGGATGTTTCCGGTGCGGGAGTTCTTATCATCGTGTTCGAGATTGTCAGGAGCCATATGAGGGCGAGACAGTCATACCACATGTCACTTTACCACCTTCACCACCTCAGAGGGTGTTGCCTCTTGCACCTATTGTTGCTCCGCGTCAAACCTATGCACAGAGTGATCGTGGTCGCGGAGGATTTGTTCAGAGAGGACGGGATGACCAAGGCAGAGGGCATCTAGCTGCCGGTAGAGGACCGCCAGTCGCAGATAGAGGGCAGGCATGGGTCTTTGCTTTGACTCATCAGGACGTGCAGGCGTCCAAAGCAGTGGTTTCAGGTACTCTTTCAGTATGTTCTTTTGACGCACACGTGTTGTTTGATCCAGGATCTACGCACTCATATGTTTCCACACACTTCATGTAGAGATTGGGTAGAGAGTCATATTTGTTAGATCAGCCGCTTGTTGTGACCACTCTTGTTGGTGAGTCGTTTATTGCGAGACACGTGTTCTGGTCGTATGTTGTCCATATTGGTGAGAGAGTTGTCCGTCGACTTGATCCTTCTTGAGATATTGGACTTCGACGTTCTCCTGGGCATGGACTGGTTAGCTACGTGCTATGCGTCTGTGGACTGTCGCGAGAAGACAGTTAGGTATTGTTTTCCCGGTGAGTCAGTTTTTGTTGTGCAGGGGGACCGTGGTGCCACCCCTCACAGTTTGATTTCGGCCCTTCACGCTAGTCGACTTTTGAGGAGAGGATGTCAGGGATTCTTGGTTTCCATTCGTGATACTGGAGCCACAGTAGATACATTGGACCGGGTTCCTATCGTACGAGAGTTTTCTGACGTCTTTCCCGATGAGTTGCCTAGATTGCCGCCAGAGCGTGAGATAGAGTTTTGCATTGATCTGATTCCCGGCACGGGGCCGATTTCTATACCGCCTTACCGGATGGCCCCGGCGGAGCTTAGGGAGCTGAAGGATCAGTTGCAGGAGTTTCTAGATAGGGGACTTGTACGTCCGAGTGTTTCGGGGAACTCCTGTTCTGTTCGTCAAGAAGAAGGACAGCGGTTTGAGATTGTGCATCGATTATCATCAATTGAACCGAGTTACGGTGTAGAATAGGTACCCTTTACCTCGCATTGACGATTTTTTTGATCAGCTCCAGTGTTCGGAACATTTTTCTAAGATTGACTTGCGATCAGGCTACCATCAGTTGTGGGTTCGGCAGGAGGATATTCCGATGACGTCTTTTTGCACGCGTTACGAATACTATGAGTTTTTAGTTATTTCGTTCGGACTCACCAACGCCCCAGCAGTGTTTATGGACTTGATGAACCGCGTTTTCAGGCCATATCTTGATCGGTTCATCATCGTATTCATCGATGACATCTTAGTGTACTCCTGGAGCCGAGAGGAGCACGAGCAGCACTTGCGTATTACGTTCCAGACCTTGAGTGAGTATCAGCTGTTCGCTAAATTCTCCAAGTACGCATTCTGGCTCGACAATGTTGATTTCTTGGGTCACATGGTGACGAGAGATGGCAGATGTGTGGACCCGAAGAAGATCGAGGCCGTTCAGCGTTGGCCCGGATCAGTATCAGTTATAGAGGTTCACAGCTTTCTAGGACTGGCCGGCTACTACCGACGATTTGTTCAGGATTTCTCCCATATCGTTGCACCGTTGACCGGTTGACCCAGAAGGGAGTCCCTTTTGTTTGGACGGAGGCGTGCGAGCATAGCTTTCAGCAGTTGCAGACTCGTTTGACTACGGCGCCGGTGTTATCATTGTCTTCAGGATCGGGTGGCTTTGTGGTATATTGTGATGCTTCTCGGGAGGGGCTAGGCTGTGTATTGATGCAGCACGGTAGGGCTATTGCATATGCTTCTCGGCAGCTGAAGAAGTATGAGCAGAACTACCCCACTCACGATTTAGAGATGGCTACAGTAGTGTTTGCACTCAAGATCTGGAGACATTACCTATACGGCGAGTCGTACCAGATATTCACGGACCACTAGAGACTGAAGTATATATTTCAACAGCGAGACCTGAATTTGAGACAGCGCCGTTGGATGGAACTAGCGAAGGACTACGATTGCGAGATTTTGTATCTGTAACAACCCCAAATTTCCGATACAAATTTTTCAAAATATATTTTTTTATAAAAATCCATAAAGGAGTATTTTAACCTGAGCACAATATATAAGAAATTATTTTGTTTTTAAATAACTCCATTTTTAATGTACATAAAATTGTTTTAAAATTAAAGTATACTTGGGGTATTTAATGTTGCTGTTACCACTTTAAGTAATTATTTCACACCATAATTACAAGAAGAAGCTTGTAGCCATTAGTAACACCGTGCACTACTGAACCAAGCCACCAGAGTTCAAATCCCCTGCCCCCACATTATTTTTATATTGTTTTTATTTTAAATCCTTTGGAAGTCCAACAGTCCACATACCGTAACTTCTAAAAGTTGAACTGTACCTGAAAATGTTAAGGGACCAGAGGCTTAATCAGGCAACCACCATCTCTCGACACCTCGACTCGGCCAGGATCGGCCGAGTCGGCCGGTGGACCGACCGACTCGGGCCGGCACCGCCGACCGGACTTGGCCGGACGGCCGAGTCGTCAACTTGAAAAGGTTAGCTTTTGGGCTACCCTACCCCCCTGCATACTCTAAATTCTTTAATAATTTCTAGAGGGCACATTAACTCTCATTTAATCGATTTTTAATACATTTTCCCTATTTTTTCACAATTTTTTTTATCAAAAACCCTTCACCTACCCTACCCTAGCCTGCTCTATAAATACACCCCCTACCCTCTACCCTCTCATCCCAAAATCCTAAGCTCACTCTCTTAAAATCTTCTCAAGAGTTGTGTACTTTGAAAACTAGTTCGCGGCGAAGCTCCGACGAAATTCCGGCGGAAATTCCAGCAACGTTTTTAGGAACAACCGGCGACGAAGCAACGCCTCGGTAACCTCTCTAGTCCCCCCTTCACTCCTTTGCTTAATCGAAACCCGTAAGTCTCATTCTATCCCTCTTTCTATTTCTCTAAAATACTAAATTACGAAACCCGACGGAATTGGAACAAATCCGATTTCCGATTCGGTTTTCTATAAAATTTCACTTCTCATCAATATACTCATGCTTAAATATCTTTATGTTGACTGTTAAACATTTAACAAACAATTTGAACAAGTTTCATCACATGAAATGATAGCTTTTCCAATTTATCGTATTTTTCACTTAAATACCACAATATTTCGATTTCACATTTAACCCTTTAACTTTTCTATACATTTAAAGTAGAGCACGAGGTAATGACCTACCTCCACACACACGTATATACAACCTAAACGATATCATCAAAACTTAGAATACGATAAAACAATAATTTCATTTAAATACCATATTCTTAATAAAATCATTTCTAAAAGTTTTAGCTTTGATACACTTTTAAATAAATATCTCTTATTAGGAAAACGCGATAAGTTGTGGACATCGATCGTTTATCTAAACCAGACTTTGTGATGTCTAGGCTAGGCAAGTGTGAAAAGGTAACTTTAAAAGGCCCGTCTCACGATTCGTGAGCGGATCCCTCCTTTCCTCATTTGTACTTACCTGGCCATAATTGGCGATGAAGAGGCGATTTGAGGCTTCTAACGACTTGTCGTTTAGACCATTTAGAAATAAGCTAGTTGTCTTAGAAAACCCTAGAATCTAAAATACGGAAAATTACACTTTGCAAATAAATACCTTTTACTTTATAAAACCATTTTCTAAAGGAATAGTATTTTACAATCTTTGCAAAGTGCCGCTACAACCCATTTTTGGGGAACCCATTCGGGATTGTGCGGTTTATCGCACACCCTCGGGCTAGTAGTATGAGATTCAGACCTCCGCAAGGAGCATTCGGTCTCGAAAGGTTTAAAATACGACATCTTAAGAAAATGAGATTTTTGGAATATAAAATATTTATTAAAATTATTTTTTGTATAAACATATGTATATTTATCATTTAAATATCTATTTTATTATAATATAAATTTTCCACCTTTTTCTAAAAATCACAAGAATAAATTTTACACTAAAATACAATGAACTTCAAATAATCAATATTAAAGATAAATACCCTTATTTATAAAACTAGGATATTTTCACTAGATATGTCAGAACATAAAATCCACCCTCATTACAGCTCTAAAGACGAACAATAAATACTTGAGGTGTATTTTGAAAAGTATATAAAAGTATTTTTACATAAAACCCCCTCAAGTTTATAAATTACCCTAAGGACCCTAGCAGTTATAAGACTTCGATTCATATTTCTGATTGTCTGACTCGGGTTTGAGTCTGATTAATCTGACTTAAATATGGTTCAAGTCAATCTATAATCTACAAGATTCCAATTCAATATGAACACATGAATCCATGAATACAATTATCAATTTATACAACTTAACTGAACTGAACCGTGGATATATATTCTTTTTACATGATTCTCAGTATTCCATTTACATGACTCTACGGTTACAACCGTTTCCTGATATCATGGTTTCGGTCAGTCAGTCAATCAATCTTACAATCAATACAATTTATAAGATAACAATACAAATAAGACATCGCGGGGTTTAAGGGGTAAATTGGTACGGATGGTGTTAAAAGTGGTACGAGACTGTAAGACTTAATACACCTAATATGAATCCAGTTGCTGTTGTACCGTGGCATAAACGGTTCTTTGTACTATACGCGCCTCTAGTCTCTGGCATATAGAGACTCCTCTCGTATACACTGGCATTCTTCTGTACCAAGCTACAAACAACAACGTTAATACGACATTACTACAAAATAATACATATTAAAAAGATACATTCTTATTCTGTCTATTCTACTTTTCTCTTACCTTTGGGACTTACCGAGCGACCTGTTCGCTGACGACATTCTATTTCTTTCTTTTTTGAATGTCGTCAGGTGATTTGGACCCAGAAGGGATCGAGCCATCTCAAGAAGACTTGGAGCAGTTTGCCGAAGACCCTGCACTTTAGTTTCATTTTACACTTTTCTTCTCTGTACTTTTCATTTCCTGTTATGTCACTGTTTAGGCGTCTTTTTATTTCAGTTGTATTTCCTTTCATGCATTGTACAAAGAATGTTAATAAATAAAAGTTGTTATTTTTATTTCTTGTCTCTTGTGTATTTATTTTATATTGCTTAGATACGCTTAGCGTATGTACTTCTGAGTATATACGTAGCGGATCTCGTCGTGTCCCCTTCGCCGTACTCTGGGAAGCGGGGTGTGACAGGTTTTGTTGGTGGCCCATGCAGGTCGAGCTGTATGGAACCCTAAGCAATATAAAACACAAGAACCAGCAACTAAAACATTCTTTACAATTCATGTTCCTTGAATCTTTCAATTTCATATTCCTTGAATCTTATCATTTCATGTACTTGAATCTGTCATAACCCAAATTTTTCTTCAGGGTTATGGATTCCCCGAACAACACCAGCACCAATGTCAACAACACACCTCCACCACTACCACTCACACCTGTCGTTCCTGCTCCATTCAACGAGCAAACGGTTCTGCTTGAGGAAATCCGAAGCCTCCTGGTTGGACTGTAGCAGCAGACTTCTATATTATTGAACCGACCAGAAGTAGAAGCAACCGTCAGGAAACGCTCTGCCACCCAGATGGACAGAGGAACCTACACTACACAACCTGCAAAACCCAAGAGACAGAAGGAAACAATTAACCAGTCAAGTTCAGGATTTTGCTACTACTGCCATCGGAATGGACATTTGATAAAGGACTGTAAGCGCGCAAATGGACAGTGCCAAGTTTGCGGCGCATCCAATCATAGAATTGGAGACTGTCCCTATACACGCAACTCAGCCCACACACCCACTATCTACCCGCAGCAGCCATCTATCCAGACTCCTGCACCTAGTTTTGCACTCCCGGCACCACATCCACGTAGACCACCTTTACCTCGACAATCAGCATTGTACCAACTTGCACTAAGAAATGTGCAGAGACGCCAGGCATATAATTTGGCAGCCGTAGAAGCTGATACGGTTGGTCAAAATAACCCTGGTAATTCTCTTCAACCTTTTTCACACCCTTGCATCACTTTGTCATTCTTCATACTCTCACCAAACTTTTCTTGAATTTGTTACACTTTCCTTTTACAAATTTCGAGGACGAAATTTTTATAAGGAGGGTAGAATGTAACAACCCTAAATTTCCGATACAAATTTTTCAAAATATATTTTTTTTTCAAAATCCATAAAGGAGTATTTTAACCTGAGCATAATATATAAGTAATTATTTTGTTTTTAAATAACTCCATTTTTAGTGTACATAAAATTGTTTTAAAATTAAAGTATACTTGGGGTATTTAATGTTGTTGTTACCACTTTAAGTAATAATTTCACACCATAATTATAAGAAGGAGCTTGTAGCTCATTGGTAACACCATGCACTGCTGAACCAAGCCACCAAAGTTCAAATCCTCTGCCCCACATTATTTTTATATTGTTTTTATTTTAAATCCTTTGGAAGCCCAACAATCCACACACCGTAACTTCTAAAAGTTGAACTGTACCTGAAAATGTTAAGGCACCAGAGGCTTAATCAGGTGACCCCCCATCTCCTGACATCTCGACTCGGCCGGGATCGGCCAAGTCGGCCGGCGGACCGGCCGACTCGGGCCGGCGTCGCCGGTCGGACTCGGCCAGACCGCCGAGTCGTCAACTTAAAAGGTTGGCTTTTGAGCTACCCTACCCCCATGCATACTCTAAATTCTGTAATAATTTCCAGAGAGCATATTAACTCTCATTCAATCCATTTTTAATACATTTTTCCTATTTTTTCACAATTTTTTTATCAAAAACCCTTCACCTACCATACCCTAGCCTCCCCTATAAATACACCTCCTACCCTCTACCCTGTCATCCTAAAACCCTAAGCTCACTCTCTCAAAATCTTCTCAAGAGTTGTGTACTTTGAAAACTAGTTCGCGGCGAAGCTACGACGAAATTCCGGCGGAAATTCCGGCAACGTTTTTAGGAACAACCAGCGACGAAGCAACGCCTCGGCAACCTCTCTAGTCCCCCCTTCACTCCTTTGCTTAATCGAAACCCGTAAGTCCCATTCTATCCATCTTTCTATTTTTCTAAAATACGAAATTATGAAACCCAACGGAATCGGAACAAATCCGATTTCCGATTCGGTTTTCTATAAAATTTCACTTCTCATCAATACATTCATGCTTAAATATCTTTATGTTGACTATTAAACATTTAATAAACAATTTGAACAAGTTTCATCACATGAAATGATAGCCTTTCCAATTTATCGTATTTTTCACTTAAATACCACAATGTTTCGATTTCACATTTAACCCCTTAACTTTGCAATACATTTAAAGTATAGCACGAGGTAATGACCTACCTCCACACACACGCATATACAACCCTAAACGATATCATCAAAACTTAGAATACGATAAAACAATACTTTCATTTAAATACCATATCTTAATAAAATCATTTCTAAAAGTTTTAGCTTTGAAACAGTTTTAAATAAATACCTCTTATTAGGAAAACACGATAAGTTGTGGACATCGATCATTTATCTAAACCTGACTTTGTGCTTTCTAGGCTAGGCAAGTGAGAAAATGTAACTTTAAAAGGCTCGTCTCACGATTCGTGAGCGGATCCCTCTTTTCCTCATTTGTACTTACCTGGCCATAATTGGCGGTGAAGAGGCAATTTGAGGCTTCTAATGACTTGTCATTTAAACCATTTAGAAATAGGCTAGTTGGCTTAGGAAACCTTAGAATCTAAAATACGGAAAATTGCACTTTGCAAATAAATACCTTTTACTTTATAAAACCGTTTTCTATAGGATTAGTATTTTACAATTTTTGCAAAGCGCCGCTACAACCCATTTTTGAGGAACCCGTTCGGGATTGTGCGGTTTATCGCGCACCCTAGGTCTAGTAGTTCGAGATTCAGACGTCCGCATGGAGTATTCGGTCTTGAAAGGTTTAAAATACGACATCTTAAGAAAATGAGATTTTTGTAATATAAAATATTTATTAAAATTATTTTTTGTATAAACATATGTATATTTATCATTTAAATATCTATTTTATTATAATATAAATTTTCCACCTTTTTCTAAAAATCACAAGAATAAATTTTACACTAAAATACCATGAACTTCAAATAATCAATATCAAAGATAAATACCCTTATTTGTAAAACTAGGATATTTTCACTAGAAATGTCACAACATAAAATCCACCCTCATTACAGCTCTAAGGACGAACAATAAATACTTGAAGTGTATTTTGAAAAGTATATAAAGGTATTTTTACATAAAACCCCCTCAAGTTTATAAATTACCCTAAGGACCCTAGCAATTATAAGACTTCGATTCATATTTCTGATTGTCTGACTCAGGTTTGAGTCTGATTTATCTGACTTGAATATGATTCAAGCAAATCTATAATCTACAAGATTCCAATTCAATATGAACACATGAAAAATTAATACAATTATCAATTTATACAACTTGACTGAACCGGACCATGGATATATATTCCTTTTACATGATTCTCAGTATTCCATTTACATGAATCTACGGTTACAACCGTTTCCTGATATCATGATTTCGGTCAGTCAGTCAATCAATCTAACAATCAATACAATTTACAAGATAACAATACAAATAAGATATCACGGGGTTTAAGGGATAGATTGGTATGGAAGGTGTTAAAAGTGGCACGAGACTGTAAGAATTAGTACACCTAACATGAATCCAGTTGTTGTTGTACCGTGGCATAAACGGTTTCTTGAACTATACGTGCCTCTAGTCTCTGGCATATAGAGATTCCTCTCGTTTACACTAGCATTCTTCTGTACCATGCTACAAACAACAGCATTAATACGACATTACTACAAGATAGTACAAATTAAAAAGATACATTTTTATTCTGTCTATTCTACTTTCCTCTTACCTTTGGGACTTACCGAGCGACCTGTTCGCTGACGACATTCTATTTCTTTCTTATTTGAATGTCGTCAGGTGATTTGGACCCAGCAGAGATCGAGCCATCTCAAGAAGAATTGGAGAAGTTTGCCGAAGACCCTGCACTTTAGTTTCATTATACACTTTTCCTCTCTGTACTTTTCACTTCCTGTTATGCCACTGTTTAGGCATCTTTTTATTTCAATTGCATTTCCTTTTATGCATTGTACAAAGAATGTTAATAAATAAAGTTGTTGTTCTTTTTATTTCTTGTCTCTTGTGTATTTATTTTATATTGCTTATATACGCTTTGCGAATGTACTTCTGAGTATATACGTAGCGGACCTCGTCGCGTCCCCTTCGCCGTACTTTAGGAAGCGGGGAGTGACAGTATCATCCGGGAAAGGCGAACGTAGTTGCAGATCCTTTGAGTCGGAGGCCCGGAGATAGTTTATCCTGTTTGAGCGCGGTTCCGAGGCAGTCATCGGCAGATTGGTAGATTCTATGCGACAGGCGAGTGCAGTTTTATTTCACTCCGACCGGGGAACAGCTTGCGTATATTCGTGCGCGACCTAAGTTGCTTGACCGTATCTGTCAGGCGCAGCCCAGTGATGGCCGTCTTTCAGAGATCAGGGAGCAGGTTAGACAAGGCAGAGACTCCGAGTTCATGATCGATGATCAGGGGGTACTGCGATTTCGGACTCGACTGTGCGTACCAGATTCTGAGGGACTGAGGCATGAGATTCTTGAGGATACGCATCGATCGGTATACAGTGTTCATCCAGGTACCACCAAGATGTACCATGATCTGAGAGATGTTTACTAGTGGGAAGGGATGAAGAGGGACGTCACAGACTTCGTTTCGAGATGCCTGAGTTGTCAGCAAGTTAAGGCCGAGCACCAGAGACCCGGGGGAGAGCTACAGCAATTGCCCATTCCAGAGTGGAAATGGGAGCAGATTTCTATAGGCTTCATTGTGGGTCTACCTAGGACCAGTAGAGGGTACGACTCCATTTGGGTGATCGTGGATCAATTGACGAAAGCGGCTCACTTTCTGCCACTGAAGACCACTTTTGGATATGCTCAGTACGCCCAGATATACATTGATGAGATCGTGCGATTGCATGGCGTCCCGACTTGTATCGTGTCCGACCGAGGCACCCAGTTGACCAGCCGACTATGGAAGAAGCTTCAGGAGGCTTTGGGCACCCGCTTGAGTTTCAGCACAACATTCCATCCGCAGACTGACGGCCAGTCAGAGCGGACTATTCAGACTCTTGAGGACATGCTTCGAGCTTGTATTCTAGATTTCGGTGGCAGCTGGGATCGTCATTTGCCTTTGGTAGAGTTCTCCTACAATAATAGCTTCCAGGATACGATTCGGATGGCACATTTCAAGGCTTTATATGGGAGGAGATGTCGATCGCCCGTCCGTTGGACAGAGCTTGGCGAGAGCAGTATTTTAGGGTCGCAGATCGTACATGAGACGACCAAGAAGATAAAGTTGATTCGAGATAGGATGAAGATAGCTCAGAGCAGACAGAAATCGTATGCTGATAGACGCCGTCGCAGACACAAGTTCGTCGTTGGCGAACATGTTTTTTTGAGGGTCTCTCCAATGAAGGGCGTGATGATATTTGGGCGGAAGGGGAAACTTAGTCCCAGATTTGTAGGTCCCTTCGAGATCCTCGAGCGTGTCGGCGCAGTTGCATATCGTTTGGCTCTTCAACCCAGCTTTCTGGATGTTCACCACGTATTCCATATGTCGATGCTTCGCAGATACCTTCAAGACCCTTCTTACATAATTCAGCACCAGACCATTCACCTTGAGCGCGATCTTTTGTTCACCCAGCAGCCAGTAGTGATATTGGATCGGCAGAAGAAGAAACGTCGATCAAAGGTCTTGCCATCTGTGAAGGTTCTTTGGCATAGCCCGAATGGTGAAGAGATCACTTGGGAGACCGAGGGCGAGATGCGGAAGAAATTCCCTCATCTCTTTGAAGGTACGCCTGGTAAAATTTTTAAATTCGGGGACGAATTTCTATAAGGGGGGAAGATTGTAACACCTTAGAATACGATTAGGGGTTAATTAGACGATAATGCGGGTTTTTATGAAAATATAACCGATAAATATTTTAATATATTTTATTATTTTTAAATCAATATTTTAATATTATTTTCTATACTTGCACATAACTTGTGCATGTTAACCATAATGTTTTTGTAACATGACATGTTGGTGTACAAGTTTAATTGTCGGTTTAAAATGGGAAAAAAGGGGGGTTTTCTTTTAATTTTGAATTTTAGTGAGAGGTAATGATGAGCTAGGAGACATGGGGGACAAGGCATGGCTAGTATTTATGGAGGAGAGAGAGAGGGTCATGATTGACCTCACCTCACTCATCTCACTCTCACAATTTTTTCTCAAACCCTCATTTCTCACCTCACACACTCTCTCTCCCTCTCTTTTACTGCAGCAGCAGCAGCCCCCCTTCTCCCTCATTGCTTCTTCTTCTTCTTCTTCTTCCCTCCATTCAACCCCAATCTCCATTAAAATCCCCCCTCTCTTCACTAAACCTCTTATTTAACACTTCTAGTGGGTTCTTGAGGCAAGTCCTTGCCTTTGAAGGCAAGGTTAGCAAGTTGAACCATCACTAAACAAACTTGAGGTATAAAGCCTACCCTAATCATTTTCTTGCTAAACTTGTAGTCCAATTAGCTTAAAATAGTGTTTAAGTGGGTTTTTGTGCTAATTATTATGGTTCAATTGGAGACTGGATTAAGTTAAGGTTTTTATGACTTGTTTAACTTAACTAAGTGTTATTAGTGTCGTTTAATCCATGTCTTTGCACCAGGTTACACTAAAACCCTATATTGTATTAAATTAGTGTTAATTAGTGTATTTGTTAAGAATTATTTCCGTTTAAGGATCTGCTTTCACACTAGTTGCTTCAGGTAAAAGTTGCGTTTACTGGAGAATGTTTACTGAACTAGGAACACATACACAAAGCACGAGACCCCGTTCTTTTTCCAGGCCGCAATTAAATGTGTCCTAGCCACTATTTGCGGCCAGATGGTGGTGATGTGTGTCGTGGTTTGGGTTACGGGTGCCTGCTGCATGTTTAAGGTGTTTGGTATATGCAACTTTTCATAGTTCGGCTCGTATAAAAATCTGGAACCAATTACCTTGTTTTTAGCACTTTTAAACTTGCGCGACACGTACGTTATATGAGTAGGTTTGGTGTTTGCTGTGTATCGCAGCATGTCGGGGTGGTTTCAGACGATGCACACACGTTTTGGTGTTTTGAATGCACACGCGTTTAGCTTGCGACGCTAGTTTCTCGTATGTCACGATATCGCGTTTTTGCAGGATTTTAGCCTTATGTGTATTACTTTGTGTAAATTCTAGGGTCGCGGGCGGGGACTTCGGACGCCGCAAAGAAGGGGAAACAGGTGATCGGATACACTTAGCTCGAGATCACCGGTGAATAGATTTAACATCTATGGGGAAATCGCCCGTATGGCGTTATGCGTCAGGGCTTGATAGGATATTGTAGTCATATATTCATATTCGTATATGTTGCTTTTGCATAGGAATCATTACATGCCATTATATTGTTGTGCTCGATTTAGTACGTAGTGGATATTGTACTATTACTGACGTTCATGTGCACAAGCACTAATTTGCATGCTACAACATACCGTCGGTAATTGCCATGACACGCCTATACATATATACAATATTTTATCGTTATCGACATTGGCGCATGACTTGGCATACATATTATACACTCATAATTGCGTATATACCCACTTATGCGTCCATACGTGCGTACATACACATTTGCACGTACATAGATGATGTTGGCTTCATTTTTGGAGAAATTGAGAACCGCGTGATATATTTATAAAAGCGGGATCCATTTAAAAGAGCGGTTTTCCCTTTTGCTCATAGTACGATTTTATGCCGCATACGACACATAGCATTGAGTTTTGGGATTTCATGTGATTTCTGGATTTGAGACCGGAGTATTATTTTAAGAAAGAATGCATAGTTTGAAAACCCGGTTTCTCCTGATATGATATTTCGGTGCGTCCACCTTGCGTTTTCCCAGTTCTGAGATGTGTGCTAGAAACCTGATTCGAGGTGTTGGATGATCCGTTTGCGGGTTCATGGTGGACCCGGTAAGGTACCCCGGGAAAAAAAAGGGATATCGCGCAGTAGACGATGAGCCTGGCTGAGGGACTACTACCTACCGGTGATTGGTTGGACCTGGAGGTTATCCGGAGGATACTAACCAGAGTCGAGAGATGGATACGGGCCGACCCGTACTGCCGGGGCCCGATGGCCGATTCCGCAAACGGAGCCCGTGGGCCGATCCGGACTAACGGAGCCTGATATATGAGGATTTGCGTGTTGATACTGGAAACGAGTATTTCATGATATTTTTGATTGCCGATGTTGGGAACTCATGTTTCCATGAGATTTACAGGATATGAGGGTCGATGAAATTGACGGCGCCTGAGTTATTGGGATTTGGGGTGTATTTGGTAGACACCGGGTTTTTCCACGATGATGATTCGTGTAGATGATATTTTTATCCCATGCTCAGCATTCATTGATATGCATTGCATCATGTATTTGTAGTGCCTGATAGAGTACCTCGCATGATTATTGCATACCCAGATTCTCATATTGATGTTATCAGATTGCACATGTTAAAGTATCGTAGTACATGCATACTTGCGATTACCTGTTTATGTTATTTACTATTCACGAGTTGGAAACTCACTCATGTTATGCCACAGTGTTTGCAGGTTGACACTCAGAGTAGTCACGGCAGGGCTACATCATTGTAACTTTTTGCTACGAATTCCGCTGCAGTTGGCGTTTGAGCCGTTTTGCTTATAGGTTGGTTTGCGGGTATCCGTTTATATTTCATTGTACACTCTATTGTACCTAGTACTCTCCATCTACCATTTTATGTATTGACTTAGAGACCAGTTGTGAGGAAGATGTTGTATATTATTTGTACTTTGGATGTCGAGTTCGTGTGAGCCGACTTTATTTATGTCGTTTTATCTTTTATGTTGTTTTCCACTTATATTGTTCATTTCTTCACTACGGCGTCGTATATTATTCTCGTGGTGATTTTTTCCGCCATTGGGCGTGTTTGCTCCCGTTTGGGGATGCTTTATTTATAGTATATGTCGTTTTACTTATATCAGGTGTTGTACCCGTTTCGGGGCTAGTTTTTACAAAGGTGTTGTTGCCGAAATTTTTAAGAAAATAACTTAAACTTGAAAGATTTTTACTCGAGCTTTCCAAATGTATTTAACAAATGTTTTCATCACTTTCTTCTTTGATGGTTTAGATTTTTGGGTTTTCAGTTCACTTAAATGAACAAGCATGCATCGAAGTCTTCGAGGCCGAAGATGATCTACGTCGAGGAGACACTATCCCAAGCTATCTCTTCACTAATTATGGAATTAGAGAATCAAACACCATATACTAAATGGAAAGTAGTAGAGGATGATGAAGTAGTAATTTTTCTCACTTTAGAGATGAATTACTCACTCATTTTCCATCATCTCCATGGAATCTAGAAAAGCTTGAGGAGAAGAAGAAGAAGAAGAAGAAGAAAACTCTCACGATCAATTATCAAGAAAAGAATCGCAACCATGTGTGAGTTAAGCATCATATGCTAACACTTGTAAAGACATCACCATGGTTAGGATAATTGGTTGGGTTAATAAATATCTTAGGCAAAATAAAAGAGTGGACTTGGTCAATAAACATTACAAGCTTCTACAAGCTACTAGCCATGACAAAATCCCACCATTTTGTAATTACCAAAATAAATAAAAACCCTAATTATCATCATAATAATGGTGTAAGTCATACACACACCCAAGTTGCTTGTATCATCAAGCTTGACACAAACATGTGCACAAATATACATATCACATATATACAATGTGCATATCAAGTGAGAAAATAAATTTTAAGTGAATGAATATTAGTTAATGCATGTTAATATATCAAATATATAATTATACATTAATTTATTAAATCAACACTTGATTTAATAATCCGGCTATATCACATATAACCAACTAATATCAAATGTAACAACTTATCGGATCAATACTTGATCCGATAAACCGGCTATATCACATATAACCGACCTATGTCACATGTCACGAGAATAAAATACGGTATCACATACAGTATTAATCTCGGTCCCGCACATATCACATATGTGCTCCTACTCCATTTCGCTTGAGCCAGGAAACCTCTATATAGGACTCTAAAGACTCGTCAATACGCCGGCAGTAGGTGATTATCATATCAAACATCGACAAGCCGCAAACGGACTGCTAAACGTAACGGCCACCCGGGTATTGAGCGATCAGAAGATCAACAAGCAAGCCTTCTCGTAGTCCTGTGAATCCAATCAGTAATACTACCGTACAGTCCGGTCATTTCGTCTAATATGTCGCATATCACAGCCTGGGGATGGTATTACGCCAGACCCCAATAGCCTGATAAGTCATGCTGATGCAAGATCCATAACAGTTCGAGAAACTACTGGTAACATTTACCAGTAAATCTCAGCAACCCTGGCTATGGATTTCCTGTTATGGCCAATCGAGCATAGCGCAACATCAACTCCTAATACCGGGAGAGACGAAACCCTTCCTATCGCTCAGTGCCTCCATATGACTCAGGACAGCACCCAAAAACCACCTTTTCGCACGATCTCTTGACCATGGTATGGTGGAAATCAAAGCACAGTGGGAATCACATAAGACTCTATGACGATCTCGGGTCTACAGACTAACTTTTACCAGTATCACTAGAGAACTGCTATCCGACGATAGGTATAATACCATCTATGAGTTCTCGGCGAGTCCGTTCAGTGTACTCAGTCTCCACTAAGCACCCGTATACCTTCTCTGATGTCAAACACTAATGGATATGGGATCATCTATCGCCCATCATATGGGTCGAGAATCGTATACGCTAGTCTACTCTGGAGTATCGATACCCTGTCTCGATACTCCCACGACTAGGAACATTTGAAGGATGTACTTGCCGACTACATCTGCCCCACTAGTATGATCTGCATCATAATCCTGGTAGTCAAGTACTCATCCTAAGGGCTTTATCAACATGTAATAGAGAGACAATAAGTGTACATGTAAAGATAAAGTGCAACCAGATAGCATACTATCATGTCGAGCAAGAAAGTCCTCCCTATATATGTCCAACCAACCACTACAATATACATCGCATGTATATTAATGGCCTCTAGGGCATACATATAACTAACAATTCGTGCCAAATTCATGGAGACTTCATCCACCAACATCCAAACCCGCTACACCCAACAGTGGCTAGATAGCCGTTCGAAATGTGGGGAACCGACATAATTGGGCCCATCGAACCGGCGTCATCCAAAGGACATCGGTTCATATTGGTGAAAACCGATTATTTCTCTAAGTGAACAGAAGTAGTACCGCTAAGAGAAGTGAAGACGGAGAATATTCTCCATTTCATCAAGATACACGTCTTCTATCGGTTCGGCACTCCGCTACGGATTATCTCCGATAACAGGCCAGCCTACAGAAGTCACAAAATAAGCCGCTTCACACAGCAGCATAATATAGACTGGAGATACTCTTCGGTCTACAATCCCCGAGCTAACGATCTAGCTGAGGCTTTCAACAAAACTTTAACAAAGATTGTAAAGAAGACGGTGTCCAAAAATAAAAATGACTGGCACGAGAGACTGCATGAAGCTCTCTGGGCTTATCGGACCACATTCAGAACAGCTACAAATACAACGCCATTCGCGTTGGTATTCGGCACAGAAGCGGTACTCCCCTTAGAAATAAAGCTACCTTCTCTATGAGTGGCGGTTCATTACGAACTAACGGATGAAGAGAATGGTCATCTTCGGCTCGAGGAGCTCGACGCCCTCGATAAACCCATCTCATGGCGCAACAAAACCTAGAATCTTACAAGGCAAACAAGAAACGCTCATACGAAAGATTAACTAGGCCAAGAATATTCCGCCAAGGCAAACTCGTGCTAGTTGTTAAAAGACTTATGATCCTAAATCATGCCAAACGGGGGAAATTCAAGCCAAACTATGAGGGCCCGTACATCATAGACGAAGTCTACCAAGGTGGGGCTTACTTGCTCATGGATATGCATGGCGAAAGACCCTTCCATCCAATAAATGACCGATTCCTTAAGAAATACTATGCCTGATGAGTCGCAGCCCAGGTTAATGATAGATGACGACGCTTGTGTCCGCTCACTGTCTTCCTGAGTGCCAAACTCTGTAAGTGCTATCCGGCAAAACTTCGCCGCAAAAACGTGCGATGGACCATAATGTCCTTAAACTAATTGTTAGTTGTATGTATGCTCTAGAGGCCAGTATTGTACAGATAATGTATATTATATTGGATGCTTAGACATATATAGAGATGACTTTCTTGCTCGATATGATAGTATGCTATCTGGTTGCTCTTTATCTTAACATGTATACTAGTCTCTTCAAACTGTCTTATAGTTACATGTTGGTAAAGCCCTTAGGATGTGTACTTGACTACCTGGACTATGATGCAGATCATACTAGTGGGGACATGGTAGTCCATAAGTACATCCTTCAAGGTCCCTAGTCGTGGGTGTATCGAGACGGGGCATCGATATACCAGAGTAGACTAGCGTATACGCCTCTCGATCCATGAGATGGGCGATGGATGATCCCATATCCATTGGTGTTTGACATCAGAGATGGTATACGGGTGCTCAGTGGAGACTGGGTACACTGTACGGACTCGCCGAGAACTCCCAGATGGTATTATACCTCACGTCAGATGGCAGTTCTCAGGTGACACTTGTGCAGGTTAGTCTGTAGACCCGAGATCGTCATAGAGTCTTGTGTGATTCCCACTGTGCTTTGATCTCCACCTTACCACGTCCATGAGGGCGTGCAAAACGGTGGTCTTTGGGTACAGTCCCGAGTCAGATGGAGGCAATGAGCGATAGGAGGGGTTTCGTCTCTCCCGGTATTGGGGGTTGATGTTGCGCAGTGCTCGATTGGCCGTAACAGGGAAGTCCCTGGCCAGGGCTGATCAGAGATTTGCTGGTAAGTGTTACCAGTAGTTTCTCGACCCATTATGAGCCTCACATCGGCATGACTTATCGGTTATTGGGGTCTGACGTTTACCACCCCTAGACTTGATATGTGACATATCAGACGAACAGACCGGACTGTACGGTAAGTGTTACTGGTTGGATTCACAGGAGTGTGAGCGGGCTAGCTCGTCGATCTTCTGATCGCTCAATACCTGGATGGCCGTTACGTTTAGCAGACCGCTTGCGGCTTGTGGATGCTTGATATGATCATCATCTGCTACCGGCATATTGACGAGTCTTTAGAGTCCTACACAGAGGTTTCCTGGCTCAAGCGAAACGAAATAGGAGCGCATATGAGATATGTGCGGGACCGAGAATAATGCGTGTATGTGATACCGCATTTCATTCTCGCGATGAATGTTTCGATTGGTTATATACGATATAACCTAGTTATCGAATCGTAGATTGATTCGATAAGTCGATACATTGGATACTAGTCGGTTATGTGCGACATGACCGGATCATTGAATCAAGTGTTGATTTAATAATTTAATGTATAATTATATATTTGATATATTACTTTGCATTAACTGGTATTGGTTCACTTTAATAGGATTTTCTCACTTGTAGTTCATAAGTTGTATATGTGATATACTTTTGTGCACTACTATGTGTCATGTTTGATGATGCATGTAGTTTGGTTTTGTATTAAGACTTAAACCATGGTTATGATAATAGTTAGGGTTTTTATTTATTTATTTATTTATTTATCTATTCTTTTTGATAAATAAATAAATGATAACAAAATGGTTTCTTTCATGAAGCTTCATGAAGCTTTGACTAAAGTGACCATTTTGTCATCATCCTTAACCCTAACCATTCTCATTTGACCATGGTTTATTCTCTACACTTAACCAAGGTTAGAAGATGATAAGTATTGATTATATTATTCTTTTTATAACACACTTATCATATTCTATCTACTTCTTCTTCTTCATCTTCAAGAGAAAAAGCTTGATGCCATCAATGGCATCTTGAGTTCCAAAGTGAGAAATCCAATTCTAAAGTGAACCCACCTCCTATTTCTTCACCCTCTACCTCTTGCCAAGTTGTTTTGGGTGTTTTCTTCACAAGTTTCTCAACTTGGTGAAGTTGGAGCTTGAACTTGTGCAACTTCGACGTAGATCATCTTCGGCACGAAGCCGACGACCTATTCCGCTCATTTCTTCGATGAAGCCGATGCGAGAGTCCGAGATCAAACTAGGACAGCGAGAGGACGCCTACGTGGAGCTTAGGAAGTGGAGAAACGGATCTACAAAGGTTGTAGTCTCTCTCCTTTAGTTAAAGTGTTAACTAGATTTGTATTTCGCTTAGAATTCTAGTCTACGATCCGTATTAGGGTTTCTCGGCACCCAAAAAATTTAAAATTGGCATGGTTGATTCCTTTTGAGACCTCTATTGCGTGCCTAGGAACCCTACACTAATGATGGACCGAAACGTCCATAAACTAGCTATGAACCGTAATGTTCTTAAACTAACGACGGACCGAAACATCCCTAAACTAACGACGGACCGAAACGTCCCTAAACTAACAACGGACTGCAATGTCCTAAAACTAACAATGGACTGAGATGTCCTGAAACTAACAGCGGACCAAAACGTCTATAAACCACTACTAACCGCAGCATCCTTAGGCTAACACGGCAAAAAAAAGGTACGTCCATAAGCGAAATGGGCATGGTTGAAAACCTGAAAGGGCTCCATGAGTAAAAACAGCAGGGATACCAGCGAGTTTGTGAAAACCCGAAAGGGCACAGACTGGTAAAGGAAATTCATGCACACTTGCAAGGTCTTCTTGATCTTGTAAGGAGAAAATACCTGCGTGAGATCCTTACGACTCACAAGGGAGCAACACACTTAGGGATCCCCACGATTCCTAAGGAGAAATTACACTTACGAGATCCTCATGACTCGTAAGAAGAATCCCCTTATGATACCCTCACGGCTCACAGGATTCAAAAGCCTTAAGCTACAGGGATCTAAACCTGTTCTTAAGCCATCACATTCCCCAGATTTTCTTACAAACGGTTCAATATTGACCCTTGTATACAATCCATAGGCATAAATAAGGCTTTCCTCGCCCAATTCCACCAATGGCGTGAAATTCCCCTATCTGATGAACAACACTTGTAGGTCCTCCCGACTTGCAGGGAGAAAATGCTCTTGCGAGATCTTTATGACTCTCAAGAGAAAACGCACTTAAGAATCCTCACGATTCATAAGGAGAAAACGCACCTACGAGATCCTCACGACTCGTAGGGAGAAACACCTTTATGGGACCCTAACGGCTCATAAAGTCAAAAGCCTTAGTCGACAGGACCCTAACCCTGTCTACTAAGTCACCTTTGTTCGATAGAGGCGAAAGAAAATGATGATTTTCTCATGGCAATCTCCCAGTTGTAGCGATGTTGATGCCTAAATCGGTATCAAATTCCAAGTCCTTTCACGGTAAACGATGATTTGCTCCTGGCAATATTCCAGTCGCAGCGATGCTGATGCTAAGATTGGTATTAGATCTCAAGTTCCAAACACGCAATAAAAATCAACAAGTAAAATATATGCATATAAAAATAGCCGAAATGTTTGGGTAACTCGCAATAAAAAACAGCGACTAAAAAGAAAAATAGCCAAAATGATTGGGCACTGCGAAAAATAGCCGAAATGATTGGGCAATCATGACTTTCGCGATATAAAAAGCTGAAATGATAAAGCTGTTAGTTGTATGTATGCCCTAGAGGCCAGTATTATACAGATGATGTATATTATATTGGATGCTTGGACATATATAGAGATGACTTTCTTGCTCGATATGATATATGCTATCTGGTTGCTCTTTATCTTAACATGTATACCGGTCTCTTTAAACTGTCTTATAGTTACATGTTGGTAAAGCCCTTAGGATATGTACTTGACTACCTGGGCTATGATGCAGATCATACTAGTGGGGACATGGTAGTCCATAAGTACATTCTTCAAGGTCCCTAGTCGTAGGTGTATCGAGACGGGGCATCGACATACCAGTGTAGACTAGCGTATACGCTTCTCGACCCATGAGATGGGCAATGGATGATCCCATATCCATTGGTGTTTGACATCAGAGATGGTATATAGGTGCTCAGTGGAGACTGGGTACACTGGACGGACTCGCCGAGAACTCCCAGATGGTATTATACCTCACGTCAGATGGCAGTTCTCAGGTGACACTTGTGCAGGTAAGTCTGTAGACCCGAGATCGTCATAGAGTCTTATGTGATTCCCACTGTGCTTTGATCTCCACCTTACCACGTCCATGAGGACGTGCAAAACGGTGTTCTTTGGGTACAGTCTCGAGTCACATGGAGGCAATGAGCGATAGGAGGGGTTTCGTCTCTCCCGGTATTGGGGGTTGATGTTGCGCTGTGCTCGATTGGCCGTAACAGGGAAGTCCCTGGCCAGGGCTGATCAGAGATTTGCTAGTAAGTGTTACCAGTAGTTTCTCGACCCGTTATGAGCCTCACATCAGCACGACTTATCGGTTATTGGGGTCTGACGTTTACCAACCCTAGACTTGATATGCGACATATCAGACGAGGAGACCGGACTGTACGGGAAGTGTTGCCGGTTGGCTCGACGGAAGTTGTAGCAGGTTTGCTTGTTCTCTTCTGATCGCTCAATACCCGGGTGGCCGTTACGTTTAGCTGACCGCTTGCGGCTTGGGGGTGCTTGATATGATCATCACCCACTGCCGGCGTATTAACGAGTCTCAGAGTCCCACAATGGAGTTTCCTAGTCTAGGCGAAACGTTGTGGTGCGCGTATGCGATATGCGTATAGACCCGATTAAAATACGCGTATAGGATACCGTATATTGATCGGGCGGCTTGCTTTTGGTTTGGGTCATATGTGATATGACCGGATTGATGAATCAAGTATTGATTTATCATTTAACCATTAGTTTCTCACTAGAAATCCTTTCTTGTGATGGATGGATGTATGCATGCATGTATGTTTTTCTTCCTTTCTAGTTTCATGCACATATGGATGTGCATGCACACATGCATACATACATCATTCTATCATGGTTGATTATACAAGGAAATGGTGGAAATATAAGACTCACACCATGGGTTTTTATTTGGATTATTATTTGATTTTTAGTTAAAACAAAATGGATAAAGGAAAGGATAATTCATGGAAGCTTTCTACACTCTTCTTGACCTAACCATGCTCACCCACCATTTAACCATGGATTACTTTTCCTTTTGGGTTCTAACTCAAGTTCAATAATGATTCAACCATGGTTTGAGATGAGAGATAAGAAATATATATTGATATATTTCTATTTTTCTTTTAAGAGTCATTCTTATATTCTTCCAAAATAGCTATCATCTTCTTCCTCCTTCTTCACTTGCTCTCTAAACTTTTGTAGTAAGCAAATTACATAACAAGATTGGATTTTGAAGTGAGAATAAGAACCACAACACCATTCTACACAAGTCTAGCCCACTTGTTTAGAGTGTTAGCTTCATTTCGTTCATTTGATCGGATAAAGTTGCAAGCTTGGACAAAGCGGACTCCGGGTGGATCATCGGTGACCGAGAGGCGTTCAAGCGGAGTACTTTCAAACCCCAAGTACCTGAGGAGTCTAGAGTAGGGAGCTACAAAAGTTGTACTCTCTAAACCCTAGCTTTCCTTTCATATGATGATATGAAAAGTTTGAAACCCTAATTTTTCTAGGATAGATCCTTTGTAACTTTACTTAGCACCATAAAAATTCATTCTTTGGTTCATGTGATACTTCCAAACACTTCATGAGGTGCTAGGCTAACCTTTCAATGGTATCAGAGCCGATCTAGAACATTAGGCGACACCTTTATGATGTTAAAACTCCGATCGAACCAAAAATACGGATTTTTGGGTGCTCTCTGGACTTTTTTCAAAATCTGGTCATTTTCAGAATTAAAAATATGTAAAAAATTCAGCAGGTAAAAATAAGAATTACGGTATAAAAATTTTTCTATGAACAGTATTTCCGGCCGCGGAAACGCGGCCTAAGCTTGCTTAGGCAGCGGTTCCGCGGCCGTACTCCTCCATCACTGTATAATTTTTATGCTGTAATGATTATTTCTGCGAGTATATTTTTTAGGGTATTTTTAATCTGTATTTAGTTCTGAAAAATTCTGGAGATGGTTTTGGACTCGTCGATTCGATCGGAATTTTTATTTCGTGACTTTTCCGGGTAAATTAGAAAGTAGTGAAGTGTATGAACGAGTATCATTTGCTCACTTTTCACGGGGTTTAAATCCTTCGGAGGTCCGTGCAAGTTTGTTTGTGGTGGACCCTCTAGAAGACAACAAACCTTAACTCGATTATGTGACCGTCTTGAACTGCCTTTTGAACCTTAGGGTTTGGGGTAGTACGGCGTGCTACATGTGAGGCGTTGGCTTGACCCTTCTACGGCTGGACCGCTACCACTGTGTCACACTCCGGGTTTTTGAACTCCGCACAAGTGTTGAGCCTTAGTGAATCATGGGTATTTGATCGTTCGTTTGAAAACTTTAATACTGTCTAATTATCTGGAATCTGATGCAATGTGTGGAATTCATATTATAAGACATGAAATACGAGGTATGTGATACTTCGCATTTACGATGTCTAAAGAGAATGTGGATTCCAGATATTGCAGTTTTACACTTTCTTTTCTGTGACCGTAAGTGTTGTATGTCGATATCGCCGGTTTCGTTGCTATACGTCAACGACAATTGGGGTACGCATACATACTTACGTTGATGATATGTGATATTATGTGTTGCTGAGATATGATGTGCAGGATTGTTGCGATTGAATAGCCGGGGGGTTTTTATGTGAGATGAGAGTTTTATATGTTCATTCATGTAAATTCAAATGTAATGTAATATTCTTTTATTTGGGGCACTTCCAGGTTGAGGTCGATGCCACCTGTGTTGTATATTATTTACTTTTCCGCATTAGGATGGACCCAAGGAGGGGAGCACGGGTGACCGGGTTCTGGGGTTCAGTGGGAGGCCATCTCGAGGAGTCGAGACCGGGTCTCCTAAACTCCAGAATTGGTAGGGTCGGTTGCCGCTCTCGTAGGGGTCCAGGGTGTGGGCTTGGCTATTCGTCGCGACTGTGGAATCCGTATTTTCTATTATTGGTTCAATACTAAATACGGACGTCCTACTATATCCCACATTATATCTATGTTTCTGCTGCGATATCTGTGATGTGATCATTTGATATGTTCTGATGGATACAGTATATAGTATATATATGATATATTATATAGACGTTACTTATGTTTTACACCTGCACTAGCCCTGCCCTGCTCTGTCGTTAGTTACCTAACCTAACGGTGCACGAGGGGACATCGAGGCGAATGCTGATGGCATAAGTGTACGTCGTATTTATCTATGATGTTTAGGTGACTTAAATGATGGGACTTCATTAATGTGATTAATGAAAGAAAAGAAACCTAAAAGATGTTGTAGAATCAAAAATTTTAAAATAAAAAGGGTAGCTACAGTTTTGATTTGCATAACGGTATATATGATATACCCTGCACCTTATTCGATGAGGAAAGGGCCGAGATCCCATCACCGGGAGTGACCCCTTTAGCAATAACTGGCAGATGCTACACACTCGGTTTGTCTTTTGATTGCTTCTATAGTTTCTGCTTTGCATAGTGATATATATGATATATCCCGCATCTCATTCGACGAGGAAAGGGCCGATAATCCCTTCGCCGGGAGTGACCCCTTTAGCAAAACTAGAAAAGCCTCAAAATCACTCCATTTCAAAACTTCACTTGATTCTACAATGATATCAAGTTCATTACGCAATAGGTTTTCAGAAAAACCTGTCGTAGCCCTCCGACATTTCAGATAAGTTGCATATAGTATTCGTGCTACATTTGTTGGCTTTCGTCAAGATGTAGTGTGCGGTAGCTATGTGCTGCTTATCTGCTGCATATGATGCGACTGGATTAGGGTAGTCGTACGGCTTTGTTGGCTTTCGTCAAGGGTCGTGCGGGTGGTTTTAATTCAGTCAAGAAATGTACGGGTTGAACTTGACTAGTGGGCTATGGTTTGTTGGCTTTCGTCAAGGTCATAGCACACTAGGGGCAAAAGCATTATCGGGAATTTCAAGTGTTGAAATTTGCAATGAGATTGCATGCCTTCTATGAGATTGTTGGATCCCGATATCCACTGCGAGTAAGAGTTACTCCTGGGAGAGTTTTACACATTACAATTAGCCGATCAAGTAGGTGTCTAGAAAGGTGTCAACGGGGTTACGCCTCTGGAAAAACGAGGTTTACTTTAATTAGGTCCGTGCGAAAGCACGGGGAACCTCCCTCAAAGTACCGACACTGGCCTGGCTGAAAGATCGGCGAAGTTGTAAGGTGTAATTAATCCCGGCTAGTCTTTCCTTTTAGGGTTTGAAGGAAGATTTAATAAAAACCAGTAGGAGCCATCCTGATTAGATAAGATAATAACCAATCTGATCTTGCAAGAGCATACGCTAAAGTGTTTTCTTCTCTCTCTCTCCAGGTAGCGACCATGTCATGCCCTAATCAAGATAATAATATGGATGTATTGACCGAACCCGCATGTTATACCGTGCTGGGGAACGTTGGTTCTGTTCTTTCTTATAAGAGTTATAGGACTGAACAGGATATAAGGGAATACCAGGTTTCCCATGCCACCCAAATGAAGAAAGTACATGTTGATGCATTTTCTTCGGGTGTGTTCGTTACAGAGAACTGTTTCTCCATTTCCCTACATCCTGAGTATTAGATACCGGGTCAGGATCCCATATATGTAATCAGTTACATGGGCTCAGGAAAGGTAGAGAACTTGGAGAAGGTGATAAAGACATTAGAGTTGGAAATGGTGCAATTGTTGCAGCTAAGACTGTCGGGGAATATCACCTTGCATTACCAACTGGTAATACATTGGTTCTGAACGAATGCTATTACATGCCGAACCTGATATGCAATATTATATCGGTTTCTTTGTTGAGTAAAGAGGGATATAATTTTGTATTACAGGATAATGTTATGAACATTTTCCGTAACCAAAAGTTGGTTGGATCAGGCACGTTGTGCAATGGCATTTATGTTCTAAATCAATCAGCAGTTCTGAGCATAACAAACACACACAAGAGGAAGAGTTCAGAACTGAACGAATCCTTCTTGTGGCATTGTAGACTGGGTCACATCAATGCGACACGACTGGCTAAGTTGCATAAGGATGGATATTTGAAACAGTTCGAATTTTCATCTTATGACACTTGCCAGTCATGTCTCAAAGGCAAGATGACCAAATCTCCGTTTACGGGACACGGAGAAAGAGTTACCGAACTCTTGGGACTGATACATAGTGATGTATGTGGTCCCATGTCTACACATGCCAGGGATGGTTCTTCGTACTTCATTACATTCACTGACGATCTTTTAAGATACGGACATGTGACATGTGTTCTTGATAAGACATAAGTCTGAAGCTTTTGAGAAATTTAGAGAATATAAACAAGAAGTCGAGAACCAAACCGGAAAAAGTATTAAAATCCTACGATCTGATCGAGGAGGTGAACACTTGAGCATTGAATTCCTGGACTTCCTAAAAGAGAATGGGATTCTCTCTCAGCTGACTCCTCCATATACACCACAGCACAACGGTATATCAGAACGGAGGAACCGCACCCTATTAGATATAGTGCGCTCCATGATGAGCACAGCTGAGTTGCCTATTTCCTTCTGGGGGTATGCGCTTGAAACAGCCATACATCTATTGAATATGGTCCCCACCAAATCTGTGCCTACCACTCCATATGAGATATGGAAAAGGAAGAGACCATGTCTTAACTATGTTAAGATATGGGGTTGCCCAGCCTATGTCAAACGACAAAATCCGGACAAACTAGAGGCTCGGTCTGTTCTATTCAAATTTATAGGATATCCCAAGAATTCATAAGGGTATATCTTCTACCACCCTGAGGAACAAAGAGTGTTTTTTTCTCGGCATGCCACCTTTTTAGAAAAGGAATTTCTTGAGAAAGAGATAAGTGGTCATGAGGTAGAACTGGAAGAGGTTCCAGCTACAAAAGCTACAACAGAAGATCTGGTGGAACCAGAGGATTCCGTAGTTCCCAATGAACCCCAGCCACTTCGCCGATCTAGTAGGGTTCCTCGCCAACCTGAGAGATACTACGGTTTTCTCATGGATGGTGGGTGCGAGGATTGCATCATGGAGGATGATGACCCAACTACCTTCGAGCAGGCCATCACGAGTAGGGACTCAGAGAAATGGATGGATGCTATGCGATCCGAGATGGAATCCATGTACACCAACAAAGTATGGACTTTGGAAATTGCTCCTGAAGGGGTAAAACCCATTGGGAGCAAGTGGATCTTCAAGAAAAAACTTGGTGTAGATGGGAAAGTGGAGACTTTCAAAGCTAGACTTGTTGCAAAGGGTTTTCGTCAAAGACCAGGTGTGGACTATGACGAAACCTTTTCTCCAGTGGCTATGCTTAAATCCATCCGGATCATGCTTGCCATCGCTGCATATCATGACTACGAAATCTGGCAAATGGATGTTAAGACCGCCTTTCTAAACAGTGATTTAGAAGAGTGCGTGTATATGACTCAGCCAGAGGGCTTCGTAGATAGTGGGAGCAGCGGGAAGGTGTGCAAGCTGCTTAAATCCATTTATGGATTAAAGAAAGCATCGCGGAGTTGGAACATCTGCTTTGACGTCGTTATCAAAGAGTTTGATTTCGTCAAAAATCCAGATGAACCTTGTATCTACAAGAAAGTGGCAGAGAGTAAGGTTGTCTTCCTCGTATTGTACGTGGACGACATACTCTTGATAGGAAATGACATTCCTATGCTGCAATCGGTCAAGCTCTTCTTATCACAAAGATTCTCAATGAAAGATCTTGGTGATGCCTCCTGCATATTGGGAATCAGGATCTATAGAGATAGATCCAAACGGATATTGGGATTGTCCCAATCCAGGTACATTGACACCATACTAAAGAGGTTTAGTATGGAAGAATCCAAGCATGGGAACTTACCCACGATCTCTGGAGTCACTCTCTCTAAAGAGATGTCTCCTAAGACTGATTTGGAGAGAGCTCGCATGCAAGGGATACCCTATGCTTCGGCTGTAGGTTCTATCATGTACGCGATGCTATGTACCAGACCCGATGTAGCATATTCACTAAGTGTAGTGAGCAGGTATCAAGCTGATCCTGGAGAGAGTCACTGAACAGCTGTGAAGAGCATTCTCAAGTACTTACGAAGGACTAAAGAGAAGCTCTTGGTGTATGGTAACGGAGAACTCCAAGTGGAGTCCTTTACCGATTCGAGCTTGCAGAGTGATAAAGACGACTCTAAATCGCAGTCGGGATTTGTCTTTACCCTTTACGGAGGGGCGGTTAGCTGGAAGAGTTCTAAGCAGGAAACCGTGGCAGACTCAACGATGGAGGCTGAATACATCGCTGCCAATGATGCTGCCAAAGAGGCTGTCTGGATAAAGAAGTTCATTACTGAACTTGGAGTGGTTCCATCCATTGAGCATCCAATACCTTTGTATTGCGATAACAATGGAGCGGTGGCTTTGGCCAAGGAACCCAGGTCCCATCAGCGATCCAGGCATATTCTGAGGCAGTATCACCTGATCCGGGAGATAGTTAATCGCCGGGAGATCGAGATCAAGAGGATTGATACGAAGAACAACACGGCGGATCCACTCACGAAGGCCATTCCCCAGATACAGTTTGAGAGACTCTTCGGGATGCTCGGTATGCGATACTACAGCAGCTGGCCCTAGTGCAAGTGGGAGATTGTTAGTTGTATGTATGCCCTAGAGGCCAGTATTGTACAGATGATGTATATTATATTGGATGCTTGGACATATATAGAGATGACTTTCTTGCTCGATATGATAGTATGCTATCTGGTTGCTCTTTATCTTAACATGTATACCGGTCTCTTTAAGCTGTCTTATAGTTACATGTTGGTAAAGCCCTTAGGATGTATACTTGACTACCTGGACTATGATGCAGATCATACTAGTGGGGACATGGTAGTCCATAAGTACATTCTTCAAGGTCCCTAGTCGTAGGTGTATCGAGACGGTGCATCGATATACCAGTGTAGACTAGCGTATACGCTTCTCGACCCATGAGATGGGCAATGGATGATCCCATATCCATTGGTGTTTGACATCAGAGATGGTATACGGGTGCTCAGTGGAGACTGGGTACACTGGACGGACTCGCCGAGAACTCCCAGATGGTATTATACCTCACGTCAGATGGCAGTTCTCAGGTGACACTTGTGCAGGTTAGTCTGTAGACCCGAGATCGTCATAAAGTCTTGTGTGATTCCCACTGTGTTTTGATCTCCACCTTACTACGTCCATGAGGACGTGCAAAACGGTGTTTTTTGGGTACAGTCCTGAGTCACATGGAGGCAATGAGCGATAGGAGGGGTTTCGTCTCTCCCGGTATTGGGGGTTGATGTTGCGCTGTGCTCGATTGGCCGTAACAGGGAAGTCCTTGGCCAGGGCTGATCAGAGATTTGCTGGTAAGTGTTACTAGTAGTTTCTCGACCCGTTATGAGCCTCACATCGGCACGACTTATCGGTTATTGGGGTCTGACGTTTACCACCCCTAGACTCGATATGTGACATATCAGACGAGGAGACCGGATTGTACGGGAAGTGTTGCCGGTTGGCTCGACGGGAGTTGTAGCAGGTTCGCTTGTTCTCTTCTGATCGCTCAATACCCGGGTGGCCGTTACGTTTAGCTGACCGCTTGCGGCTTGGGGGTGCTTGATATGATCATCACCCACTACCGGCATATTGACGAGTCTCAGAGTCCTACAATGGAGTTTCCTAGTTCAGGCGAAACGTTGTGGTGCGCGTATGCGATATGCGCATGGACCCGATTAAAATACGCGTATAGGATACCGTATATTGATCGGGCGGCTTGCTTTTGGTTTGGGTCATATGTGATATGACTGGATTGATGAATCAAGTGTTGATTTATCATTTAACCATTAGTTTCTCACTAGAAATTCTTTCTTGTGATGGATGGATGTATGCATGCATGTATGTTTTTCTTCCTTTCTAGTTTCATGCACATATGGATGTGCATGCACACATGCATACATACATCATTCTATCATGGTTGATTATACAAGGAAATGGTGGCAATATAAGACTCACACCATGGGTTTTTATTTGGATTATTATTTGATTTTTAGTTAAAACAAAATGGATAAAGGAAAGGATAATTCATGGAAGCTTTCTACACTCTTCTTGACCTAACCAAGCTCACCCACCATTTAACCATGGATTACATTTCCTTTTGGGTTTTAACTCAAGTTCAATAATGATTCAACCATGGTTTGAGATGAGAGATAAGAAATATATATTGATATATTTCTATTTTTCTTTTAAGAGTCATTCTTATATTCTTCCAAAATAGCCATCATCTTCTTCCTCCTTCTTCACTTGCTCTCTAAAATTTTGTAGTGAGCAAATTACATAACAAGATTGGATTTTGAAGTGAGAATAAGAACCACAACACCATTCTACACAAGTCTAGCCTACTTGTTTAGAGTGTTAGCTTCATTTCGTTCATTTGATCGGATAAAGTTGCAAGCTTGGACAAAGCGGACTCCGGGTGGATCATCGGTGACCGAGAGGCGTTCAAGCGGAGTTCTTTCAAACCCCAAGTAGCCGAGGAGTCTAGCATAGGGAGCTACAAAGGTTGTACTCTCTAAACCCTAGCTTTCCTTTCATATGATGATATGAAAAGTTTGAAACCCTAATTTTTCTAGGATAGATCCTTTGTAAGTTTACTTAGCACCATAAAAATTCATTCTTTGGTTCATGTGATGCTTCCAAACACTTCATGAGGTGCTAGGCTAACCTTTCAAAACCATCACAGAGGGAAATAAAAAATGAAAGAATGAAACTTTTGCCCTACAGGCGAGTCCATACTGACCCCTGTATACAATCCATGGGCATAAACGAAAAGGGAACTACATATCCCAACAAACTCTATCAAAGGGAAGCCATATCTCAACAGCAATATCTACAGCCTAGAGATCGGCAATAGCGTTCCTCCTCATTCCAACAGGATACGGACGCGACGCCACCGATCGGAGCCACGGCGAAGTCCCAAGTTGTAAGACTCCACGGTTCACAGACAACCTAGAGTTAACCCCGACACCGCAGAAAGAAGAGCAAGTCAACCCCGACACCGCATAAAGCGGAGCAAGTCAACCCCGACACCGCAGGAAGCGAAGCAAGTCAACCCCGACACCGCAGGAAGCGGAGGAAGTCAACCCCGACGCCGCAGGAAGCGGAGGAAGTCTACCCCGACGCCGCAGGAAGCGGAGCAACTCAACCAATGGCCTCCCCGCCGGAACAACGCTCCGACCAGGAAACAAGTCAACCAATGACCTCCCCGCCGGAACAATGCCCCGTCTCGGAAACAAGTCAGCCAATGACCTCCCCACCAGATCAACGCTCCGTATCGGAAACAAATCATCCAATGACCTCCCCGCCGGATCAATGCTTCGTCTCGGAATAAAGTCAACTCATGAATATCTCAATTCAGGGAAATCAGTGTCCTTGGCGAGAACCTCTCGATTCGTTTCGACCCGCAAGGAAATCTGTGTCTTTGCAAGAATCTCTCGATTCGTCTCGACTTCAGGGAAATTAGTGTCCTTGGCGAAAATCTATCGATTCATTTCGGCCCGCAAGGAAATCAGTATCTTTGCAGGAATCTCTTGATTCGTCTCGACTTCAGGGAAATTAGTGTCCTCGGCGAAAATCTCTCGATTCGTTTCGACCCGTAAGGAAATCAGTTTCTTTGCAGGAATCTCTCGATTCGTCTCGACCCCTAGGGAAATTAGTGTCCCCGTGCATAAAAAGAAAATTCTATTATGAGATCCTTAAGACTCTCAAGAGAAAACACACTTAGGAATCCTCACGACTCCTAATGAGAAAATACACTTATGAATCCCCTCGACTCGTAGGGAGAAAAGTTTTTATGAGACCCTCATGGATCATAAAGTTAAAAAGTCTTAGGTGGCAGATCCTAACCCTCTCTTCTAAGCCGTCACTACCCTGCAAAGAGATCAATATAGACTATCTACAAGTTACTTTTGCTAAAGGGACACGCCAATATGAAATGAAATATTTCTTTTATTCATAAATCCAAATGAATACAAGGTACATGTCATAAAAAGAGTCAAAATGAATACAAGTTATTCCTATTCATAAATAAATACAAAAATAAACAACAATGAACAATACTTAAGCCGGCGGACGGTGCAGTAGGCTCGTAAGCTCGTCAGTCTTCCGCTGGACCTCGGCCTCAAGCTCCGTTATAGCTGCAAGTCGAGTCCCCGCCTGAGCCTGTTGAGTCTTATAAGAAGCAAACCGACTTTCGAGCTCTCTTTTAGTGATCTTATGAGCTTCAATCATCTCACGGGTAAAGATGACGGCTTTATCAAGAGCAACCACCTCGGTGATAGCTTCTTGAAGCACTCGCCAAATTTCGTACGCACGAGTGGTCTTGGTAGTGAGATGAGCTTGGAGTTCCCCCAAAGCATTCGAGGCTAATGCCCTCTCCGAAAATTTCCGATTGAGCCTATTCTCGCAAGACTTTAGATTAGCGGCACACCGCTCAATCCACCCCCGTAGGCTTGCCTTTGCAGTCAGAAGCTCGAAAGGAAAGCGTAAGCATTTAAGACTATGTAAGCAAGCCTCCACTCAGCAACAATACTCAACCCAGATATACACCAATGTTTCATCGTGATAAGTGGGGAGAAAAGGTAAAGAGATGTTCGCTTCGGCAGCAAATTCTTCAGCTGTGATTGAACTCCCAGCACAAAGATCTTCAATGAGAACCGATAAGGAGTGAATACTTTGTTTCGCCATCCTTTCAGACGCACGCCGGGTATAAGGGCCTGGCGGTATAATGATACGAGACTCTAATGGAGTAAGCGCGGGCAAAGCTGTCAAAATCCATGAACGATCAGTGAGACTTGAAAACATAGAGTAGATAAAACAATATTAAGGATAAAACCTTACTTACCCGCATTCATGCAAGGGGGTTTGAAGGATTCCTGGGCCCATCAAGGATCTCAACTTCGTCATCAGCTTCTAGAACTGCAGAGGACATATTGGCATCGTTGTAAAATAAATACGAATTATAGTCAAATGAAAGGGTCAGATAACACCTACCCTGCCCAGAAGAAAGAACTATGCTTTGCTGAGATATTTCCTGCGGGGCAACCATCTCGAGCAGACACTGGAAGGACTTTCTAGGAGATAGATCCACGATGGAAGCCGCCAATTCCCATAGTTCTGAAAGGAAAGAAAGGTTTAGATAATGGAAAGACTATTAAAACAAAGTATAGAAGACTACCTTTGATGTTCTTCCTGCCTTGAACCGGAGGGATAGCGGTTTCGGCAGCCTCCTCCATGCCCTCAAGAGCATCACCGGAGACATTTGCTGGTGTGGCAGGTTCCAATTGAGGGGCAACAGCCGCTACTTCAGGCTCCAATGAAGGGGCAACAGTCTCAACTACCGTTTCCACAATCTCTAAGTCATCGCCAGAAAGATCCATTAGATCTACGACCGGTAAGGTCACCTCTTCTTGATGAATAGGCACCGAGGGAACAGAGGCTACCAGTGGAAGCTCCTCAGCAAGAATAGCAGCTATAATGATCTCCTCCGCACCTACCACTGCCTCATCGGAGACATTTATAAAATCCACAGTCAGGATGCGACTTGGGCTCAAATCCTCTGTTGTTGCTGAAGTACTTGCAAAGTTTTCGCAAAGATAAGAAGATATAAAAGCGATACAAACTACTTGCCAAATGGAAAATAAGGAAAACGTGCATACCGATACGCCATGATGCTTCTATTATAGCTTTTTCAAGACGTCGTTCCTTCCTGAGGAGATGTGCTCGCCAAGCTTCGAAAGCAGACTCATGGCCACCGGTCTTCAATGTCAGCTCATCTTCCGAAGCTGCTGAGATAGGGTGCTTGAGGGCTATCTTTTCTTTCCATCGCAGAGGACCCATATGTACTCTCCGTAGAGATGGAGGTTCTTCGTAGAAGATAACCGGGGGATAGGGCCTTTTAGGGATGTGCACGTTCTCGGTCTCATCCTGTGAACGCCTTAAAGCTTCAGCCAATTACGCGGCTTCCTCAACAGACGAGCCAGGATAAATGAGACCATCATCTGGCCCTTGCATCAATATTGGTTCGTCTTGAACAAAAGGCTCGGATTCCAGCAAAAAGTCAAGCAAGACACCAACTGTTTTCTTCCTCCTTTTTGAGCTGGAGCTAACGCTAGAAGAAGGTCGCTTCCTGCCCCTTGGAGCTTTGGCATGACATTGGCCAACTTCACCTCCAGTATCCTCTTTTGACGGTACTACCAGTGATGACACTGCCATTGGTGACGCCGCAACTGATGAAACTACTGCTGGCGCCTTATCGGAAGCCTTTGCCCAGGCTCTAGTGCGCATTGGCATACCAACAATGAGAGGAGTCGATTCCGCATCCGCCACCTCAGGGATAAGTAAGGCACCGTTACCCCTCAATGGGGGGCGAACCACTGTCCGCGGTCGCGGCAGAACGCCCGTGGCTTGGGTCAGGACAGAGTTCTATATCCGAAGAGTATCCGCTTCTCCGCGGCAATGACGGGACCAAGTCAATGACAGTACCAACCCGTAAAAGACCCCACACGCCTTGAAAGATGATCAGCCTCGGGGATCATAAAACGGGAAACCAGTGTTCAGCCATAAAAAATGATGGATAGAGTCGTGAATACCCGTCAGTGATGAAGTAGGCTCGACTAAGAACGCCTCAAAAGGAACACCTTGGTCATAACCCAACTGTTGGGCAAAACGGTGCGCATTATACCGCATGAAAAGAACCACGTTACTCTGACAAAATACCAAGAAACCCGGCCTAATCGAGTATAGATGCATAATCTCCTTTGGCTTTAAGGATGGTGCTCCCCCTTTCTATAAATCGAAATGCTGCTGAACAGGTCGTGAAGGAGTAGAGAGGACTCGGTCGTTGAATATCATCCCACCTTCGTTAGCATACGGGTTAAGCAACACACGAAGGGCCCCTAGCTGAGTTGGATTAGGAGCAGAAGCATCCACCAACCTCATGAGCCGCGGGAAGGTGTAAGCGTCATAGAAATCTGGCCTCCGATGCGCTGCGAACGCCCCCCAATACATGCATCTCGATCCACGACGTAAAGTAGTGGAGGGAGAAACTCACAATATCTACACCCGGAGTCGAAGTATTGGCCGCGGCGCTCAGCCCATGGTATAAGTGTGATAGCCCCGTGATGCCCATGGCCAGTCGTGTCCCTTCAGCCACGCAATGAGCAGGATAGATGACCGAAGCTCTCATGAAGCGACGATGCGTTGGAATGGCAAACCAACTAACCCAAAGGTCGATAAAGCCGACAAAGAAGGTCTCTTCGTCCATTCCGGGAGTCGCAATCAAATCGAAGGACACGGCCAACAAGATCGGGATATAAAACTGCGGTAGATCTTCTTCTTTAGCCGGCAGTTTGTCTAGCTCAAACCCAAAAGGGTCGTCGATGTTCGCAAACTTTGGAGCCGTCTTGGTCAAAGAATCTTCGCGGATAAAGCAGGCAATGAAGCTCTCAAAAGTGACGCCATGCCCTTCCGACGCTGCGAACAGTTTCTCAATAACCAAAACCTTGATTAAGCTAGGGTACTTATGGAGGATGGCATTTGCGGTCGTCAAGCCGTCAAACGAAGCCGGCATCATCTCAAACACATACTCATCGGGAGGCAACAACTCTTCATAATGCTCTCCCCTGATTGGTAGTCCCGAAACCTCGTGAAACTCGTCCAATGAAATAGAGACCTCGCGACCCCCTAGCAAGAAGTTGTTGGTGGGAAGGTTCCACTGGTTCACAAAAGCCTTAACCCACTAGACATGAGGGGACTAATAATGAAAAAGGAATGCATACACCACATGGTAGAGCTCGACCATCTGCAATCGTGCACGATGGGTGGACAGAACATATCGAGCCCAGGGAAGATAGCCCGTTGGATGGCGAGAGATGAGCCCTATCTTATAAATTTATCCCTAGGGTTGGGCTTCACCCTGACAGATGCGACGCCCCAAGATGTCTATGGCAGGCAAAGGATGGTTGGGTATCCCAGTCGTCGACGGCTCAAGCCGGCCTATAGGAGTCCAATCAGCCGCCTCCACCGCAAAAGCAGTCTGCGGACACTCCATCGGCGAAATTAGTAGGGGAGGCTCTGTTGGCACTTCGCAAGTAAAACTGCGGTGGCTCCGGATGATATATCCATACCAAGTTCCCCATAAGAGCAAACTGGTACAATCCCTGTCATAAGCCCTGATCATCGTTATTGCTTCTTCGTCCGACGGCGATTGTGGAAAAGCAGCGCCTGAGCAAGTAAAAGGAAAGTAAGGAAGAGAAGCCATTGTTCCTGAAAAAGGGGAAGGAAAGGCCTTTAATAAAACTTTTTATATATGTGTATATGATAATGGGAATAAACGACCGAAAGTTTGTTCCTTGGGACCACTGATTGCAAAACTAATGGACCCCACAAAATCAATATGGCAGCTCATCAATGATGAGACATGACAGTCACTATGAGAATCTAAAAGATTCTCATTAAATGAACACGAGAGTTTAAACAACTCTTGACATCCTCATAAAAAAAACTGTTAAAACATCCAATAAATTTAAAAATTATGAAACCCTATGAAATGTGCTCATGAACATCAGGGAAGGAAATTCCCGATGGGTCCTATTGATCTTCAGAGCAAAGCTCTTCATTGAGGAATTAAATTCCTTTTATGTAATGGAATTAAATTCCAGAAACCCCTATAGAGAGGAAATCCATGAATCATTGAAGGTCAGAGGAGGAATGCCCAAAGCGTTGAGAGTTATTACTTAAAGACCACATCTTTGGATCTCTAAGAGATGGGTTTCAGAGGAGAGCAAAGCTCTCATGATGGATTTTAAATCCTGAGGTTTTATTTAAAGAAATGGGTTTTTATGATATTCAAGATCTTTACCTAAAAAGGGTCTCTTTTTCTAATAGAGTTTAACTCTGGAATTGCAATGGCAGAGAACTAAGCTCTGAAGAAAAGAATTAAATTCTCAAAGAAAATAAAGAAGGAAGGAGATGAAAGAACAGTGGCTTCCCAAAAGCCAAACCCTTGCATTTATAAGACATGACAAGGGCGGTTCACCTCCCCATTCCCTTAGGCAATCCGACGGCTGTAAATGTGACAGCGTTGCACTCAAGTGCAAGACACGTGAGAACAACGCTATGGGGGCATTTGTTCCCTGTGGAAAAATAAATAATAAATAAAAATGCAATGGGAAAATTCCCCAAAGGAAGCGTCATGTGCCTACACGTGATGCGCCTTGGAGTCAAAATTACAACCATTACAACAAATGAGACTGAAGTTGGGCCTCACGTGCCACACGAGAGCACTTATATACAAAGTATATAGGCGCCTTCATAAAACAACTAGCAGGCCAGAAGGCGCATCACATGCCAACACATGATGCTTTTCTCTGGGACGGCTGCATATAGGCTAACCGCTCTAGTGCTATTGGGTCACGTGCTGCACGTGAGGACTTCTAATGCTTTCTCAGCCGATAGAATTAAATTCTAAATAAAAGGGATCAGAACCCTATTTTGGAAATATTTTCCCCAATCTTTCTAAAAATGAGAGATTGTACTCTGTAAATCAGAGCACCGTTGGATCAAAGATCCAATGCTGATTAAAAATCACTAAGATACAGAATAAGTTCTGTATGGAAAAATATTTTCCCATTCTTGTTAAAAACAAGAAAAATGACTTCTGTAAAACAGAAGTCCTTAGATCAAAAATCCAACGGTGGATAAATTTCCCAAATCAATTAAGAAATTTCTCAATGAGAGATTTCCTCAACTGAATCAACAAATCAGCCTCCACTATATAAAGGACCCAAGACTTCAAGTCTTGTACAGAGGAACCCCCCATAAACTTCAAGTTCAGAAAAACAGAAAACAAAGAGGAAAACCCCTTGGTAAGAAAAACAAAAAGAGAATTTAATTCTCAAACCAAGAGTTTAACTCTTCTCAAAGAACTTAGTTCTTCCTCTGGTTGAGATCTGTAGAAGCAGATCTCCCCACAAGTTGAGAATTTAATTCTCATCGGGGAGATTCTGTTATGTAGATTCAAATCTAGGGTAAAGAACTAAGTTCAAAGAATTTAATTCTTACCAAAAGATATAGGAATTTAATTCCTCTGATAAAACTAGAGTTTAATCCTGCAGAAGAATTTAATTCTTATAAAAATAAGGGACCTGAAATTCACAAAACTCATATCAAGAGCTCCATGCATATTAGTGTTCAATGCTACACAATAAAAGCTCACGTATTCCCACATGAGCACCTTTGAGGAACAAAAAATGAAAGACTGAGATCTAGCCACGTGACCTCACGTGGCTCCTGAGAAGTACTAAACACTTATAAAAGCAAAAAGGGAATAAATCAAAGGCAGTTTCCATTTTTGGGGTGCCTCACGTGATCCCACATGACCCAATAGTGCTTAGCGCTTAGAAAAGAACAAGGGAATAAACTAGAAGAAACAGTGCCAACTTTCAATCGCCTCACATGACCCCACGTGAGCGCCTCAAATTTTCAGTGTTCAACACTAATTCAAGCGCCTCACGTGACCCCATGTGAACGCCTAAAATTTTCTGTGTTTAACACTACTTCAAGCGCCCCATGTGAGCGCCTCAAATTTTCGGTGTTTAACACTACTTCAAGCGCCTCATGTGACCCCACGTGAGCGCCTCAAATTTTTTGTGTTTAACACTACTTCAAGCGCCTTACGTGACCCCACGTGAGCGCCTCAAATTTTCAGTGTTTAACACCACTTCAAGTGCCTCACGTGACCCCATGTGAGCGCCTTAAATTTTCAGTGTTTAACACTACTTCAAGCGCCTCACGTGACCCAACATGAGCGCCTCAAATTTTTAGTGTTTTATACTACTTCAAGCGTCTCACATGACCCCACGTGGGCGCCTCAAATTTTTAGTGTTTAACACTACTTCAAGTGCCTCACGTGACCCCACGTGAGCGCCTCAATTTTTTAGTGTTTAACACTACTTTAGGGCCTCACGTGGGAGCACGTGAATGCTGAGCATATACTAGTGTTTGACACTATGAGAGGCCAGCATTAGCCCAAATTAACCAGGTCTCCTGAAACCAAAACCCTTTTTGTTCATCAATCAGCCGAGCCCTTATTATACTCAAGTTTTCTCAAAATTGATCTGACACTCAAAAATAGCTAATGAACTCCTGACATCTAAGATGATGTTCTTCCACCATGATCTCTCCCTTCAATCTGGAGTTCGGTTCAATGGTACATCTCTCCATACCTCTAATACATGTCATTGTAATTCTTCAACGTCTTCAGAGAGATGGAGGGTCCCGAAAACCAGCAGCTCTTTTGGTACACTCCCAAACCCATGAGCACACCCCTATAGACCGTATTGTCTTTAAACTAACTATGGACCGCAACGTCCCTAAACTAAACTCTATGGACTATGATGTTCTTAAACCCAATGGACCGCAACGTCCCTAAACTAAACTCTATGGACCGCAACGTCCCTAAACTAAAAATGGACTATGATGTCCTTGAACCCAACGGACCGCAACGTCCTTAAACTAAACCCTCACCTCAAAAAAGGTGATCTATGGACCGCAATGTCCCTAAACTAAACTCTATGGACTATGATGTCCTTAAACTCTATGAACTATGATGTCCTTAAGCCCAATAGACCGCAACGTCCCTAAACTAAACTCCACGGACTATGATGTCCTTAAACATGGACTATGATTTCCTTAAACCCAACAGACGTCCTTAAACTAAAACGATAGAGCCCAAATGCTCTTTGTTGGATCGAAAATGATCCTGAACCTCCGCTGAGTAGATATTAGTCTAAAATTAGGCTAACGTATCCTTAACAAACATTTAAGTTGATCTTAATCTCAAACGAGATTAACGATCCTTAAACCAACCCAAACCCAAATCTAAGAAAATACGGATTTGGACTAATCCCTGTCCTACTGGCGACAACACAAATTAGTCTCCATATACAATACACGGGTAACCTAAAACAAAACAAATACACACGACACGAAGTGAACATCTAGAGCAGAAGAAAGTGGTTATCGCTACGCGGTAACGTAATTAACTGCAGGGGCTTGCGCTTGTAGGGAAGAGCGTCCCCACAATCAAAAACCCCTCGTCAACGAGGAGGAATCTGACGAAGTCTGCTACAACGGCCGCATCCGTCTAAACCTTTGATATACGGTGCCATAAATCAGCTTGGCATCTTTGGAGAGGTGGACGGATAAAACCAAATTGCATCTTCCCCCAAAATTCAGGCCAGACGTCCTAACGTCCCGGTCGCGTCTTTCGGCGGTAAACAAGTATGCATACAAGATAAATCGTGTATCGTAAATACAAAACATCAGGAGAATGGATCTTACCAGAACCCTGAGTGGTTCATTGCCTCATGTGTACTTCTTCTCAATATGAATCAAGGGATGCCTGGATGGCTTCTTCAGTGGATATCGCTACAGAAAAGGGAAAAACAATTAGGCACATAATATCGGTTACAAAAAATGCTTGATGAAGAGCAGAAGAACTATACTGGTTACCGCAAGCGCCCGTATCCTCTCCGCTTCTTCCACAACTAGTTGTACAGAGATAGATAATGCTGCCTGAAGATTAGAATCATCATCCTTTGCCAATAATTCTATAACGGCTGCTGCGAGATCGACGTCCTCCACAGCAGATGACTCCGGAAAGATAATATCGACATTAGTCCCGTATTCAGAGATGCTTCGGGTTAGGAAAACTTGGGTTTCCTAGCCAGATACAAGGCCAGCCATAAAATAAGTCTTTCTCTTCTTGCGAGAGCGGGTTGTCTCCCGACAAGCTCTCTTTTTTCTTAAGAGCGCTTCAGGCTAACATTTCCCGATGTCCGAATTGGACAGCGAGTCAGCTGCAACGTCATCTCTGGAAGATGACCCTGCTTCGGGTTCAACAACACCATTATCAGTTGACAAACCGCCACTAGTATGTTGTGAACATCCAAAAGACCCAGAAGCGAGTGGTGAAGAAGCCCGCTTTTCACTGGCGACCGCTCTCTTCCTGGTCCTAAGAACAGACTCTGGTTGGATGCCTCCAAAAGCCTGAGCTGTCTGAGTTCTCGCACAACAGGAGGAATATCCGGCATTCCTTCCCGAGGCAAGGGAAAAGGAATGATAGACCTTGGTTTCATAGAAAAGTCAGGTTTTGATGCCTTCATCACACCCTGGCGACCAAGGAAGACATGCTTCTCATGATTTATAACTCTGGCCATGAATGACGAGTACCATTAACGGAAAGCCGATAAGAGTTGAGGAACATGTTCCAGATCGGGATTCATGAAAATGGATCCGATGTTCAGCATTATGAAGTGGTGGATAGCATTCTTTGCCGACTCCTTCGTGAGGGCAGGCTCAAAACGAAAGGCCTATAACGGGACTCCTTGGTTGTACCCAAATTTTCGAGAGAAGCGGTAAGGGCTATATGTCCTGAAAGCGACATCGTTATTCCGTCGGTACACCAGGAAACCAGGTCGGATCGAAAAAAGATAAGCGACATCATTATTTGGCAAGCTCAGGTTACCCTCTCTCGATATATCCAGTAAGGGTTGACTAGCGGAAGCAGGCCTCGTGAGTGCCTGTCACGCCCCGCTTCCCAGTAGACAGAAACAATAACGTGGCAATCCCGTGACATATTTATTCAGAGAAGGTCATTCCCTAAATAAATATACTAAGAGTATTAAAACAATAATACACAATGCAAGAATAAATGGAAACTGTACAATTTTCAACAAATATCTTTATTTACATTCAAACTTGAAACTTTTACAGATACATGAGTTCAACTGAAAAGAAATGCCTAAACAAGTGGCATACATAAGCAAAAAACAAAAGTAGCAAGTCTAAAGCCTGAGCCGTGATCTGGTCGTACTCCTCTTTTGTAGCATCCACTCCTTGGTATCTAACGAACATTCCAAGAAAACAAAAGTGGGTGGAATGCCCGTCTGCGAACTAGCACTCGGTAAGTCCCAAAGATAGAGTAAAAGTGAAAGTGACAATTATAGAATAGTCATGAGTAATGTTTATAACGAGTAAAAGTATATGTAACAGAACATGGTTATATTCACTATAGGTCTCTATATGGTCACTATGTTAACGTTAAGTTCCAAGTGTAAATGTCAACGCAACCATAGAAGTATTCACGAGCTGAAGAGTGGTGCCCTAGAAGCAAGAAAAAACAGGCTCATTTCATGTGTTAGCATCGGGACACCAAACTGTGGAGGAGTCGACCCGACTAAAATTCGACTAAATAAAGAAATAGGTTAATACGGGACTACTGAAGCTCCGTTGGATTCATATAAGAAACTATCCTAAATACCCTGAGTATAATATATATTATAACTACCGATATCCTTAATTAATTTGATTGGTTAATTTACAACATGTCTTGATCGAAACCATAGATTGCAAAAGTTGAAGAATAAAGTTGGGTAAGTCGAGTAGAATGCGAGTCATGTCAATTGCAATCCTGAGTCGAGTCAAGTTAGTCAAGTATATTGATCGAATTCACGTTAAAGTTTAAGTTTGAGTTTGTTTAGAGTTCGAGTTTAAATTCAAGTTTGGATTCGAGTTATAGACATTACTTGTAAATGGATTTAACTGTGGCAATTCTTAAGTTCGGGAGTAATCGGACATCTGCTGCACATGGATGGCAGGATTTGTGTCTTTTTCCAAGACAATTGCCATTGATAACTCCGTTAATTTGCAATGTTGTCTAACCTGAATAGGTAAGCACTCACTTTCTCCGGCTCTCCTGTGGCTCAAGAGAAATGATACCGTTTAAATCTATATTATTCTAGAGTCCTTAAATATTTATTGTCGTTGTTTAAAATACATTGTATTTATATTTTTTGCATTTCTCAAGGGAGTTTTATGAAAAATACTTTAATATTATTTAAAAATAAATCTCGAGGGTAATTTATATTATTATAAGTTTTTATGAATAAGTATTTTAATTTTAGTGGTATTTTAGAGATGAAACCTAGATTTTAAAAGTTTATGGTATTTTTCTAAAAGCTACTATTTTAGGAACTTGGTGGTATTTTTTTTTAAAATGTTAATCTTTAATTTTAAAATATGATTTTCATAATTTGTCTTTATTGAAAATACGGATTTATAATTTTTCAAAGTTTAATTTGTTTTAAAAAGTCGTATTCTTTAAATCGTATTTTATTTCCTTTCGAGACTGAATTCTCTGTGAGGAGTTTTGTATCCCACTCTATTATCCAAAGGACGTGCGATAAGCTACACCATCCATAGATGAGTTCCTCTAAAAGGGTTGTAGAGGCACAATTGCAAAGGATCCAAAATATCGATTAAAAACATTTTTTAGTTAAAGCAATGGTATTTTATTAAAAATTCGTATTCTTTAAATTAACCATAAATCCAAAAACTTTTTGCTTTAAAACCGTAGTGTATGTGATGGGGTAGATCATTAACCCGTGAGTTTTCTAGAAGTATATATGCTAATTATCGAATAAAGGGTACTTTTAAAGTTCATGGTATTTATATGAAACATGTTCGATATGTGTTTATTTCGCATGAAATTTTAATTTCATTAAAAGGTAAATGATGTGATAAGATTGTAAAGTAAATTTATAGTATTTGTATGACATATTAGGCCTATATAAGACTATAAAAGTGTTTTAAAAGAAGTGATATTAACGCAAACTCCACTTTGTTGATATCGTTTTACAAATTGTTTTAAGGTGAAAAGAAAGAGAGGGAAAAGGGACTTATGATTTTGAAGGATTGATAAGGTAGGAAAAGAGGGAGAGGAAGCCTTCGGGGATTGTGGTATCGTCGAGAAAATTCTTAAGTTTTCAACGGAATGAACTCGATCTCTAACTCGACTTGACTATCCTTAACTCTTCTTGAATTTATTGAATTTTGAGAGAAGTTTTTATAGAGATTTTCAGAATGGGGAGAGCTAGGGGATGTGGTGTATTTATAGTGTAAAAGTGAGTGTGTGTGAGTAAAAAAATTTGAATTAAAAAGAATTAAAATAGGATTAATGAGGGGAATGAAAGGTCTCTGGTTAATTGCGGAGTAATCAAACATTAAAGGGAGGGAAGTTGAAGAGGTGCACAGGCGAAGCAAGGATCGATTTGAAGCCATATCAACCACCGTGGCGGCCCAAAGAGGAAAACGGGCGGTCGGATATAGACCATCTGCCTCGAGATTCATGCCATATGTTTAACTCGTAATTAAAACCTCATTTATCCTGTTTGATTTTTCTGAAATTTTTCGTTTCACCGTGTATTTACAACTCTTAGGATTCCGAAAAGTTAAAAAGAAAAAATATTAAAAATAATTGGGACTGATGGGAATCGAACACACAGTCTATGTCACAGAAGTGTAGAGGTTTTACCAGTGAGATATAAATTGTTTCTTTCTTTTATTGAACAAAAAGAACTTATAACTCCTAATCAGGCTGAAATACCCTTTCTATACATTAAACAAGTTAATTTTGTACGTGGATTTCGAAGTCGTTACATTCCCTTCTTATAAAAATTTCGTTTTCGAAATTTACACAAAGACTAATTTTCAAAGAAAAATGAGGGTATCTTGTGCACATAGCGTCTTCTCTATCCCAAGTTGATTTTCCTGGCGAATCCTTCTTCTATATCACTCGGACTAAGTTCACCTCCTTGTTCCGTAGTGTCTTCACCTTTCGATCCAAGATCTCGACAGGCTGCTTCTCGCAAGTCTGATTGGTCTGCATAGTCAGCTCTAAGTGATCAAATATATGGCTGGGGTCTCTCACATATCATCATAGCTGGGATATGTGGAACACTTTGTACACTCTTTCCAATGAGAATAGTAGTGCCAATGGGTATGCCACTTCTTCAACTCGTTCGAGTATGTCGAACACTCCGATATATCTTGGACTAAGTTTATCTCTCTTAAAAAAATGTATCACTCCTCTATTCGATGATATCTTTAGAAACACATGCTTTCCGGGTTGGAACTCCAGATGTCGACGTTTTTCATATGCCCAATGATTCTGTCGGTCCTGGGCCATACACATTTTATCCCTGATCGTACGAACTACATCCACAATTTCCATGATCATCTCTGGTCTAAGGAGTTCACGATCTCCAAGGTCATTACAACTCAGCGGGGAATGACACTTTTGTCTATACAGTGCTGCGAATGGTCTCATGCCAATGCTTGCCTGGTAGCTGTTGTTATAGGAAAACTCTACAAGGTGTATGTGATCTTTACCCGAACCTCCGAAGTCTAGCATACATGCTCTCAGCATGTATTCAAGGATATGAATAGTTCACTTGGACCGTCAGTCTATTTGTAGATGATACGCCATGCTGAAATTCATACTCGTTCCCAGGCTAGTTTGAAGACTGCCAAAATTGGGATCGAAATCTTGTATCAGGTCAGAGACGATGCAGACAGGTACCCCATTCAATCTCACGATCATCTGCATGAGTTTATGGGTATTAAGACAAGTATGATATACCTTGAGGGTTTAAATCTTACTTTAGATTTCAACTCACATCCTTGTACCTCCTCTCCAACGTCTCGGTTGACTGGCCAACTCTGAATGAAATAGAGTGAGCCGACTTGGTGAGTCGATTCGCAATAACCCAGATTATGTCATTACCCTTCGTGCTGCGAGAGAAAGCAATCACGAAGTCTATAGTAATGTGCTGCCATTTCCATTCCGGGATTGGTAATGGCAGAACTAGACCAGCAGTTCTGTGATGTTTAGCCTTCACTTTCTAACATACTAAAAGCTTTGCTACGCTCCTTGCTACTTCACTCTTCATTCCATGCCACCAGTAATGTTGCCGTAAATCCTTATACATCTTCGTGACGCCGGGGTGTACAGAATAAGGAGAGCTGTGAGCTTCTTTCATTAACTCTTATTAAACAGGGCCTACTGGCATGCATAAACGGCTCCTATACCATAAGGATCCATTTTCATGGATGATGAAGTCAGTTTGAAGACCACTTTCTACTTGTTCTTGGATCTTTTGTAGCTTGGCATTATTTGCTTGAGCTGCCTTGATCTAATTGACAAGAGTGGACTGGACTTGTAAGTTCATCAAAGATGAGGCGTTATCTGGCACAACTACTTCAATCTCCAATCCATACAGTTCTTGCTGTAGTCTTCACTGAGAAGTGAGATTCATTGCTAAAAGTTAGGGACTAAGTGCATCAGGAACTACGTTCACCTTTCCAGGATGATAGTGTAGGTTAATGTCGAAGTCTTCCATAAGTTTTAGCCATCTTCTCTGCTGCATGTTGAGTTCCTTCTGAGTAAATACATACTTCAGATTCTTGTGGTCGGTGTATATATCCACTTGTTCCCCCAAAAGGTAGTGACACCAAATCCTGAGTGCGAAGACACGACTGCCATTTGCAGATCATGTGTTGGATAGTTGCGCTCATAGACCATTATCTATCTTGATGCAAAAGCCACAACTCTTCCATGCTATTGTAGAACACATCCTAATCCTTTACCGGACGCATCACAATGTACATCGAATCCGCCAGCTTGATCTGGTATTACAGGAATAGGTGCAGAGGTTAATCTCGACTTGAGTTCTACAAAAGACTTCTCACATGCTTCTGACCACACGAATGCTTCGTCTTTACCTGTGAGCTTGGTCAGGGGTGCTGTGATCTTTGAAAATCTTTCGATGAAGCATCTATAATATCCTGCTAAGCCAAGAAAACTTCTTTTATCTTTGACTGACTTTGGTGTCAGCCATTCGCAGACAGTTAACACCTTAGCTGGATCCATAGAGATTCCTTCGCCTAAAAGTATGTGTCCGAGAAATCTGACTTGATCTAGCCAAAATTCATACTTGTTGTATTTAGCATAGAGCTGGTGTTATCATAATGTCTTCAGGACAATGCGTAAGTGCTCGGAGTGCTCTTTTCGATTCTTTGAATACACCAGAATATCTTTGATGAAGAAAAAAACAAACCTATCTAAGTACTCTCGGAAAACATGGTTCATCAGGTTCATAAAAATGGCTGGTGCATTGGTCACTCCAAATGGCATTACGAGATATTCATAATGGCCATAACGAGTCCTTAATGCTATCTTCGGAATGTCGGACTCCTTGACCTTCACCTGAAGATATCCTAAACGAAAATCTAACTTTGAAAATACAAAAGATCCACTTAACTGATCAAAAGGTCATTGATGCAAGGTAGTGGATACTTGTTCTTAATCGTTACTTCATTCAGAGCTCAATAATCCACACACATCCTTTAGGTACCTTCCATCTTCATTACCAGCAGCACCAGAGATCCCCAACTTAAAGGACTGGGTCTGGTTCAACCTTTCTTCAGGAGTTCGTCCAACTGAGTATGGATCTCCTTCAATCCTTCTGGACTTAGTCGATATGGAGCTTTGATTACTGGTTGTGCGCTGGGTTACAAATCAATACTGAATTCAAGAGCTCGATCAGGAGGCAAACCTGATAAATCTTTAGGGAAAACATCCTCGAACTCTCAAACGACCTCTGGCTTCGATTCTTCCGCTTGCAACGCTGCAATCTCTGCCTTTTTTGGTTTTGCTCGGTAGATGCTAGGCTCCAAAGTCCAGTCTCCATTTTTTAAATAGAACACTTGGTGATCTGGAATTTCAAACACTACCCTCCTTTGGCGACAGTCGATGGTAGTGAAGAAAGTTCCCAGCCAGTCCATTCCCAAGACTACGTCGAAATTCGGTATGTCCAGTACTTTGAAGTCCACATAGAATTCTCAACTGAAGATGACCACTGGACATAGATCGTATCCTAAGGTTGCTTTTAGAATGTCGTTCCCCGAACTGACATTCCAGCTGGATACGAGCGGCTTAACTGGGATTGCATGAGTTCTTACGAACCGTTATGACATGAAGCAATGTGATGCCCTAGTGTCGAAGAGCGCGAGTGCAGGTAAGGTGGCTACTAAGATTATACCTAAGTCGCGTAGGATAGGTTTAGGTATAACAAATATAAGATGTCTAGGAATTGAAATAACTTGAAACTGAATAGGGAAGTGATTTACCAGTGATAACCTGACCCGTAGCTTCAGCCTCTTCGATCGACATGGTGAATGCTTGGTATCGCGGCACCTTCCTGTGTGCCTGGTTAAACACTCGGCGTGAGGTTGAGCGGTCTGGGTGTGGGGAGTTGGTGCTGGTAGAGCTAACCGGGTAGGAGGGGCTTAGATCGTCGATCTAGCGGGAAGGTTGTTAGTCCCTCGGTTCTAGAGGCATGCTCCGATAGTGTGAGTAATATCAAGCACAAGTTTTTCTCCCTACGACAGTTCTTCACTAGATGCCATGTTCTTTTGCAGTAGCTGCAAAAGTCTGGCTTACTGTTGACGAACGAACCTCCTGTCCTCGTAGATGGTCCGTTGAAAGCTGGCCTGGAAGAGGCCCCTCCTGTGATCTGGTGGAAAGGACATTTCACACCGGCCGACTGTGGCCTGCCTTTCTTCTTCATAACTGCCGCATAGCGTCGGTCAGCCTTCAAAGAAAGCTCATAGGTTAGGAAATCCGCTGTAGTGAGTGCGGCTAGGATTTCAGGGTCCAACCCCTGCTGGAATCGTCATGCCTGGATCTCAGCAGTGGAAATGAAGTGTGCAACGAACCTGTTACGATCTTGTGTTAATAGTTTTGTAAGTGAGAAAGGAAAATTTCAACTTGAGACTATATCTTACCTACCGAGCATGGTAAACTCAGCAACATATTCATCCACAGACTTGACCCGCATCGAGCCTTATTGTAAATGGATAAATTGTTGCTCCATATTAAAGCGGGCAATCTTCATAAAGTACTTCGCATCGAAGAGGTCGCGGAATGTTTTCCACTCTATTAGTTGTTCGAGACGACTCTCCTCTGCCTTCCACCATACTCTGACATTATCCGTCAGTTTCAACTTAGCAACTCTTACCCAAGCTATATCTGGCACTTAAGTTGCTGCCAGATCATGCTCAATCGCTTGAGCCCATTCCTCTGCTTCAAGCGGGCTCTCTTTACCAGAGAACTTCTTTGGGTGCAGTGCCCGAAACTGCTTAACTCCGGGTGCCTCCTCCTTAGAGCGAGCAAGTGCTTGGTGTATGAGGGTTGTATGCTCCCTTTGTCCTTCCAATAGGATCTTGATAGCCTCAAGGAGTATCGTTTGCTTATTGATAGGAGCTGCAACGATAGCTGGTGGTGGTAGAGTAGACGGTGGAGTGTTGTCATTGACGTTGATGCTGGTATTGTAGAGTTCATCACCTTGATATAAAAGATATATTAGGGTAGATTCAAGGAATTTTGAAATGCAAGGAATGTAAATGTTTGTTGAATTCATTAATTCTTATGGTATATTGTTTATGACTTCATACAAAACTGACCTGCATGGGCCATCAACAAAACCTGTCACGCCCCGCTTCCTAGTAGACAAAAACGATGATGTGGCAAGCTCGCGGCATATTTATTCAGAGAAGGTCATTCCCTAAATAAATATACTAAGCGTATTGAAACAATAATACACAATGCAAGAATAAATGGAGACTGCACAATTTTCAACAAATATCTTTATTTACATTTAAACTTGGAATTTTTACAGATACATGAGTTCAATTGAAAAGGTAAATACAATAAAAGAAATGCCTAAATGGGTGTCATACATAAGCTGATAAAAGTAACTAGTCTAAATCCTAAGCCGTGATTTGGTCGTACTACTCTTTTGTAGCGTCCACCTCCTCGGTATCTAATGATCATTCAAAGAAAACAAAGGTGGGTGGAATACCCGTCAACGAACTAGTACTCGGTAAGTGCCAAAGATAAAGTAAAAGTGAAAATGACAATTATGGAATATTCATGAGTAATGTATATGACGAGTAAAAGTATATGTAACGGAATATAGTTATATTCACTATAGGTCTTTATATGGTCAATAAGTTAACGTTAAGTTCCAAGTGTGAATGTCAACGCAACCGTAGAAGTATTCACGAGCTCAAGAGTGGGGCCCCAAGAGTAAGGAAATACGGGATCATTTCATATGTTAGTATCGGGACTCCAAGCTGTGGAGGAGTCGACCCAACTGAGATTCGAGTAAATAGAAAAGTAGGTTAATACGGGACACCTGAAGCTCTATTGGATTCACACAAGAAACTATCCTAAATACCCTGAGTATAATATATATTATAACTGTAAGATATCCTTAATTAATTTGATTGGTTGATTTACAACATGTCTTGATCGAAACCATAGATTGCAAAAGTTTAAGAATGAAGTAGAGTAAATCGAGTAGAATGCGAGTCATGTCAATTACAATCCTAGGTCGAGTCACGTTAGTCGAGTATATTGATTTCGAGTTCACGTTCAAGATTAAGTTCGAGTTAATTAGAGTTCGAGTTTAAATTCAAGTTTGGATTCGAGTTTGGATTCGAATAATAGATATTTCTTGTAAATGGATTTAACTGTGGAAATTCTTAAGTTCGGGAGTAATCGGACAACTGCTGCATATGAACGACAGGATTTGTATCTTTTCCCAAGTTAATTGTCATTGATAACTCTGTTAATTTGCAGTGTTTTCTAACCTGAATAGGCAAGCACTCACTTTCTCCGGCTCCCTGGGGCTCAAGAGAAATGATATAACTTAAACTTATATTATTCTAGAGTTCTTAAATACTTATTGTTGTTGTTTACATTGTATTTATATTGTTTGCATTTCTCTAGGGGGTTTTATGAAAAATACTTTAATATTGTTTAAAAGTAAACCTCGAGGGTGATTTATATTATTAAGAGTTTTTATGAACATGTATTTTAATTTAAGTGGTATTTTAGTGATGAAACCTAGTTTTCAAAAGTTTATGGTATTTTTCTGAAAACTACTGTTTTAGGAATTTGGTGGTATTTTATTAAAAATGTTAATCTTTAATTTTAAAATATGATTTTTACAATTTGTTTTTATTGAAAATACGGATTTATAATTTTCCAAAGTGTAATTTGTTTTAAAAGTCATATTCTTTAAATCATATTTTTATTTCTTTTGGAGACCGAATTCTCCGTGAAGAGTTTTGTATCTCACTCTACTATCCTAAGGACGTGTGATAATCTGCACCATCCGTAGATGGGTTCCTCTAAAAGGGTTATAGAGGCGCAATTGCAAACGATCCAAAAATATCCATTAAAAACATTTATTTGTAAAAGCAATGGTATTTTATTGAAAAAACGTATTCTTTAAATTAACCATACATCCAAGAACTTCGTGCTATGAAACCGTAATGTATGTGATGGGGTAGGTCATTACCCTATGAGTTTTCTAGAGATATATATGCTAATTATCGATTATAGGGTACTTTTAAAGTTCATGGTATTTATATGAAAAGTGTTCGATATGTATTTATTTCGCATGAAATTTTAATTTTATTAAAAGGTAAATGATGTGAAAAGATTGTAAATTGAAGACATAATATTTTTGTAACATATTAGGCCTATCAAAGACTGTAAAAGTGTTTTGAAAGAAGTGATATCAACGCTAACTCCACTTTGTCGTATCGTTTTAGAAATTGTTTTGAGATGAAAAGAAAGGGAGAGAGAAAGGACTTACCACTACTACAAAGAAGGGTTGCCCCTACGGATATATCCGTAGGTGCAACCCACTGCCCCTACGGTTATATACGTAGGGGCGAAAAAATACCCCGTAGGTGCAAAGGCCGCAGGTGCAAGTCGAGGACCTGAACTTATCCCTACGGTTAAATTCTTGCCCCTACGGATATATATGTAGGTCCAGTTTCCCCTACGGATTAATCCGTAGGGTATAAGATTTTATATTATTTACGATTTATTTTAATAAATGACTTGGACCTACGGCTATATCCGTAGGGGCATGTACTACCCCCTACGGATATATTCGTAGGTACTTTTCCGTAGGGGCACAAATTCAGGATTCCTGATATGTGCCCCTACGGATAACGCCGTAGGGGAATGTCAGTGGCCCCTACGGATATATCCGTAGGGGGATTCCCAAACACCTGGCACTGACATCTGGGGGAAATATCAGTTACTGCTGATATTTAGCCCCTACGGATATATCCGTAGGGGTAACGTGTATGCCTACGGATTAATCCGTAGGTACATATTGTCTGAAATTTTTTTAAAAAAAAGTCCTGCTTGATTTTTTCCCGTCCTGTGCACAATAATGTATACATCAATCAAATCATATATTGCAGTATTCATAATCACATCTCACGCATATATATAATATACAAAAGAAACACAAAAACTGAATATGATATAAATACAAACCAATATGAATATCGTTTCAAAATATAGTACAATGTGTATGATATAAATAAATACATGTTTCAAAAAAAAAGAACCAAAAATCTACCCTAGCTCGGTCCAGCTCGGTCCTGCTCCTCGGTCAATAAACTCTGCAATTCGTCGCGAGCGGGAGTCTGAGTGGGCGGTGGAGCTACAGGAGCTGTCTGCGGAACCGCAGCCGAAGGAGATGCGTGTGGAGGCTCGGCCGATCTACCCTGTCGCGTCTGGATATAACTTGTGTAAGAAGCGTGTAAGAACTGTTTATTATTCGAATTCGTATCATTATTAAGTTATTTCGAAACCCTGTTTGGATATTTAGTTTGGAAAAGCGTTGTTTATTTCAATTACATATGTATGTATGATTAATAAAACATAAGTCTACAACCAAATAAGCTCAGGCTATGTACTGATATTGGATATGTTGATATCTATAATATGACATTATATTTTACTATTAAGTAGTATACATACCAGCATCCCATTCAACTCCTGAACGGTGGCCTTCAAGCTCTCCTGTTCCTGCTGGATACGTCGCTAACTGGAGACGGAGGAAGTGACCACCGGGGTGGAGTCCAACCTCATATGGGCCCTGCTAGAGCCCAGTCCTCGGCCTATCTCCAAACCTCCGTGGTGCCGTCCGTGTGCGGCATCCAGGACTGGGGTCAGCAGCCTCGAATGTTGCCTTCCCCCTAGCAACTGTCAGAACATTATATTTAGCATATACTGGTCTATAAAATTGACAAGAAATACCAAAATCAACAAATTCAAAGCCTTACCTACAGAGATAGAAGATGTGCTCCTCTGGTATCTGCATGTATCAAAATTTGAATAATATTAATTAATTTCAGTACATACATACTAACAAGGTAAACTCGCATATAGCGCTGCTTACACATATGACAGGGAGTGAACAAGCTCTTGTAGATCATCAGGCGCAAATCTAATCTCATCAAGCAGCCCATGATAATGAGTTGGACGACTAAGAGCAAAAGAAATGTGTGTATATTTATGATATAGGATTCTAAATCAATATACATGCCCTATATAATATATAAACATACCTGGAGGAACGGGAGTGGTCTCTGTCCCTGATATGGACGCATCACCAACAACTAGACAATCAAACATTGACAATATAAGTAATTTTGACATAAACAGGCATGGATATCTATAATATTACATTCAAAATGGATATTAGAGATCGCACCTGCAGTGAGAAGTGGTAAAAGTACCACCCAACTAGAGTGTAATTTACAGAATCAGTTGAGACTCTTAAAAGTCATAGAAGAACCCGACCTGCACAAATCTGATGTATGCTTTCCATTGGACACTAAGAAGTCTCTAAAGGGAGAAGCCTATGTGAAAGCCATCATAAGCATATGTATAATAGCTTAAATTTAGTTCTCATGATATGATTGCATCAACTAAGAAAATATCTACCCAAGGTGTTTAAAAGTTTTAATTACTTTATACGAATAATACTTTCCATGTTCTGAAATATTTGTCCATGATGCCTGACGCATTCGCACGCACCACGTGTGTAGAAATAAATATCTCTGGATTGCCATCGCAACTATGAAGTTTCGATGTATCGGTATGCTATATATCTATATTTTAGTTTTCTTTCTTATGCATGTCTTTTAATGATTCGCAGCCGGTTCCGAATAAATTTACCAAGCAGATTAGAAAGATGGTCAATAGAAGAGAAAATGCTAACCTAGTGAGCCACAATGGATAATTTGTCATTATTAATCCATCTTCCTGAAAACGGTTTATACGGAGCAAGTATATTTCATGGTACTTGAGAAAAATATATGTTGAAGTCAAAATCTATCAAGATTTAAATGCTCACTTATAGTCTTCCAAGATATTTTATATTCTAAGGCAAGGTGACAATAAGTGCATGCTTTTGCATGATTTGGTATGTAGATTCAAGGTTATGCATGGCTACGACCCTTTCTTATCATAATTTTCTGCACACTTATAGTTGATAGATGCAGTTAGATCATATCTCTATAAGGGAAAACTTAAAATAACAACCTTTATACTAAAAAAATTATGTATGCCATTACTTAGTTGTTTATGGTTTTAAGACGCAAAAGCCATTTGAGAAATACTTTTCCTACCCACTATTAATCCATATTCTCAATATAGTCATTGAATTTGCACGCGAACATCATAAGGAGGAGAATACAGTAATGTGAAAGAAGGAGAAGACAGTAATGTGGCGGAAGAAGAAAAAAATGACATTTCTCGTTCTCTGTTTCAGCATCAATCTTCTGATATGAACTAATGATGGCTTTCACATAGGCTTTTCCCTTTAGAGACTTCTTAGTGTCCAATGGAAAGCATACATCAGATTTGTGCAGGTCGGGTTCTTCTATGACTTTTAAGAGTCTCAGCTGATTCTGTAAATTACACCCTAGTTGGGTGGTACTTTTACCACTTCTCACTGCAGGTGCGATCTCTAATATCCATTTTGAATGTAAGTATCGATATTCAAAATGGATATTAGAGAGCGCACCTGCAGTGAGAAGTGGTAAAAGTATCACCCAACTAGGGTGTAATTTACAGAATCAGCTGAGACTCTTAAAAGTCATAGAAGAACCCGACCTGCACAAATCTGATGTATGCTTTCCATTGGACACTAAGAAGTCTCTAATGGGAAAAGCCTATGTGAAAGCCATCATTAGTTCATATCAGAAGATTGATGCTGAAACAGAGAACGAGAAATGTCATTTTTTTCTTCTTCCGCCACATTACTGTCTTCTCCTTCTGCCACATTACTGTCTTCTCCTTCTTATTATGTGCGCGTGCAAATTCAATGACTATATTGAGAATATGGATTAATAGTGGGTAGGAAAAGTATTTCTCAAATGGCTTTTGCGTCTTAAAACCATAAACTACTAAGTAATGGCATACATAATTTTTTTAGTATAAAAGTTGTTATTTTAAGTGCGCGTGCAAATTCAATGAAAGTTAGATTTGAGGATACCCATGTATGAGTTGTATTCTATATATGTGTGTTTCGATTTATTTAATTAGTTTGTGATCCACATCATTTGATTCGTTGCTTGAGGCATCAATGTAGGCACAAATATCGGCGACGAGGAACTCGACGAGGAAGAACGAGGGCGGTGGCGGGCTGAGAACGGAGGGCGCGCGGTGGCGACGAAGAGAAAATTGGAGACGCGGGAACGAGAGAAAATTTTGGGAACGAGAGGGAAAGATATCGAGGCGTATATTGGTATCGATGGGAATATGAAGGTTTCATATTATCATCGAGTATCATATATTGGTTTTAACCTGAATATCTTGAGTCGCTCTCTAATTATGCGTTTGTTGTGCATTCGTGTTGTATGTGTAACATGATTTTAAACCATTGAGGCATGTTTGAGTTTTATACTGGGATCACAAATAGCATGATGGCTGCAAACAGGTTGCTTGAATACTTGCAGACAATCCAAATGTTGCCTCGCCATTTCTATAAATTTTGAACTCCCTGGAAAATTATCATCACTCAGGATTACTTTAGGGCCAGTTTGGCTGCTTCTTGCTTGTGATTCAACATTCAGCTTTTTGTTGATTTGGAACTCAGAGAGTGTTGCAAAACAAATCCAAAACTAAATAAACCTCAAACTAGCTATAGAGAAGGCAAACAGCAAACCCCATGAAGTTTGGCTTTCAAGGGTTTTCCCACTAAAATACACTTAGATGCAGCACTTTAAGGAAGCTTGCAGCAATATAAAAACTTTTAGGTAGTTTAGTGAAAAACTGCAGTGCTTCAAGATTGTTTAAGTTTTATGTGTGGTTAAGCTGTCATACAGAAATTATCGTTGCAAAAATGTTCGCAACCCTAGTTTTTCCAGCAACGATACTGGAATACGAGCCTCAGATATGCCAGCTTAGGAATCAAAATAAGAAAGAGATTTGGTGTTATCCTAAGTCCAAAGTCAAACGGGCTCGAGAAATATATAAACCCAAAAAAATGACTGCATAAAGATCTCATAAAGATGAAAAGGATGTTATGCAAGCTCTGAACAAATCTTGAACGGAACTTTCACAAGAATTTACAACACCCGACCAGAATCCAATCCTGAGTTTGATGAAGCTTCAGGCCTTCAGCTTCCCCACAGAAAATAGTTAGGGCAAACCCTTTGCAAAACCATAGCTTTCATGCAGAGATGACGCTCAGAACATGCCAGCTTCCAAACACATTGAATAATACATAATCTCCCATACTCTCTCTCTCTCAATCAGACAGTTTATATTTGGATTTGAATTTAGGAAAAGAAATAAGATGGCTACAAACCAGCTTGCCTCGCCAATCTCATAACTATAAAGCTCATAAAAGTGGAAGCTTGAGGGCAAGCCATCATCGCCTCCATTCAATTGATGCCAAATCATCCACAAAAAATAGAAATAAATATAATAATTGATCGATAGGCAAAATTGCAAGAAACCTATTCAGATTTTTGCATGAAAAAATAAGAGATGTAAATTAAGTAAAAGATTACCAAATGAAATTATCCCATCACTTGAACCCCCTCTCAAGACATTTTAGCAAAAATTCCCCCAGTAATTTTCTTCGGTTTAACCGTTTTATATCATAGAAGAAAGATAAATTTCAAATGTATATACATGCATACACACACACATCATATACACAGTTTTTGAATGTTGCCAGAATTTCAACGGTAATTCTAGATTTTTCCAAACTCTGAAGGCTTCACAAAAATTTTAAATACAGATAATAATATGATTGAAGAGATCAATCACCAATTTTTTAATGAGGATCAACTGAAACCCCAAACAGAGCAAGCAAATTACAAAGATCCCAAAACCCCGCGTGGCCCAGCCCCAGCCCCAGCCCCCAGCCCCAGCCCAACCCTAACCCCAGCGTGGCCAGCTAAACCCCAACACCAACCCTAAGGCAAACCCTGACCCCAGCCCCACCCCAGCAGCAGCCGAACCCCAACCCTAACCCTACCCTGACCCCGACCCCGACCGCGACCGCGACCAGATAAACCCCAACACCAACCCTAAGGCAAACCCTAACCCCAGCCCCACCCCAGCAGCAGCCAAACCCCAACCCTAACCCGACCCCGACCGCGACCCCGACCGCGACCGCGACCGCGACCGCGACCCCTGCCCAACCCCAACTCGCGCGCAACCCCAGACCCAGCCATGAACCCTAAGCCCAAAATAATCCAAAATTTTTTTAATTTACCTCGAGATTTACTCACCTGAACGGCTGCTGCTGGGGCTGGGGCGACGACCTGCGCGGTGGCGACGAGAACTGCGGTGGCGACGAGAACTGCGGTGGCGAGGAAACCGGCGGTGGCGACGAGGAGAACGACGGTGGCGACGACGGCGTGGCGATTTGGGGATTTTTCTCGCGCCAGATCGAGAGAGAGAGAGAGAAAGTGAGCGTAGGCGATCGGTCGGGGGTCTTAATAAATCGATATTTACTTGTCCCTACGGATATACCCGTAGGTCCTTTGTTTGCGCCACCGTAGGGGCAAATACCAAATTAAGAATTAATTTTTTAATTCTTGAACGTCAGTGCCCGTAGGGGCAACCATTTAGCCCTACGGATTAATCCGTAGGGCCAAGTAAAATCTGCCCCAACGGATAATTCCATCCGTAGGGGCAACCCCCTATTTTACTAGTGTACGGTTTTGAAGTGATAACAAGGTAGGAAAAGAGGGAAGGGAAGCTTTCGGGGATCGTAGTATCGTCGGGAAAATACACCGGTCTTGAACGGTCTGAAGTCGATAGCTAACTTCACTTGACTAGCCTTAACTCTTTTTGAATTTAGAGAATTTTGAGAGAATTTGTCACATCCTACTTCCCAAGATACATAAATACAGCACATGACAGAGCCAACCATGCTACATGTAGTTAGGAATCATCCCTCCATAGTCACATTACGGTTGTCAATCGGATATCAAGAACAGTAAAATATATAATCTAACTAACACATGTCCATCTTCCACAATAAATAAAATCAAGAAATAGGTGTAGCGGAAACAAATCAAGATTGAATATATAATAGTATCTGAATCACGTCCCAATATGAGCTCACATCAATAGAAAAAAAACTGCTGAAAATAAATAAACGAAGAGTCTCTAAACTAAATAGCTAGATCCTCATTGCTCAGCTTGATTGCTAAAGTACTCTTGATCTGTCTGCGACAAAGGTAGAGGAACTGGGTCATGCAAAACTTAGACATCAGTGCGTCATAATATCAAAATAATAGCAATAACCAGGATATGATGCTATGATTAAGCATGCATGTAAATAAATAACACATGTATAAAATAATGAGCTGTATGTATGTGATGTGTATCCTAAAGTTTGTGCTTCTATGTTATCTATTCTACAAGTCTTTGAAATCAATTAATGTAATCCTCATCTTAACTCAACAGTATATATCCCGTTCATTCCCTATGGGACCACGTTACAATATATCTCGTTCATTCCCCACGGGACCACGGTACAATGATTATTTCATCACGTCTGGAATCATAGCAAACAATAAATGATGATTATTCCGTCACGCCCGGAATCATAGCAAACAATAAACGATGATAATTCCGTCACGCCCGGAATCACGGCAAACAATAAACGACGATTATTCTGTCACGCCCAGAATCACGGCAAACAATAATAATATCCTCTTGACTTACATTTCGGTTACATTCTTGATTTCCCCCTTTCCTCCAAGGTTCTGTGCTCAAGTCAGGTATTGACGGTATAAATTTAATGCCAGCACAGGGTCAAGCAGGTACAGGTCTTGTCTATACTGACAATAAGTCGCGTCCATCAGGACAACAATCAAGATTGTTGGCATTAGCAATAAGATCCAAGTAACAAGTCTAGTAGTGTGTCGTGAACATGTCATGTAATGTATATTAACCAAAATAGATACCAATGTAAAACTGTGAACAATATCGAAACACAATTAATGCCAGGATGTATATGTATCTATCTTTAATAACTGTTATATGTCCATTACAATCTAGATAATATATTGAACCGATATAGTAGTATGATAATATCGTGATGTTCTGGCATGCAACTAGATAAACTATTATCATTACGGATACAGATGGATGCTATAAAACTGTAAATCGGTAATTTCTACTGGATAGTAAAACACATGCACTATAATTTATTAAATAAATATTGATAATAACATAGCATGTTGCAATTTTAGAAGTTGCCTTAACGAATCTCAGTTGAGATACGGATGTCACGTTCCGACGTCGAAATAAAGTCACGACGCAAAACTTACGCACGCATGACTGGACCTGGCTGAACAACTACATGGCGTGGTGATTCGGTTAGACGACGACGGTGGCTGGATTGTCTGGATCGTCAGCGGCCTGCGCAAATCCGGCGAGACGGACGGAATGAAAAGAAAATAAAGAAGAAAAAGAACAGAAGAAAAATAAGAGAAAGTTGTTGGAGTTCTATGGACTTGGCGAGGACAGAGGAGAGATAGGTGACGATGTGACGGTGATGAGGCCGGCGGCGAGGTGGCGCCGCCGTGAGCTTTGATGGTGATCGAGGAAGGAGCAGGGGTCAGTGGTGGTGGTAAATGGGTATTCGAGGGTTGCTGGAGGACAAGGAGGTGATGGAGGTGGTCGGTAGTGATGGGTTTCCGGCGACGAGACGTTGCCGGCGAGATTGAAAGTGATAGGTTCTAGCGTTGGTGTTGTAGTTGGGAGCTTGCGTGTTGTTGGGGAGAGGAGGAGATGGTGGAGGTGTGATGAGGTGAGGCAGGGGAGAGGACGACAACGTCCCCAGGGCGGAGACGATGAGAAGGAGTGGAGAGGGGTGTTGGGTTCTTTCGTCGGGGTCCTGGGTTAGGGGTGTTTGGGAAAAAGAAGAGGAGGAGGTGATGGCGATGGTAATGGGGAAGAGGAGGTGAGGACGAGGATGAGAGAGGTACGACAACGATGAGAGCGGCGGCTAGGCATGGGTTAGGGTTCACATTCGCAGCGGGGACGTGAAGAAGAAAGAGGGGAGAGAGAAGGTGGGTTTTATATAATAAATTTATATTATAATATTATATATATATATATATATATATATTGAGGGGGAGAGAGACGAGATTTATTATTAAAGTTATTTAATATATTATATATTATACATAACAGTTTATATACATATATATATATAAGTTAAAGTAATATAATATATATTATAGGATTTTACAGATTATACCAGATTGCATTCAAATATTACCCATATCCATTCGAAAATCTAGTTTTTTCAATATGAAGAATATAAGTAAGAGTTTAAACCACGATACAATATTCTGTAAATAAAAACATATACCCCCAAGTACGGATCTACGTAAATATACGTAGCGATCAAATGCTAGTCTATTTAACAATTAGGACATGAATATGATATATGGGCACAACCACATGATATGGGGTACTATGACATGCAAAGCTAGATAAGGAAATATATTATTTGATTTTTATTCTGTATTTTAAAAGGATATATGGTGTTTAAAATATATGATATATGTTTATAAAAATCTAGATTTGCATGGATACTCTATACTAGCAAATATTTGATGTAATCTTGAACCATGCCGGGTTTCGAACATGCGGGTCGGGTCGGATAATAACTATAGCTACTAATTGCACTATCCGCAACCAAAAAGCAACAATAGAAAAGAAATTTACCGCAAGATTTGAGATACCCCAAATATATAATATAAATACGCTAGAGTGTTACATTATACCCAATTACAAAAGAATTTCGTCCTCGAATTTCACGGAACGTGAAAAGACAAGAAAACACGGATCTATGAAAAAAGTATAGAAACTTCTGTCGAATCTCGTATTCACATTCCCAGGTAGATTCTCTATGCAAACGATTCCCCCATGAAATGGGTACTAGAGGGATAATTTTGTTCTTAAGGATCTTTTCTCGTCGATCCACAATCACCATTGATCGCTCTTCTTACGTTAAATCTTCCCTTGGTGTCAGTTCCGAGTGATCTAGGACGTGTGTCTCATCTTAAATATACTTGCGGAGTTGAGATACATGAAACACGTTATGAACACCCGCCAAAGATGGTGGTAAAGCCAATCGATAAGCTACATCTCCAACATGCTTGGTAATACCGAAAGGCCCCACGAATTAAGGACTGAGCTTGTTTCGACTACCAAATAGGATCACTCCTCTGGTTGGTGATATTTTTAAGAATACAAGATCACCAACTGTGAACTCTAGAGCTCATCTTCCAGTATCAACCCAACTTTTCTATCGATCTTGTGCCACTTTCATATGATTTCGGATCACGTTAACTTTCTCCATCATTTGCACAATGAGATCCGATCCCAATAATCTTCTTTTTCCAACATCATCCCAACAGACAGGCGAGCGACACTTACGACCATATAATGTTTCGAATGGAGCCATCAGTATAGTCACCTGAAAACTGTTATTGTAAGAAAACTCCACCAAGTGCAAATGATCCTCCCATGAACCCTTAAAGTCTAACATGCATGCTCTCAACATATCTTCAAGAGTTTGGATCGTTCTTTCAGACTGGCCATCTGTCTGAGAATGATAGGTTGTGCTAAACTTCAAGAGAATTCTTAAACTTTCCTGTAGACTCCGCTAAAAGTGGGATAGAAATCAAGTATCACGATCTGGAACGATGCTCACGGGTACTCCATGCAATCTCACAATCTCTTGCATGTACCGCTCTGCCAAAGCCTCCGTCGACTGACCAACTTGAAATGGTATTAAATGAACTGCCTTGGTCAATCGATCGACAATGACCCAAACTACGTTATTGCCCTTTGGACTCCGTGGTAAAGCTGTCACGAAATCCATGATTATATGTTTCCACTTCCATTGATGAATCGGAAGTGGTTGCAACAAACCAACTACCCTTTGATGTTCAGCCTTGACTTGCTGACACACCAAGCACATCGATACATAGCAAGCAATCTCCATTTTCATGCCTTCCCACCAGAAATGTTGTCGCAGATCTCTGTACATATTTGTGCCTCCCGGATGTACGGAATATGTGGAACTATGATCCTCCTTCATGACTTCTTCACAAACATCACCTTTAGGCACACATAAACGACTACCTTATCATAACGAACCATCTTCATGAATTAACAGATCCGTCCGAAGTCCCGCTTCTAATTGTTCTCGAACCTTCTGCAATCTTAGTTCATGCGACTGTGCTGCTTTAATGTTATCGATCAAGGATGACTGTACTTGCAACTGCATCAACCGTCTCGAAGAATTCGGTATTACAACCTCCAACTCGAACCTTTGAAGATCAGCTATAATCTCCTTTTGGACAGTCAACATCCATATTGTTGGCAACCTACTTAGAGCATCTGACACTACATTAACTTTTCCCGAATGGTATTTTAGATCAAGATCATAGTCAGCCATCAGCTCTGACCATCTACGCTGCCTCATATTGAGCTTTTTCTATGTGAACACATATTTTAGGCTCTTGTGATCGGTAAATACTTCTACTCTTTCACCCAATAAGTAGTGTCTCCAAATCTTCAGAGCAAAAATCACTGCTACTAGGTCCAAATCATTAGTTAGGTAGTTCTTATCATGAGTCTTTAATTGTCTTGACACATAAGCTATGACCTTCCCATGACGCATTAGAACGCATCCCATGCCTTTCCCAGATGCGTCGCTGTGAATAGCTAACCCTCAAGTGGTCAATCTTTGCTTCAACGCTTCAAAAGCCGACACACATTTCTCGGTCCATACGAACGGTACCTCCTTTCTTGTTATCTTGGTTAATGGTTCTGCTATTTGAGCGAAGTTCTCCACAAAACTTCTATAGTATCCTGCAAGCCTAAGAAAACTTCCGATCTTCCGTGCATTCTTTGGAATTGGCCAATCATGAACAGCGCAATCTTTTCAAAGTCAACGGCAATTCTATCGCCGGATATAACATGACCCAAGAACATCACTTATTCAAGCCAGTAACTTTTCTTGCCTCAACATGTGCAGTGCGATTCTCACGTATTATGCATGCTCTTATTTGCTCTTTGAATAGACTAGAATATCATCAATGAATACCACCATGAACTGATCTAGAAATGGGGAAAGATCAGGTTTATCAAGTCTATAGATATTGCTGGTGTGTTAGTAACTCCAAATAGCATCACTAAATACTCATAATGCCCATATCGAGTTGGCCGTCTTGCAAATGTCTTCTACTTTTGTTAGTGATATATGCCCTTATAGGCCATTATTGTATAGTACTGGATTGTATATTACATTTTGGAAGCTTGGGATATACACAAATATAATAACTGTTGGGGTAAAAATTTACACCCCGGTTGAACAAGTCAAAATCAAAGTCAACCCCAAGCCAAGTGGGCCCAAGCCCAGATCCAGTGGGCCCATGCCCGGGTCGAGCCCGAACATGAAGCGGCCGGCCTCCCCTCATGCCAAGATAAAAATTTTGTAATAAATAATTTTGTTGTATTTATTTTATTTTATTTTATTTTATGGATAAATGTAAGAAAAATAGGCATAAAGCTAAATTTGTGTAAAGCCCATGGCTTATGTGCAAAAAGAAATGGCACATGAGCCATGTGATAGGCAAAATGCCATTTTGTGAAGCCCAAGGGGCTATGTGTAAAGTGTATAGCCTACAAAGGCAAGGATAATGAAAATATCTCACAACTTTTTCTCTCTCCAAAAATTTTAGATCTGAGATCTTTTCTCCTTCTTCAAGGTTCCAACACCTTCCTTTTTCTTTTGAATTAAATCAAGAGTTCTACTCTTCATTTTGTAAAACTAAATAGTTTTTCACCACAAAACCCATAAAGGGGAACTCAGATCTTCCATTAGATCTCAAAAGGAAGAGGTTTTTAAAATCTCATATCTTTTGATCTTCAAGATCCAGCAACCAGAGGAGAAAGAAGAAGAACCCTTTTCATCAACCCCAAAACATCTTAGGAGTTTAACTCCACTCTAATTTCTCTTTCGAGAACTTCTGGGGCTAAAAGCCTCTTTTTCTCGCCAACGCCCTGCGCTCAAGCGTAAAGCGCCCACGTGCCGACACGTGGCGTGCTTGCGCTCCAGCGCCCAGCGCTCAAGCGCAAAGCGTCCACATGCCGATACGTGGCGCGCTTGCGCTCCAGCACACTGCGCTCAAGTGTAAAGCGCCCACGTACCGACATGTGGCGCGCTTGCGCTCCATCGCACTACGCTCAAGCGCAAAACGCCCACGTGCCGACACGTGGCGCGCTTGCGCTCAAGCGCCCTGCACTCTAGCGCAAAGCGCCCACGTGCTAACACGTGGCGCGCTTGCGCTCCAGCGCCCTCCGCTCAAACGTAAAGCGCCCACTTGCCGACACTTGGCGCGCTTGCGCCCCAGCGCTCAAGCGCAAAGCGCCCACGTGCCGACACGTGGCGCGCTTGCGCTCCAGCGCACTGCGCTCAAGCGCAAAGCGCCCACTTGCCGACACGTGGCGCGCTTGCGCTCCAGCGCCCTGCGCTCAAGCGCAAAGCGCTCACGTGCCGACACGTGGTGTGCTAGCGCCTAAGCGCACAGTACCTAAGAGCACAGCTCTCGAGGCGCTGACCCCAGCCCACTATCCGGTTAGCGGGACCCCTGTAAAAACTCTGCGTAGCTCCCGATATATCGAAACCCCCTCCAAAACAACACACACGTACACTGCACATTGAGTTCGCATGACCAGTTTATCCCGTTAATCGGAGGTTCCCTCGCCCCAAAGGCGAGGGGTAATAAACGGCAGCTTAGTACACGGCTGCCGAGGATTCGGATCCCCACAATCAATAAACCCCCGCCTACCCTAGGCCGGGGGAATCTGTAGTACGCCTGACAAGCGCGCGCGTATTCCCCATCTCAATAGGATGATGAAAAACACCCTACAGACTCTGGCACGCCCGGTGGGACCTTTCTCTCCTCCCATATTTCGGGTTAAACGTTCATACGAACTCAATCAATATACATATCGATTGTCTATACTAAAATGATGTTTTTTTCTGTGCAGCAATCAACTTTCGACGGAAATGTCTCCCAAGACGAATTTAGCTTCCAACGTGACCCCGATCCCGTACGTGGTCAAGGTCAATGCTCGTGTGGTTCTCCCTGCAAGCCTCAGTCGACAGTGGGAGGAACTGCCCCTCCAGTTTGGTTCCGTCATCATCTACCCTGCCGAAAGCGCCCATCTGGCAGAAATCCCGGCGAAACAGGTGACCAAGCCGGTCTCAAGGAGCAAGAGGCCGAATATAGTAATTGCCAAGGCACCACAACCGAAACTTAAGACGATGTCTGAATGATTCTCTGGCGCTCCAAATGGGGGCAGGAACTCCGGCACAAAGGGCAACATCAAATGTTGCGGACGAGCTTAGGCGATGACTCTAACAAATGCACAATCGAGCATATCTCCAAAATCCTCTATCGTTAAGTCTATGGCGTCTTCCCAAAGAGCCGAAGTCTGCCAGGTGCTTAGAACATAAAAGTTAAGGAAGAAGCGGCTCAGGTATCGAGCCAACAAGAAGGCCAGGGCCTCGGCCAAGTGGAATCTTATGAAGTTCCAAGAGCAGGGTTACTCTGTGACAACGGCTGAGTCGACCGTAAAGATCAGCAATTCCTTCGAACCTTTGAAGTGGGTACAGAAAAATGCCATGACCGCCAGAATCAAGAAGACAACGGTCCGAACGTCGCTACAAAGAGACGTGTCCCGACCTCAACAGAAAAAGTGTGGCACTGTCCCTTCAAGGGTCTATCAGGCGCTCTGTGCCGCACGGAAGCAGTGGGGCAAATCCAGAAAAGAAGCACCAGCACCATTCAAGAATCCGGCCAGGCCAGCCGCCTTCAATCGACTGCCAACTACCGAAACAAGGGGGTCAAGACAGCGATTTGTGAAATCAGCCGCCGATGATACGGCCCGATATATTATCCATACGGTCTACATGGCGGGCGGGCGCCCCAGCGACAACCTTCGTAGCAAAAGCAAGGATGGGGCCACCACATCCCAAGCCCAATCTGGCTTGAATGTGGTTGCCGCTGCCCAAGAATAGCCACCTCCGCTGGATGAAGAAAACCCTCTCGATGAGGATGATAGGCAGAAAGACCCCTCGGTCCATGCAGAGTCAAGCTCGAACAGCGAGGAAGAGCCGACTTTCCGCCCCAGGACTGCGGAGCAAGAGCTGCTTCAAGAGCTTCGAAAACAGCTCAGAAGCAAGGATAAAGAGATGGCCAAGCTCTATTCGAAAATTGACGACCTAACAAACGTTGTGAAGCAGCTTACGGCTCAAATTGCTCGAGCGCCTACCAATCAAGCACAAGTCGCTATTAATCAGCCGGGTGATGACAATCCGAAGCAGCCAATGCCTGTTCCTTTGGGTCCAAGACTGGTCGAGCCGCACGAAAGCTGGCCACATTCCGCTTCTGGGGATGCCTTGGCCCTAGATAGCACTATCCCGGTAACACAAGATCGGATAATGGATTTGGTCACCAGCAAAGTTAATACATTGGTGGCTGAAACTGAAGCTCAGAAAGAAATTGGCAGTAGTGGGAGGCCATATCCCGCACAATACGATCTGATCGAGTTCCCGATGTAGGGTTCCTAGGCACTCTCAAGAGGTCTCACAAGGCATCAACCATGCCAATTTCAAATTTTACGGTGCCGGGAAACCCTAAACTACGGATCGTGGGCTAGATGTCTAGGCGAAAAAGAAACTAGTTAACAACTTAACTAAAGTTTAGACGGAAATACAACCTTTGTAGATCCGGTGCTCCACCTCCATAGCTCCGCAACGAAGTCCCCTCGCTATCCAAATGAATTCCCGAGCTCTAGCGTCGGCTTCGTCGGAGAAATGGTGAGCTAGGTCGTCAATGTCCATGCCAAAGATGATCTACGTCGAGGCATCGCTAGATCAAGCTCCAACTTCACCAAGTCAAGAAACTTGTGAAGAAAACACACTCTACTACTTGGCAAGAGGTAGAGGATGAAGAAATAGGAAGTGGGTAGACTTTAGAATTGGATTTCTCACTCATTTTCATCAATCACCATTGATGAAGTGAAGGTTTCTTCATTGAAGAAGATGAAGAAGAAGATGATGATGATTATGATATCATTATTAGAATAGAAAAGAAAAATCCATTCTTATCATAATATTAACCATGGTAATGTGTAGAGAATTGACTAAGGTTAAATGAATGGTTAGGGTTAATGAGATGAAGACAAAAGGGTTTCTTTGGTCAAAGCTTCATGAAGCTTCAACAAGCTTCATGAAAAAAAGAAACCTTTTGTTTTTCCTTTTCTCTTA